>OY970817.1:2500-10002500 GCA_963853775.1 Xanthia togata | reverse complement strand
TCATTAGTTCAAATAATAAATTATTCATTTCAGAAACACTGATATAAAGATTGGTATTAGTGTAGCTGGAATATTACATAATTGTAATATACGAAAAGTTGTTTACCTCGTAATGGACTCAATATTCAAGTGTCCGATTTGTGTATTCGATTAATAATATAAATCTCACCTGGTCTCATATTCATTTTCTCCAGTAGCATGAAGTCTAGAGGAGTGAATATAAAGCTGCCTATTGACAAGAGTATTAGCAGAACTCCCCACACGCATTGTATTACGGGACCTGTAACAAAAAAAAAAAACACAATATTTAAAGTAATAAATAAATAATGTATCGTACCTACTGCTTGTTCTTAATAATCATGGGCCGGCCATATTCAAAATCTAAATATTTCATTTCACATAAACCTACATGGGCACTTATGAAACCTCAGGAGCTAGGTGAACGGTTCCAATTGGTCGTTTCCTAAAGAAAAGACCCGATATTATGTACATGTAGAACCGATGATCGTTGGGGTCTTCGATTGAAAACTCAAACGTAAAGTTTATTATAGTTTGCAATATACAGGGTGTTTGGCAGAACGTTGAACATACGAAAATGGTGGATAGGTGGGGTCATCTGCTACTTACTCAAACCATTTTTTTTTAAAATGCAAGTTGATATATTTTTTTTTTTTTTTTTTTTTTTTTTTTATTCCAACAAAAATTACATAGGTGTATTTCACAAATCTTCTGCCAAACTGCAGGACAGTTTGATTTAGATTTAAATATTTTTTAGATCTTTCTGTAAGTTTGAGGACTCATAACTTTTTTTCTAGCTAACATCTGAATAAAGCAATAATTTTATAAGAATCTACCAACATCAAAGATTTAAAAAAAATGCCTGTTTTATCCATTTGTGATAAAAATTACACTCTAAAGTTAAGAAAGTGGTGAAACTAGAAGAAAGCAAAAAATTTTTTTTTTTAATATCCTGGGGTCCAGGGCCAATTAAATTAGGGCTCAGTAAGTAGCAGATGACCCAACCTATCCACCATTTTCGTATGTTCAACGTTCTGCCAAACACCCTGTATTTACTACTTCGATTGAAAAGTAAACGTATTTTTAAAAGAACAAAAATAATTATTGAAAATAGTATATTGCAAAAGAAGACCACAACATGATTTGAGGTATTATTTTTCCGGTCGATTTTGACGCGCTCATCGGAAATCTAGTAGTATTGTTGATCGAACAGGGTGTAAAGTTCACTCATCCACCATTGAAAAGGGATGATCCTCCAACCAAACGGGTGTTGTGTCTGACGGGCCGACTGCCCGACTGTTGATGTCGGATAGTCTTATATACAGGGTGTTTGGTGCATCGTGTGCCAAATTGAAATGGTCGACTGAACGGATCATCTGCTATCCTTTCAGACCCCTAAACACCTCCCATGACCTGTGGTTTTTTTTAAATCGTTTTTATTGTTTTTTAAAAAAAATACCCTTTTACATTTTAATACAAATAAAAAAAATAGTATAAGGCGTAGACTGAAATTTAATTTAATTCAGATGTGTATTGTTTTAGATTACTTTTAAATGCAAAATTATTGACTTTAGTCACAAATTTTGGTATAATTTTTCTACTTTAAATTAGTGACTAATGTCACTAATTTTGTATTTAAAAGTAATCTAATCGATAGCAGATGACCCCTTCAGTCGACCATTTCATTTTGGCATACGATGCACCAAACACCCTGTATGTCGTTCGCGCGGTAAACTCTAATTGCGCGATGCATGATTTGTGTGACGTCATGTCTTTGATGCGTAGTTCGTATGTGGCCGTGTAACCGCTACAAGGATACCTAGTTGAAATGGAGACCAAGAATTCGCAAAAGTGTGATCGATCGTCCTTAGGCTAGATGGAACGACGATCTTCGCGGGGTGGCTGAATGAAAGTAGACGAGGTTCGAGCTGAATGGCGTGCGATTAGGAGCGCCTGTGTCCAGCAGTGGACTGATAGTCACATTGCAGTCAGTCTAATAATAATATAATTATCATCCTGACAGTCAGCAGTCAAGATGTTGCGCATATGACCACTTAAATTCAATCGAATCGAATTTGAATTGTTGTTGGGTTGGTGGTTGGTAGGTTGGGGGGTTTAAAAAAATGATATCAGTTTTCACCCATTAAAATACAGTAGTGAAGTTCAAAGAAAATTTCAAACAATTTTCATTTTAAATTCTACTCATCACGCTCGTATTTTGTAACGGGGTACAGCAAGACTTCTAGTGATAGATCGATTGGCTACGATCCATATCGACAGAACGTGTTCAGTCAACTATCTAGCACTTACTAAAACATAGGCTTAAATTCTTGCACGTTTACATAGTAAATCTGGACGTCTGTGTGTATATGGCCTAGTGGCGAAATACGCAACACAACCTTCCCTGAAGCCCACACAATTCAAAAGCGAACTAATTAAATTTTAGAGTATAGATAGTGCAATCCACGACGACGCGCCCACTTCGCTCCGCTCCGTACTAAAGTACAGTAATCGCGGAGTGGGGCGCGTCATCGTGGATTGCACTATCTGTATAACATCGCGGATTCACAACGTTCGAATTTCGATTCGATATCAGTTTAGAGTGGTTTACCCACGAATACTGAAACGTCACTCAAAATTTAAGGGCTGCTTAACATTTGAGCAGCTCCTAAACTTTAGATTACGTATTGTCAAACGTCACTTTTGAGTATCTGTTAAATATAAGTGCTACTTCAATTTTGAGTGACGTTTCAGTATTCGGGGGTTAGAGAATCAATCAATCTACTAACTCAGCCTTTGGCAGTGCACTACTGGACATAGGCCGCCTCTCCTAAGCTGCAACATAACAGACTGTCCTCTGCTTTCCGCATCCTGTCTGTCCCAGCCAAGGGGCGTCCCACACTACGCCTGCCGATACTCGGTCTCCACTCCCAGAGTCTTCTGCTCTGCCGGCCATCAGTCCTTCGACAAACATGGCCAGCCCACTGCCATTTCAGCTTGCTTACCATGTCGGTATATTGGCGTGTGCTAGCTTTCATAAGGCTATTAATTTATAATTTTAATTATGTTTTGTGTTGCGTAGTGTAAATTATCTTGCATACTATTATATAGGTAGAATCAATTTTTTCTAACTGAACAGACAGCTGTGCTGCTGGGGAGTTTGTTGCGCCACTTCTTCTTCCCAGCTAAAGCACTAGGAAGTGGTGAAGGCTGGGCGCTTTGGGGGACTGTCTTAAGTGATTTTGACGTTCGAAAAGTGCTGATTCTCAGCCTAGTTTGAATAAATGACTTGAATTTTGATAACTCCAGTTCTTTTTCGGCTAAATTCATTTCTGATTTCATCCTTCAAAGAAACTTTGACCATAGCCCCCGCTCCATGGCACGGAACTCATTTGTTTTAAATGTAAATAAGATTTATAAAGAGACACCGATAATTTACGGCCCTGTATTGGTTAAAATTAAGATTTGTACTCGTATCTTCACCAATAACGAAGCAAAGACCTCACAGCTTTGCATAGTAGACCCTCCCATATGGAAGTAGCTATCACAGGTAAAATAGGTTACGAATCTATTTATTTGCGCAATCAATCAATCTGCCTAGGCTTGTCCCAACTATGTAGGGATCGGCTTCCAGTCTATATTACGATACCCCTTGGTAAGACTGGTTGTCAGACTTTCGGGCTTCTGACGACCCGTCACTACTGTCAAAGATCCACGAATGACAGCCGGGACCAACGGCTTAGCGTGCTTTCCGAGTCACGGAAGAGTCTCGGTATGTAAAGATGGTCACCCATTCACCAAACCCGGTAAGCTTAGGTTAAACTGATGGATCGACCCGTGCGGCAGTTATTACTTAGCCATGAGCTCCTCTCAAGAAATACCTATATAGTTATAGTTTTAAAATAGACCCCAACATTTCATGGTCGTGCTGGGGGCCAACCAACACCTCTTTTAGCAGTATGATTTTGATGTTACTTCAGTGCGAGAATGAAGTGGAGCTATACAAGACGTTTAGCTCCATCTCTTTGCCACGCTCAAGTAAGATTAAAATAAGATTAAAAGAACCATAGAAAAGGAAGGATCCTCCGACCAGACGGGTGTTGTGTCTGGCGGGCCGACTGTCCAACTGTTCATGTCGGATAGTCTTATATAATTATGTCGTTCGCGCGGTAAACTCTAATTGCGCGATGCAGGATTTGTGTGACGTCATGTCTTTGATGCGTCGTTCGTATGTGGCGGTGTAACCGCTACAGACACGTGCTGCTCGATGAGCTCCTCAAGCTCCCAGTTTGGCAATAAAAAGCTACCATTAGTATGTAAAACGATTTTTATAATAGGAGCCGAGCATTAGAGAATGATTACTGATATTGAAGCGAGGTCAATATCCTAATAGATTAATTACCTAGCGGTATATAATCATACGTAGGTGCTAACATATTTTTTGCATATTATTAAACAACCTTGTGTGTAATGCAACTTAATGAATATTGCGAAATTATATTCAAAAGAAAAAACTGCACTTAAAACAATCACTTTTTTATAGGGTTCCGTGTAAGCGAAACTAAAAACTTCGATTTTTTTACCGACTACAAAAAGCCGAACCTGGATTTTTTAAATAATTTGCTTTATTTCAAGCTTTTTAGTTTTATATATATTTATATTTGGAATTCAAAACATTACTAGCTTTTATTTGATACCAATAATGAGGTAATGTACTTTAAAAAAAAAAACCTACCACTCCCTTTTTTAAATTTGCAGATTTATAAATATTATTATAGCCTATGTCACTCCCACAATTAAGAGGAATCTATCGACATATAACATAACATCACGCCTTGTTTCCCCGAAGGGTTGGGCAGAGGTGTACAGTAGTACACCCAAGGAGATGACACCTCATATAGTAAAATCCATCAAGCCGTTTACAGAGCGTTTACAAGGAACCCTTATAGTTTCGCCATGTCCGTCTGTCTGTCTGTCTGTCCGTCTGTCCGCGGCTTAGCTCAGAGACTGTTAGTACTAGAAAGCTGTAATTTGGCATGGGTAAATACATATTAATCACGCTGACAGTGGTAAAAAAAAATAAAGAAAAAAAAATTAGGTACGTCCCCTTATGTAAAGTGTGGATGTTTTTTTTTCTGTCTATCCGATAGTGTGGGGTGTCGTTGAAAAGGTCGTAAAAAAATATTGCGGGTGTGTGAAAAATATTTTTCAATTCAGGGACGCGTTTGCGAAATACCTATGGTTTTTTACAAAATAGATCTGTACCCTTATTACGTAATACATGATCAATCGGAATTTGAATTGTTATTAACAAAATGCTAATTCATTGCTTCTAAGTTCGAAAAAAAATCTGCTCAACAACGTAATGAATGTTGTTGAACTGTCAAAATGAAACCAATTTGTCGTAATCGTTTACGAAAAAGTGTTGCGTAATTAGATAGCAAGTTATCGAGCTGTATGATGATCTTAAATAAGCGTAGGTACTTAAGAGCCTATACTAGCTCAGCTTAAATTCACTTTTTATCTCGCTCGCACCATACTGCTCGCGGACTGAGTGAGAGCGAGACGGTGTGGGGCACTGGGGGCTCCAAGGCACCAGTAGTTTAGGTAATTGCTTATTACGGTGAAAATAATGGTAATTAAAAAAAAATTAAAAACATAAGATCTGCTTTATAGTTCAGTTAGTATGCAAAGTTTCATGATCTAATTTGAAGTATTTTCTGAATACCAGCGGTGTCTACTGTTCGGTTTGGAGGTAACTTTGGATTTTTTTTCTATCGAGAAAATTGTATGGAGTCTTGTTTTCGATAAACATAGTACCTACTTAACATTAATCCTCAACTTTATCATATATTTATATCAAAATTAATGCTGCAATATTTTCGGCAAAACGGAGGATCATGCTAAGCCATTTGAGGTAGTATATGCCCTTAATATGTTAAAATATGCTGTCTGATAAAACCCAATATAGCTTGAGCGTTGAGCTCCTGTTCTGAGTTGAGCTGCACGATTATTGACAAATGCGTGCTTTGACTGAACAGGTCCACTCAATCTGTGTAGTTCTTTCCTCAAAAGACCATTTTAGACACCAATCTACATGGTCTTCACATGATCTGACCAAGATTATAATTTATGTGGACTTTAAAAGACTGTGACCACTGAGTTTGTTTCGACCTTTCTTCTCAGAGTAATCAGATAGGAAACGCCGATCTCATCTAGTTTTTAAAATATGATTGACGTGTAAAAGTGTTTACATAAATCTACTCACAGAAATAAAATGTTTCATCATTTAGCTATTAAGTTGATTAAAATCTGACATTGAGTTTGCTACTTCGTTGCAATGTTGAAGACGTAAACAGTTCTCAGGTACTTATTTAATTATTATACGGAACCGTTCTACGTTTGTTAATGTTCGGTTCCGGTTTGCTTCGACGGTCATTTCGAGAACGTCGGTCGGTCAAGAACAAAATAAAAGGATCCTGTGCAATGTAATGAATAAAGTAATTATGATTATTTTACCTGTTGCTTATTATTTACCAATTTTTTGTTTTATTTGGCTGGTGGCTAAGTTAAGCTACGCTTGCCTCGGTTGGTCCGTGGATGGGTGACCAAGACCATCTTTACAGACCGTACCTCGGAAAGCACGTTACTCCGTTTGTGCCCGCTGTTATTCTGTGAATCTTTGACAGTCGTTACGGGTCGTCAGAAGCCCGAAAGTCTGACAACCAGCCTTACCAAGGAGTATCGTATTACTCAGTAACTGGGTTGTGGAGGTCAGATAGGCAGTCGATCCATGTAAAATACTGGTATTCAGCTGCAACCGGTTAAACTGGAAGCCGACCCTAACATAGTTCACTTCATCATAGTTGTTGTATTTTATTTATTTTAGAAGTACATAGGTACCTATGTACATATAGTGCAATCCACGACGACGCGCCCCACTCCGCGATTACTGTTTTTTTTTTTTTTTTTGTCTAGGGCATCTCGTAGCTCACCTCTGAGGTGATGACTACTTAACCGGTCAATCCTGCGGCTGCCTTAAGCTACTAACTCAAAGCCTCCAGCCAGGGGCAAAACTATTCTAAATTAAAACTAGGCGAACGCTCGCTAAGGGCACCCCCTGTGGGGTACGGACCTCGGCTTAGGGCGTCGCTGGGGGGAGGACAGCAAGTTGGGACAGGCTGGATCAAAGATGATTCATTATTATTAATCGGGGAATTTAAGTCTACATTTCTCAGCAAAACGCGGGCTGGCGCTTCTGCGAGCAAGGGTCGGTGGGGGCGATTACTGTACTGTAAGCTGTACTTTAGTACAGAGCGGAGCGGAGTGGGGCGCGTCTCAGTGGATTGCACTATCTATATCTTTAAGTCCCATGTCATAGTTGGACTTACATTTTTGAATGCTACTTTTAGCATACAACCTGTGTAAACAATCGTTGGTGAACCAATAATTAAATAAATAGGGTGCGACCCTATAGGTAACAATTTTTCTTTTTTAAAATTTACACATGTTGCATAATCAGCCTACCTTAACGTCCCCCCTTCAGTGCCAGCCTAGAGAGAGAGTGGGCCGTACCTAATCCACCACGCGGGCCCAGTGCGACTTGGTAGATGTAATTTTTTTGGTTCTAGGACATGCCGTGCCGGTTTCCTCGCTATGCCAATGTTTTGACACAGGTTTTTAGAGCAGTGGTGATGAAATTATTTACACAAAATAAAGACGGCCGGCCTGGGTTCAAACACTTCGAACCCCGACCTCAACTCTTAGTCGGGGGCGTTGCCACGGAGCCACCAGGGCGCTCTTGACAGAGCGGTCGTGATCATCATGTCAAACTCAAACTCAAAGCATTTATTTCAATTAAACCGTGTATTACAGGCACTTTTGAACTGTCAAGGGGTCGGTCAGTCAGAAATATGAAGCTAGTTGCCCATTCCAAAGCGTAGTAGGTACCTATCGAGAAGAACGGGCAAGAAACTCCACAAAATTTGATACAAAATATTGGTTACATCATTCATTTTGAAATTATTCATGTGAGAACAATGTAGAAAGACGTGCACGTTCGTAAAAGCGTCCGTAATAAAAAGAAAAAAATAAGGAATCGTTCAAAAACTTAAAATAAATTAAAATAAGCCATGGCAGCTAAGAGATGACCAGTCCCAACTGACGGCACCCGTTCACGAACATGACGCATGGATCAGCACCATTCACTCAACCATTTTGAAGGGAGCATGGGGATGTTGTAGTGATACACATAGTTATACATACCTACGGGTGGAAGGGACATCGACGCGAGAACTAATACCATGGATTCAGTACATGATTCTGAATCCCCGTTGAAATTTTCCGTCGGCAATTTAAAAAAAAAAACAGTTGTTTCATAGAAAAGTTCAATATCGGTCAAAATGTATGGAACAGCAGTTTTTTTTTTAAATGACGAAAAATTTTAACGGGTTGGGTTTCAGTTCAAAATTTTAACGGGGGAATCAGAATCATGTAGGTACTGAATCCATGGTATCAGTTTTCGCGTCGATGTCCCTTCCACCCTGTAGAATTATTAAAGGCGAAAGCATCAATGTAGCCCGCGAAATTCAAATTTTCTGACGTTTTTTTGCAATTTGCAGGTCAGTTTAACAGGTTGATCTAAATAAGACTCGCGTTCATATCAAATGTTTATTTATAGAATTATAATCATAAATACAATCCTGAGTTCATGTAATCCTATTGAATGACTACTTATTTCATGAAATCATGACATTTGAGGATTATGCTAACTTAAAAGGAGTGTAGGTTTAAAACCATATTTGTTACGGTCGAGAATCATATTTTAATCAAACTGACACACCTGTCAATAGGGATGATGACTAAAAAATAGTTATTTATCCAACATGTGAGGAAAGTTCGTTTTTCCTATGAGTTTTGATTTTGAGTCTTGAGCGAACGAAGGATTGAAAAATAGAATCACGAGCGCAGCGAGTGATTATAAATTTCAATCCTGAGTAAGCGAAAGACTCAACAAAACGAATAGCAAATGAACTTGCTCACATGTTGCATACAAAATTTTTCACCACTCCCAGCAAGAAAGTATTCAGTCATCATAGGTAAATAAATTAAATAGACACAAAGCAAATCAAAATAATTCTTTATTTTTAAAAATATCTTTTAAACTTAACATAAATAAATCAGGCTAGGTTAGTTTCTGAACGGGATCATTACTTTCCTCACTGTTCAAACAGTGAGGAAAATACAACTTTCCTCACTGTTCAAACAGTGAGGAAAAACCAACTTTCCTCACTGTATTCGTAGAGGAACGCCACTTCTTTCGTGCGGGAGTGGTGAAAAAGATTTTTTTATGTTAAGTTTTAAAGATTTTAAAAAATAAATCATTTGTTGCTTAGAATAAAATTAAGATTAATGTTTTTTATTTATTTACCTATGATGACTGAATACTTTCTTGCTGGGAGTGGTGAAAAGTTTTGTATGCAACATGTGAGCAAGTTCATTTGCTATTCGTTTTGTTGAGTCTTTCGCTTACTCAGGATTGAAATTTATAATCACTCGCTGCGCTCGTGATTCTATTTTTCAATCCTTCGTTCGCTCAAGACTCAAAATCAATACTCATAGGAAAAACGAACTTTCCTCACATGTTGGATAAATAACTATTGTCCGTAATGTAGATTATGAAAAAATAACGTACTTACACGTATTTTTTCTTTTTTTACGTTATCAAAAGATTACGGCGATACATTGAGTTAAAATGTGCCATGACGTCACTTGTATGTAGATTTTATACATACTTGTGACGTATCAACCCCCACTCCCCAACTTTAATGCGTTGTATCTAAGTAAGTCATTTTTAATTAATATGATAAAGCAAAAAATACGTGTCTATTATTTTTTTATTATCTAACTGAGGGACTAAATATAATTTTTTTTTTTTGACCCAGGCATCATCTCTAAAAAACGAACAAAAATTTTAATTTCGCGGTCTACCTTAGCGCATTCACCTTTACGATTCAATAACTATTGTAAGTTTATTTGAGAATATCAGAAACCGGACATTAGAAAGATTTTGCAATTTCCCTTGAAATTAGAATAAATTATAATGTGTTTCTTAATTTTTACCGGTCAAGCAGGTTAACAGGGTCGTTCTTAGGAAAAGTTACTTAATCAAAAGTGTTTATTTAATTGCATTTTGTATAGGTACATAAAAAGGTAATTTTTTACAGAGGATTTGGTTGCTTTTAAATACAAGTTAGGTAGGTACGTGAATTGATTAAACAAAAAACACGACTAAGCGAAAAACAAGCACTTGTTTTTTGTAAGATATCGCAGGTCCCGTACAAATAAAAGATACACCATCATTTCAGGTTTGTCCCCGCCTGCAATATCTGCCATGAAAAAAAAAAAAAAAAAAAAAACCGACTTCCATAAAAATAAGTCGTGGTCACAGGCCTGTACGACGGCTTTACCTTGACCATTTTTGTACCTTTATATGTCTTGATTTACGTCTGAAATATTTTTTTGTTTCCTACTTTTTGTAGGTCGTGATTTTTCAGTAGGCGGATTTGAGTTTTTGAACTTAATTTTTATTAAAATTATTTTGAGGTTATAATTTTGTGATAAAGTATTTGCAGAATCGCTAGCGCTTTTTGGTTAGGTTTTATTGTTTAGTCTAACTCACAGTATATTGACCGAGTTCACAAGTTGGGCAATAGATGGCGCTTTATCTCAAAGTAATCGATAGCGTTCACAGAATGCACGCAAATGGTTGTTACAGGATTCCACAGTTCCCCATAGAGGGCAGGATCAGTCTTTATTGTGAATAACAATTATAATAAGGGCCTATGCACACCACGTTTTTTAAACGCGCCGTCGACGCGCGTTTTGGGAACGCGCGTCGCCGGCGCGTTTTCATCCTGCAGGGCAGTTTGTTGTCGTTTGTACCTACGTTTTTGTAGGATAATTTCCGACACACACGGGCGAAGCCGCTGGCAAAGGCTAATATTATAATAAAGAGAAAAGATTTAATTTTTTGTACCTATGTTTGCAAGATATTTTTTCCCGATATTCCCACGGGACCGAGATTTATGTGGGTGAAACCGCGGGGCGCAGTTATTACGAGTAATAGATAAACAGATACTGCCTGTGCATTATGTATCTAAATGAATAATTCTCACATCGTCAAAAGGCCTGCCGAGGTCACAACACTCATTGGACTCATCATTATGCATAAAGAATTGACAGTTACTCAACAGATACATAATAAATAATTGATGTAGGTATAGCGGACGGAAAATGTCTAGTTAAAAATTAATTTTAGGCTAGAGACTAAGTAGGAATTTCGTCTCCCGAAATCTCGGGAGCCACGGGAGTGACTGATCTTTAAATCTAGTCACGGGAATTTTGAAACCAAGTTTTAATAAATTACGTACAAACTTATGGGTATAAATACCTAATGATTATTTAGAATTCGAGACCAATATTTTTTTTATGTAGGTACTGTTATTTACATAGAAGGTATTTGACAATCTACACAAAGTACAACTAAATAGTAAAAAAAAAATCTTTTTACAAAAAAAAAAAAAAAATACAACCCTTTAAAGTATACTACTTAAAGTGAAAACTAATTTTTATTTCGGAAAGGCGAAAATTCTAAAGCAAAGACACCGACGTGTCTGCTTTAGAATTTTCGCTTTTGCCACTGACTTCCGAAATAAAATTATTTTTTCACTTTGTAGTGTTTTTAGCTAAATACTAGTTTTTGCACCGATACCAAGTAACAAGGGTCAAGGACAAGGGTAGAAAAAATAAAAAAAAGATTACCTACCAAAATGGAAGTTAAATTAATATGAAGCACGTAAATCAATCTGCCTAGCCTTTATAACAGTCACACCGACAAAGCCCCGAGAACAGCAGAACACAAATTTAAAGACAACAGACAATAGTAGCGGCAAAAAACTTCGTCCAGCCCCGGAGCCGGTGGAAACTATGTTGGGGTCGGATTCCAGTCTAACCGTATGCATCTGAGTACCATCAGTATTATCAGTAGGTATATCTAACCTATCTACAATAAGTATGTAAAAAAACCCTGTCCGATCCGAAAGAAGACCTCGACAATCATTTATTTTACCTCGATGGTCCTAGTTTATCAATTATAACTTCTAGTTACAGCTCTATGTAAGCGGGGCACGCCCTTTATGCCTGGAGGCTTTATTTTCTTTTTTAGATATTGTTTACGTTTAGTTATTTTTATTTCTGCCTGAGTATAGTTCTCGATGCTTTTGGTTGGTATATTGGCGTGTGCTAGCTGTCATATAGCTATATATAATTTAAATTGTGTTTTGCGTAATGTAAATTATCTTATAAACTATTGTATAGATTTTTTTTTTTTCTAACTGAACAGACAGCTGTCCTGCTGGGGAGTTTGTTGCGCCACTTCTTCTTCCCAGCAAAAGCACTAGGAAGTGGTGAAGGGTGGGCGTTTTGACGTTCGAAAAGTGCTGAGTGAATAAATGACTTTTGAATTTTGAATTTTTGAAGCCCATATGTAGGTACTGCAATAACATTACCAAAAGTAATAAAAAATCTTATTATTGAAAATAAAAAAGTTGTTGCTATGTAAAATTCACATTTTCAGTACCCCGAAATTACCCCAAAATTACCATTAAAAATTAGCAAATTTTCAACAGGGGTCATAAGCTAAGCCCGCCGAATTTAAAAAAAATGAAAACCACAGACTCAGTACGATACTTAAAAACTAACAACACCCTCACGGATCGGACAGGTTTTTTTTATATGTTGTACTTATATCTAGCTAGGCTGATTATAAAAGTTATATATAGTTAGTGCAATCCACGACAACGCGAACCACTCCGCGATGACTGTACTGTAAGCTGTAGGTAATTTAGTACGGAGCGGAGCGAAGTAGGGCGCGTCGTCGTGGATTGCACTATCTATATTATGCTGGGTGATACCACTTTCCACTACCTGTCTGCATTTGGGCGCTCCTTGTGTGGTTCCGCATCGCTGTCAATGCGGTGAAGGTGTCGACTGTCTCGGACACTATGGCCTATCCCGCAGTAAGAGCTAAGGCTAGATAGCACGGCACGCCACCATCAATGACGTCATCCATCGTGCTCTTGTCACCGCCGGAGTGCCAGCTGTTTTAGAACCCAATGGCTTAGCACGCGACGATGGGAAGAGACCAGACGGAATGACCATTATGCCTTGGAAGGTAGGTAGGCCTTTAGTGTGGGATGCAACGTGCGTCGACACCCTTGCGCCATCCCATCTTCCTAGCACGGCGGGCTGTGCTGGGGCTGCTGCTTCAGGTGCGGAAAACCTCAAACGGCGCAAATACTCCAATCTTATTGGGACTTATATAATAATAATAATAATAACCCCACCGCCGTATCTCTACGTTGACGTCGTGGTGGGGCTTGCGCGCTCCGAACTCCAGGTCTGTGCCGGTAGAGTTTTTTGCTGGAACAGGTCTGGGATGAGGAGCCAGACCAAGAGAGATTCAGAAACCCGCAGGGCAGCATGTGGCGAGCTGTTGGGCAGTAGCGACCCCACGGACCCTATCTCCCGGGAGAACTCTTGTTCCTCATCTCTGGCTTGCCCTTATTGGCTGGCTGGAGTGAACACTGACGAGGAATAGAGCTCCCATCTCTTTCTTGCCTTTATTGGCCGGCTTGAGTGGAGATTCGCAAGAGCAAATGTGCTCGGAGGAAGGAAGTATTCCAGTAAGATGCTGGTAGGGATCTTGACCGTACTTCCGGGATTGTCCTGATAGCCATGGAATACCGCTCCACTCCTTAAAGCACCTCAGGACATGTTGCCCCCTTGTTGCTTCGACACTTTGTGCTAGCGACCGTTTTCGGGGGCCCATTATTGAGTGTGCAAGTCACCCCCTGCCATTTTACCTGTGTATTTTATATAAGATATTGGTCAGGCAGGGGCCATAGTATTTCCATAGTTCTAGATAACCGGTTCACTTAGCCACCCAAACCCATAATCCAATATCATTGTTTCCATATCTTGCAATAGTCCTGCACTAACCGAGGGTTGTCCTTGGGTGCACTAGATTAGTGTGTACAGGGATAATCGTCGGTTAGTTCCTCATTTCATTAGATACGTCTAACGGGCCTCTGCGAGTTGGCTTCGGCCCCTCGTACGACTTCCAAAGGTCCGGGACCCTAGGGTCCCGAGAAATGTTTTATAATAATAATAATCCATTTAATTCAGGCGACGTAGGCCCATAGATAAATACCTTAACCTAAACATACATATTCTTATTTTAATAACAACGAATAATTTATTGTACAGGAAGTGATGTCTGTGTCTGTGTCTGTGATGTATATGTTTGAGCCGTTTGGGGTTGAAATACTAGGGCCATGGGGTCCGAGTGCCCACTTAGTTTTTCAAGACATCGCCAAGCGGCTGGTCGACTCTTCACGTGACCAGAGGGCTGGCCTATTCTTTGGCCAAAGAATCAGCATTGCCATTCAACGTGGCAATGCAGCCAGCCTTTTGGGCACTTTTCCTGTTGACAGCGATGCGGACGAATTTTTGGATGCCCTATAATTATCCCCCCCCCCCTCCTCCCTCCCCCTTTTTATATTTATACTTGTACATATTATTATTTTAAGTCTGTTAGTTTTTAATCATGTAAATACTTGTAAATGGTTTAATTGAAAGTTATTTAAACTAGAATACTTGACCCACCACAACATTCATCAAGTTGAGTTCAAGGCCACAATACCAATTCTATACGGTCATCCACTTTAATTTACAGCTGATTCCAATCTGAACTACCATTGTATGATAATGGCAGCCATCAAATTACAAGCCTAGACGACATCGGTTATCCTTAAAGGCTAATCAATAAACTTAAATAGTGTCCTGACCTCAATACCCTTTTAAATCTTATATTACGTCACTATTATGACGTATTACATCCTTTAAGAATGATTGACAATGTTAACAGTTTCTGGCAAAGTTATATTTGCTTATGGGAAACTGTTTTTGAAGGTATGCTAGATCCTTATTGCGTTGTGTTAAAGAAGTAATTTGAAGAACGGATTGGTTATAGAACGGTAAAGGTGTGATGTTTTTTTTTGGGTTCCGTGTAAATCGCCCCTTAGTCAGAAAGAGTAATGCCCGTTGTCACTGTCACTTGGCTACAGCTAAATGAATGGCTAAATAAAAGCGCGCTCCTGTATTTTCAACTTTCGGAGCTTAGCCGAGCGTTGAAAATCAAACAGGGCGTTTTTGTTTAGAGTTTGACTAGTACCTTAATAGCGTATCACATACATATATAATATTGCTAATCCATTGCTTCTTATATTCGAAAAATTTGTCTGCTCAAAAACGTGGTAACGCAATATGAATGTTGTTGAACTGTCAAAATGAAATAGATTGCGATTGATTGAATGCACTTTGGAACGAAAAAAAGTCGGGATTCCCGGATCGACAAATATAGAATCGAATGTAAGTATACTGCAAATATGGAAAGCAGTTTTGTATTGAACGTAAAAATCTCGCGATTCCGGAATTGATAAATTTAGTACTTTTTGACTATAGAAATGCTAGCCAATGTTGTAAAGTAAGTTTCCGAACTGGCATAGGACATAGCGACAAACAACTCGGTACCTTGAGTTTCGTTAAAAAATATTTACAGTACCTACTTATATTAATTTTTATGTTAACATCGCGAAAGTAACTTTCATATAAGAAGGTTGAAAAGTCGTTTCTATACCATGTAATTATTTAATCAGTTAAGCATTCCCAGATTTTCTGGAATTCCGGGATTTTTTATTAAGAAAAAAGAAAATTAAAAAGCCGCATCTATAATGTGAAATTAATGTCTTAGCAAAAATTAACTTAAGGGTAAATATGCATCCGATTATCCGATATCTGGTTATAACATAATGGTGAT
Source organism: Xanthia togata (assembly GCA_963853775.1). Taxonomy (NCBI): domain Eukaryota; kingdom Metazoa; phylum Arthropoda; class Insecta; order Lepidoptera; family Noctuidae; genus Xanthia; species Xanthia togata. The sequence continues at coordinate 9,986,542 of OY970817.1, read as the reverse complement.
ATTTTTAAACACCACGACTGAAACTATACCTACAGCGTCTATCAGAAAGGTACAGACCATGAAACTGAACAACTTTCTCCATAAAACCAATATTGTAATCGCGAAAAAATAATTAGCCATCCTTATATAACATTTGGGGCGAGTAGGTATATCAGATCCTCAGACACGCTGTATTAGACCTATAGATAACACCTGTACCCTAAATTACATAATTCACGATAAATCGGAAATTGAATTATTTGAAACAAATTGCTAATACCTACATTGCTTCAAAAATTCGAAAAAAAAATTGCTCAACAACGTAAATAACGCAATGAATGTTGTTGAACTATCAAAATTAATCAAATTTGCCGTAATCGTTTACGAAAATATGTTGCGTAATTAGATAGCTGATTTTATCAATATCCTGATAAAGGAAACTAAATTCAGACATACGGAACTCGAAATATTAGGCGCGATTCTATTTCTGCCATCTTTTTAGTATGCAAAACATGTTGGAACACTATTTATGTATTTGAAGCATTAGGACATTCATTGTCAAAGATCGTAACTAGGCTGAATGCGACAGATGCCTTTGTCAACGCATAGATTAAAAATAGAATAAGTTTGTCTATTGACAGCCCAAAATGGAAGGAGGAAGTTTGGGGTTTTTGATTTGTTTATGGTTTTGGTTTTCGTTTATGGTCTGACAGGTATTTAGTGGTACAATAAATTATATTACTGTGTTCTATAAATTACTCTTTTCTGTTGGTCTAGTGGTCGGTCCTGAGTCTGATCCCCAGGTCATGCAAAGTGTTAACAGGATATGCCATTAGGAAATTCTTTATCATCCCGGAGTCTGGATTTGTGCCCGGTTGATGGCAATAGGCTCGCCCCCTCTTACATGGGACTTAAACTTATCTGGTGAAATGTGGGTGTACGACGTCTCTTGGTACACACAAGAGGTGTCTTGTAATAGGGAATTGCAAGCAAGGGACTTAAGGCTGCAGTCTCGCAAAATGCACTCGCGGCGAATTATTTGCGTAACTTTGTATTTTTATTTTTAACAAAATAATGAAATAACATGAAATATTTTTATTGCACATAAATAACCATAATATAAGTAATAGCTAGTTATTTTTTGTAAGTTCATCTAGGTGGATTATGTTAGGTAAATCAAGCATTAAATACAGCTCTTTCGCGCCCAACATCACTTCGAGTTCTGTTTGCGCGCTTAGTTTATAGCAATGAAGAATTAATTTACAAATCTGTTCAGCGCTTAATTAACTCAATATTCTCGTCTTCAAAATGCGTTGATTAGTTTTTTCTAATTATGTTTCATTTTCTTAATTCAGAGGTCACAATTTCATCAAAATTCTCTGTTTTTAGCTCCTAATAAACGGTTTGTTACATAATAACTATGCATCTTATGTATGTAATAATTAGATTATTTTAAAGCCAAGAGTTTATTTAGCAACTACTAAAAAAATTGCACCTAAATCACACATTACACTAACAATAATAATCATCTTAAAAGACCTCCAAAAAACGAGTTTAAAAACAAGAATTGAGAGAGAAATTCTGTTTTTTTTTAGAGGTATTTTGAGATTATTATTATTGTTAGTGTAATGTGTGATTTAGGTGCAATTTTTTTAGTAGTTGCTAAATAAACTCTTGGCTTTAAAATAATCTAATTATTACATACATAAGATGCATAGTTATTATGTAACAAACCGTTTATTAGGAGCTAAAAACAGAGAATTTTGATGAAATTGTGACCTCTGAATTAAGAAAATGAAACATAATTAGAAAAAACTAATCAACGCATTTTGAAGACGAGAATATTGAGTTAATTAAGCGCTGAACAGATTTGTAAATTAATTCTTCATTGCTATAAACTAAGCGCGCAAACAGAACTCGAAGTGATGTTGGGCGCGAAAGAGCTGTATTTAATGCTTGATTTACCTAACATAATCCACCTAGATGAACTTACAAAAAATAACTAGCTATTACTTATATTATGGTTATTTATGTGCAATAAAAATATTTCATGTTATTTCATTATTTTGTTAAAAATAAAAATACAAAGTTACGCAAATAATTCGCCGCGAGTGCATTTTGCGAGACTGCAGCCTTAAGAGGAGGCTCTATTCGAAAATCATGTCTTTTTTTAAAGATAATTTAAATAAAATCAACATTATTTGGCTTTTATGTCTAAAATTAGTATTCACAGTAAAAAAATTATAGTTTATTATACAGCCACAAAATATTTTTTCTCTAGATAAAATTACTTTAGTTTTAAACGAAATAAGAACTGAGACTTAAGCCATTTAGTTCCGTGCTCGAACACGAACAAAGAACGCACGCGATATTCAACTTTATTACTGATGAGTTAGCGTTTAGCACGTAGTGGAGTGGCGGGGTGCATGGACCTTGCGTAGAAATTATATTTAGTGCCTGGTCTCTGACGAAATTTGGTTGCACTCATCATGAAAAATAGAGGCGTGATAAACTTAACGTTACTAAAAATAAGTAAATACGTAAATTTATATCTACTTACTGCAACAAATTCCTTTCTTTTTATTTCCCTCGCATTTCGTTTTCTCTATGCAGTTCTCTACACAAGTATTGTCTGTGGTCTTGAATAAACTATTTCGCGAGTCTGTGGCGCTCTCTGGCGTAGAATCACTGTCTTCTGAACGCAGTGATCCTGAAGAAGAACCGTTGTCGTCGTGCAGAATTTTTTCGGCGGACATTTTGGATTCTGTAAAGAAGAAAATTGAGGGTTGAAAACAGTGAATTTTTTTTAATGTGTGAAAATAAAGTCGTGTCCAGATTGGATGCAAAGGCTGGCGAGGCAGATAAGTTAGTTGAGTTTTAGTCTCGCAAAAAAAACGTGACGAGGCTCAGGGTAAACGAGGCACATGAGCGAAATATTATAATATTATCGTATCGATTCTCGCTTAGAGTCTCGCATGGATGTCCCTGTAAAGCCTCATTTAAACGTATAACGTTTATACATACACTTAAAAAATAGCCATTGCTAAAGGGGATACTTGAATTTATTAGGTACCTACGTCTGGCACCCCCTGGACAGTCAGCTCCACTACCTTGCTGACTAGGTACCTTTTTTACCGCGACATGTTCTTTTCCCCAAAACGATAGAATTTTGAAAAGTTCGAAATTCGAACAGTGTCTCGTTGACACGCGATGATTTACTTTAAAAACAAATGAGTTCGCTTTCGATTAGTGTGCGTTCACTTGAGTGAGGTTCTCCAGAAAGCCACTACAGTCGATGTCCTGGACTGAACTGCAATGAACCTTATTGATTTAACCTCCTTTTAGCAGCCCCCATGGCTTTCTTGGCTTCGTTCCAGAGCCCGCGCTGTTTGGAGGTACGGGTCATGTTCTAGTTACGGAGTTAATCATTAAAATACGAACTGAATTTTATTTATCATCACGCTTTATTTACCTTTAGGGTAGGGCAGAGTAGTACACCCACATTTTGCCAGTTATGTTTAAGTCTCATGTACTAGGGGGCGAGCCTTCCCCTATGGAAAACGTATACACCTTTGTGTATCAGTGTTTGGAACTCCAACATTTCAAAATTCACAATATTTTATTTCACGTAAGCCTACATGGGCACTTTTGAAACGTCAGAAGCTAGGTGCACGGTTTCAGTTGTTCTTGTCCCATGGAAAAGACTCTCCACGGTTAGGTACTCATACTCTTTTCAAAATGAAAGTTCGCCAGTTATGATTCGAGTAGGTACAAAACTGCTAGGTCTAAGCCAATGCAACGTTCCTGGTAACCACGGTTATAAAACGCGGGAGCGAGATTTGGATGACGCATTTTATGACGAGGAGCTCAGTAATAACTGCCGCACGGGTCGATCCATCAGGTTAAGCTACGCTTGCCGGGGTCGGTCTGTGGATGGGTGACCATCTTTACATACCGAGACTCCTCCGTGCCTCGGAAAGCACGTTAAGCCGTTGGTCCCGGCTGTCATTCGTGGATCTTTGACAGTCGTTACGGGTCGTCAGAAGCCCGAAAATCTGACAACCAGTCTTACCAAGGGGTAGGTATCGTATTACCCAGTTACTGGGTTGTGGAGGTCAGATAGGCAGTCGCTCCATGTTAAATACTGGTATTCAGCTGCATCCGGTTAGACTGGAAGCCGACCCCAATATAGTTGGGAAAAGGCTAGGCAGATGATGATGATTTTATGACCGCGTCTGCCACTGTCTCTTTTCGTAAAAAAAATATGTTCTAATCAACTGCCTAGCCTTTTCTCAACTATGTTGGGGTCAGCTCCCGACCCATCCCGTACCATAATTCCGTAAAACAATATTTAAAGCACAATCTGAATGATTTTGATATCGGTATCGATAGGGATATCGTATTACCCAGTTACTGGGTTGTGGAGGTCAGATAGGCAGTCACTTCATGTAAAATACTGGTATTCAGCTGCATCCGGTTAGACTGGAAGCCGACCCAAATATAGTTGGGAAAAGGCTAGGCAGATTGAATCTGAATGATTTTGAAGGATATTGCTAATACATTGCTTCATATGTTCGAAAAATTCGTCTGCTCAACAACGTAAATAACGCAATGAATGTTGTTGAACTGTCATAATGAAAGCCATTGCTACTGTTAGTGTGTTACCCAATTACCCCTCTGATGCAGGTGAATACCAGTTATTTACATGGAGGGCATAATCAGCCTATAATGTTCCCAGGCCTCCACTCTTCGAGAGGGAATGAACCCTAATGATCCTACCATGGGCCCAATGCGGGTTGGTAGATTTCGCATGTCTTTTTGGTTCTAGGACATGCCCATTTCCTCACGATGTTTTCCTTCATCGTTTTGAGAGCGTTGTGATTAAATTATTTAGGTACACAAAGAAGCGCCAGCCTGAGTTCGAACCCACAACCTACACCACGACTGTTGTAACGGCATGTTTTAAACTATAGCCATCCACATAGGTAAGATAATTTTACCACGACTTCATCTTTCCAGAACTTACCTACCTATTTCACAATTATAATTAAAGTACGCAGTATAATAATAATAACACTCTTTATCATCGTACTTACTAATTTTAGTATTCCATTGCAGTAAGCAATAAAATATACGCATAAACTTACATAAAATATTGTTTTAGTGATAACTGCTGCTGCCGTACACGATGCACATTCATCAATCAGTAATAATTAATTCATGTGGTTAATTATAGTCCAAGGATGCATTTGAATACTCTCCACAAGCTAGACTTATAAATATAGTAAGTAGATACATTCGGCGCACTTTGGACAGTCAGACTCCCAGCCAATAAGTAATGTTCCCACTGCAGCTGGGGCATCGGCCTCCTCTCAGTGAAAGGGATTGGGCCACAATCCACCACGCGGGCCCAGTACGGGTTGGTAGATGTCACCATGTCCTCGATTTTTTTGGTTCTAACACATGCCAATTTCCGCACAATTTTTTGCTTTACCGTTTTGAGAGAATTGGTGATGAAATTAAATACACAAAGTAAAGGGCTTCAGTGCTTGCATGGATTTCGAACTCACGATCTACAACTCTTAAGTCGTAGCCTACTGGGCCACCACTGGTCTGGTCTTCTGGCAGAAGCTAGTTCAACATAATTTAGGAATAAGGCTATATGTATTTACCAAATGGTCCAAAAGTCAAATAATTTATTTCAATTAGGCACAAAAAATACACTTTTAAACTGGAACGAAAACTTTTGGAACGACAAAATATTAAAAAAAAGATTCTAGTCGCCTCTTCCAAAATATAGTTTTCGTATGGAGAAGAATTGGCAAGACACTCCACCTTTACTCTTTTAAAATGTTTTCACAATATCTTTATGTGTGAAGACGATGCACCTAGAATAAGATTAGGTACTAAGACTAGGTAAAATAATGAAAAATGAAGGAATGACAGATAAATTAATTATGTGTTAGATGCATGGTGCTCTCATATTTACAAACATTGTAAAATTATACGATATTCCTAACATTTTAACAAGTAATACAAAAATAAGTCAGTCTGTGAGTTCAAGTAATCACAGAATGTAAAATCAATGTTATCGTCATCTTAATCAAAGTGGATCCGCAGTAGTAGCCCGCCCATTTTTTTAAACTTTTTATACATCTAAGTTAGATTTGTTCCATTGAATGACTTTTTCATAAAATCATGACATTTGAGAACAAATCTAACTCAGAGAGATGTGTTAATGATTCAAATGATTATAATTTTGCAAATACATAATATTTGTTATGGTCGCAAATCATATTTTGATCAAGATACAACCTGACACTTAACTACAAATTGCAAAAAACGTAAGATTATCTAAATTTCGCGGGCTTGCGGATCTATCTTAACTATTGCCTCTGTCGAAGGCTCTTTTATAACACCACATTGAATTAAATGACAAAATTATATCCCATAAAATAAAGTAAGTAATTATCTTTCAATGCCTTTCCTGATGTTACGATCATTATTTTTTTGTAAAGTGCAAACCGCAACTTTAATCAAATTAATATTAATATCCGGAAATTAAAGATGGACATACACCAAAAAATCTCTTTTAAGCTTACTTATTTCCTGGTACTAAAAATATTATTTAGAAGGTCGGCTGGCCATAAAGATTAACTTAACACAGCTGTATGATTCTCGTACATTTCGCCAGAACTTATGTTTAAGCCCCAGGTGACGGAAGGCGAGAAAACCATGATATATATTTTTACAGTTAGTCGGTAAAAACAAAACGCATGTGACTAGAGGATGAATATAATGTTGTTGGATGAAGAGGGAAAGGAAAACCAAAAAAAGATGGATTTGATGTGTGAGGAATGATATGAAAGAGAAGGGAGTGAATGATACCGTGACGGTTTACAGGGGACAGTGTAAGTAGAAAACGTGTTGCGCCAACCCCACGTAACATGGGACAAGGGCAGGAATATGGACAGTGGAAGTAGAAAACGTGTTGCGCCAACCCCACGTAACATGGGACAAGGGCAGGAATATGGACAGTGGAAGTAGAAAACGTGTTGCGCCAACCCCACGTAACATGGGACAAGGGCAGGAATATGGACAGTGGAAGTAGAAAACGTGTTGCGCCAACCCCACGTAACATGGGACAAGGGCTGGAATATGGACAGTGGAAGTAGAAAACGTGTTGCGCCAACCCCACGTAACATGGGACATAGGCAGGAATATGATGAGATGATGATGAGTCTGATGTCTGATGGTGGGTCTTCTTCGTTTTTCGTGTCGATGGGGTACTTTAAGCCCAATAGGCGGCATCAACATCGCCACACGCAAAGTACTCATCAAAAGACCTGACGTCACACAAATCCTGCATCGCGCAATAAGAGTTTACCGCGCGATCGACATATATACGACTATCCGACATCAAACATCGTTCAGATGCCCGCCAGACACGACACCCGTCTGGCCGGAGGATCCTCCCTTTTCTATGGTGGATTACAACAAAGGCGCTGCCGGGTTACCTAAAGCTTGTCGATATAATCAACACATTAGACTGTCTCGTTGGTCTAGTAGTTGCAAGCGCTACTGCTGAGCATGAGGTCCTGGGTTCAATTCCCAGATCGGACAAAGTGTTATTGGGTTTTTCCATTGAGAATTTCTCAGTGGCAATATTCTCGCCCCCTATTATAAGGGATTTAAACATAACTGGCGAAATGTGGGTGTACTAAGGGTACACCTCTGCCGAACCCTTCGGGGAAACAAGGCGTGATGTCATGTTCTGTTATGTTATACTTAAAACGGTTTTGCAATAGTCTATCGAAACTGAGTTGGCCTTGTAACGGGTATGTTTATACAACAAGGCAAGAATTTAACAGAAGTTTTACTCTCATTTACAGTAAGAACCCAGTTAGTAGTACACTGTACACGTTCTTTGTGAATTATGGAGCTCGTCTGGGATAGTGTTCCATCCACCACACCTACTTTTGCAGCCAAGCAGCGTTGCTATGTTATTGTTTTTCCTGCACTGGATTTTCAACGCTCTGCTCAGCGTCGAGAGTTGAAAATCCAACAGTGTGTTTTCTCAACGTGTTGGTACGCTAGTGCGTCGCAGCGCGTTGGATTCTAAGCGCTCGGCTCAACGCAACGAGAGTTGAAAATCCAGTGCACGATAAAATCCCGCCGCGATATTTTTACGCTTCTATTTTTTTTTCCGTACGTGCGTGGACGGACGGTATGGGTGTCGAGGTAATTACATAATTATTACCTCGACACCCATACCGTCCGTCACACGACACAGTCAACTGGTGCAGCGTGCACAGGCACACGACGTCATCACCTCAACGCCGGTTGTCGCTGAAAACCAGCGCTGGGGCTCTGTCTCGCATAGGGTGGCAGCATTATTCTGAGCGATAGCCATGTGCGTGAATGTGACGCATATTTTCCCCCAACATGTTCGTTTCGTTTTTGTGTTCTTTATCAGCGTTCGTTCAGCTTACCGCATATAAAAGTATTTATTTTCTTTCTTTTTTTTTCTTTAGGAGATATTTCAGCTTCGTTTTACCCCTTGGCCATGACCTCACCACTTGCACGACCTGCGTTTTGCGTCCGCGGTGAGAACAAATGCTAGAAGTTATTAGTCGCCGCAGTGCGTCTTGCGGCACGGGAACATTCGAGCGCCACCCCGCGCCACAAGTCACACCGCCCATATGTCGTGGCCCTGGCCTTATGGATGGCAACGCAGCAGCGTTGCTTCTGGTATGGTATTGCAGATAGGTCCATAGGTGTAACAGCTTACTATCCGAGGGCCTAGATAAGTGGCAATCGCTTTCAAATCGTTTCGTATTTCTTCAATGACTTTCAACAGGATTCACACCACCTTTTCGGTAGCTTATGTCGATCCAATAATTTTTTAGATGCTCTATGATTGTTTCCCCTTCCTTTTTTTATCGTTATAGTCATTTCAGCTGAAAGACGTCAACTGCTGACCTTCTCATGAGCACCGCCACTTCAACACACACACATCCAGCGGATTCCTGCGGCCTTCACAAGGTCCTTTGTCTATCTTTTGGGAGGCCTTCCAACCCAATGTATTGTAGATAAATATAAAGTTATTTTATATACATTTTGACTTCTCCATTATTGTTTTTGCTGATAGAATGTCACATTGCGTAGGCCCTGTGGGTAACCTGCTTGAACCGAGGTTGTCGTGTAGGTTATGATGCTATTATGACACGTAAACCACGAATATGACTGACCCTGAAGCTACGTGAAGGTGTCATTGACCTACAGTTCGTAGGAAACATGTACTTTTTCGCAATCGAATCATCTAACCTATGATCTTTGTCTATAGGTACAAGATCGTGTATTCTAGGGGCCTTTTCTCGAAGCCATTCAGGATATTTTCGTTAAGTAGGTACTTTGTCGTGGGTATAGGTGTTCTAGGTAAATTCGTGAGATAACCAACAATTCGAAAACATGACATACATCAACTCACGCCGCCGGGCCCGCGTGGTAGATAAGGCCCACTTCTTCTCACAGACAGGAGGCCTAAGTCCCAGTAGTGGGAATATTACAGGCATGTCATTATGTATTAGATTTTCTAAAACTGTTGTAACAAAAGATCAGGCAGTCAGCAAGGTCGGGGTTGGAGGTTGGGGCTGACTGCTAACGATAACGGTGCGTTGCCATCGTTGGTCGAACCCTTGCCAAAAGTTATCGTCTGGGGGCTGTATTAAAAAAAAAAAAACTAATGGTTTAAAGATTGTTCTTATTTGGTTTGAAATACCTACCTATAAAAAAAAATTAAAAAAAATCCCTTATTTTCCAGGATAAAAAGCCATGCTTTTGTAGTCTGAAAGCTATGGAATTAGTAAGTACTAGCCTATTGAATTCAATCTGTGGTCAAATATCAAGTCAAGTGACATTTGGCGGTTATCATTTTGTTCAACCAATCACAGAGCATAGTCTGAAATCGCAAATTCATCTTGAGGAAGCGTGCTGATCAATGCTCGTGCCCTGCCATGTACAGTAATAGGTATTACTGGTATGGTATTATCACAATGCATGATGAGATTTGACAGCGTTTTCATTTCGATGTTGATTATACAAAGAAAATCGGGAGTTAAACTACTGTTTCTAACTTGTTTAATAAAATGAATGTTATGGACCTGTCCGTTCACATCGGATCAAGTAAAAACAACATCGCAACTATGACTTAATAACTTTGAAATTATTCATGAATCATTTTTAAACAGCATTTACTAAACACTTGAACTATTTACACACTATAGTGTTTTTGCGCTGTTGGGTAAATCATGATTTATTATCATTTTGAGGTAATTTAAATTATATTATGGCATAATTCTGTAAGATTCTGAAATACGTATCTAGATATTCAAAATTGAAATTTCGGGAGGCCGTTAGCCTCCCGAAAAATAATAAATATAAAATTTGAAAAAAACAATATTGAATGACTATTTCATGAAGTTATGACATTTGAGGCCAATTCTAACTTCAATAACTGTATTGATGATTCTAATGTAATATTTTTTATACCTACAGTTTTGTTACGAATTATATTTAGATCAACACAGATCCTGTCCGGCTGTAGCAGTATCGGCGCCCCGGGCGAGATTTCTGTGGCACGCCTCACTACTCTTGGAGAGTAGAGGAGAGAAAGCTTTTAGCTTTAGTTCCTGTGCATTGATACAGTTTAATATGAGTTACATCTTATGCAGAAAAGGGAGAATGCAGGATGCAAGAGAGAGCGTAGCAAGCTCGAAAATTTTTGAACCCCATAGAATTGGTAATTCGTTCATACAGAAATAGTAGTTACTTTGTCGACTCATGCAGTAAAAGTCTACTCATTCAAAAAAAATTGCAGCCCGCCACGGAAAACTTAGGATTTATTTTCAAATATCTGGATTTAGGATTTTCCCTCTAAATCCTTCGGATTGTGGTAGAAAGTGTCATGAAATTGGGGTGCTGGTGTTAGCCTAGTAAATCACTCTCCCAGTTACTGCATCACTCTCGCACGAGCGACTGAGCTATTATAAATGAATATAATTATAAAAATATTTCTTTATTACAAAACAGTCTTTGTTTAACACGTGCTAAAAAAAGATACAATAAGTACTTAATGATTTATTTACATGATTAATAAGAGGCAGAGTATTATTTTATTATTTCATACCTTGCAAGTTGATTCATTATTTAAATTACTGACAGCTAGTAATTTAATTAGCTGTAGGTACTGTACCCAGAGGGCCACGATAAACACGTGGGAACTCCAGTGTTTTATTTTTCATTGTATCAGCTTTAACGATAATGGCAAAGGCAAAAAGGGTACACTCACAAAAAAAAAAAAAAAAAACAACATATTCCAAAAAAAACACTACAAAGTGAAAAATAACTAGAAACGCTTTAATTTAAAAAATATGACTTAATTTTCGGAACGAAAATACGAAAATTGAAAACCAGACAATATCATGTTCGTTTTTTGCCACCGACTTCCGAAATTAAAGTTATTTATCACTTTGTGTTTGTTGTATTTCTTGGAAGACGGTTGCTTTTTTTTAATTTAAAGTTTTTATTGTTCACTTTTTAATTTTGGTAGGTACCTACCCCACACATCAAGCTCGAATACCACTACCTGCTATGTAGGTAAATAACAGTGACAGGAAATTATATGACACTGGGCGTTTTAATGTTGGCAATAAGCTAACTGTTTCAGAAACTTTTATAGAGGATAATATATATTATTATAGCATGGGCGTAGATAAAGATATTTATAAGAAAAATGTGTTCAATAAGTGTGTATTAATTTATAATTCCCTACCAAATGAATTAAAATTGTTGCAGGGTAATATTTTTAAAACGAAATTGACAGTGGTTACAAAAAAAGTGTTTCTACAGCTTAAAGAAATTTTTACAACATAAAATATTTGATTAAAGTAAGAATTAAGGACCTTTGTATGTATAAATAATGCGGATAATTAATGTACTAATAATAATTATAATCTGCATGATAATAGTGACATACAATGTTAATAATTTTCTCGCTTGATTGCAGGCAGAGTTCAATAACTTTAAGGCTATACGATCTTCCTTTGTGAACAATGTATTCTCTTGCAAATAAACAATTTGAATTTGAATAAAATTTATATGGGACCACCGCGCAAGCTTCTTCTACCAAATGAAACAAGAATTTTCAAAATCGGTCCACATGAATGAAAAAATATTGATGAAAAAAAAACACATACAGTCGTTAGAAACTCCTCCTTTTTGGAAGTCGGTTAAAAATGTGATGTGTGATGTGTAGAGATCGGATATTCGGATGCATATTTACCTAAAGTTAATTTTTCCTAAGAAATTATTGAAGTGGCTTCTTATTTATTATTTTTTTACATTAATCCCGGAATCTCATAAAATCCGGGAATGCACTACTAATCGGATACATGGTTTGGAAACGACTTATCAGCTCTCATATGAAGGTTACTTTTGCGGTGTTAACATAAAAAATTATATAAATACTGTAAACATTTTTTAACGAAACTCAAGGTACCGAGTTGTTTGTCGCTATGTGCTATGCTAATTTGGCAACCTACTTTACAACATCAGCTAGCATTTCTATAGTCAAAAAGTACAAAATTTTTCAATTCCGGAATCACGAGATTTTTGCGATCGAAAAATCAGACGGATATAGTCCAAACAAACAATGAAGATTAATTACGTACTCTATTTACCTATTTAAAGCTTCCGCCTGCGCCATCGCTCTCATTGATGTCGAAAAACGTCAAAACATTAAATGACCGATAAAAAATTAAAGCTGCGTCCTCATTTGTAACATTTCCAGTTTCAACGGATGCATGGAAAAAACTGCGATAAATTCGGAACGCAGCTGAGAAAGGACAGATAGTGTCACGCACGACCCTTCATCCAAAAGCTCTGGTGAAATTGAGGTCATCCCCGGTGTTCTAGGGTGTTCAGAATAGCGCGAATAGTCGACCTCTTGATCACTAGAAAAATCGACCCGTGCAGGTTTCGCCTTTGTTTGAATAATCCTACCTTAGCGTCCGTGGCTAGTAAGCGTGCCACGTATTATGGCGACATTAACAGACTTTTAATAATTTATACTGAAGATCACGTCTTTAAACGAGTTAGTGTTAATGATTTGGAAAAAATATATGATACATTAGAGTATTTTTTTAATAACTTAATCTGTGAATATTTAAGATTATGTTTTTATTACATAGTGTAATTAATTTGTAAAGTTATGTCTAACGCGGATAACAAACTGAAAATCAGGCAAAAATTATCAAGAGTATTTTTCAAAAACCTTCATCATTTTAAAGATTATTTATTTATCTTTTAATATACCTACGTGTTTTATTAAAATACATTTTATTTTATGTGTAATAAACGATTATTGCGTTTAATTTGGGACAGCACTCCTTGATGGGCGAGTCATATTACTGGCTGGATGTACGACGCGTTGCGTGAGCTAAGCACAGAACACGCAAGCTACCCACTCAAGACCACTGGCATATTATATCTGCGTCTTACCAGACTGTAGATTTGTAGGCTATTTTCTATTTTGTTTATTACCTGGTACTTGTTGTCAGGCCTACACTGGCCACCCATACCTATCAACACTGTAATTTGAAAACATTGTGAAAGCCAACCTTAAAGACATCCTCCTCAACATCATCCTTTTCTTGTGCATTTTTAAAAGAGTACCTAACCTAAAGGTTTTTTGCTGGCACTTCCTCTTGAGAAACGACCAATTGGAACCGTGCTAGCGTCTGACGTTTCATAAATGTCAATGTTAGAGCATTTAACCATGCTTTTAGTTTATCCTAAAAGTTGGCAACGTCGCAAATAGCTGTCAAAAATTTACCTGTTTTGATTCATTTGGAAATATTACTGTATGGAAAAAATAAATGTGGCTAACTAGCGAACTAGAATATTAATAATGAATTGCAATTATAACACTGAATTTGATGTTGTACCCGTTTTAGGCGTACAAAAGGCATTGGTAAAGTTTCCAAATACTTTTGGAATAAATGTTACGATATTAATTATTGCATTTCATAATCAATATTCTGGTTCGCTAGTTAGCCACATTTCTTATTTCCATACAGTAATATTTCAAAATTAATCAAAACAGCGAATTATTTGACAGCTCTTTTGGCCATCTAGGTTTACGTGACATAAAATATTTTGATTTAGATTTTTTTGATACCTATTCGTTGAATTTGAAATGTCACAAATGTGAACGCAGCTTTAATAACATAACTATGTAATAGTGATAACAATGTATGTTAGAGAGAGCGATACCGGTGAACTATCTTTGACCTTTTCTTGAAAAGATGGAACGATTTTAACTAAGTTGAATGATTGTAAATAACACGTTATATACCTACCGGTCCAGACACTATCAGTAATAATGACATCAATATTACTGTCATTCCTTCCAATATTGATGTCGTGGCCAGATCTTAGAGTTGACCATTTCATGAAATGGCCAGCTACATTGGTCATATCGTTTAATAGTTTATCAGTCGACGTTTAGACTTATCATTAATGTGGTGTAAAGTGTAGTAAAAATATCCAAATACCTAACTGCGACCAACTTGGAAGTAGCGCTCGCAGGCCGCTGCTGCGGTTGGTCACAGTTCTAAACTAACCTAACCCATTTGGTCGCGGTGCCCACATAAGCGGCGTAAATTTATAATTTTTAAAAACGAATTTTAAGTGCTATGTTGCATTTCACGCCGCGGCAGCGGCAGGCGAGCGCTACTTCCAAGTTGATCGCTTTCTATAATATCATATTTGGAAACCCAATAAAAGTCCATCGACTTATTTTGCGTGCTCACCCTACTTTTTTAGATTTTTTGTATGCCGCCGCCATGATGCACAACAAAAACAATGCGACATCAACGCCTCTACCGGTGGATAATCTAACTATTTCACGATATGATCATAATGTTTGGCCACATCATGAAGTAGGCGTGCGTTTAACTGTTCATATCGTTAAACGTGGAGTATTCAATGATCTGGCCAGGCCACATCATAATGTGACCAGTGGTCGATGTTCATTTCATGAAATGATCAATTTTAAGATCTGGCCACGACATTGACATAAAAATATTAAAATATGTGGATCACATCATCATCATTCCAACCTCCACACTGTCGGTAGTAATGGCATTAATCGAATGTAATGTCATTATTACTGATAGTGTCTGCCGTGCTTTTGGCCGTGCTGGTCCGCTTATAAAATTATCTAATAGAATTCGTAGGTGGAGTAGATTCTAAATGCAACTCAGAAGGATTTTCTCATTATTTTGCTGTTAATTTTAATGTCCTACTTACACATATAAGGAAACTTCAAAATTATTACCATAAGAGGTAAATAGTTTCATAAAGTAGACTTGTTTTTTTTTACCACTACGGGGAAGCTCTTGACCTGCTTTTCAACTGACGGTAAGCTATGATCAGGGGCCCAAGTCTGCTATTTTTATAAATTCGTCATTCCAACACGATCCCATTGTCATTTTGCTAAAAGTTCGTAATCTGCTAAATTCATAATGGTCGATCATTGGTTGATCATTGTATTCCACAAACACGTTAATCGTAACGAATTAAAAGAAATTACTGCACAATGACGTTCTCATGGTAGGTCACTGATCAAAGGAACTGTCTAAATTTTAGCAGATTATCGCCTAAGTCAGTCATTCATTTGTCATTATGTACGAGATTACCAATAGATGCCATTTCTTTCAATGGAGTGTCAGTGGCTGACCATTGGAAAGTCATAATGACGCCAATATGCTAGTAGATTACCAAACTTGTCAAAATCAACAATTATGAAATCAATGGTAGACCATTCTGACACTATTGTAATAGCAGACTTGAGGCCCAGACCGAAGGTGGAAGCGAGCTTCACCCGGAATCCTCGGTGTAAAGGATATTTACTTTCATCTATTATGTGATTAAGTGTAAGGGCTCATGTGATAGTTCAAAACAATGTATGTTAGAAAGAGCGATACACTACTTATTTGACCTGATTTTAACTGAGTTAAAATTGTGTTTATTAAAACAAACATGAATGGTGATTTTATACTGAAGATCACGTCTAAACGAATAGTGTGATTGGTTTGGAAAAAATATACTTATGATATTGGAGCATTTTTTTATGACTCAATTTGTGAATATTTTAGATTATGTTTAGCAACCATAGTGTAAATTAATTTGTAAAGTTATGTCTAACGCGGACGCCGACCGCAACATATGTAGTTTGGAAGAGGCTTTACACTGTTTTATTTGCCGACAAACTGTCCTGCAGTTTGGCAGAAGATTTGTGAAATACACCTATGTAACTTTTGTTGAAATAAAAAAAAAAAAAAAAAAAAAAATATCCATGATAATGAGTGTTATCCACAGCTTGACTTCACCTACCCACTGCTCTCTGGGCTTCTCTCGAGCAAAGCCTAGAAAGCAGTCCAACGTTAATCTCCACGTTACTGTGCATTTCAGCCGAAGGACGTCCACTGGACACACGCCTCTCCCAAGCGTCGACACATCGGCCGGTGCTACTTGCATCCAGCAAATTCCGCGACCTTCACCAGCGGGGTAATTTTGTAACACACTTACTGTAGCATTTGCTTTCATTTTGAGAGTTCAACTAAGTTTATTTCGTTATTACGTTTTCGAACATATATATATGAAGATCATTTATCCTTCAAAACCCAATACTCAAATACTTCTATTGCTTCCACTTGTGAACTTAGGTGGTAGGTTTGAATTACAAAAATATGATCATTGTGGACTCTGTCGGGCACAGCCAAGTAGGAGAGAGGAACCGGGCTATTTATTTTGACTACTTTGTTGTTCCTATTATTCTATATACCTACCTATAAACTTGTAAGTTAAAATTTGTCATCTAAATAATCAGTGACATTTTAATAGCATTTAGATCTTATTAGAAATTGTTTTAATTTATTTATAAATGTAAGTATTAAATTTTTGTTCTTTTTAAATTAATTCTGGTAGGTAATTTATTATATGTTTTAATTGACATGACTAGTGTACTTGTTGAGTGTGTTATATAAATGTAATTATTGTGTCTAAAAATAAATAATATGATATATAAATGAAATTCTACTTGTTATACCTGTAAATGTAATTATTATCTATGATTAATTTACTAAATGAATTTAATAACAAACTTATTTTTTAAAGTCAAACACTGTTTTGACTCAACTGTTGTTATTGTCTCCAATATCTTGGTTGAATTATGTAGTAGGGTCACACTGATTTATTTGTTGTTCCTATATTTAAATACTAAATGATTGAGGATACAAGTTTTATTAAATTATTTTGTTAAGAATATCTAAGAGATTAGTTTACGTATAAATTATATTTTTGTAAAGGTATTATTACAGTTTATAGTTTAAAAGTATTTTTGTACTAATAGTTCAGTTCATTTTATCTGTGGCAATATTCATGTTAGATAGGATAAGGTAGACAACTGTCATTTGAAATGTTTTAAAAGGTCGTGTAACTTAATTCTTGCTCTCTTTCTGTACGTGTCACTGGACTGGTAACAATATAAAAGCTTATGTTAACATCTAAGAACAGACCCTGAGTGATGTCCATGTCCGTAATATTGAGTTGCTAAAAGCTAATATAAGGAAATAACGTTGCTTATCAGAAGTTCTGCTTTTATTGTAAAATGGATTGAAATAAGGATCATCAGATCACTTCTGGTGAAAGATCGACTAACTACAATGTTCATGTAAGTTAAATTGTCATTATATCTTGATTATTGCTGATAACTATGATGTTCTGTATGTATTAAAATATTGCTAATATTGCTACATAAGTGTTAAATAGAATTAAGGAATATTCATATTCTATTTGTCATTGATAAAGTTGTTAGCTTTAAGAAATGGTCCAAGAGATTAATGTAATAACAAAACTAAATGCTAATGTAAAAATATGTTGATAAAATACTTCAAAACAAGCTTCCGTGGAGTTTCTTATCCTTCTTCTCCACGAAGACCTAGATTTGGAACGGATAACTAGCTTTCTCATTAACAATACCTATTTATTGACAAGTCTAATTGAAATAAATGCCTAGTCTTGTCTCCATGTGCTTTCTTATAATCCTTTTCCCTACACACCATATTCATAGATATTAAAATACATAACATAACATCACGCCTTGTTTCCCCGAGGGGTCTGGCAGAGGTGCACCTGTAGTAGGTACACCCACATATTAAAATGCCTACATGATTAAATAATAGGTAACCTGAAAATCCTGACACTCAAAAGTTGATAGTTAAGTGGATATCAATGCCTCTAAATGTAGTATATCTAATAATCTTTTTCTCACATCAGAAGTGGGATAGTGCCCTGTCTTACATAAGCGATTTCTAATGAATTTTATTTTGCTATTTTCATAATCAATGTTGGAGCTATTGGTGATTTTGCTGGAAGCCGTGGTGTCGCCGGATAGCTGTCTAAGCCCGCACCATGAGGATGACATCATGCTGCCAACTCGTGGAGTAGCACTCTATCGGAGATTTTGCTGGAAGCCGTGGTGTTACCGGGTAGCTGTCTAAACCCTCACCATGAGGATGACATCATGCTGCCAACTCCTAGAGTAGGACTGTAAGTGGGAGCTGCAGGGCCGGTAAGGCCTTTAGTGGCTCTGCTTTGATATTACTTTGAAATGAGAGAACGTCAACTGATGGTGCATCAT
This sequence comes from Xanthia togata, assembly GCA_963853775.1. Lineage (NCBI taxonomy): Eukaryota > Metazoa > Arthropoda > Insecta > Lepidoptera > Noctuidae > Xanthia > Xanthia togata. The sequence continues at coordinate 9,967,797 of OY970817.1, read as the reverse complement.
AGAAAAAGTTTTGTAACCTTTAAACTAGAATATTTTGAAACAGGATGGTGCCGATTCTCTTGACGCAAATGCCTTTAAACTGGGCTGGAAATCGCCAAAATTTAGTTTACTCTTGTCAAACGATGATTTCCCATTCTGAAATAGACAAAGTATATTTGACTATATTTTGAAACGACCAACTTAACTATATTTTAGTTTGACAGCACTAAGATGGTACTGAGATTTTAATTTAGTGTAAAAGACAATTTTGCTATTCTGAATTTTGCCTAACTGAGTCTGACCTTAAATTAGGTGTCATGAACTAAAATTCACACGAACACCTCGACTTCGGGTGCAAAAACAGTACTGTACTGGATTTTTTTCTTTTCTTTTGCTTGTATCTCGAAAATGGTGTGTCCTATCGCAAAAATAATGAAAATTTCGACCCCCTTTATAAAACCCTTAAACCCCTAATACTCAACAAGTAGGTAATATTTTTTTTATATTTTCCATGCAAAAAGTGAAAAATTTCAAATAAAAAAGGTCGAGGCTATAAAAAAAAAAAAAAAAAAAAACGGAATAGTTCAAACAAGTATGTACCACGTGGAGTCGTAATTGTCAAATTCAATTTTGGTTGTTTCGAAATATTTTTTGAGTTGAGACTATTTCAGAAAAGCTTTACGATTCTCATAGCCAGGAGTGAAGTCTTGGTGATAGTTTGGTTGGTTTTGTTTTGTGTACGGGAGAATTGCCGCCAGTGTTTGTCATTAAAAGTTAAGCTTCGATTGGTATTTTAACAAATTTCAAAACAAAGGTCTCTGAAAACAATGGTATCTATTTGCATAAAAATATACTTATAAAAACAAAAAACAAAAATGTGCCTACTTACAATGATTAAATATGTTGAAAGATCATTAGGTAATGAACCAAAAATAGTGAACATCTAATTGAAGCTTAGCTTATAAAACGAATAATAACTAGGTACGTTGTTACTCTAGCTAGATTATAATTATTTTTTGTTCTCACAAAGATGAGACTGAGAATAGGATACAAGTGTTCACTTAGATGAAACTTGGCATTACAAGAGTACTAATTTAATGTATATATAAATTAGGTAACACAGAAAAACCAAAAATGAGATTGGGTTTCTGAACAGGACATTGCGAGGAATTGTGTACTAAATTACTTAGACCATTGTTTTCAATCTTTGATCCTGCTTTAAGAACTGAGTTATATACTGATGCTACTGCTATACGATATGGTGCTTTTTAACCCAGAAATACGATTGTGATTTTTAAGTCATTTGTTTTAGTAAAAGAACTACACCTGCAGAGTCAAAATATAGTTCTTAAGATTTAGAAACTCTAGCTATTCACAACGCCTTGAAACACTTCCGTGTCTATTTACTAGAAATTAACTTTATAATTATCACAGATTGCAACACTATGTGCAATGAACAGTCAGAGTGGCCGAACGTTCTGTGGAAAGTACAACAATTAATTAACACAACTGTACAAAATCCATGGGCTCTACCCCTTTGCTATTACTTACGACGTACTAGAAGAAAAAGATAGACAAAATCCAAATAAATTAGAGGCTGACCGAGAAATAGCTAGACAAATTGCAGAAAAATTCAATAAACGTTTAGATGTCACTCGTCGTAACAATGTAAACTTTAACGTAGGAGATGTAGTGTATGTCTCGCGGAATCATATGCGTAATGATGAATTGGCACCTAAATTAAAGGGCCTTTGAAATATCTTCTATCCTTTCTAATGATCGTTTTGCTCTGCAAGGTCTAGGTAATTTACGATACATTTCAGTAGCCAAAGAAAAATTAAGATTCTGACACTTTACCTAATTACATTTTCTTATTTTTGTGTTGATATTTTGTTCTATTAATCTGACATGTTATGTTACTGAAAGCATATTTTAATTAATTACACACTGATGTGGATTTAATTCGGAAATAAATAGAAAGAATTATGTATAATTATATAACTTATAATATTATATATATACTGCTGGTCGGTCACTGCCCTGATACCTTTCTGAAATTCATGCGCAGCAGGTGATAGGACTGGTATGTCAAGGCCAGAGGCTACTTATGATATTACTGCTGGTCGGTCACTGCCCTGATACCTTTCTGAAATTCATGCGCAGCAGGTGATAGGACTGGTATGTCAAGGCCAGAGGCTACTTATAACATTACTGCTGGTCGGTCACTGCCCTGATACCTTTCTGAAATTCATGCGCAGCAGGTGATAGGACTGGTATGTCAAGGCCAGAGACTTCTTGAAAACAAATATTTATTTATTAAAATATAATTAGTTGGGTACTTCGAGAGCGAAGTACAGGTCGTGATAGATTATTTTTTTAAATAATTATCATTTGTGATGGTTATTTTGATACATTTCAGTTTAATAGAACATCCAAACAATAGATTTACATATACTTTTAATTTATCCTAGTAAAATATGTGTTATTAAGAGCTTAAAATCATATGAGATACACTTATGATTCTTTACCTAATTGCAATTATATATAAAAATTTAAAAAAAAAAATGTTTCCGCTGGTCGGTCATTTGCTTGGTGCAAGTATATCCCACTAGCAGCGGGTGGAGGGGACTTGACACGTCGGCAATTGGCAAAACAAAAGTAAAACAATTGTAGAAAAAGGGTCTCTAAAGTACTTCGAGAGCGAAGTACTTGTCAGCATGGCCGTGTTATATAAATGTAATTATTGTGTCTAAAAATAAATAATATGATATATAAATGAAATTCTACTTGTTATACCTGTAAATGTAATTATTATCTATGATTAATTTACTAAATGAATTTAATAACAAACTTATTTTTTAAAGTCAAACACTGTTTTGACTCAACTGTTGTTATTGTCTCCAATATCTTGGTTGAATTATGTAGTAGGGTCACACTGATTTATTTGTTGTTCCTATATTTAAATACTAAATGATTGAGGATACAAGTTTTATTAAATTATTTTGTTAAGAATATCTAAGAGATTAGTTTACGTATAAATTATATTTTTGTAAAGGTATTATTACAGTTTATAGTTTAAAAGTATTTTTGTACTAATAGTTCAGTTCATTTTATCTGTGGCAATATTCATGTTAGATAGGATAAGGTAGACAACTGTCATTTGAAATGTTTTAAAAGGTCGTGTAACTTAATTCTTGCTCTCTTTCTGTACGTGTCACTGGACTGGTAACAATATAAAAGCTTATGTTAACATCTAAGAACAGACCCTGAGTGATGTCCATGTCCGTAATATTGAGTTGCTAAAAGCTAATATAAGGAAATAACGTTGCTTATCAGAAGTTCTGCTTTTATTGTAAAATGGATTGAAATAAGGATCATCAGATCACTTCTGGTGAAAGATCGACTAACTACAATGTTCATGTAAGTTAAATTGTCATTATATCTTGATTATTGCTGATAACTATGATGTTCTGTATGTATTAAAATATTGCTAATATTGCTACATAAGTGTTAAATAGAATTAAGGAATATTCATATTCTATTTGTCATTGATAAAGTTGTTAGCTTTAAGAAATGGTCCAAGAGATTAATGTAATAACAAAACTAAATGCTAATGTAAAAATATGTTGATAAAATACTTCAAAACAAGCTTCCGTGGAGTTTCTTATCCTTCTTCTCCACGAAGACCTAGATTTGGAACGGATAACTAGCTTTCTCATTAACAATACCTATTTATTGACAAGTCTAATTGAAATAAATGCCTAGTCTTGTCTCCATGTGCTTTCTTATAATCCTTTTCCCTACACACCATATTCATAGATATTAAAATACATAACATAACATCACGCCTTGTTTCCCCGAGGGGTCTGGCAGAGGTGCACCTGTAGTAGGTACACCCACATATTAAAATGCCTACATGATTAAATAATAGGTAACCTGAAAATCCTGACACTCAAAAGTTGATAGTTAAGTGGATATCAATGCCTCTAAATGTAGTATATCTAATAATCTTTTTCTCACAAGTGCATGTAAGTTTAACCTATTTTAACCTAAAAGTGGTGGTCATTTCTAACGAATTTGCATATTTCTAGAATGTTTAAGGCAGGGAAGGGTACGAGTAAGTCTTTATTATTATTATTTATAAAAATACATAACAAAAAAAAAAACTACAAAATATACAATGGGTGGCCTTATCGCTTTCCGCGATCTCTTCCAGGCAACCTTGGAATGGACAGTGATTTGCGTGGACATCAAATGGGGCTGTCGTTGGTGCAAATAAAAATTATACAATATACTAGAATAGATACACAGATATATATATATCCTAAATTAGATACATAAATACATACATACCTACTTACTAAATATATAAACAACAAAAATAAATAGAGACTATAGATAATTACAGTTACGAGAACAAGATCACAACGACAAGTAATGTTCTTTCACGAGTCTCTTAAATATTGGTAACGATTGCGCGCGTTTTATTTGAACTGGCTGGCTGAAGTATTTTATGTTCTTGGAAATGAGGCTTGCAACTGCCAAAAAAAAAATATCATCTCCACTTTACATGTAGGGGATACATATTAATTTTTTTCGGCCTTCCCATAGTTTGGGATATCGTTGAATAGGTCTTTTAAAAATATTAGGGGCTTGCGAAGACCGTTTTTTGATTAAGTAAAGCGTTCGTGATTTATCAAGCTTTAAAGTATCAATTTTCGTTAGAGTCAAGTGTCCCCCCCCTCTACCAACTAAACGGTTGTAGTTAGAAATTCACATGTCACGGCATTAGTACTTATATATAACGAAGTTTAAAGAAAAACTATCACACTTAAGGCTTTACAAGTTTACGAGTAATAATCGACCAACTTAAATTTGCGGTTGCAAAAATATGTTCTCCCATATATTCCGTATGGCAGAACATATGTTTTTCAATTACAAAGTTAAGTTTGTTCTTACGATAAATTCATTTCAATTACGGAACCCTTCATTGTGCGTGGTCAGACACGCACTTGGCCGGTTTTTCAAGGTGAAGTGTCGGTGCATCTGTTTCCCCACAAGATTACGCTACCATTCAAATTGTGATTACAAGTGTGCAATCATGGTGCAGGTCATCGGTCCAGCTCGTGGGAGCCCACTGTTACTAAGTATACTTAGAAGACTCTCATCAGAGAAGTAGGTAGGTACAAAATTTAAAAAGAAAAGTTACAAAAGGAAACTTCAAAGAAGGGTTTATGATATTCAGGTTGTGGTTAGCTTGCGTGTTCTGTGCTAAGCTCACACACCGAGTCGTACGTCCAGCCAGTAATATTCCCTCATCAAGGAGCGCTGTCCCAAATTAGACGCATTATCACACTATATATAATTATATATATATCACACTATATTATTAATATTTTAAAGGCTACAGTTTGTGAGTGTGTATGTTTGTCTCTTCTTCACGCTAAAACTACTGAACGGATTTGGATAAAAGTTGGCACACAGATAGTTTATAACCTGGATTAACACATATAATACTTTTTATCCCGATAACCGAAACTTATGCGGGTGAAAACGCGGAGTGCAGCTAGTTATATGTAAATTAAGGCTTACTTCATTTGCATAGTCTTTGAAATAAGTTATACAAACTATGTGTAGTACCTAGCTCTATGGACTAAACAACAGAATTGTAAAAATGAAGATGAATTGTCAAAATGACAATCTAGTAAAAATATAGAAAATAATTTATATGTGTAATTGTAAATAATAGCTTTAAATGTTGTTTCTCTTTTCATGTAAGGTTTATGTTTAGTTATGTCCTACTTCATATAATTTTGATGCAAAATGTAAATATATTGAGATTAATAAAAACATTCTCTTTTCAGAGCAACACAATTAAGCTCATTATTTAAATTAATATACAAACATATTATACACACATCAACACGGTCTAGGGATATTTCATACTCAATTAAATAACTCGAAAAGTACTGGCCGCATTGGAATCTTTTATACACCGATTTGTTTGTAATTTATCTCAGACTAATTCCAAATTAAAAATTTTGAAAATTCTTTTGTTTCGGTGGCATAAAAATGTCTTGATGTATAGGAGAGGGAATTTTCATTTGTGCGAAATTTAGAAAACAATACGAATTACGTTTAGTTACATTTTTTTTTCATTTTTAAACGAAAGATTAAGTTAAAATTGAGGTATTGTAGCCATGCAACGCCGACATTTGACGAGGGCGGAGATGTTACGAGCTGTGGGAATGCTGGAAGCTGGATCTGTTCAGCGTAATGTTGCTGAGGCCATAGGGACTCATCAAAATGTAATTTCAAGATTGTGGACACGCTATCGTGCCACAGGTGAAGTAGCGGAGAGGCACCGGGGGCCAAGTTGCATCACTACCCCCAGACAAGACCGATTTTTGCAAATTACTGCGCGAGCTCAACCAAATGCAACGGCGACTCAATTGGTCCAAAGGCTGCGAGTGGAACACCAAGTGCTTGTGAGTGACCAAACTGTAAGAAGGCGACTGCATGAAAGCAATCTACGCTCTCGTAGACCACTCCGGGTCCCACCTTTACGGAGAGGCAATCGTGGACGACGATTAGAATGGGTTCGGAACCACGTGGGCTGGGACCGTGAGCAATGGTCCAATGTGCTGTTCACGGATGAATCCAGGTTCGGCTTCCATCCAGATTCACGAAGGACGCGTGTTTGGCGAGTTCCTGGACGATGGAGCCGTCTCCAGAACCCTCAGGAAGTTCACCCATACCAAGGAGGAACAATTATGGTTTGGGCAGGAATTCGTCTTGGAGGACGGACGGATCTCGTTTGGGTGCGGGGCAATATGACGGCAGAACGATACGTCCAACAGGTGCTGGGGCCCGTAATCTTGCCCCACAGAACACAAATGGGGCAAGATTTCCTGCTCATGCACGACAATGCCCGGGCACACACGGCGAGAACGGTAGCAGCTTGGTTACATACACATAATGTTAGGGCCTTAGACTGGCCTGCTCAATCGCCAGATCTAAATCCCATTGAGCATGCGTGGGATATGCTGCAAAGAAGAGCTCTGAAGGAAGTTCCTGAAAATCTGGCTACAGAAGATCAACTTTTTGCGCACCTCAGAAGGACATGGGACAATATTCCGCAGCAAGACATTGACAACCTTGTTCTGAGCATGCCGAATCGTTGCCGATGTGTTATGAACATCATGGGCGCTTTCTCAGACTACTAAATTCAAGTTTATAAACACAAATTAAATGATTTTTCTATTTTTTTCAGTTTTTACTCACAAATTAAAAGTTAATTCATATACGGTTTCCGTCTATGCTTCATTTTTTTTCCATAAAATCCTGAAATTTTAATCTAAGTACCTTAACCATTATTAAAAAATGGTAGAATATTAAATAACGTATCTTTTAAATATATACATGTCATATAAATAATTAACACATTGATAGTAATTCGCTTTTTTAAAAATATCCCTAGACCGTGTTGATGTGTGTATATAAAAAACAAAACTCAAAGGAGGATAGACGTTTCTTGCCTCACAAGCTAATGAAAATAAAATCGCAATGCATCATTGACGATCATGGTTCTCATTACAAAATAACCATGGGAACCTATTAATTTTAAATTGTGCCAATTTAGCTGCACATCGATCTTCGATACTTATTAGCTATTAGCGTGACCCGAATAGGAAATTGGCCCAAATTTTATATGCAACAACCAATTGAGACAATCAACTTACAAATTGTTATTGTTATGTCACTTGATGCAATGGCATTGTGTTTAAATAGCTGTGTCTTTGGTTCCGGTCTTCTTCATCTCTGGTTTTTCACAGACTTCAAACATGAAGAGGTTCTCAATTCAATACTCAATATCTTTATTGCTTTACCATTCTGTGTACTTAGGTGGTAACTATATAATTTAGATCATTATGGACCCTGTAGGGCATAGCAAAAGGGTAGGAGAGAGGAAGTCAGGAGATCGCGAATAAGATACTAAACATTTCGCTTATCTATAATTATATTATTTAAGGATAATTTTATCTGCATAATGTACTATGCTTTAGAATATTCGACTGTATGTTTTTTTTTTTTAATTTGCTTGGGTACTACTTTTTGATTTAGCTTCAATAATATATAGGTATGTATTTTTCTTTTGTTATAATAAGTCACTGTTATAAATATCATACCTACTCGTAACAGGTAGTGGTATTCGAATATGTGTAGGGTAGGTACTTCAACTACAACTAAAAAGTGCAAAATATTAACGGACTACAAAAAGAAAAATAACTTTAATTTCGGAAGTCGGTGGCAAAAAACGAAAATTCAAAACCAAAGACACCGACTTCCAAAATTAAAGTTATTTTTCACTTATCTTTTAATTCCCTGAATGAGTGACAGTGAATTCAAAGACAACCAGTAGGTAGGTAGATAAGCCAGTATCAATCTTCAATTGTAATTTTATCGGATTGAGTTATTAGTTCAATTATTCACAGTTGCATTAAGCTTGACTAAAGCAGATGACACAACCATCACGACGGTCATCACTAAATGGATACTTAGACTTCCGAAATATTTTATGTGATAGGTTGGTAGCAATACGTATATAAAGGATATACCCTTTACCAGAAGTGGTTACAGTGCACAAATACACCCGACACCCGTCGTACCGACCTCGCCGCCGAGGTCCTCCGCGATCGCGACCCTCACGAGTAAATAATACTCCCCCCCGACCCTTGTCCGATGAAGCGCCAGCCCGCGCCGCAGCTGAGCGCGTAGCTTTAAATTCCCCGTATAATAATAATGATACATCCTTGATCCAGCCTGTCCCATCTTGCTGTCCTCCCCTCAGCGACGCCCTAAGCCGAGGTTCGTACCCCACAGGGGGTGCCCTTAGCGAGCGTTCGCCTAATTTTAATTTAGAATAGTTTTGCTCCTGGCTGGAGGCTTTGAGTGTAGTGCTTAAGGCAGCCACAGGATTGTTCGGTTGAGCAGTAAATACCTTAGTGGTATACCTGCGAGATGCCACAGTTAAAAAAAAAAAAAAACAGAAGTGGTCATCGTATTAATTAGTGGCTCAGCAGCTTATTGAAGCTGCTATAAAGTAAAAGTCAAATAATTTATTTCAAATATGCCCTTGTAAAAACACTTTTTGAACGTCAAAATTTACAAAAAAAAAATGAATTGATTCTAGTCGCCCCTTCCAAAAAATTTCAACGTTTTCGCATGGAGAAGAATGGGCAAGAAACTCCACTGTTACTCTTTTAAAATGTTTTACAACATTAGATAAATTATTAGGTTTGTGTAAAGACGATGCACTTAGAATAAAATTACTACTTATACCACAATAGGTAAAAATAATTAAAAATGAAGCAACAACAGATAAATTAATTATGTGATAGATGGTGCTCACATATTTACAAACATTGTAAAAGTAGACGATTTTCCTAAAATTTTACAATTATTAAGTCATTGTGTGAGTATAGTCCAGGGGCCCAAGTCTGCTATTTTTATAAATTCGTCATTCCAACACGATCCCATTGTCATTTTGCTAGAAGTTCGTAATCTGCTAAATTCGTAATGGTCGATCATTGGTTGATCATTGTATTCCACAAACACGATACTCGTAACGAATTAAAAGAAATGACTGCACAATGACGTTCTCATGGTAGGTCACTGATCAAAGGAACTGTCAACATTTTAATAGATTACCGCCTAAGTCAGTCAGTCATTCATTATTCATTATATACGAGATTACCAATAGATGCCAATTTCTTTCAATGGAGTGTCAGTGGCTGACCATTGGAAAGTCATAATGACGCTAGTATGTTAGTAGATTACCAAACTTGTCAAAATCAACAATAGGGTGTTTTACTCTATATGAGAAAAAATCTAAAAATATATTATTGAGATAGCTTAGGCAAAAAGCAGTCGGAAAACGTTAGCTTTAGTTCATAAAAGCAAAGTAAATTTTAAAATTAAATTCAAAGGTTTCAGCTTTTTTAATCTGTTTCATAACACCCGTAGATAATAGTCGCCATGTTATTACGTCGTACGGCTATGTAAACTTTCAGCGTACCTTTAATCTATAAGTTTGTTTACATAGTGAACTGACGTCATGACCACAGAGCAATATGGCGTCCACCGCGACCAGCGTTTTCGTCAAATTACGCGCGAAATTTGAAAATGCATTTTTATGGCACTTTACGATTGAATAAAAATTTTGTGAATTTTTTAGTAGTTCATTAGCACTATAGAATCTAATTGAGACACTTTTCAAAAATGGGTGTAATACCCTACCTATTATGAAATCAATGATACCATTCTGACACTATTGTATTAGCAGACTTGAGGCCCAGCACAATCCTGACGATATTGATCGTCAGGAAGGAATGACAGTCACCAGCCAGTGTTAATCTTAATCGACCTTTTCGGTGATTCCAGTAACTTCGTAACTAAACTAGACGACGCGACGCCACTTGCTGTGCGACGGCAGCAAGTAGCGTCGTCTAGTTTATAGATGATCCTCCTTCAAATTGACACAATCTCTGTCTGTATTTCTACGGTAAGCTAGGCAGTGTAATTAATTACCTATGGTGAATTCAAATACTTATTTCCAATTGATGCTATTTACACTTAAACAAACATCAACTTTATACTAGTGTAAATAAAGTTGATTTTAGACTGACTAATACTGTTGAAAACGTCTTAAAAATATGAAGTTGTAGCGCAAACTGAACCTTATATGTAGGCATTACAGTTGTTTTTCCTAAAACTCATCATGTTTGACAATTAATAAATAGCGAACGCAGATTACATCTAAATTGAATCCGCGATTATTTACTTTAAGAACAAACGAATTCGCTTTCAATTTGCGTGCGCTCTTTAAGTGAGGTTCCAAGTGAACTTCAAAGAGTATTAGGTATGTTGTTATCATAACTCCATGTTCATCAAATGGACATCTACGGGTCATAATTATGACGAATTCGGCTTAGGTCATTGTCAGATAGTTTTTAAATGCGTCATACTTACTTATGTACATAACATACAATGAACCATATGAGATTGGGATACCTTTTACCTTAATTCATATTTTATTTTTTAAACGTCTGATACAGTTTTGGTTAGGGTTGTCAATATTTAAAAATGTATTTTTAATCAGATTAATGTATTTCACTGCCTCGTTGATCTAGTGGTCGCAAGCGCTACTGCTGAGCATGAGGTCTTGGGTTCGATTCCCAAGTCGGGCAAAATATTATTGGGTTTTTCAACAGGAATTTCTCAGTAGTAGCCCGGAGTCTGGAATTGTGCCCGGTTGATGGCAATAGGCTCGCCCCCTATTACATCATCATCATCATCTGCCTAGCCTTTTCCCAACTACGTTGGGGTCAGCTTCCAGTCTAACCGGATGCAGCTGAATACCAGTATTTTATATGGAGCGACTGCATATCTGACCTCCACAACCCAGTAATTGGGTGATACGATACCCCTTGGTAAGACTGGTTGTCAGACTTTCGGGCTTCTGACGACCCGTAACGACTGTCAAAGATCCACGAATGACAGCCGGGACCAACGGCTTAACGTGCTTTCCGAGGCACGGAGGAGTCTCGGTACGTAAAGATGGTCACCCATCCACAGGCCAACCCCGGCAAGCGTAGCTTAACCTGACGGATTGACCCGTGCGGCAGTTATTACTTAGCCACGAGCTCCTCGCCCCCTATTACATGGGACTTAAAAAACATAACTGGTGAAATGTGGGTGTACAGGGCAGAGGTGTACCTGTAGTACACCTCTGCCCAACCCTTCGGGGAAACAAGGCGTGGTGTTATGTGTATTTAATCAGGTAATAGGCCTTTTTTTTCAACTACGGGGGAGCTCTTGGCCTGCTGCTCACCTGTTGGTAAGTGATGATCATGCTGAAGGTGGAAGCGAGCTTCACCCAGAATCCTCAACCACAGAGGAACTGGCTATCTTACCTCTAACTGCCGAAACACAACAGTGCTGTTAACATTGCTGTTATGGCGACAGACTTAGATAAGATGGTGGTAGCTAGCCAGGTGGACTTAGAACAAGCCCTACCACTAACCAAACCGAGCAGAAAATTTTGCCCCCACTGGGACATGCTCACTTAATGTCTCGCTGATGGTGGCGAGTGTGTTGGATCATTCGGTTCCCTACAAAATGGTTGAGCTGGATGGTGCTGATCCACGCGTCATGTTCGTGAACGGGCGCCGTCAGTTGAGACTGGTCATCTCATATCTGCCAGGGCTTATTTTTAATCGTTTTTGATTTTTATATTTTTTTCACATTGTTCTCACATAAAGAATCAACAAGAGTAATGTACTCAGGATTTTGTAATTTCTATATTTAAAAGAGTGTCCTTGGAGTTTCTTGCCCGTTCTTCTCCATAGAGATCTATGTTTTGTTTTTTTCATCATATTGCTCATAATTATTACTCATCATAATCCATCACTCAATGCAGCTTGGCATTAGACATTTTAAGGTATATTTTTAACTATAATTATAATTGTTAGTGAAGGTATAAACTGCTTTTAAAGACAATTAAGAGATGTGTTTGAAGATTTTTTTGAAGCATTAGCATTAATGTATGTTTAATTATGATTTGAGTTCCATCACTGTATTAAAATAAGACTTGAAAATATCATTCTTTGTTTTTTGGTCAAAATTATTTACGGTTTAAGAGATACACTGCTTTAAAAAACCCCGTTTTCAGAATGCTGCGCCTTAGCCTTGAAGGTCGATCCGTGCGTCTGTTATTATTTAGCCACGAGCAATAGGGCTAAATATGCCTTTGTTGGAGTGGATGGATTTACCACAATAGTGCATTCGTTCTGATTCGCAATCCACGACCTCTCGCTCACCATTCATAATTATGTCAACTGTAGTACCATGTTATTCCCGTCTACAAGACCGGTTTCCTTGTAATGTTTTTTTTTTCATTCATCATCATCTTCCTGCCCCTATCCCATGTTACTTGGGGTCGGCGCAACACGTTTTCTTCTTCCATTCTCCCCTGTCAACGGTCACGCAATCATCTACACCTTTTTCCTTCATATCACTCCTCACACAATTCATCCATCGTTTCTTTGGTCTTCCTTTCCCTCTCCATCCCTCAACATTTATATTCATCACTCCTTTAGTCACATGCGATTCTTCCCTCCTCATCACATGCCCATACCAAGATAGTCGATTCCCTTTCAACTTTTCTGTAAGTGGCGCAACTTTCAGACTTCCTCTAATATACTCATTCCTTATTTTATCCATTCTTGTCACACCACACATCCACTTCAACATAATGTTTTTTTTTCACTGTTAGTCTAAAAAAAATGGGGTTCCAGTCCATCATAACTGGCACAAAATCATAACCCTTTTTGCTTTGCCGTAGTCGGGTGAAAAGGGGTCCCCGGGTCCCGAGTTATGTGCAAGACATGTTTAAAAAGAATACTAATAATTTATTTAGTTACACAGGTTTTATAGTAAGTACCTACCTACTTACCTTTTTGCTGAGTTTTTTATATATATAAAAAAAAATAAAAAAAAATTGGTTATATTATAATAGTATATTTTTGAATTTACTTATTAAGCCCTTTCATTTGATACTCTACATCGCATGTTTATTTTATTTTATTTTAGTTCATAACTTTATGCCCTCTAGAGGGCGCCATATTCAATTACTGTAACGTCATAGCCCATTATATTATCGCCTATCTTAAATTACCAGCGGAAGATCAAGACGCATCCAACGAAACATCATTTGTCAAATTATGATGAGGAGTTTAGAAGTTATGAGGGAACAGACAGATGAACATACGTACTTAAATACCAGTCAAAGTCACCCCCCTTTTTGCTTCGCTGTAGTCAGTTAAAAATAAAAATATATTTCGATGTTGACAACCCTACTTTTCAGATGAAGGTGAAAACGATATCTGGAGCAAACAAGTATAAAGTTGTTTTCAAAAGTCCGGTTTGCTCAAGTTATTTCAATGGCATATTATAAGTTCGCGACGAACCGACGAACGTACGAAAGTAGGTAGGTAGGTACCTACCAACCAACTTTCGTTCTTTGTTATTGTCGCAGTAAGATGGTTGTAGCCGTGATATAGTTATATCCCTAGGGATATAGCTATATACCTTAATAAAGATATATGAAAGCGGTTCATGACTGTCTTATTAGGAATATAACTATGATACGATCAGAGTTAAGCTTCGTGCAGACTAGCGCGACGCGACACCGGTTATTGTTATACAGAGAAGTTTTCTTAGAAATTGTATTGTTCGAGTCGCATCTCGTTGTTGCGTCGCGCTTGTCTGCACGAGCCTTTATATTACTAGATCGGCACGATCTAGTAATATAAAGGCTATAACTCCGACCAAATTAGGTTAGGTTCGAACTGATCGACTACGACCCGAGCGAGCGCTACGTCGAAATTGCGCGCACAGCGTAAACCAATAGTTATTTATTTATTGATTTAACAACTCATCATCACTATCATTACAGGAATGTCCTAATTCAATAGTGTGGCCATAATTACAGTTTTACTATTTGTTATAACATATCCTGCAGGTATATCGTAGTTTTTGTGAACTCACTCGGAGAACAAGAAAAAATATCTATGCTGTCTGCTACGCAAAGTACGCGATAGAGGGGGCTTTACCTACCCAGTAGATTGGTCCTACTAATGGGCACTGCCAATAGCCGTGGTCGTCGCCTTTGCTATACATAATTGTCGGGCACACACAGGTTTATTTCTTTTAATATAGGTACCAAAACTAACGAACTAGTTATATGAAAACAATGTATTACGGAAATATTCCTCCCGTGGGATATTTTCCGACATCCACGAACGCGAAGCTGTGGGCAAACGATACCTACGTTAAAATACTTCATATTTTAACGTATCGTAATAACTTTACAATCGAATGCAAAGTGACTGGCTGACCTCGCCTGTTTGTCTGGCTCTGTGGTTGTTCAACCAAACCTAGTAACCTCAGTGACTCCTACGGTTGAAGGTCACACAACCCTTTTTCAGGCAGAGGGGACTATAAGACGCTGAGCAAACGATGGACAATTTGTCCGCGGACAATTTTGAATCGTATGGAAATTCCGGAATTTTGTCCGGGTGCGCGTTCTATACGATTCCAAATTGTCCACGGACAAATTGTCCATATCATCTGCTCAGCCTAATAGTACTAAGTAGGTATCTACACCCATATTTTTACCCGACTACAGCGAATCAAAAAGGAGGGTTATGATTTTGTGCCAGTTATGATGTAACAGCGAATCTATTGAACCGGTTAACCAGCCACAGATCCAGAATCCAGGCAGCTAATGATTACCTAATAGAAAATCGTAGAATTTTATATTATTAGAGCTCTCGGTAGACTGCCAAATATAATGTTCTGCAGTTCGTTTTGTAACCCCAGAGACTAATTTGACATTTCAAGTGATTGATGTTTGTTTTTTTCAATTTGGAATTTGAAATTTGCACCTGTCAAATTATTAGTCTCTAGGATAAAAAAAAATGAACTGTAGTCTAGTGAATTCTAGTGACAGCTGAGCGTGAAGTCCTGGGTTCGATTCCCAAGTCTAGCAGCCCGGAATCTGGATTAGTGCACCGTTAATGGCTCGATTTCTAATACTTACATATATTTTTATTATTTAAAAGTGTCTTCGTGCGAATCGCCTATAGAAAATAATATAATATTATTTAAAAGCGTCGAATCGCCCATTTCGGGCGAGTAAATTCGTGCAAATCAACCAATAAGGCAATGTACCATACGAATACACCTCTGCTACTATACCCCGATTAAACTTAATGGCGTCTCGGAACATGAGGCGAGTCGCTGCGCAGTAACAAATTCATGTGTCAGCGGGGGTGAGGGGTGCGGTACTGCGCAGCGAGTAGCGAACTTCCAAGCCGCCATTAACTTTGAATCGAACTGTACCTATCCTTTCGCTCGAAGAGTACAGGCGAGTCGTGATGTTATGTTCAATCACTCTGCGTAGCCTTTTCCCAACTATATTGGGGTCGGCTTCCAGTCTAACTGGATGCAGATGAATACCTGTATTTTACAAGGAGTGACTGCCTATATGACCTCCACAACCCAGTAACTGGGTAATACGATACCTCTTGGTAAGACTAGTTATCAGACTTTCAGGCTTCTGATGACCCGTAACGACTGTCAAAGTTCCACGAATGTCAGCCGAGACCAATGGCATAACGTGCTAGCCGAGATACGGAGGAGTCTCGGTATGTAAAGATGGTCACCCATCCTCAGACCAAGCCCGCAAGCGTAGCTTAACCCGATGGATCGTCCCGTGCGGCTGTTATTACTTAGTCACGAGCTCCTTAGGCGTGAAGTCATGTTATGCAAAGAATTAAGTGTCATTATGGCAGTCAGTCTATTAAGTTGGTTGTAAGTGTTACATCATCGGGATCGCGGTCATTGTCACACAAGCTATAATGTATGCAAAATCTTATTTTATTTTAATAAGTTTTTAAGAGATAATCTTTTTCTAACATTGATTTTACATTCTGTGATTACTTTAACTCACACATTGACTTATTAGTATTACATGCATACATAAGCTCACGCCTTCTTCCCATGGGGGGCGGCAGAAACTATAGAATGCCACCTGCTACGATCCTTACATACTCCTTTTGCCTCGTTTACGTTCATACATCTGGTCATACACGCACGCCGGTTGCGAGTACTACGTGCCTGACCTTTCTGAAGAACATCACCAATAAGGTCAGTATAATTATGTCCTCCTAGGGCGTCCGGCGTCCCCTCCCGGCGTTTCCAGTCACATCTGCCTTGTAAATACATTTTGTTAGTCGCCTTTCATTCATCCTCTCAACATGACCAAACCATCTCAGCATACCCTTTTCAATTTGTGTCACTACATCTTCTTTTAACTCACGCCATTGTCTTATCATATCATTCCTTATTAGTATTACTTGTTAAAATATTAGGAATCAAAGTCGAGGAATCAAAGAATATCGTATAATAATTCTACAATGTTTATAAATATATGAGCTGATCACCAAGCAATGAGATAGTCTGTACCTTCTTCAAGCGGATTGAGCTCCCCTTGTGGAAAGTACAAAATATAATATCATTGCAAAAAAAAATCATGAAACAAAAAAAAAAAACATTTAAAAATGTGTTTTTTTTTTGATAAATTATTCTAGCATTATTTCAATTGAAAAAAAAAAACAAATTATCATAGAATACTTTAAAACAACGATAAATTGTGTTTTTTGGGTAATTAATTTTCAAATTCCATTTATAGTGGAATCTCGAAACATAACAACAACAAAAAAACTAGTAAAAAAGATGAGATTTATTTGTTTTTAAGTTATTCTAGCTTATGAAGCTTATAGATTTACTTGATAGAATAGATATCTACCTATTATAAATCACAGTGATAAATTGTGTCTCTGATAGTTATTAATTTTCAAATTGCAAAATACTATTTCGACTTAATATGTTTTTTTTAACCACAACGGGGAAGCTCTTGGCCTTCACTTTTCAACCGACTTCAAAAAGGAGGAGGTTATCAATTCGGTTGTATGTTTTTTTTTTTTTTTTTTTGTATGTTTGTTACGCGATTACTCTGCCAATTATGAATTGATTTTGATGATTCTTTTTTTGTTTGGTAGGGCATACTTCAGAAGTGGTCCCATATAAATTTGGTCAAGATCTGATGAGGGGTTTTTGAGTTAGCTTCAATAATACGTATTTTTCAAATCTAGTATATGTGGACGATATTCTAATAGTTCCTGTCACTGTAATTTACATAGCAGGTAATGGGTATTCAAATTTTTGTGGGGGTTTTGTGTAGGTACCACAACTAAAAAGTGAAAAATAAAAACTTTTTCACAAAAAATAAAACCGACTTCCAAAAAAAACACTACAAAGTGAAAAATAACTTTTATTTCGGAAGTCGGTGGCAAAAAAACGAAAATAAAACCCCAAAGACACCGACTTCCGAAATAAAAGTTATTTTTCACTTTGTAGTGTTTTTTTTGGAAGTCGGTTTTATTTTTTGTGAAAAAGTTTTTTTCAGGTTTATTCACCTCTCTTGAGTTTCGTCCGGAATCCTCAACCGCAGAGGAACTGGCTATCATACCTCTAACTGCCGAAACACAACAATGTTATTAACATTGTTGTTATGGCAATGAGCATATGTGTGAGCACTGTGACCATGTACCTTCTATAAAGCTACCATTTACTGGGTACGTCTTTCATTGACTTGATGTGCCCTGGCGATTGAAAGTATGTCATGCTCACTCAAATGTCTCGCTGGTGGTGGCGCGTGTGTTAGATCGTTAAGTTCCCTTCAAAATGGTTGAGCTAAACGCTGCTGATCCAAGCGTCATGTTCGTGAACGGGCGCCATCAGTAGGGACTGGTCATCTCTTATCTGCCACAGCATATTTTAATTTTTGAATTGTTTTTATCTTTTTATTACGGACGCTTTTTACGTTCACGTCTTTCTACATTGTTCTCACATGTATAATTTCGACATGAATGATGTAACCAATATTTTGTAAGAATATTATGATTTAAAAGAGTGTCCGTGGAGTTTCTTGCCCGTTCTTCTCCATAGGAACCTTCGCTTTGGAATGGGCATCTAGCTTCATATTTCTGACTGACCGACCCCTTGACAATTCAAAAGTAGGTACCTGTAATTGGTTTATTTGGAATAAATGATTTGAGTTTGAGTTTGAGTTTGACAGACTTAGATAAGATGGTGGTAGCTAGCCAGGCGGACTTAGAACAAGCCCTACCACTAACCAAACCTAGCACAAAATTTTGCCCAAGCACTAGACCACAGAGGCGGTTAAAAATATGGATCTTGCAAAACTACAACGATTGTCAGGGTCACATGATAGGTACACACGTTAGTTCTCTTATGTCACGGGTCAGGGTCGGCTGCATACAAAGAAGTGACTGACCTGTAGCATGCGCACAGCTCAATTTACCACGAAACGGAATGGAAGCGAGTTTTTTTTAACGATTTTGTAGATAGCTAAATGAACTTGATGTCAATTGTGTAACGTACAGACGCCTACCCGAAACTGTCAAATTTTCCCAATCAACTTTGAACCTTATGCGTTAGAGATAAAGTTGAAAATCTATTAAAGAAATTTCACAGATTGTAGTAGGTTGACGTGAATGCGCGAGTTCTCCAAATAAAGGTTCGCAAGGGCTATTTTTTTTCGCACATTAAATTTTCAACGCTCTGCTTAGCGCCAAGAGTTGAAAATCCAACAGTGTGTTTTTTGACGTGCTGAAATGTACTCTGTTGGATTCTCAACGCTCGGCTCAACACAGAGAGTTGAAAGTCCAGTGCGCGATAAAATCCCGCCGCGATATTTTTACGTCCGTGCGAACGTGGGCTAACGCGCGACCGGTTACTTGGATCGTATCATATTCGTTCAGTGGCAATGTAAATTGAGCCTAATTCTGTCTTACTTCAGGGCTCAACTTTCATAAAAATTGGTTCAGCCAGTAGATTATCTGAAAAATCTCACCAAAATAATTAGACACTAGAGACTTCTAGGAATGTTGCAGATCAGACGAGGTAAATGTCTAGAGCTAGACAAACAACCTTCTTTTTAAAGGATGGACGATTATCTAGCACCAGACTGCCAACCCCAAGCGCAGACGCATTTGAATTTGCACGCCATAAGCTAGCGATATTCTTTTGAGAACAGATTTCAGAACTTCAAACCAGGTCTAAAAAATATTTAGTTTTTTATGAACCCATTTTCAATTAAGAACTTACTTAGATAACAATAAAAAAACAGACTTGATTTTATTATCATCTTCAGATTTGTCGCAAAACATTAATAAGTTGTTAGCACTTAGAGCTCTTCAAAATAGTCAGTGTTTTTTTTTTTTTTTGACTTTTTAAATTTTTGTAGCTATGCATAACTCTAGACAAAATTTTATTTACTAGATGACCGCCCCGGCTGATACGGAATCAAATTTATAGCCCACCTTTAAAATTGGTTGAACAGCCTTGATCTAGCATAGGTATTATAACGGTCCATCCTACAAAAAAGTTATAATTATCCTTTTTCTAGTCATTTACCTCATATTTTATAATTTTCAGTGTTTCTTTGTGCGGTCACAAGCCGACACTGAACCACAGATTAAAACAAATGTTTCAGTCCGCAAAATCATTTAAATAAAAACCGGCCAAGTGCGAGTCGGACTTGCGCACGAAGGGGCCCGTACCATTCTTCTTCTTTTCTTTTTAAAAAAACGTTGCCCGACACTAGGATTTTCTCCTGTATTGTGGGTGCGTTTACAAACATTAAATTCACATACTTTGTAGGTCATTTAAATATTTGTTCCGTGTGGAAATCGAACCCGATCTCGTGGTATCTACAAAAACGGCAAAAAAATCATGTCTGTTGTATGGGAGCCCCCCCCCTTAAATATTTATTTTATTCTGTTTTTAGTATTTGTTGTTATATCGGCAACAGAAATACATCATCTGTGAAAATTTCAACTGTCTAACTATCACGGTTCATGAGATACAGCCTGGTGACAGACGGACAGCGGAGTCTTAGTAATAGGGTTCCGTTTTTACTCTTTGGGTACGGAACCCTAAAAAGCGACTCTTACTACGACACAATAAAGTGCAATTTAGGTCGCACAGCGCTAATTACCTGCAGTTATATTGACCTAGAAGCTGCCTCTCTTTGTATCGCGTGACTCTTAGATCTTTTGATTACGTTACACTCACTGTATTGGCCCAACAAGTCGAGCCCCCCTGTACTTGTAGTTTCATACCTAAAATAGGGAGTGAACCATCTGAATTCATCTGTGACAGAACTAGACGAGTCACTTGTGTATGTCACATAATAAATATCGACAGTATGGCAACAACGCCTATTTGTTGACATGATTCCCTACGCTCCATTGTAGTGTTAGGGTATGTCACTCTTCGGAGGACACGGTGGAGCATACGGTGGAGATCTGCCCGGCTTTGGCAGAGCACCACCGCGCCGTGTCCTCGTGGAGGCGATCGGTGGCGGGGATCTCTTGCGTCCGGCCCTGGTCCAGGCCATGGTACGGAGCGAGAGGGCATGGGAGGCCGTCACCTCCTTCTGTGAAGCAGTAATGCTCGCGAAGGAGGAGGCGGAGCGCGTGAGGGAGAGGCAAAATTCGCGCCCTCACGTCCCTAGCCGCCACAGGAGGAGACGCCCTGGCCGTCGGGAATCCATAGCCGATTCCTGGCCACCGTAGGCACAGGCTTGCGGACGGTGAGCAATGGGTAGCACGCCGTCCGGTAAGGACCAGGCCCGGGTCGACGGCGCGTTGTGTTCCACGCGCGCCTCAAAGAGATGTCAGCAGTTGAAGGGGTCCAATGGGACCGATGCCTGCCGGGGTTGCGGGAAAGTCCGAAAGGGATGCCGTGGCCCCCTGGCATTGCACAGGCAACAGAAGGAACACGGGTGGGTATTAGTCAGTAAGAGTCTGACACGCTCTCCCGCTCCACCCAGAGCGGGAGATGTCATTTGATGATTTCCCACCCAAAAAAAAAAAAAGGGTTGTCACTCTTAATGATTGTAAAAATTAAAAGTGTTTTGAGTTGACTGACCGTAGAAATAGTTACTAACGAAAATAAGTAAGTATTTAATTAAAAGCACGAAAACCACTTAATATTAAGGTGGATCCCAGTTGTAACTCACGAAATTCAAGTTTTCTTACGTGTTTGCAATCAATGTCCGGCTATATCTTGATCAAAATATTATTCGCGTCTATAACAGATATGTTTTTACAAAATTATAATCATTGGAATCGTCAAGGTCGTAGGTTGTTAGTATTGAATTCACCCACTCTGTTACCTCCTCAGTGCCTCGACGACGCCTCGTATACGCTCTACACACAATTCCTGTCGTCTCCACAGTCCTGTCATATTACTCGTTAAGTTGTCATTGTTATCATTCGAACCACATACACTGTAATATTTAAGAAGCCGAGTCTAAACAGCCGTATGATACGCAATACGCTCGTGGCATTTTTAAAAAGATCGAGGCGATCATTCGTCTCGACACCCGCAACTGACAGCACTGCGACGAGCACTTAGGATCTCGTAAATGAGCGCGTCTGTGTAAGTGAGCCGTTTCGAACGATTACTTCGTAGTTTTCGTACTGTCTATGTTTAAACTGTGCTTGTGTTGTGTTGATTTTGTTATAATCTATTACACTGTCTGTAAACTAATCGTTTAATGATAGATCCAGTGACGTAGCTAGTCCCTGTATCTAAATATGTTGGGGGTATTTTTTCTCTCAAACGGAGGGCACTAAATAAATAAAATAAAATTATGTAGCCTGTTGGAGATCCAATAAATTAATAAATAAAGCAAGTGTATAGTGCCGCTATTCCTGTCGGATAAAATGATTAAGTGAATAACAATTGACAGTGATAGTGACAATGACAATGCAATTTTTACGGCACTTCAGCCAAGCTGAGGCAGCGCCACTATTATGCCGCTAACGGCAATTTATCAAAGAGGTCTATAGACTGCCATAAATTAATAAAAATAGACGGCTGTCCGGTTGTCTAGAGAATGCGTTCCTAACCACCTGTCAGTTGGACAATTTCTAGTAGTATTACGGATCAAATTTTGCAAAAACACATACTCGTTAGTATAAATCTGACAGTTGTCAAGAACGTATTCTACTCGACGAACGGACAGTCATATGCATATTTTTATTTATTTATTGGATCTCCAATAGAGGCTACACAATTTCATGCAAGCATTCTAAGAACAGGGACAAAAACAGTGTGCACTTCCAATTATAGGAGACCACATCATTCTCAAGTGCGACAAAGCGAAAATAATGTAATAAAATCATAGAGCAACACAGGCCACCGGCGCACGGTGGATCGAAAATGGGCTGTAGAAGACATAGGATCTCGATTTCTTAAATGTTATTTTTTTTGCTAGAAATGACTTCTGCTGATCATTACTGTTCTATAAAATGTCATATGAAGTAAATGTGTGCACAAATGGAAGAGTTATAATTTTTATAAGAAAAAAATGTATGGAGCTAGTATGAAAAATCGAATTATCTCCTAAACGGCATGTTTAACCGTAATATCCTTGGAGGTGGTCATAGTTCTAATTATTTATAATTTTTTGGTTGCGGATTTGACAAAAAATTTCATGCCGTTTTTTTTTTAAAAATCGTCAAAATATTTTTATTTGTTTTTTCATATGAAACTATTCATTTTAGTGTTTATGTTGAAGAACACGGACTTTTAACTACACGTAACATAAAATAGCATCACTCCTATATTTCCGAAGGAGTTGGCAGAGGTTTATAGTACACCCACACGTAGACAACTATGTTTGAGCTAGATATTTATCAACACATCATGAGTTTTAAAACCTTTCATACAACCAAATTACCAATTGTTTACTCTTCTAATGAGTCCGAAAAGAAGTGATTAAGTAACTACACTGATTAGGTCTTCTAATGAGTCTTTATAGGTGATTTAATGATTTTCAATATCTCACGACAATGCCAACTATGGATTACATTCAACTTTTCTTGATAAGTAAGCTAATTTGTTAATTAGCAGTGCTATGAGTTCTAAGAATAGTTAGTGACAATTATAAATTTTCATTAGCTAATGAGAAGATAACGAATGAGGGTAGTTACCTAATTATTGGCGTTTTGCAATAAAAGGGCTAAAGTTTTGTTTTATAATTTAGTTTGTTCACAACTGTGTAACTGCTAACACTAAATCTGCGACTATAAAATCTTAGAATGGAAAGTTTAATCACGAATTTAGACTTGTTTGTTCTTCTACGAAGTGAGAGTACTTCATTTGATCATGAAGTATTGTTCAGTGCAGTTGTATCCCGCATAGGCGATTGCCTGTCTGACGAAGATCGTGTTGTTCTCAAAGAATTTTGTCGGAGATTTACGCGAGCCGCTTTACAAAGGTGGCAGAAATCCAACCGATTCCTTGATAATTTCAGGAGAAAGTACGAGAATTGGTTGGGAGCAAATATTGATTGGCCGAGTTTTGTGCAAACTTTAGTTAATCAAGAACCAAGTGTTGATGAGATACCAAGAGCGCCCTCAGTCTCTCCAGAACCGTTGACATCAACGTCCATTGGAACAATGACGAAAAGATCCCGTAAACCATTCGAAGATCTGGGAAGTAAACAAAAAAAGAGAAGATCTGATGAACACACAGGCGAAGATTCCAGTGAATTGGCATATGCAGCTGCAGCACGTTTAAAAGAAGAAGGGCATGGAGATATCGCCTCTGTCATCGAATACATGATGAAAAATCCTGAAGCAGCCGCTAAATTAAATGAAACGCTTAAGAAACCAGCGAAAACAATCATATTTACGTCAGAAAAGGCGCTTGGATTGCTTCTTTCGCTAAAACTCTCAAAGTGGCAATATATTACGTTGCGAGAGGCTGCCATTCGGGAAGGTGCTAAGGATATTTATCCATCTTACTATAAAGTGCAACAAACTAAGCTTGATTGCTACCCTCCGAAGCAATCAGTGACAGTTACTGATTCATCGGCTAGGATTACACTTCAAGCTTTACTTGATATCACAGTTACAAGAATCCTTCAAAGCCTTTCTAAGGAAGAGCATAACAAGCAGTTGAAGCTGATATCCAAGTGGGGATTTGATGGTGCTTCTAACCAAAGCCGATACAAGCAGAAAATGGAGGGTGAGGAAGATGACTCGAGCATTTTTATGACCTCCTTGGTGCCACTTAAACTGACAGATGGAGACAACATCTTATGGACGAACCCAAAACCATGCTCAGTTTTGTATTGTCGTCCAGTTCAGTTTACTTTTGTAAAGGAGAGTGAAGCAGTTGTCCTTGAGCTGAAAAAACAAATGGATGAAGAAATTGAGGCCCTTATCCCCACAGAGTGCAATAATAATAATAGGGTGACTCATGAACTAATGATGACGATGATCGACGCTAAAGTTTGCACTTACCTTTCTGAAGCTAGATCAAATGCATCGTGCTACCTGTGCTTAGCAAAGCCTACAGAAATGAACCGCTTAGATGCTGTAACATCAAAAATTGTGTGTTCTGACCTTTATGAATTAGGCTTGTCATCCCTACACGCCCGTATAAATTGTATGGAATGTCTGTTACACATTGCATACAGGCTCGACTTCAAACGGTGGGCAGCGAGAAGTGATGAGCACAAAGAAATGCTACAGACAAGGAAGAAAATAATTCAAAATAAATTCAAAGATGAACTCAATCTGTTGATTGATATAGTAAAACAAGGCTCGGGAACCACCAATGACGGGAATACTGCAAGAAAATTCTTTGAGTTTCCTAATAAAACCGCAGCTATAACCGGTTTGGATGAAGACCTCATCAAAAGATTTGCTGTAATTTTACAAGCAATTACATCTGGAGAGCAGGTCGATATAATAAAATTTAGAGATTATGCCCGCAAAACAGCAGAAAAGTACGTATTATTATACGACTGGTACTACATGTCGTCAACCGTTCATAAATTATTAATCCATGGGGCTGACATAATCGAGAAAAATAATATTGTGCCGATTGGGACTCTCTCGGAAGAAGCCTCAGAGTCTCGAAACAAAGATTTTAGGAGGTTTCGAGAACATCATTCGCGGAAAAGAAGCAGGCAGGATTCCAATCAAGACATTTTAAATATGCTTGTTGTTTCTTCGGATCCTTTGCTAAGTGCACAAAGGCCTAAGTTAGATGCCAAGAAAAAGCAGAGCTTTTTTGCTGAAACTCTCGACTTAATTCAATTTCAGGAAACTGAGTTCGAGTTTTTGGACATATCCAATCTGGATGCTGACTCAGAATTGGAGTCTGACAACGAGAGTGATAAGGAAAATTTGTAAAAAAATTATACATTTGTAAATTTGTATTTGAGTCTGTTTGGTTTTTTTTTTTGTAATATTTAATGATATTTTGTCTTTTTTTTTATTTATTTTACTTTATTTTACAAATGCTTAGTATTAATTCCTTCAATTAAATTATTTTGTGTATAATATAACTTTATATGTTACTTAAATAAGAGTTTGGTAATCTTTTTTTATTTAAATTAATAAAAATGTGTCAAAAAACAGCAATTTTTTTATTTAATTTTTCTTGTTTTGTGTGTTTTTAATATTTGGGTTAATAACATATCGAACTTTTTAACTTGGACACTAAAAGGGATCGTTTTACATGTAAAAATAAAAAAAAATATTTTGACGATTTTTTTTAAAAAAACGGCATTAAATTTTTCGTCAAATCCGCAACCAAAAAATTATAAATAATTAGCACTATGACCACCTCCAATGATATTACGGTTAAACATGCCGTTTAGGAGATAATTCGATTTTTCATACTAGCTTCATACAAATTTTTCGTAAAAAAATTATATTTCTTTCGTTTTTGGGCAGAATTAACTCGGGTGTCATTTTTGTACATAGTAATGATCAGCAGAAGTCATTTCCAGCAAAAAAAATAACATTTAAGAAATCGAGATCCTATGTCTTCTACAGCCCATTTTCGATCCACCGTGCGGCGGACCGGACCGGACCGGTCCGCCGGTGGCCTGTGTTGCTCTATGAATAAAATAAATCAAAACATACAACACGAAATCATAGAAGACAACAAAATGAAATACAAAACAAATAAAAGAATATCTTACAATATTAATAACCATAAAAGACCACAGACAAAAACATCTAAAAAGGTTACAGACAAATTAAAAATCCGGAGTCACACGTGTAAATAAATCGAACAGATTACCTACGTTTAAATCTCTTGATTTTTTAATTTGTCTGTCTGTGATGTCTTGTTTATACCTTTTTAGATGACTTTTTGTCGTAGTTGAGTTTTAGTTTTATAACTTTAATTTTTATTTAAATTATTTTGGGTTTTTTTTATATATACCTTTAATTTTTTAATGTGATAATTGATAATTACCTAATTAAGCGCTTTCATTTGATACCCAACATGGCATAACATTTTTTCTAATTTCTTTTTCATGACTATGTCGGTCGTCTAGATGGCGCCATATTCAATTTCATGTGACATCACGACGGCATAGCCTTTAACTAGCGGACGATCAAGACGCTTCCAAAGATACCTCATTTGTCAAATTAAGTATGATTAGTAGTTTAGAAGTTATGAGGAAACAGATGAACATACATACATACAACACATAAATTAATGTATAGAATCTTTTTTTTTTTCTAACTGAACAGACAGCTGTGCTGCTGGGGAGTTTGTTGCGCCACTTCTTCCCAGAAAAAGCACTGTGAAGGTGGGTGGGCGTTTTGGGGGACTGTCTTATGTAATTTTGACGTTCTAAAAGTGCTGATTCTCAGCCTAGTTTGAATAAATGACTTTTGAATTTTGAATACCGGTCAAAATTATAACCTTCCTTTTTTCTTCGCCGCAGTCGAGTAATGAATGCAAAAGCTTGAGAATAGGACCACGCCTGTAGCTTGACCATGTAAGCCATAAACGAATTCCGATAATTTTCATTTCAATCTGCCTAGCCTTTTCCCAACTATATTGGGGTCGGCTTCCAGTCTAACCGGATGCAGCTGAATACCAGTATTTTACATGGAGCGACTGCCTATCTGACCTCCACAACCAGTAACTGGGTAAACGATACCCCTTGGTAAGACTGGTTGTCAGATTTTCGGGCTTCTGACGACCCGTAACGACTGTCAAAGATCCACGAATGACAGCCGGGACCAACGGCTTAACGTGCTTTCCGAGGCACGGAGGAGTCTCGGTATGCGAAGATGGTCACCCATCCACAGACCAACCCCGGCAAGCATAGCTTAACCTGACGGATCGTCCCGTGCGGCAGTTAATACTTAGCCACGAGCTCCTCATAAATAATCAAATTCCGATAATTTTCATTTGATATTCATTAATTGAGAAGAAGACGACAAAATTTGGCTCACACACTTAGGGGCCGCTGTAGATTGGGGCCTCTGTATTATTGATACGGCTGATCACGGTAGCTACGCCCCTGGAGATCATTATTTACTGTGAATATTATATTTTGTAGTTCAATGTCTAAAAGTTATAGATATTGAAAGCCAATTGAAAGGGTAAGGTTAAATAACTATCAAAACAAACTTAGCGGCGACCATTCTATGTATGATAACATTTTGTATTCTAATTTAATGATGGTCAATGAATAGGTATGGTTACTGATCTTATATCAACGGCTGTAGATTATGCCCTAAATCTAATCAAGTGCGATAAGTAATTTTAAATATTACCTACCTACCGTGAGTTAGGTAATATTTAAAATGATCGTAGAAAATTACACGGTAGTAAATTAGTAGGTACCGTAGACCGTGTATTGGTTAAAAGTACCGTGCTTCTACGGTAATTACCGTGTACCTGGTAACACTGGCTTACAGTGACTTTGACGAAAGGAAACAACTTTTAAAGGACAAGAAATGACACTTCTAATTGAATTATAGTAAAAAATAAATAATAAGCTAAAAAACTAAAACCGAACTACGACAAAAAAGTCATCTAAAAAGGTATAAACCAGACATCACAGACAGACAAATTAAAAATACGGAGCCACACGTGTTAGGGATAAATCGAACAGATTATGTGTGACTCCAGTTTTTTTTTCTGTCTGACTGAAGCTTCCCACGATACCTCATTTGTCAAATTATGATGAGTATTTAGAAGATATGAGGGAACAGATGATACATACGTACCGGTCAATTCATAACCCTACTTTTTTCTTCGCCGTAGTCGGGTAAAAACTAGCGACTTATACAAAGTTAAATAGTGTCGTTATTGTATAGGTACAGACGCCAAGCACATCAACCTATTACTATCTGTCAAACTTTAGGTAATTGATTTTAAACTTTAACTCTTAAAGTTTATGGTTCAAAGTTGCTTGGGAACATTTGACAGTTTCGGGTGGGTTGACCTGCTGGTGCTTTCGGACTTTGCCGCAAAAGGACCAACGCTGAAATCGCGAAAAAAAATCAGTTGTTCCTTGAAAAGATATGCGAACATAAAATGTAGGGAACATTACTGTTTTTTTTTTTCGTGATTTCAGAGTTGGTCCCATAGTGAAAGTTGTTCAATAAGATGAGTACAATGATCCCATAAGAGGATGCCCATGAATTTAATTTCAGCCTGTACCTACTATTATTTTAATAACACATCAAGTTTGTCATATATTATTTCACAAGATATGATACTTAATCTATGATAGACAATAATTGTTTCCTGTGTTTGCTTGGATCTTGCTCAAACTTTATTTTACAGTTGGATTAATTTGTGGATAACGATGCTGGATGCGTGATTACTTAAGTGTCTTATAAAATATCTGTACCTAAATATTAAGCATTATTGCGCAATTGTTGGTATCCTAAAAAAAAAAAAATTATAAAGAGGATTTTTTGTAATATGTAGGGGGTAATCTCCGGAACTACGATTCGGATTTGAAAAATTCTTTTTGCATTGGATAGCCCAATTCTTGAGAAAGGTTATAGGCTTTGTAACATCACGCTACGACTTTCAGGAGCCGAGCAAAACGAAAAATAGGCAGAAGAACGATAAGTGAAAAATAAGTAACACCGCGGGCGGGCGATATGATGCGACGCGGTAGGTCAGGAGCCGAAATTTCACGCAAAGAATTCAGCGTGCAGAAGTTAGTATACTATACACATAAACCTTCCGGAATACATTCTCAAAATGGTAGTGAAACCCGCATCAAAATCCGATAAGTAGTTTTGGAGAAACAACGCTGACATACAGGCAGACTTTAACATATAATATATATATAGTTATATAATATATATAGTTGTCGGCACGGTTGGCGCAGTGGTTAAGCGATTGACTGCTGCTCTGCGTGTCGCGGGTTCGATTCCCGCACGGACAAATATTTGTATGACCTACAAGTAGTTGTTCCGGGTCTGGCTGTTTGTGTATGTGAGTTTAAGTGTTTGTAAACGCACCCACGATACAGGAAAAATTCCTAGTGTGGGGCTATGTTAAAAAAAAAAAAAAAGTTAAAGACATAACAGATGGATTCAATCAATCAATTAAAAACCGGTCAAGTGCGAGTCGGACTCTTGCACGAAGGATTCCGTACCATTATTATCTATAAAACGGCATAAAATTAAGTCTGTTGTATGGGAGCCCCACTGAAGTATTAATTTTATTCTGTTTTTAGTAATTGTTGTGAAAATGTCACCTGTCTAACTATCACGGTTCATGAGATCAGATACAGCCTGGTGACAGACGGACAGCGGAGCCTTAGTAATAGGGTCCCGTTTCACTCTTTATGTTCGTAACCCTAAAAATGTAAATCAATAATTATGATCTTTTTGTAAATTCTAAATTTGTAACGGATTTTGTTTTTATGATTTGACTTTGACTTTGAATTCGACTTTTCATTCCAATTACTTACAACTTTTTGCCACGTTTTCGGTCTCAAGGCATCAATTATATGTATAACTATAATAACCCGTTTAAATTTTACTGTGTTATTGACCTCAGAACATGGAAGATATTGACAGATGCACTTTAGTCTAGTGGTCGCGAGGTCCTGGCATGGTTTGTTTGCAGGGGGGTGCATCTTCAGCTCCACGCAGCGAGCTCGATCATTTTTGCAGTTCACCTCGGATATGTTAGGTTGGTTATCGTTTGTCCATTCATTCAAGGAGTAACTTTGTCGACTGCAGAAATGCTTATAAAAATAAGAGATTTTCCATCTTGCCTCGAATGGGATAGATTTTATTTTGTCCATTCATACGGAAAGAGGACTAACTGTGTCAACTTATACAGCTAGGGTGTTAAAGTAATTGTGTGCCATAGCTTATCAATATCGACAAAGGAAGCCAAAAAAAAAAAAAATAACTTAAATAGCAATCTTTTAGAAGAAGTGAAGGACAAAATGACAACGCGTTCGATAGTAGGTAATTGATTAAAGTATTTAAACAAATAAAATAATTTTAATTCTAAACGATTGCTATTTAGGTGCAATTTTTTTCGATATTGAACCTACCCCTAAGCTATGGCACGCAATTACTTTAACACCCTGTTTATACAAAGAAGCTTAAGAATTAAGGTAGAGTAGGACGCAAAAGCGAGCGAAGCAAGCTCGATAATGTTAGCACCCCGCCTAGGGCCGATTCGTATTCTGAATAGGAGGATTTGGTACTTTGTAGACTATAGTGCGCGCGGAACTAGTTGGCCGTCTCCGCCGCGGTGCCGCGCTCTTATGTTCATTGCGATAAGGTCGATATTTCCGCACGGGTGATTGCGTCTGATTCGTGTGATGTGACGCCAGCGTCTTCGGCTCACAACTCGGCCGTGTTATTGCCTCGAATTATGCGGCAGGATCTTATGCGTAAAATCAAATGGACCGGTTCTCGAAAACAGCGGCGTGGCAGCGGCGCGGGGGCGGGCAACGAGCGGTGCACTCCAGTCAAGCGGTGACCGCCCGCGCCGCCGCCGCCACGCCGCCGCTGCCGCCACCCCGCTGCCCGCAAAATTCGAGGCAGAGGCTTTAGGTGAGCGGTGAGACGGGGGAGGTAGACAAATGCCAAGGCTAACTCAGTCTGACAATTTTGTCAATGGCGCCCTCCCCCGTCTCACCGCTCACATACCTCAGGCGCGGCCAACAAGTTCCGCGCGCACTATAATGCACAGAAGCACATAATAATTTATTCTGTGACAGAAGCTTAGAGCTTGCAGAACGCAAGAGCAAGAGAAGACAGCTCGAAAATATTAGGATCTTGCCTCGAATAGGTTAGGTTCTCTATTATAGTGTTATTCGTGGTATGCGTTTTCAACTATTTCTTTAGTCCTGAATGTTTTTACACCTATACAGTTACTAAAGTTAGTTTATTTTGAAGCCAGGGACGTGCAAGTGCACCCTCTTGTACCTTCTGGATCTATGATCTATCTGGACTGGGTCCTATTCCCGTGTTATTGGGTTTTTCCATTCGGAATTTCTCAGTAGCAGCCCGGAGTCTGAATTTTTTCCCGGTTGATGGCAATAGGCTCGCCCCCTACTACATGGGACTTAAACATAACTGGCGAAATGTGGGTGTTCTATAGGTACACCTCTGCCTAATCTTTCGGGGAATACAGGCATGATGTTTTGTTGTGTATGAATGGTACAATACGTGCCACGAAAGATGAGACTTGACGAGCGTCTTACCGCGCATGCGCTCTTTCCGTCGCCGCCATGACACCCGGTACCTTCCCGCCCTCAGCACGCTTATTCAATGACCACAATAGAAACGGATTTTGTCGACGGAAGAATAGACAAAATGACAGATAAACAATCATAATATGTCCTTGTCCGATGAAGCGCCAGCCCGGGCCGCAGCTGAGCGCGTAGCTTTAAATTCCCTGCATAATAATAATGATACATCCTTGATCCAGCCTGTCCCATCTTGCTGTCCTCCCCTCAGCGACGCCCTAAGCCGAGGTTCGTACCCCACAGGGGGTGCCCTTAGCGAGCGTTCGCCTAATTTTAATTTAGAATAGTTTTGCTCCTGGCTGGAGGCTTTGAGTGTAGTAGCTTAAGGCAGCCACAGGATTGTTCTGTTGAGCAGTAAATACCTTAGTGGTATAACTGCGAGATGCCATAGTTAAAAAAAAAAAAAACACAATCTGTCAGTGACGTGACAAAACCCGTTTCTATGGATGTCATGCTACGCGTCGTGTGAGATTATTAATATTTATAGGAGAATATCTAATTGTATTGATCACATAAGTAATTGATTGTTTACAACAATGTATCACAGTATGAACGTCAGCTGTAATTAATGTGATAACAATACTAAATTCTAATGTAAAAATGTGTTGATAAAATATGTACCTACTTCAAAACAAGCATCGGATAACTAGCTTTATCATTAACGATGCCTATTTAATGACAAGTCTACTTGAAATAAATGCCTAGTCTTGTCGCTATGTGCTTTTCTTAATTAAAATCCTTTTCTCTACAGCAGCTAAGGGACTGGTCATCTCTTAGCTGCCATTGCTTATTTTAATTTATTTTAAGTTGTTGAATAATATTTTTTTCTTTTTTTTACGGACGCTTTTACGAACGTGCACGTCTTTCTACATTGTTCTCACATGCATAATTTCAAAATGAATGATCGTGGATGTAACCAATATTTTGTATCAATTTTTTTATTTAAAAGAGTGTCCGTGGAGTTTCTTGCCCGTTCTTCTCCATAGGTACCTACTACGCTTTGGGATGGGCAACTAGCTTCATATTTTTGACTGACCGACCCCTTGACAATTCAAAAGTGCCTGTAAATGGTTTAATTGAAATAAATGCTTTGAGTTTGAGTTTACACACCATATTCATAGATAGGTACCTACTTAAATACCTACATAGTTAAATAACTAGTAGGTATCTCTATCAACTTTTAAGTGTCAGAATTAAGTGGCCCCTAAATGTAATTTTTCATCGTACCGCTAAAGAGACCTAAAATCGTCTACTGCGCAAGTCAAACCACGAGATGTGTCAAGTCTCATCTTTAGTTGCACGTAGGTATTGTAATGTTAGTTGGTTTTATCTTCTGATTATAATCTAGTACGGTACGTCATTTCCTAATGATTAGGCTTCCAATTGATTGATTTAATTACGACTCTGTATTATATTATACCAAAATTTATACCAAAGATCACATGGGACTATCTTTGGGCTATCATCATCTGGCTAGCATTTTTACCCAACTGTGCGACACAAAGAAATGAATTAATTAAT
This sequence comes from Xanthia togata, assembly GCA_963853775.1. Lineage (NCBI taxonomy): Eukaryota > Metazoa > Arthropoda > Insecta > Lepidoptera > Noctuidae > Xanthia > Xanthia togata. The sequence goes on along the minus strand of OY970817.1, from coordinate 9,934,004 downwards.
GAATGCATGAATGAATGAATGATACTTATATTTATTTGCAAGAATATAGGTAGCTAACATAAGTTCGAGGGTAATGTCTTTATCTGCCTATACAGGGTAGCAGGGACATCGACGTGAAAACTTTTACCTTGGATTCAGTAAGTAGGTACGAGTACATGATTCTGAACCACCTGCGTTGATTGTAGATATCGGTAGAAACCGGAGTTTCGCTACCTAATTCAAATTGACCCTGCATACTCGTAACTCACAATGTTGCGAGCTCGGAAACGTCGTCGGTCGTGACAGTGCAAATCTCTCTCGTAAAACTAAAAAAGCCCGACAAGAAACTGGACGTCGTCGCGGAACTCAGACCGGCGCCGGCGCGGGCACCGCGACAGAAACGATTGACGTTATAGATTAAAATTCGTCTTAGTAAGCCAATCACCCACAAAAAAGGAAAGACTACTGATTGAAATTTCAAAAAGAATGGCTGAGTATCGTTAGTCAGGAATCTACTCAAAGCCGAATTAGTAGTGAATTCCCAGTTTTTTTATTTTTTTTTATACTGATATGGCATCTCGCAGTTGACTCTCAGATTGAGGTCGCAGCTGCTTAACCGGACTATCCTGTGGGTGCCTTGAGCTACTAACTTAAGAGGAAATGCGGTCTGAAAGACTTGAAAATTAGATATTTGAAGAAATTATCGCTCGGTGGTCGGCCGCCATACGTGCGATAAGGACAGCTGCAGATCCGACTGAATAGCCTAAGTAAAAAGTCCTAATTCACCGTTTGTCTCTCGTCTATTTCCTCCTTCAAAATTTGACCAATTTAAAAGATATTTCATAAACTGAATGAGTAGAATATATACTGTGTCCCTATGTTTTTCTTTTTTCATGAATAGTTGTCAAATTTGTACACTAGACCTCTGTTGAGAGCGGTCTAAATAGGCAATTTTGAGCATTTTTTTAGGCTTCTAGTGCATGCAAATATAATGTATCATCAAAAAGGAAAACATGGACATACAAGTTGTTGATATTTATTTTACGGTAAAAAATCATTGTTCATAAACCATAAAGAAAAGAGGCGAGAGCGCTTCTATGGAGAAAAGACCACCCGCATTTCCTCTTAAAGCCTCCAGCCAGAGGCATAAACTATACTATGATTTATTAAGCGAACGCTCGCTAAGGGCACCCCCTGTGGGGTACGAACCTCGGCTTAGGGCGTCGCTGGCGGGAGGACAGCAAGATGGGACAGGCTGGATCAAACATTTATTAATATTATTATTAATTGGGGATTTTAAAGCTACATTTCTCAGCATTACGCGGGCTGGCGCTTCTGCGAGCAAGGGTCGGAGGATTCCCAGTTTGTGAGGTCCTCATAACTGCCTAGCCTTTTCCCAACTATCTTGGGGCCGGCTTCCAATCTAATCGGATGCAGCTGAATACCAGTATTTTACATGGAGCGACTGCCTATCTGACCTCCACAACCCAGTAACTGGGTAGGTAATACGATACCCCTTGGTAAGAGCTGTTGTTACACTTTCGGGCTTCTGACGACCCGTAACGACTGTCAAAGACTTTCGATATGTAAAGATGGTCCCCATGACCCCATGACCCATCCACGGACTAACCCCGGCAAGCGTAGCTTAACCTGATGGATTGACCCATGCGGCTGTTATTACTTAGCCATGAGCTCCTCAGATAAACTTTCATTGATAGTTAATAAACCGCGTATAGGAAAGCGTAGCGTAGGAGTAGGCCGCCCGGGTACAGCTCGATTCAAACTTAATGGCGGCTCGGAACATGAGGCGAGTCGCTGCGCAGTAACGTGTTTATGGGTCAGCGGGGGTGAGGGGTGGGGTTCTGCGCAGCGAGTAACTAACTTTCGAGCCGCCATTAAGTTTGAATCGAACTATAGATGGACTGACAACCGGCTGGGACAGACTGTATGCGGAAGACGAAGGACAGTTGTGGCGCAGCCTGGGAGAGGCCTATGTCCAGCAAAGGACTGGGATAGGCTGAGTTGATTGACATAACATAACATAACATCACGCCTTGTTTCCCCGAAGGGTTGGGCAGAGGTGTACCTGTAGTAGGTAGGTACACCCACATATCGCCAGTTATGTTTAAGTCAGTAATAGGGGGCGAGCCCATTGCCATCAACCGGGCCCCGGGCTGCTACTGAGAAATTCCGGATAAAAAAACCCAATAACACTTTGCCCGACCCGGGAATCGAACCCAGGACCTCATGCTCAGCAGTAGCGCTTGCGACCACTAGACCAACGAGGCAGTCGAGCTGATTGATTGATCTTTTAAGCTAAATTCTTCCTTAACAAAGTTTTCAGAAACACGATACTGATCACCAATAATCACTGCTATCAAATAGATAAACTCCATCTAAAAACCTCAGAAACCGGTATTATATGTATAAACAAAAAATGGTGACAGCGAATATTCGTGTCTGGCTCATAGATTGCACTATGAGGAAACATGTTTCTCAAATAGATTAGTACTATCAAAGAACTTCATATCTAAGCAGTTTGGGTTCTATAAGCGCCGACTGCTGCGAGCAGAAATAGTCCTTACGATGTATACCTAGATATCAGTTCTTCGATGGTACGTAACAACACATCCAAAAACCCGATCTCATTTACATGTCCCGTAGAATAATTATTATGTTATAATCATAATATAAATAAACAAATAAACGTAAACATTAAAAAAAAAAAACAACAACAACAACATTTATAATAAACACTGTTTAATTATTAATTTATGTAGTTATAACACATTATAAATCAACGCACGCACGCATTTATAAGGGTCTACTAGCGTAGTAGGTACCTACTAGGTACTTCGTGCATTTGTTTTGACTGTTTAAATACGTGCCACTAATAGATAAGACTTGACAGACCACGTGGTTTAACTTGCGAAGTAAACGATTTTAATAGTTGAGGGACTTTTTTATTTTTAATGTCCTCCGCCCTGGGGAGGGTGGAGGCGTCTGTCAGACTCTTACTGACTAAAATCACCCCGGTGTTCCGTCTCACACTTGCGCCGGGGATCCGCCTCTGTAGGCCACCTCGAGTTTGGGGGGAGTGAGGTGTTAAACTCCCCCTTTCATCATAGAGAGGCGCGCGTGGAACACTACGCGCCACCATCTCGGGTCCTAAGTTGTAGGGGGCGACGGATTTCCCCGGATCCGTCTCCCCTGGACCCATTTAGGGGGGCTGGAAGAGGGCGTTATCCGCCCTCCGCCGACGCCCGGTGCGTTTGCTGCGGATCGGGTTAGCGGAAGTAATCTCCCGCTCCCTTTCCGCAGCCTTGTTCTGCGAAATGACTGTTTCGCAGAAGGATAGGTACCACAGCGTCCCAGGACTCCTCGCTGCCGACCATCGAGTCGACAATGGCCGGCAGCGACAGGTCACTGCCGTCATCTGAGATGAGGGCACGGCGCGGCTCCTCATGAGTTGAGGGACTTAGCCCAACTTCGCACGGACGTAATAAAAAATTAGATTATAGAATAAGAATTACGGAAAACTATCCTAAGAATATTGTAAGTCTACTGCAGCGACATTTAAACCAATGTATTCGTATTTTATTAAGTGATACTTCCTGCGGCTGAACACTGTTTCCCATAATACAAGCTGAAGCTTATCTTGGGAATCAGTAGCAGTTCCTTTTACAGTGCAATAGGTACATTAATACGATGCATAATGATAGATTACTCTAAGATAAGATGAGTGTATTAACTGGCGACAATACAACATAGGTACGTGGGCTTATGCTCAGTTCCTATAGACGAAAACGAATCGTTTTGCGTACCAATGTTATAGCATTTTTGAAGTGGAAAGTTCTTTAGCGGCGTTGTGCACTTTTTTTGTGATGGAAAAAATTTTAAACTCGCGTCAGGACACGTGACCTGATCGAAAATTCGTAAGACGGAAAAATGCACCACGTTAATATTCAAGTTTTGACTTCTGCTGGCACTCCTGGAGTGCAACCCGTTTTTTTATTGCTAAACTAGAAACTAAATATAAATAGATTCGAAAGTTAATTTTACCTGTGATAGCTACTTCCATATGGGAGGGTCAACTATGCAAAGCTATGAGGTCTATGCTTCATTATTGGTACAGATACAAGTCTTAATATTAACCAATAACAGTCCCTAAATTATAGGAATCAGCCATTAGGCAGTAGACCCTCTCCGGGGCGTCTTAGGGCGGCGGAAAGAGTGCGGGAGGCGCGGTCAATTCTCATCTTTCGTGGCTCGTATTGTCCAGCGGAAATGTGGCTGTAATTTAGGTACTATCAAAGAACTTCATATCTAAGCAGTTTGAAAACAAAATCCCGTGAACACGACGACCACATCTGTTACCGCCCCGGTTAATTATTTATTTATATATACTTTATTGTACACCACAAAAATACAAAACAAAAGAAAAAAAAAAAACTACAAAGATACAATGGGCGGCCTTATCTCTTTCCGCGATCTCTTCCAGGCAACCTTGGAACGGACAGTGATTTGCGTGGACATCAAATAGGGCTGTCGTTGGTGCAAATAAAAAGTATACAATATACTAGAATAGATGTGCACGATGCCCTAAGGTCAACTCGTACGTAGGCGCAAGTAGCGGCGCCGCCCAGTACGTAGTGTAGTGAAATCAGTGTTCATAGTGCTAAACGTTAGGAAAAATACATAAAACTGTGAGTATTTACTTAATTATGTAAGATTATAGTGTGATTTATGTGATATTATAAAGATCTCATAAGAGTCCTATTAGATTATAAAGATTAGCCTTGTCATGTAACGTTAAAGTCATTTTAAAGAGAAATTTAGAGAATTTTTGTGTAAGAAAATATTACGTAACTTGAAAAAGTACTTTTTTATCTTTGAAGACATTTTAATTCTGTTTGTTGTAATGATTAGGTATACCCCTAAAACCATTTTTAGCGTTGGAATTACGAAAATTGGTCTATGCATTAGAAAAATATAAGCAAATGAAAATATGTGAATTAACAGTGTAATTATCTTGTAAGTTTGTCAACCTAATTAGACGTAAATAAGAGTAAATAGATTCTAATAGGTACATATAATGTTCTAATAAGAATTTAGAGCGTTTTACTAAGCTAAACTGTATAAAAATATGAAAAATTAGAAATTAAGTTGTTGACCATTTTTAAGGTAAATAAATATTAACCCATGTTACATTTATAATAGAAAGCTGTAAAGTAAGATATGTTGAAGCGTATTAAAGCATTAAAACTCCTTGTTTTTCATTTGTCTTGCCTCTACGCCGTCCGCAATAGAAATAAAGTGGTGGGGCGCGGTGCCGCGCTCTTTTATAGTACTGAGGCGGGGGGAGAGGAAACGCTTCACGTATCCTCACGCCACGGCCAAACGGGACGTCGTAGAGAGCCAAGCTATATATTATTAGTTAATATAAATCACTAGGTTACATATAAAATAAGTAGAAACCATGTAAAGTACATATTTATTGAAATAAAGAATAAGGAAAGTGGCGGGGGTGAGGAAGCGAGAAATGGTATAAAAGACGGGCCATTTTGTTCGTCGACACACTCCGATCCCAGCGCTCGACAAGTGAACAAGTCAGAAGAAACAATAAGAAGCTCGCCATTCCTCGCCGCCGTTTGCCTCCAGAAAAATATCCTACTTCGTGTTATTATTTTCTTCAAAAGCCTCGAGTTATCCCCAACATTATTGGTCCTTCGTCGTCGGATAAGAAAACTTGCGCCTAGAAGAAAAGAAGATGGTTTTAACAAGAAGCAAGGATGGAGAACGAACAAAACGTCCACAGGAAGAGCTCAGCGCGACCGGACCCTGTCAAGAGTCTCCGCCGGTAGAACCGCCTGCGCAGGGCACGTCGGGAACCGCTACCACAAAAACGGGTACTAGTAGCGGTACCAGTACTACGACTGCTACAGAAGCAAGCACCTCTACAGAGACAGAAGAAACTAGTGACGCGTCGCATGAGCAACGGACCTCTCAACGAACATTGAAGCCCGCCAATGCACGGTCACACCGCTCCGTAACCTCCCGCAAGAAGCTCCTCGCGGAGTTGGAGGCCAAAGAGCGACTAGCCGACCTGAAGCTGAAACAGGCACAGATCCAGGCAGAAACAGAAAAACAACAGCTACAAGTACAACGTCTTCAAGCAGAAGCAGAAACCTCAGAAGATGAAGACCTTGAAGATGATCTGGCCTCAGTCCGCATCAACACCTGGTTGGAAGACACCGGGGCAGACCGACCGCAGCCGGAGAATAAAAAATCATCTCAAGAAGAGGGCAAGAAGACGCAAGAAGATAGCACAAAAACTAGCCAGCCGTTGATCGACGTGGCTACCCTAGCCGCCGCGCTCTCACAAGCGGTACGAAGCACAAGGGAACCACCGAAGTATATTCAAGAGTTGCCACTCTTTAATGGAAGCAGCACAGATTGGCTCGCTTTCAAAACAGCGTACGAAGAAACACTAAAGTACTTCACGCAGAATGAAAACATAGCACGAATACGTCGGAGCCTGCGCGGCACTGCAAAGGAAGCTGTTGGCTGTCTCTTAGTAAGCCAACCAGATCCAAGAGTCGTCATTGAAGCACTCGAAAGAAGATTCGGAAGACCAGAAGCACTCATTCACGTCGAACTAGAGAAGCTCAAGTCACTCAATCGAGTCAGCGACAACCCTCGCGATCTATGCATATTCGCTGGGCGCATCGCAAACATAGTGGGCACCGTTGAAGCATTAAAGAAGCCGCATTACCTACACAATCCTGAGATGGCGCGAATTATTATAGAAAAACTTACGCCTATATTGAAGAACAAGTGGTACGACTTCGCATCAATGAAGAAAGAAGATACTCCTGAATTAAAGAAGATATCTACCTTCTTGAACGAAGAAGCTGACAAATGTGGCGCCTATGCCCTACCAGAAGCTGCGAGCGACGAGGTTGGGGGAAGAGAACGCAAGTTCAGACGAGCAGAGCGCACATTCACCACCGAGAGGAAGACATTCTCAGACGATCAATGTCCTCTCTGCAAGCAAGAACACAAGCTACCAGACTGCAAACGATACTCCACCCTCGACGTCAATGCAAGGTGGGAGGTCGCCAAGAAGAACCACATCTGCTACCGCTGTCTCCGAAGCAAGCATCGTCGACTTCTATGCAAAGCACCATCGTGTGGGAAACATGGGTGCATCATGAAACATCACAGACTGCTGCATCATGATAAAGAACAGAGCAGCATGAGTGAACCAGAGAAGAAAGAAACAGCAGCGCCCACAGTAGAAGTCACAGCCGCAGCGCAACCAGGCAACAACCGACGTGCCTATTTGAAGATAGCGCCCGTAATCCTGAAGGGGCCGTATTCCAGCGTTGAAACATACGCACTATTAGATGAAGGGAGTACCGTCACCTTACTTGACGCATCGATAGCCGAGGTCATTGGGGCAGACGGGCCAGAAAATACAATGTGGATTCAAGGAATCGGCAACGAGATGAGGCACGACAATAGCAAGATCGTCAGCCTCAGCATAAAAGGAAAATATGCAGAAGAAGAATACCCAATAGAAGCCGCGCGTACTGTCGACAGATTAAGCTTCACACCAGAGACAGTATACGCCGAACACATAGAAGAATGTGAGCATCTGATCGACATCAAAGATAAGATCAGCTATCAACACGCATCACCGAAGTTGTTAATTGGTCAAGACAACTGGCATCTTATTGTATCAAGAAAACTCCGCACCGGTCGTCGTAACCAGCCAGTAGCTTCACTCACACAGCTAGGCTGGGTTCTTCACGGCTGTCACAGCTCGCTCACAGCAAAGGTAGCGTTCTGTGGTAGGCTGCAACAAAAGGAAGAAGAGCCAACGATGGAAGAGCTGATCAAGAATCACTTCAAACTCGAGTCACTATGCATCGAGCCACGAAGACCTAGAGAAGATCCCGAACAAAAGGCTCTCCAAATACTAGAAAGAACCAGCAGAAGACTGCCTGAAGGGAGATTTGAAACCGGCCTGTTGTGGAAAGAAAAGGACCGTCAGATACCAAACAACTATAAAACAGCTGAGCGGCGCCTGCACTCCTTGGAAAAGAGACTGGATAAAGAAGAAGACCTCAAAGAAAAATACGAAGAGAGGATGGAAAACCTATTCCAGTCGGGATATGCAGAGCGAGCGCCTACTCCAGCACCAGAAGGGAAAACGTGGTACCTACCACACTTTCCGGTCATCAACCCAGCGAAGCCACACAAACCCCCAAGACTGGTTCACGACGCATCAGCTCAAGCAGCCGGCACCTGCCTCAATGACATGCTATATTCGGGACCTGACCTGCTGCAATCTCTGCCCGGGGTCATCATGAGGTTCCGTCAACATGCATACGCTGTCAACGGAGACATAAAAGAAATGTTTATGCAGGTGAAAATAAGAAAAGAAGACAGAGATGCGTTGCGATTTCTATGGCGAGGCAAACGGCGGGAGGGCAAACCGGAAGAATACAGAATGACTTCGGTCATTTTTGGAGCAACTTCGTCTCCATGTACAGCGCTATTCATCAAGAATAAGAACGCAAGTGAGTTCGCGAGCGAGTACCCAGAAGCGGCCGCAGCGATACACAGAAATCATTATATGGACGATTACGTCCAGAGCTTCGCTACTATTCAAGAGGCACGTGAAACAACGCAAGCAGTCGACTCTATACATAAGAAAGCGGGCTTCGTGCTGGGTGGATGGACATCAAACGACATGAGAACAATAGAAGCGTTTGACCCACCAGAAGAAAGTAACTCAGCTACAGTAAGCCTAGGAGGAAAAGACACAGAGAAGACACTGGGCCTGCTATGGCACGTGAAAGAAGACTGCATAGGGTTCAACACAAACTCTATGAAAATACCTAAAGAGTTAGAAGAAAAACAGCGAGCTCCATCAAAAAGAGAAGCATTAAGCATCATAATGGCACTCTTCGACCCACTGGGATTAATTTCACCAATCACTACGCCAGCGAAGAGAATATTCCAAGACACCTGGCGCTACAAGACCGACTGGGATGACCCTATACCAGCTGAGCTACAGGAGAGATGGCAGAAATGGATCACGTCGCTCATCACCGTCAAACAGCTGAGGATACCGCGATGCTACGACTACAAGGAGAGCGTATCGACTCAGCTACACACCTTTGTCGACGCGAGCGAAGAAGCTTACGCCGCTGCAGTATACTGGCGAACGATACGCGAAGATGGCAGCGTGCACGTGTCCCTAGCAGCCGCTAAAAGTCGTGTCACGCCCCTCAAGCCCATATCTATGCCCAGGCTTGAACTACAAGCAGCATTATTAGGCGCACGACTCGCACAGACGGTGCTAGAAGAGCACGACTACAAACCAGAGAGCAAAACCTACTGGAGTGATTCACGCACAGCACTGGTGTGGATAAGGTCAGAACCACGCGTCTACAAGTCATTTGTGGCCCATCGTCTGGCAGAAATAGAAGAAACCACGAAGAAAAATGAGTGGAGGTGGCTTCCCTCCAGAGATAACGCGGCCGACGACGCCACAAGAGATACGCCAGACAACTTCACCACCACCCATAGATGGTACCATGGACCCTCCTTCCTGAAGCTACCAGAATCTCACTGGCCACAGGATGAGAACGTGGTAAAATACGACACGGGAGAAGAAAGGGAAAAATGTCATTCGTGTCAGCAAACAGAAAACAACAGAGATCACCTGCCTAGAATCGAGAGATTCTCGAAGTGGCTTCGACTAATAAGGTCGACAGCACGAGTCTTACAATTCATAGACCTGTGCAGAATAAGAAAAAATACAGTCGCAGCCACAAGGAAAAGAAACAAGAAAATAGAAACAAGTGATCCATGTTGGCGTAATTCAAAAAAGGCGACGCCTAAGTCGGTGAAAAGGGTAGTGCCCAGTGAAACCCGTAACTACCTAGAAATACCTAATGAATACCTACTAAAAGCTGAACAGCTGTGGGTCCGCGCCAGTCAGCAAGAAAGTTACAAGACTGAGATAGAACGCATGAAGAAAAACGGCGAGCCCAGCAACAGCGACCGCCTGAGTCATCTCAGTACGTACCTCGACACTGCAGACATAGTGCGCCTGCGAGGAAGAGTCACCGCAGCACAAGAAATAGCAGAAGACACGTCCAACCCTCCGATATTGGACGGAAAACAGAGCTACACACAGCTGTACATATTACATGTACATGAAAGTCTACATCATGGCGGCGTGGAAATGGTCGTAAACGAGCTAAGACAGCGACTGTGGATCTCAAAAATACGCCCCGCAGTAAGAAAAATAGTGAAAAGCTGTTTGCCATGCCGCATAAGAAAAATGAAGCCAGCGAACCCTCTCACAGGAGACTTACCGCCGGCACGCCTTGCACACCACGCGCGTCCATTCACCTTTACGGGCCTCGACTACTTCGGCCCCATAGAAGTGACAGTCGGACGCCACCATGAAAAGAGGTACGGAGCCCTCTTTACGTGTATGACTTCGAGAGCAATACACATCGAAGTCGCGCACTCATTAAGTGCTGACTCAGCAGTATTGGCCCTGAGAAGATTCATGGCCAGAAGAGGCTGCCCGAAGGAGCTGTGGAGCGACAACGCTACGTGTTTCAAAGCAGCTGATAAGGAGCTCGGCGCGGCGGCACTCGAAGCCCTGGAACATGAAACCACATGTCGTCACATCACCTGGAGATATATCCCTCCAGCAAGCCCATTCATGGGAGGAACGTGGGAACGTATGGTACGTTCTGTAAAAGAAGCACTAAAGGTCACGCTAAGCGAAAGATACCCTAGCGACGAGACGTTGGTGACACTGCTAACAGAGGTCGAGAACACCGTAAACTCGCGACCTCTCACCCATGTCTCGGTGGACCCGCACGAACCAGAGGCGCTGACACCGAACCATATACTCATTGGACCCAACTCGCATGTACCAGTACCAGGCCACTTCGAAGACAGCGATGTAACAGCCCGCCAGCAATGGAAGAGAGCGCAAGCTCTGGCAGACATCTTCTGGAGAAGGTGGGTTAGAGAGTACATGCCCCTACTACAACACCGGCGGGAGCCTACCAGCACCGGAGTCCAGCCCAAGGTCGGTGACCTCGTCATCATCTGCGACGGCAACCTACCTCGCAACACCTGGCCACGAGGTCGCATCAGCCAGCTGTATCCAGGCGCCGACGGGGAAGTTCGAGTTGTGGACGTCACCATCAGCAGCGGCCATGTCCTGCGAAGACCTACAAAGAAGATCATCGTGCTACCAACGGAGTCGCTGCCTAGCGACGGCGGGAGAATGTGCACGATGCCCTAAGGTCAACTCGTACGTAGGCGCAAGTAGCGGCGCCGCCCAGTACGTAGTGTAGTGAAATCAGTGTTCATAGTGCTAAACGTTAGGAAAAATACATAAAACTGTGAGTATTTACTTAATTATGTAAGATTATAGTGTGATTTATGTGATATTATAAAGATCTCATAAGAGTCCTATTAGATTATAAAGATTAGCCTTGTCATGTAACGTTAAAGTCATTTTAAAGAGAAATTTAGAGAATTTTTGTGTAAGAAAATATTACGTAACTTGAAAAAGTACTTTTTTATCTTTGAAGACATTTTAATTCTGTTTGTTGTAATGATTAGGTATACCCCTAAAACCATTTTTAGCGTTGGAATTACGAAAATTGGTCTATGCATTAGAAAAATATAAGCAAATGAAAATATGTGAATTAACAGTGTAATTATCTTGTAAGTTTGTCAACCTAATTAGACGTAAATAAGAGTAAATAGATTCTAATAAGTACATATAATGTTCTAATAAGAATTTAGAGCGTTTTACTAAGCTAAACTGTATAAAAATATGAAAAATTAGAAATTAAGTTGTTGACCATTTTTAAGGTAAATAAATATTAACCCATGTTACATTTATAATAGAAAGCTGTAAAGTAAGATATGTTGAAGCGTATTAAAGCATTAAAACTCCTTGTTTTTCATTTGTCTTGCCTCTACGCCGCCGTCCGCAATAGAAATAAAGTGGTGGGGCGCGGTGCCGCGCTCTTTTATAGTACTGAGGCGGGGGGAGAGGAAACGCTTCACGTATCCTCACGCCACGGCCAAACGGGACGTCGTAGAGAGCCAAGCTATATATTATTAGTTAATATAAATCACTAGGTTACATATAAAATAAGTAGAAACCATGTAAAGTACATATTTATTGAAATAAAGAATAAGGAAAGTGGCGGGGGTGAGGAAGCGAGAAATGGTATAAAAGACGGGCCATTTTGTTCGTCGACACCCCATCATGACCTATGCGGGTGTAGTCTTTGCACACACATCCCCCAGAAACATCCATAAGATGCAGGTGATCCAGAACAGATTCCTTAGAAGAGCCACGGGCGCTCCCTGGTATGTCAGAAATATTAACCTCCACCTAGATCTCAAAATCCCCACTATCCATCAGTTCCTAAAACGCATTGCAAAGCGTCATTTTGATTCCGCCGCCAATCACCGCAACCCTCTGGTTGTTGAAGCGGCCAATTATACCCCCTCCCGCATTAGTCGATTTCGCCGTCCTAGGCATGTCCTCTCCGATCCAGATGATCCAACCACTCTCCTCCAGGAGAGCAATAGGGCCACCAGTACAGTGCACAAACACACCCGACACCCGTCGTACCGACCTCGCCGCCGAGGTCCTCCGCGCGCGCGATCCTCACGAGTAAATAATACTCCCCCCCGACCCTTGTCCGATGAAGCGCCAGCCCGCGCCGCAGCTGAGCGCGTAGCTTTAAATTCCCCGCATAATAATCATGAAATATCCTTGATCCAGCCTGTCCCATCTTGCTGTCCTCCCCTCAGCGACGCCCTAAGCCGAGGTTCGTACCCCACAGGGGGTGCCCTTAGCGAGCGTTCGCCTAATTTTAATGTAGAATAGTTGCTCCTGGCTGGAGGCTTTGAGTGTAGTGCTTAAGGCAGCCACAGGATTGTTCGGTTAAGCAGTAAATACCTTAGTGGTATACCTGCGAGATGCCATAGTTAAAAAAAAAAAAAAAAAAAAAAAAAAAAAAAAAATTCGTCGACACACTCCGATCCCAGCGCTCGACAAGTGAACAAGTCAGAAGAAACAATAAGAAGCTCGCCATTCCTCGCCGCCGTTTGCCTCCAGAAAAATATCCTACTTCGTGTTATTATTTTCTTCAAAAGCCTCGAGTTATCCCCAACAATAGATACACAAATATATACATAATATCCTAAATAATAATACATAAATACATACTTACTAAATATATAAACAACAAAAATAAATGAAGACTTAGACTATAGATAATTACAGTTACGAGAACAAGATCACAACGACAAGTAATGTTCCTTCACGAGTCTCTTAAATATTGGTAACGATTGCGCGCGTTTTATTTGAACTGGCAATGCAAACAAACGAGCGGCCTGGACAGTAAAGGACTTGTCGAGGAAAGTTGTGGAATGCATAGGCATTTTAAGCTTAAGTTATCTGATGACCTTAAAAATTTCGTGTGGGAGTCGCAAAGAAACGTTTCTTGAGGTAGAGATGGGTGGAAGGGGAAAAAAGCACATTATACAAAAGGGAAAGAATATGAACATTCCGGCGATGGCGAATTGGTAACCACTTGAGCTTCACACGAAATTCGGAAACATGGTCATATTTGCGCAAACCGAATATGAACCATATGCAAACATTTTGAAGCTGCTCAAGTTTATCGAGTTGGTCTTGGGTAAGGTCAAGCGCAGCAAGCAGAAATAGTCCTTACGGTGTAGGTATATATGGACTTCTTCGATGGTACCTACATAGTTTTAAGTATTTTTGGTATAAATATTATTTACCTATATTATAATTGACATTCGAACATATTACGAAGCAATGGTTTAGCAATATGCTTCAAAATTATTCAGATTTTGATTGTTCGTTGTGTGCTGTACGAACTACTTTTAATGTTCATTAATTCAATTACAAATTATATAAGAAATACCTCGTCAATTTGTAACTGATGCATCGCTAACATCTAGAGATAAATATACCTACTTACAGATAGTGCAATCCACGACGCCGCGCCCCACTCCGCGATGACTGTACTGTAAGCTGTACTTTAGTGCGGAGCGCAGCGGAGTAGGGCGCGTCGTCGTGGATTGCACTATCTATACCTACACGATTATGGGTTCACTCCCAGCGACACTATCAGCTACACCTTTCTCGGATGACTCAGTATTTAATGATTCTATAACACAAATCGCAAACCACGCATCCTACATTTGCAACAAACTCTGTTAGCAAAATCAAACGAGGTCGATTTATAAAAATCAATCTAGTGAGTGTTATCATCCTTCCGTGTTTTCCCCAAAAACCAATCAAGTTTCCTCATAGACCATTAGATACTCCAAATCAATTAATTCTTGCAATCGATGCGCAACATACTAAACTTATTAAAAAATTAAATATCACCAAATATATTTTGGAATAATATGACGGTAGGTATCTACTAACTTGCCGCCAGAAATGAAATGTGGCGAAATAGATTGTTCAGCATGACCATTTTAAGTTTGCAGTTCACGGAGGCACTGCTTGTCAAGGAAAAATGCAACAGCATGACAAATTCGGTACATAAATTTTTAGTTCTGTGTTTTGCCGCCTGCACAGATAAGGTGGGCACGCTATAATTACGTTTGATTTCAAGAACAGAACTTTCCTGGGTAAAGCTCTTTCCCGATGGGAAAAATGGTCTGGGGGAAAATACAAGTACCTACTCCAATATCTCCTCTCGATTACTTCCAGTCAAAAATAATGTCTCATTACCGGAGATTTCCAAATAATGAATAAGTACCTGTTGCCATAACAACCGTTGAATTATTGTTTAATTCAACGGTTAAATAATACCGAACTTTCATTTGAATTGTAAGTGACTGTGATGTTGATGTGCTTAAGATAAATAAATAAATAAATAACGTAAAAAAAGAAAAAATACGTGTACGTTATTTTTTCATAATCTAGGTAGGTTAGGTTAGTTAGGTACCTACATGACGGACAAAAAACATTTTTTTGTCATCATCCCTAAATTGCGGATGCGGATGTGAATATCCGCAACATCTCTGCCTAAGTATTACTTGATTTATTTATTTATTTAAGCTTACACAAAGTTCCTTAATATACAATCTAGCATGGTATGAAATTCTCACTAACAGAAGACGTAGAATACCTATTAGACAGCGGGTCCCAAACTAGGCACAGCCTGTATCTTGGTGACCCAAACACTACTCATAGTTAACAATTTAAGGTGTTCTGCTAGCGCAATATTATTATCAAAGTTCATTACAAAACTTACAATAATTTAAATACAAAGAAAAAAAAAATAACATAGATTATACAAAAACAGTTGAGTAAGTGTGTGGTGTAAGTGTAAGTGAGAGTATGTATTCTTTCAGAGTGTGTATTAATATGTGCTGCAAAGTAAACTTTCTGTTTCCTCATAAGTCCGGCCCAACAACCATTCTTTTAGCTTAGTTTTGGCCTCAGAGTAGTTGTTCGGTACACTGAACGTTTTGCTTACAGAATTAAACATCCGTATGGGTAAATACGACGTAAACCGGGTCGCAAAGAGGGTTTTAAATTTTGGAAGGGGGATTCTTTCAGCTATTTTCCTGCCCCTTTTACTGCAGCTAGAGCGTTTTGTATTGACTTTTATGAGGTTTAGAAGTGAGCCTAGGATGAACAACTGACGTACGCGTAAAACCCCAGATTCCGTATATAGTTCGTCCGTAGAGAAACGCCATGGCTTACCCAGAAGTACCTTGAGGACAGCCCGCTGGGCCCGTTCCAGTTCCAGCATGCTTGTCTTGGCGGCACTGCCCCAGACACTTACACAATATTGTAGGACAGATTGGCATAGAGAAATGTAAACCTGTAAACATATATTCTTAGGAGCACTAACTCGTAAGAGTTTTGCAATGTAAATGAACTTGCGAGTCTTTTTTGCGAGTGCTCGAATCTGTGCTTTGAAAGACAGGTTCTGATCTATTATGACGCCTAAATATTTTGTAGTTTCTACTCTGACAATTTCGTTGCAGGTGCAATCGCTAGCGGAGATGGCTGCTGTTGTTAAGCCATTGCATTTGCTGTTGTGTACTTTTAGTGTGTCAATGTTTGGTCTACTAAATCGAGTGACGTGAAAGGTCAAGAAATTAGTTTTTTTCAAGTTCAATGTTAAGAGATTTTGCTCTAGCCATGTTGCTATGATACTCATCCCTTTTTCAGATGCATCCAAAGACTCTTCCCAAGTAGCTCCATGAAAAATAATAACAGTATCATCAGCGTAGCAGATGACTTCCGCTTGTGCAATGTTAAGCCTCAGAATGTCATCCATGTACATTATGAAGAGGGACTTATAAACGACCTTCATTGATTGTTATTATTGAGGAAGGTTTTTAATGCAAAAACCGTGACTTAGTAACCACGACCCTCAGATCAAATAAAAACCAAGACAGCTCTGCGAACAATACAGTGAAGCATGCCAAAACTACACCTCCGCGCTGTGCATACACGCTCACACGCAAACTTTTACAATCAAACCACACCTCAGTGAGTCCACACATGTTTACGAAACCGGCCTCACGACACTGTTGACAGCGGTCTTGGTTTTTTATTTGGTCTGAGCCACGAGCCATATATTATGAGTTATGTTCAAAGTTTTACTAGTAAGAGGGATGCGCTAGCGCAGCCCGCGAAATAAAATTTTTACGTTTTTAGAATTCCGTGCCCGACCAGAACCCTGTTAATAAGCCTCTGCTGTCTGTCTGTCCGTCCGTCCGTCTGTCTGTCTGTCAGCGGGCTTTTTCCCATATATCCATTGCGCATATTTTCCTCCAATTTGTTATTTTCGTGTATTTTTTTCTTTGCTTGCGTCATATTTTACCGCAAATAAAAGTATTTTCTTTCTTTCTTTCTTTCTTTTTTCCGACATTAAGATAATAATCCCATCAAAAATATAATATGTAAAAAATGCAAGTCTCGCAATGCAGTTCTTTTAACGCAAAAAGTTGTAATATTAAAATAGAGATGTAAAACCAAGTCGGTTAATTTATTCAGTACCTAGGTATATGGGGAACATTTATCCAACACATTTGTCATTGTCATACATTCTTACCTAATTAGTTAAACACGACATTTTATAGTGACCGTCTCAATATTAGACATCTTTTTTCTTTAAAATAAATACGACGCACGTCATAATTTAAAAATAGGATATAAAAATCATCTAATGAAATTAATGGTAATATTTCATTTAAATATGTGTTATATAGCTTTAGAAATCATTAGAAATAATCATTTCATATACCTACTCTAATATTATAAAGAGAAAAAGTTCATACTCAATCAATCTGCCTAGCCTTTTCCCAACTATATTGGGTCGGCTTCCAGTCTAACCGGATGCAGCTGAATACCAGTATTTTACATGGAGCGACTGCCTATCTGACCTCCACAACCCAGTAACTGGGTAATACGATACCCCTTGGTAAGACTGGTTGTCAGACTTTCGGGCTTCTGACGACCCGTAACGACTGTCAAAGATCCACGAATGACAGCCGGGACCAACGGCTTAACGTGCTTTCCGAGGCACGGAGGAGTCTCGCTATGTAAAGATGGTCACCCATCCACAGACCAACCCCGGCAAGCATAGCTTAACCTAATGGATCGACCCGTGCGGCAGGTATTACTTAGCCACGAGCTCCTCCGAGAAAACGTTCATACTAATTAGGTTAAAATTAAAAAAAAACAGTAGTACATAAAAAAGTAAACACCTTCGTACTTAATAAAACAGAAGTAGAATAATTTTTATTGTACACATCGTTTTTTTTTTACACTTTTTTAAAAATTGTAAAATTGATACTTATTTTTGGTGCTGACTGCACCCGAGATATAATAATTTCTCTCTTTCTTTCTCATCACAAATGTTGTTTTGCCATCAACCGAGCACAAATCCTGACCCACCGTAGCGCATGCGACCACTAGAGTTCACTAGACCAACTAGACAGTAAGTAATTTCGATCGTTTTCTTTAAAAATGCAGTACCTAATAAAAACTATAACCCAATTACAGATAGTGCAATCCACGAAGACGCGCCCCACTCCGCGATTACTGTACTGTAAGCTGTACTTTAGTACGGAGCGGAGCGGAGTGGGGCGCGTCGTCGTGGATTGCACTAGGTATCTATACAACAAAACGCCAACTAAAAAGGTATAAACAAGAAATCACAAACAGACAAATAAAAATCCGGAGTCACACGTCGGATTTTAAATTTATCAAGACGCTTCCAACGATACCTCATTTGTTAAATTATGATGAGTAGTTTAGAAGATAATTTGAGGGAACAGATGAACATAGGTACATACCGGTAAAAATAATAATCCTCATTTTTTTTTAAATGCCTTTCCATTTTCAAAGATGAAATCGAAAAGTTTCACTGGCGTGTGAACAAAAAACTCATAAAGGAATATCCATTGATTGTCCAATGCCCAAAATTAGTAAGTACTTAATAAAGGCAGTGGAACAACTTCGCTTTTTGAAACAAGTTTTTGTTCCGAAAGTAAAAGAAACCAGTAATGGGCTGGAACCATGAAGCCTCTGCACCACAGGCGCGTTTTTATCGGTCGATAATAACGCATTATTGCGATACTTTTCTGTTTTCAGTTTTAAGACGGCCACGAACTTATAGATAGTGCAATCCACGACGACGCGCCCCACTCCGCTCCGTACTAAAGTACAGCTTACACTACAGTAATCGCGGAGTAGGGCGCGTCGTCGTGGATTGCACTATCTGTATACACACACTGCTGAGATAATAAGCCCAGATTCGCTAGGGCGTATTTTTTTCGTGTTGAATATCCAACAGTGTGCTTTCATGACGCGCTGGGATACGCTCTGGATGACTGCTCTGTTGGATTCTCAATGCTCGGCTCAATAACGAGAGTTGAAAATCCAGTGTACGAAAATAAATCGCCGCGATAAAAATACGTGCGAACCTGGGTTAACGACGCAATAGAAGTAGGACGCTTGCGTTCCTCCGTCCTGCGATATTCCGATATTTGTGTTCTTAGAACATTTTGTAACTATTAGGACTCATGCGATGTTAGTGTTACATACAGCTGCGTTAATGACGTTAGTAAGATGTTGATTTGTCGCTGCCGTGAGGCACAAGTTATTCTAAGTTATTTATATTTTTCTGTTTTTTTTTTTTTTGTTTTTGTGTGAATATTGTGTGCCTTGACGTCAAATTAATTTATTTTCTTTTCTTTTTTTATGTAGTGATAGGTTTCACGCAGTCGTTAGAAATATCGGACAATAAAAACGGTGCTGTGTGCAATTTTTTTTATAAATTCGTCATTCCAACACTATCCCATTGTTATTTTTGCTAAGCTAAAAGTTCGTAATCTGCTAAATTCATAATGGTCGATCATTGGTTGATCACTGTATTCCACAAAAACGATACTCGTAACAAATTAAAAGAAATGACTGCACAATGTCGTTCTCATGGTAGGTCACTGATCAAAGGAACTGTCAAAATTTTAGCAGATTACCGCCTAAGTCAGTCATTCATTTATCAATATGTACGAGATTACCAATAGATGCCATTTCTTTCAATGGAGTGTCAGTGGCTGACCATTGGAAAGTCATAATGACGCCAATATATTAGTAGATTACCAAACTTGTCAAAATCAACAATTATGAAATTAATGATAGACCATCCTGACACTATTGTAATAGCAGACTTGAGGCCCAGGACGCATTATCGCAATAACGCTCGCGTTATTATTGACCGCTAAAAACGCGCCTGTGGGGGAGAGGCTTAATTTTTGGCGTGTTATTAAGTGTTACCCGATTGCAATCGTGGTGAAAAGCGGCGTTATGTATTTTTCATAATAACGTAGATATTTTCCCTAAGGTTGCGAGTGTGTTGCGCAATTCCAATTAGCATGATTTGTTTCTTGTTTTAAAAAGTTAATCAAAAAACAAGATAATAAATAATACTAATCAATTTTTTCGCAAATAAGTTTGACGTCAAATAGAGAATTAGTTTTAATGGTTTAAAAAACATGTCGGGTCGTTTTTTTTTCTGTAAAGAGCAATAAATTAAGATGCGGTTGTTATTATTAAAATAAGTAAGGTACCTATCTATTTATTATTAGAGAACGGCAAAAAATAGTGGAAAAAACGAGGGTGCCACTATTGCACTGAGTTCACTTCGAATGGGAAATGAGTAAAACAAATTGTTGAAAACGCTGCTAGGGGGTGACTCCAAGACCTTGGGTCGTATTATGAAGTATTAATTACATCACGAAAAAAGGAAGGTGCTATCGGACTTGTATAATTCCGTCTCTCACTCACACTGGAAAAATGGTGGCGATACTACGTCATAATACCTTTTACCTTGTCGATAAAGAAGTCCATCGTCATAGGTCTATGTAGTTCGAAATGTCACAACGTCAGACTCTTCTAAGTCGACCTGTACTTGCTGTTTTGATTTTGGGGATTACACCACGCCTGTATTCCCCGAAGGGATAGGCAGAGTTGTAACTTTAGTACACCCACATTTCGCCAGTTAAGTTTACGTCCCACGTACCTAATAGGGGGCAAGCCTATTGCCATCAACCGGGCACCAATTCAGACTCCGGGCTGCTACTGAGAAATTCCAGATGGATAAACTTGATATCACTTTGCCCGACTCGGGAATCGAAACCAGGACCTCATGCTCAGCAGTAGCGCTTGCGACCACTAGACCAACGAGGCAGACAGCAGTATCGCAGTAATGGCCCATTAATTTTATTATACAGCGTGTATCAGAAATGTGGAGTAGTGTGTGGAATTTGTAAAATAAGTACCTATAACCTAAGTACAGTACAACACAACTAAGATGTAGCACAAATATGAAAAATTACATTCATTCATTTTATTTTACGAATGTATTTTTATATTATGACTTTACAATTTATTGCGTTTACGTAAAGATCATTTTCACGTAAAGCAGTAATAAAGATGGGTGAGATCAGTTCGGATGGTGATCGGCTTTACGAATTTTGCCGATGCTATATCTAAGTTGTGTTGTACCTACAGTAACCACCCTATCGCTTTGGGATGTCCTGTAATGATAGAAGTGTTGTGTAAATAAATAAATAAATATTATACACTCGCTTGTATCGCTATCTCTTGTACAGACGCCAGCAGGTCAACCTACCCGAAACTGTCAAATTTTCCCAATCAACTTTGAATCTTATGTTTTAGAATTAAGGTTGAAAATCTATTAAAGAAACGTCTGTACACACGCCAATCACTTGCTATTTACGCACCCACACACGTGGCGTGATCGCTACGCACTCGCTCGCAAATCGACAGTGTGATAAAACCCTTAGGTTTTTTTCCTATTATTTTTGGGCAGCGGCAATGTTTTTAAATTTTATAAGATTGCTTGTATTGTTACTCCTTTCATAAAGTCGGTTTGTGATTATGTAACTTCATTATCACACACCGACTTTATGAAACCGTATCAAATCGTGATAATTACTTCGAAGATAACACGTGTAAAATGAGCAAATGATGGCTTTACATCAAACTATACATTTCCAGTATAAGCTGAGCTCGCATTGTACGGACATCCTATACAATGCGAGATCAGCGTAAACTGGAGATTTATAGCTTGATGTGTAGCCGTGAGTACAGACACCAGCACATCAACCTACCCGAAACTTTCAAACCCAATCAACTTTGAACCTTATACTCCAGTGATAAAGTAGAAAATCTATTAAAGAAATTTGACTGATGAAATGTATGTCATCTTCCCTGCAAATGAATTTACAACAAACAAAAAAACTTCGTTTGATAATAACTATATTTTATGCATTTTAATATATAAGCATATTGTACCTACCTAACTATACTTAGTCAAATTTATCATCAAATATAATTAGGTATTAATTTGTTTATTAAATTTTTTAACATATAAAATACGTTTAAAATATATCTTAATTCAAAAATAGAAAAAATAGTGTTGCGGGGTGTCGGGAGAGATAGGAACCTCCTCATGATGCGAGCCGTATCGAGGAGTACTGCCTTCTGAATCAGGCCCTTGATCCAACCGCCTAACGAGAGCCTCGAGAGATGTTGGTCGAGGCTTTCGGCCATCAGGCCATTGGCCGTTACGACAATCGGCACAATGATAGCCGAGCTCATATTCCACATGTCGACAACCTCGTGTGCTAAGTCGAGATGTTTTATTTTTGTTTCTTTCTCAGCTTTCACGAGGTAATTATTAATATTACTAGCGACCCTGCTTCGCACGGCTTGACAAAAAATCGAGATTTCTTAGGTAAACGTATCTTTAATAATAACGTATTAATTTAATTATATACATATACCTTCCGGAATAAATTCTCTAAACGATCGTGAAAACCTCATCAAAATCTGTTGCGTGGTTTAGAAGAACAACGCGGACATACAGACAAACGCGAAAAGCGACTTTTGTACCCGAAATTGTCAAATTTTCCCAATCAACTTTGAACTAAACTTCATTTGGTGATAAAGTCGAAAATCTATTAAATAAAAGGTTGATGTGCTGGCGTCTGTACCAAAGTGACTTTTGTACTACACATCGCGTGCCGATACTTTAATTTAAACTCAGCAATACCTATAAGGTCAAATTAAATAAGCTAGCGAAACGCCACAGATATGTTGAAAAAATATGATTAAGGCTCTAGACAGACGAACTAGATTTCAACTTCCACTTTGCAGTTTGAATGCAGTTAGTACCTACGACTGCAATAAAATTGAGTCATACTAGATTCGTAGGTACCTACTAACTGCGTTCAAACTGCAATTTTGCAGTTGAAATGCAGTAGATCTGTCTAGGGCCTTAGGGGTACCGGTAGTTTATATTTATGTGTTTGTGTTTTTTTGTGTTTATAAAGCGATAACATTAGATACCACATATGAAGGTTACATAAACAAAAATAACTGATTTTTATACTGGAATTTAAGTAACGTAATACACTACGGACGTTAACCTTATACAAACATTTTTTTTGCTTAAAAGGTAGTTCCTATCATTATATTGTTGATTAAATAAGTTTTAGAAATAAAAGATTTTTTTTGTTGTATATATTATTTTACCTATATCACGTAAATATTTCCAAGAGGAGATCTACCAGTATGTTCGTTTCTACTCGGTCTGACAGAATAACGTTTGGATTTTCAACCGACTTCAAAAAGGAGGAGGTTCTCAATTCGGTTGTATTATTTTTTTGTATGTTTGTTACGCGTTTACTCCGCCAATTATGATTTGATTTTGATGATTCGTTTTTTGTTTGGTAGGGCATACTTCAGAAGTGGTCCCATATAAATTTGGTCATGATATGATGAGGGGTTTTTGAGTTAGCTTCAATAATACGTATTTTTCCCATCTAGTATATGTGGATGATATTCTAATAGTTCCTATCACTGTAATTTACATAGCAGGTAATGGGTATTCAAATTTTTGTGAGGGTTTTGTGTAGGTACCACAACTAAAAAGTGAAAAATAAAAACTTTTTCACAAAAAATAAAACCGACTTCCAAAAAAAAACACTACAAAGTGAAAAATAACTTTGATTTCGGAAGTGGGTGGCAAAAAAACGAAAATAAAAAACCAAAGACACCGACTTCCGAAATCAAAGTTATTTTTCACTTTGTAGTGTTTTTTTTTTGGAAGTTGGTTTTATTTTTTGTGAAAAAGTTTTTTTTACTACGATAAAGAGACCTTACGCATTAGGCCCCGTACCACCGTAAAATATTTAGAACAAAAAGCCGAAAAAAACACGTTTCTTATGGGAGAGGAAAAAAAAAGTTTAATATTTCGAGGTCACATTTTTATTATTTGTAGCGTTTAAAGAAATACACAATCTGGGAAAATTTCAACTGTCCACCTATTCGGTTCGTGAGATACAGCCTGCTGACAGACAGACGGACAGCGGAGGCTTAGTAATAGGGTTCCGTTTGGCACCTTTCCGGTACAGAACCCTAAAAATAAGACCTTTGTCAGCGTTTGTCGTTACGCCACGCTGTGAATGAATTATTGACTTTCTTCTCTTTGGGAAACCCATAACAAATATTGGTATGCCCTACAGACAGCCATTCTGGGTCAGGATGTTGGAGAATTCAAGGAGAAACCCAGTGTGGGATTAAGACATTCTTAAATCCGTGATCGGCGAGTTAAAAATTAATTTTCACATGCTGAGTACTACGCTTATTGGTCGATTCGCATTCGCACGAATTTACTCGCCCGAAACGGGTGAATCGACACTTTTAAGTAATATTATTTTTCTGTGGCGATTCGCACGAAGTTAATTTATTTGTGGGCGAATCGATAACTCCAGACCACCACCTCTTTATGCAGTATTATTTTAAGGCGCAGCATTCCGAAAACGGGGTTTTTTAAAGCAGTGTATCTCTTAAACCGTAAATAATTTTGACCAAAAAAAAAATAATGATATTTTCAAGTCTTATTTTAATACAGTGATGGAACTTAAATCATAATTAAACATACATTAATGTTTCAAAAAATTCTTCAAACACACGGTCTCTTAATTGTCTTTAAAAGCAGTTTATACCTTCACTAACAATTATAATTATAATTAAAAATATACCATAAAATGTCTAATGTCAACCTGCATTCAGTGATGGATTATGATGAGTAATATGAGAAATATGATGAAAAAAACAACGAAAAACATTGAAAAAGTACAAAAGTGTGGTTATTTTCTTTACCTACTCTTTACACGTAAAGAAAAAGACAGAGACAAAGGCAAATCGGAACCCTGAGCCTTAATCTTACTTGAGCGTGGGAAAGAGATGGAGCTAGACGTCCTGTATAGCTCCACTTCTTTCTCGCACTGAAGTAACATTAAAATAATACTGCATATAGAGGTGGTGGTTGGCCCCCTGAAAGCGTACGTATTTTCCCATAAATAAATTAACTTCGTGCCAATCGACCAATAAACCGCTAAGTAAGATATTCGAACAGAACATTATTTGTGCAGTGCCATAAATAATAATAATACAATTGTATCGATTTGAATATTTTCGATTACCTACTCAGCTTTTTTAATCACATTGAAAATACCTAATTGCTAAAAATGATCAAATTCTAATAAAAAAATGACAAAAAACTTATTTTCAATAAACATGACGCAAAGGAGGAACACAACATGAAAAGAACAAGTTGTAATTTGCGTCACATCACGCAAGACGGTCAAAGAGCACGTCATCACAATGTCTTGTTTTCTTCTTTTTTTTTTTGTTTGTATGTTGGCACCCTGCACCTTTTCCCTAATATAATATTCATGTAATTCGTTGGTTATTATTTAATCGTGCTTTTGTATGTTGTGCTACGTCTTTCGTGTGCATCAAATAAACGGAGAGACTGGGCGAATTTGAATTGGGAAGTAGTCTATGGAACTATAGAGATATGAGGTACAGGATGTTAGTTCAATCATTCTCTATAGAAAAGGGAGGATCGTCCGACCAGACGGGTATTGTGTCTGGTGCCCACCAGGTATTAGGCATTAGGTATGATTCACTAACTCCATTTTTGAAAAAAAAACGATACGTAAAATTTTCATATTAAATCATTTTCTCGAAAGAATTATTCGCTCTGCGTGGTACATACTTTACTTTGTGATGTGATCTCAATATTTTTGTATTGAGTAATACTAAAAGCAAAAACACGTATTCAATGATTTTCGCCAAAGATTAATATCTACTTAAAAAAATTTGGATAGTGACAAAAAATTCAGCCCGTATATTTGCGTTCGCGCGGTAAACTCTGCTTGTGCGATGCAGGATTTGTGTAACGTCAGGCATTTGATGCGTAGTTCGCATGTGGCGTTGTAGATGCTGCCACAGCCCAATAGCTATATGGTTTTGAAATTTGTATAAAGATACCTAATCTCTACCATTGTGCAAAGGGGCATTACAATCTGACCCGGCAATTATGAGAAAAATACACTTTTATAATATTATACGGAATTTACAAGGGCAAATATCACAACCATGTCGCTAATGGTTCATAGACCACTTTTGCCCAGTCTCCTTTAAAAGAAAACTAACAATTAACACTTTATTTTGCTGATGACTGTACCTTAATTTTTATATAGTAAGTGCGCTGTTGGATTTTCAACTCTCAGCGCTGATCTTAGCGTTGAAAATTCAACAGTGCGCTTTTATTTAGGGATTACATAGTCCGTTGTTCATTTCACAAACAAAAAACACCTGAATTATGGATGTTATCTTCTGCCTAGACTTTTCCCAACTATGTTTGGATCGGCTTCCAGTTTTACCAGATGCAGCTGAATACCAGTATTTTATATGGAGCGAGTACCTATCTGACCTCCACAACCCAGTAACTGGGTAATAATGATACCCCTTTGGTAAGACGGGATGTCAGTATTTCGAGCTTCTGACGATCCGTAACGACTGTCAAAGATCCACGAATGACAGCCGGGACCAACGGCTTAACGTGCTTTCCGAGGCACGGAGGAGTCTCGCTATGTAAAGATGGTCACCCATCCACGGACCGACCGCGGCAAGCGTAGCTTAACCTGATCGATCGACCCGTGCGGCTGTTATTAGGTACTAAGCCACAAGATTTATGGAAGTAGACTAAAGAAATAAAAACAAGTGCTATTTTTTCAACCGACTTCAAAAAGGAGGAGGTTCTCAATTCAATTGTGTTTTTTTTTTTTTTTTTTTTGTATGTTTGTTACGCGTTTATTCTGCCAATTATGAATTGATTTTGATAATTCTTTTTTTGTTTGGTAGGGCATACTTCAGAAATGGTCCCATATAAATTTGGTCAAGATCTGATGAGGGGTTTTTGAGTTAGCTTCAATAATACGTATTTTTCCGATCTAGTACCTATATGTGGACGATATTCTAATAGTTCCTGTCACTGTAATTTACATAGCAGGTAATGGGTATTCAAATTTTTGTGGAGGTTTTGTGTAGGTACCACAACTAAAAAGTGAAAAATAAAAACTTTTTCACAAAAAATAAAACCGACTTCCAAAAAAAACACTACAAAGTGAAAAATAACTTTGATTTCGGAAGTCGGTGGCAAAAAAACGAAAATAAAACCCCCAAGACACCGACTTCCGAAATCAAAGTTATTTTTCACTTTGTAGTGTTTTTTTTGGAAGTCGGTTTTATTTTTTGTGAAAAAGTTTTTTGCTTCACCTTTTTCGGTGAGAACATTGCTTTAGATTCTAATCAAGTAAAATGTTTCGTGAAGGATATCTTATTGCAATAATAATTAACATATTGCTTTAGTTCTATTGGTACATACTACTTAGATAATATTATAAAGAAGTATGTGTGAGTTTGTATGTATTGGTAAGCACACAATACAATTTTAAGTATTTTTTTCTGTTTTTGACATACCCAAAGGGTGAAACGGGACCATATTACTAAGACTCCGCTGTCCGTCTGTCACCAGGCTGTATCTCATGAACCGTGATAGTTAGACTGTTGAAATGTTCACAGATGATGTATTTCTGTTGTCGCTATAACAAAAAATACTAAAAACAGAATAAAATAAATATATTTAAGGGGGGCACCCATACAACGGACATGATTTTTTTGCCGTTTTTGTAGGTGCGCGAGTCCGACTCGCACGTGGCCGGTTTTTTTTGTATTTGTATGAATATTGTGTGCGATATTATAATATAATACCTGAGCCAAATCAAGTTATTATCTATCTTTTCTTTCTTTTAATCTTCGGAACTACGATCCGATGCCAAAAAATCTTTCACTAATGGGAAACTACAATATCGCCGAGTGTCATAATAACTATAGAAGCATAAGTATAAGATATACAGGGTGTTTGGCAGAACGTTGAACATACGAAAATGGTGGATAGATTGGGTCATCTGCTACTTACTCAGCCCTAATTTAATTGGCCCTGGACCCCAGGATATTAAAAAAAAATATTTTTTGCTTTCTTCTAGTTTCACCACTTTCTTAACTTTAGAGTGTATTTTTTATCACAAATGGATAAAACAGGCATTTTTTTTTTATCGTTAATGTTGGTAGATTCTTATAAAACTATTGCTTTATTCAGATGTTAGCTAGAAAAAAAGTTATTAGTCCTCAAACTTACAGAAATATGTAAAAAAATACTTGAAACTAAATTTCAACTTGCATTTAAAAAAAAAAAATGGGTTGAGTAAGTAGCAGATGACCCCACCTATCCACCATTTTCGTATGTTCAACGTTCTGCCAAACACCCTGTATTTTATGTTAAAATAAAAAAAAAAACGCGGGCAGAATTTTTTATCTAGAAGTAATAGGTATTTACATTACACAAACATAGATTAAAAAAAAAACACTAAGTAAATATTTTACACCGATCTTTTTTTTATGGACTTCAAAAAAAGGATGAGGTTCTCAGTTACTCGGAATCTTTTTGTTTTTGTATATGTAATTCCCGATTACTCAAAAACGGCTAGACCAAGTTGGACAATTCTTTTTTTGTTTGAAAGGGTATACTTTCTAGATGGTCCCATATAAATTTGATTAGCTTTGCTTGGGTAGTTTTTGAGTTAGCTTCTATAATACGATTTTTCCCACTTATCCTATTTGTATAATTATGTTAATTACATAGCCGGTAGTGGTAGTCGAATTTGGGTCAGGTTGGTAAGGTACCACAGCTAAAATGTGAAGAAAAAAAACAGTTATAACAAAAAATGAAAAAACATTACAAATTGAAAAATTACTTTAAATTTCGGAAGTTGGTAGTATAAAACGAAAACACAAAACCAAACACACCGTTTTCCGAAATTAAAGATATTTTTCATACTGCAGTTTTTTTTTAATTCAAAATAAAAAAGTAGATATTTATTTCATTTTTTATTTTCCCGTATAAAACTATAATTTTTATGGTTTATTTTGACAATAAAAATTATTATTGAACATAAAATTTTACAACTACATTCATAATACTAGAAGATTGTGATAAATGTAAACGTGCTTAGTTTGGTAATACCTACCTAATCTTTTGAACACAGTAGGTAGAAGTTTTTTTATTTGTTTTAGTCTGATAAGTGATAAGGAAGTATTGTTTGAACTTTTTAGTTTTTCGTTCTCAATTCGAAACCTCAATTAACTGTAATAATTATGATTAGACCGTTTTATGTGTTTTGAGCAGTGGTCACTATTATTTATTCTGTGCTGTGGTCCCGTCTTCGAGTTGTACTAAGTAACATAGGTCGAGATCGTGAGTTCGAAAACGGGCAGGCGATGTACTTTTTGTAAATAATCTCATCACCACTGCTCTCAAAACGGTGAAGGAAAACATCGTAAGGAAACCAGCATGTCTTAGAACCAAAAATTTGAAGACATGTCATCTACCAATCCGCACTGGGTCCGCGTGGTGGATTACAACCCACTCTCGAAGAGAGGAGGCGTGTGGCCCAGCAATGAGTACATTATAGGCTGATTATGAAGACCTTGTTATGAGTAACTGTTACTGTTAGCCTGTGCCATCCCACTGTTGGGGAAAGGCCTCTGCCCGTGACTTTCAGTGCTTTCGATCCAGAGCCAATGTGGACCACTGGTTGTATGCTTTGTCCAGCTCGTCCCGCTATTTTCTGTGGGGTCGGCCGCGACACCTTCTAGCTGTCTCAAGGCCCCATAAAGTGACTATTTATTGACGTTATGTTGATAATAATTAGGTAGGCAGGCACATAATTTTATGTACCTATGCTTTGTCCAGCTCGTCCCGCTATTTTCTGTGGGGTCGGCCGCGACACCTTCTAGCTGTAAGGCCCCATAAAGTGACTATTTATTGACGTTATGTTGATAATAATTATGTAGGTAGGCACGTAATTTTAAACTGCTATTTTTTTATTAAAAATATAATACTTAAGGCTGCAGTCTCGCAAAATGCACTCGCGGC
Organism: Xanthia togata; assembly: GCA_963853775.1. NCBI lineage: Eukaryota > Metazoa > Arthropoda > Insecta > Lepidoptera > Noctuidae > Xanthia > Xanthia togata. Next base: position 9,903,999 of record OY970817.1, on the reverse strand, counting down.
GAATTATTTGCGTAACTTTGTATTTTTATTTTTAACAAAATAATGAAATAACATGAAATATTTTTATTGCACATAAATAACCATAATATAAGTAATAGCTAGTGATTTTTTGTAAGTTCATCTAGGTGGATTATGTTAGGTAAATCAAGCATTAAATACAGCTCTTTCGCGCCCAACATCACTTCGAGTTCTGTTTGCGCGCTTAGTTTATAGCAATGAAGAATTAATTTACAAATCTGTTCAGCGCTTAATTAACTCAATATTCTCGTCTTCAAAATGCGTTGATTAGTTTTTTCTAATTATGTTTCATTTTCTTAATTCAGAGGTCACAATTTCATCAAAATTCTCTGTTTTTAGCTCCTAATAAACGGTTTGTTACATAATAACTATGCATCTTATGTATGTAATAATTAGATTATTTTAAAGCCAAGAGTTTATTTAGCAACTACTAAAAAAATTGCACCTAAATCACACATTACACTAACAATAATAATCATCTTAAAAGACCTCCAAAAAACGAGTTTAAAAACAAGAATTGAGAGAGAAATTCTGTTTTTTTTTAGAGGTATTTTGAGATTATTATTATTGTTAGTGTAATGTGTGATTTAGGTGCAATTTTTTTAGTAGTTGCTAAATAAACTCTTGGCTTTAAAATAATCTAATTATTACATACATAAGATGCATAGTTATTATGTAACAAACCGTTTATTAGGAGCTAAAAACAGAGAATTTTGATGAAATTGTGACCTCTGAATTAAGAAAATGAAACATAATTAGAAAAAACTAATCAACGCATTTTGAAGACGAGAATATTGAGTTAATTAAGCGCTGAACAGATTTGTAAATTAATTCTTCATTGCTATAAACTAAGCGCGCAAACAGAACTCGAAGTGATGTTGGGCGCGAAAGAGCTGTATTTAATGCTTGATTTACCTAACATAATCCACCTAGATGAACTTACAAAAAATAACTAGCTATTACTTATATTATGGTTATTTATGTGCAATAAAAATATTTCATGTTATTTCATTATTTTGTTAAAAATAAAAATACAAAGTTACGCAAATAATTCGCCGCGAGTGCATTTTGCGAGACTGCAGCCTTAAGTCAGATATTGTTTCCTTCTCCATTTTTTGATGTGATATATTTATATTTTTGGTATTTTTGGTAGGTATGATACGTAATAATTGTAATACCTACATTTTAAATTATTTGATGTTTACTGTGCGTTGTTTTACTTCATATTTTAATTTAAATATAAGAAATGTTAATGAAAATGAGAGCTATGTTTTTTATGTAAGTAAATAATTAATCAGTCGTATACTGCGTAACTGCTACTTAATTGGTTTTGAAATTTTGCTAGGAATGATTAATTAAGAAAATTATTGTCGTTGCCCAGAATATCCTTGTTTTTTTAACAAGACCATAAAATAAATTAATCTAAACAAAAACCATAATAAAAAAAAAAAAAAAACAACTAACCTTACGAAAAAAAATCACCAACAAAATATAACCAAACTCACAAAACAGTCATAATCAAAACATAAAGTCCATGCACAAAACAAAAATACAACGAACACAAAAATAAAATTTAAATCGTATTATCGATTAAAGTATTTAAATTTCGAATTCGCGCGCGCACTCGGCCTGCCTCGCCGTGGTCTATTGCGAAATGCTGCGTTTAACCTTAGCTCGTACCATTCATCTGTACATACGGCCTCTACTTATAATTTTAATCCACGAACCGCTACTTAGTATATTCTTCGGTTAAGGACGCGAATTTGAATGTCGAAGGGCTGAGAAAAAAATAATGTTCGGCTTTATGGAATTGTTTTTTTAATTTTCACGTTGACACTGGTCGAATTGAGGATGTAATTTTGTTAAATTAGCTGCCTTGGTACCACTTATTTACGATGTTTTTTTTTTTTTAAATCAATGAAAACAGTTTAAATTGTGTAGGTACAATTATTACGTTTGTTTAAAAAAAATACAAAAATAACCTGGTGTTTATTACTATGGCGGACTTAATGCCTTATGGGCTCTTTCTACCACTCAACCAAGGGTGGTGAAGAGATAAAATGGCAGGTGCTCTGTTTGAGAGGATCATAATATAATTTCTTTTTTTTTTAATTATCTACATAATTGAATATTGAGTAAGAAATAAAATTGGTCGATAGACAATTAAATAAATAGGTTAGGTACTTAGATAAACTTATAATACTCATGTGCACTCACCAAAAGTGTCTAGGGAACAAGTACATTTTTGACTATAAAAAAATATTTAATTAATATTTACCAAATCTAGTCTTCCAGACTGGCTTCTTACTTTAATTCCTATGTTGTAAGTTAACAACTTATCCCTATATTTTGTAAAAATTAAGCAAAATTGCAATTTCTGCAAATTATCCAAGTTAATGTCGTTAATTAATTGGCAAAAATGAGGATTTATTAAATTTTTATTCTAAAGATAAAATAATAATAATCTGTGTTTATACCATTGACACGAATCACACAATCACAGCCATTTGATATGCTTATCAGTTCATCAAAATCACTTTGAGGAATGGCCTGACGTTCTTTCAAACAAGTCAAAAAGTTGTTGTGGGGTATGCACGGCATCCATAATCGGCAGAGCTCTTCTTTGGAGCATATCCCATACGCGCTCAATTGGGTTGAGGTCTGGCAATGTGAGCGTGTCCACAGGCGGCTTATGAGGCTCTGCGTAGTGCCAAGAACGACAGCCGTCGGAATGTTGCAAGCTTGTTCCAGGCAACGTACCAAAATTAAAAGAAAATGATTTATTCAAATAGTGAAATTCACTAAAAAGAATCAATAACGATCCAAAAAAGTTAAAATAATAATCCTCAATTGCGACGATACCTCTAAGACGTACTTGATCCCTAGACACTTTTGATGTGTGTATTTAGGATATTTATGTTTTTAGGATATTTTTGCATTTTTTTAATGAAATTATTTGTACTAAGGCGAGTGTTGTGTGTCAAAGAAGGCTCCAAAGTTTAAAATCAACTTGAACTCGCGTCCTTCTAACATCCGTGTTGATGTATTATTCTCCTTTCATCTTGTCATATATTATTTCAAACAATTGAGACGATTTGAATATTGTTGATTACCGGGCCTACTCAGCTGCGTCTAAGCTGATCTAAGCTATTGAGTTAACGTTTGCGTTTTAAGTTACGCTGGCCGTGGCTGCGGTTCGTTACATACCAAGACTCCACCGTTCCACGGAAAGTTAATCCGATCCAGTCCGTCCCTTGCTGTCCTCCCCCAGCGACGCCCTAAGCCGAGGTCCGTACCCCACAGGGCAAGCCCTTAGCGTGTAGTCTCTTAGTTTCTAAGTCTTATGCCCTGGTTGGAGAACTTAATTTATTGAGGCAGCCACAGGAAAGTCCGGCTAAGCAGCCGACAACCTCCAAGGATGAACTGGCAGAGGCCATTAAAAAAAAAATGTGCCTCGTATTCGTGGATCTTTGACAGTCGTTACGGGTCGTCAGAAGACCGAAAGTCTGACAACCGGTCTTACCAAACGGGTATCGTATTACCCAGTAACTGAGTTGTGGAGGTCAGATTGGCAGTCACTCCATATAAAATACTGGTGTTCAGCTGCATCAGAAAGGCAGACAGAAAGCCGACCCCAACATAGATGGAAAAAGACTAGGCAGAAGACGACTTCCATAATTCAAGCGAAAAAAAAAGTTAGTAATGGAACAACGGACTATGTAATCCCTAAATAAAAGCGCACTGTTGGATTTTCAACGCTAAGCTCAGCGCTGAGAGTTGAAAATCCAACAACGCACTTACTATATCAAAATTGAAGTCCATTCAACAGCAAAATAAAGTGTTAATTATTAATTTTCTTTTAAAGGAGACTGGGCAAAAGTGATCTTAATTAAACCAATAGCGACATGGTCGTGATAATTGCCCTAGTAAATCCTGTATATTATTATAAAAGTGTATTTTTCTCAAAATTTCCGGGTCAGATTGTGATACCCCTTTGCACAATGGTACCTAAAGATGAAGTATCTCTACAGAAATTTCAAAACTGTTTTTATACTTATTTCTTTACGTCATGTCAAATTTATAAACAAATACCTACGGTACCTCAACCGTGAGATTTCGCATGTTTTTTTTTTTTTGTTAAAAATGAAACAGTTTAAGTAAGTATAGTTACAGTAATCGTATGACTTTTTTCCCGAAATTGGAATCGCAGTAGGTAGGTACTAAGTACGAACTTCATACCCAAGCAGTTTGACAACAAAATCCCGTGAACACGATGACCAGATCTGTTACCGCCCCGGTTCTATAGCGGCCGAGCGCTGCAAGCAGAAATAGTCCTTACGGTGTATATAATTATATGAACTTCTTCGATGGTACGTCACATTTTTTTACTTTTATTTGCATAGATTGTAGGTTCATAAAATAAGTTGTAACAATAGGGTAAAGGTAGGTTTATACGAGCTGGGGCCTTACTACGAAGTATTAATGCCATCATTATTCCACTGCGAAAAAAGGATGGTGCTAGCGGCCTTGTATAGCTCCGTCTCTCACTCAAACTAGAATAATGGTGACATTAATACGGCATAAAGCTTCGTGCAGACTAGCGCGACGCGACAGCGCGACGCGACAACGGCTATTGTTATACCGTGAAGTTTTCTTGGAATTTTTATTGTTCGAGTCGCGTCGCGCCGTCGCGTTGCGCTGGTGTGAACGAGGCTTAAAGCGGCCATAGAAATGTGACAGTACAGTACAGTCAAGCGCTGAATTGCAACTGGGCTCGATAGACAATCAACTTTCAAACCAGCAGTGCTATTCTGTAACCATCTCGCCGTGAAAACTTAGGTGAAGTGAGTTGTCATTCCAACAGGGTGAGATGACACTGACAGCTCACTCCACGCTCACTTCACATGTTTTCACGGTGAAGTGGTTACGGGAATCGACTTGCTGTTCACTACTGACTTCGCGCCCTCAAGTCAGTCCAATTGACTAACCTAGCCGTCTATATTATGCCCAGTAGCTTTCCCCGCCTGACTTACTGCCGATCTCGTCTACATGAACCCACTGACTAGGTCCGAAGTTCCAAGTCAGTGGCTCCAGTCACTGCCATCGTATAAACCAGGCTTTAGGATAAGTAAATAAAAACAAACTTTATAATTGTAAACGCGCTGTCTTGTCATATAATGATCCCAAAATTAATGTCAAGGTTTCAGCTTACAAGGATGTGACATTAAAACGAATATATTAATTACTGTTAGGTGCGATGACCGGTGTTAATAACACAATAGTATGACTATAAAATCTTGAAAAAAAATCTTGTGATCAAGTGAGAAATTCACACGTCATCACGTCCTAGAAGGAATACATCAAATTACAACTCTTCATTATAATCTAATACGGTGAATTGTAATTTTTTTAAATGAAATGTTGTTTGTCTTGTTTTTTTTTATTTTAAATTAAATCTAATATGGTGAAATGTAATTTGACGTATTGCTTCTAGGACGTGATAGTGTGTGACCCATTTGCAACGGGAGAATAAGGCATGCGAAGAATTAGAAAAATTGGTATTTGAAGGAACTTGCCATCGTCTTACCTGAAGTCTGACCCCGTAAAGTGCGATAGGGACAGCTGCAGCTCAAAACGAATATATCACAAAAAAATTACGAGTTCGACGTTTAGTAGGTATTCCTTTTTTTTCTGCTCGATAACTGAGCCCATTCAATTATTTTTTACAAATTTTTTTTTTAGAAAGTGTATGTCTATGTTCCTATCATTTTAAAAACTTTTCGAATTTGTCTGGTACTTAGTCCTCTAATCACGGCGATATAAATGTGTCATTTTTGTAATTTTTGGAGGTTTATATTTTCTTTCCCAATAAGTTGCTGAAAAAAAGGAAATAACCTTAATTATATGAAAAAAAAAAATATTGCCTCCAGGGCACTATTCAGGAAGAAAAAAGGGGAATGCATTTGTATGGAGAATCGTAGGCCCTGTTCCCTCTTAAGCACCACATAAACCCTAGGTAAAAAAATATGGGATTCGAGAAAACCCAATTTTTATGTATTTTTGAAAATCTCCCAGAACTCATCACTAAATATCACTTTTCTCTAAACTCTCAAATTGAATGGCCTTCATTGCGATTCCATTGGGTACCTAATACATACCTTTCGATGTAACCAAATGTTTTAAAACATCAAACAGTAAAAAAATAAATTAACTATTTTCAATAATCATTTATGTACTTAATTGAATTTTGACACCAGAGGAGCTCGTGGCTAAGTAGTAACTGCCGCACGGGTCGATCCGTCAGGTTAAGCTACGCTTGCCGCGGTTGGTCTGTGGATGGGTGACCATCTTTACATACCGAGACTCCTCCGTGCCTCGGAAAGCACGTTAAGCCGTTGGTCCCGGCTGTCATTCGTGGATCTTTGACAGTCGTTACGGGTCGTCAGAAGCCCGAAAGTCTGACAACCAGTCTTACCAAGGGGTATCGTATTACCCAGTTACTGGGTTGTGGAGGTCAGATAGGCAGTCGCTCCATGTAAAATACTGGTATTCAGCTGCATCCGGTTAGACTGGAAGCCGACCCCAATATAGTTGGGGAAAGGCTAGGCAGATTGATTGAATTGAATTTTGACACCAGTTATCTCAAAATTTTACTACGTCATTAAGCGTACAAATTACGGGGAAGACATCTTCATTTAATCAGCTATTTAACGAGGTACAAAGGTTGGTTTGTGCCATCCCACTACTTTCAACCCTAACTTTTGTAACTCGTTAGATAGCTGATTTAATGAGATGTCTTCCCCGTAATTTGTATAATGCTTAATGCCATACTAAAATTTTGTGTTATCTGATGTCAAAGTACAAGTACGTAGCGTAGATGGTTTTTGAAAATGGTTAATAAACTTTTTTCTTTGTTTTTTAACTGTTTGATGTTTTAGAAAATTTGGTTACTTACATCGAAAGGTTTATTAAAGTATTATTAGGTAAGTACCCAATGGAATCGCCATGAAGGCCATTCAATTTAAGAGTTTAGAGAAAAGTGATATTAGTGATGAGTTCTGGGATTTTTTTGATTAATTATTTTTATTTTACACCAGATTATACATAATTAAAAACTAACAGACTTAAAATAATAATATTAATAATATGTACAAGTATATTTTACATAAAAAGTGGGGGGGGGGGATAATTATAGGGCATCAAAAAATTCTTCCGCATCGCTGTCAACAGGAAAAGTGCCCACAAGGCTGGCTGCATTGCCACGTTGAATGGCAATGCTGATTCTTTGGCCAAAGAATAGGCCAGCCCTCTGGTCACGTGAAGAGTCGACCAGCCGCTTGGCGATGTCTTGAATTTTTTTTTTGAAAAATACATCAACATTGGGTTTTCTCGAATCCCATCAATTTTTGCCTAGGGTTTTTGAGGTGCAAATGGGTCACACTGTCAAGCAAGTCCCAGAAAGAATACGTCAAATTAGAAGTCACCCCAATTATAAGTACCTACTTACATTTATAAAAATAAATAAAATTGAAAGGTCTGTTTGTAATGTAAAAAATAATAGCTTTTTACTAAATGCTTAAGAAAGTATATACGGAACCTACATATAACTTTTTTTTTTTGTTGTTTGTCTGTTTGTTTGTTCCGGCTAATCTCCGAAACGACTGGACCGTAATTTAGGCCACTTAGTTTTATTATTTTAGGATCCACGCGGGAGAAGTCGTAGGCGGCAGCTAGTATAATACATAAAATATAATATATAATAAAAACAGGTAGGTATAATTTCACAAAAAAAATGTTTTATCTACATACTTACATAATTTTGCTGCTGACTGTACCTTCAATGCATAATATCGCGTTTGGTTTAATTTTCATGTTTTTATGAGGGATTCTTTAATTTAAAATTCAAACTCAAACTCAAAGCATTTATTTCAATTAAACCATTTACAGGCACTTTTGAATTGTCAAGGAGTCGGTCAGTCAGAAATATGAAGCCCATTCCAAAACGTAGATCTCTATGGAGAAGAACGGGCAAGAAACTCCAAGGACACTCTTTTAAATATAGAAATTACAAAATCCTGGGTACATTACTCTTGTCGCTTCTATATGTGAGAAAAATGTAAAAAAAAAAACGATTAAAAATAAGCCCTGGCAGATAAGAGATGACCAGTCTCAACTGACGGCGCCCGTTCATGAACATGACGCGTGGATCAGCACCATCCAGCTCAACCATTTTGTGGGGAACCAAATGATCCAACACACTCGCCACCATCAGCGAGACATTAAGTGAGCATGACATACTCTCAACTAGCCAGCTCTTTCAAGTGAACATACAACATAATAACATAGTAAACGGCTCTGGTATTCACATTTACAAAAATTGAAGAAAAAAAAAATGCTTATAAATTACACAAAACTTATAATTTGCAATGTATTTGTGAGATTAAAAGAATTATACTACCAAAAAGAAAGAAAATCATCATTGGAGTATTTATTTCAATAAAAATTTGGTTAAAAAAAAAAGTTTTGAATCTTTTTTATCTGTGTTCCAATAAACTGTCCAATGAAATCGTCGCATTTTTGACAGCCCTTCTGTGACAGCCGCGGGCTAATTTTTGTTCGTAAGGAAAGCTCACTGTAAATAATTTCTTACCTGTAATTAAGTAGGTACCTACTTTCTCCAAATTACGAGAAGAATCAACTTTATTTTTCAAGTTAAAAGCTTTGTTCAAGAACAATTTTTTCACCTAAAAGTTACAATAATTATTATCTTATCCTTTGAAATGAAATTAAATTGTTTATTCTGTAATTAGGATATCAGAATCACTTTTACACGACGTATTAAAAAAATATTAAAAATAAGCTAGATGAATTCGGCGTTTCGTATCTGACTAGATACTCTGAGAATAGAGGCCGTAACAAACTCAGATGTCGTAATAAAAGGTGTGTAATTATAGGTGTTTGTAACACAACTGCCTTAAAAGTAGTGTAAGTAATGTCTTCAAGGATCATATATTTATGGCAAAGTTTTATAGGTAAGCAGGATAACTTTAAGAGGATGGGGAGCAGAAAAATCCCATGCGTTATTTGACTAACAGATAATCAGATAAGGAATAAGATAATCTTGTCGCAGGTCTGCTGGAAGAAATTTCTTAAGAAATAAGCAGTACCTTTGTACTCATAATCATAATTATGATTATGTCCTATCTGTAACTATCTATTTTTCTGTGTGTACAGTCACGAGTAATAATATGTAAACACTTGGCAAAATGCAAAAGCGATTTACTCGGGGAATTACGATTGCAACTTTGAAATACGACCTATTCCATAATAGTATGGGTTCCAATACTATGTTCGTAATAACACAGGAGGAGCAAATCACTTTTGAAAGTTGCTAAGTGTATACATATTGGTGCTCGTGACTGTACCTAAATAATAAAATAAAATAAATAAATAAGGATCACCGACTGCCTCGTTGGTCTAGTGGTCGCAAGCGCTACTGCTGAACCTGAGGTCCTGGGTTCGATTCCTAGGTCGGGCAAAGTGTCATTGGGTTTTTCTTTCTGGAATTTCTCAGTAGTAGCCCGGAGTCTGGATTTGTGCCCGGTTGAAGGCAATAGGCTCGCCCCCTATTACATGGCACGAAATGTGGGTGTACTATAGGTACACCTCTGCCCAACCCTTCGGGGAAACAAGGCGTGATGTTATGTTATCTAAATAAGGATCACCATTCGACATTGTACCAATGGCTATTTTCACATTGGACGATAAACGATACGATAACGACACGATATCGTCGGTCGAACTGGAAGTTTCATACAATTACTCGTACTACTAAACGCTATCACACTGTCGGTGTATTCAACTATCGTCACCGACATTAATTGTCGTGCCGATATCTGCGGCCGACTCAGTGCACTTGTTCACTTCTGCAATTATTACCTTGAATACACTATTACAGTTTTGGAATCGCGCGGCGATGCCGACGTAAGCTATTGCTGGCGCAACGCGACTATTCGAAAAAACATGACGCTGAAAAAGCTGTTGGTTACATCGTGTGACATACCGATATCGTCCCGATATCGTGTCATCCGACCTTTTTTTTTTGGGTGGGAAATCATCAAATGACTCCTCCCGCTCTAGGTGGAGCGGGAGGGCGTGTCAGACTCTTACTGACTAAAACCCACCCGTGTTCCTTCTCTTGCCTGTGCAATGCCAGGGGGCCACAGTATCCCTTTCGGACTTTCCCGCAACCCCGGCAGGCAATGGTCTCATCGGACCCCTTCATTCGCTGGTATCTCTTTGAGACGCGCGTGGAACACAACGCGCCGTCGACCCGGGCTTGGTCCTTACCGGACGGCGAGCTACCCATTGCTCACCGTCCGCAAGCCCGCGCCTACGGTGGTCGGGAATCAGCAATTGATTCCCGACGCCCAGGGCGTCTCCTCCTGCGGCGGCTAGGGGCGTGAGGGCGCGAAATTTGCCTCTCCCTCACGCGCTCCGCCTCCTCCTTCGCGTCGTCCGACCTGACGATATGTCGGAGTCGTTATCGTAGCAGTGTGAAAACGGCCATTACCAAGTACTTATGGCTAATTAGCGACTGTTTAGTTTGGTTTTTACTAACTACGACTGTCGATAGAGATAAAAGGATAATGTTCAGCGGAGTAATAAGGCCCGGACTCCACCGGAGCGGAGACGAGACGAGAGGAGAGGAGATGTGTTATAAACAACCAATAGAATTTCGTTATCCGCACATCCCGTCTCCACTCAGCTTCTGTAGATACCACTGAGCGGAAATGTATATCATATTTGCATGGCGCGATCGAAGCGGAGATGTGAGCTGTGCCTCGACGTACAAAGCGGAGATGTAAGCTGGCGACAGCGCACAGCGGAGACGAGAAGAGATGTGAGCGGCGTGTACTGAACAGTCAACATCCAACTCTCGCCGCACGCAGCTCAGTTCCGCTCTAGACAGCACACATCTCCGCTTTAGCTAGCACACATCTCCGCTCCAGACAGTCCGCATCTCCACACGGCTTCGATGGATACACTGTTGCTGAAAAACATGTTTTATCGTCTCCGCTTCGGACATCTCCCCACATCGCCGAGACGTGACGCGACGCGATGATGCTTGAAGAGGCCAGTGGTTTCGCGAGACGCAGCGCGGCACCGCGAGACGCAGCATGACGTCGCGAGCCAAATCCTGAACTCGCTGGCAGCTTTACGCCCCGCTGCTTCGTGACGCGCGCTGCGAGGAATCTCGAGGCGCAGCGCGGCGTAGCGGGACGCCGCGAGACATTTTCGAATTAACTCAATAAAATTAAATGTGTATCTTTTTGGGTAATAATAAAGTTATATATTGTATCACTATCTTTAAAAGTGCGCGCAGCGTCGTCGCTTCGCGTCATTTCTCGGTGTGAACTAACCCTAACACAAATAAAATGACAATTTATCGCAATGGGTTTCATTTTGACAGTTCACTTACGTTCATTGCGTTATTTGCGTTGCGTGCAGTTAAATTTTTCAAACTTATGAAGCACAAATAACAATTATTCTTCATAACTTTCGGATTGGGATTGAAAGTGTGTTACGGAATTGGGGTGCAGCAGTGGATGTTATCGGAAATCTAAGAAGACACCAAATATTTTGTAATCATCTATCATCTGCCGTCTTTTTCTTATCGTCGGTCGGCTTCCAGTCTAACCGGATGCAGCTGAATACCAGTATTCTCCATGAAGCGACTGCTTATCTGACCTACGGAACCCAGTTATTGGATAGCACGATACACGTTGGTAAGACAATCATCCGATCGAACTTGTTAAGGCTCCCGCAGACAGGCGCGACTCTGGTGAAACAAATTTCTGTGAAAACTTTACGGAAATTGCTCTTCCGGTGTCGCGCCGCACCTCGCGTCACGACAGTGAAAATAACGAACACACATTACGGTTCTCACGTGCGCAGTCAGGTAATCAGGTTTATCATGAGCGTGACCTTAAACGCTCCAAATTCTTGGCCATTAACAATAATCAAAGAAATAAAAGCGAAAAACTGGAGCGATGTCGCGAAGGCACGTTTATATGGGTAGAGTTTCTCGCCCGTCGTCGAGAGGCGAGATTGTCCGGATGCGAGCCGAGAGTTCGAGACCTAAAAAAATCATTTTGTTTCCAGATTTCATTGTACCTATACTTACAAGTCATCATCATCTACCTAACTAGCCTTTTCCCAACTATGTAAGGGTCAGCTTCCAGTCTAACCGGATTCAGCTGAATGCCAGTTTTATACATGGAGCGACTGCCTATTCAGATAGGAACTGGGTTCAACTGGGTTGTAGAGGTCAGCCTCTACAACCCAGTTACTGGGTAACACGATATACCATGGTAAGACTGGTTGGCAAACTTTTGGGCTTCTAGTTATATCCGTAGCGACCGTCAAAGATGTATGAATGACGGCTAGGACCAACGGCTTAGCGTGGTTTCCGAGGTACGGAGGGGTTCCGTTTTGTAATGGTGACTAAGCCAAGACTGTATATAGATGAAGTATGACATTTTGTTATAGTCTTGTGCAGAAAAATATTTTTTTCTTTATGTGTAGGTGACACATAAAGAAAAAAATATTTTTCTGCACAATCTAAACTCCTGTTATAAAAAAAATACATTAAATACTCATTTGCAAATTAGCCAAAAGCCTCGTATTGTATTCCATTGCCTAATGTCAGGGCCAGGGACCAAAGACAATTTGCATTGCATAGTGCGTACATAGACGTATAAAAAAGGTTGAGTGCGTAGTGATGCGACACTAGCAATCTTTCTGCTTTCTGTTCTCTTCTCCAATCCGTCAACAATGAATCCTAATCGTCACACCGCTAGCTTTTCCTAGCAATAAGTCGTTATTATACTGTGATAGCATGTTAAGCACAGGTTAATAAAACATCAAACATCATTAATGAACATTTTTTTGCTCGGATTCTTCAAGTTTTCATGTCAATGTCGTACATACTGTTTGCACGTATATCAACAAATTTTATCGACTTTTGATAGTACATACCTACATAGTTCGAGCGAGAAGATCTACTCCTGTAAAAGAGCTTTTACGTATTTTGGTTCCGAAAATAAAGATTTTTAAAAGGAGGAAATCTCAATAAGATGTCCCTATTTAAAATCTAGAAGGCCATGGTCAATTGAAAAAATAAACGTAAATAAATAAATAAATAAAATATTTATTTTAAAGGAATTCTGTGAAACTTTATCTGAAGATTTATGATGGGTTTGGGTTGCTTGTGATAACTTTAATAATAAAACAGCGGAGTGAAAAATAATATCAAGTAGAATACGTGGCATAGGCCGAGAGGACTTTTTGACACACACGTCATTTGACATTGACACACAGAATGTTGCCATTACAGACAAAGACAATATCGGAAGTCATTGTTTGTATGGGACGGCTGATTATTCTTTCCGAATTCCGATGTTGGTTCCATGGAGAAAGTTGTCCAGTTTGATGGTCAGTACCACACAATGGCGGATCCAGGATTGTTGTTTGGGAGGGGCTTGACCCCGCTGAAAGTAGGTTTTAGCAAAGTAAACACTAAAAACCGGTCAAGTAACCGGACTCGCGCACGAGGGGTTTCGTACCTACCATTATTTATAAAAACCGGCCAAGTGCGTGTCGGACCACGCAAAATGAAGGGTTCCGTAGTTGGAATGAGTGAATCGTATGAACAAACTTAACTTTGTAATTTAAAAACATGTTGTCCCATACGGAATATATGTGAGAACATAATTTTGTAACCGTAAATTTAAGTTGGTCGATTATTACTCGTAAACTTGTAAAGCCCACTTAAGTGTGATAGTTTTCCTTTAAACTTCGTTATATACATATAAGTACTAATGCCGTGACATTTGAATTTCTAACTACAACCGTTTAGTTTGTAGAGAGGGGGGGGGGGGGGCACTTGACTCTAACGAAAATTAGTACTTTAAAGCTTGATAAGTCACGAACGGTTTACTTAATCAAAAAACGGTCGTCGCAAACCCCTAATATTTTTGAAAGACCTATCCAACGATATCCCAAACTATGGGAAGGAAGAAAAAAAAAATTATCATCCCCACTTTACATGTAGGGGAGGTACCCTTTTTTTTTTTTTTTTTTTGGGTGGGAAATCATCAAATGACTCCTCCCGCTCTGGGTGGAGCGAGAGGGCGTGTCAGACTCTTACTGACTAAAACCCACCCGTGTTCCTTCTCTTGCCTGTGCAATGCCAAGGGGCCACGGTATCCCTTTCGGACTTTCCCGCAACCCCGGCAGGCAATGGTCTCATCGGACCCCTTCATTCGCTGATATCTCTTTGAGGCGCGCGTGGAACACAACGCGCCATCGACCCGGGCTTGGTCCTTACCGGTCGGCGAGCTACCCATTGCTCACCGCCCGCAAGCTCGCGCCTACGGTGGCCGGGAATCGGCAATAGATTCCCGACGCCCAGGGCGTCTCCTCCTGCGGCGGCTAGGGGCGTGAGGGCGCGAAATTTGCCTCTCCCTCACGCGCTCCGCCTCCTCCTTCGCGAGCATTACTGCTTCGCAGAAGGAGGTGACGGCCTCCCATGCCCTCTCACTCCGTACCATGGCCTGGACCAGGGCCGGACGCGAGAGATCTCCGCCACCGATCGCCTCCACGAGGACACGGCGGTGCTCTGCCCAAGCCGGGCATACCTCCACCGTATGCTCCACCGTGTCCTCCGGGCGATCCACGCAGTGATGACACCCGGGCGTTTCCTCCCGCCTTATCCGAAACAGGTACCTCCCGAAACAGCCGTGTCCGGTGAGGACCTGCGTCAGGCGGAAGGTGAGGACGCCGTGTCGCCTCTCCAGCCACTCCTCAAAGAGGGGACTTATCGCCGCAATAGTGGCGTGCCCAGCACTGGGTTGTGACAATCGCACTCTCCATGCCGCCATGAGATCCCGTCGGAGCTCTGTCCGCTGTGCCGCGATTTCTCGCGGCATCGGAGTCAAGCCCCGCCTCCTCGCGCCACTCCCAAATATGCGCGAGGACTTTTGCCTCCAGATCCCATGGCGGCAATCCGGCAAGAAGGCTCGCCGCCTCCCCGGAGACCGTGTGGTATCCCCGGACCAGCCGGGTGGCCATGACCCTCTGGGACGCGTTCAACCTGCGGGCAGGCCGCCGCCTCAACGAACGCGCCCACACCGGTGCCCCGTACAGGGCCATGGACCGCACGATCCCCGCGTATAGCCTCCGGCAGGAGGCGTTTGGACCCCCTAGATTGGGCATTAGCCGCTTCAAGGCAGCCCCGGCCCGTTCCAGTCTGGGAGCCAAACGTCGGAAATGCTCCACGAAGTTCCACCGACTGTCGAGGACGAGTCCCAGGTACTTCATCGTCGACTCGACGCCGATGTGAACCCCTCCTACCGTTATTTGGGAACCCGACGGTGGCGCGTTCCGAGGACCATGAAAACACATGGCCTCGGACTTGTGCAAGGCCACCTCGAGTCCCAACTGCCGGATTCTGGCCACGATTGTCGCAACCCCGTGTGTCGCTAGTTCGGCCGCCGCCTGGTGCGACCTCCCCTGCGCCAGGACCAACGTGTCGTCAGCGTAACAGGGAAGGTACCCTAAATAAAGGTTTTTTTCAAAATTTTGTTTTACCACTTTTTTGGCGTTATTAACTTGTATACTCATGCTAAATTAAAACTTTCTAGTACCAATAGTTTTTGAGCTAAACCGCGGACAGACAGACAGAGAGACAGACAGACGGACATGGCGAAACTATAAGGGTTCCTTGTTGACTACGGAACCCTAAAAATGACCAAAAAAATCACGTTTGGTGTATGGGAGCCCCCCTTAAATATTTATTTTATTCTGTTTTTAGTATTTGTTGATATAGTGGCAACAGAAATACATCATCTGTGAACATTTGAACTGTCTATACTGTTTGCGGTGTAGCATGGTGTGGGTGACAGGTGACAGAAAGGGTAAAATATATTATATTTTACTTGTTTTTACTGATTCTGTATTTTACTAAAGAATTACTTTCGAATTTATAATATTAGTATGTCAAAATAAAGAAAAGAAAGAATGAATAATATATATTTGGACACAGTTCGTGAAACACAATAATTTAACTCAATAAAAATGTAAAATAATCATAAAGCAATAATAGTGTGTGCCTCACGGCTGCGTCAAAAAGGTTCATTCGTATAAATTGGTTAAAATCATAATCCTCCTTTTTGCTTCGCCGCAGTCGGGTAAAAAAACACGTTTCTTGTATTTATTTATTTTTAACTAAGTATTTTTAACTCTCCCTTTTATTTTGATCTAAGTATTTTATTTTTATTATTTGTTGTTAGACTCGTAGCAATAGAAATAGGTACAGAATCTGTGAAAATTTCAACTGTCTGTCTGGCTGTGTGTTCTATTACGGTTCATGAGATACAGCCCGCTGACAGACAGACGGACAGCGGAGGCTTAGTATAGTAAAAGGGGTCCATTGGGCAACCTTATTATGTTGCCCAACGGACCGCTTGTGGACACCTTGCCGGGAAGTGGTAAATAAAAAAAATAAAAAAATCAAATAACTTCTCCCGCTCTGGACGGAGCGGGAGGGTAGAGCCAGACTTACTGGATATCTATGCTGGCTACGGAGCGTAGAGCCAGACTCTTACTGACTAAAACCCACCCGTGAATAACAAACCTTCAGTTGCGTGCACGTTGCCAGGGGCCACGGTATCCCTTTCGGAGTTTCCCGCGACCCCGGCAGTCATCGGTCCTATCGGACCCCGTCAGTTGTGCTGACATCTCTTTGAGGCGCGCGTGGAACACAACGTGACGTTCCGTTTGGCACCCTCCGGGTGAAATACTGGTATTCAGCTACGTCCGGTTAGACTGGAATCCGACCCCAAAATAGTTGGGAAATGGCTACGTAGATTGTTTTTTTTAATTTTTTATTACCACCTCTATTGTCTAGTGGTTAGACCACCTGTATCAGACCCAGAGGTCCCGGATTCGATTCCCAGTGGGGCCAAAATTGTCTGCTCGGTTTGGTTGGTGGTAGGGCTTGTTCTAAGTCCGCCTGGCTAGCTACTATCTAAGTCTGTCGCCATAACAACAATGTTAACAATAATGTTAACAGCATTGTTGTGTTTCGGCAGTTATTTAAAGAGAGATCTCGCTTCCACATTCGCCCTGATCATCACTAACCATGGTGATATGAAAGCCAAGAGCTTCCCCGTTGTGGAATAAAATCGCGCCCGCGCCGCAGAGTTTCGTGAAAACGTGTGGTGAAACAGAAACACATTTCTATAGCGTTGTTAATTTAAGACTTACAACGAATTACACACATTTATGTTTGTTGCATTCCTTTTTTTTTTTTTTTTTTTTTTTTTTTTGGGTGGGAAATCATCAAATGACGTCTCCCGCTCTGGGTGGAGCGGGAGGGCGTGTCAGACTCTTACTGACTAAAACCCACCCGTGTTCCTTCTGTTGCCTGTGCAATGCCAGGGGGCCACGGTATCCCTTTCGGACAAATCCCGCAACCCCGGCAGGCAATGGTCTCATCGGACCCCTTCACTTGCTGACATCTCTTTGAGGCGCGCGTGGAACACAACGCGCCGTCGACCCGGGCCTGGTCCTTACCGGACGGCGAGCTACCCATTGCTCACCGTCCGCAAGCCCGCGCCTACGGTGGCCGGGAATCGGCAATCGATTCCCGACGCCCAGGGCGTCTCCTCCTGCGGCGGCTAGGGGCGTGAGGGCGCGAAATTTGCCTCTCCCTCACGCGTTCCGCCTCCTCCTTTGCGAGCATTACTGCTTCGCAGAAGGAGGTGACGGCCTCCCATGCCCTCTCGCTCCGTACCATGGCCTGGACCAGGGCCGGACGCGAGAGATCCCCGCCACCGATCGCCTCCACGAGGACACGGCGGTGCTCTGCCCAAGCCGGGCATACCTCCACCGTATGCTCCACCGTGTCCTCCGGGCGATCCACGCAGTGATGACACCCGGGCGTTTCCTCCCGCCTTATCCGAAACAGGTACCTCCCGAAACAGCCGTGTCCGGTGAGGACCTGCGTCAGGCGGAAGGTGAGGACGCCGTGGCGCCTCTCCAGCCACTCCTCAAAGAGGGGACTTATCGCCGCAATAGTGGCGTGCCCAGCACTGGGTTGCGACAATCGCACTCTCCATGCCGCCATGAGATCCCGTCGGAGCTCTGTCCGCTGTGCCGCGATTTCTCGCGGCATCGGAGTCAAGCCCCGGCGTTTCGCCTCCTCGCGCCACTCCCAAATATGCGCGAGGACTTTTGCCTCCAGATCCCATGGCGGCAATCCGGCAAGGAGGCTCGCCGCCTCACCGGAGACCGTGCGGTATCCCCGGACCAGCCGGGTGGCCATGACCCTCTGGGACGCGTTCAACCTGCGGGCAGGCCGCCGCCTCAACGAACGCGCCCACACCAGTGCCCCGTACAGGGCCATGGACCGCACGATCCCCGCGTATAGCCTCCGGGAGGAGGCGTTTGGACCCCCTAGATTGGGCAGGAGCCGCTTCAATGCAGCCCCGGCCCGGTCCAGTCTGGGAGCCAAACGTCGGAAATGCTCCACGAAGTTCCACCGACTGTCGAGGACGAGTCCCAGGTACTTCATCGTCGACTCGACGCCGATGTGAACCCCTCCTACCGTTATTTGGGAACCCGACGGTGGCGCGTTCCGAGGACCATGAAAACACATGGCCTCAGACTTGTGTAAGGCCACCTCGAGTCCCAACTGCCGGATTCTGGCCACGATTGTCGCAACCCCGTGTGTCGCTAGTTCGGCCGCCGCCTGGTGCGACCTCCCCTGCGCCAGGACCAACGTGTCGTCAGCGTAACAAACGACGCTGACGCCATTGGGGAGGTCGGCGCGCAGCACCCAGTCGTATCCGATGTCCCACAGATGCGGCCCCAGGACCGATCCCTGTGGGACACCGCACGACATCTCTCGCCGGTTCCACTCTCCCTGGTGACCGGGGTAGATGATGGCCCTGTCTGCCAGATAGGCCTCGACCACACGACAGAGGTAGGTCGGCATCCGGTGATACCGGAGTGCCTCCCTGATGCAACTCCAGGGCAGGGTATTGAAGGCGTTGGCGATGTCTAGAGACACCGCCAAGACGACCCCACCCCGAGCCACCGCATCCCCCGTCGTGAGGGCTCGCACGCGCATGATGGCGTCCACCGTGGAGCGCCCCCTGCGGAAACCAAACTGGCTCTCCGCCAAATCCGGCCCCACCCGCACCAGCCGCCCGACGAGGCGGTCTGCAATGACTCTTTCAAAGAGCTTGCCCACCTCGTCGAGCAGCACTATGGGCCGGTAAGCGGACGGAGAGTCCGCAGGGCGCCCCGGCTTCTTGATGAGGACCAGTTTCCCCGTCTTCCAACGAAGCGGGAACTGGCCCCTCTCCAAGCATGCGCTTAGGAGCCCCCTTAGTCGAGGCCCGAGAGCCTCTGAGGCCAGGACCCAGGCTTTCCCAGGTAAGCCGTCGGGTCCTGGGGCGGTATTTCTGGCATTCAGCCTACGTACCGCCACCCTCATCTCTACCTCGGTCACCTCCAGAGCATCGTCGTCGTCGTCGGCGGTGTGGTCCGCATCTGGCACCGCAGTAGGCGGAGCCATGGGCGGGGAGGCGTGTTCCCCTCTCGAAGGGAACAGAGCGCTCACCACGTCCCCCACAAGCTGCGGCCGGAGACTCTGCGTCAGCGGGGGAGCCCATGGGCGGAGTTTCTCCCGCACCATTTTATATGGGCGTCCCCACGGGTCTCTGTTCAGAGTCTCCAGCGACTCCTCGCGGGCCAGTGCCCTGGCCCGCAGGATCTCCGCTTGGAGGGCGGTTTTCGCCGCTCTGTACCCCTCGTACAGCTCCGCCTGAATGGCTTCCGTATCCGGAGGTCGAATACGGAGCCTGCGGTGCCTAGTGTACCGGCGTCGCGCAGTAACGCACGCAATGCGCAGTGTCGTCAGCTGACGCGACCACCAGTACACCTGGCGCGAAGCACGTCCGGGCTGGACCCGGGGCATTGCCACGTCGCATATCTCGGACATGGCCTCCTGGAACCACTCCGCCTCGTCATTGATGTCAGCAGGCCTGTCCGGTGATGACACCCAGGCCTGCACTATCGAGGCTTCCAGGAGGAGCTCCCGGTCCAGCTGCTTCAGCGCCCACCGCGGACCACTCGGGGCCTGTCGGACCGGCGCGCTCGAGGTCTGGGCGGAGACGTCAAACCGGATGTACCGGTGATCGGAATACGTCTCCACCCCCTCCATGACGCGCCAGTCAATGACACGCGGCGACAGAGCGGGGCTAGCGAACGAGATGTCCACCACTGATTCACCCCGCATCCGCACACACGTGGGGACAGAACCCCGATTAATGACGACCAGGCCTGTCTCCAGCGCCCAGTCTTCCACCATCCTGCCCCGTGTGTCCGTATACCGGGAACCCCAAGCCACATTCTTGGCATTGAAGTCCCCGAGGACGAGCACGGGAAGGGAACAGAACCCGACAACGACGACTCTCAACTCCGCAAGGGAGTTGTGGAACTCGGCGAGAGTTCGGTTCGGGGAGAAGTACGCGCCTACCACGACAATCTCCCCGAACCGTGCTGCAACGCAACCCCGTCCTCTCTTAACCGCCTCGAGGGACGGGGTACCGGCGGCGGCCGACGAAATTAGGGCCACTGAGCCGCTCAGGTCCTCCACCCAGTCATCCCTGGGTGGGACAAAGTACGGCTCAGCGACCACGGCGATGTTAATCGACCACTGCGCCATGCTCTGGAGCAACAGATGCTGAGCTGCGGCGCAGTGGTTGATGTTCGCCTGGAGGAGGCGAAATGGGGCCATTATTGGCACTCCATTGCAGCACCCTCCTTAGCCCCCTGTGAGGGCCCTGCCGCGGCGGCTGCGGCGGCGACGACGGCTGTTGAGGCGGCAATGGCGGCGGTGGCGGCGGTTGCGGCTGTGACGGCGGTGGCAGGTGGTTTGCCTCTAGCCTTGGCGGGTGGAGCGCAGGCCTTGCTTCCAATCCGGTGGCCGGCTGGCTTGCCAGCCGCCGCACATACGACGCAATGCGGCGTGGCTTCGCACGAGCCGGCCTTGTGACCGGGCTGACCACAGCGGTAACAATGACTGCTGCGGTCCACCTCCGAGGTGCATTTTGCTCCCACGTGATTGCCCACATGGCAGCGGAAGCACCTCAGAGGTCTGGGTTCCAGCAGTTTGACCTGCGCTGAAACCCAGCCCACCAATAGCCTTTGGCCCTCCCCGGATGTTTGTTGCATTCCTAACGATGCTAGATTTCATCGATTGTGATATTTTTCAGTTCTAAGCAGATTTACGGCCGATATGAGACGGCATCTTAAGAGTCCGATTACATTTTTGACGCAAATTCATGATTTTTGACGTTGTAATTTTCAGCAGCAGTAAGATATTTGAATTATTTGATTATGAATAACGATAGTGCCATTCTCTTTATTGTAAGTTGGAGTTGCACATTTTAACTTTTCTTGTCGTGTAATTTACTATGAATATTTTACGAACTCAGTTTACAAGGAAAAACGTCGGCAATGGAACTTTGACGCTCAAATTCACATTGTTTCATTCAGTTCTAAATGTTCTAATAAAAGCGAAAGTTACTAAACGATAACTTGAATGTTTTACTTGTTTATTGGAGTTCTAGAATTTCTTTAAATTCCTTGAGTTTTCAGGGAAAAGTCGTAAAGAAAACCAATAAATTTCTTGATTTTCATGTCCATTATATTCCAAATAAACACAATTAAATCAAATAAACTAATATGATTTAAAACTTCGATCTACAGTGAATACGTTTCATTAGTTTTTGTTTCTCAATATAATAAGACAAAATTACAATAAATTAAATTAAAGTACTATATATTCCGCGTCAATTCAGCAAATTACACCAAAATAATGTGTAACTCCAACTTACAAGAAAGAGAATGGCACTATAGTTATTATAATCAAATAATTAAAATATCTTACTGCTGCTGAAAATTACATGGTCAAAAATCATGAATTTCCGTAAAAAAATGTAATAGGACTCTTAATAAAGTTTCTGATACTGCCATTGCTATAATGTATTTGCTCGGCATTCTATTTTTTATACTCATTGCATTCCATATGATGCAAGCTTTCTTCGATTGGGTTTTTTTAAATTTCTGAGCAGTTTTACCTACGGCTGATATGACTCTTTATGTAATTATTTTGCTATTGGTGCCGATTCTCTTGTACACCGAACTAAACTATCATTAAAATTCCTTGCTTTTGGCTATGAGAATCTTAAAGCCATTCTGCAATAAAAAATCTGTAAAGGAGAATGAACAAAAGTGGTCCAAATATCCACCACTAACGAGACTTATGTTCACTTAGAGTCCACTAAACAGAGAGTAACTTTCAGTATGAGACAAAAAAAACTAAGCTGTCAGTAAAAAGTTACGACTATATGAAAATAGTTTAATTTTGTTTTACTTTATTAACAATTTACTTTACTTTATTTTACACTATTTATTTAAATCAATTTTAATTGTGCACAATTAGCTACTCTTTCTGCGCCTCTAATGATGATTCATCGATAACCCCGCGCAAGTTGGAGATGTCACTATTTTTTATCCCTTTCGCTTTCTGTTTTTGCTGGTTGATTTTTTGTGATAATGCAAGTAGAAAGAAGAAACTGTTTATTGCAATCATTCATTGTTACGAAGAAGGAATTATCAGTTATTGGAACAGTTTCTGGATAACCACCCGGGAACCGCTGAGCATATTCAAGGACTTCTGGCACCTCGACAGGTTAGTAGGTATATACAAGATTTTTCATATATACTTATATCTTTATAATATTTCCATTCATTACTTCCCGTCGATCGTAACACATATTAAAATCAATCTGGCCTCAACGTTTAAAGGACTGTATTGCAGGCTTGCAGCCAATGGAGACCACTTCGAATAAGCTTTTTATATTTTAAATTGTTTTATATTTATGTATTAAACACACTGTAAAAGTAATAAATATTATTTGCAATAAAAATAAAAATAAATCTATGTGACAATATTTATGGCATGACTACCTAGTCATGCCATAAATATTGTCACAAAGATTTATTTTTATTTTATTGAATTACAGTGTAACATAAACATAAAACATATACCTATATGTTTTATGTTTATGTTACACTGTAATTCACGAATAAAAATATTATGTAGCATTCTTGTGTTTTCTTTCTTCCGGGCCTTTAAACAAAGTCTATTTCAGCGAGAACCTAGCATGGGACACCAAGCGGCAGGACATAACATGCGTATCTGCCAGGGCTTATTTTTAATATTTTTTTTTTTTTTTTTTTTTACATCGTCTCACATATAGAATCAACTAGAGTAATGTACCCAGGATTTTGTAATTTCTATATTTAAAAGAGTGTCCTTGGAGTTTCTTGGCCCGTTCTTCTCCATAGAGATCTACGTTTTGGAATGGGCAACTAGCTTCAACTTTCTGACTAACTGACTGACTCTTTGACAGTTCAAAAGTGCCTGATTGAAATAAATGCTTTAAGTTTGAGTTTGAGTAGATTAGTTCAAAATGTGATATGGACAGAATGGTATTAACGATATGTCTCGCATAAATAGGTAAAAAAACATGACTTTTCACTCAGTCATAACTTTTTTCAGACAGCATAATTTTGGTTACGGTCTGGTTATAATGACTCAGTATTTAGTAGACTATTTTATTACATAGGTCTCGTTAGTGGTGGACATTTGGACCACGCTTCATACATTTTTAGTCATTCTCCTTTAAAAATTATTTTGACACAGCTAAAATCGAATTAGACAATCGCGACTCCACGTGGTACATGCTTGTTTGCCCTACCCCGTGATTTTTTTTAGAGCTGGAGGCGCGGACTGTTGCATCCTCGACGTATTTTATATGGAATTTATCACTTTTTGTATGGAAAATATGAAAAATTAGTACCTACGTGTTGAGTATTAGGGGTATAAGCGTTTTATAAAAGGGGTCGAAATTTTCATTATTTTTGCGATAGGACACACCATTTTCGAGTTAAAAGCAAAAGAAAATAAAACAATCCAGTACAGTACGGTTTTTGCACCTGAAGTCGAGGTGTTCGTGTGAATTTTAGTTCATGAAAACTTTAATCGGGATTAAAAATGGGCAGATTTAGTTAGACAATTAAAATTTTAGGTAAAGACGTCAAATTCAGAATAGTAAAATTGAAATTTTCACTAAATTAAAAACTCAGTGCCATCTTAGTGCTGTCAAACTAAAATATAGTTAAGTTGTGTTACTTTAGTCTATTATAATAAAGAATGGGAAATCATCGTTTGACAGGAATAAACAACATTACAATTTTGGTGATTTTTAGGCTAGTTTATAGGCATTTGTGACAAGAGAATTGGCACCACAGTCAACTAGATATTATGTGTTAGAAGCATTTTTACCTTTTTACGAAATATTTTTGTTTTATGGTTTATCTCTTTAGGTCCTGGAAGTCCTTTGTCAACTCTTGGGAACGACACAGAATCACCGTTCTAGCTGAAGACGTTTTTGCACTATATAATATATTAATTGTAATTTCGACTTAGTGATAAAGTAGAGGGTCGCGCGCATGCGCCTGCCATCGCGACGTGTCATCACAGGCAAATTATATCCTACCTCAGAATTGTTATAAATATGACGTTGGTTGATTACTTACATGTAGTTGGTAATCAACTTAAATGTTCATTTTTATCCATTAGTGTAGACAAAACATTAAGTAAATAAAATACAAAAAAACACAATTGGCGGTTTTTATCCTCGTTAAATTGATAGGAAGGGTCAGGGACCAGTAGAGTAGTTTAGAGTTTCCTATTTGATACATACCTAATTTTGTATTTATTGTTTTTTATCATTTATAAAGGCGTGTACGCACTGAACGAACAAAACATGGTAAACACGAACATCGAACACGGAATATTTGGTTCGTATAGACGCCAGTACATCAACCTACACGAAACTGTCAAATTTTCCCAATCAAAAGAGATGTTTCAAAATGTATGGAGCCCCGGCCACGTCTATGTACACCATACAATAAAATGGGGAAACACAATTAAAACAGTTTTCAATCATCCAATTACTTTAAGTTGGCTTTGTTTGGTAGTAAAACACAAGAATGTACACTTGAAATTGCAACACACAACCAAAACCCGTCATGGCGGTAAGCTGTCATGTTGTTTGATTATTGACGTTTGGCATGTTTATTTGTCTTAATTGTCAAATCACTGCGTTTCGTTCAGTCTTTTGTAGACTCGAGAAATTAAAACAAAACGAACATAAAACCGCGAACGACAACGAAAGCGACTGAAGTGACAGTAGACAGTTCATGATCTATGATCAATGGCTGATCTATGGTTTACTGTCATTGTTTTTAACCACAGAGTACCTAAATTGGCGAGACGCCATGTTGAAACTCGATAAAAATAATTGATATATATCAAATTATTACAAGAAAAGTATGCATTTAAGCAATTTATCTGTATTTTTCCCGAATTCCATAGATTTTTCTCGATTTTTCGAGGTACTGTACACATTCTGGGCCGGATTTGGAACATCTCCTTTGAACCTTATATTATGGTAATAAAGTTGAAAATCTATTAAAGAAATTTGACATATTGTAGTAGGTTGATGTGCTGGCGTCTATACGTACGTGTGTGGACGTAAAGCGAACACGAACACAGTTCGACTTGTGCTGGCGCTCAACCGCCCCGGTCTGTTTAGTAGCCATGGATTCAAAATTGGATCACCACGAACATTTTTGACGAACACAGTGTTATTCGTTAGTGGTACGTACATGCGAACAGTGTTCGATGTTCGTGTCCACCATATTCTTGTTCGTTCGTGCGTATTACGCCTTAACACTGACTAAAATTACAGATTGGTCGCTTTGCAGTTTAGCAAAAAAATACAATTTACTATAAAATTGAATGTTTCTATGATTTATCTCTCTTCAGGTTTACTATTTTAAGGGGTTATCTTCAGTCGGTTAAGGCCATTTAAAAATAAACAACAATAATATTATATAAGTAATAAAACTAGCTATGATAAGATTTAAAACTAGTTTCCGTTACATTACAACATAATTATTAATATATCATTACCCGGTTATGATTGCCCCGTTGGTCTCGTGGTCGCAAGCGCGACTGCAGAGCGCGGGGTCCTGGGTTTGATTCCTGGGTCGGACAAAGTGTTAAGCTTCGTGCAGACTAGTGCGACACGACAGTAGGACGCGACCGTGAAGTTATCTAGGAAATTGTATTGTTCGAGTCGCTTCGCGCCGTCCCGTCGCGCTGATCTGCACAAGCCTTTATTGGGTTTATCCATTACGAATTTCTCAGTAACAGCCCGGAGTTAGGAAGTTGGCAATGTGATACTTCTGTACTTCGGATAGCAAGTCGTCCTGCGCCTGATCTCTCTCCGATCGTGTCGGATTGCCGTCCCATCGGACTATGAGAGTGAGGGAAGAGAGAGTGCACCTGTGTTTGCACACACACTCCCGCGCCGAAGGCTGGTCTCCGCTGAGAGTGGCGAAAATTCAGTCTGGAGGATTATTACTAGGCTTTAAACTGACTCCAGATCCAGGTTGGCCGAAGCACGGAAAACCTGCTCAGGTGGATCCATAGATAAAGTGTAAATGTGGTGCTGTTGTGTAGCAATAAGCCGGCCATTACCCATAGAACCGATGCAACGCGTAGATGGCTAGTCTCTGCTTTTTTTTTATTATTACAAAGCCAAAAAGACCAGTCTTAACAAAGTGATAAATGATAAATTATTTTATTTCTGAAAGTAGGTTTTAAGTGCAAACACTCACACAGGTCAATCATATTTTTAAAAACTAGATGAGATCGGCGTTTCCTATCTGACTACTCTGAGAAGAAAGGCCGAAACAAACTCAGAGGTTAAGGGGTAACGTGTTACCCAGTTACTGGGTTGTGGAGGTCAGATAGGCAGTCGCTCCATGTAAAATACTGGTATTCAGCTGTACCAGGAGAATGAGTTTTAATGTGCACCCATATTGGTGGAAAACTTATGTATTTATATATGTATGCTTTATTGGTATATAGGTAGCGTTGGCCCAGTGGTGGCGGCCCCGACTTACGAACAGTAAGTCGTGGGTTCGAACCCAGACAGTCGCATTACTTTGTTTAATTTATTTCATCACCACTGCTCTCAAAACGGTGAAGGAAAACATCGTGAGGAAACCGGCATGTCCTAGAACCAAAAATTCGAAGACATGTGACATCTACCAACCCGCACTGGGCCCGCGTGGTGGATTATAGCCCACTCCCTCTCATTGAGAGGAGGCCGTGTCCCTGCAGTGGGAACGTTATAGGCTGATGATGATGATGATACTTTATAAAAATAAAAATAAACTACAAAATATACAATGGGCGGCCTTATCGCTTTCCGCGATCTCTTCCAGGCAACCTTGGAACGGATAGTGATTTGCGTGGACATCAAATGGGGATGTCGTTGGTGCAAATAAAAAGTATACAATATACTAGAATACATATACAGAGAGTGAAGGGCGGGCGTTTTTGGGGGACTTATTAAGTCGCGCACTAATTGCCAGTGAGCTCCAGTGGTTAGCTTACGTGCTGAGCTCACGCAACGCTTCGTACGTCCAGCCAGTAATAGGAGTCATCCATCAAGGAGCGCTATCCCAAATTAGACGCATAAATTAATTTATTATACATAATACAAAAGGTATTTTAATAAAAAAACGTATACTAAAAGATAAAATAATAATTAAATTATCTCTAAAATGGTGAAAGTTTCAGAAAAATACGCTTGATAGTTTTTACGTGATTCTCAGTTTTTTATCCGCGTTAGACATAACTTAACAAATTAATTACACTATGTAATATAAACATAACCTAAAATATTCTCAGATTAGGTTATTAAAAAAATGCTCTAATTTAATATATTTTCCCAAACCATTAATACTACTCGTTTAGACGTGATCTTCAGTATAAAATCATTCAAAGTCGGTCAATAAGTAGCGCATTTTTTATAAAACTAATCTTATAATTACCATTCACAAACTTGAATTACTAAACACCTATAGGTCGGAGTGTATCGCAGAGGGCAAAGAATAATTAAACCAGAAGCGACAACTCCTAATATGTACCTAGGTAGGTGTAGTATAGCGTAGCTGTAGCGTGCCTTATGAATGCGCGGCGAGGCGGGGGGCGGGGCGCCCGTGCATGTTGACGAATGTGCGGTCTGCACTGCCCCCGTCGCGCCGCGTACATACCCAAGGCGTGGTACAGCGGTGTCGGTCAAACTATAGTAAAGAAAAAAAAAACATTTTTTAGCACAGACTAAAAGGCACCCAAGTAAAAATAAAATAAAACGAAAGAATACAAAATAAAATGTGTAAAAGTGCGTTGTAAGATACTAGCAGGAATATGTGTCTCGCGGCTGCGCCAAATAGGTTCAGCAAAAATGCCAGACAACTAGTATCTGACGCTGGTTTTCAACTGGACCTAGTGTGAGGTGACGGATGTAAATCAGTTTTATACTGCAATGTGTGTATCTAAACTTAAATAAAATAAATATGTGTAAGATAATAAAAAATAATTCAATAGTTACGAGTAGATCCTAGGTATTTAATAAAATTGCAAGACACCAAAACAAATTCAAATTGACAAATAAATGAGATGGGCGCGTGATAAATCTAGACATCATTCGAAACGAACAAAACCTGTTTTGAACGATGCACATGATATGATTTCTAGAGATAATATGGCACAATTATTTACAGATCTTTGTAGAGCATCGTCTCTTTCACTCATACCGAGTGTGACAGTCTCTTTTTTAAGCTAGATGAGTTCGTAGACTTAAAGAATGGACTGAGCGTTCCGTGGGTATCGATAACTAAATATGATATGACATAAAAATAAATAATTCGATGTTTTTTTTGGGGTTATCGACCGCAAGTAGTGGATAGTCATATGAAATAATGGATGTCGATACAACAAAAATAACAGATGTTCTCAACTCATACCAGGAATGTTGCGGATGCAGATTTTTGGTAATAGGTTTTTGGTGTTTTTGGCTCAAGTTTTTTCAAGGTATCCGTCAAGGCGGCAAGGCGAAATTCAAAATTCCTTACGTTTTTTGCAAATTGCAGCGCTGTTTCTATGATGGATATAAGACTATTTCGTGAAAATGTGACGATTTAAAGCTCGTGCAAACCAGCGCGATGCGACTCGAACTATACAATTTCTAAGAAAACATCACGGTATAACAATATAACCGGTGTCGCGTCTTGCTAGTCTGCACTAAGCTTTAGAGCTATACTGATGAATTAAATTATTATAATTTCCATTTAGTTGATTATGATTTTATTTATAATCACCGTTTTCCATCCACATTTGCATGAGGTCTAAATAAATGCGGAAGCTCCACAATTGTGGATGCGAATATCCGCAACATCCCTGACTCAGTAACAATACTAACAACAACGCTACCAGCGGTCGTTAACCCAAAAGAAAAATCATCAAATAAATCTCATTTTATTTTTATTTTTTAGTGTTTAAATATCGACATCCATCACATCTGCGGAGGTTTATCGCGAAGATTTTTTTTCGCGTATTGAATTTTCGATCCTCTGCTTAGTGCCGAGAGTTGAATATCCAACAGTGTGTTTACTTGACGCGCTGGGATATGCGCGGCCCAATTTATCGTACACTGCATTTTCAGCTCTCGGTGAGTTGAAAATCCAGTGTACGATAAAAAATTGCCGCAATAAAAACACGTCCGTGCGAACCAGTACCTTAATTAAGTAATACACGATCAATCGCAATTTGAATCGTTTTGAAAAAAAAAATAGTTCATTGCTTCATAAGTTCGAAAAATAAATCTGCTCAACAACGTAAATAACGCAATGAATGTTGTTGAACTGTCAAAATGAAACAAATTTGTCGTAATCGTTTACTAAAATGTGTTGGGTAATTAGATAGCTGGGCTAACGCTTTCGGATCGGGAGTGTCGCTTCTGTACATTTTCACTCTATGCATATTAATACAGCTGCCCCCCTAGCCAAGTTGCAAACGATAAACATGAACGCTTAGTAATCTCCAATAGATTTTCAACTTTATATCTAAGAGAATAAAGTTGAAAATCTATTAAAGACTACTGAGCGTTAGCGACCGGAACAAACGAAAACACTATGTAATCTTCAATAGATTTTCAACTTTATATCCAATAACATAAAGTTGAAAATCTATTAAAGACTACTGAGAGTTTACGTTTATCGTTTGTGACTTGGCTAGGGGGCCTGGACACTCCGCAGTTTACGTATGAAGCTACAAGTCCTCGGAGGGCCCGCCTTGCTGGGCCAATTCAGTGAGTGTAACGTAGTCAGAAGATCTAAGAGTCACGCGATAGAAAGAGAGGCAACTTCTAGGTGAATATAACTGTAGGTGATTAGCGCTGTGCGACCTGAATTGCACTTTATTGTGTCGTAGCAAGAGTCGCTTTTTATTTAAATAATTTTGCGGAGTACCCTTCTGTATTATTAATCTGTGCTCTATGGCAGAAGGCAATACGGTAATGCCGCATACAATTAGCATAATATTTAATTACGAAAAACTAAATTAATAAAAACAAATGTATGATTCAAGGTTGCTCTAACGGGGATAGTTGTATGTATGTAGGACAATAAACTTATGTAGTCAAGGTCAGTTTTATTTATTTATTTTATTTTATTTATTGATTCGTAAACTTTTAAATGAACATTGGATATAGTATAGTATCAATTTGCCCAGCGCGTTCGCGTAAAATAACTTGGCCGCTCTGAAGTGGACTACAAATGACTGCGCAGTATTCAATCTTACATGAAAAACATTAGCGCGCATGCCAGCGCGCATGCGCCACCTAACTTCAGAGCGGCAAAGTTATTTGATGAACTGTATGTTGGGGTCGGCTTCCGACCCAGTCTAACCGGGTGCAGCTGCTTACCAGTATTTTACATGGAGCGACTGCCTATGACCTCCACAACCCAGTTACTGGTTATCACGCTTCTTGCTTCTTACTGCCCGTAACGACTGTCAAAGAACAACGAATGACAGCCGGGTCCAAGGTAGCGTGCTTTCCGAGGCATGGAGGGGTCTCGGTATGTAATGGATGGTCACCCATCCATAAACCGGCCGCAACAAACTTTATTTTAACCCCTCCGTGCCTCGGAAAGCACGCTACGTTGGTCCCGGCTGTCACGCACCGGTCGATAGATATATTGACCGGTGCGGCGGTATTTCGTCACGAGATATAGTAAAGTACTTATAGCATAGCATTCAAACATCGTGAGGAAACCGGCATGCCTGAGAGATATTTCTCGACGGCATGTGAAGCCAAGTCCGAGGCCCATGGGCGGCTTTAAAACTCTGACACCAGGTTAGTCACTAACCACACGAAAAGAAGAAGAAGTGTTGCATTATCAGCCTATTATTAATGTGGAGTTCATACAGGCAGTCACTCTTTGTTCCCACTGCTGGGTCACAACCTCACAGGCCTCCTGTCTTCGAGAGCGGGTGGCAGTAATCCACCACGCGGGCCCAGTCATGCGGGACAGTTATGTAGATGTCACATGTCTTCATTTTTTTTTGTTCTAGAACATGCCGGTTTCCTCACGATGTTTTCCTTCACCGTTTTGAGAGCAGTGGTGATGAAATTATTTAGACAAAGTAAAACGCCAGTTTGGGTTTGGTTTACTCGTAAGTCGGGGCTCCACTGCTATCGATTGGCAGTCGCCCCATGTGAAATACAGGTACTTATTTAGCTGTCCAACTAGGAAAAGAATCAGCTTATGTTCCCACCACTGGCTGGGACACCGGCCTCCTTTCTGTGTAATCGAGTGGGCTGTAATATACACGCAAGCCCAACGGTTTTTTTTTTGTATTTAGAATACCATAGTAAGCCAAAATTAAATAGGGGAACACACGCCTGCTTTCGTTGCAAGAATAGGCAGAGGTGCACCTATAGTAGGTACACCCAAATGTCGCCAGTTTTATATTTAAATATGGTCAATTTGGAGAAGGTAGATACCTAGCGGAGAGCAGAGAGCAGCGGTGGCCCAGTGGTGGCGGCCTCGACAGGCGCATTACTTTGTGTAATTAATTTCATCACCACTGCTCTCAAAACGGTGAAGTAAAACATCGTGAGGAAACCGGCATGTCCTAGAACCAAAAATTCGAACACATGTGACATCTACCAACCCGCACTGGGCACGCGTGGTGGGTTATAGCCCACTCCCTCTCACTGAGAGAAGGCCGTGTCCCTGCAGTGGGAACGTTATAGGCTGATGATGATGATGAGATATCTAGCAGAGATGCGCCGTGTTAGAGTACTCGTTATTCGGCCATTTTGTTAGTACAGTGAATGCCACTAAACGTGAGAATTGACACACCACGTGGTTTGACTTGCGCAGTAGACGATTTCTATGTCTCTTTAGCGATATGAGGTCTGCGCCTGGGCGCCTGGTGCGTGCTGTACTCGTTATCGGCCGAAAAACTGGGTTTGACTGCGTAGGTATTAGAAAATAACTCATATCTAAACTTATAACCTGACTGACCTCTTTAGATTCGTCGACATCTATTTCGTCATAAAATCTCCAAATCAATGATCTTTTGCACCCACTCATTTCCCAAATACCTAGTTACAAACAAATTCACAATAGACAGTTCTTTTAAATTTACCCTAAAACGACCTAGGTACCAAATTATCAGCCTTTGGCAGTCCGCTGCTGGACATAGCAGTCGAGTTGTGGACAAACTACACCAAGGCTGCACTGAGCGACATGAGAGTGCAGTACAACGACGCGTGACGCGCGATGTTTCGACTGCCCGAGTGGTGCAGCGCCATGTTCGCTGCAAGCCACGCGCCCTGCTGGCAAGCGCTGCTGAGAAGCCGGTCGGCTGCCGCACGCACCACCATACGGCCAATTCTTTGGTGGCCGCGGTACGAGAATAGAACCACAGCCCCCTACATACAAGTTGGCAGTCCTACCACACACGTTTACCTAATTGATAACGTGTGTGTAATGTGATTCATGTGTTCTATTTATGGTATATAAATTGTATGTTTATTACGTTATCTATGTGTGTATTTATTGAAAGTAGTATGTATATATCTGGACATACGCACGCCATTTACCTCGGCTACTCCACCTACGGCTACTTTCGGCTATTCTCAGTCAGCTCCTACCTCCTGTGAAGATCGTGGCTCCACCTAGCCTAAGGGCATATCCTAGTCATTTGCTAACTTGCCGTCTTTAGTCAAGATCACGTAACTGACTGACCTACCCTGAAGCTGCATTTACACATTAGCGCGAGTGACGAGGCGAGCGGCACGTGCGAGTCGAGCCACGAGCACGAATATGTAAACGGTGATTCGTCATTTGCCTCCTGTCAAAGATTAATAATACAGATTGTAACGTCCGAAAAATTATTTAAATAAAAAGTGACTTTTGCTACGACACAATAAAGTGCAATTCAGGTCGCACAGCGCTAATCTACTAAAGTTGTATTCACCTAGAAGTTGCCTCTCTTTCTATCGCGTAACTCTTATATCTTCTAACTACGTTATGCCCACAGAATTCGACAAGTCGAGCCCGTCGCTTACCTACTTGTAGCTTCATGCCTAAAATGCGGAGTGACCCATCTGTATCCATCTGTGCTTGTGTCTCGTGTCGCCGCGTCGACTGCCGTTCGTGGCGCTCGCGTCGGTGGTGGTTTTTTGTACTTAGGCGCGAAACATACATACACATATGGCGAGGGGCGCGGGCGCGGGCGGCGTGGAGACGGTGTGGCACGGGCGTTGCGCAGCCCGTTTCATATTTCATACTAAATGTAACGACGTGACCCATTGTTGGGTAATGAAAATTATTTCACGGTAACATAGGCCTGTGACAAGCTTAGTCGTAGACTCTAGGTAGGATCCTAAAACTGTCTTTGTTTTTGAATTTTATGACACCCTGCGGGTTCAATATAATAATGCTTTCAGAATGTTGTCAAGGCTATTGTGGCGCTACAGTGCCTCCGGAATGTTTGCAGAAGCCCATACGGACGGCTTCAAGGCCATAATTCGCAAAATGTCGGCTTCTTTGCTGCTGCGTCTGCGGGGTGCTAAGAATAGCATTCTGAAAGTCATTGCTGCTCGATTTGATTGCCCCATTCAAAAACACTGGGTAAGGGTAGTGAATGCCTGCGTGGATCGCCCGGAGGACACGCTGGAGCATACGGTGGAGGTCTGCCCGGCAGACCACCGCCGTGTCCTCGTGGAGGCGATCGGTGGCGAGGATCTCTCGCGTCCGGCCCTGGTCCAGACCATGGTACGGAGCGAGAGGGCATGGGAGGCCGTCACCTCCTTCTGCGAAGCAGTAATGGTCGCGAAGGAGGAGGCGGAACGCGTGAGGGAGAGGCAAAATTCAAAAAGAGACATAATTGTAAGCTAATATTGTTGCTAATATATACTAACAAGATATGGATTTTAATTATCCGAAATAACTAAATAAATTAAATTAAAATGAAATAAATAAAAACCTTCAATGTCAAATGACTAAAAAATTGCTGACATTTGCATGAGTCAAAAGGGATCATTTGGTTGTAAATGACCTTTCCTCCATCCCCAATGGATTGCCGATGCTAACGAATAACCTTGTATATGGAATCACGCCAGATGTTGATTTTTATAACTTTGCCCCACACTAGGAATTGGTCCTGTATTGTGGGTGCGTTCACAAACATTTTAAACTCACATACACAAACAGCCAGACCCGGAACAACTCCTTGTAGGTCATACAAATATTGGTTCCCGCGACACGCAGCGCAGCAGTCAATCGCTTAACCACTGCGCCAACCGTCAGTAGTAAGAATGACCAACCAAACAAATAAAGAATCATCAATATAAATTGGCGGACTAATTGCGTAACAAAAAAAACACATCCAGTCCAATTGAGAACCTTCCTTTTTGAAGTCAATTAAAAACTGATGGCAATATATAGGAATTAGGTTTAGGCCATTATGTGGCTGACCGCTACAACGTTTTTATGATAGTAAACCTTGCACTAGCGTGTTAGATCCTAAATAGATTCCATCAAGGACATGGACTAGACTTTCTAAATGTAGCCTGGACTAGCTCACACGTCTCAGTATTAGGTATGTTTCTTAAAAAAAGTCTCGTTCGCGTAAAATAATCAATGTTTTGATCGCAATTTGTATGAGTAGGAGGGTGCAACTTGCTACTTACCCCTCCAATAGGACAGTGACAGCGGCTATTTAAGGAAATGCGTATTTATTTTCGTAACCCCTTTTTTATGTAATCTCCACCGTGTCCTCTGGGCAATCCACGCAGTGATGACACCCGGGCGTTTCTTCCCGCCTGATACGGAACAGGAACCTCCCGAAACAGCCGTGTCCGGTGAGGACCTGCGTCAGGTGGAAGGTGAGGACGCCGTGGCGTCTCTCCAGTCACTCCTCAAAGATGGGACTTATCGCCGCCAATAGTGGCGTGCCCAACATTTTCGTAACCCCTGGCTGGAGGCTTTGAGTTTAGCAGCTTAAGGCAGCCACATGAACGTCCGGTTAAGCAGTAGCTACCTTAGTGGTAAAACTGCGAGATGCCCTAGATAAAAAAAAAAACATTTTCGTAAATGATTAAGAGTCCTATTACATTTTTGACGCAAATTCATGATTTTTGACGTTGTAATTTTCAGCAGCAGTAAGATATTTGAATTATCTGATTATGAATAACGATAGTGCCATTCTCTTTATTGTAAGTTGGAATTACACATTTTAACTTTTCTTGTCGTGTAATATTCTATGAATATTTTACGAACTCACTTTACAAGGAAAAACGTCGGTAATGGAACTTTGACGATCAAATTCACATTGTTTCATTCAGTTCTAATAAATGCGAAAGTTACTAAACGATAATTTTAATGTTTTACTTGTTTATTGGAGTTCTAGAATTTCTTTAAATTCCTTGTGTTTTCAGGGAAAATTCGTAAAGAAACCCAATAAATGTCTTGATTTTCATGTCAATTATATTCCAAATAAACACAATTAAATCAAATAAACTAACATGATATAAAACTTCGATCTACAGTGAATACGTTTCATTAGTTTTTGTTTCTCAATATAATAAGACAAAATTACAATAAATTAAATTAAAGTACTAGGTATATATTCCGCGTCAATTCAGCAAATTACACGAAAATAATGTGTAACTCCAACTTACAAGAAAAAGAATGGCACTATAGTTATTATAATCAAATTATTAAAATATCTTACTGCTGCTGAAAATTACATGGTCAAAAATCATGAATTTCCGTAAAAAAATGTAATAGGACTCATAAGACTTATCTTCTGTTTCATTTTGACTGTTCAACAACTTTCATTCAGAAAAGAAAAGTGAAAATAATCATAAAGCATTTATAGTTGTGCCTCTGACTGCGTCAAAAAGGTTCATGCCAGACAAATGCTATCTGACGCTGGTTTTCTAATGAACCCTTATGGACGTGATGGAAGTGACGGGAAGTTTTTGGAAGTTTTTTGGAACTTAAGAGGCAATGGATTAGCAATCTGTTTCAAAATGATTCAGTTTGTATTTGATCATGTATTACGTAATTAGGGTACCTACTGGTGTAGGTTTCAATAGCTTGCACAGTATTTTTCGAGGAATTCCATAAGCGATGACTTTACTTAAGCAAGAAGATACAAAAACCAACCAAATAATAGCCCGCCTTAAGGCGACGTTAACCGATTTTTTATGATTTTATACTAAAGATTACGTCTAAAAGAGTAGTGTTAATGATTTGAAAAACAAGTATGTTAAATTAGAGTATTTTCTTAATAACTTAATATGTATATGAATATTTTGATTAGGTGTTTATATTACATTGTGAAATTCATTTGTAAAGTTATGACTAACGCGGATAAAAAACTAAGAACAATGCAAAATCAAGCGTATTTTTCTGAAATCTTCACCATTTTAAACATAATTTAATTATTGATCTCTTAGTATAGGTACGTTTTTTTTATTAAAATACCTTTTGTTTACATAATATAACATCACGCCTTGTTTCCCCGAAGGTTTGGGCAGAGGTGTACCTGTAGTACACCCACATTTCGCCAGTTATGTTTAAGTCCCACACACAAATCCAGACTCCAGGCTGCTACTGAGAAATTCCAGAAAGAAAAACCCAATGTCACTGCCCGACCTCATGTTCAGCAGTAGCGCTTGCGACCACGACCAACGAGGCAGTCTGGGACAGCGCTCCTGGATGGGCGAGTCCTATTACCGGCTGCATGTACGACGCGTGAGCTCAGTACAGAACACGCAAGCTAACCACTCAAGGTCACTGGCATACATCTGCGTCTTAAGCGCGCTCATCGTGACTTTAGAATGCATGAAGAAACAAAAATCAACAAATTTAAAGCCGACCTTAAGTTAACAACTTTAAATATTACCTTAACCTTCATTTCTTTACATTATTTCTTAAATCTTAACATAGGTACACGTGCGACCAACCGCAATAAATGAAGCACAAAGGTTTTATGTTGAATAATAATAACAACAACAAGCCATTAAAATTATAATGTTTAAATAATGAAATGATGAGGTGATGACTGTTATTTTAGTAGAATGACATGTTATGTATGAATTGCCTTAAGAGGGCGCCCAACGGTACACTAGCGCCACTCCTTTAAAGAAATATTAACTCTTGACTGAGAAGGAATTATGAGTAACGGCTAGTAAGGACCCTCGGCCAGTGTGTCTAGAATTTTTTAATACCTTTTATAGAATTTCTTATTGAGAAACGAAGCAACAAAATACGATCTAGAGGAATGTGGCCGTTTTTATTTAGATCGAACTTTGTTGCTTCGTTTCTCAATAAGAAATTTTATCTTTTATATTTTTTTTATAAAAAGGACCCTCGGCAAGTGTGTCTAGAATTTTTTAATACCTTTGTATTAAAAAATTCTAGACACACTTGCCGAGGGTCCTTACTAGCCGTTATTCATAATTCCTTCTCAGTCACGAGAAAATATTTTTTTAATGGAGTGGCGCTAGTGTACCGTTGGGCGCCCTCTTAAGGCGATAGCGTCAATGTAGCCCGCGAAATTCAAATTTTAATTACGAACGTACACCGTGAAACAGACGAGTAACCACCATACTACATTTGTATGGAAGAATGACTGACTATGTAGCGTACCCTTAATGTTAGCTTTCAAGACTTGCAAGGGACACGCCTTGGTTTGTGTTGGTAAACGCGAGAAGAAGTCTGGCGCCGTCAGATCTGGCGATCCGACCGGCAAGTTGAAATCGCCAAAAAGGGAGATAATACGACCCGGAATATAGTGTTTCAGAATTTCCATGATCGCCTGAGCTGTGTAGATATATCGCTCCATTGTATTGTCAACTAATTCTCTCTTCTCTAACACAACTATACCTAATATAAAAAAATATAGAAAATCCCGCCTATCCGCCGTATATATATACCTACCATAAATTCCAATAAATGTTTATTTCGCTCCAGGGTTTATGACCACTCTACTCCATTTGAAATAAGATTAGACATTTAAACAAACCTTTTTTACAGTCCGTTCAACCGATTCAGACTTCTATACCGTAGGCATAAGAATGGCATTAAAAGCAAAAAAGTGGTTACAATACCAACTGTTTACTGCAGCTGTCATTTGTCATACCACTAACGCAATAGATGACAAAATCGATTGAATGGACTGTAAAAAAGGTTTAGTTAGATGTCTAATCTTATTTCAAATGGAGTATAGCAATTTATAATGCATTATTTGTTAAAACGAATCAACAACTATTTCAAAAAATTTCAGCAGTTAAGAGAACCCCAATTCGTGCCCAATATGAGAATTTGTTATGTCAAAACAAGTGTAAAACTGCTTTAATGAAAAAGAGTTTCTTTGGTATTGCTCCAAATATTTATAATAAAATACCAGATACTATTAAATGTATGCCTCTAAACAAATTTAAAAAGTCACTTCAGGGGTTATTACTAGAGAAGTGCTATTACAGCGTAGATGAATTTTTAATCGATATTTTGCTTGTATAAAATTCTGATCGTGCGTATTAATTTGTTCTATTTTTTTTTTTTTGTACGTCTTACTCAAATTGAATTTAAATTTTAACATTGTGATTCTGAATTGAATTTATATTTTAATATTGTAATTTCGAATGAAAGTTAAATTCTGACATTTTTTTTTTTTTTTTTGTTTGTATTATTTGTCTAGTGCAACTAATTTTGTACGCCATAAATGGCAAAACATGTAGCCACCACATATTAATTATAAGACCTTCATACTGTACTCATGTTTTACAAAATAAATATTATCTTATCTTATCTTATCTTAATGCTAGGATTTCTACATGAAAGAGTAGACGACTAC
The DNA here is from genome assembly GCA_963853775.1 of Xanthia togata. Taxonomy (NCBI): domain Eukaryota; kingdom Metazoa; phylum Arthropoda; class Insecta; order Lepidoptera; family Noctuidae; genus Xanthia; species Xanthia togata. The sequence continues at coordinate 9,864,470 of OY970817.1, read as the reverse complement.
CCAGTACTCGCAATACCCTTTTGGCACTTAGTATCATCAAAAATCTCTTTTATTCCAATTTGATTGTGGTCGGCGCAACATGTCCCTTTCTTCCATACTCCTCTATTAGTCATCACCTCGGTCACTCCTTCTTGCCATTTCATCTTTCACACTGTAGCGGTTTCACCGCCACATACGAACTACGCATCAAATACATGACGTCACACAAATCCTGCATCGCGCAATTGGAGTTTACCCCGCGAACGACACTATAAGAATATCCGACAACAACAGTTGGGCAGGCGGCCCGCCAGACACAACACCCGTCTGGTCGGAGGACCCTCCCTTTTCTATGGTGGATGAGTGAACTTTACACCCTGTTCCTCATACCCCTAAAACACAGTTCAGCTTTCGTTTCTTTGGTGTTCTCCTACTCTTGTTCATCCACGTTTTAGTTCAAATAAAATATAATGCCTGTATTTCTTGAAGGCAGGCAGAAGTGTACCCCGCATTCGACTACAGGATGGCCGGCTGTGGAGAAAATGCGTTTCTGACACCTGGGGGCCAACCACCATCTCTTTTAGCAGTATTATTTTGATGTTACTTCAGTGCACAGACTACATAGAGATACTACGTCTTCAGTGTGAGAAAGTTCGTCGTCAGGATCGTCAGAATCGTAGACAAATTTCGACAAACCAAGAAAAAGAGCTTTCTCGCGCTTGTCATGTTAGCCCTGCTGGAGCTACCTATATAGGACGTCTAGCTCTATCTCTTTCCCACGGTCAAGTAAGATTAAAATAATACTGCTAAAAGAGGCGGTGGTAAGGCCCCAGGTATACGCGACATTCACTTCTAACAAAACAACTTTATTATATATAAACCTAACCTAACCTAAAAATGAAAAACAAAATTTTAAAAGAACAAAAAAAGGACTTACACAAATATCAATAAATAAAAATATAAGTAGGCAACTAACAAAAAAAACTTCTATAACATTGGCCATTAAGTTTGTTTAAATGACTGCAAGAGGGGTTTGAATTGCGGCAGGGAACCAAATAACACATCCAAATCAGGTAGCATAACTAACTTTTTTTTAATAATACCTTCAGAATGTCGTTGGGGTGTCCACGTTACTGCAGTGCATCAGAAATGTTTGCCGAAACACATACTGACTGGCCTCAATATCATCCTAAGAAAAAGGAGCGTCCACGGCATTCTGAGGGTCATTCGTTTTTTTTTTGCATAGTTACAGGTTCATGTTTGTTTTGTACCATTCAACCAGAGATGGTTTGTATTTGTAAAACCCTGATTTCGTTGAATTTAATACACATTCTAGATGTTCACGAATGTCTTCTAATGTTATTTCTACAGATAGGCAGTTCAAAAAGTTAGGATATTGAAATGAATGACTACACAAACTTTCAAGGTATAAAACACTACACAGGACATAACTCAGGTGAATGATGATTTTATTTGAATTTAACAGCCTGTATGAGTTGGTACTTCTGTCGGTCAATGACAGCTACATAGTAACGTTCATTTTGAGCTTAGGCCCTACCACGAACGCGCGACATAACGTACCTAAATACGAATGATTTTTAATCGAAAATTTTGCTTAAATTTTTTGCGGCAAGCTCTATTTATGACGTTTTATAAAAAACCCTGTCCGATCCGTGAAGGTATTGTTAGGTATCGTACTGACTGTACTGAGAGCCTAATTATGTAGTAATTTTTAGGAAAAAAAAAAAATACACAATTTTTTTTTCTATTGGTAAAATATTACCGGTTAATATGGGGCGCGGGCGGCCATCGTTTAGCGGGTGTCTACAAGTCATAACCTATGACCCTGTTGAAAATTTTCTCTTCAATTTGGGGTAATTGTGGTACTAAAAATATGAATTTTGAATAGCAACAACTTTTTTATTTTTATAATAATAAAATAAAATAAACTTTTTGGTCATCTTCTTCTTTTCGTGTGGTTAGTAAACTAACCTGGTGTCAGAGTTTTAAAGCCGCCCACGGGCCTCTGACTTGGCTTCACATGTCGTCGAGAAATATCTCTCAGGCATGCCGGTTTCCTCACGATGTTTTCCTTCACCGTTTTTTGAACTTTTTGGTAATGTTATTGCAGTATACCTATGTGCCCATTTCGGATCGGACAGGGTTTTTTTTTTTACATATTGTGACAAGTCAGTATTTTTTTTTTTATTCACGCTATGCTTCCACAGATAGGCGCGACGCAAATCTAGTAGAACAATTTCTATGAAAATTTTATGCAAATTGCTCTAACAGAATCGCGTCGCACCGTTGCGTCGTGCCTTTTATACCGTGCACTCATACTAGGCCCAATGGTCGACACCAACCAAACTGGTTTAGGTTAGCTTTGACCTACCACGGCTAAGCTATAATTAAGTGTTAGATAATCTAAAGACACTCAGGTAATTTTAATAAAGTGTTTATATGCACGAACGTGGGTAAGTACTATCGAAGAACTTCATATCTAAGCAGAAAGAGTCCTTTTTTTTTTTTCTTTTTTCTTTTTTGAGTGGGAAATCATCAAATGACTTCTCCCGCTCTGGGTGGAGCGGGAGGGCGTGTCAGACTCTTACTGACTTTGAGGAGCGCATGCAACACAACGCGCCGTCGACCCGGGCCTGGTCCTTACCGGACAGCGAGCTACCCATTGCTTACCGTCCGCAAGCCCACGCCGCTGGCCGGGAATCGGCTATTGATTCCTGACGCCTAGGGCGTCTCCTCCTGCGGCGGCTAGGGGCGTGAGGGCGCGAATTTTGCCTATCCCTCACGCGTTCCGCCTCTTCCTTCGCGAGCATTACTGCTTCGGAGAGGGAGGTGACAGCCTCCCATGCCCTCTCGCTCCGTACCATGGCCTGGACCAGGGCCGGACGCGAGAGATGCCACCGATCGCCTCCACGAGGACACGGCGGTGCTCTGCCCAAGCCGGGCATACCTCCACCGTATGCTCCACCGTGTCCTCCGGGCGATCCACGACGTGATGACACCCGGGCGTTTCCTCCCGCCTTATCCGAAACAGGTACCTCCTGAAACAGCCGTGTCCGGTGAGGACCTGCGTCAGGCGGAAGGTGAGGACGCCGTGGCGCCTCTCCAGCCACTCCTCAAAGAGGGGACTTATCGCCGCAATAGTGGCGTGCCCAGCACTGGGTTGCGACAATCGCACTCTCCATGACGCCATGAGATCCCGCCGGAGGTCTGTCCGCTGTGCCGCGATTTCTCGCGGCATCGGAGTCAAGCCCCGGCATTTCGCCTCCTCGCACCACTCCCAAATATGCGCGAGGACTTTTGCCTCTAGATCCCATGGCGGAAATCCGGCAAGAAAGCTCGCCGCCTCACCAGAGACCGTGCGGTATCCCCGGACCAGCCGGGTGGCCATGACCCTCTGGGAAGTAGAAAGAGTCCTTACGGTGTATAGATATGAACTTCTTTGATGGTACCTTGTTGATTGATGGAGTGAAAAATATTAATATTTTCTTGACCTAGTTTCGGTCACGGCGGCTAATTTCAACGTAAACTAACCTGAGCTGTTTGCAGTATATGTCACAGTGCATAAGTGTGTGTACAAACACAGGTGCACTCCCTCTTCCCTCCCTGCCATAGTCCGATGGCATGGCAATCCGACACGACCGGGGCGATCAGGGGGCCTACTCTCTAAGTCCGTACTCCGGAGTAAGACCTATTACCGGTAAAAAAAACTTTTTCAAACGGGCAAAAACACATCGAAAGTAAGGACAACTGTCAAGTGGTGTGGTCATAATTCTTAGTTCGGCCCTCAAACTAATTTTATGGCGGAAACCCCGTAACAACGGACAAAACACGAAAAACGAAATATTAAAAAAAAAAAACCTCGTTAGGTAGGTAGTAAACCTCCCAAATTTCGCGCTCTCACGCCCCTACGCCCTTTTTTTTTTTTTTTTTTTTTTGGGTGGGAAATCATCAAATGACGTCTCCCGCTCTGGGTGGAGCGGGAGGGCGTGTCAGACTTTTACTGACTAAAACCCACCCGTGTTCCTTCTCTTGCCTGTGCAATGCCAGGGGGCCACGGTATCCCTTTCGGACTTTCCCGCAACCCCGGCAGGCAATGGTCTCATCGGACCCCTTCACTCGCTGACACTCTTTGAGGCGCGCGTGGAACACAACGCGCCGTTGACCCGGGCCTGGTCCTTACCGGACGGCGAGCTACCCATTGCTCACCGTCCGCAAGCCCGCGCCTACGGTGGCCGGGAATCCGCGATCGATTCCCGACGCCCGGGGCGTCTCCTCCTGCGGCGGCTAGGGGCGTGAGGGCGCGAAATTTGCCTCTCCCTCACGCGCTCCGCCTCCTCCTTCGCGAGCATTACTGCTTCGCAGAAGGAGGTGACGGCCTCCCATGCCCTCTCGCTCCGTACCATGGCCTGGACCAGGGCCGGACGCGAGAGATCCCCGCCACCGATCGCCTCCACGAGGACACGGCGGTGCTCTGCCCAAGCCGGGCATACCTCCACCGTATGCTCCACCGTGTCCTCCGGGCGATCCACGCAGTGATGACACCCGGGCGTTTCCTCCCGCCTTATCCGAAACAGGTACCTCCCGAAACAGCCGTGTCCGGTGAGGACCTGCGTCAGGCGGAAGGTGAGGACGCCGTGGCGCCTCTCCAGCCACTCCTCAAAGAGGGGACTTATCGCCGCAATAGTGGCGTGCCCAGCACTGGGTTGCGACAATCGTACTCTCCATGCCGCCATGAGATCCCGTCGGAGCTCTGTCCGCTGTGCCGCGATTTCTCGCGGCATCGGAGTCAAGCCCCGGCGTTTCGCCTCCTCGCGCCACTCCCAAATACTTATGCGCGAGGACACGCCCCTACGCCCTGGGCGTAAGTTTTTATTCAGTGCGCAAATTTTCACAGGGTGTTCTACCCATGAATATGGACAACTTTCACTATGGGACCATCTCTGAAATCACGAAAAAAAAACAGCTGTTTCTTACAAAAGTTCAATACCTACTCGACCAAAATGTATGAATATGCTGATTTTTACACAATAAACCGCAATTCAGGTCGCGCAGCGGTAATTATCTACAGTTATATTCACCTAGAAGTCGCCTCTCTTTCTATCGCGTAACTCTTATCTTCTTACTACGTTACACTCACTGAATTGGCCCGACAAGACGGGCCCGCCGCGTTCTTGTAGCTTCATACCTAAACTGCAGAGGGTCCCATCTGTATTCATATTTGACGTCATTTGATCGCCATTAAATGTTTGTTTCTTCGTCGACAAGTTTCTCTCTTCTTTTCCTTCATAATCATCATGATTTCTGAAAAAACAAGTCAAAAGTCATTTATTCAAACTAAGCTGAGAATCAGCACTTTTCGAAAGTCAAAATTACATAGACAGTCCCCCAAAAACGCCCACCCTTCACCACTTCCTAGTGCTTAAGCTGGGAAGAAGAAGTGGCGCAACAAACTCCCCAGCTGTCAGTTCAGTTAGAAAAACTTGATTCTATACATTAGACATTGTTTAAATAGTTTCGTCTTTTATTCATGTAGTTAGGTATGTGAGCGTTTATTCTGAAAGTGGGCAGCGCGTTGCAAATAGATGCCAAATATTTCGCAGTTTTGATTAATTTGGCAATATGTCTGTATAGAAATATGAAATATGGGTACTAGTGAACTAAAATATTGATTATGAAATGCAATAATTTATATCGTAACACCGAATATTTAGTTTTACATGTACAAAAAGTATTTGGAAACTTTCTAAATTTGTATGCCTTTTTTACATCTAAAACGGTAACAACATCAAATGCAGTGTTAAAATTGCAATCCATTATTATGCTACTAGTAGACTAGTAAATAGTTATCTGTGCCGCACATTACCGCACTAGTTCGGTAATTCAAAATTCAAAAGTCATTTATTCAAACTAGGCTGAGAATCAGCACTTTTCGAACGTCAAAGTTACATAAGACAGTCCCACAGAGTACATTTTGACAGTCCCACAAAACGCCCACCCTTCGCCACTTCCTAGTGCTTTCGCTGGGAAGAAGAAGTTGCGCAACAAACTCCCCAGCAGCACAGCTGTCTGTTCAGTTAGAAAAACTTGATTCTATACAGTAAGTACTTAAGCAGAATAATTTATATAACGCAACACAAAACATTAAATTATAAATTAATAGCCATATGACAGCTAGCACACGCCAATATACCAACCAAAAACATCGAGGGCTATACTCAAGCAGAAATAAAAATAACTAAACGTAAACAATATCTAAAAAAGAAAATAAAGCCTCCAGGCATAAAGGGCGTGCCCGCTTTGATATAGCTGTAACTAGAAGTTATAATTGATAAACTAGGACCATCGAGGTAAAATAAATAAACAGTTAATTACTAATAACAATAACAAAACCATGATCAGCAAGACGACCAGTCACCACAAGCAGCACCCGTTCACGAGCTTAACGCAAAGATCAGCCATTACCTCCCTCGCCAATATAAAGTAAAAAGCACGCGTGTAATACACTGCATTATGATCCTAAAAGCGGTTCAATAGTATCACTCACCGAACAATTTAATGGATCACCACACACAGTGACGATAATATTTTACTTTACATCATAATATTTATTTTACATCATAATATGCTAAAGGACGTTATGTGACAGTTATAATAACATACCGAAGACATTAGGGTAAACGAGATAGTGATTGTCCACGCACAAAACATTATTTCTTTTATGCTTTTTGTTCGATAGTTCGATAGCATAATTTCGGTCAAAAGTTGTGTTTTCTTTGATTTAATTGCAAAATCTGCTAGTTTTAAACTCTTATCGGTCATTTTAGATGTGGCCAATTAGATGTCGGTGCTGATACTCTTGTCACAAATGCCTCTAAACTAGACTAAAAATCACCAAAATTTAGTTTATTCCTGTCAAACGATGATTTCCCATTTTGAAATAGACTAAAGTGACACCACTTAACTATATTTTAGTTTGACAGCACTAAGATGGCACTGGGTTTTTAATTTAGTAAAAATATCTTTTTGATATTCTGAATTTGACATTTAGCACCAAAAATTTTGATTATCTGACTATTTTTAATAACGATTAAAAATGGTGTGGGATACAATTAGTTGTCATGCGCTAAAATTCACACCAACACCTCGACTTGTGCAAAAACAGTACTGTTTTTTTTTTCTTTTGCTTAATAACGCAATAATAATGAAAATTTCGACCCCCTCTATGAAAACCATAAACCCCAATAACTCAACATACGTAGGTAATAATTTTACATATTTTCCATACAAAAAGTGATAAATTCTATATAAAACACATAGAGACTGGGGCGTCACGCACCGCCCGGCCGGAGCCTCCGGCTCTAAAAAAAAACACGGGGTAGGGCAAACCAGTATGTACCACGTGAAGTCGCAATTGTCAAATTCAATTTTAGTTATGTCAAAATAATTTTTGAATTCAGTTTTTTTTTGTAGAATAGCTATATTCTCATAGCCAAAAGTAAGGAAGTTTAGTGATAGTTTAGTTCGGTGTAGGTACACACGGCTACACATCAAGCTATACATTTCCAGTAGCTCACCTGGCATTGTACGGAAATCCTATACATTGCGAGACCAGCATAAACTAGAATGCTTTAGGTGTATCTACAAGAGAATCGGCACCATTGCTCACCATGATTTCAGTAAGTAATCATGTGGTAATCGGCTTAGAGTTATTTACAATAACTGAAATGCATAATTAGCATTGAAATTCCTTGGACAATACTTTGTTAAAATATGTTACAGATATTATAGTGCAATCCACGACGATGCGCCCCACACCGCGATTACTGTACTGGGGCCGTATTATGAAGTATTAATGCCATCATTATTCCACTGCGAAAACAGGATGGTGCTATCGGCTTTGTATAGCTCCGTCTCTCACTCACACTGGAATAATGGTGGCATTAATACGTCATAACAAGGCCCCTGTAAGCAAGAACCGCCCGGTAGAATGACGCTCTCGCGATATATTATCGTATCTAAGGTGTGTGTGGTCGGTTAAGAGGGATCAGGGCCTGCGAGGAATTTGAAAAATAGGTATTTGAAGAAACTATTGCCGTCGTCTTACCTCAAGTCTGCCTCCGTAGAGTGCGATAGGGACAGCTGCAGCTCAGACCGATTATATCACAAAAAAAGGATGAGTTCGACGTTTCGTATTCCCCTTTTTTCTCCTCGAAAACTGAGCCGATCCAATTATTGTTTAAATGTATAATTTTATTTTATGTTAAAAACTTTTCGAAATTGTCTGGTACTTAGTCCTTCAATCACGGCGGCAAAAACGGGTCTTTTTGTAATTTTTGGAGGGTCATATTTTCATTACCAATAAGTTGCAGAAAAAATGGAAATAAAAGGGACGTGATTTCAGAATTCGTGTTTTCAAAATTGAAAGGAGTATGCTGAGATGGTTTAGTCAGTCATGTTGAGAGGATGAATGAAAGGCAACTAACAAAATGTATTTACAAGGCAGATGTGACTGAAAACGCCGGGAGGGGACGCCCTAGAAAGACATAGGTAATTATACTGACCTTATTGGTGATGTTCTTCAGAAAGGACAGGTGCGTAGTACTCGCAACGCAACCGGCGTGCGTGTATGACCAGATGTATGAACGTAAACGAGGCAAAAGGAGTATGTAAGGATCGTTGCAGGTGGCATTCTGTAGTTTTTGCCTACCCCAAGAAGAGGCTGGAGCATATGTATGTATGTCTTCAGCAGACCTTGATTTTATGAAAAAGAAAAAAGATTGCTCTAGAGGCATTATTCAGGAAGAAAAAAGGGGAATACATTAATTGTATGGAGAAACGCAGGCCCTGTTCCCTCTTAAGATAAGATATAAATACTTATTTACATTAAGCGCTATAATATTATATTTTATCTTCGATGTGTGTGAACTTTCTGATTGTACATGTAGTATAGAAAGTAAAGTAAATTATTGTTTTAAACATCATTATGAATTATATCGTATTGTCCTGTGACCCATCAATGATAGCAGGGGTGACTGATAACGAAACAGTGCAGTCCAAAGTGACAAAATAGATTATTAGAAAGTATCTTATCGTAACGAGTGGTAACGGCCAAGACTTACGAGTTGTAAGTCGTAGGTTCAAACCCAGACAGACACTTTACTTTGTGTAAATTATTTCATCACCACTGCTCTCAAAACGGTGAAGGAAAACATCGTGAGGAAACCAGCATGTCCTAGAACCAAAAATTCTAAGACATGTGACATCTACCAACCCGCACTGGGCCCGCGTGGTGGATTACGGTCCAGTCCCTCTCACCGAGAAGAGGCCTGAGTCCCGGCAGAGGGCAAATTAGGTACCTATAGGCTGTTAACGATCGTATCGTAGGCACAAATTGTGTTTATTTACAAGAGCACTTCGTTTTGGATTATCAATATTTTATCATTACCTACGTCCATTGATCTGAGTGTGTATATTGGGTTTTTTAATATATCAATGCCTACGTCATAATAAATAGAATGGCCAGCTTACGTCGTTGTTGATGTGATTAGAGCGGATGATTGCATAAAAACAAAAAAACGGGTTGCACTCCGGGAGTGCCAGCAGAAGTGAAAACTTGAATAAGTATTAACGTTGTGCATTTTTGGTATTTTGGAATGGTTATGGAATAATTTTGCACCGGTCTACTCTCCCTCCGTCTTACGAATTTTCGATCAGGTCACGTGTCCTGACGCGAGTTTAAATTTTTTTACCCATCACAAAAAAGTGCACAACGCTGCCAAAGAAATGTTCACTTAGACTTTAAACTGTGACATGTTTATAGTTTGCTGACTGAGGCCGCTTTATCGCGCCTTAGAAATGTCACTTGTTCAGACCCTCTGCAGAGAATTTGTGTGACACATTTACATAGCCTTTAATTTTAACAATTCAACAATATTAATTTCGTTATTTACGTGGTCGAGCACAGTGGTGGACTAAGCCTGATGGGGGCCCGGGGCCGCAAAACTAAATGGGCCCCCGCCCAGGTATACAAAAAATTTGAGAAGTAGTGTTTAAAAGAGCGGGCACAGCGATCTCGAAATTTTAAAACTCAAAAATTTTAGCACTTGTAGGGCCCCCAACTACACACTGAACATATTTTTGCCTTGTTTGGGCCTTTACTCGAGATTTGGTGGAGGGTCCAAGTCTGGACCGGGGCGGACCGCACCTGCCACCCACCCCTTACCTATGTAAGTAGGTTTTCCTAAAGTTTGTTCTATGTTATCAGACCTAGAAGATATTGTGATATTGAATACTGGTAAAAGAGTCCATAGTTGAGAAAACCGGTCTCAGATCTTTCTGTAACTAGTTTAATTATTTGAGATACAGTTGTGCTTATGCTTACTGTGTGAGTTTACAATATGCTCATAAAGTCTATAATTTTGTTAAATTGCACATTACATTCCAACAAAAGGCTGCTGCTACCATGATAAGTGTCGACCTCAACGAGTCTTGTAAAAATATCATTGAGTAAAATAAAGAATCTCAGTTATCTAGTGATCTGACTAAGAGGCACCATGGCTGTGAAGTCCTTAGTAGTTAAACTTAAGTAGGTTGTTTACAAGGGTCTTTTAGCCCTCGAATGGTATAAACAGACATATATAAATTTACGTTGGTTACGAAAATAATAAAAAGCCTTTATAGATTAAAGGTACGCTGATAATTGACAGTTAACACTTTCTAAGTTTACATAGCCGTATGACGTAATAACATGGCGACTACTATCTAATGGTGATAAGAAACAGATTAAAAAAGCTGAAACCTTTGAATTGAATTTTAAAATTTAGTTTGCTATTTTATGAAATAAAACTAACGTTTTCCGACTGCTTTTTGCCTAAGCTATCTCAATAATATATTTTTAGTTTTTTTCTCATATAGAGTAAAAAACCCTAATAAATACGTACTTACTAGTTTTTCGGGCATTCATGTAAACCACGTTTGCCACGTGTCAATAGAACCTTGTAGCGTTGTTTAGTCAAATTCTTGTAACCAATTGATGTTATTTACACTCAGTCAAATATCTACTTTATGTTAAGGTGATTTCAGTTTACTTTAGGATGGACTAGTACTACCGAAAAGTCATATTATTCCGGTGCAAACTTTTCCATGACTAGTTATTTTGGAAACTTAGTTTCAAACATGGAATAAGCTTTTAGCTTGCTTTCAGTTTTGTAAACACCAAATAATAGGGGCAATATATTGTTCGCTGGATAGACGAAAGATTTGGATAAATTTAAAGTGAAAGAGTCTATTTCAAATGCTCATGGATCTTCCCTCAATGAAACTATTTTCCGTATGAGTTTCACACATTCTGCTAGCAATCATTGCGTGACAAGTTCAGAGCTAATCGAAAAAACTAAATAATTTTAGAAGTTTAAAGGTATGAACGTCTTTTCCCTGACCTCACAATATGTCCAAAATAAGAATTGTGTAATGAGTAACACTGTTTAAGTGTTGTTGTTTGGGAGTTGTATAATTAACCTTGTTATGAGGTGCACTTGAGGAGCAGATGGTTTTAAAGTAAAGCAATTTGTAGCTAATTCATGCGTAGTACCTACATTTATTGTATGGTACCTGGGGCCCAAGTATGCTATTTTTATAAATTCGTCATTCAAACTCAAACTCAAAGCATTTATTTCAATTAAACCATTTACAGGCACTTTTGAATTGTCAAGGGGTCGGTGAGACAAAAAATATGAAGCTAGTTGCCCATTCCAAAGCGTAGTAGAATGGAGAAGAATTCCAACACGATCCCATTGTCATTTTGCTAAAAGTTCGTAATCTGCTAAATTCATAATGGTCGATCATTGGTTGATCATTGTATTCCACAAACACGATACTCGTAACGAATTAAAAGCAATGACTGCACAATGACGTTCTAATGGTAGGTCACTGATCAAAGGAACTGTCAAAAAATTTAGCAGATTACCGCCTAAGTTAGTCATTAATTTGCCATTATGTACGAGATTACCAATAGATGCCATTTCTTTCAATGGAGTGTCAGTGGCTGACCATTGGAAAATATATTATTAGATTACTTACCAAACTTGTCAAAATCAACAATTATGAAATCAATGATAGACCATTCTGACACTATTGTAATAGCAGACTTGAGGCCCTGATCTTGTTCAAGTTCTAATCACAATCCATCAATCAATAATCTCTAGGTAATCCTCACAAGCCCATTGTGTCTTTGATAATTTCCCCGTTGTATTTATCATTTAATCTACTGCTAAATATTTAGACTAGTAGTTGGCGATCAAATGTTCTATAATTAGGCATTTTGTTTTTATAACCTTTGAATAAGATCACCCAGTGCCCAGACCTTCGGGAAATACGGGCGTAATGCTATGGAATGCGACTAAGTTCACTACTTAGTAGGTACTATCGAGGACACGGTGGAGCATACGGTGGAGGTATGCCCGGCTTGGGCAGAGCACCGCCGTGTCCTCGTGGAGGCGATCGGTGGCGGGAATCTCTCGCGTCCGGCCCTGGTCCAGGCCATGGTACGGAGCGAGAGGGCATGGGAGGCCGTCACCTCCTTCTGCGAAGCAGTAATGCTCGCAAAGGAGGAGGCGGAACGCGTGAGGGAGAGGCAAATTTCACACCCTCACGCCCCTAGCCGCCGCAGGAGGAGACGCTCATAAGCTGTACGGAGCGGAGTGGAGTGGGGATTGCACTATCTATAGTCAAGGTAGGTTGGAGGAAAATCTTGTTTTCCGTAAATGTCACTCAGTACTGGTAGTTTAGTAGGTACAGAAGAATTACAAAAGACTTGAAGTATGAAAATCCTAATATGGAAGGTATTATTGAGTACATTATACAGGGTGATTGGAAGATGGGTGCAAAGCTTTAAGTCGAAGATAGTACAGACAATTTAGAACCATTTAAGCCATGGTTGTCTTAGACGAAGTCTTACCAATTACCAATCAAAATTACACGTAACAAAATAATTATTATGGTTGACGACAACGCGGGCGCAGCGGTAGGAGTCAATGACCTTTTCCTCGGCTATTAGGATTGTAATCCCGGTAGTACGTACCCGTAGGATATTTTCCGACATCTAAGCGGGCGAAGCCGCGGACAAAGGTAGTTATTTTTATTTCAGATCGCCGTGAAGTAAAATAAGCTTTTTTTTTCGGTGGATTTGCTCTTGAGTCTATGTCAGAGGTGGCAGAGACAAAGTCGACGGTGGAGTGAGCTTACCCAGAAGAAGCCTGTTCACTCTTACTTTGAATAAATTCGGGTTGTATGCGTTCGGAAACACAGACGCAGGCAGAGAGTACCACTCCTTTGCTGTGCGTATTATAAAAGACGTTTGAAAACGCTTAGTGCGAGTTGGTGGTATATCAACTAGGTAGGGATGGTAACCTGCAGTGCGTCTAGATGTCCGATGGTAGAAGGCGGCCGGTGGAATGAGGTCGTGGAGTTCTTGAGCACACTCGCCGAAGTACAATCTGTAGAAGACCGACAAGCAGGAAACCTTGCGGCGATGAGCCAAGCTGTGAAGCTGTGGCATCCACCAGTTTAACGTCGTCAATGAGCCTCTTAGCTCTGCGCTCCACCAAATCAAGCGCAGCAAGTTGGTACTTAGCTGAGCCGTCCCAAAGGTGGCTGCAATACTCCATGCAGGATCGGACTTGTGCTTTGTAAAGGGTTAAAAGCTGTCCAGGCGTAAAGTATCGCTTCACTCTATTTAGGACGCCCAGTTTCTTGGCCGCAGTTTGAGCATTGTATTCGATGGTGGAGCCGAAGTTGAGACCTGGGGCCCAAGTCTGCTATTTTTTATAAATTCGTCATTCCAACACGATCCCATTGTCATTTTTGCTAAAAGTTCGTAATCTGCTAAATTCATAATGGTCGATCATTGGTTGATCATTGTATTCCACAAACACGATACTCGTAACGAATTAAAAGAAATGACTGCACAATGACGTTCTCATGGTAGGTCATCACTGATTAAAGGAACTGTCAAAAGTTTAGCAGATTACCGCCTAAGTCAGTCATTCATTTTCATTATGTACGAGATTACCAATAGATGCCATTTCTTTCAATGGAGTGTCAGTGGCTGACCATTGAAAAGTCATAATGACGCCATTATGTTAGTAGATTACCAAACTTGTCAAAATCAACAAGTAAGAAATCAATGATAGACCATTCTGACACTATTGTAATAGCAGACTTGAGGCCCTGATGTAAACTGTGTAATGTAAGCTGTGGCAGCTAAGAGATGTCCCGTCCCAACTGACGACGCTCGGTCACAAACATGACGCATGGATCAGCACCATTCCTTACTATGGTGACTCAGGCATCTCTAAACCTTGGGAAAATCCACGCTCTTTATTTCCAAGTATTAGATAATACTTCAACAATGTATTAGTGCACCAGCACGGAGTCGAACCCGGCAAATGGTAAAGGTCACCGCTGCACATGTCAGCACATAAATTCATATCTCTCTTGATTGTTTATGATCACTCATAAAACTGTCCTGTATCATTTTCACTGCAGATTGATTAAACTCGTGTTGGTTTTAATGAATCTGAAAAATGATATGTTATGATGTTATATCACCAATTTCTGCCACCAATTACCGTATGCAATAGAAGAAAAATTACTTCAGATAGATCTAGATCTAAAACTCCCACAAAAAACTAAAATATATGATTCATCAACATTGGGAGGCCTACCGGCATGTGAAGCCAAGTCAGAAGCCCATGGGTGGCATACAAACTTTGACACCTGGGCGATCGCTATACGACCGCATTCGGTCGCAAAGTCTTAATGGCGTCCTGAGACGGTCAAAATTACTTAACAAGCTTGAAAAAATCACGTGCTTGTCAACCACGTCGCGAGCGTCTAGCGAATCAGTCCTATAGTTATTGGTTTAGGTATCTACGGTTAAAACTGCGGTATAAACTTTATGTTTAGGGATAAAAGCGTTATGATAAAAAACAGTAGGAGTTTAAATATATTTACATTAATGATATTATTAATTACAATTTTCGCAAACATGAGTGTTATGAACATCGCCGGTAGCACTACAAATAGTATGAATGAAAACTTTAGGATGAAAAATTTTAGGAAGAGTGATCATTCGGATTACAAATCGTTAGGAAGAACAATTTCGGGTAAAGAACTTTAGTTGAGCCAATTAGGACCCGTGTGGATGTGTGTATGAGAGAGGATGTGCGTGTGGGTGAGGCGGTGCCAGTATAACAAATCTCCACTTATTGTAACAATAATTAATCCGCTGCCGCGGCACGCTCGCTTCGCTCGCTCGGCTCGTGCGTTGTGGTCACAGTTCTAACCTAACCTAAACCAATAATTATGAATAAGACCGATTCGTTTCTGGAACTTGACTGAATGACTGGAGCGTGACTCTGGCTTTCAAAAATACACCAATAAAAGTGATTATTTGAAAGCTATAGCCGCTAATATTAAACTAATTTAATTGAAAAGTGTATTATGAAAACATGTATTTAACTACTTGTACCATGGTACTATTATTCTTATTGTATGTTATGTGACAACAAAGTTACGCAAAATTAGTGTATATAATACTGATTATTATGAATAAAAAGAAATCTAAACAAAAAGATATGACTTTGAATAATAGTGTAAAAGATGGTTATGTTGAGAAAATATAGGAAAACAAATAAAAGTATAATAGATGTTTATTGCTACTGACATTATGAAGTTGAATGCTTCGGAATTATGAACATTAGAGACAGAGTAGTTAGGAATTGTGATTGTTAGGATGAAAAATGTTAGGAAGAACATTTTCGGATTTCCAATTATCGGAGTTGAAAATTTAGGTGAACTTTGGCGCACCCCATCCACACCAACCAAACACCTATCACGCCTCACACACCCCTCATACATCACAGACTCCAAACACACAATACACCCACATTCACATCACAAAACAATCATTTTTTTTTTTATGTAATGCATAAGTAAAAAAATGTATGTTGTACAAACAGCCAAAGCTATAGAAGTGAGGAGTTTCCTAACACAGGCGTCATCATGCTTAAAAGGAGGCTCCAATCATAAACTAAAGTGAACTAGTTGGTACAGAAAAAAACAACGGTTTGCACTCCGGGAGTGCCGGCAGAAGTGAAAACTTAAATATTAACGTTGTGCATTTTTCCGTCTTATGATTTTTCGATCAGGTCACGTGTCCTGACGCGAGTTTAACATTTTTTGCCCGTCACAAAAAAAGTGCACAACGCCGCTAAAGAAGTTTTCACTTCAATAAACATTTTGTATTTTTGTAATCGCGAAAAAATTATCGACATTCCCATAGAAAACTTACCATACCTACTCGACCCGAATGTATGGGAAAGTTGATATTTTTTTCTAGATTACGATGTTGGTCATCATGCCCATGGAGAAAGTTGTTCAGTGTGATGGTCAGTACCACGCCTTTTTTAATTTGTTCACATGATGTTATGCATCTAGGTAAATAGGTTTTTTAACTTTGATGCGTGCCACTTTTAATGGCGACATTAATTTAACACTCATAATTAAACGGTTGCCCATTTTCGTTTTAAGAAGATATTTTATTTATTTATTTTATTATTTATGTACACACAGAAAAATAGGTACAGATAAGACATAATCATCATTTTGAGTACAAAGGTACTGCTTATTTCTTAAGAAATTTCTTCCAGCAGACCTGCGACAGGAGAAATGAGAAAGAAATGTAGACAATAGTGTGTGAGAACAAGAAGAGAAAAATATAATTATGCGAAGTCTTAAACTTTAATATTGAAATAAACCTACACGTTTATCGTAATAAATTAACATATACAAATAAACACATAGAGCTTAAATATATAAATATATATACTATAGTTATATAAATACTCAAAGTTGAGTTTAATTTCATTAAACGTTATTATTTATTGAAATACCTATTTACAATTTTGTAAAATAGCGTCTTGGAGCAACCTGCTGCTATTATCTATATAATTACGCAACACATTTTCGTAAACGATTACGACTAATATGTTTCATTTTGACAGTTCAACAACATTCATTGCGTTTTATACGTTGTTGAGCAGATTTTTATTTTTCGAAATTATAAAGTAATGGATTAGCAATCTGTTTCAAAACGATTCAGATTGTGATTGTTCGTATAATACGTAATTAGGAAACTGTAGCGCAGAGGTCATTTCACGGGTTACCGATTATAACATCGCATCAATGATATTAAAACGAATAACATGCAAAGAGTAGGCGAATTGAAAGAAAAAGAGAGCTTTATTATTTATTTTAATTATATTTAATTTATTCAGTTTAATTTTATTTTTCTATTTACTCTTTTTTCTATCTTTATTTGTTATGATACTGTCCCAACCGTTTGTTAAATTATTAAGACGCTGATATAATGCCAATGGACTTGTATGGACTGGCCCATCAAATGGCGCTGTCCCATTACAATTAGACGCATTATTAATTTATTATACATTAAAAAGGTGTTTTAATAAAACACGTATATTATAAGATTAATAACTAAATTATCTTTAAAATTGTGAAGGTTTCAGGAAAGTACGCTTGATAGTTTTTGTATGATTCTCAGTTGTATAATAGACATAACTTTACACATTAATTACACTATGTAATATAAACATAACCTAAAATATTCATGTATTAAGTTATTAAGAAAATGCTTTTATTTAACATTTATTTTATCCAAATCATTAGCACTACTGGTTTAGACGAGATCTTCAGTATAAAATCATTAAAAGTTGGTTATCGTCGCCATTGCATTGTAGCGGCACGTTGTAGAAAAGTGGGGAACAGAGGGCTTACACAAAGTGACATTCTATCAGCGATCACGATGTTGGAATAGTCAAATATGACATCATCATCAGCAGCATTGCCCTCCTCCCTTTTGTGCCCTGTTTTCCTGCTCCGCGCGAGTCTCATCAAGGGCCTCAAGTCTGCTATTACAATAGTGTCAGAATGGTCTATCATTGCATGATTTCATAATTGTTGATTTTGACAAGTTTGGTAATCTACTTACATTTTGGCGTCATTATGACTTTCCAATGGTCAGCCACTGACACTCCATTGAAAGAAATTGCATCTATTGGTAATCTCGTACATAATGAAAAATGAATGACTGACTTAGGCGGTAATCTCCTAAAATGTTGACAGTTCCTTTGATCCGTGACCTACCATGAGAACGTCATTGTGCAGTCATTTCTTTTAATTCGTTACGAGTATCGTGTTTGTGGAATACAATAATCAACCAATGATCGACCATTATGAATTTAGCAGATTACGAACTTTTAACAAAATGACAGTGGGATCGTATTGGAATGACGAATTTATAAAAATAGCAGACTTGGGCCCAAGGTCTTCCCCGCGATCTTCTGTAGGTCATTAACCAACCTGGCTATTGGTCTGCCAACGCTCCTTCTACCGTTTCTCGGCAACCATTTCGTTAGGGCTCTGCTACACCACACGATCACCACATCTAGCCAAGTGTTCTCCCACTACCATTTCGGAGCCGCTACCCGTACCTAGTCCTACGTCTTGAACCTTCTCTATCTATGTTTAGGGGTTTGGTTTCCGCACTTAGTCCCTCAGGTGGACCATTGTGCGTGGGCTATGGCAGCTGTCCGTGGTTATTCCAACCAACCCGAAGTTTGTTTTGGCCTCCAGAAGTTGAGTAAGTCTCCTGGTCTGTTCAGAGCACCTGTGAAAGTTCTAGGTAACTCGAGGGTTTGCATTCAAAGGGCACATGCGCATCAGATTCCTCTATCTCCATGCATGCCCTGCATAGAGGGCTGTATTGACCCTCATTCCTACGTCGAGTTATGGACTCGGTTTTTCAGTGATAGGCCTAACATGGCGCGCTCCATAGCCCGTGCAACTTGGACTTTGTACCACAGTCAAAAAGAAAAAGCTTATGTCAATCCAGTTGAAAGTAATTGTAGAAAAAAAGTAAGTGTGAAAAATCACACTTAAAAAGAATGAAACAAGAAAATATTTCAGACAGAACTCAAGACATAGGACCAAAATGGCAAGGCATAGATAAAAGAAAGAAGGAGATATGCCCGGTAGTTGAAAATGTATCGAAACCCAATGTCTTTCTCTTTGTCCCCAACCACCGCAACATCTGTTAGAGTATAGCAAAAACAAATCAATCCTACTTCAACACTATCGTCTTTCTCTTTCTAACTCATAAATATTATTTTTTATAACCGAGCCCGCGCTTAACCACTTGATGAAATCCTTACTTTCTCATAGTAACTGCTCTATACTTTTAGCCTTGTCTTGATCACACGTCTCACCTACTACTACAAAAACACACCTTCCTACAATACAAAGAAAATGATAATAAGCGTATTATTGAAATCCTTAGAATGGTCTTTCCTTTGGTGTCCAACCTTTAACCCTAACAACAACTACACCATGCAGATCAGTAAAGTCAATAGATATATACGAGATCGCACTAATACTTGCAATTTATAAATCAGAACGTACTAACAATCAATTATAGTTTTAAACCTTACCCATCAAACACAGCGTACCGACCTGGCAACACTCAAAAGGCGCCATCAATATCTTATTTTGCGCTGGAAATTGTTTTTCGCGTTTAGGCGCCTCGCTCTATCCCAGGGTCGGCGCTGTAAATTGTATTAGATGCAGTCAACGGCATCCAAGACTCCTTTATATTCTACTCACTCACTAACCGAAATCGAGCGTGGACTACATACGGTCTACAACAGATCCCTCTATTATCAACTGATCTCATTATGACGTACTTATTTACAAAAGGGGCCTTGTATTTAGTAAATTTATTTAATATTCTAATTGCATTTTATTTTGATCTTCCTCGTTATCAATCATTGTGTGTGCCTAATACTAACAATAGTTTTATGGTTTCGACAATAGCTAAAGCGTGGTCTCTGTCGGACTACATAGAAAAGAAAAAGAAGCGCGATGAACTCTGGTAATTTCTTGCAGCTTACGAAGCAATTATCTATTTAAAAAAGAATATTGATTAGACAAAAAAAAAATAAACACTTAAGTTATTATGTTGCTTGTAGAATATCAGACTGATTGCATATAACATTAATATGGTTTTTATCTTTTTTTTTTGTTTTTTTTTTAAAGTGAAAACTTCTTTAGCGGCGTTTTGTGCACTTTTTTGTGATGGTAAAAAAATGTTAAAACTCGCGTCAGGACACGTGGCCTGATCGAAAATTCGTAAGACGGAGGGAGAGTAGACCGGTGCAAAATTATTCCCTAACCGTTCCAAAATATCAAAAATGCACAATTAATATTCAAGTTTTCACTTCTGCCGGCACTCCCGGAGTGCAACCCGTTTTTTTTGCTGATTTTGTTTACTGCAGTGGACATTAAACTTTTAGGCAATAAAAAAACTTGCGTTTAGCTTCCAGTAGTCCCCTTAAATTGACTGCCTCGTTGGTCTAGTGGTCGTAAGAGTGACTGCTGAGCGTTGCTGAAGGCAACGGCCTGGGTTCGATCCCCAGGTCGGGCAAAGTGATATTGGGTTTTTCCGTCATAAATTTCTCATTAGCAAACCGGAGTCTGGATTTGTGCCCTGAGGCATGGGCGCCGGGAGGGGGGTGCAAGGGGGTGCAGTTGCACCACCCTTTTTTTATTGGTTAGGGAAATCATCAAATGACTTCTCCCGCTCTGGGTGGAGCGGGACGGCGGCGTGTCAGACTCTTACTGACTAAAACCCACCCGTGTTCCTTCTGTTGCCTGTGCAATGTCAGGGGGGCACGGTATCCCTTTCGGACTTTCCCGCAACCCCGGCAGGCAATGGTCCTATCGGACCCCTTCAGTCGCTGACGTCTCTTTGAGGCGCGCGTGGAACATAACGCGCCCTCGACCCGGGCTTGGTCCTTACCGGACGGCGAGCTACCCATTACTCACCGTCCGCAATCCCGCGCCTACGGTGGCCGGGAATCGGCCTGCGATTCCCGACGCCCAGGGCGTCTCCTCCTGCGGCGGCTAGGGGCGTGAGGGTGCGAAGTTTGCCTCTCCCTCACGCGTTCCGCGTCCTCCTTAGCCCTTCGCGAGCATTACTGCTTCCCCGCCACCAAAGTTGAGAGATCCCCGCTACCGAAGTTGCACCACCCTGGCTTCAATATAAAAAAATACCTATGTAAAAATTTGAGAACGGCTAACACAATAATATAGAACATATTCGAGGCGTGATCCTAAAATTGACACTAATGACTAACCCTGCTCTAATTACGTAATTAATACACGAGCAATCGGAATTTGAATCGTTTTGAAACAAATTGCTAATCCATTGCTTCATAAGTTCGAAAAAAAAATCTGTTCAACAAAGTAAATAACGCAATTAATGTTGTTGAACTGTCAAAATGACACTTTGTCGTAATCGTTCACGAAAATGTGTTGCGTAATTAGATAGCTGGTCCCCATACATTTTCACTAGTGACGCGATAGCAGTGCTGCAGCAGCACTACTGTCGCGTGCAGTGTTCTTTGGAACCATACATAAAGAGAAGCAGCTATTTGCGTTTAGGCAATTTAATATTCAAATTGCATTTTATGTGAGATCTTCCTCGATATCAATCATTGTGTGTATCTAATACTAATGTTAGGGGTTTCATCTGTTGCGTAAATCCAGCTGGTGTTTCAATATGTAGCGGTTACACCGCCACATACGAACTACGCATCAAAAGACATGACGTCACACAAATCCTGCATCGCGCAATTAGAGTTTACCGCGCGAACGACATAGATAAGACTATCCGAAATCAACAGTAGGGCAGTCGGCCCGCCAGACATAACACCCGTCTGGTTGGAGGATCCTCCCTTTTCTATGGTGGATGAGTGAACTTTACACCCTTTTCCTCATGCCCCTAAATTGGTGACCCCGAGTATGAACGTCAACGCAGCCTTCGTGCAACTACTTCAGCGTGACGTTATCATCATCATCACTCCCGCAAGCTTTCGTGAGGCGAGTCACACAGACAGCCAGCACCCATGGCTTCAACGGGTATCCTGACCACCAGCATGCGGCGAACGCGCATTCCTGGTCATCACCCTCAGCCTCATCAGCAACCTTGGCACAGCATCTGCATCTTCGGCCGGTCTCACAAGCAGAGATCTTTTTACTCTCTCCTGGTCGACGCTAGCAGTCCGCCACAACCTGGCGCTATACCACATCCGACTCACTGGATCGTGACGCAGCGTCACCCCGACTCACTGGGGAATCACCGCAGACAGTTCCAACTCACCGCGAACTATGCGGCACCCGGTTCCGACTCACTGGAACCTCCACTGGTACTGTGAAGCATCGCAAGATACAAGACTCAGCCCACTATCGACCTCCGGTCTCCGGAGGGGAGTGATGTAGCGGTTACACCGCCACATACGAACTACGCATCAAAAGACATGACGTCACACAAATCCTGCATCGCGCAATTAGAGTTTACCGCGCGAACGACATAGATAAGACTATCCGAAATCAACAGTAGGGCAGTCGGCCCGCCAGACACAACACCTGTCTGGTTGGAGGATCCTCCCTTTTCTATGGTGGATGAGTGAACTCTACACCCTGTTCCTCATGCCCCTAAAAATACATATGTAATAGGTACTGTCTTTAGACAGGGTCAAATTAAATTAGGATTTTAATTAATCTAATTTATTATCTGTGTCTCTCTAATCTTTTTCTCTGTGATTAGATCTATTTAACATGTAACATTTTAGATACTAGAGTAGTTGATATAAAATAAGGTAGTTTTATTTTCTTTTTTTTTTTCTCTTTTGTACGTTCAACTTTCGTTTTGCATGCTGAGTTTACCTATAAGTGATTGTGCACTATTGTTTAACTGTTTTTGCTTGTTTTTCTATGCCCATAACCAGTGTAAACAATTGTTGGTAAACCAAAATAAATAAAATAAAATAAAATAAATTAACGATGATCATGTTACAACAACAGTGAAGTGAGGCTGGTTTCGTAAACATGTTTGCACTTATAGTTCACGCGCTGTAGCATGGTGCAGGTGACAGGTGACAGAAAGGGTAAATTTATTTAATTTACTACAGTTATTACTGAGTCCGTATTATGTGCACAATCTGTATCAAAACAAGTTAATTATAATATATTTTACTCTTTCTGTCACCTGTCACCCGCGTGAACTATAGTGAGGTGTAGTTTGATTGTAAATAATATGTGCGTGTGAGCGTGTATGCACTGAGCGAACGTGTAGTTTTGGCATGCTGCACTGTATTGTTCTTGGTTTTTATTTGGTCTGAGATAAAACAAAACGGACGCAGCCAACGGACGAAGCGTTGAGCCTTTTTGGCGCAGCCCTGATTATTCTCTATTTTTTTAATTTTGTTATTAGTGTTTCACGAACTGTGTCCAAAGTCCAAATAAATATTAAACTTTCTTTCTTTCAAATTAATTTGATAAGTATTTTTTTGGGTCGTCGACCGCAAATAACGGACTCTCACTTGAAATATCAGATTTTTTTGAGCCACCATTGACGTCATAGGTATCGATAAAAAACAAAAAAAGAAGACGTCTTCAACTCACATTTTTTCTAGTAACAGCACTAATAGTGGTCGTTGACCCCAAAAGATAAATCATTATTAATAAGTACTAATTTTATTTTTATTTTAGGTCGTGTTTAGATAAGTCGATATGTCGCAGTAAGATGGTTATAGCCAATTTGAAATAACGGTTCATAACTGTCAAAGTGCCCTATTTTTGTTACTGTGACCAATTTTGAGTGCTAACCATCTTACTGCGACATATCGACTTATCTAAACAGTAGCGTACCTAGTTGGTCACAGTTCTACGTTACAACATTACCTAACCTACATAATGTAATAGGTATTTGTTTATTCCACAAATAATACCTATTGCTTTATTAATTACTTTTTTTTTTGTTCTTATTAATTTGATTGTAGTAGGTACCCTAATAGTTTAATTACTAGATAGTGCTCGTATCATATATTCCTAGTAAGACACCGCTAACTATATTACGAGAGGAGCGGTGGCCCAGTGGTGGCGGCCCCGACTTACGAGGGTTCGTGGTAGGTCGTGGGTTCGAACTAGTGAATAGTCCCGGGAAATCCCGGAACCGAAAGTACCGGGAAATCCCGAAAAATTGTGTCTTAATAGGAACCGGGATTTTAAAAACCAAATCCCGGTACTTTCGGGGATGATACTTTAGAATATTCTAATTTTACGCGTTTAGAATATTCTAATTTTATTGCCTAAGGCCGACCGCTTAAAAGCGTGGAATACACAACATGCAACCTAGTAGTACAGAACATGTTACTTTCAAGCAAATGCTACTTAGTAGCATTCAACTAGCATGTTTATTAGTAGCATGTGTATTGCAGGGTCAACTGAGACTGTTTCTGAGGTAGCATCTCGAGGCGGTAGGGGTGGCGAAATATGTGCATCAGATCAGCTTGAACAGATGATCAAGTCCCTCAAAATGTTGAGTCTCCTTTAACATCGACAAATAGGTAACTATAGAAATAATACCAAAGAAAAAAGCGAAATTAACCGATTAACTACGAATCTGACGCAAACCATTCCATGGAACCTATAGTTTCCCGAATATCACCTATAGGCGACCCACTCCGCCAGACGAATTATTGAGTACGGTAGGAGCACAAATACAGAGCCTCGACCAGGCACCTTGATTTTAATTTACTGTCAATAATCAAACAAAATCGTCGCCGTCGCATTGAAATTATAAACCCTGAAGACGTAGTGACTGCATTCGAAAGGGCTGTGGTAGAGAAAACCAGGTCTCGATTCCCACCAAGCAAGATCGGAAGAATCTTCCTTTTCAATGGAGAAGTGGTGACCTACCTACACCTTCTTTTAGCGACACATTATTGTTTTCCGACATGCACGCGAGCGGAACCGCAGGCACGGCTAGTACTAAATAAAACTGATTTAGTGTCTATAAAACAAGTAATAAAACGTTTTATTTGACTTGATCTTTCTCTGTTTCAACACTTTTAACTCTATAAAGGCTTACTTACAAGTATCGAAAGTACCGGGAATCCCGGTTATATAGCAAGAAGGTCACAAAAATCCCGGTTCTTTAAAACAGAACCAGTTCTGCATTCCCTAGTTCGAACCCAGACAGGCGCATTACTTTGTGTAATTTATTTCATCACCACTGCTCTCAAAACGGTGAAGGAAAACATCGTGAGGAAACCGGCATGTCCTAGACCCAAAAATTCTAAGACATGTGACATCTACCAATCCGCACTGGGCACGCGTGGTTTATTATAGCCCACTCCCTCTCATTGAGAGGAGGCCGTGTCCGCAGTGGGAACGTTATAGGCTGATGATGATGATGATGAACTATATTACGGTATATAGCTATATCCCTAGGGATATACAGAACTATATTATATCACGATTATATCTATCTTACAGCGACATGTTTATGCGGGAAGCTCTTTTTAGCGTGTCGATAGTAATTAAAATTGAGTCTTCCCTTAGTAGGATTCTTCCGATCCCTGGGTAAAAAAAAGAAATTGTAAGTATTTAGTCCGCGAGTTGAGGCTCAGTCCATTGCTAAAAAAATCGCGGATTTCAAGTTTATTGCTTCTCTTGTTACAACAAGAGAAGAAACTCGTGGCAAAATAAAACAATAATGTAAAATATTGTACCATGTATGGTTATTTTACCACGAGTTTTCTCAAAAGGTTACGCCTAGGGTGCCTGAAATTTTCGGGCCGATGCTGACCTGACACCACCTCATCATCATCATCAGCTCACAACAGTCCACTGCTGCACATAGGCCTCTCCAATTTCAAGCCATTCAGCTCGATTCCCGGCAACTCTCATCCAGCAGCAGCCACACTGCGAAGATCAAATTCAAACTCAAACTCAAAGCATTTATTTCAATTAAACCATTTACAGGCACTTTTGAATTGTCAAGAAGTGAAATATGATCGTCGCTCCATCTAGTCTTCGCACCTTACGTTTGCCGATTCGCGGTCTCCGCTCAAGAAGTTAATTAGGCCTCAAATGGCATGATTTCATAAAATAGTCATTCAATAGGGTAATATGAACTGTATTGATGATTATAATAATTCTGTAGGTAATACATATTTGTTATTGGTCGTATTTTGATCACCTGCAAAATGTAAAAAAAATAATTTTGTGAGCTGCCCATAAGCTGAATTTCGTGGGCTTTCAGCTTAAGGTACTTACATTGAAAGAATCACCTTAAGTAATGCTAAAGTAGAGTTTGATAAGTTTTCAACTTAAAATTCTCAATTCAGAAACCGGTGTACAATCTACAAAATTCCCACCAACAATACCACGTCTATAGAGATAGTGCAATCCACGACGACGCGCCCCACTACGCTCCGCTCCGTACTAAAGTGCAGCTTACAGTACAGTCATCGCGGAGTGGGGCGCGTCGTCGTGGATTGCACTATCTGTACCACTAAAAGCTATTGTGCTGAGAAAATTAAACCAATTTCAATTTTCTAAGACACCAAATTGTGTGAATTCTAAGATTGTGAGAACATAGTTCGTTTTAACAATAGTAAAGAAACTGTTTGTGTAGTAATCTTCTCATTTATGTCAAAATTCTAAATATTACAGGGTTATTGGTAAAATACTAACAACTTCTTAGCACGTTCAGTGCCGGGACCCCTCCTGGAGGGTTCACCTAGTCGCATATGGAGCCTTAGCGAATACAGCATTATAAACCGTGAAAAAATTATGTGATGTATATTTTAACAAGATTTAAAATATAAATCACATTCATCATCGTTGGTTTTAAAATCCAAGCACTTTTATGATTTTTTTTAAAATTTTGTTCACGATTACAAAAAAAAAAAAAAAATTGTTCGTTTTACAGTGTTTTATAACACGTTTGAGTTTAGGCCTAAAGTTATTATTTAGCCACAGATCTTTTTACTCTATAAAAATAAGGTACAGTACCCAGTGCGCATGCGCATCCTTCGTTTAGAATTAGATACGCGTTCTGCGCGCGCACCGAATTACAACATACGCCATCAATCATTCGGACAGGTGACACCAAACGTTTAGAGTTAAACTTAGATTAGTTTGACAGGTTGTTTATTTGTTTTGTTTAAATAATAATAATCATTTTATTTGCAATAAGTATTGGTACAGTGTTGGTCTTAAAATACATAGTCAGATATTTGACATGCAAATCATTGTAATTTTTAATTAACAGGGATGCTGCGGATGCGGATTTTTGGTGGTAGGTACACATCCGCGGAAGTGGATGATGTGTATTTATTTAAACTTTTCTCACTAAAAAAGTACAAGGGCGGACTTAATGCCTTAGGCATTCTCTACCAGTCAACCAAGGGTGGTGAAGAGATTAGATGGCAGGGTGCTCTGTTTAAGAGGAACAAAGAATAATCTTTTTTTTTTTTAATAAATCATTATTAATAATTATAAGACACACACATACATACCTACATATTTAATAAAATATATACCTATATTATATATATAGAAATTCAAGGGAGAGAGGTGTTGAGATAACTCTACTCTATATGCGGATCTCAAGTTTTTTTAAGGGATCCGTCAAGGCGGCAAGGCAAAATTCGTTACGTTTGTTGCAAATTGCAGCGCTGTTTCGTTGTACGTTGATCATAATTAAATTCACGGCAATTATAATAAAATAATAACTAAATTATAATCATTTAAAAATCAATACAGCTCTCGAAATTGTATGAGTTTGATGGATATAAGACTATTTCGAGAAATGTGACGATTTAGAGCTATACATACCTATAGATGATTTAAATGATTATCATTTCCATTCTGTTGATTATGATTTTACTTATATTCACCCTTTTCCATCACACCGCATTGATTAATGTGGATGCGGATACGAATATCCGCAACATCCGTGGATTATACATAAATTACAATGTATTTTATTTATGTCCAATAGCATTTTTTTTTTTTAACGTTGCCCCACTAGGAATTTATCCTTTATCGTGGGTTTGTTTACATACATTTAAACTCACATACACAAACAGCCAGACCCGGAACAACTAATTGTAGGTCATACAAATATTGTTCCGTGCGGAGATCGAACCCGCGACATGCAGCGCAGCAGTCAATTACTTAACCACTGCGCCAACCGTGCCGTCAATTGTTTCTATTGTTAATTAATTTTACAATACATTCAATATTAATTATAGTCACATATTTTTTTTTAAGAGGCCGTGCACGAAATGGACTGATTTTAATCAATTTAGTTCATTAGTTGTGAGATAGGGAAAAAGAATTTAAACAAAACT
Organism: Xanthia togata; assembly: GCA_963853775.1. Taxonomy (NCBI): domain Eukaryota; kingdom Metazoa; phylum Arthropoda; class Insecta; order Lepidoptera; family Noctuidae; genus Xanthia; species Xanthia togata. The sequence continues at coordinate 9,836,130 of OY970817.1, read as the reverse complement.
ATTAGTGATTTAAAAAGTCGAGTTGTTTGTTTTGCATGTAGCTGAAAGGGATTTTTCAAATAAGTTAAGTGTTCATGGAAAATCACAAATGGTCGCAATAAGTTTTCCGAAAGATTACGCGAGACTGACTGACGTTTGATCACTTTTTTACTAGAAACTTCTTTTGATTTTGAACATTAAAAATATCATCAACATCGTTTGTATAGTCTACTTGCCACATGGCTTAACCACTTTTTTCAACGTCCATACAAAATATAGCAGAAAAATAATGTTTATAACGCGAACTTATTTCGAAAAGCCGTGTGAAAAACAGACGACGCGTACCTTTATTAACCAGAGTCGTATGACATCCGTCAGCAGAGGCCCTAGTGTGAGTTTCATTTAACCATCTCGATTTTACGCATTGACCGCGTTCGGCGCTCCGATTGGCGGCTGGACGGCCTTCACCAGTGAAGTGCCGAGATGGTTAAATGAAACTCACACCCTCTGAGCAGCGCATCAAGATACAATTTACGAAGCCTTTTCTTCGCCCCGAAACCTTATTGTTTTAATCAATATTGTGATGGATGTGTGTATGTTAAATTTTATTAATTGTATTGTGATCTTAATTTAAATTTTGAAACAATTTATAGTATTTTATATTATTGCTGACTACTAAATGTGTACTGCAAGCTATATGTATAACCAAAATGTAAAATCTAAATATTTGCACGACTAAAATGCCGAATATAGTGAAACCCATAGATATTATGAAGTTATAATTAGCTACCTATATTCTTGGAAATAAATATATCAAATCAAATCATATCAAAATCAAATCAAACATATTATATTGTGTTATTATTACTATTATTTAGCAAACCATATCAAGAAATTTAAAAATCACACATTAGTGTTCAGCTATGCTTGAAATAAAATCAAAATTTTATTTGATGATTATACAATATCTTCATGTAAATCAAAGGCGAAATAAACCATATTTTCGAGAGCGCAAAAGTGATGCAATTATTAAACAGCTGCTATGACTGACACAAATGGTTTAGCACCACGAAAACTGTACTTTTATACTTGTCTAGATACTACTAGACTGTAATATTGTTTCAATTATTTCAAGCTTTCCTACAATTAGATAAGTTAGTGACGAAAAAGGGTTTTTTCGTGCACGGAGCCTTAACATTATTTATAAATTCAATAACAATTGCATGCTTTGATAGAGCAGCTGATATTGATCTTTGAAAAGAAGTAAAAAACCGGCCAACTAGTTGGGATAAATATTTATCTCACGAACAAACTAAACGTTGTAGTTGAAAAACACTGTATCCCATACATTCCAACTAAGTTTGTACGCGCGAATTCTTATAGGTTTTCCTGTGTGTGTGTTGTGTGTATAATTTTTGGCTCAGTAATTTCGGAGATACTACTGACAAAAATATTTTATTTCACATAAACCTACATCCTACATGGGCAATTATGAAACGTCAGAAGCTAAATGCGCGGTTCTAATTGTCGTTTCCTATGGAGAAGAGCCGGCAAGAAACTCCACGGTTACTCTTTTAAAAATAATTGGCTTTTTCAATATTTTCAAATTACAGTGTTAATAGGTAATAGGTATGTGAGGATTATTATTATATTCTACGAGTACTGTAACGTGCGTTCAGAACTTCAGACAGCTTACATAGGTACCATGGATTAACGACAGATTAGTCAACAAACATTGTTCAAAAGTATTTAGTTCCGCAACCCATCTTCTGAGAAAAAGGAAGAACCTACCTACTGTATTTCTAAGCCAAGAGCAGCCATCAATAATGAACTACATAATTATGAACATGACTGTGATCTTTAGTCATTTAAATTAATTAATCAATTGCGTTCGCAATTTGTTTGCCAAACATGTAAACAAACACGATTTTAGACTGACTAGTACTTTTGAAAAAGTCATAAAATATAGGTTAAATTGTAGCGCCAACTGAACCTTATGTCTAGGCATTACAGTTGTTTTTCCTAAAACTCGTGTTTGTTTACATGTTTGGCAAATTAATTGCGAACGCAGATTACCTATATTTTTTACATTCTTGTCAAGTTTGCAGCTACTAAAAGGTACTCACAACATATAATAATAGAATATTGTATAAAATCCAGACAGCTGTGCTGCTGGGGAATTTGTTGCGCCACTTCTTCTTCCCAGCGAAAGCACTAGGAAGTGGTGAAGGGCGTGCTTGCTGGAGGACTGTGTTATGTAATTCTGGCGTTCAAAACGTGCTGATTCTTAGTCTCAATCTGCCTAGTCTTTTCCCAACTATGTTGGGGTCGGCTTCCAGTCTAACAGGATGTAGCTAAATACCAGTATTTTACATGGAGCGACTGATACATATCTGACTTTCAAAACCCAGCTACCGAGTAATACCTACGATACTTCTTGGTAAGACTGGTTGTCAGACTTTCGGGCTTCTGACTACCCGTAACGACTGTCAAAGATCCACGAATGACAGCCGGGACCAACGGCATAACGTGCTTTCCGAGGCACGGAGGAGTCTCGGTATGTAAAGATGGTCACCCATCCACAGATCAACCCCGGCAAGCGTAGCTTAAACTGATAGTTTGTTGATGATTCTCATACTAATTCTAATAATTTAAAAGACATTTCGATTATTGTATTTTTTTTTTTTATTTCTTCTTCGAGTTCGAAACTGTCACCAAAGAAAAGGAAAATGTCACCCTGCAAACCTGCAAACGGTCCTATCCTACCGTAGTAGGTACTAGTAGTACTTTCCACCTAGGTGTATTTTTGACATGCCTTCCCAAGGAAGAATAATTAGGTACCTTCTTGGATATATCCTTGACGATGTCCATAAAAAGGGACATATTTAATTGATTCTCTAAAAACCTTCTAATGATGTAAGTGTGCTTTTTTAATTAATGAAGCTATAAAAAAAATTTGGACTTATAATTTATTTTGTACACTTTAAAAAATAAATGAGGCGCTTTTTAAATGGGTTCGGTTAGGTTAGAACTGTGTCAGTAATAGTCTGACAGACTCTTTCGCCCGCCCCAGGGCGGAGGACATCCACGAGGATTTTCCAGGTAGGAATCGAGAGCTGAGCGAGCGAAGCGAGCGGTGCTGGCGGCGGCCAGCGGGCGCTACATGAGCTATAATATTTTAGTTCACTATACTGTTTGCGGTGTAGCATGGTGCGGGTGACAGGTGACAGAAAGGGTAAATTTATTTAATTTACTACAGTTATTACTGAGTCCGTATTATGTACATAATTTGTATGTAGATCAAAGTCGTAAAATACAGAATCAGTAACAACAAGTAAATTATAATATAATACACCCTTTCTGTCACCTGTCACCCGCACCATGCTACTCCGCAAACGGTATAGTTAGCCTTATTTCGTATTTCCATACAGAAATATTGCCAAATTAATCAAAACAGCGAAATATTTGGCATCTATTCACGACGTTGCCCACTTTCAGTAGGTATAATTATGAGTTAATTTATGAAATTGAAGCATTGCTTTGCTAACGCTTGCTCAAGCAGTTTTTTGTACGAACGAAATCAGCATGCTTTCAATGCAATACACAGATTAAGTTACTTAACTTACATTCACTTAGTATTGCGTTAGGGTCAAGTTACAGTAAGGTATCATAAACATTAAGTCGACCATCCACTGCTAAAGCAATGGTGGCCCAGTGGAATAATTATAATAATCTTTACACTCAGCATTTTATATTTCGTCGTAATGTCAATGATAATTACAAAGAATGACATCCAGTTATCATCTTCACAGGCCGAATAAAAAATGTGATACCGACACTGCCTTTTTAGGGTTCCGTAGTCAACAAGCAACCCTTATAGTTTCGCCATGTCCGTCTGTCTGTCTGTCTTTCCGCGGTTTAGCTCAAAAAGTATTGGTACTAGAAAGTTGTAATTTGGCATGAGTATACAAATTAAGGACGCCGAAAAAGTGGTAAAATAAAATTTTGAAAAAAAAACAATTATTTAGGGTACCTCCCCTACATGTAAAGTGGGGATAATAATTTTTTTTTTCGTCCTTCCCATAGTGTGGGATATCGTTGGATAGGTCTTTCAAAAATATTAGGGGTTTGCGAAGACCGTTTTTTAGGGTACCGTAGTCAACAAGGAACCCTTATAGTTTCGCCATGTCCGTCTGTCTGTCTGTCTCAAATATAGGATAGGTCTTTCAAAAATATTAGGGGTTTGCCAAGAACTTTTTTTTTATTAAGTAAGCCGTTCGTGACTTATCAAGCTTTAAAGTACCAATTTTCGTTAGAGTCAAGTGTCCCCCCCCTCTACCAACATAACGGTTGTAGTTAGAAATTCAAATGTCACGGCATTAGTACTTATACAGGGTGTTTGGCGCATGGACCGACACAATTTTTTCAGGGATTTGGGAGGTCATTAGCTAGGTTCTACCCATACACCCTTTGTCCCTAATGTCACGGTTGGTTACATATGATTATTTTTTTAAAATGAAAAAAAATCCCAAAATGTGTCCTTTAATTTGAAATAACTTTTTTGTTTGTGGGTGTAGTGGCACAAAACAAATTTTGTTGCATTCTCCAAAGTCCTTTAAATCTAAAAACATCTTTGTTTTATACAACTGGTTTCAAGAAAATTCCTTACAAGCTTCCAAAGTTAATTTTTGTATTTAATGAATGAAATTTTACAACTTCTAAATTAATTATAAAAAAAAACTAAAAGCTATTTTGAACTTAGCTAGAACCTTAGTATATAACGAAGTTTAAAGGAAAACTATCACACTTAAGTGGGCTTTACAAGTTTACGAGTAATAATCGACCAACTTAAATTTGCGGTTGCAAAAACATGTTCTCCCATATATTCCGTATGGGAGAACATGTTTTTCAGTTACAAAGTTAAGTTTGTTCTTACGATAAATTCATTCCAACTACGGAACCCTTCATTGTGCGTAGTCCGACACGCACTTGGCCGGTTTTTTAAATGAATATTTCATAAAATGGTCTGGCCATTAAAAAGGTTTTAGGTTGATGTCAACTCGACATTGGTCACTTAAATTATTTTTCTATGCAATAGTCTGCTCAGTGCCGGCCGTAGGGGAGTGTGTCCTGACTTGATTTTTAGGGTTTCGTAGTAAACAAGGAATCCTTATAGTTTCTCTATGTCCGTCTGTCTGTCTGTCTGTCCGTGGCTTAGCTCAGAGACTCTTTGTACTAGAAAGCTGTAATTTAGCATAGCCACCAAGCCACCAAGCGGGAGCAATGGCGACCATCCCTGCCATTGCATAAAGTTTTCTATGCAACAATCTGCTCAGTGCCGTAGGGGAGTGTGTCCTGACTTGATTTTTAGGGTTTCGTAGTAAACAAGGAATCCTTATAGTTTCTCTATGTCCGTCTGTCTGTCTGTCTGTCCGTGGCTTAGCTCAGAGACTCTTTGTACTAGAAAGCTGTAATTTAGCATAGCCACCAAGCCACCAAGCGGGAGCAATGGCGACCATCCCTGCCATTGCATAAAGTTTTCTATGCAACAATCTGCTCAGTGCCGTAGGGGAGTGTGTCCTGACTTGATTTTTCACTTTTCAGCGGTCGTATTTACCCCATACAAATTTGAATACCTGCTTTGTAAATAACAGTGACAGGAAGTTATTATAACATCATCCATATAGACTAAGCGGGGAAAAATACGTATTAATGAAGCTAACTCAAATAGTAGGTACCCAAGCAAAGTTAATACAATTTAAATGGGACCAAATAGAGAGCCATACCCTCCTAAAAAAATTGCAGTTGCTTGAAAAAAACAATTGCTAATGGTTTTTTTTTGTTTTTTGTTTTTGTTTTTGTAATTGTATAATATTTTTTTTATTTTTTTAAACATTTATTTTATTTAATTTTTTGTGATTACTTGAACTCACACACTGTTGCGGCCTGTACCCGCATGGCGGCGTGCAGGCAGCGGCTGACTGACGTCAGCATCACGCCATCTTCGCTCAACCAATCGTCGCGCCGCTACGCGCCGATGGATCACCCCATACGGCCGCGGACCAATGGCGACGCGCCACCTACATTAGCGACGGGGGCGGCTGAGCGCCTCGGGCTCCACGAAGACGGAAGACTCGTCCACTTGCTCCGACGCGGCTCAGCGGAGCGGCCGATATACGCGTAATATTGTAACGGGTCCTAGAATTCTGTAATCTTTCTTGTACACGTCAGTTTTAAATATTTAAAGTCTAAATAAGTATTGGTTTGTTCTATAACAGTATTTTATTTAGTCTCCCCTACACACCTAAGCATAGGCGTAATCAAGTGGCGACCGTGACAGGACTCGTTGCATTAAATTTAAATAAAATCAACGAATCGTCGAGAAACGTCGACGGAAGATTCAAGATTCATCGTGTGGAGCAAGTGCCGCAGCCCGCCATCCATCCAGCCGGGCTGCGTAATCAAGAAAGAGGGGAGCGCGGACGAGCTGCTGTGTCCAGGGAGGCTTCGGACGGTGACGGCGGGTCAAAGACGGCGGGTCAAACTCAACACGTCTGCCGAAGGTCTAGCCCAGGAGAGTAAGCCCTAATCCATTCATTTCCTTTCTTTAATCTTGTTTCCTGTGTGCCCTTGCGCTGTGAACCAGTGCGCGGCTTGCTTTTTAAACGTCAAACAGGGAAAAGGCCATATCTTTCCTAATTTGCAGGGTTAATTGCACGTGGGTTGAGCTGGCTTATGCTAGGCTAGGCGCTAAGCTGCAATTCTTCCACTATAGTCGAATGTTCGTGTGCACCTACCCGCCTAAGTTCATATTCATAAATGTAATCCCACGTAACGCATAACCTCACTTCTGGCGATATTGTAAAACGCAAGCTAGCATTTCAGCTGCACGCATTGTTTTTCCTACCCAATCCATATTCATGCACACGTATTAAGTGTAATTAAGTGCACGCAACCAAAGCTTTGTGAACCAGCCATCCTGCCGACTATTTCAGAGTTCCGGCCATACGGCAACTGTTCCGGTGCAACCAGGAGCGGATTCCCTCGGCGCGTCGACTACATTAGCAGCGGCCGGCAGGCGGCACGCTGCAGCGCGGCGAAGGCGTAGCCGGGAACACGTGTTGGGAGCGACGCCTAACATTGTCAGGTTCACTGCACATTTATCTATTCAGCTCATTGTATTGCATTGTGTTTTGTATTTCGATAGACAATAGATCTCGTTGATAGCAAAATGACCAGTGTAGATACCGACCTGAAGGTCAAATTTAAAGAGTTAATTAGAAAGCGTGGCACCATAAAGGGTAGGTTAACAAAATTCATAGATTATTTAGGTACTATGAAGGGCCTGGAGCCTAAAGAGGTTGCCAGTGTCCAAGTTAAAGAAATTTCTTTGAGACTAGCTACGTTTCAAAAATTATTTAACTTGGACACTGGCAACCTCTTTAGGCTCCAGGCCCTTCATAGTACCTAAATAATCTATGAATTTTGTTGCGCCCGGGTGCATGCAATGAGCTGGGTAGGATGCTGCAGGAGGCCCAAGAATCAGTGTACAATTACACGGCAAACGAGGGAATCCGCTTCGTGTTTGGACCTGCATACTCGCCCCATTTCGGAGGCATATGGGAGGCTGGTATAAAATCCTCTAAATATCATCTTAAACGAGTAGCTGGGGAGGCCTGTTTGACGTTCGAGGAGCTGGCGACACTGTTCTCGCAGATTGAGGCAATACTCAACTCCCGTCCCCTATCTCCCCTCTCGTCCGACCCTAATGACCCCTCTCCTCTAACCCCTGGGCACTTTCTGGTGGGCAGGCCGTTGACCGCCGTCCCATCACCACCCATCACAGCACTGCGGCCCAACCGCTACAAGTTAATTGAAAAAATCCGCCAACATTTCTGGTCCAGGTGGCAGAAGGAGTTCCTGGCCGAGATGCAGCAAAGGTCCCAGTGGAGGACCCAGCAGCGAGGCATCTGCCTCGGCGACCTCGTGCTCCTGCGGGAGGCGAACCTTCCACCGCTCCAGTGGCGCCTGGGTCGTGTCACGCGCCTGCACCCAGGCCCAGACGGTGTCAGCCGAGTGGCAGACGTCGTCACAACCAAAGGGACGGTCACTCGTGCCGTCCGCACGATGTGTCCCCTCTGGCGGGACATGTCATCCAGTTGAAGTCGAAGTCTTCAACGCCCGGGAGTATGTTGCGGCCTGTACCCGCATGGCGGCGTGCAGGCAGCGGCTGACTAACGTCAGCATCACGCCATCTTCGCTCAACCAATCGTCGCGCCGCTACGCGCCGATGGATCACCCCATACGGCCGCGGACCAATGGCGACGCGCCACCTACATTAGCGACGGGGGCGGCTGAGCGCCTCGGGCTCCACGAAGACGGAAGACTCGTCCACTTGCTCCGACGCGGCTCAGCGGAGCGGCCGATATACGCGTAATATTGTAACGGGTCCTAGAATTCTGTAATCTTTCTTGTACACGTCAGTTTTAAATATTTAAAGTCTAAATAAGTATTGGTTTGTTCTATAACAGTATTTTATTTAGTCTCCCCTACACACCTAAGCATAGGCGTAATCACACACTGACTTATTATTATTAGTACTTATTACTTATTCTAATGTTAGAAATATAGTATAATTTTACAATGTTTGTAAGTATGTGAGCACCATGCATCTATCACATAATTATGTCATTCCTTCATTTTTCATTATTTTTACCTATCGTGAATAGTAATCTTATTCTAGGTGCATTGTATTCACATATAATTATATAATAAGTGTATACAAGATATAATGATTTTTTTAAAAGAGTAACGGTGGAGTTTCTTGCCCATTCTTCTCCATACGAAAACTACCTTTTGGAATGGGCGACTAGAATCAGTTTTATTATTTTTTGTAAAGTTTGACGTTCAAAAGTGCCTTTTTTGTGCCTAATTGAAATAAATTATTTGACTTAGACTTTGACTTTGTTTTTTTTTTTGTTATTTTTGAGTTATAACCGAAAATACTTTAAAAAAATATATCAAAATCTTAACCGGTTGGTTAAAAAGAGAGAATTTGAAAACTGACGAAGATTTATAAAAAAAACTTGACTGTACGGTGTACCTACACGTTCGTAGCATAGCCGTGGGTTGCTGTGGAGCAGCTCCATTATAATTGCCTTAATTTCAATGATTAGCTGGAGTAATATGGTAATATCGGCATTTTTCATTCCGTAAAGTTGCATAATTTATCTGTAGAGTTCACGGTCGTTATTCGATGAGTTTATAGGACTGTAAGTTAGTTGCAATGAAATCAACGAAGGTTGTCCTTTCGCTAGCCGCTTGGCTGGTAAATGGCCACTTATGGGGGTAGAAGCGTCAGTCTGTCTGCTTGTTTTTCGTCGTGCGTGTGGTGTACGAGAATAGTGAATGCTCGTTCTAAATTTCGTCTGTTTTTAGGGTACCGTACCTCAAAAGGAAAAAACGGAACCCTTATAGGATCACTCGTGTGTCTGTCTGTGTTCGTCTGTCACAGCCAATTAGCTTTGAATCTAATGGATCGATTAAAGTTGAAATTTGGTACATTTATAAATTTCTGTGATCCAAACACGGACAAGTAACGAAAATAAATGAATTTTGGGGTCACTTTTCGGGGGAAAATTAAAAAATAAAATAAGTTTTGCAAACTGTACTGTGTGACATAATTAAATGAAATGGCTTGTTGTGATTACCTATCTCAATTTTCTATTCAGTCATTTTAAATAACTAAAAATAATTTTATACTAACCTTTAAAGATATTTAAGAAAATAGATGAAATTTGATCATTTGACCTTATCTCCGAAACTACTGAACCTAAAATTTAAAGAAATACAGAAAGTACTTCCATACTTATAGATTACAGGAAAACCTATAAAAAGTAGGTAAATACTTGTTCTTGAAAAACATATGGTAAATCTCCCAATATTGTGCGTACAAACTTACATTCGCAGTCGGAATGTATGGGAGAACATGTTTTTCTACAAAAATGTTAAGTTTGTCCTTGGGATAAATTCATCCCAACTTTTTTTTACAAAATACAGGCATTTTTCTAAAAAAACAGGCATTTTGTACATCCTAGACAGGCATCCTCCCTTACAGAAATGGTAACCCTAGGCGCGCACCACCACCGGTTGGGAATCCCTGCATTAAAATCTCGATTTGTGCCCAATGAGCTTGTTCTTGGTGCCATTTACTCCCTATTGTATTAGGGACAAATCGAGACTTTAAAGAAGGGTGTCCCAACCGGTGGTGGTGCGCGCATAGGGTTACTCTTACTTACCTATAAAACGCAAAAACTCAAAAAAATCAAAGAATTTATTTCATTTAAACCATTTACAGGCACTTTTGTATTGTCAAGGAGTCGGTCAGTCAGAAATATGAAGCTAGTTGCCCATTCCAAAGCGTAGTACGAGTCTATGGAGAATAACGGGCAAGTCTCTTTTAAATGGTTTTTTTTTTAAACGTTGCCCCACACTAGGATTTCTCCTGTATCGTGGGTGCATTTACAAACAATTATCTACTCACATACACAAACAGCCAGACCCGAAACAACTACTTGTAGGTCATAAAAATATTTATTCCGTGCGGGAATCGAACCCGCGACATGCAGCGCAGCAGTCAATCGCTTAACCACTATACGCTAACCGTGCCGTAAATCAAAAATATACAATATATTGGTTACATCGTTCATGTTGAAATTATAGGTACATGTGCGAAGAATGTAGAAAGCCGTGCACGTTAAAAGTGTCCGTAATAAAAAGATAAAAAACAAAGAACCATTCAAAAATTAAAATAAGCTATGGCAGCTAAGAGATGACCAGTCCCCACTGACGACGCCCGTTCACTAACAAGACTCATGGATCAGCACCGTTCAGCTCAACCATTTTGAAGGGAGCTAAATGATCCAACACATAATTTTTGTGATTTTATGGAATATTGAATTTTAATTTTAATGTACAAAATTAATTTAAATGATCTAATGAATGGGACTTAAACATAACTGGCGAAATGTGGGTGTACTACAGGTAACCCAACCCTTCGGGGAAACTAGGCGTTATGTTATGATCTAATGAATTGTAATGTACCTACTTATTTTATTTTAATGGTGTAAGTAATTAATTTAATGAATAGTAAAGTCAAAGTCAAAGTCAAATAATTTATTTCAATTAGGCACAAAAAAGGCACTTTTGAACGTCAAACTTTACAAAAAATAATAATAGTTAACTGATTCTAGTCGCCCATTCCAAAAGGTAGTTTTCGTATGGAGAAGAATGGGCAAGAAACTCCAACGTATGTTTTGTGATTAGTACCTACCTGTATCGGGACAAGAGCAGTGGTAAGTTTAATGAATGTAAATATTTCACGCTCAGCAGTTGTGGTAGAAGATCAGGAAAAAAAACCGGCTTTCTTGTCATTTCCAATATTTAACCCTAGTCTGGACTAAGGATTCATCCCAAGTTGGTGGCCGGTGGACTCTTGAGGGGGGCAAACATATTTCGTTGTTGTTTCTTCCTTGTTCTTTAAAATAAAAACAGACAACGGCTGACGGCTCGAAAGGATATATTAACGATATATTTATTTATTTACTGAGGCACCAACCACCAATATACTAATAATCACAAATATCTACATACAATTTAATTCAATAGATTACATCGTTAAAATAAAATAAGTTGGTAGGTACATTGCAATTCATTAGATCTGTTTAAGTATGTAGCGAAGCCACGGCGAGATCTAATATTGATTCATTAAGTGTCGAGAGTTGACCTATGCGCTCGATAGATGGCGTTGACGTCGAATTAGATCTCGCTATGGTTTCGTTACCGCCGAAAATATAAGTAGTCTAAGAATTATTTTTTTTGAGTGAACTGTTTCAAGGAATAAACGCTAACGTGTACAAGTGGTACTACAGCTTTATTATTTCTCGCCTAACGGAGCCCTAAGTTTGTTCATGGTCCTTCGAACTGGATTTGGCTGGGCGTGTTTTGGTAATCACCGGTGGTGGTAGTGGTTACTACCCATTTCGTCGCTACTGGCAGTGGATCGCTGTCCAGATCATCCCTACAGCAAGGCGGCTGGAAAGGCGTCAAGGCAGTGGTGGAGCCGGGTGTCAGCATCCGGAGGAGCGGTGAACGCGGGAGGTGATAAGCAGGTTGCGGAGCGCCACTACGGCGGTAGCAGGCGCGTGTCGTCGAAGAAAATCAGTGACAGTGAGTGCGGTGTTCAATTGTGAGTACATTTTCGTCCTTATTTACTAGAAGATTAAAACTTGAAAATTTGAGAAGTACATGCAAATTTGAACTTTAAAGTCAAGACTAGTGAAACTTAGAAAAATTCAAGATAGTAAAATTTAACTTAGAAGAATTTAGTTAGTTTGGACTTGTAATAGTAAATAAAAAGACTTGTAAATAAAAAGACTTGTAAAATTTTGCCCAATTTGTGTTTTAACTTAGTGTACATTTTGGAAGTACGGGCAAAAAGACTTCTGTTTAGCTTTGTTTACATTTTGTTATGGTATTTTGAGACGAATTTGTTTGAGTGTTTTTTAATTGAGTAAATTACAGAGTTTTGATAAATAATTTAAAATGGAAGCGTTTAACGATTTACAGGAGGATATAAGAGCGAAAATGCTGAAAGTTAAAACCAATTTTAAAAAATCTCCTAAAGAGCGTTTGACTGTTCCATATATTGAAACTAGACTAGATAACTTAGAACAACAGTGGAGTTTATTTACAAGCACTCATACTAAAATTATTAGTCAAGTTAAACGAAGTGATTTGTATGGTTCGGATTATCATAAAAATAGTGTCTATGATGATGTGGAAGAATTGTATGTTCAATTTAAGACTGATTTAAAAGAAATGTTATATAATTTAAAAACATCGGAGACAGAGTTAAATTCAAGTTCTAGTAATCAAAGTGACGGTTTAGCTAGACGTTTCAAGTTGCCAGAAATAAAAATTCCTACGTTTTCCGGGAAATATACTGAGTGGCAGACGTTCAGAGATTTGTTTTTAGGGCTTGTGCATGAAAACAAGTCTCTGGATGATGCGCAAAGGTTCTACTATCTCAGGGGACATTTGACGGGTGAAGCAGAACAGTTGTTGCGAAACATTAAAGTGACTTCTGATAGCTATCAAGTTGCTTGGGAAAAATTGGATAGTATGTACAATAATAAGCGGTTTTTGGCTAATGGCATCTTGAATCGGCTGCTAAATCAAAAAAGTTTGGGGTCTGAATCTGCCTCTGAAATTAAGAAGTTAATTAGTACAACGTCAGATTGTTTAGAGTCTATAAGAAATCTAGGTGTAAATATTTCCTCTTGGGATCTTTTGATTATCCATCTAATGAGCGCTAAATTAGACAAGGATACCCGAAAAGCATGGGAATTAAAAGTAGCCTCAGATCCAACGGACGAATTTCCTACGTTTGTGCAATTTTCCGATTTTTTGATAGGGCGTTTTAGAGGTCTAGAAAATTTAGATTCAAAGAATACCAAAGTAGAGAACAAGAATACAAAATCTTTTCACATTGTGAAAGAGAATAACGTTGTGTCGTGTGCGTATTGTGCAGCAGATCATAAAATAACTGTTTGTAAAAAATTTGCCAAAGAAACTAACGACAAACGACGTAATTTTGCAATGGAGAAAAATTTATGTTTTGTGTGTTTAAACAGCAACCACTCTGCTAAATTTTGTAAAAACATGGTCCGATGCCGGGTGTGTAAACGCCGCCGCCACCATTCATTATTGCACCCTAGTGGTGATTCTGGTTCTGTTAGCGCAGAAATTGAGACGGTTCACGAGGGAGCTTCGTCGACTGGCAAAAAGTCGATTGAAGAAAATGCTGCATCAGACAGCAATAAGGTTTCCGCGCAAGCGGAGGGGTCTAGTAAGCCACTTGTGTCTTGTCTTTCGACAGGGAACTGTTGTAAAACAGTTTTATTAACCACAGCTGTGGTGCAAGCTGAGTCGAAAGACGGGACCTATCTTCCGGTTAGGGCATTATTAGACCAAGGGTCGCAAGGATCTTTTATTACCGAAGCTATGGCTCAGTACTTAGGTTTAAAAAGGATTGCGGCCAAACACACTATAGTAGGTGTAGGTGGTGACAAAAGTGTGACTTCGAAGTTCACGGTCAAAATTAATATAAGGTCGAGAATAGATCCCCAGTTTCAATTTAAGGTTGATGCTTATATCTTGAAATCAGTTACGTCCCTTCTCCCAGTTACCAAAGTAACCCGGGTAGAATGGGTAAATCTGACAGTTGAGGATTTGGCTGATCCTGAATATCACAGACCTAATAAGATCGATATCTTATTAGGTGCTGAGGTATACAGTCAAATCATTCAAGAAGGCGTTCAAAGAAATTTGGGTGGTTCTCTCTTGGCGCAGGATACTGCATTTGGGTGGATAATATCAGGGGTCTGTGAGGTAGATAATTCATCCAATATACATTCGCACATCCATGTGATGCATTCAAGTTTTGATGCTGACAACATGCTAAAAAAGTTCTGGGAACTGGAGGCTGAAACATCAGGAACACAAAAAATGCTCACGGAGGATGAAATTAAATGCGAAAAACTGTTTACAGCGTCCACGATGAGAAATAAGGAGGGCAGGTATATTGTAAAATTACCGCTTCGTGACGCTGACCCGGTCAGCAGGTTTGGTGAGTCCAGGAGTATTGCTGAAAAAAGATTAAAAGGTTTAGAGATAAGGTTGGGAAAAAATCCAAAATTAAAGGTAGATTACATAAAGGTCATGAAAGAATATTTAGAATTAAATCACATGGTCAAGGTTACCGATAAAGAACAGAATAATAAAGCAGCAATTTACTTACCTCACCATGCAGTTGTCCGGGAGGATAAGGACACGACAAAGGTCCGAGTCGTATTTGATGCTTCCTGTAAGGGAACCAATGGCAGGGCACTTAACGATGAATTGATGGTTGGCCCGCCGTTGCAATCTGAACTCCGCCATACTATTATGCGCTGGAGATCACATAAGATAGGTCTGGTAGCGGATATCATCAAAATGTACAGGCAAGTGTTGGTAAATAGGGAAGATACTCCACTCCAAAGAATACTTTGGAGAGATAGTCCTGAAATGGAGATCCAAGAGTATGAGCTGATTACCGTCACCTTCGGTACGGCATCAGCACCATATTTAGCGGTAAGGTCGTTACAACAGCTGGCATATGATGAGTGCTTGGACAGGCCAGGTATTGCAAAAATCATCTTGGACGATTTTTACATGGACGATGTGATGACAGGAGCTGAAGATAGGGAAGGTGCTTTTAATATTTACTCAGAGTTAAGTACGGTGCTAGCCAAGGGAGGTTTTCCATTGCAGAAATGGAGAAGCAATTGCCGAGAATTGTTGGATAAGATATGGGATGAGAAAGGTGGCAAGGACGAGGGTTTGTGTATTAAGGTTGATGACATAACAAAGATTTTGGGACTTACCTGGAATCCAAGAGGTGACTGCTTTCAGTACTCCGTCGATCTCACGCCGCTAGTTGAACCTGCAACAAAAAGAAAAATTATTTCCGACATTTCACGTTTATTCGACCCACTCGGATGGTTAGCACCCAGTATTATTTTAGCCAAAATCCTAATACAAAAGCTGTGGCTAGCTGGAATTGGGTGGGATCAAGAAGTTCCAAACAATTTATTAAGTGAATGGTTTACTTACCGTCGAAACTTGGCTGCTTTGGTTGATATAAAAATCCCGCGTTGGTTACACACTGGTAAAAAGAATAAACGCGAATTATACGGGTTTTCGGATGCTTCAAAGGTGGCATATGCTGCTGTCGTATACCTCAGAGTAGTGGATGATCAGGGAAATATCCACGTCTCCTTATTGACATCGAAAACGAAGGTCGCGCCTATAAAGCAAGTGTCGATACCCAGGCTTGAACTTTGTGGGGCTGTACTGTTGGCTAAGCTCATTGTGGAAGTAGCTGAAGTTATGGGAATAGCCAAAGATCAGCTGCATGCTTTCACCGACAGTGAGGTAGTTCTGGCCTGGTTAAATAATCATCCGAGCCGCTGGAAGACCTTTGTGGCGAATCGGGTCTCGGAAATTTTATCAACTCTAGACACCCAGCACTGGTCTCATGTACCCACAAAGAAAAACCCAGCGGACTGTGCATCGCGAGGTATATCGCCGGCAGAGCTTTCAACAACTTCTATATGGTTTGAAGGTCCAGAGTTTTTAAGACAGGACTTGATTATTTTTAAAAGACCTAAGCATCTCGTGACTAATCTCGAAGAAGTAAGAGTACAAACGGCTGTCTTTGACGTTGCTTTTTGGCAAAGGTTTTCCTCGTTCTCCAGGCTTGTTCGAGTGGTTGCCTACTGTCGACGATGGTTGAATGTGAGAGGAAGGGTAAATATCAGGCACGACACTAAATACTTGTCCAGACAAGAAATTGAGGACGCCATAGAAGTTTGTGTTATTAGATGCCAGGAAGAAGGATTTTCGGAAGAGCTGGAAGAACTGAAAAGAAAGGGAAGTTTAGCTAAGAAAAAGAAGAAGCTAAGATCCTTAAATGTATTTTTAGATTCAAAGGGTATAATAAGAGTTGGAGGCAGATTGGAAATGTCTTCTTTGCCATTTAATGAGAAACATCCGATTCTTATACCAAAGGAATCATTTTTTACAGGTCTTTTGATTGCAGAAGCGCATCAAAAAACTATGCACGGTGGTCCGCAACTTATGATCACGTACTTGCGATCAAGGTACTGGATTGTAGGGGTCAAGGGTTTGGTTAAAAAGTGTTACAGAGACTGTGTCACTTGTATTAGGTACTCAACCAAAGCCACGTCTCAGCTCATGGGACAAGTACCTTTACCACGGGTGACCCCAAACAAGCCCTTTTTCATTAGTGGCGTAGATTACGCAGGGCCTATCAATATACGAGTGTCAAAGGGCAGGGGCAATAAGTCTTATAAGGGTTACGTTGCATTGTTTGTATGCATGGCGATAAGAGCTGTGCACCTCGAGGCTGTCAGCGAATTAAGTACCCAAGGTTTCTTGGCTGCCTTTCGAAGGTTTGTCGCAAGACGGGGCAGATGTGCAGAGTTGTACAGCGACAACGGCACAAATTTTGTGGGAGCTGCTCGCGAGTTATTGTGCTTGTTCAATGAAGAAAAATCAAATTTTAAACCGGAACTGGCAGAATATCTCGCGAACAACGGGACTCATTGGAACTTTATTCCTCCTCGCGCGCCCAATTTTGGGGGACTTTGGGAGGCAGGCATAAAGTCAATGAAGTTCCATCTTAAGCGAGTCATAGGGAACTCTACGTTGACTTATGAGGAGATGGCCACAGTTTTAACTCAAATTGAGGCATGCTTAAATTCAAGGCCAATGTCACATGTAGAGGATCAAAACGAGCTTTTTGTATTGACTCCTGGTCATTTCCTGGTGGGGGAACCACTCGTCATAGTACCAGATTCAAATTATGAAACGTCGAACATCCATAGTCTGCGGCGATGGCAACTCCACCAGCGAATGATGCAGGACTTTTGGCGCAGATGGTCGCAGGATTATCTGCATCAATTTCTGCAAAGGAATAAATGGGAATACCAGAACCCGGAACCATCACTAGGCGATGTAGTTTTAGTTAAGGAGGACGATTTACCTCCTGGAAAGTGGTTGTTGGGCAAAGTGGAGCGCAAACACCCTGGTCCTGATCAAATTACACGGGTAGTTACCATCCGTACCAAAAATTCAGTAATTAAGAGACCTACATCAAAATTATCGATATTGCCCATAGCAAAATAAGTTTTTTTTTTGTTTAGTATTACTTACTTTATAAGACTGTGGCATGGTGGGCGGTTTGAAGGACATTCTGCATTATGTCCTTGGTGGGCGGTATGTTTAAGTATGTAGCGAAGCCACGGCGAGATCTAATATTGATTCATTAAGTGTCGAGAGTTGACCTATGCGCTCGATAGATGGCGTTGACGTCGAATTAGATCTCGCTATGGTTTCGTTACCGCCGAAAATATAAGTAGTCTAAGAATTTTTTTTTTTGAGTGAACTGTTTCAAGGAATAAACGCTAACGTGTACAAGTGGTACTACAGCTTTATTATTTCTCGCCTAACGGAGCCCTAAGTTTGTTCAAGATCATTTAAATTAATTATGAACCTAAAAAAAAAAAAAAAAAAAAAAAAAAAAAAAAAAAAAAAAAAAAAAAAAACAATTCAAATTCAAAATTCCATAGAGTTACAAAATAAATTACATTAAAACTGTGTAGTCATTTCATTACATCACATTATCTCTAACAAAAAAAAAAAAAAAGATATGATGCAACTGACACTGTACCTAACCAATTTAATTTAAAAAAATGCAAAATATAGTGCGGCCCTTTCTCCTTAGGGGGAAACACTAATATTAACAAAATTAGGAAAAACCACCGTTAACTTCACGGTGCCACCGACCCACCTAACGAACCTATGCAACCGTTTAGAACTTTAGTACCAGTCGCACGCGCAGAAGGTCGCGGTGTGCGTGACACGCGAATTGACGCACAGTATAATAAAGTACATAAGGTGGTTGACGCGACCCGTTGACTAATAATTATAGTTAGTTTGTATTGCCGTGACGAGGTTGGCAGATGTGTTGTGGGTAGGGTTAGAGCGAGGCCCCATTAGTGCGTTGCGCTGCGTTGCGTCGTCGCAGCGTCGTCGCTGCGTCGTTTTCCATACATTTTTTATAACATGCCCCATTAGACCGTTGCGTCGTCGCGCGCGACGTTTCAACGGATCGACGGACAAGAGACGAAGCGGGAGGGGGGGTGATGCGCTGCGTTGTCGGAGCTCCGCTGCGACGACGGACAGTGATGCACTGCTAGAGGAGGAAGCTAGACGAGCGTAACGACATTTTTTATCTTACCATGAGTGAGCAGGATATTGATATAGATTTTCTCATAACCTTGGTCCAAGAAAGACCCATTATATGGGATAAATCACACGAACATTACAGTGATAAATTTCGTAAAGCGAATGAATGGGTAGCTGTTTGTAAAAAAAAATTTCAAGATTACGACGAGTTTGAGGACCAAAAAAAGAACAAGATTGGTGAGTTGGTATTTATTATATTATTTGTAAATTCAATACATAAGTTAATTTATATTTTTTTCAACTGCCATGGTAAAGCCCCTTCTGGACTCATAAAGTAATTAGCAAATTGATCTCTGATAAAATTTTCGGCTAATGATTCTTCACTGCTATGGGGTCTCAATTGTGGGAACCTACTTATTGCCATATTGTCTTGTTGTTTTAACCCATCGTGTTGTATAACAAAATTGTGTAAAACACAACATGCTTTCGCAATATTAATAGTTAAATCATATGACGTATCAATTGGCCTATGTAAAATGCGCCATTTATTTGCCATGATCCCAAATGCACATTCCACGTATCTACGAGCTCTGCTAAGGCGATAATTATAAACTCTTTGTTTCACATTGAGATTGGATCCGCCGTATGGGCGCATAACATGCTTACTTAAACCAAATGCTTCATCACCGACGAGTACATAAGGGATTGGTGGCTCGTTATTATGATCATTTCCAAGTGGTTGTGGATCAGGCAATGGTAATTCATTTCTCATTAAAAGCTTGTACAGTGTCGAATTTCTAAAAATAGTAGAATCACTTTCCTTACCATATGCACCCACGTCGACAAAAACAAACTTATAATTTGAGTCAACAACCGCCAGCAAAACAATTGAAAAATAATTTTTATAATTATAAAACAAAGAGCCACTTTTGTCTGGTTTTATTAAACGTATATGTTTCCCATCAATTGCCCCAAAGCAATGAGGAAAGTTAGCTTTGAGATCAAAATCTAATGCAATATTTTGTAGTTTTTCTACTGTGATCTCTTCTAAGTACTGTGGTCGAACATATTTCCATATAGCTTGACAAACTGACGAAATAGTTCTAGAAATTGTTGCTCTTCCACGTTTAAATTTGAAATGCAAATCGTTTATCGAATTTCCGCTGCCTAAGTACCTGAAATAGAAACACAAAAAATAAACAGGGTGGCCCATTTAGATTGGTCAGTGTAGACAAGTTAGGTACTTACACATTTTTTTCTTTCTTTGCAGGTAACGAGGTTGTGAAAAAATGGAGAAGCGTGAAGGACAACTTTTTTCGATACGTAAAAAAAATAAAAGAAAACAGTTCGTCTGGATCAGGGGCAAAACAATTGAAAAAATATCATTATTATCATCAGTTGCTGTTTTTGATGAAAGTTGCCCAAAATAAAACTGACAGTAGCCTTGAAATGGTGTCTGAAGAAACGGAACGAAATGAAAACACATTATCATCTTCTCCATTTCCTACAAAAGAAATGTCCTCGTTACCCCCAGGTCCTTCTCGCTACGTGCCTGCAAGCCGTAAGAGATCAAACCAAGCAATAGATGATTTCGAGGCGCAAACTTTAGAAGCGTTGCAAGAGAAAGAAAACCGCCACTTATCATTTTTCAAAGGAATTTTGCCTTCTTTGGACAGCTTTACGGAATTAGAAACTTTGACGTTCCAAAGCAAAGTTATAAATATCATTACCGAAATTCGGTTCGGGGAACAGACTCAATCAACAACATTTCAATCACGCGGATATCAAACTGGACAACAGTATCAAGCAACACCATTGCAGTCACGCGGATATCAAACTGGACAACAGTATCAAGCAACACCATTGCAGTCACGCGGATATCAAACTGGACAACATGCCCAGTCACCATCGCCATCGTCGTATCGAACAGACGAATTCGAAGCTACCTATTCAACCAACACTACGATTAATAATTTTACTGATGATAGTCAAGAAGAAGATTATAACTTTGCTTTGTTGCCTAATAGTAACACTTAAATTAAACTGTTTTTAAAGATAATAAATTAATAACTGATTAACATTACGAGTATTATGATATTTGAATTACTTACCTCAATGTAATACCAATCATTTCAATTGGTTCTAAAGGGTTCCTGAATTTGGTATACTGCTTTTGTATATGTGGTTTTAAGGTTTCAACCAAATTATTAAAGCTGGCCACACTCATTCGAAAAAAATTGAAAAAAGTCTTTTCATCTAATAACAACTCCCTATATTCCTGCATAAAAAACTGACCATCACTATTTCTTAATGCTATCAAAGGAGATATCCAGAATCTTCTATGATTTCTACGTTTATTTCGGCGGTGCCGTAATAAAAGCAACAAAAGAACACGTTTGTATCTATCCATTGCAAAGGCTGAACTGAGACGCAGCTGCGTCGGCGTGCATGCCCTCTTGCGTTGCGTTGGCGCAGCGTCAACGCAACACAAGTGTGGCATACAATGCGTTGTTCCGTTGCGATGACGCGACGCAACGCAGCGCAACGCACTAATGGGGCCTCGCTCTTACCATTTCGAAATTTGAAAATTCCTGTCATTTGCAAAAAAGTATGGTTATTTAACTTTTTAATCTTATTTTTTTCAGTAATAACTTATCTTTTTTAAAGAAAATCCCCTTAAATCGAAAAATCCGGACAAATGAGAAGACCGGACGTATTCTGGCAGGGGGGCCAAAAAGCCGGACATGTCCGGACAAATCCGGACGGATTGTAACTCTAGTTGTGAGTTGAGTTGATAATGAAGTCAAAGTCAAATAATTTATTTCAATTAATGAGCTGGTGAAGGCCGCAGGAATCCGCTGGATGCAAGAAGCACGGACTCGATCGAAGTGGCTGTGCTTGAGGGAGGCGTATGTCCAGCAGTGGACGTATTTCGGCTGCAATGATGATGATGAGACAGAACTACTTATTAGAACAAAACTTTGCAAGTCAAATCTTAAATCATGGGCGAGGTTAACAGAGCAATGTTAATTTTTCATTCGGTACCTACATCACATCACCCCAATTTGCACATACCAGCTGTTTCTAACACATTGCTTAGCAATATATCACGATCGCAGTAAGTACATTAGCAAAAGGAAAACCAAGAAGGATATTTGTCTAACACACGTCTCCAAATGGAATCGTGACCAGCTTCTGAAGTCTTATACTGACATGATTTAACTCTGTTTCATTAGTCTACGTGAGGTTAGGTAACTGCGGTAGCCTGCTGTGCAAATTGATTTTATGTAAGGAAGCTAGTGGGGTAGAGATAGTGCAATCCACGACGACGCGGCGCCCCACTCCGTACTAAAATACAGCTTACAGTAGGTACAGTAATCGCGGAGTGGGGCGCGTCGTCGTGGATTGCACTATCTCGTGTTACTCGGGTTTGGGATGTTTCGACAGTCTCAAAGTCTTGGGACACGAGACAACCAACGATGAAAGTGTCGGGACGTTCCGGGACTTTGAGAGTTCTCAGAATAAAATCGAGTAAATTTTGGGCCAGATGTATCAATGAAAAAAGTAATTTGTTTGTGATTTTTTTTAATAATGGCACCGGACATGGAAAACACTGGTTTTCAACAGATGTCGGTTTTATTGTGTTTAAAAAGCTTTGTGAAGTAGTTCCAAACTTTCAGTATCTACGTTTTCCTATTGCTTCAAACAACTGGAACTCCTTTATCACTGTTACTCTGCAAGAATTTCGGGTACATTTTCTCGATATTTCTATTTGACTTTGAGACGATCTATCGGGTACTTTGGGCGCACTGCGACTTCTCGGTCGCACTGCGGCTAAGCGGGCGCACTGCGGCTTGCCGGGAGCACTGCGGCTAGCCGGTCTTACTGCGGCTAGCCGGGCGCACTGCGACTAGGCGGGCGCACTGCGACTAGGCGGGTGCACTGCGGCTAGCTGGTCGCACTGCGGCTAGCCGGGGTTACTGCAACTTGCCGGTCGCATTGCGGCTAGCTGGTCGCACTGCGGCTAGCTAGTCGCACTGCGGCTAGCCGGGGTTACTGCAACTTGCCGGTCGCACTGCGGCTAGGTGGGCGCACTGCAACTTGCCGGTCGCACTGCGGCTAAGCGGGCGCACTGCTGCTAGCCGGGCGCACTGCTGCTAGCCGGGCGCACTGCTGCTAGCCGGGCGCACTGCTGCTAGCCGGGCGCACTGCTGCTAGCCGGGCGCACTGCTGCTAGCCGGGCGCACTGCTGCTAGCCGGGCGCACTGCTGCTAGCCGGGCGCACTGCTGCTAGCCGGGCGCACTGCTGCTAGCCGGGCGCACTGCTGCTAGCCGGGCGCACTGCTGCTAGCCGGGCGCACTGCTGCTAGCCGGGCGCACTGCTGCTAGCCGGGCGCACTGCTGCTAGCCGGGCGCACTGCTGCTAGCCGGGCGCACTGTGGCTTGCCGGGCGCACTGCGGCTTGCCGGTCTCACTGCGGCTAGCCGGGGTTACTGCAACTTGCCGGTCGCACTGCGGCTAGGTGGGCGCACTGCAACTTGCCGGTCGCACTGCGGCTAAGCGGGCGCACTGCTGCTAGCCGGGCGCACTGCTGCTAGCCGGGCGCACTGCTGCTAGCCGGGCGCACTGTGGCTTGCCGGGCGCACTGCGGCTTGCCGGTCTCACTGCGGCTAGCCGGGTTACAGTAGCTTCTGCAGCTTGCCAGGCGCACTGCGAATAGCCGGGCGCACTGCGGCTTGCCGGGCACACTACGGCTAGCCGGGCGCACTGCGGCTTGCCGGGCACACTACGGCTAGCCGGGCGCATTGCGGCTTGCCGGTCGCGCTGCGGCTTGCCGGGCACACAGTAGCTGCCAAAATCGACAGCTAAAATCGGTCCAGCCGTTTCGGAGATAACCCGGAACAAACAGACAGACAACAGACAGAAAAAATATAAACTGTTTTTGTTGTTATAAGTACAAACACAGTAAACTTTCATTTAGTAAAAAGCTGTTATTTTGACATTACAAACAGACACTTCAATTTTATTTATTTGTTTGTACCTCTGTATTGAATAGATATAAAGATTGCAGTTAAATATTTATTCAAACGTAAGGTTATACAATTATCTAGCCTTTTAAGTGTTTACACTCAATTAATCTAAAATAAATAAATAAAATAATAGCCACTTTACAATCATTGTCCGTAATTTTATTGTTTGTGTATTGACTATCAATTTGTTTGATGTCTTTGACAGTCTTTATGTTCCTAAAGGTAATAAACAAGGAAGGATTTAACTACTTAGAAGCTAATAACTTGAAGATCATGTACCGTACCAATGCAAAACATTTATATTAAGGTGCTTCCATCAACTGGGAGCATTGGCCTGTAATGTAACGTTACAGATTTGATTTAGAGCATTACGTTAAAAAACTGTTTCCCTGACTGACGAGCATTCGGTTGAGTATTGTAATGCTCGGTTCTCCTCCCTCACTGATGTAATGCTCGAATTGTATCATTACAGGTTGCGCACTGTAATGCTCGGTTCTCCTCTCTCAATGATGTAGTGCTCGAATTGTATCATTACAGGTTGCGCACTGTAATGCTCGGTTCTCCTCCCTCACTGATGTAATGCTCGAATTGTATCATTACAGGTTGCGCACTGTAATGCTCGGTTCTCCTCTCTCAATGATGTAGTGCTCGAATTGTATCATATCAGGTTGCGCACTCTAATACTCGGTTCTCCTCCCTCACTGATGTAATGCTCGAATTGTATCATATCAGGTTGCGCACTTTAATACTCGGTTCTCCTCCCTCACTGATGTAATGCTCGAATTGTATCATTACAGGTTGCGCACTGTAATGCTCGGTTCTCCTCCCTCACTGATGTAACGCTAGAATTGTATCATTACAGGTTGCGCACTGTAATGCTCGGTTCTCCTCCTGCACTGATGTAATGCTCGAATTGTATCATTACAGGTTGCGCACTGTAATGCTCGGTTCTCCTCCCTCACTGATGTAATGCTCAACTCTGAACGTTACTTACTGGCGAATGCTCCCGGTGATCCCGAGCACCTTAATATATGTTTTGCATTAGTACGGTACATGATCGTCAAGTTATTAAGACAGGGATTACAACTGTCTTAAAAAAGCAGTTGTAATCCCTGTCTTTAAATCTGGTAGTAAAGACTTAGTAAATAATTATAGGCCAATATCGTTACTCTCCTCAATATCAAAAATATTAGAGAAAATTATAAACAGTAGACTAGTTAACTATCTAGAAAAAAATAATTTCTTATCCCCTGCACAATTTGGTTTTAGAGCCAAATTATCCACAGCCGATGCGGTGCATACCCTGACCGATTATATTTCAGAAGAACTCGGCAAAGGTAACCAGACCCTGGGAGTCTTCCTTGATTTAGCCAAGGCCTTCGACACGGTGTCTGTTTCCGTTCTTCTAAACAAATTAGAGGCCATAGGAATAAGGGGAACGCCGTTGAAACTATTTACGGAATACTTAGTTGACCGATACCAATGTGTTAGAATAGACAATATTACGAGCGATGAGCAGAAAAGTACTGGTTTTGGTGTTCCCCAGGGAAGTATTCTGGGCCCTACGCTATTCCTGATTTATATTAATGACTTGTGTGATCTGAATATTAAAGAAGGCAAAATAATATCCTATGCTGACGACACGGCGTTATTATTTACCGCTAAAACGAGTAGCGAACTGTTCCAAATTGCTCAAGTAGGTTTTAATACTGTGACTAATTGGCTACATAGCAATTTACTAACATTAAATGCTGACAAGACAAAATACATTCACTTCTCCATGCGCAAGCCTCAACTTTACATTACTAACCCTCATCTATATGCCCATCAATGTGGAAATCGTTCAGTCATGTGTAATTGCCCTTTTATCCTCAAAACGAGCAGCATAAAATACCTCGGGGTAATAATGGATGACACACTGTCTTTCAGAAAACATATTGAAAGTCTAGTTAAAAGAGTGCGCAAATTAATATATGTTTTTAAAAAATTGCGAACATTTGCAGATTCAAAATTAATCACACAAGTTTATTTGGCACTATGTCAATCTATAATTCAATACTGCATCACTTCATGGGGTGGCGCACCAAAAACCAATCTACTTCCTCTTGAAAGAGCTCAGAGATCAATTTTAAAGGTAGCAAACTTCCATCCCTTTTTCTTTCCCACAGATCTGCTATATAAATCCTGCAACGTGCTGACTGTTCGCCAACTTTTCATTATGCACTTAGTATTTAAACAGCACACCATGCTTACCTACACCGCTGACAATACTAACAAGAGACGGAATGATATAGTATGCACATCAAATGCAACCTCAAAACATGTCTTTGTAGAAAGATTTTTTACATTCTTAGGCCCATTTCTGTACAATAGATTAAATAGAAAACTTAGTATTTATAATTTAAATTACTTTAGCTGTAAAAAAATTATACTTGAATATTTACTAACCATAGATTATGCACAGACAGAAGATCTACTTGTTGTCTGCAAATAGAATCGCTAACATGCCATTTTACTTTGATTGACCTAATTTTATTTTAGTTTATATACTTTAAACTCCATGTTAATTTATTACATAAAGTATTTATGCACTTCCTAGCCTGAAGCACAGGTTCAACCTAGTTCAGGCAATTAAGCAAATGTGCTCTATTTTAATTATTAAGATACTTATTGTCAATGTGCCCCTTTTTATAAATAAACGATTTATTATTATTATTATTATATTGTTGTATTTTTGTATGCACGTGTTTCTGTGACAAATAAACCAATTTTTCTTTCTTTATTTCTATCTTCTAAGCATCTTTACATACTATATCGACCAGTGCATCCTGGGTAATCTGCCCCCTGACAATTTGCTCATAATCAGCTTATAACGTACCCATTGCAAGCCACTGCTGTGATAAAGGCCTCCTCTTTGTGAGAGAGACCGACTTGCTCACTATTATTTTTACCAAGAAATTAGCTCACGAGAAAATAAGAAAACAGAATATGAAACTGATTGAGCTAAAAGATTTGACTACCTAAGACGCGGGACACACAGAAGTAACGTGAGACGAGGGTGGGACGCAGACGCGACGTCCCACACAATATCATAATCTGCCATGTGTTTTCCAAAATATTTTGCATGGGGTCGGCTTCCACTAAACAGATGCAGCTGAATACCAATATTTTACATGGAGCGACTGCCTATCTGACCTCCACAACCCAGTTACTGGGTATTAATACGATTACGCCGACTCCTGCTACCTGGATGCTACTGAGGAGCTATTAAACAAGCTTGAGCGCTTGCAAAACTTGTGCATTCGCTTTGTTTTCCGACTTAGAAAGTATGACCATGTTTCTCATCTTCGCAAGGAACTCAAGTGGCTCCCAATCAGCCTTCGCCGGAACACTCGAATCTTATGTCTCCTCTTCAAAGTCATAAACAACCCGTCTTATCCTTCCTACCTGCGTGAGCGTTTTTCATACGCTCGCCCTATCGACGCACCGTGAAGATCACACCTTAGATCTCATCCTCATAAAACAAGCTACTATTCCAATATTAGGATATTAAGCAACATTAAAGGGGCGGGGCCTCGTCATAGTCGTTTCTGACAGACAACTCTAGCACCGCGCGTGCTTATTGGTCAAATTAAATAGCTCGTTCTTCCCCGGCTTCCTGTTATACACTTCCGTCCCTTTTCACGAATTCACTCTTACAGATTTTAGAAGAGGTATTTATGTTCTGTCTGTATGTCTGTATTTATGTTCTGAGTATTTGTGTAACGGCCAAGTGCGTGTCGGATCACGCACAATGAAGGGTTCCGTAGACCGAGACCGGCAGACCAAGATGTACTACGGCTCGAAAGGATCGATTTATTGTTACGACCATGCTCCGAAATCGGCACCTCACGGCAGTTGAAGTAACGAATCAACTTCGGGAGACCCGTAGAGACGACGTAAGCGAACAGGGCCTCAAGTCTGCTATTATAATAGTGTCAGAATGGTCTATCATTGATTTCATAATTGTTGATTTTGACAAGTTTGGTAATCTACTAACATATTGGCGTCATTATGACTTCCCGATGGTCAGCCACTAACACTCCATTGAAAAAAATGGCATCTATTGGTAATCTCGTACATAATGAAAAATTAATGACTGGCCTAGGCGGTAATCTGCTAAAATTTTGACACTTCCTTTGATGAGTGACCTACCATGAGAACGTCATTGTGCAGTCATTTCTTAGAATTCGTTACGAGTATCGTGTTTGTGGAATACAATGATCAACCAATGATCGACCATTATGAATTTAGCAGATTACGAACTTTTAGCAAAATGACAATGGGATCGTGTCGGAATGACGAATTTATAAAAATAGCAGACTTGGGCCCCAGACTATAAAGCGGTGACTCCTTGAAGCTAATTGGACCCCACATAGACCCGCAAATGGTCCAAAACTTTAAAGGGAACATCGGGTAGCAACATTACGTTACGCCCGCGAGCACGCACAATGGAGAGACGAAGAATGGGTACCTAATGTTTTCTGATGAATCCAGATTTATGCTGTATGCACATGATGGGCGGAGTTAGAGCTGTTAGAAAATGGTACGCTAACCAGTGCAAGATATGTGGAAGAAATTCTTAATGAGCATGTCGTCCCATATAAAATTAATATGGGTGAAAATTCAATATTCATGCATGACAACGCCAGGTCACATACAACTCAAATTATAAATGAATATTTTCAGGACGTTGGCATCAATCGCATGGACAGCGAGAAGCCCAGACCTGAATCCAATTGAACACGCTTGGGACAAGCTGGGGAGGTGTGTAAGAAATCGAATCCCCGCCCCGGCTACACTTAGATACAAACTTGAAACATGCGTTAGTATTAATTTTGCTTTGAAGTTCGTTTTTGTGAAGTATCTGAGGTGTCAACCATTATTTTTCAACGTATTTTTTTTTTATGTACCTATTTATTCAATTCAAACTCAAACTCAAAGCATTTATTTCAATTAAACCATTTACAGGCCTGTAAAACCATTTACAGGCACTTTTGAATTGTCAAGGGGTCGGTCAGTCAAAAATATGAAGCTAGTTGCCCATTCCAAAGCGTAGTAGGTACCTATGGAGAAGAACGGGCAAGAAACTCCACGGACACTCTTTTAAATAAAATAAAAATGATACAAAAAATTGGTTACATCATTCATTTTGAAATTATGCATGTGAGAATAATGTAATAAGACGTGCACGTTCGTGAAAGCGTCCGTAATAAAAAAGAAGAAAAAAAGATCATTCAAAAACTTAAAATAAATTAAAATAAGCCATGGCAGCTAAGAGTTGACCAGTCCCAACTGACGGCGCCCGTTCACGAACATGACGCATGGATCAGCACCATTCAGCTCAACCATTTTGAATGGAGCTAAATGATCCAACACACGCGCCACCATCAGCGAGACATTTGAGTGAGCATGACATACTCACAGCCGCCAGGGCACATTCAAGTCAATGAAATACTCATATTACCCGGTAAATGGTAGCTCTTTAGTACATAGTACTCACACCTGTGCTATGCAATTATATAAAACAAAGGAAATTGAGTTTATAGGTACAATACAAAAATGGTCTTACAATCTTCAGCAGCTCCAACAGTATTTTCAAAATGTTAATCAGTGTGTATGTCAATTAGTTGTGGAGCAGGACCAGCAATGAGCCAAGCATTTTTATCAGTGATGTAATCCCCCAACTTATAATATGCCTGCCTACATAGTTAACATAACACAGTTAGACTAATAATGATCAACATTATTTTGATGTTTTTTACTAACTGGTAAATTTTCTACAATATACAGGTTCATTCATGCCGCTAACTTTATTATTTTAGGAGTAATTTCAGTTTTTCGTACTGCCCCGTATTCTTTGTCGTGCGAGTGTATAAAATAGAACTATTTTCTGTTAAAAAAATAAAATAGGCTCAGTAGTTTCGCAGATAAGGGCGGGAACGGTCAATTTTCGTGTATTTTAAAATTATAAAATAAATAATCTATTACCTCACAGTAAGCGCGTAGTATCTCTATGTAGTCTGTGGTAAGTGAGTATATAAAAAGTACTCTGTGGGAAAGCGCTTTCAAGACTCTACAGATGTACACATACATGTGTTGCGCGGCATGTTCTAGGTTAATATAGGCACGTCGCGTAACTAAACACAGACAACCATAACTATACATGCATATATACACAACACGTGCAGGCGCGACGCGGATCGCGATGCACGTAGACGCCGAGCGGTGCTACATAACAACACAAACCACTCGTACATACATGACTGTTTATCCCTCAATCCGTAAACGGCTAGATCTGTGAGCTGGGTAAGGGTAAACTACATAACTACCTGTAGATGCGTCGAGTCGGCACCTCTGTCGCTGGTCGTCTTCGCCGGGCCTCCCCCAGGTAACTGGGGGTCTCACCTGGCGGGGACTGATCGCCGAGGTGTCGTGAAGAAAACAACGCTAATGGAATAGCGTCGTGGCGCGCCTACAGAAATACTTATAGCAACCATTAGACAGATGCAGCTTTGCTACATCAAATGCCGTAGGCCGTATTAGGCCACCCTATCGATAGGCCCGTATTAGCGGGCCGTTATATGGCCGCCGCGGGTGAGGGGTGACCCCCCGACCCCGCTCACCACGCCCCCTAGCGGGGGCGTCGCAACGTCTCGCATTGGCGCTTTCATTTGACATGTCACACCGTAGTGTTAGGTACAGCAACATTTTTTTTTTTAGTGTTTGCCTCCAAAAATTTACCACCCCATATTCAAAATTAATTTTAATACGTTACATACCCGTCATTGGGTCACGGAAATTAATATACCTTAGCCTTAGTTAGCCGTATACCTTTCAATAATAGATCCACTAAATTTGGAGCAAATTGGCTGTGACAAACGGACAGACAGACACACAAGTGATCCTATATCGGTTCCGTTATTTCCTTTTGAAGTACGGAACCCTAAAAAACAGTATTTGGCGCTGGTATTTCATTAAATATCAGGGGCGCCTCCAGTGCTCCTATTGCCCTGGCGCCAGTGTGCGCCGCCGCACACTTCGCATACGAAGTGACCGGCGCGCGGCTCTGCCTGTTTAGGTTATAAATACGCACCTTGCTTCATTGGCACACTTGTAACACTAAAGCATATTATAATAACCACAACCCTACAAGTTTCTTTCTATGCGTGGTCAAAATAGGAATAGTTTTTTCACAACTGTTCAACCACAGTGTTTAACTCATTGACTTATAAAACATATGGACTTGAAATGTTTGACTATAGAAAAAACAGTTATACGAATACGAGGAATATCGACGCCAAAATCAAAAAAATACTGCTCTCTCTTTTTATCTTCAATAATTTTGCCTAAGTGAAAAAGGATAATAGTGTTTTTGAAAGTTCCTATAATGGCAACCCTACATTTTCTAGTCATTTAAATACCTATTTGCGGCCGGTTCGCCATTTTATCCTCTCGGTGTTTGGTACCAAAGTTGGGTACGTCAACTGTCAAATGATCTTGAGTTGTGGTAATTTGTGAATTTTGGAGTTATTTGCTGTGTTATTGCGTTTAAACTCGGCCATAAGGTGGAAATCATCAATAGCAAGATGCCCAATTGCAATATAAAGGATGTGGCATCAAAAGAAGCGGACATCACCCGAAAATAACATTGCACCAGTACGTACATAAATTTCAGCTGAAATATCTTTAGATTTAGACGATAAACAAAAGATTCTGCATTCGTTAAGAGCTTCAACAGTAAAGCATTCTAAATTCCCCTTTTCCATTATTTTCAACAGTTTAACTTCACGAAATCATTTTCTTGTTATTGAAGGGATAGAGTAGTGCATTTAGACATTTTATTTATCGATAATGCTATTTTATGTTTTTTTTTTATTGGTTATATGTTTTACTTTCAAGGTTGCTAATAAACGAAAAAGAAAAAAACAATTGGTGTGGAAAATTTAAAGATGTTAACATAAACTGTCATATTTTTGTTCTTTTCACTTTGAAGAATCATATTTCAACCAGATACTCAATAAAGTAACATTATGTGACGATGCTTTCCCTTCACGAACCTTATTGGTAAGTAACATGTTATAAATTTGTCCAACATGATTCTCTAGTGGCTGGTGTTGAAAATGATGGTGATGTCCGCATTTGCAATATTTGTTTAATGGAAACAAAGAATGATGTAAAGAATGTGTTCGAGACTTATGATCAATTAAAAATTCTATTAATAAAATCAAGAAACAATAAAAATACTAATCATTTTATTGCTTGTTTACAGCCTGCGATTTGAACAAATATGTTTGGCATTTTAAATGAGAATGATCAAAATCAGACAAACTCACAATGTAAAAGAGATATACATGAATTTGAGATACAAATATTATGGGAAGAAATCTACTGAAAGAATATCTCATAGAAATTACCTGAACAAAATTGTATTGTTCAGAACTGAATGAGATTGATTTCTGTAAAGCTGCGAGCGGATCAACCTTGATCCACCTGTCCCGCGCCGTCAAGCCGCGCTGGAACGATATCGTTCCACCTGGTTCACGCGGTAAAAATCTCTAATTGTACATGGAAATAAGGGTTTATATCGTTTGTGGCAATTTTAGTCTATGGGGAGAATGATATTCTAGTACACTGAATGCTTCACTACCAACAAAAATTAACAGGGAACACAAAAAAAAAAGTTGAAAGTGACGCATGCGTCACTGTGACGTTCGCCATGGTGACGCTCAGTACAGTGACGATAAATGTCGATCGATACAATTATAATGGTATTTAATAACGAGTTAGGGGTAGATATCCGTCAATAAAGGTATAAATAGTATCCTAGTAAAAAAAAAAATATGAAATAAGTCACTGTAACTCGGATGTGAGCATTGTGAGCCGCGCTGGAACGATATCGTTCCACCTGGTTCACGCGGTAAAAATCTCTAAGTATACATGGAATTAATAGTGCGAGAGCCGGCTGCAAAAATACCTACCTTATCGGCTACCCCAATACGCTATCTTTATATCGTTAACCAACACTTAAACACGTAAAAAAAATCAGGTCTGCCAGAGCCGTTCTTGCCGGGTCATAGAAATAATCGATATTTTTTTACGTAATTTTTTAGTTCATATTACGTCATAATGTACCCCAATTAAAATGCTGGCAACAGTTTGCTATTCATTAATTATGTAAAAAAAAGTAGGTCTGCCATTGCGCACCCTGCCGGAAGTACTAGGCAGACCCCTCAAATAAGCCCTTCCGACACCCTAAACCTACCTCATGGAGTACCCGGGTGGAACCTACGCCAAATAATAACCAAGATGCCCCTGATATTGGATCAAAAGGTCTGCCAGGTCTAAGCTTGCCGGAACTTGCTGTTCAAAGCATTTGAAGTTGGTAGGGACCATAATTTTACCTGAAGTCAAAATAACATTATTTTGTTTCTAAATTTAAACAAATGTATAAATATAAAGTGCTTTATTACCAAAACATTAAGTAAAACAACAAGTTTAGCGATAAAAGATATATATTTAAAATTTAACAACAATCGCTACCAGTACAATAACATGCTTACAATATAGGTACAATAATCAAAACATAGTTAAAGTTGCCATTACAGTTACCTGAATTCTGTACGGTAGGTTTAGGGGAAAAAGTAGGCTTCCGAGTGTTGAATCGGTTATTGTGTGAATCATCGTAGGTACATTCAACGCCTAATCAACCTATCCACCACCAGTATCACTCTAATCCATCGAAATAAGGTCAAAGTTTAAATAATAATAGTTTGGTTGACTAGCCATTTACTGTAGATTGTAGGTAACTAAAAATAAAACTAGCTACAATGACGGTCAAATGACAGCAAGAACTATTTACAAACATACGTAGGTGCAAAAAAAATTAAAAACAGAGTCAGATTGAACTGTTCTAATGTAAATCAATAAAAGTATGTACAAAAAATAGATTTAATCCTCGCCAAGAGAATAAAATTATAACTTAGACGTAGAATCAAAAATTAGTAAACATCACTTTCATCGCTTGAACTGTCATATGACTGATCAATATCATCGTCCTCTGAATCATTCATTATAATGGACTCTACAGTGAGTGGTGTTGGCTCACCTTCATACCATAGAGGTTCTAGGCGATTGTTATTCAAAACCCATCCGTATTTTTCTGCATCTAATTTTATCAGTTTATTTGAACATGCGTTTTGCCACATAGCATTTATGAAAGCCGTTCGCAATATTTTTTGTTTTATTACCTTTTTACAGGGCGGCATTCAATTCCGCATGAACTAAAATTCCTAATATTTTTTATTAAGGGACTTTTTAATTTTTGGTTTGCGTATTTTTTATTGAAGATACCGTATCTGGCAGCATTAGTATTTGTACAGTTTTTATTTCCATACATTTCACAAGTAAATTTATGAATCAATTCGACTACTTCTGTATCATTATCGTATACAAATTTCTCGTCTAATTTATTGAAAGCTTCCTGGTAGATGGGACTCTGTTTTAAAATCTGGAAAGGTTTCGATTTACCTTTATTGTAAAAAGCAGCGGTGTAATCACAACCAGTGTACGCATGAAATGCTGGTAAAGAACGACACAACGTTTCACCTAGTGTTTTTGATAAATGAGTAATATTTATAGCATTTGGATCTTTGGCTCTTGATAATCCGCT
This sequence comes from Xanthia togata, assembly GCA_963853775.1. Lineage (NCBI taxonomy): Eukaryota > Metazoa > Arthropoda > Insecta > Lepidoptera > Noctuidae > Xanthia > Xanthia togata. The sequence continues at coordinate 9,801,537 of OY970817.1, read as the reverse complement.
CGAAAGTAACCAAATATTTGGTTTCAGTTGGTGTGCGTGTGCTAAAACACCAACTAAAATATCAGTGTCAGTTGCTACAATGGAAACGTTTGTCGCGTCTTTTTTTTTATAGACGTGAAAAAGTATTCGAGTATCTGCTTCTTCGAGATCGCAAAAGTAATCAGCTTCAACAGTTTTAGTTATTTTGCCGCCATCGGCACTAAACGAATAGCATTTCTCATCAACTGTGACAAATACTTTTTTACTGCCAATTATATTGCTCATGGTTTTATTTTCCCAAAAGTTCGAAAGGAAATTAACTACAGCTCTTTTAAATTTAATATTTTTCAGGGCTTTATGAAAATTTGACGGTGTTTTTTGGGAAGGACCTGTAACTTCATACGGGATCTCTACTTCTCGCTGTTTTGCTCTTTCACAGTTTTTCATGGAAGGCGTTAAGTATCTGTCAAATATTAAATGAATTTCATCAGCTTCTATGGTGCAAATTTTTTGTAATATAATTTCGGCAAGTTTTTCAAATGTGCTGGGAATTGAGGATGGACTTATAAGGTATAAATACTAAAACCGTCTAGAAAACAAACATCGACTCTGTGTGGTGGCGATGCAGGATCAATGTTGCCTTTAAGTTTTTTGCTAGCACTGATTTGTCAGTTTTATTCATGTCACCATTTTGCTGACAAAGAGCAGCGGGAAGTGGCGCCAACGGAAAAGAGAGACATACTTCTATGTCGATTTTGTGTTCCAGGGCAATACATAATAGCCTTCCAAATATGTCCCTTTCCATTTTTATTTGAGCTGTTTTTGTCCCGTCTCTGCTCTTTTGACTTTTCGAGACAGAATCAGAACTGAAGTTAATAATTTTATTCCGGGTAATAGGTTTCTCGAATCGGTTTGCATCTTCAGCACATTTCTCTATAAATTGTTCTTTCTGATGCTGTCCAAGCTAAACTGACAGCTTAGACCTGGCAGACCTTTTGATCCAATATCAGGGGATCAAACAAATAACCATCTTGGTTATTATTTGGCGTAGGTTCCACCCGGGTACTCCATGAGGTAGGTTTAGGGTGTCGGAAGGGCTTATTTTAGGGGTCTGCCTAGTACTTCCGGCAGGGTGCGCAATGACAGACCTACTTTTTTTACATAATTAATCAATAGCAAACTGTTGCCAGCATTTTACCACAGGTTTCTCGAATCGGTTTGCATCTTCAGCACATTTCTCTATAAATTGTTCTTTCTGATGCTGTCCAAGCTAAACTGACAAATCAGTGCTAGCAAAAAAACTTAAAGGCAACATTGATCCTGCATCGCCACCACACAGAGTCGATACTTGTTTTCTAGACGGTTTTAATAAGTCCATCCTCAATTCCCAGCACATTTGAAAAACTTGCCGAAATTATATTACAAAAAATTTGCACCATATAAGCTGATGAAATTCATTTAATATTTGACAGATACTTAACGCCTTCCATTAAAGACTGTGAAAGAGCAAAACAGCGAGAAGTAGAGATCCCGTATGAAGTTACAGGTCCTTCCCAAAAAACACCGTCAAATTTTCATAAAGCCCTGAAAAATAATAAATTTTAAAAGAGCTGTGTTTTGCGATCACGAAGAAGCAGATACTCGAATACTTTTTCACGTCTATAAAAAAAAAGACGCGACAAACGTTTCCATTGTAGCAACTGACACTGATATTTTAGTTGGTGTTTTAGCACACGCACACCAACTGAAACCAAATATTTAGTTACTTTCGAGCGGATTAACAAGAGCCAAAGATCCAAATGCTATAAATATTACTCATTTATCAAAAACACTAGGTGAAACGTTGTGTCGTTCTTAACCAGCATTTCATGCGTACACTGGTTGTGATTACACCGCTGCTTTTCACAATAAAGGTAAATCGAAACCTTTCCAGATTTTAAAACAGAGTCCCATCTACCAGGAAGCTTTCAATAAATTAGACGAGAAATTTTTATACGATAAAGATACAGAAGTAGTCGAATTGATTCATAAATTTACTTGCGAAATGTATGGAAATAAAAACTGTACAAATACTAATGCTGCCAGATACGGTATCTTCAATAAAACATACGCAAAACAAAAATTAAAAAGTCCCTTATTTAAAAAAATAGGAATTTTAGTTCATGCGGAATTGAATGCCGCCCTGTAAAAAGGTAATAAAACAAAAAATATTGCGAACGGCTTTCATAAATGCTATGTGGCAAAACGCATGTTCAAATAAACTGATAAAATTAGATGCAGAAAAATACGGATGGGTTTTGAATAACAATCGCCTAGAACCTCTATGGTATGAAGGTGAGCCAACACCACTCACTGTAGAGTCCATTATAATGAATGATTCAGAGGACGATGATATTGATCAGTCATATGACAGTTCAAGCGATGAAAGTGATGTTTACTAATTTTTGATTCTACGTCTAAGTTATAATTTTATTCTCTTGGCGAGGATTAAATCTATTTTTTGTACATACTTTTATTGATTTACATTAGAACAGTTCAATCTGACTCTGTTTTTAATTTTTTTTGCACCTACGTATGTTTGTAAATAGTTCTTGCTGTCATTTGACCGTCATTGTAGCTAGTTTTATTGTTAGTTACCTACAATCTACAGTAAATGGCTAGTCAACCAAACTATTATTATTTAAACTTTGACCTTATTTCGATGGATTAGAGTGATCCTGGTGGTGGATAGGTTGATTAGGCGTTGAATGTACCTACGATGATTCACACAATAACCGATTCAACACTCGGAAGCCTACTTTTTCCCCTAAACCTACCGTACAGAATTCAGGTAACTGTAATGGCAACTTTAACTATGTTTTGATTATTGTACCTATATTGTAAGCATGTTATTGTACTGGTAGCGATTGTTGTTAAATTTTAAATATATATCTTTTATCGCTAAACTTGTTGTTTTACTTAATGTTTTGGTAATAAAGCACTTTATATTTATAAATTTGTTTAAATTTAGAAACAAAATAATGTTATTTTGACTTCAGGTAAAATTTTGGTCCCTACCAACTTCAAATGCTTTGAACAGGAAGTTCCGGCAAGCTTAGACCTGGAAGACCTTTTGATCCAATATCAGGGGCATCTTGGTTATTATTTGGCGTAGGTTCCACCCGGGTACTCCATGAGGTAGGTTTAGGGTGTCGGAAGGGCTTATTTGAGGGGTCTGCCTAGTACTTCCGGCAGGGTGCGCAATGGCAGACCTACTTTTTTTTACATAATTAATGAATAGCAAACTGTTGCCAGCATTTTAATTGGGGTACATTATGACGTAATATGAACTAAAAAATTACGTAAAAAAATATCGATTATTTCTATGACCCGGCAAGAACGGCTCTGGCAGACCTGATTTTTTTTAGGTGTTTAAGTGTTGGTTAACGATATAAAGATAGCGTATTGGGGTAGCCGATAAGGTAGGTATTTTTGCAGCCGGCTCTCGCACTATAAGGGTTTATATCGTTTGTGGCAATTTTTGTCTATGGGGAGAATGATATTCTAGTACACTGAATGCTTCACTACCGAAAAAATTAACAGGGAACACTCAAAAAAAAGTTGAAAGTGACACATTCTTCACTGTGACGTTCGCCATGGTGACGCTCAGTACAGTTACGTAAAATGTCGATCGATACAATTATAATGGTATATTATTACGAGTTAGGGGTAGATATCCGTCAATAAAGGTATAAATAGTATCCTAATAAAAAATAAAAAAATGAAATAAGTCACTGTAACTCGGATGTGAATTTTCAAAGTTACGCGTAATAGTACAAAATGGCTCCGCGCGCTATGAAGTTTGAGTTTCAATCATTTGAAAATGTTACGTAGGACTCTCAACCAAACGCTTTTGTTAAATTACTTATCTATTCATTATGTAACTTGCAAAGTTTCCTGTAAATTGAAACAGTAGTTTTATCAGAAATAAAAGTTACGCGTAATAGTACGCAAACTCACAAAAATGGCTCCGCGCGCTATGAAATTTGAGTTTCAATCATTTGAAAATGTTACGTAGGACTCTCAAACAAACGCTTTTGTTAAATTACTTATCTATTCATTATGTAACTTGCAGTTTTCTGTAAATTGAAACAGTAGTTTTATCAGAAATAGCCAAACAAAACAGGAACAAACAGGTTTTTCCCGCCTTATCTGATAATAACATTTTTTTTACAAATACGATTCTCGTCCTACGAGCATTGTTTATACGTAATATGATGCTCTATGTATTCAACAACACAACAAAGTTTACATTGTGCGCCGAGAGCCAATATAAACAGCAGGAGACCAGTTTTTTGTGCCCATTGTTTATTCTTATCGCGGCCACAGAGCATATAAATAAGAGGCGGAACTTAGAACATTCAGTTTTTGAGAATTTGTGACCGTCTTTAGCCAATCACATAAAAAAAACATAGCTACCAACATGAAAATTCTAACAAACTTGACAACCATGTCCTTGAAGGGCAGAACTGTCATAAATAGGGATGTGCAACATATCGTATCAGTAAACTTATCGATATCGATGAAATGCATTCTATGCAGATATTAGTGAGGCTCCAAAACTAATTTATTTAGAGAAATCGGTAAAATAAAACAGATTTTTATGATTTCAGTATTTATTAATCTACATAAATGAGCAAGCAACATCGGTATCAGGCCAAAATGGGTTAGTTTTTTGTATTTTTAGCACCAACGTCACAATTCCTTTTAGCACACCTGACTCAAATTTTTCCAAGAGATTCGCACTGCTTCTTAGTGATGCCAGGCTGCATTTAGGTTTTTGCAATTGTTCCATCAACTGATTTCCCCTTGGTGTTTAATCTGTAAAGATAATTAAGTATAAGCAAAATGTTCGATGAGTTGTAAACATTTCTCTGTAAATAAAACGCAGGGATCTTTTCTATTTGAAATGAGCAATAGGCACAATTCATTTTGAGAATTTCTTTCTCTGTCTATTTGTAACATCTTCACATGAGAATATGAAACTAGATTTATTTCATATTCCCCGAATTTACTTACCGGTGTCACAGGTAGATAATATAATATAATGTGAGACTCTCTAACCCATATATTTAGCAGTCAACCTAGTTAGACTAAATTAGATTACAATTTAAATTAGACTAACATTACTGTAGGCACAATGTCTTAAACCATTTCTTCAAGAATTTCATGATTAATCTTCATTGATGGCTCGAGAGTCGTATTACAGAATTTGAATGATGCTAATAATTTCCTGATTGTAAATTAATAGCATTGTTAGGTGAGCACAAGATCACATTAGTAATAAATATCAGTACTCACCGGTATGGATTCAGTGAAAACTTGAAAAATGCAACATATTTACAGTATGCCAGGCCTTCTTGATACCGCAAGCTCCGTGACCCTTACCCATGATGGTTCACAAACTTGGAGTCACCGTCAATTATTCTGATATGTTATATTCCGAAATCTTACAGAAAAAGGAAAAATCACAACACAAACAATAATACACAATAATACTTGCGCGACGGCAGACATGTTTGTGAGCACTTCGTAATGTAATGTTGGTCAATAGGTCAGTTACACGTGTTTTTCTGAATGTTGGCTAAAGACGGTCACAAATCCCATACAAATAATATTTGTTCGGAGTTTCACAGCACTGATCGCGGTGTAGCGGATCGTTGCACTGTTGGGTGTGTTCAAAGAAAACCACGAAAATAATATGCTAATACAGGGGGGCTGCGCAGACGTGTCCGGTGCGCGTACGATTCAGCCCTCTCGGCGTCGTGTCTAGCGGCCGACTCTCCGACGACTCCCGGTGGCGGGGGCGAGCGGGATCGCGGTCGATTCTGCTCCCTCGCGCGTTTATGTGATTGGTTGATCTGTCTCGCGACGTTCGCTCGCAACCACCCCGCCTTTTATTGGTCTAATATTCATAACTTTACAATGCTACCAACATTAAATTTAGTGACACAATATTTATGACTTTATGCACTTATACAAACACAGTAAATCAAATACAGATTCATAATTTAAAACTAAACACTAAGTAGTTACACTACTATCATTTAAAAACAGTACTGAGCCGTCCATCATCGCTAACATCCTGCCCCTCAGTGTCGTCATTACGACACTCATCAACACTCTGAAGTAAAGCTATACGCGATGCTGGACGCTTCATGATACCTGTTTTTGTCCTTATATCTAAAACTCGAACTCGTCCGTCAGGCCCGGGGTATATTTTCTGAACGATGCCCTTCGGCCATACGTTCCGCGGTGAAGCGGGGTCTACCACTACAACAAGATCTCCTACCTTCAATTGCGCGCCTTCGCGATTCCACCTTTTGCGCGGAGCTAAGGTAGGTAGGACCTCTTTCATCCACTCAGACCAGAATAAATCGGCTAACCGCTGAGCTATACGCCACTGCTTACGCAAAAGAAGATCTTTGTCGTCAAACCTGCCAGGTTGCGGTAGATTTGACGACGAACCTATAAGGAAGTGGTTGGGTGTCAATGACTCGGAGTCACGAGGGTCAACGGACACGTGAGTTAATGGCCGGCTGTTTACCATGTTCTCCACTTCGCATAGGAAGGTGGAGAGCGCTTCTTCCCGAGGAGCGCGTTCTTTCAAAACAACTTTTAAGGCAGCTTTTACACTGCGAATGAGGCGTTCCCATGCTCCTCCCATATGGGGGCTAGCAGGGGGAATAAATTGCCAGTGGACTCCTTTATTTAAGGCTTCTGTCACCAGTTGCGGCTGATGGTCAATCACCTCCTGATATGCTTTCTTTAATTCGACATCTGCCCCTCGTAAGTTGGTGCCATTGTCAGAGAACACTGTGTGTGGCCAACCTCTGCGCGCGGCCATCCGGCGCAAAGCCATTATCATAGAGTCGGTTGTGAGGGACGAAACTAATTCTAAGTGTACAGCACGTACTGTAAGACAAGTAAACAGTACACCGTACCTGCGTACCCTTTGTCGACCAACTACTACCTCCAGGGGGCCAAATAGGTCTACACCACACATTGTGAACGGCCTCTGATGATGGGCAAGTCTGCACTCAGGTAAGTCACCAAGGCGTGGAGGATTAGGTGAAGTTTTTCTAAAACGACAAATCAAACAGTGTTTGGCAACAGTTTTAACTGTAGGCCTTAAATTTACGATCCAGTACTTTTGTCGTAATTCATTAATAATCATCTCGTTACACGAGTGTGCAGCATTCACGTGATAATGCAACACTATGAGCCGCGCTATATGGTTTTTTCCATCTAAAATAATAGGAAACTTAGTCAGCTGATCAACATCTTTCACGTTTCCGATTCGTCCGCCGACACGTAAAAGATTATTTTCGTCGATGATCGGGGTAAGTGTTCGTAAACGACTTTCACGCGTTATCTCTTTATGTGATTTTAACAAATTAATTTCGCTTTGAAATGACTGTAACTGTGAATAATAAAGTAACAACATCTCTGCTTTATGCATTAAATCTACGGTAATACAGGTAATTGACCTTTTCTTACATTTTTCGATAAATAATAAAACTGTAGCCGTAGCACGTAATAATCGCAGCCAACGGGAGAATCTATTTGGATCCGGTACAGGTAAGTCATACATTATTTTATTATTATTATCGCACACAATGTTTATTCTTTCTAATATTTTATCATCACTAGTAATTAATTTTATTTCAGGTTGCTGAGGCCAGCAAGAAGGCGGTTGGTACAAAAACGACGGTCCGGAAAACCACGTGGAATCACTACTAAGCACGTAATCGGTATTCTTCGTTCCCAAGTCCGCTACGTTTAAGTCAGTAGGCACATAGTGCCACTCGTCAACCTTGCTTAACTCATCAATTTCCCCGAGTCTATTCGCAATGAAAACTTTATAGTTTCGACATTGATTCTTAATCCAATACAAAACTGTAGTCGAATCCGTCCAATAGTGTACTGAATTCGGTTGCAAACGGTGTTCTTTTTTTATGCTATGAGCTAATTTACACGCTAACACGGCTCCCTGCAACTCCAATCGCGGCACGGAAACTGGTTTCAGGGGAGTAACTTTGCATTTGCTCGCGATGAACGATACGGTAACGCGTCCGTTGATGCTTTCGCGCCGCCAGTAAGCGACCGCGGCGTACGCACTCGGTGATGCATCGCAAAACATATGAATTTCCAAACTCGCTAAACTATCGTTTGTCATTTCAGTCGAAAAATACCATCGCGGAATTCGAATATCATTAATTTCCTGAGCTTGACAAATCCACTCTTTAAATAATCCATATAAATCATCGCTTAATTTATCATCCCAGTTAAGATTCTGTTCCCAAACTTTACGCATTAAAATTTTCCCTTTAATTGTGAATGGACTTAGATAACCGTGAATGTCATAAATGGACATAACTATACATAATAGTTCGCGTTTTGTCGGTGTTCGTTTCAGAAGTAATACATCTTGCGGTATCCGTTTAAAAGACAAATCAAAGGCTAACATGTCAGTACCTGGAAACCATAACAACCCAAGTGCTCGTTCCGGTTGGTTATCTATATTGAACCTTATTGCCTTGTCATTAAGGGTTTCTTTGGGGACGTCACTTAATACGGTCGGTACGTTACTTAACCAATTACGCATCTCGAATCCACCTTGTTTGTGAATATAGGAAACGTCTTTAATTGTTTTTGAAGCTATTTTTAAATCTGTAAAACTATCTATATAATCATCCTTATACTGGTTAAGTTTAATTGCGCTAACAGCGTCAGGCATTTGCTCTTGAAAAAGAGAAGCATTCCTGTCTTGGTTTATGAATTGCGCTATAAAGGGAGAACAATCAGCACCAAATATGAGTGACGTCATGGCGTATTTATTGACCTCGTCACTCCCTTTCTCTCTCCATAAAAATCTTAATGCGTTTTGATCATCTTTTTTAATTTTAATTCTTAAGAACATATCTTTTATATCGCCAATTACACCTATATAATTTTCTCGAAATCTAAACATTATGCCGTACAAGGAATTTAATAAATCAGGTCCCTGCAGTAAAAAATCGTTAAGTGAAAAATCATTAGATTTAGCAGCGGCGTCAAATACTAATCTCAACTTCTTTTTGTTTGGGTTATTGACCCCAAAGTGAGGTAAGTACCACGTACGATTAGTGAGCGTGTCCCTACACTCAGACTCGCTAAGTCTTCTAGCGTAATTATTTTCAAATAAATGTGCAATCCGTTCTCGATACCGCGATTCATATTCCGAGTCGGATAACATTTTCCGTTCGACTGATTTTAGTCTTTTCAAGGCGACGGAATACGAATCGGGCATACTGCAAACATCTGATTTCCAGGGAAGACCCACTGTCCATTGACCCCCGATTAACTCAGCTGATTCGTTAAGTATGTCCAAAGCTCTTGTTTCTTCGATATTTTGACGCGGATTATTACAAATCCCGATAGAGTCAAGCGAGAAAGAACGACGTTTTAGTTCGTGTAAATCTATATTAATATCGTTATTTTGTTTGAAGTTAGTAAGATCTTTGTTGCAGGTATCAAGCGGTTTGAATGTGGGCGGCTGACGCTGTGGGTAAGTTGTGCACGCGGGGATGGTAAGTAAATGCGAGTCGCTCGCGCCGCTTGAGAAGCGTGCGCGCGCACGTTGTTTACCATTTTGATAAAATAAGGCTCCGTGCACACACCACCCGAGCAACGTTTGTGTTATAAACGGCCCATGAGGTTCAAACTTTTTACAAACAATTGGCGCAATCAAATCATAGTTATCTTGACCTATTAACAATGTAGGTTTTATATTATCACAATTGCAAGAATTAAATTTAATATTATACAAGTTTTCGTATTCACTAAAGTCCATACAAGTAGTTGATTGCACAGGTAAGTTCAATTCTTTTAATTTGCGAGCACGTAATTTAAACTTATTACCGTCACTGTTACTAATGTCCAAATTTAATATTTCAGTTTTACATACCAACTCGCTGGAGTCCCATGCACTCGTAGCACGCATCGTGACGCACTCACCGTGTAACCCAGCCTTATCCGCGATGTCAGCTGCGATAAGGCTCACCGTAGCGCCGTCGTCTAACAATGCGTGTGTGTGAACACTTTGTTTGGGTCCATGTATGGTAACCGGCACTATTTTAAGCACTATTTTTGACACGTTAAGCACTTTACACTTTTCAGGGTTATTATTTAAGACGGACACTTCAGAACATCGCGTTTCGATCGTGTGGGCTACGAGTTCGTCGCTGCTAGTGCAGGCGCGCGGCGCCGCCGCGTCCGCGTCGGGTTGCTGAGACTTGCTGAGCGGCTCGGTTGCGGCCTGGCGCGCTGCCTGCGGTTTCACCCAGTGAAGCAAACGATGATGCGGCCCACCACAGGCGTCGACGTCGCAGTTCTCGGCGGTGCACTCCGACTGATTTTCATGTCGATCTCCGAGACACTTGAAGCACAGTTTGTTTATACGAACAAAGCGCCATCGGTCTTTGCGCATAGCGTGTTTGAATCTGCTGCACTCTGTTAGTTTGTGAATAGGTTTTTTACAATATTTACATTTATCAGATGTGGAGGGGTTGTTGACCTCCGCACACACTAACACTGACTGCTTGTGATTTTTATATTTTTCGGTATTAAATCTCGGTTTCGAATCGATTTGACTGTGCACGTAGCTTACTCCTGTTATTGCAACCTTCTTGGCTTCTTGATGAAGAAACTTGGATAATAATTCTAATTTTGGTGTGTCGTCTTGATTATCATACTGATATAGGTAATCAGCCCATTTATTAATCAATTCGGTGGGCAATTTGGAGACAACAATGGTTACTAGTTCGGGACTTCGTAGATAATCACTTTGTTGCACAGTGCGAGTAGCTGTAACATAATTCTTAACTTTGATGGCGAAGTTTACGATCTCCGTATGATATGCTTGTGGTAGCGGCTGTAATTTTCGTAACTGGTGCGTAACTGTTCTCATTATGTTTTCAGGTCGGCCAAAACGAAGTTCCAATGTCTCAAGTATCTCTTGAGGTGACGTGGCGCTCATCAGTAACGATGACGCTGACTCCTTTGCTTCGCCGCGGAGACACTTACGTAGGCGCCATAAATTCTCGGAATCACTGTAGTTGCAGAGGCGCGTGGACTCGTAGAAGGCTCCTTTGAAGTGTAGCCACTCCATCGGATCTCCGGAGTATATGGGTAGGTCTTTGCAGATAGCTAACCTTGACAAAAGTTCTCGGTTTGTTGACTTTGAGGTTGAAGCACTGATGGCGTCCTTTATAGCGTTAGTGAGCGCTTCAATTGCAGGTTGAGTACCGGCCGACTGGTATGTGGGTTGCCGTGCGCGGCTGGCGCTGTTTTCACAAACTTCGCCGACCACGTTCCGTTCAAGCGACGACCCGGGTGCGGTAACGGATTGTCCCAACCACTTTTCAACTTTACTTTTGCATGACATAGACGAAGATTGCTTTGAACATCTGGAATCTTCTAGGTGTGCCAAATCGACGGCTAATTTTTTCTCTATTAACTCCTTTTCTATGCGAGCTTTAGTCATCGTCATTTCGGCTTGAGCCTCTTCTAATTCGATGATGGCTCTGGCTTGTGCTGCTTTATATTCGAGCTGCTTTTGCCGCGCGGCCGATGAGGAAGACACGTGGCTCGTACACGTGGCGGCTTGTTCGCGGCTGTGCACGCCGCCATCTTGAGTCGCAACGATGTCGGACAGAATCTTTCCGGCGCTTTTCCTGTTGTACTGGACGTCTGAACCCGCTTCTAGCTTCATTTTCGTTTCGTTAGCCATCATTTCTCTCGATTGTGCACGCGTTCTCCCGGTACGCGGCGTTTGAAATAACGGCATCCTGCCACACAGGTTTTGTGCTTTCTTACACTGAACACTGCTGATCCGGCTCGATTGGACCACTTCTGTAGCGGATCGTTGCACTGTTGGGTGTGTTCAAAGAAAACCACGAAAATAATATGCTAATACAGGGGGGCTGCGCAGACGTGTCCGGTGCGCGTACGATTCAGCCCTCTCGGCGTCGTGTCTAGCGGCCGACTCTCCGACGACTCCCGGTGGCGGGGGCGAGCGGGATCGCGGTCGATTCTGCTCCCTCGCGCGTTTATGTGATTGGTTGATCTGTCTCGCGACGTTCGCTCGCAACCACCCCGCCTTTTATTGGTCTAATATTCATAACTTTACAATGCTACCAACATTAAATTTAGTGACACAATATTTATGACTTTATGCACTTATACAAACACAGTAAATCAAATACAGATTCATAATTTAAAACTAAACACTAAGTAGTTACACTACTATCATTTAAAAACAGTACTGAGCCGTCCATCATCGCTAACATCCTGCCCCTCAGTGTCGTCATTACGACACTCATCAACACTCTGAAGTAAAGCTATACGCGATGCTGGACGCTTCATGATACCTGTTTTTGTCCTTATATCTAAAACTCGAACTCGTCCGTCAGGCCCGGGGTATATTTTCTGAACGATGCCCTTCGGCCATACGTTCCGCGGTGAAGCGGGGTCTACCACTACAACAAGATCTCCTACCTTCAATTGCGCGCCTTCGCGATTCCACCTTTTGCGCGGAGCTAAGGTAGGTAGGACCTCTTTCATCCACTCAGACCAGAATAAATCGGCTAACCGCTGAGCTATACGCCACTGCTTACGCAAAAGAAGATCTTTGTCGTCAAACCTGCCAGGTTGCGGTAGATTTGACGACGAACCTATAAGGAAGTGGTTGGGTGTCAATGACTCGGAGTCACGAGGGTCAACGGACACGTGAGTTAATGGCCGGCTGTTTACCATGTTCTCCACTTCGCATAGGAAGGTGGAGAGCGCTTCTTCCCGAGGAGCGCGTTCTTTCAAAACAACTTTTAAGGCAGCTTTTACACTGCGAATGAGGCGTTCCCATGCTCCTCCCATATGGGGGCTAGCAGGGGGAATAAATTGCCAGTGGACTCCTTTATTTAAGGCTTCTGTCACCAGTTGCGGCTGATGGTCAATCACCTCCTGATATGCTTTCTTTAATTCGACATCTGCCCCTCGTAAGTTGGTGCCATTGTCAGAGAACACTGTGTGTGGCCAACCTCTGCGCGCGGCCATCCGGCGCAAAGCCATTATCATAGAGTCGGTTGTGAGGGACGAAACTAATTCTAAGTGTACAGCACGTACTGTAAGACAAGTAAACAGTACACCGTACCTGCGTACCCTTTGTCGACCAACTACTACCTCCAGGGGGCCAAATAGGTCTACACCACACATTGTGAACGGCCTCTGATGATGGGCAAGTCTGCACTCAGGTAAGTCACCAAGGCGTGGAGGATTAGGTGAAGTTTTTCTAAAACGACAAATCAAACAGTGTTTGGCAACAGTTTTAACTGTAGGCCTTAAATTTACGATCCAGTACTTTTGTCGTAATTCATTAATAATCATCTCGTTACACGAGTGTGCAGCATTCACGTGATAATGCAACACTATGAGCCGCGCTATATGGTTTTTTCCATCTAAAATAATAGGAAACTTAGTCAGCTGATCAACATCTTTCACGTTTCCGATTCGTCCGCCGACACGTAAAAGATTATTTTCGTCGATGATCGGGGTAAGTGTTCGTAAACGACTTTCACGCGTTATCTCTTTATGTGATTTTAACAAATTAATTTCGCTTTGAAATGACTGTAACTGTGAATAATAAAGTAACAACATCTCTGCTTTATGCATTAAATCTACGGTAATACAGGTAATTGACCTTTTCTTACATTTTTCGATAAATAATAAAACTGTAGCCGTAGCACGTAATAATCGCAGCCAACGGGAGAATCTATTTGGATCCGGTACAGGTAAGTCATACATTATTTTATTATTATTATCGCACACAATGTTTATTCTTTCTAATATTTTATCATCACTAGTAATTAATTTTATTTCAGGTTGCTGAGGCCAGCAAGAAGGCGGTTGGTACAAAAACGACGGTCCGGAAAACCACGTGGAATCACTACTAAGCACGTAATCGGTATTCTTCGTTCCCAAGTCCGCTACGTTTAAGTCAGTAGGCACATAGTGCCACTCGTCAACCTTGCTTAACTCATCAATTTCCCCGAGTCTATTCGCAATGAAAACTTTATAGTTTCGACATTGATTCTTAATCCAATACAAAACTGTAGTCGAATCCGTCCAATAGTGTACTGAATTCGGTTGCAAACGGTGTTCTTTTTTTATGCTATGAGCTAATTTACACGCTAACACGGCTCCCTGCAACTCCAATCGCGGCACGGAAACTGGTTTCAGGGGAGTAACTTTGCATTTGCTCGCGATGAACGATACGGTAACGCGTCCGTTGATGCTTTCGCGCCGCCAGTAAGCGACCGCGGCGTACGCACTCGGTGATGCATCGCAAAACATATGAATTTCCAAACTCGCTAAACTATCGTTTGTCATTTCAGTCGAAAAATACCATCGCGGAATTCGAATATCATTAATTTCCTGAGCTTGACAAATCCACTCTTTAAATAATCCATATAAATCATCGCTTAATTTATCATCCCAGTTAAGATTCTGTTCCCAAACTTTACGCATTAAAATTTTCCCTTTAATTGTGAATGGACTTAGATAACCGTGAATGTCATAAATGGACATAACTATACATAATAGTTCGCGTTTTGTCGGTGTTCGTTTCAGAAGTAATACATCTTGCGGTATCCGTTTAAAAGACAAATCAAAGGCTAACATGTCAGTACCTGGAAACCATAACAACCCAAGTGCTCGTTCCGGTTGGTTATCTATATTGAACCTTATTGCCTTGTCATTAAGGGTTTCTTTGGGGACGTCACTTAATACGGTCGGTACGTTACTTAACCAATTACGCATCTCGAATCCACCTTGTTTGTGAATATAGGAAACGTCTTTAATTGTTTTTGAAGCTATTTTTAAATCTGTAAAACTATCTATATAATCATCCTTATACTGGTTAAGTTTAATTGCGCTAACAGCGTCAGGCATTTGCTCTTGAAAAAGAGAAGCATTCCTGTCTTGGTTTATGAATTGCGCTATAAAGGGAGAACAATCAGCACCAAATATGAGTGACGTCATGGCGTATTTATTGACCTCGTCACTCCCTTTCTCTCTCCATAAAAATCTTAATGCGTTTTGATCATCTTTTTTAATTTTAATTCTTAAGAACATATCTTTTATATCGCCAATTACACCTATATAATTTTCTCGAAATCTAAACATTATGCCGTACAAGGAATTTAATAAATCAGGTCCCTGCAGTAAAAAATCGTTAAGTGAAAAATCATTAGATTTAGCAGCGGCGTCAAATACTAATCTCAACTTCTTTTTGTTTGGGTTATTGACCCCAAAGTGAGGTAAGTACCACGTACGATTAGTGAGCGTGTCCCTACACTCAGACTCGCTAAGTCTTCTAGCGTAATTATTTTCAAATAAATGTGCAATCCGTTCTCGATACCGCGATTCATATTCCGAGTCGGATAACATTTTCCGTTCGACTGATTTTAGTCTTTTCAAGGCGACGGAATACGAATCGGGCATACTGCAAACATCTGATTTCCAGGGAAGACCCACTGTCCATTGACCCCCGATTAACTCAGCTGATTCGTTAAGTATGTCCAAAGCTCTTGTTTCTTCGATATTTTGACGCGGATTATTACAAATCCCGATAGAGTCAAGCGAGAAAGAACGACGTTTTAGTTCGTGTAAATCTATATTAATATCGTTATTTTGTTTGAAGTTAGTAAGATCTTTGTTGCAGGTATCAAGCGGTTTGAATGTGGGCGGCTGACGCTGTGGGTAAGTTGTGCACGCGGGGATGGTAAGTAAATGCGAGTCGCTCGCGCCGCTTGAGAAGCGTGCGCGCGCACGTTGTTTACCATTTTGATAAAATAAGGCTCCGTGCACACACCACCCGAGCAACGTTTGTGTTATAAACGGCCCATGAGGTTCAAACTTTTTACAAACAATTGGCGCAATCAAATCATAGTTATCTTGACCTATTAACAATGTAGGTTTTATATTATCACAATTGCAAGAATTAAATTTAATATTATACAAGTTTTCGTATTCACTAAAGTCCATACAAGTAGTTGATTGCACAGGTAAGTTCAATTCTTTTAATTTGCGAGCACGTAATTTAAACTTATTACCGTCACTGTTACTAATGTCCAAATTTAATATTTCAGTTTTACATACCAACTCGCTGGAGTCCCATGCACTCGTAGCACGCATCGTGACGCACTCACCGTGTAACCCAGCCTTATCCGCGATGTCAGCTGCGATAAGGCTCACCGTAGCGCCGTCGTCTAACAATGCGTGTGTGTGAACACTTTGTTTGGGTCCATGTATGGTAACCGGCACTATTTTAAGCACTATTTTTGACACGTTAAGCACTTTACACTTTTCAGGGTTATTATTTAAGACGGACACTTCAGAACATCGCGTTTCGATCGTGTGGGCTACGAGTTCGTCGCTGCTAGTGCAGGCGCGCGGCGCCGCCGCGTCCGCGTCGGGTTGCTGAGACTTGCTGAGCGGCTCGGTTGCGGCCTGGCGCGCTGCCTGCGGTTTCACCCAGTGAAGCAAACGATGATGCGGCCCACCACAGGCGTCGACGTCGCAGTTCTCGGCGGTGCACTCCGACTGATTTTCATGTCGATCTCCGAGACACTTGAAGCACAGTTTGTTTATACGAACAAAGCGCCATCGGTCTTTGCGCATAGCGTGTTTGAATCTGCTGCACTCTGTTAGTTTGTGAATAGGTTTTTTACAATATTTACATTTATCAGATGTGGAGGGGTTGTTGACCTCCGCACACACTAACACTGACTGCTTGTGATTTTTATATTTTTCGGTATTAAATCTCGGTTTCGAATCGATTTGACTGTGCACGTAGCTTACTCCTGTTATTGCAACCTTCTTGGCTTCTTGATGAAGAAACTTGGATAATAATTCTAATTTTGGTGTGTCGTCTTGATTATCATACTGATATAGGTAATCAGCCCATTTATTAATCAATTCGGTGGGCAATTTGGAGACAACAATGGTTACTAGTTCGGGACTTCGTAGATAATCACTTTGTTGCACAGTGCGAGTAGCTGTAACATAATTCTTAACTTTGATGGCGAAGTTTACGATCTCCGTATGATATGCTTGTGGTAGCGGCTGTAATTTTCGTAACTGGTGCGTAACTGTTCTCATTATGTTTTCAGGTCGGCCAAAACGAAGTTCCAATGTCTCAAGTATCTCTTGAGGTGACGTGGCGCTCATCAGTAACGATGACGCTGACTCCTTTGCTTCGCCGCGGAGACACTTACGTAGGCGCCATAAATTCTCGGAATCACTGTAGTTGCAGAGGCGCGTGGACTCGTAGAAGGCTCCTTTGAAGTGTAGCCACTCCATCGGATCTCCGGAGTATATGGGTAGGTCTTTGCAGATAGCTAACCTTGACAAAAGTTCTCGGTTTGTTGACTTTGAGGTTGAAGCACTGATGGCGTCCTTTATAGCGTTAGTGAGCGCTTCAATTGCAGGTTGAGTACCGGCCGACTGGTATGTGGGTTGCCGTGCGCGGCTGGCGCTGTTTTCACAAACTTCGCCGACCACGTTCCGTTCAAGCGACGACCCGGGTGCGGTAACGGATTGTCCCAACCACTTTTCAACTTTACTTTTGCATGACATAGACGAAGATTGCTTTGAACATCTGGAATCTTCTAGGTGTGCCAAATCGACGGCTAATTTTTTCTCTATTAACTCCTTTTCTATGCGAGCTTTAGTCATCGTCATTTCGGCTTGAGCCTCTTCTAATTCGATGATGGCTCTGGCTTGTGCTGCTTTATATTCGAGCTGCTTTTGCCGCGCGGCCGATGAGGAAGACACGTGGCTCGTACACGTGGCGGCTTGTTCGCGGCTGTGCACGCCGCCATCTTGAGTCGCAACGATGTCGGACAGAATCTTTCCGGCGCTTTTCCTGTTGTACTGGACGTCTGAACCCGCTTCTAGCTTCATTTTCGTTTCGTTAGCCATCATTTCTCTCGATTGTGCACGCGTTCTCCCGGTACGCGGCGTTTGAAATAACGGCATCCTGCCACACAGGTTTTGTGCTTTCTTACACTGAACACTGCTGATCCGGCTCGATTGGACCACTTCTGTAGCGGATCGTTGCACTGTTGGGTGTGTTCAAAGAAAACCACGAAAATAATATGCTAATACAGGGGGGCTGCGCAGACGTGTCCGGTGCGCGTACGATTCAGCCCTCTCGGCGTCGTGTCTAGCGGCCGACTCTCCGACGACTCCCGGTGGCGGGGGCGAGCGGGATCGCGGTCGATTCTGCTCCCTCGCGCGTTTATGTGATTGGTTGATCTGTCTCGCGACGTTCGCTCGCAACCACCCCGCCTTTTATTGGTCTAATATTCATAACTTTACAATGCTACCAACATTAAATTTAGTGACACAATATTTATGACTTTATGCACTTATACAAACACAGTAAATCAAATACAGATTCATAATTTAAAACTAAACACTAAGTAGTTACACTACTATCATTTAAAAACAGTACTGAGCCGTCCATCATCGCTAACACGCGGCATCTGTCAACGCACGGTGCTTGGGCCCACTTATGACGTTTTGCGTCTCGCAGCTTCCGCGGTTAATATAACTTTATTATAATTAGTGTTGACTTTTAATTAAAACCCACAACATTTGTGTGTTAGAAACTTAGCATCAAAAATATTAATTATGGTGGCTCCGCCAAATTTCAAATTTACTTTATTTCTTTTTCACTAGTTATCCGTGAAATTCAAATTTGTATGTTGATCAAAATCAGATACACAAAGATAAATGATAAATTAATATAAATAAATTCCCATGAGCTAGACACAAAGATAAATGATAAATTAATATAGATAAATTCCCATGAGCTATAATAATATGTATACTGTGTATATATGTACATAGATATATCGGCAACGAGATGAACTTGTTGCTTATAGTATACAATGGAGTGAAATCAGTTACAGAATACTAGGTCGATAAAAGCAGTAAGTATAAATCTGTCCTCCAGGTTTTAACCTATCACAATGGGAAACATCAAAATAAGTTCTACGGTTTAGCCGCGAAAGAATGACGAAGCAATTAAATTAAACAAACAAATGAAAGGCATATGTTAGAAAACTTGGAGTAGGTATTTTTACCCGTAAATATTGTACTGTGACATTATGAAAACATTATCACAATCTTTTATCGATATTATAACAGAAATATCGATAAGGGCTGCCCTAGTAGACGCCATTTTATCCTCTCAGTCAAGTGTAGGTATGGCACGTTTTTCTTGTAGGTATGCCAAGTCCATATGTTTTATGTCAATGGTTTAACTTCAACGGCACTGTCAATGTCAAAAATATATCGACTAGTAAAACCTGTTTTTAATAGAACTAAAATAATAACTTTTATCTTCCTTACTAGCCAAATCATTTTTCACACATCATCCAAGATTCAATCTAATCACGCCCTTTTCTTATTTTTTGCATTTCGTATCATATTTTAACCACACCTGCGTATCCGAACACAAAATAAAATCGCATCAATCTTCAACAAACGTCAAGCGTTCAAGCTGTCACTGTGACACTGTCAAATCCCAACCCATCCCATCAGTCAGGGCACATCGGGAAATGAAATAATTAGGCCAAAAAATGTTATTTATTTAATAAATTGCTAAATCTACAACAATAATAACATGTAAATATGGCAGACAAACTCAGACAAATAGCGCAAAACCTGAAAGACAAAGTGCATTTACCTCATTTTTTTAGTGGCCGTGACAAAGTCGATCATATCATTACCAGATATGTACCAGCCACAAAAGTGACTGATATAGCAGAAAGGCTCAAACACGCAACAGTGACGAAAAGAGTACGGGATATGGTTAGCAGATATGAGAAATTCACAGGTGTCGAAGAAATTATGGCTTTACAAAATACTGTCGTTGATGCACAGGTTAGAGACACTACATCTATTTTTTATTTTATATAGGCTGGCGGAAGGTCAAGGCTTGTTATGCCTATGTTTCTTTTTTATGATTATCGTCATGGTCAAGCTTACATCAGGCAATTAAAATCATATAAAAGTTATAAATAGTCCCTAGAGATGCAGATTAAATGCAAATACTGCTTAATCATTGTAGATAGACATTAGACGTTTTTATCAGATAAGATATTATTATATGTATAACTTTCTGTATGATATCTTATTTGTAGACATGAATTCTTTAGAATCTAGGCAAGCATACTCTTTAGAAAGTTTAGATTATTGTTAATGTATAAAATAATTTGAACAACAAAATTTTGTGTTTTATGCCCGAAATGAAGAAATCCATGATTATTATTTCAACACCTACTAATTTTGAGGAAATTAATAATCATAAAAAGCGTTATGCTGATCTTCTAGCAATCCACAAAGACCCTCTGGCTTTGAAATTGCTGGACCGCAGCAAATCTTTCAATTGACTTAAGAGAGGTCAAGTAATCTAAAGAGGTAGCAGTGGAAATGGTCCCTGTACCTGAAATGCCAACTGTATTCACGCAACCAAACTGTTAATAGTCCAGAAAAAACTGATGGCAGTTCCTTAAAAGAAAAAAAAAATGCCCTGAACATTAAATAATGTTGTTATTCACTTGAACAAAAATAAATACCTAACTAATATCTAGACTGGAAATGGACCCCACCATAGTTGAGAAAAGCCAACTATGGTGGGGTCTGTAATATGCGGAGTTTTAAATAGATACACTGCCTACGACCTCCACAACCCAGTTACTGGTTAACACAAAACCCTTCTGGCACTTTCATCCTTCTCTTGCTCTTATATAAATTTATTTGTAGTGGGTGCAACAAATCTTCTTTCATACTTGTCTCTTAGGTGTTATCTCAGTAGTCCGCCCCTTTCTAGCCATATTATCTTTCACACAGTCTATCTATCGTTTCTTTTACTAATATACTTAATCAATATAATAAAAATTAAATGCCGTTAGTTGGTGAGCACATCACTTCAGAATGGCTGAACTGAAGTTGCTAGGGAATATTTTAAATTTGGAAAAACTGAATGTTCAATAGCTCATACAAAAAATTGTATAAGCTATTGAAATTTGGACAGAACGTGTCTGTAGGTCAGCTAGTTAATTAATTTTCTTACAACTTTCAGGACAGATTCATGGCAGCACAAGATAGGAGACGTGAGCTGGGTCGTCAGGTAGCTGATGTTGAAATGAAACTTAAAGAACTGCATGCCGAGATGCAGAACACCATGAAGGGAGACGACAAGTACTTACATCTTTGTACTGAAGAACATAAGGTATTATTTTTTACATTATTGCAGATGACCCAGTGGGCGGAGTGAATGTTATGTAAATTCCAACGATTCTAAATTCGAAAATACTTGTTATGCACATAATATTTATTTTGTTTTGTGACTTTATTCAAATTGTGCTAGCGGCATAAAAAAAAAACTAAATTGCTTTAAGATCGATTCAAAAATCGGTCGAATTTACGTTGCGTTGACTTCGTATTTCGTCACAGGATACCAGGATTGTAAAAGGCCACTGCAATATGTGAGCTGGTCTGAAGTATCTTATTTCATACGAATTTCTAATCATATGTTAATTATATCCAAAAACTAGCTTCTACCCGTCTTATATCTCCGTTCGCTTTGAATACGTAAGATAAACAATAAACTAAAATAACAGTTTATAAAATTCCCTCGTCCCAGACCCACCGCGTCGCATCGAATCGCCCACTCGCGCTATTACTATGATTTCACTTAGCATTCTTTCACTTTTTTTCTTGTTGGTCGGCTCCTAAGAGCCGTAACGTAACGTGATGATGTTATAGCCTTTAACCTTTCTCAAGAATTGGGCTATCAAATGCAAAAATAATTTTCCGACTGATAATTCCAGAGATTAGCACGTTCAAACAAACAAGTAAACTCTTTAAAGTATTTATACATAATCAACAAATTCGAATTCCATTCACTCTCTTGTACAGTTTGCATTTGAAAACTAGCCTTTTGCCATTATAATGTTACCAACTGAAAAGGTTTTCCCACAAAATGTGGGTAAATTACATCACAAAAAAAAGCTAACATAACATCACGCCTTGTTTCCCCGAAGGGTTGGGCAGAGGTGTGCTTATAGTACACCCACATTTCGCCAGTTATGTTTTAAGTCCCATGTAATAGGGGGCGAGCCTATTGCCATCAACCGGGCACAAATCCAGACTCCGGGCTGCTACTGAGAAATTTCAGATTGAAAAACCCAATGACACTTTGCCCGACCTGGGAATCGAACCCTGGACCTCATGTTCAGCAGTCGCGCTTGCGACCTACTAGACCAATGAGGCAGTTAATGTTTTATTTTTCAGTTTATCGTACAAGAGCGTGCCCTCCGCGCCGTATTCGGTGATGCCGAACGCGAGGAAAGGGAACTGTTTGCGACTATGTCTGCCGCTGTCAAGCTCGGACACGAACGTGAAAGAGCGCATGCTGAGCGGAACAAGTATTGGTATATTGTCGCCTCTATTTTTGGTAAGTATTATGAAGGGTGGGCGTTTTGTGGGACTGTCTTATGTAACTTTGACGTTCGCAAAGTGCTGATTCTCAGCCTAGTTTGAATAAATGACTTGTTTTTTTTTTTTAATTATTTTTATAATTGGCAATCATTAAGTCAACTGTGTGCAGCCGCTCGTTTGTCGCCTCGTTAATATTTGCGATGTGACATTTTGTCTTATTAACATGGTCGGCGAATACTTATAGTTATGTGAGAATTATACTACTTATTTGGCTATTTTTAAACGACTTCCAAAAAGGATGAGGTTGTATGTTCATAGCGTATGTTTGATTTTTTTAATAATAAATGTCCCTCGATATTTTCGAAAATTGTATACCGATTTTGAAAATTATTTTTTGTTTGAAAGGGTATGCTCTCGAGGTGGTCCCTTATGCATTTTATTATCTTTGTTTGGGTAGTTTTTGAGTAAGCTTCAATAATACGTTTTTTTTTCCACTTAGGCTATATGGACGATGTTATAAGTTCCTGTCACTGTTATTTACATCTACCAGATAGTGGTATCCGAATTTGTGTGGGGTAGGAAACACAACTAAAAAGTGAAAAAAACTTACTTTAATTTTGGAAGTCGGTGGCTAAAATCCAACATTCAAGACCAAAGACACCGACTTGCCAATATTTTTTTTTTAGTTTTTTTTAAGCTGTTTTTTTTGGGTTAAAGTTTTTATATTTCTCGCGTTCTAGCCATGAACTTTTCATAAAAAAATAATGTTGATAAATAACTTAGAAGACAGTTGTGTTATTAGGATTCTAAGAACTTCAGAAATAACATTAGGTACCTACCTAGCCTATTTCGAGACCAAATTCGAGGGTTTTTGTTTTTTTAACTAACCTTGTCTCATATGCCTTTCCCAGGCACAGTACTCGGTATAGCTGGCTCATCAATCAATAACCACTTGAAAATGTCGGAATTCCGCGATATGATGGAACAACAGATGGCTCGAAGTGCAAGCGTGTTATATACCATCGCTGGTGGTGGTACTGCCAGCAGAGCTGATATCACAGAGGCTATGAAGGCGGAGTTTGTTTATCAGGTGAGTTACTGCAGCCGGAAGCTTCGAACTTTATAAACAGAACCAGCTTAAGATCGTCGAGTGTGGAGGTTGGAAATCGACAAAAAGAATATGTAAATTAGTCAAATTCTGTGCCAACTCAATTTATGAGCAGAATGGTACTATTCCACTCATTAGGTTCGTGTAAGGGCGCCGACAGTAGGGACTGGACATCTCTAAGCTGCAACAGCTTATTTTAATGTAATTTTATTTATGATTTGTTTTTTTAATATTTTTTATTACAGACGCTTCGCTTTTAACGTTCTGCGTCATTCTCAACGTATAATTTCAACATGAATGATGTAACCATATTTTGATTTAAAAGAGTGTCCGAGTTTCTTGCCCGTTCTTCTCCATTGGTACCTTGTTTTGGAACGGCCAACTAAAGTAAGGCAATTTTAATAGGTAACATTTGACGTCTGTCAGTTTAGTGAAAACAAATCGTAAAATTACTCGTATCGGTCATTATTACAATAAATATGCAATCGTAATTGAAAAAAGTTTAGCAATTGTGCAGTTCTAACAAAACGAAAAAATATATTATTTTATGCCCGGCGTTACAAGGTTACGAGTACGTTGTTGAATTTTGAAGAATTGTCAAATGTTACCTGTTAATTTTAACAGGCCTTCCTTTAGCTTTATCTTTCTGACAGACCGACCCCTTGACTGTTCAAGTGTCTGTTATTGGTTTATTACAATAAATGCTTTGAGTTTGAGTGTAGATTGCCATCGAAACGCTAAGAAGATCCCACAAGAACGTACAACTTGACAAAAAGAGCGGTGACAAATGAAACTATATATTTCACTTAATGCAGACCTATGATGATGGCACTACTTTTCCGACAAGTGCATCTTATGTCCTAATCCAGGTTATAGTTTATCCATGTGATAATTTAATCCAAACCAGTTTTGCCGTTCAGTGAGGATAGTAACTATAGTATCAGTCAAACTTTATGGCGGCTCTGAAGTGCGCTCCTAGCTGTGCAGTACCGCACCCCTCACTCCCGCTGAGACATGAATTCGTTCCTGCGTAGCGACTCGCCTCATGTTCCGAGCCGCCATAAAGTTTGCATCGGGTTAGTTGCTTACTAACACTTGCTTCTTTAAGTTTCGTTATCTATTATAGGAATCTTGTCAAACTGCTGGGCAAGTTAGACTATTGACCGGAGAAGCTGACACATTATACGTATGAAATAAAAATCTTTAAATTATATTAATATTGATTATCTGCCATTCCATGGGTTGGCTGTTAGTTACGAATTCTAACAACATGAGGTAAAGATTAGAATTCGCAACTGAATTTGCTTGGTAATAAAAGTCCTTTTTTTTGTTATTTTTTTATTAACATGAGCCACCAATGCATTCCGTTTTTTGTAGTATTCACAATCTTTTATTTATCTTTTTTCAATCAATTTTTTTATATTTGTTTACAGGATAATCTCGCGAAAAACTTAGATTTAATGCAAGAAAACATAAACCATCTAGTCGACAAACAGGAATCTTTAATAGGTAATTATATAAAAACATAAATTACTTATTTTATTTACATCACAATGCCCCGGAGGTCAAGGGAGGGTCATTCTCGATCCACTAACATACGGGTTCGAACCCGACAATCATGCATATCACCTATCTAAAAAGTTTATCACTTTTGGGCCATAAACAGATTTTTAGTTGTTTTGATGTCGGCTACATCATGTATATCACTTGTGAGTTACGTATTTTTGACGTAGCCGTTGGCATCGTATACTATACCAAGGTTCAAAGTAAGTTTAAAGTTTTCGTAGGCTGACTTTGGATATACTAGAACCAATGATATCATTAGTAAAAAAAGGAAGATAAGTTACCTACCCAACATTCGATATTCAAAAATGGCACAATGTCACTTTATTGGAAGACATGGAAGTAGGATGGCCGTGTCGTAATTATTGGAAGCGACAAACAGACAAAACGAATAAACTTGGCTACCTACACTAATTTTGACGCGCCACTTGCGAAGCGCGTTGTACCCGTTTTTACTTATAGTTTTTCCCCGCTGCTTCGCCCGCCTGGCTGTCGGAAAATATCCCACGGGAACGTACTACCAGGATTACTACCCTATGTGTTAATCCAGGTTATAAACTATCTATGTGCCAAGTTGCATCCATGTCCGTTAAGCCGTTTTTGCGCCAATACGGAACATACGTCCAGACAAACGGACAAAAATTCTAAAAACTATATTTTCGGCATCAGACTCGTTCCCTCACCTCGTAGCAATAACTGTACAGTGTACATAAGCTGCGTTCGCAATTTATTTTATTTGCCAAACATGTAAACAAACACGAGTTTCAGAAAAAACAACTGTAATGCCTACACATGAGGTTCAGTTTGCGCTACAACTTCATATTTATTTTATGACTTTTTCAACAGTACTAGTCAGTCTAAAATCAACTTTATTTACACTCACAGTTGATGTTTGTTTAAGTGAAAATAACATCAATTAGACACAAGGATTTTAAATAGACTTATGTAATATCGTAACAATGTACAGGCGTAGTGTGAGCTTCATTTAACCATGTCGATTTTACGCATCTACCGCGTTAGGCGCTCCGATTGGCAGCCGGCCGGCCTTCACCAGTGAAGGGCCAATCGGAGCGCCGAACGCGGTCGATGCATAAGATCGAGACGGTTAAAAGAAACTCACACTAGGGCCTCTGTTTTGACTTCGATACTATTTTATTATATGTCTAGACATCGACCGTATAATTATGTTTCGTTATTTCCAGAACATCTTCAACATCGTGAAAGGACTGTAGACGCGCAGCTCCGCGACTTAACCCGCGCAATTGTAAGCGCTTCTCAGTCGAGTTTAAAATCCGACGCAGAGATCACCAGAGTATTATCCGCGGTCCATCAAGACTTGGAAGATGTTGACCAAATTAAGGATGTCGACAATAATAAGGTTCTACTAGAACCTAACCAGATCATGACTGGTATAGGCATCATAATAGCAATAGCGATTATTTTCGGCAATTTCATTGGCAGGGTCAGTTGATTTAGTCGCAAAATGTTGGTGTACGAGGTTCCTGCTGTTTTATTAATTAGGTGGAATTATCAAACAGTTAAATTATTGTGGTGTACTGATTAAGAATTATGTACGTTTATAATTATTGTCATATTTAGTCGTTTTCGGAAGCACGATTTTACAGACTGTCCCGGTGTTATTTTGAATAAAGGCCATTATAGTACGGCCAACGGCTCTACAAACCTCTCTAAATTCATCTAGATTTTTATTATATTATTTTATTTACCCGCTGACTTTTCGGTATTTACGTTACCTACACAAATTAAGAAAAGAATTAAAATACTTGATTATGTGCTGATTTTTTTTTATTTAAAGCACGGTCATACGCTTGTAAAAATGGATCAAAAGTCAGCATGTAAGCAATTTACCGAGAAGAATTCTTATATTGTAAAGAAATCGATTCTAGTCAAAGCCGTTGGTCCTTACATATTTCTACAAATAAAACATTATTTCTCTTAATAATACACATCGGACCTAAAAGGGATATTTTTGATACAATATTAACTAATGTACATCTTGGGGTAAGTATTCTGTGGAGGTAAGCTGCTAAATGATGAAAAAAAGACTGCTAACAGTCAGTTTTTTTATTACAATAGTTAGCTATATTAGACTCTGAATATTTCTAACTCTTTACAAGCTTTTGCAGCGAATCAATAGTGCTCTATCTGTATCTAAGGAGTTAATTTGATAGCACAGTTGAAGTTCCTATGCAATTCAAGAGGTAAATCTCCACAGATTTTTGTTCCAAGTTGCATTCATGCAGGAACCTCTTACTATTTATTCTGCCGCCAGCGCCGTATGAAAAAGGGGCCTATGTGAGGGAAAGAAACAAAGAAAAATAAGCCTTACGAAACAAAAAAAGGCGCATCTAGTAAGATTTATTTTTTTCCTCATGTGTGCTCCTTTTGCCAAAAGCGGCAGTATTGTGATCGCTATAAGCTTAAACTTTCAGTGTCAGACGCAGAAATATTATGGAAATAATGACCACCCGGTTTATTTTTATTTTTTGTCACTTGTGTCAACTATTCAGCCAACATCACGTTTAGACGGCAGCGCAGAGGCGGGCCGTCGACTTTGCACTTTGTGGTAGATTTTAGTGTTAGTCGCAAACATTCTAAATTATAATGGTGCCACCATTCCGCAAATCATAGTTATGAGCTACGTAGTGCTTTCGATCAGCTGGATATGACGTGGCATACTTTGCTAACGAATCAGCACACACATTGCCAACAATACCACAGTGACCAGGGATCCAGGCTATCTCGATGTCCAAGCCGTTTTGGGAACAGTCAAATATGCTCTTGATTTCTGCAACGATTTTACAATGAATTTTACTGTAAGGTTGATTTTACTATTGAAATTTATCTGTTGTTATGTCATGTGAATAACATACCATAACATAATTAGCCTCTACTGTTACCACTACTTGGACTCAGGCCTCCTCTCGGTGAAAAGGAGTGGGACGTAATCCACCACGCGGGCCCAGTGCGGGTTGGCGGATAATTATGTGAATGCAGAATCTCAAGTTGGGCTGAGAATCAGAACTTTTTTGAAATCCAAAAGGTTAAAACAATTGCCCACAAAACGTCCACTCTGATCCACTTTCTGGTGCAAGAAGTGCCGCGTAATACTACAGCAGCATCGGCTGTTGATATTTGGGACAACCAATCACAGCAGTTATTACCTACATGAGTTTGAAAGCGCATAGATTAACCTCTTTGAAACCGGGTGTTAGTCCACAGGTCAGTGATAATAATTATTACCATAATCCTACAATTTCGTACAACCTACATAACTTTGGATTATAATTTCTTGCCATATTTTGTTTCTCGACTAGTTTTTTTTTTTAATTTTGGTAACATCGAACATTTTTGTATGCTTGAGGCATTTTATTATGATTCGCGATCTCAAAAATAATATTTTCAGGGTAAGCCCACGTTCGCACTGGATTTTCAACTCTCGGTGTTGTGCCGATCGTTGAGAATCCAACGAGCTGGGATGCACTGTCGTACCAGCACGTTGAAAAAACACTGTTGCATTTTCAACTCTCGGCGCTAAGCAGAGCGTTGAAAATCAAGTGCACGAAAAAAATATCGCCTGTGCGATCCTGGGCTGAAATTAATTTGGTTTTCTTCTCGTAGTTTCGTGTGTGTCAAACTTGTAATAAAATTGTTAATGCTTGTCGCTACGTCAAAGAAATTCATAATGAGGTTTTAACAAAATGTTAAATAATTGTAAGGTGTCATTTGTTTCGTTAATAAAATATTTTTATTGTTAACTATACCGAAATAACAATACCAAACCAAAATATAATATATATACAAATACCAAAACATACAAATTGTGTATTCTCAAAGTTTTCTTTAAATGCAATACAGTTGAAATAGTTCCTAACACATTTTTAACTACGAAGTTATATGTGTGTAATTGTAAGGCCTCAATTACTAAGCGTTGTTTGAGATCGCTTTTATAATTGGAATCAGTTTATTTAGTCATCCAGCCTCCATTGTTTTGTAACTCAATATTCCAATATATATGTACATTTTTAATAAGACAGTGTTACTTAAATAAATGTGATTGTTTTAAAAGATTTGTTTTATTTGTCCTTAACCTATTCTATCAGTATCAGAACTTTATTTGCTATGAATGTAGGTACAGGTACAAGATGTTGTACGTAAATTAATTATATCGGCTACAGTCTACCTTACGGCGTGCAAATTATTACATAAATTAAAATATCAGTACATACGTCAACAATACAAGAAATTATCATCATCATTATTCAATTATTATCATGTTCCGGTAAGGTAGACCGCGAAATTAAAATATTCGTTAGTTTTTTTGCAATTTACAGTGTCAGGTTTTATGTTGATTTAAAATGTTTCGCGACCGTAAAAAACATTGCTGCAGAATTAGAATCAGCAATGCAACTCCTGGGTTCCTTGGTCCTCATACCAAGACGTGACGCGACGCGACGATGCTTAAATAGGCCAGTGGTTTCGCGCTGCGCAGTGTGGCACCTCGTGAAGTCGCTAGCAGCCCCATGCCTCGCTGCTTCGTGATGAGTCGCGCTACGCCGCGAACAATAACGAAGCAGCTGCAGCTTTTTTTTTAAAAGCAGACGCTGCATGCTGTTTTTAAAAAGAGTATGCAGTGTCGCTTCGCGGTGGTTCGTCGGTGTGAACTGACCCTTAGTTAGCATAATCCTCAAATGTCATGATTTCATGAAATATTCATTCAATAGGATTACATAAACTCGTATTTATGATTATAATACTATAAAAAATAAAAAAAATGATCGCTAATCATATTTAGATCAACATACAACCTAAAACTGACCTGCAAATTGCAAAAAAACGCAAGAAAATTTGAATTTTGCGGGCTACCTTGACGCTTTCGCCTTAACTCTGGGAGAAAATTATTTTAAGATGGTATTATTGGCTGGCAAAGGCCAAATATTTGAACAATTCTCGAGGTTATTGGGATGGGATCACAGACTACATAGAGGAGATACTACGGCCGCTTTCCGAATTAGAAAATAATCGCTCACAGCGCTGACATCGATATTTGGCGTTCCGAGTAAGATATCACGATAATGACAGCTGAGGGCTGTCAACAATTCGGAACGCTCGTAAACGCACTCACAGTACTCGCCCAACGTCAAACTTGCGTATCATTTATTTCTTTGTGTTTATACCACAAATTACTTCTTCTTCTTTGTTTAGGTGGCGAACGGTAGGCAGAAGCACAATTTCAAAAATGCCACGTTAGTTTAAAGATATGATGCTAGTCAAATCAAAACAGCACAACTGTCATTTTTGACAGCGCCCACGGTGATATTTGTAAAAAGCATGGTCGGCGTTATCGCAAGATGGCGCACGTCATGACGTCATCTATGACGATTCAAGACGCAACGTTAATACGGTACGAGTACGACTGTTAGCACGCTCAAATCGATTACATCGTAACTCGGAATGCAGGGCATGTGCATGTGATGCTGCGTTGCCAGATACACTGTAATTACAGCAGATTTACTGTATTTTCACACGATCTACTGTCTACTGTAATACTAAAATTACAGTGTATGGAGAGCACTGTAATTTTTCTACAGGCAAAATTCAAAATAGTTTAATGAAAACTGAACGCAGCCTTTGTGAAATGTTGCTTTTCAGGTGAAACAGTTGGACGAGTTCCGCTTGATTGGAAAATACATGCTCAACATCTTGGCTCTGCCTAACTCCAATGCGGAATGCGAGAGAATTTTCAGTCAAATTAACGACACCAAAACTAAGAAACGAAATAGATTAGTAACCAGGACAATAAGAGGCCAAATGTTAGCGCAACAAACCATTCGGCGTCACAGCACCAGTTGCGTTAACTTTAATTAAACCAACTGAGAAAATGATAAAATCATTTAATTCTGGGATCTACAAAAAAGAAGCGGATATCGGGCTACATGATAGTGACAGTGATTGATTAATGTATAATTATAATGCTTATTCTAAATGACAAAATGTGAAATTAAAACAGTATTTTAGTTTATAAAAGTTAATAAAAGTTTCTTGAAATCTACTGTAAAATTCACTGTAATTTTTTTTTCCTTTTACTGTAATTTCGTCGTAAACACTGTAAATTTGAGCACGAAACACTGTAATATCATTTTCCTCATCTGATAGAGGGACTTTTTTGGCGGGAAGTCAAACGAAGCGGTAATTTTGATTTCGCAAAAAGTTTAAATAAATAATTTATAAGGAAATAATTATTAAATAACCTCAGATAGGACCTCGAACAACCATGAGTGTCACCAGTGGCGGTGAGGAGCCGCCAGATCTGGGAGAAAAAAACAAGAAAAGAAAGTACAACAAAAAAAATCCTGACCCAAATAATAAGTATACCATTTTTACTAAACAAAATTATAAAAGACTGTTCATAGAAAACACCAATTCTGAGTATGTTGTATATGTCGAGTCAACAGAGCAGGAGAAAGTTGGGAATAAAAATCCCATCACGCTCACCAACTTAATATCTGATAATGTTAAAGGTGTTATAGGCGTACATAGAATAAATGCGCACAAAATAGGGATAACATTCAAAAAGGCGGCTGCGGCCAACAATTTTCTGAAAATGGAAGACTTCTTATGGAGAAACAAGTTTAAAGCATTTATACCATCGTATTTAACAGAAAGGATTGGTGTATTGAGGTTTGTGCCCAAAGAACTCTCCAATGAAGAAATATATAAAAATATAGTATGTGACTCTGAAGTGATTTCAATTAAAAGATTCATGCGTAAAGTAGAGGGAAAATTAGTGCCTCTCAATACAGTTGCCGTTACCTTTGCATCAACATCCTTACCGCAATACGCCTATATACAACTATTTAGATACGAAGTGAAAGCATACATACCACCATTATTGCAATGTTATAAATGTCTAAAATTTAACCATTCGGCTAAGACTTGCAGGGGCGAACAACACTGCTCTTCTTGTGCTGGTCGTCACTCCTACAAAGAATGCGATGTCGAGGAGATCACATGCATCAACTGCGCAGGTAACCATCTTGCCATTTCACGAGACTGTCCCATTAAAAAACAAAAAATTGAAGAGAAAAAGGCCAAATTTCTTATGCAGCAATCGTATGCCACTGTTGTGAAACCACCACCTACATTTAATGAGAAATCTTTCCCTGTTTTATCCAAAATTACTGATAAGGCTAAAACCAATGATACTTTAGATATTAAACAAGTAGCAAATAATGATATTATAATTAACGCAATTGTTAAATCGTTGGTTGCATTAGGAAACAAGAGTGACTCTGATGGGCCACTCACACATAAGAAAATAAAAGAAATATTTTTATCAAATTTAATTTAAACATGGATAGTTATCTAAATATTTTACAGTATAATATACAGAGTTTACAGAGTAAAAAGAGCCTATTAAAAAAATTATTAATTGAAAAAAATATAGATGTTTGTCTTCTTAATGAGACTTGGTTCAAATCTAAAACTATAATTCCACACTTTCCTACATATAATTTAATCCACAAAAATTCCATAAATTCTCATAATGGAGTAGCTATTTTGGTGAACCATCGTTTAAAGTACAAAGTAGTTAATACACACTTCTCAGAATCTATTCAAAACTTATGTATCACTATAGAAACACAATTTGGAACAATGGCAATACTTTGTGTATACAGCCCTCCAAGTATCAGGTTTGACTCGGCAAAGTTAAAGGACTTAATTAATAACATACCCAAACCTTGTATAGTTATGGGTGATTTTAACGCTCATAACATAGCCTTTGGATGCCATAGTGATAATAATAGAGGTAGATGTTTATATAATATAATTGATGAATTTGACCTATGTATTTTGAATGATGGATCACCAACAACTGTTCCTTATCCTAATAGACAAGCTTCAGCGATAGATCTTGCCCTTGTTAGCTCTTCAATAGCTCATTTATGTAACTGGTATGTTCATGACGATCCCATGGGTAGCTATCATCTTCCAACCGTACTTGAGATCAACATTCAAACGTCTATGTATGACACTTCACCTCCTGTGGATCAAGAGAAATATATTTATAGCAAGGCAGATTGGGACGAATATTATAGCCTATCAGAAACTTGTTTTTCCCACTTGAACTCAATAAATGATTCTATCAATTCATATAACCATTTTATAGAAACATTAAATGATCTACGGAATAAAACAATCCCAAAACGTAAATTAGGTGCAAACACAGCTATTAAAAAACCAGTACCATGGTGGAATACAAAATGTAGTGATGCTGTCGCAAAATCAAAAGATGCATTAAAGTATTATTTTTCTCAACCCAACATTGAAAACTGGATAAGGTATAAAAAACTAGATGCAATAAAGAAAAGAATTCTGAAGGAAGAAAGTTCTTCTTCTTGGCAAAATTTATGTAGTAGCTTTAATAGGTTAACTCCAGTTTCTAGGATATGGGGATACATAAAAAAATTTAAAAAAATTGGATCAAATCGAAACAAAAACATCAATGATGAGTGGGTTCCAAGTTTTTTAGATAACTTAGCTGATTTTACTGAAATAGATTACAATAGGCTTGAATATTTGTTTGAAGATGCTACAGAAAATGATGTAAATAGATTTCTTAAGAACAATTTCACTGTAGAAGAGTTGAATACATCTTTAAAGAGTAGGAAAGATACTACACCGGGATTGGATGACATACCTTACATGTTAATCAAAAAATTACATTTAAATGCACAAACTACATTACTTATTATTTATAATAAACTATGGGATGAATTAGTAATACCTGAGTCTTGGAAAACACAGTGTGTCATTCCAATTTTAAAACCTAATAAACCTTTAAATAGTGCTTCTTCATATAGACCTATTTCCTTATCATCTTGTTTGGGTAAACTCTTTGAAAATATGTTAAAGCTAAGATTAGATTATTTTGTTGAATCGCAAAGCTTAATTCCTTCGATACAGTTTGGCTTTAGAAAAGGTAAAAGTTGCTCTGAAAGCTTTGTATCTTTATTATCAGATGTAAGAGAGGTTAAATTAAGTCACTCTAATGCAATCTGTGTGTTTTTAGATGTAAAAGGTGCTTTTGACAATGTAAATATAGAAGAACTTATTCAAGTATCTCACGATATTGGTATACCTGGTCATATTCTGAAATGGCTTTATTTATTTTTAAACAATAGAACTGTATTTGTTAAATATAATAATAAATTGCATGGACCTAGGACTGTCAACAAAGGCACAATGCAAGGGGCAACTTTGTCTCCTTTACTTTATAACTTGTATACTTCTGAAATATTAAAATATGTAGATGTACCAGGTGTAAATATCCTGCAATTTGCAGATGACTTGCTTTTGTACAGCATAAATCAAAATATAGATATAGCAATGGCTAATATTAATATGGCTTTGTTTCAATTATACAGCTATTACCATAATAAACTTAAATTAGAAATAAGTCCAGAAAAGAGCTCTGTTTTAATTATCAGCAAAAATGTAAATATTCATAGCAATGTTCAAATTTCATACAATTCTGTAGAAATTCCTATTGTTAAGCAACATAAATTCTTAGGCGTCATTATTGATGACAAATTAAAGTTTGATGAACATATTAAACATATAAGTAACAAAGCACTGAATGGTATTAATCTATTGAGACATTTAGCAGGAAGTTTTTGGGGATCTGACCCCAAAGTTATGAGTATGCTGTACAAAAGTATAGTAAGAAGCCATTTTGATTACAGTAGTTTAGCTTACATGAATGCCAATAGCACCTTGTTACGAAAATTGGATGTAATTCAAAATATGGGACTGAGACTTATTTGTGGTGCTATGCGCTCCACACCTATTAATTCTTTAGAAGTTGAAACATGTATACCTCCCTTGACATTACGAAGGTTGTTGTTGGCTGAGAGATTTTTATTAAAAGTCATTGCATCAAATGATAATCCTTTACTTAAGAAACTAACAATACATCCTGAAATCTTACAGTCGATTGCTCCCAATGCAATCTCTGCTTCTTCTTTGGTTGGTGGAACTCTACCTGAAATGCCAACAATATTTGAACATGTAAATAATAATTCAAAAGATATTGTTAAAAATGATATTTGGCCTATATACAAAATTCCTTATAATGGTATTATTAACAGCTTTGCAATCCATTTAGACACAGTGCACAATCAATTTGAATTTTTACAGTTTAAAGACAATAGACCAGAACATTATGTTATATACACAGATGGATCTAAAACAGACCATAATGTAAATGCAGCTTTCTATGATCCACAGCTAGACTTCACTAAATGTATTAAATTAAACAGGGTGTGTAGCATTTTCACTGCAGAATGCTATGCAATTGATTGTGCACTGCAGCATGTAAATAGTCTTGTAAATAATGTACATAATATTTTGATAGTTACAGACTCCAGAAGTGTTTTGTCTGCTCTACATAATGTAAATATTTCTTTTAAGCTAAATTATATTATTTATAATATTAGACTTATAATCCAAAAACTACTTGATAAGTATATTAAAGTAGAATTAGTATGGGTACCTTCACACAGTGGCATTCGTGGAAATGAAGTAGCTGACAATACGGCTCGTTCAGACCATGACGAGGATCGATCTGAGTTACTCAGGGTTCCATTCACTGATTATTACAGCTTTTTTAAAGAACATAATAGACAGTTATGGAAGGAGTATTGGAACATAACCCTGGAAACGAAAGGCAGATGGTATGCTGGAATACAAAATGAATTACCGATTAAACCTTGGTACCATAACTTCAAATATATCACGAGAAGATTTATAACTATTATAACACGCATG
The DNA here is from genome assembly GCA_963853775.1 of Xanthia togata. Lineage (NCBI taxonomy): Eukaryota > Metazoa > Arthropoda > Insecta > Lepidoptera > Noctuidae > Xanthia > Xanthia togata. The sequence continues at coordinate 9,765,443 of OY970817.1, read as the reverse complement.
AGATTGGGACATTGCCTAACACCAGCTCACCTAAATAGGATTCGCATAATTAACAATAGCCGATGTCGTCATTGTGGAGCAGAGGATGCAGATTTGGATCATGTTATCTTACAGTGTTCAAGTTTTAACATTCATCGTTTGATTTTGGTCAGTGAACTCAGTGAATTGAATTTATGTGACAATGACATTGAAAGTGAACGTCAAAGTGTTCCCCGCCGCGTTCAGGACTTATTAGAAAATAAGAAATATTTTAGTGTGTTGTATAAATATATTTGTAATACGGTAGAAAAAATTTAATTCATTTTGTAAACAGAAATGTATATATTGTAAGTTAATTATCTGTAATTTAAATTATTATGAAAACGATGTTAGCACTGAGATGTACCCACTATCCAACCCGAAAGGGCGGCAAGTTGGTAATTATGAACAGAAAGTAATGGAAAAAAAAAAAAAAAAAAATTGATGTGAAAACAAATTTTATCATTATTTTAACTTTACTAATCTTTAGCTATTGTCACAGAGTACTTTTTAATATTGCTGGCTATTGTAATAATACATTTAAACACATCTATGTATCCGACTGAAAGACTTGTATCTATGGTCATGAATAAAAATTATTAAAAAAAAAAAAAAAAAATTTTCCTCATCTGGTAACACCACTGACCTCCATCTAAACAAGTACGCTGGACTTACGATACCCTATGAAATGACAGTTCTTTATTGTGCCTATTTGAAGCGCCCCCAATGGGTGGGAAGAGAACTAAATCTGACGTAACTTGCAAATAGCCGCTGTCTCGTTTGAATTGTCCCCCGTGTTTTTGGAGGTTTAACGTGATTAAGCTTCTTTGTTGTGTCGTATTAATTTAGTTAATACATAAATAAGTGGTGGTCATTCATAGGTCAACTATGAAAGAGTGTTTGTTATGCAAAACTCGTTACCAGAAAGGAAGTGGGGTTGCATTCCACAAGTAAATGAGTTTACGGCTAATATTCAACAAATTATACTTCTATTGTTATTATTAGACATTTAAAAAACTGTCACTTATCTTATTATACGTAATAACAATATATTTGTCTTTGTATAACCGGTTTTTTATAAACCACAAAATTTAATAGTGATGTAAAAGTTACCTGTCGATAAAAGTTATCGATATTTTTCCTAACGATATCTATTTACTTTCAAGAACGGAAATCACCGATGGCCGATTTTTATTATCAAATACATATAATTTTAAAATAATTCAAAGGTTTCCGACTGACAAAAGAAGACTGGAATTATGGCTGAAAAACATTGAAAAGCTTAGTTGGCGTCCGAAAAAATATGATTACATCTGTTCAAAGCACTTCTCCGATGACTGTTTTATTAAACATAACTCATTTTATTTTCTATAAATACCTTACCTATTCCACTCCATCCCAAGATACCCTCATTTCTATTTAAAAAACGTTCCCTATTTATGTTTGGATTTAGCTAGTCACATACTAAGTACCCCCTTAGTCTGGCTTCGGATTATCCTAAGACTAGCAGTCTGCCCCAACTTCTCCCGTGGTACATACATAGCCTATGTCACTCAGGGATAATGTAACAATCCAACGGTGAAAGAATCATAAGTTATCAAATCGGTCTAGCAGTTCCTGAAATTTGCGCGTACAACCAAACAAACTCATCAGCTTTATTATATTAGAATAAACAACCCGGCCGAAATATCTGTATCTGTCGGAAACATAGAAATAGTATTACCTGATGGTCGGAAAAGCCTTTTATCGATGTATTTTATCTTACTGTCTCATCCCTATTATTAGTTCCGTTCCCACCCACTTCTGCGATCAGCGCCAAAATGGCGAAAATCAAATAGCCCCACTATGGCTCGGCTTATCATAGGTCCAGCGTACTATATGGAGGTCAGTGGGTAACACTGATGTGATGGGATACGTCAAAAAAAAAATCTGACAGATGGTTTGGTTGGCATGGTTGCTAAGCTAATGCATTTTTAGCGTCGTAGAGCTGAAAAATATTGTTTCTAAACATAAATAATCAAGGAAACACAGCAAATAACCCTCAAATTAAACGTTCTCACTCAAAATGCAAGAAGGTAACTATCAACACCAGTAATACAACACACAACCTGCTATTTACGACGACGCTACGAGTTCCCTCCAAAATTGACAAATTTTGTCGAAATTTTCAGATTTGGAAGTGACTGGAATATCCCGCAGCGGCCGTGTGAGGAAGAAGAGTTCTAAATTGATGGACTTTGAGTCCCCAGACGATATTGAGACTAGGTTCCGTCGCCAGACGCCTGTGAAAACCTATGTTGGGTTTAGGTCGGAAGAAACTACGGAATTTCAACCGCAGGAGAGCGCTCCGCCTCGAACGGTGGAGGAGGCAGGCACTGCATCCGGCAGTGAATCCGATTATTATGACAATCCTGGAGAAAATGCTGACAGGTAAATCTAAAGTTCAACTTTCGGTAGATTCCCTATGATTCGATTCGAGAATAACAATGGAACGTCTTATTTGTTTAAGAAGATTTTGTGGTTTTATCAGTTGCTCAGATATGACACAATTCTAGAAGAACAACATAGGTAGTGCCTTTTTAAAATGTGCTGATTATAAACAAACAACATAACCTCACGCCTGTATTCCCCGAAGAGTTAGGCAGAGGTGCACCCACATTTCTCCAGTTATGTTTAAGTCTCATGTAATAGGGGCAAGGCTATTGACATCAGTTGGGCACAAATCCAGACTGGGCTGCTACTGAGAAATTCAATCAATACAATTCAATTCTAAACAAAACGAACATGTTGTTTATAATCCTTCTTACAGAGAGGCCTGCCCAGCAGTGGGAACTTTGTAGGCTGATTAGGCTTGTGCTTTGTAGGTACTTATACTATTCTAATGTCGTGCAATTTTATAGGTAAAGGTATCACTAGAGATCAGATATTTGGATGCATATTTACCTAAAGTTTATTTATGGCAAAAAAATGATGGAAGTAGCTTCTCGGGACTGCACAACTAAACAAATACATGGTTTGGAAACAACTTATCGGCCCTGTTATGAAGGTTACTTTTGCGGTGTTAACATAAAAATTTATATACCTACTGTAAACATTTTTTAACAAAACTCAAGGCTCCTAGTTGTAATAGGTAAAACGGGCTGGTTTCCGCAACTCCACATCAAAGCGCCTATTTTGCATACGGAAACACCGTCACCTAGTTGTTTGTCGCTATGTGATATGGCAGTTTGGCAACCTACTTTACAACATTAGCTATCATTTCCACATATAGTCAAAACATACAACATTTATTTGCCTATAAAACACTAAACCGTTTTCTTCCTAAAAGTGGTGAGCCACAAAATTGCAGCATGGAATCGGACAGCTCAGCGTCGGACGAGGGTTCCACGAGGACTCCCGCCAATTCTCTGTACATGATGGAAAAGAGCAGCAAGAAGAAGCTCATTGTTAAAGATGGAAGAGTCGTTGGCAGAGCTAAGGCGCAAAGAAAGGATAAAGGTAAAATTTTTAATATTATGAAAGAAAGAAAAAGTATTTATTGGGACAAGCACAAGAGATCTCAATGAAACAAAACTCACTCATTAAATATATTAAAAAAAAAAACAATAAAATAAAAACAAAGAAAAATTAAAATAAAGCAGAAAGTCCTGTGCGAGGCCAAAAGGCTCCTATATCAGCTTGATGCTGCGGCATTATGAGCTCTCAGTACAGTGACAGGTTAACATTGTGAGGAAACCGGCATGTCCTAGAACCAAAAGTTCAAAGACATGTGACATCCACAAACCCGCACTGTGCCACATAGTTAATTATGGCCCCCTCCATCTCACAAAGGAGGCCTGTTTCCCAGCAGTGGGAAAGAGGCAAAATTATAGGTTGATAATGTTTATGAGAGTGAGGTAAACGTCCTGGTCAAGCAAAACATTATTATTATTTTTTACTTGGAAATTTTCCATAGCAGCTCGTGAGTCTAGATTTGTGCCTCGTATAGGGCACTTTTTACATGGGACTTAAGCATAACTGGTGAAATCTCTGTACTGGTGTGTAGAACGAGACAAAACATAACATCACGCCTTGTCTCCCCGAAGGGTTGGGCAGAGGTGTACCTGTAGTAGGTACACCCACATTTCGCCAGTTATGTCCCATGTAATAGGGGGCGACCCTATTGCCATCAACCGAGCACAAATCCAGACTCCGGGCTGCTACTGATAAATTCCATATAGAAAAACCCAATAACACTTTGCCCGACCCGGGAATCGAACCCAGGACCTCATGCTCAGCAGTAGTGCTTGCGACCACTAGACCATGTAACGAGTTTAAAATATCGTTACATGCTTCTCGTCAGTTAGTCGATTTCGGAACGTTTTTTTTGCTGTCATCGATTGTGTTTGGTGGAAGCTGTCAACTTTGACGTGATCACTTTTGCGACGAACATTCCTGATGTAGTATTGAATTTTAACGACATTTTTTAATCGGGATAAATCCTGGGTATTGGCGGCCTATTGATGCCGTAAACTTCTAAAACTTTCCCTCAGGACGTGGTGACGTAGGAATAATCCTTCATTTCTTTGGTAAGATTGAATTCTTTCGGATTGATAAATTGGATAGCGTGACGAGTGCTCGATATCATACTAAATTATTGTTCCAGGCTTTTAAGTGATTTGTCGCCCGCCTGAATTTTGTGGTGCATTTAAATTTGCCATTTGTTGGAAAAGACGGTAAGTTATTATTACTCGTGGAACGCCACGCTTCCCAACGTTTGGGAATCCTGAACAATTTATTAATTCTCTGTAAATTTTGTTTCAGCCGGATTTTGACCGAACCTGGTCCCGACGTCTTTTTTTTTTTTTCTTCTCTTTTCTTTTCGATTTATTTTCTTTTCGTCTTTACTGGATATATTTCTACAAGGGATATTTTTATCCCAACCTTCAACGCCACGATCCTAGAGGTTTTATTTAACCATTTTATTTAACCATTTTATTTAATCATTTCTTTTATTTTACTACCTACCCTTTTTTTATCAACAAAGATGCAATAGTAATGTAAGTTCCATAATAATAATATTGTAAATTCAATGATAATAATGTAAGTAATTAAGTATAACTTTTTTTTTGTATTTAATTTCATAATTTTATTACTCTGAAGCTACTGGCAATTAATTAAACAAGGTATTAGCAAAGGAAATTCCATTCTTTTATTCATTTAATTAGCTACCTACCGGCAGATTAAAAGTCTGACTCTCCGAAGTGTTCTATCTGGCAAGTTTGGTTTATTTAAAACATATTGTGTGCATCTCCAAGGCGCCCGAAATTATTTTATTGTTTAATTTGTATTTTTTTTATAGGAGAACACACCAACTTTACACATTTTTATTAAATTGGGCAAGCTCCCAACACATGTGACACTCATGTACAACCCATCCATTACATTTGTCGCTCTGCGAACAGGGACTTGAAGTAGCTTCCTTGTATCTTATAAATTATTATTGCATCTTATATTTTGTAGTATTGTTTACAGAACAAATTACATAGTTTCTGTAATACACTCTTTTTTTGGAATGTTGTAATTTACAACTAAGTATTCTTGATGTTTCCTAGTAAGTAAACAATATTTACTAACAACTTTATTGTACTATTGTGTGTTTAACTTTTATGGTTACAGCAATATCATTATACTCTTGCAAAATCAACATATTGTATGGTAAGACAGTTTTGTTTTGTATAAGTGACTCAACGGTGTAAAACTAAGTGCGGTGTTTCATATTTGGTTTTAAACAAACTTTGGTTTAATTTAAGTAATACCTAATCATAGTTTAAGTGATATAAGCTTATCCTGTAAATTATTACTGCATCTTTTCACTTTGAAATATTTCATAAAAATCAACTTGTAGGTAACTTAAAAATAATTTTTTCACTTTAACCTCAAATATTTTACAACTTGTGATATTTTGCCCTGCTTTTCTTATCATATTATTTATTCATAATGGATAAAGAAGATCAATCTCCTCTGCCTCTTGCTAAGGATAACATGGAATCTGATGGTGCATGCACAGTTCCTAATGTTGCACCTGTTGCTCCTGACATGATTAATTTGACAGAAGTACCACTTCCTTTTGATCATAATGACAGAATTGCACACTCTTCTTCAGCTTTTGCGATGCACGCTTTGCCTTCGTTTAATTCTATGAATGTTTTAGTTAATGAACATATTAAAAAGAATTTGCCTTCTGCAATTAAGTTACCCGATTTAAAAAGGAGTAGAATTAAATTCGACGGGAAATCTTGTGTTAGAGAATTTATTATGGAAGTTGAGGAATATTTTTTATACAAAAACTTTGACGAAATTTTGTTGGTTGGTTCATTTACGGACTTGCTTGATGGTATTGCATTGAAATGGTTTCGCACAGTTCGCTTTCGTATTCCATCCTGGCACGAACTTAAACTTGCTCTTCTAAAACGTTTTGACAGGCCGGATTTTGACTATTTGCTGGAACATGACCTTCGTACGAGGAAACAGAAGACATCTGAATCTCTTCCAGATTTCATTACTGAAATAATGGACATGGCTAGTCGTCTTTCTTCGCCATTGTTTGATGTGGTTTTGGTTACTATTATTAAACATAACATGTTACCTATTTACACACCTTTTATATTTGGTAAGCATATTGATTCTGTAGAACAATTTCTTGTTCTTGCAAAGGAACTTGAAGTTTTCGTCAGCCATAAATCATTTAAAACTGAAAAACCTACCGTAAAGTCTAATGCAGTTTTAATTTGCTTAAAGTGCAAAAAGCCCGGACATCATTTTAAACATTGTACATCCATACCTGGCGTTATTTGTTTCAAATGTCAAAAGGTTGGAGTCACATCTAAGAATTGTGATGTTTGTAATTTAGAGAAAAAGAGCTCTAGCGAGTCAAAAAACTAATTAGGTCGCATCGAGCCCCTGTTGTTATTGATATAACCGCGAGTGTCTCGATGAAAGAAAATTTTGCTAAATGTCACAAACCTGATGATGCTACTCGTAACAAAGACTTTGCAAACTGGTTAGACTATTTAAAAACATTCTTCCAAATTTATAGATCAGCTCCTGTTTTATTTGTTAAAGATAATGATACTAGACCGTATTTACAATTTTCCGTAGGTAACCATACTTTTTCTGGCTTATTGGATAGTGGTTCCAATGGTTGTATTTTGGGTTCAAATAGTCATGAACAATTTCCACTTTTAGGTTATAAAATAAATTATTATTCTGTTTCTAGTGCCGCTTATACAGCTGATGGTTCTTCACAGAGAATTATTGGTACCATTGAATTACCTGTTACTTGTGATAATTTAACTAAAAATATTAATTTTCTAATTATACCTTCTTTTCAGCCTGATTTCATTTTAGGTTTTGATTTTTGGTTAAAGTTTAATTTGGCTAAAGATTTATGGAAAAATATAACTTATGTTAAAAGCAATACAGTTCAAGTTTGTACAGTCACCTCTGCCAGTGAACTTTCTCCTTCTGAGAAACAAAAATTAAATGATACTGTTTCACTCTTTGAAGATATTTCTTATGAAAAGAGAGGCTTAGGTCTTACTCATCTCGTTCAACATAAAATTAATGTTACTAGCGAACCTTTTAAACAAAGATATTGGCCTTTAAGTCCTGCAAAGCAAAAGGAACTTTTTGATGAAGTAGAAGTCTTATTAAAAGAAGGAATCATTCAACCTTCTAAATCACCTTGGTGTTCACCTGTCTTAGCTGTAGAAAAGAAGGATGGTAGTACTAGATTATGTTTAGATTCAAGACGTTTAAATTCAGTAACTATTAAAGATTCATACCCTCTTCCTTATACCTCTAGAATATTAGATAACCTTGGGGGAGCCAAATATATTAGTACAATTGACCTTTCTAAAGCATTTTTGCAAATTGCTTTGGAAGAATCTTCTCGAGAAAAGACTGCTTTTGTAGTTCCGGGAAAAGGACTTTTCGAATTTGTTCGTATGCCATTCGGTCTCACCAATGCACCAGCTGAGTTGCAGAGACTTGTAGATAAACTTTTTGGTCCTGAATTCGATAATACTGTGTTTTGTTATTTAGACGATTTAATTTGTGTAAATTCAGATTTTAATTTACATATAGAGTATTTACACAAAATTTACAATATACTGAAAGAGGCTGGTTTAACGGTTAATTTGAAAAAGTGTAATTTTTGTAAAGATAGACTCCGCTATCTGGGTTATATAGTTGACAGTAATGGTTTGCATACCGATCCTTCTAAATTGGATACCATTAAAAGTTTCCCACGTCCTGAATCTGTTAAACAACTTCGTAGTTTTCTTGGTTTATGCTCATATTATCGTAGATTCATTAGTAAATTTGCTGATATTGCTTCTCCTTTAACTAAATTAACAGCGGGAAGTAAGAATTCTAAAAAATCACTTTGTTGGAACAATGAAGCTGAGAATGCATTTGATGAGTTGAAACAAACTTTAATTACAGCTCCTGTCTTGCAATGCCCTAATTTTGAAAAACCTTTCTTTTTACATTGTGATGCTAGTTCTGTTGGCATTGGTAGTGTTTTGAGTCAAGAGGATGATAATAGAGATCAACATCCTATTGCGTTCTATTCTAGATCACTCAATAAATGTGAACGCAATTATAGTACCACAGAACGTGAATTACTTGCTATTTTAGCTTCAATAGAACATTTCAGACCTTATATTGAAGGAATGAAGTTTACTGTAATAACTGATCATGCTAGTTTAAAATGGCTTTTAGGTCTTAGCAATCCTAGTGGGCGCTTAGCACGTTGGGCTGCTAGAATTTCTCAATTTACTTTTGATATAGTTCATAAAAAAGGATCTTTACATTTAGTTCCAGATGCTTTATCTCGTATTGAAGTAGCCGCTATAGAAATCTCTCAAAATAATTTAGTTTTGCCAGATGATGATATTTATGATCCATGGTATAAAAAAGTATTTATTAATTGTCAAAAGTCTCCTTGCAGATATAAGAACTTTAGAGTAGAAAGTAAAACCTTATACAAATTTTGTAAAAGTAAGTTTGATCCTAATAGTAATCTTAATTGGAAAATAGTTATTCCTAAAGAACATATTTTAGATACAATTCGTTCTAATCATGATGACATTAATTCTGGTCATCTTGGTATCCATAAAACTTTAAATAAATTAAAACAACACTATTTTTGGAAAGGGATGTTTAATGATGTTCAAAAATATATTCTAGCTTGTGATACTTGTAAAGCTTATAAACATACCACACAACCTCCTTTTGGTATTATGGTTAACCCTAAAAAAGTTGATCGACCTATGTTAATGCTTTCAGTGGATATTATAGGTATATTACCTAAAGCTTATTCTGGACATAAATATATTCTCTCTGTTGTTGATGTGTTTACTAAATACTGCTGGATTTTTCCTATGATAAATGCTACTACTAGAGTAATAAATAAACTTTTTGAAAAAGAAATATTTCTTAAATTTGGTTGTCCTAAAATAATTGTTTGTGATAATGGTACACAATTTACTTCTAAACATTTCGTAGAATTTTTGAAAGGTTATAATATCACAAAAATATTTTATAATACTTTATACACGCCTCAAAACAATACAGTTGAGAGATATAATAAAACTGTTGAAACTTGCATTGCTTGTTTTGTTAAAGATGATCATAGAACTTGGTCTAAATATTTACCTCATGTTCAACTAGCTTTGAATAATAGTGTGAATCTAGCCACAGATTTCACACCTAATTTTTTGACGTTTGGAAGGGAACTTATTTTTGATGCTTCTTTACATCGTTTAAGTGACTCTATAGATAATTTAGATGAACTGGAAGTTTCCCAAAGAACTCACTATGCTGATTCTCTTAATTCACTTAGTGAAATTTTTGTTAAAGTTCAAACTCATTTATTAAAAGCTTATCAGCGTAATGCTCGCTATTATAATAAAGGTCGCAAAGTCATTTCTTTTGATGTGGGTGATGTTGTGTGGAGAAGGAGTTTTGTTCAATCTCATGCACCTACTTATTTTTCAGCAAAACTTGCTCCTAAGTTTATTAAATGTAAAATAATTGAAAAAATCTCTGATAATGTTTATAAACTGAAAGACCTTAATAAGGGTACTGCTGGTCGTTATCATGTTAAGGATATAATAAAATTTTAATTTGGTTTCCAAGAGTAAGTCTTGATTTTGATAATTTTGTTTGAAGGCCGCTTATGATAGTGTGATGTATGATGGGATGGATGATAGGTTATCAGCGGTTTGAATGAGAATGTATGTTAGTTAACTTCTTATAATTTTATTGAATTTGATTTCTTAACTTTCTAAAATACAACTTAGGACCTTTTAATAACTTTTCCTACCCACACGAATACGTTTCTCATATCAAAGGATCTTATTCTTATTATTAATATTTTGTATATTATGTATCTTATTAATATTTTTATACATATCTTATTATTATTATTCTTTTATACAAGTCTTGTATACGATTTTTATGTATACATTCTTGTATAAAATTTCTTAGTTGTTACCCACTGCTTGTGAACACTTTGTTTTCACTTGTAGAGGTTAACCTACTTTTTTTTTACGGATCTCGGTATATTTTTTTCCCTTGATTTCGTTGTTTTTATGCTTCTGTGCTCGGAAGGTTGGTAGTGTTGTGCCGATCACAGGATGCATTTCTTGTTCTGCTATTGTGCTCGGGAAATTGGTGGAGTTGAGCCGATCACAATATGCATCTCTTGTTCTGCTATTGTGCTCGGGAAATTGGTGGAGTTGAGCCGATCACAATATGCATCTCATGTTCTGCTATTGTGCTCGGGATATTGGTGGTGTTGAGCCGATCACAATATGCATTTATTTTCGAAGGTGTTTGTGCTCGGAATATTGGTGGAGTTGTGCCGATCACAACATTCTTCTTTATATTTTTTGCATTTGTAGAGATGTGGAGATTTTAAACTGTGTCTCACAGTTATAATTTGTTCTTGCTAGTCAGTGGCGATGGTGCCTAACTGCACTCATAAAGACATTTTTGAATTATTCTCGTTAGACAGCGGCAATTGCGCCTAACTGTACTCAAATTAATATTTTTATCGTGTTTATATACTTGTTAGTCGGTGGCTATGGTGCCTAACCGAACTCAAATTGGTATTTTTTGTTGTTGTTTCTAGAGTTATACTGTATGTTAGTCGGTGGCTATGGTGCCTAACCGTACTCAATTCAGTATACTCTTGTTGTGCTCTTATACAATATTGTTCAGCGACTATTTCGCTTGACTTATTTGTTTTTATATGCATGTTGTTTTAAGAAATAGTCTTAGAAACTATTTTTTTGTTTAATTGTTATTAGACTTAGCGGATATCTTCCTTGCGGTCTTATAATCCTATCCTTTTTATAGGGTATTTTTTTGTTTTGTTGTATTTGGAATTTATATTTCCTATTTTTTGTAATTTTTTTTTCTTTTGCCTTGTTTATTTTTTTGCATAAAAGAAATTGCTTTCTTTTATTTTTTCGGGGAGGGATGTAATGTAACGAGTTTAAAATATCGTTACATGCTTCTCGTCAGTTAGTCGATTTCGGAACGTTTTTTTTGCTGTCATCGATTGTGTTTGGTGGAAGCTGTCAACTTTGACGTGATCACTTTTGCGACGAACATTCCTGATGTAGTATTGAATTTTAACGACATTTTTAATCGGGATAAATCCTGGGTATTGGCGGCCTATTGATGCCGTAAACTTCTAAAACTTTCCCTCAGGACGTGGTGACGTAGGAATAATCCTTCATTTCTTTGGTAAGATTGAATTCTTTCGGATTGATAAATTGGATAGCGTGACGAGTGCTCGATATCATACTAAATTATTGTTCCAGGCTTTTAAGTGATTTGTCGCCCGCCTGAATTTTGTGGTGCATTTAAATTTGCCATTTGTTGGAAAAGACGGTAAGTTATTATTACTCGTGGAACGCCACGCTTCCCAACGTTTGGGAATCCTGAACAATTTATTAATTCTCTGTAAATTTTGTTTCAGCCGGATTTTGACCGAACCTGGTCCCGACGTCTTTTTTTTTTTTTCTTCTCTTTTCTTTTCGATTTATTTTCTTTTCGTCTTTACTGGATATATTTCTACAAGGGATATTTTTATCCCAACCTTCAACGCCACGATCCTAGAGGTTTTATTTAACCATTTTATTTAACCATTTTATTTAATCATTTCTTTTATTTTACTACCTACCCTTTTTTTATCAACAAAGATGCAATAGTAATGTAAGTTCCATAATAATAATATTGTAAATTCAATGATAATAATGTAAGTAATTAAGTATAACTTTTTTTTTGTATTTAATTTCATAATTTTATTACTCTGAAGCTACTGGCAATTAATTAAACAAGGTATTAGCAAAGGAAATTCCATTCTTTTATTCATTTAATTAGCTACCTACCGGCAGATTAAAAGTCTGACTCTCCGAAGTGTTCTATCTGGCAAGTTTGGTTTATTTAAAACATATTGTGTGCATCTCCAAGGCGCCCGAAATTATTTTATTGTTTAATTTGTATTTTTTTTATAGGAGAACACACCAACTTTACACATTTTTATTAAATTGGGCAAGCTCCCAACACATGTGACACTCATGTACAACCCATCCATTACAACCAACGAGGCAGTCCGAGATGTATCGTTCTACGAACGGACATCTCTGCTTAACACTTCGAGGAAGAAAGGCTTAATGACTGACACATCTGCCTTACGGTCAAAATATTTATTGCAAATCTGTACAGTTGACAGTCAAATTATGCGCTTTTATTAGGCAATAGCTTTGTCCAACGGCTTCGCCCCAGTGATTTCTTTATTTATACATTATTATAGCCTATACTACTCAGTGATAATATAGCATTCTATTGGTGAAAGAATTTTTAATTTCGGTCCTGTAGTTTTTGAGTTTATTCATTACAAACATAAATAACAAATCTATTCTCTTTGTGATATTAGTGTAGATACTTATAGGTAGAGAGAGTATAGAGAACATACAGTTAGTGAACATGGATAAAAGTGCACTAATATTGGTCTTATGTTGGTACAGTCACTGATTAGTACAAATGGTTGACTCCGCAAAATCGTTTGTATAAAAAGCGACTTTCTACGACACAATAAAGTGCAATTCAGGTCGCACAGCGACACTCACTGAATTGGCCCGACAAGACGAGCCCGTCGCGTACTTGTAGCTACATTTCTAAAACGCGGAGTGAACCATCTGTACTCGTTAGGACTATAACATAACTGGTGAATATAACTGTAGGTATGTTCTATGTTATGGGATTTGGTTTCCGCACTCAGTCCGTCAGGTGGACCATTGTGCGTGGGCCATAGCGGCCGTTTGGGGGGGTTATTCCAACCAGCCCACCTCCCTCCAGAAGGCAATTAGGTCTCCTGGTTTGTCTAGAACATCTGTGTATGATCTGGGTGACCCGAGGGTTTTTGTTCTGATCTGGGTAACGCCCGTGCATTCAAAGAGCACGTGCGCAACGGTCTCCTCAGCCTCCATGCACGCCCTGCACAGAGGACTGTCCATTATGCCTATTGTGTGGAAGTGTTTGTTTAGCGAGCAGTGTCCTGTGATGGTCCCTGTCACCAGGCGCAGGCCGTTCCTGTCCAGGCGTAAAAGACGCCTGGTCAGCCCGCTATCCAAGCATGGCATAGCTTCCTTTGACTGCCGGCAGCCGGGTGTCGAGGACCACCACTGCCCTGCTTGTGTGTGGGTGATTTCCTGTAACCACCTGCGTATTTGGTTGAAGGGGATAGGTACGATAGGCTCGGGTCCACAGACTGCCGTGCTGGATCCTCGTCTGGCAAGTTCGTCAGCTGCGTCATTACCTAGTGACCCGCTGTGTCCTATTATCCATTGCAGTGTCACCATGTTGCGGCTAGAGACCGTTATTCGTTCTAATGCCTTGTGACATTCTAGAGTTAACTTTGAGGTAAGTAATATTTTTTTTCCGTAATGATTGGAGAACTGAGGCGCTATCGGAGAGTATACGTATGTGTGTATCCGTAACCCTCCTGGCTTCTAGGGCGTGGACCGCATGTATGATGCCCACACACTCCGCCTGATAGACGGTGTTGAACTTTCCCAGCGGTCTGGATATATTTATGTTGAGTTCATGTGAGAAGACTCCGACTCCGGTGCCGGAGTCGGTCTTCGAACCGTCGGTGTATACTCTCATTTCATTGGGACCTGAGTAGTCACACTGTTCTTCGGTGAGTGATATGTTGTAGTGCCTTTGAAAGTGGATTGTTATCGGGGCTTTGTCGCAGGGTGATGCCATCATTGGCTTTCGTTTGATCGCATCCTCCTTTATGCGTGTGTGCTTAATTCTGGAGTCATTACTTAGGGTTCCTGATAAGTGGAGCCTGAAGGCGGCCAGGGCCGCTTCCTCCCGTACGATTAGGTGTAGAGGCGGCAGCCCTAGCATTGTTTGTAGGGCAGCGGTCGGTGTAGTTCTCATACAGCTAGTGATTGCGACACAAGCAAACCGCTGTACCTCTAACCGCTGTTTCTCGAGGTCCCTCTGGGTTGTGCTCAGGTCTGTCCTGGGCCACCAGACCAGTGAGCCGTATGTGATAATTGGTCGAATGACTGTGGTGTATAGCCAGAAGGTGACTGGGGCTGATCCCCCAATTCCTGCCAAGCAGTCGCTTGCATTGCCACAGGGATATGCTGGCTTTCGTAATAGTATAGTTTGTGTGTTTTGCCCAGTTCAGTTGTTTGTCCTAATAGATGCCCAGGTATTTGGTTTCAGTTGAGAGGCTTAGGGTTGTTCCAAAGAATAGTGGTAGTAACTGTAGGTAATAGGGATGTTGACTGGGGACAATAAAAAACTATTTAGTCCGTCAGTTAGATAATAAAAAAGTATTAGACACGTATTTTTTGCTTTAATTAAAAATGGTTTAGATAAAACTTAGAGGTACTTACTTAAAATTAGGAGGAGCTCGTGGCTAAGTAATAACTGCCGCACGGGTCGATCCATCAGGTTAAGCTACGCTTGCCGGGGTTGGTCTGTGGATGGGTGACCATCTTTACATACCGAGACTCCTCCGTGCCTCGGAAAGCACGCTAAGCCGTTGGTCCCGGCTGTCATTGTCATTGGATCTTTGACAGTCGTTACGGGTCGTCAGAAGCCTGAAAGTCTGACAACCAGTCTTACCAAGGGGTATCGTATTACCCAGTTACTGGGTTGTGGAGGTCAGATAGGCAGTCGCTTCATGTAAAATACTTGTATTCAGCTGCATCCGGTTAGACTGGAAGCCGACCCCAATATAGTTGGGAAAAGGCTAGGCAGATTGATTGGTTTAGATAAAACGCATTAAAGTTGAGTGGAGGCTCGCTACGTCACAAGTCAATATAAAATCTACCGGGGAGTGATGTCATGCCACATTTTAACGTATTGCCTACTCAATATTCTGCCGTAATCCTTTGAATACTTAAAAAAAGAAAAAATACGTGTCCAATATTTTTTTGTATAATACATATACTCGTAACTTACGGACATTTTTTTTTTGTCGACATCCCTATTAGCCCTGTGTGACCTGAATTGCACTTTATTGTGTTGTAGCAAGTCGCTTTTTATTTAAATGATTTTGCTGAGTGTGATTCATCTGTGTTTCCATGTAAATAAAATTTGCGATCGTATCACCTTTGTGGCAATTATATATTCCTAGTGTTTCATTTTGCTTAAATAACTAACCTACTATGTAAATACAGCGTGTACGGACAGCTGCAGAGACAATACATTGCTAGGGGGTGACATTTCTCTGCAGCTGACTGTACCAGAAAGTTGTGGTAATATTTGAGGGTTTGGCCATCAAATGGTGATTTATTAAATATTAAAAAAAGTGAAGGCTTAAGAATTTTACCTGAACAGGGTTTGTTTGACTTTCATCAGATAGTTTTGCTTCTGAAATCACTAAGCCACGGACTCCTCAAAATTTAACATAGTGTATTGATTTCATATTTATATCTTAGGTAAGACCCGTATCACTGCCTATATGATGTGGGCTAAAGAAGCGCGCAATGAACTCCTGCGCAAACATCCCGATATGGACTTCTCTGCGATATCCAAGCGACTGGGCGAGATGTGGTCTAATGTAAGTAAAATTTAATTTACTGAATGACTCCTTGACTATTAAAAAGTGCTTGACAATAGAAAAGTGATTGACAGTTAAAAAGTGCTTGGAAACGGCCGCAACGTACGAGTTGTGTCGTATGTTGGAACCTAGGTAGGCACTTTAGTTTGTGTAACATATTTCATCACCACTTCTCTCAAAACGGTGAAGGAAAACATCGTGAGGAAACCGGCATGTCCTAGAACCAATACTTTGAAGACATGTGACATTCACTAACGTCGACGATTATGGGCCATTCCCTCTCACAGAGAGGAGGCCGGTGTCAAATGCCAATGATGCTGAAGGTCATGATGACCCAGTCATATGTACTTTCCAAGTTTATCTTGAACATTACTGACATCAGTGAACGAACACATCGTGAGGAAACCTGCAGTGCTATTCTGTAACCATCTCACGGTGAAAACTTAGGTGAAGTGAGCTCGGAGTGAGCGGTCAGTCCCTAGTAGCAGGTGGAATGACAGCTCACTTCACGTTCACTCCACCATAATAATCATAATCATTTTTATTTGTGTAACATAGGTAGTGAATACAGTTCTTAAATTAAAGTTCATAGGTCGCTATGTTATGCCAAGAAGCGTACAAATTTTAACATGGTTGCATGCAAAATAAGAGAGAATAAAAATAACAATATTAATCACGCGAAAGGTAAACACAAATTATTTGGTAGGTATGTCAAAATTAATAGAATAAATGCCACAATATGGAGTAATTTCTACAGTCAATTAATAAACAAATACTCATAAATTTACAATTAGTCACAATAGTCAATTAAAAAGTTTGTTTCTACAATCAAATAAATAAACTAAAAGTCTACATTAATTTATCATTTAGAAATTCATCAGTCGTATAATAACATTTTTCAATTAATAATTGTCTTAATTTTTTTTTGAATTGCGTAACATTCAATTTTTTTATGAAATCAGGTAATTTATTGTAGATGCGCGGTGCCATGCCTAAAACCACCGTGAGATTATTACAGAATAGACCGGCTGGACTTATAGTTAATATAAGTCTCGCCAACCCGTCTTGAGCCAGCGTGGTGATCCATGCTGGTAATATATGCTGGACTTGCCAGTTTTCCACCTGTATTCTTTCTCTGTGCCACAGATAAATACAGATGGTTCACTCCGCATTTTAGGTATGCAGCTACAAGTATGTGGCTTGTAGTGAGCTTAACGTAGTCAGAAGATATAAGAGTTACGCGATAGAAAGAGAGGCAACTTCTTGGTGAATATAACTGTAGGTAATTAGCGCTGTGCGACCTGAATTGCACTTTATTGTGTCGTTTCAAGAGTCGCTTTTTATTAAAATTATTTTGTGGAATGAATGAATGAATGAATGAATGAAAGGCACCGATCCCAGCGTGGTTTAACCAGACTCGATAAATCGAATGAACCCCAAGATTTGCACTAGCCCATGAAGTCTCATATTTCATGGGGCTACAAAGGCCATTGCATATCAAGGAGTAGACCGGGGGGCGCGGTAATGGTAAGGAAGACGTGCCCTCAGGATAGGAAAGGATTTACGAGCCATACCGGATATGCATCCTTGAGTAAGCAATGGACTAGTGGAGAGACGGGTGATTTTTATCTGTGGAAGGGGCATCTTTTTAAGTTCCAGTTTTTGTTGATTCCAAAGTCTTCCTCTGAGGATTTCGCTGCTATCCGTTTCAGGTTTCTTGTAAATCTCGTTAGCAGTCTTCTTAAGCTTATCTCGGTCTGTATCGGTCTGTAGCTGTGTCCATCCAAAAGTTGAATTAGTTGTCGGAGTTGGTCGAGTCCTGTTTAAGGTTGTCGTTCCATGTGTTAATAGGACGGCCTACTTTCTTGGATTTGGCCTTGTTCTGCATTGCTGCGTGTAACTGGTGCGGTTTGCCGTGCCGTGTGAACGTGTGCGAGATAGCACATCCTGCGATTCTTGATGCGTTTGGTTACTGTCTTTCCGTCTAAGATTTCATGCATCTGCTTTTGTCTTGGTTTATTTCTGGCGTAGTTAATCAAGTCTCTCATGATGATTCTCTCATATCTTCTCGGTCTTGACCTGTTAGCTTTAGTGATTGCCGACACTTTCAATATGTATCATACAAGGTACGAGCACCATTCCATACATGAGTCTGGCTAGTTTCCAGTCCACCTTTGAGTTTCTTATGAATGGTAAGAGTGTGCTTTTCCTATGTATGTGCCTAGGTATTTAATTTCATCGACAGTATGAAGATTTAATCCGTTAATTGGCACGTAGGTCGCTTTCTGCTTAGCTATTCGGTCTCCAATTAGTATATTTGTTTTGTTTCGTTTATTTGTAGGCCGACACGGTAGTGTCGTATACCATATTAAACCCCTACTAGGTATAGTATGGGTTCAATATGTTATACGTTTCCGTCTAACCCTTTTAGATCATCTGTAATGAAGATGAGGTCGTCAGTCTAGCACCAGGGGGAGTGAGATTTCGCGATCTTGGTCTAGTTTGATCAATTGAGTAAGGACCTCATCCATGACCAGTGTAAAAAGGCGAGGGGATAACGGGCAACTTTGTTTGGCTCCCTTTCCTTTAATAATCCAACTATTTTGCTGACCACACCATTTGATGTGTGTGCGTTCATTCATGCAAACCTTGATTATCCTGTTGGTTAGTGACTTCTTTGTTCTATGTGTTGAAATGTCTTGCAGTGCTTGGGAGGTCGACGTTGTGTAAAGCTTTTTCTATGTCCAGAGCGAGTACATAAATTCTTTTACCTGCGCGCCATTCTTCGTCCAAAACCCTTTTTAGCGTAAATATGTGATCGTCTGTAGATCTGTTGTTTAAAAAGGCCGCTTGGTAGCTGTCTAATTGTTTTATTGCTTCGTTTTCTTTTTTTACTAACTGCCTCGTTGGTTTGGTGGTCGCAAGCGCCACTGCAGAGCATGAGGTCCCGGGCTCGATTTCCGGGTCGGGCAGTGTTATTGGGTTCTTTCATCAGAAATTCCTCAGTAGCAGCCCGGAGTCTGGATATGTGCCCGGTCGACGGCAATAGGCTTGCCTCCAATTACATGGGATTCAAACATAACTGGAAAAATGTGGGTGTACTAGGTACACCTCTGCCAAACCCTTCGGGGATTACAGGCGTGATGTTATGATAAGTTTCTGTTTTTTTTTTTTTTTTTATAAACGTAGGTATCTTAGATTCTGTAGCCCGTATTGCAAACCGATATTCGTGGATAGTCTTTGGATTTGGATCTTTAGGGTTGTTTTTCTTCGGAATTGGTACTTGCATTGTTTCTAACCGCGTGTCGGGTTTTATGGCGGTTTCAAGGCCCCACGGACGTTCCACGTTGCAATCGCAGGTACAGCTCTGAGCAAGTGTACTTAGTTGCGGTAGAAGGCTGATTTCCAAGTATTGTGTATCCATTGTCATTCGCGACTTCAACCGATAACGGTGTACCCAATGTTGATGTTAATTGTTGATACGGTGTTAATGAGCTAACTTATTGGGGGCTGTTCAGGAAGCGGGGTCCCGTAGACTACCTTTGTTCGTCTCTTTTTGTTGTATTTAATTATTACCTACCGTTTAGGCATGCTGTGGTGTACTTTTGTGGGCTGTTTCTTGCGTTAGTCTTTGAGGATTATTGTTGTACTGTTCGTCGGCGGTAGGTTTAGGCAGGTTTATGTGAAATAAAACATTTGAATTTGAACTTGGATTTGGCGCTCATGACCCAGCTATCATAGTGATGATCATTGTAAAGGATAATTATGTATATTTCCGAGTACTGTTGCCGGCCGGTGAACACAACTGCATTTATCTGCGCATGCACATTTACGAGATAAAACTCGGCCGCGGCGATTATGATGTCTTCTCCTCCACAGAAGGTCTCGTTAAACTGCGCGGCTATGTATTCTGCTATCATTTGCTCTTGAGAAAGCTTGCTGTTAGGGATAAAGTCTTGAATGTTATTCCTTTATGCTAGGCAAATTCTGGCGTCACCACGGTTATCCGAAACATACCTAGGTAGCGGGGTCTCGGCAGACAGACATGTGGTCGAAAGTTAAGCCCATTATGCTATTTATTTGGTGCGCAATCGGCTGATATTATTATCATTGTAAAAATATTGTTTGGGAGTCGGAACCCCATGGTGCCAATGGCCGGGCGAGCAGATTAAGTTTCGAGACAGAGATACAAAGCTTTGACAGGGTCGTGCGTTGACTTGAAATTTATGAGTTCCTCTTCGATTTTCTATAGAGTCGTGCGTTGACTTGAAATTTATGAGTTCCTCTTCGTTTCTCTATAGAAATGTATCTCATTTTGAAGTTTTTTGTTTTTGCTAGATGGACTTAAGCGTAACCGCTCACGTGCCTTTCTTCACAAAAACTCCTGTAAATTGTTCTACAAAACACAACAAAGGGTTGCCTTTGTAAGGCTAACGAAATTGCCAAATTGTTTAGGGTCGCTTGATGTTATAGTTATCTGCATGCAAGATGTCACGACATCAACAGCGCCATAGTTAGCTGTTATTTTCGTTAGAATCATACAGTATGTTATTTTATCTTGCCATTATCCTTTTATTATGCACAATTATAATCTTATACATGCAGCTTACAGATAAAAGTTGATTCTGCGCGTAGCATCAAACCTTCCAATTTCACCAGACGCTACGCAACTGCAAATTCGCGCTCACTATGCTGACCCTTAATTTATCCAATAATATACCGAGCTTTGCCATTGAATTTTAGCCACGCAATCGAAGTAGTGCCGGGAGCTTAGCTCAGTACCCCTGTTCGCCACACTTAGATACTAGAGCCAATTCAAAATGGAAATCATTTCTGTATCTGGATCTATCGTTGGAGTTAACGTTAACCATGAGTTTGAAATATGGGAACCCGATTAATTGACTGAGTGATTATATTACTTTGGTATTTTGTAAAATACTGTACTTTTTGCGTCTGTTGGCGCAGTCCTTATCAAGTCGAGGTGTGTATTTTGTAGAGTGCAGCAACTCAACTTATGTAATACTTAAAAATAATAAATAAAACAAAGTAGGTATGTCACATTTAACACCATCTACCGTTACGCTTTCAATGTCAGATTATACAGAGCATTTATTGGGATACCCGAAACAATTAAACCTGTGTAGGGGCAGAATGAACAAGTGACTTAAATTGATGGTCTTATACGAGAAAATAGTTTTGTACGAAATCTAAAGCGATAATGCCATTATATAGGTATTTAATATGCGCATAATAAATAATAGAGTAATATTAATAGTATTTATAACATTATCTTAGAAAATAAGAGTTTAATGTGCGCTTGGCACTTCACCGCTGCAAATGTTGTCCTTTAATCTATCCAATAAAATACATATTTTGCATTGCAAGCACCACCGCCCTGAAAGATAAAGAAAGATTTCACCAGATAATTTTGAGATTCTTGAATGCTCTGGAACGCTCGCCTGATGTCTGGAACGCACTTACACCACACTTTAGCACTATTTTAATGTATTTATTTGGCGATTAATAAGGTCACAACATTATCAAAAACAATATAAAAACACCAGTATCAACGCACTGTTCAAATTCGCCGGCAAGCGACGCGATCTTGCCATATGTACAAACAGTTTTTTTTCGCAAAAAAATTATGGGTCGGAGCTCGCTCCCGAAACGACCTTACTGTTCGACGACCAACCCGTCTCTCCTTATTAAAATTATTTTGTGGAGTGAAAAATTTATGTACTTATCTCAGTCTGTGCCATCACAAAGAAGCTAACCTATAGATAATGCAATCCACGACGACGCGCCCCATTCCGCGATGACTGTACTGTAAGCTGTACTTTAGTACGGAGCGGAGCGGAGTGGGGCGCGTCGTCGATTGCACTATCTATAACCCATGATATATTTCTGTAAACAGGTCAATTACAATGAACGCTATCTTTGGAAACGTAAAGCTAAACGCTTTGCGATGCAGAAGGAGCAAAGCAACCAATCTACTACTAACAAGATCATCATTTCTAATCCAAGTGAGTACGCGTTTAATTAGGTAATATAAAAAATATTAAAAAAAACTTGTATTTGCTGTGCGTGTTATTAATAGGGTCCGGATAAATGATACGCTAATTTAGTTTTTATACTGAAATTGATAAAATATTTAATAAAGGTTCACATTAAACTCTGATCGCTTAATATAATAAACTAGCTGCGCGCCTCAGCTTCACACGGGTAGCACTAATTACTTATCTACGGTGCACCTACCTACCCTACCTTACCTAGGTACCCTACCTACCATACATACCCTACCTAAAACCTTATCCTGACAATAACAAACACCACTAAAAAAGAATTAGCGAAATCGGTCCAGCCGTTCTTGAGTTATAAATAGTGTAACTAACACGACTTTCTTTTATATATGTATATAGACTAGCTTTCCGCCCCGACTTCGCACGGGTAGCACTTAGTATCTACCTACCTAACCTACCTACCTACCTACCTACCTACCTACCTACCTACCTACCTACCTACCTACCTACCTACCTACCTACCTACCTACCTACCTACCTACCTACCTACCTACCTACCTACCCTACCTACCTAACCTACCTACCTACCTACCTACCTACCCTACCTACCTACCTACCTACCCTACCTACCTACCTAACCTACCTACCTACCTACCTACCTACCCTACCTACCTACCTACCTACCCTACCTACCTAACCTACCTACCTACCTACCTACCTACCCTACCTACCTACCTACCTACCCTACCTACCTACCTACCTACCTACCTACCTACCTACCTACCTACCTACCTACCCTACCTACCTATCCTACCTACCTACCTGCCCTACCTACATGCCTACCCTTTTTGATTAGGCCGTGGCAGGGCGATGGTATGTAAGCGACTGGTGAGTTTAGCGCTCGCGCTCCTTTACTACATCAAAAATGCAGTTCAGCATTCGCGTCGCTAGGATCGCTACATATTTATAACGGCTAATGGCCTCTGTAGCCCCATGAAGCAGGCTCCAGGGGCTAGTGTAAATCTTGGGGTTCATTCGATTTACCGAGTCTGGTTAAACCACAGAGATTCTTGCCCATTCTTCTCCATACGAAGACTACCTTTTGGAAGGGGCGACTAGAATCAATTATTATTATTTTTTGTAAATGTTGACGTTCAAAAGTGCCTTCTTTGTGCCAAATTGAAATAAATTATTTGACTTTGACACACTGGGGTCGGTGCATTTCATTAATTTACTGAAACTTAACTTATAACGGCTATCCACCAATTACATTAGTTAAAGAAAATTTGACAAAATACATATACTCATCTCACAGACATCCAGACATACTGATAGATCGTCTGTCGAACACATTACAGTCGGGTTTAACGTCCAATAGGGATATATAACATAATATGTATACGTATATATGACGGTGTATCATCTGTCACTCGAACACATCGTGTACGAGTGACAGATGATACACCGTCACGCGGCTCCCGCTCAGGAGGTGAGTTGATAGAAAAGGAATCAAGTAAAAATTGTGAAGAGACAAATATTGAGGAAAATACTACACCATCGGCAATTGAAATGATGGAAAGTATCCAGAGTGTTACGGATATGTTAAAAGGAGAAATATCTGCTAGATTGAATACTATTGAAACAAAACTTATACAAGAGATTAAGAATTCAGTAGCAACTTTGGTCTTAGAGAATAACAAATTGAGAGAATATTTAAGTGTAGCTAATAAAAAGTGCATTTGTTTGGAAGAGGAAATTAAAGTTCTTAAAAACGAAAGGATTGTCACTACGCAGCCGAACGCTTGTACAAGTACCAAGTTAGTCCATGATTCTTCACACAGTCAAACTAGTAAAGAACTTGGAAAAGAAGTATGCAAGTCAACGACGACGCAGTTACCGCGCGCTGTTGCCGAGCCAGGCCCCGCGAGTGCGACGGCTCAGCTGAGCGCTACCTACGCAGCGGTGGCCAGAAATACAGCGATTGCGGAAAATATCAATGATAAATGGATTGAAGTGAAAAGCAGCAAAAGAAATAATCCGGTAAAGAAAGGCGGTAACACTTCGGTTACATTGTTGAAGGCAGTAGAACGGAAAAAATATCTACATGTATGGAGGTTGG
This sequence comes from Xanthia togata, assembly GCA_963853775.1. Taxonomy (NCBI): domain Eukaryota; kingdom Metazoa; phylum Arthropoda; class Insecta; order Lepidoptera; family Noctuidae; genus Xanthia; species Xanthia togata. The sequence continues at coordinate 9,741,136 of OY970817.1, read as the reverse complement.
ACAAAAGTACTACAGAAGATAACATTAAGGAATATGTAAAAGATATATTAGGAAATAACTCGGAATTTATAGTAGAAAAGATAAAAACGAGAACTGAAAGAAATTATTCGTCATTTAAAATAGGTTTACCAGAAAACAGCTTTAAAAAATTATGCGACCCTGATGTTTGGCCACTAGATGTGGAATTTAGTGAATGGATTTTTTTTCGACACTACCACAACCACATCAAACCATCCACGTACCGACACACAGGAGAGCATACAACATTCTATACCAAAACGTTAGAGGACTAAGAACCAAAACAACAAAATTCTTATCGCTGCTGGAATCGTCGGATGCTGATATATTTGCCATTACTGAAACGGGATGTAACGAATCAATTTACGATTCGGAAATTTCACTGCCAGGATACCAGATCCTACGTTGTGACCGAGCGGACGGACGTAAGCAGGGCGGCGTACTTTTAGTGGCCACACCGTGTTTTGAACTGCGACGAATACAAATGCCACATGATATTATTATTGATACTCAACAATTCGAAATAATATGTGCAAGTGTTTATAAGCAGAGTCGTTTCTTATTTCTTTGCTGTGTAGTGTATATACCACCAAAGGCAGAAGAGACTGAGTACATGGTAATGTTTACTTTATTAGAGAAATTGTGTATTAAGTATAGAAGTAATATAGTAATTTTAGGAGATTTTAATTTAGTTTCGTGCAATAATAATGTATGTAGTTATTTTGAATATTTTGTGGCCTTTTGTGAGGTCACTCAGTGTAACATGGTGCCGAATTGTAATAATAGACAACTGGACCTTGTGTTGAGTGGGCGCGGTGGGGTGACGGTGTGCGCTGCCGACGAAGGTCTGCAGCCCGTGGACGTGTATCACCCGCCGCTTGCGGTCGGCGTTGCGGCGTCATGTGCGCCAACACCAACACATTCCACACCCGCAGCTCGCGAATCACAACCACACCCTCAGTCACAGTATAGGAAATGGAATTTTCGTAAGGCAGATTACAATAAGTTATATTATTTAATTAATTTAATAGACTGGAAAGATTTATACAGTATTCGAGATCCTGATTTGGCTTTAAACCTTTATTACGATAAAATATATGAAACTTTTGAAGCTAGCATTCCTCCGAAAACTAAAAATATTTGTAATAGAAGATATCCAATGGTATAACTTAGATCTTATTAAAGAAATTCAATTAAAATACAATTTGCACAAAAAGTATAAAGTGACCAAATCTCCAAGTGATTATGAGGCATTCTCTCAGTGTCGGGCTAGGGTGAAAGCGGAAACAGCGAGTTCTCACCTCCGGTACAGAGATCGAGTACAGAACCATCTCGCTACAGACCCTAAATCATTCTGGAATTACGTTAGGTCGAAAAAAGACACTTCTAGTCAGTACAAATTAATCAAAGATGGACGAGTTCTATCTGGTGATGAATCCGCTAAGGAATATTCGCGATTCTTTCACTCTGTGTACAGCCCGACAGCGGGCACGCTGAGCGCGGGGGCGGCGTGCGGGGAGGCCGCGCCGAGCGGCGCGTATGCGCACCTCGCCTGCCTCGAGCGGGCGGCGCGGCCGTCCGACGCGCGCTGACTGGTCTGCCGCCTAAGCGCTCAGTGGGTCCGGACGGTATTCCGCCCTTCATTTTGAGAGATTGCCGCATGATATTAATAGAACCTTTGCTGCACATATTTAATGTTTGTTTGTCGGTGGCACACTTTCCTAGTCGTTGGAAACTTACGCGGGTGGTACCTATACCGAAAGGTCGAGGTGGTACGGATGTCAGTGACTTCAGGCCAATTGCGGTACTGAGCGCACCAGCCAAGGTATTCGAGATGGCTGTTCACAATTGCCTTTATGCACAGATAGGCCCTCATTTGTCTGACACGCAGCACGGCTTCCGTCCTGGGCGCGGTACTACGGGGAACTTGCTTCACCTGATGACACAGTTGGTACCAGCTGTTGACGCTGGGCTTCAGGTTGACGTAGCCTATCTGGACTTTAAGAAGGCGTTCGACACAGTCGACCACGACATACTCTTGTCAAGGCTGGCGGGTATGGGCTGCACATTTCATACTGTAAAGTTTTTCGCCAGTTATCTTCGAGATAGACGTCAGTATGTGGACTGTGGCGGACACTTCTCGGAGCCCTACTACACCAGATCGGGCGTCAGTCAGGGTACTAATTTGGGACCCTTATTATTTATTATTATGGTGAATGACCTACCAAAGGTAGTCAGGTCAACATGCATGCTGTTTGCTGACGACCTTAAGTTGTCTGCAGTCATAAAAGACACTGCGGATCATGACATGCTGCAGCACGACTTGGATAGGGTCACTGAATGGAGTCACTGCAATAAGCTATACTTTAATGTATCAAAGTGCTCGGTGCTTTCATTCACACGCACACGAATCCCACAACACCACCAGTACAGCATGGACGGGGAGCCGCTGCGGCGTGTCATGGAGGTTAGGGATTTAGGCATTCATTTCACCAGTGATCTGCAGTTTCGGAAACACGTGGTACACGTTTGTAAAAAGGCGTACAGGAATCTGGGATTTATGCTGCGTCAGGCAAATGACTTCACAAACATCAGTGCATTGCGGGCTTTATATCAGGCTCTTGTGAGGAGTCATCTGGAATATAATGCGGCCGTCTGGAGCCCGAGTGAAATAAAATACAAAAATATGCTCGAACGGATACAGAACAAATTCGTCAGATTTATTTATTTAAAGCAGTATGGGAGATACCCGGGATACCCGTTACTGTATCCAACCCTATTCTGTCTCGGTATGGTGGGCTACTACAAATTAGAAATTAGGCGTGAAGTGACACTGGCAACGTATATTTTCAAAGTTTTAAGAGGTAGTATACAAAACTCAGGTATACTCTCTGAAATAGGGTTTAATTTACCGGATGGGTACGTGGCGCGTGGCTGCTGGTGGTGCCGAGAGCGCGCACTAACCTGCTGGGGCGCGCACCGCTAACTCGTGCGCTGCGCACTCTCAACACGGTGGCGGATGCCATAGACCTATTCACCTGTACACTGAGTGAGTTCACAAGGGCCACATACTGTGTAGCATGTAAGGTATAGTTAAGTATATTTTAAGTTACTTTGTCGCATTAGATTTATGATCTGTAATGACAAAGGAAACATGTGATAAATAAATAAATAAATAAATAAATATTATAAATATATACTCTCTAAAAGACGAACCTTCGTTTAAAACCAAGATTTACAAACGGCTACACAAAGCTTGTTTTTTTAGGGTTCCGTAGATATTACATAATTACGTAGTACAGACGCCAGCACATCAACCAACCCGAAACGGTCAAATTTTCCCAATCAACTTTGAACTAACTAACAACTTTGAATTAATAGATTTAGTAGGTTGATAGGTGCTTTGGCGTCTGTACCTAATTTCGTTATGTTGCTTTTATTGAGACTATTGACTGTACCGATAAAAATTGGAAAGAAAATGTATTCTGTGCACCGCTAAACAATGGGGCAGTAATATTACAAAAAAATAATAATAAGGGAAAATAAATTACTCCTCATACTGCTGTAACCGAGGGAAGAAAATAAAAATTATATGCGCATTAGCTTGTGGAAAAAAGACTATGATGTGTGTTAAGTAACTTTTTTATTTAAGTCAGGGATGTTTTCGGTTGCAACCATAGAAATAATGTTGTTTTTCAATTTTTTTGGGGAAATAATATGAAATATAAACTTAGTTTTGCGGTCAGCAAAGTCAATACTGTGCATGCGTAAATATTAATTTTAACTACGGATTTTTTTGCCGCAAATCGCTTGTATGTTTACACCAACGTATGTCGGCAGCTCGCCCGCTGCCTCAGGCCGGGCCGGGCCGCCCGGCGCGCGCGCCGCCCAAGCCGCAGCCCGCGCCGCCCGCGCCGCCTGCGCAAGCCTTAGTGGTAAATTGCTGTGTTATTTATTTAAATAAGCTTACTGTATCAATCTGTCTAGCCTTTTCCCTATGTTGGGGTCGGTTTCCAGTCTAACCGGATGCAGTTGAATACCAGTATTTTAATAAGCTTACAGTATATGAACACCCAAATTGCTAGTAGAAATAAATTGTTTAAAAAAAAATTAAAAGATTAAAGTGGCTGGGTAGCCTGCGAAATTCAAAATTTCCTACGCTTTTTGCAATATCCAAGTCAGTATCTATGCTATGTTATTTTTTTATTTCCATCTTTTTTACCAAAAGCCTAGCACACAAAAGCAGTCTTCATTTTAAAATAAATACGCACCGGTTTTTAACACTTTGACAGCCGGCTGGTTTTTAGCACGCATTCCCTGGTACGCCGGGCCTTTTCTAAGATATTATAAGATTTAAAAAAAATGCTGTATTTACACGATACACGTGCGTGTAGGTAAAGAAACCCACTCGAACCACGTTACGCGCCGATCACGATTAAATTCGTGATTTTTAAACAAAGTATATGAAAGTTGATCACGTATTCCGTACGTGATCGGCGTGCTGTGGAATGAGCGGCATCACGTGGTGACTACGTGAGTGGCTGTCAAAGTATTAAGTCAGTTAAAAATGAGATATGGAATCTTGCGTCCGTTTTGGCCTTATTTTGCTGAATCAAAACTAGGTATCTGATCTATTCAGCGCATTTCCTTATACAGTTTTTGTATATTATCAGCAAAACTGACAATATACGTTTGTCATCACAACTCTGCCTGACCCTTTGGGGAATACAGGCGTAATGTTCTGTTAAACCATCTTTCTCTTCTACAGCCCGTGTCAAGTTCAGCAGCAACCAGCGCTGGAATGTACCGCGTAACAGGCTGTGGAGCAGTTGAAGTGGCCGCACATCTACGTCTATTGGGAGAGAGTCTCGCTATAATAGGAGAGAGATTGAAAGAGCACGAGGTAAATCTCGCTATTAATAGAGAGACTTTATTAGTAAGGGTAGACGTGGCCGTGCATCTGCGTCTATTGGGAGAGAGAGTCTCGCTATAATAGGAGAGAGATTGAAGGAGCATGAGGTAAATCTCGCTATTAATAGAGAGACTTCATTAGTAAGGGTAGAGGTGGCTGCGCATCTGTGTGTATTGGGAGAGAGTCTCGCTATAATAAGAGAGATTGAAAGAGCATGAGGTAAATCCCGCTATTAATAGAGAGACTTTATTAGTAAGGGTACAGGTGGCTGCGCATCTGAGTGTGTTGGGAGAGTCTCGCTATAATAGAAGACAGATTGAAAGAGCATGAGGTAAATCTCCCTATTAATAGAGAGACTTTATTAGTAAGGCCGTCTATTGGGAGAGAGTCTCGCTATTATAGGAGAGAGACTGAATGAGAATGAGGTAAGTTTCGCCATAATAGGAGGAGAGTCGGAATGTACCGAGTAACAGGATGTGGAGCAGTAGAAATGGTCGCGCATCTGCATCTATTGGGTCTCGCTATAATAGGAGAGAGACTGAAAGAGCATGAGATAAGTCTCGCTATAATAGGAGGAAGAATGTGAAGACGAAGGAGTCATGATGAGTCTCGCTTTAAGAGTGATTTTGAAGTAGCATGTGTTATGCGAGTCTCACTATATTAGGAGAGAAAGTTAAGGAGGAGGAGGTGGATTTCTCAGCCTGGAGTCTAGATTTGTGCGCGGTTGATGGCAATAGGCTCGCACCATGTGGGTTTACTAGGTACCTATAGGTACACCTCTGTCTAACCTATAATTGCATGAAACTGTATTCTAAATGTTAAATGTCAATTTTCTTTACTATATTATTTTGACTTAATATTTGCACAACCGTAAGGTTGAATATAGTGTAACAAACAAACTATAACATCTAATGTACATCTTATATTCTAGCTAATAAAGATATCATTGATAACTCTTCGGGTAAACAGCCGTGATGTTATGTTGTTTAAATTTAAGGAGTATTATGTGAGTCTCGCTTAAATAGGAGGAAGAATGAAAGAGTTTATTTGGTCTCTATAATGAGGAGACACGCTGACTTTTTATCCCGGTAGGTGGCGTATAATCACTGGTGCTGATTGAACTGTCAGAATTGTCAAATACCATACATTTAGTCTCCAATCTCTAGGTATTTGGCAGTCCCTTCATTATTAATATCAAAGTTTTTATCGTATGATTCTAGTCTGTAATAAGTTAAAATTAGAATTTAAATAAAGTCAACAAAAAAATGGTGACGAAACTAAATCCAAGATTATTCCTACTTTTACTTACCTTGCAACAAGATCAGCTTTTTTCAGCATTTAGACAAGCATTTTTTTTTTCTTTAGTTCTGCTTTTAAATCACCTACGGGGCATTAAGGAATACATTTTTTGGCTAATTATAAACAGTAATGACAAGCACCAGTTACGGTGGTGACATCTGTAATTAGCTTTGCACGTCCCTCCCCATTGGAGACAAACTTAAGGATCATGATTGTCTCGCGTGTGTAAAGACCTATATTATAGGCATATTATTGCAACTATTATAAAACGGAAGAAGCCAATAAGCTGCATGAAATTGAAACCGGAATAAAAAGATCTGATTCAGCTGTCAATCATCAATAAAATATCGTAAATTGTCTCTAACTCGACCGTTTTTTCCTACAGGGCCAAATCGCAGTCTCGGGGTCAGTTTCAGTACTACTGGACACATTGCTCTGCTCGCTCGCTCCGCTCCTGAGCGTGTGCCGCGCAATACCTGCCATCGCGCCGCCGTCTCGTCTGCTACAGGACACGTTGCACAACATAGCTTATATTATGCCTGGACTATAAGACTTGTTCCGTGACCAAAAAAAGAGTTGAAATAAAATATCATTTTAATCAACATGGTTTTTCATTTTCACCACTCCCGCACGAAAGAAGTGTCTTTCCTCTACGAAAACAGTGAGGAAAGTTGGTTTTTCCTCACTGCTTGAACAGTGAGGAAAGATGGTTTTTCCTCAGTTTGAACAGTGAGGAAAGTAATGATCCCGTTCAGATACTAACCTTGCCTGATTTTTTATGTTAAGTTTTAAAGATATTTTAAAATATAAAGAATTATTTTGATTTGCTTTGTGTCTATTTAATTTATTTACCTATGATGACTGAATACTTTCTTGCTGGGAGTGGTGAAAAGTTTTGTATGCAACTTGTGAGCAAGTTCATTTGCTCTTTCCTCACATGTTGGATAAATAACTATTTTAATGTGAAAAATGGGAATTATAACAATGATCACTCTGCAAAATTACAAAAAATAAATAGGTTTTAAGAAAACCTTTTTTTTATTATTTTACCAGTAAAACATTGATTCTGTGAGTACCTAGAATTGTTCAAAAGATACAGCCCTATTACATTCAGAGACTCTAAAGATGTGTCTTTTATTTTATTTATTAAGTCTACCAACAATTGTTTACACTTATTACAAACAAAAATAAAACATGCGTTTAAACTCTACATCTATGCAATATTAATATTTCAGTATCTAGCACACATGTTACTGAAAATAACCAATAACATTTATATGTCAAACATCAAAATTATTTCTTCTATAGAGGTTAAGTACACAGCTCAAAAGAAAAAAAAAAAAAAAAAAAAAACAGCGTGTTCAAACATAGAGCGGCAAAAAAACCGGCCAAGGGCGAGTCGGACTCGCGAACCGAGGGTTCCGTACAAACCTGTAGGTATATAAGTAACAGTTCACCCATCACGACAATCGAGTCATAGTTATGGTATTTTTATTTCAAAATGAAATCCATAACATTACAATATGGAAAGCTGGTGGAGCATAAATTAAAGATCTCTTTATCGTTTCGTTTTTTTCGTTTCGTAATCCTTTATTTTATATTAACATATTATATCATTTATTTTATAATATAACTGAAATATCTACACTAGCCTTGCAAAAGTCTGCTTATGAATGATGGCAAGATTTTTATCAGTTATATATTGAAGTTAAAACTTCTTTAGCGGCGTTGTGCACTTTTTTGTGATCGGTAAAAAATGTTAAACTCGCGTCAGGACACGTGACCTGATTGAAAATTCGTAAGACGGAAAAATGCACAACGTTAAAGGGCCGAATACACTAGGGAACACTTTTTCCCGCAACATGACGCGCAACACTCAATATACGTGACGCTGCAAAGTTGCATAGTGTCCCGCAACATTGTACGTGACGCGGGGCATGTTGCTTGCTCCCGCCTCGAGAGCGAGCGCACGTGTCCCGCGTCAGTGTCGCGCCATTTGTCACAGAGTGTAGTCGCGTACGCAACGTGCCTCTTAACTTGTCTGTAGTGTGGGGAAATGATACCGTGCTGTCACTTCTGGAGCTTTACGAAAGTCGTGGATTGTTGTGGGATACTTCACACCGTGATTATCGAAATAAAATAAAGAAAAATTACGCGTGGGAGGATATCCTCCCACGCGTCATTTTTCTTTATTTTGAAGGCGCTTGAATTGCCTAGAAAAGAAATAGAAACCAAAGTTCAAGTTCTCAGACAAATTGCGAACGCAAGTTTAAAATTATTAAAAATATTTTTATTATATGATGTAAGTAACAAAAAAATTCCGGTTTTCGCAATTTTTCCCTTATCTGTGCCATAAGACGTTGCTTCGTACCAAATTTCAAGATTCTGAATTCACGGGAAGTATCCTGTAGGTTTTGATTCCCTTGCGAGTGTCGAAAATTTGCGGAAATTTGTGGCATAGACGGCTGTAGGTACCTATATTGTGATTGCGTTGGCTTTGATACTACAAACTTTTAGAAATTCTGCGTCCTTCATGTCAGAATGGCTGGTAAAAAATATTCATAAATTTCTCTGAATGTATCTTATGAAGCAATTATTGAGTATACCATAGATATAATAAAGAAGGAGATATGGCGTGGAGTTCAAAATGTATAGAAAACCGATGAAGCCACAATTGCCCCTCCATAACGCTAATATTGCACACACAGTTCTGTCATAACAATACTACGAACAAGTGTACACACGCGCCATCGATAACTCAGTCATTTAAATATAAACCTTATTATTTAAAACACAGCGTACTTTTTCCGTAATTACTCACACTAAAACAATTATCATTGTGTGTTGTCGGGACTCGGGGGCGGATACGACATAGTGATTGACTAAATCGAAGAGTTATCGATAAATATATCGATAAATTTACTATAAAGGTTTTAGAAATAAAGTAAACAAAAACGATATGAAACCAACAAAACATTATTTAATTAATTAATAAAAATATTTTAAAAATAATTACAAATCAAACGACACGTAGTTATATATGATTATGATGCCATAAAATGTTCAAAAAAGAGATTCTCGTTTTTGTAGAGAACCAGTTAGCTGACCTTCCTATAATAATAATAATAATAAAGAAAAAATACCAAATACACGCACAACACGAAGACTCAAATACACAAATAGAACACTTTTTGGACACTTTAAAACAAAAATTAAACGCAGTATCCAGTAGACTTAAAAGATACATAACATGCACGAACCGTAAATTACAAAACACAAAATTTATCAACAATGAAAAAATATTTTATAGGAACCTTGCATCTAATAACAGAGACACCACTAACCAAACCCTAGAGACACCTTCATCCGAAACACTAAGAGAATTCTGGGCTAACATTTGGGAAAACCCAGTTTATCATAATCATCAAGCAGACTGGGTCACTGACGCAACAACAGCAATTCCAGAAATGGAATTTGAATTTATACCGATAGGAACATTTAAAGACGTCATTAAACGCACACACAACTGGAAATCGCCAGGCACTGACAACATCCACAATTATTGGTATAAAAAATTCTCCAGCATACATCCTTACTTACATAATCATTTAAACACATTCATACAATCACCACATTTACTTCCACCATACATAACACACGGAGTAAGTTATATGATACCTAAAGACATGAATGACACTATAAACCCAGCAAAATACCGACCAATTACTTGTTTACAAACTTTGTACAAAATCTTAACATCCTGTGTAAGTGAGGTAGTATATGAACATTTAACCAAAAATAACATTCTAGCGGAACAACAAAAGGGATGTCGTAAGAATAGTCAAGGATGTAAAGAGCAACTTACTATAGATGCGATTATTATGAACACCGCTGCTAAAAGCAAGACAGATATTCACACAATGTTCATTGATTACCAAAAGGCTTTCGACACAGTCCCGCACAGCTGGTTACTACAGGTTTTAAATATGTACAAAATTCACCCAACACTAACACAATTCTTAAAAACTTCCATGCAGAATTGGCAAACAGTTCTTCAAATTAATGCCTACTCCTCGACTGTAGCTACTGAACCAATCCGTATAAAACGAGGAATTTTTCAAGGAGATGCCCTAAGTCCGCTGTGGTTTTGCATGGCACTTAACCCACTCTCATACTTATTAAATAAAATAGACATGGGATTCACACTGGCAAACAATACCACACAATATACGCTAACACACCTCATGTACATGGATGATATAAAGTTATATGCAGCAGACAAAAACGCACTTTTCCAACTAGCGGACAAGACTCAACAATTTTCTGAAGATATATGTATGTCATTCGGAGTAGATAAGTGCAAAATTTTGTCAATTGTAAAAGGAAAAGTTCAAAATAATAGTTACACACTCGAAACAGGTGAATCCATTGAGCCGATGGATGAACAGAGTACATATAAATACCTAGGTTTTAAACAGTCCAGACAGATACAACAAAAGATGATAAAACAAGAACTGCTCAAAAAGTTTTCACACCGCCTCAACCTCATCTTGAAAACTCACCTTAACTCTAAAAACACAATTAAAGCCATCAACACATTCGCAATACCCATTCTCACATACTCTTTTGGAATTATATGCTGGTCAAAAACAGATATAAAAAAGTTACAACGCACTATTAATACATCTCTTACCAAACACAGAAAACACCATCCAAAATCAAGCATTCAGCGACTAACCCTGCCTCGCCAAGAAGGAGGAAGAGGATTAATTGACATACACAACTTGCACAACAAACAAATACTTTCACTCAGATCTTATTTCCATAACAAATCGGAACATTCATCACTACACAAACATGTAACAGACGCAGATAATAAACTTACACCACTCAACTTACAAAATAGAAACACTCAAATTAATGAAAATCTCATAACCACACAGCAAAAAATTGCAGTATGGTCTGCCAAAGCCCTTCACGGAAGACACCGAACCTACCTGAGTCAGCCACACGTCGACAAATCTAATTCGAACGAATGGCTCAAACGAGGCGAGCTGTTTCCCGAGACCGAAGGGTTCATGCTGGCGATACAGGACCAAGTCATAGCGACTCGCAACTATAGAAAGTACATTATAAAAGACCCTCGTCAGCCGACAGACTTATGCAGACATTGCAACAATGCCTCTGAGACCATACAACATATTACAGGAGCCTGCAGATCAGTTGCACAGACTGACTATAAGCACCGACATGACCAAGTTGCCGCAATTATACACCAACATCTAGCATATAAATATAAATTCATACGTGAGATGATACCGTACTATAAATATAAACCCGAAATCATACTAGAAAATAGGAATCAGAAAATCTATTGGGATCGGACGATAATAACAGATAAAACTATACATTTCAATAGACCAGATATAACCGTTCACGACAAAACTAATAAAGAAGTTTACCTTATAGATATAGCTATCCCTAACTCACACAACATCCAAACCACAATATCTGAAAAACTAAGTAAATATCAAGACCTCGCCATAGAAATAAAGACCCAGTGGAAAGCACAAACCGTTCACATCGTCCCTATAGTACTCTCATCCACTGGTATAGTACCAAAATCTCTTACACAAAGCCTTAACACTCTACACATGCCCACCCATAGCCTACACCTGATACAAAAAGCCACAATTCTCAACACCTGTCGTATCACCCGGAAGTTCCTTACTTCTTCCACAATATCATCAACGTTCTCTATTTAAATTCCCCCTTACACACTTGGTTCCGGCCCGTGTGAAAGGTTTTTGTACTCTCTTATAAGAGAAGAAATTTAAAGAACTAAAAATAATAATAATAAAGTTTATTCAAAAAATAATGTAGTACAGTAAAAACATTTTTCGTAATTCTATGTAATAGTTCACAAGTGTTACATGCCTGAACTAGGACATCCTGTGTTTCAGGCGAGAAAAGGTAAAACATTATATCTAAATAATCACAGTAATCACATCATATACAAAAGGTAAATTAGTCAACTAATAGGTATGTAAAAGAGGTGTAAACAGTATAAAAATCTTACCTGCTAAAATCTTAGTATATTAATTTAAGCTAACTAATCATAATAAAAAGTGCAATTAATATTTATTTAAGTACAACTAATAACTTCTCTGTATCTTCATAGGACAAATTTTGTAATGTTTCCTTCAGAGTTTTCTTGCAATTTACAAAATTTTGGGAATAAATTTTTGCTTTTGCATTAAGTCTGTTATAGAGTAGTGGTCCCAGAAAAACAAAAAATTTGGCTGTAAGAGCATGTTTTGTGCTTTTTGTGGGACAAACTATATCTTTCCGTCTCTTTTTAATAAGTTCAGTGCTGAAGCGGAGGGCTGCGTGTTGTTTTAGTACAATGCTCATTATGAATAACTGCCTGACTGTTAGTACTTCACAATTTTTATAGAGCTGGTTAGTGGGAAAAAGGAAAGGGCGGCACGTAGACACCTTGAGAATCGCTCTTTGAGCTCTTGCGACTTGTATTAATAAAGTTTTACCTGCTCCACCCCATGAGGTAATGCAGTATGTCAAAATTGACTGACATAGAGCAAAGTAAACTTGCTTAATTATTTTTGGATCCGCAATATGTCGCAGCTGCTTAAATACAAATATGAGCTTACGAACTCTATTATTTAAGACTTCTATATGTTGTTTGAAAGTAAGGGTCTCGTCTAATATAACACCTAGGTATTTTATTTGGTTAGTCTTATTAATATTAGGACACTTTAACGGGCATTCTGCGGGGACTGTGCAACAATGAGCATATAGCGTCGAGGAGTAATCGGAAGTTGGTTTGCGCATGGAAAACTTTATATAGTTTGTTTTATCCGTATTTAGGGTTAATGTGTTATGTTGAAGCCATTTATTTACAATATTGAAGCCGTTTTGCGCAAGCTTGTGAACTTCATGTTCCGATTCAGCCGCAAAAAGAAGAGCAGTGTCATCAGCGTAAGATATTACTGTACCGTGCTGTAGTTTAAGATTACAAAGGTCGTTTATGTATATCAAAAACATAGTGGGTCCTAATACACTTCCTTGGGGAACACCAAAAGACGTGTTTTTTTGGTCTGCGCTGAGGACATTGCCAATCTTAACGCATTGAGTACGGTCTTCTAGGTAACTTTTGAAAAGTTTGAGCTGGATACCTCTTATACCTACTGTCTCAAGCTTGCGCAATAGAGTAGGGATACATACTGTGTCAAAAGCTTTGGCAAGGTCCAGGAAAATACCTACTGTATGGTTACCCTTGTCAAGTTTTTGTGCTAGAAAATCAGTTAGATGATGTACGGCATCGGCAGTTGAAATTTTAGGTCTAAAACCAAACTGTCGATCCGATAAAATTGATTTGTCCTCTAGGTATTTGAACAACCTTTTATTTATAATTTTTTCCAATATTTTGGACATACAAGGCAATAGAGAAATAGGTCTATAATTTGTTACTTGTTCTTTACTGCCTGATTTATGAACAGGGATGATAACTGCTTTTTTGAGACACTCAGGGAAAATGCCCAAGGATAAACACATACGAAAAATGTAAGTCAGTGGAGGTACTAAAATATTTCTGAAATGTTTAATAATTTTATTTGATATTTCATCCCAACCAACTGCGCATTCATCTCTCAATGACATGATTATATTTTCTACTTCTGTCTCATCAGTATCTAGTAAGGCAAAAGATGATAGAGTGGAGTTACCCGTGGTAGAAAAGTTCACTAAATAAGGAGATTGATCCCGGTTATTTTTTTCCGCCAGACACTTACCAACATTAACAAAGAAATTATTTGCTATGTTAGCAGACGTCAGCTGTGACGAGTGCGCTCGTAATAAACTTGAAGATGACTCATTTTGTTTTGAGGAAAAAGTTACATGTTTAATATATTTCCAGATCTTTTTACTATTTGTTCCAGCCTTATCCAGTGCAGTTTTATCGTAGTTGATTTTAACCTTTTTGAGAAGACTATTACAAAAATTACGATATCTTTTGTATGACAGTTGTAGGACTGTATTCTCTGGATGAGATTTACATTTCATGTGCAGTTTATCTCGGTGTTTCATACAGCGAATAAGACCTGGTGTGATCCAGGGTTTTATGTTGCAATTTTTGTTGCTCAACTGCGATACGACCGTATTTTTCTGAATTGCATGACGTACATTTTCTATAACATACATCATACAATACTGTGGGTCAGCAGAATTATAGACTGGATCGAAGTTGATGACGCGTAAATCTTCATCAAGTTTATTTATATTCAATTTCGAAACTACACGAGTGTTATGTTTAGGTAAATTACAATTTAGTGTTAGTAGGACAGCATTATGATCTGTTATTGTAGAGTTAATAACAAGTGCAAGTGAAGGGAAATTGGTTTTAAGTATGATATGGTCCAAGCAAGAGCCACTATGATGTGTAGGAAAACAATGTGCTGGGAGCAAGCCATGATATGCGCATAAGTTGAGGTAGTCCTGAGCAGATGCGTCAGTACTTCCTGGAAGAATATTAATATTAATATCTCCAATTACTACCGTGTTTTTAAAAGGTGATAGGTTTTGCAAGACATCATTCAGTGTCAGTAATTTTTTTAGTATTTTTGAAAGAGGGGGGCCGATATAAAGCTATGGCATCAATCCATTGATTTTTTACTTGCTTCTTTTGGGAAATTGAAACGGTACAATTATATAGGCTCCAGATGGCGCTGACAAGTAAACACCGCTCAAAGTTGTGCTCGCGATAAAAATATATTTTTTAATTATCTAATCTCACCTCTGGACTGTGTATTGTACATAAAAGTGTAACTGGACATACAAAGTAGCAGTGACAGTGTTATTCTCGATGAATAGTGTCGGGATACTTAATAAATACTGAATATCAAAATACGTAAATAGTGACTTTAAACTCAAGAAACGAAGTGTTACGGTGCTTCAGGTTACCCCCTTTGCATATTTCTACAATTTAAATGCAAAAGTGTTCAAAAAGTTAACAATCTTTATTATCAATATTTACTAAATCGAACTTCAACCACAAAAGATTCGTTTTTTATTCAAATGATATCCCGCACTACAAAACCATCTAGCACAATTCACATGAACTAATTTTAGTTTGTGTTGCCACCGCTTCAATAGTGCTACCAGAGTAAGATATCATTAGTCTGTAATAAATATTGAAATAAGCGACATCTATTGTGGTAACAAAGACACACATCGATAACGAGCTATAGGATTGACAATTTCACTTTGTTAATTACAACACACCTGGTCCCGTGGTGTATGTGACGACTTAGCAACTCAATGAACGACGTGATCGTGCGTTCGAATCCAGCGACGTGCAAATATTTTTGAAGGACTTTCAAATTTATACTCATAAAATATAATCTACCATTATGAGTTTCTTAGAAAATGTAATGGATAATATTACGTTTCGGCGGCGTGCACGCACCCGATCAGAACCTAATAATGATAACAGTGACATTATCTCCCAAACATTGGAGTGTACTGCAAACAGTATGCCAGAAATGCACTGACCTCCACATATACAAGTACGCTGGACTTATGATCAGCCGAGCCATAGTGGGGCGATTTGATTTTCGCCATTTTGGCGCTGATCGCAGAAGTGGGTGGGAACGGAACTAATGATACTGATGGGACAATAAGATAAAATACATCGATAAAAGGCTTTTCCGACCATCAGGTAATACTATTTCTATGTTTCCGACAGATACAGATATTTCGGCCGGGTTGTTTATACTATAATATAATAAAGCTGATGAGTGTTTGGTTGAACGCGCAAATTTCAGGAACTGCTAGACCGATTTCATAAGTTCTTTCACCGTTGGATTGTTACGTTATCCCTGAGTGACATAGGCTATGTTCCACTGGAGAAGTTGGGGCTGACTGCTAGTCTTAGGATAATCCGAAGCCAGACTAAGGGGATACTTAGTATGTGACTTACTAAATCCAAAAATAAATAGGGAACGTTTTTTAAATAGAAATGACGGTTTCTTGGGATGGAGTGGAATAGGTACTTAAGGTATTTATAGAAAATAAAATGAGTTATGTTTAATAAAACAGTCATCGGAGAAGTGCTTTGAACAGATGTAATCATATTTTTTCGGACGCCAACTAGGCTTTTCAATGTTTTTCAGCCATAATTCCAGTCTTCTTTTGTCAGTCGGAAACCTGTGAATTATTTTAAAATTATACGTAAATACATATAATTTTAAAATAATTCACAAGTTTCACACATTCATAATAAAAATCGGTCATCGGCGATTTCCATTCTTGAAAGTAAATAGATATCGTTAGGAAAAATATCGATAACTTTTATCGACAGGTAACTTTTACAGCACTATACAATTTTGTGGTTTATAAAAAACCGGTTATACAAAGACAAATATATTGTTATTACGTATAATAAGATAAGTGACAGATTTTAAAACGTCTAATATAAACTTGTGGAATGCAACCCCACTTCCTTTCTGGTAATGAGTTTTGCATAACAAACACTCTTTCATAGTTGACCTATGAATGACCAGCACTTATTTATGTTATCAACTAAATTAATACGACACAACAAAGAAGCTTAATCGCGTTAAACCTCCAAAAACACGGGAGACAATTCAAACGAGACAGCGGCCATTTGCAAGTTACGTCAGATTTAGTTCTCTTCCCACGCATTGGGGGCGCTTCAAATAGGCACAATAAAGAGCTGTCATTTCATAGGGTATCGTAAGTCCAGCGTACTTGTATTTATGGAGGTCAGTGCAGAAATGTCAGACGACGAGGATGAAACGCAAATAAACATGTTTAGAAATGAGATAGAAAATCTTAAATCTCAATTAAAAAGCGCACATCAAGAAATAGAAGTATTGTCTTTGGAAAATAGTAACTTGAAGCAAATAAATACAGATCTATTAAAGAAAAATGACATTTACAGAAAAATTGCTAATAGCCCAGTTAAGCAGAAAGTCCAAACTCCGAAAACGAATGCAACTCATCGCACAAAGACAAAACAGACACAAACTTCAGAAACTACAGAATACCATTGTACATCTCAAGTTAAAATCGCTACTAGTACCAATAGCACTCAAGACACCTCATCACCCAACGGTATTACCGAAAAAAAACATTCGTCGCCGCTGGTAAAACATAAAGTTTGTCTTCTGAGTAGTGAAACGTCTAATAGAATGTATACAATGTGTACAATCTTGCGTTTAAATTCGTACTTTACACGATATTTTAGTTCCGGATGACTCGATAGATGGCTTTGTACGTTTAGCACTCTCCGCTGAATCGCGGTGTTAAGAGTCTCCAGCGAAACATGACCTCTTCCGTGTATTGTAAAATAAATTGTCTTCGTCAAGTAAACATTGCTTTTTGTTCATGGTCATTCGTGTCGGATTATGTCGGATGCCGTGACTGATGCACCGTGAGCAGTGTCTCCAACAACGCCGTAATTACGGTAAACCTACCGTAATTTTAACATATCTACCACCTACCGTATACATGTTCAATTCTACCGTAATTTCATCTTTATGAGTGGCGCCTTAAAAATGATGTACCCAACCTAACATACAGTTTATTTTTATTTGAAACAATGTTTGAAAATGACAACACCGTATCATTCCCTGAGGTATTCCCCGTACAATCAACTTGTGTGCATAGATAAGTAGACGAAGCGTATGCGACCAAATTACGAAGTCATTGAATACAGTACTGAAGTAGAACTTAGTCTTAGCTTTGCATTCAACTTGCAGTCAACTTTAATTTATGTGATCTAGACGTCAACGATCCTCCAGATGTATTTTGGCATAGGGTGTCAGAAATGAAAAATAAAGTCTTAAGTCGCGACCAGTCGGACCACTCTATAATTTAGCACATTTTATGCTAGGAATGCTGTTATTGCCCCACTCTAACACCGATTGCGAGCGCATTTTCAGCCACATGACTGCCTAGAAAAAGAAAAAAAGGAGCCAATTGTTTACAAAATCTATTGCTGGGAATCTATTTACGCAGCAACTCATTATGAGAACAGGACAAAACTGCATAGATTTCCATCCTACTGATAAAATGATTAAAATAACTAATGTTTATGTACAAAAAGGCTGATACGCCAGAAATTTAATGTTTGATTGTGAAATAATGCTACCGTAAATTTACCGTATTTTTAACTTAAAATCTCCCGTAATTTTCCGCCAAATACCGTATTTTTTGACTAGCAACACCGTAATTTTGACAAATAGAGTTGGAGACACTGACCGTGAGTCTTGGACAGTACGACAGTAGCGCCCCCTAGCGGCGAAATTTGACTTTAAGTGTAAATTCAGTGAAAAGTGTTTGTGACAGTGCAAATCATTTGGACAAACTGTGAGTACTCTAAAACATTTGGAAAGTTAGTGATTCAATTAAGTTAATAAAGTGGAAAAGAACTTAGATAATTAGCTATCTTGTATGAATAGACTTGTAAAATTTCCGTGCAAAAGTGAGTTTAGACGGGGAATCCATGCCCAATTTTGGTCAAGTGTTACAAACACTTAGAATAATTTACCAAGATTTTGAACTTATAAAATTTTTAAGAAGTTTCATCAAGAAGTCTGCAGAATTTGGGACTTGTAATTTAAACTCGTTCTGGAATTTAAACATTTTATAAAAATGGATTCATTAACAAGATTGCAAGTAGATATCAATAAAAAGATGGATAGAGGATACATCAACTTCAAAAAGTCTCCTAAAGAAAGGGTTACCGCGAGCTACGTGGAGACAAGGTTGGAATGTTTAGAGAAACAGTGGTCGATGTTTGAAGAGACTCATCGTAAAATAATATCAGAGTTTAAAAGGGAGGAATATGAAAAGTCAGAGTACAATTTAGGTGATATGTATAGTCAGTCAGAAGAGTTATACATGGATTACAAAGTCGCGTTAAAAGAACGTTTGAATAAGAATACCACTTCTGATTGTGCGGAAAACAGCAAGCAGATAACTCAGAGTGGCGTGAAATTGCCTAGAATAGCAATACCTACATTTTCGGGTCACTATTCTCAGTGGACAACGTTTCGTGATCTTTTTCAAACATTGATACACAATAACCAATCACTGGATAACGTACAAAAACTGCATTACTTGAAAACCTATCTCACCGGCGAAGCTGAACAGCTGTTGCGACACTTACCTATTACCAGTGATAACTATTTAACTAGTTGGAACCTTTTAGAACATAGATTCAATAATAAGAAGTTTATAACGGATTGTATTTTTAAAAGATTCTTTAATCAAAAATGTATAACTACAGAATCGTCAAATTCTTTGAAAGAACTTTTTGATACAACTAACGAATGTCTTAATGCTTTAAAAAATGAAGGTATTAATATCGAAAATTGGGATCTTATTGTTATTTATATATTGTGTTCTAAATTAGATAATGAGTCTCGCAAACAATGGGAAGCTAAAATTTGTAGTTCAACTAAGGAATTGCCTACATTAAAAGATTTTTTAGATTTTGTTGAGCACAGATTTAGATCGCTAGAATTTTTATGTACTAAAACAGTAAAGAGCACTACCACAAAGTCACATCATATTGTAAAAAATGCAAATGAGAATAAGCCATCTTCATGTACCTTTTGTTCAAATAATAATCATAAGATAGGAAATTGTAAAGATTTTGCTAAGGAAGAGTTGTCAGCACGTCGTAATTTTGTCCAAAGTTCAGGTTTATGTTTCAATTGCTTAGGCGCAAATCACGTGGTAACTTCGTGTCGTTTGCCCACTAGATGTAGAATTTGCAAAAAGAAACATCATTCGTTGCTGCATTCGAATAATAATAACCAATCAACTGATAACGGAGAAACAAACAAGCAATCAGTTGTTGATAGTACCAATGTTGTTGAAACTGCAACAACATCAAAAGACGAGACCGAGGTAAGGAACATTACTAGTTGTTTTTCTAACACAAATAGCCAGGTTGTATTAGCAACAGCCTTGGTAAAGGCAGAAACTAACACAGGGTCTTATATAACACTGAGGTCTCTAGTGGACCAGGGATCACAGGCGTCTTTTATAACGGAGTCTGCAGTCCAATTACTTGGGCTTAAACGAGTTAAATGCAACAGTGTTATATCAGGAGTGGGGGGTGAAGACAACGCTTCACTCAATTGTAAACATGTAGTTTATGTTAAACTACAATCTCTTCAGGATCCTAACTTTACTGTAAAAGTCAAAACATACGTTCTTCGGAAACTAACTTCATTTCTACCTGAAAGAAAAATTGTCATTCAGATGTGGCCCAACTTACCAGTTATGAAGTTAGCAGATCCGAAGTTTAACATGCCAAATAAAATTGATTTATTGCTTGGTGCAGAAGTCTATTGCCAAATTATAACTGAAGGATTGATTAGAGGTCCACCAGGAACACCGATAGCACAGAACACCAGGCTGGGTTGGGTTTTATCTGGCAAAGTGGGTGGTGATAGTGAAACCAATACTTTGAGCTGCAATAGTACTATCATCACTATGCATACTAACATTTGCAATGAAGATTTTAATCTTAAACAATTTTGGGAGCTCGAATCTGATAACTTCATTCTGAGCAAAAATCAATTTACTCCAGAAGAAAAACGTTGTGAAGAGATCTTTGTGGAAACCACAAAACGCGATAGTTTTGGTAGGTACATTGTTAAGTTACCTTTTAAAGATAATGACCCGAGCTGTAAACATGGCAATTCACGCGATATAGCTATAAAGAGATTATTATCTTTAGAAAAACGGTTCTTAAAATCACCGGATTTAAAAACTAAATACTCGGATGTTTTTTTAGAATATTTAAAGCTCGGTCATATGCAAATAATACCTTCAAACGAAATTAATAATCCAGAAGCAGTTTACTTACCTTATCATGAAGTAGTTAGAGACGATAAAACCACCACCAAATTCCGGATCGTATTTAATGCTTCCAGTCGCGATAACAATGGTGTTTCACTTAACAGTGATCTTATGGTAGGTCCGACTTTACAAGATGATCTTAGGCACATTCTTATGAGGTGGAGGCTTCACCCTATCTGCTTGGTAGCTGACATCGTAAAGATGTATCGACAGGTGAAAGTGACTGACCAAGATGCTAATTACCAACGCATAGTGTGGAGATCTGACTCTGCAAAAGAAATACAACATTTGCGTTTAGTACGACTAACGTTTGGAACTGCTTCAGCTCCATACCTGGCAGTAAGAGCACTTCACCAAGTCGCTTACGATGAAGTAAATCAATTCCTACTAGCATCTGAAACAGTATTACATGATTTTTTCATGGACGATCTCATTACTGGCTGTAAAAGTGTATCAGAAGGAAAACAAATATTTTCAGAAATGACTAAACTACTAAGCAAAGGAGGTTTTGAACTGCAAAAATGGGCAAGCAATGATGATCAGTTACACAAGGATATAAGCGAAGAAAGCAGAGTAACAAGAAGCAACCTAGAACTAAAAGAAAGTGAAACAATGAAAATACTTGGACTTACCTGGAACCGACGAACCGATGACTTTGAGTACTCCGTTCAGCTACCACCAATCTCGGAACCTGTAACAAAAAGAAAAGTAATATCTGATATTGCAAAATTATTTGACCCAATGGGTTGGATATCACCAGCAATCATAAAAGCTAAAATTATGATTCAAAAGCTTTGGCTTGCGGGAATAGAATGGGATGATAAACTACCACCTATACTATTAAACGAATGGGTTACTTACCGTGCAGAACTTGTTGAACTTACCAAATGTCGACTCCCACGATGGATTAATGTCAAGGAAAACAGCACCATGGAACTTCATGGGTTCAGCGACGCATCTAGTGAGGCTTATGCTGCTGCTGTCTATATACGTGTTGTTGATAATTCAGGAAACGTTTACGTTCATCTGGTAACTTCCAAAACCAAAGTAGCTCCAATTAAGCAGGTGTCGATTCCAAGGCTTGAGTTGTGTGGAGCTGTTTTAGTAGCTAAATTGTTACAGGAAGTCTCAGTGGTTTTGAACATTTCAAAAACTAACCTACATGCTTGGACCGACTCAACCGTAGTACTGGCTTGGTTAAGCAGCCACCCTACTCGTTGGAAAACGTTTATAGCCAATCGGGTGTCGGAGATTCTAAATATATTAGACAGGAACCAATGGTCACACGTATCATCTCCAGATAACCCGGCAGATTGTGCGTCGCGGGGAATTAACCCGTCAGAGTTACCAAAGTTTGAACTGTGGAAAACAGGACCATTATGGTTGAAACATAGAACTGAAACTCATGATAAAATACAAATACCAGATACTAATTTAGAAGAAAAGTCAAAAAAGATTTGTCATGTAACACAGGATGATCAATTCCAGTTGTGGACCAAGTTCTCGTCTCTTCGTAAATTAGTTCGAGTTGTAGCATATTGTAAAAGATTCATCAAAAAGTTGAAAACCGTACATGATCATAACTTACCTGTATGGTTAACTAGCATAGAATTAATGGAAGCTCTTCATATTTGTGTGAAGCAGTGTCAAACAGTGAATTTTCAGCAAGAGATAAAAGATATTAAAGAAAAAAAGATAGTACAAAAGAAAAGCAAACTTACATCATTAAATCCATTCCTAGATGAATCGGGCATCTTGAGAGTTGGTGGTCGTCTAGAGAAAGCTGAAATTAAAACTGAAATAAAACACCCAATAATATTACCATCAAAATCTCACCTCACTGATCTAATCTTAATTGAAACTCACCATAACACGTTGCACGGCGGACCACAGCTCATGATTAATTATCTGCGAACTAAGTACTGGGTCATTGATGCTAAGAACCAAGCAAAAATGGTTGTCCGTAAATGTGTTGTTTGTGTACGACATGCTGCACAGACTAGGGACCAACTGATGGGACAATTACCTTCAGCTCGAGTTACACCAACACGAGCGTTTTATCGAAGTGGTGTGGACTACGCAGGTCCCATACAGATTCGAACTTCTAAAGGTAGAGGCCACCGGGCCTATAAAGGTTACATATGCCTTTTTGTATGTATGGCTACAAGAGCCGTATACACTTGGAAGCGGTGAGTGATCTCACATCACAAGGATTTATTGCGGCTTTTAAACGATTTGTTGCCAGACGTGGACATTGCGCTGACTTATTCAGCGATAACGGAACAAATTTTGTAGGTGCCGCTCGCGAACTTCGAAGCTTGTTCGCCCAAGAAACGTCAACCTTGACGATAGAAATCGCCGAGTGTTTGGCAAACAACGGCACTACGTGGCACTTTATTCCACCATATGCCCCGCATTTCGGCGGGCTATGGGAGGCTGGAATAAAGTCCACCAAACATCATTTAAGACGCGTGATAGGAAACGCTACTCTTACTTTTGAAGAGATTTCGACCCTTCTATACCAAATAGAAGCTTGCCTTAACTCTCGACCACTATCACAAATGAGCACAAATTCGCAAGACCCAACACCCCTCACTCCAGGGCATTTTTTAATCGGTGAGCCTTTAATTCTAGTACCGGATCATAATTACGAAACATCATCTATTTCATCATTGACACGTTGGCAATTAACACAAAAAATGCTGCAACATTTTTGGCGTAGATGGTCAAGCGAGTATTTGAGTCAATTTTTACACCGTTACAAGTGGGCAAATAAAACTCCTGAACCCGAGATCGGAGATTTAGTTTTAGTAAAGGAGGATGGTCTCCCTCCAGCCAAATGGCTTTTAGGTAAAATCACAGCGAAACACCCTGGCTTGGACAACATTACGAGGGTAGTCACTCTAAAATGTAAAGGTATCACATTTAAACGACCAGTAACTAAATTGTGTGTGTTACCTGTCGCTCAGTGAATAGATTATAAGTATATGTATTTTGTACCTAAATATTTTTTTTAAGATTTTGTTAATTGTTAGGAAACTAAAACTTAACTTAACTGTTGTAAACTGTTTGTTTTTTTAGTTTTGTATGTTTTGTTCTTAGCCACCATGTCATACTGACTTAAGTTTTTTTTCAAAACTATATAATACAGTCCATTTTTTCGAATGTGGTTGGTTCATGGTGGGCGGGAACAATGGACATTCTGTCCATAGTGGGCGGAATGTACAATCTTGCGTTTAAATTCGTACTTTACACGATATTTTAGTTCCGGATGACTCGATAGATGGCGTTGTACGTTTAGCACTCTCCGCTGAATCGCGGTGTTAAGAGTCTCCAGCGAAACATGACCTCTTCCGTGTATTGTAAAATAAATTGTCTTCGTCAAGTAAACATTGCTTTTTGTTCACAATGAGCGAAAGAACTCATATCTGTAATTATAATATGTGTCACTATCGCACGCCTAAGTGTGGATTAAAGTATCTCTTGAACAATATTGACAAAAAAGTTCGAGACTTCACACACTCTGATTACTGTGTTATTCATATTGGCGAAGAGGATTTCAAAAAAACGCATAATTATATAGAACTAGTTACATTTACTCGCGAAAAATTACAGACATTAAGTCACACCAATTTTATAATATGTCTACCGACCTTTAAATATATGGATAACAGTAATATTATGTTTAACAGCCGTATAGATACTTTCAACAACTTAATTTACATGGACGTAGAGACATATAAATATGCGTACATATTGGACTCCAATCTCAACCTTCCATATACCTATGAAACTTATAATCATCGTTACGGGAGTTTAAATAACAAAGGCTTAAATATTGTAATATCCGATTTGGCAGACCTTATACTAAACCTAAACGCCTTGAATGCCACTTACTTAGAATTTGATTATTCCCAGAAAAACCAAGCAGAGTTGGTAAATGTTACACAGTCACAAAATGAAACTCAGTTTTTTCTATAGTAGTTACCTTAATATTCTTCATCAAAATATAGCCGGACTAATTAATAAATCTGACGATCTCACTGTATGCCTAGAGGAGTTAACTGAGAAGAAGATACAGATTGATGTAATCTGCATTACTGAACATTTTATAATGTCTGGTTATGAACAATATCTTTCAGTACCCAACTATGACCTAGCTGCATGTTACAGTAGAAGAGATACCAAGAGAGGTGGCACATGTATCTTAGTAAAAAAGGGACATCAGTGGAATGATATTCCTGATATCAATAAATTTTCAAAAATATGTATTTTCGAGTGTTGTGCAATTGAATTAGGACAGTTGGATACCATTGTGATATGTTTATATAGAGTACCAAATTCAAACAATTTGGCTTTATTTTTTGATCATTTAAATAAATTGTTACAATACATACAAAGGAAACACAAGCGAAATATTATAATATGCGGCGACTTTAATATTGACATTTTGAAACATAATAATATCACACTTGAATTTGAATGCATTTTACTTAATTTTAATCTAAAATTAGAAATAAAGCAGCCTACTAGACTAAAAAGTAAGACGTGTATAGACAATTTTGCACATAATCTAGATAAAAAATGCAAATCAGCCGTAATAGATTTTGCCTTGTCTGACCACACATGTCAAATATTAAGATGTCCTATCAAACGTATCTGTTTACTAGATCACTGGTATATAAAACGACGTGATTATAGTAATGACAACATGAAAAAGTTCAAAGACTGTTTACATAAAATTTCCTTTTCTGAAATCTATGAAACTAACGATCCCGATGTAGCGTATAACTTGTTCATAGAGACCTTTACATTGTTTTACGACCTTTGCTTTCCACTTAGAAAAGTTACAATAAAAACATACAAAAAGCCTCACTGGGTATCGCGTGGCATCAGTGCATGTAGTAGAAAAAAGAGGCAATTGTTGTGGCGTTACAGGTTCAAACCAAATGAGATTACTAAAAAGAATTAAAAAATTACGCTACTAGATATAAGAAAATTATTAAACTTACACAGTGCGCGCAAAATGCATACAAAATTAAAACATCCATAAACAAGTCAAAAACAGCCTGGGGAATTATAAATCAAGCTAAAGTAAATCTGCCAAAGAATTCTATCACAAATATTAAAATTGGAAATAAAACAGAAACGCATCCGCGACATATAGCAAAAGCATTCAATGATTTCTTCATTGATAAAATTAAGCCTATAGCCCGTGATGGCATTCCAGTAACATCTAATATTCCAATGTTAAATAATTCTATGTTTATGGCGCCAAGCACTTTCGATGACATACAAAATATAATTAAATCCCTCAAAAATACCAATAGCGTAGGACACGATGGTATTTCGACAAAAATCATTAAATATGTTTCCGACTCTATTAGTGTCCATATAAGTTATATTGTTAATTTGTGTATTACTACTGGTATTTTTCCACACCATCTCAAAACAGCTGTAGTTAAACCACTTTTCAAAAAAAATGATAGGGAAAACATGGAGTGCTATAGACCGATTGCGCTCATACCAATTTTTTCAAAAGTCTTTGAGAAATATATATACGAACAACTCTACAATTTCTTTGAAAAATATAACATTTTTACTGAGGAACAGAAGGGCTTCAGAAAAAATAAAACCATTAACATGGCTGTCTACGATTTGTTGAATAAAGTCATCACAAATGTTGACAGCAGAATACCCGTGTGTTCTGTATACTGCGACATGACCCAAGCCTTCGACTACGTAGACCATAAGATTATGCTTAAGAAGTTAGAAGCTTAAATATGTAATTCGAGGAACCATACTTAAATTGATAGAATCATATTTAATAAATAGGAATCAATACGTGGAAATTTCAAAGATAGATCCAAAGAGTAAATCCGAATTGATATTTAGATCAAATAAACGCTTAATTAAGTATGGTGTACCACAGGGGAGCGTGCTAGGTCCCCCGTTATTTTTAATTTATATCAATGATTTACCAAAGGTAACCATTCATCATATGACACTATTTGCCGATGATAGCACAGTAACTATTAGTAACATTAACGAATTACAATTAGAAAATGAAATTAATAAAACTATTCAATCAATAATCACATGGCTAGATAATAATAATCTTAGAATAAATATTAATAAAACAAAGTTAATGTTGTTCAGTCAACGACCAAAGGCATCTAATATGATAATAGAACACGGTAGCCAAACTATTGAAAACGTAGGTACAGCAAAATTTTTAGGTTTAAATATAGACCAAAGGTTGGACTGGAAAGTACACACGGAGGAATTGAGCAAAAGAATAAGCAAAGCTGCTTATGCTCTTCATAAACTGTCTTCGATCTTAGGTACCGACGCTTTGCTCACTGCATATCATGGCATTGTTGGCTCAATCTTAAGATACGGGGTTATTTTTTGGGGCAACTCGTGTAATAGAGAACTAATCTTTAAGTTACAGAAAAGGTGTGTCAGAGCGATGTTTGGACTAATGTGTACTGATACGTGTAAGCCTTATTTCATCAAAAATAAAATATTAACCCTCCCGTCATTATACGTTTACGAGGTTGCGGTCTTTGTTAAAACGAACCCAAAGCTTTTCAAGAAGCTATCCGATACGAATACCCGAAGTCGACGGGATTATAGTAGATTATGTGGAAGAAAGTCCAATACAGCACTGATGCACAAAAGTGTGTTCTGCATGGCGCCAAATATCTTTAACCACATTCCGCCACACATTAAAGAATTAAATGTTAATTTATTTAAGAAAAAATTAAGGAATTTTCTAACTCAAAAAGCATATTATAGTATTTCCGAGTTTTTAACTGACAAAGTATTGATATAGTTTCATTTTTTGTGGTTTGTTTTTTGTTTTGTTCATTATTATTTTTATTTATTTTATTTTATTTTTTTATAATTAATCTGACTTGTGTGAAATATTATGTAGATTTTTTTTTTTTTTTTCAATCCTAATTACTTTGACTTTTTAATGTTTGTTTTTATATGAATTTCTATGACGAGTTATTGACATTATTCTGTAGTATATTAATTATTATAATTTTATTGACTAAGTTTTAATTTGACATGTAATTGCATTGAATAATGATAAATTTATAACTATTTGATATCTTAATAATAAAAATAACTTATGTGTTTATATTTGTACGCCGTTAAGGCAAAACATGACTGTGCTATAATTTTATATAACAGCTTGCATGCCATGTGTGTGTATACTTGTATTTTGAACAAATAAAAATTATCTTATCTTATCTTATCTTACAATTTGTTAGTGACTTACTGAATTATATAGGTATACGAAGCTAATCATAAACTTGTAAGTTTGCAGGCTCTTAAAAAACCCGTATTTTTAAGAAATTCAATTCTTCTTTCTTTAGTAACTAGGGGTTTATGTGACAATAACACACACGCATGCATAAGAAATAAATAGCATGAATGTTGACCCATTGCCAAATCTTTAATAATAACCTTATGAAAAGTAATTTTCATATTATAATTGTTTATTTTAGAGCATG
This sequence comes from Xanthia togata, assembly GCA_963853775.1. Taxonomy (NCBI): domain Eukaryota; kingdom Metazoa; phylum Arthropoda; class Insecta; order Lepidoptera; family Noctuidae; genus Xanthia; species Xanthia togata. The sequence goes on along the minus strand of OY970817.1, from coordinate 9,712,462 downwards.
CATGACGTCACAATATGGCTTCAAAACCTCTTTAGAAATTCTGCGGCATAATACATAATTATGACTATGATGCTGATTATTATAATGCATACGAAGCTAATGGTGCATTTATGAAGACTTCAGTAAAATACCATAACCATAACAAATGACCAAGTAACTTGAGGCTAAGGCATTACATCTCATAATTCAAACCCAAGGACATTCCAGAGATTACTAAACTAAACATTATTGAACTTACTTCACGATCTTTGGTTACGCATTGTCTATTACGCTGTAAAATAATAAAAATGGGTATAAATGCATAGAACCACATCGGCCTTCCAACCGGATTACAAGAGTTAACAAATTGAAGAAAAATCAATTAAATGAAATTGTAATATATTATAACAATTCGCAGTCGACTTTCTTGTCGATAGACTTTGTCAGACCTCCACGAGCACATCACTAGCTCGCGCCCAAATACGGCGGACCGGAGCAGCGGACGCACCATGCGACATTACGGCTTATTGAGGTTTCGATATGTCAGATTTACATTGCTTGTTCAGTCACTCAGTGACAGACTGAGGTGGTTGTAAAAGAGCAATGTATTTAATGCAAAAATAATACTGTCGGGATAATATAGGAAAACAAAAATAAAGTAGTACAACTCAGATATAAGACAAATATTGTAAAATACTTGTATTTACCTGTGGTAACTGATGCCATGACTTCTAAAAACTTTGTTTTGGCTTCTATTTTTGCACGAACCCACTTAACAAGACGGCATAATCGTTTTTTTTTACGATCGCGGTTGACAACACACTAACTCGCGGTGACGGCCATTTTTTCAATACCTGAGCGAAAAGCTCAACTCCACGTGGTCGGCGACACGCCCCCTTGCCACTTCTACTGTTTTTAATATTTCTGTGGAGTATACTTTCAGAGCCGCTTGCCATAGGCAACCAGACATTCTGACGCCAACGAATAATTAAAATATAGGTTGGGGCAAAAATTAATTAATAATTTTAAGGGTAATGGTAAAATAAGAATCATAATAAACCACTCGGACCGAATAAAAAAATCAAGACATAGCGCTGTCAACAGTGATGTGAGGTTGCTTTCGTAAACATTTGTGTGCACTTAGTGAGGTGTAGTTTGATTGTAAACGGTTATCAATGTGTGCTGATGTATGCACTGAGCTGAGGTGTAGTTTTTCAATTTACAACAAAACATGATAAAGTCTTTAGTTTATGTCAATGTGCCATACAATATTTGACAGGAACTAGAGATTTCAACATGTTTTGTTGTGATGTTTCGCCAGTGCAAACGCACTGTAAGAATAACTTCGCTTGTTTTCCCCGAACAGCTAGACAGAAGTGTATTTACATCCTCATTTCAGTTATAAATTAAATTAAAATTCATTTATTTCGGACAACAGTGATCCATATTGTGTTAGTATGACAATACAACTTATATTCTAGTGTTAGTAGCAATTACAAAGTAGTTAAGTTTGGTTAAAACAAAATTAGCACAGGGCACGCAGATATCGATCAGACAACAAAACACACATATTTCCTACCTGATCAACCTCCGCATAAAATGCCTAATATTAGGAGTATAACTCTCCGCCAGCTCTCAGGATATAGTTGCGACTACCCCGCACTCTGCTCAGCAGCGACGCGGTTTTTTTTGCGTATTGTGGCTTGAGCCATCGGTGTGGGTCTCAGCAAACATTTCTGAGGCGCTGCAGAATCGGGGCAGTCGCAACAACACCCTGAAAGCGTTATTATATTGTATGCGCAGGACATCCAGCGATCTCTTGGTGTAGTTGACCCATAGATTGCTCGTGTAAAAGCTCTGGCCTTGAAAAGAGTAATTTTTACTTGGCCAGAGCTTCGAGCAAATCTACGGGCCAACATGTGTCATCTTTAAGGTCGTCGGTGATGAAATGTCAAGATATTTGAATTTTGACACTGTTCAACGGGAGCCCATTCAGCCTTATTATTTCCGGAACAGAGTCCGGACACCTACCAGAGGCCTAAAAGATCACATATTCACTCTTGGTGACGTTATAAATAAGTCCGTGTGAGGCAGCATAAGTCTCACACACTTTGAGCAATTCTCAGATAGGACTAGACTGCTGGGGCAGTTGGGCCCAGCAGCACCATCTCGTCCGCGTAGCTGATGTTATTTACGCTCGCTCCATTAACTCGGCATCCAATACTCATGCTACTGAGCTCAGTGATGAGGCCATCAACATAAAGATTGAAAAGCCTAGGGGATGTTAAACCCCCTTGTCTCACACCACATTCCAATCTATATGCTGAAGAGAGAGTGTTAGACCACTTTACCTGGTTTTTTTGATTGGCATACCAGTACCGAAATATTTTCAGTATTTCAGCAGGTGCACCCCTGTCCCTCAACTTGTCCCAAAGTACATCATATGAAACAAGACCGAAGGACTTTGAGAGGTCAAGGAAACAGGCGTACATCTTACGATCCATATAGTATTAAACAGTATGCTTGAGGCTCAAAATAGCAGTTTCAGTTGATAGTCCTGGCTGAAACCCGAACTGTGCTTTATAAAGATTTAAAATATTTTTCAAATATGAGTCAAGCATACTTTCCAACACCTTAGCCATGATCGTTGCCAAGGAAATCGGGCGATAATTCGCTTTACTAGATAATTATGTCTCCTACCCTGTTTTTAACAATGGGAACCACAATAGTTTTCATTAAATTGTCTGGCAGGTAAGAATGGCTAACACACATCGAATAGAACAGAGACAAGACCCTCGGCACGTGGACACCTGCGTATTTTAAGTGTTCAATGCTGAGTCCATCATGACCGGGAGACCTGTCCCTGCTCATTCCCTGTATGACTCCTTTGATTGCCTGCGACAGGAACTGAGGGACCAAGGGGAGATTGCACTTGGAAATGTTTCATAAACAAGTTTGCAATATCCTTCTGATCACTCTTCCCCTCCATACTCACCGCAAGTTATGCGTATGTCTCATGTAGGTAATAGGGACGAGGGTATTGCGAACATAATTATTATACATATTGTTATGATGCCTACTTAAAATTATTATGTGTATCAAAATATTAATTAAAATTATCAAATACATTGCATTTGGAAGTAAATGCAGCCACCACCAATAACAATAGTTTTCCTTATGGAGGCACCAGAGGCTTATAAGGAAAACCATTATTACTAACCACAGTGATTTGAGTTAATTATAACATGTCAAAAACAATAACAAGATATATTTAGCTTCGCGTTGTTCCCGACAAAGGTTCGAACATCCTGACTCATTTTCGCTGGAAACAAAGTTATGAAACCTAATCCTGCTTTACCGAGGTACCCGAATCGAGTTTCCACAATCCCGTGCTAGCTGTTCACCAGAATCGTCATCAGAGAGAAAATGACGGCGACGAATGACAAAACAAACAGCAGTAACAAAATGCATTCGTTGTCGTACCCATGTCGTACCTATTACTTATTTTATTTAAAATAGGTACCTACTGCTATAGATACCTACCCAATGATATTAGAAGTAAAAAGACGTAGATAGGTTACCTACCTTTTTTTTTTTTTTTTTTTTTTTTTTGGGTGGGAAATCATCAACTGACGTCTCCCGCTCTGGGTGGAGCGGGAGGGCGTGTCAGACTCTTACTGACTAAAACCCACCCGTGTTCCTTCTGTTGCCTGTGCAATGCCAGGGGGCCACGGTATCCCTTTCGGACTAATCCCGCAACCCCGGCAGGCAATGGTCTCATCGGACCCCTTCACTTGCTGACATCTCTTTGAGGCGCGCGTGGAACACAACGCGCCGTCGACCCGGGCCTGGTCCTTACCGGACGGCGAGCTACCCATTGCTCACCGTCCGCAAGCCCGCGCCTACGGTGGCCGGGAATCGGCAATCGATTCCCGACGCCCAGGGCGTCTCCTCCTGCGGCGGCTAGGGGCGTGAGGGCGCGAAATTTGCCTCTCCCTCACGCGTTCCGCCTCCTCTTTTGCGAGCATTACTGCTTCGCAGAAGGAGGTGACGGCCTCCCATGCCCTCTCGCTCCGTACCATGGCCTGGACCAGGGCCGGACGCGAGAGATCCCCGCCACCGATCGCCTCCACGAGGACACGGCGGTGCTCTGCCCAAGCCGGGCATACCTCCACCGTATGCTCCACCGTGTCCTCCGGGCGATCCACGCAGTGATGACACCCGGGCGTTTCCTCCCGCCTTATCCGAAACAGGTACCTCCCGAAACAGCCGTGTCCGGTGAGGACCTGCGTCAGGCGGAAGGTGAGGACGCCGTGGCGCCTCTCCAGCCACTCCTCAAAGAGGGGACTTATCGCCGCAATAGTGGCGTGCCCGGCACTGGGTTGCGACAATCGTACTCTCCATGCCGCCATGAGATCCCGTCGGAGCTCTGTCCGCTGTGCCGCGATTTCTCGCGGCATCGGAGTCAAGCCCCGGCGTTTCGCCTCCCCGCGCCACTCCCAAATATGCGCGAGGACTTTTGCCTCCAGATCCCATGGCGGCAATCCGGCAAGGAGGCTCGCCGCCTCACCGGAGACCGTGCGGTATCCCCGGACCAGCCGGGTGGCCATGACCCTCTGGGACGCGTTCAACCGGCGGGCAGGCCGCCGCCTCAACGAATGCGCCCACACCGGTGCCCCGTACAGGGCCATGGACCGCACGATCCCCGCAGATAGGTTACCTACCTAACATTCTATCTTCAAAAACGGCACTATGTCACACTATTATATGACACGTGGAAGTAGGAGGGCATGTCGTAACTATCGGGAGCGAAAAAGAGACAAAACGAAGAAAATGTGGCTAATTAGCCAACTTTTGACGTGCCACTAGCGGAACGTTTATAACCTATATCTACCTCTTTTTACATATAATATCATTGGCTATACCAATGTCGTAATGGCCCAGTGGTAAGTCCTCGCCTCTCATGCACGAGGTTGTGGTACCGATGTGGACCGTAAAGTTCCAATGTGACTTTTTCAATTCATATGTACTTACTTTTTGAGTTTATCTTGGATATTATTGACATCGGTGAAGGAAAACATCATGAGGAAACATGTAGGTACCCTAATTAAGTAACACACGATCGATCGGAATTTGAATCGTTTTGAAACGAATTCCTAACCCATTGCTTCTTAAGTTCGAAAAAAAAATGTGATCAACAACGTCAATAACGCAATGAATGTTTTTGAACTGTCAAAATGAAACAAATTGGTCGTAATCGTTTACGAAAATGTGTTGCGTAATTAGATAGCTGGACTTCTACAGGGTGTCCGGTAAATAATGGATAACCTTGAAATAGCAACTAATAGACCTGACGGCCGCCGGCCGTTCCAAAAAATTACAAAAAAAAATATATCTCACTCAAGTACTCGTAAGTACATAAAATAAGATTTTTTTGAAAAAAATATTGTTCTATTTCTAGTCACATTATTTACTGCTTCTCTGTCGGCATAGTCAATGTAAATATATTATTACAACACCAAAATAACCGATAGAATTCATTCATTTGTGGTTGTGGTGAAGAAGAATGTAAAATAAGTTATTTAAAAATCTTAGGTAATATTAGGGATTTTTAGTTTTATGTAGGTATTTTTTTTAGAACGGTCATAAGATATATTATATGCTATTTCAAGGTTATCCATTATTTACCGGACACCCTGTATAGTTAATATAAGTAAGTCTGAAATGGCCAACCCGTCAATACTCAATATCTTTATTGCTTTACCGTAATCTGTAGGTACTTAAGTGGTAAATATATAATTTAGATCATTATGGACCCTGTAGGTAGGAAAAAAAAACAAAAGGGTAGGAGAGAGGAAGTCCTGTTTTACGAGATAATGACAACTTCATTATCTCGTAAAACAGGACTTCCTCTCTCCTACCCTTTTGTTTTTTTTGTGGGAACTAGTTTTAACTTACAAATTATACCTAATCAAAGTCAGGAGATACGTATAAGATACTAAGTAAATATTTCGCTTATCTATTATTTATGTATTATCATATACACCTGTGTACATAATTATGTACTAAAATTCTGTTAATTCATTTGTATAAATTGTTTTTCTTTGAATAATTATTATTGCTATATTATTTAATTTATTAATATTGCTATTTAATATGATTATTATTTTTGTTATATTGTATATTAAATATTATAATTATTCATTAATAATTAATATGTTTTTAATATATTTTAAACACAACATAAATTGCGTGATTTATGTTCATCATTTAAATATTAATCTGAGGAGCATTGGTTTATCAGTATTTTTTAAAGTTTATTTATAAATATATTTAACTTTTCTTCTTTCTTTATTATTTCAGGTAGCTTGTTATATATTTTTATTGACATTACATAGGGACTTGTAGAATGCATTTTTAGCTTGGATGTTGATATTTTTAGCCTAAATCGGTGCCTAAGTATGTACTGTGATTGGATGTCTTCGCGTTTTGTGTAGAACTCTTGATGCTTACGGACCAATTTACATATTTCTAGAATGTAAAAACTGTAGGGAGTTAGAATAGGTACTTATTATGTTTTAGATAAGGTTTGCAGCTGTCAGTTTGATCTATGTTTACCAAGATTCTAACTAATTTCTTTTGTAGGGTAAAGGTGTCAGTGCCTCTGTACTATTTCCCCAGAGAGTTATGCCGTAGAAAAGTGCATTGGCATACGCATGGTGGTGAGGTCAGTTTGTAGATTGGTTGGACGCGCCAAAAGGTTAGGAAATTACAGATACTTACCGATTTAACTTTTTAAATGATTATTTTTAATGATTATCATCACGCTATCTATACCTTTATATAGCTTAGCAGTCAATCATGAAATATATAAAAACCGGCCAAGTGCGAGTCGGACTCGCGCACCGAGGGTTCCGTACAAACCAGTAAGTTTCAAATTATTAAAAATATTTTTATTATATGATGTAACTTAAAATTTACGGTTTTCACAATGTTTTCTTTATCTGTGCTATAAGACGTTGCTTCGTACCAAATTTCAAGATTTTGAGTTCACGGGAAGTACCCTGTAGGTTTTGATTCCCTTGCGAGTGTTGAAAATTTGCGGTATAAACGGCTGTACTGTACATCTTTTGATTGCGTTGGCTTAGAATTTTGATTTTTTCACAGCTCCAAGAGACAGCAAACCTTCACGCGTTCACGAGAAAAAGGGTCTTGACAGACAGACAGAAGAACGGACAACAAAGTGATCCGATAAGGGTTCCGTTTTTTCCTTTAGAGGTACGGAACCCTAAAAACGGCTAATTAAGCTAAGTTTTTACAAAGCAAATAACTAAGCGGTTGGACGATTGCCTTGCAAACCTGTGGTTGTAAAGGGATGTATTTAATAGTATAATCCACGCAGTCTGGGTAGCATGTCACCTTTGTTTGACATCATTTTAGTGTTTTGTGGAATCAGAAACCCAGTTCTGTTGTCGGAGAAATATCGGCATCATCTATCCGAAGACTTTTTACTTACTTCTGAAGGTGACATTGAACAAAATGCTGAACTCAAACTCAAATCATTTATTCCAAATAAACCAATTACAGGTACTTTTGAATTGTCAAGGGGTCGGTCAGTCAGAAAGATGAAGCTAGTTGCCCATTCCAAAGCGTAGTAGGTTCCTATGGAGAAGAACGGGCAAGAAACTCCATGGACACTCTTTATTGTTACAAAACATTGGTTACATCATTCATGTTGAAATTATACATGTGAGAACAATGTAGTAAAACGTGCACGTTAAAAGCGACCATAATAAAAATATAAAATCAAAAATAATTAAAATAAGCCATGGCAGCTAAGAGATGACCAGTCCCCACTGACGGCGCCCGTTCACGAACATGACGCATGGATCAGCATCATTCAGCTCAACCATTTTGAAGGGAACTTAATGATCCAACACACACGCCACCAACAGCGAGACATTTGAGTGAGCATGACATACTCTCAGCCGCCAGGGCACATTCAAGTCAATGAAAGACGTATTCAGTAAATGGTAGATTTAAAGTAGGTAAACAGTGCTCACATATATGCAATGCAATTATATAATACTAAGAGATTGAATTTAATGTAAATATAGTTTTTCAATCTTCAGCAGCTCGCAACAATATTTTCCAAAGCTAATCAATTAGTTTATGCGCTCTTGTGGAGCTGGACCAGCGTTGAGCCAAGTATTTTTGTCAGCGATGTAATCCCCCAACTTATAATATGCTTGGCAGCATAGTGTGCGTTTTATGCAAGATTTAAATTTCGTTTCATTCAATTGGAGTACGAGTAGTACTTGTTATAAACAGTTGTCGTAATTCACTTTAATACGTGGTCTTTTCAATCGGTAGCAATCCACTGATTTAGTATGCATACCGGCTCCGCAATCATTGGCACAGAATCAAGACCGCGGAAATTGGGAATACGCCGCCGTCGCAATGAGTACCATCGTCCACGATGACCACGTATCTATTGTTCACCTCGTAGCAAAGGGACATTTTAACATCATTCTCCAAAGCGTTGGGCTCAGTCAGGGTAAAATGTTTTTCTTGGATGCTCCTGGTGGAACAGGAAAAATGTTTATTACCACTGGCATCCCTGCAGAGGTTAGGAGGTAATGCCAAATTGAAATCGTGGTAGCGTCTTCTAGAATCCCTGCCACACTGCTTCTTGGTCGCAAAATAGCGCACGCCATGTTTAAGATTCCCATATATTTTAAATGAGTTGGACTCTGATCACTGTCACCAGTTTGTCACTTTCCCTCGGAAAACAGTCAGAGCTCAAAGAAAACTTGTGAGTTCTGTTCCTGTAAATAAAAGTCGCTTAGGACAATTTAAAAATAATTTAATGGAATAACTACCGGGTTTGCCTTATCACAACGACCCGGATCGAGCTTATACTTCACTATTTAACCTCATCAATTGTGAGTTTAGGAAGGTTTTCACTTCAAAAACATTGCCTGTTTGGGACCGCGTTATATTTAGTGATTGGGCAACACCAGGTATTTACAAAAGTAGGCAAAGGTTATTTGAATTGTATCATGAAAAAACATATAACCATGATGAAACTTTTAAAGAATTTGTTAAGAAATATTCTAAAACTTTTAAAGGAGCCTGTTCCTCAGCAAAAGCCATACACATTAAAAATAAAATAATATCTTCTGGTAATAAAATTAAAACAACTTGGAAAATTATTAAGTCTGAAACGGGAAGAACGACAGTACGGAATCGTGACTTCCATCTAAAAATCAATGATGTAGATATTAAGGCAGACGTGGAAGTAGCAACTGAGTTTGAAAATTTCTTCACTAATATTCCCATTTCTACAACCAAAACTCTGTCATCGTCATCCTCCACTTCTGCTTACTCAATACTGAAAGAATGTGTACCAGAATGTGACAAACTTTTTGAATTTACAATTGCTATTGCTCACATTACAGAATCTTTTAAAGATCTTGATGTAAAAAAAACTGTTGACCAAACTCAAACTCAAATCATTTATTCCAAATAAACCAATTACAGGTACTTTTGAATTGTCAAGGGCGACCCCTTGACAATTCAAAACTACCTGTAATTGGTTTCAGGTCAGTCAGAAAGATGAAGCTAGTTGCCCATTCCAAAGCGTAGTAGGTTCCTATGGAGAAGAACGGGCAAGAAACTCCATGGACACTCTTTTAAATTAGAATATTGTTACAAAACATTGGTTACATCATTCATGTTGAAATTATACATGTGAGAACAATGTAGTAAATCGTGCACGTTAAAAGCGACCATAATAAAAATATAAAAACAAAAATAATTAAAATAAGCCATGGCAGCTAAGAGATGACCAGTCCCCACTGACGGCGCCCGTTCACGAACATGACGCATGGATCAGCATCATTTAGCTCAACCATTTTGAAGGGAACTTAATGATCCAACACATTTACACTGACCTTTGGCGATTGTCAGTACATACCATGTCCTCAATAATTGATCTTATTTCACCCATTTTAGCAATTGTTTTTAACTCTTGTATTGCATCTGGTGTATTTCCTGATCTGATGAAACTTAGTAAAGTGATTCCACTGTTCAAGTCTGGCAGCACAACTGATTCTACGAATTTTCGGCCTATTTCGATATTACCTACATTGAGCAAAATCTTTGAAAAATTAATTTTGAAACAAATGTTAAAACATTTCAATACACATCATCTACTACATCTGAAACAGTTTGGTTTTTAACTACAGACGCGGGCGTGGAATTACTGAAGAGCATATTCGAGGCCTAAGAGGAGTCGCAAGATGCTCTTGGCATTTTCTGCGACTTGTCCAAGGCCTTCGATTGTTCGACACTCATCAGAAAACTGTACCACTATGGTATGAGGGACAGGGCTCTCGACCTTCTGACTTCTTATCTGAACAACAGAATTCAGAGGGTCGATGTTAATGGCAAGAGATCTGCAGGATCTGCGGTCACCATGGGCGTTCCGCAGGGTTCAATTCTAGGTCCTTTCTTGTTTTTAATTTATATAAATGACTTACCTAACCACGTAAGGGATAATCACAAAATCGTATTATTCGCAGATGACACTTCCCTTATTTTTTAAATTAAACGCCAGTTAGTCAACTATGAACAAGTGAACGATGCGCTCTCTAAAGTTGTGCATTGGTTTAATGTAAATAATCTTCTCTTGAATGAAAAAAAAATCATTAAATTTTAAACGCCCAATGTCAGGCAGCTAACTACCAATGTTAAAGTTAATGGAATAGAGCTGGACCCTGTTGAGTCGACTGTTTTTCTTGGTATCACTATTGACGGTAATTTACAGTGGGGCCCACACATAGAAAAATTGTCAGGAAGGCTAAGTTCGGCCGCATATGCTGTAAAAAAAATTGACAGATAACTGACGTAGACACAGCCAGAATTGTTTATTTTAGTTATTTTCGTAGTATTATGTCATATTATGGAATTCTTCTCTGGGGAACCTGTTCGGATATTAATATTATCTTTGTTCTACAAAAAAAGGTGTGTTCGAGCCATTTACAACCTAGGTCCGAGAGATTCCCTTCGAGAAAAATTCAAAGAAATAGATATTCTGACTGTAGCCTCACAATATATTTTTGAAAACCTATTGTATGTACACAAAAATATAAAAAAAATTAAGAAGATTTCCGATATTCATAGTTTAAATACCAGGAATAAACACAACCTTGCTGTACATCGCACTCGTCTCCACAGAGTAGGCAACTCGTGGGTCAATGTATACGCTTTTACAACAAAATTCCCATCGACATTCGAAACTTACCCATTAAACGATTTAAAAACTGTATTAAAACCAAACTTTGTAAAAAAGGGTACTATAAAATTGCAGATTATTTAGAAGATAAAAAAGCTTGGGATTGAGCTGCTCGCTCTGCTAAGCCTTGTGATAAAATCGTAAAAATTAACATTATACCTAATTATTCAGTAAAATCATTCAAAATATACCAGTATTATATAAACATTGAATTGTTTAATATATTATAAGTACAAAATGACAAGATTACTTTGTAAAGTACTATATTATTTAAATTTTTGTGAATTCATGAGGACTATGTGGATATATGTATATGTTTTTTTTTTCTTTCTCAGTTAGTTTTAATGATGGTCTGGCAGTTTGAGTAGTTTATGCGGCCTACCCAAATGTCCTTTCTTTGGTATTGTTCGTCGAGTTGAGCTCCTTAAGTTCTGAGTTGAGCTCCACGATTACTGACAAATGCTGGCACTGACAGGACAGGTTCACTCAAATCTGTGTGGTTCTCAAAAGACCATTTCAAACTAATCTACATGATCCTCATATGGCCTGACCAAGATTATGTCTGGACTTTAAAAGAGACTGTGACCTCTGAGTTTGTTTCGGCCTTTCTTCTCAGAGTAGTCGGATAGGAAACGCCGAACTCACCTAGCTATTTTTTATTTATTTTTTATTTTTTAAAAGATGACGTGTAAAAGTGACTCCAATACGAGTATCCTATTTACAGAATAAACAATTTCTTTTTTAATATCATTTCATGCGCACTCACTGAAATTATGGTTAAAGATGGCTACCCTAGAATAATGACATGGCAGAAATTAATTGGTATAAGTCAGCCTCAAAAAAGATGTATATGTCGCAGATGGATTGCTTAATTTGCTGTTTCGAAATTAGTATGATATAGTATTCTAAACTATCCTAAGAAACTTATGAATTATGATCGAATTCGACCACTAGTGTTTTATAATTTAGAATTCAACTCTAGTATATTTACCGAATTTTCCTACAGGGATAACATGACAAGCGCGAGAAAGCTTTTTTTCTCGTTTTGTCGAAATTTGTCTACGATTCTGACGTCATTCTAATCCCTAACATGACCGTAAACGACGAGTTAACTCGAAAAAGGCACTTTGACACTTCTATATCTCGCGACGAGAAACCGATGTTGCAAGTTATTAAAAACAAATTATTTTTATTATAGCAACATCGGCTTGAGATTCCGTTTCGTTCAATCAATGGTGCCGATTCTCTTGTCACAAATGCCTCTAAACAAGATTAAAAATCACCAAAATTTAGATTATTCCTGTCAACCGACGATTTTCCATTCTGAAATAGACTAAAGTGACACAACTTTAGTTTGACGGCACTGAGCTATTAATTTAGTGAAAATGGCAATTTTGCTATTCAGAATTTTAAGTTCTTCACCTAAAATTTTGATTGTCTAAGTATTTAATAACGATATATATAGTTCATTTTTTGAACTAAAATTCACACCTACACCTCGACGGTGCAAAAACAATACTGTCTTTTTTTCTTTTCTCTTGCTTCTATCTCGAAAATGGTGTGTCCTATCGCAAAAATAATGAAAATTTCGACCCCTTTTATGAAACCCATAAACCCCTAACACAACATATACCTAGTAGGTAATATTTTTTTTCATATTTTCCATACATCTTTTTAATAAAATAAGTGATAGACATAATTTTAATACTAGAAATAAAGATAAAATAGATCAACCATTTTTCAGACTATCTAAAGTAAACACATCTTTTATGGGGTACTGTGTTAAATGTTACAACAGAATACCTTGTGATATATTAGAATTAAATGAAAGAAAATTTTAAAATCATGTAAAAAGTACACTTTGTAAACAAGCATATTACAAATTAGAGGATTATATCCAAGATAAAAATGCCTGGAAATATGCTGGTCCTGCTCTATAGGACAATTCAGAATCTAGACAAAATCGAACTGGTTGCTAATTTAATTGTATTTTTATTTTTTTAAACATTTATTTTATTTTTGGTGATTACTTGAACTCACACACTGACTTATTATTATTAGTATTACTTATTATAATGTTAGAAATATAGTATAATTTTACAATGTTTGTAAGTATGTGAGCACCATGAATCTATCACATAATTAATTTATGTCATTCCTTCATTTTTCATTCTTTTTACCTATCGTGGTATAGTAATCTTATTCTAGGTGCATTGTCTTCACATATAATTATATAATTAGTGTTTATAAGATATAATGATTTTTTTAAAAGAGTAACGGTGTAGTTTCTTGCCCATTCTTCTCCATACGAAAACTACCTTTTGGAATGGGCGACTAGAATCAGTTTTATTATTTTTTGTAAAGTTTGACGTTCAAAAGTGCCTTTTTTGTGCCTAATTGAAATAAATTATTTGACTTTGACTTTGACCATACAAAAAACAATAAATTCCATATAAAACACGTAGTTCCAATATAAATAGTAGTTTAAAACTAAGTATTTTCATTATTAATAAAATACATTGTAAAATAAAATGATGACTAAAATAAGTACAATTATGAAACTGCCATGTTATTTTGGAGTTTTTTTTTTGTATCATTATTTTGTCTACTCTTCTCGTCGTCAAAATCGACGACGAGTAAATATGACTAAATGATAGAAAAATCGGAGATTATCTCGTGTTGAATTGTAAAAAATCGAGTTATCTAAGGTGCCATCGTTTGTCGAGAAAACATCAATTTTGACAGAAGGAGTCTACTATTTTATATGGAAGCGCTGTCAGAAAATGAGAAAGTGACCGAAATAGACAAAAATTACTCACGCGAGAGTGAGTAATTGTCGCGTGTGTCATGTTAGGCCTGCTGATATCACTAGCGCAACCAAACGGGACTGTCCTATATAGGAAATATATTGTAAACTCAAGTTAGATAAGTGACATTGGGACATTGCTTTTAGAATTAGGTCTATGGGGCCAAACGATTTTGGGGTGGCGACCGCGTATCAGAAAGCACAGTGTAGGTAGGCCAAGATGGTGGACCGATAACTTGTAAAGGGAATCCGCTGAATGTGAATAGCAGAGGTTCGGTTGATGTGGCAATGCTGGGAAGAGGCTTACATCCTGATGAATGTGACTCTAACTAACAAACTCAAAATTTAGTATTGTTTCGCAGGGCTGCTGTAAGATATTTTTTTAGAAATAAAATGCTTAACTAACCAAATCTTGTTTGAACCTAATTGAAAATTAAAACGGAACAGCAATGTATTACGAAAACTACTTTATAACTGGCATTTATAAGTGTTTGTTTTGTAGTAATAATAATAAATCTATTCTAATAAAATTTACCTAAATCCACAATCGGTTGTTTGCTGTTCTAATCGTCTCAAAACCTCAATAAAATAATGCTAAATTAGAGAGATAAAAATATGCAAACTTTGCAAACAGGAAAACACATAATATAAAGTTTTCCTTAAAAATATCTAAGTGGTGGTCACTGTTTTTCAGAAATAAAATCAAAATTATGGACAACCATTTGTCATTACAATAGAGGAATTATAACAAGTAATACGTATCGACTATTTATTATAATTTTAATTAATACCTATTAAAATGTTGAGTGTATTAATATTTTTGATTATTATAATATTTAAAGCTGACGCTCTTGGCCTGGACATCAATGGTAAGAACTATTTATTTAGCTAACTGCTTCGTACATAATAATATAGCCCAATAAGAATTCACACTTCCCATCGGATTATGGTAATGTGGAAATAAGACAGTTTTCGTTTTATTGCATAATCAATATTTAGAGCATTTATTACATCTTGCATTTTTTTTTTCTATGTATTTTTAGCCAGGAATAAAACACGTTACGTAACAATATACTGTGAACATCAGAATGACTGGCCAAAATGACCGATCAGCTTTAAAATATTACTAAAATCTAATACCTATTTGCTACTATTTGATACCTACCTTTGTTTAAATGATTGGTACCTAATTAACAACTGAGAAAATGAATTTACAAAATGAGCAGTCATTCTGATGTCAGGGTGACTGCCCACATTTAGAATCTCCACGTAAGGGCTCCAAAATTTAAATTCGCCTTTACAAAAATTTTGTAGGTACCTATTTGATGCCTGAACATATATTTTTTCTAAATTTTTAGGGCAGATAATAAAGATTTTATTAGAGGTTTTTTGTTTAATATGTAATACAGAGTCATATAAATATATCACAATGAAAAATATAACAGATTAATCATTTCTTGTATAATATATATAATGCTATGTGCGTAGAAGCTTTTATTGCTTTTTGTTATTCTGGTGGAAAAATCATCAAAGCATTGCCATTTTGTGCCCTTAAGACAATGAGATTTATAATGTCCAATACAGTTAGAACTGGGTGGATGTACAAATTCGATTACAGACAAGATTTTGTATTCAGTACCTTTTAACATCATTGTTTTTGGTAAATCAGTAAGAATTATTATTTTATCAGACTCTGGTTCAAAAGCAATCACATCTTTTAAATTATAAGTCATCCTGACATCAGAATGACTGCCCATTTTGTAAATTCATTTTCTCAGTTGTTAATTAGGTAGGTACCAATTATTTAAACAAAGGTATCAAATAGTAGCAAAAAGGTATTAGATTTTAGTAATATTTTAAAGCTGATCGGTCATTTTGGCCAGTCATTCTGATGTTCACCAATATTCTTACTTATATTTTTCTAATCTTCACCACAGTACAATTAACACTTTGTTACATTTTTATATTAATCTATGCGCCTATTAAGAGGGAACAGGGGCTGCGAGGAATTTGAAAAATTGGTAGGTATTTGAAGAAATTATTGCCGTCGCGCTGCGCCCGAAAAACCGAGTTAAACCCCGTAAAGTGCGATAGGGACAACTGCAGCTCAGACCGATTATATCACAATTTTTTTGACGAAAACGACGTTTGGCATTCTCCTTTTTTCTCCTCGAAAACTAAGCCGATTTAATAATTTTTTACATCGAAATTTTAAGAAAGAGTATGTCTAGGTTCCTATTATTTTCTTTTATGCTAAAAACTTTTCCGAATTAGTCTGGTAGTCCTCTAATCACGGCGGTAAAAATGGGGCATTTTTGTAATTTTTGGAGGGTCATAGTTTTCTTACTTGTTAATTGCTGAAAAAAAGGAAATGACAGGGACATGCCTATAGAGACCCCGATTTTATACAAAAAAAAAAAGACAGCTCTAGAGGCATTATTCAGGAAGAAAAACGGGGAATACGTTTGTATGGAGAATCGCGGGCCCTGTTCCCTCTTAAGGCGCTACCCCGAGCTAAGTGGCGCCCTCATTGAATAAAAAATCGTAGCATAGCATAGAAAATAAATTTTTAAAAATTGATTCTTGGAGTTTGTTACAAAGAGGATAAAGTATTTTTACGTTGTTAAAACAGGACTCAAAGTGTTTCGTATCCAAAGTAGATAGCAAACGTGTCAAAACGGCCACTTTTGACACTTTTGAGTTAAAAAGGTATTCCCGACCTGAGTACAAGTTTTTTTTTTTAAATTTATGAATGCCGTTTTTCTTGTTACTAAAATCGATGACATGGTTCCTAAGAAGAGATCTTCGTATGTCTTATAGTTTCAGACTTTCCCATACTGACCGATCTAAATGTGCCACCCTATATAGTTTATAACCTGAATTAACACATAGGATACTTGTAATCCCAGTAGAGTGAGTGAAGCCGCAGGCTAGTAGTTAAGAGTCCTATTACATTTTTTTA
The DNA here is from genome assembly GCA_963853775.1 of Xanthia togata. Lineage (NCBI taxonomy): Eukaryota > Metazoa > Arthropoda > Insecta > Lepidoptera > Noctuidae > Xanthia > Xanthia togata. The sequence continues at coordinate 9,695,416 of OY970817.1, read as the reverse complement.
CGGAAATTCATGATTTTTGACCATGTAATTTTCAGCAGCAGTAAGATATTTTAATAATTTGATTATAATAAATATAGTGCCATTCTTTTTCTTGTAAGTTGGAGTTACACATTATTTTCGTGTAATTTGCTGAATTGACGCGGAATATATAGTACTTTAATTTAATTTATTGTAATTTTGTCTTATTATATTGAGAAACAAAAACTAATGAAACTTATTCACTGTAGATCGAAATTTTATATCATGTGAGTTTATTTGATTTAATTGTGTTTATTTGGAATATAATTGACATGAAAATCAAGACATTTATTGGTTTTCTTTACGAATTTTCCCTGAAAACAAAAGGAATTTAAAGAAATTCTAGAACTCCAATAAACAAGTAAAACATTCAAAGTATCTTTTAGTAATTTTAGCATTTATAAGAATTGAATGTAACGATGTGAATTTGAGCGTCAAAGTTCCATCGCCAACGGTTTTTCTTGCAAACTGTGTTCGTAAAATATTTATAGTAAATTACACGAAAAGAAAAATGAAAATGTGTAACTCCAACTTACAATAAAGAGAATGGCACTATCGTTATTCATAATCAGATAATTCAAATATCTTACTGCTGCTGAAAATTACAACGTCAAAAATCATGAATTTGCGTCAAAAATGTAATAGGACGCTTAATAGATATTTTTAAAGCAATCGATTTTATAATAACATATTGCGATGATGTTGGTACTCAGATAGACAGTTTTAGCGGCGTTTTAGGCATGATGTTATGTAATAACTAATGATGAATAATTCATTATTAGTTATCACATGACATCACGTATTTCCCGAAGGGTTGGGCAGAGGTGTACCTTCAGTACTCCCACATTTCACCAGACATGTTTAAGTCACAAATCCAGACTATGGGGATTTGTGCCCGGTTGATGGCGATAAGCTTCCCATCAACGAGGCACAAATCCAGACTATGGGCTGCTACTGAGATATCCTGATGAAAAACCCCTATTTTTGCCTGACCTGGAAATCAAACCCAGGAAATAAACCAGCAGCTGGAAGGTTTCATAGTGCAACGCCAGCAGCTCCAAAACGCTGAAACCAGGCATTTATAATACGCTCGTAGAAAATTATTTAATAGAGATCGCAGATTCATCTTAGGCATTCTTAGCTCAGCAGTATCTTCTGTAGCTCACGGATTTGGCCACTTTACCGAATTAATTTATATGAGGTACTCCTAGACTTTTTTGCAGCACTTTTCCCAAACTGCATAGTGGGGTCACTTTGTATTTTTGCAGACAGTAAACTTTTGATTCTTTACAGATCCCGTGGGAATCACATTTGAAATCATTAAAAATGAACGTAACTATTTAACTTGTGACCACTTTGCTGATAAAAATCAGCAACATAAATACACGTTTCTCGAAGGAGAAGAATTGACAATAACTACGAAATATACCAATTTAATCAATCATTTGATGTAAGTATCTGATATTTATTTATAGAGTGCCGACTTTAAAAGGAAAACGGATCTTGTATACCTATGATCACTTCTGTCCGTCTTCTCATAATCATAATATTCGGTTTTGACGACGCGCACACTGGGGCTCAAGTCTGCTATTACAATAGTGTCAGAATGGTCTATCATTGATTTCATAATTGTTGATTTTGACAATTTTGGTAATCTACTAACATATTGGCGTCATTATGACTTTCAAATGGTCATCCACTGACACTCCATTGAAAGAAATGGCATCTATTGGTAATCTCGTACATAATGAAAAATGAATGACTGACATAAGCGGTAATATGCTAAAATTTTGACAGTTCCCTTGATCAGTGACCTACCATGAGAACGTCATTGTGCAGTCATTTCTTTTAATTCGTTACGAGTATCGTGTTTGTGGAATACAATGATCAACCAATGATCGACCATTATGAATTTAGCAGATTACGAACTTTTAGCAAAATGACAATGGGATCGTGTTGGAATGACGAATTTATAAAAATAGCAGACTGGGGCCCCAGATCGCCAGTCAATTAATTAATAAAACCAGTCAAGTGCGAGTCGGACTCGCACACTAAGGGTTCCGGACCACCGTACATTATTTAGCAAATAAATGAAATAAGTATTTTCATTATTATTATTTTTCGTCTTAGTAAAAATCGCAAAAATAAATATTCATTTCATAATGATACTCTGAATTACAAAGTTAGTTTTGTAGTTGCAGAAAAACACCTATAATTAAATAAATTTACTTTAGTAGGTACAGACAATAAGTCTTTAGTTGTGATAGAACTCGTACAAAATGGGTCTAAAACTGACAAATTGTGCTATGGCCGACTAATGTTTTTAAAGTTGTTCAATTATATTTCCATTATTTAATTAAATTTTCAATCTAATGAACAATTTCATTAATGTTTGCATGCTATATTTTATATATAAGGTAGATTGTACAAGGCTCACCCATCTTGTTGTAACATCTTATTTTATGTACCTGCAATCTATGCAAATAAAATTTACTTTACTTTACTTTTACGGTCCCCTGTTTCATCATTTTTTAAGATAAAAATAAATAAAAATATAATATTTGTTATCTACTGGATGAGCTCTAGACACCCTACATGCCAAGGTTAGGTATGTTTTTTTCAAAATCAGTTTTTGTTATAGCGGCCATAGAAATGCATAAATCTGTGAAATTTTCAACTGTCTACCTATTACGGTTCTTTAGATACAGCCCGCTGACAGACAGACTGACGGACAGCGGAGGCTCAGTAATAGGGTTCCGTTTAGCACCATTCGGCTACGGAACCCTAAAAACATAAAATTTTGGAAGTGCCTCAGCTGCCGGCGCCGTGTCCCGAATTGGCTGCCAGCGCCGGTTGCTGAATTGGGAAAAAGAAGCAGAAAATGGGGTTGGCAATTTGGTATATGGAGTTAATAGGTGGGGTAGGCATAATTAAAAAAAACATGTAATATAGCATTAGTTTTTTCGATTTATATATATTATTTCCATATTCCAGTAATCAAGTACCTTCTACCCGGAGCCGAACTATTTAGTTAGGTAAAATATTTTTACTCGCAAAAAAAGGTAAGGTTAGGATAGGTTAGAACTCGCGGAAGTCGCATTAGATCCCGTGATCCCCGGCGTAAGTGTGAGACGGAACAGCGAGGTGGATTTAGTCAGACAGAAGAGTCTGACAGAACCCTCCGCCCTTGGGAGGGACAGCCACGAGCCGTAAAAAAAAAGGTTAGGTTAGAACTGCGACCCCGACGCACGAGCCGAGCGATCGAAGCAAGAGGTGCCGCGGCAATGGCCGAAAAGTGCCAAAAACTACTTTATCTACGGTCAGTTACTTGGGGTTCCGCATACTGAAAGGGTTTCCATAAACGCCGCGCCACCGGTGTCCATTATAGGAGCCACCGGCGCCGGCAGCCGATGTTTTTAATCTCTCGGCTGCCGGCAGTAATGTACTGCCGGTTCCCAACAGCGTTATTTTAGGGTGACGGCGCTGGTAGCGGAGGCATTCCCTAAAATATGTGATGTAGTTTTTGGTTATTTTGGGGGCAGTTTTATAAAAATAATGTTTTAATAATTGTGTCGTTTTACCTAAAACGACACAATTCTAAACAACAAAAAGATCTGTCAAATTTTGACAGATCTTTTTAAAAGGATTCTTCAAATATAGGTACATGTTTGATCCAGTAGTCTTGAAAAAATAGCTCATAATTAAAAAAAAAACCCTTTCCGTGATCCCTATCCCCAACTAATAATATTATCTATCAAATAAAAATGTTAGGTAGCTGAAACATATAATAGTGCAGATCAATTTATTTAGTGACACTATGTCATTTAGATGTATAGTTTAGGAGCTAGCGAATGTTTCTTGTAGTTAGGTATTGGATGGCAATAAAACCGCCAGCCCACCTGATGCTAAGTGGTTACCGCTGCTGTGGACATCTGCAATATCTGTTACATTGCTATGCGTTGCCATCCTATAAATAGAGCTGAAATGTCTCAAGTTCTGTAATTACACTGACTCCTATACTCTTCAAACGGAAACACAGCAATGCTACTTGGTGGCTGAAATACATAAGTATGGTGGTAGTACTTCTCCGGAAGAGCTCCTCCACAAAGGGCTCAACTACTTCACGTTATTTTGTCAGACCAGCAACCGTTCTATAGACTGCTCAGTGTAGTTTGGTTCATAGATACACTTTATAATGTTTGGTTCGGAACCCAAATTTTGTGAGGTCGACTCGCTCTTGGCCGAAGTTTGTACTTACAAGATATTAATAGAATTAAATCTTTTACAGCTGTAGTGACTCCTATAGAAACAAAGCATATTTATATGTGGAAAAAGACGGTTTGACAAATGTAACCACTGTAAGTAATATAACCATGTACAAAATAATAAGGAACCGGAAAGTAATCAGAAAATAAAACGTAGTGAGAATGAATGAATCTTCGTAAAATAATTAAAACTATCATTCAATAAATGTTTTAGTGGAATAACAATGATCCACAATGATGATGATGATGATGATGATGATGATGATGATGAGTTTTATTTAAATCATTAAATAAAAGCAAATAATTCTAACATTTTTAATCTAACGAAACACAAATCACACTGCAGTGATGTTAAGCGTGTTCAACAAACATAATATAGTGTGACTTGGTATTTTATTTAAGTGTTTTCGTTTTTATAAAATTGTTAAAGTTTAGGATTTTGGAATAATATTCTATCTAAAATTCTTGATATGTGCTTGAAGTGTATTGTCTTTTTTTACTCCGTTTTAATTAGTAGTAACACGGGTTATGGTTATGTCATAATACTATTTTGCATAACAGCGGATAAAATAAACTTCATTTCGTAGAAGATCGTTTGGCATACACTCAAAATCATCTTTAGGCATAAATTTCATAGTCATAATAATTAAAAAGTAGAACCATCATATCGCAGAAAGTTCAGACAAACATGCAAACAAGCATACCAACACCATGCATGCAGAAAGCATGCAGCATGTAGAAAGCATGCGATACGTCATTCAATACGTTGTGTGGCTTCAGGACACGGATATCTATGCTTCAGGAGCAGGATTGGCCACCCTTTCAAACTCAAAGCATACCTGTAAAAAACACCATGGCCTCAAGTCTGCTATTACAATAGTGTTAGAATGGGCTATCATTGATTTCATATTGGTGTCATTAGACTTTGCAATGGTCAGCCACTGACACTCCATTGAAAGAAATGGCATCTATTGGTAATCTCGTATATAATGAAAAATGAATGACTGACTTAGGCGGTAATCTGCTAAAATTTTGACAGTTCCTTTGATCAGTGACCTACCATGAGAACGTCATTGTGCAGTCATTTCTTTTAATTTGTTACGAGTATCGTGTTTGTGGAATACAATGATCGACCATTATGAATTTAGCAGATTACGAACTTTTAGCAAAAATGACAATGGGATCGACGATGTTGGAATGACGAATTTATAAAAATAGCAGATTTGGGCCCCTGCTCCTCAGCTCCCGTCATATTGACTTTTTAGGACAATATTTTAACTTAATTTAAGATTAAAAGTGCTATGCCTAATAAAGTTATTTCAAATAAAATTCTGCCATCTTAAAAGTATGCCATTGTAAATTCGGACATATAAACATTCGGCCATACAATCATTATATTAAATATTTTTTATGCCTTTAAAATATTCGTTTAAAGAAGATTATGCCAAGTGTGTTATGCCAAATAAATTTCGGAGCATCAAGATTCTGCCAGATAGAGGGAAACCCTAGTAACACACTGCTTCAATCTATTTTCACTGTCTTATGTATGTCTATATTCATCGAAATGAACCTTACAAGACTAAATCGGTGAACCAACATGTGGCTTATCACTTAATTGGTCGTTTATTTACTTACAGCTGACTCACTTTCTGAGGTGACATCTGTGTTTCGTTTGCAATAATTTTGTTATTGGCATTTATAAAGCTTTTTTTTCAATCATGGCTTTGGTTCCCTAAGAAAGCGGTGAACGGTCACCCAATATTCGTAACGGCTGTAATACACAGCGTGATGAACATGCCAGATTTTAATGACGGCCATTATAATATGACGGAACCGCTGTCCTAGGAAACCAAAGCTTTAGGTGTATCCAATTTTCCGAAAATATTTAATATTAACCTTAAATATTTTCGGAAAATTTACCGGTTCCCTATTGCGCATGCGCCGACTATCCCTTCGAGGACTACAAAGATGTGTTGGTATTAAAATAACGTATTGTTTATTTATTTAACTGTTCAAGGTACAAAAAAGCATGGGAACTCTATGGAACTGTACGGTGTTGACTCATCGAAATAACCCAAAAGTACTTCCCGTGGTCTGGTACAATAATGACATCTATTCAGCCGCCTATTGCTTTTTGAACATTCACGTGAGACAAATGGGTACGTAAAATTAAGTTTAGATAGATGGCACGGTTGGCGCAGTGGTTAAGCGATTGACTGCAGCGCTGCGTGTCGCGGGTTCGATTCCCGCACGGAACATATATTTGTATGACCTACAATTACTTGTTCCGGGTCTGGCTGTTTGTGTATGTGAGTTTAAATGTTTGTACACGCACCCAAAATACAGGAGAAATTCCTAATATGGGGCAACGTTTTATAAAAAAAAAATTAAAAAAAAAGATCTCTGGTACTCAACGGATTTGGATGTTTGGCACACAGATAGGTCGTGTCCTGGATTACAATATAATTATGATACTTTATAAACGGGTTTATGAAGTAATTTTCTTAGAATGCGATTGAAACAGCGGGCAACAACGAGAAGAACATAACACACTCATATACACATTTGGAACTAAATTAGAACAAGTACCTAACTCCACAGATTCGATTCTGACGATCTTCGTGAACAACGTGTTGCTGCAAGCAGTTCGCACAGACCGGTCGGAGGACTTCGACTTCACTGCTAAGTACCAATACGCAGACGGAGATGTAATCAACGTAACTTGCGCCAACTTCTTGAACTCAGCGCAGCTCACGATAGAATATGAAATGGCAGGAACAATGAGCGGTGAGTTTTTACATTCTTTTGTACATACATTTGTATGTTTCTTTTATAAAAAAGAGCATGATAGTATACCGCACACTATATGAATTGATCAAACATAACTATTCAATGTTGTGTTAATACGATGGCACTGGCAAGAAACATTTTACTTACGTAAGGTCGACTCCTCACAGGTCTAATATCGACCGAAAACAGGATAGGCATCTCGTCCTTAAAATATTTACAAATAATTAATGAATACTTCGTATTATTTCAGATAAATCTATCATGGAAGAACTACAATCATACCCATTTATGGGGTTTGTTGCAACAATGCACCCTGAACACAACAACAGCTACATGATATGTAGTACATTAACGTTAGCAACTGACAACATCAAAGTTATGGTGAGATTTGTAATGCGGACAGAATTCAGTAAGTTTGTTTCGTTTCCTATTTTATTAGCTACAGTCTTATTTAGATTTGCTTAGATGACTAACATAACAATCTTGCAATTAACAATCCATGACCTGAGATATGATCCTTATGATATTAACCTTACCGCAGTCAAAATACAGGGCCTCAAGTCTGCTATTACAATAGTGTCAGAATGGTCTATCATTGATTTCATAATTGTTGATTTTGACAAGTTTGGTAATCTACTAACATATTGGCGTCATTATGACTTTCCAATGGTCAGCCACTGACACTCCATTGAAAGAAATGGAATCTATTGGTAATCTCGTACATAATGAAAAATGAATGACTGACTTAGGCGGTAATCTGGAAAAAAATAAACAGTTCCTTTGATTAGTGACCTACCATGAGAACTTCATTGTGCAATCATTTCTTTTAATTCGTCACGAGTATCGTGTTTGTGAAATACAATGATCAACCAATGATCGACCATTATGAATTTAGCAGATTACGTTTTTTTAGGAAAATGACAATGGGATCGTGTTGGAATGACGAATTTATAAAAATAGCAGACTTGGGCCCCAGGTTTTTATTTTTACGCATTTCAGTCGGTTTTATACCCGTCTGAAACAAGTGTCTTTTCAATATAAATACTATGCATGCAATAGTATAATATAGGTAAGTATATATTTTTTTATAATTTTAGGGGCATGAGGAACAGGGTGTAAAGTTCACTCATCCACCATAGAAAAGGGAGGATCCTCCGACCAGACGGGTGTTGTGTCTGGCGGGCCGACTGCCCGACTGTTGATTTCGGATAGACTTATCTATGTCGTTCGCGCGGTAAACTCTAATTGCGCGATGCAGGATTTGTGTGACGTCATGTCTTTGATGCGTAGTTAGTATGTGGCGGTGTAACCGCTACATCACTCCCCTCCGGAGACTGGAGGTCGATAGTGGGCTGAGTCTTGTATCTTGCGATGCTTCACAGTGCCAGCTAAGGTTCCAGTGAATCGGAACCGGGTGCCGCACAGTTCGCGGTGAGTCGGAACTGTCTGCAATGATTGCGGCGGTTGTGGTGATGGAGGTGATTGCGATGATTGAGGTGATAGCGGTGATTGCGCTGATTGAGATGATTACGGTGATTGAGGTGATAGCGGTGATTGCGCTGATTGAGATGATTGCGTTGATTCCCCAGTGAGTCGGGGTGATGAGGCTGAGGGTGATGACCAGGAATGCGCGTTCGCTGCATGCTGGTGGTCAGGATACCCGTTGAAGCCGAGGGTGCTGGCTGTCTGTGTGACTCGCCTCACGAAAGAAGTAGTTGCACGAAGGCTGCGTTGACGTTCATCACGTCGGGGTCACCAATTTGGAGGCATGAGGAACAGGGTATCAAGTTCACTCATCCACCATAGAAAAGGGAGGATCCTCCAACCAGACGGGTGTTATGTCTGGCGGGCCGACTGCCCTTGTGTTGATTTCGGATAGTCTTATCTATGTCGTTCGCGCGGTAAACTCTAATTGCGCGATGCAGGATTTGTGTGACGTCATGTCTTTGATGCGTAGTTAGTATGTGGCGGTGTAACCGCTACATAATAATATATGTAATCCGTTTGAAAATATTGGGATAGTTAAATATAAAAGAAACTTGATAAACCAGTGTTATTTTGAAAAAAAAAAATAAGTTTCCGGAAAACAATACACAGTTTTCAGGATGTTGCTATTGTGGTTACAAAAATACATTTTCACGAATTAGGTTTCGTATATAAAAATGCGCAGAACCACCACGGAGTTTATTTAACTTCTATAAATAATTAAAAAAATAAAAGTTACAATACTGTCACTATAATATAGGAATGTATGTGAATTTTGAAGTAAACTATATTGGATTTTATTTTGTAGAGTGCTGTATTTGATTTTGTATGAAATTCACGGTTCAGTAATAGGGTATTACACCCATTTTTGAAAAGTGTGTCAATTAGATTCTATGGTATGGTCTAATGAACCCCTAAAAATTCACAAATTTTTTATTCAATCAATAAGTGCTACAAAAATGCATTTAAATATTTCATTTTCAAATTTCGCACGTAATTTAACGAAAACGCTGGACGCAGTGAACGCCATGTTGCTCTGTGGTCATGACGTCAGTTGGCTGTGTAAACAAATACAGTGATATTTTTTTAGTTATAAATATGTGTTGTCTCCTTTTACAAAACCGTCCCCTATTTCAATAAAAATTACGTTGGTTACGAAAATAATAAAAAAGCCTTTACAGATTAAAGGTAAGCTGATAGTTGACAGTTAACACTTTCTAAGTTTACACAGCCGTATGACGTAATAACATGGCGACTACTATCTAATGGTGTTATGAAACAGATTAAAAAAGATGAAACCTTTATAATTGAATTTTGAAATTTAGTTTGCTATTTTATGAAATAAAACTAATGTTTTCCGACTGCTTTTTGCCTTTTTTTTTTTTTTTTTTTTTTGGTCTCGGGGTGGAAAATCCTCATGGATGTCCTCCGCCCTGGGGCGGGCGGAGGGGTCTGTCAGACTCGTACTGACTAAAAACCACCCCGGTGTTCCATCTCACACCTACGTCGGGGGTCGCGGGAACGCAGATACTTCCGCGACCCTCGGCTGGTGCCGGCCCGCCTCTGCGGGCCACCTCGAGTTTGGGGGGAGTGAGGTGTTAAACTCCCCCCTTACATCATAGAGAGGCGCGCGTGGAACACTACGCGCCGCCATCTCGGGTCCTAAGGAGTAGGGGGCGATGGATTTCCCCAGATCCGTCGCCCCTGGACCCATTTAGGGGGGCTGGAAGAGGGCATTATCCGCCCTCCGCCGACGCCCGGTGCGTTTGCTGCGGATCGGGTTAGCAGAAGCAATCTCCCGCTCCCTTTCCGCAGCCTCCTTCTGCGAGATGACTGTCTCGCAGAAGGAAACCACCGCGTCCCAGGACTCCTCGCTGCCGGCCATGGCATTCACGACGGCCGGCAGGACTGCTTTTTGCCTAAGCTATCTCAATAATATATTTTTAGATTTTTTCTCATATAGAGTAAAACACCCTATTATGAAAAACCTCTAAACGTTGTTCAGCTGTTTTACATAGCGGAGCTGTTTTGTAAAAGAGACTAACTTTATTTAAAACAGCGGATTTTACCATCCATCTGCTACTTAATATTATAAAACAATAATTTGCAGGAGTACGTTGCAAAGTATTTATTTAGATACGTTTCGGTACTTTTGCTGACATTTTATATAATAGGTACTTATATATCATTCTTAATAAATAATACTTGTGTGTCATAATAAGATGCTATTCAAAAAAATTATGAAGAAAATTTATTAGATTTTTTATTTTTATTTTTTTTGTGAAGGGTGGTAACCTACCCCATTTTAGTTGTACTTTCATTAATCTTTCGGCAAGAGATTAACGTTAGCGCGACTTTTGAATTTTGTGTGATCCGCATTTATATGTTTTGTGCATATTAGATACTCGTACAAAAGCGTTTGAAGAGGTGATTTACCTCTCCAGCATTCTTGACTTCACCTTATATAACATTGCAAAAAAAAGCTGCAATATCAAAATGATATAAGAAACGAATTCATTTACCATTTTTTTTTATAGATAATATAGTAAATGTCAGAATTAACGGGATGACAGTACGACCAAAACTCACGTCGGCTGTAAACAATTCTTATAAAATTGACTACAAATATTTCAATACCCAACTCATCGACGTGGTGTGTGAAGTAAAGCGAACAGACATGACACTGGTGGTGATAGACAGACCTGATTTTGGTCATAACGTTAATAGTTACAAAAAGACAGGTAATTATAATATAATATAAATGTTTCTATACATAAGGTATTATAAGTATGTATATGTCGTGGCCAGATCTTGTTGTGTGCATCATGGCGGCGGCATACAACAAATCAAACAAAGTAGGGTGACCACTCAAAAAAAGCAGATGGACTTTTATTGGGTTTCCAAATATGATATTATGGAAAGCGATCAACTTGGAAGTAGCGATCGCTGGCCGCTGCCGCGGCGTGAAATGCAACATAGCGCTTAAAATTAGTTTTAAAAAAATTAAAATTTACGCCCCTTATCACCCCGGCTAAATGGGCTAGGTTGGGTTACAACTGTGACAAACCGCGCGTGAGCCAAACGAGCGTAGCGAGCGGTGCCGCGGAAGCGGCCGGCGAGCGCTACGTCCAACTTGGGTATTTTTACTACACCGTATACCATGGATACCTTGCAACCTTTCAAAGCCAGGTGACCAATAATGAGCTACGTGCCGTACGGCATGTACGGCACGTAGCTCATTATACTGCAGGGGGTGATAGCTAGGGTCACTACCTATCAATACAACACAATATATGTTCAGCAAAATCTTACGGATTTACAGTTTTACAAAATTTTCCGAAATACCGAAAAATCTCTACCTTGAAACAGATTTTTAAGCATCTCGTAATGTAAAACTCCTTTTCTAGTACTTTTTTTACATCAAGTTATTCGTGAATAGTTACTTTACTCATTGATAAGTCTTTTTTCTATCAAAGACAAGAATGTTTTCAAGAAATACTATTTTTTGTTTAAATTTTCACAGAACTATTTTCTTATCACTTAAGTTTAACCTACAGTGGTGAAAAAAAAAAGTAAGATTTTGCTGAACATATATTGTGTTGTATTGATAGGTAGTGACCCAAGCTATCACCCCCTGCAGTATGTCGTGCTATTTACTGGACACCCTGTATATTATAGAGAAATTAGAAAATCGAGTGAAAAACATTAAACAATCGTGCCTATCTTTTATGTATTGTGTATCCTACGCTCCTGAAAAAAGCATTGGATACTTTAGCTAAGAAACTATTCAAGGTCTCCTGAATTGGGACAGTGGGACAACACCGACTACGAATATAACGCCGGTAGCACACCTCCGCCGCGAAACTATAGCAGCAAAACCGCAGTAGTTCAATCCAATAGACTCCCGTCATGCTCCGCTTCTCGAATCGGATGCGACTAGCGGAAAATGACGCGAGTCTATTGAATTTAACTACTGCGGTTTCGTTGCTATGGTTTCGCAGCGGAGGTGTACTACTGGGGTTAATAGGTTGCCTATCGGCGGGTGAGACAAACCACACTTGCTCATCATTCTCCTTTCCCAACACACCGAGCAGTCTACTCTTGATAGCAAAGTAACAACGGGTATTTGTGTAGGATTAAGTATATATACGAATGATAAAGGAGTAGGTAGGTACATGATTAATGTTTTTTAAATTACAGAACTAATGCCAACAAAGAAGGCTGAGATGTCGTTTATTCCCGTTTTAAAAACCAGGAATAAAGGAACGGATGGTGAGACGTTATGGTGCTTATCTGATAATAGTAGTGGTGCAAATACAGAAGGAGTCGCTATTTATTTTACTGAGTCCTTCTATATCGGTTTTGGTAAGTAAAGATATTATAGGGTGCTCTACGATTATTGTTGAATATGACTTTTCTCTGTACTTTTTTTTAAATATAAAATAATGCAAATTGTCATGCACGTTTTTAAATTTAGCATAACCAACAAAATGTCAAATAGAGAAAGGAGTCAAACAGGGCGCCTTGCTATCTCCTTAACTGTTCACCAGTACCCTCGAAGAAATCTTCAGGAAGCTGGCAGCTGAATGAAGGGAAACAGGCATTGTCCTTGGCGAAGCAAGACTGACAAATCTAAGTTTTGCCGAAGACATTTGTTCATGCTCAGCCACTGAACTTGAACGGATGCTCCAAGAACTTAGTAATGCAAGCCTCGAGGTTGGATGAATATGTCGAAGACCAAATTTATATGCCACGAAACAACTGGAAGCATAAAAGTAGACGGGGAGACAATACAACATGTCCAGGTATACCTTTACTTGGGCCAAGTAGTCTCTTTCCAGGCGAGGCAAGATAAAGATATCACAAGACGAAAGAAAAACGCCTGAGCTACTGGTCCACGAAGGAACTATTCAAGGGTGAGTTGCCTATGGCACTGAAACGCAGGCTCATGGACATGTCTATTCTTCCCGTCTTAACCTATGGTGTACAAACTTGTCTTTGACTAACATCCAGAAGTCCAACCTCAAGGTCTACTAACGAGCAATGGAGCGCAGTATACTAGGCGTTAAATTAACCGTAATAATGCGCTCCAAAACGAAAATTACTGACGTGACTCAAAAGGCTGGCCAACATAAATAGTACTGGGCAGGACATTTGACTGCCGCATGCCGAACAATCTGTGGGCTGAAATAGCACACAACTAGTGCCCTGAGACAGTGAGGTGGGGTCGCGGCCGACCACGTAGGTGGGACGAGCTGGATAGGTTCCGTCAAAACTGGAAGGAGGACGCGTGGGCTTGCGGACGATGGAAGGAGTGGAGGGAGGGCTCTGCCCAGGAGACTGAGCAACCTGTAATGTTATCACTGCTGGTACACCGGCCTCCTCTCTGTGAAAGCTAATGGGCTGTAATCCTCCACGCGGACACAGTGTGGGAGGGATGTGATACCCAGTAACTGGATTGTGGAGTTCTGATAGGCAGTTTCTCCATGTAAAATACTGGTACCCAGCTGCGTCCGGTTAGACTGGAAGCTGAACTCAACAAACTAATAAAAAAAATATCATAACACATAACACAGACTGTGGCGGAATCTAAAGCGCCACTTCTCGTCTAAAACGTCTCAGGCAGTTGTCAAGACAAGTGATCTTGTATTGAACGTTTTTGTTTTAGTTGCGATTGAAAGTCAGAAAATGTAGTTAAAATTGTTAATGGTTTCTTTTTACTTCTAAACAATGAATTTAATTTCATTAACAGAATTAACAATTGATCCTTATAGATACCCATTTTTGGACAGCCTATTCAACGTTTGTCATTGCGCCATGTTCACATTGTATAACCTCACGTCTTTTCAGATAAATATGCATTGCACATGGAATTGCTATCAAACGGTACTGTGATGGAACTCTATGGTCCTTACAAACTCAAGGTTATTTTCTATGAGTTTTATGATGGTGAGACATTGCAGTTAAAATGTGGCCCTCTTCCCAGTAGTATAACTCCTAGCAAAATTGTATTCCAACAATTAGAATATTCTGGTAAGTTATTATTTTATCAATAAGTAAATATAATATATTAATCATTTATTTATAAAGGGGTACAATAAATACCTTAACAATTAAAGTACAGCACAGTTGCTTATCTGCCTGAACTAGGTTGAACCTGTGATTCAGGCTAGAACGTACATAAATACTTATTCTAATAAATTATCAATGAGTATAAAGTAAATCAAAACTTAGGTAGGTAAATAAAAGTAAAAAAGCATGTTAGCGGTTCTATTTGCAGACAACAAGTATATCTTCTGTTCTTCAATTAAATGAGAAGAAATTTCAAAGTTGTATGATCGTAGATAAAAATGCTGATCCTGCTCCACAGCCACTTGGGCTCACTAGTTAAAAAAATAAAAATCTTGGAAGAGTTGCTTCCCCTTTTTTTATTTTGTCTGACTTTACAAACTTATTGTTATTTTTTTTTATTGAACCAAGTTTTAATTGTTGAATACTCCAATAGATAATAATAATTTTCTTTCTTTTTGGTAGTAAAATTCTTTTAATCCCACAAATACATTGCAAAGTATAGTTTTGTATGAATTAGAAGCATTTCTTTTTTCGTTTTTTGTAAAGGTGAGTACCATGGAGCCGTTTACTATGTTATTATGTTGTATGTTGACTTGAAAGAGCTGTTGAGGGTATGTCATGCTCACTTAAATGATCCAACACACTCGCCCCCATTAGCGAAATGATGGGGGCGAATGTGTTGGATCATTCGGTTCCCTACAAAATGGTTGAGCTGGATGGTACTGATCCACGCGTCATGTACGTGAACGAGCGCTGTCAGTTGAGACTGGTCATCTCATATGTGCCAGGGCTTATTTTTTTAACTTATTTTCGAGCCCGCGCTTATTTTTAGAACTTATTTCGAAGCTCGTTTTAGAACTGTGACCAACTACGTCGAAACTAGTCGCATTAATAAAATTAGGGCCCTCCGACAGTTATGAAACGCTTTCAATAGAACTATATTACGGTATATAGCTGTATCCCTAAGAATAGAACTATATCACGGCTATAACCATCTTACTGCGACATATAGATATATAGGGCCAAGTAAACTTGTGTGATTAATTTTGAATCTGCACTTGATGGTATTTTTTTTAAACAGTATAAATATTATTAGTTAGGCACGCTTTTAACTTCTTATAACGACTTTCAATATTTTTTCATAAAGAGTGTGTTTCGTCTGGTAATCCCCCGAGGTATTTTAAGTTGTTCATTTTGAGGATTTAAGGACAATCACACATGTTGACTGTACGGTTTCCAAATTGATGGGTTTAAAGATGAGGGTTAATAATGTTAAGTTGAGGCTTGCGGTTGATAAATAAATTTTGTGTTGTCAGCATTTAATGTTAGTAAATTGCTTTTAATTAAAATTTAAAATATATTTGTGCGATTTCGAACAGTTTGCTACTGGTTTTGGCGTTAATATTAGTGCCATGTCGTTGGTTTAAGATATAACTTTGCAGTCTTTTATATTAAGACTACACAAGTCGTTAATATAAATCAGGAATAGTGTGGGGCCTAGAATACTCCCCCGAGGTACACCAAAACCAGTATTTTTCTGCTCATCGCTCGTAATATTATCTATTCTTGAACATTGGTACCGACCATCTAAATAGTCACCAAATGGTTTCAGCGGCGTTCTTCTTATTTCTATGGTCTCTAATTCTTTAAGTAAAAGGTCACATAAAAAGGCACCGTGTCAAAGGCCTTGGCTAAATCATGGAAGACTCCCAGGATCTGGTTTCCTTTGCCGAGTTCTTCTGAAATATAATCAGTAAGGCTATCCACCGTATCAGCTGTCGATAATTTAGCTCTAAAACCGAATTGCGCAGGGGATAGGAAGTTGTTTTTTTCTAGGTAATTAACCGTGTAAGTGAGTGTAGGCGTCGTTTGTCTGCCGGTTACGCATGACGTAATGTCAAACCTTTTCCTATCAGGTTCCTAATGGATGTAGTAATTGGCGTAGTGTTGGAATGAACACGTTTAGGCCCGCGCCGCTCTCGTGAAGTGCGCACGTTAAGACACAATATTTTTTCATACAAAACGGACATACGTTCACAAACGTCCTGCTCTTCAAGTATCCTAGAGTGTTATAGATAAAACACAACGTGAAAAGACGTCGAGGTCAGATGATGTTGTTCTATATACGGTCAATATAACTGCATACAATTTGGACACAACGTCTGTTCCCGTCAACGTTTTTAAACGTTGCTGCTCTGCGCGACGTGTTCGGACTTTGCGTGCGTGCGTACGCGCTTGCAAGTATTGTAGTAGACGATACAACAATAAGCCGCCAAAATTCGATTTGTTGTGGCTCAAACGTGTTTGACACTTTGCAAGTGTTGCGACGCAAAAGTTCAACTAATGGAATTAACTATGGCTTCCTGGCGTTGTGAGACGTAAGGCAAATAATGTCACATTTTTATTAGACGTGCTGAGACGTTGTGTTAATTTATTATTGTTCAAATTTGACGTTTTATGACGTTGGGGGTCCGAACGTGTTAACTAGTATACTATTTATAATTTTCTCATATATTGGGTCTATCTATATTGAGTTTTTCTATCTGGAATTTCTCAGTACAGTAACAGCCCGGAGTCCGGATTTGTGCCCGGTTGATGGCACTAGGCTCGCCCCCGATTACATAGGGCTTAAACATAACTAGCGAAATGTGGGTGTACCTGCTACAGGTACACCTCTGCCCAACCCTTCGGGGAAATGAGGCGTGATGTTGTGTTATATTATATCTCATGAATAAAGCCTCGTGCAGACTGGCGCAACGCGACACCGGCAATTTTTTTACCCTGAAGTATTCTTAGAAATTGTTTTGTTTGACTCGCGTCGCGAAATGGAGTCTTACATATTAACAAGTCATAATTAATCGAATTAATGTACTTGCATGTACCTGTAATCGGCAGCTTTTTTAGTTGGGCAATTTGTGTCTCCCGTCTTGTGGTTGGCTTATTTTTTATAGCGCGAACCGCCAAGATTACCCCACCCCGGGCCACAGCATCCCCCATCGTGAGGGCTCGCACGGGCATGATGGCATCCACCGTAGAGAGCCCCCTGCGGAAACCAAACTGGCTCTCCGCCAAATCCAGCCCCACCCGCACCAGCCACCCGACGATGCGGTCTGCAATTACTCTTTCAAAGAGCTTGCCCACCTTGTCGACCAGCACGATGGGCCAATAAGCGGACGGAGAGTTTGCAGGGCGCCCCGGCTTCTTGATGAGGACCAGTTTCCCCGTCTTCCTAGTTTCTACACTAGGAAAATGGGGAAACTGGTCTGAGTGGGAACTGGCCCCTCTCCTAACATGCGCTTAGGAGCCCCCTTAGTCAAGGCCAGAGAGCCTCCAAGGCCAGGACCCAGGCTTTCCCTGGTAAGCCATCGGGTCCTGGGGCGGTATTTATGGCATTTAGCCTACGTACCGCCACTCTCATCTCTACCTCGGTCACCTTTGGAGCATTGTCGTCGTCGTCGGTGGTGTAGTCCGCATCGGGCACCGCAGTAGGCGGAGCCATGGGCGTGTTCCCCTCTCGAAGGGAACAGAGCGCTCACCACGTCCCACACAAGCTGCAGCCGGAGACTCTGCGTCAGCGGTGGAGCCCATGGCTGGAGTTTCTCCCACACCATCTTGTATGGGTGTCCCCACGCGTCCCTGTTCAGAGTCTCCAGTGACTCCTCGCGGGCCAGTCCCTGGCCCGCAGAATCTTCGCTTGGAGGGTGGTCTTCGCCACTCTGTACCCCTCGTACAGCTCCGCCTGAATGGCTTCCGTATCCGGAGGTCGAATACGGAGCCTGCGGTGCCTGGTGTATCGGCGCCGCGCAGCAACGCACGCATTGCACAGTGTCGTCAGCTGTTGCGACCACCAGTACACCTGGCGCGAGCCAAATCCGAGCTGGACCTGGGGCATTGCCACGTCACATATTTTGGACATGACCTCCAGGAACCACTCCGCCTAGTCGTTGTTGTTAGCAGGTCTGTCCAGTGATGACACCCAGGCCTGCACGATCGAGGCTTCCAGGGCCCATCACGGACCACTCGGCACCTGTCGGACCGGCGCGCTCGAGGTGTGGGCGGAGACGTCAAACCGGATGTACCGGGGTTGGGAATAGGTCTGTGGAGGGGGTGGCCCCTCCATGGAACATGATCAACAGATCCTGAGCTGCGGCGCAGTGATTGATGTTCGCCTGGAGGAGGCGAAATGAGGCTATTATTGGCACTCCATGTCAGCCCCAGCGGCGGCGACAATGTTGGCAGTGGAGGCGGCAACGGTGGCGGTGGCGGCGGCTGCGGCTGTGACGGCGGTGGCAGATGGCTTGCCTCTAGCTTTGGCGGGTGCGGCGCAGGCCTTACTCCCAATCCGGTGATTGGCTGGCTTGCCAGCTGCCGCTCACAGCGCAGTGCGGTGAAGCGTCGCACGAGCCGGCCTTGTGACCCAGCTGACCACAGCGGTAGCAGTGATCGCTGCGGTCCACCTCCGAGGTGCATTTAGCTCCCACGTGGTTGCCCACATGGCAGCGGAAGCACCTCAGAGGTTTGTGTTCCAGCAGTTTGACCTGCGCGGAAACC
Source organism: Xanthia togata (assembly GCA_963853775.1). Lineage (NCBI taxonomy): Eukaryota > Metazoa > Arthropoda > Insecta > Lepidoptera > Noctuidae > Xanthia > Xanthia togata. Next base: position 9,676,235 of record OY970817.1, on the reverse strand, counting down.
CAGCCCACCAATAACCTTTGGCCCTCCACGGCTATTTTCTTGGCTGCCGACACGGGGCAGCTCACCGTAACGGCTCGCATCCCCGTGAAGTCAGGACGGATGGCGCCTTTTTAAAATTTTATTTATGACGTTAATCCGCATGGATGTCCTCCGCCCTGGGGAGGGCGGAGAGGTCTGTCAGACTCTTACTGACTAAAACCACCCTGGTGTTCCGTCTCACACTTGTACCGGGGATCACGGAACGCGACTTTCTCGACCCCCGGCTAGACGCGGCCCGCCTTTGCGGGCCACCTCGAATTTGAGGGGAGTGAGGTGTTAAGCTCCCTCCCTTACATCATAGAGAGGCGCGCATGGACCACTATCTCGGGTCCTAAGGAGTAGGGGGCGTCGGATTGCCCCAGATCCGTCGCCTCTGGACCCATTTAGGGGGGGCTGGAAGAGGGCGTTATCCGCCCTCCGCCAACGCCCGGTGCTCCCTCGCCAGCAACGCTGCCTCCGTGTACGAGCTCACGTGGGCCGTGACCAGCGTGTCATCCGCATAACACGTCAAGTCCACGTCCGACTGAAGCTCGCCCCTCAGCACCCAGTCGTACCCGATGTTCCACAGGAGCGGTCCTACGACCGAACTAAGGGCTAACATGATGCCTAAAATTCCGTCGGGCCCCGGAGCCACGTTCTTAGCCCGGAGCCACATCACGGCCACCCTCATCTCTGCCTATGTCACCTCTGAATCTCCGGACGCTGATGGCGTTCTCTTCGGTAGGCTCTGCGGCTATGGGAAAAGGTGTCATTGGCATCGGCGGCGGCCCGGGTCGTTAAGCTAAGACCCTGGACCCCCATTAAGTGGCAGAGCCATGACCTTGACATTCTTCGGGGCTACGAGACCAACGGTGGCAGAAGAAAAGGCTTCCTCCTGCCTGCCCGACGGCAGTGTTAGTGCACGCCGAGCCCGCACTCCAACGCTGCTCAACGTGTGCTCTCTCCTAGTACACGTTAAAGCGTTCCTCCGACAGGATATTGGCATAAGGACATCGAGACCCCTTAGGCACACAGTACCTAATGGGAAGACATTGCCTGCACCCCAGGGTGCACCGTCCCGGAGACTGGCCTTCCCCCCGGATGCATCCGTAAGGTAACTCCAGCCCACAGGCACACGGGGAGGTTTCCGAATACATTTGCAATTCTCAGCATCTTTCGTGTCAGATTTATGGCTCAGTTTTATTGAGGTCAAAAATGTATCTTGGAACATAATCGGCAGTTTGTTGGTCAAGTTTTCAGTCGTTGACGTGGGAATTTCTATGGCTTTATTGCGAGTTTTGTTTTGGAATAATTATTAGTGAAGCAAAGTACGGTACCATGCTAGAGCGGATACAAAATAAATGTATTAATAATATCTTCAGTTGAGTATTAACGCACACTTGGGATGCGCCGTAAAACGTGTTTCTCTTTCAGATGAATGCAAGACTATTGACTGCACTGTTTCTGAAACATTATACTTAACTCGTAAAGATGATAATACTCAAATAGCATGTTATATAAAAGAGCAAAATCATCCGGATCAAGATGAAGTGATTAGAGAAATCAGAGTGATTCTCCGCGAGAGAGTTCTGACTACTACTACCTCCACTACTACTATCTCTCCTGTAACCGTCCTTACCACAGCCGTCTCAGCATCAAGTAAGTTGTATTTATTTTATTTATGGACACAGAGTTATGATGACGTTTCCAGTTACAATACGTAAGGAAGAAAAATAGCAACAAAATTTAGGTACTGATAATTCATTGTTTTTTGTAGAAGAAGAGCAGCAAACCAAGTATCAGTTGTGACGTGTGTGTTGTTGCAGCCTCTTGAGTAAGGCCTGCGTCCAGCAGAGGTCTTTGACAGGCTGTGATGGTAGACTGTCACTGTCACAACATTGTTTGTATCGCGGTTAGGTACAGATAGTGCAATCCACGACGACGCATCCCACTCCGCGATCACTGTACTGTAAGCTGTACTTTAGTACGGAGCGGAGCGGAGTGGGGCGCGTCGTTGTGGATTACACTATCTATAACTTGCTTGTCTTCTCAGTGACAGGATTGCATAGCAGTGGCAGTCTTTCAGCATTTGTAGGTTTATTTCCGACGGGCACTAATCACCAGCACAACTGGCATGCTGCAGCACATCGTTTGAGCACGTGGAGCAAGGGAATGATGCGGGGCCATACGTCTGCGTCTCCCTCTAGTTATGACAGCCACTCCGACATTTTGACCTACAAGGTGCCAAGTACATAGATCGCACACCCACTTTTTATGTGTAGACCAACTCTCCTGTTATTATGTGGAGAACCTTACAGCACCTGGTACAGCCGGCTTTTCTTCGGGAATACAGTTTCTTGTCTAATTGTATTAGGCTGCGTTAAGAGGGAACAGGGGCTGCGAGGAATTTGAAAAATAGGTATTTGAAAAACCGAGTTAAACCCCGTAAAGTGCGATAGGGACAACTGCAGCTCAGACCGATTATATCACAACATTTTTGACGAAAACGACGTTTGGTAGTCTCCTTTTTTCTCCTCGAAAACTAAGCCGATTAAATAATTTTTTACATTAAAATTTTAAGAAAGATTATTCTAGGTTCCTATTATTTTCTTTTATGCTAAAAACTTTTCCGAATTAGTCTGGTAGTCCTCTAATCACGGCGGTAAAAATGGGGCATTTTTGTGATTTTTGGAGGGTCATAGTTTCCATACTTATTAATTGCTGAAAACAAGGAAATGACAGGGACATGCCTATAGAGACCCTGATTTTATACAAAAAAAATACAGCTCTAGAGGCATTATTCAGGAAGAAAAACGGGGAATACGTTTGTATGGAGAATCGCGGGCCCTGTTCCCTCTTAAGACTTAGACGAAAACTTTCGTGCAGCTGCCGCGCGCTCTTATGTCGGGAGGTACATTAATGGCAATTTTTAAATGTATAGGCATTGATTTTTTCGGAATAACCCATCCGCGCGGCAGTCGGCCGCTCGAGTTTTCGTCGTCGCCCGCGTATTCCATTCCTTTCCCTGCCCTCTGCACTCAGTGCAAAGACGCTCATTTAATTTAAAACGTTGTTGATAACAAAATAGAGCGCACTTTGCTTTCAACAGCGCGGTCAACCGCGTGGTGAACCGCTTTATGTCAGTGCAAAGAAATTCGTGGCCAAATAAACGCGCCTTTAAACTAAAATAAATCAATTCATTTTGTCTTTTTCAGGTGAAACGTCTAGTAACAGCTACACTTTGATTTACTGTTTGACAGCAGCAGGAGTCAGTGTCATTATAATACTTTCAGTATTATATCTGGCCATCAAGAAGCCTTGCTGCTGTTTAAGATCGAGTTCGCAAGAGTTGCCACCAGTACCAGCGCCGACACCCAACGTAAGTATTAATTTTCCCTTTTTCCTTTTACCATAATTTTCCCTGTTTCCTTTTACTTTTCCTTTTTCCTTTTTCCTCTATATTTCCCATTAACATGATTTTAAGAATTTGGAACTCAACTTCTTGTTTTGTTTTTGTCTTTCTATGTTACCTACTGTACACTTTAAGGAAACAGTTGATTAAGTGTTCGTTTTTACTTTCAGCCGCAGACCGTTTATTATGAAAACCTGTTGTCCGTGTTCAAACCAATTAACGAACGCGAAGCCGCGGAGTTGGAGAATCATTATGAGGAGATTCAGTAGTCAAGTGATGGTCGTCGCACAACTTAACGTCTCAACACCAACTCAACTCAAAGCAACGCATTGACAAGTAAGCTTCATATCGCGTCACGTACAGCAACATCTCTGGTGAACGACGTCACGTCGACAACTACTGTCACATAATTTTGGAAATGTCACTGTACGTGGCCTGATATAAGGTTCACATTCCAATGTTTTACTTTGAGTCGAGTTGGTGATGAGTTGTTTGAGTGCAACGGCCATTCACCAAACATACAACGTCTATGTTTGTTTGGCTCTCTGAATCTAGCCATAATGATTTGAATTAGATCGACTCCTCCGGCTTCTACTTCTGCAATCAACGCGGATGACAGGAACAGGCGCAAGCAGCGGGGAAGATTCCCCGCAGTCTGGGTTGGGTCAGCAACCCAGCGGTTGGTTTCATTCTCGATTTGTTTTCAGTAGATGGCCGAATCAGTAAAGATATTAATAAATGTTATCGAAGATTAAGTGTGTATGATTAAGTAAATCTACGTTTTGCTTCCATGTACCTATATTTAAGTTATTTTTAACATTCAGATTATCTGTTACTGACGTCATTGTATTTATTTAAATAAAACAGTGCATAGGTACGAACAAAATGCGAGAGGACTCGTAAGCTTTCGAATTTAATAAATATTTAACCGAACGTTAATTATAATATAATATTTTAATAATGACTTTTATTTCGGAACAAAGAATCCATAGAGTGTTAGTAACATACCTAATATTAAAACAACTTATTATCTAGTGTTTGTACCAATCACCCTCCGCACAAACTGCTTTACAATTGGAGAGCTGAAGCTCACTGCTATCTACCTACAGTTCTCAGGATGCTGTTTATTTATTATTTATTTATTAAAACTTTATGCACAAGTAAAAAAATACTGTACAAAGGCGGACTTAATGCCTGAGGCATTTTCTACCAGTCAACCAGAGACAAAACATGGCAGGTGCAACTTATGTGATAGATAACTTGATAATGAATACCTACTAATACATAAAACATACATACATATAAACTGAATCAAATTTGTCAGGAGAAATAACGATAGGTAGAGGAGAAAACAAATCCAGCAAATCAGCGCTGCAAAGATTCTGCCAACTTTTCACGAATATGTTCACGTGCCTTCAACTTGAAAGATAACCGACTGGTTGCCATCCGCTGCAAGCTGCAAGCTGTTGCGACAGTCTCTCAATCTCCTCAGTAGGTAGTGAAGCTGTTTTCTTGCGAACAATCGCGTGAAACCCGTCGGTACAAGCTTGCGCAAACATTTCCGACGCGCTGCAGTAGTGAGAAAGTGATCTGTCAGCTACCAAATGAAACCACCTTTGCGATTGGATACTAGTTTATTACTGATCTAGCGACACAACATAATCGTAATGGTGCAGGCACGCACACATACATACACATACACCTCACTCCTCCAACACTATTTTCAAAAATAATAAACTTAACTAAGTAGGTAGAAATAACAATTTGCCTTACATAACTACAAACAATAAAAAACCGTCATACTCGGCTTGTCGCACACCTCATCATTTGTTATCATCAATCTATAGAGATATTTAACGCGTACCATTTAAGTGCGTTTCTTTACATACTAAATCTAGATGTTCAAATGCGTGGTGTGCGATTCAATTACAATTTATACCTTATAATTAATCTTACGTCTACAACTACGAGTCAGTCTTGTAGGCTGTGGTTCAACAGACCGATCGCCGCGATCCTCGGCTACTTCTTGATTAGTCTCAGCATTATTATGATCGTTAGAATCGACTTCACTTTGAGCCTCAGCCCACTCATCCTCCTCCCCTATATTATCAATTATCTCGCCTTCTATAGCTTGCGTTTCAATAACTGAAGGTAATATTTGTGGCGGCTGCGCCTCCGCCGCCTCAGGCGGGGAGCGCGGGCGCGGCGGCGCTGACTGCGTGGGGCTCACGACATCAGCACGTGCGCCGTTCGTCGCCCTAACGGTTGCACCTGTATATTTTCTTATCTGATCAATATGCCTTCTACAGTTTACATTATAATCCTTAACTGATATTTCGAACATGCGATTACCTATTATTTTAATTATTTTACCTAAAATCCATATATCTTTCCTAGCTATGTACCATTTTAACCATACCCTATCACCTATGTTTAATGTTCTTTTAGTTTTTAAATTATCATTATTATTTTCATTTTTATGAGTATCTTCCAGTAACAGGTCCAGCCTAGATGTTATATTTCGGCCAAACATAAGCTTTGCTGGGCATTCGCCTGTTGCACAATGTGGTGATGTGCGGTAATCAAATAAAAATCCTAGCAGTTTTTCGTTAATAACATTTTGTTGACTGTTATCGCTAATAATACATTTGATCATCTTCTTGCACGTTTTTACAGAATTTTCGGCCTGTCCGTTACTGGAAGGGTGATAAATTGGGGACGTTATATATCTGATACCGTTCATTTCGCAAAAATGTTTAAATTCATTCGATTTAATTTTTACATCATTATCGGAAACTATGACACTCGGTATACCGAACCTAGAAAACAATTCCTTTAATTTTGTTATAAGCGCCCGACTTGAAGTACCGCAACTCATATGTAAACACTCCAACCACTTGCTGTGTGAATCTACGACGATCAAGTATACATGTTGATTTATACTCATGTAGTCAATGTGCAAACGTCGCCACGGAGACGAGTCGCGCGGCCAGGGCGCAGGGGGCGCGCGCGGCGGTGCGGCGCGAGTGCCGGCGCACGTGTGGCATGCGCCCACCCATTCCTCTATGTCCTTATCGATTGATGGCCACCAAAATCTACTACGAGCTGAATTTTTTGTCTTTACCACACCGAAATGACCTGAATGTAGTTCTTTTAATAATCTATTTCGGTACACCGCTGGTATCACAACTCTGTGGCCTCGAAAAATACAAGCATTTTCAACCTCTAAATCCATTTTGCAGTTAAAATAGGGCTGAACCAGTTTACAATTAATTTTACGCGGCCAGCCGTTCTGCACATATTCAATCACTGTTTTTAAAATATCGTCCTTACAAGTTTCTGTTTTTATATTGCTAAAAGTTAGCGGGGCGACGTTAGCATCTAAGAAATTGAGGAAAGATAGATCATTTTGTCCTTCCCTTCTACAATTTGTTTCTGGTAACGGCGAGCGCGACAAATAATCCGCCGCAACATTATTTTCACTTTTAATATACTGGACGTTGTAATTATATGCAGACAATATTATCGCATAACGCTGTAACCTCGATGCTGCCATGACTGAAATACCTGTTTTCTTCCCGAATATCGATAGTAATGGACGATGATCAGTCTTAAGAACAAACGGTTCTTGACGTCCATACAGATATTGGTGAAAATATTTGACAGCAAAAATAATGGCTGTCGCCTCCTTGTGAATCTGACTGTAGTTTCTTTCACTTGTGGACAATGACCTTGAGGCGAATGCTAGCGGTCGCTCGAGTTGCGCATGGTCATTGCCACGCTGCGCCAGCACCGCGCCCAAGCCGGCCGGCCCCGCGTCCACCGTCAACACTAACTGTGCGGCGGGATCAAAATGGGCTAGCACCCTTTCTGATGATAGCTCGACCTTAACACTATTAAATGCACGTTCATGACGTTCGCCCACTCCCACTGCGCTCCTTTACGCAATAATTCATGTAGTGGGTGCAACCTAGCTGATGCATTCGGTATAAAGTTACGATAATAGTTAATTAATCCTATAAATCGTTTAACTTCCGTGACATTTGAAGGCCGCGGAGCATTTGTAATAGCTTCCGTTTTTTTAGGACAAGTTCGTAATCCATGTCTATCTATAATGTAACCTAGATAAGTGACACTATCCTGAAGAAAACAGCATTTTTCTTTATGTAATTTTAAACCGGCTTCTTTCAATCTATTTAGTACTTCGTATAGCCTGCTAAAATGTAAATGTCTAGTCGGCGCAGTTACACACACGTCATCCAACCATATGCTAACACCTTCTATGCCAATTAATAATGTTTCCATCGCTCTTTGAAAAATGGCTGGAGCGTTTGCTAAACCATACACAAGTCGCGTATATTTGAAAAAACCTTTAGATGTACTTATCGCGGTCAGCTCTTGCGACGATTCCTCCAGGACAAATTGATTATAAGCATTACTTAGGTCTATTTTGCTGTAACACTCACCTCCACCTATCTTGGCAAAAACCTCTTCTATCCTAGGCATTGGGTATTTATCTATTTCTAAATCTTTATTTAGTGTTATTGAATAATCACCGGCTATCTTAACCTTTCCGTTTTTCTTTAGTACTGGGACAATAGGGGTTCCGTATTTTGGAAATTTAACCGGTTGTAATATCCCTAAACCTATCAGTCTGTCTATTTCCTCTTCCACCTTTTCCTTTAAAGCGAAAGGTACAGAACGTGGCTTAAACATTTTTGGTTGGGTACCTTCTTTTAAAACAAGTTTCACCTCAAATTTATTGAACCTACCTAGTTCGTCAGTAAACAATTCGGAGTATTTAGATAAAAGTTGCTGCACTTCTTTCGTATCGGACTCTGGTAAAGATTGGGTTTGGATTTTATTGATATCCGTGGTAAAATATATCCTAAACCTCGACATAAAATCTCGTCCTAGTAACGGTGGACCTCCGTTCGGCAATACAAATATCTTAATGTCTTGGGTATTATATAAGTATGTAATTTGACCTTGAAAATATCCCAAAGGTGAAATTTTATGGCCATTGTAAAGACACATTTTTAGGTCAGATTTTATCAGAATACGATCTGAAAAATATTTTTTGTAAAGCGCTTCGGAAATTACACTAGCCCCCGACCCCGAATCCAACTCCATATCTAATCCTACAGAATCAATCAATACCTTTATTATTATAGGCGAGTTACTAACATACCTTACGTTAAATAGCTCACATTCCTCACAGTCACTTTGCTCCGAAATTATTTCTTCCGTGTTCAAACAATGTAAACGTGATTCACCCTTTTTTGCACTACATATTTTCTTTAGATGACCTTTCACACCACACACTTGGCACCGATAGTTTTTAAAACGACACTTTTCAGCGTCGTGGTTTCTGAGACCGCACACTGTACACCGACGAATTTTCTCGGAACTATTGTTCGAGCTGCGGGTGGCCGTGGCAGGCTCGCCGTGCGCGCGCTGCCCGCGCTGCCCGCTCAGCCGGTACACAGGTTCCTCCTTGATCTGCGTGGCCTTGACGGTTGTCGCTATTGTATCAACTATTGCTGCGGCCCTGGATCGAGCCAATCGCGCATACGCAGCCTGTTGAGCTACCTCCAATGCCTTAGCAAAAGTGAGTTTGCTGGCATCCTCTTCAAACAGCCGGTCACGTTCCCGACACGGAGCAAGTCCGAGTATGAAACGGTCTCGCAGCAGCATATCCAATGCCTCACCAAACTCACAATTAACAGCTAAACCTCTCACACGAGCCGCCCATTCTTCAACGCTCTCGCCATCAGACCTACTCGCCTCGTAAAACTTCTCTCTATCAGCAAAAGCACAACGCTTCGGCGTGAAATGCTTGTCTAATTTTCCAACTAGATCCTCGAACTTAACTTCCTCGAGTACATCAGGGTGAAGTAAGTTCCGTGCAAGGCGGTAGGTGTTGTCCGAAAGCTGCGTCAGTAACAAAGCACTTTTGTTTTCGGTTTTAACACTGTTCAATTTTATGTATTGTAGTAGCCGACCTTTAAATATTGGCCACTCTTGGGCGTCGTGATCGAAACTTGGAAGATTTCCGATGATATTCGACATTTTGCACGAACTTTTATTATTTTTATATGAACGTGAGTAACTCGTCGCCAGTGATCTGTCAGCTACCAAATGAAACCACCTTTGCGATTGGATACTAGTTTATTACTGATCTAGCGACACAACATAATCGTAATGGTGCAGGCACGCACACATACATACACATACACCTCAGAAAGTCACAACAGCATCCTGAATTCATTGTTGTACTGGACGCGCAGGACATCCAGCGATCTTTTGGTGTAAGCGCTCATACGTACTAGCGGTTAACCGCGGGGGCGCCTAACCGCACGGCTAGCCATTTTTCATTTTATTACGCAACTGAACGATTGTACGCACTTAACCGCCAAAAAATGTCAACCGCGGCGGTTGAATGGAGGGCCGCGGCCGCCATCGCGGCGCCGTGCTGTGTATACACACTAGCCGCCTAGTGCGTACCTACATACAGTACATGGGCGGTTTAGTTTGTGGCGAGCTGCTGTGGTGAGTTCGTGAGTTGCGTACCATGAACCTCGACACAGAAATTTATTTGCTATTTGGAATTGTGAAGGAGCAGATTAAACGGAGACAATGGTTTTATTTTTATTTTCTATCGTTGTTTCGGGAGTTATAATAGATAACACAAGCTACCTCGACGGCGTTTTAATGGACCAACAGTACCTCTTCTGCCTTCGATAGATCAAACCGCTTGACGCGGTTCAACATGGCGGTTGCCTGCCATGGCGGACAGCCGCTATTGCGTTCGGCGGCTGGCCGCTCAAACGAACCGCCTAGGCGGCCAACCGCTAGTGCGTATGAGCGATAATTGACCCATATATTAGGGGTTAAAGTATGAAATTGCCGATTTGTACTGAAAAATTAAAATTCGTTTTTTTTAAATTTAATAGATATAATATTTATTTAATCAAAATAATTACCATTATTATCTATACATTGCTGTACAGGTCATTTATGCCTTTGCGATAGAACTCTCGTGATCTAGATTCGACAAACTGTGTGAAAGCATTTTGTACTGCCCCCAGATAAGAAAACTTTTTATCACGTAGAAAATTGTCCAAATCACGAAAACAATGGTAGTCCGTTGGAGCAAGGTCTGGCGAATACGGAGGGTGACGAATGGTTTCTAATTGCAGTTCCAGAATCACATCTGCAGGCCTAACATGACACACGCGACAATTACTCGCTCTCGCGTGAATAATTTTTGTCTATTTCGGTCACTTTCTCGTTTTCTGACAGCACTTCCATACAAAATAGTCGACTCCTCCTGTCAAAATTTATGTTTTCTCGACAAACCCTAACATGGCACCTTAGTTATCTAGATTTTTGACAATTCAACACGAGATAATCTCCGATTTTTCTATCATTTAGTCGTATTTACTCGTCGTCGATTTTGACGACGAGAAGAGTAGACAAAATTATGATACAAAAAAAAACTCCAAAATAACATGGCAGTTTCTTAATTGTACTTATTTTAGTCATCATTTTATTTTAAAATATATTAATAATGAAAATACTTAGTTTTAAACTACTATTTATACTGGAACGACGTGTTTTATATGGATTTTTTCGTTTTTTGTATGGAAAATATAAAAAAAATATTACCTACATGTTGAGTGTTAGAGGTTTATGGGTTTCATAAAGGGGGTCGAAATTTTCATTATTTTTGCTATAGGACACCGTTTTCGAGATATAAGCAAGAGAAAAGAAAAAAAGACAGTATTGTTTTTGCACCTTCGAGGTGTTGGTGTGAATTTTAGTTCATTTTTTAATCGCGATTAGACAATCAAAATTTTAGGTGAAGAACGTACCTAAAATTCTGAATAGCAAAATTGCCATTTTCACTTAATTAATAGCTCAGTGCCGTCAAACTAAAATATAGTTAATTTGTGTCACTTTAGTCTATTTCAGAATGGAAAATCGTCGGTTGACAGGAATAATCTAAATTTTGGTGATTTTTAGTCTAGTTTATAGGCATTTGTGAAAAGAAAATCGGCACCATTGAATGAATGAAACGGAATCGCTTTCTCGTGCTTGTCATGTTAGCCCTGCTGGCCACGCGATGAGTGTCCCTTACATGTTTACGCTGCACGTGCTCTTAGTCAACAGTTTAGACCGCAACACTTCTAAATAACACTCTACAAGTCTACACACATAGGTGAGATGAGATGATCCGTCATGTAAATATCCTCGAACACATCAACATCTATAATTGTATGCCAAGCTGGTACAGATACCAAGCAGTGATCCAACCAACTTCTAGTTATTTTGGTAAAATTTTGTCATAAAATCTAGTTATAAAATCGACTACTTAAGTACAGTCTATCCGCTCAAATAGTGAGCCACGCGCATCGCGATAGTTATCGAGTTTTCCGAGCGACAGTACTTATTTGGACTTTACTTACACACAATCATTGTTTTAATATAATAATACAACATGTAAAACAACCTTGTCTGATCCCTGGGGGTGTTGTTAGGTATCGTAATGAGAGTCTGTGTATGTGTTAATTTTCAGAAAAAAAATAAAAAATATATCGCAATTTTTTTTTTTTTTTTGGGAATTTGACCGGGTCAATTTTGGGAATTTTACCGGGGGAATTTGACATAGGGCGCGGGCGGCTGTCATATAGTTGTCTATAATTCACAACTTTAGGTATGACCCTTATTGAAAATTTGCGATTTTTTTATGGATTTGGCTAATTTTGGTACTAAATATGTGAATTTGAAATAGCAATAACTTTAAGTTTTTTTTATTGGTATTGCGGTACTTACCTATAAATATGCCTGTTTCGGATTGGACAGGTTTTTTTTTTACATATTATTTAATACAATGTATCCAATATTTGGAAATAATATGCATAATTACTGCTACCTAGTAAATTGTTTTGATTTCCTGTTATATTTATAGAATAGCATTTTAAATTCCGTCTGCAATGATGCAATCATAAAATAACTAAATAATATTAATGTATTGTAATATAAAATTAATGTAGCGAAATACCAGATGATCAGGATATTTCATTTCATTTAATTGTAGCCATTTGGTGAGAAAGGAAAATGTTTTCAACGATATTTGCGCGCTCACACATTAGCCTTTTATACGACGTTTTATATTAGGTTCCATTTTAGTTAGTTTAATTTCTTGTTCACATGGTACAGACAGAATGCCACAGAGTTAAAAATTCACTCAAGCTAACACATAAACATAACCGCGGATGATCACGCAGTAGGTACCAGCACATCAACGTACTACAATCAGTCAAATTTATTTAATAGATTTTCAACTTTATCACTATAATATAAGGTTCAAAGTTGATTGGGAAAATTTGACAGTTTCGGGCAGGTTGACCTACTAGCGACTGTACGTAATTTAAGAGAGTGTATTCTGAAAGCTTAGAACGTCGTAATTAACTGTCAAATATTTCTCTGATTTGATTAGTTTATTAATATTACTACCTAATTTAAATGATGAAATATTCCGTGTGTACCTACTTATCAGAATCGCGTGGTCTTAAGATGAGTTTTAGTCAGTAAGAGACACGCCCTCCCGCTCCACCCAGAGCGGGAAAAGTTATTTGATAATTTCCCATCCAATGCGGTACAGACTATAAAACTGTACAACTCTCTCCATGGGGCCCAACATCGTAATTATTCGTAATGATGAAATACTTAATTATCAACTGTCCCATTCAAAACTTCAATACCTACTGGACCCGAATGTATACGACGGCTTATTTCTAAGCATAGCCGCATAGCCGTTTTTATTGTCCTTAACTCCGCTGCGCAGCGTTCGGAAAACTGCGCAATATCTTCTCCACTCACCGCGGTGTCCCAAGCAAGACGACAGTGTTTGACCAGCGCGTGTTGCCAGCACCTAATGACTTATTTTTTTTATTTATTAACAGGAGAACCAACAGCTATAACAAATGGATAACCGTTGATTATGCAAAATAGAGCCAATTACAGATTCTCATGGGTAAAAACAGAAAAAGTAGTAGAAATCTTAGGATCACTTTGTTAGTGATCACGATAAAAAAGATTACCTAAGAATATATAAATTAACGTACAATCCACTCTGCACTTTAAACAAAGTGAGCGTTCAAATGTAAAAATGATAAATGGGTCAAATGAGAACTTTACAAAGAATATTTTAATATTCTTTGTAAAGTTCTCATTTGACCCTCATACATGTATGAGTTTTGCCTGTAGTTTGAAGAGGAAAAAGGAATGGAGATAGGCAGATTAAGGAACATTGAAACGTAGGTATATGTAGGTAGGAGATCAGGACAGTCAATCTCGTTAGATATAATTTTTAAAAGGATAATGCAATCTGCTAGTCAACGACGATTTATGAAATGTCTTGCAAAGATTTATGTAGTTATCAGAATGGTATGGTAGGTATACGTAGCCGAAAACATAAAAAACGAATAAATATTTTTTGTATATTCTCAATACGATCAATGTACCTACTTGCCATAACACGGGTTCTAGATTTGTGACGCATATTCAAGATTACTTCTCACAAAATAAATAAATAAAATCATTTTAATTCGGACAACTAAGAGATCCATAAATTGTTAGTAACAGGTTTGCACTTAAAACACTATTGTTAGTAACTTAAACTAAAGACTAATTCATGAGAAGACCACCCATCAACTCGACAACGAGAATTGGAAACTATGGTATAAGTCTTCTCACAAATTGCATTATTATGGGCGAGGAAGTATCTGCCGCCACAGCCTTCAAACTCAAACTCAAACTCAAAGCATTTATTTCAATTAAACCATTTACAGGCACTTTTGAATTGTCAAGGGTCCAAAGCGTAGGTACCTATGGAGAAGAACGGGCAAGAAACTCCACGGACACTCTTTTAAATAAAAATAAAAAAGATACAAAATTGGTTACATCATTCATTTTGAAATTATGCATGTGAGAACAATGTATTATGACGTGCACGTTCGTAATAAATAGAAGAAAAAAAAAAACATTCAAAAACTTAAAATAAATTAAAATAAGCCAGGATGCTATTGCGACTGCCCCTTATTCTGCTCAAAAGTGAGGCCGTTTTATTGCGGATGATGGCATGAAATCCATCAGTATGGTTTACCTTGCGGTAAACAAGGCTAATGTTTTTAGGTTGCAACAACAACCTAAAAACATTGTTATATTGGACGCGTAGAACATCCAGCGACCTTTTCGAGTAGTTGACCAAAAGATTTCCGGTGTAAAAGCTCTAACAATAAGCTTTAAAAAGCGTAATCTTTACTTGGTTAGTACACCGAGCGAATCTTCGTGCCAACATATTACCCCTGACCGCCAAAGCCCTACGCTCCCTCTCAATGTCACTATGGTCACTGAGGTCCTCGGTAAGAAAATGCCCAAGATATTTAAACTTAGTTACTCTGTGTATTGGCGTGCCGTTTATGGCAAGTTCCAGTGTACTTTCCCGGCACCTACCGGCGACCCCAAAGACCATGTATTCACATTTTTTTGCATTATAGATGAGACCATGTGCAGCAGCGTAGGCACATACTATTAACAGCTCCAGGATCGCTCCCGGCGACGGGCCCAGCAGCACCATGTCATCCGCATAACTGATGATGTTGCAACTAACACCATTTACCCTGCATTCGAAACGCATGCTGCTGAGCTCGGCAATGAGGTCATTAACATACCTATAGATTGAAGAGCCGGGAAGACGTCAAACCACCCTGCCTCACCCCGCACTCCAATCCATATGATTTCGAGAGCGCATTAGACCATTTAACACGGTTTGTCTGGCTACGATACCAGAATTGTAATACACTGATCAGTTCCACCGGTATACCCCTACTCCTCAACTTACTCCAAAGCACGTCATATGAAACAAGATCAAAAGGGATGGAGAGATCAAGGAAGCAGACATACAGCGTCTTGCGGTCAGTGTAGTATTTGACAGTATACTTGACACCTAGCTACTTACCACTACCACGATCGATGGCGATCTCGACTGGACCCTTTTGGTTGAGAACGATGACATCGATGACAAGGTGAATTGTTTTAACGCAACTGTTCTTAACTTATATAATCAGCATGCTCCTATCAGACGTGTCAAAATTCGACATAACCCTGCACCATGGATAACGCTACAAATTAAAGAGCTTATATGGCCCGCAGGGATAAAGCTAAGAGCAGATATAAGCGCAGACCTTCAGAGCTGAATCTCTCTTACTACAAATCCTTACGTAATCGCTGCAGTCATCTGTGTCAAGATGCTAAGAGACGCTATTTCCACGATCAACTCAATAACCGCAGTTCCTCCGATGTATGGAAATTTCTAAAATCTGTATTCATAGGCAAGTCACCTACCAACCAGTATAAGGATGTGAACCTCAATGATCTAAATAAGCATTTCTCTCTCCTTCCCTTTTCTCTTGATCCGTCTGTCAAAGCTGCGACACTAGAGAGTCTAGCTACTTTGCCGTTACCACAATGTTCACACTTTAAACTTAGCGATGTTACCGAGGATGACGTTAAGAAATCTATACTTGCTATTACTTCTTCAGCAGTCGGTAATGATAAGTTGTGCTCAAGAATGATAACTCTTATCCTCCCCTCGTTACTTCCTGTCCTCACTCACATCTTCAACCACTCTTTTTCCTCTTGCTCATTTCCGTCAGTTTGGAAAAAGGCTCACATAATACCGTTACCTAATACTAACAATCCTACTTTATTAACTCACTTTAGACCTATTTCTATTCTCCCATTTCTCTCTAAACTTCTCGAGCACATGGTTCATAGACAGTTATCTTTTTTTTGGCGTCAAACTCGATAATTACCCCTTTTCAATCCGGTTTTCGCTCGGGGCACAGTACTGTAACCGCGCTTTTGAAAGTAACTGACGACATCCGCTGGGCAATGGAGAATAAGTCCCTTACTGTTCTTGTATTGCTTGACTTTAGTAGCGCCTTCAACTCAGTGGATTTCGACATTTTAGTAGGTATCCTCAAATCAATCAATTTCTCTTCTTCCGGTTTAGCTTGGTTCAGTTCTTATCTTCGGGGACGCTCTCAGTGTGTTCGCCTGGAGGAGTCCTTCTCTGATTGGTGCAGCCTCACTGAGGGTGTTCCTCAGGGTAGCGTTCTTTCTCCTCTACTTTTTTCAATTTTCATCAACTTTGTTACCAGAGTAATCTCCTCTAGTTATCATCTCTACGCTGATGACTTGCAACTCTACCGACATTTCACTGTAGCTGACGCGGGTTCAACTATTGCTGCTATGAACCATGACCTGGCTTCCATCAGCGTTTGGGCTAAGTCGTTTGGTTTGCAAATTAATCCAAGTAAATCCCAGGCTATGATTATAGGCAGCAGATTCGTTCGCAATGCGGTTGATGTTGCATCTCTGATGCCTTTACATCTCGATGGTGTTCACATTGACTATACCGAAACCGCCAAAGATTTAGGGGTCATTATTGATTCCAATCTTTCGTGGCGTGCTCAGGTCAATGAGGTCAGTCGAAAGGTACATTTCTCCTTTCATTCGTTGAAATGCCTCCAAAGTCTCCTGCCCCTGAAGACTAAAATTTCTTTGGCACAAACACTTATTCAGCCGATCATAGATTATGCCGACTCCTGCTACCTGGATGCTACTGAGGAGCTATTAAACAAGCTTGAGCGCTTGCAAAACTTGTGCATTCGCTTTGTTTTCGGACTTAGAAAATATGACCATGTTTCCCATCTTCGCAAGGAACTCAAGTGGCTCCCAATCCGCCTTCGCAGGAACACTCGGATCTTATGTCTCCTCTTTAACGTCTTACACAACCCGTCTTATCCTTCCTACCTGCGTGAGCGTTTTTCTTATGCTAGGGCTAGCGACGCACCGTGTCGATCACACCTTAGATCCCTCCTTAAATCTCATCCTCATAAAACAAGCTACTATTCCTATTCTTTCTCTGTCCATGCAGTAAGGTTGTGGAACTCACTACCGCCTAGCATTCGTGACTTAAAAACTGTTTCACAATTCAAATATCGAGTAAAAGAGCATTACCTTTCCGCTCAACTGTGAGTATTTATACAGGATTACTGGTAATTCGACGTATATCCGTCAGGGGCTGATAAAGGGGGCCAAATGCAACAAATTAAACCCCCCATATGTATGGCCGAAATTCAATAGTATTCGAGATATTTGAATTTTAAGGGTTTTTCGATATTTACCCAAAATTTGACATTTAATTCCAAATAAAAAAAAAACTACACATTTGAATGGGTACCATTAAAAATCATGTTGTAGCTAGCACTTCAATTAAGCTATGGACATAGTTAAAACTACTTAATTTAACAAAATAATTAAAATAATTAACGATATAAGAATAATATCTTACCAATATTTTTATTTTACGCTTCAAAAATGTTGCCTCCTCACAAAAATTTCTATGACATTAATCGTAAAAATAACTAAAAAAACTTGCCTATTCTGTAAGCTTTCCAAAAAGGTATAAAAGTCAATTTTAAAATACATAATTCGTGGCATGGCATGTGTTTGAAACGGCGCGGGGAGAGAATTTGTATTTGTATGAAATAAAATGCATTCAAAAATGTACGTCAAATTTTATTAAAAATTTTACACATCTTGTTCAAAATGAGCCCCTCTATTACGAATGCAAGTTCGAATTCTTTTCCTAACTTCGGTTTTCGTCACTCTTGATGAAAACGTTGTTCTCATCTGTTGCGCCGCGTTTATTATTCGCTGTCGAAGTTCTTCGACTGAATTTATTGGGGTCACATAAACTAATTCCTTCATATGACCCCAGACGTAAAAATCAAGTGGTGTGATATCAGGGCTTCGTGCTGGCCACGGAATTGGCCCTCCCCTCCCAATCCATCGGTTTGGAAATCTCTCATCTAGCCACTGTCGGACAGTAATCCGGTAATGTGCTGGGCACCCATCATGTTGAAACATGAGGTTGTTTTTTATTTCTTCGGGAACATCCGCCAACAAATCGTCTAGGTTGTTTCTCAAAAACTCCTCGTAATTTTCGCCGTTCAAATTTTGGGGCAAGAAATGAGGGCCCACCAAATAATTATCAACGACACCCATCCATACGTTCAGGGAAAATCTCATTTGCGACGCAGTTTCTTTTAGTTTTTTTGGATTCCTGCCTGCTTTAGGTGCCCAAAAATGTAAGTTATGGTAATTCGTTATACCATCCCGGTCAAACTTTGACTCGTCAGTCCACAAAATATTTCTTAGGAAATGTTCCTGGTCAGCGTCAGCGTTTAACATAAACCGAGAAAATTCGATTCGCCTGGCAGGATCTCCCTCGTGCAATGTTTGGACAGGTTGATAATGGTACGGGTGTCTACCTGATAGATGTACTACCGACCACACTTTCCACTGGGACATACCGAGCTGTCTTGCAACAATGTTCGTTGAGATGTTTGGGTCATCAATAAAACACTGAAGAATGGTGTCCTCTTCGTCAGCCGTATACCGTCGAGGTCTGCCAGCGTTGAATTGCGCTCTCTGAACACTGCCAGTTTCAGACAATCGTCGATAGGTGCTCCCGAAAACAGTAACGTGGGGAAGTCGACGATCGGGAAAGCGGCGTTGGTATTCTCGCCGAGCCGCAGCCGCGTTTCCATCGGCAAAACCATAACAAAACATAATGTCTGCGTATTCGTTATTAGCATACGAAGCCATGGTATCCGAAATAACAATGATAACAAAAATAATAACAAGAGAAACAAGAATTAACAATAATGATCGATAACAAATTAACGCGATGAGAGATTAGTTAATAGCAAGATAACAACACACGTGCTTGCGCGGCGTAGAGTCGAAACTTACTAAGGAAGGCGACGCGAGCACAGCAGACGCCGTGTGCTCCCCCACTCTCACACCCCGCCCCATCACGAAGAATTCCGCCATCGGTTGTTTTAGCAAGGATCATAAACTAAAACACACATTTCTCTCCCCGCGCCGGTTCAAACACATGCCATGCCACGAATTATGTATTTTAAAATTGATTTTTATACCTTTTTGGAAAGCTTACAGAATAGGCAAGTTTTTCTAGTTATTTTTACGATTAATGTCATAGAAATTTTTGTGAGGAGGCAACATTTTTGAAGCGTAAAATAAAAATATTGGTAAGATGTTATTCTTATATCGTTCATTATTTTAATTATTTTGTTAAATTAAGTAGTTTTAACTATGTCCATAGCTTAATTGAAGTGCTAGCTACAACATGATTTTTAATGGTACCCATTCAAATGTGTAGTTTTTTTTTTATTTGGAATTAAATGTCAAATTTTGGGTAAATATCGAAAAACCCTTAAAATTCAAATATCTCGAATACTATTGAATTTCGGCCATACATATGGGGGGTTCAATTTGTTGCATTTGGCCCCCTTTATCAGCCCCTGACGGATATACGTCGAATTACCAGTAATCCTGTATACCTATAGTATGTATGTTTATATATTTAAGCTCTATGTATTTATTTAAGTATATGTTAATTTATTACGTTATACGTGTAGGTTTATTTCAATATTTTAGTTTAAGACTTCGCATATTTATAATTTTTTCTCTTCTTGTTCTCACACACTATTGTCTACATTTCTTTCTCATTTCTCCTGTCGCAGGTCTGCTGTAAGAAATTTCTTAAGAAATAAGCAGTACCTTTGTACTCATAATTATGATTATGTCTTATCTGTATCTATTTTTATGTGTGTACATAAATAATAAAATAAATAAATAAATACCACCTTACTTTCGGTTGACAGTCCAGGACAAAACCCCAACTGTGCATCGTGTAACTTCACATACTTTGCCAAATAAGAGTCAAGCATACTGTCCAACGCCTTAGCCATAACAGTTGCAAGCGAGATCGGGCGATAGTTGCTCACATCTGAGATGTCTCCTGTCCTATTCTTCACGATGGGTACTACAATGGTCTTGATTAGGTCTGCCGGTAAATAAGAATGGCTGAGACACATCGTATAGAACAAGAACAGAACCCTCAGCATATGCATGCCTGCATATTTTAAATGCTCTATGCTGATTCCATCATGCCCAGGGGATTTGCCCTTACTCATACTATTTATCACCAACCTTACTTGCTTCGTGGTGAAGCGTAGTAGCAGCTCCTCCCTCCGGGCATGAGAAACGGAGTTGAATTCTGACGCCGAGGGGCCAAGTGGAGAACTCAAAAAAAAAAAAAAAAAAAAATTTCACATAAACCTACAAGGGCACATATGAAACGTCAGAAGCTAGGTGCACGGTTCCAATTGGTCGTTTCCTATGGAGAAGAGCCGGCAAGAAACTCCACGGTTACTCTTTTAAAAGTAAATGGTATTTACAATCTTTTCAATTTTTTTTTATAGGTATGAGAGGACACTGTAGGCCTATCAACAAGTACCAGGTACTAAGCAAGATAGAAAACGATCGACAGATCTAAAAGTCGGTTATGCCTACAACGTTCTCACATTCACAAAATATAAAAGAGAATCTATATAAAAAAAAACCAATTAAAAACCTATTTAAACCAAATGGCATGACTGCCACTAAAGCTGTAACAAATCTATACTTACTTTGTTAAAGTCTCTAAATAAATTAGCAATGTCCCCATGCTCAGTAACCCTCCCACATCTGCCGCGAGACCAGGCTTAGCCTCCAACTTACCTGTGGACTTCCAAAATGCACAGAAATTATTTTTAGCTCGTTGTTTTGCTAATCCGTCTATTTTTATTTGATCTTGCCTATTTTGACAGTACTTTAGCCGGCCTTTGAAAATTTTACGCGTCTCGTACATTTGGTCTTTTTTTTTATTATTTTATCATAAATCGTTCAAAGTTTTAAGTTTTATTTAAGAAATAGACGAAAATTGCCCAGTGTCCCGAAACATTTTGAAAAAAAAAACAGTTTTTTTTCTATACTTTTATATCACAGGACAACCTATAAGAACTCTATGGTTCTAAAATATCATGGTAAATATTTTTTTTATTTTTGACTGAGCGACTCCTTGAAAATTCAAAAGTGACAAAAGTGACTAATGGTTGTCCTCTCCGGGGCAAGGGGGTGTCACAAAACGAACTTCTAAAGTCACGCTGTTACTGAAAAATTCCACATAGAAAACGTAATGACTGTCAAAGATCCACGAATGACAGCCGCGACCAACGGCTTTGCCCTTTTGGGTACAAATGGGTGATCGTTTTTATGCCCGTGTCAAACGTGGCTGGGCATTATCAAAATAAAACACTTAAACACAATTACGTACTCATTTATTGTATTACCGATACAAGCGAAGAATATTTACATGAAATAAATCTTATGAACTAACACTTACTTTATTTCTAGAATAGTACTTGATTTTGATTACAACAATCAGTATTTGATTTATTGACTGGAGTATATTGTACAGTCCGAGAAATTAATACTTTATCAAATTGACAGACTACGGTCAATTTGCCGTGTTATAGCCATTTATTACAACGGTTGTGATTTGAATGTACTTCGGACAATTTAAGTTGGTATAGTACTCGCGTTATGAACTGAGTCGTCGGGCATTAAATTTCAGTAGCTATAAAAACTTTTTTACAAAAAATAAAACCGACTTCCAAAAAAAAAACACTACAATGTGAAAAATAACTTTGATTTCGGAAGTCGGTGTCTTTGGTTTTGTATTTTCGTTTTTTTGCCACCGACTTCCGAAATCATAGTTATTTTTCACTTTTTAGTTGTGGAAACACCCCACAATCTCCCCCACAGAAATTTGAATGCCACTACCTGCTAAGTAAATTACAGTGACAGGAACTATTACAATATCATCCAAAAATAAATACGTAAAATACGTATTATTGAAGCTAACTCAAAAACCCCTCATCAGATCTTGACTAAATTTATATGGGACCACTTCTGAAGTATGCCCATCAAACATAAAATAATCATAAAAATCAATGCATAATTGGCGGAGTAATCGCGTAATAAACCTACAAAAAAAACCGAATTGAGAACCTCCTCCTTTTTGATGACGGTTGACAAGAATGTACAACGCCTTGCGTCTTATCGTTAGTTTGCTACCTGCTCCATAAGCTCCATAAGTGCGCTGACAGATGAATAACAACGATTTATGGCTCGACGACTCAGTTTTTAACTTGGCGACTTTAAGATAAGATAAGATTCATTTATTTGTTTAAACATGGTATATACAAACAAGAGCATGCAAGATGATAATAAATTACATTATAGTCCAATCATGTTTAGCCTTATAATATATTGGCGTACAAATATTTTTGTTCCATTGCTACTTTTGATCAATAGAACTTAACTATAATAAAATTAATGTCAGACATTTATTTTCGGCAAAAAATTCAGTCACACTATAATAAGCTTTTTGCGATAAAAACGTTATCAACTGACGTTTGAACGCATTAGACATTTAGTAACATAACTGGCGAAATGTGGGTGTACTATAGGTACACCTCTACCTAACCCTTCGGGGAATACAGGCGTAGTGTTATGTTATGTGTTAATTTGATAAATAATTCATTTAGCTGATTTTTTTTTTATTGGCATACATTTATACACCTATTGACGCTTGATAGATAGAATACTTTTTATTGTACACCATAAAAATTGCAGACATAAATTATTTAGATTTTACATAGGGTGAAACAATGGTCGGTCTTATAGCGATCTTTTAAAGACAACCTTTGGATGGAGCCTTTGGATACAGGGTTGTATTCATATAGAACACTGGTAACCGGTGCCGTGTTTCATGTATCAGTGTTTCCACTTACGTTTTTGGGTTTTCCCCAGTTTCATAACTATCCCTAAAACCCCTAAAAATAAATAAAAATTCCTTGGTTTAGGAAGCATGATGATAATAAAAAATAACAAATCTTTCCACATATTTAAGTAGCATTAAATACCTACAATACATTAATTAATTGACGAGAACTTACGACCGATTCTAATGAATGTTTTGTAAAACATTAATTATTATTCGGTCGTAAGATCAAACCCTCATCTGTTTTCTCGCATGGCAACTCGATTTCCTGTAATTGACGTGACAATAGTAAAATTTGCCTACAAAAATATAGAATTGTCACTTATGCGGAAAAGTGTATTTTGCATGGCTCCAAAAATGTATAACTACCTAAAAGCTGGAACCAGTTATGTGACGTAGCTTTTAAGAAAAAAGTTATAAATTTGCTAGCAGAAAAAGCTTAGTATCATTTTGATGAGAGATTTTGATCATGTTTTACTAATTTATTATTTTAATGTGTTTTCATAACATTTTAAAATAATTTGACTCGGTTTGACATACTTTATTTACATTCCATTGTTTAATGCAAACGTGATGATCTGTTTGTATCTCTACTTTTAACATCTCTTGCAGGCTGACAATTTGTGTTGTATGTATTGTACTCATATTTGAGCAAATAAATCTTATATTATCTTATCTAATCGAGAGAGACAGAACAAACCAACTCTAGGTACAATGCGACTTAGTTCCGATGTCGTCTTTAGCCACGGTAATAGTACAAATAACATGGTAAACTAAAATTAAACGGATTACATTTATTACGAGTTTGAGGGAATCCCCTTTAATAAATCGGTGCTGCCATAGAGTAAAGGTTTAATACATTGGGTGCTGCCTACTATAAACAATCTATGGATTAACAACTCAAGTTCAAAATTCCCTAAATGCCTGTCAAAATAAAATATCCCTACACCATGCATAATATTTTTTCCCGAAAAAAGAGAGAAATCCGTAAAAGTGGAAACACTGGTTTTCATACTTTTTGCCAAACCAGCGCGAACCGGCCGACTAATCGAATGGAAACTTGTCGGCACTTATCGGCGACAAGCGTTGCCATATCGCCACCGCTGCACCGGTTACCAGCGTTCTACATGATTACACCCTAACCGTTGTTTCTGTAAGACCCGCTGAACGAATACTTACTTTATTTAAGTAACAATCTAGTAATTCAATTCAAATTTTCTATGCATTTGGTTTAAAAAAAAAATGAAGAAATCCTGAGATAGCAATAATGTTCTATCTCTTTCTTGCGTCAAACTAACAAAAATGAAAAGAAAGCAGTATTTAAAGTTTAATTATTTTATTACATCGATATTAGTGTTACTTATTATTAGAGATCGGATATTCGGATGCATATTTACCTAAAGTTGAGGGAGTACCACTTCCATAATTTTCTTAGTCAAAAATCACCTTTAGGTAAATATGCATCCGAATATCCGATCTCTACTTATTAATAAAAATGATCGCTGAGCGATTTGACTGCCCCTACATACGTAAATGCTGAACATGTATAGCCAGGGCACTTAATTCTGATTGACACTGACCTATATTTTTAATAATGACTTGTTTGATGAAATTGTATTTTTTAATTTTTTTAAATTTTACGTATAATTTTAATTTCGATTCTGTGAGCCGTATAATTTGTATTACTCATTAGTTTATTTTAATTGCATTTGACATTTTATTGTAATTTGTATTCTGTGACCTTTGTAATTAGTACCCACTTTAATTGCATTGATATTTTATTATATTCTATTTTGATTTATTCTGTTGCAGTATAGTGTGTATAGTAATTTTATTTTATGTAATATGGGTTTTGCCTGAAAAAATGTTTTTTTAAATTATTCAATCACGAATTATCATAGGTATACATGTGTGTTCTATTCTAACACATAGATATTCAAAAAATCTTACTGAAATGTAACTCACAACATTGAGACATAAAATCCAACAAAAAATGTATTGCACATTAATGTATTCAGTTTTTTGTTTAACATACGACTACCGACGGAACTGAAAACTTAAAACTGTGCAAAGCTACAGACATACATATGTACCGTTAACATTAGCATGTCGGTGAACCCATAAGATTCTCCCCTCCCAAAAATTGCGCCTAAAGAAGTTTTCACTTCAAAAAATGTTTTTTTTTTCTATTGAAAGTGTGAAGAAGAAAAAAAGAAAATGATTTTGAAGCCGTATATGGCATCAGCATCATCTTTTAATATAACTAGTTAGAAATCGTATGAAAAAGTACAAGTCTTTTATTTTAGCCACATCGAGAACTGTTCCAAAATAATGATCAATGAATACAAGTTCTTTACAAAATCACAATTTTTATTCTAGAAAGTATATAAGGATAAATAGACACTAAGGACGTTTGTCCACCGCCGCCGTCACCTAGAACGAGATGACGGCGCCGAAGATTTTTCAGGCACAAGCGTTTTCCGCTTAGACAAACATCAACTTTATGCGAGTGTAAATAAAGTTGATTTTAGACTGACCAGTACTGTTGAAAAGTCATAGAAAATGTGAAGGTGTAGCACAAACTGAACCTTATGTGTAGGCATTACAGTTGTTTTTTTCCCTAAAACTCGTGTTTGTTTACATGTTTGGCAAATGAATTGCGAACGCGGAATACTTTTACTGTGGCCGCGTTCCCATCGCCGACGTCACCAGCGGTTCGAATAATCTCGTTTCTCGGTGACGTCCCGGTGGCGGTGACGGTGGACATACGTCCTAATAATTATTTTTTAGGCATTAGTAATGTCAAACTCGACAACTAATCGTAGATTGAAAAAGGTTCTAAGCAACAATATTGAAATATAAATTATTTTGATAGTTACCTACGTTCTCAAAAATACCTGTAAATCCCGATTACATACCAATTCTCATACAATTTATATCAAAGCAAAGATTTAAATCCTTAGATTTGCCCTAACCGTACAATCGCGCGAAAAAGTGTCCATACTGAGAAGAGTAAGCTCACACATCCCGTATGGAAACTATAGATACGATTTTCAGTATGAGAGAGCGAGACATTACTATTCAAATGCAATTGTCAATGGAACAAAAACGTGACCATCTTTTGAAGAGGTCGGGTGCATCTAACGATTTAAATCTTTGTATCAAATTCCTTACGTCCTTACGTCATATAAATGAGTTTTACGACGCTTCCCATGGTTATCAATGTCACGTCATACTGGTCTTATTCAATGTAATTTCAACTTTTATGACAGGTCTACCAATCACAACAATTCAAATGATTTCGAGACTTGATCAGAGGGAGAAATCCCGTATTTTTAAGTACGTTCGCATTATAATGTGCGCTTTTTATATTTTCTAAGGGTCTACACACAGCACTACACACTGGCAAAACTAGTGCGCCCGGCTTGCTACACAAAGGAGTCGCCAAACAAAGGTGTGCCGCTCGGCAAGGTCCGTGCCGCCAGCACTGCCTTAAGGTGACGACTTCGTTTACGTCCATGTCCATAAAATGTATGGACGTAAAATGAACGATAAAATGGACGTCCATCACGATGACACAAGGAAGTAAAATGTATGGAAATATATGAAGACGCTTTTATAATTTCCGTCCACGATAATGATAAAACGTGCACGAATTTCCATACATTTTATGGACGTGGTCGTCCAGGATTATATCGTCACGTTTGAAATGATACAATCGTACAATTTCATACATGACAGTTCGTTTAACAGCACCAGTAAACTTCTTTTAATGTATGTTGAGATTTTTTTTGTATGTGAAGTTCAGTCATAATCAAAAATAAAGGGACGGACAGACTGTTACCGTGATGTCGTGAACGGCCACTTTAAAAATTAAGCGCACATTGCGCACAGCGCCAACCAAGGGAAGCGGGGATCTTATAACAAAAAGGTCCTAAATGAATGTTGTTTGCAATGGAATTTGAACTTTGTCATGTATGAAATTTAGTTGTTTTTTTTTTTTAATCTTGATGGTGCTATCTAAGTTTCTGGGTCTAAGTTTACACATTTCCTTGCAAAAAAAAACCTATTTATCGTAAAAAAAAAAACCCTGTCCGTTCCGTGACGGTGTTGTTAAGTATCGTACTGAGAGTCTATTTTATCAATATAAATAGACTCTCAGTACGCTTAACAATGATTTTGAGAACCGAAAAATTGGAGAATTTTACCAATGAGTCGCGGGCATAACTTATGACCCCTGTTGAAAATTTGCTAATTTTTAATGATTTTTGGTACTAAAGATGTGATAAATAGCAATCACATTTTTAATTTTTAATAATAATAATAAGATTTTTTATTACTTTTTGTAATGTTATTGCAGTACCATCGAAGAATTTCATATATATACGTCGCGGTAAGAACTATTTCTGCTTGCAGCGATCGGCGGCTATAGAACCGGGCGGTAACAGATGTGGTCATCGTGTTGTACGGGATTTTGTTTTCAAACTGCTTGCATATGAAGTTCTTCTATAGTACCTATGTGATGTGCCCCTTTCGGATCGGACAGGTTTTTTTTACATATTGTATATAACTATCCTTCAATAATTACAACAGCCGTCCCCTACAGTTAGGGGCTCCACAGTAACAGTAAAGTATCTTTCCTGGAACGGAACCCACGTCATAGTTGTAGTTCCAAGTGAGCTCGGTACCTGCTTTGATGTGTGATAGCGCAAAGAACGCCACCCAAGGGAAGCGAGGGTCGTGGGTGTCTACGAACACGTTCTGTACGAAGACATTCGGGCAGCAGGAATGCTGGAAGAAACATTAAATAAATTAGTTTAGTATAGTCTTGTAGTTATATATATATATAGGGGAGCTCGTGGTTTAGTAATAACAGCCGCACGCATACATCGATCAGGTTAAGCTAAGTTTGCTGCGGTCGGTCCGTGGATGGGTGGTCCTTTAAGTAGTTGGTCCTGGCTGTCATTCGTGGATCTTTGACAGTCGTTACGGGTCGTCCGAAGCCCAAAAGTCTGGCAACCAGTCTTACCAAGAGATATCGTGTTACCCAGTAACTGGGTTGCAGAGGTCAGATCAGGTACTCCATGTAAATAATAATTGACAGCAAAATGGCTAAACGTGATTTTAATTAATAAAACTGGCAACTTTGGCAAAAAAGTGGTAAGATGAAATACAATAAACGTAGATATATTTAATAACCTATTCCGCTTAACTATTCCTAAAGTCATAAAAAAACCCTGTAAGGAATCGACACGTGTTTCACCTCTCAACGAGGTCTCCTCAGGATGACGATTGAAATGTTGCCACGCCGAGCGCTGGTCGCAGAGACATCTCTGCGACCAGCGCTCGGCGTGGCAACACTTCGTGTAAGTAATAAATAAGCGGATTAAGTTACTAAATATATCTACGTTTATTGTATTTTATAATGGATTTCCGCAGTCTCGCCTGAGTTAAATAACTGGTAAGATGAATTTATGGTACGAAATAATATATTTGGTAAACACAGGTGATCTTGCCGACGTTAGCCTATGGTTACATTTTGAGTTACACATCAGGGCCCTACCATAATCCCTAAGGAGGGGTGATGTGCATAGTCACGGTGACAATTAACAGAAGATACAAAATTGCATGACATTTAATTTTTGTCTAATATTGACCTGCTGTAAACCCACTGATTAGTTTTCATTAAGTAAGTATAGAAAAAACAAAATGAGCAAAGTTATCGATAAGATCACTGCGTTTCACTAATTCTGGTCATAGAGGGCCAGAGTTACACAGTACAGGCAATGAGGGTTTTCTGAAATGACGTTCGCTAGGTGGCAGCACAGAGACGTCAGGTCCGGGCAACTGTCAAAAAGTGTCAAAGTGCCTATATTTTCTTTAGTCGTGACTGAAAAATGAATGATGAACGTCATCATATATTTTATATTCATTGTCGAAATGAAAGACCTCTAGTCAAAGTGGCGCCAACTGGTGGCGTGAATTTGTGAATTCAAAACTCATTATGCTGTCTCGTTCCTACGTTTTATAACATTACATTCGGCGAATTTTAGCCATTAAGCATTGAGTAGATTATACTTACATTGAGATATCTGCCAATGTTGCCTTGAACCTTAGCGTCCATGATATAGCACGCCTCGTCCATACCGAATAACGTGCGAACAGACCTGGAAATAAACACATTAGATTTTCTTAAACACGCTTGGAAATTCAAACATTATTTTGACAACCTTCTTCTAGATAAGTCGAAATTACTGTACTGGGCAAAATATGCGAGTAGGCGGCCGGCACTGTTACTATAGAAATCCAATGTTTAGCGGCCAAATAAATTACTATGAAAACTCATAACTGTAGTGTTATTTAAAAAAGGAAAATTTTATTTACTTCGACCAATGGCAGCCACGGAGTTAACTTATCAAAGATTTTATTTAAATTTCGAACTGGATTAGCAAATAGAGCTGTAAAAGAAACAAATTAGCATAATTATTGGCGCGTGAAAAATTGTCTTTGTTCGTCATTGATTTTGGAATGTATAATTAATTTACTAAGTTTGTATTTCCCGTGAATACGTGAGTTCAGCAATGTCTGGTTCATTGATGGACGTATGTGTGCCTTAGCTTCGCCTTGGCCCACGTTTTCATGATCGTCAATCAATTCCCTAATAGAAATGTTGACTGCGAAAAAAAACTACACTGGACAGCAAATAAACCGAGCCACCCGCTACCTAGGCACTCTAATTCGATTTTCTCAAAAACTAAAAAACCTACAATTATCAAAGTTGTACCTACAGAAAGTGCGTTTCATGGTGATTAAAATAAGAGGAAACTCATTGGGTTTAATCAATATTTCTGTGTTTATTAATGATTTTACAAAGAAGAGTCGTTTTCCAGTCGTGAAAAGAATCGTTAGTAATGATAAAGTGAAAAAAAAATTAAAGCCAAAAACAAAGATAAAATCAAAAAAAGTTTTTGATCAATATTCCGTATTCCCTCCCCTTGCTCGGATAACTGCCAGCATCCTTGTATTCATCGACCTTACGAGCCTGACGATAAAATCTTGAGGAATTGTATTCCACTCCTCTTCAATTGCGATTCGCAGCTCTGGAAGCTTTGTTAGAGCAGGTACCCGGGCTTGAACCCGACGTTTCACCTCATCCCATAAGTGTTCTATCGGATTCAAGTCCGGGCTTCGAGCTGGCCAGTCCATCGTACGAATGCTGACGTCGCGTAGATACTGGGTCACCACATGAGCAACATGAGGCCGTGCATTATCATGCATCAATTGCATATCCTGTCCGATATATCCTGCGTAAGGTACCACATGGTCTGCGAGGATTTCAGTAATGTAGCGATGAGAAGTCAGTCCACGTGTACGGCCCGACGGTTCGATGAAAACTAACGCTGTATGTGCTGTTAACGAGAAGCCGCCCCTGACCATTACAGATCCTCCTCCATAAGCAACAGTTTCCTCTATGCAACACTGAGAATAACGTTCTCCAGGGCGACGATGTACTCTCTGACGTCGATCACTTCCATGTAGACTCACCCTGGTCTCATCAGTGAAGAGTACATTACTCCACTGCTCTAATGTCCAATCCCTATGCTCTCGAGCAAATTCAAGTCGTGCTCGACGGTGTGCTACCGTTAATGCTGGGCCTGTTGCAGCTCTTTTTGGGGTCAGGTTCCGTTCAGCAAGTCTCCTTCTGACGATATCTGAACTTATGACCACTTGGCGTTCGTCACGCAGACTTTGTTGGACTTGAACTGCGTTGAGGTGGCGATTTCGCAGAACAGTAAGGTGGATATAACGATCATCTGCTGCTGATGTAGCCCTAGGTCTGCCCGTACCTGGACGGCGATCGAATGCTCCAGTCTCTAGGTATCGTCTGTAAACTCGTTCCACCGAAGATCTGCTGATTCGAAGCCTTCGAGCGACTTCACGTTGCGCAATGCCTGCTTGAAGTAATGCTACAGCTTGAGCTGCTTCCTGAGGTGTTGTATCCATTATTAATCGAAAAAAGTAGCAAAAACACACGCGTCTGAGCAAACGATGGACAAAAACTAAAGAAATGATAAGAAATATCCGACTACCCTCATTGTAGAGAAAAAGAACGCTAATTTCAAACTCTGGTGAAAACAGAGCAAATCGTTAGCATTGTGTTTGTTGCTTGGTTACAATGTGAGGTGACGGTACTTTCGAATTAATTTGTAGTCATTTTAATCACCATGAAACGCACTTTTTGTAGGTATAACTTTGATAGTTGTAAGTTTTATACTTTTTGAGAAAATCGAATCAGAGTTCCTAGGTAGCGGGTGGCTCGGTTTATTTGCTGACCAGGGGCCGTATTATGACGTATTTATTCCATCATTATTCCACTGCGAAAAAAGGATCGTGCTATCGGCCTTGTATAGCTCCCGTCTCTCACACTGGAAAAATGGTGGCATGAATACGTCATAATAGGGCCCCAGTGTATTTAGTCCGTCAGTCAGATAATAAAAATATATTAGACATGTATTTTTGCTTTAACATATTAATACAAAATGGTTTAGATAAAACGCATTAAAATTGGGGAGTGGGAGTTGCTACGTCACAAGCAAATATAAAATCTACCGGGGAGTGACGTCATGTCACATTTTAACTCAATGTATCGCCGTAATCTTTTGATTACGTAAAAAAAGAAAAAATACGTGTCCAATATTTTTTAATAATCTACCTGACGGACATTTTTTTTTTTGTGGCCATCAATAGGGATTATTGCTGGCCGCGACAGTAATGTACTATAACTAGCCGACTTAATTGACGACCATTCGATTGATAAAATATTTAAAAAAAAACCTAAATACACATTCATTCATTAACCTACTATCGAATAACTTCATATCTAAGCAGTTTGAAAACCAAATCCCGTGAACACGATGACCACATCTGTTACCGCCCCGATTCTATAGCGGCCGAGCGCTGCAAGCAGAAATAGTCCTTACGGTGAATAGATATGAATTTCTTCGATGCTACAAGCGTCCGCAGAAAAGAAAAAAAAAATACACTTACTTGTATTTAGAAATATACTCGTTAGCTCCCATGTTTGTTTGAGCCATGAATCTCGATGGTTCTCGTACTGTCAAAAAATTAAAAAAATATATATCGTGTCCAGATCTTAAAATTGATCATTTCATGAAATTAACAAAACATCGTGACGTAGCCTGGCCAGATCATTGAATACTCCACGTTTAACGATATGAACAGTTAAACGCACGACTACTTCATGATGTGGCCAAACATTAGTGATCATATCGTAAAATAGTTAGATTATCCACCGGTAGAGGCGTTGATGACGCTCTGTTTTTGTTGTGCATCATGGCGGCGGCATACAACAATTCAAACAAAGTAGGGTGACCACTCAAAAAAAAGTCGATGGACTTTTATTGGGTTTCCAAATACGATATTATGGAAAGCGATCAACTTGGAAGTAGCGCTCGCCGGCCGCTGCCGCGGCCAATACGCACATGAATCCGAAAAGTCAGAGGTGCGTGCAATGGGTTCGAACTCGAGACCTATGACTTGGCAGTCTTACGTTCTAGGCTATCACTGCTCAAATCTCATAGTTTATTTGGCCGATTGAATCTAAACCTTAACCCAACGTGTTACGATTAAATATCGAACGAGATGAATACAGCTAATCTGTGTACAAAATGATAATTTACCTTCTTCATCATCACTAATAGTAATACAATCCTCTTCAGCATTGGCTTCTTTAGTCGTATCTTTCTCCTTTTCTTTCTCATCAGTCGCCGATTTTTCTTTATCTTTCTTTGATTTCTCGCGTATACGGAGGCGTTTGCTGTAAAAGATTATACGGGTTAAAAATCTGAGACCACTCCGTGAATCGGAAAGCACGTTAAGCCGTTGGTCCCGGCTGTCATTTGTAGATCTTTGACAGTCGTTACGGGTAGTCAAAAGCCCAAAAGTCTGACCACCAGTCTTACCAAGGGGTATCGTGTTACCTAGTTGGCTGGTTTGTGGAGGTCAGATAGGCAGTAGAGATGGGTTCTAACAGGTTAAACACGACATAATGTTATCACTGTTACTGTTGTAACAAAAATATCAGATCCAAATATCTCTTACTAAATAACAGCCTGTTATTTCTGTACGGTTGATAAATACGTAAATATAAATCTCAATTGAATATCTTCTTTATTTCTTTTCATTTAAAGTCGAAAATAGTATTTAACTACTTTAGTAAGAGTGAGAAGTAAACATGTTTAGAAGTAAATAATAGGTGTTTCTCTTTTTAGCAAGGGACATTATTCAATGAGGAAGAGAGAGAAATTGATAACCTTGCTATATTCCTTCCTTTGTGTGAGTGTGTATGTAAGTAACAGCCGTGGTAACAGGCTGTGTGGGGATTGTTATAGTGAATTATCAGTAACAGCCCCGGTAACAGTCTTTGACGGTCTGTTATTTTAAGTAACAGATAAGTTAAATTGTTATCTGTTATTTTTAAATATCTGTTATTTCTATCTGTTACGTTACCTACGCCTTATCCCTAATTGGCAGTCGCTCCATGTAAAATTGGTCATAATCATCCATGATGTTACCAGTGCTGGGACACAGGCCTCCTCACTGTAAGAGTAGCTGGGCCATGGTCCACCACGCGGGCCCAGTGCGGGTTGGTGGATGTCACGTCTTCGAATTGTTTTGTTCTAGGACATGTCGGTTGCCTCACGATGTTTTCCTCCACCGTTTTGAGGGCAGTGGTGATGAAATTAAATACACAAAGCCACACCACTACACTCAACAAAACTCAGGCCACAACTGCTCTCAAAATTATAGTGTAAAGGAGATGTTCCAAATCCGGCCCAGAATGTGTACAGTACCTACCTCGAAAAATCTATGGAATTCGGGAAAAATACAGATAAATTGCTTAAATGCATACTTTTCTTGTAATAATTTGATATTTATCAATTATTTTTATCGAGTTTCAACATGGCGTCTCACCAATTTAGATACTCTGTGGTTAAAAACAATGACAGTAAACCATAGATCGGCCATTGATCATAGATCATGAACTGTCTACTGTCACTTCAATCGCTTTCGTTGTCGTTCGCGGTTTGATGTTCGTTTTGTTTTAATTTCTCGAGTCTACAAAAGACTGAACGAAACGCAGTGATTTGACAATTAAGACAAATAAACATGTCAAACGTCATTAATCAAACAACATGACAGCTTACCGCCATGACGGGTTTTTGTTGTGTGTTGCAATTTCAAGTGTACATCCTTGTGTTTTATTTCCAAACAAAGCCAACTTAAAGTAATTGTTTCTGCATTTTTTTGTATGGTGTACATAGACGTGGCCGGGGCTCCATACATTTTGAAACATCTCTTTTGTTATTCAGTTGCATCCGGTTAGATTGGAAGCCGACACCAATATAGTTGGGCTAGGTAGTTTGATTTGGACTTACTTGAACTCCGTAACGCCTAGTCCAATGTATCCCGGTCTGAAATCATCATCCTCTTTGTCATTCTTATCAGTCTTCTCCTCCTCCTCGGAGGATGACGGTTCATCCTCGTCAGTAACCTTTTCATCCTTAGTTTCTTTCTGCAAAATTCAAAATTCAAGTCATTTATTCAAACTAGGCTGAGAATCAGCACTTTTCTAACGTCAAAATTACATAAGACAGTCCCCCGAAACGCCCGCCCTTCACCACTTCCTAGTGCTTTTGCTGGGAAAGAAGAAGTGGCGCAACAAACTCCCCAGCAGCACAGCTGTCTGTTCAGTTAGGAAAAAAAAGAAATGATTCTATACAATAATTTATAAGATAATTTACATTACGCAAAACACAATTTAAATTATAAATTAATAGCCATATGACAGCTAGCACACGCCAATATAAAAACCAAACACATCGAGAACTATACTCAAGCAGAAATAAAAATAACTAAACGTAAACAATATCTAAAAAATAGAGCCCGCTTACATAGAGCTGTAACTAGAAGTTGTAATTGATAAACTAGGACCATCGAGGTAAAATAAATAATTGTCGAGGTCGCTAGTTAACCACATATTGCAATACAACTCATAAAAAAAAAAAATTGTAATGAGTATATTATGTCAATAATAAATAAAAATAAAATTAAAATAAATTGACATACAAAGTAAAATTATAAACTTTTATATAAACTCATAAAACCTGTCAGTAGGTAAACTAATTCTGGAGAAAGAACATTTAAACATTGTCTTGAGTTAATCACAGCGACCAACTATTCTTATCATTTAAGTAGTCGTTGATAGAATAGTATGCCTTTGAACAAAGGTTGGACTTTACTTTAGTTTTAAACGCATTATAAGGCAAATCTAGCAAAGAAGAGGGTAGCTTGTTATAAAAGGTTATACCAAGCCCAACAAATGAGTTATGAACCTTATGAAGCCGGTGAAAGGGAGCACAAACTAATGAGGTCATTCAGGCGTTGGACATTAATACAGCCGAAAATTAAAGTGATGGCAAAGAAAAATCTGTTTTCTTACGAGAAACAATTTTTCAACCATTTTTACTATAGAAAGTCGATGATCAATTTAAAATAAAAAACTTATTATTGTGTTTTTTTTTTGTAATTTTCAACTTTCAAACTCAAAACATTTATTTTAAATAAACCACAGGCACAAACAAATAACAGGCACAAACAAATAACAGGCACTTTTGAATTGTCAAGGGGTCGGTCAGTCAGAAATATGAAGCTAGTTGCCCATTCCAAAGCGTAGTAGGTACCTATGGAAAAGAACTACACTCTTTTAAATCAAAATATGGTTACAAAATATTGGTTACATCATTCATGTTGAAGTTATACATGTGAGAACGACCGCAAAACGTTAAAAACGTCCGTTATAAAAAATAAAATCAATTCAAATATTAGGTCTTTACCTATGAAATTGGAGATTTGTATGATAATTTTAAAATATAAAAAAAATGTTTTTTTTTTATTTCAGCTAATCAAAATACTGTCCCAAATTATCTATACAATGGCAGTTTGTTTATCTCTTTACTGTAGAAGTCTGCCGGACGGGAGGAGATGAAGTCAGCGAAAGCGTTTTGTACTGCCTGCCTCTCGGGTGTTGAATTTTTTCCCACTTAAAAAATTGTCTAAATTTAAAAAAAAGTAGAAATCTGTTGGGGCAAGGTCCGGTGAGTACGGTGGGTGACGGAGAGCTTCCAGCTGTAACTCTTGTAGCTTTGCGATGGTCTGTCGTGAAGTGTGAGCTCGCGCGTTGTCGTGGAGAAGCAATGGGGAAGAGTGATTGACTAGTCTTGGTTGTTGAATTACGAGCTTCTCCATCATTGTTTGCAATTCTTGGCAATAGACATCTGCCGTCACTATTGTGCCATTCGGTAAGAAGCTGTGATGTACAAGTCCACCAGACAGTCACCATCATCTTCCTATGAGTAATCTTTCCACCCACTGAGCAGAACGCTTACGGTTGTCGTACAGGATCCACTTTTCATCGCAGGTAACCATTCGATTAAGAATTTTCGAAGACTCGTTTCTATGCCGATTCAGTAGTGCTATGCATGCTTCGACGCGTAAATTTCGCTGTTGGTCGCTTAGTTCGTGTGGCACCCACTTATCTAGCTTTTTTATCTTTCGGATTTGACGCAAGTACTTTAATGTTGTTTTGACACTAACTCCAAGGCCCGCAGCAAGTTCAGCCGTAGATTGAGTTGGATCCGCTTCCACTATCGCCTTCAATTCGTCGTTGTCGACAATGGTTACTGGCCCACTGCGAGGCTCGTTCTTCAACTCAAAATTTCCAGATTTAAAACGATTGAACCAATAATGGGTTTATGCAAGCAGTGTTAGGCCCGTACACGTCGTTAATATTTCGTGTTGTTTGAGCAGCGGTATTTCCACGTAGGAACTCATATTCGAAAATTGTACGAATTTTCAGTTTATCCATGGCGCCAAAAACTACCACGATGTCACAAAAACAAAAAACTATCTAAAAATAAATGACTGAATTTGAAATTAAATTAAGAGGGCGTAACCTAAAAGTTGGCAACGTCGCAAATAGCTGTCAAATATTTACCTGTTTTGATTAATTTGGCAATAATACTGTATGGAAATATGAAATGTGGTTAACTAGCGAACTAAAATATTGTTAATGAAATGCAATAATTAATATCGTAACACCGAACATTTACTTTTATATGTAAAAAAAGTATTTGGAAACTTTCCAAATGCCTTTTTTACACCTAAAA
Organism: Xanthia togata; assembly: GCA_963853775.1. Lineage (NCBI taxonomy): Eukaryota > Metazoa > Arthropoda > Insecta > Lepidoptera > Noctuidae > Xanthia > Xanthia togata. The sequence continues at coordinate 9,638,722 of OY970817.1, read as the reverse complement.
CGGTTACAACATCAAATTCAGTGATATAATTGCAATTCATTATTAATATTCTAGTTCGCTAGTTAGCCACATTTCATATTTCCATACATTAATATTGACAAATTAATCAAAACAGCGAAATATTTGACATCTATTTCCGACGTTGCCAACTTTCAGAATAAACGCCCTTAACGTCTTTCGAATAAAATTCATTTGAATTTAGAATTGCGCGCCAATCGACAGATAATTAAATCTGAAAATGCTGGTTATAGAATCTCCAATTACATAGGTAAAGACCTATTATTTAATTAAAATAAGCCATGGCAGCTAAGAGATGACCAGTTCCTACTGATGGCGCCCGTTCACGAACTTGACGCAAACTTACATAGCAGCATAGGTGTTCCTTGTAAATTGAAATGAAAGCTCCTTAAATCTCATCCTCATAAAACAAGCTACTACGAGGGCTGCACTAAAAGTATCGGGAATGGAACATTTCCACTGTTCCTGTCATATTAAAATCTTTTTAATTGATAACTCCTTGGTTTTAAAAATCGAATACAATTTATTTATTTAAAAAAAGATTCTCGATCTTGTCACAAAGTTTTGTCAAACTTGTTTAGTCGTTGAGAAAATGGAATTGACTCGAGAAAATTCAAGAGCGATGATTTATTAAAAGCGGCTCACGTTACTTGGTGCGTCAGAACTCTCGAAAGATTCCACGCAGGATCCTCAAATGCTACAACATCGTATCAGGTGACGAATCCTGGATATACGCGTACGAACCCGAAACAAAAAACCAGTCACGAGTTTGGGTGTTCGAAAATGAGTTAAAGCCAACAAAAATTGATCGTTCACGGAGTGTTGCAAAAAAAAATGGTGGCCACGTTTGTCTCCAAAACCGGCCATGTTACGACTATTCCTCTTGAGGGACAAAGAACGGTTAATGTAGAATGGTATGCTAGCATTTGTTTGCCACAGGTCGTTTCTGAACTCCGTAAAGAGAACTGCAACCGCCGCATCATCCTCTATCACGACAATGCGAGTTCTCACACCGTGCACAGCACAAAAGAGTTTTTAGAGCAAGAAAACATAGAATTATTAGACCATCCGCCGTACAGCCCCGACCTAAGCCCTAATGATTTCTATACTTTCCCTAAAATAAAGAATAAATTGCATGGACAGAGATTTTCATCACCTGAAGAAGCTGTGGACGCCTACAAAACGGCCATTTTGGAGACCCCAACTTCCGAATGGAATGGTTGCTTCAATGATTGGTTCCATCGTATGGAAAAATGTGTCAAATTTCGCGGAGAATACTTCGAAAAGCAATAAATACATTTTTAAATAGTAATGTTGTGTCACTTCCTTGATTCCCGAAATTTTCAGTGCCGCCCTCGTATTCCTATTCCTTCTCTGTCCGTGCAGTAAGGTTGTGGAACTCACTTCCGCCTAGCATTCGTGATTTAAAAACTGTTTCACAATTCAAATATCGAGTAAAAGAGCCTTACCTTTCCTTACCTTTCCTCTCAACTGTGAGTATTTATATACCTATACCTCCTTACTAATAAACGTTGTATAGCGTCTGTGTAGTTACACAACGCTTTGTCTTCTTCTTTCAAAAGTCAAATTACTGACGACTGAAAGAGAGAAAACGGTGTGTTCACCTGATATAAAACGTTTATTAGTAAGGAAATTAGTATGTATGTTTATATATTTAAACTATACGTATATGTTTAAGTATATGTTAATTTATTACGTTATACGTGTAGGTTTATTTCAATATTTTAGTTTAAGACTTCGCATATTTATATTTTTCTCTTCTTGTTCTCACACACTACATACTCATCGTCTATACTCATAATTATGGGGGCGAGCCTATTGCCATCAACTTGGCACAAATACAGACTCCGGGCTGCTACTGAGAAATTCCAGATAGGAAAACTCAAACTCAAAGCATTTATTTCAATTAATCCAACGAGCAAGGGTCGGGGGGGAGTATTAATAACATACCTTGTCTAATTTCTTATCAGCCTCAGGAATATCTTCTTCATATCCCTCTTTCATTTGTTCGACTACTTCTATGTAATCTAATTCTGCTAGATATTCATCGCCCTCGTTCAAACCATCCTGCAAAGGAAATAGAAAACATGTACAATTTAAATGATACTTACGTAATTTTGATAGCTTCGCTACGAAGGTTAGACACGGTGTAATTATTTTGCCCGACTACGGCGAAGCAAAAAGGAGGGTTATGATTTTTACCGGTATGTATGTATGTTCATCTGTTCCCTCATAACTTCTAAACTACTCATCATAATTTGACAAATGAGGTGTCGTAGGAAGCGCCTAGATCGCCCGCAGGTTATATTATAGGCTATGTGACGTCACGTTAAATGAATATGTCGCCGTCAAGGGGAAGCAAGAAAAAAGCCATGACCTAAAAAAACGTAATCTGTTTGATTTATGCCCCAACAAGTGTCACTCCGGATTTTTAATTTGTCTGTCTGTGATTGTTTTTTGTCTGTGACCTTTTTGTTGACTTTTTGTCGTAGTTGTGTTTTAGATAGATAGATAGAATACTCTTTATTGTACACCATTAAAATATTAATGGTGTACAATAAAGAGTATTCTATCTATCTATCTAAAACACAACAACGACAACGACGACTGTCTGTAATAACATATATATAGGGGCCAATTCTCGATTTTAGAGATGGTGTCGAACTCGACAAAAATTTCTAATGACGTCATTTTTTCGACAAATTTTAAAAGTTGCTATTCTGGGGATGTCGAATTCGACATTTGTCGAAGGCTAACGTTAGAGTTCATGTCGAGTGCTTCTGAGCAGTAGAGATGTCATGTCGATTGTAGAGATACGTCATTTCTGAGTGAATTCGTTGAGTATTGGATTGTACACTGTGTTTTCTTTTCTTTAATTTTTAAATAAAATACGGCTTGGCTTCTCATACCTACTGGAAATTCGATTTATACTCTTTGATTTGTGCATTGTGGTTTCTTGAAACGACGACCTTCGCGCAAATAACAGACTCTGTAATTTGTGTACCCACGATTGGACTTGAAACCACTGAAAAATGGACGAGTTTATTAGCATTTTTATCTCGGAGTTGTTGGAAAGTGGCGAGCAACTGGCCAATACACGGCGACAACAGCGCACTTATCCCACCGTCGATATTTACGACTTGAGCGAAACAGAAGTCATTAAAAACTTCAGATTAGATAAAGATTTAATAAGGGTTCTAATAGATCTATTGGCTCCTGTAATTCAGGATACCACGAAAATAGACCTGAAAACGAAGGTAAATAATCGTCTGCTTCATAATTTTATTAGTCATGTATAACTGTTCACTAAACTAACCTTACCCACCAAAAATTGTGAAATGTAAAACAGCACCCAATAATGATGTAACACAGAGTACATGTAAACATAACTAAAGTTTTGAAGGAACCGCAAAAAGGCGCAAATTCTGACACTGACAGACAATCAACTGTCAATTTGTCAAACTGATTATTTTTACACTAAACGTTTCGTTTTATACCTAAATATTTAGGTTTAGTCAGCGTTTTAAAACAAAATCATTCATTAACTCATAGCTACCTAAAACGGAACGTGCGATTCTTCATAATGGTAACATTAACTTCACTCGACTCGACATTTATTTCTATTTTGACTGAGAATACCGAATTCTGCTCAATTCGACATTTTTTGGTAGAGATAGAGATATTTTTAATAGACATAGAGATAGACTTACGATCTCGAACTCGAGATAAATGGCGAAAATCGAGAATTGGCCCCATAAATTTAGAAATTTTACATAGGGTGACACAATGGGCGGTGTTATCGCTTAAAGCGATCTTTTACAGACAACCTTTGGGTGGATTAAAGGTAACAGGAGAGACAATACTGCAGGTAGTCAACGGTGTACCATCTACATATACAATAAATATGTACATACATAAATAAAGCATAAACTTATTCTTATAAATATATATACATAGATATACTTATAACATAAATCTATAAACATGAAACAAGAGCAAGGAACTAAATGTAATGATGATGTTTAAGGAGAGAGTAAGTGTTTAGTTTTTATAACTTTAATTTTTTTCGATGTCATTTTAATTCCCGCGTTGATAAATGGGCGTTTTTAAGTTTGCTTCGCAATTAATGTGACGTCACATTGCCTATAACCAGCGAACGATCAAGACGCTTCTAACGTTATCTCATTTGTACCAAATTATGAGAAAATTTGAATTTCGCGGTCTACCTTTGCGCACCAACCTTAAGGGTCACAATTTTCTACACACAAAAACTTAGGCCCAGACCTACTATCTGTAGATCTCTGTCTGTCTGATCCGTCAGGGAATTCTGCCCACGACACGCACTGCGCAGATGTTAATAGCTCAGTCCCGGCACCAACGGTCCTGCCTAACCCCGCGTCCTGATTAAAAGCTTATGTCAATTTTGGTGCGGGAAACCGGAACGCGCCCTCTGTCAGCGTGACCACGTGGTCAACGACAGCAGGAAGTGTGTTGTTTAACCTTAAATATGAGTTTAGAAAATCAGTTTTTTGTCCTCCAATTCTAAATATTCGAATCAGTGGGAGTGATTTCGTGAAAAGGGACAGAAGAGTGTCACAGGAGCCGGCGAAGTGCGCGATTTGACGAATGAGCTCGCGCGGTACTAGAGTCGGCCGTCAGAAACGACCTTGACGAGGCCCCGCCCTTTTAATGTTGATTATTACCAAGCTGAGATGTCAGATGGTAAACATCTTATGCGACTACTGTGAGGCTCACTCGATTTTTTTGTTTTATCGTGTTAGATACACATCATGTCTGTGAAGTTTCGGTCGCTAATTTATTTTGACCTTGTATAAAAATGTAATACACAATATGTAAAAAAAAACCTGTCCGATCCGAAAGGGACACACACATAAGTACTGCAATAACATTACCAAAAAGTTTTTTTTTTTTAATTATTATTGAAAATAAAAAATCATTGCTACTTAAAATGCACATTTTTAATACCAAAATTACCCCAATCCCATTAAAAATTTGCAAATTTTCAGCAGGGGTCAGTTATGACGGCCGCCAGCGCCCCATTTAATAACCCGGTAAAACCCCATTAAAAAAATGTGGGGATTTTTTTTTCTTTTTTTCTGAAAATTACCACATAAATATATACAACACCTTCACGGATCGGACAGGATTTTCTATATCATGTTGTATAGAGCTAATTCGAGATAATATCTTACCAAGTTAGCCGTAGCATCAGTGAGCAGGTTGCCAGCGTACACACAAAGGAAGGAGCCTTTGGGGACGTCGTTCAGCGCCCTGATACCCCAACCACGGTTCGGGGTTTTGAAGACCTGTAATATAAATATTTATAAAAATGTACAATTAAAAAAATTACGATAAATTCAGCATAAAGAAGAATGTCCAACTTTTTTCAAATTAACTTAGTTAAGAAATTCGGAAAGCTATATTTTCAAAGTTGGTTCGGAATAATGCTTTTTTTTTTCAAACTCCAACGATTTATTTCAATTAAACCAATTCCATAGCGAAACGCTGGCGGCAACAGCAGGCGACGCCACGTGTCGCCGCGACATGACTGGATTTTTTTATGTTTTCTTATATATTTTTATGAAGGCGACGACGTGTCGCTAGCTATGAAAGATGTTTCATAGAAATTCAGAGAAACCAGTTGTCCATTCCAAAGCGTAGTAAGTTCCTATGGAAAAGAACGGACAAGAAACTCCATGGACACTCTTTTAAATCAAAATATTATTTACATCCGGTTGAGGCCGGCTGTCCTACCGCGGTCACGGCAACTCGACATACTTCGAGCACGAATGTGACCCTGCGCACACGCAGGTACACGCTGTTTAAATCTCTATTATAAAATAAGGGCTAATATGGTCTGTGAATAATTTTACTTTATGGGCCTGACGGATAGAATAATCGACTAAATCATTCGAACAAAAGTATGTCGAGTAAAACCGGCCTCTACCGGTTAAACTGAAATTATCTTCACGGTTGGCGCAGTGGATAAGCGAATGACTGCTGCACTGCGTGGCGCGGGTTCGATTCCCGCACGGAACAAATATTTGTATGACCTACATGTAGTTGTTCCGGGTCTGGCTGTTTGTGTATGTGAGTTTAAATGTTTGTAAACGCACCCACGATACAGGAGAAATTCCAGGAGTAGGGCTGCGTTTAAGAGCGCTTATCCAAAAAGTTGGCAACGTCGCAAATAGCTGTCAAACATTTCGCTGTTTTAATTAATTTGGCAATATTACTGAGTGGAAATATGAAATGTGGCTAACTAGTGAACTAGAATTTTAATGATGAATTGCAATTATAATACTGAATTTGATGTTGTAACCGGTTTAGGTGTAAAAAAACCATTTGGAAAGTATCCAAATACTTTTTTTACATCTAAAACTAAATAATCGGTGTTACGATATTAATTATTGCATTTCATAATCAATATTATAGTTAGTTAGTTACCCACATTTCATATTTCCATACAGTAATATTTCCAAATTAATCAAAACAGGTAAATATTTGACAGCTATTTGCGACGTTGCCAACTTTTTGGATAAGCACTCTTAAAAATAAAAATAGTTATACATGTGAGAACGATGTAGAAAGGCGTGCACGTTAAAAGGGTCCATAAGCGTAACATTAGTCAACCGCACGATATAACTTGGCAGGTCTGAACATAGGCTCTGCGAACTTTCGCGCATGCTCTCTCACTCACACTTACCTCATGTCACCATTTGGTTCCTAAAAAATGTTATTGCGCAGCCTTCTGCGCGAAGTTCGGAACTGTCAAGTTATATCGGCCGCATTGTATGTAGTGTTAATTTAATATTGACAGCGCCCTTACGCTGTAGCAATAAGGGCGATTTTTGAGCAAATGTTACCACTCATGTGCGGTGTTCTGTATGTCATTGCGCTAGATAAGGTGTGGTCGAGACTTACCTGTAATTTCAATTGTAATGGATGTTGCGCCACGCGGTTGAGACATGTATGCTTGCATTTACACCTGCGAAACAAAGTAAAATTAAAATAGTTTTTTACTAGAATAAATTGATGGAACTGGCTGGAATCAATCGTGACAATTTCGCAAGATCTGTATCCGTAACCAAATGGTGCCAACGGGACCGAGGCGAGGAAATCATTTGAAATTTTTCCAGTGTGATATGGCCACTAATAACAACAAATAACAAAATTAAGTTTTTTATTGATAATTTGTTTTTATTGTTTTTACTACTTTTTTATTCTATTTTTTGTTTATGGGTATTTTGCCTGAAATAAAACAGTGTTTATTTATTATATTTTATTTTTTTAATTAAATTGGGGGGTGGGGAGGAGGGTCATTCAAGAACCATGGTGCTTGTTACTAAGGTATTAGATGTGTAACATCTTTCCTCTCAGGTTCCTGCAATCCGTGGGAGTGATAGCGCGCGCGGTGCTAGAGTCGCACGTCAGAAGGTACCAACCCATTTTCCGAGAGGTTGGTACTGTCAGTCAAGTTGTCAGATGTTACACTTCATATGCGAGCAGTTGGCCGCTCGCATTTAGAATTTGGGTATTCTCGTATCCCATCAGTAGCAGCTCCAAGTTTGGATTTATGCAGGGTAATAGGCCAGCCCAGTGGTCAGCAAACTGCGGCTCGCGAGTCGAATGCGCTTTTTAGCCTATAGAGTGTGGCTCTGTACAAATGTCGATGAGTGCGAGCGTAAATACGCACGGTGGTCGGGGTTTCTGTTACTAAGCAAGATACGGATAGTGCGACCCATGACACCGCGCCCCACTCCGCGCCGACTGTACTGTAGTGCGGGGCGGGGGTGGGGGGGGGGGCCTCGATGTGGATTGCACTATCTATCTATCATCATCATCTATCAAAGATTTATTTTCAGCAAAAATTTACGGGACACCGAAATTTAATCAATTACTGTACCTTTCAAGATTAACTTGTTAATAAGTAAGATGCCTTCATCAAATTATTATCAGCCGAGATGATGATTATGAAGGCATCCTACGTCTTAGCAAGTTAATTTTAGGAAGCGTAGTGGAGTGAAAACAAATGGGAGATTTAAGTATAAAGAAAAGTGTATTAAGGCGAGGTTTTCCGTGTCTGTAGGCCTTTGAAACGCTACCTCCGCCTCCCCCAAATGCAGAGTGACGTATCTATTTACGATGCACTGCCGACCATTTCACGGAAAATCCATGCCACAGCATGAAATATTTGCAGTTGATCAACTGAACTAGTTTTTCTTAGATTCGATTTTTTCAATAAGTTTACATTTTATGGGACCTACGGTGTCGATTACTTAAAATGTCCTGTGTACCTAATGGGCGTTTTCAGTCCGTTTCGTCGCTGTCTGCGACGATATAGGTTACGATAACAAGACAAGGCACTAAACGTATTCGATCATCTGATCGCCAATATCGTGTCGATGTCGGGTCGGTGTCGTTATCGGCTAATGTATTGTGTGTGTGCGTGCGTGTGTTTGTTTTGTGACAATCAATTCATTTTATTTATAAAATAAACAACATTTTTTCCTTTTCATATACCTACTGTTATGGGAGAGATCGTAGAACGTACAACGAAAAACATGAAGTTTAGGCCTCTTCTGTCATCTATGGTTTTAATAAAAATCAATAAAAAAAATCTCATTAACAGTCACCTAACCATAGCCACCCTTGTACAAACTGCTGATTTTTTTAGTGATAGCTGGGGTAGTCATGAATAATCTGTAAGAAGCAGTTCGTGTATCAGTGTTGTGCCATTAGGTAGTATATGAAGGAACGCAGACGTTTAATAAGTCACTTAAAACGAAAAACTTCGCAAGCAATGGGAAATTGCTACTGACGAGTGTTACTTGCGCGTTTCGACCTCAGGAGGAGCTGCATCTCACACAGATAACTCTGTTACTTGCTCGCTAGCCAGCCAGTCGCGTCACCAGTCCTAAATCTCTGTATATTTTGGTCGCCGAGACCAAAACTACAAACAGTGTACAGTGAAGATTTATAAAATGTGGCTGTTATTTTAGTATATTGTCTTGTTGTATGTCTTATGACTTTCACGCGAATGAAGTCACGGACAGAAACTAGTTTCAGATAAACATGACTTTGCGGTAGTAAGGTGAAAGTTTAAAATTATAATAGTGCTACTGGGTATCTCAACGGTCACGCAAAATGTAATTTTGATAGAAAATATCAAAGTCATAATTTCGTTCGTTATAAAAAGAACTATTGTGCAAAATTGCATGCTTCTAGACCCAGCGGTTTAGGTTGTGCATTGTCTGTCAGTGAATTTAAGAATTTTATCAAGTAAATTTAAGAAAAAAAGTGGCGAATTTCCATACAAACTTTCATCTTTATTTCGTCGGGATTTTTGTTAAGTTGGATGGGCTAAAAATTGTCTTACTGTTTCGCTTATACTGTGACCATATTTTTTTGTTTTGGATATTTCCCACCGCTCATGAAGATTCGTAAATATTGACGGCTATACAGGGTGAAATTGAATTCATGGGCAATCTCTTAAGGGGTCATTGTACTCATCATTATGAACAACTTTTACTATGGGACGAAACCTGAAATCGCGAAAAAAAAATCAGCTGTTCCCTACATTTATGTTCGCATAACTCGTCAAAATGTAGGGAACAGCTGATTTTTTTTTCGCGATTTCAGGTTTCGTCCCATAGTAAAAGTTGTTCATTATGACGAGTACAATGACCCCTTACGAGATTGCCCATGAATTCAATTTCACCCTGTATACGAAGTAACAATTGCCATAATTTATTGTCAAGTGACGTACCTAATTTCGATTTCCTAAAATAATAGATTCGATAAATTATAGCTGTAGCAAGCTATAATTTATCGAACCTATTATTTTCGAAACAGTAAGACAATTTTTTCCCTTCGACTTCTTTCCCTTACTGCTTTGACCACCTTTTTCGTACGAACACTACGTGGACGGCCAGATCTTTTTCTGTCACAAACAGAGGAGGTCTCATTGTACCTATTAATAGCCCGGTACACAAACATTTGACTAATACCAAGCGTATGGACAGTTTTATCGAATCTATTATTTTAGGACATCGAAATTTTAGAACGACATTTTATCGTTTATGTGTCGTATAAAATATCGTAAACAGTGACTTTTTGTATTCAAAACTGAAAGTTGTTCATACTGAGCCAATACGATAAAATCACGGATTCAAGAAAAAAATTGTGTTGCTGGCTCCGCTATTCGAAAAATATTGTTATATTTTATTTGTCTTACGTTTAATATCAGTTTCTCAATTGATTAAGAGTGTTATGTTTTATCTGTGTCAGTTTCATATCAGTTGATCAATTGATTTAAAGTGTTGGTAAAATGAGTGATTCTGGAAGTTACGCATTTTAATAAATAAAATAGAAATGGCGCCGTTGCAAATTAAACATTATTTAGTAATAATAACAAGTGCTAGTATATTTGTTGAGAAAATACAACGACGAAATAAGAAAAGTAACACTGTGCTTTATTTAATCTCCTTACTTCTTAATTGATTACAATATAATTACGATTTTTATCGTGTTCCATACATTTGTTCATGTTAGTATAGCACTTTTGTTTGAAACACCATTTCTTTTTAAATTTTCTTTGTTCTTGCGAGAGTGATAGTTGTTTGAAATATTTCATATGCAACCGACAACCGGACAAATTGTATATGATGTGTTTATTAATGTAGGATTTGATATTAGCAAAGACAATTCGATAGAGAGTGAATATAGTAACATTGATGAATCTGATTAAAAAATCAAAAAAAGACTTCTTCATAAACGACGACAAAAAATTATATATCGATAATAATTTGTAATGTGTCTAGCACTATTGTAAGATGACAGTTAAACGTCATCATATCGCATAGAAATAATCTCACTTTCGAAAACAATGTTATGAATTAAAACTATAATAAAATAACGAAATATTTTTTCTGAGCTGTCGCAATTTCATATATAATGTGTTCTTCTTTTATTAGATTTTTTGTAACAACTGCAGAGAGAGCGTATTTTTAAAAATTTTGACACAGGTCCACCCCCGATGACGTTCCGCAGGACTCTGAGCGCGAGCCGATTTAACCCGATTTACTATATTTGGGTTTATTTAAAAAAAAATCTATTAAACTTAAAAATCCAATCTTTAAATAACCTCTAAAATACGATTACCTCATCATATATGCAATTTTCATATTGTTTTGTGCTGTAATTAGGAAATGAAACGAAAAATGGTTTTGAAATCGACCCTGTTTCGGATTTTTTTTCGATCGAGCAAATTACAATTTATCGTGTTTTTAACCTTTAGCGTCCCTCAAACAAGGATGTATCTATGACATATCTTTTTTTCAGGACCCAAATACACTAGTTTGACCATTTAAAATTGATTTTAAAACAGGCAAATTCGTAAAACCTCCCCTTAAGACAGTTTGGACACACAAAGGATTACCGACCACTGAACTTGCCCACTATTACATGAAGCTTATTAACATAACTGGCGAAATGTGGGTAAACACCTCTTGCCTAACTCTTCAGGAAAAACAGGCGTGAGTTATCATAATCAGCCTATACTGTGCCCACTGCTGGGACTCAGGCCTCCTCTGTGATAGGGAGTGGGCCGTAATCCACCACGCGGGCCCAGTGCGGGTTGGTAGATGTCACATGTCTTCAAATTTTTGGTTCTAGGACATGCCGGTTTCCTCACGATGTTTTCCTTCACCGTTTTGAGAGCAGTGGTGATGAAATAAGTTATACAAAGTAAAGCGTCCGTCTGGGTTTGAACCTATCTACCTATAAAACTTACCTAGAATTGCACTCGTATATCCCAGAAGGTAACGGCTCGGGCAGTCTTCTATAAACATAGCCCACATTAGGTCCACGTAGCCCGATGGTGCGAGCGCCCTCTAGCGTCATTTTCCAACAAGCACATTTTGATTTATCCTGAAACAAACATGTATTGGATGGACTGTGTGAAAGATGATATGGCTAGAAAAGGGGTGTCTACCGAGATGACGACTGATAGAGAAGTGTGGAAGAAAAAGAAATGTTGCGCCGACCATAAATAAATTGGGATAATATACTTAGAAATAATTATGATATTGAAGTAGTGCTGTTGTTGGTAATATTCCCTGCTAAAGGAATATGGTAATATTCCATCCTCAAATAAATATTGTGATCTTGTAGCGGTTACACCGCCACATATGAACTACGCATCAAAGACATAACGTCACACAAATCCTGCATCGCGCAATTAGAGTTTACCGTGCGAACGACATATATAAAACTATCCAACATCAACAGTTGGGCAGTTGCCCGCCAGACACAACACCCGTCTGGTCGGAGGATCCTTCCTTTTCTATGGTAGATGAGTGAACTTTACACCCTGTTCCTCATACCCCTAAATTGGTGACCCCAAGTATGAACGTGAACGCAGCCTTCGTGCAACTACTTCAGCGTGACGTCATCATCATCACTCCCGCAAGCTTTCGTGAGGCGAGTCACAGACAGCTAGCACCCTCGGCTTCAACGGGTATCCTGACCACCAGCATGCAGCGAACGCGCATTCCTAGTCATCACCCCGACTCACTGGGGAATCACCGCAATCACCTCAATCCGCATAAAAAAAAATATATATAACAAAACCAGTTTACTGTATCATGCACACATCGTGGCTGGCGGGCAACTGCCCAACAATTGATGTCGGGGAAGTTACATGTTTGTTTGATGCGTAGTTTGCATGTGGCGATGTAGTTGCCGCCACAGTTTTGGTAATATTCCATCCTCAAATAAATATTGTAATCACCTCAAACAAAAAAAAAACCAACCCAGTTTACTGTAACAATATCCCCGTCACTAAAAATAAGCCATTACACGTTAGCCTTCGCACGTTTACCCAAAGTAGCCCATGATGTGCCATTGTCCTAATATTTATTGTCCCATAGTAGTCCGTGATGGCCCACTGCTCTTAAATGTTGTTCTATACTGCCCTGCTAAGCGGAAAGGCGCTACCTCTCTCTGAGATACGGCCTTTTAGTTTTTTTTTTTTATACCATTCAATAGCTATAACAATTCCGCATCTAATGGTATTAATTAAGCCAAATAGCGCTATCTAACTTAAAACATTAAAAAAGAACCACTAAGAAGTTTTTATATAACCTTGTTTCCTTAAACTATAATTTACAAAGAGTCAAATTTCTCAAAACTTACTCCGATTGAGATAACGTTTTTCGGCTTAGGAGGGCAGTATAGTTGTCCATGATAACCCATTGTTGGGCCACAATGATCCACGATGTGCCATAGTGGCCCATGATGGCCCATCTTATTTTTTTACTTTCATGCTATAACTCACATGAGTCTTCGGTACGATCGTATCCGCACAAGAACTAGCGGCACGCCAATGGGAGTCCATTCGGTGTTGTACGAACAGAACTCCGATAAGGTCTCACCTGTCCCGTCACACGCCGCCGGGACATAGTGGGCCATGATAGTCCACTGCACTTATACGTTAGTTGTCCATGATGGTTCAATGTTGGGCCACAGTGGTCCACGATGGGCCACAGTGGTCCATGATGGCCCACGTTTTTTTTTTTAACGTTTCCTCGCACTAGGAATTTCTCCTGTATTGTGGGTGCGTTTACAAACATTGAAACTCACATACACAAACAGCCACACCCGGGACAACTAATTGTAGGTCATACAAATATTTGTTCCGTGCGGGAATCGAACCTGCGACACGCAGCGCCGCAGTCATTCGCTTAACCACTGCATCAACCATGTCGTCCTTCTATTCTTGTTTCGTACTATAATATCTCACCTGACAGTCGTCGGTGCAGTCGCAGCCGCACAAGAACTCGGGCTCCAGGTTGAGCGGCACGCCGGCCGTGGGCGTGCGCTCGGTGTTGTACGAACAGAACTCCGGCAAGGAGTCGTCGTAGTAGTTCACGCAGGGCACTGGGACGTTCTCTTTGCCGTGGGAGAGGTCCTGAGAAAGAAATGATGAAATGAAATTGTTTATTCTGTAAATAGGATATTGGAATCACTTTTACAAGTCATCTTAAAAAAAAAAAAAAAATGCTAGATAAGTTCGGCGTTTCCTATTCTGAGAAGAAAGGCCGAAACAAACTCAGAGGTCACAGTCTCTTTTAAAGTCCAGACATAATCTTGGTCAGGCCATATGAGGACCATGTAGATTAGTCTGAAATGGTCTTTTGAGAAAAGAACCACACAGATTTGAGTGGACCTGTCCTGTCAGTGCAAGCATTTGTCAGTAATCGTGGAGCTCAACTCGACGAACAATACCAAAGAAAGGACATTTGGGTAGGCCGCATAAACTACTCAAACTGCGAGACCATCATTAAAACCAACCGACAATGAAAAAGTTTATGAGAGAAAAAAAAACCATATAGTCCTCACATTCACAATAATTAAAACATTACAAAGTAAGCATGTCATGGGATTTAAAGTAAGGCCATTTTAATAGGTAACATTTGACGTCTGTCAGTTTAGTGAAAGCAAATCGTGAAAATTACTCGTATCGGTCATTATTACAATAAATATGTAATCGTAATTGAAAAAAGTTAAGCTATTGTGCAGTTCTAACAAAACGAAAAAATATATTATTTTATGCCCGCCGTTACAAGGTTACGTTGTAGAATTTTGATGAATTGTCAAATGTTACCTATTAAAATGGCCTTACTTTAGTATTAGCTGTGGCATAAAAATTTGAAGATGTCGTAGACCATTATAATCCATTTTGTGAAGGTATGACGATTGGCTACCACGGTCTATCTTTTAAGTGTTATGAGCCAACTTGTGCAGGTCTCATGAGCCATTATAGCTCATCTTACGAAGGTATCATGACCTACAGGCCATAACGAGCCACCGTGTAAAAAGATCATGACTTATGGCCAACAGTTCATCGTGAAAATGGGTTATTGACATACCTTTTTCCCTACAAGACACTTATTGAGCACGAACTCTGCCAGACAATGCGTAGAGTAGTGGAAGTCAAAGAGATCTACAGGCAAGTCGCTGTCTATTGTACGTAAGTAGTGATGTAACTCGCGCATGTTTCGTAAGCGACGGCCGCAGGGCGCGCGGTACATCACTTCCTTGTGGCCTTTGAAGCGGACTATTTGTCTGGAACAAAAACACAGAATTAATATTAATTAAGTAGGCATTTGCACAGCAGTGAGACTGTGGCGGCATCTACATCGCCACATACGAACTCCGCATCGCATTGACGTCACGCAAAATCGTGCATCGCGCAATTAGAGTTTACCGCGCGAACGATTTAAGACTATCCGACATCCGATCTCCACCCGATCGACACCCGTCTGGTCGGAGGATCCTCCCTTTTCTATAGAGGATGAGTGAACTTTACACCCTGTTCTTCATGCCGCTAAATCGCTTTTACCTTGTCAGGCGATTCCTTTCTTTACTTCACTGTGCAATTATTAGGGAAAACATTCGCTCGACATTTGCATTGTGTACTATGATTTTCATAAATCCTGTGATGTAACCAATCAAGCCCTACTTTTTAAAAAGTTGCGCAACTCTGACGAACGTTAGATTTTCAAAAGAACAGGTTGTCATCTAAGCTACTGCCCTATTCTTTCAAAACTATACTTGCGTGATACCGTGATATTCAAAAATTCCTGTCTTAGCTTAGCGCCGGCCACTCGCCTGTCTTAACGAATGCCTGCAGATGGTAACCCTATGTGCGACCATCTTCAAAGGCTCTCCCCCTTTAATATTACTTACCTTGCCTACGTTGCTGCACAAGATGGGCCATAGTGGTTCATCCTAACCCCTTCTTCTGTGGATCATTGTAGGCTATTTTGGCCCATACTGGTCCGTATTGGTAAGTTTATAACTCACTTTTCCCATCCGCTGAGCAGTGGTTTTGCCAATAAGTTATAAGTCCTCAACTCTTTCAGTGAGAGTACGTCGCTTCGCTTACATCTCGGACGACATCTGCGTGGAAACATCTTCAAAGGCTCTCCCCCTTTAATATTACTTACCTTGCCTACGTTGCTGCACAAGATGGGCCAGTGGTTCATCCTGACCCCTTCATACTGTGGATCATTGTAGGCTATGTTGACCTATAATTGTCCGTATTGGTAAGTTTATAACTCACCTTTCCCATCCGCTGAGCAGTGGTTTTGCCAATGGGTTATAAGTCCTCAACTCTTTTAGTGAGAGTACGTCGCTTCGCTTGCATCTCGAACCGCATCTGTGTGGCACCATCTTCAATGGTTTCACCGCGTTCTTTGGTGTGTAGTACTGTGAAATAATATTAAAATGATATACCTATTTGATGAAAGATTGTCTTGGACATCAATGACATGAACGTTGAAAAAAAAATCATGAAGGAACTTGGAAATCCCCACTGAGCAAGTACAGACGCCAGCTCGTCAACCTACCCGAAACTATAAAATTTTCCCAATCAACTTTGAACCTTATAGTTTAGTAATAAAGTTGAAAATCTATTAAAGAAATTGGACGGATTGTATTAGGTTGATGTGCTGGCGTCTGTACTATCGAAGAAGTTCATATCTATACACCGTAAGGACTATTTCTGGTTGCAGCGCTCGGCCGCGATAGCACCGGGGCGGTAACAGATGTGGTAATCGTGTTCAAGGGATTTTGGTTTCAAACTGCTTAGATATGAAATTCTTCGATAGTACATGATGCGGCACGGAAACTTGCTGATTTGTATTTCGCGCCATGCGTCGAGATGGGGTCGGGAAAGGCCGGGAAGCGTCTCATTCGAAATACGAAATCATGAAGTTTAGTTAAACGCGCAGTCAGTTCGCGCATTTGCCGTCGAGGCTTACTTTTTTTAATGGCCGCCAGAGGGCCTCCCACTCGCCCGATTTGACTCCTTGTGACTTTTTTATGGGATTATTTGAAATCAACTGTTTACAATGACTGTCCAAGGAGCCTACTTCACCTGAAAAATAATGTACGCCAAGCCATCGTCAACATACCCGATATGCTTAGAGTCTGGCTAACGAAAGTAGGCCTTGGAATTATTTGCGAACTTTTTATATAGCAACTCTGTATGAACGTCAACGTCAATTTGACAAGGTTGTCGTTCGGTATCTCTGGTGTCAAATTGTATGCGTTTGTGTAAATTGTGATTCTAATTACGGTTTAAAATGAACAAATCTATCAAAAGTGGTGTACGAAAGATGTTGTTTTGCATGATTGGCAAGTTCAACGAAAAACAACAACAGCGTGATGCCGCGTTTAAACAAAAACAAGATTGTCTACGTGTGGTGTTGAATTTCATAGGTTAGTAGACAATATTATTTTGATACTTTGAACACCTACCTATCCAGTCGTCTTAATAAAATTTTGATTTATAATTTACATATCCTTACAAATAAGTTACTTTCGCTTTTTCGTATTGAATAAAACTAATTATATTCATTCGTACATCGCATCAGTCAACGTATTCATTTTAATAACATCACCTATGTTTTACGTATATACTCATAATGAATTTTTGCTGTATTTTTGTTGGTAATTTATTATTTATTATATGCTTTATTGTACATACAAAACGATATATAACAGAGGAAGAAAAAACAATTAAAATACATACAATGGTAATTTTAAAACGATTAACTTTCTTTAACAGAGAATCTGCAAGATGTCGAAGGAGTTGATGAAATAGTAAGAACTATTGAAAATCTCACTGAATTAAAGCAGAAAGATAGGATAATAACCCAGAATCAGTACTTAGAAGAAATAACTTCAATGACTGGTAAGTTTTTACTATACACTGGTGTTTTGAAATTAAGCCGAAAAAAACCTTTGCATTTACGTAAACCAAGAATTAATTACATATTTTGTATATCTTCTTTGCAGAAGTGAGTGTCAGAACACTAAAGAGAGTAAAAAGGGAAGGTGCAGTAAATGAAGGTGTCTGGAGTACCCCGGGGAAGAAACGCCCACGGAAACCTACTGTGTCTAACCTAGATAACTTTGACATAGATGCTATGCGTAACAAGATAAACGAATTTTATATTGTTAAAAAACAAGTTCCTACACTGAGGACACTGTTGGTGGAGTTAAAAGAAAGTATTGATTTTAACGGATGCAGAGAAACTCTGCGCCGCTTGTTATTAGCCAATGGCTATGAATTTAAAAATAATAAAAATGAGCGTTCTGTATTAATAGAACGCTATGACATATCTGCTTGGAGACATAGATTTTTAAGAACTATAGCAGGAAAACGTGCAGTGCCTTCTGCACGTTTTCCTGCTATAGTTCTTAAAAAGCCAATCATTTATTTAGATGAGACTTATGTCCATAGAAACTACAAGCCTAAGAAGTCATGGCAAGGTCCTTCAACTAGTGGTGCAATTGAAAATGTTTCGACCGGGAAAAGGTACATTATAGTTCATGCTGGATCAGAGAAAGGCCCCGTACCAAACTCTTTGTTAGTGTTTAGTACTAAATCAAAAAATGCTGATTATCACCATGACATGAATGCTGAAAATTTTAATAAATGGCTTAAAGAAAAACTTATACCAAATTTGGAAGAACCAAGTGTAATCATAATGGATAATGCTAGTTACCATTCGGTAATTATAAATAAGGTTCCGAACACACAAACACGTAAAAGTAATATAAGAGAGTGGCTTCGTGATAATGGAATTCAATATGAGGACTACCACACGGAAGCAGAGCTGTTGTGTATTGTAAAACGAAATACGCCTAATCCAATATATGAAGCTGATGAAATTTTAAATCAATGTGGTCATGAGGTGTTGAGACTTCCACCCTACCATTGTGATTTAAATGCGATCGAGCTTGTGTGGAGTTTGGCAAAACGTAAAGTGGCTAGCAAAAATATTGCAGTTACTACAGCTGCATTAGAAGAAATAATTAAAGATTCATTTGAAAACGTAAGTTCACAGGATTGGAAGAAAATTACTGATCATGTAATACATGTTGAAAATAAATATAAAGAACGTGATAAAATAACAGAAGAAAATTTAGAAAGTTTTATTATAAATGTTGGAGACAGCGATACTAGTGACAGTGATGAATCTTTTGGCATTGAAGTGTTAGAATCTGATTTTGATTACGATGAATAAAACTAAGTTATTATGTATGGAATATTATCGTATTTTATTTGTCTATTTATTTTCGGATTCCGCTCATATTTACCTCATATACTAACACCTATACCAGATCAATAAATCCTTAAAATCCCGTTACAAACCTGATACATATCAAAAATTAATACATGTGTAGATAAATTCTGTTTCTTTATTTCCCTAACATAATGTTCTTATACTGTCTATATATAGGGTTTTTCATTAAGAGCGCTCGAACTTTGAAATGAAATAAAACAACCTGTTTAAGTGATATTACTACAATTTTTATAACATTTTAAAGAATATTCAATGACATTATGTGTGGAAAATAATATCAGCCAAATGGCCACTGCGACTCCGCTGTAGATGGCGTATTCTGGTGGACTAATCTTGGAGGACGTCTTCGCATAAATGGTCAATTTCACGAAGAACGCGAGTTATGTTGGCCTTTAGGGCAACAATTGACTGTGGTTTATCTGCGTACACTAAAGATTTCATGTAACCCCACAGAAAATAATCGAGCGGTGTTAACTCACACGATGAACGCCATAAATTGACCACAACGCACAGAACGTAGGCGAATAGACAACTGGTTTTGATAATAAATTTTACACAATGTCTACGCGTTGTTGAAGCGTGTAGCGTTCCATGGTGAAATGTCACGACAAAATATATATTCATGCCAAATTTGGTAGCAATCGCATTACCGAAATGGCCGCTATGCGCTGCTAAAGTTCGAGCGTCCTTATTGAAAAACTATATATATATGATATTTTTAATAATGAATTACCAAGTATCAAAGTAGGTTATTCCAATTTTCATAGTATAATTTTAGTGTTGTCATGCATGTATTTTTTAAATTTGCCGCCAATATTCTGGGGCCAACTTTCGTTAGCCAGACTCTAGAAGAGTTGAATGAAACTTCAAAAATCGGGTAACTCAAATTCAATGCATTGACAGCGAGGGCCGTTATTTGGCCGATATCATCTTCAAAACTATTTTATTTAAAAAAATTAGATACAGTGACATCTCAATTACTTCATTTTTAATGACATTTCAAATCAGCAAGTTTCCGCGTCGCACCCTGTATAATGATTAATATGCCTTCTCTGTATTTGAAGAGGCATTTGGCCTGCAGACTGATAGTATATTTTTTTTCCAATCAACATCCCTATTACAGCATTTGTACGCTGTATAGCGTGCTTGTGCACCCTTTTTTTTGGGTGGGAAATCATCAAACGACTTCTCCCGCTCTGGGTGGAGCGAGAGGGCGTGTCAGACTCTTACTGACTAAAACCCACCCGTGTTCCTTCTGTTGCCTGTGCAATGCCAGGGGGCCACGGTATCCCTTTCGGACTTTCCCGCAACCCCGGCAGGCATTGGTCCCATCGGACCCCTTCACTCGCTGACACTCTTTGAGGCGCGCGTGGAACACAACACGCCATCGCCCCGGGCCTGCATGTCGATTCTCGTAACCACTTCACCGCGAAAACATGTGAAGTGAGCGTGGAGTGAGCTGTCAGTGTCATCTCACCCTGTTGGAATGACAACTCACTTCACCTAAGTTTTCACGGTGAGATGCTTACAGAATAGCACTGCTGGTCCTTACCGGACGGCGAGCTACCCATTGCTCGCCGTCCGCAAGCCCGCGCCTACGGTGCTTGTGCACCCTCTCTCACCTATTTTATTTAAATCTACTTTGACTAAAATTATACTACTCTCCCTCATAAAATGAGTTAACGACTAAAACAAAGAAAAATATAGTAAAGTACAAGTACAAGTACAAGAACAACAAAGATAAAGCAACTACAGTATCCGGCCGTAAAAATGGCATATCATGTTAAAGAAAATGTTCGGCTGTCTAAATGATATTTCTTTATTTTGCAAGTGTCATATTTATGACCGGGTACTGTAACATTCCTTAGAAGTACTCACCACAACTCTGCTGGTGACAGGATCCGTGTGTGTGGGGGGCATGGTCTGTTGTGATGGCGGGAGCACTTGAGGAGGTGCTGAGGTAGACTTCTTGGCCACAGCGCGTTGGCGACGTATCTCCTGGTGAAATGATTTAATTTAGACAAGATATTTTTCTTATAATATATGTCATATTTCACACAAAACACTAATTTACAATTGGTCCTCATATGGCCTGACCAAGATTATGTCTGGACTTTAAAAGAGACTGTGACCTCTGAGTTTGTTTCGGCCTTTCTTCTCAGAGTAGTCAAATAGGAAACGCCGAACTCATCTTGCTTATTTATATATTTTTTTTAATATGACGTGTAAAAGTGATTCCGATATCCTATTTACAAAATAAACAGTTTCATTTCATTTCATTACAAAAACTAACTTTTAAATGTAATGAAACTCATGGATTTCTGCCAATCAGCATCTGATATATATTTTTTTTAATTTTCACTTCGATTTTCTTTAAATTCGAGAAAAGGACACCTTGACTTTTTAATGTGATACATAATAAAAAATTACAGACATTGTATTGTCTTTCTGCGAATTATTAAGCTTTAACTATATTTTTTTAATAAATAAACAATAATCCAAACTATTAAAAGTCAAAACTTTTAGTTTCAGTCTTACCGAAAATTTCTAATACAGGACAATGTTATTTATTTATTTCATGGAGGACTTACAGCTAACAAAAAAAGAGGTATTAGTCACCAGAAAGCCAATTACCAGTCCTCACGTTTAGAATTATAAAAAAAACAGACAGAAGTAAAAAGAATACTGCTTGAGATAACCGCTGTCACTTAAAAAATTGCAGGCTCAAGCACCTTCTGGCTGAGTTCACACTAGTTACGAAAGGATCCAGATCATGTCGCTTGCATATCTCATTAAAATTTCTACTTGCACGCACAATATAGCTGTTCTGCCTATAATTCGATGACGAATGAGGAACACAAATTGGAGGATTGAAACGCAATATTTTACTAGGCACATTAAAATATTGCGTTGGATAATAGTTCAGGACTATCAATATCGCTGTGGAGGATTTTTAACAAAAACGCAATTTTACGTCGATCTACTTACTAGTGGCAATAGGTGGTATTTCTTACAGAGTCGAAGACATTCTGCTGAGTCATATGGAACCTTTTGGTGAAAGCAAAGATGATGAAGCGTTTTCGTATATTTTCTATGCGGTCTATATATATTTATGATACCGTGGATTCCATATCTGAGACGCATACTCGAGCTGACTCCTTACATAAGTACAGTACAATATTTTGAGCGTTTTAGCCTCCGTGAAACATTTAGAAAGTCGCATTATAAATCCAAGTAGTTTAAATGTTTTTTTAACAATAGCATCAATGTGTGAGTAGAAAACTAATTTACTATCTTCATAAACGCCCAAGTCACGAATAGTACTGCACCTAGGCAAGTTTTCGCCCGCCAAAGTATAGGTAGTGACCAGGACCGCACTTTTTCTGGTGTAGGTAATAACGGAACACTTAGATGGGTTGAGGTCTAGTTTATTAGCCCGACAATACTCTTCAAGCCGACATAAATCAACCTGTAGTGCAAGCATGTCATCATGTGATGCAATAGTGGCAAAGATTTTCATGTCATCGGCAATGGAGGAACTGATCGATGTCGTTCACATAAACTACAAATAAGAAAGGACCGAGCAACGAACCTTGAGGCACTCCACTGGGCACGTTTACCCAGCTAGACTACAGTTATTGATTACTACTGCTTGTGACCTTTTATCAATGTAAGAAGAGAACCACCTTAGCAGGTCTCCACGGATGCCTATGTGTCTTAACTTCTTTTTATGGGATTCGTGCTCGATCCGATCAAATGCCTTACTGTAGTCAGTGTAAAACACATCGACCTGCTTACCATTATCCATAGCCTCCGTGATAAAATCATTAAATAAAATCGGGTTAGAAGTGGTAGATCGTCCTTTTAAAAACCCATGCTGAAAAGAGCTTAAAGAGTTAGCAAGGGCAGGGTATAACTGGTTATAGATAATCCTTTCAAATATTTTAGCGATTATGCACAGTTTAGATATAGGCCTGTAATTAGTAATCTCAGTCTTAGTACCCTTCTTATGCACGAGTGTGATAAACGCAGATTTCCATACTCTAGGGGTTATTTAATAAATAATAGATGAAATTAATTAATGATCAAATCAAGCAATTCTTACCTCATTTTGTATCTGCTGCTGCTGCTGCTGCTGTTGTTGTTGTTGCTGCGCCTGCGCATCCACTGGCTTGCTCGATTCCTGCTCATCCGACCGAGTGTACTCCACGTACGGCATATTGAACTGTAAATTATATTATCACATTAGTTTATCGATAGCGGAAGGATAGCTAAATAATAACACCCATACGGGTCGATCGCAGGGTAAGCTACGCTTGCCGCGTTCGGTTCTTGGATGGGACAATTAATCCATTACATATCGGGTTTGAGATCCCTCCGTGCCTCGGAAAGCAAGTTAAGTCGTTCGTCCCGGCTGTCATTGCGATGCTGGGGCTCCGTGGGCCATGCTGGGGCTCGGTGAGCCATGCTAACCCATACTGGCTCATAGTGGACCATGTTGGGCCATGGCGGTTCATGCTGGGGAATTGGTCCATGTTGGTCAATGCTGAGCCATGATGGTCTACGCTGGCCTATGAGAAATGCACGTAAGGGGTGGCGTACCCACACATTACAGTATAAAACTGATTTACATCCGTCACCTCACACTTCAGGTCCAGTTAAAAACCAGCGTCAGGCACTAGTTGTCTGGCATTTATGCTGAACTGGGCCTATTTGGCGCAGCCGCGAGGCACCCATTTCTGCTAGTATCATACAACGCACTTTTACACTTTTTATTTTGTATTCTTTCCTTTTATTTTTTTTCTTTTTAATTGTGTGCCTTTTAGTCTGTGCCAAATCAATGTATTTTCTTTCTTTCTTTGTTAGTTTTGTTTACCCTGGGCTGCGCCTTGCTGCGCGGCATGGGGCGCGGGCGGTGGCGCTCGGCCGCGCGCAGCTCCAGGTACAGCGGCGCCAGGCGCGTGGAGCCGCGGTACACCCACTCGCGCCGCCCGTCGCCCACGAACTTACCCTGGGCTGCGCCTTGCTGCGCGGCATGGGGCGCGGGCGGTGGCGCTCGGCCGCGCGCAGCT
The DNA here is from genome assembly GCA_963853775.1 of Xanthia togata. Lineage (NCBI taxonomy): Eukaryota > Metazoa > Arthropoda > Insecta > Lepidoptera > Noctuidae > Xanthia > Xanthia togata. Next base: position 9,614,427 of record OY970817.1, on the reverse strand, counting down.
CCAGGTACAGCGGCGCCAGGCGCGTGGAGCCGCGGTACACCCACTCGCGCCGCCCGTCGCCCACGAACTTACCCTGGGCTGCGCCTTGCTGCGCGGCATGGGGCGCGGGCGGTGGCGCTCGGCCGCGCGCAGCTCCAGGTACAGCGGCGCCAGGCGCGTGGAGCCGCGGTACACCCACTCGCGCCGCCCGTCGCCCACGAACTTACCCTGGGCTGCGCCTTGCTGCGCGGCATGGGGCGCGGGCGGTGGCGCTCGGCCGCGCGCAGCTCCAGGTACAGCGGCGCCAGGCGCGTGGAGCCGCGGTACACCCACTCGCGCCGCCCGTCGCCCACGAACTTACCCTGGGCTGCGCCTTGCTGCGCGGCATGGGGCGCGGGCGGTGGCGCTCGGCCGCGCGCAGCTCCAGGTACAGCGGCGCCAGGCGCGTGGAGCCGCGGTACACCCACTCGCGCCGCCCGTCGCCCACGAACTTACCCTGGGCTGCGCCTTGCTGCGCGGCATGGGGCGCGGGCGGTGGCGCTCGGCCGCGCGCAGCTCCAGGTACAGCGGCGCCAGGCGCGTGGAGCCGCGGTACACCCACTCGCGCCGCCCGTCGCCCACGAACTTACCCTGGGCTGCGCCTTGCTGCGCGGCATGGGGCGCGGGCGGTGGCGCTCGGCCGCGCGCAGCTCCAGGTACAGCGGCGCCAGGCGCGTGGAGCCGCGGTACACCCACTCGCGCCGCCCGTCGCCCACGAACTTACCCTGGGCTGCGCCTTGCTGCGCGGCATGGGGCGCGGGCGGTGGCGCTCGGCCGCGCGCAGCTCCAGGTACAGCGGCGCCAGGCGCGTGGAGCCGCGGTACACCCACTCGCGCCGCCCGTCGCCCACGAACTTACCCTGGGCTGCGCCTTGCTGCGCGGCATGGGGCGCGGGCGGTGGCGCTCGGCCGCGCGCAGCTCCAGGTACAGCGGCGCCAGGCGCGTGGAGCCGCGGTACACCCACACGCGCCGCCCGTCGCCCACGAACTTACCCTGGGCTGCGCCTTGCTGCGCGGCATGGGGCGCGGGCGGTGGCGCTCGGCCGCGCGCAGCTCCAGGTACAGCGGCGCCAGGCGCGTGGAGCCGCGGTACACCCACTCGCGCCGCCCGTCGCCCACGAACTTACCCTGGGCTGCGCCTTGCTGCGCGGCATGGGGCGCGGGCGGTGGCGCTCGGCCGCGCGCAGCTCCAGGTACAGCGGCGCCAGGCGCGTGGAGCCGCGGTACACCCACTCGCGCCGCCCGTCGCCCACGAACTTACCCTGGGCTGCGCCTTGCTGCGCGGCATGGGGCGCGGGCGGTGGCGCTCGGCCGCGCGCAGCTCCAGGTACAGCGGCGCCAGGCGCGTGGAGCCGCGGTACACCCACTCGCGCCGCCCGTCGCCCACGAACTTACCCTGGGCTGCGCCTTGCTGCGCGGCATGGGGCGCGGGCGGTGGCGCTCGGCCGCGCGCAGCTCCAGGTACAGCGGCGCCAGGCGCGTGGAGCCGCGGTACACCCACTCGCGCCGCCCGTCGCCCACGAACTTACCCTGGGCTGCGCCTTGCTGCGCGGCATGGGGCGCGGGCGGTGGCGCTCGGCCGCGCGCAGCTCCAGGTACAGCGGCGCCAGGCGCGTGGAGCCGCGGTACACCCACTCGCGCCGCCCGTCGCCCACGAACTTACCCTGGGCTGCGCCTTGCTGCGCGGCATGGGGCGCGGGCGGTGGCGCTCGGCCGCGCGCAGCTCCAGGTACAGCGGCGCCAGGCGCGTGGAGCCGCGGTACACCCACTCGCGCCGCCCGTCGCCCACGAACTTACCCTGGGCTGCGCCTTGCTGCGCGGCATGGGGCGCGGGCGGTGGCGCTCGGCCGCGCGCAGCTCCAGGTACAGCGGCGCCAGGCGCGTGGAGCCGCGGTACACCCACTCGCGCCGCCCGTCGCCCACGAACATCACCTGCGCCAGCGACGCGTCCACGCGGGTCACGCGGGAGGACCACCATTTTCCTGGAATAGTTTACGTACGTACATAACAAGAATATCACTTAAGGCTAATTTTTCAAAAGCTAAAACTTTCATCTGAAGAATATGAAATGATGAGATACACTTGCATGCTCAACACACAAACGAGGCGAGTGCGTGTCGGGCGCGGGTCGGGACGGCAGTACGGCGGGCTTGTATATATTTTAATTCCTTGTATTATATGGATGTCGTAACGCGTGCGCGGGTCGGGCGCGGAGCGGGTCGGGAGCGGGAGTCGCGCCGGACGCGCACCCACCTTGTGTGTCTATTGAGCTTAATAAACCCTCTCTTAGTATCACCCTTGCAAAATAGGACAGATATAAAACTTTGTAAAGAAGCAAAACCAGCGCCAAACGCATTCGAATTTCGGCTGTCGGTGAAAACCAGCGCTGGGGCTCTGTCTCGCAGCATTATGCTAAGCGATGACCCTTTTGCGTGGATTTTACGCATATTTTCCCACAAATTGTTATTTTCGTGTTTTATTTTTTTTCCTTATTTGCGTCATAAGTACCGCAAATAAAAGTATTTTCTTTCTTGCCTCCTAAGTGTACTATCAATAACACTAGGTTTGAGGCGTAAAATATGCCCTATTTTTCTTCTTTACAAAGATTTTTTCTAGTACCATCCGTAAATTTGGCACTACACGTATTTGAATTCAGTTTAAAACATAATTTAATTGTCTTGTTGGTGCTTTTTCTTTTATAATCCCACACCTCGTTACACGTTTGGCCATGGTGGGCCGTGTTGGACCATTGTTTTTTTTTCATTGTGGTCAATGTTGGTCCATTTTCCCTTCACACGATGGGCCATCGTGGTCGATGCTGGCCCATGTTAAGATTTTTTTTAGCTCCTACTCACCGTTCCACTCAGTCTTCAAATGCTGTCCCTCATGCAGCCTGACCATAGGTCTCTCTGGATACGCAAGCAGGTACTCGCGGACGAATTCCCGCGAGAACGGATGTACCTCCTCCCATACTAAGGGGGAGCTTTCGCAGACAAGGCGGGTGAATTGATGTTGGACATACTGAGCGTAGCCATCGTCGAAGAATACTAGATATCTGTAAAAAGAAACGTTTTATTAGAAAATAAACCAGCCCAGAGTCTGGATTTGGGTCCGGCTAATGGCAATAGGTTCGCCCACGATATTTTTATTTTTTTTTGTTTTACTCATACTCAGCATTTATTACAATTAAACCATTTACAGGCACTTTTGAACTGTCAAGAAGTCGGTCAGTCAGAAATATGAAGCTAGTTGCCCATTCCAAAGCGTAGTAGGTACCTATGGAGAAGAACGGGCAAGAAACTCCACGGACACTCTTTTAAATAAAAATTTTGATACAAAATCTTGGTTACACTTGTAATCTTGGGTAACAATGTAGAAAGACGTGCACAAACAAATGATGAACCATTCAAAAATTTTAAATAAATTAAAATAAGCCATGGCAGCTAAGTGATGACTAGTCCCAACTGACGGCACCCGTTCACGCATCATGCAACATGACGCATGGATCAGCACCATTCAGCTCAACCATTATGAAGGGAGTTATCCTTTGCTGTCTCACTCCTCGGCTAAGCCCCCCCGCCACTAATTCTATCGTTCCCGAACCCGCTCGTCATCCTACCAGTTTTAGCGGAATATGTACACTTCATCCCGCCATCTTCTACGTGGTCTACCGCAACTCCGCCCCCTATTACCTTCCCTGTGACCATGTACCTTCTATAAAGCTACCATTTACTGGGTACGTCTTTCATTGACTTGATATGCCCTGGCGTCTAAGAGTATGTCATGCTCACTCAAATGTCTCGCTGGTGGTGGCGTGTGTGTTGGATCGTTGAGTTCCCTTCAAAATGGTTGAGCTAAACGGTGCTGATCCATGCGTCATGTTCGTGAACGGGCGCCATCAGTAGGGACTGGTCATCTCTTATCTGCCACGGCTTATTTTAATTTTTGAATTGTTTTTTTTTTATTTTTTATAACGGACGCTTTTTACGTACACGTCTTTCTACATTGTTCTCACATGTATAATTTCAACATGAATGATGTAAACAATATTTTGTAAGAATATAATTTTTTTTAAAGAGTGTCCGTGGAGTTTCTTGCCCGTTCTTCTCCATAGGAACCTACGCTTTGGAATGGGCAACTAGCTTCATATTTCTGACTGACTGACTCCTTGACAATTCAAAAGTGCCTGTAAATGGTTTAATTGAAATAAATGCTTTGAGTTTGAGTTGATTACACGGGAGTTAAGCATAACTGGCGAAATGTGGGTATTTTATACGTGCACAAGTAGTAGTGGCAAGTATTTGCGTTGTTATAGCGACAACAGAAATACATCATCTGTGAAAATTTCAACTGTCTAACTATCACGGTTCATGAGATACAGTCTGGTGACAGACGGACAGCGGAGTCTTAGTAATAGGGTCCCGTTTCATCCTTTGGGTACGGAACCTTAAAAACACACAATACTAGTTGCACCAACTAATATTTTTACCGCAATAGGATCACATCATCTGGGTGGACCCTTTTCCAAACTATGTTGGAGTCTGCTTCCAGTCTAACCAGATGCAGCTGAATATCAGTATTTTACATATAGCGACGGCCTATCTGACCTCCACAACCTAGTTACTGGGTAATACGATACCCCTTAGTAAGACTGGCTGATCGCAACAGGATTTATTTTTAGATAATTCGTGCTGATACTCGAGAAGATTCACAACATAACATAACATCACGCCTGTAATCCCCAAAGGGTTAGGCAGAGGTGTACCTATAGTACACTCACATTTCGCCAGTTATGTTTAAGTTTCATGTAATAGTGGCCGAGCCTAATGCCATCAACCGGGCACAAATCCAGACTCCGGCGGGCTGCCACTAAGAAATTCCCGATGGGAAACCCAAAGAACACTTTTTCCGGCCAGGGAATCGAACCCAAGACCTATACTACCTATGGACCTGGACTACCTATGCTATGCCATAGATTAATACAGACGGTTTACTCCGCAAAATCATTTAATTAAAAAGCGACTCTTGCGTCAACACAATAAAGTTCAATTCAGGTCGCACAGCGCTAATTACCTACAGGTATATTCTCCTAGAAGTTGCCTCTCTTTCTATCGCGTAACTCTTATATCTTCTAACTACGTTACACTCACTGAATTGGCCCGACAAGACGAGCCCGTCGCGTACTTGTACCTTCATACCTAAAATTCGGAGTGCGCCGTCTGTACTACTCTGTGGTTATCTATGCTCAGCAGTAGCGCTTGGGACCACTAGATCAACGAGTCCGTAGATTCACTTACCTATAATTATTAACTGGATTGGGGATTTCAGCGACAACACCCGAGTAGTAAGATTCACGCTTGTTCGAATCCTTGAACAGGGCTATAAGACGAGTACCTAAAAAATTAAAGAGAAAAACTGTTAAGTAACTATAACACGACAATGGTGCCGATTCTGTTGTTCACAAACTAAACTAAATTTAAGTTCAGTGCATCTTTTTCTTTCTATTTCATTAAGAAAAGGACAGAAGATACATTTTAGTTTAGTGCTGTCAAATTAATCAGCGCCTGACGTAAATTGACGTAATTTTAGTGGGCAAGTTTTTAATCATGTCAAAACTTGTATGGATTAGTGCATTGAACTTAAATTTAGTTTAGTTTGTGAACAACAGAATCGGCACCATTTCCCCGCCTTCGAAAAATAGAAATTTTCGAAGGCGTCAAATTACTCGTCTCCTTGAGGAGGAACACACAACTCAGGCACTTCAAGTTGCGTAGAAATTGTAGTACGTGAATTGATTGGCTAGATTTTTTTATTTTAGAAAAAATATTTGTACCGATTCATTTTTAACACGCTTTTATTAGCTTTGCTTGTAAAGGCATGACATCATGTCGCGGCATCATGGAGTCATGATTCCGAACCCGACCGCAGGCGGCAGCAGCCCGTATTCCAGTCGGTAGATAGAAGATAGAAAAACGTGTTATCGCTCTAGCGTTGGCGGCACTACTGGTCTGCGGTCGGGCTGCACGTGTCGCGTGTCACTCGCCCGTAGCTGCCAACGACATGTCGCTAGCTACGGAAGGTATTTCATAGAAACCAGTCGTGTCGCAGCGACACGTCGCATGCAGTTGCCTCCTGCGGTCGGGTAATCATCAAATGACTTCTCCCGCTCTGGGTGGAGCGGGAGGGCGTGTCAGACTCTTACTGACTAAAACCCACCCGTGTTCCTTCTGTTGCCTGTGCAATGCCAGGGGGCCACGGTATCCCTTTCGGACTTTCCCGCAACCCCGGCACGGAATGGTACCTTAAATAACGATGTAATAAAATAATATAATAATTCTTCCATTATTTTATAAGGTCGAATTGTCGTATCGATATAAAACTTTTTATGTGTATATAGTTCGGATATGATCTGATGATGGTGCCAGGAGTTGTGGAATTCTTCAGAAGCTACTAGTGAACTGGTCAAGTCAATACTTCGTTAACTTTAGACTTATTAACTAAATGAGAATATACTAGACTAAAAACAAAAAAAATGTAACTAGTTAAAAAAAAAATGTACACAATATGTAAAAAAAAAACCTTTCCGATCCGAAAGAGGCACAATAGATACTGCAATAACATTAAGTATTTATTTTAAGATATCTCTATGTTTTTATTTTTATTTTTATTTAGTTATAGTTCAAGTCTTGTCTTGTTTAATTTGGGATTTTACTTGTTTTACTTTTTTTTTTAATTGTTTTGTTTTTCAAATTCTATTTTCATCGTGGACAGCACTTTTACCAATTAATTATTTTGCCATTGGAGAGCGGGATCTCCTAGCACAGGTATATCTTTTACTTAAAAGGAGGTCCCTATGTAAGATTTACTGTAAAAGTTGTACAAGTTTCTGAAATAAACCTTTTTTTTTTTTTTTTTTTAAAGTTATTGCTATTTAAAATTTACCTTTTTTAGTACTTACCAAAATAGAAAATTTTCAACATGGGTCATAAGTTATGACTTGTAGACACCCGCTAAACGACAGCCGCCCGCTACACATTGGTGAAATTCTCCATTGACAAAAATTTACCACATAAATATACTCTCAGTACGATCCATAACAACACCCTCACGGATCGGATAGGGAAATAATTATTTGTGCAACAAGAGAGCAAAGTTGTTTTTTGCTGCGAGTGTTGATTTTGAATCCCGAGCAAGCGAAGGATTCTATAATTGAATCACGAGCGTAGCGAGTGATTCTAGGTTAGAATCCTGAGCGCTACGATGGATTCAAAGACACGAGATGCAAATAACTTTGCTCTCGTGTAACACATACAACTTTTCACTTCAGCAGCGAGAACATACAACAACTAAAAAAAAACCCTGTCCGATCCGTGAGAGTGTTGTTAGGTATCGTAGGTACTGTGAGCATATTTATTAAATGTGGAAATTTTCAGGAAAAAAGAAAAAATAATCCCCACATTTTTTTTACAATGGTGAGTTTTACCGAATTTTACTTTTGGTGCGGACGGCGGCTGTCGTTTAGCGGGTGTCTAAAAGTCATAAGTTATGATTTTTTTTAATGGATTTGGGGTAATTTGGAACTAAAAATGAGAATTTTAAATACCAATAACTTTTTTACTATCAATAATAATAACAGAAAAATACTCTTTTTTAATGTTACTGCAGTACCATAGGTATGCCCTTTTCGCATCGGACAAAGTTTTTTTTTACATAATCTTCATCACCTCGTATTTTGCAGCCACCATCTTAAATCCAAGATCGTGGCTGCATTTTGACCCCACTATCGACTTAAGCACCCACAAAACTATGAAAACGATACCCATGATAAAAACTTGAAAATTTTCACAGTCGCCATCTTGGATTTACATTTTAATGTCATTATCGGCTTTATAACCCTCGAAAATTATAAAAACGACACCCTTGGCTAAAAATTTGAATATTTTCGCAGCCACCATCTTGGATTTATGTTTTGACCTCACTATCGTTTTTAGCACCCTTGAAAACTATGAAAACGACACCCGTGACGAAAAATGTGAAAATTTTCGCAGCCGCCATCTTGGTTTTTTATTTTGACTACTATCGGCTTAAGCAACCTTGAAAACCATAGAAACGATACCCATGAAGAAAAATTTGAAAATTTTCGCAGCCTCCATCTTGGATTTACATTTTGACTTCACTATTGGCTTTAGCAGCCTTGAAAACTATAGAAACGATACCCATGAAGAAAAATAGGAAAATTTACGCAGCCGCCATCTTGGATTTTTATTTTGACCAAATTCACACTTACTATCAATTCAATTCAATTCCATTTATTTCAATCAATGTCAGATCATACACACAATACATAATATCAAAATTCAATTAAAATAAATATAAAATTAATGTGATATGTCAAATTAAAATGATAAAATTAAAATCTAAAATTACATACTTAAATTCAAATAAAAATAAAAATCAAAAAACAACTAGGTATAAATAAAATTAAAACTATTAACAATAACTTTCAGACAATTGTTTGTTTGTCATTACATTTACCATATAACAATGGTTAATGTACTGACAATCAAACCTGTTCGCAAATACACTCAGGATGGTGTTGGAGCTGGTCCGGACCCTGCGCCCCAGAGATGTGCACCGCTTTCGCATCGTCGTGTAAAAACAGTCAACACGGGCGTCGGCGAACATCCCCGACGCGCTGCAGTGCCGGGGCAACCCCAACAACACCCTGAACGCATTATTATACTGGACGCGGAGAGCGCTGTACTGCTTTTGGGTATATGACACCCACAGGCTGGCTGTGTACAGAGACGTACAGAACGCTCTAAAAAGAGTTATTTTGACGGCCCCCGAGCAACGTGCAAACCTGCGGGCGATCATATTGGCCCTCACAGACAACGCTCTCCGCTCCCTATTAATGTCCGCATCGTCCCTCAGGTCAGAAGTCACAATATGCCCGAGATATTTAAACTGTTCAACTCTTTTTAACTTCACCCCGTTTAATTTAATAGTTGGAACAGTATCCGGGCATCTCCGACCCCTGGCCCGAAAGACCATGCATTCACTCTTCCTGGCGTTATAGAGCAAACCGTGATCCCGCGCATAACGCTCGCAGATGCCGAGCAACCTGGTCAGACCACACACCGAGGCACTCAGCAGCACCATGTCGTCCGCGTAACTAATATTGTTGACACAAATACCGTCTATATGGCAACCAACACGGGTGCTGCTGAGCTCCTCTATCAGTGCGTTCACGTACAGGTTGAAGAGCCTTGGCGAGGTCAGCCCCCCCTGCCTCACCCCGCACTCCAACCTGTACGGCTCCGACAGAGCACCTGACCATCGAACGACGTTGACCTGGTTAAGATACCAGTACTTGAATATTTCTATCAGTTCGAGAGGCATGGAGATGTTATATAACTTCTGCCATAAGATGTCATATTTAACCAGGTCAAACGCTTTCGAGAGGTCGAGAAAACAAGCGTAAGTAGGTGTGCTCCTATCGGCGTAGTACCTAACAGTTTGCTTCAAACACAAGATAGCTGACTCAGTAGACAATCCCGGCTTAAAACCAAATTGATTATCATGCGTGTCTATATACCGGTCCAGCCGTGTATTGAGCAAACTGTCAAGAACCTTAGCAAGTACTGTAGCCAGTGAGATTGGCCTGTAGTTGCTCGTGTCGCTTAGGTCACCGGTTTTACTCTTCACAAATTGGTACCACCACGGTCCTCATCATCTCTGCTGGTAAGTACGCATGTCCCAAACAAAATGAATAAAACATGGCAAGAACTCTGGGCAGGTGGACGCCGGCATGCTTTAGATGTTCAATGCTCAGGCTGTCATGTCCAGGAGACTTTCCCCGCGTCTTTTCATCTCACTCCGTCTTTCTTTCTCTTTGAATTAGAAGAAGACAGTCGCAAGCGCCTTTTCGCGTGACGATTTCTGCCAGTGCACTCTTACCGCAAGCCCCTTAAGAACTTCGTTCCAAAAATTTAATAAAACAGAATTTAAATAAAACCCAGATGATTTGCAATTTTAAGGTTTTATGTATATCCGAACGTTTTATTGTATGTTGCTTTTTTAGGCCTTTATATGTAGGTATGGAATTTTGAAATCGAACTTCGAATCGACTTGTTTCTATCTCTCGCTTTTTTCGTATCGAAGTGAAAGTGACAAAAGTAATTGAAGTTCAAATCTTTAGAATTTTGTGAGTCCGAGCACTGCCTTCGGCATTTAAAAAAAATAATTAAAAAGTTACTTTGTCTCACGCTCGCAGCAAAATCGAATTTTGCTCACTGTTTTTTGACAGCAAAACCTGCTTGTTTGAGGTGAAAAAAATATTTTTGTACATGGTAAAAGCGTGTTCTTTAGTTTATTTTTTCAACAAGCTTATTTTAATTTTGTCATGGTATGCATGTAGCATGGCTCCCCGTGTATATAATCATCTACCTAAATATTTAATGGAGGCATCATCGCCTGATAAGTTAAAAAAACAACTAAAAAGGTTTTTTCACCTCAGCACCTCAAACAAGCAGGTTTTGCTGTCAAAAAACAGTGAGCAAAATTCGATTTTGCTGCGAGCGTGAGACAAAGTAACTTTTTAATTATTTTTTTTAAATGCCGTGAACAGTGTTGGGTCTACTCACAAAATTCTAAAGATTTGAACTTCAATTAGTTTTGTCACTTTCACTTCGATACGAAAAAAGCGAGAGATAGAAATAAGTCGATTCGAATTTCGATTTAAAAATTCCATGCCTACCTACTAGGCCAAAAAAGAAAAAGAATAAAACGTTCGGATTCACATGAGGATAAGGTTTTATTTAAATTCTGTTTTTTTTTTTGGAACTAAGTTCTATAGGCGGCTTGCGGTGACGATTTCTGCCAATGCACTCTTGGCAGAAATCGTCACGGGAAAAGGCGCTTGCGACTGTCTTCTTCTGATTCAAAGAGAAAGAAAGACGGAGTGAGATAGTAAATGTGAATTTGGTCAAAATGCAAATCCAAGATGGCGGCTGCGAAAATTTTCACATTTTCGATATGGGTGTCGTTTTCATAGTTTTCGAGGGTACTAAAGCCGATAGTGAGGTCAAAATATAAATCCAAGATGGTGGCTGCGAAAATATTCAAGTTTGTATCATGGGTATCGTTTTCATAGTTTTGAGAGTGCTTAAGTCGATAGTGTGGTCAAAATTTAAATCCAAGATGGTGGCTGAAAAATACGAGGTGATGAAGATTATGTAAAAAAAAACCTTGTCCGATCCGAAAAAGGCAGTACTTGGTACTGCAGTAAAATTACAAACGAGTATTTTTTTTATTATTATTTATAGTAAAAAAGTTATTATTATTTAAAATTCACATTTTTAGTTCCAAAATTACCCCAAATCCATAAAAAATTACAAAACTCGTACTACGACGGCCGCCGCCCGCACCAAACGTAAAATTTGGTAAAATTCACCATTGAAAAAAAAAAGTGGGGATTCTTTTTTCCTGAAAATTTCCACATAAATATGCTCACAGTACGATACCTAACAACACCCTCACGGATCGGACAGGTTTTTTTTACATGTTGTATGTTCTCGCTGCTGAGGTGAAAAGTTGTATGTGTTACACGAGAGCAAAGTTATTTGCATCTCGTGTCTTTGAATCCCTCGTAGCGCTCAGGATTCTAACCTAGAATCACTCGCTACGCTCGTGATTCAATTATAGAATCCTTCGCTTACTCGGGATTCAAAATCAACACTCGCAGCAAAAAACAACTTTGCTCTCTTGTTGCACAAATAACTATTAATAAATAAAGCATATTACAGTGTATCTGAATATTTGCTGGATAAACTGTAGACAGATAGACTGATCTCATTCTTAATTTTATTCTGTTTAGTTTTTATTTATTTTGTGTTTTCTTTTTACTTACTTTGCATGCCGAAAGGTAAAATATGGTGTTACTAAGACTGCGATATACCCTATTACATGAATGTAAAACATCTGCACATTATTTACCCATATTTGCAAATAAATAAATTTGAATTTGTATATTTTAACTTACCAATAGTCATTCTAACATCAGCGGGCTCAGAATACGCGATGCACCTCGCTTGCAATACTTTTCCATTAGTCTTGGTTTTGTGGTCGAATTTCACAAGACACAGAGAGAATGGGTTGCCCTGAAATATAGAATAATAACATAACATCACGCCTGTATTCTCCGAAGGGTTAGGCAGACGTGTACCAATAGTACACCCACATTTCGCCAGTTATGTTTAAGTCCCATGTAATAGGGGGCGAGCCTTTTGCCACCATCGGGCATAATGTCCATACTCCGGGCTGCTACTGAGAAATTCCCGATGGAAAAAACCCAATAACACTTTGCCCGACCCGGGAATCGAACCCAGGACCTCATGCTCAGAAGTAGCGCTTGCGACCACTAGACCAACGAGGTAGTATGTGCCTCAATTATTCATTATTTAATGTTATAAAATAATGTTGCAATACACACACACAATAGATGGACATTCAAAGTGAACTCGTCGAAAATAATAGTGTCCAAGTTACAGTCCACAGTTAGCCGCTAAATGCACGCACGCTACAAAAGCACAATGACGTGGCGCAAATGTACGACAGCAAAAACTTTTGCACAAAAAATAAAACCGACTTCCAAAAAAAACACTACAAAGTGAAAAATAACTTTGATTTCGGAAGTCGGTGTCTTTGGGGTTTTATTTTCGTTTTTTTGCCACCGACTTCCGACTTTTTTTAACCTAATTTTTATGTTTTTTTGCGAATATTCTCAAAATTTTTAACTAAACTGCTTGTTATTGGCCAAATTAAATGATAAATGAATGAATTTTTATTTTATTTAATTAAAGTAATGAGTAAGCAATCTAGCAAAACAAGTTTTAGGCTTCTTTGTCGTTAGACATTTTGTTTACAGACATATTAAGTTCACAAAAAAAAAAAAAAAACATAAATACTTTTTGTAAACCTTATAACCTTAAAAAAAATAGTAAGACTTCGTCTAAGATAAATGGTTAAAATGGCTTAAATAGTTCTAAATTGTCTGTACTATCTTCGCCTTAAAGCTTTGCACCCAGCTTCCAATCACCCTGTATATTTATTAAAATTAGCGTGTCAGTAACGCGACGAGAACCTATAATTTTCTCCGACCAAAAATCGCTCAACACGCCTAAGCCCTCGTACGAAAAGGCGTCTTTTTCCAGTGGCGATTTTTAATCGCGCCCTGGATTTTCGATTTACGCCTTAAAGCTTTGCACCCAGCTTCCAATCACCCTGTATAATATACTAACCCCACTTGTATTTTTGGGCTGTATCTCCACCACCCTGCCTTTAAGCCAGGGTCCGAAGGCGTTCTTCATGGCGTAGACCGGCATACCCACGCGCAGTGGAGGGCGGGATATCTCTCCAGGTGGAGGCAGGTCTGCGGGAGCGGCTTCCGCTGAGAGCTTCACTACTGATATGTCTTTCTGTGGGGAGGATAAAAGAATCAACAAAAATATTCATTATTGTACCCCTTATAAATAATATCAGGAAATGTTGCAATGCAAATGGAAAGTAAAATGTAGTGATAAAGGCCTGTTGCAGTGGTTAATCTCATGTAGTTCATGACAATAGGGATGATGCCTGGGTCAAAAAAAAGAAATTCTATTTAGTCCGTCAGTCAGATAATAATAAAATAGTAGACACGTATTTTTTTCTTTTTCATATTAATGAAAAATGACTTAGATACAACGCATTAAAGTTGGGTAGTGGGGGTTGATACGTCACAAGTATGGATAAAATCTACATACAAGTGACGTCATGGCACATTATAACTCAATGTATCGCCGTAATCTTTTGATAACGTAAAAAAAGAAAAAATACGTGTACGTTATTTTTTCATAATCTACATTACGGACAAAAAACATGTTTTTAGTCATCATCCCTATTGCGATATGAGAAAACGATTGTCTTTATGAATATGATAAAACGGCACTCTACTTACGTCGTCATCTAATTTAATATCTGGTCCAGGAATAGCCGCTTTCTCCTAAATAAAGAAAAACATATAGTAAAAAACCAAATATACATGTATACTACAAACATAATTATATAGTCAAAATCGTAAAGTGAATACAGATTCCCAATTAAATATTTTTTTATTTATATTTAACTAGCAACCTGCCCCGACTTCACACGGGTAGCAGAGCAGATAATTTTTTTTCTGTCTTTTTTAATGTAACTGATGTTCATCCTACTTGCGAGTATTTTACATCCTCATATTTCAGCCAATTTACACAAACTTTAATGAACTATACAACTTAACCTTCTTTATGAATTACTCCCCGTCCATTGGTGAAAACTGTATGAAAACCCGTTCGGTAGTTTTTGAGTTTATCTCGTTCAGACAGACAGACAGACGCGGCGATTTTGTTTTATAATATGTACTGATTAACAAGTAATAATGGACTCAATATTTTAGTAACAATATTTCTTAACCACTATGTTATTAAACTTAACCTACACACTTAAACTGCCCTATAGTAATGAAAATCCCTGCTACAAGCTCAACACCGACGTGGAAAGCTTGCAGCAGCGATTCACACACAAACAGAGGCCCTAGCTCAATCCTTGTCCACTTTTAAAACTCTGATAAAAAAACAATTCCTCTCTCCATAAACATCATCATTGCATATAGTTCCTTGCTCTTGTTTCATGTTTATAGATTTATATTATAAGTATATCTATGTATGTATGTACATATTTATTGTATATGTAGATGGTACACCGCTGACTACCTGCAGTATTGTCTCTCCTGTTACCTTTAATCCATCCAAAGGTTGTCTGTAAAAGATCGCTTTAAGCGATAAGACCGCCCATTGTGTCACCCTATGTAAAATTTCTAAATTTATGTCTGTAATTTTTATGGTGTACAATAAAGAGTATTCTATCTATCTATCTAGTGTGAGTTTCTTTTAACCATCTCGACTTTACGCATCGACTGCGTTCGGCGCTCCGATTGGAAGCCGGCGGCCTTCACCAGTGAAAGGCCAATCGGAGCGCCGAACGCGGTCGATGCGTAAAATCGAGATGGTTAAAAGAAACTCACACTAGGGCCTCTGTCCAGTCTGCTCGCGATACACTGCACTTCACTGCAGTATACATAACCTGACCAAGATTCTGTCTGGACTTTAAAAGAGACTGTGACCTCGGAGTTTGTTTCTGCCTTTCTTCTCAGATTAGTCAGATAGGAAACGCCGACCTAATCTAGTTTAAAAAAAAATATGATTTACGAGTAAAAGTGTTTGTACAAACCTACTTACAGAAATAAAATCATTAATCATTTAATTAGATGTGCAAAACTGTTGCGGTAGTAAAGTACAGTACGGTCGATATAATTTGGCGGGTCTGAACATAGGGTCTGCGAACTTTCACGCATGTTCTCTCACTCACACTCGCCTCATTCCACCATTTGGTTTCAAAAACGTTATTGCGCAGCCTTCTGCGCGAAGTTCGGAACTGCCAAGTTATATCGGCCGGCTGTATGAAAATGCTTCTGATGTGTGTCGCTGCCTCGTAATTGGTTCGATTTCAATGTTTGACACCGATTTTTCTACGGCGATTTTAATTGAACCATATTTTACGTCAAGTTAATAATTAAATATGAGTGTTACCTTAGAGTCGCCGGCATCTAAAGGAGCATATCCTAGAGGTATGGCAGGACGTTTGGCTGGAGTCTCACTGGTTGACGACAAACGACGTTTGGCTTGACGAGTCTGCAAGGTATTCATACATAAAATTACCCTACTAATTTAGTGTGAAAGTTTGTATATAGTTGTTACTAAATCACGCAAAAACTTTCATGATCTTAACGGATTTGGATGAAATTTGGCACACAGATAGTTTATAACCTCGATTTGATATGATACTTATTATCCCGTTCGTAATATCCCATGGGATAGCTTACGATCTCCACGCAGGCTAAACTGCGGGAAAATTCTAGTAGTTTATAACAACAGCTAATACGAAACTGTTCTTTCTTAATTTACATATAAATTTCAATTCCCCGTGATGTTATCAAATTACACATGTTTACTAATTGGCATGGCTAACCAGTTAGCCATGCCAATTATATACATATGTGCATGTTTTTAGGGTTCCGTACATCAAAATGATCCCTTATAGGATCACTTCATTGTCCGTCTGTCAGTCTGTCAAAACCTTTTTTCTCGGATTTTCTTGCCCGTTCTTCTCCATAGGTATAGTTCGATTCAAAGTTAATGGCGGCTCGAAAGTTAGCTGCTCGCTGCGCAGTACCGCACCCCTCACCCCCGCTGACCCGTAAATTGGTTACTGCGCAGCGACTCGCCTCATGTTCCGAGCCGCCATTAAGTTTGAATCAGGGTGTACCTACTACGCTTTGGAATGGACAACTAGCTTCACATTTCTGACTGACCGACTTCATGGCAGTTCAAAAGTGCCTGTAAATAGTTTAATTTGAAATAAATGCTTTGAGTTTGAGTTTGAGTTTTCTCAGGAAAGCGTGGAGATATAAAGATGAAATTAATATCAAATACGTAAGTCTACGGTCCCTTGGAGCTATAAAAAAATCAAGCTTCTAAGTCGACGCAATAAAAAGATACGGCCATTGATATGACATATTTTGATACTCGAAAATAAATCAAAACCTATAGGGTACTTCTCGTTCACCTAGAATCATAAAATTTGGCAAGAAGCAATCTCATCGCACAAGTAGTATCACAACATTTAAAAAAATGCGATTACAAACTTACATTTGCAGTTGGAGAATTGACTGTGGCGTATATCGATGTATCGGAGAACATGGTTTTTTAACTACAATGTTAAGATTGTTTTTGAGATAAATTCATCCCAACTACGGAACCCTTCGTGGTCCGACACGCACTTGACCGGTTTTTATAATAAAGTCTTCCATGTTC
The DNA here is from genome assembly GCA_963853775.1 of Xanthia togata. Classification (NCBI taxonomy): domain Eukaryota; kingdom Metazoa; phylum Arthropoda; class Insecta; order Lepidoptera; family Noctuidae; genus Xanthia; species Xanthia togata. The sequence continues at coordinate 9,597,461 of OY970817.1, read as the reverse complement.
TACCATCACATGAGCATGCAAATCATATTAAATTATAAAACTAAAATATATTATAATTTTAAAAAATCATATAGGAAATTATAACAATACATTGGTCGAGTTCGTGTGGTGACACCCTTAGCATCATCAGCCTATAATGTCACCACGCGGGCCCAGTGCGGGTTGGTACGATGTCCAGTCATTTCACCACAAATGTTCACTTCACAACTCTGTACCTTTAGTGAAAAGTTTTATAAGTCTTGAGAATTTTTTTTGAACGGCTACAGTTTTTTTTATTATTTCTTTTTTTGGCGTTTTGTCTTGTATCAATTGGAAATAGATGTGATATTATTGTATGGGAATATGAAACGTGGCTCACGCCTTTTAGAGGATGAATTTTCAAAAATCGTTCTTTAGCGCTCACTTTCATTGTATAAAGTACTCTTAAGAGGTCCCTTCCCGGTCTATCGTCAACGCGAGCATTTTCTAAAAGCTTGTTTTTTCATCGAGCGCAAGTGAGAACTGCTAACAAGCAAGTGAGAACGCGATAACATTGTACGAAAAATTTGTCCATAGGGGTTCATTAGAAAACCAGCGTAAGACGGCATTTGTCGGGCATTAATGATGAAAAGAACCTTTTTGGCGCAGCCGTGAGGCACACACTATTATTGCTTTTTGATTATTTTACCTTTTTAATGTGTTTCACGAACTGTGTCCAAATAAATATTATTCTTTCTATCTTTTCTTTCTTTCAAAAATAGTGTGTAAAAATTTCTTTCAGTAAATACGTGTTTTTAAAATTTGTAAGCCTTACCCAAGTAAGGCTTACAAATTTGTGAAATAAATGTTTGTCATTCAGAATCTCCATTACATGTGCTAGGTTTCTATGATGATGTTTTCTTTACTTTTACTATTTATGAGTAAAACAGGTAAGATTTGTGCAAAAGATCTGATTTTTGGAGGCTTACACTGTTTTTTTTTCTAAAATTTTCTTTTTTTTGCTTTCACTGAAACCTAGATATAGTGCACAAGATACATATTAGTTAAAAAAAAAAACAAAAAAAGATTTGTTACAACGCCTTAATCACGTACGAGCGTTTGTATGAAAAGTATGACGGGTTGGCCGCTCTTAAGCAAACTTTCATGCGGGCAGACCAAGGAGTTTAGGTTGTGCGTTGTCTGTCAGAGAATTTAAGATTTTTCTCAAATAGACAAGCCTATGTGCCTAATAGCTAAAATGTCTAACTTCCATAAGTTGGTATGGAAGTTATACATTTTAGCCATTCATTCACTATTCAACCCCTTTATTGGATAAATTTTCTGAATTCCTTTTCTAGTACTCACTCAAGTTGCAAAAGAAACTCTTGTGCAAAATTTCATGACTCTATACGTTGTCTGTTGATGAATTTACGATTTTTTATTAAACATATAATTTAACAAAAAAAAAAATTCACCTAAATTCAAATCATAGTAATACAATCAAAGTTTGAGAGGTAAAAGTATGGACACACGTGCACAGGTCTTAAATTAACATTACTGTTATTAAATAAATTTACCCAAGGTTTGGGTATTTACCCGGGTAATTTCCCAAACCTTGAGTAAATTTCTTCCTAAAATAAATAAAAATACAAACGTAGTATGGTGATTACTCGTCTGTATGACGGGGTACGTTAAAAATTAAATTAAATATCAATTGTTTTTGTCATTATAGGTCTATATGGAAGCAGAGATGAAAAAAAAATGGGTTGGAAGTTATTAGCGTCAATAACTTATTAAGTAAAAAAAAAGGCAAAATAGAAACCGTATAGGGATAGATAATAATATTTTGAGTAAATACAGTTTTAATAGTTTAATTCATAATCATAATCATAATATCTTTATTGTGGGCATAGGTTTGTTACAGGTCTTAACAAAAAAAATTAAGTTCCAATATGTCCTGCCTGATACAGTACATGCAGTAGTTTTTCCATAATATCTATACACCCAAAGGTCTGTTCATGAAATTTTACGCGCTCGTTTTCTTTATAAATCATCGTCTATTTCACTAAATAAATATATAAATACATAAAAGCTATATAAAAAATACTAAATAAATGAAACGAAATAATTAGACTAATTAGCATGCATATTAGTCACGCCCACCAACGAGTTTGAGCCGTCGACTAGGTGCACTCTTAACACAACACCCTTACCTTACAATAAAACAGTTGATAAGTAATTTAAAAAATAACTTACTTCAATTGATTCGGCAGCGGCTGGAGGGTTTACTTGTTCTTCTAGTCCGATATACTGCAACAAAGAGAGGGTATTTTATTTATTTTTTCTGAGATGTCTTCGCGGTTAATAGGGTATTACACCCATTTTTGAAAAGTGTCTCAATTAGATTATATAGTGCTAATAAACCACAAAAAATTCACAAATTTTTTATTCAATCCTGTGCCATAAAGATGCATTTAAATTTTGCATATTCAAATTTCGCGCGTAATTTGACGAAAACGCTGGACGCAGTGGACGCCATATTGCTCTGTGGTCATGACGTCAGTTGGCTATGTAAACAAATGCAGTGATATTTTTTAAGTAAAAAATTTGATAGTTGACAGTTAACACTTTCTAAGTTTACATAGCCTTATGACGTAATAACATGGCGACTACTATCTAAGGTGTTAAGAAACAGATTAAAAAAGCTGAAACCTTTGAATTGAATTTTAAAATTTAGTTTGCTATTTTATGAACTAAAACTAACGTTTTCCGACTGCTTTTTGCCTAAGCTATCTCAATAATATATTTTTAGATTTTTTCTCATACAGAGTAAAACACCCTATTACAGACAGCACGAATCGATCGATCGAGGTTAGCAACGCTTACCGAGACATTGGCTGACAATCGTAGTTTTTGACAATCGGTATGGCTAGTCAAAAGACCGACAGTCCAACAACCAGTCTTACCAAGAGGGTGTTCTCCAGTAACTGGTTGTTAAGGTCATATAGGCAGTTGCTTCATGTAAAATACTGGTATTCAGCTGCATTCCGTTAGACTAGAAGGCGACCCCGACATATTCGGGAAAAGACTGCAGATAATTATGCTACCATTTTCATGGTTTTCGAGGGAGCTGATGCCGAAAATGCCAGATTTTTTTGTAATTACTATTACTTACTTTAGAGTCAGGCGTGTCGCATATAACTAAGGATGGTTGTTGTTGACGCCGGCACTCGAACGTCGCGTATAGCTCACAGCGAAGCTTGTCAGTCGCTACCTGACACTCGTTAAGCATTGCATCTATTTCTTTGCTGTCCTCTGTAACAAAAAATAAATTTTGGAACTTAAGTTGACTTCGGATTTTAAATAATTTAGAACAAATAGATAGCTGCAAACCCCATTTAAAAAAACTAAACATTCTAACTCTTCCTTTATATACATCCTGGAAATGCAATCCCCATTTAAAAAAACTAACTCTTCCTTGTATATACATCCTGGAAATCTGTAAGTTCACACACACATCAAGACTTTTACACAAAACGAGAAGACATACAAGCAAGATAGATACACACTCCGACACAAAACACGATTAGTCCACCGGTTATTTCGATAAAAATGTACAACAAACTACCTAGCTACGTTTCTACAAATAAATTAAAAAAGATATTCCTAAATAAATATTATTATAGCATAAATGAATATTTAATCGACAAATCTATAGAACTGACATAATAATGTAAATTAAATTAAAAAAATAGATTAAATTAATAATTAATAAAAATGTTACTTTTGATTATACTTAGAAGAAGTTAGTTGCATGTATACCTAATAAGTCCTCTTCCTTCAAATTTTTCTTTTGCTATGCCCGACAGGGTCCACGATTGTTACAACAAATGTTTACTTACCACCTAAGCATATACATTGTGGAATGCAATACATTATTGAGTATCGATGACATAATACAAGAGGTACAGGATGTGCCACGCATCTTTTGCTTGTAAAGTTAGCTGCAGATCGAATTATCCTATACAAGCTCAGTAAGCTATTGTTGCATATTATTTAATGTGCATATTGTGTAAGTGTTTATGTATCGTGTTTAGGCTTTTTTTAAATCGAGTACCGTTCATTGGCGATTCTTAAGTTAGAAAAAATATAGGAAGTGTATAGAGTGCCGCTATAGCGGCACTTTATCCCTGTCGGATCAACGCACTGTCACTCTCACGCGTTATTTTGTTTGATTGTTGACCATTGCATTGTCACTGTCACCTGTTATTTTGTTTTGAGGAAAGGCTAATGTTCATTTCTCAAGTGTAGCCATAACCCCTTGACTTAGCAAATGAAAATGGCTGAAAGTTAGGTTAGGTTAGAACTGTGACCACACAACGGCTAGGGTTCGTTTAGACACAAGAAAATATAATGTTTTGGGAATGTGGTGTTTTACAGTGATAGTGAAAATAACAATGCAATTCTTACGGCAATTTAGCCAAGCCGAGGCAGCACCACTATTGCCTCTAATGCCGCTAACGGCACTTTATCCAAGAATATAGAGTGCCACTAGCGGCACTCTATACACTGCCCAAAATATATAAAAAACCGACTGCAAAAAATAACTAAAAAGTTAAAAACATTTTAGTTTAAGGACTGGTCAAACTGAGGCGAATCACGCGCGAGACCCGGGAACTCACGTGGCTTCTCGCCCCAGTTTTAACATCTCCATACAAGTTGGTTCAATTCACACAACCAGCGCGCGTGAATTGCGTCCCGCACCCCGCGCGGGTCATACTTTTTCAGTTTTCAATACTCACTTTCAAGTTTTTCAATCTCATCATCTAGCATGACCTGTGTCTCTTTGAGCCGCACGTCCATGTTGTATTTTTTCCAAGTGTCATTCAAATACTTGGCTAGATTGTCTTCTACGAATCTGTGGGAAGAAAATCCATAGAATAGAAAACATTTATTTCAATTCAATTCAAATTCAAAGGAAGAAAATCCATAGAATAGAAAACATTTATTTCAATTCAATTCAAATTCAAAGTATCATTCACATAAACCTACATAAGCACTTATGAAACGTCAGAAGATAGGTGCACGGTTCCAATTGGTCGTTTCCTATGGAGAAGAGCCGGCAAGAAACTCCACGGTTACTCTTTTAAAAATAATTGGCTTTTACAATATTTTCAAATAACAGTGTTGTTAGGTATGGGAGGACAGTGTAGGTCTTTCAACAAGTTTGCATAGGTATACAGGTGATTTGTTATAAAATAATGTTTGTTTTCAGATGCAAACTACCATTTGGAATCCAAAAAAATTGTAATTATCTACACTAATATTATAAAGAGAAAAGGTTTGTATTTTAGTATGTTTGTTGTATTTTTGTTTGTAATTAATAAACTCCAAAACCACTGGACCGATTTTAAAAAAATATTTCACCAGTAGGATGCCTTATTACTAATATAAACATAACATAACATCACGCCTTGTTTCCCCGAAGCAGCGTTTCAAGAAAAACCGAATTGAAATAATTTATCATAGGCATTATTTTAAAGCGAAATTCCACCAGACTACTTTTGTCATGGGAAGAACACTTAAATGTTGAAAATGAGAGCTTCTGTCTTAGGTTCTATATACTAGTTCGGTTCGGCACATTCAATCAAGTATTTGTTGAACAACAAAGTCGACCCGAACCAATTACTACAGCTTCATTACAACGGCTTTAATTCGGCTCTTGCCGACCGGTAAACTCCGTTCGGCATCTACCCTCCCCGCTGTGTCGAATCATGCTGAACTCAACAAGTGTGAAGTATGCCTTATATGTCTCAATCCAACGGTTTTTTTTTTTTTTTTTTTTTGTATAACAACTTAACAACATCACGCCTTAATCTCCGAAGTGTTAGACAGTAGGTGTCCCTATAGTACACCCACATTTTGCCAGTTATGTTTAAGTCCCATGTGGCGAGCCTATTGCCAGCAACCGGGTTTATAAAAACATTATAATATTTTAATTTGACTAAGTAACTAAAAAATAACGGATGTGTTTTTATTGCAATGCAAAATAGAAAAATATAATGAACACCTAATTCAAAATGAAACAAGTAATTATGCTATTATACTTCCACGTGATACAATTATTTTACCCTTTTGGGAGTCAGTTTATCCTTAAAAAAAATATATCCTTCACTCTTTGAAAATATCCTTTTCTTTTTTTTATTATTACTAAAAGGAAGTTCATAAAACAAGCCACTTACTTCGCCCCCTTCTCTCCGATACTCTCCTTGGGTTCTTCCGGAGTCATATCCTCGTCTTCTGACTCCGAGTCAGATATTTCCACCAGGTCTTGTGATAACTTGCCCATATCCAGGACTAACAGTGGAGTGAGGTCTTTTATACCTTGAATTAGATTCTGTTGATAACGAGAAAAATTTGTTACATAGTGAAAGAAAGAAAATACATTTATTTGGCACAGATTAAAAGGCACACAAGTAAAAAGAAAAAATATAAAAACTTTTTCACAAAAAATAAAACCGACTTCCAAAAAAAACACTACAAAGTGAAAAATAACTTTGTTTTCGGAAGTCGGTGTCTTTGGAGTTTTATTTTCGTTTTTTTGCCACCGACTTCCGAAAACAAAGTTATTTTTCACTTTGTAGTGTTTTTTTTGGAAGTCGGTTTTATTTTTTGTGAAAAGTTTTTATTTTTCACTTTTTAGTTGTGGTACCTACACAAAACCCCCACAATAATTTGAATACCCATTACCTGCTTTGTAAATTACATTGACAGGAACTAATTAGAATATCATCCACATATACTAGGTGGGAAAAATACGTATTATTGAAGCTAACTCAAAAACCCCTCATCAGATCTTGACCAAATTTATATGGGACCATTTCTGAAGTATGCCCTACCAAACAAAAAAATAATCAACAAAATCAATTCATAATTGGCGGAGTAATCGCGTAACAAACATACAAAAAAAAAAAAAACATACAGCCGAATTGATAACCTCCTCCTTTTTGAAGTCGGTTGAAAATAATAGAAAAGAATACAAAAGAAAAAAGTGTAAAAGTGCGTTGTAAGATACTAGCAGGAATGTGTGCCTCGCGGCTGCGCCAAATAGGCCCAGTTCAGTAAAAATTCCAGACAACTATAGATAGTGCAATCCACTGAGACGCGCCCCACTCCGCTACGCTCCGTACTAAAGTACAGCTTACAGTACAGTCATCGCGGAGTGGGGCGCGTCGTCGTGGATTGCACTATCTGTAGTGCCTGACGCTGGTTTTCAACTGGACCTGTGAAAATGAAATGACCTATGAAATTGAACACGTTCAAGAGCTGTCAGTGTACAATATTCCCTAACAATTTTGACACTGACAGCTCTTGAACGCGTTTTAGAAATGCTGATCGCGTTCAGTTGCATTGGTGAAATCAGCCCTTAAAAGTGAGTTAATTTTTCTTTATATCTACGGCTTGCATCAGAAAGTTGTGGTCATATTTAAGGGTGGATATAAAACAGCCAACTGAACAAATTTCTCCATGTGACCAACATTGTATCGCGAAAAAAAAATTGATGTCCCGTACAAAACTTCAATACCTACTCCACTAAAGATTAGATTACTGAAAATATTACTGATAAACAAAAATAATAAAAATCACGCAATTTGTAGGTATGTTTAAAATATATTAATGATGCAATAATTAATAATAAATAATATTAATAGTAATAATTAATAAATTATATAACAAACATAATAATCATATTAAATAGCAATAATATCAAATTAAATAATATAGCAATAATAATTATTCAAAGAAAAACAATTTATACAAATAAATAATCAGAATTATAATACTTAAGTACAGATATATAAAATAATCTAAAACATTTAACTACATTTTGCAGATAAAATAATACATAAATAATAGATAAGCGAAATATTTAGTAGGTATCTTATTCGCGATTTCCCGACTTTGATTATAAGTAAGTTAAAACTTGTTCCCATAAAAACAATTTAATTATCTCGTAAAACAGGACTTCCTCTCTCCTACCCTTTTGCTGTGCCCTACAGGGTCCATAATGATCTAAATTATATAGTTACCACCTAAGTACACATTAAGTAAAGCAATAAAGATATCGAGTATTGAGTATTTACTCAAATGTATGGGGCGGCTGATTATTATTGAGTTTTCTTTCATGCAACAACGGAATAAAGAGCCAACGTGATTTTTTGCATTTAAATAGTTTATGAGACAGTTATAGGCTACTTTTGGTTCCGGAAAATTCACTGACACCTCCGCCAGTTTGTAAGGCACTTTGATGTCGCTCTTAATGTTGATTAAATTTTTTTTAGTCCGTCAGGTAGATTATTAAAAAATATTGGACACGTATTTATTCTTTTTTTACGTAATCAAAAGATTACGGCAATACATTGACTTAAAATGTGGTATGACGTCCCTCCCCAGTAGATTTTATACTGACTTGTGACGTAGCGAGCCCCAACTCTCCAACTTTAATGCGTTTTATCTAAACCAATTTTTAGAAGTGTCTAATATTTTTTTATTATCTGACTGACGGACTAAATAGCTTTTTTTTCCCCAGTCAACATCCCTATTGTTAGTTAATTAAATGTGCTAGTTTGTCTTCAATCTTTTACAGTTCAAGCAGTACGGTTATGGAATGCCTTGCCCGTGTCGATAAGGCGTGCTCAATCGTTGTCCACTTTTAAAATTCTGGTAAAAAAACACTTCCTCTCTCCTTAAACATCATCATTACATAAGTTCCTTGCTCTTGTTTCATGTTTATAATTTTATGTAAGTGTATCTTTGTATATATATGAATAAGTTTATGCTTTATGTATTTATTGTATATGTAGATGGTACACCGCAGTATTGTCTCTCCTGTCACCTTTAATCCATCCAAAGGTTGTCTGTAAAAGATCGCTTTAAGCGATAAGACTGCCCATTGTGTCACCCTATGTAAAATTTCTAAATCATCATCATCATCATTTCAGCCATAGGACGTCCACTGCTGAACTTAGGCCTCCCCCAATGATTTCCAAATTGGCCGGTTGGAAGCGACCTGCATCCAGCAGCTTCCTGCGACCTTTATTAGGTCGTCAGTCCACCTTGTGGGTGAACGTCCTACGCTGCGCTTGCCGGTACGTGGCCTCCATTCCAGAACCTTTCTGCCCCATCGTCCGTCAGTTCTGCGCGCTATGTGCCCCGCCCACTGCCACTTCAGCCAGCGTCAGCGACTTTAGTTCGTTTGCGGATCTCCTCATTTCTGATTCGATCTCGCAAAGAAACACCGAGCATAGCGCTTTCCATAGCGCGCTGAGTGACCTTGAGCTTTCTTATGAGGCCCATGGTGAGAGGCCACGTTTCAGTTCCGTATGTTATCACTGGTAACACACACTTTCTAAATATATGTCTGTAATTTTTAATATCTATCTAATAATTACCTTAGTCCAAGCAGCGACCACGTCGGCGCATGGCTGGCACACCATGGAGCGTCTCTTCCTGCTTGCGTCGTAGTACGCGACCACTGACGCCTCCGCTTGCTTGTAAGACACTGTGTTGTCGCTTTTGCAAAAATAGTTGATACACTTGGATGTTTCTCGAGCTTTTTCTAGTTCTGAGGCTGTCATTTTGTCGGAGGAAGTTGGTAGTGATTTTTCTGTAAAAATAATAGTTATTTATCCAACATGTGAGGAAAGTTCGTTTTTCCTATGAGTTTTGATTTTGAGTCTTGAGCGAACGAAGGATTGCTACAGCGAGTGATTATAAATTTCAATCCTGAGTAAGCGAAAGACTCAACAAAACGAATAGCAAATGAACTTGCTCACATGTTGCATACAAAACTTTTCACCACGACCAGCAAGAAAGTATTCAGTCATCATAGGTAAAAAAATTAAATAGACACAAAGCAAATCAAAATAATTCTTTATTTTTTAAAATATCTGTAAATCTTAACATAAAAACATCTGGCAAGGTTAGTTTCTGAACGGGATCATTACTTTCCTCACTGTTCAAACAGTGAGGAAAAACCAACTTTCCTCACTGTTCAAGCAGTGAGGAAAAACCAACTTTCCTCACTGTTTTCGTAGAGGAAAGACACTTCATTCGTGCGGGAGTGGTGAAATAGTTATTTATGCAACTGTTTTAATACCTAATTATGTACAGTTGCATACAAGACTTTATCTACACCCATGTTATGAATCCTCTATAAAACGTTCTGAAGCCATATGGTGTTGTACAGTGTTGCTATGTAAATTCATGGAAAGTTAATTGCTGAGTATCTAATACCTACAAACAATGTATAGGACAAACAAGCAAAACAAACGAAAAAAAAAAAAACAAAAAAAAGTACTTAAGGGGCCTGCGAAGCATGCGTAGTTCATACAAACGTAATACCAAAATAATTTGTAAATCAAACATATTCTTAAGGTAGTGTGTATTTATTCCGATTGCATTACAGAATATCTAGGCTTCCAAATATATATTTTGAATGGACACTGATATAAAGACGAGATATGAGGAATTTAAAATTTCTATAGAAAACTTAATTTTCTCTTATCTCGAATTTAAATCAGTGTCCATTAAAAATATATATTTGGAAGCATAGATATTCTGTAATCCAATCGGTATAAATACACACTACCTTAAGAATATGTTTGATTTACAAATTATTTTGGTATTACGTTTGTATGAACTACGCATGACCCGCAGGCCCGTTAAAAAAAAATTGCAATTTTAATATTGAACACAAATGGCGGGATACGACGTTAATTAGAATAACCAAATAAGTTTTTTTTTTTATTATGGCGCTATGGCAGTGAAACGCGCGGGCATGACAATGTTCTTTTTTTTAAAAGGAGGTGCATAATGAAATTCAGTACAACATTATAACTCCCGTTTGGATGCTATTATGGTTACTATGACACTTGGTGTTTTAATGTTGGCAATAAGCTAACTGTTTCAGAAACTTTTATAGAGGATTTATAGCATGGGCGTAGATAAAATAGATACAATATCTTCACGCCTGTATTTTACTAACGGACAGGCAGAGGTTCATTGTACACCCACGTTTTATTTATTTATTTATTTATTAAAACTTTATGCACAAGTAAAAAAAATACTGTACAAAGGCGGACTTAATGCCTGAGGCATTTTCTACCAGTCAACCTTAGGGTACCTCAGTATTTTACCAGATATGTTATTCATAACCAGCCTATAATGTTCCCTGTTCCCACTGCTGGGACTCAGGCCCCCACTCCATGAGAGGAAGTGGGCCGTAATCCACCACGCGGGCCCAGTGCGGGTTGGTAGATGTCACATGTCTTCGAATTTTGGTTCTAGGACATGCCGGTTTCCTCACGATGTTTTCCTTCACCATTTTGAGAGCAGTGGTGGTCAAATATCACAAAGTAAAGCGCCTGTCAAGGTTCGAACCTACGACCTACAACTCGTTAGCCACGGCCGTTACCACTGGGCTACTGTTCTGAAACTGTCATGCTCACTTAATGTCTCGCTGATGGTGGCGAGTGTGTTGAATCATTCGGTTCCCTACAAAATGGTTGAGCTGGATGGTGCTGATCCACGCGTCATGTTCGTGAACGGGCGCCGTCAGTTGAGACTGGTCATCTCTTATCTGCCAGGGCTTATTTTTAATCGTTTTTGATATTTATATTATTTTTTACATTGTTCGCACATATAGAATCAACAAGAGTAATGTACCCAGGATTTTGTAATTTCTATATTTAAAAGAGTGTCCTTGGAGTTTCTTGCCCGTTCTTCTCCATAGAAATCTACGTTTTGAAATGGGCAACTAGCTTCAACTTTCTGACTAACTGACTGACTCTTTGACAGTTCAAAAGTGCCTATAAATGTTTTAATTGAAATAAATGGTTTGAGTTGAGTTTGAGTTTGAAATGTTGTAAATCCCATGTAATAGGGACACAGCCTTATGACATTTACAGGGCAGCAATCCAGACACGAGCTACTCAGAAAAATCCAATAACACCTTGCCCAACCTAGGAATCGAATCCACTCATGCTCATCAATTGCGCTTGCGATTACTAGACTAACTGAGCAGAATGGGGCAATGGGGTAATTTTTTATAAAACTGAATGCAAAACAATTTCCGTTTATTTTATTTTACCTATCGTGGTATAGCAATCTTATTCTAGGTGCATCGTCTTCTCATATAACTAATGTATACAAGATATACAAGTGAAAACATTTTAAGAGTAACGGCGGAGTTTCTTGCCCATTCTTCTCCATACGAAAACTACCTTTTGGAAGGAGCGACTAGAATCAATTCTGTTTTTTGTAAATTTTGACATTCAAAAGTGCCTTTAATGTGCTTAATTTAAATAAATTATTTGACTTTATTTTGTAAGGGAATACACAGATTACAACTTATTCTTCATATGTTTAGTTAGTTAAACAAAGGTAAACAAAATCGTAAAAAGGGTCTTTATAGATGACACTTTCTTGTTTGAAAATACGATAAAGTCAAACTAAATTTATTTTAGATGTTTGCAGTAGTTACACACATCGAAATCTTGTGCAAGATAATCAGTAAATCTGCTTATGCCCTGCACACATTGTCGTCTATAATAAGTGTAGAGGCATTACTTAAAGCCTACTATGGTTTAACAGAATCTCATTTACGCTATGGTGTTATTTTTTGGGGCAACTCAACAGAAAAAGACACGGTGTTCAAGGCTCAAAAGAGATGTGTTCGCTCAATACACAGAGATGATGATGTGTGTCATATATTTTTTAAATGAAAAGGACTTTTCTATTCCGACGTCTAATATACATGGTTAATATACATAGATTCTGGACATAATTTAATCTATTTTGACTATAATATACCTATAATATCTTGACATTAATTATTATTTATTTGTTTTGTATTTTGTAATTCAATTTAGAATGACTATAATTATGTAAAACGCAGTTAAATGTAATCTTCTATACCTACAAAATTTGTACGCCGTTATTGGCAAAACATGGACGCACACAACATCTATTAATTCAATACCTTGCATGTCTGATGAGTCAGCTTATGTAAACGCATGTTTGACAAATAAATTATCTTTATCTTTAGTATAAGAGAAACTTTCGAATAATTCAATCTTACCTTTAGCTCCATTTTCATCGTCATCAGAATCCAGACTGAATATTTCTAGGCTCAGTTTAGGTTTAGACTGTGTTTGAGTCTGTTCATTAATCTGAAACCAAAACAACACTTATCAAAAACAATATATTAAGGCGTAACGAAAATTGTGTAACTTTGAGATAATAAGGATTGTATTTCTAACAAAAAATCTTACGCCCATAATTTCGGAAGTAAAAAAACTGGCCAAGTCCGAGTCAGACTCATATTACGATCGAGCACATAACGCCCAAAAAAATACGCTTCTTGGATTTATGTATTGTATACCCTTTTCAACTTTATTTTATATTTATTATTTGTTACAGCTGCAATAGAAATATACAATCTGTGAAAATCTCAACCGTCTACCTATTACGGTTTATGAGGTACAACCCGCTGACAGACAGACGGACAGCGGAGGCTTAGTAATAGGGTTCCGTTTGGCACCCTTCGGTTCGTATCCGAAGGATGCAAAACGGAACCCTACCCTAATAATCAACAATTGAAATTATATCGATACCTAAAAACGATAAAATAAAAATGATTTTTTTGGGGTTGGGGGGGGGGGGGGGCTGGTATTGTGAACTTGTGAGTAGGACGGTGAACAGTAGTAGTATAAAATTGAATTTGATTTAGTATGGGGTTTTAAGAACTCTGTACCGCATCTCGCTCCCGCGTTTCATGACCTCGGTTGCCACGAAAGTTGGCGTACTACCATACTATAACCACAGAATAGTACAGAATACGCACTCCGCATTTTAGGTATGAAGCTACGAGTACGTGGCGGGCCCGTCTTGTCGGGCCATTCAGTGAGCGTCACGTAGTCAGAAGATATAAGAGTTACGCGATAGAAAGAGAGACAACTTCTAGGTGAATATAACTGTAAGAAATTAGCGCTGTGCGACCTGAATTACACTTTATTGTGTCGTAGCAAGAGTCGCTTTTTATTTAAGTTTTTTCTTTTTTTATGAAAAATCTGTAGTAATCTATGAATCAATGAATGAAAGGCACCGATCCCAGCGTGGTTTAACCAGACTCGATAAATCGAATGAACCCCAAGATAGAAGATGACACTATAAACAGCACAGAGTATTATTAAAATTGTCACACATGCATTATTCTAAAGTTGGGTACATTATTTAGCCTATAAAACAATTAAACCTGTAAGTACAAATTAATCAAGTGACTTAAAATGACGAAACTACGGCGGTCTTGTAGAAGTGTTATGAGAAAATAGTTTTGAAAGAAATCTAAAGCGATAATGCCATTATATTGGTATTTAATATGCGCATAATAATGATTTGATGATATATGATTTATAACATTAACTTAGAAAATAAGAATTTAATGTGCGCTTGCCACTTCACCACTGCAAATGCAAGCTCGCGATGTTGTCCTTTAATCTATCAAATAAAATATCAATTTTGTAGAGCAATGCCCTGAAAGATAAAGAAAGATTTCACCAGATTATCTTGGGTTCCTTGTTTGCTCTGGAACGCCTGAGGTCAGGAACGCACTTAGGTGGACACCTCACTTTAGCACTATTTTAATGTATTTATTTGGCAATTAGTAAGGTCACAGCATTATCAAAAAACAATATTTAATAAAAACACCAGTATCAACGCACTGTTCGAATTCACCGGCAAGCGACGCGATCTTGCCTTATGTGCAGGAGATTTTTTTTTTTTGTAAAAAAAATTTGGTTGGAGCTCACTCCCGAAACGACCGTACTGTACCACGACCCGCCCATCTCTCCGAACAATTTATAGTAATCTAACTAAGTGTTTTTTTTATTTTTATAAAAGCAAACATTGAGCCCATGCTTGTTCCACTTACCTTAGTTTCAGGTATGATCAATGGTTCGGTGTTACTACAAGTTTTGATCGTAACTTCACTGGTATTCAATCTGGCCTAAAAAAATAAAAAAGTATAAATAATTTACATGTATTTCTATTTTCCCAACTATCTACTTTAGCCCCATGTAGTTTAAGTTGACTTTTAACTGACCATTTATGTATAACAAAGCCTCAATTTTTTTTTTTATTGCAATTGAATTTGAACTTTGTAATGCATTGAGTATGTTATCCCAAAACATGGAATTCTGTATTGAAGTTTAGGTATAACTTACAGGCTTATGCGGTGGCGGTTTAGGCACGCCACTGATAACAACCTGGGAGAGGTTATCTTTAGTCGTTATCTCTGACGTATTTCCGCCGGAAGTACACATTATATCTATGCCCGTTGGTATTTTAACGTTGGTAACATCTGATTCCGGGGAAGGAGGTTTGTCGTCCTGTGTTGTCTCTGGTTCCGGTTGCTTTTGTACTTCTTGTATGTCTGTGGGTGTTTTGAGAAAGAAGTAATTTAAGAAACTGTAAGTAAAATATCAAAATACTTTATCTACACGACTACAGATAGTGCGATCCACGATGAAGCGCCCCACTCCGCGATGACTGTACTGTAAGCTGTACTTTAGTACGGAGCGGAGCGGAGTGGGGCGCGTCGTCGTCGATTGCACTATCTATACTCTTAAGTCGCAGGAGCTTCTTACGGTCCACACAGGCGATTCCAGAGAGGCCACCCAAAGAGCGAAGTAAATTGTGGGAAGAGAGGTATCCACTACCTCAACTTCACAGATACGAGTAGAGCAACAAACTGCTCGGGTAGGTTTTTCATTGATAAATTGAAAATGAACTCAATCACAACTGAACAGAGTTCTAAATACATGAGATGATTTCCTGTGGCGTGTATTGCAAGCTAGTGCTTATTTTCACTCGAATCTTGACAGCAAAGAGCATGCGTCATACGCCATGTGTCATGTATCTCTTAGCTGCCATGGCTTATTTTAGTGTTTAAATATTTTTGAATTGTTCTTTGATTTTACTTTTTATTACGGATGCTTTTAACGTGCACGTTCTACATTGTTCTCACATGTAAAATTTCAACATGAGTGATGTAACCAATATTTTTGAAAAAAAAAAAAAAAAAATTAAGAGTGTACGTGGAGTTTCTTGTTCGTTCTTCTCCATAGGTACCTACTACGCTTTGGAATGGGCAACTAGCTTACCGACTTCTTGACAGTTCAAAGTCAGTGCCTATAAATGGTATAATTGAAATAAATGCTTTGAGTTTGAGTTTTGCACCTTTGTCACCGCTGACGCTGATAGGGTCCCGTTAGCGCCCTCTAGGTACGAAACCCGAATAAAAAACACGGTGAATGGACTGGTTTGAGAGCTAATAATAGTGTCTGAGAAGTTTATTTTGTTGCGCCACTTCTTCTTTCCAGCTTAAACAACAGGAAGAGGTGAAAGGTGAGAGTATTAGGGGATCTTATTGAATTTTGACGTTCTATATATCGAATAAACGATTTTTTTATTGATTTGTCAGTGACTCATTAATTTTTCAGCCGATAGACGTCCACTGCTGGACATAGGCATGGCCTCCCCTAAGCATCGCCTCTACGACCGGTTCTGTGCTTCTTAGTGATGGATTAATTAGCATTCGCTTTCATGGTTAGCATTTAGCTAATGAAATGTAGTTGCGAAATTCTGTGAAATGCGAAGTGAATTTATCGCTTCGTATTTCACAGAACAATACGTCAGAGCGCCGACGACGCACGCAGCGGTAGCGTGCGCTCTCCGTCCCACCCACGGGAATACTAAATCTATCGGTTTCGTTTCGTTCGCGAGTGAAATTATTAGCAGGTTCTGCGAACTTGCGAAGAATGGGTTAAGCAATTGTTATCTTATTATCTTTGATTTGCGCGTACTTAGGGTCGTATATTGAATGAATGCTTATGATTGTTTAATTTATTTAAATTATTAGCATTAGCAGGGTAGTGCGAAGAATGATGTTTAGCCATTATTACCTTATTGTCTTTGATTTGCTCGTACTTAGGGTCGTGTATTGATTGAATGAATGCGTGATTGTGTTTTGCAATATTAACAAAATTCACATACTTCATTATTATCAATTATCGTCATATTAGCCAATAGCATAGCAATAGCAATTAGCATCTTAAGACTCAAGAATTCACATGCGAAATCGCATTAATTGACATTACTACTCGCATCCAGCAGATTCCTGCGGCATTCACGAGGTTGTCGGTCCACCTTGTGGGAGGCCTTCCAACGCTATGTCATTCGGTACGCGCTGTCAGTGACTACACAACGTGTTCCTTTTGATGTCCCATAATTCTTAAGGTTATATGCTATAAGTAAAAATAATACATAATGTCCTAGAACACGTGTTCCAAAAATTCATAGTTACGAAGATAACATAACAGTAGACTCTCGATGTGTGTATCTAAGTTTCATTTATAAGTACGAGTAAATCATTTTCATTCATATTTAAATCTAACAAAATGCGAAGTTTTCGTATTTTTCATTATGGACAAAAATAGTCTGAATTAAATGTCTTTATTTTATTTGTAAGTGTGTTTTAAATAAATAATCGTGAATTACGTAAAAACACAATGCCACTTCATTATTTGCCATGGTCTCAATAATACCTTAGAATTATGGGATATCAAAAGGAACACCTTGTATATCAGTTCAAAAACTCATTACTTACCATCTTCAGAAGAACTGCTCTCCTCTAAATCCACAATGTTAACAACCGAGCTAGCTTCTTGCGTGGTGATAGCCAAATTCTTTATCTTGCTCGGGGATTGCTTACAGGGCGACTGTCGTAACTTGCTTGGCGATTGCTTGGGCGATATACTGCTTTTGTTCGGAGATTTAGCAGGTGATGACTTTTGTTTTTCTGAGATAGGAAAGAAATTGGTTTATAAAAAGAGTGGATTGCTATGAAGATGATGTAGTGGGATACAATATACAGTTTATAAAAAGAGTGGATTGCTATGAAAATGATGAAGTGAGATACAATATACAGTTTATAAAAAGAGTGGATTGCTATGAAATTTATGTAGTGAGGTACAATATACAGTTTATAAAAAGAGTGTATTGCTATGAAATTTATGTAGTGAGATACAATATATAGTTTATAAAAAGAGTGTATTGCTATGAAGATGATGTAGTGAGATAGAATATACAGTTTATAAAAAGAGTGGATTGCTATGAAATGTATGTAGTGAGATACAATATACAGTTTATAAAAAGAGTGGATTGCTATGAAAATGATGAAGTGAGATACAATATACAGTTTATAAAAAGAGTGGATTGCTATGAAATTTATGTAGTGAGATACAATATATAGTTTATAAAAAGAGTGTATTGCTATGAAGATGATGTAGTGAGATAGAATATACAGTTTATAAAAAGAGTGGATTGCTATGAAATGTATGTAGTGAGATACAATATACAGTTTATAAAAAGAGTGGATTACTATGAAGATGATGTAGTGAGATAGAATATACAGTTTATAAAAAGAGTGGATTGCTATGAAATTTATGTAGTGAGATACAATATACAGTTTATAAAAAGAGTGGATTTCTATGAAGATGATGTAGTGAGATACAATATACAGTTTATAAAAAGAGTGGATTGCTATGAAGATGATGTAGTGAGATACAATATACAGTTTATAAAATGAGTGGAAAATGATGTAATGATATACAATTGTTTTTTTTTTAACTGTCCATTTTCTGGTTTAATGTTTTTTTTCTGGTTTAACGGTCTTCTAAGACCGTTTTCCTGTAGCTACAACGGTTGAGGCAGCTGCTACTTACTGCCCCATTTTAAAAATCAAGTCTATAAATATAACGATTTCTTATAATTTTGTACTAAACGTGTGCTTCAATAATTTCTAAAGTCACGATATTATCGTCACGCCCACGTCACGGCATCACTCTATAACACAGGGAAGTAAAATGTATGGTTTATGAAGACGCTTTTACCGTCCACGATAACGTTATCACATTACCACATTTTATCACATTACCACATTTTATCACATTTTAAGGACGTATGTATTGTCACGTTATAAATTATAAAACGCACATTAACAGTACAAAATTATAAAACTTGAGCTACGAAAACTGCCCTTACTGCTACAGTATTTTTATCTCACGAAGCGACGCGCGCTTTAATTGTGGTAACCAAGTATACAAATACGCTTCTAATATATTTAGGTCCCCCACCTATGAAATTGGCTTTTTGTATGGAGAATTTTAAAGAAGTTGCATTTTTCTTACTAACATTTTATTAATTTATTTAACAACCATGAACACGAATGTTTTAAAACTTTTATGCACTAATGTTTAGAAACTAAGATAACGTATGCCACTTAGATTCAGCGACAAAAATAAGTTTTGGCTAAGTTTTAAAACAAATAGTGGTAATTTCTGCTAACAAAAAGAGGAGTCATTTTTTAAGGTATTTTTTATGTTTAGAAAGCTATAAGTAATAAGTTTTTTTTCAGTATTGGTAGTTGTATATGATGGTCATTATTCGATATAATATCAAGCAATTGATGAATATTTTTAATCATAGAAGTGACGAGGTTCTCTATTTGTAAGAAAAAAACGCCAATTTCATAGGTAGGGGACCTAATATTTTTATTTTTATAGTAATATTTTTTTAGCATGTTGTATGGATGCGATACTATTGCGGGTTAACGGGAACGCCGTTCGTTAAATACAAAACTGACATTGAATCTTGACCTACCTTCAGTCTCTTTGCTTGATTCAGCCACAGTCGATTGAACCTTAGTAGGTTCAACATCAACCTCGTTGTCAGATGTATCTGACAGTTTCACTGTTTCTATGTCCATCTGATCTGTGGTTTCTTGTTGGTTCTGTGAAGTAATATCATAATATACTCCCGGACTCCTAAATCGAACGGACTCCTAGATCTATCGCCACTGTGCATATGTACTATCGAAGAAATTCATATCTAAGCAGTTTGAAAACAAAATCCCGTGAACACGATGACCACATCTGTTACCGCCCCGGTTCTATAGCGGCCGAGCGTTGCAAGCAGAAATAGTCCTTACGGTGTATAGTTATGGACTTCTTCGATGGTACATGAAGGTCTAACGAAAACTTCAAAATAATTGTGAATAAAAAAGGCTTTATTTAGTTTTGAAGCCACGAAAATTAAATTCACGAACATTCAATAAGTTTTTTTTTTTTTAATAATAATGTTACATATTAACAGTCCCGCATGACGGAAACCTCGTGAACGAGCCGAGAATAATAAACAAATTAAGTATCTTGACTTGGCTCACGAGGTTGTCAACATGTGGGATGTGGACTCAGCAATCATTGTGCCGATAGTCGTATCAGCCAATGGCTTAATTGCCGACCAACACCTAAGGAGGCTCTCGTTGGGCAGCTGGATTAAGGGCTTCATTCAGAAAGCGGTACTCCTGGACACGGCTCGGATTGTTAGGAGGTTCCTCTCTTTGGAGCCCTGACCGCAGGTAGCTTGGACCCTGCTCCCGATACCGGTGGGTTACTATTTTTTATATTTTTAAATGTTTTTTTATTTTTTAAATTCTAAAATTTAAAAATATAATTAATATGTATTAATGTAAAATAAAGGACATAATAATGTTATGCATAAGTACCTCAGCTTTTTCATCGGCGGGGTTATCAGCGTTCAACAACGCATCAACTGCCGACTTTGCCTCTTCATTCATCTCATTAACTGTTTCTGCTTGTAATTCCACCTGAACAAAACCTTTTTCTTAAATTTTGTTTGTATTTGCAAAAATGTAAAAGTATTATTGGATGCGCTCTTGAGTCCCACCTTGTGTAAGGTCGGCAGTAATATATACAAATAAATTCAAAAAAATTGAAAACAAAAAAAAACAAAAAGCGTCATTTTTATCAAACTAGGCTGAGAATCAGCACTTTTCGAATGTCAAAATTACAGAAGACAGAAAATAAAATTGAAGTTTCTGTTTGTAATGTCAGAATAACAGCTTTTTACTAAATGCATATAAAAGTATACATGGTCATTGGTTATTTACAACCAAATAACTCCTGTTGACTCCTTTGCAAATGTCAACAATATTCGAGTAATTTGACATTATATACTTTTATTTAAAAATATGAAATGTCAAATTAGTCGAAAATGATATTGAATAATAATAAATAAAATAGTAACGAAATCAAAACTGTACCTTGAATATAAATGAAAAGTAATTGTTACGAATGAGTCTGATGCCGAAAATATAGTTATTAGAGTATTTGTCCGTTCGTCTTTTTGTCTGGATGTATGTTCCGGATTGACTCAAAAAGGGATGAACGGATTTGAATGAAATTTGGCACACTTAGGGCTTATAATCTGGATTAACACATACACTTCTTTTAATCCCGGAAGTATTTTTTCAGACATCTACGCTTGCGTATCCGC
This sequence comes from Xanthia togata, assembly GCA_963853775.1. NCBI lineage: Eukaryota > Metazoa > Arthropoda > Insecta > Lepidoptera > Noctuidae > Xanthia > Xanthia togata. Next base: position 9,576,026 of record OY970817.1, on the reverse strand, counting down.
GGACCAAAGCTAGTTAACAAATAAGATTGATAACCTACCGTCCCATATTCCTCATCCACATCCATCTTCTCCGCCTTATCCTGGGAGGAGCTGTCACACGTCATGAAGGGAAATTCTTCGTCCTTAGGGTCTGGAGTCTCCATCTCCTTGTCTTCCTGGTCTCTTACTGGTTCAGACTCTAGGGCTGCTGGGTTCGAGTCCTCGGACTGTTCGGCTGAGATTTGGTTACTGCTTTCTGGAATGTTAATGATTAAGTTTGTATCATTATGACTAAAGTATGGTATACAGTCTGTTACAATAAATATAGGTATTTTACAATATTCAGGGACAAATCTTAAAGAGAGTAACAATTTACAGTCCGGTCGCGAACCAGAAAGAATTTCGTACAATGACCCCTCATTACTTATCTGCGATAAGGGCAGCGGTCCTTCTAATGTGCGAGTGCGACGGCAATATATTTGTGCGCGAGAGATAGAGATAAGTAATGAGGGGTCATTGTACGAAATTCTTTCTGCTTCGCGACCGGACTTTACTAGTGATTGAACTTATTGGTGATGTTCTTCAGAGAGGTTAGGGGGCCTACCACCACCTCTTATAGCAGTATATTTTAATTTTACTTTAGAGGGGGAAAGAGATGGAGCTACATGTCCTATAGAGCTTCATCTCTTTCCCGCACTAAAGTAATATTAGTACTCGCAATCGATGTGCGTGTTCGAAAAGAGGCCCTGGTGTGAGTTTCTTTGAACCATCTCCACTACACATCGACCGCGTTCGGTGCTCCGATTGGCAGCCGGCCGGCCTTCACCAGTGAAGGGCGTAAAGTCGAGATGGTTAAAAGAAAGTCACAGGGTTTCAGATGTGTGAACGTAAACGAATCAAAAGGAGTATGTTATGATCGTAGCAGGTGGCCCATAGAAAAAGGCGTCCGATTATATATTTATGCCTACAAAGACATAAACAGAGTTGAACAGAATAGTATACGATCGTAAATATTCCAAAGTGGAAAACCCAGCATTCTACAGACGCGCTTGCGACCACTACACTTACAAGGCAGTCAAAAAGCTGTACTACTATAAATTCACAAATTATGACTTTTTAATATTTTATGAAAAGATAAAAACCAAGAAAAAACCTCACCATCTTGATCAAAATCATCGTCATCATCACCATCAAAATCATCATCAGGCTCCTCATCATCTTCCATCATCCGTCCCGCAGACTCAGCCAACAGTCCCAGACTGTCACCAACCTCTGGAACCTCATCCGATGTGTCTGGAGTCATTTGGGTTATCGATGTTGATGGATGATCGATAGGTACTTGCATTTGGCTTGTGGATGCTGAAAGAAGATGGAATGCCATACAAAAAAGGTTAATAGCTATGGTTTGATCCAAAAGTATCTGATGGATGTGTAAAAACACCCTGTTCAAGTTAAATTCTTACGCAATCAATTACCAAAGGTAAGTAACACATTCATCTGTTTTTAGAAGGTTTCAACTTTATATCTAGCCACTCTTTCCAACAATAATTGTTTTAATAAATACCATTATTAAATAGGGATGATAACTAAAAAAATGTTTTTTGTCCATAATGTAGATTATGAAAAAATAACGCACACGTATTTTTTTTACGTTATCTAAAGATTACGGCGATACATTGAGTTAAAATGTGCCATGACGTCACGGGTATGTAGATTTTATACATACTTGTGACGTAGCGATCCCCACTCCCACCAACAACTCACCAACTCCAACTTTAATGAGTTTTATTTAAGTATTTTTTTATTGATAAAGCAAAAAATACGAGTCTAATTCTATTTAGTCTGTCAGTCAGATAATAAAATATTATTATATGACTGACGGACTAAATAGAATTTCTTTTTTTTTTGACCCAGGCATCATCCCTATTGTACTTAATTGAAAAATCATTGATGAAAAATGAGGTTACAAAATTGACCTCTATTGTCAAATGAAAAACGCCATTAAGATGATTTAGAATTAGAATTTCGGGTTTAAGTATTCAAATCGAAGTACTCAATTTGTAAGTTACACTATGAATTGGCATCCGCAGGCTTTCTGATTATGTTTCCATTATCATCAGATATTTTTAGATCAGACTAGGTCCAAAGAAACGATGGATGGACTGTGTTAAAGATGAATGAAAGAATCAAAATCTAGGACCCAACATCGTCTTAGATAAAGAGGTGCTTGAAACTGTAAACTCGGCAGTTTTTCTGGGCATAACAGTAGATGCCAAACTTCAGTGGGGCCAACATATATCGAGCCTAGCGGGAAGGCTCAGTTCGGCCGCCTACGCCGTCAGAAAAGTATGACAATACACTGACGTTGATACAGCTCGGTTAGTCTATTTTAGTTATTTTCATAGCGTTATGTCCTATGGTATTCTGCTGTGGGGCAAAGCTGCAGATATTCAAAATATATTTGTCCTCCAAAAACGAGCTATTCGAGCAATTTACCAGCCAGAGTTTCTCTGAGAGATTTTTTCAAAGATATCGGTATTCTCACAGTGGCATCACAATTCATCTTCGCCAACATCTTATATATTAGGCAAAATATACACTTATACACTAAAAACAGTGATATTCACAATGTTAACACAAGAAGTAAGGATAAACTACGTGCTCCCTTTCACCGGCTTCATAAGGTTCATAACTCATTTGTTGGGCTTGGTATAGCCTTTTATAACAAGCTACCCTCTTCTTTGCTAGATTTGCCTTTTAATGCGTTTAAAACTAAATTAAAGTCCAACCTTTGTTCAAAGGCATACTATTCTATCAACGACTACTTAAATGATAAGAATAGTTGGTCGCTGTGATTGGCTCAAGACAATGTTTATGTTCTTTCTCCAGAATTAGTCTACCTACTGACAGGTTATATAAGCTTAGGTAAATCGTTCATTTTATTTGACTTTATATGTCAATTTATTTTAATTTTATTAATTTTTTGTTGACATTATCTACTCATTAGAATGATTTTCATGAGTTGTATTGCAATATGTGGTTAGCTAGCGACCTCGACAAACTGATCATATTTTATTTTTTTCCTGAAAAACTGGCAGCAAGTTCGTCATGCTCCCTTAGATGTCACTGCTTGCGGTAGCGTCGGGGGTCGGGTTGCCTCCTTCCCTCAAATATGGCGAGGGTGGTAATGGCTGATCTTTGCGTTAAGCTCGTGAACGGGTGCTGCTTGTGGTGACTGGTCGTCTTGCTGATCATGGTTTTGTTATTGTTATTAGTAATTAACTGTTTATTTATTTTACCTCGATGGTCCTAGTTTATCAATTATAACTCTAGTTACAGCTATATGTAAGCGGGCACGCCCTTTATGCCTGGAGGCTTTATTTTCTTTTTTAGATATTCTTTACATTTAGTTATTTTTATTTCTGCTTGAGTATAGATCTCGATGTTTTTTGGTTGGTATATTGGCGTGTGCTAGCTGTCATATGGCTAATAATTTAATGTTTTGTGTTGTGTTATGTAAATTATTTTGCATAAGTACTTATTGTATAGAATCATTTTATTTTTCCTAATTGAACAGACAGCTGTGCTGCTGGGGAGTTTGTTGCGCCACTTCTTCTTCCCAGCGAAAGCACTAGGAAGTGGTGAAGGGTGGGCGTTTTGTGGGACTGTCTTATGTAACTTTGACGTTCGAAAAGTGCTGATTCTCAGCCTAATTTGAATAAATGACTTTTGAATTTTTTGAATTTTGAATTTTGAAAGGGGGTGACTACCGATATGATGAAAGAAAAAAGAAAGAAAGAATAATATTTATTTGGACACAGTTCGTGAAACACAATAACAAAATAATAAAATGAAAATAATCTTAAAGCAATAATAGTAATAGTGTAAATGTGTGCCTCACGGCTGCGCCAAAAAGGTTCATTTCAGCATTAATGCCAGAAAGATGCTGTCTGACGCTGGTTTTCTAATGAACCCTTATGGACAAGTGACGGAGAGCACCAACAAACAGCCTCAACATACCTAATAAATATTTTTATGCATCTAAATAAATAAATAATGACTAATAGGGTTGGATGGAAGAACGGGCCATGTTGCACCAACCCCAAAAAATTGAGATAATGGCATGGAGCAACTGCATATCTAATTTACACACTCCACGTTGACCCTTGGTAAGACTTATTGTCAGACTTTCGGGCTACAGACCACCATCAAAAACTTAAATATTTTTAAAATATGTTGCGAGCTTTTAAAATATTTTAATCTTTATGTTGCAATTATTTATCTTTCATTAAAAAAAAACTAGATTTAAAATAAATAAAAAGGTTGCAACTTGCAAAAATCGAAAAACTAAATAACACAGCCTGTCCCGGGGATCTAACCCAGGATCCTACAACCAGCAGTTGTGCTTGCTGTGCTTAATCGTCTATGATGTTCCCATTGCTGGGTCTCAGTCTTCCTCTTCATGAGAGGGAGCGGGCGGATGCTGTCGAATTTTTGGTTACAGGTCATGCTAGGTGCTTGTCGAAGATAACTTAGATTAACTTACCAATGCACTCTGCAATTTCTTTATCAACTTCCGGCTCATCATCTGCAAACATTTTTTCCATGTTTTCTTCAACTGTTGATTTAACAACTGCATCTTCAAGTTTCTTGTCACTATCCACAGTATTACTTTCTGTTTGGACCTCACTAACTGTTGACTCAGTTACTATGGCTTCTTGAACTACTGATTTCTTTTTTACTGTGTCATCATCAGCAACGATTTTATCAACAGCTGTTGTTTCAGTAGATATGGCTTGTTGATTTACCGATTTCGGTTTTACAGTGTCATCATCAGCTATAGTGTTATCTACTGAGTTCTCACTGGCTGTAGCGCCATCAGTGGCAATTTTATCACTTACTAAGAGGTCTTCATCAATGATAGTTTCGTCAGTTGTTTTCTCATGTACTATGTCGTCATCAAAATTTTTGTCAACATCATTAAGACTGTCAATCACTTCAGAATGATCTAGATTCATAGAGAAATCTGTATCATCCATGTCAATCAATTCTTGTGAAGGTATTTCTAACATCATATCTGGTTTATGTAAGCCGTGGTGAGTTTTAATAGGACACGAATCTTCTAGAAATATTGACGAGTTGTTAGGTGAAATTTCATCAACCTCTTCGTTTTTATATAAGCTAGTATCTAGATTGATGGTTTCTTTAGTTTTTTCAGGTTTGTCTAAATCAGTGTTTTTGTTTATATTTTCAGTATTTTCTTTCATTTCTTTTTCAGGAGTAGTTTTTTCTGGGATAGGTTTCTCTAGATCTTCAACAAGAATGGTAGGAGTATTCGAAACAGCGAGTGCATCTGTTTGTTCAGGACTTTTAATAGACTGTCCTTTTGTATTAGATTGCAGAATTAATAGATCTTTATTGCTGTCTTCCATTTTATTTTGATCATCAATTTGTTGATCAATAGTTTCTTTTTCAGATTTGGCTTGATCTACAATATTGTCATCGGTTTTAGGTTCATCTTCAATAGAAGTTTCATCAATAATATCTACTGCTTTAGTTGTATCTTTAATTTGCTCATAAATATCTTTCTCAATTATTTTGCTCTGCTCATCAGATTGATCCATACTTTTAACTTCATCTGTTGTTTCATCTACCTTTTCAATATTAGTTTGGTCATCTATTTGGAGAGATATACTTTTCTTTGCCTCTTCAGATTGATTCATTGTTTGATCTATAATCTTATCTTGATCTCCAATAGATGTATTAGTATTATCAACATCCATAGGAGTACAGCTATCTTCTTGATATTCATCATCTTTCAGTAATTCTCCTTCTTCCTCATCATCAACATCCATTGTTATATCACTATCAGGAATTATTTCAGCTGTTTCCGTTTCTTGTAATAGTTTTTCTTCTAGCAGAACATTATCATTATCTTCATTATTCAGAGGGACTTGTTTTTCAGGAACAATTTTAGAATGTTCCATGTCTTTCTCAGAAATAATCAAAGAACTTTCACCCTTAGAATCAGGTTCTTCTAAAATATTTTTTTCTGACATAATATCAACATTATTTTTGTTTATGATGACATCTGTAAAAGATTTCAATTTCAATGTTGAAGACTCCGTTTCAGTATTACTTTCAGATTCACCTAAAAGTTGATCTTCAATCATGTCAACTGGATCTTCTTTTGTCTGATCATCAGTAGTAACCTCCTTTAGAAGATTGTCTTTTGCAAATTCAGTCTCTTTTAATGGTTCATCCATACTTTTCTCTTCAAGAATCTCTTTTCCCTGAGCTATTACTGCTGCTTCAGTTACAATTTCAGATTCTTCCAATAATTTCTCTTCTAAAACATTGATGTCATCTCGATCCATACTTTCTTCTGCGGGAAAGTCCATTTCTGGGCTATTTATTGCTTCAGTATGTAAATCGTTTTCCAGTAAAAGCTCATCTCGCAAGCTTTTTTCATCATCTCGATCCATACTTTCTTCGGCAGAAAAGTCCATTTCTGGGCTATTTATAGCTTCAGTATTTAAGTCATTTTCCCCTAAAAGCTCATCTCCCAAGCATTTTTCATCTTCAGCCTTATCTGTAGGAACGTCCAGTGTTGGACTAATTTCAGATTCCTTATTAGTTTTAATTTCTTTGAAATTATTATCTCTAGTAAGAATATTTTCTTCACTGTTGACTTTTAACACATCTCTGTCAAGGGTGGGTTCAATAAGTTTAGGATCCCCGTCAGACGGCATTTCAGTCATATCTTTATTTAAAACATCTGAAGGTTCTTCCAACAGTTGGTCTTCAGACAGAATATCATCATTCTTAACATCTGCATTTCTATTATCATCACCCATAGCTTGATTGCTGCCATCATCATCATCCCATCTTAGTTCCATATCTTCATCTTCAATTTCGTCAAGATCATCAGTCTTCTCAGATACATTTTTATGATATTTGTTGAGGAAAGTATCATTGTTTTCATCTTTCTCATCAGTAACATTGGTTTTAGATATTTTTGCATCAATTTCAGTGTTAACATCCTCAATTTCTTTATCATCTATTCTACTGACCTTGGCTTTGGCTGTATAATCACCAGAACCTTCACCTGCTTTAGTATTTATGAATTCTTTAGACGTTTCTGTCAACTCTGCTTCTAATTTATCAGGTTCTAAGTTATCTTGTAAAATGCGTCCGTTGTCATCTCCAGACCCTTCTATAGCTTCTGACCGAGGCATAATTTCAGAAATGGTGCTATTAGTTTCGGTATTTTTATTGGAATCTAAAGATACATTACCCTCAGTTGTTATTTTTAGATTTTTGCTACCTACGTCTTGAATTTTTCGCGTTTTTTCTTCATCATTACTGTTTTTTTCTTCTTTATCACTCATTTTTAACTAAAAGAAATAAAATTAACGGCTAAAACAAGTTGTTTAAAATAGATTCACATACACGGGTTATAAGCGAAACACTGGATTAAGTGGAGGCCTTGGATTGTTAAAACAACTATCGTATATAACTATTTTATCAATTTTAAGCACTTTATAATTGTATTATAGTAAAATAATGCACCGACAGCAACAATGCATAGTTTGCCATTTTTACTATTTGACAACTTTGACATTTGAACTTTTTAAGATAGTTTGACAGTTTTTTCTCAGTCTTGCCATAAAATAACTTGATAGTTGGAATTTTAAAATATATTTTAGTCGATTTACAAGCGACATCATTATTTTCCACAGATATACGGATTTTTAAGTCCGTGTAAGAATAATAAAGTAAAATACCAGTCCAGTTCGTCGACGTGTTTCCCTCAAGTATTCAGGATGACAAAAATACAAGTCCCAGGCCATAGGCTACATACATCCAGGGGTTTAATTTTACTTACCACAACAGACAGACAATATTTTTGCATTTATACATTACGTACATTATTGAGATAGGGTTTCGTGGCCATTAATAACAGCCACATGGGTCGATCAAAGGTAAAGCTACGCTTGCCGTGGATGGTCCTTGGATGGGTGAACATTCATTACATATCGAGACCCCTCCGTGCCTGAGAAAGCACGCACGTTTAGCCGTCCCGGCTGTTAATAGAAGATCGCGGACAGGACAGTCGTTACGGGTAGTCAGAACCAATCTTAACATGGGGTATCATAGTAACTGGATTATGGAGACCAGATAGGCAGTCGCTCCTGGTAAAATTCAGCAGCATTAGGTGTTAGACTGGAAATGTGTGAGTTTTTTATTTTTTATTATTATTTGTGTATACTGTCTATTGAAACAGTAAACAATATTGACTTCGAAACCATAATGTGTAATTCGCACGCAGCCTTGTTACACTCTTTTTTAGAGTCCCGTACCCAAAGGATGAAACGGGACCCTATTCCTAAGACTCCGCTGTCCGTCTGTCTCCAAGCTGTATCTCATGAACCATGATTTATAAAAACAGTTGAAATTTTCACAGATGATATATTTCTGTTGCTGCTATAACAACAAATACTAAAAACAGAATAAAATAAATATTTAAGTGGGGCTCCCATACAGCAGACATAATTGTTTTACCGTTTTTATAGATAATGGTACGGAACCCTTCGTGCACGAGTCCGACTCGCTCTTTACCGGTTTTTTAATCTGTGGTTTTTGCATTCCAAAATAACAGGTTTGGTATGTTAAGCATGTATTTTGTATAAAGAAGACAACCGTGGTATATCTTTTGCTTACTCTGATTCATTGTCGACAGCGACACGGAATCAGGAAGTCTGGAACGCGACCATAAATATTTTGTTTGCTTTGATTCTGCCGATTTCGCTTGCAAACTATGCGAAATTTCTAATTTATAAATCGAGTTCCAATTAATTCAACCAATAAACCAACTTTTTCAATTTTATCGCTGTATCAGTTTTCCGCGTTTGATTTTCATTCCTTCTAATTACTTTCCAACAATTAGTGTTTTTTTGTGATTAACATAGTAAATATTGTTACGAAACAGTATTTGTTCGCTTAATTAACGTTTTTGTTTCGCTTTGGTGCGTCTACTCGTGCGTTAAAGTGCTAAAAATAGTCTAAATCGGTTTTATAGCTGAGGAGAAAATTTTGTGGTACAATCATGAATAACAGTAGCTATGTTTCACCTCGTCTCATGTTTGGGGCTGCTATTGTGGGCATCGTTGGAGCCGCTGGAGTCTTTATTTATGAACAGCTTTATGCTGAGAAGCGGAGATCGATGTTGGGTTAGTAAAACACATTTCTTACCTAAAAACGTACCGCCCCTAAGTCGACCCACACCGTATTCTTCTATAGCAATGTAGCACCATGTGCTAATTAATAAGGAACAATTTAAACTTATTCAAAAACCTAATAATACATAATAAATATTAGCAACCAATTACTTATGAACTTTGCAATGTCAAAAAAAGGTTATGTTTATGTTGTGTGTATTTTAATTCTTATCGTTTTTTGAACTCATTCTTAATGATGTATAAGATTAGCAACACTGGTGACTATTTGAAGTAAAATTTATCTTATCTTAAATATCTCGTTTGATATCAACATGTGTTTACCGTGTGCTATGGGCTAAGAATATCAATCCATAATCTTACTGAAGTATAATGTCAAATGCACTACTTGGTAGCAATAATCTTTATAAATTTACCTAACAATAATACACGTACACGTGGCTGATGAAGGAGGTGGTGGAGGAAAATGAATAAGCCTTATTCATCCTAACAGCCATCTAAGGTCGTGCTTCAAGGAAGTCGAACATGTTGGGGTGCCTTGATCAGCCCTGCGACTTCCTTGAAGCACGACCTTAGACGGCTGATCAAGGCACCCCAACAAACGTGTTTTATTTAATTTATGTTTTAAAAACTGCGGAACATTGTCAATTAGAATCAATCCAATGTTCATTATAGATTAGTGCATAAGCTCTAGAAGAAACCGGTCTTTATAGTAGTACAAATACTTAAAATGGCCCAGCATGGATAAATAAGATGGTTCACTCCGCAGCATTTTTTGGTGGTAGGGTTTGTTCTAAGTCCGCCTGGCTAGCTACCACCATCTTATCTAAATCTGTCGCCATATCAACAATGTTAACAGCATTGTTGTGTTTCCGCAGTTAGAGGTAAGATAACCAGTTCCTCTGTGGTTTCCTCCGAGTGAAGCTCGCTTCCACCTTTGGCCTGATCATCACTTACCATCAGATGTGATGCAGGCCAAGAGTTTCCCTGATGTGGTTAATGAAAAATAAAAAATGGCATATTTTTTTTATTTTTTTCTAGGGCCTAGATAATAATAATTTGCCCTATTGAAGGCAAAGGCCTCTTCTCATACAGAGAAGGCTTAAGCTGTTTTTAAATGCATTCATAGTAAAATTTTGACTGGCGTGATGTAGATCGAAGTTTGACCAGGATTGGCAATCTTGACTTCTATGAAAAAAACATCATTTTCCTGCCTTTATTCCAATGTACTGGGCTTCCGCGCAAAATGTATTTCCTTCCATACTTCTCTATTAGTCGTCACCCCCTTTCTAGCCATATCATATTTCACACAGTCCCTCCATCGTTTCTTTAGTGTTCCCTTACTCTTTAGCTTCTATCCAAACTAATATTATAAATGCGGAAGTGAGTTTTTTTGTTTCTTTGTTACACTTTCAAGCTAAAACGGCTGAACGGATTTGGATGAAATTTGGCACATGGGTAAACCATGACCTGGAGAAGAACATAGGATACCTTTTATCCCCATATTCCCACGGGATAGAGACTTATGCGGGTGAAACCGTGGGGGCGCAGCTAGTAAAAAATATTATCCCTTTTTCTACAACATATAACTAGGTATTTTCTGTTACAGTAAGGGAAGTAGCGCGACTAGACAAGCAAGTTTCTTCAATGCGGACAGAACTTGAAACTCTGAGAGAGCTACAGAAAGAAACGTAAGTTGACACTATCATCATCAGCCTCTTGTGGTCCACCGCTGGACATAGGCTTCTTATTAACTCGATCCTCGGGTACTCCCATCTAGCTGCTATTAGATAGCCTGGGAAGATCACACTAATGCTCGGTTCCGATAAACAAAAACGAATCGTTTTACTTATCACTTTTACTGCCAACCTGGGCATTTATATAGATTCGTAAGGTAATTTTACCTGTGATAGCTATAGTTTGACCGGGTCCTCTGCGAGGGGGAGGGGGGGCAGCGTTGACCAATGAACGGCCTGCACTGCCCCCCCATCTACTCAAACTAAGTATACTTCCATATGGGAGGATCTCCTATACAATGCTTTGAGGTTTTTGTTTCATTATTGGTAAAGAATAACGGTCCGTAAATTATAGGCAACTGCAGTCATAAGACGCGAGATTTCACTAGAAACAGTGTAGAAGTTAAGAAATCCCGTACCTACTAATTTCTGTTCAAAAGTATCCGAGGGAAGTGGAAACAAACCCTGTTTAGGTTAAATTCGTACTTAATCACTCACTAAAGGGATTTAGTGACACATTCATCCATCATTAGAAGGTTACAACATTATATCTCAACACTTTTTCCAACAATAGGTATTGTTATTGAAAAATCATCGACGTAAATTTAGGTTATAAAATTAACCACGATTGTCAAATTAAAAACATAATGTAAGGTGATTTAAAATAAGAGTTTCTGGTTTAAGTATTAAAATGTTGAAATAAAAACACTCAATTTCTAAGTAACACTACAAATTAGTTATTAGCATCTACATGATGTGCCTTTTCTGATCCGTTTGTTTACATATACTTTTGGAACAGACCATAAATGTTCGCCGTCCTGCTCGCACGTTTCATAACCATGCCTGCTCGAATCTTGGCGTTAAGTATAGCATTTATATAAAATTAAGAAGAATTTCTGGTTTATCTAAATTAATTCAGACATGCTGTCTTAAATGAATTGATACTACACTCAATGAGCACTACATAAACATAAGCATTATTTTTTGGGATTGGCTCTACATTAAATTACCAATTGTTCTTCATACATTGTTATCTCGCGAGCAATGACCGACCCCGTCGATGGTTGTCACGGTTCATGAATATAAAATTTGCATAATTATCTTTCGTTTAAATAGATGAATATGCAAACTTAACTCCCAACTGACTACACTCTTACGTTTTATTCTAGATGTCTTATTTTTCTTCAAAATGTAACTGCATAAATAATTACATATCTAAATAAAACAACATTTAAGTTCAGATACTAGTATAATACATCACGTACCTATCTTCTAAATAATTATTATATCATGTCATGTGTTTTAATATTTAATTTTCTTCAATGTAAACATTACTTAATTATTGCACCTACCACTGTTTATCTCTGCATCACCCAAAGGTTGACTGGTAGAAAATGCCAAGTCTGCCTCTGTACATTTGTGTGCTTAAAGTATTAAATAAATAATCGAATGTAAACATTAATTATTATTTTTACATATTAATAACCCTCTGTAAACATAGCATAATTTACTGTAAACAATTCATTATTAAATGTAAACAGTGCTCCTTCGTTCCCCAGGACCTTACGTCGCCTAAAACATAAGAAGGTTCGTAAGGAGCGGTCAGCGAAGAAACCTCCCAGTGGTGATACCGCAGAAGTAGCTGACCATAGCTACGCGTCAGACTCCGAGTATTTTACTGACTACCAGTCTGTGTTAGGTAAGCATGTATTTTGTTGCACCAAATCATCTTCATAATTTAAAAAACTTACATACTTAAAATAATAATGATAATAATACATATGTAGGTACAAGTATATAAAAAAGCAGGGGAAATAATCATAAGGCATCAAAAAATTCTTCCGCATCGCTGTCAACAGGAAAAGTGCCCAAAAGGCTGGCAGCATTACCACGTTGTAACCGTCTTCTAAATTGGGAACAGGTGAAATTTCTAAATCCCGGAAATTATTTGGTCAAACACCTAAAAAAAGCCAGCAAACTGATCAAAGGCCAGGGGCCCATGTATGCTATTTTTATAAATTCGTCATTCCAACACGATCCCATTGTCATTTTTGCTAAAAGTTCATAATCTGATAAATTCATAATGTCGATCATAGGTTTATCATTAAAAGAAAAATTAAAAGAAATGACTGCACAATGACGTTCTCATGGTAGATCACTGATCAAAGGAACTGTCAAAATTTTAGCAGATTACCCGCCTAAATCAGTCATTCATTTTTCATTAAGTACGAGATTACCAGTAGATTCCATTTCTTTCAATGGAGTGTCAGTGGCTGACCATTGGAAAGTCATAATGACGCCAATATGTTAGTAGATTACCAAACTTGTCAAAATCAACAATTATGAAATCAATGACAGACCATTCTGACACTATTGTAATAGCAGACTTGAGGCCCAGGTTGCTTTGTGGTAAATCGGGCGAAGAGCAACATTTTCAACCGATAATCTCGGTAGTCTCTGTGAGAGCATGGCCCAGTGGTAGCGACCGTGACTTACGAGTGGGCCGTAGGTTCGAACTCAGACAGGCACTTACTCTTCGTCACTTATTAATTAGATTTAAATATATTCATATATGTCAAAAACACGTTACTGAGTTGACTGATCGAGACGCCAGCGCCGTGCGCCGCCTGTTAATAATTTCAGCACCACTCTGCTGTCAAAACGGTGAAGGAAAACATCGTGAGAAAACCGGAACCAAAAATTCGACGATTGGATGGACCCACTCCCTCTCACACAGAGGAGGCCTGTGTTCCAACAGTGGCAATATTATATGCTTATTATGGTGATCCCAGTGGTAGTGATATCCAGGAACTAGGATATGGACGATAAGCATCCATTTAGAATGGAAGCCGACCCCAACATAGCAGGAATAGGCTTGAAAAATGATGTTGTTACTTAACTCAGCAGAGCAAGTGCTTTTTCTCAGTCAGTTCTCTCATTTTAGTCGAACGAATCGAAGTCAACGAGAACGCTAGGAACGGTCTTCCAGATATGGACGATTCGACACGGGCTGGTGAGCGAGGTTTCATAGAATTTCTTATAAATTATTCTAAAATTCGTTTCGTTCGGTTCGGTCGGCGCATTTGGCTCGGATAAGTGTGCGTTCACCTTTAGACCGCCATTACACTTGTAAGTTTTCCTCATATAAGTCGCTTATGTAATTATGTACAGACGCCAGCAGGTCAACCTACCCGAAACTGTCTAATTTTCCCATCAACTTTGAACCTTATGCTATTAGATATGAGCGCCGATGGTCAAACTGTCGGCGGCGCACAGTGGTCCGGATTTTCAAAATGATGGACTTTGGATCGAAGACGAATATTTCACTAAACAAAAAATGGTATCGAATAGTATATTTAACGCTGATCAACACTTATTACTACAATTTTTCGATAAAATTGCTCCTGCACGTCAAAAAAAAAATATTGAAAAAAAATGTATGGGAGAATTATTTTTTTTTTGTTTTTCTCCGGCCTGTATCAAAGTATAGCAACCAAACCTTATGTTCTAGTAAGTACTTGTTGCCGTTAATACGACGACATAATAATTTGCTTGCGTATCCCTGCGGCCTTGGCGCCTACGATGCTTCAAAGTTTCAAAGTTTTATGTTGTATTTTGTAATGGTTATTAACGAGTTTTACAATTAAGATGAATTAAAAATATTTTTTTTCAATACAATAAGAATAACAAAATATAAATTTAGGCATTTGGTAGGCATTTCACAAGTATTTTTTTTTATTTTTTTTATAAAATCTTTCTTCATCTATGTAATTGAAGATGAGTCATGTGCTGACGATGACTATCTATACCTAAATGACTAAAACTATTACTTTGATAAAATAATAATTTACCCCCACCACCAAATAGTGGTGGGGGTAATATTGACGACGCTGATTGGTTGTTGAACGAAGCGGTACTAATTATGTCAGTCACTACTTGCGAACTTGCGTTCGTTATAAATATGTGTTCAGGAAACATTGTCCGGTTAAGTAGTCATCACCTCAGAGGTGAGCTACGAGATGCCCTAGTAAAAAAAAAAAACAATTAAGGGCACTTGTTTCTCAACCCTTGAGGAAGCAACATCAATATCCGTGCTGTGTGAAAGTTTTGTGAGTTTCGTTATGGCTGCATTTGTTACGAATTTAGATATTTTTATGTTCCTTCGTGTTGAAGGAGACATGAAAAATTGGACACAGCTCTATGAAGCTATTATTCTACGCATCCCAGTTGAAATATGTTCAGAAGATTCAGAAATAATTAAGACCATTTAAAAAAAAATATTAGTAATGTGAGTCGCAGATGGGCAAGTGCTTCCAGAAATCAGAAGACGTTCATGAATAGACATGCTGATTGTTTACCATCAAATATTAGTTGGCCAAATTGCACTACAGTGAATTTATCAGAAATTTTTCTAGCCCAAGATGAAGTTATCGAAAACATATCGTCAGACATTACGAGTACTTCCGTTGATATCGATACTGTAGCAGCTGTGATTCCATCCACATCAACTGTAGGCACATCTACGGATTTAGTTCAGATTAGGAAACCGTTTGTTGATCTCGGCAACAAACAGAAGAAAAGACGTTCAGGGTCTCTTCTGGAATACTCACCGGAGGAACTCACTTTCGCATTAGTCACAAGACTTAAGGCAGAAAAGAAGAATGACTTAGCTAATATTATTGACCACGTAACGAAAAACCCTGATAGTGTTGCGATTGTCCAAACCACGTTGTTTAAGAAAAGTAAGAAAAAATCTTTAGACGAAGATCACGCTCTAGGTCTTTATACATCTTTGAACCTGTCAAAGTGGAAATATTTGTGTTTAAGGAAAGTGCTGATAGACTGTGAAGTTCCAGTGTTACCATCGTATCACAAACTCCTTGAAGCTAAGAAAAGATACTATCCAAGCGATTTAGAAATTACTGAGAGAGGAGCTAAAGTGAAGATTCAAGCCCTACTGGATCTGACAGTCCAGAACATTCTTCAGATTACTGGTACCCAAGTTCATTCCCAAGTGTCCTTAATTGTTTCCTGCACACATATTTATAACGAACGCAAGTTTTGATCAAAGTGATAGTTTTAGTCATTTAGGTATGGATAGTCATCGTCAGCACATGACTATCTTCAATTACATAGATCAAGACAACATTTTATTAGAAAAAAAAAAAAAAAATACGAATGAAATGCCTACCAAATGCCTAAATTTATATTTTTTTATTCTTACTGTATTGAAAAAAAATATTTTTAATTCATCTTAATTGTAAAACTCGTTAATAACCATTAGAAAATACAACATAAAAATTTAAATCTTTGAAGCATCGTAGGCGCCAAAGCCGCAGGGATACGCAAGCAAATTATATGTCGTCGTATTAACGGCAACAAGTACTTACTAGAATATAAGGTTTGGTTGCTATACTTTGATACTGGCCGGAGAAAAACAAAAAAAAAAAAATCTCCCATACAATTTTTTTTTCAATATTTTTTTTTGACGTGTAGGAGCAATTTTATCGAAAAATTGTAGTAATAAGTATTGATCAGCGTTAAATATACTATTCGATACCATTTTTTGTTTAGTGAAATATTCGTCTTCGATCCAAAGTCCATCATTTTGAAAATCCGGACCACTGTGCGGCGTGACCTTTATATAACTACTTTAATTTAAGAAAATAAATAAAACAATAATTTACGTATAATTAAGATTTATTATAAGTAATTTTGACGTGACCGAGATGAATTTTAAAAGCGAAAACAATATAACAAGGACAATATCTTTTTGTAGAATCTGAAATGTTCGCAAAATACCTTGAATTTTGTCTTGATTGAGTGAGTGACTTGATTCGTTCAAAATTTCGTACTAATGTTCTGTGTAGCTAATCTGTGCCCTGTGGTGTGTGGTAGCACATCAAAATTAAAAGAGTGAGTGACTCTTTTCATCCAAGTGAGTAGCTACAACTGTGCTCGCACATGTGCTGAGTTACCCAACACTACCCCGAAGGGTTGGGCAGAGGTACCTATAGACCTTTAGTACACCCAAACTTCGCCAGTTATGTTTAAGTCCTATGAAATAGGGGACGAGCCATCAACCGGGCACAAATCCAGACTGGGCTGCGCCTAAGAAATTCCTGATAGATTCAAATTCAAATTCAAAAGTCATTTATTCAAATTAGGCTGAGAATCAGCACTTTTCGAACGTCAAAATTACATAAGACAGTCCCCCAAAACGCCCACCCTGCACCACTTCCTAGTGCTTTTGCTGGGAAGAAGAAGTGGCGCAACAAACTCCCCAGCAGCACAGCTGTCTGTTCAGTTAGGAAAAAAAAAATGATTCTATACAATAATTTATAAGATAATTTACATTACGCAAAATAAAATTTAAATTATAAATTAATAGCCATATGACAGCTAGCACACGCCAATATACCAACCAAAAACATCGAGAACTATACTCAAGCAGAAATAAAAATAACTAAACGTAAACAATATCTAAAAAAAGAAGAAAATAAAGCCTCCAGGCATAAAGGGCGTGCCCGCTTACATAGAGCTGTAACTAGAAGTTATAATAATATTGATAAACTAGGACCATCGAGGTAAAATAAATAATTGTCGAGGTCGCTAGCTAACCACATATTGTAATACAACTCATTAAAAAAAAACATTGTAATGAGTAGATTATGTCAACAATAAATAAAAATAAAATAAATGTACATCAAAAGTAAAATTATAGACTTTTCTATAAACTCATAAAACCTGTCAGTAGGTAAACTAATTCTGGAGAAAGAACATTTAAACATTGTCTTGAGTTAATCACAGCGACCAACTATTCTTATCATTTAAGTAGTCGTTGATAGAATAGTATGTCTTTGAACAAAGGTTGGACTTTACTTTAGTTTTAAACGCATTAAAAGGCAAATCTAGCAAACAAGAGGGTATAGAAAAGCCCCAATAACACTTTACCCGACCTGGGAGTCGAACTCAGGACCTCATGCTCAGCAGTAACGCTTGCCCACAATAGGTACTACATAAAAGATAGCTTGATCTCCGCGACGTATGTAAAACTGATATTCCTAGAGTAGGAATTAATTCATTAAAGTAAGGCCATTTCAATAGGTAACATTTGACAATTCACTAAAATTAAACAACGTAACCTTGTAACGCCGGGCATAATATAATATATTTTTTCGTTTTGTTAGAACTGCACAATTACTTAACTTTTTTCAATTACGATTACATATTTATTGTAATAATGACCGATACGAGTAATTTTACGATTTGCTTTCACTAAACTGACAGACGTCAAATGTTACCTATTAAAATGACCTTACTTTTGGTCGGCATTAGGCATGAAAATTGCCGTCAATATTGCGAAAGTTGCCAAAACTGCCGGGAATGTTTCCAAACTTGCCGGCAACATTGGCAAGAAACGTGTAAATAGAAAACGTATTTTATTTTATATAATTGAATAATAGGGTAAAATTGCGGTTTGCAGGGTACTAGTTTTTATCCTTACCTACATTATAAAACCGAAAATTTTAGTTTTTGCATTAATTTTCTTATTGATAAACTAAAGAAAAGAAACAGGCTATCCACGATACTTCATTGGTGATTAAACCATAACTATTTTTGAGAAATCATATTTTTTTCTACTTTCTTTTATCCAACCACACTTGTATGTAAGAAAGTATATACATGTATTATGTTTATACATATACTTGTCTATAAAAGAGTCAAACCTTGCAAGAAGATTTGATCAGCAACAACAAGTTGACGTTTCTGACTTCAAAAAAGGAGGTTCTTTATTCGACCCGTATGTATGTATGTCCGCGTTTTTCTTAAAACCTACTGATCCGATTTTGAAAATTCTTTTGAGGGCACGATTTGTCAAGTGGCTAAGCGACTAGTGTGAGGTACCGTACTAACGTAGAATTCAACATTTAAGTTATCGTAAATCAAAATAAGGGTACCTACAAGAGGTAATGTGAACAAAAAAAGTGAAGTATCTGGGTACTTCTGCATATTTCTTTAATTTTTAGTTGAAGGAGATTTTGATTTATAAAAAATCACTTATTTATTTTATTAGGGGTTAAAGTATGAAATTGCCGATTTGTACTGAAAAATTGAAATTCGTTTTTTTTTTAAATTTAACTTATTTATTTAATCAAAATAATTACCATTATTATCTATACATTGCTGCCATCTAATGGGATATTATAGGAATAATAAATATATTATATAATAGGAAGGTCATTTATGCCTTAGCGATAGAACTCTCGTGATCTAGATTCGACAAACTGTGTGAAAGCATTTTGTACTGCCTCCTGAGAAGAAAACTTTTTATCACGTAGAAAATTGTCCAAATCACGAAAAAAAAATGGTAGTCCGTTGGAGCAACGTCTGGCGAATACGGAGGGTGACGAATGGTTTCTAATTGCAGTTCCTGTAGAGTTAAAACGGTTTCTCGTGCTGTATGAGGTCTCGCGTTATCGTGGAGATGGTGAAGATTGATTCATGAGTCGGGGCTGTTTCACTGCTAGTTTAGCTATGAGTGTTCAGAGTTTTACTTAGCAGTCCCCCCTCTCCAAACGCAACATTGATATTGCTAGCTGTTTCTGCCGCGTTAGTTCCGCGTTGGAACTCGTATTAAAAAATAACTCGAATTTTCGAAGTATCCATCTTTATTGTCTAAGCTGAATAAAAAAAACAACTGAAAGTCGATAATCGAATTTTGCACATTTTTTGAAAGAAGAACTTCATAGGTAGGTACTCGTACCATGTGAAAAAGTTTCACTCAAAAATCTCAAACCATGAAGGTTCTATGTCAATTCGAAGTACCTATTACAATAAACCGGCAATTTCATACTTTAACCCCTAATAAATCCATATTATTATAGTTTTCTGTATTTTCATCTTCCGATTCATCCATAATGTAATCGTCATCTGCTTATTTCCGTCAACGAGCCCTAAATTTTTTCTTACAATGATCAGTTTTGACAACTTTTCTGGTGTTTAAGTTTTTATCAATGTATATTATTAGATTTTTAAATAATTACATTTTTAACGTTAAATTTGGTAGACAGCAGACACAATACATATAAAACTCACGTACTCTCCTAGACCAATCAAACGACCCTAATCTCGGTAGATTTACGAATATCAGAGCGTAGATCCTATGACCACCTTCTAACTCCATCATCAGGCTGGCACAGTACTATCATAATATTGCGTTCTCACCAGACTGACATAAGTATTTATAATTTCAACACTATCAGACTTCAAGAAATAGATGAAAATCGATGTTAATACAAACAGATGAATTTACTTAAAGTAAAGTCCAAAAAAATTACAAAATAACACTACACAGTTGTATGATTTAAATTTATTTAATTCGGTATCAATACCCTCTGTATTTGTTTATAAAATTTATAAGTGAAATTCTCAAAAAACTATGGGTTCAGCTATCACGAAGTTACCAGTGTCTTATTTTAACTTTATCTTCAAATATTAGCATTGATAATTATAAATTAAGTATAATTAACAATAAACCATACAGGCTTACTAGTAATACGTATAATTACACCATTACATAAAACCTCATGAGCCCATAAACATTAAAAATGGCATTTGAAAAAACCTATGTAATCTGGCAATTTTGGCAACTTTCCGGCAATATTGACGAATATTGCCGGCAATATTGGAAACTTTCCTAGTAAGTTTCGGAAAAATTCGGCAATTTTCATCCCTAGCGGCATGCCCATAATGTATGACATTGACAGTTACTGTCGTACTAATATGAAATTCAGGACTTCATATACGGTCATTTTACTGACAGCTGTCGCAGAGATCAAGTTATCTTTTATGAAGTATAGAACAACGAGGCAGTCGTTCTAAAACTAAAATCTCCAGATGTTACTCATTTACATGCTACCCTTGAATTAATATTCAGGCTATTTTTTCGTATGTTTGCGAGTAAGGATTTTTTTAAACTCAATAATTTGAGATATTTCTTTTTGCTGGCAGACGTGGGGTATTTTTGAGCCTTCTCCTTTACGGAAGCAACTTACAAGTGTAATGGCGGCCTTATTATTAACTTCTATATCTTTTAGGGTACCCGAAGGGTGAAAAACGGAACCCTATTATTAACCCCCCGCTGTCCGTCCGTCTGTCTGTTAGCGGACTGTATTTCATAAAACAAAAAAAATGTGTCTGTCAACAAGCTGGATCCATATAACACTGACGACCGTCCCTACGCCCGGTGTATATACCACGCCGCAGAAAAAAAGCGTCTGTCAACAAGCTGGATCCATATAACACTGACTTTTCTGCGACATGGTATATACCCCGGGAACAGTGTAAAGAGTAACAGTCGACCGACGCGTGTTTGCGTAAATGCCGACACCGCACAAGGCCACAGTACTTACCTAGGGTTGTCACAAACTTTACACAACTGCCCAGAAAAGGAGGGTAATGTCTTTAGGGTTTCATGTATGTACGCATATATGTATGAATGTATGTACGTTTCTTTGTTCCGCCATAACTTCTAAATGCCTCAAGGGCCTCAACAGTTTGGACATATGGGGTATCGTTACAATTTTTACATCGTCCCGAGTGACGATGTTTTTTTTTTTTACATGGCTCTGGTTTTTTATTTGGGAATAAGAGCTTGCTTACAATATAAAAAAAATACAATTTTATTATTCAGTGTTTAATACTTTACCTATTGAATCAGTTTCCGTTTTATCATTAATCATTCATTAATTCATATTCATCTACACTCTACAGATTGGGTGGTACTGCATTCTCGTACAGCACATGTCGTATGCACCATTTTAATTGTGTACAAATCAAAACATTTAAAACAAGACACGCGTTAGCCCTGAAAGTCATGTCCCGAGCTACTAACAATGGCAACGTATGCAGCTCGGGCTCGCCCTACCTGCTCCTCGCCCCTCACAACCCGCACGATTGCCCTGACTAGACGGCATCATCGAATGACTATATTGGTTTATAGACTGTGCACCGGGTGTAGGCACGGTCGTCAGTGTTATATGGATCCAGGTTGTTAACAGACACGTTTTTTCTACGACCCGGCTTATACGCCGGGTGTGGGCACGGTCGTCGAGTGTTGTATGGATCCAGCTTGTTGACAGACACATTTTTTCTGCGGCGTGGTTACGCCGGGTGTGGGCACGGTCGTCAGTGTTATATGGATCCAGTTTGTTGACAGACACGTTTTTTCTGCGGCGGCGTTTTTTCACGGTCGTCAGTGTTGTATGGACTACTATGAAAGCTTGTTGACGGACGCATTTTTTTCTACGGCGCGATTTATACACCGTACCGTAAAGAAACTGTGCCGTGTACAAAGGGCCTTAGTGCTCATTTTCGTTATATTATAAGGAACCCTTTGTGACAAATTTCATGCTTCCTAGACCCATCGGCTAGACTGTCTGTTAGTGAATGGGTTTAAGATTTATTAGATAGATTGTTTGGTTTTATTCAGGCACAGACGGCGAGATGGACAGCGAAGAGTTCTACGATGTACCCACAGATGAGGACGAGGACGACACTCTCAGGGAATCTCTGCGCAACGGACACGCGGGCAACGAGTTACAGGACGAGGTAAAGAATACACATAACATTCCAAGGAACATTAGACGTTTCGGGAATCATCGTCTATCTTCGGAAATACGAACGCGAGGTGATGAGCGAATGGCTATGGACGCTTCACAAAATCCGCGCGCGCGCGGATGTTGCGAACGGTTCGCGTGCAAGGATCGACACCTGCGCAATTGAAGCTTACGCGCACGAACAGTAAAGGTGTCCATACTACGTTCCTAAGATGCACGCGAACCTTACTGTTCGTGCGAGCGAGGGGACATTTAACTTGCACGCGAACTGCTCGCTAACCGCTCGCGAACATGTCCAAAGGTGTCTGTAGCGGTTACACCGTCACATACGAACTACGCATCAAAGACATGACGTCACACAAATCCTGCATCGCGCAATTAGATTACCGCGCGAACGACATATATTAGACTATCCGACATCAACAGTTGGGCAGTTGCCCGCCAGACACAACACCCGCCTGGTCGGAGGATCCTCCCTTTTCTATATATGGTGGTTGAGTGATCTTTACACCCGGTTCCTCATACCCCTAAATGTCTATACTATGTTCCAAAGATGCACGTGAACCGCACTGTTCGTGCGCGTGTGCCGGTGTGGCCCCGCCTAGTCTTAGTTTTAAGAAGCATTGCCTCTGTATGAGGTTGCTCTGTGGCGCGACGTTCGTGCTAATTCGGAAACACGATGATTCCCGAATCGTATACTTTCTTTGGAAAGCTATACAGCTATAGTGTACAGTGCGTTCTGCGATTGGTAGTACTGTTCTGTCAGTCCAAGTATTGAAACTAAGCTTGACAAGCCAACATGACGGGACAAGTTATAGTCAACGGTCAGTAGTGTTCTGTAGATATCTAACTTATGACGACTTGAGCACACTGTTAGTGAAAGTCACGTGAGAGCGGACGGTCCCTTACATCGCCGTGGTAGTGTGTCACCGAACCAACAATTACCACCCGTTGGATTAGAGTTACAACATAACCAAAAGTCACGAGAACCTATGTAATAAATATGAAAACAAATACAGGGTTACAGGGAAAGTCGTACTGAATATTAAAGGACGTTATTACTCAGGTCATTTCTGATGGATTTGATTCTGTAATTAGGTGTCCGAAATCTTGTATCATGATCAATCAATCGTGTGTCATGTTCATTATTCACATTTTCAAAAATATATATGCTTTTATTACCTACATTGAAATTAAAAATAACTTCAATATCTTAATTCTTTCATTAATTTAATTGTATTTGTTTTCAGGAAGTATTAGAAAAAGATAAAGTCGAAACACCTGCCACTACGTTCAAAAATGCGACATAGCTGTAGAATATTATACAGGTAAATTATTATAGTATTCTTCAAAACTTTGAGTTAAAGATCGAACGCGGTAGGATAATTCATGCCGACAGACAAGTTGAAGGTCGAACGCAGTGGGATAATGCATGCTGACAGAAAAGTTAAGGTCGAACGCAGTGGTATAATGCATGCTGATAAATAAGTTGAAGGTCGAACGCAGTGGGATAATGCATGCTGACAGATAAGTTGAAGGTCGAACGCAGTGGGATAATGCATGCTGACAAATAAGTTGAAGGTCGAACGCAGTGGGATAATGCATGCTGACAAATAAGTTGAAGGTCGAACGCAGTGGGATAATGCATGCTGACAGTAATAGTAACTTCCTAAGTGTCTCTTTTACGGATAGACATCTATCTCTCAGACTATACATACTGTGTAATTGTAAATGAGTTCAGATCAGAGCCCCGTTGGTCTCGTGGTGGCAAGTGCGACTGCTGAGCACGGCCATGGGTTCAATTCCCGGGTCGGGCAAAGTGTTATTGGGTTTTTTATTAGGAATTTCTTAATAACAGCCCGGAGTTTTGGGAGTTCGCGGTGTAATACCCCCGCGTCTCTCGCGCACGTGGCGCCCTTTTTTTTTTTTTTTGGTTGGGAAATTTACAAATGACTTCTCCCGCTCTGGGTGGAGCGGGAAGGCGTGTCAGACTCTAACTGACTAAAACCCACCCGTATTCCTTCTGTTGCCTGTGCAATGCCAGGGGGCCACGGTATCCCTTTCGGACTTTTCCGCAACCCCGGCAGGCAATGGTCCCATCGGACCCCTTCACTCGCTGACATCTCTTTGAGGCGCGCGTGAAACACAACGCGCCGTCGACCCGGGCCTGGTCCTTGCCGGACTGCGAGCTACCCATTGCTCACCGTCCGCAAGCCCGCGCCTACGGTGGCCGGGAATCTGCAATTGATTCCCGACGCCCAGGGTGTCTCCTCCTGCGGCGGCTAGGGGCGTGAGGGCGCGAAATTTGCCTCTCCCTCACGCGTTCCGCCTCCTCCTTCGCGAGCATTACTGCTCCGCAGAAGGAGGTTACGGCGTCCCATGCTCTCGCTGCGTACCATAGCCTGAACCAGGGCCGGCCGCGAGAGATCCCCGCCACCGATCGCTTCCACGAGGACACGGCGGTGCTCAGACCTCCACCGTATGCTCCACCGTGTGCACGTGGCGCCCTGCAGTCCGCCCGATCTCTCCCCGGTCGTGTCGGGTTGCCGTCCCACCGGACTATAAGAGTGAGGGAAGAGAGAGTGCACCTGTGTCTACGCACACACGTCTGCACTATAATATCTCCCGCGCCGAAGGCTGGTCTCCGCTGATATTGTTCGCCACGGTCCAGAGGACTATTATTCATTGTAAATCAATACAAAGCGCCAAGATTTTGCAGTCGCAGTCATAAAAAGTGCGAGTAGGTCATTGAATAGGGATGATGACTAAAACAATGTTTTATGTTTTATTTTTTCTTTTTTACGTTATCAAAAGATTACGGCGATACATTGAGTTAAAATGTGCCATGACGTCACGAGTATGTAGATTTTATACTTACTTGTGACGTAGCAACCCCCACCCTCCAACTTCAATACGTTTTATCTAAGTCATTTTATATTAATAAGTATGATAAAGCAAAAAATATGTGTCTAATAGTTTTTTATTATCTGATTGACGGACTAAATAGAATAGGGATGATGACTAAAAAAATGTTTTTTGTCCGTAATGTAGATTATGAAAAAATAACGTACACGTATTTTTTCTTTTTTTACGTTATCAAAAGATTACGGCGATGTATTGAGTTATAATGTGCCATGACGTCACTTGTATGTAGATTTTATACATACTTGTGACGTATCAACCCCCACTCCCTAACTTTAATGCGTTGTATCTAAGTCATTTTTTATTAATATGATAAAGCAAAAAATACGTGTCTAATATTTTTTTATTATCTGACTGACGGACTAAATAGAATTTCTTTTTTTTGACCCAGGCATCATCCCTATTGCATTTTTTTTTACCTAGGCATCATCCCTATTGCCATGTTTCCGCGTTCTGTCCCGCAACTGTGAGGAACTTTGTCGCATACTATTATTACTCTAATTTGTCTTTTTTCTATTCCAGTGCGAGTCAACGCTAGTGGGAGTTTAGTATTAGTCGATTAGTCGGGATTGGGGTATAACCACCGTAGCTAGAGTAATGTTGAAGACTTTATGAAATAATAAGCGAACGAATGTAGATGTCATTATTATACATGTTTAGTGTTTTTGAGGTCTTGTAGGCTATTAATTGGAGATTTTACAAGCAGTGGTACAGGACCCGGAAAAATCAAAAGTCATTTGAGAATCAGCACTTTTCGAACGTCAAAATGACATAAGATAGTCTCTCAAAACGCCCACCCTTCACCACTTCCTAGTGCTTGAGCTGGGAAGAAGAAGTGGCGCAACAAACTGTCCAGCTGCACAGCTGTCTGTTCTGTTAGAGAAGCTTGATTCTATACAATAGTATGCAAAATAATTTACATTACGCAACACAAAACATTAAATTAAATTATTTGCCATGTGTCAGATAGCACACGCCAATATACCAACAAAAAACATCGGCCATAAATATAGCACGGTCGTGGAGTTTTTGAAAAAGTCCGGCTTTGTAGAGCGTTCTCTGTCACTCATAGCTTTGTGTCTCTTTTTAAAGCTCGTTGTGTTTATAGTAATGCCAGGGTACTGCGAGGCTCCTGACGTGGGTTTTTGAAAGTAGTCTGGTCATTCAATCCCAAAAAAAAATGGTTTATTTATTTAACCATTTATGTCCACACATATATATATACAAACAGACAAGAAGCAAAGAACAGAAATATACGGACACTGGTGATGGTTATTTCTAAAGAAATCTCTTCCAGCATACCAAGCAAGTCAATCCAAGTATATTCAATTTATTCGGTTGAAAAATCCTATGACAATTGTTTTAATTAGCCATAAGTCTGTCTCCACAATCTTAGTGTGGATCTTATTATTAAAGTCAACACACACACAAGGCAGGTGCGTACGCGCATACAAAACGCGTGAGCGAGTCGGGCGCGGAGCGGGTCGGAGGCGGGAGCCGCGCACGAGTTTCGTGTGCTGACAATCTATATTATAATACAAGGAATTTTAATATATTCAAACCCGCCGTACTGCCGTCCCGACCCGCGCCCGACACGCACCCTTGTGTGTGTGTTGAGCTTCAAAGTCGAGAAATCACTTCAATGCTTCCTGGGAAAATTACAGTATGTATTTATTATTTGTCGTTTGTCGAAAATTGAATTTGGTTTACTCCAAAAATGGGCTTCCTTTAGTAAAGTTAAATGATTCAGGCGTGACCTTGCGGAAATCCATTATAAAATACAATAGATATATTTAATAACCTATTCTGCTTAACTATTCCTAAAGAGTTATCGTAAAAAGCCACGCCAACGCGCCGTGTTCGGGTTCGCGACAAGTCAATCGTCATCCCGAGGGTGCCTCGTTGAGAGGTGAAACACGTGTCCATTTCTTACATGCTTTTTATGACTCTTTAGGAATAGTTAAGCGGAATAGGTTCCTAAATATATCTACGTCTATTGTATTTTTCCTTTAGTAAATTCGAATTTTCGACACCAAATGAAAAAATACTTACAGTAAACAAATTAATCTCTATTTAAACGCCTACTAGACTCTCATTAAATTCCAAGTAACAATTATTCCATTAAAAATGTGTAATCAATTGTAAAAAAAAAAAAAAAAATGTAATAAATTAATTAGTTAAACCTATTTAGATTCAATGTGACATTCAATTAATTGATATTTGCATAATTTTTGTCAATGCTCATGTTATTGGCATTGCATAGTCATTATGAATATTGCACAAAGTACAGAACTTCCGTAATGTTGATAGTATGAGTTTTGATCATATCTATGATAGTAATATAGTGAAATTATTAATCGTTTAGTCGACCTATAAAAATGCATCGCTCAAGATATTATAATCAGCCTATAACGTAAAACTAACAACGTAAAAATATTCTGAAATGGTTGAGAATGTACAGTACAAATTTTTGCGTGCTATGGACTATAGATGTCATAAATCCTACTTAACATATAAGTACTCAATTACTCAGCAAGTACAAGCTCCTTTTTTTTGGTTCGGTTATCATCAAATGACTCCTCCCGCTCTGGGTGGAGCGGGACGGCGTATCAGACTCTTACTGACTAAAAACTAAAAATGCCAGGGGGCCACGGTATCCCTTTCGGACTTTCCCGCAACCCCGGCAGGCAATGGTCTCATCGGACCCCTTCACTTGCTGAAATCTCTTTGAGGCGCGCGTGGAACACAACGCGCCGTCGACCCGGGCTTGGTCCTTACCGGACGGCGAGCTACCCATTGCTCACCGTCCGCAAGCCTGCGCCTACGGTGGGCGGGAATCCGCGATCGATTCCCGACGCCCAGGGCGTCTCCTCCTGCGGCGGCTAGGGGCGTGAGCTCCAAGCTCCTCTCCCTTCGCTCTCGATGGAATTATCTCGAAGCTACAGTACTATACAAAATTGTCAGAAACAAGTTTAACTGTACAAATCGGAACAGTATGATTTGCTATGCTGTACCTAGAACCATTCACAGGCGGCAGGTAGCTTTGAACACTTGCCGAACTAATTCAGGCTTGCGCTCACCTGGCCGCCGTATGGTTGACACATATAACAGTACCTTTGTAAACATTGAAATCTTCAATTGTACAATAAGTAAATTTAAAAGCCTCATTCACCGTTCCCTATTAAATATAACAAGTGCTCCTAACTAAAGTAATATTATATTATCTTTATACTTACTCTCATTTTAAACAGTAATTGCTACGCGTACTGCTATCAATGTTCCTAGCGATTAGCCCTTTTTTTTTAAACTTCTGTGTCTACTTGTGGCCAGCGTTGTGGGTTACATTATAACCAAATTTCTATTATGTTAAACTAGTTGTAAGTCCTTATAATGTAACTGTTTGATGTTCCTTTAAAAAAAAAAAAAAAAGTTCCCATTACTGGGACATCGCTCTCCGCTCTGTAATAGGGAGTGGCCCGTAATCCACCACGCGGGCCCAGTGCGTGTTGGTGGATGTCACATGTCCTTGACTTTTTCTGTCCTGGGACATGCTATTTTCCTCTCGTAGATGTTGCAGTCAGTTTATGGTTAATACTTGACTAGCTTTTATCCGCGGTTTCGACACCGTGATCTAACAGGAATCGTGCATTTCTCACTCTTTAAACCCATAAGTTATTTCTATGCAAAAAATCACGCCCCGATCCGCTGTTGCGAAGGACATACCAACAAACGCACTTTCGCATTTATTTTTAGGATTTGCAATGCAGTCTGAGAAAAAGATTATTTCAAAGGTCATTTAGTCGACTAAACGATGATAATTTATAACATCAATAATAGAAATCGACTACTGCACGCAGGTTAAATAACATTTATTCATAATAAACTGTAGGTTATCTAATCCTAGATTAGTCTTAAAAGCTTTATTGATGGAAATTCAAGCTTTATATCTATTTAGGATCTTGAATTTTAGTTTGCACTTGACAAAATACACTAATCAAATGGGGTTGTTAGATTAAAGCTTCGCCGCGAGAGAGCGCTTAGTGACAAACGTCACTTGTCAGTAATATTGATTTCCTCGAAGAGCGGTGGAAAATGATGGCTTTAAGGTTTGACTTACGGTGTTAAGAAACGCCCTCTCTCTAGGAAAACATACCAATTTACTTTCAGAAGTAACGTTTCAGTGACGACATTCGCGGGTAAATTGCAGATGCAAAGCGGCGGCCACCGCTGTTCTAGAAAACCGTAGCTTCAGTGCTATCTCGTACTAAGTTTTTAACAAGCAACTCCATTGGCAGCTGAATGAAAGTAAGAAACACTTAGCGCCATCTACGCGGAACTAATTTGACAGTTCTCTCTACCGCGCAATGCTCCGCCCTCTTCAGTCCTTTCACAGTTATTTAACCTCCGACAAATTCAAATTATTGTATTTCACATAAACCTACATGGGTACTTATGAAACGTCAGAAGCTAGGTGCACGGTTCCAATTCGTCGTTTCCTATGGAGAAGAGCCGGCAAGAAACTCCAAGGTTACTCTTTTAAAAATAATTGGCTTTTAACCTTTATAATACTGGTGTCTCATATTGGAGACAGATAACAATAAAATTCTATTGTGTCTGCTAATTGCGCGCGCGACAGATTAAAATATTTTCAAATAACAGTGTTATTAGGTATGGTAGGACAGTGTAGGTATTTCAACAAGTATCAGGTACTTAACAAAATAATGATGACAGTACCAAACCAACAGCAACTTTATTGTAAGGACTGTAAAGATCACTGTGGTTTTGACAGATTTGGCAGTGATGCCAGAGGTAAGATAACTGAAAAGACTAGAAGCTTTCGCTCTACGTTTGAAATCAACGTCGAGCGGGAAAACTAAAATCCGTTCAGAGCGCCCTGTCTTATTTATTCAATAGTATTGTCATTTTGAAATCAACTCACTTTAAAGAAGGGTAAAGTTGAAATTTGTTTTATCTTATGACTGAAAGCATTCTTATAACCCGTATTATAGAAAAAAGGAATTGAATAAACTATAGGTACGGTAGGTAATATATTTATTTTTGCTTTTGTGCCATAGCACAGTATTTGGTATTTCCGTGGCCCGGGCATAACTTCTGTATGCTTTTACGCCCTACAAAAGCGAATGGTTAGTATCTTCTGTCATTTGCAACTAAACTGATATAAATATCTAGTGTAGTGTCGGTGCTATGGCGAAAGTAACTATACTAAATGCAGTTTGATATAATATAAGTTAACAATTTAGTTGTAATCAAATCCGGTGGCAGTCTTTTCAACAATAGATCAGCTTCTTGAAATACATTCCTTTTCATTTTGAAAATACAACAAAAACAACGTTTATTGCAAATTTAAAACCGAGCATTATATTACAAGGTATAAGGTCACCTTTTAAGTAATTAATTGCTTGTGGTAGGAGCCTCCGTACGTGACTATGTCCAAAATGAATGAATGAATGAAATGCACCGATCTAGCGTGGTTTAACGAGACTCGATAAATCGAATGATTTGCACTAGCCTCTGGAGCCTCATGCTTCATGAGGCTACAGAGGCCATTGCATATCGAGGAGTAGACTGCCCCCAGTCTACTCCACGGTAATTGTACGGAAGACGTGCTCTTAGGATATGGAAGGATTTGTGAGCCGTACCGAATAAGCATCTTAGAGTAGGCCATGGAATAATGGAGAGATAGGTGTTAATGTCCAAAATCATACAAAATCGATTGCTTCGTATGTCTGATAAATTCGTATATTCGTCAAGAAATATTGTTATATTATCAAGATGAACGTGATTGTGTTGCGAAATTTAAAGGTTGGCTAATTCCACAAGACTTTTCAGTAATATGCCTTTATATTATATCAAACTGATTTAATAATATTCTCTTATTAATAAGGTTTTTTGGGGGACAAGAATAAGCCATGGTAGTAAAATAAAAAAAATGCTCTTGATTTGGTAACTAAAATAATTTGAATTTTGTAATGGTCATTTTCTTTCTTGTCAACTTATTAAGAAAATATGTACTTGCTTGGGAATTGAATTAAATAATCGCACAAAAAGTAAAAAATATGCATTGTAATTATTCTTATTTTTAACCAATGAGGTGAAAACAGGTTCTATGTATTTATATTAATGTTTTTTAATGTAAAGAAAGGTATTTTTGTGTGGGGTTAAATGTTAATAGGCACAAATGGGGTGGAGTCGCCAAATGTATTTTTTATATTTTGTTTTGCCAATAATAACTATTATGAATTAATAATGGATTTTGCCTTAAAACTTAATAGGTTTTTTTTTACAAATACTTATGTAGTAATGTATTTTTTTACATATTACATAGCTGTATTATTTTTTTACTTAGTCCAATAAAGTAAGATTTAATTTATTTCCGGCGCCTTCACCTTTTTATTTAATGTACAGAAAATGTATTATGTATTTCAATGATTATGTAAAATGTTAATTTTTGCGCCTGTATACATCAATGCATTTATGGTAGTTGACATTTATTATATTATGTAAAATATAAATTAAATTCTCAGTAAATTTTCTTCAAATAATTATTCGAAGGTTAATCTCAAAAAAATTATGCTTACAAAATATAAAATAATAAAAGCCTTTATACAGCAAGCTTAACATTAAAAAATACTGAAATATTTTCCATTATAGAACTTATTTTAATTATTTTCGGATATTTAAGTATTTCTCTGTAACTAATTAACACAATTCATTCAAAATGCTCACTTTATTGCTCAATCGTACAAAATGACATTTTAACATCGAATTACTTTACACAAAAAAAAAAAAAAAACCATTTCAATTGTGTGCAAGCTGAGAAGCATCCTTTAGGATTTAACTCCAAATTGAAAAGTAAAAGCAAAAAAAAAACTGGCACGTATAATTCCGAAAAGAATCTCACATTTATTTTTATTTTTTAACTAATATTGATGAAGCTTTTCATTCCACGTAATTTTAATAAAATAATGCAATCATTTTCGACTATAATCCGCGCGCGACTGCTAGTCACTGCCGGAGGTGACTATGTGAGCGGTGAGACGGGGGAGGGCGGCATTGACAAAATTGTCAGACTGAGTTAGCTTGGCCTTTGTCTACCTCCCCCGTCTCACCGCTCACATACCTTAGGCGGTGAATAGCACTCGCGCGCGGTCTATCTATACTTCGCTTTTTGTTAGCTAAGAAATCTCTTTGCATTGGTACGCAACAAGTTGAATTCTTCTTAAATTTTTTATTATAAATATCTTAAAAGTTATCTCGTCCAAAGCGATATCAGCAACATAATAATAAAAAAGTTACTAAAATGTAATGTATGTTCTTACTGATATTATTCAATTTAATTGTAATTCTTCAACGACATTCAATTAAACTGTAATCAGCTGATGTTATTCAATTAATTGAAAAAAAAAAAGTTATATTTTGTTTATTACGATGCAGTACTCGAAGTTGTTATTAGTTGTAGGCATTTTTTGGGATAACCGTCTGGTGTTTATTTTGTTATAAAAATAAAAATATTATTTAGATTGATGCATTTTATTTATTGCCTGGAGTTAAAAGGTTCTGGAGTGGCGGCTGCGTACCGGAAGACGTAGCGTTGGAAGGCCTTCCACATGGTGGTCCGATGACCTTATGAAGGCCGCAGGAATCCGCTGTATGCGGGAAGCACAGAACTGGTTGAAGTGGCGGTGGTTGGGGGAGTGGAGGCAGTGTACGTCTTTCCGGCTGAAATTGATGATTTATTGCCTGTATCGTGCAGTTTTTACCCGGACGACCGCAAAATACACTGCTACAAGTATCTTTTGGCGATCGAATCGAATAACGTTGACGGGGGCGCTACTGGTAAACATTTGTGCAATTATTGTTTTGTAACTGTGCGTTTGCACTGGCGCGAAACATCAAAACAAAACATGTTGAAATCTCTAGTTCCTGTCAAATGTCAAATACTGTATGGAACTTTGTTACCTTCATGATACAATAACATACTTCGCCAGGTATTCTCTTCCCGTGACAGCTGGGTTACGTGATTGGCCTAAGAATACGTCATCAGTTGCGATGCGGTTCTCAAACTGTTTTAGTGGGGAAAAAGATAAAAATAATACAACGGGTACTCAATTTTTATCATTTTTAATAAATCGAGTTTAATAGTTATTTTAATCAGTCTATACGTGTAGACTGTATCATGTATACTGTATATACTCTGCATCGACTGACTATCTAAAAGTATAGACAGTCAGTCGATACAGAAACGAAAGAGTTCAACATTACGATATTGTTATGTATTATGTGTCCGCAGGGACTCGAAAAACACTGATTAATATTTTAGATGAGCCCAAAAGGCCTTGAAGCCAGAGCCGTTAAACCATATTTATTTGAAAAAAATAAAAACTATCTAACAAGCTATGTCAACATCACTTGAAAAAAAAAATACATCTGACTTGGCTGTATGGGTTAAGATCTCTTTGCCTGTCCTGTTTTTTACAGGTTATTATGGAACAATTAATCATTTTTCTTGTGTATCTTTTACAGTAGTATTCCTTTTCACAGTAACCAATGTTTGAGAACCACAGTATTTTGCTCACCGAGCGAAACAACGCTATAGATAAGAGCGACACGACGATAGCGATGAAATGGCTAACTGTCAGTATGACACTTGTCAATTTTATGTGTGGCCACTGTGTGTGATTGAATTACCAATGCATTTTTAACATAACAAAGCAATTATGAACTAATAATTCAATATGTTAAATAATTTAAAACTAAATAGATGAATCACACGAGTTACTAAATAGTAAGCTAGTTAGTCATTTATTTTATTTTCATTAACTAAATGAGAAAGTTCCTAAATTTACTGAAGAGGACAATCAATGGCAACACTTATCGTGACGTAGTCTAAGGCCATCGTCGGAAGAGAATACCTGGCGAAGTATGTTATTATACCATGATTATACCATGGTTACCTTTATTTATCTACCTAAACCTATGGAGTATAGATGGCTCTGTATTAAATAATATGGGGGTGAACAGGGCATATAATGCTTTTTCGTTACGATTTCTGCAAGTTTACTCCTACAGCAAGCCGCTTTAAAGGACTTCGTTCCAAAAAGGTTCATTCACATTATTTTATCAGCATATTATGCTAAAGACATGTATATTCAGACGAAAGTTAAATAATTAAAAAACACGCGAAGTTTTTGTATATAGCATTTATTTAACTAAATACATCAAATATAGAATGGACCTAGTCTTATTTTGATACTCTTAGCCTTACGAAATATTAATACTGAGTACAATTATTTCTTAAGTATGTCGCATATTGAATGATTTATCCACAATGGTGCAGAGTTGGCACTGCCTGGCATTATTTGAAGCCAGAAATACACATGCCAGTATCTTGCGCAAAAGTATGCAAGTAAGTAGTAACTAAGAGTACTTGCATGCTATTGCAACATTCACAAATCAGCAGTTGTTATGACTCATTGTCATGCAAGCTACTTGTATACTTTCCTACAAGTTACTGGCATGTTTATTTGCAGCTTTAGGCATAGCTTGCCCAATTTAAAATGGTAATTTTGCTGTTTCAATTTATGACTTTTTTACCCAATGTAGGGAAGGTACAGAACACAGTGCAACTCTGCACATCTGCAGATTTAGTCTCAACATACATTAATAACATTATAGCCTCCAATTTATGTCTGTTTTCTTACACTTTTTAAAAAGGGAAATAAAATTTCTCCAAAATTGAATTCTTTTCTTAAGTCTAAAGTAAATTAATATTGAGTTTTTCAATAATAAGTAGGTACATTTTAAAATATAAAATTTTATATAAATTGTAAATATTTCAACGTAGCCAGGATGAGACAAGCGATGAGGAATTTAAAAGATATTGTTGATTTTAAGTATCTGTCATAATCTTTGAAACATTGATCAATATCTTTTCTTGAAATACAGTCAGGAGAATTAATAATTTATAAACTTACACCTTACGTCAATTTCCGACAAAAAATTACGGTTGTTATTTGAATTCCGGACAATTTAAGTTGCAAGTAAACTTTATAAACAATTAATTTCCCCCGACTTTATTTCCATTTCACCTGGTTTCTTGTCAGTTTTTTTGTCTAATCCTGGCAACACATACATAATAGTATGTACTTATTTATTATATTTCAAATAATAGAGAGCTCCATATTCTGCACCTATACCTTCTCTTCAAATAGGTTATTTTAAAGAAGAATTTAGTTATATACCAAGCATATATATTTTTTTTTTGTACAATATGTAACACCAAAGATTTAAATTGTAGATTTGTACTAAATCGCGCGAAAAAGTGTTCATACTGAGAAAAGTGAGCTCACACAATATTATTGGCGTTTTCATGGCAATCATGTCACTGCGTCATTATGACAGGTGTCAAAACGAAACGGAAACGCGACTATCGTTTGACGTGGTATTACGAGAATCTACAATTTAAATCTTTGTTAGAGATGTGTTCATTTAAAAATAAGCTAAAAGCTTCGAGATTTAATATTGCATTTCAGCGAAATCAACCTATTCGTGAAGGTACACGATTATTTTTTAATGTTTGAGGTAATTTGCGTGTTCTATAAAGCCTTATAGGACGTATTGCCAATCTAAGTATTTTTTTCTTAACTACACCATTTCTCTATCTAAACGCGACCATCATTCCTCAGTGAGATATGATGAAATATATAATTATATACAATTAAATATTGATATATTTCAAATCTGTATATATTTACATACATATATACATTATTAAATACCTACCTCATGTACCTCTGTTACTCAGTATGCAACATACTATAAAATATCACTTTTTTTTAAACTGCTCATCTCCGTAATAAAAAAAAGACTTATATTAAAATATAATTTTCTAAAATTTAGGAGATAGGCTTGATCAATTTGTCCTATGGCTATACATTTTTTTTTTTTAAAACTACTTTTCATATAGATTTAATTTGAAAATACATTTAAAATGGTTACCAAATATTTTTATAGTGAAAAATGTTAAGTTACTAATAAATTCGTCACATTACAAGTATGCAAGCGTCTTGGAACGGAGGGGCTCGTGGCTAAGTAAGTGAACATATCGAGACCCCTCCGTGACTTAGAAACAAAGCACACACACGTAAAGCCGTTTGTCCCGGCTGTCATTTGTTGATCTTTGACTGTCATTACGGGTAGTCAGAAGCCCGAAAGTCTGACAACCAGTCTTATCAAGTAGTATCGTATTACCCAGTAATTGGGCTGTGGTTTTGATTGGCAGTCACTCCAAGTAACTTGCACACTTAAAATCCGACAAAATTTTTACTCGATATAATCTTTAGATATACAAATCATAAACAGATATAAATAACAAATATATATTCTACTGTAATTTAGGCCTTAAAACTGTGAAACACCGATAGACATTCAGATTAGTTAGAAAAACCTTAAAATATTGGAGATAACGGTTTTAAAGAAACATATTAGCATGCTGCAGCGTTGTTTCGCAATCATACCTTTATTTTAAAGATGCATTTTTTTAAGACTATGGGCCTGCGCAGACTGGCTGACAGCAGGGGTGAGTATGGAGGAGTATTCCTCTATCCTGGCGCACACTCACAAGAAAAATCCTCTGCAATACCGCGAGCGTCCGGAGCATCCGGAGGTATGCCGTGGCATGCGCCGGTATGCTCTAAGGTAGGTCACCGAGCATTGAAATATATACCTTATTTCGATTGAAAGAAAAAAGAAAAAGAAAGAAAATACGTTTATTTGCGGTAAAATATGACGCAAACAAGGAAAAAAAAACAAATAAAACACGAAAATAACAAATTGGAGGAAAATATGCGTCACATCCACGCAAAACGGCCATCGCTCAGCATAATGCTGGGACCCTATGCGAGACAAAGCCCCAGCGCTGGTTTTCAGCGACAACCGGCGTTGACGTGATGACGTCAACCGACAAAAAAATAAATACATAAAATAAAACACACACACACAACACACATGAATAAGCAGGCAGACTCCAGCGCATGTGAAGGGGTCCAATGAGACCATTGCCTGCCGGGGTTGCGGGAAAGTCCGAAAGGGATACCGTGGCCCCCTGGCATTGCACAGGCAACAGAAGGAACACGGGTGGGTTTTAGTCAGTAAGAGTCTGACACGCCCTCCCGCTCCACCCAGAGCGGGAGGAGTCATTTGATGATTTCCAACACAAAAAAAAAAAAAAAGGCAGACTCCAGCGCATACCGCCGCGGTATTCTCCAACGTGCTCTTCGATTCCCCAAGGTCGATCACCAAGCATTGATTGTATTAAATTCAATTGATAAATTTAAAATCCTGTGCCGTCCCGTCGGACAGTGAGCGCAGGCCCCAATTGTGCACAATTTTTGCCACTGCCATATCTCGTTTAAAACCGTCCCTTAAATTAAAGGTCAAATTAAATTAACTGGCAAAAATTTACAGACGGATGGTATCAACGATGGTACACGAAAAAATATGTTTTTTTTAAAACTTATAATTTAAAATCATTCCACTTCCAGCGGCCGCGGAACCCGTTACAAAATATCGATAAAAAAAAAAACGATCGACTTACAGCATAAGATGTGTAACATCTGACATCATGGCTAACAGTACCAATCTCTCGGAAAATGGGCTGACGGCCAACTAGCACCGCTCGCGCTTATTGGTCAAATCAAAAAGCGCGCGCTTCCTCGGCTTCATGTTACACACTCCCGTCCCTTTTAACGAAATCTCTCCCACAGATTGGAGAGCTTGCTACATATTAGTAATTTGTGGATTGCAGAAATTGAAGATTGTGGATTAATAAATAAATTTGTACTAAATTAAAATAGGCTATTTTTT
This sequence comes from Xanthia togata, assembly GCA_963853775.1. Taxonomy (NCBI): domain Eukaryota; kingdom Metazoa; phylum Arthropoda; class Insecta; order Lepidoptera; family Noctuidae; genus Xanthia; species Xanthia togata. The sequence continues at coordinate 9,537,644 of OY970817.1, read as the reverse complement.
AATAATTATACCAAAATATTACGAGATTTATCTGTGCGCAGCAACGTCTACATTTATAGTATTATTAATATTATCTAATAATATTATTGACACAAGCTTTGAATACAATATTAAAGAATTCCCTGGCTCCTGCGCTTAGCAGTAGTAGGTACTAGCTACAATAGCGCTAGTATTCACTGTATTACAGGAGCCCGTTTCCCCCCTTAAATATAAATTACGGATCAGATGTTATGCCAATAATAAATAAAAATTGTTGAAAAATGCAGAATAAAGAGAAAAAAAACAAACAAATCGTGTATGTGTTTGTGTCAGTACTGCGTGTAGTAGGGTAAATATTTAAAATCTAAAACTACATACACTAGGGATTATTTTCAACATTTAAAAGCAAGAGAATATTTAAAGTATTTACATTTAAAGCCTCGTTTGCACAAGTTTCATCGTAATCGGATGAATAATATGGGAACGCATATGGGACAAACTAAGAAACATTCATTTATTTTTTTACATTATAGATTTCGCGTTATGTTTGTTAATAATATTTTTTTAAATTAAATATTTCTAAAGTTACTGACGCAAAAATCTACTGTGCGACAATCTGTGACCATTCATTTTTTTTTCTTACTTTATACTAGCAACACCTACATACTCAATTAATGGGTAAGGTCAGTCAAAGCTAGTAGATGGCGTGACCATAGCTCGGTTCCTACGGCCTACAATAAATTTGACAATCCGTCCGTTCATTCCATTCCGTGTTAATTCATGAGTTACGTTTTATTTGACTATTTCGTTATTTTCGGCGATTTTAATATTTAAAAAAATCGGAATATCGAAAAATTGAGGACAACAATATCGGAGTATCTAGGAACACAACGAGTAATTTTCGGTTTTATTTTGGGAAATTGCTACGACAGCGCCATTTTGACAGTTGCCTTCCATATTAAAAGCACATGTAGGTATTGAAGTATTAAATATAATATTACTCTTAAATCTAACGACATCTATGAGAAATACGACGATTCAAAATGTTTATACGGGTCTAGATACATTAAAATGTTCATGAAACATCGCCTTTTCTAAACTCATCCATCCCAGTAATTAACGTTAAAATACGACTAGTAAAAGCATTTATTCAACTTTGGAGGGGTAGTATACGCCAACATTCACGGGGTCAGTAAAAATATCAGCATAGTATACGCCAACGTTCACGGGGTCAGTAAAGTATCAGCATAGTATATGCCAACGTTCACGGGGTCAGTAAAAATATCAGCATAGTATACGTCAACGTTCACGGGGTCAGTAAAAGTATCCGCATAGTATATGTCAACGTTCACGGGGTCAGTAAAAGCATCCGCATAGTATACGCCAACGTTCACGGGGTCAGTAAAAGTATCAGCATAGTAAATGTTCACGGGGTCAGTAAAAATGTCAGCATAGTATGTCACTCCAATGTTCGTAGCAGCCGTTTGTGGAGGCCAGATTGATTAGATATCGATAACCAGCACGCCTGTAAAGTTTGGTCAGCAGATTTTATTTGACCTTGTAATTCGTGCGATAAGAGAAGTATTTTACTTGGTTTCCTGGATACTTATGACGGTCTACCTGTAGGCAAACGATCCTAACTCGTGCACTAATGCCCGTTTTCACCTTCACGAAGTGAAACTTAAATGAATCCCTAAATAAAAGTGCACTGTTGGATTTTCTCAGCCTAGCATTGAAAATCCAATAGTGGACTTTTATTTAGGGATTTAGTTGTCGGTGAAAGCGAGCATAAGATCAGCAATGGTAGCCCGCGAAATTCAATTTTTCTTATGTTTTTGTGCAATTCGCAGGTCGGTTTCAGGTTGTATCTTGATCAAAATACGATTTGCGAATATGTATTTACAGAATTATAATCATTGGAATTATTATATGGTGGAACTAGTTGATAAATAATATGCCATTCAAATGTTAGGAGCCAACAAAGATTCGTTTTTCTTGCTAATTTTAACGCAACTTTGGGCGTAAATAAGTAATAAAAGAAGTGTAAAATCTCCAAAACAAAGTCGACACCGACACAGCTCAATTGTCGAAGAGTTCAATAAACTTAATTTGTAAAATTGACTTATGCAGTGGTTTTTTCATAAAACTCGATTTTCCAAAGGACTTTTCGTAAGTTTTTACACGCTCGTTTTACTAGAATAGTCCGGAACGGTGTTTGTGTGCATGCCAACTAGACGTTGCGCGTGTAGACTAGAGCTACTCATCACTGATTCTATCTGTCGGACACGATGCCAGGTGAGACAGCGTGCTTTTTGGTCATGCCCTTACACATTTCTACATACCCTTATACATCTGTTTAGATTTGTTCTGGTCGCGAATCATATTTTGATCAAGATATAACAAATTGACCTGCAATTGCAATTAACGTAAAACAAAAAAAGAATTTCACATACTACTGCGGACCTCGATTATCTCCTTAATACCAATTTGTTTTCCCAATTACTCTGTTGTAAAATTACACCTGAATTCATAATCGACACTTCACTTTAAGACGTTCTTAAAAGTCTTTGTCGCTACAAAACAGTCTATAGAACACGAGGATAAGATAAACGTTACGTTTACGTTTTTTCGTCGCACTACGGGCTGTTGGGGCGGCTGTTGCAGGTGCAGACAACCTCAAACGGCGCAAATATGACAACCTTATTGGGAGCTATTTATTTGAGCCCTTTGGGGTTGAAACACTAGTGCACCGAGTGCTCATCGAGTACTTCGGGACATCGCCAAGAGGTCGTTCGACTCTTCACAGGACCGGAGGGCTGGCCAATTTTTAGGTTAGAGAATCAGCATTTCCATCTAATGTGGCAAAGTTGCCAGCCATTTGGGCACTTTTCCCACTGACTGCGATGCGGATGAACTTTCTGATGCCCAGTGAGCCCTTATTTTTTGTTCATTTATGTTGTACTTATATATTTCAGTGTTAGATTGTATTTTACATGTAAGAGTTGTGAGTTGACAAAAAAAAGGTATAATTCTAAGCTATAATTTTGCTCTTAACATGAAGCTTTACTTATAATTAAGTTACATTGGCAATAGGGATGATAATTTAAAAAAAAAAATTGTCTATCAGTTGTATTATTAAAAAAATACTCGTATTAGACACGTAGTTTTTCTTTTTTACTTTATCAAAAGATTACGGTGATACATTGCGTTAAATTGTGCCATGACATCACGAGTATGTAGATTTTATACTTACTTGTGACGTAGCAATCCCCACTCTTCAACATTAATGCGTTTTATCTAAGTCATTTTATATTAATATGATAAATAGCAAAAAATACGTGTCTAATAGTTTTTTTTATTATCTGACGGACTAAATAGAATTGCTTTTTTTGACCCAGACATCATCCCTATTCATCGTTTAGGCACTAATATATATATATATTTTTTTGATGTACACATAGCAATCCACCTCGACGCCCCCCCCCCCCCCCCGCTCCGCTCCGCACTAAAGTACAGCTTACAGTACAGCCGTCGCGGAGTGGGGCGCGGCGTCGTGGGTCGCACTATCTGTACTCGTTAGCTCTGAAATGCAGCGGGGGTTCATTTTTCTTGTATATTACGTTTCCTTTGCTATGGGGTTCAGATTACGTCATATCCTTGGGTTTCTGTAAAGAGAGAGTTAGGACTGAAAATGTGGAACATAAAAAAGTAAGTTGGGAGTCTCATTTGCTACGAAATGTATGGGTAAAGTATTTTGCGATTTCCGACTATTCTAGTACTGAAAATTCAGTCGGTCTGATAGTTTTTGATCCTTATAAGAAACAGGAATCAAAAAAAGTTTTTGTGAAACTAGCCCATTTTCTTGCTGTTTTTTTTTCTTCAAAATCTGTGTATGGGTATAAAAAATTCTCAAAAGAATAAGGACAGTCTTCTGAAACCGTTTTTCTGTAACTAGAATGGGACCTGGGACCTTATTATGAAGTATTAATGCGATCATGATTCCGTTGCGAAAAAGGGATGGTGCACGTATAGCTCCGTCTCTCTCCGGCATCGGAAAAATTATAGTATTAGTTGTTCATAATATGGGTCCTGTGTATGATATTGATAATCTCCAGCAACAGCTTTTGACCGATCATTATGAAAGTTGTATTTTTGCTTGGAGAAGGTTTTTAAGGGACTTTTTTAGATCTCCACGCTGGTGAAGCCGCGGGCAGAAGTTATTATAACATAATATACGCTCCCTATTTAAACAGTGTCATGAGTGCCCGTCTATCTAGCTCAAAGTGGTTTGTTTTTGCAGTGTTGTACATTTATATCTACTAGACACACTTTATTTTGTTCTTCTTTGTCTCTAAATTACTGGTTACTGAAATACTAATTTTAGATGTTATTTAATTTGAATTGTAAGTGACTGTGCTGTTGGTGTGCTTATGATAAATAAATATCTAAAACTTACAAGTAAATAGGAGCGCCCTCCATATTTACTCTTCACCCTCATGCTAGGTGTCCTGTGTCGCACAATATAACGTCGCCTGCCGGTGTACACCTGAAATATAAGAGAAATATACAACTTTAGTACATCTTATTGTACATCATCACTCATCCCCACACACACGCACCCACATACCTTACACTAAACTTCACGCAAACGCGCCTCTTTTTCCTTTTTGTTTATTGTTTAAATCTACTTGCATTTTCTTTTGTAAATACATGTTTCTCAATTCTACAAATTTTGGATAACGATAAGTGGAAGAGCGGAGTCTCCTAACACAAGCATTTCCTTGCTTAAAAGGAATCTCCAAATCATATATTGTAAACTAAGTATGTTAATTGTTTTTTTTTTTTTTTTTAGTTTTAGTTGTTACTTGACTACGGCGAAGCTATTGGCTTCGCTTATTCGGTCAAATGAGGTGTCATTGGAAGGGTCTCGATCGTCCGATGGTCATAGGTTATGTGACGTTACATTAAAATGAATATGGCGCCCGCTAGAGGACATAAAGTCATGAACTAAAAAGAAAACGTAATCTGTTCAATTTATGCCCTAACAAGTAGGACTCCGGATTTTTTATTTGTTTGTCTTTGAGGTCTTGTTTATACCTTTTTAGATGTCATTTTTTTTTTCATAGTTGGATTTTAGTTTTATAACTCTTATTTCTTTTCACAACAAAAAATATTGTCAGAAGCTAGGTGCACAGTTCCAATTGGTCGTTTCCTATGGAGAAGAGCCGACAAGAAATTCCACGGTTAGTCTTTAAAAAAAAAATTGGCTTTTACAATGTTTTTGAAGTGTTACGGGCAGATGCAATAAAAAACGACTTCAGAAGTATAAAACTTGTATTACTGCCTACCCCGGCACTTCCTTAATATATATAGGTACAATACAACGATTACGACTAGGACAAATTGTACGAACGAAACAGTTATTACACAAAACGAATAGAAGCTAATGTAGAAAGATCTGGGACTTAGGAAGCCTAGATTTTGAAGGAAGACTGAACGTGCGTGCGAGCGAAGGTAGGATCGTGCACTGAGGTCGCAGACTGAGGTCATTGAACCCTGAGAATGATTTTCTGCAGGTCATACGTGTGTCCCATTTCACTGTCCTAACGCACGTTCCGTTTCTCCACATATGAGTAATTACATTTAATTATAAGGTGTGGAGTGTGAATATAATTGTTAGATTTGTTAAATATGTTTATAGATATTATGTGCGTTGTAAATATAGTAAATAAGTAATAGTTGTAAATATAATTTGGTTAGTCATGTTGTGCAATAGATAATGATATATTCCTTGTAGATGTCTATGAATGAAGTATGAATGTGTCACTCTGTGGTCGAAATGTCAAACGAGAAATATGATGTAATAGGTTATGAAATGTGCGGTGTAGTGTTTACAATATTAGTTTTAAATAGCATTTTAATTATAAACTAAAAGTGGTAACCGCTACATTTTCAAATTATAGTGTTCATAAGTTTGGGTGGATAGTGTAGGCCTGTTAACAAGTACTCGTCTTCAAGAAACCTCTTGTCTTCAGCGTCTTCAAGTCAGGCCGTGATGCTAAGGGCACCCGGCACAGCGAGATAGACATTTTGGATAGACAACCTGACAACTATTCATGATGTGTATCCCGCTGACCCGAGTGCCATCGCTGCTCGCAGGAATTTAGTGTTTTTGACCATCGAAATAGCTTTTTTTCTACCACAACTGGGAAGTTCTTCGCCTTCATCAAACTCAAACTCAAAAGCATGTATTTCAATTAAACAATTTACAGGCACTTTTGAATTTTCAAGGGGTCAGTCAGTCAGAAATATGAAGCTAGTTGCCCATTCCAAAGCGTAGGTTCCTATGGAGAAGAACGGGAAAGAAACTAAAAATATTGGTTACATAATTCATGTTGAAATTATATATGTGAGAACGTAAAAAGCGTCCGTAATAAAAATATAAAAACAATTTAAAAATTAAAATAAGCCGTGGCAGACAAGAGATGACGAGTCTCTACTGGCGGCGCCCGTTCACGAACATGGCGCATGGATCAGCACCGTTTGAACTAATTGGTCCCTATTTCTCGTACTATAATTGTGTCTTTCACCTCTTTTACTGAAAAGATTAAGATTTTTCCTGACGTAAATGATGTCTTCACATTGACAAGGTACCGTCATGATGTTAATATATTGCTATATTGTATTGCAATATATTGCTCTAATGGCTCTTTTCTGCTGAATAAAAATAGAGTCGATATCTGCAGCCCGTCCCCATAGTAAAATCCCGTAGGACATGATACTATGAAAGTAACTGAAATAGACTAGCCTTGCGGTATCTACATCAGTAAATTGACGGATTTTTCTTACAGCATATGCTGCTGAACTTAGCCGTCCTGCGAGAGATGTTAAATGAGGACCCCATTGCAGCCTTGAGTATCCCGCTGACCCGAGTGCTATCGCTGCTCGCAGGTGAATCAGGGTCGTACAATGATCGAAACAAACTTCTCTTTTTGCTTATATTTACCAGAGTAAATATTAAAATTTGTTGTTGTCATTTTTTATACTACAAAGGGGGTGTCAGTTTGAAAGGAATATTTGTAACACGTTCTCGGATTAACTCAAAAAATACCACTAAGGCGTGTACGCACAGCGACTAAAGGGGTCCGATGGGACCGATGCCTGCCGGGGTTGCGGGAACCGATACCGATACCGTGGCCCCCTGGCACAGGCAACTGAAGGAACACGGGTGGGTTGTAGTCAGTAAGAGTCTGACACGCCCTCCCGCTCCGCCCAGGGCGGGAGAAGTTATTTGATGACTATCAACCCAAAAAAAAAACAAAAGAAGAACATCAAACACTTTGTTCGCATGTGCGTACCACTGAAGAATATCAAACAGTTCGCTGTGTTCGTGTTCGAGGCTATCCAATTTGGAATCCATGGCTTGAGTGCGAACTGTGTTCGTATGATGTTCGTGTTCGCTTTGCTAATTTACGTCCACACGTACGAATCAAATGTTCCGTGTTCAATAATTTATACTTATAACAAAAAAATAAAGAATTACATGTTTTAGACAGAGACATAACTATAATCATGATTAACCAGGGAAGCATGGCAAAATAGGGAGGAGTTCTATACTCAGCAGTAGGAATAGGGCTGCTAATGATTGTGGCGCGATCTATATCGCCACGTGCGAACTACGAGTCATACTGACGTCACGTAAAATCCTGCATCGCGCAAGCAAGGTTTTCCGCCAGTTTCCGCGACTAGAATATACAGGGTGGATTTTTGAGATGGGGCAGTAAGGGTATTTTAACCGTTGTCGCTACATGAAAATGGTCTTCAGAGACTGTCCTTAACTTTTAAGATATTTTGATCTGCATTCACAGGATTTTTTTTTACAGTCCGCAAGAAAATATGCAGTTTTCACAAAAACCTTTTTTGATGATCCGGTTTCTTATAAGGATCCAAAAACTTTAGCGGACCAACTGAGGTTTGAGTACTAGAAAAGGCAGAAATCACAAACAATACTTTCCCAGACAATTTGTAGGTCCCTTACTCACGTCTCAAAAATCCATCCTGTATACAACGTCCCGATATCAATTTTCGGGCAGTAGCCTACCAGACACAACACCTGTCTGTTCAGAGGATCCCGTGAACTTTACAGCCTGTCCCTCGTGCCCTGTATGCCGCAACTCACCCGGGTACCGGTGCTCGCTCGGCTCGGGGTGGTCGGGGTCCGGGGGCGGCGCCCGGGTGAGCGCCTCGTCCCCGCCCGGCAGGCAGGTCTCTACCATAGCCTCGAGGCAGTTCACGAAGAGCTCGCTGCTTTCTGCTGTGCATTGGTTCTGGCGGGGAAAGGAAATGGTTTTTATTGGGTTTTGAGAGACGAGGTCTGGATATGGAACTGTGGCGAACTGTCACCACAAATCCATATCCCGACCACTGTGGAATACGGGGTCAGTTATTTTTTACCTCTATTTTAGTCGTCGACAAGATACTTAAAATTAATCTAAACTAACAACAATAACTGGTTTCACCCGCATAAGACTCGATCGCGAAGGAATATCGAGAAAAAATTATCCTAAGTCCTAATTTAGGTCATCATGATCTCCCCATGTGCAAAATTTCATCCAAATCTGTTCAGCCGTTTTAACAAACTCACTTTCGCTTTTATGATATTGATTAGGATTAGTTTAGCGAAAAGAGTTCCGACGTCGCTACAATGTCGTATCTCTATTTATTATAATGTGTGTACATAAATAAATAAATAAAGAATACATTACCAACCTTAGTAAATGGTCCGGCGAATCTCCACAGACCTCCAAAGCCGCAACTCTGCATATAATGCAACTGTTGTTGACTTGCGTCCTCACTGGCTATCATATTCTGAAATAAAAGATATATAATTAAAAGGACTCATTTGAAAAAAAAAACATGACATTTTTCAAACTCTTTTATTACCAGAACTGGGAAGTTCTTCGCCTTCATCAAACTCAAACTCAAAGCATTTATTTCAATTAAACCATTTACAGGCACTTTTGAATTGTCAAGGGGTCAGTCAGTCAGAAATATGAAGCTAGTTGCCCGTTCCAAAGCGTAGGTTCCTATGGAGAAGAACGGGCAAGCAACTCCACGGACACTCTTTTACGCGTCCGTAATAAAAATATAAAAACTATTCAATAATTAAAATAAGCCGTGACAGATAAGAGATGACCAGTCCCTACTGATGGCGCCCGTTCACGAACATGACGCATGGATCAGCACAGTTTAGCTTAACCATTTTAAAGGGAACTTAACGATCCAACACATACGCCACCACCAGCGAGACATTTGTGTGTGTTTGTGTGTGTCTATTGCACAGTCAATAGACGGACACTTTAAGTTTCACTGAACGGTTCGTTTCACACAGTCAGTGAAACGAACCGTTCAGTGAAACTTAAAGTGTCCGTCTATTCTTAATCAATTATATGAAATTAACGACACATCGTTTTTACTTAGCTATAACTTTTAGCTCTTACTATCCTTCGTCTCTTTCTAGTTATAACTCTTGGAGGACTGTGTGGGCTTCAATAATAAACACTGCAGGTAGTGGTTTGACTCTATAATTATTTAAAATACTCTTTGACTGATAATAAAACGTACTGAAGACAATATATGGCTCCGACTGAACCTTGTCTTCATATTGTAATTTTAAACTTTTTAATTAATAATTTATTTTTCGAATATTGGGCTTTTGAGTGGCCGCGTTAAGAACTAAGTCGTCGGGCCACAAATCATTCAAATTCAAGTCATTTATTCAAACTAGGCTGAGAATCTGCACTTTACGAACGTCAAAATTAAATAAGACAGTCCCCCAAAAACGCCCACCCTTCACCACTTTCTAGTGCTTTAGCTGAGAAGTGGCGCAAAAATCTCCCCAGCTGTCTGAATAGTTAGAAAAACTTGATTCTATACAATAGTACTTTTGCAAAATAATTTACATTACGCAACACAAAACATTAAATTATATTATTTTCTATATGTCACGTAGCACACGCCAATATACCAACAAAAAAGTAAAAACTAACTTAACCTTTATAATACTGGTGTCTCATATTGGAGACAGATAACAATAAAATTCTATTGTGTCTGCTAATTGCGCGCGCGACAGATTAATACCCGAATGAAAGTCTCCAGGCATAAAGGGCGCGCCCGTTTACATATAGCTATTAAAGCTGTAACTCGGAAATCACAAATGATAAACTAGGACCATCGAAGTAAAAATAAATAAACAATTAATGGCAGACGACCTGTCACCACAAGCAGCACCCATATTTGATGGAAGGAGGCAACCCGACCCCCGACGCTACCGCAAGCAGTGAAATCAAAAGGAGCATGACGAACTTGCTGCCGGTTGCTCAGGCAAGATTAATATGATAAATTTTCGAGGGTTTTTGTTATTAGTCTGTCTCGCTCGCACTTATGGCTCTAGGCTCGCCCCCCTGTTACATGGGACTTAAACATAACTGGCGAAATGTGGGTGTACTGTATCCCACAAGGCATCATGTTATATTAAGTTTATTAAATCAATCAATGTAATATATTTACCTGTATAATACTCTGCACTGCACTCAGTATCAGCTGATCGTGGCAATGCATCAGCACGTGATTGATCTTCATGTCTAGCAGACTGTGTCTGTTGACAAAATGAACATGGATTAGGTAAGGTTCGCCTTTGCTCAGCAGTAAGACATGGTAGGCAAATTAAAAAAAAGGGAATCTGATGCATACGGGACTTATTTATTTGGGCGAAAGAAATAAAAGAGATACAATTTAAAAAAAAAACTACCAGAGTTCCGACCCTATTAAGATCGAACAAAAACCGCCAAAAACACGTTTCTTGTATGGGAACCCCTTTTAACTACTAACTTTATTACATTTTTATTATTTCTTGTTATAGCGGCAATAGAAATACACAATCTGTAAAAATTTCAACTGTCTACCTATTACGGTTCATGAGATAGGTACAGCCCGCTGACAGACAGACGGGAAAGGCTTAGTAATAAGGTTCCTAAAAACTGAATTAGGAATACTTACATAACTGGGAATACTTTGGGGAACACAACCGATCCCTCTGCCAAGTACTGGTATAGTATTCTAATCTCGTCTTCATCTATAACAAAAACATAAATTTTAACTCACGCCACAGGAAATAATATCTCAAAATATTATAAAACCATTTTTTATTAAAAAAGAGTCATTTCCAACCCTTTCTCAACTGTGTTGGGGTCGGCTTCCAGTCTAACCGGATGCTGCTGAATCACAGTATTTTACACGAAGCGACTGCCTATCTGACCTCCACAAGCAAGTCACTGGGTAACACGGTACTTCTTGGTATGATTAGACTGAATTTACTGACCGTTCATCATCATCAGACGATAACAGTGACTGCTGCACATATGACTCTCCAATTACACTCCATTCAGTTCAGTTATGATTTAGCTGATTATCAGAAATAGCTTCCGCCAGCAGCTTAGCCCGCTCGATATCTTTATAAATTATTATAACATATGTTACTCATTAAATTCGTGAAAGAATTCTTAAAATCAATCCAGTAGTTTTTGAGTTTATTCATTACAAAAGCAAAAAAAATACAAATCTTTTTTATAATATTAGTGTAGAAAATTGGTTGCGCAGTGACAGGACAGTCTGCTCGTCCCGTCAGTGTTCGTGTTTATTGATGCTTAAAATCAATTAGGCACATAAAAGGTATTTTTGAATATCAAAATTATCAAGAAAATAGAATTGATTCTTTGATTCTAGTTGCCCCTTCTAAAAGATAGTTTCGTATGGAGAAGAATGGGCAGGAAACTCCACTATTTGAAAATGTTTTACAATATTTTGTATACATTAATTATATAAGTGTAGCGTTTTCGCTTATATATTGTACCTGAAATAAAATAACTATACTCGTACTAGCTCGCTGGAGCACTTACCTGTAGTGTACTTGACGAGCGTAGCAAGCACGGTGAGCACGAGTGCTTGTGTGGTGAAGTCGGAGAGCACTGACGGGTCGAGCAGACTGTTGCTTTCAGGGCTGCTCGTGTCCTTGTCAGTTGATGCTTGCTGTGAAAAATAAACAATTTCTTTGGTCGCACGCAGCATTCTGGTAATTTAATTGTAATTCAATGTCACTCATTCGGTGATACCATATAACCCATTAGATATTCATGTAGATTTAAAAAATTCTCATTAAATTATTCACCAAATTTTTCAAATATTCACCAAATCATTCAAATATTAAATCACTCGTTCGTTTTTTTTTTATCTTAACATATCTTAGTCCTAATTCGATAGGTGTGGCTATCAACTATTATTACCTAATATTATTTATATCGGATATATTTATAACGAAACTAGCTTTTGCGCGCGCCCGCGTGAATGTCGGAAAATATCCCACGATAACATATTACCGGGATTAAAAGGAAGCGAAGCGATGATCGCATACCAAATAGCCGAGGAAAAGGTCATTGACTCCTGTCATGTCCTAGAGTTGCGCCGTCGCGCCGTCAACCATAATTATTTTGCTACGCGTAATTTTTAATCTGTTTATATTATAATATTTTGTTTCTATAACTACGACAATCTCACCTTAGTAGAAGTTTCAGGGTAGTCGCTGTCTCCAGACTTGGTGGATGAAGGTCGCTCGGTGTCTTCCGTGCTGCCTGGTGAGCCACGACCGTCGTCCTCAACTATCTGATATGAAAATGTGAAAAATATTAATCGAATCGATATAAATAAGGGTTTGGACTTTGGCGTGGAACGTTCTAGTTTCTTGAAGATCGAAATACGTAACTAAAAATCGACGTATCACAGAGAACTGTTCATAACGAACTCCATACTTAGATATCTGAACAAGAAATTAAAGAATAAATTGAACTTGCGGCTTATAATTAATAACTTCCGGATAAGTTCTGGTAGACTTATGTAGCAGAACGTAAAGGGTAACTTGTAATTTGACGTATTCCTACTAGGACGTGATAGTGTGACCCATTTGCAACAATTAAGCACCCCGTATACCCTTGGCAAAAAATTATGGTTTTCAAGAAAAAACAATGTTCAAGGTTTTTTAAAATTTTCCCAGAATTCGTCACTAATTATCACTATTCTCTCAACTAACCCTGTATATATTTTTTTAAACCAAAACTGGGAAGCTCTCGGCTTTCATCTATCCTGATGGGTGCCGATCAGGCCGAAGGTGGAAGCGAGCTTCACCCGGAATCCTCAACCACAGAGGAACTGGCTATCTTACCTCTAACTGCCGAAACACAACCATGCTGTTAACATTGTTGTTATGGCGACAGACTTAGATAAGAAGGTGGTAGCTAACCAGGCGGCCTTATAACAAACAACATTTTTGCTCGGTTTGGTTGGTGGCTGGGAATTGAACCCAGGACTTCTGGGTGGTCTTACCACTAGACCACAGAATTTATTTGGTGTGTGGCACTATGGGCACTAGGGCCATCCTGACGCTCTGAATGTCCTATTGCTAAACAGACGTGTCTTGCTGAAATTATTATAGATGCATTCTACGAGTATAAGTTTGTAGGAACTTTATAATTTTATAATTTCTCCATGACACTTGTAGTTCAAAAATAATTGACAATTGACAAATCCACCTAAACAAATAAAAAAACAACATTTTCAAAATATACTTACATCAAACCCACTATCACCGTCCCCCTGCTCCCTGGCTGACTCGCCAGTAGCTCCGTGCTGCATACTGTGAGCTCTGCCTTCACTGTCCTGTTCGCAGCGTGAAGGTATTAGTGTTTGTGCAGAACGTAAGTGGGACATACATATAGGGACATAGATGTGTGTGGTCTTGAAGTTTTGTAAACGGGTTTTGGAGAGTTTGAAAGTGTATAACACATTTGAAAGTCAGTTACTTCGAAATAGCCATGTCGAACTCGGGATTAATAATAACTTTAGTGAGAAAAAAGAATTGCATTTTTTAAGTAAAACTTTCCCAAGCATTTTGCAAGGCCTCATTTTGAGAAACTGTTTTCGTACAGCGGACATTCCGTGCGGAATCTGGTCTTGCCTAAAGATGATATTCTGCCTGGATATGAAAGGGTGACCTTTCATATCCAGGCAGAATAGGGGTTATAAAGCCTTTACTGGGAATATGGACAGCCTCAAGTTGAGATATTTAGATGTTTCATATTTTACATAAGAAAGAAACATCACATGACTGGAATTAATACCTGTGGTAAAAATGGTACTAAGAAATATTAAAAAAGATATTTCAAAACTCATAACAAGACAAAAATTTGGTATGGCAAAGATTACTAAGAAGAAGAAGATAGCACTGTTGATGACAATAAGCTCGCCCCCTATGTAGGGACCAGGGCTACCATCTGACAGCCATTTGTCGCATTTCACAGGGATTTTACGGTTAAGACAGGCGTGCGGCCGGCGGCGCTAAGCTCAGACAGGCATTTTTGTTGCCTTATTAGTTAGTAGGTAACCCAAGAAAACTTTAAAAACGTTTCGTTTGAAGATTTTAATATAATATATTTTAGAAAAAAATTAAACGTCTTCGGAAAAAGATTACCTACTCAGTGTAGTAAGTTCAAATTTTCTAAATTATCTTAGTGGTTACGATAATTAAACTTATTAAAAGTATGAACAATTAATTCACGAATTGTTCAAACTTTTTTCATTTTGAATAAATGTCAGTCTTTAAATCGGTTGCCTATTATTGATTTTAAGACTAAGTACAGTTTCTTTTAAAACAGACAGGCATTTTTCAGAAAAATCTGGCATTTTGTATATCCTAGACAGGCATCCTTCATTATAAAGATGACAACCCTACTTGGAACTTAAACATAACTGGCGAAATGTGGGTGTACTGTAGGTACATCCTGCCTAACCCTTAGGGGATTACAGGCGTGATGTTATGTTAGTACTAAGAACAATCGACAAAAGATACACCTAAAGTAAAAATGAATTGAAACTTCGAGACCACACAATACAACAAACATATTGGACGTTGGACGTGGGGTGAAAGACATAATAAAACGGACATCAGGGAAATATTCAGAAGCAACTATGTAAATCACTTTAAAAAACTATAATATTTAACTAATTTGTTGCTTTTTAGTTATTTTAAATTTGCTAATCTAGAAGCGCGTTGTGTGTTAGACTTTGTTGTCTTTGTGGCTATTGTGGCGAAGTGTCGGGTTACAGTACAAATTGCAAGTTTTTACATTCTGTGGTGCATAAGTCCTTATGTTTCAGGGTCAAACAAAGATCAATATCGTAGTATTGAACCTATTCTTGGTAAAGATAGTGCAATTCACGACGACGCGCCCCACTCCGCTGCGCTTCGTACTAAATTACAGCTTACAGTACAGAAATCGCGGAGTGGGGCGCGTCGTCGTGGATAGCACTATCTGTAACTTGTACCACAGGCAACCCCGGATTTCCGCCTAGGTCTATAACACCCTGGCTTAGGAGCCCAGCTAGCCTAGGTTCCCCAGCCACCCCGGTCAGGTAGCTTGCCTGCCTGGCGGCAGACGGACAGGGCCATGTAGCAAGTGCAGCAAAAGCCCAGGCTACAATTTTCACAAACGTATTTGGGGTTGCTTTTAATGCAGTGAAGTGTTTTCTATAACCCAATTTTTCGAAAAAACCGACTTTCCGTATTTTGCCTCTGGTATATCAGTGAGTAACTAACGGTTCTTCGAATATCGAGAAACTCAAAGCATTAACCATTTACAGGCACTTTTGAATTGTCGGTCAGGTCGTTAGAAAGTTGAAGCTAGCTATCCGTTCCAAAACGTACATCTCTACGGAGAAGAACGAGAACGAGCAAGAAGATTTTCTTCAATAGGTTCAATGCTGCAGATAAGATACTTCGTTCGAACCCGAAGCAGTGAATGGACCTTGTATTTTTTTGAAGTGAAACTTTTTATGCGGTGAAAATTGAGAGCTAAATTGCAAGGTCGCGTCACGTTTTGGCATATTTCGTAACATGAGAGAGAAGAAGGATATAACTCTCTGTGTCTCACACAAAATCTCTCTTATTCTTTAAGAAGTTTCACTACTATTACGTGGACTGTGCTGCACGAGTAATTTTTTTACATATACATAATTGTTTGTGCTTGTGATTTGTGTTTTATACTATACTCAGTCTACAGTGGATCATATCATGTATAGTCCGCGCGCGACTGCTAGTCACAGCCTGAGGTATGTGAGCGGTGAGACGGGGGAGGCAGACAAAGGCCAAGCTAACTCAGTCTGCCCATTTTGTCAATGCCACCCTCCCCCGTCGCACCCTCACATACCCCAGGCGGTGACTAACAGACGCACGCGGACTAAATCTATGAGTGTTAACTCTGCTGCGCCTAAGAAATTTTGTTTGCAGGTAGGTTTTTATATGTTATGATGTCAGTAGAATCGTTTTAGTTGAGTTTATATAATTTTACTGTAAATTGTTTAGAGTTTAATTCTTTATCTATAAAAAGATTGTGAGAAAAATAACTAGTTTTTTTTTTTCTTAAATGAGAAATGAGTTAAATAAATATGTTTTTTTTTTAAATAAATATAAAATATATAAGGCCATTTTTATTTTGAATACAGCATGTAACAGACAGGTGTGGATATATTTAAGGGTGGGTGCAGACCATCCAACTGAAGAATTTTCTCCATGGGTCAAACATCGTAATTGCAAAAAAAAATATCAACTGTCCTATACAAAACTTCAATACCTACTCGACCCAAATGCATGGGTCGGTTGATACTTAATCGTTTGTTTTACAAAAGACTGCTTGCTGTTTTTACAAATAAATTTAAAAAGATATTACTAAATAAATGTTGTTATAGCATAAATGAATATTTAATTGACAAATCTATAGAACTGGCTAATGTAAATTAATAATAAAAAATAGATTAATTTAATAATTAATAAAATGTTACTTTTGATTATACTTAGAAGAAGTTAGTTGCATGTATACCTAATAAGTCCTCTTCCTTCAAATTTTTATTTTGTTTTGCCCGACAGGGTCCACGATTGTTACAACAAATGTTTATTTACCACCTAAGCATATACATGGTGGAATGCAATAGATGATTGAGTATTAAGTACTTTTTTCGCGATTACGATGTTGGACCCATGGAGAAAGTTGTTCAGTTGATGGTCTGTACCAAACCCTTAAATTTGACCTTTGTCCTTTGATCTTTCTGATCCATGCTGAACAATGAACAACAGATATATTCTTCTCACAAAATTGATATAGACACGAAACTAGGTTTAATAGCCAATTATTAAGGGTAAACCATGCAGGTTTAAATTTTTAATAATTTTACAATACCGGGAATTTCTAATGGGCACTATTAATTTAAAAGGGTCTGAAGATTGTAGGCATGGGTAAAATAACGATTTGCGATATAACAATAGTTATTTTCATCAACAATAAATTACCGTTATATTGTAAACGACAGTTTATTTTTTCATTTAATTATTGTGTAGTTAAAACTATTTTATAGTGATAGATTGTTCTTTTCTAACAAATCCGTCCAATTACTCAAACACAATATTGAAATGTATTTCCGATACTCATCATATATCGCAAAACGTTATCCGATAAATCGGAGTTTTTCACAAAATAACGGTAGATAAACGACGTTACTCTTGGCGGGCCGATGGTATCTTTTGAAGTAGGTACAGAGAACGATCTCTGTGTCTTGAAAAGCATTCTAGCTGATGTCTATTGAGATAAGCAGTGCACAAGCATGTTGATACAGATAGGCAATTATTTACGCGAAAAATAACGAAATTAAAAACGTTTTTTTTTTAAGTTGCAAGAAGTAACAGTAAGTTGCGTAAATAATTGATGGGAGAGAGTGACGTTTTGCGTTATATTCGTTTTAAATTGATTAAATTTTATTTTATTAAAAAAGGATATAGACCATAATTATATTTATAGTAAACGAGATGTACAGGAAATATTAAAAGTGAAAAATAAGGTTAAAAAAAACCGTTACAAAAATAACGGTTACGCATATAACGCAATACAGCGAGCAGGTTGTGGACATTATCAATTTACAATACAAACGATATAATGTAACCAAATCCATAGGAGCGTGTAAAAAACAACGACATGAGTACGTACGTGGGCTAACTGGAAGATAAAGAGAATTAGTTCGGTAGGCGGGTTGAAGAGGGAGAAAAATCTCCATTTTATTTCTGTGTAATTTTGAACTGTTAGGTAAAAGTATGTAATTCTTTAGAAGACGTCAGAAACAAATATGTGTATGGTTTACAGATCGTGCTTCTTGTGTCCACGATACAGGCGACGATTTCAATTCAAATGAGATGTATTTGTAATTAATGTAACGGCTGCGAGGCAGTTATTAATGCCGAAAAGATCAGCTGTAGCAGCATCCGCATGATTTGCTTGTGTCTGACAAAATTCTAAAGCCGTGTAGTGTACGTATGAACGAACAAAACATAGCGAACACGGAACATTTGGTTCGAACGTGTGGACACAAACACCATACGATCCTAGTTCGACTTGTGTTCGCGCTCAACCTGGAATTGTCACGAACATTTTTGACGAACACAGAGTTTGATGTTCGTATGTGTACCTACGCTCATGCGAACAAGCGAAGTGTTCGATGTTTATGTTCGCCATGTTCTTGTTCGTTCGTACACGGCTTAGCAAATATTGAAAAACCTGCTGGTTTTTTAAAAGAATATAAAATAGCCTCAAACAGCAGGGCAAATGTAATATCTCATACAACTGTAACGAGCAGTATTTCTCTATGAGATTTTTTCGCCAAAATTCTTAAAAAGTGGTCCTTATATTTATTTACAAGACTTTGTTGAGCTCACAGACTTTTGTTTCAAATCCAGATACTTGTATGATTTCTGTAAAATTGTGCATGTTATGTTGTTTAGTATTTTGTAGAACACTCTTCAATCCGCCATTAGAAAAGGAAGTAGAACAAAACATAAGTATAATCACTAATTACGTCACTATCAGACAATGACTGCATGATTCAAGTAACGATTGATATTTGCTTGTAGAGGTCTCTAGTACTGAATTACCAATTAGAGTATTTTTCAAACTTTTTAACCGTCCCTGCAGACCGGTACAATTTGGCTAGTCATTTATTTATGACATCTGTTTCACAAAATTTGTTTAAAACACCCTTTATTTAATAAAGGGTGTTTTTTAGAGGCGGAATACTTTATATTGAAATGTAACACAAATAGCACGAACGAGGTGGTCAGATTTCGTAAAAAGTCGTACGTCGCATGTTTCTTTAAGTGTGAATTTCACCAATGAAATTACATCTAAACGCGTTCAAGAGCTTGTAGCGGTTACACCGCCACATACAAACTACGCATCAAAGACATGACGTCACACAAATCCTGCATCGCGCAATTAGAGTTTACCGCGCGAACGACATATATAAGACTATCCGACATCAACAGTCGGGCAGTCGGCCCGCCAGACACAACACCCATCTGGTTGGAAGATCCTCCCTTTTCTATGGTGGATGAGTGAACTTTACACCCTGTTCCTCATACTCCTAAATTGGTGACCCCGACGTGATACGTCAACGCAGCCTTCGTGCAACTACTTCAGCTTGAAGTCATCATCATCATCACTCCCGCAAGCTTTCGTGAGGCGAGTCACGCAGACAGCCAGCACCCACGGCTGCAACGGGTATCCTGACCACCAGCATGCAGCGAACGCGCATTCCTGGTCATCACCCTCAGCCTCATCAGCAAATTTGGTACCTGTACCTTCGGCCGGTCTGACAAGCAGAGCCCATTCTACCCTCTCCTGGTCAACGCTAGCAGTCAGCCACAACCCGGCGCTATACCACATCCGACTCACTGGATCGTGACGCAGTGCCACCCCGACTCACTGGGGAATCACCGCAGACAGTTTCGACTCACCGCGAACTATGCGGCACCCGGTTCCGACTCACTGGAACCTCCACTGGCATTGTGAAGCATCGCAAGATACAAGACTCAGCCCACTATCGACCTCCGGTCTCCGGAGGGGAGTGATGTAGCGGTTACACCGCCACATACAAACTACGCATCAAAGACATGACGTCACACAAATCCTGCATCGCGCAATTAGAGTAAGCTTCCAGTAAATTAGCCTATCTAAAATGATATGTTAATTATAGCCAATATCATGGATATTAAAAACATATTTTCTGTGTTTTCTTTCAATTTAAGTTCTCCGCCTCTAAAAGAACACCCGATAGATGACTAGCCAAATTGTGTCTAACACTGCACAATCCTGACAAAAAGACCGTGGTAGACAAAAGGTACATAAAATGTATACAATGTGGCGTCTTAAGAGGGAACAGGGGCTGCGAGGAATTTGAAAAATAGGTATTTGAAGAAACTATTACCGTCGCGCTGCGCCCGAAAAACCGAGTTAAACCCCGTAAAGTGCGATAGGGACAACTGCAGCTCAGACCGATTATATCACAATTTTTTTGACGAAAACGACGTTTGGCATTCTCCTTTTTTCTCCTCGAAAACTAAGCCGATTTAATATTTTTTTACATTAAAATTTTAGGAAAGAGTATGTCTAGGTTCTTATTATTTTCTTTTATGCTAAAAACTTTTCCGAATTAGTCTGGTAGTCCTCTAATCACGGCGGTAAAAATGGGGCAATTTTTTAATTTTTGGAGGGTCATAGTTTCCTTACTTATTAATTGCTGAAAAAAAGGAAATGACAAGGACATGCCGATAGAGACCCTGATTTTATAAAAAAAATGACAGCTCTAGAGGCATTATTCAGGAAGTAAAACGGGGAATACGTTTGTATGGAGAATCGCGGGCCCTGTTCCCTCTTAAGTTGCTAGAGTAATGCATACAATGACCCCCGGTTCTGCAATGATCTGACTAGTTGATAAAATGTGACTAACATTGGTACTTCATACTAGAGCAACGTGGTAAAAATATTTGTAAAAATGTCTGAAAGTCTTTGTTCAAAATTATTTTTGGCAAAAAATAGCCAAGAACCTAGGTTAGGTTTCAATTAAAATCTGACAGTAATTTGTCAATAAAATTCAACCGGCTACCGCAAAAAACTTTATCACGTCAATGTTCAGTTTTTCATGTTTGCTTTTTCGACAAAACTAAACCTTATGGCTATAGTTTTAAGACATTTTTTCAAATATTTCTACTATTACACATGATAATTTTCGTTCCGTCATGATAGTTGAATGTCACTTAACACAAAAGCTCATCATACTCTCAAATGAAATGCTAATAAGCCAATCGGTCGTCGTTTGGGAAAGACTATCTGAACACTGTGCTCTTGGGGATGTGAAGGAAATAAAAGTATTAATGTGTAGGTTATTAA
The DNA here is from genome assembly GCA_963853775.1 of Xanthia togata. Classification (NCBI taxonomy): domain Eukaryota; kingdom Metazoa; phylum Arthropoda; class Insecta; order Lepidoptera; family Noctuidae; genus Xanthia; species Xanthia togata. The sequence goes on along the minus strand of OY970817.1, from coordinate 9,516,294 downwards.
CTTCGATCAACATTAGTATTACATTTCCGATGAGCGCATCAAAAACGGCCGGAAAAATAAGACCACAAATCATGTTTCTTATTTTGCAACATAGTTTTTTCAACCTTATTGCTTAGAAATTATGTTTTATTTTTCCATAAATATTTTTGTTCTTATTTTTAAAATACGTTTACTTTTCAATCGAAGTAAAAAATATATTGTAAACGATAATAAACTTTATGTTTGAGTGTTAAGGTTTATAATCAAGTTATATGCAATAGCAGCCAATTGAGCGATGTGTTTTTGTTCCTAATCGAGACAATATAAATTTTAGTATCCCTCAAAATGTTAAAGAAACCCTACCATCTTTTCACGCTTAGTGCAAGATTATAATCGGTGTTCGCAGTTTATTTGTCAAACATGTAAACAAACAGGACTTAAGAAAAAAATTAAAAAAACTGTTATGCTGGTTCAGTTTGCGCTATAACTTCATATATTTTATGACTTTTTCAACAGTACTAGTCAGTCTAAAATCAACTTTATTTACACTTGTATAAAGTTGATGTTTGTTTAACTTTTTTTTAACATTAACGTTAATTAGAAACATGGATTTGAATAGACCTCAATTATTTTTCTTGTTGACTATACAGGGTCAAATTAAATTATCTAGCGAAACTCCGCAGGCATGATGAGAAATAAAAAAAGATTTGAGGACATTTTTTGGGGTTTTAGTGATGTTACTTGAAGTATGAGTTGAAAAAATCTGTTTTTTTGTTTGTTTTATCTCTCTAGATACAAGAACTAACGAATTGTTTATGCCTCTTTAATATTTTAACTTGAAAATTCAAGGTAGTTTAATACGAGTGATCTTAGCGCATTCATAACTACGTCATTTGAACGTACCGATTTATCAAAAATACAAGTCCTGCTACATTCTTTATATTCTTCCTTTTTATATTGCTTTCCCAAACTAGACGTACAAAAATAAAATTATAAATAACTCCTGTTTCTGCCATTCCTTGTCTAAACACCGACATACAATATTCTATAGAATTTTTTGCACCACGATCTTCGGCATGTTTACACAACATTACAAGAATTCTTTGAATTTTATTTTTAGTAAATATATACTCCACAATGATTTTTTAGATATCTTCATTACTTTTTCAACATCTTAAAAAAATTAGGTTTTGCTCTTGACAAGGTTTTTTTAAAACTATATAGATAGTGCAATCCACTGAGACGCGCTCCGCTCCGCTCCGCACTAAGTTACAGCTTACAGTACAGTCATCGCGGAGTGGGGCGCGGCGTCGTGGATTGCACTATCTGTAATATATATTTTTATGATTGCGAGACATTTTCAATACTCGTTTGTCCCAGGTTTTAGAGCGCGCATTCTGAAAGTGGGAAACGTCATAAATAGATGTCCAATATTTCAATGTTTTGATTAATTTGGCAATATTACTGTATGGAAATATGGCTATCTAGTGAACTAAAATATTGATTATGAAATGCAATCATTAATATCGTAACACCGAATATTTAGTTTTAGATACAACAACATCAAATTCTGTGATATAATTGCGATTCATTATTAATATTCTAGTTTGCCATATTTTATATTTTCATGTAGTAATATTGCCAAATTAATCAAAACAGGTACATATTTGACAGCTATTTGCGACGGCGACGTTGCCAACTTTTAGAATGAATAAACTATCAAGAATGGTCACGAGTCTTTTTGCATTTCGTATACCGTATATTTTTTGCTACAAAGATGTTTTGAAAAAATAAATTTCTATTACAATTTTAAATCGATTAAAAATATGACTTTTGGACATCATCCTTTTCCACATGGCCTTTACTTGTATGGTGCAATAAACTCTTCTATAATAATAAAATGATAAGTTTAAGGTTAACAATAAACAAAATATGATATTACCTGATGTGGTATGGTAACCAGATGGGGGCTATGTCCACCGCTGCTTGATTGTAAGGTCGGAGATTTACCTGGGAAATAGCAAATTAAATTATTTAAGTGTGCGCACACTGGCGGGCGGCACGGGAGAGCATGGAGGAGGATTCCCCTATCCGCCAGCGCACACTTACAAGAAAAAATCCTTTGCGATACCGGTATGCCGTGGTATGATCACCGAGCATTGAAATATATATCTTATTTCGATTGGATAAGTAAAGTACCACCGTGCCCATTTGGACACGCCTCATGGGCACGGTGGGACTATACATATACAGGGTGTTAAAGTAATTGCGTGCCATAGCTTAGGGGTAGGTTCAGTAAGGTTAAGGGAGCTAGAAAAAAAAAAAAAAAACATCCTTCCAACTACTAACCACCTACTAACTACTAAACTAGAATTAAAATTATTTTATTTGTTTAAATGCTTTAATTACTTACCTACTATCGAACGCGTTGTCATTTTGTCCGTCATTTCTTCTAAACGATTGCTATTTTAAGTTAGTAGGTACTAAATTAGGTTGAACTTGGTTTTTTTTCTGGCTTCCTTTATCGATACTGAACCTACCCCTAAGCTATGGCACGAAATTACTTTAACACCCTGTATATAATTGATAAATTTTAAATCCTCTGCCGTCCCATCCGCCAGTCTGAGCAGGCCCAAACATGGGTTAATATACGCAAACGCCAAGTTTGATTACTATACAATTGATTGTTTCTAGTATTGCATCTTTTATTCAGCAATTTTATAAATCATATCTTTCTTACAAAACAACTTGGGTTATATGAAAGAAAAAAAAGCAGCAAACATAAGTACATTGTATTATAGACCTAATATTTAGCACTAAGAGATATAAAGCCGTAGGTTTAAAAAGTGTAATTGAAATAACTGAAAACTTCTAAAGAGTCATTTTACTCATCATCATGAAAAAAATGTACAGTGAGATCACGAAATATAATCAGCTGTTACTTACATTTTATCAGAAGCATTTTTTTTCAGGATTCAGTTATTCAGGTTTCATTCAGCTTGTATAAACATGGCTCAAAAATAGAGATGGAATATTCAGATGCATATTTACCTGTACGTTTTTTTCCCAAGAAAGTGTAAAAAGTATGGAAAGTATGCGCCTACTTAAAATATTTTTTACTCCCGGGATCGCGGGGTTTCATAAATAACAGTGTGTATAAAATTAAGCATAGCTAACAAATATTTCTTATATTTATTTGAAACTAGACAAGAATTTTATGGATAATATAACACGTAAAAATTACTCAGATTGTCGTTACGGGTCGTCACAAGCCCAAAAGTCTGACAACCAGTCTTACCAAGGGGTATCGTATCACCCAATTACTGGGTTGTGGAGGTCAGATAGGCAGTCGCTCCATATAAAATACTGGTATTCAGCTGCATCCGGTTAGACTGGAAGCTGACCCCAACGTAGTTGGGAAAAGGCTAGGCAGATGATGATAACACGTAAAAATTACTATTCAAAATAAGATAAGTACCTTAAATTTTTAATAATGAATTTCTTCAAAATACCCGACGGAATAAAAAACCAGTCCATTCCACTGTTTAAAAAGAAATTGTCAGTCTTATTAATTGATAAATGTTATTACTCCATTTGTGAATTTTTAAATGAAAAAACTTTATAGTTACCTAATTAATCCTGACATCTTTAATTCTTTATTTTATTTTATTGATCATATTATAAGAATTTTCATATTGACAGTATTTTTAGACTATTAAGCAATTGTACCAAATGTTTGCACGTCTAATTTAAAGCAGAATGTTTAAGGATCTCTAATTATAAAACCTCTGCATTTTTGTACCTACTTTCTATGCAAATAAAAAAAAAACCTGTGGCATTAAGTCCGCCTCCGTACATGTTTGTGCTTGAAGTATAAATAAATAAATAAATAATTTTTCTATTCTATTCAAAACTTGTTAATCTAAAATGAAATATATTTATTCGCCCGCAAACACAGTACAAGAGAGTAGTTCTTAGTTCTCGTTAGTCCAGGAAACAGACACATTTCCCGTACCAAAGAGTACTAGTCAATTCTCACACTTTGGCTACACAATATAAATCCGAATATCCGATCACTGCTCATAAACAACCGATACTTTATTTATTATATTGCTTTGAAGCTAACGAAGAGAAATGTAAATTAGGTAAACCTATTTAATTGTAATTGTTCGTAATATTCCATTTTCACCACTTTGGTTTAAAATACTCGTTGTTACAATAGGGATGATGACTAAAAAAATGTTTTTTGTCCGTAATATAGATTACAAAAAATAACGTACACGTATTTTTTCTTTTTTTACGGTATCAAAAGATTACGGCGATACATTGAGTTTTAATGTGCCATGACGTCACTTATATGTAGATTTTATACATACTTGTGACGTATCAACCCCTACTCCCCAACTTTAATGCGTTGTATCTAAGTCATTTTTTATTAATATGATAAAGCAAAAAATACGTGTCTAATATTTTTTTATTATCTGACTGACGGACTAAATAGAATTTGTTTTTTTTGACTCTGGCATCATCCATATTGTGACGATCTTCATATTTATAATTTGGCTTAGAAACTGGAAGTGCCTCTGTGTCTTCTTATGAGAATAAATATCTTCAAACCTAATAAACAATGGTTATCTTACCACCGTGGGCAGAAGATATAGCAACTTGATCGAGCACGTCCCACGACTTCTGGCGCCGACTGTGACATGAGCTGTGCGATGTTGACGGCTGGATCAGGATCGATGACTGAAAATAAATTAACATATTATTTTGAACACAGGCTACTGATGTCATTCGTGGAGGCGATCGGTGGCGGGGATCTCTCGCGTCCGGCCCTGGTCCAGGCCATGGTACGGAGCGAGAGGGCATGGGAGGCCGTCACCTCCTTCTGCGAAGCAGTAATGCTCGCGAAGGAGGAGGCGGAACGCGTGAGGGAGAGGCAAAATTCGCGTCCTCACGCCCCTAGCCGCCGCAGGAGACACCCTGGGCGTCGGGAATCCATAGCCGATTCCCGGCCACCGTAGGCGCGGGCTTGCGGACGGTGAGCAATGGGTAGCTCGCCGTCCGGTAAGGACCAGGCCCGGGTCGACGGCGCGTTGTGTTCCACGCGCGCCTCAAAGAGATGTCAGCGAGTGAAGAGACCATTGCCTGCGGGAAAGTCCGAAAGGGATACCGTGGCCCCCTGGCAATGCACAGGCAACGGAAGGAACACGGGTGGGTTTTAGTCAGTAAGAGTCTGACACGCCCTCCTTCTCCACCCAGAGCGGGAGAAGTCATTTGATCTGATGTCATATGGATATTAATTTATGTTTTGTGTTGCGTAATGTAAATTATCATGCATACTATTATATAGAATCAATTCTTCTGAAATTGATTGAAGAAGTGTGCAGCTGGACAGTTTGTTGCGCCACTTCTTCTTCCCAGCAAAAACACTAGGAAGTGGTGAAGGGTGGGCGTTTTGGGGGACTGTCTTATGTTACTTTGACGTTCAAAAACTGCTGATTCTCAGCCTAGTTTTGAATAAATGACTTTTAAATTTGAATTTTGATGATCTTTAATTTACCTTCAATGTCAGCTTCGAAACTTGATGTGCTGACAAATGATTAGTGATGGAAGAAACATGTTTCCAACTCGCAAACTCCGGAGACCGAAAGTAAGTTTACTGACCTTTACGAACTTACAACCAACTGTAGTGTTATTCTCGTAACATGTTTTTCCTTTTTCTTTTATTTTAATCACATTTAAATTGAATTATATTATTTTTCTGTAAGTACGCTGTACTGTGTACAGTACTGCTGCACAGTGCCGGTACAGCGTCCTAGTTATTGTTTTTTGCTGCACCGAACGACGTCATTAAGTGGGCGCCGGTTGTCGCTGAAAACTAGCGCTGGGGCTCTGTCTTGCATAGGGTCGCAGCATAATGCTGAGCGATAGCCGTTTTGCGTGGATGTGACGCATGTTTCCCCCAACCTTTTCTATTTTTTTTTGTGTAAGCTCTTATTTGCGTCATGTTTAGCGCAAATAAACGTATTTTCTTTCTTTCTTTTAGATATTTTTACTTAAAATTTGATTTTGTAAAATCATATCGGTTATATCTTGGTTTGATATCAATACCCGTCATGTTTGTGAAGTTTCGCTAGGTAATTTATTTTGACACTGTATACAACGACTAAGCTAGAGGAGTTTTATGACACTATTGCTAACCTGATGACTGCCTCGTTCGTTGGTCTAGTGGTCACAAGCGCTACTACTGAGCATGATGTCCTGGGTTCGATTCCCGGGTCGGGCAAAGTGTTATTGGGTTTTTTTTTCAATCTGGAATTTCTCAGTAGCAGCCCGGAGTCTGGATTTGTGCCCGGTTGATGACAATAGGCTCACCCCCTATTACATGGGACTTAAATAAAACTGACGAAATGTGGGTGTACTATAGGTACACCTCTGCCCAACCCTTCGGGGAAACAAGGCGTGATGTTATGTATGTTACTAACCTGATGATGTTCGGCAGTTGGACAGTAGTGGTCGCAGTTGTCGGGCAACCATTTCGGTAGAGAGTGTTTCACGTGGCAACGGGAACGGACTTCTTCGCTAACGCAGACTAGCGCTGTAGAAATAATAAAAAGTATAAGTAGAATTTTGGATACGCAAATGAAGCCCGCGAAATTCAAAACGTTCTTACGTTTTTTGCAATATGCAGGTCAGTATCAGATTGTATCTTTATAAAATATGTATTTACAGATTTTAAGTCACTAGAATCATTAATACATCTATTTATAGATAGTGCAATCCACGACGACGCGCCCCACTCCGTACTAAAGTACAGCTTACAGTACAGTCGTCGCGGAGTGGATTGCACTATCTGAAAATTTGTTCACTTGACATAAGTTTAATTTTGACATTGATTTTCAGAAGCCGGGTGTATCAGTTCGATACAATCAGATCAGTATGGTATTCATCAAACTTCGGTTCTTCCGAAGATAGCCGATAACCGTTGTCGAACTACATATAATATTGTAAACGTGAAATTGTGACAACCAGTCTTACAAGAGGTATGGTGTAACCAAGTAACTAGGTTGTCAAAGTCAAAACATTTATTTATAAGGCACTTATGAACATCAAAATTTACAACAAAAAAAAAAATTGTTTCTAGTCGCCCCTTCCAAAATGTAGTTTTCGCATGGAGAAGAATCGGCAAGAAACTCCACCGTTACTCTTTTAAAATGTTTTACAATATTTTGTATAGGTACATTAGTTATATGATTATACCCGTATGTGAAGACGATGCACCTAGAATAAAATTACTATATCAGCCGGTCTATTCTGTAATAATCTCACGGTGAAAATTTTGGTGAAGTGAGCTTGAAGTGAGCTGTCGTTCCACCTGCTGCTAGGGACTGACAGCTCACTCCGAGCTCACTTCACCTAAGTTTTCACGGTGAGATGGTTACAGAATAGCACTGCTGTTGTGGAGTCCAGATAGGCAGTCGCTCCATGATAAATACTGGTATTCAGCTGCATCCGGTTAGACTGAAAGCTGACCCCAAGATAGTTGGGAAAAGGCTGGACATATGACGGGGCCATAGATGACACTTACCAGTAAGGTAAGCCACGGTGTCGGGTGTGACGTGGAACTTATCGCGGTGCGTGGCCGCGCTGGCCGCTAGAGACAGCAGTTTGATGAGGACGCGGCATGTTCGCGATACTGTGGCCGCTGCGGGGTGTCGGTAGCCTTTGATTAAGTGGCCTACGAGAGCGAAGTGGAAGTTTGACCGGAAGCTGTGGGAGGAAGAGATAATTAATTTAATTTTGTGAGGCAAATTAGTTTTCTACTTTAACCGAATGTTCTGTACAGACGCCAGCAGGTCATTGATATAAAGACGAGATATGAGGAATTTTAAATGTCTATAGAAAACTTATTTTTCTCATAACTCGTCTTTAAATCAGTGTCAATTCTAAATATATATTTGGGAGCCTAGATATTCTGTAATACAATCGGAATAAATACACACTACCTTAAGAATATGTTTGATTTACAAATTATTTTGGTATTACGTTTGTATGAACGACACATGCTCCGACGGTCCCTTAATACTTATGAGAAAGCAATAGGCTGTGTCCTAATATGTACAAGCAATCGTCACGCGAATGCCCGATTTTCGCGATAATTTGTAACTAATTTTTGTCTGAATGACCGGTAGCTCACTGAGGCGCGTTCGTCGAACAAAATGAACGCGACGAACAATTATATTGGGTTAGATATCTTTCATAATAACCATCAGATATACATAAAATGAACTGTAAATTATCTGACAGTAAAAAGTGCAACTTATTTAGGGTTGCTAAAACATGCTGTAAGTAATAAATAACATCTTTTATATATTTTAATTTTTTTGAAAAAACGTTGCCCCACACTAGGAATTTCTCCTGTATCGTGGGTGCGTTTACAAACATTTAAACTCACATACACAAACAGCCAGACCAGGAACAACTACTTGTAGGTCATACAAATATTTGTTCCGTGCGGGAATCGAACACGCGACACGCAGCGCAGCAGTCAATCACTTAACTACTGCGCCAACCGTGCCGTCCATTTATCTTCTAGTTAGTCACATAATAATACAAATTGAAACCTACCTCAATCCCACTGCATGATCCATTTGCTTGAAATGCCATTCCAACGGTTCCCGAGTTTCCATCATCACTAGTTCTAACGTCTGTAAGTAAAGAATTTTTAATTCAGATTATGAACAATATGAACATGCGTTGTTCTCATAAAGATATACTTCACGCCGACACAAAAGAAGTAGTACAGACGCCAGCAGGTCAACCTACCCGAAACTGTCAAATTTTCCCAATCAACTTTGAACCTTATACTTTGATGATAAAGTTGAAAATCAATTAAAGAAATTTGACAGATTTTAGTAGGTTGATGTGCTGGCGTCTGTATCCTATAGAAAATCAATCTGCCTGCCTAGCCTTTTCCCAACTATATTGGGGTCGGCTTCCAGTCTAACCGGATGCAGCTGAATACCAGTATTTTACATGGAGCGACTGCCTATCTGACCTCCACAACCCAGTAACTGGGTAATACGATACCCCTTGGCAAGACTGGTTGTCAGACTTTCGGGCTTCTGACGACCCGTAACGAATGTCAAAGATCCACGAATGACAACCGGGACCAACGGCTTAACGTGCTTTCCGAGGCACGGAGGAGTCTCGGTATGTAAAGATGGTCACCCATCCACAGACCAACCCCGGCAAGCGTAGCTTAACCTGACGGATCGACCCGTGCGGCAGTTACTACTTAGCCACGAGCTCCTGTATCCTATAGAATAAAAAAAAAAATCGAAGAATCAAACGGGCGACTTAATTTTGGAGCGCCGCGGTCCTTTTACAAGATCGCATAAAAAATAATTAATAATTGAAAAAAGAGGATTTCATTAGACTTTTCAAATTCATAAGATATTTTAAACTTTTTGATGTGTTACATCTTTCCTCTCGCTGTCCTGCAACCTGTGGGAGTGATTTCGTGAAAAGGGACGGAAATGTGTTACAGGAAGCCGGGGAAGCGCGCGCTATTTGATTTGACCAATGAGCGCGCGCGGTGCTAGACTTGCCGTCAGATGGAACCAACCCATTTTCCTACAGGTTGTAAACATAATGATGATGATTACAGTGACGATAAACATTGTTTATATCATATATACGTGAGCTAACATGTCAGATGTTACACACGTATTTTTTATTCTTTAATTAATATAATATAAATAATGTTTATTTGCCGAACCAGTGTTTACGATTCCTTATAGTCTACATTAAAAGCTAGGTTTACTAAAATCACATGAACTCAACACTAGGTCGAGCCTGTCTCGTGGAGGTCATGAGTAGTATTACCATATAGCGAAAATGCGCATTACATTAATACTTATGAAAAAGCGTTAATTTTAAGGGTAATTAAAACAGTTTAAATAAAACAGTTAAAAAAAGAAAGAATAAAACTTTAGGGGTATGAAAAAAATTAGGTAAAAAGATTATTATAGCAATATGCACTTTATGTGTTAACATGTGTGTATGTGTGTGTGTGTGTGTGTTTGTGAGTGAGAGAGATGGTGTGGGCATGTGTTAGTGTATTACGAAATTACCTCTAAAAGAGATTCGTATTCACTACATAATTGGGCTAGCAGCCATTTGCGAACAATCTTTTTTACTTGGCTTGTCCCAGTGTTCCTGATGGCACACATGACATTCTTACCGCTTTGTTATGGCCTCAATTACTAGCTTAGCAATGGAAGAAAATAATAACCTAAATACTCCAGATTAGAATAGAAAACATTTATTCGACACAGAGATAACACAACAGCAACAAACAGATAAAAAAAGAGAACAAGAAACATAGCAATAAAATTGCAGAAAAATTGCCATCACCATCTTGTTATATTTACCTTATGTTGGAACTGTCCCTGCGACTCCAGCGTGTGAAGGTTTTGCTCCATAAATGCTAAACCAGCTGCGTATAATGTCGGCTCATCCAGTTGTAGCACAGACAGCGCTACCCAGAATAGTGCCTTGTGGATTGGTGAGGCCTATTACAAAAATGTTATAATTGTTATTAGTAGGTATTAAAATAAGTTTTTGACATAAAATTACGTCAAATGAATTGATTTACTTCAGTTAAGGCGCTACCCCGAGCTAAGTGGCGCCCTCATTGAATATAATCGTAGCATAGCATAGAAAATAAAGATAAAAAAATTGAATCTTGGAGTTTGTTACAAAGAGGATCAAGTATTTTTACGTCGTTATAACAGGGCTCAAAGTGTTTCGTATCCAAAGAAGATAGCCAAAGTGTAAAAAACGGCCACTTTTGACACTTTTGCTATCTTCTTTGGATACGAAACACTTTGAGTATCAGTTAGCGCCTTAATCAATGTACCATTCATTACAGACATGTTTTTAATTTTTGAAGTGAAATCTTCTTTAGGCGCGTTGAGCACTTTTTGGGTGAACAAAAATCATGGAACTCGCGTCATCGTCACCGAACGCTTCCCAGCTATATGTATACTGTTTTCACTACCATCGGCAGTCCCCAAAGACCGCCTCGCATGTTTTTTTTTTAAATATTTGCGTACGGTAGTATGTTTTTAGACAAAGGTACAGAGTGGATTTTTAAGACGGGCCTGTAAGGTAAGGTACTTTAACCCTTGTAGCTACAGAAAAACGGTCTACGGAGACTGTCCTTAACTTTTTGAGAAAGTTTGATCGGCATTCACAGATTTTGTATTTTTTTTACAGTCAGCAAGAAAATGGGGAAATTATCACAAAAAAAAAAAAAAAAAAATTGGATTCTTTTTCTTATGAGTATCAAAAAACTCTATTGAACCAACTGAGGTTTGAGTACTAGAGAAGTCAGAAATCGCAATTTTTTTTTCTCTAATAGATACATTGCTTATTTGTCACATTATCACTACTCTTTTAGACTACGAACTACGCATCAAAGACCTGACGTCACACAAATCCTGCATCGCGCAAGCAGATTTTACCGCGCGATCAGAATATATATAACTTCCCGGCATCAATCGTCGGGCAGTTGCCCACCAGACACGAAACTCGTCTGGTCGGAGGATCCTCCCTTTTCAATAGAGAATGAGTGAACTTTACACCCTGTTTGTCACCACGCATTTTGGCCGGGAAACGACTTTTATTAATTTTAGGGTGTAAATTACCGCAGTACTTATCATTTTCATAGTATTAAGTTTAGTGAAAACAGTTTATTTACATCATCGGAACATATGATAACATAACATAACACAAACTCATTTATGTATCGCGATTTATTGCAATCGCCGTGTTCTCAGTTCAAAGGCCACATGTACCACCGAAAAACTTCATATCTATAAATCGTAAGGACTATTTCTGCTTGCAGCGCTCGGCCGCTATAAAACCGGGGCGGTAACAGATGTGGTCATTGAGTTCACGGGATTTTGTGTTCAAACTGCTTACATATGAAGTTCTTCGATAGTACATCAGTTTTGTCTAGGTAGGGCTACTCCATCGTCGAAGCCGAATAACATGGCTATTGGATTAAATTTATGTGTTCATAGTATTTTATGTTACTTACCGGGTACAGCAAAGGTTGTAGTCTTGTCAAAGCCATGATGAGAGCTTCAAGTAGAGCTAAGTCGTTGAACGATTCCAAAGCCTTCACTAGTATTCTTAGTAGTTGCTTCATATCATCGTCTGTTACGTTTTTACCTACAAAAAAAGTTGAAAATTATAGGAAAGTTGTATAGCACATAACATCACACCTTGTTTCTCCGAAGGGTTGGGCAGAGGTGTACCTATAGTACACCCACAATTCGCCAGTTATGTGTGTCTCATGTAATAGGGGGCGAGCCTATTGCCATCAACCGGGCACAAATTCAGACTCCAGACTGCTACCGAGAAATTCCAAAAACACTTTGACCAACCGGGGAATTGAACCCAGGACCTCATGCTCAGTTGTCGCTCTTGCAACCACTAGACCAACGAGGCAGTCATATAACATTTTCTAAAATTCGATGTGCCATATTAACATTTGGGTACTGTAAATTTTTGTAATTTTTCAGTAAGTCATATTTAGGGCTCAATTTATATTTAGGGCTCAATTTATATTTTGTAAAAAATAAATAAGATACATACTAATACATCCAAATACAATCAAAGCTCTCGGCTGCAGCGCAGGATTGAAGCAGAATGCGAAACTTTTAGCTAATGATGTCCTGAAACAAAATGGAGCAAAATATTATTACTTCTAACACACACAAATACATTTTTTTTAAATCGCTCGACTGGTCTCTAATATAAGCCTCGCCTTACAAAGGTCCAGTAAATGTTCTCGTTTAAGAGGAAGCTCCTTAAATTGTATGTTAATACGCATTAATATTCTGAAACAGTCACGCATACTATCAAAATGGAACTTTAGCATGTGATTTATTGGATCTTTTTCTTTCCATGTACAAGACAGATACGTAATTGTAACATTTTCGCTCGATTAATTTATTAAAAGATTATTTAAATAAAATCAAGATTTCTCGACTTTTATGTATAAAATAAGAATTCACAGTAAGAAAATATAGTTTATTATCCAACAACAAGATATTTTTTCTCTATATCAATTATCACTTTAGTTACGAGTATAAACGAATTAAGACCATTTAGTTCCGTGCTCGAATACGATCAAAGAGCGCACGCGATATTCAACTTTATTACTGATGCGTTAGCGTTTAGCAGATCGGTCGGTCGGTCGTAGTTATTTCTTTAGGCCGACAGTAATTATTTCAAGTAAATGTTAAGGTAATCGTCTCCAAATAATTAAATAGGTTATTCTTGAGGTTTCTGAGGATTTTCATGACGCCATGTGATCATGGCTGTGGCATGACGCGATAACAGTATTTGATCGTCAATACACGAAACTAAAAATTAAACCACATGAAATATCATAAAATTGTCATGTTACATACTATAACAATGAGTACCAGATTTCATTTTATTCTGAATATTTACCCTGTAAAACAGTAATAATCCTGCATCAACTATTTATACATTTTTTTTTTTTTTGGTGATGGAAAACATCGTGAGGAAATACCTGTGAGATATTTCTCGACGGCATGTGGTGCCAAGTCAGAGGCCATGGACGGCATAAAAACTCTGACACCAGCAGTGCTATTCTGTAACCATCTCACCGTGAAAACTTAGGTGAAGTGAGTTGTCATTCCATCAGGGTGAGATGACACTGACAGCTCACTCCACGCTCACTTCACATGTTTTCACGGTGAAGTGGTTACGGGAATCGACATGCTGTTCTGAACTTTTTCAATTATTTGGAGAGTAATATTATTTGGAGTAGCACGTTACCAAGTGTGCAGCCAGTCGCAGTCGGGTATGTCCCGCATGCAGGCCTCCATGATCTCCAGCAGCGCGTCGGCGATGATCTCCAGCGACTGCAGCGGCAGGCGCTCGCGGTCCGTGTGCCCGCCCGCGCCCGCGCCCGCGCCCTCCGCGCACGTGCCGTAGGCGTGCTCAGAGTACCTGCGGGTACAATATTTTATTAATTACTAGCTGTCCGCCCCGGCTTCGCACGGGTAGCACTAAGTACCTACCTACTCTACCTACCTACCCAACCTACCCTACCTACCCACCCTACTTACCCTACCTACCTACCTACCCTACCTACCTACCCTACCTAGGGGTATGAAAAATAGATGTTAGCCGATTCTCAGACCTACTCAATATGCTCACAAAATTTCATGAGAATCGGTCAAGCCGTTTCGGAGGAGTACGGGAATGAACATTGTGACACGAGAATTTTATATATAAGATTATATTAGCTGTGTCCAAGGCTCCGGTGAACCATGAAACCCAGCCGGCGAATACAGGGTGGCACATTTAGATCGGCCAGTATGGTAAAGTCTGAAACTATAAGACCTACGAAGATATCTTCTCAGGAACCATGTTATCGATTTTAGTAACAAGAAAAACTGCATTCATGCATTTAAAAAAAAAGCTTGTACTCAGCTCGGGAATCGAACCCGGACGTTTTGAAAATAAAACTTAACACTATTTCTATTTAGATATCGATTGTGTAGTTCTTAAGCAGTAAATGTTAAAACATGATGTCTAAAGTGAATAAAATGCATTGTTTCATTTATTTTAGTAAGTTTTCAAAACTACTACCATTTTTTTCAATACAACATTATTATCTTTTTTTTCAATACATCTATCTTATGTTTTCAGACTTTCCCATACTGACCGAACTAAATGTATCCTGTATATCTATGTATTAAAACAAAAATCATGTAAATCTGCTAAGTAGTTCTCGATTTATAAACGGACTAACCAACAGAGAGAGGTTTAAAGAAAAGATTTTTGAAATTCTATCTCTAAAGATGTGAAAAGGGTTGTTAAAGTAAGACTCAAGAAATATTTTTTTTATGTCATGATGATTTTAATTACTTATTGAAACATTGTAAGAATAATCCTCCAAAGATTCCAATGCCTTTTATTTAAAAACTAGCTGCGCCGCGCGGTTTCACCCACATAAGTCTCGATCCCGTGGGAATATCGGGATAAACAGTATCCGATGACCTAATCTGGGTCATAGTCTCCACCACTTGCCAATTTTTTTTCAACTTTCGCATTTATAATATTATTTAGGATTTGGATATTAAGATAGGATATAACTTTCTTTTTAACTGTGTAATTTCTCGACTTCCACAGTTGCGGAAAAAGCTAGTAGTTCATTACAAAATTTTGCAATACTGTAGTGTTGTGAGGTTCACAACTAATAATAGTCGAGTGTTGCTGAAAAATCACAATTAGTAAGCTCCTAATCACATCACTAGAATCGGGGTACAACACTAATCTTAAGGAGACTCTCTGTGATTTCGTCTCCGCTTGCAGAACTGGTGAATAGCATTCCCTGTTCCTCGAAATCCTGTGTGCCCCGACCTAGGGTGAGTTCCACATTAGTTTGGTAATAATACCAGACCCTCTGCGCTGGATAATCTATATTGATTTTACCACCTAAGTGATATTCGATTTCGCGTGTCACTGTCGGACACGCGGCTTAGTTATCCAGCGCACTGGTAATGGTAATTTATATGTACTGCTGCTGCATCAAGGTGGTGTAGTGTCTTGCTGTGCTATTGTTAGTGATCCATCTGCTAGGATCGCGTTACTTTGTATTTTGTGCACGCGTGCTCGCATACTTAACCTAATCTTGGCATCTGTCAATGCGCCACGCTGTTTGCAAACTTAACCACACGCTGTTGGTTATTATTTAATTTTTTGTTAATGACTTAGAGCTATAATTATTTATTAGAATATTTTAAATGCTGAATTTTGATATGACTGTAATGTTTTATTTTTTATTAATTGTTTATTATCAGTGTAATATTTTCAACACAATGTATTTTGTTATGAAATAAATGACTTATGACTTATGACTTAACTCTCTGCCTGTAAACCGCTGCGATGTGCTGAGCGTCTACTTACTATGCTTCCCACACCGTTCCTTGGCTGGTAATGGGGAAGAAGCTGGCACATCGCATGCGGCTTGCTGCTATCTTGCACCGCATCTAACACGCGCTCCCTATGGCGCTTGCAGGGCTCCTTGTACGGGCTGAGGGAAGGCCCTTACCAATTGCTGCTGCTGAGCGTTGCGTTACTGCACGCCACCTGCGGACGGGTTGTGCTGACAACCTGTGATCTGCCGCCACGTGTCTGTGCTAACAGGCCTGTGACCTGTGCTGACAGGCGGCGCGTGCCACGTGCTACCGACGCTCTCTACCAGCGGTCTTACGAAGGCCGTCCAACCTCCGCAGCCTGTGCTGACAGGCCTCCGCGGCCACGTCTGCCACGTGCCTCTGCAGCGAGCCTGTGACAGGCCCCCACGTCTGCCACCTTTAGCCAAGGACGGTACCCTACCTACCTCTCTTAAAGTGTGCAAGTGCTCAGAACTAGTGTAAGGACCTTACCCGCGACCTAGCCGTGTTACTTAAACTAGTAATATATGTATTAACCTTTTTAACTGTTTTAATTCTACCTACTACCTATCAGTTAAATGGCTAACAAAATTTCTAGAAATCATTCCGCTCCCAATAGTTCTACTCCTCCAAATAGTCATAGTAACCTAAACTCCATAGCTATTCTTGAAACTGACGTAGACGAGGTTGAGAGAATAATAATTAATTTAAAATCTGATTGCGCAGTCGGTTGGGATGGTATCCCTGCCAGTATAATAAAAGCATCTCGTCAAACCCTGGTCCCTCTTATTACTCATGTTTGTAACCTGTCTATCTCGTCGGGCATTTTCCCAAAGGTTTTTAAAAAGGCAGTTGTACATCCAGTGTATAAGTCGGGTGACAGAGGCAGTGTCAATAACTATAGACCAATATCAGTCCTTTCAGCTCTTTCCAAGGTACTGGAGCGTATACTAAACAAGCGACTAACGCTGTATCTTGAATCAAATAAAATTTTATCTGGGAGCCAATATGGTTTCCGAACTGGTATATCCACGGAGGATGCAGTACTGGCTCTAACAGAACATGCCATTCGGAATTTAGATAAAAAGCAAAAAAAATGCCTGTTTCTAGACTTGGCTAAGGCTTTTGACACTGTCTCTGTCCCTATCCTTCTAGATAAGCTGGAACGAGTAGGAGTAAGGGGTATCCCTTTAAAAATCGTTGCCGACTATCTAAGAGATCGTGTACAAGTGGTGAAAATAGGGGAACATGTTAGTGATGAGGAGGCTATCAACTGTGGCGTTCCGCAAGGAAGCATTCTGGGCCCCACACTATTTATTATATTCATAAATGATTTATGCGATATGCCCCTCCTAAACGGTAAAATCTTTACTTACGCTGACGACACGGCTCTTATTGTGAACGGAGTTGACTGGTCCCAAGCAAAGCAAAATGCTGAACATGCTCTTAAAATTATTATGGATTGGCTGTCAAATAATCTTCTGACACTTAATATTGATAAAACCCTGTTTATACCCTTTGCAATGCGATCTGACCAGCTGCCCCCACCGACTTTCAAAATTAAAGCACACTCGTGCCTGCTGCCTGCTCCTGATTGCTGTTGCATGGGTATAACTAGATCTCCCTGCGTTAAATATTTGGGCATTTATATAGACCAGAGTTTCCGTTGGCATAAACAAATTGAAACCGTCACTACTCGGGTTCGAAGACCCATATTTATATTTAAAAGACTTCGTCAGTCAGCGGACACAAAAACCCTGCAAATGGTGTACCTGGCTCTATGCCAGTCCCTACTATCGTACTGTTTGACGGTATGGGGTGGAGCACCTAAATCAACGATGCGATTTATTTATTTATTATTATTAAACATAGGGTCTTTAAACCCGATCGAACAAGAACCTCTTTTGCGGGTAAACATTATTTTATCCTTAGCGTAAGGTTGTATAATAAGGCAAACAAACAGTTAGACATATTTCACCTTAACAGAATAAACTGCAAAATGAAAGTAAAGGATTGGCTTACTTCTATATCCTATCAGGAAACTGAGGATTTGCTGGATAGCAATACTGGCTAAGTCATTGCATTCACACCATACGCAACTCAAAGGCATACATCCGCAACTTACCTACACACACACATACACTCTCACACTACACTTACCCTAACAGTAGTGTTAGGGCGGTAAGTGTGTGTAGATAAAAAATAAAAAATACAATAAAGAATAACCACCTAAAAAAACTTAGTTTATAATTATTGTCTTTGTAATGCAATAGAAAGTTGGGCTTCACAAATGTGAAGGGCAGGAAGGAACGCTGACACCTAAGATACAGGACATGTTCTAGTTTGGGTGTCAGGAGTTTCACAAAACGTGCTTATACTCAGCCTATTTAAGGATATAAGTTATGTAAGGAAATTATGCATTGTTAACCCGTTTTTTCTCTCCTTATTGTATTAGGCTTATGAAATAAATTATTTATTATTAGTTAACGGCCTGCGCAGCCTAACCTGTGCAGCCCTAGCCGTTACAATACAAAGTGGAACTCACCAATCATTAGTATGTCTGTTGTAAGGGCTCCTGAAGGCGGTGACGGCGGCAGACTTGACCTTCGATATACCGAACATCTGGTAGAACTTGGGCAGAGCAAACTCATCTAGAGACAGCCGAAGGACGCGTTGGGTGTCCTCTGAAAAGTACAGGTAACTTAGTTCGGTGTTACAATAGGGTAGTAACATTTTTACCCGACTGACCCAAAAAGAGGTGTTTTTCGAGAGTATGTATGTCTATTTCTTTGTCACGCTCTGTAGCCTAAACGGCTTGATGGCTTTTAACATATGAGGTGTCGTTAGATTCGTCTTAACAAATACAAAAAAGGCAGGGGTAGGTTTATTTTAAAATAAATTTCCATAATATTTGTATCAAATAAAAGCTAGTAAAGTTTTAATTCCAAATACAAATATATATAAAATTAAAAACCTTGAAATAAATCAAATTATTTTAAATAAACAAAAAACCCGACTGCACAAGCACAACAAACCAATAAACTGAATTGATGGTGTAACTTTTGTTTGTCCCGCCTGCAATACCAAAATTCTATACTTAGATAATGCTTGTTTTTCTTTGTCGGGTTTATTGAGGCGAGTGTGAGTAAGAGAACATGCGTCTACAAGTGCCTATGTTCAGACTTGCGAAGTTCTATCGTATTGTAATTAGCACAAACTTTGGCTTAACGTTATTTCAGTCACTGTCGCACACCTGAGATACTACAAGTGGAAGATAGAGACAGGAACCTGTCTATTGTCTAAGTCAAAGCACGAGCACGTTATCTAAGTAACGTATACAGATAGTGCAATCCACGACGACGCGCCCCACTCCGCGACGACTGTACTGTAAGCTGTACTTTAGTGCGGAGCGGAGGGGAGTGGGGCGCGTCGAGGTGGGTATCGCACTATCTACAATGCTGTTTATACGAGACTGCCTCGTTGGTCTAGTGTTCGCAAGCGCTAATGCTGAGCATGAGGTCCTGGGTTCAATTCCCAGGTCGGGCAAAGTATTATTGGGTTTTTCTTTCTGAAATTTCTCAGTAGCAGCCCGGATTCTGGAATTGTGCCCAGTTGATATCAATAGGCTCGCCCCCTAGGACTTAAACATAACTGGCGAAATGTGGGTGTACTACAGGTATACCTCTGCCCCACCCTTGGGGAAACAAGGCGTGATGTTATAATGTTATGTTTATACGTTTAGGTAGGGTGAACTGCACGCATGGACACTGTTCTAAAGCATAAGAGGAACGTGACGGTACGGAACATGTACTTACCAGAGAAGCTAGGCGTGGTACAAGTACACAGTGAGTGTATGATGTTGATGACCAGGCCATGCGTGGCTGCTCGCATGGAGACTGTTCCGGAGCAGACCAGGAATGTCACCGTGTGGAATAGGTATGGAAGATGGCGAGCCACGTCGAGGCAGTTGTTGAATGACAACATAAGCTGGAAATTAAATAAGCTTTTTAGTAAAAAAAAAGTCTCTGCCAGTGGAAGGCAAAAAATTTAACTTTATGTCATTTGAAGTAAAAATTGAGTTCATACATCCTCCATCCATGTGCTAAGCATCATTCAGTACTAAAGCGTAAGTAGGAAACATCGAGCTTTTGGAAAGGATCGTATTCGTCACACAGATATGAGATAATTGAATGTTTCGTTGCTATGAATCCATGACGTAGTTATCTATTATTTATTGACGACCGTCCATTGTTTCTTGTGCAATGATACCATTGTAAACAAATATCTAATCGAGTTTAATATTATATTCTTTCCATCATCTATTTTTATTTAAATATAAAACACTTACACACTATAAAACTGATTAACATCCGTAAGACGTCCTCGTAACATAAGGTCCAGTTGAAAACCAGCGTCAGACACTAGTTGTCTGACATTTATGCTGAACTGGGCCTATTTGGCGCCGCCGTGAGGCAAGGCACACGGTACTATTCTGTTTTTGTTTTTGTGTGAATATTGTGTGCCTTAACTTGAGTCAAATAAATTTATTTTCTTTCGTTATTTTTACAGAACACATTCTAAAAACTTACATTTATAAACACGTACTATATTTACTTAGCCAAAAACCTACTGGTATCCCACAATGGCAAAAGGCCCATGAGCGGCTTTAAAACTCTGACACCAGGTTAGTCACTAACCATACGAAAAGAAGAAGAATGGCAAATTACTATTATATTAATTTTTAAGAGCAGGAATATCACTACGTGTATTTAAAGTCCATAAGAACGCAGTATGTGACTATAGTGTGCTGCCCACCAGAGACTAAAGAGCAGTAACAGCCCTTTTGTGATTTTTCGTTTTATTAGTGATTCTGAAAGCGGGTTTCTTAAGCTTTCTATTGAATTAACTTACTTATTTCTAAGACTATTAGAATGGTTTTTATTTAACAGTTTTCACTTACTGCAAACGAAAAAAATTAACAATTTGGCGTGATTTCCCAACTAAAATACAGTATAAATTATACTGCAGATTAAATTTTAAGGTTTCATAACTAAAATGCAGTAAGCAATATAATTTTACAGTTCTTTAGATAGTTTTATATTTCTGGAAAAAAATTAAAAAAAAAATTAATACGCAGTAAAATTTACCGCCATACAAGCTATTTTTACTGCAAATTAAGAAAATACAATTTATTGTCACGAACTCCCAACTAAAATGCAGTAAAATCAAAGCTTGTCGCATTTTAGTTGTGAATACTTAACATTCTTTTATCATTATAAACTGACTAACACGCAGTAAAATACAGCATTACTGCAGATTAGTTTGGATAGCATAATGACACAGATATGATTATTCCTAGCTAAAGTGCAGTTAATGTTTTAAATACTATTTATTATTTTTGATATGTAAATTTTACATAAGTGAGTTGAATTAGAATAGAATCACTAATAAAACGAAAAATCACAAAAGGGCTGTTACTGCTCTTTAGTCTCTGGTGGGCATGTGATTAAATAATAAGAAATAAACGGTCTTTAAAATGTGAACTAGCTATTTTTCTTACTGCACTAGTAAATTGAACACTTTTTTCTTAAAAAACTAACTAAAATGCAGTATTTTTTTGACCTTACTGCATGTTAGTTGGGTTTCTTGACAAAATAACTGATCCAAACGCAGTAATAGGGCTTTTTGCTGCATTTTACTAAGTTTAAAATGGTATTTTTTACAAAAAAGGCTATGCAGTAATAGGCACCAAAAAGAATAAATGGCCATAATAAATTCAGTTATTAAGATATATTTTTTTTTATTGCTTTAACGTGTGAACCTATGCCTTTACAACCTTTCTGCATTCAAATTTTTTTGCTTATACATTCTGTTGATTTTTTTAAATCAATTCTTAACTTTAAATGCGTTTTACTCGAAATCGTGATTTTGCTGTTACTGCACTTTAGTGTATGGTGGGCAGTGTGTACTTCTACCCCAAAAAATTGCCCCAGCCATAGCGACCTCTGCGCTGTCACCGACGATACTGTAGCGGTTACACCGCCAGATACGAACTACGCATCAAAGACATGACGTCACACAAATCCTCGTTTACCGCGCGAACGACATATATAAGACTATCCGACATCAACAGTCGGGCAGTCGGCCCGCCAGACACAACACCCGTCTGGTTGGAGGATCCTCCCTTTTCTATGGTGGTGGATGAGTGAACTTTACACCCTGTTCCTCATGCCTCTAAATTGGTAACCCCGAGTATGAACGTCAACGCAGCCTTCGTGCAACTACTTCAGCGCGACGTCATCATCATCACTCCCGCAAGCTTTCGTGAGGCGAATCACACAGACAGCCAGCACCCTCGGCTTCAACGGGTATCCTGACCACCAGCATGCAGCGAACACGCATTCCTGGTCATCACCCTCAGCCTCATCACCCCGACTCACTGGGGAATCACCGCAATCACCTCAATCACCGCAATCACCTCAATTACCACAACCGCCGCAATCACCGCAGACAGTTCCGACTCACCGCGAACTGTGCGGCACCCGGTTCCGACTCACTGGAACCTTAGCTGGCACTGTGAAGCATCGCACTATCGAACTCCAGTCTCCGGAGGGGAGTGATGTAGCGGTTACACCGCCACATACGAACTACGCATCAAAGACATGACGTCACACAAATCCTGCATCGCGCAATTAGAGTTTACCACGCGAACGACATATATAAGACTATCCGACATCAACAGTCGGGCAGTCGGCCCGCCAGACACAACACCCGTCTGGTTGGAGGATCCTCCCTTTTCTATGGTGGATGAGTGAACTTTACACCCTTTTCCTCATGCCTCTAAAATACCTTGGAAGTTTTGGCCCATTAAAATTTAATACAGGCTGGCAAGGACATTCACGCGCAACCTGTTACCATGGATTCAGTACATGATTCTGGACCCCCTGCGTTGTAAATATTCGCCAGACATTAAAAAAATAAAAAAAACCGACCAAGTGCGAGTCGGACTCGCGCACGAAGGGTTCCGTACTATTATCTATAAAAACGATTAAAAAATTAACATGTCTATTGTATGGGAGCCCCCCTTAAATATTTATTTTATTCTGTTTTTAGTATTTCATCTGTGATAATTTCAACTGTCTAACTATCACGGTTCATGAGATACAGCCTGGTGACAGACGGACAGCAGAGTCTTAGTAATAGGATCCCGTAAAAATAGCTTTTCTATACGTGTTGATCGCGTAGGTATTGCACTTTTGTAGTAAACAGATTTTTTTTAAATTTTGTATGCTGTCAATTAACATAATAAACACTTACCAGATATCTAGCCAGTATAGCGATATCATCCCACATCATATGCTGCTCCAACATGGCGGTTGGAGAATGACAAGTTTTGTCCACCACCTGAAATATTACAACATATTAGTTGGATTGAAAGATATACTACCTAATAAAATGATATGGAGCAACCATCAATCAATCTGCCTAGCCTTTTCCCAACTATATTGAGGTCAGCTTCCAGTCTAACCGGGACCAGCTGAATAGCAGTATGGAGCAACCATAAGGGTCTAAAACTTCTAAAGAACACGAGTTCTCAAAGCTCTGTGAAAACGACAAATTCCTTTGTTTGATTGATGTTACGATTATTCTTCTATTATCGAGGAAAAGAAGATTCAATTAGGTCTAAAAGACGTTAATACAATGCAATTGTGTAGTTTTTTTGCTGCAATGTGTGAAACGCGTAAAGGCCTATTTAGATAGAAGCGATTGCTATCACGGTCGGTAGCTATACTAATTCGCCTTCTGAGACTGCAGTCTGAACGCCATTAGGACGTGGCGACCGATTTCAGTCGTAAATCGATCGGTACCTATGTCGAAACTGCAGCCCCTGGTTAGTCACTTCGGACCAGATCGCTACCAAACGCGACAATGATATCGCTTATATCTAAGTAGGCCTTAAAGGTAGTATCGCACCCCAAAGCAGACAGAAAATAAAGACAGTATAATTATACCGTAAATATTGGCTCTAATTGCATATGAATTCGAAATTAGCCTGTATACTTGACGACATACGACTCAAAATGACGCGGCAAAAGATGTGGATCGTTTGACTGTCTTCTTCAGGGCAAGAAATCGTACCTTAAGAATAATCAAGACTTGGGAATATTAATATTCTCCAGATAGACAACCAATCGTGCTTTTTTATACTCTATTGACTACGCAAATGAACAAGAAAGCCTTACATTAAAACTACTTTAAAAGCTCACTACAATAAATATCTAAAAACACACAAGGAATTTGGAATTTCGGATCTTTAAGGCCAATTGTGTTTCTATGACAAACTCAAAATAAAAGCAAATCAAAAGGTATGGCTAAGAAAAAAAAGAGAAAAAAATTGCTTATTTGGGCCGTTAATCAATCTGCCTAGCCTTTTCCCAAGTATATTGGGGTCGGCTTCCAGTCTAACCGGATGCAGCTGAATACCAGTATTTTACATGGAGCGACTGCCTATCTGACCTCCACAACCCAGTAACGATACCCCTTGGTAAGACTGGTTGTCAGATTTTCGGGCTTCTGACGACCCGTAACGACTGTCAAAGATCCACGAATGACAGCCGGGACCAACGCCTTAGCGTGCTTTTCGAGGCACGGAGGAGTCTCGGTATGTAAAGATGGTCACCCATCCACAGACCAACCCCGGCAAGCGTAGGTTAACCTGATGGATCGACCCGTGCGGCAGTTATTACTTAGCCACGAACGCCTTATTTGGGCCGTTAATGAGTCTAAATTCTAATAAGCCTCTGATTATAAAATCTGCAGTCAGAACTCCTGTAGTTAGTACAAACAAAAACAACCAATCATTATAGTCTTTTTAAATCCGTTTCCAAGTGATGTTATTTCCACTTAGGCGAATATCAATGGTCGGTATATCTACATTAAGTCGATTTCAGAATGACTATTGGAAAAGTTGTGAGAATTTTTGAAGCGCACTCTGAACTGTGTGTGTAGGTTTTAATGTTGATTTTCCAAAAACATATATTTGTCTACATGTTGGGAAACTAATTCGCGAACGCAGTTTAGGTCTATTGATTACACTAGAGCTGACAATTAATTTACTGATCAGAGACTTGATTCGGTTTCCGGTGACCAGTGATAAGTTTGGATATTCATTGTTAATTCTAATAAACTTCTTTGTAATTTTTTTTATATTTCATTTCGTTTATCACGGTCCACCTTCTTTGACAAATTCACTCAGTTCGTAATTTGCAATGATTTTGCTTCTGAGGATCATTACCTCAAGATATATATTTTTTACAACATGTACATAGTTAAAAATAAATAATTTTAATGATTTGTCGGATAATCAATAACTTTAATATTAATTTTAGAATCCACAAAATCAAATTAGGTCAACATGTCTACATTTTTTTTTTAACTTGGATGTGACAAACAGGA
Source organism: Xanthia togata (assembly GCA_963853775.1). Taxonomy (NCBI): domain Eukaryota; kingdom Metazoa; phylum Arthropoda; class Insecta; order Lepidoptera; family Noctuidae; genus Xanthia; species Xanthia togata. The sequence continues at coordinate 9,490,843 of OY970817.1, read as the reverse complement.
TTCTAACATTATCCAGTGAAATTGTACATAAAATGCCTGTTTAAAAACCTTTGCAGGGTAACGAAAAAGCATCGTGCGCCAGAAACAATATTGTGGCAAAACTAAATGAAAATTAATCGACGACTGCAAAATATAACAAAACAACTGCAAGTTTTACAAGAAAGAGCACAAAATAGTTCATTGCATAAGCCTAGTCGAGTTATGCCAAAACGAACCAGCCCACAATCTGTCAAAAATAGACTTAATGACCTTGAACTACTCCAAGACTCCAGCAAAAATAGTCCAATATATAAATATAATGATTACTTTTATGTAATCAGTCATAAAATATCGAAAATAGTTAAAATTCCTTCGGAAAATTGATTACATTTTGATGTAGGTTGGGTCCATTTTGTCATAACTGGACTCATTTCATGCATTTCGAAGTTATTTGTCTTGTTACACTTTACAGCCATCAAAATGCACAGCTCACTTAACGTTTCGCTAAAAATCAAAAAAATCAAAAGTAAAGTTAAAAAAAACTAAAAAAAAAGAAAAAATGTAATAAACTCACAGTGGCCGGGGTGACAGGACCCAGGATATTATTGGGCAGTTTGGATAGGGCCTGTGACAGAAACACATGTACTATGTACACATATTTACATAGACAGACACAAACACTTATGTATCTAGACACAGTTTTTAGAAAAAAAGCGCTTGGTTCACGAAAGACTTCTCACACATGAAAGAATTTTCAGAAATCTCCTCGACAGTCTTTAAACATGGAGATATTTTAAGTAAATTATATCGAAAAATTTCTTCGACTCTTCTCGATCGAAAACAAGTTTTTTTTCTTAATTGTGTTGTGAGGACTCAGACCTCTGGTCTTTCCTTGAGTGTGGAGTCAGAATTCATTAACAAATCACATAGAATATACAAATACGGGAGTAATTTTACGTAGTTAGGTATCCTTAACATAGTCTAACCACTATTTATAAAAAATATGAAGTTAGATTTAAAGTATTAATATCGAATCATTAGCTTTATCGTGGACGAAGCGCTTTGAAATAACATTTCTACTTTAATTTACACAGACAAACATATATGCGGAATAAAGTCAGCGAGGTGTTCAAATTCATCTATTCGTTAAGATATTAACAGCTAAATAAGCTTTGTTTAGAGACGCTCGTGTGGTAAATAAACCAAGTACTTTACATTTTATTTTAAACCGTTTGGCGGTTCATCTGCTGGTGAGTGGTTGCTATGGGCATCTGCAATACCAGAGGCATCATAGATGCGTTATCGTCCCAGAGACAAAGCTGAGTTGTCTATGTGCATAGGGTGATGACTAAAAATATTTTTTGTCCGTCAGTTGTACTATAAAAAAAATATTGGACACGTATTTTTTCTTTTATTACACATGGCAAATTTTAACGCGATGCCATGACGTCACGAGTAGATTTTATACTTGTGACGTAGCAACCCCCACTGTAATACGTTTTATCTAAGTCATTGTTTATTAATATGATAAAGCAAAAAAATACGTGTCTAATAGTTTTTCTTTATTATCTGACGGACTAAATAGAATTGTTTTTTTTTGACCCAGGCTTCATCCTTATTTCACCCTTCAAATCGGAACATAACAACGCTGCTTATAGATAGTGCAATCCACGACGCCGCGCCCCACTCCGCGACGACTGTACTGTAAGCTGTACTTTAGTACGGAGCGGGGCGGGTCTCAGTGGATTGCACTATCTGTAGGAGCATAAATCGATGTTGCTTAGACACCTTGCGAACTTCGTTCCTAAAGCCACATCTTATTTAAAAGCGATCGTCGTGCTTAAATGCGATCGGTCACTTTTTGATCGGAAAACCGGAAAGCGCCCTCTGTCGACGCGACCTAGCGTTTAGGTTGACCGAACAAAAACTTCGAACGATCGTTTATTCGGGCGATGTTCGCTTTTAAATAGGACGTGGGGTAATTACGACACATAACGAAAGATTAACTGTTGAAAGTTTTTACATGATGATGATATTTATTGTTCTGACAACGAGGGATGTTGAGAATGTGTTTTTTTTTTGACTGACAGATTCATGCATTAATGAGGAACAAATCTAACACAAATATAAAAAAGAAAATCGGCTCTCAAATAAATTGAACCCGGTAATTTGGGGAGCCTAAAGAGAAAAAAAAAACTGTTTTTTAATTCAACACTTTTTCTTACAAATCGAAAATAAACATTTTATTATCATGCAAATAAAAATCAAATATCAGTTCCCAATATTTTCAAACTTAAAAAAAAAACATCCCTAGGAACATAACATACGCCTGAATTCCCCTTAGGAGAAAAAACCCAAAAACACATTGCCCGACTTGGGAATCGAACCCGAGAACCCACGCTTAGCAGCCGGACTTGCAACCTCTCATTCTTATAAGAGTTATCTTTACGTCATAACCTCCCATCATTTTCCAGACCTTAGCATTAACAACATACCCTGCACATTCTACCGATGACTTTCTTGGACACCAGTTGGACGTTGGCTGAAGCGAGAGCCACTGCGGTATCTGCCATTATCTCTATCATTGGAGAGCCGAGACCTGTAAGTGAAAAAAAAAACGAATAGTAAAAAACCGTCCAAGTGTGAGTCGAACTCGCAAGCGAAGGGTTCCGTTCCACCGTAGAATATTTAGCAAAAACACGGATAAAAACGTTTTTTGTATGCAGTGGCAAAATGTGGGTGTTCCTGCTACTGGTACATCTCTGCCCATCCCTTCGGGGAAACAAGGCATGATTTTATATTATGTGTATTAATGAAAATATTATGACACAGTTGATTTTTGTCGCTGTTCAGTTTTGATTCCATAGTAGAAGTTATTCGTGTACTTTCACATTTCGCCCTGCAGCAGGGCTAACATGACAAGCGCGAGAAAGCTCTTTATCTCGTTTGGTCGAAATTTGTCTACGATTCTGACGTCATTCTAATCCCTAACATGACCGTAAACGACGAGATATCTCGAAAAAAGCACTGACACTTCTTTACTCGCGACGAGAAACCGATGTTGCAAGTTATTAAAAACAAATTATTTTTATGATAGCAACATCGGCTTGAGATTCCGTTTAATTAATTCAATGGTGCCGATTCTTTCGTCACAAATGCCTCTAAACTAGACTAAAAATCACCAAAATTTTGATTATTCTTGTCAACCGACGATTTTCCATTCTGAAATAAACTGAAGTGATACAACATAACTATATTTTAGTTTGACGGCACTGAGCTATTAAATTTAGTGTAAATGGCAATTTTGCTGTTCAGAATTTTACATTCTTCACCTAAAATTTTGATTGTCTAAGTATTTAATAACGATTAAAAAATGAACTAAAATTCACACCAACAACACCTCGACGGTGCAAAAACAATACTGTCTTTTTTTCTTTTCTCTTGCTTTTATCTCGAAAATGGTATGTCCTATCGCAAAAATAATGAAAATTTCGACCCCCTTTATAAAACCCATAAACCCCTAACACAACATTTAGGTAATATTTTTTCATATTTTCCATACAAAAAACTAAAAATTCCATAAAAAACACGTCCTTCCAATAGTAGTTTAAAACTAAGTATTTTCATTATAATATATATTGTAAAATTAAATGATGAATAAAATAAGTACAATTATGAAACTGCCATGTTATTTTGGAGTTTTTTTTTGTGCCATAATTTTGTCTACTCTTCTCGTCGTCAAAATCGACGACGAGTAAATACGACTAAATGATAGAAAAATCGGAGATTATCTCGTGTTGAATTGTCAAAAATCGAGATAACTAAGGTGCCATGTTAGGGTTTGTCGAGAAAACATCAATTTTGACAGAAGGAGTCGACTATTTTGTATGGAAGAGCTGTCAGAAAACGAGAAAGTGACCGAAATAGACAAAAAATACTCACGCGAGAGCGAGTAATTGTCGCGTGTGTCATGTTAGGCCTGCAGCAGGGCTAACATGACAAGCGCGAGAAAGCTCTTTATCTCTTTTGTCGAAATTTGTCTACGATTCTGTCATTCTAATCCCTAACATGACCGTAAACGACGAGATATCTCGAAAAAGGCACTTTGACACTTCTATATCTCGCGACGAGAAACCGATGTTGCAAGTTATTCAAAACAAATTATTTTTATGATAGCCACATCGGCTTGAGATTCCGTTTCATTCATTCAATGGTGCCGATACTCTTGTCACAAATGCCTCTAAACTAGACTAAAAATCACCAAAACTGATTATTCTTGTCAACCGACGATTTTCCATTCTGAAATAGACTAAAGTGACACAACTTAACTATATTTTAGTTTGACGGCACTGAGCTATTAATTTAGTGAAAATGGCAATTTTGCTGTTCAGAATTTTACGTTCTTCACCTAAAATTTTGATTGTCTAAGTATTTAATAACGATTAAAAAATGAACTAAAAATCACACCAACACCTCGACGGTGCAAAAAAATACTGTCTTTTTATCTTTTCTCTTGCCTATACCTCGAAAATGGTGTGTCCTATCGCAAAAATAATGAAAATTTCGACCCCCTTTATGAAACCCCTAAACCCATAACACTCAACATGTAGGTAATATTTTTTCATATTTTCCATACAAGAAACGTCGTTTCAATATAAATAGTAGTTTAAAACTAAGTATTTTCATTATTAATAAATTGTAAAATAAAATGACTAAAATAAGTACAATTATGAAACTGCCATGTTATTTTGGAGTTTTTTTTTGTATCATAATTTTGTCTACTCTTCTCGTTGTCAAAATCGACGACGAGTAAATACGACTAAATGATAGAAAAATCGGACATTATCTCGTGTTGAATTGTCAAAAATCGAGATAACAGGTGCCATGTTAGGGTTTGTAGAGAAAACATCAATTTTGACAGAAGGAGTCGACAATTTTGTATGGTAGCGCTGTCAGAAAACGAGAAAGTGACCGAAATAGACAAAATTACTCACGCGAGAGCGAGTAATTGTCGTGTGTGTCATGTTAGGCCTGCTGAACGATTACAAAAAAATAAATCAGTCAGTCTGTATAATACATGCCATAACTGGATACCTAATACTATTGAATAAAAATATATATAGGTAACTAACCCTTTAATTTTTAACTTTTTTTTTTTTTTTTTATAGATTTTGCCAGCGGCTTCGCTCGCGTGCATGTTGGAAATTATCCCACGGGAACGTATTATCAAGATAAAAAGTATCCTATATCCTAACCCAGGGCATGGTCTACCCAAGTGCCAAATTTCATTCAAATCACGGCATGGTATCACAGTGAGTCCTATCAGAATACCAGTGCGGTGGTATTTATTATTATTTAAATATCGCCGTAATATGCCGAGATAATGACTTACTGGCCTCGCACAGGTCGTTATTATTATTTTTTTCTAATTTTTTTCCTTTATTTTACATTAATACATATAAACTATATTTTTAAATATTATAATTAAAAAAATATAAAAACATTTTTTTTCTAAATTATTATTACTGTTTGTATTTCCTGTGCGTGTCCCAAATAAAATATTTTTATTTCTTTCTTTCAAATGCGTTCAGCCGTCTTAGCGTGAAAGCGTGACAAACAAACTCACTTTCCCAGTTATAATATTAGTTAAGATTTGTTGCAATAGCGGCAATAAAAATAAACTGTCTACGTATTACGGTTCATGAGATGCAGCCCGGAGGCGTAGTAATAGTGTTCCGATAAATTACAATAATATACTTGCTAACATAAACTTCACGAATATATTCCACGAAGGGACAGGCAGAGGTATACAAGTTCAAATAAAATTAGCTGGCGAAATATCACAAACGTGCAAGGCAATTTTTAGGGTACCGATCTTGAAAAGAAAATGGAACCTTTACAAAATCACTTTCTTGTCCATCTATCATAGAAGTTTTTCTCAAGATCTATGCAACATAGGAATTTGAATTTTAGCACAATAACATTAGGCCTCACTGACGCGAAATCAGAGGGGAAATTCTCGTATTTTTAAGAACGTTGGCAATTCTCCCATTTTAATCTATCTTAATCTATCAAAAAGAACCTTTTAAGTTCCCTCAATTTTAACAAGTTTTTGACAGTGATTGTCGTCGAGATGAGATTGAGACTCGAATTTGAACGTTTATTAAGTAAGAAAATTGGCTTTCACATCTCAAGTCATGTTCGATACTGAACCTGATGTCCGTTTTATTATGTCTTTCACCCCACGTCCCACGTTCCAACAAGTTTGTCATATTGTGTGGTCTCAAAGTTTTTATGTTTTTTTTTTTACTTTTAGTATTTTTTTTTCGATAAGGTTAAGGTTACGCTTCGCACGGTTGGTACGTGGATGGGTGACCATCTTTATATACCAAGACCCCTCCATGCCTCGGAAAAGCCGTTAGTCCCGGCTGTCATTCGTGGATCTTTGAGAGTCGTTACGGGTCGTAAAAAGCCCGGAAGTCTAACAACCAGTCTTAACAAGGGGTATCGTATTACTCAGTAACTGGATTGTGAAAAAGCTAGGCAGAAGATAAGAACGCTTACCAGAGTTAACGCTCCGCTGCGAGGCATCTACAACGTCACATGCTAACTAGGCATCAAAGACCTGACGTCACACAAATCCTGCATCGCGCAAGCAGTGTTTACCGCGCGGTCAACAAAATATATATAACTTCCCGACATCAATCGTCGGGCAGTTGCCCACCAGACGCAACACCCGTCTGATCGGAGGATCCTCCCTTTTCTATAGAGGATGAGTGCACTTTACACCCTGTTCCTCATGCCTCTAAAATCCTACTAATACATTTCTGTGTAATTTTCATGGTTTTCGGGGATGCTGATGTCGAAAATTAAGCCGAAATTGAAACCCTTAGATGGCGACCATGAAAATTTGTAGTTACTTTTTTTTATCCCAGTTCCTGCGATAGACCATGGAAGACTAATGCTTACCAGAGTTAACACTCCGCTGTATGAAGCTATCCAACACCATGTCTATGAGTTCGGGCACGTGTCCTATGGAGCCCCAGATCTTGGCCTGCACCGACGGGTACATCTCCGTCTCCTCGATGGTCAGCGTGATTAGCTTCTCCAAGATTTGGGCTACTTGCTTCTGGCGACGGGATTCTTCGGAAGGTTTGCAGAATCTGCGGAACAAATTACAGTAGTAGAGTGCCCGGGTGTTAATGTGATACAACGAGGTTTAGAATGAGTGTCACCAAAGATGAATAAAGATGGTTCACTCCGCAAAATCATTTAAATAACAAGCGACTCTTGCTACGACACAATAAAGTGCAATTCAGGTCGCAAAGCGGTAATTACCTAAAGTTATATTCTAAGTGAACATACTCTTGCCTCTCTTTCTATCGCGTCAAGAGTTACGCGATAGAAAGAGAGGCAACATGGTAAGCTGGCGGAAGCTCGCGGTATCGCAGAGGATTTTTCTTGTCAGTGTGCGCTGGGGGATAGAGGAATCCTCCTCCATGCTGTTCCCTGTCATCCACCAGTGTTTTGCGCACACTAACCTTACAGTTAGAATGATGTGAAACTCACCTCACTAAATTGGCCAACCACGGTGTCATGTACTCCAAACATAAATGCTTCAACTCAATTGTGGATCCACGGAAACCCTACAATAACATAATTCATTATTATTTTTATATTTTCACTTTTTAGTTGTTTACACACAAATTCAAAAACCACTACCTGCTATGTAAGTTACAGTGACAGGAACCTATTATAACATCATCCATATAGACTAATTGGGAAAAATACGTATTATTGAAGCTAGCTCAAAAACTGCCTGAACAAAGATCATACAATTTATATGGGACCACCGCGCAAGCTTCCTCTACCAAATAAAAAAGAATTTTCAAAATCGGTCCTCAAATGACGAAAATATCATACAAAAAAAAAAAACTACGAACTTAAAACCTCTTCCTTTTTGGAAGTTGGTTAAAAACTGGGCTGTATTTAAATCAATATTATTAGAAGAGAAGGCATCGATTAACGTCATAACAGCCTTTTTACAATTCTACACATAAGGGCTTTCCGGTACAAAGTGGAACAAGACTGTCTGTTGATAACAACTTCTTGGTTCTCACATGTCTGAGTTCATCCTATGCCACAGATCAGTACAAAAAGCGACTCTTACTACGACAAAATAAAGTGCGATTCAGGTCGCACTGTGCTAATTACTGCCTAGAAACTCCTTGCGTCTCTTTCAATCGCGTAACTTTTATATCTTGTGACTACGTTACGCTTACTGAATTGGCCCCACAAACCGAGCTCGCCTTCTATCGCCTACTATTCTGTGCCTATGCATACTCTCATGTGCACGAAAATTGAGCCCATATTGCTGCACCCAGAACAGTATGAATAAAGTTTAATCTAACAATAATAAAAACTCAAAATCAAACATATTTAAAGACAATGTAGATTAAGTTGAGTTTAGAATGACACAAACTACATAAAAAGTCATAAAACAATTTCAGTAATGATAAAAACTGGACCATATTCAATCGCATTTAGATTCATATTAATTTGACATCATACTTGTATGCTTAACAATAAAAACTGGACCATATTCAATTGCATTAAGATTCATATTAATTTGATATCATACCTGTATGCATTCTTCTAGGAACTCTAAAGTTAGATGTGGCTCGTTGTGCGCAAGCTTTTCGCTTACCGACTTGATGAATATCGTGTTGTTGGATGGAATGCATAGGCCTGGGACAAAGAAAACAATGGACATTATTCTATTATACCAACTAAAAAATTGATATACATAAAAAAAAACTAACGCTTTTCCAGATATCGTATCATTCCCTGAAAATTCACCCACGGTTCCTAAAACAGGTTTTATTCAATTTTCAAATGTTATGTGAGTAGTCCTAGGCTTTTTTTCATTATCCATGTTTTTTTTTTGTGTTCTATCACACAGGAGAGTCATTAAGAGCGTACCGATCATTTGCCTTTGCCTGTCTTTTTCTTTACGTGTAAAGAGTAAAGAAAATAACCACACTTTTGTACCTTTTCAATGCTTTTCGTTATTTTTGTCATCATATTGCTCTTAAATAAAAAACTATCGCGCATAAAAGCTCCAGTCATCTATGAACTTTATTTTAGTAAACTAATCATAATATAAAATTACTTATTTATATAAAAAACATAGTAAAATATAGGAAAAAAATACTCTTTATGAGGTAACTTTGCCTATTTATTAACAAGCTTAATAAAAACTTGTTAGTTTGTAAAAAAAAAAGCTCGGTACCCTCTTAAGGAAATGTCGATAATAATGTTCACCTGAAGTTTCCAACAGCTGTCCCTCGATCTTCAAATGGAAGGTAGCCGTCAGAGCACACAGTTGATTGTACGCTGCAGTCCTTAGATTAGGATCACACGACCCTAAGTTTAGGAGCGCCATGTTCAATAATGTGCCGGGTACATCTTTTGGTCGTATCTTTTGATGTACTGTTACTGAATCCTGTAAGGAAAAATGAAAGTAGAAATAGGGAGGGAAATCCTCTGGATAATTCTGTAACACACTTACAATGGCCTGACATTTTGACGATTCGACAACATTCATTGCGTGATTTACATTATCGAGCAGATTGATTAGCAATTTCATTCGAAATCCGTCGGATTGTGATTGAATTGTGTCACGCAATTGGGGTTTGGGGTGCAGGTTCCTTAATCACAAAACCGATCGTTTAATGTACTGACGCCAGCATATCAACCTACTACAATCTGTCAAATTTCTTTAATAGATTTTCAACTTTAATACTAAAGCATAAGGTTCAAAGTTGATTGGAAAATTTTACAGTTTCGGGTAGGTTGACCTGCTGGCGTCTGTACCTATTCTCGTAAACTATAGAAATTCAAAATAAGGATTCTTGCCTCGATGAGGCGATTAAGGCAAGGGGATAAAAGTTAAATCGATGCGATGTCAAGTGAGATATTACTCGCATGACGAGTCGATAATCACCATAGACAGCGTCTTTGTAAAAAAAAAAAGTTGTCAAATCACAGTATAAAATCGCCTGGCGAGTATCGTTTGATATAATCGTATCTGAGTTTTTGTTTCTCGCATAAGTGAAAACATACAAGTGCGATAATCGTTTGGCGAGCCTCGCCTCTCGACGTCCGAGAAGCTCTGCTCGTGTAAATAAACTTTCAGACAAATTTTAAATTGACTGGTTGACTAAGTTATATTGTATGATAGACTCGACTATATTGTCGCAGTCGTTATGAATAAAGATCAGAGGCGTTGACTCGTTGATTATTGATAGAGAAAACTGCATAAATGCTGCATTTCACGCAATCATTCCAATTTATACCTTATTATAATGAAATAAGACTGACATGACGTGTGCTCGTGGATTGCATTATCTTTAGTGTTATTTTCGAAACATCACTTCGAAATTCAAACGGTTTCTCGTTGTGAAACCGCAATGATTTAATTTAAAAACTAATGAGTTCGCTTTCGAATTTTGTGCGCTCACTTGAGTGAGGTTTAAAGTGAACTTTACGGAATAGCACTACTGGGGCCATTTTTGTTCTGCTGCGGAAAAGAGATGGCGCTATTCGTCCTGTATAGTTTCATCTCTCTCTCACTTAGTACTTACCGGTTGACTAAGTTCCCATCTGTTTCGAATATGTATGATAGACTGGACTATATTGTCGCAGTCGTTGTGAATAAAGCTCAGAGGCGTTGACTCGTTGATAATTGATAGGGAAAACTGGTTGTCATCCACTAGGCAGACCTGGGAACAAAATAATAAGAAGTGATTATAACCAAATATATATCTATACTAGTAATAAAGCTGAACAGTTTGTTTTATTGTTTGTTTGAAGGTGCTAATCTCTGAAACTATCAGGAGGATTTGAAAGAATATTTTCAATACTCATTTCTTTATTGCATTCCGTATGTATTACATAGATGGTATAAAATAGTAAAAGATCAATATGGACCCTGTCGGGCACAGCCCGAGAGATTAGGAGAGAGGAAGAGGGTTTCCCCAAAGAAATGAGAGTATACACCGACGAGGCGATGGTTCGAAGACTGACTCCGGCACCGGAGTCGGAGTCTTCTCACATGAACTCAACATAAATATATCCAGACCGCTGGGAAGGTGCAACACCGTCTATCAGGCGGAGTGTGTGGGCATCATACATGCGGTCCACGCCCTAGAAGCCAGGAGGGTTACGGATACACACATACGTATACTCTCCGATAGCGCCTCAGTTCTCCAATCATTACGGAAAAAAATTATTACCTCAAAGCTAACACTAGAATGTCACAAGGCATTAGAGCGAATAATGGTCTCTAGCCGCAACATGGTGATACTGCAATGGATAAAAGGACACAGCGGGTCGCTAGGTAATGACGCAGCTGACGAACTTGCTAGACGAGCATCCAGCACGGCTGTCTGTACACCCGAGCCTATCGTACCTATCCCCTTCAACCAAATACGCAGGTGGTTACAGGAAATCACCCACACACAAGCAGGGCAATGGTGGTCCTCGACACCGGGCTGCCGGCAGTCAAAGGAAGCTATGCCACTCTTGGATAGCAGGCTGACCAGGCGTCTTTTACGCTTGGACAGGAACGGCCTGCGCCTATAACGGACAGTCCTCTGTGCAGGGCGTGCATGGAGGCTGAGGAGACCGTTGCGCACGTGCTCTTTGAATGCACGGGCGTTATCCAGATTAGAACCGAAACCCTCGGGTCACCCAGATCATACACAGATGTTCTAGACAAACCAGGAGACCTAATTGCCTTCTGGAGGGAGGTGGGCTGGTTGGAATAACCCCCCAAACGGCCACTATGGCCCACGCACAATGGTCCACCTGACGGACTGAGTGCGGAAACCAAACCCCATAACATAGAACGTAGAGGGTTAAGTAAAAATTTAAGCAGTTAATATTATTATAAATTAATTATTAGATGTGTTTAATTGGATGTATAATTATTTATACAGGATTACTGGTAATTCGACGTATATCCGTCAGGGGCTGATAAAGGGGGCCAAATGCAACAAATTGAACCCCCCATATGTATGGCCGCAATTCAATAGTATTCGAGATATTTGAATTTTAAGGGTTTTTCGATATTTACCCAAAATTTGACATTTAATTCCAAATAAAAAAAAAACTACACATTTGAATGGGTACCATTAAAAATCATGTTGTAGCTAGCACTTCAATTAAGCTATGGACATAGTTAAAACTACTTAATTTAACAAAATAATTAAAATAATTAACGATATAAGAATAATATCTTACCAATATTTTTATTTTACGCTTCAAAAATGTTGCCTCCTCACAAAAATTTCTATGACATTAATCGTAAAAATAACTAAAAAAACTTGCCTATTCTGTAAGCTTTCCAAAAAGGTATAAAAGTCAATTTTAAAATACATAATTCGTGGCATGGCATGTGTTTGAAACGGCGCGGGGAGAGAATTTGTATTTGTATGAAATAAAATGCATTCAAAAATGTACGTCAAATTTTATTAAAAATTTTACACATCTTGTTCAAAATGAGCCCCTCTATTACGAATGCAAGTTCGAATTCTTTTCCTAACTTCGGTTTTCGTCACTCTTGATGAAAACGTTGTTCTCATCTGTTGCGCCGCGTTTATTATTCGCTGTCGAAGTTCTTCGACTGAATTTATTGGGGTCACATAAACTAATTCCTTCATATGACCCCAGACGTAAAAATCAAGTAGTGTGATATCAGGGCTTCGTGCTGGCCACGGAATTGGCCCTCCCCTCCCAATCCATCGGTTTGGAAATCTCTCATCTAGCCACTGTCGGACAGTAATCCGGTAATGTGCTGGGCACCCATCATGTTGAAACATGAGGTTGTTTTTTATTTCTTCGGGAACATCCGCCAACAAATCGTCTAGGTTGTTTCTCAAAAACTCCTCGTAATTTTCGCCGTTCAAATTTTGGGGCAAGAAATGAGGGCCCACCAAATAATTATCAACGACACCCATCCATACGTTCAGGGAAAATCTCATTTGCAACGCAGTTTCTTTTAGTTTTTTTGGATTCCTGCCTGCTTTAGGTGCCCAAAAATGTAAGTTATGGTAATTCGTTATACCATCCCGGTCAAACTTTGACTCGTCAGTCCACAAAATATTTCTTAGGAAATGTTCCTGGTCAGCGTCAGCGTTTAACATAAACCGAGAAAATTCGAGTCACCTGGCAGGATCTCCCTCGTGCAATGTTTGGACAGGTTGATAATGGTACGGGTGTCTACCTGATAGATGTACTACCGACCACACTTTCCACTGGGACATACCGAGCTGTCTTGCAACAATGTTCGTTGAGATGTTTGGGTCATCAATAAAACACTGAAGAATGGTGTCCTCTTCGTCAGCCGTATACCATCGAGGTCTGCCAGCGTTGAATTGTGCTCTCTGAACACTGCCAGTTTCAGACAATCGTCGATAGGTGCTCCCGAAAACAGTAACGTGGGGAAGTCGACGATCGGGAAAGCGGCGTTGGTATTCTCGCCGAGCCGCAGCCGCGTTTCCATCGGCAAAACCATAACAAAACATAATGTTTGCGTATTCGTTATTAGCATACGAAGCCATGGTATCCGAAATAACAATGATAACAAAAATAATAACAAGAGAAACAAGAATTAACAATAATGATCGATAACAAATTAACGCGATGAGAGATTGGTTAATAGCAAGATAACAACACACGTGCTTGCGCGGCGTAGAGTCGAAACTTACTAAGGAAGGCGACGCAAGCACAGCAGACGCCGTGTGCTCCCCCACCCTCACACCCCGCCCCATCACGAAGAATTCCGCCAGTAAAATCGGTTGTTTTAGCAACGATCATAAACTAAAACACACATTATTTCTCTCCCCGCGCCGGTTCAAACACATGCCATGCCACGAATTATGTATTTTAAAGTTGATTTTTATACCTTTTTGGAAAGCTTACAGAATAGGCAAGTTTTTCTAGTTATTTTTACGATTAATGTCATAGAAATTTTTGTGAGGAGGCAACATTTTTGAAGCGTAAAATAAAAATATTGGTAAGATGTTATTCTTATATCGTTCATTATTTTAATTATTTTGTTAAATTAAGTAGTTTTAACTATGTTCATAGCTTAATTGAAGTGCTAGCTACAACATGATTTTTAATGGTACCCATTCAAATGTGTAGTTTTTTTTTTATTTGGAATTAAATGTCAAATTTTGGGTAAATATCGAAAAACCCTTAAAATTCAAATATCTCGAATACTATTGAATTTCGGCCATACATATGGGGGGGTCAATTTGTTGCATTTGGCCCCCTTTATCAGCCCCTGACGGATATACGTCGAATTACCAGTAATCCTGTATATACATAATTATAAATTATCATTATATATTATAAGGTTTGTGTATATAGGTATAATTTTGTAAGGTATATTTTTATGATTAATGTAGGTAATTATTATGAAATTCTTAGAAGTATTTTGATTATTATTAAATTATGTTATTGTTTCACAAAACATTGAAATAATGCCGGTTGATGGCAATAGGCTCGCCCCCTATTACATGGGACTTAAAAAACATAACTGGCGAAATGTGGGTGTACTACAGGTACACGTCTGCCCAACCATTCGGGGAAAGAAGACGCGATGTTATGTTATGTTTATGTTATTGTTTCACAAAACATTGAAATAATGCCGGTTGATGGCAATAGGCTCGCCCCCTATTACATGGGACTTAAAAAACATAACTGGCGAAATGTGGGTGTACTACAGGTACACGTCTGCCCAACCATTCGGGGAAAGAAGACGCGATGTTATGTTATGTTTATGTGTTATGTTATTATTTATGTATTCATATTTTCATATTTATATTTGATTTTCTATATTCCGTATTATATATATTTCATAATGTTTGGTGTATAACAGAGAGAATTATTTTATTTTGCAATCGATTTGTCTTCTAAAAACTCCTTTACTGAGTAGTATTTGTTTTACTTACTTCTGTAATGTCATTTGGCAAAAAAAAAATGAATTTGATAGCCCAATTCTTGAGGAAAGCTTTATGTTACTTAACATCAGGCTAGCACCGTTAGGAGCTGACCAAAACAAAAAAAAAAAACAAAAAGAACGCTAAATGAAAATTAAGTCATAGCGCGGGCAGGCGATTCGTTGCGACGGGGTGGGTCGGGGGAACAACAAATTTCACGTGAAGTCGCGGGCAGTAGCTAGTCTAGTAGCTACCATACCCGGTCATAAAATTGTCCCAACAAGTTTTAGAAAACGTCAGCCTTGTAGAGCGTTGTCTCTGTCATTCATACCTGTGTGACGGTCTCTTTCTAAAGCTCGATGTATCATAGCATCACATCACACTGGCGATTTGGGAGCGTGTTTCCAACGAGGCGATTGTTGAAGAGCGTACCGACCATTTTCCTTTGTCTCTGTCTTTTTCTTTACGTGTAAAAAGTAAAGAAAATAACCACACTTTTGTACTTTCTCAATGCTTTTCGTTGTTTTTTTCATCATATTGCTCTTAAATAAAAAACTATCGCGCATAAAAGCTCCAGTCATCTATGAACTTTATTTTAGTAAATTAATCGTAATATAAAATTACTTATTTATATTAAAAGGTTAAAAAAATTGAGGAAAAAATTACTCGATAAGAGGTAACTTTGCCTATTTATTCTAAAGAGACAACTTTATCAAATCGTGTTTCCATCGCGCATAATGTCTAGTATATATCCCCAATAATACCAATATATTTCCCTACATTTTAATTTAATTGTTTACTACTTCAAACAAGCTTAATAAAAACATGTTTATTTGTATAAAAAGTTCGGTGCCCTCTTAACGAGCTCGCTGAGTGTGCGAAGCGAGCACGCCACATGTGCGCAAAAGAGTTTGCCGCGTTTGCGGAACGAGAGCGATTTGCACAAGAGAGAGCGAAACAAGCGAGTGTACAATATTGTGAAAATACGGGGAACACGTCGCGTGGTCGCGGCTAGGTCGCTTCGCACCCGCGGAGGGCACGTTCACAAATCACCTCGCTGGGAACACGCTGGCAAATGTGTGATATCGCTCTAACGCCCGAAGCATACAGTACAGTATCATAACGTGTAGGTAAAAGAAAAAAAAAACTTCGTTTTGCTTAAATTGTTGATTTGTCAGATCATGCATTTTATAAGCTCTTTGAATATTATTTTACAGTTATTTTAATTTTAAACCTCTTTCTAATACAACTTCTTACTTAAAATCTAAGTTGGAACAGAATTCTAAACAAAAAGAGGCATTCATAATCTGCCAGGGTTTCTAAAACTTTTTTGGCGACGGAACCCTGTAAGAAAACGAAATATTTGACGGAGCCCTAAAATAATCAAAAACTGGTTTTATGTGTATTCTTCTTTATGATCATAATATTTGACACTAACATTTGCATCTAATGGGGGGTTCTTGAGGAAGCTGGGCTCCGCAAAACCACTGGGGGGACTCGGGAAAATACTAGGCACAATGAACCAATATTTTTGCGGAGCCCCCACAGAGGCTTTGTGGAGCCCCACACTTTGAGTTATACTGGTCTACACTAATATTATAAAGAGAAAATATTTTTATTTTTGTTTGTAACGAATAAACTTAAGAACTACTGGATTACTTTTAAAAATTCTTTCGTAGAATGCTATATTATCACTGAGTTTGTAAAGATATCAGGGGGCGAAGCTGCTGGCGGAAGCTAGAGAGATATTTTAAACTCACCTCATCAATTTCCGAGGCATAATACACATCATTTAGTAGAACAGGTAGACCAAGCACTTTGGTCTTCTCCACTGAAGTTATCTGAAGAGCTGTTGGCCCAACCTAGAAAAGGAATGCATTATTATTATAACCGTCTCTGTGGTCCGCCACCGTGTTTAGACCCAGAGGTCCCGAGTTCGATTCCCAGTGGGTTCAAATTTTTTGCTCGGTTTGGTTGGTGGTTGGGCTTGTTCTAAGCCCACCTGGTTAGCTACCGCCACCTTATCTAAGTCTGTCGCCTTAACAACAGTGTTAACAGCATGGTTGTGTTTCGGCAGTTAGAGGTAAGATAGCCAGTTCCTCTGTGGTTGAGGATTCCGGGTGAAACTCGCTTCCATCTTCAGCCTCATCATTACGTTATCTAATTATTTAAGAAATTTGCTTTTACTCTATAGGTCTATTTACACGATGCAAGTTTCTTGTCTATATAATCAGCCTATAATGCTGCCACTGATGGGACACAGGCCTCCTCGCGGCGAGAGGGAGTGGGCTGTACTAAACCACGCGTGCCCAGTGCGGGTTGGTAGATGTCACATGTCTTCGAATTTTTGGTTCTAGGACATGCCGGTTTCCTCACGATGTTTTCCTTCACCGTTTTGAGAGCAGTGGTGATAAAATAATTTGCACAAAGTCCGAAAGCGCCTGTCTGGGTTCGAATTTACGACCTAAGACTAGTTTGTAGCGCCCGTTACCACTGGGCCATCGTTGTTTCCATAACTATTTCTTGTCTATTACATACAAGCATACAATAATATTGAAGCAATAAATGAATTGTTGCTTCAGCTTATGCAGTTAGCAGGGATAGCCTAGTGGTGTGACCGTCAGACTGCCAAGTCATAGGTCTCGAGTTCGAACCCAAGGCACGCACCTCTGACTTTTCGGATTCATGTGCGTATTGTATGATTATCACTTGCTTCAAAAACGGTGAAGGAAAACATCGTGAGGAAACGGCATGCCTGAGAGATATTTCTCGACGGCATGTGAAGCCAAGTCAGAGGCCCATGAGCGGCATAAAGACTCTGACACCAGTTTGGTCACTAACCACACGAAAGAAAAAAAAACCTAATGTAACAAACAATTAAATTATTTCGTGTAAGTTAGCCATTACACTTAACCATACCACGAACCAATACAGTATTACGATTAAGGTTCTGCGCTTCAATACATACATACATACATAAACTCACGCCTCTTCCCATGGGGGTAGGCAGAAACTACAGAACGCCACCTGCTACGATCCTTACATACTCCTTTTGCCTCGTTTACGTTCATACATCTGGTCATACACGCACGCCGGTTGCGAGTACTACGCACCTGACCTTTCTGAAGAACATCACCAATTAGGTCACTATGGGCGGCCTCTTCCGGCGTTTCCACTCACTTCTGGCTTGTAAATACTAATAACACTCGTGCTTCCAAATTAGTACGCATACGCAACCAATATGGCCCTGTTTAATAAAGCTGACAATTCGACATATTATATATGTCAAAAAAAGACAAAATTGTAGAATTGTCGCGCTTAAGCTGTTTAATAAAAGTGACAAATATGTCAAAAATCGACAGGTGAAAACTTGTCATATTTGTCATGTTAAAGTGCGTTTAATAAAACTCGACATATTATGTCAGAAAACTACGGTCAAAATATTTCTGACAATTGTCGGGGACAATTGTCGGATTGTCGTGACAATTATGACATATTTGCAAATAATTTTGTATTTTGTAACATGCAAATAATTTTGTCGATGACCAATTTTATCAATTAAATATTCTACGGTAGTTTTACATACCCGAACGCAAAATACGCGCTTTGACGTGGAGTTGCGGAAACCAGCCCGTTTTACCTACCTACATACCCGAAATTTTTCTTTAAAGCAGAAATCTGTGATTGAGAAGGAGAAGTTGATTTTGCTTTTAAATGATCGTCGTTGCCTCCTCGTTTGTATTTGTTCCTAGTATTCATCATCACTACTCTCACCGCTCGATGTAAGTACCATTATTTGTAGTAAAGGTTTTAAAAACACTTTCTCTTGTAAGAAAGTGTTTTAAAAGTTTTTTTGTTTGAAGGTGTACCTTCAACATTCAAAATATGATTTCGCGGCAGAGGGTAAAGCTCCTGTCAAAATTGTCGGACAATTCTACAAATATGTCAATATGTCATGACAATTTTCTGTTTAATAAAGCAGATTTGACAAGTTTTTCACGACAAATTGTCACTTGTCACCTGCCGCTTAAAAAGTTTTATTAAACAGAAAAATGTCGGATAGTCGCGACAATCGGACATATTTGTGAATTTTCCACCATGACAATTTTATCGCCTGTAAGTTTTATTAAACAGAAAAATTGTCGAATTGTCCATTTTTGACATATGTCGGCCTTGTTGGATTGTCAGCTTTATTAAACAGGGCCCATAAGTTGGCGCCTCGTCAGTCACCGCAAGTGTCAGATGTCGAGAATTTTGAAAGTTTGGAAGTTTATAGAGTTAGTAATACTCCCTGTTGTCAATATGGTTAATTTTGTATTGACAGTTGGCTCCAGTACGGTACTCTGAATTCAGATCTAGAATGCATCACAGTAGTTCTCACCTTAATAGCCACTTTGGTGTCTTTATGAGACAATTTCAGCGCGTTATTGAACACTTTGAGGTCCTCTTCTAGCGCGAGGGTAGCTCCTGGCAGTTTTTGTTGTTCTACTTCCACGTACTCACTGAGGCGGCTGTGGTTGTCTATGAAGATTAGTTTGCGGTTACCCTGTGAAAAAATATTTAATAAACTAGCTGACCGGACAGACGTTGTCCTGTTTCCTAGAACTCGAACGCAGCGCCACCTACCGGGTCCAATTGTGAATCCAAACCATCCAAGGACGCACTCAAACACACAAAATAGGGATGATGACAAAAAAAATGTTTTTTGTCCGTAATGTAGATTATGAGAAAATAACGTACACGTATTTTTTCTTTTTTTAAGTTATCAAAAGATTACAGCGATACATTGAGTTATAATGTGCCATGACATCACTTGTATGTAGATTTTATACATACTTGTGACGTATCAACCCCCACTCCCCAACTTTAATGCGTTGTATCTAAATCATAATATTATTTTATTATCTGACTGACGGACTAAATAGAATTTCTTTTTTTTGACTCAGGCATCATCCCTATTGGCCTAGACGTTTAGGAGTTCAGTGACATAAAGACGTACAGAAGAATTATTTATACAAACATATAAATGTCGGGCAGAGTGTACACGAAACGCAAAACGTAAGAGATGGAATGTCACCACAATTTTCTTTGGATTTTAGAGGTCCGTGTCAAAGATCCTGTGACATACCTACAGACTACAGATCCATGTCAATGCATATCGCAGTATTTTTACTCGCAGACTGAAAGTGCTTTAAAAGTTGGATACAGACATTTACGACGACGGTTGAATAGTAAAGAAAAACAAAATAGGATACTTCCCCTACATCTTAGTGTAGGTGAATCTCCACTATTGCTTATAATCTAGCCTAGGACTGCCAAATGGTATTGATCCTGAAAAAGATCATCGAACATCTGTCGTCTGTACTTCTGTACACCATATTAGCAGTAATAACGTTTAGGAAACTTGTAAAGTTTCTTTGTAATGTATCATTCGAGGACAGCTTGCTTACAAAACGGCGATACACAAGACGCCGCGAACGCTCGCATCGAGCGAATTGCTCGATCGTGGCGAACGTTCGCTTCGAGAACATTAATCAAGCGTGCTCCATTTTTATTCAGAATGGCGGACATAGATTGCTTCATCAATTTTATTTAGATAATGTTAATGAAAGAAGAAGAAAAAATCAAAACGATATTACCGTACATATCGGTATTATCGTATTTGTTGGTAAATATGCGCTCGCAATGCTCGCATCGAGTGGCTCGGCTAGCTACACTGAGTTCCGACGCGTTTTAAAGGAATTCACGAATAAGCCAACAGTGGAGTGGATGATCCGGTGCTCGCATCGAGCGGCACGGCTCGCTGCACTGACTACTGTAACGCGTTACAAAAACTCGATACATTACAAACAAACGTTGCAAGTCAGTCTCCGCCTTTAGAGATTAATTTTAACAAATATTTTACCAAACCTTTCCTCAGTCAGACAGCAGATCGAGTTTTGTCACACTATCCTAGTGCCATTACAGTTACCCTAGCTTACCCTTGGCGAAAAATCAACTCCAAAGTTCTAGTACTCTTTACCTAACTGTAGGTTAAAATACCTAAGTAGTTTTCCGTCCTTTTACCCTAGTGCCATTCAAGTTACCCAAGCTTACCCATGGCGAAAAATCAACTGCAACATTCTAATAGTCTGTAAGTCTTTACCTAACTATGGGTTAAAATAAGTAGTTTTCTGTTCTTTTACCCTAGTGCCATTACAGTTACCCTAGCTTACCCTTGGCGAAAAATCAACTCCAAAGTTCTAGTACTCTTTACCTAACTGTAGGTTAAAATACCTAAGTAGTTTTCCGTCCTTTTACCCTAGTGCCATTAAAGTTACCCAAGCTTACCCATGGCGAAAAATTAACTGCAACATTCTAATAGTCTGTAAGTCTTTACCTAACTATGGGTTAAAATAAGTAGTTTTCTGTTCTTTTACCCTAGTGCCATTATAGTTACCCTAGGTAGGCGAAAAACCAACTCCAACGTTCTACTAAAGAGTCTTTACCAAACTGTGGGTAAAAACAAGTAATTTCTGTCCTTTTACCCTAGTGCCATTATAGTTACCCTAGCTTGGCGAAAAACCAACTCCAACGTTCTAATAAAGAGTCTTTACCTAACTGTGGGTAAAAATAAGTAGTTTTCCGTCCTTATACTCTAGTGCCATTATCGTTACCCTAGCTTACCCTGGGCGAAAAATCAACTGCAACGTTCTAGTAAAGAGTCTTTACCCAAGTATGGGTAAAAATAACTACTTTTCTGTCGACTTACCCTAAGTGGCGCTAGTATAGCCTCATGAAACTTGGTGTACTCGCGCACCCAGCTGTTACAGTTGTATATATAGCACGCGTGTATATTTATATACGCCACTTCGGGCAGCACTGTGAACCATTTCTGCAGGAAATCCGTTCTGAAATTAAGGAGTTATTAATAGTTGTCGGTTTGAGGTTATTTGAGGGGGTAAAAGTGGCATAATATGAATCGTAGGTAATAATTTTAAAACGTGTAATTTGAGGTGACCCAGATGAGTCGACCATTTTTTATTTTTATGCACTACTTATTTGGTTGTTTCTCTCAACATCAGATGCTTCAAAAGCTTACTTTTTCTCTAGTTAATGTGCATTCCGACTAGAATCATAAGAAACTCGAGTCCTAAGTGCTACAATAACTTGAGTTCGCTTTGAAGACTCAGTTGTTTTTGAAGACTCGGAGTCTGTATGAGACTTAAAATTCAAACTTGAGTCGTTTTGAATTTTAAGGCTTTTATAGGAAGACTGAGTCTTGTCTAAAAGAACTCGAGACTGTGTCTTTTCGAGTCATTTGTATCTTCATCTGGAGTTATAAATAAAAGACAAAATACTCAAAAGGACTCACCCCGGTAGCACACCTCCGCTGCGAAACCATAGCAGCGAAACCGCAGTAGTTAAATTTAATAGACTCGCGTCATTTTCCGCTACTTGCATCCGATTCGAGTAGCGAAACATGACGCGAGTCTATTGAATTGAATTACTGCGGTTTCGCTCCTGTGGTTTCGCGGCTGAGGTATGCTACCTGCGTCAAAACCAATAAAGAACACGTGACTCGTGAGACTATTAGTGCCAAGTCTTAAAAGTCAAGTTTACGCCAGTAGCATACCTCCGAAACGAAACCATAGCAGTCAAACCTCAGTAGTTCAATCGCTGCTCGATTCGGATGCGAGTAGCGGGAAATGACGCGAGTTTATTGAATTTAACTACTGCGGTTTCGCTGCTATGGTTTCGCAGCGAAGGTGTGCTACCGGGGTCAGTCTCTAAGTCTCGAAATTAATACTAAAAGACTTGTCTTTTACAACACTAATTCCAACTGTACCATTTTGATTCCCTTGGTTTTAGTTAGATCGTAGGTCGTATTGCAACCGGATTGGTCTTCTTCATTGCAGGTTTTTGATATTAGTTTAATTTGCTTTTCGGACGTTAGAATGCGGAAGGATTAATCCTTATTTGAATTGATGTTGTTTCATAATTATTTAGTTATGCCACTTTTACTCCAGATACCTCAAATAATATCAGATTATATTTTACTCTTAAATATAAAAAGCAGTGTTAGCGACTTAATTTCGATTTCTGAAGGCAATCAATTTTCAAATCTCAGGTCAATTTGTTGCCTACTTAGTTGGTATTATTTCGTCAACCAAAACTAATAATATAACATAATGTAACATCACGCCTTGTTTCCCCGAAGGGTTGGGCAGAGGTGTACCTGTAGCAGGTACACCCACATTTCAGTTTTTCCAGTTATGTTTAAGTCCCATGTAACAGAGGGCGAGCCTATTACCATCAATCTGGCACAAATCCAGACTCCGGGCTGCTACTGAGATATTCCAGATAGAAACACAAAACCCAATAACACTTTGCCCGACCCGGGAATCGAACACAGGACCTCATGCTCAGCAGTAGCGCTTGCGAACTATTATTAGCATATAAAATATGTATTATGATTATTATTTTTGAAGTGAAAACTTCTTTAGGTGCGTTGAGCTAATTTTGGTAGGGGATAAACCTATGGATTCGCGTCACCGCGCGCCGTAGTGCTCTACTATAGAATATAGATGGCGGTAATACCAGTTTTAAGTTTCCACTTCTGTCAGCAGTCCCCATGACTGTTATTAATTAATTAGGTATAAGTTGTTATTTATGTACTTACTTTATTATAACAGCATACCTCTACTTAACATTTGAGTTATGGTTGACGAAATAATGACCCAGTTGAGCAAGGCTTTCTGAAACCGTAGTTATTTCTTATTATTTCAGCTGCATAGATAAATTTTTAGTCATTTTATTACCGCAAGCAAAATTATTAAGTGTCAGTAATGTGTTATTTGTGAGCAGAAAAATCTTCAGGCAATATATTTTTCTATGCTACAAAATGACTAATACTCCAGCCAAAATTATAGTATACTTAGTTCACATTTCGAATGAAAATATATTAATTAAAATACAAAATACAAAGATGTCCCAACAAAGCCACGGAAATACTTTAATCGGGCTATTATTTTAATAGCTAGCCGTAACTACCCGTTTCCATGTTTAAATAATGACTGTCAAACAGAATTTATTTCCAATCCAATATAAATAAATGTCTGGACTAGAATTTTTCATCTATTTTGGCTGAAGTAAAAGAAACCATGCATTTAGGTTTCGCAAGCGACCTACCTCACCGCTCATTTACATTAGTCGATAAAAAACGACTCTGTAAAACCATTCAATCTACAGGGTGTAACGGACATCGATGCGCAAACTTTTACCATGTATTCAGTACATGATGATAGTAGTGAAACTTCTTAAAAAACATAACATACATAACATCACGCCTTGTTTCCCTGAAGGGTTGGGCAGAGGTGTACCTATAGTACACCCACATTTCGCCGGTTATGTTTAAGTCCCATGTAATAGGGGGCGAGCCTATTGCCATAAGCCGGGCACAAATCCAGACTTCGGGCTGCTACTGAGAAATTCCAGAAAGAAAAACTCAATGACACTGCCCGACCTGGGAATCGAACCCAGGACCTCATGTTCAGCAGTAGCGCTTGCGACCACACCAACAAGGAAGTAAAAAAAAATAAGAATAAAATTAAGTGTGAGAGACAGAGTGTTATATCTTTCTTCTCTCTCATGTAACGAAATGTGCCTAAACTACAGATTAATACAGTGGGACACTCCGCAGTTTAGGTATGAAGGTACAAGTACGCGGCGGGCCCGTCTTGTCGGGCCAATTCAGTGAGTGTAACGTAGTCAGAACATCTAAGAGTCACGCGATAGAAAGAGAGGCAACTTCTAGGTGAATATAACTGTAGGTGATTAGCGCTGTGCGACCTGAAACGCACTTTATTGTGTCGTAGCATGAGTCGCTTTTTATTTAAATGATTTTACTGAATTCATGAAAACCGTTTGCGCATCATGTCCTACGCCGTGTATATCATTTGCGCTAAAAGGGGCATTAAAGGAATTGAAAAGTTTAATTACAGTTTCGTTTTTGGTGTAAAACAGAACTGACTTTCAGTGGCCGGGGAGTAAAGGTGAAGTACTATAGTCTACTATAGTCAACCTGTATACGAGAGAATCTAATGTCTGCGTCAGCGCACGGTGTAAGCGTCGCTGAGTACTGGACCAAACATAAATATTAACTTCTTTGTCGACTAAGTGTGGATTTCACCAGAGAAACTAAACGCGCATTCAAGAACTGTCAGTGTCAATATTCCACAGCAATTTTGACACTGACAGCGCTTGAGCACGGTTTGGATGTGCTGAACGCGTTCAATTTAATTGTTGAAATTCACTCTAAGACGATAGAAGATAGTCAACTAAGAGACGTCACGCACTAGATGGCCACAACCACGACTAGTGGTCGCACCGACCAGGCTCGGCAGCCTTGACCTACATAGCGATCGCTATACGACCGAATTCGGTCGCAAAGTCGTAACGGAGTCCCTAGAGGCGCGCGAATTGCTTCACAAGATGA
This sequence comes from Xanthia togata, assembly GCA_963853775.1. Classification (NCBI taxonomy): domain Eukaryota; kingdom Metazoa; phylum Arthropoda; class Insecta; order Lepidoptera; family Noctuidae; genus Xanthia; species Xanthia togata. The sequence continues at coordinate 9,465,376 of OY970817.1, read as the reverse complement.
CGGGATTTTTTCCTGCTTTTTAAGTAATTTTGACCTTCTAGGGACGCCATTAGGATTTTGCGACCGAATTCATAATTTATCATTTTACTTTACAAGTCAATTTATTTTAATTCGACAATTATTTATTTTACCTCGATGGTCCTAGTTTATCAATTATAACTTCTAGTTACAGCTATATGTAAGCGGGCACGCCCTTTATGCCTGGAGGCTTTTTTCTTTTTTTTAGATATTGTTTACGCTTAGTTATTTTTATTTCTGCTTGAGTATAGTTCTCGATGTTTTTGGTTGGTATATTGGCGTATGCTAGCTGTCATATGGCTATTAATTTATAATTTAAATTATGTTTATATAGAATCATTTTTTTTCTAACTGAACAGAGCTGTGCTGCTGGACAGTTTGTTGCGCCACTTCTTCTTCCCAGCTAAAGCATTAGGGAGTGGTGAAGGGTGGGCGTGCCGGGGGACTGTCTTATGTAACTTTGACGTTCGAAAAGTGCTGATTGTCAGCCTAGTTTGAATAAATGACTTTTTAATTTTGATTTGGTCGTATATAGCTATCGCTATTTATGTCGAGACTGCCGCCAAAGGTAATCTATACAAACTGATACGAACCACGCACTTGTTCGCAACGGTCAACTAGCCGGATTCTTTAGTTTACGTGGGACCGTTTTATGACGTATTAAGAGGGAACAGGGCCTGCGAGGAATTTGAAAAATAGGTATTTGAAGAAACTATTGCCGTCGTGTCACCTCAAGTCTGCCTCCGTAGAGTGCGATAGGGACAGCTGCAGCTCAGACCGATTATATCACAAAAAAAATTGACGACATCGACGTTTCGTATTCCCCTTTTTTCTCCTCGAAAACTGAGCCGATTCAATTATATTTTATATTAAAATTTTAAGAAAGAGTATGTCAAGGTTCCTATCAGTTTCTTTGTGTGGTAGTCCTCTAATTACGGCGGTAAAAATGAGGCATTTTTATAATTTTTGGAGGGTCATATTTTCTTCACCAATAAGTTGCTGAAAAAAAGGAAATAACAGGGACGTGTCTACAGCAGACTTTGATTTTGTGAAAGAAAATGATTTCTCTAGAGGCATTATTCAGGAAGAAAACAGGGGAATACATTTGTATGGAGAATCGCAGGCCCTGTTCCCTCTTAATGCCACCATTTTTCCAGTGTGAGTGAGAGACGGAGCTATACAAGGCCGATAGCACCATCCTTTTTTCGCAGTGGAATAATGATGGATTTAATACTTCATAATACGGCCCCTGGTCGGTGCTACCATTGGTTGTGGTCGTTGTAAAATCGGATAGTCAGTCTGTCCGTTTGTCATAGTAATATCTACATTTAATATTACAAGTATAAATATGTTTTAAAAAATGGCAAAAACTATAGGATAGATAGGCGCTAATAGGGGTAACGGGGCTAATAGGAACTACAGAGGTCGTTGTAAAAGATCAAATTTTTACTCTAAAACCACTAAAGATTTGCTAAAAATGTTGAAGGGATTTTTTGAAAATATCTGATACATTTTTAGATGTTGTTCAGATATAGTATAAAGCGTGTATCAGAAAGGATATTTAAGGATGTGGTAATGACCACCGAACTGAACAATTTTCTCTATGGAACCAATATCATCATCGCGAAAACAATATCAGCGGCTCCTCCTCAATACATTTGGGTCGAGTAAATTATTTTGCATCACTACATGGTATAAAACAAAGTCACTTCCCGCTGTCTGTCTGTCCTTATGTATGCTTAGATCATACAGAAGTTTTAACATAAAAAAATATGAAGTAACTAATCAAACATGTTTTATAAACATGTTCCCCACAAACGTTGCGTAGCGTCCTAAATCACAACATTATTCTTTAGGCAATAATTATCTTATTATTATTGCTTATATACATTTTTAATGTTGAAATTACAAAATGATATGTCGAACATATATATTCCGGTACCTACGACTTCTACGAGTCTTTTCTTTTCTACCTCCAATGCGTTCGATTTTCAAAAATATTTTAAATATTTTAAAATCTGGCTTTTATCGGATAAATCAGACATCAATAACCATATTTGTGCATTCTTACTTCAAACATCAAGTTCTGGATCGAGTCGAAGTCGATTATATTAACTGTCAAACTTTCGAACAAGTTTCAATACAGCTGAACAACATCAAAAATCTCAAGCAGTTATTTAAAAAAAGTCCTTAATAAGTCTAATTTTGTCTAAAAAAAAAACCAAAATCGACTAATGTAAACGAGCCTAACCTACAAAGTATGATCATCACCTGAACCTGTTGTCAGAGTTGGTGTGCGTGAAGTCCACTATCAGCTCGAAGGGCTGCTGGCAGAACGGCTTGAGGGTCAGGATCACGTGGTAGATCAGCAGGTCAGCGTTTACTTCACCAATTCTGGTGGGAGAAAACAAAATTATCTGAAATGTACAAGGTGTAAAACCCCTTTCAAAATAATGGTTGGCGTTTTACTATATTAACACAGTATAATCATAAATTTTTTGGGTTAAGTTCGGGTTTATTTATAATAGGGTAGTGTTTATTTACGCCTTTTCAATCCCCGACCAGACAGTCTATTCTGTAGAAATCTCACCGTTAAAACGAAGGTGAAGGAAGCTTGAAGTCGCCTGTCATTCCATCAAATACGCTAGGGATTAACACTATTGACAGTTCCCAATCCAATAATAGATCTTGACATACACCATTTAAAAAAAGGCTGTTCTTAATTTATTAAATATACATGCTTAATACACAATCATTGAGTATTTAGACGACAAATTATAATTTATTGATTTTATTTTTTATTGACATATTATAATACTTACTTAATTGAATCAAATAACCATTTTTTGTAGATAAGTATTCATTTTGAATTATTATAATTTAGTTTAATTTATTATTTTAATGTTTTTGTTGCATTTATTACTAATTAATTTGAAATTATAATTAGAATATTTGTGCATCGTTAACGACGGCAACACATAGCTTTCATGTTATTAATATTAACACCTGTACTTATTTTGTTTACCTATTATTATTTTAGTTTTTAAATTTAATTTCTCAGGTAAGTTCCTGGTATTTTCAGAATCTCACGGGTGTTAACCAAGGTGAGATTCTAGTTATTATTCTAAGAAGGTAAATTGCTCTGTACTGCATTGAAATTATTATCTAAGTCTAGTTGTAAAAATTTTCTTACTATGCGGCAAGTGTTTAATATGGCAGCTTTTTGTAGTGTTAGGTATGTGTATTTGGATAGATTGAGTGCATTAAAACTATTGAATATTTGTTTCGGGATAACACCTGTTGTTGATATTACTATTGGTACTATAGTGACTCTATTCATTTTCCAAACTCTGGTAATTTCCTCTTGTAGTTCTGTATATTTCCTGATTTTTTCTGTGATAGTTTTTTGTATGTTATTAGTGTTTGGGACTGCTATATCTATTATAAATGTGTGTTTGCTTACTTTATCAACTAGTGTTATATCAGGTCTGTTGTTATATATGGTGTGGTCTGTAATTATAGTGCGATCATAATATATTCTGTAGAATTGGTTTTCTAAAACCGGTCTAGGCGTGTACTTGTAATATGGTGTGTAAGGATCTTGCATGAGTTTAAGTTTAGTTGCGAGTTTTTGGTGTATGATATTAACAAGTTGATTATGTCTATGCGTATAGTCGTTTTGGGTTAGTGTGATACAAGCTCCTGTGATATGTTGTATTGTTTCAGGTTTGCTGTGACATTTTCTACATAAATCATTTCTTACTGTACTATCTTTTATTATGTATTTTCTATAATTTTTTGTATTTATGACTTGATCTTGAATGGCTAACATAAACCCTTCTGTTTCAGGAAACAGCTCACTTAACTCTAGCCATTTGTTAGAAGCCTCTTTATCTATGTATGTTTGTTGTAAATCGTTGGGATGTCTTCCGTGTAGTTCTTTTTGGCTCCATTTTCTGTGTATCTCTTCTCTATGTCTCGCTTTATCTAGTGTCTCAATATTGTTATCATCGTTAAGATTCAGTGGTGTATACTGTTTGTCTATCTCTATAATTGTTTTGTGTAATAGACTGTTGTTTTTCTTCCGCCAGAAAAATTGTTTTAAGTTTATGACTTGTTTTTTATGCAGATGTGATATTTCGATTAGTCCCCTACCACCTTCTTTTCTGGACATTATAACTCTCTCTATTGCTGATTTCGGATGGTGATATCTATGTTGTGTCAGTGTGGTTCTTGTTTTGACTTCGAGAGCATGTAATTCTGTGTTAGACCATTTTATTACACCGAAAGAATAAGTAAGTATAGGAATCGCGAATGTATTTATGGATTTGAATAAATTTTTACTAGATAGGTGCATTTTGCATAACGAATGTATTCTACTACTGTATTCTTTTGTTAGTTTATCCTTAATAGTCCTATGTTCTAACAATCGTGCTTGATTGTAACCTAAATATTTATACAGTTCTTCGTCTTTCATCGCTTCTATTACTTCCTCGTAGTCTGTTGAGTAGTTTCCTTCTATAATCTTACCTTTCTCTATATTTAGTTTCCGGCATTTATCTAGTCCAAAATCCATTCTTATGTCTTTCGAAAATGTTGTTGTGATATTTAATAAATCGTGTAAATCTGTATTTTTATTAGCATATAGTTCGGGCTACGCCCATAGTGTTAGTAACAATGGTCTTAAATACTAGTGTTAGTAGACACAGGTACAAGTTTTAAACCGTGTGGAGTTTCATCCAATGTCGCAGCATTAACATATGTTCTACAAATATAAATATTTGAATTTGAATTCAATCATATTTTCACTGAGATATATTTACAGAACTATACTGCAGAACTCAATTTACTAAAACCACTCATTTCTCCAAAGACAACCTTGAACTCCAACTGAACTGAACTTTCAATTAATTCCAAATTGTAATATTTTCTAACATAAAAACTGAAAAAAGGCTCACTTGTATCTCCTCGAAATAAAATAGAAGACAGGATTCCCCAATTTACTGGTCCCAGCCTGATAGAAGATATTCAAGCTCTTGATACTCTTGAATTCCTCCTTCTTATGCATGTTATGTTTGACTATAAATTCCTCGAAGTTGGTGGAAGAGATGTCTATGGATGACCAGCGCGCGTAGGAGGAGAAGAGGAGACTCGAGGTGCTGGAAGAGAGACTGAGTAAAAGTCATATTGTTATAGGAGATAAGGGATTGAGATGAGTCGGGAGGAAGGGTCTATTTGTGTGAGTAAGGTCTGAACACAAAACAGGTTTGTATTCATGAATGAGGGTAAAAGTTATAACACTGTTATTCTGATGTACATACGCTAGCACATCAACCTACTACAATTTGTCAAATTTCTTTATAGATTTTCACCTTTATCACAAAAGCATAAGGTTCAAAATTGATTGGGAAAATTTGACAGTTTCGGTTAGGTTGACCTGCTGGCGTCTGTACTATCGAAGAAATTCATATCCAAGCAGTTTGAAAACAAAATCCCGTGAATACGATGACCAAATCAGTTACCGCCCCGGTTTCTATAGTGGCCGAACGCTGCAAGCAGAAATAGTCCTTACGGTGTATAGATATGAACTTCTTCGATGGCACACTAACGTACTCCTAAATCGAGCCAACGTGCATTTCATGTGAGGTTGCTATACGATCAAGGCAAAAAATATGAATCAGAGAAAACGTTTATAGAACGTTAATTCTAAAAGTGGGCAACGTCGCAAATATAATTATGTCAAATATTTCGCTGTTTTGATTAATTTGGCAATATTACTGTATGGAAATATGAAATTTCGCTGACTAGTGACCTAAAATAATAATAATGAATTGCAATTATAACACTGCATTTGATGTTGTAACCGTTTTAGTTGTAAAAAGGACATGTGGAATGTTTTCAAATCTTTTTTTAGATCTAAAACTAAATATTCAGTGTTACGATATTAATAATTATTGCATGCATGAATATTTTGTACGAAAAATAGTTCTTTTTTTTTGTGAGATCGAAAGCAATAGTTGTCAAATCGTTAATATTAATATAGTAAAACAAAACCCCAAGGTGTTTTGGACCATTTCATGCATTACTGAAAAATCTAGTTGTCTGTACCATCAGATAAAAAAATACTTACGATTCAATCGGCTTATGTTCCGGGGGTCCCAAGTACGCGAGCAATGTTGCCATCTGAAACATAACAAAACAAGCGAGCCTTCAGTAATCGCATGTGATGTGTAACATCTATCATCTCACCTTGGTAATTTAAAGGGGCGGGGCCTCGTCAAGTTCGTTTATAACGGTCAACTCTGGCATCGCGCGCGGTTATTGGTCAAATCAAATAGCGCGCGCTTCCCCGACTTCCTGTTACACACTTCCGTCCCTTTTCACGAAATCACCCACAGATTTCATTATTTACATTTAGATTTTGTTAGCAGAAAAATGTTACACATTAAAAAAAACATGTGGATGGGCGCATCTAGACAGATTGATCAGACGGTGCTGATCCATGCGTCATGTTCGTGAACGGGCGCCATCAGTAGGGACTGGTCATCTCTTATCTGCCACGGCTTATTTTAATTTTTGAATTGTTTTATTTTTGATTTTTTATTACGGACGCTTTTTACGTACACGTCTTTCTACATTGTTCTCACATGTATAATTTCAACATGAATGATGTAAACAATATTTTGTAAGAATATAATTTTTTTTAAAGAGTGTCCGTGGAGTTTCTTGCCCGTTCTTCTCCATAGGAACCTACGCTTTGGAATGGGCAACTAGCTTCATATTTCTGACGGACTGACTCCTTGACAATTCAAAAGTGCCTGTAAATGGTTTAATTGAAATAAATGCTTTGAGTTTGAGTTTGAGTTTGATTTGGAATTTATAAATAAATAAATTTTTATTTGACTCAAACATGATTATTTAATATAGTGTGTAATTATCAGGCATTACATAGTCAAAGGTCCGAAAGCCTGACAACCAGTCTTACCAAGAGGTATCCTGTTACCCTTTAACTGGATAGTGGGGGTCTAATAGCGTATATATGTATATTCGCTCCAAGTAAAATACTGTTACTCAGCCGCATCTAGTTATACTGGAAGCCGACCCTAACATAGTTGGGACCATGGTACAATAATACAGGTATAGCATTCCGAGATTCAGTGGTAACGTGGGAGACACAAGTCTACGTCATCACATCTGTGTTACCAGTAGTGTGTAGTAATAACTCCCCAACCGCCTTTATTACCTGAGCGAATCCAATAAAACAATCAGGTTTTAACTAACAATTACGTTGGTATAAATGTTTAAAAACAGAATGGTGACTGAAAAGCTTTTCCTTAATTCGTATTTTGTTGCAATAAAGTGGCAACTGGATAGTGACGTAAGCATGTGTCACTCCCGGAATGCCAGACTTAGTTTTTTTAGACCATGGTTGAGACAAGGCTAGGTCGGCATTATGATGACCTACCTTGCCAAACGCCTTGCTGTAGCATAGTGCGAGCTACGCCGTAGCATAGTACGTGCTACGCCGTAGCAGTGCGAGCTACGGCGTAGCTATGCTATTTGCTAGTGATGGTAGTTGGAATCCGCAGCATAGAACCTTAGTCGCAACAATGTTCAGGGAAGGCCTATGTCCAGCAGTGGACGTCTTTCAGCTGAATGCAGCCCTAGCTGTAGGTGCGAGGTCTAGTCTGTTGTAGCGAGCTACGCCGTAGCTTAACACGGCGCTACAATGTAGCTTGGCAACAAACCGTGGCCCTGGTCGCTGTGGCGACTCTTGGGAGGCGATTTATTCGAATGAAGCCCTACCTTGTCGAAGGGTTTCCTGCCGACCACCTTAATGGTAGCGCGTGCAGGCCAGGTAGTCTCCGATTCTCTTCTGATGGCTCCACAGCTACGCCGTAGCACAGTGCTACAGCGTAGCTTAGGAACAAACCGTGGACCTGTGACCTTTCGGGGGATCCATAGCATAGAACCGATCCCTGTGACGACTTTAGGGCGACGCCTATATGAAGTAGTGGACGTCTCTGGGATAAATGAAGCCCTACCTTGTCGAAAGGCCTCCGGCCGACCGCCTTATGGTCCCGGCTGCAGGACAGGTAGTCTCCGATCCTCTCCTGATGGTTCCACAGCAGTCTGTGCAGCGCCACCACGTTAGCGTCACTGATGAAGGACAGGTTGTGCGAAGTCTGGTCTACTGATTCGCAGTCTGAGGCTATTTGGATGAAGAATCTGGGGACAAGGGGGGAGAATTTAGTTATTAAGACAGAAAAGAAAAAAAACATCATACTACATAAATTCACGCCGGTATTCCTCGAAGGGTTAGGCAGATTTGTACCTATAGTACGTATTTTTCTCATTTAATAGGGGGGAGCCTATAGCCATCAACCTGGCACAAATCCAGACTCCAGGCTGCTAATGAAAAACCCAATAACACTTTGCCCGACCTGGGAATCGAACCCAGGACCGGACTCAGCGGTCGCGCTTGCGACCACAAGACCAACGGGGTAGTCAAAGCGTTTGCTACTGAAGTATAATGGCAATTATTTATTGTAAAAATCTAATATTGGCTGGATGTAGACCCATACAGACTCCGAAAAGACAACACACTTAGTTTTATTCCACCATACATTTCACACATAACATAACATCACATCACGCCTTGTTTCCCCGAAGGGTTGGGCAGAGGTGTACCTGTAGTAGGTACACCCACATTTCGCCAGTTATGTTTATGTCCCATGTAATAGGGGGCGAGCCTATTGCCATCAACCGGGCACAAATCCAGACTCCGAACTACTACTGAGAAATTCCAGATAGAAAAACCCAGTATTTATTTATTTATTTAAACTTTTCACACTTATAAAAAGTACAAAGGCGGAATTAATGCCTTAGGCATTCTCTACCACACCCGACCACTATCACTATGCCCGACCCGGGAATCGAACCCAGGACCTCATGCTCAGCAGTAGCGCTTGCGACCACTAGACCAACGAGGCAGTCATTCACACACTTCACACACATACATTTCAGACACTTACTTAATAATTGTAAAATTTTAGGAAAATCGTCTACTTTTACAATGTTTTAAATATGTGAGCATCATGTATCTATCACATACCTAATTTATCTGTTGTTATTTCATTTTTAATTCTTTTTACCTATTGTGGTATAGTAATTTTATTATAGGTGCATCGTCTTCACATATAATTATATAACTAATGTACCTATACAACATATTGTAAAACATTTTAAAAGAGTAACGGTGGAATTTCTTGCCCATTCTTCTCCATGCGAAAACTACCTTTGGAAAGGGCGACCAGTTTTTTTTTTTTTTTTTTTTTGTAATTTTTGACATTCAAAAGTGCCTTACAAGGGCCTATTTGAAATAAATGATTTGACTTTGACATTTTCTTTCATAAATCAAGTTACTACCATCCTACGTCACTCACTTGCGTCCCGCCTCGAAGTGCGCCCTCAGGAAGTGGTTGAAGGGCAGCATATGCTGTTCCTTGGAGAACTCCACGTGGTTGGCGATGTTCTGCAGGATCTTGGACATCAGCATCAAGCCGCGCTTCACGTGCGAAGGGACTGGACGGTTTACGATGCCCATTTCTTGGGGAGATACTGTAGGAGAGAAAAGTAAATGTTACTGACGGCCCTTCCCAATTAAATAACTCCAATTAAGGTGGATCCGCAGTGGTAGCCCGCGAAATTCAAATTTTCTCAAGTTTTTAAGATTTGTTTCACAAGAACTTTTCCGTAAATGATTTGTTCCATAAGTGGAACAAATCTTACTTTCAGAGATGTATGATTGTATTTCTGTAAAAAAATATTTGTTATGGTCGCGAATCATATTTTTACATTTTAAGTCATTTTATATCTATACTAATATTATAAAGCTGAAGAGTTTGTTTGTTTGTTTGTTTGAACGCGCTAATCTCGGGAACTACTGGTTGCAATTGAAAAATTCTTTTTGTGTTAGATAGTCCATTTATCGAGAAAGGTTATAGGCTATATAACATCACGCTACGACCAATAGGAGCGGAGCATAAATGAAAAATGTTACAAAAACGGGAAAAAATATTCCTTTTTGAGAGCTTCCGTTGCGTGCGCTGCGTAAACGGTTTAAGTTACGCAAATATCATGTATGACGGAATTGTTCCTCTTTAAAAGTTCTACAAAAAAGGCCGCGACGGTATATGTCTATCTTTTAAGATTGACTCACTATAACCTTTTTTATAGTAATCAAATTTGTTCGAAATTAATGCATTATTTGCGAAGGAGTTTTATCAACATATAATATTAATCCATAGCCAAATAAATATGTTATTAATCACAAGTATTTAAATGTAATCAAAATTGTCCTTGACATTACTTGATTTCAATGAACATCTTAGGAGATATAATAATTTTAAAAGAACTCCGCAACAAAATAAATAGATATGTGCGGGTTCACGTGCGCATGACGCGCAAGACGCGGCGGGTGAGGGGGAGGGACGCTGGCCGGCGGGTGAGGGGAAGGGGCGCTGGCCTGCCGCCGCCCGGTAGTTCTGCGAGTTGCATTAGTTTTGACAGGTCCAGCAGTTGGTCAAACAGTGCTAATACCTCGCATCCCAATGATTCCCAATGATTTACCTTTTAATTTTTAAAAGAATTCAATTTCCCGTTAAGGTATCTTTTGTCGTAACAATTAATAAAGCACAGGGGCAAACATTTAAACACGTAGGAATCGATTTACGTTAAGACTGCTTTTCACATGGACAAACTATATGTCGCGTTATCAAGATCAGGTTGCGGAGAAAATCAGTATGTTCTTCTACCACAAGAAAATAAGACTAAAAAATATCATTTACTCTGAAGTACTTTAAAATACCTTAAAAAATACTACTAATTATATAATCGCTAATTTATTTACCCACATTTTTATAAGACCTATATTATTCGATATTATTCCTGTTCCCGTGCCATTTTTTACTATAGTTCCATTTTTTTTAGGTTTTTCATCAAAACGCGGGTACAGCTATGTCATAACAGTTTTTGAAGTAACTCTGTCTGTCTGTCTCTCTGTAACGTTTTCACGGCTAAACTACTGAACCGATTTTGACGAAGATCGAAGGACATAGTAATATTATTTATCCAACCACGATAATGATATTTACGCGGACGAAGTCGTGGGCAACGCTATGACTATTATGATAATATAGGAGCGGCACATCAATGAAAAATGTTGCGAAAAAACTGGGAAAATTCATTACTTAAACCACTCTGTGACGCAGACGAAGTTGCGCGGGTCAGCTAGTTAATATGATAAAGCTGCCTCGTTGGTCTAGTGGTTGCAAGCGCTACTGCTGAGCATGAGGTCTTGGGTTCGATTCCCGGGTCGGGCAAAGTGTTATTGGGTTTTTCTATCTGGAATTTCTCAGTAGCAGCCCGGGGTCTGGATTTGTGCCCGGTTGATGGCAATAGGCTCGTCCCCTATTACATGGGACTTAAACATAATTGGCGAAATGTGGGTGTACCTACCTACTACAGGTACACCTCTGCCCAACCCTTCGGGGAAACAAGGCGTGATGTTATGTTATGTGTTATGTTATGATAAAGCAAAAAAATACGTGTCTAATATTTTTTTATTATCTGACTGACGGACTAAATAGAATTTCTTTTAATTGACCCAGGCATCATCCCTATAGTGTTAACATACCTATAGCGGGGTTGATGAATCTCAAGAACAGTACAGTGCCGACAGCGCCCACACTTGTCTGCGGGAATTGCGCGAACCTCTTGCTAAGGACCTGCGCAAAAAGCTAGAATTCATTACTTTAAAACATGTTCAAGTTAGTAAGCGTGGCAAAATCTGAAACAAATTCTACCCTGTGCAGTTAGAACATACACTTCAATATCATCAGGCAAGGGGACTGTATTAAAAATTTGAATCGTGCTGATGTGATATCCTAGAAGATTATTATTTTTCTAAATGATTTCATAACTTCTTCTTCTTCTTTTCGTGTGGTTAGTAAACTAACCTGGTGTCAGAGTTTTAAAGCCGCCCACGGGCCTCTGACTTGGCTTCAAGAAATATCTCTCAGGCATGCCGGTTTCCTCACGATGTTTTCCTTCACCGTTTTTTGAGCAAGTGATAATTATATACCTAATCAATAAGTCAGAGGTGCGTGCCTTGGGTTCGAACTCGAGACCTACGACTTGTCAGTCTGACGGTCACACCACTAGGCTATCACTGCTTATATTTTATATATATATTTCATAACTAAAAGCACGAAATAATGTCCTAATTTTATCCCGATATTCCCACGAGATCGAAACTTATGCGGTGGAAAACGCGGGGCGCAGCTAGTTGAGGAATAAATAAAAAAACATTAAAGATCTTTTTCATTTGACAATTGAGGTAATTTTATAACCTCAATATTCGTCGATGATTTTTCAATTACAATTTGAAAAATGATATTCAAACAATTATTGTTGGAAAAAGTGGTGAGATATAAAGTTGATACCTTCTTAATACATATGAATGTGTTACTAATTATCTTGAGAGAGAGATTGCGTAAGAATTTAACCTGAACAGGGTTTGTTTACACATTCATCAGATACTTTTCGAACAGACTATACACCTCTGCCTAACCCTTTGAGGAAAACAGGCGTAATGTTATGTTATGTTCATATTACTAACCTGATACAAACAATGGCACATGCTCCGTAGTTGTGGTGGAAACTTCTCTGCTGATCCGACTATTCGGTCGAAGACTTCCTTAGTCAGGTCTATGAGGTTCGACCTGTTCATCTCTATGTCTTGGTTTGGGTCCAACCTGTTTCAAGAAAAGAAGACTGATTGTGAAGTGTTATAAAGCACAGAACCGGTGGATATGGGAAGCACAGAACCAGTCGAAGAAGCGGTGCCTTAGGGGAGGCCTATGGCCTATGAAATGATGGTGACCCACACACATCAGAGTCAGAGTTTTTATGTCACCCATGAGGCTCTGACTTGTCTTCACATGCCGTCAAGATATATCTCTCAGGCATGCCGGTTTCCTCACGATGTTTTCCTTCACCGTTTTTGAAGCAAATGATAATTATACAATACGCACATGAATCCGAAAAGTCAGAGGTGCGTGCCTTGGGTTCGAACTCGAAACCTATGACTTGGCAGTCACTAGGCTATCGCTGCTGTTATTGTATATTTGAATATTTGAAACTTCAGGGATATAGGTCCCTATTCTGAAGCGACTTTATGGACACGAAACAGCGTAGAAGATTAATAAGCTGTACAAAAAATGCCAACCTGGCTGGATCTACTTCGAAGCTGATATCCCCTCGCTCATCAGCCTGGTCGAGGAGTGCGGTGATGAGTGGTTCCAGCAGGTTCTGAAGGTATACGTAGCCGTAGATCTTGAAGCAGAACGCCATGATTTTGCTGCCTAGGGAGTTGCCTCGGAAGAGAGTTTGCATGCAGTCGGACACCTGGGGATGAAAATGATGTAGAGGTTATTTTGTATTATTCGCAGATAGATTTTGTCAGCCGCATGATTTCGTTTACCAAAATTGCGAGTTGTTCTGGCGGTGTGTGTTGTTCCAAAGAGGTCCAAAGTTCTTGGTTCTCAAAAAGTTTTTTGGTTTACTGTCTGGGCTACTTTTTATTACAGCAGTCTCTAACTGGGTAATATCAAATAGTAAACTGTAATCGAAAGAAACGAAAGAAAAATAGGTTTATTTGTCACAGAAACACGTGCATACAAAAAAACAACAATATAAACATAACAGAAATGTTCGGTTGCTTCACGTCATGACTGTGACAAGAAGGCTCAGTATAATGCTGTGCTATGGAGGACCCTCAGCACAGCGCTGATTTTCAGTGGTCACCCGAAAAATACGTACAGAAATCAAGCCAGTTAATAAATATTATTAAATCCAATGTATAGATGTAAAAAAATACAGTGTGTAAATATTGAGTAAATCCAGTGTTCTGTCTCGCTCTCACCCTCACCGTCCAGAATAGGCTTCCTTACATGTTGTGCCGACTACATAAAAAGGGATAATACATACAAACAAGGTTAAGATTACTTAGACGACAAAAAGGTTTGGGGCTAATTTTAATTATTTTACATAAACTCACGGCTTCACCCCATGGGAGTAGGCAGAAACTACAGAATGCCACCTGCTACGATCCTTACATACTCCTTTTGCCTCGTCTACGTTCATACATCTGGTCATACACGCACGCCGGTTGCGAGTACTACACACCTGTCCTTTCTGAAGAACATCACCAATAAAGTCAGTATTATGTCCTCCTAGGGCGTCCCTTATTTGTAGTCTTTTAAAACCTATTCAAGGTTTAGCTATTATAGCTAGTAGTTGTCTTTGAAAAAAAACTGCAAACAAGAAAATCTGCTACAGACACGATTTTTTTTTTGGGTGGGAAATCATTAAATGACTTCTTCCGCTCTGGGTGGAGCGGGAGGGCGTGTCAGACTCTTACTGACTAAACCCCACCCGTGTTCCTTCTGTTGCCTGTGCAATGCCAGGGGGCCACGGTATCCATTTCGGACTTTCCCGCAACCCCGGCAGGCAATGGTCCCATCGGACCCCTTCACTCGCTGACATCTCTTTGAGGCGCGCGTGGAACACAACGCGCCGTCGACCCGGGCCTGGTCCTTACCGGACGGCGAGCTACCCATTGCTCACCGTCCGCAAGCCCGCGCCTACGGTGGCCGGGAATCGGCAATAGATTCCCGACGCCCAGGGCGTCTCCTCCTGCGGCGGCTAGGGGCGTGAGGGCGCGAATTTTGCCTCTCCCTCACGCGTTCCGCCTCCTCCTTCGCGAGCATTACTGCTTCGCAGAAGGAGGTGACGGCCTCCCATGCCCTCTCGCTCCGTACCATGGCCTGGCCCAGGGCCGGCCGCGAGAGATCCCCGCCACCCCACGCCTCCACTCCCACACGGCGGTGCTCTACCGTATGCTCTACCGTGTCCTCCAGGCGATCCATGCACCCGTGATGACACCCGGGCGTTTCCTCCCGCCTGATACCAAACAGGAACCTCCCGAAACAGCCGTGTCCGGTGAGGACCTGCGTCAGGCGGAAGGAGTGGCTAGAGAGGCGCCACGGCGTCCTCAGCCGTGGCGCCTCTCTAGCCACTCCTCAAAGAGGGGACTTATTGCCACAATAGCGGCGTGCCCAATGTCACAGACCTAAGATTTAATTTCAAGTGCCTTCTACCCACCTCAACTTCCCTATAGAATATGTTCCACAGTAGCGGCGCCAACAGATGTTTCGCGTCGAATAGCGTGACGAACACGCGAGCCAGCTCGTCCATCTGAGATGTGCTCACCACGTTAGCTAAGGCCATTGCTATTGGTAGCTCGCCCTGTGGGAAAAAGGAAGGAATTAAAAAAATAATTGACTATTTAAAAAAAAGAACGCCTTTTAAATGACTGTCACTTCAAAGGCATAAGGGTCAAATTGGAATTTTTGACGTGCGCTCGAGAAATACAACAACTACACAATAAAATCTTGTTTAGAGCAGCTGAATTCCGGAAAAAGCAGCCGTAATAGGGATGATGACTGGGTCAAAAACAAGCAATTCTATTTAGTCCGTCAGTCAGATAATAAAAAACTTATCGTATTAATAAAAAAATACTTAGATTTCGCATTAAAGTTGGGGAGTGAGGGTTGCTACGTCACATACTCGTGACGTCATGGCACATTTTAACGCAATGAATCGCCGTAATCTTTTGATAAAGTAAAAAAAAAAACGTGTCCAATATTTTTTAATAATACAACTAACAAACAAAAAATTTTTTTTTGATTTATCATCCCTATTAAAGAGAAAATTGTCAATACGCGTGACACAAAACACAAGGACGACCATTTGTTTGTTTATTAAACTTTATGTATCATAAAGGTACAAAGGCGGACTTAATGCCTTCGTTAGGCAATACTGTCATCGTCACACGAGCAGACTTTCTCGAACGTCGTGTCAACAGGCTAGAAGCTCTCTTCGTGTAAACATGGCTTTAATGTTAATATTTTTTGCACGACCCTCTGTTTACTGGCGCTTATAATAATTACCTTATCAGAGATCATAGTGACGAGCTGCACGAGTTGTTCGAATCTATCAGCGAGCACGGTCTCTGCCAGCGTGTCGAACTCTGTTCCTTGTTGGAGTATCTTTGTGAGGACTTCCATGAAGGCTGCACGGGTTTGTAAGTCGCGGTGGTAGCCTAGGTCTGTGGGAAAAAGGTGAGGTTACAAAAAATATGAACGAAAACAAGAAATTTGGTCAAATGCCGCGCGCATTTGATCAATTTGATAGGCATAGTTTGGTCTCAACCGGAGTCCGTAATAATGTGTCGAAGCCTTCCGTTGCAGACCGAAACTAGTCGATGAACTGTATGCTCCTCAATATAAATAGTAGATTCTGAAATTGTTGCATGTTATTTAAACACGAGTGCGAAGACTGAACTCACATAATAATAAAAAAACTACAATTTATACAAGAGATTCCCAAAGTCGTCTATATAGATCCCCAGGGGTCGACGACGACCTGCAAGGGGTCCATGTCAGCGGGAAAAAAATGGGTGTCCATGAGATAAAAATGGGGTTCCACGATAGTGGACCTCATTTAAGCAGGTCATGACTTAAATTTTGGCTTTCCATGAATGGAATAATCCACGTTCATACACAGATAATAGGTACCATCGAACAAGTTCATATCTATACACCGTAAGGACTATTTCTGCTTGCAGCGCTCGGCCGCTATACACCGCCACATACGAACTACGCATCCAAGACATGACGTCACACAAATCCTGCATCGCGCAATTAGAGTTTACCGCGCGAACGACATATTTAAGACTATCCGACATCAGCCGGGCAGTTGCCCGCCAGACGCAACACCCGTCTGGTCGGAGGATCCTCCCTTTTCTGTGGTGGATGAGTGAACTTTACTCCCTGTTCCTCATGCCCCTAAAAATCTAATAAAATAAAAAGCTTTGTAATACTGGTCCAAATTGACTAACCAGAAGGCGGACCCGTATCAATACCGAGCGCGGCAGCGATATCGCTTATATCTGAATAGGCCTTAAAAGATGAATCTATGGGATGTTACACACTTCTTGTTCGGGTCGGGATTCAAACTAGCGCCCTTGACATAAGAGACTGCTTTATCTCCTTGCGGACGAACCCAATAACCTATTTACAGTAAAAGACAGATCGCTATTGATGTTAGACATTGAATGTCATTCCGTAAGATTCCTTATTCTCTGACAGATTATTGGGACGTTAAAAGCATAGATAGCTAGGTTTTTCTATCTTCAGTATGCCAAAACTGGTGTTAGATAGGTTATTTGATTCGGCCGCTAGTGAATAGTCTATCTACGATTTCCACCTGGCTGTGCCGAATCATGCCAACCCGAACACGCCTACCAATGCTGTGCATGAACTCCGAGCCGGAGTTAAATGCCTTTAACAGCTTTATGCGCATACATTTAGAGACGAGTGTCGCTTGCAACATGTAACTTGAACATAACAATGCTGTGCATGAGCCCCGAGTCGATGTTGACGCTCAGTAGGTTGGACATGGCCTGTATAGTATCGGTGCTCAGGAGTTATAAGTCAATAACAACTTTACCAGCATACATTTAGAGACGATTGTCGCTTGCAACATGTAACTTGAACATACCAATGCTGTGCATGAGCCCCGAGTCGATGTTGGCGCTCAGTAGATTGGACATGGCCTGTATAGTTGCGTTGCGGAGCGTCTCCAACCGACCAGGACCTTCGGCCATTTCTACTTCGTTGCAATCGTTGAGGAGATTCATGAAGAGGGTGAAGTATCTGGGGAAGAGAGAGAGAATTACTTCTTTATTCAAGATAAATAGATCTTCGACTACTCTTTTTATTAGATACGTACTTGAGAAATAGTTGACTCTTAGCTTCCATTAGATCTCCTCTATCTGACTCCTCGGGTTGTAATGGTAGACCCTTCAGTAATGATGCTACTGCTTCCATGCAGGCTTGGTCTAATTCTCTGCAGCAGACCAGGTATCTAGGAGTAAAAAGGTAAAAGTGTAAATACCAACTCAAAAAAAAAGAAAATGTCATAACATCACGCCTTGTTTCCTCGAAGGGTTGGGCAGAAGTGTACCCCTATTAACACCCACATTTCGTCAGTTCTGTTTAAGTCCCATGTATTAGGGGGCGAGCCTATTGCCATCAACCGGGCACAGATCCAGACTACGGGCTGCTACTGAGAAATTCCAGAAGGAAAAACCCAATGACACGTTGCCCGACCTGGGAATCGAAGCCACGACCTCATGTTCAGCAGTAGCGCTTGCATCCACTAGACCAACGAGGCAGGCAAAAAAGAAAATAATGTTTAAGAGGGAACAGGGGCTGCGAGGAATTTGAAAAATAGGTATTTGAAGAAACTATTGCCGTCGCGCTGCGCCCGAAAAACCGAGTTAAACCCCGTAAAGTGCGATAGGGACAACTGCAGCTCAGACAGATAATATCACAAAAAATTTGACGAAAACGACGTTTGGCATTCTCCTTTTTTCTCCTCGAAAACTAAGCCGATTTAATAATTTTTTACATTAAAATTTTAAGAAAGAGTATGTCTAGGTTCCTATTATTTTCTTTTATGCTAAAAACTTTTCCGAATTAGTCTGGTAGTCCTCTAATCACGGCGGTGAAAATGAGGCATTTTTGTAATTTTTGGAGGGTCATAGTTTCCTTACTT
The DNA here is from genome assembly GCA_963853775.1 of Xanthia togata. Lineage (NCBI taxonomy): Eukaryota > Metazoa > Arthropoda > Insecta > Lepidoptera > Noctuidae > Xanthia > Xanthia togata. Next base: position 9,446,611 of record OY970817.1, on the reverse strand, counting down.
ATTAATTGCTGAAAAAAAAAGGAAATGATAGGGACATGCCTATAGAGACCCTGATTTTATACAAAAAAAATACAGCTCTAGAGGCATTATTCAAGAAGAAAAACGGGGAATACGTTTGTATGACCGACCCCTTGACAATTCAAAAGTACCAGTAATTGGTTTATTTGGAATAAATGATTTGAGTTTGAGTTATGGAGAATCGCGGGCCCTGTTCCCTCTTAATAAATTGTTCAATAGTTTCGTTCAGAATCACGTACTGAATCTATGGTAACAGTTTTCACGTCGATGTCCCTTCCATCCTGTATATAACTAACCTGGTAATTGAAGATGCGTCAGCCCGCAATGGCGGTGCGATCTGATGACTGGTACCCAACACCCAGTCCGTTACGTATTCCACCATCTTGTTGCGGAACTTCATTTCCTGTTACAATAAAAATATATTTTGCTATAAGAAAGAACTAAGCATAATTAATGGACTGGCTAGAGTAAAAATACTCTCGTCACTGAAAGGTACAAACATATTTTATCTTTATTTTAAGGGCTTAATCGCTCAGCGATAACGTCACCCTGTAACATCAGCAAAAATAACTAAACCTAAAAACACTTTTTAATTCTAACACATAGATTATTATTTTAAAACAAAAAATGCCAATTTGTACATTGTCTTATCTTGTTCCGATAAAGGAGAAGCCAGGATCGCGTTACAGTACAAACATGATGATTTCAAGTTGGTGAAACCCATACTAAAAGATCAATAATTAAATTTTCTTTAAAATGGTGAAGGTTTCAGAAAAATACGCTCGATAGATTTTGCGTCATTCTCAGTTTTTTATTCGCGTTAGACATAACTTTACAAATTAATTTCACTATGTAATATAAACATAATTTAAAATATTCATTTATGAAGTTATTCAGAAAATACTCTAATTTAACTTTCTTTTCTTGTTAAAATCACTACTCGTTTAGACGTGATCTTCAATATAAAATCATTAATATGGATGGAGTTATGGAACTACGGATAAATGTCTTGACGCTGCGTGAGCGCGCGTGATCCATCGCCGCCCTTCGATGTCCACCGCGCAGAGAATAGATGGAAAGCAGAACATAAAGTAATTTTTGCTCTATCGGTGTAATTGCTGTACGGCGTTCCAATGGGAGGTTAAATAAATAAATAAATTAAAAGTCCGTTATAATCGCCTTAAGAACTCGACTAACCTGTCTAAAAGCGAGGTCATCTCTCCTCCTCATCATGGCTTCTACAACTTGGCAGAGCTTAGTCTTGATATGAACTGATAAGACAGTCATATCCAGGTGACGTACGTATCTGAAACAAACCAATGATTTTTGATAAGCAAAGCTTAGAATTCGTAAGGATTTTATTTAATCACTATCTAAACATGATGATTAAAAAAATGTGATGATGGCTTTAAGAGTAGGAGAAGACCAAATAGATGATGGATGGATTGTGTGAAATATGATAGGAGGTTTTTATTTAGATATTGTTTACGTTTAGTTATTTTTATTTCTGCCTGAGTATAGTTCTAGATGTTTTGGTTGGTATATTGGCGTGTGCTAGCTGTCATATGGCTATTAATTTATGTTTTTTGTTGCGTAATGTAAATTATTTTGCATACTATTTTATAGTATCATTTTATTTTTCTAACTGAACAGACAGCTGTGCTGCTGGACAGTTTGTTGCGCTACTTCTTCTCCCCAGCTGCAGCACTAGGGAATGGTGAAGGGTGGGCGTGCCCGGGGACTGTCTTATGTAATTTTGACGTTCGAAAAGTGCTGATTCTTAGCCTAGTTTGAATAAATGACTTGAATTTTGATATGGCTAGAAAGGGACTGTTTGTCCCACTAGTAGGAATATTATAAGCTGATTATTAATAGTCGACCACGTAATTACTATACCACCCCAAGATTGAATGTCACTTGAACATGTGACTTACAACTAGCCCTCCAGCTAAATCGTAACGTTGCTCTGCTACCACCTGCTGATCCTGCTTCACGTTCCTGCCTACGAGCGTCCCGAGCCGCAAACCAAGCTGAAGCTGAACCAGAAGCTCCTATCCCTTCATATTTTTTAACATTCCTGTATCTATTATTCTTATATTTGTGACTTACAATTAGCCCCCCATCTAATCGTAACGTTACAAACGTCAGAAAACGAAAAGGTCGATTTTTCAATGTCACAGTTAGATAGTTTCAACATTAATTGCACGTACACACACGCACCGCGAACTCACACACGCACGAACACACATGCACTCAATCCATTTAATTAATTAGATTGAAATTATATACTTACCTATTTGCAAATTACTTACCTAGATTATTTATCAACTATTATTCTGTATTTCTGTAGTACTGATTTAATTAGATATGCCTCTATTGCTTGGCACCTTTTCTTGTATGATAATACTCGAGGGGAATGGTGCTGATAGCCGAAATACAGGCTATGCCTAGTTCGGCTACAGACGCTAATCTCTTTACTTTAAGACCGGCCAACCCGTCATACTTTTCATACAAACGCTCGTACGTGATTATGGCGTTGTAACACATCTTTCATTAGATTTTTTGTAACTAATGTGTATCTTGTGCACTATACCTAGGATTCTATGAAAGCAAAATAAATAAAATTTGAGAAACAAATTCAGTATAAGCCTCCAAAAATCAGCATTTTTCACTTGAACTTTGGCCGGTAATAATGTACTCATAAATAGTAAAAGTAAAGAAAACATCTGCATAGAAACTTTGCACATGTAATGGAGATTCTAAATGACAAAAAAATATTTGAAAAGCTCCTGTAACAAATTTTTACACACTATTTTTCGTACAATGTTATCGCGTTCTCACTTGCTTGTTAGTAGTTCTCACTTGCGCTCGATGAAACAACAAGCTTTTCGAACATGCTCGCGTTGTCGATAGACGGGCCGGGAAGGGGCCAACAATGGCAATGTGGCAACAATTCCAATTTCTTAATTGGAATTGTTGCCACATTGCCATTGTAATGTCTAAGTTTTTGGAAATAAACTATTATTATTATTAATCAAGTTTCAATTTACTGGCAGTTTTTATCAAAAGTGGTAAAGTACTTACGAGGTCGACTATAATGGCAGGATAGGTATCTTACCTGACTATAGACAGCATCAGAGTTTCAATAGAAGTCGTGCTAAGATGTTCATTGGGCTGACCACTCTTCTTAATGTCCAGTATACTCTTCATTATAAAGATTGTGTGCTCCACGAATTGTGTGTTTATATCTGTTAGCATAACCTGTGAAAGAAATTACATAATCTTAGAAAAATAAGGTGAAAGCGTCAGGGTAGCCCGCTAAATTCAAATGTTCTTACTTTTTTTTGCTATTTTCAAGTCAGTATCGGGTTGTATGTTGATCTAAATATGATTCGCGGCCGTATCAAATGTTTATTTATAGAATTATAATTCAACAACTCTCTAAGTTCATGTAATACTTTTGAATGACTATCTCATGAAATCATGACATTTGAGAATTATGCTAACTTAAGGTGTTGTATTGCTAGTCAATAAGAGTCTGACACGGCCTAGCTCTGCCCAAAGTGGGAGAAGCGTGAAGATTCGTGCGCGAGTCCGACTCGTACTTGGCCGGTGTTTGTTATTATACTTACTTGTTGCTGTTGGTCGAAGAATTTGTCAATGATGGCCTTGATCTGGTCGAACAGAATCGGGTAGAGAGCAGGAGACATTTCGTGTCCTACCAACTCTTTCACGTGAGTTTGTATTTGTTGGCCGAAGCGTTCGTTGCTGCAGAGGAGGAGGCGTAGGAGTTGGCCGATAAATCTGTGTAAGAGGATAAGACATTTTTGTATTTTTTTTTTTGCTGATTGTGCCTGCTTTTGCCCTTGATCTCGCCTGATGGAAAGCGATGGATGCGGTGGATCAAGCATGCCCAGAAAATACCTGTTCACTCTTGCTTTGAGGGCAGACGGATTATATGTGGAAGAGAACACAGACGCTGGCAGAGTTCAACACTTTGTCTGCGCGCATAATAAATGTAGAGGAGAAGCATAGATTAATAGAAGAGAGATTTTTGTTCTTAAGAGTCAATACTTTTTTATCGTATGGCGAGTTCACTAATTTCGAATGATATTCATTGACTGTTCATTTTTTTTATTTTTTTTTTATTGATAATTTTTAAGCCGTTCGGTGGATAGTGCATATCTGTGAATCGATGTTTCAAAGAGGTTGTAAAAAACTCAAAGCATTTATTTCAATTAAACCATTTACAGGCACTTTTGAATTGTCAAAGAGTCGGTCAGTTAGTCAGAAAGTTGAAGCTAGTTGCCCATTCCAAAACGTAGATCTTTATGGAGAAGAACGGGCAAGAAACTCCAAGGACACTCTTTTAAATCAAGATATTACAAAAATATCTCGGGTAAACTTATCAAACGATTACAAACCTAGCGATTAGTTAGCTTATTGCATATTTCTTCCGTATAAAAAAAACAAATTTACAGTAAAATCCATCAGAATAATATTATTTTGTTTCTGTGCCATTTACTTACTGTGTCACAGGACAATACTGAACTTCTTGAGAGCTGTTCGCCAATACGTTGTATTTTCTTGAATCTGCTAACAAAAAAAAATACACAGAATGATAAAAAAGCTTAATTTGAGTACAAAACAAATCAGGCAAGAGTGAGACATGCACGTAATCAAATCGGTGAACTTTTAAACTGTGGATTTGTAACAAAAGAAATCCGGATTTGTTGATTTTGATTTACTGTATAACGTATCGATAAACAAGCAGACGATCAATCTCTTGGTCAGCGGTCATTACGACCAATGAGTATCTGCAATACCAGAGGTACCGCAGATGCGTTAAGGCCGGCGCTCACTGGCGGCACGGCACGGCAAAGGATATTTATGCGATGAATAGAAATATAACTTAATAGTATGACAATAAAATTGAAATTTCAATGATCATGCCTAAAGACGCCGCGACATGCCTAAGGATACTGCGGGATCGCTGATTTTAAGTTGAGCTTTTTACTGTTTATTTTTAGGGTTCCGTAGCCAAATGGCAAAAAACGGAACCCTTATGGATTCGTCATGTCTGTCTGTCTGTCCGTCCGTATGTCACAGCCACTTTTTTCCGAAACTATAAGAACTATACTGTTGAAACTTGGTAAGTAGATGTATTCTGTGAACCGCATTAAGATTTTCCCACAAAAATTGAAAAAAACAACAAATAATTTTGGGGGTTCCCCATATAAGTATGGGGAAATTTATTGTCAAAAAAAACAATGTGTTGATGAATTGTGGGGTATCTATGGATAGGTCTTCAAAAGTGATATTGAGGTTTCTAATATCATTTTTTTCTAAACTGAATAGTTTGCGCGAGAGGCACTTTCAAAGTGGTAAAATGTGTGTCCCCCCTCCCTGTAACTTCTAAAATAAGAGAATGATAAAACTAAAAAAAATATATGATGTACATTATGTATGTAAACTTCCACCGAAAATTGGTTTGAATGAGATCTAGTAAGTAGTTTATTTTTAATACGCCATAAATTACTTGCTGCTACGGAACCGTTCATGGGCGACTCCGACTCGCAAGTTTATATGGTGCAAGTTTCTGGAACGTTCAAGAGCAATAATCGCATGCCATAAAGTACATTCAATGATTGCCATTCAAGAATTGCAAGCAAGTGTTTACACGCGTGTGATTTCCATAAAATGGCATACAATAATTGAATGCAAGTTTTTCCGTTCAGTAAAATTACAAGCGATTTAGGCCGTGCGCACTTTGGAGGCGTTTTCATACGAATTTTACTCTTTTTTTTTTGTTTCATTCGTTCGTACTTGTAGAGTTGAATGCGATTTTATTGCACGTGCAATTTTACGGCACGTGAAATTTTGTTTTACGTGCTGTTTACACCTATACCAGTTTTGAACAAACGGCCACTAAATTGCCCAGATCGTGCAACAATTGTACGTGTTGTTTAGACAATACCAGTCAGTAGTTGCTTCAATTTTATAGTATACCATAGGAAATAAACTTGCATCGTGTAAATGGAGCTTTATCATCGCAGGGATAAAGCTAGAATGACTCAATTACCTGCCACTAAACATGTTTCTAAGCAACGATAAATTTTATTTTCAAACTAGCTGCTTCCCGCGGCGTCGTTCGCATCGTACCCAAATTGTTGGTTCTTCGACTAACTAAACAACAGCTGCGTGTGATTACAGCAGCTATAACTGGCCATGGGCCATTTAATAAACACCTCTTTGTCATAGGAGTCACAGACAGTCCGCTCTGCAGAGCCTGCATGGAGGACGACGAGACAGCAGCTCATGTGCTGTTAAACTGCCCGGTGGTCGCCACTTACAGGGCAAAGTACTTCGGTAACCCAGGTACCCTACGCGAGATTGCCAATAATACCAAGGCGTTCCTGGCATCCTTTGAGGAGCTGGGGTGGATTGAATTACCGATTTTTCCCACCCGTACGCAAAATACGCGCTTTGACGTGGAGTTGCGGAAACCAGCCCGTATTACCTATTACCTATTATATCCCATGTTACGTGGGGTCGGCGCAACCAGTTTTTCTTCTTCCATTCCCCCCTGTCAACCGTCACGCAATCATTTACACCTTTTTCCTTCATATCACTTTTTTTTTTTTTTTTTTCAAAATATACTGTAAAATCGGTCCAGCCGTTTCGGAGATTAGTCGAACAGACAATTTTTTTTTTTGTTATAAATTTTGTATATACTTTCATTAAGTAAGTATCTAGTATAGTATGTAGTATGTATGGACTATTATTGTAGATTATGTTTTTGTAAATTTTATTTATTTGTATAGAGCTTACCTCCCGGATGAAGCATTGTTTCACTTTTTTTTTTTCATCTCGTATATTTATAATAATAACATCGGATAAAGTAATAGCACTTACCGTGGCCATGAAGGTGTGACCATGTGGTGGACGGTCTTCGTTGTAAACACACTCCACCAAGTGCGCATAGAAACGATGTTATGTTCGCCCATTCTTGTATCTGCATCTAAGAAAATAATTTACAAATTAAATCTAAACAGCTGTTTACTAGGTACGATATAATGTTCATAAAAATAGATACATCAAAACATATAGATTGATACATCTTTTGCATGCCCTGTGCTCATATTCATTTTGGACAGTAGTACAGACGCCAGCACATCAACCTACCCGAAACTGTCAAATTTTCTCAATCAACTTTGAACCTTATGCTTAAGTAATAAAGTTGAAAATCTATTAAAGAAATTTGACAGGTTGTAGTAAGTTGAGGTGCTGGCGTCTGTACATTACTGTTGCGGCCTGCAACAGGAGCATTGATGGTCTAGCGTGAAAATTTGGGCCAAGGCGAAGCCGAGGCACACATAAGTAAGTTAATTATTTAAAAAAAAATCAGAATCTATGACGAACAACGATAATTATTTTTCACGCGCCAAAAACGTTCATTTGTTTCTACTTTATTGCAAGCCAAATCGAAATTTCATTAAATCTTTGGTAAGTTAACTCCTTGGTTGTCATGTGTTGAAGTGAAAAGTTCGTTCCATTTTTAAATTACGGGCACAGTGTAAAGAGTAAAGGCGAAACCAACCAATCACTGTACCATTTTAATTGTGTACAAATCAAAACATTTAAAACAAGACACGCGTTCGCCCTGAAAGTCACGTCCCGAGCTACTAACAATGGCGACATATGCAGCTCGGGCTCGCCCTACCCACCCCTCGCCCTCACACCCCACACGATTGCCCTGTCTAGACGGCTTCGTCGAATGACTGTATTGGTTTATAGACTGTGTTACGGGTAAGTAAGGTCTGGCATTCCGGGAGTGACACATGCTTACGTCACTATCCAATTGCCACTTTATTGCAACAAAACACGAACTAAGGAAAGATTTTCAGTCACCATTCTGTTAAAAAATTTAAACAAAGCATTTAAATTGTCGTTTTTAAATAATTAAATTTAAACATTTACCAAAGTAATTGTTAATTAAAACCTCATTGTTTTATCTGATTCGCACTGGTAATAAAGGTAGTTGGGGAGTTATTATTACACACTACTGGTAACATAGATGTGATGACGTAGACTTGTGTCTCCCACGTGACCACTTTATCTCGGAATGCTATACCTTATATTATTGTACTATAGGCAGAATTATGACGATGATCAAACTGCTTTTTTTTTAATAATGGGTCTCGCAGGTATACTACTAAGGTATTTACTGCTCAACCGGACAATCCTGTGGCTGCCTTAAGCTACTACACTCAAAGCCTCCAGCCAGGAGCAAAACTATTCTAAATTCAAATAAGGCGAACGCTCGCTAAGGGCACCCCCTGTGTGGTACGAACCTCGGCTTAGGGCGTCGCTGAGGGGAGGACAGCAAGATGGGACAGGCTGGATCAAGGATATATCATTATTATTATGAGGGGAATTTAAAGCTACGCGCTCAGCTGCGGCGCGGGCTGGCGCTTCATCGGACAAGGATCAAACTGCATTTAACGCTTACATACCTCAAAGTCATGTTCACTACTAGTATGATGTGATACCCTGCGCTTGGCAACGGCTCGATGTAGGGCCTCCATTTGACATTCGTCCATCTTGTCGCCTTGTCCTTTCGGGTATTTTTGAAGAAGCTTGCATAGGGAATCCCTGGTGGAAGATTTGTTGATTTATAGAAATACTAATGCAGATTCGCGCTGTTGGTTTTTCGACTTTCGGCGCTGAGCCGAGCGTTGAAAATCCAATAGCTGGCTTTTATTTAGGCATGAATTTAGGTGTCGCACAGTGTTAATGAAAACGGGCACATTAGTCTTAGCTGCAATGCATGTAAAGATGGAACCGTGATCGAGGTACTTTTTGTTCTGGCTTAGCAAATTAGTTCCCAGTACTTGTAGCAACGCAAGATGGCTCCCCGTTACCGTCTTAGCCCATTTACAGTCAAGTTAAAACTTGACAGAGTTTTGTAAAGCATCATCTTAGTCACGTAATGCTGGGGCTGCATCTGCGTCTATCGTGAAGAAACAGTGCGAGCCGAAGCTTCGTATATTTTGCTCGCTAAAAAGTTATCACGCTAATGCGGTGGTCACATTAGCGGCTTCATAATTTTAATAAAATATCGTGCAATAATCCAAGATGGCCGTTCCAGACGGCATTTGACCAGGGATAAGATAATCACAGCGTTGTTTTGACAATGGACGACGACTTACATTACTTCTACATGTGCGTTAATTATTAACCGACTTCCCAAAAAGGAGCAGGTTGTCAATTCAGTTGTATTTTTACTTCATGCACTTATTGAAAACTAAAAAGAATACTCGTCTACTCAGTCCGGAAACAAGTCAAAATGAACAATGCTAGTCCGACCACGCACCACGCTAATTAGCGCGCTAAAACCCTTTGATGTACATTCCACCACCAGGGCGATAAGTGCTACGCAGCCCGAACTATCGCGACGATAGCCGAAAGTGGTTGGTCACATCTGCTTGTATCGTATCAGTGCGATGCTTCGTCACGATAGACGCAGATGCGGCCCCAGCATAAGCGTTGCAAACACTACGACGATATATTTTTAGGTGAAAAGGTTTAATTAGATGCGATGAACAACTCACCAACATCGAAATGTCTCCTCCCACACCGGTTGGACACCATTCACACAGTGTTCAATCTTCCTTAGTAATGCCATAATCCGCTTTTGAAGAGCCGCAGAACCTATGACATATAATAGAATAAATTAAAATATTTGATTTTTAATTTCTGGATATTGCCGACTGCATTGGATCAAATTATAGTGAAATAATATTTACAAATCCGTTACACACGCGCTAGTAACCAATAGTCGCCAAAAACTAAACAGAAATAGACACCGTAGCCTTAAGGCAAGGGATGTATAAATTAACTAGCTGTTGCCCACGATTTCTGGCTGCAATCCAGGATGAAAAGTAGCCTATGTCCTTCTCCAGGTCAAGGTCTACCCCTGTGCCAAATTTCATCCTAATCCGTTCAGCCGTTTTAGCGTGAAAGCGTAACAAATAAACAAACTCACATTCGCATTTGTAATATTATTACAAGCTGCGCCCCGCGGTTCCACCCGTGTTTGTCTCGATCCCGTGGGATTATCGGGATAAGAGGTATTCTATGTCCTTTTCACGGTCATGGTCGACCCATGTACCAAATTTCATCCAAATCCGTCCTGCCGTTTTATCGTGAAAGCGTAACAATCAAACAAACTCATTTTCGCATTTATAATATTAGTAAGGATGAATTAATCATTCTCCTGTTCCTATTCCATTTTATTTGGGGTCAGTGCAACAACAATGTTATCTTTCATACTTCTCTCATCTACCTAGCCTTTTCCCAACAATTTTGGGGTTGGCTTCGAGTCTAACCTGATGCAGCTGAATATCAGTATTAAAATGAAGCGACTGCCTTTCAAGCCTCCACAACCCAACTAGGATAATACGATACCCCTTGATAAGACTGGCTGACAGACTTTCGGGCTTCAAACGACCCGTAACGACTGTCAAAGATCCACGAGGCAGCCGGGACCAACAGCTTAACGTGCTTTCCAAGGTACGGAGGGGTCTTGATATGCAAAGATAGTCATTTATCAATGGACCAACCGCGACAAGCGTAGTTTAATCTGATCGATCAACCCGTGCGGCTGTTATTACTTAGCCATAAGCCCCTCCTTCCATACTTCTCTAGTGACAGATATCTTACTAAACCAACTGCCTCATTTGTCCTGAGTTCGATTCCCAAGTTGGACAGTATTATTGGGTGTTATTATTAGAAATTTTCTTAGTAGCAGTCCGGATTCTAGATTTGTGCCTGGATGATGGTCGCCCCTTATTACGTGGGACTACAACATATCTGGCGAATTGTGTTACTATACTTATAGTTTCAACCAAAATGATGTAACCAATATATTGTAACGATATTTTAACAAAAACAATATTTTCATATTTTTAACCGACTTCCAAAAGGCTGTCAATACTGTTTATATATTATTATTTTTTTGTACAAACTTGCCACCTAATCTCATATGTATATGGAAGCAATAAATATATTATGTTATTGAGTATTGAGGTTAAAGAGTGTCCATGGAGTTTCTTGCCCGTTCTTCTCCATAGGAACCGACAACGCTTTGGAATGGGCAACTAGCTTCATATTTCTGACTGACCGACTTTTTGACAATTCAAAAGTGCCTGTAAATGGTTTAATTGAAATAAATGCTTTGACTTTGAGTTTAACAGCTTTATGTGCTTCATATTTAATAATAATTTTAATGATATCGATGTGTTTGCCCTATCGAAACTTAAATTCAAAAAACTACTTATTAAGCGCCTTGCTCAATTTTTTTAATTATTTAAGCATTATTTAAGTATCCACCATCTATTTGGTTTTTATATTTATATTAAGTTTACGAAATGATTGTATTGCTGCCAAATATTTATTTTAAGTAATTTTACCATATCTGTATTATTATTACTATTAAGCTAGTAACATGTGGAAACGTAGTGGATTGTACATTTAAATATAGCATACTGTAGATCTAAATGTATTATACAATGTACGATTGTCTGTTTTCCTAAATAAAATAAAATAAAATAAAATATTTCTGACTGAACGACTCGGCGACTCCTTGACAATTCAAAAGTGCCTGCAAATCTTTTGACTGAAATAAATACTTTGGAGTTTGCGTTTGATGGACCGTTCTGCCCACTGGTCTAGTGTTGAAAGAACATACTTACTGTGAATATTTTTGTAATAACAGCCTCTTCCCACATCCTGGCTGGCTGCTTGCAAAGTTAAAAGGGAATAGGTTTTAATACTATTACGTGTATGATAATAATATGTATTTCTTTTTTTTTGCCAAGATCCCGGTTCTCAGTTTCACAAAAAAAATTGACACCTTTTTTTTTTATAGATAGATAGCAGTGGTGGCTCATTGGTTACGGCCGCGATTTACGAGTTTAGGTCGTAGGTTCGAACCCAGACAGGCGCATTACTTTGTGTAATTTATTTCATCACCACTGCTCTCAAAACGGTGAAGGAAAACATCGTGAGGAAACCGGCATGTCCTAGAACCAAAAATACGAAGACACGTGACATCTACCGACTCGCACTGGGCCCGCGTGGTGGATTACGGCCCACTCCCTCTCGCAAAGAGGAGTTCTGTGTCCCAGCAGTGGGTACAGACGCCAGCACATCAACCTACTAAAATCAGTCTATCAGTCAAATTTCTTTAATAGATTTTCAACTTTATACCTAAAGCATAAGGTTCAAAGTTGATTGGGAAAATTTGACAGTTTCGGGTAGGTTGACCCTGCTGGCGTCTATACATTATAAGATGTTTATAATATATAATCATAGGGATGATGACTAAAAACATATATTTTTAGTTTGTCTGATAAATTACAAAAAAAAAACTTACACGTAAATATTTTTTCTTTTTTTACGTTATGAAAAGATTACGGCTAAGCATTGAGTTAAAATATGCCATGACGTCACTAGTATGTAGACTTTATACTTACTAATGACGTGTCAACCCCCACTCCCCAACTTTAATGCGTTGTATCTAAGTCATTTTTTGTGAATATGATAAAGCAAAAAATACGAGTCTAATATTTTTTTATTATCTAACTGACGGACTAAATAGAATTGCTTTTTTTGACCCATGCATCATCCTTATTACATGAAAGTTTGACATTATGCAACCATAATGATGGAAAGTTTTTTGGCTGATATGTAGCTCTGAGTGCAAAAATAATAATGATTATTGAATATGATTTGTGTTATCAACTGCCTCCTTGGTTTATACGGAGCATGAGCTACTGAGTTCGATCCCCAGGTCGGGCAAAATATTATTGAATTTGTGCTCGGTTATTGACAAGTACGGGTGTAATATACACAAGATTGTAATTTACACCCATTTCACTACACACACGTGACCTTTCACTGCAACATCACACCTGTATATTTTGTTGTTTTTTTTTACGGAAAGAAGTATTTGATATCTCCCCAACTGATATTGAACCAATCTATCAAAATCACTTACCAGTGGTCAGCACAGTGGAAGTATGTGCGATCTCCTGGAAGACCGCGTAGTTGGGTAGCAGACATTGTGTGGTGATTTCATCTGAGCCACACCGGATGTCCGCCTCTTGACACAACAGCGCGAAGCACGACATCGCTACTAGTACCACGTCCGTGTCTATTGACCACAGACACATGAAGAATACCACCTGAGGACAAAACGGAGTTTATAATTTACAGCATTTAAATAGGTTACCAGGGTTGTGGAGGTCAGATAGGCATGTCGCTCCATGTAAAATACGGGTATTCAGCTGCATCCAGTTTTTTTTAATTTATTTTTTCTAAAACACTTATCCTAATTTACATTTTAGTTTTAGCCACACAACGAAAACCTCTCAGGGTTTATCTGTGTGTTGGCGAGCCGTTCACTTAATTTTTACAAAATTTTTAATTACTGATGTAATGAACTGATGATACATAAAATATTTTATAATAATGATGATAATAATGATTTGTGATGATGATAAATGATGATAATAACATAGGGTACAATACATTGTATACATTATGAAAAAAATTGTGTAAGGAAACGTTTAGATTTGTATTTATAACTTTTCGAACTCTGTTTGTATAAGGTTTGCAAGTCTTCTGGAAGTTTATTAATAAAAAAAGGTACTAAATATTCTGCAACCCTCATCCCGTACACGTTGTTGAATTTTGGTAAGATGTATTTATTTTAAGTGGTATCGTTCTCAGAAAGTCCGGTCTTGTTTTTTCGGTTAGCAGCTCCGGTCTATTGACTTCCGCAAGAGTAAAAAAATCAACTTTATTGAACACATTCATAACATTACAATATTTAAAGAGGTCGTCGTCACTGTTTTTGAATTTCTTGTTTATATGTTTTGGCGTAATTACTTTTAATATTCTTAGTTGTAACTTATATATATCTGTCAGGTATGTATGATAAGTTCTCCCATAACTGCTGAGTCCGTAGTTGATAAGTTAGACTGGACGCCGACCCCAGCGTAGTTAGGGAAAAGCTAGGGAGATGATGATGATGAGATTATTAGGTTATCAGCAATATTCATATCATGGAATGGAAATACTTTACAATATCCTACTAATATTATGTAGATAATATAGGCAATATAACACTTTGTAGGCAATATAACACTTTATGTAAGATCACCAATTTTGACATCTGTGATTCTCATGCAAATTATAAAAAATGCCTCAAAAAATTATCCATTTGTTAACTATTATTTTAATTTTATGTGCCCAATTTTATTAAGTTTTGATTTTAATTTTTTAATTGCTGTTTTGACATTGTTAATTTTATTTCTTTTTAAATTTTATTTTCCAATTTTATTACCAAATGTGTTTTGAGTAGAATTTTGATTTTAATTTTTGTTAGCTTAGTTATACATTATAATTATGCATGATGTGGTCTCCTGTAAGTGAAGGAGTACACCTACGTGATACTTTTGTCGTCGATTTTTTATTTAATTATGAATCGATCAAAGACTACTTGTGCTAAATGCTTCATACCGTCATGTATAAACACCACAACAAATAGCCAAAACAAATTGTTTGTCTACTGAGGTCCATATTTAAAACAAATCCAAAGGGTAGGCAAGCATTTCCTTATAAAAAGCAAATGGTCAATGTAGCAGTAAGTATCGAAGTCCGAAGGGAAAGCAAGGGTTAATGTGCTTATGTATATCCTTTGTTAGAGATAAATAAATAAATAACAAATGCAAAAGTGTGTTTATTTGTACTTCTTTCAACTCTGCCCAACCCTTCGAGGAATCCAGGCGTGGTGTTATGTGTGTGCCCTATTAAATCCTACACCTTACCTCGAGTTTGATATGCGCCTGTTTACAGATAGGTATCTGCGACCCCACGTTTGCATACTCCTTATGCTTGGCTAGGAACTCGTTGCGACACGTCAGGATATCTCGGAGCCATCGTAGAACTTCGCGGTAGTTGCAGATCTGACGCTGGATCAGCTTCTGACTTATGTTGTACAGGACTTGGGAGCTGCGGACAAATAAAAAATAAATGGTTATTATTTACATAAATAAAACCGGCCAAGTGCGTGTCGGACCACGCACAGTGAAGGGTTCCGTAGTTGGAATGAATTTATCGTAAAAACAAACTTAACTTTGTAATTGAAAAACATGTTCTCCCATACGGAATATATGTTTTTGCAACCGCAAATTTAAGTTGGTCGATTATTACTCGTAAAGTTGTAAAGCCCACTTAAGTGTGATAGTTTTCCTTTAAATTTCGTTATATATAGGTACTACTGCCGTGACATTTGAATTTCTAACTACAACAGTTTAGTTGGTAGAGGGGGGACACTTGATTCTAACGAAAATTGGTACTTTAAAGCTTGATAAGCCACGTACGGTTTACTTAATCAAAAAACGGTCTTCACAAATCCGTAATTTATTAAAAGACCTATTCAACGATATCCCACACTATGGGAACGACGAAAAAAAAAATATATGTAGGGGAGGTACCCTAAAAAATTGTTTTTTTTTTTAAATTATTTTACCACTTTTTTGGCGTCGTTAATGTGTATACTCATGCCAAATTACAACTTTCTAGTTCTACCAATAGTTATTGAGCTAAACCGCGGACAAACAGACAGACAGGGTAAGTACAGGACAGTATAAGGGTTCCTTGTTGACTACGGAACCCTAAAAATGAGATGCTGGTCGTTGATAAGCATTGCGTGAGAACGGCCTTTTTTCTGTGATTTTAGCATTAATGATTGAAATTTGGACCGGATAACGTCTGTCGGTCCAGCTAGTTATTATATAAATCAAAGAAACTAAGGCTAAGGTAGATAATGGATATTTATCATACACCAGTTTGATGTATATTTCATGGCCAGATCTTAGAATTGGCCATTTCATGAAATGGCCACCTAACATTGGCCATATCGTTTAAACCTCAACGTTTAATGATATCTCAGTCGACGTTTGGCCATATCATTGATATAGGATATCCATGGTGCAGCATGGTAGCAGAAATTGCCAAGTAGGTAACTGCGACCGACTTGGAAGTGGAGCTGGCCGGCCGCTGCCGCGGTTGGTCACAGTTCTAGCCTGACCTAACCCATTTGGTCGGGGTTCCACATAAGCGACGTACATTTTTAATTTTTTAAATAAATTTTAAGTGCTATGTTGAATTTCACGCCGCGGCAGCGGCCGGCGAGCGCTACTTCCAAGTTGATCGCTTTCCATATCATATTTAGAAACCCAATAAGACTTTGTGGTCACCCTACTTTGTTTGATTTGTTGTATGCCGCCGCCATGATGCACAACAAAAACAAAGCGACATCAACGCCTCTACCGGTGGATACTCTAACTATTTTACTATATGTGATCACTAATGTTTGGCCACATCATAAAGTAGTCGTGCGTTCAACTGTTCATATCGTTAAACGTTGAGTATTCAATGATTTGGCCAGGCTACCTCATGATGTGACCAGTACCAGTATTAGTCTCGGGCTATTAATAGGTAAAGTGAGACCTCTGTTTGTGACAGAAAAAGATCTGGCCACGTAGTGTTCGTACGAAAAAGGCGGTCAAAGCAGTAAGGGAAAGAATTCGAAGAAATCCTGTCCGAAAGCAAAAGATTTTATCTCGGGAGATGAAGATAGCATCCAGAACCATGTCGCGTATTTTAAAAGATGACTTAGGACTTGCAGCATATAAGATACGCACTGGTCATTTTTTAACTGATAATTTAAAAAATAATAGGGTGGTAAAATCGAAACAACTACTGAAGCGGTACGCAAAGGGAGGTCACAGATTTTTTTTATTTACGGTAGAGAAAATATTTACAATTGAGCAACATTTTAACAAACAAAATGACCGTATTTATGCTCAAAGCTCTAAGGAAGCTTCCCAATTACTCGACAGAGTGCAACGTGGGCCTTATCCGACTTCAGTGATGGTTTGGTGGGGTGTTAGCTATGAAGGAGTGACAGAGCCATATTTTTGTGAAAAAGGTATCAAAACATCGGCACAAGTGTATCAAGATACCATTCTTGAGAAGGTAGTTAAGTCCCTTAACAACACCATATTCAATAACCAAGAATGGTCCTTCCAACAAGACTCGGCGCCGGGTCATAAAGCTCGGTCCACGCAGTCTTGGTTGGAAGTGAACGTTTCGGACTTCATCAGAGCTGATCTTAATCCGCTGGATTATGATTTATGGTCAGTTTTAGAGAGTACGGCTTGCTCTAAACGCCATGATAATCCCCTAAAACAATCCATACGATTGGCAGTGAGGAATTTTCCCATGGAAAGAGTGCGTGCTTCTATTGATAACTGGCCTCAACGTTTAAAGGACTTTATTGCAGCCAATGGAGACTTCGAATAAGCTTTTTATATTTTAAATTGTTTTATATTTATGTATTAAACTAACACACTGTAAAAGGAATAAATATGAATTGCAATAAAAAAATCTTCGTGACATTATTTATGGCAAGACTAGGTATATTAAATAATAATACATTGTATGTTATGCATCAGTGGCGTACCTAGACGCAAGATTAGGGCAAGCCACTGATATCATGTACCCGTGTGAAGCCTGGGCGGGTGGGTCGCTAGTCAAGAATAAAATTAGAATAAATAAGTGTGGGGGTCAGGTAAATAAATGAATTCACTAAATTTTTTACATGTTTATTCACTTTCGTCACTTGCTCCAGAAAACATATCATCACTTGAACTCTCTTCGTCGGTGACTCTTATAATAAACTAGCTGACCCGCGCAACTTCGTCTGCGTCACAGAGTGGTTTAAGTAATGAATTTTCCCAGTTTTTTCGCTACATTTTTCATTGATGTGCCGCTCCTATATCATCATAATAGTCATAGCGTTGCCCACGACTTCGTCCGCGTAAATATCATTATCGTGGTTCGATAAATAATATTACTATGTCCTTCGAACTTCGTCAAAATCGGTTCAGTAGTTTAGCCGTGAAAACGTTACAGAGAGACAGACAGACAGAGTTACTTCAAAAACTGTTATGACATAGCTGTACCAGCGTTTTGAAGAAAAACCTAAAAAAAATGGAACTATAGTAAAAAATGGCACGGGAACAGGAATAATAAAGGAACGTTGGGTAAAAAAAAGTACTGGGGGTCTTATAAAAATGTGGGTAAATAAATTAACGATTATATAATTAGTAGTATTTTTTTAAGGTATTTTAAAGTACTTCAGAGTAAATGATATTTTTTAGTTTTAGTTTTCTCCGCAACCTGATCTTGATAACGCGACATATAGTTTGTCCATGTGAGAAGCAGTCTTAACGTAAATCGATTCCTACGTGTTTAAATGTTTGCCCCTGTGCTTTATTAATTGTTACGACAAAAGATACCATAACGGGAAATTGAATTCTTTTAAAAATTAAAAGGTAAATCATTGGGAATCATTGGGATGCGAGGTATTAGCACTGTTTGACCAACTGCTGGACCAGTCAAAACTAATGCAACTCGCAGAACTTCCGGGCGGCGGCAGGCCAGCGCCCCTTATGGTCCTCGGAACGCGCCACCGTCGGGTTCCCAAATAACGGTAGGAGGGGTTCACATCGGCGTCGAGTCGACGATGAAGTACCTGGGACTCGTCCTCGACAGTCGGTGGAACTTCGTGGAGCATTTCCGACGTTTGGCTCCCAGACTTGACCGGGCCGGGGCTGCCTTGAAGCGGCTCCTGCCCAATCTAGGGGGTCCAAACGCCTCCTGCCGGAGGCTATACGCGGGGATCGTGCGGTCTATGGCCCTGTACGGGGCACCGGTGTGGGCGCGTTCGTTGAGGCGGCGGCCTGCCCGCCGGGTCATGGCCACCCGGCTGGTCCGGGGATACCGCACGGTCTCCGGTGAGGCAGCGAGCCTCCTTGCCGGATTGCCGCCATGGGATCTGGAGGCAAAAGTCCTCGCGCATATTTGGGAGTGGCGCGGGGAGGCGAAACGCCGGGGCTTGACTCCGATGCCGCGAGAAATCGCGGCACAGCGGACAGAGCTCCGACGGGATCTCATGGCGTCATGGAGAGTGCGATTGTCGCAACCCAGTGCTGGGCACGCCACTATTGCGGCGATAAGTCCCCTCTTTGAGGAGTGGCTGGAGAGGCGCCACGGTGTCCTCACCTTCCGCCTGACGCAGGTCCTCACCGGACACGGCTGTTTCGGGAGTTACCTGTTTCGTATAAGGCGGGAGGAAACGCCCGGGTGTCATCACTGCGTGGATCGCCCGGAGGACACGGTGGAGCATACGGTGGAGGTATGCCCGGCTTGGGCAGAGCACCGCCGTGTCCTCGTGGAGGCGATCGGTGGCGGGGATCTCTCGCGTCCGGCCCTGGTCCAGGCCATGGTATGGAGCGAGAGGGCATGGGAGGCCGTCACCTCCTTCTGCGAAGCAGTAATGCTCGCGAAGGAGGAGGCGGAGCGCGTGAGGGAGAGGAAAATTTCGCGCCCTCACGCCCCTAGCCGCTGCAGGAGGAGACGCCTCGGGCGTCGAGAATCGATCGCGGATTCCCGGCCACCGTAGGCGCGGGCTTGCGGACGGTGAGCAATGGGTAGCTCGCCGTCCAGTAAGGACCAAGCCCGGGTCTACGGCGCGTTGTGTTCCACGCGCGCCTTAGAGAGTGTCAGCGAGTGAAGGGGTCCGATGAGACCATTGCCTGCCGGGGTTGCGGAAAAGTCCGAAAGGGATACCGTGGCCCCCTGGCATTGCACAGGCAACAGAAGGAACACGGGTGGGTTTTAGTCAGTAAGAGTCTGACACGCCCTCCCGCTCCACCCAGAGCGGGAGACGTCATTTGATGATTTCCCACCCAAAAAAAAAAAAGCGCCCCTTCCCCTCACCCGCCGGCCAGCGTCCCTCCCCCTCACCCGCCGCGTCTTGCGCGTCATGCGCACGTGAACCTGCACATATCTATTTATTTTGTAGCGGAGTTCTTTTAAAATTATTATATCTCCTAAGATGTTCATTGAAATCAAGTGATGTCAAGGACAATTTTGTTTACATTTAAATACTTGTGATTAATAACATATTTATTTGGCTATGGATTAATATTATGTTGATAAAACTCCTTCGCAAATAATGCATTAATTTCGAACAAATTTGATTACGATAAAAAAGGTTATAGTGAGTCAATCTTAAAAGATAGACCTATACCGTCGCGGACTTTTTTTTAGAACTTTTAAAGAGGAACAATTCCGTCATACATGATATTTGCGTAACTTAAACCGTTTACGCAGCGCACGCAACGGAAGCTCTCAAAAAGGAATATTTTTTCCCGTTTTTGTAACATTTTTCATTTATGCTCCGCTCCTATTGGTCGTAGCGTGATGTTATATAGCCTATAACCTTCCTCGATAAATAGACTATCTAACACAAAAAGAATTTTTCAATTGCAACCAGTAGTTCCCGAGATTAGCGCGTTCAAACAAACAAACAAACAAACTCTTCAGCTTTATAATATATATAATAAATTAATTTTCAATATGTATGTCTCTTCTTGTTGTCTTCCATTATAATTTTCTATGTTCTTTCTACTAAGTTAATCCAATCATCTTTTGTGAGATGTGCACATGCTTCTTTAAGCAGACCAAGCATTTTATTTTGTGGTGAATGGAGGTTTCGAATTTTGACGTGCAGCATAGCCTGTAAAAGAGGTATAGTTATAATGACTACATTATTTATTTCGTTGAACAGTCAAATGGCTCCATGGGTTTTAAAAAATATGCCACTAAATTAACTATGACAATACGATACGACAGCACTCATCCGCAAAAGTAGATGAAAAATATCAACGTAGGTATATTATTATGTTCCTAATGTTTTTTCCTGTTTAATGGTTCCTTTTTTAATTTTTTTAATTAAAATATTTAAACATACATTTTATACAAACCTTTAACTTGAGCCTAAATCATCTCTATAGCATTGTATTGGCAGTGGTATGGCGGGGTCCTTATAATTTTGTGGCCATGTTCCTGTGCCAACTCATCGATGGCGTATCTTGGCCTCACAGGTTTATTTTGTTTTACTAATTGTAACAGTTCCGCTTTCAGTAAACTCATGTCGGCATACACACCATGACTTTGTAGCCATGCCACTAGATCCGCCTTTTTGTTAGCTTGGGTGGGAGGTTTGTCTATTTGGATTGAGTGATAGGGAGCTTTGTCCATAATGATTGTACACTCTTCTGGAAGATTTTGCATAAGGCTCTTTAATTTTTTCGGCATTCATTTCTTTGTGGTACTCTTTTGTACTTTTTCTTTCAAATGCCTACAAGCAATTTTTAATAAAAACCTTCACACATAATGTCACACTTCGACAAATAATGAGGCATCCACCCTTTCCTATTGAACTTTTGAGCTGGATGCTTGCGTATCATCCGTCCAAGACTGTGGTACAGTATGATTGGCATTTAACCATGTCTCATCAATTAACATCACTTTGGCCCCGTTGCTTATGTTATAAATTTCTCTTAAAAATGATACTCTTTGTAGTATTATGTCGTATCTTTCTATCATAATTTTCGGTTTGTCATTTTTTTTTTGTATCTAAACCCAATATTCTTTAAAATTTGTTCTTAAAAATGTTGCACTGCCGTCGTATAAGTTTGCAGATTTTAGGGATACAAGTAATTTACTCACGGTAGGGTACTCTTGTCTTGTGTAGTAGCCATAAACATGGTTTCTAATAGCATCAGCATCAAAATTATCGATACCTGTCACAGGATTGACTTTTTTTCTCTTTTTGGGTGTGTGAAGCAAATTGTCTTCACAACCAGAGGGCCCGTGCTTTTCTTTTATAATGTTTCCCACTGTTTTTGTGCCAATCCCAAGAGCTTGTGTTACTCTTTCTTGTACTCTGGTAACTTCTAGAAGAGGCCCTCTATTTGCTGATTCTCGTTCAAAGTATTCACGCAGCTTCACAACCAAGTCACGAGCGTGGCTGTTAAGAGTACGTCCTCTTTTAGACATGTTCACAAAATAACACCAAAATCACGTAAATGAGTAATCGAAGTCCGGAATTAGCAAGCCAAGGTCAACAAATATAACAGAAACAGTCCAAAAGGAATAGCCGAGTCTAAAAATACAGGATGATTGGAAGCTGGGTAAGGCGAGTCGCTTTTTGCTCTTCACAGAGCGAATGCGGTATCCATCGGGAAAACAACTTTTTTACACCAAGTGTTCATGCAAGATTATTTGTATTTGACTCATGCCAATGTCTAAAGTTGCCTGAATTTCGCGGTATGTCACATGTCGATCTTCCTCAATCAGCTTACGCACAGCATCAACGTTTTCTTGGGTGACTGCAGTTTTTGGACGACCTTGACGGGTATCATCACTGAGCTTGACACGTCCACGTTGAAACTCAGCAAACCAGCGATAAATTGT
This sequence comes from Xanthia togata, assembly GCA_963853775.1. Lineage (NCBI taxonomy): Eukaryota > Metazoa > Arthropoda > Insecta > Lepidoptera > Noctuidae > Xanthia > Xanthia togata. The sequence continues at coordinate 9,424,129 of OY970817.1, read as the reverse complement.
GGTTTTGGACGGGGCTTCATCACCAAATGCAGAAATCATCCGGTCACACACTGTTTTTGTGTTAAACCACTTCGAGTCATAATAAATCATCGCTCTTGAATTTTCTCGAGTCAATTCCATTTTCTCAACGACTAAACAAGTTGACAAAACCGAGAATCTTTTTTAAAATAAATAAATGGTATTCGATTTTTAAAACCAAGGAGTTTTCAATTAAAAAGATTTTAATATGACAGGAACCCTCGTATCTTCGCCTTAAAGCTTTGCACCCAGCTTCCAATCACCCTGTATAACAATAACACAAGAACTTCAAAGATAACGTGAGAATACGCGGAGTAATGACGAATCAATGACGTTTGAGACAGAAAATGGTTTTTTTTCTTTTTTTTTTTTTTTTCAATATCATTGGGTGGACTCTCCGGGCTTTTTAACCAAATCATTTTGAATAATATCAAAATATTCATATTAAATATCAAAATAAAGCTAAAAATATATGTGATTGTTTTTATTTGTTTAAATATTAAATAATACAGTAATTACACATTTATTTCTTTTTTTAAATGTAATGTTTGTAAACGATTTTTCAGAAAATCGATTTTATTCGGTCAAAAAACGGCTTTTAACGGTCACAACACTACGGCAACCATCCCAAAGACATTGTAGTAACGTCCTGACGGAATATTAATCAACGATTAATTCGTGTTTTGAGTGCATTTTATCAAATATAAAGCTAAATTTTGATGCTTACGAATGATACGCGTTGTGATAGTGTATCCTAAGTGTCGACATCCGTTCATGCAGCGTACAGTGAGTAGCTGTACAGAGCAAAGACCGTATCGAATGTAAAGTTTGAGGAAGAACTTTTTATTGCTAGGTTGCGTGAAAAAAATAATAGATCCAAATATCTGTTATTAGATAACAGCCTGTTATTTTTGTACTGACATAAATAAATACGTATTAAATCTCAATGGAATATCTTCTTTAGTTTATTTCGTTTAAAGTCGAAAATAGAGTCCGAAGTTTTAACTAGGAATGACGGGGTAGTGTGAAATTAGAGAATTACGTTTATTTATAATTTTTTTAGTCATCCGGTTACACTGGAAACTGACACCAACCTATTTGTAAAAGGCTAGGCAGATTGATTGATGAATACGCAGTACACAGATTATTATTTCCGAAAAAATTAAGATTACAATTCATCTGTTGCATATCTGCTGTTACGATAAATACGTTTCACCCCCAGTGTCATGATTGAAACTACTGATGTTAAACAAAAACTGTTTTATTTAGAATTTTTATTCTTGTGTATACGTGGCAAAAATCTTAAGCTATTCAGCCTATTTTATGACGTCGTCGGCACGAACAAAAAAATAAAAACATGTGAAAAACAACATTTTGAAATTCATTGCATAAAATAACTAAATCCATCGATTAAAAATATATAAAAATACCTGAAATAGTTATTTATCCAACATGTGAGGAAAGTTCGTTTTTCCTATGAGTTTTGATTTTGAGTCTTGAGCGAACGAAGGATTGAAAAATAGAATCACGAGCGCAGCGAGTGATTATAAATTTCAATGCTGAGTAAGCGAAAGACTCAACAAAACGAATAGCAAATGAACTTGCTCACATGTTGCATACAAAACTTTTCACCACTCCCAGCAAGAAAGTATTCAGTCATCATAGGTAAATAAATGAAATAGACACAAAGCAAATCAAAATAATTCTTTATATTTTAAAATATCTTTAAAACTTAACATAAAAAAATCAGGCAAGGTTAGTTTCTGAACGGGATCATTACTTTCCTCACTGTTCAAACAGTGAGGAAAAACCAACTTTCCTCACTGTTCAAGCAGTGAGGAAAAACCAACTTTCCTCACTGTTTTCGTAGAAGAAAGACACTTCTTTCGTGCGGGAGTGGTGAAAAAACCTTTACATACCGAATTACGAGGTGTAGGTTAAGTCAAAAAACGACAAGCCCTATTTGTGTTTGTCTGTGAAAGTTAGATAGTTTTAACCTAAATCCCTATTTACACTATGCAAGTTTCTTGCAAAGTCAAAGTCAAATAATTAATTTCAAATAGTCTCAACACTTTTGAACGTCAAAATTTATAAGAAAATTGATTCTAGTCGTCCCTTCGAAAGGGTAGTTTCGTATGCAGAAGAATGGGCAAGAAACTACACCGTTACTTTTTCTTGAAGTTTTTCAATATGTTATATACATTAGTTATATAATTATATGTCAAGACGATGTACTTTGAATATAATTACTACAAAAGAAAAAGAAGCAATGACAGATAAATTAATTATGTGATAGATGATGCTCACATATTAACAAACATTGTATAGATAGTGCAATCGACGACGACGCGCCCCACTCCGCGATGACTGTACTGTAAGCTGTACTTTAGTACGGAGCGGAGCGGAGTGGGGCGCGTCGTCGTGGATTGCACTATCCATAAACGACATTAAAAATAAAATAAAAACTGCATCCGGAAATAGCCGAACTTCGCCGAGCTCACTTGCTTAAATGATTATATATTTCAAATTCCCCTGGAAACAAAGATTGTTTAATTTATAGTTTATACTAATCAACATACGAGTACAAAATATACACATTAACCATGGGAAAAATATGAAATTGCGCGCCAAAAAATGCAGTTTTCAGAAATAGCCGAACTTTGCCGAGCTCACCCGAGTAATCCCTTTGTAAAGATCCTATATATTTACCAAGAAATACACCAACTTGATATCTTCTCCGCCTGATGTATTTTCTACTCTTGCACATGTTCATAGCGTTTACGTAATGGGTAAATGCTATGAACATTAGTAAAAGTGAATTGTACGGGGCGACGATCTTCTGATTCTGCGGCTGATAGCAGCTGGATGAGAGGAGCCGAGGATCGAGTGTATTTATTAATTTATTTATTGAGGACCTTCAAAAAAGGTGTACACAAAAATGTCTATCTTTCTTTTTCATAATTTATAGAGATATTAAGTTTCAGTCCCTCTACCAGCCGACCCCGAACATTCGTGGAATACCTACAGGCGTGATGTTATGTATGTTTATTTATTAAGTTTTAGTTCAGTACACTACAAGAGGCTCCTTAAATGATCGACTAAATTCAACTCAAAACTAAAATGGAAACTCTATAGTCCATTCGCGTTAAGAAAATAGTGAGTCGTCGTTGTCCGCCGGCCTAGCCCCGCCCTCGACCAATCGGGTCGCAAAAGACAAGCGATTTGACTTGATTGTTCAGGAAACTCCATTATTTATTTTATCTACGCCCATGCTATAAATCCTCTATAAAAGTTTCTGAAACAGTTAGCTTCTTGCCATAGAACCATAATAGTAGTAACCATAATAGCATCCAAACGGGAGTTATAATGTGGTACTGAATTTCATTATGCATCTCCTTTTAAAAAAAAGAACATTGTCATGCCCGCGCGTTTCAATACCATAGCGCCATAATTTAAAAAAAAAAAACTTATGTGGTTATTCGAATTAACGTCGTTTCCCGCCATTTGTGTTCAATATTAATATTGCAATTTTTTTTTTAAGTACTTTGTTATTTACAAAATATGAGTGATACAAGCTTTGACAACACACCACCAGATATTTCTAATGCAGCAAAGGACATTTCTAACCAATTATTACCAAAAAAGTCGAGAAAACAATATGAAAAGGCGTACCAAGATTTCATAAATTGGAAAATATCAAAGAGTCATCATTTTCTGAAGATGTGCTATTAGTTTATTTTCAAGAATTATCATAAAAATTCAAATCTTCATCCCTATGTACTTTCTATTCAATGCTCAAAAGTACGCTGAGTACCTATTAATCACAACGTGGATATCTCAAAATATTCAAAATTAACTTTTATAGAGGATTCATAACATGGGTGTAGATAAAGTCTTGTATGCAACTGTACATAATTAGGTATTAAAACACTCATGTGATAAACCCACATTCGTGTTTTAATACCCCTTATTATACAACAGTTGCATAAATAACTATTATTAGGTTCACTAACAGAGGAGCTCGTGGCTAAGTAATAACTGCCGCACGGGTCGATCCGTCAGGTTAAGCTACGCTTGCCGGGGTTGGTCTGTGGATGGGTGACCATCTTTACGTACCGAGACTCCTCCGTGCCTCGGAAAGCACGTTAAGGCGTTGGTCCCGGCTGTCATTCGTGGATCTTTGACAGTCGTTACGGGTCGTCAGAAGCCCGAAAGTCTGACAACCAGTCTTACCAAGGGGTATCGTATCACCCAATTACTGGGTTGTGGAGGCCAGATAGGCAGTCGTTCCATATAAAATACTGGTATTCAGCTGCATTCGGTTAGACTGGAAGCTGACCCCAACGTAGTTGGGAAAAGGCTAGGCAGATGATGATGAGGTTCACTAACAATTGATTTCACTGATACAAACACATAATGAAGTTTTTTTAAATAAAGTAACAGTGCATCAGTTACACAGAAAGAAAGAAAGAAAAATAGGTTTATTTGTCACAGAAACACGTGCATACAAAAAAAAAACCGGCCAAATGCGAGTCGGAAACGGCGCACGAAAGGCCATTATCCATAAAAATTGCAAACATGCAAATCATGTCTATATGTCTATATGTTGTATGGCAGCCCCCCTTAAATATTTATTTTATTCTGTTTTTAGTATTTTTTGTTATCGCGACAACAGAAATACATCATCTGTGAAAATTTCAACTGTCTAACTATCATGGTTCATGAGATACGGCCTGGTGGACAGCGGAGTCTTAGTAATAGGGTCCCGTTTCACCCTTTGGGTACGGATCCCTAACAACAATATAAACATGACAGAAATGTTCGGCAGCTGCACGTCATGACTGTGACAAGAAGGCTTCCACTCAGCATAATGCTGTGCTATGGAGGACCCACAGCACAGCGCTGATTTTTAATGGTCACCCGAAAAATACGTACGGATTTCTAGCCAGTAAATAAATATTAATGTTATTAAATACTGTGTACATAATTATAGGTAAGGACGTTCCCGCGTGTATCAAGCGATTTGCTTATATCTAAAATACTAAATATTATAAAAAATAAACTCGCTTTTAGTGTCTGTCCGTGTGACCGGTTTTCACCATCATTTTATTAGAGAATTTATTCCGGAACTTTTATGTGGATAATACATTAATATTAAACTTACAAAATACACTGGTAACTTACATGGTACAGACGCCAGCACGTCAACCAACTACAAACCGTCAAATTTCTTTAATAGATTTTCAACTTTATCCCTAAAGCATAAGGTTTAAAGTTGATTGGGGAAATTTGACAGTTTCAGGTAGGTTGTCTGTACTTAAACATAACTGGCGAAATGTGGGTATAACTCTGCCTAACCCTTTGGGGGAACAAGGCGTCATGTTTTGTTATGTGTAAACTTACATATATAACAACCTCGATGTTTTTTCAAGTCGTAAAAACCGACACTAAAGACAAATAACGGTAAAAAATGGCGCGATTTCTTATACCAACGGATCAAAGGACGTTTTTTTTTTTTTAACTAGTGCATCTCGTAGCTCACCTCTGAGGTGATGACTACTTAACCGGTCAATCCAAAGGACGTTTCATGCGTTTTTCTTATAGATGGTGCAATCCACCTCGACGCGCCCCACTCCGCTCCGCCCCGCACTAAAGTACAGCTTACAGTACAGTCGTCGCGGAGTGGGGCGCGTCGTCGTCGATTACACTATCTGTACACACATTATGACACTCACCTTTGTGTTCTCTCCAACTCCTTAATCTTCACCAACCTTAAACCCACGTCCATTTAAAAGCGATCGTCACGCTAATACCCGATCGGTCGCGTGCAAGTGTCGAAAATCGGAGAGCGCCCTCTGTCGGCGCGACCCCGCGTTCAGCTTCACCGAACAAAAAGCTCGATCGCTTTTAAATAGGACGAGGGGTAAGTCTCCTAAAGACGCTAGGTCTTGGGAGTGACATATCCTACAATAAGCCAGGGTATATCTCCTCACCTGATATCCCAGAAGGTGTTGAGCGGCGCCTCGGGATTCCACATGTGCACGCGGTCAGGTCTGTGCAAGGCTAGTAGCGCATCCATAGCCGCTTGTGATATTTCTCCCATGCCGGTTTGATGAACTAAAGAGACTAGGCCGTTCATCAGTTCTGTGGTTGAAGATTGGATCTCGATGCTGGAGCGGCCTGGGTTCTGGGGATAAAAAAGATAATTTTATTAGAAAATTTGATAGTGAATGAAAAGCGATCATTAATCTCCGTCAGAAGTCAGAAGATAAAAGAGTTACGCGATAGAAAGAGAGGCAACTTCTAGGTGAATATAATTGTAGGTAATTAGTGCTGTGCGACCTGAATTGCACTTTATTGTGCCGTAGCAAGAGTCGCTTTTTATTTTAATTATTTTGCGGAGAGAACCATCCGTATTGATCGGGGACTATATTACTACTGTTGTAGTGGTAATACTGCTCATAGATACGAGCCGGCCAAAGACAAACATGCCAGAGCCAGGTGACTTAGTAAAATAGCCTATATACCACTTCTGAAAGCTTTAACAGTAAATTTGTGTGTGAAAACTATTGTGTGTAGTTCCCATAAATAAGAACGAACAACTCAGTTAGTAGTCGGCCTGATCTCTAAGTCGGGCCAAACGTTATTTGGTTTTTCGATTAGGAATTTTTCAAAGAAGCAGCCCGACTAATCCAAATGTGCACCCAATAGGCTTGCGGCGGCATCTACATCACCGCATCCGAACTACGCATAACACTGACGTCACGCAAAATCCTGCATCGCGCAAGCAGGGTTTACTGAGCGACTGGTATATATACAACGTTATATATACAAGAAAACTATTGTGTGTAGTTCCCATAAATAAGAACGAACAACTCAGTTAGTATGAGTTTTTACGCCAGATTATTGTACGATCGCATGTCCGACTTCTGAGCATAAAGCCTGATCTCTAAGTCGGGCCAAGCGTTATTTGGTTTTTCGATCAGGAATTTTTCAGCAGGACGACTAATCCAAATTAGTACCCAAAAGGCTTATGGCAGCATCTACATCACCGCATCCGAACTACGCATCACACTGACGTCACGCAAAATCCTGCATCGCGCAAGCAGGGTTTACTGAGCGACTGGTATATATACAACGTCCCGACAACTATCGTTGGGCAGTAACCCAACTGACCAAACACCCGTGTGGTCGGAGAATGCTCTCTTTCCTATATAATAAAGTACACCCTAATACTAATATAATTGTATAACTTGAGTAACTACTATAACTAAATGAAACGAATTTTAAATCTTGTATAAAACGCACACTATGCTGCCAGGCTTATTATAAGCTGGGGGATTATATCGCTGACAAAAATGCTTGGCTCAACGCCACAAGGGCGCATAAACTAATTGATTAATTAGCATTCGAAAATATTGTTGGAGCTGCTGAAGAGTGCTAAAACTATCTTTGAATTGTATAACTTCAATCTCTTAGTATTGTATAATTGCATAGCACATGTGTGAGCACTGTGACCATGTACCTTATATAAAGCTACCATTTACTGGGTACATCTTTGACTTGATGTGCCCTGGCGGCTGAGAGTATGTCATGCTCACTCAAATGTCTCGCTGGTGGTGGCGTGTGTGTTGGATCGTTGAGTTCCCTTCAAAATGGTTGAGCTAAACGGTGCTGATCCATGCGTCATGTTCGTGAACGGGCGCCATCAGTAGGGACTGGTCATCTATTATCTGCCCCGACTTATTTTAATTTTTGAATTGTTTTTATGTCTTTATTACGTATGCTTTTTACGTGCACATCTTTCTACATTGTTCTCACATGTATAATTTGAACATGAATGATGTAACCAATATTTTTGTAACAATAATATGATTTAAAGTGTCTGTGGATTTTCTTGCCCGTTCTTCTCCATAGGAACCTACGCTTTGTAATGGGCATCTAGCTTCATATTTCTGTCTGACTGACCCCTTGACAATTCAAAAGTGTCTCTAAATGGTTTAATTTAAATAAATGGTTTGAGTTTAACACTCGGAATGAGGGTGCAGTATTCACCTTTTTAGAGAATAGGTATAAACATGGCGCTATCATAACTAATATTATAAACTAGTTGAGTCCCGCGATTTCGCTTATGTTTCAATCCCGTGGGAATATCGGGATAAAAGTATCCTATGTCCTAATCCAGGTCACGGTCTACCCATGTGCCAAATTTCAACCAAATCTGTTCAGCCGTTTTAGCGTGATAGCGTAATAAACGAACTCACTTTCGCATTTAGAATGTAGCGGTTACACCGCCACATACGAACTACGCATCTAAGACATGACGTCACACAAATCCTGCATCGCGCAATTAGAGTTTACCGCGCGAAACGACACATATAAGACTATCCGACATCAACAGTCGGGCAGTCAGCCCGCCAGACACAACACCCGTCTGGTCGGAGGATCCTCCCTTTTCTATGGTGGATGAGTGAACTTTACACCCTGTTCCTCATGCCCCTAAAATAATATTATAGTTAGGCTGCGAAAGTGAGTATGTTTGTTTATTTGTTTGTTTTGACCGAGTCGCGGGCAACCGGGGCAACAGCTAGTACTACATAAATGAGAAACTATAAATATTATACTTACACTCAACATCAACATCGGATCTGCATGTATTAGCTTCACCATACACAGCAGTAGATTCCTGTAAGCTGGCATTTCTTCACTCTTATTGAATTTTGACTGCACTTCCTTGGATTTAAGTGAGAGGGAGATCATTCGTAGTGGGGTGTGGACTACGTAGCCCTGCGGGAGAAAGAGAGAAGAATATTGTTAGATACTGGTGGTTGAGAGAGATTGCATTATCGATCATTCCCATAACTTATAAACGTTGCTAGAAGTTAAGACAAGCTTACAAAATCAGCCTATAATGTCCACACTGCGGGACACAGGCCCCCTCACCGGAGCGGGCCGTAATCCACCACGCCGGCCCAGTGCCAGTTGGTAGATGTCACATGTTTCAATTTTTTAGAGACAGAGTTACAGATAGTGCGATCCATGACGCCGCGCCCCACTCCTCGCCGACTGTACTGTAAGCTGTACTTTAGTACGGCGCGGGGCGGAGTGGGGCGCGTCGAGGTGGATTGCACTATCTATAGATAAGATAGTGGTAGCTAGCCAGGCGGGTTTACAAAAAGCCCTACCGCCAACCAAACCGAGCAGAAAATTTTGCCCCCGCTGGGAATCGAACCCGGGACCTCTGGGTCTGAGACAGGTGATCTTCTTATAATGTCAACGGTTCAATAGCTACCAACCTGCGTAGCCTTATTGGACGTATCCGTGAACATAGCTCTGAGTTCTGCTGCTCTTGGGTAAAGTAGCTCTATCTGAGGCCACCATGGTAGACGGGGCTGTTTTATTATCCTGTAACAAGGTAAGTATTAGTTGATACTAATCTATATCTACACTAATAGTAAAGCAGAATAGATTATTTTTTTATCAAATGCAGAAACAATTATTTTCTCAATCTGACAAAAATACCTCTAATACCTGTTTCCGTGCATATCTCTAACCTGTTTTCCCCGAAAGGGTAGTTACAAATAATGTGAGATGAGATTGGGACTAGATCTTGAATAATTACGGGAATTGATTGGCCTTCAAATAATCCTACATTGTGAAAGAAAGAAAGAAAAAGTATTTATTGGGACAAGCACAGGAGATCAAATAAAACACACACTTATTAAAAAAAAGCAAGAAAAAAAAACAATAAAAACAAAGTAAAAAATTAAGCAGAAAGTCCTGTGCGAGGCTAAAAGGCTCCTATCTCAGCATGATGTTGCGACATTTAATAATAAATGTCGCAGCGCTGGTGTTCTGATAGGGCCCGCAGTGATGTCACGGAAAGATACAGAAATAAATACCTACAAAATAAATATAAATAAAGAAAGATGTATGAAATATAATAAAAAAATAAAACATTAGTCCGCGTGTCTGCATCCGACGTAACATCAATTACTTGTCTATGCCTTTAGTGTCTGTGGCATCATTGTGACAAGTAAACGACGCAGACGCCGTCACCGGTAAAAATTGTGCTAAATTTGTTTTTTTTTTTTTTGGCACCCAATTTCTTTTGCAACATTCTTAAATATAAATTCTCTCAATAGGCATAACGGAACATATAATATCCCTTAACATAGAACATATAATATAAATTCTCAACTTGCAGAACGAATCATACTAACTTTGGAGTTGTGGAGAAACAGGGTGGAATGTTCCTTCATAGAAATAGGAGGATCCTCCAATCAGACGGGTGGATCCAGTCTCGTGGTCTAACTTTGCTCTCGCGATGTATGATTTTGGTGACGTCGGATGTCTTGCGTAGTTCGTATGTGGTGGCATAGATGCCGTCACATAACATTTGCCGTTACTGCAGTACCTATATTATTGCAAACTTACCTGAGCAAAGAATTGACGATGACATAATGATAAGAGATATGCGTGTTGAGATTGAGGCACACTTTGAGCGCGTCATTGTTATGCGGCATTATCCGGAATAGGGAGACGAAGCAATCCGTCATTAGGTCCAGTTCTGAGTACCCGGATATCAGGTTGCCACGGATGTAGGATTTTGAGGGATTGAAAAGTAGAGACTGCAACAAAAACGTGATATTATCAAACTTGGTGCTGATTTTTCCATCAAATTAATCAAATACGTTTTATACCAGGAATAAAATTGACCGTTGAAAGTTTTTGTTGAGGAAAATGGCAAACCGCTGTATTTATTATTTCTGTAAATTATTTGACACAGGAAAAATCAGGCCGTTATTAAAAAAATGTTGATTGTTATTGAGTAAATTGATTGGAGGTATCAATCTTGTATGCTGAGCATTGGGGCCTTGGTTTGATTCGAGAGTCGAGCAAAGATTGGGTTTTCAATAGCGGCACAGACTCTAAATTTGGGCCGCCGGGTAATGGATCATTACAAGGACAAGCCTATTGAGGCTTGTCCTTATTTACAGAGGATTTATAAGATAACTGGCGAAATATGAGGGTACTATACCGCTTTGCCTACCCCTTCGAAAATATAAGTCGAATTTACGACTAACAAGGCAATCAGATCTCTAGAAATAAATCTTTCGAATTATGTGTGCTATGTTGTGGATGCGTATATTATCAGTCAGTCTGTCAGTCACATAGGTATATCTCTGTGCACTGAATACATCTCACCTTGAGATCGTTAATAGACTTGACGAGTATAAAGGTGACGTTGTCCGAGTCAGCTATGTTGAGGTAAGTAGACGCCTTGCATAGCTTGACGCTTGTCACTACACGTCGTCAGTCAGTTTTTTTTTTTTTTTTTTTACTATGGCATCTCGCAGGTATACCACTAAGGTATTTACTGCTCAACCGAACAATCCTGTGGCTGCCTTAAGCACTACACTCAAAGCCTCCAGCCAGGAGCAATACTATTCTAAATTAAAATTAGGCGAACGCTCGCTAAGGGCACCCCCTGTGGGGTACGAACCTCGGCTTAGGGCGTCGCTGAGGGGAGGACAGCAAGATGGGACAGGCTGGATCAAGGATGTATCATTATTATTATACGGGGAATTTAAAGCTACGCGCTCAGCTGCGGCGCGGGCTGGCGCTTCATCGGACAAGGGTCGGGGGGGAGTATTATTTACTCGTGAGGGTCGCGATCGCGGAGGACCTCGGCGGCGAGGTCGGTACGACGGGTGTCGGGTGTAATCGTCAGTCAGTCATTCAGTTACACAGATATATCTCTGTACACTGAGGCCGCTTTCCGAATTAGGACATAATCGCTCACAGCGCTGACATCGATATTTGGCGTTCCGAGTAAGATATCACGATAATGACAGCTGAGGGCTGTCAACAATTCGGAACGCTCGTAAACGCACTCACAGTACTCGCTCAACGTCAAAACTTGCTTATCATATTTCTTTGTGTTTATACCACAAATTTCTTCTTCTTCTTTGTTTAGGAAGCGAACGGTAGCCAGAAGCACAATTTCGAAAATGCCACGTTAGTTTAAAGATATGATGCGAGTCAAAACAAAACAGCTCAACTGTCATTTTTGACAGCGCCCACGGTGATATTTGTAAAAGGCATGGTCGGCGTTATCGCAAGATGGCGCACGTCATGACGTCATCGATGACGATTCAAGTCGTACGACTGTTAGCACGCTCAAATCGATTACATCGTAACTCGGAATGCAGGGTGAGTACAGCTCACCTTGAGATCGTTGATGACAGACTTGACGAGTATAAAGGTGACGTTGCCCGAGTCAGCTATGTTGAGGTAGGTGGACGCCTTGCATAGCTTGACGCATGTCACTACAGCTGCTTCTGTCATCTGTTTTGAGTTGTTTTGAGGACCTGTGGAGAAGAAAAAGTCATGATCAGTTACCTATAGCTAAAGAAAGGTACAAGACTACTAGTTGGTTGTTATTATTTTTATCACAAAGATGATTTTAGTTGAACGAAAACCAGGTAATAAATGACAAATTAAATTAACTGAAAAAAAAAGTCTTCCTTTCAAATATCTCTCTATAATTACGGCGAATCCCTATGTATTTTACTGGGCATAAATAAATTAAAAAAAAAAAAAAAAATTAAACAAAAAAAAAAAATATCGACAAAAGGTTAAGTTTCGAAAAGAATACTTACTAAGTCCCCGTTTGACGGAGTCAATAAAATGCTTCTTTTTTGTGTGTCGCGGACTGCACGGCGCGCCGCTATCCGCATTCACTATTTCCTCCAGAACTTTCTGTTAACAATAATTAATACATTGTAAATGCATTGAAGGATACCTAAGGCCTTAAGAGCCCGTATCATATACGTTTGTATAATATGATACGGGATATACGTGTATCGTTTTTACGTAATCACGAAACACCAGGTTTTTCAATTGCTTTTAAAGCTTACTGGTAGTAAATTTTAATCTAAGAATGGTTAGTATTTATTTATCTAGTTTTTATTTTTTTATTTATTTAGTGAAATAGACTATGATTTATAGCGAAAACGAGCGCATAAAATTTCATGAACTGAGCTTTGGGTGTATAGATATTATGGAAAAACTACTGAATGTACTCAAAATAAAATTATTTGAACTTTTGAAGAAATTACCTATCCCTGTACGTTTGCTATTTTGCCATTGTTTTACTACATAAAATATTTATTTACGCCCAAAGACGAGTTAAAATTAGTGTTGAAATATGCAAGTTTCGCGCTCATAACTTCCAAACCAATTTTTTTTTCCAATTCTGCTTCCATTCAGGGCTAGATAATGTCAAGACTAATTAATATAATTTTTAGTTTTGAACGTACACCGTCAAACAGACGAGTAATCACCATACTACGTTTGTATGGAAGAATGACCGACTAGCGTACCCTTTAACAAACAGCATCGACACAAGAAATATCTTCGGAATTCTTAGGTAAAAAGTAAGCCCTTTAAAAACCAGCTCTGACATTCGAAATTGAACTTTATACCAATACTTACAGGGTTTAAAACTAGCAACATGATTTGTAGCGGCCACATAGCCACTCTGGATTTCTTGTTGTCTGAAAAACTATCTTGTAATATATCGAATAATGTGTCACAACACTTGCTTAGTTCATCGTTAGGCCGACATTGGACTTCTGCGAATTCCTGAAAACAAATGAAAACTCTTAATATGAAAGAAGATGATATTAAGTGGGATTGTAAACAGAAATAGGTTATCTTGTTTCCATCTTTTTAAAGTTCACTTTTTACGGAGTCCGGTTTTTGACTTTTTTAATTTACTTTTTTTCTAATTATTTGAAGCATCTGATTTGTGAGATTTTAAAACACTATACAGGTTGAATTTTTCAAGTGTGCGTTTTCTGTATAAACGTGTAAACTTAATACGCAAGGCACAGACTAATCATCATTTTCATGCAGCAGGTCTTCTCCCTTCACACTTTTCTATTAGTCACCCCCTTTCTAACCATATCATCTTTCACACAAGACACAATACTATTTTCTTTTAAACTAAGTAGAGGCAATCGATTTACGAGATTTTAAAACACTATACATGAATTTTTCTCTCTCACACTCTGCGTTCGTCGCTCGGCGTGGTAACACGCCGTGTTCGGGTTCGCGACAAGTCAATCGTCATCCTGAGGATGCCTCGTTGAGAGGTGAAACACATGGCGATTTATTACAGCGTTTTTTATGACTCTTTAGGAATAGTTTAGCGGAATAGATTACTAAATATATCTACGTCTAGTATTTTATAATGGATTTCTGCAAGGTCACGTCTGAGTCAATTAACTATCTAGCAATTATTATATCATTGCCATGCAAAACGATTACTGTACTGAATGGCGCGAAGTTGCTTCGGCGATTCTGTCTTTGTCGGCTTTAAAACGCAGGTAAGCATTTTTTTATATATAAGCAACTTTTTTACCTGTGGCTTATCTCTATTTTAGGTTTCGAGAAATCTATTTTTTTTAAATCCAGCCAATTTTTCCCTATTCTAGGAATTAATGTCAAACGGGAAATTAAAACAAAGCACTCAAATACCTGGGGGTAAGTATCCATCCAATTCCATATAGCTTTTTCTAGAGACGAAACTAAAACTATGTGAGCCGATTTCCTTAATAACTTAAACTTTTGTATTGATTCTGAAACAAACATGCTTTATTACCTACTGCCTACAAATAAAATCATTTGAAAAGTAGGCCTCCCTCAATTTGCACTTTTGAACTTGGGTCTTTTATTTCCAATAATTTGTCACTTTTTATGTAACTGGAAGGCAAAGTCGAAATTGACCCAATTTCACGGTTTTCACAAAGCAGAAAAACATAACGTAACCATCACGCCTTGTTTCCCCGAAGGGTTTTGTACCTATAGTCCACCCACATTTCGCCAGTTATATTTAAGTCCCATGTAATAGGGGGCGAGCCTATTGCCAATAACCGGGCACAAATCCAGACTCCGGGCTGCTACTGAGAAATTACAGAAAGAAAAACCCAATGACACTTTGCCCGACCTGGGATTCGAACCCAGGACCTCATGTTCAACAGTAGCGCTTGCGACCACTAGACCAACGAGGCAGTCTAAAGTAGAAAAAGAATGACTTTTTTTTTTTTTTGGATTCTTTGTTTAGCTGATTGTCGCCAGTCGGTTTTTATTAAATAAGCCCCTGATGGTACGTAGTCAGTTACTTTGTCATTACTGTGTCGATACTGTGGCATTGCAGGTACTATCGAAGAACTTCATATCTAATCAGTTTGAAAACAAAATCCCGTGAAAACGATGACCACATCTGTTACCGCCCCGGTTCTATAGCGGCCGAGCGCTGCAAGCAGAAATAGTCCTTACGGTGTATAGATATGAACTTCTTCGATGGTAAATTGTCATCAGAGAGACAGAACTTGAAAAGTCTCATTCAGTCATTTGACAACCCTGGACTTTTAAACCTATTTATTTTTGTCAAAACAATATGGCAGTTTTCAGACCCCCAGGAGAACTTTGAAATAACATCCGAGAATGTAATCACCAAACTATCCATATGGAAAAGTTTATCAAGAACTTAAAGTTCCCTTACAGTCCTTAGAATGCACGTGCGCGCGGAATGGGACTTAAGTATATTGACTTAAGGTTAAAATTACAATGACTACTCAATACAAAATTTAAAAGGTACAATTATTACCTGTTAGCAGCCGTATAAGCCTCAAAATATCGACGTTGATGTGTTGTATTAACTCTATGTCTGTATAATCGGGGTTTTCTTCTGAGCTAGATGATAATTCCTGGAAACAAATTAAATGTTAGCCACTTTTGCGTTACATCTTCAGCAAAAAATATTGGTGGTTTTTTCACGAAGACGTTTCGTCTTGCAGTCGATATTTATCAGAATGAAACCTTCTAAGTGTCCAGGTATAGTGGTTTCGATTTTGTTTGTTTTCGTAGCTATTATACCTTTACCCTTAGTCATCTTAAGTATATTTCAACTTTTAGCAAAAAATTTCAAAGTCAATTATAAATTTTAATCTTAAGATTCATTATAGTTGCCTTACGCAATTTTTCAATGCGAGCATTGGGCCCCTTGTTTCATTATTGGAGAAAATACTATATAAAAATGTATGTGACTTTCGAGTTCATTTTTTTTTTGTTCCTTTACCTGTAATCTTGCACTGATTCTGTTGAACACCGCACTGAAGAAGTTCAAACTGAGCGCGAATAATACTTTGCTTGCCAACTGTCTTAGTAAAGTGTTGTTCAGTGTGCTTTCATTTCGCATGTCCGTGTAATAGTAGATGGAAACTGTTGAAGGTAAAACACAATTAATATTTTGAAATAAAGAAAAAGGAAGAAAATTCGTTTATTTGCGGCACACATGACGCAAGCAAAGAAAAGCCGCGAAAATAACAATTTGGGGGAAAATATGCGTCACATCCACGCAAAACGGCCATCGCTCAGCATAATGCTGGGGCAAGCAGGGGGAGGGGAAATGAAGGGGCCTGTTATTCGGTGTGTTACGCATAGAAGTCGTCCTGTTACACATCATTCACAAAAAGTTTCCTAGCGAGAGATAAAAGTAAAAAGTAAGTTAAAAGAAATTGCTTCGGATTTCCTGTTGCGAAAATGTCAAAAAACAAAACACGTTGTCGACACTGTTGGGCAGCAGAAAAGCAGCGTGAGTTACTTTTTGGAACCGTCGCGCGTCACCGTGATTTTTGAAAAAAAATAAATCGTAAAACTTAATATTATCTTCAACACACCCAATAAACAACCATAAATAGCATGTCTAACGCAAGGACTCATCAGTACCAATCTAGTGAAAATTATAAAAAAGATACAGGATGTTGATTTTTTCGAATTTTAATAAGAATTCGTTAAAAAAAAGTCAATTTTCTCATAAAAACACAAAATAAATTATAACTCTGCAGGGGTTGACCTTAAGGACCTCCCGTAGAACAACTTTTTGCAGCTGATGACCCCATCTAACCCCTAGTTGCGTTTGATCCACGACTTTTGGGCCACCCTGTATATAAAAGAAAGTCGTGTTAGTTACACTATTTATGACTCAAGAACGGCTGGACTGATTTAGCTAATTCTTTTTTTGTTGTGTTCGTTATTGTCAGGAGAAGGTTTTAGGTAGGGTAGGTAGAGTAGGGTAGGTAGGGTAGGGTAGGTAGGGTAGGGTTTAGGGTAGGGTCGGTAGGGTAGGGTTTAGGGTAGGGTCGGTAGGGTAGGGTTTATGGTAGGGTAGGTAGGGTAGAGTAGGGTAGGTAGGGTAGGTAGGGTAGGGTAGGTACAGGTAGGTGCGCCGTAGATAAGCACTTAGTGCTACCCGTGTGAAGCCGGGGCGGGCAGCTAGTAACTAATAAAAGAAGTGTTTAAATCTCCAAAACAAAGTCGGCACCGACAAAGCTCAATTATTGAAGAGTTCAACAAACTTTATTTGTAAATGATTTATGCAGTTTTTTTTCATAAATCTCTATTTTCCAAAACACTTTTCGTAATTTCTTACGCGCTCGTTTTACTAAAATAGTTCGGAATGGTGTTTGTGTGCGTGCGAAATAGACGCGCGTGTAGACTAGTGACTAACTGCTCATCACTGATAATCTCTGTCGGACTGTGGAGCTAGCGACCTCGATAATTATTTATTTTACCTCGATGGTCCTAGTTTATCAATTATAACTTCTAGTTACAGCTCTATGTAAGCGGGCACGCCCTTTATGCCTGGAGGCTTTATTTTCTTTTTTTAGATATTGTTTACGTTTAGTTATTTTTATTTCTGCTTGAGTATAGTTCTCGATGTTTTTGGTTGGTATATTGGCGTGTGCTAGCTGTCATATGGCTATTAATTTATAATTTAAATTGTGTTTTGCGTAATGTAAATTATCTTATAAATTATTGTTTTTTTTTCCTAACTGAACTGACAGCTGTGCTGCTGGGGAGTTTGCTGCGCCACTTCTTCTTCCCAGCAAAAGCACTAGGAAGTGGTGAAGGGTGGGCGTTTTGGGGGACTGTCTTATGTAATTTTGTCGTTCGAAAAGTGCTGATTCTCAGCCTAGTTTGAATAAATGACTTTTGAATTTTGGACACGATGCCAGTAGTCCGTGAGCCAGCAACAGGTTTTTCGGACCAATTTCCTCTCAAGCGTACGTCGTGAAATGCTTCAGAGCTGTATTGAACAGCATGGTGAACGTCAGCTGCCGCTCCGTGGGTGGGTGGGACAGCGGCAGCCTCTCAATCACGTAAAAAAAAAAATGTTTTCAATCATTTCCTCCCGAATGAAAATTTGTTAAATGATAGTTAACGCAATTATTCGAAGATAAAAAAAAGTCAGCTGGCCGTACCGTGGTGGATTATACGTCAGCTGGTCACACGAATTTGCAAAAAAAAAAATTCGTTCTGTGATGTCCTCTCACTTGAAAATGTGTCAGATGATAGTTTACATGCTATTTTGAATAAATAAAAACGACAGCTGGCTATATTTTGGTGGAAAGGTCGTCAGCTGATGCAGTGAAAGTAGTCCGTGAGCCAGATAGTATATTCTGTCAGTAATTTCCTCTCAAGCGATAACTCGTGAAATGCTTCAGAGAGTTGTATTAAACAGCATGGCGAACGTCAGCTGTGTGTTTCGTTCAGTGATGTCCGTCCTCTCACTTGAAAATGTGTTATCAGATAGTTTACATGCTATTTTGAATAAATAAAAACTTCAGCTGGTTCTATGTTGGTGGAAAGGTCGTCAGCTGACGTATTTAAATAAGCGATCGGCGCTCACGCCTGGCTCCCATGCTCCAACTTTCACTGCATCAGCTGTCGAAAAAAAATTTTTAAAAAAAGCGGGGGGTTTGCGGCCGTAGGTAATTATTCCAAGGTCACTGTTGAGGTATAATACTGTTACTTTATTATACTGTGATACTGTGCCGGTACCAAAACTGGTTCCAAACAAATATTTCCGTAAGTTAGAAAGAGAAAACGACATAGTAAGTAAAAAGGCTAGTTAATAGACATTAAAAAAAATACTTCAAGGTACAAATACGAGATTTGTGGTACGCGGCAGGTACCTGAATTTGTCACCGCTACTTGTTAGGTGGAGTACCAGAACCCGTCCAGAACGGGTACCTGTTTGAACTGGTACTCAGGATACTCAAGAACCGCTAAGTACTGGTACAGAACCTGTACTTTTGGTATTCCGGTCCCAAGCCCTGATCGTGGTAGAATATTTGCCTGGAAAATGGCAATAAACTCACCGCAAACTAGACGGCGAAATGTCGAAGTCCTATACACCTATCAGTTTGGGGAATTCCAACGGATCGTAATTATAAGTTTAAAGTCAAAACTCACCAATAAACTGGCAGACCTCCCTCAGCAGGATCTTCACATTCGTAGCCTCATCATACTTTGCCGTATTCTTAGGCTGTGAGCTGAGACATATTTCCAGAGTGTCCAGGACTATCACCAGACTATCGTGGTACCCTTTCTCTAACTCTGTCTGTGGACGGTTCGCACCTATTGATATTGTGGGCTGGTACTGCGAAAAGTAATACTGGTTGAGCTATACGATGACTGCATGCAAGTATGCCGTACGCTAGGACAACATTGGCGTAAAGAGTTATACTTAAAAAAATAATTTTATTTCAATTGAAAGTTTGGAGAATTATATTATGTGTGGTTGTGATGGGAGTGGAGATAGCGTAAGCTTTTATAAACAGTCTCTTTCACCTTTTTCTCATTTGCTTATAGAAATCTTGCCCGACGACATTTTTTTTTACCTTTTATTATATTATACGGTATGTTAACTAACTAAGGGCGTTCCCTTTAACCCGCAAAAGTATAGCGTCCCTAGTCCCTTTATGCAAAAAAAAACAATAAAGCATTTTTTTATGGTGGTGTTTCACAAAAAATATTAAATAGATACAAAAAAGAAAAACTCTGTACATGCGCACTTTTCATGTTGAAAGACAAGTGCACGTGTATAGTGTTTCTTTTTAATGTCTTTCTAATGGTTATTTTTTCTAGCATGTATGGACACTTATCTTATTGCGGGTTAGCGGGAACGCCCTTCGTTAGTTAACATACTGTATTATCAGAATAACTAGACAATCTCTACTCTTCGTCTTGCATTACAATAAATAAGATTTTCACCTCACCACCTTAAACAAGCAGGTTTTGCTGTCTAGAAACAGTGAGCAAAATTCGATTTTGCTGCGAGCGTGAGGCAAAGTAACTTTTTAATTATTTTTTTTAAATGCCGAGAACAGTGTTGGGTCTACTCACAAAATTCTAAAGATTTTTACTTTAATTAGTTTTGTCACTATCACTTCGATACGAAAAAAGCGAGAGATAGAAACAAGTCGATTCGAAGTTCGATTTCTAAATTCCATATCTACCTAATAGGCCCAAAAAAGAAACAAACAATAAAACGTTCGGATACACATAAAACCTTAAAATTGCAAATCATCTGTTAAGGTTTTATTTAAATTTGTTTTATTAAATTTTTTGGAAGAAGTTCTTAAAGCGGCTTGCGGTAAGAGTGCACTGGCAGAAATCGTAACGCAAAAAAGCCCTTGCGACTGTCTTCTTCTAATTCAAAGAGAAAGAAAGAAGGAGAGGGATAGAAAGTGTGCATTTGGTCAAAATGAAAATCCAAGATGGCGGCTGCGAAAATTTTCAAATTTTTCGTCAGGGGTGTCGTTTTCATAGCTTGCGAGGGTGCTAAAGCCGATACTGACATTAAAATGTAAATCCAAGATGGCGACTGTCAAAATTTTAAAGTTTTAATCATGGGTATCGTTTTCATAGTTTTGAGGGTGCTTAAGTCGATAGTGAGGTCAAAATGTAAATCCAAGATGGTGGCTGCAAAATACGAAGTGATGAAGATTATTTAAAAAAACCTTGTGCGATCCGAAAAGGGCATAATATTATGGTACTGCACTAACATTACAAAAGAGTATTTTTTTTATTATTATTGATACTAAAAAAGTTATTGGTATTTAAAATTCACATTTTTAGTTCCAAAATTACCCCAAATCCATTAAAAATTTGCAAAACTCATAAGTTATGACTTTTAGACACCCGCCAAACGACGTCCGCCACCCGCACCTAACGTAAAATTCGGTAAATTTCACCATTGGAAAAAAAATGTGGGGGTTCTTTTCTTTTTTCCTGAATATTTCCACATAAATATGCTCACATTATGATACCTAACAACACCCTCACGGATCGAACAGTGTTTTTTTACATGTTGTATGTTCTCGCTGCTGAGGTGAAAAGTTGTATGTGTTACACGAGAGCAAATTTATTTGCATCTCGTGTCTTTGAATCCCTCGCAGCGCTCAGGATTCTAACCTAGAATCACTCGCTACACTCGTAAAATCAACACTCGCAGCAAAAAATTACTTTGCTCTCTTGTTGCACAAATAACTATTTTGCTTTAAAATATGACGACACAATAGAAGTGAAAATTTATGGAGCCCTTAAGCCCTTGAGAACTTATACGCGATTCAGTGCTGAGTATAAGCGATTCAGTATCACCGACCCTAGTGATAGTTCCGTTACGGTCACTGTTCAGAGGCCCTCGTTTGAGTCTTTTAACCATCTCGACTTTACGAAGTGAAGGCCAGTGAAGAGCCAATCGGTGCGCCGAACGCGGTCGATCCGTAAAATCGAGATGGTTAAGAGAAACTCATAATAGGGTCTCAGAAAGAACGCAGTGCGCCTAAATAAGTTTTCACTTAAACTTAATTATTTCAGTGATATGGTTGTGTGTTCGGTTTATAGACAATCTCATAAATTCAACCATAAACAAATTAAAGATCATAATTGTTGTTTTTTTTTTTTTTTAACACTTACCAGTTCATTAACTCTTTGCAGTATCTTAGTGAGGCCGGCGATAACTAAAGAGAAGCGATGTCTGCTGATCTGAACGAGGCACGCTTTGCATTGCTCCTCGTTGATTCGGGAGTGCAGGTTCTGAGCACCTGTCTTGTAGGGTAGCTAGTGATAGAGAGACATTCAATTTAGATCTCTTTAATTTAAAAGTCAAAATATGTTGAGCAAAAATAACAAAAAAGTAAATGATACAAAGAAACACGTTTGTATATGGGTGGTCCAAATAGTGACGTCACAAAAGAAAAAAGAAAGTGAAAAAGTCGTGTGAAACTAGTTTTTTTTTTAAAGCGATTTGCGCAAGAATAAAAAAAAAATATAAAACTCGAAAACTATACTAAGAATCGCGGAACATACATGGGGTATTTTCGGATACCCTCGGGCATGAGGAATCAAATTTTTGATGTGTTACATCTTTCATCTCGCTCTCCTGCAATCTGTGGGAGTGATTTCGTGAAAAGGGACGGAAGTGTGTAACAGGAAGCCGGGGAAGCGCGCGCTATTTGATTTGACCAATGAGTTAGCCGTCAGATGGTACCAACCCATTTTCCGAAAGGTTGGTACTGTCAGCCAAGATGTCAGATGTTACACATCTTAAGCGACTACTATACGGCTCTTTTTTTATGACGTCACTATTTAGACCACCCTGTATATTATTCCTTTCCGGCGGAATTTAGTATCCAGTGGCAGACTTTAGTATAATGGTTAAAATAGGTCGAATCTGTCCCAAACTCGAAGTCAAAGTCAAATAATTTATTTCAATTAGGCACAAAAAAGGCACTTAAGAACGTCAACATTTACAAAAAAAAATGATTCTAGTCGAATCGGGTTACCCCGACTCCACCTAGTCTTTTTGGCTGCACCCTAGAGTGTATTTAAAAATCCGAAGGCGCGGAGGGTGGGCAGCCCCCGCCCGCTGTAACGAAGCATAGGCACCCGTGCGAGCCGTAGCGGCTGAGGCGAAGCTGCGAAGGTGAGCATGGGTGCCTATCCTTTGTTACGTAAGGGCGAAGGGGCTGCACTTCCCGCAGCGCCGGAAACGTGCAGAAGCAAATTTGTTTTTTGTTTTTTTACAAAAATGGTGTGGTACCTGGGGGGAGGGGTACCCCGCTCCTACCGTCCCCCCTACCCCTTACCCTCGTTTTCGTGCCACCGGATACTAAATTTTAACCATCTGGAATTTTATGATTTTTTCTACTGGGAACTATAACTTAACTGGTGAAATTTAGATGGTTAACATCTACCTATCCTTACAGTCACGGTATACATTGTGAGTAATTCTTCCATTTGCTTCATTTTATTCATAGAAGCATATTTTTACAAGATTTTTTTATTTTTTAATAAAACATAACATCATGCCTGTTTTCCGCCGAAAGGTTATGCGAGGTGTACCTATAGTACATCCACATTTCGCCAGTTATGTTTAAGTCCCCTGTAATAGGGGGCGAGCCTATTGCCATCAATTGGGCACACATCCGGAAAAACCCAATAACACTTTGCCCGACCCGGGAATCGAACCCAGGACCTCATGCTCAGCAGTAGCACTAGCAACCATTAGACCAACGAGACAATTTTTTTTCACTTTTCCTTATTAATTCAGTTTTTGTGTCTGTATGTGTTTTGATGTGGCTTTACCATAATTTTGAGAATTTATTCTAGGTTTATGTGTGATGTGGATGTAATAATGAACTGATATATAGCACAGATATGTTTTTTTACATATCGCCACATCAGCACATTACACCCATCAGAAGCAGTGGCGGCTCACTAGTATTTTTAAAAGAATAAAAGGGTTTTTTATTATTATATCAGCTACTGAACTTAATTATATCCCAAATTATCTACATCATGGTTCTCAAAATGAAAATGTCCTATTTGATGATTCTTTAATAATTTATTGAATACACAATATCATAATTTCAGCCCAGAAACGTGCACTGTTGGACAAAGGCCTCCCCAAACGTCGCCACATCAACCGGTCCTAGGTACAATACTAGATGTATTCCATTATAATTATATTAATAGAATAAATAATTGGCCCCACCTATCCAAAAAATTAATCCAAAAGTTTTCGTAAGTTATAAGTATTCAGTAGGTTCTGACTGTATGACTGTATGGATGCCTATAATTGACAACTAAAATACTCTAAAATATTTCGGTCGGATTATTTAATTATTTTTAATTACCGGATTCGCAATGCCGGGTCGCCGATCAATAACTTAGTTACGTACAAGTCCATTATTATTTTCAAATAATATTAGATACCTGAATGAAATACGCACAGAAAAATTAGAAAACGTAACAAAAACTGTTTGTAGTTGTTCATAACATGGGTTAAGTGGATAATGCCTAAAGAAAAAAAATATATTTTGTTTACATACCCGATAAACTCCTAATATGGGTGGGTCTTAGAAATTTAATTAAATACATAAATTGTGACTTACCTGCTCCTCGAAGCGGGCAATTAGCGAATTGGCCCATTCTCCAGGTTTCTGCGTCCCCATTTTGTAAATAAAAGATGTATAGCTTGTATAAATAAATTAAAAACAACAATTTGTTTTTTGCACATCCATTTCAGATCTTTGATTTCTAAAAACTACTAAAATGATACCAGCGTCCTTTAAGTAAATACTGCTAAATTTTTATAGTAGTTTTCTTTCACAAGCTTATCGCACTTTTGGAAGACATTGAGTAATGGCACACTATCTTTAATAAATCTGGCATATGAAATCACGACCAGTTTTCTTTTAATATGAATTTTCAACTTCCATGAAAACTGAATCTTCAAATTTTCTCCTAAAATGTTTTGTTTTTTAACATACTCCTGTCAAGTGAAAATCGATAATCTGTGACATGCGTACCGTTCATTTCTACGTATTCTCCGCCAAAATGTTATCGATTTTTCATACATAAAAATCTTAGTATAGTGGACTCACGGCTATGTCCGCATGCGTGCTGGTCTGGCTAGGTGTGAATGTACTTCGCTTTTTTGCGTTATAATTCTAGCCCTGAATTTCTTCCTGGCTAGAGCATTGATACTTATTAAATATTAACTCAATGGGCTAGCTAAGATGGTTCTTTTATTTTTGACTTAAATTAATAATATTATAATGTTGGTATTTACTGTATCGGTACCTATATAGCTACGTAGTATCCCTATGTAGTCTGTGCTATATAGTAGCTAGAGTGATAGAGTCTGGCTAACGAAAGTTGGCCCCAGAATATTGGCGGCAAATTTAAAAAATACATGCATGACAACACTAAAATTATACTATGAAAATTGGAATAACCTACTTTGATACTTGGTAATTCATTATTAAAAATATCATATATATAGTAATAAGGACGCTCGAACTTTAGCAGCGCATAGCGGCCATTTCGGTAATGCGATTGCTACCAAATTTGGCATGAATATATATTTTGTCGTGACATTTCACCATGGAACGCTACACGCTTCAACAACGCGTAGAAATTGTGTAAAATTTATTATCTAAACCAGTTGTCTATTCGCCTACGTTCTGTGCATTGTGTTCAATTTATGGCGTTCATCGTGTGAGTTAACACCGCTCGATTACTTTCTGTGGGGTTACATGAAATCTTTAGTGTACGCAGATAAACCACAGTCAATTGTTGCCCTAAAGGCCAACATAACTCGCGTTCTTCGTGAAATTGACCATTTATGCGAAGACGTCCTCCAAGATTAGTCCACCAGAATACGCCATCTACAGCGGAGTCGCAGTGGCCATTTGGCTGATATTATTTTCCACACATAATGTCATTGAATATTCTTTAAAATGTTATAAAAATTGTAGTAATATCACTTAAACAGGTTGTTTTATTTCATTTCAAAGTTCGAGCGCTCTTAATGAAAAACCCTATATATAGACAGTATAAGAACATTATGTTAGGGAAATAAAGAAACAGAATTTATCCACACATGTATTAATTTTTTATATGTATCAGGTTTGTAACGGGATTTTAAGGATTTATTGATCTGATATAGGTGTTAGTATATGAGGTAAATATGAGCGGAATCCGAAAATAAATAGACAAATAAAATACGATAATATTCCATACATAATAACTTAGTTTTATTCATCTTAATCAAAATCAGATTCTAACACTTCAATGCCAAAAGATTCATCACTGTCACTAGTATCGCTGTCTCCAACATTTATAATAAAACTTTCTAAATTTTCTTCTGTTATTTTATCACGTTCTTTATATTTATTTTCAACATGTATTACATGATCAGTAATTTTCTTCCAATCCTGTGAACTTACGTTTTCAAATGAATCTTTAATTATTTCTTCTAATGCAGCTGTAGTAACTGCAATATTTTTGCTAGCCACTTTACGTTTTGCCAAACTCCACACAAGCTCGATCGCATTTAAATCACAATGGTAGGGTGGAAGTCTCAACACCTCATGACCACATTGATATAAAATTTCATCAGCTTCATATATTGGATTAGGCGTATTTAGTTTTACAATACACAACAGCTCTGCTTTCGTGTGGTAGTCCTCATATTGAATTCCATTATCACGAAGCCACTCTCTTATATTACTTTTACGTGTTTGTGTGTTCGGAACCTTATTTATAATTACCGAATGGTAACTAGCATTATCCATTATGATTACACTTGGTTCTTCCAAATTTGGTATAAGTTTTTCTTTAAGCCATTTATTAAAATTTTCAGCATTCATGTCATGGTGATAATCAGCATTTTTTGATTTAGTACTAAACACTAACAAAGAGTTTGGTACGGGGCCTTTCTCTGATCCAGCATGAACTATAATGTACCTTTTCCCGGTCGAAACATTTTCAATTGCACCACTAGTTGAAGGACCTTGCCATGACTTCTTAGGCTTGTAGTTTCTATGGACATAAGTCTCATCTAAATAAATGATTGGCTTGCCTTCTGCACGTTTTCCTGCTATAGTTCTTAAAAATCTATGTCTCCAAGCAGATATGTCATAGCGTTCTATTAATACAGAACGCTCATTTTTATTATTTTTAAATTCATAGCCATTGGCTAATAAGAAGCGGCGCAGAGTTTCTCTGCATCCGTTAAAATCAATACTTTCTTTTAACTCCACCAACAGTGTCCTCAGTGTAGGAACTTGTTTTTTAACAATATAAAATTCGTTTATCTTGTTACGCATAGCATCTATGTCAAAGTTATCTAGGTTAGACACAGTAGGTTTCCGTGGGCGTTTCTTCCCCGGGGTACTCCAGACACCTTCATTTACTGCACCTTCCCTTTTTACTCTCTTTAGTGTTCTGACACTCACTTCAGCAAAGAAGATATACAAAATATGTAATTAATTCTTGGTTTACGTAAATGCAAAGGTTTTTTTCGGCATAATTTCAAAACACCAGTGTATAGTAAAAACTTACCAGTCATTGAAGTTATTTCTTCTAAGTACTGATTCTGGGTTATTATCCTATCTTTCTGCTCTAATTCAGTGAGATTTTCAATAGTTCTTACTATTTCATCAACTCCTTCGACATCTTGCAGATTCTCTGTTAAAGAAAGTTAATCGTTTTAAAATTACCATTGTATGTATTTTAATTGTTTTTTTTCCTCTGTTATATATCGTTTTGTATGTACAATAAAGCATATAATAAATAATAAATTACCAACAAAAATACAGCAAAAATTCATTATGAGTATATACGTAAAACATAGGTGATGTTATTAAAATGAATACGTTGACTGATGCGATGTACGAATGAATATAATTAGTTTTATTCAATACGAAAAAGCGAAAGTAACTTATTTGTAAGGATACGTAAATTATAAATCAAAATTTTATTAAGACGACTGGATAGGTAGGTGTTCAAAGTATCAAAATAATATTGTCTACTAACCTATGAAATTCAACACCACACGTAGACAATCTTGTTTTTGTTTAAATGCGGCATCACGCTGTTGTTGTTTTTCGTTGAACTTGCCAATCATGCAAAACAACATCTTTCGTACACCACTTTTGATAGATTTGTTCATTTTAAACCGTAATTAGAATCACAATTTACACAAACGCATACAATTTGACACCAGAGATACCGAACGACAACCTTGTCAAATTGACGTTGACGTTCATACAGAGTTGCTATATAAAAAGTTCGCAAATAATTCCAAGGCCTACTTTCGTTAGCCAGACTCTACATGTCTGCTCCAAGAAGCTCTGCTACAAGAAGTAGTTACAAATCAAGATTTATAGTGTAGTTGTAGCTCAGCCTTAGACCAATAACCAAAATAATGGTCTTAGAACTCAGTAGCTGGTAATGAGCGATTCTAATTTTCGAACTTCCCGCATTGCCACTAGTGAGAACGGCGCGGGTTACTATGTGGCCCACGGCCACGAGCACGGCCACTCGTGGCCACAGAACATATGTACCCTACTCGTGGCCTCAACAGTCGACTGGCACACTGACATCTGCAGGCGTAATCCGCATAGACTACTATTAAAACAGGTAATCCGTAGGCTTCGGCGTAACGTGTGCAGCTTCGTAGCTCATTTGTGAAATCCACTTACATATCAATGGTTTGGTCTGTAATTTCCTAATAAATTGTGAAAT
This sequence comes from Xanthia togata, assembly GCA_963853775.1. Taxonomy (NCBI): domain Eukaryota; kingdom Metazoa; phylum Arthropoda; class Insecta; order Lepidoptera; family Noctuidae; genus Xanthia; species Xanthia togata. The sequence goes on along the minus strand of OY970817.1, from coordinate 9,395,653 downwards.
ACTGTATAGCAAGAGATCTTTAAATGTGTTCCTCTATCTAAGCTAAGATTTTTTATGTTATGTTGCCAAGATATTTTTTTTATTATGTTTTGTAATACTCTACAACACTAAGTTTTTCTGTCAGGCTCTCTCGCTGTCCTGCTGTCGCCCTGACAGTTTCGTATTGACAGATGACAGTTGCGATTTTGACAATCATCTTCTTATTTTCCAGTCTGTCAAATAAAAGTTTATCATTGACTGGCGCTTAATTTTATTGTTGATTAGAACAAGGAAAGTAAAATATAATTATATTATTTATATCCAGCGGCAAGCTACGAGTTTATTTTACAAAATGATGGTGAGTTTTTCCGTGTAAACATTAGTATTACAGCGTAAACCGATTGTTTTTCCTACTTTGCCGGGGGGCGTCTCCGTCTATAAGATTTCCCGTATTATTCGTTAATTTCGCCAGATATCTAAAGGTTATGACTCATTTTCGTAGAGATAATGAATGTGTGGTGCATTTCTTTGTAAGAATTCATTATTTTTGCTTCGTTTTTCGATAATTAGTTTAATGACGTGGATCTATACTTTTTGTTTTTTTTTTCGCGTGATAGCAGAAACGACCTTGTTTTTATTGATGTATTTTATGAGTGTGTTAATTTCATTTTTCACGTTCGTAAGTTTTTATAATTGTGTGAAGGATACATTGTTTTTTATGTGTTGTGATGGTACCTAAATGTTTGTATTGTATTCTTATTGGAAAGTTGGAATGAAACATTGACTTGCCTATGGACGTTTAAAGTAAAACCTATTGCAGACCATTGCTGTGCATAGGCCTATCCTAAGTCCTGGTATCCACCAAAGTGGATAGGAGGCAACAATCTCATAAACAACCAAAAGGCAAATAATTGAATGTACCAAAGTATTAAATCTCCTCTCATCGGCTTTGGTGGTAACAGGACCCTAGTTTTCGCCAGACGAAACTCTTCTCCATATTCTATCCAGTCCTTTTGTGCTGCCATAATCAGAGAGTTCTGTGGTGAAGAAAATACAACTATAGCTTAACTGTAAACATTCCAGGATTGCGTTGAAGATAACAACCATGATCCCCTGTCAGCACCAACAGCTCAAACTCCTGGCTCCGCCGACCCTAAGCTGGATAAGAAGAAGCCGAATGAGAATGTCTGTTTAGCTGATAACAGCTTGTTGGTAAGTGCTCAATGTGTTATTTATGATATTTTATTTCTGTAAATTTGTTGGGTAAACAAATTTTTGTTTGTTGGGTAAAACGGCCGCTATAGCCCACGCACAATGGTCCACCTGACGGACTAAGTGCGGAAACCAAACGCCATAACACAGAACATAGATGGGTAAAACACTTACATGAAAAGAAATAATAACAGCATCACGCCTGTAATCCCCGAAGGGCTGGGCAGATGTGTACCCAAGTATACCCATGTTTTGGGTGCGAACCTATTGCTATTAAGCAGGCACAAATCCAGACTCCAGGCTGCTACTGAGAAAATCCAATATTACTCAACCTGGGAATTGAACCCAAGACCTCATGCTCAGCAGTAGTGGTTGAGACCACAGTTGCGGCAGTCAAAATAATTATAATAATGAAATTCTAATTTATTTTAAAACTTATTGAGGTTACTACTCTGAGAAGACAAACCAAAACAAACTCACAGTCTCTTTTAAAGTCCTGGTCAGATCATGAGAGCACCATGTCTTTTGAGGAAATAACCACACAGAATTGACAGAAAAAAGAAAGAAAGAAAGTAAATTTATTTGACTCGGGTTGAGGCACAAAAAAAAAACAAAAAAAACGGGTTGCACGCCGGGAGTGCCGGCAGAAGTGAAAACATGAATATTAACGTTATGCGGTTTTGATATTTTGGAATGGTTAGGGAATAATTTTGCACCGGTCTAGTCTCCCTCCGTCTTACGAATTTTCGATCAGGTCACGTGTCCTGACGCGAGTTTAACATTTTTTACCCATCACAAAAAAGTGCACAACGCACCCAAAGAAGTTTTCACTTCAAAAATAACAGAATAGTACTGTGTGCCTCATGGCTGTGCCAAATAGGCCCAAACCACTTGGGCCATTTGGCCATTTGAGTGGATCTGTCCAGTCAGTAGCTCAATTTATGACTTACGGCGAAAGCGTCAAGGTAGCCCGCAAAATTCGTTACGTTTTTTTGCAATTTGCAGGTAAGTATGTTGATATAAATATGATTCGCGATTGTATCAAATATTCATTTATAGAATAGGGATGATGCCTGGGTTAAAAAAAAGCAATTCCATTTAGTCCGTCCGCGTCAGTCAGATAATAAAAAAATATTAGACACGTATTTTTTGCTTTATCATATTAATAAAAAATGACTTAGATACAGTGGATACAACGCATTAAAGTTGGGGAGTAGGGGTTGATACGTCACAAGTATGTATAAAATCTACATACAAGTGACGTCATTGCACATTATAACTCAATGTATCGCCGTAATCTTTTGATAACGTAAAAAAAGAAAAAATACGTTATTTTTGCATCTAGTCTACATGACGGACAAAAACATTGTTTTAGTCAACATCCCTATTACTAGCTGTCCGTCCCGGCTTCGCACGGGTAGCACTAAGTACTTATCTACGGCGCACCTACCTACTCTACCCTACCTATACCTACTTACCCTACCTACCTACCTACCCTACCTACATACTTACCCTACCGGAATAAAAAGTCTTTTATCCTATGTCCGTCTCCTGGTTCTAAGCTACCTCCCCACTAATTTTCAGCCGAATCGGTTCAGCCGTTCTTGAGTTATAAATAGTGTAACTAACACGACTTTATTTTATAATAATATAGATAATCATAAAAATCATTAATACAACCCTCTAAGTTCATGTAATCCTATCAAATGACTATTCCATGAAATCATGACATTTGGGGATTATGCTAACACTTCAAGTGTTGTATTTCTGATTCTAATGATTATAATTCTGTAAAGCCATATTTGTTATGGTCGCGAATCATATTTTAATTTCGAAATTTTAAGAAGTTTATATTTCGCTGTGTTAAGTCAATAATCGCAAAAGTTTGACCCATAGCTCGATAGATGGCGTTGCCCTGTTTAAAAGCAAGCTATGGTTTCGTTACCCACGATTAGGTATATGGAATCAAATATTATTAATTAAATAACCCAAAAACAGCATCGTCTTGTTTTATTGCCAAAACACCTAGTAAAACAAAGCATCTTGGTAAGGCTTTGTACACGCTGTCTACTTTAGCACATCCCCCTGAAGGAAAGTAATGCTTTTTGCCCCAACACCTAAACTAGTTTCTGCCTACCCCCTAAGGAGAAAGGCATGAATTTATGTATGTTATGTCCGGCTGTTGCTGAAAACCAGCACCAGGGGGCTTTGTCTCGCATAGGGATGCAGCATTATGCTGAGCGATGGCTGTTCTGCATGTGTCGCATATTTCCCCCCAAATTGTTCTTTTCGTGTTTTGTTCTTTCTTTGCGTCATGTATTACTTACCGCAAATATTTTCTTTCTATGTATGTATGTAAAACCTAAACATAAAATAACTACTTAAGTATTTTAAAAAAGAACAACTTTACTAATACAAAATGAACCAGCATACAGTCAGTTGTCAACACTAGTGAGTTAGAATAGAATACTCTTTATTGCACACCATAAAAATTACAGACATAAATTTAGAAATTTTACATAGTGTGAAACAATGGGCGGTCTTATCGCTTTCAGCGATCTTTTACAGACAACCAAAGTTATTTGTTTATTGATCCTACTAACATTATAAACGCGAAAGTTTGTGAGGTTCGATGGATGGATGTTTGTTACTCTTTCACGCAAAAGATGAAATTTGGCACACAGATAGTTTATGAACACATAGGATACTTTTTATCCCGATATTCCCACGGGATTGAGACTGGGATTGAGACTTACGTGGGTGAAACCGCGGGGGCTTTTTTCTACACTAATATCATAAAGAAAAGACTTGTATATTAGTTAATAAACTCAACAACTACTGGACCGAATTTAAACATTAGTTCACCAGTAAAATGCTTTATTATCACTGAGTAACATTGGCTATAATTTCTAAGGATGATGCGGGCGAAGCCGGTGGCGGAAGCTAAGAATAATTAAAATAAACGCGCCGTGCGTTTAAAATAGGACAGTTTGTTTTTATTTTGTAATTATTTTAGGTGTCGCCTCATGTAAGTGAAAATAGGCATAATAAGATTGATGTTTTTTTGTTCAAACTCAAAGCATTTATTTCAATTAAACCATTTACAGGCACTTTTGAATTATCAAGGGGTCAGTCAGTCAAAAATATGAAGCTAGTTGCCCATTCCAAAGCGAAGTAGGTACCTATGAAGAAGAACAGGCAAGAAACTCCACGGACACTCTTTTAAATTAAAAAAAATTGATACAAAATATTGGTTACATCATTCATTTTGAAATTATGCATGTGAGAACAATGTAATAAGACGTGCACGTTCGTAAAAGCGTCCGTAATAAAATCGCGCATAAATCTTAATAAAATAATAAAAGCGTAATAAAATGTTAATCCAGATCTCTCCACAAAATCATTTACATAAAAAGCGACTCTCGCTACAACACAATAAAGTGCAATTCAGGTCGCACAGCGCTAATTACCTACAGTTATATTCACCTCGAAGTTGCCTCTCTTTCTATCGCGTATGTCTTAGACTCTGACTACGTTACACTCATTGAATTGGCCCAACAAGACAAGCCCATCGCGTACTTGTAGCTTCATACCTAAAATGCGGAGTGAACCATCTGTATTCATCATCTCATCTGTGTTTTTAGTCAAAAGTAAACTAAAACTTGTTGATGTATATATTCATATCAACTATCATAAAATAAACGACAATATAATTAGGCATAACAAGGTTTTGATAGTAAATATTTTTGCAATTTTCTGTTTTCAAGTGATAAGATAAATGATCACAGGAATTTAGTATGTGTCATTATAAAGTAAGCTTATGGGTGGTTATTTGAAAATAATATAACATATAACATCGCGCCTGTATTCCTCGAAGAGTTAGGCAGAGGTGCACCTTAGATAGTACATCCACATTTCGTTAAAATAATATATGTAACTTACAAAAGGATGAAAGATTAAAAAATAAATTGTTGCTGCGGCACTGACAGGAAAATATCTTTGGGAATCCTGCCAGTTTCTGTTCTAAAATGCACTAAATATTGTAATCGCAGTTATTATTTTAATAGACACATAACATAACGCCTTGTTTCCCCGAAGGGTTTGGGCAGAGGTGTACCTGTAGTACACCCACATTTCGCCAGTTATGTTTTTTTTTAGTCTCATGTAATAGGGGGCGAGCCTATTGCCATCAACCGGGCATAATTCCAGACTCTGGGCTACTACTGAGAAATTCCTGTTGGAAAAACACAGTAATACTTTGCCCGACTTGGGAATCGAACCCCGGACCTCATGGTCAGCAGTAGCGCTTGCGGCCACTAGACCAACGAGGCAGTCTGACAGTATTTTAATAAAAGTGATGTTAAATAAATTTAGATAGCATGCTAGCTTCCACTGCATGCTATTAACTGTGCTATGATATGTTCAATACTCAATATCTTTATTGCTTTACCATAATGTGTACTTAAGTGGTAATTATATAATTTAGATCATTATGGACCCTGTGGGCACAGCAAAAGGGTAGGAGAGAGGAAGTCCTGTTTTACGAGATATCAGATAATTAAGTTCTTTTTGCTCCCACAAAATATTAGGCTGGCATAGTCACCCAAAACTCACAGAAGCCTTAAAAAAACACATAAAAATATCTAAAAAATTACTTGTTAGACACATGTACTATCGAAGAACTTCATATCTAAGCAGTTTGAAAACAAAATCCCGTGAACACTATGACCACATCTGTTACCTCCCCGGTTCTATAGCGGCCGAGCGATGCAAGCAAAAATAGTCCTTACGGTGTATAGATATGAACTTCTTCGATGGTACACTGTAATTAAAAATCATATTTTACTCCACAGGTCGACATATCAGACGCTCTAAGCGAGAAGGAAAAAGTAAAGTTTACCGTCCACACAAAAACAACACTGCCAGAGTTCCAAAAGTCTGAGTTCATAGTTGTGAGGCAACATGAAGAGTTTGTGTGGCTGCATGACAGATATGAAGAGAATGAGGAGTACGCTGGATATATTGTGAGTATAATAGTCAAAGTCAAATAATGTATTTTCAATTAGGCACAAAAAAGGCACTTTTGAACGTCAAACTTTACAAAAAATAATAAAACTGATTCTAGACGCCCATTCCAAAAGGTAGTTTTCGTATGGAGAAGAATGGGCAAGAAACTCCACCGTTACTCTTTTTAAAAAAATCATTATATCTTGTATACACTTATTATATAATTATATGTGAAGACAATGCACCTAGAATAAGATTACTATACCACGATAGGTAAAAAGAATGAAAAATGAAGGAATGACATAATTATGTGATAGATGCATGGTGCTCACATACTTACAAACATTGTAAAATTATACTATATTTCTAATATTATAATAAGTAATACTAATAATAATAAGTCAGTGTGTGAGTTCAAATAATCACAAAAAATAAAGTATAATAAGTTTAGCAAGTTATAATAAGTTTTATTATTAACCTAACAGACGTTGTCTTGTTCAGATTTCAATAGCTTATAAAAAATCACAAGTACATTCCCAAATAACTATAGGGTAATGGGGCGCGCTTTTAAGATCCAGATTGCTACTGAAAAGTTCTATTGGAAAAATTCACAGCTTCAAATCAAATCGTCAAATTAACAGCTTTTTGTTGAATGAAAGAAAGTATATACAATACCTACGGTACTTACAACAAAAAATAACATGTTTTTTAGTTTTTGTCTGTCTGTTTGTGCCGGCTAATCTCCGAAACGGCTGGACCAATTTTGACGGGACTGTCACTGCTAGATAGTAGTAACTAAGGCTAGTTTTATTTTAGAAAAATAATTAGGGACAACGCGGCAGCTTGTAGCAGTATATGAATAGTATATAGTCGCTTCCCTTTTTCTAAACACAGGCGTAATGTTAGTTATTTTTCATGTAATCACCAGATCCCACCTGCACCTCCTAGGCCGGACTTCGACGCGTCCCGCGAGAAGTTGCAGCGCCTCGGTGAGGGCGAAGGCGCTCTTACAAGGGAAGAATTCTTGAAGATGAAGGAGGAACTTGAAGAGTGAGTTTTACACTTTGATATTTTATCTCTTTCCCTTACTTTACGTGGTTGTCTTGAAAATATCAAGTGACCGATAAATACATCTTGTTAATTTTTGTAATTATTTTCGAATTATAGAGGATTGTATTGTATCCCAGTAGAGAAGTTCACGTAATTATGCTTTTTAAAACCTATTTACTATTGCCGTCACATCGGGAGAAGGAGTTGCACCGGTACTGCAACTTTTACATCCTATCCTATACTATGAAATGAGTAATATTTGTATATATGTCACAGTAAGATGGTTATAGCCGTGATATAGTTATATCCCTAGGGATTAAGTTATATACCGTAATATATAGTTTAAAGTTCACGTAATTAAGTTATATAGTTTTATGAAAGCGGTTCATAACTAACTTACTAGGAATAAACTATGATACGAACATGATCTAGTAATATAATTATTAGGGCACCCTGGCCAAATAGTTTAAGTTAGAACTTTGACCAACTACGCGCGAGCCGAGCGAGCGAAGCGAGCGGTGCCGCGGCAGTGGCCGGCTAGCACTAATTCGAAAATGGGTCGCAGTAACAAAATTAGGGCACTCCGACAGCACCAGCGATCCAGTGGTCTTTAGCACTAGGAAGTGGTGAAGGGCGGCGTTAAAGCTGGGAAGAAGTGGCGCAACTAATCAGCACAGCTGTAACTATAAAACTTCAGTGTTCGTTAAGTGTAACGATTTTGTAAGAATTACGACACGAAAAACATTGCTAGCTTATTTATTGGCAGTACGGATGAATGAATACATTTCTAATTTTGCCTCCCCCAGCGAGTACCTAGCAACATTCAAGAAAACCGTGGCAATGCACGAGGTGTTCCTACAACGCTTGGCGGCGCACCCGGTGTTCAGAAACGACTCACATCTGCGCGTGTTCTTAGAGTACGAACAGGATCTGTGCGCCAAGCCAAAAGGACGCATGGACCTTATTGGTGGACTGGTGAGTCATAGGGATTATAATCTATTCAATATAGGACGGTTTTGCATGACACGTTGCACGAGGTGTTCCTACAAGGCTTGGCGGTGCAACCGGTGTTCAGAAACCACCCTCATCTGCGTGTGTTCTTAGAGCACGAACAGGATTTTTGCGCCAAGCCTAGAGAACGCATAGATCTTAATGTATTCAAGATAGGACAATTTTGCACGACATATTGCAACGTGTGCAAAATTAGGCCGATATGCATGACACTTTGCACGAAGTGTGCAAAATTACTTTTTGAAAATATATTTTCGATGAGTTTAGAAAAGGTATAAAGAGGCCGCCGCTGTTGTGCCATTAGCAACTGTTTCAAATCGCTCTGTTAAGGCTGTCTAATTACTTACGCAGAACGGCGGATGGGACGGCAGAGGATTTTAAATTTATCAACCGAATTTAATACTTATCCAATCGAAATAAGGTATATATTTCAATGCTCGGTGATCCAGAGAAAACTGCGATGCTTCAAGGTCGATCACCGAGCATTGAAATATATACCTTACTTCGATTGGATAAGTATTAAATTCGGTTGATAAATTTTAAATCCTCTGCCGACCCGTCCGCCAGTCTGCGCAGGCCATAAAGCGTCTATTTCAAAGTTTTATTGATTTATAAGTCACAAATACAATCGATGCACTCATTGCACTCTCTCAAAATTGTACCAAAATCTTATTTAAATGACATTTATTTCGGCAAAATTGGTTAAAATAAACACTAGGCAGGTCTTTGTTTACAAAACAAACTCAGATAAATAATTATATACAGATGCGTTCAATGACAACAACAACAGATGAGATCTACCTCGGTGCCACAGTGCGAGATGTCAACGACTTCTTTGAGCAGGAGACCACGTTCCTGCAGGAGTACTACTCGCATTTGAAGGAGGCTGTCGTTAAGGTTGATCGGATGACTAGCAAGCATAAAGGTGGGTTTGAAATAATAATAATAATATGTACAACTTTTTCATGATAATGTTAAAAACAGGAATCAGTCTTATACATATCCAATTTTTAAAAGAATATCAATAGGCAGCTCATTCGTTCGTGCCCCCCCCCCCCCCCCCCGCGTATTCCTAAGGCGTGGAACAGCGGTCTCGGTCAAACTGTAGTAGACATATGTTAGTGTTTCTGACTACCCTGTGTTGAGATTTCCAGGAATGACAAAGGAAAAATATGTAGGTATTTTTTGAGGCTCAGTGCAGTGAACAAAAATCACCAAAATTTAGTTTTTTCCTGTCAAACGATGATTTCCCATTCTGAAACAGACTAAAGTGACACAACTTTACTATATTTTAGTTTGAGAGCACTAAGATGGCACTGAGATTTTAATTCAGTGAAAATGAAAATTTTGCTATTCTAATTTCACTATTTTCACCTAAAATTTTAATTTTTTAATTTAAATCTGACCATTTTAATCGCGATTAAAAATGGTGGAATACTATTAGTTGTCATGAACCAAAATTCACACGAACTCGACTTCAGGTGCAAAAATAGTACTGTATATTTTTTTTCTTTTCTTTTGCTTATATCTCAAAAATGGTGTGTCCTATCGCAAAAATAATGAAAATTTCGACCACCTTTATGAAATCCTTTATAATACTCAACACGTAGGTACTTATTTTTCATATTTTTCATACAAAATGTGAAAAATTCCATATAAAACAGAGAGATGCCCCGCTGCGCGCCTCCGGCTCAAAAAAATCACGGGGCAAACAAGTATGTACCATCGAAGAAGTTCATATCTATACACCATAAGGACTATTTCTGCTTGCCGCACTCGGCCGCTATAGAACCGGGGCGGTAACAGATGTGGTCATCGTGATTTTGTTTTCAAACTGCTTAGATATGAAGTTCTTCGATAGTACCACGTGGAGTCGCGATTCTAAAATTCGATTTAAAGTTTAGATATTTTATTAGAGGAGCTCGTGGCTAAGTAGTAACTGCCGCACGGGTCGATCCGTCAGGTTAAGCTACGCTTGCCGGGGTTGGTCTGTGGATGGGTGACCATCTTTACATACCGAGACTCGTCCGTGCCTCGGAAAGCACGCTAAGCCGTTGGTCCCGGTTGTCATTCGTGAATCTTTGACAGTCGTTACGGGTCGTCAGAAGCCCGAAAGTCTGACAACCAGTCTTACCAAGGGGTATCGTACAGTGGCGGCTGGTGCTTCAGAAAACCGGTGGTGCACTGCATGGGTTTAGTGAATATTTTCAAATAAAATATATAATTTTTACCTTATAAAAAGGACACCCTATAGACTATGCCTCGTGATCTACGGGAAACTGGCAGGTATAGCGAGGCGCAGTGATGAGATGCAGGCGACAACACAAAACATTACACACACAACACATTTTAGTGTAAATTGTATCTACTCAATATTGTATTTTACACTCATGTTTACTCGCAAAATGTTCACTATTTTCTTAGATAATAAGTAATTAATTACGCAGGTACAAAATTACTCTGCAATCGCGCGCGAAAAGTAACAATAACAAGTGCGTACTGCGTAGGTCAAGGCCTCGGGTCATGCATGCGAAAGCGAGGTGTCCCCGCTACCCCCCCCCCCCCGCCCGAGAATCTTTCGTATTCTTTCGGCAATTTCCGGTCGCGTGCGGCGCACGTAGCTATCCTAAAAATGCATACATTTTGTTCTAAGCATCTTCCGTCTCACGCGCCCGGCGGTTTACATCTTGTTTCATAGAAGTTGTTAGAGCTCGCTGCGTGCGCTTTAGCCGAGCGCACGGGGCCGTTTCTATTCAAGCAAAAATAAGATTTAATTCTTTTGCAGTAGAAATCAAAACAGGTCAGCTTGATTTACTCAACTCCAATAACAAAACCATGCATAAACGTAATTTCTGTGTACGGTAGAAGGTTTAAAATGGTAGTGCGGCGCACGAGCGCACCTAAGGCACAGCCGCCACTGGTATCGTATTACCCAGTTACTGGGTTGTGGAGGTCAGATAGGCAGTCGCTCCATGTAAAATACTGGTATTCAGCTGCATCCGGTTAGACTGGAAGCCGACCCCAATATAGTTGGGAAAAGGCTAGGCAGATTGATATTTTATTACAGAATAGCTTTAAGATTCTCATAGCCAAAAGTAAGGAATTTTAGTGATAGTTTAGTTCGGTGTACAAGAGAATCGGCACCAATATCTCGCATCTTAGTATTAACACCAAAAGAAAGGGGAACCAGATGGAAGGCGTCCCATTTAGGAGGTCCATAAAATTACTGTTCAAAACTTTTAACACTGTGTTTAGAAGATCCGTACTTCATATACATCTTACTGGGCCAATTCAGTGAGTGTAAAATAGTCAGAAGATCTAAAGAGTTACGCGATAGAAAGAGAGGCAACTTCTAGGTGAATGTAACTGTAGGTAATTAGCGCTGTGCGACCTGAATTGCACTTTATTGTGTCGGGTCAAGAGTCGCTTTTTATTTAAATGATTTTTCGGAGTGTCCCATTTGTATTAATCTGTGGCCTTACTAGTTTCTCCAAATCTTATGACCAGTATCGGTTTTATACATACACATAAACTCACGCCTTCTTCCCATGGGGTTAGGCAGAAACTACAGAACGCCACCTGCTACGATCCCTATACAGCTAGCAAACTATCTTGTTCTCAAAGGAAATTAAATTAAAACGCGTGTTCATTAGAAGTTTTTTTTTCTATTATTTTCGGTGAGTCTAGCTATCGTGAAAAGTAGGTTGGAGTCTCATGTCCAACGAAATATATGGGAATAGATATTATGCGATTTTTTACTTTTCTAGTTATCAACCCTCAGTAGGATAGAGTTTTTTTTATCCTTATAAGAAACAGGATCGATTGGCATCAAAAAAAAAAATTTTTTTTAAATTGCCTCTTTTCTTGCTTACTGCAATTTTTTTTTCAAAATCGTTGAATGCAGAAATATATCTCAAAAAGTTAAGGACCGTCTCCTAAGACCGTTTTCCTGTAGCTACAACGGTTAAGGTAGCTGTCCTTACTGCCCCATCTCAAAAATCCACGCTGTATATTCCTTTTGTTATTATTATCATATTATACTCTAAAAGTAAATAAAAATTGCATCATTGCGTAGGAAATACACAGATATCGGATATTTAGTTTAGTTGCTCATTAATCGGTAGCGGTTACACCGCCACATACGAAGTACGCATCAAAGACATGACGTCACACAAATCCTGCATCGCGCAATTAGAGTTTACCGCGCGAACGACATATGTAAGACTATCCGACATCAACAGTCGAGCAGTCGGCCCGCCAGACACAACACCCGTCTGGTCGGAGGATCCTCCCTTTTCTATGGTGGATGAGTGAACTTTACATCCTGTTCATCATGCTTCTAAAAATCACAACACAACGCACACACACATGTATGTCACAACATTTTATTTGATTTTGTATGAGTTTGTTTTATTTTATATTAGCTTTAATTTATTTATTATAACGGACAGACACTTCCCTATGTTTATTATTCTAGCGTATGGCACTCGTGGGTTGCAGCTGAAAATCAGCGTCAGGTGGAGCTGAGGCTCTTAGTTGTTTTCTGTTTTTATAGTTTTAAGATGTATTTTTTGAAATGCCACTAAACGAATTTTTGCTTTCTTTCTTTTGCACACGTCCGCCGTTTGCGAGTATTACGCACCTGATCTGAAGAACATAACCAAATATGTCTTGTATCGGTTTCATTGGCCGTAATCTTATCTTTCATCTGTCACTTTTACAGAGGTAGCCGATGCTCACATCAGACTATCGTCGTGCGTCACACAGTTGGCCACACGAGAACAGCCTTCTACGGAGAGGTTCCTCACAAGAGCTGCTGAGACCTTCGACAAGTGCAGGGTAAGTGCCAACTGGTCAGAACATGCCCGAAGATTTCCACTCGTAACAGCGTCCATGGCCCCCTTATTATGAAGTATTAATGCCATCAATATTCCACTGCGAAAAAAGGATGGTGCTAGCGGTCTTGTATAGCTCCGTCTCTCACTCACGCTGGAATAATGGTGGCATTAATACGGCATAATACGGCCCCAGGTTTCTACAAACTAAGCACATTCGGTTCGGCAGTATTTGTTGAACAACAAAGCAACGAAGCTAATATAATAATAAATAAAATATGAGTGTCTGTTTGTAATATCAAAATAACAGCTTTTTACTAAATGCATATGGAAGTATAGACAACAAAAAAAAAACTTAAAAAAAAAAAAATTTTGTCTGTCTGTCTGTTTGTTCCGGCTGATCTCCGAAACGGCTGGACCTATTTTGGGGACTTTCACTGGAAGGTAGCTGATGTTATAGGAATTAACTTAGAACCCTAGACCTACCCGAGATCATATATCTATTCAAATAAATAAATTTGAAGTGTCTGTTTGTCTAGGGTTCTGCGGTCTGTCTGTCTGTCTGTTCTGGCTAATCTCCGAAAACTTTCACTGCCAGCTATACAAATAAATAAAATAAAATTCAACGCGGATGACGTCGCAGGTAACAGCCAGCTACAAAAATATATACACACATCAACACAGTCTAGGGATATTTCATACTCAATTAAATAACTCGAAAAGTACTGGCCGCATTGGAATCTTTTATACACCGATTTGTTTGTAATTTATCTCAGACTAATTCCAAATTAATTTTTTTGAAAATTCTTTTGTTTCGGTGGCATAAAAATGTCTTGATGTATAGGAGAGGGAATTTTCATTTGTGCGAAATTTAGAAAACAATACGAATTACGTTTAGTTACAGTTTTTTTTCATTTTTAAACGAAAGATAAAGTTAAAATTGAGGTATTGTAGCCATGCAACGCCGACATTTGATGAGGGCGGAGATGTTACGAGCTGTGGGAATGCTGGAAGCTGGATCTGTTCAGCGTAATGTTGCTGAGGCCATAGGGACCCATCAAAATGTAATTTCAAGATTGTGGACACGCTATCGTGCCACAGGTGAAGTAGCGGAGAGGCACCGGGGGCCAAGTCGCATCACTACCCCCAGACAAGACCGATTTTTGAAAATTACTGCGCGAGCTCAACCAAATGCAACGGCGACTCAATTGGTCCAAAGGCTGCGAGTGGAACACCAAGTGCTTGTGAGTGACCAAACTGTAAGAAGGCGACTGCATGAAAGCAATCTACGCTCTCGTAGACCACTCCGGGTCCCACCTTTACGGAGAGGCAATCGTGGACGACGATTACAATGGGTTCGGAACCACGTGGACTGGGGCCGTGAGCAATGGTCCAATGTGCTGTTCACGGATGAATCCAGGTTCGGCTTCCATCCAGATTCACGAAGGACGCGTGTTTGGCGAGTTCCTGGACGATGGGGCCGTCTCCAGAACCCTCAGGAAGTTCACCCATACCAAGGAGGAACAATTATGGTTTGGGCAGGAATTCGTCTTGGAGGACGGACGGATCTCGTTTGGGTGCGGGGCAATATGACGGCAGAACGATACGTCCAACAGGTGCTGGGGCCCGTAATCTTGCCCCACAGAACACAAATGGGGCAAGATTTCCTGCTCATGCACGACAATGCCCGGGCACACACGGCGAGAACGGTAGCAGCTTGGTTACATAAACATAATGTTAGGGCCTTAGACTGGCCTGCTCAATCGCCAGATCTAAATCCCTTTGAGCATGCGTGGGATATGCTGCAAAGAAGAGCTCTGAAGGAAGTTCCTGAAAATCTGGCTACAGAAGATCAACTTTTTGCGCACCTCAGAAGGACATGGGACAATATTCCGCAGCAAGATATTGACAACCTTGTTCTGAGCATGCCGAATCGTTGCCGATGTGTTATGAACATCATGGGCGCTTTCTCAGACTACTAAATTCAAGTTTATAAACACAAATTAAATGATTTTTCTATTTTTTTCAGTTTTTACTCACAAATTAAAAGTTAATTCATATACGCTTTCCGTCTATGCTTCATTTTTTTTCCATAAAATCCTGAAATTTTAATCTAAGTACCTTAACCATTATTAAAAAATGGTAGAATATTAAATAACGTATCTTTTAAATATATACATGTCATATAAATAATTAACACATTGATAGTAATTCGCTTTTTTTAAAATATCCCTAGACCGTGTTGATGTGTGTATAAACGTACTTACTACTTACCTACTTTTACGTTTACCTACTTCAAGTTGTATTCCATCGACATTTAATGTTTAAAATTTCGAGAAAAAAAGCGACTCGATACACTAACTTAGACCGTACGCCGTTATTGGCAAAACATGGACGCACACAACATCTATTAATTCAATACCTTGCATGTCTGATGAGTCAGTTTATGTAAACGCATGTTTGACAAATAAATTAAAAAAAAAAAAAAAAAAAAAAAAAAAAAAACTGAAAAACACCAAATGCCCTCTCCTATACCTTTAACTCTGCCGGCCGACTCTATTTAGTTCAAGAAAATTAATGTTAAGTTTTGTAAATTGGTACAGTTATACCATGTGGTGTCCAGATGAACATACTAAATTCCTCGAGTAGTAAAAATAAATATGACCAATTTTGTAGGAAATGTTATGTAAAAACTTTTGTCCGAAGTAATTATAATGCTATTCCTACAGATATTCGAGATATGAGCCAAAATCTAAAAAAAGGTACCTTCAGCCCCCCCCCCCCCCCAGCACACCTCCCACCCTTGAGGACTTTTAGTATGTTCATCGGGACACCACAAGGTATAACTGTACCAATTTATAAAACTTCACGAATTATTTCCCTTGATTGATGACTGATTCCCCTGATATTCGGCTTTTGCTCGAACTAATTGCATTAGTTGTGACCGGGTATTTAAAACAAAACTTGGTCTGGCGAGTCACATTAGGGCACATGCTAGGGTTTTCAAAGGGTCGCAGTTATCGAAATCGATAAGTAGTACTATATGTTTTGAAAATAATACTTTGTCTCCAGAAAATCGAGGGTCGCATGGCCTCAGACCAGGACCTCAAGTTAGCAGACACTCTCCGCTACTACATGAGAGATGCGCATGCGGCTAAAGCAGTGCTCGTAAGGAGACTCAGGTCAGTATTTTGTATTTTTCAGCATCATGCTGACATAGGACGGGAATAATAAAAATCCCTTATAGGACTGTTTTTTTTAAATATGTACTGACGCCAGCAGGTCAACCTACCCGAAACTGTCAAATTTTCCCAATCAACTTTGAACTTTATGTTTTAGTGATAAAGTTGAAAATCTATTAAAGAAATTTGACGGATTGTAGTAGGTTAATGTGCTGGCGTCTGTACTGTGGTTTTTATTACTTTTTATTTTACAATGTTTGTGTTTTAAGACTGCCTCGTTGGTCTAGTGGTCGCAAGCACTGCTGAGCATGAGGTACTGGGTTCGATTACCAGGTCGGGTAGTGTTATAAGGTTATTCCATTAGAAATTTCTCAGTAGCAGCCATCAGTCTGGATTTGTGCCCAGTTGATGTCAATAGGCTCGCTCCCTATTACATGAGACTTATACCTAACTCGCGAAATGGAAATGGGGGTACTATAGGTACACCTCTGCCTATCCCTTCGGGGAATACAAGCGTGATGTTATGTTATGTAGTTTATCGTACCTCCGGCATTTGTATTTGTTAGCGGCCGGAGCTGCATTCTGCATCCAAGCCTAGATCTAGTTTTTGGCGGAATCAAAACCAATTATAACAACATTTGATTACAGTCCGGCCGTCGTCGTCGCCGTTTGGTTGGGATAGAATTGTATGGAACATGCCTACATCAGTTCTGTTCAAATTCAGCGACCTTACTAAATTATTTCTACTGGACTCATATTGGACACATTCCATCAAATGTTGTAGGTCCTCGATAACTCCACATTCCTCATCACAACCGTTCTAAAAACAAAGAATTCGGAGATATGTGACGTCAAAGGACCCCCACTCCCTCTCACAGAGGAGTCCCAAGTCCCAACAGTGGGAACGTTATAGCCTGATTATGTAGTTTCACATTATTATCAGTAGTGGCTCGTGACTAAATAATAACAGCCACACGGGTCGATTGAAGGTTAAGCTACGGTTACCGCGGTCGATTCGTGGATGGGTGACCATCCATTACATATCGAGACCTTAAGTTCGTTCAGCCGTTGGTCCCGGCTGTCATTCGTAGATCTTTGACAGTCGTTACGGGTAGTCGGATGTCCTAAAGTATGACAACTAGGCTTACCAAAAGGTATCGTGTTACCCAGTAAAGATAGTGCAATCCACGACGCCGCGATTACTGTACTGTAAGCTGTACTTTAGTACGGAGCGGGCCGAGTGGGGCGCGGCGAGGTGGATTGCACTATCTATAACTGGGTTGTGGAGGTCGGATAGGCAGTTGCTCTATTGAGAAAAGGCTAGGAAGATCGTTGTCAGTAAAAGATGATAATATTATTATCTTTTGTTTCAGATGCCTAGCCGCGTATGAAGCAGCTAACCGAAATCTCGAAAAAGCCAGAGCTAAAAACAAGGATGTTCACGCGGTAAGTGAACAAGCTTAGTTCAAAGACACGCAAACAACTCTAAAACCGCGAAATATTTATACCAAACAAAAGGCGAATATTAATTGTGTACACAGCCTTGAATTTCAATTGGTTTACATTTTAATGAAAAATAAAAAAAGAAAGAGATATGTTTATTCTGCACTAACAAAACGCAAAAAAAATATACACAAATACAAATGTAGACAAAAGCCTCGTATTCAACCAACAAAAAAACGTTTGGAAATGTTGTTCATTGGTTGATGTCAAGGCCTCATGCGCTAAGGTAACCCGCGATATTCAAATTTTATTTCGTTTTTTGCAATTTGCAGGCCAGTGTCAGGTTGAATGTTGATTAAAATATGATTCGCGACCGTAACAAATATGGCTTTACAGAATTATAATCATTAGAATAGGGTGTTTTACTCTATACGAGAAAAAAACTAAAAATATATTATTGAGATAGCTTAGGCAAAAAGCAGTCGGAAAACGTTAGTTTTAGTTCATAAAATAGCAAACTAAATTTTAAAATTCAATTCAAAGGTTACAGCTTTTTTAATCTGTTTCATAACACCATTCGATAGTACTCGCCATGTTATTATTACGTCATACGGCTACGGTATCTAAACTTAGAATGTGTTAACTGTCAACTATCAGCGTACCTTTAATCTATAAAGGCTTTTTATTATTTTCGTAACCAACGTTATTTTTACTGAAATAATACTATGGTGGACGGTTTTGTAAAAGGAGACAACACAAATATAAACAATTAACATAACGTAAAAAATATCACTGCATTTGTTTACACAGCCAACTGACGTCATGACCACAGAGCAATATGGCGTCCACTGCGTCCAGCGTTTTCGTCAAATGCATTTTTATGGCACTTAACGATTGAATAAAAAATTGTGAATTTTTAGTGGTTCATTAGTACTATAGAATTTAATTGAGACACTTTTCAAAAATGGGTGTAATACCCTATTGGCCTTAAATGTCATGATTTCAAGTCTTTCAATAGGGTAATATGAGCTTAGAGAGTTGAATTGATGATTATATTATAATTCAGATACGGTCGCGAATCATATTTATATCAACATACAACTTGATACTGACCTGCAAATTGCAAAAAACGTAAGAACATTTGAATTTGACGCTTTCTTGAAGGACATAGAGCCAGACACAACAACAGTTTTATTGTTATTACGCCTATGGGCGTTAAGCGTCCCTCAAAGTGATAAAATACGTAACACCGAAGAACTTCATATCTATACACCGTAAGGACTATTTCTGCTTGCAGCGCTCGGCCGCTATAGAAACCGGGGCGGTAACAGATGTGGTCATCGTGTTCACGGGATTTTGTGTTCAAACTGCTTAGATATGAAGTTCTTCGTTGGTACTTACCTTCATTTTTATAGCTTTATATGCGAATTAACAAACGAAACTTCATCAATTTATTTAGCACGTGTGAAGTTATTTTGTGAGTTTCCACATTTGATATTTAAGTGTTTTAGGCTGGGTACATGTTGAGCCAACGATAGTAGACAAGTGAGCTTTCACACAATAACATGTTACAGCGAAAAGTTCTTTGGAAAAATATAACGGGGGAACCCCGTAGTCCCGCGCATGCGTTGTGCGCCGTCAAATGCGTGTGTGTAAGAGCCTGTTAACATGATGCGGAGTGGCGTCGCATCGTAAAGATTTCACACGGTGAGACAGCGGAGCTGCTCTGGGTTCGCAACAAAGTCAAAGTCAAATAATTTATTTCAATAGGCACTTTTTAACGTCAACATTTACAAAAAAAAAAAAAAAAACTAGTCGCCCCTTCCAAAAGGTAAATTTCGTATGGAGAAGAAAGGGCAAGAAACGATAAGAAGAAGAAGAAGAAGAAAGAAGAAGATATTGTGAAAACATTTTAAAAGAGTAACGGTGGACCGTTACTCTTTTAAAATGTTTTCACAATATATTTTATACACTATACCACGATAGGTAAAAATAATGAAAATGACAGATAAATTAATTATGTGATAGATGCATGGTGCTCACATATTTACAAACATTGTACAATTATACGATATTCCTAAAATTTTAACATTTAATACTTATAATAAGTCAGTGAGTGAGTTCAAGTAATTACATAATATAATGTTATAAAAAATTATATTATACGATTAAATTGGCAACCAGTTAGATTTTGTCTAGATTCTAAATTGACCTATGGAGTAGGACCAGTATGTTTCCAAGCATTTTTATCTTGGATATAATCCTCTAATTTGTATTATGCTTGTTTAACGATTCACCACCCGCCTCGTCTGCGGGTTGCAAGTCCGATGTACACGACATCGGTCGGGCGTCGCACCGCATCGTCTTTACAGGCCCTTAAACCACGCAACCAACGCAACGCAAAAAATAGCTCTTCAAAAATAATAATTTTAGTTTAATAAAAAATCGAATGCGGTGAATTCGTTTTTATAATCGACTCTAAGATTATTTTCGAGTTTTATTTGCTATTCTTTATAGCTTCGAATTTGGCCATGCACACAGATTTTTTCCCTGTATATGACGCATTGCCAACCCTACACTGAAAATGTTACTGTACGGGACACGATATAAAGCTCATATTACAATGCTCTAATTTGAATTGAGTTAGTGTGATCGACGGTCGACGGCGTATTGGTCATAGTTGGCCCAATGTGTACCCATCTCACAAATGTTTGACGTGTAATCTTTCTGTGCAATATGCAGCCTATGGAAGTACAAGAGGTAAACACTAAACACGCTTGTTTTGTGTAGAACCACAGATTAGTACAAATGGTTCTCTCCACAAAATCATTTAAATAAAAAGCGACTCTTGCTACGACACAATAAAGTGCAATTCAGGTCGCACAACGCTAATTACCTACAGTTATATTCACCTAGAAATTGCCTCTCTTTCTATCGCGGAACTATTGGCCCACGTTCGCGCGGACGTAAAAATATCGAGGCGGGATTTTATCGCGCACTGGATTTTCAACTCTTGGCGCTAAGCAGAAAGTTGAAAATCCAGGGTGCGCAAAAAAATCGCCGCGGGAAAAAATCGACTTCTGACTACATTACGATCACAGAATTCGACAAGTCGACCCCGCCGCGTTCCTACTTGTAGCTTCATACCTACTTAAAATGCGGAGTGAACCATCTTTATTCATCTGTGGTAGAACTAACGTTTTTGGTAGATATTGTGGTGTATTTACGTAAAGACGCCAGCACATCAACCTACTTCAATCTGTCAAATTTCTTTAATAGATTTTCAACTTTATCACTAAAGCATAAGGTTCAAAGTTGATTTGGAAAATTTGACAGTTTCGGGTAGGTTGACCTGCTGACGTCTGTACTTGAATGTTTATGTATGTAGTTTTTGTTATAATTAGAGAATTTAGAGTTTCTTTGGAAAATCTGATCACCCCCGATTTTCGGAAGTTTATCCAATGTTCTTCCTCCTCTCTCCTCTCTAATAATATGCTGTTTTATGTCATTATAAGGATGCACTAGTCGTCGGCTCGAACTCGTTGGTGGGCTTGGCTAATATGCATACTATTTAATTTATTTATTTAGTTTTTGTCTATTTATTTCTGTATTGATTTAGTGAAATAGACGATGATTTATAACGAAAATGAGCGCGTAATATATCATGAACAGACCTTTGGGCGTACGGATATTATGAAAAAAAAAACTACTGGATGTATTTATTCAAAATAAAGTTATTTGAATTCTTGAATAAATACACCTCTGCCGAATCCTTCGGGGAATACTGGCGTGATGTTATGTTATGTAGTTTTTTGTTGTTGTATGTAGCAGGGACCGAAAACTTTTATAAATTACGGTATCGCTACGGTATCCGCTATCCGGGTAACCAAGAAAAAGAAACATGTTGCCTCTATAGGTTACCGTTTTAATACCAGTTACACACACACAGTTACGAGTAAGATAGAGGTAATTTTTATTTCGGTAACCGGTATTAATACACCAGTATTGTATTCAATTGAAGGTAAAAATTATAAATGTTGTAACCGAAAAATACCCGTATTGATCATACCGGTTTCGTTCCCTGGTATAGTTAGATTAAAACTTAATGGCGGCTCGGAAGTTAGTTACTCGCTGCGCAGTACCGCGCCCCTCACCCCCGCTGACCCATGAATTCGTTACTGCGCAGCGACTCGCCTCATGTTCCGAGCCGTCATTAAGTTTGAATTGAGCTGTATGTAGTATGACATGTCTTTATTTGCTATGTAGTGATTCGTCGTCTGTGACTTTTGTGCATGTTTCTCTATGTATATGTGGAGAGATCCGTTTTTGTAAACGCACTGATGATACATAAGGAATAGAGGGGCTCGTGGCTAAGTCGCACGGGTCGATCGATCAGATTAAGCTACTCTTGCTGCGGTTAGTCCTTCGATGGGTGACCATTTTAACATACCGAGACCCCTCCGTGCCTTGGAAAGCACGTTAATTCGTTGGTCGGCTGTTTTTCTTGGATCTTTGACAGTGTTTATTGGTCGTCAGAAGCTCGAAATTCTGACAAGCAATCTTACCAAGGGGTATCGAGTTACCCAGGTACAGATAGTGCAATCCACGACGACGCGCCCCACTCCGCGATTACTGTACTGTAAACTGTACTTCAGTACGGAGCGGAGCGGAGTGGGACGTGGCGTCGTGGATTGCACTATCTATAATGGGTTGTGAAGGTCAGATAGGAAGTCACTCCATGTAAAATACAGGTACTCAGCTGTGGAGACTGGAAGCTGACCCCAACATAGTTGGGAAAAGGCTAGGCAGATTGATTCATAGGCAGATGATACATAAGGCATAAATAGAACGTAATAATGCTGTTTGCTAGGCTCAGCCGAAGTAATCTTGAAAACTTTTGTTTGTAGTTGCCTCTAAAGCTAGTACCACATTAGTGCCAAAAAGTTCATCGTATATCATTTAAAATTATAATATTTTCATTATAGGCGGAGCAAGCCCAAGCGGACGCATGCGCGAAGTTCGAGCAGTTATCAGCGCGCGCGCGGGAGGAACTTATCGACTTCCGTACTAGAAGAGTAGCGGCTTTTAAGAAGAGGTAATTATTATTATATATCCTTTATTATTCAACTAGATTCTGCACCACTTCGTCCGCGTCCGCTATCCAAAGCAATTTTTTTTTTTTCAATTCCGTCTGGTAGTTATGGAGATTACCTCCTACAAATTTAACCACTTTTTAAATATATATTATAGATAATTAATTTGGAAAGAAGAAGTCAAAGTCGAAGTCGAAGTCAAATAATTTATTTGAATTAGGCACATAAAAGGCACGATACACGACACGACACATAGAACGTCAAAATTTACAAAAAAAAAGAATTGATTCTAGTCGCCCCTTCCAAAAGGTAGTTTTCGTATGGAGAAGAACGGGCAAGAAACTCCACGGACACGATTTTAAATCAAAATATGTTTACAAAATATTGGTTACATCATTAATGTTGAAGTGATACATGTGAGAACGATGAAAACATTAAAAGGGTCCGATCGAAAAAAAAAAAAAAAAACAATTCAAACATTAAACTAAATTAAAATCGCCGTGGCAGCTAAGAGATGACCAGTCCCAACTGACGGCGCCCGTTCACGAACATGACGCGTGGATCAGCACCATTCACTCAACCATTTTGAAGGGAGCTAAATGATCCAACACAATCGCCCGTGGAGGTGGCGCCTAAGGTTCCGTGCACGAAAATAAACCCTTTTTACAATATCATAATTATGTACTAGCAGGTACCTACTACGCTTTGAAATGGGCGAATACCTTCATATTTCTGACTGACCGACCCTTGCCAATTCAAAAGTGCCTGTAAATGGTTTATTTTAAACTAGCACTTTGCCCGCGGCTTCGCTCCCGTGGTCTTTCCCGCGGGACCCGTTATTTTTCCCGGGATAAAAACTTGCCTATGTTACTCCCTGAAAACGAAGCTTTCTAATGGTAAAAGAATGTTTCAAATTGGTCCAGCAGTTTCGGAGCCTATTCAATACAAACAAACAATCAAATCTTTCCTCTTTATTATAATATTATTAGTATAGATAAGTGCTTTGAGTTTGAGTTTTGAGTTTGATTGAATTTCAGCGATAGTCATGCCGTGCCATCAAATTATCGCCGTAAAAATTCATCCGCATCGCTGTCAGCGGGAAAAGTGCCCAAAAGGCTGGCAGCATTGCCACGTTGGATGGCAATGCTGATTCTTTGACCTAAAAATTGGCCAGCCCTCTGGTCACGTGAATATTCGACCAACCACTTCGCGATGTCCCGAAATATTCGATGAGCACTCGGACCCCCACGGCCCTAGTGTTTCAAATTACTTGAACTTTTTTGATTAATGGATTCCGACAAATACCAATAGCCCTATATTTACCAAGCGAGATCAGTGCTAAAAATAATTTCTTTCTGCCTTTCTTACAGCCTCTTGGACCTAGCCGAGCTCGAGATCAAACACGCGCGCTCTCAACAGGATTTATTCAGGAAATCTCTGCAAGTGCTCAAGGAATGCCAATAAATACTATGTATGTTATATTATACTATACACTGAATATTCCATGAGATGTAATGTACTGAAGGGTTGGACGGATATTGTGGGATATTGGCGGACGGATATTCGGATAGTACGTTGTAGGTGCAAGATCGATTAAAACAATCCATAGTTTCTTCGATTTTTTTATGTTTGACAGTTGTTGCGGGGGTAGTCAGAAGCCAGAAAATCTGACAACCACTCTTGCCAAGGGGTATCGTATTACCTAGTGAGGGTTGTGGAGGTCAGAAAGGCAGTCACTTCGTGTAAAATACTGGTATTCAGCTCCATCCAGTTAGACTGGAAGCCAACCCAAACGTAGAAAGATATAGGCTAGGCAGAAGAGAATCCGAAAAATCTAATCAGCATCCTACAAAATCGTCGATTTAATCCTACATTCATATTTTTTTATTTTTGTTTATAATTATTATTATTAAAGCGTTTGTAGTAAAAAGAACTAACGAGTCATAAGTTCATGTCGTTTTGAACTGCGACGGGCGGCATAGTCGTAGCAAGTAATGAGGTAATGTCATTGACGTAAGGTTTAAATTGCTTTGACACGCGCTCTTGAAACGCAACAAATTGTCATATTTTAAAGTAATATCACAGATTGATACAGATGGGTCACTCCGCATTTTCGGTATGAAGATATAAGTAGGTACGTGGCGGGCTCGACTTATTGAATTCAGTAGGCGTAACGTAGTCAGAAGATATAAGAGTTACGCGATAGAAAGAGACGCAACTTTTCGGTGAATATAACTGTAGGTAATTAGCGCTGTGCGACCTGAATTGCACTTTATTGTGTCGTATCAAGAGTCGCTTTTTATTTAAATGATTTTGCGGAGTGAACCATTGTATAGGTAGTGCAATCCACCTCACCGCGCCCCCCCGCCCCGCCCCGCACTACAGTACAGCTTACAGTACAGTCGGCGCGGAGGGGGGCGCGGCGTCGTGGGTTGCACTGTCTGTACTAATCTATGGTAATATGCTGTTTTATTTTCGTCAGACTGAAAGGTTTAAAATAGAATTTCGTTGTAACCATAATCCTTTAGTGAAACTATACTTTAGTATTGCTTCATATTTATACAGAATATTCAAAAAACCAATCAATTTTAAGTCGCGTTTAAGTTTCGTTCTCTTTCACTGAAAAAGCGCTCCCTCACCAGGGCTCCTTCACCTGTACTGCGACCTAGCTGTGTTACTTCTACCTATAAAATTTAATAGGGATGATACCTGGGTAAAAAAAAAACTTTTTAATCAGTCAGTCAGCAAATAAAAAAATATTAGACTCGTATTTTTTGCTTTATCATATTAATAAAAAATGACTTAGATAAAACGTATTTATTCAAGTTGAGGAGTGGGTGCTCGCTACGTCACGAATAAGTATAAAATCTACCAAGGTGTCATGCCACATTTTAACTCAATGAATCGCCGTAATCTTTTGATTACGTAAAAAAAGAAAAAATACGTGTCCAATATTTTTTAATAATCTACCTTAGGGACAAAAAGAAAACTGTTATCATCCCTATTATAAGTATTAATTATTTATCCTGCTTGTTTCAATCATCTCTCTAGACTACCTAGAAGTAAATGGCCTGCGAAGTCAACTTTCAAAGCCCAAGCCGTTACAGTGGAATCTTAGGACATCGCTTTTAAATAAAATGCATTAAAGTCTATTTTACGATGGCTATACAGAATAGTGGACGGCTCGCCGGCTGCTCACTGCACGCGAGCCGTCACGCGTAAAATAGACTTTAATGCATTTGATTTAAAATCCTAACTTGAATGACAAGATATTTGCTATGTCGGAGTGGTGCTGTTGTAATGAGCGGTGATCTTGAGATTGTTGTATTACAGCCGAATGTTCCCGGTGACGGAGCGCCTTAACTAGAAACGGAAATCTTCCTAAAGTTAACTATTTGTTTGAGAATTTTCATGTCAATCTGTTGAATAAATATCACACCGTTTAGATGCGGAATTTAAGATGTTTGTGTAGTTTCTAAAGGTCTCCTAAATCGAGCCATAGTGCAATACTATGTAAGATAAAAAAAAAGACTAAGGAAATGTTTGTATGCAGTTTTGAAGCAGACATCGTCACCAGTCCACTGCTGCACATAGGCCTCTCCAATTGCACGCCATTCAGCTGGATTCTCGATAACTCCCATCCAGCTGCTACCAACCACCCTGCGATGATCGTCGCTCCACCTACCCTGAGTACGTCCTACCTTATGCTTGCCTTATGTTTGCTGATTCGCGGCCTCCATTCCACAATACGTTTACCCCAACGATCATTGGTTCTACGGCTAATATGACTGGCCCGAGTAGACATACTAGCGATCATTTTGGTGTCATCATTGAATTAATTACCATTTAAAAATTCATAGATCTTTATAGAGAAAAATGCAGCGTGGCTCGATTCAGGAGTCTGGGAGCTAGCTTAGTATTTAATGGTTGTCACTTCAAACCCAGTCGGTTACTTTATTAGAAAATGTAACGTATTTGAACGGGTCAACAGAGTTGCTATAATAAACGCTAACGTTCGAGGCATCCTGCTCATAAAACGCGGGAGCGAGACGTCACGATTCACCATCCTACTCACACGTTTTATGACCGCGACTGTCTTAATTCTTGGCGTTAAGTATAGATTCTTGTACAGACGCCAGCACGTCAACCTACCCGAAACTGTAAAATTTTCCCAATCAACTTTGAACCTTATATCATAGCAATAAAGTTGAAAATCTATTAATGAAATTTGACAGATTGTAGTAGGTTGATGTGCTGGCGTCTGTACATTGCAAGTATTTGTTAAATAGAAATGTTAATTAATATGGTACCGGTTTCTCAAGTGTTATTAATTGAATCGATTGTCAACTCTGATTGGTCGTCAGTTAATTAATCACAAGAGCTCACATAAGATCTGACAGCGGATTTACTGATCCGAGGCTTGATCTGGCTTTTGAGAACAGTGAGTAAGTCAAAGATTTAAATCGCTAGATTTGCCTTCACCGTAATTAGTCACGTGAACAAGTGTCCATACCGAGAAGCGTGCATAATCAATCAGCCTATCATGTCCCTACTGCTGGGACACCACAGGCCTACTCTCTTAGAGAGGAAGTTGACTGTAATCTACCACACCGGCCCAGTGCGGGTTGGTGGATGTCAGGAGAAACGTGAGCTCACATTATTAATAGCGTTTCCATGACAAAGGTGTCAGAGGTGTCAAAACAAAACAGAAACGCGAAATCCTTTGGTGCGGGGGAATCTAACGATTTAAATAAATATAGATAATTCGAATTATGGTTTAACCGAGATCGATGTACTGCGCCTTAGAAATGCGCGGCAAGGTAGGGTGGGACGCCGTGAGCATTGACGAATGAGCCGCCTGAACTGCCTCCCCGTGAGTCCCGCACGTACCTGAGGCGCGGTACAGCAATGATGTCAAATTATACTTGAAATATATTTAGTTGTTTACACATCTCAGTAATTAATTTATAGCATTTTATTGTTATCTCTATGCATTTTAGTTAGACTGTATTTTAATAGAAACAGTAATAAAATATAGCTCATGCTATTTACTTATGAGATTTTTATAAAGATAGTAACGCTACGATTACGAGCGCGTTTGGTTGCGCCTTTACATATTATAGACAATTTCCAAGTATTTGACCGACTTTAAAAAAGGAGGGGAGGTTATTTACTTTAATAATTATTTTCACTTTTTTTTTGTTATTTGTATTTTAGTTTCACGAACTGTGAACAAATAAACTTTATTATTTGTTTCTTTCACTCTAGCCACACATAATCGTTAGTTAATAATAATAAACTTGCAACACTAATTATTAAAATAGTGAAGTCAAAATATTACTTGTTATTTTTTATGTACGGTGCAAATATTATTATGATTTTATTATTTAGGTTAATGTTTTTCTACTTAACGTGAAACGTGGACCAAATTCGTTTTGTTACTTTGTATATTGCTTTTTATGCAGTCCCATTTGTATTATTCTTGGTCTTTAATAGGGTCCGTATAAAATAACGGACCGTTTTAAGATAATTCCTGTCTCAATCTTAATAATTGATACGGAATCCTGATAGTTTAGTCCAGCTCACACTTCACCGGTATTTTCTGAGGTCTTACATGTGCTATAATAATCTCAGTCAGCATAAAAAATATCTTAAAAAAAAAAAATACTTTTAATGAAGAATAAAAAGAAAAAAAAACATGAAATGGTACTGATTATTTTTGTTAACAACTTTTTTAATGAATAAATTAATATAAATCATCCAATTCGGTGTTAAGTTTATCTAAATCACTTGTTTTGGCTATGCAACTAAATAAATTGGAGCGATTTTTGTAAGCAAGACAAGATTATGCAAGATATTATTAACAATTCCCGGTATTTTTCTAACAAATGGTAAAGGTATCACGTAATCAATCATACAGATAAAAACCTACGTCAGTTTGTGGCATTCTGATCCCAGTTTGAAGCATGCTCTTCCCAGTTCGTGGCATTCTCATCCCAGTTTGAGGCATTCTCGTCTCACTTTCTGTCATATTGTCCCAGTTTCTGTTTATTCTTGTCGCAATGTCTTGCATTCTCGTCTTGCGTTATAGATCGCTATAACCAAAGTCTTCGTACGGTGTGTATGTATCTTGTAAGAGAAATGTGTTATTTTTAAATGTTTATATTTTAAGAAAATATATGATTATCCATATTTATTTTGTGTTTTATTAATTCATCTTGTGTGCATATTAAAATAAGCTCAAAAATGAATCGGAAAATAAAAACCCCAAGGAATTATTAAAATTATCATTTCTTTTAAGTGTTCGCTGTATTTAAAAACATTAATTAAACAACATAATTAATTCTAATAACAATACATATTCTTTAAGCGTCGATTAACTGAAAAATAAACATAAGGCAGAAACATGGCCTTTGAAAAGTGTATTTGAAATCCTTAATGCCTCAATTCGTTGGCCAAGTCCCTATAGAAAGAAAATAAAAGAAGAAAGAAAGAAATATGTTTATTCTGCACAAATAAAACGCACATAGAAAAAACGCAAAATACACAAATACAAAAGTAGCCAAAAGCCTCGTATTCAACCAACAAATAAACGCTTGAAAATTAATGTTGTTCATCGGTTGATGTCAAGCCCACGGACCAAAGACAATATTGCGTAATTACTGTTGCGACATTACTCTGTGGTTGTGACATTAGCAATTGACAACAAAAACAAAATGCTGATTGCAGACTTAACTACTTTTGTAATAAAAATCCTTCTTAACATGCCTGCTAACACGATATGTTAGCAGGCCAACAAGTTTGACAATTCAAAAAAATGGGACAGTAAAATAGAGCGAACTGTCAAAATGCACTATATAGATTCATTGACTTAGTCATTGACTATACTTCATAAAATATAGCTTGATCTCTGCGACAGCTGTCAGTAAAATCACCGCATATAAAGTCCTGATATTCATAATAGTACAGACAGTAACTGTCAATGTCATACTTTATGGGCATGTCGACATATAGAATGAATTCCTACCCAAGGGATGTCAGTTTGACATTATGTCGCAGAGATCAAGCTATCTTTTATGTAGTATAATTATCAGTATGTTAGCAATGTTTACATTATGCCTATATTTCTACAAAAGTTTAGATGCGTAGTACTCGTCGTGCGTGTATGGTGATGGCCATCAGCACCCTAATTCCACATTTTGAAGGATTCCACTGCTTCATATGTTCATAAAATTTGTCTGCTAACAACGTAAATAATGCAATGAATGTTGTTGAACTGTCAAAATGAAACATTGTGAATGATCGTGTTATTAGGGTGCAGATAGTATGTACGTTCATTAGTTTCACATTGGCAGTTAACATCTCTACATTTCTTATTCAATCATCTCAGTTAGCTTCTCAGTCTACTGCTGGACATAAAACGCTTCTCCCAAACTACGTCAAAACTCCCTCTTCTTCCTTCCTCGTTCCTTTCTTACGCATAAATCTCTATGGCATAGTCCAGTCTGTAACTCCGTTGGCTCTTCAGCCGTAGTTCTACGTACTTGTATCCAACACCGCCCGATGTGATGTTGACGGAAGCCTCACTGTTCTGAAAGTCGTAGCAGCTTATTGCCTGGAAATTGAGAAAAAATGTGATGAAAAATCATTCACTGACAGAAAACGCACAGCTTAAGGCGCCATCTGCACGGACGAGAGAATCGCGGCGATACTCACGCTGTGCCTACAAATTATCGCCACGATTATATCGCCGTGTGGAGTTTGATTCAAAGAGTTTCTATTGAATTTGATGGCTCGGCGAGACTATCGCTGCGATTCTCTCGCCTGTGGAGATGCCGCCTTAGAGAGCGTTGTCATCGAGGCGATTTGTGAACGTGCTCTCTGCAGGTGCGAAGCGAGCTAGCTGCGATCACGCGACGTGTTCTCTGCGTTTTCAGAATATTGTACACTCGCTTGTCTCGGTCTCACTTGTACACTCACGTCAAAAGGGATGATAACTAAAAATATTTTTTTTGTCCGTCATGTACCTACCTAGATTATTAAAAAATACTGGACACGTATTTTTTCTTTTTTTACGTAATCAAAAGATTACGGCGATACATCGAACTGAAATGTAGCATGACGTCACTTGTATGTAGATTTTATACTTACTAGTGACGTAGCGAGCCCCCACTCCTCAACTGCGTTGTATCAAAGTATTTTTTTATTGTCTCACTGACGGACTAAATAGAATTTTCTTTTTTTTTACCCAGGCATCATCCCTTTTGCTCTCGTTCCGCAAACGCGGCGAACACTGCGCACACGTGGTTTGCTCGCTACGCACAAGTAGCGAGCGTGTTAAAAATCGCCGGTAACACACTGAAATCGTCAGTGTGATATTATGGTCCTAAACCGCTGGGTCTCGGGGCATGAAATTTTGCGTTAGAGTTCGATAAGAATTTAATAATGTTGTTCATGAATTATCAAGGAAACGATGGATGGACTGTGTGAAAGATGATATGGCTAGAAAAGGGGTGACTCCGAGATGACGACTAATGGAGAAGTATGGAAGGAAGGGACATGTTGCGCCGACCACAAATAAATTGGGATGAGAGCAGTAGAGTGATGTTGACAAAATAATTGTTGGAAAAACTGGTGAGATATGAAGTTGAAACCTTCTAAATACTGATGAATGTCTTACTAATTCCCATATGTGGGAAGAATTTAACCTGAACTGGGTTTTGTTTACACTTTTAGTAGATACTTTGACTATTATTAGGTACATTGAAGTAACTGCTCTCGTGAAGGCTTTGGAAAAACTGGTGAGATATGAAGTTGAAACCTTCTAAATACTGATGAATGTCTTACTAATTCCCATATGTGGGAAGAATTTAACCTGAACTGGGTTTTGTTTACACTTTTAGTAGATACTTTGACTATTATTAGGTACATTGAAGTAACTGCTCTCGTGAAGGCTATCTTATTACACCACAAACCTACAGTCAACCGTACATAAGTGGTAGCACTGGAACTACTAAAATCGACCTTACTGCTACGAAATTAGGCCTATTAAAACAAAATTGTTACAATGCAATTGTAGTTAACTGTTCAATCTCTTGTGGAGTCTATTTTATTGCACCCCAGACGTACATAAGCAATGTAATTCCCGAGTGCGCGTCATGTAACTTATGAAATGAAATGAAATTGTTTATTCTGTAAATAGGATATTGGAATCACTTTTACACGTCTACTTAAAAAAATAATTTAAAATTAGCTAGATTATGAGTTCGGCGTTTCCTATCTGACTACTGAGAAGAAAGGCCGAAACAAACTCAGAGGTCAGTCTCTTTTAAAGTCTAGACATAATCTTGGTCAAGCCATATGAGGACCATGTAGATTAATCTGAAATGGTCTTTTGAGAAAAGAACCACACAGATTTGAGTGGACCGGTCCTGTCAGTGCAAGCATTTGTCAGTAATCGTGGAGCTCAACTCGACGTGCGTAGTATTCGCAACTGGCGTGCACGTATGACCAGAACACACGATCAATCACAATGTTTCATTTTGACAGTTCAACAACATTCATTGCGTTATTTACGTTGTTGAGCAGACACATTTTTCGAACTTATGAGGCAATGGATTAGCAGTATCCTTCAAAATCATTCAGATTGATCGTGTGATACCCAACTGATGTTTGAACATAAACTAAGCAAAAGGAGTAGGTATACAAGGATCGTAGCAGGTGCGTTCTGTAGTTGCTGCCTACCCCATCGGAAGGCGTAAGATTTATGTACGTTTTGTACCTTAATTGGCGCCGTCCCATTATATGTATAGGTCTTGATCCGTTTCTTCAATGGAATAGCTTCATATTTCAATTTATCACGAAACACTATCCTAGTGTCCTTGGTTTGCTCGCCAAAGAAGTATGTAGAACTTAGCACAGTCGTTAATGTCACTATCAGAACGCAGAGTATTAATATTAACTTCATTTTGAACGTTTTTTATTCACTATACTTAGTTGACACTACACTGTTGTTGTTTTTGCTTTTGATGATGAGATCTGCAAATAAAAAAACGTGGGTTATTTTTTTTTGAATACGGAACACGTTTACAGTTTTTGGATGCCATTATAAATGGATTAGGTACAGCAACACGATTTATAGGTAAGTAAGTATTACTTTCAATTGTTTTAAATTCAACAACAAAGACAATGCACGAATCCTTACTATTTTCAATTTAAAAAAGAGTAGGCGGTGACAATTAAAATTACTTTCCGACTGCCTTCAATTTTTAAACTTTTTTTACTTAATTTAAGCGTCTGTTTTTGTAGATAATGTAGAAGACTTTCGCACTAATTGTCTATTAGTTTTTAACCGATAAACTGTTATGTAATAACATAATTATAAAACAATATGGACGCTGTATGAATTAAATTATTTACACTGGAGAGTGATTTTATAATTCTACTAGCTTTTGTATCAGACAGGAACGTACCTACTACCGGGATTACATACATAAATAGCCGAGGAAAAGGTCATTGACCATGCCGCATACCCCTTTTTTTTTATTTTTTTTTTTTTGGTTGGGAAATCATCAAATGACGTCTCCCGCTCTGGGTGGAGCGGGAGGGCGTGTCAGACTCTTACTGACTAAAACCCACCCGTGTTCCTTCTGTTGCCTGTGCAATGTCAGGGGGCCACGGTATCCCTTTCGGACTAATCCCGCAACCCCGGCAGGCAATGGTCTTATCGGACCCCTTTACTTGCTGACATCTCTTTGAGGCGCGCGTGGAACACAACGCGCCGTCGACCCGGGCCTGGTCCTTACCGGACGGCGAGCTACCCATTGCTCACCGTCCGCAAGCCCGCGCCTACGGTGGCCGGGAATCGGCAATCGATTCCCGACGCCCAGGGCGTCTCCTCCTGCGGCGGCTAGGGGCGTGAGGGCGCGAAATTTGCCTCTCCCTCACGCGTTCCGCCTCCTCCTTTGCGAGCATTACTGCTTCACAGAAGGAGGTGACGGCCTCCCATGCCCTCTCGCTCCGTACCATGGCCTGGACCAGGGCCGGACGCGAGAGATCCCCGCCACCGATCGCCTCCACGAGGACACGGCGGTGCTCTGCCCAAGCCGGGCATACCTCCACCGTATGCTCCACCGTGTCCTCCGGGCGATCCACGCAGTGATGACACCCGGGCGTTTCCTCCCGCCTTATCCGAAACAGGTACCTCCCGAAACAGCCGTGTCCGGTGAGGACCTGCGTCAGGCGGAAGGTGAGGACGCCGTGGCGCCTCTCCAGCCACTCCTCAAAGAGTCCCGGACCAGCCGGGTGGCCATGACCCTCTGGGACGCGTTCAACCGGCGGGCAGGCCGCCGCCTCAACGAATGCGCCCACACCGGTGCCCCGTACAGGGCCATGGACCGCACGATCCCCGCGTATAGCCTCCGGCAGGAGGCGTTTGGACCCCCTAGATTGGGCAGGAGCCGCTTCAAGGCAGCCCCGGCCCGGTCCAGTCTGGGAGCCAAACGTCGGAAATGCTCCACGAAGTTCCACCGACTGTCGAGGACGAGTCCCAAGTACTTCATCGTCGACTCGACGCCGATGTGAACCCCTCCTACCGTTATTTGGGAACCCGACGGTGGCGCATTCCGGGGACCATGAAAACACATGGCCTCGGACTTGTGCAAGGCCACCTCGAGTCCCAACTGCCGGATTCTGGCTACGATTGTCGCAACCCCGTGTGTCGCTAGTTCGACCGCCGCCTGGTGCGACCTCCCCTGCGCCAGGACCAACGTGTCGTCAGCGTAACAAACGACGCTGACGCCATTGGGGAGGTCGGCGCGCAGCACCCAGTCGTATCCGATGTCCCACAGATGCGGCCCCAGGACCGATCCCTGTGGGACACCGCACGACATCTCTCGCCGGTTCCACTCTCCCTGGTGACCGGGGTAGATGATGGCCCTGTCCGTCAAATAATGCCGCATACCCCTGCGCCCGCGTTGCCGTCAACCATAATTATTTTGTTACGCGTAATTTTGAAACTGTGATATCTCTTACACCATCATTTTAAATGATTGATGTCAAGGCATATTTTAATTTAAATTAAATGCCCAATTTAAACAATATAGGTATTTTATTGGATAAGGATTAATATAATACCGGTCAAAATAGTTTCGGAAATAGCAATGAAATTTTTATCAAATTCTGTAACATGGTTATGTACTGTGGGTTATCCTTATAAGACAGACATATGCCATCAAGGACTTTTTTGTTGAACTTTTTAAGATGAACAATCCTGTAGAATATAAATGTTATGTACCTATCTTTTACAGTTTACGCGGCGCACGCCAGTATATCTCGTAGTCGGCATGATTTTTTCCAACATCTTCAACAATAATCGTTATATTTTAGCCAATTTACACAAAACTTTAATGAATTATACACCAAAACCTTCCTCATGAATCACTCCGTCAATTAGTGAGAACTTTTTGGAAATCCGTTTGGTAGTTTTTGAGTTTATCGCGTTCAGACAGACAGTTTGTACCTAATGTTGTTTCAAATTTCAACCTGCCTAGCCTTTTTCCCGATTACATGTATATTGGGAACGGCTTCCAGTCTAATCGGATGCAGCTGAATACCAGTAACTAATACTGGTTGTCAGATTTTTGGGCTTCTAACTAGGTACCCGAAACGACTGTCAAACGAATGACAGCCCGGACCCACGACTTCGCGTGCTTTCTTATTAAGTGTTAATTAATCGAGGAAGACAAAGACTAGGGCCGAACTGGATGACCAAAGCCAGAGACAGACACTACTGGAAAAAACTGGGGGAGGCCTACGCCAAGGAGGCGACTACTACTAATTCAATTAATTAATATTACTTATTATAAAATATTATCAATACAGTATTACAACATAAAATTCAATCAAATTAATTTTTAAATTCAGTGCACTATATTATAATCTAATTAGTAGATAATTTATATCAAATCATATAAATGAAATGAATCAAAAATATAATTTTGCATGTTAGAAATTGTAATGCTATAGGTACTTATTGTAAATTACAAATACGCATGCTACAAACATAAGTGTAAGAGATTAGTAGAATAAATGGCTTTTTTATTTTTATTTATTTATTCATTTTATTAATCGAGGAAGTGAGCGAGTTTTATTCCATCACAAGTATCTTCGGATTACTTTCTGGGAAGCAGAAATTGTATAGATTTAAGATAATAAACACATTTTTTTTTTCTGAGCAAATAATATAATAATAAGTTTTAATCACTACTTAGGTACTAGTTATTTTAGATACTTACAAAAAAGTAAAAAAAAGCAAAACAAATCAACACAAAATCAACTTAAAACACGATTAAAAGCACACACGACTTACTTAATGTAAAATAAAGATGTATCTATTAATTTATTTTTGAAGTAATTTAAGATGGAGTGAATTATCATTAGACGTTTTTTGTAAAGTATCAACAATACCGATAAAGATGGCGTAATATTTGTAATTAATGCAATTAGGGGCGCGGTCACATTGTGAGCGGAAACAGGTAATATCCCGAAACTGTAAAATTTTCCCAATCAACTTTGAATCTATTGCTTTAGTGATAAAGTTGAAAATCTATTAAAGAAATTTGACAGATTGTAGTAGCTTGACGTGCTGGCGTCTGTACCAACTTAAAAACTTGGTTTAAATATCGAAATACTGATTTTAAAAGCCAACCTTATAAAAAATAAAATTGGCAGTCATTGGGACTGCCGACAGAAATGAGAACATGTCGGGGTCGTGAAGCCATAGAAACAGATGAATAGGTACAGATGGTTAACTCCGCAAAATCATTTGAATAAAAAGAGCACTTTACATATTGTAGTCGTAGGAGGAGTACGAGAAAATAAAGTGCAATTCAGGTCGGATGTATTTTTATCTCGACGATTTATTTTCGTACACTGGATTTTCAATTCTCGGTATTGAGCCGAGCATTGAGAATCCAACAGAGCGCATCCAGCGCGTATCCCAGCGTATCAAGAAAACACGGTTGGATATTCAACTTTCGGCGCTAAGCAGAGCGTCGAAAATCCAATACGCGAAAAAACATCGCCGCGATAAAAATAGGTTCTAGGTGAATATAAGCCGTGCGAACCTGGGAGTCTACTCTTTTTCAACTAAAAACGAAGTTTCGATCGAATTTCGCGTGCTTCCTACCACGGTTCTATTCGTTCCGAAGTTTCAACGAAGCTTCATTCGAACGAAAATTGTTTGACATTTAGATTCTCTAAACCTACTCTAATTCATAAATGTTGCAAACGAAAATTTTAATTTGACAGATGGTTGTTTGGAATTAGGCTTAAAGTCACCTTGAAGTTGTTCTCTTTCTATCGTGTAACTCTTATATCTTCAGACTATGTAACACACTGAATTGGCCCAACAAGTCGAGCCACTCGCATACTTTTAGCTTTATACCTAAAATGCGGAGTATAGGTAACATCTGTAGGTAGGTATTCATCTGTACCTAAATATGATTTACCCCAACCAAAACTCGCTCAACGCGCCTAAAGAGGTTTTTAATTCAATAAATAGTTTGGTACTTGGATAATTCCTTTTAATAATTCTAATATAATAATTTATATAAAATAGTTTTTATTTATTTGTATATCTGAGGAGGACCTGTAACACAGAGATAGACGGAAATATACAACGGATGAGGTAACATTAAAATCGTGGTAAGAACAATTTGTTTGAAATAATCTGCTGGATAAGACTATTGGAAGTGGTGTAATCAGCATTATCTAAGTACATAACATAACATCACGCCTCAGTTTATACAAGATATTGTGAAAACATTTTAAAAGAGTAATGGTGGAGTTTCTTGCCCATTCTTCTCCATATGAAAACTACCTTTTGAAAGGGGCGACTAGAATCAATTATTATTATTTTTTTTTGTTGCAAATTTTGACGTTCAAAAGTGCCTTTTTTGTGCCTAATTGAAATAAATTATTTAACTTTGACTTTGAGTTTTGCCTGTATTCCCCGAATTGTTTGGCAGAGCTGTTCCTAGTTCCTATAGTACATCAATATTTCGCCAGTTATGTTTAAGTTCCATGTAATAGGGGGCGAGCCTATTGCCATCAACGTGGCACAAATCCAGACTGCAGGCTGCTACTGAGAAATGTCAGATGGAGAAACCCAGCAACAATGTCCGACCCGGGAATCAAACCCAGGACCTCATGCTCATAACCACTAGACCAACGAGGCATATTTAACAATCATATTGAAATATTTTCAAAACTCACATAAATACAGATAGATAGATCGTTTATTCGGTGCACACAAAAGATATAGCACAACATACAAAAAATAGATTAAATAATAACTAATCGAATAGTTGCAAGGTGCCAATATACAAAATAAAAAATAAAGAAGAATACAAGACATTGTGGCAGAGTGGCAGGGACATTGACGCTAAAAATTTTACCATGGATTCAGTAAAAATAACCGACGAAAAATTTCAACGCCGGGGTGTTCAGAATCATGTACTTACTGAATCCATAGTAAAATAATTCGCGTCGATGTTGCCACCCTGTATATTTATAATATACTTTAATACTTAAACTACTTATAAATACTTTAATACCTAGTAATGAAGTCAAGTTCTGGCCTTGGCCTACTTCTTATACTTATAACATGGAATTGTAATACGCTGCTTGGCCATAACAACCACTAGCTTCCTCCAGCGGACTCCCTCGCGTGATATCTTATGATAGCATAAGTTACTCAGTGATGATAATATCATTCTACAGTGGAGTAATAGGGATGATGCCTGGGTCAAAAAAAAGAAATTCTAATTAGTCCGTCAGTCAGATAATAAAAAAATATTGGACACGTATTTTTTGTTTTATCATATTAATAAAAAATGACTTAGATAAAACGCATTAAAGTTGGGGAGAGGGGGTCGCTACGGCTTAAGTATGTATAAAATCTACATACTATATTATTAAAACGTAAAAAAAAAGAAAAAATACGTGTATAACACGTTATGTAGCTTTATTATGTATTATAAGGTAATAATATTCTCGTTGTATTACGGCGTCCGTCGCACGATCGCAGCGTGCGCGGCGCGGTCTATCTCGCTCGGTGCGTAGCGGGGAGCCGACGCCGACTGGCCACGCGAGCGAGCGCTGGCGGGGGGAAGCAAGGGAAGTACCTATCCTTGACGCGACGACGCGGGTGCAACGTGCAACACAACGCTACACACTCCCCCTCTAGTTCGAACATAGCGCCCTCGCGTTCGGGCTAGCAATCAAATCTACGCGGTCGACCGCGTCTGCGCTTCTCTCTAACGGGAGCCTCGACTTCACCGATGAATGGAGTCAAATCAGAGACGTGGTAACGTCCTACGTGCTCACCTCTATTAACTCCCTCCACTAGGTAAGTAGTAGGGCTTACTACTTCGCGGATGCGATAAGGACCATCCCTACGGGGTATAAATTTCGCAGACTGCCCGGGGCCGACATCATTCATCCCTTGCGTTTTCAACAAAACGAGATCACCTACCTTGTATTCTGGAGGAGCGCGTCTGCCTTCATCTGCGTACTTCTTCTGCAGAGACTGGTTACGTTCGTGGACATCTCGGGCATCAAGCAGCACAGTCGATAACCTACGTAGGTAAGGAGTGATATTAGGGACGAAATTATCGCTGTCCACAATTGTCTTCATGTCTGCCACGACGTCCGATGGCGCGCGCAGCTCTCTCCCGAAGGTAAGGAAAGCTGGTGAAAATCCAGTGCTCGCTGTAACAGCAGAGTTCATCGCAAACCTTATGGCCGCTAGATGAGTATCCCACGATGCGTGATCCTTTCCAACCAGTATCGCTAGCTGTGGTTTAAGGTCACGATTTTTCCGCTCAACGGGGTTCGCTTCAGGGTGATACAACGGTGTCAAAGACTGTTTGATGCATCACCTCCGCAATAAACTGAACCCCGTTGTCGCTGATCATCCTACGCGGGACTCCATACCTCAGAAAGACCTCGGATATTAAAATCTCAGCGCATTCCACGCTGGTGGCCTTCTCCAACGCAAACAGCTCAACCCAATGGGAGCACGTGTCTTCTAGAATTAATATCCAACGGTTACCTTTCGAAGTCTTTGGTAGGGGTCCGAACAAGTCGACCGATACTACTTCAAATCGCCGGGTGTGTGCAGGAGTCTGGAGTAGTCCTGCAGGCTTCCTGTTATCAATCCTGTACCGCTGGCAAGCTGCACAGTGTTTAATATAGTCTGTAACAAAAGACCTCATACCTGGCCAAAAGTATCGTACTCTGATGCGTTGTAGGGTAAGTCGGCGAGGCCGAGGTTGCGACCTGCTTTCGTGAAAGTGGTCCCCCTATCTAATAATATTTTATAGAGTCCGGGACTAGCGAGACTCTCAGTAGCACCTGTATCCAGCACTGCAATACCTACTAAAGACGCAACTTCTACCTTGACCGTAGGGTGTGACACATCAGACTTATGGGTGATAGCGCTTTGGAAACTCACCTTATCGGCGGAGGGCGTGCTTTTACACGTCGGACACTTCGAGCGTATCACTCCTTGTCGACCGCAGCCGTAACAAGACAGCGGTGCATTATTATCTTGATCACCCGATTTTATTTTAATTTTGCATTCATCTATCGAATGACCAAACCGTAGCGCAATTTAAATTTTAATAAAACAATTTTATGTATGTAGTCCACATAATTATTGTTTTTTTTATCTAAGAAAAGCATAATAAGTATGTGGTCCACATACCTATTGTTTTTCTTAGATTAAATAAAAAAACAATTTTGAAAATTTAGTACCTACCTTCATATTTGGAACCTTCCAATGAGGTACTAAATTTTAATGAAAAGATGAACTAACTATAACGTCTACAACTAGGTGAAATCAACGTGCTCCAGATTAAATGCAAAATTTCTTCTAGGTGTAACTTTTTTTTGGCTTATCGAAAAAATGTAAGAAAAACATATGTTTAAGTACCAATGAGGTACTAAATTATGACGAAAAGATGAACTAGTTATAACGCCTACAACTAGGGGAAACCGGATTGGTCCAGCCATTCTGAAGTCAGAATGGCTGGCCACTTTCCTCGTAAAAGTATTTCCTCTTTAGCGAGGTACCAAATATTTGATATCTGGTACCAAATAGGTACTAAAACTTGGTATTGCTCAAACTTCCAAAATCTATCTTGGTCCAGCCATCCTGACATAGACCATTATTTTTTTATTCAGATACCTATGTACCGATGTATTACTGAATAATAATATAGTTACGTAATGTACATACCTACATAATATTATCTGTATTTCTTTGAATTTTTTGTTTACTTGCTTTTCTTTAATTTTGTTAGGTCTTTCAAACTTTTGCTTTATCTACCATTAATATCTTGACTAGGTACTGTTTTATAAATTAACAAGTCCTATCTGAGAGCCGGGTGATCTGTAACTCAGGATCCTCCTACTTCAGACACCTTTCTCTATTTAAGACTGTGCATTTTATTAACCAGTGCCTGTAATATGATGTTGAGATAAATCAAGATTTATGATTATGATTATTGCGTTGTTGAACAGACGAATTTTTCAAACATATGAAGCAATGGATTAGCAATAGTCTTCAAAACTCGGATTGCGATTCGAAGTGTGTTTTGCAATTAGGGAGTTGGTGATTGAATTTTTTAATTTGGTAGTTTGTGTGTTTATACATTCCAAAAAACGAAAAAAAAACTTTATGTACCTATATTCTAATATTTGTGTAGATATAGACTAGGGCACCCCTGCTTCGCAACGTTGTTGCAACTTGACAAAACAACGAGATTTATTTTTAAAATATACTTAAGTTTAATATTAATTTACATTATACTTACACATAAACCTTTCCGAATAAGTTCTCTAAAATAAATGGTGTTGATACGATGCTCAGTTTAGAAGGACAATAAGGTCACTGTAAAGCCATTACCCGCGTTAAATGTAATTAATAAAAGATAGCTTGATCTCTGCAACATAAGTATGTCAAACTGACATTCCTAGGGTAGGAATTCATTAATTAGGTCGGCATCAATGACTTGGAAAATGATTTATAACTCAATGGTCGGCATGCCCATAAAGTATGACATTGACAGTTACTGTCTGTACTATTATGAAATTCAGAACTTCATAGGCGGTGATTTTACTGACAGCTGTCACAGAGATCAAGCTATCTTTTATGAAGTCTACGTTACCCCAACCAAAGCTTAGGTTAGAACTGTGCTGTGAGCAACCGCTACATCCAAATTGGTCGCAGTTAATTGACCATTTAATATTTTTAGGACCGAAAATAGGAATTATTTGAGGTTTACAAAAAGAGGCACAATCAAATCAGTGTTCAATAATATTTTTTGGAGCGCAAAATGGGAATTATTAGAGATCCGATTTGACCGATTTAATACTTACATGCCCTGGACATATAGCTACCGAAAGTTACATACTTAAATAAAAAAAACCTTTGAACTCTCAGTTAAACATCCCTTTACAATTCTCAAAACTCAAATAAAACAGACCTAGACCAATCGATAAAAAAAAGTACGAAGGTCAGTGCAGTACATAAATAGAACGGACATTAATCCTAATCCTATGTACAGACGCCAAGCGAATCAACCTACCCGAAACTGTCAAATTTTCCTAATCCAACTTATAACCATAAGCTTTATTGATAAAGTTGAAAATCTATTAAAGTTTGACAGATTGTAGTACGAGTAGTTTGACGTGCTGGCGTCTGAACATTCCCTTCAATT
Organism: Xanthia togata; assembly: GCA_963853775.1. NCBI lineage: Eukaryota > Metazoa > Arthropoda > Insecta > Lepidoptera > Noctuidae > Xanthia > Xanthia togata. The sequence continues at coordinate 9,353,054 of OY970817.1, read as the reverse complement.
GACAGCCGGTTAGCGCGGGAATGCAACAGCTGACAATTGACATGTGTCAAGCTTTTCTTACACTTCTTTTAAAAATTGGAATTGAAGAAATGAATTTTCTTTAAAAAAAAAAAAAAAAGCTGTGTCCTTGGGCACCGGTCTAACATCATAATAGTTTCGGTACTTGTAAAAATAATTATCTATTAAAAAAAAAAACATACCAATGTACCTACCCAACTATATTGGGGTCTGCTTCTAGTCTAACCGGATGCAGCTGAATACCAATATTTTACATGGAGTCACTGCCTATCTGACCTCCACAACCCATTTATTGGGTAACACGGTACCCCTTGGTAACACTGTTTGGCAGACTTTTTCGGGCTTATGACGAACCGTAACGACTGTCAAAGATCCATGAATGACAGCCGGGACCAACGGCTTAACGTGCTTTCCGAGGCACGGAGGAGTCTCGGTATGTAAAGATGATCACCTATCCACAGAACAACCCCGGCAAGCGTAGCTTAAGCTGATATATCGACCCGGAATAGACAAATAATCAAAATAAAAGAAAAATTACCGGAATTCAGTATTAATACAGCATTCAAATTCCTGAAAACACTGAACTTCTTTCACAACAAATACACTATTTTATTTTTGGAATATTAGAAGCACTGTTTAATATTTAGAAGAGGGGCAAGTTACTGACTGAACAGTTCGGCTAGCGGTGAGCAGGCGCGTGCTTGACGAATTGTTCGCGACTTCGTATGCAAAGAATCTCCTAATCGATACCTACGACCTCAAATATGCACGTGTTTGATATAGTATGTATAGGTAGGTAATCTATACAGCGTGTATCAGAAAAGTGTGGTCATATTTAAGGGTTATCAACGGTCCCATACAAATCTTCAATAACTACTAAGACTTACTAACCTACTCGACCCAACGGGACGACTAGTGGTCCCAGTAAGAAAGTTGGTCAGTTTGATGGTCTGTACCACATCGTCACCCTCCCCGCTAACTGTCCTATCTAGCAATTGATATTTTTCCAGGGCAACAGTTTGTCAGTCGGGCGCTGCAATCATGTTACTGTCGTTGCGTTAGCTGTGGCTATAATAATGATTGAATAACTTTTATTATATTTTGCCCTAAAGCCCTAAGGTCATAAAAAGTTTTTTCGAAAAGAAAAGTTATGAACACGTAGGTAATGTCTTTGTAGATACGTCAGTTTGTGAGATACAACAGTTAGCGGGGAGGGTGACATTATGACAACGCCTTTCTGATACACGCTGTATAATACAAACATTAAAATTAACCTTTTTGTTATAGCTCTATTTATTCATCAATATTTACAATTCCCAAGGTCGATTTGTAGTCTCGGCCGTTATTGGTTGAAGATATCGTGTAGATATCTTCACAAAAATCGGCTTTTTGGTTGATTCACACGAATTTTACTCGCCAGAAACGGGCGAATCGACGCATTTAATTTTTTTTTTTTTTTGACGCGATTCGCACGAAGTTAATTTATTTATGGGCGAATTGATAACTAGAATAACTTATTAGGCAATTGGCACATTTTTAAATTCCAAAAATATATAAAATTATAAGTTATTATATAACTAAACTCAACTCCGACAAAAACTCATCTAAAAAGGTAAACCAGACATCACAGATAGACAAATAAAAAATCCGAAGTCACATAATTATGTTAGGGAACAAGGGATAAATCGAACAGTTTACGTGTGACTCCGGATATTTTTGTTTATTATAGGTTTTTTTATGACTTTTGTGTCGTAGTATCTTTTTTTAAAAATTAATGATCCTCTAAAAACTATTTGCGCTACTAATGATGCACACTTTCCGGTTCCTCTTTTAAAATGTTTGTCCTTTTCTCACATTTGTTCGCAATAAAGCGTCGTGCAGACCGGCGCGACGCAACTCTAACAAAACAATTTCTAAGAAAAGCGCGGCAAGCACTTGCCGCGCTTTTCGCGACGCGACTCCGGTAATTGTTCTACCGTGAAGTTTTCTTAGAAATTGAAAATTGCCATCAAGTTGCCAAAACTGCCGCGAATGTTTCCAAACTTGCCGGCAACATTGGCAAGAAACGTGTAAATAGAAAACGTATTTTACTCTATACATATAACTGAATAGTATTTAGCAAGTCGGGCTGTTCTGCACGAGCCCTAATTCGACTAGGATACTTAGGTCCCCCAAACATAAATTATTCGGGGTTAATAAAAAGAGGCGCAATCATAATATTAAAGGGTTCAATAATATTTTTGAAGCGCAAAATGGAAATTGTTAGAGGTTCGATTAAGTACATGTCAATATACAGATAATTAAGAAAGATGATGGATTGTGTGTGGAAAGAGAAGGGAGTGAATGATAGCGTGACGGTTGACAGGGGGGAGTGGAAGGAAGAAACGTGTGCGCCAACCCCACGTAACATGGGACAAGAGCAGGAAGATTATGATTAAAAAGATAAATACAAGCGTATATACAGAAAGTTGGCAACGTTGCAAATAGTTGTCAAATATTTCGCTGTTTTGATTAATTTGGCAATATTACTGTATGGAAATAAATAGAAACTAAATAGTTTACTAGAATATTAATAATGAATTGCAATTATAATAACACTGAATTTGATTTTGGAACCGTTTTAGGTGTAATAAAGGCATTTGGAAAGTTTCCAAATACATTAATTAAATGTTTTAGTTCACTAGTTAGCCTTATTTTCATAGAGTAATATTGCCAAATTAATCAAAAACAGCGAAATATTTGACAGCTACTTGTAACGTTGCCAACTTACAGTACCAACGCTCTTACGACACTAAAATTATTCATAAAGCTAACAATAACGTTAATAACAATATGAGAAGACAAAAAACTCAATTCAAAATATTACTCACGATTGACTCACAACACCGGTAAGATTTTCTTTTCACAGATTTTTGTCCTCTTTAGATTAGATAGAATACTGATAAGTATCAACTGACAAACACTCCGAGAAATACGTAAACAAAATAATTTTAAACTGGTTTAAAAAAAAAAACCGCTCAACTGTCGAATTGCCTTTAAAAGATGATCTAACTATAAAAAATCAACTGTACACTGAACAAAAATAATTATAGATTTTTTTTGACAGCAAGTGTGGCTTTTTTCGCAGTTTGCAAAATCTTGACACAAAAACTGACCTCAAATAACAACAGAAGCTGAGAGTATAGTGACCATTCATTCATTGGTCCTTTGGTCCGCGAGTTTCGTCATGTACGCGTCAGTGTTAATAATTTGAAGATATACGACTAACTTGGTTCAACACCGCAATTGCAATGACCCCTTTCCTATTGACTGCTTGAGGATAATAATATGATAACGTTCTGATTCATCAGGAGAATTCCGTAGGCTGTTCTGAATAAATATTAGTAATAGGAGTTTTGGTGCGCAGAAGAGGTAATTTAATTTTCCTGAATATGTCTTGATAGATCACGATGACATATTATTATCTGTAATGGTAGTTTTTAAATGTAGTGAAAACGTTAGGGTCCAAATAAGAATTAGGTATCTATCAACTTACCAACACCATACCTATTAACTAAAGTAAGGCAATTTTAATAGGTAACATTTTTCAATTCATCAAAATTCAACAACGTAACCTTGTAACGCCGGGCATAAAATAATATATTTTTTAATAGGGATGATGCCTGGGTCAATAAAAAGAAATTCTATTTTGTCCGTCAGTCAGATAATAAAAAAATATTAGACACGTATTTTTTGCTATAACATAATAATAAAAAAAAACTGAGATACAACGCATTAAAGTTTGGGAGTGGGGGTTGATACGTCACAAGTATGTATAAAATCTACATACAAGTGACATCATGGCACATTATAACTCAATGTATCGCCGTAATCTTTTGATAACGTAAAAAAAGAAAACATACGTGTACGTTATTTTTTCATAATCTACATTACGGACAAAAACATTTTTTTAGTCATCATCCCTATTGCTTAACTTTTTTCAATTACGATTACATTTGTAATAATGACCGATACGAGTAATATTACGATTTGCTTTCACTAAACTGACAGACGTCAAATGTTACCTATTATAATGGCCTTACTTTAATCAATCACAATCTATTTTGACAGTTCAACAACATTCATTCCGTTATTTAGGTACGTTGTTGTGCAGATTTTTTTTTGAACTTAAGAAGCAATGGATTAACAATCTGTTTCAAGACGATTCAGATTCTGATTGATCGTGTATTACGCAATTAGGAGTCAGGTGCATCTGGTTAGACTGGAATCCAACCCCATCATAGTTGGGAGAAGGCTAAGCAGATGATTATGATGTAGTAACTTAATAAGTAGCGGACGAAAATTTTGCTCGACCTAAGGAACGAATCCAGAGTACCTGTAGCAGGCCTGATACTGTTGTGGACTTTCATAGACCACACTTTTTTCACACAGTTGCAATGCCTTTAATTTTGACAATTCGACAACATTCGTTGCATTTATTTTATTTTATTTCTTAGAAGTCTTATAGCTAGGTTACAGATAGTGAAATAATGCCAATTAAAAGTTTTCACTGACTTTTTAAGGGTAGCACAAGAAACAGTAGACAGGCAAGAGAAAGTAAGAAGTAAGCAATGGGAGAGAATTAAGAAAGGATTGAACAGATTTGAGTGAACTTCAAAGAAGTTTTTACATAGTATTTGTTTTAGTTTAGGAACACCGGTGGAGAATAAATCACGATCATCAACACTGTCACATCGAGTTGTATGCCCTGATAGCTCTTATCATATACGAGTTTTGTTGCCGTTATTAACGTTGTCGAGCGTATGAATTTTTCAAACATTATAAAGCAATGGATTAGGAATTTCTTTCAGTCAAATGATTTATTTCAAATAGGCCCATAAAGGGCACTTTTGAACGTTAAAATTAACAAGAAAGAAAGAAAAAAAAAATAAAAAAAAAGAGATCGCGGAAAGCGATAAGGCTGCCCATTGTATATTTTGTAGTGTTAATTTTGTTTTTTTTTGTTATGTGTTTTTGTGGTGTACAATAAAGTATATATAAATAAATAAATAAGAAAATAGAATTGATTCTAGTCGCCCATTTCAAAAGGTAGTGTCGTATGGAGAATAATGGGCAAGAAAGTGCACCGTTACTTTTTGAAAATGGCAAAATCCTTCGTATTGTGAAAGAAAGTGTTACACAATTGGGGTGCAGTAGTACTTAATTATTGATTCCGTTATTATACACTCCGCTCGCAGTGGCACCATGCTCTTTATAAGGAAAACCGAAAGTCATATCGAATGATAGCCCTATCTATGTCATGATGTCATTCAGATGAAAGGTCGCTGAACTTTGCAATATGTAGGTCCAGTTTTTTAGATTACCAATTTTTTATCATCACAGTTTTGACACAATAAATAAGTAGCAGTATTATATCTCGGCAGTGACCTTGAAATAATTACCTGCGGCCGCTCGTAGATAAACCTTCCACATCCGTGCGTAACTGCCGCGCAATTGATACTGTTGCGTACTGATACTGTTAAACACTGAGATTTCGAAGCACGTCGTTTCGGCGGTTTTCTATGAAGATATAATACTGTTACTTATTTGTACTGTGGTTTTGATTTTACGTGAGTATTTCAGTAGGACTGCCTCATTTGTCTAGTGGTCACAAGCGCTACTGCAGAGCATGAGGTCCTGGTTTCGATTTCCGGGTCGGGCAAAATGTTATTGGGCTTTACTATCTTGAATTTGTAATTAGCAGCCCGGAGTCTGACTTAAAGATAACTGGCGAAATCTGGGTCACAACTCTGCCTAACCCTTCGGGGAATAGGTACACGCGTGATGTTATGTTTCTAACGTCAAACAAAATGAACGCGACCAATGAATATTATCAAAGTAAGTAGGTACATACCTGGACGCGTTGCCATGGTTACCGATTCCACAACAAATTATTAGCTTCAAAACAAACTAGCAATTTAGATTAACATAGTTTTAAATAATTTAAAGAAATAAATGTCTTATTATTACAAAATTAAATAACTAAGTAACTAAAGTTAATATTTGAGTGAGTGTTCTCTAAGAAATTAAAATGTTTAAATACTGGTAAGTAAGTTAAATTTATGCATGGTTCACTGAATTATTTATCAAGTATGTGTTCTGTGAAAACGTTTAAACTATTGTTTTTTTACCTTGAATACAGGTTGTGGGTAAAACAATTAATTGGTGGTAGGAAAGGTTTAAATTATTTATGTAGCGTTCGTTTTAAAAAACAAACATTTCAAATTTTTATTTGTATTCATTGCTAACAAATATCTACAAAATAAATATTTAATTAATGACATCATTCCTGTTATTATTATATTTTTATATTCTAATTTATTTGGGGTGGGTGCAACTTGTTTTTTTCTTCAATACTTCTCTATTAGTCGTCATCATGAAATAATTTAAATAATGTATTAAAATGAAAATTAAAATACTGTCTATTATTTTACCAAACTGTATCGAAATACCCGATTCTCCTCTTACACGGGTAGGTACAAATGAAAGAAGCACTCAATTCTGAATCTAAATAGCGTAGGTATACAATTAAAATCGATTTCTTACTTTAATTAATTAAAATAGATACGTTATGTCCACTGTCGCGGAATATAGAATTATTTATGTAGTTTGGTTGAAAGGACCAATACTATAATAGGTATGTCCCTGTAAAAAGCAGACATTTTTAGTAATATAGTTGACAAATATTGAGAGCCTATACTTTTTGCAAAAGGACCACAAATCTACCTACCTACCTACGGCCACTTATAGACGGAATTTCGAATCGGAGTAAATTTCGAACGGAGAACGTACGTGTTTTAAGATCCTTGATTTTGTATGGATTTGCTGCCTTCGAAATTCTGAATCGATACCTATTTCGAAACGGAATACCGTATTGTGGTCGGCCTAAAAATAAATCGTTCTTGTGGACAAATAAACACCTAAACTTTTCGCAAAAGGACCAAAGATCTTATTATAGGCATGGGAAGTTGAGTACCGACTGCCTAACTATTTATTTCGAAAGCTAACAACTAAAGCAGGCCGGATGAAGGCAGGATTTAGAAATAATATAGGTAATACATAAGTACGACCTAAGCTACTAAAAACATCCCTCAATATGTTTCAGATTCAAATTAAACCCTACAAGAAAAAAAAAGTACAAAAGGACCAGAAAAATTACGTAATTAGACGATACTATCTTATAAAATTTATATCAAGGAGTTATTAAATCAATAATGTACCGGTTACCAGGAGCGTGTCTCATGGTTTGTTTGTTGATGTCACGGGTTCACGCCAAATGGGTGGAAGGAAGGATCAATACTAAAGACGTAAGTATTACACTGACTTGAATGAAAGTTTTTCGGGAGAATAACATAACATAACATCACGCCTTGATTCACCGAAGTTTTAGGCAGAGGTGTACCCATAGTAGGGACTAGGGACACCCATATTTCGCCAGTTATGTTTAAGTCCCATGTACTAGGGGCGAGCCTATTGCCTTCAACCGGGCATAAATCTTGACTCCGGGCTGCTACTGAGACATTCCTAATGATTCAGGAAAATAAACAAAGAAATAACCAGAAGATACTTCAAAATTAAAAAAGGAACACAAATTGAAAGCCGCTATTCTTATGTCATTGAAAACTTTCTGGTATTCCACTTGAAGTATTTGGATAGCTTAAAATTTTGCGAATGCCTATCCTTTTCCAACGTCCTACATTGGAATTAATTTTGTATCAAGGGTGCTTACAGACATTCAATGCCCACAGCCAGAACCTATAACTAGCAGATAGCGTTATAAGGTCCGAGTTCGATTCCAGTTCCAGCAACGCAGTAAGACAGCCAGTGATGGCACAGTGGTAACGGCTGCGATTTACGCGTTGTAGGTCGTAGGTTCGAATCCAGACAGGCGTTTACCTTGTGTAAATTATTTCATCACCACTGCTCTCGAAACGGTGAAGGAAAGCATCATGTGGTAACCGGGATGTCCTAGAACCAAAAATTCAGAGATATGTGACATCTACCAACTCACTCACTCCCTCTCGCTGAGAAGAGGTCTGTTTCTCAGTAGTGGGAATCTTATAGGCTGATTATAATAAGCAACCGCTGAACCACTGGATCAATGATCACTCTACTCGTAGTAATTAATCTTTGGTAGTACTCGTACGTAATAAAAAGCATATGTTTATTTTTACAGAACTGGGCATTCCTGTCTCGTTTTTGCTTCCTGTCTTTAGAAGGACAGTTTGAGTACCTGATAGAGTATGATAAGGAGTCGGGAATACCCAACCTATTGCTGTACTATGATGATGACAGCCAGTGGCCGTCTGTCTACCATAGCAGTAAGGTAAGTCAGGAAAAACCCTTGGTATTTTGTATAATGGCTTCTACCTCGAAACTTCTATAGTAAAAAATACTTTCTCTCATTATGCGCGAATTTTGTCCCATTTGGGCGCCAGTATCCATTTTGGCGCCCAACTGGGATCAAATTGATTTTAAAGAATCTTAAAGAATTTATTGTATATAATTTTAAAGAATCCAAAACAACAGAAATACGTTTTTGTTACGATAAGAGGTAACGTGGATATTTGGATATTTGTCTAAAACTCGACTCCTATTTTATTTTTGTTTTCTTTATTTAGGCAACCAACAGAGATACGTGTAATATGTTACGGAGTATGTGTGTTACAGTATTGTATGGCTAATAATAGGGTTCCCTGTATAACTAGGATAAGTATAAAATATGCGACCGACTACTTAGAAATATATAAATTAAAAGGTACAATTTTAATATAATATTTTTTTAAACTTTATGCCAAGGTAAAAAAATACTGTACAAAGGCGGTTTTAATGCCTGAGGCATTTTCTACCAGTCAACTTTAGGGTGGTTAGAGACAAAACATGACAAAACATGATAATTTACGAGGTGTGATGCTGTTATGTTATCCATTTATTTGCAGACATGTAAGGAACGAGAGGAAGTACTAAACCGTGCAGGTCAGAACCAGATAATAAGGCTATCACACTGGTACCCCGACACTGAATACTCTGGCTGCATCATCACCAACCATAATAAAGAAGTACCAGCAAGCAAGCAGACGTATGGCTTTTTATTACTATTTATTGAGAAGGAGGATTCATCATCATCTGCCGAGCCCTTTCCTTTCTATGTTGGGTTCTCTTCCAGTCTAGCCAAATGCAGCTGATTACCAGTATTTATATGGAGCCACTGCCTATCTGTCCTCCACAACCTGTTACTCTGTAACAGGACCATCCACTTTTTGACCGTCAAAATTACATAAGACAGTCAGTCCCTCAAAACACCCACTTCCTAGTGCTTTAGCTGGGAAGAAGAAGTGGCGCAAGAAACTCCCCAGCAGCACAGCTGTCTGTTAAGTTAAAATAACCTGATTCTATGTACAATATATTATTATGGTTAAACTGACGCTAAACATTATTTAACTTTAAGCAACGTTTATAAGGGGTCCCCGAAACGATCAACGACTGATCAATTGCCATCAATTTGTATTGTAGTAATTTTTGCAAATGTGAATCGATCTCTTAAAAATTTACAATTGACATTGATCGTTTCGGGGACCCACCCTTAAGTAATGTAAGGGGCTAAGTCTAGAAAGCTGATCCTCGACCTCGGTATTTCTTATCTTAATTTCATCGCTCCAAATTGCGCGTCTGTTGTCCTACATACCAAAACTAAACCTAGCTGCTACTTTGGCTAACAAATATTGCTTTTAAACTAACTAAATGTCTCCCAACAGTAATATAACTGCAATTTTACTACCCACGAACGAATGAGTTAACTGCACAAATATGTGGGTCATTGTTGTATTCATAGACGAGTCAGTAACCTAGACTTAGTTTTAAATTGACTCGTATTTGTAGCCCTATAATAGGTATTAAGGGACGGCTCACCGCCGCTGGCTGTAGAGGTCAGATGGTAATCACCCCAAGGCTGAAAGTTATAGTAGCTGACATTACTTTAGTCGGCACAAAGCTAGGTCAAAGTGTGTAGAGGGTAGTTTTCATGATTTGACTATCAGGCAGGAGTTTTATTTAAGACTTGAATTTAGCTAACTGCGGTTATATTGCGGATGGGTGGTCACTATTTTTATTTAATTTGTTATGCCCAGGTTGTCATGAATACTTAGCGTATAAGTAACTCAAAATTTTCAGTCAGAAAAAATGAGACTGGAGTTAAACTTGACATTCAGGCCAGGTTTCCGTTTCAGTATCCAATTAATCGACTAAGCCATTTCCCCACTTTGTTGGAATCGGCGTCTAGTCTAACCGGATATAGCTGAATACCAGTATTTTACATGGAGCAACTCCCTATCTGATCTCCACAACCCAGTTAATGAATATCCACACTATTATAGTGTTATCCGTGTCAGATTTTTTTGTTTCTGACTACCTATAACCACTGTCAAAGATCTACGAATAACAGCCGGGACGAACGTGCTTTTCGAGGCTCGGAGGGGTCTCGATATGTATTGGATTCATCCACGGATCGACCGGGGTAAGGGTACCTTAACCTTTGATAGACCCGTGAGGCTGTTATTATTTAGCGACAAGCTCCTCCTTCCTTCATGGGAAGGAAGGAGGAGCTTGTCGAGGGGAAAGAAAGATGGATAGATTGTGTAAGGAATCTTCTTTTTTTCGTGTGGTTAGTAACTAACCAGGGAGACTACTCCCTAAGCGAAATTCGTAGTTTCAGTCAAAGTTACGGACGCTTTCCTCTTCGTCTTTTCGGCAGCAAGTCAGAGGTGAGTGAATGTGTGAGGAGTTATTTGAAAGAAAAGAGAGTGAATGATAGCGTGACGGTTATCAGGGGAGAGTGGAAAAAGAAAATGTGTTGCGCCAACCCCTCGTCACATTGGACAATGGTAGGAAGATGACGATGATGATGAGCCCCTCCTTACTTCCGATATCAGTATCCATAGCTGCAATAAGATATCTTTATCATTTCTATTAATCGTACACATTTTCAGCACAACACCAAAACCAACAGATCCACCGAAGAAACCAAAAAATTCGACCAAACTTCAACCACCCGAACCTTCTTACTACGACCAGTTCCTAAAAACTACGACTCATAACCCCAACCCCACATTGACAGATAGCAATACTAATACCACGTGGTTTGAACTACTGCCGACGGATACCTTGAATTTTACCACTATGGTACCTGAAGACGAATTGTGGGAGAGTATTGGACCTGGGAACGGCAGCCATCTTGGAAATTTAAATGATGAGGTTGAAATTCTGTTTGATAATAGGAATAAGAGTGGGGTAAGTGATTTAATCTGTTAACTTTTAGTGTTTGCTCTGACTAGATACATCTATTCGAATCGATGACCTAAGCTAAAAACAAAGATCCGCAAAAAGTTAGCAAACAAAAAAACAAATATTAACAGGCGTTCTTGTAAAACTTTACCTAATATTTGTCTTGTATAAAGTGAGCTTTTTCTACTCCCAGTATTCTAAGATCTCCAAATAGCAAAAAAAGGCAAATACCTCCTACTGCTAAGAGTTCTTGTATAATAAACGTTAATATTCGACTTCGTTAATGTGGGCTTTATGAACTTTAAAAAACTCGACAAGAAACCATAAAATGATGCAATTTTTTTATCGATGTGTGGTAAAGGTAGTATCCCTATCGGCCTTAAAGCATCTATACATACCTATTATAAAACAGAGTCGCTTTTCGGGTCTGTCTGTGTGATCGCTTAGATCTTCTAAACTGCACACTGGATTTTGATGCGGTTTACACCACCATTTAGCCCACTTATTCCGGAAGGTTTATATATTAATGTTTAAATTTAAAATATACCACAGAAAACTCGATGTTTTGACGTCAGACCAAATAAAAACCCAAGACATAGCGCTGCGAACAATACAGTGAAGCATGCCAAAACTATACCTCCGCTCTGTGTTGCTCATACGCACACATTTACAACCATTTACAATCAAACTACATCTCACTAAAGTAAGGCCATTTTAATGGTAACATTTGACGTCTGTCAGTTTAGTGAAAGCAAATCGTAAAATCACTCCTAACGGTCATTTTACAATAAATATGTAATCGTAATTGAAAAAAGTTAAGCAATTGTTCAGTTCTAACAAAACGAAAAATTATATTATTTTATGCCCGGCGTTACAAGGTTATGTTGTTGAATTTTGATGAATTATCAAATGTTACTTATTAAAATGGCCTTACTTTAAGTGCACACATGTTTATGAAACCGGCCTCACGTTACTATCGATAGCGCTCTGTCTTTTATTTGCTCTGAGGTTTTAACATGTCGCCATTGCGCCCGGACCTCATTAAATTAATAACAATGAATTACGTTTTATTCATTTTCAGCATAAAATAAAACGCTCTCTGGAACTATATGAGCGATTCCGTCGCCGACGTCTTAAGGCCGAAGCTCAAAGTTTAGCAAGTCAGAGCGAGAAAGAGAGACTGCTGGTCTCATGTCACAACTCTAGAAGGTTCCGGTCGGCGAGAGAACGATTGTGGTTCATTGCCATCAGTAACTGTGAGAGTAGTAAGGTCAGTATACCATAGAAGTACAGGAATATCTCAATGTCCCAATTTGCAAAGAAAGAAAATAGGTAGGTACTTACATTTATTTAGCACATACTAAAAGACAAAATTGAGCAGTGGTAACAGTGCGGTAACGACCCTGACCCAAAAAAACGACCCACGGCTCTTAAGACGACGGTCGTGTTTTCAAACCGAAGCAGGCTTTTTACTTTGTATAACTTATTTCATCACCACTGCTCTCAAAACAGTGAAGGAAAACATCGTGAGGAAACCGGCATGTCCTGAAACCATATATCTAGATGTGCTAAAAAAAAACATTTTTCTGGTCTTCAATCAATTTGACTGCCTCGTTGCTCTAAAGATCGCAAGCGGTACTGTTGAGCATGAGGTCCTGGGTTCGATTTCCGGGTCGGGCAAAGTGTTATTGGGTTTTCCATCTGGAATGTCCCAGTAGCGACCCGGAGTCTGACTTTGTGCCCGGTTGATAGCAATAGGCTCGCCCCCTATTACATGGGACTTAAACATAACTGGCGAAATGTGGGTGTAGGTACTATAGGACACCTCTGCCTTAAACTTTGGAGAATACAGGCGTCGAGATATGTCATGTTTAATCAATTTCGATTAATCACACTATCACACTAATATTATAAAGGCGAAAGTTTGTGAGTGTATATGTTTGTCTCTTCTTCACGCTAAAACTACTGAACGGACTTGGATAAAAATTGGCACACAGATAGTTTATAACTTGGATTAACACATAGAATACTTTTTATCCCGATATTCCCACGGGATCGAAACTTATGCGGGTGAAACCGCGGGGCGCAAAAACTCAAAGTTAAAAGAAACTGATTTCTAATTCGTTTGTATATTTTTTCAGGGTTTGGACGTCAAATACAAGTTCCTTATGACAAATGGACCTGACGGTGACTTCTGGCATGAACACTTTTCCGCTGACGAATTTTGTGAGTTTCTTTTCAGTTTTAAAATAGAGAATTACCAAATAATCACTATTCCGAAATTCAATGGTTCCTGGAATTTCAACTGTTTTCAAATGTCATATCCAGTAATTTAACCGCCAAAGAACTAGTGTCGCCTGCTCGTATTTCGGTTAATCAATTATGTACATTAGTTAGATGTGTGTCAAAAAACAATCGCAACGCGAATACGTGATCGTCTCGTACCTACATATGTCACTTTTTGTTCGGAAAACCGGAAAACGCCCTCTGGCGGCGCGACCACGCGTTCACGGAACAAAAAGTCACGAATGAGCGGACGATCACGTACTCACTACTCACGCGATCGCTTCTTAATAGGACGTGGTCTCAGACCAAATAATAAACCTAGACAGCGCTGCGAAAAATACAGTGAAGCATGCCAGATGAACTACACACACACATTACAACTCACACGCACACATTTACAACAATTTACAATCAAGACATGCACACACACACACACACAGTGCACATGTGTGCACTTAGTGCGGTGTAGTTTCACAAAACCGGGCTCACATCACTATTGACAGCGCTACTTGACAGCGCGTCTTGGTTTTTTAATGTGTAACATCTTTCTTCTCGCTTTCCTGCACTTAAAATCTAAATCTATAAAAATCGAAATAGTCAAATCTGTCAAAAGTGCTTTTGTTTACCGCCAGAAACGACCTTGACGAGACCTCTCCCTTTAATGTTGCTTATTACCAAATTCAAATTCAAAATATTTTATTTCACATAAACCTACATGGGCACTTAGAACCGTCAGAAGCTAGGTGCACGGTTCCAATTGGTCGTTTCCTATGGAGAAGAGCCGGCAAGAAACTCCACGGTTACTCTTTTATAAATAATTGACTTTTTCAATATTTTCAAATAACAGTGTTAGGTATAGGACAATGATATTATAATAAATGATATTAATATGATATCATTGGTATGGGACGACGATGTAGGTCTTTCAACAAGTACCATAGGTACTTAACGAAATAATGATGGTCACCAAATCTACAGTCCACTAAATAAATAATAAATAAATAAAAACATTTATTTCAGAATAAATTCCATATTTGTTAGTAACAGTGCAAACTTATAAACTAGTGTTAGTAACATTATTTATTATACAAGCGTGAGGCTCGCCGGTCCTGGGAATGTCTACTTGACTGCATGCAGTCGTATCCACCGCCCCAAGATCGGAGAGTCCCACCTGTCAGCCAACGTTTTGAGAATGGTGTTGGGGCTGGCGCGAACACGGCGTAGCGTGGCGTGGCCGAGAAACTAACAACATCGGCGTCGGCAAAGATCCGATACCGGACCGGCATGTGGCATGACCGGCATGCCGGATACCGGACTAAGCCTACAGCGTTCTCACATTCACAAAATAGAAAAGAATCTGTATAAAGATAAATAAATTAATAAATTAGCATTAATTAAAATTACCAAGGTGAGATGTCAGATGTTGAGGTTTTTTTTTTTTGTCTGTCGACGCGGCCTTATACCTATGACTGACTCCTTTTAACATTCCACAGACGTCCTACCAGTTCTTTTAGCCTACACCTTTGCCTACGTCATCGTAATGATAGCAGTAGTGATGTGCAGCGTCGAGCTGAAGTCTCGACATCTTCTCCACTCGACATACAAACTGTTCCTGATGTCGATAGTGTCACAACACTCGGGCGTTATGCTACAAAGTTTGGCGTATATACGATACGCTGCGAACGGATTTGGGAGCGAAAATGCTAAGATTGTTGGTGAGATTCGTTTTAGATAAATTCTATAAGAGTCTTTTGTTGACCATAAATAGCCGATAGCCAATATAGTCCAACGAATTATCAAACTTAACGGGCCGGTGGAGCATGCGTAGTTCATACAAACGTAATACCAAAATAATTTGTAAATCAAACATATTCTTAAGGTAGTATGTATTTATTCCGATTGGATTACGGAATATCTAAGCTTCCAAATATATAATTTTAATGGACACTGATTTAAATTCGAGTTATGAGAAAAATAAGTATTCTATAGAAATTTTAAATTCCTCATATACCTATCTCGTCTTTATATCAGTGTCCATTCAAAATATATATTTGGAAGCCTAGATATTCTGTAATCCAATCGGAATAAATACACACTACCGAATATGTTTGATTTACAAATTATTTTGGTATTACGTTTGTATGAACAACGTATGCTTCGCAGGCCCCTTAAGTGGCAGTGGGCAGGGCACATTGCTCGCAGAATGGACGGCTTTCAGCTGAAATGATGATGATGTTTTTCTAACTGCCACGCTGGTCTAGTGGTCGCAAGCGCTACTGCTGAGCATGGAGTCCTGGGTTAGATTCCAAGGTCGGGCAGTGTTACTGGGTTTTTCCATCTGGACTTACTCAGTAGCAGTCCGGAGTCTGGATTTTGTGTCCGCTTGATGGCAATATAGTCTCGCCCTTAATACATGGGGCTTAATTATAACGGCGAAATGTGGGTGTACTATAGGTACATCTCCGCCAAAACCTTCGTGAAATACAGGCGTGATTTTATGTTATGTTGTTCTGATTTCCAGGTCAATTCTTCTGCGGTCTCTCGGAGATGACGTTCCTGTTGCTTCTAGTACTGATGGCGAAGGGATACACCATCACCCGAGGCCGCCTCAAAGTGGGCTTCACTGTCAGACTGACTGTCTTCATGTGTTGCTATGTGGTCACTTATATCGTGCTGTTCGTCTATCAGGCCAAGGTAAGAGAGTATTTGAGTCATGTAAAAGCAAAGGCATTAACATCCCATTTTTTCATACAAAACCAGCATCATTCTATACAAAATAGACGTTCTAAATTGAGATTGGTAGCAAAACCAGCAACGTACCTTCATAGTTGTGGCATAGACAGCCACTTCCTTCTTTGACCAATCAGGTGTCACTATTTGAACCAATGGTGCAGCGGTGGTATAAATAACTGGTGCAAAACCAGCAATATCCCACACATTGGATGCAAAAAAAGCAACATCCTAAATGTATTACCTTCTTTTGGCATATGTAGACTTTATTAGGGAATTCTGTTTTACAATATCTGATTCTAACATCATCAGTTATCTATGCTTGTAACTTATTATAACTCAAAATTGCTTCATACAACGTAAACAAAAAATAACGTCTACTGCCTTTTCAGTAAAAGTGGATGATGCCTTTGCTTTTATATGACTCATTTTAAATGTTAAACTACTGTTCTACTAGAACACACTTCAATAAGAAACTTTAAAAAACCTAATTAAATTCCTAACAATTTAGAAAGTATGGCGCTGTCTTGTTTTTTGGACCAGATTTCTGATGTCTTTGACACTTCTGTGATTGACGCACTTGGTCTTTTGAATTTTCTGAACGTTTTTTTATAAATTATAGACGCTTTTTAAAAATGGAAGAGTACCCTACTTATGCGAAATTACTTTATGTAGGTACATTTTCACGAAACAAACGAGGACATTAATAGACAAAATTGGTTGACAAGCACGAAGAAATCATGTGCTTGTGAAGCACATCGCGCCCGTCTAGAACCGAATTTGGTCGCAAAGTCCTAATGTCGTCCACATTAGGACTTTGCGACCAAATTCGGTTATATAGCGATAGCTATCTATGTCGAGACTGCCACCCCTGGTCCGCCTTCGTTAGTCACTGGGCCAGTAACGATTCGGATAGGCCTTTAATGATTTTTAACGATCAATCAATCTGCCTAGCCTTTTCCCAACTATATTGGAGTCGGCTTCCAGTCTAACCAGATGCAGCTGAATACCAGTATTTTACATGGAGCGACTGCCTATCTGACCTCCACAACCCAGTAACTGGGTAATACGATACCCCTTGGTAAGACTGGTTGTCAGATTTTCGGGCTTCTGACGACCCGTAACGACTGTCAAAGATCCACGAATGACAGCCGGGACCAACGGCTTAACGTGCTTTCCGATTCTCTCGTTATGTAAAGATGGTCACCCATCCACAGACCAACCCCAGCAAGCATAGCTTAACCTGATGGATCGACCCGTGCGGCAGTTATTACTTAGCCACGAGCTCCTCGATTGATTTTTAACGATCATTAAAATATAAGTTGAAATCACCCATTATTGTACGTGAACATCATGCCTGTAAAATTATTTAAATGGACCAGGAACTGTGTATCACAATGTCACATAAAAACTTTTTTACAAAAAATAAAACCGTGTTCCAAAAATAAAACACTACAAAGTGAAAAATAACTTTGATTTCGGAAGTCGGTGGCAAAAAAACGAAAATACAAAGCCAAAGACACCGACTTCCGAAAAAGATTTAATTTTTCACTTTCTAGTTGTGGTACCTACACAAACCCCCCACAAAACTTTGAATACCATACACCACCACCACCATACCATTTGCTATCTAAATTACAGTGACAGGAATTATTAGAACATCATCCACATATACTAGGTGGGAAAAATACGTATTATTGAAGCTAACTCAAAAACTCCTCATTAGTTAATGACCAAATTTATATGGGACCACTTCTGAAGTATGCCCTACCAAACACAAGAAGAATCATCAAAATCAATTCATAATTGGAGGAGTAATCGCGTAACAAACATACAAAAAAGAAAAATACAACCGAATTGAGAACCTCCTCCTTTTTGAAGTAGGTTGAAAATCTTTTCTTCCAGGCCTTCGACCCAGGTGAAGTGTTGTACCTATACGAGAGTCCAGCTGGCTACGGTCTCATTGTGTTGAGGATCTTAGCGTGGTGCATGTTCGCTTATTCCACCTTCTTCACCGTCAGGAAGTATCCGGAAAAGGTATGGTCAAACTCTTAGTAAGGTTATAATGTAGGTCAGTTTTTAAAGTGTGATTTCGATGTAGACACTTAAAAATAAAGCCAAAAAAGGTTATTAAAAAAAAAAAAAACTAAGATTTCCCGATCATATAAGCTTCAATGGTAGTTGCTGGTTCAGCAAAAAATATAACCACCACCTTTTTTTCATCATTATGGAAGTCGTCAATTGTGTACTTAATTACTTTTTTGAATAAATATTTAGTTTTGTGCCCTTTTGAATTTGAAAACAGTCATAGTTTTAATAGCATTAGGTACTTTATTATAAATGCGGGGGGAAAACCAAAAAAGATTTTTTGCATTAGTGCATTTTTACATTTTTTGACACAATTGATTTACGTATTGAGTCCGTACCTATTGGATTTTTTCTGACTGCCGACAATTTTTGAAAGAGATGTGGATTGATTTTTAAAGATTTAAAATAAGGAAGACAGCTATCTGTTGTCTTAAGACCGCACATTGACCTTATGCATCGCTTTTGCATCCTAAATACAAGTTCCTTATCAGACTGCCCCAAAAAACAACACCACGGTATGCCGTTAAAAGAGCCCGACTGTTGACTTTCTTTGAAATTTGAAAGAGAGCTTATGCGGACTTACTCAGTTTTTTACATAGTTGTTCAACATGAGGTTTCCATGTGAGTTTGTTGTCGATCACTATTCCTTGGAACTTAGCTTTATTTGCTTCAATAATACAGACTTGGTTAGTAATACTAACGTTTGGGTTTTCACAGCGTTGATGAAAGTGCATAACTTTTGAATTACCTAGGTTTATGACTAAATTATTATTATCTAGACAATTTATAATGTCACGTAAACAAGTATTGATCATGCTCATAATTATTTTTATTTGTACACTTTATTACAGCTGTACTGTCATCTGCAAAGATAACCATTTAGTTTCATGTTACTTTCGGGAGATCGATAATATATATTTAAAAAAGCGGCGGCCCTAGTACGCTACCTTGTGGGACGCCATATCTTACGTGCCTTGGTTTTGATAGAAATTTCTGTACATTGAAGCCTATTACATTTTTTCTGTAGCATTTTCCCTCTAATACCATAAAGTAACTATGTAATTTTTGTAACAGGATATTATGGTCCCCATAATCAAAAGCCTTGGTCCTGTCAGTATAAATTGCACAGACAGGATTTCTCTTATCTACATATGACATGATATTAGTTAATAGATCATTTAGTGCCATATTGATCGTGGTTTTCTTACGAAATCCTTCTTGTTCTTTGCAAAATAATTGATTCTTTTCGAAATATGCATATAAGAATGATAGATGAATTTCTGAAATATTTTAGAAAAAATTGGAATTTTGCAATTTAGTTCTGTATTTTTTTTAAATCTGTATCGTCATCTTGAAGATTGTTTGGGAATTAATATGCCATCAGCAATACACAAGTTAATTACATGGGCTAATGGTTGTGCTATTACTTCTTTGGTAAATTTTATTACTTTTGCGGAAACGCCATCATATCCAACAGTAGAATTTGTGTTTGTTAGGCTACAAATTATTCTTTATATTTGAAAAAGTAAGTAATTCTAGTATAGTTGAAAATTTTGGATATAAGTACCATTTTTTTTTTTCAGAATACTTTCTACTGCCCCTTCTTCATATGCGGCACGCTGTGGTTCTACGCAGGACCACTGTTTATTTTGACTGCTAATACTTATATTGGTAAGTACCGACATACTATAAATTCTGACTTATTTCGTAGGGACCCCGGAAAACTACTTGCTTGGGATTCTATTATATTTATATTAAAGATTTAGAACTTGTATTGTGTATTTATTTAAAAAAAACATTCTTATTTTGCTTTTTGTATCTCATTTTATGCTGCAACGCCGACTGTCGCTGAAAACCAGTGCTGTGGCTCTGTCTCGCATAGGGTCACATTATGCTGAGCGATGGCCATTTTGTGTTGATGTGAATGTGACGCATATTTTCCCCCAGCTGGTTTTTTTTGTTTGTGTTTTTCTTTGCTTCATATTTATTTATTTTTATGTTTTATTGTTTAAATTGTATTAACTAAGGGGCAGGCGGAGCCTGCGTAGTTCATACAAACGTAATACCAAAATAATTTGTAATCAAACATATTCTTAGGGTCGTGTGTATTTATTCCGATTGGATTACAGAATATCTAGGCTCCCAAATATACATTTTGAATGGACACTGATTTAAAGATTAGTTCTAAGAAAAATCAGTTTTCTATAGAAAATTGTAATTCCTCATATTATTATCTCTTCTTTATATCAGTGTCCATTCACCCGATCTGCATTAGCAGTTTAATTCTTAAAAACTTATCTTTCATTTTTAGATAAATGGGTACGAGAGAGCGTGGTTACTGCCGTCCTACTCTTTATAACATTTTGTGGCCACATCATGTTTCTGGTAAGCATATAAATAAAAACATATATTGCTTTTGTATTACGAATGTTTTTAATCTATCTTTCAAAGTTGAAATCGTCTTATTACCTAATTTTTTTTTAATAGTTGCTGACGTTACCAGTATTCGCAAACAAGAATTTTCCCTACCACGTGAGGACAACTCAAATAGGTGTCATGGAGGTATAACAATTTTTTTCCTTAGTAAAATTAACAAAGTCAAAGTCAAATAATTTATTTAAATTAGGCACATATAACCTGACTTATATAACACTTTCAACTCCACCAACTTTAAATAGAACTCTGTATGCCATGCCGCCATACATATTGAAAGTGAACCCTCCGGGAGGATTGGCATTAGGTACGTTTGCGCTAAAGTTAACCATCGTGGACGGTCACCGGCATTAGATTACATCAATTATATAATATTATAACTTCAATATTCTATATTTTTTTATTAAATTAGATTTGTTACAGCTGTAGTGGCAATCATGTCATTTGGTTTAATAGGTTTTCATTTTAATTATTTTATTTTTCTTTTATATAGATTAGTTTTTTTTAGATTTTCTGAATGTGAGAACGTTGTAGGCTTATCAGACTGTAGATCTGTCGACCATTTTCTATCTTGCTAAGTGCCTGGTACTTGTTGATAGGTCTACACTGTCCTCTCATACCTATTAACACTGTAATTTGAAAACATTGTAAATACCATTTACTTTTAAAAGAGTAACCGTGGAGTTTCTTGCCGGTTCTTCTTAGGAAACGACCAATTGGAACCGTGCACATAGCTTCTGACGTTTCATAAGTGCCAGTGTAGGTTTATGTGAAATCAAATATTTTGAATTGAATTGAGATTTAAAACCGTGATACAAAACACTGTAAGTCTGTAACACGAGGTAAAATAGTGCTTTCAAGGGGTCTTGTTGCTATCTACGTAGTTTCCAACCTTTTACATTTTTAGTGGATATTTCTAACTGTGAACAAAAAATGCAAGGTTTTTTTAATGTTTTGGTTCAAGGTTTATTAATATAAATCTTGTTTAAATATAATTGATATTGCTTAAGGTACTCTGCAAGCTATGTCAGTAATTCCAGTTCTTTTCCTGATAACTTCACTTCTGATTTTATCCTTCAAAGAAACTCCGAGCATAACCCACTCGATAGCGTGCTAACGACCTTGAATTTGTGGACTAGCGCGACTCAGTATGTTCATGTGTTAATGGACTATGTCTTAGCTTAGGCCATTTTAATATGTATGCTAATGTGACTCCCCGATACACTCGTTAATTCGCTTGTTGTGGCTGCAAGATATAATCACGCTGTTCAAGGAGACCGACCCTGACGACGTGCCGACGTTTGTGGCGAAGGATGTACAGAAGCTTCCTCCCGTCACCTTCGACCACGTCGATATAACGAGCCTTCTGAAGGACATTGTCTTTCTGAAGGCCCGCCTCGCGGATGTGCTAATGAAATTAGATGCATCCCAAAACACAGTCGCTGATTTGCGTAAAGAAGTTAGCGATTTGCACAACAGCGTGGCGGTAAATGTCACCTCTCGATGCGTCAAACGTCAACACATGTCACGGAGCCGGCCTCGATATAACGTCGTCGAATTCCGCGTCAGCACTTTCGTCGCCAGCGCATTCGCAGATTGCTGAGCTTGCAGAGCGCCCCGCAGCCCCGTGCTCGTCACCGCGGCTCCCCCAGGCTGCGCCGCCCGTGTCCCTCGCCCCTCCCCGCTGCCAGTGTCTGTAGCCCTGGCGAAACCCCTACAAAGGAATTTCGCTAGTGTCACCGCGAGTGCTCCTGGCGCTCTAAGTGTCAAGCCCATGCCAGAAAAGGCGCCGAATAAGGCTGATAATGATGATGGTTTCGTGACGGTGCAAAGGAGGAATCGCCGATCGCGAACAAACAAGAACCGCTGCGGCAAAGCTCCTAAGGACCCCGAAGTGAGCCTGCGTGCCGCAAAGCCGAACACACCGGTGTACATATCCCGCCTGCACTACACCACTAAAGCGGAGGACATCGTGGAGTACGTGCGCCAAAAGACGAGGTACATGCCGAGGGTGCAGATAGAATCGCACCGGAACGTCAACTTCAAGGCGTTCGTCGTGCGAGTACCGAACTGTTTTCTGCCCCTCGTCATGAAAGAAGACTTTTGGCCGCAGGACGTGGTGTTCCGTCGCTTCCGCGGACAAATTCCACAGGACAGCACAAAGTCAAGCTAGTGCAAAGTGAAGTGCTACTAACATAGTCTAAGCCTTATTTATAATTCAAGTTTTTGTTTTATGTTATTAAAATATCTATGTTTAGGTTAAGATATTTTTCTATGGGCCTGTGTTGCCTGGAATAAATGGTATATTATTAACTCGAAAACCTTAATTACATGTGGTTAACAAATTAACGCTGCCGATTCTCTTGTCACAAAAGCGTCTAAACTAGACTAAAAATCACCAAAATTTAGTTTATTCCTGTCAAACGACGGTTACGGATTCTGAAATAGACTAAAGTGACACAAGTATGTACCACGTGGAGTCGCGATTGTCAAATTCGATTTTAGTTGTGTCAAAATTATTTTTAAATTAAGAGATATTTTTTTGCAGATTAGCTTTAAGATTCTCATAGCCAAAAGTAAGGAATTTTAGTGATAGTTTAGTTAGTTCGGTGTACAAGAGAATCGGTACCAAGTAGCGCCTTTCCTATAACAGTGAATTTGAAACAAACATCATTTTAACATTCTCCTGTCCTTATTCCAATTTATTTGGGGTCGTCGCAACATGTTATTTTTATTCCATACTTTTCTATCAGTCGTCATCTCGGTAGTCACCCTCTTTCTAGCCATAACATCGTCCATCCACGGTTTCTTTGGTCCTCCCCTACTCTTATAACTATCCATACTAAAAAAAAACTGACGACATTTTCAGCATTCCTCCGCATAGGTACCAATACAAACGATTTCCACACAACTCAGTTACCCGTTTCTCTTTCAGACTTCCTCTTATTTAAAGTCGTTTCTTATGCTATCACATTCATTCGCGTAACAGATAGATAGATATATGGAATATTCTTTATTGTACACCATACAAATTACAGACATCAATTTATAAATACACCACACATCCCTCTAAGTATTCTCATCTCGGCTACATACAATTAGGGTTTTCATGAAAATTCACGCCACCAGGTGGTTCATCATTCGTTCAAAATTCAGTCACGACTAATAGTACATTACTGTCGCGGTCTATAATGACTACTTTGCTGGTCGCGCTGATGATGGCCGACAGCGCAGCGTAGCGCAGCTCCAGGCCGACACAGCGCGGTCAGCGTGCAGCACTTGATGGACGAGCTGAGATAAAGGCCGAGGCCGTAGGTCGAGCCCTTTACAGCGAGGACAGCAAGGGCTGCAATGATGGCCAAGCTGGAAGGCCTAGAGCGTAGCTAGGCTAGCTCGAGGCAATCATAGCGTGACCAGCGAAGCAGTCATAGTGGGCCAAGGCTTGTATAGTGCTTTACTCAAAAATGCAAGTACCTAATCTAAATAAAACCAGCAAGTAATTTCAATAAAATATATATTAATTAACTAGAAATTTAATTAAAATGACAATTATGAAAAGTACAGTTACTAAAATTCAACACCGTCTTGTAATTTTTTTATTTTTTTTTGTACTTCTTTGTTTTTTTTTTAACAATGGTAGTTGGAACTATACAGCCAAAAATGGAATAAAATCTTTTTGTACCTATCTCTATAAATACAAACAGCTGTGTTTAAATAAAATCTTTTTACATTTCATTTTTTTAAACGTTGAAACGTCAAAATAGCGGCCGGCAATGTTTTGCCGGCCTGCTACATCGACCAGCAAAACTTTGCCGGCCGCTCCTTGAAACAGAACGGCAAGGTCGACTTTGCTCAAATAAGATTGTCAAAATAATGACCACATTACATGCATTTTTGAGTAAACAGTACTTATAGGTGCTTTGACACTTTTGACAGTACCTGAACCTGACGAATGTGCTGCCACCTGGTGAACGTCGTAATAGTAAACCTTTATTGCTTTCAGTCAATTTGAAATAAACCGTTCGTTTTATTTGCAGGTGACCGGCAACTCAGCCCTCGACGGTTTTGGTTCTAATGCTTATCATCCTACTAATGCGCCGCCACAGACTGTTATAATACCACTGACTAGGTAAACTAACTCTTTTGCTTATGGTATACAGGTCCAAATTAAAATATAGATAGTGCAATCCAAGACGACGCGCCCCACTCCGCTCCGCTCCGTACTAAAGTACAGCTTACAGTACAGTAATCGCGGAGTGGGGCGCGTCGTCGTGGATTGCACTATCCTTAGCTAGTGAAACTCCGCATACGTATCGATATTTAAAGACGATAAAACAATCTATACATATTATAAAACAAAGTAGCTTTTCGCGTTTGTCTGTATGTCCGCGTTGTTCTTCTAAACCACGTAACAGATTTTGATGAGGTTTTCACTATCGTTTAGAGAATATATTCCGGATGGTTTATACTTTAGAGGTATCAGGAACAGGGTGTAAAGCTCACTCATCCACCATAGAAAAGGGAGGATCCTCCGACCAGACGGGTGTTGTGTCTGGCGGGCCGACTGCTGTCGGTGTCGGATAGTCTTATATATGTCGTTGCGCGGTATACTCTAATTGCGCGATGCAGGATTTGTGTGACTTCATGTCTTTGATGCGTAGTTTGTATGTGGCGGTGTAACCGCTACAATACGAATAAAACATTAATATTTATTTGACTTATACTTCATTTGAAATAAGATTAGACATTTAAACAAACCTTTTTTACAGTCCGTTCAACCGATTCTGACTTCTACGCCGTTGGCATAAGGATATGCATTAAGAGCAAAAAGGTGGTTACAATACCAACGGTTTACGGTAGCTGCCATTTGTCATGCCACCAACGCAATAGAAGTCAAAATCGGTTGAACGGACTGTAAAAAAGGTTTAGTTAAATGTCTAATCTTATTTCAAATGGAGTATAAGTCAAATAAATATTAATGTTTTATTCGTATTGTAGCGGTTACACCGCCACATACAAACTTAGCTTTACTTAAGTTATAGCACAAAAATCTCGATGTTTTGATAATGACATTGCACCCGTGCGAAGCAGGGGTGGGTTGCTAGTTTTTTAAAAAATATTTTTATTTTACGATGGGTTTGCTCTTGAATCTAGTCTAGGTCAGAGGTGACAGAGACAAAATCGACGATGGAGTGAGCTTACCCAGAAGAAGCCTGTTCACTCTTACTTTGAATAAATTCAGTTTGTATGCGTTCGGAAACACAGACGCAGGCAGAGAGTTCCACTCCTTTGCTGTGCGCATTATAATTTGTTTTTTTTTTTATTCAACTCTGTATAACAAAAAAATGCACACACTTTTTCATTGCAGGCGCACAGAAGAACTAATAGGCAACATGTACAGCCAGTACATGGCTACAGCCCCTCCCCTAGAAGACCAAATACCAAAACTAAAAAATATACCAAAAAGAATAGATTCAATATCTCCGAAACACCGTCTCATTGCTCAAGATAGTACAGATACAAACTCATCAGCAGATATTAAACCAGTAATATCAAAAGATGAAACTCCTAAAGAGATTTTCACCGTTGAAAATCAAATTTCGAAAATGGAACCAGCTATGTTGCCAGTTCAAAACAAGATAGTGTTGCCAGGGCATAATTTAGAGGAGATTAATAGGGGTGATCTGCCTAATGTTATGAGGTCTAGGAGGAATATTTTGGAGCCTATAAAGAGGGAGGAGAATGTGCCAACTTGGTCGTTGGCGAAAGGACCATGTATTGTTGGTATGCAGAGGAAAAATGTAACTAAGAGTGTTGATGAAGGTATGTGGATTTTGATGACTTTACTACTTCTCATTAAACTGCCTCATTATCTGGGTCGGAGCCCATACGCTCCTGGATTCAATTGTCAGGTTTGTACTGGGGGCTTCACGTTTACTTCGCTCTGTATTCATTAGTTTGAGTAAAGCCCCCAATAAACGTTGGGCGAGCCCGTCACCCGGCTAACGTATACTGGGCCTTTTTGCGTGATATGCCGTTTGATTTGCGTGTATTTTGTGTTGGCCCAACGTGTACTGGGGTATTAAGAGTTTGTTTCGGCCTTTCTTCTCAGAGTAGGTAGTCGGATAGAAAATAACGACCTCATCTAGCTTTTAAAATTATGATTGTTGTGACTAACTACAGAAAACCTAAAACCTACTTACAGAAATAAAATTATTTATCATCATAACTCATTATTCTTTTAATTACAGATACAATGGAGATCAATAGCCTACTAGTTAACGGGAAGAAAGTCCCTCCAGTCAGGAATGGTCTTCAGTCCAGTTCAGGAGAAATATCCACAATTATGGAAGGTCGTGTACAAAGTTTTCCTAGCGGTGTCAGTAAGGCAACTGTAGACCTGTTTACTGCTGGCAGTAATAAAGGCTGATTGAGGGTTGATAGAAATAATACTCATTTTGTATTGATATAAAATAATATTGTGAAACGTGAGGGACAATGGCGCCCAAATGGGATTTATGAAAATGTATTATTTTCTGATAAAAAAGGTATTGATAGAGTCAATCAATAGCCTTTGTTTTCAAACTGAGGGGAAATTCCCGTATTTTTAAGAACGTTCGCATTCTAATCTGTCTAAATGTATGAAATAACAGTCTAATTTCCATACATTTTTATAAGTTTCTGACATCGATTGTCGCTGCAATGAGATCTAGATCTTGAACGTTTTTAATTAAAGGAATTGGCCTTCGTATATGGATTTACAATAACTTGAAACAACTTTTTAGTTCTGATATTTTTAAAAATTACCACCTTAAAATAAAATTTGGTCACTTATTGGCCAAACCCAAATGGGACAAATATCGATGTCAATAACACGCTGTCACTCTGTCAGTAAGACGTGCTAATAATAGCAGATTGGGAACTAAGAAAATGTTGTATTGACATTATACATAAAAACGAAACATAAAAGACATAAAAATCGCATAAATGGCGTTCAAATGGGACTAAACTCCGGCCGCAAAGAGAATGCGTTCCTGAAAGCTCTCAGTTGGACACGATTAGGAACAAATAACTTCGTCAAACAAGTATTCTTTTGTACTCTACTGAAAGGTTGCAGGAACGCATTCTCTTGGCTGCTGGAATATATTACTCGTAAGAAGTAATCATTATTTTCAATAAATCATTAGCTGTTTCCATAGATCCATGATCACACTAAAAATATGGGGAGCATTGAACCCAACACATAAAAAAATTAAGGAAAACAATGAATATTACTGGAGTCCCATTTGGGCGCCACTTTTCTACTAATGGCACCCAAATGGGACTAAAGTGGTTTTAATTTCAAATAACAAATTAAGACTGTTGACTGAGGAATTATAAAATCATTATTTTTAAGTCTTTCATCTAGAGCTGATATTAATATTATTGATCTATTTTGTTTTCTGCATACCTACTCTTGTCTTTTTGTATGCACGTGTTTATGTGAAAAATAAACCTATTTTTCTTTCTTTCTTTTAATATTATAATAATTTTGTAAATATCACTTAGCCATAAGATACAGATACTAATATTCAAGTAAGTAATAGAAATTAGTTTGAGTGTGTGTGATGTTTTCTAGTCGTAGATTTAAAATAAAAATTGAAGAAATATTAGTTGTTTGATTGAATGTCAATATTTATGCTAAGTATGACTGAATGAAAAGAACAATGACTGTTGGAATTTAACAACTTCGTTGTACCTAATGTTGAAACTTTAGACACAGCGTATACAATTTTCAGTAGTGAGTTCGAATCTTGGCTACGGTTTTACTTTTTGTATCATTTGTGTTTATTTGTTTGGTTTTGTTCAGTCTTCGTTGT
This sequence comes from Xanthia togata, assembly GCA_963853775.1. NCBI lineage: Eukaryota > Metazoa > Arthropoda > Insecta > Lepidoptera > Noctuidae > Xanthia > Xanthia togata. The sequence goes on along the minus strand of OY970817.1, from coordinate 9,324,321 downwards.
TCAGTTCGATCTTTAGTTTCGCTTTTTACGGAACCTTAAACGTTTTTTTTTTAATCATTTCTACTGTTTTAAAAACCCGGAAAAAAAAATTAAAACAAGAAATTTCAAACTCGAAGCATTTATTTCAAATAAACCATTTACAGGTACTTTTGAATTGTCAAACTCGAAGCATTTATTTCAATTAAACCATTTACAGGTACTTTTGAATTGTCAAAGAGTGTCAGTCAGAAAAATGAAGTTAGTTGCCCATTCCGTAGTAGGTACCCTTAAGGAGAAGAACGGGCAAGATACTCCACGGAAACTCATTTAAATTAAAAAAACCGCCGAAGTGCGAGTCGGTCTCGCGCACGAAGGGTTCCGTACCATTATCTATAAAACGGCAAAAAAATCATGTCTGTTGTATGGGAGCCCCACTTAAATATTTATTTTCTTTTTAGTATTTTTTCTTACAGCGGCAACAGAAGTACATCATGTGTGAAAATTTCAACTGTCTAACTATCACGGTTCATGAGATACAGCCTGGTGACAGACGGACAGCGGAGTCTTAGTAATAGGGTCCCGTTTCACCCTTTGAGTACGGAACCCTAAAAATCAAGCGGACGAAGTCGCGGGCAGTAGTTACTCATTTAAATATAACATAACAACATCACGCCTTGTTTCCCCGAAGGGTTGGGCAGAGTTCTGTTGTAGGTATACCCACGTTTCGCCAGTTAAAGTCCTATGTTATAGGGGGCGAGCTTATTCGAGCTTATTGCCATCAACCGAGAATAAATCCAGACTGCCGGCTGCTTCTGAAACATTCCTGTTGGAAAATCCCAATAATACTTTGCCTGACCTGGGAATCAAACCCAGGACCTCATGCTCAGCAGTAGCGCTAGCGACCACTAGACCAACGAATCATTTATAAAACCAAAACAGCAAAAGGAGGTCAAATTAGCTACTGCCGTGGGGGTGAGACCGAAATCTCTCTTTATCAGTTTCTTGACATCATTTTGACATTGTATTATTACCTCATGATTGCTTACTGCTTATAGCTCCATCATTTTTGGTGGCTAGGACTTAGACCGGCTCCTAGCCAAACCGGTTTCCGGAGTAGCTACGGACCTCCCGATATCTACTGCATTTAATCCAGTCCTATACAAAATGAGCGTGAAAACTTAGCTTGCGCGATGCAGGATTTCAACTTTGTGAATTAATTACACGAAACTCGCTATACCTAACCCAAATGTAACGATTTGAATGGGAGTGAAATGGAATGAAGTTTCTCGTGATATTTCTTATTTTCGAGTGAAGTTTTTGTTTTATATTTTATTTAAGGTTGTTATTTCGAAAATGCTTTTATGGTTTTTCATATAAGAGCGAAGAAGAGGCTTGATTTCTGTCCGTGATGGATTCGCTTGTCCCCATTGGGTTTCAGCTTTATTTTACGACGCACTGTCTCTTTTGTGTGACGCCCTTATATTGATTTTAAGACAGAGATATCAATAGGTTTTTAAGGAGCGTTGAAAAGAGAGAAACAATGTTTCAGTACCGTTACAGTCATTTCAGTGCACTCGTAGCGCCATCTCTAAGGAAGACTTGACTCTCTGACAGCGAACCGCGAATTTGAACACAACAACATGCGAGGGCGACATTCACTACTGGATAGAGGACGCCTCACAATTCTAAATCATGCTAATTCAGTTTCGCGCCAAATATAAGTGTCGTCGTATACCGAAACAATTGATTATCAACTTGAATCAAAGCAAAGCATTGAAATGTGAGCTTTGTTTAAGACATCACACAGTTTTTAGTTTTACCCCTTCTTACACGCGCATGAAAAGTTGTTAGCAAATTTTTGTGTTGATTTTCGTTTCGTGCGTAAAAGAATAATAATTTAACATAACACAAACATCACGCCTTGTTTCTCCGAAGGGTTGGGCAGTGGTGTGTATACCTGTAGTAGGTACACCCATATTTCACCAATTATGTTTCAGTCCCATGTAATATCAATAGGCTCGCCTATTGCCATCAACCGGGCACAAATCCAGACTCCGGGCTGCTACTGCAAAATTTCAGATAGAAAAACCCAATACCGGGTACCCGGTTCTTAATAATTATGTAACTTTTTTACTATCTATACTCACTCAAAAAAAAAAAAATTGTTTGCAATTGCAAATACCTACTGCAAAACTATACATATAATAAAATCGTAGCGAAGTCAAAACTGTACATAGAATATTTTTTAATTTGAAGTAATTGCTACGACCCAGCCAGCACAAACCTTCTGAGTAAGTTTTTTTTAACAGCAGTCGTAGAAACTAATTGCTGAATAAGACTAACGTAATTAGCTGATTTGGCGCTTACTCATACGTTATTCAAGCAATTTGGGCACAACATTTTACTGCTAATAGCTGTGTAATAGCACCGTAACAGATGAATATGTTTTGAATAATTGTACGACATGCTGAGTATCTTCTGCATAAAAGCATTTTGTTCTTTAATACAAGTATTACAGCTCTGTTAGCCAGATGATGAATGAATGATGAATGAACTATGGTTAAGTCCTTCAAAGCTCAGATATTCAGATGATACACAGCGTTTAGCTTATTTCAGTGTATTATAACAAGAAGTTAATCAAATTAAATTGAAATTGACAAATATCCGAACAGCGTGACTGCAGCGACATTGAAATATAATTAAATGGCCAAATTATATTACCTATCGTAAGTAAATTTTACCCTTATCTATGCTTTAAGAAAAAAATTGTAGGTGCGCATACAACTTTACCGTGTATTTATATAGACATTTCGTGTAAAATTTTCACGCGCTACCTGATAAGCCGGGTTTTGAAGAAATAAACAACATTTCGTCTATTGGTATGTTTTTACGTGTGAAATATTTTTTAATGTTTTATGCAGTTTTAGGGTTCAAAAATAACCTTGTAATACTTTTATAAGATTATCATACCGATTAAATGTTATGAAACTTGAGTATTTGAGTATAAAATTCCACATCAATATAATAGGTTATGTTATTCGATATGGCGACGCTCATTCTGAATAAAATCTGATTGCACAGCGGCTTATCGTCTTATGTCTGCATAACAGACCTTATTTGCCTACTTATTAAGTTATGCTCTGGTTAAAAGTGGTCTGCACTCAAATTTTTTCGATAACTGTTATATAATCACGCACATTCGTACTGTAAATCAAACAATTAGGATTCAGTCATATAGTAATGAAAACCCACAGTATATCAACATCTTATATTATTTGTTCTTTTCATCTCACTTATGTTCTCTTATCAACATCAGATAATTATTTAATATTCAATATAAAAAAAGCTTTATATCAAAAAATACTTACCGACTACAACACTAAAACGTTAAAAATACGACTAGGTATATGACTTTGGAGTCGGTACCACTTTGTACTGGTGATACTGCTCAAAGTGGTACCGACTCCAGTCATTACCTATTTTAAACATTTTAGTGTTGAACTCGGTAAGTATTTTTTTGTTAAAAAGCTTTTTTTTTCACCATTTTTTTTTTAGTTACTCTAATTTGGACCCCGCCGGGTATCAAACCCGTGACCTCCTCACAAAGCTAGTGGAGTAGTCACTAGACCAAAGAGTTTGTAATGAAAAGTGTGCATTCACAATACAGACAAAAAGTTTTTTAGCACTACAGACAAAAAGATTAGATTTAAGTAACAAATTAAATGAAAAACTAAAAAGTTTAAAAATACATTTTTTTTAAAAGCTTTTTTTTCTAACCATGCATTGTCATCTAGATTTTATGACCAAGTCCATGATCAGATCCTCTCCAAATTTAATAGGGACCACTTCGTGGGTGGGTAAAACCGCGAAAAATTGTACATTTGTAATTTTTTGCTTTTCCCGATTTTATTTATTTTATAACATCAACGTTATTAGATCAATGAGATATGTTGTATATTGTACTGAATGGTATCCTTGTGTTGTTTTAGATAATTCCACAAAATTTAAGCTATCTCTTACAAATTGTTTATTTTTCGCATTTTTTTCATTGGTACTCCTTTTAGTTCCATACAAAAACTATTTGTCCAACTACCACCCTTGTAACAAAAACTGCCATTGGTTACGAAATCAAATGGCTATCCCGTATTTTTAAGTTATTTTGAAGTTTTGTTATACATAACCAACGTTTTTATAAAAAGCTTTCAATAAATAACGTAACTAATATTTTTTTATTAATGTTTAAAAAAGTGTCCAAAATTTTACTGAGTGTGTAACATCATGAAAGTAACATCAATTACTGCTACAATATAAATGTAATCAGGCCACTTCTAGTATTTTCTTGCGTGGCAACACTATTGAGCATGATACCAACATTAAACAAATAAATGCTGTCATAATTTTTCGTGTAAATTGGTGATAACTGTCAGCAACGGATTTGTCCCAAAGAAAATTGTGTTTTAAAGTGTTGGATTACAAGGCAAGTATGCATATTCTGTATCACTATCATACGAGTTTATGTAGGTTTACTATTATACAAAAGAATAAAACTACTTCGCAGTCCTTGGCTATCCGCAATTTAAGTTTAATTTCAGTTTTAGTAAATGTCTCACGTCATTTTTGTAATGAATGTAACAGTGTGTAACAAAATATGTAACGTTACAGTCATGACCGATTGTTAAGCTGAGAATACACTAGTGATGACTAGTGCATTTTTTATTACTTCAAATATTACATGCTCATTTTATTTTTATTTTGTTAGACGCTATGTACCTAATAAACTACTGAAAAACCTGTAGGAACTTTTTTTTTTTTTAACATATAATTTAGAAAAAGTTTTAATATTTAACAGGTCAGCTGATTGATATGTTTTGTATTGTACCTACCTACAATGCGTTTTAAATAAGAAGATAACTGTCAATTGGTATCATCCAGTACGTAATGACAAAAAACTACGAAAATAGTGACGTCGCGATTATCTTCTCATTTATAACGTACCTGCGTTATAAAATATACATTCACAAAAGTAATTTGTTTGAGTAAAGTGCGTCAGTTCATTTTTTAGGACATAATACATTAATAGTTTATTAACTGCTATCTATACCCTATACTATATAAATTTATTTTTAAGATTTTTTGTTTTAGTTTGCCTAATTTTCTATAGTGAAAAAAGTTGATGTAGTGTTTGATTCAATAAGAGTATAATAATATTATGAAAGATGATTGTGAGAACCAAATTTATTTTTAAGCGTTTTTGTTTTATTTTGCCTAATTTACCTTACTGAAAGGTTGTTTTAGTTAATACACTAAATTTTGCAATACAATTTTAATTACTAAACTTTGACTTTTACTTCTATATTGCAATGATGTGAGCTAAGCTTTATATTGGTCATGTACGTAACATTCAGTCATGTACTTAACGTGTGATACGATGTCATGAATGTAACTGTACAATTTTTCGCGGTTTTACCCGGGTACAGTCTTGCAGATAAAAAAATGATTTTACAAATCGGTCCAACCGTCTTCGAGCAATTGGGGAACATACATTTAAAAAAAACCGACGAATTGAGAACCTCCTTATTTTTTGCAGTCGGTTAAAAAGTATTACGACACGAAAAATTACAACTAACGTAATTATGGTAGCACAGAATACATAATAGTACGATACGAATAAATAAGTATAGTAGGTACTACCTAACTACACCTCTTGTGTGCAGGTTTACTCTCCTCGGTCGGTGCGGACGCGCGGCTGGTGTCTCAAACGTAAAACACATCATGCGTGCGTCAGTCTGCGATCTGAGTGCATGCGTACGGCCGTTTGTGGAGTGTAGCGGATAGTTGTCGCATTAATAAGTCAGTCAGAGAGATACGGGTTAAAAAGTTGATGAGTGACAGAAATAGGTAGTTTGAGCCGCTGCACTATTAATGTGGGTAGATATAAGTTGTGCCCTGCACAAAATATTTAGGTTATTTCAAGTGGCCAGATGTACCTACTTACGTACCTATTAAGATTTTTGATATTTTTCAGAAAACATGCCGTTAAAATTGTGTCAACTCGTCGAAAAGGCAAGGTAGAACTATGCACTGTGCCGGACACATGGAAGTCAATACTCGCAAAAAATGATAATATCCAGCCCCAGTTAGATTGGTTGACCTATAAATGTCTACTGAAAAGAAGAAACTAGTTACCGTACATACGAAGAAGCAGAGGATGAATTAACTACCAAAAGAAGAAGGAAATCACAACCCAAAAGAGTCCAACGTAAGCCTCAAAATCAAAGAAGTGCAGCTAATAATAATGATGACGACGATATTATGAATAATGATGATGAAGATATTACTAATGGTGACAGTGAAAACAATACTAATAATGATGGTGACGAAAATACAAAGAATGATGGCAATAATAATACAAACAATGATGGCGAAAATAATCCAAGTAATGAAAACGAAGCTATAATTGAAGAGGATGAATAGATCTTGTTGATTTTTTAAATTATTATTATGACTTAATATTTTTAAGGAAAGAAGATGTTTCTTTATGAAAGTATTGTGTTCCTATAATGTGTAACGCTATAAGTTAAATTCTATTTTGTTGATTTCTTTATTACGATTTTGATTTTATTTGCTAGAATTTTAATAAACGTTCTGTCTAATAGAATCCCGAGTAAAACACTTGCGTTTACTCAATAATCAGAATTATAACTTGTTTTTTTTTCATACTTTGTTCAGTGTAATTGTTTGATATGTAGTGATTTATCGGGCAATTATTCTCCAGTGATTTTTGAACTGAAAATAAAAGGAAGACTGATTGACTAACATAATTGTTTTATTAGAATTAACTTAAATACCTATTATAATAATTAGTCAAACAGCCAACACTTTTTGTAAATAACATGAGATCAAGTATTATTCTTATCATATATACCTATAGGTATTTAATAGTTACTCATCAATCATCTGCATTTACAGTTTGTATACAATACAAAATTCTTTATTGCACAAAGAAACCCAAACACATGCATTATCAGAATATAGCTCAGTAGATAATGACTGAGTGAGTGAGCGACTGATTGGGTGAGGGACTACGTGAGCGAGTGAGTGAGTGAATTATTAACTGAGTGCGTGATTGAGTAACCGAGTGAAAGAGTCACTGACTGAGTTAGTAAGTGACTGATGTGTCTGAGTGACTTTTTGTTTAGCATTAACTTGGACACGCTATTAACACCATAACACTGAACAATCTATATGGAACATAGTTCCGCAAATGAAAAACAAATCTGACTCTCGAGATTTTTTTAGTTTTTATTACTTTACTATTACATTTCTTTGATAAAATGGTATCATAAAAGCCTAACCATCGGGTCATGGTCTGGTTTTTTATTACAACGTTTGTCTTAGTCTGTAATAATGTTCTCGGGTCTACTGGCAGAACTCCTGGCAATCTTTGATTGATGACAACTAATATTATGGCCCATTGTTTAAAGTTATTACGAAAGATTAATTTTTTTTCAAATTCCGTTTCACTTTTTTCAAAATTATTGGAACTCGTATCACTATCTTCAGAAGTTTGAATTGATTCATAATCTTCATACAATGTAGATTCATAATCATTTCTTACGGAACCCATTTCTATCGATTGTTGTCGCACTTGACTCGTCCTACTTGGATTATATAAACTGGAAGAACTTGTTTCAGTCGTTTGAGTATTGGCATAAATAGAGTTTTTTATCTTTTCATACTCTTGCAAGCACTTTCTTCGTATGCCTCCCGTTCTTTTTCTATTTTTCCATGAATTGCAGTGTTTTTTAACATTTTTTTTGTAAGGAGGCATTTTCACACAACCTAGTGGTTAGTGGTAGTGGCAAAACAAAGCACAGTTAGCCGCTTAAATGCTGACTTACGTTGCCAGAATAGTTCTTCTAGCTTAAAAAATGTCTACTTTTCGTGAATACCCAGCAAACTTCTGCATAAGAATCTGTAACTATTGATTTAACCACAGTTAGCTGCAGATGACGGTAATTTCGTACTTAAAGCGACATAAAGTAGTTATAACAGCTATCTTAATTTCTGCTAAGTTACTATATGCTTCATAACAGAAACAACGCCTATTTTATACAGCAGCTGAATAACTGTCAAGATGTGGTGTGTAATACAATTAAAAGAGAACATAATATAACTTATCCAGTATCATGCTTGATAATGGAATTTTATACCAATGTTATACAAAAGGGTACACAATCGCTTGAGTAACAGGTCTTTTTATGATGATTATTCAGTTTTAAGAAATAAAACCCGCAAATTACTAAACTAAATCAGCTAATAGCATTATTATAGCAAAATAAAACTTTAATACAGGACTTCGTAATACACACAGCTTCTATACATATATAATAAAGCTTAACCCTGCATAAGGTTAAATTGTTGGCCAGTTATCTGACTTGTGTGCTGCCTGCGAGGTCTGGGTGGGAGGATTGGGTAGTCTATTTGTCTGAATGTATGTTTCAGCATGACGTAAGTTCTACGGGAAAGATTCTGTTAAAATTTTGCATAGATATTCTCTATAGGTCTGGTCAAACTGTACCTATGGTATAAAATATCACGCTATTTGCTATGGGGGCTGAGCAATATTACATTATGTCGTATTTGTATATCCAGCATGCCTACTACCGGATACATTCTATTGAAATGTTGCATACGTATTCCCTATAAGTCTGGTCAAACTGTTGGGTATAAACTATCACGCTATTTGCTATGGGGGATGAGCAATATTACATTATGTTCGTATTTTCCGCGAATTGTAAAAGGACGCGCTAAAAGGTTAGGATATTGTAGATAAGTAGTTACCGATTTAACCTTTTAAATAATTATCATCACGCTCTATCTATAGGAGCTAAGCAGTCAATCATGAAATATATAAGAACGGATATTTTAGCTAAGTTTCGACAGTGCAAACTGCAAATAACTAAGCGGTTGGAGGATTGCTTTGCAAACCTGTGGTTGTAAGTTTGATTCCCAACTTTTGGTATTTTTTGTGATTCTTTTTATTACATTAATTACCTATTGGTATTTTTTTTTTATTGTATTACTAATAGATACGTATGTATATAATTATAACGTTCGTAGATCGTTTTAGTTAATTAAAAAAGGATACTTCGTTAGCAATGAGTGTTTGATCGGGTCACACGGCACTGAATTTACACTAAATAATACACTGTACTATTAGATGTATTCTTTTATTCAACTAACTTGAACTTACAAAATTCGAACATACCGCAGAGGGTCATGAACACCTGGAGACTCTTAACAGCGAGTTATAAAATGATGACGTAATTGCACAACGCCATCTATCCATCAACTTAAGTACTATTTAAATATACGCCATCTATGCCAAAACATTTGAACTACGTTGAAATTAATGTACGTAAATAAAGTGTTAGAACTTGAACAATGGGAAATTGCTACAGATTTGTCTTGGCGATTTTAAAAGCTGTGTAGGTATGGACGTGAAATTTAGAAGTCGCGCGACTAAAGTCGCCACGTGTAAACCTAGCATTATTTACCAGATTTAACGACTATAAACAAATTTTTACTTAGTAAAAATCGTCAAAAAATAAAAATAAACGATTACTATTATAAAAATTATGTGGTTATTACTTCACACATTACGGGGCCTAACGTCGCGTCGTTGCGTTCCTGTGGACAGTAAGTTGATGAAGCAGAGTAGGTACATATCCCATATTCCGCGCGCAGTCTGGGTAGCAGGTCACCTTTTTGAAGTAACACTGGGAAGACACTGCCGGAGGCCAGCGTCAGCGAAAGTCCCAGTCTTACAACAGAACTGGGTTTGCGTTTTGTGGAATCGCAAACCCAGTTCTGTTGTGGGAGAAATATCGGCATCATCTATCTATCCGAAGACTTTTTTCGAACTGCGGCGTATCTACTACTGAAGGTGACCTTGAACAAAATGATGAACGCATTCTAAACAGTTGTCTTAATTCACTTCAATACGTGGTCATTTACTTTGGTAGCAATCCACTGATCGAGTATGACTTACCGGCTCCGCGATCATTGACAGCGCATCAAGACCGCGGAAATTGGGAATACGCCGCCGAAGCATTGAGTACCACCGTCCACGATGACTACGTATCTATGTGGACATTTGTCCAAATCGTTAAGCTCAGTCAGGGTAAAATGTTTTCCTTGGATGCTCCTGGTGGAACAGGAATAGTAGATTGTTTGCCTAGGGAGCAAACGACTATTAAGGCGAGAGTGTTTCTTTGAATCCAGAGCGGAGCGAAGGATTCTAGAGTAGAATCCTGAACTCAGCAAAGGATTCAAAGTACGTCACTCGAGCTTAAAATAGTGTTGCTCCCGAGGTGATCACTCTACTTTTCATCACCCTATACGAGAAAAAAAAAACGTGTGCGGTCCGACCTCATCTCTCACGTATGATTTAAAACCAAAACAAAATTTTTGCAGCCGCCATCTTGGATTTACGTTTTGACCTTAATAATGGCTTTGGCGCCCTCGAAAACTATGAAAACGACACCATGCAATGACGAAAAGTTTGAAAATTCTCGTCATGTGTCGATGCCGCCATCTTGGATTTTCATTTTGACCAAATAATTCACACTTTCTCTCTCTTTCTTGCCAGCCTGTTACCTGTACATAGAATGTTCGTGATTGATCTCTTTGGTGATTGCAACTTTTACTAACAATATCCACATTCCATAAATTCAAATCTATTTTGCTCCCTAGGGATCAAAGAGCTATTTTGGTCCCTGTTTACCTACGAAGAACTAACTAGCTCTTTTTGAATAGATATGATGAAAAAACATTTATTACCACTGGCATCCTTGCAGAGATCAGGAGGCAGTGCCAAATTGCAATCGTGGTAGCGTCTTCTGAAATCGCCGCCACACTGCTTCCTGGTGGCAAAACAGCGCACGCCATGTTCTCTTAATGTAAATGATTCCCATGGATTTAGAGAGCAACGAAACGTCTGTGGGATTTCACGCAACAGTGACAAGGAGCGCGTGCTAAGGGATTGCGCTTTCATCGTATGGGAAGAATTCATTATGGAAAATAGGAAAGCAGTGGATATGTTAATTTATAATTTTTATGCCTTCTTTGAAATTACATTATATGTTCGAACATTTCTGAATAGGGCTCTATTACAGTACCTACATGAGACATTTCAATTGTTTTATTTTTATTGAGACATTTTCATGCCTAAAATCATCTTCCATTCGAATCAAACAGTTCATTTTAGTTTCATAACTCGTGTGAACAGTGTTCGAAACAATCGGGACACCGACCTTCAGCTGCATGATGTGCGCCGAGAGTCCACTTGCCATTAGCGAATTTAGAAATTCTACGGGGAGATATGTGGCATCATATTGCTCCACAACAGTATGTTAATGGAGGTGGAGGTTCCACTTCACTCCCTTCAATTTGCGAGAGAATACTGTGGCTTATCACTGCAGCTAGATTATTTTTGAGCGTTAAAATGGTACGTTCACACACCCAAGAATTCTCTTGGTTTTAGTATTCGACTGATGTCCCCGTACACCAGACGAATCAGATCTTCTAATGTGGGACCTACTCCACCAAGAGTCTAGTCGTAGGGCCACCTAGCCACTCTCCTCTAGTAGTGCCTTCACCAACTTTTAGAAGAACATCTAAGAATTCTTGAGCATGTGAATTCCCGCCAAGTCGTGCTCGCATGTTGATGGTCAAGCGCAGTCTATGAACTCGCGACCATAGTCGACCTTTTGAACGAAGTATTCTCCTCGTCAGCCCTAGTTCCTCGCGTCCCGACAGACAGTGTTTTCCGGAAATCGCCTCTAAACTGAACTGTGAAACCACCATCATAATGACAGATCCCTCAGCACGCGCCCCTTGTCACTGTTGCGTGAAATGCCACAAACAGACTTTTCGTTGATGCTCTATAAATCCATGGGAATCTTAAACATGGCGTGCGCTGTTTTGCCACCAGGAAGCAGTGTGGCAGCGATTCCATAAGACGCTAACGCGATTGCAATTTGGCATTGCCTCCTGACATCTGCAAGGGTGCCAGTGATAATAAACATTTTTCCTGTTCCACCAGGAGCATCCAAGAAAAACATTTACCAGATTAGGAAAATACTGTAATGATAGCAGTGTTTGTAATAAATAAATTTTACCCTGACTGAGCCCAACGCTTTGGAGAACTGTGTTGAAAATTTCCACAAAGATACGTTGTCATCGTGGATGATGGTAGGTACTCATTGTGTCGGTGGCATATTCCCAATTTCTGATGTCTTGATGCGGTGCCAATGATTGTGGAGCCGGTAAGCCATACTCGATCAGTGGATTGCTACCGATAGAAATAACCACGTATAGAAAGAAGTAAATTAAGACAACTGCCGGTCTATTCTGTAATAATGTCACGGTGAAAACTTAGGTGAAGTGAGCTGTCATTCCACCTGCAGTGCTATTCTGTAACCATCTCACCGTGAAAACTTAGGTGAAGTGAGCTCAGAGTGAGCTGTCAGTCCCTAGCAGCAGGTGGAATGACAGCTTACTTCACGTTCACTTCACCTAAGTTTTCACGGTGAGATGGTTACAGAATAGCACTGATGCTGCTAGGGACTGACAGCTCACTCCGAGCTCACTTCACCTAAGTTTTCACGGTGAGATGGTTACAGAATAGCACTGCTGTTTAGAACGCGTTCATCATTTTGTTCAAATTACATTATTTGTTCGAACATTTCTGTTAATAGTCATGAAAATGTCTCAATAAAAATAAAACAATTGAAATGTCTCATGTAGTACCTGTAATAGGGATACATGATACATTTCAATTGTTTCTGATATTGCAGATTGCTGAGATTCAGCATTGATCGTGGAATCGGAGATGGAAAATCTAAATGATCCTGACCTCATTTTCACCATCTAAGCCTTCGAAAAGTATGGAAATGATACCCATGACGAATAAATGTAAATTTTCATTGTTTTTCTGTTCTTGTTCATCCGATCCAGCCTGTCCCCTGCTGTCCTCCCCCAGCGATGCCCTAAGCCGAGGTTCGTACCCCATAGGGAATGCACTTAGCGTGTAGTCGCTTAGTTTGAAGTTCTTTTGCCCTGGCTGGAGGCCTTAACTTATTGAGGCATCCATAGGAAAGTCCGGTAAAGCAGCCGATAACCACAGAAGTTGATCTGCGAGACGTCATTTTAAAAAAAAAACTGTCTGTGAACGAAAAGAGGAGCACTCAGTTTATATTTAGCTTACATGAGAATTTTTAGTGTCTTGTTAATAAAAAGCAGATTATTGTAAAAAAAAAACGTATTTATTGCGTACATTATTAAAGTGTAGTTATTTTGGTCTCTCTACACAATATTCTAAGCTCTTCACGCTTACTTTTGAGAGGTAGGCAGAAGAGGACCTTATATTAGGCTAAAACTAAAATATATAATCAATCCAAATGTTATTTAGGTTATCTGGTGGATAGTGACTATCCGATCGGTTTCATTTTGACAATGCGACGATACACTGCATTGGTATAGTTAACAATCTTATAAAACAATTTTACTAATATTTGAAACATTGTATTTAGCTGTGTTATTAAAACGAAAGCGAATGTGAGCTCTTATAATTTTTATCGTAGCGATATAGTCGTGGACGTCCACGTCCACATCACGGCATCACGATAACACAGGGAAGTAAAATGTGTGGAAATATAGGAAGACATTTTTAAATTTTCGTCCACGATAACGTTATAACGTGCACGTTTTTCCATACATTTTATGGACGTGTACGTCCACGATAATATCGTTACGTTAGAAATTATAGCACACAATGTCATTCTGAGTGCCTTTCGTAAAACCAGGTACTTAATACAATTACTATAATTACTGTTTCTAATTCTGCTTACCTCTTAAAACGAAGCCTCAAGACAATAATTAATATAAAATCTACCTTCATTACATATACCACAGTCTATTTTTATTTCCATACAGTTGATGATCTTTAAGTCCCGAGTTGTAATCACTCGGGACGAGATACTCTCGTGGCATTTTATTTGTTGTCAGAGAGATGGAGATATACAATACGTGGAGTGTCATCCTTGTCTCGCACTGACAGAATTATGACGTTGACACTATACGCCCGAGTCCATTTTGGTTTTTAATTATAATCAGTTTAATTATTTCATCGGAACATAAGATAACATAACACAGGCTTATTTATGTATCGCGATTTACGCAATCGACGTGTTCTCAGTTCATCGGCCATGGTCGCCACGGACCCCATCGGTCTAGGTATGGCTTCTGGGTACTTCCCGCTGGTTAATACTCCGTGGTTAACACTATTAACTACTGGGAATGATGCGTTCTACTGGTTAACAGTGTTGACGAACGCGACATTTTTTTCCCAATAGTTAATACCCCACCATTCATAAACAATATTTTAGTTTGCTAGTTAGCCACATTTCATATTTCCATACAGTATTATTGGCAAATTAATCAAAACAGGTATATATTTGACTGCTATTTGCGACGTTGCCAACTTTTAGGATAAGCCCTCTTAAGTCACGTTCATTGCACTATTTGCGTTGTTGGGCAGACGATGTCAAAATGAAAGTCATTGCGATAGATTGTCATGTTATGTGTGTTAAGTAATTACCTAGCTAGTTAGACTGGAAGCCGACCCAACAGATGCCAACTGTAAATTTATATTAACATTTGCACATCATTCGTTGTAACGAATATTTCCGATAACACTTACAAAATCTGTTTTAATGACTGTGATACATTCATTTATTCTCAAAGTTACAAATATTTGTGCTTTATTATTTTTATTAGTTTACTCCCATTTCTTGAATTCAACGCCATCTGGAGGTTTCATGTCAACTTTATCTTGACCTACTTGGTTCCAGTTTGTGCTTAGGACTGTACCACCGGATTCAACCTGTAATTAGAAAAACAAAGTTATAAAACAGAAATGTTTATGGTTTGTCATGTCGCCACATCAGTATTTTGCACCCGAGGGCGGGTAGCTAGTGAACTTTTATTTATGAATGACTATATATTATTTTTAAGGTTTCGTACGTCTGAATGAAAAAACGGAACCCTTAATAGGATCACTTGTGTGTCTGCCTGTCTTGTTGACTGGCTGTCTGTCCGTCTGTCACAGCCAATTTGCTCCGAATCTACTGGACCAATTTAGTTGAAATTTTGTACACATACGAACTTCTGTGACCCAAATACGCACGTGTTAAGTAAATGAATATTGGGTACTTATCGGAGGCAAATAGGAAAATTAAAAAACTTGCGAACTGTACCGTGTGACATATCAAATGGAAGGGGTCTGAGCCTAAAATTTTGAAAAAAATGCAGAATATGGTTCTTTGCTCACAGATTACATAAGAAGTTTATGGTCTTCAAATCCTACTAGTATTATAAAGGCGAAAGTTTGTGAGTGTACGGATTTGGATAAAATTTGGCACACAGATAGTTTATAACCTGGATTAACACATAGGATACTTTTTATCCCGATATTCCCACGGGATCGCAACTTATGCGGGTGAATCAGCGGGGCACAGCTAGTAACATGATTAACGATTAAAGATAAAGATATTTATTCGTCGGACACATCCGCCGCTAAAAGCGGCATACGAATATTTACATGCTTATTTATTACTTATATTCTAATAACAATACCAAACGCTTAGACTATAGACATAAAGACACACATTTACATTTTGACATTTAGACTATTAAAAATATAAAATAAAATAAAACAAACAACAACAATATTTAATTTTGTAGATATTATAAAACTAAATAAATCTAATATGTATTACTCTTGTAATCAAAAAAATCTTTCAGTGTATAAAATGTATTTTGGAGAAGCCATGCTTTTAGATCTTTTTTTGTAGTAATTAAATGGTAGTTCTCTTATTACTTTTGGAATATGGTTGTAAATTTTTATGGACATAAGGTAGCTGTTTCTGTAGTGGAGAGCACTGTTACAAAATTGTTTTTTTAGCTTGGTGGGGTCCCTTTTTGTAAATCTATTGTTTTCGGTTACTGTGGAGAAGAAGTGTAGAGAACTGAAGAGAAACTGTGGAGAGGAAGTAACAAATATGGCTATTTCTAAAATATAAATAGACGCTAGCGTTAAAACCTTTAACTTTTGAAATATTGGTCTACAACTCTCATATGGAGGCGCCCCAGTTATTGCTCTCAAGCATTTTTTTTGCGCTATGAAAGCTCTTTGGAAATGTGACGAGTTACCCCATAGGAGTAAGCCGTACCTCAATACAGACGCTACGTAGCCGTGATAGGCGTTGAGTGCAGCTTCTTCATTCGCTGTTTTACGTAGTTCTCTTAGTGCATATACAAATCTGTTTATTTTATTACATAGGTTTTCAATATGTGTTCCCCAATTACAATTTTCATCTAATGTTAGACCTAAAAATGTTATACTATTTTCTTTGTTAATTATTTCGTTATTATGGTTTAGATGAATTTTTGGGGGGTTTTGTTTATAGTTTGCAAATTGGATGAATTTTGTTTTAGATAAATTTACTTTTAAGTTGTTTCTATTTAGCCAATTTATTATATCGTTAATAGTTTGATTTACTTCTTGTTGATGAAATGTTTTATTATTTTCCGGTATTATTACTGATTATATTATTATTATTCATTACTGACACGTCATCTGCAAATAGTACGCATTTATGGCTTGTTATATTTGGTAAGTCATTAATATATAGAAGGAAGAGAAGAGGCCCAAGGATACTTCCTTGGGGTACTCCAGACCCATTGTGTTTAAATAAGGATCTGTATGTCATCGCAACGAGTTTATCATTTATATGAGATATTTCTACACATTGTTGTCTTTTGCGTAGATAGCTTTTTAGCCATTCTAACGCTGGGCCCCTGATGCCGTAGCGCTCACATTAATTATCTAGCAGTGTATAGTGGTTAACGAGATCAAAAGCCTTGTTCATGTCTAGGAAGATTACTGAAACAGAGCGTTTTTTATCTATATTATCTGTTATCGACCTGACTAGAGAGAATGCTGCCAAAGTTGTTGACTTACCTTTTTGAAACCCATTTTGTTCTTCATTAATAATTTTATGTTTATTTATAAATTGAACTAAACGACTATGCATTATTTTCTCGTAAATTTTTGAGAATATTGGAATAAGAGTGATAGGTCTATAATTAGGTTTATCTAGTGTACTCTTGCTTTTATGAAGGGGCTTCTATTGAAAATTTTAATTTTTCTGGGAAGATTCCCTGAAATAGAGATAAATTGATTGTGTGGCACAGTATTGGTGTTATTATTTCTGCACATAATTTGAGTATGTGCGTAGAGATCTCATCATACCCTACCGATTTTTTTTATTAAGGGATACTATTATACGAAACACTTCAGGGTCAGAACATGGGTTCAAAAATATACTGGAACCATTCCTGGAGGGTTGAGATGAACAGCTGGTATTTCTTGCAGGTTGAGGTTTTATATTAGCAGTATCAATAAAAAAATTATTAAAAGAGTTAGCTATTTGACTCGGATCGTTTAAAATACAGCCATCGTGATCTATTGCATTTATTTGATTAAATGTTTGTGAATGATTTTAGTATTTTATTATATTTTAAATATCTAGACCGTAAATCATAATTTTTATTTTTTAAGTGGCACATTTTTTTAAGTTGTCTTTTATAAATACAAGATTTCCTTATACCTTTGGTAATCCATTTGGGTGTTGTAATATTGACGTAAACTTTAGGTTTCATTAAGGGAAAACATAACTTATAAAATAGTGAGAAGTTTTCATGAAATATACAGGGTGTTTGGCGCATGGACCGACACAATTTTTTCAGGGATTTGGGAGGTCATTAGCTAGGTTCTAGCTAAGTTCAAAATAGCTTTTAGTTTTTTTTTATAATTAATTTAGAAGTTGTAAAATTTCATTCATTAAATACAAAAATTAACTTTGGAAGCTTGTAAGGAATTTTCTTGAAACCAGTTGTATAAAACAAAGATGTTTTTAGATTTAAAGGACTTTGGAGAATGCAACAAAATTTGTTTTGTGCCACTACACCCACAAACAAAAAAGTTATTTCAAATTAAAGGACACATTTTGGGATTTTTTTTCATTTTAAAAAAATAATCATATGTAACCAACCGTGACATTTGGGACAAAGGGTGTATGGGTAGAACCTAGCTAATAACCTCCCAAATCCCTGAAAAAATTGTGTCGGTCCATGCGCCAAACACCCTGTATTAAAGCTATCGTTTGCATCAGGGTTCTCAAGAACATCAATCCATGACAAATTCGCAATAGCGTTCACAAATTTTTTGATGTTATCGTCTGAGTAATCCCTGCTAACATTATACCAATATTTTAGGGCAGGTTTCCTCTCTTCAACTGGGAATGTTAATGTTTGGCAAGTGTTGTGATCTGATAGAAAAACTTCGTGAGTGTTTCCAGTTGAATTGTCTATGTTACTTAAAATCTGATCCAAGCAAGAAAGCTGACGTGTTGGTTTATTAATATGTAGACTTAAGCCATAATTAGATATAAGATCTTTAAGTTTAGTCGTATCGTTGCTTTCTTTTAAGGTATCAATATTTAGATCTCCTGTAACGATAATGCGTTTTTAACGTTTGAGCAATTTGTGCAATAGTAGGTCTAACTTTTCAAAAAATAGATATGTGTTTGAATTTGGAATTCTATAAATACAAATCACAATACATTTTAAAGAAGGTATCTCTAATCCACAACATTCAAATATTTTTTCAGTACATAAATCCTTAGGTAATTCAATGTTCTTAAAGTCAAACATTTTATTTATTAGAATACAAACACCTCCACGCTTTTCTCTTTTCCTTGAAAACGAGCCTTTGTTCGGTACTGGACAGATTCTTAGATTGGACAGATTAGTTAGTTCGGCAGATTCTCTACTCGACTGATTCGTGGATTCGTCATATTCTAGGGTCCGACGGATTAGCTATACGGCAGAAGTACAGGTGAAAACAAAAACAAATAAAACGCACTTTAATTAAAGAACAAAAACATCATATTTAACTTTTAAATATAAAATTAACCTTGCACAACTGTTTTAAACAATCAATCACGCTAACTTCATTCTTCATTGCTGCAGTAACAATTTTGTTTATTTGACAATTTTTTTGTATGAGTTTTGCATTACGCTGCTTCCCGTTGCAATAAATTTGTTCTCTTTTTAACTTTGTGTCTTGAAAACGGGATTCTTTTTTTAAAAATTGTATAAATAGATAGAGTGGTGGCTTGATGGGAAATCTTTTTTTTAGTCTCGCATGCCACCCTTCGATTGGGTTATTTGTAGATACGAAAATTTTCATTATAACAAGTAAACACATTCTCGGTATATATTCCCATCCACTGAGTTGAGAAATAATTATTAAATGTATTCTATTCCGGTGAGTCAAAATTATTAGTGTAATTATTCAATTATTTAGGTTTAACCAGTTCTTGTATACTTAATATTGCTTCGGGATCCAAAATCGGCGGAAGCAACGGCAGTTGCATATAAAGGCGCATGATATACTCTCCATTTTTAGTTTTATCTAATCCAATATTTTGGCTCTTTTAAAGTATCGCTTTCCAGTAATGAAATTAGCAGCCAGTTACTTTTACACCAGGATAAACTGATTTCACGGCTTGAATGGTTGCTATTTCAAAGTCGCACTTATAATTTTCAATTATCACGGAAAATTGGTCCCTTAAAATAGTGAACAATCGTTCATAAGTTGCCTGCGTTTTATTACGTAGAAGTATGTAAAGCACAGGAATAAAATTTATGGTATTGTCATCGTGAGAAATATTTATATGAAGACTGTAGACTTGATAAAAAGGAGTGGGGCATGTTTTAAAGGTGCCATCCCCGTAGTAACTCTTACTTTTTTTCAGATAGTCTTTCGCCAATCTTGACCCAAAAATCAAAATTTTGTCTTCGATTCCATCATCAAATAAAAAGAAATCACCCACTAGACTGTGCGGTAGCTTCAGAGATTTCATATATTTACAGTTTTTCGTATTCATTTTCAGGGAATAGGGTTGATGACTGGGTCAAAAAAAAAAATTCTATTTAGTCCGTCAGTCAGATAATAAAAAAATATTAGACACGTATTGTTTGCTTTATCATATTAATAAAAAATGACTTAGATACAACGCATTAAAGTTGGGGAGTGGGGGTTGATACGTCACAAGTATGTATAAAATCTACATACAAGTGACGTCATGGCACATTATAACTCAATGTATCGCCGTAATCTTTTGATAACGTAAAAAAAGAAAAAATACGTGTACGTTATTTTTTCTTAATCTACATTACGGACAAAAAACATTTTTTTAGTCATCTTCCCTATTACATCTAGCTTTATACAACACATCCTTTTTCTGTAGAAATGTTGGTTTATCTTCATCATTTAATTTGCAGTCGGCAGTGTTCATAAAATCATCAAATAATTTTGGGATTGGTTCGAGTGTTTTGCATACTAAGTCTTTACATTCGTCTATTAAACTGTCTACTACGTTTTTGGTAAAATCGGGCATGCACATATGACTAGACTCTCTAACAATTTGGTTTAGTTTGTCCAAAGTGATAGAACTGCTGCATTCTGCCTTATTTACACATCGCCAGTTTGTAGTACCACATTTGTTATTTTTTACAAAATTGTATCTGTGTCCAGCATGTAAAACAACGGGTTTTCCCCTTTCACTTTTAATACATTTTAAATCCACTACATCGGTGCTCGAGCCGGCAAGATCCATTTCTTGCAATATTTTTATTCATGTCTCTATGTCACTTCACAACAAGCAGGAAAACAAATGCCAGTTTTCAACAGAGATAGCAACAGATTATTTGAAGTTGAATAGGTAGGCATAGGCTAAATGACAATAACTTGAAGTATCCTGTTAGATAATTGAGTACCTATTCAAGGAGTTTACATACTTAACCATACGAGTATATTATTTGTAAATCATAGCACCCTGCTAAGGCTGTTTTTTTTGTTTAATCTTTTTGTGCACAACTGTTCATTTTCTGTCGTATAGCTAATCCGTCGAACTCTAGAATATGACGAATCCACGAATCAGTCGAGTAGCGAATCTGCCGAACTAACTAATCTGTCCAATCCAAGAATCTGTCCAGTACCGAACAAAGGAAAACGAGCATGCAAGATTAAAGTTTTTAAAGTTAATATTTAATTCATCGCCTGCTCTTACAAACGTCTCAGAGAAACAAAGGATATCTACGTTAACATTTTTATCTATTAATTCATTTAAACAGAGTTGGACAGAGTCAGTTTTATTGAGTAAGCCAGCGATATTTTGGTGCAAAAGAGTAGCGGTATAAGTATAATCATACTTAAAGCAATCATTATTTTTATTGGTCACGAAAAAGATTATTATCTTTAAAAGAATCAGTTTTTTGCTGAGTACAAGTTGAATTTTGTTGAGTGTTTACTGAGAAGTAAAACGGAATAGTGCCCCTTTTTGGCGTTGGATTTGAGACAATTTTAATTATTTTCAATCTTAATCAAACGGAAAGCTTTTTAAGAGATAAATAAAAACTGAGACTTGTTTTTAGGTAAGTTTTGTCTGTAGATTTCATAAATTTTAATAAAATTTTGGAAAAGGGTGGGAAATAATTTCCCGTTATTTGTTACTGCATATCAAAATATAATCAAGTAGAAAAATAATTCCAAGTGGGAAATAATTTCCCAATATTTGATTAAGGGTTAATCTCTCAATATTGTGCGTACAAACTTCAATTTGCAGTTGGAATGTATGAGAGCACATGTTTTTCAACTACAATGATAAGTTTGTTTTTGGGATAAATTCATCCTAACTACGGGACCTTTCATTGTGCGTGGTCCGCCACGCACTTGGCTGGCTTTTTTTAACTTTATTGGTGATGTTCTTCAGAAAGGTCAGGTTCAAATGTATGAACATGAACGAAGCAAAAGGAGTAATATTTAATACTTACAAATAAGAAAGTTGGGCCACAAAGAAAGAAAAGGGGTGACTACCGAGATGGCGACTAATAGAGAAGTATGGAAGAGAGGGACATGTTGCACCAACCACAAACAATTGGAATAAGGGCAAAATAATGAAGAATACTTACAAAACTCTTGTTCATAGCTCGCCTCACTTCATCGGAACCTTCTCCATATATCTTCTGAAAAAGTGCATTTAATGCAGCATCGCCTTCAGGCTTCTCTTCCTCTTCCTGTAATGAGAAGAAAATTATACAGGGTCAAATTAAATTAGCTAGGAAAACTCCACAGGAGTGACGGGTATCAATTTTTTTTTGTATGTTTTTACGCTTTCATTACTAAATATATTATGGTCACTGATATAAAGACTTGATATGAGGAATTTCAAATTTCTATTGAAAACTTAGATTACTAACTAGTAAAAGATTACTATTTTTCTACACCTAGAGCCTAGGCTCTAGGGCTAGAAAAATAAGTTTTCAGAATATCTACATATTCTGTAATCCAATCGGAATAAATACACACTACCAAATATGTTTGATTTACAAATTATTTTGGTATTACGTTTGTATGAACTACGCAAGCTCTGCCGGCCCCTTAACCGGTTTTGATGGGTATATATGTATATTTTTATTGACATAACATGCGGGCGAAGCCGCGGGCGGAAGCTTGTCGATATCTAAACCTAATAATAAAAAATAAAAAAGATTTAAGTACTGATTTTTTTTTTCGAGTCAACGGCCTGTTTGCTGGTAGTTTAATTAATTAAAATATCAATTTAAAATCATTTTTTTTTGTGTAAACTTTACAATCGTGCTGGCTACGTAATTTTAACACGATAAAACACACATACCACCATGCATATTACACTATGAAGGTTATTTATGGGTGTCGCTATCATTATAGACACGTGAGACATTTCTGCTTTGTTTCTAGGAAGGCAAAACACCTGAAAATACTAAAAAATAGCAAAGAATTCTTACCATTTTCTTCATTTCCTTTTCAATTTTATCCCAGTCTTTTTTGAACAGTTTCGGCGGCTGCTGAGGGCCAGACGCGTCTATTACGGCTGTAACATCATGCAAGCAAGTTTAGATATTTATTTACTAAGGTATATGTACAAATCACAAATACGTACATAACATTCATTATTATCATTAAGCAGTGATAGCCTAGTGGTGTGACCGTCAGAGCCAAGTCATAGGTCTCGCTGGAGTTTGAACCCAAGGCACGCCTGATTTTTCGGATTCATGTGCGTAGTGTATAATTATCACTTGATCAGAAAGTGATCAAGTGATAATAACTCTTCATAAAATCAGTGTTAAAATTTTGACAAATTGTGTTACAAATTATTTTGGTATTACGTTTGTATGAACTACGCATGCACTGCCGGCCCCTTAAAAATGTGATTCTTGATTTACAAAAGTGCGGCACGCTTTTGAAAATCAAGTAAGTACCTATCACATTTTTAAATCTCAATTTTCCAATTGAAATACTTTTATGAATTCACTTATTAAAGCATCCAGACTGCCTCCTTGTTCTAGTGGTCGCAAGCGCTACTGCTGAGCATGAGGTCTTGCCTTTGATTTGAAGGTCGGGCAGTGTTACTGGGTTTTTCCATCTGGAATTTCTCAGTAGCAGCCCGGAGTCAGGATTTGTGCCCGGTTGATGGCAATAGGCTGACCTCCTATTTATTACATGGGGTTAGATATAACTGGCACAATGTGGGTACACATTTGCATAACTCTTCAGGGAATAGAAGCATGATGGTCTGTTATAAAAGCAGCCAATGATAAGGCCTACATTAAGATTATGAAATCTCACTCACCCTGCGGTATTGCCTTAACATTATCCTCTTTCCTATCCCCTTCCAGCTGCGTCCACCTCAACCCTTCCTTCTTCCGTAGCTTAACCTCTATTTTGGATGGGGTAACGACATGGGTGCACATGTTAGGTACTACTTCGTGGGCTAAGTCTAGTTCTAGACTGTATTCAGTGTCCGATTCAGTTAGTGCACTTGATAGGGATAGCTGGAACGATAAAACATTGGGGCTAAATAATAACAGCAGCACGGGTCGATCTAAGGGTTTAGTTTCGTTCACCACGGTCGATTCGTGGAGGGGCGACCATCCATTACATATCGAGACCCCTCCTTGCCTCGGAAAGCACTTTAAGCCATTGGTCCCCACTGCCATTCATAGATCTTTGACAGTGTTTACGAGTAGCCCGAAATCCCAAAGGTCTGACAACCAGTGTTATCAAGGGGTATTGTGCAGTCGCTTCTTGTAAGTAGAAAAGGCTAAGCAGATAATGCATCATTTTTTGGTTGTTGGTATGACTGTTTCTAATAAATATACATTATACTTACACTTCGTTCTCCATAATTGACTTTAACTTTATCTTTAGGTGTATTCTTGATGAGTATTGTGATTACAACTTGAGCCTCTGTTTGATACCAGTCATGTTTTATTTTAGTCCGCGGTGGCTGTTAACAAATGTAACACAATTCAGAAACATATTGACACTTACGTAAAGTTGACGACTTACCAACAGGTGTTAAGTCTACCAGTTTGCCACTCAATAACATAATTATACTGTGTAATGTGTATGTTATTTATTGTGTGGAGTATGTAAGCTACACTCACAACAGAATAAAGTAAATACCTTTTTTTCAGATTTTGCATGAAAGCGCTAAAGAGAATACTTATTCAAGATCAGATGGAATTTTTTCAGCACAACTGCTACTTTTAAAACTTGATTAAAATCATCACCATCATGTTTTTTTTATTTATTTTTCTAGCAGAATTACTTAAATACTTTTTAATCATTTGGCATAAATTCATAATTCGTATTCATATTTCATTGAAATGCAAAATGTTCCGTTTTTTCATTAACTCTACTTTCTATTGTGTCACTTTTACTGTTTTTGGGAATACAAGAGTAACATACAACGTTATTTCAAGATGAACATATTTTATTGGCTCCTTGCCAGTTCCTTGTTCATAGCTCACATGAAACTAGTCACATATTCGTGTTAAAGCAAATGCAAAGAAATTGTTTTTTACATCTGAAATGTTCTTAAAAATACATAAATTATCAATAAGGCAGTTATGATGACGTTTGCTCCCAAGTTAATGTTTAAAGAAATGTAATGATAGTAGAATTTTAGGTTTCTCATTGCTAAGATCATTTATTCCAAGTATTGATCAGTTTTAGGTTGCAACCACAGCAGCAACTTCCGGTATGTTCCGACTTACTAAGGATTTGGAACCATTTGAAGTATAACACAACTTATTCATATTTGATAGTGAACCTAATCCTCAGCGCAATTAACAATATCAATAGATAATTAGCTTGCTATAAATACCTAAAGAAAGTCCTGTTTTTTTTTTCAAAATTGGTTAATCTGGCGAGACCGTAAGCATAAAACTTACCATGGTAACGCATTTTAAAATGGTTTATTATAAAAGTATGTAATACTTGTACCCACGTGATAATGCCATTGAATCTTCCTGTTTTTAGTTGACTAGTTTTTGTTTTTATGCCTTCTAAGCCGGCCAGTTATTTTTAAAACATTGATGCATATCTTATTTTCTAAGAGTTGTTTCTACACGTTCATTATTGTTATAAATATCTTTAATAGTGCAGCAATATGGCATTTAAGTCTAAATCAAGTTATAAAAAAAAAGCAAGAAAAAGGTAATCATTTGAATCTTTTTGAATAGAAAGTGCCTTAGATTCTTATTTGAAAGCTATAAGTAAGCAAAAGATAAAACTATACCTGGATAGTCGTATTATCTTTAGTCTCAGTCATATTTCCTTCTCCGATGCTCGGAAAAAGTAAATCTCAGAAATCTTCGAAAATATTTATTTTTACACCGACACACAAATCAGCAGATTTTTCTAGACTGATGGTGCGTTCAGAATTCGTGTTCGAATTTAGCAGCCGGAATCTTTAGTCGAACCGTCGAATTCTTGCGAAACGCGCAGGCAAAATATATTAAATTGTTTTTAAATTATTTGCAGCAACAAGTCTAATAGTGAGTGAAATGGCTGAGACATTATTTAAAATGGAAATTTAGTATTTATTAAATAACGAAGCTTTATATTGTTTGGTTTTGGTTTTTGAACAACTTAGACATGAGACTTCATTACACGCTTATTCTATTCCAAAATAACTGTTTTCTTGCAACTGTTAAAACTGTTTTCTTCAAAGTCGTATGATGCTTCTTAGTTACCTTACTAGGTTTTTCAATAACTTCTCTATCTTTGAGCTTTGTGCTGAAATTATAAGACCAAATTCATGATTACTTGCTGTTCAAAATTCAAATTAGTTGAAACAGAACGTCAGTGTTGCGGTCAAAAAATTGAAAAAAACCAGCGAAATTATTTGTCTTTGTGATTACTGTCAAAAATGTCAATGTCATTTTGTGATTTGAAGTGGTTATTGTAAAAAATATTCTATGGATTTATATTAATTTCTGAGTATTTTTACTAGACCTTAAAACTTTACGAAATTTTTATCTTAGGTCGTATGATGCGGGTAAGCAGTACTTAAAGTTTTTTTCGTAAACTTGTGAGGTTAAGTATGTATGTGCATTCAAATCTCATTTTAAATAATATTGATATGATAACAGATGTCTTATCAATAAGACAATAAACTTTGGAAGGTCATGTATTGTTTTAGTGTTTTACTTTGATACAGTAGCTATTTCTGTAACTTTCATTTGCAATAACAAAAATGAAGTGCAAAATATTTTGATTTATTTTGAATCAGTATTAGGTCAGAGGAGGTCAAATAGGCAGTCGCTTCATTTAAAATACTGGTATTCAGTTGCATCCGGTTGGACTGGATGCCGATCCTAACATAGTTGGGAAAAGGCTACGCAGATTAGATATTCAAAATATACAGCTTCAAAAAAAAACCATCACCAGGCCATTATTACACGCATTTTGTACATTAAAATAAGGAGCGACGAACGATAAACATAAATTAAAAATGGTAAAACACGCTGTTTACAGTAGAGCGCAATGTCCTTCAAAAGATTGTGCTTCTTTCCTGTAGAACTATCTAATTTAAATATTATGTATTTCAAAAAGTGTCTTCTGACTGTAATATAACTAATATCATGCCTTTCCAGAATTGGTACCTAAACCTACTAAGAACAGTGACGCGTTTAGATTTCATACGACAAGCGAGTACCCGAAGCATGGCTGGTATCAAGAAGATAGCAGTATGTCAAATGACATCTGTTGCTGATAAGACAGCAAACATGGAGGTGGTTAGCAGTTTAATCAGTAAAGCTGTCAAAGAGGATGTACAGGTATGTTGAGAAAAGAAAAATACGGATTTTGTCAGAAAAAAGTGTACCTATTACTGGTATTTGTCAGACAGAACAAATTAGTCTACTGATATTTGTCAGATGATTTAGTCCACTGATATAAAATTTGTCAGGCCAAGTAAGCCTGATAATAAAAGTAGAAGTATTTTCTTGAAGTTGCTCACTCATGGCTCAAAAAATTCTATTAATTTACCCTCTTCTCTTAATACTAACTAATCTTCGATTTATATTATAAAAGCGAAAGTGAGTTTGTTTATTTGTTACGCTTTCATGCCAAAATGGGTCAGATTTGGACGAAATTTGGCACATGGGTAGATCACTACTACTTTTCATCCTGGTTGCAGACGAAGTCGGGTGCAACAGCTAGTTAGAAATATGAAGTAGTAGTTATCCAAAACATTAATGAGATTATTAAAGTGCATTGTTTTCTGATTTCAATAAAATGTTGCATTGTTCTAACTAAACTAATTTTATACTAAATAACTTTGGTGTGTATAGTTGTCACTGCCACAAGTTGAAGTTCATCCATAACACTCGGTAAGATATACGAATTGAGCGTAATATGTTTATTCCTACCACCAACTAATATAAATCTAGACGCTGAATATTTCACAAACATAATGTTCTTAAATGATATGTTCGAAAAGTATCTGCATAAAATGAAAACAGATAGATCAGAAAATGTACCTTTGTATGCCATGTGTGTAGTGTGATTGGATTATTTGACTACTTCATCCCAAAATTGACTTTTTTGGGTCGGGTAATTCACATTAGCGTCCCAGAGTTTGGATTTGTGCCCAGTTGATGGCAATCGCCTCGCCCCCTATTACATGGGACTTAAACATAACTTGCAAATTTACTACAGGTACACCTCTGCCTAACCCTTCGGGGAATACAGAAGTGATGTTATGTTATGTTAAACCCAAAATTCTAATTTTAAATCTGAAGGCTGATTATACAATTATATACATATATACAATTTAATTATGTTATTCAAAAAAATATAAATGAATGTGTTACTAATTCCCTTTAGTGAGTGATTGCCGAATAGTAGCCTAAGCAAACTCAAACTCAAATCATTTATTCCAAATAAACCAATTACAGGTACTTTTGAATTGTCAAGGGGTCGGTCAGTCAGAAAGATGAAGCTAGTTGCCCATTCCAAAGCGTAGTAGGTTCCTATGGAGAAGAACGGGCAAGAAACTCCATGGACACTCTTTTAAATCAGAATATTGTTACATCATTCATGTTGAAATTATGTAGATGTAGTAAAACGTGCACGTTAAAAGCGTCCTTAATAAAAATCTAAAAAAAAAAAAAGTCATGGTAGCTAAGAGATGACCAGTCCCCACTGACGGCGCCCGTTCACGAACATGACGCATGGATCAGCACCGTTTAGCTCAATCATTTTGAAGGGAACTTAATGATCCAACACACACGCCACCACCAGCGAGACATTTGAGTGAGCATGACATACTCTCAGCCGCCAGGGCACATTCAAGTCAATGAAAGACGTACTCAGTAAATGGTAGATTTAAAGTAGGTAAACAGTGCTCACATATTATCATGTGCAATGCAATTATATAATACTAAGAGATTGAATTTAATGTAAATATAGTTTTTCAATATAATATTTTCCAAAACTAATCAATTAGTTTATGCGCTCTTGTGGAGCTGGACCAGCGTTGAGCCAAGCATTTTTGTCAGCGATGTAATCCCCTAACTTATAATATGCTTGGCAGCATAGTGTGCGTTTTATGCAAGATTTAAATTTCGTTTCATTCAATTGGAGTAGGTATGTGGGGAGGTATTTTATTGAAACATTTTACACAGTACCCCATGAAAGATGAGTCTACTTTAGCCAGTCTGAAACCCGGTTGCACTAATTGGTCCCTATTTCTAGTCCTATAATTGTGTCTATCACCTATTTTACTTTAAATACTTAGATTTTTCCTTACGTACATGATGTTCTCATAGATATATTGACAAGGTACCGTCATCTATACTAATATTATATTATTATATAATATTATAAAGCTGAAGAGTTTGTTTGTTTGTTTGTTTGTTTGAACGCGCTAATCTCGGGAACTACTGGTTGCAATTGAAAAATTCTTTTTGTGTTAGATAGTCCATTTATCGAGGAAGGTTATAGGCTATATAACATCACGCTACGACCAATAGGAGCGGAGCATAAATGAAAAATGTTACAAAAACGGGAAAAATATTCCTTTTTGAGAGCTTCCGTTGCGTGCGCTGCGTAAACGGTTTAAGTTACGCAAATATCATGTATGACGGAATTGTTCCTCTTTAAGAGTTCTAAAAAAAAGTCCGCGACGGTATATGTCTATCTTTTAAGATTGACTCACTATAACCTTTTTTATCGTAATCAAATTTGTTCGAAATTAATGCATTATTTGCGAAGGAGTTTTATCAACATAATATTAATCCATAGCCAAATAAATATGTTATTAATCACAAGTATTTAAATGTAAACAAAATTGTCCTTGACATCACTTGATTTCAATGAACATCTTAGGAGATATAATAATTTTAAAAGAACTCCGCAACAAAATAAATAGATATGTGCGGGTTCACGTGCGCATGACGCGCAAGACGCGGTGGGTGAGGGGGAGGGACGCTGGCCGGCGGGTGAGGGGAAGGGGCGCTGGCCTGCCGCCGCCCGGTAGTTCTGCGAGTTGCATTAGTTTTGACTGGTCCAGCAGTTGGTCAAACAGTGCTAATACCTCGCATCCCAATGATTCCCAATGATTTACCTTTTAATTTTTAAAAGAATTCAATTTCCCGTTAAGGTATCTTTTGTCGTAACAATTAATAAAGCCCAGGGGCAAACATTTAAACACGTAGGAATCGATTTACGTTAAGACTGCTTCTCACATGGACAAACTATATATGTCGCGTTATCAAGATCAGGTTGCGGAGAAAATCAGTATGTTCTTCTACCACAAGAAAATAAAACTAAAAAATATCATTTACTCTGAAGTACTTTAAAATACCTTAAAAAAATACTACTAATCATATAATCGTTAATTTATTTACCCACATTTTATAAGACCCCCAGTACTTTTTTTTACACAACGTTCCTTTATTATTCCTGTTCCCGTGCCATTTTTTACTATAGTTCCATTTTTTTTAGGTTTTTCATCAAAACACTGGTACAGCTATGTCATAACAGTTTTTGAAGTAACTCTGTCTGTCTGTCTCTCTGTAACGTTTTCACGGCTAAACTACTGAACCGATTTTGACGAAGATCGAAGGACATAGTAATATTATTTATCCAACCACGATAATGATATTTACGCGGACGAAGTCGTGGGCAACGCTATGACTATTATGATGATATAGGAGCGGAGCATCAATGAAAAATGTTGCGAAAAAACTGGGAAAATTCATTTCTTAAACCACTCTGTGACGCAGACGAAGTTGCGCGGGTCAGCTAGTAATGTTAATATATTTAAATAGTTCCCTTAGAGAATCGCGTCTGCGGAGGCCATATATTACTCTGATGGCTCTTTTCTGCAGAATAAAAGTCGATTCGATATCTGCAGCCCGTCCCCATAGTAAAATACCGTAAGACATGATACTATGAAAGTAACTGAAATAGACTAGGCTCGCGGTACCTACATCAGTAAATTGACGGATTTTTCTCACAGCATATGCTGCTGAACTTAGCCGTCCTGCAAGAGATGTTAAATGAGGACCCCATTGCAGCCTTGAGTCGAGCGAGATCCCCAAGAAAACAGTTTTATCGACGAATTCTAGTTTCTCCCTATTCAATACTATTTCACAAACACTACTTAATAACATTCGGTAAAGCAAATCTTAAGCATTTCGTTTTTTTCCCATTTACTTAATACTAAATTGTTAGCAGTGAACCAATTTTCGACCTGCAGTAGGGCGTTATTTACGTCGTCAAGATTTGATGCACGTCTATTTATCTTAAAAATTAGAGAAGTATCGTCAGCTAATAAAAGAAAAAGCCATAAATAAACAGCCATTTGTGGTTTGTTTTTTAATAATGAGAGAGCAGTTTGTTTATAGTTTTATTTGATAATTTTGGAACATACCATGTCTGGTGCACCTTCGGTAGTCAGGACCTAGTTAATGGCAACAGGCTCGCCCCCTATTACATGGGACTTAAACATCATCATTATTCTCCTGCCATTTTCTGTCATGTCATGTTTCTTTCTTCCATACTTCTCGTCGTCATCTTGCTAGTCAGCCCCCTTTCTAACCATATCATCTTTCACACAGTCCATTCATCGTCTACTTTTATAGACGCATTGAAGAAAGAGGGTTTTGAGTATGAATGTCGATACATTCATAATCAAAGCTTTCCTCACGACTTCAACACCTCAGCCTATTAAAATGTTTTTTTTTTTTACAATTTAAGGTTTTTGCCTTTTTTGTGCCTAATTGAAATAAATGATTTGGACTTTGACTACGCCTTTGGATAATACTGTCATGAAATTATTATGACAATATTTTGTTTTTTTTTCAGATGTTATTCTTCCCAGAAGCCTGTGACTATCTCTGTGATAGTAAAAAAGATACTCTAAACTTCGCTGAGCCGATCATAGGTGGCGCCACAGTCGGTGGCTACAGACAACTGGCAGCTAAGCATAATGTTTGGTTGTCTATGGGTGGCGTTCATGAAGCGGTTTGTATCTTCTGTGTTTTGTAACTGTCTGTAAGGGACATTTCACATAGACGCGACGCGACGCGACTGTACCCGCATGTCTTAAAATAGTGATACAATACAGCTAATACACTTTTTTAACCTCATCTGGAGGGAAAGTAGTTTAAATACTGGAGAACGCAAATTTTGCTAAAAGTTAACATTCCTATATTTAAAAAAAGAAACAAATCTGCATTTAAAGTTTTTCGAAAATTCGCTCGCCACACTCGGGAATCGAACCGGCTAAAATCCGAAAAAATAACACCCTGTACTTTTATGGCATCAATCGGTAGGGTCAATCATAAGGATCAAATCTCTGTTAAAAACATGATAAATCAAATGAAAAAAAGACCATACAATCTTACTTATTTTAATTGAACAAAAAAAAAAAAGATAAACTAACTAATTAGTTGCTCGAAATGAGCTCCATTTCTCTTATAGAACAAAACTTAGAGAGATGTATTAATGATTCTAATGATAATCATTCTGTAAGTACGTATTTGTTACGGTCGCGAATCATATTTTGATCAAGATACAACCTGACACTGTCCTGCATATTGCAAAACCGTACGAAAATTTGAATTTCGCCGTACCTGTTCCTTTTTCGTGTCCTGGTGTCAGAGTTTTTATGCCTAACTTGGTTTCACATGCTGTCGAGAAATATCTGGATCTACCTTAAGGGAGTTTGTATGAGTGCCGGCAGTGGCGGATTTATACATTTTCAAGGTATAGGCTGAATAGTTTTTGCCGCCCTTGCCTCAATAATTTTCATATCATACATTATTTTTACAATGCATCAATTTCGTTGAAATTGCACGTAAAATAATTTTTCGGTATATTTTTGAGCTAATCGAAGCTCAATCATGTATGGGCGGGGTTATGTAAGCTATTTACACAATAATGAACATTTGGTAAACGTGAATAAATAATCTTTATTGCGCTTTCAAATAGTTAAAAATAATCGACTCAGTGAAGTCGGAATTAATAACCAAGATTACTTACGACGAAATAGAAGTTCGTTACAATGCCTTTTTGCGCGATTTTTTGTTGGCAAAATCATCGATGATGTCGTCGTAAGTAATCTTGTTCATTAATTCCGACTCTATGCACAAAAGAGTTCCCCAAATTTGCCGCCCCCAAAATCTGCCGCCCTAGGCTCGAGCCTACTTACGAGTAGCCTGCTGGTAAATCCGCCACTGAGTGCCGGTGTTATTACAGGCATGTGAGACATTTCAGTTTTGTCTCTAAGATTAAATTTGTATGGGCGACGGTAACCACTTTCCGTCAAGACCAAAAGCTGGCTTGACAATATAAAATAAACCTTCCCACTCTTTATTTTTATTTTTCAGCATGAAGAATATCCCTCAAAAGTTTGCAACACTCACATAATCATAGACAATAAAGGGAACATAGTGCAGACTTACCGGAAACTGCATTTGTTTGACGTTGAAATACCGGAACGTAACGTCCGGTTGAAAGAGAGCGACTTTTGCATGCCGGGGAACCATATTGTTGCACCAGTTGATACTCCGATTGGAAAAGTTGGTGAGTTTTTTTCATAAGTCAAAAGATTTTAAACCATTAAATATTTTGATTTAGCGAAAGTAGCGATCCGAAAAAGAATCTATGCCTTTCTTTGATATAAATTTATTCAATACTCGTTACTATAGTTTGACCGAAACCTCTGTACAGCGCTTTAGGAATGCGCAACGAGGCGAGGGCAGCGTTGACGAATGAGCAGCTGGATGCCGTGAGCGTTGACGAATGAGCGGCCTGCACTGGTCCCCCATCTCGCCGCTCACATACCTAAGGCGCGGTACAGCATTTTCGGTCGACCTAAACTATATTAATGTTATTTGGAACGGAACTTTTTTTTAAATAGAACCTTTGTCAAAACTCGATAGTTTTGAATTTTGATACGATAAGTTGGTACTATTAAAGATTACAGTATGGAGACTTTTGATTCAATAATATTATATTGCATATATAATATTATAACTATGTCTTTACTAGAATATTTTAAAGCTTTTTGATGAGGTGTTTTTAATCATTTATTTCTTTAAACACAATTTTTCCTCAAACTTAAATAATAACAAAAAACTTACTAATAATAAATTACTATTACTAATAATAAAGCTGAACAGTTTGTTTGTTTGTTTGTTTGAACGCGCAAATCTCTGGACTACCGAACTACGAACGTACAGTTCGCGTAAACAACTTTGCCGCTCTGAAGTAGGCTACAAATGACTGCGCAGTAGTCAATCTTATCTAGAAAACAGTAGCACGCATGCCAGCGCGCATGCGCAACCTAACTTCAGAGCGGCAAAGTTATTTCACGCGAATTGTACGAACATCTCTTGAACTACCAGTTGGATTTGAAACATTATTTTTGCATTGGATAACCCAATTCTTGAAGAAGGTTATAAGCTCTTTAAAATCACGCTACGACCCCTTAGGGAGCTGAGCTAAAAGAAAAAAAAATCAGAAAGAACGCTAAGCTAAACTATGAAATATCGCGGGTGGGGCGATATGAGAATGCGATGTGGTAGGTCGGGGGCCGAAATTTCACGAACGAAGTCCGAGGGGAAGCTAGTAATAAAATACCATTTCTTTCAGGTCTCGCAATATGCTACGACATGCGTTTTCCAGAGTTGAGCACATCACTCAGTATAATGAAGGCAGAGGTACTGACGTACCCTTCTGCGTTTACCCAACACACGGGGGCAGCACATTGGCATGTGATGCTAAGGTAATACCACAGATTACTATACAGGTTGGAACATTTAGATCGGTCAGTATAGGTTACCGCTAGAGACCTATAAATCGTTTACTGCGCAAGTCAAACCACGTGGTGTGGCAAGTCTCATCTTTAGTGGCACGAACTCGAGAACCATTTATCCCATATGTATATTTACATTATGCAAATAATAAATAAAATGGTGAAACAATAATACAGGATTTTTGAAGTGAAAACTTCTTTAGGCGCGTTGAGCAGTTTTTGGGAGAACAAAAATCATGGAACTCGCGTCATCGTCACCGAACGCTTTCCATGAGCTATATGTATACTGTGTATATATGTGTACTTTTTGGGTGAATAAAAAGCGTGAAACTCGCGTCCTCGTCACCGCACGCTAGTTTTCACTTCTATCGGCAGTCCCCAAAGACTGCCCCCCATGTTTTTTTCTATTACAAAACAGGTTGGGTTCAATTCCTGGTGAAACTAGGAGCTTTTCATAAAAACATTTCTAATTTTCCTCAAAATTGAGAGTTTGAGTCATGCCTACCTTTAATTTTCGCCCTAAAAATCAATTTGTTCCGATATAAAAGACCTTTTCTCCTTATCCTCAGAGCTCGAGCAATTGAAAACCAATGCTACGTAATAGCTGCAGCTCAATCAGGTACCCACAACGCTAAACGCAAGTCCTACGGGCACGCCATCTGTATAGACCCGTGGGGCGAAGTCCTAGCCGACTGTGAAGAGGCGTCGCCCTGTTATAAGGTGGCGGAGATCAGTGAAGCGAAATTGAAAGACGTGAGACGGAATATGCCTCTTTTTCAGCATAGGAGGTACGAATATTGAATTTTATGATTTTGTTATTTTATTAAAAAACTAGCGGTTTCTTTAATACATTTGTTGAGGGAGGAGTTCCTAGCAGCGTCTGGATTGAAAGACGATTGAGATGCGAATGATCCTTTATTTCCAAACTTGACTTATTAAGCCTCCAGTACACGTTGGGCGAACTATACGCAAAATACACACAAATCTAGCGGCAAATATTTATTCATGAAATAATTTGCGGTTATCTGCATGCATATATTAATAAAACTAGCTGCGCCCCGCGTTTTCACCCGCATAAGTTTCGATCCCGTGGGAATATTGTGATAAAAAGTTTCCTATGTGTTAATCCAGGTTACAAACTATCTGTGTGCCAAATTTTATCCAAATCCGTTCAGTAGTTTTAGCGTGAAGAAGAGACAAACTTACACACTCACAAACTTTCACCTTTATAATATTAGTGTGATAATAAAAAAAATGCTTCGGTAAGTCGAAAAGGTTTGCATTTCTCGCTCACATATAAAGCAGTTGGCCGGAAAATACACGCAAAAAGGTCCAGTGTTCCCCAAGCCCAAGCACGCTCGGCCAACGGGCTCTCCCAACGTGTACTGGCCTTATAAGCTTGCACCGCACCTGTGCCGACAGTATTCCACTAGCGCGTGCGCATTTTGTATTGAATGTATTGCAGCTAGCATATTAATTTTTATACCTTACACGAAAAAGAGTAATAACCGCATCGAAATCAATAAATCAAATCGAGTACTCCATTATTATGAACACAAATGTGGCGACTTAATGTTTTACTATTTAGAAATATTTGTGCTAGGATAAGGTATAAAATTGGATTAGAGGTCTGGACAAGCTTATAAGCTTTAGGTTATGGGTTCAAAACCTGTACCCTAGGCTGATATTTTCGTTTTTCCTAATTATGTTAATATAAGTGTTTAGGTCGGTTCCCTCTTTGGTGGAAGGGCCGCACCCCACCCATCCTGGTCACGGTACCTCATCTGGTACCAATGACCACAATAGAAACGGGTTTTGTCGACGGAAGAATAGACGAAATGACAGATAAACAATTACAATCTGTAATTTTTTCTATTCTTCCGTCGACAAAGCCCGTACAAAACCCGTTCTGTAGTTACTGTTGTCCCACTAAGGAGAAAACGACAATATATAAAAAAGATAAATCTTTTATAGTCATTATCAAGTATTTACCATTTATAGTCTGTGAGGTCTAAGATTAACCGTACATTTTTATTATTTTAAGAAAGTCACATTGGTACTTGCACGAGCTCAAAAGCCGCAATCTAGTACTCGAACCTCCGAACCATATAGAAAATTTGATTTCTTTCTTTTGTCAAATACTTACTATTTTTTGTCATTCTTTTTTCAGAAGAAACGTATACTCGCTGTATTGTTTAAGTGTTCGCAAGGATCCTCTGCCTACCCACAGACAGGCGTCCGATCTTCCACCGGACACTCGGTCCACTTCGGGCACAGAGTCGCACGAAGTTAGTCCGGACGAACCGCACTACGCTTTCGGACACGTGAAAGTTCCTGAAACTTGTGTCTTCTTTAAGTCGAAGCTGTCTTATGCTTTTGTAAATTTGAGGTGAGGGAATTAACTAGCGAAACTCCACAGATGTGCTGGGTATCGTAATTTTAAGAAACTACTCTACTAGCGACCGTTGACCCCGTACTCAGCTGTAGTTACTTGGAATCAAGACATAAACATATAATTTTAATTTAATTTATTTATTTATTTAACTGTTCATATCGTTAAACGTTGAGTATTCAATGATCTGGCCAGGCCACTTCATGATGTGACCAGTGGTCGATGTTCATTTCATGAAATGATCAATTTTAAGATCTGGCCACGACATATCCATGACGTCTGGGGAGTTTCGCTAGCAAATTTTATTTGATCCTGTAAAGTAAAGTAAAGTAAATTTTATTTGCATAGATTGCAGGTACATAAAATAAGATGTTACAACAAGATGGGTGAGCCTTCTACAATCTACCTTATATAAGGCATGCAAACAAAAAATTGAAAATAAAATAAAATAATGGAAATATAATTAAACACCCTTAAAACATTAGTCGGCATAGCACAATAAAAAAAAAAACACTTAGACCCGTATTACAGAACCTCACTCAAAACTCAAGCATTACTTAAAACTCGTTTAAAGCCTTTTGATTGGTTGAAACTAGTTTTAAGTAACGCTTGAGTCTTGAGTGGGGTTCTGTAATACGGGCCTTAGATACAATTTTGAAAAAAAAAATAAGATAAGTTAAGAAAAACATTAAATTATTCAATACATAAGTCCATGTCATTTAAAAAGTCATTTACTGAATAATAGCATTTTTCAATCAATAGTAATGTCAGTATATTTTTAAAATTTTGGTTTGTGTCATTTTTAATTATATTGGGTACTTTATTCAATATTGTAGAACCAGGGGTGACAGAAGTAACGCTGATTTTTCCGTAACTGAGTCGAAAGTCAGACCGGACGAATCGCACTATTCGTGAAAGTTCCTGAAAGTTGGCCTCGTTATGTATAAGAAAGTTTATGCTGATAACATTATGAGTCTTATTTCTTCAACAATGGGATTGTAGCGGTTACCACTTTTAGTTTGTAATTAAAATGCTATTTAAAACTAATATTGTAAACACTACACCGCACATTTCATAACCTATTACATCATATTTCTCGTTTGACATTTCGACCACAGAGTTCAACCTGTCACATTCATAATTCATTCATAGACATCAACGATCATTATCTATTGCTCATGAATAACAAAATTAAATTTACAACTATTACTTATTTACTATATTTACAACACACATAATATCTATAAACATATTTAATAAATCTTACAATTATATTTACACTCCACGCCTTATAACTTAATGTAATTAGTCATATGTGGAAGAAACGGAACGTGCGTTACAGCAGTGAAATGGGACACACATATGACCAGCAGAAAATCGTTCGCAGGGTTCAACGACCTCAGTCAGCGACCTCAGTGTACGATCCCATAAGAACTCAAACGCACGTATCGCTCTGCCCAAAATCTAGACTTCCTAAAAGTCCTAGATCTCTCTAATAGCCTCTGTTCGTTTTGTGTAATATTTGTTTCCGTTCGTACAATTTGTCCTAAGTCATAGTCTTTGTGTTGTACCTTTATATATTAAGGAAGTGCCGAGGTAGGCAGGAATACAAGTCTTATAGTTCCAAAATAGTATTTTATTGCGTCTGCCCGTAACACTTCAGGATTGATATTTGATTGAATTTGCGTGTCGTCCCGTCGTATCTTGCTTTCAAAGTAACTTATGATAACCGACGAGTCTCTGATCTAAGAGAATACAACACGCAACGAATTTCATGAATTGAATGACAGTGAAATGTCAACCTTAAATAGGTTGAAATAAAGTCGAGAATTAATAAAATCACGAATGAATACGAGAGGAAATCAAAGCGCTCAGACTCGCGGTTAAGTTTATACGAGTATTCTCTTTATTTCAATGTACACAAGGATAATATTTCCCTGACTGATAAAATCACAAATATTTATCATATGCGAATCTTTGAAAGTACAAAGTAATGTCATAATTTATTTCAAACTTTATTACAACTCATGCAAGTGTGAAATTTCTTTGGGAACTCAAAAATAATGTTTTTCTTAAATATTTGTTTTCAGATGTGTATTACCAGGCCACGTATTAGTAGCACCAATCAGAATGGCGGAGAGAAACAGAGATTTGTCAGAAGAAGAGGCGCAAGACTTTTATAAAACTATAAGAATTGTACAAAAAGTAAGTTAATCTTCTCTGTTTCATACCATGACGGGTCCGTTTCCCAAAAAGGGGAAGGCAAGGATGAATAGTACACCCACATATCACCTGTTGTCTTTAATTCCCATGTTAAACTGGGCGAGCCTATTGGCATCAATCGGGCATGTTCTGAGAAATTCTCTATGGAAATACCAAGTCCAGATTGGGATCCCGGGAGATTGGGATCCGGGTAATATGTAGTATTTCATTGACTTGAATGTGCCCTGGCGGCTGTGAGTATGTCATGCTCACTCAAATGTCTCGCTGATGGTGGCGCGTGTGTTGGATCATTTAGCTCCCTTCAAAATGGTTGAGCTGTATGGTGCTGATCCATGCGTCATGTTCGTGAACGGGCGCCGTCAGTTGGGACTGGTCATCTCTTAGCTGCCATGGCTTATTTTAATTTATTTTAAGTTTATGAATGATTCTTTATCTTTTTCTTTTTATTACGGACGCTTTTACGAACGTGCACGTCTTTCTACATTGTTCTCGTCTTTCTACATTGTTCTCACATGCATAATTTCAAAATGAATGATGTAACCAATATTTTGTATCAATTTTTTTATTTAAAAGAGTGTCCGTGGAGTTTCTTGCCCGTTCTTCTCCATAGGTACCTACTACGCTTTGGGATGGGCAACTAGCTTCATATTTTTGACTGACCGACCCCTTGACAATTCAAAAGTGTCTGTAAATGGTTTAATTGAAATAAATGCTTTGAGTTTGAGTTTGAGATCTATCCCAGATTAGTTCAGCAGTTGCGCTTGCGAACAATAAACCAATGAGACAGCATAAACAATTGACCAAGTGCGAGTCGGACTCACTTCACACGAGGGGTTTCGTATCACCGTACAAAATTAACACTACGTATTTTCTTCAAATCTTGTGTGGGTCCCCTTTAATTTTTAAGTTTATTTTATTGAAGTGAAAACTTCTTTAGGCCCGTTGAGCACTTTTTGGGTGAACAAAAATCATGGAACTTGTGTCATCGTCACCGAACGCTTGCCATGAGCTATATGTATACTGTGTATATATGTGTACTTTTTGGGTGAACAAAAAGCGTGAAACTCGCGGTTTCGTCACCGCACGCAGTTTTCACTTCTATAGGCAATCCCCAAAGACGGCCCCGCATCTTTTTAAAATTGTATTGTGTTGTTATAGCGGCAATAGAAATACAACCGTTTACCTATTACCGTTTATGAGTTACAGCTCGCTGACAGACAGACGGATGGACGGACAGCGGGGCTAAGTTATAGGGTTCGTTTGGCCCCTCCGGGTGTACGGAGCCCTAAAAAAGATATTTTAAATCAGTAACATTTAAGTCCCAAAGTTTTAGTACTGCAGCTCGGGATACTTACTCTTTGCTATTTCATCATCATTACAGATAGTGCAATCCACGACGACGCGCCCCACTCCGCGATTACTGTACTGTAAGCTGTACTTTAGTACGGGGCGGAGCAGAGTGGGGCGCGTCTCAGTGGATTGCACTTTCTATACCATAATCGAACTTTTCGACTGTCAGTACGTGAATCACTGCTGCATGGTTCACGTCCTGACTAATTAATTTAAGATAAAATAATTAAGTTAAGACATTGTTTTAATAATTTGATTTAATTTTATAATAATTTTGATTGTGATTTTAATTTTAATTGTGTCGATGATTTTATAATTTTTAATTCTGGTTTATTTGTACCTATGATCGAAAGTTCATTGAAATAAATAA
Organism: Xanthia togata; assembly: GCA_963853775.1. Taxonomy (NCBI): domain Eukaryota; kingdom Metazoa; phylum Arthropoda; class Insecta; order Lepidoptera; family Noctuidae; genus Xanthia; species Xanthia togata. Next base: position 9,283,151 of record OY970817.1, on the reverse strand, counting down.
ATAATAATAATTAGCCTTAATTAAGCTTATAATGTTCCCACCGCTGGGACGCAGGCCTCGTTCTGTCTGCCAAGCCTCTTCCCAACTATGTTAGGGTCGGCTTCCAGTTTAACCAGATGCAAGTGAATACCAGTATTTTACCTGGAGCGACTGCCTATCTGACCTCCACAACTCAGTTGCTGGGTAATACAAGGAGTATTACCCAGCAACTGAGGTTTTAAGTATTTGAATGATTCTTTTTTTTTCTTCTTTTTATTACGGACGCTTTTACGAACGTGCACGTCTTAATACATTGTTCTCACATGCATAATTTCAAAATGAATGATGTAACCAATATTTTGTATCAATTTTTTTTTATTTAAAAGAGTGTCCGTGGAGTTTCTTACCCGTTCTTCTCCATAGGTACCTACTACGCTTTGGAATGGGCAACTAGCTTCATATTTTTGACTGACCGACCCCTTGACAATTCAAAAGTGCCTGTAAATGGTTTAATTGAAATAAATGCTTTGAGTTTTGAGTTTTTTTTGACTTTTGGTAAGACTGGTTGTCAGACTTTCGGGCTTCTGAGGACCCGTAACAACGGTCAAAGATCTTAACTTTAAAATTTATCTTAAAATTGCCGGGACCAACAGCTTAACGTGCTTTCCGAGGCACGGAGGGGTCTTGGTATGTGGTGATGGTCACCATCCACGGACCAACCGCCGCAAGCGTACCTTAACTTGATCAATCGACCCGTGCGGATGTTATTACTTAGCCATAAGCCCCTTTCTGTGAGAAGGAGTGGGTCATAATCCACCTCGCGGGCCCAGTGCGGGTTGGTGGATGTCACATGTCTTCGAATTGTTGGTTCAAGAAAATGTCGGTTCCCTTTTTTTTTCCTGTTTGGGAAATGATCAAATAACTTCTCCCCCTCTGGAGCGGGAGGGCTCCCGCTCCGTCCAGAGCGTGTCAGACTCTTACTGAGTGAAACCCACCCGTGTTCCTTCAGTTGCCTGTACGTTGCCAGGGGCCACGGTATCCGTGTCGGACTTTCTCGCGACCCCGGCAGGCATCGGTCCTGTCGGACCCTTTCAATTGTGCTGACATCTCTTTGAGGCGCGCGTGGAACACAACGCGCCGTCGACCCGGGTCTGTTCCTTATCGGACGGCGAGCTACCCATTGCTCACCGTCCGCAAGCCAGCGCCTACGGTGGCCGGGAATCGGCCTGCGATTCCCGACGCCCAGGGCGTCTCCTGCGGCGGCTAGGGGCGTGAGGTCGCGAATTTTGCCTCTCCCTCGCGCGTTCCGCCTCCTCCTTTGCGAGCATTACTGCTTCGCAAAAGGAGGTGACGGCCTCCCATGCCCTCTCGCTCCGTACCATGGCCTGGACCAGGGCCGGCCGCGAGAGATCCCCGCCACCTCGCGCCTCCACTCCCACACGGCGGTGCTCTGCCCAAGCCGGGCAGACCTCCACGGTATGCTCCACCGTGTCCTCCGGGCGATCCGCGCAGTGATGACACCCGGGCGTTTCCTCCCGAATGTTGGTTGCCTCACGATGTTGAAATAATTTACACAAAGTATTTCATCACCACTGCGTGCCTGGGATCGAACCCACAACCTACAACTCGTAATTCGCGGCAGTTACCGATCGGCCACTGCTCCATCATTTCATCATTATTATCATTCAGTATTTATCTTCTTCTATTCATCTTCTCTCCCTTTCTAGCCATATTATCTTTCACACAATCTATTCATCGTTTCTTTGGTTTATAAAAGTCGAGAGTCAAAATGAAATCATTATTTTCAATTAGGCACTTACGAGTAGAAGGCACTTTTGAACGTGAAAATGTACAGAAAAATAGAATTGATTCTAGTCGCCCCTTCCAAAAGGTAATTTGCGTATGTAGAAGAATGGGCAAGAAACTCCACCGTCTTAAAATGTTTTAGATTATATAACTATTATATGTGGTTTAAGCGTTAAGCACATAGTGGAGTGTCTTTAGAGTGCCTGCAGTGCTATTCTGTAACCATCTCACCGTGAAAACTTAGGTGAAGTGAGTTGTCATTCCAACAGGGTGAGATGACACTGACAGCTCACTCCACGCTCACTTCACATGTTTTCACGGTGAAGTGGTTACGGGAATCGACATGCTGGTCTTAAATATAACTGGCAAAATGTGTGTATTTTATCCGGAATAAATATTTATTATTTGTTACAGTTAATGGAAAGAGTCCACGCCGCGGATTCGTGTACAGTGACGATTCAAGATGGTAGGGAGGCGGGACAAACTGTCCGGGTAATTTTTATTTATATATTTTAATATGTCATACAACTAGTGACCCTACCCGCATGGTCGCGTGCGCATGTTACGGTAGTACGTTTCCGTGGGATAATTTCCAACCTCCACGCGGGTGACGACGTGAGTAAAAGCTGGTTTAAAATAATAGCTTGAAAGTGGATCTGCAGTTGTACCCCGCGAAATTAAAATTTTCATGCGTTTTTTGCAATTTGATCAGGATTGTATCTTGATCAAAACATGGCTATAACAGATATGTATTCTTCTTCTTTTCGTGTGGTTAGTGAGTAACCTGGTGCCAGAGTTTTAAAGCCGCCCATGGGCCTCTGACTTGGCTTCACATGCCGTCGAGAAATATCTCTCAGGCGTGCCGGTTTCCTCACGATGTTTTCCTTCACCGTTTTTGAAGCAAGTGATAATAATTATCACAAATATTTATTTACAGAATTATAATCATTAGAATTATTAATCAATTTCTCTAAGATAGAGTTGTTCCACAAGAACAAATCTTTTATGGAAAAGTTTTTGAATGTGTCTTATTATTGCCGACTCAAACAAGTGTGTACGAAACAATTTTCCCTCTCAATAATATTAGTTTAGACTGATAAAACTGTTATCTATTCTTATTCCAGCATCTCCACTGCCATATAATGCCGAGAAAAAAAGGAGATTTCATTGAAAACGACCTCATATACTTGGAACTAGCCAAGCATGACCAGTAAGTACAAACTTGTGTTAAAAAACCTAATAATCGTACATTTCTGAAGATATTTTCACAAAATTCTTTTATATTTTAAATACCATCTGAAATGTATTATACAACGTGTTCCTTTTGATTTCCCATAACTCTAAGGTTATAGCATAATATGCTCTATGTAAAAATAATACAAAAGTCCTAGAACACATGTTGCAAAAATACATAGTTTCGAAGATAACATAACACTAGACTCGATGTGTGTATCTAAGTTTCATTTATAAGTACGAGTAAATCATTTTCATTCAAACCTCATTCATATTTAAAGTTAAGAAAATGCTACGTAACCATTTTTTTATGGACAAAAATTGTTTTTTTTTATATTGCACATACTTACAGAGCTTTACATAAATAATCGTGACGTCGAATTGTTTTGTACCTAAGAAAAAAGTTTTTTTTTTTTACTTAATGTTGTTTAGTTCATATGCCAGTTGATTCTTTTACATAGACTCATTAATACCCTAGTCATGTGATATGAAAAGGAACACAATGTATAATGAAATGAGTTTTAACTTCGATACAACCTTTCGAGCCCGTTGACTTTCGAACCCAGTCTTATACTACATTTTTTATTGAGAATTTTATGGCAGTCGGGATAAAGTTCAAAATATAGGGCGACCGCGTACAAGAAGACGTAGCGTTGGAAGGCCTCCCACAAGGTAGACCGATGACATTGTGAAGGTCGCAGGAATTCGCTGGATGTGGGAAGCACAGAAGCAGTTGAAGTGGTCGTGCTTAGGGGAGGCCTAGCCGTGGACGTCTTTTGGCTGAAATGATGATGAAGAAATAGAATTAATATATATCTCTTTTATAATAAAACTAGCACTTTGCCCGCTGCTTCACTCCCGTGGTCTTTCCAACGGGCCCCGTTATTTTTCCCGGGATAAAAATAGCCTATGTTACTCCCTGAAAACTAAGCTTTCTAATGGTAAAAGATTTTTTCAAATCGGTCCAGTAGTTTCGGAGCCTATTCAATACAAACAAACATTCAAATCTTTCCTCTTTATAATATTTGTATAGATTACTTCCGTGATGGTTGTAATAAGTTGTACAAAATTAAACCATACCTCTATGTCTTTTAGGTTCAAATCCGGTCACCCGTCAAAGCCACCGAGAACGCGTGAAGAAATGATAGCAGAGGCTACATTATTAAAATCAGAATTCCAAAAAATGATAACTGAAGAGGGAAGTAGTTGATAAGTGTATAATGTACAGGTAATCCAGAAAAGGTATGCGCTTCGGTAGTCTTCGTGCTTACGAATTAGCACGAACGTCGTGCCACAGAGTAACTCATAGATACTACTCATACTCATAGCCTCACAAAAATGACCACTCTCTAGAAAGAGACGAAGCAACTGTGCTGCCAATACCTGCCTCTTTTCTGCAAGCTTGTAATAACAAAGACGCAGTGTTAAAAACATTGAATACTCGTATAACAGTGACTAATAATAGAAAAAGTACGTACGTAAAGGTAATACAAAACGAGAAAGTACTTCCACGGTTGTACTCTTATTACATCTCATCATGGCGCGTTCGTATTTCCGAAGATAGACGATGATTCCCGAAGCGCATACTTTTCTTGGGATATCTGTATACAGATAGTACAATCCACGACGCCGCGCCCCACTCCGCGATGACTGTACTTGTGAGCTGTACTTTAGTATGGAGCGGAGCGGAGTGGGGCGCGTCTTCGTGGATTGCACTATCTATATATGTGTTTGGAAAAGAAATGTATAGTAGACCTCATAATTGCTTTACCATTTTTGTCTAAAAAAAATATGTAAATTGTTACTTCACTAAGGTTGGAACTATGTAACTGTCAGACTGGTTACAGCTCAATACCAGTATTTTACATGGAGCGACTGCCTATCTGACCTCCACAACCCATTGACTGGGTAATACGATACCCCTTGGTGAGACTGGTTGTCAGACTTTCGGGCTTCTGACGACCCGTAACAACTTTCAAAGATCCACGGATGACGGAGGGGTCTTGGTATGTAAAGATGGTCACCCATCCACGGACCAACCGCGGCAAGCGTAGCTTAACCTGATGGATCGACCCGTGCGACTGGTATTACTGAGCCACGAGACCCTCCAGTGACATCTGTACTATCGAAGAAATTCATATCTAAGTAGTTTCAAAACAAAATCTCGTGAGCACGATTACCACGTCTGTTACCGCCCCGGTTCTACATCGGCCGAGCGCTGCATGCAAAAATAGTCCTTATGGACTATAGATCGATGGTACATATTATTATAAAGTGCAATAGTTTTTCGTGTTTGTGACCTCGTTGTTCTTATAAACTGCGTAACGGATAATGATGCAGTTTTCACCATTATTTAATTAATTTATTCCGGAAGTTTTATGTGTATAACTGCCTCGTTAGTCTAGTGGTCGCAAGCGCTACTGCTGACCATGAGGTCGTGGGTTCGATTCCCGGGCCGGGGAAAGTGTTATTAGGTTTATCCATCTGAAATTTGTAAGTACCAGCCCGCAGTTTGGATTTGTGCCCGGTTGATGGCAACAGGCTCGCCCCCTATTTCTTGAGACTCAAACATAACTGGCGAAATGTGGGTGTACTACAGGTACTATCGCGGACTCGCATGTCTGAACACCGTAACGACTATTCCTGTTTGCAGCGCTCGGCCACTATAGTAACACTTCTTAATAAATAAGGGGCGCTAAACAGATGTGGATATCGTGTGCACGGGTTTTTTTTTTTTAAGTTACATATGCGAAACCGCGATAGTACACCTCTGCCCAACCCTTCGAGGATAATAGGCGTGATTTTATGTTACATTAATTAAGCATGTAATCGTCATTTATTTTCCAATCACTTTAAATTAATTTAGCATTTATTATGTAGTTTTAAGATTAATATTTAATATTAAAAGTTACCACTCAAATAAAATATATTGTTTGTAATACTAATAACTGAATAAGCGTTAAAGTAGAATTGACGAAAAATAATTTGATTATTGTAAGACCCTTCCAATCCATAGAGAACAGTGGTGGCCCAGTGCTGGTAACGCTCTCGACTTACGTGTCGTAGGTCGTGGTTTCGAACCCAGGTATTCACTTTAGTTTGTGTAATTTATTTCATCACCACTGCTCTCAAAACGGCGAAGGAAAACCATCGTGAGGGAACCGGCATGTCCTAGTAACAAAAAAAAATAAGACATGTGACATCTACCAACCCGCACTGGGCCCGCGTGGTGGATTACGGCCCACTCCCTTTCACTAAGAGGAGGCCGAGTCTTGTGCCCTGTATTGGAGCGGAGCAGACAGGTGCTCAATATTGGTGGAAAGATACGTATTTTACAATTAACAAAAATAAGTTAGTAATATTTTAAAGTTTACCCACTTAAATGTCCACGTCTTCGAGACGATATGCCTCGTCCTCGTTCAACGATGTCACTTTTATGAAACCCTCCCGTAAATAAATATCACTTAAATCTGTATCCAGGATGGATTTTTGAGATGGGGCAGTAAGGTACTACCTTTTAACCTTTTGAACGCCATTGTCACTTATAGATGACAAGCAAGCGCGTGCCCTGTACGCCAACGACACATCACGGCACGGTTAGCGCAGTAGTTAAGCGATTGACTGCTGCGCTGCGTGTCGCGGGTTGGATTCCCGCACAGAACAAATATTTGTATGACCTACAAGTTGTTGTTCCGGGTCAGGCTGTTTATGTATGTGAGTTTGAATGTTTGTAAATGCACCCACAATACAGGAGAAATTCCTAGTGTGGGGCAACGTCTTAAAAAAAAAAAAATGTGACAAAAAATGCGGTGCACTTAACCACGACATAAATAATTAAATCATTACTGTTGTGTGTTTTTATTTGTATACCTTAAATATTTAATTTAAGCTCTTGTCCATATTGAATTGTTTGAAACGAATTAAATTATACCATAGATATTGATAAAGAAAGAAAGAAAGAAAAAGTATTTATTGGGACATGCACAGGAGATCAATTATAACACACACTTATTAAAAATAAAAGCAAGAAAAAAAAACAATAAAAATAAAGACAAAGTAAAAAATTAAGCAGAAAGTCCTGTGCGAGGCCAAAAGGCTTCTATCTCAGTATGATGCTGCGACATTAACAATAAATAACGCAGCGCTGGTTTTCTGATAGGGAAATGTGATGACAAAAAATGAGAAATTTGACGTTTAAAAAGGAGTGTTCTCACACGCACAGTCATCACAGTCTTCTATATGTGACCGCTAGTGACGTGACGTATGATTGATAATATCGATAAATCCTTATTAAAATTCATGTGAAACTAACTTTAAATTAATGGGATTATTATTATTTTTGATATCTATTATAAATACTTATCGGTTTTTTACGAAACATGCTATTAGATAGAATCGATAAGCGACATTCTGTACTGCTACATCCCTAAATCAGATGCGAGGAAGTCATATAATGGCTGGCAGCCCACGCCATTGTCACATTATCAAGACACCAGAAATTTCTGCTTTTACATTGATAAACTCTGTAAATGCCGCGAAATGACTACTATAGTGGGAATGAGTGCGAAGTTAAATAAGATTTCAATGTCATGAGTAGTGTTTATTCGAAAATTACAGACAAAAATGTTGAATGAATGAATGAATGAATGAAATGCACCGATCCCAGCGTGGTTTAACCAGACTCGATAAATCGAATGAACCCCAAGATTTGCACTAGCCCCTGGAGCCTCATGTTTCATGGTGATACACAGGCTATTGCATATCAAGGAGTAGACCGGGGGGCGCGGTAATGGTAGGGAAGACGTGCCCTTAGGATAGGAAAGGATTTACGAGCCATACCGGATATGCATCCTTGAGTAAGCAATGGACTAGTGGAGAGACGGGTGATATTTATCAATGGATGGGGCATCTTTTTACGTCGCCGCCAGTTGACTCAGTCAATCTTCGCCTGTGAAGCCTTTGGCGGAGTTACGCTGCTTTCTAGGCTTTTTTCTATCTTACTGTTGTAATGTGTTACACTTTACTGTTTTCTATATCTTCATCAGAAGACTCGTTGTCCGTTTCAGGATTCTTGTATATCTCGCTGGCCGTCTTCTTGATCTTGTATCGGTCTTCAGTCGTGTCCATCCAAGTTGATTTTTTTCTTTTCTTTCTTTCTAGTACGTTGCATTAAAATATCAGATTCAGATTAATTTATTTCGTGTCACGCAGTGCTTGGCGGTCGACATTGTCAAAAGCTTTTTCTATTTTCAGAGCGAGTACATAAATTGTTTTTCCTGCACGCCATTCTTCATCCCGCTTCCTTCACAGCGGAAATATGTGGACATCTGTAGATGTGATGTTTAAAAGAGCCGCTTGGCCCAATTCTTTTATTATTTCATATATTTTTTATTTTTATTTTTGTATGTAAGAGGCGTAAATTCTGTAACCCGTATTTCAAACCGCTATTCGGCGATAATCGTTTGTATCTTTAGGGTAAGTTTGTTTCGGAATAGGTACCTGCGTGCTTTGTGTCTTGCCATGTGTCGGGTACTTCATTTTGTGTCCAGGCTTTATTCAAATGTTTGGTGGCGGCTTCCTGTAACATTTGTTATGAGATCCACGTCAGACTTTAAACGACCAACCACGTCTCTGTCTGTATTTATTTCATTCCTTAGTTCGCCCACATGTTAAATATGCTTGTATGATCTGGGATCCATATTATAGTAAATATGAGATTGCAATTGAGAGAGTTCAGCGTAATTTCCTCAGTAAATTGCAGTACAAATGTCGCACCGTACATTTACCATATTATAACGCTTTGAGTAAGTTTAACCTATTAACATTATGCTCGAGACGCTTGTTGCTTCAAGGAATGATGCTCCATGGACTTGTGCATAATAGGTTTGATTGCTCTGACTTAATTAGTAAAATTTGCTTTATTGTACCTAGAATAGTAATGAGACGTGAGACACACTCTTATCCACTGTTTGCTACAACTCCCTGTCGTAAAAATGCGGGGGAGAGAGCGCCGCTCCAGAAATTGGTTCAGGCTTATAATAATAATTTTAATGATATCGATGTGTTTGCCCTATCGAAACTTAAATTAAAAAACTACTTATTTATTTTATAACTTATTTATTTAGTTTACGAAATGATTTTATTGATATCAAATATTTATTTCAAGTAATTTTACGATATCTGTATTTTTTAAGCTAGTATCATGTGGAAACGTAGTGGAATAAACATTTCATATAGCACACTGTAGATCTAGATGTATTATACAATGTACGATTGTCTGTTTTCCTAATAAAATAAAATAAATTAAAATTTGTGGCATTGCTTTGTAGAGCTCAATTACCACTTTGTCTGTTTCTGGGGCTGTCCCGTTCCGTATGCTGTTAATGATTCCCATTACGTCATCCACTGTGGGTCCATCATTTTGCGTGGCTGTTGACGGCTTTGTTATTATTATCGGCGGTAAAGGTAGGCCCTCGATTTTTTTATTTTTTTTTGAATTTTTTCCCTTTTGGACATTGGTATTGGTGTATATGCGTTTTTTCCGGGTGCGCCAAAGTTCACCTAAATTTTCAACTCCGATAATTGAAAATCCGAAAATGTTCTTCCTAACATTTTTCATCCTAACAATCACAATTCCTAACTACTCTGTCTCTAATGTTCATAATTCCGAAGCATTCAACTTCATAATGTCAGTAGCAATAAACATCTATTATACTTTTATTTGTTTTCCTATATTTTCTCGACATAACCATCTTTTACACTATTATTCAAAGTCATATCTTTTTGTTTAGATTTCTTTTTATTCATAATAATCAGTAATAAATACATTAATTTTGCGTAACTTTATTGTCACATAACATACATTAAGAATAATAGTACCATGGTACAAGTGGTTAAATACATGTTTTCATATACACTTTTCAATTAAATTAGTTTAATATTAGCGGCTATAGCTTTCAAATAATCACTTTTATTGGTGTATTTTTGGAAGCCAGAGTCACGCTCCAGTCATTCAGTCAAGTTCCAGAAACGAATCGGTCTTATTCATAATTATTGGTTTAGGTTAGGTTAGAACTGTGACCACAACGCACGAGCCGAGCGAGCGAAGCGAGCGTGCCGCGGCAGCGGCCGGCGAAGTGCCAGAACCGAATCAGTCCTATAGTTATTGGTTTAGGTACGGTTAAAACTGCGGTATAAACTCCCAGGCCATAAACATAACCGTAAATGAGTCGTGTTTTATGATTTTCGGTTGGAGTTTAGCATTGGGGGCGCTACGGAGCGAAGACTTAGAATTTTTTGCCAAAAAAGTGTTATTTTTGCAAATCGTTTCTGAGTATGAGTGAAAATATTATGGTAATTATGTTTAGGGATAAAAACGTTATGATAAAAACAGTAGGAGTTTAAATATATTTACATTAATGATATTATTAATTACAATTTTCGGAAACATGAGTGTTATGAACATCGCCGGTAGCACTACAAATAGTATGAATGAAAACTTTAGGATGAAAAATTTTAGGAAGAGTGATCATTCGGATTACAAATCGTTAGGAAGAACAATTTCGGGTAAAGAACTTTAGTTGAGCCAATATGGACCCGTTTTTTCCGGCGTTTTGTTTCTAACTTGTTTCTCCTGTAACATAAATAACGTACTTATCTGCATGCGTTTTGAAGGGTGTTTACCCAGTCCGGTAAAGAATTGCGCTGTATTCTTTTTTGCCCTCTTGGCGTTTAACCTTTTGAATTGTTGCCTGACATTCTTTTACACGATTATGTCTATTTGAATTATCAGATTCTTTGTAAGAGTTTGGCCTTTTGTAGGTTAGCAAGAGCTATTGGATGATCCCTACAGTTACTCGGCTGAAAAATCAAGGTTTCCTGGGTAGTTAGTCACTTTTAAAACTCCAGTTATGGAGCTCCATGGTATGTTGATGCTTTCATCCGCTGAGCTGATTTCTATGTTTTCCAGTTTTTTTGTTATGCGTGCTTGGTTTTTTGTTTTGGTGGATTTTTTGGTATCATTGTTTGTGGTTGAAATCTTTGATCTCAGTTTTTGTCCGATTCTTTTGTGTCTAGCGTTTGGTGCTTTCAGCTTTGTTTAAAATTCGACTTGTTTGAAGCTGTCCCCAGTGAGTGTTCTCACACGCACAGTCATCACAGTCTTCTATATGTGACCGCTAGTGACGTGACGTATGATTGATAATATCGATAAATCCTTATTAAAATTCATGTGAAACTAACTTTAAATTAATGGGATTATTATTATTTTTGATATCTATTATAAATACTTATCGGTTTTTTACGAAACATGCTATTAGATAGAATCGATAAGCGACATTCTGTACTGTTACATCCCTAAATCAGATGCGAGGAAGTCATATAATGGCTGGCAGCCCACGCCATTGTCACATTATCAAGACACCAGAAATTTCTGCTTTTACATTGATAAACTCTGTAAATGCCGCGAAATGACTACTATAGTGGGAATGAGTGCGAAGTTAAATAAGATTTCAATGTCATGAGTAGTGTTTATTCGAAAATTACAGACAAAAATGTTACAATAATATTGTTTATCGATAACATTTTGGAATCCCTATTCTTTTTGTAGGTACCTATTTGCGGTGAAATTGTGGCTTGGCGTGGAGGTTACGCGCGTGCGTTTATGCTCTGGAGTTCAAAAGGTTAAGCTTAACACACCCACAAGGCGGATGCGTGTCGGGCGCGGGTCGGGTCGTTTTCTTCGCGTGAGACGTGCTGTATTCACAAAAAGCGCGGGCGCAGGTCGGCGGCGGGCGGCGGTGGCAGCGCGGTCTCGTATTGTATAGGATTTCCGAACAATGAGAGGTCAGCTTATACTGGAATTCGATAGCTTAATATGTAGACGTATGTATGTACCTTGCCTGGCGGCAGCGATTGCAGTGTGATTAAAAATGTCGGGTGATTCGGTCGGATACGGACGAAAAATTATTATTCCTACTTATTTTGTAAAGGAAAAGAGCACGAAAAAGGAAAAGGATGTGGGCTCATAAAATTAATTAAATTATATCTGAGATCAATATAGTGAATATCATATCATCACATGTGTATAGAATTAGAAGCGTACGAGGAATGACGATTAATGTAACGACATTACACCCGCTCCCGACCCGCTTGTCCCGCGTGCTGTCTGTGGTGGCGGGCCATGGGCGCGGCTCCCACTCCCGACCCGCTCCGCGCCCGACCCGCTCCGCGCCCGACCCGCGCACGCGTTTCGTGTGCTGACATCCATATAATACAATTACAATATATAAAAGCCCGCAGTACTGCCGTCCCGACCCGCGCCCGACACGCACGTGTTGAAACGTGAGAAATCATCAAATTACTGAGGAGGGTATCAGACTCTTACTGACTAAAACCCACCCGTGTTCCTTCTTTTGTCTGTGCAATGCCAGCAGCCACGGTATTCCTTTCGGACTTTCCCGCAACCCCGGCAGGCAATGGTCTCATCGGACCCCTTCACTAGCTTCACGCACCCGCCTTGTGTGTCTGTCGAGTTTAAACCGCTGACGTTGGAGCTACCGAAATACAGTCTCCATGTTTTTTTTCCTGTTGCTATGACATTTAAGGCGCCTACACTTACAGCGCTGCAGCTCAGCTCAAAAATCCACCCTATACGTATTTTTATTAAATAAATTATTTCTTAAATAAATATATTATTGTGTTTTACTTTGCCAAATAGAGTGAAATGAAATGATGACATTGTTTATTCTGTAAATAGGATATTGCAATCACTTTTACACGTCATATTAAAACAATAGCTAGATGAGTTCGGCGTTTCCTACCTGACTACTTTGAGAAGAAATGCCGAAACAAACTCAGAGGTCACAGTCTCTTAAAGTCCAGACATAGTCATGGTCAGGCCATACGAGGACCATGCAGATTAGTGTCTGACATGGTCTTTTGAGGAAAGAACCACAGATTTGAGTGGACTTGTCAGTGCAAGCATTTGTCAGTAATCGTAGAGCTCAACTCAGAATAAGGAGTTTAATTTAACGAACAATACCAAAGAAAGGACATTTGGGTAGGCCGAATAAACTAGGTACTCAAACTGATTACAGACCATCATTAAAACTAACCGAGAGAGAAAAAAATTATGAAAGAGAAGAAATAAAAAAATATCCACGGTCCTCACATTCACAATAATTAATATAATAATTTTAATACTTTACAAAGTAACCATGTCATTTTATATACAAAGATACGACAGAGGGGCTTTCCTTACCAAAAATCAATTAAATAGGAACAGTAGTTTAGTCGCAAATGATTTTTTAAGTTTTTGCCCCGTTTGAACACGATGTATCTTTCCTAACAGCTGATTATGTCTATACGCATAGGTCATCCACCATAAAAAGATAAATCTGAGTTTAGCCTACGATGCGTTGTTGCCGCTCTGACGCAAGACACTAGTGCAAGTACAACCAAATATTTTTCGCTAAAAAGATGCCAAAGCAAACAAGGAAGCAATAAATACACACACTTGCACTTTAATTACGAGAGTGACAATCATAGCAAAACATCCCGCGCGTAAAAGAAATAGAAATAGGTCAGTGTGTTGTTATTGCATCCTAGATCCTTGCGCGATCGGTAAGTGGGGGCAGTGGGGCCTGTCACTGTCAGTCCTTGAGTATTAATGTTCTGTGCGCTATCCTTTCGGAACGTATGTTATAACACGGAAGCTCCTGCGCAGGTTTTTTTTTTGTGATTGACTGTTTTTTATTGTGATAGGACACGTAATTACACTTTGGTTGTGTGTGGGTGTAAAATACTAAAAATAAGAATTATTTTAGCATTTCACAAATTAAAGTGCTTAGCAACGAACAGTGATCTAATTAGAAAAATAAATAACAATTTTCTCCGGCGGTATAATTTGTGCATTCATGTGAATGGAAGGCACATCAGGAATAAAATAAAATGGTGTTTTTTTGTGATTGTTGTTTTGTGAGTACTTACCTACTTCAAAACCGTACCTATCATAAAAGCCGAGCGAAGGCCTAAGCCGCCGCTCGCGCCACCGCCCCGGCCGCCCGCCTTGACACGAGACACGAGATAACACACGCCGCGCTCCAGCGAGCGCCCGACGTTGCCGTTTTGTTACCTAGGTATCTAAGTTCAGTTAAATTTATTTACACAGGGTTGATTTGTAAGCTATTTAGTTTGTTTGAAAAAAAAAACTCATTTTTGATGCTTTTTATTTTTATACCGTATCGAACTAACACTAAACACGTATAGTATACGTAGTTTAATTTAATGCTCCTCTGTCATATCAACTCTGTATTCAACAATGTCAATGTGTAACTATACAAAAGTGGTATATTTTAATGATTAGGTATATAATAATTGAAATTTCAAGTTTTATGGTTTTATCACAACGCTTAGCAGAGCGAGCAGCTCAATCCCAAGCTTTTTTATCTTCTGTCTAATCTGAAATTTTAGAGTACTTAAACTTTTATACAAAGTTTGGTTTGAATACAGCCTTTAAATCGTTTAATGGGTAAGTTTCGAATGTCATGTTGTAAAAGCGTAGGTATACATTGATCCATGAACGAGTTGCCTACTCTGTGGAGACGTGTGATGTATTGTCAGCAAGGTTGTGTTTATTCCTGGTATTCAAACTATGAATACCAGACATTTTATTAAAATTTAATATATTTTTGTGTACATACAATAGCTTTACAAAAATATATTGTGAGGCTACAGTCAGAATATTTATTTCTCTGAATTTTTCTCGAAGAGAATCTCTTGGACCTAGGTTGTAAATGGCACGAACAACCCTTTTTTGTAGAACAAAGATAGTATTAATGTCCGCACAGGTTCCCCAGAGAAGAATCCCATATTTAAGTAAGACTGAAAATAACTAAAATAAACAGTAACTATTCTGGTTGTATCATCTGTCTAATTTTTTTAACAGCATAGGCCACCGAACTATGCCTTCTTGACAATTTTTCTATGTGCCCCATTGTAATTTACCGTCAATAGTTATTCCAAGAAAAACTGTTGTCTCAACAGGGTGTAACTCTATTCCATTAAGTTAAGTAGTTAGCTGCCTAACATTTGGCGTTGAAAATTTAAAGAGTTTAGTCTTTTTTTTGTTCAGGAGACTATTATTTTCACTAAACCAATGCACAACTTTAGAAAGTGCATCGTTAACTTGTTCAAAGTTGACTAACTGCTGTTTGATTTAAAAAATGAGGGAATTGTCATCTGCATATAAATTAGAAATAAGTAAGGACCTAGAATTGAACCCTGCGGAACGCCCATGGTGACCGCTGATCCTACAGATCTGTTGCCATTAACATCGACCCTCTGTATTCTGTTGTCCAGATATGAAGTCACGAGCCTTGTCCCTCATACCATAGTGGTACAGTTTCCTGATGAGTGTATCATGATGCGCAATCAAAAGCCTTGGACAAGTCGCAGAAAATGCCAAGAGCATCTTGCGACTCCTCCCAGGCCTCGAATATGTTCAGTAATTTCACGCCCGCGTCTGTAGTTGAACGAGAAACTGTTTCAGATGAAGTAAATTATGTGCATTGTAATGTCCTAACATTTGTTTTAAATTAATTTTTTCAAAGATTTTGTTCAATGCAGGTAAAATCGAAATTGGGGCCGCATCTGTGGGACATCGGATACGACTGGGTGCTGCGCGCCGACCTCCCCAATGGCGTCAGCGTCGTTTGTTACGCTGACGACACGTTGGTCCTGGCGCAGGGGAGGTCGCACCAGGCGGCGGCCGAACTAGCGACACACGGGGTTGCGACAATCGTGGCCAGAATCCGACAGTTGGGACTCGAGGTGGCCTTGCACAAGTCTGAGGCCATGTGTTTTCATGGAGCGCGTGAGGGAGAGGCAAATTTCGCGCCCTCACGCCCCTTTTTTTTTTTTTTTTTGGGTGGGAAATCATCAAATGACGTCTCCCGCTCTGGGTGGAGCGGGAGGGCGTGTCAGACTCTTACTGACTAAAACCCACCCGTGTTCCTTCTGTTGCCTGTGCAATGCCAGGGGGCCACGGTATCCCTTTCGGACTAATCCCGCAACCCCGGCAGGCAATGGTCTCATCGGACCCCTTCACTTGCTGACATCTCTTTGAGGCGCGCGTGGAACACAACGCGCCGTCGACCCGGGCCTGGTCCTTACCGGACGGCGAGCTACCCATTGCTCACCGTCCGCAAGCCCGCGCCTACGGGGGCCGGGAATCGGCAATCGATTCCCGACGCCCAGGGCGTCTCCTCCTGCGGCGGCTAGGGGCGTGAGGGCGCGAAATTTGCCTCTCCCTCACGCGTTCCGCCTCCTCCTTTGCGAGCATTACTGCTTCGCAGAAGGAGGTGACGGCCTCCCATGCCCTCTCGCTCCGTACCATGGCCTGGACCAGGGCCGGACGCGAGAGATCCCCGCCACCGATCGCCTCCACGAGGACACGGCGGTGCTCTGCCCAAGCCGGGCATACCTCCACCGTATGCTCCACCGTGTCCTCCGGGCGATCCACGCAGTGATGACACCCGGGCGTTTCCTCCCGCCTTATCCGAAACAGGTACCTCCCGAAACAGCCATGTCCGGTGAGGACCTGCGTCAGGCGGAAGGTGAGGACGCCGTGGCGCCTCTCCAGCCACTCCTCAAAGAGGGGACTTATCGCCGCAATAGTGGCGTGCCCAGCACTGGGTTGCGACAATCGTACTCTCCATGCCGCCATGAGATCCCGTCGGAGCTCTGTCCGCTGTGCCGCGATTTCTCGCGGCATCGGAGTCAAGCCCCGGCGTTTCGCCTCCCCGCGCCACTCCCAAATATGCGCGAGGACTTTTGCCTCCAGATTCCATGGCGGCAATCCGGCAAGGAGGCTCGCCGCCTCACCGGAGACCGTGCGGTATCCCCGGACCAGCCGAGTGGCCATGACCCTCTGGGACGCGTTCAACCGGCGGGCAGGCCGCCGCCTCAACGAATGCGCCCACACCGGTGCCCCGTACAGGGCCATGGACCGCACGATCCCCGCGTATAGCCTCCGGCAGGAGGCGTTTGGACCCCCTAGATTGGGCAGGAGCCGCTTCAAGGCAGCCCCGGCCCGGTCCAGTCTGGGAGCCAAACGTCGGAAATGCTCCACGAAGTTCCACCGACTGTCGAGGACGAGTCCCAAGTACTTCATCGTCGACTCGACGCCGATGTGAACCCCTCCTACCGTTATTTGGGAACCCGACGGTGGCGCATTCCGAGGACCATGAAAACACATGGCCTCGGACTTGTGCAAGGCCACCTCGAGTCCCAACTGCCGGATTCTGGCTACGATTGTCGCAACCCCGTGTGTCGCTAGTTCGACCGCCGCCTGGTGCGACCTCCCCTGCGCCAGGACCAACGTGTCGTCAGCGTAACAAACGACGCTGACGCCATTGGGGAGGTCGGCGCGCAGCACCCAGTCGTATCCGATGTCCCACAGATGCGGCCCCAGGACCGATCCCTGTGGGACACCGCACGACATCTCTCGCCGGTTCCACTCTCCCTGGTGACCGGGGTAGATGATGGCCCTGTCCGTCAAATAGGCCTCGACCACACGAGGCCTATTGAGGCCTGGTCCAGGCCATGGTACGGAGCGAGAGGGCATGGGAGGCCGTCACCTCCTTCTGCGAAGCAGTAATGCTCGCGAAGGAGGAGGCGGAGCGCGTGAGGGAAAGGCAAATTTCGCGCCCTCACGCCCCTAGCCGCCGCAGGAGGAGACGCCCCGGGCGTCGGGAATCGATCGCGGATTCCCGGCCACCGTAGGCGCGGGCTTGCGGACGGTGAGCAATGGGTAGCTCGCCGTCCGGTAAGGACCAAGCCCGGGTCGACGGCGCGTTGTGTTCCACGCGCGCCTCTAAGAGATGTCAGCGAATGAAGGGGTCCGATGAGACCATTGCCTGCCGGGGTTGCGGGAAAGTCCGAAAGGGATACCGTGGCCCCCTGGCATTGCACAGGCAAGAGAAGGAACACGGGTGGGTTTTAGTCAGTAAGAGTCTGACACGCCCTCCCGCTCCACCCAGAGCGGGAGACGTCATTTGTTGATGTCCCACCCAAAAAAAAAAAAAAAAGGTAAAATCGAAATAGGCCGAAAGTTGTGGGATCAGTTGTGCTGCCAGATTTGAACAGTGGAATCACTTTGCTAAGTTTCATCAGATCAGGAAATACACCAGATGTAATACAAGAGTTAAAAACGATTGCTAAAAAGGGTGAAATAACCTCAATCACTCGTCCCAGCGCGTTGAAAAAACACACTGTTGGATTTTCATCTCTCGGCGCTAAGCAGAGCGTTGAAAATCCAATGCACGAAAAAAAAACGGGTTGCTCTCCGGGAGTGCCGGCAGCAGTGAAAACTTGAATATTAATGTTGCAAATTTTTCCGTCTTACGAATTTTCGATCACGTCCAGACGCGAGTTTAATTTTTTTTTCACCTCAGCACCTCAAACAAGCAGGTTTTGCTGTCAAAAAACAGTGAGCAAAATTCGATTTTGCTGCGAGCGTGAGACAAAGTAACTTTTTAATTATTTTTTTTAAATGCCGAAAGCAGTGTTGGGTCTACTCACAAAATTCTAAAGATTTGAACTTTAATTAGTTTTGTCACTTTCACTTCGATACGAAAAAAGCGAGAGATAGAAACAAATCGATTCGAAGTTCGATTTTGAAAATTAGGTAGATAGCCCCAAAAAAGAAACAAACAATAAAACGTTCGGATATACGTAGAACATTAAAATTGCAAATCATCTGTTAAGGTTTTATTTAAATTCTGTTTTATTAAATTTTTGGAACGAAGTTCTTAAGCGGCTTGCGATAAGAGTGCAGTGGCAGATATCGTCACGCGAAAAGGCGCTTGCGACTGTCTTCTTCTAATTCAAAGAGAAAGAGAGAGATAGTAAGTGTGAATTTGGTCGAAATGAAAATCCAAGATGGCGGTTGTCAAAATTTTCACATTTTTCATAATGGGTGTCGTTTTCATAGTTTTCAAGGGTGCCAAAGCCGACCCTGAGGTCAAAATGTAAATCCAAGATGGCGGCTGCGAAAATTTTCAAATTCATCTTCATGGGTATCGTTTCTATGGTTTTCAAGGTTGCTAAAGCCGATAGTGAAGTCAAAATGTAAATCCAAGATGGCCGCTGCGAAAATTTTCAAATTTTTCTTCATGGGTATCGTTTCTATGGTTTTCAAGGTTGCTTAAGCCGATAGTGAAGTCAAAATAAAAATCCAAGATGGCGGCTACCAAATTTCACATTTTTCGTCATGGGTGTCATTTTCATAGTTTTCGAGGGTGCTGAAGTCGATAGTGTGGTCAAAATATAAATCCAAGAAGATGGCTGCAAAATACGAGGTGATGAAGATTATGTAAAAAAAAACTTGTCCGATCCGAAAATGGGCATATGGTACTGCAGTAACATTACAAAACAGTATTTTTTTTTTTTATTATTGATAGTAAAAAAGTTATTGGTATTTAAAATTCACATTTTTAGTTCCAAAATTACCCCAAATCCATAAAAAAATTGCAAAATTCATAACTTATGACTTTTAGACACCTGCTAAACGACGGCCGCCGCCCGCATCAAATGTAAAATTCGGTCAAATTCATCATTGAAAAAAAACGTAGCAATTATTATTTTTTCTTTTTTCCTGAAAATTTCCACATAAATATGCTAACAGTACGATACCTAACAACACCCTCACGGATCGGACAGGGATTTTTTCATGTTGTATGTTCTCGCTGCTGAGGTGAAAAGATGTATGTGTTACACGAGAGCAAAGTTATTTGCATCTCGTGTCTTTGAATCCCTCGCAGCGCTCAGGATTCTAACCTAGAATCACTCGCTACGCTCGTGATTCAATTATAGAATCCTTCGCTTACTCGGGATTCAAAATCAACACTCGCAGCAAAAAACGACTTTGCTCTCTTGTTGCACAAATAACTATTACCCATCACAAAAAAAGTGCACAATGCCGCTAAAGAAGTTTTCACTTCAAAAATCGAGGCAGGAGAAATCGCACGTGCGTACCTGGGCTTATCGATAAAGAGGAATTTACGTTCGATTGATATCTACAGAGTCGACAATTCTACTTTAAATAAAAATAAAAATAAAGTACTACCTGGTGCTTAAATCATTTCAAAAAGCTAGACGGAATGTAGGCTTGCACAGTATCACAAAAAAGTTAGTACTTAATCGACCACTTCGCTGGAATCGACCTTTAAAAGAGGTGAGGCAGAAAATCCTTTAATAATTATTGTCGACGGCGGCCACCGACACGTCTACGGCTGACGTCGACGAGTGTCGACGGCTGCAGTTGCCTCTGACGTTAACGCGTGCCTTTTTTTCTAGTTAGCGCTTATCACTAACTAAACACAAAGGGCACCATTATCACCAGATACCTAAATACCATACCTACCATATTTAAAATATATATATACCTATATTTGAAGTAGAAATTTCGACATTTCATTTTTTCGTAAATTCCTCATTTTCGAAGATGGATCGGCTAAAAGAATATTCCATAAGATTGAAAATTGTAAAAAAGGATGTAGAAAAGAATGTGAAAAGCCATGTAAACATAAGGACAGTTTTTTTAAAGCGGTTCCCAAAGAAGTAGGTATCAAGAAAAAAAAAAAAAACGAAAACTATTAAGAATCGCGGAACATGTATTTTTGGATATTGATTCCATCATGCTCAGGAGGGCATGATGGAATCAATTTTTTTATGACGTCTCTTTTTGGACCACCTATTTTAAAGCTTAAAAGGATTTTTAGCCTAGGTATACATCTTCGAAGACCGATTACAGCGAATAATAGATGGTTAAGTACTAACTTTTTTTTATGTTTTGGGTAGCTTAGGGACCTGCATAGTTTTTAAAGTCAGCTAGAACCTATGGAACCTCATTTTTGTATTTTTTTATTGATGTTGAACACTAAAAACTTAAATATTCCTGCTATCGATACTTTTTTGAGTAACTTGCAGGAATGTTAGGAAGTTTATTATTTTACATATGAAAGTAACATTCAACAAGAAAATACCCACTACAAAAATGATATGAATTTCTATGGGCTTCTTCACTCATACCACAACCACACAACGTCGCAACGACAAAATGCTGTGAAGCAGTGGTTACGTGTGGATAGCGTCGCTGCAGCTTTTTGCAGCGTTGTGGTACCGACAAAATGCCTATCTGTCCTCCGCAACCCAGTAATACTATTGTCTGGGTAATACTATTGTCATTTACCCCTTGGTAAGACTGGTTGTCAGACTTTTGGGTTTCTGACGACCCGTAACGACTGTCAAAGATCGAAGACTCATCAGACAGCCTTAACGACGGCTGAACGTGCTTTCCGAGGCACGGAGGAGTCTCGATATGTAAAGATGATCACCCATCCACGGACCAACCCTGGCAAGCGTTGCCTAACCTGATGGATTGACCCGTGCAGTTGTTATTACGGGTTCCTTTACAAGCGAGCGATTTTACAAATTCTACGAAGAAAATATTTACGAAATAAAATTTCACGAAAGGTTCCTCCACCAGTAACTTTATACGGTTTAATGGAGAGGAACGAACAGGTATTCGGCGCAACAAAACAGTTTGCGATGGGCCAACTGCCAAAAGATATCGTAAAAACTTTTAAGAGGTGTATTGTGGAAAGTTTTCTTTGGCCATTTATTTCGAACTAGCGAACCGCTCCTGCTTCGCACGGTTTTTACGACTTGACAGAACATCGAGATTTCGTAGGTAAACGTAACTTTCCCAAACCTTCCGGAATTAATTCTCTAAACGATGCACAGTGTTGCATTTGATCAACAAAATAATCCCTCTGAAGCTTATGGTAGGTATTTATCGATCAAGGGATGTATTTATAATGCACGAGTAAAACACCCACGTGTCCATTTCAAATACTTTTTTTATTTTTAATCATAATTTCGGAAACACGTGGTACACGTTTGTAAAAAGGCGTACAGGAATCTGGGATTTATGCTGCGTCAGGCAAATGACTTCACAAACATCAGTGCATTGCGGGCTTTATATGAGGCTCTTGTGAGGAGTCATCTGGAATATAATGCGGCCGTCTGGAGCCCGAGTGAAATAAAATACAAAAATATGCTCGAACGGATATAGAACAAATTCGTCAGATTTATTTATTTAAAGCAGTATGGGAGATACCCGGGATACCCGTTACTGTATCCAACCCTATTCTGTCTCGGTATGGTGGGCTACTACAAATTAGAAATTAGGCGTGAAGTGACACTGGCAACGTATATTTTCAAAGTTTTAAGAGGTAGTATACAAAACTCAGGTATACTCTCTGAAATAGGGTTAAATTTACCGGATGGGTACGTGGCGCGGCGGCGCAAGCCGCAGCTGCTGGTGGTGCCGAGAGCGCGCACTAACCTGCTGGGGCGCGCACCGCTAACTCGTGCGCTGCGCACTCTCAACACGGTGGCGGATGCCATAGACCTATTCACCTGTACACTGAGTGAGTTCACAAGGGCCACATACTGTGTAGCATGTAAGGTATAGTTAAGTATATTTTAAGTAACTTTGTCGCATTAGATTTATGATCTGTAATGGCAAAGGAAACATGTGATAAATAAATAAATAAAATAAAATAAATAAAGGTTTGGTGATATTTTCATTTAAAAAAATAAAATAAATTCTGAAAACGAAACTATCCAAGATATTTATTTTATATAAATATAATCTGATACAGCATCTTTGGGCACATAATAAAAAAATTTTATTTTTGGAAAATCATCTCCGGATTATTAGTTTTTTTTTTCTCCCTAAAACTCAAAAGTGCGACTTGACACTAGCACAGAAATATTGCTCGTAACAAAGCCTATCACTGATAAAAAAGCACGTTGTACTATCGCGGTTTTTCCAACTGTGCGATGGTGAAAACCTCATCAAAATCTGTTGCGTGGCTTAGATGAACAACGCGGACATACAGACAAACGCGAAAAGTGACTTTGTTTTTATAATATGTATAAATACTACTGCGGAGAATGGTGTGTAACTACCAGCTTCTATCCGCGAGTATTGTCCGCGTGAAATATCTTGTTCCCCCGACCCACCGCTTCGCATCGCATCGCCCACTCACGCTATTATCTACTTCGTGTTTGCTTTAGCATTCTTTCTGACTTTTTTTGTTGCTTGCTCAGCTTCTCAGGGTCGCTACGTGATTTTAAATAGCCTATAACCTTTCTCAAGAATTGGGCTATAAAATGCAAAGTGATGTTTTCAAATCCGACTAGTATCCCGCGTCCTAATAGAAAGCGACTACGCGGCCATTGCCAATTCCAGATGGAATAACCTTTAGGCACGATAAGGCGCCCCTTTAAATGAAACTCGATCCAGTTGTAATAGATGTGTATTTGCACCACACAACACTGTATCCAAGCGACAGCGGAAGATTATCTACTTGTATACGCGAATACAGGATAGGTAATAACTTTGGTGATTACACGTTACAGTCTCGTATTCTATTCTATTTTTATTAAATGGCAAGCAAAGCCGATGTCGACTATTCTGCCAATGTCTAAAGTGCATTGGAAAAACGAGTGTAGGACATGAAGAGAAAAAATAAAAGACAAAATTAAAAGAAAAACAATAACTGAAGACACACGTGAAATTCTTCTGTTGATACATTTGAACACAATGCAGATCTTGTTGGGTTAGTATCTACGGGACTGAAACAAACAAAAAATAAAATAAATAAATATTGTAATTGTTAAAACATAAAATATACGCATACCACACACAGAATAATTTACAGTTTTATGTTATTGTGACGGATGAAAGTCATCAGCGCTACGACAGAGTCTCGTAATAATATAATTAGAGTTGGTTCGCCACACACCCAAGGTACCAACGACGCACGATAACATGATGCTGTGCTCACGTCAACATTGTATTGTATTCCCCGCAGTGTTAGGCAGAGGTGTGCCTATTAGTACACCTACATTTCGCCAATTAATAAGATAAGATTTCTTTATTTGTTTAAACATTTTATAAGTACATACAAGAGCATGCAAGATGTTACATCGTTTGAGTCCAATCATGTTAAGCCGTAAGTATCGGCGTACAAACATATTCATAACATTGAAAATAATTATCAATAAGAAAAATCGAAAAAATTACCTAGAATATGCACTTCCAAAATGTATAATTTAGAAACTTTGTTTAATAGAGATTATTTTTATGTTATAACGTCAAAATTCAAGATACGTCAAAAACTATAATGTCAAACAAATACAAGAAATGTCTAAGTTACTGAATGTTTATTATTAAAAAAAGATTTATGTCAAATTTACAAGATTGATGTCAAAATTACAAGATTAATGTCAAAAATTACACAATTTATCTCAAAATTACAACCATATTCATATAAATTTAATATAAGTGTCAGGAAAAATAATTGGTTTAAAAATTATTCGGCTCGAAATTCGGAGACACTGTAATATGCTTTTTGCGAAAGAAACCTTTTTAATTGACGCTTGAATGCATTACTATACCTACTTAGTACCTATTTATATTTCGTGTCAGGTGCTTCAGTAAGAGAGCAGGTTGAAAATTTCGTTACACACGGAATCGAGTTTGAAGAGGTCGTGTTACAGCCGCTATCCGATTACTGAGCACCCTTCAACTAGTGATGTGATGGTTGCGAATATCCGAAATATCCGCGGAAGAATTTATCTACTGTAATTTTTGAGTGGTTCTTGTTTTTATCTTTTTATTACGGACGTTTTTAACGTGCTCGTCTTAATACATTGTTCTTACATGTAGAATTTCAACATGAATGATGTACTTAACCAATATTTTGTAACACATTTTTGATTTAAAAGAGAGTTCGTGGAGTTTCCTGCCCGTTCTTCTCCATAGGTACCTACGAGTACTACGCTTTGGAATGGTCAATTAGCTTCATATTTCTGACTGGCCGATTTCTTGACGGTTCAAAAGTGCCTGTAAATGGTTTAATTGAAATAAATGCTTTGAGTTTGAGTTTGAGAAATATCTGTAAATAAATCAGCGAAATTGTACAAAAGAAGCTAGCACACGCCTCGTTTCCTCGACGCAAAGGTGTACCTAATAGTACATTCAAAATTTCACAATTCGACATAGAGAAACCCAAATAACAATTTTCATGACCTAGGAACCCAAGACTTCATGCAGCAGTTGCGCTTGCAACCATTAGACCAATGAGGCAAAATACAGTAAATTATTTGCTTTAAGATCTATAAGAGTATATGATTTGTTATACAGGATGGTCCAAATAGTGACATCATAAATAAAGAGTTAGTATCCTCATGACCAGGGGTATCCGAAAATAATAAGGTATTTTCGGATACCCGCATATGCTCCGGGATTCTTGATAGTTTTTTGAGTTTATCTTAAAAACACTGGGCCATTACGCCGGAAGCCTATTACGAGATCAAAATTCATCACCATACGATTACAAGCCGATGTTACTAATTGATGATTACCCGATATTACACGTTACGTTACCCTCAGATAACGTAACGTGTATAACGTAGGTACCTGACCTATTTGTATTAAATATTCGACACGCAAGGCGCGTGTATCATTAGCTAAGTCATTTGTCAATAACATCAACATCGTTACAGTATTTTGGACGCTATTATAGATTATTCGAAGGTACTCATTACATATGTAACCACGGAAGTACTTTCGAAATTACTAGTAAGAGGTTACGTTGGGTTTTTCGTAAATTATTGAATGATAAATGGTATTTACCAGGCAAATGTAAATGACCTTATTGGTGAGTAGCTTCTGCTCGCGACTTCGTCCAAGAGCTTCCTCAAGAATTGGGCAACCCAATGCAAGTACAATTATTTTTCAAATCCGACTGGTAGATCCGGAGATTACCCCTACAAATTTACAAACAAACAAATTTTACTTCTTTATGATATTATTATTAACTATATTGTGTTAAATTATAATCCTTTATTGCATTTTTAAACATACTATTTCCGTTTTAGATATTTATATAAAAAAGTAAATATTTAAAAATATATAATATGGTCCATTTTCATCAGGGACAAACGAATAAATTTTACCTCTTTATAATATTATTATTATTATATAATATACAGGGTGGCAGGGACATCGACGCGAAAACTGTTACCATGGATTCAGTACATGATTCTGAACCCGCCTGGGTAGAAATTTTTAGTCGGTTATTAAAAAAAATATCTGATGTTTCATAGGAAAGTGTACCTACGCGGTCAAAATGTATGGAACCAAACAAAAAAATAACCGCAGAAAATTATCTACGCAGGGGGGTTCAGTATCATGTACTGTATCCATGGTAACAGTTTTTCGTCAATGTCGTGCCAGCCTGTACGAGTATAATATAAGATGTTCTTCAGAAAGGTCAGGTGCGTAGTACTCGCAACCGGCGTGTGACCTGTACGCTAATTGCGTAATACACGATGAATCAGAATCTGAATCGTTTTGAACAAAATTGCTAATCCATTGCTTCTAGTCATGCCATAAATATTGTCACGAAGATTTTTTATTTTTTTATTGCAAATAATATTTATTAATTTTACAGTGTGTTAGTTTAATACATAAATATATAACAATTTAAAATATAAAAAGCTTATTCCAAGTGGTCTCCATTGGTTGCAATACAGTCCTTTAAACGTTGAGGCCAGTTATCAATAGAAGCACGCACTCTTTCCATGGGAAAATTCTTCACTGCCGATCGTATGGATTCTTTTAGGGACTCGAAATTATCATGGTGTTTAGAGCAAGCCGTACTCTCTAAAACTGACCATAAATCATTAAGATAAGATTAAGATCGGGACTAGACGTCGGCCATTCTTCAGCTCTGATGAAGTCCGAAACGTTCACTTCCAACCAAGACTGCGTGGACCGAGCTTTATGACCCGGCGCCGAGTCATGTTGGAAGGACCATACTTGGTTATTGAATATAGTGTTGTTAAGGGGCTTAACTACCTTCTCAAGAATGGTATCTTGATACACTTGTGCCGATGTTTTGATACCTTTTTCACAAAAATATGGCTCTGTCACTCCTTCATAGCTAACACCCCACCAAACCATCACTGAAGTTGGATAATGCCCACGTTGCACTCTGTCGACTAATTGGGAAGCTTCCTTAGAGCTTTGAGCATAAATACGGTTATTTTGTTTGTTAAAATGTTGCTCAATTGTAAAGATTTTCTCATCCGTAAACAAAATTTTTCTGTGACCTCCCTTTGCGTACCGCTTCAGTAGTTGTTTCGATTTTACCACCCTATTATTTTTTAAATTATCAGTAAAAAAATGATCAGTGCGTCTCTTATAGGCTGCAAGTCCTAAGTCATCTTTTAAAATACGCGACATGGGTCTGGGTGCTATCTTCATCTCCCGAGATAAAATCTTTTGCTTTCGGACAGGATTTCTTCAAATTCTTTCCCGTTGCTTTGACCACCTTTTTCGTACGAGCACTACGTGGACGGCCAGATCTTTTTCTGTCACAAACAGAGGAGGTCTCATTGTACCTATTAATAGCCCGGTACACAAACATTTGACTAATACCAAGCGTATGAAGAGTTTTAAAAATTGCATTTGGTTCCTTACCAACTTTGTGTAATGCAATCACAGCGATTCGGTTCTCTTTATCACCCCACTCCATTTTAATATCGCAAAATATTGTACAATGTATTGGCGCCAAAATTAGAAAACTCAATGAACAATCGTATAAAAATGACAGATTCCAAATTAAAATGTAATATCTTTCTTATTTTTAATTGTAACAGTATTTATGGCCAGACTAAGTATATTGATGAATTGTTAAATTGGAAAAAAAAATAGCAGCATTGGATTCATTCATATCATCTGCTTGATATGCCTTAAGGCGCGTTCCCACTATGTCGTGACGTCAAATTATCGTGTCGTTTAAAGAGACGTGGCTTGTATATAAATGGACTTGTTCACAACAGGACGACACGATTAACTGTCGTCCACGACTTTCGTCTACAATTTTCCAACGATAAATTAATCGTCACGACATAGTGGGAACGCGCCCATAAGAACGCTTTGGGATGAAGTAAGCATATTACGCTTAAAGATGGTGTACTATGCGCTGATTGAGTCCAAATTGAGGTATAGCATACAGTTTTGGGGAAACAGCTGCCATTACAACTGGCATAGGGCTTTCATTCTCCAAAAAAGAGCAATTCAAACCTTTGTCCGCATTTCTCAACGAGACACCTATCGACCATATTTTAAAGAACTTAATGGACAGACTGGTAAGGGAAAAACAAGAAGAAAGGTTTATAGAAATACAATCATTCCAGCTTCTGGAATAGTTAAACATAGTCCACAGTATCAGGCAGTTAAAATATTTAATAAATTACCGCTTGAGTTAAAAAGTATACTGTAAGTATATAGATTTATAATTTAAATATTATATATATAAATCTGTGTATATATTTAGGTGTATAGGGTGTCCGGTAGATAATGGATAACCTTGAAATAGCATATAATAGACCTGACGGCCGTTCTAAAAAAATAAAAAAATATATATATCCCAAGTTAGTACCTAGAAAAGATTTTTTAGAAAAAATACTGTTCAGTTTCAAGTCACATTATTTATTGCTTCTCTGTCAGCATAGTCAATGCACAATATTAAAACAACAAAAAAACCGATGGAATTCAGTCATTTGTGGTCGTGGTGAAGAAGTATGTAAAATTAGGTAAAAAAAGTTAGTTAAAAATCTTGGGTACTACTAGGGATTTTTTTGTATTTTTTTTAGAACGACCATAAGATCCATTAGATGCTATTTCAAGGTTATCCATTATTTTTTGTCTATGGGTTATATTGTGTTTGTATTTTATGTTTTGATTATTGTTTGCGTTTATTTTACATTTGACATATGGTTTAATAAATTATGTTTACAATTTTGTTTAACTAAATAATATTTCATCATTTAAATTAAATTGCATGTTTTTTTAATAATAATATCTGTATCATCATCATTTCATAATATTTGTGTATAATTGTGTTTCATGTCGGATCTGGATTATTTTAAACGCACTGTAGATTGATGTGAATAGATGAAAAAAAAAGAAGCAGAATTAACCAAACATTTTACAGAAAATATTTTTTCAGATAAATATATCCGAAAATATCCCACACCGCATCACTACCCGGATAGTTGAAAGTAGTTGAATAGTTCCGAGCGCGGGGTGACTCCGCTTTGTGAATTCAGAAACAAGGCTTGAAATATTTATACCCTTTCAAAGGGTGTTCAGACTATAAAACATTCGGTAACTACGGAAACTTTGAAAATGGAATCGATTTTCCGTTCACGTTAAAGAATGACTACCAGAGTTCAGACTAAATTCGTTGATGCGGTTTCTGGAGCGTGGGAAATGTGCATTTTAATTTTTGGCGCCATTCTTATTGAATTAGTAAGTCTATACCATACCACAGATTAATACAGTGGCACACTATGCAGTTTAGGTATAAAGCTACAAGTACGCGGCGGGCCCGTCTTGTCGGGCCAATTCAGTGAGTGTAACGCAGTCAGAAGATCTAAGAGTCACGCGATAGAAAGAGAGGCAACTACTTGGTGAATATAACTGTAGGTGATTAGTGCTGTGCGACTTGAATTGCACTTTATTGTGTCGTAACACTAATAAAGTAAAGCTGAAAAAAAACTTTTTTTTGTTTGTTTGAACACGCAAATCTTAGGAACTTCTAGTCGGATTTGCAAAATTAGTTTTGCATTTGATAGCCCATTCCTTGAAAAAGGCTATAGACTAGACATCACGCTACTAGGCTAGGGGCATCACGCTAGAACTCTAAGGAGCCGAGCAAAAAGAAAAAAAGGAAGAAAGAACTGTAGGTGAGCGAAAACGAAGTAAAAGCGCGGGCAGGCGATGCGATGCGATGCGGTGGGTCGGGGGAAAAAGAAATTTCACACGGATAAAGTCATGAGCATAAGCAAGTAACCATAAAATAAGCCCTAATGCCATATCGCCTAATGCCGAAGTGGCAATGGGCCGGCCACATAAGACGTAAAATTATAAAACCGATCACTGTTGGGGAAGACGTGTTGTAGAGCTGAAGGCTAATAGGTATTATGATTGGGCTTACTACCAACACATAGGTACCTATATGAATTACGTCCCCGGACTCCGGATCAGACCACGTTTTAGGAGGAAGTTTAAAAAACCAAATAAAAGTCGTCCAAATAAACAAAAGGGGGGGGGGGGAGGTGCCCCCTTTGGCCCGCCTTGACAACACCCTTGTTGTCGAACTTTTAGACCAAAATGGTTTCCGAGATACGGAGGGGTATCGATATGTAATGGATGGTCACCCATCCACTGAACGACCTTGGCAGGCGTAGCTTAACCTCCAACCGATCTATGCGACTTTAATTATTTAGCCACCATGGAGAAAACGCTGGATTTTTTTAAATTTTTTATAAAAGTCCAGCCTAAATAAGAAGATTGAATAAATAATGGCAAGCGATTGGTGTGAAATTCTCCAACCATTAGGTACCTACCTATCAATAAAAATGGCGTGACAAAAATATTTCAAGATCAAGAGGGCCTTGGCACGTTCTGAAGCGATAAATTAGACTGAGGTCAATTTATAGGTATTTAGTATCTCATTCTTTTTCTTTCTTTCTTTCAGGTATTTAGTATCAAAACTCATTTTCAGGCAGTGTT
The DNA here is from genome assembly GCA_963853775.1 of Xanthia togata. Taxonomy (NCBI): domain Eukaryota; kingdom Metazoa; phylum Arthropoda; class Insecta; order Lepidoptera; family Noctuidae; genus Xanthia; species Xanthia togata. The sequence goes on along the minus strand of OY970817.1, from coordinate 9,252,406 downwards.
TGTATTCATTAATTCTAGTTTTACCGAAGATCTCCTATCTAGGGAGGGCAAACTTAACATAACGCTTGTGTTCTTCGAAGATGAATCAGAAAGCTGTGGTCATAAACGTATCGTAAACATAACGATATCTAGCCGCAATAAGGTGACACTGCAATGCAAAAGGGAACAGAAGACAGACAGACAAAAGGACACAGCTGATGACCTTGCTAGAAGAGCATCCAGTACCTACGTCAGTCTGCGGACCTGAATCTATCGTACCCATCCCCTTCAACTAACTACGCAGGTGGCTACAGGAGTTCACCCACACACAAGCGGAGAACTGGTGGACCTCGACACTGGGCTGCAGGCAATACAGGGAGGCTATGCTATCCTTGGATAACAGGTTGACCAAGTGCTTAATACGCCTGAACAGGAACGGCTTGCACCTGGTGTGGACACTGCTGCTAAACTAACACTTCCATAAAATAGGATAACGGACAATCCTCTATGCAGGGCATGCATGGAGGAAACCGTCACGCACGTGCTCTTTGAATGCACAGGCGTCACACAGATTAGAACAGAAACCCTCGGGTTACCCAGATCTATCACAGACGTTCTGAACAGACCAGGAGATTTAATTAACTTCTGGAGGGGGTTGGGCTGGTTGGAATAACCACCGACGGCCGCCATTGCCCACGCACAATGGTCCATCTGAAGGACTAAGTGTGGAAACCAAACCCTATAACATAGAACAAAGAAGGTGTGGTCATATTTAATTGTGTGGTACAGACCATCACACTAAAAAACTTTCTCCATGGGACTAACATCAGCTATCCCATACATTTGGATCGAGTAGGTATAGAAGTTTTGTACTACACCTTTCTGATATACGCTGTATATTACAGACAGTCTTCAGAAGCATTATCGTCCTATAATGTGCCCACTGCTGGCACAAAGGCCTCCTCTGTGAGAGGGAGTGGGCCGTAATCCACCACGCGGGCCCAGTGCGGGTTGGTAGATGTCACATGTCTTCGAATTTTTGGTTTTTAGACATGCCGGTTTCCTCACGATGTTTTCCTTCACCGTTTTGATAGTAGCGGTGATGAAATAAATTACACAAAGTTATGCGCCTGCCTGGGTTTCCACTGGGCCGTCACTCACTGCCAGTCTTCATATATACCTACAATTACAGTAAATGCCGATACATACATGTAAGCCCACGTGCGCACGGACGTAAAAATATCGCGGCGGGATTTTATCGCGCACTAGATTTTCAACTCTATGTGTTAAGCCGAACGTTGAGAAACCAACGCACTGGGACGCACTCTCGTCCCAGCGCGTTGAGAAAACACACTGTTGGATTTTCAAATATCGGCGCTAAGCAGAGCGTTGAAAATCCAGTGCACGAAAAATAATCGAGGCGGGAAAATATCTGTAACCTTTTGCTAACCAAGGGAATCGATACTATAGTTTGTTTCTGAATAATTGAGTAGTCAATCAAGTAATCATATTGGGACAAGTTTCGGTTGACTGCTATAGGGCAAATCTGGAACGTGTTCTCTCGTTCGTGTTCTTTTGTTAGTTAATCAATAATGAATAGTTTTTTTAGTAACTAGCTTTTGATCGAAATTTTTATAGTTAAATAAATATATTTTACCTCAATTCTCGCTACTGCACCTACCACTGTTTGTCTCTGCATCACCCAAAGATTGACTGGTAGAAAATGCCTTAAGTCCTCCTCTGTACATTTATGTGCTTGAAGAATTAATAAATAGATAAATGAAAATGATGGGGAAGAATAGAATCTAGATTTCAAGAACATAGTACTTTCAGAATAAATACATATTTTGCTAAATAATAAATCTATTTTATTTAAATATCAGATAAATTACCTGTTTTTTCTTCTCCTTATAAAAGCGGCCCACTTCATGTACCTATCCAATGACTACTAAATATTCATAAAAATAGATACTTATAAAAAAAAACATTGCTCCTACAGGTACTATATTTTATGTCGGGTATATTGAGTGGCCCTTTGTAAGACGACTAAAATGTCACGATGTATAGGTAATAGGTAATGGTGCCGATTCTCTTGTACACCGAACTAAGCTATCACTAAAAATCCTTACTTTTGGCTATGAGAATCTTAAAGCTATTCTGTAGTAAAAAGTCTCTAAATTTAAAAATTATTTTGACACCTAAATTGAATTTGACAATCGCGACTCCACGTGGTACATTATACTTGTTTGCCCTACCCCGTGATTTTTTTTAGAGCCGGAGGCGCGCAGTGGGGGCAGCCTCGACGTGTTTTATATGGAATTCTTTAATTTTGTATCGAAAAAAAAAAACCTACGTTTTAAGTACTAGGGGTATATGGATTTTATAAAGGGGGTCGAAATTTTCATTATTTTTGCGATAGGATACACCATTTTCGAGATATAAGCAAAAGAAAAGAAAAAATCCAATACAGTACTTTTTTTGCACCCGAAATCGAGATGTTCGTGTGAATTTTAGTTTATGACAACTAATAATATTCCACACCATTTTCAGTGGCGATTAAAAATGGTCAGAATTAGTTAGACAATTAAAATTTTAGGTGAAAAACGTCAAATTCTGAATAGAAAAATTGTCATCTTCACTAAATTAAAATCTCAGTACAATCTTAGTGCTGTCAAACTAAAATATAGTTAAGTTGTGCCAATTTAGTCTATTTCAGAATGGTAAATCATCGTTTGACAGGAGTAAACTAAATTTTGGTGATTTTTAGTCTAGTTTAGACGCATTTGTGACAAAAGAATCGGCACCAATGTAATTGTAACCACTCGCATAGTTTGGGTCATTTTAACTGAATACAAAATCGGCTTGCTTCTTTGTAAATCAATTTATCAAAAACGATCCACACAGTTTGAGTAGTTTTAGTTGAATAAAAAAATAAACGATTCAAGTGTTTTGAGACAATTCTGTTATATTAAATATAGACCTGTACCCTAATTACGTAATGCACAATCAATCCGAATCTGAATCGTTTTTCTGAATTCTGAAACCGATTGCTAATATATTGCTTCGTAAGTTCGAAAAAAAACCTGCAGAGCAACGTAAATAACACAATGAATGTTGTTGAACTGTCAAAATGAAACAGATTAGTCGTAAACGTTTACGAAAATAAGTTGCGCAATTAGATAGCTGCTTCTTTCAAGTTGGATTTATTTAAAACGACCCAAGTAGTCTGGGTTATTATCGCCGTGGTTTGTAAAAAAAAACACGTCTTTATGTGGGTTGGTTCCCATCACAAAAAAATATCAACCTTATCTTTGTAGTATCAGGGATACTTTTTGCTAAGTGAAAGAACCAAGCATAGATAAAGGAAGCCAGAAAAAAAAAATTTTTTGGCTTTCTTAATCGATACTAAACCTACCCTTAAACTATGGCACGCAATTACTTTAACACCCTGTATACAACTCATTTTTGATCATATTGTCGATTTGATCTTGTCTCGGATGATGTACTCTCGGAAAAGATAGTAAACAGGGGTATACCCGCGGAAATATGTGGACTATTGCAGCACTGGTATGGTAATCAGACCAATCATGTGAAGGGGGACGGTACGCTCTTCGAACTGTATGAGTGCGGCGTGATACAGGGCGGTCTGACGTCTCCCAGCCTCTTTAACCTGTACGTAGATGACCTCATAGAGGGACTCAGCAGCATGTATGTCGGATGCAGTGTTGATCGCGTTAGCATTAACAACATCAGCGTTGCTGGCGACATGGTGCTGCTCGGTCCGTCTGCGGTGGCAATCAGAGACTTGCTTAGAACTTGTGAAGCCTACACTGCCGCACATGGATTAAGTTATAATGTGAAGAAATGTGAATACATGCTATTTAAGGTCGGAGGCAAATACCATGAAGTGGGACCCGAGCTACTTATAAACTGGTCAGTAATTAAAAGAGTATCCACTTTTAAATTCCTAGGTCACTTTCATTCCATCGACCATAAGGACCATGTACTATCTAAGCAGTTTGAAAACAAAATCCCGTGAACACGATGACCACATCTGTTACCGCCCCGGTTCTATAGGGGCCAAGCGCTGCAAGCAGAAATAGTCCTTACGGTGTACAGATATGAACTTCTTCGACGGTACATATACACACTCGCCGTCTGGTGCAACATGTTGGCCCGTAGATTTGCTCGGTGTACAGACCTAGTAAAAGACACTATTTTCAAGGCTTACTGGCAGAGTCTGTGTAACGAGTAATATATGTTACAAAATCTAACAAGTTGCCAATTTAATTGTATAATATTATTTTTTATAACATGATGATTTTATATTCTGTGATTACTTGAACTCACACACTGACTTATTATTAGTATTACTTGTTAAAATGCTATGAATATCGTATAATTTTACTATGTTTGTAAATATGTGAGCACCATGCATCTATCACATAATTAATTAATCCGTGATTCCTTAATTTTCATTATTTTTACCTATCGTGGTAAAGTAATCTTATTCTAGGTGCATTGTCTTCACATATAATAATTATATAATTAATGTATACAAGATATTGTGAAAACATTTAAAAAAGAGTAACGGTGGAGTTTCTTGCCCATTCTTCTCCATAAGAAACCTACCTTTTGGAAGGGGCGACTAGTTTTTTTTTTTTTTGACTTTCTAAATTGCCTTTTTTGTGCCAAATTGAAATAAATTATTTAATTTTGACTTTTACTTTGATATGGGTCAGAGGAGCTCGTGGCTAAGTAGTAACTGCCGCACGGGTCGATCCGTCAGGTTAAGCTACGCTTGCCGGGGTTGGTCTGTGGATGGGTGACCATCTTTACATACCGAGACTCCTCCGTGCCTCGGAAAGCACGCTAAGCCGTTGGTCCCGGTTGTCATTCGTGGATCTTTGACAGTCGTTACGGGTCGTCAGAAGCCCGAAAGTCTGACAACCAGTCTTACCAAGGGGTATCGTATTACCCAGTTACTGGGTTGTGGAGGTCAGATAGGCAGTCGCTCCATGTAAAATACTGGTATTCAGCTGCATCCGGTTAGACTGGAAGCCGACCCCAATATAGTTGGGAAAAGGCTAGGCAGATTGATTGACTTTGATATGGGTCAATTAGCGCTCATACGCTAGTTGGCCGCCTAGGCAGTTCGTTTGAGCGACCAGCCGCTGAACGCGATAGCGGCTGACCGCCATGTTGAACCGCGTCAAGCGGTTTGACCACTAGAAGGCGGAAGAGGTCCATTCAAAAAATGGACGCCGTCGAGGTAGCTTGTGTTATCTATTATATCTCCCGAAACAACTACAGAAAAAAAAAACCCATTGTCTCCGTTTTATCATGTCTGCTACTTCACAATTCCAAATAGCTTCTCGCTGTTGAATTTCAACAATAATTTTCTCTGTGTCGAGGTTCATGGCACGCAACTCACGAACGTGAACTTTCAAACTCACCGCGGCAGCTCGCCGTAAACTAAGCCACCCATGTCTATACGCACTAGGCGGCCAGTGCGTATACACAGCACGGCGCCGCGATCCGCCCTCCATTCAAAAGCCGCGGTTGACATTTTTTGGCGGTTAAGTGCGTACAATCGTGCGGTTGCATAATAAAATGAAAAAAGCTGTTAACCGCTACTGCGTATGAGCGCTAACACCAAAAGATCGCTGGGTGTCCTGCGCGTCCAGTACAATAATGAATTCAGGATATTGTTGTGACTTTCTCACTACTGCAGCGCATCGGAAATGTTTGCGCAAGCTTGTACCGACGGGTTTCACGCGATTGTTCGCAAGAAAACAGCTTCACTACTGCGGAGAGTGAGAGACTGTCGCAACAGCATCCTGAGAACTGTAGCAGAGAGCTTCAGCTCTCCAATTGTAAAGCAGTTTGTGCGGAGGGTGATTGGTACTGACACTAGATAATAAGTTGTTTTAATGTTAAGTATGTTACTTACACTCTATGGATTCTTTGTTCCAAAATAAAAGTCATTATTAAATTATTATATTATAATTAACGTTCGGTTAAATATTATTTAAATTCGAAAGTTTACGAGTCCTCTCGCATGTTGTTCGTCTGCACTGATTTATTTAAATAAATACAATGACGTCAGTAACAGATAATCTGAATGTTAAAAATAAACTAAATATAGGTACATTGAAGCAAAACGTAGATTTACTTAATCATACACTCTTAATCTTCGATAACATTTAATAATATCTTTACTGATTCGGCCATCTACTGTACAATTATGACAACAAATCGAGAATTTGATGAATTATGCTTACCGTAGACCGGGGTTACTTTGATCAATATTAAACTTTGAAGGTTTGAAGGTTCATATCTTTTAAATTTGTGGGTCAAAAAATCTAGTGATCGGTTTTTTTATTACTGTTTTTTCGATTCCTGTAATAATAAGTGAAAAAAATTGCCTTAATTTTGAGAAAAAAAAAAAAAACTGCCTGATCAGAGTTATACGTAGGAGTGGGTTACTTTGATACCCCTTATTTTATTGCATAATTACAAAGTAATTATTGCGTAATTGCAAAGTAATTACGCAATCAAATAAACCCAATTACAATGCCAATACAATTTAAATATAATTACCCAATTATAATGCCAATACAATTTAAAAAATAAAAATCTATCAACGAGAAAAATAAATATTATCGCATGGGGTAACTTTGATCTAACAATTGATTTGATTGTTTGAATGACGATATATTTACCTTTTTCAATTAAAATGATTGGTGTATTCCTAGCGTGTCATCAGGAAAGGATTAAACAGTTGTTCAGTGTTCATAACTCAAAAAAAAACTACCTAATTGCGTTTCGTTTTACGTAATTCACGTTTTTATATGAAATGGAAGTTTCTGTCAAAGTTACCCCGCGAGTCAAATTAACCCCGGTTTACCGGTATTTTAGAATTTAAATCTAAATTTAGAATTATAAATTTCTTATCGAATAAATTAACTAAAAGTACATGCTAGCTCTCTCTCTCTCTCCCAACCAGAGTGAATAAACCCAACCCAGACTGCGGGGTACTCCTCCGCGTCGATTGCAGAAGTAGAAGCCGGAGGAGTCGATCTTATAATACGAATCATTATGACTTGATTCAGAGAGTCCAACAAACATAGACGTCGTATGTTTGGTGAATGGCCGTTGCACTCAAACAACTCATCACTAACTCGACTCAAAGTATAACATTGGAATGTGAACCTTATATCAGGTCACGTACAGTGGCATTTCCAAAATTATGTGACAGTAGTTGTCGACGTGACGTCGTTCACCAGAGATGTGCTGTGCCGTGACGCGTTATAAAGCTTACTTGTCAATGCGTTGCTTTGAGTTGAGTTGGTGTTGAGACGTTAAGTTGTGCGACGACCATCACTTGACTACTGAATCTCCTCATAATGACTCTCCAACTCCGCGGCTTCGCGTTCGTTAATTGGTTTGAACACGGACAACAGCTTTTCATAATAAACGGTCTGCGGCTGAAAGTAAAAACGGACATTTAATCAACTGTTTCCTTAAAGTATACAGTAACATGATTTTAAGAAGTTGGAACTAAAAAGGGAAAATTAATACTTACGTTGGGTGTCGGCGTTGGTACTGGTGGAAATTCTTGCGAACTCGATCTTAAACAGCAGCATGGCTTCTAGACGGCCCGATATAATCTTGCCAGTATTATAATGACACTGACTTCTGCTGCTGTAGACGTTTCACCTGAAAAAGACAACATGAATTGATTTATTTTAGTTTAAAGGAGCTGCTATAGCAAAGATCGCTCTATTTTTTTTAAATCAACAACTTTTTAAATTAAATGAGCAAGTAAGCGACTTTGCACTGAGTGCAGAGGCCAGGGAAGGGAATGGAACACGCGGGCGATGACGAAAACTTTCGAGCGGCCGACTGCTGCGCGGAAGGGTTATTCCGAAAAAAATCAATGCCTATACATTTAACAATTGCCATTAATTTACCTACATATGAAAGTTTTCGTCTATGTCTTAACGTAGCCTAATACAATATAAGACAAGAAACTGTATTCCCGAAGAAAAACAGGCTGTACCAGGTGCTGTTACTGAACACAATATTATGCCATCCGTACTTAATGCTAAACATCCAGAACCGAGACAGGAGAGTTGGTCTACAAATAAAAAGTGGGTGTGCGATATATGCTACGTAGTACTTGGCACCTTGTAGGTCAAGATGTTGGAGTGGCTGTCATAACTAGAGGGAGACGCAGACGTATGGCCCCGCATCATTCCCTTGCTCAAACGATGTGCTGCAGCATGCCAGTTGTGCTGGTGATTAGTGCCCGTCGGAGTTCGCATAAACAAGCAAGTTATAGATAGTGCAATCCACGACGACGCGCCCCACTACGCTCCGCTCCGTACTAAAGTACAGCTTACAGTACAGTAATCGCGGAGAGGGGCGCGTCGTCGTGGGTTGCACTATCTGTACCTAACCGCGATACAAATAATGTTGTGACAGTGACAGTCTACCATCACAGCCTGTCAAAGACCTCTGCTGGACGCAGGCCTTATTCAAGAGGCTGCAACAAGACACACGTCACAACTGATACTTGGTTTTCTGCTCTTCTTCTACAAAAATAAATGACGATTCATATTCAGTACATTTTGTTCCTATGTTTCTTCCTTACGTATTGTAACTGGCGACGTCATCTTATCTCTGTGTCCATAAATAAAATAAATACAGCTTACTTGATGCCGAGACGGCTGTTGTAAGGACGGCAACAGGAGAGATAGTAGAATCAGTAGTGGAGGTAGTATTAGCCAGAACTCTCTCGCGGAGAATCACTCTGATTTCTCTAATCACTTTTTCATCTTGATCCGGATGATTTCGCTCTTTTAAATAACATGCTATTTGAGTATTATCATCTTTACGAGTAACGTGCAATGTTTCAGAAACAGTGCAGTCAATAGTCTTGCATTCATCTGAAAGAGAAAAACGTTTTGAAAACGGCGCATCCTAAGTGTGCGTTAATACTCAACTGAAGATCTTATTAATACATTTATTTCATATCCGCTCTACCATGGTACCGTACTTGGCTTCACTAATAATTATTTCAAAACACAACTCGCATTATAGCCATAGAAATTCCTACATCAACGGCTGAAAATGAAGTTTATAAAGGAGAATGACCAACAATGTATGAAGCTTGGTCCAAATGTCCACCACTGACGAGACCTATGTAATAAAATAGTCTACTAAATACTGAGTCATTATAACCAGACCGTAACCAAAATTATGCTGTCTGAAAAAAGTTATGACTGAGTGAAAAGTCATGTTTTTTTACCTATTTATGAGAAACATATCGTTAATACCATTCTATCCATATCACATTTTGAACTAATCTACTCATACTCAAACTCAAAGCATTTATTTCAATTAAACCCTTTACAGGCACTTTTGAATTGTCAAAGAGTCAGTCAATTAGTCAGAAAGTTGAAGCTAGTTGCCCATTCCAAAACGTAGATCTCTATGGAGATGAACGGGCAAGAAACTCCAAGGACACTTTTTTAAATATAGAAATTACAAAATCCTGGGTACATTACTCTTGTTGATTATATGTGAGACGATGTAAAAAAAATATATAAAAATAAAAAACGATTAAAAATAAGCCCTGGCAGATACGCATGTTATGTCATGCCGCTTGGTGTCCCATGCTAGGTTCTCGCTGAAATAGACTTTGTTTAAAGGCCCGGAAGAAAGAAAACACAAGAATGCTACATAATATTTTTATTCGTGAATTACAGTGTAACATAAACATAAAACATATACCTAGTCATGCCAAAAATATTGTCACAAAGATTTATTTTTACTGCAAATAATATTTATTACTTTGACAGTGTGTTAGTTTAATACATAAATATAAAACAATTTAAAATATAAAAAGCTTATTCGAAGTGGTCTCCATTGGCTGCATTACAGTCCTTTAAACGTTGAGGCCAGATAGATTTTAATATGTGTTGCGATGGACGGGAAGTAATGAATTAACGGAAATATTAAAAAGATATAAGTATTTATATGAAAAATCATGTATATATGTACTAACCTGTCGAGGTGCCAGAAGTCCTTGAATATGCTCAGCGGTTCCCGGGTGGTTATCCAGACACTGTTCAAGTAACTGATAATTCCTTCTTTGTAACAATGAATGATTGCAACAAACACAGTTTCTTCTTTCTACTTGCATTATCACAAAAAATCAACCAGCAAAAACAGAAAGCGAAAGGGATAAAAAATAGTGACATCTCCAACTTGCGCGGGGTTATCGATGAATTATCATTAGAGGCGCAGAAAGAGTAGCTACTTGTGCACAATTAAAATTGATTTAAATAAATAATGAAGTAAAACAAAATTAAACTTATTATTTTTCATATAGTCGTAACTTTTTACTGACAGCTTATTTTTTTTTTGTCTCATACTGAAAGTTACTCTCTGTTTAGTGGACTATAAGTGAACATAAGTCTCGTTAGTGGTGGATATTTGGACCACTTTTGTTCATTCTCCTTTATTTGTGAACAAAACTTGACCGAAAAACTGCCGACTATGTTCCAAGATACATTTTTGACCTCAATAAAACTGAGCCACAAATCTGGCAGGAAAGATGCTGAGAATTGAGAACGGGACTTCCTGGTACGAAACTTCACACTGGTAACTAAATGTTACAAGTGCCAGCAGTAGATACGGCCGTGCAGCCAAGAAATGCAAAATTGCTGCTCCCACATGTGTACATGGCGGTGAAGAAGGGCCAGCTAAAAAAGCTACCCAATACAGGTACATAAATACAGGTACATTAATTGGATTAATTATGAAGGCGCCTAAGAGCGCCACATACTTGTTAATATTTAAGACTTAATTTTGCGAACCGAGTCTACGAGTAACAAAACAATCTCTAAGAAAACTTCAGGTTAGAACAATTGCCAGTGTCGCGTCGCGCCAGTCTGCACAAGGCTTTATTCATGAGATATAACATAACACAACATCACGCCTTATTTTCCCGAAGAGTTGGGTAGAGGTGTACCTACCTGTAGCAGGTACATCCACATTTAGCTAGTTATGTTTAAGTCCCATGTAATAGGGGGCGAGCCTATTGCCATCAACCGGGCACAAATATGGACTCCGGGCTGTTACTGAGAAATTCCAGATACAAAAACCCAATATCACTTTGACCGCTTACGACCACTAGACCAACGAGGCAGCAACATTATAATTCTGCAGTAAAGTTTTATATGATATGACAGAAATACACATACCTAGTCTACCAATTTAGCCATTACTTTAATTTGTTTGATTATAAAAATAATCAATGAGTCCTTATTTCTTAAATAGTCTAATTGGCTTCGGCCGTTCTATCTAAATAAATGAATGTATCTATCTGTCATGTTTTGTAAAAAAGACACTAACAAATCCTGTGAATAACACACGAATATAATTGTTTTATTGTTTACATGGAACAATGCATTTCTTACGGGAATAATGGTAATCGTCGCCTTCCGAAAAACTTAACGATTGCATAATCTGTAATATAATATTTATTTATTTATACATTATTGTAATAGCTTGTTGTATTATTCGTGCAAAAAGTGTGTTTAGATTTTAAGGAGATATTAATATTGTTATTTTCATTATGGTACCATTGAAATTATTGTAATTTAATAAATATACATAGAAAAAGAACAAAACAAAATTACTAGATTGAGCATTACTTGTTTATTCAAAATCAGCCTTGAGTAAAAACTAACAGACTTAATATAATAATATGTACAAGTATATATTACATAAAAAGTGTGGGGGGGGGGATAATTATAGGGCATCAAAAAATTCTTCCGCATCGCTGTCAACAGAAAAAATGCCCAAAAGGCTGGCTGCATTGCCACGTTGAATGGCAATGCTGATTCTTTGGCCAAAGAATAGGCCAGCCCTCTGGTCACGTGAAGAGTCGACCAGCCACTTGGCGATGTCTTGAAAACCTAAGTGGGCACTCGGACTCCATGGCCCTAGTGTTTCAACCCCATTGAGCATTTATTACAAATGCTCTAAATACCAATTAAGCAATAAAACGAAAACTGTCATATTACCATATTATCCGATGGGAATTGTGAATTATTGGGTAATATGATACGAAGCAGCTAGCTAAATAAATAGTTCCTACCATTGTCCGGGCCCCGAGCGTCAGCATTTTATATTATATTAATCAAAAATATTAATACACTCAACATTTTAATAGGTATTAATTAAAATTATAATAAATAGTCGATATGTAGATCCTATTACTTGTTATAATTCCTCTATTGTAATGACAAATGGCTGTCCATAATTTTGATTTTATTTCTGAAAAATAGTGACCAGGTGACCATCACCGATATTTTTAAGGAAAACTTTATAGTGTTTTCCTGTTTGCAAAGTTTGCATATTTTAATCTCTATAGTTTAGCATTATTTTATTGAGGTTTTGAGACGATTAGAACAGCAAACAACCAATTGTGGATTTAGGTACAATTTTATTAGAATAGATTTATAATTACAAAACAAAGACTCGCGACTGGGCTTCACCCAAGTGGAAGTTGGAAAACGACTTTAAGTTGCCAGTTATAAAGTAGTTTTCGTAATACATTGTTGTTCCGTTTTAATTTTCAATATATTCAAACGAGATTGGGTTAGATATATGCATCTTATTTCTAAAGAAATATCTTACAGCAGACCTGCGAAACAATACTAAATTTTGAGGTTGTTGAAAATGTGTTACGCAATTAGTTAGCCGACTGCTAAAAGGCGCCACAGGCATGATTTCACACTTTTTTATGTCTCCCGGCCAAGATTTACGATACATCTAGCAGTTGATTTTATTTTATTTCACAATTCATTAACAGTCACTTGTTTAGAAATAAGGTCAGTCAAAAAAAATCTTACCAGTTTCAGGAACATTGGCTTCTGCTCTCAATATTATAAAAAAACTAAAAATAATACTAAACAAAACATTTTTGAGTATTTTTAACATTCCATACTAATCGATACGTAGCAATAACAAAACACTTCACAGGAATGATTTACTACTAAAATACAGTCACCATCATTTATTTTGTTTAAGGATAATGTAACTTCAAACTATTATTTCCTCGTCACGCGACTCCGTTCTCGTGATAATTGTGTTTCACATATACCTAAACTTTACCTCGTTTTGAGATTCCTTTTTTTAGCTTGAGGTACTTATGTTGTTTCTCAGAACGCAAGCTATTCAAAGAAAGAAAGAAAATAGATCAAACATTTTTTAGACTATCAAAAGTAAATACATCTTTACTGTGTTAAATTCTGCTGGGTTACAAATGGCAAGATTTTTCTGCGTAAAAAAGAGGGCGCCCCTCATATCTTAATCAAAACGGAATCCGACATACCTAAAACGAACAACACGAAGTGACTATCGAACTACGCAATTTCATGTCATTATTATAGTTTTCACTTAGTCATAAATTATTCACTTTTTGTTACCTTTTAGAAACTTACGTTTAAGTACCGTTAATTTTACTACCATATTATACCAAACACATACACAAACACTCACACAAATATATGCACAAAAATACCCCAATGGAAGGACTATAAAAATTACAATAAATTCACGAGCACTAGCATTATGCACTTTTTACAATCAAATTGTCATTTCTCATTCAATAGTGACTGACTCATGATGCCGTTTGAGCTGATAAACGTGAGTGACTATCGAATAGATTACGTTAGGTTTCTTACCTATCGAAATCTATAGTGCTCTTGGTACGAATTTTAATTATTTCTGTGACCGCTAGAGGCGCTGTACAATATTTTTTCTAAATCATTTACGGAGACGCTAGCGAGTTTTGACATCATCGAAATCTATTTGATTCACCTTATTACGCTAGCGAGTAAGTTTTCGATGATAGCTCATGGTAGAGGTACAGAACTGATAAAACTTTCCGACTAAACCATTGTGGAAACAAAACAAATGAGTATCCCAAACTGTTAACAACCGTACCTAATGTTAAACTATGCATGATCGTCAAACTTTTTGAATTAATTGAAGAGTAAACGTTGGTAGAACAGTTTGAAACTTTTAATTGAAAGTATGTAACGTACGTATTGGCACTTGGGACTATCTCTGTTAGTAATTATTTAGATTATTTTAATTATTAGTGATTTATTATGATAATTATTCAGATTTGTTACAGCTGTAATAGCAATCACGTCATTTCGTTTAAAATACGTTTTTATTTTTAATAATATATTCATCTTTATATAGATTCTTTTCTATTTTGTGAATGTGAGAACGCTGTAGTCTTACTGGACTGTAGATTTGTTAACCATAATTATTTTGTTGAGTACCTGGTACTTGTTGAAAGACCTACACTGTCCTCCCTTAACTAATAACACTGTTATTTGAAAATATTGTAAAAGCCAATTATTTTTAAAAGAGTAACCGTGGAGTTTCTTGCCGGCTCTTCTCCATAAGAATCGACCAATTGGAACCGTGCACCTAGCTTCCGACGTTTCATAAGTGCCTATGTGAACTAAAATATTTTGATTTTTTTTAATTTTGAGTAGGTACTGGGAAGTTTTTGATAGGCCAGCGTCATTAATCTAAGTTTTTTATTAGCTTGGAGTTGCTTCTAGTCTAACAGGATGCTAGTATTCAACATGAAGCGACTGCCTGCCTGGGCCTCAAGTCTGCTATTACAATAGTGTCAGAATGGTCTATCATTGATTTCATAATTGTTGATTTTGACAAGTTTGGTAATCTACTAACATATTGGCGTCATTATGACTTTCCAATGGTCAGCCACTGACACTCCATTGAAAGCAATGGCATCTATTGGTAATCTCGTACATAATGACAAATGAATGACTGACTTAGGCGGTAACCTGCTAAAATTTTGACAATTCCTTTAATCAATGACCTACCATGAGAACGTCATTGTGCAGTCATTTCTTTTAATTCGTTACGAGTATCGTGTTTGTGGAATACAATGATCAACCAATGATCGACCATTATGAATTTAGCAGATTACGAACTTTTAGCAAAATGACAATGGGATCGTGTTGGAATGACGAATTTATAAAAATAGCAGTCTTGGGCCCCTGGTCTCCACAACAACGTTTCTTGGTAACACGATACCGCTTGGTGACTGTCTTCAGACTTTGAGGCTTCTGAATGCCAATTACTTACGACAATCAAAGATTCTACGAATGACAGTCAATACATTAAATTATACATTACACGCGGATCCGGCTTAAGAACTTGATTTTGCAAAGAAACGAACGAATGTGTGTAACATTTCATCAAGCAAAGACACAGCGTTTTGAACTTTTTTTGAAAATGTTCGACAGTTTGCTAGGGCTTTTAGTCTGGGGGCACGAAATTAGCGGCAGCCGAGCGATGGTGACAGCGGAGCGGGGTGATCTGGCAGCGACCTGGGCGTGGACACGAAACTGGCGGAAAAAAACACTATATTGGAACGAGCGGCCATCGAGTGGCGAAATCAAACAAGTTGCTTCGCCACTGCCTGTGCATCGCTCGATCGCCCCGCGCCGCTCTCTCCCGTGTCGGCCGCGTTACTTCAGAATGCTATGCTTTTGTTTACGTCGCCGCTGCCCCACGCCGCTCCGCTGTCGCCATCACTCAGCCGCCGCTAATTTAGTGCCCGCAGACTTAAAATTTCAAACCCTCCTCGCGACTGGTAGTTTTTTAGATCTTCGTACTTAGGCGTCTATGCGTGCATTCGCCTGTTATTGCTCGTTGTATGAAGTCGACCTTCTGAACCTATGAACCCACCTAACATGATATAGCATCACGCCTTGTTTTCCGGAAGGGTGACGCAGATGTTTACAATACCTATTACTACACCCCAATTTTGTCAATTATGTTTAAGTCCCATGTAATAGGGGGCGAGCTTAGAGGGCGAGCTCAATCTCGGAGGAGGCTGGATCGCTCCAACGCGAATGTATACGTACATCCGTGGTGGGGCAACCCAGACTGGGTTGCCCCACCACGGATGTAAGCTAAACAGTTCTAAGCTCGCCCCCTATTACATGGGACTTAAACATAATTGACAAAATTGGGGTGTAGTAATAGGTATTGTAAACATCTGCGTAACCCTTCCGGAAAACAAGGCGTGATGCCAGGCACTTCTTCTCTTGCAACCGAGCGGGTGGGCAGGTTGCGGATAGCCTAACTTCGGCTGCGGGACCAACCACTAACGGTTACATTGACCGTTAGTGGCCGTTTCTGCACTAGGAGGATCTCCTAAAAAGATCCCGGACAAGAGAAGTTCCCGAAAGTCAAATCCCAGGCTTAGGGTAACCCCTAAAACCCATATGGTTCTTTGGGGTCCCTTTTGCTATGCTGACCATCAACAAATTAAGCCATCCCTCCCTATACATACATATCCCGTAGATCCTAAATCCCTAGGCCAACTCCCGGGCCTCCGTGACCCCAAAGAACCAACACCATCCAACTCCATGCATCCAACAAATGCCTTCCCTCCTTCCCTTTATTCCGTTGGTCCCAGGAAGGGTAACCTAGACTCCAAAAAAAACCAACCACCCAAAAACCATGAACATGTAGGATGACGAAACACTACCCAGGTGGGTCCTGGCCAAGCTGGGGAATCCCACACCGCTTCGGTGGTATGAACTTTGCTGCCACCCCCATCGTATTATGGGGGTGGCATCAAACTGTTTAATGGAGAAATTTCTTAATGAACGGCTGCTGACTTAGCACCCACAACACAGGCTGCGACAAATCCGCCCATATACCCAACCTTGGCTGCAACCAACGCGCCACTAAATATTACTCCGGTTGCGACTAATGTAAATTATTTTGCATAAGTACTATTGTATAGAATCAAGTTTTTCTAACTATTCAGACAGCTGGCGAGTTTGTTGCGCAACTTCTTCTTCCCAGCTAAAGCACTAGGAAGTGGCGAAGGGCTTGCGTTTTTGGGTGACTGTCTTATGTAATTTTGACGTTCGAAAAGTGCTGATTTCTCAGCCTAGTTTGAATAAATGACTTTTGAATTTGAATGAATTTGAATTTGACCAACGCACCAATACCCACAACATGAGTGTCTGTGCCTCCCACGAGCCTCTGGCAACAGAGCACCATGCGGAATAGCAAGACGAACCCGGACAAAGACTCAGACTAGCACAGACCGACAGAGACAACTCCTACAATCTACCGGTTGCCTGTGGTGAAGTACGCCCGCTGACAAAGCGCGAAAATATCCAGGCCCGGAAGAAGAGAATTGGCAAACGAAAGCGTAAAATCCACGAAGGCACTAGCCAGTGCGAAGCGCGATCGGACGCCGAAGGGGACAAGTCAGTCAAGTCTGCGAAGGGGAAACCCAGCCCCTATCAGAATACCAGCGCTATCGGGTCCTATCAGAATACCAGCGCTGCGTCATTTATTTTTAATAAGTGTGTGTTTTATTTGATCTCCTCTGCTTGTCCCAATAAATACTTTTTCTTTCTTTCAGCGCGAAAAGGGGCCGGATTCACGCGACCAGCCGCGAGAGCGCAAAGGGAAAACTCACCGCGCAGAGCGGCTGGACGCGGAACTGAGCGTGCGGGAGCATGCTTGCGAAAGGGCCTCCGCACGTGACAGAGTCCACCGAGACCGACAGCCAACCCCAGGACACAGACGGATCCCATGACCGACCTCGACATAAGCACATCAGGGGCAAGCGGGTTGGTTCCTCACACCTGGCGTCGCCGGCAAAAAACCACCAGCCTGGCACCTCTAAACCGCGGCCTGGATCGAGCGGTACAGGGCCGATGAAGAGGGAACGCTTTGATGACACGGCTTCATCGAGCATGATCCGTGGGACGCCGAACGGGTGAGGATCAACTCCGCTCAAGGGGAGCAAAGGACCTATGCGCGAGCCACGAAAGACATCCCTGCGCGGCTGGCCGTAGCAATCTCCCCCTCCAGAGACCTGACAAAGGAAGAGGCTGGACATATAAAGACGGATTTAGAGAATCTGGTTATGGACACAAACCCGACAGCGCCACTTCCAGCCTTCTGCGGTTACCCAAAGGTAGTGGAAGGTACCGTGCAAATGTGGTGCGAGGACAACTATGCCCTGACCTGGTTGACCCAGAACGTGCCCAGAATCAGATTCTAAAATACGGACCTGAGACTCACGGTACTGAGACAGAGTCCAAGGTATTCTTATCCATCAGAATACTTGGTATGACATCGCCAGGTGGTTACTGTACAGGGCGACTACCGTCGGTGGCGACAACTATTGGAAATACTTGACCCTGGGTGTGCCACCGGAGGAAGCCGTAAAGGTCCGAGCCCGGGAGCGACGTATATCATACCTATTCGGGTCGATATACGTAATTAATTAATCTGAAAACAGAGTGTATTGATTTAGAGAACTTGGAACAGGAATTAATTGACAATAGAAATAGTATGATTTAGGACTTCCGACCCGTACCGAGTTTCAAGCCGAACTGGCGTGCGAAACGAATGAAAATCATTTCTAAGTTACTAAATGGGGCAAGTTTGAATGACGGTCAGTCCTTCTACTATCATTAGCAAGGTATAACAGCCCCCCCCCCCCCCCCAAAGACTGATATTCGGGGATAATAGCCGAAATTCAGGAAGTTATAAAATTTCTCGTAATCTAGGCAATGCGATTGAAGAGTTTTCAGGTTTAGTATTTATATTATTGGTAGTCATTGACATCGCCATCGGTATGGGTCTTCGGTTTAATAGGGAACCATAAATGTACGGTTCATACAATTGCAAAGTTGTTGTTGTTTAGGTTGAAGCGCGTAGAGAAAATATCACTTAGTTCCCGTAAGGTTTAATACGTATAAATAGTGTTTAGAAGTAATACTGTTGAGGATTCCTTCCTCTAATGTTAGTCACAGCGTAGCAGTATTTGCACTCGCTGATTTATTGTAATGTATGTATATATAAAGTAATAAAATGACGCACGTCTGGTACAAGCCAACGCGTCAACAAAACATATAGCGTAAGACTGTACATCTTGGCAACTCCAAAAGATATAGAACTTAGATCTCTGCTTAGAAAAAATCTTATACATATAACTTAAATGCAAATTTATACCGCCGCGCGTTCCAAAAACTCGTAACTATCCGCTGTGGTTTAGCCAAAATTTGATAAAGTTATTAAATGTAAAGTATAAGTTAAGAAAACGATATTGTAAGTATAAAAATCCTTTAGATGCAATTGAATTGAAAGTTATTCGTAAACGTTGTGACAGTTTGGCATCGGCTTGCTATAATGTTCTGGAACCCGAAAATGTTCTGGACACATGTAAAAGCCAAGCGCGGAGGAACTAGTGCATAGCCTATGACTATGACAGACGTAATAAATACAACATCCTATGGCACGGAGATATGCGAGTTGTTCGCTAACTATTTCTCCTCTGTTTACATAACTGATACCAACACTGGAAATAAATACAAGACTTCCGACTTTTTAATTATGTTAGAGAATAACAGCCAAAGCTTATCAAGCCCTGATATAAAACCCTGAAATACTGATTAAAATGTTACAAAATCTAGACTGTAATAAAGGTGCAGGTCCAGATGTAATCCCACCCATTTTTATAAAAGAATGCGCGTCAGCGTTAGGCTGTCCACTCATGCAAATTTTTGAAAGATCACTGGTTTCTGGCGTGTTTCCGTCAAAATGGAAGTTAGCGAAGGTAGTGCCCATACATAAATCTGATACCGATGATATA
This sequence comes from Xanthia togata, assembly GCA_963853775.1. NCBI lineage: Eukaryota > Metazoa > Arthropoda > Insecta > Lepidoptera > Noctuidae > Xanthia > Xanthia togata. The sequence goes on along the minus strand of OY970817.1, from coordinate 9,232,659 downwards.
GTATCACATTATAGACCGATCTCAATTCTTTCCACATGTGCCAAAGTGTTTGAGTCCCTTGTCTGCCCACACATTCAAAACCATCTGAAGTTATGATCAACACGGATTTGAAGGCACACGCTCCAAAATTCAAAATTCAAAAATTCAAAATATTTTATTTCACATAAACCTACATGGGCACTTATGAAACGTCAGAAGCTAGGTGCACGGTTCCAATTGGTCGTTTCCTATGGAGAAGAGCCGGCAAGAAACTCCACGGTTACTCTTTTAAAAATAATTGGTTTTTACAATATTTTCAAATAACAGTGTTATTAGGTATGGGAGGACAGTGTAGGTCTTTCAACAGGTACCAGGTACTTAACAAAATAATTATGGTCAGCAAATCCACTAAGCCTACAGTGTTCTCACATTCACAAAATAGAAAATAATCTATATAAAAATAAATAAATTATTAAAAATAAAAAAGTATTAAAAACGAAATGACGTGATTGATATTACAATTCTAAATAATTATCATGATCACAAAAGCCACTAATAAAGATTTAAAGTTAAATTGTAGGTATATTATAATGTCAAATAATAGCGTGATTTAAATGTCAAGGAAGAATGTAAAAATAAAAATGTAAAAATATATATATATATATAAACATGGTAATTTGGGAGCAGTTAATAGACTTATACAATTTGCCGTTAATGAGCTACCAGGGAAGCCACATGTGCAGAAGGAATTATTGCCAAACTTCCTTGTCTTCAACGTAGTCTTTAATTTTATAATATGCATTCTTGATAAGAACGCGTTTAATGTGGGTTTTGAACTTCCCATCGCTAAGTTCTGTAACCGACTTAGGCAACTTGTTATAAAAGCGGATACTGTTTATAAGAAATGACTTGCTTGTTTTAGTTAATCTAAATTTGGGTATCAAAATTTCATGTCTACTACGTGTATTTATATTATGGAAATCGCTTCTTATTTTGAAAAGTCCTAAGTTTTTGCGAACATACAAAATACTTTCTAAGATATAAAGAGAAGGCAGAGTCAGTATATCTATTTCTTTGAATTTGTTTCGAAGGGATTCGCGAGGACCCATTTTATAGATAGCGCGGATTGCTCTCTTTTGTAAGATGAAAATTGAATCTACGTCAGCTGCCGATCCCCACAGCAGAATGGCATAAGACATAATACTGTGGACGACATAATACTGTCCACGAGCACAAACCTTGTGCCGTTTACTGAAGTATTAATAAAAGCTATCGTTTCGGGTCACGAAGCAGATGTTATTTACACCGACTTTAGAAAGACGTTCGATAAAATTTGTCACAAAATATTAATACAAAAGTTGAGCGCTTACGGCATTACTGGCACTTTGCTGAATTGGTTGAGGTCGTACTTAACAGATAGATTTTTTTTCGTAGTAGTTAACGGTTTTCAATCTTCTGTTTATAAAATTTCTTCAGGTGTTCCCCAGGGTTCACACCTTGGGCCAATTTTGTTACCGTGAAATGTTAGCGTGTTAAATACACAAGAAAAAGTCGCATAATACATTCTAAATATCAAATCAATTTAGAAATAATACAGGAAGTGGATACTATACGAGATCTTGGATTATATTATTATATTTTATTATTATTATATTTTATTAGATTATATTATTTTATGCGGAGATTGGAACATAGATATATTAAAAGATAACAAATATTCAAAAGAACTAATATCAATACTTAACAATTATAATATATCACTACATGTTAAGATGCCTACTAGAAAAAATACTAGCATAGATCAAATCGCTAGTAATGTTCCCACACTTGACATGAAATGCAGTATACATAATTTAGCTCTCTCCGATCACGATACCGGACAATCGTTAACTTTTTACGTTCAAGAGATGAATAATAATAAATCAAAAACTATACAATTCTGGTATGAAACGAAAAGAGACTACGACAAGAGCAACATAACAAAGTTTTTAGATTGTTTAGCAGCCTTAAGTTTTAGTGAAATGTACGTGGAGACAGACTGCAATACAGCATTTAATATATTCCACGACTTGTTCACGCTCTTTTATAAATTGTGTTTTCCCGAAATACTCATCAAAAAGACCAATATGCCTATTAAAAACAAATGGCTTAGTAGAGGTTTAAAAATATCATGTATAAAGAAGAGAGCTTTATATTACGCATATCAACACGATGCTATAAGTAAAGGCTACCACAAGAAAAAATACCGAAATTACACTAAGATCTTAAAAAAATGCATATCAAAATCACAGCAGATAAACAACAACAATTTTTTAAATAATGCTAAAAATAAATGTAAAGCGACATGGTCAATCATAAAAAATAACTCAAACAAACCAAATAACAACAACTACTTACATGAATTAATAATCTGTGAAAAAAAAATTACTAATCCTTATGCCATATGTAACCATTTTAATGATTATTTTATCGAACTGACACAAAAATCTAACAATAATAATTATAACGTAAATAACATTGACATTGACAATAATCCAAATACTTTATTTTTGACTCCTGTAAATGAAATTGACATTATTAAATTAATTAATTCATTAAATAACACCAATTCTACTGGACATGACGAAGTAACCACTACAATAATTAAATTTAGTGCAAAAATTATAGCATCCCCACTTGCTTACCTAATAAATCTCTCATTTGAAGAAGGTATTTTCCCAACAAAACTTAAAAAGTCTATAATTAAACCATTATACAAAAAGGGTAACTGTTCTGATATGGGTAATTATAGGCCCATCACACTGATTCCAATCTTTGCTAAGATTTTTGAAAAAGCAATGCATGACAAAATAAATAGCTTTGTAACTAAATATAACTTGATTGTCGAGACTCAGTTTGGCTTCAGAAAAAACTGTTCAACAACTCTAGCCTGTTTCTCCTTAGTGAGATTAATCACTGAGGCTCTTAATAAAAAAATGTCTGCATTGTCGGTATTCCTAGACATGAGCAAGGCATTTGATTTTGTCTCACATAAACGACTGCTTCACAAACTGGAGAAGTATGGAATAAGAGGCAAGGCGCACGATTGGCTTAAAAGCTATTTGTCTGATCGCCAACAGAGAACTGTTATTTCTAGAGTAGAAAACAATGCTAGTAAAACATATTGCTCAGAATTAAAAATTAATCCTTCTGGCGTTCCACAGGGAAGCATACTAGGTCCGCCACTATTTTTATTATATATAAATGACCTCATAAAATGCCTAAAATGTGAATGTATTCAATTTGCTGACGATACAACATTGACGATAAAATGTTTCAACAAAACTGACATAGAAATTGACACTAATATTGAATTAATTAATGTAATAAACTGGTTAGCGGACAATAATCTTCATGTTAATATTAATAAAACCAAAGTAGTACAATTTCAAACAAGCAACTTGTCAGCTACACCAACAATAATTCGACATGACACTACAATTTTACAACCAGAACCATCGGCCTTATTTTTGGGTATAATAATTGACAACAAACTGAATCGGAAGGAACATTTAGAAAGAGTATGCAGTAAGCTTGATAAGTTTGTATATGCTCTTCGCAAGTTGAGACTAGTGTCCAGTAAAAAAACAGTCCTAAATGCGTATCATGGTTATGTTTCATCAGTATTACGTTACGGTCTAGTTATATGGGGTAATTCAGTGGACGTGGACAGAGCGTTTAAAGTACAAAAAAAGTGTATCCGAGCCATGAGTGGAGCAGAATATTTAGACCATTGCAGACCATTATTTAAAGAATTAAAAATTCTCCCACTCCCGTGTCTGTATATTTTTGAGGTTTGTTTATTTGTTAAAAAATACCCTCATTTATTTTCATTGAATGAACAAGTCTCGGAAAGATTAAATAAAAAAAATGCTGGCAAACTGTTAGTTCCTCCTCAGAGACTGCATCTCTATAGTAGAAATGCCAGTTGTATGACGATCAAAATTTATAATAAATTACCATCTGCGTTCAGAATGTTACCAATAGATAAATTTAAATGTAAAATGTTTGCTTGGCTATTAGAGATGTGCTTTTATTCAGTTAATGAATTTTTAAATCATACTTTTTGACATTGTAATGAATATATGTATCTATAATTATTACTTTACTATAGAGCTTATATTTTGGACATAGCATTGTATATTTTGACATTTTAATTATATTTTCTGACATTGCAATTAATCTTAATATCACTGTATTACTTTGACTTTAGAATTTGTATTTTGGACTTATCAAATAATTTTTTATTTTTATTTTACTTTTTAATTAACTTAGTGATGATTTGAATGTGCTTAACTTTTTTTTTATATTTCTACGCCAGCAATGGTAGTATATGTGGAACATTATTAGTGTAAGATCTCAAAATACCATATACTTGGAAATAAATACATTTATTTGGAGTCCTGTTCGATAGAAAATTAACTTTCCTTCCTCATTTGGACAACATCATAAAATCATCGTCCAAAATGCTAGGCTTTGTAATAAGAAATTGTAGAACATTCCGTAAACTCAAAACAAAAATAATTTTATATAAAAGTTTAGTTAGGAGCAGATGTACTGTAGTGTGGTTTGGCGACCACACTATGCGATACATAGCTTGCGCGTTGAACGTGTCCAAAAGCGCTTCCTTTGTCACTTAGCATTTTCGGTTGGTATAGCTAGAAAAAAGCCATCTTACAGAGAGAGACTGAAACACTTTACCATGTGCAGTTTAGATAACCGGAGGCAATTTAATGACGCTTTATTCATGTGCAAAATCTTGAATAATAATATTCAGTACTCTAGGCTGCTAGGACTTTGTAACTTAGGTGCTCCTTCAAGAATCTCACGCAACTCCATCACGCCAATCTGTCCTCCACTTTGATGAACTGTTTTGGGATCTAACTTACCCTATGCCCGATTTTGCAAGGTTATATACAGTACTAGTGATTTGGTTGACTTACATCATGACTCCCTAGCAAAGCTAAAATCTAAGTTCATGAAATCCTTGTTTGATCTGTAATAAGATACTTAACTTACCAGTTATCTCGTTTTTAGTCGTTTTTCTTTTTATTTTAATTTTGTTAACCTAATATAGTTGATGTGTTATCCTGTCACTAAAATTTTATAAGTTATTATAATGGTTAAGTTATTATAACGGTTGAATAAGGGACGGGCTTGAGATTCTTGGTATACTCGTAGAAGAAAAGGGGCTTATGCCTTCATTGATATTTAGCTTTGCTGTAATGGTTTGAAAGTTCAACTGCCGCGCTTAAGTCGTCACTCTCACTTCAAAGTAATCAGTCATTAACTCTAAGGGCAATATAAAATATCGCCGTTGGGAACCGACGGTACATAACTGCTGGCAGCTGAGATTAAAAACATCGGCTGCCGACGCTGCCGGTTCCCATAATGGACACCAGTGGCGCGGCGTTTATGGAAACCCTTACGGTATTCAGAACTCCAACTAACTAAACCTAACTAAAGCATTTTTTTCTATATATTGTAATCATTTTTAGGTCAGTATGGGGTCACAGTTGTAACCTAACATTACCTTTTTTTTTCGAGTAAAAATATTTAAGCTAATCTAATTATGTAGTTCGGTTCCGGGTATGGAAGTATCTCTCAGGAATGTCGGTTTCCTCACGATGTTTTCCTTCACCGTTTTTGAAGCAAGTGATAACTATTCAATACGCACATGAACCCGAAAAGTCAGAGGTACGTTGCCTTGGGTTCAAGACCTATAACTTGGCAGTCTGTCGGTCACACCACTAGGCTATCACTTCTCTAAAAATACAACTACACTCCGACCTCTATTTTCAGAGAAACATTTATAAATTCATATTATGTATGGTTGTTATTCAAGAAAAGTTACGCAAAACTTTTGAAAGGCCGTCAGATGCAATATCCTAGATATTTTCATAACACAATATTGCTATGAACATGAATAATATTACGAAAATATTCTGAAGAGTTTGCCAATGTATTGGACTAGATTTTTATTACTGACTTTGCTTGGGTTATTAATGTAATTATGTCATGTTTGAGTTTTTATTCACTTTACTCCATGTCCTGATAGAAACCGCCAGCTGCGCGGGTACGTGAACGTCGCGATCATTTGTTCGTTGAACCCGAACTCTTCGTCGCGACGACAGAGCCGTGCGTTGGGGTTTTCCGAACAAATGAATGCTCGCGACGATCGCTTATATGAGGACACGACCTTATGAAGTTTTATGAATAAATGTTTCTTTTATATCGGTGAGGGTTCGGTACCGCAAAATGACAAAAAAGCGAAACCGTTATACGATCACTTTGTTATCCGACTGATCGCCTTACAAGACCTTTTTCTCAGAAACACGTAGGGCTGTAAGTAGAGTCACCTTCTTTATAAATACTCTAGTTTATCACTTTTGACAAAAAATTTCGAAACTCTCTATGGGGTCGTCCATTTATCACGTGATGTTTTGTTTTTTTAGCAACTTTCTAACCCCCGCGTCCAGGTGATCCGTGTTTAAATTTGAGACAAGCCCGCCCCCCCCCCCTACCCAAACTCACCTGTATTTTTTGTACTACTTATCTTAAAAAAAACTGTATATTTTATCTTTAAATACACCGTATATATTAATATTTAATATATTTTTATAACCGTTGCATATCAAGATCACGCACCGCTTTTCGGTTTAGATATCAGAGATCTTGAGATATATCTTGATTTTTTCAGAACCGGAGGGGGTCCCCTTTCGAGCTTCACATGATTAATGGACGATCCCTATAGCCCAAAGAATGGTCAATCTGTGGCAGTGGGCAGGGCACTCTGCTCGCAGAACAGTTGGCCGATGGGGCCGATCGGTTCTGGAATGGACCGCATACCGGGAGACGTAGCGTTGGAAGGCTTCCCACAAGGTGGACCGATGATCTTATGAAGGCCGTAAGAATCCACTGGATGCGGAAAGCACTAACCGGGCGGTTGGTGGAGGCCTATGATGATGCACGTGTATTTCTGACAAATATACCTATATTTCTATTATGACGTGCAAGTGACATTTAACCTCTGGGCGTTAAAGCACGGAATTTCTGACGGACTGCTTGGTAGGTAATTTGCTTTTGAAGTAGATTTTCTACTAACTATCAACTGTTTTATTAGTTTCTCAGAACTTCCATGTTCTAAAAATCTAACATAACATATCATCACGCCTTGCTTCCCCGAACGGTTGGGCAGAGGTGCACCTATAGTACACCCACATTTCGCCAGTTGTGTTTAAATCCCATGTAATAGGGGGCGAGCCTATTGCCATCAACCGGGCACAAATCCAAACTCCGGGCTGGTACTGAGAAATTCAGAAAGAAAAACACAGTAACACTTTTCCCGACCCAGGAATCGAACCCAGGACCTCATGCTCAGCACTAGCGCTTGCGACCGATAAACGAGGCAGTCATAAAAAATCAGTTATTCAGTTCTAAAAATCTATAGTTCTTTAATAATAAAACTGAAGGGTTTGTTTGTTTTTATTATTGAACGCGCTAATCTCTAGAACAAGGTAACAGTAGGATTTAAAAAAAAGAATGCTTATTTTATAACCCAATTCTTGGAGAAGTTTATAGGCTGTTTAACATCACGCTTCGATTTTAAGGAGACGAGCAAATACAAAAAAAAGTCTGTGAAAAAACGCTAAGCCACAACGAAATAATGGGGCATGGGGAGGAAAACAATTTTTCTCATAGATTATTAAAAAATATTGGACTCGTATTTTTTTCTTTTTGTACGTAATCAAAAGATTAAAGCAATACAATGTGGCATGAATTCACTCTTCAATAGGCGTCCGCGTCCCAACTTTAATACGTTTTATTTATATTTTTTTATTATTTTGTTAAAGAAAAAAAATACGTGTCTCATATTTTTTTATTATCTGACTGACGGACTCAATAGTTTTTTTTCCCCAGTCAACATCGCACGTGTTCGCAGTCGCGAGCAGAAGTTATAGTCTTCTTCTTTTCGTGTGGTTAGTAACTAACCAGCAGTGCTATTCTGTAACCATCTCACCGTGAAAACTTAGGTGAAGTGAGCTCGGAATGAGCTGTCAGTCCCTAGCAGCAGGTGAAATGACAGCTCACTTCACGCTCACTTCACCTGAGTTTTCACGGTGAGATGATTACAGAATAGCACTGCTGTAGTGCTACATATTCTGTAACCTGCATCTCACCGTGAAAACTTAGGTGAAGTGAGCTGTCAGTCCCTTGCAGCAGGTGGAATGACAGATCACTTCAAGCTCACTTCACCTAAGTTCTTACGGTGAGCTGGTTACAGAATAGTCCGGCTGATGTCAGTTTTTTTTTAAGCCGCCCATTGGCCTCTGACTTGGCTTTACATCGAGAAATATCTCTCAGGCATGCCGGTTTCCTCACGATGTTTTCCTTCACCGCTTTTCAAGCTAGTGATAATTATACAATACGCACATGAATCTGAAAGTCAGAGGTGCGTGCCTTGGATTCGAACTCGAGACCTGTGACTTGGCAGTCCGACGGTCACACCACTAGGCTATCAATGCTTTTTTGTGGAAGTTATAGTGATAGATAAACATAACCACAGAAACGAAACTGCTTATAATTATTATATTTTTTATTTATACATGTAGAACTAATTACTGTATATTTATTTTATTTTATATCATAAATATGTCATTGTATGCTGCACCGGTCGACGTCATAACGTCAACAATGGCTGTCGCTGAAAACCAGCGCTGGAGTTCTGTCTTGCACAGGGTCGCAGCATTATGCTGAGCAATGGCCGTTTTGCGTGGATGTGACGCATATTAGTCTTTTTTTTAGGGTTCCGTACCCAAAGGGTAATAACGGAACCCTATTACTAAGACTCCGCTGTCCGTCTGTCACCAGGCTGTATCTCATGAACCGTGATAGTTAGACAGTTGAAATTTTCACAGATGATGTATTATAATATAAAAACAGAATAAAATAAATATTCAAGGGGGGTTCCTATACAACAGATATGATTTTTTTTGCCATTTTTATAGATAATGGTACGGAACCCTTCATGCGCGAGTCTGACTAGCGCTTAGCCGGTTTTTTTGCGTCATGTTCACCGCAAAAAAACGTATTTTCTTTATTTCTTTCAAGTTACAAATTAGTTTGAAGGAAAATACTGAGAAACTGCCGATGGTAATAATATTATTACTATGTTAAGTATTGGCAAACGACTAGCAACATGTTAGCTCGGTTAGATTTCCATAGTAGATAATCATAACATAACATAAAATAACATTGACGGCACGGTTGGCGCAGTGGTTAAGCAATTGACTGCTGCACTGCGTGTCGCGAGTTCGATTCCCGCTCGGAACAAATATTTGCATTTTCCTACAAGTAGTTGTTCCGGGTCTGGCTGTTTGTGTATGTGAGTTGAGTTTGAGGCCGGCCGTGCTACAGCGGTCACGGCAACTCGACATACTTCGAGCACGAATGTACACGCTGTTTGAATCTCTATTATAAAATAAGGGCTAATATGGTCTGTGAATAATTTTACTTTATGAGCCTGACGGTCAGGTTAAATGTTTGTAAACGCACCCACGTTACAGGAGAAATTCCTAGTGAGGGGCAGTTTAAAAAAAAAAACATAACATCACGCCTGTATTCCCCGAAGAGTTAGGCAGAGGTGTACCAATAGTACACCCACATTTCGCCAGTTATGTTCAAGTCTCATGTACAAGGTGCGAGCTTATTGCCATCAACCGGGCACACATCCAGACTCCGGGCTGCTACTGAGAAATTCCAGATGGAAAAACTCAACAACATTTTGCCTGACTCGGGAATCAAACCCAGGAGTAGTGCTTGTGACCAATAGACCAATGAGGCAGTAATCGATCGATTTTAATCGAAATTGCGTTAAACACTTGATATCACAATCTTAGTTCAGAAGAAAATTAGTAATCCAATGCTTCTTAAGTTTGAAACATTCGTTTGATCGTCAACATAAATAACGCAATGAATAATGTTGCTTTGTCAAAAGTAAAGGAATTGCCTCTGTAAGTGTGTTAACCAATTAGGCAATCTGTTTTCTGGCGTAGTTTTACAAAAGGTTGAAATGGAAACAAATTTGTCAGCGTCTTGCTACGCGTCGAGCTACGCCGTAGCTCAAGCTGCTACGGCGTAGCTCCGGTAGTATCATTCATAGTCTCCAATCGATTTAATATACACATAACAACACGCCTTGTTTCCCCGAAGTGATCGGCAGAGCTGTACCTGTAGTACACCCACGTTTCACCAGTTATGTTTTTTAAGTCCCATGTAATAGGGGGCGAGCCTATTGCGATCAACCGGGCACAATAATAACTCCAGGCCACTACTGAGAAATTCCTGTTGGAAACACCAAATAATACTTTGCCCGACCTGGGAATCGAACCCAGGACCTCAGGCTCAGCAGTAGCGATGGTGTTGGATTTCGTATTCGTTCATAATTTTCATTGTAGGGTAGGAGTAAAAATGACTTGCAAACTGCGTCACTATCCTATCATGTCCCATTCTTTTCCCACATGCACACCTGGACTATCGCTGTCCTTATCACCACCGACGGTGACTGTTTGAAGATTCTCGAACACTTGAACGAGAGTAGCGTTACTAAGAGCATGCTCCCTTATTAATTTATTACTAATTTACGGTTGCGAATTGCCTCGAATGCATTTACGAACTATTATCTAAAACACTACGGAAAGTGTGTGTTTATGTGGTGAAAGGCGTCTGTGCGCCCCCTCGTGCTCTGCCCTGAATCCAGAAAGGACTCCAACCCTCTGCTGACCGACGCGGAGGATATATTGAAGACGGTGAATCTACAGGTCAGTGGTGCTGTATGTTTCCTGCCAAATTCCTTTGTCCATATTTACCAGTTCGTCGTCCTACTTCATGTCGCATTTGCAAGGTCAGACCTACCTACGTACTTTTCAACCCCCGCAATAATACAGTCCATTAATCAATCAAACCAGCTCCCTGCGTCTGGGATAAGCGGAAACTATTTTATATTTTCGCCCAAGTATTTGGTGTAAGGCGCCACCAGATGGTATGTAGCGATTTAATATCTTAATTTAATTACTTTATTCGCATAGGTACCAAAAAATATTTTAGGACACATTTAATCAGTTAGAGTACTTTATGCGGCCTTCCCAAATGTCCTTTCTTTAATATTGTTTGTCGAATCCTTGACCTCCAAGAGCTATACGATTAATGACACCATGCGTAATATAGAAGATCTTCATATCTGAACAGTTTGAAAACAAAATCCCGTGAACACGATGACCACATCTGTTACCGCACCGGTTCATTAGCGGCCGAACGCTGCAAGCAGAAATAGTCCTTACGGTGTATAGATATGAACTTCTTCGATGGTACACTATTTAGACGGGTTCACTTTAAATATGAGTGTTATTTTTACTCAAAAAACCATCTCAGACACTAATCTGCATGGTCCTTACATGATCTGACAAAGATAATGTCTGGACTTTAAAAGAGAATAGATAACAGATACAGACCTCTGAGTTTGTTTATGTTTTTTCGTAGAGTTTATGAATAGGAAATACTCCTAGTTTTTTAAACATTATTGATGAGTGTTGATAAAAACGTAATTACTAATAATATATAGTTTTTACAAAAAAAAATAAAAAAATACATCCGATTTCAAAAAAACACTACAAACATTGGTTGTTTTTATTTGAAAAAAGATTTTTTTTTTTTCACTTTTTTAGATGTGGTACAGTCACGAGCTTTAATTTGGGACCCATTTCCGTTAAATGTTGTTAGAACAATCATAATGCAATAAGGTCGAAACTTTGAAACTCTGCTTTAAGGTTGAAATGTTGAATGTCAAGTTAAGACATAAAATGTCTTATCTAATCGACCTATGAAATGATAACCTCGTTGCAAAAAGCTATCATTACGATTTTCTAATTACGAACATGTGTCGTGTCAGTGTCATTTAAGAAAATAGTTTAATGTGATATTTTCACAAAATATAATTTACCAATTAATAAAATGCTTGCGGCTAATCGTGACCAAATAAGGCTCCAAATTATTGATTTGCACGAACAAGGAGTAGGCATTCACGAGATATCGCGACGAATAAATGTGACAAGAAACACAGTTCGCCGCTGGGTTCGACGCCACGGGAACGAGGAAAATATTATTGACTTACGACGAAACAACCATCACCCGCAAGTTATAACACAAGAGCAGAGCCGCTTGATGCAAAGGCAATACGTGATGAATGGATTTACGCCAACGAGGCATTTTGCGGAAGCGTTTGAAGTCCACCCTTCAACAGTTAGAAGGCATCTTAAAGCTATGGGACTGCATCACAGGCGGCCTGCAAAAAAAATTGCGTTGACGGATGCCCATAAAGCTGCTCGACTTATTTTCGCACGTCAGTATCTAAATTTTGATTGGACGACGACGGCTTTCATCGATGAAAAGACTTTTCAATCTTCCCAAACGGGCAGACTACATTTGTGGCGAATTGACAGGACGCGATACACGGAAGACCACGTCATAGCTAACAACGCGTCTGGTCGCATTACAGTTAACATGTCTGGCTGGATTAGTTCAGCCGGCATTGGAGAACTAATAAATTTACCACCCAGGGCCACTGCTCAAGATTATGTCGATTTATTAGACGAGAGTGTCCTTCCAACATTGCAACTATATTATCATTATCAGTCTCCGCGCGGACGCGTAAGCGAACGGGTGCAGAATAAAAATGTCTACCGAAGTTGTGAAGTGTTCACAGTGTAACATAGTTATAAATGAGTTATTATGTTTTACACAAAATAAAATATGTGTTATGGATGAAGTGAGTCTAATAAGACTTATTATAAGCGATTTCTCCGCATTAGAAATCAGTGTCGCGAAGGAACTCCTTTTTACGTCTTTTTCATCTACCGTCAGAAAAGTAGCGCGACGTAAAAATAAAGAACAAAAGGATGTGGAAGATATCATAAGTGCCTTTAAAACTGTTGATCCGGATAAAATTCCAATCTTCGTGGCAAAAGAACTACATAAATTGCCACCAGTAACCTTTGATCACATAGATGCAACAAGGTTGTTAAAAGATATTGTGTTACTACAGTCAGATCTAAAACTAATTAAGGAAACGTATGTAACGAGTGAGTACTTAAAGACTGAGTTGAATAACATGAAATATGCATCATTATTAAATGAAGAATCCAATGTAAACAATAGACGAGGTGCCTATTTATTAGATAGCGGGCCGCCCGGTTTTTTGAATATTGATGACGCGTCTGCATCAATAAAGAATGTACCGGAGGTAGAAGCAAGAAGTGCGAAACAGCAAATGCATAATTTGCCGTGTTCGACATTTACACAATCAACGGGTTTGCTGCATGAGTGTAGTCATACTGCCGCCGGCGCCGTCGCACTCAAAGCAGCTGATAACGTGCGCTCGCATAATATAGCTTGTACGCACACAGGCGCCACAATTGCAACGACGGAACAGCTGACGGGACCGGCCGCTTATCACACCGTACTGAACACGGCTAGTGGTACGAACGTAACAAATAATGATAAGTCACTGGCGGAAATAATTATTTCGAAACGTGAATTGAAACCAGAAGGTTCTACATTAAGTAATGAGTGGTCGTTGGTACAGAAAAGAAGATATAGAAATAGGACGGAGGGCGTCAGAGGGAAAGCTTCAATTAAACCTGAAGATAGATTCAGACCAGCACATCTTGAAATCCCATTATTCGTGTCTAATGTGCACAAAAATACCTCTGAAAAGGACATAATCGAGTATATTTTCTTAAAAACCAACGAAAATGTTACTCTTCAGAAAATAAAAATGAAAACAGAAAGAACTTACAGTGCCTACAAAATGACAGTTACAAAGCATAAATTAGATGTTTTCCTAAACGATGAGATCTGGCCAGACGGTGTGACTTGTCGTCGCTTTATGCCGTACAAACAGGTTTATGATGAAAAGAAAAGAAATACTTCGACTGATAATGTATAATGCTACTATGGTAACATTTAACTGCAAAAATATAAAACTGTCTGTGGACGGTATAAAACAGATATGCGGTTTTGCAGACATCATAGCCTTACAGGAGACGTGGCTGCTGCCCTGTGAACTGTCTTACCTGGCGGACATTCACGAAGACTTTGGCAGCACTGGGACCTCTGCGGTGGACACCAGTGTGGGAATCCTCAAGGGTAGACCCTTTGGAGGGGTGGCGCTCTTATGGCGTAAATCTGTATTCCAGTTTGTGTCAGTGGTACAGTGTGCAAACCCACGCATAACGGCTATTCGTATTTCTACAAACAATCGGCCCGTGCTGGTTGTCAGTGTTTACATGCCTACGGACTGTGCTGAGAACGTGCCTGAGTTCACAGACTGCCTAAGTGCGATTAGTGCTATTATTGAGGAAAGTAGTGTTGAATCTGTTTTCATTCTCGGAGATATAAATGCACATCCAGGTGAGCGTTTTTACACTGAACTTTTGGAATTCTCTGCGGAACAGGACTGGATATGTGCGGACACTAAGAAACTATGTTTATCGTCCGATACTTTCACTTTCATTAGTGAGGCACACGGGTGTCGTAGATGGCTAGACCATTGTATTGTAACAAGGGCCTCGTGGCCGTGTGTTGTAGATATATATGTAAAGTATGATGTGTATTGGTCAGACCACTATCCGTTAGTTGTTACATGTAATTTTAATGTTATTACACAAAAAATCTCATTGAAGAGCACACCATGTAATAAAGTTAAATGGGGTGATAGGAGCCCGGTGCAGATAGACAAGTACACAAACATATGTAATACACATTTAAAAACTATAGATTTCCCATATGAATTTCAGAGTTGTTGTGGGAGAATCTGTCACAATGATTCCCATAAGTTTATTGTCAATAAATTATATGACGATCTGATTAATGTGTTACGAAAGGCTGCGACTACTACCTGTATGATGAAGACAGGCAAACATGGAAAGTTATTAGCAGGGTGGAATAAGCACGTGAGCGAGTCTTACTCGGGTGCCAGGCGGTCATTTAATACATGGGTAAGCTACGGTAAGCCAGCTAGTGGGCCATTGATCAGAGACATGATTGAGGCGCGTAAAATTTTTAAAGGTAAGCTAAAGTGGTGTCAAAACCATCAAGAACAGATAAAAATGAACTTGATGGCGACACACTACACGAATAAGGATTTTAAAAATTTCTGGAAGTGTACAAATAAATTGAATACTAGACCTGGCATCCCAGTGAGTGTCGACGGTGTTTCTAGCCCTGAAGACATTGCTAATGTTTTTAAGGAACAATTTGTAGTAAAGTCACCCTTAGGACCAGCAGGCGGACGGTTCGATGCTGAGACTCAGGGGATGAATGTTTCAATTGTAATACTTGCTAAGGATATTGATTGTGCTATTAGGGGTATGAAGGGAGGAAAATCACCAGGGTATGACACTCTCAGCGTGGATCACCTCAAGTATGCTGGTTTCCACCTTCCTAGAGTACTTGCAATGTTATTTAATTTGTGCATAAATCACTCACACCTACCCCCTGCCCTGATGAAGACTCTGGTGGTACCGATTGCCAAGAGTAAAACGGGGGATGTGTCTGAAAAAGCTAACTATAGACCCATTTCGTTAGCCACGATTGTAGCGAAGGTATTTGACAGTGTGCTTAACTCATATTTGAACAAGCATGTTAAGTTACATGACGCTCAGTTCGGCTTTCGTCCTGGCTTGTCGGCTGAGACGGCTATTCTTAGCCTTAAGCACACTGTGAAATATTACACTGACAGACAAACCCCGGTTTATGCTTGCTTTCTAGACCTCTCGAAAGCATTTGACCTAGTGTCTTATGATATGTTATGGCAGAAGCTAAAGGAAACGGGCCTACCGCCAGAGTTGACATCACTTTTTAGGTATTGGTACCTTAATCAGGAAAATAATGTGAAATGGGCGGGTCAATTGTCGAGTGAATACAGACTGGAATGCGGAGTGAGGCAAGGGGGGTTGAGCTCGCCCTTGCTTTTTAATTTGTACTTAAATGCGCTGATTGAGGAACTCAGTCAAATGCCCGTAGGGTGCTACGTAGATGGTGTTAGTGTAAACAACCTTAGCTATGCCGATGATATGGTGCTGCTGGCTCCCTCGATTTGTGCATTGCGGAAGTTACTTGCCGTATGTGAAAAATATGCGGCCACACATGGTCTGAGTTATAATGTAACAAAATCAGAGTGCATGATCTTCAAGGCGGGTACAAAGTGCCCAACTGTTGTTCCACCAGTGTTACTCAATGGTATTCCTCTTAGACGAGTATACCAATTCAAATATCTTGGGCATGTGGTGACGGAAAATCTTGGAGATGATGTAGACATGGAGAGGGAGCGCAGGGCATTGTCAGTCCGGGCGAACATGCTGGCCCGCAGGTTCGCTCGATGTACAGACGCGGTGAAAATAACTTTATTCAAAGCGTATTGCACATCTCTGTACTCAGCGAGCCTGTGATTCAGATATACCCAAAGGGCTTACAATTCTCTGCGCATCCAGTTTAACAATGCCTTCAGGGCGCTGTTACGGCTGCCACGCTTCTGCAGTGCGTCAACAATGTTTGCTGAGTCACATACAGACGGCTTTGATGCCACCTGGCGCAAAAAGACAGCATCACTGCTAAGTAGATTGCGTGGGAGCAGTAACAGCATCCTGGAGGTAATAGCTAATAAGTTGGACAGCCCATTGGTGTGGAGCCTCACCCAGAGGACTAAGTCTCTTTTAGTTATTAGGTACTAACATAGTTTTTAAGTTCATACTAACAATATAAATGTAATTGTAATGGATCTTTGTAGTTGTCTGAATAAATAAATATATATTATTATTATTATTATCCACAAGAAGATGTTGCTCCAATAAACTTTGTTCAAGATAACGCAACAATTCATACGGCAAGAATCGTTAGAACTTGGTTCGACAATAATAGAGCAAATTTAAATCGTATTCCGTGGCCTGCAAAGTGTGCCGATTTAAATCCTATAGAAAATTTATGGGGCTTAATGGTTCAAAAATGGTCAAATAGAAACGAAAGAACTAGAGAAGCACTTATGGATCACTGCCTCACAGTCTGGGAAAGTTTAAGGGGTACTGACATATGTGACAAATTGATTGGATCCATGCGTAACCGGCTCCAGGCTGTGATTGACAATGAAGGTGGATATACGCGGTTTTGAATATTTATGATAAAAAAATTACTGGAGAGATTTAAATTAATTTAGTCGTAGCCTTCGGTGATAAGTGTTTATTTTGTGCACCGCTAACCATGCTTTCTATATAATTGTGTTAAGATTGAGGTTTGTGTCATAAATGTCTTAATAAATATAAAGAATAAATAACTTTGTTTTTCTAAAGATTTTATTAATCAATATTTTAGCTGAAATCTTCTAAGCCCCCATAATCATAAACGGCCTTTAAACCTATTTTATTTTAAATATGTTGTTTTGGTCCGTCACTTTGATATTTATGTTTGAGAAAGAGACAAAACTTTTTAACTAATATAGGTTTGAAGAATAAGCGGGTTAGTTGACTAGCTATCATATATTGACAATATAATTTTGTTCTTTTTTATTTGTTTCTTTTTTCTTATGGGACCACAGGACCAAAAAGTAATTATTACTCGGAAATCGGTAATGATCGTTTGCCCTCGCTCCAGTTGACGTTAGCCCCTAGAAACGTAAAGTTGTCGATGGTAAACATTATGACGTTTATTGTTTGTGCAGTGACAGCGTTAACATAATAGCTCTAAATGGCGAAAGTTTGCTACACGATATTCAACCTTAGGTAGGTCCCAAATTAAAGCTCGTGACTGTACCTACCCATTAATTATAAATAATTTTGATTATAGCATATTGAAGCTCACTCAATAATAACCAAATAATAATAAAAAGTTAATAGGTATAATTTATACAATGTGGAGCAGGACGCTTGACATTCCTCAAAACCACATAAAGAGTGTCATGTTCTTTACCCGTATACAAAAAATCAATCAAATCCAATGAATACTTTAGCCACAGGAAATTATTTTTCATTTTCTTATTGAGACAGAGAAAGGTGTCATACGATTCCACTCTGACGCGCCCCGCCCAGTCCCACAAAATAATACTACAATTAGAAAGAAAAAGAAATATTACTTACGCAAATTATGCATTAGTGGTGCATAGACAATTGCGAGTGTGTGTGACTTGGTCACAGTCAGTGCAGCGGCGCCCTTTGAGGAGAGCACACAGCTACTTTTTTTTATCACGAGATGAGCCGCGCGCGCATTGTTGTGATTTTGCGAAAAAAATTAGTTGTTATTTGTGATTAAAGACGATTTAGTGTAACTTATTGTTCAGTGTTAGTTTAATATTAGTTAGTTAATTAGGTATGGATGTCGCTTGTGCATAATGAACAACGGTGGAAACCTTGAAAATTTATAAATTTGACTATTGATGTAAATTCTGATTGTGATGTGATATTATGTGATTAATTATTCAACCAGTGATCTTTTAATTAACAACGCGCAACTTAGTGAGTTTATGCCGCTAATTTGTTGTTCTCCGACTAAACTACCTACCCACGTCCACCTACGCCCCGCACTGCAGCGCAGGCGCCGCCCCCCGCCGCGACCCGCATCGGGCCGCGCAACAGGTTAGTGACTTTTCGTAGATAAAGCGTGTTTACTTTTTATGCAGTCGATTCTGCTATTTATTTTGTTTGAAAATTGCAATTTTTCAATTTTCCATTAACTACTAATCTTCGTAGTAGGATAAATGCTGTGGAAATGCGTTCCTTGCGAAGCATGTGTGGTCTAACTATGAATGATAGGCTGAGAAATGATGTGATAAGACAACGGTGTGAGTTAAAAGAAGATGTAGTGACAAAAATTGAAAAGGGTATGCTGAGATGGTTTGGTCATGTTGAGAGGATGAATGAAAGGCGACTAACAAAATGTATTTACAAGGCAGATGTGAATGGAAACGCCGGGAGGGGACGCCCTAGGAGGACATATACTGACCTTATTGGTGACGTTCTTCAGAAAGGACAGGTGCGTAGTACTCGCAACCGGCGTGCGTGTATGACCAGATGTATGAACGTAAACGAGGCAAAAGGAGTATGTAAGGATCGTAGCAGGTGGCATTCTGTAGTTTCTGCCTACCCCCATGAGAAGAAGGCGTGAGTTTATGTATGTATGTATGTATGTACTAATCTTCGTATTTTAAAATGTTTCTATGGACTAGTACTGTGCGCGTTTTAATTTAATGTCGTAAGTCCAGATCCACATTGTATAGGACCACCGCGCAAGGTTCTACCAAATGAAAAAAAGATTTTTCAAAATCGGTCCACAATTAACAAAAATATGGATAAAACAAAACAAACTCTGGGAGTGCCGGCAGAATTGAAAACTTGAATAATTAACGTTGAGCATTTTTCCGTCTTACGAATTTTCGATCAGGTCACGTGTCCTGACGCGAGTTTAACATTTTTTACCCATCACAAAAAAGTGCACAACGCCGCTTGAGTTACTAACGCCATCTGTTTGACGTTATTCGAACCAGGTTCTACCAGAGGTTTCCGTTGAGCTCAAGGTTTAGTGTATACATTGTTAGATGGCGTTGTTAAATAACTTTGCACCGGTCTACTCTTCCTCCGTCTTACGAATTTTCGATCAGGGTCACGTGTACCGACGCGAGTTTAAAAATTTTTACCCATCACAAAAAAGTGCACAACGATGTTAAAGAAGTTTTCACTTAAAAAAAAATAGACGAACCTAGAATAAATTTATTTTTAACCGACTTCCAAAAAGGTAGCGGTAGATCAAAAAATTTGAGCTTATTTTGAATTTTTCATTTATGATTTCAGTTGTCAGTTAAACCATTATCTAAGAATTTAGTTTTTTATAGGGGTATGGTGTTAATATATTTTTGTTAATTCTATATATACATTCTACCACAAAGTATATAGTGTACAAATATTCAATTGTTATTACCTCAATCTTTAATTTCTTCCAGATGAACATAAACCCGATGTATCCATTCAGTATCAATTCAGTTCTATATTACGAGCTAATAAGTCTAAAACCCGACAGCAACAGATTATCTTCAAAGAGCACATTACTGACAGCTCACTAGGTACATTCGCAGTTAGTTGCTCTCAGTTAACTGCTACTTACTCACACTTACTCCTTTCAGCTAATCCTTACTATAATATTATATTGTTATAAATGCGAAAGTGAGTTTGTTTATTTGTTTGCGCTTTCACGCTAAAACGGCTAAACGGATTTGGATGAAATTTGGCACAGGGTTAGATCATGACCTGGGTTAGGACATAGGATACTTTTTATCCCAATATTCTTACGGAATCGAGACTTATGCGGTTAAAACCGCGGGACGCAGCTATTATTCCATTTCTTAGTCTGCTCTTTAGTAGTGTATAAATAAATGATGCAATGTTTATTATTCTCTAAACATCTCTTCGAAATTCGAAAGGTGTCTCGTTGTGAATCCACGATGATTTACTTTAAAAACAAATGAGTTCGCTTTCTAAATGTGTGCGCTCACTTGAGTGAGGTTCCAAGTGAACTTTACAGAATAGTACTACTGCCACTTAAATCGACGACGGGTTGAAAAACTTTGAGGATATACTCGTATAAACCTGTTTATGCAACTCAATTGATTGTTAGAGCAATAATTAGTCAGTAAAGTACAGCAATTTCAATGATCATTTTATTTACAGACGAGTACATAGCAACATCACAGCTGTATTTGAATATTTCTTTTCCCCAACTATGTTTGGGTCAGCTTACAGCCTAACCCGATGCACCTGAATACCAGTATTTTACATGGAGCGACTGCCTATCTGACCTCCACAACCCAGTTACTGGGTAACACGATACCCCTTGGTAAGACTGGTTGTCAGACTTTTGGGCTTCTAACTACCTATAACGACTGTCAAAGATCCACGAATAACAGCCGGGACCAACGGCTTAACGTGCTTTCCGAGGCACGGACGAGTCTCGGTATGTAAAGATGGTCACTCATCCAAGATCAGACCGCGGCAAGCATAGCTTAGCCTAATTACTATAACATAATTTCCCCAAATATTTTTTAAGTCCCATGGAATAGAGGACGAGAATCTTCTAATGTCAACACGGTTCAAAACAGAATAACTTGCGATTCAACCAACTACAAAATAGACTACAAATTGCTATAGTATTTAGCTCAGACTGACTCTAAAGACAGCTTTGTGTGCAATGTTCATCGCCTGCATTCGTGTTCAGTAACCGTTAGCTAGGCTACTAAGTAATTCATTAATCGAGCGTAAACTGTATAGCTAGAATATCATAAAGTTTATAGGCATAGAATATGTAAGTACCCTTGAGTTTGCCTGCATCACAGAAAAGTACAGAATGCGCACTCCGCATTTTAGGTATGAAACTAGAAGTACAGTCTGTTGTCAACATTATCTGACCCACCCTAAAAACAAACGAATTTGGACCCTCTGACATTAACATTAAGGTTTATTCAATTTATATGAGCCTATCAAGCGAGTGCTAGGACTTGATGAACAAATACAATAATAATACAGACACGCAAATTTGATCATTAAAACGTTGGCATTAGGTTTATGTTATAACTACTTGTTATAATATAATTAGTGTAATAGCTTATTTTAATAATAGTGTTCAAGTAAGTCTGGTCTCGTGGTCTGTGTATAAGACTGAGAAAAACAAGCAATGGGCTCGTCTTGCTGGGCCAATTCATATTCAGAAGATATAACAGTAAGCGATAGAAAGAGAGGCAACTTCTAAGTGAATATAACTGTAGGTAATTAGCGCTGTGCGACCTGAATTGCACTTTATTGTGTCGTTGCAAGAGTCGCTTTTTAGGGTTCCGTACTCAAAGGGAAAAAGCGGAACCCTATTACTAAGACTTCGCTGTCCGTACGTATGTCACCAGGCTGTATCTCATGAACCGTGATAGTTAGACAGTTGAAATTTTCATAGATGATGTATTTCTGTTGCCGCTCGCTATAACAATAAATACTAAAAACAGAATAAAATAAATATTTAAGGGATATACAACAGACATGATTTTTTTGTCGTTTTTATAGATAATGGTACGGAACCCTTCGTGCGCGAGTCCGACTCGCACTTGGCCGGTTTTTGATTTTTTCATTGATATTGCGGAGTGAACCATCTTTCTAGTTAAGTCTTATAGAACATGATGGTTTAGGGGTTTTAACAAATTACAGGTTTCTATGAGCCTGCGTCGTCCCAAAGCTAGGCAAAAACTCCCCCCTCCCCCCATGACACGCGTCGCAGCTATTTCGGGAAAGAGCTTATTTAAACTTTTTATTTATTTTATTATTTATGTACACTATTGTTTGTTAATTTTGTCCAGCTCCTCTTGCAATCTTCTGTGGTCTGTCCCTACACCTTATGGCTGTGTCAGGGCTCCACATAGTGACTTTTTTGGCTCACAGCTCATCGGGCATATTGAAATCAAAATATTTATTGTCACATTATTAAATTATTGTCACCTACATGGGCACTTATGAAACGTCAGAAGTAAGGTGTACCGTTCAAATTGGTCGTTTCCTATGGAGAAGAGCCGGCAAGAAACTCCACGAAGACGTATTCAGCACCAGTAATCTAAGAGATGTAATAAAAAAAACTTTGTTAGAGCAATTGTACACTCTCTAAGGGCCATTGGCGGATCCTGTATTGCCGTTTGGGGGGCTTGACCCTTGAGCCCTTAATTTGCTCAACACTTAGCAAGCCTCCTCGGATTACTTTTCGCAAATTCTTTAATGACTTCCTTGGGTGGACTACCAGAGATATCTTGGTGAATATACATAGCGGCCAAACCGGGCAGCGTGAGTGGCAGAATGCACTCATTCTGCCACATTCCGCGCGGATTCAAAATTAGTCACTTAAGTAAACAAAACATCTTATAGAAAACGTAATACTTATTAAGTTAAGGATAATTAATGACAATTGTACCTTAGGTAGAGTAATCCTTGCTAAAAAGTTTAATTAGAATAATATCAAGTTTACTTTAAAAAAAATCATGGCAGAACTCAGATGCTTTTGGGAGGGGCTTGAGCTCCTTAGATCCTCCCCTCCCTGGATCCGCTATCCGCTACTGCTAAGGGCTAAGATATTTTCCTAATTCCGTGTGGTTTAGTTTGTGCATTGTCTGTCCTGTCGGTTAGTCAAAAAGCCGACACTGATTATAGACAACAAAACATAACTACTCGTACTGTAAAAATAGAAGAAAAACATAAATTGTATTTTTTGGCACGAAAAGTAAGTTAAGCAATACAATTACACAAGAAAATATTATTTGCGCCAAGGGTCATTAGTTCAGTAAATAATGGTCTTCTACAGTATAAGTTGCATATTATACATACCTCCTATTATATAAGTAAGACTTAAGATGCTGACAAGAGCTAAAGCGTAGTCACTGTCAGACTGCATAGAAAAGAACGAAGCGCGATGACACAACGTTTTTATTTTATTGCTAAATATGAAGCAATTATCTATTTACTCAAAAATTACTTGAGTAATCGAAAATTAAAATCAAACAAGTTCTGCATTGAAATAAGACGTTCTTGTTATTAAATAAATACCAACGTACGTTGATGTTTTGCTTAGATATTTTGGATTGGAACTCAAGGTAAAAGGTTAGTTGACGGTTATTTTGCATCCAGTTTTTTTTGCATAACGTCTTTTGGTAACAACCTTGTTCTGCGAAATATGTTCATGATTAACATATATTTCTTGCACTACCAAAAACTATACCTACAACGTGTTTATTTCGATATCCCATAACTCTAGGGTATTAATGAGACTATGTGAAAGAATCAACTGGCATATGAATTATTTATCAATAAAAAATAATTCTCGTTTTCATTTTTCATTTAAAATAAGTCACTATTATTTATGTAAAATATTGTTACGTAAAGTATACAAAATAAAATTCAATTCAGACTATTTCTGTCCTTTAAAAAAAATATGACAACGTCGAATTTTCTTAGCTTGAAAAATATGATTGATTGGTTTGAATGAAAATTATTTACTCGTACTTAACAATGAAACATAAATACACACATCGAGAGTCTAGTGTTATGTTATCTTCGAAACTATATATTTTTGTCACACAAGTTCTAGGACTTTTTGTATTATTTTTACTTATAGCATAGAACCTTATAATTATGAAACATCAAAAGGAACACGCTGCATACATAGATTTGAAAATATTTTTTTAAGACCAACTTAGAATATTTGTCTCATGTCAGCGCCTTAAACATAACTGATAAAATATGGGAGTACTTACGTATCTCTGCCTACCATTTCAGAAAACAGCATTATCAGCTTGTGTTGTTCCAACTGCTGGCACATAGGGCTCTCTTCAAGAGGGAGAGGGCTGTAATCTAACATGCGGTTGCAGGTTGGCAGACGTCACATGTCTTGGAATTTTTGGTTCTAGGACATGCCGGTTTCCTCAGGATGTTTTCCTTCACCGTTTTGAGAGCAGTGGTGATGAAATCATTTACACAAAGTAAATCGTCTGCTTGGGTTCGAACCCATGACCTACAACTAGGAAGTCGTGGCCGTTACCACTAGGCCACCAATGAACTGCCCACACTCATATGTTTTCTGGTATGAGCAGTGCAGTGGTGGCCTGATCAACCAGAAACATAATTTTAATAGTTATTTAATTGTGTGGAATGAATTAAAGCTTTATTATTTTTATCGTCTTTGTCAAAGTCAAAGTCAAATAATTTATTTCAATTAGGCACAATAAAGGCACTTTTGAACGTCGAACTTTACAAAAAATAATAATGACTGATTCTAGTCGCCCATTCCAAAAGGTAGTTTTCGTATGGAGAAGAATGGGCAAGAAACTCCACCGTTACTCTTTAAAAAAAATCATTTTATCTTGTATACACTAATTATATAATTATATGTGAAGACCATGCACCTAGAATAAGATTACTATACCACGATAGGTAAAAAGAATGAAAAATGAAGGAATGACATAAATTAATTATGTGATAGATGCATGGTGCTCACATACTTACAAACATTGTAAAATTATACTATATTTCTAACATTATAATAAGTAATACTAATAATGAGTCAGTGTGTGAGTTCAAGTAATCACAAAAAATAAAATAAATGTTAAAAAAATAATAAAAAATATACAATTCAATTAGCAACAGTAATTAGTTTAGACAAGATAAAAAAAATCATTTTATCTTGTATACACTAATTATATAATTATATGTGAAGACCATGCACCTAGAATAAGATTACTATACCACGATAGGTAAAAAGAATGAAAAATGAAGGAATGACATAAATTAATTATGTGATAGATGCATGGTGCTCACATACTTACAAACATTGTAAAATTATACTATATTTCTAACATTATAATAAGTAATACTAATAATGAGTCAGTGTGTGAGTTCATGTAATCACAAAAAATAAAATATATGTTAAAAAAAAATAAAAAAATATACAATTAAATTAGCAACCAGTACGATTTTGTCTGGATTCTGAATTGTCCTATGGAGCAGGACCAGCATGTTTCCAAGCATTTTTATCTTGGATATAATCCTCTAATTTGTAATAATTATGCTTGTTTACAAAGTGTACTTTTTACACTTTTTTGACATTTCTCGGTACCTCAGGATCCCGTAACTTATGAAGGCGTACGAGGGGCTGAAGCCAATTCGCAGAGGGCCGTTAGACGTTTCTAATGAAACGAGGCACTAACCGACGATTATCCCAGTACCCACTAATCTAGTGCACCCAAGGACAACGCCCGGTTAGTGCAGGACTACTGCAAGATATGGAAACAAAGATATTGGATTATGGGTTTGGGTGGCTAACTATGTAAAGGCTATGGCCCCTGCCTGACCAATATCGTAGAATACACAGGTAAAATGGCAGGGGGTGACTTGCACACTTATTATTATTATATTTCCAAAATGTTAACTCGGATGAAAATCTTTTCATGCAAGAAATTATTGCTCTAGTTAAAAACCATTAGATGATGTAAAAAAACCTACGAAATATTGAAAATTAAAAATAAATTCTATGTGTCGGTCGATCTTTCAGCTTGCGTATCGTTAGGGGCAGAGTCCTCGCTCCATAGCAGTATGTTGTTATTAGCAGACAGGTGGACGCTACTGCCTATCCTCTTGACAAAACTCCTTTATAGTCACTTTTGAACTATTATTAATGCCCAAACATGGTATCTGATGAGTGTTTTCCATTATTCACTTAAGTTTTCGGGCATTATATGATATCTACATACATAATATTCATTTTTCCAGTCCTAAACATAACCTACATAAAAAAAAAACAATTTAAAGATATTTCCCCACAAACTCTCCTCTCATATCTAAATAATTGAAAATTCAAATGTACATACGTAATCCTGAAACCCTTTTTCATGAATTTTCCTTTGTTTAATACATACGAGTATATTTTCCATTGTTTTCAGTTGGTCGTCAGCCGTGGTTGCGCGCGGACGTGATACTCGTCTCGAATTTTGCGGGATTTTCGAAAAGTTTCAAAGTGTCAAGTGAAGTGGATAAGTGTGTGTGTGTGTTTGAAAGTGTTTGAGTGTAATTTTTGAGTGTTTTTCGTGATTGGAAATGGATGATTTTTGAGTTTCTGCTGCTGGATATAAGGTGAGTTTGATTTTTTTGTTATATTTTGTTCAAACTCGTCGAGTTGTGTCATGGGATTATCGTTTACGTATGTACGCATTCTAACAATTTAATATTTATTTACAATACGCTTTGGGTATTAGTTTTAATGGTTATCGTTTTCATGAACTTTTATTACAGGGTTGGATACAGAATGAAAATTAAAAAAAAAACAGAATTTAAAATTCATTATTGCTTTTAGAAAATTGTGATTAATTGATAGAGATAAATTAACATAGGTTTATTAAAATATGCACAATAAATACGCATTTTTTTTTTGTAATTATACATAATGAAATAAAATTGTTTATTCTATAATTAGGACATAGGAATAACTTTTACACGTCATAAAAAAAAAAGTAAGCTAGATCGAGTCAATATTTCCTATCTGACAACGCCTGAGAAGAAATGGGGAAACGAACTCAGGAGTCAGTCTCTTATAAGGTCCAGACATAATCTCGGTCAGATAAATACACATATAGATCTTAAAGCTCGTGGCTAAGTAGTACCAGCCGCACGGGTCGATCCAACAGGTTAAGCTACGCTTGCCGGGATTGATCCTTGGATGGGTGACCATCTTTACATACCGAGACTCCTCCCGGCTGTCATTCTTGGATCTTTGACAGTCGTTACGGGTATTCAGAAGCCCGAAATTCTGACAACCAGTCTTACTAAGGGGTATCGTATTACCCAGTTACTGGGCTGTGGAGGTCAGATAAGCGGTCTCTCCATGTAAAATACTGGGTACTCAGCTGCATCCGGTTAGACTGGAAGCCGACCCCAACATAGTTGGGAAAAGACTAGGCAGATTGATTGAGGTCTTAAAGCTTTTTATTGTGAACTAGCACTTTGCCCGCGGCTTCGCTCCCGTGGTCTTTCCCGCGGGACCCGTTATTTTTTCCGGGATAAAAAGTGGCCTATATTTATCCCTGAAAACTACGCTTTCTAATGGTAAAATAATTTTTCAAATCGGTCCAGTAGTTTCGGAGCCTATTCGGTACAAACAAACAAAAAAATCTTTCCTCTTTATACTCGTAATATTAGTATAGATGGATTTCAGGGCAACCAGAAACTTAAACAGTCTTAGTTAAATAACCTTGCTGCTTTTCTTTTCAAAAGAAACTCCAGTCAAAGCCAAAGTCATTTAATTTGCTTTATTAGCATCATTTCAGCCGAAAGATGTTCACAGCTTTATTTGCTTAAAATGCGGTACTACAAAACGTGGTAAAAATACATATAAAAAATAAATCTGCCTAGCCTTTCCCAACTATGTTGGGGTCGGCTTCCAGTCTAACTGGATGCAGCTGAATACCAGTATTTTACACGAAGCGACTGATTATTTGTCCTCCACAACCCAGTTACTGAGCAACACGATACCCCTTGGTAAGACTGGTTGTCAGACTTTCAGGCTTCTGACGACCCGTAACGACTGTCAAAGATCCACGAATGACAGCCGGGACCAACGGCTTAACGTGCTTTCCTAGGCACGGAGGAGTCTCGGTATGGCTGATAATACTGAGCCACGAGCTCCTAAAAAATACATAGGTACATAGCCTGTTAAAATCATAACCCTACTTTTGCTTTATAGGGTAAAGCAGTTGGCAAGTCGGGTAAACAATGTTCTGGTGCAACGACACATTTCTCCATATTGTGCTATGTCAGAATCAGAATCAGAATATAGTATATTTCTCACACCAAGGTACATTGTTACAGTAATTTGTTTTGCCTTAATTAAGCTAAACCTTCGTGAGAGCTGGAGTCTGAACTAGGTTCGGGACCTGAATGATAGATCTCCAGGCTCACACCCCTTTGAACATATATCACATTTAGCGGCGTTTTGATACTGTTTATACATAATTAGTATTATCAAACAGTTTAGATAGAGAGGTAAAACTAATATAATAAAAGGTGTTTATACTCTAATTTGTGAAGTGTAATGTAAGGTGATTTTATTGTAGTATTGTGTGAGAAGTGTAGTAGTGTATGTGCATGTAAGTAATGATATGGTATGTAGTAATGGTATGGTATAAATTTAAACTCGAACTTTTTTGTAGAAATATTCACAAACTTTTAGGTATTATCGCAGCGATCGATAACATTGTAGATAAGGATAAAATGCTATAACACAATTTTATCTAGCTAAACATGAACAGGAAATTACTATTTTCCTTTATTTTAATCGGTTTAATTAGTAGCATACAAATCATTTCCACTAAGTATAGGTATATATATATTAAATCTTATTTATCATAATTAGGAAAAACTATTATTTTAAATTTTCAATACCAACTTACTGGGTAACACGATACCTCTTGGTAAGACTGGTACAGATAGTGCAATCCACGACGACGCGCCCCTCTCCGCGATTACTAGACTGTAAGCTGTACTGTAGTACGGAGCGGAGCGGAGTGGGGCGCGTCGTCGTGGATTGCACTATCAATGTTATATAAACTCGTGAGGTACCTGATGCGACGCACCTGGTAGGACGGCCGTGTTGGCGATAGCCGCGCTCTCTCTATGAAGTTAAGAGTGACATCACTAACTCCAGTTCAAACGAGTGGTACTTTTTTCGAATAGCCTCCAGTTTGGGCTGATTTGGCATCACACAATCCTGCTTATAATACCAGCCTAGTATTGTCCCAAAAGGCTTCTAAAGCTGAGAAGGCAGGTTGGCTATTTCAGCCTTAATATTGACATTTCTTTCAGACAACATGATTATTAAAAAAAAAAAAAAAACTATGAGCGTCAACTTCATAAACAGTGGAGTAACGTAACACAATCAAAATGTCAATGGATCGCAATGGGTTTTATATCGACAGTTCACCCAAGTTCATTGCGTTATTTAAGTTGCTGAGTAGACGAGTTTTTCAAACCTATGAAGCAATGGATTAGCAAACTCCATCAAAACTCTCGGATTCTGATAGAAAGTATGTTACGCACGCACGTTAGGTTCTGGTTACATAACACTGTGTATCAAATTGTATTCATTCTTTCTTTTTCTTTTACCCTACGTAATACACGATCGGAATCTGAATCGTTTTGAATCAAATTAGAAATCCATTGCTTCATTAGTTCGAAAAAAAAAACTGCTCAACAACGTAAATAACGCAATGAATGTTGTTGAACTGTCAAAATGAAACTAATTCGTCGTAATCGTTTACGAAAATGTGTGGCGTAATTAGATAGCTGGTGTCAGAGTTTTTATGCCACCCACGGGTCTCTGACTTGGTTTCACATGCAGGCATGCCGGTTTCCTCACGATGTTTTCCGTCACCGTTTTTGAAGCAAGTGATAACTATACATTACGCACATGAATCCGAAAATTCAGAGAAGCGTGGGTGTCCGACGGTCACACCATTAGGCTATATTATGTCATTGCTGGTGTTACTGTATTCATTGATGACGTAATACAAATTCTGTTGTTGTACTCTAATTATCACTGTACACAATGGTTTATATTGGGGCAGGTTCATCGGCCATTGTTCTTTGGGAAAGCTTGTCGGATTAATTAGTTTTCGGGAATTGAGTGGCACTTCAGTAAATATAGGTTGTAAAGCTTACTAACTTATTCGTAACTTATTAAACATAAATTATACCGTGACGCCTGTATTCCTGATGGGGTTGACAGCTGTTTACATTTTAAGAGCTATGTTATTATTACAGCAATGTTTTAACAATTTTAACCAGTGTCGGCGTCTGCGTCTCTTTACTTGTCACAATTATGCCACAGACACTAAAGGCATAAACAAGTAATTGATGTTACGTCGGATGCAGACACGCGGACTAATGTTTCATTTTTTTTATTATATTTCATACATCTTTCTTTATTTATTTTTATCTTGTAGGTATTTATTTCTGTATCTTTCCGTGACATCACTGCGGGCCCTATCAGAACACCAGCGCTGCGTCATTTATTATTAAATGTCGCAGCATCATGCTGAGATAGGAGCCTTTTGGCCTCGCACAGGACTTTCTGTTTAATTTTTTACTTTGTTTTTTTTTTCTTGCTTTTATTTTAAATAAGTGTGTGTTTTATTTGATCTCCTCTGCTTGTCCCAATAAATACTTTTTATTTATTTATTTCTTTCAATGGTGGCCCAGTGGTAGGTAATAGGTAAAATGGGCTGGTTTCCGCAACTCCACGTCAAATTGCGTATTTTGCGTACGGGTGGGAAGAATCGGTTATTCGATCCACCCCAGCTCCTCAAAGAAGGCCTGCAACGCCTTGGTCTTACTGGCAATCCCACGTAGGGTACATGGGTTACCTTGCCCTGTAAGTGGCGACCACAGGGCAGTTTAACAGCACATGAGCTGCTGTCTCAGTGGTAATAGACTCACGAGTCAAGGGTTCTCGAACCCTGACAAGCGCTTTTCTTTGTGTAAATTATTTCATCACCACTCTGCTCTCAAAACGGTGAAGGAAAACATCGTGAGGAAGCCGGCATGTCCTGGAACTAAAAATTCAAAGTCATGTGACATCCAGCAACCCGCACTGGGTCGGGTGGTGGATTACGGCCCGGACCCTCTCACCAAGTGGAGGCCCTTGTCCCAGCAGTGTGCAGTGGACACATTATAGGCTGATTACGATTATTTTATTTTATTTTATTATTTTAAGAAAACTTACAGCTAGGTTATGCATATGTGAACAATAGTGAAAGAAGGCCAATTACAAGTTTTCACTGACAAAAATTAGGATAGAACAAGAGACAGTAGACAGGTAAAAGAAAGTAAGAAGTAAAAGAACTCGGAGCGAATAATAAAAAATTGAACTTGAGAAGTGTCAGTGATCCTCGAAGAAGCGGTTACACATAGTTTTTTTTAATTTACTGACACTGGTGGTGAATAAGTCCAGATCATCAACATTCTGACACATCGAGTTGTATGATCTGCTAGCTCTAATAGTATAAGAGTTTTGTCTGTATATACGAGGGGGCGTTTTTAAGTTCGCGGAATGGAGGGTGAGAAGTCAAAATAAAAATACTAAATTATTTTTCTTTTTCAATATTATATTCACCTGCTACCCTTATACATTTTTCCGATCTTTCAATTAGCTTATGTATACCTTCATAAAAAAATGTTTTGTCTTTGTCCGAAAAATAAGCTGAAACCGCGTCCTTCACTTCTTCATCAGTTGAAAATTTCTTCCCACGAAGTTCTTTTTTCAGTTTTGGGAAGAGGTAATAATCACTGGGAGTAATAATCCAGTAACAATTCGACTTAATAGTCCATCCTTATCTTCGTTACAGAGGTCCAAAAACGTGCGAGAACACTCCACGCGGTGTTGTTTTTGAGGCGGCGTGAGCATTCTTGGCACCCATCTTGCACTGACCTTTGTCATGCCAAGATGATCGTGTAGAATTTTGAAAATGGTCGTATCCGATACTCCAATCATTTCTGCAAGCTGTTTCTTCTTTAGTCTGGCATCTTCCAATATTATTTTTTCGACTTTTTTAATGATTTCCGGAGTAGTCACCTCGATCGACCGTCCGGGCCGTGGGTCGTCTTCAAGTGAGGTGCTGCCTTGTTTAAAGAGACTGTGCCACTTGTAAACCATGGTTTTACCCGGGCAAGAGTCCCCGTAAACGGATTCCATCTCTTCCAGTATATTTTGAACTGACTTTCCTTGCTTGGTAAGGAATTTTATTACGGCACGGTACTCGATTTTTTCCATAATTCACACTTTCTTCCCGATTGAGTTGTTTGCTTGACGATAGTTCAACGACTAATGATCCAATTAAGATAAAACCTGGTATTTATACTAATATTGAGTGGCTGAAGTTGTGACCATCCCGATAATGACCTATTGTTATCCCCTCCCTCCCATTCCGCGAACTTAAAAACGCACCCTCGTACACCGTACAGAGGGAACATACAGAGGATCATGATTCCTAAAGGTAAATGATGGAACACGTAGCCCAATTCTACCAAGCAGTTCAGAACAATCGGTTGAACCATTAGCTAAACTGAACAGAAAAGCCATGTCAGCAATTTTTCTCCGCTCGATTAGTGGAAGAATGTGAAACTTCCTGCAACGACTATGATAGTCAGGTAAATAGATTTTAGATCTATACTGAATGTACCTCAAAAACTTCCTTTGAATACTTTCGACGCGATTAACGTAAGTAACATAAATAGGATTCCATACTGGTGAACAATATTCGAGATGACTGCGCACAAAGGCACAATAAAGAATTTTGAATGTTTTTATATTTTTAAAATCGGCTGATATTCTCATGATGAAACCTAGTGCCTTGGAAGCTTTTTTAATCATTTTATCAATGTGTGTGTCAAAAAGAAGTTTCGAGTCAAAAGTGACGCCTAAATCTCTAATCGTATTAACTCTGGATATTGAAGTGTTAGTTAGCTTGTAATCATAAAGAATAGGTTTAGGTTTGCGAGTGAACGTACATAAGTAGCATTTCGAGACATTTAAATCCAAGCGGTTGGCGACACAATACTCTTGGAATCTATCCAGATCAAGTTGAAGAAGTTCAGCATCTTCCTCAGTTACAATTTCACTTAGAACCTTCATATCATCCGCAAACAAAAGAACTTTTGAGTTCGAGAAACATGAAGAGACGTCATTAATGAAAATGTTGAACATTAAGGGTCCCAGTAGCGATCCTTGAGGAATCCCCGAGGGGATAAACATAGTTCTGGATGTGTATCCATTCAAAACAACAGTTTGACATCTGTTGGCTACATATGACGAGAACCACCTGAAAAGATTTCCACTGATACCTATAGCTAATAGCTTACGCAAGAGTATAGCATGATCCAGGCGATCAAAACACTTGCTGTAGTCTGTGTAGATTACATCTACTTGTGTGCGACGAGACATACATTCAGTCAAGTAATCACTGCAAAGAATGAGATTGGTGGTTGTGGACCGACCTCGCAGGAAACCATGTTGACGGTCACTAATACTTAACTTAAGAGTAGCATACAGCTGCTTATATACTATTTTTTCGAGCATTTTAGCAAAAAGGCATAGTTTGGAGATAGGTCTATAGTTTTCCACGATGTCCCTAGGCCCTTTTTTGTGAATCGGAGAGATCAACGCTGACTTCCAAATTGCAGGTACCTCACCCACAGCTAGGGATCGCTTGAACAAAAGTGAAAGAGGGGTAGTCAGACTTTTAGCACAGTTAAATATAAAAATAGGCGGGATATTATCTGGTCCTGCAGATTTTGTCAAGCCGACTCCTTTTAATAGTTTAAATACTTCCAATTCACTAACTTCGACCGAATGTATGTCTGAAGTAATACCGCCCAAATGCATGTTAGAACCCCGCGCACGCTCATTAGAAAGGCCGTTGTCACCGTAGGTGCTACTATCAGTATTTAGAAAGTTCGAGTAAAAATAGTCGCCAAACATGTTGCAGATAACCTCTCCGTTACTGGAAGTGCAGTTTCTATATTTGAGTAAGGAAGGATACGAATTCGTTTGATTTTTAGACTTGACGTATGACCAAAACGCTTTGGGGGTCTTAAATATACCTTCTTCAATTTTTTTAATATAGCAGCTAAACATTTCGCTTTCAACCAACTTAGCACGTTGTCGGAGTAAAACGAAAGACTCATGATCATATTGGTTTCCGTATTTCTTGAATTTAGAGTGGTGCTTCGCTTTTTCTTTAAGAATTTTTATCAGAGGCACCTTGTACCAGAGAGGATATTTACTGGATGGGACGACCGTCTTAACTGGTACAAAAGAATCACGCAAATCATTGAGCGTGTCGTAGAAAAATGATACAGCATCCTCGAATGCTCTCGTGCTCATTTCACTGTACCAGTCAATCTGGCTAAGCCGGTGATTAATGGCCGTATAATCGGCCGACCTGTACATAAATTTAACACGAGGAAGTGCAGGAAGAGTGTGAAGTTCCACGAAGTCAGCAGACACACAGAGAGCCTTGTGATGCGAATCTTCCGGCACCAGGGGATCACCACAACCCGCTACTGAGACCTCGCTATTAGACAAAACTAAGTCTAGTATTTTGTTGTTCACATTTACATGCGAATTGTATTGCGAGAAGTTGCAGACGGTAAAATTATCAAAGAGATTAACCTGAACATGACCTTGGATATTATTAGGCCGAACAGAATGACCATCATCATCTGGATTCCAGATTATGTTTGGTAGGTTAAAATCTCCAAGAACTAGAAACTTATCAGTGGGATGCTTCTGAACAATGTCTGTTAGGTTATTAGAAAAAATAGTTAACTGACCTGCCTGGGAGTGGCCAAGCTTCTGATCGCAGATGTACACTACACACAGATGCATTTTGTATGACACACGCGGTTTTTTCCTATGAAGGGTGATAGTGATCCACAAGTCTTCAGCAGACGAGAACCATTCACTGCGTAGATCAATGACAAGTTCCCGTCGCACCGCAATAAGCACTCCACCCCCCAAAGTTTGCTTTGTATTAGAATAATTTCTATCGCGCCTCCACACTATGTAACGGTCATCAAACAATTCGCGGTCACTAATACCTTCAATAAGCCAAGTCTCAGTTAAGCAAATAATATCGTAGAAATTAACACACACGTTTCGATAAAATACTGACGTTTTTGTACGCAATCCCCGAACATTTTGGTAAAATACACTAATAGGTGACATCGCTAACAGAAAGATAACGCATTAGTAGAACTTCAACAGAAATTGTTATGTGAGGTACATTCAGTTTAAAGCAAAGAATTAAAACAAAATACATTATAAAGACGAGCGAGATCAAACAAACTGCAACTATGATGTTATTAGTCCCATGTAATTAGGTTCTAAAATATAGTTTGGCACAAATCCAGACTCTTGTCTACTACTGAGAATTTTCCTATTGAAAAACTCAATATTAGTTTGGTCAACCCGGGGATAGAATCCAGGCCCCTTTTTGGTCGGAAATCATCAAATGACTTCTCCCGCTCTGGGTGGAGCGGAAGGGCGTGTCAGACTCGTACTGACTAAAACCCACCCGTGTTCCTTCGGTTGCCTTTACGTTGCCAGGGGCCACGGTATCTCTTTCGGATTTTCCCGCAACCCCGGCAGGCCATGGGATCCCTTCACTCGCTGACATGTCTTTGAGGGGCGCGTGGAACACAACGCACCGTCGACCCGGGCCTGGTCATTACCGGACGGCGAGCTACCCATTGCTCACCGTCCGCAAGCCCGCGCCTACAATGGCCGGGAATCACAAGCCGATTCCCGGCCATCGAGGGCTTCTCCTCCTGCGACGGCTAGGGGCGTGAGGGCGTGAATTTTGCCTCTCCCTCATGCGTTCCACCTCTTCCTTCGCGAGAATTACCGCTTCGCAGAAGGAGGTGACGGCCTCCCATGCCCTCTCGCTCCGTACTGTCCTTGTGGAGGCGATCGGTGCAGGCCATGCACCGATCGCCTCCACAAGGACACGCTGGTGATCTGCCGAGGCCGGGCAGACCTCCACCGTATGCTCCACAGTGTCCTCCGGGCGATCTACGCAGTTTGACACCCGGGGAATCCAGGACTTTTCGCTCACATTTCACATTAGCACAACATTTTAAAAAGTTCCAACATTTTCCTGTGCTCGGGAGTTATATTCATGTTTCTGGTGGTATCATTTTTGGGCTAAAACTGTAAAAATATTGAGGCTAAATTATGCAAAATACACGCTTGGATGCGAGATTCACCCCAACGCTTTTAGGTCACACAAACAACTATATACTCTCGTATATAGGTATCTTACCTATCTATGTTTTTTTTTGAAAGCACAATTTTTTCTTGGCATACATTTCTAAGGGCTTTTTAGGGTTTCGTACCCAAAATGTGCCAACGGGACCCTATTACTAAACGCTCTGCTGTCCGTCCATCCGTCCATCTGTCACAGGGAAGACACTTGTAATTTTCAGTTTGTTATACTATAGCCGCTATAACAACAATTAAAATAAAGGGGATACAAGAAACGTGTTTTTTATAAATGTAAAAAAGAAAATGTAGTGTTAAATAATGTACCATGATATGGAACCCTTTGTGTGCAATTTCGACTCGCACATAGCCGCTTTTTTAAAAACGGACCCGAATTTTTTACGAAGGTCGGCTAGCAGAAATTTCTTTGGGATTTTTAGATTCCTTTACTTCATATTTCGTAAATATTTACTTAATTTTCTCTGTTTTTGTTTCTGTGTGATTTTTTGAAGTTAAAGGATTATAAAATTAATCTAAATGTAGGCCAGCAATGTTGCAAACTTACACTGGTTGTTACATTTCAAGAACATTGATTTCTCGTATAAAGTTAAAAAAAGCTTTAGAAACTCCTACAAAATCCGACTACGGCAAAGCCAAAAGGAAGGGTTATGATTTTAGCAGTCTCTTATGTATGTTTGCTTTTACGTGTGTTCCACCATAGCGCCTAAACTACTGAACCATTTTGAATGAATGGGGTATCAATAGGTTGGGAGTGGCGTGAGGAGGCGAAACGCCGGGGCGTAACTCCGCTGCCGCGAGAAATCATGGTACAGCGGACAGAGCTCCAGCGTCTCTCATGATCGATCATGATGGATTTCATAGCGTCATGGAGAGTGCGATTGTCGCAACCTAGTGCGGGGCACGCAACAATTGCGGCGATAATGCGCAACAAATTAGTTATAATATTTCTATTACATTATACCCGCAGTAAGAGTACCCGCAGTTTAATCTGTATTTTATTATATTAGTTAATATTATGTTTTGTATTGGTTTAATGTGCAAAAGTTGTTTACAATATACAATTGGATCTTAATGTACACGTCTGTAGATAGTTACCCGGGAAAGATCTAACGCCTAAGGTACAGGCTCGGCCTAGTTTAGGTGTTAGTGGTCATTCGAATTGTGTTCAAATGCAGAATTGTACCTACTGTTTACCAAAATCATTTTTGTAAAATATTTTTGTGTCAATAAAGCTTTTTTATTTATTTTATTTTATTATTATAAGTCCTCTCTTTGAGGAGTGACTAGAAAGGCGTCCTCACCTTCCGACTGACGCAGGTCCTCACCGAACACGGTTGTTTCGGAAGGTTCCTGTTTCGGACAAGGCGGGAGGAAACTCCCGGGTGTCATGGTACGGTGCGAGAGGGCATGGGAGGCCGTCACCTCCTTCTGCGAAGCAGTAATGCTTGCGAAATAGGAGGCGGAACGCGTGAGGGAATGGCAAATTTCGTGCCCTCACGCCCCTAGCCGCCGCAGGAGACACCCTGGGCGTCGAGAATCACAGGCCGATTCGAGGCCACCGCCGGCCCGGGTCGACGGCACAATGTGTTCCACGCGGGCCTCAAGAGTCAGCACAAGCAAAGGGATTCGATAGGACCGATGTCTGCCGGGGTTGCGGGAAAGTCCAAACGGCAACTGTGTTCAACTGAAAGAACACAGTTGGGTTTTAGTCAGTAAGAGTCTGACACGCCCTTCTGCTCCGCACAGAGCGGGAGAATTTATTTGATAATGTCCCACACAAAAAAAAAGAAGTAATAATGGTCCGGTTAACATAGGCTATATAAATTCTCCCTAAATTTAAAATGGTGGTCTTTACACGTAAATTTCTAACCTCGAATATAAATAAATTGAGATAATCATGACATGTTTGGTTCCCAAAACCCAACATTTATCAAAAGAAAGGTCTTGACGGGCAAATTTCAAAGATGTATTCATATTGTCAAAGTAAATAAATATGTTTAAATAGATAAAAACAAGCAAAAGTGAGACTGCGCTACGTACGGCGCGAGGTAATCAAAACTTATGGTTAAGAAGAAAAACAAGTACAACGAAATATTTATATTTTGGATTACTTCGAAGCTAGTGATAGTGTTGGCGTCGAAATAAATCACGCTGTGGTTTCGTTCAAGGCACTATGCACTGCTATTTTAACTTAAATTTTAATTGTATTACTCTTATTTACGTGGTCGTAAAGTTTATAAAGCGTTAAAACGGAAAAGTATAAAATATAACATAAGAATATACACCGAAACAGCACCACATAAAAAAATAATGAACTTTTACCAAAACCTTTATTTTTAACCACCAAAACTTTTACAAGCAAAAATACGACTTATTTTTAGATCCGTTGAATAGCTGCATTCCATGAAAACGTGAATTATCCGGGTGCCGGATGGCCGGTCCGTTGGTAAACCGGACACGGACACACACCAGAGAATAGTTTGGATGAAAATTGGAGGGCTGTGAAGTTTGACAAAGTATTTTTGGCTATGCAGAATTTTATCGGACGATTTTCACACCGATTCTAACAAATAATCTAACATAACATAACGCTTGTCAAGTATTCCCCGAAGGGATAGGCAGAGGTGTATTTTATACCCATATTTCGCCAGTTATGTTGAAGTTCTATGTAAGAGGGGGCGAGCTTATTGCCATAAACTGGGCACAAATCAACTCGTTCGCACAAAAAAATCGTTACGGTAACCTAATTACAAAGAAAAACAAAAATTACTCTCAGCAGTTAAGTCTTGTGATTTAATTAATTGTGTCCACTTTTTCATTTCCCCTAATCTTGTAATAGGAATGGTATCTGTGGGCCTAGCACAACAGTGCAGAGTAAATGTAACGTTAATTAGAACGATTTTAAAGTTAAAGTTGAATATTCTCGTTTCGCACATAGTATTTACTTAGTTTTAAGACTATTCATATCTTTCGATTCAAATCAAACTCAAACTCAAAGCATTTATTTAAATTAAACCATTTACAGGCACTTTTGAATTGTCAAGAGGTCAGTCAGTCAGAAATATGAAGCTAGTTGCCCATTCCAAAGCGTAGGTTCCTATGGAGAAGAACGGGCAAGAAACTCCACGGACACTCATTTAAAAAAAAAAAACTTCCAAAATATTGTTTACATCATTCATGTTGAAACTATACATGTGAGAACAATGTAGAAAGACGTGCACGTAAAAAGCGTCCATAATAAAAGATAAAAACAATTCAAAAATTAAAAATAAGCCGTGGCAGATAAGAGATGACCAGTCCCTACTGATGGCGCCCGTTCACGAACATGACGCATGGATCAGCACCGTTTAGCTCAACCATTTTGAAGGGAATACATATTACAGTGCCTAAAAACCCGCCTTTTCAACCAATGTGTCCTGCCAACTATGACCTATGGAGCTAAGATATGGAAGCTCACAATGGAAACTGTCCACCGCTTATGAGTAGAAAAAAGGGCCAGGGAGTAAGTTGTAAGTAAGTAGGTCTTTCTTTGCTTAGAATGTTGGTACATAAAAATAAGTTGTTAAATTATATAAAAGGATCCGTGTACATTCTGCCTTATTATAGCATGCAAATGTTATACAAAGTAGATATTATATTACAAACAATTATCATTTAAGAAATCCTGCACAGAATAATAACATATATCTAAAGAAATTCTGTGAAACTTTTTTGAATATTTTTGCAACGGTAATTTTTTAATTTTTTTTCACTGGCTATAAATATTATAAGCACATTCAATCAAATCAATATAAGTTAACAATGTCAAGATGAAATTTAGTAAATAATTTGAAATAGGCAATACATTAAATAATGTCAAGTTTAATGAAATGGGATTATAAAATCGTCAAGTTTGAGGATAATACAGTTATGTAAATGAAAAAATAAATGATTTAGTACAAGTCAGGAGCGAGAGGGAGCGAGCAATGCTTGGTATAACCCTACTAGACACAACACCGAAATCCGTCGTCGGTCGAAAGTCTACAACGTCGGAGACCGGGCGATGCGCCTCAAGTGGAGGGGGGCAGGATATCTAGTTAGACGAGGAGATGGCCGATGGAGTAAAGCTGTAACCGAATGGTGGCCAAAGTTAGGTAAAAGAAACCAGGGCCGTCTAAAAGGGCGTTGGGTTGATGATATCGTCAAAGTGGTGGGAAACATCTGAATAAGACTATGGCAGAAAAAATGGGAGTCCTATATCCAGCAGAGGGCGATTCCGGGTTGAAATGATGATGATGGATCTGGGGAGTTTATTGCGCCACTTCTTCTTCCCAGCTAAAGCACTTGGAAGTGGTGAAGGGTGGGCGTTTTTGGGGGACTGTCTTATGTAATTTTGACGTTCGAAAAGTACTGATTCTCAGCCTAGTTTGAATAAATGGCTTTTGAATTTTGAAATTTAGATGATGAATATGACTCATATCTACGAGTAGTACTAATTGTGCTTGCCGCATTTTAAACCAAAATGTTATGACACAATCAGCCTTTAATTTTTTTACTGCTGGGACACCGGCCTCCTCTGCAGGTTCTTAATCCACCACGCGGGCCCAGTGTGGGTTGGTAGATGTCACATGTCTTCGAATTTTTGGTTCTAGGACATGCCGATTTCCTCACGATGTTTTCCTTCACTGTTTTGAGAGCAGTGGTGATGAAATAATTTACACAGAGTTATGCGCCTGTCTGGGTTCGAACCTGTTATTACTGCCACCATTGCTCTCCAAATGTTATAGAATAGTTCTATTTTTGATTAAAAGTCGTTCGAAATCTTATTACGTTTAAAGAAAGAAAATAAAGTAAATAAAATATGTTTATTTGCGGCTTACTTCACACGTTCGTACTCGTATTAGGGCCTCAGGTAAGTCCCAAGTAGGCATGGGACTTTTAACATGACTGACGAAATGATGGTTCTAAAATTACGCACCTCTCCGCTCGCTCGCTCGCTCCGCTCCGTACTAAAGTACAGCTGTAATCGCGAAGTGGGAAAATATAAGCGTGATGGTATAGCCCAGTTATTGGGTGGATATGTCAGACGACAGTCACACCGTGTAATAATTTTATTACTATCAGCTCCTCGATTAAAACCTTACGATAACTTATCTGACATTCGATTTGCTTGGACAACGATAATTTTAATTTAAAATGGCCGCATTCCGGTGATACATAATCGCTGCTGCCCAAAAATAAAAGTAGTTTCTAAGCAATCATTTTAGTTTAATATCATTTTAGTTTTGATTTCGGAAGTCGGTGTCTTTGGTTTTTTATTTTCGTTTTTTTGCCACCGACTTCCGAAATAAAAGTTATTTTTCACTTTGCAGTGTTTTTTTTTTGGAACTCGGTTTTATTTTTTGTGAAAAAGTTTTTATTTTTCACTTTCTAGTGGTGGTACCTACACAAAACCCCCACAAAAATTTGAATACCACTACCTGCTATGTAAATTACAGTGACAGGAACTATTAGAATATCATCCACATATACTAGGTGGGAAAAATACGTATTATTGAAGCTATCTCAAAAATCCCTCATCAGATCTTAACCAAATTTATATGGGACCACTTCTAAAGTATGCCCTACCAAACAAAAAAAGAATCATCAAAATCAATTCATAATTGGCGGAGAAATCGCGTAACAAACATACAAAAAAAAAAAAAACCTTTTTGAAGTCGGTTGAAAATACTTCCCCACATACTACAACTAAATTAAACGAAATTTGAATCTGGTATAAAACGCACACTATGCTGCCAGACATATTATAAGCTGAGGGATTATATCGCTGACAAAATGCTTGGCTCAACGCTGGTCCAGCTCCACCAGGGCGCATAAACTAATTTATTAGCATTTGAAAAAATATTGTTGGAGCTGCTGAAGATTGTAAAAACTATCTTTGAATTGTATAACTTCAATCTCTTAGTATTGTATAATTGCATAGCACATGTGTGAGCACTGTGACCATGTACCTTCTTCTTTGTAAAGGTACCATTTGCTGGGTGCGTCTTTCATTGACTTGAATGTGCCCTGGTGGCTGAGAGTATGTCATGCTCACTCAAATATCTTGCTGGTGGTGGCGTGTGTGTTGGATCTATAAGTTCCCTTCAAAATGGTTGAGCTAAACGGTGCTAATCCATGCGTCATCTTCGTGAACGGGCGCCGTCAGTAGGGACTGGTCATCTCTTGTCTGCCACGGCTTATTTAAATTTTTGAATTGTTTTTATCTTTTTATTACGGACGCTTTTTACGTGCACGTCTATCTACATTGTTCTCACATGTATAATTTCAACACGAATGATGTAACCAATATTTTGTAACAATATTATGATTTAAAAGAGTGTCCCTGGAGTTTGTTGCCTGTTCTTCTCCATAGGAACCTACGCTTTGGAATGGGCAACTAGCTTCATATTTCTAACTGCCCGACTCCTTGACAATTCAAAAGTGCCTGTAAATGATTTAATTGAAATAAGTGCTTTGAGTTTGTGTTAGAATTGGAGCTTACATTTTTTTAAATGTCGATTTTTGGCTTGAAATGGTTTCTAATAGCCAATATTATGCAAAAATATGTCATAGGATACAATCTGGTAGGCAAATTAAATTGGTAGCCGCTTCACTTAAAACATATTTTACTTGCAAAAAAACAAGATTTTTTAAGTCATGGTAAAATACTCATTATTATTTTTTTCTTCCTCCCACCAGGTTGCTTTGCTAAGTAAAACTTTTTAACAAAACATTACAAGTCGGAACTATTTTTATTACAACATTCATAAAAAAAGATAAAACCTTACAGAGAACAATAAAAGACCTACGCGGCTACGACGTAGCTGTCACGCTACGCCGGCTACAATGTCGTAGCAGATATGTTTTCTTCCGCTACGCCGCACCTGACAATTTACATGGAATGACTCGCAAGACAATGTATTGGTTCGATCACTTACGATGTAAATTTAACACCACCGTACATATTCAGATACATAATTAAATTGATGTCTTGTATTTGTTGTTGTTGTCTTTTGTTGGTAGATTATACCCTTGTTTTTCATTACTCTATTTAATATGTGTTTATACTTTTATGCAAGATTCTGAGAGCACAAGCTACTTTTAATAATGAAGAATATAATAGGTTATTTACTAAGGTGCCCTTTTTTTGCAAAAGAGTTTACTATACTTACGATAGTGAGTTTTTAATTTTTTTCCATACTTTGCTGGTCAGCTTCTAGTTTGACCAAATGTAGCTAAATTTATATCATCATTTCAGCCATAGGACGTCCACTGCTGAACATAGGCCTCTCCCAATGATTTCCAAATCGGCCGGTTGGAAGCGACCTGCATCCAGCGGCTTCTTGCGACCTTTATTAGGTCGTCTGTCCACCTTGTGGGCGGACGTCCTACGCTGCGCTTGCCGGTACGTGGCCTCCATTCCAGAACCTTTCTGCCCCATCGGCCGTCAATTCTGCGCGCTATGTGCCACGCCCACTGCCACACAAATTTATATAGATAAAAAATAAATAATACACTATTTAAAAATAAAAACCAAAAAGAAACATATATCTTCACATCGGCTAAAATTTCATGTTTTTTTATTTTTTATTTTATTTGCTTTCACAACTTACATACCGTGAAACGCCGAAATAAGGTTTGTTTCTTTGTCAGATTACCTTAATTACAGTCCTAAATAATTCGTACCTCATTTTTGTTCCATTTAGGGCAGGGTTCACGATGAATAAAGAATGGTCACCCATCCACGAGCTGACCTTAGCAAGCGCACCTAAATCTCACAGATTGTTAGATTTCCGATAGACCCACAAAAATGCCTGTAGTACTGAAATATGCCTGTAGTGCTATATTCTATACAGTTCACTTGGAACCTCACTCAAGTGAGCGCACACAATTCGAAAGCGAACTCATTTGTTTTTAAAATAGTCGCAGATTCACAACAAGATACCTTTTTGAATTTCGAAGTTATATTTTGAGAATAACACTGTTGTATCTTGATCTAGAAATAATAGATTTTTTTACTACATCAAGTTACCCTTTCAATTGTTTTCGAACATCTTGAAGGTTTCTTTAGATTTTATTTACTTAAATTCTTTATAAAAATCCTTTCTTGTTTATCAAAGCATTTCTTTTCTTTGTTCATTCTGTGTAAGAGGAAATATTTGGCATTTCAGCATGACTTAGGTATTTTTGGTGTACATAAAAAAAAAACATTTTCAGAAATTAAATTCCATTTTTAACCGGATCGAAAAAGGAGGAGGGGATTCATGAGCTTTTATTATTATTTTTACTTTCTTGTGATGTCACATTTTAATTGTTATTAAAGTTGCTTATCCTATATTGTTTCCACCTGCTGGCATACAGGCTCTCTGTGGGAGACGATTTTTTTTCTTTTTT
Source organism: Xanthia togata (assembly GCA_963853775.1). Lineage (NCBI taxonomy): Eukaryota > Metazoa > Arthropoda > Insecta > Lepidoptera > Noctuidae > Xanthia > Xanthia togata. Next base: position 9,187,788 of record OY970817.1, on the reverse strand, counting down.
TCTTGAAAATTACCACATAAATAAACTCTCAGTACGATACCTAATACCTCTCAGTACATACCCTCACGGATCAGACAGCTTTTTTTTGCATGTTGTATATTTAGAATTAAGGTATGGAGTAGAAATCGAAGTATGGATTTTAAGCTTTTAGCAATATGACATAAAACCATCATAAAAATACCTACATAAACTCACGCCCATGGGGGTAGGCAGAAACTACAGAACGCCACCTGCAACGATCCTTACATACTCCTTTTGCACACATAAACACATAAATCATCAATTATTATAAAATGAACAAAATGGAACACATATTAGTAAAAAAAACAACAGTGTCCATACTTTCGGAACATTGAGTTGCCTATGGTTTCCAAATCTACGACTAAAATAGCTGTTGATGCATCATGGAACAATAACAGCAACCACAAAATCAATGTATGTTACAAAATTAACAATGTCCAATTTATATTAATTATTTTGAACACTATAAAACAAAAAATTTGGACATTTTACAAAAGTGGACATAGTCGTTTTTGAAACTAGTAGATTCTCTGTACCACATTTTTTTGTATTTATATAATTTTAATTTTTAATTTATTGTTCGTGTGTATTTATATAATATTAATTTATAATTTTGCCATTTACTGATTTTCATAAAAAAAAAAACTTCTGAGGAGTTCATTCAAACCCTCGATTTCAACATAACGCTGCGTTTTGACTCTTATATAGAGCAAAACCATTTGATTTGTCAACTTGGATGCAATATAGAAGTCAGCATAGAATTATATTTAAACGTAGCTACTTAGTTCAGACTTGTTCAAAATAACTCACTGTAAGGGCGTTATTACACTAACGCGATTGAGGTTGCGTCCATTTTATTGATCAACGTCGATAGTTTTTTATCTTCTTCTTGTTTTCGAGTCGATGGTAAATACATGTATTATGCGAGCTGGGCCCAGTAGGTGGTTAAATTTTTTAGGTCCTCAGAAGTGCAGCAATGCTATTCTGTAATCATCTCACCGTGAAAACTTAGGTGAAGTGAGCTCTGAGTGAACTGTCAGTCCCTAGCAGCAAGTGGAATGACAGCTCACTTCACGTTACTTCACTTAAGTTTTCACCGTGAGATTATTACATATTATACTGGCTGTTTGGTCAGGAGCACCGCATTCGCACTGGGTATCGCTGGGTTTATAGGCCCACTTTTAACCACCTTCTCATCTGATGGTAAGCAATTATGAGTGCGGGGAATACAACTGCAGTTTTTGTAAGTCACCAGACACCTATATATACACAGTATTTCAGAAAATCAGACGCAGAGGTACAGGAGTGTAAAGATATAGCATAAATTCACCAATAATAAGTAATTTAGACAATTTAGACACTTTTGAACTAACTAACTCTCGTTTATTTGGTCTTCCCCTAGACTTATAGACTTCCAGATTCATTCTCAAAGTTTTTCTCACAACAGTTCCACGCTGATTCTTGACAGAGATTTAAAAACACATTGAAGTCAAACTATTAATCGATTTTTTCGACCTTCACCTTTGTTTCAATATCGGATCAACAACGTTCCACATTTCATTTGATATTTCTATAATTGATCTATTCTACAAAATTAGACGTCACATAGTTATAGAACGACCAATAAATTGGTCGTTCTATACTTAATCACTGATTAATGTCGACTTTATTGATCAGTTTGGTGTGATCAATTTATGCTATTACACAATAGCATAAATTGATCCTTAACATAATATCTCGCTTGTAATCTTCAAAGGGTTCAGCAGACGTGTACCGGTGAAACGTGTACCCACATTTCACCAGTTATAGTAGTAGTCCCATGGGGGCGAGCCTATTGCCATCAATCAGGCAGAAATACAAACTCCGGGCTGATATTGAGAAATTGCTGATGGAAAAACCTCTTCTCCTTCTTTTCGTGTGGTTAGTAAACTTACCTGGTGTCAGAGTTTTAAAGCCGCCCATTGGGCTCTGACTTGGCTTCACATGCCGTCGAGAAATATCTCTCAGGCATGCCGGTTTCCTCACGATGTTTTCCTTCACCGTTTTTTGAGCAAGTGATAATTATATAATACGCACATGAATCCGAAAAGTCAGAGGTGCGTGACTTGGGTTCGAACTCGAGACCTACGACTTGTCAGTTTGACGGTCACACCACTAGGCTATCACTGCTTTGGAAAAACCTAACTACACCTTTTCGACCTGGGAATCGAATCGTAGCGCTACTGCTGAGCATGGCCATGCTAGTAGCGCTTGCAACTACTAGACTAACGAGGCAGTTCGATCGAAATTAATAACGATGTTGAATGAAATTCGACGGTGAGAAATACATTTGATCGACATTGATCGCGTTAGTGTAATACCGCCCTAAGGAAAAGGGTGCTGTAACGTTATTTATGTAATACCTGTCGAAGCTTCTTGCTATTTGAAAAATGGCGTTCTGGATAAATTAACTTGGGGCTGAAAGTGTACGTATTGTTATAGTAGTTAAACAAACAAGCGACCTGCCTCTGGTTTGCACAGGTAAAATAGTGACATATCGAAATATCGAGATTTCTGTGCTATATTTAAGTATTAAACACGCAATACTTCCTGAGGAGCTCGTGGCTAAGTAATAACTGCCGCACGGGTCGATCCATCAGGTTAAGCTACGCTTGCCGGGGTTGGTCTGTGGATGGGTGACCATACCGAGACTCCTCCGTGCCTCGGAAAAGCACGTTAAGCCGTTGGTCCCGGCTGTCATTCGTGGATCTTTGATAGTCGTTACGGGTCGTCAGAAGCCCGAAAATCTGACAACCAGTCTTGCCAAGGGGTATCGCATTACCCAGTTACTGGGTTGTGGAGGTCAGATAGGCAGTCGCTCCATGTAAAATACTGGTATTCAGCTGCATCCGGTTAGACTGGAAGCCGACCCCAATATAGTTGGGAACAGGCTAGGCAGATTGATTGAGACATGCAATACTTCCGTACTTAACCCGTCGCACGCGCATTTAGCAGACACAATAGAATTTTATTGTTACTTGCACACATGGGGTGCAATCGACATTTTAAGAGTTAATGCAAAAAAAATACGCAATTTGGTGAAAACCGTGTGTTACGTAGTACCTAAAATCTATTATGTAGTTAGTTTAAAGGTTTTCAACGGTCATACAAACAGACACGAAAAGCGACTTTGTTTTATACCATGTTTAGGTAGATAAACCCTGCCTGCCTCTGGAAACAATCTATCATTTAATTCAGTTTGATGTGATTATTGCAATCCTTATGAGTTACTAGCACTTTGCCCGCGGCTTCGCTACCGTGGTCTTTCCCGTGGGACCCATTAATTTCCCGGGAAAAAGTAGCCTATGTTACTCCCTGAAAACTAAGCTTTCTAATGGTAAAAGTATTTTTCAAATCGGTCCAGTAGTTTCGGAGCCTATTCAATACAAACAAACAAACAATCAAATCTTTCCTCTTTATAATATTATTAGTATAGATATGCAGACGGAACTGCCTCGTTGGTCTAGTGGTCGCAAGCGCTACTGCTGAGCATGAGGTCCTAGGTTCGATTCCCGGGTCGGGCAAAGTGTTATTGGGTTTTTCTATCTGGAATTTCTCAGTAGCAGCCCGGAATCTGGATTTGTGCCCGGTTGATGGCAATAGACTCGCCGCCTATTACATGGGACCTAAACATGACTGGCGAAATGTGGGTGTACCTATTACAGGTACACCTCTGCCCAACCCTTCGGGGAAACAAGGCGTTATGTTATGTTATGCAGACGGTGAGCGTCATTCGTATTCACGTTAATTCAAATATATTATAGTGATCGCCATCTTTTTGCTAAGCTTTGTGGGAGATATTTCATTTAAAAGCAGAAAACATACACTTAAAAGTAAACATACAATCCTAATGTAGATGTCATGGCCAGATCTTAGAATTGATAATTTCATGAAATTAACATCGGCCGCTGGTCACATCATGATGTGGTCTGGCCAGATTCTACTATTGAATACTCAACGTTTGACGATATGAACAGTTAAACGCACGTCTACTTCATGATGTGGCCAAACATTAGTGATCATATCGTAAAATAGTTAGATTATCCACCGGTAGAGGCGTTGATGTCGCTTTGTTTTTGTTGTGCAATCAAACAAAATAGGGTGACCACGCAAAAAAAGTCAATGGACTTTAGATGACCAAATAAATGATATTATGGAAAGCGATCCACTTCGCAGTTGCACTTGCCGGGCGCTGCCCCAGCGTGAATAATTGCGCCATAGTACTTCAAATTAGTTTAAAAATTAAAAATGTACGCCGCTTATGTAGCACCCCGATCAAATCGGTTAGATTAGGTTAGAACTGTGACCAACCAACCGGAGTCGAGCGAGCGCTACTTCCAAGTTGTTCGCAATTTTTACTACACCTTAAACCATGATATGGCCAAACGTCGACTGACATATCATTAAACATTGACGTTTAAACGATAAGGCCAAATTTAGCTGGCCATTTTAAGAAATGAAAAGAAATATACATACATACATACTCTCGGAAAAAATTACCCTCCTTCTGGAGCAGTCGAGTAAAATTGTGAGCTGTATAGCTACATATATATCAAAATTATGTAACGATAGTTGGTGACGCTTTGGGGAGTCTATTACCACTACTCTAAACGGGCACAGATCCAACCACCGAAAGCTCATCAATCGCATTTACGACCACTAAGCCAACACCATATTCCTGCCCCTGTTCCATATTACTTGGGGTCGGCTCAACGCGTTCTTTTCCTCCATTCTCCCATCTCAACCATCTCTATCGTTCACTCCTTTGTCTTTCATATAATTCCTCAGACAATCTTTTTATCATTTCTCTAGTCTTCCTCTCCTTCACTATCCATCAACATTTACTGGCGCTTGGCGTGGCAACACGTCAATCGCAACAAGTCAATCGTCATCCTGAGGATACCTCATTGAGAGGTGAAACACATGTTGATTTCTTACAGGGTTCTTTATGACTCTTTAAGAACAGTTAAGCGGATTAGGTTACTAAAAATATACTTCGTCTATTGTATTTTATTATGGATTTCCGCAAAGTCACGCCTGAGTCCATTAACTATTCGTCACTCCTTTAGTTACATACATATCAAACCTCCTCATCACTGCATGCCCGTACAAAGAAAAACGATTCCATTTAAAAAGATCTGTCCACAACCACTAGAACAACAAGGTAATGAAACGATGATAAAGACGTGCTTAGCTTAAAGGTTAAGTAGGATATATCTTACGAAGTCCTAATTTCATACAAATGGAATCGTAAATGCCAGAATGTTTGGATGAGGCCCAGGTGTCACTCGGCGCTTTCAAGACATATTTCGGGGAATTCGAGACATATTAGTATTACACGTGGCGCTAAGACGTGATAAGAATGGTAACTTTTCTCACGTGTTGACAGTAATCGCTGCCTGCGGCGATACACGTGTACTGAGGAACTACTGGGAAATTCAGGCAACCCATAGCGGGAGAAGTTATCTGATAATTTCCCAAAAATAAAGAGGTTTTTATTTGAACAGGGTTAATTGCAATACGCTCGCCCGCTATATACATAATCAGACTTAAACAGAACTGGTGAAATATGCCATACCTTCGGGAAACACAGGAATCATGTTATTTGCTACTGGGGAGTTACTGCGCCACTTCTTCTTCCCAGCTAAAGCACTAGGAAGTGGTGAAGGGTGGGCGTTTTGGGGGACTGTCTTATGTAACTTTGACGTTCGAAAAGTGCTGATTCTCAGCCTAGTTTGAATAAATGACTTTTTAATTTTAAATTTTTGATATGTTATCTATCGTGTTATTAGCACTTTTGTATTATTTTATACCATTTCACGGGTTATTCCCGTGAAATTTCTTGTTTCTTCGTATCGCCCTGCGCTAGTACTTCATTTTTACTTAGCGTCATTTCAAAATTTTTGCTCGGCTCCTAAGTCATAGCGTGATAATAATCTATCTTGACTATGAAACTATTTTGTTAGTTAAGGATTAATATCATGAAACGAATATCATCTTTCGATTAAACCCGTGTTACGTGTTACTAATTTGAACAAAAAACGGTTTTTGTGACTTAACTCTATTAGGTAGACATATAGTCTCGTGGACTTTTTTGCGGCTAATGTTTGACTACCATAAACATGTAGTATATTATTTTATGTATCATCAATAGTTTTCGCAGCGCACGCCAAATAATGACTTTTATGCGCAATATTTTGATACCTTGGGCTACATTATTTCAATTTTCACAGGGAACTCAATTTTTTTTTAAAAATAATATACGGCCATGCTACTCGCTAGGAACAAATATATCTTAGAGATATATATAAATTATTCTAATGATTATAAATCTGCAAATTGCAAAATACGTAAGCAAATTTGAATTTCGGGAGCTACAACTGAGGATCCACCTTAAACAAAATTAATAGGTACATCGACACAGAATTTTAAATAAAACCTCACTCTCTACTCCAACCATTTTGTTTCAATCTCTGTGCAACCCCGAACGTGCTTCCTTCCCTTATCAGATAATCCGTGGAGCTACTGATTTAAACACAGCACGTAATTGGCTTGGCACTCTACAGCTACAAAATAACGGGTATAGAAGGGGAGCTTCATACAGTAAGCGAAAATGCGCTTACACCTAGACACGCTTCACGCACAGTGAGTGCAAGCGTACTCGCGACCGGCATTTGTTTGAAATCGTCGTACGTACAAGTCGTGCCATTGAAGTTGAGACTTGACGCTCCACGTGGTTTGATTTGCGCAGTAGACGATTTATGGGTCTCTTTAGCGGTATGAGGTCCCCAGGGCGTCATCGGGGTGGCCGAAAGAGCGGCGGGTGGTGCGGTCAAGTCTAAACTTTAATGGCACGGCTTGTAATCGTCTATGTGTTCGTCTATATGTGTGTGTGCCGGTTTTCGGTCGTTGTATGGAGCTGACCTTCTGTACCATTCTGTGGTATTGGTACAGCATACCGTTGTTTTAAATTCTGTTCACCTGCAGGAGAAGTTCGTTGTGTAATATTTATGTTTTAATGTTGATGGATTGAATGTTTTTTCGCAAACTGGGTCATAATAATTATTGTTTTACAGTATGACAAGTAAAAGAAAGTGTAGTACTTATGAGAATTCACAACTTTTACTGTGGAACCAAGTATGAAAAAGAAAAAAAAAGTCTGCTGTTTCAATTAAAAGGTTCAATAGTTACATTGGACAGTCAGGCTTATAACCATCTTGCTAGCTGGCTAGTATTTCAATATGAGCTATTTTTCTAAATGTTTTTCTTCTTATTCTCTAAATTATAAAAAGAAAAGATTTGATTTTTTGTATGTTGTTTTGTATGTTTGTTTATTTGTTTGTAATGGATAAACTCAAAAAATACTTAACCCCTTTGAAAAATTCTTTCACCCATAAAAAGCTAAATTATCAGCGAGTAACATGGTTGTATTTTATATATTAAAAAAAAAAAAACCTTGTGAAAATTGCAATAATGTAACCCAAGGTATTGGGCATAAAAGTCATTATTTTGCGTGCACTGCTAAAACTATTGATGATACATAAAATAATATAATACATGTTTCTAGTATAGTCAACATTAGCCTCAAAAAAGTCCACGAGGCTATATGTCTAACTATTATAGTTAAGTCACAAAAACCGTTTTTTGTTCAAATTTGTAATAATTTTTTGTTCAAACTAGACAAAATCGAACTGGTTGCTAATTTAATTGTATAATTATTTTTTTAAACATTTATTTTATTTTTTGTGATTACTTGAACTCACGCACTGACTTATTATTATTAGTATTACTTATTATAATGTTTGAAATATAGTATAATTTTACAATGTTTGTAAGTATGTGAGCACCATGCATCTATCACATAATTATGTCATTCCTTCATTTTTCATTCTTTTTACCTATCGTGGTATAGTAATTTTATTCTAGGTGCATTGTCTTCACATATAATTATATAATAAGTGTATACAAGACATAATGATTTTTTTTTAAAAGAGTAACGGTGGAGTTTCTTGCCCATTCTTCTCCATACGAAAACTACCTTTTGGAATGGGCGACTAGAATCAGTTTTATTATTTTTGTAAAGTTTGACGTTCAAAAGTGCCTTTTTTGTGCCTAATTGAAATAAATTATTTGACTTTGACTTTGACTTAATAACACGTAACACGGGTTTAATCGAAAGATGATGACAGAATAGTTTCATAATCAAGGTAGATTATTATCACGCTATGACCTAGGAGCCGAGCAAAAAGTTTGAAATTACGCTAAGTAAAAATTAAGTACCAGCGCAGGGCAATACGAAGGAACAAAGTCGCGGACAGAAGTTAGTAAATTATATTGCTAATGTAGCGGTTACACCGCCACATACTAACTTCGCATCAAAGACATGACGTCACACAAATCCTGCATCGCGCAATTAGAGTTTACCGCGCGAACGACATAGATAAGACTATCCGAAATCAAAAGTCGGGCAGTCGGCCCGCCAGACACAACACCCGTCTGGTCGGAGGATCCTCCCTTTTCTATGGTGGATGAGTGAACTTTACACGCTGTTCACCATGCCCCTAAACTAATATACAAAAACGCTAATAACACGATACAAAAATTCAAAATATTTTATTTCACCTGCATGGGCCTTAGTCGTTTTCTATGGAGAAAAGCCGGCAAGAAACTCCACGGTTACTCTTTTAAAAATAATTGTCTTTAACAATAGTTTCAAATAACAGTGTTATTAAGTATGGGAGGACAGTGTAGGTTTTTCAACAAGTACCAGGTACTTAACAGAATAACGATGGTCAGCAAATCTACAGTCCAATAAGCCTGTATACAGCGTTCTCACATTCACAAAATAGAAAATAATCTATGTAAAGATAAAAAAATAATAAAAATAAAAACTTTTTTAAACGAAATCACGTGATTGCTATTACAGCTGTAACCAATTTGAATAATTATCATACCCACAAAAGCCTAAAGAGTCCATAAAGAGTTGAAATTAAAATGTAGATATAAAATGTCAAATAATAGGGTGATTATGCCAAGGAAGAACGTAAAAAATATAAACATGGCAATTTGGGAGCAGTTAATAGACCAAGTACCAGGGAAGCCACATGTGCAGAAGGAATTATCGATCAACTTCCTTGTCTTCAACTTCAATACATAACTTATCGTATAACATGATTCCTGTTTTTCCCGAAGTTATGGTATATTTCACCGATTCTGTTTAAGTCTAATTATATAGAGGACGAGCGTATTGCAGTTAAACCTGTTGAAATCCAAACCCCTTGTTTTTTTGTGGGAAATTATCATATAACTTCTCTCGCTCTGGGCTGCCTGAATTTCCCAGTAGTTTCTAAGTACACGTGTAACGCCGCAGGCAGTGATTACTATCAACACGTGAGAAAAGTTACCATTTTTATCACGTCTTAGCGCCACGTGTAATACTAATATGTCTCGAATTCCCCGAAATATGTCTTGAAAGCGTCGAGTGACACCTGGGCCTCATCCAAACATTCTGGCATTTACGATTCCATTTGTATGAAATTAGGGCTTCGTAGGATATATCCTACTTAACCTTTATGCTAAGCACGTCTTTATTATCGTTTCATTACCTTGTTGTTCTAGTGCTTGTCGACAGATATTTTTAAAGGGAATCGTTTTTCTTTGTACGGGCATGCAGTGATGAGAAGGTTTGTTTAGTATGTAACTAAAGAAGTGACGAATAGTTAATTGACTGAGGCGTGACTTTGCGGAAATCCATAATAAAATACAATAGATGACGTATATTTAGTAACCTAATCCGCTTAACTGTTCTCAAAGAGTAATAAAGAACCCTGTAAGAAATCGACACGTGTTTCACCTCTTAACGAGGCATCCTCAGGATGACGATTGATTTGTTGCGAGTCCGGACACGGCGTGTTGCCACGCCAAGCACCGGTAAATGTTGATGGATAGTGAAGGAGAGGAAGACTAGAGAAATGATAGAAGGATTGTGTGAGAAATGATATGAAAGACAAAGGAGTGAACGACAGAGACGGTTGAGATGGGAGCCGACCCCAAGTAATATGGAACAGGGGCAGGAATATGATGTTGGCCTAGTGATCGTAAATGCGACTGCTGAGCTTTGGGTGTTTGATTTGTGGCCGTTTAGTGCTCTAAACGGCAATAAACTACGGCTAGTGGCAATAGACTCCTCAAAGCGTCACCAACGATTGTTACATAATTTTGATCTTCAGCTCACATTTTTAACCGCCTGCCCCAGAAGGAGGGTAATGTTTTCCGAGAGTATGTTTGTATGTATTTCTTTGGCACGCTCTGTAGCCTAAACGGCTTGATGGGTTTTAACATTTTAGATGTCGTTAGATTCGTCTTATTTGTGGAAGTGACATAGGCTATACATTTATAAATTGCATCTATATATACAAAAAAAGTGAGGGGTAGGTTTCAAAAACAAATTATAACAATATTGGTATCAAATAAAAGCTAGTAATGAGTTTATTCCAAGTATATATTAATAAAACTAAAAAGCTTAAAATAAACAAAATAAAAAACAAACCCAGAATGCAAAAACACATAGGTAAGTAACTAATAGGCCGGACAAACTAATCATCGGAAATATGGTGTAATTTTCGTTTGTCCCCGCGTACGATACCAAAGTGCTATAGATTACTATAATGCTTGTTTTCTTTTCAGTTATGTGTTTTTGCAGTCAGGTGTTTGGGTTTTTTTTGAGGAGCTGTGTTGTTTCGGTATACGACGGCCATTAATTTCACCTATTTCTTCCATCCATATTCTTTTAGCCTTCTCGCAGACAAGTAACCTAACATTGTCCGAATCTTAACCGCCTCCATCTCCTGGAAATATCTTGTCTATTAGATCTAGAAGCAAAGTTTCGAAGGCATTCGGTGACCCGCAAATCTATCAAGTTTGACAAGGGATTTCACAGGATGGACCGGGTCAATAACCTCGGCAATGGTAAAGGTCATTGAAGCTAAAAAGGTCATTCAAATAAGGTTAAATGCTAAATGAGACAACTGTAATGATACAAAACAAATATGGGTACCTAGTTACTTCTTTAGGAAAGTAATAAAGGAATATCTTACATTGACATTGCATTAAAATAACTTGTAAGAGTGAATGACACATAAAGTCAGTTTCAAAAGCATCTGTTGAAAAGGTAAACAAATGGATCAGATAACTATTTGTAGTGCCACTTACAAATTGCTTGATTTGATTGTTTGAATTTTAAACCACCTTAACGATGTTTTTCATTTGACGATTGAGGTTAGTTTTATAATTTTCACCAACATTTTCGTCGATGATTATTCAATAACTATTTAATAAAGTCTGCCTGCCTAGCCTTTTCCCAACTATATTGGCTTCCAGTCTAACCAGCATTTTACATGGAGCGACTGCCTATCTGACCTCCACAAACCAGTAACTGGGTAATACGATACCCCTTGATAAGACTGGTTGTCAGATTTTCGGGCTTCTGACGATCCGTAACGGCTATCAAAGATCCGACAGACAGACGGGACCAACGGCTTAACGTGCTTTCCGAGGCACGGAGGAGTCTCGGTATGTTAAGATGGTCACCCATCCACAGACCAACCCCGGCAAGCGTAGCTTAATCTGATGGATCGACCCGTGCGGCAGTTATTACTTAGCCACGAGCTCCTCAACTATTTAACTATTTAATAAAGTAATTCAAACAAGAAAAGTAAAAAAAAAAATTGAGATATAGTTGAATCCTTCTAAATATAGATGAATGTTATATTTTTTATTATTTATCATGAGCAAATGTTATAAAAATCTTAACTTAAGAACTATGCCCCGCAAAACGGTTTTCACTGTTTGTCTGCAGGAACAGAACAATCATTACAAATAAGTCAAATGACTGAATGTTTCCTTAAATCAAATGGCTTATATCATAAAGAACTACTTAATTACTTTAGTGAGTGATTGCGTAAGAATTTAACTTTGAACAGAGTTTGCTTACACTTTCATGAGATAATTTTGGAGTAGACCTTACATAAATACTAACACCCGACGCATCCAACGGAATAAGCAGGACGAGAATAGCTTGTGACGTCATGAGAGAAAAAGAATATAATTTGTATGGTTGTAACAGAGAACAGTGGTGGCCCAAGTAACGGCCGTGACTTGCGAGTTGTAGGTCGTAGATTCGAACCTAGACAGCTTTACTTTGGGTAATTTATTTCATCACCACTGCTCTCAAAACGGTGAAGGAAAACATCAAAAATTCGAAGACATGTGACATCACGTGTGGATTACGATTACTGGAGGCCTGTGTCCCAACAGTGGTAACATTCTAGACTGATGATGCTTATGCTGTAACTGAGTATATAAGTCAGTAAGCATTATTCTGTAAAGTTCACTGCTCACCTCACAAGTGAGCGCACACAATTCGAAAGCGAACTCATTTGTTTTTAAAGTAAATCATCGCGGATTCACAACGAGACACCGTTCGAATTTCGAAGTGACGTTTAGAGAATCACTATAATCTTTCAAAGGCTATTGAGGAATTCTAAGTATCTTTAATATTACGGAGAAGGTACGTAAAAAACGAAGACTAAAGCATATTTGCTTTGCAAATGACCACTCAAGTAATTAACGTTTATTGCTCATTAAGCTAAGTGACAGCGGGTGGTGATAGCTCATTGGATATGATGTGTGACTGGTAAAAGAGTGGTCGTAAGTTCGAATCTGACCTGATACTTACGTGAACTGATAAGTGTAGTTGAATGGCTTAACTGGAATATTAATAGGTATTTAAAAGGCACATGATTGTCTCAAAATACCGAAATAAACTTGCTTAACAGTTAACTAACAAAAGTTAGTTTTATGGAAACATGTACTTTTTTATACATGTACAAAGAATTTATGAGGATCGAAGCACATGGCTTTAGGGTCTACCAACCACAATTTTATTGGTCAAAAGGCGTATGTAAAATACTGAGACACATAAAACATGTTCTCATGTTAATATCTTGCAAAGAAGATAAATTGTTGTTCTGAGCACGGGTGTAAGGAACGTGCCTTGAAACTGAAATCTTTGCAAGCTTTCTTTTGGAATATCTGCTGATTTGGGTTTAAATTGGCCAAAGGTTTTCACTTAAGTCTGTCAAATTAAATCTTCGAACAACTATATTATTTAAAAAGAAAAATGCAGTGCACATAAGTGTTGATTAAAAAACGGTTTTTTTATGAAATGTGGGTGTACGTACATTACGTGTTATAGGTATTAGACAAAATCAAACTGGTTGCTAATTAAAATTACAAGACATTGATTTTACATTCTGTGATTACTTTCGCACACTCCGACTTATTAATTGTATTTTATTTTGGAAAATCGTCTACTTTTATAATATTTGTAAATATGTGAGCACCATGATCTATCACATAATTAATTTATCTGTCGTTGCTTCATTTTTAATTCTTTTTACCTATTGTGGTATAGTAATTTTATTCTAGGTGCGTCGTCTTTACATATAATTATATAACTAATGTACCTATACAAAGTATTGTAAAACATTTTAAAAGAGTAACGGTGGAGTTTCTTGCCCATTCTTCTTCATACGAAAACTACCTTTTGGAAGGGGCGACTAGAATCAATTCAATTTTTTCTGAAATCAAATGAAATCTGAAATAAATGATTTGACTTTGACTTTGACTTACACCTCTGCTCAACCCTATGGGGAAACAAGGCGTGATGCTTTATTTTGCTTTAATTCAACTCGATATGACATCAGTTAACGGACTGCCATGTTGGACTACTGATAGTTGACTGCTGAACTTGGGTCTTGGTTTCGATTCCGGTCTGGAAAAGTAGACCAGGAATTGTTTTTTTTTTCAGCGTATTTATTGAGTATACTATTGTATAGAATCATTTTTTTTTCTAACTGAACAGACAGCTGTGCTGCTGGGGAGTTTGTTGCGCCACTTCTTTTTCCCAGCAAAAGCACTAGGAAGTGGTGAAGGGTGGGCGTTTTGAGGGACTGTCTTATTTAATTTTGACGTTCGAAAAGTGCTGATTCTCAGCCTAGTTTGAATAAATGACTTTTGAATTTTTTAAGAAATGTTGCTAGACCTGCGAGCGTACACGACCACCATAGAAACGGGTTTTGTCGACGGAAGAAAAGACAAAATGACAGATTGTGGTTGTGGATCTGTCATTTTGTATATTCTTCTCTCGAAAATACCACTTTTATGGTGGTCATGATACACGTGCTGGAGATCGAACCCAGGACCCATTACTTAATATTCGCGCTCACCACCAAGCAGTCAAACGTAAAGGAGGTTTAAAGGTAATGTTGAAATTAATTTCTGGGTACATTTCAGTCTTAGGTCTCTCTTTTTTTACTTTGTTCTCACATAAAGAAGCAACAAGAATAATGTACCCAGGATTTTGTAATATCTATAATATTTAAAGGTCTCTCACCTTGGAGTTTCTTGCCCGTTCTTCTCCATAGAGATCTACGTTTTGGAATGGGCAACTAGCTTCAACTTTCTGAGTAACTGACTGACTCCTTGAAAATTCAAAAGTGCCTGTAAATGGTGTGTAATTGAAATAAATGCTTTGAGTTTGAGTTTCAACTCATAACATCCTAGAAAAATGCTCAGTCATAAATCAAGATTACTACAAACTGTCTGATTTTATATTACTCTCGACTCTAATCAAATTTTTAAGCTAGATTGATGGCGAAGCATTCGTTCTAGACAACCGACCTTAGGTTTTTAAAACACATAAAAAATTACGAAATAGAAATGATGTGATAAAACAACGGTGTGAGTTAAAAGAAGATCTAGTGACAAAAATTGAAAAGGGTATCAAAATGAATTTACAAGGCAGATGTGAATGGAAACGCCGGAAGGGGGAGCCCTTTTTTTTTTTTTTGGTTGGGAAGTCATCAAATGACTTCTCCCGCTCTGGGTGGAGCGGGAGGGCGTGTCAGACTCTTACTGACTAAAACCCACCCGTGTTCCTTCTGTTGCTTGTAAAATGACAGGGGGCCACGGTATCTCTTTCGAACTTTCCCGCAACCCCGGCAGGCAGGGAGGGGACGCCCTAGAAGGACACATACTGACCTTATTGGTGATGTTCTTCAGAAAGGACAGGTAGTACTCGCAACCGGCGTGCGTGTTTGACCAGATGTATGAACGTAAACGAGGCAAAAAGAGTATGTAAGGATCGTAGCAGGTGGCGTTCTGTAGTTTCTGCCTACCCCCATGGGAAGAAGGCGTGAGTTTATGTATGTATGTATAAAAAATGACACTAGCCTAACTGAAATTAATCTTAGCAAATTGAGTCCATTATACAGACTGCCTCGGTGGTCCTAGTGGTTGCAAGCGCGACATTGTCAAGCGTGGCGTCCTGGGTTTGATGTCCAGTTCCGGAAAAAGTATTATAATTGTTTTTTACTAGGAAAAAAAGAAAGAAAATACGTTTATTTGCGGTAAAATATGACGCAAGCAAAGAAAAAAAAACACGAAAATTACAATTTGGAGGAAAATATGCGTCACATCCACGCAAAACGGCCATCGCTCAGCATAATGCTGGGACCCTATGCGAGACAAAGCCCCAGCGCTGGTTTTCAGCGACAACCGGCGTTGACGTGATGACGTCAACCGGTGCAGCATATAGAGAAATAACAAAATAAGAAAAAAAAAAAACAATTTACACAATAGTTCTAAATAACTATAATAAAATATAATATTTAAAGTGGCAACATCAGGAGATTCTCAGTAGTAGTTCGACAATAGACTCGCCAATTATTACATGGGACTTAATCATAACTGATGAAATGTATGTACTATCTCTCCGTTTACACGTTTGGAGAACACAGGCATAATATTTTGATAAATTATATATACACAAGGGAAATCATCTAAGCACAAAGGGTAATATATGATAGGTAATGAGTAACATTTCGTAACTTTGAAACTAATCAAAACTCTGAAATTGTTGTGAATCATTGTTTAAATGTTGAAACCGCAATATTATGTTTAGGGTTCCGTACCCAAAGGGTGAAACGGACGCTATTACTAAGACTCCGCTGTCCGTCTGTCACCAGGCTGTATCTCATGAACCGTGATACTTAGACAGTTGAAATTTTCACAGATGATGTATTTCTGTTGCCGCTGTAACAAAAAATACTACAACAGAATAAAATCAATAATTTTAAGTGGGGCTCCCATACAACATACGCGTGAAATAATTACAAAATTAATGAATAAATCTTGTTATTTAATTCGATTAAATGTTAGCAGTGCTCTTGGATTCACTCGCGACCAAAGTAATTTTTGTAATGAAAAGTACCAGAATACCCGCGAAATTTCGCGGAAAGTTTTTTTTTTTACAGATGTTTAATAACATAACATACATAACATCACGCCTTGTTTTCCCGAAGGGTTGGGCAGAGGTGTGCCTATAGTACACCCACATATCGCCAGTTATGTTCAAGTCCCATGTAATAGGGGGCGAGCCTATTGCCATCAACCGGCCACAAATCCAGACCCCGGGCTGCTACTGAGAAATTCCAGAAAGAAAAACCCAATGACACTTAGCCCGACCTGGGAATCGAACCCAGGACCTCATGTTCAGCAGTAGCGCTTGCGACCACTAGACCAACGAGGCAGTCAGATTTTTAATTTTATTCTTTATTCATATCTTTAGGTCATAAACTATCCGAATATCAAAAAACGAGCGAGCCTTTCAGTAGTCGCGTATGTTGTGTAACATCTGACATCTCACCTTGGTAATAAGCAAACATTAAAGTAATATGCATCATTAAAGGGGCGGGGTCAAGGTCATTTTTGACAGCCATCTCTAGAGTTGGCTGTCAAAAATGACCTTGACCTAGAACTTGAACATGCGCGCGCGGTGCTAGCGGCTTTCTGTGACACACTTCTGTGTCTTTTCACGAAATCACTCGCACAGATTTGAATATTTCGATTTTGTTAGATTTTGATTTAGATTTTGAGTGCAGGAAAGTGAGTGGAACGATGTGACAAATCACAAATAGTTGGCCTAGAAAGAAATAAAGAAAAAGTATTTATTGGGACAAGCACAGGAGATATCAATTAAGCTAAACACACACATAAAAAAATAAAAAAAATAAACAAAGTAAAATTAAAATATAGCAGAAAGTTCTGTGCGAGGCCAAAAGGCTTATATCTCAGCATGATGCTGCGAGATTTAATAATAAATGTCGCAGCGCTGGTGTTCTGATAGGGCCCGCAGTGATGTCACGGAAAGATACAGAAATAAATACTAAATAAATTAAATAGATTTATGAAATATAATAGGGCCTAGGTCTTATGGCGTGAAAATTAATTTGCTATTACAATGTATTAGACCTTGTGCAGACTAGGGCTACGCGACGGCGCGAAGCGACACCGGTAATTGTTCTACCGTGAAGTTTTCTTAGAAATTGTTTTGTTAGTGTCGGGTTGCGCCAGTCTGCACGGGGTTTAATAGAACTCTGTCCACTGACGCTGGTATTCAAACAAAACTTTTACGCGCGACGTTTCGCATGAGCTAGACGCATATCTTTTCGCTACTCGGAAAAAAAATTGTTTTAGTGAAAATACATTGTTAAAAGTGGTAATAACTACTAAAAACTTTAGTTTCAAGTGAGTGAAGTGCCATAAACCCTGAAACAACCATAAAAAACAATGAGATAAACACAAATTGAGACGAATTAAAACTGTGACAAATATTAATCTACCGGCCATTACAAAAAGCGAATCCCTGACCTACACCAATGTTGTTATCGACGCAGTGACGAAGGCGGCATTTTTTTGGAATCTCACAGTTCTTGCAAAAAAATAGTTTCTACTCAGAGGCGGTCTTACATTGGAGTCACGGTTGATTTATGAACATTTTGTTTCCATGAAAATTTTATTGTGAGATGACTTAGTGGATTTGTCGTAGTACACGCACTGACTTAAAAACCGGCCAAGTGCGAGTCGGACTCGCGCACCGAGGGTTCCGTACAAACCCTATAAAATGAGTCTAATGCGATCTCCGACTAAGGGGGGTAGCAGAAATGAAGCTAAGGGAAGTTCCCAACCGGACCTATCAAAGATGCATTATGATGATTTACAAAACATTACTAGCCGCAACTACAAACGGAAACAACCGCACGATGATTTATCAGAGCAATTTTAAAACTTCCAAGACCATATTTCAACATTGCTGACAAGTTTCACCAGTGAACAAAAGGAAATGAATGTAAAAATAAGAGATGATGTTGCATCCATAAATAAACAGTTAAAAAACATTATGTCAACCACAAATAAATTAGTCCAGGAGCAAGAAATTCTAAAAACCGAAATAACAAACCTTAAAATTTCCAACAGTACTACCGCTGAGAAGATAAATACACTTCAGACTGACGTTGATCAGCTGAAAATTACCTCAAAGACTGCGATTGCTAACATTACTCCTAATCTGACTTATTGCGAGGACGTATTGTCGGAAATACAAGAACGCTGTCAAAGAAACAAGAACTTAGTTATTGTTGGCATATCTGAACTTCATTCTGTTAACGCGACTTCAAGACATGACCATGACAAGGAAGAAGTTATTAAAGCAATAAGCAATATTACCTTAGATTGTCCACAACCAGTTAAGCTGCATCGCCTCGGTAAATATAATATTGAAAAAAGTCGTCCTATTAAGATATATTATGCATCGGAAGACGTACCCAAATATATATTGCGCAATAAATCAAAACTGAATGACAAATCTATCAAAATATATCCCGACCAAACACCCCAACAACAAAGCTACCTAGAAAACCTCCGGCAAGAACTCCAGCAACGCACAAGGAATGGCGAGACCAACTTAATTATTAAATACCTGAAAGGCGTTCCGAAAATTACCCAGGCTGAATCAAAAAACTGACAGTAACGAAATCACAAAATTGCCCACAAGTTGAAACGCAAAATACCATTACTTACCAGATAACAGACAACTATACTAATATCAGCACTACTACTAAATGTCTAAAATTCCTATATACGAATGCTCGAAGCATTGTCAAGCCAGGCAAACATGATGAACTTAAATGTATTATAGAATCCTTCCACGATGCTATACATGTCATAGTTCTAACCGAGACGTGGATCAAATCAGACGAAGAGGCTCAACGACTGCAAGTAACAACCTATACCCATTACTATAACTTCCGAACAAATACCAGAGGTGGAGGAGTTTCTATTTACGTACACAATTCTCTGAAGCAAACCTTCATCGAAGAAAAAACTGAAGATGACAATCATTACCTTTGGGTCCACCTGGAAAAATTTTCTCTTGATATTGGAGTTGTTTACAAACCGGAACGGACGAATGTAACAAGTTTCCTAGACACCTATTCATGCTACTTACAAAAGATGAAAAGAGCTATTATATTTGGGGATTATAACCTCAATCTTCTTAAACCTGATAGAAACGTGAAAGATTATAAATATTTATTAAAAGAAGATGGCTATACAATATTAAATAGGATTACTAAAAAACATTGCACACGAGAAACTCCAACTACCAACACTATCTTGGATCATGTTAGTACGAACCTGCAAATTACTGACTACAACTTTCATTTGGCAGTTATTGAGTCGTCGTTTTCAGACCACAAACAAATTTACTTTGAAATTAAAAGATTATATCCAGAACTACTACAGAAGATTAAATACAAAAAAACTGATTATGTAAATCTATAAAAAACTATAAAGGAAAACAAGTTTGAAAATGAAAATGATGACTATTTGGTACTTGAAGAGTACTTAAAATCTGTGATCAACAAAAATAAAACTGAAAAATCAAAGATTCTTAACCCACCTAAAACCGATTGGATAAACAAAAATATAATTAAAACTATCAATACTAGAAATGAACTGGGTAAGAAATTAAAAGATAATCCTGAAGACGCAGAAATAAAGAGCAATTTTATAGCTGAACGAAATAATGTGACAGCTGTTATTCAGAATGCAAAGAGTTCTTATTATATAAAATCTTTCAAAAATTGTATTGGAAAGCCTTTTAATATGTGGAAGTTGATTAATAATATAACTTGCAATAAAATAAAAAATAACTCAGCCCCTACAAAACTTGAAGGTCTGATTACCGACACAAAACTTATATGTGAGAGCTTCAATCAATACTTTTCAACAATCGGTACAGTACTAGCAAGTGAAATCCCAAAATGCAATCAAAATAATGCCACTGACACGCTCACGAGACTGAGTACATGTACACAGGCTGGTATAGAACTTACAGAGTTGTCACCAACCACTACTAAAAGGTTTCAAAAATGATTGACGAATTGAAAACTAACACAAGCACAGGCATCGACGGCATCAGTACTAAAATAATTAAATGTATTAAAGATTTACTTTTGGATGACTTAACAAAATGCATTAACAAAAGCCTTCAGGAAGGAATATTTCCTGATACATTAAAAATCGCCAAAGTCATACCGATACATAAAACCGGAAACAACGCAGATGTGAGTAATTATCGTCCAATATCGGTCTTACCGATTATTTCTAAAATATACGAAAAAATCATTCACAATAGGTTACAAGCATACTTAAATTCTATAACTTTTATTTCCAAAAACCAATATGGCTTCAGACAAAAATCAAATACCCTATCCGCGACTATTGATCTTATAACTAACTTAAAAACTAACATTGATAAAAAACAAATAGCTCTTGGGATCTTCATTGATTTAAAAAAGGCATTTGACACTGTAAGTCACAAACTTCTTCTTAAAAAACTGGAAAATATCGGTATTACTGGCTTTGCATTAAAAATACTAAATTCCTACCTTACTAATAGGTACCAAGTAGTCGGTATTGGTGAACATCGAAGTGAACCCAAACCCATTACCTGTGGAGTACCACAAGGTTCTATACTAGGGCCCCTATTATTCCTTATCTACATCAACAATATTAATGAAATCGAACTTAAGGGAGTTATTTCACTGTACGCCGACGATACTAGTCTTTTTTACTTTGGCAGTAATATAGAAACAATTGTTAATGAAGCCAAAGTGATCTTAATAGACTAGTTATCTGGTTCCAATCCAATCTGCTGACTATAAATGCTAGTAAAACCAAATACATGATATTTAGTGCTAAAAATAAAAAACTTCATACACATGGTGAATTAAATATAAATGGTCAACCATTAGTAAAAACAAATTCTGAGAAATATTTAGGTCTTACTCTTGATGATAAACTTACAATGAAACCTCACATTGAGAAAGTAAGAAAAAAGATATCATCACTGACTGGTGCACTCAAGGGAATTGTTCGATGTCTCCCATTACAGGTCAGATATATTATTTATAATTCGATGGTTAAGCCACATCTCGATTATTTAATCGAAGTATGGGGAAGTGCTGCCAAAGCTCACCTTAAAAAACTACAAACATCTCAAAATAAAATTATTAAGGTCTTGTTTAATTATGATTATTTAACATCTACTCAAAAAGTTTTAAAAGAAACAAAATTAATGAATATTGATCAAATTTATAAATATAACACTTGCATACTTGTACGCAAAATAATTAACAGAGACATACATACACAAATAACATTTACAAAAAGAATGCAAATTCAAAAGCGCATGACGAGGCAGGCTAGCCATATAATTTTAAGAGCACCTAGGACAAACTACGGAAGAAAGACTATAGTATATGAGGGGGCGGAACTATATAACTCTATACCTAAAATAATTAAGGAATCAAAATCACTTCCAACTTTTAAAAGACTATTAAAGCACCACCTGAATAATGTTTAAATTGTAAGTTTCTACTGTTTTTCTAATTTAATTTTAGTTTATACCAAGCGAAACCGTCGCATATCTAAATTATTATGTTTTTCCTCATAGAAGTGAATAATTGTATTCTTTTTGAGCGAAATAAATCTCTTAAACCAAACCAAACGCCTACTTAATTCCTAAAAATGCTGGTTTAACCAAACGAGCGAGTGCAAATTCCATGCCTGCTGTTCCAAATTATTTTTGTTTAACTAGGACAGAGCATTCTTTCGTTTTTCGTCTTGTGTTTTTCGTTTTTATCATGACATTATACATGTCAAGAATATCAAGAACAATGTTTTTGTTCTATGTTCCTTTGATCTTAAAGTTAGGACGAAATTAACATAACCAGACCAACACCAACACAACTGAACAATCATGTGTGTGTAAATCGGCTGTCAATTATTGTCATGACAGTTATTGGTTTTTCAAAATAACAATATATTGGTTTTAAAAAACTACTTATTAATAAGCTACAAGCAGCTAGGTGAAGGCCACAGGAAACCGCTGGATTTGGGAAGCACGGAATCGGTTGAAGTGGCGTTGCTTGGGGGAGGCCTATATCCAGCAGTGGACGTCTTTCGGCTGAAATTCATCATCATCATCATCATCAGCCTATAACATTCCCACAGCAGGGACACGGCCTCCTCTCAATGAGAGGGAGTGGGCTATAATCCACCACGCGGATTAGTAGATGTCACATGTCTTCGAATTTAAATTTGTCTGAAATTATTACTAAGCTATTACTCATAGCAGTACAGTTCATTCGATCAGGTTAAGCTGCGCTTGTCGCAGTTGGTCCGTCGAATGGTGACCATCTTTACATACCAAGACCCCTCCGTGCCTCGGAAAGCACGTTAAGCTGTTGGTCCCGGCTGTCATTCGTGGATCTTTGACAGTCGTTACGGGTCGTCAGAAGCCCGAAAGTCTGAGAACCAGTCTAAACTAGGGGTATCGTGTTACCCAGTAACTGGACTGTGGAGGTCAGATAGGCAGTTGGTCCATTTAAAATAATGGTATTCAGCTGCATCTGGTTAGATTGGAACCCCAACATAGTTGGGAAATCCCTAGGCAGATGATGGCTACTTTTCTCTTCATAAAAAATTGTGAACGTTTCATAATATTAAGTCAAAAGAATTTCCGTGAATACGGTCGCAGTTATTAAAAAAAATATTCCTGTAAATAATTTTCCTGAAATATCCGGTAAAAGTCCGAGAAAAATTAATTTTGTTATTTTATTTTGAAAAATATGAAATGGGTCTCGAAATATAACGTAGCGGTTACGAAATAAGCTGTCAAAAGTAGGTAACTCGTGTCGTAGACGTTGGCAGAAAAATCAAACACCTTAGTACAAACATAAAAGTTTATCATTTAAAGAAAACTGATGCGATGTTTTTTTCTGACAGCTTTTTTATTAGTTATGTTTAAGTTGATTTGTACTTTGTTCTTTTGGTTTGACATTAAGTCAAATTCAATCAAGTCAATTGGCAAGACTGCCTCGTTGGTCTAGTGGTCGCAAGCGCTACTGCTGAGCATGAGGTCCTGGGTTCGACTCCCGAGTCGGGCATAGTGTTATTGGGTTTTTTAGTTTGGAATTGCTCAGTAGCAGCCCGGAGTCTGAGTGATTTGTGCCCGCTTGATGGCAGTAGGCTCGCCCCCTATTACATGGGACTTAAACATAACTGGCGAAATGTAGGTGTACTAAAGGTACACCTCTGCCTAACCCTTCGGGGAATACAGGCGTGATGTTATGTTATGTCAATTGGCAAAATATTTTGTTGGGCTTTGTCCGTGTTATGACTCAGAAGGGAAGAGTATTTATCACCACGTTCGCTCACTGTTGGTTGGTGTTTGGCGTGGTATCCTCACAACATTTTTCTTATTATAATATAATTTCCTTTATTTCATTATTTACTGACAAATTATATTTTTAAATATTAGAATTAATTATGTATAAACATTAAAAATATTTTAAAAAAAGTATCCCACCGGTATCGGGAACAGGGTCCAAGCTACCGGCGCGGCGGTCAGAGCTCCAGAGAGAGGAACCTCCTAACAATGTGAGCCGTGTCCAGGAGTACCGCTTTCTGAATCAAGCCCTTAATCCAGCTGTCCAACGAGAGCCTCCTTAGGTATTGGTCGAGGCTCTTGGCAATTAAGCCATTAGCTGATACGACGCTCGGCACAGTGATCAACCTCGCGAGCCAAGTCAAGATACTTTATTTGTTTATCTTTCTCGGCTTTCACGAGGTTCCCGTCATGCGGGACTGTTATGTCAATAATCATTGTGCGCCGCTCTATTTGATCCACCACCACTATATCAGGCTTATTCGCAACAATAGTCCTGTGATCTATTATTGTGGTGAATCTCTCCCATTGTTGACATGGTTATTATTGACATCTATGATTATTATTTTATTATTACTTATTAATTATTATTTTATTCCTTATATTGTCATTTACTTAATTCAATAATATAATTTTAATGGGATTATCTGTTTAATGACTGCATGATTTTGATCAATAATAAATTTAAATAAAATGTAACTTTATTTTATATTTGCACGCCGAAATTAAAGGCAGAAAAAGAACAATTTTGTACATTTTACCAACCTTCTGTACCTTATTTTGGCAAATAAATGATTTTTGTTTGTTTGATCCTGTCAGTAATGACTGATTTTGATTATTATTTTCGTTTCATAATATGTCCAAGATTAACTTAGAAATTATCTGCGTCGTTGTTCTAGTTCTCGATTTGATCCATGAGTTGGGGAAAGTGCTATTGATTGGGTGTTTCACTCTTCAGTCAGGTAATTTTGACAGCATTTCAGGTGCATTCTGTGCCATTTTGTGCCCGAAAAATGACGATGGGCTTGTTCCAAAATGCATGCGGTTTATCAATAGCTGTTCAGAGAATCTAGACGTAAAGTTAAGAATGTAACTGAGAATGTACTTAGCTACATATAATTAATTAAATCACATAGCGACTTACTGGCCTCCTAAAAACCCTTCAAACCACAGACAATGTATAGCATTGAATGTGGTTTGTGGTACAAAATATCTCAAGCTGAGCCACAATATCCTGCAGACGTCTAAATTAGGGATAGGCGCGGATGTCATGAGAGCGTAATAAAAGACGTTCGCTACTTCAAATGTTTGTGCTGGTATGTCATGGGCGTATGTTACACCGTAGTGTATATAAAATTTGAAATATCTATTGTACTATTCTCTGAATAACTTTCACCTTCGGCCTGATCATCTCTTACCATCAGGTGAGATGCAGGACAAGAGCTTCCCCGTTGTGGTAAAAAAAAAATAACTTTGAAATTCGAACGGTGTCTCGTTGTGAATCCGCGATGATTTACTTTAGAAACAAATGAGTTCGCTTTCGAATTGTGTGCGCTCACTTGAGTGAGGTTCCAAGTGAAGTTTACAGAATAGCACTACTGTAAATGAGGTTTCATTTTAAGAGAGTACTTTTTTTTCTATGCTGAGAAAGAGATAAAACTTATCACCAATTTCTTTTACCGGAATGGTAGGTCGTTTAGCTAACATATAGGGGGCGTGTCAACCATCTTCAGAATGAGAGGGTCATGACAATATCCTTGAACGATTACTTATAATAAAATGCCTATGATCGGTTGCGAAATGGACCAGACAGAGGTAGGTACTATGCCCGGATAACGATAAAAAGACAGATGTTTTTATACCTCTCTAATAGTTGAGCCGTCGTTGAGTTGACGGGTCACTGGAAAGCGATTCGAAGACCAAACAAAACGAAAGCGAACTCACTTGTTTTTAAAGTAAATCATTGCGAATTCACAACATCACATCAACATCGCAGACATCGCATCGCATCGTTCGAATAACGCCCTTATACGATGCAAGTTTTTTTTTCCAAAGCGGGCCCAAAATAATGCTTGAATATTTTGTGCATGGAATAATAGAATATGATCTCGATGATTTTTTTTTGGTTTTCAGAACTCCGAGGTAATTATTAATAGAGATATCTGGGGGCATTCGTATTGCGACATTAGAGGTGCAATTCTTGGATCGTCGCAAGACGAACATCAGCGAAGTCATTTGCCAAAGGTGTTTTCATCAATCAAGAAATAAAGTTAGAGGTTCGAAGGCGATTAGATACCGCCCTAGTTCTAACCGTAAATATTTCATCTAGAGATCCGCCGACGTTACTAAAATGGCACGGCGGGCAGCTTCCGGGAAACCAAAGACTTTGAACTCCGGGGGAGTATCGTTGCAAAGCTGAAAGGGCACCCCCAGGAGTGGAGCCTAAAGCTTAATTTGACTCAACACGGGAGATATCACTAGGCCCGAACACCGGAAGGATTGACAGATTAACAGCTCTTTCTTGATTCAGTGGGTGGTGGTGCATGGCCGTTCTTAGTTGGTGGAGTGATTTGTCTGGCTAATTCCGGCAAACAAGCCTCTAGCCTGCTAAATAGGCATCGTCCTTTAGGTGTGCATGGCTCCGTCACTCAACTCACTGGCAACATATTAAAATTCTTCGAGGGACCACGCACGAGTGAGATGTGCGCTCACTTGAGTGAAGTTCCTAGTTAATTTTATAGAATAGCATTATAGGGCTTTCATGAGTCACAATGCTTTATGTATCAGCTATTTCAGTTCATTTTTGTCTAGCAATTTCTTAACTGTTTTATCCGACTGTGCTAAAGCAAAGAAAATATCAGGCTTTTCAAACTACCTAACTTATAGAAAATCTTTGGAAATTCTCAGAATTCCTTGTTCTTCTTTCGTGTTCTATGTTTATAGCTTATTTCTTTTGATAGCAATTTTTCGGGATTGAAACCCACCTTAACTAACCAGTAGAGCTAAGATGACTAAAGACATGACTTGCTGTCAAACTTTTTAGAAATAAACCCACATTACTAAGCAAATCACGGAATATTTACGACTAGCTTTGGCCCACGGCTTTGCCCAGAAATTATCCCACTGAAACGTATTTCCGGGATAAAAAGAATAAAAAAAGTATCAAGAAAAAAGGTCATGGTCTATACATGTGCCAAATTCTATCCAAATCCGATTAGCTGTTAATGCGTAAAAATGTAGCAGACAGACACACAGAGTAACTTTTGCATTTATAATATGAAGTAAGTATGGATTATTATGAATTTCACATACATACGTACATAAACTCACGCCTTCTTCCCATGGGGGAAGGCAGAAATTACAGAATGCTACTTGCTACGATCCTTACATACTCCTTTTGCCTCGTTTACGTTCAAACATCAGCAGTGCTATTCTGTAACCATCTCACCGTGAAAACTTAGGTGAAGTGAGTTGTCATTCCAACAGGGTGAGATAACACTGACAGCTCACTCCACGCTCACTTCACATGTTTTCACGGTGAAGTGGTTACGGGAATCGACGTGCTGGTCATACAAGCACGCCGGTTGCGAGTACTACACACCTGTCCTTTCTGAAGAACATCACCAATAAGGTCAGTTATGTCTTCCTAGGGCGTCCCCTCCCGGCGTTTCCAGTCACATTTGACTTGTAAAAACATTTTGTTAGTCGCCTTTCATTCATCCTCTCAACTTGACCAAACCATCTCAGCATACCCTTTTCAATTTTTGTCACTACGTCATCTTCTTTTAACTCACACCGTTGTCTTATCACATCATCATTTCACATACAGTTGAATTCATCTTTTGTCTCAAAATCACAATCATCATGAAAGACACAAATGTGAATCTACAAATCCACAGAAAAAAAGTAATGCTTTTTTAACAATAAAGCTTATACTCTGCATGAACTTACCTGAACAAAAAACGTTCACGTTTTCCTAAACTAGGTTAACTTTGTTACTTAATCTCTGCCCTAACTAACTTGAGCGGGTTCACTTAATCTTTTCACTAAGTTTCTCGTGAAATTGTAAACACTTGTTTTGGTTTTTCTTTTTTTAGTTACTTGGTCTTAGTTTGAGTTTGTGACACAGATTTATGTGTCTAAAAAGCGTCGCTAAGTTTAGTTTTATGCGGTTATCACTGCTAGTTGGGTTGGTAAGCTTGTAAGTTAGGTAAGGTAATACTGCTGGAGCTGCTGAAGATTGTAAGACCATCTTTGTATTGTATAAACTCAATTTCCTTTTTATTATATAATTGCATAGCACAGGTATGAGTACTATGTACTAAAGAGCTACCATTTACCGGGTAATATGTAGTATTTCATTGACTTGAATGTGCCCTGGCGGTTGTGAGTATGTCATGCTCACTCAAATGTCTCGCTGATGGTGGCGCGTGTGTTGGATCATTTAGCTCCCTTCAAAATGATTGAGCTGAATGGTGCTGATCCATGCGTCATGTTTGAGAACGGGCGCCGTCAGTTGGGACTGGTCATCTCTTAGCTGCCACGGCTTATTTTAATTTAAGTTTTTGAATGATTTTTAATTTTTTATTTTATATTACGGACGCTTTTACGAAAGTGCACGTCTTTCTACATTGTTCTCACATGCATAATTTCAAAATGAATGATGTAACCAATATTTTGTATAAAATTTTTGATTTAAAAGAGTGTCCGTGGAGTTTCTTGCCCGTTCTTCTCCATAGGTACCTACTACGCTTTGGAATGGGCAACTAGCTTCATATTTCTGACTGACCGACCCCTTGAAAATTCAAAAGTGCCTGTAAATGGTTTAATTGAAATAGATGCTTTGAGTTTGAGTTTGAAGGTGTAATGGTGTATGCTGATATAAATTCATTGGCAATTATTGAAATATTATAAATTAGATCAGGTGCGTTACACTCGCAACCGGCGTGCGTGTATAACGATATGTATGAACGTCAGCAGCGTCAAAGATCTACGAATGACAACCGGGACCAACGGTCTCAATATTTGTAATGGATGGTCAAAAATCTACAAACTGATTGCGTCAAGCATAGGTAGCCATCCAACACCATAAAAATACGACTCTTCTTAATGATGTTACGCTTCGGTGTAACACACATTCATCGTATTATTATTCGGCAGCCACCAAACTACCAGTTGTAGGCAAAGTCTGCGAAGTAAACAAAAACAAGTTTAATATTATTACGACATAGTCTAGTGGGGGTGGATTGTTGAATAACTTTTGGTGGGAGAAATTTTGTGAGAGGAAGTCGTAAGTAAAACTTGTGCTGTTGGTTTATACAAGAGCTTAATCGTATAATTCAGTGCTGGAATGTGGGATGATAAGTGCTTGATCCTGAGTTTATTTGCTACTGCAGCACAGACTGCAGTTAAATATGTTTTTATTTAAAAGGTATACAGTAGGCTCTCGGTATTTATAGTACATACTACCCATTTTTTTGCCAATTGTTTTGGATTTTGATTATTGGATTTCTATAGCAAATATCAGCTAGCTAGTAATAAATAAACAGTTTTGCAGAGCAATAGATCTTTATTCGTTTACGTAATAATACCTACTCGTAGAATTGGCCCGGACTGCAGAACGACACCGATCAATGCGCGCTCTCTGTAATCCGGTAGTTTTGTATAAAACCTGGAGACGTCAAATACATAAGAATCCCTACCGATTCTGATAGATGCTATCCTAGTGACTAATGCTCGGTTACTATAAACAAAACGAATCATTTTGCTTAACAAAGGGTAGCATCTTATATACCAAACAAATAAATAGATTTTGTGATAGGTACTCTCATAATTATGGGAGGGCCTTCTATGTAGAGCTATGGGGCTTTTTGCCCCATTATCGGTAAAGATACAAGGGTCTGAATTCTAACCAATGAGCCAACGCCCATACTACGTTGAATACACCGGTTATCGTCAGATCACCGAAGTTAAGCAACACCGGTCGTGATCAGTACTTGGATGGGTGACCGCCTGGAAACACCACGTGACGCGGCCACCATGGACCATAAATACACAACATCATTATAGAATTTATGAGCTTATCGAAAACAAATATAACTAAAAAAAAAAAAAAAACCTACATGAAGTTGGCCCTAACGCCGACTCTGTGGACTAATAAAACAAATAACGTTTTAAAGTTACCCTAAAGTTTATAACTAAGAATAAAAAGTGAGTGATTCATTCTTCCCTTCACAGGACAACACACACAGCACCTCAACTTAGAGCTGGCATCAATCGAGAGAGACACAATGTGGGGTTACTTGCTGTTGATTATGCTTTTATGCTGATTAACAATAGCTTATTATTCCTTAATAACCAAGGCTCCGATTAGCCTTGGTTATTAAGGAAAATAAAATTACCTATTTAATAAACCAGAATATTTATAATTAGGTAGATAATTTACTAACTAGCTGAATTATTGCAGACAACTCTAAACGTCTACTCTGTTACAGAGTAGGAGACGGGATATCTATGGTAGGAGAGCTAAGTTAGACAACGCCGGACTATTGGACGTTCCGGATTAGTGAGCGCCGGATTACCGAGCGCCTACTGTATATATTATTAGCAACTCGCTCCTGATTCAAATGGTGTTTACGACTTTACAAAACATCGTAATTTCTTTATAACCTGTAAGTTTAATATTTTATTACCTGATTGATCTTTGCCATTACCATTCACATGTTCCTTATAAAAGTCAACTTCATCAACTTAACTGAATACGATTTTCATTATCAAAGGAAGAAAGAACAATGTAGGAAAACGTCTTTGCCAAAATAGGGATGTATGGATAGTCAAAAAAAAAAACCGCCCATGTGTGTGACTACGCACAATGAAGGGTTCCGTAGTTGGGATGAAATTATCCTAAGATCAAACTTAACATTGTAGTTGAAAAACATGTTCTCCCATACATTCTAATTGCAAATGTAAGTTTAGTTTACAACTAACTAAGTATTATACAAACTAAAATATAGCGTCGAAGAATTCATCCGCTTCGCTGTCGACTGGTAGTGTACCCAAGAGACTGGCCGCATTGCCACGTTGTATGGCAATGCTTAGCCTCTGGCCAAGGTAAAAGCCAGCCCTTGGGTCACGGGAAGTGTCAACCAGTCGTTTGGACATTTCATTGAACAGACCATGAGCACACGGACCCCACGGCCCTAGGGTTTCAACCCCAAACGGCTCGAAAATAAGGTTATTATACTTTTGCCGCTTGAGGTTTTCTGCAGCCGCAGCAGCAGAATCAGCACAGCACGCCGACCCAGGAAGATGAGATGGCGCAAGAGTGTCGACACAGGTTGCATCCCACACTAAAGGCCTACCCACCTTCCATGGAGATAAAGACATGCCGTCCGGTCTCTTGCCACCATCGCGTATAATACTTAGTTAGTTGTATACACATAGTATAAATAGTCCCTAATTGTTGCCTAATTAGGATTAATTTATTTTTAATTTATATATATATATATTAATATCAACATGAGCTATAAAAAAAAAGTTTAGTTTACGCACAATATTGAGAGATTTACCATGTTATTTTAAGACCATAGACTTATTACAGGTTTTCCTGTAATCTATGAGTAAAGAACCCATTCTCTGTAGTTTTTTTCAAAAGTTTAGGCTGAGTAGTTTTGGAGATAATGGGGAAGCAACGATTAATTTTCATCAATTTTCTAATTTTAGTATTTATTCAAGTATTTATTTTAAAATTATTATTTCTTTAATCTGAGATCTCCGCAACAGCTATTTCATTTGATATATCACAAGGTAGCGTTCGCAAAACTTTATTATTTTTTATTATTTGCCCCCCAATATTCAAAATTAATTTATTTACGTTACACGTCCGTGTTTGGGTCACAGAAATACATTATGTGTGCCAAATTTCTACTTAATCGGTCCATTAGATTCGGATCAAATTGGCTGTGACCGCGGACAGACAGAAACACACGAGTGATCCTTTATGGGTTCCGTACCTCAAAAGAAAAAAAACGGAACCCTTATAGGATCACTAAAAATTGGCAATAGGACGATAACTTATGTTCAGTTACATGGTCTTTCCAGAGATCTTTGATTTATTGACTACGACATCATGAAGCAAAGTTGCTATTGATTTTAGGCGCATTTTTTAAAAATCACCTTTCGGTATGACTTTTTCCAGATTACTAGACTTCTTGCAATGTTATTTTGACACCAAATATTTTTATTATCAGTGCCAAAACCCATCCCTAAAACATTCGCTTTCCACCAGGCAGTATCGGAGTCAAAAGCAGGACAATTTTGTAGAACAAAATAATTTATATAAATACTATAAATATCTGAAAACCGGAAAAATATGAAGTTAAAGTAAGTACCACGGTATACTCCAGTCAGTATAGTAGTAGTATTAGCGTCAAGAACATCAAAATACTTAATAACCTTACTAGCTAAATAACACAGGCAGTATTACCAAAGGGATTTGCTTGACATCAATCTTCTTTTATATCGCGTAAACAATATAAAGTTATTATGGAAGAGGACGTTATTTAGCAGGCGCTTCCCGTTTTTATAATATACTTTATTATATCTTTTATTGAGAATTTCTATAAAATTGTTCTAATTTTCAATGAAATAAGCTTTATTACTGGCATCATTTAAATATTGCATCTTGTTTGTTCAGAAGTCTAAAGTGTTATTCAAAAAAAAAAAACATCACTTGAACACTTGAACGGTGTCGTTCGAATTTAGAAGTGATGTTTTTTTTTGTGAATCCGCGATGACTTTGAAAACAAATGAGTTCGATTTCCAATTGGCTCCGCTAACTTGAGTGAGGTTACAAGTAAACTAAAGTTTCTAAAGGTCTTGGAATAATTTTCCGGTGACCCGTCAACTCAACGACGGCTCAACTATTAGTGAGGTATAAAAACATTTGTCTTTTTATCGTTATTACCTACCTGTGTCTGGTCCATTTCACAACCGATCATAGGCACTTTACTATAAGTAATCGTTCAAAGATATTGTCACGACCCTCTCGTTCTAAAGATGATTGTCACGCCTTCTATATGTTAGCTAAACGATTGACCATTACGGTCAAATAAATAGGTGACAAGTGTTATCTGTTTCTCAGCATGGAAAAAATTTACTCTCGTAAAATGAAACCTCATTTACAGTAGTGCTATGAATTCTGTAAAGTTCACTTGGAACCTCACTTAAGTGAGCGCACACAATAGGGATGATGACTAAAAAATGTTTTTTGACTGTCATGTAGACTATGAAAAACTAAAGAACACGTATTTTTTCTTTTTTTACGTTATCAAAAGATTACGGCGATACATTGAGTTATAATGAGCCATGACGTTACTTGTATGTAGATTTTATACATACTTGTGACGTATTAACCCCCACTTTCAAACTTTAATGCGTTGTATCCAAGTATTTTTTTATTAATATGATAAAGCAAAAAATACGTGTCTAATATTTTTTTTATTATCTGACTGGCGGAATAAATAGAATTTCTTTTTCTTGACCCAGGCATCATCCCTATTTGAAAGCGAACTCATTTGTTTTTAAAGAAAATCATTGCGGATTCACAACGAGATACCGTTCGAATTTCGAAGTGATTTTTAGAGAATAACACTAGGTAGGTACAGCATGAAATTTTAATTAGACTGAAAGTCATATTCGATTCCCACAACAATTTGCTTTACAATGAACATGGGTGAACTTTCACAGAATTTGAGTGTACTACGGAATCCTTGGAAAACTATCGTATTATATGTATAGCTGACTTCAAAAGCGTTCTCTAAACTAAGTCTCATAATTGATGCATGAGTGAACACATCGCTTTATACCCCATAGAGGTTTGAGGAACAGGGTGTAAAGTTCACGCATTCTCCATAGTAGTAGTGTTGTGTCTGGTGAGCTACAGCCTGACGATAGATGTCGGGACGTTGTATATATACTCGCGCGGTAAACCTTGCTTGCGCGATGCAGGATTTTGAGTGCCATCAGTGTGATGCGTAGTTCACATGTGGCGTTGTAGATGGCGCCACACCCCAAAGGCGTAGGCAGAGGTGGCATAGTACTTAGCATACCTACATCTCGCCAGTTTTATTTCAAGTCCCATATAAGTACCAGGGGGCCAGCCTATTGCCATCACCCGGGCACAAATCCAGATGGCCGGTCAGCTATTATTCTTCTTCTTGAGTCGATCCAGAATTTGGCACCTTCAGTACCGTCTATGACTTCCTGTAACGTGCAGATAACAGGATACTCTAGAAACAGGCTGCTTTTGAAAAAGCCATGACGGAAATACTTAATAAAATTCAAAATTCAAATTCAAAATTCAAAAGTCATTTATTCAAACTAGGCTGAGAATCAGCACTTTTCGAACGTCAAAATTACATAAGACAGTCCCCCAAAACGCCCACCCTTCACCACTTCCTAGTGCTTTTGCTGGGAAGAAGAAGTGGCGCAACATACTCCCCAGCAGCACAGCTGTCTGTTCAGTTAGGGAAAAAAAATGATTCTATACAATATTTTTTAAGATAATTTACATTACGCTAAATAAAATTTAAATTATAAATTAATAGCCATATGACAGCTAGCACACGCCAATATACCAACCAAAAACATCGAGAACTATACTCAAGCAGAAATAAAAATAACTAAACGTCAACAATATCTAAAAAAAAGAAAATAAAGCCTCCAGGCATAAAGGGCGTGCCCGCTTACATAGAGCTGTAACTAGAAGTTATAATTGATAAACTAGGACCATCGAGGTAAAATAAATAATTGTCGAGGTCGCTAGCTAACCACATATTATAATACAACTCATTAAAAAAAACATTGTAATGAGTAGATTATGTCAACAATAAATAAAAATAAAATAAATGTACATAAAAAGTAAAATTATAAACTTTTATATAAACTCATAAAACCTGTCAGTAGGTAAACTAATTCTGGAGAAAGAACATTTAAACATTGTCTTGGGTTAATCACAGCGACCAACTATTTTTATCATTTAAGTAGTCGTTGATAGAATAGTATGCCTTTGAACAAAGGTTGGACTTTACTTTAGTTTTAAACGCATTAAAAGGCAAATCTAGCAAACAAGAGGGTAGCTTGTTATAAAAGGTTATACCAAGCCCAACAAATGAGTTATGAACCTTATGAAGCCGGTGGGAGGGAGCACGTAGTTTATCCTTACTTCTAGTGTTAACATTGTGAACATCACTGTTTTTAGTGTATAAGTGTATATTTTGCCTAATATATAAGATGTTGGCGAAGATGTATTGTGATGCCAATGTGAGGATACCGATATCTTTGAAAAAATCTCTCAGAGAAACTCTGGCACCTAGCTGGTAAATTGCTCGAATAGCTCGTTTTTGGAGGACAAATATATTTTGAATATCTGCAGCTTTGCCCCAAAGCAGAATACCGTAGGACATAACGCTATGAAAATAACTAAAATATACTAACCGAGCTGTATCAACGTCAGTGTATTGTCTTACTTTTCTGACAGCGTAGGCGGCCGAACTGAGCCTTCCCGCTAGGCTCGATATATGTTGGCCCCACTGAAGTTTAGCATCTACTGTTATGCCCAGAAAAACTGCCGAGTTTACAGTTTCAAGCACCTCTTTATCTAAGACGATGTTGGGTCCTAGATTTCTAACATTTGGGAGGGCAAACTTTACACATTTCGTTTTCTTGGCATTGAGAACTAGGTTATTTGTCGTAAACCAATCCGTAACCATTGACAGTGCACTGTTTACATCGTCAAAATCTTGTCTATTCCTGTCTACTTTAAAAATAAGAGAAGTATCATCTGCAAACAGTACAACTTCACAGACATCCTTTAAATAGAATGGTAAGTCATTGATATACACTAAAAACAAGAATGGACCCAGTATTGAGCCTTGAGTTGAGAGTTGAGAATAACATTGGTTGACTTAGAAATTGAACCCAGGAACTGCTCAGCAACAAGCAGAGCTGCTGCTCGAAGGACAAATGTCCTTGCGACCCCTAAAACGTACACATATCGATAAACTTAAACTGTTGAAGACTGCCTCTTTGGTCTAGTGGTCGCAAGCACTACTGCTGAACCGGTTTTTCCAGGTAAAATGTCTGAGTAGTAGCCCGGAGTCTGGATTTGTGCCCGTTTGATGGCAATAAGCTCGTCCTATACTTGGGACTTAAACATAACTGGCGAAATGTGAGTGTACTATAGGTATGTCTCTGTCTAACTTTTCAGGAAACAAAGCGCTATGTTATGTGTTAAACTGTTGAATGGGCAGATACTATAGAACAGCATCTGCTACGATAATTTATTACTTCTTTTGCTTCGTTTACGTTCATACATCTGGTCATACACGCACACCAGCAGTACTATTGCTACCTGTACTGTAACCATCACAGTGAAAGCTTAGGTGAAGTGAGCTCCGAGTGAGCTGTCAGTCCCTAGCAGCAGGTGGAATGACAGCTCACTTCACCTAAGATTTCACGGTGAGTGTTATACAGAATAGATCGGCTGACCTTTCTGAAGAACATCACCAATAAGGTCAGTGTACATTATGTCCTTCTGGCTTAAGTGACCTCTTCTGGTGTTTCACCTATTTTAACTAACCAAAGTTGGTAAGATTCTATAATTAGTTCTGTATACCCTGTTTTTCCGTCATATTATCTGTGAGGTCAAATCAGAGGGAGATGTTAGAAACTTGTTTGTAGTTAGATTGCCCTTACTATGGATCTTACCCTAAGGGTCGGTGAGTTAGGGAAGTTTGGCGAAACAGTGGCGATGGCAGATAAGATGGTTTGATGTTTTGATCGTATTTTGATTTGAAACGGATTACAAGGGTAGATTTATGGCAATTTTGGTTATTACATCTGGTATATAAAGACATAGGTAAAGTGAAGGATGATTTCCACGAAACGGCTTGCATCGCATCGGATCGGAAAGGATACGAACGGATGCGGCGGCAGCCGATCGCGTCCGGTAGGATGGCGACGTATAGGATCGGCTCCGTACCGTCGCGTCGCTTGCGAACTTATCCGTTTCTTCGCCTAATCAAATAGTTTCATTCCTATCGTGTTGACGTGTTCTAATTTTTGAAAATGGTTGAAGATGACGTAGTATTGATGTCTATTGCATTAGAAGAAGAAGAAAATAATCATAAAACACAGAAAAGGAAGAGAAAATTTTTGATTGATACGACGATAGGCGAACGGAGCCGATCGCGCGTCACAGCATACTTTCGAATACGGTCGGGTGTCGCGGAAGACGCCCGCAGTCAAGGTGCTGTGCGCGGCTTGGTAATATGGACTTTAAATACTGTGTACACGATTTAATATAGTTTAAAGATTGTAAAATCCGTTCCGATCCGATGCGATGCGAGTCGTTTGGTGGAAATCATCCTTGATCACATCGAGTTTAAGAAGAAGCTACTGGGCTTGTGGTGAACCACGCATCACACTGACGTCACGTTGAACTATAATTGCACGAAGGCTTCGCGGACGTATCACGTCGAAGTGTAAAGACATGAAGAACAGGTTGTGAAGTTCATAAAATCTAACAATTAAAAATAAATAAAACAAATTAGAACAAGGAGTGTAGATGTGCTGAGTCGAGTGAGTGCGTGTGCGTGTGTGAGAATATGAAAATAGATAAGCCTGTAATATTTTGTGCCTTATTAGTGCAATAAGTGAGAATCTAATTCACACACTCGCAAGTTAGTAACCTAACCGATGAGATAACTATGAAGCATTTAATCAGTTTATAGTTTTTAAAAATGGTTATATTTCGTACCCCTTTCCATAAGGAAACCTTTATGTAGCCCCCCGAGAATGTCCGTATGTCCAACCCCTGCCACCTTAGGCCTTAAAGTGCTCCTCCTTCTATCATATGCCCAAGGATCCCCTATTGATTTTAACAAAAAAGTGCATCACCAAAATACATTCCGTTATCAATGATAAGAACTTTCATAAAAGCGTGTTGCACTTACTTAATGAACGTTATCAGGGCGTATCTTATCAGCTATACAGTAGGTATGATCGGGTATTATTAGAATCTAACTCAACTGAAGGTTCGATTTTTTGTACGATGTTGTCTAAGTTACTAGCTTTTACCTGAGAACTTGTGGTGTTATTCTCAAAATGGTTGAGCTGAATGGTGCTAATCCATGCGTCATGTTCGTGAACGGGCGCCGTCAGTTGGGACTGGTCATCCCTTAGCTGCCATGGCTTATTTTAATTTATTTTAAGTTTTTGAATGATTCTTTTTTTTCTTTTTATTACGGACGCTTTTACGAACGTGCACGTCTTATTACATTGTTCTCACATGCATAATTTCAAAATGAATGATGTAACCAATATTTTGTATCAATTTTATATTTTATTTAAAAGAGTGTCCGTGGAGTTTCTTGCCCGTTCTTCTCCATATGTACCTACTACGCTTTGGAATGGGCAACTAGCTTCATATTTTTGACTGACCGACCCCTTGACAGTTCAAAAGTGCCTGTAAATGGTTTAATTGAAATAAATGCTTTGAGTTTGAGTTGAGTTTGAGTATAAACGTCACTTCGAAATTTAAACGGTGTCTCGTTGTGAATCGGCGATGATTTACTTTAAAAACAAATGAGTTTGCTTTCGAATTGTGTGAGCTCACTTGAGTGAGGTTCCAAGTGAACTTTATTGCATAGCACTACTGTATGCGTGCTTGGGAAAAAAATAATATAGTTAGAGGTTTAAAGGGGCGATTTGTTGGCACAAAATTACTAGACACTGACTGCCTCGTTGGTCTAGTGGTCGCAAGCGCTACTGCTGAGCATGAGGTCCTGGGTTCGATTCCCGGGTCGGGCAAAGTGTCATTGGGTTTTTCTATCTGGAATTTCTCAGTAGCAGCCCGGAGTCTGGGTTTGTGCCCGGTTGATGGCAATAGACTCGCCCCCTATTAAATGGGACTTAAACAAAACTGGCGAAATGTGGGTGTACCTACTACAGGTACTGTGCCTAACTCTTCAGGGAAACAAGGCGTGATGTTACGTTATGTTAAAATTACTAGATTCGTGCCTAATTAATGGCTCGCCACCTACTACATGGGACTTAAATATAACAGATGAAAATATTTTATAAAATACTTCTATCTAGTCCTTGGGGAATACAGACGTATTTACAACTTTTATCGATTCCTCGCGCATTTGCCGAACCTAGCTCCAAAGTGGTTTGACACTAATTGCTACATCGATTAACGGGCTGTCATGTTGGAATTCAATTATCTAGATAATTGACATGAGTGGGTGACCTCGCGGAGCTAAATTCACGAAGTGGACTAAACTAGTAACATTTAAAAGGATTCTATATAAATAATGTTACTCCTGTGTTTCACTAAGGGGGAAGCAGATGTGTATAGCGCCTAGCCTCAGATTTTTCTAGTTATATTTAAGTTCCATGTTATAGGGGGTTACACTATTAAGTGTCTAGGAGTACTAAGTTCCCTTCAAAATGGTTGAGCTAAATGATGCTGATCCATGCGTCATGTTCGTGAACTGGCGCCGTCAGTGGGGACTGGTCATCTCTTAGCTGCCATGGCTTATTTTAATTATTTTTGTTTTTTATATTTTTACTATGGTCGCTTTTAACGTGCACGTTTTACTAGATTGTTCTCACATGTATAATTTCAACATGAATGATGTAACCAATGTTTTGTAACAATATTCTGATTTAAAAGAGTGTCCATGGAGTTTCTTGCCCGTTCTTCTCCATAGGAACCTACTACGCTTTGGAATGGGCAACTAGCTTCATCTTTCTGACTGACCGACCCCTTGACAATTCAAAAGTACCTGTAATTGGTTTATTTGGAATAAATGATTTGAGTTTGAGGATTATTCTAACTAATATTATAAATACGAAAGTGACTTCGTTTGTTTTTTACGCTTTCATGCTAAAACCACTGAATGGATTTGGATGAAATTTGGCACAAGAGTAAACTATGACCTGGGTTAGGACATAGGATAGTTTTCATTCCGATATTCCCACGAGGTCGAGGCTTATGCGGGTGACACCGCGGGGCGCATAGATATTGCTCAACGTAATATAGATATTTGACTCATTGCACATTTGTCAGCTTATAATGTACAGTTTTAATGTGTCATCTAAACTAATATTATATAGAGAAAAGATTTGTATTTTTGTATATTTGTTTTAGGGTTCCGTACCAAAGGGTGAAACGGGACCCTATTACTAAGACTCCGCTGTCCGTCTGTATGTCTGTCCGTATGTCACAAGGCAGTTGAATTTTTCACAGATGATGTATTTCTGTTGCCGCTATAACAAAAAAAAAACGAAAAACAGAATACAATAAATATTGTGGGGGGGGGGGGGGGGTGGTTGGGTTGGTATTTTACTCATAGATATTGCAAGATCCAGGAATCGATCCCGGCACCCCCTCAGCAATAGAGCTTGCAACTACGACAACGACGAGAAAAACACACTCAATAAGTAAGTACTATTTTCCGATATCAACGAAATGTGAGTGCTAAGAGCATGGAATTAAGATTCACAATCATTTCTGCTTACAAAAATGGACGTGCCGCAAATGAGCGCCGGCCATTGCAGTGTGAGAATTTAAAGAATTATTTTACCAAAAAATATTAATCCACTTGGCAACTCGAAGCGTCAAAAATTATCTTCACCAACACTTTGTAACAATTTATTCATAGAAAGTTGGTCTGTTCCAGAAACATGATACTCACGAAAATCTTTATTGTTTTACCACGATAACTTGTAACTTGTAAGATTCTTTGAACAATTTTCCAAGTTATGAAAGCACTTTAAATACTTAAGACAAGACAGGTACTTTTACACTTAATATGAAGTTTGAAAAAAAAAATGAATGAAATATTTAAAGAGGCGATAGTAAAGTTCTTGGTCTGCATCTCACCTGATGGTAACTGATGATCAGGCCGAAGGTGGAAGCGTGCTTCACCCGGAATCCTCATCTTCAGAGGAACTATCTTTACCTCTAAATGCCGAAACTCAAGCATGCTGTTAACATTGTTGTTATGATGACAGACTTAGACAAGATGGTGGTAGCTAGCCAGGCGGACTTAGCCAACCAAACCAAGCAGACAATTTTGCCCCTAGACCACAGAGGCGGTTAAATATAAACAAGATTTGCTGTGAGACCTGCTGGTCGACGGGACCTGGCCTGCTCGCCAGGTCCCGTAATTAAAAACGTTCAAAATCTCAGCGACAATAAATGTCAAAAACTGGTCAACAATTTGAAGTATTTTCGACTGATTGAGACGGAGATTACAATGCGAAGGTTCTTAAAAGAATACCTTTGTTGCCCCTTTTGTTTTGGATGGGAAATTATCAAATAATTTCTCCCGCTCTGGGCGGAGCGGTAGGGCATGTCAGACTCTTACTGACTAAAACCCACCCGTGTTCCTTCAGTTGCCTGTACGTTGCCAGGCGCCACGGTATCCTTTTTGGACTTTCCCGCAACCCCGGCAGGCATCGGTCTTATCAGACCCCTTTAGTTCTGCTGACATCTCTTTAGGGCGCGCGTGGAACACAACGCGCCTTCGACCTGGGCCTGGTCCTTAACGGACGGTGAGCTACCCATTGCTCACACCTTTGTTGCCCCTCAGCTCCGAAATGTCAAAAAAAAACAATAAGTCTTAATATAAGTGACCAGCAGAGAGAATCCCTGGAGAAGGGTAACACTTACGCGAGCGTGGCCGCAACTCAGGGTGTAAGATTGCTGCCAAAGTGCAGTACCTTGCATTCGGTGGTGGTCACATCCAAGGACGAAATGGAGACAGGTGAAGAAGTCCTCAACAGAGTTCGGAAAGCGGTAAACGCCAAGGACGGGTGGATAAAAGTGGAAAAGGTGAGGAAAGCCAAGGACAGAAAAATAATAATAGGGCTAGAAACAAAAGAAGAAAGGAGCAGGATAAAGGATCGACTTCAGAAGGACGGAGTTGACCTCATTGTCGAGGAAGTCAAAAACAAGGACCCGCTTCTGATTTTAAGGAACGTCTTGGTAGTTAATACTGACGAAGACGTCCTTAAAGCGCTAAAAACCCAGAACCAGGGGGTTTTCGACGGCCTCGAGGATGGGGAAAACAGAGTGGAGGTAAAATATAGAAGAAGAACTCGGAACCCTCATACTGGCCACGTCATCATCAGCGTGTCGCCCAAAATCTGGCGACGAATACTGGAAAACGGGACCGTCCACATAGATCTCCAGCGCATCAGGGTCGAAGATCAGATCCCGTTGGTCCAATGCACTCGCTGCTTGGGCTTTGGACATGGGAAGCGGTTCTACAAAGAACCTGCAGACCTTTGCAGTCACTGTGGTGGTCCCCATATGAGACCAGAGTGCCCAGACTGGCTTTCGGGCTCACCTCCCGCCTGTCGGAATTGCACGAAAGCTAAAACCGAATACGGCACACAACATAATGCATTTAGCCATGAATGCCCAGTACGCAGGAAATGGGATGACGTGGCCAGATCGACTGTTGCTTACTGCTAAAGGCACCTCACTGGAAAACACCCACCTGACCGACAAAACTGAAAGTCCCCTTACCGCAACACGCGACATCCGGCAGTTCGACAGCCTGGTGAACCAACAAAAACAGGACAACAACCGCAATTTTGACGTTCGTATTGTTATGGAATGTAGCAGAATTGGAGGAAAGGTTGGCGTTTCACTGTCCATATTGAATCGGGAGGTTGAGAACAGAGCCCGCAAACTTATTCCATCAAACTACTGTACAGTCCACCAGGCTGTTTTCCTAGCAATAACAAGGGAGACTAAGGAACCATACAAGCTCAAGGCATCTTCTCTTGGAGTTTTCAACGACCCAATGGCAGCTACTCAAATGAAAACGAATCCCGGTTCGCTCCACCTTTTTGTTGAAGAAGCTAGAGATAACAAAAGATCCACATCTCGGCAGAACAAGCTGATCTTGTTCTGGATTAAAACTCACGTTGGGCTACTGAGGAACGGAAGAGCTAACCAAACAGAAAAAGCGGGCGCTGGAAACTCCAAGAGAAAGCCCGACTACAAATACGTAATCGCACATAATATATAAATAGCTCAAAATGAAACCGCATAAGTAAATATGCTGTCATAATATAGTGTTATATTAGAGACTAGCATAACAACCTTTTTGTAAAATATTTTTAAGTAGATAATTATGGATTATATAAATAAGCTTAGAAACCGTATGTAAGACTAGGATAAGAATTAAAATAAGAACTGTAAAATAATATAAGCATAAAACTGTAAAGTGAAAAGGTAATAAAAAGTTGTCTCCCTGGTTATTTTGTAACACCCGAAAATGAATGAATAATAAAGTTAAAAGATAATATATAGTTAGATAGTTTAAAGTCAGAAAATGATAGATGGGAATCCCACCCGAAAAGGAATGAATAATAAAGTAAATAGATAATATATAGTTAGATAGTTTAGTCAGAAAATGATAGATGGGAATCCCACCCATGATGAAACAAAAGAGGATGAATACTAGAAAGAACAAGTATGAGGAATAAAAGTACGAGAGGTATAAATGCGAGAACTGAAAGGATACGCAGACAGGCATAGGCTCCGATTATGTTGGAGGTAGAAGTAAAAAAAAAAAAAAAAAAAAAAAATATAAGTGACCATGAAGTTCTTGTCCGTTTGTTGCCATAGCTATAATATGCTGTGGAACGAACAATTAGGTTCAATTTTCTGTCTTAGTGACCGACTCCTTGACAGTTCAAAAGGGCCTGTAAATAGTATAAATAAATAATAACTGATTTGTGTTTTTTAACTATACGGTTTCTCTAGAAAAAATCTTTCCCAGCATAAAATAACTTAACATTCAATTTCTTTCCAATTTCGAAAAATAAAACGCGATCAACCATTTTTTCCAAATGTTAACAACTTAAAAATTCATTGCGTCAAATACTTCTTAACTGGCAACCCCAAGACGATCAAAGATTGTGGCCCACAATTTTCGTTTGTGGCAACTTCGCACATCGCTGGTCGTAACGATAACTGATGTTAAAACTTGGAACGCATTTTCATCAAAGGGGCGAATTATTTTAGTTTCGAGTGTACTTTATAAATATTCTGATTTTTACATGATCAAAAATACCTTTTAGTAAGGAATTTCTTGCCTGTTCTTCTCTGTATGTGACCCTACTACGCTTAGGAATTGACAACTATACTCCATTGATTTAGGTAAACAAATAGTAAAATCTTTTTTTTTTATAGATGACACTTCCTTGCTTAAAAATACGTTACAACCAAATTAAATTTATTTTCGTTTTCCACGATAATTTCCTTAACTTTATCACTTTATTATTAAACTAATCTTCGTAGATGTATACTTGAGCACAATTTTTTGAGTTAGATTTATAATTATTTTATAATATTTTGTAATCTGTCTATTATACTCGTAAAGAACCCAAAAATACAGGCGCTAAATTGAAGAGTACAATTGTGACGTACTACAACTAAAATGACAGGTATTACGTGCGCGTTTGACAGCTCTCTCGTCACGTGGTTTTTTTTGTTTGTCTTTAGTTAACTACCTAAATCAAAGGAGTATAGCTTTATCATTCTGACTGATCGACCCGTGACAAGTCAAAAGTTCCCATGATTGTTTTAATTGAAATAAACGCTTTGAGTTACAGTTTGAATAACTTTATATTCAATAAGTGATTAATTAAAGTCTCATGAAAAAAAGTCGATATTGGTTTTCCTGAGTTCATTATGGTGTAACTTTGGATGTAATGTTTGTTATTTACTACAATTTTCAAGTTCCATATTTGTCAATATTTTGTGTTTGATTAGCTAAATGCATAGGATATAATTGTATCGCAAAGTCAATCAATCTGCCTAGCTTATCCCAACTATGTTGAGGTAAGCTTCCAGTCTAACCGGATA
Organism: Xanthia togata; assembly: GCA_963853775.1. Classification (NCBI taxonomy): domain Eukaryota; kingdom Metazoa; phylum Arthropoda; class Insecta; order Lepidoptera; family Noctuidae; genus Xanthia; species Xanthia togata. Next base: position 9,143,077 of record OY970817.1, on the reverse strand, counting down.
CAGCTGAATACCTGTGTTTTACATGGAGCAACTGCCTATCTGACCTCCAAAACTTAGTAACTGGGTAATACCCTTTGGTAAAGAAAGACTGGTTCTTAGACTTTCCAGCTTCTGACGTCCCGTAACGATTGTCAAAAATTCACCCATAACAGCCCAGACCAACGGCTTAACGTGCTTTTGGAGGCATGGAGGTCTCGGTATGTAAAGTTGGTCAGCCATCCACGGACCACGGACAGCCGATCCATCAGGTTAAGCTATGCTTGCAGGGGAAGCATAGCTTAACCTGATGGATCGGCTGTTATTGTCGCAAAGTGTGAAAACGAAACACTAATTAAAAATATTTTTATTACTAGTAGTTTTTATTTAGCGTGAAATACAGCTGGAGCTATTTGCCAACTGATAGCGTGACGGTTGAAGAAATCGTGCTGCGCCAACCCCACGTAACAATGCCCCCGCAACCCCCTTTTTTTAGGTGGGAAATCGTCAAATAACTTCTCCCGCTCTGGGCGGAGCGGGAGGGCGTGTCAGACTCTTACTGACTAAAACCCACCCGTGATCCTTTAGTTGCTTGTACATTGCCAGGGGCCACGGTATCCCTTTCAGACTTTTCCGCAACCCCGGCTGACATCTGTCATAACGGACCCCTTCAGTTCTGCTGACATCTCTTTGAGGCGCGCGTGGAACACAACGCGCAGTCGACCCGGGTCTGGTCCTTATCGGCGAGCTACCCATTACTTACCGACCGCAAGCCCGCGCTTAAGGTGGCTGGGAATCGGCTATTGATTCCCGAAGCCCAGGGCGTCTCCTCCTGGGGCGGCTAGGGGCGTAAGGGCGTGAATTTTGCCTCTCCCTCACGCGTTACGCCTCTTTCTTTGCGAGCATAACTGCTTCGCAGAAGGAGGTGACGGCCTGGACCAGGGCGATAGTGATTTTGTAAATGTAGTAAGTTCCTTTTCTATTGTCAAACTAGCTCCCGCCAGCGGCTTTGCCTGCGTGATATCTTCATAAATTATAGCATACGTCACTCAGTGATAATATAGCATTCTATTGGTGAAAGATATTTTTCCCTCTTACGAAACAAAACTGTTTTTACCCTCATTAACAATTGTTTCCTACATTTACGCTAGCCCCACTAAAGAAGCAAAGAATGGCAGTCGTTTCATGTAAAATACTGATAGTAAGCCACTTCTGGTTAGATGGGAAACCGTCCGAAACATATATATATTAGAAGGAGATAAGGGTTTGCGTAGGTTTTAATCATTTACAATAGACAAAAGGATATTATTTGCATAGGATCTGCGTCGGTCGGTTGCAACACAAAGAAATGAAAAATTATTGTTTTCATACAATTGTGTAAAACTACTCTTTGATTACTTCTTCTCATAATGAATATGAAAAAAAAAACAGTGGAACAGTGAGGTATTCCAGTTACAGCACCGATTTGAACGGCACTTGATATAATCCAATTACAGCACCGTAAAATATATGTTCAGGGTGTACACGAAACGTTTGTTTATTTTAAAATTGACAAAAACGAACCGCTTTTGTTAATTTATTTAACTATTGAATTTCACGTGGTTTCAATTCAAATACATTTTAAGCCCATTTTTTTATTTCTCATTTTTTTTTTACCCTTCTACGCCGTACTTTGATAAATTAATTTTATAAGTTCACATGATAATTAGAGGAATTTATCTATTATACTAAGTTTAGGTCCCTTTTTCGTGTGGTTGGTGACCAACCTCGTGTCAGTTTTAAAGCCGCCCATGGGCCTCTGACTTGGCTTCACATGCCGTCGAGAAATATTTCTCAGGTTTCCTCACGATGTTTTCCTTCACCGTTTTTGAAGCAAGTGATAATTATATCCGAATAATATAATAATGTAATCCGTGACAAATATAATCCGAAAAGTCAGAGGTGCGTGCCTTGGGTTCGAACTCGAGACCTATGACTTGGCAGTCCGAAGGTCACACCACTAGGTTATCACTGCACCAAATCATCGTGCAATTTCTCCACTGATCCGTGATTAAAATGTCAGAGAGAATTTCTCGGTGCAATTTATAGAAATTTAAGAAAGGAGATGGGAAATCGTGGGCCCTAATGTAATAAGTTGAGATATGATCTAAAAAATTAATCATATCTTTTATCTTAGAATATCAAAAATCAGCTCGATTCTAGAAGCTGAGAAATAAGAGAAAGATAGTTTTCGTGAGATTATCGGTTAAAATTTAGTATCCGGTGGCACGAAAACGAGGGTAAGGGGGAGGGGGAGGCGGGGGGTGTACCCTTCCCCCTGGTACCACTCCCATGAAAGGAGGACGCACCATTTTTGAAAAAAAAAAAAAAGTAGCTTCTGCACGTCTCCGGCGCAGCGGGAAGTGCAGCCAATTCGCCCTTACGTAACAAAGGATAGACACCCATGATCACCTTCGCAGCTTGCCTATGCTTCGTTACAGCGGGCGGGGGCTGCCCACCCTCCGCGCTTCCGGATTTTTAAATACACTCTAGGGTGCAGCCAAAAGGACTAGGTGGAGTCGGGGTACCCCGATTCGAGTTTGGGACAGATTCGACCTATTTTAACCATAATAATAAACTCTGCCACTGGATACTTAAATCCGCCCCAAAGGAATGCACTATAATTTTTATACAACATAGTTTACAGTCATATTAATAAATAAAATATTAATTAATAACCGAAAAACCAATATAATAATTATCAATTTCATATCAATTGAAATCAGTCTTATATTTTTAGTCTATGTCACTGGCATGAAAATTAACTGACATTGACACTAGACAGTTGGCGACTGTTTTGTGACTGCTTCTTGGTTGCTCACTCGTTTCATGTTTTCCGATGCATTATGAGTGCTTTTCCGATTATTTTTCATTTTCAACGACCACTGCTTTGTCTTTTACGAATACTAACCCTGCCTACCTTACCTGCCTACCGAAGATCACTCACACGTTAGACTTGGAATTGTTATTTTGGATTTTACCACCGCTTGAATTTGGATTGGATATTGTTGAAACTATGGTAATCTGTGCTTTGGATCGCGAGGGACTGATAAGTTTAAATCTATTCATTCACACCATTTTCATCTCGTTACATTCAGGTCCAAGATTGATATATAATCTTTTTTGATTAAGTTCTTTCAAGTACATTCAAGGAAATCCATAGATAAGCAAACTGATACCCTACGTCAATTTGCCGTGTTACCGTTCACTTTTTACATTTTTCGTTTGAGGGAATTTAGAACTCAGTATTATGGAGAAGAAGAGTAATAATTCGGTAAGTTATATCCTCGTTTCTTGAAAAAATTACTTGATAAGAAATTGATCACTAATGAAATTGGAAATCGATTTAGCTTTGTGGGAGTTCTGGCAAATATTTTTCGGATTAAAAACGCTGAAGTACCATTTTTAACCGACTCCATAAAATACCACACAAATAACCGAATGCCTAAAGTCTTCCTACTTTAGGCATTCGGTGATTTTAAAAATAGTTGATAATACAGGGTGTTAAAGTAAATGCGTGCCATAGCTTAGGGGTAGGTTCAGTATCGATAGAGGAAGCCAGAAAAATAAAATAGTTCGACTTAATTTAGTACCTACTAACTTAAAATAGCAATCGTTTAGAATTAAAATTATTTTATTTGTTTAAATGCTTTAATTACTTACTTACTATCGAACGCGTTGTCATTTTATCCTTCACTTCTCGCGTCCGAATACTAAGAGCCGGCGCATTATTTGCTACAAATGGCGCAAGATGTGCGCCCCTAACGCTACGATGCGATGGTACGTAAATTACAATTCCAATTTCCCCTTCGTACTTTGACGAGAGCAAACCTACAAAAAAGATCTTGTTTAACTAGTATTCAACAGAAATACGAAGAGGTTTTTATAGGTTGATCTTTTTTCTGGCTTCCTTTATCGATACTGAACCTACCCCTAAGCTATGGCATGCAATTACTTTAACATCCTGTATATGTTGTTTTTATTTGTATTTGTTTTTTTTTGTGATACCCTAGATGGATGTATCTAAGTCCGTAGGTGTGTCTGTGTGGCATCACAGTGGGCCCTATCAGAATACCAGCGCGGTAGTTTTTTTTTTTTTAATTTCGCCGCATTATGCTGTGCTATGGGCCTTTTTGGCCTCGCACAGGTTGTTATTATTTTGTTAGTTTTTAAATGCTCCTTTTTTATTAATACTGTTTGTATTTCCTGTGTGTTTCAAAAAAAATATTTTTCTTTCTTTATTTTATAATTTTTGTCGTTATATGAATGCTTAGTTTCAACAATAGATTTGCTGACTCAGCTTCTATACCTCGTAACGTACGTTATATTTAGTATGGTCTAAGATCCGACCTGGAGACGACCTTCACGCATCTGTTTGATGGATGAAAAGTATTTTATAAATCTTAGTATGTTAAAAAGTATGTCGCGAGTGGGTTGGCTAAAAAATCCTGGCCAGACTATCATTAATAAAAAATTCTAAATTGACATTTTTTTTCGACTAATTCGTTTTAGTAGCAAATGTTTTTCATAAAAAGCACTATCCATTGATATATCACTTATGGCTATTGGGCGCCAAAAACATTCCTAAACTTGGGTGGCCAAATAGTCACCTATTCAGGTCATTAACTCTGAATTGACTAACAATTGGCAAAAGTCGAGTTACCTAGCAAAGGTTCTCCTTGAAAAGCTCTTTCAATTGGTGTGTAACTTGAAATGTTTAAAAAAAAGTCATTTTTGATTTTTGTATTAATCAGTCTGGCCAAGATTCTTTTCATCCAATAAACAGATGGGTGAAGTACGTTCCTAGGTCGAATCCTCTACTAGTAAAACAGTAGTTCATTTAAGACTAAACTTAAGAAATTCATTTTAAATTCACAAATTGAATTTAATGACATTAATATTGATAAATCCTTTATTTAATCCAATAATTTTATTTAATCCAATAATTAATTATATATAATTATAATTAATCTAATAATTTATGTTCAATCAATAATCAATGATTTAAGTATGTCTCCTTTATTTTTATTTAATTGACACCTGAGGTACAGGATATGTCCTAGTTTGGGTGTCAGGAGTTTCACACAACGTGCATATACTTTTGCCTATTTATATAAGGATATAAGTATTTAATTACAAAATGCATTGTTACCCTTTTTCTCTCCTTATTGTATTAGGCTTATGAAATAAATTTAATTTAAAATTTAAATTTAAAAAAAATTTAATTTAAAAAATTTAAAAAATTTAATTATCTCTTATCCTAGAAACTAACCTTATTTTAGGCTGGATGTGATGCGGTATTATATCTCCAAGAACCACAAGGTTTCGATCTTATCTTCTCTTTTCCGTTACAATAGAAACTTTTGAAAGCCTTAGAAATATAAATTTACTGGCACTGGTCGCTGCTCGATGATGCGTCCCCGCGTCAAGCGACAGGCGTTGTTTTATATTGTAGATTCGTAGGTACTTTAAAAAAAAAAAAAAAAACTGAAAAAAAAAAACTGAACTAAGTAGCACACAAAAAAATATTTTACCTGCATTATTTATTTACGTATTCTTAAACATTTTTTATTATTAATATTCAAGTATATATCTATTTTATTTACCTACGTCCGTGTGTCACTGCGGGGTGCCAACTGAAAACCAGCGCTGGGTGTCTGACGCCCAGCAAATGCTGAGATGGTAACCCTTTCGGTACGGGCACGCTCAGCAAAATTTTACTGCAATTTTATTGTTATGTTTTTTGTTCTTTTTTTTTTGTGTTTGTTGCTGTTGTGTTGTGTCTGTGTCGAATAAATGTTTTGTATTGTATTGTATTGTATAAATGTCGCATTCTAAGCTCATCGATGTCAGTTAAAATTAAGCTTTGTTTTCAGTGTTATTAGTGCTGTAGAACTATTCTGTAAAGTTCACTAAACCTCACTCAAGTGAGCGCACACAATTCAAAAGCGAACTCATTTGTTTTTAAAGTAAATCATCACGGATTCACAGCAAATGAGACAGTGTTCGAATTTCGAAGTAATGTTTAGAGAATTTCTATGCAGAATAAATTAAGTGGCATAGTCATAATAAACATTATTTACTTTCTTCCGATAAAATAATCTAGGATTTTGCGACATTGCCGTTGACCCATTCAACCAACAAAGGTATTAATTACAAAAGAAAAGCATACTTCAATTATATTTAATTACAATACATTACTTCAAGTTTCCCTATGCTATTATTTCCCATTAATTAATTAATTACAAGCTGAATATTTTACGGTATAATTAAATCACCCCTCGGAATACTTAGCGAGTTTAATAAATCAGAAATATGTATGGTGATTAAAACACGTGTGGAATAATAAATGGGTAAAAAGTAAGGCTAGAAAATACTATTTGATGCTTCGTTGTTATAGATTTTAGAGAAAATTTCCAAAATCGAATAGAACGAACCATCAAAACTGCATTGCAAGTGCTGACTATTTTATAGAACACGTGAATGAAGTGTTCCCCTTAACATAAAGTGAAAAAGAAAGACGTTTTTGGACGATTTCTTAATTTTATAGTTACTTAACCAGCGCTGGGGCTCTGTCTTGCATAGGGTCGCAGCATAATGCTGAGCGATAGCCGTTTTGCGTGGATGTGACGCATGTTTCCCCCAACCTTTTCTATTTTTTTTTGTGTAAGCTCTTTTCTGCGTCATGTTTACCGCAAATAAACGGATTTTCTTTATTTCTTTCTTTACTTAGTAGTTTAAGTTATATTTAATTTACTAATTAGCTGGCTTGGCTAGATTGTAATGTGAATAAAGTATCATCATCAGCTACGATATTTATAAAAAAAGAAGTGTAAATTGCTAAGACCAATATTATGTAGGTATAGATGCGTATATCATTAAATCTTACAGATTTTTTTACGTTTTAATTATTTACCGACCCACTGGGAAAGTGGTTGCTTTTGAAAATAAAATAAAAATAAATAAATAAAAACTTTATTGCAAAAAAGGTGTTGCAGTAAATACAATAAAAAAAGTTGCCCTTTACAAAAATTAACACTGGTATACAACATAAATGGTTGGGGTACTGTCCTCTTAGATAGGCTACATAATAGCCTGTAGTAAAGAGAAACAGTGAAGTATCCCTCAAGAATGGAGAAATTAATTGCAAAAAAATTGCAAAATGTCGAATGATTCTCTGGTAGGTACTGGATCCAATTCCTAGCTTATTTAAAAAAAAATTAAAATGCTTCTTTGGTTGACAGCAGCGGCCCCCTGTAGTCCTGTTTGCTGGTACCGTCATCTGCACGTTTGTGATAACAATGTGACTTTGACAACGCCTGGCATACAATAAGGGTGGTTTCATAATTCATGTATACTACATACGTACTGAATCGATAAAATGCGATCACCAGTTTCTGATTAATGTTTCAGGCAATTCAGGCAATAGTTTTTTACGGCTCATTTTACCGACCTTCGAAGAGGGTCACTTTCAGCCGACAGTGTTAAGAATCTGATATAGAACTACGCCAGTTTACGTATGAATAAATAAGAAGACTTCAGCACTATTTCTAGCTTCTTGGAAATTGATTTGGGATTTTTCACGACACGTTCAGGATTTCTACTTGAATATATTATACCTTTCACTCCAAAGGCTCTGGGGAAACTGAATAAAATTTTTGACACTACTGCGATTCGGACGAAATCGTTTTCTTTTTAGAGTACCTAAGGGATAGCTTTTAGTTAGTCCAGATCCATCTGTCTATATGTTTCACACATATTTAAAATTAGTTTATAAAACAAATGAGTACAGGGGCCCAAGTCTGCTATCCAACACGATCCCATTGTCATTTTGTTAAAAGTTCGTAATTTGCTAAATTCATAATGGTCGATCATTGGTTGATCATTGTATTCTACATACACGATACTCGTAACGAATTAAAAGAAATGACTGCACAATGTCGTTCTCATGGTAGGTTACTGATCAAAGGAACTGTCAAAATGTTAGCAGATTATCGCCTAACTCAGTCATTAATTTTTCATTATGTATGAGATTACCAATAGATGCCATTTCTTTTAATGGAGTGTCAGTGGCTGACCATTGGAAAGTCATAATGACGCCAATATGTTAGTAGATTACCAAACTTGTCAAAATCAACAATCATGAAATCAATGATAGACCATTCTGACACTATTGTAATAGCAGACTTGAGGCCCTGCAATTCTATAAAGTTCACTACTCACCTCACTCAAGTGAGCGCACGCAATTCGAAAGCGAACTCATTTGTTTTTAAAGTATGTAAATCATTGCGGATTCACGAGACACCGTTCGAATTTTGAAATTATGTTTGAAGAATTGCTATACAAAATGAGGTACGTTATAAATGGTCTAATTATTCCGAAAATTTGTTATGGAAACAACAAAATTATTATCAAACTACAAGCTAGCCTTAATAGATCACGTAACACATTTCTTCAGAGGTAAACCACTTAGAAATTGACAGACAGCCTTCCATTCAACTGGCTATAAAACGCCTAACGTAGTGGAAGAATACGACCGAACGATCAAAAGTAACATCCATACGTATACCTACTTTAAAAATATATTATTTTTATTTATTACTTAAGAATCTATCATTCTCGAGAAATTGTGTCGGCAACATCTGTTATATGAAGAAACGTGTAATTATTGTATTCGGTTCATAATAACATAACATCATGCCTGTACCCCTGAAGGGGATGGACAGAGGTGTACCTATAAAACACACATTTTGGCATTTATGTTTGAGTCCCAAGTAGTACGGGGCGAGCTTATTGCCATCAATCAATTTACCTAGCTTTTTCCCAACTATGTTGGGGTTGGCTTCCAGTCTGACCAGATGCAGCTGAATACCAGTATTTTACATGGAGCGACTGCTTAACTGACGTCCACAACCCAGTTATTGTTTAACAATAACCCTTTGGTAAGAAATGTTGTCAGACTACCCGTAACGACTGGAAAAGATCAATGAATGACAGCCAGGACCGACGCGACGGCTTAATGTGCTTTCCGAGGCAATTGGTACGTAAAGATGGTCACCCATCCACGGACCAACCGCGGCAAGCGTAGCTTAACCTGACCGATCGACCCGTGCGGTTGTTATCATTTAGCCATGTGCCCCTCTCATATTTTATTTTTGTATCTGTTATGGTTACTCACCTGCAATGCGCCTGGTGTTGCAAAGGCAGTGATGACCTTCGAATGGGTCGTCAGCTTATTTTCCACGCTTTGGTGGCGATCTTAGCATAACAGCCTTTAATGTACCCACAGCTAGGACTCAGACCTCCTCTCAGTAACAGGCAGTGGGCTGTTATCCACCACGGGAGCCCAGTGCGGGTTGGTAGATGTAACAATGTCTTCGAATTTTTGGTTTCCTCACGATGTTTTGAGAGCAGTGGTGATGAAATAATTTCCACAATGTAAAGAGGTGGCTATCGTAGTCGATACTTTAAAACAATACATAGAACCATAATATGTGTTAGGAGTTCTGCCTACCCTATAAGCCCGTAAACCGTGATAATCAACACAAAAAAGTAGTCCCAAATATAATGAATAGTACAGCTAACATGTATCTAATCTAACTCATTTGTTATCAGCAGGCTTTAGTCTTATCTCTGACGTCAGTAGACGGGTAGGCTTGACTGGCTAAAAAGCGTGCAATGCCTGGTTACAGTAGTGCGATTCTGTAAAGTTCACTTGGAACCTCACTCAAGTGAGCGCACACAATTCGAAAACGAACTCATTTTAAAGTAAATCATCGCGGATTCACAACGAGACACCGTTCGAATTTGGAAGTGATGTTTAGATAATTTTACATATGCGATTTTTTATCTCACTCTATCCTTATTCCATCAATTATGGAAACAAAAGAGACAAACCTCTCAATTTACCTCAATATTTTGACATCTATATCACAAACATTAAACCACTTGACAGTCATACAACGTTTATTTTGGTGACTAAAACATCTGTCAAATATCATGACGTCATGTCTATCTAGATTCCAGATATTCCTTTGTGCCAAATCTCTTTGTCAAAGACAGGCACAAAAATGAAATGTGAAGACAAGGTTTCGTTGTGAGTATGTTAGGTTATGTTAAGAAGTATGTTATATGTTGGCTGATTCGGGGCGGTTCTAATGATATACAAAACATCTCAAGTCTTGGTTTGAAGATTAGCTACTCAATAAGGTAACGTAGTGGGTCTGACAGCATGGGTTATGCCGGGTGCAAAACTGATACAAGCAAATCCAATCAGATACAGATTTGAAAAATTTAAAGTACCTAACAAATATTTCAATTAGACTCACACCTCACCGAAATGTACCAATTGCTCCTTTGCGCTTGAATTAGACTCAGTGGTAGTGCAGACGACTTTTATAAAAAGAACAATGTAGATATTTTATATTTTTTATTATTTTTATCCTATTGTGGTATAGTAAATTTAATAGAGGTGCATCGTCTTCAGTTAAAATTATAAAATTAATTAATAAATACAAAATATAGTAAAACATTTTAAAAGAGTTTCTTGCCCATTCTTCTCCATACGAAAACTACCTTTTGGAAGGGGCGAATAGAATCAATTCTATTATTTTTGAGTTTGAGTTTGGATCAAGGCACTTTTATAGCATCACATTTTGAATCTCTATACTCCATAGATTTAGGTAGTTAAATAAAGGTAAACAGAAAACCACGTGATGAGACAGCTGTCAAGTAACCGACTAAACGTAATAACTCAGTCACTTCAGTTGTCATTGTTCGTGACAGTTGTACTCTTCAATTTAGCAAAGTATAATTCAATAACGTTTAGAGTTTGAGCTCTTTACAATCGACAGAATACAAAATATTCATTATTATTATAAATCTGAAAAATAAAAATGTGCTCAAGCAGTTACATCTACGGAGAGTAGTTTAAGAATAAATGATAAACTTAAACATAAATTGAAAAAAGATGAAACTATTTGAAAAATCGAAAATATCGTATTTTTAAACAAGACAATGTCATCTATAAAAACTCTTTTGACAATTTGTTTAACTTTATCGCTAAGATTCCTATATTTTCAAAAATTTTTGAGAAAGTTATTTATAATTCGCTTTACACTTATTTTGAGAAATATAATTTATTTTGTGTGGAACAAAAAGGATTTCGAAAGAAATGTGGAATAAATATGGCTCTATATGATTTACTTTCCACTGTCATGTCATGTGTTGATAATAAAAATCCTGTTTGTGCTATCTTCACTGACATGAGTAAAGCCTTTGACTACGTGGATCATAAACTACTTATACAGAAATTACATGCTTATGGTATAAGAGGTAATATCCTCGACCTCATAGAATCATACCTAAGCAATAGATACCAGTGTACTGAAATTACTAGATTATGTCCTAAAACTAAAATAGAAACCACTTTCTTATCGAAACAAAGACTCCTAAGGTATGGCGTACCCCAGGGTAGCGTGCTTGGACCGTTATTCTTCTTGATATATATTAACGACCTCCCAAAGATAACAAATCAAAAAATGGTTCTCTTTGCCGATGATAGCACAGCTATAATAGAATGCACAAATCCCAATAATTATGAAAACGAGATTAATGATTCACTGGCAAAAATAATAGATTGGCTTAATTGTAACAATTTAGTAATAAATTTAGATAAAACTAAAATAATGCAATTCCATCAACGTCGGGCAAATCCCACTATAAATTTGGCTTATGAAAATTACAAAATAGAAACAGTAAATTCTGCAAAGTTCTTAGGTATAATGGTAGACAATAAATTAACATGGAAACCACAAATAGAACACCTATGTAACAGACTGAGTAAATCTGCATACGCACTCTATCAATTATTTAGAAAAGTAAATATTAGCACGTTACTGACAGCTTATCATGGACTAGTGGCTTCAGTACTACGGTACGGAATTATTTTTTGGGGACAATCAACTGACAGGGAACTTATATTTAAGATGCAGAAACGCTGTATAAGATCTATGTGTGGATTAAAGACTACTGATAGCTGTGTACCATCTTTCAAATCACTGAAAATACTAACACTACCAGCATTGTATATTTTAGAATCTGCAGTATTTATAAAAAGCAACCCCCACTTGTTCGGAAAAATGTCTGACATAAAAAGAATGCCAATACGTGCTCAATATTTGTCACAGTTGTGTAATATAAAATGCAAGACATCTTTAATGCAAAAGAGTTTTTTTGGCATTGCACCAAAAATCTACAATAAAATACCTGACAATATCAAAAATATGCCTCTAGTAAAATTTAAAAAAGCTCTCACTTTATTACTAATTGACAAATGTTACTACAAAATTGAAGACTTTTTGAATGATAATAATTTAATACCAAAGAAGATTTAAAGTATTGTAATTTAATGTAAACTAATTATCTAATTTAATTCCAATCTGTTAATATTTTTTTATTATATAAAGCTCATAACTACGCATGCATGCATGTTTTTATATAAATATTTGTATGTCAAAATTGACAAAACATAGCGCGCTATCTAGTTCTTAAGATCCATCTAAAATGTTAATACCTATGTTTCACAAATAAATTGATTTGATTTGATTTGATTTGATTTATTTAACTACCTAAATCTATGGAGTTTATGTACATCTGTTCTCATATTTTTTCGCCGTAATATATCAACTGACTATATTTTATTTTTAAATAACCCTTCACCAACTCCCCAAGGACACAAGGGTTATCGTAGCGTCAACTCAAGGTTATGTTGTGTAGTGGAGTTTACATGTATGCCATGTGGATCGATAGAGATGGGAAAATAATGTGTTTTTTGTTGAATGGCGATTTTTTTTTACCTGACTGCAAAAGTTACTTTATTTGTGGAAAACATGTAAAAAGGACACAATATTGTTGCTTTTTCTATAATTATAATAATTACTTGCATAGTTTTGTTTCTCCTGCATTGGCTGGGATGCAAACAAACACATACAAATATTTTGCTTTGCGTAAAAATCGCCATATTTTGTTTCTTGCTGTTGGTGTAGGGTTTATATTGAAATCAAGAGGCCATTTGGATCGAACAAATTTATTAACACCACAATTATTATAATAAGCAACGATTTTTTCTCCTTGACGGAACAGTTTGAAGTGACATATTCTAAACAGTTTTACTCGAAGCTTAAAACACTGTCATGTAGCTATACAACCTCTATCAACATTAACCTTTATAATACTGGTGTCTCATATTGGAGACAGATAACAATAAAATTCTATTGTGTCTGCTAATTGCGCGCGCGACAGATTAAATAATAATCACACTTATAAAGTAAAACATTCGGTAGAAGGACTGTATGTTAAGATTTTCTTCTGGCTCAGTAATTCTTTCAATACGTCTGTTTCTGAACCAAAAACAAGCCTCCACAAAATATTAATGTATCTAGGAGAAAAATCAACATAAATTCTGAGAAAAAACGCTGAAATAGTATCCATATTTCCAGCACATTATCCAGGGTGAAAATATAAAGACGTGTTTACTGGCGATTTTTTCTCAACGCGTAAGAGGTTTTCAGAAAATGTTACCTTTTTTGTACACTAAAAGGGTTCCGACTTTCGGGAGCCGGTTTGGTAAATCAGATTAAATGTACGTCAGAATGAAAAGCTGTATGTACTTCCTATGAACGATTTTCAGTTTATATTATGACACCGGTTTTAACACCGGTTGCCTGAGGGTTATGTAAAGAAAAACATAACAATTTGAACCATAAGAATACAACAACCGTTTTGATGTGTTAAATCCCACTAGTCCCAATAGTTCCCATTAGTTTCACCACTTTGACACTTACCCTTTAGGGGGTTGTCAGCAGGTATGTATGTAGGGGTTTGTAAATAATAAGAGCTCAGATTAGTACACTTATTATTTATTGCCTTTACTTCCGTGGCTGTCTCAAACTTGATTGCAGAGGGTAGAATGGATAGGGAACACTGGCCTGAACAGTCTCCTGGATGATGGTGGTCCCGTCTCAGACTTTTCCCGCAACTGACGGCTCTGTTAATTCTAGTAGGGTAGGCGTGAGTCACTCTGCAGCAGAGGATCTTCTCCAAGCGTCCTCCTTGACGCCGGAACCACGACGTGAAAGGGTTGAAAAGGTAGACTAGAATCCTGGAAATCCAGACAGAAAAGGAAGCAAAAGCTCTCAAAACGGTGAAGGAAAACTTCGTGAGGTAGCAGTGTCCTAGAAACAAAAGTTCGAAGACATGTGACATTCACCAACTAACACTGAATATACTAATGCATTATGTATTACGCCCCCCTCCCTTTCACAGAGAAGAGGGCTGTGTTCTAGCAGTGGGGACGTTATATACTGATTATGATCAATCACAGCAGCTAACATTAGATTTGAAATATACACTAATCAGTGATCGCGACGATAGGTCGTGGTGAAGCAAATGAAAATGAGTGGACTGTATAACATGTAAATATAATGAGAGAACTATGAATGATAGGCTGAGAAATGATGTGATAAGACAACTGTGCGAGTTAAAAGAAGATGTAGTGACAAAAATTGAAAAGGGTATGCTGAGATGGTTTGGTCATGTTGAGAGGATGAATGAAAGGCGACTAACAAAATGTATTTACAAGGCAGATGTGAATGGAAACGCCGGGAGGGGACGCCCTAGGAGGACATATACTGACCTTATTGGTGATGTTCTTCAGAAAGGACAGGTGCGTAGTACTCGCAACCGGCGTGCGTGTATGACCAGATGTATGAACGTAAACGAGGCAAAAGGAGTATGTAAGGATCGTAGCAGGTGGCATTCTGTAGTTTCTGCCTACCCCCATGGGAAGAAGGCGTGAGTTTATGTGTATGTGTGTATGTGTATAATGAGAGAAAAATATGAATTACAAACGGGTCGGTTATAAAGTAACAAGAAAAATGTAGAATATGAAAAACGCGTAAGCGCAGCCGTGCGTGGAGGTGTGCAACAGCTGACTGGTGCGGCGCGGGCGCCCGCCTTCCGTTGTACGGCCGGCTGGCTCGCCGCTGTCCCCGCACCCCTCGTTCACTGCCGCCAGCGCGCGGCGATGGTGAGAGTAGTGGTCTCAACAATCAGGCACTTTAGAATCCTTTCAAAACTATGCACTGCCTCGTTGGTCTAGTGGTCGCAAGCGGTACTGCTGAGCATGAGATCCTGGGTTCAATTCTCAGGTCTGCCAAAGTGTTATTGAAATGAAATGAAATTGTTTATTCTGTAAATAGGATACTGGAATCACTTTGACACGTCATCTTAGAAAAATTATTAAATATTAGCCAGATGATTTCGGTGTTTCCTATCTGACTACTCTGAGAAAAAAGGCCGAAAAAAACTCAGAGGTCACAGTCTTTTTTTAAGTCCAGACATAATCTTGGTCAGGCCATATGAGGACCATGTAGATTAATTAGTGCCTCAGGCATTAAGTCCGCCGTTTTACCTGTGCATAAAGTTTTAATAAATAAAGAAATAAGTCTGAAGTGGTCTTTTGAGAAAAGAACCACACAGTCTTGAGTGGACCTGTCCTGCCATTGCAAACATTTGTCAGTAATCGTGGAGCTCAACTCAGAACTTAAGGAGCTCAACTCGACGAACAATACCAAAGAAAGGACATTTGGGTAGGCCGCATAAACTACTTAAACTGCCAGACCATCATTAAAACTAACTGAGAAAGAAAAAAAATGGGTTTATGCATCAGGAATCTATCATTAGCAGCCCGTAGTCTGGATTCGTGCCCGGTTGATGGCAATAGACTCGCCTCCTATTACATGGGACTTCAATTTAATCTGGCGAAATGTGGGTATTACGAGTATAGGCAACCTCTACCTAAATCTTTGGGGACTACAGGCGTGATGAATTCAGTAATTCAGACAATTCCATTCAAACAGGCGTTTTGGGGGACTGTCTTATGTAATTTTGACGTTTGAAAAGTGCTGATTCGCAGCCTAGTTTGAATAAATGACTTTTGAATATCTGTGTATAACTTTTAACCAAGCCCATCACTACTTGTTAAAACACTTTGCACCTCCAGGGACATAACATTTGAAACCAAACTGACCTTGGAATTTATCAAAACAGTGTCGCATAATTCATTAATTTCAAGGTCATTTTGTCGCCTCGTATGTTTGTGGAAAAATAATGGAGCATGTAATTTTTCTTTAACGTTGGCATGAGTAATTTATATGACTTTCTTGTTGACGTTATGAATATTTTTTGAGTAACTTTTATGGCTCCCTTTCATGTTTTTCGCAGTATGTATTTTTTAAAGCAAATATGTTTCAGATATCAAAACATCACGCATGGTTGAGTAGCTAAATTCGAGGCCGCTGCGCTACAGGGCGTAGGTTCGATTATCCCTGGAAACATTGGTAAAAACCAGTCTTAAAATAAGAGTTTGGCTTTGCAACTGAATGATTGGCTACATTGCTGCGAGTCGTGAATTCAATTCTCGTTCGTAACAAAAATGTGTAATGAAAAGGACCTCCACTTTTTTTGTTTTTTTTGTTTCGGAAATCATCAAATGACTTCTCCCGCTCTGGGCGGAGCGGGAGGGCGTGTCAGACTCTTACTGACTAAAAACCACCTTTGTTCCTTCAGTTGCCTGTGCTTTGCCAGGGGCCACGGTATCCCTTTCGGACTTTCCCGCAACCCCGGCAGGCATCGGTCCCATCGGACCCCTTCAGTTCTGCTGACATCCACTAAAGATAATTTATCAGTAATTTAAAAATGTGCACAACGCCGCTAAAGAAGTTTTCACGTCTAAAACGGGTTGCACTCCGGGAGTGCCGGCAGAAGTGAAAACTTGAATATTAACGTTGTGCATTTTTGATATTTTGGAATGGTTAGGGAATAATTTCGCACCGGTCTACTCTCCCTCCGTCTTACGAATTTTCGATCAGGTCACGTGTCCTGACGCGAGTTTAACATTTTTTACCCATCACAAAAAAGTGCACAACGCCGCTAAAGAAGTTTTCACTTCAAAAATAAATAGCTACTGACTTTTGACGATAGGTAGATACCAACATTCTAAAGAGTGTTTATTCTAAATAACCGGCCCTAAATATCTGCGCTCTAAATAGTCGTCAAAATATAGAATATCACTAATTAGTGAATTAATATTGATTATGAAATGCAATAATTAATACCGTAACACCGAATATTTAGTTTTAGACGTAAACAAGGTATTTGGAAACTTTCCAAATGCCTTTTTTACACCTAAAACGGTTACAAAATCAAATTCAGTGTTATAATTGCAATTCACTATTAACTTGGGTATTTTTAGGTCCCTATATCACATATTTCCATACAGTAATATTGCTAAATTAATCAAAACAGGAAAAATTTAAGGGCTTAAAAAATTGGCAACGTCGCAAATACGACGTTGCTAATTTTTGAATGAACACTCGTATAAGGTCCGTATATTCAAATCACAACTGTCATTCTATAACAGTTGTATGAAACGGTTAAAACACGGCAAATTGATGTGTGTCAATTTTATAAACAATTCATTTCCCTGACAGTACATCTAACACACCCTGCCTGGACAGCCTGCCTTTTTTCTTTTTTGGGTTGGAAATGAATAAATAACTTCTCCCACTCTGGGTGGTGCGGGAGGGCGTGTCAGACTCTTACTGACTAAAACCCACCCGTGTTCCTTCAGTTGCCTGTACATTGCCAGGGGCCACGGTATCCCTTTCGGACTTTCCCGTGGCCCTGGTAGGCATCGGTTCTAGCGGACCCCGCCAGTTCTGCTGAAATCTCTTTTAAAGCGCGCGTGGAACACAACGTGCCGTCGCTGTCTGCAGTCCGCCTCGCTACCAATCTAGCTTAGCTTTTCATCACAGCACGAGATTTTCAAATATTTCACGGCCATACGAAATATAAAAAAAATATAATTCTAAATTATAAATATAAAAAAATTCTAAATTATAAATATAAAAATAAGCCAAGCGCGAGTCAGACTCGCACACGAAGGGTTACGTTCCGTACCACAGTACAATATTACTAATACTACGTTTTTTACTTTAGAAAAAAAAAAGTTTCTTGTATGGGGACCTCCTTTAATTATTAACTCTTTTTTATTTTTATTATTTGTAGTTATATTAGCAATAGAAATACACAATCTGTGAAAATTTCATCTGTCTACCTATTACAGTTCATGAGATACAGCCCGCTGACAGACAGACGGACGGACGGACAGGAGAGGCTTAGTAATAGGGTTCGGTTTGCCACTCTTCGGGTAAAAACCTTAAAAACAATAAATTATAATCCTTAATTTAAAAAATAAAAATATTTCATCAAGCTCAGAACCCCTTTTACATAATATAAAATGGAATGCGTTCTTCAATTCTTGCTCCTCACGATCCAAGGCAAATACTAGAAAGTGTAGGAATGTAGAAAGTTCTCTGAGTACCGCAAAGTTCTGCGAGAATTCCGTTCTCAATAGTTTTCGAGTATTTACGTAGAGCAGTGACCATCTTCTTTGTAAAATAAAGGACATTTCGGGATTATAATTTTTTTGACCTTCTCCTATCAAAACTCAAACTCAAACTCAAAGCATTTATTTCAATTAAACCATTTACAGGCACTTTTTAACTGT
The DNA here is from genome assembly GCA_963853775.1 of Xanthia togata. NCBI lineage: Eukaryota > Metazoa > Arthropoda > Insecta > Lepidoptera > Noctuidae > Xanthia > Xanthia togata. The sequence goes on along the minus strand of OY970817.1, from coordinate 9,124,431 downwards.
CAAGGGGTCGGTCAATCAAAAATATGAAGCTAGTTACCCATTCCAAAGCGTACTAGGTACTTATGGAGAAGAACGGGCAAGAAACTCCACGTGTTAAGGAAGCACACTAAATACCTACCTAATAAACTGATTATTGTTAGTAAGTACATCTGCACATGGTACAAATAGTACAAATAGTATCAAGTCGAATCATGTGTGGATATTAATCAAGTCGGGACATGAAGTCCAGTAGGTAGCATCAAATCTGGAAAGTTTTGGCCCAGTTCTAACATGTCAACTAATATAGAATGTTTCGAATAAATGATCCGACAAGTTAGAACAAGAAAGTCTATTAAAATCAAAGATTCCTGACACAAAATCAGGTCTCTAGCAATAACCAATGTACCTATAGACACCGACTTAACTAAAAGATGTGTTAGACATTTGTCCGTGTCTACAGGTAACTAAAAATACCTTATTTTCTCTTGTTTACCTGTCCTTATGTAATAAAAGGTATATAACTCCGTTGTCAGTCATAATACAATGTTTTGATTATGACTACAACACTGACTAGACTATTTCCCACCTGAATACCTATTTAAAACCATGAGAATACCTATCTGTGTTTATAATTACGTAATCCATTGTTCTAGAAGTAATTATCATGTCATAACTTGCACCTGCGCAACCCTGCCTCCCTCATTCGTGTAAACACCCTCGTCATAGCAAAATGGGAAATACCCAGCTATACCCCGACCCTCTGTCGCGTCCCTGAATAGCGAACTGCCCTGTTGTATAGGAGCAAATTATTGTGTTTGCACAAGTGGTACCCGCTACTTGCCCTATAGTAAAAATCTACTTAAGGTATCGGGTCTGATTTTACAATGGTAGTTGCCTAGTACTAGTTGCCTAGTACTCTCTTAGAAAGTCTCAGATTCTTAGTCAGTTGAGCTTTAACTTCGTTCCTACAAACATCTCGCTACTTGAGGTATAAATTCGTGCTAAATATAGAATTAAATTCGGATTACATCTAGCTCTAACCTTTGTCTGTATTACTGTTGTGTATTTTAAATATATTGTGTGTGTGTTTTATGTGCAATATACGTGGATCTATTACATTAGCTGCTTGTGGTTTTTCTACTGTGCCAAACCTTACAACAAACCGCCCCCTTCAAACGACATAAGCTGGTCGTTTACATTTTGGTCATTCGACAGCCGGATATCGTTTACACCACGGACACTCTTTTAACCCTAGATAGATAACCATATTTCACTGTACATTAAAGATAACCATACGTCGATTCGACGTGCGCATGTTTGAGTGGGCATATTTTGGATTATGTATTATACTAGGTGTATGAATATGGTAATATGTCTTAATGTATGTAATTATGTTGTGAGTAAATAAAAACATTATGGTTAATTTATATTTTTATTAGAAAAATAAAATAAAAAACAAAACACGGTACTTCTTACTCTACAAAACTTAAAAATTTAGGAATCTCTCCGTCAGTCTTTTAGTTGAAAATGTAAACTTTTTAAAATCAACTTTTGTAATATCTATAGTATAAAAAACCTAAGTAAATAAAACTTTTTATTCATTTTCGCCTCAAAGGCACTTAGGATTTTTAAGTCAAAATAATGACACTAAAGATAACCATACGTCACAACGACGTACGGTAGGTAAATATTGACGAAAGTATTGCACTTACCGGAGCGATACCAGTGTGTCCTGCAAGCTCCGAGGGCTGACTGAGCTGGCGGGAACGGCAAGTTTAGTGACGCGAAAAACAAACGAGTTATATCGATTTTTCAAAATCGATTACGTCGATTCGACGTAGGTTATCTATCTAGGGTTAAATAAAAAATTGATACAAAATATTGGTTACATCGTTCATTTTGAAATTATGCATGTGAGAACAATGTAGAAAGACGTGCACGTTCGTAAAAGCGTCCGTAATATAAAGAAAAAAATAAAGAATCATTCAAAAACTTAAAAAAAAAAAATTATTTGCAATTATTTTTTTCTCGCCTTGGTATATTAGGGATCTCGCCACTAGCCGGCTACAACCACGACCAGTGGCCGCAGCGACCAGGTAAACTATAGAAACCGATATGAATCGCGCACTTGGTCGCAACGGTCAACTAGCCGCAGAACATACAATACCACTAGACGGCCACGACTGGCTGGCGTCGTGGCAGTCTAGTGTGCGAATAATAATGTGGAACTAGTGATAACAAATTCAACATTAGTTCCATTATTTTCATATTCTTTTAAAAATGGAACTAGTGATAACAAATTCAACATTAGTTCCATTATTTTCATATTCTTTTAAAAATGGAACTAGTGATAACAAATTCAACATTAGATCCATTATTTTTAGATTCTTTTAAAATGGAACTAGTGATAAAAAAAATCATCAGTAGTTCCATCATGGAACTGTTAATGGTACTAGTGACAATGAAGGGCTTCATTGTTATTTTCTGGATCACAAATGAGTTTATCAAGTCTGTTCTTGTAAAGAGACGCTATTGGTCCCATATGCTCATAAAAACTACTGCCCTTTATTACTCCTCATTTTCTAAATGAAAGAGCTCAAGGCTGTCTTGTCTTGTAAGTTTTACTAAAAAAATAAATTCATGATTGACACCGAGTCGTAAATTTTATAGGTTGTATAGTCTAGACATCTGTGACCCACCCGACAGGAATATTGAAAATTAGTTTAGGTAAGTAATTTGGTGGAAAATTGTGAGATGAATTTTAAAAACAACATTATTTTATAGTTTACATTTTAAGTACCTAAGAGATGTATAAATTCTAACTTACTGTCTCTCCCAACAGCTAAATAATATAGGTGCAGGCTTACGTGGACTGCTCGAGCAGTTAGCCAGTAATCAAAATACACTGCTGCTTGAAGCTGTCATTGGCAACTGCTGCAGCAGTCGGTATCAACTGCTAGAGCAGTCATAATTTCATCATCATCATCATCATTTCAGCCGAAAGACGTCCACTGCTGGACATAAGCCTCCCCCAAGCACCGCCACTTTGACCAGTTCTGTGCCTCCCGCATCCAGCGGATTCCTGCGACCTTTACAATGTCATCAGTCCATCTTGTGGGAGGCCTTTCAACGCGGTCGCCACTCATTTAGCCTACTTTTTATTTATTATGACGTGTAACAGTGATTTCATTATCCTATTTACAGAATAAACAATTCATTCAATTTCCACTCCAGAAGATTGCGGTCCCATCAGTCACGATTTAAGAGGGAACAGGGCCTGCGATTCTCCATAAAAATGTATTCCACTGTTTTCTTCCGGAATAATCTCCTCTAGAGCATTCTTTTTTTTTCATTAAATCAAGGTTAGCTGTAGAACGTGTCCGTTATTTCCTTTTTTTCAACAACTTAATGGTAAAGAAAATATGACCCTCCAAAAATTGCAAAAAATGCCCCATTTTTAGACTATCAGAAAAATTCGAAAAGTTTTTAACATAAAAGAAAATGATAGGAATCTGGACATACTCTTTCTTAAAATTTTAATGTAAAATATAATTGAATCGGCTCAGTTTTCGAGGAGAAAAAAGGGGAATACGAAACGTCGACGTCATCAATTTTTTTGTGATATAATCGGTGTGAGCTGCAGCTGTCCCTATCGCACTCTACGGAGGCAGACGACGGCAATAGTTTCTCAAAATACCAATTTTACAAATTCCTCGCAGCCCCTGTTCCCTCTTAATCAGTAGCAATAATTGATGCGGTGGTGGGATAAAGAGCGCGGGCGGAGGGGATAACAGCGCGAGAGCAGTCAGCAGTTCGAGAAGTCAGTGTGTGGCTGGCAACTACTTGACCAGACGAAAAAATTTCACCGTGCTGCTGACCGCACAGAGTAGTCACAACTGCTTGAGTGGTTCCATGTATATGTAAATAGAAGACTGTAGTTTATATGCAGGCAGCTTGAAGCAGTCAATCCTAACTGCTTCAAGCTGCCCTTATATGGCTTTTCTAAGACAAGTAGTTTTCTTCTCCAAATATTACTTCGAAATTCTGACGTTGTCTCGTTGGCGGTCCACGATAGTTGACTTTAAAAACAAAGTTACGGTCTTTCTTTTCAGATTTGGTGGATAGTAAAACAACGAACTCATCTAGTTTTAAAACATGATTTATTTTTGAAGCGTAAAGGTTTTTTTTTACCCAATTTACAGTAATGAATATAATTGATACTGAGTGAGCTTTCGTAAAAAAAAAGTTGTGACCTTTAGGTACGGTAGAATTACCTAAGTGTGTTCGAATTCGTTCTTATTGATTTTTTTTCTTTTCTTTCTTCAAGGCTTAAGTTTTGACTTTAAAGCTATTTTTATATTATAAATAGTCACATGTGTATAGATGCCATCACGTCAACCTACAAAACGTCAAATTTGCCCAATCAACTTTGAACCTTATGTCTTATGTTGTGATAAAGTTGAAAATCTATCAAAGAAATTTGACAGATTGTAGTTAGGTTGATGTGCTGGCGTCTGTACCTTAATTACCAGTTACCTTAAATAAACCTTAGTCAGTCAATAATGTTCTCACTATTTCGACGCAGCCCCCCCCCCTCTCGGTGAGAAGGAGAGGGCCATAATCCACCACACGGGCCCCGCGCGGGTTGGTGGATGTCACAAGTCTTCGAATTTTGAATTTAGAACTTGCCAGTTTCCTCACGGTTTTGAATAACATTTTTACTGCCCCATTTTTAAAGTCAAAATTAGCTTTTTTTTTCTTTTTTCCTTTTGTGCTTCGTATTTCAGGAGTTAATAATGATTGGCCTATAATTTGTCAAACCCAGTCGTTTAAAATAAATCTTACTTTTTTAACAATTTGAAAGAAAAACCTTTCTATAGAGTTTCCATTTACCAATTAAGCCTATTTTATAAAATTAGATCAAATAAAAGCCTTAAGGAAAGGTTTTTTTTGTGTGAAATGAATGGTTTTGTAACCTTTATAAAAGAAAGTATTAATAATAACAGCTTGAAATTTTTATTCCCACTCTAGGAAAAACACTGTTAAAATATTGTTATTCCCTTTGACGTGTAAAAGTGTTTTTTTACAATCAATTTACAGAAATAAAATATCATTAATATTTTTTTACAGACTTTATCTATGAGCGTATATTCTGAAAGTGGGAAACCTCGCAAATAGATGTCAAATATTTCGCTGTTTTGATTAATTTGGGGATCTTACTGTATGGAAATAAGAAATATGGCTAACTTACTACTACACTACTATACTATTTTAAGTTGAATGTTGTGTGAATATTGTCTGCCTTAACCTAAGTCAAATAAATTTATTTTCTCTCTTTTTTCTTTCAACTTGAGAACTAGACTATTAATAATGAATTACAATCATATCACAAAATGTTATGTTGTAACCGTTTTAGGTGTAAAAAAACGCATTTGGAAAGTTTCCAAATACTTTTCTCTTTTCAATCTAAAACGAAAAATTCGGTGTTACGATATTAATTATTGCATTTCATAATCAATATTTTAGTTCACTAGTTAGCCACATTTCTTAATTCCATACAGTAATATTTCCAACCCTTCGGGGAAACAAGGCGTGATGTTGTTTACGTAATATTTCCAAATTAATCAAAACAGGTAAATATTTGACAGCTCTTTGCTACGTTGCGCATTTTCAAAATACACGCTCATAGATAAAGTCTGTAAAAAAACATTAATGATATTTTATTTCTATAAATTGGTTGTAAAAAAAACACTTTTACACGTCAAAAGCTATTTATTTACACAGCTATTTGCGACGTTGCCAACTTTTAGGATAAACGCTCATATTTTAAGTTGTCCTTGCTATCCAACGTGGCAACGCTGCCAGCCTTTTGGGCACGTCAGCGATGCAGACGAATTTTTTGATGGCCTAGAATTAATCTTTTATTTTTATTATTGCTTTTTACATTTGAACATATTTTATATATTTTAGTGTTATATTTAAGATGAATGGATGAAATAAATACTCAGTTGACCTTATTTTTGTAATTTCATCATGCTATTTTAAAAATAAACCATTTTAGTATATTCCATCAAAAATAACTTAGCCATGGTCACTTTACATTGTACCCAGAAAATCCAACTCTATACAAGGATTTTATTTCGCTCCTAAACCCTCAAATCGGAATGTATGGTCGCATTAGAAACACGGGACATCCCCTTTCGACCTAAATTTGGAGTCGGTTCTATAATACAGCAATCCATCGATAGTAATATTTTATAGAGGAAAGATTTGATTGTTTGTTTGTATTGAATAGGCTCCGAAACTACTGGACCGATTCGAAAAATTCTTTTACCATTAGAAAGCTTAGTTTTCAGGGAGTAACATACCCACGGGAAAAACCACGGGAGCGAAGCCGCGGGCAAAGTGCTAGTATTATATAATATTAATATGAAGATCTTATTTCTTTCCGATAGAAAGAGAATAGGAGATTATATTAAGTCTGGTATTTTTACCCGACTGCGACAAAGCCAAACAAGGATTATGATATGATAACCCTTCAGCTTCCAGATTCCAAGGCTTTGTCTTTTTTATTAGGTCCATCTCACCTTTCACATTCACTCACAAACGCATAGTTGATAGGTTGAACACTGACATAACTTTTGCTGTTGCATATTATTACATCATTGGCCATTTTGTAATTCCTTACATAATTTTGCATAACTTCCTGTTGAGTGTAACCATAGACTATACAGAGTTTATTATTGGTAGTGACGCTTCGAAAAGTTGCCACTACATAATGCGCAAAACGTTTTGAGGATGATATTCTCGTAGCATGTATGTTTCCTTTTTCTTTTATTTAAATCACATTTAAATTGAATTATATTATTTTTCTGTAAGTACGCTGTACTGTGTACAGTACTGCTGTACAGTGCCGGTACAGCGTCCTAGTTATTGTTTTTTGCTGCACCGAACGACGTCATTACGTCGGCGCCGGTTGTCGCTGAAAACCAGCTGGGGCTCTGTCTTGCATAGGGTCGCAGCATAATGCTGAGCGATAGCCGTTTTGCGTGGATGTGACGCATGTTTCCCGCAACCTTTTCTAAATTATTGTTTTGTGTAAGCTCTTTTTTGCGTCATGTTTACCGCAAATAAACGTATTTTCTTTCTTTCTTTCTTTATAACAATATCTTATGTATGTTCATCTGTTCCCTCATAACCTCTAAACTCCTCGTCATATTTTAACAAACAAGGTATGGTTAAAAGCGTCATTTTGATCCGCGGGCTAAATATATTTTAGTTGGCTTCCAGTCAAGCCATTTTTGATTTTTAAACATGATATCTTGCTTATATTTCTAAAGGGGTAGGCAGAGTTGTGTATTTAAGTCCCATGTAAAGGGATTATTCTATTGCGACTAACCGCAGCTAAAATTGTGACTATCGGCTAGTATTGAGAGGTTCCTAATAGAACTTTGACCGACCTAGGAATCGAACCTTGGATTCTCCTTAGAAAATAGTGGTGCTTATTTTATAGCTGTTGCGAAAGTTGTTTATTTAAATAATGATACTTTTACAGAACTTATATTTTCGTTCTAGCTTTAACGTTTTACTTTTTATCTATTTTTTTTATTTTTTTTTTTTGTTTATATTTAGTTTTGTTTTTTTTTACTTAGTTTTAATTTGATTAAGATTTAATTTTGTTATGATTGGAATTTAATTTAATTCTAATTTAATTTTGATTTCAGTTTTGATTTTAATTTAATTTTTGGTTTTCATTTTAATATTGTTTTTGATGAAGTTAATACTAATAGAATTTATGTATGTTTTCCGAAATAAATGATTGAATTGAGTTGAAGTGTGAACTGAGCTGAAAAATAATTACCTATACGTTATTTAATATCCAAACACAAGTTAAGTCCTTTTTTTACCTTTGTTACTGCTTGTTTAGCTAATTCAATAAGAACTACTCGTATGTGCTTAAGAATAGTATCGTGTCTGAATATCAAAATTTCTGCTTAAGTTTCGTAATTTTAATTAAACTTGACGCTAAGTTATCAAGTCATTTAAAACTTGCCAAGCGTCAGTTTTAAGTTGTAACCTAACTGTCTTCAGACAGTTATTAATAGTTTACTGCAATCGATCTTAACTATTATTACTATGTTGAGTAATTGTGTAGTAGCAATTACTCAACTGGCTTCAAAAAGGAGGAGGTTCTTAATTCAGTTGTATGTTTTTTTTTTAATATGTTTGTTACGCGATTACTCCGCCAAATATGAATTGATTTTGATGATTCTTTTTTTGTTTGTAGCGGAAAATGACGCGAGTCTATTGAATTTAACCACAGCGGTTTCGCAGCGGAGGTGTGCTACCGGGGTAAACTTAATACCTGTCAGTTCAGTTGTCATGCTACGTCACAGTTGTACTCTTCAATTTGGCAACGTTATAATTCGTTGACATTTAGAGCACCAGTCTCTTTCGGCTCTTTACAATAGACAGGCTACATAATAAAAAAATGTGCTCAAGCGTGAACATCTACGAAGAGTAGTTTAAGAATAAGTGATAAAGTTTAACATATATTAATACAAGAGGAAAATAAATTTAATTAAGTTATAATACCTATATTTTTGAACAAGAAAGTGTCATCCCTTTTTCGATTTGTTTACCTTTGAACAAATCGTAAAACCGATGGAGTATAATACTGCTTAAAATTCATCTCACTTGTTTTCGAAGCGAAGACTTTTAAAGTTTTCTGATAAAGCAACAAATTTTCAATATTGCTGTCGGGTCGACAGATGGCAAGCAAGCAACAATCTATAAAATTCATGACCTGATAGCAATCATGTAACTAAAACTTTAGCCCCAAACTTACAAAAAAAAAGACACGAAGTGTCTAGACAATCTTCAGCTTTTTCATTTGGCTAATGAGGAGTAATAAAAGGCCATCGTTTTTATTAACATATGGATTCAAGAGCGTCTCTTTAACTTGCGTCCAGATTATGTTCTTTTGTCCGTACCGTACCTCCGTTTCGTATTGCGCAGCGTCGCGATCCAAGAACGCTAGTTTGGACGCCCGTTCAATACGGTTTTGTTTTTTTTTTTTTTTTTTTTTTAACTAGGGCATCTCGTAGCTCACCTCTGAGGTGATGACTACTTAACCGGTCAATCCTGCGGCTGCCTTAAGCTACTAACTTAAAGCCTCCAGCCAGGGGCAAAACTATTCTAAATTAAAACTAGACGCTCGCTCGCTAAGGGCACCCCCTGTGGGGTACGGACCTCGGCTTAGGGCGTCACTGGGGAAAGGACAGCAAGTTGGGACAGGCTGGATCAAAGATGATTCATTATTATTAATCGGGGAATTTAAGACTACATTTCTCAGCAAAACGCGGGCTGGCGCTTCTGCGAGCAAGGGTCGGTGGGGTCAATACGGTACGGTGGTACGGTGTTTTTATACGGATCGTGTATGCTCCGATCCATCGCGAGTCGGTTTTTTCGCCCCGTTCAAAGGCGATACGGAACGGCGACGGCCGGCGTCCAGAGTTTTTGGAATACGACGCTGATACGAAGCGGAGTTATGGTACGGACAAAAGAACATATTATTATCTAGATGCAGCTTTACAAGCACACGCGAACTCATTTGTTTTAAAAGTACTTTATTCATCGCGGATTTACAACGAGACACCGTTCAAATTTCGAAGTTGTTTTTATACTAATTCAAACACGACAGAGTTCATTCTTCAAGAAGCTCGTGGCTCGTGGTTTATTGTTATGTATTTTTGTGGTGTACAATAAAGTATATATAAATAAATATAAATAATAAATAATAACAGCCGCACGGGTCTATCCTGGTGGATAGACCGGTTAAGCTACGCTTGCCGGGGTTGGTCCGTGGATGAGTGAGATGAGACTGTCCGAGACTCCTCCGTGCCTCGGAAAGTACGTCAAGCCATTGGTCCCGGCTGTCATTCGTGGATCTTTGACAGTCGTTACAATTTCAGTATCGTATTACCCAGTTACTGGGTTGTGGAGGTCAGAGAGGCAGTCATTCCATGTAAAATACTGGTATGCAGCTGCATACGGTTAGACTGGAAGGCGACCCCAACATAATTGGGAAAAGGCTAGGCAGATTGACTACAGACTTCATTTTTCTTCTCATATCGGCATGAAGTACTATAAAATAAGAATGAAATAAAAAAGCCGTACTAGTAAAGTAGATCGGGCACTTTAGCACAGAATTAACAATCTGCAACTCCCGCATTACTCTTAAACTTAAGGCGAAGTCGTGGGAAAATGCGACTATCACAAGGTATGCGACTGTCCCTTTAAATTCATTTTGAAATCATTTTATCATCGGTCCTTTGGAACGTAGACGGTTTTCGTTTACGGTCGAATGGCCCGAGGTCCATTCGATTGAGACTAAATTAAATTAAATTCTGAGACAACAATGATCCATAATAATGTTAGTTAGTTAGGTACAAAAAAAAAGAAAAGAAAGAAAAGAAAATACGTTGATTTACGGTACACATGACGCAAGGAAAGAACGGGAAAGGGGGAAAATATGCGTCACATCCACGCAAAACGGCCATCGCTCAGCATAATGCTGCGACCCTATGCGAGACAGAGCCAGCGACAACCGGCGTTGACGTGATGACGTCAACCGGTGTAGCATATAGAGAAATAATAAAATAAGACAAAAATAAACATAAAAGTTAGTCCTAAATATATAAAATATAGGTATTTAAAATGGCAAAATTTCGTAGCGTGCGACTCACGCGCCGCAGACTCGCTAGTTAGCCACATGTCAAATTACTAAATTAATCAAAACAGGTAAATATTTGTCAGCTACTTGCAACGTTGCCAACTTTTAGGATAAACGCTCTTAACGTAATAGGGGGTGAGCTTTTTGCCATCAACCGGCCACTAACTCAGACTCCAGATTGCTACTTAGAAATTCCAGATGAAAAAAACCAATAAAACTTTGCCCGACCCGGGAACCAAACCCAGGACCTCATGTTCAGCAGTAGCGGCGACCACTAGACCAACAAGGCAACCATTTTAATGTTTATAAAATAAACACAAAACTTTAAAAAAAAACTTAAAAGCTATGTTAGTGTGTTACAATTATTACTAATTACATACTAAAACTAACTCACAGTAAAAACAATACATATTTATATCACTCACTGGATGTAATGAATCACTCCTGCTTAACCAATATCTGCATAAAGTGATTAATTAAATTTCTCCGCTAACATCCATCCCCAGAATGCTGTTGGGACATGACCGCATTCTCTCTAGTAGTGATGCACCCGTTTTCCTCCTCACCATTGCGTGGAAGTCGTGAGCGAACATGCCAGAGGCACTACAAAAGCGTGGCAGTCCCAAAAGCATTCTGAAGCTGTTATCGTTAGTACTGCTATTCAACTAAATACCCAAGATAATTTATTATCCTGTTGGATGAACATTTCAGTATCAAACTCAAACTTAAAGCATTTATTTCAATTAAACCATTTACTGATACTTTTGAACTGTCAAGAGGTCGGTCAGTCAGAAATATGAAGCTAGTTGCCCATTCGAAAGCGTAGTAAGTACCTATGGAGAAGAACGGGCAATAAACTCCACGGACACTCTAAATTTAAAATTTAAAACAAACTGGTTACATCATTCATTTTGAAACTATGCATGTGAGAACAATGTACGAGTAGAAAGTCGTAAAAGCGTTTATAATAAAAATAATAAAAAAAACAAAGAACCATTCAATAATTTAAAATAAGCCATGGCAGCTAAGAGATAACCAGTCCCAACTAATGGCACCCGTTCTAGAACATGACGCATGGATCAGCACCATTCAGCTCAACCACTTGAGAAGCTATTTTATGCACCCTGTTTTATCCAATAAACAAACCACACAGCTTTCTAGGTAAACTCATGAACAAGAAAGAAAAACCGCAGCAAAACCCGAAAATTCACCTTTTTAATACCTACACAAAGTATGTTTTTCCTTGACTCACGCTATTTGAGAAAAGGGATTCAAATCATTTTTTTTTTATAGGTTATACAGACAGATGTTAGGTAAATTACAGTCCCATTATGTCCTGCTTATTAAGCATACAATAATTAAGTCAAAACGCAGTATAAAAAAAAATCTTAGGTATCACTTATAAAGCAAACCTTACAAAATAACAATTATGTGTATGGTGACTGATTGTAGTAGGTACAGCAGACAGCAATGGATTAAAAAGGGGAAAGAATACGAACGATTCTTTTGTAAATTAATACTGTGTATTATGGATTAGAGTAAACAATAATTATAGGTTGGTTTTCACGACTTAGAATCAAAGTTAATAAAATTATGGATATGGCTTCTAAAACATTTTTTTTTCTAATTATTGACTTGTACCACTTTTTTTTCTGGTTTTGTGTGATATTATAGTATTGTGTAGTAGTCCAGTGTTCCGTGTGGTTCCGGATTATTCCGTGTGGTTCCGGATTAAGATTCCGTGTGGTTCCGGATTAAGAATGTGGCCACCCCATCTCATGTCGTGGGTGTCGTAGGAGGCGACTAAGGGAGCTTAAGACCCAGTGCATACAGCAAAGCACCCTGGGTTCCCGAATGGTGACGGATAAATCACCAACAACAGCATTCCCAAAGAGGGTTAGTGTCAGGCAGGCGGCTGACTGTAAAACTAAAGCCACATCCTTTTGCAACATGAATAGTAAAAATGGAATGCGCGATAGGACTAGGGCGTACCCCACAGGTGACGCGCAGGGGCAGCAACCGGCTCCTGCGGGAAGTGGACAAGGGTTGTTGCACCACCCCGGGCGGGTGCGACGTAAGAAGCGAGCTCCGGAAGTGAGATTGAGGTGTGGTAGTTGGAATGTTGGGACCATGACTGGAAGAGCCAGAGAATTAGCGGATGTACTCAAAAGAAGACGAATAAATGTGGCGTGTTTGCAAGAAACGAAATGGAAGGGAACAAAAGCGAGAGAAATAGGTGAGGGATACAAGTTTTTCTATTGTGGAAGTGACGGGAAAAGGAATGGCGTTGGAATAGTGTTAGATAGTAACTTGAAAGAAAGCGTGATGGATGTAAAAAGGATTAATGATCGATCGATAGTTGTAAACGTTATGCTAGAGAATGTAATGCTGAATGTAATTAGTGGGTATGCACCGCAAGTTGGATGTGATGTTAGTGTAAAAGAAAAGTTTTGGGAGGACTTTGACACCGTTTTGATGAACATCCCGGTACATGGGGAGTTGATAGTTGGAGGGGATTTTAATGGACATGTGGGAAGAATGAGAGGAAATTATGAAAGAGTGCATGGTAAATGGGGATTCGGGACTCAAAATAACGAGGGAGAGAATCTACTACAATCTGCTACCGCATTTGACCTAGCAGTAGCCAACACCTGGTTCCAGAAGAACGAAGGACACCTAGTTACGTACAAGAGTGGAAATCACAAAACCCAATTAGATTACTTTTTAGTCCGACGAAACAAGTTAAAATACATCAAAGACTGCAAAGTCCTACCAGGAGAAGATTTGGTCTCACAGCACAGACTCCTGGTGCTGGAATTAGACGTACAAATTAAAGTCAAAAACAGCAAAGCGAGACCTTCCCCCAAAATAAAATGGCATATGTTAGAGAAGGATGATTGTGCAAATAATTTAAAGAGCGAGTGGTGGATAAAATGATAGAGATGGGAGACATGAACGAGCAAAGTGTAAATGAATGTTGGAATGAGATGGCTGTGTGCATTAGGAGTGTAACGAAGCATGTTTTAGGAGAGACGAAAGGAAGGGGGACGATAGATAGAGATACATGGTGGTGGTCGACAGAAATCCAGAATGTGTTGAAGGAAAAGAAGAGGAAATTTAAGGAATGGCAGAGTGTTGAAGTTGCAAATCTTAGTCTGAAAGCTGAAAGGAAGGGCGAGTATGATGCTCTTAAGCAAAAGCGAAGAAAGCTGTGGCCATAGCGAGAGCAAAAGCCCAGGATAAGCTTTATGAGGCACTCGATAGTCCAGCAGGCCAAAAAGACCTATATCGGCTTGCTAGAGCTAGAGAAAGAAAGTCGAGGGATGTATGCCAGATAAAATGCGTAAAAGATGAAGATGGAATGGTTCTGTCGGATGATGAGAAAATAAAGGATACTTCGAAGGGGTACTTCGAAAGACTGATGAATGAAGAGAATGACTGGAATGGAGTGCTTGACAATAAACCAGTGAATGAGGGTCTAGTGAGAATGGTTAGTATGGATGAAGTGAGAATAGCAGTAAGTGGCATGAAGAATGGTAAAGCATTAGGACCTGACGGTATACCAGTTGAAGTTCGGAAGTTATTACGGGTGGATGGATGGACGTGGTTAGCTTTATTCTTCAATAAGTTGTTGCTGGAAGAAGCCATACCTGACGAATGGTGCAACAGTTCACTGGTGCCCATCTTTAAAAACAAAGGTGATGTGCTGGAGTGCAATAACTAAAGAGGAATAAAGCTAATGGCACATAGTATGAAAGTTTGGGAGAAAGTTATTGAAAGACGACTGCGAGAAGAGAGTGAAATTTCACGAAATCAATTCGGTTTTATGCCTGGTCGGGGAACGACGGACGCCATTTTTGCCATCCGCCAACTGTGCGAGAAATACAGAAGTGCGCACAAAAACTTGCACATGGTGTTCATCGACCTCGAAAAGGCATACGACTGGGTACCACGTGAGGTTTTGTGGTGGGCCCTGAAAGAGAAAGGTATGCCTGGGAAGTACGTACAGCTGGTTCGAGCGATGTACAGTCGATGTGGTACCCAAGTCCGGTCTACAGCGGGCACTACCGGCAGCTTCAATGTGGCTGTTGGCTTGCACCAAGGCTCGGCTCTAAGCCCGTACCTCTTCCTGGTGATAATGGACGCACTTACGTCGGACATTCTGGGGCCCAAGTCTGCTATTTTTTAAATTCGTCAGTCCAACACGATCCCATTGTCATTTCGCTAAAAGTTCGTAATCTGCTAAATTCATAATGGTCGATCATTGGTTGATCATTGTATCCCACAAACACGATACTCGTAACGAATTAAAAGAAATTACTGCACAATGACGTTCTCATTGTAGGTCACTGATCAAAGGAACTGTCAAAATGTTAGCAGATTACCGCCTAAGTCAGTCATTCATTTTTCATTATGTACGAGATTACCAATAGCTGCCATGTCTTTCAATGGAGTGTCAGTGGCTGATCATTGGAAAGTCATAATGACGCCAATATGTTAGTAGATTACCAAACTTGTCAAAATCAACAATTATGAATTCAATTATAGACCATTCTGACACTATTTTAATATTTAATAGCAGACTTGAGGCCCTGGAAGAGGCTCCCTGGTGTATGCTGTTTGTCGATGACATTGTTTTGGTTGCCGAGAGTGGCCTAGAGGTCCAGAGCAGATTGGAGATGTGGTGGCAAAGACTAGAGAATGTTGGCCTAAAACTAAGTAGGACCAAAACAGAATACTTATTCTGTGATTTCGGCGATCTCTCCAGTCCGACGCAAATAACTCTTGCCGGAACGCCCATACCTATCTGTTCCGATTTCCGGTACCTCGGGTCGCTTGTCCAAGGGGATGGTGAGGTAGACCGTGACATAACGCACCGGATCAACTCAGGATGGATGAAATGGCGACAGGTCACGGGAACAACTTGCGACCCACGGATGCCCCTCAAGTTAAAGGGGAAAATATACAAGTCCATGATTAGACCTGTCGTATTTTATGAATCGGAATGCTGGGCTGTGAAGAAGATGGATGAAAAAAGATTGCATGTAGCGGAGATGAGAATGTTGAGGTGGATGTGTGGTGTGACAAGAATGGATAAAATAAGGAATGAGTATATTAGAGGAAGTCTGAAAGTTGCGCCACTTACAGAAAAGTTGAAAGGGAATCGACTGTCTTGGTATGGGCATGTGATGAGGAGGGAAGAATCGCATGTGACTAAAAAGTGATGAATATGAATGTTGAGGGATGGAGAGGGAGAGGAAGACCAAAGAAACGACGGATGGATTGTGTGAGGAGTGATATGAAGGAAAAAGGTGTAGATATTTGCGTGACAGTTGACAGGGGAGAATGGAAGAAGAAAACGTGTTGCGCCGACCCCAAGTAACATGGGATAAGGGCAGGAAGATGATGTGGTAGTCCAGTGTTAACGCCCGCCACTTACGAGTTGTAGGTCGTAGGTTCGAACCTTGACAGGCGCTTCACTTTGTGTAAATGTATTTCATCACCACTGCTCTCAAAACGGTGAAGAAAAACATCGTGAGGAAACCGGCATGTCATAGAACCAAACATTCAAAGACATATGACATCTACCAACCCACACTGGGCACGCGTGGTGGATTACGGCCCACTCCCTCTGACAAAGAGGAACATTATAGGCTCATTATGACTGTTATGTTCTGTTATGTGTGAAATACTAGTGATCGGTCCAACTGATGGTAAGTGATCACAGCCACCTATGGACATCTAATCTGTAATACTACAGGCATAAGTGGGTGCGCTGCCATTGAAAAGACAATGCTTGAAATGTCTCAGATGCTTCTATGTACACTAGCACCAATACCACAGAATAAATAAGTAGCAGTATTATATCTCGGCAGTGACCTAGATAAACCTTGCGCGTCCATGCATAACTGCCGGGCACTCGATACTGTTGCGTGTGATATACACTGAGATTTTGCAAAGCGTCGTTTCTGCCGTTTTCTATGAAGATAGAACACTGTTACTTATTTATACTGTGTCCATACCCTTCAAACCGGATTACAGCATTGCTGGTTGGAGGCAGAAATAAGTATGGTGGTAGTACTTCTCCGGACGATCCTTCACAAAGAGCTGTATCCATTACTATCCAATATCCAATAGTTCAATAGTCGTTGTTTTGTTGGTTGAATACGAGGCTTTTGGCTATTTTTGTATTTTTTCTTTTAATGTGCGTTTTGTTTGTGCAGAATAAACATATTTTCTTTCTTTTCTTTTCTTTCTTTTTTAATAAGTCAATTTGAAATAGCCAACGATACTGCGGTAGACACGTCTGGCGCACCCTGTGCAGTGTGCCCCGGTGACGATAACTTTGCTGTTTAGGTAATATTTTTATTTTAACACTGCATTATCATCTGCCTAGCCATTTCCCAGCTATGTTGGGGTTCCAGTCTAATCGGATACAACTGGATAGCAGTATTTTACATGGAGCGACTGCCTATCTGACCTCCACAACCCAGTTACTGGGTAACACGAAATCCCTTGGTATGACTGGATGTCAGACTTTCATCCTTCTGACTACCCTAACCGACTTTAACGACTGTCAAAGATCTATGAATAAAAACCGGGACCAACAGCTTTTGACGCATACATTATGTCAATTAATCTATAAAGTACTACGTTTAATTTATCATTCAAAATCAAAAAAGAAAAAAAACCAATATGTTTATTTTGCACAAACAAAACAAACAAAAATACAAAAGTAGCAGAAAGAAAAACACACTAAAATACAAAAGTAGCCAAAAGCCTTGTATTCAACCAACAAAAAACGTTTGGAAATGTTGTTCATTGGTCGATGTCAAGGCAAATATTTAATTACACATAAACTACATGGTGGACACACTTAAGGAGCTAGGTGCACGGTTCCAATAAGTCGCTTCCTACGGAGAAGAGCCAGCAAGAAACTCCATGGTTTCCATTCTCATTGATAGGTCTGTGAGTTTTTCAATACTTCCTTTTAAGTATATTCAAGGAAAAACCATATCCATATTACCTATTTCATCCTATATTCACGTAGGTAGGTATAAAAGTAAATTACTAGCAACAGTAACGATCAGCAAGCACGCAATGTATGGAAAACAAAACAATAATTCATTGTTGGTGCTCGTAATAATGCATTGTTTCGATAGATATAACATCACGCCTGTATTCCATGAAGAGGTAGGCACAGGTGAATGGTGAACCTTCAATTTGCCAGATATGTTTAGGTCCCACGAACCTAATAAGGCGCGATTTATTTTCATTAAGAAATCGACTTTAATGATTTTATTCTGAAGATCACGTCTAAACGAGTAGTGTTAATGATTTGGAAAAATATATGTTAAATTGGAGCATTTTCTTAATAACTTAATATATGAATATTTTAGATTATGTTTATATTACATAGTGAAATTAGTTTGTAAAGTTATGTCTAACGCGGAAAAAAACTAAGAATCACGCAAAATCTATGTGGCGCATTTTTCTGAAACCGTCACCATTTAAAAAATAATTTAATTGTTGATCTTTTAGTTCACGTGTTTTATTAAAATACCTTTTGTTTTATGTATAATAAATTAACTTCCTTACTAATAAACGTTTTATATCGGGTGAATAGATACACACCGTTTTCTCTCTATCAGTCGTCAGTAATTTGACTTTTGAAAGAAGAAGACAAAGCGTTGTGTAACTACACATCCGCAATACAACGTTTATTAGTAAGGAGGTAATAATGCGTCTAATTTGGGACAGCGCTCCTTGATAGGCGAGTCCTATTACTGGCTGGACGTACAACGCGTTGCGTGAGCTCAGTACAGAACACGCAAGCTATCCTCTCAAGGTCACTGGCATATATTTGCGTCTTAACAGGGCACAAAAAACTAACAACACCTCCGATCAAACCCAGGACTAGCTTAGTAATGTTCATTTCTAAACATTCACACACTTGAAATTCTCGGTACTAGAGACAAGGCAGTCAAACAAAACGGGTTCGTATTTTATCTGCTAAGCTATTCATCCCAATAAGTCGTAGGTAAGCTTGTTGCAGACAGACGTATATAGTCTCTAAACACCACTTCGAAATTCGAACGGTGTCGATGATTCACTTTAAAAACAAATGAGTTCGCTTTCAAATTGTGTGCGCTCACATGAGTGAGGTTCCAAGTGAACTGTATAGAATAGCACTATAGCCGCGTTTGCGTCCATTAGACTAACAAGGCAGTTTTTTGACAGCTTATCAAATAGGTAATTCAGATAGTGGTTATTACTATGTTTCATGGTTATTTCACGGTATTTTTTTGGGGTAATGTGACGAAAAAATTTGGTGTTGATTGTTTTGAAGTGGTCATTAATTTTGTTGTTATTAATAATTATTTTTGTTGTTGTATACTGAAGGATTTATTATGAAAAGACACGCAAGTAACGCGTTACCACTGAAAGTTAAGAAGGCATTTTTTAACAAATTTGTAATTTCCGCTACAGTAATAAGTACCTATTTAACTTGGAGATTATTTAAAAAAATACAATAGATTTCACGGAGCTCCCACCCTTATGGGTGCACCAGTCGACGGCTTGAATTTGTTGGTGGGCGTAACTAATATGCACGCTAATTAGTCTAATTATGTAGTTTTATTTATCTAGTTTTTATTTATATATTTATTAATTTATTTAGTGATATAGACGATAGTTTGAAACGAAAACGAACGCGTAAAATTTAATGAACAAACATTTGGGCGTATAGATATTAGGGAAAACTATGAAAAAAAAAAAAAAAAACTTAATACAAAATTATTTGAACTTTTGAATAAAAGTATCTATCCCTGTACAGTTTTTTTTTTTTTTACTACATAAGTTATCGCCCAAAGACAAGTTAAAATTAGTGTTGAAATATGGAAGTTTCGACGCTCATAACTTCCATACCAATATTTATTTTCCAATTCTGCTTCCAAACAAGGCTAGGTAATGACAAGACAAATTGACATAATTTTTGGTTTTTATCGTACGCCGTCAAACAGACGAGTAATCACCATTCTACGTTTGTATGGAAGAAAGACCGACTAGCATACCCTTAAGGGTGAATTTCACTACTGAAACTAAACGAAGTTTAGATATGGTGATCGCGTTCAGTTTTATCGGTGAAATTCGCTCTTTTCTTTTTCTTATTCGCGCAAACAGTGCAGAGTTTAGAAATAGCCAAAGATACTGTGGTAGACACGTCTGGCACACCCTGTGCAGTGAGCCCCGCTGACGATAACTTTGCTGTTTAGGTAATATTTTTATTTTAACACTGCACTATTATCTGCCTAGCCATTTCCCAGCTTTGTTAGGGGTTGGCTTCCAGTCTAACCATATGCAGCTGATAACCAGTGTTTTACACGGAGCAACTACGTTACTCCCTAATACACACCGTCTAACATCGCGTTTTTTTAGAGATAAAATATCGTAGATATTTTTTTAAATAGAATTATATTTTAGATCGCCGTTCATAAAATTAGAATCACTAGTTACTCCTTGACAAGAACGGCATTTATGTAATTTTTGTATTGGTAGCATAAGGTGACGAAAGACGATAGAAAAATATAATGTGAAAGAGCAAGACAGAGAGTTGTAAATAAATAAAGATAACCTCAATTGATTTAAGAATATATTTATTTAAGTATCTCCAATGCTGTCCTAGTGATGATTGCTGTGCGATTGGACTGCCCTTATATTAGGAAGTGTTGCAGTAGGCATATAGCAAGGGCATATTAACGAGTGACATGATATTTGTTTAGTATATTTGATTTTAACGTCTTGGGGTTTATTCGATTTATCGAGTCTGATTAAGCCACGCTGGGGTCTATTCTATCATTCATTCATTCATAGTATCTTTGTTTGAAGACGTTCGCCTTTTTACAATCAGAATTGGAAATTCAAATGTTCTTACAAAGGGTTGTTGCTATCTTAACTTCGGTCAGCGGTATGTTAATGATTTGTTGTTGTCTCGTAATGCCCGGGAAAGTCCATTATATTTTGTCAAGGATGTGGAGTATTAAATAAATGTGTGCGTGTGACATTTCTGTATGCACAGAGTGGAGGTGTAGTTTTGGCATGCTTCACTGTATTGCTCACAGCGCTATGTCTTGGTTTTTTATTTGGTTTGAGGTAGCCACAAGTCGCGCAACTATCGCTCACGTCAGTCGCTTACTATGCGCTAGTATTAAACAAATTAAAACTTTACTCACGTTCACCTTAGATTTAGATTAGAAAGGCAGCAATTAGTACGTAATTTTCTTAGCCTCCAATTATAGTCAAATTAAGAAAACTGCCTTCAGTAATTGGTACTGTAGAATTGGATTAGTACTGGACTAATAATTGTGGCGAGAAAGCTGGGTTTTCTTTGAGTTAGCGACCGAATAAAGATTGACTAAAAGTATGTCGTAGATTTGTCGCAGTGCAATACGATGGTTGAAGCCTCGATATAGTTACATGAAAGCAGTTCATAAATGTCAAAGTGCCCTAATTTTGTTACTGCGACCAATTTCGACGAAGCGCTCGCAAGCCACTCCTGTGGCACCGCTCGCTTCGCTCGCTCGGCTCGCGCGTAGTTTGTCACAGTTCTCTAACCTATTTGGTCGGAGTGCCCTAATAGTTATATTACTGGATCGTGCTCGTATCATAGTTATATTCCTAGTAAGACAGTTATGAACCGCTTTCATATAACTATGACAGGTACATGCGTTTGTGACCTACATTGGTACTTGTAAGGCAGTCCTATAATTTTTTATTGAAAGTTGCTATTCACAAAATTGGTTTCTTACAGACCTAACCAAATACTCACTAGTATAAACGAAAGAAAATTCAATATTGATTCTATCAAAAAGGCAACCTTATCATGAAAGTGTGTCTGTTTGTTTGCAAGGTTAAACCAATATTGATTAAGTTTATTATCTAATACGGGATGAATTTGAAATGATAATCATCCTTTCATGAACTTTAACGATGGAACCCACTCTTCAAAATTGAAAAAAAGTATAATTTTCATACAAAATAAATGGCCCAACCAAATTAATTAAACAGGTGCTCTTTTTTGATTTTTCAGAGGTTACATAGTAAAATCTATTTAATATTATGTATACTTATTATAATGAATAATTTTACCCCCTCTTAGAAAAATGCTAAAGAATTTCAAGTTAGCCTATAGAACATCTTGTACTATAGGCTTTTTTCTTTCTTTTTTGTGTGGTTAGTGACTAACCTGGTGTCAGTCTTTATGTCGCCCATGGGCCTCTGACTTGGCTTCACATGCCGTCGAGAAATATCTCTCAGCCATGCCGGTTTCCTCACGATGTTTTCGTTCACCATTTTTGAACCAAGTTGTAATTATTTATACAATACGTACATGAATCCGATAAGTCAGAGGTGCCTTGGGTTCGAACTCGAGACTTGAGAGACTCGAGACATTGCAGCCTGACGGCCAGACCACTAGACTATCACTGCTGGACCATGAGCAACGTAAATAGTAAAATAGGAAATGCGACACCATTTCGTAATAAAAATTAAAAATCAAAGCAGCCAAAGTCGTGGTCAAAACCACTATTCCCAAATAAAATCGGCATCGTCTTCAAACGTCCTGAAAACGTAAATATTTGTGTCTGAAACTCATGAAAAGGTTTTCATGGAGTGAACGACGATAGAATGGAGTTTGAACGAATTGTTATTAGTTTGTTTGTTACAGGAGATTCTTTACGATTGTTTATTTTTGGGTTCCGTTTTGAGAAAAGAGGTTGTGTTTTTGCCCGTCTTTTGATTGCAACAAAATCTTGTTTATGCCTATTTAGAAGAATTTTAAATTTATTTGCTGTTTTCAATATTTTAAAGTAAACGTGGCTCCATAATTAATAATTTGTGAATGAAATGAGATTTTAAAGGTCTACTCAAAATGACTGCGTGCGTGTTTTGTTTTAATGATTAGAAAGTCATGGTTTAGGACTTTAGGAGCATGATGAACAGGGTGTAAAGTTCACTCATCCACCATAGAAAAGGGAGGAACCTCCAACCAGACGGGTGTTGTGTCTGGCGGGCCGACTGCCCGACTGTTGATGTCCGATAGTCTTATACATGTCGTTCGCTCGGTAAACTCTAATTGCGCGATGCAGGATTTGTGTGACGTCATGTCTTTGATGCGTAGTTCGTATGTGGCGGTGTAACCGCTACAATGGCAGATTGAATCAGAACACCTCCATACAAATTCGTTGATACAATTCGCGCGAGCCAGTTTCATTTCGCGTCCCGTGAGGGATTCTTCTCAGTTTCACTTTTATTTAGGTATAGTCGCATTTATAATACTTAATTTTTATTTTCCCTTTACATACATTTCTAAATTAAATTTTGAATGATAATGAGATATTAACAGTCACATTTAAACTTATCAGGTACGAACAAACCAAGCCTTTATCCCTCAAAAAACATTAAATTAATTTAATTAAACATTTTAATAATATAAAACAACATAATAATAAGGTAAGCAGTGTTAATGGCTTGCCAAAACAATTACTTACAAAGTTGTGAGCAATTCCATTAGTTCCATCGATCGCCTCGGATATAGCACATGGCAGTACCGGTATGCTACGGCACAATATCAATACAGAAGGATCACTTTCTGCAAATTATTTATTTAGCTGTGACCCTAGAGGCGCGCTACGTAGGATTTTTTCGTGCTTGTCAAGCGCGTCGCGCGTCTACGGACGCTATTAGGACTTTGCGACCAAATTCGGTCGTATAGCGATCGTTATCTATGTCCAGACTGCCACCCCTGCAGCAGGGCTAACATGACAAGCGCAAGAAAGTTCTTTTTCTCGTTTTGTCGATATTTGTCTACGATTCTGACGTCATTCTAATCCCTAACATGACCGTAAACGACGAGATATCTCAAAAAAGGCACTTTGACACTTCTATATCTCGCGACGAGAAACCGATGTTGCAAGTTATTCTAAACAAATTATTTTTATGATATTGCAACATCGGCTTGAGATTCCGTTTCATTCATTCAATGGTGCCGATACTCTTGTCACAAATGCCTCTAAACTAGACTAAAAATCACCAAAATTTTGATTATTCTTGTCAACCGACGATTTTCCATTCTGAAATAGACTAAAGTGACACCACTTAACTATATTTTAGTTTGACGGCACTGAGCTATTAATTTAGTGAAAATGGCAATTTTGCTGTTCAGAATTTTACGTTCTTCACCTAAAATTTTGATTGTCTAAGTATTTAATAACGATAAAAAAATGAACTAAAATTCACACCAACACCTCAACGGTGCAAAAACAATACTGTCTTTTTTTCTTTTCTCTTGCCTATATCTCGAAAATGGTGTGTCCTATCGCAAAAATAATGAAAATTTCGACCCCCTTTAGGAAACCTCTAAACCCCTAACACAACATGTAGGTAATATTTTTTCATATTTTCCATACAAAAAAGGAAAAATTCCATAAAAAACACGTCGTTTCAATATAAATAGTAGTTTAAAACTAAGTATTTTCATTATTAATATATTGTAAAATAAAATGATGACTAAAATAAGTACAATTATGAAACTGCCATGTTATTTTGGAGTTTTTTTTTGTATCATTATTTTTTCTACTCTTCTCGTCGTCAAAATCGACGACGAGTAAATACGACTAAATGATAGAAAAATCGGAGATTATCTCGTGTTGAATTGTCAAAAATCGAGTTAACTAAGGTGCCATGTTAGGGTTTGTAGAGAAAACATAAATTTTGACAGAAGGAGTCGACTATTTTGTATGGTAGCGCCGCGCTGTCAGAAAACGAGAAAGTGACCGAAATAGACAAAAATTACTCACGCGAGAGCGAGTAATTGTCGTGTGTGTCATGTTAGGCCTGCAGGGCTTACGCGGGGATCGTGCGGTCCATGGCCCTGTACGGGGCACCGGTGTGGGCGCGTTCGTTGAGGCGGCGGCCTGCCCGCAGGTTGAACGCGTCCCAGAGGGTCATGGCCACCCGGCTGGTCCGGGGATAACGCACGGTCTCCGGTGAGGCGGCAAGCCTCCTTGCCGGATTGCCGCCATGGGATCTGGAGGCGAAAGTCCTCGCGCATATTTGGGAGTGGCGCGAGGAGGCGAAACGCCGGGGCTTGACTCCGATGCCGCGAGAAATCGCGGCACAGCGGACAGAGCTCCGACGGGATCTCATGGCGGCATGGAGAGTGCGATTGTCGCAACCCAGTGCTGGGCACGCCACTATTGCGGCGATAAGTCCCCTCTTTGAGGAGTGGCTGGAGAGGCGCCATGGCGTCCTCACCTTCCGCCTGACGCAGGTCCTCACCGGACACGGCTGTTTCGGGAGGTACCTGTTTCGGATAAGGCGGGAGGAAACGCCCGGGTGTCATCACTGCGTGGATCGCCCGGAGGACACGGTGGAGCATACGGTGGAGGTATGCCCGGCTTGGGCAGAGCACCGCCGTGTCCTCGTGGAGGCGATCGGTGGCGGGGATCTCTCGCGTCCGGCCCTGGTCCAGGCCATGGTACGGAGCGAGAGGGCATGGGAGGCCGTCACCTCCTTCTGCGAAGCAGTAATGCTCGCGAAGGAGGAGGCGGAGCGCGTGAGGGAAAGGCAAATTTCGCGCCCTCACGCCCCTAGCCGCCGCAGGAGGAGACGCCCCGGGCGTCGGGAATCGATCGCGGATTCCCGGCCACCGTAGGCGCGGGCTTGCGGACGGTGAGCAATGGGTAGCTCGCCGTCCGGTAAGGACCAAGCCCGGGTCGACGGTGCGTTGTGTTCCACGCGCGCCTCAAAGAGTGTCAGCGAGTGAAGGGGTCCGATGAGACCATTGCCTGCCGGGGTTGCGGGAAAGTCCGAAAGGGATACCGTGGCCCCCTGGCATTGCACAGGCAAGAGAAGGAACACGGGTGGGTTTTAGTCAGTAAGAGTCTGACACGCCCTCCCGCTCCGCCCAGAGCGGGAGACGTCATTTGATGATTTCCCACCCAAAAAAAAAAAAAAAAAAAAAAAAGGCCTGCAGGGCTAACATAACAAGCGCGAGAAAGCTCTTTTTCTCGTTTTGTCGAAATTTGTCTACGATTCTGACGTCATTCTAATCCCTAACATGACCGTAAACGACGAGATATCTCGAAAAAGGCACTTTGACACTTCATGTTGCAAGTTATTAAAAACAAATTATATTTTTGATAGCAACATCGACTTGAGATTCCGTTTCATTCATTCAATGGTGCCGATTTTTTTGTCACAAATGTCTCTAAACTAGACTAAAAATCACCAACATTTTTATTATTCATGTCAACCGACGATTTTCCATTCTGAAATAGACTAAAGTGACACAACTTAACTATATTTTAGTTTGACGGCACTGAGCTATTAATTGAGTGAAAATGGCAATTTTGCTATTCAGAATTTTACGTTCTTCACCTAAAATTTTGATTGTCTAAGTATTTAATCGCGATTAAAAAATTAGCTTAAATTCACACCAACACCTAGAAGGTGCAAAAACAATACTGTCTTTTTTTTCTTTTCTCTTGCTTTTATCTCGAAAATGGTGTGCCCTATCGCAAAAAAATGAAAATTTCGACCTCCTTTATGAAACCCATAAACCCTTAACACTCACTAATGAATGGCCTAAAATAAAAATAAAACATGCGGGGCAGTCTTTGGGTACTGCCGGTAGAAGTGGAAACTAAGCGTGCGGTGATGATGACGCGAGTTTCACATTTTTTGTTCACCCAAAAAGTGCACTATATATATATACAACATAGGTACATACTCGTATCACTCATGGAAAACGTTCAGTTACGATGACGCGAGTTCCATGATTTTTGTTCACACAAAAAGTGCTCAACGCGGTTAAAGAAGTTTTCACTTCAAAAATAAAATGATCCTTCTGCTTTCTACTGTTTAATGGCCACCGGTGTGCTATCACCATGGATGACAAATTAGGCCAGAGAGGTCAAGGAAGCCTCGCACGAAAACCTAATACCATGGTGTTACGGCACGACTTGTATTGTACCCATCTGCCTTATGTTTTCATAGTGTGACCGACTTTAGCAATTTTGTTTGGTTTTGATGCAGTTAGCCCACGTTTGCACGGATACGGCGGGATTTATCGCGCACTGGATTATCTCAAACTCAAACTCAAAGCATTTATTTCAATTAAACCATTTACAGGCACTTTTGAATTGTCAAGGGGTCAGTCAGTCAGAAATATGAAGCTAGTTGCCCATTCCAAAGCGTAGGTTCTTATGGAGAAGAACGGGCAAGAAACTCCACGGACACTCTTTTAAAAAAATATATATTCTTACAAAATATTGTTTACATCATTCAAAAATCAATCTGCCTAGCCTTTTCCCAACTATATTGGGGTCGGCTTCCAGTCTAACCGGATGCAGCTGAATACCAGTATTTTACATGGAGCGACTGCCTATCTGACCTCCACAACCCAGTAACTGGGTAATACGATACCCCTTGGTAAGACTGGTTGTCAGACTTTTGGGCTTCTGACGACCCGTAACGACTGTCAAAGATCCACGAATGACAACCGGGACCAACGGCTTAACGTGCTTTCCGAGGCACGGAGGAGTCTCGGTATGTAAAGATGGTCACCCATCCACAGACCAACCCCGGCAAGCGTAGCTTAACCTGACGGATCGACCCGTGCAGCAGTTACTACTTAGCCACGAGCTCCTACTGATGGCGCCCGTTCACGAACATGACGCATGGATCAGCAACGTTTAGCTCAACCATTTTGATCAACTCTCGGTGTCGAGCCGAGCGTTGAGAATCCAACGCGTTGGGACGCACTCTGGTTCCAGCGCAGCGAGTTGAAAAAACACACAGGTGGATTTTCAACTCTCAGCGCTAACGGGGTGTCCTGCGTGAGCGACGAATACGACACGAAGCGACGCGACGCTTCAAATGTGACGAACGTGATCAACTCAACCGCATAACCTGCTTGCAGCCTATATGGCAGTCTGCGGCGAGACGCGACGTGATGCGTACTTGTTTTGAGGGTGACCAGAAGTGACACCGCGAACTACTTTACTTTCAAGCAAAATTGTACTGTACTTCTCCATGATTCGAGATGTAATGACCATAATCACGTAGGAAATTTGTCGCGTGTAGCATCGCGTCACACTGCATAGTGTCGTGTCGCGTTGCGTCGCGTCGTATTCGTCGCTCACGCAGGACACCCCGTAAGCAGAGCGTTGAAAATCCAGTGCACGAAAAAAATCGTTGCAATTTTATTACCGTCCTTGCAAACCTGGGCTTATGCGATAGTGGAAGTACGTGAGGCTACAATGCGAATATGGTGTAAACAAATTGTATATGTCGGGACAGGAGCATTATTGGCACCGTCTTCAGGCATTATGTGGGCGGATATTAGGGTGATCGAGCAAAGGAATACACTCAATGCACAATAATCACATTTAATAATAACAAACACAATAGTCACAATAAAAATGTAAGCCAAACGAAACGTATGACAGTTCCTTGACTGGAGGTTCTCTTCTCTGTCACGGTCGGAAAAGCAAGAAGGCTCGCCGTGGCGTCCCTCCATTCTAGGCTCCGTCGTAGCACGAAGATACCCGAGTGTTAGTGCTGCCACCACTCGGGTCACGTGCCGCGCTTCGTTTAGCGACCATGCTAATGACCGTCTCCGACATATTATGTATTTACTGGAATAAGTTCCTATTGAAGTTTTATATTTTTTTAGTAAATGTCTCATTTAGATAGATACTCTTTAGTTTGTACACCAATCGTTTTACAGATAGTGCTATCCACGACGACGCGCCCCACTCCGCGATTACTGTACTGTAAGCAGCCGGTCTATTCTGTTATAATCTCACAGTGAAAACTTAGGTGAAGTGAGTTGTCATTCCACTTGCTGCTAGGGACTGACAGCTCACTCCGAGCTCACTTCACCTAAGTTTTCACGGTGAGATGGTTACAGAATAGCACTGCTGTACTTTAGTACGGAGCGGAGTGGGGCGCGTCTCAGTGCATTGCACTATCTATACACCACGACACAACACATCATTTAGGTAGTGTATGTCGCGTATGCTAGATTTTTCTCTGCATCTTCGGGTGATGTTAAATATAGGTAATAATGGGTATTTGTAATGTTGATCTTTTTCTGACTGTGCTAATTTTTGTGTTATTTTACAAAACAGGCTGCATTTCATACGACGACGCGAAAAAATTGGAGTCAAAAAAAAAAAAGAAAAAAAAAAAAGACGCACCCTTATATTAATGTTTTCATGTTGCTAGGCTAGACTTTCAGTTTTCGCTTTCTTGCAATCTGTGGGAGTAATTTCGTGAAAAGGGACGAACGAAAGGGAAGTGTGTAACAGGAAGCCGGGGAAGTGCTCGCTATTTGATTTGACCAATGAGCGCGCGCGGTGCTAGAGTTGACTGTCAGAAACAACCTTGACGAGGCCCCACCCCTTTAGTGTTGCTTATTACCAAGCTGAGATGTCAGATGTTACCTGATGTTACACATTATAAGCGACTACTGAAAGGGTTGCTCGTATTTTTTAATTATTGATAACTTTTTTCCTATAAGTTTTTGGGATAACGTAGGTTTGACTTTAACTTTACATAATTAAAACTGAAGTCAAATACGTTTGCCCTGTGTACTTCAAAGTTACGATTATTTCAAGATTTTCCGAAAAATAAACCTACATGTAGCAACACATCCACCGAAATTACGCGACGAAAATTCGGCGGTTTCACTAACAATGTTTTTAAATAACCTAATTAAACATTAGGCTGATATTACGTCGCGTATTTTTGTTCTTAATATAAGCACGCGGGGTTTCCGTCGCGTAATATCGGTGGATGTGTTGCCACGGTAAATAAACAATGGCTGAAAAAAAGTGTTCAAAATCTGATATTATTATCAGTGAGTGTTCCCCTAGAAACTCGGTGTGGCCTAATTTCATAGATACGGTGGCATTATATAAAAAGATAGCTGTAACTGGAATATTCGAAATCTGACCGAACTCGAAGGTCGCGGGTCAAGGTCAATGTTTAGGTCTGTATAAAAATAACTGGACAGATTCAGAACACAATGCCAGAACTTATTTTTTGTAGACTGTCTTATCTTTTTGGTAGAAAATAGAAGTCGCTAGTTAATTGCAATAGTTAGCTAGATTTTTTTCTTAAATTAATTAAATAACCTACCGTACTTGAATTTAAATTTTAATATATTTTATGTCTTAAAAAACACACAAGGCAAATAAATTAAAGTAAATATTATAAAATAACAAATTCTATCTATGAACTTCTTATTGTGTTTGGCTGTATGGCTCATTTTCTTTGCTTTCATAGATACATTTATGAGTAGATACGTTAATGCACTAGTGCACAAAATTCGATTTAGTGCAGCCTATACCTTCCTGCACAAATAAGCACTTTCAGAGCATGAGAATTATGAGTCATTCTGAAATGTACTTAATTTCCACTACGATAAAGTTGATATTCGTTTAAATGGAAATAACAGCAATTGGAAAAAGGATTTTACTTTAGTATGGTGATCCGAAGAGCAGTGTTGAGTTGTAGGTCGTGGGTTCAAACCCTAACAGGCACTTTACTTCGTGTAAATTATTTCATAACCACTGCTCTCAAAACTGTGAAGGAAAACATCGTGAGGAAACCGGCATGTCCTAGAAAAAAAAAACTAAGATATGTGACATCACCAACCCACACTGAGCTCGCGTGGTGGACTACGGCCCACTCGTGGTTGGAGGAGGAGGTCTGTGTGCATTACAAACATTATAGGCTTATTATGCTATATGTTGATCCTAGAGTGCAAGTATTTCTGAACATTAATTATACAATATGTAAAAAAAAACCTGTCGATCCGAAACGAGCACATCACACAAAGGTACTGCAATAAAATTACCTAAAAGTAATAAAAACATGTTATTATTATTGAAAATAAAAAGTTATTGCTATTTAAAAATTAAATTTTTGGTAGCAGAATTAGCCCACATCAATTAAAAATTAGCAATTTTTTAACATAGGTCATCAAGTTATGACTTGTAGACACCAGCTTAACGACGATGGCCGCCCACGCCCGTGTCAAATAAACCCACAAAAAAAAAATTGCCGATTTTTTTTTCTTTTTTCCTGAAAATTACCACATAAATAGACTCTCAGTATATACCTAACAACACCCTCACGGATCGTACAGGGTTTTTTACACGTTGTATAACAATCAATGCAAAACACAACAGGAAAACGATGCAAGCTTATTCAGAACTTCAAGTACAAGCAATCCACTTCAATATCAAATGACATTGTTTTCAGTTCAACTTGTGATATCAGTGTGAAGATTAGATTAAAACCTACTAGAAATGGGGCTGCCTGGCTGACGTCAGGCTCTGTTAATGGACATTTATTGGCATTACTGACATTAATGACATTTTTAAGGCTATATTTATTTAATGTGGTGGGTGTGGGGCACCGTTTAAAAAAAAAAAAAAATGTCATGCAGTTGTTGGGTGTACTTACTAGGCTGTTCAAAAGTAATTATAATCGGTTCATATTTTCTGTACTAATAATAAAGCTAAAGAGTTTTTTTGTGAGTTTGAACTTGCTGATCTCTAAAACTACCCGTCGGATTTGAAAAAATCTTTTGCTTTTGATAGCCCAATTCTTGAGGAAGGCCTACAGGCTATTTAACCTCACGCAAGGACCCATAATCGACGAACAAAAAGAAAAATAACCGATTATCATTACTTTTTTTGGAAAAGGCTAGACAACTGATGTGATGTTTTAGCGATGTCGAAGCGAGTAGTGAACATTCTGAAAATGAGAAAATCCATACATATTAAATATAATTTGATTTGTCTAAACATGCGTATACATGCAAAATAAAGCATGCAGGACATCACAATATTTTGTACGTACGTACCGGCAAGCGCAGCGTAGGACGTCCGCCCACAAGGTGGACAGACGACCTAATAAAGGTCGCAGGAAGCTGCTGGATGCAGGTCGCTTCCAATCAGCAAAATTGGAAATCATTGGGGGAGGCCTATGTTCAGCAGTGGACGTCCCATGGCTGAAATGATGATGATAATGATGACAAAAAATAAAATTTAAATTAAATTACAAACTAAAACTAAACTATTAAAGGCACATTAATCCGAGTGCCTATAGTATAGTAGCGTCATTCAAAAAGTCGCTTATATTATAATAACATTTGTCTGTTAATAAATTTGGCATCTTTTTTTAAACTTATTTACTGGCAATGCTCTAAATGACTGTGGTATTTTATTTAAAAAAATTGGAGCCATACAGAAAACGCTGTTTCCCATTAATGCCATATTTGTATATTCATATTTGCTCACGGTAATAAGCCGGGTATTAAATAGAAAATAAATTTATTTAACTCAGGTTAAGGTACACAATATTCACTAAAAACAAAAAACAAAACAGAAAATGTAAAAAAAAAACTTAGAATAGTACTGTGTGCCTAACGGCTGAGCCAAATAGGCACAGCTCTGTATAAATGCCAGACAACTAGTGTCTGACACTGGTTTTCAACTAGGCCTTGGACCGAGGACGTCTTACGGATGTAAATCAGTTTTATAGTGTGTAAATATTTTATATTTAAATAAAAATAGATATAAAATGTGTAAAAAATATAACACACACAAATGGGACTTAAACATAAATGGCGAAATAAGGTTGGACTATTACAACTCTTTAGTGAATAGGCGTGGTGTTTTGTATGGATTGATTTTATGGATTAGCAAGATCTTGCCAGTAACGTAAACTGTACGACCCGCGGCATGGATGCATATTAAAGCTATGTTCATTTTGGACTACATATTTCACTTTTAAAAGAGTTAAAAACATTTTGCGTCCATATTTCATTCTAGGGTCATTATCTAAACATCACTTTGACATTTGAACGGTGTCTCGTTGTGAATCAGCGATGATTTACTTTTAAAAACAAATGAATTCACTTTCGAGTTGTGTGCGCTCACTTGAGTGAGGTTCCAAGTGAACTTTACAGAATAGCATTAGATACTGCAGTGTTTTGCAGAACACAAAGAAGGCTGAATTTCAACTATTAGTATTGACAGTTCAATCCAATCAGTTTTTATCAGCTTATAAACATCTTGTCTAGACTTTACAATAAAATAGTCTAAAGGGAATATTGCCCTAACTACCTCACTACTTAGTACCGCCAGGAATTCCTATTAAAATTCTAGTGCATCCACACATTGCCTAGATCTAGTTTAGATTCGAACTCACTGGAAACAGGGGTAATAAGATGGCAGACAGTACTAATAAAAGGCGATACTAAAATGTATTGGAATTATTAAGCATGGTTATTCGACGATATTATTTTTTATGTTTAAGTTTAATAAAACCGGCCAAGAGCGTGTCGGGCCACGCTCAGTGTAGGGTTCCGTAGATACCGCCAATGCCAAGGAGAGACCAACCGAACAATTCCCGACCCAATGTAATAAGTACCTACAGCGCCATCTCTCGGGTAATTGGGTTACTAATTAATACATAGACGTGCCAGAAGTTTTTGGTGGTAATTTTGGGTTGCGAGAAACGATTTTAATAATTATTTTTTTGTTTGAAAAAAGATACGTTCAGGATAATAAAAAATGTAAACGAAGTTAAAAAAAATGCTTGCATATACGATTATACTACAAACTTAGTCCAGAAATTATTTTGTACAACTTTTTGTCTTTTATGTACAAAAACTGTTGTTTTCATCAAGTTCAAAATGATTTTCCTAGAAAGTCCTTATAAAGTTCTACTTTTCAGATTTTTTTCATATTTTCTAAACTTTTGGTTCAAAAGTTAGAGGGGACACATTGTTTTTTACTGTTGGAGCGATTATTTCCGAAATTATTGACATTATCAAAAAATGATTTTAGTAAAACCCTATTCATTTTTAAATACCATTCCAAAAATATATCACACGTTAGGGTAAAAAAAATCACTTCCCACTTTACAGGGGGGCTACCCTAATAAAACATTTTTTTCTAACTTTTATTTTACCACTTTGTCGGCGTGATTGATATAAATATTGGTACCAAATTTCAGCTTTCTAGTGCTAACGGTCACAGAGATTAAGCGAGGATGGACGGACGGACGGACAGACAGACATGGTGAAACTATAAGGGTTCCTAGTTGACTACGGAACCCTAAAAACTACCCTAGATCTTAGATTAGTATCACGAACGCTTACACAACCACAGACACCCCAAATCACCTTCCTTCTCTACACACACACGACACACATTACACATCACACACTCATACACAACACACATCACACACTCATACACAACACACATCACACATTCATACACTTTCCCCATAACTCCACATCACACGCGCTTACTCACACACAATTTGCTACTGTTACACTTTTTAGAATTCCTAATTTTGTAAAAAAATCTTAGCGGACGAATGGATGGCCCCTATAACACAGGATTGTCCTAGCATCGGGGTCATTATTCACAAAAAAATGAGCACAAATGTAATAATATCATAATAACGTAACATGCATTGTATTACTTCTTTTTGCTAAATAAATTATTCTTATTCTTATACTTATCTAACACAACTAATACCTCAAAATAGATGCTAGTTATAATATTTACAATAATATTTCAGGGATAAGGAAAATAATATGAAACACCAAGATATTTTGTCATTCATTTATACTTATTTCTTTGCCAACATCAAATTTGCTGAGCTTTTCTTTGCGTTTAGACTTAAGTTTGCATCGTACAAATTGTAAAGTAATAGTGTACTCATTGTTGAAGAGCCTAATAATAAATAAATAAATAAATCTAATTCAATATTCTACACCATACCATCACATCTCTTATCCTCCACATAATATAACTATTTATTTAATAATTGGATAATTACATAATCGGATTCATTCATCTCCACCCAGTCTATCCCAACTATCTCCAACCATTCACTTTCGCATTTATAATATTAATTAGGATCAATCAATCTGCTTAGCCTTTTCCCAACAATATTGGGGTCGGCTTCCAGTCTAACCGGATGCAGCTGAATACTAGTATTTGACATGGAGCGACTGCCTATCTGACGTCCACAACCCAGTAACTGGGTAATACGATATCCCTTGGTAAGACTGGGGCTTCTGACGACCCGTAGTGACTATCAAAGATCCACGAATGACAGCTGGGACCAACAGCTTAACGTGCTTGCCGAAGCACGGAGGAGTCTCGGTATGTTAAGATGGTCATCCATCCACAGTCCAACCCTGGCAGGCGTAGCTTAACCTGATGGATCGAATCGTACGGCTGTTATTACTTAGCCACGAGCTCCTCCGTAACTTGAATTAAAAAATGAATAATAATAATTGTCAAAATAGGCTCGAAATGAAAGAAAATAAGCGATTAAACAATGTAAACAAATAAACAGAAATATTACTTTCGTCGATATGGCCCTTTTTTTTTTTGGGTGGGAAATCATCAAATCACTTCTGGGGGCGTGTCAGACTCTTACTGACTACAACCCAGCCGTGTTCCTTCTGTTGCCTGTGCAATGCCAGGGGCACGGTATCCCTTTCGGACTTTCCGGCAACCCCGGCAGGCAATGGTCCCATCGGACCCCTTCACTCGCTGACATATCTTTGAGGCGCGCTACCCATTGCTCACCATCCGCAAGCCCTCGCCTACGGTGTCCGGGAATCAGCTTGTGATTTCCGACGCCCAGGGCGTCTCCTCCTGCGGCGGCTAGGGGCGTGAGGGCGCGAATTTTGCTTCTCCCTCACGCGTTCCGCCTCCTCCTTTGCGAGCATTAATGCTTCACAGAAGGAGGTGACGGCCTCCCATGCCCTCTCACTCCGTACCATGGCCTGGACCAGGGCCGGACGCGAGAGATCCCCGCCACCGATCGCCTCCACGATGTCGATAATTCCCTTCGAGATAATTTAAAAAATAAAAGTTAGGCCTCGTAGAGTGTTCTCTTCGTCACTCATAATTAATTATTATGTGACTGTCTTTTTAAAACTAGATATTTTATGTCATATTCCAGCTCCTGGGTACTGCATGTACTATGCATCAAATTGTTGCGCATCATAATGCATGTCACGCAACAACAATTTTGAGGAATCAACTTTTGCGAAGCAGCCATTGTTGATCCAAAAATTTGGTGCCTTCTGTCGTGTGGCGCCATCTGGCAAGACATGCCGTAACAAAATTCGGAATTTGAAAGTGCTGACAGGAGCATGCAACGAATTGCGATTTAAGTACCGAACAACAAATATTAAAACAAAAATAAAACATGTATTTGAAATTATCATTTGTTTTTTTAGTTTTTAAAAATATTGGTCATGTAAATGTGAAAAGTTAAGTAAATTATTTACTTTAAAAACTTCAAAGAAAAAGAGCTTCTCTAACAATCTCGAAAACTATTATTTTAATTAAACTATTCTTTGATTTGATATTATTAAATTAAGTTTCTACTTTAATCAAAATAACTGCTATTCTAATCAGTTCTCATTCGTTATAATTACACCACAGTCAAAATAGGGGCTATTTCGACTATTGGGTAATTCTAACAAATCGCCCGACTGTCATTTTTAAATCACCTTTATCTATAGGATTGATAATCGATCTAGGGATGGACACCTTGTATACTTTATGTTTAGTTAGTTCTTGGTGTCAGTGTCAGTCAATGAGACCAACGAGGCGGTCAAGACACTCTTGTTATTCAAGTCACAACCGCATTGTATCGCTACGCCACATACGAACTACGCATCACGTCACACAAGTCATACATCGCGTAAGCAGTCGCGTTTTGAGTGACCGTCTTATGTAATTTTGACGTTCGAAAAGTGCTGATTCTCAGCCTATGACTCTATGACTATATGACTTTTGATTTTGATTAGCATGCATGCATACAACATAATGACATCAACCGTCGGGCAGTAGCCCACCAGACACAGCACCCGTCTAGTGGGATCCTCCCTTTTCTAAGGAGGATGAGGAACTTTCCAACCTGTTCCTCATTTCTTTAATTATCATAATACCACCATTGCCATCAATATCAAGGCTCATTCTTTCGTGACTGATGAAAAGACAGGCGAAAAAAAAATACCTTTGCCTTCGGTACATTAACCCTTGAAACTTCACAAATGTTACAACACGACAGAAAACCACAATTTTTGCACGGTTAAATTCTGCACAAAATCCGACTGTATAATCGGACATCCGTATAAAATTCAAAATGGCGTCATAATATACAGGTTGTTTTGAAGTTGTGTATTTCTTTAAACGACGCGGTTTGCTGTTGATGTAGATTGGTGTCGTATAAGAAATATATGTTAAGAGTTCTCCTTTCCTTGAATAAGTTTTCTCAAAAATATACCACTTATCTGTATTCGCGGCAACTACATTAGTCTTTTTTTCTCTATGTTTTTTTTTTGCTTCACATTGAAATAAACTTATTACACCAATTAAAGTACTACACTGCTCTAAACTTAATTTAATAAATTAACGTGACCTGTCTGACATATATTAAACAAGAAACTGAGAGTTTGAGCAAGAGCGGGTATAAAAATTACCCGGGGAAGTTCAAACTTGTTCGTACGCGCTCTAGTCACGTGCATCGCTGCATTTCGATCTTCGCTATAATAATATTTTCGGATAGCCGAAAGTCGGAGTCGGAAGTGAAAAATTAATCGAAACTCCTTTCGGAGTCGGAATCAAAGCTCCGACTAACCCTGTTGGGGAAAGAAGACATGTTCTTTTTTTCATTTTTACTAGGTCTACTTTGATAATATTGCAAGATCTCGGAGTTTCAATGAATAACACGAATATCAAACAGCCTGTATCCAAAGTAGTACCAACACCGGAATTCGGGCGGTATCAATTATTCATAATTTCCTGCTGGGCGTGCGTGTTACGTATTCCTTCAGGTCTGCCAACATAATGTTAACTAAATATGGTTTATGCGAGAATGAGTTAAAGATTTATGAAAGAAACTCGGGAAAGGATCCGGTTTCCTTACATAAAATATAACAAAGTCACCCCGCCGCGTCTGTCTGTCTGAACGCGATAAACTCAGAAACTACGAACGGATTTTCAAACGGTTTTCACCCAATGGACGGAGTGATTCATGCGGAAGGTTTTCACGTATAATTTATTAAGGTTTTGGGTAAATTGGCTGAAATATGACGATTACTGTTGCATAAGTCGGAAAAAATCATGCCGACTGGGAGCTTTACTGGCGTGCGCCGCGTAAATCATAAAATATACATAAACATTATGTTCTACAGAATTGTTTATCTTAAAAGTTCAACAAAAAAAGTCCGCGATGGCATATGTCTATCTTCTAAGGATGACCCACAGTAACCATCTTTCAGAATTTGAAATTTCCGAATTATTATTTATTTTAATTATTACCGAAGCTATTTTGACCTAATACGGTATTATATTAATCCTTATCCAATAAAATATGTTATTTAAATTGGCCATTTAATTTAGATTAAAATATGCCTTGAAATCATATCATTTAAATTGATAGTGTAAAAGATATCACAGATTCAAAATTACGCGTAACAAAACAATTATGGTTGACGGCAACGCGGGCGCAGCGGTAGGAGTCAATGACCTTTTCTTCGGATATTAGGTATGTAATCCCGGTAGTAGGTTCGCGTGGGATATTTTGCGATATCCTAATAATAATAAAGCTGTTCGATATAAAAAGGTTTATATTCGGTAGAATAGGTACGAGACGAAGATTGGATTAAACATACACATAACATAAAACAAGTATTCCCCAAAGGTTTTTTTTATGAGTGGCTTGTGTTTAAATGATAACATCCGCATGGGTCGATCGAAGGTTAAGCTTCGCTTGCCGCGGTCGATTTGTGGATGGGTGACTAATTATTAAAGACCCCTCCGTGCCTCGCAAAGCATCGTCCGCGTCCGTTCCGGC
The DNA here is from genome assembly GCA_963853775.1 of Xanthia togata. NCBI lineage: Eukaryota > Metazoa > Arthropoda > Insecta > Lepidoptera > Noctuidae > Xanthia > Xanthia togata. The sequence goes on along the minus strand of OY970817.1, from coordinate 9,085,733 downwards.
TGCTATTCGTAAACCTTTGACAGTCGTTACTGGCAGTTAGAAGTCCAAATCTAGCAACATGTGTTAAGAAAAGGAATTGATTCCCCGATTTTTTCGTAGGTTCAGCCATATTTCGTCATAATGAATGATGAATTTAACGTCTGATGATTTTTTTATGGAAAAACCTAACAGTTATTTGGGGAACCTTGATATCGAACTTAAGACCTCATTGAATTTTTGAACCATCTTTAACGTCATTTTGAAGGCGAATTTACAACAAACTTTATGTCTAATAATAAAACATGCACCATAATTTATTCAAGATAACTCAAAAACTTATTCTGAAAGTTGGCAACTTCGCAAATAGATGTCAAATATTTCGCTGTTTTGATTAATTTGGCAATATTACTGTATATAAATAAGCTACATTTCTTGTAGCTAACCAGCGAACATATTCTATATTTATAACGAATTGCAATAATAACATTGAATTTGATGTTGTAACCGTTTTAGGTGTAAAAAAAAACCGGCCAAGAGCGTGTCGGGCCACGCTCAGTGTAGGGTCCCGTAGTTTCCCGTCCGTCACAATAAGTGTTCCTGCTTGCATATACGATTATACTACAAACTTAGTCCAGAAATTATTTTGTACAACTTTTTGTCATTTTTGTACGAAAACTGTTGTTTCCATCAAGTTCAAAATGATTTTCCTAGAAAGTCCTTATAAAGTTCTACTTTTCAGTTTTTTTTCATATTTTCTATATTTTCGACACATTGTTTTTTACTTTTGGAGCGATTATTTCCGAAATTATTGACATTATCAAAAAATGATTTTAGTAAACCCCTATTCATTTTTAAATACCTTTCCAACAATATATGACACGTTAGGGTTGAAATAAAAAAAAAATCACTTTCCACTTTACATTATAGGGGGGCTACCCTAATAAAACATTTTTTTCGAATTACCACTTTGTCGGCGTGATTGATATACATATTGGTACCAAATTTCAGCTTTCTAGTGCTAACGGTCACAGAGATTAAGCGAGGACGGACGGACGGACGGACGGACAGACAGACATGGCGAAACTATAAGTTGACTACGGAACCTTAAAAAGGCATTTGGAAAGTGTCCAAATCCTTTTTTTTACATCTAAAATTAAATATTCAGTGTCACGATATTAGTTATTGCATTTCATAATCAATACTTTAGTTCACTAGTTAGCCATATTTTATATTTCCATACAGTAATATTTCCAAATTAATCAAAACAGGTAAATAATTGACAGCTATTTGCGACGTTGCCAACTTTTAGGATAAATAGGTACGCTTAATTAGATAGGATAAAGAACGATCATAGCATGATGGGATTATGGGAGGGTTTGAAGGTCGTTTGAAGGTACTTATTCTGCGGTGTTGTGGGATTTCCGGGTTGAGAAATTATAGAACCTTTGGGAGGACTTTTGTACGTTTTCAGCTGGGGAGGTTGTTGCGCCACTTCATCTTCCCAGCTAAAGCACTAGGAAGTGGTGAAGGGTGGGCGTTTTAGGGGACTGCTTTATGTAATTTTGACGTTTGAAAAGGGCTGATTCTCAGCCAAGTTTGAATAAATGACTTTTGAATTTGAATTTGAATGATGGTGTTAGTGTTTCTGGGTTATATTTTACACTGTCGCATATTCGTAGTAGCCAATATTGAAGTATAGTTTTTATATAAGCTAATTTCATAATATGACGTCAGTACTCGTAGTGCTATTCTGTAAAGTTCACTTGGAACCTCACTCAAGTGAGCGCACACAATCCGAAAGCGAACTAACAATATTAGGGGTAGCAAGTGCGACATCATCGACTTTGCCCTCTCGGACCATACTGCACAAATTTTATCATGTCCAGTTAAAAAGACCTGTCGAATTAAACAGTGGTATACCTTCAGAAGAGATTTTAGTAACATAAATAAAGAAAAATTTAAGCAGTGTATAGAAAGTCTGACGTTTTCTGACGTTTTTGGTGAAAATGATGCAGAAATAGCTTTTAATAATTTTTTTGACCACTTTCAGTTGTTTTATAATCTTTGCTTTCCTGTTATAAGAATAAGAAATACACCAACCAAAAAACCTACATGGATCTCAAAGGGCATAGCCAAATGCTGCCGACGGAAGAGAGAATTGTTATGGACGTATCGCAAAACGTCGAATATGGCGGATCATAATAAATTCAAAAATTATTCTTCAAGGCTGAAGCGAATAATTAACTTAACTCAAAAATCACAAAATGACTACAGTATAAAACAATCCAATAATAAAACCAAAACAACTTGGAAGATAATTAACTCCACAAAACACAATATTCCTAAAGATGAAATAGTACGAATAAATCTAAATGGAAAATCTATAACGGATCCGCAACAAATTGCTGAAGCTTTTAATGCTTACTTTGTTAACCTTGTTAAACCTACAAACTCGTCAACATTGAATTCTTTGACATCACATCAAAATAAAGCTCTGACATTGATTGATAATAATTATAATTCCTTATTTATATGTCCTACCATTCCAAATGATATATTTAAAATCATAAAATCTTTAAAAAATACACACAGTACTGGATACGATAATATATCTACGTCAGTTATAAAGTACATCGCATTATCCATTAGTCTGGTTCTAAGCTACTTGATTAATCTATGCATCCTAAACGGAAAATTTCCCAGTAAGCTAAAAGTATCAATCATCAAGCCTTTGTTTAAAAAGGATAAAAAGGAGGATATTTCTTGCTACAGGCCAATAGCTTTAATCCCTATTTTTTCCAAAATAATTGAAAAAGTAATCAATAATAGCATTTATAACTATTTTGAAAAACAAAATCTTTTTGTCAGTGAACAAAATGGATTCCGTAAACGCAAAACTATCAATATGGCCATCTACGATCTTCTTATTAAGATTTACAAAAATATGAACATTAGGACACCAGTAACGGCTATGTATATGGACATGACCAAAGCTTTCGACCATGTGGATCATAAACTACTGATCGAAAAACTGTATAGATACGGCATACGGGGTAATGCTCTAGACTTGATAAAATCGTATTTAAGCCACAGGTTGCAAATAACTGAAATAAATAAGCTTTCTTTTGTGACGAAAACTGAAGTCCAGTATTTATCAAGCCCAAGCGATGTTACATATGGCGTGCCGCAGGGAAGTGTCTTGGGTCCCTTGCTTTTCCTTATTTATATAAACCATTTACCAAGAGCCGTGAAAATTCCGTTAGTCCTTTTTGCTGATGATAGCACTGCTGTATTTTCTCCGACTGACATCAACACATTTGAAAATGACATAAACGAAACTTTAAATGACATTGTAAATTGGTTAAAATGTAATAATCTCATAATTAATTTAGATAAAACAAAAATAGTTAGTTATTCCCAAAGAAAAACCCCTTTGACATTAAATGTAAATTATGAAATGAAAAAAATAGAGGAAACAGATACCACCAAATTCTTAGGACTATGGATTGACAAAAATATGTCATGGAAAACTCAAATTGATACGGTGTGTAAAAAACTAAATAAATTTTCCTACGCATTGTACAGACTATATAAGCTTGTAAATCAAGCAGCAGTACTAACCGCCTATCATGCCTATGTAACGTCTACGCTTAGATATGGACTAATTTATTGGGGGAATGCTACAAACAGGGAACTCGCTTTTAGGGCGCAAAAGAAATGTCTGAGGGCTGTTTGTGGCATACGTGCCCCAGATAGCTGTATGCCATATTTTAAAAAGCTTAAGATTTTAACTTTTCCTGCTCTCTACATCTATGAGGTTGCTACATTTGTAAAAACCAATAGGGAAAAGTTTGGTAACCTGCACTCCCGTCGACATGCCGACAAAATAGCAAATAATATACCCTCAAAAACAGCCCTACTTTCTAAAAGTTTCTTCGGAATGTCTTCACGAATTTATAATAAGCTTCCTAAGCAAATAAGAAAAATTGAAACCATTCAAATTTTCAAGAAAAAATTAAATGAGTTCCTCGTAAATAGACCATATTATACAGTACATGAATTTTTGTCCGACAGATTCGTGATGAGTTAGTGCCAAACTGTTTTTATGTTTTGATGCAAAATAAAGCTTTAATACAATTGAAATGTATCCTTGAATTAATATAATATACAACGTAAACTTAGGTCTAACATAATAAAATGTGAACTATTGTATACCTAACATGGTGGAGCAGTGCAAAAGCACACCATTTAACAATTAACAACTCTGTAACCACTGTCTCACAATAAAAATTCTTTGACTTTGACTTTGACTTTAACTCATTTGTTTTTAAATAAAGTAAATCATCGTGGATTCACAACGAGACACCGTTCGAATTTCGAAGTGATGTTTGGATAATAATTTCATTTCAATTTCGGTCACCATATGAAAAGGAAAAAATAGTTATTTATGCAACTGTTGTATAATACCTAATTATGTACAGTTGCATACAAGACTTTATCCACACCAATGTTATCACTGACCTCCATATATACAAGTACGCTGGACTTACGATACCCTATGAAATGACAGCTCTTTATTGTGCCTATTTGAAGCGCCCCCAATGCGTGGGAAGAGAACTAAATCTGACGTAACTTGCAAATGGCCGCTGTCTCGTTTGAATTGTCTCCCGTGTTTTTGGAGGTTTAACGCGATTAAGCTTCTTTGTTGTGTCGTATTAATTTAGTTGATAACATTAATAAGTGGTGGTCATTCATAGGTCAACTATGAAAGAGTGTTTGTTATGCAAAACTCATTACCAGAAAGGAAGTGGGGTTGCATTCCACAAGTTATTATTAGACATTTAAAAATCTGTCACTTATCTTTGTATAACCGGTTTTTTATAAACCACAAACTTTTATAGTGCTGTAAAAGTTACCTGTCGATAAAAGTTATCGATATTTTTCCTAACGATATCTATTTACTTTCAAGAACGGAAATCGCCGATGACCGATTTTTATTATGAATGTGTGTGAATGAATGTGTGAAACCTGTGAATTATTTTAAAATTATATGTAAATACATATAATTTTAAAATAATTCACAGGTTTCACACATTCCGACTGACAAAAGAAGACTGGAATTATGGGTGAAAAACATTGAAAAGCCTAGTTGGCGTCCGAAAAAATATGATTACATCTGTTCAAAGCACTTCTCCGATGACTGTTTTATTAAACATAACTCATTTTATTTTCTATAAATACCTTACCTATTCCACTCCATCCCAAGAAACCCTCATTTCTATTTAAAAAGCGTTCCCTATTTATTTTTGGATTTAGTAAGTCACATACTAAGTATCCCCTTAGTCTGGCTTCGGATTATCCTAAGACTAGCAGTCTGCCCCAACTTCTCCCGTGGTACATAGCCTATGTCACTCAGGGATAACCTACCAATTCAACGGTGAAAGAACTTATGAAATCGGTCTAGCAGTTCCTGAAATTTGCGCGTTCAACCAAACAAACTCATCAGCTTTATTATATTATTAAGTATAAACAACCCAGCCGAAATATCTGTATCTGTCGGAAACAAAGAAATAGTATTACCTGATGGTCGGAAAAGCCTTTTATCGATGTATTTTATCTTACGGTCCCATCCCTATTATTAGTTCCGTTCCCACCCACTTCTGCGATCAGCGCCAAAATGGCGAAAATCAAATCGCCCCACTATGGCTCGGCTGATCATAGGTCCAGCGTACTTGTATATATGGAGGTCAGTGAATGTTATGAATCCTCTATAAAACGTTCTGAAACCATAGAGTGATGTACAGTGTTGTAAGAAGTCTATGTAAATTCATGGAAAGTTTAATTGCTGAGTAATACCTACAAACAAACTATGTATAGGACAAACACAGAAAACAAAAGAAAAAATAAACGAAACAAAGTACTTAAAAAAAAATTGCAATATTAATATTGAACACAAATGGCGGGATACGACGTTAATTCGAATAACCAAAAAGTTTTTTTTTAAATTATGGCGCTATGGTATAGTGAAACGCGCGGACATTCTTTTTTTGAAAGTCAAATAATTTATTTCAATTAGGCACAAAAAAGGCATTTTTTAACGTCAAAATTTACAAAAAAGAATAATAACTGATTCTAGTCGCCCATTCCAAAAGGTAGTTTTAGTATGGAGAAGAATGGGCAAGAAACTCCACCGTTACTCTTTAAAAAAATGCATTAAATCTTGTATACACTAATTATATAATGATATGTGAAGACAACGCACCTTGAATAAGATTACTATACCACGATAGGTAAAAATAATGAAAATGAAGGAATGACATAAATTAATTATGTGATAGATGCATGGTGCTCACATACTTACAATCATTGTAACAATGAAATTCAGTACAACATTATAACTCCCGTTTGTATGCTATTAAGGTTACTATGACACTGGGTGTTTTAATGTTGGCAATAAGCTAACTGTTTCAGAAACTTTTATAGAGGATTTATAGCATGGGCGTAGATAAAAACATTTTACGATTCGGCCTAAGGTTCTAAAGAATAGACAATCTCACGAAGGTTAGACCGGCGAAAAATGTCAATGGATACAATAAATGGTTCAGTAGCGTTTTTGTCTACAATATTGGGCAAGATTGAAGCCTGGGTTTGAAAGGTTTATTATGAATAAGTTAATAAGACTTTAAGGAGTAATTTCTATATTTAGATAATTCGTTTCTATTATTATGAAAACAAAAAGGAGCAAGCCTCACAGTAGTCGCATATGATGTGTAACATTTGACATTAAGAATGAATGAATGAACATTAAGTTAATATGTATTATTAAAGGGGCGGGGCCTCGTCAAGGTAGTTTCTGACAGTCAACTCTAGCACCGCGTGCGCTCATTGGTCAAATCAGATAGCGCGCGCTTCCCCAGCTTCGTGTTACACACTTCCGTCGCTTTTCACGAAATCATTGCCACAGATGTTTAGGTAGGTATACAATATGTAAAAAAACCCTGTCCGATCCGAAAGGGACATATAGGTCCTTTTTCCCATTCTTGACTATGCTGATGTCAGCTATCTTGACCTTACCCAAGACCAACTCGATAAACTTGAGCGGTTTCAAAATGTTTGTATAAGGTTCATATTCGGTTTGCGCAAATATGACCATGTTTCCGAATTTCGTGTGAAGCTCAAGTGGTTACCAATTCGCCTTCGCCGGAATGTTCATATTCTTTCCCTTTTGTATAATGTGCTTTTTTCCCCTTCCACCCCTCTCTATCTCAAGAAACGTTTCCAGTTTCTTTGCAACTCCCACACGAAATTTTTAAGGTCATCAGATAATTTGAAGCTTAAAATGCCAATGCATTCCACAACTTTCCTCGACAAGTCTTTTACTGTCCAGGCCGCTCGTTTGTGGAATGCATTGCCAGTTCAAATTAAACGCGCGCAATCGCTACCAATATTTAAAAGACTCGTGAAGGAACATTACTTGTCGTTGTGATCTTGTTCTCGTAACTGTGATTATCTATAGTCTTCATTTATTTTCGTTGTTTATATATATTTTGTAAGTATGTATGTATTTATGTATCTATTATTTAGGATATGTATATATCTGTGTATCTATTCTAGTATATTGTATACTTTTTATTTGCACCAACGACAGCCCCATTTTATGTCCAGGCAAATCACTGTCCATTCCAAGATTGCCTGGAAGAGATCGCGGAAAGCGATAAGGCCGCCCATTGTATATTTTGTAGTGTTAATTTTTTTTTTGTTATGTGTTTTTGTGGTGTACAATAAAGTATAAATAAAATAAATAAATAGGTAGGTACAGTTGTTTGTTTTTAAATATTATTGAAAATAAAAAAGTTATTGCTATTTAAAATTCACATTTCTTATACCAAAATTACCTCAATTACCCCCGCAAAAATTTTTCAACAGTGGTCATAAGTTAAAACTTTTAGATACCCGCTAAACGACGGCCGCGCCCAGTGTAATAACCCCGTAAAATTCCCCATTGAAAAAAAAAGTGTTTTTTTTTCTTTTTCCTGAAAATTTCCACATACATAGACTCTCAGTACGATACCTAGCAACACCGTCATGGATCGGACAGGGTTTTAACTAATAGCATAACCATAACATATTAGCCTAAGTTGATTCTTCCTACTGTTGGAACACAGGACTCTGTGAGAGGGAGTGGCCTGTAATCCATCACGCAGGCTCAATGCGGGTTGGTGGATCATGTCTTCGAATTATGGTTCTAGTTTCCTCGCCATGTTTTCCTTCACCGTTTTGAGAGCAGTTTTGTGATGAAATAACTTACACAAAGTAAAGGGCCTGGGTTAGAACTTACGACCTAGTTTTTCCCAAACGTATTTTTCCCGAAAATAAACCTTAAACAACTTCTAAATAATAAACAAAAGAATATCTAAGTACTACGAACATTTGTCAAGATTTGAATCAAAGCAAAACAAATGTTCTAACTAGCTAGAAATATATTATTTAGATCCCCGTTGTTGTATAGTTTATCCGTTGTGATAGCTGAGCGTCTAGGTTCTCAACCTCAAACTCAAAGCATTTATTTAAATCAAACCATTTACAGGTACTTTTGAACTGTCAAGAAGTCAGTCAGTCAGAAATATGAAGCTAGTTGCCCATTCCAAAGCGTAGTACTCGTAGGTACCTATGGAGAAGAACGGGCAAGAAACACCACGGACACTCTTTTGAATCAAAAATTTGATACAAAATATTGTTTACATCATTCATTTTCAAATTATGCATGTGAGAACAATGTAGAAAGACGTGCACGCTCGTAAAAGCGTCCGTAATAAAAACAAAAAAAAAACAAAGAACCATTCAAAACTTTAAAATAAGCCATGGCAGCTAAGAGATGACCAGTCCCAACTGACGGCGCCCGTACACGAACATGACGCATGGATCAGCACCATTCAGCTCAACCATTTTGAAGGGAGCTAAATGATCCAACACACGTGCCACCAGGGTAGGTTAGGTAAAATGTTGTTGAGTTTTTCTCCGTGGAAGCCCGGAGTTCAGATCTAAGCCCGGCTGATGGAAATACTGTCGCCCCCTATTACATGGGACTTAAACATAATTAGCGACACGTGGGTGTACTATAGGTACACCTCTGCCTAACCCTTCGGGGAATTCAGGCTGGAATTTCGCATGATATGAATATCACATGATATTATATTATTTTTCCGCGAAATAAACTCAAGGCTGTCTAACCAAATTCCAGAAAATAAAACAAAACAATATCTAAATAGGTACAGTACAACTATTTTCTTAATGTCCCTCGACATAGCTACTTCGTGTTTCGTCAGTTATAAGTTGCCCTTTGCACTCGGTGCAGACCGTACGCTCTCAATCGACTTGGACGTATATAGAGTTATTAATACTCTTTTTAATGTATTTTTTTCTTTTTTTGGTAATTTTTGTATTTATTCCGATTGGATATCAAAATATCTAGGCTCCCAATTATACATTTTGAATGGCAAAATAGATAAATTCTGAAAGACGAGATATGAGGAGTTTAAAATGTCTATAGAAAACTTAATTTTGTCATAACTCTTCCATAAATAAGATCAAATAATAATCTTCCTTCCATTCAAAATACATATTTGGGAGCCTAGATATTCTGTAATCCAATCGGAATAAATACACACTACCTTAAGAATGTGTTTTATTTTGTTTTTACGTTTGTATGAACTACGCATGCGCCAGCCCGTTAATGTAATTTATTAAATGACTGCCTCGTTGGTCTAGTGGTCGCAAGCGCTACTGCTGAGTATGAGGTCCTGGGTTTGATTCCCGGGTCGGGAAAAGTGTTACTGGGTTTTTCTATCTGGAATTTCTCAGAAGCAGCCCGGAGTCTGGATTTGTGCCCGGTTGATGGCAATAGGCTCGCCCCCTATTACATGGAACTTAAAGATAACTGGTGAAATGTGGGTGTACCTACTACAGGTACATCTCTGCCCAGCCCTTTGGGGAAACAAACAAGGAATGATGTTATGAAATTTATTTAAAAAAATGGGAGGATAGCTGTTTTTATTCGGAAATGCGAATGATTCCCGAGGGACATTAAGAAAATAGTTGTACTGTACTATGTTCCCCATTTGTCAAGATTTGAATAAATGCAAAGCAAGGTTCTTCTACTAGCTAGAAATATATTATTTAGATCCTCGTATTTACATAGTTGATCCGTTGTGTTGTCGTTTATATTATTATTTCTTGTGGTCGGAATTAGGTGAGGGGTTTTAACTGGGATTATGGACTTAGACTGTAGTTTCCTTAATAAGTTTTTGTATTTAATGTTAGTTTTGGTTTCGTAGGGAAAGTAATAACAACCACACGGGTCGATCAATCAGGTTAAGCTACTGTAGCTGTTACACCGCCACGTACGAACTACGCGTCAAAGACATGACGTCACACAAATCCTGCATCGCGCAATTAGAGTTTATCGCGCGAACGACATAATTAATTTGACAGGACTAAACTAAAATGTATCTTCTGTCCTTTTCTTAATGAAATAGAAAGAAAAAGATGCGCTGAACTTAAATTTAGTTTAGTTTGTGAACAACAGAATCGGCACCATTATAAGACTATCCGACATCAACAGTCGGGCAGTCGGCCCGCCAGACACAACACCCGTCTGGTCGCAGGATCCTCCCTTTTCTATGTGGATGAGTAAACTTTACACCCTGTTTCTCATGCCACTAAACTACTCTTGCCGCAGTCAGTCCGCAGATGGGTGACCATCTTAACATACCGAGACCCCTCCGTGCCTCGGAAAGCACCTTTGACAGTACTTACGGGTCGTCAGAAGCCCAAAAGTCTGACAACCAGTCTTACCAAGTGGTATAGTGTTACCTAGTAAATTGGTTGTGGAGGTCAGACAGGCAGTCGTTCCATATAAAATTCTGATATTTAGCTGCATCTGGTTAGACTGAAAGTTGACCCCAACATGGTAGGAAAATAAAGCTGTGGCCACATATGGTATGAATCAAAGTCGCTAATTATGTTTGTCTGTGTGGCTGTTATCTTCTAAGCCCCACAATGGATTTTGACGCAGTTTTAATTTCATGTCGTGATGGCCAATGGTTAAGGCCTCACCTCTCATGCACGAGGTTGTGGATTCAAATCCAGGCCAAATACCAATGTGACTTTTTCAATTCATAATTATGTACTTTCTGAGTTTATCTTGGACATTACGGACATTGGTGAAGGAAAACATCGTGAGGAAACCTGGACTTATAGTTAATATAAGTGTGAAATCGCCAACTCGTCTTGAGCAAGCGTGGTGAACAGTGCTCGTGCCTTCTCTGTATGAGAAGAGGTCTTTTCCCTGCAGTGGGACAGTAACAGGATGGTATTATTATTTATTTTGTTTTTTTTATTTTCTGCCTCGTTGGTTAAGTGGTCGCAAGCACTATTGCTGAGCATGAGGTCCTGGGTTCGATTCCCGGGTCGGGCAAAGTGTCATTGGATTTTTCTTTCTGGAATTTCTCAGTAGCAGCCCGGAGTCTGGATTTGTGGCCGGTTGATGGCAACAGGCTCGCCCCCTATTACATGAGACTTAAACATAACATGTGGGTGTACTATAGGTAGGGGAGAAGGAGGCAGCTTTGAACGTTTTTGAAACTTTATGTCGTGAGACAAAATATTGACTCTTTTAGACTCTTTACTTACCCGGAAAGGTTAACCTGATCATTAACCTACATAACTACTACATCTGCTTACACAATAACCCTGAGATTATGCGGTTATTCTCATGTTGGTGTTAGAAGGGAAATGTTCAAAGCTGCCCCGATCGAGGGGCAGTTTTGAACCAGCATGGGGCAGTTTTGAAAAACAGATTTTTATGGTCATAAATCAAGCTTTATTAAATTGTATAAACAGTCTTTAAATCGCATAATTAGGAACTCTTTAACAGGTTGATGTTACTTATAGAAATTACCGAATAACATTTTTCTCTTGTAAACAAAAAGTAACCACAAAGAAACAACAAAAAAAAAACAGAACATAATTAATTAAGCCAAGGAATTAAATCAACCTAACCTAAATTTAGAGAAATTGAATTTGAAAGCTATCATGGCGGCAGTACGTGACGTGCCAGCGGCTTCGATTGGAGGAGGCAGTTTAACTAAATGTCGGACATGCTGACGTAAGACTCATCTTCCTTTTCGGGAAAGAAAAACTTGTAGGATGCTCCTTTCTTTTTAAGAAAACTGACAGTAAAAGCACGGCCATCCTTTAGCCTTTCTTCGTTTTATACCTCCATCAACTACTGCCAAAATGGCATTATTAATATCTTCCTCATTAACATCTTGATCTCTTTTTTTTTATAAGTGCGCACCATTTTACCTTAAAACAAATAAAAAATTATATATTCTCAAAAATATTTGCATTGCTTACCTATTTAAACTAACTCACAGTTATATGACCAACGCTTGCGTACTTCGTAATTAGTATGAGGCAGATTTGAACATTTTCAAAGGTGCCCCCTTCGATTTGTTCTAAACTGCCCCATACCCTCATAATAAAGAAATTTAATATTTTTGCTCCAAAAAAACATTTGATGAATAAAAATAAGCATTTTCACAAAAGCCTATATAACTACTGAATAAAATTAGAATAATAACACTCACCTGTATCTAAAACTTTGTCCTTCACAAGCTTACACCTATCTTCCAAAATGTTTACTTTGCAATGGCAAAAACAATCATGGCCGATAGCTTAGTTGCAAGCTGTCAAACGCCACAGATACTACATGACGGTTGTGGGTAACGGTGCTGCCACCCTGAAATCATTATTCGTACTAAAATAGCTTTGAAATTAACTACGTAAACTTGTTTGTTCAAATCTGCCCCTGTTCAAAGCTGCCTCCTTCTCCCCTACACCTCTGCCCAACCCTTCGTTACTGAAACAAGGCGTGATGTTATTTTATGTTAAATAAATAAAAACTGCTGAACCATTCCATTTCAATTTATTTTAAAATAATAATATTAATTATATTCATTCATTAAAATAAATAAATAATTTTTAACAATAAATTATAAAAATCTTCAATATTTTAAGAGATCGATCTCTTCAAATATTGAAGATTTTTATAATTTCATGCTGACCGTACACAACTTTTATAAAAGCTTTTTGACGACGTAGTATCTGGTATTACTATTTGGGTCCAGTTGACTCGGGCCGAGCTGTCACTGAACCTAAAAACTGTGAGAAGCTGGATCGGGTCGCAAGTAACATCAACATTTCATGTCGAAAGTTAATTACTGATTATTTTGAAGAACGTATTGTAATAGATACCGGTGTTTTAACTAGCTTTTTTGTATGTATTATTACTTAAATCATAATCTTAAAAAAATATTTTTACACATCTTTCAAGCACATTCTACCGATTTGCGTTTCATAAAATTGAACATTAATGCATACAATTGAAACAAAGCCTCGGTTTGCCCGAAGGGTTTCTTTTATGTAAAACATACATTCTGTAATTCGTCTTTAAATATCTGGAAAAAATTTCGAAGTGGATACTTATTATTTTATAGTTAATCAGGGATAAAAGAAAAAAACGTTTGATATTAGGTTTAAAAGCTTCCTTTATAAGTGTTTTTTTCTTACCTTGTATCGGCAAGAGATATAACCACGACTCGACTCGATACGTCGAATCAAGGACATGCCTATATACATATATACATGGGCTATTTCAAGTGTGGCTAGAGTAAGGAAAAAAAAAAATAGGACTCGTCAACACAGTAGGAATGAAATTTTTTGACTAGGCGCAGAAACGGATACATTCGCAAGCGATCATATACGTCGAAATCCTGCCGGACGCGATCACCTGTCGCTGCATCCGTTCCCTTTCCGGTCCGATGCGATGCGAGCCTTTTGGTCAAAATCATCCTTAATCTTTTCCGTGCACATTTTAAGCTTCGTGCAGACTAGCGCGACGCTACAGCGCGATACGACACCGGCTATTGTTATACCGTGAAGTTTTCTTGGAATTTGTATTGTTCGAGTCGCGTCGCGCTGGTCTGAACGAGGCTTTACTTACTTATTAATGGACAGCCCTCTATATCTGGTTCGATCTCTCCATTGATTTAACTTTAAAACTCCGTTTGAGTCTGAGACAATTCGGGCAATATCTTCGTAACAAACGCTAATAAAACAGTAACTAAATAAATACTAAATTCTCTACCCAACTAATTCAACACAACATCTTAAAGCCCAATAAACAAGTCTTCACTTCAAACCGCCACAGAATTTGTATGTAACGCATTAACAACCTCTGCGTAGTTGAGTAACAGATTGTAATGTACTACAACCTTCCACTACTATTCCAAACTTAATTCTTGAAGGAATAGGGTTCAGTTTTGGGTGGGATCATGAAACCCAATTTCGAAGATGGGTTTCAGTTTTACGATTATTATCAGTAGGTAGGTCTTACGAGGTAATGAATAGACAAAAGCTTGGTTTTAATAGCTAAGCGAGAAATGAAGCCCCTATCTACACATTATGTAAGTAGTAGAACTCCATGTAATCGTTTTGTCCGGGGAACTACAGTTAAGCGGGCGCCAGACACAGTCACAATGACATTTGATCAAACAGTCTATCAAACTGTTTGATCAAATATCAAACAGTTTGATAGACTTTGCTCACAAAGAGTACATGTTTGCTTAGCACCAGCGTTGCCAGAATGTTACTTTTGACCCCCTAATTTTTCCTCCATGTTACACGACTCAAAATGTATCTTTTACATTACTTATAGGATATTTTCTAGCATCCAAAAAATAATCGTGAAACGGAACGCATCCAAGAAAGTTTTCGTTCATCGTGTTGGCGCACTCAATTTGTGTACTGACACTGACACAAATTGACAGATACGTCGGACGGCTGGGTAAAAATCTGTCACTTCGTCGTATCACTTATTCACTCACTCGCGTTGTTATCTAAATCTTCCATCCCGTTTACGCAGGCGAGCGAGCGAGCGCCAAGTGGCGTCTCCCTGTCAGTTTAGTTCAGATTGTCTTTGTTTTGTATTTTTTGTATATAGCTATACTCTCTGTGATTCGAAATAAATAAAACTCCGATTCGATAAACAATTATTCGAACACAACAGCAATATTTTTTTATTCGGAGTAAAAAAAAAAAAACCCGTTTAAATCTTTTATATTAATTTCTTATATTTTTTTTAAATTCGAAGCTTAGCTAATGGTACAGAGAACTTTTTTAGTTTTTGTGTAAATAAAGTGCCATTGCCATATTATAGTAGTGTCATTTTCTACATAAAAAAATAAGGTCTTGTTACTTTTCTCGTGAAAATGTTACTTTTTGAGCTGTCTCATGTTATATTCGACTATCTACCACTGGCAACACTGCTTAGCAAGTTCGGTTCACAGTTCTCAAATAGACAACAAACAGGATGGACGACGATATTGTGGACGCGGACATGTGCAAAAAATTAAACTGTAGACTACTTTATTTTTTTAAACATTCCCTGTATTGGGTCAATAATGTGTATCTTTTCTTTTTAGGGTTTCGTTCCCGAAGTGCGCCAAACGGAACCAAAAATTCAAAATTCAAATTCAAAATATTTTATTTCACATAAACCTACAAGGGCACTTATGTAACGTCAAAATCTGGGTGCACGGTTCCAATTGGTCGTTTCCTATGGAGAAGAGCCGGCAAGAAACTCCGCGGTTAGGTAATCTTTTAAAAGTAAATGGTACCTATTTACAATGCTTTAAATAACAGGGTTAATAGGTATGAGACGACAGTGTAGGCCTATCAACAAGTACCAGGTACTTAGCAAGATAGAAAATGGTCGACGGATCTATATAGTCTGTTAAGCCTACAACGTTCTCACATTCACAAAATCTAAAAGAAAAAAAAAGAATCTATGTGAAAGAAAAATAAAATAATAACTTTGTAATTCACAGTCAAACAATCAATCAATCTGCCTAGCCTTTTCCCAACTATATTGGGTTCGGCTTCCAGTCTAACCGGATGCAGCTGAATACCAGTATTTTACATGGAGCGACTGCCTATCTGACCTCCACAACCCGGTAACTGGGTAATACGATACCCCTTGGTAAGACTGGTTGTCAGACTTTCGGGCTTCTGACGACCCGTAACGACTGTCAAAGATCCACGAATGAACTTGATGACTTTGTAATTCACAGTATCATTATGAAATACAAATTTATCTTTGCATTTATTTTAAA
Source organism: Xanthia togata (assembly GCA_963853775.1). Taxonomy (NCBI): domain Eukaryota; kingdom Metazoa; phylum Arthropoda; class Insecta; order Lepidoptera; family Noctuidae; genus Xanthia; species Xanthia togata. Next base: position 9,069,519 of record OY970817.1, on the reverse strand, counting down.
ATTATAGATAAGATTTTTAATCTGATGAAAATGTAGAAGAACAAGATATAGCAGAACAACATTTATGTCCGATGAACAGTAATCTATAATGGCAGAAGTGAAATGAACATGCTGGACAGAACGAAGTATTTACATCCGAACACAAACTATTTTAGAACAAATAAAAAAAAAAAAAAAAAAAAAAACAGCAGTGATGAACGTCAGAAACTTTCATAACAGGTAACACTGACATGGGAAAAACATTTCGATTAACTTGTTAAAGAATCAAATATGTGCTATAGTAATGTTTCTATAATAGTACTAGTATAGAGGAGCTCGTAGATAAGTAATAACTGCCGCACGGGTCGATCCATCAGGTTAACCTACGCTTGGCGGGGTTGGTCTGTAGATGGGTGACCATCTGTACATACCAAGACGCCCTCCATTCCTCGGAAAGCACGTTAAGCTGTTGGTCCCGACTGTCATTCGTGGATCTTTGACAGTCGTTACAGGTTGTCAAAAGCCCGAACGTCTGACAACCTGTCTTAACAAGGGGTATCGAATTACCCAGTAACTGGTTAGTGTAAAATACTGGTACCTATTCAGCTGCATTCGGTTAGACTGGCAGCCGACCCCGACATTGGGAAATAGCTAGGCAGATTAATTGATTGAGTTATGTAGGTTAAACACCTGCATATCAAGAAGTAAATTATTGAAATGTATTTTAAATCGAACTCCATACGTCCAGCTTTTTTTACAGACTTCAAAATAAATATTGCAGAAACGGAAACAGAATGAATGAGTCGTTGAACAATGTTTTTAGGGTTCCGTAGTCAACAAAGTACCCTTATAGTTTCGCTATGTCCGTCTGTCTCTCTGTCCGCGGCTTAGCTCCTCTAGAGACTCTTTGTAGAAGAAAGCTGTAATTTAGCATGGGTATATACATATATTAATCACGCCGAAAAAGTGGTAATTAAAATCAGGAAAAATCATTTTTTTAGGGTGCCTCTACACGTAAAGAGGGGATGTTTTTTTTTAATTCTCGGCTATCATCATGGTGTGGAGTGTTATTGTGATGGTCGTTAAAAATATTGTGAGTGTGTAAAAACCATTTTTAGAATCATGGATCTGTTTGCGAAATATTAAGCTTTAAAGTGCTAATTTGTGAGTCAGGCAGGGGGGCGGGGACACGCCCCCCCTGCCTGACTCACAAACGCGCCCCCCTGCCGGATAAATGGTTGGTTCTGATTATGTAAAAAAAATCACAGCAGTAATAAATATAAACGAAATTAAAAGGAAAGCTATCACAGCTAAGTACGCTTCACAAGTTAACGAGTAATAATCGACCAACTTACATTTGCGGTTGCAAAAACATGTTCTCCCATACATTCCGTATCGGAGATCACGTTTTTCTACTGCAATGTTAAGTTTGTTCTTGGGATAAATTCATCCCAACTACGGAATTTTATTACTTTTCTTTTACAACATTCATGGTCTGCTCCTATTTCTTTAAACTTTTTCTTTAGAAGCACGATTTAATATTTTCTTTTGCTTTACTGCTGTTGTGTGTGTCGTGTGTTTACGGCTAGGCAGGTTGCAGATTGATTTTAAGTAACAACATTATTAATAACTTAAACCACATCTCCTTGGCTGGTAAATACAGAAACAAGGCATTTTCTTATTACTGTCGTGACTAATAAGTGGGTCTCGGTGAATACATGAATAAGAATGGAGAAGAATATTGAGATGAAATGGGACATACTTGGGTTATGTCACGCCACGGAGGGCGAGTTTTTACAAAGAGGTTAGTCATTGACAGTCTGTGCTTAAAAGATTTTCTTTTTGTTGAATTTTCAATAATTTTGGTGAATTTTTTGACATTATGGTGAATATTTTGTCGTGTTGGTGAATTTTTAGTCGTATTTCCAAACGGAAAATATGATAAACTTTCAAAACACAAAGTTTTATCCCCTTTTTAATAGGCCCCTTAATCCCTTTAAGGATTTTTGTTAAAGTACTTATTATCAGAGAATATTTTTTTAAAGTATTTTTATTTACTTTATTTAAACCTATGTAGTGAAAACTTGATACTGCCGTTACTTTGGATCATCTTTTTGAAGGCTGTGGCGGCAGATACCTCCTCTACCATAATAAGGCAATTTGTGATAAGATTTATACCCCAGTTTCCATTTCTCATTGTCTAGTTGATGGGTGGTCTTGTCATTAATTCTTCTTTACTTTAATAAGTTACTAACAATAGTATTTTAAGTGCAAACCTGTTACTAACAATTTTATGGATCTCTTGTTAGTTGTATGAATTAAAATTAGTTTATTTATTTACTTTACCTTCTAGGGAGTTTACTCAACGCACGTTACATAAACATCATGTTTCTGTACAGTAATAATAACACATCAATTAATTATATAATCCACACGACCTTGCTGAAGGGCAATCGTCTACATTTCTATTCACGTAACGATATTCCTAGTCGTTCAGGTTATATTAATTCATGCGAACGCTTATACATTCAGGCCATATTCACCCCCTTTTTTCATCACGCCTAATTTCTCCGAAGGGTTGGACAGAGGTGTAACCTGTAGCAGGTACACCCACATTTCGCCAGTTATGTTTAAGTCCCATGTAATAGGGGGCGAGCCATCAACCGTTCACTGAGTTTCAGATAGAAAAATCCAATAACATTTTGCCTGACCCGGGAATCGAACCCAGTACCTCATGCTCAGCAGCAGCGTTTGCGACCACTGGACAAACCAAACTTTTTTTTTTCGGTTGTATGTTGTTTGTAAATTATCAAATAACTTCTGCCGCTCTACTTCGCGTGTCAGACTATTACTGACTAAAACCCACCCGTGTTTCTTCAATTGCCTATATGTTGCCAGAGGCTACGGTATCCCTTTAGGGCTTACCCGTGACCCGGTAGGCAGCAGCCCTAGCTGACCCCGGCAGTTGTGCTGACATCTCTTTGAGTCACGTGGAACACAACGCGCCGTCGACCCGGGCCTGGTCCTTATCGGACGGTGAGCTACCCATTGCTCACCATCCAGACGCCCGCGCCTACGGTGGCCGGGAATTGGCTCGGGAAAATTTGCCTCTCCCTCACGCGTTTCGCCTCCTTCTTCGCAAGCATTACTGCTTCGCAGAAGGAGGTGACGGCTTCCCATGCCCTCTCACTCCATACCATGGCCTGGACCAGGGCTAGACGCGAAAGATCCACACAATCGTGACACCTGGGCGTTTCCTCCCGTCTTATTTGGACCATCCCGAAACAAACGTGTCCGGTAAGGAACTGCGTCAGGTGGAAGGTGAGGACACCGTGGTTCCTCTCTAGCCACTCCTCAATGAGGGGACTTACTCGTATCACCTTATGGCGTGCCCAGCACTGGGTTGCGACAGTCGCACTTTCCATCACGCCATGAGATCCCGCCGGAGCTCTGTCCGGAATTGGTCTCCACCCCCTCCATGACGCGCCAGTCAACGACACGGTGCGACAGACCGGGGCTTGCGAACGAGATGGCCACCACTCATTCACCCTGCATCCGCACACACGTGGGGACAGAACCCCGGTTTAGGACGACCAGGCCTGTCTTCAGAGCCCACCATCCTGCCCCGTCTGTCTGTATACTGGGAACCTCAAGTCACATTCTTGGCATTGAAGTCCCCGAGGACGAGCACGGGGAGGGAACAGAACCCGATGACAACGACTCTCTCAACTCTGCAAGGGTTTTTTGGAACTCGGCAAGAGTTCAGCTCGGGGAGAAGTATACCCCTATCACGACAATCTCCCCGAACCGTGCTGCCACGCAACCCCGTCCTCTCTTGACAGCCTCGAGGGACAAATACCGGGGGCGGCCGATGAAATAAGTTCACTGAGCCGCTCAGGTCCTCCAACAATTATCCCTGGGTGGGACAAAGTACAAGCCAGCCAAGCCAGGTATTCACCCCTAAAACCACAAAACAGTACAGAAGGTTAGCTCCATATAACGAGCGAAAACAGGTGAATACATACAGCCGCGTACGTTCAGTGATCTCAAATAAATGCCGGTCGCGAGTGCGCTTGCACTCGTTTTACGTGAAGCGTGTTTAAGTGTGTGTGCGTTTTCGCTTTTACGTAATCTATCCCTTGCCGTTAGCACCAGTGCTTGTCAAGCTTAGTTTTAATATAAATATAGTTCTAAATGGCGACAGACAAACAGTACCCAGTACTACCAACCGCGACACGGGACAAGTTACAGTGAACGGTCTGTAGTATAACTCGATTTTTATAACTGTGCGCTTGGAGCTGTCAAATTCGTAGGTTGTAGGTAATTCACCTTCCCGGTTACCTCCTCAGTGCCCCGATGCCTCTTAATACGCTCTACATAACTCGGGTCGTCTCCAAAGTTCTGTCATATCATTCGTTATGTTGTTAGTGTTATTATTTAATCCACAAACACTGTAATATTTTGTCGTTGACAGGCGCACAGATATAATTATCGGGTTAATAATAGCAATCACGCCACGGGACAAGTTATAGTGAACGGTCTGTCTTACTATATATTCAATATGCGATACCAACCTGCCCATAGTCAAAATTCAAACTTATAATACGAAGCTTTTGTCTATTTTCTAAGCGAGTTTTTTTTTAATTTTTTTTATGTAATGTGCGCTTTGTTTGTGCATTTTTTTTTCTTTTCTTCTTTTATTATAATTTAATAGTACATTAATTTATTTGCGTAAAACATGTCGATGGGTCCTATGTTTATGGGCCAATGTGCAAATGGACAACTTTTCAATAGAGGCTCTCAAAGTTTCAATTTGATATATTTTTTAGATGCTTCAACTGATGTTTGTGAAACTTTGCATAGTTACTATGAAAAATATGTTCGTTATTCTAGATACATCGATTTATTTGTATACATATTAGTTTTTTATTTAATGTAGATATGCCTATATACGTCATTTTTTAAAATTTAATTATACTGAAAAAAACTAGTAAAAAGGCCAAAGTGTCACTTTAGACGATTTACTTGGCATAAGCTAATTTGGAAAAAAACGTGTTAATAACACTTTTGAATAATCCATTATTAATAGAAAATATTTAAAATAAATAAATAACTTAAACAAACAATAATAATATAATTATTTTATGATATAATGCACATTGACACTTATACGTTACCTTACTTGGTGACGTAATATTCTCAAACCTCAGTTAGGTCACAAAAATAAAAACAAATATAAAACAATTTGACTTCTTTATTGTTTTCTAATCAATTATTGAAGTTTCTGTAATGGAAACGCAGGCAAAATAATCAATACTTAATGTTAAAAACCTCCCGAAATCACATTGGACTTTAGATCAATCAGCTTTTTATTGTAGATACCTCAACCTAGGTTAGTAATTAAAGTTTAAAATAATAACAACTTAATACACTTTTTTTATAAAATCAAAACTTATTAAACATAAATAAAGATTCTTAGAATATGATCTAAGAGGAAAAATTAATAAAACAAAAATAACGAAATGCTTAACAACAAAAATAAATATATTAAAAACAAAACAAAATCACTCGTTGTCATCAATATCACTAGTAATAATCATTGAATTATCATTAGATGCTACCAAATTTTCGTAATACTCATGATAAACTGGTGGAATAATATTTTTGCGACATAAATCAATTAAGTCTTTTTTTTTGGATGGATGTATTGGTAACAACTGATTGTAACATAGTTTTAAGGGTATTTCCGTAGATCTATCAGCCATTTTTCTTCTTGTCCTAACAGAAAGATCAGAAATGTTAATGTGGTTTTCGAAAGCATCTTCAGATAGATTTAATTTATAAAACAGAATGTATGGTTCATGTTTACTGACTCGAACTTGTTTGATTTTAAACCAAGGCACTTTTTGTCCCTCTGAATTTTTAGTCCAGTTAAAACAAGCACTCGCTTGCATCTTTTTGAAGTCGAAAACTATATTTTGAGATAAATCTATAACATTATAAGGAGCTCCTTTTACTTTAGCCCATCTAATTAATGAACTCCACTCAGACGGTGTATAAATATTCTTATGTCTTGAAGCTTTCTCAATCGTGGCATGTATGGAATCGCCCTCGTTTTGTGTATGTCCTTTTTCAAGGAAAGTATATTTAATATTAATACTCAGCTGTTTAGCTGCATAAAGGTACATAAAAAACATTATCCTATTTCTATTTTGGCCAGTACAATTATCTGACCAAAATCTAAAGTCATCACAGCCTTCTTTACTGACCGATTTCCCTTTCTCAACTGACCGATCAGCCGTTGCAGTAAACAAAGACGGGGGATCCCCCCGCGTACAAGTCTCGAATATCCGTTTGGCCTTTATACGTTTAAAATTGTGCCATATAGGCCCTTTTACTGTAGCAAAAAATAGTATTTTCACCTATAAATGTGTATTTTTTTTTAGTGCACGTTATCAACTACAGTAAAAGGAAGCATTTAATACAAAAAAGTGAAAATGCTCAAAATGTTGCATTGGCCCTTATACGTAGGACCCATCGAATATACAACGGTGTTAAACATAGGTCAGAGTGGCACAAACATGTTTAGCTAAGATAAAACAAAGCATGCAAAAATTTAATGTTACAGGGTAATTATAATTAAGTACATTAATGTTAGTATATATTATAATGTCAATCTTTTTATCCATAAATTCTTTCAAACTATAAAAGCTGCATTCATTTAGCCATTTGTATAATTTGTTTTTAAATAATCTTACATTTAATAGTTTGAGATTGTTTGATATTTTATTGTAAGTACGCACACACATTGCTAGACAGCTTTTACTATATTTGGTTAGCTTTGGTAAATCATTTAACACCAGTGCGTAAGGATCACGTCTGCTCCGAGGACATACATCGCTTGCTGACTTGAATAATTGCTTATTCTTGGTCACAAACACACATATTTTGCAAATATACAGAGATGGAAGCGGTAACAAACCAAGTTTTTTAAATATTGGCCGACATGTATCATCCGTCTGAAGTCCATAAATTGATCTTAGGCACTTCTTTTGAGCGACGAACGCTCTATTTAGATCAGTGCTATTTCCCCACATTATAAGACCACAGCGTAGTAACGATTCAACATATGCATGGTAAGATATAATAGCAGTTTTTATGTTTGTTATATTTTTGACTTGCGTCAAGGCGTATAAGAATTTATTAATTCTACCACTGACGTGATTTATGTATGTGTTCCTTGTATCTTGGTCAATTATTACTCCTAAAAATCTTGTATGTGGTATTTGTTTAATTTTATTTATATTAAGTTTGATATTAATTTTATTATTAATTTATTAAGAAATTAAATTAAATTAAATTATTAAGAAATTACTTACTAGAAAATGTTACTATTATGTTAAAGATTTTTTAAATGATAGTTTCTAATCTATTTGTGTTATATTTTAATGTTGTTATGCTTTTTTTTAAAATTTTTATTTCTTAATTGTCAAGTGGCTATAATTTATTTTGTACGCCAATGGCGGCAAAACATGTTGAAACTCACAAATTTCCACTTTTACATCCACATTTACATTTATATGTATAATGTTACACATGTTTACAAATAAATATATCTTTATCTTTATCTTATTATTAGATTGATTAAATTGTATGTATACTGATTTGTCTAAATTTATTTTCAAATGGTTTATGTTAAGCCAGTGTAGTAGTATATCAATAGTATTATTAATGTCAGTCTCGTGATCTATAACGGTATTTTGTTTTTTATCAGATGTCACAATTATTGATATATCGTCAGCGAATAAGATGCTTTTATGATTACTTATTTTTATGATAACATATAAAAGGAATAATATTGGGCCTAGTATGCTACCTTGGGGGACGCCATATTTATTACGTCTATATTCCGATGAGTATGATGTGATGTCTTTGGTTTCGTTCATTTTACTATAACTAACACATTGTTGCCTATTACTTAAGTAGGATGATATCCACTGGTGTGCAGGTCCCCTAATCACAATTGTTTCCAACTTTTGAAGCAGTATATCGTGTGACACCAAATCGAAGGCTTTAGACATATCAAAGAAGAATTTGAAGCTATTGTGTAATTCTTTGCCTTAATCAACACTATTATTATTATTTAAAAGACTTTTTTTTAGTTATCAAGCTGGCAGCCGCCTGGACATCTGATTAATCGGAGTATAATATCTGCATCTGATTTATAGGAGTCTGATTTATAGGAGTTTTTAAATAATCTGAAATGGGTTTCCTCAAGATATTATTTATTTATTTGTTTATTTATTTAAACTTTTCACACTCAAAAAAAGTACAAAGGCGGACTTAATGCCTTAGGCATTCTCTATCAGTCAACCAAGGGTGGTGAAGAGATTAGATGGCAGGTGCTCTGTTTGAGAGGAACAAAGAAAAACATTTTTTATTAAAATATATCATTAGAAATAGTTATAATACACATACATACATATTTAATCAAATATATACCTATATTATATATATATACCTATAAACAAATTCAAGGGAGAGAGGTGTTGAGATTACTCTATTTAATTTGACAAAAAACTCTGCAATTTCCGCTTAAATGCATACCGGCTGGTGGCCGTCCTGACATCAAGAGGAAGCGCATTCCATAGAAGAATGGACTGAATATGAAAGGAAGAATGAACAAAGTCAGAAGTATGAGAAGGACAAAGTAGGAGAAGATTGTTAAAAGAACGCAGATTCTTAGTGTGTGAAGAACATAGATATTGGAAGTGAGACGTAAGATAAGAAGGAGGAGTGGGAGAGTTGAGAAGGGAGAAAAGCGTGGTCAAAGCGCGCATACTTCTTCTTTGGCGAATGGACATCTATTTGAGTTCAGACCTATAGCTTGACACATGATCATATTTCCTGAGGTTGAATATGAACCGGATACAATTGTTGAGCAGTCTGTCGAGCTTATCCAGCAAAACCAAATTCATTCAAGTCAAAGTAGCACACGTCACCATAGTCGATGATAGGGAAAATCAAAGTCTGCACAAGCATAGTTTTCGTCTTAGCGGGTAAAAAGTTTCTCAGACGATACAGGGATCGCAGAGTACCGTTGCCCCTTTGACTAACACTAGAGACCTGGCGTTGCCAGCTAAGCGATGAGTCAAGATGCAAACCGAGATGTTTCACAGTAGAGGTAAAGGGTATGATGATACCATTGAAAATAAGAGGAGTAAGAGAACTAAGCGTCACCCTACCTATCATGCGTGAGCTCCCAATTACAATGGCCTGACACTTTGAAGGGTTTACTGAGACCCCAAAACTATCAGACCACCGACCACCTTTTGATGACATCTAAATCACGGTTTACATCTGCTATAGCGTCGGACAAACCTTCAACCCGCCCAGCTGTATATAATTGAAGATCATCGGCATAAAGATGATACGAACACCGAAGACAATGAGTTATAAAATTAATGAAGATGGAGAATAACAATGGAGAGAGAATACCGCCTTGTGGAACACCAGCATCCAGGTCACGCCAACTCGACGAGCGCTCATCAACGCGAACCGACTGCTGACGTCCCCGAAGATAAGAAGAGAACCACTCCAGAGCCTCGGGCGAAACCATAAGATGAGAAAGGATAGAAAGGAGAATATCGTGACTGACAGCGTTAAAGGCATTGGAGAAATCAATTAATACCAAAACGGTAACCTTAGTATCCTCCATCGCTTCTCTAACGTCACCAGTCACTTTAAGAAGAGCGGAGGCTGTACTGTGCCCGGGCCTGAAGCCAGACTGAAAGGAGCTAACAAGGTTGTTCCGGTGAACAAACCTTGTAAACTGCTTGTGTACGCAGGCCTCGAGCACTTTAGACAGGAATGGGAGAATAGAAATGGGTCGAAAGTGACTGGGTAGAGAGGGATTTGAAATTATTGGGAGTGGTCGTACATAGGCCATACGCCACAGGGATGGGAATTGTCCGGAATTAAGAGAAAAGTTGATGATATGGGTAATCGGAGGGAGAAGGATATCAAGGATCCAAACGACCATACTACGACTGATGCCGTCATGGCCTTGGATTTTATGGACAAGATGATCGTTTTAATTTCGTCCGAGGTGACCGGAGAGAAGTGAAATGGTTCTATGATGGGACTGGGTAGGCCAGTAATGTAATCGACCGTCTGGGACAACATTTGGGAATCCAAATGACAAGTGGTTGTGAAGTGATTGTTGATATCATTAAGGCCAATTGTATTAGGAAAATCCACTTGAGGTGGTCTGCCGATACCAAGAGTACGAAGGAACTTCCAGATATCAGCAGGTGAAGAAGAAGATATATTCTCGAGAATATGGCGGAGTTTAGCGTTACGTATCATCTGATTACACCGATTTCTAGCAGCTTTGAAAAAGTTCCGGTTTTCCTCACTACGATCCTTTTTAAATTTTCGAAAGGCCCGATCTCTGCGCCTCATAGCCATTCGAACCCCTGTCGTCATCCAAGGAGCAGGGGGACGCCGAAGTTTAATCGTCTTAACTATTCAAAGGGTCAACTGTCATATCTATTAAAAGGGTATCTGTGAAGTTGTACTGTTTGCAGATGATACCTCTCTTATTTTTAAAGTAGACAGGAATAGACAAGATTTTGACGATGTAAACAGTGCACTATCAATGGTTACGGATTGGTTTACGACAAATAACCTAGTTCTCAATGCCAAAAAAACGAAATGTGTAAAGTTTGCCCTTCCAAATGTTAGAAATCTAGGACCCAACATCGTCTTAGATAAAGAGGTGCTTGAAACTGTAAACTCGGCAGTTTTTCTGGGCATAACAGTAGATGCCAAACTTCAGTGGGGCCAACATATATCGAGCCTAGCGGGAAGGCTCAGTTCGGCCGCCTACGAAGTCAGAAAAGTAAGACAATACACTGACGTTGATACAGCTCGGTTAGTCTATTTTAGTTATTTTCATAGCGTTATGTCCTATGGTATTCTGCTGTGGGGCAAAGCTGCAGATATTCAAAATATATTTGTCCTCCAAAAACGAGCTATTCGAGCAATTTACCAGCTAGGTGCCAGAGTTTCTCTAAGAGATTTTTTCAAAGATATCGGTATTCTCACAGTGGCATCACAATTCATCTTCGCCAACATCTTATATATTAGGCAAAATATACACTTATACACTAAAAACAGTGATATTCACAATGTTAACACAAGAAGTAAGAATAAACTACGTGCTCCCTTTCACCGGCTTCATAAGGTTCATAACTCATTTGTTGGGCTTGGTATAACCTTTTATAACAAGCTACCCTCTTCTTTGCTAGATTTGCCTTTTAATGCGTTTAAAACTAAATTAAAGTCCAACCTTTGTTCAAAGGCATACTATTCTATCAACGACTACTTAAATGATAAGAATAGATGGTCGCTGTGATTAACTCAAGACAATGTTTAAATGTTCTTTCTCCAGAATTAGTTTACCTACTGACAGGTTATATGAGTTTATATAATTGTTTATAATTTTACTTTATAAGTCAATTTATTTTAATTTAGTGCTGACATAATCTACTCATTACAATGTGTTTTTTTATGAGTTGTATTGCAATATGTGGTTAGCTAGCGACCTCGACAATTATTTATTTTACCTCGATGGTCCTAGTTTATCAATTGTAACTTCTAGTTACAGCTATATGTAAGCGGGCACGCCCTTTATGCCTGGAGGCTTTTTCTTTTTTTTTTTTTAGATATTGTTTACTTTTAGTTATTTTTATTTCTGCTTGAGTATAGTTCTCGATGCTTTTGGTTGGTATATTGGCGTGTGCTAGCTATGGCTATTAATTATAGCTATTTAATTTAAATTATTTTTTGCATATTGTTAATTGTCTTGCATACTGTTTTTATTATAGAATCATTTTTTATTTTTTTTCTAACTGAACAGACAGCTGTGCTGCTGGGGAGTTTGTTGCGCCACTTCTTCTTCCCAGCAAAAGCACTAGGAAGTGGTGAAGGGTGGGCGTTTTGGGGGACTGTCTTATGTAATTTTGACGTTCGAAAAGTGCTGATTCTCAGCCGAGTTTGAATAAATGACTTTTGAATTTTGAATTTTTAACAGGAGCGTGTTTATCGTAGAGAGCAAGCACCGTCCGATCGAAAATACGCAGTTTTTCGTCTACAGCTGTCGCCGCTGCCAGGTGATCCCAACTGACGTCTGACGCGTACTGACGAAGCTTCTCAACGTCCATGCGTGCAAAACACCGCATGTGCAGTACTTTTGGGACAGGTTTAGGCGGTTTTAGGACATACGAGAGGAAAATGAGGTCATGATGGGAAAATCCAGGAGCGGGACACTGACCATGAGAGGAAACAAGAGAGGGAGTGGATGTAAGGATTAGGTCGAGCCAAGTGTCATCACCTGAGATATTGAAATGGGTAGGTTGCAGTGAAAGTATATGGAGACTAACGGACTCAGTGATGTGAAGGAGTTTACGGGATCGTGGGTTGTGGTGAGCAAGGTCAGTGTTGAAATCGCCCATGATAACGCAATGTGCATACTCTGACCCTACGGATTCCAGCGCCAATTCAAGTTTGGAAAAATAGTCAACAGCGGGTGGACAATAGACAACACCAAGAAAGGTCTTAACGCCTTTGACGAAGACCTCCAAAAAAAGATACTCGGCGGAAGCATGATATTGTGCGGGGGATGAGGTAATGATTTTGAATGGGAAATCGCTACGAAGATAGATAGCTACACCACCCCCTCCCTTTCCGATTCTATCATTTCGGATAAGAGTGAACTCTCTTGACAGAATCGGAAACTACTCTCTCCCAGGTTTCTACCTGGGAGAGAGTAGTTAGTGGAGAGAAGATGAGGTTTGAGCCAACTCTCAGAAACCAGAATGGCATGGGCATTGGCGTCGGTAAAGGTGTCCAACAGATCACTGTAGTGACTTGGTACATTTACAGCTTCTGCCAGCGGCTTTGCCCGCGCGATATCTTTATAAATTATAGCCTATGTTACTTAGTGATAATATAGCATTCTACTGGCGAAATTTTTCAAATAAGTCCAGTAGTTTTTGAGTTTATTCATTACAAACAAAAATACAAATATTTTCTTTTTATATTATTACTGTAGATACGAGTGTTTATCTCCATCCTTTACATGACTAACGAAAAATAACAAAATTGAGTTTGCTGGTAACCATAATATCACCATTTACACTCGACTGGCGTGGCGTATGCTAAGTACACTGTGTTCCCCAGTTGTCACTTGATTAACAACTTGGTTGGATTGAATTTAAATCACAAATGAGTAAAGTTTTAGAGGAACACAAAGTTTTGAGAACGACAATTTGAGCAGAATACAAACGGATGACTGGATGTCTTATTACCCGAATTGGCTAGACAGAGTTGTATTCATAATACACATTGCGCCAGTTATGTTTTACTAGCTGCGCCCCGCAGATTCACACGCATAAGTCTCGATCCCGTGAGAATATCTGGATAAAAAGTGTCATGGTCTACCCATGTGCCAAATTTCATCTAAATCCGTTTAGCCGTTTTAGCGTGAAAGCGTAACAAACAAACCAACCACTTACTTTCGCATTAATTATATAATAATATATATAAACCATAGATAAGATTATAAAAACCAAAAAAATGTGCGACATTCGATTATCGACTTTCAGTTGTTTTTTTTTATTCAGCTTAGACAAAAAAGATGGATACTTAAAAAAATCTAGTTATTTTTTAATACGAGTTCCGACGCGGAACTAACGCGGCAGAAACAGCTTGCAATATCAATATTAAGTTTGGAGAGGGGACTGCTAATGAACGCACCGTGCGATTTTGAATCCTAATATAAATTAGTAAAGATTATTGAGGAAATTCTCAGTATAGATTATACTCCAGGACGGGCTGATACTGAAAATTCATAACATAACATAACATCACACCTATATTCCCCGAAGGGTAAGGCAGAGTTGTACTTATAGTACACCCACATTTCGCCAGTTATGTATGTTCAAATTCCCATGTGAGCTTAATTACAAGGCCTAATTAAAGTGATGTTATGTTATAAAGTGCGGACATGACACACATTTTGTGTACGAGTAAAACAATTCAGAGCACAGAGATCCTCTTTTTCTCATTACTATTTTATTTCAATAGCTTCCTTCGAGAAAAAAACGGTTGTATAAATAAAATCCACATTTTTATGGAAGTTTCAAGGAAATCGAGGTCGAGATTTTAAGAGAAAAGTTTTCAAGACTTTGTGGGAGAAATGGGAGGAATGTTTTAATTTTTATCGTTGGTATAGTTTGACCGAAACCGGAGTACCGCGTCGCATACAGGCCGCTTTAAGCCTCGTGCAGACTGGCGCGACGCGACTCTAACAAAACAATTTCTATGAAAACTTCAAAGTGGAACAATTACCGGTGTCGCGTCGCGCCGTCGAGTCGCACCTGCCTGCACGAGGCTTTATTCGTCAACGCTCGCGACGTCCCGCCCCCTGCCTCGCCGCGAATTCCCAAGTTACCGCGGTAAATAAGAAAAGGTATATAAAATAAAGTACGTCCATTAGACTAGGTGAAACCTTGAATTAATTTTCAATTATTTATTAAAGTAAGTACCTAATTACTAACAAAGACAAAAAAATTGGAGCGTAGGTTAATTTTCTGCCTAAATTTAAAAGATGAAAAATACAATTCAAAATTCAAAAGTCATTTATTCAAACTAGGCTGATAATTAGCACTTTTCGATCGTCAAAATTATATAAGACAGTCCCCCAAAACGCCCACCTTTCACCATTGCCTATTGCTTTAGCTGGCAAGAAGAAGAGGCGCAACAAACTCCCCAGCAGCACAGCAGCTGTCTGTTCAGTTAGAAAAAATTGATTGTATGCAAAAAAACTTTAATAGCAAAACTTCTACAAGAAAATCGTTCTTTAGCGGCAGTAGCCACTGAAAATTACCATAAAAAAGACTGGTAGTTAGCTACTACAGACGAGGCAATTCTTAGTGTGGAGAGTGTCCATAATTATCTGCCTATTTTTCATTAACACTTTGCGGGACACTAAACGCCTATAAACGTGATAACAATAAAACTTTTATTGTGTCTCGTTCAGTGTCCCGGAAAGTGTTAAGTAGACTATTTAACCATCCTAAAACATAAAATAATTATCTACAATTAACTTAAGAAACAATCACTTAAAAACTCATCAAACTAAAAGTGTACCAAAAAGTTTGAACAGAATGTGACTGCGAAACAGAATTAAAGTTTAAAATGGCATTCCTTTTCCGTTGATTGAATTCCAATTACAAACTAATTCGGGCGTGTCAAGCGTGAGTCGTGGCAGGACAGCTCAGGGTAGGGCCGGGTGAGATGGGACAAGTTTCGATTCTCACAAACTCCTTGGAGTGTGGTGTGGTGGCAGTTGTGGCGATTTTTATGGATCGGTTTTTTAATCATAATTATAACAATACTGTTGTATTTCCGAAAACAATTTAGTTCTAACTGTGATACTAACAAAGCAGTGGTGGCACAAGTGGCAACGGTCGCGAATTACGAGTTGTAGGTTCGAACCCTGACAGGCGTTTTACTCTGTGTAAATTATGTCATCATCACTGCTCTCAAAACGGTGAAGGAAAACATCGTGAGGAAACCGGTATGTCCTATTTAGAACCAAAAATTCGAAAATATGTGACATCTACCAACCCGCACTGGGCTCGCGTGGTGGATTACGGCCCTCTCCATCTCAATGAGAGGAGGCCTGTGTGGCAGCAGTGGGAACACGACTTTTAGGAAAAACAACTGTAATGCCTACTCATAAGGTTCAGTTTGCGCTAAAACTTCATATTTTTTATGAGTTTTTCAACAGTACGAGTCAGTCTAAAATCAACTTTATTCACCCCGTCATAAAGTTGTTGTTCGTTTAAGTGGAAATTATATCAATGCTATGTGAAATTGCAATGATATTTGCAGGAAACACCACTATTCGTAAACACATAGACGCGGTTTTGCTCACACGCCACCCGCGACTGACACTTGCGACGGCCGCAACGAACGTTTTGACAACCGGCGGCGTGTCGGTCGTCCGTGACGTCACCACACACTGTCAGTAGCGTCTGACGTTTTAAAGAGACCGTAGTCTTAGGTTACGACACGGAGATATCCTTGCCTTTTAGGTTGGCGGATCGGTGTCCAAGGGACATTTTTGACAATAACTTGCCAAATTAATTACATTTAGAGAAAATTTTACAAATGCCCATTTTAACTAAGATACGTTTCTTCTGTAGTACACCAATTGTCACATTGCCACTTCCAAATAAAGAAATAGTGCCCTCAACACTTTAATTTGCCACCTCTCGCTGGCACTGCAACCCAACCCAGCACTTGTCTAGTCCATTTGATGTAGGTATCTTAACATTAACACTAGGTAGGTATGTAGGAGGCAGACAGACTAGGTCTAAAATAGGACTTGTTTATGTAATTCTAATCTTGGTCTAGAATTCTAGATTGGATTTATGTGAATGTCTAGTTTGGGACTAATTTATTCAGATAGGTACGGGTCGACATGTTTGCCAATTAATATGTAGGTTTTATTCGTTTTATGGTGTGCCCCAGGGCAGCGTGCTTGGTCCAACGTTGTTCTTAATTTACATGAACAATTTATTCACGTTAGCCCTAAATCTTGTCATATGCCGATAACACAGAACTGCTCCTTGATGGTTCGAACTGGGAATAGGCTAAAGTTTATGCGGGAGACACCTTTATAATTGTTATGAATTGGCTATCTGGCAATCTCCTAACATGTAACCTAGACAATTAGACATAACATAATACGTAACTTTCTCCTTTTCTTAAAAAAGCCAACCTCAATCAGAGACGTATGTAGGTAATTCAGGCGCATTGTTTTGACTCTGTCAAAGCTTATTGTGACATTTGTGACTGCTTCTGCATTATGAGGACCTCAAATATAAAATACCTTGGAGTCCGGGTCGATTGTTTGCTGAGTTGGGAAAAGCACAATTATGCACTCGTCCTCCGTATTCGTAAACTCATCCTTGTGTTCAAGAAACTCAGATCAGTGGCAGATGTTAAAACACTGAAAACAGTTTACTTTGCTCTTGTCCAATCTTTACTGGGCTACTGTATCTCTGTCTGGGATGGCACTTTTGCAATTAGTATGTTACGTCTACAAAGAGCACAAAGATCGATCCTTCAAGTCATGTGCAAGAAACCCTTCATGTATACCGTGCTTCTCTATAAAGTGTGTGAGCACACAATATTTTAATTTGCTTAAAACATAGGTAACGGATTCGTTTTGCAAATTCTTCAATGACTTCATTAGGTTGTAAACTACCAGAGATATCTCGGTGAATATACGAGTATAAGTGCAGAATGATTGGCCCGCGCTTTCAAAATTGGTCGCGTAAAAAAAACATCATAAAGAAATTTAAAACTTGAAAAGGATAGGAATACTAGGATAATTGATGATAATTGTGTCTTTACCATGTTTTCCTTCACCGTTTTGAGAGCAGTGGTGATGAAATTATTATATTATTTTAATAATACGAAGAAAATACCTAAATTAGTGCGCGAACCGCCCGTTCTCTATCCTGGTCTATCCCTTTCATTAGCGGCAAAAGCTCGGTGCGCCCATTACGGTACAAAGTTTCGCAAAATTTTGTATTATTCTGGCTCCCGCCACCGCCGTAGTAATTTCAAACTGGTTACTCCTACATTCTACATTGCATCGTAAGCCTGTTCTCAATTCAAGATATTTTACACACATTGTGTGTTCTACCCTTTTTGAGAGCGTGTCGCTAATTTATATTGTCTTCCTACTTGCACATTTAAAGCATACGCAGCACTGCTACGCTGTTACAGAACACTTCTTGTTCTGAAGTTCAATATTGGTAATGGAGCCGGTCGCCGCAGGGCGCCAGCGTTGATTGCTCTTGTCAGTTTGCCGTGCCCAAATGGACACGGTGGGACTTTAGCGTTGACGCTAACATTATGATTAAAATTATATAAAGAAAGAAAGAAAGAAAAAACATTTATTTGGCACAACAAGCAAAGGCACACAAATAAAAAGAGAAAAAAAATAAGATAAAAGGAAAGAATACAAAATAAAAAGTGTAAAAACTGCGTTGCATGATACCAGCAGGAATGTGTGCCTCGCGGCTACGCCAAATAGGCCCAGTTCAGCATATATGCCAGACAACTAGTGCCTGACGCTGGTTTTCAACTGAACCCGAAGTGTGAGGTGACGGATGTAAATCAGTTTTATACCGCAACGTGTGTATGTATACTTAAATAAAATAAATTTGTGTAATATAGTAATAATAATTAATAATTTAAAATAGTTAGATCCTAGTTATTAAATATAATTGCAATTTGCAAGACAACAAAACAAATTCAAATCGACAAATAACTGAGACAGACGCGTGATAAATCTAGACATCATTCGAAAGGGTCCATGTTGGCTCAACTAAAGTTCTTTACCCGAAATTGTTCTTCCTAACGATTTGTAATCCGAATGATCAACCTTCCTAAAATTTTTCATCCTAAAGTTTTCATTCATACTATTTGTAGTACTTACTACCGGCGATGTTCATAACACTCATGTTTCCGAAAATTGTAATTAATAATTTCATTAATGTAAATATATTTAAACTCCTACTGTTTTTTATCATAACGCTTTTATCCCTAAACATAATTACCATAATATTTTCACTCATACTCAGAAAGAAACATTTACCAAGTGTTATAAAAAATATATGTGGGTAGAAGATGATATTTATAGTTTTAATTTGAGGGTTTGATTATTTATTATTTGGGGGTATGCTTTACATAACGTACTGTGTTTTGTCTATTGCTAA
The DNA here is from genome assembly GCA_963853775.1 of Xanthia togata. Classification (NCBI taxonomy): domain Eukaryota; kingdom Metazoa; phylum Arthropoda; class Insecta; order Lepidoptera; family Noctuidae; genus Xanthia; species Xanthia togata. The sequence continues at coordinate 9,050,674 of OY970817.1, read as the reverse complement.
GTTCATGTCGGTGTATTATCATTATTACGTGCATGTTTATGTTAATGCTTTATTAATATGGAGGAAAATTATTTAAAATCATTTAAAACCAGTCGCGGAGGATTAAAATTAGACGTACATGGATTTATATATGAAAAAAACCGAATAACAGTGGATAAACAATATTGGGCGTGTGAATTAAGAAGCAACAAAAAGTATAAGTGTAAGGCGAGATTAATCACTACTTTCGTTAAGGAAGTCAATAAGTATAAATTGCTGGAAGGTCCGCACCAAGAACATAATCATGAACCAGATGCTTTAAAGGAAAAGGTTTGTTTTTAAACTATTTCTTGTGATTACAAAACATGGCATGCAGCATGCAAGCAAGCATGCAGCATGCAACATGCAGCAGGCATGGTTTCTGTCACGGCTCCGGCGCTGTGGGGCTCAGGCGATCCCACGCGAGCTGCTCGTCGCAGATGTGTTTAACGCTCACCACCGTAGCTTCGGCTTGCTGGCCGGCATAGCCGGCCAGCCTCAGCCTCGGCGGCGGGCGTTAAAACCACCTGCTCCTCAGCTCGCGGGCCGCCTCGCCCCTCCGCGCCTTCGCGATTTTAAATAACACTCTAGGGGTAGGGCAAACAAGACTACGTGGAGTCGATTTTGCAACTATTCGTTTCTTGGGGGCACTATGAAAAAAATACTTAGAAAAATTTCGCTACCAATTTCGATGTAGCGCTCGCCGGCCGCTGCCGCGGCACCGCTCGCTTCGCTCGCTCGGCTCGCGCGTAGTTGGTCACAGTTCTAACCTAACCTAACCTATGGATATCTTTGCAGGTACACACCGCTATAAATAAAATTAAAGAAGACGCTTTAATTAATAAAATTAAGAAACCAATTCATATAAATTAGTGAGTGCGAAGCAAGCACTTCCTCAAGTGTACGTGCTAATATGCCAACAAACTTGAACTTGAGACAAGTAATATATCGTCAAAGAAACAAAAAAGAAAAAACTACAGAACCTGATACTATTAACTTTGAAATAAATCATAATATTCTACAATTGGACAACGATATGATCTTAATTGATGAAAAATGGCATGAAACAAAGAGAATAGTATTATATAAAACTAAACAATTTCTTACTTTTTTATGTGCTTCCACTTATTTATATTCATCTTCATCGCACAATACGCTGCAAGCAGCCGATCGCGATGGACTATCTACGGACCGTTTTGCAACAGGGTTTAATATATATTTAACTTATTTAATGGGTTGCAATGACATTGACCCAATACGATGGTATTTACCCACCCAATAGCCAAATTTTTTTTGCGGAAGTGGAAGTAATAAAAATTAAAAATGCGTAGACAAATGAGGAAGACAAGGATGAAAGGTAAGCGATAGTCAATAAGTGTTACATAAAAATAAAAGAAGATCGGGATATTTTTTTTAATAATGTGAGAGTACCTACCTATTCTTAATCTTTCGTTTCCCTTCTACAGCCTTCTGCTTATGGCTTTCTGTAGACCTAATTATGAGAGTAGGTCCTCTTTATTCATCGAATGGGTTGGCAGAGCTACACCCACGCTTAGTTTAACTCCTATGTAAATAGGGGGTAACATTTGGGCACTTAATTGAAGATAAAAACTTAACATTATCATTTTCAGCCGAAAGACGTCCACTGCTGGACTTAAGCACCGCCACTTTGACCAGTTCTGTGCTTCCTCCATTCAGGGGATTCTTGCGACCTTCAATAGGCGGTCCATCTTGTAGGCCTTCCAACGCTACGTCTTCATCGGTCGCCTAACTATTGAGTTATACATACATGAGCCAAATCCAAAAAATATTTTCCACCATTAAATATCTATGAGTACTATTTGTGAATCATTTTCAATAAACCATTGGTAAGCAGAAATGCTTGTGCATTGGGTCCCTATGTTTTATGTCAGACTACATTTGTGTGTTAGTGGTAATACATTCGCTCCCATATTACATGGGATTTAAACTTAACTGGTAAAATGTGGCTTTACTATTATTTTTATCTACCTCTGCGTGCTATTTCGGCGAATGCAAATCAGATGATATTTTACAAATTATGGCTCCGAAACTGCGGTATTTTCGGTTTTAAAATATTTATTTGAAGAGTATCTGCCAGGCCATAGATTATGTTAGCCCTTATTTAACACTAAAAACAGAGTTCTAAGCCTCGTGAGTTGGCGACAGTCGTCCCCAAAATTGCGGTATTTTCGGTTCCATATTTTTGGTTTTAAAATATTTATTTGAAGAGTAGGTATCTGTCAGGCCATAGACTATGTTAGCCCTTATTTAACACTCAAAACAGAGTTCTAAGCCTCGTGAGTTGGCGACAGTCGTGTCGGCCCCGATGTCACTTATTAAGCGCCAGATGGGGCTTTACCGGTAAACTATCACACGCCATCCCTATTATCTAATACCACATTTTCTCCCAAGAGACGTCCCACGAGCCACTGTGAACAATAAGGCCTCGTTCGCGGCCTCGAGCGCAGCGACTTGCGACGCTTGTGTCAAGTGACACGCGTGCACGCGTCATGTGTTTCCGTCCTTTGTTTCGCAAGTCGCGTTGCAGTGATTCGTCGCATGCTCTAAACAACTTCTTTCATTTATGTTCTCCGCAGTATCTGTCGCAAGCAGTGCTTGAAGTACCGGTTAATATTGTTCATAAAACCGATATAATACCGTTCATCGATTAAACGGTTAATTACAAAAACGGTTCCGACTAAACCTATTTAATTTTGTTTACCGGTTATTACAGAAAACAGAATTTTAAATTTCGCGCTAAACTTAATAAACCGGTTTTACTTAGAGACCGCCGCCGCCGTTTGTCACATTAATTTGCGTATTCGTTGGCATAGAGCTCGCTTTATGCTCTAATAGTAAAGCACTCGAGCTTTACTATTGTAGGTGTAAGAGTGAGGGCGTGGTAGGTAGAACTCGTTTATACCGTCGAAACTCAAATTAACCGGTTCATTTCGTTCAACAAAATCTGAATTTGTAAAAAATTGGTTTCTCCCACTAACCGCTTAAAATACCGGTAATAACCTTAACCGCAACTGTTTCTGGTTCGAGGTCAATAACCAAAACCGGTATGGAAAATTATCCGGTTTTCGAACCCCGATCGCAAGACGCGTGTCGCTTGAGCGTGTAGCTCGTGGCCACGGGGAATGTTTGTATTACGTACGGCGGTAATAGAGTAGTGAACCCAACGCGTGAACTGATTGGCCTTAATAGAATTTGCAAGTGCGCCGCCCTGGATCAGCGATACAAATTTGTTTAATAATTCAATTAGGACGCGGAGAGAAGTCAATTAAGTTTAATAGTGCATTAGGCTAAGGGTTGTCGATATTATTATATTATAGCAATATAATTGCTGTTCTAAAGCACAAAATTACATAAAAATATTGAAGTATTGAGAATTTTGGAAAATTTACGCCAGATAAATAATTATAATCGTTAGAATTATCAATACAATTCTCTTTTTTAATAATTATAATATATTTTAATACAAAATTATAATTCTGTAAATACTTTTTTTTTTTTTAAGAATTATAATCATTCGCTTTTGCCTTAACTGAAATAAAAGATCCGGTACATTTGTGAACAAATACCAGCCAGATAAGTTAACAGAAACTTATCTAGAGGCTGCGAAACAAGCGGTTACATTATTTTCTTCTCTTATCAGCATCTCAAGAGACAATAATTATGGGAGGCTCTCATTAAGAGCGCTTTATTTATTGGCCCTTACAGTGTCGGAGTATGTTAACAAATTAGAAAGCATAGGTATATCCTCAAATAACTTTCTCGTATAAGAAAAAGAAAATGATTAAAAAACTTTTGGTCTTAAGAACTTTTTTATTGGTTTTGCTGTTTAGGCCAGGCTATGGCGGACCCTTGGCCCAAAAAGGGATTTATTAAGTAATTACCGCATCTTAGAAGTTTTGTTTATATTAATTTAGGTGTTTATTTGTAACCTATGATGGCTCTTGGCCTAAAAAGAAAACGCCTAAAGTAAGTTAAGACAGCGTTTAAAAAGTTTTACTTAGTATTCATTATTTGGGTGTTAATTTGTAACTTATGAATATGATTATAGTGTTTATTAATGTCTTTGGTCCGTGGCCTTGACATCAACCGATGAACAACATTTTCTAGCGTTTATTTGTTGTTTGAATACGAGGCTTTTGGCTACTTTTGTATTTGTATATTTTGTGTTTTTTTCTATAAGTGTGCGTTTTTTTTTGTGCAGAATAAACATATTTCTTTCTTTTCTTTCTGTATTTCAATTTCATACACAAATCAATTTTTTTACTACAATGCCGGCATTGTATATATGATGGCTTTTGGCGTTTGCACGATTTTTGTTAAAATTAATTTAAATATGAGGCAACATGTGCCTTACTACATTGCTGTTCGGATCACAATAATTATGTACCATCGTTGGAACCATAATTTATCGACCGGATAAGCTACATTTTTTAACCGACTTCAAAAAAGGAGGAGGTTCTCAATGTTTGGATGTTTATATTTTAGTTCGGGTTAACTTCGTGATATATAAACTTTTCTGGATTTGCAAAATTCTTTTTTTGTTTGAAAGGGCATGCTCTCGAGGTAATCCCAAACAATTTATTAACTTTGCTTGGATATTTTTTGAGTTAGTATTGATATTCAAAGTTGTGTGGGCTTGGTACCACAATTAAAAAGAGAAAAACAAAACCGACTTCCAAAAAAAAAAAAACACTACAAATTGAAAAACAAAAACTTTAATTTTGGAAGTCGGTGGCAAAAAACGAAAATTCAAAACCAAAGACACCGATTTTCGGAATTAAAGTAATTTTTCACTTTGTAGTGTTTTTTTTTTACTATTTGTGAGCAAGCGTAATAATAATACAATACCGCTCACTGGTAAAAGACATACCTAAACTTCTCTGTCATATTCTCAAGAACGAGAGCAAATAGCCTATAATTATCCCACTGCTAGAACACAGGCCTTCTCTATGTGAAAGGGAGTGGGCCATAATCCACCACAGTTGGTAGATGTCACATGTCTTCGAATTTTTGGTTCGAGGTCATGCCTCACAGTTTTGAGAGCAGTGGTGATGATAGTAAATTTACATAAAGTAAAGCCCCTGTTTTGGCTCACATCTACGATCTACAACTTTTAAGTCACGGCCGTTAACACTGCGCCACCACTGCTCTCAGTAGCTCATGATGTGGTCAAAATATTTGACATTCAGCAAGATGGTAGTGGGGCTGACAGTCTAGGAGGCATCAGATGTACATTTATGAATCCCCACTCGTGAACGCTATTTTAACTAATTAAGGAAAACATCGAACGGGAATCAAGATCCAATAAAAGTTCAGTTTTCTAATCTGGAATCGCCAACCCACAAGGGGAAAGCGTGAAGCTCAGTCCGTTTGTGAATGAGAAGTTTTCCCCTGAACCAATCCCTTAGCCTTTTCCCAACTGTATTTTGGGTCGGCTTCCAGTCTAACCAGATGCAGCTTAATTTTGTCAGAGGTTTTACATTGAACATCTGTGGGTTTGTCACACGAAAAGATCGCTGGATGTCCTGCAAATCCAGTAAAATAACATCTTCAGGATAATGTTGGGGCTGCCTCGCTTCTGTAGTACATCGGGGATGTTCGCGCTGTGTCGCCCTGATGGCTTTATCATTCGCAAGAGGACAGTATCCCCGATCTGCAGAATGCGTGGCGGCTGCAATGAAATCTTGAAGACAGTAACTGATAGGATCTCATCAGTCACCTGACTTACCTTGACTGATTCTGACTTTTATTTTTAATGATTTTATGATGAATTTCTTGATTTTAAGTGACATACATTTTAATGAATTTAATAAAGATGATCGCGATTAATTTATTTTACATATTTTTTTTTGTGTACATATTTCAGTTATTTATTTTAGTTATTATAGTATTATTGTGGCATTTATTCTAATCTTTAATTGCTATAATAATTTTTAAGTAGGTATACTAACATAAATATGGATTACTGTATCTAATTTAAATAAATAATATTAATATTTGGATTTTACTGAAGCGACTGCCTATCTGACCTCTACCATCTAAATATTGGATAAAACGATACTCCATTGGTAAGACTTTCAGGATTCTGACTACCCGACATCATCATCTTCATTTGCAGTCTTGTTCCACTACTGAGTATAAACCTCCTTCCATATTTGCCATGCTTCTCTGGTCTATGAGAGGCTCAACCAGCTATCTAATTACGCAACACATTTTCGTAAACGATTACGACAAATTAGTTTCATTTTGACAGTTCAACAACATTCATTGCGTTATTTACGTTGTTGAGCAGATTTTTTTTTCGCACTTAAGTTGCAACTAGAGGAGCTCGTGGCTAAGTAGTAACTACCGCACGGGTCGATCCGTCAGGTTAAGCTGGTCCGGCCGGGGTTGGTCTGTGGATGGGTGACCATCTTTACGTACCGAGACTCCTCCGTTATGTTGCAACTAGCTGCGCCCCGCGGTTTTACCCACATAAGTTTCGATTCCGTGGGAATATCGGGATAAAAAGTATCCTATGTGTTAATCCAGGTTATAAACTACTACTATCTGTGTGCCAAATTTTATCTAAATCCGTTCAGTAGTTTTAGCGTGAAGAGGAGACAAACATACACAATCACAAACTTTCGCCTTTATAATATTAGTGTGATTTATGGTAGGATGGATTAGCAATTTGTTTCAAAACGATTCAAATTCCGATTGATCGTGTATTACGTAATTAGGGTACAGGTCCTGCCCGCGGTTTTCTGAATGAATGTCAAAAATCTAAGAATGACAGCCGGGACCAAACGCTTAACGTGCTTTCTGAGGCAAGAATTAGGTCAGTATAGTATAAAGTAATCACGATAGAATTGCCTCACATACGTGACGTCGTTTCAGCTGAAAACTATTCAGATTGAAATAATGAATATTTCATGAAATCTTGAGCGGCGTGTAGCGTTCCTGTAACGTGGAACAATTTACATAATTTCGATAGGAACGATTTCGTTATTTTCATGCCTGTACACTTGGGAGCAAAAATATGTACACTGTTGAGAAATTCAAAACCGATTTCATCACCGGATCAACAACTATAATCCAACTCTTCTAAAAATATGGCAAGGGAATAGTGGATATACAACCTTGTGGTTCAAATGAAACCATTGCTTTTTATATCGCAAAATATGTGTCTAAGTCAGAGCCAACACAACATGACAACTGTGTAGCTCAAGCAATACGTCAAATGCAACAATTGGAATCTGATTTATCACGCAAACTATTCCGAGTTTCTATGCGAATTTTTAAGGAAAAGCAAGTTTCAGCATGCGAATAAAATCACACACACGGCACACACACACACGCACGACACACACACGTTATGATTTGGATAATACACTATTTTGTAATTGTTACCGCTCCGCCACCGATACGATGATGCACGGCGGAACTTACTGTTGCCATGCCGCTGCGCCAGCCTGTGATTTTCGCGCCTTCAGGGACGCCGCACTGTGGATCGAAAAAAGGCTCTCGAGTTATTGGTGCTTACATTTTAAAGTGTCGGGTTTTTGCTTGAAATGGCTTCTAATAGCCAATGTGCAATGCTTAAATATATCATAGGATACAATTGGGTAGGCAAATTGGCAACTTATATTTTGCAAAACAAATGTATGGAGCTTTTTTTTTTGGGTGGGAAATCATCAAATAACTTCTCCCGCTCTGGGCGAAGCGCGAGGGCGGGTCAGACTCTTACTGACTAAAGCCCACCCGTGTTCCTTCAGTTGCCTGTACATTGCCAGGGGTCACGGTATCCTTTTCGGACTTTCCCGCAACCCCGGCTGTCATCGGTCCTATCGGGCCCCTTCAGTTCTGCTGACATCTCTTTCACGTGCGCGTGGAACACAACGCGCCGTCGACCCGGGCCTGATCCTTACCTGGGCGGGACGAGAGAGATCCACGCCACCGATCGCCTCCACGAGGACACGGTGATGCTCTGCCCAAGCTGATCACACCTTCACCGTATGCTCCACCATGTCCTCCAAACGATCCACGCATTGATGACACCCGGGCGTTTCCTCCCGCCTTATCCGAAACAGGAACCTCCCGAAACAACCGTGTCCGGTGAGGACCTGCATCAGGCAAAAATTTATGGAGCTAATGCTTTTATCTCTGGAGCGGAGAGAATAACCGTTACATCCTTGTACGCGGTGACGTTTATTTATGATTTTTTGACATACTTGATTTTTTCGTATGAAAAAAAAAAACGCCACGAAATCTTGTTACATAATTATGTTTCGAGTTTTTTAAAAAAGAAGACATAATCAGACATCGCATGGCGGACGTATCGCTTTTCAGATTCGTTCAGAAAATAAAACAGATTTAATAAATGTCAGGCCTAACGTTCATTATTTCCAAAGCCGGAACACAATTTACGTGTGATCTTTTTTGGAACGAAATTTCTTATCGCACGTTGTACTCTGATTTCTTGGGTCGAATAAGAGCTAGACCGAAAAATGTGTACCATTTTGAAGGTTACGACACTTTTGTTACGTAACAAAGACACTTTAGTGTCGTAACGGTCAAAACCGAAGGGAACTTAGTTCCAATCGGGTGTCCCACGACACCTTTCGTTTTTAGGGTTCCGTACCGAAAGGGTGAAACGGGTCCCTATTACTAAGACTCCGCTGTCCGCTTGTCTGTCCGTCTGTCACCAGGCTGTATCTCATGAACCGTGATAGTTAGACAGTTGAAATTTTCACAGATGATGTATTTCTGTTGCCGCTATAACAACACATACCAAAAATTGGAATCCCATACAACAGACATGATTTTTTTGCCGTTTTTATTTTTATTCCATCCATCCATTTTATTTTTATATCCATTAATTATAATGGTACGGAACCCTTAGTGCGCGAGTCAGACTCGCAATTGGCCGGTTTTTTTATTTATGAAAAGCTTGCATGCTTTTCATGTTTTTTTTTTGGAAAAAAATGTTGATGCATCTAACGGGTCTGGAAATAAATCATCACTTTTTAGGGTTCCGTATCTCAAAAGGAAAAACGGAACCCTTATAGAATCATTTCATGGTCCGTCCGTCAGTCTGTCAAGACCCTTTTTCTCAGGAACTCGTAGAGGTATCAAGTTGAAATTAATATCAAATACATAGGGTCCTTTGAGCTCTAAAAAAATCATGCTTCTAAGTCAACGCAATAAAAATATACCGCCATATAAGCGACACATTCTGATACTCGCAAGTAAATCAAAACTTACAGGGAACTTCCCGTTAACCTAGAATCATGAAATTTGACAGGAAGCAAGGTCTCACAGCAAATTCAAAGGAAAAAGTTCGAAAATCGTTAACTTGTAGTTTTATAACAACAATTTTTTATTTAGTTTGCAATTACTATAGCTTACATTTGCAGTTGGAGAATTGACCGTGACGTATATCGATATAAGGGAGAACATAATGTATTTATTTTACAACTACATTGTTTAGTTTGATTTGGGATAAATTCATCCCAACTTCGGAACCCTTTATTGTGTGTGGTCCGACACGCACTAGGCTGGTTTTTTTTCTTCGTTTAGCTTCATGAAGAGAAAAAATGAATATTTTATGTGTAATGTAGCAATTTAATAATGAAAATTATATTTGAAATCAGTTTTTTACAACTTTTGTACTTAGTGCATTTCAATTTTTGAATCTCCGATTCTTAATGAGACAAATTCTCTTTGAATTGTGCTAAGTGTGAAGATAATTTTTGTTTGTAACTGTACTGTTTTGGGGATAGGCAAAGGAGTAAGCATATGGCGTGTCGGAATTCGATAGCATGCACCATTATATTTATGTAGGAATGTTGTGGAATGCAAATAAAGATTGTTATGTATATGAACATTGAAATGAATCAATGATAAAAAATGTTGTAAATAATGAATGAATGGATGAAATTAATGGACCAATTGTAACTTAATGACCACTTTTTAAAACACAGTACACAATACTTTCTCTCAAGTGAGCGCTCACAATCCGTAAGCGAACTCATTTGTTTTTAAAGTAAAACATCGTGGATTCGTAACGAGACACCGTTCGAATTTCGAAGTGATGTTGAGAGAATGACACCACAGCTCTAGAACTATGAAAAATAGCACATTGTGATAGGTATCTGACCGCGATTTTCCCTCCCAGAGGAAATTACATAAATAGCACATACACTCAAGGAACGTCGCCTATTTTCCTTCAAAACCAATCGAGATTTAGATTAGAGTAGGGCTTGTGTCTATATAATAACAGCCGCACGGGACGATCTAAGGTTAAGCTACGTTTGCCGCGGTCGGTTTGTGGATGGGTGACCATCCATTACTCATCGAGACCCTCCGTGCTACGGAAAGCACGTTAAGCCGTTGGTCCCGGCTGTCCTTAAAGATCTTTGACAGTCATTACACCCGTAATGACTGTCAAAGATCTATAATGACAGTTAGAAGTCCAAAAGTCTGACAACCAGTCTTACCAAGGGGTATCGTGTATAGGCAGTGGCTCCATATAAAATACTAGTATTCAGCTGCATCCAGTTAGACTGGAAGCCGACCCCAATGGTTGGGAGAAGGCTAAGCAGATAGCTTTTTGAGGAAATCACATAAATAGCGTGTATCCTCACGGAATATCACTTATTTTCCTACACCCCTCGAGATTTACATTATCTTAAAATTGAATCTGCCATCGATACTTACTGAAAACATATTACTTTGTGAAAGAAAATGTAAGGAAAATAGTTTTTTTTTGTTATTTGAAAACCCTTTTGGCATATAGGGTTAGTACGCATTACTCGTAGAAGATGTACTTACTAGCAGTGTCTCCTGATTTGTCTTCCACGAAAGTTTCTAGTTTGTTTGGAGGTTTTAGTACGAGAGATACCCAATGGCTTGGCACGCGACGATGTAAAGAGGCCAGAAGGAATGACCATAATGCCTTGGAAGTTGAGTAGGCTTTTGGTGTGGGATGCAATCTGTGTCGACACCCTCGCGCCATCTCATCTTCCCAGCATGGTGGGCTGTGCTGGTGGCTGCTGCAGAAAACCTCAAATGGCGAAAATATAACAACCGTATTGGTAGCTTTATTTTTGAGCCAGGGTTGAAATATTAGGGCCGTGGGGTCCGAGTGTTCATTGAGTATTTCGGGACATCGGCATCGCCAAGCGGTTGGTCGACTCTTCACGTGACCAGAGGGCCGGCCAACTTACTTTAAAAACCAACTAGCTTCTTCCTGCGGCTTCGTCCGCGTGGATGTCGAAAATATCTCACGGGAACGTACTACTGGGACTAAATACCTAATAGCCGAGGAAAAGGTCATTGACTCTCACCGCTGTGCCCGCTTTGCCGTCAACCATAATTATTTTCTTACGCGTAATTTTGAATCTGTTATTTCTTTTAAGCCAAGCGGTTGGTCGACTCTTCATGTAACCAGAGGGCCAGCCATTTTTTAGGTCCAATGCTGGAAAAATGCTGATTAGCATTGCCGTCGAACGTGGCAATGCTGCCAGCCTTTTAGGCACTTTTCCCACTGACAGCGATCCGGACGAATTTTTTGATGCCCAATGAGGACTTCCGTTTATTTTTTTTATACTTTCCTTTAGATACTTGTACATAATATATATCAGTATTAGATTGTCTATGTTTTTATATTTTTTTTATAAAAACTTTGCCCCACACTAGGATTTTCTCCTGTATCGTGGGTGCGTTTACATACATTTAATCTCACATACACAAACAACCAGACCCGGAACAACTAATTGTATGTCATACAAATATTTGTTCCGTGCGGGAATTGAACCCGCGACACGCAGCGCAGCAGTCAATCACTTAATCACTTCGCCAACCGTGCCGTCTAATATATATTTTAAGATTTGTCATAATTAATAAAAGAGAGACTGTCCACTTTGTTATGTCACTAGATTCCCTTAGATTTTCCGGGACCCAAAAAATCATAAATATTGTTACAAGATTTATGATTTTTCGAGTTTTCAACGGACGAAAAAATAAAAAGACGGATAGTAACAGTTTGGTTGTGAACATGAAACCAGCGCTGAGGAGCCATCGCCACCGCCTGCGCGGCTAGCAACCTCAAGCTCCGGCCAATAATGCAGCGAATCCCATGCCGAATTCTTTCTTTTCTTTCTATGGTGTTAAAACTGGCACAGTCGCGTGACTTGCTAATCATTAAAACAAAAGACACACGCTTTTGCTCAGTCCGCCATGCCTTTACAAACATACGAGTACATGGTTGGTTGTAGGGCTACATCAGGAACACGACACTTGTAGCATCAGCGGCGATTTAGACGCTTTTTGGAAGCTCGGAGCTCATTTTTTTACTACTGTTAAATGACAGTCTCCAAAACGCAATGCAACATTGGTGTAATTGTAAAATCGCCGGTTGCCGAAGCTAAAAGTATCGTGTCTGCTATGGCTCTTAATGAATTATTTAAAATATTACCCGGTGTTTCCATACATTTTTCTTCGTTTTATTTTTAGAACAATTTCGTTCAAGCCCTTGCATTATTTTCTCTTTTTACGACGCTCAAGTTAAAAGATGAATGCTCAAAGTATACAACTTTTACGAGAAAGAAATCCCTTTGGATGTTACATTATAACATTTTATGTTTTTTTGTTTCAGGTACTTATCAAAGAGCCTTCCTGATTTCACTTGGGAGCTTTGGATACTCATAAGTATACTTATTGTGAAAAATACGTATGCTTGAAGAGAGCTGCAGTTAAGTGGCTCTAACGAATGCAGTTTAAATATTCTAATGGGAGTATAATAGGACTGTGGTAAGAGCTACAGCATTGGTCGCGTTATGCTCGTGTCAGTTACTGATAAATCTTTTCAATCAAATCACTCAATCACAGACCACTTCTGTATATAAGCGTCTTACAAATTGCTTTATAACAACCGATTTCGCGGCTTCTTGGTCTATGTATGTATTCTGTTCGCGCGGTAAACTTTAATTGCGCGATGCAGGATTTGTGTAACGTTTTCGTCAGGTCTTTTATGCGTAGTTTGCATGAGGTGTAGATGCCGCTATATCGCTCCCCTCCGGAGAACGGAGGTCGATAGTGGGCTGTCTTGTATTTTATGATGCTTTACAGTACCTGTTGAGGTCCAGTGAGTCGGAACCAGCTGCCGCATAGTTTGCGGTGAGTCGAAACTGTCTGCGTTGATTGCGGTGATTCCCCAGTGAGTCATGGGGGCGCTGCGTCATAATCCAGTAAGTCGAGTGTGGTACAGCGCCGGGTTGTGGCTGACTGCTGGCGTCGACAAGAAGAGGGTAGAAAGGCTCTGGTTGTGAGACCAGCCGATACTGCAGTATGCTGCAGTGCACACTGCACTTTCTGGGTTTTTTTCAAGGTTGCTGATAAGGCTGAGGGTGATGACCAGGAATGCGCGTATTTTTGAATCTGTGATATTTATTTATTTATTTAGGCAAACCAACTAAATACACACAAGGACATTCAAAGTACATATCATTAACAAATACAATAGAATTGCATGCATCTAAATTATAGGTAAGCACAGCATTTTAATTTGATCTCACTATACAATAATAATCAATATAAAGATGGATAACAATGCAATTAGAACCATAATACTAAACTATTAATTTAAATGATATGATGTCATATTTGTATTTAAATTAAATGCCCAATTTAAATCACACGTTTTATTTGATAAGGATTAATATGATACCGATCAAAATAGCCTCGGAAATAACAATTCAGTTTTTATCAAATTTTGAAATACGTTACCCCAGCAGGAAAGTGTCTCCTAGAGAACTTATATGAGTGGAACAGTCATCGATATGTATGATTCCGTCGCTTTTTAGTAGTCATTTGAATTTGGTCGATAACCAGCCGTTGTTTACATATTTTGTTTTTTTTGTTAAGATTTACTTAATGCGAAACATTCCAAGCTGAATATTTTCACCATATATTTTTGACTAAAGGCACAAGTTTTTGGTTTACTCCTACACATCTGGGATAGAGCCGGTTCCTTGTATTTTGTTGTCAAATTTATGACTCCCATCGTTTTGACTTTTAGCAAGATTATTCAAAAACGCATGCATGAACAGTTTTAAAACTTTGTATGGTTATTATTAGCGTCAAGAAGGACCGAATACAGTTTTTAGCGAACTTATACCTTGTCTCATTTAGGCGCTGCGATGTTTTTTTTTCGGGTTTTCATAAAACCGCGATAACTTGAAACCTCTACATATTTTCTTAAATCTAATTAGGGCACTAAGGGGCACACATTAAGAGCTACTCGTGTATGTTTATTCTACAGGGGCACATGCAATGGTTTTAGAGATATACGATTCTGCAAAACGTTACTCCAGCAGGAAATGCAATATACATAAATGGAAATGAAAACCTGAACGGGCACAGATTTTTTTTTTTTTTTTTGGGGGCTCATTTTGGCACACATATATGCTCTCTGGCCATGCACAATTTTTCTATTTCCGATCATTCGTTTAGAATTTTCCTGCTAGAAAAACGTTACCCCAGCAGGAATCGTTTATTCCGTTTTTTTCCAAAACCGTAGGGGGCACAATTTTTTTTATGTGGGGGCACATTTACAGCAGATAAGGCACCAATTAAACGTTCCACTCATATAACTCTAGGTGTTAAGGAAGCACACTAAATACCTAATAAACTGATTATTGTTAGTAAGTACATCTGCACATGTTAAAATAGTATCAAGTCGAATCATGTGTGGATATTAATCAAGTTGGGACATGAAGTCCAATAGGTAGCATCAAATCTGGAAAGTTTTGGTCCAGTTCTAACATATGAACTAATATAGAATGTTTCGAATGGATAATTCAATAAGTTAGAACAAGAAAGTCTAGTTAAAATTAAAGATTCCTGACACAAAATCAGGTCTCCAGCAATAACCAATGTACCTATAGACACCGATTTAACAAAAAGATGTGTTAGACATTCGTCCGTGTCTACAGGTAACTAAAAATACCTTATTTTCTCGTGTTAACCTGTCCTTATGTAATAAAAGGTATATAACTCCGTTGTCAGTCATAATACAATGTTTTTATTATGACTACAACACTGAGTAGACCATTTCCCACCTGAATACTTATTTAAAACAATGAGAATACCTATCTGTGTTTGTAATTACGTAATCCATTGTTCTAGAAGTAATTATCATGTCGTAACTTGCACCTGCGCAACCCTGCCTCCCTCATTCGTGTAAACACCCTCGTCATAGCAAAATGGGAAATACCCAGCTATACCCCGACCCTCTGTCGCGTCCCTGAATAGCGAACTTCCCTGATCTATAGGAGCAAATTATTGTGTTTGCACAAATGGTACCCGCTACTTGCCCTATAGTAAAAATCAACTTAAGGTATCGGGTCTGTTTTTACAATTGTACCTCTCCGATCCAGATGATCCAACCACTCTCCTCCAGGAGAGCAATAGGGCCACCAGTACAGTGCACAAACACACCCGACACCCGTCGTACCGACCTCGCCGCCGAGGTCCTCCGCGCGCGCGACCCTCACGAGTAAATAATACTCCCCCCCGACCCTTGTCCGATGAAGCGCCAGCCCGCGCCGCAGCTGAGCGCGTAGCTTTAAATTCCCCGTCTAATAATAATATATCCGTGATCCAGCCTGTCCCATCTTGCTGTCCCCCCCTCAGCGACGCCCTAAGCCGAGGTTCGTACCCCACAGGGGGTGCCCTTAGCGAGCGTTCGCCTAATTTTAATTTAGAATAGTTGCTCCTGGCTGGAGGCTTTGAGTGTAGTGCTTAAGGCAGCCACAGGATTGTTCGGTTGAGCAGTAAATACCTTAGTGGTATACCTGCGAGATGCCATACTTAAAAAAAAAAAAAATTACAATTGTAGTTGCCTAGTACTAGTTGCCTAGTACTCTCTTAGAAAGTCTCAGATTCTTAGTCAGTTGAGCTTTAACTTCGTTCCTACAAACATCTCGCTACTTGAGGTATAAATTCGTGCTAAATAGAGTATTAAATTCGGATTAGATCTAGCTCTAACCTTTGTCTGTATTACTGTTGTGTATTCTAAATATATTGTGTGTGTGTGTTTTATGTGCAATATACGTGGATCTATTACATTAGCTGCTTATGGTTTTTCTACTGTGCCAAACCTTACTACAAACCGCCCCCTTCAAACGACATAAGCTGGTCGTTTACACTAGGAGACACTTTCCTGCTGGGGTAACGTACACTGGGTAATCCTAGAGGATAGACATATGCCGTTGCAAACGTTTTAGTTGTAATTTTTAACATGTACATACTTGTAGAAATTAAATTTTAGTTATCTCTAATGGTTGACGTCGTCAACAATACAAAATCGTCATATTTCAGCCAATTACACAAAACCTTAATAAATTATACACCAAAACCTTCACACTCACAATAGCACATTTAGATAGTTGTTATGGGCCCCTAGAGCTATTATTTTAGGATAAAAAACAATATGTCTTGTTGTTTTTACTCCCTTACATGCAAGTCTTCAATTATGGTAAAGTCAACAAGATTTAATGGATACTATGTTTAGTTAAGTTTTGGTATGTTCCTTAATAGTCTGTAGTTTTAATAGTCTGTGAACTATTGTTACAGGAATATTACTGTACCTGCCCTATAGTAGCTAATTATTATATTAATGACATGTATATGTATTTTTGCTCAGGCGCTTATATTAATAGCACGAGAAATTTAAACTTTAAATTGTGTCACCCTATGTAAAATTTCTAAATTTATGTCTGTAACTTTTATGGTGTACAATAAAGAGTATTCTATTTATCTATCTATCTTTACACAGGTTAGTTACAGATTGCATATTTAATGGTAAACAAACAGTACACACATACATACCCTACATTTTCAGATACCTCTTTGTTAATACTCGTACAATAAGCATCTACGTAAGTTTTCTCATCTTTTAACTTGGGGTTGCTGGAGAGATGCTCTACTGCGTAATAAATATTTTTTTGAAGTATGTACAAATTGAGTACGAAATAAAAACTAAACTAAAAACTAAACTTATAAATATTTTGTTTTGTTGTCATTTGACAATGTCGCAACCACAGACACAGTTTACGTAATGTCACAACAGTAAATTACGCAATATTTTCTATGGTCCGAGGCCTTGACATCAACCAATGAACAACGTTTCCAAACGTGTTTTGTTGGTTGAATACGAGGCTTTTGGCTACTTTTGTAGTTTAGTATGTTTTTTTTGCTACTTTTGTATTTTTGTGTGTTTTGTTTGTGCAAAATAAACATAATTTTCTTTCTTTTATTTCTAAATAGAAAAACAGGAGCTGAGGTTTCTGGAGAGCATGACGCGGAAATCGTTCTGGTTACGGAGAAGCTTCATTTTATATATTACTAGATTTTGGCCGCGACGCGAGGATATCGGAAAATATCCCACGGGAACGTACCTACTGCTGGGATTAGATCTTTGCTCATATAAACATAGGGTTGTTTTAATTTGGCTTCTCCGTTCGTCTGTTTTCCTACCTGCATTTGGAAATCGGTGGACGGCTTGGTGGGGTGATGTTAGCCCCAACCCCGCGCGCGCCCGCGCCGTGCATGGTGTTCTGGCTCGACCAGTTCACCCTGGATGCCAAGATATCGTGGCGTACTCTGCATCGCGTCTAATGTGGTCAACTTACGTGTTCTAAATTCAAACTGAATATTATATAATTATCTCCCTGAGATATACATAAATTGCCGTGCAATAAGTTAATTAACGAACATTACCTATTTCGAGACGTTTACTCACGCGAGTGCTGATTCGCTGTGCTACCCATTTTTTTTTCTTTTTAGAGTTCCGTAGTCATCAAGGAATCCTTATAGTTTCGCCATGACCGTCTGTCTGTCTGTCTGTCTGTCTGTCCGCGGTTTAGCTCAAAAACTATTGGTACTAGAAAGTTGTAATTTGGCATGAGTATACAAATTAATGACGCCAAGAGTGTTATAATTTAAAAAAAAAACTATTATTTAGGGTACCTCCCCTACATGTAAAGTGGGGATGATAATTTTTTTTTTTCGTCCTTCCCGTATTGTGGGATATCGTTGGATAGGTCTTTCAAAAATATTAGGGGTTTGCGAAGACCGTTTTGATTAAGTAAACCGTTTGTGACTTATCAAGCTTTAAAGTACCAATTTTCGTTAGAGTCAAGTGTCCCCCCCCTCTACCAACTAAACGGTTGTAGTTAGAAATTCAAATGTCACGGCATTAGTAGGTACTTATATATAACGAAGTTTAAAGGAAAACTATCACACTTAAGTGGGCTTTACAAGTTTACGAGTAATAATCGACCAACTTAAATTTGCGGTTGCAAAAACATGTTCTCCCATATATTCCATATGGGAAAACATGTTTTTCAATTACAAAGTTAAGTTTGTTCTTACGATAAATTCATTCCAACTACGGAACCCTTCATTGTGCGTGGTCCGACACGCACTTGGCCGGTTTTTTTATTTTTTTTTGGGTGGGAAATCATCAAATGACTTCTCCCGCTCTGGGTGGAGCGGGAGGGCGTGTCAGACTCTTACTGACTAAAACCCACCCGTGTTCCTTCTGTTGCCTGTGCAATGCTGTGCTACCCTGAAACTGTGATCTGGTGCCGTGGTTTGGAGAACTCAAGTTAGTGGTCAGACCTTTTTCATCTACCCTGTGTATTGAGCAAGATCTTAGTTTCCATAGGGGGTTTCAGGTACAGCATTTTTCACCAATATTACGGTCCTTCGATTTAACCATTTTATTTACCAAGCGCCTTTATTTAGATTCCACACTGTGTGTAAGTCCAGATAAACAATGTATTAACGGCGTGCGCCGCGTAAACCAATAGAGAGTCGGCATAATTTTTTCCGCCATCTTCAACAATCAACGTCATATTTCGCCCAATTTACACCAAACTCAAATGAATTATACACTTAAACTCTCCTCATTAATCACTCCATCCATTAGTGAAAACCTTATGAAAATCTCATCGGTAGTTTTTGTGTTCATTGCGTTCAGACAGACACACAGCCGCGGGACTTTATTTTATATAAATTATGTAGTGTTACTGGTCCCAACCGCGCCTGTTGAGTAGTATTTATATTGGATTTTCCATTCCAAAATTCTCAATAATCCAACATTCAGTCCATTGTCTGGATTTGTGCCCGGTTAATAGGATAGAATATATTTTTTCTTCATTAAAGTAAACCAAGACTCAACAAGGGTTGTTGGTAAAACTTATGACTATTTATTTATATAAACTTTATTGTACACCACAAAAACACATAACAAAAAAAACAAAATTAACACTACAAAATATACAATGGGCGGCCTTATCTCTTTCCGCGATCTCTTCCAGGCAACCTTGGAATGGACAGTGATTTGCGTGGACATAAAATGGGGCTATCGTTGGTGCAAATAAAAAGTATACAATATACTGGAATAGATACACAGATATATACATATCCTAAATAATAGATACATAAATACATACATACTTACTAAATATATGTATAAACAACAAAAATAAATGAAGACTATTTTAATGATAGTTAAAGTTACGAGAACAAGATCACAACGACAAGTAATGTTCCTTCACGAGTCTCTTAAATATTGGTAGCGATTGCGCGCGTTTAATTTGAACTGGCAATGCATTCCACAAACGAGCGGCCTGGACAGTAAAAGACTTGTCGAGGAAAGTTGTGGAATGCATAGGCATTTTAAGCTTCAAGTTATCTGATGACCTTAAAAATTTCGTGTGGGAGTTGCAAAGAAACTGGAAACGTTTCTTGAGATAGAGAGGGTGGAAGGGGAAAAAAGCACATTATACAAAAGGGAAAGATTATGAACATTCCTATGTTATTTGACTATGTTAGTAATCACAGACACTACACAAAAATAAGGAAAACATTCACGAAACAACGCACGGTTGGTCACTGTCGCGACATCCCGTGAGAGACGGCACAACAGTGACCCACATATACACAGTCCAGGCGACTCGCAACCATGCTTAAGACACTGTTGGAGCTGCCCCACACCCTGCGCACCAGGGAAGCGCACCTTTTACGCATTGTTGCGTTAGTGGAACTGACCTTAAATTGTCTGCCTAAAAGTGATTGGCCAAAATGCTTAAAGGTCACATAAACACTATTGTAGGTATTACATCAAAAAAAAAATTTTTTGTAAAAAGTTTTTATTTTTCAAAGGAGATGTTCCAAATTCGGCCCAGAATGTGTACAGTACCTCGAAAAATCTATGGAATTCGGGAAAAATACAGATAAATTGCTTAAATGCATACTTTTCTTGTAATAATTTGATATTTATCAATTATTTTTATCGAGTCAACATGGCGTCTCGCCAATTTAGGTACTCTGTGGTTAAAAACAATGACAGTAAACCATAGATCGGCCATTGATCATAGATCATGAACTGTCTACTGTCACTTCAGTAGCTTTCGTTGTCGTTCGCGGTTTGAAGTTCGTTTTGTTTTAATTTATCAAGTCTACAAAAGACTGAACGAAACGCAGTGATTTGACAATTAAGACAAATAAACATGTCAAACGTCATTAATCAAACAACATGACAGCTTACCGCCATGACGGGTTTTTGTTGTGTGTTGCAATTTCAAGTGTACATTCTTGTGTTTTACTACCAAACAAAGCCAACTTAAAAGTAATTGGATGATTGGAAACTGTTTTAATTGTGTTTCCCCATTTTTTTGTATGGTGTACATAGACGTGGCCGGCTCCATACATTTTGAAACATCTCTTTTAGTTATGGTACCTACTCCACACAAATTCATCTACCATTACCTGCTGTATGTAAATAACAGTGACAGGAACTTATCATATCATCCTTAGAGACTAAGTGGGAAATATACGTCTTATTGAAGCTAACTCAAAAACTTCCCAAGCAAAGTTAATAAAATTTATATGGGACCACCTCTGAAGTATGAACTACCAAAAAATAAAAGAATCATCAAAATCAATTCATATTGGAGTAACCGCGTAACAAACATACAGTTAAAAATCATACATTCGAATTGAGAACTTCCTCTTTTGAAGTCGGTTAAAAATAATATCATCAAACAAAATAAAATAAAACTTCTGCCTCGTTGGTCTAGTGGTCGCATGCACTACTGCTGAACATGAGGTCCTGGGTTCGATTCCCAGGTCGGGCAAAGTGTCATGGAGTTCTTCTTTCTGGAATTTCTCAGTAGCAGCCCGGAGTCTGGAATTGCGCCCGGTTGATGGCAACAGGCTCGCCCCCTATTACATGGGACTTAAAAAACATAACTGGCGAAATGTGGGTGTACTACAGGTACACCTATGCCCAACCCTTCAGGGAAACAAGGCGTGATGTTATGTTATGTAAACAAAAAAGGTACAAAATTGTCTTGCCGTCAACAGCACACATATATTTTAATTCCAATCAAAGGTTACAAACCTGTCAAAAATCTTTTAAAAACCAGCTATCCATTTTCGTAAACGATTACGACAAATTTGTTTCAGTTTGACAGTTCAACAACATTCATTGCATTATTTACGTTGCTGAGCTGATTTTTTTTTCGAACTTATGGAGCAATGGATTGTAATTTATTTTTAAACGATTCAAATTCCGATATAGGGTACAGGTTGCTTGTATTATTATCACAACTCGTTTGTCTAAAACAAAATTTGTTTCAAAATGACGTTACAATTTCAAAATCCTTTGTCCCACAGGATAAAATACCTATTATTTAATGTAAAATTCTTGTAAATAAAATGTACATATTTATATAACTGCTCACCCCAATGCTCACGGAGCGTGATTAATTCAACTCTGAGCACAAATATGGTAGTACTAGTGAGTGCAGAAGTGGTTTCTCATGTCAGATTATTAAAATTAATGTTGTTTGTTAAAAATCTCGACATTTTTATGTTTTTAAATCATTCTTACTAATATTATAAATGCGAATGTGAGTTTGTTTGTTTGTTACGCTTTCACGCTAAAACGTCTGAACAGATTTTAATGAAATTTGGTAAATAGGAAGACCATGACCTGGATGAGGACATAGGATACTTTTTATCCCGATAATCTTACGGGATTGAGACTTATGCGGGTGAAACTGCGGGACGCAGATGGTAATTTATAAGTACTTAAATGCATTATAAGTATTTTAATTTCATGGCTTATTTTTAATGTAATCAAGCTTCATAAAAATTTCGTTCAATGGATTAGGTAAGTTCATCCCGGGGAGTACCTAATGTACCGTCATCATACTCATTTCTGCAGCCTATCAGAATAACTGTCTTCTAATTTAAAAGAATCGTGACAAAAACCAATGTCATTAAAATAAATAATATGACTTTTCAACTTCATATTTTGGTATTGTGGTAAAATTTGTGCAACAAACCCAACAATATGGAAAAGGTTAAAAATGCTTTGACTTTTCTAAGGGAAATTAACAATAAAACACCATGCATTGGGGTTTCTTGCCATCCTAGGGACCAAGCTGAAATGTATCACTTGCTTGTAACTACACCGCCATCGGAACGCAAACCCTTCAATCCGCAACACACCAAAGCTCCTTCACAGTACAAATATATAGTATTATCTTCTAAACCAAATCCTAAGCATTACTACAGCTTGAAATCCCAAATTATTTCTCCATTTGATTTTACGAGAGGCCATTATCTAAATCTATCCCTGGAGAGTCTGGCAACACTGTTTAGCACTGAGCGTGATTCTCGGTAGTTTGCACAATAGTAGTGTATGATTTGCACACATAATTAATATCTGGGTAGTGATAATAAACACTGCACGTGGTGTTACGGAAATACTGAATTAAGTGGAAAATTGGGACATGTTTTTGAAACCATGGTTTAAGCTTTTTTTAAAGGCTCATGTTTTTTATGGATATGAACGGGTACTCTTGGCCTTCTGTTAGGCTTAAACGTTTACACTAATCTAGGTCTAATTATTTCCACCAAAACTATATCCTTGTTATTTTATACTTAACTAAGACTATAATTATTATTATTTATAATATTATAAAATGTAATATATTGTTTGCTTGATTGTTTGTAATTTTGTATGTAGGGTAATCTCCAGAACTACCAGTGCGATTTGAAAAATATTTTTTGCATTGGATAGCCCAATTTTTGAGGAAATTTTACTTCTATATAATATTAGTTGTAGTAGTAGCTGTTGGCCGCGACTTCTTCAGTGATCCAAGATGAAAAGTAGTCTATGTCCTTCTCCGGATCATAGTCTAACCCTGTGCCAAATTTCATCCAAATCCGTTCGGCCGTTTTAGCGTGAAAGCGTAACAAGCAAACAAACTCACTTTCGCATTTATAATACATCTACGGACACCTAAGGGGTTGAAGCGATACTGTAGTGCCTCTGGAATGTTCGCGGAGGCGAGGGTGTTGAACCGTACATTGTTGTTGTACCGAGACCTACAAACGTTGGCTACAAATACCCGCATAGATGTTTTATTTTTAATTCAATGTTTTTAATTTTAATTTTGGATTTTATTGTTTTAATTTCGATTAAAATTAAAATGATGATAGCTTTCGCCCGTAGTTTCGCCGCGAGGTCAGAAACTATCCCACGGAAACAAACTACCGGGACATAAAGTATCCGATATGTTGATCCAGGTTATAGACTATCAGTGTGCCAAATTTCATCCAAATCGGTCCAGATATTTTTGCGTGATTGAGTAACAAACATCCAAATATAGGTATTATTAGTAGGATATTGGTAGGAATATTTAGGATGTGAATTCCTTTTTAATACATTCAATAGTTTGGCGATGACCATTCCACCTATTAAATTTTTGAGATTTATACAGGGTGTCCAGTAAATAGCACGACATACTGCAGGGGGTGATAGCTAGGGTCACTACCTATCAATACAACACAATATATGTTCAACAAAATCTTACGGATTTACAGTTTTACAAAATTGAAAGAAAGAAAATTGTTCTGTGAAAATTTTAACAAAAAAAACTATTTCTTCAAAACATTCTTGTTTTTGATAAAAAAAAAAACTTATAATGAGTAGAGTAACTATTCACGAATAATTTGATGTAAAAGAAGTTCTAGAAAAAGATTTTTTCATTACGAGATGCTTAAAAATCTGTTTCAAGGTAGAGATTTTTCGATATTTCGGAAAATTTTGTCGTGCTATTTACTGGACACCCTGTATGTAGAGATTCAGGATCATCAAATACTATTCAACCCACTTTTATGTACTAACTTCTTACATGGAACCCCTCCGAAAATAGTTTATATCTGAATTATTATAATAGTTTGAAACAAGCTAACACATTTTTACCCTAACAATATTTTAATATAATAAAATAATATTAACTGGAGAAACTGAAAGAGCTCGTGGCCAAGTAATAATTGCCGCACGGGTCGATCCATCAGGTTAAGCTACGCTTGCCGGGGTTGGCCTGTGGATGGGTGAAAATCTTTTGACATACCGAGACTCCTCGTGAGTGCCTCGGAAAGCACCTTAAGCCGTTGGTCCCGGTTGTCATTCGTGGATCTTTGCGAGTCGTTACGCGTCGTGCCTAGGGGTATCATATTACCCACTTACTGGGTTGTGGAGGTCAGATAGGCAGTCGCTCCATGTAAAATACTGGAATTCAGCTGCATCCGTTTAGACTGGAAGCCGACCCCATTATGGTTGGGAAAAGGCTACGCAGATTGATTGATAATATTAACAAGTATAACGCCATTGTACACGACATTACTCTTAGCTGCTTATGAGGACGTAGGCTCGGGTGCGGGTAACTGACAAATTCTATGAACAACGGCTGTGTTTTATACTTATTTACTATATTTTAATTCGGGGATTTGTTTGATACAAAATAGGACCTAAGCATATTACCTTGTCAAAAACCATCAATCCCACTGCTGGGAAACAGGCCTCCTCTTTTTGAGAGAGAGTGGGTTATAGCTTATTATCAACCACGCAGGCCCAGTGAGATTTCGTATATTATGTCAAAATTGATGGTGTAACTCTTGTTTGTCCCCGCAAGTAATACAAAATTCTATAAAAATACGATACTATTTCGACAGTTTGACAGATTATATGGATAGCTGATGACATAGTTCGACTAAAACACATGAGCGGATAAGCAGCTATAGAGGTTTTAGTTACGTCAGAGCAGGCGATGCCGTCCGCGGGATGGCGTCCGCGCGCGGCAGACGTAAGAGACCAAAAATGGTCGCGCGGGTTAGACTTCTGAGTGGATAGATAATGCTTGTTTTTCTCTTTTCAGTTATGTTTTTGCAGTCGGGTTTTTTGTTTCTTCATTTATGTAATAATCTACCAGACGGACAAAAAATAATTTGCCAGCATCCCTATTTTTCTGAGTGTGATAAGGTAGAGGATACCACTCATATTTTAGTGGAATGTGTGCGGAACGAGGTTGAGACGAGTAACTATTTCGGACAGACTATTTAAAACGGTTTTAATTCTATTAATGTTGCCATGTATTGCAGTATCTTGGCTGCTCCCTTGTCCAGTACAGCCTAAAAATGTACAAAATTGTAAATAGAGATATAAAATGACCCTATGACGGTAGCATGGTCATACTGATCAAACTATCTATAAAGTAATAAAGAGGATGACAAGAGACCGGACGGCATGTCTTTATTTCCATGGAAGGTGGGTAGGCCTTTAGTGTGGGACGCAACGTGTGTCGATACTCTTGCGCCATCCCATCTTCCTGGCTCAGCGTGCTGGGCTGGCGCTGCCGCTGCGGCTGCAGAAAACCTTAAGCGACGAAAGTATAATAACCTTATAGTTAACTATATTTTCGAGCCGTTTGGGGTTGAAACCCTCGGGCCGAGGGGTCCGAGTGCTCAGGGTATGTTCAATGAAATCTCCAAACGACTAGTTGACACTTCCCGTGACCCAAGGGCTGGTTTTTACCTTGGACGCCATATTTTACTTTGTTAATAGTTTTAGTTATGTTAAGGTATACAAATTTTAGTTTTGGAAGAATACTTAGAAATAAAATAAGATAAAGAAAAAAAAAAGCCTCATCACTCAGATAATTCATTGACTACAAACGACCAACTCCTTGACTGCTAAGTGATTATTGAAAAATCCCAATTTTCTCGATGTCTCAATGCTTTCTGAGCCAAATATGAAAGGTTAAATGCTGATGTCATTTAAACATATTGATTTGGAATGTTTTGGTTTGAGTTTGGATGTACCGTACAGAGTATTTTTGTAAGATTACAATTTTATTGAAATGTTTGAAAAACAGGCTTTATTTTCATAGGATTGTGTCTTTGTTATTTATAAATAAAATCACATATATAATAAAACATAAATAATGAATCTGTTTTGAGATAAGAAAATATCGCTTGGTACTAAACTTGTGGTGTGCTATTCTGTAAACTTCACTTGGAACCTCACTCAAGTGAGCGCACACAATTCGAAAGCGAACTCAATTGTTTTTAAAGTAAATCATCGTGGATTTACAACGAGACACCATTTGAAAGTGATGTTTAGAGAAAAAACTCTTATTGTTAGCTATGAAGGTACAGACAGTCATATACAATGTTGATGCCTCCATGCGGCTCCCATAGGGAATCTGTAGAAGTAAAATTTTATGTACCCCCCCTATAAACCTTTTTACATGTTGCTACTCACATTGAGATTTTATTTCTTTGTGTTTACAACCACGGAAAATTAAAGGTCTTAATGAGAAGTGCTGTAAGTAATTTCACCAGCACATAAAATCACGCCTCTAATCCCCAAAAGGGTAGACAGTAGTTGTAGAGCTCTTTGTGATGGAGCTCGTAAGGTGAACTACTATAGTTTGACCGGGACCGTTGTTCCGCGCCTTAGGTAAGTGCGTGGCGATACAGGGGGGGGGGGGGGGCTCATTCATCAACGAACTACCTAACTCCAAGGCGTCGAACAGCGGTATCAGTAAAACCACGTAAAACTATACATACCATAACTCTTTCGGTTTGATTTCAGCTGCCAGTGTGACGTATGAGATATTTTAGCTAAGTCTTAAGTTACTGAAAGAGAGAGAGCAGTGATAGCCCAGAGGTAAGAGCCGCGACTTACGAGTTGTAGGTCGTAGGTTTGAACCCAAGCAGGCTCTTTACTTTGTGTAAATTATTTCATCACCACTGCTCACAAAACGGTGTAGGAAAACATCTTGAGGAAACTGGCATGTCCTAGAACCCGCACTGGGCCCGCGTGGTCGATTGCAGCCCACTCCCTGTAACTGAGAGGAGGGCTTGGTCCCAGCAGTGGGAACATTATAGAATGATAATGCTTATGGCTATATTAATTAGTTAAGAAACAAGCCGAGGGTTCAACTGAGGGTACGTTGTCTCTGCCGCCAATTAACATCTACAATACCAGAAGCATTGCAGATGAGTTGCCATCACAAAGACAAAGCTGAACTGTCTCATTTGCCTTTAATTATACCAATGCCCAAATTTTTGCCATTTTTAGGGTTCCATACCTCAAAAGGAAAAAAATGGAACCCTTGTAGGACCACTTCGTTGTCCATCCGTGGATCTGTCTGTCAAGACCCTTTTTCTTAGGAATGCGTGTAGGTATCAATTTGAAATTAATATCAAATATGTAAGTGTACGGTTTATTGGAGAAATAAAAAAATCAGGCTAATAAGTCAACGTAATAAAAAATACGGCCATTTATGCGATATATTTTATTACTCGCAAATAAATCAAAACCTATAGAGTACTTCCCGTTGACCTAGAATCATAAAATTTGGTAAGAAGCAAGGTCTCACAGCACAAGTGAAGGAAAAAGGCCGAAAATCGATAATTTGTAGTTTTATCACGCTTTTTTTTTACAATTACTAACTTACATTTGCATTTGGAGAATTAGCCGTAACGTATATCGGTGTATGGGAGAATTTTTTTTCAACAACAAGGATAAATTTGTTCTTAGGATTAATTCATCTCGACTACGGAAACCTTCATTGTGCTTGGTCCGACCCGCACGTGGCCGATTTTTTGACCTACGTCAATGATTTAGGCTTTTGGGTCGTAAAATCTTAAATTAATAGTTATTTTTGCTACAATAGAAAAGTTGGTTTTTGCTGTGAGTGTTGATTCACACACAAATTTATTACATTTATTTTTATCTTCAACGCACCGTAATGTTATCTTTAACATTCTCTTTATTTGATTATAAAAAAATATAATTCGTGTGCGGTCGGGGGACCCAAGGAGGAACGAAGTTCCTTGTCACGTATGACTTAAAACAGGAACAAAATTTTCGCAGCCGCCATCTTGGATTTTCAGTTTGAACAAATTCACACTTTTTATCTCTCTGTCTCTTTCTTTCTCTTTGAATTAGAAGAAGACAGTCACAAGCGCCTTTTCGCGTTTTGATTTACTGTCAGTGCACTCCTACCGCAAGCCGCGTTAAAAAACTTCGTTCCAAAAAATATAATAAAACATTTATTAGATAAAACCATATCAGATAATTTGCAATTTAACGGTTACACGTGTATCCGAACGTTTTATTGTTTGTTTCTTTTTTAGGCTTACTAGGTATGGAGTTTTAAAATCGAACTTGAATCGTTTTTTTTTATCTCTCGCCTTTTTCGTATCGAAGTGAAATTGGTAGAACAAAGTGAAATTCACATGTTTAACATTTTGTGAGTAGACCCAGCACAGTTCACAGCATTAAAAAAAAAAAAAAAAAGTTACTTTGTCTCACGCTCGCAGCAAAATAGCATTTTGCCCACTGTCTTTAGATAGCAAAACCTGCTTATTTGAGGTGCTGAGGTGAAAATTACATTACTTAATTTCCCTTTAACTAAGTTTAAAGGTAATTCCAAACCTATTTAGGTACCTGTAACGGTTGAATAATTTTGATCAGATTACTAAAGATTACGCTTCAAATACCTACCTTGATTAAAGCCTAAGTTATTGTATGTAAAACGTTTTATTAGGAGTTTCTAGATATAAGACATTCCAAAAAGGTTAATAAAAATAGTTTAAAAGCGACAATAGTCTAGCTGATAAGGCTGGCAGGCGAGAGATTGACGGTAACTTCAAATTTCGAACGGTGTGTCGTTGTGAATCCGCGATGATTTACTTTAAAAACAAATGAGTTCGATTTCGAATTGTGTGCGCTCACTTGAGCGAGGTGAGAAGTGTCAACATCATGATTTATCTAGCCTTTTGACCATTCAACTATGTTGGGGTTGGCTTCCTGTCTAACTGGATGCAGCTGAATACCAGTAGTTTACATGAAGCGATTGCAATGACTGTTAACACGGTACCTCTTGGTAAGACTAGTTGTCAGACATTCGGGCTTCAGCACGCCTATCTTGACCACCTAAGAAACGGGTTTTGTAGACGGAAGAATAGACAAAAGTGAATTATTTTGATTTTATGTATTTAACTTTCTCTCTACTCTTACACACGGTGTCTACTAGTACATCTCTTTTTACCCTCTGTCAAGTCGCAGGTATGCTGGAAGAGATTTCTTTAGAAATAAGCATCACCTTTGTGCGTATTTTTCTGTTCTTTTCTTCTTGTTTGTTTATATATGTGTGTACATAAATGGTTAAATAAATAAATAAAAAACAAAATTACAGATTGTGATTGTGATTCTGTCATTTTGTCTGCTGTTATGACGTAACAACTATCAAAGATCCACAAATGAGCCGGGACCAACGGTTTATGCCCGTTTTCACTTACTAACTAAATGAATCTGTAAATAAAAGTGCACTGTTGGATTTTTAACTCTCATCGCTGAGCCTAGCGTTGAAAATCCAACAGTGCATTTTTATTTAGGGATTTTTAAAATGTCACTAGTGGAGAGTGAAAAACGTGCAACAGTGTGCTTTCCGAGGCAAGGAGCAGTGAGCAGTGGCAACATCCTAATCTTAAACAGAAAAGAAAATGTGTTCTTTGTGTCTTTGCATTGCTTAACCCATAAAACCCTAAAAAGTCTGTATTATTAGAAATTTCTTACAACACCAAAAACCATGTTGAATAATGCTTTTAAAATTTTCAAACAATGTTTAGCCTTGTAAACGGATTATCGCTCAATAAATTTTATTTTTATCTGCAACTTTCACTATAAATCGGCATCGACCGTACCAGGCACCGGGTTTGAATCAAAAGCACTAGTTTGGTCTGTGGTTTTGCTTGTGTTGGAAGCGATTTATGATTGATGAAGAACTGGTTTTTTATAATACGGAATGGATATGTCAAAATATTGATAATAGCTTCAAAAAAGTTACGTAGGTATCTCCCAAAGGAAATCGAGCAGAAAAAGACGTTAATACTCGTACTTACGTAGAATTTTTGTCACTTTCGCAATTATTTTACACTATTTTTTTATCGTTTTGTTAGAACTTGGATTCTTCTTCATCTTTCCCTCACTGCTGAGGATCAAGACCACATAGACAACGTGTCTCCAAGCTATGTGGTCTTCTGCAGTGTAATCATCATCATCATCATTTCAGCCATAGGACGTCCACTGCTGAACATAGGCCTCCCCCAATGATTTCCAAATCGGCCGGTTGGAAGCGACCTGCATCCAGCGGCTTCCTGCGACCTTTATTAGGTCGTCTGTCCACTTTGTGGGTGGACGTCCTACGCTGCGCTTGCCGGTACGTAGCCTCCATTCCAGAACCTTTCTGCCCCATCGGCCGTCAGTTCTGCGCGCTATGTGCCCCGCCCACTGCCACTTAAGCTTGCTAATCCGTTGGGCTAAGTCAGCGACTTTAGTTCGTTTGCGGATCTCCTCATTTCTGATTCGATCTCGCAAAGAAACACCGAGCATAGCCCTATCCATAGCGCGCTGAGTGACCTTGAGCTTTCTTATGAGTGTGGACCGCTCGGTAAATGCTGACTCCACACATCCTTCTTGATCGCGTCTGACCATCTTGCTGGTATTCTGCCTTGAGCGCGTTTTCTTACTGCACCACAACCTTCGTTATAGAAGTTATTTTTCATGTTATTGAATGGAATTTAAGCTGAGTACCTATCTAACTGATGGTGACTGGTTAAAACCACCGACGGACATCAGCAACACAACAGTCATTGGAAATCTGTTGCAATCGTAAAGACGAATCTGAAATGTAAAAACATATTATATTATTATTACATCTACCTACTTAACTTACTGACTTACCTATACCACAAAATACATTACAGTACTACAGAAGATTAACCCCGCAAAATGATTTAGGGCCGATTTTTCAATCCTCAGTTAAATCGTTGAATAGTTATCTAGCGTATAAAATTATCTGGCTGTTTATCAGGCGAATAAATATTTTCAATTTTTCAATCGTATAATAACTGAAGAATAGTTATCCGTGGTCTTTGTTAACTAACTTCACACTATCATGGGCAAGCGAGATGCACAGATACAGTATTCAACGTGTTAGACAAGGATATAAACAAAACGTATGTTTGACATTTTGACGAGATTTCTTATCTTTTGTTTAGATCCACAGATGGTCAGCAATTGTGGCGACCTTTTTTTTTTGTTGTTTTTTAGTTTAGCTCATAGGATTCGGCATGTATTTAGTTGCAAAAGGATCAGTTAAAAATAAATTTTCTGTGTGTCTAACTGTGTTTTCGACTTAGTACTAAAAGTAAGGGCTTAGTGATTTTAAATTGTTAATTAATGTCGTCCCGAAAACTTAAGAAAAGTGATGTATTTTGAGACATTCAAAAAACTTACGTCAATTGAATCAAAAACATCCATGTTTTCAACTATACAAGATCACGAAAACACGCAGAGGCAAAGCACATTAAAACCTCAAACAAAACAAACGGCAAAACATTATTTATTCCGTAGAATAAGGAACTAACTGAGGCTTGAAGGGACAGTTAACTTTATTCCTCAGTTACGGGCTCTATTCGTCAGATACTGACTATCTGACTATTGAAAAATCCAGAATCATGCTATCTATGGAATAAACGCTATTCGATTCTTTATCTGAGGATTGAAAAATCGGCCCTTAGATAAATAGCGACTCTTGTTAAGACACAATAAAGTGTAATTCAGTTTGTACAGCGCTAATTACCTACAGTTATATTCACCTAGAAGTTACCTCTCTTTCTATCGCGTAACTCTTATATCTTCTGACTACGTTACGCTTACTGAATTGATCCAACTAGTCGAGCCAGCCGCAAATACAAAGTGCCATACCTAAAATGCAGAGCGCGACTGGCCTGCCTATTCGCTGGTTGACGGTAGAAATTGGTACGGTGTTAGTATTTCCCTAGACGCGCTCCTTTACAAAGAACTTTACTATTACTACTTTACCAACTACTATATTGTTCTCGTTGTCAGGCGAGGTTTGTCCTTCGGGCTGTCAACTTTCCAAAAATTGTCTTCTTACAATTTTATCACCATTTCATATATATGTACTATCGAAGAAATTCACATCTAAGCACCGTAAATACTATTTCTGCTTGCAGCGCTCGGACGCTATAGAAATCTCATCAACTAATATCATCACAGCTTCATAATTTTTATGTGGCCCTTTTTTTGTAAATGAAACAAAGACAGTAAACATTAAAATCAAAAACTTTTTTATCTTTGTTTCTTTTGTTCTGTTCTTAGTGGTCCAAACCACACGAACAACAAAAAAACAAAGAGGAAGAATTATGTATTATTATGATTTTTTTTTGTTTCATTGGTCGACGCAAACAGGGGAGTTAAACCGATGTGATTATCGTGTTCACGGGATTTTGTTTTCAAACTGCTTAGATATGAAGTTCTTCGATAGTACCTATAACTCAAACACGCGACTCCGCCTATACCTCTTTAAATTGATGACTATCCCTAAACGCAGAGGGTTATGATTTATGAGGCTATGTTTATGATTTATTACCGAACCAAATTGTATTGAAAACGGGTCAGCAGTTTATAAGTTTTTGAGTAGGATACGATTTCAATTTTATTGGTTGTTTAAGGCAAGTCAGTATTTCTTGAGGAGTTCGAGTTAAGTACTCACTGGTAAATTTAGTTTTCGAGGTGGTCATGGTTAGGTGACAACAGCCACCCGGGACTATCTTCAAGGTTAAGCAATCCTTGCTTTGAATGGGTGACTACCCATTCAAAGACCGACTTCAGCAAGCGTTGCGGCAAATTATGTAAGTCTATTAACTGCTCCCAAATTACCATGTTTATATTTTTTACATTCTTCAACTTTATATATTTACATTTTAATTTAAACTCTTTATCTAGGCTTTTGTGGACATAATAATTATTCAGATCTGTTTCAGCTGTAATAGCAATCACGTCATTTCGTTTAAAATATATTTTTATTAATTTATTTCTCTTTACATAGATTATTTTCTATTTTGTGAATATCAGAACGCTGTAGGCTTAGTGGACTGTAGATTTGTTGACCATCATTATTCTGTTAAGTACCTGGTACTTGTTGAAAGACCTACACTGTCCTCCCATACCTAATAACAATGTTATTTGCAAACATTGTAAAAGCCAATTATTTTTAAAAGAGTAACCGTGGAGTTTCTTGTCGGCTCTTCTCCATAGGAAATGACCAATTGGAACCGTGCACCTAGCTTCTGACGTTTCATAAGTGCCCATGTAGGTTTATGTGAAATAAAATATTTTGAATTTGAATTTGAGTTGCAATGGTTACTGGGCGGTCGTTCATTACATACCGACCCGCTTATAATGCCGGGACTATCAATAAAAGGCGTATTTATCAGTGAAAATATAATCATTTCTAGAATCGATGCTACTAATTTTAGTTCATCACGCGCGCTGACAGCTCTCGGAGCAGACCCTCCTTTCTTTTTTAAATCTTCTAAATATGAAATAGTGTTTATCTCATTATCATACCATCAACTCATAAAATACCCGTGGAGGTTGCATGGGAAAGCCATGCAAGCTAAAACCTCTGCAATACCTATGTCCCCTGTGGTCTGTCTGGATTTGTGCCCGGTTAACGGCATCAGACTCGCGTCCTATTACATGAAACTTAAATATAACTGGTGTAATTATGGGGGTACTATACACCTCTGCCTATGCCTACAAGGAATACGGGCATGATGTTATGAAAATAAACATAGACTAATATTCTGCTTCTAATCCTAGACAGCTAAGTAAATGTTTAATCTCTCCCAACATTATGAGATTCAATAAATAATTCACGTAAAATGGCTTCTAAGGCATGTACTGTAATATTCCTTAGTTATTCAGTAAAGGAATTTTAAATGACAACATTTTTATGTATAGGTTTTACTTACATAATTTAACTTTTTATATTTTGAGCCCAGTGGTTATGGTCTCGACTTACTAATTGCAGGTTGTAGGTTCGAGAACCCGGGGAGGCGCTTTACTTTGTGTAAATAATTTCATCGCCACTGCTCTCAAAATGGTGAAGGAAAACATCGTGAGGGAATGACCTGGAATAAAAAATGCGAAGACATTTGACATCTATCAAACTCAAACTCAAAGCATTTATTTCAATTAAACCATTTACAGGCACTTTCGAATTGTCAAAGAGTCAGTCAGTTAGTCAGAAAGTTGAAGCTAGTTGCCCCGTCAATAACGTACATTTCTATGGAGAAGAACGGGCAAGAAACTCCAAGGACACTTTAAATATAAAAATCACAAAATCCTGGGTACACTACTCTTGTTGATTCTATAAGTGAGAACAATGTAAAAAAAACAATATAAAAATCAAAAACGATTAAAAATAAGCCCTGGCAGATAAGAGATGATCAGTCTCAACTGACGGCGCCCGTTCACGAACATGACGCGTGGATCAGCACCATCCAGCTCAACCATTTTGTAGGGATCCGAATGATCCAACACACTCGCCACCATCAGCTATCAATCCGCACGGGGCTCGCGTGGTGGATTATGGCCCGCTCCTTCTCACTGAGACGAGGTCTGTGCCGCAGCAGGTGGGAACATTATGGGCTGATTATGCTTATGTTATATTTGGTCCAGGTGGTGCATCACTTCTCACAGAGAGAAGGCCCAGTAATAGGAACGTTATACTTAGGCTATTTATACTTTTATGCTATGTGGCCACCGCAAGCGCGGGCTTGCGGATGGTGAGCAATGGGTAGCTCGCCGTCCGGTAAGGACCAGGCCAAGTCGACGGCGCGTTGTGTTCCACGCACGCCTCAAAGAGATGTCAGCACAACTGAAAGGGTCCGATAGGACCGATGCCTGCCGGGGTCGCGGAAAAGTACGATAGGGATACCGTGGCCCCTGGTAACCTAGGAACACGGGTAGGTTTTAGTCAGTAAGAGTCTGACACGCCCTGCCGCTCCGCCTAGAGCGGGAGAAGTTATTTGGTAATAATTTCCCACCCAAAAAAAAGGCTATTTATAATGTAATGCTATGTGCGTTTGAAAGCAAAACGAATCTAATATTGTATAGAATAGCAGATACCTTTCTATTTAGAGTTAAACTAGTGTACCTATAAAAAATTTAAACATAATATTACACCTGAGACCTCTCAGATTTAGTACTCACATTTCGCCTGTTACCTATTTGTAAAGCCCATGTGATAGGGAGCGATTCTATTGCTAGCCAACCCAGTACAAATCCAGATTCCAGGCTGCTTCTGAGTAATTGCTGATGGTTAAGCCCATTAACACTCTGCCCTGCCTGGGAATTGAAACTTCATGCTCAGCAGTAGCACTTGTGACCACTAGACCAATGAGGCAGTCAGCTGGGGCGAAGCCATCGAGTAACACGGCGAAGCACTTGCTGTATCGCTTGATATCTCGAAGGCCTTTGACAGGATCTGGCACACTGAACTACTCAGCAAGCTTCCTGCTTGTGGCATCCCTGCTGATTTTTGTAGCTGGATATCAGACTTCCTTAGTGAACGGTCGATCAGAGTAGTCGTGGACGGCTGCTCCTCTGAGCTTATGGCTATTGATGCCGGAGTTCCTCAGGGGTCGGTTCTCTCTGCAACTCTTTTCCTGCTGCACATCAATGACCTGCTTCTGCCTGGTATTGTTGGGAACGCGGACGACAGTATCGTTTCAGAGAGATACTTGTCCAGCGCAAAAACCGGCGGGGCTGAAGTTCGTTCCCTGAGAGAGGCCATGATAGAGCGGACAGATTTGACCTGGAGCCTTATCTCCCGGTGGGGTGATGACAATCTGGTCTCTTTTTTTGACCAAACTCCTACTTTTCGGGGTACATCTGTTCCTGTAAATAATCGGCTCGAGCTCCTAGGCATGGAGTTGACATCTGGTCTCAACTTCGGTTCCACCATCGAGTACAAAGCTCAAACTACGACCAAAAAACTGGGCGTCCTAAATAAAGTTAATCGATACTTTACACCTGGACAGCTTTTAACCCTTTACAAAGCACAAGTCCGATCCTGCAT
This sequence comes from Xanthia togata, assembly GCA_963853775.1. NCBI lineage: Eukaryota > Metazoa > Arthropoda > Insecta > Lepidoptera > Noctuidae > Xanthia > Xanthia togata. Next base: position 9,014,234 of record OY970817.1, on the reverse strand, counting down.
GGAGTATTGCAGCCACCTTCGGGACGGCTCAGCTAAGTACCAACTTGCTGCACTTGATTCGGCGGAACGCAGAGCTAAGAAGCTCATTGGCGACGTTAAACTGGTGGATGCCGAGCTTCACAGCTTGGCTCATCGCCGCAAGGTTGCCTGCTTGTCGGTCTTCTACAGATTGTACTTCGGCGAGTGTGCCCATGAACTCCATTACCTCATTCCACCGGCCCCCATCTACCATCGGACATCTAAATGCACTGCAGGTTACCATCCCTACCTAGTTAATATTCCACCAACTCGCACTAAGCGTTTTCAAACATATTTTATAATGCGCACAGCAAAGGAGTGGAACTCTCTGCCTGCGTCTGTGTTTCCGCATACAACCCGAATTTAAAGTAAGAGTGAACAGGCTTCTTCTGGGTAAGCTCACTCCATCGTCGACTTTGTCTCTGTCACCTCTGACCTAGACTAGAGTCAAGAGCAAACCCATAGTAAAATAATAAAAAAAAGCTCAGAATATACCATCAATTTTGAATTAAACTTTCGCATGCCGAATTCAAAAATGTTGTGCTACAAAATACTTTCCAAACAAATGAAAAACGTGCTTTTTTATTCTGATAGGTACTATTTGAATTAAATTCCCCAACAACAAACGCTACATATCGGATTAAAGTCGAATGTTTTTTATTTTTTATTCAAACTTTACTCTCGCGTTCAACAATAGGATCCCCTGTGGCGTGTCACTACATTGATCCCTTTATTCTGAACAAACATTCCTATGCTTTGTGGATTTTTCCTATGAAGAAATGTGATTGTTTGTGACATGAAAATAACATCGCTTTTTATTGTTTTGGCCTGGTTTTCTCGTGCTGGGTAATATCGGAATATCCGGATTAAAAGTAACCTATGTCCTTCTCCAGGTCAAGGTTTCCCCAGGTGCCAAATATCATCCAAATCCGTTCTGCCGTTCTGCAATTTTGCATTTATAATATTAGTTGGGATTCCGTGGAGTGGAATTCCTATTCAAATAAGAGGAATCCCCAAAATAGTTGTGGGAAATTACTTTATTTCGACCGGCGACGAAGTGTTTATAACTATCTATCTCTTTATTTTTATTTTTTTTTTGATTTAAGTGTATTATAATTATGTATTTCTTTAATAAAAAATGATTTTTCTTTGTTCCTCTCAAACAGAGCACCTGCCATCTAATCTCTTCACCACCCTTGGTTGACTGGTAGAGAATGCCTAAGTCATTAAGTCCGCCTTTGTACTTTTTTGTGTGAAAAAGTTTAAATAAATAATTTCTTTTCGAGCTATTTCAAGTCCTAAAAATACGTTGATTTTAAACACTTAATAGAAAACATTGTTTTATTTCAAACATTGTTTAAAATACGTGTTTTAAAACCACTTGTTTGTTTTATGCCAACCCTAGTTCGACATAAGGATATGTTATAATTATGCCACATTACCGATTAAATTAGAGGCCTATTCCCATAAAAAATCTCAATGCATCGTCGAATTCCTTTATATTGCAGGCCCATAGGTGACAGTAACCATCAGGCCGTCTGTGGGTCTGTTTGACAACCACGAAAACACGAAGGTTTTTTCATGGAATAACTTATGCGAACAATGCCATATTGATTTTTCATTTCAGTTTCATTATTTGTGTAGATTTTTTGTTGATACTGTGTTTAGTCCACTCACGTATGCTACTAAGAATAATTATCTTAAGACAATATACAATTCTGTTTCTCAGTTAAACAAGGAATAATCAGCTCCGTAACAGTCTCTGGGTTAATTAGTGGGTACAAGGGAATGTAGTGTAGTATACTAGTGAATTAGTGTGACGCAAGGCGTACATCTTATACGTCTTCGGCCGAACTCTGCTCGTATACCTTCGGCCAAACTCGGCCGATCGAACCAACCTAATGCAACTTAATATTTTAAAGAGGTAAAATTTGTGAGTTTGTATGTAATCTTTGGAACTCCGATTTTGAAGCTCTCTAACGGGAGGCTATAGTATTTCCGAGTGTCATAAGTTATATTTTATTTTAAAACAAAGAAAAAACACGTAGATGAAGCCGCGGCCAGTAGCTTGCATAAAATAAAGTGATTGCGTACACTACTTGAACCGATATCGTTCGATGAAGTCCGATAACGACGATAAAGTTCCCACTCTGCTAGGACACAGGCCTCCTCCCTGTGAGACGGAGTGGGCCGTAATACACCACGCGAGCCCAGTGCGGGTTGGTAGATGTCTCATGTCTTCGAAGTTTTTGGTTATCGAACGATTCCTCACGATGTTTTCCGTCACCGTTTTTGAGAGCAGTGGTGATGAAATAATTTAGACAAAGTAAAGCGCGTCAGAGTTCGAACCTAAGACCTACAACTCGTAAGCCGCGGACGGTATCACTGGGCCACCACTGCTCTCATTTTTATCACCACTGCTCTCAGTACGCACCTACTTTTTTATACATATGTTTGGGTCGTTCGAACTTACAAACATGGTTTAACCAATGACGGATTAAGTGTACGCGAGCCATAAGGGTAAAGGTCACATATCAATTCGGAAAGAGATCGTCACCGTATTCCCTTTCGCCTCGCCGTCAAACAGGCGTCAACCTAACGTAAGCACGTAACCGGAGCGGATCAGCGGCTCCGGTATGTCGACTCGGCTACGGCTCGGCAACGTTGTGCTTACGGCTCCCCGTAAGTGCACACGGCAGTAAGGTGCTGCAGGCAGGCCGTGGGATGGGTGAGAGGGGCAAGGGTGGACGAAGAGACGTAAGCGCGAGAACTGGGCCTCAAGTCTGCTATTACAATAGTGTCAGAATGGTCTATCATTGTTTTCATAATTGTTGATTTTGACAAGTTTGGTAATCTACTAACATATTGGCGTCATTATGACTTTCCAATGGTCAGCCACTGACACTCCATTGAAAGAAATGGCATCTATTGGTAATCTCGTACATAATGAAAAATGAATGACTGACTTAAGCGGTAATCTGCTAAAATTTTGACAGTTCCTTTGATCAGTGACCTACCATGAGAACGTCGCTGTGCATTCATTTCTTTTAATTCGTTACGAGTATCGTGTTTGTGGAATACAATGATCAACCAATGATCGACCATTATGAATTTAGCAGATTACGAACTTTTAGCAAAATGGCAATGGGATCGTGTTGGAATGACGAATTTATAAAAATAGCAGACTTGGGCCCCTGCAAGTTGACCACGCTCCCACCGCGGTTCGTGAGCTTGTCCCGAGGCGTTACGATTCCAATTAGTGTGCGTTGCAGTAGGGAGTTTTATACAAAGAACACTGAATAGCTCGAGTTGATACAGTCACGATACCTTTCCAAGTTGATATGTGTGCTATAACTTAAATTAGTGAGGGTGAAATTAATGGGTATAACATAAGGCCCTGAATAATGTATAAGTACACTGTTATAGTTCAGATTATAGGTACTTTAACTTCGTTAGTGAGTAATTCTTCTGTGGTCTAAGAAAAGGAAAGTTGCTTGTAAGTATTAATAAGACTAGCCATATTAATAAGACTATTCATTAGGTGAAAACTTTTTTCGGGAAATAAAGCAATTATTTATTCTTAACAGAGACACAGTATGAATAAATAACAGTATTATGTCTTCATAGAAAGCGAAGCGCTTCGAAATCTCAGTGTATCATCATTACGTAACAGTATCGAGTGCGCGGCAGTTACGCACGGACACGAATGGTTTAATTACCGACCAGCCTTAGGTACTGCCGAGACACAATATTTATTTATTTATACTTCCAGCACAGAAATGTACAGAGGCGGACTTAATGCCGTAGGCATTTTCTACCAGTCAAGCTGTGGGTGATGCTGAGACAAACAGTGGTAGGTACAATCATCATTACATTTAGTTCCTTGCTCTTGTTTCATGTTTATAGATATATATTATAAGTATATCTATGTATATATATTTATATGAATAAGTTTATGCTCTACGTATGTATGTACATATTTATTGTATATGTAGATGGTACACCGCTGACTACCTGCAGTATTGTCTCTCCTATTACCTTTAATCCATCCAAAGGTTGTCTGTAAAAGATCGCTTTAAGCGATAAGACCGCCCATTGTGTCACCCTATGTAAAATTTCTAAATTTATGTCTGTGACTTTTATGGTGTACAATAAAGAGTATTCTATCTATCTATCTATCTACAATTACGAAAACTTGAGGAACTAATTATACACCTATTAAAAACTATAAATATAATTTATGTGACTAATTATATACAAATATAAGCATAAATAAACGAATATAAAAAAAAAGAGACAAAAAATGGGAAAACATTAACGTTGAGATTAATACTGTTACTTTAATGTACTGTGGTTTCGGCGACCGGCCAGTCGCTTGTAAGTTACGCGTCACCACTGCGTGGTGAGTCGCGAAGTCGCTTGGGCGAGTGGCATCCACATGCATAGGCAAATAATAATTGAGTTAGGCGCAGAAAGAGCCCGCGCTGCAGAGTTTCGTGAAAACATGTAGTGAAATAGTATTAAATTTCTATAACAATGTTAATTAATATTTACAACGAATTACAAAAATGTATGTTCATTGCATCCCTAAAGATTCAAGCTTTCATAGATTGTATTGATTTACGGCTGATAAGAGACATTTTAAATTTGTAACAAATTTTCATACAGTTTCTGATACTGCCGTTGCTATTGTATTTACTCGGCACTAGATTTCTTAGACTCATTGCGTTCCTTATGATGCAAGCTTTTTAGATTGGATTAAAAAAAAATATCTGAGCATATTTACGTCCGATATCAGTCTATATTTTAAATTATTTTGCTATTGTCAACTTCATATGCATTTGGACCCCTATTTTACGAAATATTTTTGTTATATCTCTTTAGGTCCTGGCAGTCCTTTGTCAACTCTTGGGAATGAAACCAGAATCACCTTTCTAGCTGAACAGGTTTTTGCAGTATACTAATTGGCATTACAATATATAGTGAAAAATAGATGGTCGCGCGCATGGCATCATAGGCAAATTATATCCTGCCTCAAAAATTTTATAAATAAATGACCTGTCTTTTGCGTGCTCAACTATTACTTTAGCATTAAAATTCTTGTAGTTATTAGCGATTGAAATATTACATGTTTTTGCCGGTCAGAAATATTGAACTTACTACCAGTACTCTGAGCGAAAATACGTTTGCACGACGTCAAAAAAAAGGCGGAAAAGGTTTTCGACACAAATAAAAACTTGTACACTTTTAGATGCAAAAATGTTGTGAGAAGGCGTAGGTATTATTACAAGTCTTTTAGATTTCAGGTTGTTTATAAACGGACGCAACACACGTCGTAAAAAGTCAAAGTCAAATAATTTATTTCAATTAGGCATAAAAAAGGCACTTTTGAACGTCAAAATTTACAAAAAAATTATAATAATTGATTCTAGTCGCCCCTTCCAAAAGGTAGTTTTCTTATGGAGAAGAATGGGCAAGAAACTCCACCGTTAATCTTTTGAAATGATCTCACAATATCTTGTATACACTAATTATATGTGAAGACTATGCACCTAGAATAAGATAACCGTGCACAATTCGAAAGCGAAGTCATTTGTTTTTAAAGTAAATCATCGCGGATTCACAACGAGACACCGTTCGAATTTCGAAGGGATGTTTAGATAGCAATACTGGGGGCCTATCATGACGTATTAATGCCACCATTTTTTCAGTGTGAGTGCGAGACGGAGTTAAACAAGGCCGATAGCGCCATCCTTTTTCCGAAGTGGAATAATGAAAGAATTAAATACTTCAAAAAAGGGGCCCTGTTTTTAAGTTTTAGGTCCGGACTCTGCCAAAGTGGAGATGAAATGAGAGGATAGGAGATGTGTTTTAAACAACCAATCGAATGTCGTTATTCACATAATTATTTCGTCTCCACTCAGCTTCAGTGGATACCACTGACCGGAGATGTATCATATTTGTACTATATTTGTCTCGCCGAGACTGAGCTGGGCGGCGTTACAAAGCGGAGATATGAGCTGTGCCTCGCAAGCTGGCGACGGCGCGCAGCGAAGACGAGAAGACATGTGAGCGGCGTGCAGTGAGCGGTCAACATCCAATGCTCGCCGCACGCAGCTCCAGTTCCGCTCTAGCCAGCACATATCTCCGCTTCGGAGATCATCTCCGCTTTGGTGGAGTCCAGGCCTTACTGCACGCTAATTTAACAGCACTTTTGATCTCCATCTCTCTCAAAAGGCTAAGTTCATGAATGAGTTGCAAAGAAAGCCGTATAATTTGAATATTTTACAGAAATATGGCTTGTATAATTTAAGCTTGAATTAAAATAAATGGAACTTATATTTAAACAGTCAGTTGCTGCTGAAACTACTTCTAATGTAGATTTATGCACAGTTAATTCAGTTGCATTTTGAGATGAAGATTTTAAATGCAATCATGGAAATTTTAAATTGAAGAGTTGGTATAACATCAATTGGAAATAATTATTTAAATAGACCAGTAGTTTATTTATTTATTTATATGTATAACAATATGTATTAGGTATGTTGAAGCTGTTGGTACTCCCCGTTACTTGTCCATAAGGGTTCATTAAAAAATCAGCGTCAGACAGCATTTGTCGGGCATTAATGCTGAAGTGAACCTTTTTGGCGCAGCCGTGAAGCACACACTATTATTGCTTTATGATTATTTTCACTTTTTATTTTGTTTATGTGTTTCACGAACTGTGTCCAAATAAATATTATTCTTTGTTTCTTTCTTTATATTAAGATAGTATTATTAATTCAGCCAATCGAAGTCAACTGCTGGACATAGGCCTCCCAGGCTGCGTCAAAACACACAGGCCTCCACCTTCCACATCCAGTCTATCCCAGCCACCTTCTTAAGGTCGTCGGTCCATCTTGCCGATACGCGGTCTCCACTCCAGGTGTCCTCTGTTTCGCGGGAAAGTCCGAAAGGGATACCGTGGCCCCCTGGCATCGCACAGGCAACAGAAGGAACACGGGTGGGTTTTAGTCAGTAAGAGTCTGACACGCTCTCCCGCTCCACCCAGAGCGGGAGAAGTCATTTGATGATTTCCCAACAAAAAAAAAAAAAAAAATTTTCTTCTGTTATGAAATGAAATGAAATTGTTTATTCTGTAAATATGATATTGGAATCACTTTTACACTTTAGCTAGATGAGTTCGGCGTTTCCTATCTGACTACTCTGAGAAGAAAGGCTGAAACAAACTTAGAGGCCACAGTCTCTTTTAAAGACCAGACATAATCTTGATCAGGCCTTATGAGGACCATGTAGATTAGTCTGAAATGGTCTTTTGAGAAAAGAACCACACAGATTTGAGTGGTCCTGTCCTGTCAGTGCAAGCATTTGTCAGTAATCGTGGAGCTCAACTCAGAACTTAAGGAGCTCAAATCGATGAACAATATCAAAGAAAGGATATTTGGATAGGTCACATAAACTACTCAAACTGCCAGACCATCATTAAAACTAATTGAGAAAGAAAAAAAAACCACATAGTCCTCACATTCACAAAAAATAAAATAACATAATACTTTACAAAGTAATCATGTATGAATCAACAATGTCAATGTTTATATAATACTGGTATATTTTGATGATTTTGCTGAATAATTTGGTATAATGTTATTTTTTATGATTTTATCAGAAGGCTCAGCAGAGCGAGTGTTCTAACGGCTTGTCACTTCAGTTTGCTGACTCTGCACGCATTTATTTTTGTAATTCTTTTCCGGATAATACCATTTCTGATTTTATTCTTATAGTATAAAATAAAGAAAGAGGAGTCATACGCAGATGAAGAGAGAGAGAGAGAGGCAGAAGTCGTTGGGGAAAATTTGACCCAGGAGTGGGTAATAATTACGAGTTGTATTCAAATGTTTCGCATAAACGAATACCAAATAATGAGCAGGCATTATTAAATACCGAGCCTTTTCCTAACTATGTTGTGGTCAGCTTCGCGACTAACCAGAAATAGCTGTATACCAGTATTTTACATGGAGCGACTGTCTATTTGACCTCCACAACCCAGTTAATGGATAACGCGATACCCCTTGGTAAGACTGGTTGTGGGACATTCTGGCTGTACAGACTGGCAGCGGGGCAGTAGATATAAGTAGAAAACATCTGCCGAAATATAAGTTAAGACTAATTTAGTTAGTCATTTATTACCACTTAAGGTATTAAAAAAAAGTCTTTTATAGACAAGTAACTCTCAATCATGTGAAAACACAATCATTCTGTCAAAAAAATAAAATGGTTTTAGTTTACTACGCCGTAGACCTCGCTACGAGTATGCCCTACATTGCTACGCGGCTACGAATTCCGTAGACATTTCTGACATTATTAGAAATACAATATTACAATTAGGTGTAGAATTATTAACTTCAGGCCTTGTTTCAAAACGGAACTGGCTCAGATTTATTAATTCCGTTAGCCTTTGTAAGAAAATTCTATAATTATTATGGGGCGTTCTTATTAACTTAGTTGTAAATTATTGTTAACTTAAAATGTTTATCGCAAGTTTAACTTAATTTGTACTTAGTTGAAGTTGTTGTTTATTGAAGTTAAAGTTTGGTCTTTGGTCAACTTTTCATTATTTTGACTAGTTTTTATTACAATTTGCTAGACAAAAACTTAATATTTATTCTTAATACAATATGTGTACCTGCTGTGTGTTTATACCTGCGCTCCGCGGTTTCACCTCATAGGTCTCGATCCCGTGGGAATATCGAGATAAAAAGTATTCTATGTCCTAATCCAGGTCATGGTCTACCCATGTGCAAAATTTCATCCAAATCGGTTCAGCCGTTTTAGTGTGAAAACGTAACAAATAAACTCACCTTCGTATTTAGTATATAATAGTTAAGTCCCTTAATAGTTTATCGGCTCGGTAAAAGGATGAATCTTGTGAGTTTAATTTTTTATAACTATTATTGACCATATAAATTAGATTGTTCTCACATATAGAAGCTACAAGAATAATGTACCCAGGATTTAGTAATATCTTAATTTAAAAGAGACGTTTTGGAATGGGCAACTAGCTTCAACTTTCTGACTAACTGACTCTTTGACAATTCAAAAGTGCTTGAAAAAGGTTTGAGTTTGATACTTTCATTGTTTAATCAATATTAATTTTCAAAAATATTTTTCACCAGTCGCTTTATATAAGTTATTATCAAACCACAGAGATTCATACAGTGTTAGCCTAGTTTTGCCCTGAACAAAACAAACTGTAAACTACCAATATAGCCAATCGCACTGACAATAACATCATCATCATCATCATCAACATTTCAGCCATAGGACGTCCACTGCTGAACATAGGCCTCGCCCAATGATTTCCAAATCGGCCGGTTGGAATTGGCCTGCATCCAGCGGCTTCCTGCGACCTTTATTAGGTCGTCTGTCCACCTTGCGGGTGGACGTCCTACGCTGCGCTTGCCGGTAATAAAATAATATCGTTATAATGAAATTACAGTTACAGACCACAACGCAATCAACAACAAAAAAAACAATTTGATCCAGTTACACACAATATCGAATGGTGGAGCTCGTGGCTAAGTAATATCAGCCGCACGGGTCGATCCATCAGGTTAAGCTACGCTTGCCGGGGTAGGGCCGTGGATGTGTGACCATCTTTACATACCGAGACTCCTCCGTGCCTCGGAAAGCACGTCAAGCCGTTGGTCCCGGCTCTCATTCGTGGATCTTTGACAGTCGTTACGGGTCGTCAAGAAGCCCGAAACTCTGACAACCAGTCTTACCAAGGGGTATGTTACCCAGTAACAGCGGCCAGGCCAGCGGTTGGCGCTCCGATTGGCCCTTCACTGGCCTTCACTGGTGAAGTGGCTAATCGGAGCGCCGAACGCGGTCGATGCGTAAAGTCGAGATAGTTAAAAGCAACTCGCACTAGGGCCTCTGCAGTCCGGTCCGATTCAAACTCAAACTCAACTCAAATCATTTATTCCAAATAAACCAATTACAGGTACTTTTGAATTGTCAAGGGGTCGGTCAGTCAGAAAGATGAAGCTAGTTGCCCATTCCAAAGCCTAGTAGGTTCCTATGGAGAAGAACGGGCAAGAAACTCCATGGACACTCTTTTAAATTAGAATATTGTTACAAAACATTGGTTACATCATTCATGTTGAAATTATACATGTGAGAACAATGTAGTAAATCGTGCACGTTAAAAACGACCATAATAAAAATATAAAAACAAAAATAATTAAAATAAGCCGTGGCAGCTAAGAGATGACCAGTCCCCACTGACGGCGCCCGTTCACGAAACGAACGAAACGATTCTGCGAGTAGGTATCATTACGTAAACTAATAAAGATTTAAGATTTTTAACATTGTAAATCTGTGTTTAAATATATATATCTATAGATGTCTAATAATCCGGGATTAGCGAAAAAAAATCCCCTGCCTCTGGCCTGATTACCGAGCGCCTATTGTACAATATCATATAAACAATAATTCATCACCATCACCGTCATTATTATCATCATCATCATCCTCTTAGAACCTGTCGGAAAATGGGTTGGTACCATCTGATGGCCAACTCACAACTCAAGCACTGCGTGCGCTCATAGGTCAAATCATTACTTCAAAGTGTGTCATAGCCTTTTTTATTTTTTGTTCATTTGTATATTATTTACTCGTGCTTTTATATGTTGAGCTGTCTTTTGTGTGCACCAATAGGACGATCTATCTATCTATCAAATCTAATAACGCGCGCTTACCGCTTTGTAATAGAAAGTCGGGGGCTTCCTGTTACACATTTCCATGGAATCACTCCCACATATTTGATTATTTCGATTTTGATTAAAGAAAAGCGAGAAGATCGATAATACACATTAAAAAAACATGTATTTACACGTGCCGCTTTGTTATTAGAAAACACGATGAATAAAGTGAAATTATTATTCTAACAAAACAAATGTTGTTTTGTTAGAATAATAATTTCACAATTCAACAAATGTTATCTTTAAATAGGTACCTACATATTTTCATGTCGCTCACAAAACATTAAACACACATTTCATTTATCTAACAAAAATAACCTTTAACAAAACTAAAATGAAAAAGAGAAAATTAAACTGTAACATTTTGCTTAAGCAGATATCATCTCGCGAAAATATTTATTCAACACATAATCCCCCATTTCAATGTCGGGTCACAGGACCTCTGTAAACAGTGCGATAATTTTGTGAAATTTAAAATGATAAGTCCTAAATTAACAACGGTAGGATGAATTGGGGCGACCTTTAATTCCTTTAACCTAATATCTTTGGAAAAAGATTAATTAAAAAGCCTACTTTGATGATTAAAATAATATCGACCTGTTAAAATTTCGGTGTAAGGTGGAATCGTTATTTCATGGGTAGAAGGCGTCTTCATGCCACTAAGGGGACGACAGGAGGTAAACGCAAGTTATAAAATGTTCTGTCTTTTTTTTCTCTTCAGTCCAACAGTGATCGTGCTTTAGCTGTTGTCAGCCTCTCAAAAGGGCTAATCCTAAAAGTTGGCAACGTCGCAAATAGATGTCAAATATTTACCTGTTTTGATTAATTTGGCAATATTACTGTATGGAAATATGAAATGTGGCTAACTAGCGAACTAGAATATTAACAATTAATATCGTTACACCGAATATTTAGTTTTAGATCTAAAAAAAATATTTGGAAACTTTCCAAATGCCTTTTTTACACCTAAAACGATTAGAACATGAAATTCAGTGTTAAATTGCAATTCATTATGAATATTCCGGTTCGCTAGTTAGCCAAATTTCATATTTCCATACAGTAATATTGCAAAATTAATCAAAACAGCGAAATATTTTAAACCTATTTTCGACGTTGTCCACTTTCAGAATAAATGCTAGTCCTAGTATAGTTGTTCTCTAAGCATCATTTCGAAATTCGAACGGTTTCTCGTCGTGAATCCGCGATGACTACTTTAAAAACAAATGAGTTCGCTTTCGGATTGTGTGCGCTCACTTGAGCGATCTTTACAGAATAGCATACAGTTATAAAGATTTTTTCCCTCACTGTAACGATTCAGAACATGTTGTACACACAATAGTGTATGCAATGTGGTGAGCAAAATGTTAGCTTTAAAGACTTAATAGTTATTGTGCAACAAGAGAGCAAAGTCGTTTTTTGCTGCGAGTGTTGATTTTGAATTCCGAGTAAGCGAAGGATTCTATAATTGAATCACGAGCGTAGCGAGTGATTCTAGGTTAGAATCCTGAGCGCTGCGAGGGATTCAAAGACACGAGATGCAAATAACTTTGCTCTCGTGTAACACATACAACTTTTCACCTCAGCAGCGAGGTCATACAACATGTAAAAAAAACCCTGTCCGATCTGTGAGGGTGTTGTTAGGTATCGTATTGATAGCATATTTATGTGGAAATTTTCAGGAAAAAAGAAAAAATAATCCCCGCATTTTTTTTCAATGGTGAATTTGACCGAATTTTACATTTGGTGCGGGCGGCGGCCGTCGTTTAGCGGGTGTCTAAAAGTCATAAGTTATGAGTTTTGCCATTTTTTTATGGATTTGGGGTAATTTTGGAACTAAAAATGTGAATTTTAAATACCAATAACTTTTTTACCATCAATAATAATCAAAAAAATACTGTTTTGTAATGTTACTGCAGTACCATATGCCCATTTTCGAATGGGACAAGGTTTTTTTTTTACATAATCTTCATCACCTCGTAATTTGCAGCCACCATCTTGGATTTATATTTTGACCTCACTATCGACTTTAGCACCCTCGAAAACTATGAAAACGACAGCCATGACGAAAAATGTGAAAATTTTCGCAGCCGTCATCTTGGATTTTTATTTTTTAGTGGCATGAGGAACAGGGTGTAAAGTTCACTCATCCACCATAGAAAAGGGAGGATCCTCCGACCAGACGGGTGTTGTGTCTGGCGGGCCGACTGCCCGACTGTTGATTTCGGATAGTCTTATATATGTCGTTCGCGCGGTAAACTCTAATTGCGCGATGCAGGACTTGTGTGACGTCATGTCTTTGATGCGTAGTTCGTATGTGGCGGTGTAACCGCTATAATTTTGACTTCATTTTCAGCTTAAGCAACCTTGAAAACCATAGAAACGATACCCATGAAGAAAAAATTGAAAATTTTCGCAGCGGCCATCTTGGATTTACATTTTGACTTCACTATCGGCTTTAGCAACCTTGAAAACCATAGAAACGATACCCATGAAGAAAAATTTGAAATTTTTCGCAGCCGCCATCTTGGATTTACATTTTGACCTCACGATCGGCTTTGGCACCCTTGAAAACTATGAAAGCGACACCCATTATGAAAAATGTGAAAATTTTCACAACCGCCATCTTGGATTTTCATTTCGACCAAATTCACACTTAATATCTCTCTCCGTCTTTCTTTCTCTTTGAATTAGAAGAAGACAGTCGCAAGCGCCTTTTCGCGTGACGATTTCTGCCAGTGCACTCTAACCGCAAACCGCTTAAGAACATCGTTCTAAAAATTTTATAAAACAGAATTTAAATAAAACCTTATCAGATGATTTGCAATTTTAATATTTTATGTACCTATATCCGAACGTTTTATTGTTTGTTTCTTTTTTGTTCCTAGTAGTTAGGTATAGAATTTTGAAATCGAACTTCGAATTGACTTGTTTCTCTCTCGGTTTTTTGGTATCGAAGTGAAAGTGACAAAACTAATTGAAGTTCAAATCTTTAGAATTTTGTGAGTAGACCCAACACTGCTCTCGGCATTTAAAAAAAAAAATTAAAAAGTTACTTTGTCTCACGCTCGCAGCAAAATCGAATTTTGCTCACTGTTTTTTGACAGCAAAACCTGCTTGTTTGAGGTGAAAAATAATAAATATTGTTGTGACCATGCTTTATGTTTTTATTATGTCTTTTGATGCGTAACATCTTTCTTCTCGCTTTTCTGCAATCTTTAGGAGTGATTTCGTGTCAAGGGACGGAAGTGTGTAACAGGATGCCGGGAAGCGCGCGTTATTTGATTCGACCAATGATAACGCGCGATGCTAAAGTTGACCGTCAGACGGTACTAACCCATTTTCAAGAGGTTGGTACTGTCAGCCAAGATGTCACATGTTACACATCTTATGCGACTGGTGTAAGGCTAGACACTTAAAAAAATTAAAAATAACGTTTTAAGTTACACTTTTTGACAAATAAATTAGTTGTATAAGCGACTTGGTAATGTTAACCAGCAATACCTAGCCCACACATATTTACCACTGCAAATATGTATGTTTTTTTTTTTTTTTTTAATTTCGAATACATTGATAGCTGTTGCTCAAAACTCGTCGGCAGTGGTTAAGCAATTGTCTGCTGCGCTGCGTGTCGCGGGTTCGATTCCCGCACGAAACAAATATTTGTATGACCTACATGTAGTTGTTCCGGGTCTGGCTGTTTGTGTATGTGAGTTTAAGTGTTTGTAAACGCACCCACGATACAGGAGAAATTCCTAGTGTGGGGCAACGTTTAAAAAAAAAAAAAAAAAAAACTAGCAAAACCAGACCTAATTTTACAAAAAAAAAGTAAGTCAATCTTAAAAGAATGGAATTAAGGAGTGGTTTCTAAGACAAAAGAACAAAAAAAAAACCATAATAATAAATATAGTACAATAGAAATTAAGCCAGCTGTGCTAGTGACCTAGATTCCTGCTGATATACAAAACACAATGAGTACAAAGCCAGAACATACCTTTTGTGCCTTTAATTGTTTTCTAAAGACCCCTTTTTTAAGTTCAAGATGGCGCCGAAAGGTACCCGTTTGAGGTTGGATTTGTCAGGTCAGCAGAATTAATGGATTTTGACCTCTTGACAATAGATATGGTAAGTTGTCAAAGGTCAGAAACCCATGCCCCGGCCCCATGACCCATGTCCCATATAGGATGCCAGAAATAATTACAATGTTTTAATGTAGTATTTGTAACGGCTTTGCAGGCCGTTAACTGATAGGTAGGGTGCAGACTGTACATGTATACCATAAAAGCTAGAATAAAGCTTTGGCAAAACCTGACCGACCACAACGTGGGATGCGGGACCTAAGCGGGAGCGCCATATAATTTTGACGAGCAGCGTCCGCCGCGCGGTAGACGCTCCCGTTTCAGTCTCGCGACCCGCATCGTGGTCGCGCAGATTTGGCTCTGACTCTCCCTAAATCGGGGCACATGGTGTAAGTTAGAGGGTTCTGTGCAAGTATCCGCTTCTGTGGCGAGTAGAACTAGTAATGTGCGTGCGTGTTAGTGATGTGTTTAGACACTTACTATCATCATTATTTATTTATTTATTTATTTGCTAACATGTAAAACACTAGTTAGTAGGCATGCATTAAAATTGCATGGCACAGTATTAAGACATGCTCCCTGTAAGGCCACTACAAATGTTTTATATCAAATTATTAAATTAGACCGTACATGAATTTGAAGTTTCTAAGTATTACATTTTAATAAACCATAGTTATTCAATTATTACATTTTATATTAAATAAATAATAATTATTAATTCGTTCATTCATTTTAGCAATTATAGGTAAGCATATAAAAGTAAAGTCATTTATTATTTCACATTTAAGTACGTACATAAGTAAATACGTTTGTGATGTCACAACGTTATATCGTGAATTTCATGTTTGTCATCATGTCATTAGATTACTTCATACTACGAGTAAATCTATCAGCTAGACGTGTTAGCTCTTAGAAAGAGCGTCGTCACAGACGAATTATACTGAAGCCTTCTCCATATCTTGGTCTTAACCTCATATCTATTAGTTCAAAGTGCAGAAAACCTGTGCAGTTTATTAGGCTAGAAACAGGGCTTGAAATGTGAGTATTTCTACCATTGGCCTTGGTGTGATACCGGTACCAGAGTAGTACCTGTACTATTGGCATTTCTAATAAGTGTCGTGTAAAAACGTGTAGTGTATTTATTGTATATGTAAATGGTACACCGCTGACTACCTGCAGTATTGTCTCTCCTGTTACCTTTAATCCATCCAAAGGTTGTCTGTAATATATCGCGATAAGACCGCCCATTGTGTCACCCTATGTAAAATTTCTAAATTTATGTCTGTAATTTTTATGGTGTAGGTACAATAAAGAATATTCTATCTACTCGTATTCTATTTATCTAAAAACAGATATAGTAAGTAAAAAGGATAGTTATCAGGCATTAGAAAAATAATTTCAAGATTGCCAACCGTACGAGCTTCTTCGTACAAATATAAGATTTTTAATACGCGCCTTGTACCTGAATTTGGTACAGGTACTTGTTAGGTGGAGTACCGGTACCAGTCTGGAACCGGTATCCAGGTTCCGAAATGGAAAGAACCGCTAAGTACCAATACTGGACCTGTACTTTGGTACCGGTTCTAAGCCCTGGCTGGCAGTGAACTTCAATACAATTGTAAAAGGCAAAATATAAAAGTAATAAAACTGAAACTCAAATACCACAAAAAAGTTACCTAAAAAGGTATTTATAAACAAGACATCACAGACCGACAAATAAACAATCCGGAGTCACACGTGTTAGGGGGCATAAATTGAACAGATTATGTGTGACACCGTTTTTTTTAAAGTTTATTAGATATTGGATCATTAGTGTTGGATCATTCGGTTCCCTACAAAATGGTTGAGCTGGATGGTGCTGATCCACGCGTCATGTTCGTGAACGAGCGCCGTCAGTTGAGACTGGTCATCTCTTATCTGCCAGGGCTTATTTTTAATCGTTTTTGATTTATATATATTTTTTTACATTGTTCTCACATATAGAATCAACAAGAGTAATGTACCCAGGATTTTGTAATTTCTCTGTTTAAAAGAGTGTCCTTGGAGTTTCTTGCCCGTTCTTCTCCATAGAGATCTACGTTTTGGAATGGGCAACTAGCTTCAACTTTCTGACTAACTGACTGACTCTTTGACAATTCAAAAGTGCCTGTAAAGGGTTTAACTGAAATAAATGCTTTGAATTTGAGTTTGAGTTTGATAAAGGTTATTAGATAAAGGGCGCCATATTTCTTTGATGTGACGTCACATAGCCTATAACCAGATAGAGATGAGTTGTCTAGAAGTTATGAGGGAACAAATGAACATACCCATATACCGATCAAAATCATAACTCCCTTTTTTTGCTTTACAGTAGTATTTAGGGTAAAAAAATAAAATAATACCAACTTATTGTTGTCCCACTGCAGGGCAAAGGCCTCTTCTCATTTAGAGAAGGCAAAAATAATGATAAATGATAAATACTATAAGAGTACTCCACAATAACGACTGACCCCTATTTCAAACGTTGTATTTCACAGACGCTTTACATCGTTACTACACAATAGAACTCGGCATCAAACGTTCCTTTGTTCATTTCATTTGTCACAAACGTAAGGTTCTTTGATGCTAAAGTTCTTTACACATACAATAAAAGGCTGCCTGTCCACTGAACAGTGTAAAACGGAGTCATTTATACAATATGTGAAAAAAACTCTGATCCGAAAGGGACACAATGGTACTGCGCAATAACATTACCAAAAATTTATACAAAATCTTATTATTATTAGAAATAAAAAAAGTTATTTCTGTTTAAAATTCACATTTTTAGTGCAAAAATTTCGCCAACAGTAACAGGGGTCATAAGTTATGATTTGTACACTCGCTTAGCAATTTAGGTTTAAATCATTTTATTCTCATAAAAGACAAAAAAGCCACTTACATGAGAACAGACAAGAAACATTAAGTAAACTTATTTTAGGTAACCGTCACCAAAGTATATGGTATAGAAGAAAAAATATTAGTAAATAAAAATTAGTATACATTATATAAAATTATTCCATACTCATTCTCATTCTAAAGTTTCAATTCTCAACCACCAAAGTACATTATTTTGAGGACGCTAGTTAATTTCTCTCTCGATACCAATTTTTTACTTAACAACACCCTCACGGATCGGAAAGGGTTTTTTTTTACATGTTTTATTGACCATTACTATTGACCAGAACGATAATAACATTAGACATACTAAAATTAAACTGCACTAGAACTGAGAATTGAACTTAGAACCCTCGACAGCCATTACTAGAGCGAAGATGTTATAAAACTTTCGATATTATGAAGAAGTATTGTGTGAATATTCGTTACGTATATACGTTCAAATATTTGTGCTATTCTGTAAAGTTCACTTGAAACCTCACTCAAGTGAGTACCACACTTCGAAAATGAACTCATTTGTTTTTAAAGTAAATCATCGCGGATTTACGACGAAACACCGTTCGAATTTGGAAGTGATATTTAGAAAACACTATTGACCGAATGTCAAGCCCACTCAATTGAGTAAAGACTACAGATATTAAGAACTTTTGTTAAGAAGTTGCTTTACTGTTACAATCCTTGTCCCCTGTTACAATAGAGATACATAGATTACGGATACAGTACAGATGGGAAACTCCGCAGAATAAAGCTACAAATACGCGGCGGGCCCGTCTTGCTGGGCCAATTCAGTAAGTGTAACACAGTTAGAAGATCTGAGAGTCACGCGATAGAAAGAGAGGCAACTTCTAGGTGAATATAACTGTAGGTGATTAGCGCTGTGCAACCTGAATTGCAATTTATTGTGTCTTAGCAAGAGTCGCTTTTTATTCAAATGATTTGAAATGTCCCATCTGTATTAATATGTGGCCTATGACTGACGTTAAGTTTCACAAACGTTTTCCACAATACAATATAGAAGTCGGAACTTTGTTCATTTTATTGATTCATGAGCTTTTGTAACCTCGGTCTAAAGTTTCTGTAAATCTATATTCGTCTTATTACAACACAAAAAACTTTGGTACAAGCTTAAACCTACGACTCCTTTTTTGTAATTTGAAAATTGTTCTAAAGTTCTTAAAAAATTTACAACGCATTTAAAGTCAGGTTTTGTAATAAACATTGTCGGAATAAAGTTCGAAATTGCAATTATTTTGTAATAAGGCTGTATATGTTTAGAATATGGTTTTTAGATCATTTAAATTAAAATAGCACAAAACAAACTAGACTCGAAATAGGAGTTAAAACCTTCACATTCCTTGGGATTTTCCCTTGTGGACGCAGCAATCGATAATTATGGATGATTTTATAATTGAAAGTTGTTTATTTTTTCGAAAGCAGTTGCACTAACCATGTTCTAACTACTAACTAGCAAGCCTTTTAAGTCTTCGTTTGTGGTCAATAAACGAAGGCCCGCAATAACAGACCTATCAAGCTAGACTATGCCCTGCAAGTCTAACGCAAATAAAGAGAATTCTTACTCCACATCTTGTCACCGGTGTCCGACCCGTGAAGGCAGAGCAATATGATCAATTATATCTACCAATCCACCATAATAAGGCAAACTTTTTTTTTTCTTGTTTGTCAAGTCGTGGTCATTTTGATCAATTATTAATTGTTATCATTTTTGTACCTTTTTGAAATTAAGTGCCATTAAATTGTTTCATTGCGCTCGAATGAAATCAATTTTATGCCTGTAGGACCTCTACATCGGTAGAAATTGAACCAAAGTGTACTCAGTAAAAAATACATTTTAAAAAATCCGCCTTTTCAAAACGATAGAGACAAAATGCCTTATCATGGTGGATTTGTCGATATAATTGATCATATTGCTTTGCCTCAATTGGTTGAATACCGGTGACCACACACATTGTATATTATTCACTAATTATATATTTGTTATTGACAAACGACCAAATATCGTTAAAAACATTTGTACCGATTATCATATTTTGTGCCTTGAAGACTCCCAGATTAAATCTATTTAAAGGCAAGGCACGCACCTCTGACTTTTCGGATTCATGTGCGTATTATATAATTATCACTTGCTTTAAAAACGGTGAAGGAAAACATCGTGAGGAAACCGGCATGCCTGAGAGATATTTCTCGACGGCATGTGAAGCCAAGTCATAGGCCCGTGGGCGGCTTTAAAACTCTGACACCAGGTTAGTTTACTAACCACACGAAAAGAAGAAAAATCTATTTAGAACAGTTACTATTACAACCTTCCCCTATTTCAAATGACCCCTAATTCAAACGACCCCTTTTTCAAGCTACTCCTATCAAAGGAGTCCTTATCTAAACGACCCATATTCAAGAGATGAAATATTAAAACATTTTCCATTATATGCATACACAATAGGAGTCAGCATAAAATGTTCCCTTGTTCATTTTATTTGTCACAATATGACATTTTATTTGAAGATAGCCTATCTCTGAACCTATCTATGTGGCTCAATGCTAACAAAAAGTTTTTGTACTGAAATACCTTCATATTTTATTTGTTAAAAAGTTTTAATGTGAAAAGGGAAACAGGGTTGTTTATGTATTTCGTTTGTTTATGTAACAAAAGCATATTAAAATGTGAACGGGTGCGTAAAATGTTTTTCGAAACTTTTTACGATATAAGTAAACATGCTGACTGACTCGTTATTCTAGTTGTCGCAAACGCTACTGCTGATCATGAGGTCCTGGATTCGATTCCCAGGTCGGGCAAAGTGTTATTGGGTTTTTCCCTCCGGAATTGCTCAATAGCAGCCCGGAGTCTGGATTTGTGCCCGGTTGATGGCAATGGGCTCGCCCCTATTGCATGGGACTTGAACTTATATTGGCGAAATGTGTACTATAGTGAAATAAAATCTATCCTGGCTCTAAAATATCTAATTTAATTCCGAATATAATTATTTAACCTCAAAATAGATACTAATCCCCAAATGAATCTTAAAGTCGTTACCCCAAAATCGTAATCCAAAACCGTTTAATAAAATTACATATTTACAATATTTCAGGGGTAAGGAAAATAATATGAAACACCAAGATATTTTGTCATTCATTTATATTTTTTTGACAAATCAAATTTGATATTCTACACCATACCATCACATCTCCTATTCCCCACATAATATCCCCATTTTATCAGAATTCTAATATTTACCATGGAACCAATAGGTTACCTTAATTTACAGTAGATCTCCAACCAAATCTATGCCAAATCTCGCTTTTTACCGACACAGCCACTAAGCACGTCTTACTATCGTGAGCGCCCGACCTAGAAAGCCGTTGTTCCGCCATTTTGACATATGGAATCTTTCGGTGTTGCCAGTACATTATCCAACAATTATGTATTAATAAATTGAAGCCTAACAATAGGTACACCTCTATCTAACTCTACTAGGAGACAAAGCGTGATACTATATTATGTAAAATAAACATAATATTATTAACATCATGTCTCTATTCCTCTAAGTGGTTATCAGAGGCACATTTACCAGATATCTGCCCCAAGTAATAGGAGGTGAGCTTATGTCATACCCTTGTAGGGGTTCGAGGAATTGAAAATGTCCGCACACTCGTTAATAACAATTTAATGTACTTAAGTCAAACACAGTTTACACGTTAACACACTTTTAGCATATAGATAGCAGTTTTTTTTTTTTTTTTTTTAATCTTTATTTTAAGGGTTTTATCGCTCAGCGATAACGTCATCCTTTAACATCAGCAAAAATAACTAAACCTAAAAACACTTTTTAATTCTAACACATAAATTATTATTTTAAAACAAAAAATGCCAATTTGTACATTGTCTTAGCTTGTTCCGATAAAGGAGAAGCCAGGATCGCGTTACAGTCACCAATGTCATATCTGTTTGTTGGACCAACTAAATTAAATCGCAAAGCTTCATTCCGTACACATTCCATCAATACAGACATGTTGCACATCTTCGACTACTCCACAGTTGGGTGACGTAACCTTTTTCATCAGAAAACCAAACTTCCTTGATGGAATGTGACCGGCACGAAGTCTAAATGCCATAACTAAATCACTTCTGCTAAGTACATTTTGATCGATCCAATTATACGCTGGAAGCTGTGGTTGGATGGTCTTGTACCAAATTCCCTTTTCTGTTGACCTCTGGTTAAAGTATTCACTCCACACATCTGTACACTGCTGTTTTATAATTTTTATATAATCTGTATATAAAGGAGGAACATTTACAGAAATTCCATCTGTCACGGCTTGGTTGGGAATTTAGTTATAATATAAAAGCCGCCGGGAGTTCGGGACGCAGACGGGCGCGTGCGTCTCCTTTGGTTTTACCCGGGAAAGAGAGCGAGAGGGGTATTTAACCGGACGCAAACACAGACTCTGAGCTGGCATTCAGAATGTTCTAATGGAAAAACTCAATAACAATACCTGACCCAGGCCCTTACTTTTATTCATCGTGTTTTCTATCACTAGACCAAAGAGTTCGTTCAAGTTCGGCTTTTTAATAAAAATAAACATTTATCTTATTTAAAACCACACCTAAAAATATAAACGAAAACTCTATTCAAAGACGAAATAAAGGAATAACAATTTTCTTAATTTTCAATCTTGATTAGCTCTGTTAATTCCTTCAGCCTGTTTTAATTAAATAACATTAATTTATAATAATTTCTCGGAGAAGAGACAATGGAAGATAATCCATGGCGTAAAGACGGAGTTCTGTTGGATGTTAATTTATATAGAATAAGGTGAATATTGTTGTTTCGGTTCATTGTATTTAATTAGACCTCTATTGTTCATTGAATATGTTTAAAATAGGATGATTTGATTGTAGTAATATAATATTATCAAATCAGGCGAGATCGTGGTCAAGAGCAAAAACATAGCGCAATAAAAAATAAAAATAATAACTAAACATCACTTCGAAATTGAAACTGCGTATCTTTTTGAATCCGCGACTTTAAACAAATGAGTTCGCTTTCGAATAGCGATGTTGAAAAAAAAAAATTTTTTTGTCCGTCAGGTAGAATAAAAAACAATATTGGACTCGTATTTTTTTTTTCCAGTCAACATTCCTATTGTGTGCGCTCACTTGAGTGAGGTTCCAAGAACGAACTTTACAGGATAACTCTACTCGAATTAAGGTAGGTTAAGTTTAAGGTACCAATTCAAACTTTTGAGCCTTTTCACTTATTCACATATTTAAATCTAAATGCCATAATCACTTATTTAAATCTAAATGTTCATTATTCTAGGAAAACGTCTGTTTAATTCTGTTTCATGTATCGATCGCTTAATTTTAATTTATTTATTATAATTTCGCCTAAGTTAGTAAGGTCATATTTTTATAACTAATTATATATATACAGACTTACATATAAACAAGTTTTCACCATATTGCTCTCTCTCAGACCACATCATATTGTTTGTATTTACTAGTAAGTAGATAACTTGACAATAGTACTGTGCTCGTCCTACAACTACTGAGATATTTTCAAATTAAAGGCGAGGACGCTGGCACCCTAAACACAAGTTAAATCTTACTTTGGGTGCCAGAGTTCATCAAAAACACTCTTTACCATAGTTGTAACGCTACATAGTGTTAAGTGTTTATGTACAACTGAAGGTAATAATAAAAACTTTTTTTTTGGGGTTTTATGTGGAATCTATGGAGTGTCCTGTACAAGCCAATGGGTTCAATAAAGTAATAACTTAGTAAAATAATAAGTTAATGATGAATTTGCCACCTGTAAAAAACGAACAATGAATCCTACAAATTAAAACCCAATTCTCTTGAACTTTACCAAACCGATTAAAACGTTTCCCTGGAGTGTTGCCAACAAGAAATATTATCTCACTTTATTTAATATCGAGAGCAAAGATTCATCTCGGCCTTAATTCCCGAAAGGCCTTCAGAGGCTTTCACGTAATTGCTCTTTAATATTTTGCATTTATTACTTTAAAGGTATTGAGAGAATTTAGTTTCGGAGGGTAGGTTTAGTTGTAATTGTGCAAAGTTTGAAGTTCGCTGATTGTTTGTTGTTGTTTTGGAGTTCAAAAACGATAATCAATCATTACTTTAAGGTGCTCAATACACCGAACACATACATTAACACGTTAATTATAATGGTATAAGTACATAACTTCGAAATTCGAATGGTGTCTCATTGTGAAGCCGCGATGATTTACTTTTTAAAAACAAATGAGTTTACTTTCATATTCTTTTTGCTCACTTGAGTGAGTTTCTAAGTGAAGTTAAAAATATAGCACTCCCGTTATCCTCACTATCGATGTTATTAACGTCAGATGTGAGTATGTCAATTTATTAAACATTGATGTATTGGCACCATGGGCCTCTTAAGAAAGCTCAAGGTCCCTCAGCGTGCTATGGAAAGGGCTATGCTCGGTGTTTCTTTGCAAAATTGAATCAGAAATGAGGAGAACTAAAGTCGCTGACATAGCCCAACGGATTAGCAAGCTGAAGTGGCAGTGGGCGGGGGTACATAGCGCGCAGAACTGACGGCAGATGGGGCAGAAAGGTTCTGGAATGGAGGCCACGTACCGGTAAGCGCAGCGTAGTACGTCCACCCACAAGGTGGACAGACGACCTAATAAAGGTCGCAGGAAGCCGCTGGATGCAGGTTGCTTCCAACCGGCCAATTTGGAAATCATTGGGGAAGGCCTATGTTCAGTTGTGGACGTCCTATGGCAGAAATGATGATGATGATGATGTATTGGTAGTTGCCAGGTTTAGAACCTGCATCATATTAAGAGGGAACAGGGCCTGCGATACTCCAGACAAAATGTATTCCCCTTTTTTTTTCCTGAAATATGTGCCTCTAGACTCTAGAGGCATATATCTGGAAAAAAAAATAATGATTCTCTCAATCTTTTTTTTTTAAATTAAAATCATGGCTTACTGTAGACATGTCCCAGCTACATCCTTTTTGTCAGCAAATTATTGCTAAAGAAAATATGACCCTCCAAAAATTACAAAAATGCTACTTTTTTACCGCTGATTAGAGGACTACCACACAAATTCGGCAAAGTTACTCGTATTAACATAAAATAAAATAATAGGAACCTAGACATACTCTTTCTTAAAAAAATATATGTGAAAAATTATTGAATTGGCTCACTTTTCGAGAAAAAAAAAGAGAATACGAAACGTCGATCTCATCAATTTTTTTTTGTGATATAATCAGTCTGTGCTGCAGCTGTCCCTATCCGCACTCTACGGGAGCAGACTTGAGATAAGACAACGGCAATAGTTTCTTCAAATATCTATTTTTTAATTCTTCGCAGGCTCTGTTCCCTCTTAATTGTTTAACTTTTGACGATTTGACAAATCTAAACGATATACGAAAAATTTAAAAATCTTGTCCTAAACAAATAAATCATCTATCTCTTGGTCTATATACAATGTATTTGACATTCGCACTATATCCCAGTCTCTCAAGTAATTGCCTTTTTCTTGTACTCAATAAATTGTATACGATTTTTCTATAGTACAGCCGTTCTGTGCTAGATTAGTTTTATTGTTTTATCAGGAGTATTGATTTTGCTGCTTGATTAAACGGGGATTATTTAGAGACAAAGTACCTTGAAAATAATTTATTCTGTTTTAGATGATAAACGTCAAATGTGCCTTTTAACTTGGTAGTTTATTATTTCAGATATTTTTGTATTAACTGTGTTTTTAGGCGATTAAATTTAAAATCTATAGACAAATTATTATGTATTACTCTTTTTTTGAAAATGTATTTTAGTAATATTTCAGTACTTTACAAAAAAAAAAAAACTTCTTTTTTTAATTTATTTTACATGCACGCTGAAATTGTCTTACTAACTACATAATTAGATTCCGTCCTGGCAAATTAATGGTCACACACAAAATGTTGTCTCAGTATACAACGTGCCGCTACAATATCGACATTAATACACAGGGCACAAGTTTAGGGTTAATGGCCAGTAATTATAAAAATTACTTCCTGACCGGCTAAAACATATTCTATATCCTAATCCAGGTCATGGTCAAAATCAAACTCAAACTCAAAGCATTTATTTCAATTAAACCATTTACAGACACTTTTGAACTGTCAAGGGGTCGGTCAGTCAAAAAATATGAAGCTAGTTGTCCATTCCAAAGCGTAGTAGGTACCTATGGAAAAGAACGGGCAAGAAACTCCACGGACACTCTTTTAAATAAAAAAATTGATACAAAATATTGGTTACATCATTCATTTTGAAATTATGCATGTGAGAACAATGTAGAAAGACGTGCACGTTCGTAAAAGCGTCCGTAATAAAAAGAAAAAATAAAGAATCATTCAAAAACTTAAAATAAATTAAAATACCAGTCCCAACTGACGGCGCCCGTTCACGAACATGACGCATGGATCAGCACCATTCAGCTCAACCACACACGCCACACACACGATCGATCTAACACACGCGCCACCATCAGCGAGACATTTGAGTGAGCATAAAAAAAAAAAAAAAAAGAAAAGAAAGAAAAAAAAAATACACACACACACACATACTCACAGCCGCCAGGGCATATTCAAGTCAATGAAATACTACATATTACCCGGTAAATGGTAGCTCTTTAGTAGGTACATAGTACTCACACCTGTGCTATGCAATTATATAATACAAAGGAAATTGAGTTTATACAATACAAAGATGGTCTTACAATCTTCAGCAGCTCCAACAGTATTTTCAAAATGTTAATCAGTGTGTATGTCAATTAGTTGTGGAGCAGGACCAGCAATGAGCCAAGCATTTTTATCAGAGATGTAAGGTCTACCCATGTGCCAAATGTCATCCAAATCTGTTCAGCCGTTTTACCGTGAAAGCGTAACAAACAAACAAACTCACTTTCGCATTTATAATGGATAATTAAGATAAAATAATTCGTTAATTGAAAACATACAATTTTCAATCGCTCGCCGACATAGGGCTCTCTCTTTCCCTCAATTCGCCTACTCTTTGCACGTTAAGTATTCGTTTTAATGTCATTGATGCGATGTCATGACCCGTGACCCCGGTTAATGACCTCCGCGCTACAGTTCATTAAGTACAGCTTGCTCCAAGATGCTAATAAGAAAATTTAAACAAATAATTTATAAAGTTTAATGAAATTAAAATATCTTCATAACACGAAAACGCGAAACCGTATACATGTGTTAAACTATTGACTGCTTGGGTTTATATCAACTTACAGTGCCCCAAGGTCATAAATCGACAAATACAGTTTAATATCGGTTCTAGCAAAAAATTCAATAACAAACACAAGTTCTCAGTAGTATAAATACGACTGAGGCGGCACGGGCACGACAACATTAGTCGTATTAATCCGACTGGGGGAATTAATAGGTTAAATTAATGTCGCCATTAACACTATTTTATAAGCTCGCAATTGTACTTACAAATATTGATGAAATCGTAGAATGAATCTCAAATAAATGATTATGTATTTATTATAGCGGCACGCTGTACCTATAATAGATATTCCAATACGCATAAGTACTCTAGGCCGCACGTCAATGGTAACAAAAACGTTTAAGTTGGTCTGTTATTCTATTGACACACCGTACTACGCTGGACCAGCTCAAGGCCACTGACATGTGGCCTACTTTACATAAAACAAGCAATCACATAAAAAAAAAACATTTAACAGACTTCAAAATTAAAATTGCCATATTAGCAAGAAAATATAACGAAAAAGAAACCAGTAAATTCAGCGAAATATAAAAATGATGTCCCAAGCCAACAATTCTTGCAAGACTAACATTTTGTAAGGCTACAGCGTACTAATTGTAAGTCAACACTGGTCCCGACCATATTTTTTTATAAAGCCACGTCCACACTGCATAAGGGATGTAGGTATTACCCTAATGCTATGTTATGACTCAACTATGAGGGTAAGGGTTAAAGTCTTATAGAAAAAAGTGAAAAAAAAAACTTTTTCACAAAAAATAAAACCGAACAAAGTGAAAAATAACTTTGATTTCGGAAGTCGGTGTTTTGGGTTTTTATTTTCGTTTTTTTGCCACCGACTTCCGAAATCAAAGTTATTTTTCACTTTGTAGTGTTTTTTTTTGAAGTCGGTTTTATTTTTTGTGAAAAAGTTTTTATTTTTCACTTTTTAGTTGTGGTACCAACACAAAACCCCCACAAAAACTTGAATACCAAGTAAATTACAGTGACAGGAACTATTAGAATGTCGTCCACATATACTAGGTGGGAAAAATATGTATTATTGAAGCTAACTCAAAAACCCCTCATCAGATCTTGACCAAATTTATATGGGACCAATTCTGAAGTATGCCCTACCAAAAAAAAAAGAACCATCAAAATCAATTCATAATTGGCGGAGTAAGCGCGTAACAAAAATACAAAAAAAAAAAAAAAAAAACTCCTTTTTGAAGTCGGTTGAAAACAAAAATACACGCTTGATATCACTAAAGTAGTGGGCAGTGACTGTGGTCTGTTGTAGGACACCCATATTTTTGATGTGTAACATTTTTCCTGCAATCTTTCGAGTGATTTTGTGAAAAGCGACGGAAGTGTGTAGCAGGAAGCAGGGGAAGCGCGCGCTATTTGATTTGTCCAATGAGCGCGCGCGGTGCTAGAGTTGGCTGTCAGATGGTATCAACCCGTTTGCCAAGAGGTTTGTACTTTCAGCCAAGATGTCAGACGTACATGTAGCGGTTACACCGCCACATACGAACTACGCATCAAAAGACATGACGTCACACAAATCCTGCATCGCGCAATTAGAGTTTACCGCGCGAACGACATAGATAAGACTATCCGAAATCAACAGTTGGGCAGTCGGCCCGCCAGACACAACACCCGTCTGGTTGGAGGATCCTCCCTTTTCTATGGTGGATTTGTGAACTTTACACCCTGTTCCTCATACACCTAAATACACATCATACGCGGCTACTGTAAGACTCGTTAGTTTTTTTTAAAATTATGTTGCAGTCTCAGGATTATTACATAAGACTAATCTATTGCCAACAAGCGGTTACAAATCTAGTTTACTACCTTCTTCTAAAATTCGAAATTCAAAAGTCATTTATTCAAACTAGGCTGAGAATCAGCACTTTTCGAACATCAAAATTACATAAGCCAGTCCCCCAAACGCCCACCCTTCACCACTTCCTAGTGCTTTTAGTGCTGGGAAGAAGAAATGGCGCAACAAACTCCCCAGTAGCACAGCTGTCTGTTCATTTAGAAAAAAATGATTCTATTTAATAGTATGCAAAATAATTTACATTACGCAACACAAAACATAATTTAAATTATAAATAATAATATTTAAAAATAAACACAACACATAATATTATTTATGATATATATTTTATGTTGACTGGAAAGAGCATGGCACTTGAAAGTATGTCATGCTATATACTTAAGTGTCACGCTGAAGGTGGCGAGTGTGTTGGATCATTCGGTTACCTACAAAATGGTTGAGCTGGATGTTGCTGATCCACGCGTCTGTACGTGAACGGGCGCCGTCAGTTGGGACTGGTCCCCTCATAAATTATTTTTAATTTTATAATTTGAATTGTTTCAAATGTTATGTTTTGTTGTTTTAAATTATGTTTTTACATTGTTCTCACATATAGAAGCAACAATAATGATTTACCTCGATTTTTTCTTGATTTAAAATATTGTCCTTGGAGTTTCATGCCCGTTCTTCTCCATAGAGATCTACGTTTTGGAAACTAGCTTCAACTTTCTGACTAACTGACCGACTCTTGGACAATTCAAAAGTGCCAATAAATGGTTTAATGGAAATAAATGCTTTGAGTTTGACAATACTTCTTAGCAGTTCTGTTGGGTTAACTGCACTCTGCATTTAAATAAAATATGATACCAATTTTTTTTTTGTACTGTTCAAACATGTCAGTTAGACATGTGTACAAATAATAAATATAAAATAAAACGCATATAGATACGCGTTTCAAATTGAAAAAAACCGGCCGAGCACGTGTTGGACCACGCACTATGAAGGGTTCCGTAGTTGGCATGAATTTATCTCAAGAACAAACTTAACATTGTAGTTGAAAAACATGTTCTCTCATGCGAAATGTATGGGAGAACATGTTTTTCAAACTGCAAATGTAAGTTGGTCGATTATTACTTGTTAACCTGTAAAGCCTACTTAGCTATGTTAGTTTTCCTTTTAACTTTGTTTTATATACTACTGTTGTGATTTCGACATGGCTCTAACAAAAAAAAGCACTTTAAAGCTTAATATTTCGCAAACGGAACCCTGAATTGAAAAATAGTTACGACACACCTGCAATATTTTTGAACGACCTTTCCAACGGTGTGGGGTGTCCACACCATGGGATAGGCGACAAAAAAAAAAAAACAATCCCACTTTACGTGTAGAGGAGGTACCCTAAAAAAAATAACTGTCGGCGTGATAAATATGTAATTACAGTTTTCTAGTACTAACATTCTCTAAGCTAAGCCGAGGACAAACAGACAGACATACAGACAGACATGGCGAAACTATAAGGGTTCCTTGTTTGCTACGGAACCCTGAAAAAGAGATATTTAATATTCCCAATTCCCCGAAAGCGAATACCAATCCAATTACAGAGCATGTAAAGTAAACTGGTACAAGTATTAACTTTTTCTGCAGTTCAAAGAGAAAAGAAGGAAGTTTTCATTCAGTTCGTTCATGATAAAAGTGTCTATTCTTCCAAGTAGGTACGTCATCTGTCACTCGCCACACGTCACTCTCAACACTGTCGTCTGTCAAAACATTCGTGCTCTTTATCTATTCCTACATCCATCTCTTTCAGTAGATTACGTTCCAATTTCAAAACGTTGTTTCATCTAAGATCCTTTTTATTTGTTTGGACACGCAGTGAAGTCAATTTTTCACCATTCGACTAGCTACCTAAGCTTACTAGCAGTTCAAAGTGTTCGAACTTGTCGACTACTCGGGACTTTTCAAGAAAGTTCTTCTAGAAGTCACATCGGTCAAATAGTTTCATGTCTAAAGAAAGACCAACCATTCAAGACTCGACCCTGGCGACGTTGATTAACTTCTCCAATCGATTTACTACACAGCTCTTTTTCTTAAGTATTTGCACAAACTAAAAAAGAAATAGTTTTATTTTTTATTCTGCACAAACCAAACGCACATTATAAAAAAGCCACATACGCCAATACGCCCTAAATTTTTAGTCACCGGCCAAATTTTGATTTATTAATATTTGGCGAAAATCATTGAATACGTGTTTTTTCTTTTAGTATCACTCAACACAAAAATATTGAGATAATATCACATCACAAAGTTATTATATACCACGCAGAGCGGATAATTATTTCGAGAAAATGATATAATATGAAAATTTTACGTATTTTTTTTTAATAATGCCTAATGCCTAGAAAAAATTTGGACGGTGACTAAAAATTCAGCCTGTATAGTAGCCCAAAAGCCTCGTATTCAACAAATAAAAGTTTAGAGTTTGAAACTGCCTTAATAAAAATACTGATCAGTCTACGAGGTGAATAAGTTGACCGTTCTGGTTACGTCATATGTATTTTTAAGTATCGCTATACGTTTAGGCCATTTACTACAATCAGCCTGTAATGTCCTCACTGCTGGTACACAGGCCTTCTCTTGGTAGAGAGAGAGAGAGAGAGAGAGAGAGTAGACCATAATTCACCACGCGGGCCCAGTGTAGGTCTCCGAATTTTTGGTTCTAGGACATGCCAGTGTCCTCACGATGTTTCCCTTCACCGTTTTGAGAGCAGTGGTGATGAAATAATTTACACAAAGTAAAACGCCTGTCTGGATTTGAATAAACGACCTTCAACTCGTAAGTCACGACTCAACTATTGGGCCACCACTGCTGTGGCTTTATCAGGCCATTTAAATGCACCCGAATATTACGGTACCAGTAAACGTCAACATTTATCTTCAAAACGTCGCTTTGTCGTTAATCTTGCACAAGATGTCGCTTCCACGTGACTCATAAGATATTCCATTTTATATGCCTTTGTGCTTCCTGTTCTACTGCCACTGAATAGATATCACACAGAAGGTCAGTTACAAGAGTAGCTCGTGGCTAAGTAAAATCTGTCCCATGGGTCGGTAAATCAAGGTTTAGCTACTACATTTGCCACGGCCGGTTCATGGATGGGTGGCCATTAATTTCATAACCCACCGTGCCTAAGAAAGCACGTTAAGCCGTTCGTCCCGGCTGTCTATCGTAGTATCTTTGACAGTCGTCACGGGTAGTTAGAAGCCCGCAATCGTATCGTGTTACCCAGTAACGGGGTTGTGGAGGTCAGATAGGCAGTCGTTCGATGTAAAATACTGGTATTCAGCTGCATATGGTTAGACTAGAAGCTGACTCCAACATAGTTGGGTAAAGATAGGCAGATGATTCCATGTGCTATGTGCGTGCGCCTACTTTGAGCTGGCCTTCTGTATACTTATCTTTATTGTGTCACTACTGCATAAAAGAAGGTAGGTTAATGTTTTCGTGAATATAACGTGGGTATTACCTACGTAATTAGTGGGTACTCAGGGATTATGGAATTATGATTCGCGAATGCGGAGTTTAGAACATAATCTTGTTTTGGGAAAATAACCTCCCTGGTGGCGAGAAGTAATTACGTGTGCAGGGTTCTTACAAATTCATGTGATTACATACATAGAAGCAGATTACAGGGATTTGAAAAATTAATCACGTTAGAGAACACCTTATATTCATGTTTAGTATTAACTCTGTATGTAAGAAAAAGTCGGGCAATCGCAAATTCATCAAATCGAAATTTATCATAATTGCCGTTTGCCCGCGGCTTCGTCCACGTGGAGGTCTGAAATTATTCCACGGGAGCCGACCACTGGGATAAAAATCCGTTCAGGTCGTTTTAGTGTGAAAGCGTAACAAACAAACGAACTCACTTTCGCATTTATAATATTTATTAGAATAGCTTTAATATTTACTGTCTGGTCAACGATAGTGCTATTAAGTCAGTAAATTACTGGCATGGAGAGTTGCCAATTTGAATTCGGTTTTTCTGCAGACAAGGAGTTTCCTCGCCCCAGGACTCAACCACAGTCTGTACCCCAGGATAACTCTAGGATAGCCATGCACCTGAAAATCTCTGCTATTTAAGATGTGCATCGGCTGTGGTAATTACTTACAATCAAGTAGAAAAACCAATAAAACCGTTATTTTACGAGGGTTGACAGAAGTCAATTTATTTTAAGTTTTTGAATGATTCTTCTTTTTATTACGGACGCTTTTACGAACGTGCACGTCTTATTACATTGTTCTCACATGCATAATTTCAAAATGAATGATGTACCCAACCAATATTTTGTATCAATTTTTTATTTTATTTAAAAGAGTGTCCGTGGAGTTTCTTGCCCGTTCTTCTCCATAGGTACCTACTACGCTTTGGAATGGGCAACTAGCTTCATATTTTTGACTGACCGACCCCTTGACAATTCAAAAGTGCCTGTAAATGGTTTAATTGAAATAAATGCTTTGAGTTTGAGTTTGAGTCACAGACCACCAAGTGTTACGACCATTACTTATTTATCTGTTTATGTATGCAAGCCAGTCGCCAGAAGTACTTATTCGACCTTCGTGAAAGACGGCCTTAAGGGTCTGCGTAATGCTATTGACCTTGACGAGCCTCAATTAGGGTGGATTTTACGATATGCCTTAAATATAAAGATAATAATTGCAAAAAAATAACTCGACAATTATCCGAGATTAATTCGTTTCTAAAAAGGCTTAATCGAGGTTCCTTTGCTGTCTAAGTCAGTTCAATTCGAGACTCAAACCAAATGGTTGTCTCCAAGAAGTTTAAAGTCTAAGTACGTTATTATATTGAGTGCCTAATTAAATAGTTTGTTAAATATTGAAAGAAAGAAAGAAAAATAGGTTTATTTGTCACAGAAACACCGTGTATACAAAAAAAAAAAAAACAATATAAACATAAAAACATAACAAATATTTGGCTAAAAGTAGATAGACCAAGTTAATAGTTAATTATTGCAATAATAGTTTCAGAGAAAAATGGTTTTAATAAACGCAAATTTCTGCTTCATCAAGAATTCATCTCTTTAACAAAGTAAGAAATAAAAGAAGACGGTTTACTCCTTGAATTCCAATACAAACTGTGAAGCTGAAGTTCATTTGTCTTTAACCTTTTAAAAAAACAATAGAGTGCACTTTATTCTTTGTTTCTTATCTAACTTCTTTATTGGACTTAAAATAGACATTGACATGCAATAAAAATCGTTTTATTTTAGGGATCCTTATGTGAATTGCTAG
Source organism: Xanthia togata (assembly GCA_963853775.1). Lineage (NCBI taxonomy): Eukaryota > Metazoa > Arthropoda > Insecta > Lepidoptera > Noctuidae > Xanthia > Xanthia togata. The sequence continues at coordinate 8,980,049 of OY970817.1, read as the reverse complement.
AAATTATTATTGAAATAGCTTGATTATACCCTTTACATCATTATTTCGCCAAAAATCCTTGCTGTCTAGTTTGTAGCATAACCTTTGCAATAAAATATGTAAAACTCGTATGGAATACGTAAGAAAAAGAAGGTTTATGTTAAAGAATTGACTACAAAGAAAGAATGAAAGAAAGAAAGAAAGAAAAAGTATTTATTGGGACAAGCACAGGAGATCTCAATTAAAATAAACACACACTCACTAGAAAATAATAATAAAAACACAATATATTTCAGCATGATGCTGTGACATTTAATAATAAATGTCGCAGTGGGTATTCTGCTAGGGCCCGCAGTAATGTCACGGAAAGATACAGAAATAAATACTAAATAAAAATAAATAAATAATTAAATAGATATATGAAATAAAACAGAAAATAAAACATATTTAGTCCGCGTGTCTGCATCTGACGTAACATCAGTTATTTGTCTATGCCTTTAGTGTCTGTGGCATCGTTGTGACAATTAAAGAGACGCAGACGCCGACACCGGTAAAAACACACACTGTACACTCACAGCATTGTTTAAATTAGTTGCAAGTTAGCTGCCTGTATAACCATCATCATTTCAGCGAAAAAACGTCCACTGCTGGACGTAGGCCTCCCAAGCTCCACCACTTCGACCAGTGCTGTGCTTACCGCATCCAGTGGATTACCGCGGCCTTCACAAGGTCGTCGGTCTTCCTTGTGGAGGGCTGCCTCTATACCAAATTCCAATCAAAAACTTTTTACTTTGAAAGTATGAATCCAAATAATTATGGAAAAGAAAACAACTGGACGCCACAGTTGGTAAAACTTTCAATAAAAATGGTTTTGGTTGACTAAATTTTTCTTCTGAACTTTGATACCTACTCATAGCAAATGCGGAAGGAGAATCCAAGTTGTTTTGAATATTTTTCAAATTGCAGAACCATGAGCAGTGTTTTAATCGTCTTTCTCACTGAAAAGAGCTTGGCATGTAAAATAAATTCGTCTCATTTTTTGTCTGTCTGTCTCCTAGAGGTCGTGAGACAGCGATCAATTGTTTGACTATTAGTTTACGGTTGCGTGTCATGAAATGAGGGTAGTTTAACACATCAATTTGGTGTCGCCTTTGTTTGGAACTCTGTTGGTATGTACTTACGTTAAAGAATTATCTATGTTATATTCATTTATCAAATACATGTTTTTGTGTTTTCCTTAGGGGGTTGGTAGGCATGCAATGTGTTATGAAGCACACATAATATAGACATAGTTTTGCTGATACACACGCGTGCTTTATTTCAAATATGAGTTCTAGTTGCGAAGGACTTCCATCTGATAAATTAATTGTTTTGGTACTACTAAGTTAGTTATGGAAATAATAAAATAATATATACATAATGGAAATCAGCTGTGATTGACGGTAATTTTGATACTTTCCATTGCCTTAACCATGCAGTGTTGTAATAGTTTATTTTGTAAGTGTTATTTTTAGCAAAGTTTGTTAAAAATAATATAACATAATATTATATCTATAGTCCTCTTTCTAGGCAGAGGTGTGTAGTATACCTACATTTCGCTTTTTATGTTTAAGTTCTATGTAATGGGGGCGAGTCTATTGCAATGCCCATCAACCCGGGTGAAATTGTAGACTCCGGGCTCCCGTTTCATCTCTTATTGCGGTACCTACATTAAAATATGTAGTAAGATAAGTCTTACAAAGCAACCAGAGCCAAAAAGGCATGTAATTAATTAAACATTCTTTGTCTTCGCATTTCACTCACCGACCTAAATCTCTTAAAATTTATACAGACTTTACTAAGCGACATAGAGCAGACTTGATTTGTACTAATTAAACGTTACTTACTCAAAGTTATGCAAAACAAAATTTGGCGCCCAACTGGCACAACAGTCATACAGAAAAGTTAAATGGCGCCCAACATGGGACAAATTTATGCTAATTAACTACGTTTTTGTTATATCGGATGGATTTTTGGCAAATGTAATATGGAATAAAGCTAATTAGGGTTATAAATTAATGAAGATATAAATGATTTAGGTATTCTCGTTTCCCAAGAGCGATGTAATAATCGATTAAAGGAATATAATAATAAAGGGATTAGCAGCAACATCCTTGTCTTATCTGTTTGCCAAGCTTTTATATTCCTGTTTAAAATTTTAGGCTTAGTCCTTAAAGTTTACACGCTAGTAAATAGTATCAGATTTACTCACGTATAGCATGTGTTTAATAAAAGCATGTAAAAAAAAACTGAAAACTCAATAGACCATCAAATTAAAATAAGTATTTTATTTTAATTTATAGGAATTTTCAAACAAAAGAAACCCAACTTTCCACATCGTTTGTAATAAGATTTGCGTCTTTTCATGGAAATAATAATCGAATCAATTATCGGTCCCACGCTGGGCGCCAATAAGGTTTATTGACAGCTCTTGATCTTATTATGACGACGATGATCAAAATTGTTATTTGAGCATTTTATTGACTTGGTATTTTTGGTCCTTATAGATTTTATCATAGGTGTAATGAAATATAAATTGTTAAAATATATTTGATTTAAATAAGTACGTGCTATCAAAGAAAAATTCGCAATTGAAACAACAGGAAACAAAACAATGTCAGTACAGATACCTATTATAAATGTAAACCTCAGCCTTACCTTTGCCCTTCGGAGAAAACAGGCGTGATGTTATGTATGTTTGTATGTATGATAAAAAAACATTAATTTAACCTTGTATCCTTGACCATATTTTTTTTGTCGTTGCCATGCAAGGTTATTTTCGGAGCTCCGATCTTTTTAACCGTTAAAATTTGAGGGACAGTAGGTATAGAAACCTTTTTCCAAACCTCGATCAGCTTAGCTTGAAAAAAGCGAAAATAGCCACACTTTCCTGTATTATGAATTCATGATATACCTTTTCATCCCAAATCGTATTAGATTTTATAATATTGTATATGACAAGCTTGGTAATTCTGCGTAATAGGATGGCAATTCCTGCGATTAGATAATCCTGGGACATACCCTACACCTGTACGCTTTTTCTTCGAAAGTACGCTAGGTAGAGATAATGTGCTATCCTAAATGGGTATATGCATAATAATATTATAAATCAAATTTGCTTTTCGTTTCTATCTGTGTGACCACGTTGTTATTTTCAACTACGCAACGGATTTTGATGCGGATTTGACCATCGTTTGACCTCTGAACTTCAGGATGGCAACCAGTCAGTTATCTTTCAAAATTGAAGGCACGTGAACGTAATCGTGAAAAGTTGGCAGAATCTTTGCAGTGCTCATTAGCTGGATTTGTTTTCTCCTCTACCTATCGTTATTTCTTTTGAAAAAGTTTATTCGGTTTAAATGTATGTATCTATGTATTATTAGGTATTAATTTTCAAGTTATCTATCACTTATGTTGCACCTGCCATGCTTTTTCTCTGCACCACCCTAAGGTTGACTGGTAGAAAATGTCTCAGGCATTAAGTCCGCCTTTGTACAGTATTTTTTTACCTGTGCATAAAGTTTTGATAAATAAATAAATATTATTTGTCATGTCGTTAAAACCATATGAAACAGGGGTGCGTTGAGTGATAGATAAATTAAGTTATTTTTAGACATATTCGAAAGTATAATTACTTGACCAATCATGAGATCATGGGACTGAGAGAAATATAATAATTGTAAATATTGTAACAAGCGGCGTTCTATTGTTACTGCAAATCGGAATAGGGATAATAAAAAATATGTAGGTATAGTAAACAGACGAATTGAGAACCTGCTCCGCCTTTTGAAGTTGGTTATAAATTTATGCCTAACCTAACACCTAACCGCTCTGGTCAGTCCAAGTAACCCTCACTAGACTCTCTGTTACGACCGCCCTAAGACAGCCGAGAACCTAATGTTTTGGAAGAACATCATTCATAAGGACACGAAGACCTTTTAGGGACACGACCTTCAGTAACGAGGTACGCGACCAAGAAGAGAGAAAAACAATTTTACAGATAAGAAATCTAGAAAAACGAGTGGTGACGTAAAGCTAGTTCTCGCACTTTACTGCGGAGCAAGCTATATAATTTGCAATATTCCACACATTGAAGGAATATACATTTGGGACTTGGTCCAATGTAATATTTAAAAAAAACAACCCTCTGGTCAAGCAGGTAGCTAGTCCTTTCACGTTAAATAAACAAGGAACATTTGACCCAAAACTTTTGCATGACCCTCCAGATTTTTTGCGAAACAAGCTCTTCTGAGGATGCTCGTAAAAATTTATATATTTCTTCAGTTATGTTGTAAAGTTTGTAATATTGTAGATTACTTTTCCCTGTGGAGTGCATGGAATAGGGATGATGACAAAAAAAATGTTTTTTGTCCATGTAGATTATGAAAAAAATACGTCCACGTAATTTTTTTTTTAAGTTATCTAAAGATTACGGCGATACAATGAGTTAAAATATGCCATGACGTCACGAGTAAGTAGATTTTATATATACTTGCCCTTGCCCCCACTCCCCAACTTTAATGCGTTTTTTTTTAAATATGATAAAACAAAAAATACGAGTCTAATATTTTTTTTTTAAACGAAACAATTAATTTAAGTATGTTATTAATTAGTAAGTTAACGTCAGCTGATTTTTAATAGTTAAATTACGACAATGATTAGAAAAGTCGGTAATGACAATCTTTTGTGGTTAAAAAAGGCCAGTACCAAGTAAAGGAACCTTATGATTGAATAAGGTTATACAACCCGGACTCCACCAAAGTGGAGACGAGACAAGAGCAGAGGAGACAACCAATAGAATTTCGTTATTCACGCCTTCTCGTCTTACCTTCTGTATGGCGCGTTCGAAGCGGAGATGTGAGCTGTGCCTCACCGAAATTGAGCTGGGCGGTGGTAAAAAGCGGAGATATGAGCTGTGCCTCGCAAGCTGGCGACTGCGTGCAGCGGCACCGCTAGTTTCCTCTGCGTTATATCACACAAGTCTCCGCTCCAGTCTAGCCAGTACGCATCTCCACACAGCTTCGGTGGATACACCCTAGCTAAAAAACATCTCTTCTCGTCTCCGCTTCGGACATCTCCGCACATCTCCGCCTTGGTGTAGTCCGGGCCATACAGTTTTTATGCATTATTCCACCAAAAGCTTCCAGACTTTCTAACGAATCTCAAATCAAAAAGTTAGCACAGCACCTAAGCTTGTATTGTGTCGGCTTTAGTCAGACTGAAGTGAGAAAACCAACAAACACCACGTTGTAGTGGCTTTAACGTTTCGCCTTAGGGTGCTTGCATTAAGATACAGGGTGCCAGTACGGACAAGTCGGGACGGATCGGTACCGATCGCTGCGGGTAAATAAAAGAAAGAAAGAAGAAATTGATCTCAGGTATTATCAGTACCGGCCTCAATCTCCCTAGCCTTTCCCCAACTGTATTGGGCTTCTAGTCTAACCAGACGCAGTTGAACACCAGTATTTTATACAGAGCAACTGCCTATCTGACCTCAACAACCCAGATACTGGGTAACACGATACGCCTTCAGCGTACCCAGTACCGACCTGTATCGATAAATCGGGAAATCCTGTATCTTTATGCAAGCACCCTTAACCAGTAAACTTGGCATATTATGAACGAAAGTTGGCATTCAACCCCCCAAAGAGATGCGTGGTTATGAATGTTCAAAATAGCCACGCTCGTGTGACGTAGTATCTGTCTTGTTTGTGTATCTCTCTTGGGCATTTGGACTTTTTTATGTGGTAATTGAAATAGGAAGTGGAGAATTTCATTATAACAGAAATAAATTGGTTTACCTTGATGTGCCCGTCAATGTATTTTGTAAAATTTATGTAATAGGGATGTTGACTGGGAAAAAAAAACTATTTAGCCCATCCGTCAGTCAGATAATAAAAAAGTATTACACAACTATCTTTTGTTTTATGTTAATAAAAAAATATTTAGATAAAACTCATCAAAGTTGGGGAGTGGGGGGCTCACTAGGTCACAATTCAGTATAAAATCTACCGGGGAGTGACGTCATGCCACATTTTAACTCAATGTACTGTCGTAATCTTTTGATTACGTAAAAAAATAAGTGTCCAATATGTTTTAATCTGTCGCGCGCGCAATTAGCAGACACAATAGAATTTTATTGTTATCTGTCTCCAATATGAGACACCAGTATTATAAAGGTTAATAATCTATCGAACGGAAATCTAGTAACGAGATTTATTTGTGAAATTCTGTTAACTACATTATCCCTGTGTTATATTACTCACTACCATTACATTTTCTGTGAAAAAAAAAAAATCTGCACTAACTACGTGATTCCTTATCAAAAAGATGAGTATAATCTTTCGTTCTGTCTTTTCATATTGTGTTCTTTTCTTGTCTTTGTTTTTATCAAAATTAAACCTTTCTTTATGTATTAAATCAAGCAACCCACAAAATGTAACTTACCTTCCAAATGAAATAGCTGATATTGACACTTCAACAAACATAAACTTCAACTTCAACAACTTATCGTTTCTTCATTCAAAAAGCTATTCTAAATGATTTGATTTAAAACTATGAAAACTACTGTTCAAGGTTTGTAAATAATTTAATAGCTGGATCGATCGATATTCAAGTACCTACATTCTCTGTTTGCCATGGTTAAAACTATTATAGGCAACCGTTTGTACTAAGCGACCTAAGTGCCGCACAAACATCTAATTGCACTGGTAGGTTAAGTTCGCAGAAGTTAATGATTCAGCTACTTCTGGGACTTGGAAAAACATCGATATTTCTTTATTATATGTAAGTTTAGTCTGTATTAATGTACTAGGCACATCTTCTTCTTTATGCGTGGTTAGTGACTAACCTGTTATCAGAGTTTTAAAGTCACCCATGGGCCTCTGACTTGGTTTCACATGCCGTCGAGAAATATCCCTCAGGCATGCCGGTTTCCTCACGATGTTTTCCTTCACCATTTTTGAAGCAAGTGATAATTATCCAATACGCACATGAATCGGAAAAGTCAGAGGTGCGTACCTTGGGTTTGAACTCGAGACCTATGACTTGGCAGTTCGCCGGTCACACCACTAGTCTATCACTGCTCATTAGATACCTACATAAACCTTACGGAATAAATTATTTAAATGATGTTGAAAATTCTCGAAATGATGTTGCGTAGTTGGAAGAACAATGCGGTCACTCACGAAAAGTGACTGACTAATTAATGTTTATAATTTTGTCTTGCTCTATTCTAACAGCCATTCAGTACCCGTAGCATGACAACCATAGAAACGGGTTTTCTGAGGGCTTTGTCGACGCAAGAATAGACATAATGACAGATTGTGATTGTTTATTTGTAATTTTCTCTATTCTTCCGTAGACAAAACCCGTTTCTGTTGTGGTCATGCTAATCGTGTAGTAGTAATGTTCAGTATTCAGTGTTGAATCAAATTCTATCCCTCACTGCCTACAAGATCAATCTCGTCAGTGGTCCATTACTCCGTATTAACAGGAATTCCTGAGCCATGCTACGGTGCTACCAGATATTTGCGGCTCGTTAACCACAGAGTAACTACTACGATGTGCAGTGGGTCATCACTTTCGTTGTCAGCAGACTAGATATTGGATCACAGTGTAAACATTGTAGAATTTGAATTAATACGTTTTGGTTTCAAATAAATATGTGGGGAAAGTTTAAAGCTCATCACACACATGGCAGATAATATAATCAGAGCTTAAAAATCCTTTAAGGTAAAATGTCTTCATTATGATTTTGACCCTACATAGAAGATAAGTTATGGTTATGTTTTAGTTAGATTTTGATTTTGATTTAATTTAATGCTGATTTTATTTTGTTTTTATTGTAATTTAGTTTAGATGTAATTGTAATTTTATTCTGATTTTAATATTGATTTTAATTTAATTATTGTATATGATCGTATACTGGTTGTGATTTTAATGCTAATAACATAGTTTTTAAGTTCTAATACTAATACAATATGGATGTTTTCCGAAGTAAATAAATTTGAATTATACCATTTGGTAATAAATATCTTTGTCTTTTCGAACATTTTATTGTGTTATAAATTTATAATCCAAAATTTTCAAAATATGTTCCAGAAATGCTCATAGAATTTTACATTTTCTCGTTAAAATATTTATATTTAAACAACCAGAAAGTTTTTAACTTCGAAATTAAATCGTACATTTCAGAACAATTGCCACAGGTGAACTGGAAAATTTCAGGCTGTGGCTGAACCTCAACATTACTCGCACCTGCCACATTCACTGCCAAAAGAGCCTGTACCAACTCATTTACAACGGTACACGTAACAACCATTGGACCCAGAGGTCCCAAAAAACCCCCGAGCCTTTCGGACCCAAAACTTTCTAGACGATTGAATCGTATCAACGTCGATTAAATCCATTTGCTCCGGTAGTTATGTATAGTTTTTTCATTTATAAAATTGCTTAATGGTACAGTTATTTATTTTTATGGCTTACGAACTATTTGGCTTCAGTTTTCTAACATCCACTTGGAGTTTAAGTTTGACGGCACAGCATGTGGCGCCATCTAGTTTTGTTACAAAGTTGCTAGGAACCACCGAAGAGGTCGGATAAGAGTGACATTGGCTAACAATTTGTGGCTGTCGTCTGATGACAGATGATGTCAGGGGAACCGCTGCGCTGTCGTACCACGTCCACGACGAAGTGCTATACCTATTCCGGCACAATCCTCATGATATTGAAGATGCAGAACCACTAATACTGCTATCCTGTGCCGTTTCGTTTATTGAACAGCATACACACATCAAAAAAGTCTAAGCAACATGTACAGTTTTGAACTCTTGAACGGTTTGTACTATTTTTTTGAGTTCCGTAGCCAAATGGCATAAAACGGAACCCTTATGGATTCGTCATGTCTGTCTGTCCGTCCGTATGTCACAGCCACTTTTTTCCGAAACTATAAGAACTATGCTGTTGAAATTTGGTAAGTAGATGTATTCTGTAAACCGCATTAAGATTTTTACACAAAAATAGAAAAAAAAACAATAAATTTTGGGAGTTCCCCATACTTAGAACTGAAACTGAAAATTAAGTCCGATACACTCTCTCAGAGAGAAATTTAAGGAGATTAATGTAATGACTGTGCCTTCTCAGTATATTTTTGAAAATCTCTTATATGTCCATAAAAATTTAAACTTGTTTAAAAAATACAGTGATATCCATAACATAAATACTAGGAACAAACACAAATTTGTTGTACCTACAACAAGGCTCAAGAAAATAGGTGGCTCGTTCAGATGTCAATGTATACGCTTTTATAATAAACTTCCAAGCCGCGTACAAGACCTAAGCCTTAATAAATTCAAATCATTCATTAAACGTAAGTTGTGCCAGAAAGCGTTTTATACCGTTAAAGATTTCATTGAGGACAAAAAGGCTTGGGATTGAGCTGCTCCAATTTATTATATATATTTTTTTCTTTTTTCATTTTGAATTTTGTTTGTTTTTCTGCTAACTTTAAATTATATACAAAATGACATGAATATTTACTTTGTGAAGTATAATATTATTATTATGATGTGAGGACTATGTGGGTCATATATTTAGCTATATTTTACTTTTTGTTATGTTAATCTGGCAGTTTGAGTACTTTATGCGGCCTACCCAAATATCCTTTCTTTGGTATTGTTCGTCGATTCGTTGAGCTCTTTTTAAGTTCTGAGTTGAGCTACACGATTACTGACAAATGCGTGCACTGACTGGCCAGGTCCACTCAAATCTGTATGGTTCTTTCCTCAAAAGACCATTTCAGACACAAATCTACATGGTCCTCAAATTGAAATGCTCTGACCAAGATTATGTCTGGACTTTAAAAGAGACTGTGACCTCTGAGTTTGTTTCGGCCTTTCTTCTCAGAGTAGTCAGATAGGAAACGCCGACCTCATCTAGTTTTTAAAATCTGATTGAAGTGTAAAAGTGTTTGTACAAACCTACTTGCAGAAATAAATCATTTATCATTTTATCAAACTCAATAAAAAAAAAATCGTCAATCCCATGCGTGTGGGGTATCTATGGATAGGTCTTCAAAAATGATATTGAGGTTTCCAATATTTTTTTTTCTAAACTGAATAGTTTGCGCGAGAGACACTTCTAAAGTGGTAAAATGTGTGCCCCCTGTAACTTCTAAAACAAGATAATGATGAAACTAAAAATAATATATAATGTAAATTACCATGTAAACTTCCACCGAACATTGGTTTGCACGAGATCTAGCAAGTAGTTTTTTTTTAATACGTCATAAATCTTAAACCGCAATTGCTGCTACGGAACCCTTCATGGGCGAGTTCGACTCGCACTTGGCCGCTTTTTTAATATTTCAGTTAGTTTGTATGTATCGGTCCTGTCGAGCAGTTGTACTCCTTCCGCATCCTAGGTGCTACTCAGCAGAATCCTCTGTATTAACGTAACGCTGCCAAAGACAAAAAATACGCTCCTATTGACACCAAAATGCTGAGCTAACTGGGACTGATTTCTTCCCGTTTGTAGCTTTCCTACAGCTCTCTGTATTTCATCCGCAGTCAAATGTCGTCGTTCCATGACATAAAAAAATACTCACCACTAATTTTTTCAAAACTGTATAACTTAAATGATAAAAGCAAAATCAAGCAACGAAAAATAATCAGCTTTTATTTTAATGAAAACAAAAGACAATCAAAAAGTTTATATTTTCAAATCAGCCAGTATGTTTCCGAGAGCAAAACGATGGGGATTTGTTGAGAAAAAAAATAATTATCAATTAATAAAACATGCAGTTTTTGTACATGATGCGTATTGCTTAGACTTTTTTCATGTGTGTAGTCTTAATAATTTATACAATATCTGGATATTTTGCGGAAAACAAAATACCGTGACAATAATTGCTTGGTTTTGTTAGCAATTTATCATTTTCACTACAGTCGCACTGTTTGTTTTACGTACACTAGAAATTGGATTCAATGAAAGGTAAAATACAAATTGCATAAATTAAGTTATTAATTAGCAGGTTTTTATTTAAATGATAGCAATTCGATCACAACGGGGATCAGATTAATTTGGAAATAATTTGGAAATTCGAGCATTATTTTGACAACCTTCTTCGGGATAAATCGAAATTCCTGTACTAGTCGAATACATGTGAGCGCCCGGCCGGCAATGTTTGTATGAAAATCTATATCTGTCTTGTTTAGCGGCTAAATAAATTACTATGAAAACTCATATCTGTCGTGTTATTTAAAAATGTAACGAACTTTTTACTTTAACACATGGCAACCAAAGAGTTTACTTATCAAAGATTTTATTTAAACTTCGATTTGGTTTGAAAATAGAACAGTCTAAAATGAAGAATAAACAAATGAACATTTGGAGCGTGAAAAATTATCATTGACGTAAGTAATTGATTCTGTAATTAATTTACTTAGTTTGAATTTCCGCGCATTATTTGAGAAAAGAACTATACAAGCCTTGGCCGCACCAGTCATTGATGGGATCGTGATCGTCGTGATCGTCCAACAATGCCCCAGTTGCAGGCCGCGACAGTAATGTACTATATTTATGCATATTCACTGGGCAAGGCTCATAATTATCAACAACGGATAAGTACGGTACGGATTTAGATTCGAGTTTCGTAGATATGTGCATTGTTCAGTCAGAGAATATGCAGTAAGGTGCAGGTAGGTTGGGTTGGGAATCCCAGGCCAATTCCCAGCCACCGTAGGTGCGAGCTTGCGGACGGTGAGCAATGGGTAGCTCGCCGTCCGATAAGGACCAGGCCCGGGTTGACGGCACGTTGTGTTCCATGCGCGCCTCAAAGACATGTCAGCACAGACGGGGTCCGATAGGACTGATGCCTGCCAGGGTCGCGGGAAAGTCCGAAAGGGATACCGTGGCCCCTGGCAACGTATAGGCAAATGAAGCAACACGGGTGGGTTTTAGCCATTAGGAGTCTGATACGCACTCCGCAGAATTTATTTGATAATTTCCCACACAAAAAAAAAAGGTGCAGGTACGTTAGGTAGGGGGCAGTTTTAAGTAATAGTAAAAACTAAAAATATGCATAAATAATGTCAATGTAATCATGCATATTTATAGTGTGTAGGTATAATGATAACAATGACGTAACTCAATGTAATTTGATTCTTTGTATGTCAAAAGAAATCAGAAGAAACGACGGCGACGTCCAATTGGCCATAGACTGACCTTTTCAAATTGAACATAACATATTTATGTACCTACCTACTGTCACATTGGAAATGCATTGTTACATTACAAATGCATCAAATTTGTTTCCTGCACTACCACAGACTAGTACAGATGGTTCACTCCATAAAATCATTTAAATTTAAAAAACGAGCGAGCCTTACAGTACTCGCATATGATTTGTAACATCCTGACATCTCACCTTGGTAATAAGTAACATTAAGGTAATAAGCAACATTCTCAAGGGGCAAGGTCGTCGAGGTCGTTTCTAAGGGGAAATTCTAGCACCGCGCGCGGTCATTGGTCAAATCAAATAGCACGCACTTCCCCGGCTTCCTGTTACACACTTCCGTCCCTTTTCATGAAATCACTCCCACAGATTGCAGGAAAGCAAGAGGAAAGATGTTACACATCAAAAGCGACCCTTGCTACGACACAATAAAGTGCAATTCAGGTCGCACAGCGCCTTCCTCGCGCATATTTGGGAGTGGCGCGGAGAGGCGAAACGCCGGGGCTTGACTCCGATGCCGCGACAAATCGCGGCACAGCGGACAGAGCTCCAAGGGGATCTCATGGCGTCATAAATAGTTATGTTTAAGTAATGTAATAGGGGGCGAGCCTATTGCCATCAACCGGGCACAAATCCAGACTCCGAACTGCTACTGAGAAATTCCAGATAGAAAAACCCAATAACACTTTGCCCGACCTGGAAATTGAACCCAGGACCTCATGCTCAGCAGTATCGCTTGTGACCTAGACCTACCAACGAGGGCAGCGGTTTATAAAAATAATGGTTACATTAATTATCAAACTGTCTATTTCATTCATAATACTGGCAGTAGGTACGCTAATGTACTAAACCTCATGGACAATGCTGGAAAGATCCTGTTTATTTGTTCCTTTCTGCAGGTTATACACATAATCAGTCCAAAAATGTCCCCACTGCTGGCACAGGCCTCCTCTCCGTGAGAGGGCCACCACGCGGGCACAGTGCGGGTTGGTAGATGTCACATGTCTTCGAATTTTTGGTTCTAGGACATGCCGGTTACTTCACGATGTTTTCCTTCACCGTTTTGAGAGCAGTGGTGATGAAATAATTTACACAAAGTAAAGAGCCAGTCAGGGTTCGAATTTACGACCTACAGCTCAACACTACGACTGTACCTAGACGTGTTTGTAATCCAGGCACGACTGTGCTAACGCCGTGCTCAGGTGAGCGGTCAATGACTGCATTGCGTCACCATTTCCTTTGTATCTCGAAATGGTCACTGCATAGAGTTATCGGGTGCAGAGATCCTGAATTTCGGGTTACACGATGTAAATTGAAAAGCGTAGCTTGTACTGTTAAGTTTATTGCTGGTTTTCATCCGACTACGTCAAAAGGGTTCTGTGTTTTTACAAAGGAGTCTTAGATCTTGTTCTAAAGTATGAGAAGGCTAAACTAATATTATAAAGATAAAATATTTTGTATAATTGTTTAACAAAAAAACAGCTTTTACGCTTTGGATGCCTTTGGCACATTTTGGCACCAAGACCTGGGCAGGGCATAGGATACTTTTTATCCCAATATTTCCACGGAATCGAGACTTATGCGGGTGAAACTGCGAGGCGCAGTTTTATTGAATAAAATTGTTGATTTTGAAAAACGCAATGTGATAATAATATAATATTACGTCTGTTTTCCCGTAGGGGCCGGCAGGGGTTGCAGCACTCATTTGTCAGTTATGAAATAAGTCTTATGTAACAAAACACAAGGTACATATCCAGACTGGCTGGGCTACTACTAAGAATAATCAATTTTCGTGAAACACCGAATAGTTCAAAACTAAAACTCAAAAAATTGATTACAAGGGGTCATTGTCAAAGGGTCGGTCAATCAGAAAGATGAAGCTAGTTGCCCATTCTAAAGCGAAGTAGGATCTTAAGGAGAAGAACGGGCAAGAAATGGACAGTATTTTAAATCAAAATAGTATTACAATTTATTGGTTACACCATTCATGTTGAAATTATACATGCACGTTAAAAGCGTCCGTAATTAGAAGATAAAAACAAAAAACAATTCCAAAATTTAAATAAGCCGTGGCAGATAGAGATGAGTTATTCCACTCAGAGCACTGATTTCAACAGCACTTGACCGCTTCCACTAACCGCTGTCCCTACTGACGACGACGCCTGTTCACGAACATGACGTATGGGTCAAAGGAGGAAAGGAAAAGTCACATTTTCAGCCCATAGTACCTAACAAAATGAGAGGAGCTCGTGGCTAAGTAATAACTGCCGCACGGGTTGATCCATCAGGTTAAGCTACGCTTGCCGGGGTTGGTCTGTGGATGGGTGACCATCTTTACATACCGAGACTCCTCCGTGCCTCGGAAAGCACGTTAAGCCGTTGGTCCCGGCTGTCATTCGTGGATCTTTGATAGTCGTTACGGGTCGTCAGAAGCCCGAAAATCTGACAACCAGTCTTACCAAGGGCTATCGTATTACCCAGTTACTGGGTTGTGGAGGTCAGATAGGCAGTCGCTCCATGTAAAATACTGGTATCAGCTGCATCCGGTTAGACTGGAAGCCGACCCGAATATAGTTGGGAAAAGGCTAGGCAGATGATGAGTACCTAACAAAAAGAAAGTATGCTACTTCCACTATCTTACATCAAAAACTACCGTAAACCAGGACTTAACTCTTTATGTCCCCAGTGAGAACCCTACATGTCGTTAAGGGTTATGTTTATAGATCCTCGTAAAAACCTACGTGACTTGACATAATATTGTATTATGTAATCTGTTGAGTCGGTTTATTTGCCATAACTTGGACTATAACCGGGTTTTAAAGACTGTTTGAGATATAAAAGGCATGGATAAAGACTTGTGAAGGGGTATGTAAATAGGTTTACTCACGGTAGGTATTGATCTTTTTATATCCCATTTTCTGGCAGTCTGAAACAGGAAAGCAAGAATTTAAATGATGGCAAAAAATGATATTAGAAGTAAAAAGACGTAGATAGGTTACCTACCTAACATTCTATCTTCAAAAACGGCACTATGTCACACTATTATATGACGCGTGGAAGTAGGAGGGCATGTCGTAATCATCGGGAGCGAAAAAGAGACAAAACGTAGAAAATGTGGCTAATTAGCTATCTACCTCTTTTTACATATAATATCATTGATGGCAACCAACAATTTTAACTTCTTTATTGTTAAGTATTAGGTACGATTTTTTCTGCAAATATAATATTTTTGATTAATGTTCTTCTACCTTGCTATGAAAGTGGAAACAGCGTAATTATTAGTATTTCTTCTTAAAACTCAAAACATTTATTTTAAATAAACCAATTACAGGTACTTTTGAATTGTCAAGGGGTCGGTCAGTCAGAAAGATGAATCTAGTTGCCCATTCTAAAGCGTAGTAGGTTCCTATGGAGAAGAACGGGCAAGAAACTCCACGGACACTCTTTTAAATCAGAATATTGTTACAAAATATTGGTTACATCATTCATCTTGAAATTATACATGTAAGAACAATGCAGAAAGACGTGCACGTTAAAAGCGTCCGTAATAAAAATATAGAAACAAAAATAAATTTAAGCCATGGCAGCTAAGAGATGACCAGTCCCCACTGACGGCGCCCGTTCACGAACATGCCGTACGTCTTACAGTACAGAACGGTTTACAGATTTGCCAGTATATTGAATTTAATTTCGATATCATACCATCATCTACCTGCCCTTTTCCTATTATGTTGGGGTCAGCTTCCAGTCTAACCAGATGCAACTAAATACCAGTATTTTACATGGAGCAACTACCTATTCAACCTGCACAACCCGTTTACTAGTTGGTAATGAATTTAATTTCGATATCATCTGTTTATTTTACTCATGTTCTTTCACACTGGCTGTCACTATTGTGTTCCACGTATTTGTCAGACTCATTTAAAATTTTATTTTTCTGTTCCAGGTACGTTTCCGTTTATTCAAAAGCTAATTGGCAAGTGATCACGTTTTAGAACAAGAGGTAAGAAGAAGATAATTTTAACATAAGTGTCGCAACAAATTCTCCAGCAGCACCTCTGTCTATTAAGTTTGAAGAGCTAGATTCTATACAAAAGTATGCGAAGTAAAAAACAACACAAAAAAAAAATTTGTACAAACACTTTTACACGTCAATAATGTTTTTTTCAAACCAGATGTGGTCGGCGTTTCCTATCTGGCTACTCTGAGAAAAAAGGCCGAAATAAACTCAGATATCATAGTCTCTTTTAAAGTCCAGACTTATTCTTGGTCAGACATTGTGAAGACCATGTAGGTTGGTGTCTGAAATGGTCTTTTGAGGAAAGAACCACACAGATTGAGAGGAGGTGGTTCATATGTAATACATAATTTCAAAATTACACAAACCAAATCATGTATAAGTACGTAAATAATTATACACCCAATTAAACACATCTAATACTTAATTTATAATAATACTAATTGCTTGAATCGTTACTTAGCCCTCTTCCTGTCTCTTAATTTTGCTGTGCCTGACAGGGTTCATATTGATCTTATACTTTTTTTATACCATCTATGTAATACATATGGAATGCATAAAGAATTGAGTATCGATTTGTCCAGTCAGTGCACGCATTAGTCAGTAACCGTACAGCTCAACCCAGAATTTAAGTAGTTCAACGATTCGACGAGCAATACCAAAGAAAGGACATTTGGGTAGGCCGCATAAATTACTCAAGCTGCCAGACCATGATAAAAACTAAATGAGAAATAAAAAGTAACATACTTACGTAAGGAGAGCAGTTTCTTTGAAATATAACATTTTCTTCTACCTCGTTCCAAATAATTAACCCTAGATTGATACTAAAACTTCAATTCAAAGTTAAAAGCGAACGGAACAAGCTGCCGTTAAACTAAATACAAATAATTGTTGTACTTTCAACAAAATTACCTTTAAACGTTGCTTCCCTATAATCTATTGGGTGGTATTGATTTATCTAAAAGAATGCTTGTAAATACTTTTGAATTGAAACCTCCAAAGGAAAATTAACCTTATTTGCTTTGTACTAAAGTTTGAATTCAGGAGAGTTACGTTGTAGAGTTCTTTAGTTCTAAATTGCACCCTAGTTACGATACGACTAACGGGTCAAGTTGGAAGTATTTTCTAAGTCTGTTACGTAAGGTCTTAGAGAAAACGAATTTTGTAAGAAAAGGTAGTTCTTTTATTTTATTTTTAGCGAAAAAGGGGTAGGTGTGGTTGAAGCAATTTATATCAGAGGTAGTTTTGTATTTCGGTAACATTGAAACTACTAATTACGAGAGATTTTCTCGACGGAATGTGAAGCCAAATTAGAGGCCCATGGGCAGAGGACCAGGCCCGGGTCGATGGCGCGTTGTCTTTCACGCGCATCTCAAAGAGATGTCAGCAACTGAAAGGGTCCGATGGGACCATTGCCTGCCGGGGTTGCGGGAAAGTCCGAAAGGGATACCGTGGCCCCCTGGCATTGCACAGGCAACAGAAGGAACACCGGTGGGTTTTAGTCAGTAAGAGTGTGACACGCCCTCCCGCTCCACCCAGAGCTGGAGAAGTCATTAGATGATGTCCCACCCAAAAAAAAAAGGCTATTGGACAGCATAAAAACTCTGACACCAGGTAGTTAGTGACTACTAACCACACCAAAAAGAAGAAGATTACTAATCCCTGGCGATTAGGTAAAAATAGTTTGCATACGTAACGTGTCCAGTCCAAGATTATTCATTTAACTCAGTCTACCGCAGTCCACTGCTGGACATAGCATAATCGGCCTATAGGCTGATATGTCCAGAAGTGGGAACATTATAATATACCCACTTCTGGACATATAACTCCACTCTGTGAGAGGGGTGTGCTGTAGTTCTCCACGCGGCCCAGTGCGGGTTGGTGGCTCGACATAAACTTCTCCCAAGTAGAGCCACATACACAGTTTTCCCTTTTCATTCAGTTTGCTCCAGGTACCTTTAAAGTTCCTCAGCCCACGATTAAGCAAGATAAATCTACTGTCTTTTTTAATATTCTTAAGGTAATTTCCCCAGCTGATTTAAAAGTTCAAGAAAAATTTAAAACAGTACAATTGTATTAAGTTTCCCCGGAGAAATTATGCTCGTGGACGATTAGCCAACTGACATTAATAATCATTTGTTTTATCTTTTAAACTTGTACTAAAATGAACAATGAACTTTCTAATTCTGAGTTTTTAAGTTTTCTGGTCTGACATAGTTATTATTATTAGCCTGTAAATGTGTTATTATAGGGGAGATAAGTTCATTAATAGGAAATTGGTGGTTGTCGACTTTTTAAGGATCGAATTAAAGCTATTTTATAAGCTCTCTGCGTCATACGTCAAACTCAATTTATTCATAACATAACATCACGCCTTGTTTCCCCGAAGGGTTGGGCAAAGGTGTGCCTGTAGCAGGTACACCCACATTTCGCCAGATATGTTTAAGTCCCATGTAATAGGGGGAGAGCCTATTGCCATCAACCGGGCCCAAACCCAGACTCCGGACTGCTACTGAGAAATTCCAGATAGAAAAACCCAATAACACTTTGCCCGACCCGGGAATCGAACCCAGGACCTCATGCTCAGTAGTAGCGCTTGCGACCACTAGACCAATGAGGCAGTCAATTTATTTATTTATTTGTAATTTAACATTATAACGGCCAAGGCCAATTACATTAGATAAAGACAAAGACAAACACATTATTAAAGTACAGTTAACAAAATTAAACAACTACTCGACAGTCATACGCTCATCTCACAATATTACAATATCCCAGACATACTGACAAGATCTTCTTCCATTCATCTGCGAACACATCACAGTCAGACCTAAGCCTGACTGTGATGTGTTCGCTCTCTTGGACGCTAACGTCCAACTGTCAACTTCACGTGCGGAAAAAACGATTGAATTTAATTTTACTTTACGATTTTACACAATGCCCGCTGTTCTGCAATCTAAATTACATCTTTTCGTAAGAATAAGCTTTCTTTTTGCTAACTATAATCATTATCAGTTCAACACACCACTAGACAAACAGACAGCCCTATTTTCGCTTTTGAATTATCTATCATGAGGGTTTGTATGATGAAAACATCAGACGTACGTTTGCCATTTCGTGTTGGAACGAGCCGTATGCCGTGTCGTGTTGTGTCGTGAGGCGGTATACACCAATTAAACGAATCTCTTTATAACTACGTCAAATCATAACGAGCTTTGATTGGCTGACACTGCTTCAGAAGGCATCACGGCACGCCACAACAAATCATTATTTACAGCAATAGGTTTTAGCTTAGCAAGTATGGTAACGGAACTGCCTACAGTACGGTACAGAGATTTCAATATTTACCCCAATAAGTACCTATTCTGAAATCAAACAAATGGTATCCGAAAATAAGCTTTACAAACCATGATAGACCATGGCGGGAATGATAAGCAAGTAGGTACAAGTTCCTGACACAGATAATTTGTCAGAATTTAATTATAGGTACTATGGCAAAATGGCCTGAACAACCTTCAATCCATAATAAGACCTTTTCGTCCCAAGACAGGCATGTCCTTACCAATTAACCGATAAACGCAACTATGAGATTAAATTCATCCCAATAGTCTGACTAGCTAAGATATTCAAATGAGACTCAGTTTGAGGGAGATTTAAGATTCACAGACCGTTTGCTAAGTAAAGTAAGCGTTTTATGCAAACATGAACTTTATTCCTATACGCATACACTATACTAGCGAGCGACCTTCCCCAACCTCGCACGGTTTTTACAACTTGACAAAACATGGAGATTTCTTTACTATAAATGTTAGTTTAATATTTGTTGAGGAGCTTGTGGCTAAGTAATAACATTCGCACGAGTCGATCCATCAGGTTTAGGTTCGCTTGCCAGGGTTGGTTCGTAGATGGGTGACCATTTTACGAGACTCGAGATCGAGATCTTGCCTCAAAAAGCACATTAAGCCGTTGGTCTCGGCTGTCATTCGTGGATCATTGACGGTCGTTACGGGTCGTCAGAAGCCCGAAAGTCTGACAACCAGTCTCACCAAGGGTTATCGCATTACCCAGTTACTGGGTTGTGTAGGTCAGAGAGGTAGTCGCTCTATGTAACATACTGGTATTCAGCTGAATCCGTTTAGACTGGAAGCTGACCACAACATAGTTGGGAAAAGGCTAGACAGATTGGATTGATTGATTGATGTAAGTTTAATATTTATGTTTTATACACACAAACTGTTGGGAATAAATTCAAAAAAAAAAAAGTGAAATCCAGATCGATATCTATTGCGTAGTTTAGAAGAACAACGCAGTCATACAAACCAACATGAAAAGTGGCTTTAATTTATAAAATGTATATAAATATAGAAGCGAATGTGAGCAAGCGTTTCATACAAATATGAAATCCTAACTATTATTATAAATGCGAAAGTGAGTTTGTTTGTTTCTTTGTTTCGCTTTCACGCTAAAACGGCTGAACAGATTTAGACCAGGACACCAACGAACAGAGATTGCACCTGTGTTTGCGCACATACTTGTGCACTATAATTATCTCCAGAGTACCTACTTAGTTGATTTGTACTCTGTGAAATCAAAAATACTACCTCATTCAGTTGTAAAAAAATAATAAAGGATGTTTCAAAACACTGGTTATGATGACTTGAAACAATTAATCTAGGTACCCTGACCTGACACTAAATCAAACGATACACCATGGGAACAAATACGCGCACACACTCACACACACCACACTCATACGTACACAAGCACACCAGATACGAGTATACAATACCACACCTGAAATCACCTCCCATGTCTCCACTCTGAAATTCGTACCCCGAGCCCCAAGATACAGACAAAATTTTGTGGTGATGCAATTTACAAAGTGTGGTGATGCAATTTCGCCATTTTCTGTTCAGTTAACTGTAGCCATTGGTACATTTCCAGCAATATTATTATTGCTCTTCATTTTGAAAGTCACTTGCCCGCTTTGTCTCTAACAAGTGGAGCATACAAATGCAAGTGCTATTTCTTTATTCTTACTTAGTTTAAAGTGCTAAACAAGTTTCTGGTTTGGTGCAGAACTAATTGCTGTCCTTTAGTAATTAGAAGGAATACTAGATGAACAAGCCGCTTTCCGAAAAGGCTTTAGTACCATAGACCACATCCATACGCTTGTGAAACGCTGCAGAGGAATCGCTCTCGTGCTCTGCTCCTGTACTCGGACCGACATAGTGGCGTTTTTGTACAAACACTTCAGCACCTCGATGTACCGATAGTCAATATGGCACCGCTGGAGAGATTGTAGCACTGCCCAGGTCTCGATCGAATTAAAGGCCTTCTCATAGTCCACGAACGCCAAGCATAGTGGCAAGTTATACTCCTCGGTCTTCTGTATAACTTGCTGCAGCGTATGGATGTGGTCTATGGTACTAAAGCCTTTTCGGAAACCGGCTTGTTCTTTTGTGGTGGTGTCTTGGTTTAGGTTAAGTATGTACAACACCGTTTCCAATATTACTGCGTTAGGCAAGGCTGTCACAATCGGCCGGTCGAACAAGACTGCAAGCCGGGCGCAACGCCCCGCACTCCCTCTACCACGAACCCCCCACCCCCCCCATGATAGCACGCATAATTTATTTATTAGACGTCACTCTAGATAAACACAGTGGAGTACAGTTACTTCTTGCTACTTTACATTTATTTTATACTTACAATTTCTTCTGTAAGTATTTTTAACAAAGATCATGTAGTACAATCGAAAAACTATTTGATATTTATACGTAATGATATTTATCTTTACTGTGTGCGCATACTTTAAGAGAGTGATGTAAAAGAATTTATTCAGCAAACTTTAATATTGTATAAAAGTACTTGAAAGCTAGCTGCCTGAAGACCAAATAGTTGCTCGAGTGTGTACCTACCTAACATAAAGACTTACTTTGGTATTATAATAAAAAAATGTATACAATATTTTTATTAAATTGATCCTTTGAAAATACTCTTACTCTTAGATAATTAATTTGAAAAAGGGGACTCGAATTCAGTAAAAAGAAGTAATTCTTCAATGTTATAAAAGGGTTAACGGCTGCTTTAGAAAATAATGTATTACAAAGATAAAGTATTTCTGTAATACGTAGTTGAATATTTCATTATATGGAGCAACAAAAATAACAGACCAACGCATGTTTTATCATAATTTCAATGATGTGATATGACTCAGTGTGAGATCTGTGATCGATTCTCAGATGAGAAAAACTGTGCCATCATTCTCCTTATAATAATAAGCTCACTTTTCGCGACCTAAACGAGACTGAAACGCCAAAGATTAACTACATAACAGAGCAGTGGTGGCCCAGGGGAATCGGCCTCGACTTACGAGGTTGGAAACTAAACATCAATTAATTTGTTTAAAACATAATTTCATAACCACTGGTCGAAAAGGAAAATCGTGCGGAAACTCACATGTGCTAGAACCAAAAATTCGAATACATGTGACGACCCGTACTGAGCCCGCGTGGTGGATTACGATCCACTCCCTCTCATAGAGAAGAGGTCTGTGCCCTAGCAGTAGGAACATTATAGGCTGATTTATTATGCTTATGCTTAAATTATACTAATAGGTACAGAAGAAAGTAGGTAGCGAAGCCTTTCTTAAATATTCCTGTACCAAGTATTTCGTAAGCTGCACTTTAACCTATTCAAATTGTTATTGGCACCCAGAGAGGGACAGCTACAAGATGGTAGATAATTATAGTGCCTCTACTCTGCACTTAAGTAAATGAGAGTACGTTGCTGAAACTACGTCCTTAGTTTGTCCTAAATACTTTGTATAACTTCTATGAGACATATTAATATTAAATTATTGGGCTTGCCTGGTTATTTTCGTTTTTTTTTTTTTTTAGTTGTGAAATCATCAAAGACTTCTCCCGCTCTGGGTGGAGCGGGAGGGTGTATCAGACTCTTACTGACTAAAACCCACCTGTGTTCCTTCTGTCGCCTGTGCAATGCCAAGGGGCCACGGTATCCCTTTCGGACTTTCCCGCAACCCCGGCTGGTAAAGGTCCCGTGATGCGCGCGTGGAACACAACGCACCGTCGACCCGGGCTTGGTCCTTAACGGACGGTGAGCTACCCATTGCTCACCGTCCGCAAGCCCGCGCCAACGGTGGCCGGGAATTGGCGATCGATTCCCGAAGCCCAGGGCGTCTCCTCCTGCGGTGGCTAGGGGCGTGAGGGCTCTAAGTTTGCCTCTCTCTCACGCGTTCCGCCTCCTCCTTCGCAGAAGGAGGTGACGGCCTCTCATGCCCTCTCGCTCCGTACCATGAACTGGACCAAGGCCGGATGCGAGAGATCCCCGCCACCGATCGCCTCCACGAGGACACGGCGGTGCTCTGCCCAAGCCGGGCAGACCTCCCCCGTATGCTCCACCGTGTCCTCCGGGTGATCCACGCAGTGATGACACCCAGGGGTATATTTAATTCGGTAGGTTCCTGTTCGGTATCAGGCGGGAGGCGCCTGATATCGAACAGGAACCTACCGAATTAATTTAGACCTAAAACGAAGATCTTAGAAGATCCTCATTACAAATCTTTGTTCAAGGATAAAACTAGATTGGAAAAACAGAAATAATAAGAGAATAATAAACATTGAAAACTAACAAAATAAATATTAAAACTATTTGCTGCTACATAATAATAACAAACAAACCATTCTAAGAATTCATTAAGAAATACTTATTGGCGCCCAACAGAGCCCATGAGTCGCATTTGGATGGCAATAAATATTTCTTAGATCGTAGCAGGCTATTTCTTGGCTCTTTTATATAATTATATCTCTCTCTTTATTATAATATCCTTTATTATGAACCTAATAAAGTCAAAATTTGACGTTCGTAGACAGAATTTTATATTAGTTCGTAACAGGAATCCAAAATTCTTTTTATTAAGTAATTTCGTGTATTTAATAACTTTTAAATTAAGTAGCTTGGTAGAAGGTACTGCTTGATATTAATATTTTAGGTATTGATGTTGCTATGTTTTTTTTTGAGTAACATGTAATAGAGAGCCTTTTTATATTTGGAGTGAGATCTAATAAAATTCTAAGAAATAATAGACCTTATCAAAATAATGGGAAAAGCTAAAGCAGTCGTAAATAATTTCGATATAAACGTTATTTCACAACTTCGGTCCCGCGGTGGGCGCCAGTAATGATGGCTAACTAATTGCTCAGAAAGTTTTGGAACACTTTCTTTTATTGTGTTGGAGCTAATTTATTGTTCTTGAAGGTCGGTTATTAATTGAATGATTATGTTGGAATGATAAATTGGTTGTAATATTAGGAGTGTAATTAACGTTTTTAGAAAAGATAATACAATTAATTACTATAACAGTCAGACCCAGGCTCAGTGTTTCATAATTTCCAATTATTTCTATTTAATAGATACGTTTTAAAATGTAAGACGTCTAGGGCTATTAATGATTTAAATTAATGAATGTATGTAGAGAATTCTGTTTAATGGGACTGCTAGTCGGAATAATGTACATAATTTCTAAAAAAACATCAGAAAGTGGAAACTAGAATGCAGGATTTTATAAGTACAAACTGATTTTTGTCGTAATCAAGTCATAATTACGACCAAGATCAGTTACGTACAGAAAACATTCGTCCAACTTTCCCAAATAAACCAATTTTATTTTGATCATGTTTGTTACAATATTTCTTTCAGTTAATATTAAAACATCTTAACCTAAGAGTATTCTTAGTTGTAAGTTTTCACTTCTGTCATATTTACCAAAATAAAGATAGAGCAAATCGTCAGGGGACTCTAAAGTTACTGCGCTTTTTGGCTCATTGAATTTTAAACCCTGTCTTGGGAGTAGGCGAAATTCTTTTTGATCTAAGTGTCTTGTGTCCCAGAAACGCTGTTCCTTTTGAAATTGAACCCGAAGGTGAATTATTTAACGAAGAGGTCGGAATTTTTCCTGTTCTGTGTATTGAATATTATAAGAGCCTACACGAGTGGCGAAACCTAAGGAAACTACAGGAGCTAAACGCAAATTTTCTAATGCTTAAAAGTATATGATCCAGTGCAGTAAACAAAATCAGAAAAATATATGATATTATTCAGGATAGATGCTAGATAAATAGTGTGTTAAACACATAATACAACTAATTTGAGACGATGGAATAATATCACGAAGATACTAAATATTTAATATTATACTATATATTTTTATATAATTTATTTTATTATTAAAAATCTTTTTCACAAAAAATAAAACCGACTTCCAAAAAAAAAAACAATACATAGTGAAAAATAACTTTGATTTCGGAAGTCGGTGTCTTGGGTTTTTTATTTTCGTTTTTTTTGCCACCGACTTCTGAAATCAAAGTTATTTTTCACTTTGTAGTGTTTTTTTTTGGAAGTCGGTGTTATTTCTTGTGAAAAAGTTTTTATTTTTCACTTTTTAGTTGTGGTACCTACACAAAACCCCCACAAAAATTTGAATACCAAGTAAATTACAGTGACAGGAACTGTTAGAATATCATCCACATATACTAGGTGGGCAAAATATGTATTATTGAAGCTAACTCAAAAACCCCTCATGAGATCTTGACAAAATTTATATGGAACCATTTCTGAAGTATGCCCTACCAAACAAAAAAAAAAGACATCAAATCAATTCATAATTGGCGGAGTAATCGCGTAACAAAGATAGAAAAAAAATTAAAAAAACTTGCAACCGAATTGAGAACCTCCTTCCTCCTTTTTGAAGTCGGTTGAAAGAAATATTAATATACATGCAATCATTCTGATTTTTTAGCAGATTTTTCAACAATCAACATAGTAACGTAATAGTGTTTTAAAGTTTTAGTCCAATCAATAGATTTTTTGTAAATAGATAATTGCTTCATATTTGGCAATAAATTAGCAACTTTGTGTCATCGCGCTCTTTCTTTTCTATGCAGTCGGACAGTGACCGCACTTTAGCTGTTTTCATCCTCCTAAGTATCCGGTGCATTTTGGGCAGTTAGGACAGTCTTGTTTTGTATAGTTTATGTACAGTTTGTTGTCAACATTATCTGACCCTCCCTAAAAACAAACTAATTTGGACCCTCTGACATTAACATTAAGGTTTATTCAATTCATATGAGCTTATCAGGCGAGTGCTAGGACTTGATGAACAAATACAATAATAATACAGTCACGCAAATTTGATCTTTAAGACGTTAGCATTAGGTTTATGTTATAACTACTTGTTATAATATAATTAGAGTAATAGCTTGTTTTAATAAATGTGTTCAAGTAAGGCTGGTCTCGTGGTCTGTGTAAAAACAAGTTGCGATATCAAATCCTGCGTTGAAGATATTGTTTTGCTTTCAATTTAGAATTTATTCCAAAACTATTTCTTGTATTAATGTAAAGAACTATATACAGATAACCTTCAAATATAAACTTTCTAATATGGTAATATTTTCGCATAACTTGAAATAAGTGGGTAGTTGAAAAATAAATATTCGTATTCATTATAAAACCTAAGGGTATGCAGTGACTACGCGCAAACATATTATATTACCTTGCCTTACTAAATTGCAAAAACAATGTCTCTTTTCAATTTTTTATTTTCTATTTTATAGGTATTTCTTTTATTATCCTGGCTCAATGGGGTGATTATTAAAATACAAAATAATCTATTTGCACGAGGAGAAGGTTGGCTGCTTGTGCTGTGCAAGAATAAACTTTATGAATGTATACTATATGGTTCAAATTCTTTAGAATATTGCGTGTAGCATTACAACTAAGATCAAATTTCAATACGATATAAAAGAGTTGAGTTGGTCTTGTGGTCACTAAGGTAGTGCGATGTTCATCGTTATCTACCTTCGAACCAAGTTTAACCTAATTATAGCTTTTTGCTCAGCTGTTTTTTTTAAATTTATTTTATTACACTTTTTTACATTTGTTTAATGGACAACGTGGAGTCTTGTTTTTTTATACGGGCAGTTTGTATATTTATTTTTTCTCACCACAATAAACATATGCAGTGTATATAAATAAAACTAAACAATTGCAGGTTTAAAATATTTATTATTTCATTAAAACAAAGTTTGTAAGATAAAGTAAGTAAATGCTCATATATTTCAAAATTAATATACATATTATATTGGTAGTATGCCTTATTCTATCCATTTATAAACATTAAAAAAGGCGTTCTTATGCTTAAAATTTTGCTATAGGGAAAATGAATTCATCTGTGAAATGCTTTACAGATTTAGGTATAGCTGCCTATATGTAGTAAATAAACATGTTATTTAAATAGAAAAAATCTATTTATAACAATAACATCACCACATAATCTGCAACATTCTAATAGTTTAACAATCAATCTATTGAGCATTTACTTACGTGTAAATGCTTACGTGTGTTTAATAATAAAAATAATAATAAATATAATTAAAATTTAAATATTTCCTGGGCAAAACGGACCCTTTCTTCACGATGAGCAGGTGTCAATGCAATTTTCTGTTCCGGTTTATAATTCCTTATCAAAGCAGCGTGTGCCTTCTCACTGTTTCCACTGAAATATTGTGGTTTATTGTGCAAAAATGGATTTTCAACATGGTTTGAAACAATAGCCCGGTGGCGTTCGAATTCAGAACTATACTTGATGGGTTTAGCTCTATATTTCCATTGTCTCCATAACGTCTTAGCCTGACCGTATTTCTCTAAAACAAAAAAAAAACATTTTTGGAACCGTGTATGTAACTTGTAAGGAGTGAATGTAATGGTAAAACAGCTCCCTACGCGTTCATTAATCACAATCAATAAAATAAAATAGGTATTAAAAAAACACTTACTGCTATATTAAATCGACGACCAATCTCTCTAATTCCAACATTCTGCTCATGAAAAATATGATTTTATGTTTGGTATAGTCATCAAGTTGCGATATGATGCTTTTTACACCAAATTGCTTAAAAATACTTAACGAGTTATGTGGACCGGTTTACAAAATGTTTGTGCGCAGTCACTGCTATTAGGCGTAGTGTAACTATTGTCACTTAGATGAATTTATTATCTACCTCACGAAGCAAATGTATGTTTTACTTCGTATCCAACCATTCTTGGTGAATATAAATTCTGTGAACTTTAAGTTTTTTAATTTACCCACCTGTTTACAAAATAAGTTATTAGGCGTAAATCATATTGGTCGTTCTTTAATAATGAAGCAATATTGTAGAAATGACAACAAATTTAAAAAGGAACTGATAATAGGTGCACTGTTTTCGAACCCACATGTTTTTCGTTGCCAATCCAGCATCAAACCGCTAAGCCACAAGAACTTGTTGGGAATTAGCGAAATTAAAGATTTGGTTGTAATTATGTAGTGTGACTAAAAGCTTTCAACTTTAATATCAACGACATAATGATTAAAATAGCTTAACAAAATGATATATAATGCCGGTGGCTCCAACAATGTTGGGTGGGTTTACCTTAACGTTACGTGTTAAAGATCAAATTTGCGTGTCTGTATTATTATTGTATTTGTAAATCAGCACTGTCTGATAAGCTCATATAAATTGAATAAACCTTAATGTTAAATGCACAGGGTCTAAATTTGTTTGTTTTTAGGGTGGGTCAGATAATTTTGACAACAGACTGTACATACAAAGGTAGGCCAGGGAAATTATTTTGATGTGTAACATTTTTCTTCTCACTTTTCTGCAAATCTTTCATGTCGTTTTCCTGCAATCTGTTGAGTAGGAAATCTGTGGGAGTGATTTCGTGAAAAGAAACGGAAGTGTATTATAGGAAGCCCGGGAAACGCGCGCTATTTGATTTGACCAATGAGCGCGTGCGGTGCTAAAGTTCGCCGTCAGAAACGATCTTGACAAGGGCCCACTCCTTTAATGTTGCTTATTACCAAGGTTAGAAGTCAGATGTTACACATCGTGTAAAACTACTGTAAGGCTAGTTTTTTAAACAAATTGTACATTACGTCAAATTTCCGTGATATAATCCTTTCATACAGCTGTCAAAGAATTACAGTTGTGATCTGAATATACGGACAATTTGACAAGCTAACACTGCGGTGGTAGTTAATTCTACGATAGGGATATTAATTGTTAAGCCGTTCTTCACAGTGTAGAACTGTGGGGAACGGCATCTAATTCAAACATAGATGTACTCTAAAGGTTCCAATCAAAAATGCTAAGGATTATAACGAATGCTAAGCTTACATTGGAACTTAAAAATGCCAAAGGTTAAAGAAGAAATTAAACAAAGATTCAGTGCATATACATAAGAATAGGATTACAACCCATCCTAATAAACTAGCATCAAACGTAATAAAAAACAAGACACTTCCCCACAAGATTTGATATGAAGACCGACAAACTATATGAGTAGAATATTTAGTTCGATGTGGATGAGCCAGCGGGCGCATACCAAGAATGAGTAAAGACTAACAACACAAAAAATTCTGAATGTGAAAAAATACCGTGACCGTCGGTACCATCGCGGACACTGGGGGTTGACCAATTTTCAGGGTTTTTGTTTTCGTTTTAAGTATTTCTGGAGTTGTCGAATCAACTAATACTCGTAAGCCCATCAACCGGGCACAAATCCAGACTCTGAGCTGTTACTGAGAAACACTGCATTTTAATATGACCTTATGTTATTACTTGCCATAAAGGTCAAATTCAAATCCAACAAACCAATCCATGGTTTTTATCTTAACGGCGTCTGCAGTACACAACTCTACATCCCTGGGTATTCGGACCATCATTCTGTCTGGCAACAAATCAATTAGTCAGTTAATTAGTTGCTTGTTCCCAGAGGAATATCAAATAAATTGCCAGCAAATTTTGACAACTTTTTTCGCAATCATGTTGTATTGGAACGAACGCAAATTGGGTTGGCAATATATAGAATTTGACTGACACAGTTGTTTCATAGAGTTTTCTATTGCTTTTTTTTATCCAATGTAACTCTGTCTCATTTTTTTGAGGCCACTGACGATATCCTTATAATAGTTTCATTCTTGTCAGTTGGCACTCTCATCATCAAAATCTACCGATCCATCTTTGTTGGGGTCGGCTTCTAATCTTACCGGATGCAGCTGTATACCAGAATTTTACATGGAGTGATTGTCTACCTGGCTTCCAGATGCTACTTACTGGGTAGAGGTTCGCATAATACAATGTCTAACAGACCGAGTCAAAATTGAGTTTGAGACAGATTTATAATAAAATGATCAGAAACTTAAAAAAATACAGTTCTCTTAAAATAATTTAGCTAGATATAATACAATGGAGATTTTTAATGTTATCTGTTTGTGTAACAAACGAAGGTTAATAACGGTAATAAAAAGTAACCTTTTTTACAATGTCCAATGTCATGGCTTTATTGAATGAGATCATGTTATTATTTTTGGACGCCATAATATACCTACTATTTACTACTGAGGTTATAAACTATAATAAGTATAATAAACAGTGTGTTACAGTGTATTTAGTTGCTCATTAATCACAGCACAATGCACACACATGTATGTCACAACATTTTATTTGATTTTGTATTAGTTAGTTTTATTTTATAATACCTTTATTTTATTTATTACTAGCACTTTGCCCGCGGCTTCGCTTCCGTGGTCTTTCCCGCGGGACCCGTAATTTTTACCGGGATAAAAAGTAGCCTATGTTACTCCCTGAAAACTAAGCTTTCTAATGGTAAAATATTTTTTCACCACTCCCGCACGAAAGAAGTGTCTTTCCTCTACGAAAACAGTGAGGAAAGTTGGTTTTTCCTCACTGCTTGAACAGTGAGGAAAGTTGGTTTTTCCTCACTGTTTGAACAGTGAGGAAAGTAATGATCCCGTTCAGAAACTAACCTTGCCTGATTTTTTTATGTTAAGTTTTAAAGATATTTTAAAATATAAAGAATTATTTTGATTTGCTTTGTGTCTATTTTATTTATTTACCTATGATGACTTCTTCTTTTTTTCGTGTGGTTAGTGACTAACCTGGTGTCAGAGTTTTAAAGCCGCCCATGGGCCTCTGACTTGGCTTCACATGCCGTCGAGAAATATCTCTCAGGTTTCCACACGATGTTTTCCTATGATGACTGAATACTTTCTTGCTGGGAGTGGTGAAAAGTTTTGTATGCAACTTGTGAGCAAGTTCATTTGCTATTCGTTTTGTTGAGTCTTTCGCTTACTCAGGATTGAAATTTATAATCACTCGCTGCGCTCGTGATTCTATTTTTCAATCCTTCGTTCGCTCAAGACTCAAAATCAAAACTCATAGGAAAAACGAACTTTCCTCACATGTCGGATAAATAACTATTTCAAATCGGTCCAGAAGTTTCGGAGCCTATTCGGTACAAACAAAAAAATCTTTCCTGTTGATAATATTAATATAGATAACGGACACACACTTCTCTATGTTTCTTATTCTAGCGTATGGCACTGGTGGGTTGCAGCTGAAAATCAGCGTCAGGTGGTACACTTTGTGTTGTCATCTGACATTATGCTGAGCTGACGCTCTTTGGAATTATAATAATTTGTTTTCTGTTTTTATAGTTTTAAGGTGTATTTTTTGTAATTGCAATAATTAATGTTTTTTCTTTCTTTCTAATAGACCTTAATCAAACTGCACACTTGTATAATAATTATACATTTATTTTCTAGACACAAATATAACCACGCTATAATTACACTATTTTATAACAATTCTGGAGTTGTTACTCGCACTGTATCCAACAACCAACTGCCGATCACTCATTCCGATATTCGTTTAGCAAGTGTCGCCCACCATTGCTCCGGAAATTCGCAACGGAACAATATGACACGACACCTGAGTGCTGTCAACCTAACTATTAATCAGATAATATCTGCCATTTTAAATTTATTATATTTTGGACAAACTATTGTGTTTATTGAATTTTTGTCTTATTTTGTTATTTCTTTATATGCTGCACCGGTTGACGTCGTCACGTCAACGCCGGTTGTCGTTGAAAACCAGCGCTGGAGCTCTGTCCCGTATAGGGTCGCAGCATTATGCTGAACGATGACCGTTTTGCGTGGATGTGACGCATATTTTCTCCCAAATATGTTATTCTCTTGTTTTTAGGATTCCGTAGCCAAATGGCAAAAAACGGAACCCTTATGGATTCCTCATGTCTGTCTGTCTGTCCGTCCGTATGTCACAGCCACTTTTTTCCGAAACTATAAGAACTATACTGTTAAAACTTGGTAAGAAGATGTATTCTGTGAACCGCATTAAAATTTTCACACTAAAATATAAAAAAAAAACAATACATTTTGGGGGTTCCCCATACTTAAAACTGAAACTCAATTATTTTTTTTTCATCAAACCCATACGTGTGGGGTATCTATGAATAGGTCTTCAATAATGATATTGAGGTTACTTATATAATTTTTTTCTAAACTGAATAGTTTGAGTGACAGACACTTCCAAAGTGGTAAAATGTGTGTCCCCCCCACTGTAACTTCTAAAATAAGAGAATGATAAAACTAACAAAAATATATGATATACGATACCATGTAAACTTCCACCAAAAATTAGTTTGAACGAGATCTAGTAAGTGTTTTTTTTTTAATACGTCATAAATTACTTGCTGCTACGGAACCCTTCATGGGTGAGTCCGACTCGCACTTGGCCGCTTTTTTTTTATTTGCTTGCGTCATGTGTACCGCAAACAAACGTATTTTCTTTCTTTTTCTTTCTTTCTTTATATCTTTAATTTTAAGAACGTACCTAAACGTATTTAATTTTGAGTAGCCTTAAAATGTTACTAATTAATATGTTTTAACAAATAAATCAACTAATAATTACATCATGAATCAAAATAACTACGTTTATATGTAAATAATATGTATGTCTGTCTTCGAAGCGACACCAATACCTACACATTACTTGTCTGCTGTGAGACCGCGTTGCTCTTCTAAACTATGCTCCGGATTTTGATGCGGTTTATACGTACCATCATTTATATTTTATTCCGGAAGGCTTTTAAGAGCGTTTAGAGGTATGAGGAACAGGGTGTGTTCACTCATCCTGTATGAACAGGGAGGATCCTCTGACCAGATGGGTTTCGTGTCTGGCGGGCAACTGCCCGACGATTGATTTCGGATATTTATGTCGTTCGCGCAGTAAACTCTAATTGCGCGATGCAGGATTTGTGTGACGTCAGGTCTTTGATGCGTAGTGTTCGCATGTAGATGCCGCACAAGCGCATAACCTAAAAGTTGGCAACGTCGCAAATAGCTGTCACCTACTTACCTGTTTCGATTAATTTGGCAATATTACTGTATGGAAATTTGAAATGTGGCTAATTATTGAACTAGAATATTGGTTATGAAATGCAATAATTAATATTGTAACACCGAATACATAGTTTAAGACGTAAAAAAAGTATTTGGAAATTTTCTAAATGCCTTTTTTACACCTTTTGACTTTCCACCATTGACTTTTTTGTTGTAATTGCAATTCTTTATTAATATTCTAGTTCGCTAGTTAGCCACATTTAATATTTCCATACAGTAGTATAGCCAAATTAATCAAGACAGCGAAATATTTGACATCTATTTGCGACATTGCCCACTTTCAGAATAAACACTCTAAATAAGAATAAACTTACATCAATTTATTAAAGAAATCTAGATGTTCTATTGAGTCGTTGAAACCGTGCGAGGGAGGAGTGGGAACATAAATCATTTATATTGTGAATAGGGATTGAAATTACAAGAAACCCATATCCAATAGAGCTAAATATAAGGTCGTCGTAAGTGCAAATGCCAAGCATAAGAAACAGCGTAGGTAGTTTTTTTATACATAACATAACATCACGCCTTGTTTCCCCGAAGGGATGGGCAGAGGTGTACCTGTAGTACACCCACATTTCACCAGTTATGTTTAATTCCCATGAAATAGGGGGCGAGCATATTGCAATCAACCGGGCACATATCCAGACTCCGGGCTGCTACTGAAGAATTTCTGATGAAAAAACCCAATAACACTTTGCCCGACCCGGGAATCGAACCCAGGACCTCATGCTCAGCAGTAGCGCTTGCGACCACTAGACCAACAAGGCAGTCAGTTTTTTTTATCAAATTACCAAATTCACAAGGAGCCAGTCTAAAATCATATTTCTACCTTAGTTACGTTATAATACTAGGCTCTTCAAAAAGTAATGATAATCCATTTATTCAAACTAAGCTGAGAATCAGCACTTATCGAACGCTAAAATTACATAAGACAGTCCCCCAAAACGCACACCCTTCACCACTTCCTAGTGCTTTTGCTGGGAAGAAGAAGTGGCGCAACAAACACCCCAGCAGCACAGCTGTCTGTTCAGTTAGAAAAAAATGATTCTATATATTAGTTTGCAAAATAATTTACATTACGCAACACAAAACATAATTTAAATTATATATTAATAGCCATATGACAGCTAGCACACGCCAATATACCAACTAAAAACATCGAGAACTATAGATACTCAGGCAGAAATAAAAATAACTAAACGTAAACAATATTTAAATATAAGCCTCTAGGCATAAAGAGCGTGCCCGATTACAAATACTGGATTACAACTGGAAGTTATAATTGATAAGCTAGGACCATCGAGGTACAATAAATAAATGTCTAGGTCGCTAGCTTTAACATCACGATAGGACCCAAAGGCACCGAGCAAAAACAAAAATAACCGATTATCATTACTTTTTGAACAGCCTAGTATTACTGGCGTAAGTTATTTCTAAATCTTAATTTTAAACTAATATTTTATAATATATAGAGAAAAAAATTGCTTTTTTGTATGTTTGTTTATTATGCTTTCAGGCTAAAACAGCTCCACGGCGTCCTCACCTTCCGCCTGACGCAGGTCCTCACCGGACACGGCTGTTTCGGGAGGTACCTGTTTCGGATAAGGCGGGAGGAAACGCCCGGGTGTCATCACTGCGTGGATCGCCCGGAGGACACGGTGGAGCATACGGTGGAGGTATGCCCTGCTTGGGCAGAGCACCGCCGTGTCCTCGTGGAGGCGATCAGTGGCGGGGATCTCTCGCGTCCGGCCCTGGTCCAGGCCATGGTACGGAGCGAGAGGGCATGGGAGGCCGTCACCTCCTTCTGCGAAGCAGTAATGCTCGCGAAGGAGGAGGCGGAGCGCGTGAGGGAGAGGCAAATTTCGCGCCCTCACGCCCCTAGCCGCCGCAGGAGGAGACGCCCCGGGCGTCGGGAATCGATCGCGGATTCCCGGCCACCGTAGGCGCGGGCTTGCGGACGGTGAGCAATGGGTAGCTCGCCGTCCGGTAAGGACCAAGCCCGGGTCGACGGCGCGTTGTGTTCCACGCGCGCCTCAAAGAGTGTCAGCGAATGAAGGGGTCCGATGAGACCATTGCCTGCCGGGGTTGCGGGAAAGTCCGAAAGGGATACCGTGGCCCCCTGGCATTGCACAGGCAAGAGAAGGAACACGGGTGGGTTTTAGTCAGTAAGAGTCTGACACGCCCTCCCGCTCCACCCAGAGCGGGAGACGTCATTTGATGATTTCCCACCCAAAAAAAAAAAAAAAAAAAAGGCTAAAACAGCTGAACGGATTTAGATGAAACTTAACACATGGGTAGACCATGACCTGGGTAGTGCCGAGATCCAACATCGTTTACACTTTTGTATCATTTTGTGTTCATACGTTTCACTTCGAGGCCCAGTAACGGCCATGAGTTGTAGGTTCAAACCCACACAGGCGCTTAACTTTGGGTGAATTGTTTCATCACCACTGCTCTCAAAACGGTGAAGGAAAACATCGTGAGGAAACCGGCATGTCCTAGAACCAAAAAATCGAAGATATTTGACATCTACCAACCCGCACGGAACTCACGTGGGCCCACTCCTTTTCACTGAAAGGAGGCCTGCGTCCTTGCAGTCGGCACATTACAGGATGATTAAGAAGTGAATGTGAGAACGCTGTAGGCTTAGTGGACTGTATATTTGCTGACCATAATTATTTTGTTAAGTACCTGGTACTTGTTGAAAGACCTACACTGTCCTCCCATACCTAATAACACTGATATTTGAAAATATTGTAAAAAACAATTATTTTTAAAAGAGTAACCGTGGAGTTTCTTGCCGGGTCTTCTCCATAGGAAACGACCAATTGGAACCGTGCACCTAGCTTCTGACGTTTCATAAGTGCCCATGAAATAAAATATTTTGAATTTGAATTTTATCACAAGAAAAAGATGCCGAATAAAAGGCAAAAAAAAAAAAGTGGAGCGTCTCATATCGGCTTAACAAACACGTCGCTGTTTAAATTGCCGCTGTCATCATATGACAGCCATATAAAGAGGCTGGTCTATTGTTACCCACATACAAATGTCAGTTCAAATTTAATATAGCATCAATTTAACGTGAATCCTTGTATTGTAAGTACTGAGTACATGCGAATGTCACGTCATGTCAAGTCGATTTAATATGTGTGTAGGGTTGTCTAATAAAAGAAAATGGAGTAGGTTAATATATTATTACTTTGAAGGATAGGCCTAGGGATATTAATAGAATATTTGGTAAAAAAAATACCTAACAGATTTGCAGGCTCTCGGTTTATGAAAACCAAGATGGCGTGCACAGTCGGAACAAAACAGTCTTCCAGTCGAAATAGTCAAAATTTTATGAGAAATCTATTTTGATTGGTAGGAAAACTATTTTATTTTCAATGCGCACTTCTAAATAAATACTCAGTTGACCAAAATAACAACTAATCAGTTTTATAGCAAATTAAACCGAATATGTATTAAAAAAGCGCGAATATTATTATGTAAATCCTTTGTTATAGTATTTTTTTTTCTAAAAAATAAAATTAAGTACCTAAAAGGCTACCGTTTCGTCGGTCAGTGATTCATGAAAGGTCCCTAATTAGGGTGTTACGGATATTTTATAATGAGCTCCCTAATTTTGGGGGCGAGTAAACTTACCGCCATTATCAAATAATTTCGGATGAAAGCAGAAACGGTAAATAGAAAAGTTAGATTAGTTAAAAATATATTTTATCTGTTGCCTAGTTAATTTTACGTTTATATTCTTTACTAATATTATGAAGAGAGAAAGAGCGAATTTTGTGAGTTTGTGTATATTATGTTATCTCCGCAACCCTTAGTTTTATTTGAAAAACTATTTCACCATTTAAAAGGTAGGTACATTATTCCAGATGAACATCAGGTATATATTTACTGACATATCAACGCAGAGCCGAAACTACTGGGACTATCAATGTGAAATGTTGCACTCAGCTTCCTTTTATAATGAACGGGAGCATTAAGGTCTTTGAAAATTCCACCTTTAAGGAAAGGGGGATTTCGTTTGTATGAAAGTTAGTAAACTTGAAACTTGGCATAAAAATACAAGGCTTTGAATAAGCATTGCCATACAACGTGGCAATGCGGCCAGTCTTTTGGGTACATTACCAGTCGGCAGCGATACGGATGATTTTTTCGATGCTGTATTTTAATTTTTCAATAGTTTTAGTTAAGTTAGTATATAATTTTGCTAATTTTATGATGAGATTAAACATTTTTCTTACATAATTTAAAAATAAAAAAACTAAATGTTAGGCTTTGAATTAAATATGTATTACAATCATTAGACGTTGTGCACAATTTATGAGCATTAACTTAACAAAAAGTACTAGGCTTACATGAATTCACGATAGTATTCAATCATTAGGTATATTATGCTACTTATTGCATTTGGATTAGGCAGACATATAGTTTATAACCTGGATTAACACATAGGATTTTTTATGCCGGTAGTACGTTTCCATGGGATAATTTCCAAATTCCACGCGAGCTAAGCCGCAGAAAAAAGCTAAAATGTATTCAAAAGAAATATGTATTTAATAATACTATCTTGAACTCATGCATTCCTAGTATTTTTTGTAAGGTTACTGCTCAGAACTTGTGCACAAAGTGTCGTGAAAAGAATACCTACCGTCTTGACATGTGCACCCTTGCAAAGCCGGAGCGAGTTGCTTGTATTGTATATTTTGTCTTATATGTAGATCATAGTCACTTAGGTGGTATGGCAATGCTAATCCTTTGACTTTTTTTTTTTTTTTTCTAAATTAAACTTACAATACCTTGCCATGATCTTAAAAACGAGTATTAATAAGCAAGTACTTCTTGGAACGCCATAAAAACCGATTGTTTTGCACTCTAAAAATGCCTTAAGTGCTTTTTTCTACGTCTCTTATAAGCCTGTTCCTTTTAGACTTATTCTTCCCCGTTTTTTAAACCTACCCCAAAATTTACTTATATTGCCAAAATGCTAACAAAAGGCCAAAGTCACCTTTAAAGTCCCTATTTCTTTCATAATATGTAACAACAATAAATTCATTGCAAACTTGTCCCTCCTTTGAGTAGGGTAACATCTAGAACGACAACAATACAAGCTCATTAATTTTAAGCTAAAGTGGGACTTGACAACCCTAAGTGTTAGTCTCTAGAGTGACGAGAACAATGCGTGACCACATATTAATAATTATAATTATAGTCATTCTCAATGACACGTCATAAGCACAATAATTTTAATTAATTTATCGTGTGTGCTGGCACTAAGCGTTTGTGAGTGAAATGCGAATTGAGTGTGAGTTAATCCTTATCCTTACATATTATAAAACAGAGTTCCCCGCCACGTCTGTCTATCTGTCTAATCGCGATAAACTTAAAAACTACCGAACAGATTTTCAAACGGTTTGACAATCCGTTCGGTAGTCCACCGGTTCGGGGGGAGTTTGTCCATTGGTTAACCGATGGACAGAGTGATTCATGTGGAAGGTTTTGGTGTATAATTTATTAAGGTTTTGTGTGTTTGTCATATTTTAGCCAATTTTGGCTAAAATATGACGATTATTGTTGAAGATGTCGGAAAAAAATCATGCCGGCTGGGAGCTTTACTGGCGTGTGCCGCGTAATTCGTAAAATATACATAAAAACTATGTTCTACAGAATGGTTTATCTTAAACTTTTCAACAAAAAAGTTCTAGGTGGCATATGTCTATCGTCTGAAGATGACCCACAGTAACCATTATTACCTTTCAGAATTTGATAAAAATTTCATTTCATTCTCCGAAGCTATTTGGACCGGTAATATATTAATCTTTATCCAATAAAATAAGTATGTTATTTAAATTGGGCATTTAATGTTGATTATGTCATTTTCATCATTCATTGTTTAAAAGATATCACAGATTAAAAATTACGCGTTACAAAATAATTTTGAAATTATGGTTGACGGCTCGCGGGCGCAGCGATAGGAGTCAATGACCTTTTCCTCAGCTATTAGGCATGTAAACCCAGTAGTACGTTCTCGTGGGATATTTTGCGAAGCCGCGGGCTATCAGCTAGTTAATGATAATAATGACTTTCAAATTATTTTAGTGCAGTCATAATATAACTTATATCGTGGTCTATTGCTAGTTTTATGGTCTATTGCTACATATATCGTGGTCTACTGATATTTTGAGTATTTTTCCATAGTATAATGCTACATGGTTTTTGAAAAGTTTTCATTCATGCAAGCAAAACTCTTGCTACTGATTGCTCATTGATGTAAAAGTGCGCAACATAAAAATATTACATTTAATTTTAAAATTAATTAAGTTAAGATCTTAGTTACCTAGCCACCTTCGTAGTTTTCCAAATCTCCACGTGATTAAAGTCTTTTACCAAATCCAGTTTAAAAAAAAATCTCTAATATTTTTTAAAAACTTTATTTGGAAAAAAGACTTTAATCACCGCATGTGCGGCAGGAGCAAAATTGGCTTTCAAATGCTTAATTAAAGTGTACCTAAATACATACATTAGTGGAGTGTTGAACGGTACATCAGAATAAAATATTCCCTGATAACTAAGTATTTAGCAGTAACGAAAAGGGTCCGAATCCACTTTCGGTGAGCTTCTTAAAACAATCTATCATGCCTTGTCATAATATGAATAAAAGTTCTTCGCTTAATCATCTATTTTCTATAATCCAGCTTCATCCGATTGTTATAATCATCAAAAGAACATCAATCTTTTTATTGAAGTGGTTTTTCTTTTTCCGCACGAATTAAATGTGAAACCGTGTTTCTCTGTCTGTTTGGAACTTCTTCTCTCAAGCTTATCTCATAATTTTAGAGGTATGAGAAAAAGGGTGTAAAGTTGACCCATTCTGGGAGGTTCCTCCGACCAGACGGGTGTCGTGTGTCGCGGGCAACTGCCCAACGATTGATGTCGAAGAAGTTATATATGATGTGCGCGCGGTAAACTCTAATTGCGCGATGCAGGATGTGCAGTGTGTGGTGCAGTTTCATACACTACTTTATGTACTCTCACACATTGGAATTGTTCAATTCCAATGTGTGAGAGTACATAAAGTAGTGTATGAAACTGCACCACAAAATAAAAGATCAAAGTTAAAGATAAGAAGAATAAAAACATCCCACGAAATTCAGTACAACTTCACGTATGAATGTCGCCTGCACCCAGCACATCACCACGCATGCGCTAGAGCTGTGCTGCTGTAACGTTTTATTACAAAAGTTGATGGAAACTTCTTGGTAATATTAACTTCTTGGATTTGCCCTGTATCGTAATTTTTTTTATAGATACAGCATTATTATGAAAGAAAAAGTGTTATAATATGATTCTATTTTTTAATTTCGGTATTGAGTTTAAAAAGTATATCAATATAAACTCGTTTTGAAGTTTATAATTCGAATATTACGGTATGAAAGTAGATAAATATATTTACGTTTAAGGTATTTTATAATGGATTTCCGCAAGGTCATGCCTGAATCAATAAACTATCTTATGCCGTGCCAACAATATTACCTTGTTAGGAAATTAGTAGGAGGGCCAACTATAAAGAGTGCGCTAGACACACATTTAATCATTTGATTAGGTACAAGGCTAAAGTTTTTTTTTCCATCGAATGATTATCTAGAACAAAAGATTCGATTAATCTTACTAATCCTAATCCGAATCCTAATATATATAAATATATATATTATTGTAATATATATTATTTATTTAAATACTATACAGGGTGGAAGGGATATCGACGCGAAAACTGATACCATGGATTCATACATGATTCTGAACCCCCCCCCGTTGAATTTTTTCATCAGTTATTTTTAAAAAAAACACCTGTTTCATAGAAAAGTTCAATACCTACACGATCAAAATGTATGGAATAGCAGTTTTTTTTTAAATAACCGACGATAAATTTCACTGGACGGGGGTTCAAAATGATGTACTGAATCCATGGTATCAGTTTTCGCGTCGATGTCCCTTCCACCCTGTATTTTATAGTATAAATGCGAAATTGTGTTTGTTTTTTTGTTACACTTTGCGCTAAAATGGCTGAACAGATTTGGAGGGAAATTTGGCACATGGGTAGACCATGACCTGGAAAAGGACATAGGCTTTTATCCCGATATTCCCACGGGATTGAGACTTATGCGGGTGAAACCGCGGGGTGCCGCAGTAGATATATTATAAACGCGAAACTTTGTGAGGATGGATGGATGTATGTTTGTTACACTTTCACGCAAAAACTACTGAACGAATTGGGATTCATATATTAATATATATTTTATGTCCGTAGTTGTGTCCGCGGCATCACAGCGGGCCCTATCAGAATACCAGCGCTGCGATATTTGTCATTATTTTTTCAAATATCGTAGCATCATGCTGAGACAGGAGCCTTTTGGCCTCGCACAGGTCTTCTTTTTTGTTTTCACTATTTTGTTAGTTTTAATGTTCCTTTTAGGGTTCCGTAGCCAAATGGCACAAAACGGAACCCTTATGGATTCGTCATGTCTGTATATCTGTCCGTCCGTATGTCACAGCCACTTTTTTCCGAAACTATAAGAACTATACTGTTGAAACTTGGTAAGTAGATGTATTCTGTGAACCGCATTAAGATTTTCACACAAAAATAGAAAAAAAAAAAACAATAAAGTTCCCCATACTTACAACTGACACTCAATTTTATTTTTCATCACACCCATTCGTGTGGGGTATCTATGGATATGTCTTCAAAAATTACATCGTGATTTCCGAAATATCGAAAAATCTCTACCTTGAAACAGATTTTTAAGCATCTCGTAATGAAAAAATCTTTTTCTAGAACTTTTTTTACATCAAATTATAGTAACTATTCACGAATAATTTGATGTAAAAAAAGTACTAGAAAAAGATTTTTTCATTACGAGATGCTTAAAAATCTGTTTCAAGGTAGAGATTTTTCGGTATTTCGGAAAATTTTGTAAAACTGTAAATCCGTAAGATTTTGCTGAACATATATTGTGTTGTATTGATAGGTAGTGACCCTAGCTATCACCCCCTGCAGTATGTCGTGCTATTTACTGGACAACCTGTATACTTAAATAAAATAAATTTGTGTAAGATAATAATAATTATGAATATTTCAATAGTTAGATCCTAGTTATCGCCGCACAGCTTGTTGTGTCACCGTCTGTAGGTACTTACGTAATAACAAAACAATTATTTCGCCAACAATGTGGGATTATGTGGATGATATTCAGTCTGTTTTGTTGAAGTATTCATTTATATAAAAGTAATAATTATGTATGAGAGAATGTATTGATTTGTATGTACAGTCACGAGCTTTAATTTGGGACCCACCTAAGGTTGAATATCGTGTAGCAAACTTTCGCCATTTAGAGCTATTATGTTAACGCTGTCACTGCACAAACAATAAACGTCATAATGTTTACCATCGACAACTTTACGTTTCTAGGGGCTAACGTCAACTGGAGCGAGGGCAAACGATCATTACCGATTTCCGAGTAATAATTACTTTTTGGTCCTGTGGTCCCATAAGAAAAAAGAAACAAATAAAAAAGAACAAAATTATATTGTCAATATATGATAGCTAGTCAACTAACCCGCTTATTCTTCAAACCTATATTAGTTAAAAAGTTTTGTCTCTTTCTCAAACATAAATATCAAAGTGACGGACCAAAACAACATATTTAAAATAAAATAGGTTTAAAGGCCGTTTATGATTATGGGGGCTTAGAAGATATCAGCTAAAATATTGATTAATAAAATCTTTAGAAAAACAAAGTTATTTATTCTTTATATTTATTAAGACATTTATGACACAAACCTCAATCTTAACACAATTATATAGAAAGCATGGTTAGCGGTGCACAAAATAAACACTTATCACCGAAGGCTACGACTAAATTAATTTAAATCTCTCCAGTAATTTTTTTATCATAAATATTCAAAACCGCGTATATCCACCTTCATTGTCAATCACAGCCTGGAGCCGGTTACGCATGGATCCAATCAATTTGTCACATATGTCAGTACCCCTTAAACTTTCCCAGACTGTGAGGCAGTGATCCATAAGTGCTTCTCTAGTTCTTTCGTTTCTATTTGACCATTTTTGAACCATTAAGCCCCATAAATTTTCTATAGGATTTAAATCGGCACACTTTGCAGGCCACGGAATACGATTTAAATTTGCTCTATTATTGTCGAACCAAGTTCTAACGATTCTTGCCGTATGAATTGTTGCGTTATCTTGAACAAAGTTTATTGGAGCAACATCTTCTTGTGGATAATATAGTTGCAGTGTTGGAAGGACACTCTCGTCTAATAAATCGACATAATCTTGAGCAGTGGCCCTGGGTGGTAAATTTATTAGTTCTCCAATGCCGGCTGAACTAATCCAGCCAGACATGTTAACTGTAATGCGACCAGACGCGTTGTTAGCTATGACGTGGTCTTCCGTGTATCGCGTCCTGTCAATTCGCCACAAATGTAGTCTGCCCGTTTGGGAAGATTGAAAAGTCTTTTCATCGATGAAAGCCGTCGTCGTCCAATCAAAATTTAGATACTGACGTGCGAAAATAAGTCGAGCAGCTTTATGGGCATCCGTCAACGCAATTTTTTTGCAGGCCACCTGTGATGCAGTCCCATAGCTTTAAGATGCCTTCTAACTGTTGAAGGGTGGA
The DNA here is from genome assembly GCA_963853775.1 of Xanthia togata. Taxonomy (NCBI): domain Eukaryota; kingdom Metazoa; phylum Arthropoda; class Insecta; order Lepidoptera; family Noctuidae; genus Xanthia; species Xanthia togata. The sequence continues at coordinate 8,935,731 of OY970817.1, read as the reverse complement.
TTTCAAACGCTTCCGCAAAATGCCTCGTTGGCGTAAATCCATTCATCAGGTATTGCTTTTGCATCAAGCGGCTCTGCTCTTGTGTTATAACTTGCGGGTGATGGTTGTTTCGTCGTAAGTCAATAATATTTTCCTCGTTCCCGTGGCGTCGAACCCAGCGGCGAACTGTGTTTCTTGTCACATTTATTCGTCGCGATATCTCGTGAATGCCTACTCCTTGTTCGTGCAAATCAATAATTTGGAGCCTTATTTGGTCACGATTAGCCGCAAGCATTTTATTAATTGGTAAATTATATTTTGTGAAAATATCACATTAAACTATTTTCTTAAATGACACTGACACGACACATGTTCGTAATTAGAAAATCGTAATGATAGCTTTTTGCAACGAGGTTATCATTTCATAGGTCGATTAGATAAGACATTTCATGTCTTAACTTGACATTCAACATTTCAACCTTAAAGCAAAGTTTCAAAGTTTCGACCATAGTGCATTATGATTGTTCTAACAACATTTAACGGAAATGGGTCCCAAATTAAAGCTCGTGACTGTACAGTAATATTTGTCACGAAATGTTTGCAACAGTTAGGTTACTATTTCTAATGTAATGAGGGATTGCCTTCATGTCTATGGAGGCAGGGTATAAAGGCAATTTAAATTTGTGTTTACTAGTAGCACAGAGCGAGTTAGAAACACGACCCTGTGCGAGTAGTAGCGGATATTGGAGAACAAACTGCCAGGCTGAAGTGGAAGTGGGCCGGCCACGTCGCACAAATGCACCCAGAGAGATGGGCAAACATTATCACTGGACGCCTAAAGGAGGACATCGCCGTCGAGGTAGACCGCGGCGAAGGTGTTGTGACGATCTAATCATGTTTGTGGGGCCAACATGGCAGAAATCGCACAAAAAAGAGAGATTTGGAAGGAAAAAGAGGAGGCGCATTGAGCACCATTTGGGTGAAAAAAAAATCATAGAACTCGCGTCATCGTCACCAAACGCTTTGCATGAGCTATATGTATACTGTGTATATATGTGTACTTTTTGGGTGAACAAAAAGCGTGAAACACGCGTCATCGTCACCGCACGCTTCAGCTCGACAATACAATTCACAAGTTAATTAGTTTTCACTTCTATCGGAAGTCCCCAAAGACTGCACCGCATGTTTTTTTTAAGGGTACCATTACCATAGCTGCCAATGGAAATCTTTTACTACTTTTACGCCGTTCGTCTGTCTGTCGCAGGGCCGGAGTTTTGTTAGCAAAATTACGGTTTCTTAGTAACAATAATTGTGCCAACAAATCATTCCCTCAAAATACCTTAAATGGACACTATTTGCACTTCGTAATTGTAATTATTTAAAATTCAAAAGTCATTTATTGAAACTAGGCTGACAATCAGCACTTTTCGAACTTTTATATAAGACGGTCCCCCAAAACGTCCATCCTTCGCCACTTCCTAGTCCTTTAGCTGGGAAGAAGAAGTGGCGCAACAAACTTCCCAGCAGCACAGCTGTCTGTTCAGTTAGAAAATAAAAATGATTCTATACAATAGTATACAAGAAAATTTACATTACGCAAAACACAATTTAAATTAAAAATAGCCTTAAGACAGCTAGCACGCGCCAATATACCAACCAAAAACATCGAGAACTATACTCAGCGTACTATAACTAAACGTAAACAATATCTAAATAAGAGCCTCCAGACATAAAAGGCGTGCCCGCTTACATATACGTAGCTGTAACTAGAAGTTATAATTGATAAACTAGGACCATCGAGGTAAAATAAATAATTGTCGAGGTCGCACGAATGTTGATGCAGACATTGATCATAATGAACATGTGCTGAGAATTTCACCGTCCGAAATCACTCAAATTTATAATAAAACCCACACAAAACAAAACTATTTGCACACAAAATTTTATAATCTAAAAGCTGAACTTTAATTAAGCATGTTTATGCCAAAATTATGCGCGCGCCATGTTTTCGTGAAATTCTCTCGTGCCGAAAATGTTTGCTGTGTGTAAAAACAGAGAAATTTATCCTGGCAAGCAACTAAAGAATAAACAGGTACAGAAGGTCGTTTCCATACAACAATTGAAAACGCACGGACACAGTCATAGACAAGCTTCGCGTGCAGCGAGTGGAAATGCACTCGCGACCGGCATTTGTTTGAGATCGTCGTACGTAGGTACAGTTCAACTATTTTATTTTCATCGCATTTCCGAATACAAACAGCTTTCCTTTCCATAAAATAAATTAAATTAAGTTAAAAGAGTATTAACAACTCTATATACTTCCAAGTCAATTGAGAGCGTCCGGTCTGTACCAGGTGCAAAGGGCAACTGATAACTGACGATACACGAAGTTTGCCGAGGGACATTGAGAAAATGGTTGTGTGCGTGCATCTGTTTTCGCTCGTTGAATGGAGCTGACCTTCTGTAGATACTATCCTGGCTAAGCAACTGTTCGCATTAATTACTCGCGAGGATTCCTCACAAGCATCTGTGAAACTCTGAAGAGAGCGACATGAATTAAATTTTATATCTACTTTGCAAATTAATTTTGTGCGTCAGAGAAATGTGATGTAACCGTGTCTTTTGCCTACGTCAACGAAGTTCATGTTGGGTTTGCAACTTTAATCTTTGTGAAGAAACGGCGGGAAGGACGCGATTTACAAATCGCGCGGAATCCGCGCGGTTCTTCATATGCACATCTTCATATTCGTTAAAACGTTAGACATTACTGTCCCGCGTATCTAAACGAGCACTTAACATATTTTGGCTATTGTTACTAGAATTTATAAAGTCATTATCATTATTATTGTTGAAATTATGATTATATTATGATTGCCAAATCGACCGGTTCCATGCTGTCCGTATCCAGCAGATTCCCTTGACTAGGTTCACTAAGTTGTCGTTCCACCTTATCGACCTACTGAAAGTCGTACTGAGTTATACTTAAAATAGTTTTTTCTTCAATCTGATTAATTTACCCCTTTCTTTTTTTCGTGTGGGAAATCATCAAATGACTTCTCCCGCTCTGGGTGGAGCGGGCGTGTCAGACTCTTACTGACTAAAACCCACCCGTGTTCCTTCTGTTGCCTGTGCGATGCCAGGGGGCCACGGTATCCCTTTCGGACTTTCCCGCAAATTAATATACCCCTAAAAATTTAAACGATACTTTGCTTCATGACGTTCTCAAAACTTTTTTTTTTACTAAGAAAGCTTGACACTTAACAGTGACTTACAGTTGAGTATTTGGCCGCTTGTTTCTGGACTGTGTGTGTATCGCCACAATATCAATGTTGTGGCGGCATCTACATCGACAACTGACGTCACACAAATCCTGCCTCGCACAAACAAGGTTTGTGCGCGATCAGCATATATATGACTTTCCAACAACAATCATTGGGCAGTTGCCCGCCAGACACGACACCCGTCTGGTCGGAGGATCCCCCCTTTTCTATAAAGGATCATGAACTTTACACTCTGTTCCTCATGCCTCGAAAATATAACCCGTTGTGATTCGTTGACCAATAAGGGAGAGATAGACAAGGAAGAGACACCAAAACGAATAAAAGCTACCACGGTAGTTCCGGAATTCCGGAATCAGATATCCAGTATTGGAACTCAGTTCCGAAATTGAGAACCTGCCGATATTGCACGCCCTAGTTGAACTATTTTCAACAACCAATTACGGTAGACATGAGAATCGACGATTGGACAGAATGAAACCCACGTCCTGAAAGGTCACAGTTGGTAACCGCTAGACCAAGTAGGCGATATAATATGACATTATCATTTGTGTGGTATTTTCCACGTGTGATATTCTACCCTTTGCCGTGGGTGTTATGACATACGAGTCACATCTGAAGGTCACAACATACTTAATGTCTCAGAATAAATAAGTAGCAGTATTATATTTCGGCAGTGACCTTGAAATAATTACCTGCGGCCGCTCGGTAGGTAAACTTTCCACGTCCGTGCGTAACTGCCGCGCACTCGATACTATTGCGATATTTACTGAGATTTCGAAGCGCGTCGTTTCGGCCATCTTCTATGGAGATAGAATAGTATGCTTATTTATACTATGACATCGCCTGGTCTCTTGCCTTTGCAAGACTACGCATCAAAGACATGACGTTACACAAATCCTGCATCGCACAATTAGAGTTTACCGCGCGAACGACATATATAAGACTATCCGACATCAACAGTAGGGCGCAGTCGGCCCGCCAGACACAACACCCGTCTGGTTGGAAGATCCTCCCTTTTCTATGATGTATAAGTGAACTTTACACCCTGTTCCTCATGCCCCTAAATTGGTGACCCCGAGTATGAACGTCAACGCAGCTTTCGTGCAACTACTTCAGCGTGACGTCATCATCATCACCCCCGCAAGCTTTCGTGACGCGAGTCACACAGACAGTCAGCACCCTCGGCTTCAACGGGTATCCTGACCACCAGCATGCAGCGAACTCGCATTCCTGGTCATCACCCTCAGCCTCATCAGCCCGACTCACTGGGGAGTCACCGCAATCATCTCAATCAGCGCAATCACCGCTATCACCGCAATCAACTCAATCACCACAACCGCCGCAATCACCGCAGACAGTTCCAACTCACCGCAAACTGTGCGGCACCCGGTTCCGACTCACTGGAACCTTAGCCGGCACTGTGAAGCATCGCAAGATACAAGACTCAGCCCACTATCGACCTCCGGTCTTCAGAGGGGAGTGATGTAGCGGTTACGCCGCCACATACGTTTACGCATCAAAGACATGACGTCACACAAATCCTGCATCGCGCAATTAGATTTTATCGCGCGAACGACATATTATATAACACTATCCGACATCAACAGTAGCGCAGTCGGCCCGCCAGACACAACACCCGTCTGGTTGGAGGATCCTCCCTTTTCAATGAGTGAACTTTACACCCTGTTCCTCATACCCCTAAAGCCTCATGAGTATAAATTGCGTATTGGCAATTTCTCAGTACTGAAATAATTATTAAGCCCAGCTTCATTTAGTATGTTTGCCTTTCAACAGAACACAGAGTGTTACTTCAAAATGTATATCAAAGACACGTTCCGAGTATCAATGAGGACATGTAATACGAGTATCACTGTCTAGAGTATTAATTATAATTTCTACAAACTGCAATACGATCTTTTATTCTAAAAGTTGGCAACGTCGCAAATAACTGTCAAATATTTCGCTGTTTTGATTAATTTGGCAATATTACTGTATGGATATATGAAATATCGCTCACTAGTGAACGATAATTAATATTATACTTGTACATATTATTAATATTATTATTTTAAGTCTGTTAGTTTTTAATTATGTATAATATTTGGGTGTAATAATAAAGCTAGTGAACTAAAATATTAATAAATAATTGCAATTTATAACACTGAATTTGATGTTGTAACCGGTTTAGGTGTGAAGTTTTTTCATTTGGAAATTTTCCAAATAGGTACTTTTTTTACATCTAAAACCAAATATTCGGTGATAAGATTTTAATTATTGCATTTCATCTAAAGTAATATTATAAAGAGAATAGATTTGATTTTTTGTATGTATTTTTGTTTGTTTGTTTGTAATGAATAAACTCAAAATATACTGGAAAGATTAAAAAAAAAAAAAAACACCAGTGGAATGCCACACAAACATAACCAGAGTAACAGAGGCTTATAAAGATAATATCTTTATGATTTTTTATGACGCGGGCGAAGCCGCTAGCGGAATCTATTAATCAATATTTTAGTTCACTAGTTAGCCATATTTCATATTTTCATACAGTAATATTGTGAAATTAATCAAAACAGCGAAATATTTGTCATCTATTTGCAACGTTGCCCACTTTCAGAATGCTCGCTCATAATTGAATTCAACACTTACAAAGTTTGTGAGCTAGTCAGTTATCCTGTTTAAAATTCTCTGTGTGCATCAAACGTTTCTTTGTACTACAGACAAGGCAGCCAATTAGACAACGTGTTTTTAGTTTAAAGCTTCTCATTCCAATAAGTCGTAGTTAAGGCTACTTCATGTCTGTAGTGCTAAAATATCACTTTGAAATTCGAACGGTGTCACGTTGTGGATCCGCGATGATTTGATTTAAAAACAAATGAGTTCACTTTCAAAACACAGATTTTTCACACGAACCTCTACCGACTTGGTAGTGGGTTCCATTGGATCCCAGAATGACGAAATACGACACCTTCGTTTTTTTGATTAAATTAAAGATAGGGATTGAGTGCCGTTACCGGCACTCTATCCCTATCGGATAAAGTGCCGTTAGCGGCATACTAGTGGCACTGCCTCGACCCGGCTAAAGTGCCGTCAGATATCCATTGTCATTGTCACTGTCACTTGTTATTTTGTTTGATTGTTGAGCTTAGCTCGCTGTAAAACACCACATTTCCAAAACATTACATTCTCTTTTGCCTAAACTGACCCTGGCGTTGTGTGGTCACAGTTCTAACCTAACCTACCTTTCAGCCATTTTAATTGGCTACTTCATATTTCGTAAAATCAGTTAATGTAGTAACTTCTGTTAAATATATATATTTTCTTTTATCACAAACAAACAACAAATACAAAAAGGGCGGCGAGCTAACCTCAACAATCAAACAAAATAACAAGTGACAGTGACAATGCAATGCTTGCGGCACTTTAGCCGGGCCGAGGCAGTACCACTAGTATACCGCAAATTGCGGCACTTTATCCGATACGGATAAAGTGCCGCCAGCAGCACTCTATACACTTCCTAAATTAAATCTACGGTCATCAAATAATCGCGTTCTTCAATGTCCCACTCACCGCACAGACTTCATTCATTCTTCCTTTTTGGTTCAGTCTATCTCTCTGTGGAATGCGCTCCCCCAGGAAATCAGGATGGCAACCAACCGATTATCCTTTAAAGTTAAAGTTCGTGAGCACATTCGTAAGAAGTTGGCAGTATCATCACAACGTTAATGTTTTCCCATTGTCTGTCTTATTTGTTTTAGTATATTCGTGTATTTATGTATATTTATTTGTGCTTATACTTATATATAATTAGGCATATATATTAAATGTATAGTTTGTCATAGGTACATGTGTATCTTTATATACTTTGAGAAAATATTCCTCAATTTCTCGTAATTGCACCTACTACTGTTTGTCTCTGCATCACCCAAAGGTTGACTGGTAGAAAATGCCTATGGCAAGTCCGCCTCTGTACATTTCTGTGCTTTAAATAAATAAATAAATTGATTATGTAAATATTTATTATGCTCCCCAACAAATCTTATTAATGTGTTCATTATAATTAACCCATACCAGTGGATTGCAGTTTGTGAAATAAAAGAGGAATACAGGAATTAATTTAGGTATATCAACAAATGACAGACGAGAATGTCATAACATAAAATCAAACGCGATTTCAAAATAAATAGGTTGAAATAAAAGCTATTAAATCACACCATTACGTGGCACAGTATTACCAAGTTATACGTTTCGACTTTTTTCGATGGTTCGATTTAATACAATTTTGCCTGTAAGGGTTCCTTAAGTAAAGGGGAAAAACGGAACCCATTTAATTCGTTATGTCCGTCTGTCTGTCCGTCCGGATGACAATAATCCATTTTACTCGGAGACAATTTGCACTATAGCGGTGAAAATTGGAAAGAATTTGCATTTTGTGCACCCTTAAACAATGGCGTAGTGAAATCACGAAGAAAATAATTTGGGGTGGTACTCTCCATATATTATTTTACCAAAGGAATTTTTTAAACATCTGTTCACATACGTGTGTGGGATATTGTTGCAGTCACTAAGAAACATTATATTTTTTTTAAGTACGGGACTTAAAAAAAAATATAATGAATCTTAGTTAGCTTTTCATAGCTTTTTCGCTTTACTGAGACGTACCATGAAATACAAACTTATTTCCACCGTCGATAAATCAATACTGTACTTGTGAAAATATTCACCCCTACTACGGAACCCTTGACCGTGGGTGGATCGACTCGTATACCTCCGGTTTTTTTTCTTCGTAACTCAGCCTAGCGGAAAATCTTGTAGGTACATTTCCAACAGAGAGAGGAAGTTAATGGATAAAATTAGATAAAGTGCTAGCTTGTAGGTCATTCATTAGGCAGCTGAACGATTGGACTATGCAGTTTATGTGATAGTTGTTCGGTGCTGGATTCGGTTACAACTAAACTTTTAAGTTTTGGAAAAATGGCAAAGTTAAGATGAATCGAAGGTATAATAACAAGTTTTGTTATTGGGACATCAGAAATATGTAATATAGACTTCTTAAAGGTTTTTCTGTAATGTATGAGTAAAGAACCATTCACTGTATTTTTTTACAAATTACTTGGCTAAGGAGTTTCGGAGATAAGGGGGGAATGGTCAATTTTCATCAATTTTCTTAAATATCTTTAAATATTTTTATTTAAAAATGATCAAAAAATATTTGAGATCCTCGTAACAAGTCCTTTCATTTGATATATCACATGGTACAGATAGCAAAACATTTTTTTTAAATTTCTTGTTTGACCCCCAATAGTGACCCCATATTCGAAATTCATTTATTTACGTTACAATTTCGTGATTTTGTTACAGAAATACATGTGTGAACCAAATTTCAATTTAATCGGTCCATTAGATTTTGAGCAAATTGGCTGTGACAGACGGACAGATAGACGGACACATGAGTGATCCTATAAGGGTGCCGTTTTTTTTTTTTTGAGGTACGGGACCCTAAAAATAAAAATAAAGGCAATCTCACTCGCATCGTCCAGATGAATCTATTGATACCTCATTATAATCAAATCCGTTCGCTTGTTTCATCTTTAAAATGAAATACTTACAATTCGCTTCTAATAACTTTGCCACTCTGAAGTAGGCTACAAATCACTGCGCAGTAGTCAAACTTACTTATAAAACAGTAGTTCGTATGCCAGCGTGCATGCGCAGCCATTTTTTTTTTTTTTTTTGGGTGGGAAATCATCAAATGACTCCTCCCGCTCTGGGTGGAGCGGGAGGGCGTGTCAGACTCTTACTGACTAAAACCCACCCGTGTTCCTTCTCTTGTCTGTGCAATGCCAGGGGGCCACGGTATCCCTTTCGGACTTTACCGCAACCCCGGCAGGCAATGGTCTCATCGGACCCCTTCACTTGCTGACATCTCTTTGAGGCGCGCGTGGAACACAACGCGCCGTCGACCCGGGCTTGGTCCTTACCGGACGGCAAGCTACCCATTGCTCACCGCCCGCAAGCCCGCGCCTACGGTGGCCGGGAATCGGCAATCGATTCCCGACGCCCGTGACCGGCGACGCGGCGTGAGGGCGCGAAATTTGCCTCTCCCTCACGCGTTCCGCCTCCTCCTTTGCGAGCATTACTGCAGCCTAGCTTCAGAGCGGAAAAGATATTTGCCGTGAACTGTAAAAGTTAGCAAAGATCCTGATTTTGGGCTCGGAAAAAAAATACATAACTTATTATCGATGTTTCAATCTAAATTCAAATCAAATAAGCCAATTGTTACAATAAATCGTCAAAATTGAGCAAAGACAAGTTCTCCAATTTGCTAAAGAACATAAAATTTGGCAAATACAGAACACGGGATACCTATCATAAAATATTTACTGTTTACCTATTGACATCCATTGACCCTGGCAAGAGGACCTTATCGAAGTATGAGATCCTAGACATTACCTCAGGATTTGAACACGTCATAAAAATTGATAAGGGCAGCGACCGAGTGCTGTGTGATGCAAGTCATAAGCGCCATTTTGTTTTAAAAATTTAGATACTACCCATGGCTCCGCTTGCAAAATAGTTAGTTATTTTCTTTCCCAGAGGAGCTGCTCGTGGCTAAGTAATAACTGCCGCACGGGTCGATCCATCAGGTTAAGCTAAGCTTGCCGGGGTTGGTCTGTGGATGGGTGACCATCTTTACATACCGAGACTCCTCCGTGCCTCGGAAAGCACGTTAAGCCGTTGGTCCCGGCTGTCATTCGTGGATCCTTGACAGTCGTTACGGGTCGTCAGAAGCCCGAAAGTCTGACAACCAGCCTTACCAAGGGTATCGTATTACCTAGTTACTGGGTTGTGGAGGTCAGATAGGCAGTCGCTTCATGTAAAATACTGGTATTCAGCTGCATCTGGTTAGACTGGAAGCCGACCCCAATATAGTTGCGAAAAGGCTAGGCAGATTGAAATTTCTTTCCCAGATAGCTAGTGACTACTTTTGAACAACAGAGTCTGTCTCTAACGACCCCAACATGCTTCAACTCGAACCGAAAAACGTAAAGACAGGTTCAACTTTTTTAAACTTTGTAGAACTGGGATGAAATGTTTTTTTGAAAACTTCTCTTATTATACTTAAGATGGTCAGCAGTATTGCAAATTCTTTGTGCAAGACATTCTTACATTTCATTCCTTCATTCCAAGTCCATTCATTCTCCTCTCCACGATCAGTCCATAATGTTTTTTAACAGTAACTAAAAGTCTAAAAAGACATTCATTTTGTAACTAGTGACCTTGACCTTTAACCTTTACGATTCTCAAATAAATCTGCCTTAAAAATGCTTCTTTGTTATTGAGTCTACCTTCCATAAGTCCAAATACAATATGCAAATTTCGTACGCAAAATGATGGTCCAACCCCGCTGTTCTTTTATCGTTTAAGCCTACAGTACCGGGAATTACCTTCACAGGAATTACGATAGGCTATTGGAAAAACCTTTTCTCGTACCTTATAATAGTTGAATTAAAATTTATAAGGGATTTAGTGGTATACAGGGTGACCGGTTTAACTAGGGACATTTTGAAGGAGGGAATTTAGTATTTAAATAATTCAAAGTTAAAAATGTTTCTATTCCAATCAACAAAATTGACATAAATGACATAGCATCCTCCCTGTAATATGCAGATGTCTATTACCAGTATTGGGCTCAAATCCAAACTGCGGGCTGCTACAAAGCTAATGGGAAAATTAATAAACCCTTTTTTCGATTCGGAGTTCGAACCCTTCCTGGGTTCGAAAAACGGATGTTCAATAGTAAGTAGCGCTTGCGACTATTACGAGGTATTTGATTAATTCCATTTTATTTTTTACTGTTTTTATGTCATATGAGCATCATATACCAGCTATGATTCTAGAGTCAAAAATCAAAGACATAATGACATCCACCAACCAACCCGCTATGTGACGGCCTGGTGGTTTACAGCGCATTCCCTCTTGCAGAGAAAAGGCCTGCGTACCAGCGGTAGAAACTTTCTAAGTTGATCTTGCTATATGGTATTATATTAATAGCTTCTATAATTTGAGTATGTCCCTCGTTTAACCAGTCATATTGTACATTGTCCGACAATTAAGTCTATCGGATTCCCTTCCGAATTTCGATACAGAAAAAGCAATATTTTCTATAGGATTAAAGAGAGATAGTTATTGTATTTTTTTAGGGACGAGGAAAAGGTTTGACCTTGTAGATTTATGGGATAAATGTCTGTTGAATGGATAGGTTGAACTTTACTTTCGGTGGTTATTGGTTGGCGATCATATTTCAATTTATTGTGACTTTTTTACGTGCATTAGACAGAAAGAAAAAAGAAAGAAAGAAAAGGAAAGAAAGAAAGAGAAAGAAAGAAAGAAAGAGAAAGAAAGAAATAAAGAAATAATAATTATTAATGAGTATTAATTATTATATTATTGAGTTTATCAGTTAGAAAATTCTCAGTTACAGTTCGGAGTCTGGATTTGTGCTCGGTTGATGGTAATAGGCTCGCCCTCTATTACATGCGACTTCAATGCCAAGATATTTTAGTATAAGGGATTTTAGCTAATCCAGGTGAACTATCCATTTAACTAATACTCCAATAGATAATATTGATTTTCTTTCTTTTGGTGGTAAAATTCTTGCAAACTATAGTTTTGTATAACTTAGACGCATTTTTATTTTCAATTTTTGTAAATGTGAGTACCATGGAGTCGTTTTACCATGTTATTATGTTGATTTTGACTTGAAAGAGCAGGGTAGTTGAGAGTATGTCATGCTCACTTAAATGTCTCGCTGATGGTGGCGAGTGTGTTGGATCATTCGGTTCCCTACAAAATGGTTGAGCTGGATGGTGCTGATCCACGCGTCATGTTCGTGAACGGGCGCCGTCAGTTGAGACTGGTCATCTCTTATCTGCCAGGGCTTGTTTTTAATCGTTTTTGATTTATATTTTTTTTTTTTTTTTTTACATTGTTCTCACATATAGAATCAACAAGAGTAATGTACCCAGGATTTTGTAATTTCTATATTTAAAAGAGTGTCCTTGGAGTTTCTTGCCCGTTCTTCTCCATAGAGATCTACGTTTTGGAATGGGCAACTAGCTTCAACTTTCTGACTAACTGACTCTTTGACAATTCAAAAGTGCCTGTAAAGGGTTTAATTGAAATAAATGGTTTGAGTTTTTTTATTTTTTTTCTAGTCTTTACACGCTAATATTGTCAGTTTGAAAGATAATTGTTTTACTGACACAAACTTACTACCTCCATATAATTGGCTTTTCTTCACTAATAGAAGTACGAACTACGCCTCACACTGACGTCACGCGAAATCCTGCATCGCGGGAGCAGAGTTTAGCATATATATAACTTCCCGACATCAATCATCGGGCAGTTGCCTTCCAGACACGACAACCCGTCTGAATTAAGGATCCTCCCTTTATAGAGGATGAGTGAACTTTACACCCTGTTCCTCATAACTCTATAGAAGAAAAGTTGTATTATATCTGTCTCTTAGTTGTAAATTTTATGAAGAAATTAAATATAAAGCGACTTATTGAGGTATCCTAGGAACTACTAACATTAGTACAGTGCACTCAGAGTAATACCCTGAATGTTGCAGGTGGCATAAGGAAATACTAGGACGATAGTATAACGTTCGCATAATATAATGCTCTTAAGTTATAAAAACAAATAACCTAATTTCATGAGATCTAATGTTATATTTCATATAACCTTCTTTTGCTCTAATAACATTTAGTACGAGTACAACGTTCATTTCATATAATTTTCAATTTGTATAATGCTCTTTTTATATACGTTCAGTTGACCAAATTTTTATATTTACTCATTTTCAGCAAAAAATCTGTAATGTATATGTAAGTAAATATCAGGAAAACTCATATTGTTATAACCTCATCTAACCCAAGTGATTCACCAACAATAGAGCACAAATGGCAGGCGTTTGAAAACTAATCAGTATTTGCGAAAATATACAAAACAACGTAGACTTTTCTAAATTATATTAAAGGTTACTTAGAAGTCATACCAAAGGCCTTTTCAGTATGACTTTTTCAGACCCCAAGATGCGTAACAAGTAATTTCTGTCACAACCAACTTCATTATACATCGAAATCCATATTAATGAGAAATCCAGTCTGTAATTAATTGGGTAGTGTCCATGAGAATCTCTTTTACTCCTAATGAGAGGCGGTCGGGGAATTTGATGTCAAACGCAACAAGTAAGTCTCCTTTCCGCGTTAGTTCCTTGGATAATGGTAGCCCATATCCTGGGAACCTCTTCGCTGTGTGTGGCTTCACAACCTCAGCCTGAAGGTAGACTGTTAGCTTCTCTCCAGACATGGTTGGTACTTTGATTATGGTGCCACAAAGAGCCTCTTTCAGTGAAACCTAGGCTGCATATCTGATGTCACTGCCTTTCCTCTTGAACAGTGTGTGTGGCTTGTCTCTGATGATGAACACAATGTCTGCTGGGATCTTGTTGCGTCCCTGGCCACCCTTCTTCTGGAACGTGATCTTGGTGCCAGCCTTCCAGCCCGGCTTCACATGGATGGTCAGGACCTTGTCCTCCTTCTTGGAAGTACCGTCCAATAAAATTATATACCCACTTCTATAGTATTTTGTGCCCTTACCAGTTATCTAATTTCGGATTCGTCTCATCTCAACAGATGTCTTTTTAACGAGCATCCAACTGGGTCAGTTAAATAACAGCATCATTATAAGATGCTTAAAACTTTTCTCGTGACAAAAGTTATAAGTAGCCCGTATGTGTGGTAGGCCTTTTGCTTTTGACATTGAATTTAGGACCCTATTTTGTTGGGTTAAGGTTGAAAGTCAATTGTGTGTGTCGTTTTTATATTGTATTTGTCAACCACATTATGTAATATAGTAGGCATTTGTTTTTGTTGAAGTTGTTTTAAGTAGGCCCTTAGTATGTAAAGTCAACATGGCGTCTGAAAACTAAAGTTTAAACTTAACCAGTAAATTTTCTAGGCCCGATATATGAATGTGGAAGAAGCAAAAAGAGTGTTATAAAATAATTGGGAAAATCAAACCTTTACGAAAATCAGATCTTTGCAATGTCCGGATTAACTGGGAATGGAAACTGGGCAGCATTTTTGTAATAATACCAGCTAAATCTGCGATCAGGATTTTTGCCAAAAATCTAATTATCTTATGTTAGTAGCAGTGGTGCAACCGTCGTCGGGCTGCCAAGTCATAGGTCTCGAGTTCGAACCCAAGGCATGCACCTCTGACTTTTCAGATTCATGTGCGTATTGTATTATAATTATCACTTGCTTAAAAAAACGGTGAAGAAAAACATCGTGAGGAAACCGGCCATGCCTGAGGGATATTTCTCGACGGCATGTAAAGCCGATTCAGAGGTCCATGGGCGGCTTTAAAACTCTGACACCAGATTAGTCACTTACCACACGAAAAGAAGAAGAAGAATAGCGAACGACAACGAGTAGTATGAGCGCTGAATGGCTGATATGAACGTTTTGCATTGACGCATGCGCTGATCGGCTAGCACCTACATTTGAGTCATGTTCTGACTAACAGAATAAAGATTTTAAGAAATATTTAGATTAGCCAATCAGCATTCACGTTTCCAATCGTTCTAAACAGTCTTGTTTTTGAAGTGAAAACTTCTTTAACGGCGTTGTGCACTTTTTTGTGATAGTTAATTTTTTTTAAACTCGCGTCAGGACACGTGACCTCGGTGGAGCATACGGTGGAGGTATGCCCGGCTTGGGCAGAGCACCGCCGTGTCCTCGTGTAGGCGATCGGTGGCGGGGATCTCTCGCGTCCGGCCCTGGTCCAGGCCATGGTACGGAGCGAGAGGGCATGGGAGGCCGTCACCTCCTTCTGCGAAGCAGTAATGCTCGCGAAGGGGGAGGCGGAGCGCGTGAGGGAGAGGCAAATTTCGCGCCCTCACGCCCCTAGCCGCCGCAGGAGGACACGCCCTGGGCATCGGGAATCTATTGCTGATTCCCGGCCACCGTAGGCGTGGGCTTGCGGACGGTGAGCAATGGGTAGCTCGCCGTCCGGTAAGGACCAAGCCCGGGTCGATGGCGCGTTGTGTTCCACGCGCGTCTCTAAGAGATGTCAGCGAATCAAGGGGTCCGATGAGACCATTGGCTGCCGGGGTTGCGGGAAAGTCCGAAAGGGATACCGTGGCCCCCTGTCATTGCACAGGCAAGAGAAGGAACACGGGTGGGTTTTAGTCAGTACGAGTCTGACACGCCCTCCCGCTCCACTCAGAGCGGGAGGAGTCATTTGATGATTTCCCACCCAAAAAAATATAGAACACGTGACCAGATCGAAAATTCGTAAGACGGAGGGAGAGTAGACTGTTATAGTGGGTATAATAAATTAAGAAAATGTTAGTATGAAAAATGCTATGTACTTCATTGAAATTCTCCATACAAAACGGCAATTTCATAGGTGGGGACCCAATATATTATATGTTAATATTCAAGTTTTCACTTCTGCCGGCACTCCCGGAGTGCAATCCGTTGTTTTTTATTTTTTTTACAACGACTTATGGTCGATGCTTTTTTAATAATAGTTCTCGGGCATTAATAATTATTACAAACGAGCTTTAGCAGTGGCGACCCAGTGGAAACGGCGTGTGACTTACGAGTTGTAAGTCGTGAGTTCGAACCCAGGCGGGCAATATAAATATGGATAGTACGGAAACTAGACTTATTTGTTGAAATAATTAACTAAGCTCCAATTTTTAAAAATATTGCGGGACTTTTCGTCTCGACCCGCAACTGACAGCACCGCGATAATCACTTGGGGTCTCGTAAATGAGCGCGACTGTGTGAGTGTGCCGTTTCGAACGTTTACTACGTAGTTTCTGTAATGTCCATATTTGTACGGTGTCTATGACTTGGTTTGTGATGTAGGTATGATTTAGTTTTACGTCGTGTATCAAGACTCTGGCTACAACTTGTATTTTGTGACCAAAAAATTCTTTTTGTCTCTCTCTAAGATCACAGACATTTAAGTAAGTAGTGCAATCCACGACGACGCACCCCATTCCGCTCCGTACTTAAGTACAGCTTACAGTTCAATAATCGTGGAGTGGGGCGCGTCGTCGTATCTGTATTACTCGATTACTTGAACCTACATAATGAAAGAAAGGTAAATAAACTTTTTTTTTTTTATAAATGATGCTCTTATCTTTGACATGAATGTTATGTTGTTCAGCCATACGCACCTAGTTTTAGCTTATCACGAAAATACAAGCAAGGGTGTTGTCAAAATGGGCACGCCACTATTGCGGCGATAAGTCCCCTCTTTGAGGAGTGGCTAGAGAGGCGCCACGGCATCCTCACTTTCCGCCTGACGCAGGTCCTCACCGGACACGGCTGTTTCGGGAGGTTCCTGTTTCGGATAAGGCGGGAAGTAACCCCCAGGTGTCATCACTGCGTGAATCGCCGGGAGGACACGGTGGAGCGTCCGGTGGAGGTCTGCCCGGCTTGGGCAGAGCACCGCCATGTCCTCGTGGAGGCGATCAGTGGCAGGGATCTCTCGCATCCGGCCCTGGTCCAGGCCATGGTACGAAGCGAGAGGGCATGGGAGGCCGTCACCTCCTTCTGCGAACCAGTAATGCTCGCCAAGGAGGAGGCGGAACGCGTGAGGGAGAGGCAAAATTCACGCCCTCACGCTCCTTGCCGCCGCAGGATGAGACGCCCTGGGCGTCGGGAATCGCAGGCCGATTCCCGGCTACCGTAAGCGCGGGCTTTCGGACGGTGAGCAATAGGTAGCTCGCCATCAGGTAAGGACCAGGCCTGCGTCGACGGCGCGTTGTGTTCCACGCGTGCCTCAAAGAGATGTCAGCGGGTGAAGGGGTCCGATGGGACCGATGCCTGCCGGGGTTGCGGGAAAGTCCGAAAGGGATACCGTGGCCCTACACCAACCAACGTAAAGGCAACCGAAGGAACACGGGTGGGTTTTATTCAGTAAGAATCTGACACGCCCTCCCGCTCCGCCCAGAGCGAAAGAAGTAATTTGATTTGAATAAGCACTATCAGTCTCAGTTTCAAAAATAGAAATTATTTATTATTTTCAACAATTCGAATCAACTAATTAAAACTCAAACTCAAAGCATTTATTTCAATTAAACCATTTACAGGCACTTTTGAATTGTCAAGGGGTCAGTCAGTCATAAATATGAAGCTAATTGCCCATTCCAAAGCGTAGGTTCCTATGGAGAAGAACGGGCAAGAAACTCCACGGACACTGTTTTAAATCATAATATTGTTATAAAATATTGGTTACATCATCTATGTTGAAATTATGCATGTGTACAGAAAGACGTGCACCTAAAAAGCGTCCGTAATAAAATAATAATATCAATTTAAATAATCCGTGGCAGATAAGAGATGACCAGCCCCTACAAACGGCACCCGTTCACGAACATGACGCATGGATCAGCACCGTTTAGCTCAACCATTTTGAAGGGAACTTAAAAATGAGGTTAGAAAGCCTATATGCATATAACCTCAATAGAAAATTTATGTATCGGGGTTTTAAGAGCCCGTCTGGGCATATAGGTACTTTCAGTCTAAAAGCCTCTCTGGGTCTGCCTAACTCAATTGAAATCCTGCCTGAGAGTCTATAACAGTCTACATGATCATATTTTGTCTGTGGTAGTCCTTTTAGTAACGGTTGAAATTGTAGCAATTTAGCTTGTGTATGTGTTAAATATGCAAGGTTTGTGAGGTTATATAATAGTCATCAATATGTAAGTTGAGCTATGTAGGTCATATTTTGAATGTAGATTATTGTCACTCTAGTTTGCTTAGGGTCAGTTCACACCGAGACGTGACGCGAAGAATTAAATGTTTTTATTTTGTTATTCAAAACTATACACATCCCTTCAACTGTGGGAGCGCGCGAGCGCGCAACGTAAAAATGTGGGGCCCTTTCGGGAGGTCGCGCGTGATGTCGGCTTGTCTGGTTAAAACGACGATATCTCCGAAATTACGTTAGTTAGCTCGCTACCATATTATTGGAATCGTTATTAAATTAGCTTACAAGATAAATAAACAAAAGAACACACCATCCTATATTTTTTTTTGCATGCCACAAGCAAAACAAAAGAATGACGTCATTTGCACGTGCGGCGTTCCGAACAAACCAATAGGTATGTGTACGGTCATTCGGTATGTTACAGACTTGGACGGAGTTAATATGTCTTTCTCATTTCGTCTTCTAGACTCTGTGCAAGTATAAACGAGATAGGCACAGTTTTAATATGCCATTTATGTCAAAAATATGGCACAGATAAAAAGCCGGGTCCGCAGTGGACCGGCGGCCACAGACGGGGTCCAAATTTTTACGGTCCACTAAGGACCTGCCACGGCTGGAGCTGAGATAATTCGAAAATGCCTCGCGGTGTATTGTGACTGTCTCGCCCTTTAGCTCGGCCGAGCACTTGGTGATGTGTTTACACGTACCGAGCACTCGGCCGAGAGCACTGTTTCGCCCATCTACTCAGTACATGTTGTAACCAAGGCATACGAGTTAAGTTTCCTGGAGCAACATATTTGATACAATACAGAACAAAATAAGCTTTGTTTTTTTTATGTTATCGAAGAACTATAATTGCATTGTTTCGTTCGCAACCCTACACTTATTTTCTTCGTTTTAGTTACAATTTCGTCACAAGGGTTCTATTGGCAATCTATACTCTTGAAAAAATTCAGTATTTTTGCCGAAAAACAACTGTAAAGAATTGAGAGCGAAAGGTCCTGAAGATATTATAACAAAAGAACATTTATTATTTCTGGAAAAACTGATACATTCCCTGAATGGGAATTTACTAAAGAAAGACTGTATGGATCTGTGGTCTGAAAATAAAGATGTAATTATAATAGTTATTATTATTACATCTTTATTTTCAGACCACAGAGATCCATACAGTCTCAGATTATAGAATATAAGACAGATAGACCGCACGGAACACCGAGAGTGCGGCCAACAAAGCAAATACAAATTCAAAAGCGAATACAATCTCGACTCTCTTGTCCGATGAAGCGCCAGCCCGCGCCGCAGCTGAGCGCGTAGCTTTAAATTCCCCGCATAATAATCATGAAATATCCTTGATCCAGCCTGTCCCATCTTGCTGTCCTCCCCTCAGCGACGCCCTAAGCCGAGGTTCGTACCCCACAGGGGGTGCCCTTAGCGAGCGTTCGCCTAATTTTAATGTAGAATAGTTGCTCCTGGCTGGAGGCTTTGAGTGTAGTGCTTAAGGCAGCCACAGGATTGTTCGGTTAAGCAGTAAATACCTTAGTGGTATACCTGCGAGATGCCATAGTTAAAAAAAAAAAAAAAAAAAAAAAAAATCTCGACTCAGTATGGCACGAAGCGCCGCATCGTTAGTACGTCACGGGCTCGTTCAATATTTTTGATATTATTGCCGTCTTGTGTTTTTAAACATTGCAAAAACTGTTCCCAAAAACAAAAGAAACAAAGAGGAGTATCTTTTCATAGATAAATATTGATTATTTGTTTATTTGGATATTATTTTACGTGTTTATTGTTAGTGATATCTTGAATCACAAAACCTTGACATAAATCATTCGGTGTTGCTAGTTTACATTGAAACATTTACCCCGTAAGTTAGGAAATAAGTAATATTTATTTATAAAAATATTTATTTTGATGACTGTTTTATTTAGGTTAGTATGTACCTACATTAAGCACCTATGTATGTGAATATTAGAGGTGCGCCTAGCCATAACGATAAGAATTATTTTTTAAACTCCCTGCTGATCTTGAAAGGTCGATTACAAGTACCTATGACAATAAATCATTCTTGATTTATTGTCATAGGTACATTACCTACACCTAAATACACGTAAGCATAACTCTATCATAACGTCCCGAGATAATTTCATAATTTTAAAATTAACATCTTCTGTTTTGTAATTTGAGAGCAATAAGTTCCCAAAGTAGGTAACCTGACAATCTCAACGGCAGAGATTTAGTTTATGTATATCAATGTACTCGTATGTATAACTCTTCTCTGCATATTTCTGAGACGATAAATTATTTATTTTATTTTATAATATTATGGGTAATTTTTTCACTATCCAGGCAACAGTACACGCACACAGAGGCACGTGTTCTTACAGTGATGTCACGCACACAAGTCTACAAACGTGCCTCACTTTATTGACTCGGCGCGGTCTAAGTATCTGTCTTTTATCCTTTAATCTGAGCATACAGTGTTAGTAAATAAAAACTAAATCTAATCTTAGTAATCTAAGCCTATCTTAATTCTGGCGTCAGACCGCACACTATCCATGTAATAAGTAGTTCATACCATTAGACGTTTGAAGTCCGATCCAGTGACGCAGCATCGGACAATCCCATCTACCGCACAACGTGCTCAGGATGTTGGGGGAGCTGGCCCGTATTCTACGAACGATCGAGGCACACCGGATTCGGATGATGGCATGAAAACCGTCAACCCTCGCCTCAGCAAACATCCCCGAAGCGCTACAAAACCGTGGGAGCCCCACCAGCATCCTGAACGCATTGATGTACTGCGCACGCAGAGCATTGTATGACCTTTGCTTATATATAACCCACAGGTTGCACGTGTAGAATGACTGGCATTAAGCTCTAAACAGTGTAATTTTTACCGGCTTGCTACACCGTGTAAACCTGCGGATTAGCATATTACATCGGACAGCCAACACCCTGCGTTCTCTCTAGCCGGTAGCACACCTCTTCTGCGAAACCATAGCAGCGAAACCGTAGTAGTTCAATTCAATAGACTCACGTCACGTTCCGCTATTCGAATCGGATGCGAGTAGTGGAAAGTGACGCGATCGAGTCTATTGAATTGAACTACTGCAGCGTTGGTGTGCTACCGGCGTCAATGTCCAGGTCATCACTCAAGTTATCGCTGATCCAGTGACCCAAGCATTTAAACTGCGTGACTCTATTTAGAGGAGTATTACAGTGTAGTGACTTGCAGCTCGTTGGAGTAACACTTGCCACGTGCTTTAAACACTAACTTTACTCGCTCTTTTTAGCATTATACCTGAATCCCTGAATCGTGAGCCACCGCATAACTTGCACAAACTTGCAGAAGTCACCTGAGAGCAAAGATCAAAGGCCTCAGCAACACCATAGCGTCCGCGAAGCTAACATTGATAATACAAAGCCCATCTATATGACAACCAATATTTGTGTTGCTGAGTTCAACGATTAGCTGATAGATGTAAAAGAAAAAAAGAAAGAAAAGTAGGTTTATTTGTCACAGATACACGTGCATACTAAAAAACAACAATATAAACATTACAAAAATTCGGCAGCTGCACGTCATGACTGTGACAAGAAGGCTTCCACTGAGCATAATGCTGTGCTATGGGGGACCCACAGCACAGCGCTGATTGTCAGTGCTCACAATAATTAAGTAGGACGGAAATCAAGCTAGTACCTAAATAAATATGAATAAATACTGTGTGTAAATATTGAGTAAATAATACAATACATAATAATATTGGGCAATTGTATTGAGTTGTTGTTGTTGTACAAATTAAAGAGGCGAGGTGAGGTTATCCCTCCTGCCTCACCCCGCATTTCAATCGGTACTCCTCAGATAGTCTCCCCGACCACTTTACATGATTATTCTGGTTTTGATACCAGTACCTAAGTAAAGATGTTAATGCCAATCAGTTTCCGCGCACAGGCTGTCCCATAGAATGTCATAAGACACCAGGTCAAATGCCTTCGATAAATCACGGAAGCAAGCATTGACCGTTGTCTTCCTATCTGCATAGTACTGCATGGTCCGCTTGAGACACAAAATGACAATGAAATGGGAACGTTCTCCTAAGATACAAAAAAGGAATCAATAGTTAACCAAACAATGGGAAATAGCAAGTACTTTTAAATTATTTCCCAACAGTTGGACAAAATAGAAACTTCTCATTAAGAACAAAATGGATACCAAATAATGATAATCATTGTTTATAGCGCTGAAATCCGATTCCGGTGTGGTAATCGAACAAATAAATTGGAACGAATCCCGTTACTCGTGGTATGTATTAATTTTTGTGACGGTAATCGATTTATGAAATGGGACGCGTCGGATGTATTGGAATGAATGATCTATGTAGATTGTGAGCAGTGATAACCTAGTGGTGTGACCGATGGACTGCCAACTCATAGGTCTCGAGTTAGACCCCAAGGCACACCTCTGAATTTTTGGGTTCATGTGCGTATTGTATAATTATTACTTGTTTAAAAAATGGTGAAGGAAAACATCGTGAGGAAACCGGCATGCCTTTTTTTTGGCTGGGAAATCATCAAATGACTTCTCCCGCTCTGGGAGCGAGAGGGCGTGTCAGACTCCTACTGACTAAAACCCACCCATGTTCCTTCAGTTGCCTTTCCGTTGCCAGGTGCCACGGTTTCCCTTTCGGACTCTCCCGCAACCCCGGCAGGCATCGGTCCCATTGGACCCCTTCAATTGCTGACATCAACACAACGCGCCGTCAACCCGGGCCTGGTCCTTACCGGACGGCGAGCTACCGTCCGCAAGCCCGCGCCTAAGGTGGCCAGGAATCGACTTGTGATTCCCGACGCCCAGGGCGTCTCCTCCTGCGGCGGCTAGGGGCCTGAGGGCTTGAAATATGCCTCTCCCTCACGCGTTCCGCCTCCTCCTTCTTGAGCATTACTGCTTCGCAGAAAGAAGTGATGACCTCCCATGCCCTCTCGCTCCGTACCATGGCCTGGACCAGGGCCGGACGCGAGAGATCTGCGCCACCGCCTCCACGAAAACACGGCGCGCGGCGGTGTTCTGCCCAAGCCGGGCAGAAACCGGCATGCCTGAGAGATAATTTTCGATGGAATTTGAAACCAAGTCAGAGGCCTATGGGCGCCTTTAAATCTCTGACACCAGGTGAGTCACTAGCCACACAAAAAGAAGAAGAAGAAGATCTAGATGCCACTGTAATGTAAATATACAATATTGTTAAGGAGAAGTTTGTTAATGTTTACGTTTGTAAAGTCACTACTGGGAATTCTGGGAAGAGGCCAGGCTCCTATAAGTAGTACAAAACTTTACAATTACAAGATACAATTTACGTAAATTATACAAATCCGTGTACCACAAAACTCTAAGCCACACAATTGTAACGTAAAAACTTTACACATACAACGTGACAGGTCTACAAGTTATTTAAAGCCTCCATGTTTTATTTTACGCTTTAAAAAAACCGAAAGAAATTGAAAAAAAAAAAATAGAAATAGAAATTGGAATTCCCAATTTGTGATATTTGTAATTTCTGCAATGTTTTCAACTATTGATATTTTTTGTATAATTGTAAAGTTGTAAAACTTTGGCCTACAAAAGGAAGTAAAACCTGCCATAAAAACAATAATTTAATGAGTGCAAGATAAAAGCCGTCTGCTTAGCACTGTAAAAAAATCAATCATCAATCTCCCTAGCCTTTTCCCAACTATATTGGCGTCGGCTTCCAATCTTACCGGATGCAGCTGAATACCAGTATTCTACATGGAGCGACTGCCTGTCTGACCTCAACAACCCAGTAACAGGGTAATACCATCCTACGGCCCTTTAGTAATGACTGGTTGTCAGATTAACGTTTTTTGTTTTTTTTTGTTTGATATTATCAAATAACCTTCCGCTCTGGGCGAAGCGGGAAGGCGTGTCAGACTCTTACTGACTAAAACCCACCCAGTTCCTTCAGTTGCCTGCACGTTGCCAGGGGCTACGGTACCACTATCGGACTTTCCCGCTACCCCAGCAGGCATCGGTCCTAGCAGACCCCGTCAGTTGTACTGACATCTCTTTAAGGCGCGCGTGGAACGTAATGGTCCTTATCGAACGGCGAGCTACCCATTGCTCATCGACCGGCCCGCGCCTACGGTGGCCGGGAATCGGCCTGCAATTCCCGACAGATTCCCGATTTTTTCCTGAGGGCGTCTCCTACGGCGGATAGGGGCGTGTGGGCGCGAAATTTGCCTCTTCATATTAGAGCATTGCAAGAGAGTTCAAGGTTTTTGTCTACCATCAGCAAAATCAATCCTAAAAAAAACGAGCGATAAGGCTCTCTCGTTTTTTTTTTTCTCATAGTCGCATAGTCATGATTTGTAACATCTGACATCTTGGCTGACAGTATCAACCTCTCGGAAGATGAAAAGCAAGAGAAAATATGCTATACATAAAAAAACTATCTGTTATCATAAAGACAAAAAAACATGCGGGGCAGTCTTTGGGGACTGCCGATAGAAGTGAAAACAGCGTGCGGTGACGATGTCGCGAGTTTCACGCTTTTTGTTCACCCAAAAAGTACACATATATACACAGTATACATATAGCTCATGGAAAGCGTTTGGTGACGATGATGCAAGTTCCATGATTTTTGTTCACCCATAAAGTGCTCAACGGGCCTAAAGAAGTTTTTAATTCAAAAACATAACTTACCTGTCATAAACAGTAAACCCAAGGAAAAACAAAGCAATTTCATTTGAGTGACGAAAATAATATACGAAGGTTTAGCACTAAAATACTATACAGCTTAGAAAATATCAGACAAGGACTGGCATTCAAATAAATTAGACTTGTTTGTCACAACATAAACTCAAGGCGACCCCAAAAGGAATTTGTGTGAAGATCTCGAACTGGTGTAAAGTTTTTGAGAATGTTATGTAAGTGAATAATAAGGTTCTGTTATGAAAATTTTCAGGGATTATTATTCAGATGACTGCCTCGTTGGTATAGTGCTCGCAAGTGCTACTTCCCAGGTCGGGTAAAATGTTATTGGGTATTTTCTATGAGGAATTTCTCAGTAAGCCGGTGTTTGGATTTATGCCTGGTAATGGCAATAAGTTCGGGCCCTATTAGGCAATATAGGCTTGACCCCTATCACATGGAACCTTACCATAACTGGAAAAATATGGATGTAAGTACATACTGAGGTACACCTCTGCCTAACCCGTCGGGAAATTACATGCGTGATGTTATGTTATGTTTATATTCAGATACGTAATAACGTCATGACCGACAGTCGAAGCATTTCAAGATATAAGACAACCCGCTATCGATCTCCAGTCTCCGGAGGGGAGTGATGTGGCATATCCCATGTTCCTTTATGATATATGAGTATGATTGGAAGTGGACAGGATACCAACATCAATCGTTGAGCAGTTGCCCGCCAGACACGACACCCGTCTGGTCGGAAGATCCTCCCTTTTCTAATGTGAACTTAACACCCTGTTCCTCATACCTCTAAATTGGATTGCTTAGAAGGTTTTACACCCTCAGACAAATCGGCTTAAGACATAAATCTCAACTAATTATGGCTTCTCAAGGCACTCGTGTGGAAATCCTTTACGACTCTACACGTTGGTCCCAGCGTTGGCCCAATCATCACTCGTTAAATATGTGGACTGGGAAAATAGCATTGGCTGACAACGTGCGACGGATCCAATGCTATTTTCACACAAGTTGGACGAGAGGCGTTGGAGCCAAAGTTGGGACCAAAGTTTGAAGCTAGCGTTAGCTTGATACTTTGGCTTAGTGCCAAGAATGGAAGGTGTTTGTCACTTCAGGTAATAGTTGTTGAGACAACAGGCTTGTATACTTGAGCAGATAGTGCGTTTGCAATGATTAACTATCCTCCAATTACCGGTTTACAAGGGTTTCCGATAATACCGTATCGATAAATCTTTGTTTTATGGAGTTTTTTTTTTGAAGGACACTAGCTTCATGTAGAGCTGAAATGAAAAGAAATTGTTTATTCTGTAAATAGGATATTTGAATCACTAATACACGTCATCTTAAAAAAAATATTAAAAATTAGCTAGATGAGTTCGGTGTTTCCTATCTGACTACTCTGAGAAGAAAGGCCGAAACAAAGTCAGAGGTCAGTCTCTTTTAAAGTCCAGACATAATCTTGGTCAGGCCATATGAGGACCATGTAGATTAGTCTGAAATGGTATTTTGAGAAAAGAACCACACAGATAATAACTGTATCAGGGGATTGAAAACTTGTAAGTACTGTATTTTTATATTTGTTTGTGTCTGAAATGTTTGTTGTTTCCTCGAATGGATAATTAGTAACTTATGAAGAAAAACAAGTCAGTTTCAGTTTATAAGCAATAATTGCTTTAATACTTTTCTAAACCTTAACTGCAATATTTGTCTGTAATTTTTATATTAGAATTATTGACAGACTCCTTGACAGTTCAAAAGTGCCTGTAAATCGTTTAATTGACATAAATGGTTTGAGTTTGACGTTTTAATTTTGGCGTGTTGTTGTTCAGTATCCAGTCACTTGTCCAATTGCCTGGAAGCCATAAGTACATTTCTTCTTCTTTTTTTATCGTGTGGTTAGTGACTGACCTGGTGTCAGAATTTTATGCCGCCCATGGGCCTCTGACTTGACTTCACACAATTTCACATGCCGTCGAGAAATATCTTGATGTTTTGATCTGTTTGGATTGGGCGTACGAGAAGAATCCATCCATCTACCGACAATATCTGCTACATACATACATATTTAATAACCCAAGAGGCAAGTTCTTCCCAGATTGCGACAGTCAGATTTGAGACAGTGCGTTAAATTCTTTATTATCTTGGCTTACTGCCAGCGACGGTAAAGCCCGTTTTCTCTAATACTAGGAGTGATAAAATGCCTAAACATTACTGGACTTTGCATTTTACAGTTTCAGTGCTGAACCAAGCGTTGATAATCGAACAGTGTGCTTCAGTTTAGGTATTACATTTAGGTGTAGATCAGTGTTACTTAAAATAGGTGAAAAATGATTATTGTGAAAAAAAATTAAAAGAGTAACGGTGGAGTTTCTTGCCCATTTTCTCCATACGAAAACTATATTTAGGAAGGGCCGACTAAAATCAATTATTAATATTTTATTTTGTAAATTTTGTCGTTCAAAAGTGCCTTTTTGTGCCTAATTGAAATAAATTATTAGACTTTGACTTTGTCACTTACGTAATATTCTCTAGACTTGGATATACTTTGCGTAAAGTGTCTAACGTCTTCTGATTCTGTGTAATAGTGCTATCGTATTATGGAGACAAAAGACGGCGGTCTTTTATAGGTCTATTTCTCGTCTCGATTATGAGACTATTAAAAGCAGATATAAATCATAACTCTTCTTTGCAGTCGGGTTTAAGGTCGACTTCTAAACTATAGGTACGTAAGATAACCGTATGTTCATTTATTATAATATCCGGGAAGACAAAGATATAACAACAAAGAAATGTTTCAAAATTCTGATGGTCGAATATTTATTAAAATTTTAATAACGTGTATCTATGTTATTTATTTCACAAGTGAAGGTGATAAAGCGAATATTAATAAGCACTGGATCGCCCACTTTCATAGTAATTATTCATTTGAAAAAGGTATACAATGAAAATATCACCCATTTATCTATGTACGTACGATATTTGTCTTTCATTTAACCCTTTAGGTAACGTAGGTTCATACCTACACAGCTTAGTATAATTGTAAATTAATTAAAAGCTTGAAAACAGTAATCAGCAAGTAATTAATCCGAGTAACAGTTTAATTTTGAGTTTTGTTTCGTTAAATAGGAGTTTAAAGGTACGCGTGGACTTTGAAAACTTTAATTGAAATTCATTTACAGTAATATGGCGCAACAAGTTTTTGAAATAGTTCAGCTCTGCTGTATAGCGCAAATAAGGCACGCACCTCTGACTTTTCGGATTCATGTGCTTATTGAATAATCATCACTTGCTTTAAAAACGGTGAAGGAAAACATCGTGAGGAAACCGGCATGCCTGAGAGATATTTCTCGACGGCATGTGAAGCCAAGTCAGAGGCCCATGAGCGGTATAAAAACTCTGATACCAGGTTAGTCACTAACCTCACGAAAAATAAGAAGAACTGCAAATAGGGAATGGGTAATACGGGCTTGTGTCCGTGACTCCAAAGCGCGTATTTTGCGTACGGTTGGGAAAAACGATCATTCGATCCACCTCAGCTCCTCAAGGATGGCCAGCAACGCATTAGTATTACTGAAAATTTCATAGCGGATACTAGGCTTACCTAAGTACTTTTCCCTGTATATGACGACCGTCGGGCAGTTTAGCAGCAAATGAGCTTCTGTCTCGTCGTCCTCCTTGCAGGCCCTGCACAGCGGACTGTATGTGACTCCTATGACAAAGAGGTGTTTATTAAATGACCCGAAGCCAGTTAGTCAATCATACCTGCGTGACAGTATCTTTCTAAAGCCCAATCTGTTATACCTATTAACGCACAAGTACTCTCACAATTGCTTTTATTACTTTGGGTTAATATTTTATGACGACTCATTAAATGTGGAGAAGTAGATTAAATACTTACGCAAATAATCCAGATTATTTCGTTCGTATTATCTAGACGCTAGTAATAAATTCAACTACACAGTTGTCGGTCATTTTGTATAATATAAAGTATTTCTAATATTTATTATCATTGTTTGGAATAAAACAAAGAGAGAAAGTAAAATATTGATTTCACTTATATTTGATAAAAAAGAAAAAACAATGGTGCGTTACACTCAACGTATTCTGAAGAAGCCACAAAGTAAAAACGTGTGTTGCCACACGTCATAAAGGTTTTTAAGGCACATCAATGTTGTACACATAAAAATAAGAAAAAATATCAAATTTGATTCTGAATTATTACAGATTACTGCAATTAATTACAATAATTTATAATACTTCAGAATATCAAAATATATGTTCACATTGTATTGAACAAACATTATTCAAACTGTTGCTAATTAATCTGAATGTTTCTTATCTCTTTGGTCTGTTAAAGTAACAAAAGTTGGTAGATACTTATCCTTAGTAGAATTAAAGATGGTTGCAGACCTCTTAAATTCAGTCTTTTCAGAACATTTAAACAACAATTTACCGGTTGTCGTATGATGAAGATCTGTTATGACGCAGATATATGCAAGTGACCTTGAGTGGTTAGCTTGCGTGTTCTGTACTGAGCTCATTCA
This sequence comes from Xanthia togata, assembly GCA_963853775.1. Lineage (NCBI taxonomy): Eukaryota > Metazoa > Arthropoda > Insecta > Lepidoptera > Noctuidae > Xanthia > Xanthia togata. Next base: position 8,906,395 of record OY970817.1, on the reverse strand, counting down.
AGGCGTCGTACGTCCAGCTAGTTATTACTAGCTGGACGATGGGCGCAGAGAGATGGGAGCAGATGGGCGAGCCTTATTAGACTCGCCCATCAAGAAGGACTGTCCCAATTTAGACGCATTATTAATGAATTAAACATAAAACAAAAGGTATTTTAATAAAACACGTGTACTAAAAGATCAATAATTAAATTATCTTTAAAATGGTGAAGGTTTCAGAAAAATACGCTTGATAGATTTTGCGTTTCCTATACCTATTAAGTTTTAGGAGCATGATGAACAGGGTGTAAAGTGTGTCACTCATCCACCATAGAAAAGGGAGGATCCTCCGACCAGACGGGTGTTGTATCTGGCGGGCCGACTGCCCGACTGTTGATGTCGGATAGTCTTATATATGTCGTTCGTACTGTAAACTCTAATTGCGCGATGCAGGATTTGTGTGACGTCATGTCTTTGATGTGTAGTTCGTATGTGGCGGTGTAACCGCTACAAAGTTATTAAGAAAATGCTTTTTTTAAAAAAAAAAACAAATCATTAACACTACTCGTTTAGACGTGATCTTTAGTATAAAATCATTAAAAGACGGTTATCGTCGCCTTGAAGTAGCATAATATTGCATTATTGACCTAAAATATTCTCAGTGTCCCACACTACACTACAGGCCTACTCTCTGACAAAGAGAGGCAGTGGTAAGTTCTGTACCTGACAAAAAGTGTATTTGATTCAATAACAGCAAAATTACATTAACATTTAAAATCCTTATCACAATATTATGTCACCATAATCTGACTTGCCTTTGCCAAACTATGTTAAGGTCAGCTTTCAGTCTATAAAGATGCAGCTGAATAACCTGAAACCAGTATTTTACATGGACCGACTGCCTATCTGACCTCCACAACCCAGTTGCGTCATAACGTCATTACGTCAACGCCGGCTGTCGCTGAAAACCAGCGCTGGGGTTCTGTCTTGCATGGGATCGCAGAGCGGCCTGCGTCACATATGGATGTGACGCATATTTCCCCTAAACTTGTTTCTTTTTTATTGGTGTTCTATAATAGGGTTCCGTAGTCAACTAGGAACCCTTATAGTTTCGCCATGTCTGTCTGTCCGTCCGTCCGTCCTCGCTTAATCTCTGAGTAATCTGTGTATCAAAGTGGTAAAATAAAATTGTTTTATTAGGGTAGCCCCCCCTATATGTAAAGTGGGAAGTTTTTTTTTTTAATATCAACCCTAACGTGTGATATATTGTTGGAAAGGTATTTAAAAATGAATAGGGGTTTACTAAAATCATTTTTTGATAATGTCAATAATTTCGGAAATAATCGCTCCAAAAGTAAAAAACAATGTGTGTGTGTGTGTGTCCCCCCTCTAACATGTGACGGACGGGAAACTACGGAACCCTATACTGAGCGTGGCCCGACACGCTCGGTATAAACGCTCGCGAATAAACGTATTTTCTTTCTTTTTTTTCTAGTTACTGGGTAACACCATAGGTACCCTTGGAAAGATTAGTTCAGACTTTCAGCAGGCCTCCGTCAATCGTTTAACGTACTTACGGCTCGCGTTCACCCGGGCGAACAAAAATCCAGTTGGTACTCTTGCACACGAAACGCCTGTAATATTTTTGTAGGTAATTATAGCCTTAGGTATAAAGATACCTGATGAGTGAATTATCTGTGCTTTCTGGCTTGAGATCATACATCAATCTGCCTAGCTTTTTCCCAACTATATTGGGATCGGCTTCCAGTCTAACCGGATGCAGCTGAATACCAGTATTTTACATGGAGCGACTGCCTATCTAACCTCCACAACCCAGTAACTGGGTAATACGATACCCCTTGGTAAGACTGGTTGTCAGATTTTCGGGCTTCTGACTTTCTGATCTACGATGACCTCGTTAAGTAATGGATCCATAATATTATGTACGAGTACATGAAAATAAATATAAATTAATTTAAGAGCAACGTAATAAGTAAATCAAAGAGCGCTCCATTTGACTAACAACTTCGACGACTGTCAAAAGAAATAAAATCAGAAGTTTGTTCAAAAGGGCTATGAATCAAAATGTTCCTTTTGTTGTAATATAAATGCTATTGTTAAAGTTATTGCTTCAAAGTTAAATCGTTTCGTTCAAAATCACAGTTAACTGTGCCTTGATTTTAAACATAAAGACTTGGAACGAATTTCTTGAATTTTCTGCCATTACTTTACTCTCTTTTAATTAATTTATATATTCGCTAATCTCTTATGCTTTATTTTAATCTACAACACTGATAATTGATTACTACTAGTGCAATAAGGGTGCATTTATATTAGTTTCCATGAGTGGCCATAATCTATGCCCAGCCACAGTATAATAAAGTATTACGTATTGGTAGTGACCTTGAAATAATTACCTACGGCCACTCGGTAGATAAACATTTCGCGTCCGTGCGTAACTGCCACTCGAGACTGTTGCGTACTGATATACACTGAGATTTCAAAGTGCGTCGTTTCAGCCGTTTTCTATGAAGTACAGTATCATGTACTGTTACTTATTTGTACTGTGGTCCGGCGCACCCTGAGCGAGCAGTCAGACACCATCTTGCAGCCTGGCTAGATTTTGTAAAAATTGTATTGACCCATTCCGATATCATTCTTGTTGATATGGAAGAAATCCTGGATCCTGGATTATCTTGTATGTAACTTGTCTTGCATACACGCTTTTGCATTGCTCTGTAGAATCTAGCTAGAGTACAGATTATCCATAATTGATCATAATAAAGATGTGTCACTGATGCGTTAATCATGTAGTACACCCTTGGAAATCAGCCCTTGTACCAACGTTGACGTGACGTGTGGATTCTATTTCAACATTCTCTTGAATGGCACATCCCGTGGTGAATATATTAGTCAGTCAGGTGATGGGGCTGATCGTCAAGCAGGGTATCCCGGACAAAATTAGGGGCTATCTCGGCGCCCGAACGGTCATGTCCTAAGAGGTGGCACGCAGTTTTTCACGCGCTTTATAGGAGGACGTGTGGTCGTGGGATCGGCCGGACTTGGTGATGGGGCCCGCTAGGCATGGTGGGCTGATACCTGTCACGGTGGGGCGAATTCACAAGTATCCTCCAACTCATGGTAGTAGAAGGAACAGTGGGGTTTTATAACATCACGCCTGGTTTCTCCGAAGGGTTGGGCAGAGGTGGTATGTAGTAGGTACACCCACATTTCGCCATTTATGTTTAAGTCTCCTGTAATAGGGAGCGAGCCTATTGCCATCAACCGGGCACAAATCCAGACTCAGGGCTGCTACTGAGAAATTCCAGATAGAAAAAACCCAATAACACTTTGCTCGACCCGGGAATCGAACCCAGGACCTCATGCTCAGTAGTATCGCTTGCGACCACTAGACCAACGAGGCAGTTAAGGCGGTGAAAAAAATATAAAAAATACTAATAGGTAATACGGGCTAGTTTCCGCATTTCCACGTCGCGCGTATTTTGCGTACGGGTGGGAAAAATGGGTCATTCAATCCACCCCAGCTCCTCAAAGAAGGCCAGCAACGCCTTGGTGTTACTGGCAATCTCGCGTAGGGTACCTGGGTTACCGAAGTACTTTGCCCTGTAAGTGGCGACCACCGGGCAGTTTAACAGCACATGAGCTGCTGTCTCGTAGTCCGCCATGCAGGCTCTGCAGAGCGGACTGTCGGTGACTCCTATGACAAAGAGGTGTTTATTAAATTTCCCATGGCCATAGCTGCTGTAACCGCACGCAGCTGTAGTTTAGTTAGTCAAAGAACCTTTTTCGTGAGACGGCCATCGATTGAAGGGCACTCCCTTCAATCGATGGCCGTCTCACGAAAAAGGTTCTTTGACTAACTAAACTACAGCTCCTCAAAGAAGGCCAGCAACGCCTTGGTGTTACTGGCAATCTCGCGTAGGGTACCTGGGTTACCGAAGTACTTTGCCCTGTAAGTGGCGACCACCGGGCAGTTTAACAGCACATGAGCTGCTGTCTCGTAGTCCGCCATGCAGGCTCTGCAGAGCGGACTGTCGGTGACTCCTATGACAAAGAGGTGTTTATTAAATTTCCCATGGCCATAGCTGCTGTAACCGCACGCAGCTGTAGTTTAGTTAGTCAAAGAACCTTTTTCGTGAGACGGCCATCGATTGAAGGGAGTGCTTCCTTATAATAAGTACTAATATAGCACTCCTTTGTTGTATATTTTACGCTTTAATAAATAAAAAGCCTTCCAACCTTTACAAAATACGTCGTAATAACAGGCATAAAAGCTAATGAATTGTAAAAGGCAGCGTTCTCATTAATTTAATAGCCCATTACAATACAATATGTAAATTAAGTTTTCATGGTGGAAAGTAATGACTCCCATAATTGTTGTAGGGGTGTCTGGAAGGCTTTCTTTCTTTCTTATACCGAGATCCTGAAATACCGAGACCCCGCATGACTTCATCAGTCCCGTTTATTGCGGGATTAGAATGCAGGTTCCCACGGCATTTGCGAGATTGAATATTGTTAAAAGCACATCCTTTCGACACACTGACGCTGTGAACGCGACGGCAATGCATCCGTATGCAACGCAGCCATATTATTTATTTACTTTGCTTTTTCTAATAAATATTTCAAACTTTATGCATGCTATGTTTTACAAATAACAACACTTTTATCGTAAAATACAGGATCCCGTTATACCAGGATCATTGACATTTTTGGATCTCACCTATACCGAGATCCCGCAAGGGTATGCGGGATTGGAAGCCCTAGGTGTCTGTTTCACGAATTATTATTTGGTTTGGGTTGGTAGAATTGCCAAACTTAAGCAGCAGTGGGCAGATATTGCTCGCAGAATAGATGGCCAATGTACCTAAAAGGTTTTGGAATGGTGACCACGTACCGGAAAATGTAGCTTTGGAAGGCCTCCCAAAGATGAACTAATGACCTTGTGAAAACTGTAGGAATCCGCTGGATGCGAGAAGCACAGAACCCGTTGAAGTGGCGGTGCTTGGGGGAGGCCTGTGTCCAGTATGTCCAGCAATGGACGTCTTTCGGCTGATATGTTGATGAGACTTTATCGAATGGAAACATTAGTATTCATGATAATTATTAAGTTTGCTTTATTTGTCTAGCGGATTCTAAACTTTGGTTTTAATTGAGAGTTCGAGGTTTCAATTTAAAATATAAAATGTAGATAGATAGATAGAATACTCTTTATTGTACATCATAAAAATAACAGACTTATATTTAGAAATTTTACATAGGGTGACACAATGGGCGGTCATATCGCTAATTTAAATTTGATTAAAGATGTAGTTTTGTTTTAAGGAAATCATGATAATACATTACTATTTCAATAATGATAAATATCAAATGACATTTCAAGTCTTACCAAGGGTCTTATCGTGTTTACCAGTAACTGGGCTGAGGAGCTCAGATAGCGGTCACTCCATAGAAGATAGGCATCTGGTAGGACCGGAAACTAACCCCAACATAATAAGGAAATGGCTCAGCAGATGATGAGATCCATCCACACGTCACAAGCCTACTTTCAAATCAAGTACTTAAAACCAAAGTACCAGTAATTCATCGACTCGAAATCAAAAGGGTTAAACGTTTATGCCCATATCAAGTTAATGGTTCCGATCGTAAACATTTAATGTGATAATTAAAGACATTGTCAACGCTCTTTCATCATTAACCTAATGGGAATTTATTGCGTACCGAATGGGAAAATTCGGAATGGGTGCGATGGGAATTTCCAAATTAATGGGTGACGTTAAATGATATGTGTTGTGATTTTTTTGCTGTTTGTCGATGTGGCATGGAATACACGGATTTGAAGGATAGGTTCCGAAGAATATCTAATAACAATGTTTCTTACATAGTATCTTTTGTTTAATGTGTACGTCGAGTTGATGAATATTTCTTTGCTGTATTTTTGACCACACAAGTTAATCAATAAATACGCCATAATTATACATGCCGCCATAATTATGTGCAAGTAGCTTGCATGCTACGATGCCATAATATCAAATATTGATTTGTGAGTGTTAAATGGCATGCAAGAGGAAAAGTATTGAAAAAATAAAGAAAGAATAATATTTATTTGGACACAGTTCGTGAAACACTAATAAAAAGTGAAAATAATCTTATAGCAATAATAGTGTGTGCCTCACGGCTGTGTCAAAAAGGTTAATTTCAGCATTAACGCCAGATAAATGCCGTCTGACGCTGGTTTTCTAATGAACCCCTATGGGCAAGTGACGAGGAGTACCAACAGTTTCAACATACCTAATACAAAATAAAGGCAAGTGAATGATGACTTGCCATGCAAGTTACTTGCATACTTCTGTGCAAGCTACAAGCATATGTATTACGAATCCTCGCTGTATCCTGACTCGACTTTTATAACTGTGCGCTTGGAGTTGTCAAAATCGTAGGTTGCTAGTGTTTCACCCCCCGGTTACCTCCTCAGTGCCCCAACACCTCTTAATACGGTCTACACAACTCGTGTCATCTCCACAGTTCTGTCTTATTATTCGTTTATTTGTTACTGTTATTATTTAAACCACAGACACTGTACAATTTTGACGTTGACAGGCACGCAGTTATAAAAATCTGGTTGTACCATGAAGATGACCAAATGTACTGGTTATCGCAAGAGCTGACGACACTGCGCAATGCGTGCGTTGCTGCGCGACGCCGGTATACGAGGCACCGCAGGCTCCATATTTACCTTCCGTATACGGAAGCTATTCAGGCGGAGCTGTACGAGAGATACAGAGTGGCGAAGACAACCCTCCAAGCGGAGATCCTGCGGGTCAGGGGACTGGCCGGGGCATAACTCCGCTGCCGCGAGAAATCACGGCACAGCAGACAGAGCTACGGCGCGATCTCATGGCGTCATGGAGAGTGCGATTTTCGCAACCTAGTGCTGGGCACGCCACTATTGCGGCGATAAGTCCCCTCTTTGAGGAGTGGCTAGGCAGGCGCCACGGCATCCTCATCTTCCGCCTCACGCGGGTCCTCACCAAACACGGTTGTTTCGGGAGGTTCCTGTTCCAGACAAGGCGGGAGGAAACGCCCAGGTGTCATCATTGCGAGGACAACATGGAGCATACGGTGGAGGTCGGCCCGGCCGTGTCTTCGTGGAGGCGATTGTTGGCAGTGATCTCTCGTGTCCGGCTTTGGTCCAGGCCATGGCACGGAGCGAGAGGGCATGGGAGGCCGTGACTTCCTTCAGTGAAGCAGTAATGCACGCCCCTAGCCGTCGCAGGAGACGCCCTGGGCGTCGGGAATCGCAGGCCGATTACCGGCTACCGTAGGCCCGGGCTTGCGGACGGCGAGCAATGGGTAGCTTGCCCTTGCAGCACAACTGCCTGGGTCCACTAGGACCGATGCCTGCTGGGGTCGCGGGAAAGTCCGAAAGGGATACCGTGGCCCCTGGCAACGTACAGGCAACTAAATGAACATGGGTGGGTTTTAGTCAGTTAGAGTCCTGACATGGAAAGCGGGAAAAGTTATTTGATAACTTTCCACCAAAAAAAAAAGGTAGACGAAAACAAATCTTCTTCTTCTTCTTCTTTTTCTTTAAATGAATACAATTTGTTTCCTAGGTAATTGTGCAAAACATTTTTTAACAGTGTACGACATTTCAAAGTATCATTGAGTATAATCTCGTATTTTGTAGCTACAAAAGTCGATAATATCGAGGTCGGTTCTGGTCGTAAAATTCCTCTAATATGCAAACGTGTATTGGAAACCGCTTTACCTCTTTACTTATTCAAAAAATCATTGCTTAAAGGTACAGTTCTAGTCAATAGAAACTGTTAAATACTTATTTAAACTGTTCGTTGTAAGTTGTCAATGTGTGTTTGATATACCGCCCTCCTAAGTTGAAAAGCGCCATCTCTCATCTCATCTCTCTCATCTCTCATCTCTCGTTGAGATGGTGAAGTATATTATACTTTGCCAGGTTTAGCATTCCCAGATACAGTGGTCACGTGGGAGACACAAGTCTACGTCACCACATCTGTGTTACCAGTAGTCTGTAATAATAACTCCCCAACCACCTTTATTACCTGAGCGAATCCGATAAAACAATGAGGTTTTGATTAACAATTACGTTGGTACTCGTATATGTTTAAATTGAATTGTTTCGTTTGATTAGACAAACGAAATTACAATTTAAATTCTTTGTATATATTTTTTAACAGAATTATGACTGAAAATCTTTTCTTAAGTGACAACTGGATAGTGACGTAAGCATGTGTCACTCCCGGAATGCCAGACCTTGTATTTTTTAGGCCATGGACTTTTTGTAAATTGTAAGTTAAGAAAACATAAGGATATTAAAAAAAACTTTTGAGTAGTTTTTTTTATGTTTTAAGATATATAGTGCTATTTGGCTTAATTAATATCATTAGATGCCAAATTGTTATAGCTATTGAATGGTATAAAAAAAAACTAAGGCCGTATCTCGTTTCAACTAAGCAGGGCAGTGTAGTTCGTCTAACCAGACAAGGTTTTAGAAGATATATTTTGGACCTTTAGATACAAAGAGGAAACAGGGATTTTTAAGCGAGGTGCGTTTTCGAACTTCGAACACACGCCATAATTACACTTAGCTACCATTCCGACCATTCAAGCCTGATCTAGTGGCAACAAGACCCAAAAAACTCGTGCAACTTGCAACTTAAATTCAACTTTTACCCGACTACGGCGAAGCCAAAAAAGGAGGGTTATGTGTTTGACCAGAGGCCCAAGTCTGCTATTTTTATAAATTCGTCATTCCAACACGATCCCATTGTCATTTTACTAAAAGTTCGTAATCTGCTAAATTCGGTAAGTAAAGTAAAAATTAACCTATGCTGATTCCAAAACCATTTCGAGATTTTAGGTTTGTAAGCCTTATTTTTCTATTTTTAGGTCTTGAAATTATAAAATCGTAATTATTTTTACAAAAATTCTTAAAATCACTTGACTTTTACTTGACCTCTAAATTACGAGTATGTCACAAATTACCCTGTATAGGAGATTTTCATTCATAATGGTCGATCATTGGTTGATCATTGTATTCCACAAACACGATACTCGTAACGAATTAAAAGAAATGACTGCACAATGACGTTCTCATGGTAGGTCACTGATTAAAGGAACTGTCAAAAGTTTAGCAGATTACCGCCTAAGTTAGGCATTAACGCACGGTGTCTCGTTGTGAAGTCGCGTACTTTAAAAACAAATGAGTTCGCTTTCGAATTGTGTGCCCTCACTTGACTGAAGTGAGCCGTAAACTTTACAGAATAGCATTACAGTTTAACGAACTCGCTTATCAACCCCCTCAATTTAAACTAGATTAACCTGTCTACACGATAGCCAGCATTGCATATAAAATACTTGTTAAATTATTTTGAAAAAACATTAATTTGTTCGTGCAGTCGGTGTGAGGGTGTCGTGACCACAACTTTATTAGTTTACCGTTCGTAAGCCAGTGTTGTAGTAGGATTAGCTTAGATCAGACTAAGGCTAGACGCGCTTTGCCTAGATAAACGTCACGTAACATAATATGTTTGTATTCCACGAACAGTTGGGTTACGATATAATATGTTTAATGAACTGATATTACACTAGTTATGTTTCAAAGTCAAAGTCGAATCATTTATTTCGCACAAAAAAGGTGATTTAGAAAGTCGATTATACAAAAAAAAAAAGATTCTATTCCAAAGGGTATGAAGAAGGTAAATAGGTTTTCGTACGGAGAAGAATGTTCAAGAAACTCCACCATTACTCTTTTAAAATGTTTTAGAATATTTTGTATACAATAATTACATAATGCGAAGACGACGCACCTAGAATAATACCATAGGTAAAAAGAATTGAAAATGAAGCAACGGCAGATAAATTAATTATGTGATAGATACACTGACTTATAGTATTACTTGTTAAAATTTTAGGAATATCAGTGTGAGAGTTCAAGTAATCACATACAGTAAAATCAATGTTAATAAAATAATAAATTATACTATCAAATTAGCAACCAGTTTGATTTTGTCTAGACTAGATAGTCCTACGGAGCGGTTTAAAAAAAAACCTCACTAAATCTGAAAAACTCGAGTATGTCAAAAAAAGCATGATATTGGCTATTAGAAGCCATTTCAAGCAAAAAACAATATATTAAAGATGATGCTCCTATGCCTTCGAGAGCCTTTTTTCGATCCACTGTACGGCAATGGCCATTCCAACACGTTTGATTGGCCATTGTCTAGGGCCAAGGGAAGGTATGTTTTCCAAACAGAAAACATTTCATGTATTCTGCCTCCATAAGGAAAAAAGACGTATCTAACATTTTTGTCGAAATTGAGTTAGATACAAATTCGAAATCAGTAAAAAAAATGGCATCCACCAGTATTTTTATAATTCGCATAAATTAAACAGAACCCTATAAATCTAACTGTTAAATACGACGCATTTGCGATATGAATCAAATATTACTAAGCAGAAAAGACACTTCTGTCGTAGACTAAGTTGAAAAGACGCATTTTAGTAGAAGCGTTTTATTTATTTAAAAAATATAAAATTTATCATAAAATGAAAAGACACTTCTGCAGGGTCATACGAAGAAAAGACTGTTCTGCGTAGATGTGCCTTTTTAGCTTAGTGTTACGAAAAATGTGCAGGCGCAAGCGGCAGTAGTGCCTTTCCTACTTAGTATCGCTAGTTGTGCGGGTTGAAGTGGGGCTCGCGGTTGGAATTTGGAATACTGCACTTCAGTTGCGTCCAGGCAGTCAGAGCGACAACACGCGCGCGCGGCTATTTCGAGTTATAACTACGGAAAAATCGTAAGTCAAACTTCCTCGAATCATTATTTGTATATATTTAAGCATACCCATGAGTAATTTAAGATTAAATAAACTGCAAACGTATTAGGTGACACATACCAAATAAATACATACCTACTTTTATGTTAAAATATTTGAAATTTAAATAAATCGGTTAAAAAACAATATCTTACTCTAGGATAACCCTTCTTTCTCGAATTTGTTTACACCGTTGAGTACCTACTATCACAATGAAGAGGTTTGCAGTTTATACACTATTACTTTTAGACGACAGCGTCAGGGTTTCACGCGACATTCAATTTTTCTTACGTTTTTTGCAATTTGCAGTTCAGTGTTGGATTGTATATTGGTTAAAATTATGATACGACCATAACTAATGAAGTTTTACTGAGATAATCATTAAAATCATCAACTCAACCCTTAAAGCTCATTTTACCCCATTGAATCACTTTTTCATGAATTAGTAATTCAAGGAGGTACGATGAACATAGAGGTGTTTTGATGATTATAATGTTTATAATTCCGTAAATACGTATACGTATTACAACCGCGAATCATATTTTGTTAAATGTACAGCCTGGCATTAGCAAAAAACGTAAGAAAAGGGGTTTTTCTTCCAGCTTTTTCATTTCTATCTTTTGTGCCGGTAATTTTTTCTAACAAAATTGTTTATTTTGTTTGTTTCAGTGTGACAAAATGCGACATAATCGATCCTCAAAAATAATTTCATTGGTGCCATCAACCAGTCTTTCCCAGGAGTCAAACCTGAATACGAATAATTATGAGCCGCCTTTGTCCTCTATGAACGAAAATATCACTTTGAATGATGCGGATTTCCATAACTGCAGCTCAGACAACATCCTGGATTTCGATTCAGACGATTCCGTTTTTGATAAAAATTATTTACCCCTCAGTTCAGATCTGTCTAATTGTTCAGAAGATTCAGATTCTTCTACAAATACCATCCCCCATTCACAGTCAATTAACGTTACTATCCCCGAGTCACCTGAAGTCTCAAGCGACGAAGATATGCCACAAAATCTTACAAAAAAAGGGACAATCAGAAAACGTAAGAAGTATGATGAATCACCGGCGCAGAGAAAACAAATGAAAAAACTGAAAGATATGGAATCTAAATACCAACTTAAGCCAGGGTGTAATGACAGATGCAAAAAAAAATGTCATACCCAGTTTACAGAAGAATCACGACAAAATCTAAACCATCACTTCAGAAACATGTCTTGGAAAGAGCAAAAATATTTCATAATAAACAACACGTCCAAAGAAGAGCCTAAGAGAAAAACCGTTAAAGAAAATAGAAAACTGCCAAGAAACGTGAGCGTATTATATTTTCTGTCAAATGAAACAGGGTCAAAAGTGAATGTTTGCAAAGTATTTTTTTTATTGTTAATATTAAGTTTAATTAGTAAAAACTTACGATAGTTTTTATAAATTTTGTTTTTATAAGAGTTTAAAACTTTATGTTGAGAGAGCTTTGTAATTGTTATTTTTTTGTTTTTTTTTCTCTCTGAAAAAATATAAGTCGTAGTGTTAGTTTGATCTCACTAAGTATATGATGAAGACTTTATTATAAGATATACCTTACAAAGCTGTGATTATTATTAATATTAAGTATAATTAGTACAAACTTACAGTTTTTATAATTTTTGTTTTTAGAAGAGTTTAAAACTTTATGTTGAAAGAGGTTGGTAATTGTTAGTTTTTTGTTTTCTCTAAAATAATATAAGTCGTAGTTTTAATTTGATCTCACTAAGTTTATGATGAAGACTTTATTATAAGATATACCTTACAAAGCTGTGATTATTATTAATGTTAAGTATAATTAGTACAAACTTAGACAGTTTTTATAATTTTTGTTTTTAGAAGAGTTTAAAGCTTTATGCTGAGAGAGGTTTTTAATTGCTATTTTTGTAATTCTTTATAAAAAATATAGGTCTGATTCTCATACTTTGTGTTTTATTTAAGTTAAGATAATTATCATGTTAAAACGTACTTCAATAAAATTTACATTTAAGGATCTAAGAATATGCAGGTAGTTTTTTAAGGTCATTGAATATTAGTATTAATAAGTTGAAAAGCAGCAAATGGCTATTAACGTCTTTTTTATTTAGCTAACTGGAACCTGGTAACACATTATCACTAAGTAGGAAAGACGTTTAAAAAAATACTAAGTTGAAAGGACGTTTCTAGCCAGAAAAGTCTTTTCATTGCAGTATTACCTACGTATTTTATTGCATTTTTTTTACTAAAAAGAAACAGAAAAAGTAATTTATTAAATACATAATAATTATTTAATTAAAATGTACATATTATTTCTTACAGATCTAATTCTAATACAGATTTTTGCACGACAAAATTATTATTTTGTTTATTTCCTTTCGCACAGCGCATTTTTTAGTTTTTTAAATACATATTAATTTTTTTCTCCATTTCGTACTTCATGTAGAAACGTCCTTTTTCCATATGGCGGCAGTATTATGTGAACATTTAGAATTATCATATAAATTGGAAACGATTCCAGGGCACTCCAGTTTTGGACGGAAAGCAAAATCTTTGAGTTTTTGGGATCGAACGCCGGGATTCATTGTCTATTATTCTTTAGTATTGTTTTGTCTACGTAGGCATGTGATGAAAGTAGATTTATTTATTTGTACTGGGTGAAAATTTGACCTTTCCCTTCACAAAGGTTAAACTAGAGGTTATTTCCAAAGGCTTCGTAAAATTAAGCATTTTTTTATCGACTTTCACCAAGAAATGAAATTTTTAAATTACTTAATGAGCAGTCATTAAGTAATTTAAAAATGTCATTACATATTTTAGCACGCTGTCTCAGCTAGGTAAAATTTATTTTGAACATTTATACATAAATAGGAGTTAATTTATCGTCCTATGTAGAAGAGTTAGAAAACTAAGAAGATGTACGATGGAAAAGTGAGCGGAGCAAGATCGAATTAAAAAAAAAAAAGATTTATTTGGCACAGTCTAAAAGGCACACAAGTTTAGGGGCATGAGGAACAGGGTGTAAAGTTCACTCATCCACCATAGAAAAGGGAGGATCCTCCGACCAGACGGGTGTTGTGTCTGGCCGGCCGACTGCCCGACTGTTGATGTCGGATAGTCTTATATATGTCGTTCGCGCGGTAAACTCTAATTGCACGATGCAGGATTTGTGTTACGTCATGTCTTTGATACGTAGTTCGTATGTGGCGGTATAGCCGCTACACAAGTAAAAAGAAAACATAAAATAAAGGAATACAAAATAAAAACTGTAAAAGTGCGTTGCATGGTACTAGCAGGAATGAGTGCCTCGCGGCTGCGCCAAATAGGCCCAGTTCAGCAAAAATGCCAGACAACTAGTGCCTGACGCTGGTTTTCAACTGGAACTGAAAGTGTGAGGTGACCGGATGTAAATCAGTTTTATACGCTGCGATGAGTGCAATATGCTGCAATGTGTGTATGGATACTTAAATTAAATTTTGTGTAAGATAATAATAATAATTAATATTTCAATAGTAGATCCTAGATAGGGCGTGAGAATGAGAAAGAAACATTCCCGCCAAAGTAACTGTATAACAGCAGTTATTTACACTATCATGCATGCTACGTATATATAAATTTGCTTACTTTAGGGGCTTCCAACTACTGCCTCTTTGTTACTGAAAATCCTGTTTGCTGCACTCTGCTTATGCTTAAGAGACCCTGATCATAATAAAAATTAAACGTCGTAAATAACATAACTGTTAGGAATACTTCATATGACTTAGGCCTAGCACGCACTGCGAATTTTATTCGCGCGAAATTATTATCGCAATCCTGTAACACATGTAGCTACTCGTACACGCACTAGTGATTTAAAATTCGCGCGGTAAAATATCTATAGTTTGGTGCGGTACGAATTTAATTCGTGCGGTTATTTTGCGGAGTATGGGGTAGTATGTCGCTACACGCATTGCGAAATAAAAATCGCGCGAATGGGCGCTCACCGCTCACTAGTACACCGCTATACGTAACAGACCTCCCCTGTGGGACAAGTTTGATGCGAAATACCAAGCTAGAATTATTATGGTTAGATTGTGGGAGAAATTTTATAAATAAAAAAACATGTGTATATTTTATTAGTTCTGTTGTCCATTTTAGACATGCGTCTCAGCTGATATCTGCATAGAACTGGCAAAAACTGCGAAGAATTTTATTCCCAAAGCGTGTTACCCGTAGTTGCAATTCCGCACACTGAATATAAAATACTGTGAGATTTCACAGTGCGGGCTAGGCCTTAAGACGCTGACAACAGCTAAACCACGGTCACTGTCGGTATGCATAAAAAAAAGAGATGCGCAATGACACAACGCTTGTAATTTATTGCAAAACATGAAGTAATTATCAATTTAGCAAAAAATGAGTTAGGTAATCGAAATTAAAAAACAACCAAGTTCTGCATTCAAATAAGACATTCTTGTTATTAATTAAAATTCCAACGTTCGTGGATATTTCATACAGATATTTTGTACTAGAACTAAAATTAAAAGGTTACTTTACCGTTAATTTGTGTCGAGTTTTTTTTTGGTAACAACCAAGTTCTAGAATAATATTTTGTCCGCTGCCACAAACTATATGTGGCTTATTTTTTTTGTTAAGTCAAGCCTACTTTTACCGTTGCCTGTTGTCAGCGCCTTTATGTTATATTTGAGGAAAATTGCTCAGTAATGGAAACGAAAATGTTGTAGAAATAAAATATAAATTCTTTAAAATCAACTAAAACCATAATACAGTTATTGATTTCTGTCCCGCTAATAGTTTGTTAGACAGGGTCGAGTTAATGTTTGCCAAAGCGCTAAATTACACCGCTAATGCTTGAACAAACATAGTCTTTGTATGGGTGACAACGAACTCGCAAACTTTAAAATGAAAACTATAAATCTGAATTTTAAACTCTAAACGTCTGGGTTTTATCGGACATCTGTATATTGCATGTGAGTTTTGCCATTTGAAAATATTAATATTAATACAATTGTTATCTGTGCATTTAAATTTATGAACATAATGTTAGTTTAGAGTCCATTGACTTTAATATACATGCAAACTTTACATAGGTTTATGACTAACTTCAATGCAGTAGAAGTACGACTTTATAACTTTTAGATCTTTATATTTACATTTTTATTTTATTTTCATTTGATTATTTAGGCAGCTTTTATTTAAGCAGTAGCCTGCAGTAGATTTTTATTTTTTTATTTATAATATTGTTTTGTCCACATCGCCCAGTGCAGAAATAGTTATTTATCCAACATGTGAGGAAAGTTCGTTTTTCGTATGAGTTTTGATTTTTTCGCTTACTCATGATTGAAATTTATAATCACTCGCTGCGCTCGTGATTCTATTTTTCAATCCTTCGTTCGCTCAAGACTCAACAAAACGAATAGCAAATGAACTTGCTCACATGTTGCATACAAAACTTTTCACCACTCCTAGCAAGAAAGTATTCAGTCATCATAGGTAAATAAATTAAATAGACACAAAGCAAATCAAAATAATTCTTTATTTTTTAAAATATCTTTAAACTTGACATAAAATAAATAAATAATATATAATAAATCAGGCAAGGTTAGTTTCTGAACGGGATCATTACTTTCCTCACTGTTCAAACAGTGAGGAAAAACCAACTTTCCTCACTGTTCAAGCAGTGAGGAAAATCCAACTTTCCTCACTGTTTTCGTAGAGGAAAGACACTTCTTTCGTGCGGGAGTGGTGAAAAACAAATTGTTGATAACGATCTACCGTATAACTAACTTGTAAGTACAGTATGGATGTTGACTGAGGAAAAAAAAGCCATTTAGTCCGTCAGTAGGATATTAAAAAAATAATAGACGGATATTTTTTGCTTGAAAAAAAAAATATTTAGAATAATACGCATTGAAGTCGAGGAGTGGGGCTCGCTACGTCACAAGTCAGTATAAAATCTACCGGAGAGTGACGTCATGACACATTTTGTTTGCGTATATATGAGGGTGTAAAGTTCACTCATCCACTATAGAAAATTGAGGATCCTCCAACCAGACGGATGATGTGTCTGGCGGGCCGACTGCCCGACTGTCGATTTCGGATAGTATTATCTATGTCGTTCGCGCGGTAAACTCTAATTGCGCGATGCAGGATTTGTGTGACGTCATGTCTTTGATGCGTAGTTAGTTTGTGGCGGTAAAACCGCTACAGAGTTACTGTACTACATACATATTTATTCCTGGGCTACACATACTGTAATGTTTAATTTCGTAATATCCAACAAAATAATAAGATAAAAATACGGCCCTTTTTCCTCATAGAAATATCAGACATTGACGGAAATTGGCCCTCCCAATTCATAATTACAGACAACAGAATGCCATAAAAGAAATGGAAGATATTATTTTATCCACAGTACTACATTTTCTTATAGATAATAATCCAATTTATACAGTAATAACGTTGATTATGTCGATAATAGGGAACGTGATATTGACACGAAAAAATGTTGTAAAGGTGAGATCCTACAGTACGCGTTGAAAAATAAAAAAGAAATTGTTTTATTGTCACCGAAACACGTGCATATAAAAAGATAATTAAACTCGAAATTAATCCTCTCCTCATCTTCTTCTTTCTCTACTCTAGACAAAGTATCATTTCATTTCTTAATTTTTGACTTTGCATCGTTATAAACTGTCTACTATAGAGGAACAGGGTCTAAAATTCACTCAACCTCTATAGAAAAGGGAGGATCCTCCGACCAGACGGGTGTCATGTCCTGGTGGGCAACTACTCGACGATTAATGTCGGGATATTGTTAAAATATCGATCGCGCGGTAAATGCGCTGCTTGCGTGATGCAGAATATTGTGTCACGTCAAGTCTTTTGTTACGTTGTTTGCATGTGGCGTTGTATATGCCGCCACACTACAATCTGTTATTGTTTTTCTTTTTGCCGTTTCTGTGGTCATGCTTCTGAAATTCGAACGTGAAAATAATACGAAATAGTAGGTTAGGTCTTAACTCACAAAGAACCTGAATGATCACAATTATAATTTATCATTTTTAGCTGTCTTGTAACTATGATAGCTCCCACCAATAATCTTGCTTAGTGACCAAATTTACAGACTTTGGGTGACCGCAACCGTCTAAAAAGGTTGAATTTTGCGAATGAGATACTCTGTTCTAGCTATTTTTCTACTGTCGTTTTGGCATGGACTTTCTCTAATTAATAACTAGGTACTTCTCCTGCTGCAAATACTGTTCATGCTTTGCAAAGCTCAAAATATTAGCCTTTCAGCAAAATGGAAGCGGGAATGTCACTGTTGACTTTTTACTTTGACAGCACTAGTGTGGTCAAAGCGTTATAACTGACCCGCTGTCTTTTACCTAGAAATTGTATTGCGAACATGATACTATAGTTAATTGTGTTATTTTTTCTTTAAATTTTTTGTTTTAACGAGAATTTTCTGTCGTTAGTGATTTACTTTGAAAGCTGAGCGATAATTAATGCTTGTGGCTTTTATCAGTAACCATAGGTTATTCTGAATAAAACAGTTTTTGAAGCTCATCATTATTTTTAAATATTAATTTAATGAGTTTACACAACCAGTAAGATGTTAATGTTTAGATTCTTTTGCAAGATCACGTTTATACTAAATATTATTTTATGATATTTTTTCTAAACCAAAGTGATCATGGCTGCAATTTCCATTTGGTTCAAATAAACAATTTTTTTTTTGTCAAATAATACGTTATTAAAAAAAAGTTTTTTGGATAATTATTTTCTTAGGTGAATTATTTGGCCAACTTGTTGTTGTTTAATGTGTGATGTTTTTACTAATCGTTTCTTGTCAAGCAAAAATTTGTGAATATTTTTGTTGGTGATATGACTGGACACCCCACGTAATCACTGTCCATTTCAAGGTTCAAAGAAGTTGCATAAAGCGTTAAAGCCGCCCATTATATTCTGGTGTACAATAAAGTATTAAGAATAAACAAAAATATATAAATATTCGGTTTTAGTTGGAGGGGTTTATAAGTAGTACTTACGTCAAACTCAAACACAAAGCATTTATTTTAAATAAACTAATTACAGGCACTTTTGAACTGTCAAGGGGTCGGTCAGTCAGAAATATGAAGCTAGTCGCCCATTCCAAAGTGTAGTAGGTAGGTACCTATGGAGAAGAACGGGCAAGAAACTCCACGGACACTTCTAAAACAAAATGTGGTTACAAAATATTTACATCATTCATGTTAAAGTTATGCATGTGAGAACGATGTAAAACATAAAAGCGTCAGTTAGAAAAAAAAAAAAACAATTTAAACATTAAATTAAATAAAAATCGCCGTGGCAGCTAAGAGATGACCAGTCCCTACTGACGGCGCCCGTTCATCCGTCATTACTGATATGGCGAATTATCACCAGTTATGATCCAACCTGTCCCATCTTGCTGTCCTCCCCCAGTGACGTCCTAAGCCGAGGTTTGTACCCCATAGGGGGTGCTCTTAGCAAGCAGTCGCTTAGTTCGTAAGTTTTATGCACTGGCTTTAAGTTAGCTTAAGGCATACAGGTTAGCCCATTTATGTAGTCATGACCCCGGGAGTCGTTTACAAGATGCCATTCATAAAAAAAAGCTCCATTATCAGCACGATGCTAGTTGCAAACTCGTAAAAGGCCATCATGCTGACATTATGCTACAGAGTCAACCTACATAAGCTCGAATACGCGAGAGCTGTCATATTACCGCTGACAGGCACAAATAGGTTAGCACGAACACGCCTGTGTAAATACAACCAGTATCAACCGATGTAAAACGAAGCCCTTTATTGTGATCATATATTTGTACTGGACTATACTTGGGAACCTTCTGTTTTTTTTTTTTTAATATATTTTATTTGTACAATTTTGGTTAAATATTATAATAAACAAATAACACCTTGTCTAAAGACCTTTAAAGGTTTATGTGACAAGGTGGAAGAAGCAAGCACGCTCACAACATATTACTTCTAATTATGTTAACAATACCTAGGTACCTACCTAAGGTTCATCATCATCATCATCATTTCAGCCTTAGGACGTCCACTGGTGAACATAGGCCTCCCCCAATGATTTCCAAATTAGCCGGTTGGAAGCGACCTGCATCCAGCGGCTTCCTACCTTTATTAGGTCGTCTGTCCATCTAGTAGGTAGTTTATGAAGGTCAAAATTTCAATTTTTTTCAGGAAATTAGTTGTAAATTTTAGGTACTATAATTTAACTTGAAATACCCCCACGTCCCGTACATACTTCATATAACGAGGTATAGCGTAAAAATCAAGAATTGTCAATTAATCTGAAAAAATCTTTAGTAGTGGTATTTCAAAAAATCATAATTATGGTGCCGATTCTCTTGTACACTGAACTAAAAACTAACTAAACTATCACTAAAATTCCTTACTTGTGGCTATGAGAATCTTATAGCTATTCTGTAGTAAAAAGTCACTAAATTTAAAAATTATTTTGACACAACTAAATCGAATATTACAATTGCGACTCCACGTGGTACATACTTGTTTGCCCTAACCCCGTGAATTTTTTTAAAGCCGGAGGCGCGCAGTGGGGGCAACCTCGACGTGTTTTATATGGAATTTTTCACTTTTTGTATGGAAAAAAAATACCTACGTGTTGAGTATTAGGGGTATACTGTATGTGTTTTTATAAATGGGTTTGAAATTTTCATTATTTTTGCGATAGGACACACCATTTTCGAGTAATAAGCAAAAGAAAAGAAAAAAAATCCAGTACAGTACTGTTTTTGCACCCGAAGTCGAGATGTTCTTGTGAATTTTAGTTCATGACCACTAATATCTTTTACTCCACACCATTTTTAATCGCGATTATGTCAGTCAGATTTAGTTAGACAGTAGGGATGATGACTAAAAAAATGTTTTTTGTCCGTAATAAATCTATATTACGGACAAAAAACATTTTTTTAGTCATCATCCCTATTGTCTGAATTGTAAAGAACATTACATCAATTACTCGTTTATAACTTAACTGTTAATAGCGTGTTGATCAAATCTCAGGCCATGCCATGCTAAGACAGACCCCAGAGGTCTAATTGTGTGCTTTGTAAGTGTAAAAAGGAATAGGGATGATGACTAAAAAAATGTTTTTTGTCCGTAATGTAGATTATGAAAAAATAACGTACACGTATTTTTTATTTTTTTACGTTATCAAAAGATTACGGCGATACATTGAGTTATAATGTGCCGTGACGTCACTTGTATGTAGATTTTATACATACTTGTGACGTATCAACCCCCACTCCCCAACTTTAATGCGTTGTATCTGAGTATTTTTTTATTAATATGATAAAGCAAAAAATACGTGTCTAATATATTTTTTTTTTTTTACCCAGGCGTCATCCCTATTAAAATGTTAGGTGAAAAACGTCAAATTCAGAATAGCAAAATTGTCATTTTCACTAAATTAAAGTCTCAGTTATATAATATAATATAATTAAGTTGTGCCACTTTAGTCTATTTCAGAATGGGAAATCATCGTTTGACAGGAGTAAATTAAATTTTGGTGATTTTTAGTCTAGTTTAGACGCCTTTGTGACAAGAGAATCGGCACCTATATACATAGTTACATCACAATGTGCAGGGATATTATGGTTATTCTAGCGGTTCCGGAGATATAAGCATTAATTCCATATATTATTTAAAAAAAGAAATAAGTTGCCGCTTTGCCTACCAGATTGTGTCGTATGATATAATATTTATGCATGATATTGGCTAATAGAAGCCATTTCAAGCAATAAACCGACACTTTAAAATTTAAACTCCTATTTCTTTGAGAGCCTTTTTTCGATCCACCTGTGCGACGTTACGGTACGCTAACTAACGGAGTGGAGTTTTTAGCCGGCTCTTCTCCATGGGAAACAACCAATTGGAACCATGCACCTTGCTTCTGACGTTTCTTACGTGCCGTTGTAGGTTTATGTGAAATAAAATAGGTATTTTGAATTTGAATTTTGAACGAAACAAGAAAAATGCTAGTGCCAAATCCTATATTTTGAAAGAGAAAGGGAAAAGAAAGATCATCTACAAAATGATAAAGCTCTTATTATTTCTACAAATTAAGTTAAATCCAAAATTATCTTTTCACTTATCAATTAGCTCAACAAGTTATTATCATAACTAATTAAGTTTGAAATATTCAAGGTTTTTGTCAATGTCGGACCCTCTAGTTCGTCATTTGGGACAATTTGAGTAGATTAGAACCACAGATAATATTAATTGAAGTCAGTGTAATCAAATGGAAAAGATTCGGCGGGAGATTGTGAAAACAAAATGGCGGATTTCGTTTGACTTTTTTTAAAGCTAATTTTGGAGAGGATCTTCTTTTGTCTATGTTTATTTTTACTGTTTTTTATTATATGGCAAAGTCTATTATTTTTAATTAAAAACCTTGAACAGACATGTGTTTAGCTCTCAATAAGAGTATAGCCTTTTCCATCTTCCATTTGTCCATTTTTACAATACGCACATAAAGTGTTTAAAATAATATAATCTCTTTTAAGGTATATTCGCGAAGGTTTTTTGTAATTTGCAGGTCAATGTCAGGACATAAACAAATATGTATTTACAGAATTATAATAAGAATCATTAATACATCTCTATAAGTTAGATTTGTTCTCAAATGACATGATTTCATGAAAAAGTCATTCAATGGAATTTGAATTTTGCGTGCTACCTTTGTGAATCCTCTTTAAGCAATGAGGACTATCGCGCTTGAATTCGCCGCCAGAGGCGCTAGTGTAGAGTGAGGTCTCAACAAATGTCAAATGTCACTGAACGTTCACTGTTTGCCGGATTTTCTATCCGGAATGTTCACTTAGAATTCATACTTTTTGAAATAATGCCATTTCTGATTGATTTTAAGTAACAACTCAGGATTTTATTTGGTAGCATTTGGAGGAAGAATAATATTTGTCTGCTTCATGCTTGCCGATTTTGGGAACATTATACTGTAAATATTCTTTTAAAGTTTTAAAATGTAATAAAATAAACATTGTTTATAGTAATGGGTACTACTAAAAGTACTGATAGGACCTTACTCGCCAGAGTGGCGCCAACTGGTGAGCACAAAAACGATAGCCGCCATTGTAAATCTGCCTATTATGAACTCTTATTTCCAGGCAGTTTACGGCGTAAACAGAACTGCCTTGCAATTTCGTATTATGAACTCGTCAAACAAGCCAGTCAGTGGTCACGTGACACCCTGGCTGGCTTCTGCCCGACTATTGGCTGGAAATACCGTACTACGAACGTTCGTTTGACATTTCTTGACATATTAAAAACTGAAAACCATTTTTTAACGGTGTCTGCGTCTCTTTACTTGTCACAACGATGCCACAGACACTAAAGTCATAGACAAGTAACTGATGTTACGTCGGATGCAGACACGCGGACTTAATATGTCTTATTTTTTATTATATTTCATACATCTATTTAATTTTGTATTTAGTATTTATTTCTGTCTTTCCGTGACATCACTGCGGGCCCCATCAGAATACCAGCGCTGCGATATTTATTGTTAAATGTCACAGCATCATGCTGAGATAGGAGCTTTTTGGCCTCGACAAGGACTTTCTGCTATATTTTAATTTTACTTTGTTTTTATTGTTTTTTTTTTTTTTAATGAGTGTCTGTTTAGCTTAATTGAGATCTCCTGTGCTTGTCCCAATAAATACTTTTTTTTTCATTCTTTCTTTATAATAAGTAACCTCACAATCCATTCAATTTACGTTGCTTCAGAGGAGCTTTTATTGAATTGTTTTGGATAATTTTGGAGAAATTATTCGAGCGTTACGGCAGAGAATTACAAGCCAGCCATAGACAAACTAGCCAGCGTGAAGTCGGTCAGAATTACGGATGTTATAATACAAAATTTAACCAGCTAGTGAAATTAATTGCCGGGTTTTTTTTAAGTTCGTAATAATCCCCCTGAACTCACGTCTGTGTTCAAGTCTAATAGTGCAGCGTGTTCACTCATGAACTCTCTAGATATAATTCTAATACAGGTCTATTCTGCTCATAACGTACTAAACTCAAATTTACTGTTAGTGTCGTCATAAAAGCATGCCAGTATGGCGACCATAGTTGATAGGTGAACGTGACCTGTCTGTGGTGTAACCATTATTTTATTAATCTTCCATTTAAGTTAAAGGGGAATGTGTGAGTCGCAGATCGTTTCAGTGACCTGCCGCTATTTTTTATCCATCCAGTGTCTATTATGCTTGGGTTAGTACCACCAGTAAGTATGTGGATGAAGAAGGTATTTTTACACATAAAAACCCTCAAGGTTAAACAGAATGTGATGAACTTGAAACGCGCGAAGTATTAAATTTTTTGTAATAAAGAAATGGAGATTTTAATGTTCATCAAAAAGTTTTAGCGGAATATTCAAATCCAAACATAATTTTAAGTCACTGTTAACTGCTTTCAAAGTTAATCGTGGCGACAGAAACACTCGAAAGATTGTCTTAAAGTTACTAAAATGTTATTAAAAAAAAGCTTATCCTACCTTTCATATAAATGCGAAAGTGAGTTTGTTTCTTTATTTGTTTGTGACGCTTTCACGCTAAAACGGTTGAACGGATTTGAATTAAATTTGGCACATGGGTAGACCATGACCTGTATTAGGACATAGAATAGTTTTTATCCCGGTAGTATGTTCCTGTGGTTTTCATTTCCCACCTCCACGTAGGCGAAGCCGCGCGAAAAAGCGCAAGAATTACAAAGAGTAATCGTGTTAATAATGCTTACGTACTTTACATTGAAAAGGAATTCTCATTTCTAGCGCTTAGCTTTAGCTACTTAAAAATGTACAGCTTCAGGTCTATTTGTATGCCTGGCTTGAGAAGAGCACCGCCGTGTCCTCGTGGAGGCGATCGGTGGCGGGGATCTCTCGCGTCCGGCCCTGGTCCAGGCCATGGTACGGAGCGAGAGGGTATGGGAGGCCGTCACCTCGCAGTAATGCTCGCAAAGGAGGAGGCGGAACGCGTGAGGGAGAGGCAAATTTCGCGCCCTCACGCCCCTAGCCGCCGCAGGAGGAGGCGCCCTGGGCGTCGGGAATCAATTGCTGATTCCCGGCCACCGTAGGCGCGGGCTTGCGGACGGTGAGCAATGGATAGCTCGCCGCCCGGTAAGGACCAAGCCCGGGTCGACGGCGCGTTGTGTTTCACGCGCGCCTCAAAGAGTGTCAGCAAGTGAAGGGGCCCGATGAGACCATTGCCTGCCGGGGTTGCGGGAAAGTCCGAAAGGGATACCGTGGCCCCCTGGCATTGCACAGGCAACAGAAGGAACACGGGTGGGTTTTAGTCAGTAAGAGTCTGATACGCCCTCCCGCTCCACCCAGAGCGGGAGACGTCATTTGATGATTTCCCACCCAAAAAAAAAAAGAAAAAAAAGGGTCTACTGATCTGCTTTATTTTGTTTAAATTATTTCATCACCACTGCTCTTAAAACGGTGAATGAAACCACTGTGAGGAAACCAGCATGTCCTAGAACCTAAAATTCGAAGACATGTGACATCTACCAACCCGCAGTGGGCCCGCGTGGTGGATTATGGCCCACTCCGTCTCACTGAGACGAGGTCTGTGTCTTTGCAGTGGGGACATTATATAGGCTGATTATGATTATGATATGAAGTAATATTTTACATAATCGCACGACAATTTCCTGAAGGGGTAGGTGGAAGTGAATTATGTAATTTTTATAATACACCAATATTTTGTCGATTATATTACATAATGCCACATCCACAATTAAACTCATACTCAAAGCATTTATTTCAATTAAAGCATTTACAGGCACTTTTGAATTGTCAAGAATTCGGTCAGTCAGAAATATGAAGCTAGTTGCCCATTCCAAAGCGTAGTAGGTTCCTATGGAGAAAAACGGGCAAGAAACTTCATGGACACTTTTTTAAATAAAAAATTTGATACAAAATATTGTTTACACCATTTACTTTGAAATGATGCATGTGAGAACAATGTAGAAAGACGTGCATGTTCGTAAAAGCGTCGGTAGCAAAAAAATAAATAAATAAAGAACCAATCAAAAAATTAAAATAAGCCATGGCCAGCTAAGAGATCAGCACCATTCAGAACGGAGCTAAAATATGATCCAACATAATATTATTCTCAACAACCATTACTCCTTTCTTTCCTAAATCGTCGTATCCTCCATACACATTGACATGTCACGTTGTAGTCACTAATAATTCAGGAAGTCACGTCACAACAGAACATGATTGTTTCGTATTTGGTACAAGGCTTTCAAAGTGATTGACAGAATTTGGAGATGGATATTTCCATTTCCGTAATAGATAATGTTCCTTGAGAAAATAGTTTATACATTCTATGAAATGTTGCTTTTAAGAAGATTGGTAGAATGAAGATGGATTCGTATTCATGATGGATATTCTGAATAGATAATTCATGTAGATTACTTCGAAAGATATAAATATGAACGCGCAGAAAGTAGCGCCCTCTAGTTTTGTTACGAAGTTACTGGAATCACCAAAAAGGTCGGTTATGAGTGACACTGTCTGGTGACAGCCACTGCCAGCCACTCTGGTAAAGGCTGTCCTGTGCCATTTAATATTTGAACCTACGCTACAGTGTCCCATACAATGCAACGATGGTAACATGTCAAGACCCAATATCTTACATCTGCATCCGAATTTAATATCATTCAAATATGATAAAATAAAAAACTGTGATCCTGACAATTTGTATCATCATTGTTGTTGTGTATTATCTTTGTTTATTTTATTTGCATTCACATTTTATTTTAATTGCATGACATTTTATTTTAATTTTATTTCTGTGACCTTTTTAATTTATTTATCTCACTCACATTTATTTTAATTGTATTGACATATTATTCTAATGTATACTGTGGCAGTATTGTGAATATTTATTTAAATTTTATGTATTAAGGGTCTAGCCTGAATGAAATGAATATGATAATATACTTAAAACTGACTTTTACAGACTGGAGAATCATTCAGAAGTACCTAAATTGTGAGAAGAAATAATGGGTACTTGAATCACGCTTGGCGGTCGTGTTAGTTTACGCAACAGCATTAATAAGGCAGACTTGTCTTCATAAAATTTTAATTACTTGTTTACCCTAAGGCAGTTTGTACACCTCACCGTGACCGGGACGTCAACGAAAACGAGATGACGACGCCGAAGTAGCGACAGTACATTAACTATGGCCGTGTGATCTCGTTTCTCGTTGATGTCCCGTTCACAGTGCGGTTGATAAACAGTGTAAAGATACATTTCAAGTACCTTCTTTGTTGTCTTGATTAGTCCCTGAAATGTTGACAGTGTACCTATCTCATTTCCTGGAAATAATGGAAAGTTCAACAAGCTCAAAATATCTTCAAGGTAATTTTGTTCCTTCAAAATTTTTATTGGTCTTTATACAATAGCGATTAAGGTTATATATCCTATAATATCCAATGAGCAATATTTGCATATATATAGTAATTGCCGCACGGGTCGATCCGTCAGGTTAAGCTATGCTTGCCGTGGTTGGTCTGTGGATGTGTGACCATCTTTACGTACCGAGACTCCTCCGTGCCTCGGAAAGCACGTTAAGCCGTTGGTCCCGGCTGTCATTCGTGGATCTTTGACAGTCGTTACGGGTCGTCAGAAGCCCGAAAGTCTGACAACCAGTCTTACCAAGAGGTATCGTATCACCCAATTACTGGGTTGTTTACTGGGTTGTGGAGGTCAGATAGGCAGTCGCTCCATATAAAATACTGGTATTCAGCTGCATCCGGTTAGACTGGAAGCTGACCCCAACGTAGTTGCGAAAAGGCTAGGCAGATGATGATGATATAATAATTATTGCCAGGTAATAAATCAATATTAGCAATATTGATTTGTAATCACGTTCTGGAAAACGGCTCTAATGCTTGTGATTTCGATGAAAGTTACAATATAGGGGTTTAGGTTAAATTGATCTAGCTAGGTCACATCTGGGAAAATTCGTTTTCTCTGTATTTTTACCCGAGCGGAGCTCGGTCGCCCAAAGTTTTGAACAAGATGGCTACCTTAGAATAATGACATGGCAGCATGGAATTAGTATGAACTATACATGCATTTGTATGAACTAATACTATACTAAAACTCATATAAAAAGTACACTTTGTAAATAAGCATATTACAAATTAGAGGATTATATCCAAGATAAAAATGCTTGGAAACATGCTGGTCCTGCTCCATAGGACAATTTAGAATCTAGACAAAATCTAACTGGTTGCCAATTTAATTGTGTAATATTATTTTTTATAACATTGATTTTATATTTTATGATTACTTGAACTCACACACTGACTTATTATTAGTAATTAAACTGGTTAAAATGTTATGAATATCGTATAATTTTACAATATTTGTAAATATGTGAGCACCATGCATCTATCACATAATTAATTTATGTCATTCCTTCATTTTTCATTCTTTTTACCTATCGTGGTATTAGTAATCTTATTCTAAGTGCATCCTCTTCACATATAATTATATAATCAATGTATACAAGATATTGTTAAAATATTTTAAAAGAGTATCGGTGGAGTTTCTTGCCCATCCTTCTCCATACGAAAACTACCTTTTGGAATGGGCGACTAGATTTTTTTTGTTGTAAATGTTGACGTTCATAAGTGCCTTTTTTGTGCCTAATTGAAATAAATTATTTGACTTTGACTATTAAATGAGCATTCTCTATTTCCATCCGCGTAGAGCTCGGTCGACCAGGTACCATTTTCTATGTTAAAATGAATGATATATTTATTTGCAAGAATATAGGTAGCTAACATAAGTTTTTAATATCTATGGGTTTCACTATATTCCGCGTTTCAGCCGTGCAAATATTTTGATTTTACATTTTGGTTAAGATACAGCATGCAGTACACATTTAGTAGCAATAATATAAAAATAGTTTCATAATTATAATTTACATTAAAAATAGCAATCAATAATAATGATGTCAATTAAAAATAGCCAGAATAATAAAAATGTTTCAAAATTATTTAAGTAATGTATTAAATGTAGATGTCTTAATAATTATATTATTAAATAAATAAAATAATAGTCAATTTTACATTAAAAAAAGGATAATAATATGGTTTTCGCACTTAGTCCTTCAGGTGGACCATTGTGCCTGGTCCATGGTGTCCGTCGATGGTTATTCCACCCAGCCCACCTCTAAAAGTTGATTATGTCACCTGGTCTGTTTAGAACATCTGTGAAAGATCTAGTAGCCCCGGGGATTTCTGTTCTGATCTGGGTGACGCCTGTGCATTCAAAGAGCACGCGCATTCTTCAGTCAGATATACCTATATTTTAAAAGCATTGCTTTTATTGCCAGGCGACCATGTTTCAAGATTCCCTTCATAGCCCATTATCCAACAATGCAGTTAATGTCATAACCGGCGTCTTATTCCTTTATCGATCACTTCGTTTGCATAACCGTTAGCAGGTGAGATGAATGCAGTCCATTGTAATTAGGTCAGAGGTTGATTATCTGGGAATAGGGATGTAGACTGGGAAAAAAAATGTAGTCAGCTAATAAAAAAATAAGATACATATTTTTTGCTTTATCATAATAATAAAAATGATTTAGATAAAACGCATTAAAGTTGGGGAGCGGGGCTAGCTAAGTCCCAATTCAATATCAGCATCATGCTGAGATAGAAGCTTTTTGGCCTCGCACAGGACTCTGCTTTTATTTTTCTTTTACTTTATTTTTCAATGAATGTGTGTATAGTTTCATTTGGGATCTCCTGTGCTTGTCTCAATAAATACTTTTTCTTTCTTTATATAAAATCTATCGGAGAGTGACGTCATGCCACATTATAATTCAATGTATTGCCGTAACCTTACGAATATGTAAAAAAAAATGTGTCTAATATTTTTAATAATCTATCTGAAAGACAAAAAAAATCAACATCCCTATTAATTTAGTAAGACCATCTTATATTTGATTACGAGACCCGCTACTCATTAATTCATGCATTTTTCAATGAGGGTAGGTAGATAAGAACTACTTATTACTGAACGAACCACCTGCTACGATTCTTTCATTAGTACTCCTTTCGTTTCATCAACGTCTGCCAGGTAATTGCATAAGACACTAAAGCTTCGTTCAGCGCGACGCGACAGCGCGACACGACACCGGCTATTGTTATACCGTGAAGTTTTCTCAGAATTTGTATTGTTCGAGTCGCGTCGCGCCGTCGCGTCGCGCTGGTCTGCACGAACCTTTACTCGTACAAAGGCAATTCTCTTCATTCTGACAGTTCAACAAAAATCATTGCGTTCTTCTTTTTTTCGTGTGGTTTATGACTAACTGGGTCCTCTTATTTTTTCGGAATGTAATTTAAAGTGAGTTATGCTAGGGTGCGGGTTACACTCATCGGTTGTGAGTACGTACTATGCATCTGAACTTTTTGAACTGGCATTTCAAGCGAGAATTTCAGCGCGTAATCTGAGACTACTCGTATAAGAACTCGGATAAAGTTGTTAAAGAAACCTCGAGCTCGATTCTTAAGAAAACTAAAACGGTATTTTAAACTTATAAAAATTGCAACGTTTTGCTGCTGATAAAAACCAACCTGTAAAAAATTGGCTCAAAAGCTTTAAAAGGTTTTTTTTTGGCATTGCATAGACTTGTTAATCTATAACTACAAGTTATCATGGTAATACAAATTAGGGAAACAGATTTATTTAGATATCATCTTCACTCGTTCGTATTTCCGAAGGTAGACGATGATTCCCGAAGTGCATAACTTTTTTTGTGATATCAAGTACTGATATTTTGGTTAGATAAAACCAATAGGTCCGCTGCTACGTTAATGAAACTGACGATATAGCTTTAGATTTCAATTGTTTTATGTTACCCCTCACAACGACAAAATAAAAAGCGTTTCTTTGTAACATCAAAACGCTCACCGCTGCAGTGCCAGTGGAAATTGTATTGTAATCTAATTTGTTATCACCGGACGCCAATAACTCTCAAAGGGACGAGTGATAGGTTCTCCCTCGTAAACAAGATCCTCCGCTACATTGTTTAGGAGCAATGATATTATGTAAACTTAATTTAGCACATAACAACTATCACTAAACTGCACAGTCCAATCTTTCAGCTGCCTAATTATCGGAATCATAATCAGCGTATAATGTTACCACGGCTTGGACACAGGCTTAAATAATCTCGTCGAGAGCGAGTGGGCTGTAATCTACCACGCGGGCCCAGTATATCAGCATAGCATATTAGTCAAATTTAAATTCAAAAGTCATTTATTCAAACTAGGCTGAGAATCAGCACTTTTCAAACGTCATAATTACATAAGACAGTCCCCCAAAACGCCCACCCTTCACCGCTTCCTAGTGCTTTTGCTGGGAAGAAGAAGTGGCGCAACAAACTCCCCAGCAGCACAGCTGTCTGTACAGTTAGAAAAAAAAAAACTAAAAAATAGTATACAAGAACATTTACATTACGCAAAACACAATTTAAATTATAAATTAATAGCCATAATTATGACAGCTAGCACACGCCAATATACCAACCAAAAACATCGAGAACTAATACTCAAGCAGAAATAATAATAACTAAACGAAAACAATATCTAAAAAAAAAAATAAAGCCTCCAGGCATAAAGGGCGTGCCCGCTTACATAAGCTGTAACTAGAAGTTATAATTGATATGACCATCGAGGTAAAATAAATAATTATCGAGGTCGCTAGCTAACCACATATTGCAATACAACTCATAAAAAAACATTGTAATGAGTAGATTACGTCAACAATAAATTAAATTAAAATAAATTGACTTATAACGTAAATTTATAAACAATTATATAAACTCATATAACCTGTCAGTAGGTAAACTAATTCTGGAGAAAGAACATTTAAATATTGTCTTGAGTTAATCACAGCGACCAACTATTCTTATCATTTAAGTAGTCGTTGATAGAATAGTATGCCTTTGAACAAAGGTTGGACTTTACTTTAGTTTTAAACGCATTAAAAGGCAAATCTAGCAAAGAAGAGGGTAGCTTGTTATAAAAGGTTATACCAAGCCCAACAAATTTGCGGAAAAAAGTCCGAATGGGATACCGTGGCCCCCTGGCATTGCACAGGCAACAGAAGGAACACGGGTGGCGCCCTCCTGCTCCACCCAGAGCGGGAGAAGACATTAATTGATGATTTCCCACCCAAAAACAAAAAAAAGAAAAAAAAAAGCCTAACAAATGAGTTATGAACCTTATGAAGTCGGTGAAAGGGAGCAAGTAGTTTATCCTTACTTCTAGTAGTAGTATAGTCAAACACGGTGTACAGGGTGTAAAGTTCACTCATCCACCATAGAAAAGGGAGGATCCTCTGACCAAACGGGTGTTGTGTCTGGCGGGATAAACTGCCCAAGTGTTGATGTCGGATAGTCTTATATATGTCGTTCGCGCGGTAAACTCTAATTGCGCGATGCAAGATTTGTGTGTCGTCATGTCTTTGATGCGTAATTTTACATTATCAGCCTATAATATTCCCACTGCTGGGACAGCCTCGATGAGAGGGAACGGGCTGTAATCCACCACGCGGGCCCGGTGCGGGTTGGTAGATGTCACATGTCTTCGAATTTTTGGTTCTAGGACATGCTGGCTCCCCACAACGTTTTCCTTCACCGTTTTGAAAACAATGGTGATGAAATTATTTACACAAAGGAAAGCGCCTGGATAGGTTCGAACCCACGACAACTCGTAAGTCGGGGCCGATACCGGGACACCACTGCTCTTATTACCTGCATGCTAGCACTTTATCTAATTTTGTCCATTACCTTCCTCTCTCTGTTGGAAATGTACGAGATTTTCTGCGAGACTGAGTTAGCAAGAAAAAAACCAGCCAAGAGCGTGTCAGGCCACGCTCAGTATAGGGTTCCGTAGTTTCCCGTCCGTCACAATAAGTGTTCCTGCTTGCATATACGATTATACTACAAACTTAGTCCAGAAATTATTTTGTACAACTTTTTGTCATTTTTGTACAAAAACTGTTGTTTCCATCAAGTTCAAAATGATTTTCCTAGAAAGTCCTTATAAAGTTCTACTTTTCAGATTTTTTTCATTTTTTCAAAACTTGTGGTTCAAAAGTTAGAGGGGGGGGGGACACATTGTTTTTTACTTTTGGAGCGATTATTTCCGAAATTATTGACATTATCAAAAAATGATTTTTGTAAACACCTATTCATTTAAAAAAAAATCACTTCCCACTTTACATATAGGGGGGCTACCCTAATAAAACATTTTTTTCGTATTTTGATATACAATATTGGTACCAAATTTCAGCTTTCTAGTGCTAACGGTCACAGAGATTAAGCGAGGACGGACGGACGGACGGACAGACAGACATGGCGAAACTATAAGGGTACCTAGTTAACTACGGAACCCTAAAAAGGCAAAATGTTATTAACTCGAACCAAGTCAAAATGTATTACTTGGTAATACAGTATTACCAAGTAATACGTTTCGACTGCCACGCAATGGAGTGATTTAATAGCTTGTATTTCCAACTATTTATTTTGAAATCGAGTTTGATTATATATAATTATGTACTCAGACTAAATAAGAAACCAAGACATAGCACTGTCAATAGTGTCGTGAGGCCAGTTTCGTGTATAGATAGTGCATTCCACTGAGACGCGCCCCACTCCGCTCCGCTCCGTACTAAAGTACAACTTACAGTACAGTAATCGCGGAGAGGGGCGCGTCGTCGTGGATTGCACTATCTGTAAAGTTCACTTAGAACCTTACTTAAGTGAGCGCATGCAATTCGAAAGCGAACTCTTTTGTTTGTAAAGTAAATCATCGCGGATACACAACTTGACAATTTCGAAGTAATGTTTAGAGAACTGCATGTTTAGCTAAATATGTTTGTGTAATTAATTCGCTTTGCAGCAATGGATTGAAGAAATGCATTTTTTTGGCAATCCTTATGGGGAAAGGGGTTTTTTTTTGCAATTTGCAGGTCTGGGTCAAGTTGCACCTTGATTAAAATATGATTCGCAACCGTAAGAAATTTTGCATTACAGAATTATAATCATTAGAATCAGCAATACAACTCTCTAAGTTCATATAATCCTATTAAATGATTATTTATTGAATAAATAGTCATAAACTTTTATTAAAATAAGTTTTTTTTTTACAGGTAATACATCCTCCAGATACTTAGAAGCTCCTGGTCGGTCAGTATTGCTCTTTTTTCATCGTCAAATGAGCTCCGTTTTCATATTGGCTTCAGCAGTAAAAAATAAAATATAACACAAGGGCACGTACACACGAGGTCGACTCGTGTTTTTTGACGAATCGTCTTTATCACGATTCTATTTTTTTTTTGACGGCTGCAATGCTTTTTAAATGCCTACGCATCACGAATCGTGAAAAGTGACGGACACGTCTTAAATCATGTATCGTCTTTTAAAAATCACGTTCGTCTAAAAACATATTTTGAATCGTGATATTTTTGTGAGTGATCCGCTGAAGCGCTCGTCCAAGACTGAAATCACGAATCAAGTGTGAACAGTATTCGGATGTTTTGACGAATCGCGAAAAAACTCGTTTCCGTATGCAATGTGATCGTGCATCCGTCATTTTTTTTGACGAATCGTCAATGACGGGTCCCGTGTGAATGAGTTGTAAGGACTGAAAAAGAGTTTGTATTTTTTAAAGCTACCAGTCACATAATCGAATACCGTTGGATATATGCAAAATACATAATTTGAAGTGAAATTGATTTGATTTTGAAATTGATTGTTGAATTTGATGAATTTTTAGTGAAATGTAAAACCGCACTTATGCAGAAAAGTTTTTTTGGTATTGCCCCACGTATTAATAATATATTACCTGATGTGATAAAAAATATGACTGTAATAAAATTTAAAAGGGCACTAAACCAAATATTAATTAAGAAAAGCTATTACAAAATTGATGACTTCCTTAATGATAAATCTCTGCACTGATTGATGAAGTACTATTATGATTGACATCTGTATTCCTGTTCTGACAATTTTTATTCTTATTGACACTTTGACATACTTTATTATTTTTTTGACATTACTGTAAAAATGTCACTACTGTTATTAGTCTGTTTTTTTTTGTATTGTTTTTTTGTAATTCTAATGATTTGACATTTATATTCATTCAGTATCAATAGAATCTGTTTAATTTTGGATCTCAATATTATTTGCATGCCCATGAGACGGTAGAATATGGAGGACTATTTTTTTAAGAAAACATCTATGTACCAATTACCCATGTTTGCAAAAATAAATGATTTGATTTGATTTGAACGACGCTGACTGACTCACGGAATCCAGAACACGCCAATACGATATAAAATTTACATCCAGCTGACGTCAACGTATACGTTCACGTTCAGTTACAGACTCTATATCAATTTCAAATGTATCTACGTGTTAAAAAGCAAGAACAGGTTGTTATGGATTCCTTTTGAAATCGTTTGAAGTTCTCTTTGAAGAGAATACAATAGTCCACCTACATTTTGCTAGTTATGTTATAAAATTCTGCCTAAGCATTTGAGGAAAACACGCGCGATATAAAAGGGCATTGGAAATTAAACTGAATACCTAGCTATACCAAGATAACACAATAACATGATAATAGGTAATACGGGATGGTACCCGTAACTCCACGTCAACGCGCGTGTTTTTCATATGGGTGGGATAATCGGTTATTCGATTCACCCCAGCTCCTCAAAAGTCAGCAACGCCTTGGTGTTATTGACAATTTCACGTAGGGTACCTGGGTTACCGACACTGCCCGGTGGTCGCCACATACAGGGTACTGTGTGGCGACCACCGGGCAGTGTAACGACACATGAGCTGCTGTCTCGTCGTACTCCATGCAGGCCCTGCAGAGCGGACTGTTTGTGAATCCTATGACAAAGAGGTGTTTATTAAATGATCCATGGCTAGTTACAACTGCCGTTATAGTTCGCAGCTGTGGTTTTGTTAGTCGGAGAAACTGTTTCGTGAGGCGGCCAGCGTTTGTAGGGAGTACCTCCATGGCTTGCCTGCACTCACCTTTTTTTTTATGTCCTCCGCCCTGGGGAGGGCGTAGGGGTCTGTTTTTTATTTTTTTTTGATATGGCATTTCGCAGTTGACTCTCAGATTGAGGTCGCAGCTGCTCAACTGGACTATCCTGTGGATGCCTTAAGCTACTAAC
This sequence comes from Xanthia togata, assembly GCA_963853775.1. Lineage (NCBI taxonomy): Eukaryota > Metazoa > Arthropoda > Insecta > Lepidoptera > Noctuidae > Xanthia > Xanthia togata. The sequence continues at coordinate 8,870,236 of OY970817.1, read as the reverse complement.
TTAAAGCCTCCAGCCAGGGGCATAAACTATTCTATGTTATACTAAGCGAACGCTCGCTAAGGGCACCCCCTGTGGGGTACGAACCTCGGCTTAGGGCGTCGCTGGCGGGAGGACAGCAAGATGGGACAGGCTGAATCAAACAGATATTAATATTACTATTAACTGGGGAATTTAGTGCTACATTTCTCAGCATAACGCGGGCTGGCGCTTCTGCGAGCAAGGGTCGGAGGGGGTTAGGGTCTGTCAGACTCTTACTGACTAAAACCACCCCGGTGTTCCGTCTCACACTTGCGCCGGGGATCACGGGATCTAATGCGACTTCTGCAATCCCCGACTAGTGCCGGCCCGCCTCTGCGGGCCATCTCAAGTTAGGGGGGAGTGGGGTGTTAAACTCCCCCCTCACATCATAGAGAGGCACGCGTAGTACACTACGCGCCACCATCTCGGGTCCTAAGGAATAGGGGGCGACGGATTTCCCCGGATCCGTCGCCCTTGGACCCATTTAGGGGGCTGGAAGAGGGCGTTATCCGCCCTCCGCCGACGCCCTGCCTGCACTCACCTTGATCCAACCATAAAGATAACATGATAAGATTCATGGAACATGTGAAAGATGATTTGAATAGCTTTCTAGCCACATCATACTGTCAAAATAATCTGAAGCCTTTTCCTAACTATGTTGGGGACGACTTCCAGTCTCATCGAATGCAGCTGAACACCAATATTTCAGTTGGAGCGATCTGATCTCCACAACCCAGTTACTGGGTAACACGATACCCTTTGATAGGACTGGTTGTCAGACAAACAAAACTTTACAAAACATTTAAAAAAAACGTTAGACATGTTCCAGACCACGGAGTATATTTTGATACCATGGAGTATATTTTTATTTTCCGTGTTCTGGACCCAAGCAAATGAGGCTTTAACAATATCAGCCTTAAAAAAGGCGAAGATGAAAAAAGTATGAAAAATTAATGCTGACCTTTTAGAACTTTTTGGGCTTAATAATACCCAAGAACCTTGAAACGGGTGGTCATTTTCATAAAAGAGTGGCCAGTATACATATAGCTGCCTCCCTCACTCCTGAATAATTAATTATGAACGACGGTTGCTTCATCTCTTTTACTCGTAAAATCAAAATAGGGATTGACGGTACGGAGTCAATAGTTCGTGACCAGAATTTGTATCTGGGGATAATTTAGGTTTGTATAATGCAGATAAATTACTGCAGAAGGCAAAATCCTTTATTTTTCATAGGAAAAACTAAGGACATAATCGGGGTCATTCTAAACAAATGTTATGTTCAGCGTCTGTCCAATTGTAAGCGTTACGTTAGTTTTTACTAAAGAGGTGATACTGACATCCAGTGTACTTATAGGACTATAAGTACACTGGCTGTATCACCTCCTGCTAAGGCTAATATTTTAACTGTTCTAAACTTCACTTGTCTGTGGCAGAAATTTTTCCCAAAAACTGATGTAACGTAGGAATTGGCATAATGTTAAGTCTTGATGAAGTGCAAAATAAGTAGATTAATTAATGTTTTTTTATCAATTGTTTAGGTGATTATTGATGGATGGCTTTCCAGATGTAGAAGAAAACTGCAAAACTAAACTTTCGAATTCGAAATTGAACTTTAATTAAAATCCTTTAAGAACGTACGTCAGTTTAAAAGAATACGTATGCTTGACTCAATGAATCTGCCTAGCCTTTTCCCAACTATGTTGGGGTTGTCTTCCAGTCTAACCGGATGTAACTGAAACCCTGTATTTTACACGGAGCGACTGCCTATCTGGTCTCCACAACCCAATAACTGGGTAACACGATCCCCTTCGTAAGACTGGTTGTCAGACTTTCAGGCTTCTGACGACCCGTAACGACTGTCAAAGATGCACGAATGATAGTCGGGACCAACAATATATATGCTTGACTACACTGTCATATTTAGGGCCTCACGGTTTTTCTACCGCAAGTCTTATCTGGAAAATAAAACATCACAGTTTTCTATTAAAGCATTTTTCTACGTCAGTGTGCTTTGAGCTTATTGAGTTTCAACCTTCTTTCTATAATCTTCATCGTGGTTTCCCTTAAGCAAAAAGAATTAGGAGGCCTACTTAGTAAGTTGCTGAAGTTAGCTCAAGATAAAGAATATTGTACTGTCGATGTAGTACCTAAGTAATCTCCTCTCTGTGTAGTGTCGGCAGAATTACAAGTGGCTTTTAGTGGGAATTGGAGATTTTTTGCGTGTGAACTTTTGTATATACAGGGTTTTTTTCATTAGCAATCATTCTGTTGAAAAAGTAATTAGTCTCTCTGTCTGTTTGGCGATTGTTAGTAGATTTTTGACAGTCTTTACGGGTAAGTAGTCAAAATCCCAAAAGTCTGACAACCAGTCTTACCACGAGCTATTGTGGTTCCCAGTAACTGGCTTGTGGAGGTCAGATAGACAGTAGCTCCAAGTTTCGAGGGGCCTACCACCACCATCTAGCCATCTAGCTCCATTTAATACAAGAGGTATAGTTTCATCTCTTTCCCACACTGAAGTAAGATTTAAAAAAGCCCCCAAGACTAAATAGGCCTCCCCCAAACACCACCCCTAGGACTGGTTCTGTGCTTCCCGCATCCAGCAGATACCTGCAGACTTCTCAAGCCAGTCAACCTTTTGGAGGCCTTCCAACGTTGTTGGGAGGACACGGCTCGGCACACGCTGGCAGAGTGTGCAGCTTGGGAGGAGCCGCACCGTGCCCTCATCTCAGGTGCCGGCAGTGACCTGTCGATGCCGGCCGTTGTCGACTCAATGGTCGGCAGCGAGGAGTCCTGGGACGCGGTGCGAAATGGCTGTTTCGCAGAAGGAGGTTGCGGAAAGGGAGCAGGGTATTGCTTCCGCTAACCCGAACCGCAGCAGACGCACCGGGCGTCAGCGGAGGGCAGATAATGCCCTCTTCCAGCCCCCCTAAATGGGTTCAGGGGCGACGGATCTGGGGAAATCCATCGCCCCCTACTCCTTAGGACCCGAGATGGTGTCGCGTAGTGTCCCACGCGCGCCTGTCTGTGATGTAAGGGGGGAGTTTAACACCTCACTCCCCCCTAGCTCGAGGTGGCCTGCAGAGGCGGGCACTAGCCGGGGATCGCGGAAGTCGCATTAGATCCCGTGATACCTGGTGCAAGTGTGAGACGGAACACCGGGGTGGTTTTAGTCAGGTAGAGTCTGACAGACCCCTCCGCCCTCCCCAGGGCGGAGGACATCCATGAGGATTTCCACCTGTAATCAAAAAAAAAGAAGGCCTTCCAACGCTACGTTCCACGGAAGACTAGGAAGACTAAATACCGCGAAGATTGTTACCGCAATCACTCAAAAGTTCGTTTGAATTTAAAACTGTTTAGTTTTTACCTATTTAGCAATGCTTCCATCTCCGATACCTACACAACCTTCACCGCACCGTGACCCCCTTTAAGGATCTAACAATAAGACTTCTTACGCTTGAAAGGGTCCCGTATCAATTGTGTCGAATGATTGATGACCTCATTGTGGTGATAGACTGCAGATCTTCCAACGGATGGAAATGATTTGGGTTGTGATAAATGTGGGCCTTAGTTCGGAAGCTTTTGATGTAGGCGTCATTAGGTCATGACAGGCAGCTTGAATTCTGAGGATTATTTTTCATTAAAATTTATTGATGTTTTTAAATAATGTGTTTACAGCTTTTGGCTGTGCTCCAAAAATTGCTTTTTAAATAGAAAATTATCATTATATGGAACGTATTTTGACCCTTTGTAGGCAATCCCAATAACCTGAATAAAGATCGGGAATAAGACGCTGGTTTTAAATTAAATATCATACCAGAACATAACATGACATCACGCCTGTTTTCCCGGAAGGGTTAGGCAGAGGTCCTCCCTATAGTACACCCCCATTTCGCCAGTTATGTTTAAGTCCCATGTAATAGGGGCGAACCTGTTGCCATCAACCGGGCAGAAATCCAGACTCCGGGCTGCTACTGAGCAATTCCAGATAGAAAAACCGAATAGCACCATGCCCGATTCGGGAATCGAACCCAGGACCTCATGCTCAGCAGCAGCGCTTGCGACCACTAAACCAACGAGGCAGTCTTTAGTAATTAAGTCTCAATACTTTATTAAAACTATTTGCATATTTTGAAATAGTGAATCTGTGCCGCAAGGTGTCTAATTGGTTATTACTCGTACTTTACTAGCGACCTACTTTATTAACACCAAGATTTCTTTATTATCTAATTTATCTAATTTAAATGTCTCGCTGATGGTGGCGCGTGTGTTGGATCATTTAGCTCCCTTCAAAATGGTTGAGCTGAATGGTGCTGATCCATGCGTCATGTTCGTGAACGGGCGCCGTCAGTTGGGACTGGTCATCTCTTAGCTGCCATGACTTATTTTAATTTTTAATTTATTTTAAGTTTTTGAATAATTCTTTTTTTATTTTTTATTACGGACGCTTTTGCGAACGTGCACGTCTTTCTACATTGTTCTCACATGCATAATTTCAAAATGAATGATGTATCCAATATTTTGCACCAATCAAGGCACGCACCTCTGACTTTTCGGATTCATGTGCGTATTATATAATTATCACTTGCTCAAAAAACGGTGAAGGAAAACATCGTGAGGAAACCGGCATGCCTGAGAGTTATTTCTCGACGGCATATGAAGCCAAGTCAGAGGCCCATGGGCGGCTTTAAAACTCTGACACCAGGTTAGTCACTAACCACACGATAAGAAGAATATTTTGTATCATTTTTTTTATTTAAAAGACTGTCAGTGGAGTTTCTTTCCCGTTCTTCTCCATAGGTACCTACTACGCTTTGGAATGGGCAACTAGCTTCATATTTTTGACTGACCGACCCCTTGACAATTCAAAAGTGCCTGTAAATGGTTTAATTGAAATAAATGCTTTGAGTTTGAAACTTACATACACAAACAGCCAGACCCGGAACAACTACTTGTAGGTCATACAAATATTTTTTCCCTAAGGGAATCTGGCCAGCGACACGCAGCGCAGCAGTCAATCGCTTGACCATCCGTCCACCGTGCCGTCCAAGTTTAATATTAATGTATTATACACATAAACTTTCCGGAATCATCATCATCAGCATCATCAGCCTATAACGTTCCCACTGCAGGGACACGGCTCTCAATGAGAGGGAGTGGGCTATAATCCACCACGCGTACCCAGTGCGGATTGGTAAATGTCACATGTCTTCGAATTTTTGGTTCTAGGACTTGCCGGTTTCCTCACGATGTTTTCCTTCACCGTTTTGAGAGCAGTGGTGATGAAATAAATTACACAAAGTAATGCGCCTGTCTGGGTTCGAACCCACGACTTACTGTTCGTAAGTCGGGGCCGCCACCACTGGGCCACCGCTGCTCTAACCGGAATACACACTTTCCGAAATACATTCTCTAAATTATGTTGAAAACTCCATCAACTTCTGTTGCGTATTTTAGATGAACAACGTGGACATACCGAAAAACGCTAAAAACGACTTTGTTTTATGATATAAATAGATAGAAGAAAGAAAGAAAAAAAGGAGATATTAATAAAAGGAGCATTTAAAAACTAACAAAATCATAACGACCTGTTCGAAGCCAAAAAGGCTCCTATCTCAGCATAATACGGCGATATTTAAAAAAAGAAAATACCACCGCGCTGTATTCTGATAGGGCCCACTGTGATCCCACGGATACACCTACGGACTTAGATAAATCCCACAAGAGGATTACAAAAAATAAAACAATAAAAACGATAATAAAAATTACGTACACTAACCTAATCTATGAATCTACGCACGCCCGACATTCCAACGTCACCATGGTATAGGTAGACTATTATCTATGGTGACAAGCGAAGGGACGCGGGCGCACTGCGAATCTGCGATGCATTCGGCTGTCAAAAAGTAATTATTGGAAATAAATATAAATTATATATTGTGAATCAAAGACTACTCTTTAAGAGGGTCTGCGATTCTCCATACAAATATAATTATTACCCTTTTTTCTTCCTGAGTATTGTCTCTAGAGCAATCATATTTTTTCATAAAATCAAGGTCTGTTGTAGACACGTCCCTGTTATTTCCTTTTTTTCAGCAACTTATTGGTAAAGAAAATATGACCCTCCAAAAATGATAAAATAGCCCCATTTTTACCACCGGGATTACAACATAAAGAATGATAAGTACCTAGACATACCCTTTCTTAAAATTTTAATGTAAAAAATAATTGAATCGGCTCAGTTTTTGAGGAGAAAAAAGGGGAATACGAAACGTCGATATCGTTTTTTTTTTGTGATATAATCAGTCTGAGCTGCAGCTGTCCCTATCGCACTCTACGGAGGCAGACTTGAGGTAAGACGACGGCAATAGTTTCTTCAAATACTTATTTTTCAAATTCCTCGCAGGCCCTGTTCCCTCTTAATGAGAGGTATTGATACAAATAAAACAATGGGTGAATAAATATAAGATAGGTTCAGAAAGTGGTGCAAATGAATAATGTATAGTATCGTTGTGTTGTGACTGACCGTGTTTTTGTTGTGTAAATCGGAAGAAAAAGATTCAGTCACCGAAAAATAAACAAAACAAAGCGATTGAAGCAAAATCAAATCTTGCTGCTAAGAGAATAAGATTCTTTTAAGATTACCAAAAAAAAAATCGGCTCGACTGCTGAAGAAAATCTAATGGAATGGACACGATTTGACTTCACCATCTTCATTGGCAGCCTTGTTCTACCCATTGCTGAGTATGGGCCCTTTTGTGCCATGCTCTCCTGGTCTGTGCGAGTCTCTTCCAAGACTTCCTTGCGGTCTTCTGTAGGTCGTCCACCCACAATTTGACATAGTAAACTTTAACCCTAACTAAAATAACATTTTAATATAGTTCACGCGGTGTAGCATGGTGCGGGTGACAGAAAGGGTAAATTTATTTAAGAGTCCTATTACATTTTTGACGCAAATTCATGATTTTTGACGTTGTAATTTTCAGCAGCAGTAAGATATTTGAATAATTTGATTATGAATAACGATAGTGCCATTCTCTTTATTGTAAGTTGGAGTTACACATTTTAACTTTTCTTGTCGTGTAATTTACTATGAATATTTTACGAACTCAGTTTACAAGGAAAAACGTCGGCAATGGAACTTTGACGCTCAAATTCACATTGTTTCATTCAGTTCTAATAAAAGCGAAAGTTACTAAACGATAATTTTATTGTTTTACTTGTTTATTGTAGTTCTAGAATTTCTTTAAATTCCTTGAGTTTTCAGGGAAAATTCGTAAAGAAAACCAATAAATGTCTTGATTTTCATGTCCATTATATTCCAAATAAACACAATTAAATCAAATCAACTAATATGATATAACACTTAGATCTACAGTGAATACGTTTCATTAGTTTTTGTTTCTCAAAATAATAAGACAAAATTACAATAAATTAAATTAAAGTACTATATATTCCGCGTCAATTCAGCAAATTACACGAAAATAATGTGTAACTCCAACTTACAAGAACAAGAATGGCACTATAGTTATTATAATCAAATTATTAAAATATCTTACTGCTGCGGAAAATTACATGGTCAAAAATTATGAATTTCCGTAAAAAAATGTAATAGGACTCTTAATATACTACAGTTATTACTGAGTCCGTATTATGTACACAATCTGTATGTAGGTACGGATCAGTCGTGAAATACAGAATCAGTAAAAACAAGTAAATTATAATTATTTTACCCTTTCTGTCACCTGTCACCCGCACTATGCTACACCGCGTGAACTATAGCACAGTTCTCAAGGCATTGTTCCAACTCCGGATTACTCGTATACTTATAGAAACACCCACCGGTGTCTTTAAGGGAATGCTTACCTCTTCAACTCTACACCGTTATGTTAACGTAAGAGAGAAACTTTAAATGTCCCCCATGTGTGATTTTGTACCTATTTCTAGTATATAAAACCTTGGGAATATAATAAAGCTTAGGATTAGGTACAGCCATAGAAATATCTTTCTTTTATCAATGGGTACACGTGTTTATATTCAAGAAGAGCTTTTGAAACGTTAATTTGTTTTTTTTTTTAAACCGGCTAAGTTCGTTTCAGACCACGCACAATGAAGGGTTCTGTAGTTGAAATGAATTTATCCCAAGAAAAAAATCTAACTTTGTTGTTGTGGAAAAAAATAATTAAAGTTCCATTTTTTCCTTTTTAGGTACTGAACCCTAAAATAGTCAATCCCCATATTGCAGTACATCCAGCGTAGTCTGGGCAAAATACCCCGCTTACAACCTCACTTAGATATGAGCTATTAAGAATAACTCGAGTTCACACAAGAGACGAAACAAATAATTTCGTATTTAAGTACCAAAGATACTCGTAGTTTTATTTTCCTGGTCTGCTTTTAGTTCTATTTTGTCTGGACACACAAAATTAAATAGATAAAGCTCATTTGATCATACCATTTTCAGTTATTACATATTTCGTTAAATTAACAAATATCCAAGTGTAGTTTTCAAAGCTTATAGCGAAGCTTATGTTAGCTTAGCCCGTCATCATTGCAGATCATTGACGCACCAACATGTTTCAAAAGAAAAATGCTTAGGAAACAGTAACCAAACGAATCGTTTTTACAGAATATAGGAAATGAGTAACTCAGTACCTACTTTAAAATTAACATCACAGTACAGAAATCTCTGTTCTTACTCAAAAACAAAGTTATTTGACTAAAGTGCCGACATAAGCCGAATTGTATCTACAAAGTGCTATTGAGCGCCTGATTTGAATATTAAACCGTGTTCAGATGTGCGACGATTATTTATTTTGTAATTGCTTTTCTGGTCATTACGTGTACATAAAGCTTTGCGTATTGAATAAGTAAGTATCTGGAAGCTGTATTGTTCTTGTATAAACATTTTGTAGTGTAGCCAAGAATATGTAGTTGGAAAGCGTCGTTTTATTTAATTAGAAGCAGATGCCTTAGAGTGAAAATCTCGTAAGTGTAAAAGAAGTACACTTTTCAGGAGAAAGAAATAACTGCGTGCTGTTTTTTTATTAATTAATATGGAAATATAACCCCCTTTTTATATTCAGAACTGTTCGATACTATAAGATTGTCCGAAATGCATAAATTATCAAGCAAGGTATTCACGCCAAACTGACAGATGCAAGTATTTATGAGGTTCTCATTTACTGTCATAGATGGCACTACGAGTACCGAATGAACAAATTAGTCAGATCAGGATGTGCGTTGTGAAGTTTTCTTCCTAGAAACGCAATAAAATAAATTTGAGCAAAAATGCATTCCTGAGGTTTTCACTCTAAGGCGGTGGCTGTTGACATTGTTTTCAATTTAGTGAAACAAATATGGCTCATAAAAAGTCTCGAAATACAATAGTTATTTATCCAACATGTGAGGAAAGTTCGTTTTTCCTATGAGTATTGATTTTGAGTCTTGAGCGAACGAAGGATTGAAAAATAGAATCACGAGCGCAGCGAGTGATTATAAATTTCAATCCTGAGTAAGCGAAAGACTCAACAAAACGAATAGCAAATGAACTTGCTCACATGTTGCATACAAAACTTTTCACCACGACCAGCAAGAAAGTATTCAGTCATCATAGGTAAATAAATTCAATAGAAACAAACAACAAAGCAAATCAAAATAATTCTTTATTTTTTTAAATATCTGTAAAACTTAACATAAAAAAATCAGGCAAGGTTAGTTTCTGAATAGGATCATTACTTTCCTCACTGTTCAAACAGTGAGGAAAACCCAACTTTCCTCACTGTTCAAGCAGTGAGGAAAAACCAACTTTCCTCACTGTTTTCGTAGAGGAAAGACACTTCTTTCGTGCGGGAGTGGTGATAAAATAATTTTGCTTAATATTCTTAGTACTTAAAAAAGCGAACAAGTACAACACAAAGGTTTCCATAACATACATATGGTCCGAGGCCATCAACCAATGAACAACGTTTCCAAACGTTTTTTGTTGGTTGAATACGAGGTTTTGGCTACTTTTGTAGTTTAGTATGTTTTTTTGCTACTCTTGTATTTTTGTGTGTTTTGTTTGTGCAAAATAAACATATTTTCTTTCTTTCTTCTTTCTAACACCATACAATATTTAACACTACATATTTCTTTAACACATTTTATTTATTTATTAATGAACACACAAAACACTTAAGCAGGACACAATATTAACATAAAAGAGCACAAAGGTACTGCTTATTTCTTTCTGCTGATTTTATGTATAGAGACTCCTTAATTTTTTACTTAATTTTATTTATGACTAGCTGCACCCGTGGTTTCATAATTATATGCCTCGAACCCGTGGGAATATCAGGATAAAAAATATCTTATGTCCTAATCCAAGTCCTGGTTTACTCATGTGCCAAATTTTATCCAAATCCGTTCTGCCGTTTCAGTGTGAAAGCATAACAAACAAATTCACTTTCGCATTTATAATATTAGTTAGGATAGTTTAGTATAGATTATTTTATTGATAGCGGCCATAGTAGTACACAATCTGTAAAAAAATCAAGTGTACGTCGTTTACCTAGCAGCTCATTATTGACAATTCGTCAAAAAAACTGTACGTCATGACGGATGCGCGTTGACATTACATACAGACACGAGAATTTTCGCGATTCGTCAAAATATCCGAATAGATGTTCACACTTGATTCGTATATCAGTGCTCAGCGTTGAACGAGCGCGTCAGCGGATCCGTCACAAGACGTGTACGTGATATTTCACGATCCGTGACATGTGTGAACACGGGCATTTACAAACGATTGCCGCCGTCAAATAAAACACGAGTCGTGAAAAAAGACGATTCGTCAAAAAACACGAACCGTCCTCTTGTGTACGAGCCCTTGCTAACCTATTACTGTTCTTAAGATACAGTCCCGTTACAGACGGACGGACGGACAGTGAAGCCCTAGTAATAGGTTCCCGCTAGCACTGTTTGGGTACGGAACCCTAAAAAGTAAAAACCCAACTCGAGAACTGTTTCCGTATTTCGGTTCAAATTCAAAATATTTTATTTCACATAAACCTACATGGGCACTTATGAAACGTCTGAAACTAGGTGCACGGTTCCAATTGGACGTTTCCTATGGAGAAGAATCAGCAAGTTTTTTTTTTAATATTTTGCTTTTACAATATTTTCAAATAAGAGTGTTTATTAGGTATGGGAAGACAGTGTAGGTATTTCAACAAGTACCAGGTACTTATCAGAATATAATGAAGGCCAACAAATCTACATTCCACTAAGCCTACAGCGTTTTCACATTCACGAAATAGAAAATAATCTGTTTAAAGATAAATAAATTAATAAAAATAGGTTAGCTTCAAACCATTGATTAAGGCAGTGTGTCTATAGGTGACGAAACGCACTTTTTGTCAGGGTGAAAAGAACCGCTGCGTTTGCTGATACGCCAAGTTTTTAAAATATTCCATGGCAGCTAAGATATGACCAGTCACAAGTTCCAACGCGTTCACGAACATGACGTATGGATCAGCACCATTCAGCTCAAACATTTCGAAGTGAACCGAATGATTCAACACACGCGCCACCATCAGCGAGCATCTGCATGACATTCACTCAACTGCAGGGCTTACTCAAGTCAATGAAAGACGAACCCAGTTATATGCTAGCAGTACATGGTACTCACACATGTGCTATAGAATAATTATACAAAACAAAAATCCAAGATAAAAATGCTTGGAAACATGCTGGTCCTGCTCCATAGGACAATTTAAAATCTTGAAAAAATTTAACTGGTTGCCAATTTAACTGTATAAAATTATTTTTTATAACATTTGAACTCACACACTGACTTATTATTAGTATTACTTGTTAAAATTTTAGGAATATTGTATAATTTTACAATGTTTGTAAATATGTGAGCACCATGCATCAATCACATAATTAATTTATGTATAATTCCTTCATTTTTCATTCTTATTACCTATGATGGTATAGTAATCTTATTCTAGGTGCATCGTCTTCACATATAATTATATAATTAATCTATAAAGGTATTGTGAAAACATTTTAAAAGAGCAACTGTGGAGTTTCTTTCCCATTCTTCTCCATACGAAAACTACCTTTTGGAAGGGGCGACTAGAATCAAATATTATTATTATTTTTGTAAATTTTGACGTTCAAAGGTGCCTTTTTGTGCCTGATTGAAATAATTGATTTGACTTTGACAAAAACAAAAAACAAACACATTAAACTAATCACTGAACCTGACTTGATTTACGTACGTGTTTTTCGGGTGACCACTGAAAATCAGCATAATGCTGTGGGTCCCCCACAGCACAGCATTATGCTGAGTGGAAACCTTCTTGTCACAGTCATAATGTGCAGCTGCCGACTATTTCTGTTAAGTTATTTATATTACTATTTATCTATTTTGTTTCTGCTTACTTACTCTTGGCTTTTTGTATGCACGTGTTTCTGTGACAAAAACCCTATTTTCCTTTCTTTCAAACAATACGCGGCATTATAAACGGCAAGTCTAAACCCAGCTTTACATCACACGTACCACCAAACTTGGTAATATGTATATATAATATATATATGTACCTACCACCAAAGTTGGTAATCGTGTGTTCTCAGTTGTTTCGTCACATTAAGCCAAGTACCTTCCTTATGTCGTTCGAAACTTGGTGACGTCATCAGACAAGGTGGAAAGAGGTTTCATTATGTATTCGGTATGGCAACACATCAAGCTGTACATTTCCAGTATAAGCTGACCTCGCATTGTACGGAAATCCGACACAATGCGAGATCAGCATAAACTGGAAATGTATAGCTTGATGTGTAGCCGTGTGTACGAGAAGAGATTATAATATTGACGTAAAGATTTTTGGGTGGTTCAAATGTTTACTTTTAAGGCTGATGCAGTTATTTGCGAGTCGCCCTTTCGTAGAATTTATCAAGCAAAATCCTGCATCGCGCATGCGAAGTTTACTGCGCGACTAGCAAATACATGGTGGCAGGCCATCGACGAGAAAACTTCTTTTACCATGGATTCAGTACCTACATGTTTTTGAACCAACGCAGGGGCGTTTAAATTTTTGCCGCGAAAGTGCAATACCGACGCGGTCCAAATATATGGAACAGCAGTTTAGACGAAAAATGTCAATGCACGGGTGAAGGGGGGCGGGGGAGGTTCAGAATCTTAACATCCAAAACTCTGTCATCATCGTCCTCCACTCCTGCTTACTCAATATTAAAAGAATATGTAACAGAATGTGACAAACTTTTTGAATTTACAATTGCTACTGCTGACCTTTGGGGATTGTCAGTACATACCATTGTAATGACAATCCCCAAAGGTCAGCAGTTTTTTTTTACATCAAGATCTTCGTCCTCAATAATTCAAAACTCAAAGCATTTATTTCAATTAAACCATTTACAGGCACTTTTGAATTCTCAAGGGGTCGGTCAGTCAAAAAATATGAAGCTAGTTGCCCATTCCAAAGCGTAGTAGGTACCTATGGAGAAGAACGGGCAAGAAACTCCACGGACACTCATATAAAAAAAATTGATACAAAATATTGGTTACATCATTCATTTTGAAATTATGCATGTGAGAATAATGTAGAAAGACGTGCACGTTCGTAAAAGCGTCCGTAATAAAAAGAAAAAATAAAGAATCATTCAAAAACTTAAAATAAATGTTATTTCACCCTTTTTAGCAATTGTTTTTGACTCTTGTATTGCATATGGTGTATTTCCTGATCTGATGAAACTTAGCAGTGATTCCACTGTTCAAGTCTGGCAGCACAACTGATCCCTCGAATTTTCGGTCTATTTCGATATTACCTACATTGAGTCAGCAAAATCTATGAAAAAATAATTATTAATTCTACGGTAGGACATTTCAATGCACATAATTTAGTACATCTGAAACAGTTTGGTTTTACAAAGGGTAGTTCAACTACAGACGTGGGCGTGGAATTATTGAAGAGTAAAAAGCCTGGCAACACCACTTCAGAAAAGCTAAAGTGTCTCAAATTACACCCATGGAAATAATATTAGGTACTAATTAATTCATACCGCGTTCAGATTGGTTTAATGACTAACACATAGGTAAAGTCAGGGAAATTAATTGTTAAGCAAATTGACTACCAACTGGATCGTTCTTTGGCCAAATAATCAGCATTGCCATTCAAAGTGGCAATGATGCCAATCTGATTGTGGGGCTATACTATTTTAAGTTTTTTATTTTTTTATTTGTCTTTGTCTGAGTATTGTGTGTGTCTGACCTGAGTCAAATAAATTTATTTTCTTTCTTTCTTTGGGCATGATTGTTTCCGGATGACAGCGATGCGGCCGAATACTTCGATGCCTAAGTGTCCTTTTTTGTATTTATTTGTATAGTTAGTAAGTCATTTAATTTAGTACCTAGTGTAAATAGTTAGTTGTGTTAAATATTGTAAGAGAAATAAACTACCAACTTAAATTGTCCGTATATTCAAGTCACAACTTGTCAACAACAATAACACGGCAAATTAATGAGGTAGTCAATTTACTTCACAATTAATTTCCCTAGCTGTACAAACAAACTTTGAGTCAGATTTATATATTTTCTTGACATTTACATGAAATTTGCATGTCAAAGGGAGAGGGCCCCAGTTAATTAATGTTAATAAACTTAGTGTCGAGAATATATTAAACAGATTAATTTGAGGAACGTGGAATTTTAGATCTAGTTGGATGGTATCTCAATTATGAATTTATTTTATTTGGAATTTCTTCAACAGCATTGAACTAAGAAACATTAAGAAAGAAAATAAAAACATGTAACTGGTAACTGGTGAACTGGTAAGTACCTACTTGTAACATAATAGTTGTTAATTTTTTTGAAAAAAACATACCATAAACAATTTTATTTACACTATGCTAACCAAAACGAAGTTATGAAAAAAAATGGCAAACAGTGTTAAAAATACTGACAAGCTGTAATAAAATAAAACGTAAGCTTTTTAGTAAACCTGCAACTGGAGAAAATATAAAATGCCTTTAGATACTCGATTTTTAGGGTCTCGTACCTTTTTTTTTTTTTTTTTTTTGGGTGGGAAATCATCACATTACTCCTCCCGCTCTGGGTGGAGCGGGAGGGCGTGTCAGACTCTTACTGACTAAAACCCACCCGTGTTCCTTCTGTTGCCTGTGCAATGCCAGGGGGCCACTCGTACCTAAAGGGTGCCAAACGGAACCTTATTACTGTAAGCCTCCGCTGTCCGTCCGTCCGTCTGTCTGTCAGTGAGCTGCATCTTATGAACCATAATACGTGGACAAATGTTTTTTTTACAGAATGTTTATTTCTATGACTTGATGAAAACAAAAAATAAATAAAGATAAAAATTAAATTGGGTCCAGATACAAGAATCGTGTTATTTCCGGCGTTTTTTTGCTAATTATTTTGGTACGGAACCTTAAATGTGAGAGTCCGACTCGCACTTGACCGGTTTTTTACTGTTTACGTACTCTACGATATAATTGCAAGAAATAATGTTTACTCAGCTGAAAAATCTTTAATTCTCTCTCAAACATTCTGATACCCTTTCACATTTAAACCAATAAATAAATAAACTCCTATTTACGCACTCAAAAATTCTCTAACTTTAAAAATCGAACGCAAGCAAAATGGCTAACAAACCAAATATACGAGTATTAGAACAGTCAAAGAATTAGAAAGTGAATACAGAAGGTGTATTTTATTAATAAAAACTATCTGCATCCAGCAGTTTCATCTGCAAAAGTCTCAATCCCGTGGGAATATCGGAATAAATAGTAGGTATTCTATGTCTCAATCCAGGTCAATCCAGGTCTACCCATGTGCCTAATTTCACCGAAATCCGTTCACCCATTTTTGCGTGAAAACGTAACAAATAATCAAACGCTGCGACATTTATCATTATATATAAATGTCGCAGCATCATGCTGAGATAGGAGCCTTTTGGCCTCGCACAGAACTTTTTGCTATATTTTAATTAGTTTTTATTTTATTTTTAATGAGTGAGTCTTTAGTTTAATTGAGATCTCCTGTGCTTGTCCCAATAAATTCTTTTTCTTTCGAACGAACGAACTCCGTCTGCAATCCAAGATGAAAAGTAGCCTATGTCCTTCTCCAGGTCAAGGTCTGATCCTGTGCCAAATTGCATCCAAATCTGTACAGGGGTTTTAGCGGATTAACATAAGAAACAAAAAACAAACTCACTTTCGCATTTATAATATTTTAGTTAGGATTATATAATTAGGATGTTAGATTATCACCTGCCAAGTATTCCCAAATTTCTTCGGGTCAACTTCCAGTCTAAACGTATTTGACCTTCACAACACAGTAGCTGGGTAACACCTTTGGAGAGACTAGTTGTGTCGGACTTTCGGACTTCTGACTTACGATAACGACTGTCAAAAATCTATGAATGACAGTAAGGATCAACTGCTTAACGTGCTTTCCGAGGCATGGAGGGGTCATCGTTCTCCTACCCTTATTCCAATTTATTTGTGGTCGGCGCAACATGTTTCTTTCTTCTATACTTCTCTTTTAGTCGACATCACCCCCTTTCTAGCCATATCATCTTTCACACAGTCCATCCATCGTTTCTTTGGTCTTCCCCTACTCATATAGACATCCATATTCATACTTAAAACTTGCCTGACGACATTTCCATCATTCCTCCTCATCAGACGCCCATACCATATTTTTTTTGGGTGGGAAATCATCAAGTTATTCTCCCACTCTGGGCGGAGCGGGAGGGCGTGTCATACTCTTACTGACTAAATCCCACCCATGTTCCTTCGGTTGCCTTTACGTTGCCAGGGGCCACAGTATCCCTTTCGGGCTTTCCCGCAACCCCGGCAGACATCGGTCCCATCGGACCCCTTCACTCGCTGACATCTCTTAGAGGCGCGTGTGGAACACAACGCGCCGTCGACCCGGGCCTGGTCCTTATCGGATGGCGAGCTACCCATTGCTCAACGTCCACAAGCCTGCGCCTACGGTGGCCGGGAATCGGCCTGCGAATCCTGACGCCCAGGGCGTCTCCTCCTGCGGTGGCTAGGGGCGGGACGACGCGAATTTTGCATCTCCCTCACGCGTTCCGCCTCCTCCTTAGCGAGCATTACTGCTTCGCAGAAGGAGGTGACGGTCTTCCATGCCCTCTCGCTCCATACCATGGTCTAGACCAGGGCCGGACGCGAGAGATCCCCGCCACCGATCGCCTCGGGTAGACCTCCACCGTATGCTCCACCGTGTCCTCCGGGCGATCCACGCAGTGATGAAACCCGGGCGTTTCCTTCCGCTTTGTCCGAAACAGGAACCTCCCTCACACGTCCATACCAAGACAACTTATTTCTATGGAAGGGCCTCAAAGAGATGTCAGCACAATTGACGAGGTCCGATAGGATCGATGCCTGCCGGGGTTGCGGGAAAGTCCGAAAGGGATACCGTGGCCCCTGGCAATGTACAGGCAACTGAAGGAACACGGGTGGGTTTTATTCGGTAAGAGCTTGACATGCCCTCCCGCTCCGCCCAGAGCGGGAGAAGTTATTTGTTGAATTCCCACCCAAAAAAAAAAGGGACCCGGTTTAAAATGGATGGTCACTCATGCGTTGTTTACCCTTGATCGATTCACCCGTGAGGTTTTTAGTGTTCCGTAGCCAAATGGCAAAAATGGAACCCTTATGGATTCGTCATGTCTGTCTGTCTGTCTGTCCGTCCGTATGTCACAGCTACTTTTTTCCGAAGCTATAAGAACTATACTGGTGAAACTTGGTAAATAGATGTATTCTGTGAACCGCATTAAGATTTTCAAAAAAATAGAAAAAAAAAACAATAAATTTTGGGGGTTCCCCATACTTCGAACTGAAACTCAAAAAAAAAATCTTTATCAAACCCATACGTGTGGGGTATTTATGGATAGGTCTTCAAAAATGATATTTGAGGTTTCTAATATCATTTTTTCTAAACTGAATAGTTTCTTCTAAAATAAAAATATTGAAAAAATATATGATGCACATTACCATGTAAACTTCCACCAAAAATTGGTTGGAACGAGATCTAAGAGAGATAAGTAGTTTTTTTTTTTTTAATACGTCATAAATCGTAAACTGCAATTGCTGCTACGGAACCCTTCATGGGCGAGTCCGACTCGCACTTGGCCGTTTTTTTTGCTACTAGTCCCTCTATCCTTTTTGGACCTTCTAACCTTACTTTTATGTCAGTAACTTCGTTTGCCATCATTTTGACGTTCGACATAGCCAATCGAGTTCCTTGTTTGGTTTTTACGTCGCCCTCAAGTGGGGTGTTCTGTGATTTAGGCTATTATGGGCTTGTGTGTGTTTAGAAGATATGTGTGTGAGTGAGTTGTGTGTCTATAAAATTATTGGGATTTTGGGAACAGAGGGATATGTATGTGTATGAAAGTGGACACAGGAAACTGGCAACTAAGGAGGCTATAAACAATTGATTGACGATTTTTATGGATGGGCCGACTTTTACATCGTTAGATTACTGTTATTTGGAACGTAAATATGGCGGTTTGGCATATTTTCGATATAAAAGCTGTCAATCTGCATTTTAATTACTCCGATTATAGTTATCTGAAGAATGACCAATACGGCCCATACTAACGCAGAAATGAGCTGTAGTAACAATTTCTACAGGTCACCAGGTTAAATTGTTCAGATTCTGATGGTCAGAAACTGAATCGTTTTGAAACAGATTGCTAATCCATTGCTTCGTAAGTTTGACGACTTGGTTGGCGCAGTGGTTAAGCGATTGACTGCTGCGCTGTGTGTCGTCGGTTCGATTCCCGCACGGAACAAATATTTGTATAACCTACAACTAGTGGTTCCGGGTCTGGCTGTTTGTGTATGTGAGTTCAAATGTTTGTAAACGCACCAACAATACAGGAGAAATTCCTAGTGTGGGACAAACTTAAAAAAAAAAAAAGTTTGAGAAAGAATTCTTCTCAACAACGTAAATAACGCAATGAATCTTGTTGAACT
Source organism: Xanthia togata (assembly GCA_963853775.1). NCBI lineage: Eukaryota > Metazoa > Arthropoda > Insecta > Lepidoptera > Noctuidae > Xanthia > Xanthia togata. Next base: position 8,851,183 of record OY970817.1, on the reverse strand, counting down.
GTCAAAATGAAACAGATTAGTCGTAATTGTTTATGAAAATGTGTTGCGTAATTATATAGGTACCTAGTGTCTTTAGTATGTTAAAGAAATTGCATTCAAAAATGCTCAAAAAGGCTTTATTGCTTAGAAATCTTTCACGCCAGGAAGAATGCTAGTTTATTATTATCAGGGCATTGGCAATTTCTATAAAGGTCATATAGACAAAAAGAAACAAGAAGAAATACTGCAAAATCTTTATGAGGATGTTACTAGTACTCAGTCTCATCGTAATAATCATAATCTGCCTATAATATGCCCACTGGTCTCCTCCTAGTGAGAGGGAGTGGGCCGTAATCCACCACGCGGGCCCAGTGCGGGTTGGTAGATGTCACATGTCTTAGAATCCTTGTTTCTAGGACATGCCGGTTTCTTCACGATGTTCTCCTTCACCTTTTTGAGAGCAGTTCGTTATGAAAATATTTTTTACACAAATTAAAGTGCTTGCTTAGGATCGAATCCACTACCTTCAACTTTAAGTCACGGCTATTACCATTGGGTCACCACTGTTCTTTCTCCTCTTAACTCAGTTTTCATTATGTAAAACGTGAATCAATATTTCTACATCTATAACGAGTACACTCTAATCCTTTGTTAACTATACTTCAGAAGTTTCTAACTGTATAAGACATGGCTTCAAAAGTTTTGTCAAAGTGGCTCTTTGTTAGGAACTTGTAATTGTTCCGTTGCAAGGCAAAGCCTTCTTTTCTTAAGGAGGGAAGACAGTGCACTGATCACCATGCTTCTTAGTGTGAAGAAGAGAAGGAATGTACACTGATCACCATTTTTCTTAGCGTGGGTTGGCTACTTGAACCATGATAACCTCAGAAGCCGTATCTACCTGCATAAAAAAGTTGAAAATCGATTTATTCGAATTCAATAAAAAACTTTTTCACAAAAAATAAAACGGACTTCCAAAAAAAAACACTACAAAGTGAAAAATAACTTTGATTTCGGAAGTCGGTGTCTTGGGTTTTTTATTTTCGTTTTTTGCCACCGACTTCCGAAATAAAAGTAAAAAAATTTCACTTTGTAGTGTTTTTTTTTTGGAAGTCGCTTTTATTTTTTGTGAAAAAGTTTTTATTTTTCACTTTTTAGTTGTGGTACCTACACAAAACTCCCACAAAATTTTTAATACCAAGTAAATTACAGTGACAGGAACTATTAGTATATCATCCACATATACTAGGTGGGAAAAATATGTAGGTATTATTGAAGCTAACTCAAAAACCCCTCATCAGATCTTGACCAAATTTATATGGGACCAATTCTGAAGTATGCCCTACCAAACAAAAAAGAATCATCAAAATCAATTCATAATTGGTGGAGTAATCGCGTAATAAACATACAAAAAAAAAAACAAAAAAAAACAAACAAACAACCGAATTGAGAACCTCCTCCTATTTGAAGTCGGTTGAAAATTCAACAAAACAATTTGAATTCAATTTAACATCAGTTCTGTAATTCCCGATGGGTCCGGATTTGGTGTACAGTCACGGACTTTAATTGATAAGCCACTGACAAAGTTACCAATTTTGCAGTTTTATAAATTCATGAGATTACACGATTAAACACGAACTCAAACCGCATGCTCGTCAACAAGATGACAAATTACATAAAATCGAAAATAGTCTTATCCATAGAGGTTGAATGTTGACTAACACGTTGTCAATGATATACGTTTATCCAATCTATTTGATATTGACCATTTTTGATATTGAGCTCTGTAAATATTCGTTATTTCTGAAAAACTATCCGAAGATAGTGACAGTTGAAAACTTGAAATGTCGATGTCAGAGACTATAATTTCGAATTTTGGTGAATCATAGCCGTAATTATTTACGCGGTAATGCCAGCTGCAATTTCTGAAGAAATTCATCATAGAATTGTAACAATGCATCAGCAGTCTGTGTGCAACAGTTATCATAATTTTCATGAACATTATCGTGGACGCTACGCGTTCGGATAAAATCGTCGGACGGAATTTTTTAGATGTCGAAATGACCAATCATAACTTCTCCGTACGCTAACGTTACTATCACTACGCTAAAAATATTGTCGCTAGGGTACGGTTGCTAGACCTGCAATTGGTTGACTTTGGGTGACTTCACTCTGCTGTCAAGTTTGTAGTTATGGCTCTCAGGTTAGCCAACCGTTAATATTGCATGAAATTTTATTCTTTTATCATACGAAGACATTTTTGACTGTCCGTGTCTGGATGTACGAGTACAAGCGACTAAGCTAGATTTGCATTAGACGGCTAAAATACGAACAGTAGCAAGTGACTCATCAATTAAAGTCCGTGACTGTACCTATAGCATACCATTCTTCATCATTTGCGAGTCTATTGCCATTAACTGGGCATGAATCCAGACTAAAAGCTGCTACTGAGAAATTGCTGAGGAAAAACCCAATAACATTTTGCCTGACCTGAGAATCGAACCCAGGATCTCACTCTAGCATGGATCATTAGACCAACGGGCAATTGGATTAGATTTAAATGTTTATCTTAATTTTTAAGTACGAAAATAAGCCGTCAGGTTTCTTCAAGATGTTTTTAATAACCTTGATGATTTTAATTATGAATTATGATGCAAATTAATGAAATAAATCATTGTTTTGTCCTGAAAACAATTATCTTTCATTTGTAACCACCACAACATTAATTTGGTTACAAGAAAAGCTCCAAGTTGCGTATGAACGTAAATTAAGAAAAAGGATTAAGTAAAGACCGTAGCAGCTGCAGGCGTTCTATAGTTTCTGCCTACCCCTATGGGAACATGTGAGAGTTTATGTATCTGTCGCAGTAAGATTGTTGAAGCCGAGATATATATCCCTAGTGATATCTAGCGATATAGGTACATATTTATCGTAATATAGTTTAAACTGTTTCACAATTCAAATATCGAGTAAAAGAGCATTAGTTTTCCTCTCAACAGTAACTGTGGGTATTTATATATTTAAGATCTATGTATTTATTTAAGTATTACATTATACGTGTAGGTTTATTTCAATATTTTTGTTTAAGACTTCGCATATTTATATTTTTTTCAACAAAAGTAGGGCTCTCTGAGGGTTATGAACCGATTTCATATAACTATATTACGGTACATAGCTATATCCCTAGGGATATAACTATATCATGGCTTCAACTATCTTACTGTGACGAATCTATTTAGGTCCGCAAAATATAACATGCATGGAAAAGCTTATTTAGTATTAGCGTTTATATTTTCATCGAAAGATACACGAGCTTTTTCAGCCAATTTTTCAGCACCATTTTTTATGACAGGAAAAATAAAAGAAGAACGGTTTCCAACGACTGTGAGTGACACTTTTGGACGTTTTCTCACGTCATATCTATACGGGAAATAATGCGTTTGAGGGAATTTATTTGAGTTTGTATGAATTTAATAACAGTCTGAGGAGTTATTCCAATTATACGCAAAAAAAAAGTTTTGGAACGAAGTTCAGTATCTTACGTTATACTCTGAACACTTGGCGAATGAAAATTAGATCGAAAAAGGTGTAACATTTTGATCGTCACGACACTTTTATATATTTTTTTTTTAATTATTTTTTAGGGGTTCCTTTCCATAACGCCCTGGTGTCATCACTGCGTGGATCTTCCGGAGGACACGGTGGAGCATACTGTGGAGGTATGCCCGGCTTGGGCAGAGCACCGCCGTGTCCTCGTGGAGGCAATCGGTGGCGGGGATCTCTCGCGTCCGGCCCTGGTCCAGGCCATGGTACGGAGCAAGAGGGCATGGGAGGCCGTCACCTCCTTCTGCGAAGCAATAATGCTCGCAAAGGAAGAGGCGGAACGCGTGAGGGAGAGGCAAATTTCGCGCCCTCACGCCCCTAGCCACCGCAGGAGGAGACACCCTGGGCGTCGGGAATCAATCGCTGATTCCCGGCCACCGTAGGCGCGGGCTTGCGGACGGTGAGCAATGGGTAGCTCGCCGTCCGGTAAGGACCAAGCCCGGGTCGACGGCGCGTTGTGTTCCACGTGCGCCTCAAAGAGTGTCAGCGAGTGAAGGGGTCCGATGAGACCATTGCCTGCCGGGGTTGCGGGAAAGTCCGAAAGGGATACCGTGGCCCCCTGGCATTGCACAGGCAACAGAAGGAACACGGGTGGGTTTTAGTCAGTAAGAGTCTGACACGCCCTCCCGCTCCACCCAGAGCGGGAGACGTCATTTGATGATTTCCCACCCACAAAAAAAAAAAAAAAGGGTTTCCTTTCCATAAAAAGAAAAAGCGAAACCCTTATACGATCACTTCGTTATCCATCTCTTCGTCTGTCTTGCAATCTGTCAAGACTTTTTTTTTCTTTTTATGTAATACCATGCAAAACTTTTTACTGAGTAGTCCAATTTGAACGACTGTTTTATTGGGGAGGGTATACTTCAAAGTTGGTCCCATATAAAATTCAAAACTTAAATCCACCCTTAAGGGTAGACAGCAGGACACGCCCTGGGCGTCGGGAATCAAAAGCCGATTCCCGGCCACCCTGCGCGCACCGGGCTTGCGGACGGTGAGCAATGGCTTGCCGCCCGATAAGAACCAGGCCCGGGTCGACGGCGCGTTGTGTTCCACGCGCACCTCAAAGAGATGTCAGCGAGTGAAGGGGCCCAAGGGTGCCGATGCCTGCCGGAGTCGCGGGAAAGTCCGAAAGAGATACCGTGGCCCCTGGCAACTAACACGTAACTGAAGAAACACGGGTGGGTTTTAGTCAGTAAGAGTCTGACACGCCCTTCCGCTCCCGACCCAGAGCGGGAGAAGTCATTTGATGTTTTCTCACTCAAAAAGGTTAAAAAAATTGGGTTTATTGATTTTTCACTTACCGATTTTTTTATTGCGAACCGATTCTGTTGTAATTTCGCGCACATAATGTAGTTCTGATGACACATTGACATAATAAAGAACTGCAGTTCATCTGATGATGGAGTCGCGAGAGCTCCTCAGCAGTTTACAGCAGCTGCATCATACTCTTATTTGGGCTTATTTCATTCACCTTTAGACCTAGCTGGGGTATTACTGTTATCGAAGGTCTGACGATGGAGACGGAGGGCTGTTGAGAAAATTCCTTACTTGAGGAAAACAATCAAAAGCGAAAAATAAAAAACTTTTTTACAAAAAGAAAATTACCGACGAAAAAATACTGAAAAGCGAAAAATAAGAATAACCTTTTAGTGTAACTAAGCTCCTTATCAAATTTATGTAAAAAAAAATTGAGGTAGGTTTAATTTTTTGTATAAAATCTTTTCTCAGGAACACTCGGAGGTATCAAGTTGAAATTAATATCAAATACGTAGGTACCGCACAAGGGACCGCACCCCTTCAAGCTCTAAATAAATCAAATAATCAGTCAACGCAACAAAAAAATACGGCTATTTGCGACATATTTTGATTTTGAGAACATGTTTTTCCACTACAGTGTTAAGTTTTTTTTTGGGATAAATTCATCCCAGCTACGCATCTCTTCGTTGTGCGTGGTTCGACACGCGCTTGGCCGGTTTTTTTCATTTAGTTACTCTCAAACGTTGCAAAAATTTAATTTTACTTCATTAATACAATTAAATAATATACAGGGTGGCAGGGGACTTCGACGCGAAAACTGTTACCTTGGATTCAGTACATGATTCTGAACCAACCTTCTTTTTCATCATAGAATAACTTCTCCCGCTCTGGATGGAGCGGGAGGGCGAGTCAGACTCTTACTGACTAAAACCCACCCGTGTTCCTTCAGTTGCCTGTACATTGCCAGGGGCCACGGTATCCCTTTCGGACTTTCCCGCAACCCCGGCAGGCATCGGTTCCATCGGACCCCTTCAGTTGTTGACATCTTTTTGGAACACAACGCGCCGTACCCGGGCCTGGGCCTATTGGACGGCGAGCTACCCATTGCTCACAGTCCGCAAGCCCGCGCCTACGGGGGCCAGGAATCGGCCTGCGATCCCCGATGCCCAGGGCGTCTCCTCCCCTCCTTCACGCGTTCCGCCTCCTCCTTCACGAGCATTACTGCTTCGCAGAAGGAGGTGATGGCCTTCCATGCCGTCTTGCTCCGGTACCATGGCCTGAACCCAGGCCGGACGCCTCCATGAGGACACGGTGATGCTCTGCCCAAGCCCCCTGAGTTCAGATTCATGTATCGCATCGATTTCCTTGCTATCCTGTATGAACAGCGAAAGGAATTGGGTGTCCCTTGAAACCTCGCGACTTTTTTTAAATAATAATATTATTATGTTGAAGTGTGTTCACAGTAGAAACCTAAAGAACACAGGTACTGCAATAACATTACCTAAATGTATTTTTTTTTTCTATTATATTATGGAAAATTAAAAAGTTATTGCTATTTAAAATTCAAGTTTTTTGTACCAAAATTATCCCAATTCCATAAAAAATTGGTAATTTTCAACAGAGGTCATAAGTTATGACTTGCAGACACCCGCTAAACGATGCGACGGCACACGTGCCCCATGTAAATAACCCGGTAAAAGTACCCATTGAAAAAAAAATGCGGCTTTTTTCTTTTTCCAGAATACTACCACATATAGACTCTCAGTATGATTCTCAACAACAGGGTTTTTGTTACACGCTGTATAATAATTACTAACAAACCGCATACTGGCATCTAATCTGCGTTCGCAATTAATTTGCCAAACATGTAAACAAACACGAGTTTTAGGAAAAACCACTGTAATGCCTACACATAAGGTTTAGTTTGCGCTACAATTTCATATTTTTAATGACTTTTCCAACAGTACAAGTCGGCTTAAAATCAACTTTATTTACACTTGCATAAACTTGATGTTTGTCTAAGTGGAAAACTTGATGTTTGTTTATATGTTTGGCAAATAAATTGCAAAGGTAGATTAGATATCTATTTTACAACCGCCATAGTACTTAATTCTTATCAAAAATCTACCAAGCCTTACTTTAAGCCGACCATGACAAATACCAGTATCTGCCTGACCTCTGCCATGACGTCATCAGTCAGTGCCCAATGCCCATAGTTTTAGACAAGGGTAGACAGTAAAATAAGGGATGACAACACCCTTGTTACTGGCATCGTTTGTGGTTTAAAAATAAATTCGGCCTTGCAATTTAAATGTAACTTTTTATTTGTTGAAATGCGTCCAGAAATTTGAAAAAAAAATATCAAGTGTATTTTGTTTTTGTGGACATAATTATTGAAATAAAGTTACAACTTATTAATAAATAATAATAATAAATTCTTTATTGACCCAAAATACAGGTGTAACATACTTATTTAAAACCCTGGCTCCTGAGCTAGGTAGAAACCTGTGTTACAGTACATGTGGTACATTTCATAGTATATAAGCTGTGCAATAAATTAATTTGAAAACATGGTAAAATAAGAGAAATTAAAGATGCACGCAAGCTCTTTTGGTATGCAATAACTGTGCATAAATGTGTGTGTGTATGTGTGTGCGTGTGTGTGTGAGATGGTGTGGGGGTGTGTGACGGTGTGTGCGCGTGTGTGGGATGGTGTATGTTTAAGTGGGTTTGTGTCTTATGAGTACTGCTGTGTACTAGGTCTTCCGTCCGGTGATAATCCATGTGGATATTTTTTTTTTACTTATTTAAAGTTTGTTTAAACAATTTTTTTATCAGTTAATAAATTTAAAACATACTTTGCTTGCATACTCGTAGATGGGGAGCATAATACTATGCTACGTGACGAGCTACGGCGTAGCATGCACTGCTACGATCGCGTAGCACGAACGCACTTTCATACATACATTTTTAAATCACTTGAGACTTCACTTTAGGGTAAGGTGTATGGCAACGACAAAAATACGAAAAAAAACAGTCTTAGCCAGAGGTATCGTGTTACCCATTAACTGGTTTATGGAGCTCAGTTAAGCAGTCGCTCTATGTACTATATGTGTGGTATTCAGTTGCATCTGGGTAGACTGGAGGCCTATCCCAACATAGCCGTGAAATACCTTATTTTTCCTTCATTCCATCATTTGTTTTTTTTTAAACGTATATTGTTTTTTTTATCTTTCTTCTCAACATTATCATCTATTTTTGTATTGTGACTTATCCGGGTAGTTTGGAGGCCTGGAAATCACACAGTAACACAGGTATTCCTATTTCAGGCTCTAGTCTGCACAATATCAATGTATTTTTGTTTTCCTACACATTTTGGTGTTGTACTGATGGTTCATCAAGTGGTGGAGAAAATAAACATTTACTTTATTATTATTTTATTATCCTATCTGTCCAAATGTAAGAGATATTCATATAATTCTTCAGGTTTATAACAACCTTTATTTCCGTTTATAAATTTGAAAAGGCTTTCCAATAGGGTGTTTAACGCAATTTATGGAAATGACAGCCAGTTCGTTTTGAGTACGATCCGCACCACGATGACAGAACAAATTGATATGGCAATGGAATAAAAAATGTCACCTCAATACAAAGATGTATCTTTGCACAGAGTTGTCTCATCACCAGTGATCGGAGTACGCTGAGCTATTTTGGTTCAATGGCCGCTAACGTTGATGTTAATATGGACATTCCCCGGGATTCTAACTGAAACTCCGGGATTCAAAAAAATATATAGATTTTTTAATAACAAGGACAAAAGACAGCTTCTCTTATGTATATAAATGTGTATAACGCGTGACATGATAGTGAAAAAAAAAACCATGGCGGGCTGCACCGCTAGAGGTACTTGATACTTGTCTGTACAAATTTGTTACAGAAAATTAAATAAAATATTATTTAAAAAATAAAGATTTTAATTTTAATAACCTGAAATGTATCCGTCTTATACTTACCCGTCGGAGGAGGAGAGAATTTGACAAAGTAATTTCGAACTTATTTAATAATGTATATTTCAAATCCCGGGACTCCAGGAGTGTCCATATTAAGACAACGTATTGCAAGTACAAAAAATTGCTCTACCTACTTCGATCACTGCTCATGGCAGTAGAGGAGATCTTTGTAAAGAAATTCATTCAGGGAAGTACTATATTCATTCTTATTTCTGTTACTATGCAGGTTTGCTGTGCTATCAGTGCCAGTATAATTACTGGCGCATGAGACATCAATTTAACTTGAGTCTAAGCCATACATAACACATACATAACATCACGCCTTGTTTCCCCGAAGGGTTGAGCAGAGGTGTACCATGTTTAAGTCCCATGTAATAGGGGGCATCCAGACTCCGGGCTGCTTCTGAGAAATTCCAGATAGAAAAACCCAATGACACTTTGCCCAACCCGGGAATCGAACCCAGGATCTCATGCTCAGCAGTAGCGCTTGCGACCACCAGACCAACGAGGTAGTCATGTCTAAAGGCTATAAACGAAATCCGTAGCTTCGGTCAAAGATACGGACTCTTTCAACTTTGTATCACCTACGGACGTTATTAGTTGGGGTCCGAATTAAGAATTAATGACACCACAATTTGACAATTGTCCATACTCCCGATGTGTTTTTACCCGTCTGAAAAAGTTAGTTAATCGGGTGTAAGGTTTACTTCAAAGTTGCGAATTACTTTCGCATGGGCCGTATCTTCGTTGACGGACTTAGAGAGTAGGACCCCACTGTGGTAACCTTTCTGATATTGCAGATTATACCAGCAACCAACAGGTGAGCTGCCTACTTGATTGTCATACATAATATTATTCATGCTTTTAGCTCTTTAGTCTAAATACAAGAAAAACTTCAGTTTATCCCCCGTGTCTTTGATCTCAATACTCATCCCGCTCATAACGACATCACTGCACAAACCTCCCTCGCTAAGTGGCAGTTTCATATACAGTTTTTATCCTCGTAACTCCTACGTAATAGTCTAAAGAAAAGAAAATCCTCAGTTTATCTCCCGAGATTCTTTAATCTCAGTACTCAACCCACTCATAATGACTGTGCCATAGCTGTGCACAGATCTCCCACGCTATGTTGCAGTATTGTGGTGGTATTACTATACAATGTGGATCTGGACTTACGACATTAAATTAAAACGAGCACAGTACTAGTCCATAGAAACATTTTAAAATACGAAGATTAGTAGTTAATGGAAAATTGAAAAATTGCAATTTTCAAACAAAATAAATAGCAGAATCGACTGCATAAAAAGTAAACACGCTTTATCTACGAAAAGTCACTAACCTGTTGCGCGGTCCGATGCGGGTCGCGGCGGGGGGCGGCGCCTGCGCTGCGGTGCGGGGCGTAGGTGGACGTGGGTAGGTAGTTTAGTCGGAGAACAACAAATTAGCGGCATAAACTCACTAAGTTGCGTGTTGTTAATTAAAAGATCACTGGTTGAATAATTAATCACATAATATCACATCACAATCAGAATTTACATCAATAGTCAAATTTATAAATTTTCAAGGTTTCCACCGTTGTTCATTATGCACAAGCGACATCGATACCTAATTAACTAACTAATATTAAACTAAATCTGAACAATAAGTCACACTAAATCGTCTTTAATCACAAATAACAACTAATTTTTTTCGCAAAATCACAACAATGCGCGCGCGGCTCGTCTCGTGATAAAAAAAGTAGCCGAGTGCGCTCCTCAAAGGGCGCCGCTGCACTGACTGTGACCGAGTCCCGAGACTGCCGAAAAAATTCCGCTCACACACACACTCGCAATTGTCTACGCACCACTAATGCATAATTTGCGTAAGTAATATTTCTTTTTCTTTCTAATTGTAGTATTATTTTGTGGGACTGGGCGGGGCGCGTCAGAGTGGAATCGTATGACACCTTTCTCTGTCTCTCAAGCATATTGAGACGTAGAGGATAGAATCGTACGTTTTGCACAGGTTCTTGACCTTACAATGTTTACCTATTATTACGGACTCAGATCTACATCATGTTGAAAAATAAGAAAATGAAAAATAATTTCCTGTGGCTAAAGTATTCATTGGATTTGATTGATTTTTTGTATACGGGTAAAAAACATTACACTCTATAAGTGGTTTTGAGGAATGTCAAGCGTCCTGCTCCACATTGTATAATTAAATTTAAATCATATTGCAGTACAGAGCGGCAGGTCATGATTACATTCATTTATATTTTCAAATCAATTAATACTGCGAAATATTATTATTTGACTGTTATTTAGGATGTTGTCAACCGTCACTTCAAGCTATGATTGAATATATGAACATAGACTTATCTTTATATTATTTTGTTTTGGTTTTTGGCTTGGTGTGTAATTAATTTCCGGGATTCATCTTTATTAGTAACACCATATTACTTTTTATTTTGCTTAAATTATGCCACAGTTTCATGCAGGTTTCAGTACTACCACCACACCCTATAAAATACAATAGACAATATATTTAGTAACTTAATCCGCTTATCTGTTCTTAAAGAGTAATAAAAAACCCTGTTAGAAAGCGACACGTGTTTCACCTCTCAACGAGGCATCTTCAGGATTACTGGTTGCAAACCCAGACACGACGTGTTGCCACGCCAAGCGCCGAACACAGTGCGTCACACCACCCGACAACCCCACTTATATAGTGTTACTTATCGATTAGGGGTGAACAATCGCAGAAATGGTGACCTTAGAATACTCGTATTTAATTCGTTTAAGAGAATAAGGTTTCCTGTATTATTTCTTGCAATTTCTAAACTCTCTAGTACTGACATTCTGAAACCTTTATCAGATGTGTGTAACATTTTTAAAGTGTTGACCTGAATTTATTATGTGTGATCTTTCTAGACAACTATTCCTGTACGCTGCGTCGCTTGGCGTAGCAACACGGCTTGTCCGGTTTCGCAACAAGTCAACCGTCATCCTGAGGATGCTTTGTTGAGAGGTGAAACACTCGTGTCGATTTTTTGCAGTGTTATTTACGACTCTTTAAAAACAATTGGATTAGGTTACTAAATATACGTCGTCTATTGTATTTTATAATGGAGTTTCGCAAAGCCACGCCTGAGCCAATTAACTACCACACCCTATAACTTACGTCTGATGTCTATTTACACCCTATAGTCTTACCATAGTATCCATAGTAAAGGGGCTTGTGGCTAAGTCGAAAGCTTGCTGAGGTCGGACCGTGGATGGATGACCATCCATAACATACCGAGTTTTTATTTTGAAAAACTAGTTTGTTGCATTTCACGCCGCGACAGCGGCTGGCGAGCGCTACTTCCAACTTGATCGCTTTCCATAATATCATATTTGGAAACCCAATAAAAGTCCATCGACTTTTTTTGCGTGGTCCCTACTTTGTTTGATTTGTTGTATTCCGCTGCCATGATGCACATAAAAAACAGAGCACCATCAACGCCTCTACCGGTGGATAATCTAACTATTTTACGATATGATCACTAATGTTTGGCCACATCATGAAGTAGTCGTGCGTTTAACTGTTCATATCGTTAAACGTTGAGTATTCAATGATCTGGCCAGGACACTTCATGATGTGACCAGTGGTCGATGTTCATTTCATGAAATGATTAATTTTAAGATCTGGCCGCGACAAACATATAATAATCTATGCATAGTATAAAACAAAGTTGCTTTTCATGTCTGCCTGTGATACAGAGACAGGCCCTTTAATTTGTGTAAATAATTTCATCACCGCTGCTCTCAAAACGGTGAAGGAAAACATCGTGAGGAAACCGGCATGTCCTAGAACCAAAAAATTTGAAGACATGTGACATCTACCAACCCGCACTAGACCCGCGTGGTAACAGCCCACTCCCTCTTGAAGAGAGGAGGCCTGTGTCCCAGCCATGGTAACATTATAGGCTCATTATGCTGTGATAACGCTCAGTTCTTCAACACTAAACAATGAATAGGGTATTTTACTCTATAAGAGAAAAAATTTAAAAATATATTATTGAGATAACTTAGGCAAAAAGCAGTGGGAAAACGTTAGCTTTAGTTCATAAAATAGCAAACTAAATTTTAAAATTCAATTCAAAGGTTTCAGCTTGTTTAATCTGTTTCATAACACCATTAGATAGTAGTCGCCATGTTATTACGTCGTACGGCTATGTAAACTTAGGAGTGTTAACTGTCAACTATCAGCGTACCTTTAATCTATAAATTTGTTTACATAGTGAACTGACGTCATGACCACAGAGCAATATGGCGTCCTTTGCGTCCAGCGTTTTCGTCAAATTACGCGCGAAATTTGAAAATGCAAAATTTAAATGCATTTTTATGACACTTAACGATTGAATAAACAATTTGTGAATTTTTTAGTGGTTCATTAGCACAATAGAATCTAATTGAGACACTCAAAAATGGGTGTAATACCCTATTTCAATGCTGTTTCGCCTTATTATAGAGCAATTATATATTTTTCACTTCTCATGCTCTGAAAGTGCTTATTTGTGCAGGATATAGGCTGCACAAAATCGAATTTTGTGTACTGGTGCATTAACGTATCTACTCATAAATTTATCTATATTAAAGCAAAGAAAATGAGCCATACAGCCAAACACAATAAGAAGTTCATAGATAGAATTTGTTATTGTACAATATTTACTTTAATTTATTTGCCTTGTGTTTTTTAAGAAATAAAAGATATTAAAATTTAAATTCAAGTACTGTAGGTTATTTAATTAATTTAAGAACATTATTATTACAAAATTAATGTAATAGTAGGCCGTATAGGTCTGCAGCCCAAGCCTAATATCAATGTCGTAAAATTCAGAAAAATACCGTTAATATGCCGGGAAAAACAATTTCCTTCAGTATTCAAAAATGTACTAATTTTACTTTGAATTTTAATTAAAGAAATGTGTTTTATTTCCTCGCAATCGAAGTGAAAAGCAGAGTTTATAACTCATCCACAAAACCATTTTATCCTCGACATTACTATCAGCCCTCGCCTTCATCTCGGGCTGCTAAAAGTCTCGGATAATTTAAAATGGTTCGTTTTGTGCAATCTACTATTATTTTATACATTCATATTAAAAATCTCGATGTTTTGTCAAGTCATCAAATCCGTGCGAAACAGGGGCGGGGCACTATTTTATAAATAAAAATAAATAAACAATGCCATACAAACTCATATAGAACAGAACAATAAACTGTATAAGCTTCGAAATTCAATAAAAATAAACTACTGCATGCTTCTCATATTTGCACGGCTCCACCCTATCACGGAGCATTTAAAAAAACCTGGCGCCGCGTTCCAAATACCACTTTTTTTTTATTCCTGTCACTCCGTCAAGGTATACTATCCAATCAATATCCGAATCGATGTTTTTGCCGTTTTTTATTACAGAACAGTTTTTTATTATTGTTTTTACGTTGATTATTAAAAACGGATGTCGCATTGTCAGCTTTGATGGGTAGCGCCATGTAGTAGCGGTTGGTAAAACTAATATTTGTTTGGAATATTTCCCTCATTTTTCTTTGCTTTTTCGTTATCGCTTAGTTTCTTTTCAGTCACTTTTGCTGATATTGCATCGCGGAAAACGAGTATTTTATTGTAAAAAGGAGGTCTAATATGTATGTGTATTAGCGATTGTGACTGTAACTGTTGTTACAATTTTTTTTATCACATTTATTCAAAAAGAGCAAATACATTCTTCGTAAAGAGGGACTAAAATAGCTCTTTAATACCTAGGGACTAAAAGTAATTTGAATTGAATGGAATGTGGATATTGTTATTTAAAGTTTCAATAACCAAAGAGATCAATCACGAATATTGTATGAACAAGTAACAGGCTGATAAAGAAACCACGTGCGAGACGAATAGAAAAAAAATTAGAAAAAAACGTGGACAATGCATTCCTGCTTCGTTCCTAATTATTTACTCAAATTCGGATTTTACTTCGTTTTATAAAAAAAATGTGTGTTTACCTCAAGTAGTGAGAATGAAATAAATAAACGTGACTACCTACGAACGAACGACGAACCTACTATTCTTATTCTTATGTTGCAGTTACTTATTTTCTCATAGAGGGTGATAAAAAGTAGAGTATCCACCTCGGAAGCAACATTATTTTAAACTCGAGTGACGTACTTTGAATCCTTCGCTACGTTCAGGATTGTACTTTAGTATTCCTCGCTACGCTCAGGATTCTACTCTTGGATCCTTCGCTCCGCAAACAATCTACTATTTTATAATTTTATGAACTCTTCACGTGTGGATAAAATTATAAAAAATATTTATTTGTGAAATCTAAATCAACAAAATATAGGTAAAATTGATTGTTTGTTTTTAAGACGTATAATTAGATAGATAGATAGATAAATCATTTATTTAGTGCACACAAAAAACAGCACAGCATACAAAAGCACGATTAAATAATTACTATACTGCAAGGTGCCAATATACAAACAAATATAAAAGGAAGAAAAACAATGACACTATTGGCTATGACACGCTTTAACGAACATAAAAAAGGTGTGGTATGCGCTTCAAGGTTGCACCAAATGGGAATATTCTGCTGAATAATAATTAATATATATATTTTTTTATATAAAAAAAAACGTTGCCCCACTACACTACACTAGGAATTTCTCCTGTATTGAAGGTGCGTTTACAAACATTTAAAACTCACATACACAAAGAGCCAGACCCGGAACAACTACTTGTTACTAGCGCAGCAGTCAATCACTTAACCACTGCGCCAACCGTCTCGTCAAATTAAATCTCTGAAAGATTGATACGATTACAAAAGCTACTCTATTGTTGAGTGTTTATGGTATGTTACGGTTGACTTTCACGCGGATGAATTCACGGGCAGAAGCTAATGGTCCATTAAAAAAAGTCTCGTCGACCGACCGTATCTACTAAGTGCTGATATACACGAGCACCACATTGCCAACGGCAGAAGCAACTGCAGCCGTAGACTCATCAGTGCCACTCGTTAATATGAGCACTGAGCACCCTGTGCAGTCAGCCACGCTACCAACAAGCATTTTTTTTTAATACGGCGTCATTATAAGCCTCTGCCTCTTACCTACACTTAACAATATTCTCGTAAAGCTCGCGTCGACTCGAGAAAAGAAGATTGACCTGAAAGAGAACTAAACTTGAAAATCACTTGACATCCACTAGTTCCCTCGATACGCCTTAGAATTCAGCCCATTCTATTGCCAAAAATAGTCTTGAACGTAACGTAATAGTAAAAGCTCAATGAATAGTAAAAACATAAAGCGTAAGCTGAAAGAACATTACATCAACTCGTTTATAACTTAACTGTTAGGCCTCTGCCTCGAATTTTGCGGGCAGCGGGGCGGCGGCGGCGGCGGCGCGGGAGTGGCAGGATATTATGCGTAAAATCAAATGGACCGGTTCTCGAAAACAGCGGCGCGGGGGTGGGCAACGAGCGGTGCACTCCAGTCAAGCGGTGACCTCCCGCGCCGCCGCCGCTGCCGCCCCGCTGCCCGCAAAATTCGAGGCAGAGGCCTTAATAGCGCGTTGATCAAATCTCAGGCCATGGCATGCTAAGACAGACCCCAGAGGTCTAATTGTGTGCTTTGTAAGTGTAAAAAGGAATTGTAATGTGTAAGGAAAAAAATAAAAATTGAGTTTTGCTTAAATCTTCGCGTATTTATAATTTTTTTTCTCTTCTTGTTCTCTCACACTATTGTCTACATTTCTTTCACATTTCTCCTGTCGCAGGTCTGCTGGAAGAAATTTCTAAAGAAATAAGCAGTACCTTTGTACTCATCATTATGATTATGTCTTATCTGTATCTAATTTTCTGTGTGTACTGTGAGGGTTTAGCCTCACAGGGGGTTGGTAACTATGAAATAAAATATGCGGAGGTACTTTAAGAGGTCCAGAGGACCGCTATATTATAAGCTCACAAGTAAATACAATAATTATTAAGATGCAAGCTTGCACGAGACGGGGCCCTAGCACCATCTCGTGCAAGACAAAAGCTAGACACGTAAATATTCAAAAGTAATTTAAGTTTAAATGTTGGAATGTTGCCAGTCATACAAACTGCCAGCCACTAAAGCACTACAGTACTTAGATAATAAAAAAAATTGAAAAAAATCATAGTAAAATAACGCAAATTAGTAATGTTACCGTAATTGTTCTCTTAATGTTTTATGAGAATTGATACACTGTTTATTAGCAAGAAACCAGGGACCGAACACCTTTATAAATTACGGTACAGGTATCGAAGAATTTTGCTTACTTCTGTAGAGCAGAGAGCCAGCCAGGCGGTGTGAAGGCCTAGCTTTGGCTATGTCAGCCCCACGCAGTGGATGCACAAAGTATGGAAGTTAGGTTAGGTTAGTATGTTGCAGGCGGCGAGCGAAAATAAACGAACAGAATCACTTATTACAATACTTATTTGTCCAATGAAGAAAATTACACGTTACTTATTATGATTAATATTAATTACAAAAATTCAGCTGATCGAACGTTCGTTGCAATAGACAGTCTTCTTTTCGTGTGGTTAGTAAACTAACCTGGTGTCAGAGTTTTAAAGCCGCCCACGGGCCTCTGACTTGGCTTCACATGCCGTCGAGAAATATCTCTCAGGCATGCCGGTTTCCTCACGATGTTTTCCTTCACCGTTTTTTGAGCAAGTGATAATTATATAATACGCACATGAATCCGAAAATTCAGAGGTGCGTGCCTTGGGTTCGAACTCGAGACCTATGACTTGTCAGTCTGACGGTCACACCACTAGGCTATCACTGCTCAATAGACAGTGAACGGTATAGAGAGTTGAGTACTGTCAGTGTCATCGAGACAACATTGACAGATCTATAGCATTGATTTGTTCATAAATCCTTACCATGTCTCATAGAGAAGTTGAATGGTGTACCAATACATAGCGTTCAATATTCCAACAACTTCTACGACTAGAAATAAAGAAAGAAAGAATAATATTTATTTTGACACAGTTCGTGAAACACATAATAACAAAATAAAAAGTGAAAATAATCTTATAGCAATAATAGTGTGTGCCTCACGGCTGCGCCAAAAAAGTTCATTTCAGCATGAATGCCAGAAAAATGCTGTCTGACGCTGGGTTTCTAATGAACCCTTATGGACAAGTGACGGGGAGTACCAACAGCATCAACATACATAATTAATTATGACGCTGACTAAGGTTACCGCTAGCTGGGTTACCAAGAAGAAGAAACATGTAACCTCTATTTAGGTTACCGTTTTAATACCGGCTAAACACACACAGGCGACCCACGCCTTTTGACTAATGCCGACGGCACGTGTTAGAGGTAAATTTATTTCGGTAACCGGTATTAATACTGGTTGTATTCAATTTAAGGTACAAGGGTACCTTAAATTAAAAAATACCTGTAAATATATTAATGTTGTAACAGAAAAAATACCCGTATTGATTGATCATACCGGTTGCGGTCCCTGCAAGAAACGCAGGAATAATAATGCAAGATGTAGGTATTAATATTAGATTGCTTTGTTGGTGAAGTGGTTGCAAGGGTGACTGCTTAAGGTGGTTCTATCCCTGGGTCGTTAAAAATCTCTCAGTAGTAGCCTGGGGCTTGGATATGTGCCCGGTTGAAGGCTGCATTCTGAAAGCGGGCAACGTCGCAAATAAAGTCAAATATTTAGCTTTTTTGATTAATTTAGCAATATTATCACTATACGGAAATATGAAATATGACTATAATTAATATAGTAATACTGAATATTTAGTTTTTTAATGTAAAAAAAATATTTGGAAACTTTCCAAATATTGTTTTTAATACCTAAAACGGGGCTATAATTGAAATTCATTACTAATATTCTAGTTCACTAGTTAGCGATATTTCATATTTCACACAGTAATATTGCATGAGGCCCTGGGTTCGATTCCCAGGTCGGGCAAAGTGTCATTGGATTTTTCTTTCTGGAATTTCTCAGTAGCAGCCCGGAGTCCAGATTTGTGCCCGGTTGATGGCAATAGGCTCGCCCCCTATTACATGGGACTTAAACATAACTGGCGAAATGTGGGTGTATTATAGGTACACCTCTGCCCAACCCTTCGGGAAAACAAGGCGTGATGTTATGTTATAATATTGCCAAATTAAACAAAACAGGTAAATATTATTTTGACACCCATTTGTGACGTTGTCAACTTTTAAAAACACTCTTAATCATAATTGGCGAAATGTGGGTGTATTAGGTAGATAAGACCTCTGCTTAACTCTTCGAGGATAACAGATGTGATGTTATATTATGTGGAATACATAAGATCCACACCGGACCCATTCGGGAAAACAGTAATAATAAGTACCTAATGCTATGTTTTCAGATTAATCGGTGAAAGTATTCACTACTTTATTTGACTAAATTTCTGTCTTCAAAGAAATTCCAAGATGGTGTTCTCAAATTCAATACCAAGCCAGATTCAAGGCCTATTCTGCTCCTCAAATTTATGAAGCTACCCTCTTTTATATTAAAAGCAGCACAATATAAATGTACCTCCAAGTTTCAGTTTATAAAGGAAAATGTCTCCATTTTTGTTCCGTGTAATTTATTCTGACTGAGTTCGTTATACATGTAAAACATTTTGCTTCATTACTTTGGAAGTATTGAAGCAATTTTATTTATAATTTTGTTTGAATCTTTTTGATAAAATGACTTTGTGAAGTGAAAAAATTCTATGTGTAAATTACATATTTTTAGTAGTAAAATGGTTGACGAATACTTAGGCTAGCTCTGACTGCCCCGTTGGTCTCGTGGTCACAAGCACCACTGCTGAGCGTGGTCCTGTGTTCGATTTTCGGGTCGGGAAAAGTGTTATTGGGTTTTTCATTAATAATTTCTTAAAAACAGCCCGGAGTTTGGGAGGTGGGGTTACCCCGTGCCTTGCAAAGCACGTTAAGCCGTTGGCCCTGCGCCTGATCTCTCTCCAGTCGTGTCGGATTGCCGTCTCATCGGACTATGAGAGTGAGGGAAGAAAGAGTGCTCCTGTGTCAGTGCACACACTTGTGCACTATAACATCTCCCGCGCTGAAGGCTGGTCTCCGCTGAAATTAGTCACCATAGCCGAAATTCGGTCTGGAGGACTATTACCTATTAATACTTAGGCCAGCTATTTGATTGCGTGACACACTTTCAATCATAAATCCATCGGATCTCTAAACTCAAAATCCTAATTTATAAATTAGGTCCTAAATTATAAATTAGGCAATGGGAAATTTAATTTAGGTTATTATCCTAAATTAAATTTCCCATTGCTTCATAAATTAAAAAAAAAAAACTGCTCGGCACTGTAAATAATGCAATGAATGTTGTTGAATTGTCAAAATGAATGGCCATCGTGTTACGCAATTTCCTCTCAGGTTTCTAAAAATCTAATTCAGTAAATCAGTATAATTATATTACCTATTGTGATTTTTTTGCCGATATAAATATGCTTCGAATACATAAGCTCAATATTTAAGCCAGTTATAAACAAACAAGAGGACAGGCTCCAAATCAAATAATTGTGCGTCTACAAAAGATGTCAAGTAAAATGATTATAATACGAAATCTAAACTCATTATTTTTCACAGTCGAGTGTAAGCGGTGCCTAAACATATAAAATATTAAGGGCGCTTAGCACTGCACCAGTGATTTATACTCCTATAAAGCATTTGAGCCACAATTTGAACTCGGGTGCAAATAACTTTAGTATAATACCGTCGCCTTGACTCATAAGTTATTACACTTTGTCACCTAAGGTAGTTTCCATAAATTAACGGTTTGCTAGCCTTGTATATCAGTACTAGTTATACTTTAAAGTTCACTTGGAACCCCACTCAAGTGAGCGCACACAATTCGAAAGCGAACTCATTTGTTTTTAAAGTAAATCATCGCGGATTCACAACGAGACACCGTTCGAATTTTAACTTCGGATTTGGAGTACTGTAGCGGTTACACCGCCACATACGAACTACGCATCAAAGACATGACGTCACACAAATCCTGCATCGCGCAATTAGAGTTTACCGCGCGAACGACATAGATAAGACTATCCGAAATCAACAGTCGGGCAGTCGGCCCGCCAGACACAACACCCGTCTGGTTGGAGGATCCTCCCTTTTCTATGGGGGATGAGTGAACTTTACACCCTGTTCCTCATGCCCCTAAAGTCCAAAGTAATGTTTAGAGAAAAATCAAGAGATCTGGCTGTTGCGTTGTTATTCTTGAAAAGTTTGATTAACATGGATATTATTGTTGTTTTCACCAAATTCAACGCAAAATGAGTCAAATGAATGAGTGAGTGAAAGCTTGAGGTCGAAAAGAAATTCATTCCACTGATTGCAGCGACTCAAATCACGCTTAGCACCTAAGTATGCTTATATACCCCACTCTGTACATGTTATAATAAATTTCAATACCTATACCCCGGAAGGCAATAATGTATTAATTAAATTGCTTTTACAGGGAAACTTGGCACTTTGCTGGTTCAATAATGTTAATAAGATACTCGCAAAGTTCGAGAACCGATACTGGTAACTTGTACAGCTTGAAAGCCTCTGATAGTGTAATGTAATTAGTTTAATAGTAGTTTGACATAGATTTGAAGAGTGAAGAATTTAATGAATTTTTAAACGTAATTTGGATTTTGAGGGATTTTGTGAAATACAAAACATCACATGACATTATTTTTGAGTTTTTACCGGCTTTAGAAAGAAAGAGGTTATGGGTTTTAATAATTCTGATGGTAATACTGTAGCGGTTACACCGCTACGTACGAACTACGCATCAAAGACATGACGTCACACAAATCCTGCATCGCGCAATTAGAGTTTACCGCGCGAACGACATAATTTTGGCAGTCGGCCCGCCAGACACAAAACCTGTCTGGTCGGAGGATCCTCCCTTTTCTATGGTGGATGAGTGAACTTTACACCCTGTTTCTCATGCACTTTGAGGTCCCATGTGTCTGAGAGTTCAGAAACAGTTCGAATTCAGCAATCAAAATACAACAGTCACTGGTGTCATTTTCTAATCATAATCTGAATCTTAGTTAATTTATTTATTGATTACCTGTAAGAAGGCTTACAGACTAATTCAAAATAATAGGTAACAACAAAACATTATCAAGTTGCTAATAACAAGCCTCCACAGATATATAACATATCGATTACTTAAAGCCGAACAATCAGCAATTAAACAATTAAATTATTAAAGTACAGATGCCAGCACATTAAGCCACTCCAATCCGTCAAACCTCAACATTGATCCTTATGCTTTAGTGATAAAGTTGAAAATCCATTAAAAAAAATTGACAAACAACATTTTGCGGCACCTCGAAGTGCTAGTCTGTACAGTAAGTAGGTTAGGTTAGTTTTATTTTGTTTATAAACCGTGCTTATTTAGAGTAAATTTATTATTATAATAATTATGTAATATTGAATGAACATTTAATTTCATCTACTATAGAATTCATAACGTCCCTACAAAAAGTTCTATAGTATGTTTGATTTGCTTACAACTACTGGCATCTCGATGAACAGTTTAAACTTTGTGAGACATTATTTATGTCATAGACTGCATCATCATCTGCCTAGCCTTTTCCCAACTACTTTGGGGTCAGCTTCCAGTCTAACCGGATGCAGCTGAATACCAGTATTTTATATGGAGCGACTGCCTATCTGACCTCCACAACCCAGTAATTGGGTAATACGATACCCCTTGGTAAGACTGGTTGTCAGACTTTCGGGCTTCTGACGACTCGTAACGACTGTCAAAGATCCACGAATGACAGCCGGGACCAACGGCTTAACGTGCTTTCCGAGGCACGGAGGAGTCTCGGTACGTAAAGATGGTCACCCATCCACAGATCAACCCCGGCAAGCGTAGCTTAACCTGACGGATCGACCCATGCGGCAGTTATTACTTAGTCACGCGCTCCTCTCTATGTCGTAGACTGCATATGATAAATAAATTATGTAAATAGGTCATGGCCGACCATTGTGTAAACGTAGTAGCACCAATTGAAAAAAAATGCGTGTTAAATATGCAAATATAACAAAAAGGAGGGTAGGAATGAATTCATTGGGACGTTTTGTGAACACGGAGGATCCTTGTGAAGGAGATTCCTGTTTTACCGTAATTCTTCTATAAAGTTTGGTGCAAATTATGAAATGCGCGATAAATTTTATGTTCTGTTAAAATTGTCTCACTGAAAGACAAAGACCTTGTCTTGTGCAGAGAAGGAACGATGATGTATATTATAGCGCTTGCTTACTACTTACATGATAGTGATTTTGGATGACCAAAAACCATTGAGGCGTGTTTTCTTCACGATACTTTCCTATCTGGCCGATGAAGTCGTACATATTTCTTTGCATTTTTGTATGTATCTTTTAGATAGTGCATCCTTAAACAAGCTTTTAGGCTAGCTTAAATTGTTTATATTATATAGCAGGATTTTCTTTTTTTTTTCGTGTGGTTAGTGACTAACTGGTGTCAGAGTTTTTAAGCCAACTCCAGTCTAAAATATCTCTCAGATATATCGGTTTCCTCACGATAAATGGTTTCTCTACAAGTACATAGAGTGGATACATATAAAAAAATAAGAAATGCACGACATAACATTGGTATACATTTTGATATGTATACATAAAAACAAAAAGTTTGACTGCCCAATAAACTTAATTGCAATTTACGTATTTTCAAGAAATTCTACAGGTTTTGACAGTCGAACCGTGTAGTTAAAAAAAATCATAATTTAAATTTTCGCCCGCTTTCTCTCACAGCTTGCACCACCTCTCCCGACTCGCCCTCATAAGCTCCACAAATTGCTACATCTATCTCCTTCATTTTCTTATTGTAAGCGCGTTAAGGAGATACTTCTCTTTTTATATCTTTCTTTTGATTTTACTTTTACTTTTGTCAGCTTTTTTAGTTAGGTTCTTTCCTTATTGAGAATTTGATTGATTGATTTAGAGTTTTTGTGAGAAAGGGTTCTTATTTGGCCTGGTAACGTAGCGTAATGAATTGATTTTAAAGTTAGATACACGAATGAGACTTGTTCGCCGACTGCGGAGAAGCCCACAAGGAGGGTTTAAATGTTGTACGTTAATAACTGCAAAAACGGCTGAACCGATACTGGTGAATGATATGTTATTAGATTCGTCTTTATTGCGCAAGTGTCACTGGGTATATTTTAATATACCCAGTGACACTCGCAATAAAATCTCCTTATCCTATCGAGTCCCTCAAAATAAAGAGTTTTGAAAGATGATTCCAAAAATATAAACAAATTATGTTTAAATGTAATTTGGAATGGATGATAAAAAACTAAAACTCGACTGCAATAATACAACTGAAGGGTATGAAAACAAACATCTATAGAATTTTGGTATCGCAGTCGAATTTTTTCGTTTCTCTTTTTATTAATTTTTTCGTATTGTGTTTGCTGCATTCGCTTTTCATTTTTGTGTACAAAGTAACTGTGGTCTAACAAAGTCACAAATATTAATGTAATAACAAATCAAAAATGTCCATAAACTTTATAATTAACTAGCTTCGCCCTTATGATACCTTTATAAATTACTCAGTGATAATATTGCATTTCACTGGTGAAAGAATTTTTTAAATCGGTCGAGGAGTTTTTAGATTAGACAAACTATTTATTATCTTTTCCTGTTTAAAAAAACCTTGCTAAGATATAAACAAAAATAGATTAAGATAAAGCAGGTGTAAACAAAATAAACAAATGAATAGTCCATTGACAAAATAATCTTGAATTTCCTCAGTTTCGGTTGGCAAGCTTGAAATTTTACAAATATTTGTACAATTTTGTTACGATCTTGGGTATACGGGAAAATTTCAGTTTCACGAGATAAACTGTGGAAATGGTGTGTAAGAAAACCATGAAATTTTAATGGATTTCTTTGGTGAGCTTGTTTATTTGTTTTATTTATTTAACAGTTTATGTACACACATATAAACAGACAAGAAAAAAAGGAACAGAAAAATACGTACAAAGGTGATGCTTATTTCTAAAGAAATCTCTTCCAGCATACCTGCGATAGGAAAATTGATAAAAAAAGATGTAGAAAACATGATTGTGTAAGAGTAGAAGAGAAAATAAAATACATAAAATAAAAACATTTAACTTTTCACTAATTTAAAAATAAGCATACAATGAGAATATACATCTGTAAAAGAAAGTCGTGTTAGTTACACTATTTATAACTCAAGAACGGCTGAACCGATTTGGCTGAAAATTGGTGGGGGGGTAGCTTAGAACCAGGAGACGGACATAAGATACTTTTTATCCTAGTAGGGTAGGTTAGGTAGGGTAAGTAGGTAGGAGGTAGGATAGGTAGTTAGGGTAGGTAGGGTAGGTAGGTAGGGTGGGTAGGTAGGGTGGGTAGGTAGGGTGGGTAGGTAGGGTGGTAAGTAGGGTTGGTAGGGTGGGTAGGTAGGGTGGTAAGTAGGGTTGGTAGGGTAGGTAGGTAGGTAGCTAGGGTAGGTAGGTGCGCCGTAGATAAGTACTTAGTGCTACCCGTGCGAAGCCGGGGCGGATAGCTAGTACGTATATAGATTCTTGTAAAAGAAATCTTGTGAGAATATTAACAGATTTTATTTACTCTTTACTCAATACTTTTATTGCATTCCACATGTAGGTATTCTTAGGTGGTAAACTTATAATTAGATCTTAAGAACCCTGTCGGGCACAGCAAAATAAGTGAGTTAGGAGAGAGAAAGCATTTGTTAATTATATTTGTTTTTTATACTAATATATTATAATAATGATATAGGTATTTGATGAGATAAACAAATAGCTATAATACAAAATACAGGATAGCATCGACGCGTAAACTGTTACCGCGTATTCAGTACGTGATTCTGAACCCCCTTGAATTTTTCGTCGGTTATTTAAAAAAAAAAAGTGCAATGTCTACGCGGTCAAAATGAATGGCTGATTTTTGATGTAATGAATCCATGGTAAAACTTTTCGCTGCCATCCTGTATTTATAAACAAACAGGTATCTATTGAGAGACGTAATAATAATTAATATATTAATATTACGCAATGATCATTGACATAACGGTCCCGCATGACGGGAACCTCGTGAAAGCCGAGAAAGATAAACAAATTAAGTATCTTGACTTGGCTCGCGAGGTTGTCGACATGTGGGATGTGGACTCAGCGATCATTGTGCCGATAGTCATATCAGCCAATGGCTTAATTGCTAAGAGCCTCGACCAACACCTAAGGAGGCTCTCGTTGGGCAGCTGGATTAAGGGCTTGATCCAGAGAGCGGTACTCCTGGACACGGCTCGCATTGTTAGGAGGTTCCTCTCTCTGGAGCCCTGACCGCTGGTAGCTTGGACCCTGCTCCCGATACCGGTGGGCTACTATTTTTTATATTTTTAAATGTTTTTATATTTTCTTTTATTCTAATATTTAAAAATATAATTTATATGTAATAATGTAAAATAAAGGAAATATTAATAAATCAAGTAAAATTTAAAGTCTCTTTAGTTTTGCAAAGGCCTGAGAAGTCACTTTATTTCGTTTACATTTCGTCAAACTCATTTTTTGGATCGTGTAGGTACTCGTTCGTCAATAAACTTAGTATGTCGGGCACAACATCGTGAATAGGTATTTTTGTTTTAACACTGTTTTATGCTTTCACGGTGAATACCATAGTTATTTAAATTGTTAAACGACTTAAAAAGGAGGAGGTTCTCAATTCGACTGTATGTTTGTTACTTACGCGATTACTTCGCCAATTATGAATAGTTTTTTTTTTGTTTAGTAGGTCATGCTTCAGAAATTTATATGGGACCACCCATACAAATTTTACTAACTTTACTTGGGTAGTTTTTGAGTTAGCTTCAATAACACTTATTTTTCCCACTTCGGCTATGAGGATAATGTTTTATAACCACTGTTATTTACATAGCAGGTAGTGGTATTCGAATTTGGGTGGGATAGGTACCACAAATCGAAAATCGACTTCCGAAATTAAAGTAATTTTTTTTTTTTTTTTTTCGTAAAAGTTTACTCATATACTTACC
Organism: Xanthia togata; assembly: GCA_963853775.1. Lineage (NCBI taxonomy): Eukaryota > Metazoa > Arthropoda > Insecta > Lepidoptera > Noctuidae > Xanthia > Xanthia togata. The sequence continues at coordinate 8,824,208 of OY970817.1, read as the reverse complement.
GCGATATTTTGCGCTAAGATAAAGTTTCAGACCCAAATGCCTAGCTAGTTTCATCGTATCACGTTGTGTGATTTGTTTGAGTACAAACTAATAAAAATAAATGCATCATTATGGAGTAAGAATTTTCTATATCCACATAGAAAATCCTAACTCCTTTACTTTCCAAGCATTTTACACTTTCAGTGCGAAAATGTATTTGCAATAAATCAGCTAGAATATTGCTCAGACAAGTGAACAAGACAAGGCAACTACAATCCTATCGTAAACAAACTGTGTAGAGACTCTTGGGAATACAAATCCGATCCCCTCTGTTATCTCACTGTAAGCAGATTTGTTACAAAGAGGATAGGGTTCACAAAGCTACAGAAAAACAGTACTGCTATTCTGTAAAGTTCACTTGGAACCTCACTCAAGTGAGCGCACACAATTCGAAAGCGAACTCATTTGTTTTTAAAGTAAATCATCACTGATTTACAACGAGACACCGTGATGTTTTGAGAATTCACAATGGCATTGGTTGTTTGTTAAATTGATCGTTAAGTTGTTACAAACACACGGAATAAAAACTATCTACACTGCATGGGACCACATAGGGAGATTGTGTGGCAAAAGGTTTATCGAAACTTGACCCCTGAACGGGTCAAATTGAGGGTTGAGTTTTTAAAAACCAATTGACGGTGCAATTGCTTTAAAGTATGCCCATAATATGTATAACGCAGCTCACTTCCGGATATGTTCCATTACCTTATCCATCGGATAGTTTAGTTAAATTGTTGCTCTACATTTAAATTTATCTGATCGATAGTGCCTATCCGGAACACTAAAATCAAACCATTTACAGGCACTGTTGAATTGTCTAGGGGTCGGTCAGTCAGAAAGATGAAGCTAGATATCAATTCCAAAGCGTAGTAGGTACAACGCTATTACGCTTGCAGAAGAACGGACAGAAAACTCCATGGACACGCTTATAAATAAATAAAAAATGTTACAGTAAATCAGAAGCCTTTAATCTTTTTTCAACCAGAATTTCTTAGCAATATAATATCTTAGTCGACCAAGTTCTGATCAGGTAAAAATAGAAAATGCTCATTTAATAGTATAGGATACAAACAAATATAACATCACGCCTTGTTTCCCCGAAGGGTTGGGCAGAGGTGTACCTACAGTACACCCACATTTCGCAAGTTATGTTTAAGTCCCATGTAATAGGGCGCGAGCCTATTGCCTCATCAACCAGGCACAAATCCAGAATCCGGGCTGCTACTGAGAAATTTCAGAAAGACAAACCCAATGAAACTTGGTCCGACCTGGGGATCGTACCCAGGACCTCATGTTCAGCAGTAGCGTTTGCCACAACTAGACCAACGAGGCAGTAAAGGTAGTATAGGATAGTTCATACTAATTCCATACTGCCATGATAGTAGTTACTTACTAATTCCATGCTGCCATGATAGAAGGTACTTACAAATTCCATGCTGCTAGGTGATTATTCTAAGGTCTTGTTGTAAACTTTGGGCGACAGCTCTGCTCGGTGAAAATACTGAGAAAATGAATTTTCCAAACTCAAACTCAAACTCAAAGCATTTATTTCAATTAGACCTTAAATATGGCGAGGGGGGTAATGGCTGATATTTGCGTTAAGCTCGTGAACGGGTGCTGCTTGTGGTGACTGGTCGTCTTGCTGATCATGGTTTTGTTATTGTTATTAGTAATTAACTGTTTATTTATTTTACCTCGATGGTCCTAGTTTATCAATTATAACTCTAGTTACAGCTATAGGTAAGCGGGCACGCCCTTTATGCCTGGAGGCTTTATTTTCTTTTTAGATATTCTTTACGTTTAGTTATTTTTATTTCTGCTTGAGTATAGATCTCGATGTTTTTGGTTGGTATATTGGCGTGTGCTAGCTGTCATATGGCTGATAATTTATAATTTAATGTTTTGTGTTGTGTTATGTAAATTATTTTGCATAAGTACTATTGTATAGAATCATTTTATTTTTCCTAATTGAACAGACAGCTGTGCTGCTGGGGAGTTTGTTGCGCCACTTCTTCTTCCCAGCGAAAGCACTAGGAAGTGGTGAAGGGTGGGCGTTTTGTGGGACTGTCTTATGTAACTTTGACGTTCGAAAAGTGCTGATTCTCAGCCTAATTTGAATAAATGACTTTTGAATTTTGAATTTTGAAAAAGACCATTTACAGGCACTTTTGAATTGTCAAGGGGTCGGTCAGTCAAAAATATGAAGCTAGTTGCCCATTCCAAAGCGTAGTAGGTACCTATGGAGAAGAACGGGCAAGAAACTCCACGGACACTCTTTTAAATAAAATATAAAATTGATACAAAATATTGGTTACATCATTCATTTTGAAATTATGCATCTGAGAACAATGTAATAAGACGTGCACGTTCGTAAAAGCGTCCGTAATAAAAATAATCATTCAAAAACTTAAAATAAATTAAAATAAGCCATGGCAGCTAAGAGATGACCAGTCCCAACTGACGGCGCCCGTTCACAAACATGACGCATGGATCAGAACCATTCAGCTCAACCAAGATATGAGACCTAGCTAAATCGATTTTGCACCCCGGAAAACTCCAATTAAATATAGCAACTTTCAACGAAATCGTTAGAGCAGTTTTCGAGAAAGTGTAGTATATACAAATATTGGGCGTGTAGGATTCATCCTTACAATTTTAACATTTTCTGCATATTGCTACATAAAAATAAATGAGGTGTCCTTTAGAACGTCCCGGACAGCGTCATAATGTACGTGAGGTCACAACAAATCCAATATGGCGGACTCTGGAACATATTTTACTTCAGTACTGAAGTGAAATATTTTAAGTACCTCTTGCTCGCTACTTTATACAAACTTCAACCCTTTGTTGGGACGGGGATAAGTTTCAAAATATTCTTTCTTAGTCAACCCTATTGTCTAAAAGTAAAGTAGCCTAGGAAGAGCCCAACGTTTAAGGACTTGACAGTCGAGCGAGGGATCGTGAGTGTGATTCTTATTCGTTGCAAAATGGACTTGAACACGCTCCATAACATGAGCATAATAATTATAATTTTAGCTAAGATGGATTAACAGAGACTGCACAGCTTTAATCATTGCAGACCAAGCTAGAATTTCTCAATGTTTTTTTTATTTTCGAACGAAATTTTCAAAAACCTATTTAAATATGTAGGTTGATTTTGGACACTCTAAGCAATGGCCACTTTTACGGTCGCAATTTCATAAGAAACCACTAACAATATCTTTAGTTTGCGAAAAAAGTGCAGCCTCTTTTTAAACACTCCAAAAATAGGTCCTTGGAACGAGTCTGTCAAAAGTCACCAAAATATCACGACTCAGCCGAAAAAGAGATCACTCGATAGAAAATATGCTAAATTTATACTCCTTGACTACTCAATGCCTCATGAATGACGATAGGGATCTCCTAAGAGGCTGTGGAGGATCAAAAGAGGTCTGTAATGACTTCCTTATGATATTACACCTCAGTTGAGATACGAGAAATAGGTTTGACGTGGAATGGAGTCAGTATGAATGTTGTAGCTGTTCGTAATGTGAGTTATTTATTGGGTGTGTGTGTGAAGTCTAGTTGCTGGAGGCCGAATTTGTGATGGGTAGGTTGACATAGGCTAAAAAAAAGTAATAAAAAAAACTAAAAAGCCCGGCTGCATTTTTGATTTTCATTTTTTTTAGTTTTTATCATTTCTCATTCCAAATAACACATATATATAGATACTAGCTGACCCGGCAAACGTTGTTTTGCAACTTTTTTTTTTTTTTTGACAACCCTTATCGCTAAGGGGTATGAAAAATAGATGTTAGCCGATTCTCAGACCTACTCAATATGCTCACAAAATTTCATGAGAATCGGTCAAGCCGTTTCGGAGGAGTACGGGAACGAACATAGTGACACGAGAATTTTATATATAAGATAATTTGTATATATTTTTGTAATCACGTTTCAAAATTCTTTATTTTGATATCCTCGATATGGTAGGGAGTTTTTTTTTTTAAACTTATATTTTGGCGCCAAACATCTGCCGTTTAGATATTTTATCATTTTAATAATATAGCCAGTGACACTCGCGTAATAAAGACAAAACTAACGACATATAATTTAATTGCCTCGCTCCGCCTCGTTGGTCTAGTGGTTGCAAGTGCTCCTGCTGAGCATGAGGTCCTGGGTTCGATTCCCGGATCGGGCAAAGTGTTATTGGGTTTTTCTATATGGAATTTCTCAGTAGCAGCCGGAGTCTGGATTTGTGCTCGGTTGATGGCAATAGGCTCAGGCGCTATACGCCCGCATTACATGGGATTTAAACATAACTGGCGAAATGTGGGTGTACCTACTACAGGTACACCTCTGCACAACCCTTCGGGGAATCAAGGCGTGATGTTTTTATGTTATGTTTTATATAATTTAATTAAATCGGTTCAGCCGTTTAGCAGTTACGAGTCTTACGAGGCAACATAGAGACGGACATACATACATACGGGTTAAACACCTAACCCTCTTTTTTTGCTTCGTCGCAGTCGGGTAATAACTCCCAGTAAAACTTTACTAAGTGACACTATCTGACAAATATTCCTTGATAATAAAATTACCGAAGCGCGAGTGAAATCAACAACAGGGTGTCTAACCACCAAAGCCTAACTTAGCCAACGATATCATTTTAAGAAAAAGTTGAACGACTTGCAACGTTCTGAAGGCTAACCAGCTAAGGCTAACCCTGCAAAAGTTGTTGTGTGTAGAACTAATTACAAGGTCGTCTTTACACGGAACTAAATTCATACAGATAGTGCAATCAACGACGACGCGCCCTACTCCGCGATTGCTGTACTGTAAGCTGTACTTTAGTACGGAGCGGAGCGGACTATCTATAGCTGGCGAAATGTGTGTACAATATACACCTGTGACTACCCATTCGGGAACTACTAGCGTGATGTTATATGTTTATGTAATAATCATTAAAACTGTTTGAAGTTCACTGCAAATGTAACACGTACGGAACGGGGCGACAATTTTTGGAAACATCGTTTCATAGAAAATGTATTCTTACGAAAGAGCAAGGGTCACGGGTGCACAGCCGGGACGGTGACGTGGCACCCAAGGGAAGAGAAAAAAATCGTCAGTGACGATGTTTAGCACGTCCCAGTCCGTGCGTGTCACGTCGCGTCCCGTCCTTTGTCCCACTGCGTATAGACAGTCGCTCCGGTCGCTCCGGAGAGCCAAGTAGTAATAATAGTTAGTTCGTTTTGCGTAATAGTGCCTACCATACTCCATTTATTATGTTTAGAAAAATATCAGTTATCATTTCACGATAAATACAAAGCAATCTTATCTTATCTTATCTTACTAATATTATAAAGGCGAAAGTTTGTGAGTGTGTATGTTTGTCTCCTCTTCACACTAAAACTCCTGAACGGATTTGGATAAAATTTGGCACACAGATAGTGTATAACCTGGATTAAAACTTAAAATACTTTTCATCCCGATATTCCCACGGAATCGAAACTAATACGGGTGAAACCGCGAGGTGCAGCTAGTATCATTTACATTAAAAAATAACTCATAAGTGCAGTAATTTCAACAATATTACACAATGAGGACATAGTTGGCGCAGCATTTAAGCGATTGACTGCTGCGCTGCGTGTCGCGGGTTCGATTCCCGCACGGAACAAATATTTGTATGACCTACAAGTAGTTGTTCAAGGTCTGGCTTTTTGATGTAAGTTTAAATGTTTGTAAACGCACACACGATACAGGAGAAATTCCTAGTGTGGGGAAACGTTTTTTATATAAAAAGAGTAGGTATTAGTTTCTCATCACTGTTGCGGTGCGTATGCATCACCCATCCGTGTTTTCATAACACCACGTTCCATCTCCGCTCCATCCGCGTCCTAACGCCGTCTGGTATGCAGTGAACTTTAATCAAAAGTCTGGTCAAACCAGCAGGCAATCAAACGAAAGAATGGATAACCGATTAATTCGGAAACCGGATTTATATTTGTTTGGACTATTATATTTGTTTTAGGATTGCAATCAACGGCAGTTTGTCTCTCATACAAAAACCTAGTTAAACTTGTTAACCAGATGGAAAGAGGGTCAAACTCAAACTCAGCCTCAAAGCATTTATTTCGATAAAACCATTTACAGGCACTTTTGAATTGTCAAGGGGTCAGTCAGTCAGAAATATGAAGCTAGTTGCCCATTCCAAAGCGTAGGTTCCTATGGAGAAGAACGGGCAAGAAATAGTAATAAAAAATAATAGGGGGCGAGCCTATTGTCATCGACCGGGCAAGATTCCAGTCTCCTGGCTATTACTGAGAAATTCCTGTTGGAAAAACCCAATAATACTTTGCCCGACTTGGGAATCGAACCCAGGACCTCAGGCTCAGCAGTAGCGCTTGCGACCACTACACCAACGAGGCAGTCTTTTTTTAAAGTCCAGACATAATCTTCGACATCAGAGGATCATGTAGATTAGTGTCTGAAATGGTATTTTGAGGGAAGAACTACACAGATTTGAGTGGACCTGTCCAGTCAGTGCAAGCATTTGTCTGTAATCGTGGAGCTCGACTCAGAACTTAAGGAGCTCAACTCGACGAACAATACCAAAAAAAGGACATTTGGGTAGGCCGAATCAACTACTCAAACTGCCTGACTATCATTCAATCTAACTGAGAAAGATAAAAATAAATGAAAGGAAAAAATAACACATACTCCTCACATTCACAACAACTAAAATAATTTATTACTTTACAAAATATTCATGTCATTTTTTACATAATTTTCCACGATGTCAATGTGTATATAAAACTGATATATTTTGTTGATTTTACGTAATAATTAAAATGTCAAGTTTCATGTTTTTTTTCACAAGGCATAGCAGACCGAGCAGCTCAATCCCCAACTTTTTTATCTTCGAAATAATCTTAAATTTTACAGTACCCTTTGTTACAAAGTTTGGTTCTAAATCTAATTAATACAGCTATTAAATCATTTAATGGGTAAGTTTCGAATGTCAATGGGAAGTTTGTTGTAAAAGCGTATACATTGACCCATGAACGAGTTGCCTACTTTGTGGAGACGTGTGCAATGTAAAGTAATGCTAGGCGGCAGAAATACATGACTGTCAATGACTGTCTTATGTAATTTTGACGTTCGAAAAGTGCTGATTCTCAGCCTAGTTTGAATAAATGACTTTAGAATTTGAATTTTGAATTTGAATAGACATTGTGATTCTTTTTTCGATGAACTCTTCCACAAAAAGGTACTAAAAATAGAATTTCTAACAAAGCTAAGGTTTTCCTTTGAACAAGTGAAACCTCTTTAGGCAGAGGTTGAGACAATGCTTTTTAATTAGCAATTAGGACCCTTTTGGATAACTAAGACCGGTTAAATTAGGTCGTTTTTTCCTTTGAAAACTTTTTAAATTAAATTAAATTGTTTACACTTTTTTATTGTGATTAGCTTGTTAAATGCCTTATTTTACAAGCTTTTTTGGTTATTTGTTAGGTTTCCTCGCAATAATGATGATTGTGTAAAAAAAAACATTTACTATCTCCAGATTCAGTAAAATAAAAAAAGCAAAATGCGTTTATAGGCATTACAAAAAATACACCCTAAAACTATAAAAACAAAAAACCAATTATTATAATGCCAAGAGGGCCTCAGCTCAGCATAATGTCAGATGACAACACAAAGTGTACTACCTGACGCTGATTTTCAGCTGACTCCCAAGAGAGCCATACGCTAGAATAATAAACATAGGGAAGTGTCTGTCCGTTATAATAAATAAATTAAAGGTAATATAAAATAAAATAAACTCATACAAAATCAAATAAAATGTTGTGATATACATGTAGCTATGTGCGTTGTGTTGTGATTAATGACCAACTAAACTAAATACCCAATATCTATTTCTACTTCTATTTCCTACATTAAAACAGTAAATCTTCAAATATAAAGTACTTTTAAGGCAAAATCGTGCAACTGCGTTGTTCTTCTAAACTACGAAATGGAGGTTGATGAAATTTTAATACAGTATACAAGGTGTAACGTAAATAGTCATATTGGATAAAAATATACAAAAATAAGTTTTACTTCATCGTTCAGCCGAAAGACATCCACTGCTGGACATCCAAAAGCTCCCGAGCATCGCCACTTCAACCAGTTCTGTGCTTGTCGCAGGCAGCGGATTCCTGCGGTCTTCACCAGGTCATCAGTCTACCTCGTGGGAGGCCTACGTTACGTCTTCCGGTACGCGGTTGCCACTCCAGAACCTTTCAACCCCATCGGCCAACTGTTCTGCGAGCAATGTGCACTGCCAGTTAAGTTTGGCAATTCTTCGGCCTATGTCGGTTATCTTGGTTCTCGTAGGGATCTCTTCATTTCTGATTCAATCACGTAGGGAAACTCCAAATATAGCCATTGCCCTTTGGGTGACTTGACCTTCTAATGAGGCCCATCGTGAGCCACAACGTGTCAGTGTCACTGAAAAAAGTTTTACTTATTGTTCTAATATTAGCCTTTTATCGATCAATCGAACGGAGTTTAGTTTGAATCTCAACCTTGGCCACTTATATCACAGAAGTTGTTTTCCAATGGTTATAAGGATATACAGGGTGATTGGAAGCTGGGTGCAAAGCTTTAAGGCGAAGATAGTACAGAAAATTTAGAACCATTTAAGCCATGGTTGTCTTAGACGAAGTCTTACCATTTTCAACCGACTTCAAAAAGGAGGAGGTTCTCAATTCGACTGTAGGTTTTTTTTTTTTTTTTTTTTTTTTGTATGTTTGTTACGCGATTACTCCGCCAATTATGAATTGATGTTGATGATTCTTTTTTTGTTTGGTAGGGCATACTTCAGAAGTGGTCCCATATAAATTTGGTCAAGATCTGATGAGGGGTTTTTGAGTTAGCTTCATTAATACGTATTTTTCCCATCTAGTATATGTGGATGATATTCTAATCGTTCCTATCTCTCTAATTTACATAGCAGGTAATGGATATTCAAATTTTTGTAGGGGTTTTATGTAGGTACCACAACTAAAAAGTGAAAAATAAAAACTTTTTCACAAAAAATAAAACCGACTTCCAAATAAAACACTACAAAGTGAAAAATAACTTTTTTTTCTTTTAACTTTGATTTCGGAAGTCGGTGGCAAAAAAACGAAAATAAAACCCCAAAGACATTATCTTACTAATTCTTTTCATTTCTAAGCATTTCAACACTCATAAAGGCTAGAAACACAACCTTATGTTTTTTTTACGCAGGTCGAAACACAACAATTTCGCGCGCGAAATGCAACTGATGGATTACGACGATACGCATTTAAGGATGAGTAGACTTATCTCGTTATGCCTAACACAATAAAAAAATATTACAAACGCAATAATGAGACGAGTACACTTAACTCCTTTTACCTTTTTTTTATTTTGTTGTTTTTGACTAGACTCGATTTAAAGAAGAATGCCCATTTTTAACCTGACTATGTATAGTAATGAAATAAATCTTAAAATTCAGCTAATTTAATTGTATATTAATTACGCCTAACACAATGATAAAATAAACGCAGGAAAATAATATTTTTAAATATTTCTTTATGCTTATTCTACGTAAGAGTAAACGTATACCATGTTTTGAACGCATCTCAACTTCCCTGTTTTTACAACGTTCCATTTTACATACCGCTACTTGACTTTATTCAACTCTGTTTCTGAGTGTTATAATTATATTACTTTACGTTTTATTTAATCATTAAGTATTTCTATATTAGTCTTTTCCTAATACAGCTTAATAAAAAAATAACATAATAATTAAATTAATTAATCACGCAGTATGTAATTGAGTTCGCAAGAGCGAAACGGATTTTTTGGCCATTTGACAGTTCTGCGATTAGCATCGGTCATCGGTGCAGTCCTTCGTTATTGCGCTTGTGTCTCGTTGTGTGCTGTGCCATTTTGTGTGTGTTACTTCTTTTTACGACCCTATTTACCGCCCTTGGACCTCGATATCTTCCCCATCTGACGACCTTTGCTTACCATACCGTAAATCCATTCTCTTCAAAATGCTGCCGTCAACAAAAAGTCGACGTATACTTTGCATAAACTGCAATGTCTGCTTGATGCATATACATAGCCAGTTAAGTATTCCTATTTGAGACTATACTTAGAGTGTTAATAATTAGGTCTAGCACATTTTATTTCTCTATATTTAGTAAGTAACTGCAAATCCTAACCTAAAAAGTAACATTCATATTTTTTGGACTTTGTAGCGTTTAAACAGTAAAAATGACTATAGGACATTATTTTCTAAGCTGACAGGTAGACTTTCTACTATACCTCATAACTATACATAAACGTTCATTATCAGGTTTATAAATGTATGGGAAGTGGGCATTGTTCTTTGAGTTTTACGAAATTGTAACATAAATACTGACTCATCTTCTTTTTACCGTAATATATATTAATGTTCAGTATCGAATTATAAAACTAACTCGTTTTTCAAAATTAATGACTTATCCCCTTTTACCTTAACACCACAGTTATTAATCGAAGAAGAGCGAGGTTTATCCCATCACAAGTATCTTCGGATTACTGTCTGGGAAGCCCCGGCAACTTAATTGTATAGATTTAAGATAATAAACACATATTTTTTTTTTTATGAAATGAAATGAAATGAAATTTATTTGCAAGAATTGTAGTACATTACAGTTGGCCGGATTATTTAAGTTTCTAAAATAATTCGCTAAAAGTAGAGTGCAAACATTACATTAATTAAATAAATGAAATTATGATGACAAAATTGGAACATACATCACAGATAAGAATAAGAATGTCAATTATTTGTCAAAAGTAAAATGTCTGTGTGAGTGTTTAAAGGTACTCATTCACAGAATAGAATGATTTTTCTATAAGCCATTTGTATAACGCTGTTTTAAAACGATTGATTGGCAGTTCCATAAATGATTTTGGTAATTTATTATACACGGTGATTGGAAGCTGGGTGCAAAGCTTTAAGGCGAAGATAGTACAGACAATTTAGAACCATTTAAGCAATAATCTTAGACGAAGTCTTATTATTTTTTTTAAAGGTTTTAAGGTTTACACAAAGTATTTATGAATTTCAATATTTTTTTTGTGAACTTAAAATGTCTGTAAACAAAATGTCTAACGACAAAGAAGCCTAAAACTTGTTTTGCTAGATTGCTTACTCATTACTTTAATTCAATAAAATAAAAGTTAATTCATTTATCACTTAATTTGGCCAATAACAAGCAGTTTAGTTAAAATTTTGGGAATATCAATACGTCTTTGGGGTTTTATTTTCGTTTTTTTGCCACCGACTTCCGAAATCAAAGTTAAAAGAAAAAAAAGTTATTTTTCACTTTGTAGTGTTTTATTTGGAAGTCGGTTTTATTTTTTGTGAAAAAGTTTTTTTTGTAACCAAATTTTTATGTTTTTTTTCGAATATAAAAGAAAGAAAAGAAAGAAAATACGTTTATTTGCGGTAAACATGACGCAAAAAAGAGCTTACACAAAAAAATATAGAAAAGGTTGGGGGAAACATGCGTCACATCCACGCAAAACGGCTATCGCTCAGCATTATGCTGCGACCCTATGCAAGACAGAGCCCCAGCGCTGGTTTTCAGCGACAACCGGCGCCGACGTATTGATATTCCCAAAATTTTAACTAAACTGCTTGTTATTGGCCAAATTAAGTGATAAATGAATTAACTTTTATTTTATTGAATTAAAGTAATGAGTAAGCAATCTAGCAAAACAAGTTTTAGGCTTCTTTGTCGTTAGACATTTTGTTTACAGACATTTTAAGTTCACAAAAAAAAATTGAAATTCATAAATACTTTGTGTAAACCTTAAAACCTTTAAAAAAAAAAATAAGACTTCGTCTAAGATTATTGCTTAAATGGTTCTAAATTGTCTGTACTATCTTCGCCTTAAAGCTTTGCACCCAGCTTCCAATCACCGTGTATAATAAATTACCAAAATCATTTAGGGAACTGCCAATCAATCGTTTTAAAACAGCGTTATACAAATGGCTTATAGAAAAATCATTCTATTCTGTGAATGAGTACCTTTAAACACTCACACAGACATTTTACTTTTGACAAATAATTGACATTCTTATTCTTATCTGTGATGTATGTTCCAATTTTGTCATCACAATTTCATTTATTTAATTAATGTATGTTTGCACTCTAGTTTTAGCGAATTGTTTTAGAAACTTAAATAATCGGGCCAACTGTAATGTACGACAATTCTTGCAAATAAATTTCATTTCATTTTATTAAAAAAAAAAAAAAAAATGTGTTTATTATCTTAAATCTATACAATTAAGTTGCCGGGGCTTCCCAGAAAGTAATCCGAAGATACTTGTGATGGAATAAACCTCGCTCTTCCTCGATTAATTAACACTTGTTTCTTTGTGCTAATTAGATAAGTTTTTTTTTATAAAACCAATAAAAATGAAATGAATAAAAATGAAAATGAAAATTGTGCATGGCAGTGTGTGAAAACTAGAGTGTGTTTTGTATAAATGTGTGTTTATACGTGTGTTTATGAGTGTGTCAATGTATATTTTGTGTGTATGTGTGTGTGTAGGAGTGGGTGCGTGTGTGAGTGGGCGTGTGTATGTGTGAATGAGTGTGAGTGTGTGTTGGAGTGTGTGTGTTAATAAGTGTGGGGGTGTGTTGGAGTGTGTGTGTGTATGAATAGGGGTATGTTGGTGTGTGTGTGTGTGTGTGTGTGTGTGTGTGTGTGTGTGTGTGTGTGTGTTGGAGTGTGTGTATGTGTCAGCAGTCATTGGCCTGTAATTGTAAAAAGAACAGTTCATGACTACTTCGAAACTACTCGGACAAACCCGTAACCTAAAAAAAATTAACCCGTAATACTTGACGTATACTTTAATAAAAGCGTAAACATTAATAATCAACACACACATAGTATTTGCGCCAATGGAAAGTAGGTTGAAAACCGAGTTGCATAATAATTCCGTTCGCAATTTCAGGTCAAGCTATTACAAAAACCTACAATTACCATACACTTAATTAGAGAAAAAGTAACAAAAAACTATAACATTTCATGTAAAACGACGATAACACGATCGATTGCACTTTTTACCCTATAGAGCGAGTCAAAAGGGGTAAAAAAACGGGTTGAAAGTTGAAGCGTTCACGCGAACGGGGCTATATCGGGGCAATATGCAAATCCTGTGAATGTGTCCTACTGCCCGTATTTCCACACTACGTGAGGTGAATTTAAAGTTGATATACGTTCCCAATGTTTTGTTTACAATAGTAAATTAATATACCTACAAGATCACACTAGGTACTAAATTAAGTAGTAATTGTACAAAAATAAAATGACATTTAGGCGTCGAAGTAGGTACTCCTCCATATCGCTGTCATCTGGAAACGTGCCTCGTGACTTGCCACGTTGAATGGCAATGCTAATTTTTCTATAAAATATATTAGGTTATAAAATGGTCTGCACGGGGATCAAGGTTAAGCAACGCTTACCGCGGTCGGTTCGTGGATGGGTGACTATACATTACATATTGAGACCCCTCCGTGCCTCGGAAAGTATTTTAACCCGTTGGTCCCGGCTGTTATTTGTAGATCTTTGACAGTCGTTACGGGAAGTCAAAAGCCCAAAAGCCTGACAACCAGTCTTACCAAGGGGTGTTGTTTTACCTAGTGACTGCTGTGGAGGCTGTGGAGGTCAGTAGGCAATTAGTTCATGTGAGCTCAGCATAATGTCAGGTGACAACACCAAGTGTACCAGCTGAAGCTGATTTTCAGCTGCAACCCACGAGAGGCATACGCTAGAATAATAAACATAAAGAAGTGTCTGTCCGTTAAAATGTGATAATATAAAATAACATAAACTCATATAAAATCAAATAAAATGTTGTGATATACATGTACTCGTAGGTATGTGCGTTGTGTTGTGATTAATGACCAACTAAACTAAATACCCAATATCTATGTCTACTTCTATTTCCTACATTAAAACAATAAATCTATCATCTTCAAAAATAGAAAATACCTTTTAGTCAAAATCGTGCAACTGCGTTGTTCTTCTAAACTACGAAACGCAGGTTGATGAAATTTTTATTACAGTATACAAGGTGTAACGTAAATAGTCATATTGGATAAAAATATACAAAAGTGAGTTTTACTTCATCATTCATCATTTTAGCCGAAAGACATCCACTGCTGGACATGGGCTCCCAAGCATCGCCACTTCAACCAGTTCTGTGCTTCTCGCAGCCAGTGGATTCCTGTGCACTTCACCAGGTCATCAGTCCACCTCGTGGGAGGCCTTCCATCGTTACGTCTTCCGGTTGCCACTCCAGAACCTTTCGACCCCATCGGCCATCTGTTCTGCGAGCAATGTGCACTGCCAGTTAAGTTTGGCAATTACTTATTCGGCCTATGTCGGTTATCTTGGTTCTCGTACGGATCTCTTCATTTCTGATTCGATCACGTAGGGAAACTCCAAATATAACCATTGCCCTTTGGATGACTTGACCTTCTAATGAGGCACATCGTGAGCCACAACGTGTCAGTGTCACTGAAAAAAGTTTTACTTATTGTTCTAATATTAGCCTTTTATCGATCGATCGAATGGAGCTTAGTTTGAATCTCAACCTTGGCCACTTATATCACAAAAGTTGTTTTCCAATGGTTATAAGGATATACAGGGTGATTGGAAGCTGGGTGCAAAGCTTTAAGGCGAAGATAGTACAGACAATTTAGAACCATTTAAGCCATGGTTGTCTTAGACGAAGTCTTACCATTTTTTTTAACCAATTTTTTATGTTTTTTTTCGAATACTCCCAATTTTTTTATTAAACTGCTTGTTATTGCCAAATTAAATGATAAATGAATTAATTTTTATTTTATTTAATTAAAGTAATGAGTAAGCAATCTAGCAAAACCAGTTTTAGTCTTCTTTGTCGTTAGACATTTTGTTTACAGACACTTAAGTTCACAAAAAAAAAAAAACATAAATACTTTTTGTAAACCTTATAACCTTAAAAAAAAATAGTAAGACTTTGTCTGAGATAACCATGGCTTAAATGGTTCTAAATTGTCTGTAGATACTATCTTCGCCTTAAAGCTTTGCACCCAGCTTCCAATCACCCTGTATAATAAATTACCAAAATCATATAGGGAACTGCCAATCAATCGTTTTAAAACAGCGTTATACAAACGGCTTATAGAAAAATCATTCTACTCTGTGAATGAGTACCTAAACTTTAAACACTCACACAGACATTTTACTTTTGACAAATAATTGACATTCATACTCGTATTCTTATCTGTGATTTATGTTCCAATTTTGCTATCATAATTTCATTTATTTAATTAATGTATGTTTGCACTCTAGTTTTAGCGAATTGTTTTAGAAACTTAAATAATCGGGCCAACTGTAATGTACGACAATTCTTGCAAATAAATTTCATTTCATTTTATTAAAAAAATAAAAATAAATGTGTTTATTATCTTAAATCTATACAATTAAGTTGCCGGGGCTTCCCAGAAAGTAATCCGAAGATACTTGTGATGGAATAAACCTCGCTCTTCCTCGATTAATTAACACTTGTTTCTTTGTGCTAATTAGATAAGTTTTTTTTTATAAAACCAATAAAAATGAAATGAATAAAAATGAAAATGAAAATTGTGCATGGCAGTGTGTGAAAACTAGAGTGTGTTTTGTATAAATGTGTGTTTATACGTGTGTTTATGAGTGTGTCAATGTATATTTTGTGTGTATGTGTGTGTGTAGGAGTGGGTGCGTGTGTGAGTGGGCGTGTGTATGTGTGAATGAGTGTGAGTGTGTGTTGGAGTGTGTGTGTTAATAAGTGTGGGGGTGTGTTGGAGTG
Source organism: Xanthia togata (assembly GCA_963853775.1). NCBI lineage: Eukaryota > Metazoa > Arthropoda > Insecta > Lepidoptera > Noctuidae > Xanthia > Xanthia togata. The sequence goes on along the minus strand of OY970817.1, from coordinate 8,808,277 downwards.
TGTGTGTGTATGAATAGGGGTATGTTGGTGTGTGTGTGTGTGTGTGTGTGTGTGTGTGTGTGTGTGTGTGTTGGAGTGTGTGTATGTGTCAGCAGTCATTGGCCTGTAATTGTAAAAAGAACAGTTCATGACTACTTTGAAACTACTCGGACAAACCCGTAACCTAAAAAAAATTAACCCGTAATACTTGACGTATACTTTAATAAAAGCGTAAACATTAATAATCAACACACACATAGTATTTGCTCCAATGGAAAGTAGGTTGAAAACCGAGTTGCATAATAATTCCGTTTGCAATTTCAGGTCAAGCTATTACAAAAACCTACAATTACCATACACTTAATTAGAGAAAAAGTAACAAAAAACTATAACATTTCATGTAAAACGACGATAACACGATCGATTGCACTTTTTACCCTATAGAGCGAGTCAAAAGGGGTAAAAAAACGGGTTGAAAGTTGAAGCGTTCACGCGAACGGGGCTATATCGGGGCAATATGCAAATCCTGTGAATGTGTCCTACTGCCCGTATTTCCAGACTACGTGAGGTGAATTTAAAGTTGATATACGTTCCCAATGTTTTGTTTACAATAGTAAATTAATATACCTACAAGATCACACTAGGTACTAAATTAAGTAGTAATTGTACAAAAATAAAATGACATTTCGGCGTCGAAGTAGGTACTCCTCCATATCGCTGTCATCTGGAAACGTGCCTCGTGACTTGCCACGTTGAATGGCAATGCTAATTCTTCTATAAAATATATTAGGTTATAAAATGGTCTGCACGGGGATCAAGGTTAAGCAACGCTTACCGCGGTTTGTTGTGGATGGGTGACTATACATTACATATTGAGACCCCTCCGTGTCTCGGAAAGTACTTTAACCCGTTGGTCCTGGCTGTTATTTGTAGATCTTTGACAGTCGTTATGGGAAGTCAAAAGCCCAAAAACCTTACAACCAGTCTTACCAAGGGGTATTAATTGTGCTACCCAGTGACTGCTGTGGAGGCTGTGGACGTCAGTAGGCAATTAGTTCATGTAAAATACTGGTATTCTGCTGCATCCAGTTACACTGGATGCCGACCCCAATATAGTTGGGAAAATGCTAGGCAGTTTTTTTTTTAAATTTATTTTTTTATTCTGTAAATAGCATATTGGAATCACTTTTACACGTCATCTTTTAATAATAAAAAAATTAAATTAGCTAGTTGAGTTCGGCGTTTCCTATCTGACTACTCTGAGAAGAAAGGCTGAAACAAACTCAGAGGTCACAGTCTCTTTTAAAGTCCAGACATAATCTTGGTCAGGCCTTATGAGGACCATGTAGGTAGATTAGTCTGAAATGGTCTTTTGAGAAAAGAACCACACAGATTTGAGTGGACCTGTCCTGTCAGTGCAAGCATTTGTCAGTAATCGTGGAGCTCAACTCAGAACTTAAGGAGCTCAACTCGACGAACAATACCAAGAAAGGACATTTGGGTAGGCCGCATAAACTACTCAAACTGCCAGACCATCATTAAAACTAACTGAGAAAGAAATAAATAATAATAATAAAAATATCCACATAGTCCTCACATTCACAAATAATTAAATAATATAATACTTTACAAAGTAATCTTGTCACTTTGTATAATTTATTAAACAATGTCAATGTTTATATAATACTGGTATATTTCGAATGATTTTACTGAATAATTTGATTGATTGACTCAGTTGTGTTATGGCTATGTAACCTAAAAAGCAAGAATTAAAATGTTTTTTTTTAATCAAACCCACACAATCTGCCTAGCCTTTTCCCAACTATATTGGGGTCGGCTTCCAGTCTAACCGGATGCAGCTGAATACCAGTATTTTACATGGAGCGACTGCCTATCTGACCTCCACAACCCAGTAATTGGGTAATACGATACCCCTTGGTAAGACTGGTTGTCAGACTTTCGGGCTTCTGACGACCCGTAACGACTGTCAAAGATCCACAAATGACAACCGGGACCAACGTGCTTTCCGAGGCACGGAGGAATCTCGGTATGTAAAGATGGTCACCCATCCACAGACCAACCCCGGCAAGCGTAGCTTAACCTGACGGATCGATCCGTGCGGCAGTTACTATTTAGCCACGAGCTCCTCTGAAATTTAATCAAACCCACACGTCCTTCTATAATACAAGACATAAAAATAAATATTGCGGAAACGGAAATAGAATGAATAAATCACAGAATGTGTCGCTGAGCAATGTTTCACTTTTCTTTTACAACATTCATTTCCTGCTCTTATTTCTTTTACCTTTTTATTTTAAAAGCACTATTCAATATTTTCTTTTCCTTTACGGGCGTCTGTCGTGTGTTTACTGATACCTTTTTATTATATTATCATTATTTACTTCTGTAAAAGATTTCTAAGAAAAAAAATTGTTTGTTGCAATAGTTTTTTCTCTCAGTTAATAGTGTTGTGTGTACGCATTTATTTACACACACACACACACACACATAACATCACGCCTTGTTTCCCCGAAGGGTTAGGCAGAGGTGTACCTGTAGTAGGTACACCCACATTTCGCCAGTTATGTTTTCAGTCCCATGTAATAGGGGGCGAGCCTATTGCTATTATTTTAATGTTAATATTTCACCAATTCTATGGACTTTAACGTCTGCGAATAAATGATTATTTATTTATTTATTTACTGCCATCAACCGGGCACAGATCCAGACCCCGGGCTACTATTGAGAAATTCCAGATAGAAAAACCCTATAACACTTTGCCCGACCCGGGAATCGAACCCAGAACATTTATTTATTATTTTGTTATTTTGGAAAAGTATAGCAGAGTGTTAGATTTTAAAATCCATTCGTAGTTTATAAGTTTTTTTTAATGTTGGATAATAAATAAATGTTGTTTGAGTTATCGATAAATTGATACCATTTGTCAAGTTAGGACCGTTGAGTGTACACAAAGCAGAGTTGGAACTGTTTGTTCCAAATCTGGATGTTTGTGCTCTACGATGTACTAATGTTTGACAAATAGCATTGTTTGTTTCCAGGGCAATGGACCCATGCCCTCTGCAAAATAAATAACGAAGTTGAAAATACATACATGTATCAAAAGAATTTTAAAACTTAAAATATTCAGAGCTGAAAGTTTCTTCGTTCGATATTTTTAGCATTTATTAGATAATAATATTCCTGTCTTCGTTAGAAGGGAATAAGTTCACAAATATAAATAATGTCTACGTTACTGCATTTACAACGTGTTTCTTCTGACATCCCATAACCAATACCCTAGGCATTAATGAGATCATGTCAAAGAATCAACTGACATATTTTTTTTTTTTTCTTTTTGAAAATTACATAACACTAGATTCTAGATGTTTAATATTATCTAAGTTTCATTGTTAAGTACAATTAAATCATAATTTCATTCAAACCAATTATTCATATTTAAAACTAGGAAAATTTGACTGTCACATTTCTTTTTAACGAACAAAAATAGTCTGAATTAAATGTCATTTTATATTTCATGTAAGGTTTTACATAAATCCTTGCGACTTTTTTGAATTACTTAGAAACAAAAAGAATAATTAATAATTTCATATTGGTTGATTCTTTGACTTGGTCTCATTAATACTCTAGAAGAGTTATGGGATATCAAAAGGAATAAGTACATTGTATAGGGTACTCACCCTTTTTTGTTGGAAAACCATTATGATAAGAACATGGCTCTGAACGATAAAAAATATCATATTTTAAAAGTGGGCATATTTTTAAGAGTGTAATATTTCATATTGCTAAGCATGATCCTTCGATGAATCGAAAATATTGCCACATAAATTTTGAAATAAATAAATGGCAAAGTTCAGGATTAATGTTAAGTACGAAAACAAGATTCCTTATGAAATTCTCGACAGAAAAAAATTACAAAGTTGCCTCCAAATCGAACAATAAACCGCTAGTATTAAAAATACTGCAAATAAAATCATAAAACTTTTCATAATAACTGAACTAACTATAAAGCAGATGCTATATTTTTTATTTATTTTTAAATTACCACTCAGTCTCGCCCACAAGCAGTAAAAGATGGCGAGTCAAACTCAAACTCAAAGCATTTTTTTCAATTAAACCATTTACAGGCACTTTTGAATTGTCAAAGAGTCAGTCAGTTAGTCAGAAAGTTCAAGCTAGTTGCCCATTCCAAAACGTAGATCTCTATGGAGAAGAACGGGCAAGAAACTCCAAGGACACTCTTTTAAATATAGAAATTACAAAATCCTGGGTACATTACTCTTGTTGATTCTATATGTGAGAACAATGTAAAAAAAAAAAAAAAACTATTAAAAATATAAGAAGAAAAATTGAGTGAGATTAAGAGTGAATTTGAAGTGAGGTATGGACTCTTAAGAGCGTAAGAAATGTTCAATAATCCTGTTTGTATTGGGCGAGTGCGATTCGTAGCAGTGGCGAGCGGTAGGTTAACATTCCGTCAGCATTGGTGCATGGCATGTGGTTCGCTTCGTATACCTTCGGCCAAATCTTCGCGACCAAAGCGAATGCAAAGCGGGAGCACGCGACCATAACGCGGGAACACCATGTCGCGTTAGCAGAGCGGGACGCACGCGTCTTCACGAAATTGATCGAAGAGGCACTTCGAATAACCTCGTGCATCCTCGGCTCGCCACGGGCGACTGCACGACTACAGCGCGAACCGAACAATTATCTTAATCATTGCTCGGTTTGCGCTGTAGTCGTGCAGGTGTGCAGTTTTAGGTTCGCGTTGTGGATGCACCCGCTTCGCGTCCCGCGTCCCGCGTTGTAGTCACGCAGGTTTTGCCGAAGCTTTAACTAGCTGTAGTAAAACTCACAGCTACGCAACTTAGCTTGTCAGTTTCCACAAGTGCAAGTAGCAGAACTAAACTTGACCAATTAAACTTGCAAGCGAATAAAGCGGTTTATCAAACATCGCTTATATTTAAAACTGAATGGGGATCCGCTGCATTCAAATTTAGTTTTGAAATTAATATCTCAACCGTCTTCGAAGTTCTAAAGTTTGTTAATTGAGTTGAGGTTTCGTATTGACGGGTTTAAATTGGTTGTAAATGTACTGGTCAAATAGGTCAATGATAAAACTTTAAAAAAAAAACAGCCAAGTGCGTGTCGGACCACGCACAATGAAGGGCTCCGTACTTGGGATGAATTTTATTTATCCCAAGAACAAACTTAACATCTTTGTTTAAAAATATGGTCCCCATACATTCCAACTGCAAGTATAAGTTTGTACGCACAATATTGGGAGTATTTTGAAACCATAGACTTCTTATAGGTCTTCCTGTAATCTATATAGAACAATAATATTTTCTGTATTTCTTTTTTCAAAATTCTCAGTTGCTTTTTCTGCGCCGCCTCCACACGTAGCGGTCTGGCACACACAGACTCAAGCGCTGCAATACTCCCGGGTTACTCTCCACTCCACCAAGCACCTTCATCAAGTAGGCAACCAGCGTAAACTCCCGACCGACATGCCATTGATTATAGCCAATTATACAGGAAATGACATGGGGTATATCCGTTTTACCCACTGATGTATTTATTATACAGGGTGTTAAAGTAATTGCGTGACATAGCTTAAGGGTAGGTTTAGAATCGATAAAGGAAGACCAAAAAAAAAAAACACCTACTTACTTAAAATAACAATCGTTTAGATTTTTTTTTTTTTTTTTTTAATGCTTTAATTACTTACCTACTATCGAACGCGAATCGAACTAACGCTACGACCGCTACGGTATGTAAATTACAATTCGTTGTTCAAATGGTAATTAATAATTTCCTAGAGTTACCTACATACTATCGGACGCAATGAAATACCTACGCCCGAACACTTCGATAACGCCGGGTGAAGGATAGGTAACTAGGTAGGTACGTACAATTCCAACAATTTTTTTTTTCTGGCTTCCTTTATCGATACTGAACCTACCCCTAAGCTATGGCACGCAATTACTTTAACACCCTGTATAATACATACATCAGTGGGTAAAACGGATATACCCCATGTAATTTCCTGTACAAATGGCGCGTGAACTTGTTATGAACACGCCAAAATTACAGAGTACTTAGCTTCATGTGGAGCCCATATGACCGCACTATGTTACAGATGACTCCTGACTAGTGCATCATACAGGACCCTAACTGCTGTGATATTTTTGAAGCTTTGTGTCTGTCTCAGAACAAATCCCAAGTTTCTGTAGACCTTCTTACAGATCCTGGTTACATGCTCACGGAATGTCAGATCGAGAGCCATGGCATCAGGCATGGTACTCGCTTGACCTCGTGATACATGAATAAATGACTGGCTGGTAGATAATGCCTCATGATAAACCCGCCTTAGTTGAGTTCTATTGTGCTGTAAAACCAAATATCTATCTTTATCTATCTTCTATCTATAAAAATTAAATACTATTCGGTAGAAAGCGCATAAAATTGAAGTTGCCGGGAAAATTGGTGCATTTTCTATGGGAATTTTATATGAATTATTGAAATTTGAACAGAATAAACATCTATTGTCAGCTAGTTATTATATTAGATTGTTGTTTGATTGTTGTTGTTGTTTGTTAGTTGTAGTTACAGCCTGATTCAAACTTAATGGCGACTCGGAACATGAGGCGAGTCGCTGCGCAGTAACAAATTCATGGGTCAGCGGGGGTGAGGGGTGCGGTACTGTGTAGCGAGCAGCTAACTTCCGAGCCGCCATTAACTTTGAATCGAACTATACCTATTTTTTTTTTTTTCTGTTTTTAGGGTTCCGTACCAAAGGATAAAAATGGAACCCTATTACTAAGACTTCGCTGGCCGTCCGTCCGTCTGTCACCAGGCTGTATCTCATGAACCGTGATAGTTAGACAGTTGAATTTTTCACAGATGAATTATTTCTATTACCGCTATAACAACAAATACTAAAAACAGAATAAAATAAATATTTAAGGGGGCTCCCATCCCGGCCACCGTAGGCGCGGGCTTGCGGACGGTGAGCGATGGGTAGCTCGACATCCGGTAAGGACCAGGCCCGGGTCGACGGCGCGTTGTGTTCCACGCGCGCCTCAATGAGATGTCAGCGAGTGAAGGGGTCCCATGGGACCGATGCCTGCCGGGGTTGCGGGAAAGTACGAAAAGGATACCTTGGTTGCTGGCAACCGAAGGAACACAGGTGGCTTTTAGTAAGTAAGAGTCTGACACGTCCTCCCGCTCCGCCCAGAACGGGAGAAGACATTGAATGATTTCCCACCCAAAAAAAAAAGAATAAATTGGCGCTCCCATACAACAGACATGTTTTTTTGCCGTTTTTATAGATAACGGTACGGAATCCATCGTGCGCGAGTCCGACTCGCATATGGCCGGAATTTTTGTTTTTGTGTGAATATTGTGTGCCTTAACCTCTCAAATCAGTCCAGTTATTATTTTTTTTCTTTTTTTTATATAAATGAGAGCTTTGAATCATATATGTATGAACTTGAATTTTACCGATGCCGAAGTTACAAAGTCTGTAAGAAGCGGGCCCTAATGCAAGCATTACTGGAATAAGAAGTTAATTTTATTCTCACTATAAACATTTTAAACCTAGAGATTATAACAGCAAGTTTCCACAGTTCCCAGCCATTATTACTTATGTAGTTTTCCGCGAAGCCCTTGCTAGATGTTTGAAGTGCACAATTATTTTCATTCCCACCTCTCTCGACCAAGTTTGAGTGTTACTGCTAAGGTTTTGAACAAGTAGTTTGATGTTTTGTGATAAGAGAAAAAGAATGAAACGGCCTCGTTGCTGTAGTGGTCACAAGCGTGTAGACTGAGCGTGTGGTCCTAAGTTCGATTCCCATATCGGGTAATGTTTTTTTTGGTGTTTTTGTGCCCATTTGACAACATAAGGTTCGCTCTATTATTAATTTGACTTATCTAAAGGGTGACTTGTAATTTGATGTATTCCTTCCAGGACGTGTACAGTACAACAATTTTCTTAATGTCCCTCGGCAAAACTTCGTGTTTCGTCAGTCGTCGGATTTCTATCAGTTCCCTTTGCAATTGACTTATCGAAACACGAAATTTGCCGAGGGACATTCAGAAAATTGTTGTACTGTACATAAACTTTGACACCAGTTATCTCGAAATTTTACTACGGAATTAAGCGTAAAAATTGAGAAGAAGGCATCTTCATTTAATGAGCTACCTAACGAGGTACAAAACTTAAAATGTGCCAATGAAACAGTCGATATTGCTCACAAATCGTTAAATTATTTAAAAATTGTGAGTTAGCATTAATTAACTGGGTTATGCCATCCGACTACTTCCTAACATCCCAGTAATCCAACACACGGCAGGCATTCATGTAGTCATGACCAGCTATCTGATCTAATTACGCAACACATTTTCGTAAACGATTACGACAAATTTATTTCATTTTGACAGTTCAACAACATTCATTGCGGTATTTACGTTGTTGAGCAGATTATTTTTTCGAAGTTATGAACCAATGGATTAGCAATTTGTTTTAAAGCGATTCAAATTCCGATTTATCGTGTATTACGTAATTAGGGCACGGGTCAAAAGTCGCGGCCTTTTGAGTTTTTAACATGACTCCGGTCTACTCGTTGGTCACGGTTCACTTGTCGCTTAGATTGCGTGTACACAAAAACAAAACTATTAATAATTTTACTTTAAATATACTTGAACCAGCCACCTCTTCAGATAATTACTAAACCCGTATAGTTAGCATTTATAACCCGTTATGGGATACATTGATAACTAAAGTAGGTAAACCACAGTCAGACTTCAATGAAAAGCCGACAAGCCCAAACTACAGTACAACTTGCAAATAACTTCGCGCTTTCAACAGACAAACTAACTGTTACTATTCTTAAGTAGATACATACTATTTATTTGTGTACATTAAAAGCTCAATACAATTTAGACCTTAACATTTCCTTCCTAGAATTGAAAATCGTTTGGCGTTCTAATCCCCTAAAATTTACTTCGCCTATACCAGGTACATTAAGTGCAAGTTTTAAGCTTTACAGCTATTGGTATAAAGTTGAAAATTGTGTGTTTTACATTGTACCCAAATTGGGTTTATTTAAATGGTTAAGTATTGTCAAAGGCGACGTTTCTCTGATTTTTAGGCTAATTCAATGTATTTTAATCAGGTTGTGAAGAATAATGTTTTTGTATTAAATTAGATGAATAGCTTATTGTTTTAAGCCAGAAGGTAATCTCACTTTCTTTAGGCTATAGACAGGCCAATTTTATGAAATGTAATCATAATCAAAAGTCATTTATTCAAATAAGGTTCAACACAGTCTCCCATAACACCAGCCCTTTACCACTTCCTAGTGCTTTATCGGCATCTACATTGCCACATGCGAACAATCACACTGACGTCACGGAAAATCCTGCATCGCCCAAGCAAAGTTTACCGCGCGACTACAATATACCGTACCGACATCAATTATTATTATCGTTGGGCAGTTGCCCATCAGACACAAGACCCGTCTATGTAGTCGGAGGTGTACCCCTGTTACATAGAGGATGAGTGAGAGCCACGCAATTTTATGTAAGTGAAGAAAACAATATTATTATGAATTTAGGAGGCATGAGGAACAGGGTGTAAAGTTCACTCATCCACCATAGAAAAGAGAGGATCCTCCGACCAGACGGGTGTTGTGTCTGGCGGGCCGACTGCCCGACTGTTGATGTCGGATAGTGTTAATATTGTTCGCGCGGTAAACTCTAATTGCGCGATGCAGGATTTGTGTGACGGCATGTCTTTGATGCGTAGTTCGTATGTGGCGGTGTAATCGCTACATGAACATAGACAAACTGGATTAAAATCATTGAAGCCAACTCGAAAACTACTCAAGAAAAGTTATTAAAATTGAAAAAGATCAAAGCCGATTTTACTACACCGCTTCAAAACTGTCTACCGTTTAAGGTTTGTAACAGCGACCTTGACCGCCAAAGATAAGCGAAGAGAATTTTGGTCGAACCACGAAAATTCTTGATTTACATAAAATCGCTGGTGATTACCATGAAGTCTAAACTAGGGTATTTTAGACCAATTTGTCATAGCGTTTAAGTATTTGTATGCTAGTTATTATGCTTTTGATATATGACTTAAACCTTGATAACTTATACATTATGTATTGTATGTACAGTGGAACCAACTATTTGATATATAGGCCGATGACTTACAACTACTTTTGAACATAATACACACATCAACAAAAAGTTTGTGATCACTAGCAAAAGATTATAATTATATTTTTAAAATTTAACTTTATCAAGAACTAGCACTTTGCCCGCGGCTTCTCTCCTGTGGTCTTTCCCGCGGGACCCGTTATTTTTCGCGGGATAAAAAGTAGCCTATGTTACTCCCTGAAAACTAAGCTTTCTAATGGTAAAAGAATTTTTCAAATCGAACCAGTAGTTTCGGAGCCTATTCAATACAAACAAACAATCAAATTTCTTTCCTCTATATAATATTATTAGTATAGAAAAGTGTTTTCGTTGTGTCTTTTTTATGTAGAAATACACTGTTTGAAATAAAAAAAATAACCTTAATTTTATTTTTAGTAACAAAAATTGAGTAATTCATTCCTAATGTAATTGTAACAGAAAGGGTGGAAAGAAAACGATCGATTACCCAAACTTAAACAACCATTTATAAATTTATAAGTTTTTATTTAATACAACATAATAACTCCTCTCCTGGCTCGCACACATGCGGAGATCGTCCTGGGCATGCTGAGGATCATGTTATCCAGCATTTCTTGCGGTAACCTGTCCCATTCTTGAATAGCGGCTTCCCTGATCTCTGGCACTGTCTGGGGAGGTGGCTGATAGTTCCAAACAGCTCATTTTAAGAGCATCCCACGCGTGCTCTATTTGGTTTAAGTCGAGAGCTGGCAGGCCAGTACGACCTTGTAATGTCGTATTCTCGTAATGCAGCACTGACTCGTTGAGCTCGATTTGCAGGCGCATTATCATAGACCAGTTCGAATTGGTGCCCATGGTTTACTCGGAATGGTCTGACAATTCCATCAATAGCTCCAATAATAATTCCACCCCCTAAGGACACCCATTGTCCGCCTTGCTGATCGGTTCCAGTGGCAGTTCTTTGCCTTTCAGTCTCCAGGTCATCTCCAGACAACAACACCTCGGTTATCTGATTGAGTCTGATTCACGATTCGTCAACGACGAGACAGTTTTGCCAAATATTTTCCTCCTCATCTTCTTAAGTTTGCCAGAGCCTAGCCCAATGGAATCTCCGTCGCTGACGTTGCCGTGAATTCAGAGGTGCTCGCCAAGACCTCCTTGCTCGTAGTCCAGCCTGGTGTAAGCAATTCCGAATGGGCAGAGTGCTAACTTCAAGTCCAGAGGCAGCACGCACTTCTGCCTGATTGTAATGGCGATGATTGTTGGGTCACGGGCTGCCAGCAATCTGATAAAGCGCTTCTGAGCAGCAGTCAGAACATTTCGGCGACCACTGCGGGGTCGGTCAGCTAAATTATCCATGCCGTGGTACCTCTGCAACGTGTGACACAGGATTGGGATACAGCAACTCTGCGTCCTATTTCTCTCGTGGAATATCCTTCTTCCCTCAAAGTTAAAATTTTTGCTCGTATAACTTCTGATAATCCTCTTGACTGTTTTTATCAATATCAAATTTCCTCGAAAAAATATTATAAATCCTTTAAAATTGACTAAAGCAGATTTCTGAATGAGCGTAAGCTTGGATTTTATTTCTTTTTTTAGGAAAAAAACAATTAACTTTTTTATTTTTTTTAAATTAAATTTTATTTATTATATTTCTATATTTTTAAATAAAGAATCTAAAAAGGTGAAGAAATTATAATATAGTTTATCGAACACAAATGATTCCATTTTTCAAACTGATCGCAAACTTTTTTTGATGTTGAGTGAAAACGAGTCACCTAGAATAAAATTACTATACCACAAATGGCAAAAAAAAATGAAGCAACAACAGATAAATTAATTATGTGATAAATACATGGTGCTGACATATTTACCAAACATTGTAAAACTAGACGATTCTCCTCAGTCAGTGTGGGAGGAAGTAACCACGGAATGTAAAAACAATGCCATAAAATAAAAATAATAAAATAAACAACTTAATTAGCAACCAGTTTGATTTGGTCTAGATTCTAGATTATCTCATGTACTTACTTAATTATTCAACATGAAATACACTTACGCTATTGGGGGGGGTCGGTCGTTGGACGTCAAAGAGCGTGGTCGTGCCGGGAGCGAGCTCCGTCCCAAAAAAAAAAAAAAAAAAAACAGCGAACCTTGCTTGCACATGTGGCGCGGCGCTTGCAGGCAAAATCGAACATCGATTCTTTGTTTTGATACTGCTGTGACTTTAAAATAGTGAAATAGATACATTAAAATAGTGCTAAAGTGAGGTGCGTGCCTACAAGTTCCTAACCTCAGGCGAGCCAAGGAACCCAACGTAATCTGGTGAGAGCTTTCCATTTCCTTCAGGGTGTCGCTTCCCTTTGCAAAATCGTTATTTTATTTAATAGATTAAGGGTCAACATCGATTGACTGGCGTTTTATGTCAAGCGCACATTCAACCTTTTTTTATATTATTTTCTAAGCTAATGTTATATGCTCATAACAATATACTATATGTTATAGGCATATGAAATATATCATGGCAAGATAAACTAATCTACAAAATGATTATAACAAAATAACAGTATCGCTTTAGATTTCGTATAAAAATTATTTTCATGCTGCATTTTATCATCAAGCTTTCTTCATTAGCCTTACAAAAAGGTTACGTTACGATTCTTCAACAAATATAACTTCTGACAGCTATTAATCAAGATTTATTATACCCGCATGCTCGGGCAGGACTTCGGTCGGGGTTTTTTTTTTTTTTTTTTTTTGACAGAATCCGCATGAGTGGCCCATTCAACAAAAAACAAAACTTCTAAGTCTGCATAACAATATCCATTGCTACAGAAAAACTAAGAAGCAATAATAAATCTCCGGGCAACCCGCAGCTCTGTCAAAGTTTTGTATCCCTCGAAACGAAACCCACTTTAATATCCAAACAAAAGTTTTTACAATGGTAATAATTAGCGCCCATGCAAAAAGATGGTAACTGCCTGTTTAGGGCAATAGCCCTTTAAATAAATAACATAATGGGGATGACGTTCGACCACGTGTCTGTCCACCGAGACCTCGCTATCATGTTTCAACAAACCGAGGTGGCGACGAGTTTAAATAACGAGAACATACTGGTGTATTCACCTACCGGCGATTCAGTTCGGGGAAACATACAAGGACCAGCATTATGACAGCAGGGTCATGATTGCCGATGAACAATACAACAATATAATGACCGACAATACAACGATGAACAATCAACTAAAACTTGATTAGACAAAAACCAAGGAAATATACTCTAGTAATCCTAGGCGACTTTAACGATCATATTTCTAGATAAAATATACTTAATTCGCAACGCAAAGGGCTGAGTCCCCAAATCTACCAAATCTACACCATGAATATTGTGACTACAATGGGGAAAGGTTAATGGATATAGCCAATAGGGAAAAACTGCAATAAGAAACCACAAAAGCGAGATCATCATGCAGGATAACATGGTCTAAGGGCAGGCAGAAATCCCAATTGGATAACATTATTATTACGCCACAGGTAACAGAAAAACTCTTAGAGAAACCTCCGATCATAAAATAATCTGGGGAAAGCTTTAAACAAGTCGAATTTTAAACAAAGCTGAAAGCACCAAACGCTAGACACAAAAGAATCGGACAAGAACTGAGATCAAAGATTTCAACCACAAACAATGCTACTATGCCGCTCTCAATAAAAAATCCACCAAAACAAAAAACCAAGCACGCATAACAAAAAAACTGGAAAACATAGAAATCAGCTCAGCGGATGAAAGTATCAACATACCATGGAGCTCCATAACTGGAGTTTTAAAAGTGACTAACTACCCAGGAAACCTTGATTTTTCAGCCGAGTAACTCTAGGGATCATCCAATAGCTCTTGCTAACCTACAAAAGGCCAAACTCTTACAAAGAATCTGATAATTCAAATATACATAATCGTGTAAAAGAATGTCAGACAACAATTCCAAAGGTTAAACGCCAAGAGGGCAAAAAATAATACAGCGCAATTCTTTACCGGACTGGGTAATAAACACCCTTCAAAACGCATGCAGATAAGTACGTTATTTATGTTACAGGAGAAACAAGTTAGAAACAAAACGCCGGAAAAAAAAACGCATATACACCAATACCAATGTCCAAAAGGGAAAAAATTCAAAAAAAAAAAAAAACGAGGGCCTACCTTTACCGCCGATAATAATAACAAAGCCGTTAACAGCCACGCAAAATGATGGACCCACAGTGGATGACGTAATGGGAATCATTAACAGCATACGTAACGGGACAGCCCCAGAAACAGACAAAGTGGTAATCGAGCTCTACAAAGCGATGCCACAAATTTTAATTTATTTTATTTTATTAGGGAAAACAGGCAATCGTACATTGTATAATACATCTAGATCTACAGTGTGCTATATGAAATGTTTATTCCACTACGTTTCCACATGATACTAGCTTAAAAAATACAGATATCGTAAAATTACTTGAAATAAATATTTGATATCAATAAAAATAATTTCGTAAACTAAATATAAATAAGTAGTTTTTTTAAAATTAAGTTTCGATAGGGCAAACACATCGATGTCATTAAAATTATTATTATAAGCCTGAACCAATTTCTGGAGCAGCGCTCTCTCCCCCGCATTTTTACGACAGGGAGTTGTAGCAAACAGTGGATAAAAGTGTGTCTCATTACTATTCTAGGTACAATAAAGCAAATTTTACTAATTAAGTCAGAGCAATCAAACCTATTATGCACAAGTCCATGGAGCATCATTTCTTGAAGCAACAAGCGTCTCGAGCATAATGTTAATAGGTTAAACTTACTCAAAGCGTTATAATATGGTAAATGTACGGTGCGACATTTGTACTGCAATTTACTGAGGAAATTACGCTGAACTCTCTCAATTGCAATCTCATATTTACTATAATATGGATCCCAGATCATACAAGCATATTTAACATGTGGGCGAACTAAGGAATGAAATAAATACAGACAGAGAAGTGGTTGGTCGTTTAAAGTCTGACGTGGATCTCATAACAAATGTTACAGGAAGCCGCCACCAAACATTTGAATAAAGCCTGGACACAAAATGAAGTACCCGACACATGGCAAGACACAAAGCACGCAGGTACCTATTCCGAAACAAACTTACCCTAAAGATACAAACGATTATCGCCGAATAGCGGTTTGAAATACGGGTTGTAGAATTTACGCCTCCTACAAAAAAAAAAAAAAAATATATATATATATGAAATAATAAAAGAATTGGGCCAAGCGGCTCTTTTAAACATCACATCTACAGATGTCTACATATTTCCGCTGTGAAGGAAGCGGGATGAAGAATGGCGTGCAGGAAAAATAATTTATGTACTCGCTCTGAAAATAGAAAAAGCTTTTGACAATGTCGACCGCCAAGCACTGCGTGACACGAAATAAATGAATCTGAATCTGATATTTTAATGCAACGTACTAGAAAGAAAGAAAATAAAGAAATCAACTTGGATGGACACAACTGAAGACCGATACAAGATCAAGAAGACGGCCAGCGAGATATACAAGAAACCTGAAACGGACAACGAGTCTTCTGATGAAGATATAGAAAACAGTAAAGTGTAACACATTACAACAGTAAGATAGAAAAAAAGCCTAGAAAGCAGCGTAACTCCGCCAAAGGCTTCACAGGCGAAGATTGACTGAGCCAACTGGCGGCGACGTAAAAAGATGCCCCATCCATTGATAAATATCACCCGTCTCTCCACTAGTCCATTGCTTACTCAAGGATGCATATCCGGTATGGCTCGTAAATCCTTTCCTATCCTAAGGGCACGTCTTCCCTACCATTACCGCGCCCCCCGGTCTACTCCTTGATATGCAATAGCCTGTGTATCACCATGAAACATGAGGCTCCAAGGGCTAGTGCAAATCTTGGGGTTCATTCGATTTATCGAGTCTGGTTAAACCACGCTGGGATCGGTGCATTTCATTCATTCATTCATTCATTCTTTTTTCAAAATTCTCAGTTGGTTCGAAAATAAGGGGAATGGTCAATTTTCATTTATTTCCTTTATTAGCTATAAAACCATTTATTTTAAATTATAAAAAAAATCTGTTTGAGACCCTCACAGTCCCCTCAGCACTTTTATTTGATATGTCACACGGTTTCTGCTAGGGAGTTTGTTGCGCCACTTCTTCCCAGCAAAAGCACTAGGAAGTAGTGAAGGGTGGGCGTTTTGGGGGACTGTCTTATGTAATTTTGACGTTCGAAAAGTGCTGATTCTCAGCCAATGAATTTTGAATTTTGGTACAGTTTGAAAAACTTTTTTAAAAGTTTCTTATTTGCCTCTCAAAAGTGACCCACGTAATAAAAATTCATTTATTTACGTTACACGTCCGTGTTTGGTTCACAAAAGTACATATTAGTACCACATTTCAACTAAATCGGTCTATTAGATTCAGAGAAAATTGGCTTTGACAGACGGACAGACAGACACACCAGTGATACTATAAGGTATGCATTATGTTTCCTTGGATGTATGGAACCCTCAAAGATCCTCACCACTTTAATTCAAAACCTAGTTACACAGTAAATTTATACTATGTACAGGTGTAGGTCGTAACCAACTACACTACATAATACGCACGAACGCCACCTTTTGCATTTAAATGACTATTTTCTAAACGTATTTGTTCGAGAAACTGTAACAGGATATTACGTCGATCTTCGTTTCAGGGAAGGTATGAGAATCGAGATAAGGTTATATCATGATAATAGAAAAGAAATAAACAAAATTAGGTTTATTTATCACAGAAACACGTGCATACAAAAAACAACAATATAAACACATAAACATAACATAAATATTCGGCAGCTGCACGTCATGACTGTGACAAGAAGGCTTCCACTCAGCATAATGCTGTGCTATGGGGGACCCACAGCACAGCGCTGATTGTCAGTGGTCACCCGAAAAATACGTACGGAAACCAAGCCAGTAAATAAATATTAATAAATCCAGTGTATAAATGTTAATAAATACAGTGTGTAAATATTGAGTAAATCCAGTGTTCTGTCTCGCTCCCACCCTCGACATAGCGTAGCCTTTTTTTGTTTTTTTGTTTTGGGTGGCATATCATCTAATTACTTCTCCCGCTCTGGGTGGAGCGGGAGTGCGTGTCAGACTCTTGCTGACTAAAACCCACCCGTGTTCCTTCTGTTGCTTGTGCAATGCCAGGGGGCCACGGTATCCCTTTCGGACTTTCCCGCAACCCCGGCACGCAATGGTCTCAACGGACCCCTTCACTCGCTGACATCTCTTGGAGGCGCGCGTGGAACACAACGCGCCGTCGACCCGGGCTTGGTTCTTACGGGACGGCGAGCTACCCATTGCTCACCGTCCGCAAGCCCGCGCCTACGGTGGCTGACCATCGCGACGCATGCGCGCGCGCTTGCTTTCTAAAAAGTACGGCTGTTGCTATAGCTATAGTTGTCACATTTTAGCATGGCACTAGTGGTTGTGGCGGTATCTAAATCGCCGCATGTGAACTACGCATCACTCTGACGTCACGCAAAATCCTGCATCGCACAAGCAGGGTTTACCGCGCGACTATATACAACGTCCCGACAACAATCGTCGGGCAGTAACCCACCAGATACAACACCTGCCGATCTATTCTGTAATAATCTCACGGTGAAAACAGGTGAAGTGAGCTTGGAGTGAGCTGTCATTCTACCTGCTGCTAGGGACTGACAGCTCATTCCGAGCTCACTTCACCTGAGTTTTCACGGTGAGATGGTTACAGAATAGCACTGCTGTACTTCGGTACAGCAGTGCTATTGATCTCCCTTTTCTATAGAGAATGAGTGAATTTTACACCCTGTTCCTCATACCTCTTTAAGGTCATCGCCCATTTCTTAATATCTCTGCAGAAAGAGCAGTGGTGGCCCAGTGATCATGGCCCGAATTTACGTGTCGTAGGTCCTGGGTTTGAACCAAGGCAGGCACTTTACCTGTAGGCTATTTATTTCATCACCACTGCTCACCGCATCCAGCGGATTCCTGCGGCCTTCACCAGGTCATCGGTCCATCTTGTGGGAGGCCTTCCAACACTATGTCTTCCGGGACGCGGTCGCCACTCCAGAAGCTTTCGGCTCCATCGGCCATCTGTTCTGCGAGAAATGTGACATACACCAACAAAAAAAAAAATAATAAACAAAACATTAAGATCAAATCAAATCAGTTTCTTTGCCATAAGTATTTGGTACATAAATAATACAGATCCATAACACTTAGTCATAATAATGAAATGAAATTGTTTATTCTGTAAATAGGAAATTGGAATCACTTTTACACGTCATCTTAAAATAAAAATAAATTTGCTTGATGAGGTCGGCGTTTCCTATCTGACTACTCTGAGAAGAAAGGCCGAAACAAACTCAGAAGTCACAGTCTCTTTTAAAGTCCAGACATAATCTTGGTCAGGCCATATGAGGACCATGTAGATCAGTCTGAAATGGTCTTTTGAGAAAAGAACCACACAGATTAGAGTGGACCTGTCCTGTCAGTGCAAGCATTTGTCAGTAATGTGTCATGCAAAAAATTGGGTTCATAATTACCTACTAATAAATTCATCATTCAATTAAAATTAAGATTGAGTAGCAATGTTGTTATAATATATTTATTATTAGATACATATGTCAAAATACTTCTGATTTCAGAGGGTAAATGATTATGAATATCATTTAAAACACAATATCAATAATTACGCAATATTGTCTTTGGGCCGTGGCCTTGACATCAACCGGTGAACAACATTTTCAAGCGCATAATTGTTGGTTGAATACGAGGCTTTTAGCTACTTTTATAAGTTGTGTTATTTCTTTAAATGTGCGTTTTATTTGTGTAGGATAAGCATATTTATATATTTTTTCTTTATTTAATTTTCAATTTCTTATTAAATATGTCACTTACTGAGTAGAAATTCTTTTCCGTTAACCATACTTTAAAGACACCTTGTAAATTTATTAGCTGGAAAGCATTGTGTCTGATAAGCGATCACACATTGCACAAATATTCTTACTATATATATAATTATGCTGTCCTAGGAGTTATGGGCAAAACTATTATATTTATGTGCCTAATACATTTTGGAAATATTTCATGAGCTTTTTTAAATAACTCCGGGTGCATTTTAATCAATTTAGCAAATTCAAAGATAATTATACAGACTTGGAGGGGTTAGTATCTTGAACTTTATGAAAAAGGGTTTGCAAGATTCCCATGGGCGTATTCCCGTATGGCGCGGTTGTATTTTTTTTGTGCGATGAACACTCTCTGACTTTCTGTTGAGTAACCCCAGGTGATAAGACCATATCTCAACACAGAATCAACATACACGTAAAATGCAGATAATATTTTTTTTCGGATAAAGTAGGTGGGTTAATAACCTCCTATTACCATGCTTAAAAGCACTAACTATACTGACAATATTCATCATCATCATCATCATTTCAGCCATGAGACGTCCACTGCTGAACATAGGCCTCCCCCAATGATTTCCAATTTGGCCGATTGGAAGCGACCTGCATCCAGCAGCTTCCTGCGACCTTTATTAGGTCGTCTGTCCACCTTGTGGGTGGACGTCCTACGCTGCGCTTGCCGGTACGTGGCCTCCATTCCAGAACCTTTCTGCCCCATCGGCCGTCAGTTCTGCGCGCTATATGCCCCGCCCACTGCCACTTCAGCTTCAGTTTTCTGACAATATTATAGACAACAATTCCTAGGAACTCAGATTTTTGCTAGATTCGTTTAAAATCGATTAGTCATAGATCTGTAGCCTGTCCTGGGAAAATTCGAGGGCGTTTTAAAACATCCCTATCGGGCGTTCTAAAACGTACCTATATTTTCTAAGAAAAACTCGGATAATTCCATAATTTGAAGATATGACTACATGTCATTGAGTTCGATATTCCAAAGAAATATAAGTTCACTCACTCGTTTAAAAGGGAATGAGTTTTGAAAATCAACTGAATGGATTCGGTTATGTTTGAAATTAGAATCACTCGTTTTCTTTCACTCCGATATCCTTGAAAAGGCGGTGGTCGTTCTTTGTATTTGATTGATAAGACAAGTAATTGCAGAAGCTATTCAAATCCAAATTAAAGGATTATATCCCGGATAAGAATGCTTGGAAACATGCTGGTCCTGTTCCATAGGACTGTGCTGTGGGTCCCCCATAGCACAGCATTATGCTGAGTGGTAGCCTTCTTGTCACAGTCATAACATGCAGCTGCCGAACATTTCTGTTATGTTTAAATATTTTTTTTCGTATGCACGTGTTTCTGTGACAAATAAACCTATTTTTCTTTATTTCTATGTGACCGCGTTGTTCTTCTAAACTATGCAACAGATATCGATGCGGTTCTCACCATCGTTCAGAGAATTTATTCCGAACGGTTTATGTGTATTATACATTAATATTAAAGTAAAATTTAATAAAGAAATCTCAATGTTTTGACAAGTCGTAAAAACCACACGAGGAGGGACGTAGCGCTAGTGGAAAATAATGAAATGTAATTTACATTTCACAATTTTCTTTCACCCACAAAACCAACAGAAAAGTTAAAAGTTAGTGCAATCATTATACTTCTGTGAATAAGAAGAAAGAAATACAGTATCGGGTAGCTTTGCGAATGTAAAATTTTAATAAAACTTCCTTCAAAAGTTTTTCAATCAAATTCTTTTATAGCGTTTTATTTCGTAAATGGAAAAGATTTTAGGGACAAGCATAATTAATTGTATGCATTGTATTTTTTTCGATTGGAGAGAACTGGCGGCCCAGTGATAACAGCCCCGAGTTACATTGTGTAAATAATTTCATCACCGCTGGTCTCAAAACGGTGACGGAAAACATCGTGAAGAAGCGGGCATGTCCTAAAACCAAAAAAATCAAAGACATGTGAAATCCAGCAAGGTCTGGGCTCACGTGGGAGTTTACAGCCCACTCCCTTTCGAAGAACGGATAATTGTGTCCCAGCAGACGGGACATTATAGGCTGATAAGATGTTATGTTATGGACATTGTATCAGATTGTAATAATGACCACAATTAGTGTAGAGCAGAGAGCCAGCCAAGCGGTGTGGAGGCCTAGCTTTGGCTATGTCAGTCCCACGCAGTGAATGCACAAAGTATGGAAGATAGGTTAGGTTAGTAGGTTGCAGGTGGCGAGTGAAAATAAACGAACAGAATCACTTATTACAATACTTATTATTGTCCAGTGAAGAAAATTACACGTTACTTATTATGATTAATATTAAAATAGGGGATACAGAAATTCAGCTGATCAGACGTGTGTGGGCTATTCAGAACAGAGATGACAAGAAGAACGTTCTTTGCAATAGACAGTGAACGGTATAGAGAGTTGAGTACTGTCAGTGTCATCGAGACAACATTGACAGATCTATAGCATTGATTTGTTCATAAATCCTTACCATAATCTCAAGTCTCATAGACAAGTTGGTTTACCAATACATAGCGTTCAATATTCCAACAATTAGCAGGTACATAGGTGGTTGCCGTTAGGTAGATTTCCTTAGCCAAATTCACCAGGATTGGCAGAAGCAATCCCTAGTGTGATTAAGGAAATCTGCAGGTCTTCTGACTTGCCATAACGACTGTTGACGATCTACGAATGACAACCACAACCGAGGGACCGACGGTTTTGCTTTCCAAGGTACGGAGAGCTCTTAGTATTTAATGGACGATCACCCATCCACGGCCCAACCGCGGCAAGTGTAGTTCTAGTGTACTATGCCACGAGCTCGTCTGAAGGCTTTGAAAAAAAATGTATGCTGTCATAAACATAAGCGAGTAAAAATAATTTCATAAACGTTGGACTGACAGCCCTATAAAAGTTCGCTCACACATGAGCAAGCCCTTTGATCTCAGACTGTATTTAGATACGACCAGTGTACGTATCTTTTGTGGGCGCCCTAAGGCCTTAGATTACATTATATGTTTTGGTAGAAAGGCTAACCCGGTATGGTAGAGCTTTTTGTGAACCGGCTCATTCGTCTGGGGAAACTACCACTAAACCGCTTTCCGCCAAGCAAGGTTTGATAATATTCAGTGGACAGCATAATCTGTCTATATTGTTGCCACTGCTGGGACGCAGATCTCAGGCTGTGAGGGAGTGGGCCGTTACACACCACGCGGGCCCAGTGCGGGTTGGTAGATGTCACATAACGTCACCTCACGAAAAGCAAACTTACGAATCTGCAGAAAATGCATTTTACAGGGGAGCGTTTTGAAAGCGAACATCAATGAACACTTTTTTTTTTGTAACCATATAGGTACTGCGGTACATTTTGTTTTCAAAATGGTACTTTTTATATTATCAACGGATTGTAAAGGATCAGAAAGAAATGCACATTCGCAAGTTTTCATCATCATACATAGAAGATTAATAGACATTGCCACACATGCTGGTCCTGCTCCATAGGACAATTCAGAATCTAGACAAAATCGAACTGGTTGCTAATTTAATTGTATTTTTTTTTTTGTTATTACTTGATCTCACACACTGACTTATTATTAGTATTACTTATTATAATGTTAGAAAAATAGTATAATTTTACAATGTTTGTAAGTATGCGAGCAGCCATGCATCTATCACATAATTAATTTATGTCATTCCTTCATTTTTCATTCTTTTTACCTATCGTGGTATAGTAATCTTATTCTAGGTGCATTGTCTTCACATATAATTATATAATTAGTGTATACAAGATATAATGATTTTTTTTAAAAGATTAACGGTGGAGTTTCTTGCCCATTCTTCTCCATACGAAAACTACCTTTTGGAATGGGCAACTAGAATCAGTTATTATTATTTTTTGTAAAGTTTGACGTTCAAACGTGCCTTTCTTGAGCCTAATTGGAATAAATTATTTGACTTTGACTTTGACATTTATTCATACCCTGGCAGACTCACGAAAGTACTTACTACTAGTACTTAGTACTTTCGTTACTAAATAGTACTAACATAATTAAATATCCAATTGAAACTTCGGTGAACTTATGGAAGTACCACTTTAGTAAGTTTGCCAGGGTTAAATAAATATCTATTATCTTCTTTTATTTTAAATATACTACGCTAAAACACACCATGTGAATTTCGTACGTTTACTTTGGGTGTATTGAGGAGTGATATGAAGGAAAAAGGTGTAAATGATTGCGTGACGGTTGACAGGGGAGAATGGAAGAAGACAACGTGTTGCATGGGATGAGGGCAGGAAGATGATGATTATGATGACTATGGGAGTATTAACATAAAACGGAAATTCGAGCAATTTTAACTCTGCAACCGTCAGAGATAAAAATTCGTAAATTTTTCACGGTGTGTACCACATTAGGTAGTTTTATATTAAAATGACGATTTCACTAAAACTGCAGATTCCTAAGTTTGCAATGTAGGTAATAAGTCAATTTTATGGTAATTTTTGGTTCTAGGACATGCCGGTTTCCTCACGATGTTGTCTTTTACCATTTTGAGAGCAGTGGTGATGCAATAACTTACACAAATATGATTCCTATGACCTAACTACCTAAGTCGCGGTCGTTACAACTTAGCTACCCATGTTTGAAAAAATAAAACCTGTGGAGTTATTGCCTAACGCACATGAAATGGCAATCGATTGCAATGGGTTTCATTTTAATAGTTTAGCCAAGTTCATTGCGTTATTTATGTTGTTGAGCCGATGAATTGTTGACCTATGAAGTAAGAGATGTAAAAATTAAAGGCGCTATTGCTGAGCATGAGGTCCTGGGTTCGATTCCCAGGCTGGGCAAAGTGCTAGTTGGTTTTTCTATAAAGAATTTCTCAGTAGCAGCCCGGAGTCGGATTTGTGCCCGGTTGATGGGAACAGGCTCACCCCTATAACATGGGACGTAAACATAACTGGCGATGTGGGTGTACTACAGGTTCACCTCTGCCCAAATCTTCGGAGAAACAAGGCTTGATGTTATGTTACAATCTAGTCTAAAAGATTAATCAGGACATAGGGAGGTCTTTTGATAAAAAAATTTAAACTATGTCTTGTATCTATAGGTATATAATGCCCTGCTAAAGGCCGTAAGATCAAAAGCAGATTAAACTATGGATATCGGAATCTACGTTTAAATTTAATCGATGGTTTAATCTACTGTCTTATGGTCTAATGGACAAAATGAATAGATTAGTTCGATTAGTCTTTTACACATGGCAACATTCTCTAGTTTATTCGAAGTTCGTTCATCCATTCACCAAAATAATGACAACAAATAGATCCGTTTGACATTGACACTCACATTTAATGTCAAACGGATCTATTTGTTGTCATTCTTTTGGTGAATAGACACTCACATTTGACGTCTCTGATGTGAGTTTGTGACGTTATTTAAATATTATTCATGTCTTCATGTGGATCGTGGTAATTACTTCGAAAAGTATTGTTTTTTGTGTGTCGTTTGTTATTTTTTGTTGTTTTGTTAATTGTAATTACAATGAGTGATACTGTGCACAAAAGGGTGCCTAACTTTGCGTAATCCGAGACAGAACTACTAACAACATTAGTGAAAAGATACGCCAATGTCTTAGAAAATAAAAAAACAGACGATCCATTTTATTAACCACAAAACAAAGCTTCAATGATTAAATAAGTACGTAGAAATGTTTAAAGCAGGCACGCACGCACAGGCAGGTAGAAATGAGGATACGTAATATCTCTATGTTTTTTTGTGAAATGAAGGGTCCATAAAGTTTCAACGTCAAATTATGCCATCTGGTGACTTTACGGTCAGTTTAATCTATACAAAGGAGTTTAACCGTCCCTTTGGGAGAGTTAATCTATGGTTTAAACTTCCAATAATCGATCAACTACCAATGATCATAGGAAATAATCGATGCCCAGAGATTAAACTCTCTTCTGTGGTTTAAGCTTCGATTGATCTTACGGCCCTAAGCCGAAAGGCGCTATCTCAACCGAAGTAAGTTTAGAGATAATTGGCTTTTTGTAAATTGAGTTTTAGAGTTTTTGTATCCGAGTGGTTTTTTTAATGTTTTAAGTTAGATAGCCCTATTTGGCTTATACCATTCGATGCGATAACATACGGAACTGAAACGTGGCCTCTCACCATGGGCCTCATAACAAAGCTCAAGGTCACTCAGCGCGCTATGGAAAGGGCTATTCTCAGTGTTTCTTTGCGAGATCGAATCAGAAATGAGGAGATCCGCAAACGAACTAAAGTCGCTGGCATAGCCCAACGGATTAACAAGCTGAAGTGGCAGTGGTTGGGGCACATAGTGCACAGAACTGACGGCCGATGGGGCAGAAAGGTTCTGGAATGGAGGCCACGCACCTGCAAGCGCAGCGTAGTACGTCCACCCACAAGGTGGACAGACGACCTAATAAAGGTCGCAGGAAGCCGCTGGATGCAGGTCGCTTCCAACCGGCCTAATTGGAAATCACTGGGGGAGACCTATGTTCAGCAGTGGACGTCCTATGGCTGAAATGATGATGATTCGATGCGAAATTGTTATAGCTATTGAATGGTATAAAAAAGTATATTAGTTTATATCAACCTTTGGTCTATAAAATTGTATCCACACAATGTTATGGAACAAATAAACAAGTGCCTTGTTCGTGTATACATCTTGTTGGGGCTGGCTGTATCTACAAGATACAAGAACGCTCTTAAGAGAAAGCGAACAAGCTAGCGCCATCTATCCGACTTCAGTTGAAACTCAAGCAAGAAAGCGCTGTACCAAAGGTTTTTTTTTTTTTAAATACTTAAAATGTACTTTTAATACCTTTTGGAAGTTACATTGATTTATCAGACCATATTGTCACTGGATTTTAGAGATTTGGGCCGTAAGGAGATGTACCTTAACCGTTTTCGCTACAAGAAAACGCTCTTTAGAGACTGTCCTCAAACCTCAGTTGGTCCCTTCGTCTTTTTGATCCTTATAATTTATGAAACAAGATCGATCGGCATCAAAAAAGTTTTTGTGAAAACTGCCCATTTTCTCGTTGTATTTTTTTTTTTTTTTCAAAATCTGTGAACTCAGATCAAAATGTCTCAAAAGTTAAGGACCGTCTCCTAAGACCGTTTTCCTGTAGCTAAAACGGTTAAGGTAGTTGCCCTTACTGTCCCATCTCTAAAACCCACCCTGTGTATGATTTTTTTGTTTGTACAAAGATTCCCTTATGCCTGGAGGCTTTTATTTCGATATTGTTTACGTTTAGTTATTTTTATTTCTGCCTGAGTATAAGTTCTCGATGTTTTTGGTTGGTATATTGGCGTGTGCTAGCTGTCATATGGCTATTAATTTGTAATTTAAATTATGTTTTGTGTTGCGTGGTGTAAATTATTTTGCAAACTAATATATAGAATCATTTTTTTCAGCTGTGCTGCTGGAGAGTTTGTTGCGCCACTTCTTCTTCCCAGCTAAAGCACTAGGAAGTGGTGAAGGGTGGGCGTTTTGGGGGACTGTCTTATGTAATTTTGACATTCGAAAAGTGCTGATTCTCAGCCTATGTAATTTGAATAAATGACTTTTGAATTTTGAATTCTAGGGAATTCCATCCACTTTTTTTTTTTTTTTTTTTATATTTTTATTTAATTTAAATGAATGAAACACAGGAAAAATTGTCAACAAACGACATAATAAAGTAATTGATTTTATAGATAAGCCTATCAAGAACTTATCTACATCATCAATAACTGTCTAACCTCAATATTACTTCGTAAATCACTGAGGAGGCTTAGTATATTATCTGAGAATCGATTAGTATTATTTTAGGAGCAAGTCCGTTTATCTATCTTTGTCGGTGTGGCGCGTTTGAACGGCAGAGTTCACTTGCTTGGTTACTGGCCAGTTAACTTTCCAGTAGAAGTGAGTTGACTTAAGCATCGACAATTAAGGAGGTTCTGTTGACAATCTAAAAGAGAAGTCGTTAAAATATTAGAATTTAAAATAGAATTTGGGTTATTAATGTCAAGCGTGACCTTTTTTAGCAGACATCGAGGTTTTTTCAGTAGGACCAGCATTACACTAGACTGATTTTTGCGGTTTAGTGCTTAAGGTTCCAGTCTTCTAGCATGTTTTTATGGTCAAACCCTAAATAGATTAATCCATTTTCATATGTTATGTTAACTACAAATTACTGTTTTTATTGAAATCAAACAAGTACCTGAAGTCGTAACTATATTCAATAGTTTTACTAATCTCAGATGAACGTTAAAGTAACCCTTCACAAAGTACCAAGATATATTGTGACTGTATTTCTCGTACATAACTATTAAAAACTGTAACATGATATCGAAAACACTATCCGTTTATTTTCTTTTATTTAAAATTAAGTAAAGTAATTTAGGAACAGTCACATAATGAATGCATTCTGCACTCAATGTGCCCAAAAATCACAGTGGTTTTACTCTATCTACCTAAGAACAAGAGAGAGACAGTAAAAAAGGAGACATTAGTATGTTTTCTTGTTAGCGGCAGTTTTTAAGGTTCTTTTACCCTGCCAAACGAAACCCTAATTACTAAGCCTCCACTGTCCATCCGTCCGTCTGTCTGTCAGTGGGCTGTATCTCATAAACCATAGACAGTTGAGATTGTGTATTTCTATTGCCGCTATAACAAAAAATAATAAAAATTAAATAAAGTAACAAACTAAAGGGGATCCCCATACAAAGAAAGTGTTTTTTTTGGCCGGTTTTATTATATAGCTGTAGCATCGCATTGACACATTTTAGCTGTAATGGTGTTAAATACGTAACGTTACATAAATACATAATTACTGTCTATAGAAGGGCTGCTTAGTTATTATGTAATTGCTAATTATCTATCTCATATTTCTATTCGTGTCGTCAATATTGTTTTTTTTTTGTGTCAAAACTCTGTCTGCACTTCGAAGGAAATGGTTGTTTTTAAAGTGTTTGGAATTTAAATGTATAGTAGCACATACGTATAATATTATGACACATTAAAAAAGTCAGGCAAGTTGATGTAACTACTGGCGCGAGTTGACTCGCCCGTTTAAACACACTTGGGTCGATGACGGCTCCGCAGCACCGCATCGAAATCCGCATAGGATGGGGCCAATAGACCAGCCTGTAGTTTTTTTTATGAGCGGTAGCGTTTTTATGGAGGATCTTTCAGTAGGTAAGTTTATTAGTGGGAAAATATTCTACGTTTTTTTTAGATTTCAGTAACAATTTTTTTAGACATAAAAATTTAAATTAAAATAGTTTAAATTCTTAGTTTATTTCGAGAAGACACGATGTTGGTTTTATTTGTTCTAGTTCGTCCAAAAAAGTTTTTTAGGTGTCCATTATAAATAAATAGCTTCCACCAGTGCCTTCGCCCACATGATATCTTTATAAATCATAGCCTATGTTACTCTAGGATAATATAGCATTCTGCTGATGAAAGAATGTTTAAAATCGGTCAAGTAGTTTTTGAGTTTATTCGTAACCAACAAAAAAAAAAATTTTTTTTTTTTTTCTCTCTGTATAATGTTAGTGTCATCTATCATGAAATCGTGTAAATGATTCAAGTTTTTATGTTTTCACACCCAAAATATTTTGGAACTGAAAAATACGGAACGTTATCGCTTTAAAAACTTACAATAATCGCAAATTTTATAGCCACTCATTCAAACCTTTTCTGTTTTTGCCCCGCAATTTAGCGTCAACCATTCCTCCTGGGTTTGACTCTGGATTGACGTAAAAGGGTTTTTGCGCTCCATTTCTGAAAAAATAACCGTTGGCAGGACCTTTTTCTGATTTACTAGTGTGCGCAACATAATCAAAAGATTTTTCTCAAACATGCTTAGAAATTCGAGCAGTATTTTGACATGCATCTTGGAGATAAATCGAAAATGCTGTAACTTCTATGAAAATCCATAACTGTCGTGTTTAGTTAGCAGTCGAATAAATTACTATGAAAACTTATATCTGTCGTGTAATTTAAAAATGGAACACACTTCGTCACATGACATAACAAGAGGAAACTTTTCAAAAAAATATTTAAATTTCGAACAGGCTTGCAAATAGAGAACCTGGTTTAAAGTAAGAAAGAAACAAATGAACATAAATAATGGCACGTGAAAAATTATCGTTGTTTGCAATGATATTATATGTAAAAAGAGGTAGATAGGTTATAAACGTTCCGCAAGTGGCACGTCAAAAGTTGGCTAATTAGCCACATTTTCTTCGTTTTGTCTCTTTTTCGCTCCCGATAATTACGACATGCCCTCCTACTTCCACGTGTCATATAATAGTGTGACATAGTGCCGTTTTTGAAGATAGAATGTTAGGTAGGTAACCTATCTACGTCTTTTTACTTCTAATATCATTGGTTGTTCGTCATTGATTCTGGAATGTATAATTCATTTACTTAGTTTGAATTCCGTGATTTAAGAAAAGTACTACACAAGCCTTGGCCCCCACCAGGCATTGATGCCACTATACTATTTATTGTAGTCTATCTATCTACGAGTATATACATATAAAAATGAATGTTTGTCTGTATGTCCTTTATAGAATCGTAAACCATGCATTTGATCATGTGATGATCTTCAGCAAAGTGTCATGCATGAGCCCACGAAGGTTTCTGTGTTCGTACGACCAATCTTCGACAGATGGCGCCTTATGCGGGTAGAACCGCGGGGCGCTGCTAGTTTCTAATAAAAAAAAGAATATTAATAAATATATTATATTCCAGTATCTACTTATTGTTTTTCTGTGTAGGCGTGGGTTCCGATCCGGGCAACTAATGTGAATTTTACAATTCATGAATATAGTAATAAATTACCTGGACTTATTCTACATAAACTTATAATACAGCAGAAGAGTTTATTTTTTTGTTTGTTTGTTTGTTTGAACGCGCTAATCTCTGAAACGGATTTGAAAAATTACTTTTGCATTTGAAAGCCCAGTTCTTGAGGAAGGCTATGGACTATTTAATATCACGTTAGGACATTAGGAGCCAAGCAAAAAGAAATAAAAGTCAGAAAGGCAGACGATATGCACTGCGACGAGGTGGATCGGGGGAACAAAAAATTTCACGCGGATAGAGACGCGTGCAAACGCTAATCTATACTAATATTATAAAGAGGAAAGATTTGATTGTTTCAAAATTCAAAATTCAAAAGTCATTTATTCAAACTAGGCTGAGAATCAGCACTTTTCGAACGTCAAAATTACATGACAGTCCCCCAAAACGCCCCAAAACGTTTGTATTGAATAGGCTCCGAAACTACTGGACCGATTTGAAAAATTATTTTACCATTAGAAAGCTTAGTTTTTAGAGAGTAACATAGGCGTTCCTTTATCCCGGGTCCCGCGGGAAAGTCCACGGGAACGAAGGCGCGGGCAAAGTGCTAGTATTATATAAAACTCTAAAATCGCCAATCCACCTTGACCCTAGCTCTCTAACCTTAATTTCGACTACCGTTATCACTAACCATTCGTTAATTATACGACGGATTAAAACATCAATATTTGTAACTAAAATATTTGTCAACTTCATATAAGACACAAAACGACCTTTAGCAGTCTTAATGTGTTTTAGAAAAACCTACATTGAACAATGATTGCTCATAGAGTCAATATTATGCTCCCTGCAAATCGCTTTTTTCAGCCCTTGCAGAGGTTCGTCGTCATACGAAGTTTTTTTTACAGCTGCAAGTTTTGCGAGTTCTGGGAACGTTTTGACTAGAACCTTCGTGATCTAGTCTACAATTTTCAGGATCTCCGCTCATAAGTGCCTTTTTTCTGCCTAATTGAAATAAATTATTTTACTTTTGACTTTTTCCGCGATGATTTACTTCAAATTTTGTTGCAAAATTAGCCTGAAATTTTACGACGATCATACGATATATTCCGATCTAAAAAACGTGCATCCGTAAGGAGTCATTGCGGGTCACTAATGATGCAAATTAGGAAGGTATTAGAAACGGCAATGGTGGCGGAAGTCGGATTCTAATCAAAACACTAAATGTACGCGTCATCATTTTTACGAATGGTTAGTACTCAATACTTATGCCTTCTCTGTATGAGAAGAGGCTTCTGCTCTGGAGAAGGACAATACTAGACTGGTATTATTATATTTTTTTATGTGTGTGCTAATGAAATTAGAACTGCGGTACCATATGTTACATCCAGTTAGCCTTTTCCTAATTAGACTTGGGTCGGCTTCCAGCTTAACCAGATTTAGCCTAATTCAAATATTTTAACTAGAATCCTTATCTATCGCTGCTGTGAGTCCTAGAATCAAAAAATCGAAGACATGTCATCATCAACATCAGCCTATAACGTTCCCACTGCAGGGACACGACCTCCTCTCAATGAGAGGGAGTGGGCTATAATCCACCACGCGTGCCCAGTGCGGATTGGTAGATGTCACATGTCTTCGAATTTTTGGTTCTAGAACATGCCGGTTTCCTCACGATGTTTTCCTTCACCGTTTTGAGAGCAGTGGTGATGAAATAAATTACACAAAGTAATGCGCCTGTCTGGGTTCGAACCCACGACTTACTGTTCGTAAGTCGGGGCATGAGTCAAAGACATGTGTCATCAATCAACCCGCACTGGGCGCGCGTGATCAAACTCAAACTCAAAGCATTTATTTCAATTAAACCATTTACAGGCACTTTTGAATTGTCAAGGGGTCACTCATTCATAAATATGAAGCTAGTTAGTTGCCCATTCCAAAGCGTAGGTTCCTATGGAGAAGAACGGGCAAGAAACTCCACGGACACTCTTTTAAATCATAATATTCTTACAAAATATTGGTTACATCATTCATGTTGAAATTATACATGTGATAAGAATGTAGAAAGACGTGCACGTAAAAAGGGTCCGTAATAAAAAGATAAAAACAATACAAAAATTAAAATAAATTAAAATAATATTGGATTATGTCACTCCATCGTCGACTTTGTCTCTGTCACCTCTGACCTAGACTAGAGTCAAGAGCATACCCATCGTTTTACTTGAAGCGACTGCCATCTGACCTCCATAACTAATTACTGAGTAGTCTAAAGTTAAAACAGGTAGCAGGCTTTAGAACTTCAGACTCATTAGCGATTAGTCATTTATTCATCTACAATCTACATCTATATCAAAGAGAACGGATTTGTATTTTTGTTTGTAACTCGAAAACTTCTGGACCGATACAAAAAAAATGACCAGTAGAATGCTATAATACTCGTATCACTGAGACACACTATCATTAGGTTAAAATTAACAATAATTTGTATCAGAATTGACACAAAATAAATAAAATTATAAAAAAAATATCCACCTTCATCCCAGCTTCCAGGGCCTCAAGTCTGCTATTACAATAGTGTCAGAATGGTCTATCATTGATTTCATAATTGTTGATTTTGACAAGTTTGGTAATCTACTAACATATTGGCGTCATTATGACTTTCCAATGGTCAGCCACTGACTCTATTGGTAATCTCGTACATAATGACAAATTAATGACTGACTTAGGCGGTAATCTGCAAACATTTTGACAGTTCCTTTGATCAGTGACCTACCATTACATCGTTATTGTGCAATGTGCACTAATGTCATTGTTTTTAATTCGTTAAGAGTATCGTGTTTTTGGCATACAATGATTAACCAATTATTGACCATTATGAATTTAGCAGATTACGAACTTTTAGCAAAATGACAATGGGATCGTGTTGGAATGACGAATTTATAAAAATAGCAGACTTGGGCCCCTGGCTCAGCGTGCTGGGTCGTGCTGCGAAAAACCTCAAGTGGCGAAAGTATTATATAACCTTATCGGTAATAACATGTTTTAGCCGTTTTGGATTGAAACCCTCGGGCCGTGGGGTCCGAGTGCTCATAGTTAGTTCAACGAAATCTTCAAACGGCTAGTTGAAACTTCCCGTGACCCAAGAGCTGGCTTTTGCCTTGGCCAGAAGCTAAGCATTGCTATTAAACGTGGCAATGCCGCCAGTCTGTCAGTCAGTCAAGAAACGAGCTGTTCGAGCAATTTACCAGCTAGATGCCAGAGTTTCTCTGAGAGATTTTTTCAAAGATATTGGTATCCTCACAGTGGCATCGCAATTCATCTTCGCCAACATCTTATAAATTAGGCAAAATATGCACTTATACACTAAAACAGTGATATTCACAATGTTAACACTAGAAATAAGGACAAACTTCGAGCACTCTTTCACCGGCTTCATAAGGTTCAAAACTCATTTGTTGGGCTTGGTATAACCTTTTACAACCAGCTAGCCATTTCTTTGCTAAATTTGCCTTTTAATGCGTTTAAAACTAAAGTGAAATCCAACCTTTGTTCAAAGGCATACTATTATATCAACGACTACTTAAATGATAAGAATAGTTGATCGCTGTGATTAACTCAAGACAATGTTTATGTTCTTTCTTATTAGCTTACCTATGACAGGTTTTATTTGACTGTATAAGTCAATTTATTTTAATTTAATTTAAATTTATTGTTGACATAATCTACTTATTACAATGTTTTTTTTTATGAGTCGTATTGCAATATGTGGTTAGCTAGTGGCATCGACAACTTGATCATATTATTAATTGCCTGAACAACCGGCAGCAAGTTCGTCATGCTCCCTTAGATGTCACTGCTTGCGGTAGCGTCGGGGGTCGGGTTGACTCCTTCCCTTAAATATGGTGAGGGGTAGCGGCTGATCTTTGCGTCATGCTCGTGAACGGGTGCTGCTTGTGGTGACTGGTCGTCTTGCAGATCATGGTTTTGTTATTGTTATTATTAATTAACTGTTTATTTATTTTACCTCGATGCTAGGACCATCGAGGTAAAATAAATAAACAGATAAAACTTCCAGTTACAGCTTTAAATAGCTATATGTAAGCGGGCGCCCTTTCTGACTGGAGGCTTTTATTTAGATATTGTTTACGTTTAGTCTTTATTTTTTTATTTCTGCCTGAGTACAGTTCTCGATATTTTTGGTTGGTATATTGGCGTGTGCTAGCTTGACATAATATGGCTACATAATTTATAATTTAAAATATGTTTTGTGTTGCGTAATGTACATTATTTTGCATACTATTAAAAATAATCAATTTTTTCTAACTAAACAGACAGCTGTGCTGTTGGGGAATTTGGTGCGCCTCTTCTTCTTCCCAGCTAACGCACTAGGAAGTGGTGAAGGGTGGGCGTTTTGGGGGACTGTCTTATGTAATTTTGACGTTCGAAAAGTTCTGATTCTCAGCCTATTTTGAATAAATGACTTTTGAATAGGAGTATAGTTAAGGGTAAAGTTTCCAAAATATTCGTGCAATTGCATAACTAGGTCTTACCCAGTTCTGGTCAAGGCATTAGTCTAGCCTAGACTTTAAAACTACTTAGTACTTTTCTAATTACTAACGATTAAATGAAAATGGACTCCCAAGTCTTACGGATTAAGTTGAAACTTTTGCAATAAGTGTAAATCCCTTTTTATCTAGAAATTCAACTTTACCACAGTTTCAGCCAGTTTTTGGCTGAAACCCAGCGGTTAAATATGGCTATTACGTTTCTTTTTTCACTTAAGTATCCGGGATGACTGGGTGGAACGGATATTGCCAATTTTGTCTTTTTGGGACATGTGGTCTCATGTTCACACCACAGTGCTAGTAAGATTTATGAAGTTCATGATTTGTATTTAAATTAATTTATTTGTTATGTATACAATATACAGCAATAGTGGCCCAGTGGTAATGACCGCGACTGAGGGCCGGCGCACATCTGGCGAGGCGCAGCGCAGCGCATTAGTTACTGCCAAACAAATATTGACCTTGTACCAGTTGAAATAAAGTTGAAAGTAAATATTCTTCGATTAGCTTGAGAGCGCGTGTAAACGGAAAGCGGCGCGCGTCTCAGGTTATTTATACTCGACTTTATTTTCAGGCACGCAACGTTGCTATTTGTTTGGCGGTGACAACCGCGCCGCGCTGCGCCTCGCCAGGTGTGCGCCAGCCCTTTAGACTACGAGTCGTGTCGCAGGTTCGAACCCAGACAGGCGTGTTACTTTGTGATTTTTTTTTCATCCCCACTGCTCTCAAAACGTTGAAGGAAATCATCGTGAGGAAACCAGCATTTCCGATAACCAAAAACTTCGAACACATGATTTGATATCCACCAACCCACACTAACGCACCAACACAGTGGTTAAGCTGGCACAGGCTGGAGAAGATTCACTGCTGCGCTGCGTGTCACGGGTTCGATTCCCGCATGGAACAAATGTATGACTTACAAGTAGTTGTCCCGGGTCTGGCTGTTTGTGTATGTGAGTTTAAATGTTTGTAAGTGCATACACGATACAGGAGAAATTCCTAGTGTGGGGCAACGTTTTCTTAATAAAAAAATAGGATTATATGAACTTAGAGAGCTGATTTGATGATTTTTATGATTATAATTCTATAAATATATATTTGATACGGCTGCGAATCATATTTAGATCAACATATAACCTGATATTCACCTGAAAATTGCGAAAAACATAATAAAATTTGAACCCTTTTTTTTTTGGGTTTGAAATTATCAAATGACTTCTCCCGCTCTGGGAGGAGCGGAAGGGCGTGTCAGACACTTACTGACTAAAACCCGCCCGTGTTCCTTCTGTTGCCTGTGCAATGCCAGGGGGCCACGGTATCCCTTTCGAACTTTCCCGCAACCCCGGCACTTGCTGACATCTCTTTGAGGCGCGCGTGGAACACAACGCGCCGTCGACCCGGGCTTGGTCCTTACCGGACGGGCGAGCTACCCACTGCTCACCGTCCGCAAGCCCGCGCCTACGGTGGTCGGGAATCGGCAATCGATTCCTGACGCCCAGGGCGTCTCCTCCTGCGGCGGCTAGGGGTGTGAGCGCGAATTTTGCCTCTCCCTCACGCGTTCCGCCTCCTCCTTCGCGAGCATTACTGCTTCGCAGAAGGAGGTGACTGCCTCCCATGCCCTCTCGCTCCGTACCATGGCCTGGACCAGGGCCGGACGCGAGAGATCCCCGCCACCGATCGCCTCCACGAGGACACGGCGGTGCCTAGACCTCCACCGTATGCTCCACCGTGTATTCCGGGCGATCCACGCATTGATGACACCCGAGCGTTTCCTCCCGCCTGATACCGAACAGGAACCTCCCGAAACAGCCGTGGACTACCCTGACGCTTTAGTCTTAAGTAGTGACTATTTTGTAGTAATTTAGAATCGATAGCAATGGCCTAATTACCTACTAAGTAAGGTCTAATTGCCTACTATCTATAGTACTTTTGAGTTCCACACTGTCCATGGCATTTCAGCAATTGCTTTTAAACGTGAATTACTTGCATGCTGTATTTTATTACCATAACCGTGTTTTGGCAAGTTTCCAGAATTTCCGAGTGAAGTGCTATGCAACGTTATACATTGCTGTTTGCTTGGACTCTATAGTTCTAAAAATAAGGTTCAGAATTGCTGTAAAATTGTACGGTTTGTTTTTGTGGTCATGTTATATCTCCTGCTATGTTTTTTTAAGTAGATATTGGGTTTAAATATTTGGTAGGTATTGATGCTTTTAAATACTTTAATTCAATAACTTAAATAATGTTTTTTTTATTTTTAAATAGTTTTAAAACTATTTTTAAGGAGCTTGTCGTCTCAATCATCTAAATTATTTAATATGTTAGCACAAAGAGCTGTTCTAGGGACTCTTCTCTGTTAGGTTGGTACTGCTCACAGTACATAATGCAGCATTATGCTGAAATAGGAGCGTTTTTGGCCTCGCACAGGTCGTTATTATTATTATTTATTGTTTTTTTAATATATTAGTTTTGTTAGATTTAAATGCGTCTTTTTTTCTGTTTGTATTTCTTGTGCGTGTCACAATTTTTATTTTTCTTTACCTACCTTTATCTTTGTGTAGAAACTCGTCTGGATAGGTTCTAGCACGATACCTATTGCTGTCTGCAACCAGCGTT
Source organism: Xanthia togata (assembly GCA_963853775.1). Classification (NCBI taxonomy): domain Eukaryota; kingdom Metazoa; phylum Arthropoda; class Insecta; order Lepidoptera; family Noctuidae; genus Xanthia; species Xanthia togata. The sequence goes on along the minus strand of OY970817.1, from coordinate 8,771,077 downwards.
CGTGTTGGTGTCAGTTTTTAATTACAGGCGCGTCGTGTATTACTGCTGATGGCTCCACGATTACTGACAAATGCTTCACTGACAGGACAGGTCCACTCAAATCCGAGTGGTTTTTTTCTCAAAAGACCATTTCAGACTAATCTATACGGTCCTCATATGGCCTGACCAATATTATGTCTGGACTTTAAAAGAGAATGTGACATCTGAGTTTGTTTCGGCCTTTCTTCTCAGAGTAGTCCGATAGGAACTGCCAAACTCATCATCATCATCATCATTTCAGCCATAGGACGTCCACTGCTGAACATAGGCCTCCCCCAATGATTTCCGAATCGGCCGGTTGGAAGCGACCTGCATCCAGCGGCTTCCTGCGACTTTTATTAGGTCGTCTATCCACCTTGTGGGTGGACGTCCTACGCTGCGCTTGCCGGTACGTGGCCTCCATTCCAAAACCTTTCTGCCCCATCGGCCGTCAGTTCTGCGCGCTATGTGCCCCGCCCACCGAACCGAACTCATCAGGCTATTTTTTTTTTTTTAAGATGGATTGTAAAAAGTGTTCACAATATCCTATTTACAGAATAAACGATTTCATTTTATTTTAGTAACGGATTTGCGATGCCTTTGTTTTTGCAGTCTACAGACGACGGTGATTAGCTACTCGGGTGGGCCGTCGGCTTCTTTGCTATCCCATGCCATAATACTGACTAGCTTACTAAGGGTTACGTACCAAAAAAAAAAATCGTCACATCCACGCAAAACGACCATCGCTCAGCATAATGCTGCGACTCTATGCAAGACAGAGCCCCAGCGCTGGTTTTCAGCAACAGTCGGCGTTGACGTTATGACGTCGACCGGGCAGCATATAATGAGATAAAAAACAAAATATAAAATAAAAAATGATAATACTGTAGCGGTTACACCGCCACATACGAACTACGCATCAAAGACATGACGTCACACAAATCCTGCATCGCGCAATTAGAGTTTATCGCGCGAACGACATAATATATAACTCTACCTTCTACCACTACTAATTATAGGCGTAATGCTTTTCTTATAAGAAGCGCTCGGAGTTTCAATGAAGTATCTTCTAAGCATGATGTTGACTTATTTTTCACTAAGATCAACACAGCAAGGGCGCTCTTAGCCAAATCATTTTTTGTGAATGATGCGCCGTCTAGTGGTTCTTAACTGTAACTTCATAACTCTTAAGTAGCAACATAAATAAAACTAACCTAACATACTTACTTATGTATACAATGTGCAGACTAGCACGTCGAGTTACTGCAGCCTGTCAGATTTCTTTAATGGATTTTCAACTTTAACACTAGGAATAAGGATCAATGCTGATTGGGAAGGTTTGGGGGATTAGAGTGGCTTGATGTGCTGGCGTCTGTACTTTAATTGTTTAATTGCTGACTGTTCTGCTTTAAATAATCGATTTGTTATATATCTGTGGAGGCTTGTTATTAGCAACTTGATAATGTGTTGTTGTTACCTATTATTTGTAATTAGTCTGTAAGCCTTCTTAAAAGTAATAAAATAAAATAAATAAAATAAGACTATCCGACATGAACAGTCGGGCAGTCGGCCCGCCAGACACAACATCCGTCTGGTTGGAGGATCCTCCCTTTTCTATAGTGGATGAGTAAACTTTACACCCTGTTCCTCATGCTCCTAAAATACTTAGACTTACTTTTAAATTTATGCTTTCCTAGATGCTATTTACATAAATAATAGTAACACGTATTCTGTTTAACATTTCAACTGGCTTACCAATACAGGTAAAAAGTTACATCCTTGTGACCTGACTGGAAATTGTGTAGGCTTATTAATATGATCCCGTTGGCACCCTTTGAGTCGAAAACCCTAAAACCCTTTGAAACAGACGGACAAGAAAGTGGTCTTAAGGTTGAACTAGTCGCAGACTCGAACTCACTCGCCGAAAAGCACACTGTATCACCTGGCATCGTGTCCGACAAAGATAATATCAGTGATGAGCAGTAAGATGCTAGTATGTCTACACGCACCACGTCTAGTTCGAACGCACACAAACACGGTTCCGAACTATTTTAGTAACGACCGCGTAAAAAATTACGAAATGTCCTTTGGAGAATCGAGTTTCATGAAAAAACCAGTGCATACATCAATTACAAATAAAATTGATTGAACTCTCCTATAATTGAGCTGTATCGGTATTGACTGTTTGGAGATTTTTTTCGTGTTTTATTACTTATTATACACCCAAAATTGCGTTAAAATTTGAAAGAAAAACTAATCTTTGTTGGCTATTAACTTTTTAACGGCTTTTTATTTTACTATTCTGTTCCCACACAGACAAAATTAATAATGAGACATATATACCATACATATAGACATATACACACATCATGTATAATTTTGGATGTACAATGTCGAACAGTGGAGTAAAACCCCTCGAAATTTGTATGGAAAAAATATCAACTAGTTCCCCCTTTTTTTTGGTTGGGAATTTATCAAATTACTTCTCCCGCTCTGGGCGGAGCGGGAGGGCATGGGCCATCGAAAAAAGACTCTTACTGACTAAAACCCACCCGTGTTCCTTCAGTTGCCTGTACGTTACGAGGGGCCACGGTATCCCTTTCCGACTTTCCCGCAACCCCGGCAGGCATCGGTCCTATCAATTGTGCTGACATCACTTTGAGGCGAGCGTGGAACACAACGCGCCGTTGACCCGGGCCTGGTCCTTATTGAGCGGCGAGCTACCCATGTTGCTCACCGTGTGTTTTTGTTGGACCTCGTATTTTTATTTTTAACTAGTTCCACCTTAAAACTTAATTTCCATAAAAACTAAGCATTTTCTCTTCTTTCACAGATCACTATGAAGACTCGTACAGTAGTGCTGGTGATAATCCTGGGCTGTGGCGCAGCTGCCATCTTGTTTGCCGTCGCAGCCTATCTGTACATACGGCGGAGGAGGAAAAAGAGGGAGGACGAGGAGGACGGCACTAGTTGTGCCATCAGGTTAGTGCCGTTGTAGTTTTTAGTAGTGATTTGGCTTGCGAAAGTTTTAGGATCAGATTAGCAACTTTTGCTCGGGTGATAAGCGTGTTGAGTGACATTTCAGGGCGTACCAGTGTCCGCGAAGCAGACACAACAGTTTAACAATCAGTGTTGTTACTTGAAGTATAAGTTGAGGAAATCTGCTTTTCTCAAACTTGCTTGGAAATTTGAACAATATTTTGACAACCATTTTCGATTAAATTGAAATTGCTGTACTGGTCAAAACAAGAGAGCGCCCGGCCAGTAATGTAACTATGATAAGCCACATCTGTCGTGTTTAGCGGCCAAATAAATTACTATGAAAACTGATATATATGTATCTATCGTGTTATTTAAAAATGGAACCAACTTTTTAGTTCTACACATGGCAATCAAGGAGGTAGCATTTCAAAGATGTTATTTAAATTTCGAACTGTCTTAGCAAATAGAGCTATTAATAGTTAGTAGTTATTTGCTAAGACAGACAAAAAAAACCTTTTTACAAAAAAAATTGAGGCGGGCGCCAGACTAAAAAAATAATTACCTATAGCATAAATTGGTAGCTTGATGGATCTTCGTTGAATGTGTGTTTGATGCCGCCTAAATAAACTTTGTTACTTTGTCAAAGAGCTTAGTTACACTTAATGGTTATTTTTTATTTTTCGGTTTTCAGTTTATTATTCGTCGGTTTAGTTACATTTAATTTTATTGTTTTCCTCAACAGCTTTCCGTCTCCATAGTCAGACCCTTGATAACAGTCATACCGCAGCTAGGTTTAAAGTTTTCATCAAGGTGAATGAAATAAGTCCAAACACGATGTAGCTGCTGTAAACTGCTGAGGACCTCTCGCGACTGTCTTCCGTCTCCATCATCGGATCAACTCTAGGTCTTTATTATGTGGTTGTAACATCCGAACTACATTATGTGAGCAAAATTACAACAGAATCGGTTCGCATTTGAAAATTCAGTAGGTGAAAAATCAATCAACCCCAATTTGTTTACCCTTAAAGGTGGATTTTACTTTTCAATTTTACATGGGGCCAACTTCGAGGTATACCCTCTTCAAATAAACAAGAATCGTTAAAAGCGGACTATTAAGGAAAAACCAAAAAAAATTATTCGCCTTGACTTGAGAACCTCCATCTTTTTTTTCATTGGTTAAAACTGAGCATATTGGGGCGTGAAAAATTTAATTGTCCGTCATTGATTCTGGAATTTATAACTAAGAGGAGGCTTCCTAAATGGTATGTTAATTTATATTATGATATTCGGAAACAGTCCGCATACAATCAAAATGGAACTTTAGTATATATGATTTATTGGATCTTTTTCTTTCCATTTACAAGACAGTTACGTAATTGTTAACATTTTCGCTCGATTCATTTTTTATTCGAAAATCATATTTTTTTTTTAAGGATTATGTTCTTAAATATAATGAAGATTACTCAGCTTTTATGTCTAAAATAAGTATTCACAGCTAGATACGGGACTTAGTCACAGCGCCTGGTCCTACTCAACTAAGTGATTGCCCGTAGTTGGCACTCAGTAGCGCACGGAACATTGTAGATCACACAGCTCAATAATTTCAGTTTTTTTTTACAGATGTGTGAGTTTCGGAGCACGTAGTCGTGCGCCGAGCCCAAGTTTACTGATTGCGATGTTAGCGCGTAACATATCCTCCTCCTTTTAATACATCAATGATTCACAGTAGAAAATGTAGTTTATTGTGCAACCACAAGATATTTTTACTCTAGATCAATATAATTATGTTAGTTATTAACGAAATAAGAATTCACACTTACGCCATTTTTAGTTCCGTGCTCGAACGCGATCAAAGAGCGCACGCGATATTCAACTTTATTACTGATGTGTTAGCGTTTAGCACACAGTGGAGTGGCGGGGTGCATGGGGGCGGAGCTTACGTGGAAATTGTCTTTAGAGTGCCTGGTCTTAATTTACTTAGTTTGAATTTCCGCGCATTGTTTGAGAAAAGTACTACTTATACAAGCCTTGGCCGCAACCAGGCATTGACGCCGCGACAGTAATGTACTAAGCATTGCTTTGTTTCATCGTATTTACATATCCATCACGTTTTTGAAGTTTACACAAAAAAAAAAAACTGGTTATCATCAAAGATCTGACATCACGCAAAATCCTGACGTTACTTAAATCCTGCATCGCGCAGTTAGAGTTTACCGCGCAATCGACATAATTATATATGACTATCTGACACTGATAATTCCAGTGACAGAGACCGCGCTTTAGCTGTTGTCGGACTCTTAATAGTTTCGTTGCTTTTGTAAGTTGGCTATGATGATAATTTTTATAACTCAATCACCCCAAAGTTCAACCCTTTTCTTGGCTCATGGAGTATACACAGTATATGTATACACAACATCAATATCTAAACATTATAAAAAAAAAAATTAAATTTGATGTTTTTCTTTGACTTCATTTTAGTGTAGTCACTTGAAATATCTGTTTAAAAACCAGTTTGTTTTTGTGTCCAACCCGGGCAGAGTTATACCTGCAGTACACCCACATTTCGCCAGTTATAGTAGTTTTGTAGTTTAAGTCCCATGTAATAGGGCGAGCCTATTGCCATCTGAGAAATTCCAGATAGAATAACCCAATAACACTTTGCTCGACCCGGGAATCGAACCCAGAACCTCATGCTCAGCAGTAGCGCTTGCGAACACTAAACCAACGATTTTTTAATTTTACAAAGTAAGCAAATAACAAACAAATCCACCACAAATGAAAGCGCTAATCAATTCGTGTCTACTAATATTCAAAATAATTGATAGTAGTACACAGTGTTGGAAACTATCGTATTTGGTTGCCAATGAATGCAGTGCCAAGCCGCTTTAACCAAGTTATCTATGTAATATAATAAAATGAATGTTATTATCAATCAATTCAATTTCATTATTAAACCAAATCGATTGTGGATAAATAAAATCTGCAAGGTGACACTAACAATACGCTTGTGACACTGACAAACTAATTCGTGGATGGGGTAGCATCCAAAGTACACAGGTCCTAGATTTTTTAGATCCGTGACCCCGGTATGACTTCTGCGCTACAGTTGTTAAATTGAAGTTTCTCCAAGATGCTATTTTATAAAATTGTAATACCTAAATAAAAAAATACAAAAAATGTTTAATGAAATAAAAATATCTTCATGAAAAGAAAACGCCAATCCGTATGAATACGTGTGATCAATTAAAGTCACCTTACTGCTCCACGCTTTATAACATTCAAAAGGAGTGAGATGAAATTACACAGCATACTATATGCCTAGGTCCAATTTTTGATAAGGAAATAGTAGATATACCTATGTACTAAATAATAGGAGGTGATGGATTGACTTAAAAAAAAGGTCAATAGGTGTAATTTGAAAATAAAAGCGCGCGATCTTTTTGAGGGCCCGATAATAACATAAAAATTACTGTTACTATCAACTTTATTTACAATTGCATAAAGTTCATGTTTGTTTAAGTGGAAATAACATCAATTGGAAATTATATAGTTTATTTATTTATTTAGATGTATAAAAATTATGTATGTTGAAACTGTTGGTACTCCCCGTTACTTGTCCATGAGGGTTAATTAGAAAACCAGCGTCAGACAGCATTTTTCTGACAATCATTTTTGGCGCAGCCCTGAGGCACACACTATTATTGCTTTATGATTATTTTCACTTTTTATTTTGTTATTATGTGTTTGACGAACTGTGTCCAAATAAATATTATTCTTTCTTTCCTTCTTTCACTAGGAAACTCAATTAATCTGCCTAGCCTTTTTGCCAACTGTGTTGGGTTCGGCTTCCATTCTAACCAGACGCAGCTGAATAGCAGTATTGTTCATGGAGTGACTGCCTATCACCACCCACGCTATACGACCCATTAACTGGGTAATACGATACACCTTGGAAAAGCTGTCAGACTTTCGGGCTTCTGACAACCCGTAACGACTGTCAAAGATCCATGAATGATAGCCGGGACTAACGGCTTAACAGGGTTTTGCGAGGCACGGAGGAGTCTCGGTATGTAAAGATGATCCTATCCACGGAGCAACCCCGGCAAGCGTAGCTTATTCTGATGGATCGACCCGTGCGGAATTTATTGCTTAGCCACGAGCTCCTCTACGACTGTTCGAATAGCCCGATGCTAAAATATCGATAGCATCCGGTAATTGGGCTGTGAAGGGCAGATGGCAGTCGTTTCATCGTACATATATTCAAATTCCGCCACATTTACTTAAACTGAAACCAAATTACAACCTACATAGTTGGGAATAAAAAGCTGGGCGAATAAAAACACAGTGCGAATCGGACAACAAATTATGAGTGGTTGCAATAAGCAAAAGCATTTTTTTATACCTACAGTAAATTGAGTTAGGCGCAGTTTGAGACCGCGCCTCAGAGTTTTGTGAAAACGTGTGGTGAAATAGTAACAAATTCTTTAACGATGTTAATTTAATATTCAATACTCAATCATTTATTGCATTCCACAATGTATATGCTTAGGTGGTAAGTAAACATTAATTGTTGTAACAATCGTGGACCCTGTCGGGCACAGCAAAAAAAAATTTAGAAGAAAAAAAAAAAAAAAAAAAATTAGAAAAAAGAAAAGAATTAGCGAAAAATTAGAAGGAAGAGGACTTGTTCCGACAGGGTCCACGATTGATAACATTTCATTAATTATTAATTTAAACTAAAACCAAAAAATAATTATCAATTTATATTATCATGTCAGTTCTATAAAATTGTCAATTAAATATTCATTTGTGCTATATTAACATTTATTTAGTAATATTTAGTAGTATTTGAAACGAATTACAAAAAAAATATGTTTATTGCATTCCTAATGATGCAAGCTTTCATTGATTGTGATATTTTTCATTTCTGGGCAGATTTATGGCCGTTAAGAGACATCTTGATTTTCTTACCTTTGCTGTTTTATTTGCTCGGCACTAGATTTTTTTACGCTCATTGAATTCCTTATGATGCAAGCTTTCTTCGATAGGCATTTTTAAATTTTTGAGCAGATTTACGGCCGATATGAGTCTTAATATGGAATTATTTTGCTATTGTCAACTTCATGTTATTACGCATTTTTACCCCAATTTTACGAAATATTTTTGTTCTAGCGTGCAGTAGCCAGAATGCATTAAACTTTTTTTCATCCCACCATCTCGGAAAGAGTATTTTTAATCTTCAGTATCTGAGTGGAAAAGCCGTTTTTATTCTCTAGAGGATAAAGTAAATTGAATTTAGAACATCGTGTGCACTAAGTTTGTGAATTAAAAAAAACATTAAACCTATTTACTGCTACCTCTATGGTGCCGAATATATCATACAACTTTTTTTTAATTTGTTAAAAACTCAGACTCGGAACCTTCTTGGTGTTCTTTTTTCAATTTGCTTTGTACGCGGTTCTTTACGCGGCATTTTTTCACGTCATTGTTAAACCTTAGGTATATTAAAAACAAGAAACTTGAAAACAAGTGAAAAAACTAAAATGAGTGATTCTAGCGACGAGGAAGTTTGCTTGACGCCAACAGAATTGACTGAAACTGTTAATAATGCGCAATGAGCTTTCTCCCTCAACAATCACGCGAGAAGTATTTAAAACAGTACGATATGTTCAACACGTGGCGACTAGCAAAAGGAGCCAAAACTTTCTCAGAAAACGTTTTGCTGGCATATTTTATAGAATTATCCGAGAACAAGAAAGCAAGCACTCTATGGAGTACGTATTCGATGCTAAAAGCAACAATAAAGATGAAAAAAGACAAACATATCGATACCTATCCTAAATTAGTGGCATTTTTAAAAATAGCCTCATCTGGTCATCAACCAAAAAAATCGAAGGTTTTCACAGTATCTGATATTGAAAAGTTTCTTAACGAAGCACCCGATTCCGTATATTTGGCGGCAAAAGTAAGTCAGTTGCACATTCAGTATCTACTTAAGTATATTAATCTCAATTAAATAGTATACTTAGTAGATGTTGATAGGCATAATTATGCGTTCATATCAATTTTATTCATTTATCTACTACAATACTCTTTACGTTACAGGTTGTTCTTATTATTGGAATAAACGGAGCATGTCGAACTAATGAACTAACACAACTTAATGTCAAAAACATTGAGAAACATTTAGAGAGACTTACTATTAATTAATTTACCTAATACAAAGACAAAAAGAGACCGCAACTTCGTCATTCGCAAGGAATACGTAACGATTGTTGAGAAATATCAAGCCTTACGCCCGCCTAACACTCCAATCAATCGATTTTTTCTACAGTATCGCAATGGAAAGTGTGTTAGACAGCCTATGGGTACTAATAAAATTGGCAGTATCCCACGAGAAATAGCAACATTTCTTGAACTTCCAGAACCCCTGTTGTACACGGGTCATTGTTTCCGACGAACTTCAGCCACACTTTTGGCTGATTCCGGAGCTGATCTGCTGTCCCTTAAGCGCCACGGAGGCTGGAAGTCCAATGCAGTTGTAGAGGGATACATAGAGGATTCCATCCAAAATAAGTCTAAAATATGTGAAGGCATCGTAGGAGCCATTACACTGAAAGAGCCTCAATCGGATCCTTGTACTGGCCCTTCTACATCAAAAATAAGCCGTTATGAAACACCTAACCATCTCCCTCTCTCTCCAACATTCACGCCAAGGGAATCCGATGAATCGGTACAACTATTAAGTATGACAGATAGTTTACCGAAAAACAGTACACAAGTGACTAACACCAATATTACAGTACCAAACAAAAATATTACACTCAATTTAAATAACTGTAGCAACGTTACTTTAAAATTTTCTTAATTATACCTTAGTATTATTTTGTTATAATTTAAAGATTATTCTGTAATACTTACCTGTCATAATGTAGTAATTAATACCTAAACTGAAATAAAAGTGTACCTATCTTGTGATTGTAAACGTTTTTTTTTTTGCATTTAGTCATTTCCTCGCTGAGGTGGAATGAAAAGTTACGTGTTGCACTCGAGTGCAAAGATTTTTCACCTCGTGCTCTTTTGATTCCCTCGCTAACGCTCAGGATTCTAATTTTGAATCACTCGCTGCGCTCGTGATTCAATTTTAGAATCCTTCGCTTGCTCGGTCATCAAAATTGAACACGCGGTTAAAAAGCAACTTTGCACTCTTGTATAACAAATAACTATTATAAGGGAGTAATGTACCTACATAACTGGCAAAATGTGGGTGTATTATGTTCAGTTATACACAGGGCTCATACAATGCTCTACGAGTCCAATATAATAAGGCATTCCGGGTAATGCTGGGGTTGCTGCTCTTCTGTAGCGCGGAGGGATATTTGCAGACGCATGCTTTCATGATTTCAGGATCACATAATTGATGCATCGTGGCTACTGTAGTCGGCAGGGTGGATAGCCAAATTATATATCACTGGGTGGCACACAGACCGTCATACGTGATATGTGATAAAATTTAGGCAGTGTATAGAGTGCCGTAGCGGTACTATATTCCTCGGATAAAGTGCCGCTAGTGGCATAATGGCGCTGCCGCGGCCTGGCTAAAGTGCTGTAAGCATTGCATTGTCACTGTCACTGAGTCACTGATACTTGTTATTTTGTTTGATTATTGAGGTTAGTTCGCTGTAAAACACCACATTCCTAAAACATTACATTCTGTTGTGCCTAAACGGACCCTGGCGTTGTATGGTTACAGTTCTAACCTAAACAACAAGTGACAGTGACAATGACAATGCAATGCTTACGGCACTTTAGCCGGGCCGAGGCAGCGCCACTATTATGACGCAAATAGCGGCACTCTATACACTTCCTAAAATTTATTAAACGTGTTTTAGTAGTAAGTACGAACTTATATAATCGTATGTTATGGATCTCTGGTCTGAAAATAAAGATTTAACCTTATCTTTACATCCTTCCTTACATAATATTATAAAACTAAGTCCCCGCGCTGAGTCTGTCCAGCTGTCTGAACACGATAAACTCTCAAAAATAGCCGAATGGATTTTCAAACAGTTTTCACCAATGGATGGAGTGATTAACGAGGAAGGTTTTGGTGTAAATTGGTAGATTATTGTTGCATATATCGGAAAAAAATCATGCCAACTGGGAGCTTTACTGGCGTGCGCCGCGTAAACCGTTAGAGATACATAAAGTGTATGTTCTACAGGTCCGCCATGGCATACGTCTTTTTTCAAAGGATGACCCACAGTAATAGTTCTTAACTTTCAGAATTTCATAAAAATTGAATTGTTATTTCCGAAGCTATTTTGACTGTCATCATATTATTCCTTATCCAATAAAATATGTTATTTAAATATGCCTTGACATCTTAACATTTAAATGAACAGTTTAAAAGGTATCACAGTTTCAAAATTACACGTAACAAAACAATTATGGTTGACAGCAACGCGGGCGCAGCGGTAGGAGTCAATGACCTTTTCCTCGGTATGTAATCCCGGTAGTACATTCCCGTGGGATATTTTCTGACATCCAAGCGGGCGAAGCCACAGGCAAAAACTTGTATTATCATATTATTATTATAGATAGTAGGTATACTAACACCTAACCCTTAGGGGAAATAAAGGCGTGACGTTATGTTATGTTGTTATCTAAGTCGTAATCAATACAGTTAACTGAGCATATCATCCGAGCAATAAGTTGAATCGTCCACTGACATTGGGTTTGATATTTTTTCTTATTAATGGATTACGTATAAACAATTTTTTGTAGCTGTATAATATTGAGTTTTTGAAAGTACTACCAGTACTCCGAGCGAAAAGATGAAAAAAATGGTTCTCTGTAATTTTGCACAATAATATTTTTCCTACCTATTTTTCGCTTGAATATCCAGAAACATTTTCAAAAGGAAGATTCGAACGTTCTATGTTCTATACGACATCTTTCATAACGGCTATCAAATATGGCGACCAGCCAGCGTCATATTTTAAAACGACACACCCATTCCATGCAGTTTGTGAAAATATTAAAAGATTTAGAAGAAATATTTCATAAAAAATGGCCAGTAATCTTTGACTGTAGAAATTTTTGCCACCTTCCTTGTTCTCAACTGCTTTTCTGTAAAATTCACTTAGAACCTCACTCAGATGACATGGATTGATCGATTCGATGATCACAAATTGGAAAGCGAACTCATTTGTTTTCAAATGTGTCCCTTGTTTCGCAGACACAAATTTCATAGAATTTCGTTTCCAAGAAAATGTTTCATAAAATAAATAGTCCTTGTATTTTTATTTCGAATATTATTGTTTCAAAGACTATTTACTTGAATGAAACATATTTCACAGAAACACAATTCAATGAATTTTTATTCTCATTTTTTTGTTTAACAAACTTATCAAATATTGTTTGTGAATACTATCTGCGACGATAAGCTCGCGTGGGACCGCCGGAGCCCCGCAGGGCCGGACTCATGACAAAAACCATGCCTGCTGCATGTTGCATGCTTGCTTGCATGCTGCATTCTACATGCTCGCTTGCAGCAAACTGTCACTTAAAATGTTATTCTTGGTAATAAGTTTTATATTAAAAAAACAATATAAGGTTAAAGAATTTTTGATTTGTTATTCTATAATATGATTATTCTAATATTAAACTTTATGTGAACCAAAAATCAATGATTTCAAAATCTTCAAAGTAAGTATTCTGCGTATTGATTATTCTATGGAACGAAAATTTACGAGAAAAAAATTATGTGAAATGAAATTCTATAAAAATATCTCTCTAAATAGGTCTAAATTTTGATATATTATCTTTGGCGAAAATTATTGAATATGAAGGCACAGGATCAGATATATTGTAAAATAAAAGAGGTTCTTTAAATAATAAGAATTTAGATTTTCTTATAAATTATTTAATCAATTAATTTTACACGAAACTACACTTAATCAGTTTCAAGACACAAATAGCCATGACACCCAGTAATAGCTTAGTTTACACAAAATAGTAACAATGTACAGAGAGGCAGAGTAACAATAATTGAAAGCAATACAACCTGTGCACCGGGCAACGCCTGAAGGTAGAATGCCATTTCGCCGCCGAGCGGACTCTTTTATACGGTAGTATTGTAGGTGGGGCAAAGACATAGCGCGCTACGACGTAGCGATCACTAACTCCGCCCGGCAGCGAGGAGGTGGGAGAATGTCGTAGCGCGCTACAGCGCCATAGTGCTACAGCGTAGCCCGATGCACGTGTTGTTTACAATGTGACGCCGACACGGCCATGCTGACGTGCGGACGTCCTCGCACGCTTAGCCCACAATGCCACATCTAGAACATGAAAAACTGATTAAGTACCGTTTGGTCATCCTGCTATTGTTTCTGGTCCGGTCTACTTATACCCTTCAGATATTTAACCACTTGGTCCAGTCAGCTATGACTCTACAAGGCTTGGTCCGGTCAACTTCTGACCCTCCAGATATTTGACCACTTGGTCCAGTCAATTATGACTCTACAAGGCTTGGTCCGGTCAACTTCTGACCCTACAAGATCAGTCCCCTGGTCCGGCAATAGTTTTGCCCTTCAGGTGTATCCCTTCAGTTAAACTGGACCGGATCTAGCTAGGCCGAACAAGTATCGTTCCTTTAGCTTAATTAACAAATAGCTCAATACTTTGGTTGATGTACAAGTGCTTCTGTTACAATGTTAATTGATTCAGGTCCAATAGATTCTACTGAAACAGCACGTAAACCAGGGTTTCTACAATATGCATTACTATGAGAACTGGTAGATATAGTGTCACTTTTAGCAGACATGGTATCACTATTGACAGAGGTATCACTATTGGCAGACATGGTATTATTATCGGCAGAGATAGTATCACTATTAGTAGACTGAATATCATCAAAGTTAATATGTTGCCTAGTCTCGTGAACAAGAACCTCTGTGTTGTTATTATCCGCCGACACGTCATCCTCATCAAAATTTTCTGTGATTTCCAAAAACAATGACTGACCACGGGGTACTTCTCGCAAGTTTTCGTGAGAGTATTTGTAGACTCTATTGTTTCCATTAATGTGTTTTAATTCGTACCCATCATTTTCCAAAATAGCGGTTATTTTAAAAGGGCCTTTGCATTTACGGTCTAGTTTCGTTTGGTGTCTTTCTTCGCTTTTAACAAAGACAGAGTCACCTACTGAAAAAGGTTTAACTATAGCTTTACCCTTGTTAAATCGACCTGTGTCATATTGAGCCAACTTTTTATACTAGCAGAAGCATCGGATCGAATGGTTACGAGGTTTAACCTATCTTCATTAGGATTATTAGTAGATACTCCTGATATTATTATCCTTAATGAACTGCCCTTAATAACAAACATTAATTCCAAGGGCGTGAACCCTGTTACTCTACAACGAGTACTATTGAGAGTTAATTGGATGCCGCCTACATGATCTTGCCATAAGCTGTCCGAATATGTTTCAACTATAGCGAGCATACGTTGGGCCTGACCATTTGCCCTACTGGAACCAGTGGCTATAATATGATATAATTATCTTTACAAAAATTCTTAAATTCAGCATTGTCGTATGACCTACCACGATATGCAACTATTTTTTTTAGGAGCGCCAAACAAGTTCACTGCATTTTTAAGTGATTTAATAGCATTAGATGCATTTGGGTTAAGGTATGCTCTTACAAGACGAATTTTGTAAAAACCATCAATAATCACGGAACAATACTCCTTACGCTCGCTTTTTCGGCTGAGTTTGCCAGTTAAATCCAAATTAATTGTATGCCATGGAATGGGCAATTTAGGGATTGGATATAGATGGTCCTGCTGGGCACCCGACGGACCTTTGGAAACCTTACAAACGACGCACGAATCAACATTTTTTTTTTTTTAAGTTTGAACATTTTTTGGAACCAATAAGGATCGTATAATTTACCGAGCGTTTTTTCATAACCATGGTGTTTTATTTCGCTGTGTCCATGATTAATCATTGATCAGGTTAAAGAGTGTGGCAATATTGGTAACCATTTAGTGGTTTTATTACGTTAGATTTTACGATAAAGTATGCCCTGTCTAATATCGTATGTGTGTGATATTTCAGTCGGCAAGTAATTTGAACAGAATTTGGAAATAATGTCTGATATTTCAGAATCAGGTTATTCTATAGATAACCAACACCTCTCTAGTTCAGCCAAATTTACAATTTTAACTGGTTTATGAATAAAAGATGTGTCAGCATGATTACGTGAAAGAAAGACTGCATGTGCTATATTTTTTCCCTCTTTATAAATTATATAAAAAGTCATACGACTGCAAAATTGCCCACCACCTGTGTACTCTAGGTATAATGTTCTTTTTGGAATGAGAGGTCTTTAAGGCGTTACAGTCCGTAAAAACCGTAAATTAACGCCTATACAGGTAATGTTGAAAACGTGTGTTGCTCCACAGATTTAACTACGGCTAATGTTTCCAATTCATACGAATTTTGAATGTTTTCTGACTAAAATAAGCGACAACATGAGGTAGACTATTTTTTTTTAGTATAACCCCATATCCTTCCCTTTTTGCATCAGTGTGGAGTTCGATGGGTAAAGGGTCAATTTTTTTTTTAACTGTCTCATAAATTACATATTTTACTATTTTCTAATGTACATCATTATGTTCACAGGTCCAATTAATAGTAACCTTTTTGACCGCGGTTAGAGGATACAAAGGTTTCATAAATTTTGAGAAATTTGGAATTAATTGTCGAAAATATGTGGCCAGGCCTGTAAATTGATGAACCTGAGTAGCAGTGCTTGGAGGAAGGATTTTTTTTTTTGGGCTTCAACCTTATGAGGACTTGGTGCAACCTCTCCAGAGGATATTACGATACCCAGATTAAAGTTAATCTATTTAAACGAACCAACCCTTCTTGAACGGTCTCTGATTCAGGAGGTTTAAGTGCCGTATTTATAGCCCTTTGAAAAACCTGTGGAGCGTTTCGTAAAACAAACGGCATGGTTAGGTACTCAAATTGACCCGAAGGTATAACAAAAGCAGTTTTCTATAGACTCCTTATGGACGCAAATTAGTGAAATCCAGTGGCCATATCCAAATTAGAGAAGAAACAGGCCCCATGTAACTTATCGATTTGATCACTAATTAGTGGTAAAGGATAGCTGTCTGGTCGAGTATTGCTATTAAGTTCCCGATAATCAACACATGCGATCGCTACCGTCCCTTTTTTTAAATTAATAATATGGGACTCGCGAAAGGCGAAGAATTTTCTCGAATTATGAAAACATCTAGTAATTCTTGAACCTTGTTATTAACGATTCCTAACTCGGTGTAAACTTGTGTTGTCTTATGTTCCTTAATAGCCTGTAAGGTCGCCTATGTGGGCACATTTACAATAAAGTTCATAAACATATAAAAATTATAGATTTAAATTCACATTCATTAAAAAAAACGTTAACAGAATGGCTACTACAGAAAGACTACACATACACGGAGTCTTTACTCACTTACATCGCCTAAATGAAAAAACGCACACTTACAAACATATTCTCACAATACTGACATACATCCACACACATTCACTCTATATTCATTCACACATACAAACCCACAACAAGCACATAACTCATCACACCACTACACATCCCCTCCACATTTTACTCGTACACGCACCACTAATACTGCTGTCAAGTTGATAAGGTAGATCGACACTGTCCACTGTTGTATAAAAATGAATTTATAAGCTAGACACTGTCTCTTAAAATACAGGTTAGCCTAGTTTAAGAGGCAGGGTTACATATAATGTACAGAAATTTTTGCAACACACTGATTAATGCCTAGAATAAGTCTACCCACTAGTTATATCTACTTGTGTACATTTCTGTAACTATTTTGTTAAATAAACTTTTACTTTACTTTTACTTTACTTTTTATGTACAGTTTTATTTGGATTTATGAGATCGATTTTAGCTCCTTGGTAATACGCGTAATGGGAAGATTTTGTATAAAATATGAGGAATATTTATTTCAATCAAAAGTTCCTTTTCTTTACCGGTAAGATCTGTGTCAATCGAATTAATGTCAAGAGGCATTTCCAATTTAAAGCTAAGATTTGAAATTTTATTTTTGGAAAAAGTTAAGGCATCGTTACTAACTACAACGGATATTCCTTGCCCCAAAATGACGCGACCTCATAATACGTTTAGAACCGATCGAATTGCAATTTCTCCGAAATGGTGTTGACGGACGGGGCATTTAAGTGTACGATTCAGACGTACCTGGTTCTTCAATTCTTCTCTTTAATGAGAAGCTGCGCAGTATGCGGAAGAGTTGATTCTTATCGTTTATAATGACAGAATTGAGTTTAGGCCAAATTTTGTCATCGCACTGTGACAGGATAGATATGCCAAAACCGGTTAGTACATTTTCCGGTAAATTCGCATTCCTGCCTCGACTTTATTATCAATTTGAATTTTGATAATTAAATCAAAATGATCTTTAATTGTCATGGATTTGGAAAATTTAAAGACCAGAATTTCCTTAACAACAACCCATGAAATATTATCTGGCTTGATTTTAACGCACACCAGTTGATCATGTCAGTTTCAGGTGCATCAGGATCGAAAGGAACCAGCATTGACTGCGTACTGGGTGTCATGTAGCTAGGTGTCATACTATCTGCAATTTTTTTTTTTTTTTTTAAATAATTGATTCCATACTAGCCGAAAAAAATTACATTTGTTCCTGTATTAAATTACTGGCAGTCCCAGATAAAGGTGGGAGTGGGTCTGATCCCGCTTCTGATGAAGGCACAGGATCAGATATATTGTAAAATAAAAGAGGTTCTTTAAATAATAAGAATTTAGATTTTCTTATAAATTATTGAATCAATTAATTTTACACGAAACTACACTTAATCAGTTTCAAGACACAAATAGCCATGACACCCAGTAATAGCTTAGTTTACACAAAATAGTAACAATGTACAGAGAGGCAGAGTAACAATAATTGAAAGCAATACAACCTGTGCACCGGGCAACGCCTGAAGGTAGAATGCCATTTCGCCGCCGAGCGGACTCTTTTATACGGTAGTATTGTAGGTGGGGCAAAGACGTAGCGCGCTACGACGTAGCGATCACTAACTCCGCCCGGCAGCGAGGAGGTGGGAGAATGTCGTAGCACGCTACAGCGCCATAGTGCTACAGCGTAGCCCGATGCACGTGTTGTTTACAATGTGACGCCGACAAATACATGTTTTTTCTTTTAGTATCACTCAATACAAAAATATTGAGATATCACAATCACAAAGTTATTATTGCTTATAGACTGTGGTTATTTTAAACCACGCAGAGCGGATAATTCTTGCAAGAAAATGATTTCAATCTGCCTAGCCTCTTCCCAACTATACTTGGGGTCGGCTTCCAGTCTAACCGGATGCAGCTGAATACCAGTATTTTACATGGAGTGACTGCCTATCTGACCTCCACAATCTAGTAACTGGGTAATACGATACCCCTTGGTAAGACTGGTTGTCAGACTTTCGGGCTTCTAACGACCCGTAACGACTGTCAAAGATCCACGAATGACAACCGGGACCAACGGCTTAACGTGCTTTCCGAGGCACAAAGGAGTCTCGGTATGTAAAGATGGTCACCCATCCACAGACCAACCCCGGCAAGCGTAGCTTAACCTGACGGATCGACCCGTGCGGCAGTTACTACTTGGCCACGAGCTCCTCCTCAATGATGAAAATGCAAGAAAATGATTTAATATGAAAATTTTACGTATCGTTTTTTTTTTTTTAAATGGAGTTAGTGATTCATACCTACTATAGCCTAGAAAAAATTTGGACGGTGACTAAAAATTCAGCCTGTATTTATATATATAAAAATGAATGTTTGTCTGTATGTTCTTTATGGACTCCGATAGGGCCGGACCGATTTTGATGAAACTTTGGTAGAGTGTTCTGAAGTAACCCGCGAGAGTTTCTGACCAAAAAAAAAATGGCATTGCAACGCAGCTAGTTAGCTATAAAACAATGTAAAACCGTTTTCTTCAAATACATTCGTCGCAAATACGTGACGCAAAGATTCGAAATATAAAATACTCGGAGCCTCAGCGGTCACAGTAAATTATGGCGGATTCACAACGAGACACCGTTCGAATTTTAAAGTGAGGTTTAGAGAACGTCACTGATGGCAGTTTCACTTTGTGAAATTGGTCGAAGCCCCCAAAAAAACGAACTTCCAAATATCTGTATCTTCTTAATAATTTCCAAAAGCCTTCCAAGTTTTGCAACCACAAGGTCGAAGTCAAAACGCTGAGGCAAATGAACGTCAAAAACTATATCGAAGTCATTAATCAGCTTTCTTACTTTTGCGGGTTCTTCGCAAAACTTGATGCGCAAACCGTAGGACACAGAGAGGCTTGAAAGTGGCAAAAATATCAATTTCAATTCCTTTGGATTGGAATCCCTTGATTTTCGATTGGAAAACTGGCGTTTGTAGTTAAATATTTCTGTCAAAACAACCTTTTTGGAGCAGTTTTTGGAATTGGAAACTAATTGATGTAAGAAAAAAAGTTTATTGGAAATAATTAATACTGTCTTGTGTATATTTTATATTAAATTATTTTAGCGGCTTCGCGCGTGTGTTATCCGCGTGTGTGGTGTTTTGGCATACAAATGGTGAAATAATTTTAAAAATGGTCTTGTAGTTTTTGAGTTTATTCATTACAAACAAAAATACAAGTCTTATCTCTTTATAATATTAGTGTAGACTACAGTTCTGTTTTGAATAGGTATCTTATTTCATACCTGGATGAGGTATACAAAAACTTAACATGTTTAAAAAAAGTATACAAACCTTTTTGTTTTCATATTATTTCGTAAGCAATTCGCTCATAAACATACATTTACCAATGACTAAGGCTCAGCTTACACTGCCGCGGAGTGGAAGCGAGTGTTTGTAGATATTTTATAAAGCAAAATGAACTTTACGTCCATTGTCTAACGTACAAACTAGATACAATCTTGTTACTGCGGGAATTCCTGAGGATGCGCGAGAATTCTCTAGAAGACGTACTCGTATCTTGTTTGTACGTTACACTGATGATTTAAAGTTCATTATACTTTGTACAAAAAAAATCGCTTCCTTTCCGTTCCGCGGCAATGTAAATGTAAATTGAACTTAAGTTATTAAACATCAACTTATTGCCTACTAAACTTATTAGCAACAACACTGCCTTAATTCTTGCAAAAATTAACGTTTAAGTTATAAAGTCAGGTGAAATCGGAACACTTGTTCATTTTCAAGTTATAACTTAAGCTACTTAAATTATTATTACCGTGGTTAACTTAGAACTTAACAAATGTAAAGAACTTGTGAATGTTACAAAGTTTTGTAAGTTTCTAGGAAATAATGTAAGTTACTTATTATTTAGCTGGGTAGAAGATTACGGGTTCGATTCCCAGGCCGGGAAAAATGTTATTGGATTTTTCCATCTGGAATTCTCAGTAGGTAGCATACATAGAGTTTGGATTTATGCTCGGTTGATGGCAATAGGCTCACCTCATATTACATGGGACTTAAACATAACTGGCGAAATTTGTGTGTACTGCAAGTGCACCTCTGCCTTAATCTTTTGGGGAATACAGGCGTGATGTTATATTATTTTGTACGAATTACTTTTGCGAACTCTTTGACTCAAGTTTCAAGAATCAGATAAAATGTTGTCACGTATTTAACAAAAAAGGGTGACCTTTGGCAAAGTTTTTTTTTTTTACAAAACAACGTAAACGTCTGATCTTATTATAATAGTAAGAGAAAGGAAATTGTATTGAGCTGGCATTTACATCACTACATGTGAACTACTCATCAAAGAACTGATGTCCTACAAAATTCTGACGTCACACAAATGCTACATCGCGCAAGCACAGTTTACCGCTAGATTAACATACATATACGAGTATAGGCATGTTTTTCCCAACTTATTTTCTGAGAAACAAACAGTTCTATAAATCTTGTTGCCAACATCGTTAAGTGATGTTACTTTGAACTAATGTTTGGCTATTTGGAGATGTATTTATAAGCTTGTAGTGTGTTAAGATGACGGTAGTCGTAAAATAACACTTAATCAATAATAGGTATAAATGTGAAAGTGAGTTTGTTTGTTGGTTTGTTATGCTTTCACGCTAAAACGGCTGAACGGACTTGGATAAAATTTGGCACATGGGTAGATCTAGAGATGGAAATAGGCTACAGAGATGAAAATGGTCACGGGTAACAGGTAGTAAGATGGTATTCGAAAAATAATGGCTTTAGTGCTTGTTTCATGGATTTATTGCTGTAAGCCTAAGCATGATCTATCTAGCGTTTTCCCAACTTCCAAGTTGGTTGGCTTCCAGTCTAACTGGATGCAGCTGAATATATTTTACATGGAGCGACAGCCTATCTGACCTTCACAACCCATTATCCGGGTAACAAGATTACCTTTGGTAAGACTGGCTATCACAGGGAAAGAGGTATGAAATGGAGGGTCGCGGATCGATTTATTTATATTTTTGTGGATTATTTTCTATTTTGTGAATGTGAGAACGCTGTTGGCTTAGTGGATTGTTGATTTAATGACCATCACTATTTTGTTATGTACCTGGTACTTGTTGAAAGACATACCACCGCACAGACTTCATTCACTCTTCTTTCTTCATTCAGTCTATCTCTCTGTTGAATGCGCTCCCCCCAGGAAATCAGGATGGCGACCAACTGATTATCTTTTAAAATTAAAGTTCGCGAGCGTATTCGCAAGAAGATGGCAGTATCATATCACCGGTAATGTTTTCCCATTGTTTGTCTTATTTGTGCTTATATTTATATATAATTACGTGTATTTATTATATTTATAGTTTTGTAAAAGCCAATAATTTTTAAAATAGTAACCGTGGAGTTTCTTGTCGGCTCTTCTTCATAGGAAACGACCAATTGGAACCGTGCACCTAGCTTCTGACGTTTCATAAGTGCCCATGTAGGTTTATGTGAAATAAAATATTATTAATTTGAAGCAAGCGTGGTCTATGTAGTTAGCTGAATCTTGACTGATATATCCATTCCGTTGTTACTTAGCCACGAGCCCCTCTCATCAAAGCCTAGGCATGTTAGGGAAAAATATTTTTTTCTTGATTACTTGTTTTGGAATTCGGGCCTAAGGGCAATACACATTGTAATCTCCGAAGAGTTATGCAAAAGTGTACCTATAGTACACCCACATTTCGCCAGTTATTTTTAAGTCCCATGTTATAGGGGGCGAGCCTATTGCCATACATTGGGCATAAATCCAAACTCCGGGCTGCTACTGAGAAATCCGAGATGGGAAAACCCAATAAAACTTTTCATGACCTGGGAATCGAACCTCATGCTGAGTAGTAGCGCTTGCTACCACTACCAATCCCTTAGCAATATTTATCACTATGTGAATGAGTCAATAAAAACCCCAGAATTGATGGTCATTCAGAAATCCAACTCGTATCTTAACGACAGTCCACTTACAGAGCAGACAGAAAACTTTTTCTTTTTTGTTTGCAAGTTGTTATCCGACGAAAACATCGTTAGGGTCAATGGTTTATTATTTTTTGGGGTTCCGCAGCAGATTCGAGTGGTGGGGAATCGTTCTTTTATTCCTTTTTCGAATCGAGTTCGTATTTTCGCTGATTTATGTAAAAATATTGCATTGGCTACCTAATACTTTTTGCTGTTTTTGTAAAGGTGTCTTGTTTTGGTTCATTGCCGTTTGTTGAATATCTTACTTACAATGTAGCAAATAAGACAGTCTTCTTAATAAGAATAAAAGGTTATAACTGCTGAAATTGAGGTAAATGCGAATAAAAGGTGAAAGGTGGTAAGGTGAATGAGGTAAGTGATAAGGCCGCCCATTGTATATTTTGCAGTGTTAATTTTGTTTTTTTTTTGTTATGTGTTTTTGTGGTGTACAATAAAGTAGGTATATATAAATAAATAATAAATAAATAAATGTTATTTTTAATGTCTCGAACTTTAAATAAAAAACTATACGTTGTTTACTTTTAGCAAAGATTGATTCAAACTACAATATAAATAAATATGCCTCATTGGTCTAGTGGTAACAAGCGCTACTGCTGATCATGAGGTCTTGGGTTTGATTCCCAGGCCGATCAAAGTATTATTGGGTGTTTCCATCAAAAATTTCTCAGTAGCAGCCCGGAGTTTGGATTTGTGCCCGGTTGATGGCAATAGACTCGCCCCGTTAGTACATGGGACTTAAAAATAACAGAAATGTGGGTGTATTATATGACACATAACATAACACATAATTAGTCTATAATGTCCCCACTGCTGGGAAATAGGCCTCCTCTCTGTGAGAAAGAGTGGGCCATAATCCACCACGCGGCCCAGTGCGGGTTGGTAGATGTCACATGTCTTCGAATTTTTGGTTCTAGGACAGCCTATTTCCTCGCGATGTTTTCCTTCACTGTCTTGAGAGCATTGTGTACCTACACCAATCTCAAACTCAAACTCAAAGCATTTATTTCAATTAAACCATTTACAGGCACTTTTGAACTGTCAAAGAGTCAGTCAGTTAGTCAGAAAGTTGAAGCTAGTTGCTCATTCCAAAACGTAGATCTCTATGGAGAAGAACGGGCAAGAAAAACCAAGGACACTCTTTTAAATATAAAAATTAAAAAATCCTGGGTACACTACTCTTGTTGATTCTAGGTATATGTGAGAACAATGTAAAAAAAATATAAAAATCAAAAACGATTAAAAATATAAGATTAAAAATAAGCCCTGGCAGATAAGAGATGACCAGTCTCAACTGACGGTGCCCGTTCACGAACATGACGCGTGGATCAGCACCATCCAGCTCAACCATTTTGTAGGGAACCGAATGATCCAACACACTTGCCACCATTCCTATTTCTTGTGTTAAAATTATGCCTGTCACTTATCTTACTAAAGAGATGTAGATTTTTTCGAACCTCAGCCATACCCTTCGGGGAGTACTGGCGTGATGCTAGTAGAACAGTAGACCTCGCACAGAGCACAATCTTTTTTGCAACACTTAATGCACCACTAAAGTTATTTCAAACGGGATAAATACCATGTTTTTTATTTTAAAAAGTTGTTAAATATCCCGTTTTTTATTTAACTAGCACTTTGCCCGCGGCTTCGCTCCCGTGGTCTTTCCCGCGGGACCCGTTATTTTTCCCGAGATTAAAAGTAGCCTATGTTACTCCCTGAAAACTAAGCTTTCAAATGGTAAAAGAATTTTTCAAATCGGTTCAGTAGTTTCGGAGCCTATTCAAAACAAACAATCAAATCTTTCCTCTTTATAATATTAATTAGCATTTCATTTACCATGTAAATGACAGGTATGCATGACATTCACATATAAAATTTAGAGACAAAGAAGAACAAAATAAAGTGTGTCTAGTAGACATAAATGTGCAAAAACAAACCACTTTGAGCTAGATAGACGGGCACTCATCACACTGTTTAAATAGGGAGCGTCTACGTCTGTATGAAGCGAAAGTCATGGAGAAAATATCAATAGGGTAATCCATGTTATGTTATGTAATTAATATTACAGCGTAAATAAATGTGTTTATTTTGGCGTTATATATTTATGGCCACAAAACACGTCAGGTAGTTAATAAAAACCTCAACAAATTATTTCCGTAACAAATAATTTAACTTCACAAAGTAAATATTACGCCAGATACCACACAGTAAATTAGGTCCAAAAAGCATGAACGTATTTACCGATAAAATTTATACAGGGTGTTGACATAATTCACAATTTCCGTTACAGGTTGTTAATTTTGACGGTAGGTATTGGAGCAAAAAAAAAGTGTCGAGTTTTTTACGATTTTACTATCGGCGCTCATTTACGCCCGATTTTTACGAGGCAAAGCCGCGAATGGTACAAATTACCGGATCGTATACTCACGCTATGCAAAAGTACCTAAATTAATGTACTAATAAAAATTGGGATTACTGGAAATATAGAGTGTACTTCGTCCTTTTTATGCACGACGCCATCTTCAAATATTGGTCTCAAAATTGGGCAAACTTCAGCTCAAACTTTGACTGATGAACCTTGTTTTTGATTCGCAATTACCCTCTTCTTCGCTTTGCTCCAACTGTTTGGGCGAACACTTGGAACTAATGTATGCATCCGGCTCCCACCTCATACAGGGAGTATTTATTCGAGGGTACCAAGTTTTCGCTACCGTAGATTAACGATTAAAATTGACATTCATTCAACCCCGTTCATTCATTATTTATGACGCAATGATTGTGTATGTAGGTCGGTTTTTGGGTGACGCCTCTAAGTGTGGAAATTATGACTACATTGTTATATTGGGTTCCAACCTGTAAAAACAAACGTAAGTGGTAATAGTAAATAAATAATTAAATATTGTTTTATTTAAATTCCAATAGCGTAAGTGTATTTCACGTTTAATAATTAAGTAAGTATATGAGATAATCTAGAATCTAGACAAAATCAAACTGGTTGCTAATTAAGTTGCATAATTTATTATTTTTATGACATTGTTTTTACATTCCGTGGTTACTTCCTCACACACTGACTGAGGAGAAACGTCTAGTTTTACAATGTTTGGTAAATATGTCAGCACCATGCATTTATCACATAATTAATTTATCTGTTGTTGCTTCATTTTTTTTTTTTTGCCATTAGTGGTATAGTAATTTTATTCTAGGTGCATCGTTTTCACATACAGACATCAAAAAAGTTTGCGATCAGTTTGAAAAATGGAATCTTTTGTGTTACGGTAGACTATATTATAATTTCTTCATCTTTTTAGATTCTTTATTTAAAAATATAGGAATATAATTTAAAAAAATATAAAAAGTTAGTTGTTTTTTCCATATAAAAAGAAATACAATCCAAGCTTACGCTCATTCAGAAATCTGCCTTAGTCAACTTTAAAACATTTATAATATTTTTTCGAGGAAATTGATATTGATAAAATGTCAAGAGGATTATCAGAAGTTATACGAGCAAAAATTTTAACCTTGAGGGAAGAAGGATATTCCACGAGAGAAATAGGACGCAGAGTTGCTGTATCCCAATTCTGTATCGATGGCCACGTTGGAGAGGTACCACGGCATGGATAATTTAGCTGACCGACCCCGCAGTGGTCGCCGAAATGTTCTGACTGCTGCTCAGAAGCGCTATATCAGATTGCTGGCAGCCCGTGACCCAACAATCATCGCCATTACAATCAGGCAGAAGTGCGTGCTGCCTCTGGACTTGAAGTTAGCACTCTGCCCATTCGGAATTGCTTACACCAGGCTGGACTACGAGCACGGAGGTCTTGGCGAGCACCTCTGAATTCACGGTAACGTCAGCGACGGAGATTGCAATGGGCTAGACTCTGGCAAACTTAAGAAGATGAGGAGGAAAATATTTGGCAAAGCTGTCTCTTCGTTGACGAATCGTGAATCAGACTCATTCAGATAACCGACGTGTTGTTGTCTGGAGATGACCTGGAGACTGAAAGGTAAAGAACTGGAACCGATCAGCAAGGCGGGCAATGGGTGTCCTTATGGGGTGGAATTATTATTGGAGCTAGAACGCCTTTGATCCCGTATCGAGGCTCCATGACGGCAGATAGGTACAAAATAGTCGCTATTGATGGAATTGTCAGACCATTCCGAGTAAACCATGGGCACCAATTCGTACTGGTCGATGATAATGCGCCTGCACATCGAGCTCAACGTGTCAATGCTGCTTTACGAGAATACGACATCACAAGGTTATACTGGCTTGCCAGCTCTCGACTGAAATATAATAGAGCACGCGTGGATGCTCTTAAAATGAGCTGTTTGGAACCGTCAGCCACCTCCCCAGACAGTGCCAGAGATCAGGGAAGCCGCTATTCAAGAATGGGACAGGTTACCGCAAGAAATGCTGGATAACATGATCCTCAGCATGCAGCAGATCTCCGCATGTGTGCGAGCCAGGGGAGGAGTTATTATGTTGTATTAAATAAAAACCTTCTATTTATAAATGGTTGTTTAAGTTTGGGTAATCGATCGTTTTCTTTCCACCATTTCTGTTACAATTACATTAGGAATGAATTACTCAATTTTTGTTATTAAAAATAAAATGAAGTTTATTTTTTTTATTTCTGACAGTGTATTTCTATATAGAAAAGACACAACGAAAACACTTTTCTATACTAATAATATTATATAGAGGAAAGATTTGATTGTTTGTTTGTATTGAATAGGCTCCGAAACTACTGGTTCGATTTGAAAAATTCTTTTACCATTAGAAAGCTTAGTTTTCAGGGAGTAACATAGGCTACTTTTTATCCCGCGAAAAATAACGGGTCCCGCGGGAAAGACCACGGGAGCGAAGCCGCGGGCAAAGTGCTAGTTCTTGATAAAGTTAAATTTAAAAAATATAATTATAATCTTTTGCTAGTGATCACAAACTTTTTGTTGACGTGTGTATTATGTTCAAAAGTAGTTGCAAGTCATCGGCCTATATATCAAATAGTTGGTTCCACTGTACATACAATACATAATGTATAAGTTATCAAGGTTAATTAAGTCATATATCAAAAGCATAATAACTAGCGTACAAATACTTAAACGCTATGACAAATTGGTCTAAAATACCCTAGTTTAGACTTCATGGTAATCACCAGCGATTTTATGTAAATCAAGAATGTTCGTGGTTCGACCAAAACTCTCTTAGCTTATCTTTGGCGGTCAAGGTTGCTGTTACAAACCTTAAACGGTAGACAGTTTTGAAGCGGTGTAGTAAAATCGGCTTTGATCTTTTTCAATTTTAATAACTTTTCTTGAGTAGTTTTCGAGTTGGTTTCAATGATTTTAATCCAGTTTGTCTATGTTCATGTAGCGGTTACACCGCCACATACGAACTACGCATCAAAGACATGCCGTCACACAAATCCTGCATCGCGCAATTAGAGTTTACCGCGCGAACAATATTAACACTATCCGACATCAACAGTCGGGCAGTCGGCCCGCCAGACACAACACCCGTCTGGTCGGAGGATCCTCTCTTTTCTATGGTGGATGAGTGAACTTTACACCCTGTTCCTCATGCCTCCTAAATTCATAATAATATTCTTCACTTACATAACATTGCGTGGCTCTCACTCATCCTCTATGTAACAGGGGTACACCTCCGACTACATAGACGGGTCTTGTGTCTGGTGGGCAACTGCCCAACGATAATAATAATTGATGTCGGTACGGTATATTGTAGTCGCGCGGTAAACTTTGCTTGCGCGATGCAGGATTTTCCGTGACGTCAGTGTGATTGTTCGCATGTGGCAATGTAGATGCCGATAAAGCACTAGGAAGTGGTAAAGGGCTGGTGTTATGGGAGACTGTGTTGTACCTAATTTGAATAAATGACTTTTAATTCCATAAAATTGGTCTGTCTATATCCTAAAGAAAGTGAGATTACCTTCTGGGCTAAAACAATAAGCTATTCATCTAATTTAATACAAAAACATTATTCTTCACAACCTGATTAAAATACATTGAATTAGCCTAAAAATCAGAGAAACGTCGCCTTTGACAATACTTAACCATTTAAATAAATCCAATTTGGGTACAATGTAAAACACACAACTTTCAACTTTATACCAATAGCTGTAAAGCTTAAAACTTGCACTTAATGTACCTGGTATAGGCGAAGTCAATTTTAGGGGATTAGAACGCCAAATGATTTTCAATTCTAGTAAGGAAATGTTTAGGTCTAAATTGTATTGAGCTTTTAATGTACACAAATAAATAGTATGTATCTACTTATGAATAGTAACAGTTAGTTTGTCTGTTGAAAGCGCGAAGTTATTTGCAAGTTGTACTGTAGTTTGGGCTTGTCGGCTTTTCATTGAAGTCTGACTGTGGTTTACCTACTTTAGTTATCAATGTATCCCTTATCGGGTTATAAATGCTAACTATACGGGTTTAGTAATTATCTGAAGAGGTGGCTGGTTCAAGTATATTTAAAGTAAAATTATTAATAGTTTTGTTTTTGTGTACACGCAATCTAAGCGACAAGTGAACCGTGACCAACGAGTAGACCGTGAGTCATGTTAAAAACTCAAAAGGCCGCGACTTTTGACCCGTGCCCTAATTACGTAATACACGATAAATCGGACGTTGAATAGTTTTGAAACAAATTGCTAATCCATTGCTTCATAACTTCTAAAAAATAATCTGCTCAACAACGTAAATACCGCAATGAATGTTGTTGAACTGTCAAAATGAAATAAATTTGTCGTAATCGTTTACGAAAATGTGTTGCGTAATTAGATCAGATAGCTGGTCATGACTACCTGAATGCATGCCATGTGTTGGATTACTGGGAGGTTAGGAAGTAGTAAGTAGGCTGGCATAACCCAGCTAATTAATTCCATTAAATCACATTTTTTTAATAATTCAAAATTTGCATATTCGAACTTTGGCAGCACTATCGATTGTTTCATTGGCACCCCTTAACTTTTGTGCCTCGTTAGGTAGCTCATTAAATGAAGATGTCTTCTCCTCAATTTTTACACTTAATTCCATAGTAAAATTTCCAGATAACTGGTGTCAAAGTTTATGTACAGTACGACTATTTTCTGAATGTCCCTCGGCAAACTTCGTGTTTCGATAAGTCGATTGAGAGTGTCTGGTCTGCAGCAAGTGCAAAGGGAACTGATAGAAATCCGACGACTGATGAAACACGAAGTTTTGCCGAGGGACATTAAGCAAATTGTTGTACTGTACATAGATGATTTTAGAAAATGGTTAGTAAACTACTTCCTTTAACTTTTACCAGTTTGATGTATTAGAAATTTGGTTGCATCAAAGGGTTTATTCAAGTATTAGGAACCCCATGAAAAGACAATGAAGGCCATTTAATTCGAGAGGAGTTTCTTTGGAATGGGCAACTAGCTTCATATTTCTGACCGACGGACTCCTTGATAATTAAAAAGTGCCTGTATATGGTTTAATTGAAAGAAATGCTTTGAGTTTAAGTTTGAGAGTTTAGAAAAAGTAAAAGTAAAATATTTCGTGACGAATTCTGGGTAGCAAAAAAAATCAAAAATAGGGTTTTCTCGGATCCCATGAATTTTCGTCTAGACTTTATGGGGTGCTTAATTGTTGCAAATGAGTCACACTACTAACACGTCCTGGAAGGAATACATCAAATTACAAGTCACCCTTTAGATAAGTCATATTAATAATAGAGCTAACCTTATGTCGTCAATTGGGAACAAAACACCCAAAAATAATTATCCGACATGGGAATCGAACTTAGGACCACATGCTCAGTCTTCACGCTTGTGACCACTACAGCAAGGCAAGGCAGTTTTATTCTATTTCTCATATCACAAAACATCAAACTACTTGTTCAAAACCTTAGCAGTAAACACTCAAACTTGGTCGAGAGAGGTGGGAATGAAAATAATTGTGCACTTCAAACATCTAGCAAGGGCTTCGCGGAAAACTACATAAGTAATAATGGCTGGGAACTGTGGAAACTTGCTGTTATAATTATCTAGGTATAAAATGTTTATAGTGAGAATAAAATTAACTTCTAATTCCAGTAATGCTTGCATTATGGCCCGCTTCTTACAGACTTTGTAACTTCGGCATCGGTAAAATTCAAGTTAATACCTATATGATTCAAAGCTCTCATTTATATAAAAAAAAGAAAAAAAATAATAACTGGACTGATTTGAGAGGTACACAATATTCACACAAAAACAAAAATTCCGGCCATATGCGAGTCGGACTCGCGCACGATGGATTCCGTACCGTTATCTATAAAAACGGCAAAAAAACATGTCTGTTGTATGGGAGCGCCAATTTTTTCTTTTTTTTTTGGGTGGGAAATTATCCAATGTCTTCTCCCGTTTCGGGCGGAGAGGAAAGACGTGTCAGACTCTTACTTACTAAAAGCCACCTGTGTTCCTTCGGTTGCCAGGAACCAAGGTATCCTTTTCGGACTTTCCCGCAACCCCGGCAGGCATCGGTCCCATGGGACCCCTTCACTCGCTGACATCTCTTTGAGGCGCGCGTGGAACACAACGCGCCGTCGACCCGGGCCTGGTCCTTACCGGATGGCGAGCTACCCATTGCTCACCGTCCGCAAGCCCGCGCCTACGGTGGCCGGGATGGGAGCCCCCCTTAAATATTTATTTTATTCTGTTTTTAGTATAGCGGCAACAGAAATACATCGTCTGTGAAAATTTCAACTGTCCAACTATCACGGTTCATGAAATACAGCCTGGTGACAGACGGACGGACAGCGAAGTCTTAGTAATGGGGTTCCATTTTTATCCTTTGTTACGGAAACCTAAAAACAGAAAAAAAAACTAACAAAAAAAAAACAATTTAACAAACAGCAACCAACAAACAACAACAACAATCAAACAACAATCTAACATAATAACTAGCTGACCCAACAGACGTTTATTCAGTTCAAATTTCAATAATTCATATAAAATTCCCATAAAAAATGCACAAATTTTCCCGGCAACTTCAATTTTATGCGCTTTCTACCGAATAGTATTTCATTTTTATAGATAGAAGATAGATAAATATAGATATTTGGGCATGTAACCAGGATCTGTAAGAAGGTCTACGGAAACTTGGAATTTGTTCTGAGACGGTCACAAAGCCTCAAAAATATCACAGCAGTTAGGGTCCTGTATGATGCACTAGTCAGGAGTCATCTGGAACATAGTGCGGTCATATGGGCTCCACATGAAGCTAAGTACTCTGTAATGTTGGAGGGTGTTCAGAACAAGTTCACGCGCCAATTTTACAGGAAGTTATATGGAGTATATCCGTTTTACCCACTGATGTATGTATTATACACCAACAGCGATTACAAACCACGATGTACGATTCTAAACCTACGCTTAAGCTATGGCACGCAATTACTTTAACACCCTGTATATATACTCTGTTTCTCCAGGGCATGGTTGGCTATAATCAATTGCATGTCGGACGGGAGTTTACGCTGGTTGCCTATTTGGTGAAGGTGCTTCGTGGAGTGGAGAGTAACCCGGGAGTATTGCAGCGCTTGAGTCTGTGTGTGCCAGACCGCTACGTGTGGAGGCGGCACAGCCCGCCACTGCTACTGGAACCTACAACCAGAACTAACCTGCTTGCCAAGGCACCCCTTACCAGAGCTATCCGTACCATCAACGACCTTCAAACTCAGATTGATGTGTTTACATGTCGCGTGAGTGAATTTGCAAGGGTATCACTATTTATATTACGCTACAAGCAAAATAATACTTATTTTTTCATAGTATAAGCAAAATATATTTGTTTTTATGCTGTACTATGTTATGTTTGTACTATGTGACGTAAGTAATTATGTTATGCTTTGTTTTGTGCTTTCAATAGTGTAATCATTTAATAATGATGTTAGTTTTAATTTTTATATAGCTTAGGTTATTAGTTTAAGAGGGAACAGGGCCCGCGATTCTCCATACAAACGTATTCCCCGTTTTTATTCCTGAATAATGCCTCTAGAGCTGTCATTTTTTTTAATTTTTAATCAGGGTCTCTATAGGCATGTCCCTGTCATTTCCTTTTTTCAGCAATTAATAAGTAAGGAATCTATGACCCTCCAAAAATTACAAAAATGCCCCATTTTTACCGCCGTGATTAGAGGACTACCAGATTGATTCAGAAAAGTTTTTAGCATAAAAGAAAATAATAGGAACCTAAATATAATCTTTCTTAAAAAAATTATGTAAAAAAATATTAAATCGGCTTAGTTTTCGAGGAGAAAAAAGGAGAATGTCAAAAGTCGTTTTCGTCAAAAAAAATGTGATATAATCGGTCTGAGCTGCAGTTGTCCCTATCGCACTTTACGGGGCCTACTTAACTCGGTTTTTCGGGCGCAGCGCGACGGCAATATTTTCTTCAAATACCTATTTTTCAAATTCCTCGCAGCCCCTGTTCCCTCTTAAAAGAACGTCGCATTAAGGTAAACCCTGTAATGGTAGCTTAAACTGTTATAAATAAAAATAATTTAAAAAAAATATAAGAGTACCTTAAGGCCCTTTCTACACGACACTGTTTCTTTACGGTAGAAAAAACGTGTCTGTCAACAAGCTTTCATAGTTATTCATTCAACACTGATGACCGTACCGACCGCAATCCGAATAATCCGTAGATTTTCACAGCAATAAAAACGTATGGGTTTGAAAGTGCCTTAACCGGTTGAATTCCGAGTATTTTAAATTTCGAACGTTCGCGTCGTGATTTGATTCCGAGTATTTTAAATTTCGAACGTTCGCGTCGCGAATTGGTGCGAATGTATTTGATCGGTATGTAAGATGATATTTTAGTAAGCATACGTAAGATAGATGTTCCAAGCTTAACATGAGCTTCCCCTAGGACCTATAGATCACTGCGTAGCATCTAGGAAGAATATTACGTTAACTTTTCGAACTTTAGGTTTAACCTAGTTTCACAGTTTTACTTTAATTTCATTCATAGGGCAATTTTGTTCTTTTTTTTTTCAAAATTTTATTTCACGTCTTATCGCAATGTCGGAAATGTCAGAAATAGTTAATATTTCATTTTCGTGCCTCGGAAAGCATGTTAAGCCGTCGGTCACGGCTGTCATTCGTAGCTCTTTCACAGTCGTTACAGGTAGTCAGA
The DNA here is from genome assembly GCA_963853775.1 of Xanthia togata. NCBI lineage: Eukaryota > Metazoa > Arthropoda > Insecta > Lepidoptera > Noctuidae > Xanthia > Xanthia togata. Next base: position 8,737,334 of record OY970817.1, on the reverse strand, counting down.
CAGAAGCCAAAAAGTCTGATAACCAGTCTTACCAAGGGGTATCGTGTTACCCAGCAACTGGGTTGTGGAGGTCAGATAGGCAGTCGCTCCATGTAAAATATTGGTATTCAGCTGCAATCGGTTAGACTGGAAGCTGAGCCCAAAATAGTTGAGACAAAACTAGGCAGATTAATTCCATTTATGTTGTACTATCGAAGAACTTCATATACAGTATACTTCATATTGCAGTTTGAAAACAAAATCCCGTGAACACGATGACTACATCTGTTACCGCCCGGTTCTATAGCGGCCGAGCGCTGCAAGCAGAAATAGTCCTTACGGTGTATATGAACTTCTTTTCGGTGGTACCTACATACGTGATAACAGTACCGTGTTAGTTTATTAATGTGTCTGTTTGTGACCTACAAACTCATTGCCATATTAGTTATATTAGTAACAAAAATTACTATTCTTAGTTTGACACTTCTTTCTTTCCTTTTTCATGTGGTTAGTGACTAACCTGGTGTCAGAATTTTAATGCCGCCCATGGGCCTCTGACTTGGCTTCACATGCCGTCGAGAAATATCTCTCAGGCAGGTTTTCTCACGATGTTTTCCTTCACCGTTTTGAAGCAAGTGATAATTATACAATACGCATATATGAATCTGAAAAGTCAGAGGTGCGTGCCTTGGGTTCGAACTCGAGACCTACATATGACTTGGCAGTCCAACGGTCACACCAAAAGGCTATCATTGTAGCTGAATTTGTAGTTCGACACATGAATAACCACAACGACGTTGTCAATGGGGGTATAGACACAACCCGACATCGCATAATAAACTAGTGCTAAAAAAATACTCTACCCTCTATAGAAAAATTATAAAACTAACCCAGAAAGCTCAAAATAACCACTATATTAATACCTCCCAAAATAAATCCAAAGCTGCCTGGAAAATTATTAATAATTCAAAAACATGTTTGCCGCAAGAACAAATAACGTGTATAAATAGAGACAATTTATCATTTTCTAGCCCTAACGACATTGCTAACGAATTAAATAACTATTTTATTGACATAATTGAAAATAACCTTCAAACTGACAAATATCCACCTAATTCTAAGTTTCAAAATTTGACATCACAATCATTGTTTATGACTCCCATTTCAGCATTTGACTTATGTAGAATTATCGATGACTTAAAAAATACGAATACTGTTGGTTATGATGGTGTGTCTACCAAAGTAATAAAATACGTGAAAGAGATCATATCGCCTCCATTGGCACATATTGTCAATGTTTGTATATATGACGGTATTTTCCCAAATAGCCTAAAAAAAGTAATAATTAAGCCATTATTTAAACAAAATGACAAAACTGATGCAAAAAACTATAGACCGATCGCTAAGATTCCTATATTTTCAAAAATTTTTGAGAAAGTTATTTATAATTCGCTTTACACTTATTTTGAGAAATATAATTTATTTTGTGTGGAACAAAAAGGATTTCGAAAGAAATGTGGAATAAATATGGCTCTATATGATTTACTTTCCACTGTCATGTCATGTGTTGATAATAAAAATCCTGTTTGTGCTATCTTCACTGACATGAGTAAAGCCTTTGACTACGTGGATCATAAACTACTTATACAGAAATTACATGCTTATGGTATAAGAGGTAATATCCTCGACCTCATAGAATCATACCTAAGCAATAGATACCAGTGTACTGAAATTACTAGATTATGTCCTAAAACTAAAATAGAAACCACTTTCTTATCGAAACAAAGACTCCTAAGGTATGGCGTACCCCAGGGTAGCGTGCTTGGACCGTTATTCTTCTTGATATATATTAACGACCTCCCAAAGATAACAAATCAAAAAATGGTTCTCTTTGCCGATGATAGCACAGCTATAATAGAATGCACAAATCCCAATAATTATGAAAACGAGATTAATGATTCACTGGCAAAAATAATAGATTGGCTTAATTGTAACAATTTAGTAATAAATTTAGATAAAACTAAAATAATGCAATTCCATCAACGTCGGGCAAATCCCACTATAAATTTGGCTTATGAAAATTACAAAATAGAAACAGTAAATACTGCAAAGTTCTTAGGTATAATGGTAGACAATAAATTAACATGGAAACCACAAATAGAACACCTATGTAACAGACTGAGTAAATCTGCATACGCACTCTATCAATTATTTAGAAAAGTAAATATTAGCACGTTACTGACAGCTTATCATGGACTAGTGGCTTCAGTACTACGGTACGGAATTATTTTTTGGGGACAATCAACTGACAGGGAACTTATATTTAAGATGCAGAAACGCTGTATAAGATCTATGTGTGGATTAAAGACTACTGATAGCTGTGTACCATCTTTCAAATCACTGAAAATACTAACACTACCAGCATTGTATATTTTAGAATCTGCAGTATTTATAAAAAGCAACCCCCACTTGTTCGGAAAAATGTCTGACATAAAAAGAATGCCAATACGTGCTCAATATTTGTCACAGTTGTGTAATATAAAATGCAAGACATCTTTAATGCAAAAGAGTTTTTTTGGCATTGCACCAAAAATCTACAATAAAATACCTGACAATATCAAAAATATACCTCTAGTAAAATTTAAAAAAGCTCTCACATTATTACTAATTGACAAATGTTACTACAAAATTGAAGACTTTTTGAATGATAATAATTTAATACCAAAGAAGATTTAAAGTATTGTAATTTAATGTAAACTAATTATCTAATTTAATTCCAATCTGTTAATATTTTTTTATTATATAAAGCTCATAACTACGCATGCATGCATGTTTTTATATAAATATTTGTATGTCAAAATTGACAAAACATAGCGCGCTATCTAGTTCTTAAGATCCATCTAAAATGTTAATACCTATGTTTCACAAATAAATTGATTTGATTTGATTTGATTTGATAACTATCCATCTATCTTGAACATAAATCCTTTGGCCATTTATTGGATCGGTAGTTCATATCGGTACATCATCCTTACATACACGGTGACATTTGAATCACAGTTTTGTTAGAACAAACGTTGTTCAGACCATGGTCTACTACCATTCTATTGCATCCAATAAAAAAAAAAACGTCATTGGTTTTTGGAAAAACACAAAAAAGACAAAGTTAAAAATGTCGGGATTATCGTTACTACCTACAACATAGACACGGCGGCGCGGCGCTCGCGTCTCAAAGTAGATGCGTGTGATGTTTGTGTACCTACAGAGAGGTGAACACTTCGAGCAAAAGTAAAAGTACACGTAGGTAAGTAGGTACCAACAAGTTTATTTTAAACGTTGCTCTAAGCTAGGTTTTAAACTCAAATCACACACACACACAAACAGAAGACCCACAAAAATTATTTATCCGAATGTTATTAAACAACATTTAATAAGTAGGTACGATAAAAGAGTTAAACTAACTACTTGATATTACTATTTATTCAATAAAATATTTTATTGTGCCAGTTACGATTTAAAATGAATGTGAATAACATTTAAAACTAGCAAGTAATTTATTTTAACATGAAACTGCTATGTGAATTCAATTCAGTCCTCCCAATCAGCTGTTTCGCCAAAGTTCACGTATACAGTTCAACTATATAGTTCCTTGCTCTTGTTTCATGTTTATAATTGTGTATATATTTATATAATTAAGTTTATGCTTTAAGTATGTATGTATTTACTGTATATGTAGATGGTACACCGCTGACTACCTGCAGTATTGTCTCTTCTGTTACCTTTAATCCATCCAAAGGTTGTCTGTAAAAGATCGCTTTAAGCGATAAGACCGCCCATTGTGTCACCCTATGTAAAATTTCTAAATTTATGTCTGTAATTTTTATGGTGTACAGAGTATTCTATCTTCTATCTATCTAGTTGTATCAAACTATCCTTTATGGAACTAGAGAATGTTTTGAACTAAGATCCTGGCTGAGGCATTGTACTAACACCCAAATTTAGGTTAGCTAAAACTAGTAAGTCATTTGTTATAAACAGTATTCGATTTTATAACAAGTTACCAAAGTCGGTTACAGAACTTAGTGATGGAAAGTTCAAAACCCACATCAAACGTGTCCTTATCAAAAAAGCATATTATAAGATTAAAGACTACGTTGAAGACAAGGAAGTTTGGCAATAAAATCCTTTTCTTTTACGTACTTTTTTGACATAATCTTTTCGTTATTTGACATTATATAACTTCAATATACTATATTTTTTATTAAATTAGATTTGTTACAGCTTTAGTGGCAGTCATGTCATTTGGTTTAAATAGGTTTTCAATTTGTTTACTTTTTATATAGATTCTCTTGACTCCGACTTGTAGATCTGTCGATCATTTTCTATCTTGCTAAGTACCTGGTACTTGTTGATAGGCCTACAGTGTCCTCTCATACCTATAAACACTGTAACTTGAAAGATTGTAAATACCATTTACTTTTAAAAGAGTAACCGTGGAGTTCCTTGCCGGCTCTTCTCCATAGGAAACGACCAATTGGAACAGTGCACCTAGCTTCTGACGTTTCATAAGTGCCCTTGTAGGTTTATGTGAAATAAAAATATTTTGATTGATTGATACTCTGAATACCCATTAATGGGTTATCAAGTACATGTTTCTCAGTAGCAACCCGGATTTTGAATTTGTGCCCAGTTGATGGCAGTACAAAGGTCTTCAATATCGGAAAGCGTATTATGGGACTCAAATGGAGTTGGGCAGGACACCTGGTAAGGTGCAGTGTTGTAAAGTGGAGTAAGGTAGTGACCGAGCGGCGTCTAAGGACTGGAAGATGAGATGTCGGGCTTCCAGCAGCGGTGAGCTGGGTGGACGACATTGTTGCCAGCGCAAGCAAAACCTGAAAAGACACAAGAAAAAGGCTAGCAGTGGGTTAAGTCCGGCTGTAGATAATGATGAGGATGATGGTGGCAATAGGCTCGCCCCCTGTTACATGGGACTTAAACGTAACTGGCGAAATGTGGATGTACTAGCAGTGGTCAGCAAATTGCGGCTCGCGAGCCCCATGCGACTGTTTTTAGCTCTGTACAAATGTCGATGAGCGCGACGAATTTGAATTTTTTGTGAAACCTTCGCGCTTATCTACAAGCGCGAAGGTTTCACAAAAAATTCAAACTACCTATATTTCAAAGATTTCTTACCAAAAATTAAGGGCATCGATTTTTTTTAATTTACTGTACCTTTCAAAGTTTCCAAGGTTAAATTTGCTAGTAATTAAGATGCCTTCATCATATTATTACTATCAGCTGATTTGATGTTGTTGATGAAGGCATCCTACTTCTTAGCAAGTTAATTTTAGCAAGCGTTGCGGAGTGAAAAAGGATGGCAGTTTTAATGATTAAGAAAATTGTATTGAGTTTTTTACACACAGTAAGGATTGGCTCTCATAAGACATCTTAGTCGATAGTATTAATATATGGCTCTATTGACTAATGAGTTTGCCGACCACTCTAAAGGAGACACACACCCTTGCCTAACCCTTCGGGGCAAACAGATGCAAAGTTATGTTATGTTAAATTCATGTTAGTCACTGTTATTGGTTGAGCAAAATTAAAACAAACAACGATATTGATGTCTCTTTCTAACATGTTAAGGAAATGGCTTATAAACGTATGCAAACAGAAAAGTGACAAAAATAAATATACCAAGCAAAACCACAATCGAAACCTAGTCAAAAGCCTTTAGCTAATTTCGTATTGTACTGCAATTGCATTTCTAGAATCGAAAACCAACCCTACATATATCAAGTTTAAGTTCACATTTATTTGAACGTGCTCATCCAAGCGAATAAGGGGTGACTTGGAAGTTGGTTACAGCAGAAGAATTTGGGCTGTATGTTGTAGATGTTAAGTTCTATTTTCATTTGAAGCAGTTTTCAGTAGTAGGTTCTGAAATCGTACCGGGTTTCAGTTCGCCGGTGTGTTTCGGGCATCAAAGTTGTTTCGGTCGAATTCGGTAAAAATTACGAACTGGCATTTTACAGTGTGTTTATGTTTATCGTGTTTTGTATACATGGTTGTTTGATTTTGTGAAAGAAGTGTTTTTTTTTTGCTGTGTGAAAAACGATTCTGTTTATTATTTTGTTGTTTAATTGTGGTTTGTTGAACAACAAACAATGTATTTTGTTTAATCAAAAATTTGGACCGTGAAAGATAGATTTTACATTTTTATTATGTTTTTAAATTTATATTAATATTTATTTTACGAGATTGATTATCTATAAAAAATATCAAAATTAAATGATGTTGAATTGAGAACGGCTGTACCAATTTTGTTATTTTTGGTTTTAAATTATTCGTAATAATCCGATTTTGTTTTTATGGAGGGAAAACTGGAAAAAATCCCGGATTTTTTATGTAATATTGCAAATTGGACAGAACAACGTCTGTCGGGTCAGCTAGTAATTAATAAATCGTTATTATATTTAGATTATTAAACAAAGAGTTAACAAAAATACTTAAAATTATAAAACAGTCCACTTACATAAATTATCTAGAGACAAATGATACGATCTTTTAGATTTTTACGATCTTGTTTTCCATAAAAGGTGGGCAGAAGTCCAAAGATTATTTCACTAGGGATTTCAGCCTGGAACTTGGTCCAATAGTATCCAATTTATTACGTGATAGAAATCAACCGATAAAAATGTAGCATCATTTGTATACCAATACAGCTTGTTTTAAAGGGCATGAATATCGCACCAGCCTCTAATAAGTAGGTACCTTTTTGCGCTCCGGAAAATATAATTGAACATTCTAATATTATTATTGCGCCTCTTTTTGTGAACCTCAAATAATTCCTATTTTACAGTCCTAAAAATACTAAATTGCCAAGTAACGGTGTTTGATCACAGTTCTAATATCTTCAGCTTACTGCGACCAACTATGAGAAAAGGCTAGAAAGTTAAAAAGAGGCAACCATTAGAGGCGCATTTTTTTATAGAGGCTCGGTTAAATATTTCCCTAAAAAATGTAGCACCATTTGTAAACGTAGCTTGTTTTAAACTAATGTCATCCTCTTGGTCTTAGGTGAAGGAATCGCGCCTGAATAATAACAGTTGCACGGGTTGATCAAAGGTTAAGCTAGGCTTGCCGCGGTCGTGTCATGGATGGGTGACCATCAATGACATATAGAAACCCATTCGTGCGTTGGAAAGCACGTTAGCTTGCGTGTTCTGTATTGAACTCACGCAACCCGTCGTACAACCAGTAATAGGACTCGCTCCGAGACGCATTATTAATTTACTATACATAAAACAAAAAATATTTAAAAAAAATCGTATACTAAAAGACTTATAATTTAATTATCTTTAAAATGGTGAAGGTTTCAGAAAAATCCGCTTTATAGATTTTGCGTGATTCTCAGTTTTTATCCGCGTTAGATATAACTTTAATAATTAATTTCGCTCTGTAATATAAACATACCTAAGCTTAAATATTCACAAATCAGTTATTAAGAATATGCTCTAATTTGACATATAATTTTTCTAAATCATTAACAGTACTCGTTTAGACGTGATTTTCAGTATAAAATCATTAAAAGTTCGTCATCGACGCCTTAAGGAAATTATGAATAGTTATTCATAATTTCCTTAAGGCGTCGATGACGAACTTTCTCAGCGAAACTTCGCTGAGAGGAAAGAATGCACTTAGAAAGTAATTGTTACAAATTAAATCCTGGGGTGTGTAGGGTAGTTAAAGTACTAACACGCATACATATATTATTACTCACGCCTTGATCCCATGTGGGGAGGCAGAAACTACATAACGCTACTTTCTATGATCCATAAATACTCCTTTTGAGTCGTTTACGAAAAGTACTAAGTCGAGTCTATTCTACTCCATTATCATCTTCCAAGTATTATGGTAACAGGTTCGTTTGTGGCATAATAATAACAGCCGCACAGGTGGATCGAAGATTAAGCTACGCTTTTCACGGTCGGTTCGTGGATGGGTGTCCAGGGTGACAGGTTGTCAGACTTTTGGGCTTCTAACTACACGTAACGACTGTCAAAGATCTACGAATGACAGCTGGGCCCAACGGCTTAACCACTCAAGGTCACTGGAATATAAAATATCTGCGTCTTAACGAAACTATTCATAAATTGCTTAAAAAAAAAATGCTTCTACATTTTGAAGTCGTTGTCTGAATTTGTGCCCAATTGATGGCAATTTAATAGGCTTGCCCCTTGCTTAAACATATCCAACAAAATGAAGGTGTACTATAGGCACATCTCTGCCCCACCCTTCGGGGATTGCAAAGATGTATCGTCTAACTGGATAACCAAAATAGGTAGATATTTCTAGTGTAAATTGGTAACTATTGAACGAATCTAGGCAGCGCTACCTATATTTAGAAACTTCCATATATATTTTTAGAAGATTAGAGAGCATTGCAGAAGTCGGAATGTAAAAATAGTGTGCCTAAATCTCGCTCGAGAAACGTACAAAAGATGAACGACTGATTGATGAAGTTGACTGTTCACCCTGCCAACAGGTACTCATTTGTCGCAGCGACAAGAGCTATCAAAATCAAAAATTAAAACTCATATAGTCAGAATCAGCACTTATGATCGTCAAAATGACATAAGACAGTCCCCCAAAACGCCCATCTCCCATTTCCTAGCGCTTTAACTGGGGAGAAGAAGTGGCGCAACAAACTCCCTAGCTGCACATAAGTTAAAAGGACATCAAAGCTAGTACTCGCTCAGCGATCCTCGCAAAGCGGGCAAAGACATACAATATATTAATAGTTGATCGCTTACTGTTCATATCCCCGGTGAGTACTCGTTTGTCGCAGCAACAAGAGTTATAAAAGAGAGTACTTGCTCAGCGACGCTTGTTTGGCGGGAAAAACACTCGCCGAGAGAATCACGCTTGGTACATACGCATACCAACGAGTAAGCCCACGTTTTCACGGACGTAAAAATATCATGGCAGGATTTTATCGCGCACTGGATGTTCAACTCTGGGTGTTGAGCCGAGCGTTGAAAATCCAGTGCACGCCGCGCACTCGCTGCTCGATGCTCGCCAACTCGTTTTTATTTGCTAGCTCTACTTGATTCCCATGAATCAGCAGCAGTAGGGCAGATGCCTAAGGTTAAATGTCACTTGCACGTCATAAATTCAAGTCACACTTTTACTTTGACCAATATGACCGTCAGATTGTTTGAACCTTTGCGAAAATTTGGGCCCAATATTTATGACTAGCCTCCGCTCGCGGCTTCGCCCGCGTGTAATGTCAATAAAAAGTAACCTATGTCCTTCCTCAGGGTTCAAAGTTTCCCCATACAATTTTTTATCAAAATCGGTTCAGCTGTTTAGCCGTGAAAGTGTAACAAACAAAATTTTATGTTTATAATGTTAGTTTTGATATTATTTTTTATTGTATTGTATGAAACTGCACATAACTATGTATGAACACTCGGGTGATAAAAGGAAACGTGGTCACATGGTCTTTGACGTTCATTCCATACTAACGTACAGATAGTGCAATCCACGACGCCGCGCCCCACTCCGCGATTATTGTACTGTAAGCTGTACTTTAGTACGGAGCGGAGTGGAGTAGGGCGCGTCGTCGTGGATTGCACTATCTATATTCCTCTGTTTTCTGCCTGGTTGAGGCGACGATAACCGACTTTTTATGATTGTATACTGAAGATCACGTCTAAACGACTAGTGCTAATTATTTGGAAAAAATATATGATTTAGAGCATTTTCTTAATAACTCTGTGTGAATATTTTAGATTATGTTTAAATTACATAGTGCAATTAATTTGTAAAGTTATGTCTAACGCGGAAAAAAAACTAAAACTCACGCAAAAAACATCAAGCGTATATTTTGAAAACCGTCACCATTTTAAAGATATTTTTCTTCTTGATAACTCAATCAGGAATCTAATAGGGCCGCGAATTAGATCAACGTACAACCTGATACTGACACGCAAATTGCAAAAAAACGTAAGAAAAATTGAATTTGGCGGGCTGCCCTGACGCTGTCGCCTTAATACCCAGGGAATAAGTAGCAGTTTCATAAACTACTATTACAGTTTTTTTTTATTTATTTTTTATTTCAAGAGGTGGAAACAAGACGCTACGTTTTTATTTCACAGTGCTTCTAAATAAATGGTGCCTACAGATTTTTTGTGAGTGGAAGTGCTTTTAAAAGCCATTCGATGTTCGTGTAACGGTTGATACTTAATAAAAAGTGACAGTTAACTGTGACTAAAAAGTGATTTTGTGGATTTGGAAAGTACCGAAGTGTCAACATGAGTTTACGGCGGTAAGATTATTGATAAGTTATGAAGAAAATGAGAGAAAACAATGTTTTTTATTTTATTTTATCAGAACAATATTTATTTCGAGGGTGAAGAAAAACATCAGGGAATCAACTAAAGTGTTATTCTCTAAACTTCACTTCTAAATTCAAACGGTGTCTCGTTGTGAATCCACGATGATTTACTTTAAAAACAAATGAGTTTGCTTTCGAATTGTGTGGGCTCACTTCAGTGAGGTTCCAAGTGAACTTTACAAAATAGCACTACTGGAATATTATACAGCCTGAGTTTTTTATCAGACCAAAAATACAGCTGTTTGATTTTTTGTTTCAATAAAATCACCCTTAAACGTAGATTTAACAAAGAAATACAATTCAGAATAAAATTTATATAGAAGACGAATTAATTTTTCTTGTTATTTTTCTCTCACTAAGGCCAGTCTCCTGGTTTAATTAACAAAAAATATACTTTATGCCTTATTTTACAAAAAAAAAAAATAAGAAACACATTACAATAGTACTTATTTAAAAATGCACACTGCATTTGTTTATAGTTTTAATTAGATACAGAAGCGAAACAAAAGCAACTGAAACTAACAGGCCACTTGAATTAGGTGGAATGAGCACAAATGCAACTCCCAAAACATTTGGTTTGTGAGATAATTGTATTGAAGTAGAAAACTACAGTACAGGATGCAGAATTGTTACAAAGTAATATAAATGTGGTGGAATATTTTAATCAGAATATACTGGTTATCTATAACTATTCATATGTTGCAGTAAGATGGTTATAGCCGTGATATAGTTACATCCCTAGGGATATAGCTACATACCGTAATATAGTTATATGAAAGCGGTTCATAACTGTTGGAGTACCCTAATTTTGTTACTGCGACCAATTTTGACGAAGCGCTCGCCGGCTGCTGCCACGGCACCGCTCGCTTCGCTCGCTCGGCTCTAGTTAAACACAGTTCTAACAACCTAACCTAACCTATTTCGTTGGAGTGCCTAATATACTAATATTACTAGATCGTGATCGTATGGGTATAACTATTTCACAGTTTCAACCATCTTACTGCGACACATATAAGACCTCAAATAAGAATAAAACAATTGTTTCACTCTGACTGTTTTCAAATAACATCAAAAAACATTTAAAAATAATTACGTCGGCTGTTTAATAAATTATAGGGTAGGACCTCAACGATAACCCCCAAATAATTGAAATAAAAAAGAAAGTTTCTAACTTAAAACCAGCTACAAAAAAAAGCTAACTAAAAAGGAATAAAGAAGACATATATAAAATTGGATTCGGTTTTCGTTTAACCGGAGTCACACGTAATTTAGAGCCATGTCATCGCATTTGTTCCCTTATGGAACAGGGAAGTTAATGGAATATAGTGGATTATGCCATGATATTACACTTTGGGTGACGCAAATCCAAGGTGTTGCGGTTCCAATTAATTCGTAGGCCATGAGATTAAAATCTAATACCTACCTGGTCTCCATGTCCAATAAGGAACCCTGGTAGTTATAACATAGAGTTGGTTTTTGATTATGGATCACTATTACAGCTATGCCAACCGATAGACACAGTATGCTCAACATAATGATCACCCTCTTGTTTTTATTCCAATTTATTAGTACCAGTGGTGGACCAGTGATAACGGCCGCAGCTTACCAGTTGTAAGTCGTAGGTTCGATCCCAGACAGGTAGTTATCTTTTTGTAAATAATTTCTTCACCACTGCTCTCAAAACGGTGAAGGAAAACATCGTGAGGAAACCGGCATGTCCTAGAACCAAAAATTCAAAGACGTGACATCACTGGGCCCGCGGGCCCACTCCTTTCACAAAGGGGAGGCCTGTTGCTGGGTAGTAGTGAGAATTTTTTAGGCTTATTAAGTTCTAGTGATCTTCGCAGCCCCTTCTTTGAAACATCCCTAATAGCCGTAATTTCAGTATCTAGCCAGAGAAAGAGATATTAAAAATGCTGCATCTAGAATATTTTTATACCGAGTGATTTTTCACACCTCACACTTCAGGTTCAGTTGAAAACCAGCGTCAAGCACTAGTTGTCTAACTGACGGGGTCCGCTAGAGCCGATGCCTGCCAGGGTCGCGGAAAAGTCCGATAGGGATACCGTGGCCCCTGGCAACATACAGGTAGCTGAAGGAACACGGGTAGGTTTTAGTCAGTAAGAGTCTGACACGCCCTCCCGCTCCGCCCAGAGCGGAAAGAAAGAAAGAAAGAAAGAAAAGAAAGAAAATATGTTTATTCTGCACAAACGAAACGCACATTATAACATAAGAAAAAAAATAAAAATTATACAAAAATACAAAGGTAGCCAAAAGCCTCGTATTCAACCAGCAAAAAAAGAAACGTTTTGAAATGTTGTTCATTGGTTGATGTCAAGGTCTCGGAAGAAAATATTGCGTAATTACTGTTGCGACATTACATCATCTGTGGTTGCGACATTGTCAAATGACAACAAAAACATAACAAAAACAAAATGCCGATTACAGTTACAACTACATTTGTAATAAATAATATGAGAAATTAAACTGTGCGTCGTATCTGTGCAAGAACAGGTCATTGCTCAGCGAAATGCTGTGACTTCGGGCCAACCTAACGTCAACAGCGCTGGTTTTCAGCAATTACCTATGGAATGACATAATGACGTCCCCCTGTGTGATGTAATTTATCGGGTAAGTACTCCTTTTCACTGGATTATGTGTGATTCAACCGAACGTAGTGTATGTACTATTAAACAAAGATAAGCATGCTCACTTAAGAAAATATTCCTGCGAGAGCGCAGCTAGTGACAAACCACACCCCTTCCTAGTTTCCCCCAATTAGAGACAATATGCATTAGTGTGAGTAATGAACGAGTAACATAAAATTATAAGTATTAAACCAAATACAAGGAACAACTGCAAAACATTTGAGAGAATCCTAAGGTAATAAAAAAACGTATGGCCGTTGTATTAAGCCGTCCTCTATTGTTTAACCGAATTTCCAGACATTCCCACTAAATAACAATGATTGAAATTATTTTTATTGCAGTTGCAAGAGTTGTGCGGCTTGCGGCCTTGCGGCAGCTATAAACAAAAAGCTCTGATAGCATTGTATGAACTGCGCAGAGTATTGGTTCAAATATTACTGTAATTTCCAAGTATTCCCAAATTGCCCAAGTATAAACAAACACATAGAAATTAAGATAGTTATTTACTTTTAATAAAGTCACAATTATACATTTATTATACAGAAAAAAAAAAAAAAAAAACATTTGATACCTTCATGCAGTGCCGGTCAACGCACCTATACCTACCGTATTCAGGGAGCCGTGTGATAAAAGGTAAACAAACCATAAATGTCCGTTCAATCGATTTTGAATGCTATTGCGTTGGTGCCATGACAAATGACAGCTGCAGTAAACAGTTGGTATTGTAACCACTTTTTTGCCTTTCATGCCATCCATAAGCCTACGGAATAGAAGTCAAAATCGGTGGAACGGACTGTAGTAAAACGGTTCGTTTCAATGTCTCATCTTATTGTGAATGGAATATGGTGCGGTCGCTGAGGCATGCGGCATCACATAGGATATGGTGAAAATTAGAGAGGCAGTGAAAGTGTTCATAAATAACCTATATCTATAGACCCGATAGAGAGAGGAAAATATTAAAGTGGATTAATACATATAAATTGTAGTTTGACATATTTGTTATTAGTTATTACAAATTATTTTTGTAAATACTGCAATACCAATAATACATTTTCTAAACCAAACAAACATAAGATATGAGTACTAAAATTAATTCTTGTGAATAATAAAATAACAATTCAATTCAATAACAAAGAGCTCTCGCCGCGCTGGCCGTGCCCATTAAAAACTCGTCTCTTATCAGAAACAAGTGAGCATAGTACGCTCCTAGTGTGAGTGTCACACATTCCATACATGATTATACTAATACGAACACCACTAAAATACGCTTTGTGCATCCTATTGGTCAAAACTCGTGCATTGTGCGATCGAGTCGTGAGTCGTGCTATGCGATTATCGCCTTTAAGGTGAGTATGCGGAAGTTAGGCCGATAGTACATGTAATAACAATAAAAATATACCTTTAACTGTAAATGTGCGTAACATAAATTTATGAAACAATAATATTAATACATAAACTAAGACATTAAAACAATGAGAATATAAAAAAGTACCAAATTACTAATTAAACGATGTGTACAGCGTGGTGTGTTTTCCTCTTCATTCTTGTTGTTTAGTAATTATAATAATTATGTTAATTCACTAACAATCCATAAATTAAAATAAGCCTACATTTATACACCATAGATTCCTAGTTGCACTATGGGAATTGCGATTTGTCACTCGATGGCGTGGCGGCCATTTGCATAGCGGTAGGCAATGTAGGCATCGAGGCATGGGGTTGGTAAAAGTCAACCATGCTTTTTCAATGTTTTTCAATCAAAGCGGTAAATAAGCACACACGCTTGGTACAGCTTGATAGTGTTATATTTATGGATTCCTTAATATTATTCTAGTGGGATGATCCATTGATCTACGAAGGAGTAAGAACCACCGACATACGTAATGCAAAAACGAACCGCCTTCGAAGCCTCCTGATCTTAATCGTAAGTATAACTATCGGTATTAATTAGTACCTATTGTATTATTATAAACTAAATGAAGCAGAAAACCAGCCTAATATTAAATAAAATGGGTATATAATACGGAAGAAGTTATTTGATAATTTCCAAACCAAAAGATTTTTTTTCGCTGAAGTCATCCTATTTAGCGCAGCCGCAAGGCACTCGTTCCTGCGATTTTTTTACAACGCACTTTACACGTTTTTACTCGTATTTGCTTTATTTTTCTTTTTTTTTTACTTGTAGTACAATAATAATAATGTTATGTGCCTTTTAGTCTGTGCTAAATAATAGTAGATTTTACAACTAGTGCACAAAACGAACCATTTTTATCCGAGACTTTTAGCAGCCCGAGACGAAGGCGATAATGTCGAGGATAAAATGGTTTTGTGAAAGCAGCAGCCATGCTCTGAAAGTGCTTATTTGTGCAGATATCCTGCACAAATAAGCACTTTCAGAGCATGAGAAGTGAAAATATATTTTATTTCTTGTTTTCTTTCTTTAATATGAGGAGTGGCCACAAAAGGGATGTGTAGTGTTACACGAATGGATAGAATAAGAGGAAGTCTGAAACTGGTACCGGTGACCGAAAAGTTGTGCGGGAATCGGTTGTCATGGTATGGGCATGTGATGCGGAGGAATGAGGAAAAGGTCGTGAGGTAAGTTTTGAGTATGACTGTCGATGGCTATAAGAGTAGGAGAAGACCAAAGAAACGATGGATGGACTGTGTGAAAGATGATATGGCTAGAAAGGGGGTGCCTACCGAGATGACGACTGATAGAGAAGTATGGAAGAAAGGGACATGTTGCGGCAACCACTAATAAATATGGATATGGGCAAGTCAATGATGATGATCTAATAGTTATAAAATGTAATAATCACCTCTATGGTCTAGTAGTTAGAGCTTGTTCTAAGTCCGCCTGGCTAGCTACCACCATCTTATCGAAGTCTGTCGCCATAACAACAATGTTAACAGCATTGTTGTGTGCGGCAGTTAGAGGTAAGATAGCCAGTTCCTCTGTGGTTGAGGATTTCGGGTTAAGCCTGCTTTCACTTTCACCCTGATCATCACTTACCATCAGGTGAGATGCAGGCCAAGAGCATCATCGTCGTGGTAAAAAAAAAAACATTGAACCACCACCTCCAAGCAGGTCTAGTAATGGTTGGTTGGATAAGGATAATATTAATCATAGTAGCATTTAGGCTACAATAACAGAAAAGGCAGACAGAACTAATTAACACAGTGCCTTTTAGGTAAACAAACCGGATTCAATAAAATTCTAGACTCAATCTGCCTAGCCTTTTCCCAACTATATTGGGGTCGGCTTCCAGTCTAACCGGATGCAGCTGAATACCAGCCTATCTGACCTCCACAACCCAGTAGCTGGGTAATACGATACCCCTTGGTAAGACTGGTTGTCAGACTTTCGGGCTTCTGACGACCCGTAACGACTGTCAAAGATCCACGAATGACAACCGAGACCAACGGCTTAACGTGCTTTCCGAGGCACGGAGGAGTCTCGGTATGTAAAGATGGTCACCCATCCACAGACCAACCCCGGCAAGCGTAGCTTAACCTGACGGATCGACTCGTGCGGCAGTTACTACTTAGCCACGAGCTCCTCAAATAAAATTCTAGACTACCCTTACAATAATCAGCGTATATTGTTCCCACAAATTTACTAAAAACACAATTCTTATTATTGTTTCCCGGCCGTTTTGGACTTAGTGAGCGTTTATCCCAAAAGTTGGCAACGTCGCAAATAGCTGTCAAAAATTTACCGGTTTTGATAAATTTGGCAATATTACTGTATGGAAATAAGAAATGTAGCTAACTAGCGGACTTGAATATTCATAATGAATTGCAATAATTATAGCATTGAATTTGAGGTTGTACACGTTTTAGATGTAAAAAAGGCATTTGGAAACTTGAAAAATACTTTTATTTACATCTAAAACTAAATATTTGGTGTTACGATATTTATTGTTGCATTTCTTATTCAATTTAAGTTAGCCACATTTTTTATTTCCATACAGTAAAATTGCCAAATTAATCAAAACAGCAAAATATTTGACATCTATTTGTGACGTCACCCATTTTCCAAATAACGCTAATTTTTTTTTTTATAGCTGGATAACTGATGATGAATTTTTTTTTGATCATTGTGCAGAATAATATTGTTCCAGGATTTCGTGATTCTATTATCAGGTACAGTTGGCCGCGCGTCAGTGGTAACTGTGACGAATTCTCACAATTCAGATTCAGGTGTATAAATAAAAATGCTTGCTTTGTGACAACGATTATATTATTCCAAGCAATCACTCAAAATCACCGACCATTTGTAATTCGTTCCGGACTGAACGAAATGTATCCATCCAGTGATACTATTTTGAATCGACTAAATTACTAATACCGATTAAAACATAAATCAAATACAATCATCGAATAGGGTATTGTAAATTGAATGTAAAGTTAGTATACAAAGTTGTAGAATAATATTAAATGATCATAAATTCATTACAGAAACCACTATAAGCTGGCCTTGTATCCTATTCAAACTTGGTACTACAGTAGTCTAGCTCCAGGTCAAAGTTGTAGCACTGACGTGCAATCAACTGGGCCTCAAATCTGCTATTACAATAGTGTCAGAATTGTCTATCATTGATTTCATAATTGTTGATTTTGACAAGTTTGATAATCTACTAACATATTGGTGTCATTATGACTTTCCAATGGTCAGCCACTGACACTCCATTGAAAGAAATGGCATCTATTGGTAATCTCGTACATAATGAAAAATGAATGACTGACTTAGGCGGTAATCTGCTAAAATTTTGACAGTTCCTTTGATCAGTGACCAACCATGAGAACGTCATTGTGCAGTCATTGCTTTTAATTCGTTACGAGTATCGTGTTTGTGGAATACAATGATCAACCAATGATCGACCATTATGAATTTAGCAGGTTACAAACTTTTAGCAAAATGACAATGGGATCGTGTTGGAATGACGAATTTATAAAAATAGCAGACGTGGGCCCCTGTTCTAAAGTAGAAAACAATACAAGCCGAATATTTTGTTATTTTACGCAATTTTGTTTATGAATTGAACTAAGTAATTTCTAAACTGAACTAAGTAAAAATATCTATGATCATTCTGAATCCTGTAAAAACCATGTTTGAAGTACATACTTAATGTTTCCTAAGTTTATTTCCTTAAACCCACTTATTTTGCATCAAATTACCATGGAGATCTGTCTCATTCAACTCCATAAAAATGTTAATGAAATATTGGAATAAGCTATTCTGGGTTATATTGCCTTCTGATTTTAGCAGTATGCATGTATGTTTGTATTTCCGTGTGTTTCGCCTAAACTGCTGGACCGATTTTGTTAAAATAGATATCAATAGATTCGTAATAATGGTCCGGGTAACATAGATAAATTCTCCCTAAATTTAATATGGTGGACTTTACACGTAAATTTGTGACATCGAAAAGAAAAATTTAGATAATCATGACATGTTTGGTATCTAAAGAAAGGTCTTGGCAACCACATTTTTTATGTATAATATCATAATGTCTAAGTAAATAAATAAGCGTAAATAGTTAAAAATGTGCAAAATAATGCGAGACTGCGGTACAGCGCGGCTGAAAATTAATACCCAATTAACAATAATAAAAAGCCTGATTAAACTATTTATTATTGACTTATTATACTACTCTTATTTTTGCTGTCGCAATTATCAAGCGTTAAAACGGAGAAGTATAAAACCAAAAAAAAAATGTTTAAAAATCCGTAACCCGACTCGTCAAGACAAAGGCATCGTCGCATGTCATTATAAATGAAAATAAATATTATTTGAATTTAACTTTGACTTTGATACTTCTTTACGTTACAATCATTAAAATTTACCTCCTTTAGAAATATTTATTTTATTGTTGTAATACCACACTATTCTTTGTATAACTCAATCCAATTCTCTTCTAAAAACATACACATTACTAACATCCATTTACCTATAATATACGTAAATATTCACTCTATTTGTTCTATTCGAACATACAAAGACGTCACATCGAATTATTATAACAAAATCAACAATATTTGTGAGCGAAATTGTTGTTGTGACATCTCAGAGAAAATCTTGGATGTTATTTTGTTTTGGATATGGTGTGTTAAGGAAAACGGAAGAGGCGTTATATTTTATTTATTTTAGTAGGGGCTGAATTATTTATATTACTTTTCTGAAGGCGAGAGGAGCTCGTGGCTAAGTAATAACAGCCGCACGGGTCGATCCATCAGGTTAATCTATGCTTGGCTGGGTTGGTCCGTGGATGGGTGAGACTCCTTCGTGCCTCGGAAAGCACGTTAAGCCGTCGGTCCTGGCTGTCATTCGTAGATCTTTGGCAGTCGTTATGGGTCGTCAGAAGCGTGAAAGCCTGACAACTAGTCTTACCAAGTTGTATCATATTACCCAGTTACTGGGTTGTGGAGGTCAGATAGGCAGTCGCTTCATGTAAAATACTGGTATTCAGCTGCATACGGTTAGACTGGAAGCTGACTCCTAAATAGTTGGGAAAAGGCTAGACAGATTGATTTGACTTTTCTTCTGTCCTTACAACAATTAATTTGGTGTCGGTTGCCGCTTGAAATAGTTTTTTTGTCATCGCACAGAAATCTCTGATGTTGTCATTGTTATGAATGTGGTAAATTATGTTAAGGAAAATGGAAGGCGCGTTATATTGAATTTATTTTCTGTGTACTGAATTATTAATATTTTGGTCTTGGCATGGCGGCGTGAAAATAATAAGAAAAAAAAGAAGAAAATCCGGTTATTTGCGGTAAACATGAGGCAAAGAAAGAACACAAACCAAAAAGAACAAGTTGAGGGAAAATATGCGTCACATCCGCGCAAAACGAACATCGCTTAGCATAATGCTGCGACCCTATGCGAGACAGAGCCCCAGCGATAGATATAAATAAGATGATATAGATAAGATACCACAGATAAAAAATTACGAGTAACAAAATAATTATGGTTGACAGCAACGCGGGTGCAGCGGTAGGAGTCAATGACCTTTTCCTCGGCTATCAAGTATGTAATTCCGGTAGTACGTTACCGTGGGCTATTTTCCGGGCAAAGCCGCAGCAAAAGGTTGTAATTAATACATCTAGAAAGGAGTAAGTCCGATTTCACGGGAAAAATGTGTGACTACTGTTCTCCTCTGGTGTATATTACTCCCTCGTAAAATACAGTACGTCCAATAATGATTTTATGTTATGTATTTCTGCCTGAAAAAATGGATTGAAAAAGTCACTTTGGAATAATTACATTTTCCCTAAACTTCTACCAAAACATAATCTACGATAATAGTCTATACATACTAAATACTATAATAGACTACAAATAAATAAATAAATAGAATTGTGTCTCTCAGTAATGTCAAAATAACAGATTTTTACTAAATGCATGTGATATATGGTACTTTTATAACAAAACACAGTTTTTGTATATAATATTTACTTGACTATTTGTGGCTGTTCGTTCCGGCTAATCTCCGAAACGGCTGGACCGATTCTGACGGGAATTTCACTAGCAGGTAGCTGATGTTATAAGGAGTAACTTAGGTGTTATTACTGCTAGTGTTTTTATTTTAGAAAAAGAATTAGGGCCCATGCGGGAGAGGCCATGGTTCATGTTCCGTGCCACGTCGTTCCTATCCATTTTGTATGAAATATGAAATGGCCCACGCCATGCCTGTGCCACAACGTCACGAGTATGTAGATTTTATACTTACTTGTGACGTAGCAACCCCCACTCCCCAACTTTACGGAAGAGTTTCGGTTAACGGTGGAGTTTCTTGCCCATTCTTCTCCATACGAAAACTACCTTTTGGAATGGGCGACTAGAATCAGTTTTATTATTTTTTGTAAAGTTTGACGTTCAAAAGTGCCTTTTTTTTGCCTAATTGAAATAAATTATTTGACTTTGACTTTGACTTTAATGCGTTTTATTTAAGTCATTTTTTATGAGTCCTAAGCTAGACGAGCGTATATACCTGAATTAGACACACCTAGCTGGTTAAGCCGCACACAATATCCCTCAGGAATTTCAAGCTTGTCCACTCTGAAATGACGCGCCCCACTACCGAATTTAATATGATAAAGCAAAAAATACGAGTACAATATTTTTTTATTATCTGACGTACTAAATAGAATTTCTTTTTTCTGACCCACCGACAATTTTATCTCAAATAAAGCAAGAATTGATAAACGCTGGCTACATTAGTGCCATACGAATAACTCTACATACATAATCAGTTCAGGATGTTACACACAAATGTAACAATGTAACAATATATATAACAATATGTACAATGTAACAATATGTATGTGTGTGTACAATATTTAATGTAAAATGTAACAATATGGTCTTCCCACTAGACCACAGAGGCGGTTAATCGTCATGATGCTGGATATCTATTTTGCTCACCCCGAGAATTTCTCACGATTTCTATATTTAAACCCATTTACGCGCGCTTGAAAATTAATTTTGCTATAATTTTCTTGATCATTTAAGAAAGTAATACAAAGCAGGATTGTTGCGAAAACTTCTCATTCCGGGAATTAAGATAAGTATCTAGGTAATTCCAAAAATTCTCAATGGTTTTGTATTCCAGTATTTCTGTTAGGTATTTGTTATATATTTTATTCAGAATTTATATCATTGAATGTCTATCATTACCTAGTTATTTCCCATGAGAGATTTTCTGTTTTAGCAAAATTATGCCATCAAGAATTTGTTTTACTGGCGTTGTTGGTATGTTGGCATTCGAGTCACTTACAACCACAAAATAAATGAGATAGATACGATGACAAAATATCAAGCTATATGTACATTTTCTGTATATAATTATAGCTTGAGCTGGAAATATAAATTAAGCATGATATTAAAAAAAAAAACTAGGTATCGACTTTGTCTTCACGACGTATTGAGCTCCATGACTAAAGCTCCATTCTAATTTCAAACTAGTTCATCATCATCATCATCATTTCAGCCATAGGACGTCCACTGCTGAACATAGGCCTCCCCCAATGATTTCCAAATTTTCCGGTTGGAAGCGACCTGCATTATTAAATAATTATACCATAATTCAAACCAGTTGAGCTAACAAAATAACACGAATCTATAGACATTATTTTTGATGTGAAATATCTTTTGTCTCGCTTTCCTGCAGTCTATGGCAATGATTTCGTGATAAGGGACGGACGGAAGTGTGTAACAAGAAGCAAGAGAAGCGCATGGCATTTGATTTGAGCAATGAGCGCGCGGTTCTAGAGTTAGCTGTCAGATGGTACCAACCCATTTTTCGAGAGGTTGTGAATAGGGTGATATCATGATGAATATTTTTTTATAATATCATATATACCAGTTTGGAGGAGCTCGTGGCTAAGTAATAACTGCCGCACGGGTCGATCCGTCAGGTTAAGCTACGCTTGCCGGGGTTGGTCTGTGGATGGGTGACCATCTTTACGTACCGAGACTCCTCCGTGCCTCGGAAAGCACGATAAGCCGTTGGTCCCGGCTGTCATTCGTGGATCTTTGACAGTCGTTACAGGTCGTCAGAAGCCCGAAACTCTGACAACCAGTCTTACCAAGGGGTATCGTATCACCCAATTACTGGGTTGTGGAGGTCAGATAGGCAGTCGCTCCATGTAAAATACTGGTATTCAGCTGCATCCGGTTAGACTGGAAGCTGACCCCAACGTAGTTGGGAAAAGGCTAGGCAGATGATGATCATATATACCAGTTGTGTAACATATTTCCTATCGCTTGCCTGTAATATGTGGGAGTGATTTCGTGAAAGGGACGAAAATGTGTTACAGAAACCGGGGAAGTCAGCGCTGTTTGGTTTGATAAATGAGTGCGCGCAGTGCTAGAGTTAGCCGTCAGATGGTACCCAACTCATTTTCCGAGAGGTTGGTACTGTCAGCCAAGATGTCAGATGTTACACTTATATGTGATTACTGTAAGGCTCGCGGGTATTATTTTTAGCCTGTGTTGTCACACCGCAGGGCAAAGCTCGCTTTCTCCTTTCCACTCATCTCTATCTTGAGCTAGTGTGGACCAATTCTGTCTGTAGGCATCAAGCTCATTTCGTCATCTTCTCCTGGGTCTGCTTCGTCGACGGACGTTTTCTGGGATATATACCACATGGTGGTAGATTTGGTCAGAACTCGTTCGACATACGGCAATCGTCCGATCCAGTCCCACTTAAGCTTGACTGCTTTAATTGACGAAGCTTACTACACGGTTCGTATTCGTATTATTTTTATATCCGCATCATTTTGAAGGGACACTGGCTTCTAAGATACATGTACATAAACCTAGTTTAGAAGTCAGGGTTTTTTCACTCTGGAGCACTAAATCAAGCCAGTTTTAGATCAAAATAATGTAAATGCATTTATGGAGAAATAAAGATTTTTATTTATTTTATGTTTATATTGTTGTTTTTTTGTATGCACGTGTTTCTGTAACAAATAAACCTAATTTTCTTTCTTTCTTTTTAAGGAGCCCGTATTGCCCCGGCTTCCCATACTAAGTATTAATTTTCACAAACGTCCTTTATATTTGCAGTTCCAAGTAAATTCATAAAGTTTCGTGCCCCAATTATCCAATATGACGTAACTACACACTGAGAAACAATGGAAGCTTTTCACAAATATGTTGCTGAAGCATTGAGACGAAGTGTAATGCGCGGAGAATTGTGTAACATGTGTTTAGAATATGCGGGACGACGATACGACAGTAATTTAAACTTCTTATAAATACGAGAGCAGTGGAAACCCAGTGGTAACGACCCCGAAATACCAGTTGTAGTCCTGGGTTCGAAGGCAGGCAGGCCATTTAAATTTTGTAAATAATTTCGTCACCACTCCTCTCAAAAACATGTCCTAGAACCAAAAATTGTTTTTTTTTTTCTATTTAAAAACGTTGCCTCAAACTAGGAATTTATCCTGTGTTGTGGGTGCATTTACAAACATTTAAACTCACATACAGAAACAGCCAGACCTGGAACAACTACTTGTAGGCCATACAAATATTTGTTCCGTGCGGGAATCGAACTCGCGACACGCAGCGCAGCAGTCAATCGCTTAACCACTGCGCCAACCGTGTCGTTGAATTCGAAGAGATGTGACATCTACCAACCCGCACTAGGACCGCGTGGTAGATCAACCCACTCCATCACACAGAGACGAGGTCTATGTCCCAGAAGTGGGGACGTTGTAAGCTGATTATGTTTATATTGTATGCTAACTTTAACACGCAGCTTCTTCCGTGGATGTTTAAAAATATCCCGCTAGATGTTAATTTAGGCTATAAACTATGAGTGCCAAATTTAATCCAAATCCGTTCTGCCATTTTTGTGCCATTTGGGAGTATACATCCAGACAAACAGACGAACGGACAAAAAATCTTCGTTACTATTTTATTACATGTATACAGGGTGGAAGGGACATCGACGCGAAAACTGATACCATGGATTCAGAACATGATTCTGAACCCCCGGTTATTTAAAAAAAAACAGCTGATTTATAAAAAAGTTCAATACCTACGCGGTCAAAATGTATGGAACAGCTGATTAAAAAAAAAATAACTGACGATAATTTCAACGCGGGTTCAAAATCATGGACTGATTCCATGGTATCAGTTTTCGCGTCGATGTCCCTTCCACCCCGTAAATCATATTTCAAAATAAGTTATACTTTCATCACTTATTCGAATATCTACTTACTTTTTACGAAGCTAGTTATTAAAACCGAAAACATCTTGATCTAACCGTTACTAAAGAAAAAAAAAGAAAGAAAATACGTTTTTTTGCGGTAAAATATGACGCAAGCATGGAAAAAAAAACAAATAAAACACGAAAATAACAAATTGGAGGAAAATATGCGTCACATCCACGCAAAACGGCCATCGCTCAGCATAATGCTGGGACCCTATGCGAGACAAAGCCCCAGCGCTGGTTTTCAGCGACAACCGGCTACTGATTGTTTTATGGTACTCTAGCTTAGGTAACGTTGGGAAGCGGTGGCGTCATAATTTAAATTACGGCGGTCAATATAAAGAGCGTTTTTGAGCATCATGTCAAAAAATCCCGTGTTTTTATTTAGCCGTAATTTTTCAGCTGCTATAATAAACAATTATGACGGTAACGTTTTCGTAGGAAACTAAAACTTTACGGTAAGCCACGATACATACCTACGCACATTAACTACGACTTACGAGTTTTTATTTTTTAAATAATCTTACTCCAGCTAATATAATATTAATATATGAATGAATATTATTATTCATTTCATTCGAAATTAATTAATTAAATTATTCTACGTCCAATACCACACCGGAAGTTAGTACGGCAATTATCTAACTAATTGTACTTTAATAATTGATGTTGAATCGAAATGGACGGCGTTAAAATAGTTTGTAATCGATTTCATTCATTATTGATCTCTGAATACGGGCTGATGTGTGGGGTGAATTTAGGTGATGTTTATGTCGCAGATGATTTGTCGAATCAGCTGTTTTACAAAACCGCTAGTTGTTTTACAAAACAGTTCCATAATGTTAAATAGCTGAACGTCGTTTACATAAACGTCCGTTTTTCATAATTACTGAACTTTAACACGCAGAACTTGCATACACGTTTTGCATTTATCAATGCAGCGGTCAACGATTAGAAGCTATGTAAAACAGCGTGAAATGAAACGTCAGATAGTAAATCTTTTAGTTCTTAATTGGGTCGCTCGTGGCTCTGTGTGCCATAACAATAATAATGGTTTCCGAAGCAGAAATAAATAAAACGAGTAATATTAGTGAAAATGACCATAACTTAAGTGAAAATATCAGTTTTATGAAAGTCTGTCCTAAAAATACTGAATAGCCAAGTAACTGCGACCAACTTGTATCTAGTCAACGTGGTTGGTCACAGTTCTAACTTAACCTAAATCAATTGGTCATCGTGCCCTAGGCTAGTTACTGCGATCAATTTGGCATTAGAAGCGCCAAGCGCTTATTGTTACTGCAGATAATTGATTCTGCGTAACATCAAAACGTGTGGGTAGCAGTTTGACAGTTCATCTGTTTTACATAACGCAGCTTTTTTGTGAAACAAATAGCGGTTTTACAAAACAGCGGATTCGACAATCCATCTACGAAATATACATACATACATAAACTCACGCCTTCCATGTGGTTAGAAACTACAGAACAGGTGGCGTTCTTAAGATCCTTATATTGGTACTCTTTTTATACGTGTACGTTCATACATCTGGTCATACACGGACGCCAGTTCTGATGTAACATTTTTACAAATTCAATAAAAACCTTTGTTAAAATAAATTCCGAGTTATCTGTAAATATACATATAACTTTAAGCCACCATTTCGATTTTCCTATTTTCGTGCAACTAACAAAGTAGAGTAGAGCGCCTAATTATAGGCTGAGCTACACTTTACTGTTATTTTGTCGATTCACCGAAATTTGGAATATTTTAAGTGAAAGGTGAAATAATTAAGATACCAACATAATAAAGTTAGAAAAGAAACTTACCTTATCCTTAGTTAAAGTGTAAAGTTGATATAAATTATAAACTGTTTAATAGAATAATTAATTTAAAATGAGGGCCATAAATTGCAGGAAAGCTTAATTTTGGGAAAACATTAATTATTTGTCGCGACCTGGCTTTGGTGTAGGTAGTCAGCTGAAAATGGAAAAGGGTTTAGGATTGGTTCCTCCGTAAGGTGAAATCAGTGAATTTCTTGAGCCACATTCATTATTATTCTCGTTTTAATTATTACTTACGCGTTTTTATTTATATTATTCGACTAGTGAATTGTGGGTACACCTCTGCCTAACTGTTCGGGAAACAAGGCGTGATGTTATATCATGTGTAGATTTGACTAGTTTCAGAATAAAACAGAGCTCTTATTTTTACGTAATATGTGTACGTCCATAGGTACCGTAAAAGTCTTTTCAATCAACTCAGGCTGTCGCAGTCCAATGCTGGACAAAGGTCTTTCCCAGAATGCACCACAACACCCTGTCCTCCGCCTTTCACATTGACCCACGAATACTGAAACGTCACTCAAAATTTAAGGGCTGCTTAACATTTGAGCAGCTCCTAATGCTAGGCCATACTATGCTTGCCGATACGTGGTCTCCACTCCAGGACTCGTCTGCTCCACCGGCCATCGGTCCTTCAACAAACATGGCCAGTCCACTGCCACTTCAGCTTGCATAGTCTGCAAGTTATGACGGTAACTCCACCTTTTTTCCGGATACTTCTCTCTCAAAGTTGTGTCTACCGATGTGGATGGCTTACCCTAGGTAGACATACTCCTTCACAACTTCGATGTGGATTTTAGCTCGGCAAGAAATGCGAATTCTAAATGTCTTTTATACGATCGTAATAACAAAACTTTCGCTTTAGTTTCATAGTCAACCAATAATGTTACCATTTGAAGATAAAATCCTAGCAACTTTTACAAAAATACATTTTTGAATGAATAACATGATAAATACAAATATTTGTTCACCCTACCACAAAACGTATCAAAAACAAATAGACACACCACATCAAACATCAAAATCCAATAATAATTTCCTGATCGGACGATAACAGGTGCGTTCGCCCTATATTATTTCCCGCACGCAAGGATCAGACGACCTACCTTGCGAAGTAAATCGACATTTTATTATCTCTGACAGGAATTTATACCTACATTTACGTTTTATACCTACATTTACGTTTTATACCTACTCGAATATACCCGAATATATACGGAGGAGCTTGTGGCTAAGTAATAACAGCCGCATGGGTTGATCGATCAGGTTAAGCTACGCTTGCCGCGGTTGGTCCGTGGATGGGTGACCATCTTTACATACCAAAATCTCTCCGTACCTCAGAAATCTCGTAAGGTCGTTGGTCCCAGCTGTCATTTGTAGAATTTTGACAGTTGTTACGGGTTGTCAGAAGCCCAAAAGTCAGACAAATAGTCTTACCAAGGGGTATAGTGTTACCCAGTAACTGGGTTGTGGAGGTCAGATAGCAGTCTGACCCCAAAATAGTTGGGAGCCCAAAAGTCTGACAACTAGTCTTACCAAGGGGTATAGTGTTACCCAGTAACTGGGTTGTGGAGGTCAGATAGCAGTCTGACCCCAAAATAGTTGGGAGCCCAAAAGTCTGACAACTAGTCTTACCAAGGGGTATAGTGTTACCCAGTAACTGGGTTGTGGAGGTAGTTGGGAAAAGGCTAGGCAGACGATGACCTACCCGAATGCCTACTAGTCAAATAGAATATATTTAGTTGAAATATTTTTCGTAATCGATTTTTTTCAGGGTTACATATCCGCTTCTCAAACAAACGAGAAAGTAGTGCTCTTCTGTAAGCTTCACTTGGAACCTCACTCAAGTGAGCGCACACAATTTGAAAGCGAACTCATTTGTTTTTAAAGTAAATCATCACGGATTCACAACGAGACACCGTTCGAATTTCAATGTTATGTTTAGAGAATATGACAGACTTTATGAACGAGTAGCTCAGACAGAAAGACGCTACTGTCATAGATATGACAAAATCCCTAAAGAAGATTAAAAATCTAATGGATTTAGCTGTTGCTACGAAATAGCTCGCGTAGCCAGCGTAGCGTTGTGGAGCTACGTCGTCGTAGCAAATAACGTAGTCGTAGACTTGTCGAAATAATAATAATGCTGTCATAAAATTCATGACAATAATTTATTATAGTCTGAAAGGTACAGTCTGGGAAATAAATTGCTTATCACATTAACACTACATCGCTTTGCCGCGTTATATAGCCATTTCACAGAAATGTCCCGTTATAAGTGTCCGATTATAATTGGAATATACGAACAATTTAATTTGGTAGTCAATTTGATAAAAAAATAACTTCGCTGACTCTGAGGTTGGTAAAGCATCTATCTGTAATTGGTTTTTTATAAGCAGCCCCAACAGCTATTTCCAACTTTTTTTTTTTTTTGACTCCATCAACTCTGCCTATTGCCTATAATTTATTTTTGATGTTTAAAATGCTTTTTTTTTAAATAATTTACAGACGTGGCAATGCTGCCAGTCTTTTGGGCACTTTTCCTGTTGACCGCTGTCAACAGGAAAAGTGCCCAAAAGACTAAAAAATAAAGATTAAAAAATTCGTCCGCGTCGCTACGCGGACGAATTTTTTAATGCCCTATGTTTACTTCTCCTCCTTTTTTATATACTTGTACAAATTATTATTATTATGTAAGTTTTTAAATTTTGTAACAGAACATTGGAACAGTCCACAAGGGCGCATATATTAATGGTCCTTTTGAAAATACTACTGGAGCAGCTGTAGATTTTAAAATCATTTTTTGCATTGTATAAATTCAATCTCTTAAAATTCAAGTCATTTATTCAAACTAGGCTGAGAATCAGAACTTTTCGAATGTCAAAGTTACATAAGACAGTCCCACAAAACAAATTACGCTTAGTATTGTATAATTACGTGGCACATGTGTGAGTACTATATACCAACGAAGAAGTTCATGATTATGTTGACACCGTAAGGACTATTTCTGCTTGCAGCGCTCGGCCGCTATAGAACCGGGGTGGTAACAGATGTGGTCATCGTGTTCACGGGATTTTGTTTTCAAACTGCTTACATATGAAGTTCTTCGGTAGTATTTACTATAAAGCTACCATTTACTGGGTACGTTTTTCATTGACTTGAATGTGCCCTGGCGGCTGAGAGTATGTAGGTAATGCTCACTCTAATGTCTCGCTAGTGGTGGCGCGTGTTTTGGATCGCTTGATTAAAATGGTTGAGCTGAATGGTGTTAATCCATGCATCAGGTTCGTGAACGGGCGCCGTTAGTAGGGACTCGTCATCTTTTAGCTGCCACGGCTGACGGCTGGGTTTCTTGCCCGTTCTTCTCCATAGGTACCTACTACGCTTTGGAATAGGCATCTAGTTTCATATTTCTGACTGACCAAGCCCTTGACAATTCAAAAGTGCCTGTAATTGGTTTATTTGAAATAAATGCTTTGAGTTTGAGTTGTCTCTGAACCGTCAGAAGTGACGTTTTTCTAGTTGACTAATCCAAAATCTGTGCAATAAAAAAGCAAAGCAGAAATAATAATTATTGAAAAGCAGTTAATAATGCACTGTGAAAGCAGTTAATAATTATTCAAAAAGTTAAGAGGGCTTATCCTAAAAGTTGGCAACGTCGCAAATTGCTGTCAAATATTTACCTGTTTTGATTATTTTGGCAATAATACTGTATGGAAATATGAAATCTGGCTTACTAGATAACTAGAATATTAATAATGAATTGCAATAATTAATATCATAACAGCAAATATTTAGTTTAAGATGTAAAAAAAAGTATTTGGAAACTTTCCTAATTCAGTGTTATAATTGCAATTTATTATTAATATTTTAGTTTGCTAGTTAACCACATTTCAGATTTCCATACAGTAATAATTATTGCCAAATTAATCAAAACAGCGAAATATTTGACGTCTATTTGCGACGTTGCCAACTTTCAAAATAAACGCTCCTAAGGACAGTTTCCTAACATAGTCTTCCTGCCAAAGGTACCTAACCTTAATGCGCCCTCAAAAAATCACCCAATATACGTACCGGTGTCCCTTCTTCTCTTACTAAAGGCATAGACGAGTGCAGACAGGCGGATGCAGACATGTGGACTTTTTTTTTTTTTTTGTGTCCTTTCCGTGACATCACTGCGGGCCCTATCAGAATACCAGCGCTGCGACATTTATTATTAAATGTCACAGCATCATGCTGAGATAGGAGCCTTTTGGCCTCACACAGGCCTTTTTGCTATAAGTATTTTAATTTTACTCTGTTTTTATTTGTACTGTTTTTTTAATTTTATTTTTAACGAGTGCGTGTTTAGCTTAATTGATATCTCCTGTGCTTGTCCCAATGAATACTTTTTCTTTCTTTCTTTACTAAAACCACAGATGAATACAGATGGTTCACTCCGCATTTTAGGTATGAAGCTACAAGTACGTGGCGGGCCCGTCTTGTCGGGCCAATTCAGTAAGTGTAACGTAGTCAGAAGATCTAAGAGTTACGCAATAGAAAAGAGAGGCAACTTCTAGGTGAATATAACAGTAGTTTATTACAGATAGTGCAATCTACGACGACGCGCCCCACTCCGCGATTACTGTACAGCTGTAAGCTGTACTTTAGTACGGAGCGGAGCGGAGTGGGGCACGTCGTCGTGGATTGCACAATCTATAGCGCTGTGCGACCTGAATTACACTTTATTGTGTCGTTGCAGAGTCGCTTTTTATTTAAATGATTTTGCGGACTGAACTATCTGTATTGATCTGTGCTAAAACCAGGAATATAAGTACCTACAAAGTCCATATCACCATATTGTTGACTTACGTGTTCAAGCTTGCATAGCGGATTGTGATCATGCAAGTAACATTATTTGTTGTGATATTACACGCCAACTTCGTGCTATAATTCATTTGTTTTTAACACGCATAGGAATGTGCGGCTTAGGGATATTTTTATGAGGTATTATAATAAATAATAACTTTCAGCTGTCTCGTTGGTCTCAATACTCAATATATTTATTTGCATTCCACAATGTTATCATAGGTGGTAGGTACGTTATAAAATATACATAATTTTAGATCATTGTGGACCCTGTCGGGCACAGCATGATAGGATAGAGGAAGAGGGCTAATAATATATTATTATTTGAAAAAAGTAAAATTTAAATGTTTTTCTACTACTCACTTCCACTTAAATTTTATTTATTGTTTTTGGTATTTCGTGGCTAAGTAATAACTGCCGCACGGGTCGATCCGTCTGGTTAAGCTACGCTTGCCGAGGTTGGTCTGTGGATGGGTGACCACCTTTACGTACCGAGACTCCTCCGTGCCTCGGAAAGCACGTTAAGCCGTTGGTCCCGGCTGTCATTCGTGGATCTTTGACAGTCGTTACGGGTCGTCAGAAGCCCAAAAGTCTGACAACCAGTCTTACCAAGGGGTATCGTATCACCCAACTACTGGGTTGTGGAGGTCAGATAGGCAGTCGCTCCATATAAAATACTGGTATTCAGCTGCATCCGGTTAGACCCCAACGTAGTTGGGAAAAGGCTAGGCAGATGATGATTATTTTTGGTATTCATTTTTAATTATTCATTTAATTTATCATTATAATATTCATTGATATTATAATAGCATTTATGGATTAGGTATTGTTTTAGTTTATTTATAAATATATAACATTTTTGTTCATTTTTATTTGTTTCTGGTAATTAATACTTACAATATTAGAAATACTAACTAATACTTACATTACTAAAGTGCTTGTTGAGTGCATTTTAAGCTTAGGTCTAGTGGTTGCAAACGCTACTGCTGAGCATGAATTTCGATTCCTGGGTCGAGCAAAGTGTTATTGGGTTTTTCCATCTTGAATTTCTCAGTGGCAGCCTTTTTTTTTTTTTTTTTTGGGTGGGAAATCATCAAATGACGTCTCCCGCTCTGGGTGGAGCGGGAGGGCGTGTCAGACTCTTACTGACTAAAACCCACCCGTGTTCCTTCTGTTGCCTGTGCAATGCCAGGGGGCCACGGTATCCCTTTCGGACTAATCCCGCAACCCCGGCAGGCAATGGTCTCATCGGACCCCTTCACTTGCTGACATCTCTTTGAGGCGCGCGTGGAACACAACGCGCCGTCGACCCGGGCCTGGTCCTTACCGGACGGCGAGCTACCCATTGCTCACCGTCCGCAAGCCCGCGCCTACGGTGGCCGGGAATCGGCAATCGATTCCCGACGCCCAGGGCGTCTCGCGGCTAGGGGCGTGAGGGCGCGAAATTTGCCTCTCCCTCACGCGTTCCGCCTCCTCCTTTGCGAGCATTACTGCTTCGCAGAAGGAGGTGACGGCCTCCCATGCCCTCTCGCTCCGTACCATGGCCTGGACCAGGGCCGGACGCGAGAGATCCCTGCCACCGATCGCCTCCACGAGGACACGGCGGTGCTCTGCCCAAGCCGGGCATACCTCCACCGTATGCTCCACCGTGTCCTCCGGGCGATCCACGCAGTGATGACACCCGGGCGTTTCCTCCCGCCTTATCCGAAACAGGTACCTCCCGAAACAGCCGTGTCCGGTGAGGACCTGCGTCAGGCGGAAGGTGAGGACGCCGTGGCGCCTCTCCAGCCACTCCTCAAAGAGGGGACTTATCGCCGCAATAGTGGCGTGCCCAGCACTGGGTTGCGACAATCGCACTCTCCATGCCGCCATGAGATCCCGTCGGAGCTCTGTCCGCTGTGCCGCGATATCTCGCGACATCAGAGTTTCGCCTCCTCGCACCACTCCCAAATATGCGCGAGGACTTTTGCCTCCAGATCTCATGGCGGCAATCTGGCAAGGAGGCTCGCCGACTCACCGGAGACCATGCGGTATCCCCGGACCAGCCGGGTGGCCATGACCCTCTGGGACGCGTTCAACCAGCGGGCTGGCCGCCACCTCAACAAACGCGCCCACACCGGTGCCCCGTAAAGAGCCATGGACCGCACGACCCCCGCGTATAGCCTCCGGCAGGAGGCGTTTGGACCCCCTAGATTGGGCAGGAGCCGCTTCAAGGCAGCCCCAGCCAAATGTCGGAAGTGCTCCACGAAGTTCCACCGACTGTCGAGGACGAGTCCTAGGTACTTCATCGTCGACTCGACGTCGATGTGAACCCCTCCTACCGTTATTTGGGAACCCGACGGTGGCGCGTTCCGAGGACCATGAAAACACATGGCCTCGGACTTGTGCAAGGCCACCTCGAGTCCCAACTGCCGGATTCTGGCCACGATTGTCGCAACCCCGTGTGTCGCTAGTTCGGCCGCCGCCTGGTGCGACCTCCCCTACCTCAGTGGCAGCCTGGAGTGTGAATTTGTGCCCCCCGGTTGATGGCAATAGGCTCACCCCCTATTACATGGGACTTAAACATAACTGGTGAAATGTGAGTGTACTAAATAGGTACACGTCTGCCCAACCTTTCGAGAAACACAGGCGTGATGTTAAGTAATAAATAATAAAATATTAACCTCCTTATTTATAAAAAAAAACGTTACTTTAAGGCTTGAATGGCATCGGTTTGTATATAATATCCTTTTTTTCCATATGCTTTTTGATATTAAGCTTTTCATAACTTTACATAGGGATTACAAGTAAGATGGTAAGGGCAGATAGAAAGCCAAGAAATAAACAAAGATTTTTACGAAATTTATGTTTTGAGTTCACGGAAGTTATCGACAAAAGTTACATTTATTTGGGCAAATATCACAAATCCATATTTCAGAGTTGGTCCCATATCTAATAAAACACTGTCATAATATATATTATTGATATCCATATTTCAGAGTTGGTCTCGTAGCTAATAAAACATTGTCATAATATAATAATATACTGTATTCGATTCGTTTTCAATCTCCGTAAGTATGATCATGTGTCTGCGCATCGATTGCTTTTAAAATGGTTACGCATTCCTCAGCGCAGAGAGTTGAGGGCTCTGTTAATGTTGTATTTTATACTCGACAAACCCACTTCTCCTTCTTACCTGACTTCCCATGTTCAATACCTATGGTCTGCCTATAGCAAAAATCTTCGTTCTACCAACAATCGTCTTCTACGATGTTCCTTCTCACCGCTCTGGTTTTATTCACTCTTCTTTCTTTGTCCAGGCGATATTTCTTTGGAATGCACTTCCTCTGAATATCAGGATGGCAACCAGTCGGTTATCTTTCGAGTTGAAGGCACGTAAACATATTCGTGAAAAGTTGGCAGAATCTTTGCAGCGCTGATTTGCTGGATTTGTTTTCTCCTCTACCTATCGTTATTTCTCCTGACAAAGTTTATATGTATGTATCTATATATATTGTATGTATTAGTAGGTATTTATTATCAAGTTATCTATCACTTATGTTGCACCTGCCATGTTTTGTCTCTGCACCACCCTAAGGTTGACTGGTAGAAAATGCCTCAGGCATTAAGTCCGCCTTTGTACAGTATTTTTTCACCTGTGCATAAAGTTTTAATAAGATGAATATATATTATTGATATAGTGGTGTGACCGTCGGACTGCCAATTCACAAGTCTTGAGTTCGAACTCAAAGCATGCAACTCTGATATTTCCGATTCATTTGCGTATTGTATAATTATCTATTACTTCGAAAACGGTGAAGGAAAAGATCGTGAGGTAACCATGCCTGAGAGATATTTCTCGACGGCATGTGAAGTCAAGTCAGAGGCCCATGGGTGGCTTTAAAATTCTGACACTAGGTTTATCACTAACCACACGAAAAGAAGAACAAGATAATTATGTTCATGACATTTTTCAAAGTATTTTCTGCGACAGTAGTCAAATAAAAAAACGATAAACGATACCAGCACTGCTATTCTGTTACCATTTCACCGTGAAAACTTAGGTGAGGTGAGCTTGGAGTGAGCTGTCAGTCCCTAGCAGCAGGTGGAATGACAGCTCACTTCACGCTCACTTCACCTACGTTTTCACAGTGAGATTATTACAGAATAGACTGGCTGTACCTAATAGGTATACCCTGTTTATTGCATTTGATTTGCAAACTCTGTAGACGACAAATATTATATTTTTATGGACACTGGCGACAGACAGACCTTGTGACGCCCCATACATCCGAAAACAATTCGACCTCAATTTGACATTGGGCCATCCGGAACATAATTCCAAGTGTACTGACCTTATCGGTTCTAATATCTAGTAATGGTATGTTAAGTTCACTGATGGCACTATTATTTTGAAATGAATGCCTGAAATAAGATCCTCTAGTACTTTTCAAGTAATCTCAGAAGTAATGAGAATTAGTTTTGACTGATGTAAGTAGACTTTTCATTTTGTTCAGATTTATTTTTTAAACCACCAGTACTAATATAAAAATAAGCATACGCATAATTAGACTATAATTTTACCTTTTACCGCTGCTGGGAGACAGTGTATCAATTTAATAAATAATTTAGGTAATCAGTCCTCTTTAGCCACCCAAATCCATAGACCATTATCTTTATTTCCATATTCTGCTACAGTCCTACACCAACCAAGGGGTTGTCCTTGGGTACACTTGTATAGTGCGGACAGGTGCCTTATTTATATTGAATCCATTAAACTTACATGAATAAATGTATGCTTTATATATGTATGTATTAATTGTATATATAAATGATACTGCCACTGACTACCTGCAGTATTGTCTCTCCTGTTACCTTTAATCCGTCCAAAGGTTGTCTGTAAAAGATCGCTTTAAGCGATAAGACCGCCCATTGTGTCACCCTATGTAAAAATAAATAAATGTAAGTCTGTAATTTTTATGGGGCACAATAAAGAGTATTCTATCTATCTAAACGGGCCTCTGCGAGTTGGCTTCGGCCCCTTGTACACCTTCCAAAGGTTCGGGATCCCAGGGTCCTGAAATATGTCAAATTATGTCTTTATAAATATTAAATAATAAAATATAGATTCTATTATTGTATTCTAAAAATATTTGTTTGTTCAAAAAGCATTAATTTTTTTGGTTATAATATAGTAATTATGCAAACCAGAGGGGTTTTAAGTTTCATGGTAAATGAATGATTTGTGCATGCAGCTAATTGTGTAATTTTTATCACACGAACCCACTACTACAAATGAATCATGCAACGGTGAGAATCGAATTGATGACCTAGATTAACTTGTGCCAGGCCGAAACTGAGACACCCTAAACACACCAAAGACAATTTTACATAGACAAAACATACCATTGTCATTATTCTGCAATGTACACCAATCAATCAATCTGCCTAGCCTTTTCTCAACTACATTGGGGTCGGATCTTTCAGCATCCTTTTGCTCAGACAGTACCTTTTACAGTTTGCGGCACATCTTTTCCCAACTATATTGGGGTCGGCTTCCAGTCTAACCGGATGCAGCTGAATACCAGAATTTTACATGGAGCGACTGCCTATCTGACCTCCACAACCCAGTAACTGGGTAATACGATACCCCTTGGTAAGACTGGTTGTCAGACTTTTGGGCTTCTGACGACCCGTGACGACTGTCAAAGATCTACGAATGACAGCCGGGACCAACGGCTTAACGTGCACTCCGAGGCAATGCAATGCACACCATTAAATATAATAATCAAACATATTTTTAATATCCGTTGGATCATTACTGCAAAAAAGTTTTTACATACATAAACTCACGCCTTCTTCCTATGGGGTAGGTAGAAACTACAGAACGCCACCTGCTACGATCCTTACATAGTACTTTTGCCTCGTTTACGTTCATACAAAAAGTATTTACTGGTAGAAAATTACCCTTTTAACTCTTACTTGCTTAATCTTTTGCTACGTACGTCCGCCATAGATCATTTCCCGAAGTCGGTGTCTTTGGTTTTGTGTTTTCATTTTTTACCACCAACTTCCAAAATTAAAGTTATTTTGCACTTTTGTGTTTTTTTAAGTCGTTCCATTTTTTTTGTAAAAAGATTTTAATTTCACTTTTTGGTTGAGATACCTACACAAATTCGAATACCATTACCTGTTATGTAAATAACAGTGACAGGAACTTATAACACCATCCATATAAACTAATTGGGAAAAATACCTATTATTGAAGCTAACTCAGAAACTAACCAAGCAAAGTTAATAAAATTTATATGGGACCTACCAAAGAAAAAATAATCATTAAAACCATTTCATAATTGGTGGAGTGATCGCGTTACAAACATACACAAAAAAAACATACCTACAGTCGAATTGAGAACCTCCTCCTTTTTGAAGTCCGTTAAAAACTAACTTAAAAGAAAAGAGTATTATCTATCAGCAATCGGCACTTAACATACAAAATTTATATTCGAATAGTATACATTAAAGTAAGGGTTAACGCAGACACCTGCAAATAGTTTTTCATTTATACATTGATAATTGACTATATCACAACGCAAATAGAGTTCGAAATAGCGTGCTCAATATTCGAGCGAAAGCATGTCATAATCAGTCAATAATGTTCCCACTGTTGGGACACAGACCTCATTTCGGTGAAAGGGAGTGGGCCGTAATCCATCACGCGGGCCCAGTGCGGGTTGGGGATGTCACATGTCTACGAATGTTTGGTTCTAGGACAGCTGGTTCTTTATGATGTTTTCCCTCACCGTTTTGAGAGCAGTGTTATTTAAATCAATTGGAAAAATTAAAGTGCTTACCAGACTAGGTTCAAACCCACGACCTACACCCTCCTATATTCTGTCCTCGCATATTTTCCCAAAAAATATTACATCGAAAACATGCTTTGTCTGCGCTCACCCTAACAAGTGGGGGAGTAGAGGGAAAACTTGTGAGTTATGGCCAAACTTTGGCCCAATATCTTTGGCCAAGGAATAAAAGTCCAACGACAGTTCTGAATCGTTTTATTTTGTTAGTAAAAGTAAATCGCTGGAAGAATATTTCGTGTGACTGTTTTGTGTGTGGTAAACATAATAATGTTACGTGTTAACACGACCGTTCGAGCTTTTTGTTCGGTGAACCTGACCGCGTGGTCGCGCCGACAGAGGGCGCTTTCCGGTTTCACGGTTTCTCGGTAACGCGAATACACGATGGCTTTTAAACAGGATGCGGCCTTATACTACCAATTGTTGTATTTTTGAGTCGATATGTGAAGCTGAGCTAACAATTTGAGTTTGTGGTGCCCTGACAATACGGACTTATCCAAAGCGCTATTATAGTTATCTAATTTCATTACACTCTAGTTATCAAAATAACTTTTTTCGGCACTTCAAGTACAGGGTGAAAAGGCGTGCAGACACGAATGAACAAGAACAACACTCTGTTCGCACCTGCGTACCACTAACGAACATCGCTGTGTTCGTCAAAAATGTTCGTGGGGATCCAATTTCGAATCCATAAAGAGAGCGGGGCGGTGGGGGCGAAAACAAGTCGAACCGAGACTGTATGGTAGTAGTGTTCGTTATGCAATTTACGTCCACACGTACGAACTAAATGTTTTGTGTTAGATGTTCGTGTTCACCATGTTTTGTTCGTTCGTCCGTACACAAGAACACATGATGTGCTTGTCCCTGATCGATTCGTAAACTGTTTCCATGAATAAAGTGCGTGATTCTAGACCCACTGGTGGTCTGACATTTTTACGTATTGCACTTGTTTTGTGTACCGTGTTTAGTGTATACTATGCTATTCGAATTTTCGAGTTGACGAACCCTTAAAAATTGAGAACAGCGAAAGGACAGCGTGGAATAAGTGAATGGTTTTGTCATATTGTAAAAATGAAAGAAATTGTTATTACTGATCTGTATTACAAGTAGAGTGCTACTTTTGAGCTAATCCTGGACTTCATTTTAAGGTTCTGTACCCGAAGAGTGTAAATGGAACCCTATTAGGTACTAAGCCTCCGCTGTCGATCCGTCCGTCCGTCTGTCTGTTAGCGGGCTGTATCTCAGGAACCATGGTACGAGTATGTACACAATGTTGAAATTTTGACAGATTTTGTATTTCTATTGCCGCTATAACAACAAACAATAAAAAAACGGTTCCTGTTCAAGAATCGTGTTTTTTTTGGCGTTTTTTACTAAATATTGTTTCAAACTCAAACTCAAAGCATTTATTTCAATTAAACCATTTACAGGCACTTTTGAATTGTCAAGGGGTCGGTCAGTCAAAAATATGAAGCTAGTTGCCTATTCCAGAGCGTAGTAGGTACCTATGGAGAAGAACGGGCAAGAAACTCCACGGACACTCTTTTAAATCAAAAATTTGATACAAAATATTAGTTACATAATTAATTTTTAAATTATGCATGTGAGAACAATGTAGAAAGACGTGCACGTTCATAAAAGCGTCCGTATTAGAAAGAAAAAAATAAAGAATCATTCAAAAACTTAAAATAAATTAAAATAAGCCATGGCAGCTAAGTTCTGTGGTACCCTTCGTTTACGAGTCCGACTCGCAATTGGCCTGTTTTTTTTTATTATTTTGTTTTTTCTAAGTCAATCCAAGACACCAGTAACCTAAGTACGAACTGGGGCCATATTATGAAATATTAATTCCATCATAATTCCACCGCGAAAACAGGATGATGCTATCGACCTTTTATAGCTCCGTCTCTCACTTACACTGGAAAAATCGTGAATATGAAAATTACCTACAAATATTTGTAGCCATGTAAGTCTTTGCTGATTCGTTTCGCTATCGAAAAGTTCTGATTGTGGGTAAGTCTCGAAAACGGCCCCTTAATCTAATACTCCTAACGAAGTTCCCCTAATATAAATTCGAAATCTGATCCAAGCTGATTTCGGATCTCATATCCGCTACATTATCGCTCCTCCAGAACCTTATGGTTCTTAAAGAAGAAATAATGATGGCTGAGTTGAGCTTAAATATTATTTTCCATAGCAATATCTAGCTATAATGTACATATAAACCGATTGAATACAAATTAAGGTCAGGATAAATTCGTTGAAAGCACAGATGTTTCAAATCTCTTACATTAAATTTCTTAGTTCAGCTTTAGTATTTTGTTTTTCTCGGAAGGAAATTCTTCAGATGTAGTCTGTGTTTTAGGATTGAACCCGGTAAATTAGCACAATTACTTTTATGTACACTAGGTATACATAAAGCCTAAGTAAAATCTAGTAAATAGGGCTATACAGTTCACTGCTCACCTCACAAAAGTGAGCGCACTCAATTCGAAAGCGAACTCATTTGTTTTTAAAGTAAATCATTGAGGATTTACAACGAGACACCGATCGATTTTCGAGATTTGAGCTAAATGGTGCTGATCCATGCGTCATGTTCGTGAACGGGCGCCGTCAGTTGGGACTGGTCATCTCTTAGCTCCCATGGCTTATTTTTTATTTATTTTAAGTTTTTGATTTATTCTTTATTTTTCTTTTTATTAGGGACGCTTTTACGAACGTGCACGTCTTTCTACATTGTTCTCACATGCATAATTTCAAAATGAATGATGTAACCAATATTTTGTATCAACTTTTTTTATTTAAAAGAGTGTCCGTGGAATTTCTTGCCCGTTCTTCTCCATACTACGCTTTGGAATGGGCAACTAGCTTCATATTTTTGACTGACCGACCCCTTGACAATTCAAAAGTGCCTATAAATGGTTTAATTGAAATAAATGCTTTGAGTTTGAGTTTGAGAGAAGAGGTGTTTAGAGAATAACACTATTGTAAAAATGTGATTATGTTTTTAAAGATTTTGACTTGCTGTTTATGTGGGTCACTTAACCATACGTAAAAACATTAATAATTATTATCACTAGCTTTAGCCCGCGACATCGGCCCCGTGGAAGCCCCTGCCGCACCGCGTCGCATCCCATCGCCCGCCCGCGCTATTACATCGTTTCAACTTAGCGTTCTTTCAGATTTTTTTTTTCTTTTTGTCGGCTCATAAGGGTTGAAGCGTGACTTGCACAAGTCCGAGGCCATGTGTTTTCATGGTCCTCGGAACGCGCCACCGTCGGGTTCCCAAATAACGGTAGGAGGGGTTCACATCGACGTCGAGTCGACGATGAAGTACCTAGGACTCGTCCTCGACAGTCGGTGGAACTTCGTGGAGCACTTCCGACATTTGGCTGGGGCTGCCTTGAAGCGGCTCCTGCCCAATCTAGGGGGTCCAAACGCCTCCTGCCGGAGGCTATACGCGGGGGTCGTGCGGTCCATGGCTCTTTACGGGGCACCGGTGTGGGCGCGTTTGTTGAGGTGGCGGCCAGCCCGCTGGTTGAACGCGTCCCAGAGGGTCATGGCCACCCGGCTGGTCCGGGGATACCGCATGGTCTCCGGTGAGTCGGCGAGCCTCCTTGCCAGATTGCCGCCATGAGATCTGGAGGCAAAAGTCCTCGCGCATATTTGGGAGTGGTGCGAGGAGGCGAAACTCTGATGTCGCGAGATATCGCGGCACAGCGGACAGAGCTCCGACGGGATCTCATGGCGTCATGGAGAGTGCGATTGTCGCAACCCAGTGCTGGGCACGCCACTATTGCAGCGATAAGTCCCCTCTTTGAGGAGTGGCTAGAGAGGCGCCACGGCGTCCTCACCTTCCGTCTGACGCAGGTCCTCACCGGACACGGCTGTTTCGGGAGGTTCTAGTTCGGTATCAGGCGGGAGGAAACGCCCGGGTGTCACCACTGCGTGGATCGCCCGGAGAACATGGTTAAGCATACGGTGCAGGTCTGCCCGGCTTGGGCGGAGCACCGCCCGTGTCCTCGTGGAGGCGATCAGTGGCGGAGATCTCTCGCGTCCGGCCCTGGTCAAGGCCATGGTACGGAGCGAGAGGGCATGGGGAGGCCATCACCTCCTTCTGTGAAGCAGTAATGCTCGCGAAGGAGGAGGCGGATAGCATGAGGAAGAGGCAAAATTCGCGCCCTCACACCCCTAGCCGCCGCAAGAGGAGACGCCCTGGGCGTCGGGAATCGATTGCCGATTCCCGGCCACCGTAGGCGCGGGCTAGCGGACGGTGAGCAATGGGTAGCTCGCCGTCCGGTAAGGACCAGGCCAGGATCGGCGGCACGTTGTGTTCCACGCGCGCCTCAAGGAGATGTCAGCGAGTGAAGGGGTCCGATGGGACCATTGCCTGCTGGGTTTGCGGGAAAGTCCGAAAGGGATACCGTGGCCCCCTGGCATTGCACAGGCAACTGAAGGAACATGGGTGGGTTTTAGTCAGTAAGAGTTTGACACGCCCTCCCGCTCCGCCCAGAGCGGGAGAAGACACTTGATGATATCCGACCTAAAAAAAGGGTTGTAGCGTGATGTTACAAAGCCTATACCTTCCTCAAGAATGAGGCTATCCAATGCAAAAAGATTTTTTCAAATCCAACTGTAATTCAAGAGATTACCCCCTACATAGAAACTTACAAACAAAAAAAATAAAGAAGAAGAAGAGTATATATGTATAATAATAAATATAGATAACTAAAGG
Source organism: Xanthia togata (assembly GCA_963853775.1). Taxonomy (NCBI): domain Eukaryota; kingdom Metazoa; phylum Arthropoda; class Insecta; order Lepidoptera; family Noctuidae; genus Xanthia; species Xanthia togata. The sequence goes on along the minus strand of OY970817.1, from coordinate 8,694,313 downwards.
TATTTACAAGGCAGATAAGGTCAGTGGATACGCCGGCCGCCCTAGAAGAACATACATAGTGACCTTATTAGTGATGTTTTAGAAAGGTCAGGTGCGTAGTACTCGCAGATGACGTGCATGTTTGACCTGGAACGTAAACGAAGCAAAAGGAGTGTGTAAGGATCACAACAGGTAGCGTTTGTAGTTTCTGCCTGACGAAAAAAACGATTTTTTTGATATGTGTGTGTGTGTGTTTACGTGGCTTTGTAATAACTGCCGCACGGGTCGATCCAGCAGGTTAAGCTACGCTTGCCGGGGTTGTCATTCGTGGATCTTTGACAGTCGTTACGGGTCGCCAGAAGCCCCAAATCTGACAACCAGTCTTACCAAGGGGTATCGTATTACCCAGTTACTGGGTTGTGGAGGTCAGATAGGCAGTCGCTCCATGTAAAATTCTGGTATTCAGCTGCATCTGGTTAGACTAGAAGCCGACCCCAATATAGTTGGGAAAAGGCTAGGCAGATTGATTGATTGATGTTGCGACCATTTCATTCAACAGTTCAGCCTTTAATTTACTACAGAGTGTAATGACCACCTGCTAATTATACCATTATCTCTTCTTAGCCAGTAACGACTGGCTAAACAGAGATAATGGCTTACTCCTACCGTGAATTAGACCAAAAACGTTTAAATATTTAATTTTATTTCCCTAAGGAAGTTACATTGAAAATAATAAATATATTTAAAGTATAAAATCGTATGAAACTTGCTAAGCAGCTAGACCGTAAATTTTCCGCCTGGAATTGGTGCTTAACCTAGGGTTGACTTCCATTTTAGAAGTTAATGCAGCTATAAATTCTGAAGATTTATTTTTTCCAACTTTTGGAATGTAAACGTCCATAAAATTCTTTTGTGGACCTATGACTTACGTATTATTAAGGAGCGGTCACTGTGGCTATGATCTATGTATGACCAACAGTGGAATTATCTTGGCTTAAAAGATAATATGTTTGATTATCACGTTGTTCTAGTATTCGCAAGCGTATTTTCTGAGCCCTGGAATCCTGGGTTCGATCCCTGGAAATATTTTTTACTCCCCGCACAATCAATGGCGATAAGATCACCCCCTTGTAATATAGGACTAACATAACTAGTGAAATGTGGATGTACAGAGTCCAGTAGGTCAACTGACCCGAAACTGACAAAATTTCCCAATCAACTTCGAACCTTACGCTGTAGTGATAAAGTTGAAAATATATTAAATAAATTTGACAGATTCTAGTCTGTTGGTGTGCTGGCGTCTTTACTAAACTTGACTTGCTCATTAGGGAATGCAGATAAATATCATCATGTGCCTTTAATGTTGCCACTGCTGGGACAAAAGCCTCCTGTCAGTGAGAAGGAGTGGGCCGTATTCCACCACGCGGGCCTAGTGCGGGTTGGTAGATGTCACATGTCTTCGATTTTTTGGTTCTAGGACATGCCGCTTTCCTCACGATGTTTTCCTTCACCGTTTTGAGAGCAGTGGTGATGAAATGATTTACACTAAGTAAAGCGCTGCTTGGGTTCGAACCCACGACCAACAACTCGTAAATCGGGGCCGTTCCCACTAGGCCACTCTTGCTTGCTATCCATTTCCATCCTCCATTGCGGACGAATAAGTTGTATTGTTGTTGTAATTTTACTGTTGTAATGTTGCCCAACTTATTTTTAACAAATAAAACGTCTACTGCCAGCCCTAATGACTTACACGAATTCAATTTTCTACCTCCCTTCCGTATATAGACTGGCTATTAAGGACGTCTAGCGGTCAAGTCTGCAATTAATGGCCTTTCAACGATATCTGTGTAGTATGTCGAACTATGATCAAGATAAATTGGAGTGATATTGACGCGGAAGCTTGGGTTTTTGTTTGAGAATGTTGTTTTGATAATTTTTAATGTACGAATGTTAGGTCAACGATGAAAAGTAAACTATTTTTGATTTTATAATGTCCTAAGAAAAAAAATATTACATCACGCCTGTATTCTCCGAAGGGTTAGGCAGAGGTGTACCTATAGTACACCCACGTAATTTTGCCAATTATGTTTAAGTCCCATGTAATAGGGGGCGAGCCTATTGCCATCAAACGGGCACAAATCCAGACTCCGGGCTGCTACTGAGAAATTGACCTGGGAAGCAAACCTGGGACCTCATGCTCAGCAATAGCACTTGCAACTACTAGATCAACGAGGCAGTCGATGAGAAATTAAAATAAGTAACAGAAAACGAAAATAAATCTTGAACAATGTCATTCTGCGACAATTTGCCAAAGCGAAAGCCAAGAATGGCCTGCAGGTAAAAAGTCAATAAAATTGACTATTTTTGATTAGTATCTCATATGTTGCTTTTTTTATTAACATGTGATTTGATCATATTTTATTTTCATTTTTACTAATATTTTAATAAAAGTCGCAGTACATAATATAGTTTTTCCATAATCAAGTCTGTGCTAATCCTTATTATTTATGTCTCTATTTAATACAACTTTTAAAATAATTTGCTATACTTATCGATGATCTGCTGATCTCATTCAAACTCTAATCAGTCAGAAAATTGAGGCTAGTTGCCCATTTCAAAGCGTTTCGATGGAGGAGAACAGGCCAGAAACTCCATGGACACGCATTTAACGAAGAATTTTATTTAAAAACGTGTGCGGTCGGGGCACCCCCGTCAGGAACAAAGTTCATTCTCACGTGTTTTAAAACAAAAACAAAATTTTCGCAGCCGAAATCTTGGATTTTCATTTTGACTTCAATATTGGCTAAAGCACCCTCGAAAACTATGAAAACGAGACCTATGACGAAGAATGTGCAAATTTTCACAGCCGCCATCTTGGATTTCATTTTGACCAAATTATCACACGCTCTTTCGCGTGACAATTTATGCCAGTTTCTATTACACTTTAAGAACTACGTTCCAAAAAGATTCTCATACAAAATATTTCATTCTAGTCTCACGGGATGAGCAACAAACGTCAATAGGTAAAACTAACCAGACCTGTTTGGTATATCTAAGTAAACCTATGTCAAAATAAATTAGACACAAGACTGACAACATCTCGGGTTAAGATTTCAACTCCTGATAGACCCTTCTCAAATAAAAAGCGATAATAGACTTGATAGTAGTGATATCGATCAGTCCCGAGTTCGAATCTCATGGTACTAAGGATAGTTGGGTGTCAATATTAGATTTACGTGTTTTAGTAATACTGGTGTGGATTTCGTATTAGTTGTGTTCCTGTTAATACCTCCAATTAATCTTATTTGCTAATGTACAAACACAAGGTACAGAACCAACACTTAAAATAATCTATTATCAATACGTCTGCCAAGCGTAGTGATTATAACTTTGTATTAAGTATTTTCTATCTGGCTAAGTACCTGCTAATTGTTGCCCGTTGGTCTCGTGTTCGCAAGCGCGACTGCTGAACGTGGGGTCCTGGGTTCAATTCCCGGGTCGGGCAAAGTGTTATAGGGTTTTTCCATTAGGAATTTCTTAGTAAAGCCCGGAGTTCGGAAGTTGGCAGTGTGATAGCTCCGTGCCTCAGAGAGCACGTTAAGCCGTCCTGCGCCTGATCTCTCTCCGTTCGTGTCGGATTGCCGTTCCATCGGACTATGAGGGAGAGAGTGAGGGAAGAGAGAGTGCACCTGTGTCTGCGAACACTTGTGCACTATAATATCTCCCGCGCCGAAGGCTAGTCTCCGTTGAGATTGGCCGCCGTGGCCGAACTACGGTCTGGAGGACTATACTTGTTGATAGGCCTACACTGTCCTCTCATATCTATTAATACTGTAATTTGAAAACATTGTAAATACCATTTACTTTTAAAAGAGTAACCGTGGAGTTTCTTGCCGGCTCTTCTCCATAGGAAACGACCAATTGGAACCGTGCACCTATCTTCTGACGTTTCATAAGTGCCCTTGTAGGATTATGTGAAATAAAATATTTTGCATTTGAATTTATACTAATTAAAAAGCGGTTAAACAATCTCTAAAAGCGACAATACTAAAGTACAGTAACATAATCAGGCACTGTTTCAACACAGACCTTGTAAGAGAAAGTAGGCTGTAATTCACCACGCGAGCTCAGTGCGGGTGGGTTGATGTCACATGTCTCGATTTTTTTGTTCGCACTGCTCTCAAACCGTAAATAGGGCACATTAAGTTGAAGAAAAGAAATCGCCCTTGTGGAGCGTCATCTCTATCACTCATATCTTTGCGACAGTCTCCGTCAGAAAGTCCATGTTTTATTTACGCCCACAATCAGCCTATAATGTTTCTACTGCAGGGGCCAGCCCCCTTGTGAGTGGCAGCGGGCCGTAATAAACCACGTGAACCCTATGCAGGTTGCTGGATGCCACATGTCTTCATATAAATCTGGCCACTATAATATAGTCACCGCTACCAATTTTGTAAGCTGCTTGTTTATCGGTCGTGTTCAGCAGAGAACGTGTGAAGGCTGAAATACAGATGCTTTTTAAAAAAGCATGTTGGTTTGCTAGTGAGGAGCATGCTTGATTATAGCATCTTCTTCGCAAGTTTAAAATGAGCATACACTTTCCGTTTACATATTATGTTGTATGATATCAGATTTTTCCGTTATGAATTTCTCAGTAGTAGCTTGGAGTCAGGATTTGTGCCCGGTTTATGGCAATAGACTCGCCCCCTTACATGGGACTTAAGTACAGGCACTCTAAAGACAATTTCCACGCAAGCTCCGCCCCCATGCACCCCGCCACTCCACTTTGTGAAAAACGCTAACACATCAGTAATAAAGTTGAATATCGCGTGCGCTCTTTGATCCTGTTTGAGCACGGAACTAAATGGCGGAAGTCTCAATTCTTATTTAATAAATGATCTACAGAAAAAATGTCTTGTGGCTGGATAACAAACTATATTTTGTTACTGTGAATACTTATTTTAGACATAAAAGTCGAGAAATTATCATTATACATATTTAAATAATGTTTGAAAAAAGACTTGATTTTCGAATAATAAATCGAGCGAAAATGTTACAATAGGGATGATGCCTGGGTCAAAAAAAAGAAATTCTATTTAGTCCGTCAGTTAGATAATAAAAAAATATTAGACACGTATTTTTTGCTTTATCTTTAAAAAATGACATACAACGCATTCAAGTTGGGGAGTGGGTGTACAAAATCTACATACAAGTGACGTCATGGCACATTATAACTCAATGTATCGCCGTAATCTTTTGTTAACGTAAAAAAAGAAAAAATACGTGTACGTTATTTTTTCATAATCTACATAACGGACAAAAAACATCTTTTTAGTCATCATCCCTATTGTGTAACTGTCTTGTACATGGAAAGAAAAATATCCAAAAAATCACATGATAAAGTTCCATTTTGATTGCATGCGTGACTGTTTTGGGTAGTTGAGAGTATGTCATGCTCACTTAATGTCTCGCTGATGTTGGCGAGTGTGTTGGATCATTCGGTTCCCTACAAAATGGTTGAGCTGGATGGTGCTGATCCACGCGTCATGTTCGTGAACGGGCGCCGTCAGTTGAGACTGGTCATCTCTTATCTTCCAGAGCTTATTTTTAATCTTATGTTTTTAATCGTTTTTGATTTTTATATTTTTTTTACATTATTCTCACATATAGAATCAACAAGAGTAATGTACCCAGGATTTTGTCATTTCTATATTTAAAAGAGTGTCCTTGGAGTTTCTTGCCCGTTCTTCTCCATAGAGATCTACGTTTTGGAATGGGCAACTAGCTTCAACTTTCTGACTAACTGACTGACTCTTTGACAATTCAAAAGTGCCTGTAAAGGGTTTAATTGAAATAAATGCTTTAAGTTTGAGTTTTAGAATACGAGTATTAATCAAGATACACCTCTGCCTATCCCTTCGAGGTTTTCAGGCGTGATGTTACGTTATGTTTTGTTACTTGCTAATTGTTGACTACTAGGTAGCATCTGCTCGAAATTAATATTCTTTTGTGCTACCACCACACAGCCCCAGGATCTAGAATTCCGTCTGCAGCCTCCCGCCAGTCCTTTATGCGCTAAGGTAGTCTGCAAAATTCAAATTTTCTCGAAATGAAAATTTGGCAGCAACATTACAAGTACTTAATCAAATTTGATCGATCAATAATGCGCCAATTCGACAGGGGCGCCAAAGCTGTTGTAAAAAAGAAAGATCATTTGTTTTGCGCATCTCATTTATTGCAAAGTAGTGTACTTGTCTGCTACACTTGAATTTGTTGCCCCCTTGAAGTTGGCTCCCGGGGCACGGGCCCTGTTTTGCTCCCCCTAGATCCGGGGTGACATAGCATGTTTGTTCCAGACACAAACGATTATATGATGACGTGGTCAAAACGCTAGACAAGATTTTGTCTTCAATAATATATTTTCCACAGAAATTATTCAGTAAGACGGTAAACAAAAACATTATCGGGCCGTTTATTACACAATTTATCAAGCTCAAATAAATATCTGCTAGTACGTGATTCACCTTGACCTTCAAAGTTGTTATGTTCAGAGATGTAAAATAAATATTTATTTATTTTACACTTGTGGTTATGGTTAGGACTACTCGTATAGTGTAAACAAAGGGAAATAATTCTGTTTCTCTCCTTCTCTCTTAGATCAAGATTTAGAGATCGGACTTTGACTTTATTTTGGTAAGTAAAACGTCTCATGCCTATGCCTATATTTAAAAAAGAAATAGTATTGTTCATATTAATTTGCATGAAAACCTTGCTCACATTCGCATATACAAGTAATATGAATACTAAAATCGTTACAAATAAGGTTCACATTTGTTTGAAACGCTTCTTAGTAAAGCGCACAGTAAAGTTAAAGTGTGGTTTTTGAATCTCGCCCTCAGACTCATATGGGCGCAAGCTATTTGAGAATACTCATGTCGTGATGAAAAAATAAGCCAGTCAGTAATGTTTCTAGCGGGCCGACTACTCAGGGCATGTACCATCGAAGAATTTCATATCTATACACCGTAAGGACTATTTCTGTTTGCAGCGCCCGCTGCAAACAGAAATAGTCCTGCTGCTGCGGTCATCGTGTTCACGGGATTTTGTTTTCAATCTGCTTAAATATGAAGTTCTTCGATAGTACAGTCAGGCAAATTAATTGTTTATCAAATTTACACACCACGTCAATTTTCTGTGTTTCCTAAAATAGTTGGGAAAAGGCTAGGTAGAAGATGGTGACGTCAATTTTCTGCATTATAGCCACTTCATACAACTACCAAACCATGATAGTTGTGATTTGAATATCATACTGTATTATAGTTTGACCGGTACTGCTGTACTGTGCTTTAGATATGTACGCGATGAGATGGGTGTCAGTGTGGGCCGCTCTTTCGTCAACGCTCACGGCATCACGCCACTCATTCGTCAACGCTGCCGCCCGCCTCGCCGCACATTCCAAAGGCGCGGAACAGCGGTGTCGGTCAAAGTATAGAAAATTTTGCCAGGTGTGTCGATACGGTACAAATAAATATTCAAAGACCACGTTTTAAAACCTAAATTATAAAGAAAAACATATTCTCATTACTTTTCCAATTTTCACATTTGTATAGAGACATACTTGAATGTTAAAAGCTCATCCCAATATTTTTTCTTGAACGGCCGAAAAGGAATTTTCAAGAAAAAGAAATCCTCAGAAAATACAACCGAGTCAGAGTTTGTAAGGTTTTGTACGAAGCGAGTATATAAAATATGTATTATAAATTATGTATTTGTATGTAGAATACATGGATATTAGTATCATGTGACCTAAGTTTCCTTTGTGTCACAATTATTTTTTAGGTCCTCAGTGACCCAGAGTGGCCCAAATACTTAAACTTGTCCACGCATCGCAGGGATTCTCCACACAGTGCGACATGAAAAATACACGAATATGTCATGTTGCCTGCTTTGAAAACCATTAGCTCGCTCTTTGTGACATTATATTTGAGCACATGATTCGCCACATAACATTCGTTTATACGAATCAGCCGCCTCAGAGCTCCGATCGATGGGCTTAGCAACACCGTATTGTCAGCATAACTTATATTATTAATGCACAACCTGTCAGTATGATAAAAATGAAATGTCATCGGTGCTACTGAGCTCAATGATCAGCAGGTTCATGTATAGGTTGAAGAGCCAAGGTGAGCTCATCCCCCCCTGCCTCACCCCGCACTCCAACCGATACACGTCCGAGTGCGAACCGACCCACTTCACGCCATCACTATGACTACTAAACCAGTACCTAAATATTGACAGTATCTCAGGTGGTACCTATAACCTTACTCAAGAATTGGAATAGTGAATGCAAAAAAAAAAAACGACTGGTAGTTCCAGAGATAACCCCCTACATACAAACTTACAAACAAACAATGTTTACCTCTTTATAATATAATATTATATAAGTAATCAGTATAAGTACGAGTATATAAGTATAGATAAAGACATGCCGGTCAAAATTATAAGCCTCGCTTTCGCTTCGTCGTAGTCGGGTAAAAAGGAGGGGAAACTCAAACTCAAACTCAAAGCATTTACATCTTTTTTTTTTTTTTTTAAACGTTGCCCCACACTAGGAATTTCTCCTGTATCGTGGGTGCATTTACATACATTTAAACTCACATACACAAACAGCCAGACCCGGAACAACCAATTGTAGGTCATTCAAATATTTGTTCCGTGCGGGGATCGAACCCGCGACATGCAGCGCTGCAGTCAATTACTTAACCACTGCGCCAACCGTGCCGTCAATTAAACCATTTACAGGCACTTTTGAATTCTCAAGGGGTCAGTCAGTCACAAATATGAAGCTAGTTGCCCATTCCAAAGCGTAGGTTCCTTTGGAGAAGAACGGGAAAGAAACTCCACAGACACTCTTTAAAAAAAATAATATTCTTACAAAAAATATTGATTACATCATTCATGTTGAAATTATACATGTGAGAACAATGTAGAAAGACGTGCATGTTAAAAGCGTCCGTAATACAAAGATAAAAACAATTCAAAATATATTGCAAGGGAAATAATCATATTGCATCGAAAAATTCATTCGCATCGCTGTCAGCAGGAAAAGTGCCCAAAAGGCTGGCTGCATTGCCCTTGTCAGTAGTATTAGTATTTATAAAATGGTGTAACGATGTCTGCAGTTAAATTCTAGAGTGCAAGCTATAAAACGCATAATGTCAGACAGAATTGATGTTCAATGCAGTTAATGGCCGGTTCCTTTGTCCTGCTGAAAGTTACTGCAACGTATTACCAACAGAAATCATTGTATGTAAAGCAATCTGGTTTGTTCGCCAAAAATTGTTATTATATATTTATATAATCATTTATTTCAAGTTTCACGGACTCATTAATTAAAATATTCATGCACATTCAGTCACATTAAATATAAATTATACGATTACACAAATGATAAGAACAAATACAAATTCAAACAAAACAACAAATAAATAATAAAATAAAATAAATATCTACCATGACTTGTTGCAGTGTTGTCACATTACCTGCGTTCAATGTGTAACCCACAGCAGTGATTAATGTAGGCGCAATCTAGCCTTTCCGCAAGCGCAGCCAGCATGCTGTTGGAGCTCCCCCGCACTCGCCGAACCAGCGAGGTGCCTCTCTTGCGCATTGTTGCATAAAAACAATCTACGCGCGCCTCTGCAAACATTGTCGAAGCGCTGCAGTAACGGGGGCCCAGCAACATCCTGAACGCATTGTTAATCTGGTCTCGAAGAAGGCTGTACGACCTTTGCGTGTAGCTAGTCCATAGGCTGCATGTGTATAATGTAGTGCAGTAGGCTCTAAAGAGAGTAATTTTAACTTCTGCTGAGCATCGTGCGAACCTACGGATCACCATATTCGCTCTGACCGACAACGCCCTTCGTTCCCGTTCAATGTCATTATCATATTTCAAGTCGGGCGTAACTAAGTGGCCTAAGTACTAAAAAATATCTACTCTTTCTAAAGATGTGCCATTCAGCTTTATAGCTGGCATTTCAGTAACTTTTCTCTGCCCGCCCTGAAAGACCATACACTGACTGTTTTTTTCATTATACAACAGTCCGTGATCAGTTGCATAGCCCTCACAGATACTCATCAGCTTTCTGAGTCCGCAGACCGAGGCGCTCAGCAGCACCATATCGTCCGCGTAGCTGGTGAGTCATTGTTAAGTCTTTATATCTTAGGCTTATGGCATAAAAAGGCTTCAAAAACTACTGGTTTACGGTGGAGGAAAAGATCTTGAGCAAACCAAGACGTACTTTCAAACCATCAACACGCATTGAGCAAGCGTGCATTTTAGAGAACAGATTTTTGCCAATACCTGTAACATTGCTGTACAAAAACCAAGTTAAAATAACCGAGCAGGTGCGTGTTGGACCACGCACAACGAAGGGGTCTATAGTTGGAATCAATTTATCCCAAAAACAAACTTAGCACTGTATTTTAAAATCATGTTCTCCCATACATCGATATACGTCACGGTCAATTCCCCAACTGCAAATGTAAGGTTGTTATTATTAAGTTGATAGTAAGGTTAAAGTTATAAGTGTTTGTATTTTTTTATTGCGTTTTCTTAAAAGCTTGATTATTTTAGAGCTCCAAGAGACCGTAGACTTTGATATTAATTTCAACTCGATACCTCGACGGGTTCCTGAGAAAAAGTGTCGTGACAGACTGACAGACAGACAGACAACGACTTCGCTGTTCGTCTGTCTCTCTGAACCTATAAGGTTTCCATTTTTTTTCCTTTTGAAGTACGGAACGCTAAAAAGACTCCAAATAAATGATATTGCTATAATTTTGGTGTTGGACCAGCATTCCCATCTCAAAAGCTCACCCTATACAAAGCTGCATCACATACCCCTTTCACTACAACATGCCTGCAATATCTTGAGTGGACCATTCGTTATGGCTGTCCACGACAAATGGTCTGACGCGACGTCTAAACTAATAGCCACTATCATTTTAGACAGATAGTTGCTTATACTACGAGTACAACAGATTAGGTGAGAATGTGTGAACAGTAGTGCTATTCTGTAAAGTTCACTTGGAACCTCACTCAAGTGAGCGCACACACTTCGAAATAGAACTCATTTGTTTTTAAAGTAAATAATCGCGGATTCTTATTGCATTTACATGCTGGGGATTTCTTTCTTTAAAAAAAAAAATACAAACATCCGAATTGAGAACCTCCTCCTTTTTTAGAAACCCCCGACCCTTGCTCGCAGAAGCGCCAGCCCGCGTTATGCTGAGAAATGTAGATTAAAATTCCCCGATTAATAATAATGAATTATCTTTGATCCAGCCTGTCCCAACTTGCTGTCCTCCCTCCAGCGACGCCCTAAGCCGAGGTCCGTACCCCACAGGGGGTGCCCATAGCGAGCGCTCGCCTAGTTTTAATTAGAATAGTTTTGCCCCTGGCTGGAGGCTTTGAGTTCAGTAGTTTAAGGCAGCCGCAGGATTGTCCGGTTAAGTAGTCATCACCTCAGAGGTGAGCTACGAGATGCCCTAGTAAAAAAAAAAAAAAAAGGTTTTAATTTATTTGAAAGCAGGTTTTCTACCGATTTTTCTTAGAGATGTTTTATCAAAATCGGTTCAACCGTTTGAAGATTATCAGCTCTTTTCTTGATGAATGGATGTGAACGTCTTCAAGTCTGATCGATTTGAAATTTGGTATTCTGTTACTTCAATGATATTAGAAGAACATAGTTACCGTGAACTAATGCTGCAGCATCAACTGGAATTTGCAGGATACTAACTCCCTTACCAACTTACAGCACAGGTATCGTGTTTGGGGTCATTGGAATGGTCTCAATGAATAGGTTATAGATAGATGATAAACAGGGTCTGATGATGAAGTAGGAAAGTGGAATGAGGAAATGATTGGGTCGGGGTTTTTTTAAATTTTAATATAATTTCACTTATCTTTAACTAAGTATAAGTAATTTGTTTGTCCTGTGCTCATTTATTAGCCTGTGGTCCATACAACTGTTTCCATGTTTTATTGTTGAGGAAAAATCATTTCCTTCAGTTTACGCGATCGATTTGGTTTCTGGTTGGCTTGGGTTATATATAGTTACTTACTTAAGAGGGAACAGGGCCTGTGATGCTCCATACAAATGTATTCCATTTATTTCTTCCTTATCTAATAATGCCTCTAGAGCAATTTTTTTATCATAAAGTCAAGGCCTGCTGAATACACGTTTCTGTTATTTCCTTATTTTCATAACTTATTGATAGTGTGACAATATGACCCTCCAAAAATTACAAAAAAGCCCCGTTTTTACCACCGTGATTAAAGGACTACCAAACAAATTCGAAAAGTTTTTACCATAAAATAAAATGATAGGAACCTACCTCACCTACTCTTTTTTCAAATTAAAATGTAAAAAATAGTTGAATCAGCTCTACTTTAGATGAGAAAAAATTGGAATTCGAAACGACGATTTCATAATTTTTTTTTGTGACAAATAATCGGTCTGAACTGCAGTTGTCCCTATCGCACTCTATGGGGGCAGACTTGAGGTAAGACATCGGCAGTAGTTTCTTCAAATACCTGTGGCATACCAATCGCTGTCTCATTTTAAACGGAAGGCCCTATCTCCTGTGATACCGTATTTCAACTAGTACAGGATACAGGTGAACTTTTCCACTAAAGTTAAGTACTGTATTGTTGCACAGTTTTTGCTTATCCATAACTGGTGGAAAAATTACTATAACACAGTTTATGGAACAATAAATAATTAACTAATTAACATAATTCAATAATTATTTTTTAATTACAATTCTTGATTATTTCATAAATCTAATCAATAAATTGATGAACTGTCTTATCTGTGAGATACAATCTATTATACGAAATTAATATATTTTGTATTTTAATATGCCTAATTAATATTAGCGAAGCAAGACTGTAAATTTTATTAAATATGACTATGATGTGTATGACTAAAATGACATTGATGTAATTTCATGATATTATTATGCATGCATACTATAAATATTTGCACGACTGATAAGTCGAATATAGTGAGACTAAAATTGTTCTACCATGTTATTATTTACCTATGTTCTGGCAAATAAATAAATTTCATTTCATTTCAACTATATTTTTGTTAAAATGGTTGAACTATAAGTCTAAAATATCGCAAATATCTTTAAAATATGCCACTGGTTATTGTATATTGCCGAACGATACCAACACAGTTCTTGGCACCATTTAGAGATGTTATCTTCATTTAAAACAATGGACAGCCTGCTACGCTTACGGTGCCAATTTTACACCTAATCTGTAAAGCTTATCTAGTTGGACGTAAATAAATAACTTCTAAATGGTTTAATCCATCGCTATTCTGTAAATTTCACTTGGAACCTCACTCAAGTTAGGGCACACAGTAGAAATAATGATGCCTGGGTAAAAAAAAAGAAATCTATTCTATTTAGTCAGTCAGTCAGATAATAAAAAATATACACGTGTTTTTTCTTTATCATATCAATAAAAATATACTAAGATAAAAGGAATTAAAGTTAGAGAGTGGGGCTCGCTACATCACAACTAAGTATAAAATCTACAAAGGTGTAACATCATGCCACATTCTAACTCAATGTATCGCCGTTATATTTTGATTACCTAAAAAAAGAAAAAATGTGTGTCAAATATTTTTTAATAATCTACCTGATAGATAAAAAACAAATAGTTATCATCCCTAAAAATACAATAGACGTAGATATATTTAAGAAGAAAAAGAAAGACAGGAAATACGTTTACTTGCAGTAAACATGACGCTAAATAAAAAAATAAACAAGTTGAGGGAAAATGTGCGTCACATCCACGCAAAACGGCCATCGCTCAGCATATTTCTGTGACGCTATGCAAGACAGAGCCCTAGCGCTAGTTTTCAGCGACAGCCGGTGCAACTTGCGCAATATTAGTATAGTGTAGTTTTAGTTTTATATACCTATTCCACATTCCTATTCGAAAACTCATTTGTTTTTAAAGTAAATCATCACGGATTAGAATCGAGCCACCGTTCGAATTTCGAAGTGATTTTTAGAGAATAACTACTCCTTTTAAACAGTAGCCTTAGAACCAACCTTTTTTTTTTTTTTTTTTTGGGTGGGAAATCATCAAATGACGTCTCCCGCTCTGGGTGGAGCGGGAGGGCGTGTCAGACTCTTACTGACTAAAACCCACCCGTGTTCCTTCTGTTGCCTGTGCAATGCCAGGGGGCCACGGTATCCCTTTCGGACTTTCCCGCAACCCCGGCAGGCAATGGTCTCATCGGACCCCTTCACTTGCTGACATCTCTTTGAGGCGCGCGTGGAACACTACGCGCCGTCGACCCGGGCCTGGTCCTTACCGGACGGCGAGCTACCCATTGCTCACCGTCCGCAAGCCCGCGCCTACGGTGGCCGGGAATCGGCAATCGATTCCCGACGCCCAGGGCGTCTCCTCCTGCGGCGGCTAGGGGCGTGAGGGCGCGAAATTTGCCTCTCCCTCACGCGCTCCGCCTCCTCCTTCGCGAGCATTACTGCTTCGCAGAAGGAGGTGACGGCCTCCCATGCTCTCTCGCTCCGTACCATGGCCTGGACCAGGGCCGGACGCGAGAGATCCCCGCCACCGATCGCCTCCACGAGGACACGGCGGTGCTCTGCCCAAGCCGGGCATACCTCCACCGTATGCTCCACCGTGTCCTCCGGGCGATCCACGCAGTGATGACACCCGGGCGTTTCCTCCCGCCTTATCCGAAACAGGTACCTCCCGAAACAGCCGTGTCCGGTGAGGACCTGCGTCAGGCGGAAGGTGAGGACGCCGTGGCGCCTCTCCAGCCACTCCTCAAAGAGGGGACTTATCGCCGCAATAGTGGCGTGCCCAGCACTGGGTTGCGACAATCGCACTCTCCATGACGCCATGAGATCCCGTCGGAGCTCTGTCCGCTGTGCCGCGATTTCTCGCGGCATCGGAGTCAAGCCCCGGCGTTTCGCCTCCTCGCGCCACTCCCAGATATGCGCGAGGACTTTTGCCTCCAGATCCCATGGCGCCAATCCGGCAAGGAGGCTCGCTGCCTCACCGGAGACCGTGCGGTATCCCCGGACCAGCCGGGTGGCCATGACCCTCTGGGACGCGTTCAACCGGCGGGCAGGCCGCCGCCTCAACGAACGCGCCCACACCGGTGCCCCGTACAGGGCCATGGACCGCACGATCCCCGCGTATAGCCTCCGGCAGGAGGCGTTTGGACCCCCTAGATTGGGCAGAAGCCGCTTCAAGGCAGCCCCGGCCCGCTCCAGTCTGGGAGCCAAACGTCGGAAATGCTCCACGAAGTTCCACCGACTGTCGAGGACGAGTCCCAGGTACTTCATCGTCGGCTCGACGCCGATGTGAACCCCTCCTACCGTTATTTGGGAACCCGACGGTGGCGCGTTCCGAGGACCATGAAAACACATGGCCTCGGACTTGTGCAAGGCCACCTCGAGTCCCAACTGCCGGATTCTGGCCACGATTGTCGCAACCCCGTGTGTCGCTAGTTCGGCCGCCGCCTGGTGCGACCTCCCCTGCGCCAGGACCAACGTGTCGTCAGCGTAACAAACGACGCTGACGCCATTGGGGAGGTCTGCGCGCAGCACCCAGTCGTATCCGATGTCCCACAGATGCGGCCCCAGGACCGATCCCTGTGGGACACCGCACGACATCTCTCGCCGGTTCCACTCTCCCTGGTGACCGGGGTAGATGATGGCCCTGTCCGTCAAATAGGCCTCGACCACACGACAGAGGTAGGTCGGCATCCGGTGATACCGGAGTGCCTCCCTGATGCAACTCCAGGGCAGGGTATTGAAGGCGTTGGCGATGTCTAGAGACACCGCCAAGACGGGGTCGTCTTGGCGGTGTCTCTAGACATCGCACCCCGAGGCTTAGAACCAACCTACGGGTTTAAAATTTAAAATACTTGTTTCGCACAAAATTAGTTTTTTTGTTTGTTACGCTTTCACACTAAAACGGCTTGACGGATTTGGATGAAATTTGGGACATGGGTAGATCATGACCTGGTTTAGGACATAGGATATTTTTTATCCCGGTAGTACATTCTTGTGGGATAGTTTCTGACCTCCACACAGGTGAAGCCGAGGACAAAAGCTAGTATTAATAAAGTTTTATGACTATATTCAAATAGATGGGTGACACTTACTAATTTTGTTTGTTGAACCAAAATGCTACAGTATAGTTGTATTTTCGATTCAAATTCTTTTGAATTTACGTTACGTTTAGGTCGCGCGTTCGTAGTAGACCATCGGTAAAGAAACTATCCATCACCACAGATTAGTACATTCACTGCGCAACAGCATATAAATGAAAACCGACTCTTGCTGCGACACAATAAAGTGCAATTCAGGTCGCACAGCGCTAATTACCTACAGTTATATTCACCTAGAAGTTGCCTCTCTTTCTATCGCGTAACTCTTATATCTTCTGTCTACGTTACGCTCACTGAATTGGCCCGACAAAACGAGCTCACCGTGTACTTATAGCTTGATACCTAAAATGCAGGGTGCGCCTTCTGTACTATTCTGTGCCATAAGCCCGGACATAAAAATATCGCGACGGGATTTTATCGCGCACTGGATTTTCAACTCTCGGTGTTGAGCCGAGCGTTGAGAATCCAACGCGTTGGGACGCACTCTCGACCAAGCGCGTTAAAAAAACACACTGTTGGATTTTCAACTCTCGGCGCTAAGCAGAGCGTTGAAAATCCAGTGTATGAAAAAAATCGCCGCGATATTCCGTCGTACGAACGTGGGCTAACTCTCTGACCGGTAGACTCATGAAGCTTGTTCAATTGATTAATAATTTAACTTAATTACTCAAAACATCGTCAGGAAACCGGCATGTCCTAGAACCAAAAATTCGAAGACATGTGACATCTACCAATCCGCACTGGGCACGCGTGATGGATTATAGCCCACTCCCTCTCATTAAGAGGAGGCCGTGCCTGATGATGATGAAGATGAATTACTCAAGTGCACTTTACATAACAAACTAAGCATAAATAGTCATTAGTGACATCTAACAAGGTTAATAATATAAATTTGTATAACCTGGGGGAGTGCTCCCGTCAAGTCGAGCAAAAACAAAGGCGCAGATTTTTCTTATGTGATTATGTAGCCGTAGGATAGCAAAGTCATTCTATTTATTAAATTTCCAATCCCGTGGGAACATCGGGATGAAAAGTACCCTGTATCTAGGTCATGGATGTCTACCTATGCATGTGCCAAATTTCATACAAATCCGTTCAGCCGTTTCAGCGTGAAAGCGCAACAAACAATCATAATCATGGACATTTATCTGTCAGAATATGGTACATTATAAATGGTCGTAAGATTACTAAAAAGGTACAGACAATGGTTCATATTATATCAAATCAAATTAAATTTTTAACCTTTGTGAGAGCTGGAGTCTATAGTGGGTTCGGGACCTGTATGACAGATCTCCAGGCTCTCACCCTCTTAAGCAATACTATTAAGTAGGTACTAATTTGAACACATCAAGGCAAAATCTGCGAGTTTGTAGTGAATGGTGTGCCTGAGAGTGTATGGTGTGTGTTGTGTGTGTGTGTGTGTGTCTATGTTGTGTGTGTACTCAACGGTATCATCACACAATTTTTTGGTATCATCATATTTTTCTTAAATTTTGATTTAATTTTGATATTGGTTGTGAGTTTGATTGAAATTCAAAATTCAAAAGTCATTTATTCAAACTAGGCTGAGAATCAGCACTTTTCGAACGTCAAAGTTACATAAGACAGTCCCACAAAACACCCACCCTTCACCACTTCCTAGTGCTTTCGCTGGGAAGAAGAAGTGGCACAACAAACTCCCCAGCAGCACAGCTGTCTGTTCAAATAGAAAAAAAAATGTGTTTATGATTTTAATGTTGGTTCAATTTATTGACTTTTATCACGTTTATGTATTGTTGCTGTAAATTGTTGTTTACAGAAGTGGATAAAATTAAACCTATTTATTTGTTATAGATAACTATTGTACAGTAACTAAACTTATGTCCAGATGCTGTTTCAAACTTAAAATTATAAACACACAATATTTATATAACAATCCGTCAATCGGGGGACCGGCACTGTCTCTCCTTAACACAGGCTAAATTCTAGTCTCTCTGGGAGATCAGTACTTCACCCGTCTTTTTTGTATAGTTGAACCTAATAATTACATATATGCAACATTTGTAAACTTTGAAATCCCATTTTGAAAACTATTAAACATTCTGCCAAGTATGGCGTGCAAATATTAGGTAGGACATAGATTTATTACGGTATAGAGATTATTAGGTCAGTATTAACATTATTGATTGCTTGATTATGAATTGAAATGTCAATTTTAGGTACATATGTCAGTTAATAATTAAACAAACACTTTCGCATTTATAATAATTATTATTCTAGGAGTAGGCTGTCAAATATTGATACGTTCACTATAAAATGTTTTAGTGAACTAATTAGGTAATCATATATGATAAAGTTGTTGGATAGATGCTCCCATAGATAGGTACTGAATTAAACCGACTCGGTTTTACATTAGATCTCACCACTTTTCGCGGTAGAAAAAAGACATTTTTGTACATGATAAGGTTTTGTTGGGATATAAATATCCCACAGCAGGTCAACGGTTTTCTTCAGTGAGAGTTCAACCATTGATCACCGCGCGTGCTCATGACGTGTTGGTCATTTCTAACTAGATTGTCTCATCATTCTTAGAGTTCTTTGACGTTGATAAAATCGAGTAAGTATTATGCTGAGTTAGGAGCCTTTTTGGCCTCGGACAGGTCGTTATTATTTTGTTCGTTTTTTTATGCTTCTTTTTTATTTTACTTTTATATAATAATTATATTACTGTTTGTATTTCCTGTGCGAGTACCAAAAAATTTTTTTTTTCTTTCTAGTAATATTTTTACCACAGCTTGACCTTTTGTGACCCAGCACGAAAGCCTTTTTTCTGCTAATTTCTTTCATCGTAATTTACTTTTTATTTTTTTATCTGCTGTATTAGGTAGGTACATTATGTGCCAGTCTGTGTTAAACAAATGATTTTTGTTTTCTATGGTACGAAGGAAGACGAATATCCAAACAAATACGTTATCAATAACATCTTTATCCTATTCAGCATAATCAGACTATAACGTTCCCACCGCTGGACACAGGCCTCCTCTGTGAGAGGGAGTGGGCCATAACCCTAATGGCTGCTGGTTGGCGGATGTCACATGTATTCGAATTTTTGGTTCTAGAACATGACGGTTTCCTCAAGATGCTTCTCTTCACCGTTTTGAGAGCGATTATAAAAATATGCTAATCATTTTCATGGAAACGACAGTTGTTACAAATTGGTGAATAAATTGGCCCATACTAAAGCCCTGAGGCGTTCACAGAGAACATTGCATTTTATAAAATGTAAGCGAGTAGTTACTATACAGGATGACCCGTGGAGATGGGTCAGTATACTCAGTATGGTTCTATGTAAACTAGTAAAAGTAGAGAGATTACATACATACATAAATAATCAGACTATAATGTTTCCACTACACACATGCCTACTCTCTACGAGAGTGGGCTGTTATCCACCACGCGGGGTCAGTGCGGGTTGGTAGATGTCACATGTCTTCGAATTTATGATTCTAGGACATGCCGGTTTCCTCACGATGTTTTTCTTCACCGTTTCAAGAACAGTGGTGATGGAATAATTTAAACAAAGCGCCTGTCGGGGTTTAAACCTACGACCTACAACGTCGATTTAGAGATAAGAAAAACAACATAATTTATTTAAAAAAAAAACAGTGAGCCTGTTTTGATTCCAGAGTGAAGTATCAATCGGAAATTAAAGCAGGCTATTTCCCCAAAAAATAAGTTTCCTTTTTAATTATAAACCCAAAGTAATTGGTACCTTAAATCAAAAGTACGCTAGTTTTTTTTTTTTTTTTTTTGAAAGAAAAAAAAAAACTTATGTTTCTTCATTTAGTAACAGTGTATATAACTTCTCTTGTAAGTCAGTTCATATTTTACCATACTTAAAATAAATTAAACAATTAACATTGAATCTATAAGACGATATGCGGTGTCGTCGTTCGCATTCATTCCATATGTATTCCTCTATTTTCTCCCTGGTTAATGATATCATCATCAACCTAGCCATTTTCCAACTATGTGGGGGTTGGCTACCTGTCTATCCAATTGCAGCTGAATTTTACAGCAGTATTTACAAGGAGCGACTGCCCATCTGACCTCCACAACACAGCTTCTGGGTAACACGATACCTCTGAATAAGACTGTTTGTCAGGCTTTCAGACGACCCGTAACAACTGTCAAAGATCTACAAATGACAGCCGGGTTTAACGTTATGGAGGGGTCTTGGTATGAAAAGATGGTCACCCAACGCGGCAAGCGTAGCTTAACCTGATCGATCAACCTGTGCGGCTTTTATTGCTTAGCCACAAGCCCCTCTCACTGGTTAATGACTGACCATGGGTTTGTTATTGTTATTAGACATTTACTGTTTATTTATTTTTACTTTGATGGTCCTAGTTTGTCATTTGTGACTTCGAGTTACAGCTTTAATAGCTATACGTAAGCGGGCACGCCCTTTATGCCTGGATACTTTTATTCGAGTATTAAGTTCTGTTTACGTTTTTAGTTTTTATTTTCGCTTGAGAGATTACGATGTTTTTGTTGGTATATTGGCGTGGGCTAGCTGACTGAAATTAAATTATTTGCTTTAGCAAATAATTTAATTTAATATTTTGTGTTGCGTAATGTAAATTATTGTGCATACTATTATATAGAATCACGTTTTTCTAACTGAACAGACAGTTGTGCTGCTGGGGAGTTTGTTCCGTCACTTCTTCTTCCCAGCTAAAGCACTAGGAAGCGGTGAAGTGTGGGCATTTCTGTGGGAAACGGTCTTATGTAATTTTGACGTTTGAAAAGTGCTGATTCTCAGCCTAGTTTAGTTTAGAATTTCGAATGATACTAGACCAAATATGTTTTTATAATATCATGGAACGCTATGCCAACGTTAGCGCGTTTCCTCCTAAATCAATGACACGTTTTCTAACAAATCATTTCTCTACGTCTCAAATGGGAATATACTTTCAGATTTATTACTAACCCATCTCAACGGGTCACCCTGTATACTAACGGGCTACGCCTCGTACTGTGAAATTGGCGTGCTCACTTCAAAGGTGTGAATTGTCTGGGGACTTTGAATTCTGTCTGTAATATTGAATTCAGTTCGTTTAGCAAATACTTTTGAACATTTTGCTGCTTCTTAGAGCGAACTGATGATTTACGAAAGTGGTTTGTTTAAAAGTTAAATATCCGTAGCGATGGACAAGGGGTCTCCCTTGTTTCATCGAAAAGAAATTGCCAAATTATCACTTCCCAAACAATTTTTCGCATAATTTCATTTGCCAAATTATTACTTAGCAAAAAATCTCTTTACAAATAATTGTAACGCAAACCTAATGTTTAGCATGTGAACGTTTATACAATAACTTGTTTACCAACTAGAACTTTTACCAATTTTTATGTAGTCAAATATTTCAGTTCGAATTACGCATTTTACGCAAAAAAAAAATGCCAAATATTTTGTAGATTTTTTTAAAATAATTAATTTCGTGTAACTATGTAGTTCAGTTTCGGGTAGCCTGTTTTTTTCCATAGTTTCTTTCTATATAATCTAGTCGTTTTTGGCACTCGCCGGCCGCTGCCGCGGCACCGCTCGCTTCGCTCGCTCGGCTCGTGCGTAGGTCACAGTTTTAACCTAACCTAACCTAACCTTTATATTTTTGTCATACCAAATCGTATGACGAAACGTTTATTGTCTAAAGATTGTTTGCTGTAATAAATAATTATATTAAAGACCAAATGCCTAAATGACATTATCCTTGATAATATTCTGCCAAGTAAAAATTTGACCAAATGAAAATGTGCGTACTAAAATAATTCCAAACATTGCATTGGTATAAAAAAAGGTTGCAAAAATTTGTTTGGGTAGTGATTTTTTGGCAAAATCTTTTCGGCAAAACGGCAGGATCCCATGGACAAGACCCATGACAAGGGACAGCAGGAGAAAATAGACGAACATAATAACGGAATGGCTGCCAAATGTCGGCAAAAGAAATAGAGGCAGACAAGCTAAAATGGAGGAGACAAGGAGGGACAATCTGGTCAAGAAAAACTAAAAAAAGAGAAGAATGGAAACAATTGTAAGAGGCCTATATGTCACAGGACACACTAACCATTAAACCGGGAAATCCAATGTCCTTGATTAGAAGTAAAAACAGTTTGCTACCTACTCGTATGTATAAAATGTATATTGTATGACTGGCTAGTTGGTCTAGTGTCGCAAGCGCTACTGCTGAGCATGAGGTCCTAGGTTCGATTCCCAAGTCGGGCAAAGTAATATTGGGTTTTTTCAACAGGAATTTCTCAGTAGTAGCCCGGAGTTTATGAAATGTCACAAGAACAATTTCGCTCAAAAATATTGTTGATTTCGTCATAGTAACTCGATGTCTTTGTATGTTCGAGTAGATCAAATATAATGAGTATTTATATTATAAATGGATGTTGATTAGGACCAACCCCAGCGAGCGTAACTTTACCTGACGGATCGACCCATGCAGCTGTAATTACTTAGCCACGACTTCCTCCTTCTATTGCATAGGACTATAATATCTACCGTGCAAAATGTGGGTGTACTTACACCTGTGTTTACCCCCTACGGGAACACAGTTACTGATAGATACTATTTTAAGAGTTTTTGTGTAAACTGTTAGTTCCAGCGAACCGCACTCAACAAAATGTTCTTTCAGTGCAGTTAGTGGAAGTACTCAGTGCTGTTGAAATCAGTGCTCTTAGTGGATTACCTGTATATTTCAGTGAACATTTATAAAATACTCCATCAGAATTTTTAGTACGAAAGTATCTTTAAAGGTTTAAAAACTATTCTTCATAACATAACATTTACGCGTGTAATCTCCGAATGATCCGATGTGTACTAATGGGTACGCCTCTGACTTACCCGTCAGAGGCGTACCCATTAGTACACATACGTTTCGCCAGGTATGTTTAAGTTCCATATAATAGGGGCGAGTCTATTGCCATCAACTGACACAAATCCAGAATCCGGGCTGCTATTGAGAAATTTCTGACGAAAATCCCAAAAATACGAGAGCCGAACCTAAGACCTCATGCCCAGCGTTAGAGCTTGCGACCACTAGACCAACGAGGCAGTCGAACTCTCAAAATTATTCTTCACTAGCTTCGGTTCGCGGTTTCACCCGCATAAGTCTTGATACCGTAGGAATATAGGGATAAAAGATATTCTATGTTCTTCTTCAGGTCATGGTCTATTCAAGTGCCTAATTTCATCCAAATCCGTTCAGCCGTTTTAGCGTGAAAACGGAACAAACAAACAAACAAACTCACTTTCATATTTATAATATTATAATAGTTAGGATATTATATTATATAGTTAGAAAGTTAGGATAACTGGCGAAAATAAGAGATTCTTAACATTAACAGTGTCGTACGAAATGTTTGAATAGTCCGAAATAAATTCCTGTCAGATAGAAGTGCTGATAACGGAAAAACAATGTGAAAACAAAGTCATTAATAATGGACTAGCAACGCCCGTCTCGAAGGGATCAATTATTCAAGCTCCTGCAGTTTTCCTTAACTTATTATTTATTTTGGTTGAGATAAATGATGTTTCTTTATTTAGTCAGTTATAAATCTTAATTACAATCAAGCTAATACTAATACAGTATGAACAAGTATACAAAGTGTAACAGAAGCCCTGTCCGATCCGTGAGGATTTTGTTAAGAATCGTATTGAGTCAATTATATGTGGTAATTTCCACGAAAAAAGAAAAATGAATTCTCCGTATTTTCTTTTAAGTGGAATTTTACCGGGTTTTTAAATGTGTAGCAGGCGGCCGTCGTTTAGCGGGTGTCTATAAGTCATAATTTATGACCCCTGTTGAAAAGTTACCAATTTTTAATGGAATCGGGATAATTTTAGTACCAAAAACATGAATTTTTGAAGAGCAATAACTTTTTTATATTCTATAATAATCAGTGTTTTTTATTACTTTTTAGGGTTTCGTACCCAAAGGGTAAAAACGTAACCCTATTACTAAAATTTCGCTGTCCGTCTGTCCGTCCGTCTGTCACCAGGCTGTATCTCACTCCTTTAATCTTTCTGGCACAGATGCGCTGCCATCCTGCGTGCGGACCGTGTTGTACCCTTTTTTTTTTTTTTTTTTTTTGGTTGGGAAATCATCAAATTAATGACTTTTCCCGCTCTGAGTGGAGCGGGAGGGTGTGTCAGCCTCTTACTGACTAAAACCCACCCGTGTTCTTTCTGTTGCCGGTGCAATGTCAGGGGGCTACGGTATCCCTTTCGGACTTTCTCGCAACCCCGGCAGGTAATGGTCTCATCGGACCCCTTGACTTGCTGACATCTCTTTGAGGCGCGCGTGGAACACAATGCGTCGTCGACCCAGGCCTGGTCCTTACCGGACGGCGAGCTACCCATTGGTCACCGTCCGCAAGCCCGCGCCTACGGTGGCCGGGAATCGGCAATCGATTTCCGACACCGTGGTGTATCCTGCGTGTATCACGCGCAGGAAAATTATCCTATGTCTTTCGAGAATCATTTAGTTTTCTAACTGTAAAATGGTTGAATCTTCACGTGACCAGAGGGCTGGCCAATTTTTAGGTCAAAGAATCAACGTTTCTATCCAACGTGGCAACGCTGCCAGCCTTTAGATCACTTTTCCCACTGACAGCGAAGCGGACGAATTTTTTGATGCCAATTTGTGCTCTTCCTTTATTTTTTATATTATTTTTTTGCCTGTGTATACTTTTACATAATTTATATATTTTAGTGTTAGATGTTTAGGGACATGAGGAACAGGGTGTAAAGTTCACTCATCCACCATAGAAAAGGGAGGATCCTCCGACCAGACGGGTATTGTGTCTGGCGGGCCGACTGCCCGACTGTTGATGTCGGATAGTCTTATATATATCGTTCGCGCGGTAAACTCTAATTGCGCGATGCAGGATTTGTGTGACGTCATGTCTTCGATACGTAGTTCGTTATTGGCGGTGTAACCGCTACAGATATATGCTATAAAGATGATAAATGTTTTTTTTTTTATTAAAAAAACTTAAAAATAATTTTATAAATCGTATTTATAGATAATTTCAGTTACCAGTTAACATATCCTACACAATTACTACAATACGTGGTGCTACATACAGCTTGTCCCAATTACCTACATCACAAAGTTGGAAGTGTTGGAACTGTTCAATTTGCAAATTGCATTAACTCCTCCGTTGGGACGATCGTTATTATGACTGGACCTTCAGCAGTGTTGGAATTCAGCTGAAATGTGGTCCATTGGGTGATAGTTAATGACGGTGATTTTTATAGTGTTTTTGTGGGAATGGTAGGGCAAATCGTCGCTTACCGTGGTTTGCTCGTGGCTTGAATTTTAAATTAACTACAGTCTGGCCGGGATTTTTTATTGTCAACTCAATCGCGATATATTTTCTAACATACTAAATTTGATTTAAAATACTTTTCATCCATTAAACAGATGGTTAAAGGTCGTTCCACTGCGGATCATACGCTAAAATGAGTTCGCTTTCGAATTGTGTGCATTCACTTCAGTGGAGGTTCTAACTGAACTTTACAAAATATCGCTTTGAAAGCAAACCTATAATCATTTTGATATTTTTCAGTGACATTTTTCTCTTATTTATTATGTCGTTTCAAAGAAAGTTCCATAGAATTACATACATATCTCATCAGGTAGAGATTTCACAAATAATATTATTCACATAATTCTCTACAGCACAGAATTTAACACGCCCCATTGCGGCTATCATCGTTAATTGGGCGCTGCTCCAATTCCAGCCTATACCACAGTAGCTAGTTATAGACTATACCTAGTAATATAGTTAGTACTTTCATCCGGTTTATGTAGATATTGGTATTCCGTTTGGTGATAGTGAGGGAATTGTAAATTTTCAACCATTAGGGAATACGGCATTTCAAGTTATAATACGATTAATGTTTTATCGTATGCCTAATTGCCTATTTAAGATTGAATTATGAAAGACTTGTTAAATAGTAGGAACTGTAATAAATTAAAATACTACAAAGTGAAAAATAACTTTTATTTCGGAAGTCGGTCTCTTTGGATCTGTATTTTAGTTTTTTGCCACCAACGTATGTATGGTAATAGCGTGGGAATTGTAAAATACCACATCGGGAAATATGGCATGACATATCAAGTTATAATTCGATTAATGTTTTTTCGTATGCCTAATAGCCTATAAAAAATTGGATAAAAAAATTGGAAATACTTGTTAAACAGTAGGAATTATAAAAACTATATAACCTAATAAATTAAAATACTCAACATAACATATCATCACGGCTTGTTTCCCCGAAGGGTTGGGCAGAGGTGTACCTGTAGTACACCCACATTGCGCCAGTTATGTTTTTTAAGTCCCATTAATACCCCGACGAGCCTATTGCCATCAACCGGGCACAATTCCAGACTCCGAGCTACTACTGAGAAGTTCCTGTTGGAAAAACCCAATAATAATTTGCCTGACTTGGGAATCGAACCCAGGACTTCATACTCAGCATTAGCGCTTGCGACCACTAGACCAACGAGGCCAAACACTACAAAGTGAAAAATAACTTTAAATTCGGAAGTCAGTCTCTTTGGATATGGACTTTATTTTTTTGCCACCGACTTCCGAAATTAAAGTAAATTTTCATTTTGTTGTATGTTTTTGGAAGTCAGTTTTTTATTTGTTGTAAAAAAGAACACGTTATCAATTCGTATACCACTATTTGAAAGTGCCAGTAAGTATTATAACATCGTCAAGATACACAAAGTGGATAAAATAGTAGGTAGGTATTCTCGAAGCTAACTCAAAAACTACCTAAGCAAAGTTTATAAAATATGGAACCACCGCGTAAGCATCTTCTACCAAATGAAAAAAGAGTTTTCAAAAGTGGTCATGTGTGAACATACAAAAAAATAAGAAAAAAACATACATGCAGACGAACATAATTATTATTACAGAATACTCCTTTTTTTGAAGTCGGTTACAAAACAATTTTGTCTCTTGCTTTTCCACGCACTTAACGGTTTACCAATAAAGACACAAAAACTATTGCTATGCTACGGCGTAGCTCGCAGTATGCTACGGCGTAGCTCGCAGTATGCTACGGCGTAGCTCCCAGTATGCTACGGCGTAGCCCGCAGTATGCCACGGTATTGCTTGCATTGTACCATAATGATTACGGTGCTCTTACTCGTTTTTGGCAATTTCTATACAATATTGGAATTGCTGTAAATTGCTCAATTTACAGCAGGATTGAACAATATTATTTGTATTATCTTCATCTAGTGAGATATGTAAGAAATTCTATGGACTAACTTTCTTACAAAGCTTAGGACATAAAATAACAATCTATCTCACCATAGATGATAAACTATCAATACAATTTTAATAAAGATCTAATTCAATTTTATTCTGTAAAGTTTACTTGGAACCCCCACTCAAGTGAGCGCACACAATTCGGAAGCGAACTCATTTGTTTTTAAAGTAAATCATCGCGGATTCACAACGAGACACCCCGTTTGAATTTCGAAGTGATGTTTAGAGAATGATCCTACTGAAATTAATCTCGTATGCAATAATTATAAAGTCTAAGGCCAATGATGGTTTTGGCTATTTGTTTACATTATTCATAGAATCACTCCCTTCTACATGGTACATAAATATAACTGGCGAAATATGGGTGTACTATAGCTACAGCCTAACCCTTCGAGGAAAACAGGCGTGATGTTGATAGACTTTATTCGTAGAATAAACGTAGTAAATGAGTGGGGCCTTATTTGGCGCAGCCGTGAGGCACATAATACTATTTTAATGTATTTTTTTCTGTTTTTGTATGAATATTATGTTCATTAAAATAAAGAGATAATAAAAGTTTTTTTTTTTTTTTTTTGTGTATCTGACATCGTATAATAATGAACTTTGTTAGCTTATAATAAATCGGTATTATTTCCGTTAAATTACATACTGTCGAAAAATTGTGAATGTGAATATTGTGTAAAAAGGTAAAAGTATCTTTTTTTTATTGATTCATAAGAAAGTGTTAGAATAAATAGGTATAACACTGGATCTCGCACTAGCATAGTGTCGCAGGTGGTTACAGGAAATAACCCACACACAAGCAGGGCAATGGTGGTCCTCGACACCGGGCTGCCGGCAGTCAAAGGAAGCTATGCCATCCTTGGATAGCAGGCTGACCAAGCGTCTTTTACGTCTGGACAGGAACGGCCTGCGCCTGGTGACAGGGACCATCACGGGACTCTGCTCGCTAAACAAACACTTCCACACAATAGGCATAACGGACAGTCCTCTGTGCAGGGCGTGCATGGAGGCTGAGGAGACCGTTGCGCACGTGCTCTTTGAATGCACGCGCGTTACACAGATCAGAACAGACACCCTTGGGTCACCCAAATCATACACAGATGTTCTAGATAAACCAGGAGACCTAATTGCCTTCTGGAGGGAGGTGAGCTGGTTGGAATAACCCCCCCAAACGGTCACTATGGCCCACGCACAATGGTCCACCTGACGGACTGAGTGCGGAAATCAAACCCCATAACATAGAACATAGTGTCGCAGGATCCAGTATCTTTCGACAGATAAAAAGAATTACTTATAACTATAAATTGACAAAAACAACGGTTTCTGTATAATTAATTAAACTTAGGACTAAAAGGTAACCAAATGTATGTGGGTATGTGATGAGTATACATACTGTATGTGATAAGTGTGAATATGTATATGATAAGTGTCAGTGTGCCCGTGATGAGTATTTGTGTGTATGTGACTATGTATATTTTAGTAGTTGTGTGATATAAGATTCTCCGTTTCAGCATAATTAAGCCCAAGCAGCCCGTCGCGAAGCTGTTTTTTGCACCCAAACTTAGTGAAGAGGAAGATTTCCTTTTTGTTAACTTTGTGTGTTATGTATGTAGCTAGTACTACACTACGGTGTAGCTGGCACGATTTACAGCATAGCTTGGTCTGCTACGGGATAGCTAAAACTACGCTAAGGCGTAGTTAGCACTTTTCACAAAATCACACTTTATAAGTCTGGGGACAGTAAAGACACCAACAATTATAGACCAGTATCCGTGCTGCCGGTATTCAGCAAAGTGTTCGAAAAGGTAATGCTAAACCAAATGCTTAATCATTTTAACACCAACCAAATCTTACACGATCACATTCACATGTGAAACTTGTGTGTTGTGTAGTGCGTATAGGAAGTTACACTAAGCCACGGAATAGTTCGCACAAATACTACGGTGTAGCTCGCACCATTTACAGCATAGTTCGGTCATAGCTTGTGATGTCATCTACATTGCCACATGCGAACGCAGCGTATCACACTGAGTCACGTAAAATCCTACATCACGCAAGTAGAGTATACCGTGTGATCAACATTTATATAACTGCCCGACATCAATCGTCGGGCAGTTGCCCACCAGACACAACTCCCGTCTGGTCGGAGGATCCTCTCTTTTCTATGGAGGATGAGTGAACTTTACACCCTGTTCCTCATACCTCTATAAACTAAAACTACGCTAAGGTGTACTTAACACTGCTACGATCGAATGGTCTCGACTTTCTGACAAATTACGGACTGTGTTGGCGTGGTTTTAAATGAAACTGTTTAAGAAGCAAATCTTCAATGCCTTACATAATTTTGGATGGCCAAAACATACCCAGTATCTTAACAAAACATATTTAACGGAATCATCTCTTTCAGCTTCGGGTCAAAGATGAAGTGCCAAACTGTCAATATACATAGTAGAATTTGTAAATTAGGTTCAAGGCAATAATCGAGGCGTGTGTCGGCAAATACGCTGCCTTTAAACGTAATTCACAATGTTTGGTATAAGTTTTGAACTTTTTGTTCCATATTTACTTACCAGCTTTTTCTCGGGGCTTCGTCCACATGCTTTAACATAAATATTCTGTGGCACTTGACAGTATAGTGGTGCCAACCACGAAGACGTGCCGCACTCCGCGATTACTGTACTTCAGAGCGAAGCCGAGTGGGGCGCGTCTTCATGGACGGCACAGTCTATAAACAATTTGTCAGTTAAATACTTTTTGTAACAGGATCTTTAAGCATCCTTTTATAGACGTTACATTTTACAATCACAAATATAAACGAAACTCCCAAACTTTTACAGTTCGCGGCGCATTTGCAGGTTTAGTATTTTGTCTCGGCGCCCTTTCTAGTCGAAATTGGGTAGATAGGCATAAAAAATTAAACATCCACGATATGAAGCTGAGTTTTTATATTTATATTGACACAAGAATACATTTATTATTTAAGAAAAAAAATCCATCTGCCTAGCCTTTTCTTGACTATAATGAGATCGGCTTCTAGTTTAATGCATGCATGTTGGATGCAGCTGAATACCAGTATTTTACATGGAGCGACTGCCTCTTTGACCTCTACAACCCAGTAACTGGGTAATACGATACCCCTTGGTAAGACTGGTTACATCCACAGACCCCGGCAAGCGTAGCTTATAAAACCTAAAGGATCGACCCATGTAGCAGTTATTACTTAGCCTCGAGCTCTTATTTAAGAACAATAGGAACTTAAATACAATGGCAACTTAGTCAATTTGAGGCGTGAATTTGGTGATGTCCACACATTTTTAAGGCGTGGATTGACACCGCTGCTCTCATATCTTGTTCCACATTAATCCTTGAGCGGTATTTGCTCTTTCTATACCTGAAAATGCGGCTTTACATAAATAAGATTTTGCACAGAGAATGAGATTCTTAGAGCTTTTATTTTATACCCGCGAATACCTAAGTTTTGATTTGAGAACGGTCAACAGGATCGCCTCCAGGCACACCTTTTAACTCTCTACGGGCGCTGCGGCGCACATTTTGGAACCCCTGGTTTAGATGATTATGTTCCTTACAAAAATATTTATAGCCTGTTCAACCACGTCGATATCTCGCAGGGAAATGAGGATACCAGGGATTTCACGAAATCCCTAGGGATACCAATCACGGTAGATGTCGAATATTCTTGTTTATTAAATCTTCTTACTAAAAATGTTTGACAAAATGCTAATATTATTAGAATTTAGTAAAATAAAAAAGTGTTGATGGATAAAATAATAAATGCTTTGTTTTCTTATTGTTTTTGTCTGGTAGTAAGTGCCTCCGTCTTTTTCTTTTCGTTTCCACGGTGCATCTATGTCTGATTGGGCCCTGTAGGTGCCCACGTTTATTGCGGTATGAATCGAGCGCAGGCAAACATCACACTAACCATTTATATAACTTATGAAATAATTAACATTTGACAAGACGGTGGCTTGTGGCTCAGCAATAACAGCCGCATGGGCCGATCCATCAGGTTAAGCTACGCTTGCCACGGTTGGTCCATTAAGGGTGACTATCTATCCATACAAAGACCCCTCCGTGCCTCGCAAAGCACGCTAAGCAGTTGGTACGGGTCATCAGAAGCCCGAAAGTCTGAAAACCAGTCTTAGTAAGTGATATAAGCAGTCGCTCCACGTAAAATACTGGTATACAGCTGCATCCAGTTAGACTGGAAGCCGACCCCAACGTAGTTGGGAAAAGGCTAGGGAGATGATGATAAAATAAGTTAAAAGAGATATTTATTTTATTTTTATATCCAAATTATATTTCATTGTATGCTGCACCGGTTGACGTCATCACGTCAACGCCGGCTGTCACTGAAAACTAGCGCTGGGGCTCTGTCTCGCATAGGGTCGCAGCATTATGCTGAGCGATGGCTGTTTTGCGTGGATGTGACGCATATTTTCCCTCGACTTGTTTTTTTTTAAATCTTTTTTTTGTGTCATTGTTATCGCAAATAAACGTATTTCCTTTCTAAAACATTTTTGCCGTAGCATAGATTCGATTGCTTGGTTTACAGAACACCATAAACCCTGCAGCAATACGTGGTGTACAAAGGTGCAATGGATCCGTGGTATAACATTTTATTTATTCAAACCACAATCTTCTCTGTACCCATACAACTTGTATGTTGCTTCTGAGTGCAAACCACTTCCTGTGTGTGTGTGTGTAACAAAGTTTTGTAACAAATTGACTTTGCATTTTGTTTAGTTAATCCAAAGGATTTCTTTTAAAATTTGTATGTGCGTTTGCAGCCAGAAATCTCGCATGCAAAAATACGAAGACGTAAAAACCATCCATGCCCGGGTACGTGACAGATCACTCAAACAGTGACACAAAAGTCAGTCACAAAGATTATCATCCTACTGCCTCCTGCCATTTTAATACCCTGTTACCCAATCCATCCATCTCTACACCCATCAACTGACATACTTACTCATTTTTCACCCGACATGTCCCTCTGTCTCCCGGATACCATTAGTAAAGCGCTAGCAACGACTATTATGAAAAACTAATATATTTGACCAGTATCAAAATACGCAACAGCGCAGAATAGCCTTTACCAGAAATGGTCATCATATTATTGGTTCAGCAGCTTCAATATCATCAGGATAGTGCCGGAATATACTAGTTCATTGCAGACGTAGTACGACAGTGGCTCTCCTGACATCAACGGTCATCAGAAGACAGCCGTCACACAACCTTATTAGATTAAATTATCACTATCCAGTGTTCCTCTTATCCAACCTTTTCCAGTGATTCCAGTAACTTCGCAACAAAACTAGACGGTGCTACTTGCTGCACCGTCATATATAGGGAGAGGGGTACCTATGAAATTGGAGTTTTTTTCTCACAAATAGAGAACTTTGTCACTTCTAAGATTTAAAATATTCATCAATTGCTTGAATAATGACCATCATAGACAACTAACGATAGTAAAACAACCTTATTAATTATAGTTTTCTAAACATAAAATATACCGTAAAAATTACTCCTCTTTTTGTTAGCAGAAATGACCACTATTTGTTTTAATTTAAAACTTAGCCAAAACTTATTGTTGTCGCTTAATCTAAGTGACATACGTTATCTTAGTTTTTAAACATTAGTGCTGAAAAGTTTTAAACCATTAGTGTTCATGGTTGATAAATAAATTAAGGATAAATTAATAAATTGAGGAGCTCGTGGCTAACTAATAACTGCCGCACGGGTCGATCCATCAGGTTAAGCTATGCTTGCCGGGGTTGGTCTGTGGATGGGTGACCATCTTTACATAACGAGACTCCTCCGTGCCTCGGAAAGCACCATGAAAGCACGTTAAGCCGTTGGTCCCGGCTGTCATTCGTGGATCTTTGACAGTCGTTACGGGTCGTCAGAAGCCCGAAAATCTGATAACCAGTCTAACCAAGAGGTATCGTATTACCCAGTTACTGGGTTGTGGAGGTCAGATAGGCAGTCGCTCCATGTAAAATACTGGTATTCAGCTGCATCCGGTTAAACTGGAAGCCGACCCCAATATAGTTGGGAAAAGGCTAGGCAGATTGATTGGTTGTTAAATAAATTAAGAAAACGTTAGTATGAAAAATGGTTGCATTTTTTTTTAAAGAAAATGTTCTTTAAAATTCTCCATACAAAACGCTGTTTCATAGGTGGGAACCTAATATTTTTAATTTTTAATCAAAACATAGACCTTGATGACATGTATAGTGCCAAACAAAGCACCCCTTATTTACTGTATTGTTCCTTAGAACAACCTTTCGTATTACTCCTGATTATTCTGTCAAAAACTCAGTAACACAACACGACATTATCTCATAACTTGCACCTCAGAGCTAGTCGGTGCTAAGCGCTGCGAAATCTGTGGGTGACGTACTTAGCTAACAAACAACCTGGTGCCGCTCTTGCTTTGTGAAATATGAGTTTAGAAAGTAGGATAAATTAGGTGGTTGTTTTGTCTTTGATTAGTGGACAAAGTTTGCATTAAATATATACCCGTCAATTAGTTTACCTCCGTACAGGTGGAGGAGAGGCTAGCTGTTTCGAGTAGATAATTTACATTTATACTTCTAACAGACAGTCTTTGGGGTAGCCGACAGGGTAAACGGAATCCTGAAAGTATGACCACATTCATCAGTACACCTTCTGGTACGCGGAGAAGTAAGGACACATTTTTTTAATAGTGATCTTTTATGTACTTTGATTAATCGATTTATATGAAGTGTAAAATCTGCAAAATAAGTGTATAGTCTAAAATACAATAAAATATCTTTCATAACCTAACGAGACCTCTGCACGCCTCGGAAAGCACTCTAAGCAGTTGGTCCCAGCTGTCATTCGTAGATCTTTGACACGGGTAGTCCAGTCTTGCTAAGGCTTACACATTAACTGGGCTATGGAGATCAGATAGACCGTCGCTCCTTGTGAAATACTGCTATTCAGCTGCATCCAGTAGGGCTGAAAGCCGATGCCTATGTTGGCGTTGGGCAAAGACTAGGTAGCCTCTACTATAGTTTGACCGACACTGCTGTACCGCGCCTTGAGACGGCAGTGCAAGCTCTCATTCGTCAACGCTCACGGCATCCCGCTGCTCATTCGTGAACGCTGCCGCTCATTCCTAAGACAATTACATTGGCGTTTTTTCTGCGCTTATCAGCTCGATTTTGAACGTTCGATATACGCGCGCTGAAGTTACACGCTTATCTTGTACGAGTTTAGACGCACTTGTAAGCTCGTGTCAAGTCCATATTGCTACTGACTACAGATAGTTTAACTCATCTGTGCGCGCGGCGCTATGTATGGGTAAGGCGATAAGGACACGTGTTGCTCGGACGACGACTGCCGCGTCACTGCCACACAAACTAAAGCTGTATAATTACAAGCGCACCCACAGATGGCGCCGCGCGCACAGATGAGTTGAACTATCTGTACCGACTAAGCTTCCCTTTCCTTGTGTTTCAGAGAATACTTGCGTTATGTAATATTACAATTCCAACATATTCTAACACGATTCCAAGAACGGTTGAACATGCTAATTGCGTTCCCCAGTACAATGTGTGGGTAATATTGAATTATACAAGTCTGAGTGTCATGCAAGCGCCTAATGGAGCGTTCTTCGGAATATATGTATGTCATGTAAGTGATATGTGGAGTGAAGGGCGTCAGAAGGATTGTGTTTTGTTTCCTTGAGTACCTAGTCTTGCCTTGTTATTGCGACATCTCGACTTATACGCGACGATAATCTGCGGCTGACAATTCTCATTCATTTTGTTTAAAGCTCCGCAGACTTAGGACAGGCAAGAGGAGTCGCACGTTCTCATGCCTTGTCGCAGCGTAATACTCAAAGAAAATGATCGTTTCCTGCACGTTGTCTGTGGTAACGACTAAACGCAGACGTAAACGACAGTTCTGCGTCTAGTCGCAGCAACATGACGCAGATACAAACCAAAAATCTGCGTCTTGTTGGAGAGTCTAGACAAGATACACAATTTACGCGGCGTCTTTCTGTGGTCTTCAGATTATCTCAGAGAAAGTTACCTACCTACTTTACATTGTAACAGCGAATCAATTATCACCTTCTTAAGATCTAGGCCAGTTATTTTTTGATATTCAGATAGCTCATCCTAAAGAATTGCCCTGAAGAATATGAATTTCTCAAAAACCGCGGAATTTCGCGGGTATTCTGGTATAATAAAAGCCATGTGCCCGATGGAATTTCCACACAAATTTTCTTTCCGGAGTTGAATTTTCAAAAATCTATCCTTGATATCCGTCGTTATAAAAGGAACCACTTATCATATCATCACGCCTTGTTTCCCTGAAGGGTTGGTTAGAGTACACCCACATTTCACCAGTTATGTTTAAGTCCCATGTAATAGGGGGCGAGCTTATTGAATAAAAGGAACCCTTGTGCAAAATCCATGCTTCCAGACCCAGCGGAATATTATAGGCTGTGCATTGACTCTGTCATTGAATGAACTTAAGATTTGTGTTGAGTAGAAGACTCATCAGTACTGCAATGCTACCATATTCAAGTGACTACCTACAAGAATAAAGTGGTACTTCCACGAACAAGCACTTTCACATGAGCTGTATTACCAGGTCAGTGCTCCCGAGTTCTACGAAATAAATCAATAAGTATTAAGTGTAAAGTCAAGAAAGCCACACTTATTCTTCGTTTTCTTTTCTCAAAATGATGACATGGTGGAAAGGTGAGAGAAAATATGTAGCTGGTCTGATTGTCCGGAGTGCTCCGGACTCGTTGAGACATGTCAAAGACAAACATATACATATATTACAATAATCTCTGCGTAAAACGTCGTGGTGCGGCTAGCGCGCTCCCATTTGATTGATTTTACATTCTGTGATTACTTGAACTCACACACGGACTTATTAGTATTACTTGTTAAAATGTTAGGAATGTTAATTTTACAATGTTTGTAAATATGTGAGCACCATCTATCACATAATTAATTTTTCTGTTATTCTTTCATTTTTCATTCTTTTTACCTATCGTGGTATAGTAATTTTATTTTAGGTGCATCTTCTTTACATATAATTATATAATTAATGCATACCAGATATTGTGAAAAGATTTTAAAAGAGTAATGGTGGGGTTTCTTGCCCATTCTTCTCCATACAAAAACTACCTATTGGAAGTGGCGACTAGAATCTTTTTTTTTTGTTGTAAATATTGACGTTCAAAAAAGCCTTTTTTGTGCCTAATTAAAATAAATTATTTGACTTTGACTTTGACCTATAAACTCTAGGTCTGTGCGGGTAAAGTTTACATTGCCGTGACAGGTCTTACATGCAGGTGCTCGAAATTGAACCCACAACCTAGAGGGTGAGATGCGAGGTCTTAACTACAGGGCCATCATGACTAGATAGACAAATAGCACGGACGAGTCTCGGTATGTCGGCTTCCAGTCTATCTGACAATGTGATTGTCAAATGTCTGAGTGTCATGTGGCTAAGTAATGACAGCCGCATGTGTCGATCCATTAGGTTAAGCTACGCTTGCCGGGGTTGGTCCGTCGATGGGTGACCATCTTTACATACCGAGACTCGTCCGTGCCTCGGAAAGCATGTTAAGCCGTTGGTCCCGGCTGTCATTCGTGGATATTTGACAGTCGTTACGGGTCAGAAGCCCGAAAGTTACCGTGTTACCCAGTTACTGGGCTGTGGAGGTCAGATAGACTGGAAGCCGACAACAACATAGTTGGGGAAAGACTAGGCAGATTGATTGATGTCTGAGTGTCATGTAAGCTTTTTAACACATGGACTGCCTCGTCACTCTGGTGGTTACAAGCGAAGATGACGATGAAATTTTTTATTTACAAATAATATTTGTCTATCTAGTCATGATGGCCCTGTAGTTAAGACCTCTCATCTCACCCTCTAGGTTGTGGGTTCAATTTCGAGCACCTGCATGTAAGACCTGTCTCGGCAATGTAAACTTTACCCGCACAGACCTAGAGTTTATAGGTCAAAGTCAAAGTCAAATAATTTATTTTAATTAGGCACAAAAAAGGCTTTTTTGAACGTCAATATTTATAACAAAAAAAAAAGATTCTAGTCGCCACTTCCAATAGGTAGTTTTTGTATGGAGAAGAATGGGCAAGAAACTCCACCATTACTCTTTTAAAATGTTTTCACAATATCTGGTATGCATTAATTATATATAAAGACGATGCACCTAAAATAAAATTACTATACCACGATAGGTAAAAAGAATGAAAAATGAAAGAATAAAAGAAAAATTAATTATGTGATAGATGGTGCTCACATATTTACAAACATTGTAAAATTAACATTCCTAACATTTTAACAAGTAATACTAATAAGTCCGTGTGTGAGTTCAAGTAATCACAGAATGTAAAATCAATCAAATGGGAGCGCGCTAGCTGCACCACGACGTTAACGCAGAGATTATTGTAATATAAAGATGTCTTTGACATGTCTCAACGAGTCTGGAACACTCCGGACAATCAGACCAGCTACATATTTTCTCTGACCTTTCCACCATGTCATCATTTTGAGAAAAGATAACTCAAAATCAACCACCAACTCACCACCACCCACCAACTAACCAACCACCAACCAACCACCAACTAACTACCAACTTGAAATAATCCCTAATTAACTGCAATATTGCTAGCATTTGTTGGCTAACAAACAAATATACATATCTATATGACGACGACGTTTTACAATCAATGTTGTATAAGTTGCTTAACTAATTCTTTAACTTATTCATTTATCGTCATACGTGTTAGAAGACCACTAATGTGTCTTAACTTATTAGGAAGCTAATCAAAGAACTGAAAGTCTCGGAAAACTAATTTTACGTTTCAAACTTCCCTTCATACCACGGATGAAATCCATACATCATGTATGTATATCTATGGTATAAGGTAGGCATATGACTTCCTATCTGTTACGTATCTTCATCACGATGTAAGTAGATTAGCGACTGACAGATACGGGTTGGATCGCACGGTTGAGTATGATTTAGCTGTAGACTATAGAGTGAGTCAAAACACTGTCTGTTTATCGCAAGCAAATGTAGCGTTGAAATAGATTCATGCAATACAAGTAATAGTGTTAATTAGTTAACGTGTTGCGATGATAACCATAACCATACAGACGTTGAGTATGCTAATATTGACAAAATAGCATTATCTGTGAGAAGATAAATGATATTACTTACTAATTTGATTTATGCCACGAATGAGGCGCAAACTCCACCAAAGCGAACACGAGACAAGAGGAGAAGAGACGTTTTTTAAACAACCAATGGAATTTTGTTTTTCACATTTCTCGTCTCCACTCAGCTTCAGTGGATACCACTGAGCGAAGATGCGCCATACATATTTGTATGGCGCGATCAAAGCAGAGATGTGAGCAGTGCCTCACCGATATTGAGCTGGGTGACGTCGGCGGTGCCGGCGTGCACAGGAGACGAGAAGAGATGTGAGTGGCGTGCAGTCAAGTTCCGCTCTAGCCAGCAAACATCTCCGCTCCAGTTACGCATCTCCGCACAGTTTCAATGGATATAGTCCTCCAGACCGTATTTCGGCCACGGCGGCCAATCTCAACGGAGACTAGCCTTCGGCGCGGGAGATATTATAGTGCACAAGTGTGTGCGCAGACACAGGTGCACTCTCTCTTCCCTCACTCTCATAGTCCGATGGGACGGCAATCTGACACGACCGGAGAGAGATCAGGCGCAGGACCAACGGCTTAACGTGATTTCCGAGGCACGGGGGTATCACACCGCCAACTTCCAAACTCCGGGCTGTTACTAAGAAATTTCTAATGGAAAAACCCAATAACACCCGGGCCTCGGGACGTCAGGCAAAGGCCTGACCCGGGAATCGAACTCAGGACCCCACGCTCAGCAGTCGCGCTTGCAACCACGAGACCAACGGATACACTCTAGCTGAAAAACATCTCTTCTCGTCTTCGTTTCGGACATCTCCGCAAATCTCCGCTTTGGTGGAGGCCAGCGCTGATTCTTAAGTGGGTTAATATAGAAGAGTAAATTATTACACACTAAGGCTTTTGGATGCGCTTCTAAGGCACGACGTTATTTTGGGCATATGAAGAGGCCCTTGCCCTGGAAGGGGACAAATTACAGGATCGGTACTATTTTATTTCACAGAGTCCTTATATTCTGCACCGATTGGTTATGAGTTAGTAGTGCGTATGCACTAATAGACAGTGCAACAACTTTTAAGTACCATCGATGACATCGGCACTCGATAGCTTGTCTTATAAATACTCAAACGTTCTGTGTTCTATACATTGCCTGGACATGGTTTTTCACTCACAGCGGAGTGAAGCTTCAGGCAATACTCATAGGCAGTGATTTGACGCCGTTTCAGCGTATTCAGCGGTGCTGTAAATGATGGAAATGTCGAAATGTCGATGGTTGTCAATACAATGTATTGTGAAAATTTAAAATAATTGCAAGTTATAAAGATTACAAGTAAACGATTTAATACCACTTTCCCCGAAGGGTTAGACAGAGGTGTACCTATAGTACACCCACATTTCACAAGTTATGTTTAAGTCCCATGTAATAGGGGCGAATCTCAATAGGTTCGCCCCCGCATTGTGCCAATGCATTAACCGGGCAGTAAGCGCTTGCGACCACTAAGACTAATGAGGCAGTCAAAAAAAAACAAAACAACCGACTTACAAAATGAAAAATTACTTTAATTTTGGAAGTAGGTGTCTTTGGTTTAGCTTATTATTGAAGCTAACTCAAAAACTACCCAAATAAAATTAATACAATTTATATGAGACCACCTCTGAAGTACGAGTATGACTTATCAAACAAAAGAACAGTCACCAAAATCAATTCGTAATTTTTTGTCAATGAAATTACCTAGTTAAATTGTTTAAAATTTATTACCATAACACAACTTAAATTGTTCGTTTATCCAAAGTACAACTGTCATTCTATAACAGTTATTTGAAATGACAATAACACGGAGAATCGACGTAGAGTGCGCGCCACGAAAAAGGCCCGCGGAAAATTTGTGGAACTACATTTTTTTATGCAATGTAATACAATGACATAGACACTAGCGCCGCGATAAACATACTTTAGTGGTGGCACGGACTCTAGTATGTCTATTTAATAAACAATTCATTTTCCTGACTTAACCAAGGACAAAACACAATACAGATAAAACCAGAAAAGAGTTCTAAATAAATTTCTCGTCATTTTTAGAGATTCAAAAGCTACCTAGAAAACCCTTCTTGCAAACGATCCACCATCAATTCAAAGGGCCCTCAATTCAAAAGAAAAATTCACCTTCACATCATGACTAAGCGAAAACTCTAAAGAAATGTTACAACACCATAATATTTTACTTCAAAGGAAACGGCTGTTATAGGCGTAACGAAAATACCATGACAAAGTGGCCTGGCCTTGGTATTTAATGGAAGTTAAAAACCTATGGGGATTTGATTTGTAGAATTCAGAACATGGAGACGCCGCGGCGACCGCTGCTAGATATGAAAATAAATTAAAAGAAACAAAAAAAAAAAAATATGAAAAGAAATGATCACACGTATAATAAAAAATAAAAAATTATATTAATCTAGATGGAGTCGACATTTCCTATCTAACTTCCCCTTAGAAGAAACGGCCTTTTGAAGAAAGGATCACACAGATTTGTGTTGGCCTGTCCAGTCAGCGCAAGCATTTATCAGTAAACGTGCAGCTCAACTCAGAATTTAAGGAGCTCAACGACTCGAGGAATAGAAGCTGAGAAAATACAGTTGAATAGACCGCATAAAGTACTCAGAGCAGAGTAGAGGCGGCACTGTCGATACTTTCTACGAGTATTAAATACACATTTTCATCATGTAGAAATATATAATTTAATAAGATAGATAATGAATGATCAATGTCAGACGTCGTCAAACTGACTGGAGTGCCTTCTAGGTGGCCAGTATATAACACTGTCCATACAAACCGTTCACCGATTACTCGCATTACGACACACTTGCACGTGTTACAGAAACTGACAGCTTTTTTTAATTTAATTTTTATTGAAATTAAATATAGATAATACGTTTTGAAAACAATGAGTCTTTAAATTATGAAAGTAAATGAAATCGTAATTTAGGTTAAAGTTTGACCATTTAAATAAAGATGGAAAGTAACATTGCAAAATATAATTTATTAGAAACTAAGATAATTTTATGAATGTATGAACATTTTTGAAGTTTGCGGAAGTGCTGTTTATTATTATTATAGCCCTTGATTAAAAGTAAACTTTATCGTAAAACAAATTACGGAAAATCGCTAAAAAAAAAACTGTCAATTTTATATCCTAATAACCTCCTTGTTAGTCGGTTAAAAAAAAACATAATTCAAAACTCGGGGCATAATAATATACTACGCGGGAACAGTGCGGGTTAATAGACGTCACATGTCTCCGAATTTTTGGTTATAGAACATGCCGGTTTCCTCACGATGTTTTCCTTCACCGTTTTGAGAACAGTGATGGTGAAATTATTTACATAAAGTAAAGCGTCTGTCTGGATTCGAACCCCCGACCTACAACTCGTAAGTCGAGCCTGTTACCTCTGGGCCACTGCTCACATGCCGTCGATTATTTAATAATAGTAGGTACTTTAGTTCACTTATGATGGACTGAGGTCTTTTTTTAAATTATGATAATTATAAATAAATTACATAACATCACGCCTTGTTTCATAACTTTCATAATCTTTTATTTCCAGTAAAATGTTTACAAAGGTTACAAGTACAGTAATATGGTACAACATAAAGTGCATTGAGTATTATCTCCTGGCACCCAAACTAGGTTTATAGCCTGTGACTTGGGGACCAGTGATTCCATAAGGGTAGATGATCAAAATGATTTAGTAAAACTGTTTTCACCAGTAACATGGTTGACATAACAATATAATTATTATTTAAGAGTATAGAAAAAATAAAAAGTAAAAATAATTAATAATAAAACTGTTTGTGAGTGTTTGAGTTAGGGTGAGTTGGTCGTGGTAGGTGCAGTAGGTATGTTGTGGATGTGTAGGTAATGTGAAAGTGCGGTTTATGTATGGTGTGAATGTGTCCTGGTAGGTGTAGTAGTGGTAGATGTGTGAGCAAGTGTGAAAGTGGGGGGAATATAGGAGTGTTTGTGTGTGAAAATACTTGAATAAAGGGAGATCTGTCTTAAGCATTTGGGAAGAGAAGTTTTTCGGTCTCTTCATATGATTTCTCAATTAGCCATTCTTTAACTGCTCTTTTGCATTGGTGATAATTTAAACTGTGGATATGGAGAAATTTATTGATTTTATTATATAAAATATAGCTGAGGTAGGTGAATTGGTGTTGTGCGAAGGTGGTTTTGTGTCTAACTGGTGGTAGGGCAATGTCTGCGCGACGTTTAGTACTTGCTGTGAACGGCAGCCGATGTTTCCTCAATACACATTGTAGCACATATAAGCCTCTCACAGTCACTTTGAAGACGGTCTGTGTCAAAAGTTGTGTGCCCATAGCACATCTTGGTGCCATGAATTTTATTGATGTGTAATCTTTCCACTCGCTTTTCTGCAATCTGTGGAAGTGGTATCTTAAGAAGGGACGGAAGTGTGTAACAGTTAGCCGGGGAATCGCGCGCTATTTGTTTTGAACAATGAGCGCGCTCGGT
This sequence comes from Xanthia togata, assembly GCA_963853775.1. NCBI lineage: Eukaryota > Metazoa > Arthropoda > Insecta > Lepidoptera > Noctuidae > Xanthia > Xanthia togata. The sequence continues at coordinate 8,651,022 of OY970817.1, read as the reverse complement.
GCGGTAGTTGGCCGGCAGAAACAACCTTAATTTTGTTTTCACCACTCCCGCACGAAAGAAGTGTCTTTCCTCTATGAAAACAGTGAGGAAAGTAATGATCCCGATCAGAAACTAACCTTGCCTGATTTTTTTATGTTAAGTTTTAAAGATATTTAAAAAAATAAAGAATTATTTTGATTTGCTTTGTAACTATTTAATTTATTTACCTATGATGACTGAATACTTTCTTGCTGGGAGTGGTGAAAAGTTTTGTATGCAACATGAGAGCAAGTTTATTTGCTATTCGTTTTGTTGAGTCTTTCGCTTACTCAGGATTGAAATTTATAATCACTCGCTGCGCTCGTGATCCTATTTTTCAATCCGTCGTTCGCTCAAGACTCAAAATCAAAACTCATAGGAAAAACGAACTTTCCTCACATGTTGGATAAATAACTATTATTACCTTAATGTTGCTTATTATCAAGGTGCGATGTCAGATGTTACACATCATATGCGAGTACTGTAAGCTTTGCTCGTTTTTATTTGTACTGCGACTTCTAAACGCTGACGATTCAGTGCTCTGTGTTGTCGACGAAAATTAATCACAATCTAATGATTGTGATTAATTTTCGTCATGTCAACTAGAATTTTAGTGACGGAATGAAAAGTTTTTAGTTGGTAGATGAAAAGACATTCTTTGACAGTCGTAACGTACAATTTTGAACGTTTCGTAGACCATTTCGTATTAAATAGTTTATGATACCGACAACCAAAATATAAATGTGCTTTATGAAATTAAGTTTTTTTTTTTTTCTCTCTTCTACTCTTACACTCGTTGTCTACATCTTTTTCATCCACTTTCCTATCGCAGGTATGCTGGAAGAGATTTCTTTAGAAATAAGCATCACCTTTGTACGTATTTTTATGTTCCTTTTTTCTTGTCTGTTTATATGTGAGTACATAAACTGATAAATAAATAAATATTTTTGCAATGTTTCCGAAAACAATTTCGAATATTTACACCGTCATTACCTTACTATGTAGGCTCGTGACTAAGTATAATAACAGCTCCATCTTTACATACTGAGACCCCTCCGTGCCGCGGAAAGCACGCTATGCCGTTGGTCCCGGCTGTCATTCGTAGATCTTTGACAGTCATTATCGTCCGAAACCTGAAAGTCTGATACCCAGTCGTACCTATTGACCCAGTAACTGGGTCAAATAGGTAGTCGCTTCACGTAAAATGCTGGTATTCACCTGTTTCCGGTTAGACTGGAATCCGAGCCCAACATAGTTGGGAAAGACTGGACAGATGATAAAATGAAAGAACATAACCATCAGGCCAATATTCCCCGAATGGTTTGGAGGAGGTGTATTGACATTTCGTCAGTTATGTTATAAGGGCAAGACTAAATATAAACTGGACACAAATTCAGACTCCGGCCTGTACTGAGAAAACACAACGGGGATCGAATCTAGATTCTGCTTTCACTCCCAGGGTCTTTATTAAACTGGAGCTGCTGTCCATGTATGAAATATGTATTGACGACATGGTTGGCGCAGTGGTTAAGCGATTGACTGCTGCGCTGCGTGTCGCGGGTTCGATTACCGCCCGGAACAAATATTTTTATGACCTACATGTAGTTGTTCCGGGTCTGGCTGTTTGTGTATGTGAGTTTAATGTTTGTAAACGCACCCACAATACAGGAGAAATTCCTAGTGTAGGGCAACGTTTAAAAAAAATAAAACATGTTCTTTGAAATAACCACCTTATAATATTCCTACTATTGTCCCACTGGTGGGCAAAGGCTTCTGTTCATAAACAGAAGGCAAGCCCATTTTGATCACCAGGCTTGCTCAAGCCAAGAGCCCTACCATCACCTCTTTTAGCAGTATTATTTTAATCTCACTTGAGCGTGGGAAAGAGATGGAGCTAGACGTCCTGTATAGCTCCAGTTCTTTCTCGCACTAAAGTTATAACAAAGTAATACTGTTTAAAGAGGTGGTGGTCAGCCCTCTGATTGGCGATTTCAGATATATCACTACAAATTCTAAAACAAACCCATCGTGTCTGTCTGAACGCGATAAACTTAAAAACTACCGAATAGATTTTCATACTAAAAATTCTACTATAATAATAATAACTAATAAATAACTAATAGTCTATTTTCACCAATGCACGGAGTGATTCATGAGGAAGGTTTGGGTGAATAATTAACTAAGAGTTTGTGTAAGCTGGCTGAAATATGATCATGTAAATTACTCCAAGTAGGATGATCATTAGTTACATCTAAATCTAAACAAAATGCTCTATGCTACACGCTGAAAAAAAAGTAAGCTAATGATCTACTAACTTCTGTTGCTAGTTATATAAGTCCAGGTGTCTTAATAATGTTTTCCAGTCCACGATAAACTAAGAAAGTTTGAACGCATGAATTTGAAAATCTCAAGTTATTACTATTTTTAACAAATTTATCTATTTGTGTCAATGTGTTTCGGAAGAAAAATAAAATGGGCCCTCAGTCCAGATGCACAACCTCGTGCATAAGAGGCGGACGTCCTAACCACTGGGTTATCACGACAATAACCCTTCTTAGTAGTCGTTTATAATACCCTTGGTTATATCTATAGTAATTAAGAAAAAATGAACTTTACAATCATACTTAAATCTTTATTTACATAACACGTTAAAGGTTTATGATTATGATTATAATTCTTATTAATTGACAAGAGTTACATTACAATATTCAAATATTAATGCAAATCTATAATAATTCCATTTATTTGATTTATTTGAGATTTACATAATTATCGAAATTACTGTTTATTCGATTATGTACGTATTTTGTTATGAACCCAAACCAACCCATTGAACCCATTGTTATACCCAATCAAGTATTCAAGGTTATCGATTGTAATCTCTTTAGTTTGGGTTTTATGTTCATTCGTCTTTATTATGGCCTGAATTGGTGGCCTGAATGGATTTATATATTATATCGTATCTACAAAAGCCATTCATAATAAAAATGATGATACCTATCTATCCGAATTTTGAAACAAGGCCATGGCGAATACTGAAAATGATTTTTTTAAACCCAGTCCGATATGAAACAATTTAAAAAAAAAAAATAATGTGTGGTTGGTCATTGATATTGCTTTTTTTCTCCAACCTTTTTGATGTCTGAAAGCGCCATCTGTTAAACGCAGCCGTAACTTTTCTACAGCTGACTTTCTCTGCGTTAAATTTTTATGGTAATTCCAAATTTAGAGGATAGATGGCAATATTTGTAAGATTCTTGTAGCATTTTATATGTTGTAGGATATTTAGATTTTATTTTTTTCACTCGAACTTTATTATTTTAAAAATCTTATTTTCAATTGTAATTTTCTTTTTGTCACCAGGCCTGACCAGTCTTCCTCCGATGGAGGTAGAGAGAAGAACACAAGCAGGCTGAATGGCTTCCTCAACCTGAAGACACCCCTGATCAGCACAAAGACTCTTGGGTAAGTTTAGATCTAAATAATAATAATTAAAAGTATTTCCACGTAAACAGTGTCTTCACTAAAAACTCACGTAAAAACTTTTTGTTCTTACGTTAAGCGCCATCTAGATTTGAAAAGTGAAACTAACTGACAGGCTTAATTCCGAACTAGTTTGCGCAGTAAATCATAGATGGCGTTTTGCTGACTGGTTTTGAAATGACCCCAACGCGTCTTCACGTTGTCATCGAAACTGGTATATTTTGTTAGCCAAGTAGGAAATCTATTTACTTATTCAGAAAAACACGATTTGTTGTAATCGGAAATTTGCCAGGAAAAACCAAATCATGACTCAGTGTCGAATCGTAAGCATGTCAGTTTTAGGTACCTACTCGCTTTATGTGGTCGTAAATACAGACATTCGTTACGTAACATAAGCCTCGTATCTTTGTTATCCAAAAGTAAAGGGAAGTAGGTACCCACATTTTACTTACGTTCCTGAGTGTATTAGGAAATGTAGTGCAAAATGTGTTTTTATCAAGGTAAGGAAATATGTAAGTACTATCAAAGAACTTCATATTTAAGCAGTTCGAAAATCCCGTGAATACGATGACCACATCTGTTACCGCCCCGGTTCTATTATAGCCGCCGAGCGTTGCAAGCAGAAATAGTCCTTACGATGTTATCCTATGAAGTTGTTCGATGGTACATAGATCACGTTTTTTTTTTCAACATAGGAATAAAATCAACAAAAAAAAATGACCGTATATAGAAAAATTCAGTACAATTAAAAATGATAATAAATGTATTTTGCAGTTATTGACTTATGCCTTCTTTTTCACGCATCGACGTTCAGGGGACTTATAAGGTAATTTCTGTAAGTCTTGTGGCCCCAGACCTACTCATAAAATAAACCTTAAAAAAACTTACCTGTTTGAGTCCCGCACTGCCGAACCAATACAAGATTTCAATAAAAAATCATGATTCTGTCTAAAACAGGAGCCTTTATTTTGAATAATACAATATTTTACGAATATTTAAACCTCTCGAAATCAGCCAATCACATCACGCATCCTTCGACGCCATTTGTTGTGACGTCATCATTTAATAATTACTTCGTTTAAAATACCCGAGAAAGGTTTTCTCTCAACTCCCCAAAGGAACGATCCTAATAAAACTGGAAGTTGGAAACATTAACCATTTTATTGCATTACCCTTTTTTTATTTGACCACTCCGATTATAAAACGGATTATATTTACCTACATTTTTACGTTAAAAACTCGTTTGGTTTTATGTTAGAAAAATGTACTATGGTAACTTAATATTTATTTTTTGCGTGTGGCATCAAACGTTTAAATAGTTTTTGTAAAGTGCCTTAGCCTAGTACAGTACGACACAATTTAGATGTAGCATCGACAAAATCTACGCATCAATTTTACGAATTATATAAAATTTGATTATGATGACTTTACAAGGTATTGCGTTTGCGTAAAGATCATTTTCGCCTAAAGCAGTAGTAAAAATTGGTGATTTTGAAGGCGCGCTCAGTTCGGATGTGATCGGTTTTACGAATTTTTCCGATGATCTAAGTGCTGCCAAACAAATTGGATGTACACACACACCTTTAGGTAAATGTAGGGCGTATTTTTTATATTTTATTAATACTAGATTCGCACCCCGGTTTCACCCGCATAAGTATCGATCCCATGGGAATATCGGGGTAAAAAGTATCAGTCCTAATCTAGTTCCCACGTGCTAAATTTCATCCAAATCCGTTCAGCCGTTTTAGCGTGAAAGCATAACAAACAAAAAAATACTATCGCATTTATAATTCAGTTAGGTTAGTAATTATTCATAGATTTGTAAGTATTGTAGTGCTTTAGTGGCTGGCAGTTTGTATGACTGGCAGCAACATTCCAACATTTAAACTTAGAATTACTTTTTGATATTTAAGTGTCTAGCATTTGTCTTGTGACAGATCGTGCTAGGGCCCCGTCTCGTGCAAGCGTGCTTCTAATATTGTATTTACTTGTGAGCTTATAATATAACGGTCCTCTGGACCTCTTAAAGTACCTCCGCATATCTTATTCCATAGTTACCAACCCCCTGTGAGGTTAAACCCTCACAGTATCTACTTATTTTACATCAGGAAGCGTGCTAGCAGCTCTCCAAGCTGAAACTCATTGTTTTCTAATTTTCTAAATATGAAATAGTGTTAAGAACGCTTATCCTAAAAGTTGGCAACGGCGCAAATAGCTGTCAAGTATTTGATTAATTTGGCAATATTAATGTATGAAAATTTGAAATGTGGCTAACTAGTGAACTAAAATATTGATTGTGAAATGTAATAATTAATATCGTAACACCAAATATATCGTTTTAGATGTAAAAAAAGTATTTGGAAACTTTCCAAATGCCTTTTTTACACCTAAAACGGTTACAACATCAAATTCAGTGTTATAATTGCAATTCAATAGTAATATTCTAGTTGAACAGGGACGGAAGTGTTTAACAGGAAGTACTCGTAGATGACGATGATGATGAATATTGTTTATATCATAGATATGTCAGCCTAGATGTCAGATGTTACACATCATTTTAGACTATTAAATGGCTCGCTCATTTGTGAATTTTTCAAGCCTACTTGGGAACTTATGAAACACCAAAAGCTAGATTCCAACTGGTCTTTTTCTATGGAGAAGAGCCAGCCAGAAACGAAAAAAACGGTCATGGTATCCCTTTCCGGCTTTACCGCGACTTCGACAGGCATCGGTCCCAGCGGACACCTTCAGTTGTGCTGACTTCTCTTTGAGGTGCACGTGGAACACAACGCGCCGTTGACCCGGGCCTGGTCCTTATCGGACGGCGAGCTACCCATTGCTAACCATCCGCAAGTCCGTGCCTACGAAGGCCGGAAATTGGCCTGCGATTCCCGACACCCGGGGCATCTCCTGTGGTGGCTAGGGGCGTGAGGGCGCGAAATATGTCTTTCCCTCACGCGTTCCACCTCCTTCTTTGCGAGTATTACTGCTTCGCAGAAGGAGGTGACGGCCTCCCATGCCCTCTTACTCCGTACTATGTCCTGGATCAGGGCCGGATGCGAGAGATGACCGCCACCGATTGCCTCCACGAGGACACGGCGATGCTCCGCCGAAGCCGGGCAGACCTTCACCGTATGCTCCACCATGTCCTCCGAGCGATCCACACAATAGAAAGTGTAGGTCTGCCAATAAAATTCAAAATACAAAAAAAAAAATTCCAAACTAGGCTGAGAATAAGCACCTTTCGAACGTAACAAAATTACATAAGACAGTCCCCCAAAAACACCCGCTCATCACCACTTCCTAGTGCTTTAGTTGGGAAGGAGAGGTGGCACAACGAATTCCCCAGCAGCACAGCTGTCTCTCTCTGTTCTTGTGTCAATCCCCAAGCTCCTGTTCCAGCCTTATCCAGATTTTTTCCGCGATGGCTCAAATTTCATCCGCCCATCTCGCTGCCGGACGACCGACATCTCTTATTCATGTGTCATCACTGTGCCTTGCCAGGTGTCCTGTCTAACTCTATTTGAGTTCCATAATACGCTTTCCGATATGTAAGACCTTCGTAGTCAACGGATCTCGACGTTTGGAACTCGGTCTATTAGCCTGATGCCAAGCATGAACGCTCCATGGCTCTGCGCAACTCACAGGCACAGAAAAGCTCACGCAGTGGTAAAAATATTGGCCGGTCAGCCAGCATATACATAATATAGTGGAGATAATTATCCAGAATGCGTAAGTCATGACGTGTATTGCCACTCTTAGAATATATTTTAATGTTCTAGACACTTGGCAATCGGGTTCGCTGACTGGCTTATTATTACAACGACCCTTTTTGACGTTTGTGTCGATACAATCAACTCAGTCTATCACAGTACACTGTAACACATAAAGACCTCTCACAAGTTGCAAACTCAAAAACTCAAACTCAAAGCATTTATTTCAATTAAACCATTTACAGGCACTTTTGAAGTGTCAAGGGTCAGTCAGTCAAAAATATGAAGCTAGTTGCCCATTCCTAAGCGTAGTAGGTTACCTATGGAGAAGAAAGGGTAAGAAACTCCACGGACACTCTTTTAAATCAAAAATTTGATACATAATATTGGTTACATCATTCATTTTGAAATTATGCATATGAGAACAATGTAGAAAGATGTGCACGTTCGTAAAAGCGTCCGTAATAAAAAGAAAAAAATAAAGAATCATTCAAAAACTTTATATAAATTAAAATAAGCCACGGCAGCTAAGAGATGACCAGTCCCAACTGACGGCACCCGTTCACGAACATGACGCATGGATCAGCACCATTCGACCCAACCATTTTGAAGGGAGCTAAATGATCCAACACACGCGCTACCATCAGCGAGACATCTGAGTGAGCATGACATACTCACAGCCGCCAGGGCACATTCAAGTCAATGAAATACTACATATATTGCACCACAACACCCTGTTCTCTTCCATTCTGTTCCAGACGGCTTTTAAGACCACTTTTGCTAATGGTTAATTCATGGTCTTCAGTCCAGGATTCGTCTTCTCCAACGGTCATCCATCGGTCCTTTGACAAAATCCACTCCAGTCCACTGCCACTTCAATATCGAATGTCGTCGATGTCTGCAGTTCTTTTCCGGATGATGTCCTTTCATGTTGATACAAGAGAAGGGAAATACGATATTATCATGGTTTCGCCTTAAAACGGCGTATATCCGCACGATATTAAGAAATGCCTCCATATCGTAACACTGTATGTAGGTATATTATATTTCGGTGGAATATGTTGGAGGTACGCGCGACATGGGAGCAGAATTGAGGGTATGCACGGTTCAGTACTTTTGGGTGAGTGTTTGTTGATAAGCGATAACGGGAATGGGTTAAAATGTTTTGAAACCAAAAAATTGATGTGTTTTCAGCCCGTCATACACGTAATTATAATATATATTAATATAAATCATAGCTATTACTATATATTTTCCATAGTAATCTTAGAGCGACTTCAGATGCAGCTATACTATTATATTTCTATTTCGTCACTAAATATAAACAAGGCAATATTAATATGTAGCATGATATATTAAACCGCAGACCAAATGAAGGTGAAAATATATATTATAGTAGTTATAGCTACCGTGTTTGATGGACGTTCATGTGCGAAACGAAATAATTATTCCACATTATAGAAAGGTATGGGAAAATTCATTACCTTTTAGTGGTTTGAGGAACAGGGTGTAAAATTCACTCATCCTCTATAGAAAAGGGAGGATCCTCCGAACTGTCATATCTGGCGGGCAACTGCCCAATGGTTCAAGTCGGGAGCTTGTATATATGTCGATCGCGCGATAACCTCTAATTGCGCGATGCAGGATTTGTGTGACGTCAGAATGTTGTGTGACGTCAGGATGTTGTGTGACGTCAGGATGTTGTGTGACGTCAGGTTTTTAATGCATAGTTCGCATGTGGTGATGTAGATGCTGCCACAACCTACTTATTAGGAAAAAAAACAGATAATTATTTTTATATCGAAAATTAGTTTTCATATTATATTGCATGTTTGGTTTACTTCTTTAAATTTTTGTGTGCTGGCTGAGCTGTAGCAGATGTTATTAAGCTAAAGATGAGAAAAATTATTCTTTAAGATAAACTAACCAGAATAGTTGGATACCAGAACTGACTAGGTACTCCAAATCGTTAAAAAATTGAAAAATATTTTTTAAATTTTATTATTTTTGTTATAGCGGCAATACATATTATACAAACTGTGAAAATTTCAACTGTCTACCTATTACGGTCCATGAGATACAGCCCATTGGCAGACAGACGGACGGACGGAGGGAAGTTTGTCACTCTTCGCCTTCTTTTCTGGGTAGGGAGCCCTATAAATAAAGAAAATACGTTTATTCGTTTAAGTATTGTCATGTCGTGTTAACTGTTCAGTATACACAAATTTTCCGCTCCCGCATCCGTTACTCCCAAATCTCTACCTTACCTCAAGGCCAAACTAATAAAAACGAGAATTTATTTGGACCCAAACGTACTCCGTGATTGACAAGTGAGACCGCGAGATGATTCTATTTTTCTCAGATTATTTTATATTATTGCTAGCGTTTCGCCCGCGACTTCATCTGCGTGGATTTCATTTTTCCTTTTAGCCTGCCTGTTTTTCCTCTATACTCAAGCTATTTTTAACGTACTTAAAAAAATAAGACATTCTCAATTTTGTTCGTGCATAACTCCGTCATAATTACGAGTATATAGACGATTTTTTTTTTAAAGGGTTATGCTCTCGAGATGATCCGATATAAAAAAGTAAAAAACAGTCTTCCAAAAAAAAAAAAATACAAAGTGAAAAATAAAGTTATATTTCACTTTATAAGTAGTGTTTTTTTTTTGAAGTCGGTTGTTTCTTTTCGTAAAAAAGGTTTTTATCATTTATTTTTAGACATGTTCCACCCACTGCAGAAGGCCTCCTCCCTTTGTGCTATGCTTTCCTGGTCTGTGTGAGCCTCAATTGGGTCTAACCATTCTTGTCATCGTACCAGCTGGGTTTTGGTCTGCCAACGCTCCTTCCGACGACGCGACGTGTGACGGCTGTCCAATTACGTATAGCCATAGTAAAATAGACTTTAATGCATTTCAGTTTAGTAGTGTCTAGTAAGAGTACAAGTTACTAACATACAGATAGAAAAAGAAACTGTCGCATTTATAATATTGGGTGAATGTATACAGGAAAAAGCCTCAGTATCTCTTGCTTTGAGTAATATTTTTGGGACTCCTGTTTGCATTTTATGGTTTATTACATTGGTTTATTTATATTTGTATTGGGTTGGTTGAACTATTGTGTTATTTGCAGTGGAAATACTTATAGCTCTCCTAGCGGCCAAATGTCGTATAAAACAGAATTTGTTGGTGGAGGGTTCCGTACCTTGAGAGTAAAACGAAATGATTCAGTATAAGATTACTAAAGCGCAAAACCGTTTGTCGCAGACTTTTTTTCTCATTAACTGGTGCAACGAGTAGGGTTCGAATTTACGTCTTTTATATTTAGTTATTTGGCCTTTTGTAGGACAATATTAACTATACTACAATAATATAGCAGAAATTGCTATATTATTGCTAGTCTGTCAAGACTTTTTTATGTAAACAAAATACAGGATCGGCTTATAGCTAGTGACCCGCCCTTTCTTCGTACGGATGCAATGTATTGTGGTGACATGTCCGAAAATCAATATGTATTTGTGCTAAATCAAACATAAATTAATGTCTGATACTTAGAATTCTTGTACAATAAACTCTATAAATGATAATTAAAAACGCATCAAAATTCAATGCGTAGTTTAGAAGAACTAAGCAGCTGTACAGAAATGAGGAGATCCGCAAACGAACTAAAGTCGCTGACATAGCCCAACGGATTAGCAAGCTAAAGTGGCAGTGGGCGGGGCACATAGCGCGCAGAACTGACGGCCGATGGGGCAGAAAGGTTCTGGAATGGAGGCCATGTACCGGCAAGCGCAGCGTATGAGGTCCACCCACAAGGTGGACAGACGACCTAATAAAGGTCGCAGGAAGCCGCTGGATCAGGATGCAGGTTGCTTCCAACTGGCCGATTCGGAAATCATTGGGGGAGGCCTTTGTTCAGCAGTGGACGTTCTATGGCTGAAATGATGATGCGGAAAAAGCGATTTTGTTTTATACTATAATTATATCCAACCGAGCTTTGCTCGGGTAAAAATAGAGAATGCTCATTTAATAGTATAGAAAACTTCATACTAATCCCATGTATAATAAAATACTAATTCCATGCTGCCATGTCATTATTCTAAGGTAGACATCTTGTTCTAAACTTTGGACGATCGAGCTCTTCTCGGTGAAAATACGAATTTTCCCAGATATGAGACCTAGCTAGATCGACCTTCAACCCCTATATTGCAACTTTTATCGAAATCGTTAGAATCATTTTCTAGAATGTGATTACAAATATATATATTTGTTTTTAATATTATAGGATGTACTAGTGACCTGCTTCTGCTACTTTTTACGTCTTGACAAAACATCAATCAAACATCAATTTTTCTTTAATATAACGTAAGTTTAATATCAATTTATTACACAAAAACCTTTCAGAACAAATTCTCTAAATAATGGTGAAAACTGCATCAAAATCCAATGCGTAGTTTAGAAGAACTAACGTGCGAAAAAGGTCGTGGTCAAAGGCCGGTCAGGCTTCACAGACTGTGGTGAAACCCAGGTTAACTCGCAACAAGGTGATGCTGTGTGTGTGTGGTGGGATTGGAAGGGCATTATTCATTATGAGCTGTTACCACCAGGCAGGACCATCGATTCTGAACTCTACTGCAAACAACTGATGAGGTTAAAGCAAGCAGTTGAGAAAAGCGGCCGGTTTTAAAATATTATGTAGATATTTAAAATAAACGTTATAGAAGACACTTAGATTAGAGTTTCATATTAGATCTAGATTATGTATATAGTTTAGCCCTAAACCTAGATTAGGTAAATAATCCTTGATAAGATGATAGGTTAAGATTATGTGAGATTATTATGAGTTAAAAGATATGGCAGGTTATTCAGACGTAGATACTCGTACCTAGATTTAAGTTCAGAATCCACTTCTTTCATTCGACAAACGTGATTGAGCTACGAAACGGGCACTTGAACGACACGCGCGTCCACACTCATGTACAATCGAAAAACTTCATATTATCTAAGCAGTTTGAAAACAAAATCCCGTGAACACGATGACCACATCTGTTACCACCCCGATTCTATAACGGCCGAGGGCTGCAAGCAGAAATAGTCCTTACGGTGTATAGATATGAACTTCTTCGATGGTACGTATCTGCGTTGATGCGTGAAAGCAAATGCGGAGTTCGGTACTACGCTGCGTATAGGTTTTAAACCCTGCCAGTCGCACGCAGCTCGTGGTGACCAATCATTGGTTGTGTGTGAGTATAAGGCCGTATTCTGCGGCAGCAGCGGGCAGTAGGGTGGCGGCGGCAGTGCCAATGGTGCGTTCAAATGCATATTTTTATATGAAACTGTCCTCACTTCCCGCGCCGCACTGTGGATCGAAAAAAGGCTCTCGAAGACATAAGAGCTTACATTTTTTACTTAAAATGGCTTCTAATATGATGCATAAATATATCAAAGGATACAATCTGGTAGGCAGATTGGCAACCCAATTTTGTTTGCAAAACATATACTTGGTGGCAGGGACATCGACGTGAAAACTGTTACCATGGATTCAGTACATAATTCTGAACGCCCCAGGGTTTTAAAAAAAACAGATGTTTCATAGAAAAGTGCAAAATACTAATAAAAAGGTATGAAACAGCTGTTTTTTTTTAATAACCGACGAAAAATTTCAACGCAGATTCAGATTCATGTACTGAATCCATGTTGGCATAAATAAATGGTTATTTAGGAGCATGAAGAACAGGGTGTAAAGTTCTCTCATCCACCATAGAAAAGGGAGGATCCTCCGGCCAGACGGGCGTTGTGTCTGGCGGGCAACTGCCCCGGAGTTAATGTCGAATAGTCTTATAAATGTCGTTCGCGCGGTAAACTCTAATTGCGCGATGCAGGATTTGTGTGAAGTCATGTGTTTCATGCGTAGTTCGTATAACTGCTACATTTACATCACCGTGTAAAATGACATTATGTTATTGTCTTGTTCCGGAGATATAAGCATTAGCTCCATTCTTTTTTTTTTTTGCAAACAAAGTACGTTACGACTTTGCCTACCAAATTGTTTCCTATGTTATAATGTATGCATGATATAGTCTATTAGAAGCACTTATAAAGTAAGCTCCTATGTCTTCGAGAGCCTTTTTTCGATCCACTGTGCGCCGCTGCCATAGAGAACAGTTCCATATGCATTTGAACGAGCCGCTGCCCTCCGGGCCACCCCGCTGCCCTTAGGATTGCCACTCGTGAAAATTATTATATCAAAAAACCATAATTTATTCCAATAATGCTTTAATCAAAATGCCTTTCTTACCTACAACAGGCAGTTCATTTAATTACCCATCAACTGCAATCTACATCAAAATTAATACCTTATTAACTGTGACTTACCCTACTTCCATGATGATCAAAAAAGCAAAGAACGAGCTTGTTTCAGTCAAGTTAATTAGAACAGGTCTAAGAAGATTAATTACAAGAAAACGGACAATAGAGTAGGTAAAATGTTCCACTACGAAATAAAGGGTAATTCTACTTTGGTTTGTTAGCATTTTGTTTTGAATGTTAACAGGGGATGAATTTAAACAAATGGTTTTGCTCCTATACATAAAATGTTGGACTGTGTTTGTATTATTTTGATAATGTTAATAATGTCTGAAATGAAAAGGTTTATTCTGTAAATAGGATATTGGAATCGCTTTTACAAGATATCTTTAAAAAAAAAATTGTTAGATGAGTTCGGCGTTTCCTATCTGACTACTCTGAGAAGAAAGGCCGAAACAAACTCAGAGGTCACAGTCTCTTTTAAAGTCCAGACATAATCTTGGTCAGGCCATATGAGGGCATACATTTCCATTGACGTCCAACGAGTTGGAGGTTGATATTTTTTTTACAGAAAGGGTACTTTATTATAAGCACTCACGCAAAGTTTCAACACGCGGAGACGTGTACTTTTTGAGAAAAAAAATATTGAAAATCAATTTTGTCATTAAATTACAGCGCTATTTTCATTACGAGCTATTAAAATTATAATGTTTAGTGTTTACAGTCTTTGCCGGCTTGTGGAACGAAACGTAAGACAGACGCAAAAAAATAGATTAGGTTCAACTTATGTCACAGAACCGAATTGATTGACCCCGACTCCACCTGGTACGAGTCTGTCCTACCCCTTGAGTGTTTTTGTAGACCCGGAGGCACGTAGGGAGAGCAGCCTCCGCCTGCTGTAACAAACCGTAGGCATCGGACGAGCCGGAGCGGCTGAGGCTGGTCGCCGAAGGCGACCAACAAGCCAAAGCTGCGGAGGCGAGGATGGATGCCTGCGGTTTGTTACGCAAGGGCGTAGAGGCTGCTCTTCCCGCAGTGCCGGAGAAGTTGCAGTTTCAAAATAGATACAGAAATCCCTCTGAATCAGTGTCCCTCCTTTTTTTTTTTTTGATGAAGTGGGTCCCCCTTTCTGTAGGGGGGAACGTCCTTTCCCCCAAGGGGTCCCCTCTGGTTTTTTACACTTATTATTAATTTTAATCCCTAAAATGAGGGAAATTTCCTCAGAATTAAAAATAAAAAAAAACTCAAAAAGGGGGGGGGGGCTCCGCAACTTTTCCTTTTAAGGGGGGGTAGTACCCCTCCCTCCCCCTCCCCCCCCACCCTCCTCCCACCCTAAATTCGTTGGACGTCAATGGAAATTCGTACCCATATGAGGATCATGTAGATTAGTCTGAAATGATCTTTTGAGAAAAGAACCACACAGATTTGAGTAGACCTGTCCTGTCAGTGCAAGCATTTGTCAGTAATCGTGGAGCTCAACTCGACGAACAATACCAAAGAAGAGACATTTGGGTAGGCCGCATAAACTACCTAAACTGCCAGACCATCATTAAAACTAACTGAGAAAGAAAAAAAATATACATATATCCACATAGTCTTCACATTCACAAAAAATAAAATAATATTTATTGGAACGAAGTTCTTTAATGACGCTTGGGAGTAAACTGGTAGAAATCTTCACGTAACGACAAACGTTATGCCCCTCCATGCGACTTTCAAGACTTTCATTATCGACTTTTCAAGTGTGAAGTAGGTCAAAATGAAAACCGCGATACGGCTCCGATTTTTTTTTTGTTTTCGAATCTCTAATTAGTCATTTGATGAACAACATAAAAACGATTCTGTCACCTAACTTTTTTATCCATAATTTAAAGTGCCATAATTTTTCGGAACAATACATATTATTTAACACAATACTTAGGACAATATGACTTTAGGTCATGTAAAATTAGGAGATTCAATTATTATAGTAAGTACTCGATATTATGATAGAATACTTTTAGAACTAAAGATAATATGTTAAACATGTAGCGGTTACACCGCCACATACTAACTACGCCTCAAAGACATGACGTCACACAAATCCTGCATCGCGCAATTAGAATTTACCGCGCGAACGACATAGATAAGACTATCCGAAATCAACAGTCGGGCAGTCGGCCCGCCAGACACAACACCCGTCTGGTTGGAGGATCCTCCCTTTTCTATGGTGGATGAGTGAACTTTACACCCTGTTCCTCATGACCCTAAAAACAAAATTTTGGTATTTTGAACATTATGGTTACTGAAGTTTATAGCAAACGTGTTATGGATAATAATTTTCGGACAAACAATTTTAGGAGAAGAAAGGGAGTACCCATAAAAACATCAGCAGCTTTACTTTGTAATCAGAGACTTATGCTAAGGTTTTCTAAAAGAACGGTGGCTACCACACAGCGTCTGCACATTACCGGCAAATGACGTCACTGAAACATTATTTATGAAAGTAAGTTGGTCTAGTGGTCGCAAGCGCTACTGCTGAACATGAGGTCCTGGGTTCAATTAACGAGGCGGGTAAAGTGTTATTGGGTTTTACTATCTAGAATTTCTCAGTAGTATCCGGAGTCAGAATTTATGCCCAGTTGATGGCAATAGGCTCGCCCCCTTTTACATGGGACTTAAAACATAACTGGCGAAATGTGGGTGTACTATAGGCAAACCTCTGCCTAACCCCCGAAGGATTACAGGCGTGATGTTATGTTATGTTTTTTAATAATTTTTATTGGAACAAAGTTCTTTAACACAGCTTGCGGTAGGAGTAAACTGGTAGAAATCGTCACGTAACGAAAAAGCGCTATGCGGGAGCTTCCATGCGACTTTCAAGACTCTCATTATCGACTTTTATCATGGCTAACGTTTTCATGATTTTCGAGTGTGCTAAAGCCGATCATATTCTTCTTCTTTGTAGCACTCTTGTCAGAGCGGTCGTGGTCTTAATGTAGTTTCTTGCCCAAAAGGTGATGTGATTCGCCTTACGATTTCACGCTCCCGCTGCCACCATATTTTTCATGTCAGAGGTCATTGCGGCCGCTATATGGAGACCATGGCTCTTCTAGAAAACCGTAGCTTTCAATAATCTAGGGTAAAAGACAAAAGATAGATAGATAGACAAATAATACATAACCACCCCTACAAAGTGTACTTGATAGGTCCTACAAATAAGTCATTTTATCTCTTTTCCTGGGGCTCGTCTTCCGCATGGCAATATGTATCCTCCTAAACTGGTCCGTGTAGCGGTTTACAATAGGGGTGCATATTGAAGGGTTACAGAATCGGTTACGATGATTGAATTTCGTGTGAATGTGTAAGAAATCTCATGTCACCGAAGTTATGTCTTGTTTTCGAGCAATTTTTTTTTTGTTTATTTGTTGGATTTGAAAAAATATTTTTACGTTTGATAGACTAAGTCTTACGCTAATATTCTTAGGAGCCGAGCAAAAATAAAAAAGTCAGAAAGAACGTTAAGCAACAACGGAATAATGTGGTGTGTTAGAGGCCGAAATTTCACGCGGACAAAGTTGCGGGCGTAACATAAACAGACAAACAAGAAAAAGCTTAAACTGAATCTATTTTTTTCTCTCTGAGTGTCTCCCTATATCTCATACTAGAGTGTCACAAGGTAATGGGTCTTTCTCCACTTTACCCAGTTTTTCGTTTCGTCTCTGAGAACTTTGCATGCTATGTGGTCAATGTTATTTAAAAAACCCTTCATAATTTAATATAATAATTATGTATACAATATGTAAAAAAAACCCTGTCCGATTCGAAAGTGGCACATTTATGGTACTGCCATAAAATTACCAACAAGTACTTTTTTTTAAAATTATTAATGAAAAAGAAACGTTATTTATTGCATTTTTTTTTAAATATTATATTTATATTTTTTTTGTAGCAATGTTACCCCAAATCCACTAAAAATTAGCAAATTTTGAACAGGAATCATAAGTTATGACCCGCTGAAAGACGGCCGCCCGCACCCAGTAAAATTCCCCATTGAAAAAAAAAAAACCTTAAATTTTCCACACAAATAATATACTCTCAGTACGATACTTTACATCACCCTCACGGACCGGGCAGATTTTTTTTTTTAATTTTGATTATATTGTTTTGAAGCTAGATGAGGTCGCCATTTCCTATCCGACTACCCTCAAGAAAGACCGAAACAAACCCAAGGTCAGTCTCTTTTAAATTTGAGACATAATCTTGGTCAGAACATAATTATGAGGACCATGCAAATTAGTGTCAGAGATGTTCAATGGTATTTCCTGGCTACGTATACGTATACCACTCACAGTCTTAAAGTTTTCTCTAGATCACCGTCCGATCTGGAAATGGAGAAACCCAGTACCTCGCTTAATTATTTCAGTTTCGGATTTTAACATAGAAAAGCCCATTAAAAGATTAGAAAGTCATAGAATTTTCAATAATTCAGTGTAACTCTAGCCTTCCCGGAATTTAAAGGTTACGTTCCCATATTACATTTGCAAGTATTGGATATTGATTGTGAACGTACCTATCTAAATTGCGGCCAAATATGTATGAAAATGCGTGGAAATATTGGTAAATACTTGACTTGATTTGTGTATTTAAGGTGACGATTACCGATTTTATACTGAAGATCACGTCTAAACAAGTAGTGTTAATGATTTGGAAAAAAAATATATGTTAAATTAGAGCATTTTATTAATAACTTAATATACGAATATTTTAGATTATGTTTATGTGAGTGAAGTTAATTTGTAAAGTTATGTCTAACGCGAATAAAAAACTGAGAACGACGCAAAATCTATCAAGTGTATTTTTCTAAAACGTTCACAATTTTAAAGATAATTTAATTATTGATCTTTTAGTGTTTTATTAAAATACCTTTTTTATGTACCTATAATTATAATTAATCATAGGTACATAAAAAAAGGTATTTCATTTTGTTCATAGAGGAGCGCTGTCCCCAATTTGACGCATTATTAATAATAATATAATGAGGCAAATTGGGGACAGCGTTCCTCTATGGATGAGTTCTACTGGCTCAGTACAGAAAACGCAAGCTAACCACTCAAGGTCACTGGTATCTGCGTCTTAACGGCGCGGCGTGGGATATCCTTTACTATAAGTGGTCATTTTATTAGAGGTTCAGCTGCTTAAAATCATGAGGATTGAGTTCTTCGAGGATGTGGTAGTGGCTCCCACTGACATCATCTCTGTCATCAGACAACAACCGCCATGCAACCATTGATGGATGTGACGCTCTGCTGAAGTGTCAGTAATCAGCCAGTTTCATTCATCATTCATCTGACCTCTACAGTGATTCCAGTAACTTCGTAACAACTTGGACTGCTCCGTTGGTATCGTGATTGCAAACGTGACTGCTCTGAGATTGAGGTCTTGAGTTCAATTCCCGGGTAGGTAAAAGTGTTATTGGGATTTTCCATTTGGAATTTCTTAGTAACAGCCCGGAGTTTGGAAGTTGGTGGTGTGATAACCCCGTCGTGTTCCGCTACTCGAATCGGATACGAGTAGCGGAAAATGACGGAGAATGACCAAAGCAGCGAAACCGCAGTAGTTAAATTCAATAGAATTTAACTACTGCGGTTTCGCTGCTATGGTTTCGCGGCGGAGGTGTGCTACCGGGGTTAATTGAACAGACTCGCGTCATGTTCCGGAAAATGACGCGAGTCTTTTGAATTGACCTACTGCAGCTGCGCAGCGAGGCGTTGAGCTGCCAGCGACTTCACGATGCAACTCGCGATGTCGTGCTGCATTTCGCGGCGCTGCGCTGCGCAGCGCGAATCCTCTAGCAGCATCGTCGCGTCACGTCACGTCTCGGTGTGAACCGACCTTAAGTGAAATTTCATCCAAATCTGTTCAGCTGTTTTAGTGTGAAAGCGTAACAAAAAACAAAATCACTTTCATATTTTATAATATCAGTTAGGATTAGGTTTAAAGTTAGAGCTTACATAATATGAATGCTCTATTAGATATTAATCGAACAAATCAAATACCTGAAAGTAAGTCCCAGGATATAAATTCTAGTTCTCTTCAACATATTTGCTAACACTCCAAACTTGTTCAGAGTGCTAGCGAAGTGTGCACTGCACAGTCGGTAAACAGTTAAATACAGTTATTTCAACTGCGGGTAAGAATCGAAACTGCTATTTTGGGTTCCAATTCAAATGCAGACCATATTATGCATACTGTTAGGCTTTTACTCAACCAAGGCTAACTTAACTGGGACTGGTCATCTCTTAGCTGCCATGGCTTATTTTAATTTAATTTAATTTTTTGAATGGTTCTTTGTTTTTTTCTTTTTATCACGGACGCTTTTACCAACGTGCACGTCTTTCTAGATTGTTCTCACGTGCATAATTTCAATTTAAAGGAGTGTCCGTGGATTTTCTTGCCCGTTCTTCTCCATAGTTACCTACTACGCTTTGGAATGGGCAACTAGCTTCCTATTTCTGACTGACCCACTTCTTGACAATTCAAAAGTGCCTGTAAATGGTTTAATTGAAATAAATGCTTTGAGTTTGAGTTTGAACTCTTAACCTGCGTTGTGAGCAACTGATGAAAATGTGTACTCGATGGGTCACAAAACATGTTTTTTGTAGGGTTATTGACGGCGGTTGTTGTATTCACTTCAAATAGCAGTTTAACTTTTTTTGTGTAAACTTCACAGTCGTCATGGATATCGATAAAATATAGGAAAACAATTTCTCAACTCATACTTTAAGTTAAGTAACAACACGATCAGCGGTCGTTAACCTCTAAAAAAAAACATAAATAATTTTTATTTTTAATTTTATCGTGTTTAGCCATCGCGTCTGCGGAGTTGATCTAACCAATTTAAAATAACGTTTAAAATGTAACCTGAACAGGATTTGTTTACACTTTTATGAGATACTTTCGGAGCAGACTGTACACGTCAAGCTATACATTTCCAGTTTAAACTTAACTCGCATTGTATACCATTTCTGTACAATGCGAGGTCAGCTTATACTGGATGTTTTATTAATGTCACTATCTATAGTCTAGCTAGGTGCAATAAATATGTAATACTTACTCATTGAACTTCCAGACGTCGTTCTACTAAGTACTGCTTAAGAGTCCATACTACCTCAGCTCGAATTCACTTTTTATCTCGCTCGCACCGTATTGCTCACGGACTGAGTAAGGTCGAGACGGACTGGGGTGCTGACGGCTCCAAGGCGCCAATAGTTTAAGTAATTTGTTTTTTACGGCGAAAATAATAGTAATAAAAAAAATTATAGAAATCATCGTCGCTGCATTATAGTTTGTTTAGTTATTATGCAAAGTTTCATGATCTAATTTGAAGTAAACATAACATAACATCACGCCTTGTTTCCCCGAAGGGTTGGGCAGAGGTGTACCTGTTGTACACCCAAATTTCGCCAGTTATGTTTAAATCTCATGTAATAGGTGGCGAGCCTATTGCCATCAACCGGGCACAAGTAATTTGAAGTTTTTTTTTTAACCGACTTCTAAGAAAGGAGGTTTTCAATTCGGATGTTTGTATTTTTTTTTTATGTTTGTTCGTGCATAACCCCGTTGCTTGCCAACCGATTTGAACAATTCTTTTTTTGTTGGAAAGGGTATACTTTCCAAATGGTCCCATGAAAATTTTATCGAAATCGGTTATACGGTTTTTGAAAAATCCACAAAAATCTATGTACATTGTCTACTTAGTCTGGCCATAAATACTGTTACAATCAAAAATAAGAAAGATATTACATTTGAATTTGGAATCTGTCATTTTTATACGATTGTTCATTGAGTTTTCTAATTTTGGCGCCAATACATTGTACAATATTTTGCGATATTAAAGTGGAGTGGGGTGATAAAGAGAACCAAATCGCTGTGATTGCATTACACAAAGTTGGTATGGAGCCAAATGCAATTTTTAAAACTCTCTTCAAAAAGGAGGTTCTCAATTCGGTTGTTTTTTTTTTTTGTATGTTTATTACTCCACCAATTATGAATTGATTTTGATGTTTTTTTTTGTTTGGTAGGGCATACTTCAGAAATGGTCCCATATAAATTTGGTCAAGATCTGATGAGGGGTTTTTGAGTTAGCTTCAATAATACATATTTTTCCCACCTAGTATATGTGGACGATATTCTAATAGTTCCTGTCACTGTAATTTACTTGGTATTTAAATTTTGTGGGGGTTGTGGTACCTACAGTTGTGGTACCTACACAAATGTAGGTACCACAACTAAAAAGTGAAAAATAAACACTTTTTCACAAAAAATAAAACCGACTTCCAAAAACAAACACTACAAAGTGAAAAATAACTTTGATTTCGGAATTCGGTGGCAAAAAAAACGAAAATAAAAAACCCAGGACACCGACTTCCGAAATCAAAGTTATTTTTCACTTTGTAGTGTTTGTTTTTGGAAGTCGGTTTTATTTTTGGTGAAAAAGTTTTTGATACCAGTGGTTGATTGATCGGTTTGGAGGTAAAGTTTTTCGTCAAACACAGTACTTAGCATAGTTAGCATTAATCATCAACTTTAACATTATATTTATTTCAAATCTAATGCTGCAGTATTTTCGAATAACGGAGGATCATGCTAAGTAATCTGAGGTAGTATAGGCCCTTAAATCATAAGCTTCCTTATTCAAAAAAATCTTTACATATTTTACATAAAGATCTGTAGAACCCCAACAAAATAGCGCCATTTTGTAAAAACATCAGACCATAGCAGCTTAACTCAACTCTTGTTCTAAGAACCAAGACTTGGCAAACACTCTAAATGTCTTACAAAAATACTCTATCCTTCCTTTAAACCTAATGGTATAAGATTACAAAGTCATAGGTTCTTCAATAATTCATTGCGGACAACGCTTGTGCGATGCAGCCGTTACAGCGCCATCTGTTAGAGGGAGAATGCAACTCTTGACCCACATGAATTTCATGTTATATTCATTGGGTAAGATTATCGGGTACAATGTTTGAAATGATTGGAATTTGGTGGTATAGGAAAAAATATTATGCTTCGCAAACTGGATATTTCTTATGCCGTGGTTTTGAACTCATTTTATAATTAAATATTATAATGTCGATATTGTTTCCGGTAGAAATCCTGACTGGTTCAAGTGTATCTTAAAAAAAATAGTAAAAGAGTAATAGTGCAATTTTGAATGCGTTTGGAACGGTAACAGTTGTGTTGTCGCTAGTTTGACCAAACTTTATCCTTTACGTTATGTTATTTTATATATATATTTAAAGAAGCATGTACTTCACCATCACCGCCACAAGATCCTAGTCTTTTCTCAACTAAGTTAGAGTCAGCTTCCAGTCTACCGGCTGCAGCTGAGTAGGTACCAGTATTTTTCATAACTGCTTTCTAGTACTAATTTATCGGGTTTTTTACATCGGGTGCGGGCAGCCGTCGTTTAGCGGGTAAGTTATGATTTGTAGACAACAAGTCAAAAAAAAAAAATCTTTATTTCGGATAAGCAACATCCATATGGGTTAGTAAACAAAAAGGATAATTTATATCTATGTTAGTAAACTTATGTACTTATTTGGAAACTAGGCTGTTGTTCAAAAGGCATCTTTGAACCACATCACCTAACAAAGGGGAATCGTACTTATGACCCCTGTTGAAAATTTACCAATTTTTAATAGAAATGGTAAATTTGGTAATAATTTTTGGTACTAAAAACGTGAATTTTAAATAGCGATAACTTTTTTATTTTCAATCATTTAATACTAAGTTTTTTATTACTTTTGGTAATGTTTATCGGATCGGAAAAGGATATTTGTAACACTTTTTATACGGTAGGTACTTTTTTTTTTCTGTCTGTTTTTTCTGGCTAATCTCCAAAAGGGCTGGACTGATGTTAATGGGACTTTCACTGGCGGATTTTATAAGGAGTAACTAAGGCTACTTGTATTTTTACCAGGCTGCCAAGGATGGGTTCTGTTTTTTGTGCGTATCTTGGATCCATGTATGCATATTTGTTTGTAAATTTCTTTATTCGGTACGGTACCTCGTATCTTCCAAACGGCTGGAAGGATTTTGACATTTAAGGTATCGTTATATTCGTCTTAAAAACCCAAGAATCTTTAGATAGGTGTTTGAAAAACAACTAAATGGCGGATTATTGGCGCGAAATAGTAATACTTACGTTAGTAAAAATAAAAAAAAATAAACCTATTGAGTAGGGTATCAAAATTAACAAAAATTTTAAAAGGGAATTACGAAAATGTATATATGTAACAGGAATAATAAATTGGTTTAAAAAGTGTTGTATAGCGTAAAAATGGGCCATGTTTGAGTCGGACTTCGTGCTATCATATGAAATTAAGAATACATAGTATAAATATCCGTAGCCCGATCATATTTAAAACCAAACAAATACATTTTATTGTTTATTTATCATTAAAATGTGAGGTCAAAAGGGGTTTCATAATGTATAGATAGGGCAATCCATAAGAGTGCCGGGACACTAAAAATTCTAAAAAAAAAAAAAAAAAACGTAAAAGTAATGCACTAAAAATACCTATAGTTTATTTTAATTTTGTTTGCTGTTCCCAATCTTGTTTCGGTCTTTTTATGCATTTAAACTTTTTACAGTTGCTCTAGGTAGATTTAAAAAAATATTTATTTTATTGATAAAAAGAATCAGGGTCCACGCTTGCGAAGCCGCGAGCAGTAACTAGTTCATTCATCATAATAAAAAAAAAAAAACCAAAGCTTTGCCAAATTAATGTTCCCAGAATATGTTTTTGTTCAGAAGTATTTTCCGAGGTATCTCCTTTCAAAGGATCCAATATTTGTGAGTGGAATCTGTTGAGTCTAGAACAAAGACTACCTAGCTACAGGTCAGTGATTTTATCAGTTTTCTATCGGATGTGTTGTACGTCTTGTATTAAGGATTTTATATTATAATAGTTTTTGCCCGCAGGTTTGCTTTGCTCGCATAAAGGTAAGAATTTATCCCACGGAAACGTAGTAACGGGGATAAAAAGTATCTCTAACACAGATTCTTTCCATTGTTTTATTTTTCATCTTGCGAACAGATACAGGAAGCTTTATCCACAGTATAAATATGGACAGTACAGAAAATACGTAGTAAACTTTCAAAATGGCACACCCACACCGACGCGCTCATTACCGAGACCCCAAGCGATTATCGCGGTGCTGTCAGTTGCGGGCGCCGTGTCGAGATGAGTGGTCACCGCGATCTTTTTAAAAATGGAGTGTCGGTAATTATCTCAACAAAAAGGCCTAGTTCCATACTGTCCATATTTATTTTGTGCCTTAGCCTTTGTACAGTTTTAAGAATATTATTTGCTTTGATTTTATTTAACTGTGAAAGTTCTGCCTACCCTTTCAGTAATAAACAGAACACTATAAATTCAACTGCCACTGAAACTTTACATAATTCATAGCGCTCTCTAGAATTTCGTTATGAAACTAACAGATTGAATCGTCATGCAAATTCCAATCTTAGGTGATTGAATTAAAGTTCAAACTTTGTTGATTGGATTCGTGAATCGGCAACTCTCGTGATACACTGTAGCTTTGATTGGTTGAGCATTTCGTTGAGTCATTATTTTCTCAAGAATATACTGCCTCGTTGGTCTAGTGGTCGCAAGCACAAGGTCCTGGGTTCAATTCCCGGGTCGGGCAGTGTTATTGGGGTTTTCCACCAAGAATCTCTCATTAGCAGCCTGGTTTCTGAATTTGTGCCCGATTGATGGCAATTTACTCGCCCCCTATTACATGGGACTAAAACAGTCACATGGGTGGTACAACAAGTTACACCTCTACCTAACCCTTCGAGGATTACAAGCGAGATGCTATGTTATGTTATGTCTGTTAGGAAAAGTGGTAGATAAAGGGCAAATATTTAATCGATCCCCAAATAATTATTATCTGTTATTGTCTGTCTGTGTGTGTAATGTCTGTCTTACTATTGTTTTTTTCAATTCAAAATTCAATTAAATTCAAATTTATTTTTATTTCACATAAACCTACAAGGGCACTTATGAAACGTCAGAAGCTAGGTGCACAGTTCCAATTGGTCGTTTCCTATGGAGAAGAGCCGGCAAGAAACTCCACGGTTACTCTTTTAAAAGTAAATGGTATTTACAATCTTTTCAAGTTACAGTGTTTATAGGTATGAGAGGACACTGTAGGCCTATCAACAAGTACCAGGTACTTAGCAAGATAGAAAATGATCGACAGATCTACAAGTCGGTTATGCCTACAACGTTCTCACATTCACAAAATATAAAAGAAGAGAATCTATATAAAAAATAAACAAATTGAAAACCTATTTAAACCAAATGACAGGACTGCCACTAAAGCTGTAACAAATCTAATTAAAAAATATAGTATATTGAAGTTATACAAAAAACGAAAAGATTATGTCAAAAAAGTACGTAAAAGAAAAAAAAAATAGGTAAAATAAAATAATCATCTTAATTTGGGAGCAGTTAATAGACATTTACATAGTAATGCCGTTATTGAGGTACCAGGAAAGCCACATGTGCAGAAGGATTTATTGCCAAACTTCCTTGTCTGCAACGTGAATCTCGTGGTCTCGGCTGTCATTCGTGGATCTTTGACAGTCGTTACGTGTCGTCAGAAACCCGAAAGTCTGACAACCAGTCTTACCAAATGGTCGCGTATTACTCAGTTACTGGGTTGTGGAGGTCAGATAGGCAGTAGTTCCATATAAAATACTGGTATTCAGCTGCATCCGGTTAGACTGGAAGCTGACCCTAACATGTTGAGAAAAAGCTAGGCAGATTGATATTTGATCTACTTTAGAAAGGTCAGGTGCCTACTCGCAACTGGCGTGCGTGTAAGAACGGATGATGGGAAAAGACGTTAGCTTATGTACTTACCTATCCCATTTTGATTTCCTAAAAGTACCAATCCATCGTATTTGTTATACTCACTGCACGTTTCTTTGGGTTGTCACTCGAGCTCAAGCCAACTGCCAACTGCGACTTACTTGGATGTAGCGCTCGGCGGCCGCTGCCAATGCACCGCTCGCTTGGCTCGCTCGGCTCGCGCGTGGCGGATCACAATTCTAACCTAACCTAAACCTTTTAAACCGGGGCGCCCTAGCTTTATTACGAGTACTGCGACCGTTTTTAACGATACAGTTTTTTATTTATTAACAGTAAGTTATTTGAGTAAATATAAAAAGTCAGGAGGTGTCGTGGACGCTGCATGGTGCGACGCGACAGTGCGATGCGGCACCGTTAATTGTTCTGCCGTGAAGTTTTCTAAGAAATTGTTTTTTTAGAGTCGTGATACGCTGTAGCGTCGCGTCAGTCTGCACGAGGCTTTAAACGAAGTTCCTTTCGCTGAATACTATGTAAGATTACAATAAACAAAAACAAAAAAATTTGACACTTGAAACTTGAGTCCTTGAATTTGACTTTTTATGGCATAACGGTTTTTCATTACGTGACGATTTCTACCAGTCAAATCCTACCGAAGATCAAAAAGTCACCAGAGGATCAATTGATTCCCTTAGGTAAAGTACTTTTACACGTATTTCCTAGTCTGTCAGTCTGAAGAGCAAAACTATTTCCTCTTAACTAACCTGCAATAATAAAGCTAAATAAATCCAGAATCTACCAGTCCCGACAAATTGTAAGTCAACTGAAGAGAACCGGGTTATTTTTACGAGTTTGTCTGCCCGCAAACTATTGACAGAACAAATGTTTTCGTTAGGTACCTGCCACAAATGTTTTAGTTCAAGCACGTTTGCTATCCTTAGCTGGACTCACCTTACTAGTTGTTCCTTACTGCAGAGCTTGGCTCTAAGAACGGTGAAATAAAACACCGAGAGGGTACAGATATGTTCTAGAACGAATAATTCTGAGATATGAATGTAACCAACCCGAACTGGTTCCGCGTGGTGAATCAATCACCAATAACCGTGTGCCCACTTGGACTCATAGAGATGAGGCTTGTGTCCCAGCACACAGTGTTCCATTTGATGAGAAAAAAATCCCTCTGCTGTTTATGGTATTTATCGATCAAGGGATGCATTTATAATGCACGAGTATAACACCCACGTGTCCATTTTTTTTTTGTTATTATGTTGCGGTTTTAAGGGAGAAAAAAAGAAAATCGAAATACAAAAAAAAATATTACTCGGTATACGGAGGTGATTTTCTAAAACTAAAAACTAAAACTGGAAAATATGCGCCCAAAGATGCTCTATCAGACATTTATATAAAATAAATATTTTGGACTAGTACGTCTTTTTTTCATGATTAAAAAAAAACTAAAAGTGAAAAGAAAGAAAATAAATTTATTTGACTCAGGTCAAGGCACACAACATTCACACAAAAACAAAAAAAAACAGATAATAAAAATATAAAAATAACTTAGAATGTGTGCCTCAGTACTGTGTGCCTCACGGCTGCGCCAAATAGGGCCAGTTCAGCATAAATGCCAGACAACTAGCGTCTGACGCTGGTTTCACCTTTTTTTTTTTTTGACTAGGGCATCCCCTAGCTGACCTCTGAGTTTATGACTTCTTAACCGAGCTTTCCTGTGGCTGCCTTAAGCTACTACACTCAAAGACTCCAGCCAGGGGCAAAAACTATTCTAATCAAAACTAAGCGAGCGCTCGCTAAGGGCACCCCCTGTGGGGTACGGACCTCGGCTTAGGGCGTCGCTGGGGGAGGACAGCAAGTTGGGACAGGCTGGATCAAGGATAATTCATGATTATTAATGGGGAATTTAAAGCTACTGGCTCAGTATCGACGCGGGGCACCCCACTCCGCTCCGCTCCGCTCCATACTAAAGTACAGCTTACAGTACAGTAATCGCGGAGTGGGGCGCGTCGTCGTGGATTGCGCTATCTGTAGGTATCTGAGCTCAGATAGGCAGTCGCTATATGTGAAATAAAGCATCTGGTTAAAATTCAAATTCAAACAAACACACACACACAGTCATTTATTCAAACAAGGCTGAGAATCAGCACTTTTCGAACGTCAAAATTACATAAGACAGTCCCCCAAAACGCCCACCCTTTACCACTTCCTAGTGCTTTTGCTGGACTGAAAGCTGACCCCAACTTAGTGGAGAAAGGCTAGCAGCTGGTGAGATTTGGCTTTTCAATCCGTCCATCCGTATGTCCCTTCATCCGAACTCAAGCTATTCGTCTTAGTAATCTCTAAATAGTGACGTCTAAAATAAATGGCTAGTCCTACAATTTGATTCTGCAGAGATAACGAAACACGACTTGGCCAAGCGACGGAGCTTTGTTGCTCACTCCACGTTTTTAATTACGAAGTGGTGTAACTTTCTAGCTTCACCGAGATGGATGATACAATATTATAAAGCTTGACTGCCCCGTTAGTCTCGTGGTTGCAAGCGCGACTGCTGAGCGTGGGGTCCTGGGTTCGATTCCCGGGTCTGGCAAAGTGTTATTGGGTTTTTCCATTAGAAATTTCTTAGTAACAGCCCGGAGTTTGGAAGTTGGCGGTGTGATACCCCCGTGCCTCAGAAAGCACGATAAGCCGTTGGTCCTGTGCCTGATCTCTCTCCGTTCGTGTCGGATTACCGTCCCATCGGACTATGAGAGTGAGGGAAGAGAGAGTGCACCAGCCTGTGTCTGCACACACACTTGTGCACTATAATATATCCCGCGCCGAAGGCTAGTCTCCGTTGAGATTGGCTGCCGTGGCTGAAATACGGTCTGGAGGACTATATAAAGCTTATAAGTTTGTGGTTATTTTAGTTTTTAGTCGAAAAACGCTGCAAGCGGCAGTTCTGCCGTGTCACTACTGGTTTTTATACATTTTCTATAGGCTTATTTGAGATTACATTTCGAGCACGACAGCAATGCTGCGTGACATTGCTGCGTCAGATTAATGCCGTGCTCGGAATGTAATCTCATATAAACCTATAGAAAATGTATGGGGACCCGTAGTGACCAGTCACACAACAGTAGTGACGCGTGCAACGTTAGAAATTATACCTTAGTTACAGATGAATTCAAATGGGTCACTGCGCATTTTAGGTATGAAGCTACAAGGTACGTGATGGGCTGGACTTGTCGAATTCAAAGTCAAAGTCAAATCATTTATTTCAAATAGGCCCTTGTAAGGCACTTTGGACGTCAAAGATTACAAATAAAAAAACTAAAAAAGATTCTGGTCGCCCCTTCCAAAAGGTAGTTTTCGCATGGAAAAGAATGGGCCAGAAACTCCACAGTTATTCTTTTAAGAGGGAACAGGGCCCGCAATTCTCCATACAAACGTATTCCCCGTTTTTCTTCCTGAATAATGCCTCTAGAGCTGTTATTTTTATATAAAATCAGGGTCTCTATAGGCATGTCCCTGTCATTTCCTTTTTTTCAGCAATTAATAAGTAAGGAAACTATGACCCTCCAAAAATTACAAAAATGCCCCATTTTTACCGCCGTGATTAGAGGACTACCAGACTAATTCGGAAAAGTTTTTAGCATAAAAGAAAATGATAGGAACCTAGACATACTCTTTCTTAAAATATTAATGTAAAAAAATATTAAATTGGCTAAGTTTTCGAGGAGAAAAAAGGAGAATGCCAGACGTCGTTTTCGTCAAAAAAAATTCTGTCTGTCTGCAGTCTGAGCTGCAGTGGTCCGTATCGCACTTTACGGGGTTTAACTCGGTTTTTCGGGCGCAGCGCGACGGCAATAGTTTCTTCAAATACCTATTTTTCAAATTCCTCGCAGCCCCTGTTGCCTCTTAAAATGTTTTACAATAGTTTTTTTAGGTACGACATTAGTTATTATGATTATATTATGTGAAGACAATGCACCTATAATAAAATTACTATATCACCATAGGTAAAAAAATAAGTGATCATAACGTAGTCAGAAGATAAGAGTTGGGCGATAGAAAGACAGGCAACTTCTAGGTGAACATAACTGTCGGTAATTAGCGCTGTGCGACCTGAATTGCACTTTCTTGTGTCGTAGCAAGAGTTGCTTTTTATTCAAATGATTTTGCGGAGTTTTCCATTTGTTCTAATCTGTGTCTTAATTGCCCAAAGCTGTGCGCAGACTGCATCAAGACCCAAGACTGTCTATTGGACAGACCGTAGCTCTGTGATGGACACGTTCGATTTTTTTATCGAAAATACAACTCATGGTCAAAATTATCAAAAATTACTGAAAAACGTTTTGACACCAAGACTTGACAAGTTATTCCATTTTGTGTCAGACCGGTCGTGAGTTTATTTGCACGTGAAACCACTGTCTTCTACTAACATAGATTTTAATTAATTGTGTCTATTTTAGCCACCTTTCAAAAGAATTCCGAGAATAGGTACTATAGAATCAAAGACTTCCCAAATACTAAAAAAGCGGCCAAGTTCGAGTCGGACTCGCCCATGAAGGGTTCCGTAGCAGCAAGTAAGTAAATTGCGGTTTACGATATAAGTCGTATTAAAAAAAAACTACTTACTAGATCTTGTTCAAACCAATTTTCGGTGGAAGTTTACATGGTAATGTACATCATATATTTTTTTAGTTTTATCGTGGTCTTATTTTAGAAGTTACTCACATTTTTTACACAAATTTTACCACTTTGGAAGTGTCTCTCGCGCAAACTATTCAGTTTAGAGAAAAAATATATGAGAAACCTGAATATCATTTTTGAAGACCTATCCATAGATGACCCCACACGTATGGGTTTGATGAAAAAAAAATTATGAGTAATTAGGTACCCCCAATTTTTTTTGTTTTTTTTTTTCTATATTTGTGTAAACATCTTAATGCGGCACAGAATACCTTACCAAGTCTTAACAGTATAAGTTTTTATAGTTTCGGAAAAAAGTGGCTGTGACATAGGGTTCCGTTTTTGCCATTTGGCTACGGAACCCTAAAAATGATGCTTACTATAACATCACAGCTCTGTAGGTACCCAAAAAATACCTTGTATAACTTGTCATTGCCGCCAACTTTTGTTCCTACAAAAATAAATATAAGAAAACATTCACACTCAAGCCCATTACTATTACATGTTACGCGAAGTGGTTCCGAATTAGTTCTTAATCTGCTTGAAGTGACCTCTCAGTGGCGAACTAAAAGAAAAATAGGATCGTATTTAAATACGGAGGATTAAATACTTATTTACAAAAAAACAACGGAATTCCAAAAAAAACAGTCATTGATTCTGTATTTTTGTTTCTTGCCACCGACCTCCAAAGTTAAAGTTATTTTACACTTTTTAGTGTCTTTTTTTTATAGTGGTTGACCAAGGTTTTGAGATGTTTTCTCTTTGACACCACACCCGTAGTCCGTAAAAATAAGCCAGGCCGTCACACTTACTATTATTTTTCATATTATCTGGAAAGTACTCAACCGATTTTGATGAAACTTTCACTGTTCCCTAAATCGAAGTAAAGGTAAGTCAATAAAAAAAGAACATAATTCGATAAATAGTTTCGGAGATATGCGTGGACAAACATAAATACGTACAAACAAACATACACGTATTATATAAAATTTTGTATATTTGTTCGAAAGCCCTAATAGATTATCATATTATGTGAATATATTGCAGTTGCAGTTTATTACAAACATACGTGTCGAATTGATAAACTCCTTATTTTTAAGTCGGTTAAAAATACACCATTTCTTTCTATTGAAAAGGATAAAAATAGTAGCAAGGTTCTCCTATTTGCAATCACTAAGCCAAGTGTGGCCATTATGAACTACTTCTTTCCAGCAACCCAATTGTGTAACACACTGTCTAGCAGAATCCGAAGGATTTTGAAGAAAATATTGATAATCGATTACTTCAAAATTATGTTTGTAAATTGGTCTGCGCCACAACGTAAATAAAGCAATGAATCTTGTTGAATTGTCAAAGTTATTGGCATTAGGATTGAGAGTCTATAACGCATGGGTTGCATATCTAGCTCAAAGCGAATCAACGAGGTGTATAATTTCTACATGAATCATGTAACCAATATTTTCTAACAATATTATGATTTAAAAGAGTGTCCATGGAGATTCTTGCCGGTTCTTCTCCATACGAACTTTGAATGGGCAACTAGCTTCATATTTCTGACTGACTGAGCCCTTGACAATTCAAAAGTGCCTGTAAATGGTTTAATAGAAACAAATGCTTTGAGTTTGAGTTTGTGTATGCCAAAAACTGACTTCAATAACCATATTCCTGGGGATAACGTTTTTTTTTTTTAATTTTATCATTAAATAGTCTTGCTACCTGTACTCCATTGGTTTAGGTAATTAAATAAAGCTAAACAAATCGTAAAAAAGGTTGTGGTACCTACACAAATGTAGGTACCACAACTAAAAAGTGTAAAATAAAATACTGTTACAATCAAAAATAAGAAAGATATTACATTTGAATTTGGAATCTGTCATTTTTATACGATTGTTCATTGAGTTTTCTAATTTTGGCGCCAATACATTGTACAATATTTTGCGATATTAAAGTGGAGTGGGGTGATAAAGAGAACCAAATCGCTGTGATTGCATTACACAAAGTTGGTATGGAGCCAAATGCAATTTTTAAAACTCTCTTCAAAAAGGAGGTTCTCAATTCAGTTGTTTTTTTTTTTTTTGTATGTTTATTACTCCACCAATTATGAATTGATTTTGATGATTTTTTTTGTTTGGTAGGGCATACTTCAAAAATGGTCCCATATAAATTTGGTCAAGATCTGATGAGGGGTTTTTGAGTTAGCTTCAATAATACATATTTTTCCCACCTAGTATATGTGGACGATATTCTAATAGTTCCTGTCACTGTAATTTACTTGGTATTTAAATTTTGTGGGGGGTTGTGGTACCTACAGTTGTGGTACCTACACAAATGTAGGTACCACAACTAAAAAGTGAAAAATAAAAACTTTTTCACCAAAAATAAAACCGACTTCCAAAAACAAACACTACAAAGTGAAAAATAACTTTGATTTCGGAAGTCGGTGGCAAAAAAAACGAAAATAAAAAACCGAGGACACCGACTTCCGAAATCAAAGTTATTTTTCACTTTGTAGTGTTTGTTTTTGGAAGTCGGTTTTATTTTTGGTGAAAAAGTTTTTAATACCAGTGGTTGATTGATCGGTTTGGAGGTAAAGTTTTTCGACAAACACAGTACTTAGCATAGTTAGCATTAACAACTATAACATTATATTTATTTCAAATCTAATGCTGCAGTATTTTCGATCTAACGAAGGATCATGCTTAGCAATCTGAAGTAGTATAGGCTCTTAAACCATAAGCTTCCTTATTCAAACAAATCTTTCCATATTTTACTTAAAGATCTGTGGAACCTTAACAGAATAGCGCCATTTTGTAAAAACATCAGACCATAGAAGCTTAACTCAACTCTTGTTCTAAGAACCAAGACTTGGCAAACACTTCAAATGTCTTACAAAAATACTCTATCCTTCCTTTAAACCTAATGGTATAAGATTACAAAGTCATAGGTTCTTCAATAATTCATTGCGGACAACGCTTGTGCGATGCAGCCGTTACAGCGCCATCTGTTGGAGGGAGAATGCAACTCTTGACCTACATGAATTTGATGTTAAATTCATTGGGTAAGATTATCGGGTACAATGTTTGAAAGGATTGGAATTTGGTGGTATAGGAAAAGATATTATGCTTCGCAAACTGGATATTTCTTATGCCGTGGTTTTGAACTCATTTTAAAATTAAATATTATAATGTCGATATTGTTTCCGGTAGAAATCCTGACTGGTTCAAGTGTATCTTAAAAAAACTAGTAAAAGAGTAATAGTGCAATTTTGAATGCGTTTGGAACGGTAACAGTTGTGTTGTCGCTAGTTTGACCAAACTTTATCCTTTACGTTATGTTATTTTATATATATATTTAAAGAAGCATGTACTTCACCATCACCGCCATAAGATCCTAGTCTTTTCTCAACTAAGTTAGAGTCAGCTTCCAGTCTACCGGCTGCAGCTGAGTAGGTACCAGTATTTTTCATGGGGTGACTTTATATCTGACCTCCACAATACAGTAACTGTATGGGTAACTCGATACCCCTAGGGGTCGGCTTTCAGTCTTACCGGATGCAGCTGAAAACCAGTATTTTAATTTAAATGAAGCAACTGCAATAAAATAAATATATCGTAATTAATTAAGTTTGGCCTCTTGCTAAAGTCGGTAGGTACCTATATATGGAATCCTTGATATTTGCAATATTTTGTATGTTAACCATATTCATTACTCTGTATATATTCATAAAAATAAATAAAAATTAAGTGTCCGTTTGTAGATACTGTAATAATAACAAATAAATATGAAAGTACATAATAACAGCGTGTAAAAAAAACCCCGTCCGATCCGTGAGGGTGTTGTTAAGAATCATACTGAGAGTCTATTTATGTGGTAAAGTCCAGGTAAAAAGAAGAAACAATTCGTCGCATTTTTTTTCAATGGGGAATTTATCGGGTTTTTTACCTCGGGTGCGGGTGGCCATCGTTAAGGTACCTAAGTTATGATTTGTAGACAACAAATCATAACTTGACCCCTGTTGAAAATTTACCATTTTTTAATAGAAATGGGATAATTTTGATACTAAAAACGTGAATTTTAAATAGCGATAACTTTTTTATTTTCAATCATTATAATACTAAGTTTTTTATTACTTTTGGTAATATTATTGCAGTACCTATGTGTCTGTTTCGGATCGGAGAAGGATATTTGTAACACTTTTTATACGGTAGGTACTTTTTTTTTTTAATTTTTTGTCTGTTTGTTCCCGCTAATCTCCAAAAGGGCTGGACTGATGTTAATAGGACTTTCACTGGCGGATTTTATAAGGAGTAACTAAAGCTACTTAACTTGTATTTTTACTAGACTGCCAAGGATGGGTTCTGTTTTTTGTGCGTATCTTGTATCCATTTATGCATATTTGTTTGTAAATTTCTTTATTAGGTACCTCGTATCTTCCAAACGGCTGGATGGATTTTGACAGTTTAGGTATCGTTATATTCGTCTTAAAAACTTTCAAATAAATTTAACTTTCAATGAAAAAAAACTAAATGGCGGATTATTGGTGCGAAATAGTAATACGTTATTTAAAAAAAAAACTAAACCTATCGAGTAGAAATAGGTATCAAAATAAAGAAAATTAAAAGGGGATTACAAAAATATATATTTAAATTTAATTAGGAATAATACATTGGTTTAAAAAGTGTTTTACAGCGTAAAAATGGGTCATGAGCACGAAGTCCAACACAAAGTCGGACTTCGTGCTATCATATGAGAGAAATAAACAATTTTTATTATTATTATTATTTATTATTATATGAAATTAAGAATACAGAGTTATAAAGATCCGTCACCCGATCATATTTAAAACGAAACAAATAAATTGTTTTGTTTATTTATCATTAAAAACTGGGGGGTGTCAAAATGTATAGATGGGGCAATTATGGTAAGCTATTGTCTGTTTTGTTTAATATGTAGGTAGTCGATCATCTCTACATCCTGCCCAACTTATATTAGTAACACAGTTTTAGTTCATAAGAGTGCCGGGACACTAAAAAGTCTAAAAAAAAATAATAATAAAAATAAAAAAAAATAAAAAAACTCCACTGCAAAAAAGTTAAAAGTAATGCACTAAAAATACCGAAACAAGATTGAGAATAGAAATTGTATAAATATTATAGTCTGTTAAACCGAAGTAGAAGATTTCACTTTGTTTATAGTATAATTTAATTTTGTTTTCTATTCCCAATCTTGTTTCGGTCTTTTTAGTGCATTACTTTTAACTTTTTTACAGTCAAATTCTGGATTAAAAAAAAAAAAAATATTTTATTGAAAATTAGAATCAGGGTCCACGCTTGCGAAGCTGCGAGCACCAACTAGTTCATTCATCATAATAAAAAAAAATATCCAAGGCTTTGCCAAATTATCGTTCCCAGAATATGTTTTTGTTCCGAAGTATTTTCCGAGGTATCTCCTTTCAAAGGATCCAATATTTGTGAGTGGAATCTGTTGAGTCTAGAACAAAGACTACCTAGCTACAGGTCAGTGATTTTATCAGTTTTCTATCGGATGTGTTGTACGTCTTGTATTAAGGATTTTATATTATAATAGTTTTTGCCCGCAGGTTTGCTTTGCTCGCATAAAGGTAAGAATTTATCCCACGGAAACGTAGTAACGGGATAAAAAGTATCTCTAACACAGATTCTTTCCATTGTTTTATTTTTCATCTTGCGGGTCGGTGCCGATGCGGCTCCGGCGTCATATACAGGAAGCTTTATCCACAGTATAAATATGGACAGTACAGAAAATACGTAGTAAACTTTCGAAACGTCACACTCACACCAACGCGCTCATTAACGAGACCCCAAGCGATTGTCGCGGTGCTGTCAGTTGCGGGTGCCGTCACCG
Source organism: Xanthia togata (assembly GCA_963853775.1). Taxonomy (NCBI): domain Eukaryota; kingdom Metazoa; phylum Arthropoda; class Insecta; order Lepidoptera; family Noctuidae; genus Xanthia; species Xanthia togata. Next base: position 8,614,069 of record OY970817.1, on the reverse strand, counting down.
CGATCTTTTTAAAAATGGAGTGTCGGTAATTATCTCAACAAAAAGGCCTAGTTCCATACTGTCCATATTTATTTTGTGCCTTAGCCTTTGTACAGTTTTGAGAATATTATTTGCTTTGATTTTACTTAACTGTGAAAGTTCTGCCTACCCTTTCAGTAATAAACAGAACACTACAAATTCAACTGCCACTGAAACTTTACATAATTCATAGCGCTCTCTAGAATTTCGTTATGAAACTAACAGATTGAATCGTCATGCAAATTCCAATCTTAGGTGATTGAATTAAAGTTCAAGCTTTGTTGATTGGATTCGTGAATCGGCAACTCTCGTGATACACTGTAGCTTTGATTGGTTGAGCATTTCGTTGAGTCATTATTTTCTCAAGAATATACTGCCTCGTTGGTCTAGTGGTCGCAAGCACAAGGTCCTGGGTTCAATTCCCGGGTCGGGCAGTGTTATTGGGGTTTTCCACCAAGAATCTCTCATTAGCAGCCTGGTTTCTGAATTTGTGCCCGATTGATGGCAATTTACTCGCCCCCTATTACATGGGACTAAAACAGTCACATGGGTGGTACAACAAGTTACACCTCTGCCTAACCCTTCGAGGATTACAAGCGAGATGCTATGTTATGTTATGTCTGTTAGGAAAAGTGGTAGATAAAGGGCAAATATTTAATCGATCCCCAAATAATTATTATCTGTTATTGTCTGTCTGTGTGTGTAATGTCTGTCTTACTATTGTTTTTTTCAATTCAAAATTCAATTAAATTCAAAATATTTTTATTTCACATAAACCTACAAGGGCACTTATGAAACGTCAGAAGCTAGGTGCACGGTTCCAATTGGTCGTTTCCTATGGAGAAGAGCCGGCAAGAAACTCCACGGTTACTCTTTTAAAAGTAAATGGTATTTACAATCTTTTCAAGTTACAGTGTTTATAGGTATGAGAGGACACTGTAGGCCTATCAACAAGTACCAGGTACTGAGCAAGATAGAAAATGATCGACAGATCTACAAGTCGGTTATGCCTACAACGTTCTCACATTCACAAAATATAAAAGAAGAGAATCTATATAAAAAATAAACAAATTGAAAACCTATTTAAACCAAATGACAGGACTGCCACTAAAGCTGTAACAAATCTAATTAAAAAATATAGTATATTGAAGTTATACAAAAAACGAAAAGATTATGTCAAAAAAGTACGTAAAAGAAAAAAAAAATAGGTAAAATAAAATAATCATCTTAATTTGGGAGCAGTTAATAGACATTTACATAGTAATGCCGTTATTGAGGTACCAGGAAAGCCACATGTGCAGAAGGATTTATTGCCAAACTTCCTTGTCTGCAACGTGAATCTCGTGGTCTCGGCTGTCATTCGTGGATCTTTGACAGTCGTTACGTGTCGTCAGAAACCCGAAAGTCTGACAACCAGTCTTACCAAATGGTCGCGTATTACTCAGTTACTGGGTTGTGGAGGTCAGATAGGCAGTCGTTCCATATAAAATACTGGTATTCAGCTGCATCCGGTTAGACTGGAAGCCGACCCTAACATGTTGAGAAAAAGCTAGGCAGATTGATATTTGATCTACTTTAGAAAGGTCAGGTGCCTACTCGCAACTGGCGTGCGTGTAAGAACGGATGATGGGAAAAGACGTTAGCTTATGTACTTACCTATCCCATTTTGATTTCCTAAAAGTACCAATCCATCGTATTTGTTATACTCACTGCACGTTTCTTTGGGTTGTCACTCGAGCTCAAGCCAACTGCCAACCGCGACTTACTTGGATGTAGCGCTCGGCGGCCGCTGCCAATGCACCGCTCGCTTGGCTCGCTCGGCTCGCGCGTGGCGGATCACAATTCTAACCTAACCTAAACCTTTTAAACCGGGGCGCCCTAGCTTTATTACGAGTACTGCGACCGTTTTTAACGATACAGTTTTTTTTTTTATTAACAGTAAGTTATTTGAGTAAATATAAAAAGTCAGGAGGTGTCGTGGACGCTGCATGGTGCGACGCGACAGTGCGATGCGGCACCGTTAATTGTTCTGCCGTGAAGTTTTCTAAGAAATTGTTTTTTTAGAGTCGTGATACGCTGTAGCGTCGCGTCAGTCTGCACGAGGCTTTAAACGAAGTTCCTTTCGCTGAATACTATGTAAGATTACAATAAACAAAAACAAAAAAATTTGACACTTGAAACTTGAGTCCTTGAATTTGACTTTTTATGGCATAACGGTTTTTCATTACGTGACGATTTCTACCAGTCAAATCCTACCGAAGATCAAAAAGTCACCAGAGGATCAATTGATTCCCTTAGGTAAAGTACTTTTACACGTATTTCCTAGTCTGTCAGTCTGAAGAGCAAAACTATTTCCTCTTAACTAACCTGCAATAATAAAGCTAAATAAATCCAGAATCTACCAGTCCCGACAAATTGTAAGTCAACTGAAGAGAACCGGGTTATTTTTACGAGTTTGTCTGCCCGCAAACTATTGACAGAACAAATGTTTTCGTTAGGTACCTGCCACAAATGTTTTAGTTCAAGCACGTTTGCTATCCTTAGCTGGACTCACCTTACTAGTTGTTCCTTACTGCAGAGCTTTGTTCTAAGAACGGTGAAAGAAAACACCGTGAGGGCACAGATATGTCCTAGAACGAATAATTCTGAGATATGAATGTGACCAACCCGAACTGGTTCCGCGTGGTGAATCAATCACCAATAACCGTGTGCCCACTTGGTCTCATAGAGATGAGGCTTGTGTCCCAGCACACAGTGTTCCATTTGATGAAAAAAAAACCTTCTGCTGTTTATGGTATTTATCGATCAAGGGATGCATTAATTTAGAGTAAAACACACACGTGTCCATTTCTCTTTCTTTTTTGTTTTTGTTATGAAGTCGCAGTTATGAGTTCTAAGGGAGAAAAAAAAATAAAAACGAAAATCTAAAAAAAAAAATATTACTCGGTATACCGAGGTGATTTTCTAAAACTAAAAACTAAAACTGGAAAATATGCGCCCAAAGATGCTCTATCAGACATTTATATAAAATAAATATTTTGGACTAGTACGTGTTCAGTTTTTTTTTTTTTTTTTCATGATTAAAAATAAACTAAAAGTGAAAAGAAAGAAAATAAATTTATTTCACATTTTTGACTCAGGTCAAGGCACACAACATTCACACAAAAACAAAAAAAAGCAGAAAGTAAAAATATAAAAATAACTTGAATAGTACTGTGTGCCTCACGGCTGCGCCAAATAGGGCCAGTTCAGCATAAATGCCAGACAACTAGCGTCTGACGCTGGTTTTCACATTTTTTTTTTTTTGACTAGGGCATTTCCTAGCTGACCTCTGAGGTCATGACTTCTTAACCGAGCTTTCCTGTGGCTGCCTTAAACTACTACACTCAAAGCCTCCAGCCAGGGGCAAAAACTATTCAAAACTGGGCGAGCGCTCGCTAAGGGCACCTCCTGTGGGGTACGGTCCTCGGCTTAGGGCGTCGCTGGGGGAGGACAGCAAGTTGGGACAGGCTGGATCAAGGATAAATCATGATGATTAAACGGGGAATTTAAAGCTACTGGCTCAGCATCGACGCGGGGCACCCCGCTCCGCTCCGCTCCGTAATAAAGTACAGCTTACAGTACAGTAATCGCGGAGTGGGGCGCGTCGTCGTGGATTGCACTATCTATACCCAGGTACTGAGTTATGGAGGTCAGATAGGCACCAGATGAGATAGAGAGATGGTAGATGGGTCGCTCTATGTGAAATAAAGCATCTGGTTAAAATTCAAGTCATTTATTCAAACTAGGCTGAGAATCAGCACTTTTCGAACGTCAAAATTACATAAGACAGTCCCCCAAAACGCCCACTCTTCACCACTTCCTAGTGCTTTTGCTGGACTGAAAGCTGACCCCAACTTGGTGGGGAAAGGCTAGCAGCTGATGAGATTTGGCTTTTCAATCCGTCCATCCGTATGTCCCGTCATCCAGACCCAAGCTATTCGTCTTAGTAATCTCTAAATAGTGACGTCTAAAATAAATGGCTAGTCCTACAATTTGATTCTGCAGAGATAACGAAACACGACTTGGCCAAGCGACGGAGCTTTGTTGCTCACTCCGCGTTTTTAATTACGAAGTGGTGTAACTTTCTAGCTTCACCGAGATGGATGATACAATATTATAAAGCTTGACTGCCCCGTTAGTCTCGTGGTTGCAAGCGCGACTGCTGAGCGTGGGGTCCTGGGTTCGATTCCCGGGTCTGGCAAAGTGTTATTGGGTTTTTCCATTAGAAATTTCTTAGTAACAGCCCGGAGTTTGGAAGTTGGCGGTGTGATACCCCCCGTGCCTCAGAAAGCGCGTTAAGCCGTTGGTCTTGTGCCTGATCTCTCTCCGGTCGTGTCGGATTACCGTCCCATCGGACTATGAGAGTGAGGGAAGAGAGAGTGCACCTGTGTCTGCGCACACACTTGTGCACTATAATATATCCCGCGCCGAAGGCTTATAAGTTTGTGGTTATTTTAGTTTTTAGTCGAAAAACGCTGCAAGCGGCAGTTCTACCGTGTCACTACTGGTTTTTATACATTTTCTATTGGCTTATTTGAGATTACATTTCGAGCACGACAGCAATGCTGCGTGACATTGCTGCGTCAGATTAATGCCATGCTCGGAATGTAATCTCATATAAACCTATAGAAAATGTATGGGGACCCGTAGTGACCAGTCACACAACAGTAGTGACGCGTGCAACGTTAGAAACTATACCTTAGTTACAGATGAATTCAAAGTCAAAGTCAAATCATTTATTTCAAATAGGCCCTTGTAAGGCACTTTGGACGTCAAAGATTACAAATAAAAAAACTAAAAAAGATTCTGGTCGCCCCTTCCAAAAGGTAGTTTTCGCATGGAGAAGAATGGGCAAGAAACACCACCGTTACTCTTTGAAAATGTTTTACAATATTTTTTATAGGTACGACATTAGTTATAATGATTATATTATGTGAAGACGATGCACCTATAATAAAATTAGAAGAAGAAGAAGTAGTCAGAAGATTAGAGTTGGGCGATAGAAAGAGAGGCAACTTCTAGGTGAACATAACTGTCGGTAATTAGCGCTGTGCGACCTGAATTGCACTTTATTGTGTCGTAGCAAGAGTTGCTTTTTATTTAAATGATTATGCGGAGTTTTCCATTTGTTCTTATCTGTGTCTTAATTGCCCAAAGCTGTGCGCAGACTGCATCAAGACCCAAGACTGTCTATTGGACAGACTGTAGCTCTGTGATGGTGCGCACACGTTCGATTTTTTTATCGAAAATACAACTCATGGTCAAAATTATCAAAAATTACTGAAAAACGTTTTGACACCAAGACTTGACAAGTTATTCCATTTTGTGTCAGACCGGTCGTGAGTTTGTTTGCACGAGAAACCACTGTCTTCTACTAAAATAGATTTTAATTAATTGTGTCTGGTCTATTTTAGCCACCTTTCAAAAGAATTTCGAGTATAGGTACTATAGAATCAAAGTCTTCCCAAATACTAAAAAAGCGGCCAAGTTCGAGTCGACTCGCCCATGAAGGGTTCCGTAGCAGCAAGTAAGTAAATTGCGGTTTACGATATAAGACGTAGGTATTAAAAAAAAACTACTTACTAGATCTTGTTCAAACCAATTTTCGGTGGAAGTATACATGGTAATGTACATCATATATTTTTTTTAGTTTTATCATTCTCTTATTTTAGAAGTTACAGGGGAGGGAGACACATTTTACCACTTTGGAAGTGTCTCTCGCGCAAACTATTTAGTTTAGAAAAAAATGATATTATAAACCTTAATATCATTTTTGAAGACCTATCCATAGATACGTATGGGTTTGATGTTTTTTTTTTTTGAGTATTAGTTCTAAGTATGGGGAACCCCCAAAATTTATTGTTTTTTTTTTTCTATTTTATGTAGTGTAAAAATCTTAATGCGATTTACAGAATACATCTAGTTACAAAGTTTCAACAGTATAGTTCTTATAGTTTCGGAAAAAAGTGGCTGATGTACGGACGGACAGACAGACATGACGAATCCAATAAGGGTTCCGTTTTTTGCCATTTGGCTACGGAACCCTAAAAATAATGCTTAATAAAACATCAAAGCTCTGTAGGTACTCAAAAAATACCTTTTATAACTTGTTATTGCCGCCAACTTTTATTCCTACAAAAATAAATATAAGAAAACATTCACACTCAAGCCCATAACTATTACATGTTACGCGAAGTGGTTCCGAATTAGTTCTTAATCTGCTTGAAGTGACCTCTCAGTGGCGAACTAAAAGAAAAATAGGATCGTATTTAAATACGGAGGATTAAATACTTATTTACAAAAAAACAACGGAATTCCAAAAAAAACAGTCATTGATTCTGTATTTTTGTTTCTTGCCACCGACCTCCAAAGTTAAAGTTATTTTACACTTTTTAGTGTCTTTTTTTTGTAGTGGTTGACCAAGGTTTTGAGATGTTTTCTCTTTGACACCACACCCGTAGTTCGTAACAATAAGCCAGGCCGTCACACTTACCATTATTTTTCATATCTGGAAAGTACTTGCACTGTTCCCTGAATCGAAGTAAAGGTAAGTCAATAAAAAAAAAAACATAATTCGATAAATAGTTTCGGAGAAATGCGTGGACAAACATAAATACGTACAAACAAACATACACGTATTATATAAAATTTTGTATATTTGTTCGAAAGCCCTAATAGATTATCATATTATGTGAATATTATTGCAGTTGCAGTTTATTACAAACATAGGTACGTGTCGAATTGATAAACTCCTTTTTTTTAAGTCGGGTAAAAATACACCATTTCTTTCTATTGAAAAGGATAAAAATAGTAGCAAGGTTCTCCTATTTGCAATCACTAAGCCAAGTGTGGCCATTATGAACTGCTTCTTTCCAGCAACCCAATTGTGTAACACATTGTCCAGCACAGTTCGAAGGATTTTGAAGAAAATTGATAATCGATTACTTCAAAATTATGTTTGATAAATTGGTCTGCGCGACAACGTAAATAAAGCAATGAATCTTGTTGAATTGTCAAAGTTATTGGCATTAGGATTGAGAGTCTATAACGCATGGGTTGCATATCTAGCTCAAAGCGAATCAACGAGGTGTATAATTTCTACATGAATCATGTAACCAATATTTTCTAACAATATTATGATTTAAAAGACTTGCTATGCCCTGACGGCTAAGAGTATGTCATGCTCACTCAAATGTCTCGCTGGTGGTGGCGTGTGTGTTGGATCATTGAGTTCCCTTCAAAATGGTTGAACTAAACGGTGCTGATCCATGCGTCATGTTCGTGAACGGGCGCCATCAGTAGGGACTGGTCATCTCTTATCTGCCACGGCTTATTTTAATTTTTGAATTGTTTTTATCTTTTTATTACGGACGCTTTTTTATGTACACGTCTTTCTACATTGTTCTCACATGTATAATTTCAACATGAATGATGAAAACAATATTTTGAAAGTTTTTTTTTTTTTTTTAAAGAGTGTTCATGGAGATTCTCGCCCGTTCTTCTCCATAGAAACCTACGCTTTGGAATGGGCAACTAGCTTCATATTTCTGACTGACTGACCCCTTGACAATTCAAAAGTGCCTGTAAATGGTTTAATAGAAACAAATGCTTTGAGTTTGAGTTTGTGTATGCCAAAAACTGACTTCAATAACCATATTCCTGCGGAGTAACGTTTTTTTAAAGTTATATCAATAGTCTAGCTACCTGTACTCCATTGGTTTAGGTAATTAAATAAAGCTAAACAAATCGTAAAAAAGGTTTTTATATATGACACTTTGTTGTTTAAAAACACGTTGTAACTTTTAACAAAATTAAGTTTATTTTTAGTTTTTACGATAGTTTGCTCTTTTATTAGGGTCTACCCTTTGTAGCAGAACTTTTAATGTCATAATATTATTTTGCATAACAGCAGATAGCATAAACTTCATTTCGCAGAAAATCGTTTGGCATACACTCATTTATCATAATTCAACAAACATAATTTTGTAAGTCAGAATCATCTTTAGGCATAAATTTCATATTCCTAATAATTAAAAAGCAGAACCATCATATCGCAGAAAGTTCACACAAACATGCAAACATGCAAGCAAGCCTACACCATGCATGCAGCAAGCATGCAAAAAAGCATGCAACATGCAGCAGGCATGGTTTCTGTCACGGCTCCGGTGCTGCGAGGCTCCGGCGGTCCCACGCGAGCTTATCATCGCAGATGTGTTTAACGCTCACCACCTGCTCCTCAGATCGCGAGCCGCCTCGGCCCTCCGCGCCTACGCGATTTTAAATTACACTCTAGGGGTAGGGCATACAAGATTACGTGGAGTCGGATTTACAGCTATTCGTTTCTGTCACTAACTAATGTAGCACAACATATTGACTTTTTAAGACAATATTTTAGTTTAATAATTTAAGATTTAAAATTATATTTTATAGAAATGTCATTATGCTTAATAAAATTATTCCAAATAAAATTCTGCCATCTTAAAAGTATGCCGTTGTAAATTTGGACTTATAAACATTCGGCCAAACAATCATTATATTAAACATTTTTTATGCCTGTTAAATATTCTTTTAAAGAAGAGTATGCCAAGTGTGATAGGCCAAATAAATTTCGGAGCATCAAGATTCTGCCAGATAGAAGGAACCCCTTTTATTATTGTACGTTAAACTTTATCATTAATTCTTAACTATATATGATAGATGTAACAATTATTATTATTTTGTAATCTGTCCATTTTAGAGAGCCCAAAAAGCAAAAGCATTTAACATTGTTAAATTGAAGAGTACAATTGTGACATATAGCATAACAACTGTAGTGAGAGGTACGTTTAGTCGGTTACTTGACAGCTCTTTCGTCACCTAGTTTTTTTTTTTGTTTACCTTTATTTAACTACCTAAACCAACGAAGTATAGACAAAAAGTTTTGTTGTGACCGTTACGTACAGCACGCAAGTACGCAATTAGTTGGGTTAAACATAAAACAGTTCAAATGTTTAAAGTGCTTGAGACCCTACGGCGACAAGATGGCGGGAGTACGCAATGACATGCACACTGTACAATGGCGGACGACAAACCGACCCGCGGTCGGAGCGCGCGAGCAAAGCGGCGGGGCGAGATGTTTTTTTGCACGCAAATGTGAACTCTAAAATTTGAGGTGTTGTGTTCGAGACGACGCGTGATGTCTTGGTACCGGCTTCGATTTTCTTCCATTTGTAACAGTGACTATTTGGTAACATGTATTGGTAAACATGTGATTCATGTATAAGAATTGCAAAAAACAGTTAACTTGCAGATACAGCATTTGGCTGGAAACCCATCGCAATATCTTTCATGTTATTATTACCTAAAAAAAAAAAAAAAAATTACAACATAAATCACGCTTTGTTAAAAAAAAAGGTAAATTATAAATTAAGTATATCCTATTTAGGATAATAATGTTATCAATAATAAAACATTTAATGTTTTCAATAAACTGCAAACAGATCATAATTAGCTACTCTATTCGTAGGCACGTTAAAAGCAGCCATTTTATTTCGTGATGACGTAAGCAGTACGACGACGTTCTGTCAAAACAAGATTATTGATTGGTCCAATCGCTTGCAGATGAAGTAATCAAAGATTGTAGCGAATAACCTGTCAGTTGCAGATTTATTATTTTTAGGTAACCGAATAAAGTACTAGATTATTACCAAATGTGTATTAGCCTTATTCAATCCCCTACTACTTTCTTGTACGTGTGGTCAGTAATTTGGTATCAGAGTTTTTATGCTACCCATGGGCCTCTGACTTGGTTTCACATGCCGCCGACATATATCTCTCAGGCATGCAGGTTTTCACACGATGTTTTCCTTCACGGTTTTTTAAACAAGTGACAATTATACAATATGGACATGAATCTGAAAAGTCAGAGGTTGGACCTATGACTTGGAAGTCCGATGGTCACACCACTAGACCATCACTGCTACTAAATTCTGATCCTAATCCCCTACTGCTGGTTATGTATCTCCCAAATTGCATCAAAGTACCCGGCTCTCCACCTTCCAGAAAAAATATTTCTACAGGTTTTAGATGCTTATAACTTTGAGGTATCTTACGCTACGTTTGGGGCTATTGCAGGTCTTATTCAAGGGAAATTGCGCTCCAGGGACCTTTAAGACAAATTGCCAGCCCATTAGCACTTTTACTTACTGACTCTCTTAATCAACTCTACGACTCTGACGCCTGTCGCCTTCAACTGGACATAGGCCTTTTCCAAGCTGAGTCACAACACTTCGACCTCCACCTTTCACATTTAGTCTGTCACCTTTTATGAAATATTCTGACTGCAAACTACAGATTAATTTCATTCACCAATCTATGGTGACACATGTTTCTTTCTATCTATTTCATTTTAAAAACTCTTTTCAGCAATAAGCATCAAGTAGGTTCCAATAACCAGATGCCTCTTTGTCATTATGATTTTATTTCACAGAAAATCGGCCACAAAGATTACTAGTTTTTTTTTTCTTAAACTAAAATTTAAAGCAAGAAGTTGGTTGCCTAGCCAGAACTTTGTATATCTTCAAAAGCTGATTTTCCGTACCCGGTTAAAATGGAACCCAAATCCTCTTAATGCGAGTATAAGCAATCTCAAACACGGAATTGATCAGAAAATTAAAGTGTACTCGTAACAAAATAGCTTTTGAAACTCATCCGCGCTTTCGAGTTGGGGAAGTCAATAAAAGATACAGATGCAAGTTTTGTAGTGTTTGGTTAAAAGGAAACTAAGCTTTTGCATAATTAAAATGCTTCCAGTGTAGTGTTTTTTAGAGATACTCCTAGCTAAATAACAGCTATGCAAGTCGATGGTTTTGTAAAGTTAATAATAAATTAATAATTGGTAATTTAGATTAGAATATAATTCTCACAGCAGTCGGATAAGAAACAGAGACCTCATCAATTTTTTTTAAATATTATTGAGGTGTAAAAAAGGTGTTTGTATAACCTCACTTACTTACAGAAAAAAACGTTGTGGGGTCGGGGGACTCCCGTCAGGAACAAAGTTCTTTATGCAATACTCGCTCGCACACACACAATCGTATATAATAGAAAGAGACAGAGAGAGAAAGTCGCATTGAGGGAGCTTAATGCTTTTCCTTACGTGACGATTTTTACCAGTCAACTACCGCAAGCCGTGTTAAAGTACTTCGTTCCAAAAAAATATAATTTTCCTTTGCGAACTCAGCCAGAATATATTTTACGAGTCTGTCGTTCTACGTAGACTTAGCTTGAATAAGAAATTCTATTTAAAACGCTACTGTGAGGTTTCAATTACGTATTCCAGTTATCTTTACCTTCCTTTCGAATAATTAATGGACCGGCTCGTAGATAAGGATATGTGGCGGGTTTTGGCAAGGGGCTGTGAGAAACGAGAACTATTTGAGTTCAGTGGTGGTTAGAGAGCAACTAACAGCTAAAATTGTGTTTGGTGCATTACATTATCGAAAACTAAGACTTGGTCTTTTTTGTAGCCAAAATGAAGGGAAAAATAATTAAACTAGGTAACTGTTGCCCGTGACTTGAACTGCGATCCAAGATGAAAATTTGTAATAAGTCTATGTCCTTTTCCAAGTCAAGGTCTACCCATGTGCCAAATTTCATACAAATCCGTTCAGCCGTTTTAGCGTGAAAGCGTAACAAACAAACAAACTCAATATCGCAATTTTATTTAAAAAATATGTAATAATTATAAATAATATTAATATAATATAATATTATATAAATGTAGGATGAGGATTCGGTTAAAAACTATTAAAACCGGTGATGAGGAAATGTCGTGAGGAAAGTTTTGAGCATGAACTTCGATGGATATAAGAGTAGGGGAGGACCAAAGAAACGATGGATGAACTGTGTGAAAGATGATATGGCTAGAAATGGAGTTACTAGCGAGATGACGAATAATAGAGAAGTAAAACGATGATTGCGACAAATCGCAGATTGTATCCCCATTTTTTTATTCATAGGATCGCGGTTTTAACATGGTTGAGAGTCTCACAGACCAGAGAGCCTACCACTGTCTCATCAAGCAGTATTATTTGACATGGTTGAGACTCGCACAGACTAGAAGGCGTACCACCATCACCACAGACCAAAGCAAGCAGCATTATTTTTACGTAACTTTAATGTGGGAGATAGATGGATCTGTAGATATAGCTTCATCTCTTTCCAACACTAAAGTTTTTTTTTACATTAAAATTATTCTGTTGTAAGAGGTGGTGATAGGCCCCTAGAAAAAAATATGGCCCAAAAGGTTAGGCTATGCATATTTATTTTAATCTAAGATTTTTTTTTTAATTTAATTTATTTTTAGGGCGTTTGTCCACCGCAACCGTCACCGAGTAACGAGATTATTTGAACTGAAAGTGACGTCCCGGTGACGGGGATCGTTTTTCCGCGCGGTTCAGTATGTTATGATATACAAATTGTATTTTCTGGTCGTGCAAACGGTGTCGGTGTGACGGCAGTGTGTAGACAACATATAACGTGTTTTGTATTCCCGGCACATCGACACGTCACAATCTAGGGCCGATTCTAGCAGTCTAGCCGAACTTCTAGAAACTTAAGCGGCTGGGATGAAGGCGCTCGGGTAACGGACGTGCGGTGGACATGCGGCCAAAGTAAAATATTTACGTCGCTACTTCGGCGCTGTCATCTCGTTCTCAGTGACGTCCCGGTGACGACTGAGGTGGACAACCGCACTTTCACTGTAGACAAAAATTTAATTAATAATAACGTTTCAAGTAAAAACAGGGCTTTACACTATTTAAGGTTACTTACATAAAGTTGTTTGAATTATTAATTTCGTCATGTTTTTATTCTAAACTTACAGCAATGTTTAATCTAAAAACACTTTATTTTTTAATTAATATTTACATAATTTTAATTTTATTATTCATCTGATTTTAATATTGATGAGATTATGAATATAAATACAGTGACGGTTATTTGAAATAATATTCATTTTGTGCTTAAAATTTTTGTTCTTTGGAATTCCTGTCAGATAATTCTCAATAGCAGCATTGAGTCTAGATTTGTGCCCGGTTAGTGGCAATACGCTCGCTTCTATTAGCTACATGGGTGTTAAAAGTTATATCCACACTTATAAGGGACGGACGGACCATGCTCTACCTCTATGGCTGTTTGTCCACCGCACCGTGAACGGGACGTTAACGAGAACCAGATGATGCCACCAAAGTAACGACAGTATATTTACTATGGCCGCGTAATCTCGTTTCTTGTTGACATTCCGTTCCCGGTGCGGTGGACAAACAGTGTAACTAAGTGAGCTTCGTTTATTTTTAATTCAATTTCAAACTTCACATTCATGAAACAAAGCATTGTTTCCAGCCCAACTCGTGGATTATAAAGGCAGGTAATTTACCAGCCATTTTGATTCAGAGCACGTTCTGCTAGTATAACTAGGCAATCCTACAAATGATCGAATGGCTGTGTCAATCGCGTTGTTATTTTAGGAAACGACTGTTTGAAAGCGCTGTTATTTTATGTGGGAATAAAATGGGAGGCTCTGTGTTTAAAATCAAATCTGCCTAGCCTTTTCCCAACTATATTGGGGTCAGCTTCCAGTCTAACCGGATGCAGCTGAATACCAGTATTTTACATGGAGCGACTGCCTGTCTGACCTCCACAACCCAGTAACTGGGTAATACGATACCCCTTGGTAAGACTGGTTGTCAGACTTTCGGGCTTCTGACGACCCGTAACGACTGTCAAAGATCCACGAATGACAACCGGGACCAACGGCTTAACGTGCTTTCCGAGGCACCTCTGTGTTTAAAATAAAAGAAAAAATTGTCTTTTCGTCCAAATAGCGTAAGGCCCTTTTATACACACACGGTTTTTGTGCCGTGAAAAACTAAGGTTTATATGCCGTGTGTAGGCACGGTCGTCAGTGTTATATTTATTTATTTTATTTCGGGATAAAAAACAGGAGTACAATTAAATGTTATAAATATTATCTTACTAATTAAACAAAATACTTATACTACTAACAACATTATCCACTTATTACTAATTCGTTAATTGTTAATGCTACGTGAGGTAAAAATAAACAAAAACAGTATACATGAATGAATGGAGTGAAAGTTTAAATGATTGAATGAATGCTTTATAATAACAAATTTTAAAGGAAACAAAATGAAAAATAAAGTAGTAAAACACCTAATTTATAAAGTTAAGATAGAGTCGACTACAGATTTCCTAAACTGATGTGCTGTTAGATTAAAAATATCAATGTTTTCAAATCTTGTATTGTAGGAATCCACAAGTTGGCGCAGAGGAGCGCGAAAGCCAGCATTGGAATTACAGACGTGCCTGGTATTAATCGATAGTATGCGGTATGGTCGCGTTTGTCTACGCACTACTGTTCTTGGAACGATGTAACAAATTGTATTGATTAAATCTGAACAGTCATATTTATTATGCACATGCATTTATGGATCACTATGAAAGCTTGTTGACAGACCATTTTTTTTACGGCGCGGTTTATTCGCCGTACCGTAAAGAAACCGTGCAGTGTACAAAGGGCCTCAGGTTGAACCTTATTAGGTTCAATCAACTACAAATCAGTGATAACAGCTGCACTACGAAAACTGACCTTACTGCTACGACATAAGTCTTAAATTTGTATTTTTTCTCGAACACTACATAGAAAATCCTAATCTGACTACACTTTTCCCAACTGTGTTGGAGTCGGCTTCCAGTCTAACCGAATGCAGGCTGAATATGGTCTGTATCACGACAAAATACTTGTCAGAATATTTAACGGTCCAGCTTTAAAATAGCTATCAATCAATCAATCTGCCTAGCCTTTTCCCAACTATATTGGGGTCGGCTTCCAGTCTAACCGGATGCAGCTGAATACCAGTATTTTACATGGAGCGACTGCCTATCTGACCTCCACAACCCAGTAACTGGGTAATACGATACCCCTTGGTAAGACTGGTTGTCAGACTTTCGGGCTTCTGACGTAACGACTGTCAAAAATCCAAGAATGACAACCGGGACCAACGGCTTAACGTGCTTTCCGAGCCACGGAGGAGTCTCGGTATGTAAAGATGGTCACCCATCTACAGACCAACCCCGGCAAGCGTAGCTTAACCTGACGGATCGACCCGCGCGGCAGTTACTACTTAGCCACGAGCTCCTCAAAATGCTTCAAATTACTCAAAATGCTTTACAGCATTTTGAGTAATTATTTATAAGCTATATAGAGCTTAAGATACGGTTGGCTAAGTAATTATGAATTTATTTCCACACAAGGCAGAAATTATTTCATAATATTTGTTCATTAGTCATCGTGTGCCTGTTGCTTAATGAATCCGTACGTTTTTATTGCTCGTCGTTTAATCATGAGCGATTATTTTACAATTCTCAACGTTATCGATGATTTGTAACATTAAAGCCTCGTGCAAACAGACGCGACGCGACACCTGCACCGGTGATTGTTCTACCGTGAAGTTTTCTTAGAAATTGTTTTGTAAGAGTCGCGTCGCGCCGTTAGGTCGCACGAGTCTGCGCGAGGCTAAAGGTCGTAATCTAAAATATTTCAGTGGGTAAGTTTAAAGCTCTGGCCACACTGCACTGGGGTGAAACCCGCGCGAGATGCGGGACGCAATGCGTGTGTCGATCATTTTAATGACTAGCTATATAATATAAAATTTATTTTCAGAAAAAACACATTTAAGGTTCACAAAAAACAATTTTCCAACTAAAATGAACATTACAGAAAAAAGTGTATCGTTGGTGCCTGTACTAATGAATGAAAATCACAATGATTTTCATTCATTTAGTACAGGCACCAACGAAATCACATACACTAGCGCCTTCCAAGATAGCTGCTGCCCGCGGCTGTGTCCGCTTGAACACCAATTCTTTTTCTATAGTAAATGTAGTCTAAGTTACTTCTTATCACATCAGCTATCTGCCAGGGTCCAGGCGTTTCGGAGATTAGCCGGAACAAACAGAGAGACAGATAGACATTTTTTTTTAAAGTACCGTATATATTTTCATAAGAATTTAGTAAAAAGCTTAATTTTGACAATACAAACAGTTACTTAAGTTTTATTTATTTGTTTATATAGATTAGGAAGTCACGTGACTATTAGTGTCAGTTTGCATGCACTTGTCCCACTTTAGTTAAAACCGACCATATCAAATATCTGGGCGTCACGATTGATACAAACCTGAATTTTCGCAAACATATCGATTTATTATGCACCAGAGTGCGTAAACTAATATATATTTTTAAGAATTTGCGTAACATAGCCGACTTCAAATTAATTAGACAGGTTTATTTAGCTTTGTGTCAATCTATTATTACCTACTGCATAACTTCCTGGGGAGGTGCCGCTAAATCAATTTTACTGCACCTAGAACGCGCCCAAAGAGCAGTATTAAAGGTCGCTACTTTTCGTCCATTCAGATTTCCTACACACCAGCTTTACATGGCATGCAAGGTGCTAACAGTACGTCAATTATTTGTTTTGAATGTAGTTTTATTTCAACACACTGTACTTTTAAACCCAGTACCTACAGATAAGAGAAGAAAAGATTTGGTTTGTGCTAACTCTCAGACTAAACATGCTTTCACTAGACGATTTTATTTATTCTTAGGACCCTACTTGTATAACCAGTTCAATAGACTGCTAAAGATTTATAGCTTATGTTATAATAGGTGTAATTTACTAGTACAAGAATATTTGACAAAACTCAATTATACGGACACGGAAAAACTACTAGAAATATTAAAATAAACTTAATATTATTCTCTACCTTAGGTATTTACTTTAATATTATTCGTTAATTTATTTTAACTTAATATAATATAATTTAGTTTTAAAATAATATACTTACCAAATTAATTAGGTACTCTTACAATCATTGAAAATATTGTATCTTCTTTTTTAAATGTTAATTTGTGAAATGCTGGCCTGAAACACAGGTTTTCATAAACCTAGATCAGGCAAGTCTACTTTACATCTAGAATTAATTTTTCCTTAATTGCAATTAATGTAAATCATTATCTTACTATAAACTTGAATAAAAATTTTATTTATTTATTTTAGTTTGAATTCCTCCTTATAAGTTATTTCACAATCAGTACAAGTGTATTTCGTCCCGCAAACCGAGTGGGATTCGTTTTGATTTGGCCAGATATAAGTTCGTTCATGCCTAACCTACTAATAAACTGGCCATATGGTTTATAAAAAGAATACTTTCACCCCTATTTCTACTGAAAATAGCACACAGAATATTTTTTCCGCTCCTCACTCTGCTAGAGTGATGCAAGATGGCTGCCATGTCGAATCGATGTGTGCAGTATAGTTAGTTATTTACTGCTAAGCTTCGCCATATTGCATGCTATAAATTTTGTGAGTTCTAAAAAGAGATCGTTTTTTTTAATTTTGGTCGGTAGGTGTCAGGTTACGAAGGGTAGATTGGCTAGCAGCCAGTCCTGGGGTTAATAAAATGTGGTCTATAAAATACTGGATCTACTAAAAGTTTCCCTAAATTACTGGAACTTACTCAAAAACCACTCACCAGAGCTTGACAATATGGTTTCTCTTTTTCAATAAAAAAATAATTTTCCAAATCGGTTTGCGTAGTACAGAATTATTGCATAACATATACATTTTAAAAAATCCACTTCCTCCCTTTTGAAGCCGGTTAAAAACGATCAATGTTTTCTAATAATTAAAAAAAAGGAAATAAACACCGTAGATATTTTTTATTTGGAAAATCATTTTTTAAATATCTAAATATTTACCAGCTAATATTTTTGCTTGTCAACTATCAAGATAAACACTATTAACAAACTACAGTATCTCAATTTATTTAGTCAGGGTGACAATTCGCCCCTACCCTAGCGGTTAAAGGGTTTACACTGACGAATTACTTGCAAACAAGGTCTGGCCGGTCCGAATAGTTTATTGTGTGGAGCTAAAATATTATCAGAAACAAGGGCTGATGTTTCTTTCTTGATCCAGGATTTATTTCTGGCAGGACCACAAAGGCTAGACACGTAATTTAAATTTAAATTCAAATTTTTTATTGCGAACTGTACAGAATTTTGAAAATGTTAACAATAGGTAGGTTCTTAGAACTTAGTTGCCTGTTATGGCATTGCAATTTAAATGGTAATATTTATAAATATACATGCTTACTCAATATTCCAGTAATACAATTTACATTATATTATATTGGGTTTACATTACCCATGAAATTGGCGTTATTTTTCTCACAAATAGAGAACCTCGTCACTTCTATGATTTAAAATATTCATATTAAAATAAATATTATATTCAAATTTTGTAACGCAATTACTCCGCCAATATTATGAAATGATTTTGATGATTTTTTTTTTGTTTGCTAGGTCATAGGTACTTCAGAGATGGTTCCATTTAAATTGTATTAACTTTGCCTGGGTAGTTTTTGAGTTAGCTTCAATAATAGGTATTCTTCCCACTTAGTCTTTAATCATCTGCCTAGCCTTTTCCCAACTATGTACGTTGGGGTCAGCTTCCAGTCTAACCGGATGCAGCTGAATACCAGTATTTTATATGGAGCGAATGCCTATCTGACCTCCACAACCCAGTAATTGGGTGATACGATACCCCTTGGTAAGACTGGTTGTCAAACTTTCGGGCTTCTGACGACCCGTAACGACTGTCAAAGATCCACGAATGACAGCCGGGCGCAACGTGCGGCTTAACGTGCTTTCCAAGGCACGGAGGAGTCTCGGTACGTAAAGATGGTCACCCATCCACACATCAACCCCGGCAAGCGTAGCTTAACCTGACGGATCGACCCGTGCGGCAGTTATTACTTAGCCACGAGCTCCTCCCCACTTAGTCTTTAATGATGATGTTTTAAGTTCCTGTCACTGTTATTTGCATAGCAGTATTCGAATAACGAAAATACAGAACCGACACCATCTTCCGAAATTAAAGTTATTTATCACTTTCTAGTGTTTTTTTTTTTTAAATTTTTACTCTCTCTACTGCTTGTTAGTGTGTCATACTCAGCTACCGATGTTTGATTTAACTAAAAGGACGATGCCAGGATTTGTGTGAACTCTGGTCCCACCCTCCAATAGCTACATGCGATACATCGTTGGGTAGGTAATTTTGAGCTGAACAAAAGTTAATATGCCATCAAGTTCCAAATCTTAGTCCGTTCAGAGTTATGCATTATTAAACATGGCAGTTTAACAATTAATTGCCAAAAATAATGCTTTTCCTTAATAGACAATTTTGGAATTAATACAAGTATTATTTACCTATATCGATGTCGGGTCTTGGTCAATCGATCAGGTTAAGCTACGCTTGCTGTGGTTGGTCCGTGGATGGGTGACCATCTTTACATATCAAGACCCCTCCGTGCCTCGGAAAGCACGTTAAGCCGTTGGTCCCGGCTGTCATTCGTGGATCTTTGACAGTCGTTACGGATCGTCAGAAGCCTGAAAGTCTGACAACTAGTCTTACCAAGGGGTATCACCCAGTAACTGGGTTGCGGAGGTCAGATGGGCAGTCGATCCATGTAAAATACTGGTATTCAGCTGCATCCGATTAGACTGGAAGCCGACCCTAACATCTTTGGGAAACGGCTAGGCAGTACCTATCTATCGTTCGTTATCATCAGAGGCGTAAAGAGTTTTTTTAGAAATAAAACACAATGTTATGGTAGGCTGGGGGCCGGGGACCCGTCTATGCCAATAAACGGTTTTATTGTCTGAGTAGAGCGGCCGCAAATGTCTAATGAGTGCAAGCGAGACAGACTGATAAAAATGCCTAATGGGGTGGGTGGATAGAAAGGTTTGTGACTGGATGACGCAGATGACAACTATAGGTTACCACGTGACCACGTTAGGTTATCTACTACGTATATTATGCACAAAAAATCAATATTATTACAAAAAAAGCATTATTTGGCTATTGCTAAAACTGCCATGTTTAATAATACGTAACTGAACGGACTTATAGTTCACGCGGTGTAGCTTGGTGCGGGTGACAGGTGACAGAAAGGGTAAATTTATTTAATTTACTACAGTTATCACTGAGTCCGTATTATGTAGGTACACAATCTGTATGTAGGTACGGATCAGTCGTAAAATACAGAATCAGTATTAACAAGTAAATTATAATATATTTTACCCTTTCTGCCACCTGTCACCCGCACCATGCTACAGCGCGTGAACTATAGATTTGGAACTTGGTGCCATAGTAACTTTTGTTCAGCTCAAAAATACCTATTCAACGATGTATCACACGTAGCAATTGGAGAGTGCGACCAAAATTTGCATTCTCCTTTAGGCCGCGTAGATATATAGAGCAGGAAGGGTTAATATCTTGAGGTTTATGAAATGGAGTTTAACCCATGTTCGCACGGACGACTTAAAAATATCGCGGTGGGATTTTATCGAGCATTGGATTTTCAACTCTCGGTGTTGAGCCAAGCGTTGAGAATCCAACGCGTTGGGACGCAATCTCGTCCCAGCGCGTTGAAAAAACACACTGTTGAATTTTCAACGCTCGGCGCTAAGCTGAGCGTGAAAATCCAGTGCACGAAAAAAATTGCCACGATTTTAATTGTGGGCTTACATGAATCTGTTTGGCATATCCCACATATTGATCTAATACACTTTTTTGTGCCTTGAACGCAATTGCTTATCTCCCATAGTACTGCTTTGGGATTAATTATTTTTCAATGACACAGGTGCGACTGTAAACGCCTTCTAATAATTTTATTCGTGACTGAATTTGACGCAATTTGGTGTCACAGGTATGGTTAGAATTGTCACGGGCCGTTAGTTTCTATGAGGTGACACTCTGGATTAGTAAGGAGAGTGTTGAGAATACCGCCTCAAGCAGCGGTCACCAAGGCGTATTTGTGCACTGTGCAACAAAAATAATACATAATAATAAAATAAATAATCAGCGATCATTGTGCCGATAGTCGTATCTGCCAATGGCTTAATTGCCGAGAGCCTCGACCAACACCTAAGGAGGCTCTCGTTGGGCAGCTGGATTAAGGGCTTGATCCAGAAAGCGGTACTCCTGGACACGGCTCGCATTGTTAGGAGGTTCCTCTCTCTGGAGCCCTGACCGCCGGTAGCTTGGACCCTGCTCCCGATACCGGTGGGCTACTATTTTTTATATTTTTAAATGTTTTTATATTTTTTATTCTAATATTTAAAAATATAATTTATATGTATTAATGTTAAATAAACGAAATAAATAATAAAAATCTTAATTGCAGACCACATAATCCATAAAAAAACACCAAATTTAAAATAACAAAAACCAAAATTAAAACTAAAATTAAATCAACATTAAAATCAAAAATCAAAATTGGAATTAAAAACATTTAAATCAACATTGTTATCGGGATTTCTTTTGTTCACTGTTTTGACGATTTCTGATAAAACTACTACACTAATTCACTTGAAATTTTGCAAGGTACATTATGAATATATATAATATCTAATAACAGTGTTTTTTTTTACAGACTTACACAAAACATAAAAAACACAAAAAATTACGACTACTGAGTAGGTACGAACCGTTTGATTACGTAACATTATTTAGTTCAAAAAATGCTTTTACTGTGTATTTTGGTTAAAATATTATTTATAACGATCAAATAACTACATGCAAATGATAATTATTGACTTACCTTCCGATTACACACACAAAACACACACAAATCTCAAAATATCACAATATTCACTTTTTTCACTAATGATTTGTTTACATTTTTTGGTTGGTTCCAAACTGGTATAATACAATGTTATTTAGTGCAAATATTATCCATCACGATGTAAAAACTACTTAATAATCTAAATAACACCACTTTCCGCCGATTTCCACACAAAAACAATAAAAAATACCGAAATTCTTTGCCGAGCGCGCATTGACAGCCATGAATTTTAAACTCTGTTAGACGTACGAAACTATCAGTTTCAATTTTTTTTTTTACAGTGCTGCCCATAGATATTTTTGTGTTCGAATGATTTAGCCGATTATTCTATCCGTCAGGCCATAAAGTCAAGTTATTCACAGACCAGATTAGCTCTTATTTCATGGTAGAAATAGAGCTTAATGCCGTGTGGGACACTGGTCCCTATTCGGGCTCACGGGTTTTGACGGTTTTGGCGCATTGGATCTCATTTGGAGCCAATGCGTTCAACCGGTAGCGGCTACAAACTATAAATATGTGTTTATGACTACACAACGGACAGGCATTATTACCTCAAATACACTATTACACGTTTGGAATCGCGCGGTGATGTATAGTAAGCTTTTGCTGGCGCAACGCAACTATTCAAGGCTGCTATGGAATAACACATGACAATAATCTGTTGGCTACATCTTGCCACATAGGTACCGATAACTTCCCGATATTGTCGGCCGATATCTCTGTCGTCCGAGCTGACAATATATCGGTGTCGTTATCGTCGAAAAAACGGCCATTCAGTGCCAAGTACACGCGAGTCAGCGTCATCAACCCGAGCGTGACAGTTCAGTTTCGTTCACTCTTCAGAAAAAGCGCGAAATGCGCCTAAAAAGTATTTACTTCATAAGCTGCAACCATTTTCTCCACATCTTCACTAACTAACTAACTCATTAACAACCTCTTCGATCAAGGTAATCTGTCGTGTTTCTAATCGGGGTCTGTAACTTAAACGTTAATCTCTTCGGTCTCCTACGAACCATTTAATAAAATGGATAGGGGACACAAACGGTTCAGTGAGTTCTGTAGGTAAGATTTACTTTTGGGATATCTTTTTAGGATTTTATTAGGATATAACTGCCTCGTTAGTCTAGTGGTCACAGCAATACTGCTGAGTTTTGAGGTCTTGAGTTCGATTCCCAAGTATGGCAGTGTTACTGGGTTTTTCATCAGGAATTTCTCAGCAGCAACCCGGAGTCTGGATTTTTACCCGGTCGATGGCCCACCCATTATATGGGACAAGTGATGGTGCCAAAACCTAGTAAAATTCTGGGCCGAGTCCATTTAGACTGCCATCATCCCGGTAAAAAGAAAAGATGGGACTTAAACATAATTGGCAAAATGTGGGTCGAAATCGGTACACCTCTACCTAACCCTTCGGGGAATACAGGCGTGATGTTTATAGGATATCTTTCATGTTGTTACAAATAATAGAATTGTTTTTTTGCCCATCATCATCATCATTTCAGCCGAAAGACGTCCACTGCTGGACATAGGCCTCCCCCACCGATTCTGTGGCTCCCGCATTCAGCAGATTCCTGCGGCCTTCACAAGGTCATCGGTCCACCTTATGGGGGACCTTCCAACGCTACGTCTTCCAGGAACCGGTCGCCCTGCAGAATATTTTGGCCATATTAGATGGAAAATAAGCTTTTGAATTTGATCCAAATTATACCTAGTCTACACATACATAAACTCACACCTTCTTCCCGCATGGGAAGAAGGTGACCCCCAAGCCAACCCCCTTGGGTTGGCAAAAACTATAGAACGCCACCAGACCTGGCACGGTCCTTTTTTTTTCTTTTTTTTTGGGTTGGAAATCATCAAATGACTTCTCCCGCTCTGGGTGGAGCGGGAGGGCATGTCAGACTCTTACTGACTAAAACCCACCCGTGTTCCTTCTATTGCCTGTGCAAAGCCAGGGGGCCACGGTATCCCTTTCGGACTTTCCCCCAACCCCGGCAGGCAATGGTCTCATCGGACCCCTTCACTTGCTGACATCTCTTTGAGGCGTGCGTGGAACACAACGCGCCGTCGAACAGGGCTTGGTCCTTACCGGACGGCGAGCTACCCATTGCTCACCGTCCGCAAGCCCGCGCCTACGGTGGCCGGGAATCGGCAATAGATTCCCGACGCCCAGGACGTCTCCTCCTGCGGCAGCTAGGGGCGTGAGGGCGCGAAATTTGACCTGGTACGGTCCTTACATACTTCTATTGCTTAATTTTGATCCACGGCAATATGTAAATTAATATTAGGTTATCTCATTTGAACCCGGAACTTTGCCCGGTTAATTTATGTGATAGGGATTTCCACTATTATCCACATTATTCTTATTACATAACTAGCGATATGGTCACCCTATGATACACGTTACGTACGAGTAGTATAATAATTACTTTGTGGGGACAATCGATGTTGCTTTAACCTACGATAATTACTTTAAACTGGGTTGGCTGTTCGATGCATATTATATTATTTTCAACCACATCTGGTTAAACACGAGAACTTAGAAACTACATTTAATTGTAAATTATGATACTAGTGTGTAATGATCAATGCACACGCGTTTCTTACGAAATTTTTCAACACTCATACGAGGCAAAAAATAAGTAAAGTTTTATAAACTAATTACCAATGTAAAGAATATTGTGAAATACTCTGAATATTTTTGTATGTTATCTGGGTGTAGAGCATGGCAATATGTTTGTTTTTTGTCACAAATAATGAGCACACATCTCTGATTAGTATCTGTGGCGCACATTTCCGCATTAGTGTGGTAATATAAAGCAAAAAGCACGCATGTTTAATACACTGCATTATGAACCTAAAAATTCATTATGAGCCACTTTTTAAGCAAGTGTGTTGAAAAATTACATAAAACGCTTAAAGTCACCTAACAAAAAAGACACTACCTTAGCATAATCTGCAAGGCTGACCGCTTTTATTTTGCATTTAAAAATAGTCTAGGAGCGCGTATTGTTTTGCTTTATATATGTAAATAGGTGGGGTTAGACAAAGAGCTAGGTTCACACGTGACTGCCGAGATATGAATGCAGAACTTAACACTAGAGAGGAGGGTTGGCAAAAAAGTAATTAAAAATTAAAAAAATATTTTATATTGTTGAAATAAAAAAAATGTTGAAAACCAAGTCAAAAGTATAAAACAGGTTGTGTGGATAAAGCTTTTGTAAAAAGCGCGCGTTGAGTAAAAAGTTTTGAATTATTTTATAGACACAGAATTATCTCATATACAGTCAATGCCCACGGGCACACAATAGTCATGAAATAATTGTATTCAACTTTAACTGGAAAATCAAATAATAGTAGGTATTCATTATACCCAGTAAATCCCCGTAGGGTTTCAACGTAACCATGTACATATAGAGAATGAAAACCTATTTTTGCATGACTATTCTCATTTTATAATATAAAAGGTATGAGATACTCGTAAAAGAATAATATGTAAAGGTCAATGAACGTGCTGTCAATATCATAATGTCATCAGAAAAATAAATATTTGAAGTAATTTTATTTTGTGATGTTATGTTGGCAAAAAGGCTGACGCCCTTACCATAAATAAAAGGTTATCCTTAGTAATAATTGTCTTTACTAATGCTTGCAAAACTGTCCGACTTACGTATTTTTCTTTCTCGTATGTCTCATGTTAATTCGAGTCCTCGCAACACGCTATTTTCTTTCATTCACTCCTTTGTCTCTCATAGTATCTCTCTCTTTCAGTTTAAGGTACTTACAGACGTAGTATGAAAGGTCTTACACAGGCCTCCTCTTTGTTAGAGTGAGTGGGCTGTAATCCACCACGCGGGCCTGGTGCGGGTTGGTAGTTGTCACATGTCTTCGAATGTTTTGTTCTAGGACATACCGGTTTCCTCACGATGTTTTCCTTCACCGTTTTGCGAGCAGTGGTAATGAAATTCTTGCAGCGTGCAAAAGGTTTAATATTATTTTCCATACCACACTCTGTCAATACTACGAATGAAAAATATCGTTTCACAAGGGAACATTGTGTTCTATAAGCGGTAATAGTTATTTGTGCAACAAGAGAGCAAAGTCGTTTTTTGCTGCGAGTGTTGATTTTGAATCCCGAGTAAGCGAAGGATTCTAGGTTAGAATCCTGAGCGCTGCGAGGGATTCAAAGACACGAGATGTAAATAACTTTGCTCTCATGTAACACATACAACTTTTCACCTCAGCAGCGAGAACATACAACATGTAAAAAAAAAACCTGTCCGATCCGTAAGGGTGTTGTTAGGTATCGTACTGTTAGCATATTTATGTGGAAATTTTCAGGAAAAAAGAAAAAATAATCCCCACATTTTTTTTCAATGGTGAATTTGACCGAATTTTACATTTGGTGCGGGCGGCGGCCGTCGTTTAGCGGGTGTCTAAAAGTCATAAGTTATGAGTTGTGCAATTTTTTTATTGTTTTGGGGTAATTTCGGAACTAAAAATTTGAATTTTAAATACCAATAACTTTTTAATTATCAATAATAATCAAAAAAACATATGCCCATTTTCGGATCGGACAAGGTTTTTTTTTACATAAACTTCATCACCTCGTATTTTGCAGCCACCATCTTGGATTTTTATTTTGACCTCACTATCGACTTTAGCACCCTCGAAAACTATGAAAATGACACCCATGACGAAAAATTTGAAAATTTTCTCAGCCGCCATCTTGGATTTTTATTTTAACTTCACTATCGGCTTAAGCAACCTTGAAAACCATAGAAACGATACCCATGAAGAAAAATTTTAACATTTTCGCAGCCGCCATCTTGGATTTACATTTTGACCTCACGTTCGGCTTTGGCACCCTTGAATTCTATGAAAACGACACCCATTATGAAAAATGTGAAATTTTCGCATCCGCCATCTTGGATTTTCATTTCGACCAAATTCACACTTACTATCTCTCTCTTTCTCTTTGAATTAGAAGAAGACAGTCGCAAGCGCCTTTTCACGTGACGATATCTGCCACTGCACCTTCTTACCGCAAGCCGCTTATGAACTTCGTTCCAAAAATTTAATAAAACATATTTAAATAAAACCCAGATGATTTGCAATTTTAATGTTTTAAGTATATCCGAACGTTTTGTTTGTTTCTTTTTTGGGCCTAGTAGGTATTTTAATTTGAATCGATTTGTTTCTATCTCTCGCTTTTTTCGTATCGAAGTGAAAGTGACAAAACTAATTGAAGTTCAAATCTTTAGAATTTTGTAAGTAGACCCAACACTGCTTTCGCCATTTAAAAAAAAAAATTAAAAAGTTACTTTGTCTCACGCTCGCAGCAAAATCGAATTTTGCTCACTGTTTTTTGACAGCAAAACCTGCTTGTTTGAGGTGCTGAGGTGAAAAGGTATTTTAAAAATACTTTCTTTGGCATTTATAAATTCAACTTTTCATTCTGCGATTGTAGCACCATAAGGATTTTATTATAATGTTATATAATACAGTTCTAATCTCAATTTAGGCTAATAGTGGGGCCGATTCTCTTGTCACAAATGCCTCTAAACTAGATTAAAAATCACCAAAATTTAGTTTATTCCTGTCAAACGAAAATTTCCCATTATGAAATATACTAAAGTGACACAACTTAACTATGTTTTAGTTTGACAGCACTAAGATGGCACTGAATTATTAATTTAGTCAAAATGGTAATTTTAATATTCTGAATTTGACGTTTTTCATCAAAAATTTTGATTGTTTAATTAAATCTGTAATTTTTTTTAATCGCGGTATAAAAAGGTGTGGTAAAAATAAGTTGTCATGAACTAAAATTAACACCAACACCTCGACTTTAGGTTCAAAACAGTACTGTATATATTTTTTTTCTTTTGCTTATCTATAATTATCTCGAAAATGGTGTGTCCTATCGCAAAAATAATTAAAATTTGGACCCCCTTTATGAATCACGTAAACCCCGAAAACTCAACACGTAGCTAATATTTTTTCATGTTTTCTATATCTACATGAAGTGAAAAGTTCCCTATAGAACGTCGAAGCTGCGCGCCCCCGGCTCTAAAAAAAAATCATGGGGTAGAGTAAATAAGTGCACTACATAGAGTCGCGATTGTAAAATTTGATTTAGATGTATAAAAAATATTTTTAAATTTAGAGATTTATTTTTGCAGAAATAGCTTCAAGATTTTCATAGCCGAAAGTAAGGAATTTTAGTGATACTTTAGTTAGTTTAGTTCGGCGTACAAGAGAATCGGCACCAATGTTCATTATTTGACCGTAAAGACTTAGCCATTTTACCCGAGTTCAACGCCCTCTTAACGACCTATTATTATAGCTGTCTCGGACAATATTGACAACTCAGACAATTTATGTTCGATTGACTATCTAAGATACGTACCGAAGTTTAGATAGTTTTGAGTATACCCATCTACAGTTGAAATGTGTGCAATACAGCGTCGGATAGAACGAGCACTCAATTTATTACTCGATGCTATTCCCGTTGAGGGTTTGTTAGACGTAGTTAAGTAGTAAATACTGCAAGTACTAATCTTTAGACAGTGCTGGACAATGCCCCTCAATCTTTGCTATGGTCTCTAGAGCTCGGAGACGCCTCGCCGGCTGCTACTGACGGTGGCGGCAACATTGACAAAGAAAAAAACAAAGAAAGCAAAATAAATGTAAGTTAAGTAAAATTCACCGCAGGATAAGGGCACACGAACAGAGAAAAAAAAAACACGGGTTGCACTCCGGGACTGCCAGCAGAAGTGAAAACTTGAATATTAAAGTGTGCATGTGCATTTTTGATATTTTGCAATGGTTAGGGTATAATTTTGCACCGGTCTACTCTCCCTCCGTCTTACGAATTATCGATCACGTCACGTGTCCTGACGCCAGTTTAAAATTTTTTACCCATCACAAAAAAGTGCACAACGAAAGAATTTTTAATTCAAACACACAGAACTTTAAAACAGTATTGTGTGCCTCACGGTTGCGCTAATAAGGCACAGTTCAGCATAAATGCGAGACAATTAGTAACTGAAAATAATTTTACACCGGATCTTATTTTACGTGGATGTCTTACGAATGTAAATCAGTTTTAGTGTGTATATAAAACATAAATATTTTTTTTATAGATTTGTGTAGTAAATAAGAATTAACTCGATTAGATATTTGATTAAAAATAATCACTTCTAATACAGTGTGAGTGTGTTCTCATACTTACCGAGCGTATCACTGTTTACTTGAACTACTACACAAATCACATATAAAAACTGACGGCTTTGAAGGCGGTCTGTGACAAATCAATCAATCAACGCACGAATTTTATTTGTACTACCGTCTCTAGACGCTTCCGTGTTTTTCTAGTAGACTCTTTATTGTTTCTATTCCTGATTGGTTAATTTTAATCATCAGACGGGGTACAAGGTAGATGTGAGTGGAAACGCCGGGAGGGGACGCCCGAGAAGGACATTATATAGTAATAGGTAATACGGGCTGATTTCCGCAACTGCACGTCAAAGCGCGTATTTTGCGTACAGGTGGGAAACATCGTTTATTCGATCCACCCCAGCTCCTCAAAGAAGACCACCAACGCCTTGGTGTTACTGGCAATCTCGCGTAGGGTACCTGGGTTATCAAAGTACTTTGGCCTGTAAGTGGCGACCAGCGGGCAGCTTAACAGCACATGAGCTGCTGTCTCATCGTCCTCCATGCATGCCCTGCAGAGTGGACTGTCTGTGACTCCTATGACAAAGAGGTGTTTATTAAATGACCCATGGCCAGTTATGGCTGCTGTAACCATACGCAGCTGTTGTTTAGTTAATCGGAGAACCTAATTTGTGAGGCGGCCATCTATTGAAGGGAATGCCTCCGTAACGGGCCTGCACTCACCTTGGTCTGACCATGGCTTGTGATGCTGATCCCTAGTTCGTTTCCTTACCAGTGGTAACCAAAGGGGAGTGGCACGATGGGTCGAGCCCCACTGGTGCCTTGCTCGACCCCCTTCTGGCAAGTTCGTCGGCTGCATCGTTACCCAGCGATGACTATGTCTTTTGAGTGGCCTCAATAATATAACCATTAAATGTATCACCAGTACCTGGTCAAGGTGCTGGTGGCAAATATCAGCCCAGTGTCCACAGTGTGACTGTTCAGCGCTTGCAGAACAGCCATGCTGTCTGAGAGTATACGTATATTGACATTATTGGTGATGTTCTTCAGAAAGGCCAGGTGCGACCAGATGTATGAACGTTAACGTAGCAAAAGGAGTATGTAAGGATTGTAGCAGGCATTCTCTAGTTTCTGCCTAACCCCATGAGGAAGAAGGCATGAGTTTATGTGAATAAGTGTAGGCGGAGTATACGGCATATAAATCCGTCTTAATTTTTGTCACACCTAGAAAAAAATCGGTAATAATACGTATTATTTATAACACCGATCTTTTACTAAACAATTCAATGATTTCACCACTTCATAAGATTGTGGCTAAAAAAGCTAAAAAAAAAAAACTCAAATATAATATTATTTTCACATATCTGCCTCTTTTGCCAACCCTTCCCGATGACGTCACAGCCGGTGTCTCAGTTTATTCCGGCTGAATATTTCAGGCCGTAATTACAGCCTCTTTTCAGCCATTCACGGTCGTGGCTTGCCCTTAATTCGAGCCCAGGGCACACAGTATAAAATATTCAGTAGATCAACACTGTGTCACAGAATTGTCTTTGTGAAATTCATTGTGAATTTAAAAGGTTGTGTTTTGTGTTTTTGTGATTAATTTTGGGTGTTGCTTATTTGATTTGGTATTGTGTGACATATTTCCCTATTCTTTACCTAATAGGATTAATTTAGGGTTAATTTATTTAATTTTATTGAAGTGCCATTCCAGAACCTTTCAGCCCTATCGGTCATCTGTTCTGGGAGCAATGTGTCCTGCGCACTGCCACTTAAGTTTGGCAATTTTTTGGGCTATGTTGGCTACCTTGGTTCTCCTACGGATCTTTTCGTCTCTCTTGGTTCTTCTACGAATCTCTACGGACTTAACAGTCTGTGTCCGAAAACACACAGTTAACTATGGTTATTTCAAACTTAATCACTTCTCCACGCTTTTAAATCTTATAAGGATGTGACTCTATAACAAAAGTTCAACTAACTTTTAATTAGTTCCAAAATATAGTTCTGGCCTAGAATATTATTTTTATTTCGAGAAAACCAGTAGCCACATTGTCTTTATACGACATCCATTATGGTTAGTTATTTTTGAGTTTTTAAATGTGTTTTACTTACAGGATTTGTAATTTATGAAATTAACATTTATCTAAAATACTGACTTTATAGTAACTAATAGTAAGAACCAAGCATTAGTTATTTTTTCTAAATTATCAGGTCTGACGAATTATTTTAATAATACATTTTTGGCAATCAGTCAAATCTTATATCTTTAGAGCAAATTGGTCCAATTAATGTTCTTAGTACGAATTTATTTATAGATTTGTCTTAAAACTGACTTTTTTAAATAAATGTTACAAAAATATAAGATTTGACTGACTCACCAACATTTTCAATTCGCTCTAAAGATGAAAGAAATGGATAGTGTCCATATCCATTTCTTTCATCTTTAGAGGAAATTGGTCCAATTAATGTTCTTATTACGAATTTATTTATAGATTTGTCTTAAAACTAACCTTTTTAAATAAATTTTACAAAAATATAAGATTTGACTGACTCACCAACATTTTCAATCCCTACTCACTCCCGTAAAACTACAAAAACGTAAATGATCAATACAAATACACATACATACATTCACACAATCTAGTAAAAGTTTACTCAAATAGAGGGTGTTGATCTACCTCGTACACTAACGTAGGAAAGACAAATATAACTGCTCGTCCTTTAGACAAAATTTAACGCGAGTATGTAGGGTTTTTTGATAAGATCGAACGAATCCATCGCATATTCCGCAAAAATCACTTGACTTTATTGAATCAATTAATCAACTCAGCGCATCGCAGTCCACTGCAAGAAATAGGCCTCTTGCACCATAACACTTTTTCATTCGGCTTTCGCGTCCAGTTTGTCCCAGCCACCTTTTTAAGGTCGTTGGTCCACCAAGCTTGGGGGCCAACTACTACAAGTCTACTCCACTGGCCATCGCGATCGGTCCTTTAACAAACATAGCTAGCCCACTCTGCCACTTCAGCTTGCGTACCTACTCTGCAAGCTATGTCGGTAACTCCTCTAATCCCAGCGCCAAATTTACCCCAACATACTCTACTATGTATAATCGAGTTCATCATTATAAACGTATTTTCTAAGAAGGACTCGGGCTGTGGTTTACTTTGTACAAACTTTTCGCTGCCACTGAGATTTTCTTTCTTTCTAAAAAACAAGTAACATTTTGCTTGAATTTAGAAAAAAACTGCTGATGATATATTATATCCTAATTTTAAAAAAATGCGGAAGAATGTTTGGTTACATATCTGTCTGTTTATCCGTCAAGATATTTTTACGCACAAAAATAAATGAGAAAAAATACTGACTTGACACACTGCTTAAAAAGATACTGTGAAACTGACTTTTATAAACTTAAATTCAGTGTGATTTTCACTCATTGGCAACCTATCATTTTTAATTAATCTTAGATTGAAAAAAAACAAGATGATAAATAAAATTGCTAATTTAAAAAAAACTTTTGGCTAATTCTAACTTTTAACTACATAAACATAGTATCACGCCTTTTTTTGAGCAGAGGCAGGCAGGTTGGGCAGAGGTGTACCTGTGGGTGATACACCCCACATTTCTACAGCTATATTTAAGTCCCACGTAACAGGGGGCGAGCCTATTGCCATCAGCGGGGCACGAATCCAGACTCCGTGTTGCTACTGAGAAATTCCTGTGGCAAAAACCCAATAATACTTTGCCCAACCCGGGAGTCGAACCCAAGGACCACCATGCTCAGCAGTAGCAATTGCGACCACTAGACCTACGCATACGTACCCGTTAGAATAGACAAAATGATGGCAATGTTGACACAACATATTAATATTATCATTCCGCTTGAAGCAATGATAATATTTTGTGACATGATTTTCATCATTTTGTGACATCTTCTCAATTCCACCCTTTTATCGAACAATAAGATGCCATCGTAACACAATTTAAAGGGTACCATTCTACCAATTTTCAGGGGTCGTATCGATTTGGACCCTTAAGCGTTACCTTAAAGAGGTCAATTTTTGGGACCCTGAAGGTCCCAATAGATTCTATTATCGCTCAAATTTATTTCGAGATCGTTCGATGGTAATACAATTTCATTTTTGTTCGGATTATCGTTTACATATCACGGCTTTGATTTTTTTTATTTATCGAGTAGGACGGTGGGTATCATTTTTTTTGGAGTATTCAATAATTTCTTATTTCTTGCATGGTATAGTCGACCTCGTAATTGATTTAGCACCTTTGACAATAAAAACAACAACATTGACCAGAAAGAAAAACCAACAAAAAAAAAATACATTTACTTGCGGTAATCATAACGCAAACAAAGAACACAAAAAATAATAAGTTGGGGGAATATATGCGTCACATCCACGCAAAAATACGGCCATCGAACTAAGGTTGAAACTATTACTGTCACGTAGACACATATACCGTGTCTTTTTATGACGACACGTGCAAGTGACACCCAACCTTAGGGTGATAAAGCACTTACTAGGTCGACTATCCATTTTCATTTTCATTTATATTTCCATTTTCTATTTTTCTAAGTACCTGGTACTTGTTGGTAGGCCTACACTGTCCTCTCTTACCCATTAACACTGTAATTTAAAAACATTTTAAATACCATTTACTTTTAAAAGAGTAACCGTGGAGTTTCTTGCCGGCTCTTCTCAATAGGAAACGACCAATTCGAACCGTGCACCTAGCTTCTGACGTTTCATAAGTGCCATTGAAGGCTTATGTGAAATAAAATATAGGTATTAAATGTTGAATTTTATTATAATGAGATTTAAAAAAAAAATGGTCTAATAGTATCATATTAAACGTATTAAAAAAGCCCTCCTTGACCTCCTATAACCATATGATCCCAATACTTGGTTATATGTAATAATAGGTTTATGTGAAATAAATTCAAAATATAAACCTATTATGTGAAATAAAATGTTTTGAATTTGAAGTTATCAAAATTCTTACATTCTGTTTTTTTTTGTATAACGTGTGTTTTTCATGAACAACAGTTTTATTGCCAAGTAAATGTTATTATTAATTTATTTCTTTTTTCCAGTCTTAGTATTTATTCAATATTAACAATATCGTTTTCTCATGCTTATTTTCTTGCACAAAATCCCTAAAAATATACTCCGTGAATGATAGGAGTAAGGAAAATGAGTTAACAGGGATCAAATTAAATTCGGGTAATTTATTTTCATGCTCCGTTTTCCTTGGGAAATAAGATTATTTACCTTGAAGCAGAGTCGGTACCTTTGTTATCAAATTATGTAGCAGTTGCAAAGAGTCATCTATTACCTAGCCTTTTCCTAACTATGTTGGGGTCAGCTTCCAATCTAACCGAATACAGCTGAACACCAGTATTTTACAAGGGGAGACTGCTTATCCTGACCTCCACAACCCAGTTACTGGGTAACACGATACCCCTTGGTAAGACTGGTTGTCAGACTTTGGGGTTTCTGACTACTTAACCATAATGACTGTCAACGATCAGCTGATATTCCTTAGCCCTTGGTAAGACTGTAGGTCATATAAATAATGTATTTTTGTTAATCTGTGTCAGTCAATCACTGACGACTGTACAGGAAATAATGGTAACTGGGTGTGGGATAATAATTCGCGGATTAGTCTCGTCTGCTCGACGTCCGTATCAATACAATGATCCAGCAGAATATGAGTGTCAGATATATTTTACTGACACATGCTGAGCTGGACTCCCATTTGGTGCAACCTTAAGAGTGTATCTGAAAGTGGGCAACGTCGCTGCCAAATATTTCGCGATTTTGATTAATGTGGCAATATTTAATATACGAAAATAAGACTTAAATGGCTAACTAGTGAACTAAAATATTGATTATGAAATGCAATATCGCAACACTAAATATTTCGTTTTAGATGTAAAAAAAGTATTTGGAATCTTTTCAAATGCCTTGTTTACACCTAAAACGGTTTCAACATCAAATTCAGTGTTAAGTCAAAGTCAAAGTCAAATAATTTATTTCAATTAGGCACAAAAAAGGCACTTTTGAACGTCAAACTTTACAAAAAATAATAAAACTGATTCTAGTCGTCCATTCCAAAAGGTAGTTTTCGGATGGAGAAGAATGGGCAAGAAACTCCACCGTTACTCTTTTAAAAAAATCATTATAATTATCTTGTATACACTTATTATATAATTATATGTGAAGACAATGCACCTAGAATAAAATTACTATACCACGATAGGTAAAAAGAATGAAAAATAAAATGAAGGAATGACATAATTATGTGATAGATGCATGGTGCTCACATACTTACAAACATTGTAAAATTATACTATATTTCTAACATTATAATAAGTAATACTAATAATAATAAGTCAGTGCGTGAGTTCAAGTAATCACAAAAAATAAAATAAATGTTTAAAAAAATAAAAAAAATAATTATACAATTAAATTAGCAACCAGTTCGATTTTGTCTAGATTCTGAATTGTCCTATGGAGCAGGACCAGCATGTTTCCAAGCATTTTTATCTTGGATATAATCCTCTAATTTGTAATATGCTTGTTTACAAAGTGTACTTTTTATATGATTTTTAAATTTTCTTTTATTTAATTCTAATTTATCACAAGGTATTCTGTTGTAACATTTAACACAGTGGGGTACTGTGTTAAAAGATGTATTTACTTTAGATAGTCTGAAAAATGGTTGATCTATTTTATCTTTATTTCTAGTATTAAAATTATGTCTATCACTTATTTTATTTTATATTTTTATTGTTATGATTGCAATTCATTATTAATATTCTAGTTCACTAGTTATCCACATTTCATAATTCTCTACACTTTAGTGTTAGTGCTTAGTACCTTCTTAATGAAAACTGGAAAATATTTGACAGCTATATACAACGTTGCCAACATTTTGGGTGAACACTCTTTAGATGCACAACGCACTTTGGATGTAAATTATTCCACTAATTTGAAGCTAGGGTGTTGCCGAGTGTCATGGGATATATTTTAAGATGAAACAAGAAATTTTAGGAATAAAAATTCGCATGCGGAAGGCAGGTCTACATAATTGATTTAACAAAACCCTTTGTTATTGAATAGAACCTTTTCTAAATCTTGTATTACTTGCCAACTCTCCCGTAAAACCACATTATATAATATCCCTTTTACAGTTCCTGAAGCGGAATGAGAAAGGATAAAATAATGGTTGAATAAAAATAATCTATCTTTTATCCTTCCTTACATAATTATTATAAAACAGTCCCCCGCTGCGTCTGTCTGTCTGAACGCGATAAACTCAAAAAATACCGAACGGATTTTCAAACGGTTTTCATCAATGGACGAAATAATTCATAGGGAAGGTTTTTGTTTATAACTTATTAAATGTTTTGCGTAAATTGGCTGAAATATGACGATTATTGTCGAAGAATTCGGAAAAAAACATACCGACTGGCGCTGGTGGTGCTTTACTGGCGTGCGCCGCGTAATCCGTAAGAGATACTTCAAATTTATATTCTTTAGAATTGTAGATCTTAAAACTTTCAATAAAAAAGTAACCATTTTTATCTTTCAGAATTTTATTACTATTTCATTATTATTTCCAAAGTTATTTTGACCGGTATTAATTTTATCCTTATCCAACAAAATCTGTTATTTAAATTGGTAATGTAATTTAGATTAAAATATGTCTGGACATCATGTAATTAAAATGAATACTTTAAGAGATATCACAGATTTAAAATTGCGCGTAACAAAATAATTATGGTTGACGAC
Source organism: Xanthia togata (assembly GCA_963853775.1). NCBI lineage: Eukaryota > Metazoa > Arthropoda > Insecta > Lepidoptera > Noctuidae > Xanthia > Xanthia togata. The sequence continues at coordinate 8,577,257 of OY970817.1, read as the reverse complement.
AACGCGAGCGCGGCGGTAGGAGTCAATGACTTTTCCTCAGCTATTACGTATGGAATCCCTGTAGTACGTACCCGTGGGATATTTTTATTTTTTATTTTTTTGTCTATTATAAAATCGATACATTAAAAATAGGGAAATTATGAGTGCAGCAACAAAAGTTTTCATTAGCACCTGCAACCTAACGTCGTAGGTATGTAGGCAACGAGTTATTATATAGAATAGCTTCTATTATATGAATGTATCATCTTTACTATTCCAAAAGAATATTAAAAAACGACCGTCAATTTACAAACGTGAACTAATATGACTCAGAGCTACAGATAAATATATATATTTACTTAGCTCTGTTATAACTCAGCGACTATTGTTCTAAGTGGGCTACTTTATATATTATCAGATTCAACATCTGTCTGCTAATAAAATCTAATTCCAGCCTCAAAATTACCCATTAAACTTTTTTATTCAACAACTAAATTAATAAATCATATTCTTTTTTCATGAAAATTATTAGCAACACAATCGCGGGAGTGTACCTAACGCTTGCTGGGACTGAGAGGGGCGCGACCGGCCATTCGCGCCAATGAGCGAGCTCTATTCCGGTTCCGGTACCGGTTCCGATTCCGATCAATCAATTTTAAAACCTCCGATTCCAGTTCCTTAAAGCGACTTCCCTGATACTTATATCCCTAGGGATATAGGTATATACCGTTATATGAAAGCGGTTCATCTAACTAGGAATATATTTATGATACGAGTACGACCTTGTAATATAACTATTAGGCCGACCTAATAGGTTAGGTAACATTAAAACTGTGACCAACGCGCGAGCCGAGCGAGCGAAGTAAGCGGTGCCGCGGCAGCGGCCGGCGAGCGTTACGTCGAAATTGGTTGCAGTAACAAAATTAGGGCACTTCGACAGTTATTATTATTATTCATTCACCTCTGTTTTCAAACACCATTACTTACAGTCTTGTATATAATTTTTGTAGGTTCAATTGGGAAGGTATAACAGTCAAGTCATCAATTACTCATGGTAAAATTATAAATAGATAGGTGACTACATGAAATTAGAGCTTTCATTTACCATTGTTTGATGACAATAAGAAGGTAATTTTATGTTCAATTATAGTAGATTCACTCATCAATTACATATGCTAACGTATAAAAATATAGGTGATTATATGAAATTAGAGTACGTTGAAATTATATTATAGATGCAGTTGATATACTTATTAGAAGCTGGCGATGCGGAGACATATCACAAATTTATTTGGTTAAGAATTTTCACCATGCTGCGTCATATTAAAACAGTAGCTTGTTTAACAATATAATTTTATTATTATATATATAAAAGTTCGTCGCTAACCTATTAATTCATTAGACAACTAAATATATTTGAAGACGAGAATTAAATTTTTTAGAAGCTGCCTCAATTATCACCTTTAAAAATAAAATGTTGTTTGTTGGAAAGTGCATTAATTGAGAACGTCAGTATCAATTTGGCAATTTTTTTGTTTTAAAATGTTAGTTATAGTCCGAATTAAGTTTTTATAAGTTTTTTTTTAAGTTTCCTGGAAAAAAGGAATATTCGGGAAAATTGAAAGTGCATTTTCTATAGTAATTTTGTATGAATTGTGTATAATATGTGGACAGGGCAAAGTCTGTCGGGTCGGTTAGTGAAGAATAGAAAATAATAGCATAATAAAAGGAATATCATTATTTTCATTTGAATAGAAAGATATTGTATTCTAAGGCTGCCTCATTGGTTTTGCGGACTTCGACTGCTAAACATTGAGTTCTATTCTCGTGTCGGGCAGTTGCTAGATATTTCCATTGGCAGTAAAGAGACTTATGACCCATTTTTTTTTTTTTTTTTTGGCTAGGGGCGTGAGGGCGCGAAATTTGCCTCTCCCTCACGCGCTCCGCCTCCTCCTTCGCGAGCATTAATGCTTCGCAGAAGGAGGTGACGGCCTCCCATGCCCTCTCGCTCCGTACCATGGCCTGGACCAGGGCCGGACGCGAGAGATCCCCGCCACCGATCGCCTCCACGACGACACGGCGGTGCTCTGCCCAAGCCGGGCATACCTCCACATGACCCATTTCTTTCAGACTTTCATTTTTTAAACAGTTCTCCTTTAGTTTAACTAAAAAGTTCACACAAAACTTCATTCGGTCTATTCTGTGCTAGCTTGAAGTGAGCTGTCATAAATGCTGACAATTGGCACTATTATTGACAGCTCACTTCAAGCTCACTTCACTTACACTTTCAAGTTTTAACGTGAGATTTTTTACAGAATAGGTCGACGTGTAGATGTAAGTTAGTTAACCTCAGATATCCACGACCTAAGTATGATATCTAAGTACCAATACATAGGTACCAAACGACATTGATAACCCAAAGTACATACCGATAACACCTTTTCACCTAAAAGGGAGCTAACAGAAAGATAAGAACCGACAATATACGATATTCTTAGACTGAATTGTATTTTAGAAGACGTTACTGACTGCCAATGGTTTCAAGATAAAAATAACGGTCTTCCAACGTCATTTTGGATACGTGTGACGTAAATAGTTTGAGAATATTATGTGCGGAGTGTTAGAAGGTTGTGATGTTTTATTTTGAAATGATGGCTAAATAATAACAGCTGCACGGGTCGATCTTCAAGGTTAAGCAACACTTGCCGTGGTCCGTTCGTGGATGGGTGACCATCCATTACATATGGATGCCTACCTCCATTGGAAGAAGGCGTGAGTATATGTATGTATTTTTATTTCTTTATTTTACAGTTTAAGTACATAAAAACAGACAATAAAAAAAGAAACAGAAAAAAAATACGTACAAAGGTGATGCTTTTTCTAAAGAAAACTCTTCTACGAGTAGTACCTATAGGTACCTGTGATAGAAAAGTTGATAAAGGATGTAGACAACTTGCTTGTGTAAGAGTATAGATAGTCCAATCCACGACGACGCGCCCCACTCTGCTCCGCTCCGTACTAAAGTACAGCTTACAGTACAGTAATCGCGGAGTGGGGCGCGTCGTCACTAATTACACTATTTGTATGTATATATATATACTCCTTACAACTTGTTTTAGGTGCAAACAATAAACGAAAACAGTAAATACAACATGTTGAATAATTACATGTTTTATGCCATGGTATTGTAGCGGTTACACTGCCACATACGAACTACGTATCAAAGACATGTCGTCATACAAATCCTGCATCGCGCAATCAGAGTTTACCGCGCGAACGACATAATTATATAAGACTATCCGACAGCGACAGTTGGGCAGTTGCCCACCAGACACAACACCCGTCTGGTCGGAGGATCCTCCCTTTTCTATGGTGGATGAGTGAACTTTACACCCTGATCCTCATGCCCCTAAAGTATAAACGCGGGGTACGGAACGTGCTTTTCAAATTAGTAATCGTAATTCCCTACTTACTATATTTTATCGATAAAGGTTTACGTATAAAAATAGGTTATTTATTTAACTTTACAATAACTTGTTGCTCTAAGAAATTACACAGTCAATTACAAATATTAACAATATAGATATATATAATTAAAAACTAACAGACTTAAAATAATACTATTAATAATATGTACAAGTATATATTACATAAAAATTGGGGGGGGGGGGGGGGGGGGGTAATTATAGGGCATCAAAAAATTCTTCCGCATCGCTGTCAACCGGAAAAGTGCCCAAAAGGCTGGCTGCATTGCCACGTTGAATGGCAATGCTGATTCTTTGACCAAAGAATAGGCCAGCCCTCTGGTCACGTGAAGAGTCGACCAACCGCTTGGCGATGTCTTGAAAAACTAAGTGGGCACTCGGACCCCATGGCCCTAGTGTTTCAACCCCAAACGGCTCAAACATATACGAGTAAGTCCCAATAAGATTGGAGTATTTGCGCCGTTTGAGGTTTTCCGCACCTGCAGCAGCAGCCCCAGCACAGCCCGCCGTGCTAGGCAGATGGGATGGCGCAAGAGTGTCGACGCACGTTGCATCCCACACCAAAGGCCTACCTACCTTCCAAGGCATTATGGTCATTCCGTCTGGTCTCTTCCCATCGTCGCGTGCCAAACCATTGGGTTCTAAAACTTTATAAAGGTTTTAGTTTTATTCAAAATCTAATAGGAAAGTTCAAAAGAAAATATCTAGTCATGTTACTTTGTGATTTTCCTGCTCTGTTACTAATGAAATCACTTACGTACCGATAGCTATGAGTATATATTTCTTCTTCAAAATTTGTATAGTTTATACAATATCATAATGTGTAGCCTTTTCCCAATTATGTTGAGGTCGGCTTCCAGTCTAACCGGCAGTCTAATATTTTATATGGAGCGACTGCCTATCTGACCTCCACAACAGGCTGTCACTGAAAATCAGCACTGAGGCTCTGTTTCGCATAGGGTCGCAGCATTATGCTGAGCGATGGCCGTTTTGCGTGGATGTGACGCATATTTGCCCCCATTTTATTATTCTCGTGTTTTGTTATTTCTTTCCGTCATGTTTACCGCAAATAAATGTTTTTTCTATTTTCACAACCCAGCTACTGGGTAATACGATACCCCTTTGTAAGACTGGTTGTCAGACTTTCGGGCTTCTGACGACCCGTAATGACTGTCAAAGATCTACGGATGACAGCAGGGACCAACGGCTTAACGTGTTTTCCGAGGCACGGAAGGGTCTCGGTATGTAAAGATGGTCAGCCATCCACGGTCCGACCCCAGCAAGCGTAGCTTAACCTGATTGATTGACCTGTGTGGCTGTTATTACTTACCTACGAGCCCCTATAGTAGGATAATAACGATATGAATATTCGAAATCGTTTTTGGTAATTGGCTATCGCTATAATAACCTATTTATTGCGAAAATAACTTTATAAATGTTCAGTTTCTATAGAGAATTGAGAATAAGCAAATAACGACCTGCTTCTCACACGGACAACGTCGTTTGCTCCCGCGTCCTGTTTTTTTTTATATTTTGGCGGTTGAGACCAAAACTACAAACGTAGTATTCAGGGAAGTTTTATAAAACTGTGGCTGAACTCAGTATATTCTGGTGTCTTACGACTTTAACGCAAGCAAAGTCGCGGGAGAAGCTAGTACGCAAATAAAAATATAAATAAGAATTTGAGATTCTTTTGACCACTTTCTTCTTATGTAAGTCCATGCAGTTTTACATAATAGGTACAAGTACTTCTGACCTTACATACATTCTTTCCTGTGTGACGTATAAGGAAAAACGTAGGAATAAAGTTTCGGGAGAATTATTCATATTCATACTTTCGTTTTGATGGACAGCGATAATAACAGGAAAGATATTTAATGATATTAGCATTGCCTTCTTCAATAATATATTTTCTTCTTTAGTATTGTTCGTCGAGTTGAGCTCCTTAAGTTCTGAGATGAGCTCCACGATTACTGAGAAATGCTTGCACTGACAGGACAGGTGCACTCTTTGTGTTCCATTACAGACACTAATCTACATGGTCCTCATATGGCATGAGAGTGACGTCACAGTCTCTTTTAAAGTCCAGACATAATCTTGTTATGTCTGGACTTTAAATTAAAGAGACTGATTCGGCCTTTCTTCTCAGAGTAGTCAGATAGGAAACGCCGAACTCGTCTAGCAATTTTTTCATATTTTTTTAACGTGACGAGTAAAAGTGATTCCAATATCCTATATATATAGAATAAACAATTTCATTCGAATTGAATTCCACTAAATAGTTACTAAATTAAATACAAAACTAGATTGACTAGCATAGTGTATTCATTTTACTATAATAATAAAAAATAAAAAAAGTTTATTTCAATTACAAAGGGATTTCAATACATTTATTGGAGATCACCTCTTAAGCAATCAATTGCTTGTGTTAGGAGACTCCGCACTTCCACTTTTCATTATAATATGCAATTAAAATGAACATGCAAAACTAAAAATAAAATAAAAATAAAAGGGTAACTAAAAATTATAAAAACAGCACTGAATGCGCGTTGTGCATAGAAAAGGGCCAAATCGCGCGGTTACGTGTGTTAAGTGTGAGTATGGGTGAGAGTGTGAAGAGTGAGGGTGTGTCGTGTGTGAGTTGTAGTGAGGTGTAGTGAGTGTTGATTCATTTGTGAGTTTTCTTGTTACGCTTTCACTCCAATACGGCTGAACAAATCTAGTTGAGATCTGGCACATTGGTAGACCATGTCCCGGGATAGGGCACAGGATACATTCCAACCCGACAGCTCCTATGGGGTCGAGACCTATGCGGGTGAAACCGGAGAGCGCAGCTAGTATATATACATACACAATGTGTAAATAGCTGATGAATTACTTACGGTCATTTACCTATTGTTTCTCGACAAACAGACAAACATTGTAGTCTCCATCTTCGGAACGCTAAAAAAACAAAAGCAACTCAGCTTAACGTTCAAAACCGCTTGTTATTACATAGTACGAACTGACATGACCCTCATTTGTCATAGTCACAGGGAAAACAGGATTCTGGACGAAAATAAACAATGAATGGGAGTGACTTTCTGTTTAGTATATTTGACGTACTTATGTTTATTTATATGCAAAAATAGTCTACCTATTTGTAGAAGCCCCATCAAATTTTCTCTTCTTTTGGGGCAAGATCCACTGAACGCATTTTGATTTCACTTAGCAAAGTAGTTTTTAATGACGTTTGGTGTCGACATAAAAGTAACCTAGTAAATAATCTAGTTCGAGTGACTCTCACCAAGGACCACTGAATTATTTTCTGCAGGGGGACCTTCACTGTTGTTTTGTTATCTCTGTAAAATTAATTATCGTAGTATTTTTTTTAAAAGGTCAACCGCAATTGTCGTTTTGATCTAGCACATAAAAAATCTGCTGTAGTCTTTACAACTTGTTTTTTATTTTTATTCTTTAAAAAGGTATATCAACAATAATAATATAACTTAAGTACTATAAGTGACAGTCTGTAGCCTCAGACTTACACATTCACCAACTAAAGGTTAACCAGCTTTCTCAGAAATAGGTGATAACTCAAAATAATAATCATATTATATCAAAGTCCCGCTGCGACCAATTGGTTACGGTCAACTCACGTGACTTACACCACTATTTTACTGTTTAATAATGGCTATTATCGCCTGTGGGTTGTTTCAACCAAATAGGTGATAACAAAAAATAATATTAAAACAAAAGGTGACAAAGTTCCACTGCGACCAATTGGTTACGGTCCACTCACGCGGCTTAAATCACTATTTTTACTGCTAAATAATGGCTATTATCGTCTGTAGGCTGTTTCAACCTATAGTCTAACGGATATTCTCGTCAATTAGACCTAAAATAATCAAAACAAATTCAGGTAACACCGAAAAACACTGGAAAATTTTGAAAGTGATGTAAAGCGCGCGTCAATGTTTAACAGTGGGCCAGACCGAAAGAAATTATGGCATAATAATGAAACTTAAGATTAAGGACATAAAGGAAAATAAAATTACAAGAGGAACAATATTGCAATTTTGCCTTCATCATCATTTCAGCCATAGGATGTCCACTGCTGAACATAGGCCTCCCCCAATGATTTCCAAATCAGCCGGTTGGAAGCGACCTGCATCCAGCGGCTTCCTGCGACTTTTATTAGGTCGTCTGTCCACCTTGTGGGCAGACGTCATACGCTGCTCTTGCCGGTACGTGGCCTCCATTCCAGAACCTTTCCAGAATTTTGCCTTACTAATACATAAATAATATAAGTATCATCAACCTATAATGTTCCCATTGCTGGGACCCAACGACCACGCGGGCCCGGTGCGGGTTGGGAGATGTCACATGTCTTCGAATTTTTGGTTCTAGGACATGCCGGTTTCCTCACGATGTTTTCATCACCGTTTTGAGAGCAGTGGTGATGATATTAATTATTTACACAAAGTAAAGAGCCTGCTTTGGTTTGATATCAGTTATGTAGCGGTTACACCGCCACATACTAACTACGCATCAAAGACATGACGTCACACAAATCCTGCATCGCGCAATTAGAGTTTACCGCGCGAACGATATATATAAGACTATCCGACATCAACAGTCGGGCAGTCGGCCCGCCAGACACAATACCCGTCTGGTTGGAGGATCATCCCTTTTCTATAGTGGATGAGTGAACTTTACACCCTGTTGTTCCTCATACCCCTAAAGTTACCCACCCAGATTTATATAAATAATATAAATTAAATTAAACGATGTTGTTTTAGGTGTAATAAAATATTAGACACAACATTTACAATACAATATGTAAACGCGCTAACTTCTGACGTTTCATAAGTGCCCATGTAGGTTTGTGTGATATAAAATATTTTGATTTAGATTTTCAATAAGTAATTGTAATCGTTTGAGCCAGTAGGTTTCCTCACAGTATTAAAAATTGCCTAAGAACCATTTTCTTCTTAACAGGTAAAATAAGCAGCCGTTATAAAAATAGAACAGGAAAAACTGGTTAGCTCCATTTTCAGTTCTTTCAATTATCTCAATTATTGCATTAAATTTCTCAGTTCTAATAACTCCCTTACAAAAAATAATCCCTTTGGGGAAGTCGAAAGAATTAAATTATTTGACTGAATAATTATTTTTGTCATTCAATTGTTTTATTTAGTGAACCTTTGGTTCCCGAGGCGATTATTATATTATTATTACACTTCGAAATTTTCTGTATTATTAACAACGAAACTTCACGCCTTTATTCCCCGAAGAGTTAGGCAAAGGTGTACCTATAGTACACCCAAATTTCGCTTTAATAGGGGGCGAACCTATTACCTATTTATTATTACTTGCTACTGAGCAATTCCAGATGGAAAAACCCAATTACATTCTATGTATTTATTTATGTTAATTTATTACGTTATTCGTGTAGGTTTCTTTCAATATTTTAGTTTATGACTTCGCATATTTATATTTTTCTCTTCTTGTTCACACACACTATTGTCTACATTTCTGTCTGCTGGAAGAAATTTCTTAAGAAATAAGCAGTACCTTTGTACTGATAATTTTATTATGATTATGTTTTATCTGTATCTATTTTTCTGTGTGTAAAAAATAATAAAATAAATAAATAACATTTTGCCCGACCCGGGAATTGAACCCAGGACCTCATGCTCAGTAGTAGTACTTGCGACCACTATACCAACGAGACAGTCAAATATATTATCGTGTATTATTTATCTGTTTCTTTATTTTTAACACCTGTGACCCGCTCCTGTTTAGCACGGTATTTATGACCTGAAAAAAACATCTAGGCTTGATTATTATATGTAAGTTTAATAAAAATGTTTTTTTTTACGCATTAACTATGTGGAATAAATTCTCTAAATGTCGGTGTAAACCGCATCAAAATCAGTTGCGTAGTTTTGAAAAACAACGCGGTCATACAGACAGCCACGAAAAACAACTTTAAATCTTAATATGTAAAGTTATAGATAGCGTAATGGACCTAACGTAAAAATACACATAATTTTAATTTATTTTAGCAAAAACCGCTCTTATTACTACGAAATAAAATCTGTCAATTGGCCTAGCCTTTTCCCAACTATGTTGGGGTCGGCTTCCAGTCTAACTGGAATGACATGAATTTTACATGGAGCGACTGCCTATCTGACCTCCACAACCCAGTCAAAATTCAAAGTCATTTATTCAAAGGGCTGAGAATCAGCACTTTTCAAACGTCAAAATTACATAAGACAGTCCCCCAAACGCCCACCCTTCACCTATCCCTAGTGCTTTAGCTGGGAAGAAGAAGTGGCGCAAGAAACTCCCCAGCAGTACAGCTGTGTGTTCAGTTAGAAAAAAATGATTCTATATAGTATGCAAAATAATTTATATTACGCAACACAAAACATAATTTAAATTATAAATTAATAGTCATATGACAGCTAGCAAATGCCAATATACCAACTAAAAACATCGAGAACTATACTCAAGCAGAAATAAAAATAATTAAATAAAAGCTTCAAGGCATAAAGCGCACGCTCGCTTACATATAGCTGTAACTGGAAGTTATAATTGATAAACTAGGACCATCGAATAAAATAAATAATTACGAGGTAAATTAAATAAATAATAAGTAACTAGTTACCAGGTAACATGATACCTCACGATGCCCTACGGTTTGCCTCATGAAGAGATATATTATGTGATAATAGCTCATGTCGTGGTAAAAATATTGCCAGTCAGCAAATTTGGTGGTGGGGCTGCCTGCATAGGGAGTGCCGGACGAACTTAAATATCTTCAATCATGCAGGCCCTTCTAATGGGGATTATTTGCCAGACCCAATCAATAAAGATAAGAAAAGCTAGGCAGATGAAAAAAATAAGCGTTTATTTGTTGGGAAATACAAAATTTTCCATGTGGTGTCTTGAGGGTTTTATTTTCGTTTTTTTGCCACCGACTTCCGAAATCAAAGTTATTTTTCACTTTGTAGTGTTTTTTTTGGAAGTCGGTTTTATTTTTTGTGAAAAAGTTTTTATTTTTCACTTTTTAGTTGTGGTACCTACACAAAACCCCCACAAAAATTTGAATACCCATTACCTGCTATGTAAATGACAGTGACAGGAACTATTAGAATATCATCCACATATATACTAGATGGGAAAAATACGTATTATTGAAGCTAACTCAAAAACCCCTCATCAGATCTTGACCAAATTTATATGGGACTACTTCTGAAGTATGCCCTACCAAACAAAAAAAGAATCAAGAATCAAAAACAATTCATAATTGGCTGAGTAATCGCGTAACAAACATACAAAAAAAAAAAAAACATACAACCGAATTGAGATTCTCCTCCTTTTTGAAGTCGGTTGAAAAAGCGTTTATTTGTTGGGAAATACAAAAATTTCCATAATTTTTACTTCTGATGTAGCTCCCATATACTGTCTTATACTCGTATAATACTTTTTCATCACCACTAAACATTACCTATAGCTAAACACACATATTTTACAGCAGCACAAAGGCTGACTATTACGTAATGCTAATAACATTATAAACTCCGTAATAGCATTCCAAATCACATCGGCAGACATAAGCTAGTATGACATAAATTCAACCTATGCATCTCCATTTATGAGGCTTTGACAAAAGGTATTAAAAAGAAACTTCCCCATTTTATTTTTAAAAGACATTTTTGTGGTACAGCTACTTTTTAAATCATGTGTGGTTTATGATTAAAAATTGTTGGGACTAAGCATTTTTTACATCTTTATTTATTTATTTGTTATAGGCACACCAACAACTTATTTACAAATAAGACATGTACAGACATTTGCGATGGGATTCTGTGTAAATAAGTTACTTATAGGCATGCACATCATTCACAAAAGAAAAGGACGAATCTGAATTACAATTGAAATAATTATCGAAAATAAAGAACACAAGGACCAGTTAAATTAAAAATATAAACATAACTTAATTACATTGATATAGTTTAAATTTAAATTAAATTAAGTACTAATAACTAAGAAAGAAATTACATTTAAAAATAAAAAACATTGCTATTAAAGTCGACAATTGAACATTGATTACTTTATTAAGGGATATTATGATTATCCCTTAATTTAATATATAATAGTTAATACAAGTGGGTACTACAAATCTTCTAATTGATTTATTCCTTTGAGGTCTTATGTGTACCGTCAGGATTTTAAACTCATCCTTGCAATAATGTTCTAAAGCCCGTAAGAACACCAACGTCAACTGCTTACTTTCTAAGAATAATTCTTCGTAACCCCTGCTTTTACATCGTTTTTTTTGTGTTTTTATCAAAGGGAAACTTGTATTAACTTATACGGTTCAAGACATTTATTTCTCAAAAGATTACATTAATCACTTACAGAGAAAATACAATAATAAGTGCACAAAAATAACCGATAAGCGTCTTTAGAAGGGTACATATAAAAAAAAAACATTCTTTCATAAATCAGATTTGCAAAAAATATTTTATCTAAATATGTTTTAAATGTAGTATACCACATGCCAGTCCTTATTAAAGTAGCGAGATGATGTCACGCTATGTAATAGTCTCTGTTTCTGCTCCTGAATGGTAAATTATCAGTCATTGCACGGGGTATAAATGCGTATTCATTCCGTCACTTAAAAAAAAAAACTTGAGACAAAAAATTGCCTGAATTACCACACAAGTCACCACACTCTTGTTGGTGATTATAGTCATTAGCGCAGAAATTACTGTAGTCCAAGGCTAAACATAAAATAAACAATTTAGGCTAAAAACGTGCACTGTTTTACTCGTCGTCATAAACTTACTAATTCCAGACATTACAATTATATAGAATATTACAAAATATTATTCGTTATCAAACGGCAATAAATTTAACTTCCTATCTTAAGTATCCTTTTATCTAATTAAAACGACAATACAATTTGAATTTAATAATAAACTTGTTATAAAATACTAAAATACAATTCTAAGAAACATAAAGTTAAAGTACTTACTTCTTATGCAATGCAAATTCAACCCCTAAAATATCAAGAGACATCACACGAAATTGGCGTAGCGCCTCTACGAGATTTCGTAGCGTCCCGTAGCATCCCGCTACGCGCATCTACGGGCCTTAGTTACATTCCGAGTGTCGAAGCGACAGGGTGTTCCCGTTTTTTCTCTCGCTTTCAAAACTCTTCTTGTGAAAAAAAAGTCTTTCTCTATTCGTCTTGAAGCAAAAAATCGAGTTCGTTGTTCAGTGTCGTTTGTGCTAATTTTTTGTTAAATATTTTTTTTCAAACCGTTTGTTATCGTGCCTCCGTTTGTTATGTAATGAGTAAGTATATAAGTTTTGTTTATGTAAAATTACTTGGAGGCTCATTTCATGTATGGAATGATGAGTATCTCCAGGTTTTTTTTTTGTGTAGTAAGAGTTTTTTGCCCAAAAGTACTTTGTTTGATTAAATATTTAGGAGTGAGTTTTAAAATTTTCGGGTGCCTGTTTTTAATGAAATTGTAGGGTGTTCAACTCTTTTAAGTGTTTCTAAATTAATGTTGTGTCATAAACGTTGTCGTTAGAACGGATATTGAAATTATTTTCCACTATTGTGAATGCAACTTACCATTATTTGGTGAATTCAACTGTTTAAATACTTATATGAATTCAATCATTTAAATTAAGTGTATCGTAGGTTTTAACAATTCCGAAAATAATTTGGAAACGGCAATGGATTTAGCATTGTATCCTCAAGGGGCGCATCCATTTAAATGCTTGCGTACAACGATATACCAACCATCAAAACGAAAAGGTTTCATTTTCGAATTCACATCTGTCATAATAATTATCTCTTGTTCTTTTTTTATTCAGTGAATATTTTGTTCTATTTTCAACTTGGAAAGTTGAAGGTGACTGATACTGGCCTGTATTTTTTCCTGGTTGAGGACAAAGACCTCATTCATAACTATACCTAAGCCTGTACAATACTTTTAAAAACTGGAGTATAATTTGTATATAAAATAAACATTAAAAACTAAGGTTCTTCATTTACTTACATAATAAATTAAATGGCGTTGTTTATTGTAAAATTATAATAAAGAAAAGATATTGAATAATGAAATTCATTATTTACGAGTAGTAGGCATTAAAGAAAATAATTATAGTCGAGTTTCTTAACAACCTTTGACAACAATTTACATTTAAATTAAACTTCATTAAAGTTGGAAATATCTAATAGATTATAGACAAATAGCCTATAACTACACGAATCTACACAAATATTATAAAGAGAAAATGTTCGTATTTTTTTTTCTGTAATGAATAAACTCAAACACTACCGGACCGATTTTAAAAATTCTTTCACCCGTAGAATGCTATATTATCACTGAGTAACATAGGCTATAATTTATAAAGATATCATGCGGGCGAAGCTGATGGCGGGACCTAGTTGTTTTATAACGAGTAAGTGACCTTCAACCTAAGGGTGATAAATCAATTACGAGGTCGACTATGCACACCTACTTAAAGTGAAATCGTATTCACTGATTGATCGTTGACGAAGCAGAATGAGAAAGTAAAGATCGTAATCACATGGTTTTCTGGAATCTCTTCATCCTATGTCGTATCGGAGTTACTCCAAGAACAAACTTAACATGTTGAAAAACATGTTCACCCATACATTCCAACTTCAAATGTAAATTTGTACGCACAATATTGAGATTTACCACGTTATTTTAAGACCATGGACTTCTTATAGGTTTTTCTGTAATCTATGAGTAAATAACCAGTCAGTAGTTTTTTTTTTTTCAAAATTGTAGGCTCAATAGTTTACATAGAGATAAGGGGGTGAGGGGGATGATATTTTTTTATAAATTTTCTTGAATATCTTTAAAAATACTGACTTTAAAATTATAATAAAAATATATTTAAGATCCTCGCAACAAGCCTTTTCATTGGTTATGTCACACGGTACAATTCGCAAAACTTTATTAATTTTTCTTATTTGCCCCCCAAAAATAACCCTTTATTACAAAGTTCGTTTATTTTCGTTACGCGTCCGTGTTTGGGTTACAGAAATACATACATGCACCTAATTTCAAGTTAATCGGTCTATTAGATTCGGAGCAAATCAGATGCACAGACAGACAGACAGACACACGAGTGATCCTCTGGACTCCGTTTTTCCTTTGAGGTACGGAACCGTAACAAACTTGAAAGCTTGCTTGAGTTTGTTTGAAATTGATCTTGTAGCTGTTCTTTGTTTTTGTGTGAATATCGTGTGCCTTACCTGGGTCAAATAAATTTAGTTTCTTTCTTTATTTCTTTTCTTTGAGATAGGAAACTCAAGCTCATCACTCAATCATCATCATCACCAGCCGATTCATGTGTTGGGGTTGGCTTCCAGTCTGACGTGATGCTGCGACTGCCTATCTGACCTCCGCAACCCAGTTACTGGGCTATACTTGATCAATCAGCAAAATATTAGAACGCTCAGATTTCTAAATAAACCTCTTGCCTTAAGCCTACCTTAATCCTTACACTTGCGACAAACACAATATTTATTCAAATCCTTCACAAAGAAGAATTGCTTACAGTTATACCTTTCTACAAATCGTTGTTTAAATAAATGTATCAACATTTATTATTTCTTATAAAAGTGATTGTATGTATAAGAAAAGAAAAAAATCGGCTTAACTTAGCTTGTTTTTGTTCCAATGTTCTTTGTTTGATATTTCGATAAATATCGGTAACTAAACTTGATATTTTATTCATATCGTACTGTAAATAATTATTATTGAATATTATGTGGGTTTCCACGTCCTTCTGCTATATGAATTAGTTTTTTTGTTTGTGGTTGGCGCCTTAGGAATGTCTTTTTCTTTAATACTTCTCTATTCAAATTCAAAATCTTTAATTCGAGCCAAGATTCATATAGGGTTATTAAAATTGTTCTTAAAACTAAATGCTAGTAGACAATACGATGGCACATGTAACTGGCAGCAGTGAACGTATTTTCTTTCTTTTTCTTTCTTTGAATAGGGATGTTGACAAAAACAATATTTTTTGTCCGTCACATAGATTATTAAAAATATTGGACACGTATTTTTTTTCTTTTTTTACGTAATCAATAGATTACGGCAATACATTGAGTTAAAATGTGTCATGACGTCACTCTCCGGTAGATTCTATACTGACTTATGACGTAACAAGACGTAACGCATTAAAGTTGGGGAGTGGGGACTCCCCAACTGTATTTTATCAATACGATAAAGCAAAAAATACGTATCTAATAATTTTTTTATCTGACTGACGGACTAAATATTTTTTTTTCCCAGTCAACATTCCTATTATATACATATGCACAGTCCACTCTGTCAGCAATCATTTTCAGAACCCTGTTATGGGGTTCTATAAGTTATCATCTCAGTGTGCTTTCCGTTCTCAGCCATACCATCCAATGAGAAATAAAAGAGAAAATTGCCATAATCTCGCCAGATACATAAATTGATGGCCGCTTATTATGTTGTTATTAGCAGACAGAAGGACGCTGAATCTATCTTCGTGACGTAATCACTTAGTCACATTGTACAACATAAGAGATTGGGGAATAGTGTCGAGAAAACCAGTAATATAACGTTTCAATTATCCATAATTACGAGTACATATGTTCGCACAAGTACGTCGCACAGTTACATATTATGTTAGTAGATGTTATTCTCTAAACATCACTTCGAAATTCGAAGGGTCTTGTCGTGAATCTGCGTTAATTTACTTTTAAAACAAATGAGTTTGCTTTTGAATTGAGACTTGAGTGAGGTAAGAAGTGAACTTTGCAAAATAGCACTTTCCTTCTATTTCAAGGAGTATATTTTGATCTCATGTGATGGAGCATCAGTACAGATTCGTTCCCCACGTGATACTGCGCAGTCTTCAAAAATTTACTGTTTTTTATCATGTGTGCGTGCTCACCAACCTGCCTGTGAATATAAATTTGTAATGGGTGTGAGACCCGCCTCGGAGTCGTTTGGGGTTTTGGTGTAAAACTCGGTTATAAATCTGTAATCATTTTAGCCTTGTAACTGGATTATTTTGAAAGAGGAAGAGAGAATAAATTCACATTTCACCCTTTCAACTGACTTGAACGAAAATACTCTTAGGTTTATCATAACAATGACTAGCTAATGCGTTGCAATGCCGTTTTCATTGTTTGTTTTTAGGAATGTTGTTAGGAACCGTCTCCGACGCGTACTGTACAACTTACCAAAGTTTTATCACAATCGACGTGCCATTTTTTTTAAATAAATAATGTTTCCCCACACTAGGAATTTCTCCTGTATTGTGGGTGCGTTTACAAGCATTTAAACTCACATACACAAACAGCAGTTTTTGCGAGACTAACGCACGACAGTTGAGATTTTTATATATCAATCAATTTGCCTAGCCTTTTCCCAACTACGAGTATATTGGGGTCGGCTTCCAGTCTAACCGGATGCAGCTGAATACCAGTATTTTACACGGAGCGACAGCCTATCTGACCTCCACAACCCATTATCTGGGTAATACGATACCCCTTGGTAAGACTGGTTGTCAGACTTTCGGATTTCTGACGACCCGTAACGACTGTCAAATATCCACGAATGATAGCCAGGACCAGCAGCTTAACGTGCTTTCCGAAGCACGGAGGAATCTCGATATGTTAAGATGGTCACCCATCCACGGACCAACCCCGACAAGCGTAGCTTAACCTGATGGATCGACCCGTGCGGCTGTTTTTATTTAGCCACGAGCTCCTATATGTTATAGACAGATAATATTTGTGTAGCTTAGGTATAAAGGATGCCACTGACATTAAAAAAAAACCTGATTCCATTTCCCGTTAATCACCGGCTTAATCAGTCCAGAGTTCCTTGCTTTTCCTCCTCCATACTCAATTCACCTTTACAATAAAGATTTCATTATAACCTAAACTTTCAGTTTGTTTAGGTTTATGCGTTTGTCTGTAAGTCAGTCGATCGCTGAAATATATATATTTGATCATAGATATTATTTAGTAAAAAAAACCCTTAGTTTTTATTTTAAAACGGGAGGAATAGTGTAGGTGCGCTGACATATCAGTTTGTATTCGTCGTACGTGCAGCGCTCGGCGACTACAGTTCGCCCGTAACCAACCTAATTAACTAACCCATGTAATATTTGTAACGAGTTAAATAAATTAAGTGATATTCGGATTCCGCAGCATTTCATTTCTCTCCGTACACACATACCAAAAGGTCACACCACACACACACACTAAATTCTGTAAATAATTGTGTATTTTTATAAACATTTATAGCATAAGTATAAATCAATATATAACGCTTTTGGGACACATGCTTTCTCTCTGTGATAGGAAAGGGGCCCTAATCCACCATGTGGGTCCAGTAGCATAATCAACCTCTGCTGGGACTCAAACCTCCTCCCTGTGAGAGAAAGTGGGTCGTAATCCACCACGCGGGCCCAGTGCGGGTTGGTAGATGTCACATAAGTCTTCGAATTTTTGGTTCTAGGACATGACGGTTTCCTCGCGATGTTTTGTCTCACACAGTTACCAGTAACCCTTTAAAATCTTTCGTTTTCGTGTGGTTAGTAACTAACCTGGAGTCAGATTTTTAATGCTGCCCATGGGCCTCTGACTTGGCTTCACATGCTGTCGAAAAATATTTCTCAGACATGTCGGTTTCCTCACGATGTTTTCCTTCACCATTTTTGAAGCAAGTTATAATTAAACAATACGCACATGAGTCCGAAAAGCCTTGGTTTCGAACTTATGACTTGTTAGTCCGACGGTCACGCCACTAGGGTATCACTCCTTTTAACCCTTAAAATTATTATAATTAAAAAGTCGTCAATAATAATTATCATTATAATAAATATCATTCTAAAAACTACCTTTCGAAACATTTACTTAAATTCTAACTCAATATTACCCACGGCAGATAACGTAACTTTTCTTTTATATTTAGATCACTGGGACGGGCCAAGCAATAGGGATCGTTTGAACTCAAGGTCAAGTTTGAGCTATTTAGATAAACATTTGCTTGACCTATACAATGTCTTTCCTGTGTTGAGGAATTTTGTCTGTATTTGTAGTTGGTTTGTGAAAATAATATGGATAGTAGTTATGGTCCGTACTTTAGAAACTTGCTCGTCTTAAATCTGCTTGATTGATGATTAGAATTTTAATCAGGGCATTGTTCTACAAATTGGGGCCTGGTCAATTTCATAACCATTTTTGCTTCATTTTTTAGTTCTGTTTACTTATTGTGGCACAGTAATTTTATTTTAGTTACAGTTCGTGGCTAAATAATTACAGCCGCACGGGATAATCTAACAGGTTAAAGTTGCTTGCCGGGGTGGGTCCATGGATCTTTACATACCGAGATTTCTCCGTGCCTCGGAAAGTACGTTAAGCCGTTGGTCCCGGCATTCGTGGGTCTTTGACAGTCGTTACGGGTCGTCAGAAGCCCGAAAGTCTAACAACCAGTCTTACCAAAGGGTATCGTATTACCCAGTTACTGGGTTGTAGAGGTCAGATAGGCAGTCGCTCCATGTCAAATATTGGTATTCAGTTGTATCCAGTTAGACTGGAAGCCGAACCCAACATAGTTTGGAAAAGGCTAGGCAGACTGATTGCCCATTCTTCTGCATACGGAACTACATTTTGAAAAGGACCACTATAATTAATTCAAGCACGATTTTTTTTGAAAATTTTGTTGTTCAAAAGTGCCTTTTATGTGCCCATTAAAACTAAATAACTTCGACTTTGCCAAAACAGTATTTAGTCAAAACCGGTGATGCAATAATTATAGACACTAGAGCGTACAATTATGATTTAAAATACCAATTAAATAAAAAGGCGTTAGACGCTAACTAAACTTTTACGCACGACGTATATCAGGGTTATAGCATCAACGTTACCAATAAACGATATTTGACGTTTCAGTTGTATACATCTGGTGTAACAGATGTCTTTATACAAAGAGAATTTGTACAACCGTTATTCAGCCCTCAAAACCTTGTGTAGCGAACGTATAACCTATAATAACTAGTTGCTTTTGTCGTATTGAGTTTGAAAACCATGGATTATTCACAATATTTCGATATTTTAGATGAAATTGACAATCATAAAAGAAAATGTTATAAGAAAGTTTCGATTGAACTAAAGGTTCAGCAAACTATATGCAAGATTTTTTTTAAAATTAGTTTTGAAATGTCATTAGTAGAAAAAAAAATCTACAATATTAAACAAAAAAAAAAAACAAAAAAAAAGTAAAAGTATTGTAGAAAAATAAAACCTTGATAATTTTATTATTTCAATCGTACTGAATTTGCTTTGAGATTTTTTTTGACGTTCAAGGTTGACATTATCAGCTTTTACGGTTGCGTTCTTAACCTAATGCATGCATCATTAGTGATTTAACAATAATTAATTTTTTAATTCGTAAAAGAACCCAAAAATCTGTAGTGATGGAAATAAAATAGACATAATTATTTTAAATTTACATTTTTTAAACTTTTATATAAGTAAAAAGTTATGAACATTTTCCCAAATGAAAAAATGTCAATGATGTTACGCAGTACCAGTTTCAGAACGCACCTTCTAATGTTGCTAGTGGTATTTGTCATAAGCAGTTGGTAACTATGCATTGTGTATACACTGATTATTAGTAAGGGTAGTGTGTAACGCCTATTCACAGCTCGAATCGTTAAACAGATGTTTAATTTATTTTTATTAGTAAGGCTGCTAGTGTCATAGTTTGTATACCACACACCCTTGTTATGAGAGGCAAAGCCTTTTACTAGTGTCCGACCGAAAATGGATTTTCAGCCGAAAACGAAAATAAGGCTTTGGCTTTAGTCTTATTTTCGGGTGAAAACGAAAATGATTTAGACATTTAAAAAATATTGAGTTTTTTTTTTTACACCGAGGGAGAGAAAGAGCCAATGCAGGCTTTAAAATACGATAATTCCATTAGAGGATTCACATGATATTGCGAAGCTGTACGAAGTAGGCCGAATGACGCGCGACAATTCACGAGCTTCTGATTTTCGGCTTGTCTGAAGTTGCCAGAAGGCTGGTTTATGGCCTAAAACGAAAATATTGCCGAATCATGACTTTTCGGTCGAAAATGGCCGAAAACGAAGCTTCGGTCGGTCACTAAAATTTTCCTAATAAGATGGCGACGGCTTCTAGTGTAACCAGCTGCGGAATAAAATCAAAAAATTACATTGAATCTTAGTACTATACCTGGGCAATATTGATACTCATACACACATAAATTCACGCCTCCTTCTTCATAGTGGTAGGCAGAAACTACAAAACGCCAACCGCTGCGATCCTTAAATACTCCTTTTGCTTCGTTTACGTTAATATATCTGGTCATACACGCATGCTGGTTGCTATACTGACATTCAATTGTTTAACGACTAGCTGCGCCCCGCGTTTTTACCCGCATAAGTCTCGATCCTGTGAAAATATAGAGATAAAAAGTATTCTATGTCGTAACCCAGGTCATGGTCTACCCGTGTGCCAAAATTCATCTAAATCCGTTCAGCCGTTTTACCGTGAAAGCGTAACAAACAAACATACATAATAACATTACGCCTGTATTCCCCGAAGGGTTAGGCAGAGGTCTACCTATACCCCCTAAATCAGGATCAGAACCAAAATTTATTTATTATGTGGGTGTATTATATAAATTTTGTTATATTATAGTTAGCATTAGACCAGAGGGCCTGGACAAAATAACAATCTACCAGATATGATGAAAAACTGCAAAAAAAAAAAACTACACAAAAATGTATGGGACTAACGTAAGCTACCGAAAAACTTATGTCTTGTTGATCAGAAGCAGAATTTATTTATATGTGGGTGTATAATATAATATTTTGTTATATTATAGTTAGCATTAGACCAGAGGGCCTGCACAAAGTAACAATCTACCAGCAATATCAATGATAAAAAACTAGATAAAAAAAAACTACACAAAAATGTATGGGACTAACGTAAGGTACCGAAAACCTGTTGAAAAGAGACTTTTGTCCTGCAGTGGGACAATTATAGGCTAGTATTATCAAGAATTATTCATCAAGTAATTTCTCTTCTCTTTCAAGTAACATTTTCCTAAAATTATTTACATCAAATTCTTACACTCACACAGAGTGCGTAGGTATCACCATTTCATACTATGCCTCAGGGTTTTTTATCTCAGTATGAAAATATACATTATATACCTACAATATTCTGTGTACATTTGTGAAAGGCGATGTCTTGTTTTGTAAAATAATATGATTACATTTTAACAACTGTAAACTTTGATATTCAATTATTTTTAGTCAACCAACTTTGACATTGATAGAAAGGACTTTTTGATTATAATTACAGTGTATTTTTTTTATTTTATACGTTAAGTAAGACAAAATTTTAATTACAATCCCTTTCATTAAGAAAAGCTTTTAAAAATCATGCTGACGTAGCCTAGACATTGACACAGCCTTTTTCTATTTTTTGACTCTGCTTCACGCTAAGTTGACTGGTAGAAAAAGGCTTTAATTCTGCCACTATACAGTGTACATTTTGTGGGCTTGAAGTATTATTTAAATATGTAAATCCTAACTAGTGCGAAAGTATGTAAGTTTGTTTGTTTGTCACGCTTTCACGCTAAAATGGATGAAATTTGGCACATGGGTAGACCATGACCATGATTAGGGCATAGGTACTTTTTATCACGATATTCCCACGGGATCGGGAATTATGCGGGTGACACCTCCGGGGCTAGTAAATTATAAATAATATGGTTGCTTGGAAGAGATCGCAGAAAGTGATAAGGCCGCCAATTGTAATTTTGTAGTGTTTATTTTTTAATGTATTTATGTGGAGTATAATAATGTAAATTATAAATATAAATCTAATAACACAACCTGACTCCCTCATTGATCTAGTGGTCGCAAACACTACTGCTAAGCATGAGGTCCTGGATTCAATTCCCAGGAGGGGAAAATTGTTATTGGGTTTTTCCAACAGGACTTTCTCAGTAGCAGCCCGGAGTATAAATTTGTGCCCGGTTGATGGAAATAGGCTCACCCCCTATTACATGTGACTTTGTGGGTTAAAGAAAGAGAGAAAAATAGATTTGTTTGTCACAGAAACATGTGCATACAAAAATATAAGAGTAATCAGAAAATTTTAACGAAACTAGATAGGTACATTATGTTATCACGAATACAAAACAAAAATAGTCAGCAGCTACACGTAAAGACTGTGACTAGAAGGCTTCCACTCAGCATGAATTAACTATAATCATAAACTTAAAAAATACACTACTCACTACATTTACCACAGATTACAATTTAGATTTTTACAAACTGATAATGTAAACTGTATAATGCTGTGCTATATGCACAGCACAGCGCTGATTTTCAGTGGTCACCCGTGGTACTAATAGGTAGATACTATCGAAGAACTTCCTATCTAAGCAGTTTGAAAGCAAAATCCCGTGAACACGATGACCACATCTGTTACCACCCCGGTTCTATAGCGGCCGAGCGCTGCAAGCAGAAATAGTCCTTATGATGTATAGATATGAACTTCTTCGATGGTACACCTCTGCTGAACCCTTCGGAGATTACAAGCGTGATGTTATGTTATATAAGTTGTTATATTACAATCCAAATTAAATTTTAAATGTCATACTTCAAAATCCCAACGAATTTGTCACACCTCGTTGACGCTTAAAATGTTACGTGGATATTATGATATGATAATGTGTCATACTTTAATGTAAACAGTTTTGAGTATGTGATCACGCCAGAGACTCCAAGATTAGTTTTGTAAATAAGAGGTTTACATCTAAATCTGTGTGTTTGCCATGTCTGCGGTTTACGGTAGGGATGTAACGATTCAGATGCCATAATATATAACGGTTGAAAAACCGACCACAAATTGTGTTATTTGCTGATGACACATCACTGATTTTTAAGGTAATCAGACATGCACAGGAGCTTGACGACGTAAATAACGCTATGCTAAAGGTCCATAATTGGTTTACTGTAAATAATTTGGCATTAAATCAGAAGAAAACTAAATGCATAAGATTCGCTTTACCGAATGTTAGAAGTAGTGAATGTCTCGTTGTACTGAATAAGGAGACACTAGAATTCGTCGAAAAAACGGTTTTCCTGGGAATCACGCTTGACTCAAAACTACAGTGGGGTCCTCATTTAACAACACTTGCAGGGCGGCTAAGTTCAGCCGCTTACGCTGATTGGAAAATCCGCCAACTAACAGACGTGGATACCGCGAGACTGGTCTATTTTAATTACTTTCATAGCATCATCTCTTACGGTAATTTGCTGTGGGGACGGGCCGCAGATATTGATTCTATCTTTGTTCTGCAAAAGAGGGCTGTTAGAGCCATCTACAACCTCCGCAGACGCGAATCTCTAAGGGAACTGTTTAAGAAAATTAACATCATGACGGTACCTTGTCATTATATATATTATATGAAAACATTATGTATGTCCGAAAAAATCTACATCTCTTTAGTAAGATAAGTGACAGGCATAATTTTAACACAAGAAATAGGAACAAGTTAGATCAACGAAGTTTCAGATTGTCCAAAGTACACACTTCTTTTATGGGGTACTGTGTAAAATGTTATAATAAAATACCACTCGATATTTTTCAACAAAATGAGAAGAAATTTAAAACTTGCATTAAACGCACACTATGTAGACAAGCATACTATAAGTTGGATGAACATATCGTAGATAAAAATGCTTGGCTAAATGCTGGTCCTGCTCCACAGCCACTTGGGCTCACTAGTTATAAATGAAAAAGGAATGAGTTGCTTCCCCTTTTTTATTTTTTCTGACTATGAACATAATGTTTTTTTTTTTTTTTATTTAACCAATTTTTAATTATTGAATACTCCAATAGATAATATTGATTTTCTTTCTTTTGGTGGTAAAATTCTTTAAATACATTGCAAACTATCGTTTTGTATAACTTAGACGCATTTTTATTTTCATTTTTTGTAAATGTGAGTACAGTAGTACCCAACTTATAAGGCGCGTCGTGAATCTTCGTTCGCACAGAAAAGAAAGTATGCCCCCGAAGATTAACGAAAGAATGCTTAAAAGTTACAATCAACCTTAGATCACTAATATAAGGTTCATAATACACTGCAGCCGTTAGTTCCGTCTCACTCGCAAGTCACGCCCCTCCGCACAATTACACTTCGTGCCAATTTTATCGGGCCATCAGTTTTCACCAAATATAAGTATATTCAATTAAAAATACAGGCTATTAAAAATTTACGATTTATTTAATAAACAAATAGGTATTTATTTAGTAAACAATAGAAAAAACTTAATCTAAAGGCCGCACTCCTGCTATCCCAATATCACTCTGAGCGTCGCTACTATTACCATCACTATCACGATTCGAACTATCCGATGAGGATGATGTATCTTCGTTGGTGTTTATTACAAAGTGGTCCAATCTATCGTCGATGGCCTCTTCCAATGTCATAAATTCATCTTCACATTTGATAGCATGATCTACAACTTTTTGCCACTCGTCTGGCCCGATGGATGCGAATTTTTCAGACAAAAGACGCTGCACTTCGGTCAAATTCATGGCAATATTGAATTTGCTTACGTGACCTTTCACCTGCGACCAAATGTTTTCTATTGGATTGAAGTCCGGATGATATGGAGGGAGCCTTAACACTGTGTGGCCGTGAGCTTCCATTATGGTGTCAAGCGAGTACTTTACATAGAGATGCTTATGGCGTTTAATTATATCGTACAACTCCGGTTTATACGCTTTGATATTGAAAGGTATGTTTTTATCCTTTAACCAATCCTGCATAATCTTTTTTACAGAGTTACTGTTCGGTGCCCTGTCCTCTAATGTGCTATGGTATGACGCATTGTCAATGACAAACACAGAATTCGGTTGGAGGTTGGGAATTAATTTCTCTTGCAACCATTTCTCGTAATTTTCTTTGTTCATCTCACTGTGATAGTCTCCTGTGGTCTGAGCCGATTTGTACATGAGCAAAGCATTTGGTATGAATCCATTAGCACCCCCAGCATGCACTATAATTAACCTCGGTCCCTGCGAAATTGGTTTTTTTATGCCTTTGCCTTGACCGTCAGACCAGGCTTGTTCCTTGGTGTGGGTCGAATGGACATAGGTCTCGTCGCCATACACAATAGGTCTGCCTTCATGCCGATACTTTTTTATTTTTCTTAAAAATCGTATTCTTAATAGCCTTACTTCGTGTTTTTCCGCCAGCAACTTACGGTTCGTTTGCGTTTTCCTAAACTTAAATCCTATCTTTTTTACAATTCGGCGCAGAGTTTCTCTGCCCCCTTCGAAGTCGATATCTCTTTTTAATTTCTCCAATAGCGCTCTCATTGTGACTACCTGTTTTTCTTCGCGGTGAAAGTCATAAATTTTCCTGCGTATGGCTTGGTATGAAAAATCGTCCAATTCCTTACGATAAGTTTTTTTCACTTTACCCTTTTTCGGCGTTCTAAAAGAAGGCCCCGCAGTGTTTTCACCTGTATGTTGATCCTTCTCTTTAAGAATTCTCGTTATTGTTCGTTTTGAAATTTGTGTAGCTTCGGCCGTTCGGTCAATAATTTTCAAAAATCGATCTTTTATAGATGTTGTGTTTTTAGACTCCTGAGCTTCTTTCTTCATAAACTCGTGGACATTGAAAATAATTTCCCGAGCTTGACTTTTAAGCGGTTTCCCCCTTTTAAAAGAACTCATTTTAAATAATAAAAAAGAAAACACTTTTGTTGCCACTACGTGTACTTTCGCCTGCTGCGCGTGCACTCGATCAGAAGTATGGCGGCTGACTAACATGCCACGCGGCGCGCGCTAACATGGCGGCAGCTGCCGACCAATAGCGGTACAGGAAAAAGAAGCGCGGCGCGTGGAGCGTGCCGATTGGTCAATAGCATTTCCCGCGCTTTGAAAATTCATCTTCTGCGCAGGTACATCGGTAAGCCATATCAGTTGGGTACTACTGTACCATGGAGTCGTTTACTATGTTATTATGTTGATTTTGACTTGAAAGAGCAGGGTAGTTGAGAGTATGTGTTGCTCACTAAATGTCTCGCTGATGGTGGCGAGTGTGGATCATTCGGTTCCCTACAAAATGGTTGAGCTGGATGGTGCTGATCCACGCGTCATGTTCGTGAACGGGCGCCGTCAGTTGAGACTGGTCATCTCTTATCTGCCAGGGCTTATTTTTAATCTTATATTTTTAATCGTTTTTATTTTTTTTGCATTGTTCTCACATATAGAATCAACCAGAGTAATGTACCCAGGATTTTGTAATTTCTATATTTAAAAGAGTGTCCTTGGAGTTTCTTGCCCGTTCTTCTCCATAGAGATCTACGTTTTGGAATGGGCAACTAGCTTCAACTTTCTGACTAACTGACTGACTCTTTGACAATTTAAAAGTGCCTGTAAATGGTTTAATTATAAATAAATAAATGCTTTGAGTTGGAGTTTTGTGTTTGAGTTTTGTATATAATCGGCAGGCCGATATATCGGCCTCTAAGCGTTGGCTGAACTATGTATTGTTTCGTGCATGTTTCACGTTACAAAATACAAAAGAAATACAAACGCTCGAGGTATATACTTTATTCTATAAATGATTTTTTATTTACTAAACTATCGAAATCTGCATCGGCATCAGTATCGCCGATTATTGACTACAATAATCTGTACCTATCGGTATCGCATCGGGAAAATTATGTATCGATACATCCCTAGTTTAAAGTAGCTGCGAACTTGGCTCGTAAAGTAATTGTGAATTAATTATTTTTGATTTTTGAGATTCACTTGATTAGACCATTGATAGGAGTAAATGGCATTAAAAAAACGGTTTAAGAACGAACAAAAACGCTGACAAAAACACGTTCTTGTATGGGGGTCCCCCTATAATTATATTAAAAAAATATAAATACGCAATCTGTGAACTTTTCAACTGTCTACCTACTGGCTATGAGATACAGCCTGCTGACAGACAGACGGACGGACAGACGGACAGCAGAGGCTTAGTAATAGGGTTCCGTTATTATGATATGACACCTAAAAAATTTGACAATTTTGAACCTAAAGATAGAAAACAAGCTCTAGCGTTCAAATCGTTTCTCATATTAGGTGACCTACCTGATATTGGCATCTATAAAAGCCACTAATGAAAACTTGAACTTGATAATTATTGAATTTTTCATTCAGAATCATTTAATCCTAACTATTATATAATTCATTATATTATAATATTATGAGAGCAGCGGTGGCGGCTTACAAACAGTAAGTCGTGGGTTTGAACCCAGACAGGCGTATTACTTTGTGTAAATTATTTCATCACCACTGCTCTCAAAACGGTGAAGGAAAATATCGTGAGGAAACCGGCATGTCCTAGAACCAAAAATTCCAAGACATGTGACATCTACCAACCCGCACTGGGCACGCGTAGTGGATTATAGCCCACTCCCTCTCATTGAGAGGTGGCCGTGTTCCTGCAGTGGGAACGTTATAGGCTGATGATGATGATTATATAATGTAAATGCGAAAGTTTGAAACGGATTTGGATGAAATTTGGCACATGGGTAGACCATGACCTGGAAAAGAACGTAGGATACTTTTCATCCTAGATTACAGACGAAATCACGGGCAACAGCTAGTTAAATAATAAATGATGGTGCATAAAGCACAACGACTTTCGTGAAAATGTTAATAACAAACGCTAACTAAAGAGTCGTACTTACTTTAAAATACCACCGAATTTGTCGCACCTCGTTGACGCTTACACTGTTACGTATTATGAAAATATTATCACCCCTGAAGCGCTGAGCAATTTAGCTCGCGCTCAAATTGCGCGGCAAGGCTAAGAAGTTAAGATTACATTCATAAATAAAAATAAATGAAGAATTCATGAAGGCATTTTGTGGCACTTTAAGTTAAAATTGCCTGGGCAATGTCATTATTAACATTGCTACCGTAATGACGCTTCTTTTTCTACTCTCGTGAGCATGAGCTAACTTAAGTGGCAGTGGGCAGGGCATATTGCTCGCAGAACTCAAAGCCGATCGGGCTGAAAGGTTCTGGAGTGACCGCATACAAGAAGAAATAATGTGGGAAGGCCTCCCACAAGGGGGGCGATGACCTTGTGAACGTCGCAGGAATCCGCTGGATGCGAGAAGCATAGAACAAGTTGAAGTGGCGGTGCTTGGAGGAGGCCTATGTTCATTAGTGGTCGTCTTTCGGCTGAAATGATGATCATGAGGCATGAGCTATACGAAAATTGCCTTGCTGACTACCTTGCGTATTATGACTAGCTGTTCCAGGTATTTATTTTATTGGATAACAAGATCGAACATAAAGGTCCTATTTTCAACCGACTTCAAAAAGGAGAAGGTTCTCAATTCGGTTGTATGTTTTTTTTTTTATGTTTGTTACGCGATTACTCCGCCAATTATGAATTGATTTTGATGATTCTTTTTTTGTTTGGTACCATACTTCAGAAGTGGTCCCATATAAATTTGGTCAAGATCTGATGAGGGGTTTTTGAGTTAGCTTCAATAATACGTATTTTTCCCATCTAGTATATGTGGACGATATTCTAATAGTTCCTGTCACTGTAATTTACATAGCAGGTAATACCGTGGTCCCCTGGCATTGCACAGGCAAGAGAAGGAACACGGGTGGGTTTTAGTCAGTAAGAGTCTGACACGCCCTCCCGCTCCACCCAGAGCGGGAGGAGTCATTTGATGATATCCCACACAAAAAAAAAGGTAATGAATGGGTATTCAAATTTTTGTGGGGGTTTTGTGTAGGTACCACAACTAAAAAGTGAAAAATAAAAACTTTTTCACAAAAAATAAAACCGACTTCCAAAAAAAACACTACAAAGTTTAAAATAACTTTGATTTCGGAAGTCGGTGGCAAAAAAACGAAAATAAAACCCCAAAGACACCGACTTCCGAAATCAAAGTTATTTTTCACTTTGTAGTGTTTTTTTTGGAAGTCGGTTTTATTTTTTGTGAAAAGTTTTCATGTTTCAGGTAAGATCACATATTGGGTACGAGTTTCGAATTCAGAATACACTTCTTCTATATATCCTTCTTTTACCCACTCAACTTATCTTCTACTTATGAAAAATATTACCCGGGCAACAGAGTTCTGCTCGGGTGAAAATAGAGAATGCTCATTTAATAGTATAGGATAGTTCATACTAATTCCATGCTGCCATGTCATTATTCTAAGGTAGCCATCTTGTTCTAAACTTTGGGCGACCGAGCACTGCTTGGGTGAAAATACGAAGAAAACCAATTTTTCCAGATATGAGACCTAGTTAGATCGATTTTTCGCCACCGTAAATATTAAAACATTCATCGAAATCTTTAGAGCCGTTTTAGAGAACGTGATTACAAATGTATACAAATATTGCTTATTTAATACTATAGCATTAAATTAATTAATTTATTCATTCACTGAATTCTCTTATATTCTGAATTCCGTCCAAAACCGAAGGGATTAGAACCATGACATTTTGCACGAGAGTTGCTCTCGTAACTAAGGTGAGCACTAAAAATGGATTTTTGAAGATTCATCCACTTCTTCGTCGTTTCCTCCATGCTGAGGATCACGACGACATACGACACGTCTCCTAGTTATGCGGTCTTCTGCAGTGTGGACCACTTGTCAACAGCCTACTTGAACGCATCTGACCATCTTGCCGGTACTCTGTCCAAGAAGGGCATGAAATTTCGTATTTTTCCCGATGGAAAAACTCATCTTTCGGCTTACTGATTGTACCTATTATAAAACGAGAGAAGAATTCGTAAGTGGTTCAATTCATCACAACTATTCTTCAGCTGTTTTTAAAATAAACATTAAATTTTGAGGGACAATTTAGAAATAACTATACACGACTTCACTTTTAACTTTACATAAATCCTTTTACACTCCGTCGAATTTGTGCACCGAGTCTAATAATCTCTTGAAAATTTGAAGGAGAACTAAATTTCCTGCGTCTTATGATTACGTTTCAAATAAAATATGAAGATTACGAGATGTCTCATGTAGGGTAATATGTTTTGAAGTATTTACATTTTGGATGAGCAGAATAGTAAGTTGTTGTTTCAAGATTATATTTATTTATTTAAGTCCATAATGTGTCAGCTCAAATTCACGCCTTATCTCGCTCGTACGATACTGCTTTCGTACTGAGAGCAAGACTGAGCGGTGGGGAGAAGGCTCTAAGGCGCCAATAGTTTAGGTAATTTCCTTTTATGGTGAAAATAATGGTTATAAAAAAAAATATAGTATCTGCTTTATAGTTAGTTCAGTTATTATGCAAAGTTTCATGATCTAATTTGAAGTATTTTTTAAGTATCAGCGGTTTATTGTTTGGTTTGGAGGTAACTTTGTATATTTTTTCTAAAGAGAAAATTTTATGGAATCGTGTTTTCGTTAAACATTACGTACTTAACATTAATCTTGAACTTTACCATATATTTATTTCAACATTATTGCTGCAGTATTTTCGATTTATCGGAGCATCATGCTGAGCAACGTCAGGTATTATAGACTATTAAGGCGACGATAGGCAACTTTTAATGATTTTATACTGAAGATCACGTCTAAACGAGTAGTATTAATGATTTAAAAAAAAATTTAAATAAGAGCATTTTCTTAATAACTTTTTATAGGAATATTTTAGATTATGTTTACATTACATCTGTAATCTGTAAAGTTATGTCTAAGGCGGAAAAAAACTAAGAATCCCGCAAAATCTATCAAGCGTGTTTTTCTAAAACCTTCACTATTTTAAAGATAATTTAAATATTGATCTTTTAGTATTCGTGTTTTATTAAAATACCTTTTTTATGTATAATAAATTAATAATGCGTCTGATTTGGGACAACAGTCATTGATGGGCGAGTCCTATTACTGGCTGGTCGTACGATGCGTGATCTCAGTATACAGAACACGCAAGCTTACCACTCAAGGTCGCTGGCATATATCTGCGTCTTAACCAACTATAGTTTCCAAGATACTGTAGGGGATGTTATATAGGACTAACTATATAACACCTCCAACCGTCTGTAGCGGTTACACCGCCACATACGAACTACGAATCAAAGACATGACGTCACACAAATCCTGCATCGCGCAATTAGAGTTTACCGCGCGAACAACATATATAAGACTATCCGGCACACAGTCGACAGTCAGGCAGTCGGCCCGCCAGACACAACACCCGTCTGGTTGGAGGATCCTCCCTTTTCTATGGTGGATGAGTGAACTTTACACCCTGTTCCTCATGCCCCTAAACGTCTATACTGTATCTCTCAATCTGAAAATAGGTATTGTTATGGACCGCAATTTCGTTTGAATATAAATTAACAAAAAGCTTACGACCAGTTGCTTCAACGCGATATAGATTTTGGCGTTGTGCCACGAACATAATCATTTGATATGTGCCTGTTATTCTACCACTACAACAGCTTTATCCCTTTGTAACTATACTGGGGTTGGTCACAGACAAGCAACCCATTTATCAAAGTTGCTAACGTCTGTTCTTGACTAACACATATTTTCACGGCAAGGCAATAAAAATGCAGGCTTTGCACTTATACGTACCGTTCTTAGGAACTTTATCCTAGGAGTCTTCAAATCTCGGGTGAATAGGTTACTTCTAGACAAGCGTGTTCCACTGTCGACCACACCATCACTTATCATCAGCACAAATTAATACAGATTCGAAACTCTGCAGTATAGGTATGAAGCTACAAGAACATGGCGGGCCCGTCTTGCCGGGCCAATTCAGTGAGTGTTACGTAGTTAGAAGATATAAGAGTCACGCGATAGAAAGAGAGGCAACTTCTAGGTGAATATTATATAATTGTAGGTAATTTGCGCTGTGCGACCTGAATTGCACTTTATTGTGTCGTTGCAAAAAGTCGCTTTTTATATAAATGATTTTGCGCGGTGTCCCATCTGAATAAGTGAGATAGTAGTCAAACGCAAGTCAAAAAAAAAAATGTCACAAAAATATTTCCTGACTTTGTTTTTTACCAGAATACCCGCAATTTTTTTTAAATTGTTTGACGAGCTCGCGGCTAATTAATAACAGTCGCATGGGTCGATACAACAGGTTAAGCTAAGCTTGGCGAGGTTCGTCCGTGGATGGGTGAACATCTTTACATACCGAGACTCCTCCGTGCTTCGGAAAGGACGTTAAGCTGTTAGTCCCGGCTATCATTCGTGGAACTTTGACAGTCGTTACGGGTCGTCTGAAGCCCGAAGGTCAAATAGTCAGTCGCTCCATGTAAAATACTGGTATTCAGCTGTATTCGGTTAGACTGGAAGCTGACCCCAATATAGATAGATAGATAGAATACTCTTTATTGTACACCATAAAAATTACAGACATAAATTTAGAAATTTTATATAGGGTGACACAATGGGCGGTCTTATCGCTTATCTTTTACAGACAACCTTTGAATGGATTAAAGTTAACAGGAGAGATAATACTGCAGGTAGTCATCGGTGTACCATCTACATATAATAATATGTACATACATACATAAAGCATAAACTTATTCATATAAATATGTATACATAGATATAGGTACCTATAATATAGTATTTTAGTAGTAGTTGGGACAAGGCTGGGCAGATGATGAGAGCATTTGATTGGCAGATTGGATTTTATTTATTCATATTCCTTATGCACCTCTTTAGGTCATGAGCTATCTGAATATCAAAAAATATTTGACCTAGGTCTTAAGGCGTGAAAATTGATTCGCTGTATAATATAGTTACCAAAGATCCCTGAGTAATTTAATCAATGTTACAAGTTTTGGTTTCAAAACAATTATTCACACTCGAGATACAAACGCCAGCAGAACTGAAGAGGTCCGACAGGACCGATGCCTGCCGGGGTTGCGGGAAAATCCGAAAGGGATACCGTGGCCCCTGGCAACGTACAGGCAACTGAAGGAACACGGGTGGGTTTTAGTCAGTAAGAGTCTGACACGCCCTCCTAGAAGTTATTTGATGATTTCCCACCCAAAAAAATAAATACAAACGCCTTACCTGGTTTAAATTTATTTTTTCTGACGTGAAGACGTTTTTAAATTTGCTTCCATATTGGGAGGTAATTCAAGAAACCGATGACCAAAGAGCTACATTTCTATCATCTACATTCAAAACTTAATAATACCATTCGATAGCTCGATGTTACTCGTAACGTACACGTATTAACGTAAAACACACGGCCGTGTCCACGAAACAGCCACACCCGATTTTTTTATTAACAAATGTTGGCAGTTCAACTCATCTAAACTAAACAAAAACACAATGTACTTACAGAGTTTTGAGTATTTTAAAGATAGAGTTAACGACGATGTCTGAGCTAGTATTAACTGTTTGACAGACACCGGCCCTTTCGTCCTACAACCAATAATATGAACAAAGTGTAAGCGATCCTACAGTGTAAACGCTTCCAGTTCCCTAGTGGCGTCATCTACATAATCATATGCAAACTACGCATCAAAGACCTGACGTCACACAAATCCTGCATCGCGCAATTAGATTTTACCGCGCGATCGACACATACACAAGCTCCCGACTTGCCATTGGACAGTTGCCCTCCAGAAACGACACCCGTCTGGTCTGAGGATCCTCCCTTTTCTATGGTGGATGAGTGTACTTTACACCCTGTTTCTCATACCTCTAAACCTTCATCTTAACAATGATTACGCATGTTCTGACATTATTCAAGCACCTTTATGAAAGGGAAAATATTATAATGATACCTAGTTTTTATCTCCTTTTTTTCTTGTATTGGTACTAACTGTGTTGTATGAGATTAACCGATGTCGTAGTAAAATATTTCATGATTAATCAGTGGTAACTTGCTGATTACGTAGTTCTTTACCTACGTAGGTAAGTAGAAACTATGGTTTTTTAATTTCCATCAAGGAACCCTTATAGTTTCGCCATGTTCATCCGTCTGTCTGTCCGCGGCTTAGCTCAGACACTGTTAGTACTAGAAAGCTGTAATTTGGCATGGATATATTTATATTATATTATTATTATAGTATATTAAAAAGTAGTGAAAATATTCTATATTAGGGTTCCTCCCCTACCCGTACAGTGGCGATGTTTTTTTTCTCGACTAATAAAATTTTGTGAGTTTGGATTTAGGGATCAGTTTGCGAAATATTAAGCTTTAAAGTGCTAATTTTTGTTAGAGTCAAGTGCCCCCGCCAGCTAAATGTTTAGATTTGGATATGTGAAAAAAATTGAAGCATTAGTTGAAATTATAACGAAATCACAATAAAAACTATCACAGCTAAGTAGGCTCTACAAGGTAACGAGTAATAACCGACCAACTTACATTTGCTGTTGCAAAAACATGTTCTTCCATAATTCCGTATGAAAACTCCGTATAGAACATGTTTTTCAACTGCAATATCAAGTTTGTTCTTGGGATGCATTCATCCCAACTACGGAACCCTTCATTGTGCGTGATCCGACAAGCACTTGGCCAGTTTTTTATTACTCCTCCGGTGTTCTTTCTAATTCATTTAATTTCGGGTTTCAAGAAATTATTCAACTGGAATAAATAATTCCAGATTTGGGACACGTCGACCTTCGTTGCTCGACGCTTTTGAAATGGTCGCCACATTTGATTCTGGCTTTCATTAAGAGCAGCAGTTAGTGACAGAATGGCGGCCATGCCCCAGAAAAAAAAAAATGGTAGGATACCTAGCATTTTTAAGCGACTTCCAAAAAGTTTTATGTTCGTCTGTCAATTGTGGACCGATTTTGATAATTCTTTTTTCGTTTGAAAGGTGACTTTCGAGGTGGATGGTGGGTGGTGGATATAAATTTTAGTAACTTTGCGCGGGTAGTTTTTGAGTCAGCTGAAAAATTACTTAATTTCGAAAGTCAGTTTTCTCTTCGTAGTGTACTTTTTGGAAGTCGCTTGTTTTCTTTTTTTGTAAAAAGTTTTTATTGTGAATATTCAGGGTGTGACGAATGGACAGTCACTCGCATATGTGTGTATGAGTAATAACAATTTGACACTAACAGCGCCATTATGTTCTAGCTGTAAGAGCTGTTTTCACAGTACTAGTTACCGCTGATGTGTGGCTAACTGTACATTACGGTATCGTTACTCATAGAGGCTATTTCAATTAGTGACCAACCGAAACTTCGTTTCCTGTTGCGGCCATTTTTGGCCAAAAAAATCATGATTCGGCCATATTTTCGTTTTCAGCCAAAAGCCAGCCAAAGCTTCGGCCAAGCTGAAAAATCAGAAGTTCGTATATTATCGCGTGGCATTCGGCCTACTTCGTTAAGCTCGGCAGAAGTGAATCAATACAACAAGAAATACACGAAATTTTGGTATCCTCAAATGGAATTATCGTGTTTTATTTCTTTTAAAGACTTTGCTCTTTGTCTCCCTAGGTGGAAAAGAAAACATACAAAATTTCATTATACAGCGGAAACATTTTTAGTTTGTAATGTCTAAATCATTTTCGTTTTCGGCGGAAAATCCATTTTTGGTCAAACACAAATTTCAATGCACCCAGTTTTTTATTAAAGTTTAAGTCTAAGGATCAAAGTGTGGGTTCATGCTGCTGGCTTTCTACTTTAAATTCTTTTTGTATTAGATTTTCACTGGCATGTATCCAATCTTGTGATATTGTGGTCATGCTCCACCTGGTGGTTTTAAGCAGCAGGTGGTTGATTTTAGTGGATTTACGTACCTACGTAAGTATATTTTAAAGACATGACTGTGTAGAAATATGTGAAAATACTTAGCGAAATTAATTTATTTTACGTTTAGAGTTTCTTATGAGTATTTGCACAAAAACAAGTTCTTACTTATCTAGATAACTCCACCAACCCGCACTGAGCTCGTGTGGTGGATTACGGCCCGCTCTTTCATTAAAAGAGGCCTTTGTCCCAGCAGTGATGGGAACATTATAGGCTGAATATGTTAAGAACCTAGGGGTACGATTTGTAAATAAAATTAAAGATAGTTTTTTTATTTGGCACAACTAAACAACTAACATAGCATTAAAATGTAGGATTATGTATGCCTCACGGCCACGCCAAATAGATCCACTTCATATTTTTAGCCCTGTCTGCATCTACAATGCGAGTCCTTTTTAGTCATATAATTTACACAGATTAAATATGTTTGCTTCATAACTGTATAAAAACAGAAATTTTCCTCTTCAATATCTCTGCGAATCTGTCTGCGAATATTATTTATGTCGGTGTACGGTATTTTGCACCCATCGAAGTCGATTTAGAATTTGTCTTCGTGAGTTACTATTGCCATTTATAAAACAAACTTGCTGCGCCCCGCGGTTTCACCCGCATAAGTTTCGATCCTGTGAGAATATCGGGATAAAAAGTATCCCATGTGTTAATCCAGGTTATAAACTATCTGTGTGCCAAATTTTATCCAAATCCGTTCAGTAGTTTTAGCGTGAAGAAGAGACAAACATACACTCACACACTTTCGCCTCGATAGTGTGATACGATTATGTAAACAAACTTCACAGATTTTCAATAACCTTGTTCAAATACTTAAATCTACTACTCAATCACTGAAAAAGAACTTATACCTAAACGTTCTCAGATTCACTGCGTAGGCATCAAAAGATTGATTACAGAAAAAAACATTATCACTTTGCATTCTAAAAGCGATTAGATTCGCAGATAGATGACACAAAACAGATAGATACAGAAGTTCGAAACCAGAAGGGCTTGTGGCTAAGTAATAACAGCCGCACTGGTCGATCAATCAGGTTAGGCTGCGTTTGCCGCGGTTGGTCCGTAGATGGGTGACCATCTTTACATACCATCCGTACCTCGGAAAGCACGGAAGAATGTTTGTCCCGGCTGTCATTCGAGGATCTTTGACAGTCGTAACGGGTCGTCGGGTGACAACCAGTCTTGCCAAGGAGTATCGTATTACCCAGTGACTACCATCTGACCTGCATGCAGTTAGACTGGAAGCCGACTCCAACGTAGTTGGGAAAAGGTTTTTTAGATGATGATAGCATTTGTTTGAGATCGAACCTGCTCCATCGGTCTCGTGGTGCCAAACGCGACTGCTGAGCCGGTGTTGGGTTCGATTCCCAGGTCTGGCAAAGTGTTAAGTATTGGGTTTGTCCAAGAGAAAGTGTTACGGATTTCTCAGTAATAGCCTGGAGTTAGGAAGTTGGCGTAGTGATACCCTCGTGCCTCGGAAAGCACGTTAAGCCGTTGGTCCTGCGCCTGATCTATCTCCGGTCGTGTCGGATTGCCGTCCCATCGGACTATGAGAGTGAGGGAAGAGAGTGTGCACCTGTGTCTGCGCGCACACTTTTTCTTTTTCGTATGGTTAGTGACTAACCTGTTGTAAGAGTTTTAACTTCTAACTTGGCTTCACATGCCATCAAGAAATATCTCTCAGACATGCCGTTTTCTTCACGACATTTTTTTTCACCGTTTTTGAAGCAAGTGATAAATTATACAATACACACGTGAATCCAAAAAGTCAGAGGTGCGTGGCTTGGGTTCAAACTCGAGACCTGGGGACCTGGAGACTTGGTCTACGGTCACTCATGCACACACTTGTGCACCACTTGTGATCGATATTCAGTCTGGAGGAGGATTAATATGGACCTGACCTTCTGTATCTATCTATTCTAATCATTGAGATTTCTATTCTCCTAAGAGATTTGCACGTCACTTACAGTCTACTTTTGTGGTAGACGTAAAAATTTATGGTACTATCTTGGTCATTATGGTAAATGATTAATTAGGGCTTGTAAGAACTAATGTCAGAGAGAGAAATGTAAATGTTGGAGATAAGAGTAATATTGTAATTTAAATTATTATTCAAGCAAATTATAAAGTAACTGCCACGTAAAGTCATTAAAAAAAACCATAAACTTTAATTTGACAGGTTGTTAAAGGAACGCTGTCAAAAAAAAAAAAAGATCGATTGAGAATTTAGGGGCATGAGGAACAGGGTGTTAAGTTCATTTATCCACCATAGAAAAGGGAGGATCCTCCGACCAGATTGGTGTCGTGTCTGGCGGGCCGACTGCCCGACTGTTGATATCGGATAGTCTAATAAATATCGTTCGCGTGGTAAACTCTAATTGCGCGATGAAGGATTTGTGTGACGTCAGGATTTTGATGCGTAGTTTGCATGTGGTGATCTAGATTCCGCCACAAGAACAATTCCAGTTTGTTGACATGTGCTTACGCTAGTCAATTACCTAATGATTGATTATTTTGAAGTAACGTCTCTGAGTGTGGCAGTAAGTCTAGCCGAATGCAGCTGAACACCAGTATGTTACATAGAGTGACTGCCTATGTGACCTCCACAACCCGTTACTGGATACCCGTTGGTTATACTGGTTGTCAAGTTTTTCGGTTTTCTGACTGTCTAATGAGCGCCAAAGATTCATTATAAACATATGATTAAAAATAACAAAAAACCCGACTGCAAAAACACATGTGAACAAAAGTTACACCATATTTCAGGTTATTAGTATAACCCCCGCTAGCAATACCTTACAAAAACAAAGTTCAATACTAAACTTGTTTATCTCTTTTCAGTTATATGTTTTTGCATGCGGATTTTTTGTTATTTTATTTCAAGCAGTTTAGTTTTATTAACATAATACAATTATATATTTGGAATTTACTCATTACTAGCTTTTATTTGATACCAATATTGTTATAATTTATGGAAGAAAAAAAACGTACCCTGCCTTTTTTTTGTATTTGTTTTAAAAAAAATATTTAGCCTAAGTCACTCTCACAATTATGGAAAATCTAACGAAACCTCTTAAGTTAAAATCCATCCAACCGCTTAGGCTGCAGAGCATGTCAAAGAAATAGACATACAAACATACTCCCGCAAAACATATCCCTGTTTCTGGGGCAGTCAGGTAAAACTTAGGAAAACTCTCTAAATAACAATGTCAGAGAAAACCTAATAGTTTCCTTTCGGCCCAAAGCTTGACTCTGCCAATGTCAAATATGAACGTATTAACCAAAACTATTCTATTGTTGCTTTTATACCAAGCTTCCTTTATCAATATAGTTCCCGATATAACCACTCATGACAGACTAAGACCGTGTCCATAGTAAGAAGCTTAAGCGGTTGCTGAAGCGGGCGCAATATATCAAACTCTATAGCTTCTGTCCACGTGGAACTCAACT
The DNA here is from genome assembly GCA_963853775.1 of Xanthia togata. Taxonomy (NCBI): domain Eukaryota; kingdom Metazoa; phylum Arthropoda; class Insecta; order Lepidoptera; family Noctuidae; genus Xanthia; species Xanthia togata. Next base: position 8,537,447 of record OY970817.1, on the reverse strand, counting down.
ATACCATTAAACACCACAAGGCATTGATCACAGACCGCAAACCAGTAGTGCCGTCACTGGCTGTCACTGACAAAGTGACAAGATGTATTTTCTTTGATAGACAAATGACTATCGCGAAATTGAAGAAGAGATGCTATTACCACCGTCGAAGTTGTGACCAGTGGCATGTCTTGTAGCTGCACTCTGTCATTATGATTGTTTGAAGTTACGGTCGCCTTCAGAAGAGCACCTTAAAGGTACCATTCCATACCCGACTGCAGGAGGCAATCTTGTGAATTTCTATGAAATAACTTCCGTAGCTAGCGACACGTCGTTGGCAGCTACGGGCGACACGTGCAGCCCGACCGCAGACCAGTAGTGCCGCCAACGCTCGAGCGATAACACATTCTTCTATCTTATAACTACCGACTGGAATACGGGCTGCTGCCGCCTGCGGTCGGTTTCGGAATCATGACTGCAGCGACACGAGGCCTGCAGTTGCTGCCTGAGGTCGGGTACGGAAGAGCACCTAGTGACCTAGCTAGCAAGCGATCGTCAATGGTTTTAAACAGTGGTAACACGTCTAGCTGTTTGCCCGCTGCAACAACTCGCAATAACTGTGGCGACCCAATCGCGAACGCCACTGCGCCCGACAACGAGACCGCTACCGCGCTTGCACCCTGGACGATCCTTAAGGGATAGATACCTTGAACAATGAACTACAAAGGCATGTAGGAAGGTCGAGGGACCAGAGGGTTCTATTTAGGTTCGAGTAAGATTACGTTAATAGTTGATTAACTTCCTTAAGCCTAGGGCTATGTGTTGGATTTGCTTGTAGATAAAAAGCATTCATATTTTACAGGAGTAGCCCAGTGATAACGGTGGGGACGAGTTCTAGGTTGTAGTTTCAAACCCAGACAGACGTCTTGCTTTGTGTAAAATATTTCATCACCACTGCTCTCAAAACGGTGAAGGAAAACATCGTGAGGAAACCGGCATGTCCTAGAACCAAAAATTCAAAGACATGTGACATCTACCAACCCGCACTGGGCCAGCGTGGTGGATTACGGCCCATTCCCTCTCACCGAGACTTCTGTGTCTCAATAGTGGAAACATTATAGGTTGAATATGCTATTAATTTTTAACAGTTTTTAAATTGCATTTTTGCTTGAAGTCTTGCAACATAGTGTCTGAAAGCTTTTTCAATATAAAATGTTAATGAGTCTCATGTCGATAAAAATGTCATGAGGAAAGTTTTGGGTATCAATGTGGATTGTTGGTTGGACTGGTGTATAAGATGACTAATTTCTGTCCGCGACTTTGTCCACGTAAAATTTCAGCTCCGTCGCATCGCATCGTCCGCGCGCGCTATTTCTTCGTTTACGCTTAGCGTTCTTTCTGACTGTTTTTCTTTTTGATCTTCTAAGGGTCATAGCGTGATGTTACATAGCCTATAACCTTCCTCATGAATTAGGCTATTCAATGCAAAAAAACAAATTCAAATCCGACTGGTAGTTCCGGAAATTACCCCCTACATAAAAACTTACAAACAAATTTTACCTCTTTATAATATATAATAGTTTAATATTCTATTACTAATTTTATTAATTTATCTTTAGTTCAGGTATAACCCATAAATTTGTTAGTATTCCTTAACCTATGTTAGTGTAATAGACTAAAACACACAATAACTAATAATACTTAATTACGCCATCTCACGGAGACACCTGGCAACAGTACGTGCACTGCGCACAGGTGCCCCATAAGGCGGCCTTCAGTCTAACTAGCAACAACGCTCAGAAGACTGCTGTCCCTGCCCCTCATCAAATGCAGTAGTGAAGCGGATCTTTTACGAATGATTGCAAAGAAGTCGTCTGTACGCGCTGCTGCGAACATCCCTGACGCGCTACAGAAACGAGGCAGCGACAGCAGTATCCTAAAAGTTTTGTTGTATTACACACGCAGGGCATTAAACATTTTCTGCGTGTATCTGGTCCACAGACTGCAGGTATAAAAGGTCTGGCAATAAGCCCTAAACAGAGTTATCTTGACATTGCTGTCGCACTTTGTAATAAGCAATGATTAGAAGGATAGAAGTATAGATATGGCTAGAAGGGGGTGTCTACCCAGATTCGACTAACAGAAAAGTATGGAAGAATAAGACGTGACGCTAACTGTTGTAGTTGTAGACTGAGTTCCTTAATAAATATTAGGATTGCTAAGGAAAAAGAAAAACGTAGACGTGTGTGATGGTTGCTGTATTCAACGTTCAAAGTACAAAAAAAATATTTTTTATTGACATTAGAAAATATTCATAAAACCTAACAAATAGTAAGTTGAATAAGTAGGTTTTACAACATCCGCCCTTAATGGCAATAAAAAGATAAAGTAGTAATGCTGAACACAATAGAATAAAATAAAACATTACTACCAGACTAAACAAAAATATAAAACATAAACCGACGAAAAATAAATAAATAGAAAAAATATTCTACTCATTTATCATTAAACCCATATTAACAACGCACCTAAGATGATTTATGCGCCTTAAGGGCTTGGTTAAAACATCGGCTGTCATTTTATCCGTAGGTATGAACTTTATATCTATAAGACCCTCAGTAACCTTTTCACGAATAAAATGATATCTCGTATCAATATGTTTAGTTCTATTGTGGTGGATAGGATTGAGCACAATTTTCTGTGCACTTTGACTATCGTTGTATAGCAACACCCTATGAGCAAAACCAGTAATGTCATACACTAACCGTCTGAGGAAAATAGCCTCCTTTGCAGCACTGCTCAAGGACGTATACTCAGCTTCTGTAGACGATAAGGCTACCGTCGGCTGCTTCTTACACTCCCAACTAATAGGTCCACCTGCTAGCGTGTAGTAATAACCAGTGTACGACCGACGGTCATGTACACAGTTCGCCCAGTCAGCATCCGTGTATCCACACAGACGTCCACCGACTTTTCTGTAAGTAATACAGTAATCCATAGTACCTTTCAAATACTGTAACACCCTTTTAGCGGCCAACCAATGTCTCTTATCATGACAGTTATTAAACTGACTTAAATAGCTTGTGGCATAAGCTATATCGGGTCTCGTATTAACAGCTAGGTACATGAGACATCCTACCAAGTTTTGGTAAGGATATTCACCAAGAGATGTTGGATTACCTTTCTCCAATTTGTTATTCTCCAAAGGTGTAGACATTTCCTTGCAATCTCGCATATTAAACCGCTCCAACACTGACTGGATATAGGTCTTCTGACTGACCACAATTTTATCGTCAACACGGTTAACATTTAAGCCTAAACAATACGACAATGCACCCAAATCTTTTAGCGAGAAAAATTTCTCCAAGTCATTTTTGACAGCGTCAAACGAACTTTTTTCTTTATAAAAGACAATTAGATCGTCAACATAGACTGAAAGTATTAAGGTTTCATTACCAAACTTTTTAATGTAAACACATGATTCCGCAGATGTTCGTGCAAAGTCAATTTTCGATAGAATTTGATGCAATTTGATATTCCAGGCTCGAGCTGCCTGCTTCAAACCATAAATGGATTTTCTGAGCAAACAGACTTTACCTTCTGCCCCGTGCTCAGCAAATCCCTCAGGCTGTTGCATGTACACTTCCTCCTCTAAGTCCCCATTGAGGAATGCGGTATCGACATCCATGTGTTGAATCTTTAAATCCATTTCTGCAGCCAACGCTATAAGGGTACGCAAAGATGAATTTCGAACTACAGGTGCAAAAGTCTCGTTATAATCAGTCCCCCAAACTTGACTAAAACCTTTCGCAACTAGTCGCGCCTTATACTTGACTATTGCACCGTTCGGGTCCCTCTTTATCTTGAACACCCATTTACATGGAATAACCTTTTTATTTGGTTTATCCACTAATGTCCAAGTCTGCTTATTCAATAAGGCGTTGTACTCATCCTTCATTGCGGAGATCCAGTTATATTTATCATCGCTATTAACAGCTTCACGATAACTTTTTGGATCATCACACAACAAATCAACACCGTGAGTGCCGTATGAATAATAATCAGGAGGTTTACGTACTCTTTCAGGATACCTTCTCTCAGGACATGCATCGTTGAGTTCAACTGAAGGAACCAGGGACAGAACACGTTGTTCACCTGAATGTAGAGACTCCGTGTCACAAACCCCACCAGCTTCTTCAATCGCGTCCACAAAATCGTCAACTTGCTCTACCTCCATGTCCACACTTTCTGAAGTAGATGAAGAAGTAGAAGCAGATGAGATAGAAATCGCCCGTGGCGATGTGGTATCTGAAGAAGTTTGTAATAAAAGATTAATGACATTAGGGCTCACAGCAGCTTCAGGCTGAACAGATTTGTCCTTCAATCCTGAAAAAATATTTTCAAAAAACGTAATATCCCGTGACTTAATCAACCTTCGAGGGTTTTCCGCGCTACGGAAATAATAACTCCTTGGATCGTCTGAATATCCAACGAAGATATGTTCAGAAGTTTTCATGTCTAGCTTAGTTCTCTGACATGAAGGCACATGAACTAAAGCTCGGCAACCAAACACTCTTAAATTAGACAGGTCGGGTTTACTACCACACCACATTTCATATGGCGTCATACCATTAAGTGCACGATGAGGTGACCTATTCTTTAAATAAACACTAGTCTCAACAGCATCCTGCCAAAAAGCTTTCGACAAAGAGCTCTGTGCCAGCAAGGAACGGGCCTTCTCCACAATGCTACGATTGCTACGTTCACTTACCCCATTTTGTTGAGGGCTGTATGGTACAGACGTTTCATGTCCTATCCCTTGAGCCTGCAAATAGTCTGTCAGGTCCTTGTTGACATACTCAGTACCATTGTCTGACCGAAGGGTTCGAATCTTAGTACCAGTCTGTCTCTCAACAAGTGCTTGGAAAGCACAAAAAAACTTCTGAACTTCTGTCTTAGATGACATACAATAAAGGTATATAAAACGTGTATAATCATCAACAAAAATAATGAAATATTTATTACCTTTAAAAGATTCAGTGGTCATGGGACCACAAACGTCCGTATGGACCAATTCTAATGGTGACAAAGCCTTTTTATACTTAATCCCTTTGAAAGGCTTCCGCGCCTGTTTAGCCTCTACACAGGGTACGCATGGTTCTTTGTCAACATCAGTATACTCTACACCAACAGCTAGACCTTTTTTGAGTAGATCCATACCAATACGGCAGAGATGTCCTAGACGCTTATGCCAAAGCTGAAACTGGGACAAATTAGTGTAAACATTATAAGCTGAAATACCTTGCGGTTTTACTGTACAATCTAAAGTGTACAATCCACCACAATTAGAACCATGTAAAACAGGATCCTTTTTAAAAGAAACATCATTAGAATTATAAAAATTACAGCCATTCGTATCAAAAACAATCGAGAAACCTTTCTCTACTGCCTTTTTGACTGAGAGTAAATTACAATCTAGGCCAGGAACATGTACAACATTAATAATCTTCTTAAAATTGGTTTTTGTGTCAATATCAACATCTCCTAAACCCACAGCCGGCAAACATTTACCATTTGCTACAGTTATCTTCCCATCACAGGATTGGTAACTATTAAACCATTCAGCATGTGGAGTCATGTGAGTAGACGCACCAGAGTCGATTATCCACTTCTCAGACATCTGAACACTTGGTGCAGACAAAGCCAGTCCCGTGACACCATCCAAAAACAATTCCGTGACACATGCATCCATATTCCCTGAACTAAAAACAGTCAGTCCCTTATCTTTAGAACAACTTTCTGTTGAGCAACTCGCCTTTGCCTTTTTCTCCTTCTTTTTGAGAGGACAATTAGGACTCTTGTGCCCTGGCTTCTTACATCGAAAACAAATAACTTGCTTGTTAGTATGCAACGCAGCCACATCATCTTTAGTCTCTTTCGTCATTTCGCTCAATAACTTACTTCTTACCAAATCTGTTGTGACTTCAACGCTCCCATTCTCAAGCGCCATTATCAAGGGCTCGTAGCGAGACGTTAGACCTCCCAAAATAATAGCTGCTAAAGAACTATCTTCAATGGTTTTGCCAATGTCGGCCAGGTCTAGTGCAGTTGTAGTTATTGCCGTTAAGTAAGCTTCTAAATCAGAAAAGTCAGATAAGGTGTACCTGTACAACTTACGTTCCAACGACAGTTTACGACCCAAACTTCGATCCTCGTAGGATTTCATAAGAGCATCCCACGCTTCTTTTGCGGTCTTAGCTGGTCGAACAATCGAAATAGCAGCACCATCCACAGTAAGGCATATTTTAGAAAGAGCTTTTTCATCCTTCCGTACATCGTCGGGCGTCTTACTCCCTACGACAACTACTCCGCTTACAGTTTCCCACAACCCTTCATGGATTAACAACATGCGCATTTTAAATTTCCACAGAGTGTAACCTTCTCTATTACAAAGTATCGGAATACCATTTATTAGAGACATACCATGAACTGCAGACGACATGATGACCAATATGTTAACTAGGTATCAATTATTTCACCACCAATCTTCTTTTAAGTTCGATCGTAGATCAAATATAGATACAGAGCCCTTCGTGCTGATAACGTGTTGTAGTTGTAGACTGAGTTCCTTAATAAATATTAGGATTGCTAAGGAAAAAGAAAAACGTAGACGTGTGTGATGGTTGCTGTATTCAACGTTCAAAGTACAAAAAAAATATTTTTTATTGACATTAGAAAATATTCATAAAACCTAACAAATAGTAAGTTGAATAAGTAGGTTTTACAACACTAACCCCAAATAAAATGGGATAAAGGGCAAGAGAACGATGATTTTGATGAGATATGTGGCGGCAAGTTAAAATCGGTTGATTTTATTTCGGACCGCTGCTTAATTAGCTGCTGTAAGATAAGAAAAGATTAGGCAACATACTTATTAGTAAGCTGCATTGCATAGTTTGCATCAAAAGAACTGACGTCACACAAATCCTGCGTCGCACAAGCAGGATTTACCGCGCGATCAGCATATATATAATTTTCCGACATCAATCGTCGGGCAGTTGCCCGTCAGACACGACACCTGTCTGGTCGGAGGATCCTCCTTTTTCTAAAGAGGATGAGTGAACTTAACACCCTGTTCCGCTTGCCACTAAATTGGTGACCCCGAATATGAACGTTAACGCAGCCTTCGTACAACTACTTCAGCGTGACGTCATCGTGATTATCACTCCCGCAAGCTTTCGTGAGGCGAGTCACACAGCCAGCCAGCATCCTGTTTAGCTTAACACCCTGTTCCACATGATATACTTACAGAGAAAAATGAATTGTTTAAAATTTTACACCCGTCAATTGGCCGTATTATAGCTACTTCATACAGCTGTAATATACGGATGGATGGTGGTATCCCCCGTGCCTTGGAAAGCACATTAAGCCGTTGGTTCTGCGCCTGATCTCTCTCCTGTCGTGTCGGATTGCCATCCCGTCGGACTATGAGAGTGAGGGAAGAGAGAGTGCATCTGTCTGCGCACACACTTGTGCACTATAATAATACTCGTATCTCCCGCGCCGAAGGTTGATCTCCGCTGAGATTTGCCGCCATGGTAATTAACTAGTTTCTGATCACGACTTTGTTCACGTAGCAACTAAAATAACGGTCGCATTTTTATAAAAACCGCTTCTTTGGTAGTCTAAGTTTGGTGGTCGTAAGTTCTATTGTTGAGCATGAGGTACTGGTTCGTTCGATTTTCGGGTCAGGCCAAGTGTCAAGTGTGTGTTTTCCATCTGGAATTTCTCAGTAACAGCCTTGAAGTTTTGGATTTGTGTCCGATTAATAGTTATTCATTTATTCATTTATACGGACAGCCAATTTGCTTGATAATTTATGTCCCTAAGTTTACGTAACCACGCTGTTTTCTATATCAAAAATTGTGACGGGTAGTTTATTCTTATACCGCACAAAAACACAACAAAAACTACCAATATTTCACAAATCTTTCAATTTCCGAACACCAAGCTGACACCCTCGACTCTTCGGATACTCGCGACACTTCTTTTCATTACTTTTAATATCAAAACCGTCTGACAAAATGTTTCATAAATTTTAAAATTTTTATCCAAGATTTTCATATCGATGTGAAATTATATATAGGACTGCCTCTTTGGTCTAGCGGTCGCAACCGCTACTGCTGAGCATGAGGTACTGGTTCGATTCCCAGGTTGGGCAAAGTGCTATTGGCTAACTAGCTGGAATTTCTCAGTGGCAGCCTGGAGTGTGGATTTGTGCCCGATTGATGGCAATAGGCTCGCCCCCTATTACATGCAATTTTAATAGAACTGGTGAAATGGGGGTATACTACACCTCCACCCATTCAAATATGGCGTGATGTTATGTTTCGTTATGTTATATGGGAAACCCAGTAAGTGAGATATGAAATGTAGAATGGCTTCTCATTGTGAAGATCCCACAAAATTATAATAATGTGAAAATGTGCAGGTATGTTTGTCAATTTGTATATTTATTTTGTTTATCGATCACGGAAATTTGGCACAAGGGTAGACCATGACCAAGATCTGCTATTCTGTAAAAATCTCTTTGAAAAAGTGAGTTTGAAGTAAGCTGTCAATTTCTAGCCTCAGACAGGATGACAGTTCACTACTATCTCACTTTACCTAAATTTCAGTGATATTTTTACAGAATCAACGAGCCGATGATGTCCACTCTGAAATGACGCGCCCCACTACCGCATTACTCATTGAAATCGGCATTACCGTGCGTAAATGCGGTAGTTGGGCGCGTCATTTCAGAGTGGACAAGCTATACTGACGGCTCACTTCACTTAAGTTTTCACGGTGAGATTCTTATAGATTAGACTGGCTGGGTTAGGATGTAGGATACTAATTATCCCGATAATAGGTACGTTTCCCTCGGAAACGTTCTTTTCGTCGATTTCCGACGGAGCAATGCCGCAAGTAAAAGCTTGTGAAAATATATCTCTTTTGAAATCATCTTTAAGGTGAAGTGGGTTATTAAAAGATGTGTATATTTGTTAAGGTTTCCAAACCGATATATCGGTTTTGAAGTGCCGAGTTAATGAGAGGAGGAAAATGGCGGTCTGAAAAGATCTCTTTCTTTTAAAACGATACAGTATTTTATCGTTATAATGTTTCGGTGAATCTACTTTAAATTTGATCAGTAATGTTGTTCTGTAAAGTTCACTGGGAACCTCGACCAAGTGACGGCATCGAAAGCAAAGTCATTTGATTTTAAAGTAAATCATTGTGGATTCATAACGAAGCACCGTTCGAATTTCGAAGTGATTTTTAGAGAATAACACTATGTTTTTTATTTATTAAACCTAACAAAGATTGTCAAACGGGTTGCATGTCCACTTGTACCTAAGTGCCTACTGCTAGGGACAGACAGCTCACTCCGAGCTCACTTCACCTACGTTTTCACGGTAAGATGGTTACATCACACATTACATCACTGCTGGTATAGATTGCTTTGGAAAAATTTGTCAGCGACTCAAGTGCCTATATCTACTACACAATAACGAGCTCAAAGCTAAGCTACACGAACAAACTACAACTATTATATAGGTCACAATTTATTAAAGTACTAGGCGCACATACACAGCTAGGAGGTGCAGTGAACGGGTTTAATTATTCATGCGTAAACTGGCGTGCATATTGGCGGATTGTCGGCACACCATTTTGTGCTAGACTTGTGCTTCGTAATGGAGTTATGCCGCTCTAGTACTTTATGCATTTAGATTGTTTTGTTGACTATTGTTAACATAATGTCGAATAGTTAGTGTTCACTACTGAAGGCTTAATTAAGCCGACAATAATGAAAGCCGTGATTTTTCAGCAATTAATTATAAAAATCTTAACTAATATCGCTCACAATTGGCCTTATTAGAAGGCTGAAAGTCACTCAAATGGCAATGGAGAGGGCTATGCTCGCAATTTCTCTACGTGATCGAATCAGAAATGAAGAAATCCGCAGGAGAACCACGGTAACCGTCATAGCCCGAAGAATTGCCAAATCAAATGGCATATTGCTCACAGAACAGATGGCCGATGGGGCCGGAAGCTTCAGTAGTGGCGACCGCGTACCGGAAGACGTACCGTTGGAAGGCCTCCCACAAGGAAGACCGATGACTTTGTGAAGGCCGCATGAATCAGCTGGATGCAGGAAGCACAGAAACCGGTCGCAGTGGCAAATACTGCATACATAATTAAAGATTCTACTGGGAAATTCCTTAGTATTTTCGAGGCTGTTAGAACTTGAGCCCATTGTTCACCAGTAAATATTTTATTATTGTTATTGTTTCAAACATTTGGTGTTTCATTAGATTTGCAATTACCTACAAGATATAAATTCAACTTTCTCAACAAACCAATACGCCATTGCCAAAATTATTGTTATTCAATACAAGCTAATATTTTTCACAAATCCATTTAAATATTATGAACCTTTTCGCTTTAGATCGCTACTTCTCAATTCCCACAAATTGTCTTTGACTTGAAAAGGAAAACAGTCATTAATATTGTTCAGAAGATTGTATTGACCCAATGCTGTTAAAGAATCGAGACGTCGAGTCACTGTTTTGAATTTTAAAAGCATTCGGTTTTTATTTGACTACTTTCTGCAGATTTGAATTTTTATTTCAGCATGTCCATTTCGTAAATTGTCAGTTCTGTATTTATCTAAAGCCAAAATTACATTACGAAATAGTGACATAAAATTAGTTTCATGCCCAATATCAATATATATGTGTATGTGATTTTTATGCATGTGTATTTATTAACACGTGTTTCATTAGCAATTTCACGTGTAAACTTCTAATTTCATGACGCACGTATGAAATCAAAATACTTTCGCGCCAAGCGCAATTTTAGATAAAAGTAATGCGATCTAATTTTACGATGTAATGCGAGGTGGAACTAGTGTTTAGAGGCATGAGGAACACGGCAGGACAGTAAAGTTCACTCATCCACCATAGTTTTCTAGGGAGAATCCTCCAACCAGACGGGTGTTGTGTCTGGCAGGCCGACTGCCCGACTGTTGATGTCGGATAGTCTTATCTATGTCGTTCGCGCGGTAAACTCTAATTGCGCGATGCAGGATTGACGTCATGTCTTTGATGCGTAGTTAGTATGTGGCGGTGTAACTGCTACATCACTCCCCTCCGGAGACCGGAGGTTGATAGTGGGCTGAGTCTTGTACCTTGCGATGCTTCACAGTGCCAGCTAAGGTTCCAGTGAGTCGGAACCGGATGCCGCACGGTTCGCGGTGAGTCGGAACTGTCTGCGGTGATTGCGGCGGTTGGGGTGATTGAGTTGATTGCGGTAATTGAGGTGATTTCGGTGATTGAGGTGAAAGCGGTGATTGCGCTGATTGAGATGATTGCGGTGATTCCCCAGTGAGTCGAGGTGTTGAGGCTGAGGGTGATGACCAGGAATGCGCGTTCACTGCATGCTGGTGGTCAATATACCCGTTGAAGCCGTGGGTGGCTGGCTGGCTGTGTGACTTGCCTCACGAAAGCTTGCGGGAGTGATGATGATGATGACGTCACGCTGAAGTAGTTGCACAAAGGCTGCGTTGACGTTCGGGTTCACCAATTTAGGGGTATGAGGAACAGGGTGTAAAGTTCACTCATTCACCATAGAAAAGAGAGGATCCTCCAACCAGACGGGTGTTGTGTCTGGCGGGCCGACTACCCGACTGTTGATGTCGGATAGTCTTATCTATGTCGTTCGCGCGGTAAACTCTAATTGAGCGATGCAGGATTTGTGTGACGTTATGTCTTTGATGCGTAGTTAGTATGTGGCGGTGTAACCGCTACAAGTGTAAGGAGGAGGCGGAACACGTGAGAGAGAGGCAAAATTCGCGCCCTCACGCCCCTAGCCACCGCTGGAGCTGGAGCCCTGGGCTTCGGGAATTGCAGGCCGATTCCCAGCCACCGTAAGCGCGGGCTTGCGGATGGTGAGCAATGGGTAGCTCGCCGTCCGGTAAGGTCCAGGCCTGGATTGACGGCGCGTAGTGTTCCACGCACGCCTCAAAGAGATGTCAGCGGGTGAAGGGGTCCGATGGGACCGATGCCTGGGTTGCGGGAAAGTCCGAAAGGGATACCGTGGCCCCTGGCAACGTTGAGGCAACCAAAGAAACACGCGTGGGTTTTAGTCAGTAAGAGTCTGACACGCCCTCCCGCTCCGCCCAGAGCGGGAGAAGTCATTTGATGATTTCCCACCCAAAAAAAAGGTGGAACTAGTGTAGCGATTAGTACAACAACATAACTTAAGATAACAACATCAACACAACATTTCGATAACATTGTACATTGCAAAATAGTTCTTTGATGCTGACGGGGCCATAATTTTTGTAGATTTCACGATACTAATTACTTGACTAAACAAGTCGCACTGTTATTGAAACTAGTTTTGTGAAATAATTTTACCGTTCATTCAATAAAGTTGTAATTTAAATTGTTCAAAATTCTGTTAGTAATAATTATGTAACAGTCTAACAAATACTCTTGTCCTATTTTCGTGAAATAAGATCTGATTGTCCTTAATACAGGCTACTAAGTAACCTAACTAGGACATCAGCATGTCGATTCCCGTAACCACTTCACCGTGAAAACACGTGAAGTGAGCGTGGAGTGAGCTGTCAGTGTCATCTCACCCTGTTGGAATGACAACTCACTTCACCTAAGTTTTCACGGTGAGATGGTTACAGAATAGCACTGCAGATCGTAAAATTGTATTGTTACTTACTCATTTCAGATGTAAGCTAATCCTAAGTGGTCATCCTACTTTGTAACAGACTGTACCCTTTTTTTATTAAATAAATTATATTATTATTTATGTACCTTTAGGTACCTACGACCTAGATTATACAAAATCGGACAATATTTTTTATGTTAATGTAACATATTTATAGACAAATAAAAAATTTATGCAATTATTGTAAATTCAACTTACCATCACTTCGAAATTCAAACGGGGTGTCTCGTTGGGAATCCGCGATAAATTTTTACTTACTTTAGAAACAAATGAGTTCGCTTTCAAATTGTGTGCGCTCACTTGAGTGAGGGTCCAAGTGAACTTTACAGCATAGAACCTAGGAAAGACATCATCACTTTTTCCACCTAGACTGATAATCAATGCACGTTCGATCTCTGTATGAAAAGAGGTCTTTGTTTTGCTGTGGAAAAAAATACTTAACTACATACTGGTATAATCGTATCAATATGAAGCTTCGCCTGACGCTGAGCTCGAAACAAAAGAGTGATGAACCGAACCAACCTATTAAAAAGACCAATTAATAAAAAATATTGTGCAGGAAATCGAAAATGTATTTCCAGTATTGAATGCATTAAAGTATGACCTAGATAAAATATTTCAAAAGGTATTTTGGTTTTAAAATGACAGAAATTTTATTTCAGTTTAAAATCGTGAAGTCTTAACTTTTATTTTCATAAAATTTCCCTTTTAATGATTGTTAGAAGATTTATCCTATTGAACGGTAATGTTTTTTTCACTTCTCATGCTCTGAAATTGCTTAGGTATTTGTGCAGGATATAGGCTGCACAAAATCGAATTTTGTGCACAAGTGCATTAACGTATCTACTAATAAATGTATATACATTAAGGCAAAGAAAATGAGCCATATAGCCAAACACAGTAAGAAGTTCATAGATAGAATTTGTAATTTTATAATATTTACTTTAATTTATTTGCCTTATGTGTTTTTAAAACATAAAAGATATTAAAATTTAAATTCAAGTACGGTAGGTTATTTAATTAAAGAAAATTCTTATTATAAAATGAATTTAATAGTAGGCTTTAAAGGTCTGCAGCCTAAGCTTAATATCAATGTCGTAAGATTTAAAAAACAGGGAAAAACAATTTCCTTCAGTATTCAAAACTGTATTAATTTTACTTTGAATTTTAATTCAAGAAATGTTATGTTATACTACAGCAGTGCTATTCTGTAACCATCTCACCGTGAAAACTTAGGTGAAGTGAGTTGTCATTCCAACAGGGTGAGATGACACTGACAGCTCACTCCACGCTCACTTCACATGTTTTCACGGTGAAGTGATTACGGGAATCGACATGCTGTTTTATTTCCTCGCAATCGAAGTGAAAAGCAGATTATAAAACTCGTGCACAAAACCATTTTAAATATATTTTAAAAATGGTTCGTTTCGTGCACATGTTGTAAAATCTACTATTCATTGTTTGTTTTATTTGAATAGAAGAGAAGAGCCGGCAAGAAAAGTCACGGTTACTCTTTTAAAAATAATTGATATAATTTACAGTTTTTAAATTAAAGTGGTGGTACAGTGTAGATTCGTCAAGAAATACCTGGTACTAGGTAACACGATCCCCTTGGTAAGACTCGTTGTCAGACTTTCAGGCGTTTGACTTGATTTTAAATGCCTCTCAATGTTAATATTCTAAGCGAACATTCTCGTATCTCCGCTTACATACATTTCTCAGTTCAGAATGAACTTTCAAGCAAGTTGAATTGAGTTAACGATTTGCATACAATTTTCACCCGTAACTCGTTGTGATGGTGGCAATCAAGTGTCAATTTTCTCTATACTCTGTGCATTGAAATCTTGTCTTTTGAGGCGTTGGAAAGGAGTTTCCACACTTTGGCTGTGCATAATATATTAAAAGTTGAGGAAACTCTTATTACAACTTGTCGGGATATCAACTAAGTGTGGTACGAGTAAATGAGTATGTATTGTGGTCGGGGTGGGTCGGATTATTGAAAAGTCTTCCCTTGAGGGTTAATCACTTTTTTTTGTTTTTTTTTTCCCGATGCCTCCGATTTATCGATGGGACCGATGCCTGCCGGGGTTGCGGGAAAGTCCGAAAGGGATACCGTGGCCCCTGGCATTGCACAGGCAACTGAAGGAACACGGGTGTTTAGTCAGTAAGAGTCTGACACGCCCTCCCACTCCACCCAGAGCAGGAGAAGTCATTTGATGATTTCCCACCAAAAAAAAAAGGGTTAATCTTTTATATTTTAAACCGACTTAAAAAAGCAGGAGGTTCTCAATTTGGATGTTTTATTTTTAATTTATGTTCGGGAATAACTCCGTCATAAATAGACGGATTGGCAAAAAAAATCGATTGTTTGAAAGGGTAATCTATCGACGTGGTCCTATATAAATTTTATTACCTTTGCTTGGTGACTTTAAGAGTTACATTCAATAATACATTTATTTTTCCCACATATTCTTTATGGATAATGTTATTTTAACTTCCTGTCACTGTTATTTACATAGCAGGTAGTGGTATTGGAATATGTGTAGGGCAGGTACCACAAAAAAAAAAAAACGGGTTGCACTCCGGGAGTGCCGGCAGAAGTGAAATCTTAATAATAAACGTTGTGCATTTTTGATATTTTGGAATAATTAGGGAATAATTTTGCACCGGTCTAATCTCCCTCCGTCTTACGAATTTTCGATCAGGTCCTGACGCGAGTTTAACATTTTTTACCCATCACAAAAAAAGCGCACAACGCCACTAAAGAAGTTTTCACTTCAAAAATAAACATGCGGGGCAGTCTTTGGGGACTGCCGATAGAAGTAAAAACAAAGTAACTTGTGAATTGTATAGGAAGCGTGCGGTGACGATGACGCGAGTTTCACACTTTATGTTCACCCAAAAAGTACACATATATACACAGTATACATATAGCTCATGGAAAGCGTTCGGTGACGATTACGCAAGTTCCATGATTTTTGTTCACCCAAAAAGTGCTCAACGCGCCTAAAGAAATTTCACTTCAAAAAATAAAAAATAAAAACTTGGAATTCGGTTTTTTTTTTTTTCTCTAAAAAGTTATTGTCATATATTATACGAGTATGTCATTAATTTTATAACGAAACGTGCAAATTTCGAGGCCTCTTGGCAACCTCGATTAATAAGTGTCAATGTATTAGACGTCTCCTTAAATATTGGAAGATCCTTCGACCAGACGGGTGTCGTGTCTGGTGGACAACTGCCCGAAAATTGATGTCGGGACGTTGTAATACTCGTCACGCGGTAAACGCTGCTTGTGCGATGCAGGATTGATTATTGATTGATGATTGATGTAGATGCTACAAGATGAGCCCGCCACGGATATCTGTAAGGACGGAGAAGTTTGTATACCGCTTCAGTAGAGCATTCTATAGTAAGTAAGAGTAACTCCAAATGGTGCTAAAACAACCTTTACGCTCTTTGACTTTCAAATCAAATTGCCCAGTCGTGGTTCACACTAAACCAGGTGGTAGAGGACAGATAGACATGTAAAATACTGGTACCTATTCAGCTGCATCCAGTTAGACTAGAAGCCGACCATAACATAGTAGAGAAAAGGCTAGGCAGGCTAGTTTTGTTAAGATGTTACTAAAAGACACTGGCTGGTGACAGTCACTCTAGCAGAGCGTTGCATCAATGGTTGCATGGCGGCTGTCTTCTGATGACAGAGATGATGTCAGAGGAGCCGCTGACGTATCACGTCCACGACGAACCGCTATTTACATTCCAGCATGTAGCGGTTACACCGCCACATACGAACTACGCATCAAAGACATGACGTCACACAAACCCTGCCTGCATCGCGCAATTAGAGTTTACCGCGTGAAACGACAATTATATAAGACTATCCGACATCAACTCTTCGGCAGTTGCCCGCCAGACACAACACCCGTCTGGTCGGAGGATTCTCCCGTTTCTATGGTGGATGAGTGAACTTTACACCCTGTTTCTAATGCCCCTAATGATATTGAAACTGCTGAACCACTAATACAATGACCACTTCTGGTAAAGGCTATCTTGCGCAGTTATATATATTATAAATATGATTATGAGGATAGCCTAGTCAACCGAGACACTCTACAACATAAATGAGGTCAAAGAAAAAATTATCGCCAGACCTTTAAACCGACTTCTTTATGATCCCATAACGAACTTTTGACACCGACGAAAGTCCTTACAGTTACCTTAACTATGGTCATTTATACCCGGGTATATCTGAAACACAATAAAGCGAAAACAAGGCAGTGCCAGGGTCAATTAGACCCGACATTGTTGCGTAACTGCCATTGGGTACGTGGGCTGATTGTTGGTGACATGGAAGAGGTAGTGGATGGAATGCTTACGCATGTTATTTAATCGGCATTCAGTACAAAAATTAGATGCGGTCGGAATGAAAGTGCCTCTAGAGACCCAATAAAAAAATAACTGTTTTTTACTTAATAACTTTTGTCCATAATATTCTAAAAGCTAGGAAATAATGAAAACCTAAATTAAACGTGATATTGAGAACGGTATGGTGGCTTTTCGGTTTCAGGAACGACTTTTAGAACACGAAGGCCAAAAGATTTAAACACTATTTCTGAAGACACGAATGATCTTAAAATCATTGATTACTCAGTAGTTAAAAGTGTCCATGCAGTTAGTTTCTTGTCCGTTGTTCTCCATAGGAGCCTACTATGCTTTGGAATGAGCAACTATAT
Organism: Xanthia togata; assembly: GCA_963853775.1. Taxonomy (NCBI): domain Eukaryota; kingdom Metazoa; phylum Arthropoda; class Insecta; order Lepidoptera; family Noctuidae; genus Xanthia; species Xanthia togata. The sequence continues at coordinate 8,519,940 of OY970817.1, read as the reverse complement.
AGCTTCATATTTCTGACTGACCGACCCCTTGACAATTCAAAAATGCCTGTAATTGTTTTATTTTAAATAAATGCTTTGAGTTTGAGTTGAAATTGGGTAAAAGTACCGAAACTAAGGCGCAATTTTCAGTCTATCAAAATGAACTCACCCATAACATTTCTAATCGAATCCTTGTAATTAATCAGAAAATAATATAAATGAAATCCAAAAATCCAAATGAAACTATACATACTATTAGCGTTGCATCTTATTTTTTTTACAATTCAGTCACAGTGACGTAACCAGTATTTAATCACATGATTACTCCATTCACTTACTACTCTGTGGTCCTCGACCATTAACCAGGAATAAGGGTAATACAATGGCTGTAGACCAGAATATATTTATATCCAATAGCCAAAGTTAATGTTTTGCCTTCATTAATTGAAGGGGAAAGAAAAATATAAATAAGATTAGTATTCTACGAGTGTTGCTCGAGTTTGTGCAAGAGTATCTAAAAGTGGATAGGATTTAAGTGCCTTAGGAAATTAGTATTGGGATCATTATGGTTATAGGAGGTCAAGCAGGGCTTTTTTAATACGTTTAATATGATACTATTGGAACAATATTGCTTTTTTATCTCATTATAATAAAATTCAAGATTCAATACCTATATTTTATTTCACATAAACCTTCAAGGGCACTTATGAAGCTAGGTGCACGGTTCCAATTGGTCGTTTCCTATGGAGAAGAGCCGGCAAGAAACTCCACGGTTACTCTTTTAAAAATAAATGGTTTTTACAATGTTTTCAAATTACAATGATATTAGGTATAAAAGGACAGTATAGACCTATCAACAAGTACCAGATATTTAGCAAAAATAGAAAATGGTGCCTACAACGTTCGCACATTCACAAAATCCAAAAGAAAAGAAGATAAATAAAGACCAATTTAAACCAAATGACATTATTACCACTACAGCTGTAACAAATCTAATTTAATCAAGACAAATACAGAAAATAGTGTCAAACTTTAAATAATTAAACTATTTTGAATACAAAATGATGTCTATTGAAACCTCGCAAACATGAAAATCAATATTTTATACAGATTTTATTTATTAATTTTATACCGTTTGCTAGTACATAACCATAATAAAAATGAAACTAAGTGCCAGCTAAAAAGTGGTGTGCAATTCTGTAAAGTTCACTGCTCACCTCACTCAAGTGAGCGCGCATATTTCGAAAGCGAACTCATTTGTTTGTAAAGTAAAACATCGCGGATTCACAACGAGACATCGTTCGAATTTCAAAGTGACGTTTAGAGAGCTGCAACCCAGTTTGAGGTGGCGATATCTTAAATGAATCTTAGCTATAAATGTAGCTATTGGCTTATCGCCAAAGAACCGGCATTAAGCTTTTAGAACGAAGTACTAACCCACTCATTAGTAATTCCTACCACGTCTGGGTAAGGTTCTAAAATGTTAAATTAGTAATTAAGTAATTGAATTCTATTAATTAATTTAATGAAAGGTTGACTGCCTCTTTGGTTTTTCCTTTTTTTTTTGGGTTCCCACCCAAAAAATCAAATAATTTATCCCGCTCTGGGCGAAGCGGGAGGGCGTGTAAGACTCTTACTGATTAAAACCCACCCGTGTTCCTTCAGTTGCCTGTATATTGCCAGGGGCTATGGTATCCCTTTCAGACTTTCCCGCAACCCCGGCAGGCATCGGTCCTATCGGACCCCTTCCATTGTGCTGACATCACTCCGTCACGTCACGTCCTGGGTTCTATTTTGGCCGGGTCAAGCAAAATATTATTGGGTGTTTCCACTTGGAATTTCTCAGTAGCAGCCCGGAGACTGGACTTGAGCCCGGTTGATGGCAATAAGCTCGCCCCCTATTACATGGGACTTAAACATAACTGGCGAAATGTGGGGGAACATAGGTACACTTCTGCCCAACCCTTCGAGAATTACAGGCGTGATGTTATGTTCTTATTATGATTATGCTAGTCCACTCATTAATAATTCCTGTCTCGTCTGCGCATGGTTCTAAAATGTTAAATTAGTAATAAAGTAATTGAATTCTATTAAATTTATTTATTAGCCTTTACGTTCATAAAACTGATTACAAAAGCGTTTGGTGACTTACGTACGGAACGTGCTACGGCATCAATATAAATTCAACATTAATTGAAAGACAACAAATATAACTCAAACTCAACCCTTCATTTTAATTAAACCATTTACAGGCACTTTTGAATTGTCCAAGAGTCGGTCCAGTTAGTCAGAAAGTTGAAGCTAGTTACCCACTCCAAAACGTAGATCTCTATGGAGAAGAACAGGCAAGAAACTCCAAGGAAACTCTTTTAAATATAGATAATACAAAATCCTGGGTACATTATTCTTGTTGCTTCTATAAGTGAGAACAATGTAATAAAAAAACAAAATCAATCCAAAATATAAGAATTTTTAACATGCTTTTTATTCAACTAATTTATTTTATGCTTCTTATAGTGTGCGATTAGACGTGTTTTAAATTTCTTCTAACTTAGTTTAAGAATATCGAGTGATATTTTATTATAACATTTTACACAGTACCCCATAAAAGAAGTGTGTACTATAGACAATCTGAACGTGGTTGATCTAATTAATTTATATTATTATTTATAATATACACATACATGAGTATTGTCAATTTATTTTCACACCACGCAGAAATAATTAATAATATTACTAATATAATAATTACTACTACTATCCTGTATTTGTCCCAAAGCTGTCTTTGTTAGTCCTTACGGGTAGACAGAAGCCCGAAAGTCTGACAACCAGTCTTACCAAGGCGTATCTTGTTACCCAGTAACTGGGTTGTGGAGGCCAGAAAAGCAGCTGTATCAGGAAAATCTGAATCGTTATTTTACAGGTTACATTACCGTTTACATAAATTGGCAAATCATTTTCATAAAAATTGTGTCCCGTTTTTTTTAATTTGATTCCTAATGCCTACCTAAAAACTGTGAGACGTAGAGCCGTAGGTACCTTATTTTATTGTGGTGGGTCTTTATTTATTTATTTATAGTTAATTAAAACGGTACAGCACCAATTACATTAATTAACATAGAGAAAAAAATTACGTTGACAATAATATAATTTAAAACTAACATGGAACAGTGGACTCCTTTGCATATTTTCTCTCACAGAACACCAGACATATACGCATAATTTTAATCCATTCATCTGCAAACACATCACATTCAGGGTTGGTAGCCAGGAGGGCATTCAGCACCTTTAGAGTACGACAGACTGGCGATTCGGCTCTGGCAACAGTTTTGGCTGGCAGTTGCGCAAACAGATTGTGCCGGCGGCTCTGACGCTGTCCGATATATTTATCGGGCACAAATAGTCGGCAGAAAAGACCATGGAGCTCTGGGCTGTCGATACGTCCCCGTAAGGTCTTACAGGCTACAGTGAGTTGATCAAGGCCTCTTCTCCCCTCCAATGAGTTAAAGCCCAACATCCCTAAAAGATAATTGGTAGGTTTTAATTCATTACTCTAGGTGCACCCTTATATAAACATTATTCTGTATGCAAATTTAATTTTGACCCTAACTTTTGCTGTAAATCAAACCTAATAGGGTTTCAAAATTCAGAAACCTTACGCCGCAAAAAGGTCGGTTAGGTTACGGTCCCTATTTTATGTCAAAACAAATATTTATTATAACTCTCGACCTAAGTAAATATTACTACCTAATATTTGTACTTTGACGTGATATTTGAAATTTTTGTTTACTTGATTTTAGATACCATAGTGAATATACACTTTTTTATGTGAAATGCAGTAGAAAAATATTTCGGGTAAATAATAAAACAACATAGGATAAATTAAATAGTGTACTTACATAAAGTCGAACTCGTTTATCACCTAAACACCTGCATGTCGATTCCCGTAATCACTTCACCGTGAAAACATGTGAAGTGAGCGTGGAGTGAGCTGTCAGTGTCATCTCACCCTGTTGGAATGACAACTCACTTCACCTAAGTTTTCACGGTGAGATGGTTACAGAATAGCACTGCTGTTTGTCCATCGCATCGTGAACGGGACGTCAACGAGAAACGAGATAACGCGTCCATAGTATAAGAAGTACAGTCGCCACTTCGTCATCTCTTTCTGGTTGACGTCCCTTTCACGGTGCGGTGGCCAAACGGCCTAAAGGCTCTCCCGTAGTAGAACAATTTCCGTGAAATTAATTTTCATAGAAATTGTTCCACATTGAATTTCACTAGCACGTCATAAACCCACATATAAATCCGCTTCAACCTTAGTAAACTTTCAATTTACTGGGGATTGTTGTCAAAATTGGTAAAGGAATTTTTTTAAAAGCTTTTTAATTTTGACTTTGATATCCATAGAATGTAACATTACATAACATCACGCCTGTATTCCCCGAAGGGTTAGGCAGAGGTGTACCTATAGTACACCCACATTTCGCCAGTTAAGTTTAAGTCCCATGTAATAGGGGGCGAGCCTATTGCCATCAACCGGGCACAAATCCAGACTCCGGGCTGCTACGGAGAAATTTGAGATGGAAAAACCCAATAACACTTTGTCCGACCCGAGAATCGAACCCAAAACCTCATGCTCAGCAGAAGCGCTTTCGACCACCAGACCAACAAGGCAGTCTAGTAGTACAGTAAAGCTTATGAAACTAGTGCTAGTAGTAAAAAAAAACATTATAATACTTATTTCCTAATGTGGGTATATTTAGAACAGGTGACCGCCCTCATGGGTGTTCTGTTCAGTCACGAGAGGAACCTGATCTGGTGACTCGGTACCTGCTTTTAATACCATCAGCTCACTTTTTGTGACATTATATTTGAGGCCATGACTAACCGCGTTCGTCTCACACACATTAACTAAATTCCTAGTTGAGATCGACTATACATTTGCTGTCTCACTCACATCTTTGCATTTATCTCTTTCACACAGTCATGTATTCATCACCGTGTTCCATTTCAACATGTACCTTCACGTATTAGGTACATGCCTCCTCCCGTTCTTCACAAGCCAGAACGAACTTGCGTTTCAAACATACCTACCTACTTCTCTTGAATTTTAATAATGCAGGAGTGACTGTGCACATTTTGGTAAACTCTCATACCGTTTAAGTTAAAAGTGGACAATCATCGCTGGATCCATTATGGGGAAGTAAAGATACTTAATCATAAAATATAAAATCACGCCTGTATTCTCTGAAGAGGTAGGTAGAGAGGCATATTTCACCAGTTAAAAGTCCCAGGTTCTTAGCATATTATTTCAAATAAAAACCCAATAATACTTTGCCCGACCTAGGTATCGAATCCAGGACCTCCACAAACAACAGTTGCACTTGTGGCCACTAGAAACAATGGTAATAAGGGTACCCACATTTCAGAACAAAACTTACGTCTGCTTGTCAATAAATTACCAAAGTAATTAATAACAATGTGGGTATGGTCTGGTCGTAATGAACATGTGGATTTCATTTGTACTACAAATGTATCACTTACAAATAAGTGCTTTGATTTGATTATATAAATACTATAAACTCCGAAATTGTAACCTTATTTAACATTCAAGATATTTTGAGGTTACCATAAAACCTCAATTTTCGTTTAAGATTTTTCAATCACAAATTATTAAAAGTTTAGAGGTATAAGGAACTGGGTGTAAAGTTCACTCATCTGCTATTATAGAAAGAAAGAAAATAAATTTATTTGACTCAGGCACACAATATTCAGAAAAAACAAGAAAATAAACAGAAAAAAAAAAAACTTTCATCTTTTCTTTATAGAAACGGGAGGATCCTCCGACCAGACGGGTGCCGTGTCTTTCGGGTAACGACGATTGACGATTGATGTCGGAAAGTTATATACAAGGTGAAACCACCCCGCAGTGGTTGAACAGCTGATTTCACGCGTAGTTCGTTAGAGAATTTCAACATCCATTGCTGTTTTTTTAATTTTTATTTTAGGTGTATTATTTACATTAATAGAATACTCCGTACAGAGAATGTAATTTTATATTAAAATAAAGGAATAGTAATTGAAAACCCTTTAAAAAAATTAAAATTTGTTGAAAAATATTTCAGTGGAATATTCAAAATAAGGAGCTGATTGCACCCTCTTAGTTTGCGGAGGGCTGTCCCTTACTCCCTGTATTATTATGTTGATCACGCGGTAAACTCTGAAGTGAGGTCTTTGATGCGTAGTTTGCAAGTGGCAATGTAGATGCCACCACAACGTTATTAAAACAACAATTGTTCTAAAAAGTGGTGAGATATAAAGTTGAAACCTTCTAAATACAGATGAATAAATTCCCTTTTGTGAGTGATTGCGTAAGAATTGAACCTGAACAGTATTTATTTACACAATCACCAGATACTTTTAGAACAGACATTACCTACATCTTTACTGTCAGCCAGTCAATTCGATAATATTCATTTCAAAATCTAACTGAATTCAACAATGTGTCTCTAAGTACCATTCTAAAGCTACAATACAATAAAATTTGTACGTTTATTCTCTAAAGATTCATTCAAAGATAATGTACGGAATTTCACTCGAAATTACATCATTATTATTTTAACCTCTGTACGGTTATTACAATAGACTTATGAAAACCTTTTGTTTTGAATATACCTATTATAATTTCAGCACATAATTGTTGTAGGGCAAACCAACCCGCACTGGGTCTGCGTGGTGGATATCGGCCCAGTCCCTCTCACAGAAAGGAGAACTGTGAACTGTTCCCAGTAGTGAGATCGCTTATGCTGATTATGTGTGCAGAAAAAAAGCCCAAGTATTGCACGAGTTCCAATACAATAATATTTTCAGTATGATGTTGGGACTTCTTCGTTTCTGCAGTACCTCCGAGATGTTCGCGCAGGCTCATACTGACGATTTCCATGCCGTCATTCGGAAAAAAGTCGTGTCACTTATGATGAGGGTGCGGGGGAGTCACAACAGCATCCTGAAAACAGTAGCTGAACATGTTCGTGCACCTGTATTGAGGCATTTTGTTCGTCTGGTGATTTCAAGGGAGGTATCTTCCTATTGGTTATCTTGACGGGGCGGGGTGTCTCAGCACAGGGGTATTTTATTTTATTTTTGTGTTTATAATTGGATGGATAGTATTTTAATGAGTGTTATCCTTTGTAATTGTATTTAAGTACTAACAATAGTTCTAAGTTTTGTAACTAATCCTTGGATCTAGATGTCCCAAAATAAATCTATTGAAAAATTGAATTTGAATTGCTCATCACGCTTTGCTCACTGCCTTTTGGCGATTCGAGACTATTTAAAAAAGGTTTACTCATAATTCATTTTTGAGGGGCTTGTGGCTAATTAATGACATCCGCACGATCAGGTAAAGCTAAGCTTGCCGCGGCTGGTCCTTGGATGGATGACCATGATTAGAGACTCCTCCGTGCCTCAAAATCGTAATATAAATTATATTGCATTCTATTGTGTAGAATACATTTTTCTAACTGAACAGACATCTGTGCTGCTGGGGAGTTTGTTGCGCCACTTATTCTTCCCAGCTAAAGCACTAGGAAGTGGTGAAGGGACATCGTTTTGCGGGACTGTCTTTATCTGTATTTTGACGTTCGTAAAGTGCTGATTCTCAGCTTTTTGAATTTTAATTTGAACTTGGAAAGCACGTTAAGCCGTTGGTCCCGGCTGTCTAGACCAGGCGTGGTTAGTACCTGTCTCTACGTAATTGCTATCTTGAAAGTCCGTTAATACCTACCAGGTGTAAGCTGTGAAGGGTTCATGTAGATTGAAATACTATATACAAAAGTTTTCTATTTCTATGTGTATTTTTTTTTCGCCTACGTTTCTCTGAAAGCATGCTAAGCCGGTCCTGGCTACATATATCTTTGACAGTCATAACGGGTCGGTCGGTTGTCAAGTCTGCCAACTAGTCTCACCAACGAGGTATCGTATTAACCAGTAACTAGGTTGGTCAGACAAGCAGTATCTAATACAGCTGGTATTCAGCTGCATCCAGTTAGACTGGAAGCTGACCCCAACATAGTTGGAAAAAGGCTAGGCAAATGATGACTCATAATTAATTCTTATTCATAAAAAACTAATCTTTGAAATTCGAACGATGTCCCATCGTTAATCCGCGATGATTTACTTTTAAAAACAAATGAGTTTGCTTTCGGATTGTGTACGCTCACTTGAGTGAGTGAGCAGTGAACTTTACAGAAAAGCACTTCTACGTTAATACGGTTTAATGATAGTGTACTCTTGCCTTAAATTAACCTATTCACTCGTGTCTTTGTCTTCTAGATTGTCACTTTCAAACTGTAATTCCACGACACTAGTTTCATGACCTAACGTTAACTTCGTTCGTGACACAGTCTCAAGAGGTTTCCTCATCCTTTGCGACACATTTTAAATCTGCGTACATACATTAAACATAGTCACAAAACAAATAGGTACAGAAAGTCAGCTCCATCATTTCAGCCGAAAGACGTCCACTGCTGGACAGGCCTCAACTCAGGGTTCTGTGCTTCTCGCAACCAGCGGATTCCTGCGGTCTTCACCAGGTCATTGGTCCACCTTGAAACGCTACGTCTTCCGGTACCCAGTCACTACACCAGAACCTTTCAGCCCTATCGGCAATCTGTTCTACGAGCTATATGCCCTGCCTACTGCCACTTACGTAAGTTTGGCAATTCTTTAGGCTATGTTGGTTAGCTTGGTTTTCCGACCGACCGAAAACACACGCATACATAGACACGCTTCACGTACAGCGAGTGCAAGTGCACTCACGACCGGCATTTGTTTTAGATCGTCGTACGTACGCGTGTGTCCGTTTTCGTTTGTTGTTTAAAGCCTTCTGTATCTACTATTCTGTGACATGGTCTTGCGTGCTCTACATACAAGCATCCATAATAAAGTACGTACCTAAGTAGTACACAACAGTTCGCGACGACAGTAAGTTATTTATACGTTACGTGTTGTTACCTGCAAGATGGAGACTGTTCGGTATTAAAGCTGGCCATTAAAGTATTATTCATTGAGGTTAGTTACACTAAGTTTCAGTACTTAAGGGTGTACTAGTCCTGCCGGGGTCGCGGGAAATTCTGAAAGGGATACAGTGGCCCCTGACAACGTACAGACAACTGAAGGAACACGGGTGGGTTTTAGTCAGTAAGAGTCTGACGTCTGACACGCCCTCCCGCTCCGCCCAGAAGTTATGTGATAATTTCCTACCCAAAAATACAAAGTTAGGTGCACTAATCGATGGCATGAACTCGATATTGGGCGTGACTAATATTAATGCTAATTAGTATAATTATTTATTTATCTATTTTTTATTTATACAACTCAATTATTTAGTGAAAAAGACGATGATTTATAACGAAAACGAGCTATCTAATCTCCACAATACAGTAACCAGTCTCAAACCAAGGGGAATTGTGTTACCCCGTAACGCGATACCCCTTGGAGAGACTAGTTGTCAGACTTTAGAGCTTTTGACTATCAAATTCAAATTCAAAAGTCATTTATTCAAAATAGGCTGAGAAATCAGCACTATTCGAACGTCAAAATTACATAAGACAGTCCCCCAAAAACGCCCACCCTTCACTACTTCCTAGTGCTTTAGCTGGGAAGAAGAAGTGGCGCAACAAACTCCCCAGCTGCACAGCTGTCTGAATTGTTAGAAAAACTTGATTCTATACACAAGTAGGTACTTAAGCAAAATAATTTACATAATGTAACATAGAACATTGAGGAGCTCGTGGCTAAGTAATAACTGCCGCACGGGTCGATCCGTCAGGTTAAGCTACGCTTGCCGGGGTTGGTCTGTGGATGGGTGACCATCTTTACGTACCGAGACTCCTCCGTGCCTCGGAAAGCACGTTAAGCCGTTGGTCCCGGCTGTCATTCGTGGATCTTTGACAGTCGTTACGGGTCGTCAGAAGCCCGAAAGTCTGACAACCAGTCTTACCAAGGGGTATCGTATCACCCAATTGCTGGGTTGTGGAGGTCAGATAGGCAGTCGCTCCATATAAAATACTGGTATTCAGCTGCATCCGGTTAGACTGGAAGCTGACCCCAACGTAGTTGGGAAAAGGCTAGGCAGATGATGACGTAACATATAACATTAAATTAAATTAAATTATTTTCTATGTCACCTAGCACACGCCAATATATCAACAAAAAAAGTGAAAAGTAAATACCCGAATGAATGCCAGGCATAAAGGGCGAGCTCGTTTACATATTATATCATTTAGCAGTTACGACTGTCAAAGATCTACGAATGGTAACCGGGACCAAGACCTGACCTAGACATGTGGAAATCGCTTTCAAAGCGTAATGTATTATATTTCTGCAACGACTTTTGACAGAACTGACATAATTTTCGGTAGCATAATTTATGTCAGTACAATACATTTTTGACGTATCCATCACCTTTATCGCTGATAGAACGTCACTTTGTCTAGGCTTTCTGAACTGACATTTATCATAGGATAATTACTGTACCTTTTATCCCTAAACATTTTAGTAGTTACCCTGGGATATGAGTGATTCATAATCAAAAGTTAGTCTAAATAAAACAAAAGTAGCTAATCTGTTAGCAGATAACTAAGATAAATGACATTTTATTCAATTTGTCAGTTTGACACACACTGACGAAGCCAATATCATCATCTGCCGGGTTTTTTCACAACATGTTGGGGTCGGCTTCCAGATCTGACCTCCAAACCTGATAGCCAATAATCCATACAAGTTTCTCTTTTCATGAATTCACTTAGCGAATAACACGGGACCAAATAATTGCATTTCGCAATAAAGCTTGACCTGAATTAATTCGATACGAGGTTATTGACCTACATAATTATTGTTTCGAAACAGATGTTTTTGGAAGTAGGTAATTTATTATTTACGTCATGGATACGGCTTTTATTTTCGTAGATAAGCCGATCTGTAAAATCTCACCGTGAAAACATATGTGAATTGAGCTTGAAGTGAGCTGGATCCAGGTGGAATTACAGCTGTTTTCAAGCTTACCTACTTGAGCTCGCAATGTCTGTGTAACACCTCTAGCCACCCATTCGGAGATTCTGGGTGTGATGATAAGTAATATTAGTCATGCTAGAACAACTTCAGAACATTATAAACTAAAGTCGATTTGCGTGACTCGTCTGTGTGTCTAGGTGTACCTACGCAACAATTTTTTAAGGAATTTATTTCAGAAGTATTTTAATATTTAACGTAGATGTAGTATAGAAATTTAAGAATAGAATGTCTAAATTTTTAACAAAAGTTCGTTTACCTATATTCACATCTGGATTTGAGCCGTTCAATACAAACACAATTCCATTTCACTCGAATTTTAAATCGAAAATAAAATTAAACGGCGAAGTACAAAGCTGACCTCTCGACCTGACGTCACTTCAATGACGTCACACATCCTGACGGGTACTGGAATAACTGACCAATAAGCACTCGACCCATATACAGCGTGTTCCGAAACAGACGCATATACAGTGGGTTTACTTAGAGTACGTCGAATCAATTTGGGTCAGGCTTTTATTGCAGGCTGCAATTAAATGCTACAGAATGGTGTTAGAGTATGGATGTACAGGGTGTGGTAAAGTTTAGTGAGTTGTTTATTCCATTATAAATGCCATCCGACTTAGGTATGGGACTACCAATCTCTCAGTCTCAGACAAAATTAGGTAGTAGGAAGTTATAACAGCCGCACGGGTCGAGCGATCAGGTTAAACTACGCTTGCCGCGGTTGGTCTGTGGATGGGGGACCCTTTTTACAACGAAGACCCTTCCGTGCCTCGGAAAGCAAGTTACGCAAGTTAAAAGAATTTTATCAATCGGTGTCATATTTAATTGAGCTCCACTTTTCTAAATCTTTACCCTTGAACTACGCATATATTATGTACGATCAGGAATAGTAGATTGTTATACGAAAGGAATCAATACCCACACGAGGTCTTTAGACTAGACTATATACAAAAAAAAAAACACTACAAAAAGACATTAGATAAGAGATTAATGCAATACATTGGCATTGAGTTAAAATGTGGCATGATGTCAATATCTGGCAGATTGTATACTGAACTAGCTGCGCCCCGTGGTTTCACCCGCATAAGTTTCGATCCCGTAAGAATATAGGGATAAAAAGTATTCTATGTGTTAGTCCAGTTTATAAACTATCTGTGTGCCAAATTTTATCTAAATCCGTTTTGTAGTTTTAGTGTGAAGAAGAGACAAACATACACACTCACAAACTTTCGCTTTTATTATATTAGTGTAATGTGATGTGATTGTGACGTAGCGAGACCCCACACCACAACTTTAATGCGTTTAATCTAAATATTTTTTTATTAATATGATAAAGCAAAAATACGTGTCTAATATTTTTATATTATCTGACTGACGGACTAGATCTTTTTTTTCCCCAATCAACATCCCCATTGTTTCATTAACAGGAACCTACACTATTGCCAAATGTCATAGGATACATTTTATGCTAACAACAAGAAGATGTTGTGGGCCTAAACTACTTTTTATCATTATCGGTACTTTAATTATAATCTGCAATCTGCTACTATGCCCGTTAATAGCAAGTCAGTCTATCCAATTTTGGTAAAACAACATTTTAGTTAAACGGATTCAACGATGCGTTCGGGCTGTGGTCGGCAACCCGTTTACCAGAGCTATAGCAAGCTATATATTTGTATTTGATTCTTGCGATTTTCTCACTGCCTGTGACAAAGGCCTCTAAATCGAACAAAAAAAAGATAAGGTTTGATCACCACTGTTTGTTGGCAATTTCCGACTGCATATAAAATCAACGTAGGTATTTTCCCTTAAAAAAATATTTGTTTTTTCTGTAGAATTCTGGATTTATGTTCCTGGTGATGGCAATAGATTCACCCTCCGTTAAATAATGGATAACGTTGTCATCATCACCATCATAAACTTTCCTGTTAGGACATAAAAATAACTGGTAATTTCATTATTTTTTTTTGTTCGTTGCGAAATTACGTCGATATTTTGGTCAATATTTTAAAAATAGATGGCAGCATTACCTAGCTGACTGATCCCTGAGAAGAAATGCCGAGACAAACTCAGAGGTCATGGTCTCATTTAAAGTCCAAAAATTATAATTAGTATTTTACGTGAGTCTAACAATGCAGGGCCATGTCTGGAAGGGCTTTTTGAAAAAAGAGCCATTGCCGCTTCGAGTCGACCAGTCCCAACAGACGGCATGCATGCATAGCTCAACCCTATTTTAGAGAGCTCAAGCTGTGTGTATATAGAATATACTTTATGCAAAAATGGGTTGGTAGAAGTCACATGTCTTTGAATTTTTGGTTCTAGGACATGCCCGTTTCCTCACGATGTTTTCCTTCACCGTTTTGAGAGCAGTGGTGATGAAATTCTTTACATAAAATAAAGGACCTGCTTGGGTTCGAACCCACGACATAGAATTCGTAAGTCGGGGCCTCGGGGCCGTTATCACTGGGCTACCGCTGCTCTTAGAGTACTTCAGCCAAAATAGAGGATTCATTTTATGTTACCTACAAGCTAAATCTCTGACTTAGTTTCCTAACTACTTCTATCTCGTATGTAATTATGCATTCCCAGGTACGAGTTCACTAAGTATTCGTACAAACTTGTTAATTAGGTTGTTGTAGGCAAAGTTCTTGTTAGTACTTATGTATGTAAGTAAATACGCAATGGTCCTGCATTACATAATATTATTATTATTTATAAAGGACAAAGTTCGTTAATTTCCTTTAAAACTTCTTGTACTATAGCATTATGCATAATCAGCCTATAATTATTCCCACTGCTAGGTCACAGGCCTCCTCTATAAGGCCTGAAACTGCGTTAGGCGGGCGCTCGCGACGGTTGCCTGTCGCGTGTCTACGCGCGTAGACACACGGGTGGGCTCTGTGGGAACGCGACGGTCCCCATCGCGGGGACCGGATTATTTTATTTACGCAGTGTCGCTAGTTCAATTTTAACGCGCACACCGCGCGTGCCCCCGCGACTAGTTCCGTCGCACGGAGTCGGGCCCCGTTGCGTGGGTGCGGGGCGCGCCTCCCCGTGACGGACGCCCGCGCAGATCCCCGCGACGGAGCACTTTTGTATGGAACCGCGCGGGTGCCCGTTTAACGTAGTTTCAGGCCTAAGGGAGGGAGTGGGCCGTAATAAACCACGCGGGCCGAGTGCGGGTTGGTGGATGTCACATGTCTTTGATTTTTTTTAGTTCCATTACAGTTACGTTTAAGGTTTCATCAATTTAACTAAAACTACACGGTTTAAAATCTACTATTCAAATTGATTTACGATTAAAATGTTTGTACTGGCCATACTGACGGCGAAAATGCGTATCAAAATTAAATCGGGAGATAGAATTGATTGCACTGGCCACACTGGTGGAGACAATTGCGTTGACTTGGGGGAGATCGGGCACTTTTCGATGGGAGTTGACAGCGAGCAGTCGTAGTATTGTTGTAATAAAGTGATTAATTCTAAGAAATAAGTTATGATAAGTACCTTTAAAAAATAGTTGTGATAAATTGTGAGAATAATAAATAAGTTTTGAAGGTTAACTGGCTATTTTTGAGATATCCTGTATTCGTCGCAATGTTTTTCTTTACATTTTTGAGAGCAGTGGTTATGAAATAATTTAAACAAAGTAATGTAAAAAAAAAAGTTAAAGTTTTTTGGTACAACAATTTTACTTAATTACAGTGGAAATGGTTCCAGCTACAAAAGTTTAAAACTTTGTCGCAGCTATCAACGCCCGTCTACATAAAAAACACATTGTTCCTGGCTTAACTGTGACATGGGTACAGTTTAGCTAACTTTGGTATTTAAAGAAAAATCATAAACAAAAGTCCTTGCCTGGGTTCGAACTACGACCTACAATTCGTAAGTCGCGGTCGTTTCTACTGTACCACGACTGCTCCTTATGCCAGATGTACCAACTGAAATACTTATTGAATCAGAACGTCTCGTGATTTTTCTTGATTAAAATTAAAATATGTTAGAAAGAAAAGAAAAAAAATACGTGTATTTGCGGTACACATGACGCAAGCAAAGGAAAAAACACGAACATAACAATTTGGGGGAAAATATGCGTCACATCCACGCAAAACGGCCATCGCTCAGCATAATGCTGGGACCCTATGCGCTACAGAGCCCCAGCGCTGGTTTTCAGCGACAGCCGGGGTTGAAGTGATGACGTGCAGCATATAGAGAAATAACAAAATAACACAAATATAATATAAACACAATAGTTAGTCCTCATCATCATCTGCCTAGCCTTTTCCCAACTATATTGGGGTCGGCTTCCAGTCTAACCCGATGCAGCTGAATACCAGTATTTTACATGGAGCGACTGCCTATCTGACCTCCACAACCCAGTAACTGGGTAATACGATACCCCTTGGTAAGACTGGTTGTCAGATTTTCGGGCTTCTGACGACCCGTAACGACTGTCAAAGATCCACGAATGACAGCCAGGACCAACGGCTTAACGTGCTTTCCGAGGCACGGAGGAGTCTCGGTATGTAAAGATGGTCACCCATCTACAGACCAACCCCGGCAAGCGTAGCTTAACCTGATGGATCGACCGGTGCGGCAGTTATTACTTAAACAATAACAATGGCAATAGTTAGTCCTAAACATATTAAATATAATATTTAAAATGGCAACATTTCGTAGCGTCGGCGACTCGCGCGCCGCAGACTTATTGCAATCTGTGCGCGCAGCTGTCCTAAAAAACTATTAAAATTTATTTGACGTTTTGGCTTATTGGATAAAAGACCTCTAAGTAGTAAGTAGCATAGTAATGTTTTCAAATTATATTTATTTAGAAATACCCTATCGAATTAGACTCGTGGCTAAATGGCCCCGCAAATAAATCAATCAGTTATGTTAAGCTAGGCTTATCTCGTCAAGTCATTTTGAACACAACAAGACTCATACGTGACTAAGAAGTCAACAGCCTAAAACAAATGTAATTCTCTAAACATCTATTCGAAATTCGAACGGTGTCTCGTTGTGAGTCCGCGATGATTTACTTTTAAAACAAATGAGTTCGAATTTCGAATTGTGTGCACTCACTTCAGTGAGGTTCCAAGTGAACTTTACAGAAAAGCACAGTTTTGACCATTAGGGAATTGTAGTTTCAGAGGCGAAAAAGGCTACGTTACTCAACTAATTGTCGACATAGATTGTAGTTCTGCAAGTGACACGTACAAATAGTTTACCTAACTCTGAACCCGCGATCAATCAGCTCGTTTGTGTCAATGGGCGACTGTTGACTGCAGACAATACGACTGTTGACTCACGATTGATATCGGTGGAAAGGGGACAAACACCAAATATCTGATACGAAAAATAGCCAATCAGCTTGTTTAGTCAATGTTTTGAAACAATTTTAATTTTGATGCTAAAATACTAATGTTATTAAGTACAAAACATTTTGATTGAGCGTCGTGTTTTGGTGCTAATAAACATCTAATTCGACTAAAAGAAGACAAGAAAAAGTCACCACCTACTAACTATTTTGGGGTCGGGATGCCCCCCCTACATAGTTGGGAAAAGACTGCGTTGTGGAGTTCAGATAGTCAATCGCTCCCTATATAATATTGGTATTCAGCAGCGCCCGGGTAAAACTGGAAGTTGACCCAAAAAAAGTTGGGAAAACGCTAGGTAGCGATTGTGATAATGACTTGAGTGAGTTTCGAATAAAACTTTACAGAATAGAGTTTTTGTTTCTTTAGCTCAAAGACTAGGTATTTATTCTACATGCCTATAGTTTTAAAACCAATGCCCTTGTAGCACAAACTAATATCACTGGCGTCGAAGCAAAACCACGCAGCTTGGTCAAACAAGCTGTTACCTAGTGTTTATGGTCATAACTACTGGTAAACGTATCATGTTTATGCGTTTGGTGGTTTTGTTATATTTATTAGGTAGCTATGGAAAGTTGAAGAAGCTGAATTCGATGAAATTAGTATTTAGGAACTAAGGTTATTAAATAATTACTTAAATAATTTAATATAACGAAACAAGATCCATGCAGTGGAGATGATAATGTTGAGATGGATGTGCGCAGTGACGAAAATGGATAAAGTAAGAAAAGAGTATATAAGGGGAAGTTTGAAAGTGGTGCCAGTGACAGAAAAGCTGAAAGGACATCGTTTGGCTTGGTATGGGCATGTGATGAGGAGGGAGGAAACGCATGTGACTAAAAGAGTGATGAATATAAATGTTGAAGGATGGAGCGGGAGAGGAAGGGCAAAGAAAAGATGAAAGAGACTCCCATGAAAGAGAAGGGAGTCAATGATAGCGTTACAGTTGACAGGGGAGAATGGAAGAAGAAAAAGTGTTGCTCCGATCCCAAGTAATATGAGACAAGGGCAGGAAGATGCTGATGGAGTATTGAACTTTCGATATATTGAGCGATGAAAGTTGATTGCGCGATAATTTGTGACGTCGAATTTGGTAATTAATCGTCATCATTGACTGCCTTGTTCCAATTACTGCTGAGTATATAGTCACAAGTAAATATGGACAATATGGTAACTAAGTCTATTTTTTGCAATAACTACTACTCTCCATTTAAAAAAAAGATCATAGTGACCACTCGTCTCGACACGGCACCCGCAACTGACAGCACCGCGACAATCGCTATGGGGTCTCATCAATGAGCGTGTCTGTGTGAGTGTACCGTTTACTAGGTAGTTTCTGTACTGTCCATATTTATACTGTGGTATATATAGACCTCCTCTCTTTTGTGCCATGCTTCCCTGGTCTGTGAGTCTCAACCAGATCTTACCCACGATGTTTTAAAAGCCATCATCTGGCTATTTGTTTTCACGGAAATATATTATTTTGTAAATTCTAATGCTTACCAGTTATTGACTGTTACTTATATTGTTATCCTAGTTACATAGCGGTTGCTGAAACAAAATTGCTGGAGGTAGTGGAACAATTTGTAAAGCAATTTTATGTAACTCCTAAAATAGATACTTCAACTATTTCGGCAATATCCCTAATTGCTCTATATCCGTAGGCGATCTATCTTGAGACCGTAACAGCCACGCGTGATATGGATTTTGTTCCGGTGTATCGGAAGATAAAACTGACCATGTTAACGGTAGTCGTTAGTTTACTGATCACGAACTATATTTAGGTCAGCTTCCAGACTAACTAAATGCAGCTGAATACCAAAGTCAAAGTCAAATCATTTATTTCAAATAGGCCCTTATAAGGCACATTTGAACCAAAAATTTACAAAAAAAAAAAAAAAAGTTGCCCCTTCCAAAAGGTAGTTCTTGCATGGAAAACAATGGGCAAGAAACACCACCGTTACCGTTGTAAAATGTTTAAGAATATTTTGTAATACATTAGTTATACAATTATATGTGAAGACGATTCACCTAGAATAAAATTAGTATACCACAATAGGTAAAAAGAATAAACGTGGAGCGACTGCCTATCTGACCTCCACAAGCAAGTCACTGGGCAACACGATACTCCTTGGTATGACTAGACTGGATTTACTGACCGCTCATCATCATCAGCCGATAACAGTTCAAAATTCAAATTCAAAAGTCATGTATTCAAACTAGGCTGAGAATCAGGACTCTTCGAACGTCAAAATTACATAAGACAGTGCCCCAAAACGCCCACCCTTCATCACTTCCTATAGTGTTTTAGCTGGGAAGAAAAAGTGGCGCAACAAACTCCACAGCAGCAAAGCTGGGTGTTCAGTTAGAAAAAAAATGATTATATTGAATAGTATGAAAAATAATTTACATTACGCAACACAAAACATAATCTAAATTAGGATTAAAAATTAATAGCCATATGTCAGATAGCACACGCCAATATACCAACCAAAAATATCAAGAACTTCCACACTTCACAGTCCACTGCTGGAGAGTGGCCTCTCCAATTCCACATCATTCAGCTCGATTCTCGGCAACTCTCATCCAGCAGCCACCCTACGAAGATCGTTGCTCCTTACGTTTGCCGATTCGCGGTCTCCTCTTAAGAACACGTCTACCCCGACGATCATCGGTTCTATGGCTAATATTTATTTATTTACTATTACCACTTACATTTGTTTTTACAGGTCGAAACCCAATACAACAAAGTAGTCACAATTTCCACACTCAGAGACGTCACCCAAAAACCGATTAGACACCACCACCAACAAAATGATGTCTTTTTAAAAATTCAAAATTCAAAAGTCGTTCAAACTAAGCTGAGAATCAGCACTTTTCGAACGTCAAAATTACATAAGACAGTCCCCCAAAACGCCCACCCTTCACCACTTCCTAGTGCTTTTGCCGGGAAGAAGAAGTGGCGCAACAAACTCCCCAGCAGCATAGCTGTCTGTTCAGTTAGATAAATAATGATTCTTTAAAATAGTATGCAAGATAATTTACATTACGCAAAACATATGACAGCTCGCACACGCCTATATACCAACCAAAAACATCCAGAACTATACTCAAGCAGAAATAAAAATAACTAAACGTAAACAATATCTAAAAAAGAAAATAAAGCCCCCAGGCATAAAGGGCATGCCCGCTTACGGGATCCTGCCGTTTTGCCGAAAAAAAATTGCCAAAAAATCACTACCCAAACAAATTTTTGCAACCTTTTTTTATACCAATGCAATGTTTGGAATTATTTTAGTACGCAAATTTTCATTTGGTCAAATTTTTACTTGGCAGAATATTATCAAGGATAATGTCATTTAGGCATTTGGTCTTTAATATAATTATTTATTACAGCAAACAATCTTTAGACAATAAACGTTTCGTCATACGATTTGGTATGACAAAAATATAAAGGTTAGGTTAGGTTAGGTTAAAACTGTGACCTACGCACGAGCCGAGCGAGCGAAGCGAGCGGTGCCGCGGCAGCGGCCGGCGAGTGCCAAAAACGACTAGATTATATAGAAAGAAACTATGGAAAAAAACAGGCTACCCGAAACTGAACTAGTTACACAAAATTAATTATTTTAAAAAAAACTACAAAATATTTAGCAATTTTTTTTTTTGCGTAAAATGAGTAATTCCAACTGAAATATTTGACTACATAAAAATTGGTAAAAGTTCTAGTTGGTAAACAAGTTATTGTATAAACGTTCACATGCTAAACATTAGGTTTGCGTTACAATTATTTGTAAAGAGATTTTTTGCTAAGTAATAATTTGGCAAATGAAATTATGCGAAAAATTGTTTGGGAAGTGATAATTTGGCAATTTCTTTTCGATGAAACAAGGGAGACCCCCCGCTTACATATAGCTGTAACTAGAAGTAATAATTGATAAACTAGGACCATCGAGGTAAAATAAATAATTGTCGAAGTCGCTAGCTAACCACATATTGCAATACAACTTATAAATTAAACTATCCTATTTTGACTGACAGGGTCCAAATTTATATCTGTCGATATGGATAATCAATTAACAAGTCCCAAGTAACGACTCTAAGTACCGGCACTAATTACATACAAAAGACAATATGTTAAGTGTCACCCTCTGGAATTCCGCCAATGAGCATGTAAAGATATCCACTCGCAGAGAGACGCTGTTGAGTATCTTCATTGCCCGCCCCACTGGTGCAAATTTTAGCAAGTTTGTACATGCCACCGGGACTATAAACAGCCTTTAATATGGCCGACCACTTCAGCTTGCTTCTTCTGTGAGCTATGTCGACTACTTTGGTTCCCTGCCGGATCATGTCGTTCCGAAATCGATCCCACAGAGAGCAAGCATTTATTTCGTTTCATAGCTCGCTGAGTGACCTTGAATTTATGGACCAGTCGTACCGTGAGCTTGTGCAAAGCTGGACGCACTGCTCACCGTTAATGGGTTTACACTTATTTTCCGTTCCAGAGAACCACCGCAAAATATTGTGTCATTGCAGTAACTCAATCACGTATGATTAAGACCTTTATTTCAGTACCTGTGTTCACAAATAAAGATGATTTGATTTGATTTGATTTGATCAATATTGTATTTTGTATTATATTTTCTCCGACAAACTTGGGTTGCTACACTAAGGCCCATCTCCCACGACGCTATTCAAAAGAAACGTGTTGCAATAGAATTTCTTCTCCTTATTTCGTATCGATATTACGTAATATTAAATTTTAAATTACTTGGTCCCAGTAGGTCCACGTCTTTGCTAAAGAACTTGCTAAATGCTAAAGAACTTAATTAATTTTAAATTTGAAGTTGTTGGCCATATTGTTTCATTTACATGTCGACATAGTGATGAAATGTGAATTTATTATTTTTATGTTGTTGTTTGAATCTATGAAATTCAAATGTAAATTATTTTAGTGTGTCTACTGTAATTGTGTAATTTTTGTGTTTTTTTTTCAGATAAAAATTACTTGTTTATGAATAAATGACCATGACTATTAAAAAAACAAATAGGTTCGCTTTCAAATTGTGTGCGGTAACTTGAGTTAGATTCCAAGTGAACTTTACAGAATAGCACTATCATTCCTTTAGCTCAAAGACTTCACATAAAATCATGCCTGTGACCTGACAGGTCAGGCAAAGTGTTTGTTCGACCCTGTAGGTCCACGTTGAACCAAGTTAATCACGGCATCAGTGGCGTTTTTTATGTCTCCAGTCAAAGTATACGGACACTGGATACTCCAGTAAGCGGGCCATGGTCTGGCTGGGAGCAGTATTGTGGCGGTTCGTAAGCGGCGCGACTAACTTACGCGTTATTAACTAGTTTGTGATTGATTATGTTGTGTACCATTAAAAGACTAGTGCTATGATATTCTGGCTACCCACTAGTGATTATTGAGATTATAACACGTTACTCTTGAGTAGACTCGTGGACGCCTACCGTTTCAAGAATGAGTGACGTCAACTAAAACAATGGTAAGTAATAACCAGTTTCCTGTACATTGGCTTTTATTATTTGTTTGCGTACAGGACTCTTGTTTTTATTGTCCGAGGTAAGGCTAGGTCGGATCGTAAGCGGAGCGAGGAGCGGGAGCGATAGCAAACTCAGGAAATGAAAAAAATTGTTTGAATTAAAGTTCATACAAAATATATTTCTGAAAATGTTACAATCCCATAACTAGATATTTACTGAATATTAAGAGAAATAAAAAGCGGTATTTTACGTTACGAATGCGTCTTTACCACTACGACACTCTATAACTAAGATTTTCTGATTCTAACCCGGGTATCTTAAAATAAAATCGTGTCGTATTGACTGTTTCATTTATTTTCACAGATCTAGCAATGTGTGAGCACAAAAGATCTAGTTTTCTACTTTCCAAGTAAAGTAAATAAATTTGTGACTATATTTTTTTCACTTCTATATTGCACCAGGCGAAGTATTTACTCCCAATGTCTCTCTCAAGGTGGTGATATTCTGTAAAGTTCACTTTGAACCTCACTCAAGTGAGCGCACGCAATTCGAAAGCGAACTCATTCATTTGTTTTTGAAGATTCACAACGAGACACCGTTCGAATTTCGAATTGATGTTTAGAAAATGACACATAGCTTTCCGCTTACAATGTAGCTCAGGCCGAAAAGTGAAGGATTTGTGGGGTCACTTACTTTTATTGTAAGAAAATGTGTGTCAATGGGCGCTTTTGTTTTGTTTGTATTATATTTTCGTGTTTAGCCTGAGGGCGAAGTCCTATAACAAAACGTTGTTTACTATTCATTTGTACAGTTGGAATCTAGGCTGCAAATAGATTGGCGTAGTTTTTTTGTTCCTTTTTCCTCCTTTGTGCCTCGGCACGTTAAGCCGTTGGTCTCGGCTGTTATAAGATAATCGTTACGGGTCGTCAGAAGCCCAAAAATCTGACAACCAGTCTTATAAAGGGGTATCGTATTACCCAGTTACTGGGTTGTGGAGGTCAGATAGGCAGTCGCTCCATGTAAAATACTGGTATTCAGCTGCATCTGGTTAGACTGGATGCCGACCCCAACATAGTTGAGAAAAGGCTAGGCAGGCAGTTTTTTGTGCCTTTTTCGTATTTGTTGTACGTAAGATGAAGTTATGATTAAATGAATTTGTTCGGCAAAGGCATATTGTAAAGGAATACTGAAAAAGAATGTATTTTTTATCTCGCTTTAGAGTTCACAGCCTGTACATGAAATGGATCATCATCTTCATCATTTCAGCCATAGGACGCGTCCACTGCTGAACATAGGCTTCCCCCAATGATTTCCAAATTGGCCGGTTGGAAGCAACCTGCATCCAGCGGCTTCCTGCGACCTGAAATGAATAATACCTATTTATAAGAAAGGAAAAAAGAAAATAAATTTATTTGTCCCACGGTCAAAAAAAGTAGAGATGCCTTAAGAATATACTTTTTTAAACTCAATCTAAATTAATACCCAACATAATATTTACATAATTTTTAAGCTTACAGTCTTAAAATAATAATTATGTACAAGTCTACAAAAAGGCGGGGAATCATTGGGCATCGAAAAATTCGTCCGCAGCGCTGTCAACAGGAAAAGTGCACAAAAGGCTGGCAGCATTGCCACGTTGTATGGCAATGCTGATTCTTTGGCCAAAAATATGTGAGCCCTCAGGGCCTCAAGTCTGCTATTACAATAGTGTCAGAATGGTCTATCATTGATTTCATAATTGTTGATTTTGACAAGTTTGGTAATCTACTAACATATTGGTGTCATTATGACTTTCCAATGGTCAGCCACTGACACTCCATTGAAAGAAATGTCATATATTGGTAATCTTGTACATAATGAAAAATGAATGACTGACTTAGGCGGTGATCTGCTAAAATTTTGACAGTTCCTTTGATCAGTGACCTACCATGAGAACGTCATTGTGCAGTCATTTCTTTAAATTCGTTACGAATATCGTGTTTGTGGCATACAATGATCAACCAATGATCGACCATTATGAATTTAGCAGATTACGAACTTTTAGCAAAACGACAATGGGATCGTGTTGGAATGAAGAATTTATAAAAATAGCAGACTTGGGCCCCTGGTCACGCGAAGAGTCGACCAACCGCTTAGCGATGTCTCGAAAAAGTAAGTGGGCACTCGGACCCCGTGGCCAACCCCAAACGGCTCAAACATAATACCCCCTAGACTCAACTTAATCATTCGGGGCGCGTTAAAATTCCATCTATGTGCGACGATCCTGGGCAATCAGCCACGCTGGTATCTTGCTGACTGACAAATAATTTTACCACGGCATAGGGGTGACACAGGCAGAGCAGGGGGCGTGTGTAATGTTTGGTTTAAGAACAGATAGTCTAATTTCATTTGACATAACTTTCATATGATATAATTTTCATTATGCTATAAAAACATTTAAACTAATTTCATAATTATGATCTAATGTTATATTTTGATATAATTTTCATTTAGGTAGTATAACGTTAATTTCATATAATTTTCAAATTGTATAATGCTCTTTTTATATAGTATTAATTTGATCTAACTTTCATATTAACTATGTGTTTATGTGTTTGTTGCTGTTGTGTTGTGTCTGTGTCGAATAAATGTTTTGTATTGTATTTTTTATTGTTTTTTAACAAATTTTCTAAGGTAACGTATCGTTCTTGAGAAAAGCAAATTATATTGCAACCTAACCTCAAAACTATAAAGTTGCTCCTGCATCGTCTCCGGCGCTACGGGAAGTGCAACCCCTTGGTTATATTTAAAAAAAAAACATATTAAATGAAATTAGGTTTTATGATCATTAGAACTTTTGTTATTATATCTAACGTTACACACCCGAGCAGCGCAAGCGGTGGGTCAGAGGTAACGACCGTGACCTACGACTTGAATGAAGATTGTAGGTTCGAACCCTGACAGGCGCATTACTTTATGTAAATTATTTCATCACCACTGCTCTCAAAACGGTGAAGGAAAACATCGCGAGGAAACCAGCTGTCTTAGAACCAAAAATTCGAAGTCATGTGACATCTACCAACCCGCACTGGGCCCGCGTGGTGGATTACGGCCCACTCCCTCTTACTGTGAGGAGGCCTGTGTCCCAGGCAGCAGTGGACAAATTATAGGTTGATTGACACAGGGGAATAAGATAAAGCAACTAAATTCTTTTGTTTTATTTGGGTGCGGATCTTTTGAATAGAACTGCACTTGAATTGATAAACAAACTCAAACTCAAACTCAAAGCATTTATTTCAATTAAACCCTTTACAGGCACTTTTGAATTGTCAAAGAGTCAGTTAGTCAGAAAGTTGAAGCTAGTTGCCCATTCCAAAACGTAGATCTCTATGGAGAAGAACGGGCAAGAAACTCCAAGGACACTCTTTTAAATATAGAAATTACAAAATCCTGGGTACATTACTCTTGTTCTATATGTGAAAACAATGTAAAAAAAAAAAAAAAAAAAAAAAACGATTAAAAATAAGCCCTGGCAGATAAGAGATGACCAGTCTCAACTGACGGCGCCCGACAAATTTCTTAAAGTTTAACTATCCCCAAATGCTTTCTCCAAAACTGTAAATTTTCTGACAAAAGGAACTAAATAATAATATAAAAGTAGACCCAATTAAGTTGCCCTTTTTGACAATAAGACCAACATCTCTAAACTCAAAAGGGATTGAATAATAAATGGGGTTAAAGTAAACGATTGGTCCTAGGATGGGACGGCCTAAAATAGGTGTAAGTGGCCTCGACAAGCCTTTGGATAGTTGATTCTGTATTGATATTATTTTGTTAGCTTATTCTATTTTTGATTATGATCTGTAAGAACATCTGTAATTTGATCTATAAAAACACTGTAATTTGTACTTATACCCCTGTTCTTTATATACCACTAGCTGCGCCTCGCGGTTTCACCCGCATAAGTTTCGATCCCGTGGGAATATCGGGAGGAAAAGTATTCTATATATTAATCCAGGTTATAAACTATCTGTGTGCCAAATTGTATTCAAATCCGTTCAGTAGTTTTAGCGTGAAGAAGAGACAAACTTACACACTCACAAACTTTCGCCTTTATAATATTAGTGTGATAGTTTTATAAGTACTTGAATGTGAGTTTAAAGGCAAGGTAATTTAACAGACAGTATAAAAGCAAAAATATTATTATTCTGCCTCGTTGATCAAGTGGTCGCAAGCGCTACTGCTGAGCATGACGTCGTGGGTTGGATTGCCAGGTCAGGCAAATAATTATTGGGTTTTTCCAACAGGAATTTCTCAGTAGCAGCCCGGAGTCTAGATTTGTGCCCGGTTGATGGCAATACGCTCACCCCCTGTTACATGGGATGTAAACATAATTGGCGAAATGTGGGTGTACTATATAGGAACACCTCTGCCTACCTCTTTGTGGATTACAGGCGTGATTTTTTGCTATGTTATATTCCTCGAAGTAGCTCTTTCACAACTACTTCTATTACTAGTAATTTTGAAATTTTTAGAAGAATTCACCGCTTCATGGATACTGCAAATAGAAAATGAAGTCTCCATTTTGCAAAGAGATTCCTAATATTTTATATCTATGGTAATAACGCTACGGGTAACAGAATGTTGTTTCAAATTCCGCTTTAAATAACTGTTGGCCATGTTTTCAGAACCGAAACCTTTTAAGGTTGATGCAGACTTGGCGAATCGCAGAACAGCGTTTTCCCTGCCAAAGAAATATCGACATTGCATCTTTTAAAATTAAGTCGAAAATAAAAATCCAATATAAAACACTAATGCAAGTTTCAGGTTAATTAAATGAATTAGCGACAGACGTTATGGGTATAACAAGACTGCTTGCGGTCCTTCAACCCAAAAAAAGTTTTTTTTTCCTTTTTATAATGTTACTAGCACTTTGCCCGCGGCTTTGCTCCCGTGGTCTTTCCCGCGGAACCCGTTATTTTTCCCGGGATAAAAATTAGCCTATGTTACTCCCTGAAAACTAAGATTTCTAATGGTAAAATAATTTTTCAAATCGGTCCAGTAGTTTCGGAGCCTATTCAATACAAACAAACAAACAATCAAATCTTTCCTCTTTATAGACTAGCTGCCGGCTTCTCACGGGTAGCACTAAGTACTTATCTACGGCGCACCTACCTATCTACCTTCCCTACCTACCTATCCTACCTACCTTCCCTACCTACATACCTACCTACCTACCTACCCTACCTACTGACCTATATACCTGCTTACCTACATACCTTCCTACCAACCTACCCTACCTATTTTAACTTAGTTCTCGATGTTTTTGGTTGGTATATTGGCGTGTGCTAGCTGTCATATGGCTATTAATTTATAATTTAAATTATGTTTTGTGCTGCGTAATATATATTATTTTGCATACTATTATAAAGAATCATTTTTTTCTAACTGAACAGACAGCTGTACTGACAGTTTGTTGCGCCACTTCTTCTTCCCAGCGAAAGCACTAGGAAGTGGTGAAGAGTGGGCGTTTTGGGGGACAGTCTTATGTAATTTTAACGTTCGAAAAGTGCTGATTCTCAGCCTAGTTTGAATGTTTTTTGAATCTTACAAACTGTGTCGTGAGAATAACGAACACAACAAAAAATAATTATCCAATTTGGTGGAGCCGTTCTCAAGTTATGGCGTGACCAAGGGAAATAGGGATTCATTTTTACATATACAATACCTAGCTACCTATCACGCCTCTGGAGATTTTCTAGCAAATTTTAAATTGACCTTCTATTTGTAATTCTAATTTATCTTTTTGCTTGATATTTGTTTGCCAATAAATATGCGCTGCTCTTCGCTTCGCCAGGTCTACATTGACCCTTAGTAGGATAGAGAATTTATGACGTTTTCAAGGGTCGTAAATTTAGCAGTTCAAGTAGGGAA
The DNA here is from genome assembly GCA_963853775.1 of Xanthia togata. Lineage (NCBI taxonomy): Eukaryota > Metazoa > Arthropoda > Insecta > Lepidoptera > Noctuidae > Xanthia > Xanthia togata. The sequence goes on along the minus strand of OY970817.1, from coordinate 8,492,080 downwards.
ATTTGGAAGTAGGGGAAAATTAATCATCGTTTAAAAACGATACTGGCAGTATTTGGGAGATGCATGTGCAAATAACTGCTTTTTAATTATGTCGGTTTTAGGGTTCCGTATCGAAATGATAAAGGGTTATTGGTGACTATTTTTTATGTTAGTCTGTCTGTCACGGGTTCCTTTCTCAAAAAACAGATCGAGACGTTGATCAGAGTGTAATGTCGATCCGTTCAAATGTCTTAGCTATATCACGACACCAGATAAGTAACGTCATACTTCCTGCTAAGCCTACGACAGTGATCTATCCGTCACAAGGCTGTTATTCGCTAAGTAAAGCTAAAAAAGTAGTAAAAGTTGAAAGTTCAATGAGAGTCATTCCAAACATAGTTAATGTCTCGAATACCATGCATTACGTAACACACATAAAATGGCAACTGATCGCAATGTCTTTCATTTTGACAATTCAGCGACGTTCATTGCGTTAGTTACATTGTTGAGAAGACGATTTTTTCAAACGAATGCATGAATAAATTAGGAATTTCCTTCAATGCTCTCGGATTGTGATTGAAAGTGCGTTATGCCATTAAAGTGCTGGTTTGTTTGATAAAATTCAATAACTTTAATGTTAATATTTTACAAAACTGCCGCACGGGTCGATCCGTCAGGTTAAGCTACGCTTGCTGGGGTTGGTCTGTGGATGGGAGTATCTTTACATTCCGAGACTCCTACGTGCCTCGGAAAGCACGTTAAGCCGTTGGTCCCGGCTGTCATTCGTGGATTTTTGACAGTCATTACGGGTCGTCAGAAGCCCGAAAGTCTGACAACCAGTCTTACCAAGGGGTATCGTATTACCCAGTTACTGGGTTGTGGAGGTCAGATAGGCAGTCGCTCCATGTTAAATACTGGTATTCAGCTGCATCCGGTTAGAATGGAAGCTGACTCCAATATAGTTGGGTAAAGGCTAGGCAGGCAGGTTAATATTTGTTTGCCTGACTGTAGCTTTTAACTATAATTATATTATACAAATCCTTAAATCAATCAGAGCTAAAATTAAAAGTAAATAAAAATGTAGCAAAGTACAGAACCCTCCCCATTATTAAATAACCCAGTTTAACATATTTTCATAATCAGATACCAACCTATATCACATCTACGCGTTACTGGCGTTGATTTTCATGAAAATAATTTCACTGTTGTATTTTATACCATCTTTGTTTTTTTTTTTTTTAAACATGTTCTCTGTCTTCTTCTTTTAGTCTCCTTTTATGAGACTTTATGTCAGTCAGCCAGTTATCAGCCAGTCTGTTGTAAACGTGTGTGCTTGGAGTATTAAAACCTAACTGCGAAAGCACTAGGAAGTGGTGAAGGGTGGGCGTTTTGGGGGACTGTCTTATGTAACTTTGACGTTCGAAAAGTGCTGATTCTTAGCCTAGTTTGAATCGGGAATCAATCTCTGATTCCCGGCCACCGTAGGCGCGGGCTTGCGGACGGTGAGCAATGGGTAGCTCGCCGTCCGGTAAGGACCAAGCCCGGGTCGACGGCGCGTTGTGTTCCACGCGCGCCTCAAAGAGTGTCAGCGAGTGAAGGGGTCCAATGAGACCATTGCCTGCCGGGGTTGCGGGAAAGTCCGAAAGAGATACCGTGGCCCCCTGGCATTGCACAGGCAAGAGAAGGAACACGGGTGGGTTTTAGTCAGTAAGAGTCTGACACGCCCTCCCGCTCCACCCAGAGCGGGAGACGTCATTTGATGATTTCCCAACCAAAAAAAAAAAAAAAACCTAGTTTGAATAAATGACTTTTGAATTTTGAATTCTAACTAATATTATAAATGCAAAAATGAGTTTGTTTGTTAGGCTTTCACGCTAAAACGGCTGAACAGATTTGGCACATGAGTAGTCCATGACCTGGGTCAGGACATAGGATACTTTTTATGCCGATATTCTCACGGGATCGTGACTTATGCGGGTAAAACCACGGTGGGAGCTAGTAAATAAATTGTCTACAATACAAACGTGGTGAAACTAGTTTTATATAACTAGATAATAAGTTGGGATTCCGGCCTGACATATAGCTCAATCGTAGCCCCGAGTGAGCTCGTTGTCTAGTTTCATATGAAATAACACGTCTTATAAACGATCCTCACGTTTTTACACGAACGTGACGGTTCTTCTTCACTATTTTTTTAAGTTTGGATATTGCTTCATAATGTTAGTTTTGTAGGATATTTTTCTCCGTTCAGCTGTTATTAACAGCCTATTGTTTGAGTTGTGAGATATGCGATTTTGATCTTTATTTACTTATTAAAATGTATGAAAATGAATAAAGTAAGCATATAATAAGCCACTAGGAGGCCTACGCCAAGGAGGCGACTACTACTAATTCAATTATATAATATTATTTAATAAAAAATATTATCAATACAGTATTACAACATAAAATTCAATCAAATTGATTTTCAAATTCACTGCACTATAATATAATCTGATTAGTAATTTTTATCAAATCATTTAAAATGTGATGAATCAAAAATATAATTTTGCATGTTAGAAATTGTAATGCTATAGGTACTTACTGTAAATTACAAATACACATGCTACAAAATAATGTAAAAAAAAATAGTGTAAGAGAGTAGTAGAATAGATGGCTTTTTTATTTATTTTAATTTTATTTCTTTTCTATTAAGCCACGCCGTATTGATGAGTTTTAGTTTGAAGAAAGAGTTTCTTGAGACATTTCAAGTTCGTCCCAAGTAACCTCTAGGTAATTTTAATGATAGTTTTTGGCCTTTCAATATTTAAATTCTACATATATTTGTTTGTAACTTTTTCTTGGATCTACACAATCATTTATTCTAGAAACTATAATAAATGTTATTGGCACACGAATAAAGTATGTAAGTAATATAATATTTACATAAAATATAAGCTCACAGACATACAGTAATAAGTTAGTAAAATGCCTACTATAAGCCTATTTCCGTTATCTAAGTGTCCTAATGTAACCATTTTATACCGGAACGGAACCGTTGTTCAAAGTAGAGAGATTTCAGGCCCTTTTATTGGACAAAAGTGGTGCTATAAAATGGGAGGGTTTAAGAATAAAATGTAGGTCCCTTTTAGGTTTAAATTGAGCTTGAATTGGTAACTTAATTTTGAAGGTTGAATTTTAGACCTAGTGTCGTTATTTTTATGATCGTCCTATTTTTAGTTTTTTATTATTAATTTAATACTTTGAGCACACACAACTCTTAATGACATAGGCGTTTCCATTTTCTACCACTTAACCTTTGGGTGATGCAGAGACGAAACGAAAGGGACAAAAGCACGAAAGGGATACGGTGGCCCCTGGCAACGTAAAGGCAACCGAAGGAACACGGGTGGGTTTTAGTCAGTAAGAGTCTGAAACGCCCCCCGCCCCGCCCAGAGCAGGAGAAGTCATTTGATGATTTACCAAACAACAAAAAAAATGCAGAGACAAACAGCAGTAGGTGCAGTAATGAAAATTGAGGGATAAATATTTATTTAAATATAAAGATATACTTCAATACTTATTAAAATTTATTTTCAATACATATTGTTTTCATTTTTAAATATTTTTATAAAAAAAACATAAAAATATAGGAACAGGGTCCAAGCAGTGCTTAGGGCTCTAGAGAGAGGAACCTCCTCACTTTGCGTGCCGTGTCCAGGAGTACTGCTTTCTGAATCAAGTCCTTGAACCAGCTGCGCAATGAGAGCCTCCTGAGGCTCTCCGCTATTAGGCCACTAACCATAACGACTATCGGTACAATGATTGTCGAGTCACCCTCGTGTGTTAAGTCAAGATACTTGATTTATTTATCTTTCTCAGCTTTCGCGAGATTCTCGTCATGAGGGACAGCGATATCAACAATCATTGCACGACACTCGTCGATCTAGCACCACAGTTAAATTATTTTATTATTATCATCTTATTTCTATCATCTCCTGCATCTAACCGTATGCAGTTGACCAGTATTTTACACAGAGGACTCCCAATCTGACCTCCACAACCCACAGTTACTGGCTAACACAATCTCCCGTTGTTAGACTGGTTGTCAGACTTTCGGGTTTCTGCCAACCGCCCAACCCTAATTTCAAAACTCAGTCGTTACGAGTTTTGAAATTAGGGTTGGGCGGTTATACAGGGTGTTAAAGTAATTGCGTGCCATAGCTTAGGGGTAGGTTCAGTATCGATAAAGGAAGCCAGAAAAAAAAAAAAAAACCTAACTTAAAATAGCAATCGTTTAGAATTAAAATTATTTTATTTGTTTAAATGCTTTAATAATTAATTACCTACTATCGAACGCGAATCGAACTAACGTTACGATGGTATATAAATTACAATTCGAATTTTCCCTTCGTACGGCGATGCGATAATAATGTTTTTATTTTGTTTAAATGCTAATTAATAATTTCTTAGCGTTACCTACATACTATCGAACGCAATGAAATACCTAAGCCCGAACACTTCGATAACGCCGGGTGAAGGATTAGGTAACTAGGTAGGTATGTACAATTTTTTTTTGTTTTTTTTTTCTGGCTTACTTTATCGATACTGCACTTACCCCTAAGCTATGGCACGCAATTACTTTAACACCCTGTATAGCAACGAGTTGTAGGCTCAACTAAAGCTCGTACACTTCTAAACCAAGATGACTTACATATTACTTTCCCTTTAACATTAAAAGGCAGAAGTAATCTCTTTAACATGAAGCTATTTTTATCTCTATAGTAACTGTACTTAAGTATATATTAAGATGACAAAGCAACCACTCAAGTAAATTGGCAATGGACTGGAATGGCACACGGAAACTGGGTCTTTTTAGGCCTCAAACAATTGTGACTTTTTAAATATCTTTAAGAATAAACCTGGAAGATTTTTCTGTAGAGGGAAAAAAGGCGATAAGTAATTATTTCTTAACACGAGTAGCTTGTGCACGAGGCCTCGCTCAAATCCGAGACGAACTGCTCTAGGTACTCGGATAATAATTATGGCAGCTGAGGCGGCACGTTGCGTGGCGTCCGGGATGAGGTAGCCGACAGGTTTCCGCGGCAGGCAGCGCTCGAATTGACAGGCGGCGCGCGGCGTGCGTGCATCTTCACGCCAACAAGAAGTAAAAGGGTAGGTAGGCTTTTAGGGGCATGAGGAACCGGGTGTAAAGTTCACTCATCCACCATAGAAAAGGGAGGATCCTCCAACCAGACGGGTGTTGTGTCTGGCGGGCCGACTGCCCAACTGTTGATTTCGGATAGTCTTATCTATGTCGTTCGCGCGGTAAACTCTAATTGCGCGATGCAGGATTTGTGTAACGTCATGTCTTTGATGCGTAGTTAGTATGTGGCGGTGTAACCGCTACATCACTCCCCTCCGGAGACCGGAGGTCGATAGTGGGCTGAGTCTTGTATCTTGCGATGCTTCACTGTGCCAGCTAAGGTTCCAGTGAGTCGGAACCGGATGCCGCATAGTTCACGGTGAGTCGGAACTGTCTGCGGTGATTCCCCAGTGAGTCGGGGTGGCGCTGCGTCACGATCCAGTGAGTCGGATGTGGTATAGCTGTGGTATAGTGATTATGTTACAAAAAGACTGCCACTGAACTTCATGTCAAATTATTTGAACTATTTTTCAGTTTTCAGACCAACTTCCCCTATTAAATTAAATAATTTGCTTATTGTACAAAGAGAAACACAATAAATTTAGTCATACACTAAAACAAGATAGTACATAATGGTGGTCAAAAACCAAGTTGAGCAGCTGGCTCCCGAACTAAGTAAAAATTTACATAACCTATATTTACATAACATTACCTACACCCATATAAGTTTCACGTAATGAGTATACTCTTACTATCAACCTAGCTCAAATGTAGACTGGGCTGCTATTGAGAAAATCCTAATGGAAAAACTCTTCACCTGACCAGGATATCAAATCTATAAATCTCAGTAGTCGTACTTACAACCACTAGACCAACAGAGCAGTTCATTTATGTATAAATAAACTGCTGTGTTGGTCATCTTTTGGCTCAAATTGACCACTGCTTGACATAGGTCTATCCCAAGCATCGCCACTTCTTCTTCTCGCTTATAGCGAATTCCTGCGGCCTTCACAAGGTCTTCGGTACATCTTTATGGAGGCGTTCCAACGCTTCTACTAAAAAAATAAATTTATAAAAACTAATTAAAAATCCGGAGTCAAACGTTGTGTTAGATAAACTGAACAGATTACGTGTGACTCCGTTTTTTTTAGTTCATGACTTTATGTCCTCTAGAGGGCGCCATATTCATTTAATGTTCGCTTCCAAAGATACGTCATTTGTCAAATTATGATGAGTAGTTTAGAAGCTATGAGGGAACAGATGAACATACATACCCACAAGTATACCAGTCAAAATCATAACCCTCCGGCGTAGTCGGGTCACAAAATAAGCCCCCATTACCCATTAAAAGTAATGCGATTCAATAGAAACTCTACCATTTCTACAGTAATTGTCAATTTATTAATCACTAAATGGTAGGACGTGAGTGCCGGCGTCCATTTTCTGCGAAAACATGAGCATTTAGTTTCAAAAAGCTTTAAGGCGTTAAGTGACTTTGAGATGCGGTTGGCTCTGGAAGCTTCAATTTATAAAGAATGGAACGGTTTAATTAAATCTTTTATTTATTTTACGATTAATCAGAATCAATACAAATTTTCCTTTTCGTAAATAGAAATGTTTTTTGTCGCAGTGGATGAATAAACTGACGTAAGGAAGAAACAAAATATAGAGTTATTTTTGAGCCCAATTTTATTATTTAACAAACTCTTCTTAAGCTAAGTATACAAGCAGTGACATAAGTCACCGGTGGCTCACTGGCGATTTTAAAAGGTCACGACTACACCACACTATGGTCCACGCAATATTTTGACGACGGATTTGTCGCTAGGGATGTCAAAATCTATAATGTGGACATGAGTTTCTGAAATCACCAGCGGGTCACCGGCAACGTAAGGCACTAAGAGTGTACCTAGCACACAATAATTACCTAGGTATTAGAAATAACTATGTTCTCTTAACATATAGTTAGTTATATTATAGTTCATACAACGACGTTGCCCACTTTCTGTATAAACGTTCTTAAGCAGGTACATACGTGGGTACAAAACTGAAAAAAAAAACCATAAGCCTTCTTTTGAGTGAACTAAATAAATGGTTTATCTATCATTATATCAAACAACATTCTTAGCCACCTTCCCTCATACCAATTATGGATATCCAGGTACAAGTTTCCACCTAAACTTGTAAATTAGGTCGCCAGCGAAGTTGACGTTTTAGTTCAAAAACTATTGGTTGCTCATTTATATTGAATGCGAGGTGAAGCTAGTTTGTGCTGACTTGTTGAAACTTGCTCTTTAGTATGGATCGGCATTGGTCACACTTGTGAGTAATTTTGGATCGTAAATTCAAATTAGTTCTAATTACATTGATTTGAAGTGACCATAGTGAATTTCATAGGCTATTTTAGGGGCGCATGGTCAAACATTAAATCGTGAGCAAGTGTAGTGATCAATGCTCATGCCTTCTCTGTATGAGAAGAGGCCTTTGCCCAGCAATGGGATAATAATAGGCTGGTATTATGGCCAAAGATTTAAATTGTTAGATTTACCCTCACCGTACTTAGGTCACGCGAAAAAGTGTCTATACTTAAAGGACACCGATCCCGCACGGGATCTGCAATCGTCAGCAGTTTGTCAGTCTGGGCTTTTATGAATCCCAGCCATATCATACGCGCACCGGAGTCAGTCAAGGATCAATTCTGGGACCGATTCTTTTCTTGATAACTATCAACGAACTTCCTTCATTTATTAATCACGCCAGCCGGTCTATTCTGTAATAATCTCACGGTGAAAACTTAGGTTAAGCGAGCTTGAAGTGAGCTGTCATTCCACATGCTGCTAGGGGCTGACAGCTCACTCCGAGCTCACTTTTTTACGGTGAGATGGTAACAGAATAGCACTGCAGAAGTCTATTGTATGCAGATGATTTGAAACTCATTTCCGAAATTCACTCTGAAGCCGATTGTCTGGCGCTGCAGCGTGATATTGAGGCTATATTGGAGTGGGAGAACAAAATGGAATTTAATTCTTCCAAATGCTTCGTCATGAGTTTTACTCGAGTTCGAAACCCTATCATATATGCTTATAAAATTAATGGCAGTGCTATTAATAGAACAAAGATCTGGATATCACATTTGAAAATAAGCTTGGGTTTCATGATCACATGACATTGGTATCAAAAGACTCATTTAGACGATTAGGTTTCATACTGCGCAAAGCTAAAGGTTTTAGCAACATCAGCGCTATTAAATCTATTTTTAATGTACATGTTCGTAGTAAACTGAAGTCCAGTACATGCGTCTGGAACCCGCACAAAAAGAAGTACACTTTACTCTTAGAAAAGGTATCAAAAAGTTAATCTAAGGTACCTTTTTATCCGTTTATGTACCCTTCGAATTTTCTTTTAGACGGCTACAATTCTCGCGAAGTTACTCGTAGAAGAAAAAAATACCAAATTATTAATATATGTAAGATCCTTCACGGAAAAACAGTTGCTCCTGATCTTCATGATGAACTGTCCCATTTTTTTGCTCCGATAAACAATATCCATGGCAAGAGGCATAGATTGTTCGCCGTACCTTGGAGTCAAACCGTCGCTCGAGCCCAGTCTCCTGTCTCTCACAAACTCTCTGTGCTCAACGCTCTCTTGGAAACTAAGCCTGACTGTGATGTGTTCACGGATGAATGGAAGAAGATTTTTTCAGTATATATCTGGAGTATTGTGAGATGAGCGTATGACTGTCGAGTAGTTCTATACTTTTGTTTACTGTATTTTAATAATGTGTTTGTGTCTTTATCTTTGCCTTTAAGTAATGTAACTGGCCTTGGCCGTTTTATGTGAAAAATTAATAAATGGAAAAATATACAACATATACAATTTTCAATATGAGTGAGCGAGACAATTTATTGCAATGTCAACAAAACAGAAATGTGACGATCTTTTGACGTTTTCGGTTCGAAGAATCTAACGATTTAGATCTTTGCGCAAGACTAAATACTAACGCGTGAGTAACCGTTCTCAAAAATAAAAATATCACACGGCTTAAATTGTACCGAACAACAATATCATAATAAGTTCCCACAATCATGTAGAATTATAAACATAAACACGAATCACTCTTGACATTTCCCTCCTACTGTAATTTAAAAAACAAAAAGTTTATTTGTATAACTTTTACGTTGAAAACGTACAATCACCGAGTATGTAACATCATTTTAGTAATTATTATGCCTGGCTTATGTGACATGAGTAGGGAGTGGTTTTAGTGATAAGCAGCAGCGGGTGCGGCATAAGCGGTAGCGGTAAGAAAACGAGTGCGAGTTGAGTGTGAAAAGTGAGTTGTCACTAAGTTGCAGGATTCGGTATTCTAAAGGAACCGGGTTTTTTATTTCTAGTTGGGCTCTTTTATATAATTGGCAGAGTATAGAGAAACCTATGTGTGTCTACAGGCAGTAATCGCTAGTCATCAGATGAGCCGTTTGTTCATCTGTGAAAAATATTAAAATTACTGTGGTTCGTGGTTCACGAGCTGATAAAATTTTGATGCGGTGTACTAGGAACTAGAGCGATGTGCCAATGCGCAAGTCTTACAGCATAATTATTGTTGTGTTTTTTTAAAAGAATACATCTAAATATATTACTGATTATGTTTTTTCTCAGAATTCTGCCACATTACTTAAATACGCATTATAAGTAAAATGAGGTAGATAGGTTACTTATCCAACACTCGATCTTCAAAAACGGTACAATTTTATTTATTAGATGACACGTGGAAGTAGGACGGCATGTCGGAATTATCTGGAGCGAAAAAGAGACAAAACGATACGTAACTAGGCTAATTAGCCATGTTTTGACGTTGCGGTGCAACTTGCGGAGCGTATATCCACCTTTTTTTACCTATAATTATTATCATTGTTGTGTATTGTGGGTTGATTTGTTTTTGCCATATTATAAATGTTGTGGGATTTTCACTCACAACATTAAACTCGCTACAGCCTATCACTGTGTCCTCACTCAAATGTCAAAGGTCTTCATATATAATGAGCTCGAATCAGTGCTCACGATGTATGATGAGTTCGTTCTATTTATAACCACGCTTTCTAATTGAAAAGGGGTTAATAAAATCATCAGACAACCTCCTGGAAATGTACTTAATTACTCGGCTTTACGACATCAATGTTAACTAAAATTATCTAAACTTATAAACCATGATTATGATTTACATTGTAAAGAGTGATTGTAAAGAGTTACAGATTTGATTGTTTGTATATTTGTATGATAAACTCAAAAAACACTAAACTGATTTGAAAGATTCTTTCACCTATAAAACGTTACAATATCAGCAAGTAACATTCAAAAATATTAGAGATCCTTGCAAAAATTGCAATAATTTAACTCAAGGTATCAAACATTTTCGTGGAGGCGATTGGTGGCGGGGATCTCTCGCGTCCGGCCCTGGTCCAGGCCATGGTACGGAGCGAGAGGGCATGGGAGGCCGTCACCTCCTTCTGCGAAGCAGTAATGCTCGCGACGGAGGAGGTGGAACGCGTGAGGGAGAGGCAAAATACGCGCCATCACGCCCCTAGCCGCCGCAGGAGGAGACGCCCTGGGCGTCGGGAATCGATAGCCGATTCCCCAGTCACCGTAGGCGCGGGCTTGCGGACGGTGAGCAATGGGTAGCTCGCCGTCCGGTAAGGACCAGGCCCGGGTCGACGGTGCCTTGAGTTCCACGCGCGCCTCAAAGAGATGTCAGCGAGTGAAGGGGTCTGATGGGACTATTGCCTGCTGGGGTTGCGGGAAAGTCCGAAAGGGATACCGTGGCCCCTGGCATTGCACAGGCAACAGAAGGAATACGGGTGGGATTTAGTCAGTAAGAATCTGACACGCCCTCCCGCTCAGCCCAGAGCGGGTGAAGTCATTTGATGATTTCCCACGCAAAAAAAAAAAGGTATCAAGAATTTGTCTACAAAAGTTATTATTTGGCCTGCGCTGTGAAAACTATTGATGATACATAAAATAATGTAAAACATGTTTGTAGTAGGTACTCATCCACAATAAAGTGCAATTTAGGCCGCACAGCGCTAATTATCTAGATTTATTCACCTAGAAGTTGCCTCTCTTTCTATCGCGTAACTCTTATATCTTCTGACTACGTTACGCTCAAGAAATTGGCCCGACAAGTCGAGCCCGCCGCGTCTTGTAGCTTCATACCAGAAATGTGGAGTATTCATCTGTGGTATGACAGTCATGCTGAGGTTGCCAGTTAAAATAAAAACACAAATAAACATGAACTTCGACTCAAAAAAGTAACAATATAAAAACCAAACAAATACGAAAATAGTCTTTTAACCAAATTGTTAATGCCTTCGAACGCGTCCATTAAACTATTTCAAAGCAGGCACCAATAATTCGGCTCCCTAAATAATCAAACGAAGTACTTTTGGGAAATATCCAAGATAGAACAAATGAACAAGAAAACCTTCCTTTTCAGGTCTGTGAAAACATTCTGCCAACTGTTATGAAAGCTGTATTTTAAAACAAAAACATCGAGATACCGTGTCTGTGATAAAAAAGAGAGAATTCTTAAAAACCAATACCTTTTTGTTGACAATTAAAAAAAAAACATTTTTTCGCGTGTTATCTGTTGCGATTTAAGAAAATTACGTTCGATGTTGGGTTCTCAATTTAAAAAGTAAGTGTTGCTATTCCAATTACAAATAATTCCTCATTCAAATCAGTGCTCTTGTATTGAAGTGAGAATAAAAAATCTTTTGTTTTTTTGTTGGAATATTGTTAGTTGTTGTTATAAAAAGTGTTGCCAGTGTTTATAATTTAATTTGTGTGTGGTTTTGTGTGACAATAGTGACGTCACAAGAATCGACAATGACGAAGAACTTTTTGACCGTGACCAACATTGTGAACGAAGGTATAAAAGGGAGCAAGATCTCTAAGCTTGGGTTGTCCAAGTACCTCTCTCAGTCTCTGTAAGTATCTAGTGTAAGTTTTTTACTAACTTGAAACTACAAAGCTGTTTTTTTTTGCGAAAGACATTACCTTTTATTTCCTGTATTTGTTTTATTTTTTTTTGGCTAGGGCATCTCGTAGCTCACCTCTGAGGTGATGACTACATAACCGGACATTCCTGTGGCTGCCTTAAGCTACTACACTCAAAGCCTCCAGCCAGGGGCAAAAACTATTATGATTAAAACTAGCGAGCGCTCGCTAAGGGCATCCCCTGTGGGGTACGGACCTCGGCTTAGGGCGTCGCTGGGGGGAGGACAGCAAGTTGGGACTGGCTGGATCAAGGATAATTCATTATTATTAATGGGGGAATTTAAAGCTACTTATTTCCTACAAAGTGTTATCGACTATATATATAGTGCAATCCACGACGACGCGCCCCACTCCGCTCCGCTCCGTACTAAAGTACAGCTTACATACAGTACAGTAATCGCGGAGTGGGACGCGTCGTCGTGGATTGTCTAAAAGAATGTATATTGGAATAGCCAAGTTTTGATCTATTTATTTTAAACATGTAGCATATGCCATAAAATCTTCACGATATAACCAGAGAGTAGTGCGAGTATACTCACACTACTCTAAGCACGCGTAGAATACATCCATAGAAACTGATTTTTTCGACGGAAGAATAGACAAAATGCCAGATTCTGATTGTTTATTCTTCTGTCATGTTGTCTATTCTTCCGTCGACAAAACCGTTTCTAAGTGTTTATAATTATGTTGTGAAAATTTTAATCCAATGAGGGTTATTTTTTTATTTTTTACAACAACACAGAACTTCGGTCTGTGAGTCATTATTTCGGAGCAAAAGTCTTGTGACAGAAAAACCTACAGATTCTCATTTGTTTAATTTCGCGTCTAGCTGTGTCCAAATACGTACAGTACCTACATTAGGTAAATAGCGATTATCGTTAACTGAGTAAGGTAGAGAAACCAGAAATTTCCGAGAATCCAGTGCAAATTATACCCAATAAACTCCAGAATTTACCAACCGAATCAAACCAGCTGTCCCAGAAATGGAACAATTACGTCAAAAGCATATTTGTTATAACTCGTTCATCGTAAAAATATCGCCGATTCGACATAGTTGCAGGAAATAACGGCCCCGATGCTTGAGCGATAAATCTGATGTCGAACATTCGAGTTACAAAATATTATGGTTGTTAGTAGTGTATCAAATCTTCATCGTGTGGCACGACGTTGTATTGTTGGCCCAAAACCTCGCCATTTCGTCGACATCGTCAGTGGAAACGCAGAGGTCGCTATGGCTGCTCTGCCATGCCATCGACACGGCAAATAGGAAGTATATCGAATGTATGGCTTTTGAGTTGGCTTTACTTGATCAAAAATGACGGGTTTTAAATATCCTAAGGTCAGGTGACCCTAGGTTTTGATAGATGCTTCAGAAAATGCAAACATTTTTTCAAAGGTTTTGGCTTTCTTCTTTTATTCAGATTTTTTTTTTAATTTATTATGGGACAATAAACAGCTACAATATAAAATGTTTACAAATAACAATGGTATAGGGTCTTATGGAGTATTAACAATATTGCAGCCCACTACATTATCCGCATGTTAACTAAATTAAGATAATTTAAAAATTGCCACTAGATTAACATTAATCATAAATAAAAAGTAATTGGTTATTAAAATAAATGAAAAATAATACAATTATGCAAGCGCATCTGGTAAGCCTGGGATCTGTCTGCGATATAATTGGAAAAAAGTCTGGACAGTTCTTTAAACGTTAAAGAAAAACTTATAGTTACTGCACCCCAGTATTTCACCCGCATAAGACACAATTCGGATGATGCCTGGGTCAAAATAAAGAAATTCTATTTAGTCCGTCAGTCAGATAATTAAAAAATATTAGTCTCATATTTTTTGCTTCATCGTATTAATAAAAAATGACAGATAAAACGCATTGTTGGAGAATGGGGGTTGCTACGTCACAATTAAGTATAAAATCTACATACTCGTGACGTCATGGTACATTCTAACTCAATGTATCGGCGTAATCTTTTTTAACGTAGAAAAAGAAAAAATACGTGTACGTTTGTTTTTTATAATCTACATGACGGACAAAAAACATTTTTTTTTTGTCATCATCCCTATTCCATGGGAGTATCAGGATAAAAAGTATTCTAATGCCAAATTTCATCCAATTCCGTTCAGCCGTTTTAGCGTGAAAGCATAACAAAGAAACAAACAAACTGTCATTGTCCTCTCGGAGTTGGCTCTTTCACAAGAATGATACCTACTGCAAGACACTCCTTCGGCAAGCAGCTATCTAACTAAGCATGACATTTTCGAAAACCCTTACTACAAATTTGTTTCATTTTGACAGTTCAACCACATTAATTGCATTATTTACGTTGTTGAGCAGATTTTTTTTTTCGAGCTAATGAATCAATGGATTCTTCTTCTTTTCGTGTGGTTAGTAAACTAACCTGGTGTCAGAGTTTTAAAGCCGCCCACGGGCCTCTGACTTGGCTTCACATACTGTCGAGAAATATCTCTCAGGCATGCCGATTTCCTCACGATGTTTTCCTTCACCGTTTTTTGAGCAAGTGATATTTATATAATACGCACATGAATCCGAAAAGTCAGAGGTGCGTGCCTTGGGTTCGAACTCGAGACCTACGACTTGTCAGACTTAGGTAACTTGACTTGTTGTCTTATCTTGCAATGGATTAGCAATTTGTTTCAAAACGATTCAAATTCCAATTGATTGTGTATTACGAAATTAGAGTACAGGTTGATGTACTCTTTCACACTCACGAATGTTTGTAATAGAACAAACTCCTCCTGACTGATGCATCTAAGTCCTATGTCATTTAACAAAAACGTATCCCAAAAAACAATTTCACAAATCATTAGATTGCTATCTTTTTTAGGGTTCCATAACCAAATGGCAAAAACGGAACCCTTATAATTTCGTCATGTCAATTGATCCGTCCGTCGTCCGTCGGCCCAGATGTCGCACAGCCACTTTACTCGGAAACTATTTGCACTATATCGGTGCAAATTGGATAGAAGAAGTATTCTGGGCACCGCTTAACAACGGTGTAGCGAAATTACAAAAAAATAATTAGAGCTGGCAATCCCCATAAATGTAACAGAGGGCACATGCACACAAGCATGTGGGGTTTTATTGGATCCAATAATTAAAAAGATATTTCTTGAGTGACTTTTCTTTTTCTTTTAGTCATTAGTTTTTGAGGAATGGGATAATATCGGTTACAGCCGTAGAAATAACTTTGTTTTTTTAAGTTTTTTTTAGAGAAATACTATGAAAATCAAACTTATTTTCGCGGTCAATAAAAACAATACTGTGCATGAGCTACCCATTGCGACTACGGAACCCTTCACTGAGCGTGGTCCGACAAGCACTTGGCAGGTTTTTATACTATTTCAAAGAATTCGTCCTTTGCGTGTCTCCCAGTAAATTGGCAGTCATTTTCTTTAATTGGATGCAATTTACGTTCAAACTAGTTTGGTAAATAGTTTTATTACAAGTGTATATATGTAAATGTATTTGATGACTTGTTCATTTACGTTTATGGTCTTTTTCTTCTTTTCGTGTAGTTAGTGACTAACCTGGTATCAGAGTTTTAAAGCCGCCCATGGCCCTCTGAGTTGGATTCACATGCCGTCGAGAAATATCTCTCTCTCAGGCATCGCGGATTTCCTCACGATGTTTTCCTTCACCGTTCTTGAAGCAAGTGATAATTACACAATACCCACATGAGACCGAAAAGTCAGAGGTGCGTGCCTTGGGTTCGAACTCGAGACCTATTACTTGGCACGTCAGACGGTCACACCACTAGGCTATCACTGCCCTTAGGTTTTATGGTGATTAGGTTGAATAGTAGCTCGAGTAAAATAATAGTACCTGTTACTAAGGCACCTGTCCTACCGCCAACGAGGAAGCAACTAGATAAATCAACGATTTTCTCTCTCTAGAAACGTACAAAAGATTGCAGATCCCGTGTTAGTAAAAGAGATGCATATACATATGTATTAATAGCAGGGCTCAGATACCGGTTTATTTTTCGAAAAGGTTTCGTTTTAAAAACCTAAGGAACGATTTGTTTCAGTTATGTTCAAACGGAACGTTATTAAAATGGGTTTGACGAAGAACAAAATTTAAATCGTTCTCGGTTAATAAAACGTTTTTAACCATTTTTGGGTTGATCAATAGGAAACTCTCAACACAACCCTCAAAATAATATGTAAACGGCAAGCGCATTGGAATCAATGATGTAATGAAATGAAGATAAGGTACAATTTAACTAAACAAGGTCATGCTTGTCGGTTTCGTTTTCGTTTCGAAAAAAATATTGTACAAAGAAGAACAAATAACATTTCTGAGACCTGGGGCCCAAGTCTGCTATTTTAATAAATTCGTCATTCCAACACGATCCCATTTTCATTTTGCAAAAAGTTCGTAATCTGCTAAATTCATAATGGTCAATCATTGGTTGATCATTGTATTTTACAAACACGATACTCGTTACGAATTAAAATAAATTACTGCACAATGACGTTCTCATGGTAGGTACTGATCAAAGGAACTGTCAATTTTTTTTCAGATTATCGCCTAAGTCCGTCATTCACTTTTCATTATGTACGAGATTATCAATAGATGCCATTTCTTTCAATGGAGTGTCAGTGGCGTCAGCCACAATGGTCACATTGGAAAGTCATAATGACGCCAATATGTTAGTAGATTACCAAACTTGTCAAAATCAACAATTATGAAATCAATGATAGACCATTCTGACACTATTGTAATAGCAGACTTGAGGCCCTGGTTAATAGTTGATCGCTGACTGTTCACAATACCGGCGAGTATTCGTTTGCCATAGCGAAACTCACTCAGCGACGCCTGTTCTCTCTCGATGTAGAACCGATAGGTCTCGGGTAGCACACTCGCTGATACTCGTAGTCTCACTCTTGGTATGTACGAAAGTGATGATGATGATGTGTATGTACGTATCAAAATCATCATTAGCCTACAAAAGTCCACTGCTGGACCTAGGCTTCTCCAATTACACGCTATTCAGCTCGATTCTCGGCAACTCTCATCCAGCCGCTACCACCTACCCCACGTAGATCGTCGCTCCATCTAGTCTGTCTGTCACATTTCCCGATTCGCGACCTTCACTCAAGAACACGTCTACCCCAACGGTTCTACGGCTAATATGATCGGCCTATTGCCTATTTAGCTTGCTTATTCTGTAAGCTATGCCGACAACTTTGGCTGTCTGCCGGATCACCTCCATATGCATGCAAGCGAGTAATCGATCATCGTCTTCACGAACTCGCCCCTCGTTGCTCGCCAACTCGTCTTTAGCTGCTAGCTCTGCTCGCTTTTCGTTAATCGCCGGGCGATGGGACAGGTGCTACATAATTTAGTTAGACTATCAGACTAGCTTATGATTTAAAATGCCTGTTAATTCAACTAAGTGTTTTTTGAACGCAAGTTTCATTGGCCTTGCTGTTTCCACACAGTCACAAAATTAAGTGCATTCTAAGACAAACAAGTGGTTTTTATGAACATTCGCTAGTAATGAGTATTCAGTTTAGAGTATTTGAGCATCGGGAATGTTTTACCGAACTTTACATAGCATTTATTTGTGTCCGATGTATGTATACATGAAGCAAAAAAAGAACACAAATAAAGAAACAAGTTAATGGAAAATATGCGTCACATCCACGCAAAACGGCCATCGCTCAGCATTACGCTGCGACCCTATGCAAGAAAGAGCCCCATTGGCAGCGCTGGTTTTCAGCGACAGCCGGCTTTGACCGGTGCAGCATACAATGAAATATAATTATGATATAAAAATAAAATAAATATACAATTAATTAATTCTACATGCATAAATAAAATATAATATTTTAAATGGCAACATTCCATTCAGTCGGCAATCGACTCGCGCGCTTAGAGTGATCTGTGCGCGCAGCTGTCGGAAAACTATTACGTACGGATTCGTATTATTTTATGTACGTTTCTGAAGCTGAAATCTAGATACCAATAGAGTGATTGGCTTAATCATGTAAACGCTTTCGAATGCTCTAAAAAAGGATGAACTTTTAATAAAAAATGATTTCACTTTTACCTAAGCTCCATTTAAAAAAAATTAAATTGTATGTCTCTACGGTTCTTTTTTATGCAGAATATTTAATTCAATTATCATTCCATATCGTTCTTGAATTGCGATGAAATTGCCATACATTTGACTTATCCATCGTCGATAACGCTGATAGAATTTCACTACCTATACCTATATTCCATTTGAAATAAGATTAGACATTTAAACAAACCTTTTTTACAGTTCTTTCAACCAATTCTGACTTCTATACCGTAGGCACAAGGATGGCATTAATAGCAAAAAGTTGGTACAATACTAACTGTTTACTGCAGCTGCCATTTGTCATGCCACCAACGCAATAGAAGTCAAAATCGGTTGAACGGACTGTTAAAAAGATTTAGTTAAATGTCTAATCTTATTTCAAATGGAGTACTCGTATAGGCCCTTTTGAGACCAGACAGCTAAATTTTTAACACCAAACAGTCGGAATTCAAAAATAAAAATTCTGTCCACACGCGCGTATCCAATTACACTTGAGTTTTGTGTTGTCACGTCATTGTATTGGCTGGCACGATTGACATCTAGAGTCGTTTTATTTTGGAGCCATTCTAAAGTTTATTTCGGGATACATGACAAACCGTTTCAGAAAGGTTTAGTTTGTTTCCATACAAGCAGAGGCATGAGGAACAGGGCGTAAAGTTCACTCATCCTCTATAGAAAAGAGAGGATCCTCCGACCAGCCGGGTGTTGCCCGACAATTGATGTTGGGATGTTCTATATTTATGTACTCGTTGCCCGATAAACCCTGCTTGCGAGATGCAGATATTGCTTGACGTCATGGTGATTCGTAGTTCACATGTGGCGTTGTAGATGCCACCACAGGCTCATCACCATCTGCCTAGCCCTTTTCAAACCTTTTATAAACCCTAATTACAAATCTATTTACGAGTAGTATGTACAAGTACATAATAAAACTTAAAAAAAGGGTAAGTAGTCATTGGCCATCAAAAAATTCGTCAAAATCGCTGTCGATGGGAAAAGTGCCTAAAAGGCTGGCAGCATTGCCACGTTGCATGGCAATGCTGATTCTTCAAAAAAAGTAGAAAGTCTAAACATAATTCATGATCACCTGGCCTTCCTAACAATGTTGTTCCTTGCTCTTGTTTCATGTTTATAATTGTATATACGTACATCTATGTATACAATGTGGATCTGGACTTACGACATTAAATTAAAACGAGCACAGTACTAGTCCATAGAAACATTTTAAAATACGAAGATTAGTAGTTAATAGAAAATTGAAAAATTGCAATTTTCGACTGCATAAAAAGTAAACACGCTTTATCTACGAAAAGTCACGCCTGTTGCGCGGCCCGATGCGGGTCGCGGCGGGGGGCGGCGCCTGCGCTGCGGTGCGGGGCGTAGGTGGACGTGGGTAGGTTTAAAAAATCACTGGTTGAATAATTAATCACATAATATCACATCACAATCAGAATTTACATCAATAGTCAAATTTATAAATTTTCAAGGTTTCCACCGTTGTTCATTATGCACAAGCGACATCGATACCTAATTAAATAACTAATAGTAAACTAACACTGAACAATAAGTCACACTAAATCGTCTTTAATCACAAATAACAACTAATTTTTTTCGCAAAATCACAACAATGCGCGCGCGGCTCGTCTCGTGGTAAATAGTAGCCATGTGCGCTCCTCAAAGGGCGCCCCTGCACTGACTGTGACCGAGTCCCGAGACTGCCGAAAAAATTCCGCTCACACACACACTCGCAATTGTCTATGCACCACTAATGCATAATTTGCGTAAGTAATATTTCTTTTTCTTTCTAATTGTAGTATTATTTTGTGGGATTGGGCGGGGCGCGTCAGAGTGGAATCATTTAAAACTTTTTTCTGTCTCTCAAGCATATTGAGACGTAGAGGATAGAATCGTACGTTTTGCACAGGTTCTTGACCTTACAATGTTTACCTATTATTACGGACTCAGATCTACATCATGTTGAAAAATAAGAAAATTAAAAATAATTTCCTGTGACTAAAGTATTCATTGGATTTGATTGATTTTTTGTATACGGGTAAAGACACTCTTTATGTGGTTTTGAGGAATGTCAAGCGTCCTGCTCCACATTGTATATATTTATATGAATAAGTTTATGCTTTATGTATGTATGTATTTATTGTATATATAGATGGTACACCGCTGACTACCTGCAGTATTGTCTCTCGTGTTACATTTAATGCATCCAAAGGTTGTCTGTAAAAGATCGCTTTAAGCGATAAGACCGCCCATTGTGTCACCATATGTAAAATTTCTAAATTTATGTCTGTAATTTATATGGTGTACACTAAAGAGTATTCTATCTATCTATCTATGTTGTGGTCGGCTTCCAGTTTTACCAGATGCAGTTGAGTACCAGTATTTAGCATGGCACGAATGCCCAACTGAATTCCAACACCCAGTTACTGGGCTACACCATACCCCTTGGTAAGGCTGGTTGTCAGTCTTTCAGGCCTTTGACTACCCGTAACGACTGACAAAGATCACAGTCAGATATCCTGTGGCCAGGATCGATGGCGTAACGTGTTTTTCGAAGAACGGATGCAATATAATTATCATTAACGATGAAATTTTCTTTTTTTATTATCCCCAATAATTGACCTTTTTGAGAATTTGGTATAAACTAGTATAGTATTGGCCGTTTCACGAATTATTTGTTTATAGAATCAGTCCATAAAAGACTCACTTGCCATTTTGAAAATAGGGCAATCTGCGCTTAAATCAATAAAAAATTTGCTATTTATACCTATTTATAGAAATAAACGTCTCGTTGTTCTAGTGGTCACAAGCGCTACTGCTGAACATAAGGTTCTGGGTTTGATTCCCAGGTCGGGCAGTGTCATTGGGTTTTTCTTCCTGGAATTTCTCAGTAGCAGCCTGAAGTCTGGATTTGTGCCCGGTTGATGGCAATAGGCTCGCCCCTTATCACATGGGACTTAAACATAACTGGCAAAATGTGGGTTTACTATAGGTACACTTCTGCCCAACCCTTCGGGGAAAACAAGGCTATGTTATATACGTAGAAATAATAATATATGAAATAATTTTTGCCCAAAACTTTTTACGGTATTTCGGTCTATTCAACCCTTCACTGAAACATGAAACCGGGGCAGAAGGGATACCCTGCTAGGTGTTAACCGACTTTCCTGATAGCAGTTACGTAGAGGCAGGTAATTAAGCCTGGTCGTATTAATTAGTTGGGGTAATTGTTTTACCTCTTCATCACAGCTTGTGTGAGGCTTAAACTATAGGCAATAGCGATTTGATGTAAAAGCGGAAAGTAAAACTGAAAAGTACAATTTCATGCTTCTTCTTTTCCACAAACAATTTTTATTATTTTAATGGTCTTTTCAACCGACTTCAAAAAGGAGGAGGTTCTCAATTCGGTTGTATGTTTTTTTTTTTGTGTGTTTGTTACGCGATTACTCTGCCAATTATGAATTTAGTTTGATTATTATTTTGGCGTTTGGTAGGGCATACTTCAGAAGTGGTCCCATATAAATTTTGTCAAGATCTGATGAGGGGTTTTGGAGTAATAAATAATACGCAATAATACGTATTTTTCCCACCTAGTATATATGTGGACGATGTTCTAATAGTTCCTGTCACTGTAATTTACATAGCAGGTAGTGGTATTCAAATTTTTGTGGGGGGTTTGTGTTGGTACCACAACTAAAAAGTGAAAAATAAAAACTTTTATACAAAAAATAAAACCGACTTCCAAAAGAAAAACACTACAAAGTGAAAAGTAACTGATTTCGGGAGTCGGTGTCTTTGGTTTTGTATTTTCGTTTTTTTGCCACCGACTTCCGAAATCAGTTATTTTTCACTTTGAAGTCGGTTTTATTTTTAATAAAAAAGTTTTTATTATTATCTTTGGTTTGACTAATTTTATTTTTTCCTTTTAATACTTGTACATCATATATTATTATATATAATTAGTTAGTTGTGTAGCGGTTACACCGCCACATACTAACTACGCATCAAAGACATGACGTCACACAAATCCTGCATCGCGCAATTAGAGTTTACCGCGCGAACGACATAGATAAGACTATCCGAAATCAACAGTCGGGCAGTCGGCCCGCCAGACACAACACCCGTCTGGTTGGAGGATCCTCCCTTTTCTATGGTGGATGAGTGAACTTTACACCCTGTTTATCATACCTCTAAATTGGTGACCCCGAGTATGAACGTCAACGCAGCCTTCGTGCAACTACTTCAGGGTGACGTCATCATCATCACTCCCGCAAGCGTTCGTGAGGCGAGTCACGCAGACAGTCAGCACCCTCGGCTTCAACGGGTATCCTGACCACCAGCATGCAGCGAACGCGCATTCCTGGTCATCACCCTCAGCCTCATCACCCCGACTCACTGGGGAATCAACGCAATCATCTCAATCAGCGCAATCACCGCTATCACCTCAATCAACGCAATCATCTCAATCAGCGCAATCACCGCTATCACCTCAATCACCGCAATCACCTCAATCACTACAACCGCTGCAATCATCGCAGACAGTTCCGACTCACCGCGAACTGTGCGGCACCTGGTTCCGACTCACTGGAACCTTAGCTGGCACTGTGAAGTATCGCAAGATACAAGACTCAGCCCACTATCGACCTCCGGTCTCCGGAGGGGAGTGATGTAGCGGTTACACCGCCACATACTAACTACGCATCAAAGACATGACGTCACACAAATCCTGCATCGCGCAATTAGAGTTTACCGCGCGAACGACATAGATAAGACTATCCGAAATCAACAGTCGGGCAGTCGGCCCGCCAGACACAACACCCGTCTGGTTGGAGGATCCTCCCTTTTCTATGGTGGATGAGTGAACTTTACACCCTGTTTATCATACCTCTAAAGTTGTATACACAGAATTTAGATAGTATTAAATCGTATATTGTATAAAACATATATATGTAAAATAAACGTATTTAGTTTGACTATAACAACAATTATAACCTTATAGATACCGTACTGCAAAAGTACGTTCTACAGGACTCAAATTCGGGCTTTAAAACTGTAATAGGTATTATTTTCATCACCTTTTGTGAAGCATATTTCTGTGTCTTTTTTATTATCAGGAGATGACATGACGGGTCCTAAACCTAAAGTATTGGGTTCCGGCTAAACTGCAAAAGAGAGAAAAAAATGGAAAGGAAAGTCCTTCTCCTGCAAAAGGATATAACAAGCTCATAATAATATTTTTTTGTGTCTTTGGTCGGCTTAAAACTTGGGCATCATCAAACTTTAAAGTTTAGCTCTTTCTCTTGTATTGACGTGAAATTTTAAAATAATTCCATATGTCTGGATAAAATAGCGAGGATATAGCGGAGCTCAGAGTTGACTTACATGCTCATCATAACTGTGAGTCCAAAAATCATTTAGTGCGTTAACATACAGGGTGGAAGGAACATCGACGCGAAAACTGATACCATGGATTCAGTACATAATTCTGAACCCCACACCGTTGAAATTTTTCGTCGGTTATTAAAAAAAAACTGCTGTTCCATACATTTTGACCGCGTAGGTATTGAACTTTTCTATGAAACAGCTGTTTATTTTTTAATAATCGACAAAAAATTTCAACGGAGGGTTGGGGTTCAGAATTTTGTACTGAATCCATGGTATCGGTTTTCGCGTCGATGTCCCTTCCACCCTGTATAGTTTGCCTTTTTAATCGCTGTCATTCCCCACTTGCACCACCCAAAACTTAAAGGTCCCTCATGGATCGCTCTTATTTTAATGAAGTTTGGGGCTGGGCAGCGGCTGTGCTACTAGAGGGCTTGTATATGACTGAACTTTAACTAATTATTAATATGATGCTTTTCAAATATTAAGTGTTATACTGTTAGATGGTTTTAAAAGAGGATAGCAGCAGCCTCTCTAGCAAAAATTTGGTAAAAGTGTTAGATATCTATTACAAATTGTAACAACGAATCAATTTTCACGTCGCTCCCTCCGGATAGCTCATGACATGAATTATATTTTCGGGTATTCACTCGTGGTTCACATTTTTGTATAATCCTTAAACAATGACTATTGCATGGCGACCAAATCCACACCTCTGATATATTTTCGTAATTTTCTGATAAAATCATCAAATCAATCAATGAAAAACGAGGTCGAATGCTCATGTACGAATGATATACAATTGAAAATAAGGTTGGTCTGAAATGACACTAACACCTTATATACACATATACTCTTCAAAAGTCAATGTACATAAAGAAATATATATTTATGTAGATCAATAAATCAACCAACTCAGTTTATCGCAGTCCACGGTTGGACATACTTTGTTGGACATTCTATTTACCTATCGTGGTATAGTAATCTTATTCTAGGCGCATCGTCTTCACATATAATTAATGTATACAAGATATTGTGAAAACATTTTAAAAGAGTAACGATGGACTTTCTTGCCCATTCTTCTCCATCAGATCCATCATACGAAAACTACCTTTTGGAAGGGGCGACTAGAATCATTTTTTTTTCTGTAAATTTTGACGTTCAAAAGTGCCTTTTTTGTGCCTAATTGAAATAAATTATTTGACTTAGCCTTTGATGGTGAAATAGTCGAAAATGTATGGGACTAACGTAAGCTACCAAAAAGCGTATGTTTTGTTGAAAAGAGGCTTTTGCCTTGCAATGGGACAGTAATAGGTATCACCAAGAATTCTTCATCAAGTAATTTCTCTTCTCTTTCAAGTTTCAAGGGGCGACTAGATCGCCCCTTCCAAAAGCTACCTTTTGGAAGGGGCGATCTTTTAATTATTTTAATATCAATCCTTTTTCTATGGATGGGACACTTAATATCGTGTCCTGCGTGTCCTGTCAGCTGCACGTTACAGGAACTGATGGGCGTTGGTGATGGCGCCAAACAAGTCGCCGAATTCTGGGCCGAGTCTATTTAGATTGCTATCGACACGCTAAGAAGAAGAATCCTTTTTCTTGTTAGCAATTCTAATTTTAATAAATTATTTGACTTTGACATAGGCCTCCCACGCTGCGCCACAACACCCGTTCCTCCACCTACGGCATTCAGTTCGTCCAAGCCACCTTTTTAAGGGCGTCGGTCCATCTAGCTGGAGGGCGTCCCCCACTACGTATTAAGAAAAAATTTACTGATTGATATATAAGAAAGCTTACTTATTTATGCTCTGTATCATGACGTATTTTTAAACGGAGTTTATTTTTCAGATGAAACCTACTATTGGTTCAACATCTTGACCTGGTGGTAGTCATAAGCTCAAAAGTCTAACAACCAGTTTTACCAAGGGGTATCGTGTTACCCAGTAACTGGGTTGAGGTCAGTCAGACAGTCGCTTCATATAAAATTACTGGTATTCAGCAGCATCGGGTTAGACTGTAAGCCGACCCCAATATAATTGGGTAAAGGCTAGGCAGGTTGATTTGACCTATGGGTCTTGTTATATTCCGTTACTGAATAGACGGTAAGAACAAGTAAATAGATAACTTTGTCAAATTAATAGCTATAAGGAGCTGAGGACCTCAGAAACAGGGCAAAGATTTCAATGGTACGTTCGCCCCGCCCTTCTTTTTTTTTTTTTGGGTGGGAAATTATCTAATAACTTCTCCCGCTCTAGGCGGAACGGAAGGGCGTGTCAGACTCTTACTGATTAAAGCCCACCCGTGTTCCTTCAGTTGCCTATGCGTTGCCAGGGGCCACGGTATCCCTTTTTGACATATTTAAAAGAGTGTCCTTGGAGTTTCTTGCCCGTTCTTCTCCATAGAGATCTACGTTTTGGAATGGGCAACTAGCTTCAACTTTCTGACTAACTGACTGACTCTTTGACAATTCAAAAGTGCCTGTAAAGGGTTTAATTGAAATAAATGCTTTGAGTTTGAGTTGAGTTTGAGTTTGACATTCCCGCGACCCCGGCAGACGACTAAGCTTCCTTATATCGCCCCGCCCTGCCACGTCAAAAGATGGTCGCGATTCTGTTTCGTATTGACTCTTTTGACATACGCAATGTCGCTAAATTTTGACTTGATTGTCATCGAAAGGTCATTATTATTGTTTGAGCACTCACTTACAACTTTTCCCATGACTTAAGGGCTCATACACCAATGAAACTGAACGCGATCGGCATTTCAAAAACGCGTTCAAAAGCTGTTAGTGTCAAAGTTGTTATGGAATATTGTACACTGACAGCTCTTAAGCGTATTTAGATGTGCTGAACGAGTTCAATTTCATTGGTGAAGCGCTAATTAGTACGGTGAGGGCAAATCGAACGATTTAAATCTTTGGGAATTTCCCACAATGATCAGTAGATTCATTGTTGACATTTAGACAATAGTCAAACACACATGAGACAAAAGTAAGATAATTGAAACCCTGTGAACTCTTGACATTTAAACACACATGTAGGTTCCTCTACTAATTTAAATTAAAGGTTTCCAGTGACATTTTGTAAATCAAAACCAGTCTAAATCTTCAAATAAATTCGCTTTCAAATTCTGTTTAGTAATTAGAAATTATTAGGAAATAAATTAATGTTTCGCTGAAATTCTGCTTTACTTAAGGAATTCTTAAAATTGTTTCTGATTTGGTCATTAGGGATTTTAATTTACTTACTTAAGAAATAATGGACCCGATGGTGAAATGAGTTTATACAACCGGGTTTTTTGAGCAAAATTCAAGACTTAGATACTACCACCTCGTCTCTCACCAATCAAAATATTTTGTTTTACCGTCTACTAATAATAACAGAAGGCGGTGGTAGCACAGTGGTAGCTTGGAAACTTACGTGTGTTGGTCATGGGTTCGAACCCAAGCAGGCACAATACTTTGTGTAATTTATTTCAACAACACTGCTCTCAGACATGAGACATCTACCAACCCGCACTGGGCCCGCGTGGTGGATTATGGCCCACTCCCTCTCACAGAGTTGAGGTCTGTGTTCCAGAAGTGGGTTGATTATAGGCTGATTTCGCAATAATAACAGCCTTCAAGCCAGACTGCCTCGTTGGTCTAGTGGTCGCAAGCGCTACTGCTGAGCATGAGGTCCTGGGTTCAATTCCCAAGTCGGGCAAAGTATTATAGAGTTTTTCCAACAGGAATTTCTCAGTAGTAGCCCGGAGTCTGGAATTGTGCCCGGTTGATAGCAAAAGGCTCGCCCCCTATTACATGGGACCTAAAAAAACGGGTTGCACTCCGGGAGTGCCGGCAGAAGTGAAAACTTGAATATTAACGTTGTGCATTTTTGATATTTTGGAATTGTTAGGGAATAATTTTTGCAAAGGTCTACTCTCCCTCCGTCTTACGAATTTTTGATCAGGTCACGTGTCCTGATGCGAGTACCCATCACAAAAAAGTGCATCACGCCGCTAAAGAAGTTTTGCCTTCAAAAACTTGCGAAAGGTGGGTGTACTACAGGTACACCTCTGCCCATCCCTTCGGGGAAACTAGGCGTGATGTTATGTTATGTAACAACCTTCAAATATTGTAAGTCAATAACTCTTTTATACAAATGAGGAACGAGCGTTAATAACTAACTTTGGGCAATTCCAACTATTTATGTCAGCACCCTAATCACGTAACACTCTTTGAATCACAATCTAAAAGAAAGAAAGAAATATGTTTGTTCTGCACAAACAAAACGCACATTTAAAGAAAACACACAGATATAAAAGTTGCCAAAAGCCTCGTATTCAACCAACAAATAAACTCTCAAAAATGTTGTTCATCGGTTGATGTCAAGGCGTCGGACCAAAGACGATATTGCGTAATTACTGTTGCAACATTACGTACTCTGTGGTTGCGACATTGAAACACACACACACACACACACAATACATTTAAGGGTTTTGGTGGAAATTCTTAGTCCATTGCTTCACAGGTTTGTCATATTCGTTTGTTCAACAACGAACCTAATTAATGCCATGAACGTTGCTAAACCACAGATTATTGCAAATGGTTCTCGCCGCAAAATCATTTAAATGAAAAGCAAATCTTGCTACGACACAATAAAAGAAAGTAAATAAATGAAAATGAAATAAAAGAAACAAAAAAAAAAAAAACAGAAAAAAAAAGTACTTAGATAGTACTGTGTGCCTCACGGCTGCGCCAAATAGGGCCAGTTCAGCATAAATGCCAGACAACTAGTGTCTGACGCTGGTTTTCAACTGAACCTTATGTTACGAGGACGTCTTACGAATGTAAATCAGTTTTATTGTGTGTAAGTGTTATATAGTAATATAGTGCAATTCTATAAGTTCCCTCTTTTTCTGTTGCCTAACTTAAATCTTTGATAATAAAGTGCAATTCAGGTCGCACAGCGCAATTAGCGCTAATTAACCTACAGTTATAGGAGTTGCCTCTGACTCTATCTATCGCGTAACTCTTAAATCTTCTGACTACGTTACACTCACTGAATTGGCCCGACAAGACGGGCCCGCCGCGTACTTGTAGCTTCATATCTAAAATGCGGAGTGAACCGTGTTTAATAATCTGTGGCTAAATTGTCAAAATGAAAGGCATTACCACCAAATTCAAATTCAAAATATTTTATTTCACATAAACCTACATGGGCACTTATGAAACGTCAGAAGCTAGGTGCACGGTTCCAATTGGTCGTTTCCTATGGAGAAGAGCCGGCAAGAAACAAGTCCATTTTCCAGATCAAGTGCCATTTTAGATGTGTTACGCAATTACCCCCCCCCTGGTTTTCAATATTCACCTATTTTCCTTACAAATATGAAAAAGTCACGTGATAATTGACAAATCTCAAACCCGAAATAATCAAGTGACTTAAATTTACTGCAAAAAACACGAATAATATTCTCGTACATAACAATAATTAGTTACAGCTAACGGGCGATAAAAATACGGAATTGTATCCCTTACATAATATTCTCTCCGAACATTGAAATAATTGCCTATAAATACAGGCCAAACAATATAAAATATTTCAAAAATTCTCAGGACACACATTCAAAGTAATAGCAGATCCTATCCTTAACCTAGATCTTCGTAAGACTAAATTACAAAAAGTAGAAAGCTAAATTCAAGAGATTTCACCTGAAACTCAGCCTACCCCTGGGCCTAGTTAATTGTTGTGCTCAAGTTTCTCAGCAAAGCCTGCTTTAATTTTCAAGGCATTTTTGTTAAAAGTTATAAAAAAAAACTGTGTGCGTTCCACAGAGTGATGAGAAGTATAGATTGTCTCATAGGTCATTGACACGAGCGTCAAAATAACATGATTTGGGAATTAGTTTGAAGTATACCCAGCATTACATAATACGGAAGCTTCGTCAAATCGTTTAAAATAAATATTTTGTTAAAAAAAATTTTTTTTTACCTGGGACAGTCCCCCAAAATGCCGCCCTTCACTACTTCCCAGTGCTTTAGCTGGGAAGAAGAAGTGGCGAAACCAACTCCACAGCAGCACTTGTCTATTCTGTTTTTAAACTAAGCCACCGCTGTCCATCCATTCTTCTGTCCGTCTGTCTGTCAGCGGGCTGTAATAGGAAGACAGAACCGTCATAGGTAGACAGTTGTTTTTTTTACTAGATTGTGTATTTCGATTGCCGCTATAGCAACGATTAAATTAAGTTAATAATTTAAAAAAAAAAATAGAAATAGAAAACATTTATTCGACACAGACACAACACAACAGCAAAAAACACATTAAACAAAAAAGAACAAAAAACATAACAATAAAATTGCAGTAAAATTTAGCTGAGCGTGCCCATACCGAAAGGGTTACCATCTCAGCATTTGCTGGGCGTCAGACACCCAGCGCTGGTTTTCAGTTGGCACCCCGCAGTGACACTCCCTCTATTAGTAACGTGTTTTTGCTCGATCTTAATACGGTACGGCGACATCAGCTTAGACCCAGACCCATTGGTTGGGAAGTGCTAATCGTTATAATCGTGTATAAAGACGCGAGTGAACTTTCTGATTTTAATGAAATTCTGTGACGAAAATACGGAATGCTATATTATTTGATTAGAGAGCGGCAGAGCAGAATCAGCCTATAATGTTTTCACCACTGGGACATAGGCCTCCTCCCAGTGAGTGGGAGTGGGCCGCAATCCACCACGCAACCCTAAACCTACCTAGTGCGGGTTGGTAGATGTTACGCGGCTTCGATTTTTTTTTGTTCACTCGTAAGCTGCGACCGTTATCACTGGGCCACCACTACGGCATTAGACCTCTTTTAATCCAAAATTGGATACACTTAATATTCTCTACGAGTTACGATATTCAAGCAAGGTATCCAACACACTGACGGGGTCCGCTAGGGCCGATGCCTGCCGGGGTCGCGGGAAAGTCTGAAAGTGATACCGTGGCCCCTGGCAACATACAAGCAACTTAAGGAACACGAGCGGGTTTAGTCAGTAAGAGTCTGACACGTCCTCCCGTTCCGCCCAGAATGGGAAAAGTTATTTAATAATTTTCCACCCAAAAAAAAAAAAATATCCGACGCATCGGCTGCCTCGCTATCATTAGCTCACTAGCTGCTTATCATTCACCTCGGGATGAGCTATCTAGTTCATGTCGTGCAAACTCGAGTGAAATACAAAACGTGAAGGAACGTCTATCTTATTATAGAGTCTTTGGCACATTCACAATTTTGTCTTGCCTACATATTACTTTAAGAGACGACCCGCGAGATATTTGTATGCTAATTCAGCCATTTTGAAAGAATAAAAGAAGTATTTTTTGCTCTGTTTCGTTTAGCTTGCCTTTTTTGCGTTGTGTCGAAGGCTTGAAGTCACGTTTCGTGGTAATAGCTATAATATTGTGGTTTTTACACATGAGTTATCGTGGCTGTGTTTTTTCTGGGGTAGAAAATAAGTCTAAGTATTCTATTTTTGGGTGGTTTAGAGACGCACTGAGCTATTTTGAATAGATGATGTTGCAGCGTTTATAGCTTAACTACACACAACACAATATCACGCCTGTAATTCCAAAAGAGTTAGGCACCTACCTGTGTACCTAGTACACCCACATTTTGCCAGTTATATATGCCCCAGGGCTGAGCCTTTTACCATCAAGGTTGGCCACAAATCCAGACTCCGTGCTGCTACGGAAAAATCCAATAACAAAATTAGACTTTTTACCGACAATTTTTGCACTTTGTCTGTACTATATTTAAGGCTTGCTCCATAAGTGGAAGTAACTACTTTTCATCACTACCACCATCAGTGATAGCCTAGTGGTGTGACCGTCGGACTGCTAAGTCATAAGTCTCGAGTTCGAACCCAAGGAACGCACCTCTGACTTTTCGGATTCATGTGCGTAATGTATAATTATCACTTGATTCAAAAAACGGTGAAGAAAAATATCGTGATGAAACTAGCCATGCCTGAGGGATATTTCTCGACGGCATGTAAAGCTAAGTCAGACGCCCATGGGCGGCGAAAAAATCTCTGACACCAGGGTATAGATAGTGCAATCCACGATGACGCGCCCCACTCCGCTCCGCTCCGTACTAAAGTACAGCTTACAGTACAGTAATCGCGGAGTGGGGCGCGTCGTCGTGGATTGCACTATCTGTAGTCTCTAAACACACGAAAAAAAAAGAAAAAACCAGTCTGCAAGATACCCAATTCAACCACAAGTTATTTATTACATCAAATCTCTTCCCAAAATTCATCATAGTGTTTATTTTATATCGGCAAACTTGTTGACGCTGGCAATCTGCCAGTCGGTGGCAAATTACTTTGGTCATATTTCACGATATTTGACTTGTGTAGTGTTACTAATGGGATCTACTTATTTACGGTTTATAGCACATCGAATTACATACTCTACTCATTTTCACTTCACGATACATTAGGTTTTTAAGGAACATTGTATAATGTAGTTTTAACAACATTTATTTTTCAATACACTAAATCGCTCGTAAATTGGCTTTTTTTGAACCGCGTTTAGGTTTATAATGAAGTGTAAAAAACACGCGTGCTTTTTACTTAATATTACTGCACTAGTGCGATAATGTGTGCCACAGAATAGGTACTATTTACTATTCGCAGATGTGCGCTTTTTTAATCTCATCAAAGAGACTTCATGCAAATAATGTATGATAAAATAATATAACGTGTAATACCGCTCGAGTGTATAAAATTATCAACATAGTATCATAATGTACAATTTTTTTTGCCCGTTTATTATTTTTTAAAGTCAAGCAAAGCAACGTATCGTTTTGAAAAAAAAGACGTACAGACGAACACCTCCTCCTTTTTTGAAGTCGGTTAATAATAACAAACGTAATGATAACGGAGTATCCTAAGCAACCACTCCCGTTTCAAAATTCGTAGCTGAGTAGGCATTAGAAGACAACTTCGAAATCTACATTTTTTTCTCGACGCGTAGGTACTGACCTCCGTTGAAACACACTAGTGCTGTGACATTCTGGTTCATCATCATAATTTAAGCCAAAGGACGTCCACTGCTGGACTTAGGGCTTGTACATAAAATTGCGATGCGACGTCGCATCGTAAAAATAGAACGAATCCGCAATGAAAAAAATGCGAATGCGAAATCGCATTGCGTCGCATCACAGTTTTATGTACAAGCCCATAGGCGGTGCTTGGTGGAGGCACCAAGCACCGCCAATTCGAGCAGTTCTGTGCTCCCCGCATCCAGCGGATCCCTGTGGCCTTCACCGGGTCATCGGTCCACCTTGTGGGAAGCCTTCCAACGCTGCGTCTTCCGGTACGCAGTCGCCATTCCAGAACATTTCAGCCCCATCGGCTATCTGTTCTGCGAGCAATGTGCCCTGCCCACTGTCACTTAAGTTTGCCAAGTTTTCGGGCATTCTGGTTACTTATTGGTGATTTGATGTTATTTTTTAGAAACACCGTAGACGATAGGCTTTAGAACGACGTTATTGGCTAGAAGATTTTGATTATCACAGAACTATAAAAATGTGCAAAGTTGACCTAAAGAACGCTATTATCAATTTGAGCTGAGGAACAAGAAAATTTAATTTAAATTAATTTTCATTGTAACAAAAGCAAACTATCTTAAACGTTAATAGGTGTATACAAAATGTATTGTAAAACACAATTTGTATTTCCTGCTACAAGTTCTGAACCCGGAAAATGGAGCATTTCCCCCGAGGACATTTGAGAACCGACTTGTCTTCTCAATAGATTGTTCTTAGAGCTTGCACGTGTTCCAATAGAAAAGCTATCAGAAGACAAAATAGATAGTAGTGTAGAGGTTACTAGCTGGCCACTTATAAGACTGGCAACAAAACAAACAAACAAACACACAAACATAGAAAAACAAAACACAAACACACAGTACAATGAATGAATGTTAGACAGCTCTAGCAGCCCGGAGCCTAAACCGAACTATCTCCTAGAACAATCTAGGAGATAGTTCGGTTTAGGGCTCCGTGTGGAGCAAGAAGCGTTGTCCTATAAGTTGTGATTTCTAATACACCGGTTCTCTGGATCCCTTAAAGTACCTTTAAGGGATCCAGAGAACCGGTGTATTAGAAACAGTCTATCATTTGAAGTTACAAGCCCTCAGTGAGGTCCAACCCCTCACAGTACCGTAGCTTCTCTTATTGGCACAAATAATAATCAGTATATAACGTTCTTACTGCTGGGACATAGATTTCCTCTCTTGGGCCATATCCCACCACACGGGCCAAGTGCGGGTTGCTGGATATCTTTCATCATCTGCGTAGCCTTCTATGTTCTATGTTATGGGGTTTGGTTTCCACACTCAGTCCGTCAGGTGTACCATTGTGTGTGGGCCATAGCGGCCGTTTGGGGGGTTATTCCAACCAGCCCACCTCCCTCCAGAAGGCAATTAGGTGTCCTGATTTGTCTAGAACATTTGTGTATAATCTGGGTGACCCGAGGGTATCTGTTCTGATCTGGGTAACGCCCGTGCATTCAAATAGCACGTGCGCAACTGTTGGGGGGGTTATTCCAACCAGCCCACCTCCCTCCAGAAGGCAATTAGGTCTCCTGATTTGTCTAGAACATCTGTGTATAATCTGGGTAATCCGAGGGTTTCTGTTCTGATCTGGGTAACACCCGTACATTCAAAGAGCACGTGCGCAACGTAGTGCGCTACGTAGCCATTTTCCCAACTCTGTTGGGGTTGGCTTCCAGTATAACCGAAACCAGCTGAATACCAGTATTTTACATGGAGCGACTGCCTATCTGACCTCCACAACCCAGTTACTGGGTAAGACTTTCGGGCTTCTGACTTGGTACCCGTAAAGATTGTCAAAGATCTACAAATGACAGCCGGGACCAACGGCTTAACGTGCTTTCCGAGGTACAGAGGGGTCTTGATATGTAATGGATGGTCATCCATCAATGAACCGCAGTAGCTTAGCCTTCGATCGACCCTTGCGGCTGTTATTATTTAGCAAAGACCCCTGGATATCAGCAAATACTGAAAATTTCTCACCTCTTATAGTCTTACATAAACTTTCAGTCCTAGAAAAACTTGATACTAGAACAAAGGCTACAAAGTTCGACACGGTACAAGGATACCAAATGATACTTCTTTCTTTGTCCCTAGAAAGAATAAAACTTTGAAACAGTTTACGTGATTTATACTGTAAATATGTTGCCGACATTATATTTTTTTCGTTTATGGAACAAGGTTCTATTATTACTGTATCGGCACGAGTTTTCGGGTAATCCCCGAAAGTTAAGGCAGAGGGGTACCTCTAATACACCCACATTTCGCCAGTTATGTTAGATCCGATGGAATAGGGCGAGCCTATTGCCATCGACCGGGCACAAATCCAGACCCGGGCTGCTACTGAGTAATTATTCTTGATAGAAAAACCCAATAGCCATGCCCGATCGGCTTCTGGGCCCTGACTTTCAGCAGCAACGCTTGCGA
Organism: Xanthia togata; assembly: GCA_963853775.1. NCBI lineage: Eukaryota > Metazoa > Arthropoda > Insecta > Lepidoptera > Noctuidae > Xanthia > Xanthia togata. The sequence goes on along the minus strand of OY970817.1, from coordinate 8,456,910 downwards.
CCGCTGGACCAACGAGCCATTCTTCGTAGTATCTACTTTTATGATAAAAAGTCCCCTGGCGTTAAAATGCACACACACATCGAGCTTTAGAAAGAGACTGTCACATAGGTATGAGTGACGTTCGACGACGACGATGACGAAAACCATGAAAACGACACCCATGACGAAAAGTTTTGACAATTTTAGCTGCCGCCATTTTGTATTTTCATTTTGACAACACTATCGGCTATAGCACACTCGAAAACCATGAAAAAGTACACCCATGACGAAAGTTTTATAAATGTTCACAGCCGCCATCTTGGATTTACATTTTAACCTCACTATCTACTTTAGCACCCTCAGAAGAGCTCGTGGATAATTAATGACAGCCACAAAGGTCGATCCATCAGGTTAAACAACGCTTGCCGGGGTTGGTCCGTGGATCGGTGACCATACATACCGAGACTCCTCCATCCCTGGGAAAGTACGTTAATCCATTGGTCCCAGCTGTCATCCGTGGATCTTTGACATATTCAACTATATCAACAAAAAAATCGCGGCTCCCATTTCGTACCCCCCAGAAAAAATATCCATTTTACGTTCACATGGTCGTCATGTCTAGGAAAGGGTTTTTTTTTAACAAGCAGTCCTTTGTTGATTTTTAATTAATCAATTCAATAATATTTAGGGGAGTGCAAGCTTTAAATACATGCCGTTTTCAAATAAAACACAGTCATGTCATTTTAAACGAAGTCGACGTTACGACGTTCTACAAAGGCAATAACAACACGATAAAACACTGGCAAAACTAATGCACATAACTTTGAAATTGTAAACGTGATTTTTTCAAACAAACTAAGGCCCTTTTCTTGCTGGTCGGTACGTCAGCAGTGCGGGATCAGCATGCTCGGTATACTTGGTACCGAAAGCGCGTTTCCCGATTGGCTCGGAATACGCGAGAGTGGGGCGGGATCTTTTCTTTTTACCGCATCTCGTTAGAAAAATCCGGTGCAGTACAATTCAATGTGATATTCGCCGATCAAGCCGGCTACGGTATGCGTGAAAACCTACAAAACTTACTGGGAGAATCTTTTAGTGTAACTTCAGTAATAAAACCAAACGCGCCGCTGAATCAAATATTAAATTCATGTATAACTATGTGTAAAGATTTCACCAAATCAGACTTTATTTTGATAATGGCGGGTTCTAATGACAATAATCCGTTAAGTATAATAAGCGCTTTGCATTACACCTTGCACAACATTCAAACAACGAACATTTTAGTAAGTAAGATCTATTACAATAAATATTTAAATGTATCCAAGTTGAATTGCACGTTAAAATATGTTTGTAAAAATTGTGAAAATTCGAATTTTATATCACTTTACAACAATTATCATACTAACACAGATGGTTATTTCAACAGGTTGATTGCATGCCAGTTAATACACAGGGAAATACTAGGTATAAAGTATAGGACTAAATATTTAAATTATGTGCAAAATAGGAATAAAAGTCAACACTATTCGTCAAACGTGCAATGTAGGAATGTGTACACACAAACAAATGTTAATTTTGACAATAATAGGAACAATACTGTGACACCGAAAGTGTTGGTAAATTCTGCTACACAAACAGAATTAAATAATTCGTCAATAACCACCGATAATAATGATCTTTTTCGTGACTAAAATAGATGTTCAAAACAAGTTATTTAATAATTCTTCAGTTCTTTTATTATCGAAAACAAACAGTCTTAAAATATTTCATCAAAATGTATGTGGCATAAGTAATAAAAAAACAGAACTTGAATTATATATTGAAACACATGAAAATGATTTAGATTACTTATGCATAACAGAACATTTCCTAAATGATAAATCTGCAAATGTGTTTTGTATGTCCAATTATATTTTAGCATCGTACAACACAAGGACTAGCAAAAAGAGGGGAGGTAGCCTTATTTTAGCACATAAAAATAAACAAAGTGAAAACATTGACGCAATTAAAAAGTTATATAGATCAGAGAGTTTTGAGATTTGTGGTGTAAAAGATCTTGAAACTGGATTACACATATGTTGTTGTTATAGAAGTCCAATTGAGAAAATCTTTGAAAGTTTCATGAGTAGCTTAGAAAAATTGTTAGAACAATTTCTTGTTAAGAAGTGCGTAGTTTGTGGCGATTTTAATATTGACGTACTGGTTGAAAGTAGAAAAGCTTCAGAGTTCATAAGTTTATTGAGATGTTATAATTTTAGATATCTTATAAAAATTCCTACTTTCATTCGAAATAAATCATACTCTTGTATTGATAATATAATTACAAATATTGATGATGATTGTATAGAGCGTTGTTTGGTTGACCACAATGGCATAGCAGATGGTCATGGTGGACTTTTTTGCGATATGGTTCTTGATAAAATCAATGAAAAAACGAAGAGCACAGAATATACCATAACCATTCAAAAAAGATTATTTAACACAAAAAATAATGCTGCGTTCAAAGATAGTATTTTAAATATAAATTTGAGTAATATGGGAATAAATAATTTTTTAGACAATTTCGGCAAAATTTTTCGTAGCTGTTACCCAAAGAAGGCTATTAAAATAAAGCCTATGAAAAATAAAATAGTAAAGTGGGTAACCAAGGGAATCAAAGTATCAAGCACAATGAAAAGAGTTTTATGCTGTGGCACCCCTAATAATGATAGTATCTCGAATTACAAAATCAACTATATTCGAATTTACAGAAGGGTTTTAAAGCAAGCTAAAAAGTTAGCCTTAACAGTTCATCTTAGTAAAGCTAAAAACATATCCAAAGAGACATGGAAAGTAGTAAATGAACATACAAAGAAAACAAAAAATAGACTTATTAAAAAACTTGTCCTAAATATAGACAATAAAGTTATTCATGATTCCCAGGATATTGTTAATAAATTCGTTGACGGCTTTGTTTATAAGCCATCACCGACACTTAGCAAATATAAAGCCCTGTCCTTTTTGAAAGAAACAACGGTGAGAGTTGAGAGTAACTTGTCTTTCAAGCCGACTACACCAATTGAGATAAAAATGATTGTGTGTCACATGGCTAACAAAAAGTCTTGCGGATATGATGACTTACCAATAACAATTATTAAGGATAACATAGAATTTTTATCACATCCTCTTTCTGAATTTTTAAATAAATGTATTAAAGAGTCGATTTTTCCTGATCAACTCAAACTAGCTAAGGTAATTCCGATTTACAAAAAGGGCACAAAGACTGACCCAAAAAATTACCGACCAATATCCTTGCTACCAACTCTGTCGAAACTTTTTGAAAAGTTAATTAAATTTAGACTGATGGTACATTTGAATCTAAATAAAGTAATCCATTTAAGACAATTTGGGTATCAAAGGGGCATTGGCACTTCAGATGCCATAGACACTCTCATTGATGACGTAGTTAGTAAATTAAACGACAAAATGAAAGTGGCTGGACTATTTATTGACCTGAGTTCTGCATTCGACACTATAGATCATCAATTACTGCTTGATAAACTAGATCATTACGGTATAAGAGGTGATGCTTTAAAACTTATGACGTCCTATTTACAAAACAGAAGAATGTATGTCGAAATAAAAAACATTGATGAAAACAACCATGAAATAGCATATAAATCTAAGATGATACACATAAAACGCGGGGTACCTCAAGGCTCAATTTTAGGTCCAATATTGTATCTTATTTTCACAAACGATTTATTGCATTTCATGAACACAGTTCAGCCAGACGCCTCGTGTGTTGTTTTTGCTGATGACACAAACGTAATAATAGGAGCGCATGATTTAATAGAATTGTCCACAAAAGTAAATAAAAGTCTAGATAATCTTTCTGAATGGTTTACAGCTAATAATTTAGTAATTAATACACATAAAACAAATGTAATATTATTTAAGACTACATCTCGTAAAACCGACACTATAGGGGTGACATTGAAAGGAGACAAGATAGCATTGGTAAATGAGGCAAAATTCTTAGGTATACACATTGATTCAAATCTAAACTGGAAACAGGAGCTTGCTGCTATTGATTTGTCTGTATCCTCTGCATGTTATGCACTTAGGAGCCTCAGGGATGAAATAGATTTGAAGCAACTTAAAGCATGCTATTATGCCTTGGTTGAATCTAGGTTGAGGTACAGCATCATGTTTTGGGGAAATAGCTATAACTACAACTGCCAAAGAGCATTCATCCTTCAGAAGCGTGCCATTAGAACCATTGTCAGAATTTCACAGCGTGATTCATGCAAAGAATATTTTAAGAAATTAGGCATTCTTACAGTACCAAGTTTGTATATACTAGTTCTGTTAAGCAAGTTCGCAAAATATATACATCAATATGAATCACAAAAAGAAAGAGAGCTGAGAGAGAGTACACGAAGGAAGGTTATTAAAAATATAGTGGTGCCTAAATTTACTATAGCAAAGCATTGTTCACGTTACCAAGCAGTAGAGTTATTTAACAAGTTACCTACTGATTTAAAAACTTTGGTCTATAACACCAACTTATTTAAGGCAAAGCTGAAAGTCTTCCTATTAGAAAAATGTTTATATTCTGTATCCGATTTGATGTTGAATGATTCCAGATAATTTGTGTATGAATTATTTTATATGGTATTGACATTTAATTTTTTGGCATTTATTTTTTGATTGACAAATGATTTACTTGACATTTAATTTGACGGACCTTTTATTTTCATTTAATTGACATTTGGTCTCCCTTTAATTGACATTTATTTAATTTTAACAGACATTTAATTTACATTTAATTTTTTTTTTTTTTTTTTATTGCACAATGTGGAATAGACATGGTTGTTTTTGAGCTTATGTGGTTGGATAATTATGTAAATGGTAATTTGATTGACATTTAATGTACATCTATTTTCCATTTAATGGTTGGACGGGGTTGTGATTGAGCTTTTTATGGTTGGACATACAAACAGTAATTTTAATGACATTTAATCTCAGTTGATTTAAGTAAAATTTAATAAAAAGGTGGTTTTTGTGCTTTTATGGTTTGACATGTAACTGTTTTTGATTGATGACATAGTAATATTTTTATTTTTGTTTGTTATATGTTTGATTATTGTTTAGCTGTTATGATTTAAAATGTAATTATTTTGTAAAATTCGAACACAATGTAAATTGTTTGATGAATAAATAAATGAAATGAATTAAGCGGTACTCCACCAATTATACCGAAAATCAAGTCCGTAAATGAAAACAGTGCGGTATCGTTTCGGTATATCGAACATACTATACCGAAACGATAACGCACCCATCGATGAGGAAACAGAAACAGTAGTGATGGGCCGACTATGCGTTTTTCCAATCTGTAACTAAACTAGTGGATATATTTGTTTGAATTTTCATATACAGACTGGGAATTTCATTAGTTATACGCAGTTTACTCTATTGTCTTCTGCAAAATAGTACGTAGGCACCACGAATTTAGGTAGGAGTACCTACCTAAATTCGTGGCGCCTACTTAAATTTACTCCTGAAAAATAAGGTACCCAGTACGTATACTGTGGGCAGAATTCGAGCCTCTCGTGCCCGATCTAAAAATCAATTGAACTTTTCTTGTCAATCGTAATAATTATTTGCAATGTCTTATTGGTTCTCGCAAATACAATTTAACGCAGAACTTATCAAAAGACGCCTTTTATTAGCAGTCAAATATTCGTAAAAATATACATTAAAACGTTATTTAACACAAAAAACTATTTACACAAGGTACTAAATTAAATGTCAAATATTTATTTTTCTTTGAAAATATTCATAAATTCAATAATTTATGAAGTAAATAGAACCTGAAAAGCATTTTCAGAAAAAAAACACTTCCACAAACGTAAACATTTTCCTTTCAAAAATAGCAACTAAGTACCTACAGTCGGTCTCAAAAAGCTTAGCTAGTTGAAACTTGAAAATGATAAAATTTGCATTCATTATAACTGAAAATATTATACAGCATTGTGTCTGTTAAAGAATATACCCATTTTGTTGAACTACGAAAGAAATGAAATTTCTTTTTTATACAAAAAAAAAAAACTAGGTAGTATTTCTTTAGTCTGCAAAGAGTTTTTATCCTATTACTGCCTTACAATTTTTTCATGAAAACAGTAAAAAATATAATATGAAAAGTTCAGCTCCCTTTTAAAATTATTCTTGAGATGTTGAGCGAAAATGTCTGTCATTTGTCAAAAAATATTTAGGCTATTAAAATAAATGCTATGAAAAAATTTAAAATGTAGGAACTTTTCTAGATGCCAAGTCGTAGGTATTTGCCCTAAGATATTTTAAACTTGCTTTTTAAGCACCACGTTTTGGGTTATAAAAGCAAGTCCAATTATAATTTGTGTGACTTTTTTTGTCATAGATAATTTAGGTACTCGTGGTGAAGCAACAACAGCCACACGGGTTGATAAACCAGGTTAAGCCACGCTTGTTGCGGTTGGTCCATGGATGGGTGACCATCTATATATATTGAGACCCCGCCGTGCCTCAGAAAGCATGTTAAAAAGTTGGACCCGGCTCACATGCGTAGATCTTTGAAAGACGTTTCGGGTAGTCAGAAGCCTTAAACTTTGGCAACCGTCTTACATAAGGGTATCGTGTTACCCAGTAACTGGGTTGTGGAGGTCAGAGCGGCAGTTGCTCCAAGTAAAATACTGGTATTCAGCTGTATCCAGTAAGACTAGAAGCCGATCTCAACATACTTGGAAAAAGGCTAGGCAGATTGATTGAAGTAATTTACCTACTTTTTAGAACTAAGAAAACTATTACCTTTTGATGATAATAGGCTCGACTCCATTTCATGGGACTTGAACATAACTGACAACATTTACGTTTACTATGCACATCTGACCAAGATCCTTGGAGAATACAGGCGTTTAATGTTATTACAAGAAGCGACATTACAAGAATGGGCGTTCTAATAATGGTTTACATGACTAGTACGCCCATTCTTGTAATGTCGCTTGTTAAATTACAAATAATCTAGTAAAAACGAACCTCAAAACTACCAACTATGCACTATTTCACTCAAGGATCAGTCACACCAGCACGAACAGATGGTAAGTCGAAAATGCTTTATGTTTGTTAAAAAATGCCTACAGTAAACAGCTGCTGATCCAAGGTAATTTACTCCACAGTTAGCAGATTAATCATAGGTTTAAAAAAAATATCACTTTGCTATCCATAACCAATGGCTTCTTCTCCACTTGGCTCATACTTTTAGCTCTGACTACCTTGATGCGATCCACGTACCGTGTACCTTAATTTTTATTATAATAAGTTTATGTGAGCACCATGTACTCGTATCTTTCACATAATTAATTTATCTGTTGTTGCTTCATTTTTGTTTTTTTACCTATTGTGGTATAGTAATTTTATTCTAGGTGCATCGTCTTCATATATGTATAATCATATGACTAATGTACCTATAGAAAATATTTTAAAAGAGTAACGGTGGAGTTTCTTGCCCATTCTTCTCCATGCGAAAACTACATTTTGGAAGGGGCGACTAGAATCAATTCAATTATTTTTGTAAATTTCGACGTTCTAAAATGCCTTACAAGGGTCTATTTGAAATAAATGATTTGCCTTTGACTTTGACTTTAGTAATATTATTTTGTTATATTCGTATTTGAATTGCTTTTATAATCATTACTTTAAAAAAAATGATTTAAAATTTGATATTGACAGTATTTTTATATCATAGCAGTATTTAGAATCGTTCAAAATATAGCCACAGTCCCATCTCAGTGTCAATCAATGTCAAAAACTTGCTAAAAATTTAGGAAAATTACTTTGACAGATTCACACTGAGATAAGAAAGCAAATGTTCCTAAACATTCAGGAATTATCCCTCGGACATCTACGAACAGTTTCAAATCTAATTTAAAAAAACACATCAAGAAAACACAATTAGAAACATTTTCAATACGAATTCGCCAAGCTTGGCCGACTTGGCAATTAATTCCTGCCAAGTGGCGGGCATATTGCCAAGTAGACAAGTCTGCTTACCGCTTGTAACTTAGTGTGAAGTTTATGCCTTCGGGAATTAAACCGGTATCTCGATATTATAGTATCGGGAATATTCGGGAAACGGTGACATTGTACAAGGGTACGGAGGATTGTGAATCAGATGTAGAATGTTTATAGTTTGCCTATTTTACTTATGTTTATTGAATTTTATAGAAGAAAAACTTCTGTTTAGTCGCTATGAAAGACTACAGTTCTTATTTCGTAATATAAAAGACAGCGGTCAGTAACTATGGGCTTTGCGCAGATTGGAATTCTTTATATTTTCCAATGCAATAATAAAAATAAAATAAAATATCGTTACTATGTTATTTGGGGATTTTTTAAAGTAACTTGCAAGAAAAGTTTTAATCAAGTAAAAATAAGTTTAGTGGTCTACCTAACTAGTCTTCCAAAATGACGGAGGAGAATGAACAAAGAATTCACAGATTTTAAAAACCATAATTACAGATACAGCAATTACTTCAAACTTTCTTTGAAGACAGATCACATACTCGGTCACCCCGCAAAATTAATGCAAGGCCCATAATTTGTGTTACATAACATCTCGGGGCTATGTACAAGGTTGACAAAAAAAAAATACTACGAAAAAAATTGCACTAGCATGCCCCTTGATACTAACTCATTCCTGTCTTTGTGATCGTGACCAAATTAATCAGAAGCGGAAAAGGTGTACGACTTTTTCCTTTGAGTAAAAAAAAAACAACAATATATTGCCGGCGACCCCTTGATATTAATTGCAAGAAATAGTCATTTAGAATCGAAATAGGGCTGCGAAGGTTTAAGTTATATAATTTTTTAAAGTAGCAATGCATGTGGAGGTCAGAGTTGCTGTGGCCCCAGTTCTACCTGCCTCGTTGTCTAGTGATCGCAAGTGTTACTGCTGAGCATGAGGTCCTGGGAATCGTAGGGCAAAGTGTGTCATTGGGTTTCTTTCTTGAGTTTTTCAGTAGCAGCCCGATTTAGCCGGCTGGGATTATACAATCAATCTGCCTAGTATTTTCCCAGCTATGTTGGGGTCGGCTTCCAGTCTAACCGGATGCAGCTGAATACCAGTATTTTACATAGAGCGACTGCCTATCTGACCTCCACAACCCAGTAACTGGGTAATACGATACCCCTTGGTAAGACTGGTTGTCAGATTTCGGGCTTCTTGCGACCCGTAACGACTGTCAAAGATCCACGAATGACAGCCGGGACCAACGGTTTAACGTGCTTTCCGAGGCACGGAGGAGTCTCGGTATGTAAAAATGGTCACCCATCCACAGACCGACCCCGGCAAGCGTAACTTAACCTGGTGGATCGACCCATGCGGCGGTTATTACTTAGCCACGAGCACCTCAATAAATAATAAATAATAGGCTGGGATTATACATGGGACTTAAACATACTGGCGAAATGTGGTTGTACTATAGATACACCTCTGCCTAACCCCTCCAGCATTACAGGCGTAATGTTATTTATGTATGCTATGTTAAAACCATTTCTTTAAAACTAGGTATTCATTTAAAGTTGATCCAATTTGATTCGATACGAAACGTCTGAGGAAAGGGTTTCGAATCAACTATTTTGTACTACTTGAAATTCACCAAGATACTTCAAAGTTAAGGTCTTGCCTCTAGAAACCTGAGACGTGTTTGAAACTATAAACTCCACCCGAGACCTAGGTCTAGTGCTAATTAAAATGACCATCCCTAAACCTGAAACAATCTAGGTTCGTAACTTATTAGTACCTTATGGGTAGGTAGTTATACCTAAGTACAGAGAGTACCTTCTGTAGAGGTTTGGAACTAGATGGTTTTGCTCATTCAACCTCCTCGAATGTTTGGTAACTTAATATTATTATATCCTATCCTATCCTATACTATTAAATGAGCAATATTTATATATTTTTGTAATCACGTTCTCGAAAACGGCTCTAATGATTTCGATCTAAGTTGCGATAAAGGGGTTTACGGTGGCGAAAAATCGATCTAGCTAGGTTTCATATCTGGGAAAATTCGTTTTCTCTATTTTCACCCAAGCAGAGCTCCGTCGTCCAGGTACTTATGAGATAAACGAAACAACAGCTGCGATAGCCTAGTGGTGTGACCATTGGACTGCCAAGTCATAGGTCTTGAGTTCGAACCCAAGGCACGCACCTCTGACTTTTCGGATTCATGTGCTTCAAAAACGGTGAAGGAAAACATCGTGAGGAAACCGGCATGCCTGAGAAATATTTCTCGACGGCATGTGAAGCCAAGTCAGAGGCCATGGGCGGCTTTAAAACTCTGACACCAGGTTAGTCGCTAACCACTCGAAAAGAAGAAAAACGAAACGCCAGCTACGTATGCTTCTTTAACCCACCACTGAAGCAGTTTGGGGTTGAAGAAGGAAAAGCATTCCTTTTGTACGTAAACTTATTAACAAATGCTTCCTTATGCCAACACTTGTACGGAGTTGTGCTAAAGAAGCTATATCTATCAGCTACGCTACAAAACGCCACAAAAACGTGTTACAAACAAAACTCAATCTCAAACTCAAAGCATTTATTTCAATTAAACCATTTACAGGCACTTTTGAATTGTCAAGGGGTCAGTCAGTCAGAAATATGAAGCTAGTTGCCCATTCCAAAGCCTAGGTTCCTATGGAGAAGAACGGACAAGAAACTCCACGGACACTCCACTCTTTTAAATCATAACTGATGCCGTTTGTCAAGTCTGGCAAGGCAGATAACGTGCCGTGTATGGGCCGCTAATGCTTCTCAACATACATTTGAGTTTAGAAATATTTTTAGTAGGTATTTTTCAATAAGGTACGGTAACTCGACTTGCATTAACAGCAAAATTCACGGAATCATACAACAGGCACTAAATAAAAGTAACTCATGCGTATACACAGTTTTCAAGCAAAAAATTCAATTCAAAGCTTCCAGCTTTCAGTACTGAAAAACTTCAACATTGCCTACATTGCAAACTGTTAATCAAACATTCCTGAAACGCCGATTTATACTTTTTCAGTAGTGTTTGGAGAACTACCCTTTTATTGAGTAACTATCTGTTTCCTGTGTTTTTGTTTCTCATGTATCAACCAACGCCCCGTTTGACTCATTTATAGTTTGGTTTTTAAAAGCTCGGTTGTTAGTGCATTCCTGGACATCAGGAACATACTATTTCACTCAATGCTGGATGAGGGAAGCCCAGAATCGGTCGTAGTGGCTGTGCTTGGGGGAGACCTATGTCCAGCAGTGAACGTCTTTCGGCTGAAATTATGTTGATGATCCTCTAAATGTCATGATTCTAACTTTGAAGTTTAAGTAGGGAAATGTCAGTTTATCATTCACCAAATCTTAAATTAATCTAAGTTTTTTTTATCTAATATTTCCGTTAACTTACCAAATTTTAAAAAGTTTTAAAAGATTTTTTGATTTTGTACAATATACCAGAATATATGTAGTACCAAGTATTATTATTGAATTTTGAAGTCCACAGCTAGCGTAGGCCTTTTGTATTCAGTCATACTTGTTATTATTAAACAAGTTTTTATAAGGAATTAATCAATACATATAATGCAGTCAAAAAATCAGAAATGAGGAGATCCACAGGAAACTAGGGTAACCGAAATAGACTGAGGAATTGTCAAACTTAAGTGTAAAGTGTAAATGTGCCCTGCCATTGCGGGAAGGGCACATTGCTCGCAGAACAGATGGCCAATGGGGCCGAAAGGTTCTGGACTGTAGTTAAGGGGCCTGCGGAGCATGCGTAGTTCATACAAAATAATTTGTAAATCAAACATATTCTTAGGGTAGTGTGTATTTATTCCGATTGGAGTACAGAATATCTAGGCTCCCAAATATATATTTTGAATGAACACTGATATAAAGACGAGATATGAGGAATTTAAAATTTCTATAGAAAACTTATTTTTCTCATAACTCGTCTTTAAATCAGTGTCCATTCAAAATATATATTTGGGAGCCTAGATATTCTGTAATCCAATCGGAATAAATACACACTACCTTAAGAATATGTTTGATTTATAAATTATTTTAGTATTACGTTTGTATGAACTACGCAAGCTCCGCCGGCCCGTCGTTTAAAATACTCGTAGTGTGCTTTTGTTAAAATTAAAATGAAATGAAATTTTCTTGTTCCCGAGCTCAAATTGATAATAGCGTTCTTTAGGTCAACTTTGCACATTGTTATAGTTCTGTGATAAACATCGTTCTAAGGCCTATTAACATCAAATCACCAATAAGTAATCAGAATGCCCGAAAAAATGGCAAACTTAAGTGACAGTGGGCAGGGCACATTGTTCGCAGAACAGATAGCCGATGGGGCTGAAATGTTCTGGAATGGCAACCACGTACCGGAAGACGTAGCTTTGGAAGGCCATGGATCGATGACCTTGTAAAGGCCACAGGTATTCGCTGTATGTGGTGCTTGGATCTATGTCCAGCAGTGAACGTCTTTTGGCTGAAATGATGATATAACGCATTCAGGTAAAAATAAAACTTCACTACTGACTGAATCACAAACTGAATGTCCTTTATGATTTAGGCAAAGAATAAAGACGATTTTTTTTTAAATTCTTACGGTATAGTGAGTGGGTGAAGTCTCTGGAAAACAGCAAGTTTAGGTATTTAGGTATAACCACTGGAAAAAAAGCAACAACAATGTTTAGTAAAAAATAACACAAAAAAAAACAGTTTTCTTCCAACAATATCTGCCTAAACAAGACTACTTCGTATTCTAAGCAATTTTCGTCAATCTAACTTGTTGATAGCTTGGCTCTCTGCCAACCCTAATAACCGTTGGAGGACGTTGATACTGAAAGATGGTGGGTTTCAGTTAGAATTGGGGGGGTTTTGAGGAGCTTGAAATTGGGAGTGGGGGGAGGGTTAGAGCTTGGGTAGTTTAAGATTTCGGTATTCAAACTAATCTTTAAAGACAGTGTCAAAAGATCTCTTTCGGCCTTATTACAAAACAAGATTTATCTTTAGAATCCGGTTTAAACGATCGAGCCAATTTAAAATTTTGACGAAGTCTAAGTTGTCAATTTTGAAAAAACCCGAGTCTTCATTTTTGTATTATGAAATCTGTCTGAATGCGAAAAAAATAAAAACTCCCAAAAGAATTTTCATACGGTTTTCACCAACGAACGGAGTGATTCACGAGGAAGAATAAGAAAAATATTGGTCCATTGTTATAAAATATAATTCAGAAAATAATGATATTGTATGCTTACTGTAACTAGAATATTTAACGTACCTAGTATTAAAACAGTGGTCCCCAAACTAGGCAGCGCCTTTATCTTGGGGGCCTGAGTTGCGTAATCTTAAATTTTAGTTCTAAACATGGAAGGTTTAGATATATAAATCATTAAAGTTTTGTGTAAATTGGCTGAAATATGACTATGATTGTTGAAGATGTGGGAAAAAAACATGATAACTGGGAGTTTCACTGGTGTGAGCCATGTAAAACTATAAAAACAATGTAAGTATTCGTTTCAATGTTCCTCAGAGATCAGTTAGATTCAATCCACCTATCTCCATTCCTTTTTCCTCTTCTAACTACAGGCAGAACTCATACATGGTGCGAGCGAGTAAAGACTATAATAGTCTTTGTAATGTGACCCATTTACCACCAAAACCTATTCTGCACGCGCTCGGCTAAACGCTGACTTTTTTTACAAGTGCATAGTGCATAATACTTATTGTACCTTATATATAATATATAATATTCTTAATCTTTTTTATCGTGCTTGTTAGTGTTAGTGATCCTAAGATTTCTACTAATTTTTCTGTTTTTACCCGTGAGAACCTATAATTGGTTTTATGTTTCTTAATCAACTGTTATCCATTTGCTGTTGGTTCTCCTATTAATAAATAAATAAATAAATTACGGAATTAACACATTAACGGTACTTTTAATCCCAGTAGTACATTCCCGTGGGATATGTTCCGACATCCACGAGTGTGAAAGTTAGTAACATTTGAAAACAACAACGAGCTCAAAGACTGACTAAAGATCGAACTTATTTGTAATAAGACGGCGCGTGCTTTAAGATTACATCCAAACTATTTAGAATTTGAAAGTAACTCTTTAATCTTTGTTCACAGCTGAACAACTGAACCGATTTTTATTTGAGTTGGTTATAGAGCTTAAGCCCTGAAGAAGGAAATAAATGCATACTGTTTTAAAATCCACCCTTTTAAGGTGTGAAATGTGTTGTTGAAGTTGGCATCGAAAAATCTAAAATCCGTGTATTTGAAGTAGCCGGCAGAAAAGCTAGGATACTAAGTATTTCTTTATTTGTATTCTTGTCTGTATGTTGTTCAGGTACTCCAAAAAATGACCGCACCTTACGGTAGTCGCATATCTTATGTAACATCTGACATCTCAGTATATATCCTTGGTAATAAGCAACATTAAAGGGGAGGGGTCAAGGTCGTTTCTGACAGCGAACTCTAGCACCGCGCGCGCTCATTGGTCAAACCAAATAGCACGCGATTCCCCAGCTTCCTTTTACACACTTCCATCCCATTTAACAGATGCTCAAGTTTGTGCACAGATTGCAAGAAAATGAGAGGAAAGATGTTACACATGAAAATCTTATATTTATCAAGGGACGAGGGTTGAACAATTATTTACATTCAAAGATTCCAATGCTAGATTTTCATTCATAGAAAGTTGATCTAAGTTTCTTAGATTACTTAAGTTTAAAATTGCAAAGCCTGAATCTACGAAATAGTTTTGGAATTGCTTCCTAAAACGGTCCAATTTGGACAAATGTTAGAATGTTGGGGTTTGAACGTTAACGAGAATGTCGTAAAAGCTAACGAGAATTATTATTACCTACATTTATGATTGCTTTTTGTTAACAAATGTAGTCAGAAATATTTTTATAAGAAAAAATATAGTTGCAGAAATCTTTTTTGTGATTTCCAATTGAATGGTAGGTTAAACATTTTTTACAGAAATAATATTTTTAACCCCCGACGCAAAAAGAGGGGTGTTATAAGTTTGACCGCTATGTGTGTGTGTCTATCGGTGGCACCGTAGCTCGTAAACGGGTGAACGAATTGGAATGCGGTTTTTTTTATTTGAAAGCATGTTTTCTAGCGATGGTACTTAGACATTTTTTTATCAAAATCGGTTCAGCCGTTGATTATCAGCTCTCTTCTAGTTCTTGAATAGACGTGAGCGTCTTCCACAGGTCTGACCGATTTGAAATTTGGTATTCTGTTACTTCAATGATATTAGAATAATATAGTAGCCTTGAACTGATCCTGCAGCATCAACTGGAATTTGCAGGATACCCAACTCCCTTACCAACTTACAGCACAGGTATCGTGGTTGGGCTCATTGGATTGGTCTCAATCAATAGGTGATAGATGTCGAACAGGGTCTGGGGATGAAGTAGGAAAGAGAAATGAGGAAATGTTTGTGTCGAGGTTTTTTCACTTGTTATAATTTTATGCAGTTTGAAACCTCATAAAAACAACAACATTATTAAAATTAAATATAACTTAATGAAACTGTAACCACCAATAAATTATTTCCCGACACTTTGATCACATTGCCATGATACATAATAATTTAAAATTAATTGCAGACAGCGAAAATGTTAATTACTATTTTTGGAACAAACTTTCATTAGTACCAGTCAATTTGACTTGAGTTACGAGCTTGGCGAGCGGAACCTTTTGAAATTAATTAAGCATTATAAGGTTTTTGGCACCGTCCGAAAGCCAAAGGGATGATTTTGGGCATCGGCTTCTCTTGAAATCTATGGTGCTATTCTCTAAACTTAAATTCGAAATTCGAACGGTGTCTCGTTTTGAATCCGCGATGATTTACTTTAAAAACAAATGAGTTCGCTTTCGAATAGTATGCGCTCACTTGAGTGAGCTTCCAAGTGAACTTTACAAAATAGCACTACAATTATTTTCTAAAAGGTTTTTCCTTGTAGCGGAAAAATTTCATCATGGTTTAAGTATATTATTCTCAGAAATGAAGACTGTTTATTCAATTATTCGGTTTCAAACTAGAAACCTTAAAAAAAAGCACACAATGTCTTTATCAAACATTGATAAAGAAATTGTGTGCTTTTTCTTTATCAATGTTCCTTTGATAAACTTAGTAATTGGGGTAACTTAAAGTTATCAAAGAAGCTAATTCGTCAAGCGCAAGTACCCTCTAATTAAAACTAAACAAAAGAGGGATCCAGCCAAATGATTTGATTAATTATACTAGTTGATAGACTAATGAGTCCTTAAAAAATCGTTGTAGCGTCTTTTCTAAATATTTGCACGGCTGAAACGCCGAATATAGTGAAACCCACAGATATTAAGAACTTATGTTAGCTATCTATATTCTTGCAAATAAATATATAATTCATTCATTCATTCATCTATGTTGTTATTCTATAGTCTATTTGAAAAGTATCTGAATAAGGTATAAATAAGAGTTTGTTTGTTGTCACTCAACACGCTATGGAGCGGATAGCCCGGAGTTTCTTTGAAGGATAAGATCAGAAATGAAGTTAAACGGAAAAGAACCGGAGTTACCGACATAGCCTGAAGAGTAAGCAAGCTGAACTGGCAGTGGGCTGGCCATGTTTGTCGAAGGACTGATGGCCGGTGGAGCAGACGGGTCCTAGAGTGGAGACTACGTATCGGCAAGCGTAGTGTAGAGCGCCCCCCAGCTAGATGGACCGACGCCCGGTTAAACTCGACCATCCCAAATTAGCGACGATTCGGCGCCATACTGTCTAACTCCACTGACGCCAAAAGGCGAAGGCACTGTTACATAAGGGCTAATATCGTCTGTGGGTAGTTTCACCCTATGGCCTATTCATCAACTAATCTACAAAACACTCAAAACATGGTATGCAACATTGAAACATTAAAATTAGTGAAAGTGGCGATGGAGCGCGCGTCAATGTAACGCCGCGGGGCTTGACAGATGAAATGTCAAATTTTTTCACGGTATAACCGGCCAAAAAGTTGGCTGGGACAGACTGGATGTGAAAGTTTGAGGACAGGGCGTTGTGGTGCAGCCTGGGAGAGACCTGAGTCCAGCAATGGATTACGATAGGCTAAGTTGATTGATTAAAGGGTTTGTTTACACTTCCATCAGATATTTTTGGAACAGACTGCCTATCTGACCTTCACAACCCAGTTACGGAGTCATCGTCATCGTCATTTCAACCCGAAATCACCCACTGCTAGGTAAAGGTCTACCTTTTTTCTGCCATACTTCTCGGTTCCATGCGTCTCTCATCCAAGTGTCACTTTGACGATATCATCAACCCAACGCGCTTTTGGACGACCTTGGTTTCTTTTGCCTGATTTTTGCCACCATTCGGTCACAGCTATACTCCATCGGCCATCTTCGCGTCTAACTAGATATCCTGCCCACCCAAACTCAAACTCAACTCAAAGCCATTTATTTCAAATAAACCATTTACAGGCACTTTTGAATTGTCAAGGGGTCAGTCAGTCAGAAATATGAAGCTAGTTGCCCATTCCAAAGCGTAGGTTCCTATGGAGAAGAACGAGCCAGAAACTCCACGGACACTCTTTTGAATCATAATATTGTTACAAAATATTGGTTACATCATTCATGTCCTCCACTTGAGGCGCATCGTCTTGTCTCCGACGTCGTAGACTTTCGGCCGACGACGGATTTCGGTGTTACGCACTCGATCTAGTAGGGTTATGCCAAGTATGGCTCGCTCCATGGCCCTTTGTGCTACTCGTATGCAGTATACAGTTTCCTTTGTGAGCAATAGTAACCCTATATAGGTATATACCTCTTCGTAAGACTGTTTGTCAGAGTATTCGAGCTTCTGACTACCGACTCATAACGACTTTCATAGGTCTACGAATGAGAGTCGGGACCAACGGCTTAACGTGCTTTCTGAGACACGGAGAGGTCTCGATATGTAATAGATGGTCTATCCACGAAGCGTCTACTTACTCTTGGTAAGACTGGTTGTTACACAAAAAAATATAAATCATTTTCGTGTAATAATTCAAGGCTCACTCCTTCTTCTCTCGTTCGCAACATAAATTCACAGAAATTGATATTTTATTGCGCAAGCGAAGTAAATTGAAACGACTTGTTTTTCTGTGGGTGGAATAAAATATCTATGTGATTTTATTAGAATTATGTAACATAACATCACGCCTGTATTCTTGCAAGACAATGTTGTATTGAAATTGCGTCAGAAATGTTGAAGTACCATGTAATAAAGGGCGAGCCTATTGTCATCAACCGGGCACAAACATGGTAATATCTTTTTTTTCTCTTAATTTATTTCATTTTTAATATTATAAATTAGTAGGTATTTTTTTAATTAAAAAAAAAATGTTTTTCTTTATTTAATTTATCTTTAAATTTGGCTGCTACTAAGAAATTTCTAATGAGAAATCCAATGTAAAATGTTATTAGTTTTTGTATTTAATTAATGAATACCAACAAGAGTGCACTGAGGAAATAGCGAACTAATTGCGTTCGTTTGATCCCTTGCGTTATAACTTAACCTTTAGTTATGCAATTAATATGTAATATATTTAAGGATTCAGTCTATAAATCGTACACTTTAGAAGTTTAGAAACACGATTACTTGTAGTTTCCTCGATAGAAAAAAATAATCAAAAAAATATCTTAAAAACAATATAAACCACGACGTAAATACTTCACGGAAGGTCATCAGTTTTTTTTTATAATAACAAAACTACAGATAGTGAAATCCACGACGCGGCGACGACGCGCCCCACTCCGGGATTACTGTACTGTAAGCTGTACTTAAGTACGGAGTGGGGCGCATCGTCGTGGATTGCACTATCTGTACATGTTTTCGATAACGTATACATTTTACATTTTTTTCAAATGTATATTTGTTTTGATAATAAGTAAGCGCGTGAACCTTCTTTATCCCGCTCTATCCCATTCATTAGCGACATAAGCTTGGTGCGCTCTTAATCAAATTAGTTTTAGTTTCGACAAGTAACTTAAACTATTTATAAGAACTATTTATATTCGGATTTTGAAGCTTCATAATGAATATATTATTAGACTTACATAGAATTTCTAAAGTTACCAAGCCAATAATCACAATAAAGCTTCTGACTCCAGTAACTTCAAAAAAGTTTTGCGCTTCGTTGATAAAGTAAAGTATGTAAAATATGGGTACCAATTATATAGATTTGCCTTTTGTAGGGACATAAACATAACTATCTTTAATGTGGCTGTGTTTTACATCTATGCCTAACAATTTGGGCAATACACATCTCATTGTATGCTGTATCGGTCGAGGTCATAGCGTCAACGCCGGCTGTCACTGAAAACTAGCGCTAGGGCTCTGTCTCGCATAGGGTCCCAGCATTATGCTGAGCGATGGCTGTTTTGCGTGGATGTGACGTATATTTTCCCCCAACTTGTTATTTTTTTTGTATTGTGTTCTTTCTTTGCGTCATGGTTACCGCTAATATACCTTTTTTCTTCAGGGGTGATGTTATTTAAAATATTCCAATCTGTAATTATCCCACTGAAGGATACAAACCAAATGTTTCATTAGTTTTCAACCGACTTCAAAAAGGAGTTTCTCAATTCGGTTGTATGTTTTTTTTTTGTGTGTTTTTTACGCGATTACTCCGACAATTATGAATTTATTTTGATGATTCTTTTTTTGTTTGGTAGGGCATACTTCAGGAGTGGTCCCGTAAAAATTTGGTCAAGATCTGATGAGGGGTTTTTGAGTTAGCTTCAATAATATGTATTTTTCCCACCTAGTATATGTGGATGATATTCTAATAGTTCCTGTCACTGTAATTTACATAGCAGGTAGTGGTATTCAAATTTTTGTGGGGGTTTTGTGTAGGTACTACAACTAAAAAGTGAAAAATAACTTTGATTTCAAAAGTCGGTGCCAAAAAAAACGAGAATAAAAAACCAAAGACACCGACTTCCGAAATCAAAGTTATTTTTCACTTTGTAGATTTTTTTTAATTTTTGTTTTGGAAGTCGGTTTTATTTTTTGTGAAAAAGTTTTTACCAACATAATTCCTGCTATCCCCAAACCGTTCAAGTGTTCCTAGGATAGGTACCTAGTCATTATGGTATAATTATCTCACGAAACCCAATCGCTCTATTTGGAAGCTAATGTTCAGTAGTTAAGGTTAATAGTCTGACAATAACATTACCCTATGTGGTGAGAGCAGTGGTAGTAACGGCCGCGACTTAAACTAGATGGGCGGTTTACTTTGTGTAAATTATTTTCATCACAATT
Source organism: Xanthia togata (assembly GCA_963853775.1). Taxonomy (NCBI): domain Eukaryota; kingdom Metazoa; phylum Arthropoda; class Insecta; order Lepidoptera; family Noctuidae; genus Xanthia; species Xanthia togata. The sequence continues at coordinate 8,436,564 of OY970817.1, read as the reverse complement.
GGTCTCAAAACGGTGAAGGAAAACATCGTGAGGAAACATTTGTCCCAGAAATTCGAAGACATGTGACATCTATCAACTGGGCCCACGTGGTGGATAACGGCCCACTACTTTTCACAGAGATGAGGCCTGTGTCCAATCTGTGGAAACAATATAATGATGATTATACTTATGATGACGATGTGGTAATAACTATCATTCTTGAATCATTCATAGACTGGCTTATGGTTTGGTAATTGTAATGAATAATAGTAGATTTTACAACAAGTGCACAAAATGAACCATTTTTATCCGAGACTTTTAGCAGCCCGAGACGAAGGCGAGGGCTGATAGTAATGTCGAGGATAAAATGGTTTTGTGGACGAGTTATAAACTCTGCTTTTCACTTCGATTGCGAGGAAATAAAGTAGTACGAGTATAACATAACATTTCTTTAATTAAAATTCAAAGTAAAATTAGTACAATTTTGAATAGGTACTGAAGGAAATTGTTTTTCCCGGCATATTAACGGTATTCATGTCTTAAAAAACACATAAGGCAAATAAATTTAAGTAAATATTATTAATTCTATCTATGAACTTCTTAATGTGTTTGGCTGTATGGCTCATTTTCTTTGCCTTAATGTAGATACATTTATGAGTAGATACGTTAATGCACTTGTAGCGGTTACACCGCCACATACTAACTACGCATCAAAGACATGACGTCACACAAATCCTGCATCGCGCAATTAGAGTTTACCGCGCGAACGACATAGATAAGACTATCCGAAATCAACAGTAGGGCAGTCGGCCCGCCAGACACAACACCCGTCTGGTTGGAGGATCCTCCCTTTTCTATGGTGGATGAGTGAACTTTAAACCCTGTTCCTCATATCTCTAAATTGGTGACCCCGAGTATGAACGTCAACGCAGCCTTCGTGCAACTACTTCAGCGTGACGTCATCATCATCACTCCCGCAAGCTTTCGTGAGGCGAGTCACACAGACCGCCAGCAGCCTCGGCTTCAACGGGTATCCTGACCACCAGCATGCAGCGAACGCGCATTCCTGGTCATCACCCTCAGCCTCATCACCCCGACTCACTGGGGAATCAACGCAATCATCTCAAACAGCGCAATCACCGCTATCGCCTCAATCACCGCAATCATCTCAATCAGCGCAATCACCGCTATCACCTCAATCACCGCAATCATCTCAATCAGCGCAATCACCGCTATCACCTCAATCACCGCAATCACCTCAATCACCACAACCGCCGCAATCATCGCAGACAGTTCCGACTCACTGGAACCTTAGCTGGCACTGTGAAGCATCGCAAGATACAAGACTCAGCCCACTATCGACCTCCGGTCTCCGGAGGGGAGTGATGTAGCGGTTACACCGCCACATACTAACTACGCATCAAAGACATGACGTCACACAAATCCTGCATCGCGCAATTAGAGTTTACCGCGCGAACGACATAGATAAGACTATCCGAAATCAACAGTAGGGCAGTCGGCCCGCCAGACACAACACCCGTCTGGTTGGAGGATCCTCCCTTTTCTATGGTGGATGAGTGAACTTTAAACCCTGTTCCTCATATCTCTAAACACTAGTGCACAAAATTTGATTTTGTGCAGCCTATATCCTGCACAAATAAGCACTTTCAGAGCATGAGAAGTGAAAAGGAGATTTAATAGTTAACAGAAAGTACTAAGAGAGACGGTAATAAAGGATACCCTATTAAAACACTACGAGTATGCTTTCAGTATCTCCACATCCGTCTATTTTGTAAAGTTCTCTGCTCACCTCACTCAAGTGAGCGCACTCAATTCGAAATCAAACTCATTTTTGTTTTAAAGTAAATCATCGCGGATTCACAACGAGACACCATTCGAATTTTGAATTTATGTTTATTGAATAACCTACCATTTAAGAAGAAACTTGCTGTTCCAAAAGTAAAAAACTACTTTGGTAAGAGCACAAGAAGATACGTAGTGCCAACGTTAGTGAATGAGTTACCCCTAAAACTGATATCGGATGTAAGTCTAAGGACCAACTTAAAAGAGTTCTACAGAAACATTATCTCTCATTGTGTCCATAGGTATGTTGTAGCTCGTGGTTAAGTAATAACAGCCGCACGGGTCGATCAAACAGGTTAAGCTACGCTTGCCGAGGGTTTGTCTGTGGATGGTAATGAAAATGTTTTTAACAAGACAAAAGCTATCTAAGAAGATTGGAAATATAACAATCGGCTCTTAAAAACAGGCATAAAAATCCACAATTTCATGGCCAACATAAAATGCTACGGTCACAATTTATTCAAATCAGATAAATCCACTTACTCACAATCACGATTCAAAACCTCAAAAAGTCGAACTAAAAGTAGATTTCACCCCACAAAGCATACTTGTCATAAAAAGTAAAATATCACAAAAAAATATTGGTTAACATTGATCAAAAAGTTTGGGTGAAGTTATCGCAATAGCCTTTCGAAATCGATCGGATGGGAAACTTTCTGATCGTGCGAATTCAGCCTTAATAAAATATATCAGGGTGTTGTTTGTAGAGTACCGGGAAAAGTATCGATAATTGAGTGGGTAGTGTCGATACTTTTGTTACAAAATACTCGATATTTTATTAATCGAAAAACGTCTACTGCTGCATAAATTTTTAACCCCAAACATTGCCACAGTGATCTATCCTGGATTACGGTCCATTTTTATTAATTACTGACATAAAATAACATCACGCCTGTATTCCCCGAAGTGTTGGGCAGAGGTGTACCTATCGCCATGGGATCTGGAGGCAAAAGTCCTCGCGCATATTTGGGAGTGGCGCGAGGAGGCGAAACGCCGGGGCTTGACTCCGATGCCGCGAGAAATCGCGGCACAGCGGACCGAGCTCCGACGGGATCTCATGGCGGCATGGAGAGTGCAATTGTCGCAACCCAGTGCTGGGCACGCCACTATTGCGGCGATAAGGCCCCTCTTTGAGGAGTGGCTGGAGAGGCGCCACGGCGTCCTCACCTTCCGCCTGACGCAGGTCCTCACCGGACACGGCTGTTTCGGGAGGTACCTGTTTCGGATAAGGCGGGAGGAAACGCCCGGGTGTCATCACTGCGTGGATCGCCCGGAGGACACGGTGGAGCATACGGTGGAGGTATGCCCGGCTTGGGCAGAGCACCGCCGTGTCCTCGTGGAGGCGATCGGTAGCGGGGATCTCTCGCGTCCGGCCCTGGTCCAGGCCATGGTACGGAGCGAGAGGGCATGGGAGGCCGTCACCTCCTTCTGCGAAGCAGTAATGCTCGCGAAGGAGGAGGCGGAGCGCGTGAGGGAGAGGCAAATTTCGCGCCCTCACGCCCCTAGCCGCCGCAGGAGGAGACGCCCCGGGCGTCGGGAATCGATTGCGGATTCCCGGCCACCGTAGGCGCGGGCTTGCGGACGGTGAGCAATGGGTAGCTCGCCGTCCGGTAAGGACCAAGCCCGGGTCGACGGCGCGTTGTGTTCCACGCGCGCCTCAAAGAGTTTCAGCGAGTGAAGGGGTCCGATGAGACCATTGCCTGCCGGGGTTGCGGGAAAGTCCGAAAGGGATACCGTGGCCCCCTGGCATTGCACAGGCAAGAGAAGGAACACGGGTGGGTTTTACTCAGTAAGAGTCTGACACGCCCTCCCGCTCCACCCAGAGCGGGAGACGTCATTTGATGATTTCCCACCCAAAAAAAAAAAAAAAAAAAAGAGGTGTACCTATAAGTACACTCATATTTCGGCAGTTATGTTTGAGTCCCATGTAATAGGGTGCGGGGCAGGGGGATGTAACAGCTGGGGGGAGTACTGATTGTTGAAATAATAATCATCATTATTGGCACTCCTGGTTGTTGGGCTGTCAACTCTCATATGTACTTTAATTCAATACTATTAAATTCCCTGTGATATCAATGCCTTCAGAAAAGATATTTCATGCGAATTGATAAAAAGTTATTAACAATTTAAGTTTACAAAAAAACGATAAATACCTACTCGATGTCAAAGTGTCGATACTTTTTTATTCTGATATAGTGCGTATATCGATACTTTCAAGTCGATACCATCCGTAGGTATCTCTAGTTATTGGAAAGCTTGCCGACTGACCCGATTTGACCTTAAATAATATTCATGACGATTTTCAGGAGAATCCTGAAGGAAAGAAATACATACTTCGACGAGAAGTTGACTTTGGTCTGATTTTAGATTACTTACGTTAGTTTTGAGTGGTTGAATGAAGTGCTAAATTAGTAAGATTTTGAAAGTGATTTTGAATGTAAATGAATTCTTTTTTTATGGAAAAAAAAAGAAAAGAAGGAAAGATAATACATTTATTTAGCACAGACAAAAAGGCATACAACAGAACATAAGTAAACAAAAGAAATAAAAATGTAAAATAATAATTTAACAGGAAAGTGTGCCTCAAGGTGTGTTGTGGAAAAATACAACATAGGACCGGGCAATTTGTGGAGAAGGCTTTAGGTATATCAGTTGACGTCTTTTGACTGAATGATAGTGATAACAGATAACCTTTAAAGAAACTAACAGACTTATTTTCTTTCTTTTATGGTTGTTATAATTTTTCAGAATTTTTGTGCCGTCGTAGACAGGTTTTTTTTTTACTTGTACTGTCCGCCTGATGGGCAAAGGTCTCCCCAAGTCCCTCCAGGAACTCCTTTCCCACGCCACCTCAAACCAGCCTTCACAGCAGTCAGGATTTAACAATTAATAAAACACAAAGGCTCTATTATTTAATCATCATCTGCCTAACCTTTTCCCAACTACGTTGCAGCTGAATACCAGTATTTTATATGGAGCGACTGCCTATCTGACCTCCACAACCCAGTAGTTGGGTGATACGATACCCCTTGGTGAAGACTGGTTGTCAGACTTTCGGGCTTCTGACGATCCGTAACGACTGTCAAAGATCCACGAATGACAGCCCGGACCAACGGCTTAACGTGCTTTCCGAGGCACGGAGGAGTCTCGGTACGTAAAGATGGTCACCCATCCACAGACCAACCCCGGCAAGCGTAGCTTAACCTGACGGATCGACCCATGCGGCATTTATTACTTAGCCACGAGCTCTATTATTTAATACTAATATTAATATGTATTTAGTGGGAACAAAGAAACTCTAATTTCCAGCAAATTCCAATATCCATACAGTTAGAAAACACAAAGATAACTTTTCGTTTAGAAAGCAGTTTTGAAACTCATTTGAGATTCATGAGTAGTATAACTGAAGTTAGATCACATGATAAATGACTTTTGCCATTGAAATATCGGTATCTTTACTGAGAAGGAAATTATCTACTTATGTTTGAAAGTCAGTAATGTTGTTCTGTAAAGTTCACTCGGAACCTCACTCAAGTGAGCGCACACAATTCGAAAGCGAACTCATTTGTTTTTAAAATTAAATCATCGTGGATTCACGAAACACCGTTCGAATTTCGAAGTGATGTTTAGAGAATAACACTATTGTGATTCGCAACTTGAGTTCGTGTAGCATCATGATGTATGAACGTAAGTACCTAAAGCAAAAGGGTAAATATTAATCACAGAAACGCAAAAAGTTAGGTAACATTAAAAGAGATTCCACAAGTCATTTGGTGGCCAAAAAGAGTGATACCTGGAAAGTTTTAAAATTTGATGATTTTCTCGATTTAAACGTGCTCTTTTTGAAATTTCACTCTGGCACTTGCGCCGCCATCGCCATGTCAAACGTGTCTGAAAGAAGATATTGTCAAAAAAACATTTTCGTTTTTAGGCGCCATTTTAATTCATACTGGCGGCGCGAGCAGCAAGCGAGGTGGCAAAGCGAAAATTAGAAAAGAGCACGTCGAAATTAATAAAATGACCAATATTCAAACTCCCGGAAAACTTTCCAGGTTAGACTACCAAATAACTGGCCTAGTAGGTTTTATACTTTTTATCACCTATGTCCGATACATCCTGACCTTTTGCCTCACTAATAACCTTGTTAACTGACTGTGAGCTATAATTTTCGTATGTATCTTTTGCATGAGCAGAGACAAAAAAGACTGTTGGCTTTGACGAGAAGGCAGTCACGTGGCGAGCAGTTTAGATGACAAAGCATTATAAACTTAAGTACAATATTAAAAAGGATAGATACGCTTGATAGAATAGCGGCTGCTGTCGGCTCGTGCCGCCGCGAGACTGCCCGAACCGTCGCGAGGCCGCGCGCGGCGGTTTAAAGTTTATAATGTCTTGTCATTAAAACTGCTCGCCATATCGCTGCTTTAAATATGGCTCAATTCAATCAGAAACATTTTCAAGCTCTATTTTCGCAAACCACGGAGAAAATCTTTTTTTTCCTATTCTCATAGTCATACACTAAACACATTACAACTACTTCCATTATTATAATCCCATGTACACAATATACACCAACACATGACGTAATATCAAACTATATATAATGTCCAGTATAAGTTGACCTCGCATTGTATAGGCTTTCCGTTCAATGAGAGATCTGCTTATACTAGAAATGCATTATGGTCTATTTCAATAGTGTTAGATGAAAGTGTATACAAATCCTGTTCAGGTTAAATTTCTACGCAATCACTCGCTAAAGGGAATTACTAATACATTCATCTGAATTTAGAAGGTTTCACCTTTGTAACTCACCACTCTTTAACTAACAACTATTTTTGATTGCATTATCGTTCAATCAACTCAGCCTAACGCACTCCTCTGCTGGACATAGGACCATTCAAAGGCTGCGCCACAACACCCTGTCCTTTGCTTTCCGCATCCAGTCAGTCCCAGCCACCTTCGTCAGTCGATCTAGCTGGGGGGCGTCTTGATACGCGGTCTCCACTCTAGGACTCATCTGCTCCAGCAGCAATCAGTCCAGCGGCCAGCCCGCTGCCACTTCAATTTGCTTAATCTGCAAGCTATGTCGGTAACTCCGGTTCTTTTCTGGATAATTTCATTTCTGATCATCTTAAACAACAATTGAAAAAACGTCAACGAAAATTTGAGGTTATAAAATGAACCTCAATAATTATTGTCAGTTGAAAAACATATTTACAGTTGTTTAAAATCAGAATTTCGGGTTTAAATATTCAAACAATTCAAATCAAAGCACTCAATTTGTAAGTAGTTTTCTGATCCATTTGTTTACAATTTCAGCAGATAGTTTTGGATCAGACTATAGCTTTATTATATGTATGACGTCGTGTGACATCGTTCTGCACACGAGCTTATCCCTTTGTGACACTAAGGTAAAGTTGGCGAGCTAATACAAAATGAAGTTGTTTCACACGAGTGGTAACTAGCCGAGTTGCGGTGGTGTCAACAGTTTTGTAGGGTAGTTTTCGGGGCTTTTTTTTATTGAAAGTTGTAGGTAAGTGTATTTTTGTTGGTTTTTAACGAGCGTCAAGCGACACGTGGTGTTTTGGGACCTGGTAATAAATTAAGGTGTGTTTCAAATCTGGCGTTCATTGTGAACTTTTTTTTGTATGTTTATTAAATTCAAATTCTCGTTTCTAACTGACTCGTTTCTTCAACTAATATCAATTTTATGTTAGCGTAGATTATGAATTTTATTTACGCTACTGTAAAATTGATTTCAGACTAGCTAGTATAAAAAAAAGTTATAAGAAATATTGTAGTTGTAGCGCAAACTTAACTTTATGCGTTTTATCAAAATGATTTTTCCAAAAAACAATTTTTCATTTGTTTATATGTTAAGAAACAAAATTGCGAACGCAGAGCGGGAGAAGTCATTTGATGATTTCCCACCCAAAAAAATTTATTAGGTAGGTTAGTTTCTACTTTAAAATTTTCTACTGTTTGGTCGTTTTGTTTTTCGTTGACGAAACTGCATCCGCATAATAAACATAAACACACCTATTTTAGTACTGCATAGTCCCGCCATTATGTCGGACTGGAATTGGCTGTATATACAAATAGACACATAGCTACATAGTTTGCAGAGATATGACAATAAACAGACGGGTTTGTTAGCAATCAAGCTATAGTTAGGTGCAATGTATGTAATCTGCATGATACAGGGCCTATGTAGTTATGGACAGTTACGTCAAATTGTCGTGTTAGAGCCATGTTATCATATGGTCAAATGAAATTAGCCAAAACATAATCAAATAAAAAATATATTAATGTGATGAGTTCTGTTTTAGAGCCGTCAACCGCGGGTAGTGTAGTTATTTGAAATATCAGACAAATACATTCACAAAAAAAAAAAACCCTTTAAATACATTCGTCGCCAATACGCGACGCGAACGTTCGAAATTTAAAAAACTCGGAATTATGGATATTGATATCTAAACACGATAAAACACAAAAAATAAAACATGCGGGGCAGCTTTTGGGGACTGCCGATAGAAGTGAAAACAGCTCATGAGAAGCGTGCGGTGACGATGACGCGAGTTCCATGATTTTTGTTCACCCAAAAAGTGCTCATCGGGCCTAAAGAAGTTTTCACTTCAAAAACGTAACGTGTACGTGTACTGGGAAGTCATTGCCCCACTTCAGTTTTGCTGTACATTGCTTTCTCCATCGTAGAGAATGAAAGGTTAAATAAGGAAAGTAATACAGTAAATCAATATATCTTGACAGTTTGCAGATATATGAAAATAAACAAACGAGTTTGCTAGCAATCAAGCTATAATTTAATTAGGTGCGATGTATGTTATTTGCATGACACTGGGTATAAGTAGATCTATAAACATAAGCCCTGTATATACGAAATGGACTATGCCACTTCGTTATTGCTCTATCACCAAATGGTTGAACCTATGACACTCGGCAATAGTGAAGTTTTTTATAAGTGAAAGAGAATAATTGAATCAGTACCTTCAGAGATTAGAAAGAAAATAAAGAAAAATAATCTATCTGCCTAGCCTTTTCATAATTATGTTGGGGTCGGCACCAGTCTAATCAGATGCAGCAAAATTACATGGAGCGACTGCCTACCTGACCTCCACAACCCAGGAACTGGGTAATACGATACCCCTTGGTAAGACTGGTTGTCAGACTTTCGGGCTTCTGACGACCCGTAATGACTGTCAAAGATCCACGAATGACAGCCGGGACCAACGGCTTAATGTGCTTCCCGAGGCACGGAGGAGTCTCGGTATGCAAAGATGGTACGCACCCATCCACGGTCCGACCGCGGCAAGCGTAGCTTAACCTGATAGATCGACCCGTGCGGCTGTTATTACTTAGCCACGAGCTCCTCAAAGAAAATAAAGAAAGAAAGAAAATATGTTTATTTGAGGTAAACATGAAGCAAAGAAAGAACACAAACAAATAAAGAACAAGTTCAGGGAAAATATGCGTCACATCCACGCAAAACGACCATCGCTGCGACCCTGTGCGAGACAGAGCCCCAGCGCTGGTTTTCAGCGACAGCTGCCGTTGACGTGATGACGTCAACCGGTGCAGCATACAATAAGATTACCTCTTACAAACAAACACAATTAATTATGTTATCTGTTTATATACTGGCTTCGCCGGGGTTTCACCCACATAAGTATCAATCCCGTAAGAATATCGGGACAAAAAGTATCATATGTCCTAATCCAGATCATGGTCTACCCATGTGCCAAAATTTCATCCGAATCTGTTCAGCCGTTTTGGCGTAAAAGCGTAACAAAGAAACAAACTCACTGTCGCATTTATAATATCACGTAGAATTTTTATGATATGATGATATCACCTATGACACCTATGAGCACATACAAACACACATAAACAGAAACACACACATACATACACATATCAAACTGTTTAGAATAGGAATGAAGTGTATTTGAAAATTGCTTAGCCATTTCTCTCAACGAGTGTACATTTATGTAATAACAACTCCTATAACTATCTCATGTTTACTATCTATACCTGTACTTACATGTCTCATTAAGCTGTTTATACTGCGTGTTTACTCGTCAAATAGGGCGAATAGGGGTGTTCTACAAACATAGGGGGTTCGCAGGTATGGAGAACGTAGAACCTTTTTCTCACAAGATAAATCTAGCGAGAAATTCTTTAGAAAAAATTTTTTTGTTGCTATAAATTATGATCTTGATAGAAATATCTGATGACATAAGAAATGAGAGTTGAAGAAACAGTTATTTACCATTATTACCTTTTTTTGGTTGAATACGAGGCTTTTGGCTACTTCTGCATGTGTGTATTTTATGTCTTTTTTTATTTTATTGTGAGCTGAATTTATTAAAAGTATTGGATATTTCGTTACGGTTACCGTGTTTCCTACCCTAAATCTATACAGGTTGACTTGTAATTTGACGTATTGCTTCTAGGACGTGATAGTGGTATCCATTTGCAACAATTAAGCACCCCATAAATCATAGGCGAAAATTCATGGGAATCGAGAAAATCCAATATTTACGTTTTTTTTTTAATTTCCCAGACTTCGAAAATTCTTCTTATTCTTATTCTTTGTTTAGGAAAAAAAGAGAATTTGTAAAAGCCCAAAGGAAGAGCCGATAAATCAAAATTGAAATTTTGATAGGACAACGTCTGACGGGTCAGCTAGTCCTAAATAAATAACTCTTGCACTCAGACCGCATTTCAATCGTCTGGAAAACCATGGAGTTTTTTTCCGGTTCTTCACCAATCGAAATGACCAATTGGAACCGTGCTGCAAGCTTCTGACATTTCATGAGTGCACACTATGCCCCACTTGCTGGAATGTCCTAAGTGGCTATTCATCTGCTCCTTGGATGATCTAAAGAAGGCCACTGATGCCGCAATCAACATGGCCATCACCAAAAAAGAAGAAGAAGAAGAAGAAGTGCCCATAGGAACCTATAGGTAACAAAATATTTTGGATCTAGCCTGTCACCATGAAAAGACATTTAACTATGAGATTTTTCAGCGAGATAGGAACTCAAATCTAGCTGAAAAATTTCGCGATTCTAACTTAGCCTAACCTGTTTCATTATTACAAAGGGTCGTTCGACTACAGATGCGGGTGTTGCTCTCCTGAAACACATATTTAACGCATGGGAGAACTCTCAAAATGCTATTGGAGTTTTCTGTGATCTCTCCAAAGCCTTTGATTGCGTGCACCATGACACGCTTTTGCGTAAACTGCGTCATTATGGTGTGCTAAACGAAGCTCTCAACGTTTTAAATTCATATTTAAATAATAGGTCGCAATGTGTAAATATTGATGGTGTAAAATCTTCCGGGCTACCAGTTCAGTTAGGTGTACCTCAAGGCTCAATACTGGGTCCATTCTTGTTCTTAGTATATATCAATGACTTACCATTCTATTTAAAGGGTATCTGTGAAGTTGTACTGTTTGCAGATGATACCTCTCTTATTTTTAAAGTAGACAGGAATAGACAAGATTTTGACGATGTAAACAGTGCACTGTCAATGGTTACGGATTGGTTTACGACAAATAACCTAGTTCTCAATGCCAAAAAAACGAAATATGTAAAGTTTGCCCTTTCAAATGTTAGAAATCTAGGACCCAACATCGTCTTAGATAAAGAGGTGCTTGAAACTGTAAACTCGGCAGTTTTTCTGGGCATAACAGTAGATGCCAAACTTCAGTGGGGCCAACATATATCGAGCCTGGCGGGAAGGCTCAGTTCGGCCGCCTACGCCGTCAGAAAAGTAAGACAATACACTGACGTTGATACAGCTCGGTTAGTCTATTTTAGTTATTTTCATAGCGTTATGTCCTATGGTATTCTGCTGTGGGGTAAAGCTGCAGATATTCAAAATATATTTGTCCTCCAAAAACGAGCTATTCGAGCAATTTACCAGCTAGGTGCCAGAGTTTCTCTGAGAGATTTTTTCAAAGATATCGGTATTCTCACAGTGGCATCACAATTCATCTTCGCCAACATCTTATATATTAGGCAAAATATACACTTATACACTAAAAACAGTGATATTCACAATGTTAACACAAGAAGTAAGGATAAACTACGTGCTCCCTTTCACCGGCTTCATAAGGTTCATAACTCATTTGTTGGGCTTGGTATAACCTTTTATAACAAGCTACCCTCTTCTTTGCTAGATTTGCCTTTTAATGCGTTTAAAACTAAATTAAAGTCCAATCTTTGTTCAAAGGCATACTATTCTATCAACGACTACTTAAATGATAAGAATAGTTGGTCGCTGTGATTGGCTCAAGACAATGTTTATGTTCTTTCTCCAGAATTAGCCTACCTACTGACAGGTTATATAAGCTTAGGTAAATTATTCATTTTATTTGACTTTATATGTCAATTTATTTTAATTTTATTAATTTTTTGTTGACATTATCTACTCATTAAAATGATTTTCATGAGTTGTATTGCAATATGTGGTTAGCTAGCGACCTCGACAAACTGATCATATTTTATTTTTTTCCTGAAAAACTGGCAGCAAGTTCGTCATGCTCCCTTAGATGTCACTGCTTGCGGTAGCGTCGGGGGTCGGGTTGCCTCCTTCCCTCAAATATGGCGAGGGGGGTAATGGCTGATCTTTGCGTTAAGCTCGTGAACGGGTGCTGCTTGTGGTGACTGGTCGTCTTGCTGATCATGGTTTTGTTATTGTTATTAGTAATTAACTGTTTATTTATTTTACCTCGATGGTCCTAGTTTATCAATTATAACTCTAGTTACAGCTATATGTAAGCGGGCACGCCCTTTATGCCTGGAGGCTTTATTTTCTTTTTTAGATATTCTTTACATTTAGTTATTTTTATTTCTGCTGGAGTATAGATCTCGATGTTTTTTGGTTGGTATATTGGCGTGTGCTAGCTGTCATATGGCTAATAATTTAATGTTTTGTGTTGTGTTATGTAAATTATTTTGCATAAGTACTTATTGTATAGAATCATTTTATTTTTCCTAATTGAACAGACAGCTGTGCTGCTGGGGAGTTTGTTGCGCCACTTCTTCTTCCCAGCGAAAGCACTAGGAAGTGGTGAAGGGTGGGCGTTTTGTGGGACTGTCTTATGTAACTTTGACGTTCGAAAAGTGCTGATTCTCAGCCTAATTTGAATAAATGACTTTTGAATTTTGAATTTTGAAGTACTTAGTCGAGTGAGCTCTGCTCGGGTAAAATAGAGAAAATTAATTTTCCCAGATATGAGACCTAGCTAGATCGATTGTTCACCCCCTGTAAACTCCTAATTACAACTTTCATCGAAATGTTTAGAGCCGTTTTCGAGAACGTGATACAAATATAATTATTTAAATATTGGGTCCCCACCTATGAAATTGGCGTTTTTTTCTCACAAATAGAGAACCTCGTCACTTTTTGTGATTTAAAACATTCATCAATTGCTTGATATTATATGGAACAGGTAATGACCATCATAGACAACTACCAATAGTAAAAAAACCTTATTACTTATAGTTTTCTAAACAAAAAAATACCTTAAAAATTACTCCTCTTTTTGTTTTAAAACCTAGCCAAAACTTATTTTTGTCGCTTAATCTAAGTGGCATACGTTATCTTAGTATTTAAACATTAGTTCATAAAAGTTTTAAAACATTAGTGTTCATGGTTGTTAAATAAATTAAGAAAATGTTAGTATGAAAAATGCAACTTCTTTAAAATTCTCCATACAAAACGCCAATTTCATAGGTGGGGACCCAATATATAATAATGTTGCTCATTTAATATTATAGGATGATTAAATAGAATAGAATGGATCTATTAAGATTAAACAAAGCATACATTTAATCATGTAGGCAAAACAAAAGCCTGTTGATTAAACACGGAACCATGAGCCCTCGTAACGGTTAGTCCTTAGCAAATCTTTGGGGAAATTCAAACCTTATGTATTTAATGTAAGGTTTAAATTACCCTCAAGTACTACAAGCTGTATTTAACTAGTATTCTCCCACATGTGTTCATTATCAAAGGAGTTCCTGGCACAAATATTTGGGTTTGGTTTTAGCCTGGTGTATTTGTTAAGTTTGGCTAAAAGGCAGTGAGTCATTGACGTGATCATTATTGGTCTTTCCTTGTCTGTGTGAGTGCATTTAAAGGTAGGTTTAGACTCATTCTATCCCCCACTCTATCAAGTTATATTTGTGTAAAAAGAGACAGTGCATTCTTTTGTAAATGTATTTACACTTTTTCTTAGCGTGTTGGTGGAAATCTTAATGGACTCGGCCCAGAATTTGGTTACGTATTTGGCGCTATCACTTGCGTCCAAAATATAAATGTGTCTTTAAAAAATATTTTTTTTTATTTCTTAACTGTTTCTATTTTTCTGTGTGTACATAAATAATAAAATATATATTTTAATTTCCAAGATAATATTTACATAATTTAAAAAGCTAACAGTCTTAAAATAATAGTAATAATAATGCTTGAGGAGTGATCTCTCCACTCCTCAAGCACCACAGGGCATGGTAGCCCCCTTGTCGCTACGACACTATGTGCTAGCGACTGTTTTCGGGGGCCCATTATTGAGTTTGCAAGTCATCCCCTGTCATTTTATCCGTGTACATATAAAACATTGATCAGGCAGGGGCCATAGTCCTTTATAGGGTGTAAAGGACAGCCATCCGCAGACTGATGGGGTGAATTCAGTATATCATACTAAGATGACCGGTACATGAAATTATTTCAGGAACTTTATGGGAATCCAATAAACCTGATTTGTTTGATTACCCTACACGCAATGTATCGCTACCGTGGCAAACGGCAGCGCAGCAAGCTTTCGGACGACCTCCCCGCCACCACACGGTGGTTGAACAGCTGATTTTACGCGTATTATGTTAGAGAACTTCAACATCCATTGATGTTTTTTTTATTTTAGCTGATTTATTTACATTAAAGTACTGCGTACAGAGAATGTAATTTTAAATTAAAATAAAGGTAACTAAAAACCCGATAAAAAAATGTGTGTGAAATATGATTCAAAATAAGGAGCTGAATCCACCCTGTTTGTTTGTGGAGGGCTGTCCCTTACACCCAAACCCATAGTCTATATCCTGCAATAGTTATTCTTTGTTTCTATAGCCTGCAATAGTCCTACACCAACCGCGGGTTGTCCTTGGGGTGTGCCCTTGCGTTGTGCGAACAGGGATAATGGTCGGTTGGTGCCTCATTCCATTTAAATTTGTCTAAGGCCCAGGGGCCTCTATGAGTTGGTTTCAGCCCCTCGTACGCTTTCCAATGGACCCTGATCCATGGTCTCGAGAAAAGTAAAAATAAAAAACCTTTTATATATAATTAAAAAAATCATAAACCCGACTGCAAAATCACATAACTGAAAAGAGAAAAACAAGTATTATAATCTATAGAATTTATGATATTTCAGGCGGGGGACAAACAAGCTCGTGACTAAGTAATAACTGCCGCACGGGTCGATCCATTAGGTTAAGCTACGCTTGCTGGGGTTGGTCTGTGGATGAGTGACCATCTTTACATACCGAGACTCCTCCGTCCTCGGAAAGCACACTAAGCCGTTGATCCCGGCTGTCATTCGTGGATCTTTGACAGTCGTTACGGGTCGTCAGAAGCCCGAAAGTCTGACAACCAGTCTTACCAAGGGGTATCGTATTACCCAGTTCCTGGGTTGTGGAGGTCAGATAGGCAGTCCCTCCATGTAAAATACTGGTATTCAGCTGCATCCGGTTAGACTGGAAGCCGACCCCAATATGGTTGGGAAAAGGTAGATTAGATAGAGACAGGCGGGGGACAAACAAAAGTTACACCATATTTTCAGGTTATTGGTGAAGTGTCACACTCTTATGAACAAAAACAAGTCCGACACAAACGTGGCCCAAAAAGGAGGGGAAGTAACCAGAGGGCTGAAAGGGCTTTCAGCATTGTCAGTTTGTATGGCAATGCTGATGCTTTGGCCAAAAAATAGAACAGCCCTCTGTTCACGTAAGAGAACTAAGTAGGCACTCAGACTCCATGTCTCTTGTGTTTCAACCCCAAACGGTTCGAAAGTCCCAATAATATTGGAGTATTTGCGCCGTTTGAGGGTTTCCGCAACTGCAGTAGCCACCCCAGCACAAATATCAAGAAAAGAATGCTCTTGGTTGCTGGCTCTATGTTCGTTTCTTGTATTCTGTATTTATTTATTTCTTATTTTGCTTTTTTTTTCATTTTATGCTGAACCGGTTGACGTAAATACGTCAACACCGACTGTTGCTGAAAACCAGTGCTGTGGCTCTGACTCGCACATGTTTACAGCATTATGCCGAGCTATGGCCGTTGTGCGTATTTTCCCCCACTTGTTATTTTTATGTTTGCGTCAAGTTTTACCAGTAATAAACTTAATTTCTTACTTTCTTTCTTTTAATCTTCCTCTTTAGTCAATGTTTGAAAAAACCATTAGCTACCTGTCTATGTCCAATAAATAAAATTAGCGATCAAAATTGGTCCTACCCTTAAATAACTCTCCAAAAACTCAAAATCGTTTACAGAAACTTTACTTACCAATCCACAAAAATATCTCAACAAAAAAAAAAAGATAAATCTTCAATCCGATTAATTTAAAGAAACATCTACAAAAGGTACTTAAAAAAAACAATAATACATCTGTATGGAGATATTCCGATAAATCTTTTTGACTTCGCTAAGGATGCTTGTCCATTGGGGTAAGTAAGCGGAGCGAGCGAGCAAAGCGGAGAAATTAGCAAACATAGCAGTCTGCATACTATCCGCGGTTGCATTGAAATGTATAAAATAAATCTACTGTAGGAAAGTGGAACGAAGAATTGAATTTAGGGGGATTTCACTAGGTACTTTAAGTGTGGCGGCATCTACACATACTACGCATACTACGCATCACACTGATGTCACATTTTATCAGTAATAGCCTAGTAGTATGACCGTCGGACTGCCAAATTATAGGTCTCGAGTTCGAACCCAAGGAACCCTCTGACTTTTCGGATGCATGTGTGTATTATATAATTATCACTTCAAAAATGGTGTTGGAAAACATCGTGTGGAAACTGGCATGCCTGAGAGATATTTCTCGACGGCATATGAAGCCAAGTCAGAGGCCCGTGGGCGGCTTTAAAACTCTGACACCAGGTAGTCAGTAACTACATGAAAAGAAGACTGACGTCACGAAAAATGCATCGCGCAAGCAAAGTTCGACGCGCAAAAGAAACAACACCCGTCTTGTTGGAGGATCCTGCCTTTTCTATAGAGGCTGAGAAACTTTACACTCTTCCTCATACTATTAATTTCGGAAGTTGGTTGCAAAAAACGAAAGACATCAAATTCAGAAATTCTTCATCAGTAATTTTTCACTTTGTAGGGTTTTTTGGTCAAATGTTTTGTTAAATACAGTTTCTCCACTCCACTACGTCCCAATGGATAGGCAGCCTAATGTTTTCCGAAGAAGGCAAAAACTTTGTCGGGAACCGACCTCGATTTTGAAAAATTTGGGTAACATTGCGGCGAGCCATTTTATCTTTTACTTTAAGATTCCCGTAAGGTGTGAATTTATTGGTCAAAGTTTCTCTTGTTCGACGGATTTAGAATTTTTAAGGCTCTTTTTATTCAAGTAGAAGCACTTTTAAAGGAACTCATGCGAGTAAGTACTACTTTCATAAGTATTAATTCTGCCAAGAAGCGTTGCTATGTTCCAATGTAATTACAGACGAGGTGCACAGGCATTAGTTGTCTGGCATTTTTGCTGAACTGGGCCTATTTGGCGCAGCCGCGAAACACACTTTACTGCGAATTTCTTACTTAACACTTTTTACGTTTTTCCTTTTTTATATATTTTTAACTTGTAGTATAATATGTTGTGTTATGTGCCTTTTGTTCTGTGCTAAATAAAAGTATTTTTTTTTTTTCGTCTTTGTCTCTGAGATGGAGGCGCTTTGGAGATGCCTTTGATTAAGCTTTTGTTATGGTTTTTAGAATAATTCTTTTCGTATTCGGCTTTGCCATGTTTCAAGCCATTAAAAAAATAGTATTCGAAAATTTTGATTATTATAACAATGCCATAATATAATGATTCAGAAAAAAAAACATCTTTACGTACTCTGCCAATAGATAAAACTTCAAAATAATATTTTCCAAAAACTAAGTAAATTATCTGTCTTAATAACTTGAGCTAACTTAACAGATGTCTGTAATAGTTAAGTATTAAATGGATTAATTAAAATAAGCACTGAGCTAAGATTAAGACAAGTAACATTAATTAAGTTTAAATGCTTCACTTAAGTTCTTAAGTTTGATTACTTTATTTACATATTGTTATGACTTGAGCATTTATTCGAATTGTTCAAATAGGCTAGATGAGGGCTTAGTAATAGGTTTTCATTCTTTAGCTATGGAATCCTTTATTTATTTGGCATTTCCAACAAAGGATTCAAAGACAATAGAAATCACTATAATACAAAAGATTCTTTAACGTGTGCTCCTTCGATTACAGGAGCCCACAGCATCCACGCTTGCACGTGTAAACATGATAAACATAAAAGAAAAATGTTCTTTTGTTTAACGGAATATATAATGTCCCTAATGCTGGATCATATACCTTCTCTCAGTGAGAGGGAGTGGGCCGTGATCCACCACGCGGGCCCAGGTTAGGTTGGTGGATATCGCAGTCATATCTTCGATTTTTTGGTCCTAGGCTATGCCGGTTTTGTCACGCAGCGGTGTGTAGTGTTTCCTGTTTTGTTGTATTATTGTTTGATTACACTTCACACAATAAGACAAAAACACTATAATATTAGTTTCGATTCATCATAATTATTATCATACATTTGCCTAGCCTTTTTTCATACTATGTTGGTGTCGGCTTCCAGTCTAACCGGATTGCAGCTGACCTGTATTTTACATGGAGCTTCTCTGACCTCCATAACCCAGTGTTTGACTCACATGATACCTCCTGGCAATACTGGCTCTCAGATTTTCGGGCTTCTGATTACCCGTAACGACTTTCATAGATCTACG
This sequence comes from Xanthia togata, assembly GCA_963853775.1. Lineage (NCBI taxonomy): Eukaryota > Metazoa > Arthropoda > Insecta > Lepidoptera > Noctuidae > Xanthia > Xanthia togata. The sequence goes on along the minus strand of OY970817.1, from coordinate 8,417,655 downwards.
AATGATAGCCGGGACCAACGGCTTAACGTGCTTTCCGAGGCACGGAGGGCCATTCAATCATTTAAAATTCTAGCCGTTTCCCCCAAGTTTTTAAGAATTTAGAAACCGCCTTTTATCGTGCCAATAAGTTGGTTTTAATGTAGCATTGCCAAACTAACACTTATCAAATGCCAAGAATGACGCAAACGCAAATGAACTTTAAAATAATATTCTTAGAATCTATTACACAAGCCTACATTTCTTCAGTATATACAATAGTTTTATTGGGTGATAATCATCTATTCTATGTAAACATAGTTTCTGGAAACTGTCCAGCAGATTATCGAAGTGATTTGGCAACCAGAAACGTTGTTACGAGGTCTGGAATCTGGATTAAGAAGTCTGTGTGACGATTTATTAAGTCTAAATACTTTAAAGCTTTGTTTAAGTGACCCAGTTACCACCAAAAACATTAATATCTTCCTGCCCGTAGATCTCAATTTATTTGTGATCCGCGCAGCACGCTTTTTCTTCCATATATGTACATATCTCTATCAGTGAGTCATCTCAGTAGTCACCTCCTTTCTAGCTAGACCAAGACTATGTTTGGACTTTAAAACTGTGACCTCTGAGTTTTTTTCGGCCTTTCTTCTCAGAGTAATCAGTTATGAAATGCCGAACTCAACCAGTTTTTTTTTGACATAAAACTAACAGAAACCTATCAGAATACCAGTGCAGTGGTATTTTTTTATATATATCGCCCTATTATGCTTAGATAGGGGCCTTTTTAGCCTCGCACAGGTCGTTATTATTTTGTTAGTTTTTATATCATCATCATCATCATTTCAGCCATGGGACGTCCACTGCTGAACATAGGCCTCCCCCAATGATTTCCAAATTGGCCGATTGGAAGCGACCTGCATCCAGCAGCTTCCTGCGACCTTTAGAAGAGTTTTTATATGCTCCTTTTTTATTTTTTTAATTTTTTTATTATTGTTACTGTGTATTTCCTGTGCGTGTCTCAATTTTTTTTTTTTTTTTTTATGTAAAGTATAATCAGGCCACTACGTCGGTCTGTTTACAAACAGTAATCTCAGAAAGTGTTAGAAAGATTTTGTTAAGGTTTTGATAGAGTGAACTCTTCGAGAAGGTTTTGTATATGTATAAATAACACATAGGTATTGTTTAATTTATTAGCGCAGCTGTTAAGGTTTATGTCATGGAAGTAAATAAAAACTAATAATTTACTTCTAAAATACTCATAGCTTTTTCACCAACTAAGTCGGCTCCATGCTACCCGAATGCAGCTGAATACCGGTATTTTACATGGAGCGACAGCCTATCTGACCTCCACAACCCAGTAACTGGCTAAGGCAGTTATAGATAGTGCAATCCACTGAAACGCGCCCCACTCCGCTCCACACCGCACTGTTCCTACCTACAATTTAATTAATACTAAAACATTGAGATTAGAAATAAAGCTAAATGAGCTAATTTCCCTTCCACTGAAATATTTCCACTTATTTTTGCATTTACATTCAATTATTTTAATTTTTCCTTATGGCTCCTTCCAATTTTACCCTAATGCTCTTTTCAAGTTTTCTATTTTCCTTATTTTACCTACATTAGCTTTTCGTGTGGTACCAGAAAGATAGAATTGGTAGCATTTTCCTGAGAGAAATCTAGATGCATTCAGAATTCTTACGTAAGTATGTCCAGCATTCTTTGGTAAGTACCTAAGTTTCAGAATCTGTCTAACTAAACTATTTAATCAAAAACCGGCCAAGTGCGTGTCGAACTACGCACAATGATGGATTTCATAGTTGGGATGAATTTATTCCAAGAACAAACTTAACATTGTAGTTGTAAAACATGTTCTTCCATACATTCCAACTGTAAATGTAAGTTTATATGCACAATATAGAGAGCTTTGCCATGTTTTTTTAAGACGATAGACTTCTTATAGGTTTTCTTGTAAATTTTCATCTATTTTCTTAAATATCTTTAAAAGTATTTATAGTCAAATTATAAGAGAAAAATATTTGATATTCTCGCAACAAGCCATTTCATTTGGATCGTCCCACGGCATAGGTTTGAAAAACTTTTTTTTTCTTATTTGCCCCCAAAAATGATCCCATATTCAAAATCCTATTATTTACGTTACACGTCCGTGTTTCGGTAACAGAAATACATAATTTCAACCAAATTTCAACTTATCGGTCCATTAGAATCGGAGCAAATTGTCTGTGGCAGACGGACAGACAGACACACGAGTGATCCTATAAGGGTTCCGTTTTGTTCCTTTTGAATTACGGAACCCTAAAAGGGTTTTACGGTAGAATAAAATTAGTGGGGCTTATCTATAAGGTTCACTTGAAACCTCACTCAAGTGAGCGCACACAATTCGAAAGCGAACTCATTTGTTTTTAAAGTAAATCATCGCGGATTCACAACAAGACACCGTTCTTCGATGTAATGTTACAGGGTTATTGGTAATTATGTCGACCATCCATTATGGGGATGTAAGTCCCCCTACGATTGGGGTCATTTTCAACCAAATTAGCCTTTATGCAAATGGCAACCATTTTCAAGTAATTTGAAAAGTCATATTACTCGAAAATGGTTATTGGGGTAATTTGCTTGCAACCTCTGTTACATCGCCTTAATGGATTGCCAACATTATTAATACTATTATCCCTGTATTTATTATCTAACCATGATTTTTTTCTGTTTACTTTGGACCTGTTTGCGTAAAAATCACCAATTTAAACAAGGTCGGGTTAACCGCACAGTGTTCTATAAGTAACAAAACAGAAATGGTAATGTAAACCCATTGACCAAAGGGTGAGAATTGCTACTAAAAAAGGACCAAAACCTATTTGCGGATTTTTTTGACGAAAAATATGAGATTTTTTCCGTGTATTTGGAATCTTTTTCCTTATTATGTCAGCAGATCTCTCTGATTTGATTTATTTTAGGTGTTTGTGTTTATTATAAGTAAACCTGGATAAGATAACTACATTTATATCGAAGCAAAAGGCGTATGTAAGGATCGTAGCAGGTGGCGTTCTGTAGTTTCTGCCTACCCCCCTAGGAAAAAGGCTTGAATTTATGTATGTATGTATTTTGCAATAAAAATGTGTTTTTCTTGTTACAGGTAAGTTTGGACACAGTTAAATTCCGGTATCATAAGGTAATTTAAGATAAATAGAAGAAAAAAAAAAAAAAAAAAAGTATATGTTTTACATCAGAATATTGGTTTACCTACAATATTTAAAAAACTCATTTGTATTTTGATTTTACGTCAGTAAAACAATGAAATAAAAATAATAACATAACTATAAATAAAAAAGAAGTATGCTTTTATAAATAAAATCACCTGCAACATTTATTTATACCTTCTTTGTGGAAAAATCCTTTCTAGTTGACTTGCAAAACTATTATTTTGTTTCAAAGAAAATAGCTATTAGCATCAACGTGAAAAATAAATGAAACACAGAACCATCTCTATTCAAGAAACTTCTTAAACAGTCTAAGGATAAAAATAAAATATTATTTCAGAAAACTCTGTGACCTATTCATACCAATAAAAAGCAAAGCGAGACGATTCAGTAAAGATTTCAGACGTAATTAGGGCCTGAAAATAAAGTGTTGGCCTCGCTGAAATTCGGAGGCCAGTCCTCCAATTATAAAAGCTATAAAAACAAAATTAAGACTAACGGAATTCGGAGAAATAACCAAATTTGGAGAAATATATAATGGAGTTAGGAGAAAATATTTTGGACGGTGTTTCAAAGTAACATTTGTATGTATTTAGGTTTTTATTGCGAAAAAGGGTGAATGGATTGACCCTTTCATTTTTGGGATTAGCTAATTAATTTTGTTGGTGACAAATGGTCGTTAAATTATTGAATTATGAACTGGATTCTCGATAGCCAATGAATCACATATTAAATATAGAAAAGGTATATTTATAGACGTCTATTAGCATACTTTTTTTGGCCATTACTATTTATTTATTTATTTAACAGTTTATGAACACACATATAAACAGACAAGAAGAAAGGAACAGAAAAATACGTACAAAGGTAATGCTTATTTCTAAAGAAATCTCTTCCAACAAACATAGGAAAGTAGTTAAAGTGATGTAGACAACGTGTGTAAGAGTAGAAGAGAAAACAAAATACATAAAAACAAAACATTATTACTAACTAATACAGACTAATTTAAATTTAAACATACAATATCAGAACACATCGCTTTGAAATTCGAACGGTGTCTCGTCGTGAACTCGTAATGATTTATTTTTAAAACAAATGAGTTCGCTTTTGAATTGTGTTCTAAGTGAATTACATAATAGCACTACTGTCTAAATACAAATATCTTTTGACTGTCAAATATGTATTATGTTTTCAATATCATATTTGGCGAAAATTGATCCCAAACACGACAAGCTTATATAATAATTCGAGTAATACCATTGTTTTTTGTTTGTATTAATATACGAGCTATTGTCTGCGATCCAGAATGAAAAATAGCCTCCTTGCGGACGGTGAGCAATGGGTAGCTCGCCGTCCGGTAAGGACCAGGCCCGGGTCGACGGCGCATTGTGTTCCACGCGCGCCTCAAAGAGATGTCAGCGAGTGAAGGGGTCCGATGAGACCATTGCCTGCCGGGGTTGCGGGAAATTCCAAAGAGGTTTATGTCTGTGATTTTTATGGTGTACAATAAAGAGTATTCTATCTATCTATCTACCGTGGCCCCCTGGCATTGCACAGGCAACAGAAGGAACACGGGTGGGTTTTAGTCAGTAAGAGTCTGACACGCCCTCCCGCTTCACCCAGAGCGGCAGACGTCATATGATGATTCCAAACACAAAAAAAAAAAAAAAAAAGGCAGCTTGTTATTAAAAACGGATACTGGTGGTGGATATAAGCCGGTTAAGTCTGAACCGTCGCTTATAAGTGACAGTAACGGTCCCGGCCGTCGCTTATAAGTGACAGCTGACCTTGACGCGCGCGCCAAAAGTCACGTGGCGCGTGCGTCTATACAAAAAAAAAAGGGGCCCTAGTCTGCTAAATTTATAAATTCGTCATTCCAACACGATCCCATTTTGCTAAAATTTCGTAATCTGCTAATTTCATAATGGTCGATCTTTGGTTGATCATTGCATTCCACAAACATGATACTCGTAACGAATTAAAAGAAATGACTGCACAATGACGTTCTCATGGTAGGTCACTGATCAAAGGAACTGCCAAAATTCTAGCAAATTACCGCCTAAGTCAGTCATTTATTTTTCATACGCCAATATGTTAGTAGATTACCAAACTTGTCAAAATCAACAATTATGAAATCAATGATAGACCATTCTGACACTATTGTAATAGCAGACTTGAGGCTCTGGTTTCCTCACGATATTTTTCCTTCACCGATCTCAGTACTGTCCAAGATAAACTCGTAATGTAAGTTATTGATTTTTAAACAAGTTTATTTCCTTTTTTGCGTCATACAAAAAGTTGAAAAGATAAGATTACAAAACCGTCTCTACCCAGAAAAAGAATAAAACTTTTAAATAAAAGTTAAAAACCAAATACATTTTCTCCTCAAGATAAATATGTAAATAGGTACCGAAACGTTCTCTACAATAGAGATTGGAACAAATTGAAACGACTCTACAAACGACTATTGAAAGAAGAGCTCTCTTTTAAATGTTCTCGTTAAAACTCGGGGTGCCTTTTTTAAAAGCTTGCCGTTTGCTGTGACCATGTGTTTTAAATTTAATTCAATTTAGATTTTAAATTTTAAACTTCAGTTTTCGACATCGGCTTTTTAAAAGGACGAGTTTATTTTGCAAGGTTCGTGAGACATTGGGTTTTTAAACGCAGAGATTACTTTGCACATCTCGTGTTTAAAGTTTTATTTTTGTAAAAACATTTTGATAGGTTTTCTAAAACGTTTTTGAGGTAAAAGAAAACCTTTTTTACAACAAAGTAATTTAAACAATTAAAATATAACGCTACTAACTTTGAAAATTCACATCCGAGTTACAGTGACTTATTTCATATAATTTTTTTTATTAGGATACTATTTATACCTTTATTGACTGATATCTACCCCTAACTCGTAATAATATACCATTATAATTGTATCGATCGACATTTATCGTCACTGTACTGAGCGTCACCATGGCGAACGTCACAGTGACGAATGCGTCACTTTCAACTTTTTTTTTTTTGTGTTCCCTGTTAAGTGATTTTTGCTTCTGTATTATTCTACAGTAAACATTTTAAAAAAAATGTCATAAAAAACGTTTTAAAAAAAGAACTAGTCGGATCATCCAATTATTCTAAATCGTATTTTCGTTAAGAATGTTTCGGGGCTAATAATGAATATATATTCTATATTCATTATAAGCCCCGAAACACGCAAGATAAGGCAATTAATTACATCCCCGAAATCTCCCTCATTTAATGAACACGATACAATCTCTTCTAATCGAGTCAAGTAATAAAATAACACTAGCACACTATTTCTCCACCTACACTAACAATATTAGGCTTGTAGTCCATTGAAGCCGAGTGTGATGTTTGAAGTGGAGAAAGTGAACGACCACAGGACACTAAGAGGGATGTGTGGTGTTAGACGAATGGATAAAATAAGAAATCAGTAATCGCAGCGGTGACTGATAAGTTGTGCGGAAATCAGTTTTTAAATTTCAAAACTCATTTATTCAAACTAGGCTGAGAATCAGCACTCATCAAACATCAAAATTACATAAGAAAGTCCCCCAAAACGCCCACCCTTCACCAAGTCCTAGTGCTTTAGCTGGGAAGAAGAAGTGGCGCAACAAACTGTCCAGCAGGACAGCTGTCTGTTCAGTTATAAAAAAATGATTCTATATAATAGTATGCAAGATAATTTACATTACGAACCACAAAACATAATTTAAATTATAAATTAATAGCCATATGACAGCTAGCACACGCCAATATACCAACCAAAACCGTTGAGAACTATACTCAGGCAGAAATAAAAATAACTAAACGTAAAAAATATCTAAATAAAAGCCTCCAGGCAAAAAGGGCGTGCCTGCTTACATATAGCTGTAACTAAAAGTTATAATTGATAAACTAGGACCATCGAGGTAAAATAAATAATTGTCGAGGTCGCTAGCTAACCACATATTGCAATACAACTCATAAAAAAAAACATTGTAATGAGTAGATTATGTAAACAAAAAATTAAAAAAAAGACTTATAAAGTAATATTAGAAACAATTATATAAACTCATATAACCTGTCAGTAAGTAAGTTGTCACGGTATGTGTGTACGGGCATGTGATGCGGAGGAATGGGGAAAATTTCATGAGGAAAGTTTTGAGTGTGAATGTCGATGGCTATAAGAGTAGGGGAAGAGCAAAGAAATGATGGATGGACTGTGTGAAAGATGATATGGCTAGAAAGGGGATGACTACCGAGATGACGACTGATAGAGAAGTATGGAAGGAACGGACACGTTGCATCGACCACAAAAAATTGGGATAAGGGCAGGTCAAAGATGAAAGTGAACGACATACATTTCGCAGTTGATTTGAAAAAGAACCAGCCAAAGGTTAGTCGGTCTCGTGAACTCGATTTCCGTAGCACTAAACACACAACTATGTTATAATAATAACAAAATTAACCTCAGTGGAATCCCAGTGGTACTCGTAACAGCTGCGGCTTACGAGCTGTAGGTCGTAGGCTCAGACCCTGGCCGGCACTCTCAAAATGGTGAAGGAAAACATCGTGAGGAAACTGGCATGATCTAGAACCAAAAACTTCGAAGACATGACTGTGTCATCTACCAACCCGTTGGCAAGCTGTGGGAATATTATAGGCTGATTATGCAATTATGTATTATTTTTCACGATACAGACAGAATACGGATTCTGTGAACCTATTTCAACAGTTACAGAAAAAGATACAGCTCTGTTAACTAACAAACATACAGCGTAGACTTTAGTAATAGGGTTCTGATGACACCCATTAGGTAGGTACGCAACCAAAAAAATGTCTTCGATTCACAATAAATAAATAAAAAATAAAAAAATGTTTTATTGACATAAAATAGTTGTTACATATTCATTTGAAGCCCTGACTCTTGAGCTAGTTGAAACCTGTGTTGCAGGAGTCAGTGTCTTCACCCGTATTTTGAACATTAACGATTTATGCAATAAAATTAAAAATAAAATAACTTAACATGCAGGAAACCAATTTAGTGAATGCAAGCGCTGAAGTGGTATGTGTGCGTATGTGTTGGTTGTGTGTGTATGTGTATGTATGTATGTATTTGCGCGTTTGAGTGAGTGTGAGCTGTTGTTCTTGGTGGCTGGACTTTGGGTTATATGTGAGGATTTGTTTGCCTACTTTACTATAGGCTACCTGTGGGTAATCCAGTGTTTGAAGCCATGTGTTTAGTTTTATCTTAGTTTTATTTTTTGTTAGTGGGTTGATGTTGAGAATTTTGTTTACTTTATTATAAAAATAAGTAGCTAGCTAGTATAGGCGTTGCCGTCGAGTGGATGCGGTCCTACATTTGACTGCGCGACATACATTGGTGACAGTTCTCTTATGTTTGGTTGTGTGATTTACCGATATAATTTCATGCTGTTTTATTATGAGATTTAGAAGGTATAATTGTCTCACTGTAAGTACCTGACAACTCTAATACAGGGTTTTTGTAGGGAACCGGTACGGGTCATGACTTTTAACAGAGATCTTTGAACTCTCTCGAAGTGTATCATATAGGTCTTACAAGCACCTCCCCATGCCGTGACACAGTATCCTATGATTGACTGTGCTAGTGATACAACGCACGGAGAAGTTTAAATTCGGCCACTTGCCGCAGTCTCTTGAACGCCCATATAAGTTTCCTAACGCGGGAGGTAGTCGGTTCAATGCGGGGACGCTAGCTAAGTTCCTCATCCAGAATCACACCCAGGCACTTCATTGTCTTTTGTTGTGTGATTAAGGCATGAGCATGGAAGACTTTTGTTGGGAACGTCACAGGAATGTGCTTTAACCCTTATTACGGAAGCTTTAGTTTTGGCGAAAGTAAATTGCTTTAATGAGGTTTTCGAGATATTAAGTGTTAGCAAGTTAACTTCCAGCCAGTGGATTATTTTACGTAACCCTGCTTCTCCATGAAATATTAGTACGGTGTCGTCTGCATAGCTAAATATTTTACCGTCAGTAAGAGACTTCTGGCAAAGGTCATTCACATAGAGCAGGAAAAGACTCGGGGATAGGCAGCTACCCTGAGGGACACCATAATCAACTCTGTCTTCACTGCTAATTACCACACCAATCTTCTCTTTTTGTGTCCAGCCATTGAGAAAGTCTGTAAATATGCTTAGAGCCCTTCCCCGGATTCCAGCATGTTCTTACTTGGTCACAAGTGTTGGAATACAGACAGTGTCAAACGCCTTGGCTAGGTCCAGAAAATAGCGGAGCTACAGTTTTTACTAGCGAAGCTCTGTACTTCACTGTTCTAATGGACAGACAGCCTTTCTATAACATACCGCGTCATTTTCTTTATTTCCGAAAAAAGTTAGTGCTAGTAATAAAATCTAATAAACGGCTGAGTTTCCCGGAGTTATTTCTTATGACATTCATACGGGTTATGTCCGAGTATAATCATAATTCACTGTCGTTCTACTAGGGCATTATAATAACAGACGATTATTACAATAGAAGATCTTGAAGTCTTGGAGATTTATTTTTTATTATTTACTTATGTGAGAAATAGTTATAGATAGATAGATACGAGTATAAAACTCTTTATTGTACACCATACAAATTACAGACATAAATTATTTGCATTATTGATTACAGTTTTATTCGGTTTTTTATTCTGGGTTGGACAAGTTTTACGTTGGATTTAGTGCTCGACCGAGTTCGGACGCGTGTCAAGAAGTTGACGATAAATGGACGTGTATAATGTAGCACCGACGATCAGCTTGCGCGAGTCCATATAAATTTGACGACACGATTAATTAACGACGATTGATTAATTGACGGCACGGTTGGCGCAGTGGTTAAGCGATTGACTGCTGCGTTGCGTGTCGCGGGTTCGATTCCCACACGGAACAAATATTTTTATGAACTACAATTAGTTGTTCCGGGTCTGGCTGTTTGTGTATGTGAGTTTAAATGTATGTAAACGCACCCACAATACAGGAGAAATTCTTAGTGTGGGGCAACGTTTTATAAAAAAGAAGAAAGAATTGGTACGCGACCGATGCTGCGCTGACCATCGCTCGAGCACTAAATCCAGCCTTAGACTTAACATAACTGTCAAATTGTGGGCCTGAAAACTATCTGATTGACTTGTATTAGGTTCAAGCAGGTGATTTGCATTATGTTAACAGGATTTAAATTAGACTTTTTTTATCCTTCTCTGGGATGCTCTTGTTCTGCATCTCACCTGATGGTAAGTGATAATCAGGTCAAAGGTGGAAGCGAGCTTCGCCCGGAATCCACAACCACAGGGGAACTGGCTATCTTACCTCTACTTGCCGAAACAGAACATGCTGTTAACATTGTTGTTATGGTGACTTAGATAAGATGGTGGTAGTTAGCCAGGCGGACTTAGAACAAGCCCTACCACTAACCACACCCAGCAGAAAATTAGACTACAGAGGCGGTTAAAAATGGCGGTTAGATGGATAGAATATTCTGTATTGTACACCAATATTTTAATAGAACTCTTGAACTTGAAACATGAGGTCCTGGGTTCGATTCCCAGGTCAGGCAAAGTGTCGTTGGGTTTTTCTTTCTGGAACTTCTCAGTAGCAGCCCGGAGTCTGGATTTGTGTCCGGTTGATGGCAATAGGCTTGCCCTCTATTACATGGAACTTGAACATAACTGGTGAAATGTGGGTGTACTGTAGGTAGGTACACCTCTGCCCAACCCTTCGGGAAACAAGGCGTGATGTTATGTTTTATGTTTCTTGTAAAAAAGCATTCAAATTAAGGGTACGAACGGTGGCGGTCCATTTAGCGCTAAGACACGTTTTTATCCATTTGGTCACATTATAAAATAGTGACCTTATCAATGACAAGTTTTGATACCAATTTAAATACATCAATTAAAATATATTGACTGGTAAGATTTTTGATACGTGTTTATTCGAAAAGTCATTTGCAATTCTAAAATGAAATTATTCACTGCCTCGTTGTACTAGTGGTTGCAAGCGCTATTGCTGAGCATACGGTCCTGGGTTCGATCCCCAGGTCGGGCAAACTGTTATTGGGTTTTTCTATCTGGAATTTCTCAGTAGCAGCCCGTTGTATGAATTTGTACCCGGTTGATGGCAATAGGCTCGCCCCTATTAAAACAAGGCGTGATATTATGTAAAAGAAATAGCATAAATTGGAAACAATGATTAAAATAGACCATAAGTAGTTTACTTATGTATTAAGATGAATAAAAATTATGTATTAGGTATGTTGAAACTGTTAGTACTCCCCGTCAATTGTCCATAGGGGTTCATTATAAAACCAGCGTCAGACAGCATTCGTCGGGCATTAATGCTGAAATGAACCTTTTTGGCACAGTCGTGAAGCACACACTATTATTGCTTTATGATTATTTTCACTTTTTATTTTATTATTATGTGTTTCACAAACTGTGTCCAAATAAGTATTATTCTCACTTTCTTTTCTTTATGTATGTCATATCGAATAGTGTAGTAAATAATGCAAGGTACAATATTTTTTATAGAATCTAATTCCAATAAAATAATTCAAACAACTAAACCACCACCTCAGATATTCCTCCGCATAATATTCTGTCCGGGATGATAATAAATCAATGTCACCCTACTACTTGCGGGTGAAATTAAATTCTTTTCCCAACACGGCTTAACGTAATGTAAAAATACTTTGGAATCATATTTATTTTAGAGATCTTTTTCGGTAAAATGTTTATGCTTATTCGGTAAAATATTTGTGGTTTTTCGGTAAATTTGTATGTAAATTGTAACAGTTTTATTTTTCTGATCAAGAAAATTTAAATTTTTTGGTAAGTTAGATGTTTCACAGTCACTCGAATTGAAATAATTTGAAAATGAAAAAAAATATCGTCAAAATCCCCTCCGGATAATCCAGCACTTATCCGGAGGGGATTTTGACGATATTTTTTTTGGGTAGTAATGCTCTGAGTGTCGGATTGGCAACTATGTATTACAATATCACAATGTTTTATTTCTTTAGGGACTGCCGATAGAAATGAAAACAGTATACATATAGCTCATGGAAAGCGTTCGGTGACGATGACGCGAGTTCCATGATTTTTGTTCACCCAAAAAGTGCTCAACGCGCCTAAAGAAGTTTTCACTTCAAAAATATTGTATATCTTTTCTCTGTTACTAGTGTAGATGTGTTAACAATAAGATAATGACATATGTTAGCCGGTCAAACCCGTTGAAGTTTTTGTGACGATTCTGTTTATTGTTCCTTAAACAAAAACAAAAAAAAAATGGGCGTCAGCGTCCTTCTAGTGGCAGAAAATGTATGGTCGTCATTATGACAGCCGGTTGGCTTTAAAATATAAAACTTATTGAAAAGCAACTGTTTAGTAACACAGTATAGAACATTTATTTTAAAATCCTTTTTAATAGAAAATTTCCTATCCAACTCCTATCAGGCAAGCCATATAAAATACCTACGACAATTTGACAGCAATTTCAACGAAGCGAGTTCACAGCTCGACGCGTGCCAACATACGGTTTTCAATATTTCTTGCGCTTTATAATTTTATTCTAAGGCTTCATTGACTAAAGTGAAGAAAAATTTAGAAAATAAAGAAAAGGAAATGTGGTATTCAGGGGCCGTATTATGACGTATTAATGCCACAATTATTCCAATGTGAGTGAGAGACGGAGCTATACAAGGCCGCTAGCACCATCCTTTTTTCGCAGTGGAATAATGATGGCACTAATACTTCATAATAAGGCCCCTGTAAAGTTCACTTGGGACCTCACTCAAGTGAGCGCACACAATTCGAAAGCGAACTCATTTGTTTTTAAAAGTAAATCATCGCGAATTCACAACGAGACACCGTTCGAATTTCGAAGTGATGTTTAGAGAATAATGTTGGATTTAATAGAAGGTGAGAGGGTCGTAGCAAAATAATAACAGCCGCACGGGTCGATCTAAGGTTAAGCTATGCTTGACGCGGTCAGTTCATGGATGGCTGACCATCCATTACATATCGAGACTTCTCCGTGCCTCGGAAAGCACGTTAAGCCGCTGGTTCCGGCTGTCATTCGTAGATCTTTGATGGTCGTTACGGGTAGTCAGTTCCAGTTCCAAAATTCTGACCTCTAGTCTTACTTGTGGTGGTCAGATAGGCAGTCGCTCCATGTAAAATACTGGTATTCAGATGCATTCGGTTTGATAGATTCCAGTCTAACCGGATGCAGGTGAATACCAGTATTTTTAGCCCCATCATAGTTAGGAAAAGGCTAGGCAGATTGACATAGTAGAAGGTCTCCTAAAGCTAGCACGAAATGAACAAGGTCGTTCCTTCTCGATATCAGAAGAGAGAGATAAATAAGTGTTTTCCGTGCGAAGGAAAAGATATGTTCTTTATTTCAATACTCACTTTGAGTTCATGGGCAATCTTTATTGGCGTGAAAGTACTATGGGACTGGGACCTACTCTGAAATAGCCAAAGAAAGTATTTCTGCTTCAAACATTTTGGCTGCAATAGCAGTAAATATTAAAGATCTCTCCGAGTTAATCACATATAAGTTGTTCATATTATTCATGACTCGCTGCGCCCCGCGGTTTCACTCGTATAAATCTCGGTCCCATGGGAATATCGAGATAAAAAGTATCCTATGTCCTAACCTAAGTCATAGTCTACCCATGTGCCAAATTTCATCGAAAGCAGATCAGCCGTTATAGCGTGAAAGCGTCGCAAGCAAATAAACCAACTCACTTTCGCATTTATACTATTATTTAGGATAACTTGCACCCCCTTCTTAGAGTATCGTTTTTCGAATTTGGCAACGGGTTTCACCCCCTGAAAGATTTAAATACACAAAACACTATAACACAATCAAAGTCAAACTACAGAGAAAGTCACTGAACTAAGATTAATTCCCGCATTATGACTGTCACAAGTCCTTTCAAGTTTACTGAAGCAATGTCAACATTATTTTAGAACAATAGCCATTCTAATAGTGTAATGAAACCCATGTAATGTTTGAGTATTCATTATTAATTAAATGTTGGTAACACTGCCATTGTTTTATACTGAGACCCCGCTGTGCCTCGGAAAGCACATTAAGCATTATTGTCCCGACTGTCATTTGTCTGTCATATTTGACAGTCTTTACGGGTAGTCACAAGCCCGAAAGTTTCTGTTGGTCCCGGCTGTCATTCGTTGATCAACCCGAAAGTCTGTCAACCAGTCTTACCAATGGGTATTGTGTTATTCAAGAACTGGATTGGTCGAGGTCAGATAGGCAATCGCTCTATGTAAAATACTGGTATTTATTTTCAATAAAATTCCACGACAGATAAATAATCTATTACTATGTTCAAAAAGAAGCTGAAACAATGTTTAACTCATAAATGTTACTACTCCACAACTGAGTTTATGGAGGACGCCACTGACATTTAGATTTTTACAATATTACATTTTATACTATTATTATGTTGACATTGGAATTGTGTGTTAGTACATAATGTAAGTAATTGAGTAATTTCGTTTAATGTCCAATCAACAGACACATTTATGTCTGTTGATTGGACACAACGAACTTTTTTATTATTTGGCGTATGTAGCGAACTGACCATCTTATTATAACGGTCTATTTGTAATGAAACATACATTTACGAATAAATATGATTTGATTTGATTCAGCTGATTTCGGTTTGTGGAAGCCGACCTAAAATAGTTGGGAAACGCTAGACAGATTCTGGTTTCGCTTGTAAGCGATGAATGAATTCGTGTTCACTGTAGATGGGCTTCTAGTTGCTCAAAAACTTCTATCGTAGTTTTGACCTAAAATACGGGTGCTTTCAATCCGTATCATCTACGGACATAAGATTATTTCGGAGCCCGAACTAAGAATTAATGACAACACGATTTGACAGTTGTCCTTCGCGATGTTGTTTTTGCCCGTTCGATTTGTTTTATTTATCACTGGTATTGACGGATCAACTACTTTCAGACTTAGAGAGTAGATCCTCAGGGTGAATTTGTGAGGACAAGCTGCACGCGCCGTGGTCAGTCTATGGCCCATTCTAGACAAGAATTTAGGGGTAGTTTCCATAAACACAGTAGAATTTACTGGCAATATTCAATAAACAGACTGATTAAATTGAAATAAACACAGTTTACAAGCCCGTTTTCGTTCATTGTTCATCCACTGACAATAGTATTCCAACGGAAGGTAACTTTACCCTGAACCACAGGGATCTTTGTGTAACGCTAAATTCCGTAAAACTGAGGGTAGTCCCACAAAAGGTTATGGATACATAAATTCCTGGACGTATTGTTTCTACAATATGTCTAGAATGAATACCTTATTACCTTGCCGCTCTACTATCTATTATACATTGTAACAGGGAATTTATTTCCCCGCCCTTAAGGCCCTAAATACACTGTCATATATTTATCATACAAATGTGATTTAATATCTGTCAAATTCTATAAGATACTGTTCTTCATTTTTACATATTACACTTGATCAATCAATCTGCCTAGCCTTTTCCCAACTATATTGGGGTCAGCTTCCAGTCTAACCGGATGCAGCTGAATACCAGTATTTTACATGGAGCGACTGCCTATCTGACCTCCACAACCCAGTAACTGGGTAATACGATACCCCTTGGTAAGACTGGATGTCAGATTTTCGGGCTTCTGACGACCCGTAACGACTGTCAAAGACACAAATGACAGCCAGGACCAACGGCTTAACGTGCTTTCCGAGGCACGGAGGAGTCTCGTTATATAAAGATGGTCACCCATCCACAGACCACCCGGCAAGCATAGCTTAACCTGATGGATCGACCCGTGCGGCAGTTATTACTTAGCCACGAGCTCCTCCATTACACTTATGTGATCATATTATATAAACGCCATGCTTACTTAAGATGGATAACGTTTTATCCGTGTGTGATTTAGCAATTTTTAAGGTTAGATGGATATGATCATATTTGTACACTTGCTATCAAATATGATCCCATAACTATGATCATAGACAATATGAATCATATGTAGTTATTATACCGTCATAGTTTCTTCATATAAAAATGACTCATACATTTCTGATGCAATTTCTATGATAGTCTATTAGGGCTCTAAGACTTAGACCAAATATTTTATGATATTTGGATTCACTCATGAACTTAAAGAATAAATAATAATAATAAAAAATCTCGACTAATTGAAAAGTTTAGCAACAACGCGAAATTTCGCGGGTATTCTTGTTAACTTACATTGCATTAACAGCTGTCACAAAATTAAAATTATATAAATTCAATTAATCTTTATTGTAATCCGCTCGCTAATTTTATTATACTTACATTTCGTTTACGAGTTGATGACACTATTCTGTAGAATATTTATTAATTTGATTGATTAAGTTTTTCTTTGAATAATGGACATCCCTACTAAAAATAACCTACCAGTTTGTATTTGTACGCCGTTAAGGCAAAACATGACTGTGCAATAATTTTATGTAACATCTTGCATGCCATGTGTATGTGTATACTTATGTTTTGGACAAATAAATGATCTATCTATCTATCTATCCCTATAGGCCACCACAGACGTAGCTATAATATATTTCTAGTACGCACCAAAAACTACGCAAAAAAGTTAAAGCAAAGCATATTAATATATTACTACGTCTGTGACGGGCTTAATGTATAAATACAGCTCGTTGGTATTAATAATTAGAAACAATTATGGACCTTGTCGGGCACAGCAAAATTTTTAAATAACTAGGAGAGAGAAAAAACTCTTTCTGTCATAATTGAAAGTACTGAAACTACAATTAAATACTTAACAGAGAAGCCGATTGGTCAGCCAATGTGGGCTTTTATAATTTCTAACGTGACGATATTATTGTGGATATCCAGGGCATCACGGTAACACACGGAAGCAAAACGTATAGAAATATATGAAGAAAGAAAGAAATAATACACCTTAAAACTATAAACACAGAAAACAAATTATTATAATGCCAAAAGGGCCTCAGTTCAGCTTAATGTCTGATGACAACACAAAGTGTATCACCTGACGCTGATTTTCAGCTGCAACCCACGAGTGTCATACGCTAGAATAATGAACATAGGGAAGTGTCTGTCCGTTATAATAAATAAATTAAAGGTAATATAAAATAAAATAAACACATACAAAATCAATTAAAATGTTGTATGTTGTTGAAGTCGATTCTAATGTTAATGTTACTGTGCGTTTGCACTGGCGAAACATCACAACAAAACATGTTGAAATCTCTAGTTCCTGTCAAATATTATAATATGGAACTTTGACAGAAACTAAAGATTTAAACATGTTTTGTTGTGAATGTTTCGCCAGTGCAAACGCACAGCTATAACGTGCACGTACATCTCCATACATTTTATGGACGTGGGTGCTTTCCCTACGATCAGAGAAGGAAGTTCTCCGTTATTTTTGCAATATTTTCATCTAAGAAAGATATTCTTAGCATTTTTTTTCTTTTTCTCGTGGATTAATAAAATAAAAATATTATACCCTGACCAACACTAAAACTATTAACAAACTAAAATATGGCGTCGAAAATATCCTCCGCATCGCTACCAACTGGTATTGTACCCTAGAGACTGGCTTACTTACTGGCTTTTAACTTAGCTCCTGGCCAAGGTAAAAGCTAGCCCTTGAGTCAGCCGCTTGGAGATTTGGTTGAAAGATTTCTTAAATCAAAACACTTCAGAAATAATCTTTACGGAGCTTCCTTAATTAACATATTTATCACCTTAGTTACAATGTTTAATTCTCAGACTAACCACACAGAAATGCTACACAAATTCTTAGGTTGTGACTTGCGTCACTCTGAGAGCGGGCGATAAAAGGAAGCGAATTCCTTTCTTTGGTATTGTTCGTCAAGTTGAGCTCCTTAAGTTCTGAGTTGAGCACCACGATTACTGACAAATGCTTGCACTGACTGGACAGGTCCACTCAAATCTGTGTGGTTCTTTTCAGACGCATCTGAACGCATGGTTCTCATTTTCTCAAAAGACCATCTCAGACACTAATCTAAATGGTCTTCATATGGCCTGACCAAGATCATGTCTGGACTTTAAAAGAGACTGTGACCTCTGAGTTTGTTTCGGCCTTTCTTCTCAGAGTAGTCAGATAGGAAACGCCGAACTCATCTTGCTAAGTGTAAAAGTGATTCCGATATCTTATTTACAGAATAAACAATTTCATTTCAATTGACGTGTGATGTAGTGTATCTAGGAAAGTATTATTTGAGGCTCGTATGAGAAGTAATAAGGATACCAAACAGCTGCTAATATCAATCAGCTCAGCCTATCGCAGCAGTTATAAACTGTTGGCGTGACTTGCCAAGTCATAGGTCTCGAGTTCGAACCCAAGTCACGCACCTCTGACTTTTCGGATTCATGTGCGTATTGTGTAATTATCACTTGCTTTAAAAACGGTGAAGGAAAACCTCGTGATAAAACGCCTGAGAGATATTTCTCGACGGCATGTGAAGCGAAGTCAGAGGCCCATGGGCGGCATAAACTGACTGACTGCCTCGTTGGTCTAGTGGTCGCGCTACTGCTGAGCATGAGGTCCTGGGTTCGATTCCCAAGTCGGGCAAAGTATTTTTGGGTTTTTCCAACAGGAATTTCTCAGTAGTAACCCTGAGTTGGAAATGTGCCCGGTTGATGGCAATAGGCTCGCCCCCTATTACATGGGACTTAAAAAACATAACTGGCGAAATGTGGGTGTACTATAGGTACACCTCTCCCTAACCCTTCGGGGAAACAAGGCGTGATGTATCCATTCTGTCCAGGCGCTTTTCAATGTCCTACTTTGCACGCTACTTTACCAATTCGCGGTTTCCTCTCGAGGACTCGTTTGCTCGACCCAATAGCTAGGGATTCTTTGACAAACATGGTCGGCACACTACCAGTTCGGTTTGTTATCCCTGCAAACTATGTACAAGTCAAAGTCAAATTTATTTCAATTAGGCACTTATAAGGCACTTTTGAAATTCAAAATTTGCAACAAAAAAAAATTGAGTCTAGTCGCCTCTTCCAAAAGTTATTTTTCGTATGAAGAAGAATGGGCAAGAAATTCCACCGTTACTCTTTTAAAATATTTTGTATACATAACATTAGTTATGTAATTAATATGTTAGACTGGAAGCCGACCCCAATATAGTTGGGAAAAGGCTAGGCAGGCAGATTCGGGGGGGAAATCCTCAGGCGTGGTCTGTCAGACTCTTACTGACTAAAACTACCCCGGTGTTCCATCTCGAACTTGCACCGGGGATCACGGGATCTAATGCGACGTCCACGATCTTCGGCTAGTGCCGGCCCGCCTCTGCTGGCCATCTGGAGTTAGGGGGGATTGAGGTGTTTAACTCCCTCCTTTCATCATAGAGAAGCGCTCGTGGGACACTACGCGCCACCATCTCGGGTCCTAAGTACCCGAAGGGGTGACGGATTTCCCCAGATACGTCGCCCCTGGACCCATTTAAAAGGGCTGGAAGAGGGCGTTATCCGCCCTCCCCCGACGCCCGGTGCGTCTGCTGTAGATAGATTTAGCGGAAGCAATCTCATGCTCCCTCTCCCTAGCCTGCCCAGCCAACTAACTGCTAACTGTGTTAGACTCCAGAAGAAGTCTAACACAGTACTAACCGAACCCATTGTTCGGGGTCCCTGGCTTAATTTCTGTGACCAATTGAGGTCGCGCGTGGTTGGTCACAGTTTTAACCTAACCTTACTAGTTTATTCGGGATATCCAAGCTTAGTTACCAACTGTGAGAGAAGGAAATTAATGTTCATAATTAGAAGCCCAAAAAGTTTTTAGGAGTTAATTAATTTCAAAACCGGCCAAGTGCGAGTCGGACTCGCCCATGAAGGGTTCCGTAGCAGCAAGTAACATAATATAAAAGTTCTTGTAGTTCGTTGTAACTTTGATCGATGTTTTAATTATAGTATATGACGTACCTATTAAAAAAAAACTACCAACTAGATCTCGTTCAAACCAATTTTAGGTGGAAGTTTACCTGGTAATGTACATCATTATATACTTTTTAGTTTTATCATTCTCTTATTTTAGAAGTTACAGGGGGACACACATTTTACCACTTTGGAAGTGTCTGTCGCGCAAACTATTCAATTTAGAAAAAAAATATATTAGAAACCTCAATATCATTTTTGAATACCTATCTATAAATACCTCACACGTATGGGCTTGACGAAAAAAAAAATTGAATTTCAGTTCTAAGTACTCCCAAAATGTATTGTTTTTTTTTCTATTTTTGTGTGAAAATCTTCATGCGGTTCACAGAATACATCTAATTACCGAGTTTCAACAGTATATTTCTTATAGTTTCTGAAAAAAGTGGCTGTGACATACGGATGTACAGACAGACAGACAGATAGACATGACGAATCCATAAGGGTTCCGTACCATTATCTATAAAAACAGCCAAAAAAATCATGTCTGTTGTATGGGAGCCCCCCTTAAATATTTATTTTATTCTGTTTTTAGTATTTTTTGTTAAAGTGGCAATAGAAATACATCATCTGTGAAAATGTTAACTGTCCAACTATCACGGTTCATGAGATACAGCCTGGTGACAGACGGACAGCGGAGTTTTAGTAATAGTACGGAACCCTAAAAATGTACGTCATTCGACGGTTAATAAGTTTTTTAGGGGATCAGTTAAATACCAGATTTATTTTTTTATTTTTAGCAGTGTTGAAAACTGGCAATATTTCATAGTGCTCATGAACGTCTATTAAATATTGTAGTGTTAATCTCTTAGTATCACTTCAAAATTCATTGTGAGCGCTCACTTGAGTGAGGTTCCAAGTTAACTTTATTTATGGATTATTTTAGACCGTGCTTAAACTTTATCAAAAGTTATGATATGACTCAAAGTTACATAACAATGCTAACTTAGTTTCAACTTAGAACTGCACTTACAGTATTTAATTAAGTGAACCTGTAACTCCGTTGCTGCGATACTGCGGTTCAACCAGGTGGCAAAGAGTTATAAATAACCACAGTTAAGCCCCTACCGGCTAAAACAGACGGTTTAAACGATTTGAATACGGCTTTGGGCACACAAATGGTAGGAATTCAATTTATTTAATTGTGTTTGATGTGGTAAAAAAAATATTAAAATGACTAAGATATTTTATGGAATAAAATCCTCACTTGTTTGCTCTTGTTATTCCTCTGCCTGTGTGTCTGTTAATGATCATAAATTATTATTATTTAGGAACAAAATGAAATCTAATTTTATTTAAGTACGTGTTTCATTTTATTCCGAGGAATATGTAGTATAATATTAATATTATTTATTTATTTCAATCAACTTTGGATCATAGATACAATTAAACAGAATTAAAAATGATCAAAACATCAACACAAATAAAATCGGCATGACAATTAAAATTATAATTTGAACAAAACTAAATCAAATTCAAATGAAAACAAATTAAAATCAACATCACAATTAAAATGATTATAAAATTAAAACAAATTAAAATAATATCTTGACATTAATCAGTACGTGAACCATGCAACATTGGTTCACGTACTGACAGTCGAAACGTTCAGCAAAAGTATAGAGTCACTGTGGCAGCTAAGCCAACTGGGGTTGAGTTGGTGATGGCTTCCAGTCTAACGGGATGCAGCCAAATAGCAAAATTTTCGGTGAGCGACTCCCTATTTGACCTCCACAACCCAGTTACCGAGTTACACGATACCACTTGGTAAGGTTAGTTGTCAGACTTTTGGGCTTCTGTCTACCCATATTTATTTAGAAGAGTAATCGTGGAGTTTCTTTCCGGCCCTTCTCGGAAACGACCAATTGGAACCGCGCACCTAGCTTCTGACGTTTCGTAAGTGCCCATGTAGGTCAAAGATCTACGAATGACAGCCGGGACCAACGGCTTGACGTGCTTCCTGAGGCACGGAAAGCAGTGTAGCGATAAATCAACATAGGCTTAAATAAATTTTAACCTTCTAATATTATTAAGGCGAAAGTCTGTCTCTAATGTAAAAATGTTTGTCTCTTCTCCACGCTAACTCCGCGCTCTGAACGGATTTGGATAAAATTTGGCACACAGATAGTTTATAACCTGGATTATGACATAGGATACGTTTTATGCCGTTATTACCACGGGACCGAAACTTATGTGGGTGAAACCGCGGGAAACATACATATCACTTACTTGAGAACAATATAAAACATACATAAATTACACAAAGTTCACCGTCATCAAATTCAAATGATTTTGTTTCACATAAACCTACAAGGGTACTTATGAAACGCCAAAAGCTAGGTGCATGGTTCCAATTGGTCGTTTCCTATGGAGAAGAGCCGGCAAGAAACTTCACGGTTACTAATGGTTAAAGTGAAAGTTGTTTTATTTAAAGGTAATTGGTATTTACAATCTTTTCAAATTACAGTGTTAATAGGTATGAGAGGACAGTGTAGGCCTATAAACAAGTACCAGGTACTTAGCAAGATAGAAGATGGTCGGCAGATCTACAGTCTGTTAAGCCTACAACGTTCTCACGTTCACAACATCTAAAAGAAAATAAACTATATAAAAGAAAAATGAAATAATAAAAATAAAGATCTATTTAAACCAAATAACATGATTGCTACTAGAGCTGTAACAAATCTAATTTAATAAAAAAAATATAGAATATTGTATGTATATAATGTCAAATAACGAAAAGGTTATGTTTTAGAGGTATGAGGAACAGGGTGTAAAGTTCACTCATCCACCATAGAAAAGGGAGGATCCTCCAACCAGACGGGTGTTGTGTCTGGCGGGCCGACTGCCCGACTGTTGATTTCGGATAGTCTTATCTATGTCGTTCGCGCGGTAAACTCTAATTGCGCGATGCAGGATTTGTGTGACGTCATGTCTTTGATGCGTAGTTCGTATGTGGCGGTGTAACCACTACATCACTCCCCTCCGGAGACCGGAGGTCGATAGTCGGCTGAGTCTTGTATCTTGCGATGCTTCACAGTGCCAGCTAAGGTTCCAGTGAGTCGGAACCGGGTGCCGCACAGTTCGCGGTGATTCGGAACTATCTGCGGTGATTGCGGCGATTGAGGTGATTGAGGTGATTGCGGTGATTGAGGTGATTGTGGTGATTGCGGTGATTGAGGTGATAGCGGTGATTGCGCTGATTGAGATGATTACTGTGATTCCCCAGTGAGTCGGGGTGATGAGGCTGAGGGTGATGACCAGGAATGCGCGTTCGCTGCATGTGGGTGGTCAGGATACCCGTTGAAGCCGAGGGTGCTGGCTGTCTGTGTGACTCGCCTCACGAAAGCTTGCGGGAGTGATGATGATGACGTCACGCTGAAGTAGTTGCACGAAGGCTACGTTGACGTTCATACTCAGGGTTATATGTCGTTCGCGCGGTAAACTCTAATTGCGCGATGCAGGATTTGTGTGACGTCATGTCTTTGATGCGTAGTTCGTATGTGGCGGTGTAACCGCTACAATGTCAAGGAAGTAAGTAAAAGAAAAAAAAAGATACCCATCCAATGCTTTTATTTCTCAAAAAATAATTGATTCGCAATTATGTACTGACCGAGTTGAATTTAAAACCGACTTCAAAAAAAGGAGGAGGTTCTCAATTCGGTTGTATGTTTTAAATGCACTGAACGAGTGTATATTTCTTATTTTAAAGGGTATTCTATTTTAAAGTTGTGCTCCTTCAAAAATAAGCATTTTTTGCCATAGTTAGTTCTAGTTTAAACACGGGTTTATTCTCACTACCCATTTAAAATTTCCTTGATAACTTTTGGTGTGACTTGATGTAAAGCTTCTACGTAGGTAAGAGAAAAAAAACAGCCATAATTTTAATCCCCACCCTCAAATTAATTGGCATTTTAATTGATTTTACGGGTCACAGTTGAGCACCTGTCACTGGCAGGTAAGCGTCAAGTGTACGTAATAAATTACCCTATGTCCATATTATTATGGTGGGCCTTTAATTTTATTATATTACATATTTGGGACGATATAAATAAGGATTAAAATTGCCTGCATGAATGGCGATACTTATAAGAGGAACAGGGTGTAAAGTTCACTCATCCTTCATAGAAAAGGGAGGATCCTTCAACCAGACGGGTGTTGTGTTTGGTGGGCTACTGCCAGCCGATTGATGTCAGGACGTTGTTGAGATGCTCGACGTGCGGTAAACTCTGCTTGCGCGATGCAGGATTTTGCAGGACGTCAATTTGATACATAGCACGCTTGTAGCGTTGTAGATACATACGTTCCACATACTAAAATCTAAGTCGGACTTTGGGCAGTCAGCCGCGCTACGACTTTCCTGCCTGGCAATTTTTTTCAATACCTTTTTTCTATTATTCTCATAAAGCTCGTACATTGATTAATGAGAGGAAGGCTTTTTTTTTTTTCTTTTTTTTTTTTTTTTGTGTGGGAAATCATCAAATGACGTCTCCCGCTCTGGGTGGAGCGGGAGGGCGTGTCAGACTCTTACTGACTAAAACCCACGGTATCCCTTTCGGACTTTCCCGCAACCCCGGCAGGCAGTGGTCACATCGGACCCCTTCACTCGCTGACACTCTTTGAGGCGCGCGTGGAACACAACGCGCCGTCGACCCGGGCTTGGTCCTTACCGGACGGCGAGCTACCCATTGCTCACCGTCCGCAAGCCCGCGCCTACGGTGGCCGAGAATCAGCGATTGATTCCCGACGCCCAGGGCGTCTCCTCCTGCGGCGACTAGGGGCATGAGGGCGCGAAATTTGCCTCTCCCTCACGCGCTCCGCCTCCTCCTTCGCGAGCATTACTGCTTCGCAGAAGGAGGGGACGGCCTCCCATGCCCTCTCGCTCCGTACCATGGCCTGGACCAGGGCCGGACGCGAGAGATCCCCGCCACCGATCGCCTCCACGAGGACACGGCGGTGCTCTGCCCAAGCCGGGCATACCTCCACCGTATGCTCCACCGTGTCCTCCGGGCGATCCACGCAGTGATGACACCCGGGCGTTTCCTCCCGCCTTATCCGAAACAGGTACCTCCCGAAACAATTTTTTTTTTAAATGAGAGGAAGGCCTAAAAATTTGTTAGATTTAGAAATTATACCTACGAGTTTATGGTTTGATTTCAAGGTCAAAAAAAATCATATTGAGTCGGGTATTATAAACAAACCCTCCCTTATAGATCGAATTACGTAACACACTTTCAATAATAAATCTGAATAATTTTGAAGGATATTGCTAATCCATTGCTTCATAAGTTCGAAAAAAAATCTGCTCAACAACGTAAATAACGCAATGAATGTTGTTGAACTGTCAAAATAAAAGCCATTGCTGCTGTTAGTGTGTTCCGCAATTATCCCGCAGAGGGCCAAGACAACTGGCAATCGTTTTCAATTCAAATCGTTTCGTATTTTTATAACAACTGTCAACAGGATTGACATAAACTTTTCGTTAGCATAAGTCAGTTCCATACTTTTTTAATTTTCCAACACCGTTATCTATCCCTGATAGAATGACACCTTGTCTAGGCTTTCTGATGTCCAATGTGTTGTGTGTTTGTTGAACCGCCTCTGTGGTCTAGTGGTCCTCCTGTCTCAGACACAAAAGTCCCGGGTTCGATTCCCAGCGGAGGCAAAATTTTCTGCTCGGTGTGGTTGGTGGTTGGGCTTGTTTGCCTGGCTAACTACTACCATCTTATCTAAGTCTGTCGCCATAACAACGATGTTAATAGCATTCTTGTGTTTCGGCAAGATTGCCAGTTCCTTTGTGGTTGAAGATGTGAAACTCGCTTCCACCGCCGTCCTGATCCTCACTTACCATCAGGTGAGATGCAGGCCTAGAGCTCCCGGAGGCGTTTTTTTTTAATTGATCGCAGTTCCTTCAATATTAATCTCGTGTAATCCTTTGTAATTCGTTTATCAAATTGGCTACAACAATCATGATACGAATTGACCATTTAAAATACTTTCAGAAACTGAACTTATTAACAATCTAAGCCTGTAGCATATCAAATTCAAATTCAATATATTTTATTTCACATAAACCTACATGGGCACTTATGAAACGTCAGAAGCTAGGTGCACGGTTCCAATTGGTCGTTTCCTATGGAGAAGAGCCGGCAAGAAACCCCACAGTTACTCTATTAAAAATAATTGGCTTTTACAATATTTTCAAATAACAGTGTTATTAGGTATGGGAGGAGAGTGTAGGTCTTTCAACAAGTACCCGGTACTTAACAGAATAATGATGGTCAACAAATGTACAGTCGACTAAGCCTACAGCGTTCTCACATTCTCAAAATAGAAAAGGTAAATAAATTAATAAAAATAAAAACATATTTTAAACGAAATGACGTGATTGCTATTACAGCTGTTACAAATCTGAATAATTATCATGTCCACAAAAGCCACTAATAAAAAGTTGAAATTAAATTGTAGGTATAATATAATGTCAAATAATAGGGTAAATATATAAAGGAAGAATGTAAAAAATATAAACTTAGTAATTTGGGAGCAGTTAGTAGACTCTCACATAATTTTCCGTTAATGAGGTACCAGGGAAGCCACATGTGCAGATAGAATTATTGTCAAACTTCCTTGTCTTCAACGTAGTCTTTAATTTTATAATTTTATCTTGATAAGGACACGTTTGATGTGGGTTTTGAACTTCCCATCGCTAAGTTCTGTAATCGACTTAGGCAACTTGTTAATAAAAACGGATACTGGTGGTGGATATAAACCGGTTAAGTCCAAACCGTCGCTTATAAGTGACAGTAACGGTCCCGGCCGTCGCTTATAAGTGACAGCTGACCTTGACGCGCGCGCCAAAAGTGCGCCCATGCGCCCAAAGCGTGCGTCCATGTCAAAACGCGGGGCTTGAGAGTTATAACTATAAAAGTGGCTGGGCTTTATCGGTTGTATAACATTCTTTTTTTCGGTTCAACCTTCAAAAAGCGCCCCGGCTTTGGGGATAAGACCGGAGAGTGTGGGATTTTTACCTCACTAAAACCACCCCGATGGTCACCATCTCTACATGGAATGGGCATCAAATGAGCGATCCAAAACCCCTTCTTTGAAACGCCTGTTAGGGCACAGCTCGGGGGAGACTGTAAAGGGGTCTCCCCGAATCCTTAGTGTGCAAGGCAGCACTTGACACCATCCACGTATATACGTACGCTTTTGATCACAAAACGCCTTTTCACCTTTTTCGTAAACATTGTATTATTATTGTTCCCGACAGCTTTCTAAAATAATAATTGCAAATTCATAATTATTGTTATTTATTAATTAGTTAAATAATCAAAAACCATACATTTTAAGCAAGGTAATTCACAAACAAACAAATTAATTGGTATTTCTGCGTTGATTAATATAAGGCTGAGGACTGAGAGGCGACAGCGATTTTAAGGTCGTATTCTCGGTGGCAGCGGGCAGTGGGGCGGCGGCAGCTGTGGCGCGAGAGTGGGGGCAGTTCCATATACAAAAATGCATTTAAACGCGCCTCACGCTGCTGCCCCCGCCGCCCTTATTAATTATATTTCAGAAACATATACCTCAAATGTTAATCCTAAGTTACCTAAATTCTACAAATACGCTTTCCGCTACCACTTCATTTACGAGTACTACCTAATCTTAATCATCCTTTGTATAATTTCCTAGGTATTACCAGCTTCATCCTTATAATCCTATCGTTTGCCATTGAGTCCCTCGTGTCTTCTGTCCCGTTTTAACTCGTTCTATCTCTTTCTTACTTGAAGTTTTAAGGTACCTATGTAGGTCAGAAGGTTAAAGTTGAGAATTCGGTAGTAATAGAGTAGGTATGTATGATAGCGTATTAGCATATTTGAAATGATGGTGCAGTTACTGCAAGGTTAGGCATTGCTCCTAGAAATTTATGGATTGTAATTCGTGGGTATTTCGACTCGGCATTAATTTCTTACCCACATATTTCATCATATACAAAAATCTACATTTAAAATAATGGTATTCACCGATCTGATAGTTAGAAAGAAAGAAATAGAGAAAAATTGTTAATTCTGCACACAAAAAAAATGACAAAATACTCATTTACAAATTAGCCAAAAGCCTCGTATTCAATATTTAAAAGTTTGACAAATTTTGTCCATTGTTTAACGTCAGGGCCAGAGACCAAAGACAATTTACATTGTGTATTGTGTAACGTGTTACGACAGTAACAAAAGAAAATTATTGGGAAAAGGTTATACAGATGATGATTTCATCATCGCTTTAATTCACATAACGTATCCAATAGTGTCCTGTCCTGTCTAAGTGAATCCTGATAATTGGAAAATTGCTATATATAATCACAACGCTTATTAGTAATCATCACGCTTATTAATCATATTTATGAATAGATTATCTTTGCGGTGTGACCGTCGGACTGGCTAGTCAAAGGTCTCGAGTTCAAACCCAAGGCTCTGAAACCTCTGTGACTTTTCGAATTCATTAGCGTAGTGTAGAATCATTTTCTTCAAAAATGGTGAAGGAAAACATCATGAGGAAACCGGCATGCCTGAGAGATATTTCTCGACGGCAAGTCAGAGGCCCGTGGGCGGCATAAAAACTCTGACACCAGGTTAGTCACCAACCAAACGAAGAAAAAAAATTGTCACATTTTTTTTAAGTTATCCTATGTTATCCCACTGTTGGGCAATTGTCTTCTCTTACTTTTTTTTTCTTCGTTTGGTTGGTGACTAACCTGGTGTCAGAGTTTTTATGCCGCCCACGGGCCTCTGACTTGCCGTCGAGAAATATCTCTCAGGCATGCCGGTTTCCTCATGATGTTTTCCTTCACCGTTTTTGAAGCAAATGATTCTACACTACGCTCATGAATTCGAAAAGTCACAGAGGTTTCAGAGCCTTGGGTTTGAACACGAGACCTTTGACTAGCCAGTCCGACGGTCACACCGCAAAGATAATATATTCATAAATATGATTAATAAGCGTAATGATTACTAATAAGCGTGGTGATTATTAATAAGCGTGGTGGCCCAACAGTGGGATAACATAGGATAACTTAAAAAATATGTGACAATTTTTTTTCGTATTCTCTTTTGCCTCGTCCAAATTGGTCAGGAACGAGTCTAAATTGTCACTCCAGCGTTAACAATATTATTTAGTCACATTTTTTTCCATCACGTCGTCATCATCAAGCCTTTTCCCAAATTTGTTGGGGTCAGCTTCCAGTCTAACTTAATGCAGCTGAATTCCAGGATTTTGCATGGAGTGATTGCCTATCTGACCTCTCCACCCCCACTACCCAGTAACTGGTTAGTACGATACACCTTGTTAAGACTGGTTGACAAACTTTCAGGCTTCTGACGACCCGTAACGACTGTCAACGATCCACGAATGGCAGCCGAGAACAACGGCTTAACGTACGGAGTAGTAGTAGAGGTATGATATGTAAAGATGGTCACCCATCCACGGACCGACCCCGGCAAGCGTAGCTTAACCTCGATATCCCTTGCGGCTGGTATTACTAAGCCACGAGTTCCAACGTTAAAAATTTATTTAGCCACAAAAAAAAACCCTCACGTAAGCAATCAAAATACGTACAAACAATAATGTTTTTATTACTTTTGTCCCCAAATATAATAAAAAACTTCAAACATCAATTTGCGAATGTTTGTTTACACTTTCTAATCTTATAAAAAGCTCAACCTATAAAAACTGGCCAATCCCTTATACATTTATAGTACGAAAATGTATGGAAACGGGAAAAACATCTCAAGAAACCAATCTCACACAAATATACACCGTATTCTTTTATAACTAAAGTGTATATTTCAATGCCAACAAGACCATTATTATTCTTGCAATTTTATGCCTAATGTGAACCTTACTACTGTTATATTTAGGTGTACTTTTCAATGACTTCAAGGTCACATTCAATCTACAGAATGCTCATTGAGAAGTTATGCAATAATCATCGTTCTCAGCTTTCAGTTTAACATAAACCTTAACTCGCTATAATTAAGGTGTATTTTCTATAAGCGTTAATTCCACTTTCAGTTTTCAAAACTTTCATTTCAAACCAAATTATGAACTTTATTAGTAAAGTGTTAAGATGTGTTTTTCGATGTTGTCCGATTCTCTTTAAGTTTGCATGGCAATCATGAGGAGTAAGGACACATCAAAAGTAGGTGGAACTTATCATTCAAAACAGGTCGAGAGGGTAACTACGGGATTATCTATCTCATGAGGTTTAGGAATTACTTTTTCCAAAATATTGAGAACGAACAGCGCCTCGCGGTCTCACCCGCATTAGTCTCGATCCCGTGGGAATATCAAGATAAAAATTATCCTTTATGTGTTAAATCCAGATAGAGAAAACAATCCAGAGCATGTTTTTCAATCCCGGGATTACGGGATTTTTTATGCGTAGTCCTGGGATATCTTAACTATGTGGGATTAGACTATGTGGTTTCTAATTGGGCTCAAATAAAAAAAAACTTGAGTAATTTCTTTAAAAACGTTTGTAAGAGTATTGTATTTAAGTATTCCGAGCGGGAAAGTCCCCTCTATCTAAGTTCTACGACAAAGATATTATTAGGGCTGTACCTGTGTAGTACCTACGTATCGTAGGGCGTATCTAAAGGTTGTTTTTTTGGTCATCATGTAATAACTAGACTAGACTAGGCTAGGCTAGACCAGCCTTTTTTTTCCAGCCTTTTAGCTTCCAGCTTTAGGTGTTCCTAGAGTAAAGTGACAGGCCTATTAATATATTCTAGGCAAGTTGATTGTCAAGGCGCTACGGACTACGGAATGCAAACTCGACCTGTTTGTGGCAATCCCAAAAACCCCGAGACTAGCCAAGTACAGTCCCGGGATTTTCGGGATCATAAAACGGCCGGGATCCTCGCAATCATAAATAAATTGTATTCTCTAAATCCAGGTTATAAACTGTGTAAATTTCACCCAAATCCGTTCAGTTGTTTTTGCGTGAAAGAGTAACAAACATCCATCAATGCTCAAAAACTTTCGCGTTTATAATATTAATATTAATAATAATAAGAAGTAGGAAGTTTAGAGGTCAGGAAAAACCTTTTGATTCCCAAAACTTGTCATTACATCAAAGAAAAATGTATTTGTTATTCATGATCAGCATTCGCCAATTAATACCTTGTAACAAACTTGTCTTGAAGAAGCTAGTTAATTGGAAGAGAAATAAACATTAATGGCTTCGATAGGTGCTCTAAGTAGATTTTATGTTCAGAACTTGGAATTATGAAAATATTCCGTACAACAGTACAGTCTAATCGAAAAGTACCGTATGAAAATGTTAGCAAATTGATCAGAAAGTGCCAATTACAAATTGAGTGCTTTGATTTGAGTACCCGAAATTCTAATCTAAACTCATAAAAACCGGCCAAGTGCGAGTCGGACTCGCGCACGAAGGCTTCCATATCTCTAAAAACGGCAAAAAATCATGTATGTTGTATAGAAGCCCCCCCTTAAATATTTATTTTATTCTGTTTTTAGTTTTTGCTGTTATAGCGTCATCAGAAATACATCATCTGTGAAAATTTCAACTGTGTAACTATCACGGTTCATGAGATACAGCCTGGTGACAGACGGACAGCGAAGTCTTAGTAATAGGGTTCCGTTTTTACCCCTTTGGTACGGAACCCTAAAAAAAGAAAACAGTTCAGTCACATTAAATTTATTGTGATTGTATGTTTTTTCGTTACGCTTTCACGGTTAAACGGCTGACCCGATTTTGATCAAATTTGGTATAAGGATACATTTAACTCTGGAAAAGGACATAGGATACTTTTTAGTGACATCACGCGGGCAGTAGCTAGTTTTAAAAAGATGTTTTTCATTTGGCTATTGAGGTTAATTTTATAACCTAAATTTTTTGTCGATGATTTTCAATCACAATTTCAAAATGTTATTCAAACAATAATTGTTGAAAAAGGTGGTGAGTTATGAGGGTGAAACATTCTTTATACAGACGAATGTGTTACTAATTCCCTGAAGTGAGTGATTGCGTAAAAATAACCTAAATAGGGTTCGTTTGTATTTACAACAGATATTTTTGGAACAGACATTAGATTAAACTGGCAAGGGCTTGTAAATGTGGCATGAAGAAAACCTTTACTCATCAGTGAATTTTGTACATTAAAAACCTACCAATAAGCATTCATTGTTGACACATTTCGTAAAAGCACCCAACATAATATAAACGCAGCTTCCATGCCGTATTTTGTGTCGCATTACTCGTATTTCGCTACGTCGTAGCACATCGCTACGGCGTAGCACGCGTTCAGTTATAGCGCGTAGCGCTAGTTGTCTTTGGGGCGTGCGTGCTACACACTTGTTCGGGTGATCCGTCACGTTTCGGCATAGCCGTTCGGCAAATTATACTTTCGATTTTGCACCCCTTACGTAGCATGCAAAAATCTAAAAAAGTAGAACTAAGCCCTACTTAAATTGTCTGGCCTCATTATCTTTACGAGTAAAACGTTTTCTGTGATAAATTCTCACTGTTTAGTCACTTTTCCTAGGCATCTAAAAACATCAATCTATCATTCTATCCAAATGTTCCACACACGCCTACTATCCATGTTCGTATGTTTGCACAGTCAGCGATACATCACCGTCAGAAGACGTGGCACTGCCCTAAATTAACCTAACTGACCTACATTCAAATATACACATACATTCTCTAAACATCACTTTGATATTCGAACGGTGTCTTTAAAAACAAATGAGTTCGATTTCGAAATGTGTGCGCTCACTTGAGTGAGGTTCCAAGTGAACTTTATAGAATATGAGTACTACAGTGGCTTTTAGTATTTTACAAATTAGTTGAATACTAGAGTGGCTTTTTGTATTTTACAAAATTGTTTTATAGAATATACGATTTGATTATTACACACAGAGAGTTTTTTTAACATTTTAGTGATTAAGTAGATAGATATTTATACTGACAGACTGCCTCATTGGTCTGGTGTTCGCAAGCGCTACTGCTGAGCATGAGGTTTTAGGTTCGATACCCAGGTCGGGTAAAGTGTTATTGGGTTTTTCTATCTGGAATTTCTCAGTGGCAGCCTGGAGTCTGAATTTGTGCCCGGTTGATGGCAATAGGCTCGACCCCTATTACATGGGAATTAAACATAACTGGCGAAATGTGGGTGTACTATAGGTACACCTTTGCCTAACCCTTCGGGGAAACAAGGTGTGATGTTATATTATATTTATAACTAGGTTTTTTCCGTGGCTTTTCCTGCGTGGATGTCGAAAAATATCCAACGGGAACGTACTACCGGGATTACATACCTTAACGCTCACTGGATTTTCAACTCTCGGTGTTGAGCCGAGCGTTGAGAATCCAATGCGCAGGGATGCTCTCTCGTGCCAGCGCGTAGAAAAAACACACTGTTGGATTTTCAACCCTCGGCGCCAAGCAGAGTGCTGAAAATCCAGTGCACGAAAAAAAATCGCCGAGGTGTTATTACGTCGTCCATGCGAACGTGAGCTAATAGCATATTAAAAGGTCATTAACTCCTACCACTGCGTCCGCGTTGCTATCAACCATAATTATTTTGTTCCCCTTATTTTTGAATGTGTTAACTTTTAAACTATTAATTTAAATGATATAATGTTTCGGCATATTTTAATCTAAACTAAATGACCAATTTAAATAATATATTTTATTGGATAGTGATTAAAATAACACCGATAAAAATAGCTTCGGAAATAACAATGAATTTTTTGCCAAATACTGAAAGAAAATAATGGTTACTGTGGGTAATCCTTAAAAGATAGACATATGCCATTTCGGACTTTTTGTTGATCTTTTTAATATGAATAATATCTACTGTAGAACATAAATTTTATGTATCTTTTACGGTTTACGCAGCGCACGCCAGAAAAGCTCCCAGTCGGCATGATTTTTTCCAACTTCTTCAATAATAATCGTCATATTTAAGCCAATTTACACAAAACATTAATGAATTATACATTAAAACTTTCCTCATAAATCACTCCGTCTAGTGGTTAAAACCGTTTTTTAATCCGTTCAGTAGTTTTTGAGTTTATCACGTTCAGATAGACAGACAGAAAGATAGACAGATGCGGCGGGAGACTTTATTTTTTAATGTGTAAGGATAATCCTATTGATTTTAATAGACAATTTGAAACGATATAGGTACGTAGTTTTCTAACATCACAATAGCGATCTGTCTTTATAAACTCACCCTGTATATACACATTATAGTTAGAAGTTATAATCTATTTACATATTTTACACATTTTGGGACAAAGTGTCAGTTAACTGCAAAAAGTTGTGCCAAGTTAAATTGTTATGTGCCAAAGTTTAAACATTTACAAGTTATCTTTTGTCATCGTTGGCAACTGTGATAATAAATATTAGACATGATACTTATACCGATTATGTGTTCTGATAATAAAACTTCGTGCACGAAAAAAACCCATTTTCGTCAATAACTTATCTAATTATTAGAAGAAAGCTTGAAATAATTGAAACATTAAGTCTGTGTAAGTTTAAAAGTACAGTTTGCCACAGCATCACTTGTGCGCTCTCAAAAATATGGTTTATTTCGCCTTTGATTTATATAGAAGATATTGTTTAATCATAAAATAAAATAATGATTTTATTTCAAGGATAGCTTAAGACTAATGTGTATTTTTTTAATTTCTCGATATGGTTTGCTAAATTATAGGAAAAAATACATTACTGAAAGGGTATAAAAAAAAGGTTTTTTTTTACATTATTTTTCTGCTATATTTTGTATCAAAATTGAAAAATGTTCAGCCACATGCTAGTAAGTCATATAACAATGTTGATGATATTTTTAAATGTTCAAAATCAGAAGTAGTTTTGTGTAAAAAAGCGATCAAACGTCAGTTGCAGTTGCATCATTTCTCGGACAACTTGTTGCGAATATTTATGATTTTTGTGTCCCTTTCTCACAACTAATGAACTAAGTTGATCAAAATCAGTCAATTTCGTGCACGGTCTCTTAAGAGTTTTTTTTTTTGTGTGTTTGTTTGAACGGGCTAATCTCTGGAACTGCCAGTCAGATATTAATTAATCTTTTTGCATTTGATAGCCCAACTCTTGAGGAAAGTTATAGGCTATTTAACATCACACTAGGACCCTAAGGAGCCGACCGAAAAAATAAAAAAGTCGGATAGAACGCTAAGCGAAAATAGTATAGCGCGGGCAGGCAATGCAATGCGACGCGGTGGCTCGGGGGAATAATAAACTACAAGCAGATACAATCACGTCCAGAAACTAGTTTTATAATAATAATATCAGCCTGTTGTACTCGATCTATAAAAAAATAAAATACTGATTTTCAGGTGCAACCGGCTAGACTGGCAGCTGACCTCAACATATTTGGGAAAGGGCTTGGTAGATGTTGATGACCCTGTGTTTGTTTTTTTGCCGGGAAATTTAAATTTTCTTAAGTTTTTTGCAATTTGCATGTTAGAAGCAATACTCAATATCTTTATTGCTTTATCATAATGTGTACTTAGGTGGTAACTATATAATTTAGATCATTATGTACCTGTAAGGCACAGCAAAAGGGTAGGAGAGAGGAAGTCCTGTTTTACGAGTTAAATTAGTATTTCGCTTATCTAAAATTTTATGTATTATTTTATCTGCAAAATGTACTTAAATGTTTTAGATTATTTTATATACCTGTACATATGTATTTTATTTCTGTTTATTCATTTGTACAAATTGTTTTTCTTTGAATGATTATTATTGCTATATTATTTAATTTATTATTATAGCTATTTTATATGATTATTATTTTTGTTGTATAGTTTGTTGTTTAGGTTGTATCTTGATCAAAATAAGATTCGCGAATATAACAGATATTTATTTACAGAATTATAATCATTACAATCAGAAATTCATCTCTCTTAGTTTGATTTGTTCTCAAATGTCATTATTTCATAAAAAGTCATTCAAGGTCGCAAATTATATACTTTGATCAAGATACGATCTGACACTGATCTGCCAATTGCAAAAAAAGGTAAGAAAATTCGAATTTCACGGGGTTACCTTTGCGGATCCACGGTAAACAGAGAAGGAGTATGCTTGATTACTCTGTGTGTATTAATGATGTCAAAACATTAAATTTATAACGCTTCCATTTATCGTAGTAATGAAGAATAATGAATTTATGATGCAGAGGGTGTACCTTGACTGCCGGGGTCGCGGGAAAGTCCGAAAGGGATTCCGTGGCCCCTGGCAAGTACAGGCAACTGCAGGAACACTTTTTTATTACTTCTCCGCTCCGCCCAGAGCTGGAGAAGTAATAAAAAAAAAAGCAGAAGCATGAAATTTTACACAAGAGTTCTTTATATATAACAAAAGTGAGCCCACAAGAAGGGTTTTTGAAAATTCACCCCCTGTAGGGGTTCAATTTGGGATGAGAGTTTGTCATTTTTTCCGATGGGAATAACCATCGGGCACACGACTTGTCTTCTTAATAAAATCTTACATTAATTTACTGACAGACAACGCATAGCTTAAACCGCTAAGCTTCAAAACATATTTTTGCTCAAGAAATCCCTAGACAGAGTCAAATTAAATTAGCTAGCAAAACTCCACAGACGCCATGAGTATCGATATAAAATAAAATATATCTAAGTAAAAAGATAATTGAGCATTTTATTTTGGGGTTAATGACTGCTGTTAAAGTTGTTAATTACAGTGTGGGTGATAAAATCTGTTTTATCGTGTTGAGATATCAATGCTAAACTACCGACTGTTGATGACCCAAAAAAAAAAATATCAAACTAATTTCTGTTTTATTTTATCATGTTTAAGTAGCTATCGATAGCCATTACGTCTGCGGAGTTTTGTTAGCTAATTTAATTTGACCGCAAAATAGCATTGGAAGGGTTTTTGAAAATTCACCCTCTGTATGGGTTAACCAGGGGGTGAAAGTTTGTCTAGAATTTTGTCATTTTTCCCGATGGGAGATCCCATCAAACACACTATTGTTTTATGATAACCTAGGAGTTTTCAAATCCAGAAGTGCCTAGTTAAGTTACAACTCAATAAAATGGATCTGCCTAGTCTTTTCTCAACTTTGTTGGATTCGGCTTCCAGTCTAACCGGGAGCAGCTAAATACAAGTACTTTACATGGCGCGACTGCCTATCTGATCTCCTTGTGGAGATCAGATAGGCAGCCACGCCCAGTGCTGGGTAACAGGATACACCTTGGTAAGACTTTTGTCAGACTTTAAGGCTTCTAACTACCCGTAACGACAGTCAAAGATTTACGAATGACAACTGAAACCAACACGGCTTGACGTGATTTCCGAGACACGAAGGAGTTTCGGTATTTAATGGATGGTCACCCATCCACGGACCAACCTCGGCAAGCGTTGCTTAACGTTGAAGCACCTCCGTAAATAAGGTTACATACCTATAGTGTGCACCATCCTGAACCGCATAATTTGCTTAGCATCGAGTGATACTGAACTGATAACAAAACTTATAACTCTATTTAGTTCAAGACAATACCGACATAAGCCCTGAGCATATCAGATCCAATCAATACGAGATTGAAATAGTTTATTAGCCAATTAAGTATGAATAGTTCTATAAACTCATTGATTAAGGATACGCGTCAAGGGGAGTATATATTTCTGGTTTAATTGATTCCTCTTGGGGTTTGGATGAGAAGTAACTTGGTGAGCAGTTCTTGTTTTGAGAAGGGTAGTTATCTTTGTAAATATATCAACGTTATCAAACGCTCCGTAAGTACAGCTTACAGTACAGTCATCGCGGGGTGGGGCGCGTCGTCGTGGATTGCACTATCTGTATACGTTCCAACTATGTTATGATCTTTTCCTACTTTTCGCTTTTGTTCCACTACTTGCTAAGTGACTGCCCCGTTGGTCCCGTGATCACAAGCACGACTGCTGACCGTGGAGTTCTGGGTTCGATTCCTAGGTCGGTTAAAGTGTTATTGGGTTTTTCCATAAGGATTTTTTAGTACCACCGTGCCTTGGAAAGCATATTAAGCCGTTGGCCCTGCACCTGATCTCTCTCCAGTCGTGTCGGATTGCCGTCCCATCGGACTATGAGAGTGAGGGAAGAGACACACTTCTTGTGAACTATAATAATAATAATATCTCACGCGCCGAAGACTAGTCACCGCTGAGATTTGTCGCCATGGTCGAAATTCGGTCTGGAAGATTATTAAGTGAAATAAACCATAGTCTTCATAATATATTTTGCGTTTGAGATAAATAGTATTGAAGATGAATGCAATAAATGATTGAGTATTGATGGTAGTTTAAAAAGTACTTAACGAAACATAAAAAAAAAATGTTGTGAGGTTTATTCGCTGTCGCTACCAAACGAAAACAAGAATTAAATAAATTGACCTAGAAATCGATGTCCATGCATGAAATAACTAACCGAATGGGCAGGTTCCTCAGTCGTACACGGGTCCCGAAAGCAATCTTGAGCGTATGACGAAAGTGTTAGATTTTTCTATTCATCCTCGACACATCTCATTCTTTGTGGAATTTCCGAGCAACCACTAGTGTTGAGGCCACGTACCGTCAAGCGCAGCGTAGGACGTCGTCGGAGCGACGGCGTAGGAAGGTGGACAGACGACCTAATAAAGGTCGTAGGAAGCCGCTGGATGCAGGTCGCTTCCAACCGGCCGATTTGGAAATCATTGGGGGAGGCCTATGTTCAGCAGTGGACGTCCTATGGCTGAAATGATGATAATGATGACTAGTGTTCACGAGTATGTGAACTTTACCTATACCGAAGTTGCAAATGTTAGTCATAGACAACATGGCGATAATTTTGTAATTTTCACACTGCTCGAACACAGGCCTCCTCTTTTCGAGAAGAATTGGGCTGTAATCTACCACGCGGACCCAGTGCGATTTGGTAGATGTCACAAATATCTTCGAACTTTTGGTTCTAAGACATGCCGTTTTCCTCGCGATATTTTCCTTCACCGTTTTGAGAGTGTGATGAAAATATTTACACAAACACAAGTGACTGCTTAGGTTCAAACCCACGACCAGACAAGAAAGAATATGCGTATTTTAGCATACATACATATGCTACTTTATAATTAAATTACTCTTTAAAATTAATAAGATAATACATCTTTTAACTAATAAAAGAGAAATCCACTGACGGATAACATTCAAGACACATTCTAACGACCACAACTAGGGTCGTCCGCAATTTTGGACGAAGCTACGGGTGTTTCCTACTCTATATTACTTACGGACAACAAGATTTGACTGTTGTCCCTAGTACTTGGGCTCGTATCTTCGTTGACGGACTTAGAGAGTAGACCCCCAGCTCCGTCAAGAGTGTGGTGACAAAAAAAAACTTTTTTACAAAAAACAAAACCGACTTGCAAAAAAAACATGAAAAATAACTTTGATTTCGGAAGTCGGTGTCTTTGATTTTGTATTTTCGTTTTTTTTGTCACCGACTTCCGAAATCAAAGTTATTTTTCACTTTGTAGTGTTTTTTTTTGGAAGTCGGTTTTATTTTTTGTATAAAAATTTTTGTTTTTCACTTTTTTGTTGTGGTACCTACACAAACCCCCCACAAAAATTTGAATACCACTACCTGCTATGTAAATTACAGTGACAGGAACTATAATCAGATCTTGACCCAACTTATAAGGGACCACAAGAATCATCAAAATCAATTCATAATTGGCGGAGTAATCGCTTATCAAATATACAAAAAAAAAACAACCGAATTGAGAACCTCCTCATTTTTGAAGTCAGTTGTAAAGATAACCCTCTTAAAAGTACTAAAGTAATCGTTCAATACTTTCCTCCTACATCCAATTATATAGACAGTAACTGCAGCTGCTCTCCATCCACAAGAAAAACGCAAAACATTTTCAATATAAAAAAGATATGTCTGAATTTCAATTTCCACTTCAAAAGAAACTAAGTACATTATCCTAACTTGTAAGTAACATAAGTTTAAGTTAACCGTGTGAGCGTGTACTGTAAACATTGTTTGAACTCTTTACAAAAGGAAAAGTTTTGTGGAACTCAACTATGTACAGGCATTATGCAGAAAAATTATAGAAGTCTCACGGTTAGAGGATCGTTCGTCAAAACGCTCCTAGCTTCTGACGTTTCATAAGTGGCCATGTACTCGTAGGTTTATAAGTGATGTAAAATTTGAATTTGAAATGGAACACATGATTTTCAATACGCAGACGTCCCACTAAAAATCAGTATTGCTAAAATTGAAGGAAATAATAACCACAGAGAAATGAGGAGATCCACAAAAGAACTAAAGTCGCTGACATAGCCCAACAGCTTAGCAAGCTGAAGTGGCAGTAGGCGGGGCACATAGCGCGCAGAACTGACGGCCGATGGGGCAGAAAGGTTCTGGAATGGAGGCTACGCACCGGCAAGTGCAGGGTAGGACGTCCACCCAAAAGGTGGACGGACGACCTAATAAAGGTCGCAGGAAGCTGCTGGATGCAGGTCGCTTCTAACTGGCCAATTTGGAAATCATTTTGCATTTGTGCATATGCTGTATGTTCAGCAGTGGCATGGCTGAAATGATGATGAATAACCGCAGTATATTTAACCTACAATGTTTTCACTGCTGGGAATCAGGCCTTCCTGTCTTCAAGGAGTAGGGTGTAATGTACCACGTGGGCCCAGTGCGGGTTGGTCGATTTTTGATTTTAGGACATGTTGGTTTCCTCACGACGCTTTCCTTCGCGGTTTTGGGAGCAGTGGTGATGAAATTATTTACACAAAGTTTAGCGCCTACCTGGGTTCAACCAAACTCGTTAGTCAGGATCTGTACCACTAGGTAGCCGTGACATACAAGTTGTAGGTTGCAATTCCTGTCGATATGATACAGTAAGCCGTTTTCTGTCGGCGGGAAAAATTCTAAGGTTAAAAATCACCATCGACATAAAGCATGTTATGTTCAAAATCTATAGTACCTAAATAAAGCCTTTTTTAAATGTCACTCCTAAATCAACTTAGAATACATAACGCTAAAGCAGTTATTTGAGTACTTAAATGGCAATGGAATTTCAACTGTTTGAGATTATGAATTCGTTTAGCATGTTCCTCAGTAAAAAAAAACTACGATCACCAAAATGCAAAAAATATATGAAAACGATCATTACGATGGTCAAATTCAAAGGCTTACTGAATTAGAGCTTCGTATTCAACAATTTAGTGGCACTAAGCCACGGGGTATGCAAAATACGCCGTACGATAATATGCTATGTGGGTCGCGAATTTCACGTGAAATACGAGTTTCATTTCAGCAGTAACAGTTGTGGTTTTTGGGCAGTACAAAATGAGCAGCGTTAAAATTAGACAGTCTGTGTTCTCATCAAAGAATTAAATGTAATTAAATAGTGTTAGATGGGTATGTCATTTAATTTATAAATGTGTGAACGCAAACTTAAAGTTTTGATTTAGTTGCGGGTATCAAAATATTTTGCATTTAAATGACCGTATCTTTGTATTACGATACGCTTCATTTTTTTAGAGCCCATAGCGGCCGTATTAAAGTATTTGATTTTAATTTAAGTTGATACCTACCTCCACACGTGCCAGAGAAAAAGGGTCTTAACAGACAGACAGACAGACGGACCAAGAAGTGATCATTTAAGGAATCCTAAAAACTTGTTTAATAAATTCGTCCAGTACCTATTTAGTTTTACTTCTTCTTCTGTCACCCGCTTTTGCTTTTTTAACGTACCATAACTATTCTCAACAAACATTTGCCTACCACCTACACTGCTGCCCACCCGTTTCAATATATCCATGACGACAATACACTCGAGTGCTCACAAAACAAAACGGTATGCTATTGACAGTGAATTTGACCCAGTTTCGGACAAAGACCATCGAATGCCAGCTCTATAAGCATTATTGGAGGAATTTGTAAATAGTAGACGGTATTTAGGTTTAAAGCTGAATAAATATTAGGGTAATTTTGCCAGTACCTACTGAGAAACACATTCACAATTTACATCACATTATGGTATGGTTTCGTCATGAGATCAACGCGTGACTTTGTGCGGCCCTCTACGTTTTTAATTCTTTACAAGACTTTGGTGCGATCACAGCTAGAATACGCCGTTCCGATCTGGAACCCATTCTACAACAAATACGGCACTAGAATAGAAATGCTACAGAAGAAGTTCTTACGATCTATGAACTATAAGTGCTTCCAATCAAAGGTACCTTACGTGCAGCTATTAAAGCGGTATGACGTTCAGGATCTGGGAATCAGGCGACTGTTTCTTGATGTCATGACGCTACACGGCATATGCAATAACCAATTGGATTGTACGGACCTAGTAAACAAACTGTGTCTCAAGGTACCTAGAGGTGTTATTCGAAGGGGGGTGCGCGTCCCTCAACTGTTCCATACAGACATATGCAGGACCAATGCTGGAGAACGAGCACCTGTTCGTCGCCTTGTTGATACTTATAACACGTATTTTATGGAACTGGATATATTTTCTCAATCTAAGCAATTATTTATGAAAATGGCTCTTGATGTTTTAACTGGCGAGGTGATTGGAGTTAAGTTATGTTAAGCTAATCTTAGCAAACACAACGTTATTGTGGTAGCGACTATTGTATTGTTTTGTTGTTTTTGGTTCTGCACACATTACTTGTCATCAGCACTGCTGTTTAATGTTTAATCTTAAGTTAAAATGAGGACAATGGTGTGGGTTACATGTTTGTTAAATTTTAGTTTTAAGTATTTCTCTGTAATCTTCAGCGTGTAACTGTTTTTTGTCCCTAATAAATAAAATAAAAATAAAATATTATGGATATCATACTAAAATACAAAATAAATAAATTAGGTACATCGGAAAGCACGTTAAGCCGTTGGTCCCAGTTGTCATTTGTAGACACTTCTTAGCCATTACCTCAGAAGCTAGAATGTCTTACCAAGGGGTATCTAGTAACTAGGCTGCAGAGGTCGAATAGGCAGTCGCTTCATGTAAAATACTGGTATTCAGCTGCAT
This sequence comes from Xanthia togata, assembly GCA_963853775.1. Taxonomy (NCBI): domain Eukaryota; kingdom Metazoa; phylum Arthropoda; class Insecta; order Lepidoptera; family Noctuidae; genus Xanthia; species Xanthia togata. Next base: position 8,374,351 of record OY970817.1, on the reverse strand, counting down.
CCGTTTAGACTGGAAGCTGACCCCAACAACGGAAGAATACAGATGGTACACTCCACAAAATCATTTAAATAAAAAGCGTCTCTTGTTACGACACAATAACGTGCAATTCAGGTCGCACAGCGCTAATTACCTATATCACTTTCTGTCGCGTAACACTGACTACGTTATACTCACTGAATTGGCCCGACAAGACGGGCCTAAAATGTCTGTCCGAACCGTATGTAAATCTACGCAGATTGAGTATTAGTAACTCTTTGTGAAGGAACTTGTTTGGGAAAGAACTATATCAATATTCCAAGTTAACACGTTCTGTGCCCCATCGGGTTGATTATATCCGATGATCAACTTTCCTCCGATGCGAAGAAAAAATTACTCTGCCAACCGCTGATGCGGGACAGATATATTTGATCTTTCTATGAATATGAATGAGAAGGTTAGTGTTTTGGAATTGCCTCATTAAATAGATAGTATGGGTACGAAAAAATCACATCGGGTTCTTACGAACCGACGCCGACTGAAGCAATTTTATTTTACGTCTAGTGTGTTTATCGGTTTTAAACGACCCGATGCCCGATAGCCGCATAGATTACATGCTAGTTGAGCTAGTGAGGTCCGTGTGCTTAGATGGGTTTTTATGTTTCTCGAAAGTGTCACTGAGAAAGCAACCAATTATTCCGGAAATGAATTCAAGATCAACTTTACCAACATCTACAGCGGAAACAGATCATAACTTAATCTTGGGTAACATAAAACGGAATTGTTCAGGATGTTACGATAAATTACGCTAAACACCAAAAGAAGGAGCCCAGTTCAGGAGTCCAGTTGAGGAGCCCAGTTCAGAAGTTCAGTTCAGGAGTCCAGTTCAGGGGTCAAGTTCAGGAGTCCAGTTTGAGAGACGAGTTCAAGAGTCCAGTTCAGGAGTCCAGTTCAGGAGACCAGTTCAGGAGTCCAGTTCAGAAGTTCAGTTCAGGAGTCCAGTTCAAGAGTCCAGTTCAGGAGTCCAGTTTAGGGGTCCTGTTCCGGAGTCGAGTTCGGGAGTCCAGTTCAGAAGTCCAGTTCAGGAGTCCCGTTCAAGAGTCCATTTCAGGATTCCAGTTTAGGAGTCCAGTTCAGGGGTCCAGTTCAGGAGACCAGTTTATTAACTTTTGTTAGTGTGGCCAATATATTCCCTAACAATTTCGACACTGACAGCTTGAACGATGATTAGATGATGATTTAGATGTGCTGAACGCGTTTAGTTTCATTGGTGCAGTCCTAAATGTTAATTCAAGATACGACTATTCTAATCCCTTAAATCTCTTGAAAGAAGACACAAAAAAACAATATTACATATGAATTTTAAAATCATCCCCTATTTTACCCCTTTGGGGGATGATTTTAGAAAAACACTCAAATGCATAATTCATAATTTCTCATCAAAAGCTTAAATTTGAATTCGCATATCCCTAAGTTAAGAATTGCTGGGTTGCCCACACAAACTTTCATCCCCTATATAAGATTATTTATGAGACAAAAAAGAGAGAAACAGTATTCTATGTCCGTCTGCCGGTTATCATCTATCTCCTTGCCATATTTTATCGAAATCCGTTCAGTGGTTTAGCCGTGAAAAGGTAACATACAGACAGACAGAGTTACTTTCAAATTTATAATATTTATAGCATGGAAGTATGTATGTAATCAACTGATCTGAAAAATACGAGTATATTATACATTTTATCGCTATCGATGTTTATTTATCATCCACAACACTAAAAATGTATCGACACTTTTACTAACCAGTGCGGATAGCGGGTCGTAAAGATCCGACAGTCAATACCTTTATTTACAAACAAACCATTCAGTGCATCTGCCTACGATTTCAGCCTTTTATTGAGTGTTCTCTCCTCTCAAAGAGAGAAGGCCATTGTTCCAGTAGTGGAACCATTATAGGCTGATTATAGCCTATGGTTACCACTTACCACCACTTATAAAAAAATTCAAATAAGGTTTCGGCCAATTACATGTAAAAATCTAGAGAAATTAAATAATGCTTTGGCAAGAAAATTATGTATTTAGAGTTTTAATAATATGTGACCCAAATGAGTTCTACGCCGAGTTCTTTTCACTATTAAACAAACAATTTATTGACACTTTTCCACTAAAGACCAAAACAATTTACACAAAGTTCTTATTTCGTGATTGAGCGACTCCAGGTATTCGCAAAAGCAGGGAAAAACTTTTTGAACTTTATGGCCTAAAGCAACACATGAATAATATAAGCTTTCATCAGTATGTTGCAAAATATTCTAAAACTTTTAAAAGTGTGTGCAAAATAGCTAAAGCTCTTCACATTAGCAATAAAATAAAATCAGCTGATGATAAAATAAAAACTACTTGGCAAATAATAAATAATGATACCGGTAGGAAAAAATAGCGTAATATGAATTTAATTTAGAGACTGCTCATGGTCCCATCAACTCAGATGTAGAAATAGCTCAGGAATTTGAAAACTTTTTTGCTAATATTCCCCACAAAACCACTGAAGCTTTAAATTCCTCACCCGCGCTTTCTGCTGCCTTACTTAGAAATAATGTAAAGGCATGCCCTTTGGAGTTTAGGTTTCAGCATACAAACCCCCAGGCTGTTATAAAAGCTTTTGAAAATCTTAAAATTAAATCAACAGAAGATCTGTGGGGAATGTCTGTAAATGTCTGTAGATCTGTCATCGAAACCATTGCGCCTTATCAGATGCAGATGACACATCATTGATCTTTAAAATGAACCGACGGTCACAAAATCTAGACGACTTGAATAGCTGTATTGTTCAGGTCCAAGATTGGTTTACGGTAAATAATTTGGTACTAAATAATAAAAAAACCAAATGCATTAGATTTATATTACCAAATGTTAGAAGCAGCGAATGTGACATCATATTGATTGGAGAAAAGCTGGAATTGATTAATCAAACAGTTTTCCTAGGAATAACGCTGGACGAGAAATTACAATGGGGACCCCATATAATATCTCTCGCGGGGTGGCTAAGCTCGGCCGCTTATGCTGTTAGAAAGATAAGACAGTTAACAGATGTAGAAACCGCGCGTTTGGTTTTAGTGGGCTGAGTCTTGTATCTTTCGATGCTTCACAGTGCCAGCTAAGGTTCCAGTGAGTCGGAACCGGGTGCCGCACAGTTCGCGGTAAGTCGGAACTGTCTGCGGTGATTGCGGCGGTTGTGGTGATTGAGGTGATTACGGTGATTGAGTTGATTGCGGTGATTGAGGTGATAGCGGTGATTGCGCTGATTGAGATTATTGCGTTGATTCCCCAGTGAGTCGGGGCGATGAGGCTCAGGGTGATGACCAGGAATGCGCGTTCGCTGCATACTGGTGGTCAGGATACCCGTTGAAGCCGAGGGTGCTGGCTGTCTGTGGGATTCGCCTCACGAAAGCTTGCGGGAGTGATGATGATGACGTCACACTGAAGTCGTTGCATGAAGGCTGCGTTGACGTTCATACTCGGGGTCACCAATTTAGGAGCATGAGGAACAGGGTGAAATGTTCACTCATCCACCATTGAAAAGGGAGGATCCTCCGACCAGACGGGTGTTGTGTCTGGCGGGCCAACTGCCCGACTGTTGATTTCGGATGGTCTTCTCTATGTCGTTCGCGCGGTAAACTCTAATTGCGCGATGTAGGATTTGTGTGACGTCATGTCTTTGATGCGTAGTTAGTATGTGGCGGTGTAACCGCTACACACTCACACACTGACTTATTATTAGGAATATCGTATTAATTTACAATGTTTGTAAATATGTGAGCACCATGCATCTATCACATAATTAATTTATGTCATTCCTTCATTTTTCATTCTTTTTACCTATCGTGGTATAGTAATCTTATTCTAGGTGCATCGTCTTCACATATAATTATATAATTAATGTATACAAGATATTGTTAAAATATTAAAAGAGTAACGGTGGAGTTTCTTGCCCATTCTTCTTCATACGAAAACTACCTTTTGGAATGGGCGACTAGAATCAATTATTATATATTTTTTTGTAAATGTTGTCGTTCATAAGTGCCTTTTTTGTGCCTAATTGAAATAAATTATTTGACTTTGACTTTACCATCAGTTGGGCCACCAGCTAGATTGTCATCCAATAAAATAAGACCAACTTTCATTTTGTTTGTATACTTTATTTCGTATTTCTGACATAAAAAACATAATTCGTTTTTTTTTTGCAACAAATTGAACACTTTGTCTTTTATTCTAGCAACCGTAAAGAATTCTAGATTTGAAAGTGAAAGACTCACCCATTGGATCTGATGTACCCCAGCGGAGGCTGTAAAAATCAATGAGGGATGAAACAAGAATGGAAAAAGAGTTCTAACAGCAATTGGAAATACGTAGGTATATTTCTTTGTAATGGTACTGTATTGGCATAATATTATGGTATAACAAACAACATTGATGGAAAAAAGATGCTCTTTAGTTCCCTTGGAACCTCACTCAATTGAGCGCACACAATCCGAAAGTGAACTCATTTGTTTTAAAAGAAATCATCGCGGATTCACAACGAGACACCGTTCGAAATTCAAAGTTCGCAATGAACTAAAAAAAAACTTCTTTTTCTGGCCCCGTTTGAATTTCGAAGTGATGTTTATGAAGGTCAAAAAATAAAATCAATCAGTTTCTCTTATTTTTAGACGATTTTAAATATGGCAATTTATTGGTAATTTCCTCACAGAAATCGTAGAACGTCTTCTGTCTAGTCATAGACAACAACATAATGCAATTTGAACAACCTGTAACCGACGATCTGTTGTTTATCGTTCCCCTATGAATGTCAAGCAGACGAGGGTCACAACGACCCGCACTTGCGACCCTCAATTTGTCAATGTCCGTAAACATGTTGAAGTGACCCGCTGGAAGATTGCTCTTGGGCGACAATTCTTTGAGAACAATAACATAAGTTCATAATTACGTTATACCTAGATACTTAAAATACAGATCTTCCTGTTATTGATCTAGGAATGTCCCATGGTAGGGTAAATGCTTTTTTTTTTCATACAGAACGAGTAATTGAACGGGCACCGTCAGTTGAGACTGGTCATCTCTTATCTGCCAGGGCTTATTTTAAATCGTTTTTGATTATTTTTACATTGTTCTCACATATAGAAGCAACAAGAGTAATGTACCCAGGATTTTGTTATTTCTATATTTAAAAGAGTGTCCTTGGAGTTTCTTGCCCGTTCTTCTCCATAGAGATCTACTTTTTGGAATGCGCAACTAGCTTCAACTTTCTGACTAACTGACCGACTCTTTAACAAGTCAAAAGTACCTGTAAATGGTTTAATTAAAATAAATGATTTGAATGAACACCACGTCTGATCTCTGCCTGATTGTTTTTTTTTAATCGCAAGAATGGTAAACTTTCACAGGCTGACTGATAGTAAGTGGATTATGGTACCTATTGACACATACCATATAATCACAGGAGAATTACCTACCCCTTATAAAGAAAATTTATATTTGTTGGAAATTAAATCTACGCTTGCCGCCGGTGTTGGTCCGGATGGGTGACCATCTTTATAATATACTAGCACTTTGCCCGCGGCTTCGCTCCCGTGGTCTTTTACGTGGGACCCGTTATTTTTATAAAAAGTAGCTTATGTTATTCCCTGAAAACTAAGCTTTCTAATGGTAAATTAATTTTTCAAATCGGTCCAGTAAACTCAAACTCAAACTCAAATCATTTATTCCAAATAAACCAATTACAGGTACATTTGAATTGTCAAGGGGTCGGTCAGTCAGAAAGATGAAGCTAGTTGCCCATTCCAAAGCGTAGTAGGTTCCTATGGAGAAGAACGGGCAAGAAACTCCATGGACACTCTTTTAAATCAGAATATTGTTACAAAACATTGGTTACATCATTCATGTTGAAATTTACATGTGAGAACAATGTAGTAAAACGTGCACGCTAAAAGCGACCATGATAAAAATATAAAATCAAAAATAATTAAAATAAGCCATGGCAGCTAAGAGATGACCAGTCCCCACTGACGGCGCCCGTTCACGAACATGACGCATGGATCAGCATCATTTAGCTCAACCATTTTGAAGGGAACTCAATGATCCAACACACACGCCACCACCAGCGAGACATTTGAGTGAGCATGACATACTCTCAGCCGCCAGGGCACATTCAAGTCAATGAAAGACGTACTCACTAAATGTTTTTTTTTTTTTAAACGGTCAGCGATTTTGTCAGCGATGTAATCCCCCAACTTATGCTTGGCAGCATAGTGTGCGTTTTATGCAAGATTTAAATTTGGTTTCATTTAATTGGAGTATGTGGGGAGGTATTTTATTGTAACATTTTACACAGTACCCCATGAAAGATGAGTCTACTTTAGCCAGTCTGAAACCCGGTTGAACTAATTGGTCCCTATTTCTAGTCCTATAATTGTATCTATCACCTATTTTACTGAAAATACTTAGATTTTTCCTTACGTACATGATGTTCTCATAGATATATTGGCAAGGTACCGTCATAATGTTAATATCTTTAAATAGTTCCCTTAGAGAATCGCGTCTGCGGAGGCCATATATTGCTCTGATGACTCTTTTCTGCAGAATAAAAATCGATTCGATATCTGCAGCCCATCCCCATAGTAAAATACCGTAAGATATGATACTATGAAAGTAACTAAAATAGACTAGCCTCGCGGTATCTACATCATTAAATTGACGGATTTTTCTCACAGCATATGCTGCTGAACTTAGCCGTCCTGCAAGAGATGTTAAATGAGGACCCCATTGCAGCCTTGAGTCGAGCGTGATCCCCAAGAAAACAGTTTTATCGACGAATTCTAGTTTCTCCCTATTCAATACTATTTCACAAACACTACTTTTAACAATCGGCAAAGCGAATCTTATGCATTTAGTTTTTTTCCCATTTAATACTAAATTGTTAGCAGTGAACCAATTTTGGACCTGCAGTAGGGCGTTATTTACATCGTCAAGATTTGATGCACGTCTATTTATCTTAAAAATTAGAGTAGTATCGTCAGCAAATAACACCATTTGTGGTTTGTTTTTTAATAAATGAGGTAGATCATTAATATATACTAAAAAGAACACCCATTTTTACTTTTAGACCGAGTGAATTGACACCGTTAATTTGAACTTGCTGTTGTCTATCATTTAAATATGAGTTTACCAAACTGAGCGCAAGCTCACCTAGTCCGTAATGCTCAAGTTTCAAGAGTAAGGTTTCGTGATTTACGCAGTCAAATGCCTTGGAAAGGTCACAAAAGATTCCTATGGCATCTTGGGATGCCTCCCATGCTGTAAATATGTGTTTAAATAAGGCGACACCGGCGTCAGTCGTACAACGTCCTTTGGTGAACCCTTATTGCTGATCGTGTAATATTTGGTTGGTGTTAAAATGATTAAGCATTTGATTGAGCATTAACTTTTCGAACACCTTGCTGAATACCGGTAGCACGGATACTGGTCTATAATTGTTGGTGTCTTTACTGTCCCCAGATTTAAAAAGTGGTATAACCTTACTGTATTTCATTAAATCCGGGAAAACTCCTTGATCCACGCACAAATTAAATATTAAAGCTAAATATGGTGCTATAGTCTCGATTATGGATGCACAAACTTTGATAGATAATCCCCAAAGATCTTCAGTCAATTTGATTTTGATTTGCCGAAAAGCTTTTGTAACTATCATGGGGTTTATATGTTTAAATTGAAATTCAACCGGGCAGCCTGTAACGTTCGCTTTTAATAAATCAATTGAGACATCCGCTGAGGAATTTAAAGTTTCCGTCGTTTTTGTTGGTATATTAGTAAAGTTTACAAATTCTTGAGCTACTTCTAAGTTAGAGCTTATGGGACCACGTGCAGTCTCCAATGTGTACTCAGTGTTTCGTATTTTTTCCCTGTTAGTTTCATTATGTATTACTTTCCAAACCGTTTTTATTTTATTGTCTGCTGATTTGTTCTTGTTGCTAATATACAGAGCTTTAGCTATCTTGCAGGTATTTCTAAATATTTTCGAATATGTAGCAACATACTTGTTGAAAGTTTCTGTGTTAATGTAAGGCTTAAGGCCATACAGCTCGAACAGTCTTTCCCTACTTATCCTAATACCTCTAGATGCCCAGTCACTAAAAATAAAAATAGGGCAAATATTTTTTGTTTTCTTTTCAAAAGTTTTTGATTGAATTCAGTGTGCACTACTGAAAAGAAATCCTCATACAATTTATTTGCATCGTCCATATTATGGCCCAGAGCATTTAAGTAGTTTTGGAGCCTATTCAATACAAACAAACAATCAAATCTTTCCTCTTTTTAATATCAGTATAGATATACCAAGACTGAGGAGTCTTGGTATATCTATCGTGCCTCGAAAAGCACGTTAAGCCTTTGGTCTCAGCTGTCATTCGCGGATCTTTGACTTGACAGTCGTTACTGGTCGTCAGAAGCCCGAAAGTCTGACAAACAAGGGGCTATCGTATTACCCAGTTATTGGGTTGTGGAGCTGACCTCCACAACCATAGGCAGGCGCTCCATGTAAAATACTGGTATTCAGCTGCATGCGGTTAGACTGGAAGCCGACCTCAACCTAGTTGGGCAAAAACTAGGCGTATACAAATGAAAAAGTTATGGCATTCAAACAGTTTGCCGTAATTCCCCCCATTTTCTTTCAGCGTGATCTAATAATTACACAAACTTAACCAGTCGGCAAAGTTGGTTATGGGACTGACTGCCACTTTTTTAATTCACTTTTATAAACCAACTAAGTACCACGTTAAATACAGTTTCAAAAACAAGTCATCATCTGCCTAGCCTTTTCCCAACTACGTTGGGGTCAGCTTCCAGTCTAACCGGATGCAGCTGAATACCAGTATTTTATATGGAGCGACTGCCTATCTGACCTCCACAACCCAGTAATTTGGGTTATACGATACCCCTTGGTAAGACTGGTTGTCAGACTTTCGGGCTTCTGACGACCCGTAACGACTGTCAAAGATCCACGAAAGGCAGCCGGGACCAACGGCTTAACGTGCTTTCCGAGGCACGGAGGAGTCTCGGTACGTAAAGATGGTCACCCATCCACAGACCAACCCCGGCAAGCGTAGCTTAACCTGACGGATCGACCCGTGCGGCAGTTATTACTTAGCCACGAGCTCCTCCAAGTTCAAAGTTTCAAAAACAAGTATCAAAACTCAAACAAGACAGAACAAAAAATTGCGAAACAAAAAATCGCCTCTCCTTCCCTAAACAAACTTATGAAATTTATGATACAGGCACACCCTTGTTGTTTGAGGGTGCGGCCCATTATCATTCCTTACCATTCCGTTAAGGTAGGGACAATATTGGCGAATTGAGGAAAAAACACCTAACTTTTGACCTAATATTTCTGTAGCGTTTAGCCTGCTTCACCACATCTTGCTGATAAGTACTGAAAGAGAGAAAATACTCTTATTTAAGAGTCTATAATACCTCAAATTGCTTAAAATGATCCTCAGTTATATCGAAAATAATGCAACATTAATTTTGAAATAAACCTATGTTAAAGTTGAGGATGTTATAAATCTATATCATTATCTCGACAGAAAACATCTAAAATTACCTCCAAACCGAACTATAAACCGCTGGTATTAAATAAATACTTCAAATTAGATCATAAAACTTTGCTTAGTAACTGAAAGGAATGTAAAGCAGATACTATGTTTTTTGTTTTTTTATTAATTACCATTATTTATGCCGTAAAAATAAATTACCTAAACTATTGGCACCTTGGAGCCTTCAACCCGCCGCTCAGTCTAGCTCTCACTCAGTCCACGAGCAGTATCGTACGAGTGACATAAGGAGTGATTTTGAGCTGAGGTATCATGGACCATTGTCTGCCGGGGTTGCGGGAAAGTCCGAAAGGGATACCGTGGCCCCCTGGCATTGCACAGGCAACAGAAGAAACACGGGTGGGTTTTAGTCAGTAAGAGTCTGACACGCCCTCCCGCTCCACCCAGAGCGGGAGACGTCATTTGATGATTTCCCAACCAAAAAAAAAAAAAAAAAAAAAAAGTTGTCATGGACTCTTAAACTGACTTTTCTACTATTCTAACTTCTGTTCTATTTTTTAATGTATCTGGTAAACTGTGAGTGTGACCCTTATTCTCTAAAAATCACTTTGAAATTCGAACGGTGTCTCATTGTGAATCCGCGATGATTTACTTTAAAAACAAATGAGTTCGCTTTCGAATTGTGTGCGCTCACTTGAGTGAGAGTCCGAGTGAATTTTACAAAATAGCACTATAGGTTTTATTAGTTATGGTTTCACTTTGCCTTATAAGCCCCGTGAACTAACAATATCATTAATCTTCATTGCTTCTCGCCTCAATGGTTAAAAACTGCCATAGTAAATTCTAATCCCCCGTAATAAACCCTTGGGTTTTATGGTTCATCTAACTGCGTGGGTAGAAAATGCGATACCCTTTGGAAAGTGATATTTGGATGTTTCCTATCCACTTTATAAATCGGCTTGTTATTCGATCCCTATAATATATTCTACCTCACTTATGATACATATGCTATTATAAGAATATGTAATGCCGTTGTGAAAATATTAGCCAATTAACGAGATTTATAGTGGGTCTGAATACTCGGAGCATCTGTGGCTCAGTGGTAACGGCCCCGATTTACGAATTGTAGGTCGTGGATTCAAACCCCGACAGGTGCTTTATATACTTTGTGTATTGTCATCACCACTGCTATCAAAACAGTGAAGGAAAACATCGTGAGGAAACCGACATGTCCTAGAACCAAAAATTCAAAGACATGTGACATCTACCAACCCGCACTGGGCCCGCCCAGCAGTGACAGAATTAAAAGCTGATTATGCTTATGTTGTGCTTATGTTGACTACTGGGTTGCATTGGCAGTACCTACCTGACCTATTTCACAGAGAAAAAAAATCATTAAAAAAAATGTAAAGGTTTTACGTGGTGTTTCAGTTTTACGGGCAATTCTGATGCCTACCTACCTACCCTACCTTCACCTACCTATCCTAAAAACCTGGTCCTGAAAGTAACGAACACAAGAAAAAAAAAATATCCAATTTGTTGCAGACGTTCTCAAGTTATGGCGTGACCAGAACAATAGGGATTCATTTTTATATATAAAATACCTGGCTACTGTATAGTTTACCATACCATTGCAGGGCAAAGGCCTCTTCTCATACAGAGAAGGCATGAGCTGGGTCCTTATTATGAAGTATTAAAGCCATAATGATTCCGTTGCGAAAAGAAGAAGGTGCTCTATGTCATGTATAGCTCCGTCTCTCTCTGACACTGGAGAAATGATAGTATTCGTTCTTCATAATATGGCTCCTGATCACCACGCTGGCTCAAGGTGGATTCACGATTTCAGACTTATATTAATTATTAGACCAGGTTACTCCACAATGTTTTCCATCAAGAAGTCGATAATGTCGGAAATGACTTATTTAAATACAGAAAAAACCAGTCAAGAGTGAGTCGGACTCGCGCACCGAGGGTTCCGTAACTTCCGTACAGTGTTTTACTTTACGTACAGTCCTTCAACAGTAGGATAGATGGGCAGGCGGACAGGTGGATGGGCGAACAGGCGGACAGTACTTTACTATTAGCTTCATTCGTATAGGTACCTAAATAGTTCTGTGCCCAGAAAAAAACTACAACTGTGCTTCATCCAAAGTAACCTGCGACTAGGTAGCAAAGAGGACATTTTAGTTGTGAGCCGTCAAATCTTTTAAAATTTTCATCGGCGAGGCCTATGTTCGTCAGAGAATTTTAACACTGCGGTGTAGAATATTGCAGTTTTAGGTCAGCGCCACCTCTTGACCGATAGCGGAACTAATGTAACTTTTGTTGAAGAGTTCGGAAAAAGTGTGCTATTTTGAGACATCATTTTATTTTTCCTGTAATCTGTACATAAACTTCTATCACATAGAATAATTTCAGATTTTTCTCTATGCAAACTTCAGAGATAAGGGGGGGGAACGTTATTTTTTTTCAGTTTTCGTCAAAAGTCGAAAACTAAGTGGCCTAAAAAAATAAGAAACATCTTTGAGAATGTGCAAATACATTTCCTAGTAGCTCCACTTCAAATTTTTAAGACCACCGTTCAGCACCAGTTGCAAAAAAAAAGAAACTTATTTGCAAAATAGTTGGGTAAACGTCATCTAACACTTAAAGTTGATAGCATTAGAAGTTTTTAAGATATCCAGCTGTGACAGACAGACTGAGTCGCACCATAGGGGTTCCTTTTTTACCATTAAACTCAAACTCAAAACTAAAACTCAAAGCATGTAATTAATTTACAGGCACTTTTGAACTGTCAAAGAGTCGGTCAGTTAGTCAGAAAGTTGAAGCTAGTTGCCTATTCCTAAACTTAGATCTCTATGGAGAAGAATGGGCAAGAAACTCTAAGAACACTCTTTTAAATATAGAAATTACAAAATTCTGGGTACATTATTCTTGTTACCCGCATAAGTCTCGATTCCGTGAGTGTATCGGGATAAAAAGTATCCTATGTCCTAATCCATTTACCAAATTTCATCCAAATCCGTTCAGCCGTTTTAGCGTGAAAGCGTAAAAACAAACAAACTCACTTTCGCATTATAATTTAGGAAGAAAAACTGGCCAATTGCGTGTTGGACCACGCACAATAAATGGTTCCATAGTTGGGATGAATTTATCCCAAAAATTAACTTAACATTGTAATTGAAAAACATGTTCTCCCATATATCGGTGTACGTCACGGTCAATTCTCCAACTGCAAATGAATGTATATAATTGCAAAAAAAATATTTTTCTAAGTGCTATACTACAAATTAACAATTTTCGGAATTTTTCCTATACTTATGGCTACCTATATAATTTTACTTATTATATTCCTATATTTTATATAAGTATATCTATGTATATAATTATATTTATATGAATAAGTTTATGCTTTTACCGGTTAAATGTATGTATTTATTGTACAATAGTAGATGGTACACCGCTGACTACCTGCAGTATTGTCTCTCCTGTTACCTTTAATCCATCCAAAGGTTGTCTGTAAAAGATCGCTTTAAGCGATAAGACCGCCCATTATTGTGTCACCCTATGTAAAATTTCTAAATTTATGTCTGTAATTTTTATGGTGTACAATAAAGAGTACTCTATCTATTTATCTATCTTAAGCTGTGAGAGCTTGCTTTTTGCCAAATTTCATGGTGCTAGGTCAACGGAAAGTACCCTATAGGTTTTGATTTATTTGCGAGTAGCAAAATATGTCGCATAAATGGCCATATATTTTTATTGCGTTACCAGACCTACGTATTTGATATTAAATGTCATATTGATACCTCCTGAGCAAAAGGGTCTTGACAGATTGACATACAGATAGACGGACAATGAAGTGATCCTTTATAGGTTCCGTATTTTTCTTTTGAGGTACGGAACCCTAAAAATGATATACTCTTATCATAGAGTTGTGTTTGATGATGAGCAAGGTAGCTGTGTCGTTACGCATGACTCACGCGCATAGTTAGTCAGAGATACTAAGGTATCTCTGACCAACTATGTCAGAGATACTAAGGTATCTCTGACCAACTCCGACCGAAAATCACGCAGTGACCGTCCTGAGAAAACAAGAATACCTACGAACTTTAGTGGTGCACAGTAATGGCATTCCTGTACGTGTTTCGCTTTTGACACTCCCCAAGGGAAACTAAGTCATATCCCCCAAATACTCCGTAATTGGATTAACACGTTAATGCGACAAATAGGGGTATAATCTTGATTAATTTCAACGCCTTCTAATTATTTAGACGGCTCATTCACGCGGCTCAAATATCTATTCTTAACCGACTTCCAAAAAGTCATCAATTCGGATGTTTATATAATTTTTTAAACGAACATATGTTCGGGTTTAAATTCCGAATTTGATGGCTAGGGTTCCAGGGAGAGTTGCGTTTAATAAATTACATTATTAAACAAACATTTTGCAAAGTAAACACAGAGCCGGTTGCATCATCTCAATGCCAAACCATTAATTAAAAATGGCGCTAATGGGCTGGCATATCATAACACCATTATATTATAATAGGTAATTATTTATACCTCATTATCAACAATGGTATTGATTTTTTGAGATGTGACGAATGTATGAAACTTGTAAGTGAAGTTACCTACGATTTGTTATAGGTAATCATCATTATTTCAGCCGAAAAACGTACACTGCTGGCCTCACCACATCGAATGGTCCTGTGCTTCTCGCAATCAGTGGTCACTTACTTTTATTCAATTTTATTTCTTATATAATTATGTCCTTGAGCTCCTTAAGTTCTGAGTTGAGTTCCACTCAAATCTGTATGGTTCTTTCCTCAGAAGACCATTTCAGACACTAATCTACATGGTCCACATATGGCTTGACCAAGATTATGTCTGGACTATAAACGACACTGCGACGTCATTACGTTTCGGTATTTCTTCTCAGAGTAGTCAGATAGGAAACGCGGACCTCATCTAGCTTATTTTTAATATGTTTTGATGACGTGTAAAAGTGATTCCGATATCCTATTTACAGAATAAACAATTTCGTTTCATTTTATTTATTTATTACGTGTCGTTGTTTTATAATATCTAATAGATACAAAGTCTGTCAAAAAGCCGCGACTTATCTTTGTCGCCTGCCGTAAAATTTATTTACGAATGAAAACACTCGCCTTAATAAACGTTAAGTGTCGCAGCCGCCGCTTCGAAAAAGCTCCAAGTTTGTTTTGTGTTCTTACCTACTTTACTTAAGTAGGTAAGAACAAGTAGGCGTGTCTATGACATTCATTCAAGATATTTTTCAGCTTTCATACGATGACGTAACGACCATTGAGAATACAGGAGGTTTTCTTATAAATGTTGCTGTGTTTGACGCTAAGACTTACGTAATTAAAAACTAAACGCTAAACGAACAAAAAATAAAAAACTTGTATTAGTTCGATTTAGGAATAAAAATTTTATACTGTCACTTTTTTGATATACAAAGATTAAGTAAAAAAGCGTGGAGCGTTTTAGGTGTATGTAGTTTGAAATAATTTAAACAAAATGCTCCACGCTTTTTGATTTATGGCTGAAATTATTGTATTGTCATCGGCTCTTGATACGTGTGCAAACTTTTTAGTTAATCGGACAGAAAAATTACGTTGAATGGATTCCGTTACATAGAAAGATAGATATAAACAGGCCAATATAATAAAAGCGTGTTAAAAACTTCAATAAGTAAAAGAGTAGCAGAAATGTATCACGAAATAGAAGGAAACCATATTAATAAAGGGTATCAAGACTCCGAGTTAATTAATCAAGCTTATACTAAACCATAGACTAAGTTTTTTACACTTAAAAACTTTTCAACGCAAATGGGTTGTGGAGGTCAGAATAGGTAATCAATCGCTCCGTGTAAATTATTCAGCTTCATCCGGTTACACTGGAAGCTGACTCCAACATAGGGTTACGGCAAGGCAGATAGATGATTATGAATCAAGCTTAACTACTAATTAAAAGATTAATAATAACTAATTAAAAGATTTTGACAAAAACGGATCATTGGATGATCCGTTTTTCTCAAAATCTAGTCACTGGGTGAAAATTAAAAGAAAACTTATAACCTAATGGATGTCAAAAGCTTCAGTTTAAATATGGAATAAACAAAAAAATTACAACTGTCACTCCATTTTATCAAAATTACAATACCTATCACTTCCAATACCATACCTACTATCATTGTATATGTAGGTACCAGGACCCCATATACGCTAGCTGTCAACTCAACTCAACTCAAAGCATTTCATCTAAAGGCACTTTTGAATTGTCAAGGGGTCAGTCAGTCAGAAATATGAAGTTAGTTGCCCATTCCAAAGCGTAGGTTCCTATGGAGAAGAACGGGCAAGAAACTCCATGGACACTCTTTTAAATCATAATATTGTTACAAAATATTGGTTAAATCATTCATGTTGAAATTATACATGTGAGAACAATGTAGAAATGTAAAATAAATTAAAAATAAGCCGTGGCACACAAGAGATGACCAGTCCCTACTGACGGCGCCCGTTCACGAACATGACGCACGGATCAGCACCGTTTAGCTCAACCATTTTGAAGGGAACTTAACGATCCAACACACACGCCACCACCAGCGAGACATTTGAGTGAGCATGACATACTCTCAGCCGCCAGGGCACGTTCAAGTCAATAAAAGAAGTACCCATCAAATGGTAGCTTTATAGAAGGTACGTGGTCACAGTGCTCACACATGTGCTGTGTTGAGATAATCCTATATCTCCAATTAGTCCCCAGGCCGATAATGCAGGCGACCGTATGAACCAATAGGAGGGACACTAAATTGACAAATTCAATGTACCTGGAGGCGTGTCAAGGGATATTGGATTTGATGCGAACCTTACCTGGAATTTCTGGAAAAATTACACTTGTAATGGATTTTGTCAAATCAGGGTCTTGGACGCTTTATTAGGAATGACAAATAGAAAGTACAGCGAAAAAAGAGGATTTTGAATGATTTGATAGAATGAAATAGTTTATTTTACAAATTATAAAATACAATTTGTTTGTAATTACATAAACATCTTAGACATTAGTGTTAGTACAGACATTTGGCAAATTATGGTAATAATTACTTATAATATATTAAATTATTATCATTGATATAATAATTATTTATATTATTTTTATTTAATTGATAAAAAAATAAATCCTATTTTGATTTCCTTAGAATCGATTCAGTTTTTATTGGTATGTGAGATAACCTAGTTATGGCCACCAATTTGGATGTACCATGCGCGCCGCTCACGCATGGTAGGTCACAGTTCTAAACAGCTTAAACAACCCGGGGTCGGGGAGCCCCCGACCGGGGGCCGGGTAGTTTAATTACTGCGACCAAATTTAAAGGTATAGATTACATTACTACAAGATTTTAAAAGGACTACCTTGTTGGTCTATTGGTCGTAAAAGCTACTGCTGAACATGAGGTCCTGGGTTCTATTCCTAGGTCGGGCAAAGTGTTATTAGGTTTCGAGACTCAAGAGTGTATCGAGACTTATGTAGGTGAAACCGCGGGACACTGCTACTTCATAACTGGTTGAGCGAATTTTACGCAGAGGGAATCTCTTTAACTTTTTTCGAGGGTAACTCAATTATCTGAGTCAATGTATTATTGGCCTACATCCAACCTATGTAGTTAATTTACTTAACCTTTTTATTCTACATTTGAGCAGATGGGACAATCTAGTCTAGAAAATAGATAGTTTTTTAGCTAAGCATATACCGAAATTTTAACCATTTTCAGATAAGAGTATCTAAAAAAAAAAGTTTTTTTAAAATTTCTTTACCTTGCTTCACGAATATAAAAATAGTTTGGATTATTATGGTACACATATTCAAGAGTAATAATAAATAAAAAAACAGAATTAAAAAATATTGATATTTGTTGAAAATACAGCTAAATTCGTGAAGCAAGGTACAGAAATTTTAAAAAACATTTTTTTTTTCGGTTACCCTTAACTGAAAATGGTTAAAATTTCGGTATGTGATACATAAGAATACAGTGTATCCTTTACTCTGGACCACTATTTACGACACACCCTGTATAATTAGACTTTACTGTACCCCCTGCTGGGACAGAGGTATCCTCACGGTGAGAGGGAGTGGGCCGTAAATCCACCACGCGGGCCCAGTGCGGATTGGTAGATATCACAATGTATTCGATTTTTTTTTGTTCTAGTACATGCCGGGTTCCGTACGATGTTTTCCTTCACCGTTTTGGGTAAATAATAACAGCCACACAGGTCGATCCATCAGGTTAAGCAACGCTTGCTGAGGTTGCTCCGTGGATGGGTGACCATCTTTACATACCGAGACTCCTCCATGCCTCAGAAAGCACGTTAATCCGTAGATCCCAGCTGTCATTCTTGGATCTTTGACAGTCGTTACGGGTCGTCAGAAGCCCGAAAGTCTGACAACCAGTCTTACCGTCCGTCTTACAGTCCTGTGTGCTAGCTGTCATATGGCTATTAATTTATAATTTAAATTATGTTTTGCGTAATGTAAATTATCTTGCATACCTACTATTAAATGGAATCATTTTTTTTCTAACTGAACAGACAGCTGTGCTGCTGGACAGTTTTGTTGCGCCACTTCTTCTTCCCAGCAAAAGCACTAGGAAGTGGTGAAGGATGGGTGTTTTGGGGGACTGTCTCTCAGCCTAGTTTGAATAAATGACTTTTGAATTTTGAATTTTTGAATTTTACCAAGGGGTTTCGTATTACCCAGTTACTAAAAAAAAAAAAAATGGAACCGTGCACATAGCTCCTGACGTTTCATAAGTGCCCCTTGTAGGTTTATTTCAAATTTAAATATTTTGAATTTTGAATCGTGCTAAAGCCAGTTCTCAAACAGAGAAGGAATTAAAATTAACGAGCAGATAAGTAGAAGATTCTAAGTTTATCCTGGATATTACTGCCATCGGCGTAGGAAAACATCGTGAGGAAACCTGGACTTATAGTTAATATAAGTCTGAAATCACCAACTCGTCTTGAGCAAGCGTGGTGATTAGTGCTCGTGCCTTCTCTGTATGAGAAGAGGTCTTTTCCCTGAAGTGGGAAAATAAATAGGTTGGTATAATTTTTTAATTACATTTTTGAAGTGGAAACTTCTTTAGCTGTCTTGTGCACTTTTATGTGATGGGTAAAATATGTTAAACTCGCGTCAGGACACGTGACCTGATCGAAAATTCGTAAGACGACAGAAGAGTAGACCGGTGCAAAATTATTCCATAACCATTCCAAAATATCAAAAATCCACAACGTTAATATTCAAGTTTTCACTTCTGCCGGCACTACCGGAGTGCAACCCGTTTTTTTTGTAGGAGTACAGGTAAGTATAGCATAAGATAGGAATTCTACATTATGAAACTCAAAATGAACTTAAGAAATTCTGATAAGTCTTATTAATTTTATTTTCTCTTGATAAACGAGAATAGTTTAATATCCTTCAAAACTCTCGGATTGTGACTAAAAGTCTGTTACGCATTTAGATCGCTGAGCTACATAAAATATTCATACGAGAATTATACAGCTTTATAGAAAACAAAATCTCTTGCAAAAAAAGCCAAAGCCACATTTCCACAAACAACCTAATAATGTATTAAATACGCCGTTCGCCACGGGAGGACCGGATGACGGAACGAGCCGAGCTGCTCCCGAAGTTACCCGAAACAAAATCAATATAAATACACGTTCGTAACTTGTAGACTTTCTGTTTGTTACGTAGGGATGTGATCGTGTGACATGGTTGGGTGACAAGTTTGGTTGGGCAACCAGATTGGGTGCAAAAATAAAACAGCGAACAGCAACCGACAAACAGCATTTCTATATTCCAATTTTGCTGGCAGTCACAGCAAAATTGACAAGGCGATTGGAAGGACAGCATCACATGGTCTTTATAAAAATAAACCTATTCTACATATTAAATTATTTATAACAAGAGCAAACACAAGCATAATTTCGTTAACACTTTAAAGGGTTTTGGTTATTAACGATCTCACAAGCTGACAGACTAACTTGGACTACAGACTAACTTTGAACTGCCCAAGTTAATATTTGTATGGTTCTAGGCAGAATTTGATTTATGTTTCTAGTGAAGTAAATTATAATGTTGTGTGTGGAAATTAATTAGTAGCATTATTTCTATATGCTGCATCCCGCGGTTTCACCCACATAACTCTTGATTCCGTAAGAATACCGGGATAAAAAGTATTCTATGTTTGTTATGTCCTATCCCAGGTCATGGTCTTCCCATCAAATCGGTTCAGCCGTTTTAGCGTGAAAGTATAACAAACAAACAAACTCACTTTAACTCAGGTCATGGTCTACTCATGCGCCAAATTTCATCCAAATCCGTTTAGCCGTTTTAGCGTGAAAGTCTACCAAACAAACTCACTTTCGCATTTATAATATTAGTTAGAATATTTAGGATTTTCAATTTTCTAAAATAGCATCTTGGAGCAACCTGTACTTAAAAAACTGCCATTCGGTCATTTGCCGGGGTCACAGATCATAACATCGCATCAATGACATTAAAACCTACGCTTTGGAATGGGCAACTAGCTTCATATTTCTGACTAACTGACTCCTTGACAGTTCAAAAGTGCCTGTAAATGGTTTAATTGAAATAAATGCTTTGAGTTTGAGTTTGAAAAAACGAATACTTAACGCGGAAATAGTAGGCGAATTGAGGGAATGAGAGAACGCTTTGTTGGCGAGCGTTTAAAAATGTTGAATTATTCAATTTTGGAATTATTTTATTTTTTATGATTACTGGCCAACTAGCCCTACCCGTGTGTTAAATTAATGACGCCATTGTAGTGGCACGCTTTTAGAAGTCTCTTTTAAAGTCTGAGAAAGTTAAAGAATTAAGTCTGCCTTTTATCATAAAGTGGAACTCATGTGCGGTTTGGGAGTTGAAAACAGTTGATTTTTGGCTTAAACGTAGGTTCTCGGAACTTTTAACAGACAAGAAACATAACATAACATCACGCCTTGTATCCCCGAAGGTTTGGGAAGAGGTGTACCTGTAGTAGGTACACCCACATTTCGCCAGTTATGTTTAAGTCCCATGTAATAGGGGCGAGCCTATTGCCATCAACCGGGCACAAATCCCGACTCCGGGCTACTACTGAGAAATTTCAGATAGAAAAACCCAATAAACAACAAGAAATACTTTCAAAATGAGCAGTAGCTTCTCGTATGTTGCCTCATAGCATAATCAGCCTATAATTTCCCGACTCCTGAGACACAGACCTCCCTCTCTATGAGAGGGAGTGGGCCGTAATCCACCACGCGGGCCCAGTGCGGGTTGGTAGATGTCACATGTCTTCGAATTTTTGGTTCTAGGACATGCCGGTTTCCTCACGATGTTTTCCTTCATCGTTTTAAGAGCAGTGGTGATGAAATAATTAACATAAAGTTAAGCCAGTCTGGGTTGCCACTGGGCCACCACTGTCCTGGTCTCCCATTATATAAAGTCATCATCATCATCATCATCATTTCAGCCATAGGACGTCCACTGCTGAACATAGGCCTCCCCCAATGATTTCCAAATCGGCCGGTTGGAAGCGACCTGCATCCAGCGGCTTCCTGCGACCTTTATTAGGTCGTCTGTCCACCTTGTGGGCGGACGTCCTACGCTGCACTTGCCGGTACGTGGCCTCCATTTCAGAACCTTTCTGCCCCATCAGCCGTCAGTTCTGCGCGCTATGTGCCCCGCCCACTGCCACTTCAGCTTGCTAATCCGTTGGTCTATGTCAGCGACTTTAGTTCGTTTGCGGATCTCCTCATTTCTAATTCGATCTCGCAAAGAAACACCGAGCATAGCCCTTTCCATAGCGCGCTGAGTGACGTTGAGCTTTCTTATGAAGCCCATGGTGAGAGGCCACGTTTCAGTTCCGTATGTTATCACTGGTAACACACACTATATAAAGTAGCCAATGGTAACTTATATAAAGTAGACTCTTTAAAAGTCAGAATTAAAAAAAGTTAAATTAACTACGCCATTGTAGCGGCACGTTGTACGAAGACTCGAACGAATTAAGTCTGCCTTTTATCATAAAGTGGAACTCATGAGCAGTTTGGGAGTTGAAAACAGTTTTGTAAGGGTGAAAACACACTTGCAACGCTACGATTTTTGGTGTTCAACATCTTTCCTCTAACGTTCCTGCAATCTGTAGGAGTGATTTCTTGAGAAGGGACGGAAGTGTGTAACATAAGAAGCCGGGGAAGCGCGCGCTATTTGATTTGACCAATGAGCGCGCGCGGTGCTAGAGTCGGCCGTCAGATGGTACCAACCCATTTTCCGAGAGGTTGTAATGTCAGCCAAGATGTCAGATGTTACACATTTTACGACAAAAAAACTCAAAAAAAAAAAAAAAACTCAAAGCATTTATTTCAATTAAACCATTTGCAGGCACTTTTGAATTGTCAAGGGGTCAGTCAGTCAGAAATATGAAGCTAGTTGCCCATTCCAAAGCGTAGGTTCCAATGGAGCAGAACGGGCAAGAAACTCCACGGGCACTCTTTTAAAAAAAAAATATTCTTACAAAATATTGTTTACATCATTCATGTTGAAATTATACATGTGAGAACAATGTAGAAAGATATGTACGTAAAAAAGCGTCCGTAATAAAGATAAAAACAATTAAAAAATTAAAATAAGCCGTGGCAGATAAGAGATGACCAGTCCCTACTGATGGCGCCCGTTCACGAACATGACGCATGGATCAGCACCGTTAAGCTCAACCATTTTGAAGGGAACTCAACGATCCAACACACACGCCACCACCAGCGAGACATTTGAGTGAACATAACATACTCTTAGCCGCCAGGGCATATCAAGTCAATGAAAGACGTACCCATTAAATGGTAGCTTTATACTCGTAGAAAGGTACATGGTCACAGTGCTCACACATGTGCTATGCAATTATACAATAAAAAAGAGATTGAAGTTATACAATTCAAATATAGTTTTTGCAATCTTCAGCAGCTCCAACAATATTTTCGATTGCTAATCTATTAGTTTATGCGCCCTTGTGGAGCTGGACCAGTGTTAAGCCAAGCATTTTTGTCAGCGATATAATCCTCAAACTGCTTGGCAGCATAGTGTGCGTTTTTGTTGACATGTGATTACTGTAAGGCTCACTGGTTTTTTCTGTATGTCTTGTTGGTTTAAACGTAGGTTCTCGGAACTTCTAACAAATGAGAAATTCTTTCGAAATAAATTCCTCGTATCTCGCCTCGCCAAAACTAATTTTGAGACACTGCACCAGAAAAGTAGCTAAACTTCTGCTCTCCTTCTTTGCTAGTTTTAACTTGGTTGTCTCGGGAAGTATTCCATTCAATGGATTTAGCGTATACAATTGATTGAAGACGCTGTTGAATTTCTATTGTCACTAACTTTTAGGGGTAAGTACAGTTAAGAGTGAGTAAACTGAAAGTGGACAACGTCGCAGGTAGCTGTCAAATATTTCGCTATTTTCATTAATTTGGCAATATGACTGTATGGAAATAAGAAATACGGCTAACTAGTGAACTAGAATATTATTAATAAATTGCAATCATAACACTGAATTTGATGTTGTAACCGTATTAGGTGTTAAAAATGCATTTGGAAGGTTTCCAAATACTTTAATTACATGTAAAACTAAATATTCGGTGTTACAATATTTAATATTGTAACACCGAATATAATCAATATTTTAGTTCACTTTTTAGTCATATTTCTTATTTCCCTAAAGTATCTAATATTGCCAAATTAATTAATTTGGCAATACTACTGTATGGAAATAGCGCAATATTTGACAGCTTGACTGCCTCGTTGGTCTAGTGGTCGCAAACGCTACTGCTGAGCATGAGGTCTTGGGTTCGATTTCCAAGTCGGGCAAAGTGTTATTGGGTTTTTCCAACAGGGATTTTTCAGTATTAGCTTGGAGTCTGGAATTGTGCCCGGTTGATGGCAATAGGCTCGCCCCCATGGAAAACACACACACATGGACATGGAACCCCATGGAACCACATGGGACTTAAAAAACATATCTGGCAAAATGTGGGTGTACTACAGGTACACCTCTGCCCAACCCTTCGGGGAAACAAAGCGTGATGTTATGTTATATTGTGACTTAGCCCACTTTCAGAATGCACGCCTTAAGTCGTGTCACTAATATATACCTACCCTTACAGAGGCAGCGAAGTAAATTTTTTTATGAGACAAAAGCTCCGTTTTGTTTAGTAGAAGTATAAGGGATGGGCCATGAAAAGAGCGAATAAAGTTTCTTTTTATATTTCGAGATCAATTTTTTTGCAAAGAAAACATGTTGTGTCTACACCTTGCCGGTTGCTTGTCAATAAATGTTGCTTGAACGGACGGTTTTAAATGAGTTCTTAATCAATCATTTATATTGTCAGGGGTCTTTAAAAAACCCCACAGGTGACAGGTCAGGATCTGTCAATTTGACAAGTTTCTATCTTAATTTTCTGCTTTAAAACATAGTAGGGCGCTGTTTTTGTCCTGAAAATGAAAACTTATTGGCATAGTTATATTATATGGGGCTCAATTGATTTTAGAAAATCTAGTTTAGATTTTCTAAAATCAAAAAAAATATTTTTAACCTACATAACTGAACAAAAAAAAAACTAAAACTTAGGAAACCTTATTTATGTAAATCGTATTATAAAATGTCCGTCAAGTGTTGAAATTCAGTTCATTAAAATAAATATCCTGAATTTTTTATACTTTTGGCATTCTTCCTTTGTTTAAAGTTGCTAAAACAAAAGATATGGACACTTTTAAGCACTGGTCCAGTCTCTATGGATAAGCCGTTTTTCACAAACACACTGACTATAATTATAATTGTCTGTCCGTTACATAACAATACAGCCCCGATTTTCCCACCATCAGACCCATTTTTCACTATGCAAAAACGTTGTGAACAAACAAAGAACCCTTTTTTAGGGTTCCGTATCTCAAAAGGAAAAACGGAACCCTCATAGGATCACTTGTATGTCTGTCACAGCCAATTTGCTTCGAATCGAATGGACCGATTAAGTTGAAATTTGGTGCACGTATATTATTTCGGTGACCCAAACACGGACGTGTTACGTAAACAAATGAATTTTGAATATGGGGGTCACTTTTGGGGGGCAAACAAGAACATAAAAGTTTTGCGTGTAAATAAAATTGATGAAAATTGACCATTCCCCATTAAGCCTATGGTCTTGAAATAACATGGTAAATCTTTCAGTATTGTACGTACAAACTTACATTTGCAGTTGAAATGATTGGGTGAACATGTTTTTCAACTACAATGTTAAGTTTGTTTTTGAGATAAATTCTCTCCAACTACTGATCCCTTCATTGTGCGTAGTCCGACACGCACTTGGCCGGTTTTATACTAACAAATATGTCTATCAGTATGCTAAAATACAGCAATAAATTATCTGGTCCGTCACACGGCTTGTCGTTTAATCGATCCTGCTGTGGTGAGTGATATGTGGAGCTATTTAGTCATACATAATCCCGTCTGTAAACTCTGTAAAAGAGATAACTACCTAGGCAGGTAACTGCAATGTCACTAGTATAGTGCTGTTCTATAAAGTTCACTTGGAACCTCACTCAAGTGAGCGCACACAATTCGAAAGCGAACTCATTAATTGTTTTTAAAGTAAACGACGAGACAGCGTTCGAATTTCAAAGTTTGTAATGAACTGAAAATATTAGGTTCTTTTTTTTTCTTAGCCCATAACGCCCACAGCTGGGCAAAGGGCAAAATATTACTTAGCATAATCAGCCTATAATGTTCCCACTGATGAAGCTGTGCTGCTGACGACAGGCCTCGTCTCTGAAACCACGTGGGCCCGGTGTGGATTGGTAGATGTCGAATGTCTTCGAATTTTTGGTTCTAGGACATGCCGGTTTCCGAAATATTACTTACTTTGTTATAAACGAATTTAAAGTTTGTATTTTCTTTAATTTCTTACTATCAAAATCACAGTATAATAAAGACAATCTTAACTATTATCTTAAGTAGCTATACTTAACATCGCCTCGCCGGATTCAGTGGGTATTGATTACTTAATCCTGCGTAAGCAGTGTCTTCAGCTCGGTTGACATTGAGACGCTGATTAATCCTAGATAAAGCTTAGTTATACAACACTCTACCTATATTACCTCTGCGGTGCTAGCAGCGTGGCAGCTTTTTATGATAATAATATCCTATCTTTTGTGGGTGACTTCGTCCACTTGAGATTACTTGTTTTCTTAGAAATTGTTTTATTAGAATCGCGTCACGCTATCGTGTCGCACTTATTTGGGGATCCCTCATGAAAGTATTTTTGGAATATTCTACTTAATTTCGTGTAGTTTGTGACTAACCTGATGTCAGAGTTTTAAAGCCGCCCATGGGCCTCTGACTTAGCTTAAATATCTCTCAGGCATGCAGGTTTCCTCACGATGTTTTCCTTCACCGTTTTTGAAGTAAGTGATAATTATACAATACGCACATGAATCCGAAAAGTCAGAGGCGCGTGCCTTGGGTTCGAACTCGAGACTTGGCAGTCTGACGGTCACACCACTAGGCTATCACTGATCTGTCTGTCTGTGTATCTGTGTTCTTATCAGTAGTTCCGAACATTACCGCCTACAAACAAACTCACAAATTTCACATCTTTATACCCTAAAATATTTGTATACAGGGTCAAATTAAATTAGCTAGCAAAACTCTACAAACGTGAATAAAAACAAAAAAGATGTTTCTTTTTTGGGAGGGTCAACGGTCTCTTGTCAGGTTGTCACTTGAAGTATGAGTAGAGAAAATATGTTTTATTTTGTTATATAGTGTTTAGATAACGATACCTACTACCTCTGTGTAGTTTATACATTAAAAAAACAGATTTCTTAAGCTGATATTTCAAGTTTGCTAGTTAATTTAATTTAAGCCTTTCGATTGTGTGGCATTTACTCAGAGTCTAGAGGTCCATCTGATGGTAAGTAGTTACCACTACATCAACAATACCAGAGATAGCGCAAGCGCGTTGCCACTCCAGAGACAAACCTGAAATGTCTCTTAGGCCTGTTATCTCACCGACACCCATACATTTTAAAGCGGAACACAGCAGCACTGCTGTAATGAAATGAAATGGTTTATTCTGTAAATAGGATATTGAAATCACTTTTACACGTCATATAAAAAAAATGCTAGATTAGTTCAGCGTTTCCTATAAATTCGGCTTGACTTTAGTATCCAGTAGCATGAATTGAGGGGTGACAGTAGTTGAAGGTGGTAGGGGTTGGGTCCCTGATTATAACGTTATCAATCTTATTTACAGAGAATGCATATTTGTCGAGAAAAAAAATATTTGTTTCTAAACTCAAATCAGATAAATAGTGTAACGAAACGTTAAAATGGGCGATTGACAACCAAATCTGTACCAGTATATTGTCTGTGGTGTAAAATTTCGTGTTTTCGTTGAATCGGAACGTAAAAAAGAACTGTGTCAGTGTCAATTGTCATTTGTTTCGTTCATTCAAACCTATAAATTCTGTTCAGAAGGAAGTTAAGTGTACCCCCACTTTATGGTTAAAATAGGTCGAATCTGTCCCAAAATCGAATCGGGGCTTCCCGAATTTTTTGAAGGAGGGGCGGGCAGTCCCCATCCGCTGTAACGAAGCATAGGCACCCGTGCGAGCCGTAGCGGCTGACCTCTGGCGACCATCAAGTCGAAGCTGCGGAGGTGAGCATGGGTGTCTATCCTTTGTTACGTAAGGGCGAAGTGGTTGCACTTCCCGCAGTGCCGGAGACGTGCAGAGGCAGCTTTGTTTTGAAAACAAGGTTAGTAAACAAAATTTTGAGGTTAGGTTACAATAATTTGTTTTTTTTTCAAGAACGATGCGTCCTCGTTTGATGGGAGTGGTACCAAGGGGGAGAAATACCCCCCTCCTCCCCTCCCACCTCCCCCTTACCCTCGTTTTCGTGCCACCGGATACTAAATTTATACCCACTATTTTTACAGTCAAGCAATTTCAGAGAGTATATGCTTAATTATTTGTCAATCAGGTTGTATAGGTGGGATGATTGCCGCACATATTGTCTTTTAGCAAAAGCTGATCTTACTGTGACGGTTGGAGCAGCTACGAGTTTGCTTTCATCTATTGCCCTTTGAGGGAACATGCGGTAGGGATTTGTGTTTTCTAATAATGAGTTGGAGGATATAAACCTTTCTTACATACAGAAGGTCAGAAGATAGATAGAGATTTTGAGTAGGGAATCTGAAAGGTTTAATGAGCCTAACCTTAAGGAGAGATCTCTGAGCTCTCTCTAGCTCTAAAAACTTATTTTGACCTGAGACCTGAATTAGAGAACATAGGATATCTTTCTATCCCATTAGTATTAAGCTCGTGAACGGGTGCTGCTTGTGGTGACTGGTCGTCTTGCTGATCATGGTTTTGTTATTGTTATTAGTAATTAACTGTTTTTTTATTTTATCTCGATGGTCCTAGTTTATCAATTATAACTTCTAGTTACAGCTATATGTAAGCGGGCACGCCCTTTATGCCTGGAGGCTTTATTTCCTTTTTTAGATATTGTTTACGTTTAGTTATTTTTATTTCTGCTTGAGAAAAGATCTCGATGTTTTTGGTTGGTATATTGGCGTGTGCTAGCTGTCATATGGCTATTAATTTATAATTTAATGTTTTGTGTTGCGTTATGTAAATTATTTTGCATAAGTACTTACTGTATAGAATCAAGTTTTTCTAACTGTACAGACAGCTGTGCTGCTGGGGAGTTTGTTGCGCCACTTCTTCTTCCCAGTTAAAGCACTAGGAAAATGTGGTGAAGGGTGGGCGTTTTGTGGGACTGTCTTATGTAACTTTGACGTTCGAAAAGTGCTGATTCTCAGCCTAGTTTGAATAAATGACTTTTGAATTTGGAGTATTTAACCGTAGGATAATTTCTGACAACCACGCGGCCGAAGCCGCGGTAAAAGATAGTTAATTACATAATGCACCGTGAGCACTGTCGTTTAGTTGACATTGAGACACTGATTAATCCTAGGTAAAGCTCAGTTCTGCTCGTACTCTGTGGAACTGCAGTGAAGTTTTAGCTGTGGAATAGAACATGGATTATGACGTGTTGTTGTTCATGTTCCGTTTTTGAATTAGTAGCAAGAAAGGGTCAAGTGCGTGTCGAATTCGTACACGAAGGATTCTTTATTGTCCATACAAGATTTGTTTCTTTTTTCGGCGTTTTTTGAAGGAATCCCCAACAAATAATAAAGTAAAAATTTAAAGGGGTCCCCCTTAAATTGTTAACTTTATTTATTTTGTTTTTTTTTGCAGCGGCAATAGAAATACACAATCAGTGAAAATTTCAACTTTCTACCTATTACGGTCCATGAAATACAGCCCGTTGGTAGACAGGCGGACGGACGGACAGCAGGGGCTTAATAATAGGATTCCGTTTGCCACCCTTCGGATACAAAATCTAAAAAATAAAACGACTTATCTTCTTCTTCTCTCTTATACTTTTGTCAACTAGCGACAATACTTACCTGAAGAATTTCATTCCATTCGCCCCGAATCATACCTATAAGGAAGTTTCAACATTAAGAAGGTAGGATTTATCTATATTATACTAAGGGAAATATTTGACTGATCCTCTAAAAAACTTATTGACTATCTAACGATGGACGCTTTTTTTTTAATGAGCCTCTTAAAAGTTTTGGGCGTATAATGATGCACACTTTTTTATATTATTCAGGATTTTTTTTTTCAGGCCTTGTCTCATAGTCTGTTGGTCGCAGTAGCTAAGCTTATATACTCTGACGAAACAGGTTAGATTAGGTTGGAACCGTGATCACGCACGCGAGCCGAGCGAGCGAAGCGAGCGGGGCCGCGCTACCGTCTGGAGAGCGCCACATCCAAGTTTATCGCAGTTACTTGGCTATTTAGTATTTTAAAATCACATAATTATTTGAGGTTCACAAAAAGAGGCGCATATTAGTGTTTAATAATATTTTTAGGAAAGCTACATGAAACTGATTTGAGATTTGAATATTATATGCATGCCTTATAATAATAATGTTTGAATTAATTTCAACACTAAATTCCATCAATGTATGCCACATTTAGCAAACTCGCGCCTGATTAACGGCTTTATTGAATTGCCTATTCGCTAATTTATGGCACTTCAGTTCAATATGGCCGCCTGCATCTGATTGGTCTATTGACTGATGTTGAAATTTATGGTTTAGGTAATCATTATAAATTATCAGTGTGTATTAAATACGGTGAGAGGACATATTAAAATAGCCTTCTCGAGTGGACAATATAAATTTTTACCACAGTATGAAGAATTCGAATTATTATACTCCAAGTGAAAGCATTTATTTCAACTAAACCAACTACAGGCGCTTTTGAATTCGAAAGAAGAGAAAGTGCGGTAAGATAATTATGAGGTAAAGAAAAACAAAAAGTATAATAAAGCATAATGCTGCTACCCTATGCGAGACCCCAGCGCTGGTTTTCAGCGACAGCCGGCAATATCAAATCAAACTCAAACTCAAAGCATTTATTTCAATTAAACCATTTACAGGCACTTTTGAATTGTCAAGGGGTCGGTCAGTCAAAAATATGAAGGTAGTTGCCCATTCCAAAGCGTAGTAGGTACCTATGGAGAAGAACGGGCAAGAAACTCCACGAACACTCTTTTAAATAAAATTGATACAAAATATTGGTAACATCATTCATTTTGAAATTATGCATGTGAGAACAATGTAATAAGACGTGCACGTTCGTAAAAGCGTCCGTAATAAAAAAAAAAAAAAGAATCATTCACAAACATAAAATAAATTAAAATAAGCCATGGCAGCTAAGAGATGACCAGTCCCAACTGACGGCGCCCGTTCACGAACATGACGCATGGATCAGCACCATTCAGCTCAACCATTTTGAAGGGAGCTAAATGATCCAACACATACGCCACCATCAGCGAGACATTTGAGCGAGCATGACATACTCACAGCCGCCAGGGCACATTCAAGTCAATGAAATACTACATATTACCCGGTAAATGGTAGCTCTTTAGTACATAGTACTCACACCTGTGCTATGCAATTATATAATACAAAGGAAATTGAGTTTATACAATACAAAAATGGTCTTACAATCTTCAGTAGTTCCATCAGTATTTTCAAAATGTTAATCAGTGTGTATGTCAATTAGTTGTGGAGCAGGACCAGGGGGCCTATTACGAACTTTTAAAAAACCAGGCAAGTTCCAGGCAATTCATTTCACTGGCTGGATATATTTCGTATTATGACATCGGTAATTCTGACCGACTTCACGCTGGCTAGTTTGTCCGTGGCTGGCTTGAAATTCTCTGCCGTAACGTTCAGAAACACAAATAAATATTTAACGGTAAGTTACGGTTTTATTTAGATCACGTATTTTATGATAAAAATAATAAATATATCTTATATAGTTACTAAAAGTAGGTGAAAATATGAAGGCAATGTTTATTGTGCTATACAATTCATTTTTATTTATTTTTTCCGTGTTTGTAAATTGTAACGCGAGATTCTTTTAACAATAACTTTTCCGAACGTATTCCACTTGATGTTTGATGTTCAACGGGGAATATGACAACTTCATTCTTGGAAAATGTTTATTGTTGCAATTAATAAAATAATACTATCGTATTGTTTGTATATTACTCTCTATAAAAAGTACCACGAAAGTTATGCTGATAGTTTTCTTAGATTACCGCGGTGTAGTGCCCAACGATTTTTTTCCAGAGGGATAAACAGTGATTATAGAGTATTATTTAGGCATTATGAGGCGTTTTCGAGAGAATATCCGCTGAAAACGACCCAGATTTGTGGAACGACAATTCATAGATTTTGCACCATGATGATGCACCATCACACAAAGCCATCATTGTGCAAGAGTTCTTAGCCAAAAATTCAGCAAATGTCATCGACCAAGCGCCGTATTCACATGATATGGCTCCGTCTGACTTTTTCCTGTTCCCGAGGCTAAAATTACCTCTTCGAGGAAGACGTTTCGAGTCGATTGAAGCTATAAAAGAAAATTCGCTGAAGGAGTTTTAGACCATACCTCAATCAGCTTACCAAAAATGTATGGAGGACTGGGTCAAGCGCTGGCGTAGCTGTATTGCAAGCGAAAGGGCCTACTTTAGAGCCGACAAAATAAATTTTGACAAATAAATTACTTAATGGTTTTATTGAACGATTCCCAGTACTTTTTACACAGAATGTATTATGTCCCTTCACAAGTAAGTACCTACTCGTTTCAGAGTATAAACAAAAATATGGATAATGAATGGATATGGTGGTGTGGTGTTTTTACTAAATATCCAGTTTTCAACATGTTATATTTACCTATAACCGTAGCCGCGAGGCACACATTCCTGCTGGTATCATGCAACGCAGTTTTACACTTTTTATTTTGTATTCTTTCCTTTTATCTTATTTTTTTTTTATCTTTCTACTTGTGTGCCTTTTAGTCTGTGCCAAATAAATGTATTTTCTTTCTTTCTTTCTATCATGGTAATATTTTGTAAGTATCATGGTGCACCATTTATTAGGCTGTTGAAATTATTATAGTTCAATGGATCAGAGTTATCGCCCTCGGCGGAGCCTAACTTATGTTTAGTTTGAAACATTGTAGGAGTTTTTCAATTTTACCGTTATTTTGGTATTTTGATCAGAAGTGCCACTTTCCGGAGTTTCCAGAAACTCGAACGGTACATACCTATTCGTCACACGTGATATTTTCTCTGAATAATTTCGCCAAAAATATCCAAAACCATTCAATAAAAACTCATATGAAGTAGCGGAAATTGACTGGATTGTGAGGTTACTTAATATCAGTTTTAATATGTCAAGAAATGTCAAACGAACGTTCATAATACGGTATTTCCAGCCAATAGTCGGGCAGAAGCCGGCCAGGGTGTCACGTGACCACTGACTGGCTTGTTTGACGAGTTCATAATACGAAATTGCAAGGCAGTTCTGTTTACGCCGTAAACTGCCTGGAAATAAGAGTTCATAATAGGGCCCCAGCACTGAGCCAAGCATTTTTATCAGTGATGTAATCCCCCAACTTATAATATGCCTGCCTACATAGTGTGCGTTTTATACAAGATTTGAATTTCGTCTCATTAAGTTGAAGTATGTGGGGAGGAATTTTATTATAACATCGATCAAATCAAATCAAGGAGTCGATCAGTCAGAAAGATGAAGCTAATGTTGCAAATTCCAAAGCGTAGTCGGTACCTATGGAAAAGAATGGGCAAGAAAAACCATGGACGCTCTTTTTAATTAAAAAAAATTGGTATACTTAATTCGTGTCGATACAGGAATAATGAATTATGGCCTTAAGTCGACCGTACACTGCAATGTAGGATGTGCACGGAGCGGTTCGTCACGTTAGCTGCGCGGTTAATTTGTTTGTCAGCCATGCATCCATCGGGGGTCGTGCGGTCCATGGGCCCTTTACGGGGCACCGGTGTGGGCGCGTTCGTTGAGGCGGTGGCCTGCCCGCCGGTTGAACGCGTCCCAGAGAGTCATGGCCACCCGTCTGGTCCGGGGATACCGCACGGTCTCCGGTGAGGCGGCGAGCCTTCTTGCCGGATTGCTGCCATGGGATCTGGAGGCAAAAGTCCTCGCGAAAATTTGGGAGAAGCGCGAGGAGGCGAAACGCCGGGGCTCGACTCCAATGCCGCGAGAAATCGCGGCACAGCGGACAGAGCTCCGGCGGGATCTCATGGCGTCACAGAGAGTGCGATTGACGCAACCCAGTCCTGAGCACGCCACTATTGCGGCGATAAGTCCTCTCTTTGAGGAGTGGCTAGAGAGGCACCACGGCGTCCTCACCTTCCGCCTGACGCAGGTCCTCACCGGACGCGGTTGTATCGGGAGGTTCCTGTTTCGGATAAGGCGGGAGGAAACGCCCGGGTCTCATCACTGCGTGGATCGCCCGGAGGACACGGTGGAGCATACGGTGGAGGTCTGCCCGGCTTGGGCAGAGCACCGCCGTGTCCTCGTAGAGGCGATCGGTGGCGGGGATCTCTCGCGTCCAGCCCTGGTCCAGGCCATGGTACGGAGCGAGAGGGCATGGGAGGCCGTAACCTCCTTCGGGCGTCGGGAATCGATAGCCGATTCCCAGCCACCGTAGGCGCAGGCTTGCGGACGGTGAGAATGGGTAGCTCGCCATCCGCTAAGGACCAAGCCTGGGTCGACGGCGCGTTGTGTTCCACGTGCGCCTCAAAGAGATGTCAGCGAGTGAAGGGGTCCGATGAGACCATTACTTGCCGGGGTTGCGGGAAAGTCCGAAAGGGATACCGTGGCCCCCAGGCATTGCACAGGCAACAGAAGGAACACGGGTGGGAAATCATCAAATGACTTCTCCTGCTCTGGGCGGAGCGGGAGAAGACATTTGATAATTTCCCACCCAAAAAAAAAAGCCATGCATCCATACGTAGAGTTGCCGTAGGTCACAGTGGACGATCCCACGTTCATTATCATACAATCCGAAGCGTGCGTAGCCGTGGAAGTAAACGTGCGCAGCCGTGGGCCGCTGTGAAGCGGCGCTTTACTTATTCGCCATAAATTGTTTCATTGAAATAGGTTTAGTCGTCACTAGTGGAATGTGGGTGTACTTTTTGGACCTTTGCGTTCCTTTTCGGAGAATACAAGCGTGATGTTTGTTCCAAAATTATTTTTTTAAACCGCTTTTCTACTGACCACACTTTCAAGTGTATGACACATCGCCCGTCCTCTATATTGGAAAGGCAGTTAGTATCCGTCCTTTACTTGCTATAGTTTCAGTAAAATATTCATATCTAGTTCAAATAAATCATGTCGATGAATTGAAGATGAAAAATGGCGGTAAATGGAATAGAAACGTTTTAGTGGTTTGGTATCAGTGACTTCGAAATTCAAAGTGTCTGGTTCGACAATAATCAGATTCTTGTTCCTAAGATTGCACCAGTATTCCTGCTATTGTATGGGAAAAGAAGGGAGGGGAATATTATGGAGGCAGCTTTAGGTATCTAGCGCAGTAAGATGGTTGAAGTCGTGATATAGTTATATCCCTAGGGATAAAGCTATATTTAAACTAATATTATAAAGAGAAAAGATTTGATTTTTTGTTCATCAAAACTCAAAAGGTACCGGCCGATTTTAAAAATTCTTTCACTAGTAGAATGCTATATTATCACTGCGTAACATAAGCTACTGGTGGGGCTAGTACCGTAATGTAGTTATATGAAAGCGGTACATAATTGTTGGAGTGCCCTAATTTTGTTTCTTCGATCAATTTCGTAGCTGTGATTTTGGTCACAGTTCTAACCTAACCTAACCTATTTGGTCGGAGTGCCCTAACAGTTATATTACATGATCGTGCTCGTAACATGAACCGCTTTCTTATGACTATTTATCACGGCTTTCACCATGTTACTGCAACGTATCCATATTTCGCCAGCTACAAACAAATAAATCCAAGGTAAAGTTTGTACTTGAGGAGCAGTGGTGGCCAGTAGAAACGGCGGTGACTTTCGAGTTGTAGGTCGTAGGTTTGAACCCAGGCAGGCACTTTACTTTCTGTACGTTATTTCATCGCCACTGCTCTCAAAACGGTGAAGCAGAACATCGTGAGGAAACTGACATGTCCTAGAATCAAAAATTCGAAGACATGTGACATCTACCAACCTGCACTGGGCCCGCGTGGAGGATTACGGCCCACCCCCTTTCACAGAGAGGAGGCTTCTGTCCCAGCAGTGGGGACATAACAGCCTGATTATGTATGTTGGGTATGTGTATGCAAAGTTTGAACTCAGAAGTCGTGATTGCTGAGATCAAACTTTACAAGTGTGCTTATTTATTTATATATACTTTATTGTACACCACAAAAACACATAACACAAAAACAAAATCAACACTACAAAATATACAATGGGCGGCCTTATCGCTTGGCCTTGTGCTTGTACTTAACTAGACCAGAGAGACAGGTATGTTAGTCTTGCACAGGAGGTGTCTTAGGCCCTCCATGGCATTGTGTCAGTGGTAACCACCAGGGTGGTGGTGGGCAAAGTTGTCGGCAACGGGCCGGCCATATTAGCCGTAGAACCAATGACCGTTGGGGTAAACGTGTTCTTGAGTCGAGATCGCGAATCGGCCAACGTAAGGTAGGACGGGTCAGGTTAGGTGGAGCGACGATTTTCCCAGGGTAGCTGGTTGCCACTGGATGAGAGTTCCCTAGAATCGAGCTGAATAATGTGTAATTGGAGAGGTGCGTATATCCAGCAGTAGAATGCTGTCGTCTGATAGTGAAGAATCCCACCTCTCCGGTCTTATCAAAGAAGGTCAGGTGCCTTTAAAAGTTTTCCACCCGAAAATGAAAAGGTTTTGTGTACTGCAAAGTATAATTTCCTACTCAATTACCGGATCATTCCTATATGTTACGAACGGTAACGTATTTCGGTGTTTTCCGGCGTCGGATAAACATATTTCACGGCTCATACCAGCTGATAGCTGCGGCAACAACTCATGACGCCTATATGCGTCCGATCAATGATTTATATTACAAATGTTTCTGTTATTTTGGGTTTATTTTCTCTAGTTTTTGGTTCATTAATAGCTAAGTGAGAACTGAATAGTTTTTTTTTTTTGGTGAAGACTGTCGTTAGTTTCTGGCTTGCAATAGGGATGTTGACTGGGTAAAAAAAGCTATGTAATAGTAGTTTTGCTTTATCATATTAATAAAAAAACTCATTATAGTTGGGGAGTGGGGGCTCGCGACGTCACAATTCAGTATAAAATCTACCGGAGAGTGACGCCATTCCACAATTTTATCTCAATCAATATTGCCGTAATAAATCTTGATTAGGTACTTAAAAAAAATAAAAATTCATGTCAAATATTTTTTTATAATCTATCAGATTAATAAAAAAAAATAGGAATAGGATGTACAGTTTCTCATCGTCCATAGAAAAGGGAGGATCCTCCGACCAGACGAGTGTTGTGTTTGGTGGGCTACTACCCGACGATTGATGTCAGGACGTTGTATGGAATGTTTTTGTTTTACAGGCGGAGAACTTTAAATTGAAATAAAACGTAGTTTTTTTTATATCCATGAAATTGGCGGTATTTGACAGTTAATTTTATGGCATTAATGTTTGAATATGACTTCGGGCATGTGGCAACCGCGGCTAAAAATGTTTGACAATTCAAAATTGCCTGTAAATGGTTTAAAATTGAAATAAATGCTTTACGTTTGAGTTTGACCTGCTTGCGTATACATACATACATACAAATAAACAAAATTTAAGTCTCTGTTTGTAATGTCAAAACAACAGCTTTTTACTAAATGCTTATGAAAGTATAATACGGTACTTATAACAAAACATTTTTTTTTTTGTCTAAGTACCTGTTTTGTTCCGACTAATCTCCGAAACGACTGGACCGATTTTGACGGGACTTTTACTGGCAGATAGCTGATAGTATAAGGGATATTATAAGGAGTAATTTAACTAGCTACATTTATTTAAAAAAAATAGAATTTGGATCCACGCGGACAAACCGGGGGCAGCAGCAGCTAGTGTTTGAATAAAAACTTGAACTATTTCATTTTCAAATTTACCTGTTTCGACTACAGGCATGAAAAATAACCTCGCAGCACGTGAACTGATAACCTCGTTCACAGTATCAATGCATGACTACGATAAGTGTCAGTCGAATGATTTGTATGGCAGTTTGGTGTTTTTTACGTGAATTGAAAATAGTTGCCAATGTAGGTTAAGGTTTCATTGTTTGGATCGTTGGTTAAAGTTCGTATTGAGGAGTCCCTAGTGGGATTTATCTAAGTCCGTAGGTGTGTCCGTGGCATCACAGTAGGCCCTATCAGAATACCAGCGCGTGGCATTTTTTATTTATTTATATCGCCGTCTTATCCTGAGATAAGGGCCTTTTTGGCCTGGCAAAGGTCGTTTTTTTTTTTGTTTTTTTTGTGTTTGTATGGCCTAAGCGTGTCACAAAAAAAATATGTTTCTTTCTTTCTTTTTAGAGCAGAACACTGTTCAGAGCTTATTGCTTGTCATTGTACACCTGCCAACTCTGGTGGACTTCACAAAAAGATGTACAGTTCATTAAGGGTTCAATAAAATGATGATTTTCGAACCCTTATGAAACTGCCAAGATTCTGCAGTGCCTCGAGCATGTTTTCCGAAGCGAGGGTCCCGGACTTTTACGCTATCATGAGGTTGAGGATCGCATCTTTTTGGCAAAGTTTGAGACGCTCCAGTAACAGCATTTTGAGGGATGTCTCGTGCAACCTGGCTTATTTGTGCACTGGATTTCTGTTCACCTAAACGAGAATAAAAAAATGACGAAAGACTATAAGTTTTTGAAGACTATGGTAATTTTTAATAATAATTTTTAAGGTAATTTTTTTTATTTTTTACTTTTGTTACTACTTATTTATTTTATTTTTTGTATGTGGGTATTTTGCCTGAAATAAAACACTATTTATTTTTACATTTTATTTTTATAACAATAGGTGCCGAAAGGTTCTGGAGTGGCGACCGCATACCGGTATAAGACGTATCATTGGAAGGCCTCCCGCGAGGTGGACCGATGACCTTATGAAGGCCACTAGAATTCGCTGGATGCGAGAAGCACAAACCAGTACCCTAATTACGTAATACACGATCAATCGGAATATGAATGAAATGAAATTGATAATCAATTGCTTCATTAGTTCGAAAAAAATCTGCTCAACAACGTAAATACCGCAATGAATGTTGTTGAACTGTCAAAATGAAACAAATTTGTCGTAATCGTTTACGAAAATGTGTTGGGTAATTAGATAGCTGGTCGAAGTAGCGGTGCTTCGACCTATGACCAGCAGTGGACGTCTTTCGTCTGAATGATGAATAGGTGCAATGAGTGCTCAACGTTATTTTTGCTGTCACTACTAACTATTAACATTTCCATATCCTGACCCAGAAATCCCGATAAATACTCATAAAATATAAAGGTAACATTTCATCAACGCAATAAAAACGTCAGGCAATGATTTGTATGCGCAACGTCGCTATTACGCAACAGTCGAAACAAACAATTATAAAAAAAAAAAAAGATTGAATACAAAAGGCTTTTGTCCAATTAGGATAATGTTTTTGTTTTCCCAAATTGAGGTATGTGTTAATTAAAAACGGGGTAGACAAAAAACGTCTATTTTCGTTCACAAAAGCAATGTTGGGTATCAAAAAATATGATAATGAAATTGTTAAAAAAGGTATTTTATTTTGCTACCTACCTACCTTGAATTTGCTACACAATTATTTGATAAACTATTTTATTGGACTATATTTTCTAGCAAAGGCTTTTTTTTAAACTTTATTATTTTATTTAGATACCCAGTTATAAACCTTAATTACAATATACAAGCCAACTAACACTTAAATATATTTAGTATGTACAAGTATAATATTATTATAATAAAACTTAAAAAAGGGGAAGACCTCATTGCTGGGCATCAAAAAATTCCTCCGAATGGAGCAGCGTTCGCAGCGTTGCCATGTTGGATGGCAATGCTGATTCTTATTGAAAAAAAATAGAAAGTCTAAATCGAATTCACAATCAGCATCTGCCTGGCCTTCCTAACTATATTGGGATCGGCTTTCAGTTTAACCAGATACAGCTGAATACCAGTATTTTACGTGGAGCGACTGCAATATAGGCAGACCCCCAAAACCCAGTTACTGGGTAACACGATAAGATGGTAAGATGGTTTTTTAGACTTACTGGCTTCTGGCTAAATGTAATTCTAAAATGGAAATAGAAAAAGGAATATAATAAGTTACTTTTTTAATGCTTTTGCAAGTAATATCGCTAAAAGTTGTTTTTTTTTTCTGACTAGTTTTTCTGACATTTATATTGGTTGGAGAGTCGGCCATACTATTGGCCAATCATTTATATTGGCTGGGGAGTAGACTACAGAAAATGTGGGATTTTTCTTTCTTTTTCGTGTGGTTAGTAACTAACCTGGTGTCGTTTTTATACCGCCCTTGGGCTTCCGACTTGGCTTTTTTTTTGGGTAGGAATTCATCAAATAACTGCTCCCGCTCTGGGCGGAGCAGGAGAGCATGTCAGACTCTTACTGACTAAAACCCACCCGTGTTCCTTCAGTTGCCTGTACGTTGCCAGGGGCCACGGTATCCCTTTCGGACTTTCCCGTGACCCTGGCAAGCATCGGTCCCATCAATTGCTGACATCTCTCTCCGACTTCACATGCCGTCGAGAAATATCTCTCAGCCATTCTGTTTTCACACGATGTTTTCCTTCACAGTTTTTGAAGCAAGTGATAAATTATACAGTACGCACATGAATCCGAAAAGTCAGAGGTGCGTGCCTTGGGTTCGAACTCGAGACCTATGAGGCAGCGCGACGTCCACACCACCTAGGTGGACACTGCTTTAAGGTGGGATGATGACATCATCAACAACATAGGGCATAGTGGCCAGAGAGAGACAGGATTGGAGAAGGTTGGAGATATTTGCCGACCGGAAAACGGACATAAAAACCATAAACAAACGTCAAATACGAGTCCGACAACTACACTTTATGTTTGTTCGAGTAAATGAATAAATAGAGGACCTATGAATGACGATGGCTATAAGAGTAGGAAAAGACCAAAGAAACGATGGATGGACTGTTTGAAAGATGATATGGCTAGAAAGGGGGTGACTACCGAGATGACTACTGAAAGAGAAGTGTGGAAGGAAGGGACATGTGGCGCTGACCACAAATAAATTGATAAGGGCAGAAGAATAATGATAATGATACCAATAGTAGATACCTAATCATTTAGAATTGACATTTTAATTGCTCAAGAAAAAGAAAACATAGGGTAAAGATTATAGAAACCGCCGATCTATTGTGTAAAAATATATCACCGTGTAATAGAAGGTGAAGTGACGTTGAAGTGAGCTTTCAATAATGTCAATCCCAATTCTCGTATCATATTTACTCTTCAATAACTTCAGAAGCTGTACAATACACTTTATGCTTTGTACTTTATTTAACTGATTTTACGTCGGGTGCAGACACGCGTTGTACATACATATATTTTACTTTTTATTGTATTTTACACACCATTTTTTTTTTTTTTTCTGTATCTAATCGTGACATCATTGCGGGCCCTATCAGAATACCAGCGCTGCGACATTTATTTTTAAATGTCTCAGCATCATGCTGAGATAGGAGCCTTTT
The DNA here is from genome assembly GCA_963853775.1 of Xanthia togata. NCBI lineage: Eukaryota > Metazoa > Arthropoda > Insecta > Lepidoptera > Noctuidae > Xanthia > Xanthia togata. Next base: position 8,333,421 of record OY970817.1, on the reverse strand, counting down.
GGCCTCGCACAGCACTTCCTGCTTTATTTTAATTTTACTTTGTTTTTATTGTTGTTTTTTTAATGTTTAGTGTGTTTATTTAATTTGTGATTTTCTGTGCGAGTCTCAATAAATAGATACTTTTCTTTCTTTCTTTCTTTAAGCTTTAGAATAAGAGTGGAGTATGACTACACCAAGCAGTGATATCCTAGTGTTGTGACCGTCAGACTGACAAGTCATAGGCCTCGAGTTCGAACCCAAGGCACGCACCTCTGACTTTTCGGATTCATGTGCGTATTATATAATGATCACTTGCTCAAAAAACGGTGAAGGAAAACATCGTGAGGAAACCGGCATGCCTGAGAGATATTTCACGACGGCATGTGAAGCCAAGTCAGAGGCCCGTGGGCGGCTTTAAAACTCTGACACCAGGTTAGTTTACTAACCACACGAAAAGAAGAAGATGGCTACACCCATTTACAGCTCCAGCAGTCTTCTGATGCCCTTATACTTCATACGGAATTTGTAGATACTCCCTATTATCTTTTAATACGTATTAAGTTCGTTGAGGTAGCATTATAATAGAAACAGTGTACACGATAAAAAAGCCAATAGCAAAATTTGATTCTCTAATACAGCATTAAAAGAGCTGTGACTTTATCGCGCTTAGCAACAGTTCAAATCTTTGGAAAGGATCTTTGGTCTTCTTAACCAGCTAGTACTATCAGAAGTAGCCAAAGGCTGGACAATAGTGCTTTCAGATTCTACTAAAATAAATTGACTTGTTTGCTTCTCCATTATACACCCATTAGTCAGCTGTGCTCTTTAATAATGTACGAGATCACCCCTAGTACAGTCTCGTCTTATCCGTTAGTAAATTCACGTAAGAGCTGTAATATAGCATATTTATAGACGTAATTTCCGCTAATGTGCTGCTTGGGATGGCACCTAAGTTTTCACGGAATGGATAAGATTTTTATAGAATAGACCGGCTGGAATCATATTTTACCGTCCCACCTCTTAACCATTGTCATTGAAAGCAACGTCTAACGTAGCCCCAGATGACAGGCAAACTTAGTCAATATTTCATAACCAAAGCCAAACTTTAACTGTTATTGTAAATTAGATGAAATTATCTTTGAGAAACAGGTAATAACGACAAAAGGAAATAGTGGTGTACGTTAATCCGATTCGGTTATCTCCGCCATTGGATTATCCGAACTCCCGAGAACCGAAACGGATTTATGCTTAGCTTTTCTGGATTTAGAGATTTTTGGACCGTGTAAATGTATTAGGTAAAATACCTAATGTATATAAAATACGTTAGCTATTTTACGATGTAAGAAAGAAGGTTTCTGACGTTGTAATTTTAGTTCGAGGTTTGCGCATTGCGTCTTTTTGCGTAGGTACGTGAATTTTGACAACGTTGTGGTCATAAACTGCGTAAAGTTCAGTAAAAATTATGAGTTGCATATAAATTACAGCTTATTTTAAATGAAAAACTAATGATTTGTTAATTTCATTGTATCGTGTATCTTTAAACATAACATAACATCACGCCTGGATTCCCCAAAGGGTTAGGCAGAGGCATATCTAAAGTATACCCACATTTCACCAGTTATGTTTAAATACCATGTAGCAGAGGGCGAGCCTATTGCCGTCAACCTGGCTCAAATACAGACTACGGGCTGCTACTGAGAAATTCCAACTAGAAATACCCAATAACACTTTGCCCAACCTGAATGAGAATTGAACCTAGGATCTCATGCTCAGCAGAATTGCTTGTGATCACTAGACCAACGAAGCAGTCTATTTTTAAACGCGATAGATAAGATTTGGCAAGATATGGAAAAGTACAATCACGAAAATCTCTGGAATAGACACTATCAACCCAGCTTAGATTTCTCATTACACAAACGAGACCTCATTCCTCGGATCAGTATCCGACTTCAATGGATACAATTCCTACACAGACATTTCTTAAAACCCTAGCAAATCTCAACATCCTATTTTAGCGTCCGTATCCGCATTTCGAAGTCGATATCCGCGGCTTTGAAAGCTTATATCCGCAAAGCACATCACTATTGCTAACAATGCAAGATAATCGCGTTAACGAGTGTTGGTTCCTAAAGGGAGGGGAGGGAGGGAGAAAGCAGTTATTTCCTCATCGGGTTTTATAGTTCCTCTTTTGTTTTGAAAGATAGATTGCTGTTGTTTATGTAATTTAGAAATTGTTCACGCGGATTTTGTGTGTCGTTTGGTTTTGGATACAAATCGCTTTGTTTACACTACATAACGGACTTCATAATTAAGGCTATCTGGATATACGCTTCCATTGACAGTAAATATCATTGTTAGCGCGGTGAGCAATAAAAGAGTGGACTGTATTTTAGGCAATGGTTTAATGCCGTCTGATCTTAACAAAATATAAACTGTCCCGAAAGAGAGGAGAATCTTCCGTCGCGGTGGTGTCCGTGGAAGCCAGTCGCTTCCACATCAGTGTGAGCTGTGACACCTGCGATTGATGATTACGATGCCTGCGCGTGCAGACCGTTATGTTGGGTTCGATGCCCGACAATCATTGAATGTCGCAAGGAGCAGGTTTTTTATGCGAGAAAAGGGAGTGAATGATGGCGTGATGTCTGAAAGGGGAGAATGGAAGAAGAAAACGTATTGTAATGACCCCAAGGAACATGAGCCAAGGGCAAGGAGCTGATTTTGATCACATGGGGCAGGTTTTTATCACGGGACGTTTTTAGAGTTCCGTTCCCTAAGGGTGCCCAACGGATGGGCACACCACTATTGCGGGAAAGTCCGAAAGGGATACCGTGGCCCCTGGCAATGTACAGGCAACTGAAGGAACACGGGTAGGTTTTAGTCAGTAAGAGTCTGACACGCCCGCTCCCGCTCTGCCCAGAGCGGAAGAAGTTATTTGAAGATTTCCCACCCAAAAAAAAAAAGGGTGTCCAACGGAGTCCTATAACTAAGCCTCCACTGTCTGTCTGTTAGCGGGCTGTATCTAATGATCTGTAATTTGGAATTTTCACAGACTGTATAATAAAATAATATAATATAAAAATCGTTTATTTATAAAAAGGGGCACATTTACATTAAGTATTTGTATTTCCGCTTTATCAACAAATAATAACGACTAAACAAAATTAAAAGTTAAAGAGGGGGGATTACTCTTTTATTACAAAAAACATACTGATTTTGAAAAAAAAAAAAAAAACCCAGGCATGTCTAGAACTCATCACGTAGAGTACAAATTAAAATAAAAAAAACTTCGAAAGTGATGAAATAGGGAGCCGTAAAAGTTTTTCGTTTTAACCAATTTTAAAACTTCTTTATTCATGTACCGTGTAGATACTGTACTAATCAACAAAAAACATTTTATGCTAAATATTGTACAGCGGTACGGAACTCTTCGTGTGCGAATCCGACTCGCACTTGGCCGGTTTTTTAATGTAATTGGTTGGCAAATAAGCAGGTGGTTTGCCATAATAGTAAGTGATCACCACCGTCTATGGACTTGCAGATGCATTGCAATAACAGAGACAAAGCTGAAATGTCTCACAGGAGAGATCTCTAATTACTAAAATATATGGTTAGCAATAAAAGTCGAAACACACTTAAGTATTTTTAATGTTAAATTTTGAGCAAAATTTTAAATTAAAATTCGTACAGAAGCAAAATTTTAAGAATAATTAACTTCTAATTATTATAACATAACATCTCGCCTTGTTTCCCCGAAGGGTTGGGCAGAGGTGTACCTGTAGTAGGTACACCCACATTTTGCCAGTTATGTTTTTTAAGACTCCAGGCTACTACTGAGAAATTCCAGATAGAAAAACCCAATAACACTTTGGCCGACCCGGGAGTTGAACCCAGGACCTCATGCTCAGCAGTAGCGCTTGCAACCACTAGACCAACGAGGCAGTCAAACTCCTAATTAATTAATTTTAAATGCTAAAAACAGTATATCGAAGCATTTTGTGTAATTTTTTATGATGTGTAAAAGGGGTCTACCCTTTATAGCAGTACTTTTTATGTCATAATATTATTTTGCATAACAGCAGATAGCATAAACTTAATTTCGCATAAAATTGCTTGGCATACACTCATTTATCATTATTCAAAACTCATAATTTTGTAAGTCTGAATCATCTTTAGGCATAAATTTCTTATTCATAATAATTAAAAAGCAGAACTATCATATCGCAGAAAGTTGACACTAACATGCAAACAAGCATACACCATGCATGCAGCAAGCATTCAGCATGCAAGCAGCAAACATGCAGCATGCAAGCGAGCATGCAACATACAGCAGGCATGGTTTCTGTCACGGCTCTGGCGCTGCGGGGCTCCGGCGGTCCCACGCGAGCTTATCGTCGCAGATGGTTTTAAAGCTCACCACCGCAGCTGAGGCTGGCCGGCAGCAGCCGGTCAGTAAGCCGAAGCTGCGATAGAACCACCTGCTCCTCAGCTCGCGGGCCGCCTCGCCCCTCCGCGCCTACGCGGGCTTAAATTACACTCTAGGGGTAGGGCAAACAAGACTACTTGGAGTCAGTTTTACAGCGATTCGTTTCTGTCACTAACTTATGTAGCACAACATGCAAAGCACTTTATTTCACTTTAACACAATATTTTAGTTTAATTTAAGATTTAAAATGCTATTTTAGAGAAATGGCAATATGCCTAATAAAATTATTCTGCCATCTTAAAAGTATGCGATTGTAAATTCGGACATACAAACATTCGGCCAAACAATCATTATATTAAATATGTTTTATGCCTTTCAAATATTAGTTTAGAACATTATGCCCAGTGTGTTATGCTAAATAAATTTCGGAGCATCAAGATTCTGCCAGATAGAGGGAACCCGTGTAAAAGTGACAGTGTTAATAGACTTTGGTTGCTGTTTGTACCGTCACGAGCCCTCGTTATCATCTGCCTTGTCTTTTCCCAACTAATGCGGTCGGCTTCCAGTCTAAACGGAAGCAGCTGAATACCAGTATTTTACATTAAGCGACTGCCTATTTGACCTCCACAACCCAGTTACTGGGTAATACGATACCCTTGGTAAGACAGGTTGACAGATTTTCGGGCTTCTTCTTTTTTACCCCGTAACGACTATCAAAGATATACGAATGACAGCCGGGACCAACAGCTTAACGTGTTTTCCAAGGCCCGAACACTACTATGTACTTCTTAGAAACTATTAAAATATATTCAGACATGAATGCAGAATTCAGCACCGCACGGGCCCACTAAATTAATATGCAGAAGGTGCGATAAATTTAATGCAACATGCTACCCTAACATACTCCACGGGGCATCCTCAGGAGACACTAACTCAAACTCAAAGCATTTATTTCCATTATACTATTTACAGGCACTTCTGAATTGTCAAAGAGTCGGTCAGTTAGTTAGAAAGTTGAAGCTAGTTGCCCATTCCAAAACGTAGATATCTATGAAGGAGAACAGGCAAGAAACTCCGAGGACACTCTTTTAAATATAGAAATTACAAAATCCTGGGTACATTACTCTTGTTGCTTCTTTATGTGAGAACAATGTAAAAAAAAACAATAACGATTAAAAATAAGCCGTGGCAGTTATGAGATGACCAGTCTCAACTGACGGCGCCCGTTCATAAACATGACGCGTGGATCAGATCCAGCTCAACCATTTTGTATGGAACCGAATGTTGACACGTCATGGTCAACATCTCCTCATGTAGTTTTTGGCGGAATTAAAATTAAATATTGTAATTTCATAACATTTTATGACATTAATGTCATCGATTTTTGCAAGGTAAAGCCTGATTCTACAGGTTATCTTATTCGGGTGTAAGTTAGGTTACTCCGTCATTTTGTTACCGATTTTCTTTTGAACGACACAATAACCCATTTCATAAAACCTTTCCCAAGAAACCAACAGCACATTTAATAACTTCTAAACGTTTTAATATCTCTGAGAAAGGCCTCTTGAGACCATAATTAAGCTAACGACTCAACCGGAAATGACGCCATCTTGCGGCGCGCCGCGTAAACACTCATTTCCGGCCCCAACTGACAATAGCCTTAATTCTTTGTTTTTTTTTATTGTTTTCGAACTTGGAACTTATATTTAATGGGGTGAAAGTTAATTAGGGTTTTATGGGAGTGATTTAATTATTTTTTAGGATTCCTTAGAGGTAGGTGAAGTTTTCATTATTTTTAATTACCTGTGCTAAATATTAAGACTTCAACATATATACCTAAACTCACAACTATTTCCTATAGGAATACAGAAATAGAACCTACAGAACGCCACCTTCTACGATCCTTACATACACCTTTTGATTCGTTTGCGTGCATACATCTGGGGGCCTACTACGGACTTTCAAAAAACCAGGCAAGTTCCAGGCAATTCATTTCACTGGCTGGATATATTTCGTATTATGACATCCGTAATTCTGACCGGCTTCACGCTGGCTAGTTTGTCTGTGGCTGGCTTGAAATTCTCTGCCGTAACGTTCAGAAATACAAATAAAATGTTATCGGTAAGTTACGGTTTTATTTAAATCACGTATTTTATGATAAAAATAATAAATATATATCCTAACATAGTTACTAAAAGTAGGTGAAAATATGAACGCAAAGTTTATTGTGTTATATAATTAATTTTTCCGTGTTTGTAAATCGTAACGCGAGATTCTCTTAACAATAACGTTTCCGAACGTATTCCATTTGATGTTCAACGGGGAATTTGACAACTTCATTCATGAACTTTGTGTATTGTTTTAATTAATAAAATAATACTATAGTATTGTTTGTATAATACTCTCTATGAAAAGTACCTCGAAAGTTATGCTGATCTTCGATTACCGCACTACGATTTTTTTCCAGAGGGACAAACAGTGATTATAGAGTAATATTTAGGCATTAAGAGGCGTTTGCGAGAGAATATCCGCTGAAAACGGCTCAGATTTGTAGAACGACAATTTATAGATTTTGCACCATGATGATGCACCATCGCACAAAGCCATAATTGTGCAAGAGTTCTTAGCCAAAAATTCAGCAAATGTCATCGAGCAAGCGCCGTATTCGCATGACATGGCTCCGTCTGACTTTTTCCTGTTCTCGAGGCTAAAATTACCTTTTCGAGGAAGACATTTCGAGTCGATTGAAGCTATAAAAGAAAATTCGCTGAAGGAGTTGTAGACCATATTATACCTCAATCAGCTTACCAAAAATGTATGGAGGACTGGGTCAAGCGCTGACGTAGCTGTATTGCAAGCGAAACTTAATTAACTTACTTTGAAGGCGACAAAATAAATTTTGACGATTAAATTACTTTTTTGGTTTTATTGAACAATTCCCAGTACTTTTTACACTGAATGTATTATGGTCCTTCGCAAGTAAGTACCTACTAATTTCAGAGTATAAACAAAAATATGGATAATAAATGGATATGGTGGTGTGGTGTTTTTGAGTGTTTTTTTACTTAATATCCAGTTTTCAACATGTTAAAGGTATCATGGAAATATTTTGGAATTATCATGGTGCACCATGTAATAGGCAGTTGAAATTATTATAGTTCAATGGATGAGAGTTATCGCCCTCGGCGGTGGTGCCTAACTTATGTTTAGTTTGAAACATTGTACGAGTTGTTTTTCAATTTTACCGTTATTTCGGTATTTTGATCAAAAGTGCCACTTTCCGGAGTTTCCAGAAACTCGAACGGTACATATTCGTCACACGTGATATTTTCTTATGTTAACTGGATAACACTCGAATAGTTTCGCCAAAAAAATTCAAAGCAATTCAATAAAAGCTCCTCCGAGGCAGCGTAAATTGAATGGATTGTGAGGTTACTTAAGTTTTAAGTCAGTTTCAGTTTTAAGATGTCGCAGCCGCGAGGCACACATTCCTGCTAGTATCATGCAACGCAGTTTTACACTTTTTATTTTGTATTTTTTCCTTTTACCTTATTTTTTTTTTCCTTTTGCCTTTTAGTCTGTGCCAAGTATATTTTGTTTCTTTCTTTCTTTCTTTTATGCAAAAATTTTTTGGTCGTGTGGGAAGCGACTCCACGACTTATAGGGTAGAAGCCACTGCGCTTAATAAGCTAGGGTCTGTGCCCGGTTGGGTTGTCAATTGGCTCGCTTGACTTCAATCAACTCAGCCTATGTCGCCTATGAAGTCCACTGCTGGACATAGGCTTCTCCCAAACTGAGCCACAACACCCAGGCCTCCGCTTTCCACATCCAGTCTATCCCAGCCACTTTCTTAAGGTCGTCGGTCCATCTAGCTGGGGGGCGTCCCACGCTACGCTTACGCGGTCTCGACTTTAGGACTCGTCTGCTCCACCGGCCATCGGTCCTTCGTCAAACTATTATGTACTAAAGAGCTACCATTTACCGGGTAATATGTAGTATTTCATTGACTTGAATGTGCCCTGGCGGCTGTGAGTATGTCATGCTCACTCAAATGTCTCGCTGATGGTGGCGTGTGTGTTGGATCATTTAGCTCCCTTCAAAATAGTTGAGCTGAATGGTGCTGATCCATGCGTCATGTTCGTGAACGGGCGCCGTCAGTTGGGACTGGTCATCTCTTAGCTGCCATGGCTTATTTTAATTTATTTTAAGATTTTGAATGATTCTTTTTTTCCTATTTTTATAAGGGACGCTTTTACGAACGTGCATAACGTCTTATTACATTGTTCTCACATGCATAATTTCAAAATGAATGATGTAACCAATATTTTGTATCAATATTTTATTTTATTTAAAAGAGTGTCCGTGGAGTTTCTTGCCCGTTTTTCTCCATAGGTACCTACTACGCTTTGGAATGGGCAACTAGCTTCATATTTTTGACTGACCAACCCCTTGACAATTCAAAAGTGCCTGTAAATGGTTTAATTGAAATAAATGCTTTGAGTTTGAGTTTGAAAACATGGCCAGCCCACTGCCAGTTCAGCTTGCTTAGTACTACGTCTTGGTATTTTCTTTGTCATTGGTGAAATTTGAAATTTTTAAGCCACTCATAGCATTAGTTTATCTGTATTTCTTCACATGCTGTTAACTGACTACAACAAAATTCTTGTCATCCCACTATCCACTTTTATTATTGAGCAATAAACAGCCGCAATGTAAACAATTTTTACCGGTGTCGGCGTCTGCGTCTCTTTACTTGTCACAATGATGCCACAGACACTAAAGGCATAGACAAGTAATTATTGATGTTACGTCGGATGCAGACACGTGGACTAAAGTTTTATTTTTTTATTATATTTCATACATCTTTCTTTATTTATTTTTATTTTGTAGGTATTTATTTCTCTATCTTTCCGTGACATCACTGCGGGCCCTATCAGAAAACTAGCGCTGCGTCATTTATTTATTGTTAAATGTCGCAGCATCATGCTAAGATAGGAGCCTTTTGGCCTCGCACAGGACTTTCTGCTTAATTTTTTAATTTTTTATTTTTATTGTTTTTTATTTTTAATAAGTATGTATTTTATTTGATCTCCTGTGCTTGTCCCAATAAATACTTTTTCTTCTTTCTTTCTTTCTTCTTCTTACCCTGCAAGCTATGTCGGTAACTCCGGTTCTTTTCCGGATAACTTCATTTCTGATTTTATTCTTCAAAGAAATGCGCTTGACTTAAACATTTTTTTTTAATAAACACTTCATAAAACTTGCACTTCTGAATTATCAAGGAGTCGGTCAGCCAGAAACTTGAAGCTAGTTGCTCATTCCAAAGCGTAGTCGATTTCCAAGGAGAAGACATGTACTTAAACCTCAATTTTATTTTACAAAATCTCGGTTACATTTATTCATGTTGAAATAATACATGATATTATTATGAGAACGATGTCGTAAGACGTGCGCGTTATAAGGGTCCAGAGTAAAACTGAGTAAAACGTGATGTTATGCTTTATTATTTAAGGGTCGGGTATAGGCATAGCATGCCGTATTTTGATAACTTTGGCGAAAATAAGAAGTCACCCAATTAATAGAATACTTATAAAAACACAACAAAGAACAGTGAACCCACCCAACATTTTTTATTCTGTTTTCCATTATCATTACTTCAGTTTTGCGTAAAATTTATCCACTTACTGTGGATTACAAACAAAAACACTTAGTTTTCAATATTATTCTCAGGAGCACGCACTCGCGACCTTCAAACTTACTGCTACCACCAAGACCATTCCGAGACCATTTTTCTGCGCCTAAGGTATGTGCGCCGTGAGATGCGGGGCAGTGTAGTCCGCTGATTCGTCAACGCTCACGGTATCTCGCCACTCATTCGGCATTGCTGCCTAAATGCGCTTCTATAGGCGGGGGCCTATACAACGCGGCGGCTTATACAACACGATGGCACGACCATGTTGGTTACATCAATGTCAACGCGCTTAAAGAAGTTTTCACTTCAAAAATAAAAATAAACGAAACTTATTACTACAAAGAAAAGATAGTATCCTATTATAAACAAAGTAACAATAAGTTTAAAAGGTAACTTACTTCTACTTAGTCTGCTCATAAAGTCTTAAAGCAATGTCGTAGTAAAAGCTAAAAGAATGGAAAGATGCACTAACTTCTTTAATTACTGTAAAGTTTATAATAGGTTACTTTTAAGTTCAGCACTCCCGACTCGAAAATCGAGCTAAGTGGTTTCATCATCTGCCTCGTCTTTTTCCCAAATATGTTGGGGTCTGCTTCCAGTCTGACTGGATACAGCTGAATACCAGTATATTACATGGAGTGACTGCCTATCTGTTTCCGAATTATTATTTAAGTACCCGATGAAAATAAACCACAAACTTTATTCACGCAATATTAAGCCCGCGTCAATACCTAGCCACCAACACCGCACATCTATATCTGTATAGAGTAGATTAATGCGGACTACAGATGCCTCAAATGGGCGGCAACCACAACGGCCGTATCTGAATCTGTAATTACTCTGTGTTCCATTTGGATTGGCAGAGTAGGGGCTCGCTATAGCCTGCGTTTCAGCCTGTGTTTTAGACGTTCAGACGATTATCTTGGATGCGTTTAAAACGGTTGTAGCTATTAAGGGGAGGGTTTGTTTGTTGAGAGTATATTCGTTTGAACGCGTTAATCTCTGGAAATAACAGTCGGATTTCAAAAAATATTTTTATGAAGAGATCCGCAGGAAAACCATGGTAACCGACATAGACCTAAGAATTCCAAAACTGAAGTGGCAGTGGGCAGAGCACATTGCTCGCAGAAGAAATGGCCGATGAGGCTGAAAGGTTCTGGAGTGGTGACCGCGTACTGGAAGACGTAGCATTGGTATGCCTCCCATAAGGTGGAATGATGACCTAGTGAAGGCCGCAGGAATCCGCTGGATGCGGGAAGCACAGAATCGGTCGAAGTGGCGGTGCTTGGGGGAGACCTATGTCCAGCAGATGACGTCATCGGCTGAATGAATGAATTTATTTATTCATTCAGCCGATGATAGGTACTAAAAGTATTCTGTTAACTGTGTCAAATGCCCACTAATGGATATTTAAATTCCTATAGAAAACAGAGGGTAATTTCATAAGTTTTGAAAATGGCTTTGCCTAGCCAGGGGCCCAAGTCTGCTATTTTTATAAATTCGTCATTCCAACACGATCCCATTGTCATTTTGCTAAAAGTTCGTAATCTGCTAAATTCATAATGGTCGATCATTGGTTGATCATTGTATTCCACAAACACGATACTCATAACGAATTATAAGAAATGACTGCACGATGACTTTCTCATGGTAGGTCACTGATCAAAGGAACGGTCAAAATTTTAGCAGATTACCGCCTTAGTCAGTCATTCATTTTTCATTATGTACGAGATTACCAATAGATGCAATTTCTTTCAATGGAGTGTCAGTGGCTGACCATTGGAAAGTCATAATGACGCCAATATGTTAGTAGATTACCAAACTTGTCAAACTCAACAATTATGAAATCAATGATAGCCCATTCTGACACTATTGTAATAGCAGACTTCCCTAGATCCAAAAGTTAAACTATTTGTCACACATAAAGTATACATCAAATTTAACTGGTAAAGCTGATTTTCCAATTAAATTAATCTGAGTGTATAAGCCAAGGACGAATCCATTGGAAATTAGGCCTAAGACCCTTTGAACAAATTGCCTAAGCCTATTGGTCCTAAGGCGCCAGCTTGGTCTAGGAATAATTAGTACAAGGGGTTCGGGATTGGGTGGCATCACATACCACACATAAATATACAACTCCAAGATACCTAATCATAATTTATTCAAGTTTTTCTAGAAAATAATCATCTTATGCCACATTTATTTTAAGTGCAGCGAACTCATCTTAACATACAAAGTGCCGGCGCTAAGTAAGAGCTAAAAATAACACCCTTTGTTCTTAAAATATATGTGTCTGCTCCCCGGAACCGACCCACAGAATTATTAAGAACACCCTAACATTCTTGGATCGGCTAAAAACACTCTTATTGTTTTAACGATAAGGTTGGTATTAGGTGAAAACGTAAAGTTGCATATCACAACCATGTTTCATCTCTGTATGGTTCCATAAATTGTTAGTAAATGCCAAAAATAGAAGAATGTTGCTCATAAACAATAGTTGTTTAGCAAAATCGTAGAAAATTCTTGGTTAAATATTCATTTTCAGGGATTTTCTCGGAATACGAAAAATGTTTTCAGTCAAAGTAGAATGTCAACTGAAGTAATGCTTTCAAGTTTTCTTTGAAATTGAAACTTTTATATTCCCGATAGAATTTATACTTAAGCTGGTTCATCATTCTTTTGCCCTTATTCAAATTTATTTGTTGTTGACGCAACAAGTCTTTCTCTTCGATACTTCTCCATTAGTCGTCAGCTCCGTAGTCACCCCCATTCTAGCCATAACATCTTTCACACAGTCCATCCATCATTCTTTGGTCTTCCCCTACTCTTTCTCTAACTCTGGATATTCAGATAGAAATGGGTTTAAACGTAATGATCGATCGACATATATACAAGACCCCGACTTCAACCATTGGGCAGTTGCTCGCCGGTGGATCCTCCCTTTTCAAAAGAGGATGAGTGAACTTTACACCCTGTTCCTCATACCTCTAAAACCTCTAAATCACGAATCCAAAAAATATTCAAACCACCCAAGCTTCGCCATTTTCCTCAGAAAAGTAATATCTCCTGTACACTCAGCAGGAATTCTTCCAATATCTTTAAACAGCATTAATTCTGTCCACGAAGTCAATTTGGTGTGAAACACAAGCTTTTCTGACAAACCTGCGTGTGTTACGTACTTAATATTGCGAGAGATACTCGTATATTGTAAGGACGGACGGGGAAAAAATTGTAAAATGTATTTGGCAGATTTGTAGAGGTTTTTTTGGCATATTGGCACAGATGAAAACAGATGGTTCACTCCGCATTCTAGGTATGAAGCTACAGGTACGCGGTGTGCCCGTCTTGTTGGGCTGTAGTGAGTGTAACGTAGTTAGAAGATATAAGAGTTACGCGATAGAAAGAGAGGCAACTTCTAGGTGAATATAACTGTAGGTAATTAGCGATGTGCGACCTGAATTGCACTTTATTGTGTCGTAGCAAGCCGGAGTAAATGGATCTGTATTATTGGTGGTACATAAAAAAGCTAGTGCTATTCTGTAAAGTTCAGTTAGAACCTTACTCAAGTGAGCACACACGATTAGAAAGCGCACTCATTTGTTTTTTTTTTTTTTTTTTGTCATTTTGTTTTTTGTTTTTCGCGGATTCAAAACGAGCCACCGTTCGAATTTCAAAGTGATATTTAGACTACAGATTTTGCTACAGATATTAAATGTTGATGAGGAGCTTGTGGTAAAGTAATAACAGCTGCATGGGCCGATCGATCAGGTTAAGCTACACTTGCTGCGGTTTATCCGTGGATTGGTGACCATCTGTACATACTAAGATCCCTCCGTACCTTGGAAAGCACGTTAAGTCGTTGGTCCTAGCTATAATTCTTGGATCTTTGACAGTCGTTACAGGTCGTCAGATGCCTGAAAGTCTGACAACCAGTCTTAACTGTAACTGGGTTGTGCAGGTCAGATAAGGAGTCGCTCCATGTAAAATACTGGTATTTAGCTGCATCCGGTTAGATAAGAAGCTGACCTGAACATAGTTGGGAATAGGCTAAGCTGATGATGATTACATGATAGACTACTTAACATATCGATGGTCAAACATAATTGGTTCTAAACTAGACTTCCTGAAAAGAATTAATGCAGTAGCTCACTCAATTATTCGGCGACAAAAAAATTGTAGGTATTTTTTGAGAAAATATATAGTACGAATATTTTTTCTACCAATTTCAAGGGTAGTCCCGTCTTTTTTCTTTTTCGTGTGGTAAGTGACCATGGGCCTCTGACTTGGCTTCACATGCCATCGAAAAATATCTCCTAGGCATGCCGGTTCCCTCACGATGTTTTCCTTCATCGTTTTTGAAGCAAGTGATAATCTTACAATGCGCACATGAATCCAAAAATTAAGAGGTGCGTGCCTTGAGTTCGAACTCGAGACCGAGGTCACACCACTAGGCTCACTGCTACAAATCCCTTGAAAATTTTCATTACATGTTGAACATTGTCCCTAAAATGACAAAACTTTTATATATGGTAGCAGTTATATCAGGTTTTCAGCAATCAAAATGTAACCGCACGTGGTTGTAACCACAATTAACCGACAACCTGCGAATACATAATGTATTTAAAAGCTAAACTCCCTCAGCTCCACAAAACGTGGTTAAATTATTTAAAACCCTTTTTTTAAATACCTTTTATCTCCTACACATTCACATAATAAGCATTCACACAACACATACCACTTTTACAAAAAATAAAAAATTGTTAACAAAAATAAAAAAGTGTAAACAAAAATGAACAATTGTAAGCAATAGTGGACAACTTTTTTACAAAACGCCCTCTGAGTGCCGTGAAGTGGGCTTAATCGGAAATCATCGCTTGTTACCGGAAGCCGACAATCACCCCCCTTCCTCCCACCACTGGCCACCCTGTTTCCGGTTCAGATAACTCGCCTCTTTGTGCTCATATTTTCTGCGTTCATTTAAATATTATGTGTGATGAGAATTTTTAATAATGACGCAAAAAATACGTGAGACTAGTTTGTTATTGTACTCAAGTGAGCGCACACAATTCGAAAGCGAACATTTGTTTTTAAAGTAAATCATCGCGGATTCACCACGAATTTTGAATTTATTCAGAGAAAAACACGACTTTTCTGTATTTTTACGTTGCGGAAGTAAGCACTGAGAAATAAATTATCAGTAGCAACCTGGAGTCTGGTTTTGTGTCCTTTAAAGGCAGTAGACTCGACTCTTTTTACATGGGAGTTACACTTATTATTTTATATATATCTGGCGAATTTTCGGAGTAGGTGCGGTAAGACGTGTACGCACGAACGAACAAGAACATTGAACACTTTGTTTTCGCATCGTGGCGATCCAATTTCGTTGTTCTGTGTGGACGGTGTTCGAAGAAATTTGATGCAATATTGCGATCAGTGGCAAATTCATGGCTACTAAAGAGAGCGGAGCGGTTGAGCGTAAACACAAGTCGAACTATGTTCGAATGGTGTTCGTTTTCACTTGGCTAATTTACGTTCAAACGTACGAACCAAATATTAAGTGTTCGATGTTCATGTTCACCGTGTTTTGTTCGTTCTTACGTACACGCCATAGATACCTTAGCCTACCCCATAGGGAAACACTGAGATGATATTGCGTAAACCTTCATTACGTATCACGTTGGTTTATTGTTCTATTTTGCTTACAAGAAGAAAAAACTGGCCTCAAAAAAATGAAAAAGAGCCAGTAAAAAAAAAAATTAAAAAAAAAACATGTCCGCCTCGTTTGCGTAGCCAGGTAGACACAATATTTCATCGCTAAATCGAGAGTGTGTACTTTACCTTAATTGTCTCGCTCATTAGTGCCATTTATTTACGTTCACAGTATTTAGGATAGCGACACAGGAAGACTGTTTATTTCTCGGATAATGGCGTTAGTATTATATGTTTTTATAGGTAGTGTTATTTTAATATGAGTGTTTAGATAATTAAGAATAATAGTCTTACCGTGGCTCTTCATAGAAATAAGGAACAAGGTGCACGTGGAAAAATAACAGGTGCATGGGTCGAAACGTTTGCTGAGGGCAACTCAGAAAGCCGTTGGGGTCGACTGTCATTCGTAGATCTTTGACAGTCGTTACTCGTCTTTTAAAAGGGGGAAGCGTGTGACCTAGTTATTGGGTTGTGAAGATCAGATACGCAGTACCTCCATGTAGAATACTGGTGCTGCATCCGGTTAGATTGGAAGCTGGCCCCGATATAGTTGGGATAAGACTACGCAGCTGAAGATTTCCCTAGCAACAAAATACATTAATAAATATAAACACACTTTAATACAGCCTTAGAAATATATTTTTTAGTTATTGGACATATTATCATAGATGGGTTGTCGCTGTTTTACATAACTGCTAGCTGTTTTAAGAAACAGCTCCGTTGTGTAAAACAGCTGAACAATGTCTAGCGATTTTCAATAATTACTAAACTTTAACACGCAGAATTGCATAAATGTTTCGCATTTATCAATGCAGCGGGTCAACGATTAGAGGTTATGTAAAAGAGCGTGAAATGAAATGTCACATGGTACATTTTAGTTCTAAAGTTTGACAGTTTTTCGTGGTAACTATATCTGTATCCATTTCATACAACTGTCAAAGACACAAAAATGACAGTTGTAATTTGAATAATTATACTTACAACATTGCGATTCAACCTGGCTATGCTGTCAGCCTTTTAGGCACTTTTCCTGTTAACAGCGATGCGGACGAATTTTCTGATGCCCTAGCTATAATTATTCCCTTCCCTCCTCCCCCTTTTTATAAATACGTGCGTGTAAATAAAATTTTTAATCACTTACGGGTAATTTGAGTTGCTAGTCCATAGCTAAACATTACATTTTCCTGACTTCACATAACAGGTTTTGTAATTATGACCTAGGAAGTATACCTTTTTAATTAAAAGATTGCTACCATTTTAACATAGTTCTTCCTCATTTCTCGCTACGACTTTCTACATATTTTTCGCGTCACTGAAGCAAGCCTTTTATTCAAAAAAACTCTGCATTTAAAGAATGGAACGGTCCTAAGAATTATTCATGCTGTCTTCGAGCGTATTCTACACTTTTTTCTTCTTCAAGTGACTACTTTTTACATTATTTTAACAGATTAAAATAATAATTATTCTCTGGTGTGATTTCTTTTTGCTTCTTTTTTGGGACTTTTATCAATTATCAATCTAGAAAACATTTAATTTTACAATGTTTATAAATATTTTATTAATAATTACCGTGTAATTTTTTTTTGCTGTTTTGGGATTCACTGCAATCTTACAGAATTTTTATTTAGTTTACAATTATATATCAGAAAATACCATAACATCACGCCTTTATACCCCGAAGGGTTAGGCAGAGGTGTGTTAGTACACATTTCACTAGTTACGTTTAAGTCTGCCCTGCTAAGCCGAAAGGCGGTATCTCTGAGATACGACCTTTTAGTTTTTTTTATACCATTCAATAGCTATAACAATTTCGCATTTAGGGGCATGAGGAACAGGGTGTAAAGTTCACTCATCCACCATAGAAAAGGGAGGATCTTCCGACCAGACGGGTGTTGTGTCTGACGGGCAACTGCCCGCCTGGTCGGAGGATCCTCCCTTTTCTATGGTGGATGAGTGAACTTTACACCCTGTTCCTCATGCCCCTAATAATACTGTCCTTATCTTGTTTATCTGTTTGTGTGTACCTATCGAAAAACTGTGCCTTCATTCTGTGAATGTTCTGTGTTGTGTGCAAAACAATATAATCGTAAGTAGAAAAGATAACTTTTATTAACACTGCTCACCACTTATCTCAATAATTAGTAACCTTACAACACTAAACGCATCTAATGGTATAGGCCAAATACCGCTATCTAAAATAAAACATTAAAAAAACACTTAAAAAAGTAAGTTTTTTATAACCTTATGTTTCCTGAAATTACAATTGAAATGAAAAAGGGGGCAAACCAATTGCCATCAACTGGGCACAAATCCAGACTTCGGGCTGCTACTCAGAAACTCCAGATGGAAAAACCCAATAACACTTTGCCCGACCTGGGGAATCGAACTCAGGACCTCATGCTCAACATTTTGCTGAGCAACGACCTGTTCTTGAACAGATGCGACGCACGGTTGTAATTTTTCTTATTACTTTTGTTTGTTTGTTACAAAAGTAGTTATTTTTCCGCTCTGCAATTGGAATTTTGTGTTTATTGTCAATTTCCAGAGTCGTAACACAGAGTAATTACGCAATGTAAATTGTCTTTGGTCCCTGGCCCTGACATCAAGCAATAGATAAAATTGTCAAACTTTTATTGCTTGAACTCGAGGCTTACAGCTACTTTATCTGTGTGTATTTTATGTATTTTTTTTGTAATGTGAATTTCGTTTGTAAAGAATAAACAATTTTTCTTTCTTTTTATGTTCTATGCCAGAACAAGTGAAATTATATTAAACTTTAAAAACCCTCGACACAAACATTTCATTATTTCTCTTTCCTACTCCATTACCAGACTCTGTCCATCATCTATCTATAATCTATTCATTGAGACCATTCCAATGAGCCCAAACACGATACCTGTGCTGTAAGTTGGTAAGGGGGTTGGGTATCCTGCAAATTCCAGGTGATGCTGCAGCACCAGTTAATTTTTTTTGTAATGTGAATTTCGTTTGTTAAAAATAAACAATTTTTCTTTCTTTTTCTGTTCATTACCAGAACAAGTGAAATTATATTAAAATTTTAATAACCCCCCACACAAAAAAAATCTCATTTCTCTTTTCTACTCCATCACCAGACTCATCTTCGTCATCATCTATCTATATCCTATCGATTGAGATCATTCCAATGAGCCCAAACACGATACCTGTGCTGTAAGTTGGTAAGTTTGTTGGGTATCCTGCAAATTCCAGGTGATGCTGCAGCATCATTTAAAAGTTACGATGTTCTTCTAATATCATTGAAGTAACAGAATACCAAATTTCAAATCGATCAGACCTGTGAAAGACGCTCACATCCATTCATCAACTAGAAAAGAGCTGATAATCTTCAAACGACGGAACTGATTTTCAGTCCTGCTTTCGAATAAAAAACTGCATTCAAATCGGTTTACCCGTTTAAGAGCTACGGTGCCACAGACAGACATGCAGACACCCATACACGACGGTCAAACTTATAACCCCCTCTTTTTGCGTCGGGGCTAAAAATAGGCTCGTATTGGACCAATATATCACCTGATGGTAAGCGATGCTGTGGCCGACGGTGGAGCACGCTTGTCTAGAAGTAACTTATTCGCCCGAAACTTGAAGACTCCCAGGCTTTATCAATGGGGAAACACTGACTCATTTTATTAGTTCTTAATAATAAATATTCCTACAGACCGCTTTTCGGCAATGCCGACCAATCTCAAACTCAAACTAACACACAAAATAAGGTAAACTATCTAAATAAAAATGCCAGAAGAAACTAATTCAAACTCAAACCATTTATTTCAATAAAACCGCTCTATTCACAGGCTCTTTCAAGGAGTCAGTCAGACATATGAAGCTAGTTGCCCATTGCAAAGGACAAGAAACTCCATGAACTATTTTTTAAATTATATTGTTGAATTCATAATTATATGTGAGAAGGATGTAAAAAAAATTAAAAGCGCATACAGTACAGCAAAAAGAAATAAACTTTTTTTTTTTTTATAATCTTGTCATACGGGTAGTGGACATTTTTTTTTTTTTTTTTTGTCTAGGGCATCTCGTAGCTCACCTCTGAGGTGATGACTACTTAACCGGTCAATCCTGCGGCTGCCTTAAGCTACTAACTCAAAGCCTCCAGCCAGGGGCAAAACTATTCTAAATTAAAACTAGGCGAACGCTCGCTAAGGGCACCCCCTGTGGGGTACGGACCTCGGCTTAGGGCGTCGCTGGGGGGAGGACAGCAAGTTGGGACAGGCTGGATCAAAGATGATTCATTATTATTAATCGGGGAATTTAAGTCTACATTTCTCAGCAAAACGCGGGCTGGCGCTTCTGCGAGCAAGGGTCGGTGGGGAAGGTAGTGGTCATGGACCCGGGAGATATTATATTGCACTATTGTGTGCGCAGACACAGCTGCACTCTCTCTTCCCTCACTCTCTTAGGCCAATGGGACGCCATTTCGACACGACCGGAGAGAGATCAGGCGCAGGACCAACGGCTTAACGTGCTTTCCGAGGCACGGGTGTATCACACCGCTAACTTCTAAACTCCGGGCTGTAACTGAAAAAAATCTGATTGAAAAACCCAATAACACTGCCCGACCTGGAAATCGAACCCAGGACCCCAAGCTCAGCAGTCACGAGACCAACGGGGCCGTCAAGGTATTATAGTCCTTACTAGTCTTACGAATAGATGTCTTTTTATGATGACAATAAGGTCACCGTGACCAGCTGTAGTTCAATATACCATTTTATTAATCCTAAAACAATTGTTATGGTACTTTTGCCATTCATACCGCTCGCCATTTGCTAGGTTTATGGTCCATGACACTAAAAGCTGACCTCAATGATACCTTAACAAAACATGTTTTTATTTATTTATTATTTAATAAATGGAAGTATAAAAGGTGTAATTTTGAACGAAATTGTTGTTTTATTTTGGTACTAGAAAGTAAGGGATCGTAAATGCGTTAGTAAAAACACTACAAAGACAACACACCGACACCAAAAAATAAATCCATAAAAAGTGAAATATTAAAACTTTTTTTACAAAAAATAAAACCGACTTCGAAAAAAGAACACTACAAAGTGAAAAATAACTTTGATTTCGGAAGTCGGTGTCTTTGTTTTTTTATTTTTGTTTTTTTGCCACCGACTTCCGAAATCAAAGTTTTTTTTCACTTTGTAGTGTTCTTTTTTCGAAGTCGGTTTTATTTTTTGTAAAAAAAGTTTTTATATTTCACTTTTTAGTAGTGGTACCTACACAAACCCCACACAAAAATTTAAATACAACTACCTGCTATGTAAATTACAGTGACAGGAACTATTATTAGAACATCATCCACATACAATACTAGGTGGGAGAAATACGTATTATTGAAGCTAACTCAAAAACCCCTCATCAGATCTTGACCAAACTTATATGGGACCACTTCTGAACTATGCTCTACCAAAAACAAAAATAATCATCGAAATCAATTCATATTACAACCGAATTGAGAACCTCCTCCTTTTTGAAGTCGGTTGAAAACTACTTTATGTGTGGCTTCTGACTAACTGCCCTGTTCCTATTTCTTATCGATCTTAGCTTTCATACCTGCAGTTACTATCATTGTAAATATGCCGTTGGTATGAATTGCTTGGTAAATTAATTAATAAAAAAATATGTCTTTGTCGTAGAGAAACACTCAAAGGTATCATTCCATGCACAAGTCATCAATCATCAAGCATTACTGTCAATCAATTATAGCTCTTGTTATTCATAGAAAGGCAGGGTTTTACAAGAGCATTATCGTCTGCGAATGAGTGGTGTGTGCGATATACTTTAATACATACGGATGGCAAGAACGGGAAATCTGAAAAGCGCTTTGTGTAAAAATTGTAAAATAGTATTTTTCAAAAGTAATTTGAAAAATACTGTGTGAGTACTGAGTGTCGAATTGATTACGTGTTTTAGAGATTTATGTTGTATATTGCTGTGTTTCTGGACTCCGATTTTTCTACCACTTACGACTTGGCTGTTGAAACTGAACCTGAACCTGTATTACTCGCTGACCCGGCTCGCCCAACCGAACATCTGAACCTGCCTACTTGTTGACCTGGCTTTTCTCACACGGACGGACCTTTAGTCTACTAACCATGATTCGCTGCATTAATTGTGGTGTAAATGCCTTTCGAATGCGACGATGCTCGTTAGAAACTGAGACTGAAGAGATTCTGATGAATAATAAATTGTTAAAAAGTATCCATGTGTTTTTTTTCCATACCTACATTCTAAAATAATGTAAGTATGGTATAATTATGTATATTTACTATGAAAAAATATATTATGCGAGGATAATATGTGCCAAAAATCATTATTTAATTAATAATTTAATAGTTTTTTTGTGGTTATCGTTAAAATTAGAACTAGTAAGTGGACAACTTTAAAGAACTATAACTTTTTTTGGTGTACTTCTTATATAAAACTAAATATACTATCAAATTCTATAATTATTTTCCTTTTTAATGATAATAGTTCATCTTTGTCGGTTCTGGCCGAGTCTTGAAGGACAACTTGGCATTCTCCTTTAGTGAATTTATTGCTAAGCGAACACTAGACACTGGCACTCGCCGGCTGCTGCCGCGGCACCGCTCGCTTCGCTCCCTCGGCTCGTACGTTGTGTGGTCACAGTTCTAACCTAACCTTACCCTACCTTTCAGACATTTTCGTTTTTAGCAAGGTTTTATATGGAGGCCTATAGTTGCCTATCATACAATGTTTGTTATCCACTGTTAATATTAGTCGCCATGTCATTATTTATAGTACCTAATAGTTAGTCGCCCTTTAAATTGTTAGTCGTCTGGAAAATAGTTTGCCTTTAATTTAATGTCGTAATGTGAAAATATTTCATACTAATAATGTTTTGTTTTTATTGTTTCAGGTAAGTGAAAACCATCTTTTCACTGTAACGAGTAAGTTTAATCGTCAAAGTAGCATTAAGTATTAAAGAACGTACTTACGGCAAGTATTTAGGTAATTAAATCTGAATTTACTAACAATTGGCAAAAGTCAAATTGGCAAATTGTTGTAATATATATATGTTGCAATGTTAAAAAAAGGTAATTTTTATTTTTTTATTAATCTTAATTTTGCCATGATTTTTTTTGCCCCCACTCGCGATATTTTCTAACATAATTTTCATCAATTAAATAGATGGGTGAATATCGTTCCTCTGCGGATCCTCTACTGCTAAACCTGTTTGAATGTTTTAGTTTTATCTGTTTTGACAGCTCTTTTCTTTCATCTCTTTCTTGATTTATCTGCTCGAAAAAGATAGAGCGATAGAGCGGTGTATTGAGAATTAAGCCTATTAATTTCCCTAAATTGACAATATAATAGCGACTGTGTGTCTCATGAAGAAATCGTCAACAAGGGGATTTAAGCCTGCTGCCTTAAATGGAGCTCCGATTATCCGGCTGGAATTTACATGTGATTTAAATAAATACGAGGAAAATACGTTGATTTTTCTCTGTATTTATTATGCTTTTTATTGGTATGTATTTGTATTAAAAGTGTGAGTAGAACTGGGGAACACAAGGGCACAGAATAATAGAACATTCTTATGAAAATAAATCCACTTTGTGTTTCCCGACTGACATTAAAGACAGCATTATGTTTTTTACCCGACTGTGGCCAAGCCAAAAAAAGGAGGGTTATGTGTTTGACCAGTACGTATCGACTTATGTGTAGAACATAGTCCGATGTGATCATGGAGCAAAAAGGAGTTGAATAGCTAGATGAGATAAGGAATACGAACTCTACAGACGTACGTTTTTAGAATTTTCGTCGAATTTCCGTAAATAATTTTTAAAAAACCCGACTGTTAAAACACATAAGTAACTGAAAAGAGAATCGCAAACTCCAAAACAAAAGTTACACCATATTTCAGGTTTGTCCCGCCTGCAATACCAAAAATTATATAGATTACAATGCTTGTCTTTTATTCTCTTTTCAATTATGTGTTTTTGCAGACGGGTTTTTATTTAAGACGCATTGTCTTAAAAAAAACCCCGTCTATTAACTAAACTATAACTAACCAATTACTTTTTTAATTGTGCAAAAAGCATTAAAGAAACAAACTTTTTGTGAAGGACCTCGTCCACACCGTTAGGAAGTACATTACCACCATGAGTTACGATATAGTTGCTAAGTCACCAAACAGTGGTGCTATGTTTCAATTTGATGGGTATAGATGCCACCGGTGCACGGTGCAGCGGTGTAATCACAAGAACATGAGAAATGTTAGCTTTAAAGGCTCGTTATTATTGGTCGATAATTATCGGATGCGTTATTGCGATATCAGTCTGTTTTCAGTACATTTTGTTTTAGGACGGACCACGAAGTTACACACTGCTGCGATAATAACGACGCAATAGAAGTAGGACGCTTGCTTTTCTACGTCCTGCGAAATTCCGATATGAGTTCTTAGAACATTTTGTATTAAAACGCATACGATCTTACACACACGAGGAGCTCGTGGCTAAGTAATAACTGCCGCACTGGTCTGGAATGTCGGTCGTCAGGAATGGTCTGTGAATGGGTGACCATCTTTACATACCGAGACTCCTCCGTGCCTCGGAAAGCACGTTAAGCCGTTGGTCCCGGCTGTCATTCGTGGATCTTTGACAGTCGTTACAGGTCGTCAGAAGCCCGAAAGTCTGACAACCAGTCTTACCAAGAGGTATCGTATTACCCAGTTACTGGATTGTGGAGGTCAGATAGGCCGTCGCTCCATGTAAAATACTGGTATACAGCTGCATCCAGTTAGACTGGAAGCCGACCCCAGTATAGTTGGGATAAGGCTAGGCAGATTGATTGACGATCTTACACACACCTGCGTTAGTCACGTTAGTACTAGTAGAACCTCAATAATTTGGTTTTACCGACTACTATTCTAATACACACAAACACGATCTAACTTATTGGAGTCTTGCACTTGCGTGTGCGGGCTTCGTTCGCCATATAGTGTAGGTTATACGCACACGTTGGAAATATTGGACGATAAAAACACAGCTAGTGTGGAAAAAATCTAGAAGGATTATGCAACAACTCATCTGAAATTATCCTATATCCATAACTTAACAGACAGCTGTGCTGCTGGGAAATTTGCTGCGCCACTTCTCCTTCCCAGCTCAAGCACTAGGAAGTGGTGAAGGGTGGGCATTTTGGGGACTGCCTTATATAATTTTGACGTTCGAAAAGTGCAGATTTGAATATATTAGCCTAGTTTGAATAATAGTAGATTTTACAACAAGTGCACAAAACGAACCATTTTCATCCGAGACTTTTAGCAGCCCGAGACGAAGGCGAGGGCTGATAGTAATGTCGAGGATAAAATGGTTTTGTGGACGAGTTATAAACTCTGCTTTTCACTTCGATTGCGAGGAAATAAAACAGTAGTACCCGTATAACATAACATTTCTTGAAAAACAAGAGATGTTTCCCGCCGCTTTATTTTTTTTAAATCTTACGATATTGTTATTAGGCTTGGGCTGCAGACCTATATTAAATTAATTTTGTATTAATAATTATCTTAAATTAAATAACCTACCGTACTTGAATTTAAATTTGAATATCTTATAATGTCTTAAAAAACACACAAGGCAAATAAATTAAAGTAAATATTATAAAATAACAAATTCTATCTATGAAACTTCTTAATGTGTTTGGCTGTATGGCTCATTCTCTTTGCCTTAATATAGATACATTTATGAGTAGATACGTTAATGCACTGGTGCACAAAATTCGATTTTGTGCAGCCTATATCCTGCACAAATAAGCACTTTCAGAGCATGAGAAGTGAAAATGACTTTGAATTTTGAATTATTCTAATTTGTAATTTTTTTAAATATTATTTTTATTCCTAGATTCTGTGATATTGATTCTTGAGGAAGCAGATATGTGCTGCCAACCTGTTCGATATTCGACTATCATGACACCAACAGGCTAGAAACTTTAGGTAGTCCAATCTCGACCCAGTCATAACAATATTAAAACATAATTTTAATTAAATCCTTAAACAAAAACAAACTCTTCAGTTCAACAAAATTGTTGGAACTTCAGAAGTTCTGACCTTTTTGACTTCAGACCTTTTTCAAAGCACTTCATTTATGAAAGGACGCTGTAACTCACAAGTAAGTACTTGAAATAAATGAGAAATTAATTGCGTAGGTGATTATCAAAAGTGGGGTATTTTAATAATACAGGTTGGGTGAAAACCGAAATAAAGACTGGACTTTCGGGCAATCAGAACATGTTTTTATGTTTGGAATAAGAGATGTTTATGGTTGAGAGGATTTGAAAGCGAAGCCTCTGTTTTTTTAGTTACGGACTTTTATAGCCTCACAACGTATGACCGAAAAAAAAGTATTAATTATTACCTTGTACTATCGAAGAAGTTCATATGTATACACCGTAAGGACTATTTCTGCTTGCAGCGCTCGGCCGCTAGAAAACCGGGGCGGTAGCAGATGTGGTCATCGTGTTTAAGCGATTTTGTTTTCAAACTGCTTAGATATGAAGTTCTTCGATAGTACATAAACACTTAACTAAATACTCGTACTATGCAGCGTTACAACTAAGGAAAGGAGTTTTTGCGATGAACTCTGGCACCCAAATTAAAGTCAAAGTGAAATCATTTATTTCAATTAGGCACAAAAAAGGCACTTTCGAATGTCAAAATTAAAAAAAAAACACTAGTCTCCCCTTCTAAAAGGTAGTTTTCGTATGGAGAAAAATGGGCAAGAAACTCCACTTCCTCCAGTAAGATTTAACTTGTGTTTAGGGCACCAGCGTATAATTTGAACATAAATTAGTAGTTGTAGGACGAGCACAGTACTCTTATCTAGTTATCTACTTACTAGTAAATGCATACAATACAACAACAACATCACCAATAAGGTCAGTATATGTCCGCCTAGGGCGTGGGGACGCCCTAGGAGGACGTTTCCAGTCACATCTGCTTGTAAATACATTTTGTTAGTCGCCTTTCATGCAAAAAATAAAATAAAAAATAAGCAAAATAATAAATATCTAAATAAATGAATATAATCTAATTCATTAATTTCTAGGGAGCAGGAGTATTAGTTGGGCACAGGTGTGTCTATAGTACACCCACATTTCGCCAGTTATGTTTAAGTCTCATGTAATAGGGGGCGAGCCTATTGCCATCAACCGGGCACAAATCCAGACTACTGAGAAATTCCAGATGAAAAAACCCAATAACACTTTGCCCGACCCGGCATTCGAACTCAGGACCTCATGCTCAGTAGTAGCATTCCCAATGTTTGAGAGAATCAAACTAGAGAGATATTAAATCAATCCACTTAAGGCTCTACCTTCCACCATTACCTTAATCACTAACGCTTTGCCGATTATCTTTCATCTATTGCATGCCACTAAGAGGTTCTCTAATGACCTTTAGTGACAAATACTGCAAGATCAGTCAGCCTCGTTAGGGGTGACCTCAAGAGTGTCGGTCCCTCTATTTGTCCTTGTAACGAAGTGCTATGTGTTGTAACGATGTATTTACTTGTATGTCTTGCTGATATATAACCTTAGAAGATAAATAAGGATAGGATATAAGTTTATAAGTAATAAAATTTTATTCTTTTTCTTTAAGTAATAAGTCTCAACCAATCATAACACCTATTGTTAAGGTACATAGTTGTTCTCAAGACTCCTGCTGTACCTGTCCCACTCTGGCAACCACATCTTGTATAAAATACTTGGGCGTGCAAATTGACAAACATCTGAACTGGTATAGTCATATTGATAATCTAGTCATCCGAACGCGTAAACTCATTTCCATCTTTAAGAAACTCCGTTGTTCGGCTGACTCGGAAACGCTTATGATGGTCTATTTTTCACTATGTCAGTCTCTTCTCCTATATTGTTTGCCGGCTTGGGGTGGCGCTTGCAAAACATACTTTCTGAAATTAGAGAGAGCTCAGAGAGCAGTTCTGAAAGTTATGTTCTGCAAGCCCTATAGATACCCTACTTTGGAGCTTTTTAGGGAAAGCAGGGTTCTGACAGTGAGAGGCTTATATGTGCTACTATGTGTATTAAGGAAACATCGGCTGCCGTTCACAGCAAGTACTGAACGTCGCGCCGACATTGCCCTACCACCAGTTATACACAAAACCACCTTCGCACAACACCAATTCACCTACCTCAGCTATATTTTATATAATAAAATCAATAAATTTCTCCATATCCACAGTTTAAATTATCACCAATGCAAAAGAACAGTTAAGGAATGGCTAATTGAAAAATCATAAGAAGAGACCGAAAAACTTCTCTTCCCAAATGCTTAAGACAGATCTCCCTTTATTCAAGTATTTTCACACACAAACACCCTATAATCCCCCCACTTTCACACTTACTCATACATCCACCACTACTATACCTACCAGGACACATTCACACCATACATAAACCGCACTTCCACATTACCTACACATACACAACATACCTACTGCACCTACCACGACCAACTCACCCTAACTCAAACACTCACAAACAGTTTTATTATTAATTATTTTTACTTTTTATTTTTTCTATACTCTTAAATAATAATTATATTGTTATGTCAACCATGTTACTGGTGAAAACAGTTTTACTAAATCATTTTGATCATCTACCCTTATGGGATCACTGGTCCCCAAGTCACAGGCTATAAACCTAGTTTGGGTGCCAGGAGATAATACTCAATGCACTTTTATGTTGTACCATATTACTGTACTTGTAACCTTTGTAAACATTTTACTGGAAATAAATATTATTTATTTACAAAAATATAAGTTTAAAAATTGTAACCCGACCACGGGAAAATAAAATGACGTAAAAATTACAAAAAAAGAAAATATTTCTAGAAGCTTTAAAAACGGAAAAAAATCATGTCTTTTGTATGGCCCCCTTAAATATTTATTTTATTCTGTTTTTAGTATTGTTTGTTATAGCGGAAACAGAAATACATCATCTGTGAAAATTTCAACTGTGTCACTATCACGGTTCATGAGATACATCCTGGTGACAGACGGTCGGACGGACGGACAGCGGAGTCTTAGTAATAGGGTTTCGTTTTTACCCTTTGGGTACGGAACCCTAAAAATGGTCAAGGTAAAGCCATTGTAATTTTGTAGATGTTCCTGGCACCCACATTGTATACAGGCATGCGACCGATATGCGTCGATAAATCCTCTTAAGTTACATTCTTAACAACATAAACATAACATAAGTTACGATATCCCTCGACGTTCACTAACTAAGTTAACACAAACAGCCACTCACAAGCTTACTAACGTGAACAAACTGGTAACTCCACCCGTCTTTACCTATTAGACACGCTGTTTAATAAAACTGTCTGACTTTACCGGCTTAGTAAAGTAAAAGTCGGTAAAAGTTTTAGTAAAGTCTTTATAAGGTAACATTGTGCCCGTATTTCGTAAAAGTAGAAGATGTGTAGGTATGATGGGTATGAGTAACCCGTATGACTGCCTCATTGGTCTAGTGGTCCCAAGCGCTACTGCTGAGCATGAGGCCCTGGGTTCGATTCCGTGGTCGGGAAAAGTGTTATTGGGTTTTTTCCATCAGGAGTTTCTCAGTAGCAGCCCGGAGTCTGGATTTGTGCCTTGTTGATGGCAATACGCTCGCCCCCTATTACATGGGACTTAAACATAACTGGCGAAATGTGGGTGTACTACACCTCTGCCTAACCCTACGGGGATTACAGGCGTGATGTTAGGTGTTATGTTATCTGTGAACATCATATATCAGTTTTGTGTAATTTTAATATCCAGGTATCTACCGGGGATATTGCGGATATTTACTGCCGCATCTAAAATTGTGGAGCTTTCATATTTAATTAGACATCCGCTTCCACATTAATCAATGCTGAGCTCAAACGGATGCTGATATAGCTGGAAAAGCTTGAATATAAGTAAAATAATAAACAGCAAAATGGAAATTATAATCATTAAAACCATCAATCTATATAGCTCTAAATCGTCACATTTTCACGAAATAATCCATTTATATCCATCAAACACATAACATTTCGAGAGCTGTGTAGATTTTAAATGATTATAATTTAGTAATTATTTTATCATAATTGCCGCGAATTGAATTATGATCAACGTTCAACGAAACAGCGCTGCAGTTTGCAAAAAACGTAAGAAGTTTTGAATTTCGCCTTGTCGCCTTGACGGATCCCTTAAAAAAACTTGAGATCCACATCCACGGATGCTAAAATGCATCCGCAACATCCCTGGTTTCTACCATAATAACTGTAGGCATGTTTTGGCCCGCCGCTGCATCGCAGTCCACTTCTGGACATAACACTTCTCCCAGGCTGCGCCACAACACCCAGTCCTCCCATTCATTCAGCCACCTTCTTAAGGTTGTCGGTCCAACTAGCTGGGGGGCGTCACACGCTACGCTTGCCGATACGCGGTCTCCACTCCAAGAACTGTCTGCCCATCGATTCCTTGACAGACATAGCCAGCTCAGTGCCACTTCGACTTGTTAACTCTGCAAGCTATGTCGGTAACATCACCGTCTGACACAGTCAAAATTCTGGTTCCAAATTTGTTGGGCAGCCTTGGTAGAGACTATCATTTTACCATTCATGTTCTAAGTCCCATGTAATAGGGAGCTTGTCTTGTTTGTATAATTACAACGTGAATGATGTAACCAATAATATGAAAAAAAAAAAAAACAAGGAGTGTCCGTTCTTCTCCATATGTACCTACTATGCTTTGGAATGGGCAACTAGCTTCATATTTCTGACTGACCGACAAGGAGTCAGTCACTTCAACAGTGCTTGTAAAAGGTTTCATTGAAATAAATGATTTGAGTTGGAGTTGGATCTAGTAGTCACATGCGCGACTTTAGAGCGTCTTGTGTTTGATACTCCAATCAGGACAAATTATGCTATTGATTTTTTTCTAAATCTCTCAATAGTATTCAGGCGTCTGAATTTGTGCCCGGTACTTTCTTTTTCGTGTAGTTAGTGGTACCTGGTGTCAGAATTTTTAAGCCGCCCATGGGCCTCTGACTTGGCTTCATATGCCATCGAGGAATATCTCTCAGGCATGCTGGTTTCAAACACAACATTGTGCCCGATTTATGGCAATAGACTCGCCTCCTATTACATGGCACTGGTGTGATGTGGATGTACTCTTCTGCCTATCCCTTTGGGGAAAAAAGACATGATTTTGAGAACCAGTATTTAACAAGGGGAAGCGATTGTTAAGATGGGCAGTCGCTCCATGTAAAATACTGGTATTCAGCTGCCTCTGGTTAGACTAGAAGCCAACCCTAACATAGTTTAGAAAAGGCTAGGCTGATGATGAATTTAAGTAACTATTATAGATAGTGCAATCCACGACGACGCGCCCCACTCCGCTCCGCTCCGTACTAAAGTACAGCTTACAGTACAGTAATCGCGGAGTGGGGCGCATCGTCGTGCATTGCACTATCTATACAGCTTACAGTACAGTAATCGCGGAGTGGGGCGCGTCGTCCTGGATTGCACTATCTGTACAGCTTACAGTACAGTAGTTGCTGTGTGGGGTGCGTCGTCCTGGATTGCACTATCTGTACAGCTTACAGTACAGTAGTTGCTGTGTGGGGCGCGTCGTCGTGGATTGCACTATCTATACAGCTTACAGTACAGTAATCGCGGAGTGGGGCGCGTCGTCGTGCATTGCACTATCTATACAGCTTACAGTACAGTAATCGCGGAGTGGGGCGCGTCGTCCTGGATTGCACTATCTGTACAGCTTACAGTACAGTAGTTGCTGTGTGGGGCGCGTCGTCGTGGATTGCACTATCTATAAAGCTTACAGTACAGTAATCGCGGAGTGGGGCCGCGTAGTCGTGAATTGCACCTATCTGTACAGATTACAGTACAGTAGTTGCGGAGTGGGGCGCGTCGACCTGGATTGCACTATTTATACAGCTTACAGTACAGTAATCGCAGAGTAGGGCGCGACGTCGTGGATTGCACTATCTGTAAATCCGAGATAGGCAGGTACTACCGAAGGTAAAGTTAATAAAATTAATTCTAAAAGGTTTAAAGTCAACTAGAACGTGAAAAATAATCAAAAATTGTCTTCGTAAATTAATTGAATTATTTATCAAAAGAAGTCACAAACTCAATTAATATATTAAAACTTGGTAACAAGATGTCAAAGTTTCAAGAAAGTTCTGTAATGAAAATATGTAGGTAGGTATTTTTTATTTATTGCTACAATTTAACTTATTCCCACAGAATGCAGGGTCTCGTGGCTAACTAATAACAGCCGCACAGGTCGATCGATCAGGTTAAGCTACTCCTGCCGAGGTTGGTCCGTGGATGGGTGACCATTTTTTTTATCGAGACCTCTCCGTGCCTCTGAACGTCATTGGTCCCGGCTGTCATTCGTGAATCTTTGGCAGTCGTTACGGTTATAAAATTAACCTTGTAGCGGTTACACCACCAC
This sequence comes from Xanthia togata, assembly GCA_963853775.1. NCBI lineage: Eukaryota > Metazoa > Arthropoda > Insecta > Lepidoptera > Noctuidae > Xanthia > Xanthia togata. Next base: position 8,301,086 of record OY970817.1, on the reverse strand, counting down.
ATACGAACTACGCATCAAAGACATGAATTAATTGAATTGAATTTCTGAATCCTGCATCGCACAATTAGAGTTTACCGCGCAAACGACATATGTAAGACTATCCGACATCAACATTGGGGCAGTTGCCCGCCATACACAACACGCCACGTCACGCCACGCCACGTCTGGGTTCAGCTGAGGAACCTCCCTTTTCTATGGTGGATGAATGAAATTTACACCTTGTTCCTCATACCCCTAAATTGGTGACCCTGACGTGATGAACGTCAATGCAGAAACCTCACTTGTCAAACGAAAAACATACTTTAGACGATTTGAAATTATAAATTCGGGTTTAAGTATTCAAATACTCAAAGCATTCAAATTTTAAGTGGCACTCCGAACTGGCATTTTTTCTGATCCATCACAATCACATTTCCATCAGATGCTTTTGGAACGCACATTAGAAAAAGGTATAGGTAAGGCGAGTAAGGTAAAGGTATGGTATTAGTTAAAGGTGTTAGTGCCTAAGTGTCACGCCATTGGCTAGTCTCTTGAGAAACAAAGTACCCCCACTACATTAATGGTGCACGGTAGTACGTGACCACTACGTGCCCCATCTTCCCAAGGGAAGTAGACTTGGCAGTTTACAACAGGTTGGCTATTTGCTAGTTAAGTTAATAGTAATAAAATATATTTTGGAGGTGAATATTTTGTCGAGCATTGCCATGTAATGTAATGTTCCTGCGAATGCTCGACGTTGCGTCCGATGTAATGCTCACGGCTAGTGAGCATTTACCTGTAACATTTATTTGACAAGGTTTTAGGTATTTGTTGCTGTTATTAGTAATTAACTGTTTATTTATTTTTACTTCGATGGTCCTAGTTTATCATTTGTGATTTCCGAGTTACAGCTTTAATAGCTATAAGTAAACGGGCACGCCCTTTATGCCTGGCATTCATTCGGGTATTTTGTTTTCACTTTTTTTGTTGGTATATTGGCGTGTGTTAGGTGACTTATAGAAAATAATTTAATTTAATGTTTTATGTTGCGAAATGTAAATTATTTTGTATAGAATCAAGTTTTTCTAACTATTCAGACAGCTGTGTAGCTGGGGAGTTTGTTGCGTCACTTCTTCTTCCCAGCTAAAGCACTAGGAAGTGGTGAAGAGCGGGCGTTTTTGGGGGACTCTCTCTTATGTAATTTTGACGTTCGAAAAGTGCTGATTTCTCAGCCTATTTTGAATAAATGACTTTTGAATTGGAATTACCTTGCGTTCATTGTAACGGCCTGCTATCGGCCTGCGCACCTCACTCGGCCTCGCCTGCGCTCGTGCTTTTGTTCGATAAAATGTTACACCAATACGGTCGATGGTTTTTTAAATCAGATTGTAACAAAAAATCGAGCGTCGTGTTCGAGTACGGTTCGATAAAATATAAAAACGGCGAATGCTCGATGTTCTGTTATGCTTTGGTCTTCTATTTTATACTATATGCGATGTCTGACTTCAGCGTCAACGTTCCGATCGACGTCTGAACGCAACGCACAGCGTCGGGGGTAAATACGTCCGCACTGGACGATGATGCTTCTGTCGTTGCTCGCGAGTGGTTGTGTGACACGCTGCAAATGCAAATGGTTAGAAATAACTAGTGACGCGACACAAAGCATTTGAATGCCACGTACGACGTCAAGACTTTGACGCCGACGTGTGAAAGAGACCACAACAGTACATTTTTATAGTAAGCATCGTGACGCGGAGTACGGTGGCGTGATGCTGTAAGCGGCCGACGGCGTTTATAGGAGACCAAAGACAAGTTAATACTCTAGTCGATACTCACATTTAAAGGCAAATTAAGGAAAAACAAATTAATGCAAAATACCATGTGGCTTTCTCAAAGTACATGCTCAAATAGGGGGTTACCTGAAAATTCCGGAGTGTTATTAGATGAACAAAAAAACGCTCCACTTATTCTGCCTCATGGTGTAAAAAATCCCAATTTTACAACAAAAAAAGTAAGTCATAAGTTATAGGCAATTTTCTTTAGTAAACACCAAACGATGAATTTTAATATACAATTCAACACTAAATTAAAAACGAACTATACAAATAAGAAAATAAAATTAAAAGCAGACTGTTTAATCTGTCGCGCGCGCAATTAGCAGACACAATAGAATTTTATTGTTATCTGTCTCCAATATGAGACACCAGTATTATAAAGGTTAAAACGTGTTTTTGCGCGCCATTTTTCCAATATGGCGGAGCGAGCGGCAAAGAGCGGAAATTTCGTAAAGAGCACGCCAAAATTAAAAAAAAAAACACCATTTATCAAAACCCCGGAAAAGTTTCCAGATAAAACTACCAATAAATGACAGGACTAATATTACTGTACCTACTTTCTAGCTTGACTACTACCTACTACTGAATAACGATAAAAGCGAGAGAAGCATGTCGTGCTGTACTGTATAAAGGTCACTTAGAACCACTCAAGTGATCGCACACAATTCGAAAGCGAACTCTTCTGTCTTTCAAAATTCAAAAGTCATTTATTGAAACTTTTTTAAAGTAAATCATCGATGAATTCAGAACGAGACACCGTTCGAATTTTGAAGTGATGTCTTTAGAGAATTCCATTGCATTATGGCAGTTTGAAATCATCATCCCGCAACGAGTAACCATGGTAATCAGTATCTGTCTGTATGAGAATTTTTCTCGTATAAAAGAGAGCCTTTGTTCTCATAATTAAAATGCCTTTTCCCTACAGGGAGACAAAAACAGTCTGATAATATTAAGAGGAAAGCAAACCAAATCAAACTGATGGCATATCGAGTAATTACATTAATGGAATGAATAAATAAAACATTAGGTTTTCCTCAAACCAATGTTGTTAATTTCATTTGGAAAAGCTTTCGACTAAAATAATAAATTAAATAAGTTACTGTTAATTGTGTCGTTTCAATAGAAAATATTAAATAATTTTATTGAGTGAAAGGAATACATTAACGGTTTTAGTATTCATATTTAGAAAACGTAAATAAGTGAATAATAAATATAATTAGCTTGTATATTTTGTCCCACTGCTGCATCACAAGCCTTTTTAGGGTTCCGTACCCAAAGGGTAAAAACGGAACCCTATTACTAAGACTTCGCTGTCCGTCCGTCCGTCTGTCACCAGGCTGTATCTCATGAACCGTGATATTTAGACAGTTGAAAATTTCACAGATGATGTATTTCTGTTGCCGCTTTAAGAACAAATATTTAAGGGGACTAAAAACAGAATAAAATAAATATAGGGGGCTCCCTTAAAACAGACATGATTTTTTTGCCGTTTTTATAGATAGTATTAAAGAGGTCAAATTTGTTTGTAAGTTTATATGCAGGGGGTAATCTCCGGAACTACCACTCGGAATTGAAGAAATCTTTTTACATTGGATAGCCCAATTCTTGAGGAAGGTTATAGGCTATGTAACATCACGTTACGACCCATGGAGCGGAGAAAAAACATAAAAAGTCAGAAAGACTGCTAAGCGAAAATGGAGTAAAAGCGCGGGCGGGCGACGGAATGCGATGGGGTGAGTTGGGGGCCGAAATTTCACGCGGATGAAATCGCGGGCTTCGCAGTCGTACTGTTTACCTTATATGTAAGAAACATCTTAATTAAGTATACTCGTACATATACACACAACCCTTACTCATCGCTTTACTTGTTTGTCCCATGCCCACCGTCTATAATTTCCATGCCAAATGATGATAAATCTGTGATGTAGTAGTTAGAATAATTAATAGAATAGAAAACATTTATTCGACATAGACACAACACAAAAACAACAAACACATAAAAAAAAGAGAACAATAAACATAAATAATAATATATATACATAATAAGCAATAAAATTGCAGTAAAATTTAGCTGAGCGTGCCCGTACAGAAAAAGTTACCGTCTCAGCATTTGCTGGGCGTCAGACACCCAGCGCTGGTTTTCAGTTGGCACCCCGCAGTGACACACGGACGTAGGTAAATTAAATAGATACATACTTCATCATCATCTGCCTAGCCTTTTCCCAACTATATTGGGGTCGGCTTCCAGTCTAACCGGATGCAGCTGAATACCAGTATTTTACATGGAGCGACTGCCTATCTGACCTCCACAATCCAGTAACTGGGTAATACGATACCCCTTGGTAAGACTGGTTGTCAGATTTTCGGGCTTCTGACGACTCGTAACGACTATCAAAGATCCACGAATGACAGCCGGGACCAACGGCTTAACGTGCTTTCCGAGGCACGGAGGAGTCAGTTAGATAGATACATACTTGAATATTAATAATAAAAAAATGTTTAAGAAAACGTAAATAAATATTGTAATAGTAGATTTTACAACAAGTGCACAAAACAAACCATTTTTATCCGAAACTTTTAGCTGATAGTAATGTCGAGGATAAAATGGTTTTGTGGACGAGTTTTAAACTCTGCTTTTCACTTCGATTGCGAGGAAATAAAACAGTAGTATAACATAACATTTCTTTAATTAAAATTCATAGTAAAATTAATACTGTTTTGAATGCTGAAGGAAATTGTTTTTTACCTCAGCACCTCAAACAAGCAGGTTTTGCTGTCAAAAAACAGTGAGCAAAATTCGATTTTGCTGCGAGCGTGAGACAAAGTAACTTTTTAATTATTTTTTTTAAATGCCGAGAGCAGTGTTGGGTCTACTCACAAAATTCTAAAGATTTGAACTTCAATTAGTTCTGTCACTTTCACTTCGATACGAAAAAAGCGAGAGATAGAAACAAATCGATTCGAATTAAAATACAAATGATCTGATTCTCTTTTATTAAATTTTTGGAACGAAGTTCTTAAGCGGCTTGCGGTAAGAGTGCAGTGGCACATATCGTCACGTGAAAAGGCGCTTGCGACTGTTTTCTTCTAATTCAAAGAGAAAGAGAGAGATAGTAAGTGTGAATTTGGTCGAAATGAAAATCCAAGATGGCGGTTGCGAAAATTTTCAAATTTTTCATAATGGGTGTCGTTTTCATAGTTTTCAAGGGTGCCGAAGCCGACCGTGAGGTCAAAATGTAAATCAAAGATGGCGGCTGCGAAAATTTTCAAATTTTTCTTCATGGTTATCGTTTCTATGGTTTTCAAGGTTGCTAAACCCGATAGTGAAGTCAAAATGTAAATCCAAGATGGCCGCTGCGAAAATTTTCACATTTTTCGTCATGGGTGTCGTTTTCATAGTTTTCGAGGGTGCTAAAGTCGATAGTGAGGTCAAAATATAAATCCAAGATGGTGGCTGCAAAATACGAGGTGATGAAGATTATGTAAAAAAAAACCTTGTCCGATCTGAAAATCTGGGGAAAATGGGCATATGTTACTGCAGTACCACTTAAGATAAATAAGCAACTGTGTTTCCGAACGCATACAACCCCAATATATTCAAAGTAAGAGTGAACAGCCGATCTATTCTGTAAAAATCTCACGGTGATAACTAAGGTGAAGTGAACGTGAAGTGAGTTGTCATTCCACTTGCTGCTAGGGACTGACAGCTCACTCCGAGCTCACTTCACCTAAGTTTTCACGGTGAGATGGTTACAGAATATCACTGCACTTCACCTAAGTTTTCACGGTGAGATGGTTACAGAATAGCACTGCAGGCTTCTTCTGGGTAAGCTCACTCCATCTTCGACTTTGTATCTGTCACCTCTGAACTAGACTAGAGTCAAGAGCAAAACCACCGCAAAAAAAAAAACTAGTCTTACAGCCAATTACAAATTTACAATTTAATAAATACACATGCATCAGAAACAAACAGGGTGTCATACTAGCACCTTCTAAGCATATCTAAGTGTGCAGTGAGAGTGGGTGTGTAGGAGTGTGTGGGTGGGTGTGTAGCAGTGGGTGGGTGGGTGTGTAGTAGTGTGTGGGTGGGTGTGTAGGAGTGTGTGGGTGGGTGTGTAAGAGTGTGTGTGAGGAGTTGTAAAATGGTGTATGGTCGCGGATTATTTTTCTTTTCCAAACAAATATAAAATACGAGCATACCTACCTAAACAAATTCTAAGGTGCCAACCCTAGTGGGGCAGAATCTACAAGATTTTAGGCTAGTGGAATCTGCCCCACCAAATCGAACTAGTGGGGCAGATTCCACTGCAAAATTATAGGCATTCCACTTTGCCCCACCAGTGGGGCCGGGTGGTTTGGTGGGGCAAAGTGGAATGAATCAAACTGCCAACAATGCAAAAAAAAAAAAACACAATAAAGTTTTTCTCTTTGCAATAAGTTGCGAACAAAACTGGCTGTTATCAATAAGACCGGCCAATCGCACTGTAAACATTTGTGAAAAAAATCTTTTGACATAAATCTCTAGCTTCCAATAAAGAGAATTCAATATTCCGTTCTATTGAATTAATTTTATTCGGACATTTTTGCACATGCTAAGACATCAGTTTATTGACAACTGTTTTTTTTAAAAGAACAAAAAATCTACTTGACTTAGACAATGAGGTTTTAATCACAACACTACCCCTTAAACTATTGTCTTATAAAAACACAAATGTAACTAGTTAATTATTACTAAAATATTATGAGAAATATTACATTACATAGTAATAATTAGAATAACAATATTACACTGATAAAAGAGACAAACAGAACTTAACATGTTTCTCTTTATTCAGCGGTTTAGTGAGCAAGTCAGCTAACATGTCACCTGTAGGCATATAACAGACATTAATTAGTTGATTAATTACAATATCCCTTATAAAATGGTGTCTTATATCTATATGCTTGGTACGAGCATGAAACATTGAGTTAGAGCATAGTTTTTGTGCCGACTGATTGTCATTGTATAAATTTACCTTACAATGAACTTGAAGACATTCATTCAAGAAAGTACGTAAAAACAACGCTTCTTTGCAAGCATCTGAAATAGCCATGTACTCTGCTTCCGTACTCGAGAGAGCCACAGTCCTCTGCTTACGGCTTTCCCAAGATATAATAGAATCACCTAATTTAAATACATACCCTGTATATGAACGACGGTCAACCTCATTGGATGCCCAATCAGCATCCGTGTAGCCATTTATGACCAATCCGCTCTTAACATATAACTTAAGAAAGTAATGACTTGTACCTTTGAGGTATCGCAGGACCCTTTTCGCAGCTTTCCAATGTGTTTCATCGAAACATTCGTTAAATTGGCTCAAAACACCTATTGCATGCGAGATATCTGGTCTGGAACAAACTGAAATATACATTAAGCACCCTATGAGATTTCTGTAGTCGAAACGAGTATCCTTGACTTCACTTTTCTTCAGTTTCGATCCTACTTCCATAGGGGTCGGAGACGGTTTGCATTCAGTCATATTAAATTTACGTAGAACAGTTTCAATATAATGTGACTGATCTAAAGTAATCGATTCCTTATTCCTGCATACTCTCATGCCTAATATTTGATGAGCAGGTCCCAAATCCTTCATCTCAAACTCTGACATGAGTTTTTCTTTCATTATATCTCTTTCTTTGGATATTGGTGAAGAAAATAACATAATGTCGTCGACATAAAGAGCAATTATAACCATTTCCCCCTTTTGTCCTTTATAATAGACACATGGTTCTGAAGGCATCCTATTGAAATGGAGTTTGTTTATTAATACTCCATTAATCTTTTCATACCATGACTTTGCAGCCTGTTTTAATCCATAAACGGCTTTTTCCAACTTATACACCTTATGTTCTTGTCCTTTCTTTACGAAACCTTGTGGTTGTTCTATTAGCACATGCTCTTTAAGATCACCATTCAAAAAGGCTGTTTTGACGTCTAGGTGATTTATTTCCAGATCATATTCTGCAGCTAGTGCTAACAACAAACGGATAGTAGAGTAACGGACGACAGGCGAAAAAGTTTCATCATAGTCAATGCCATACCTTTGAGTGAATCCCTTAGCCACCAGCCGTGCCTTGTATTTGAGGAGACTGCCATCTAAATTCCTCTTTTTCTTAAAGATCCATTTGCATTTTATTGCCTTTTGATCTTTAGGTAGATCCACAAGGCGCCAGACTTTATTGGTGATAAACGATTTATACTCATCTTCCATGGCTTCCTTCCATTCTTTAGCTTCATTGCCACCAAGTGCTTCCTTAACAGTCTCCGGATCGCCAAGATCCCTGTACTGTTGACCTACCAGATGTGCATAAAGATCTTCATTTACAGCATCAGTGAAGTCTGTAGACGTCGAGTCTTCACTTGAACTCCCTGGAATATAGGTTTCATCCGACGAGTTATCTGCTTCAGATGAAATTCTACTGTCATTGATACTAAATACTGTGTCCCTGTTCCTATTTCTGTCATCAGAAGGACAATTTTCAGACACACCCTGTGGACTTTCATCCCCAGTGTTTTCGTCTGATCTACATGTCTGTTCTGTATGCGAAACAACATGAACCACTTGGTTAGCATCATCATCTGACAGATCCTTTTTCCAGAAACGATCTTCTAAGAACCTCACATGGCGTGCTCTAATGCAATGCTCAGGGTTCTCCGGATCAATGAGTCTGTAACCCTTTGTATCGTTGCAGTAACCTACAAATATATATTCCTTTGCCCTCGAATCCAGTTTCTTGTGATTTGAAGTCAAAGCATAAGCCAAACAACCAAATGTACGAAGATGACTTACGTTTGTCTTTGTGTTAGTCCATTTCTCCAGTGGTGTCATGCCCATGACAGCTTTTGTGGGTGAGCGGTTCTTCAAATACACTGAAGTGTTTACGGCCTCTGCCCAAAAACGTTTGTCAAGACCAGCATCTTCCAACATGCAGCGAGCTTTGTCCATGATGGTACGGTTTGCTCTTTCTGCCACACCATTCTGTTGACTACAATGCGGGACAGTCGTTTGGTGACGGATTCCTTGCTGTTGCAGAAACTGCTGAAATTTTTTATTAATATATTCGCCACCGTTGTCGCTACGAATACATTTTATTTTCTTATCAGTTTCATTTTCAACAAGCTTTTTGAATATTTTAAACTTTTCAAAAACTTCACTCTTTGTTTTCAAAAAATAAATAAATGTTTTTCTTGAACAGTCATCAATGAAAGTAAGAAAATAACAAGCACCACCAAATGACTTATTTTGCATTGGACCACATAAATCTGTATGTATTAAGCCTAAAATCTCCTTAGACCTACTATGAGACACTTTTGGAAAAGCTAATTTTGTAAGTTTTCCTTTAATACAGGCAATACATGATTGAAAACGAGTACTATCATATTTAATACCAAAGACCATACCTTGTCTCATGACATTCATGCTCCTAGCGTTGAGGTGCCCCAGCCTGCGATGCCATACTTCCTGTGACACCAAACTGCTCTGCTCTTGCTCTGACACATCACAGTCCAGTAGTGTTTTACTGCTGCTGTCAGACACCATGCATTGAGGCTGCACTCCAACATCAGCTCTGCTGCTATTCCCTAAAGAATCTAATTGAAAAATACCATTCACATAACTAGCAGTAGCTATGATTTCATGCCCGTCCATTATTCTACAGGTTTTAGAATTAAAATTGACTTTATAACCTTTCCTTGTTAACTCACTCACTGATAAAAGGTTAGTTGACAGTTGAGGAACCAAATAAACATTAGTTATTGTTCTAAAAACGCCGTCTAACTTAATTCTAACTTTACCTAATCCTGCAGTACATAATTGATCACCATTTGCAATGTTCACAGAGAGGTCCTTAGTTGATTTGAACTCCAACATAACACTCTTGTCGTTGCACATATGGTTGGTTGCACCAGAGTCCACGTACCAGACATCCTTCTTGAGATTTACCGACAATGCTGACAATAACACCTTCTTCTTATCCTTGACATTACTCACTGGAGTCGTAGAAGCAGCATTCTTCGGGCAATTCTTCTTTGTGTGTCCTGGTTTCTTACATCGGTAACATTTGATCTTCTTAATGGTAGTCAAAGCCGATGCAGTCTCTGTCTTATCATCTCTTCTGTAAAACTCCTGTAATAACTTCGTTTTTACTGTTTCACTTACAAGCTTGTCACTGGAATTCTCCAACGCCATAATGAGCGGGTCGTAATCGGATGTCAGTCCGCTCAACATGATGACTGCTATGAAGTCATCGTCTAGTGGAGAACCTATGTCATTCAATTGTTGTGCAATTTCTGTTATTTTCGTAATGTAAGTTTCCATGTTACAAGCATTCTCTTCGAGCTTAGTTCCAAAAAGCAATCGCAGTAATCCTAAGCGTCTGCACAGACCCTTGTCCTCATAAGCCTTTTGTAAACTTGTCCATGCTTCATAAGCTGATTTTGCGTTACGCACAAGCGAAAAAGCATTGGTTTTCACTGATAGACAAATTTTAGCAAGCGCGCGCTGATTCTTTCTAATATCTTTGCTTCCGTCGGTGGACTCGATACATTCAAGTAGGTCCTCGTGCATCAGGAGCATCTTCATGGAAAATTTCCAGTTATTATAATTTTCCATGCCCTGCAGCTTTTCGATTGGAATTCCTGTCGAACTATGTGCTTCGCTGGTCATTTTTAATTAGTTTAAACCAGATAGAAAAAACTCATGGAAAAGAAAAAAAAATGTGCTTGACTTAGACAATGAGGTTTTAATCACAACAGTAATGGTGTATGGTCGCGGATTATTTTTCTTTTCCAAACAAATATAAAATACGAGCATACCTACCTAAACAAATTCTAAGGTGCCAACCCTAGTGGGGCAGAATCTACAAGATTTTAGGCTAGTGGAATCTGCCCCACCAAATCGAACTAGTGGGGCAGATTCCACTGCAAAATTATAGGCATTCCACTTTGCCCCACCAGTGGGGCCGGGTGGTTTGGTGGGGCAAAGTGGAATGAATCAAACTGCCAACAATGCAAAAAAAAAAAAACACAATAAAGTTTTTCTCTTTGCAATAAGTTGCGAACAAAACTGGCTGTTATCAATAAGACCGGCCAATCGCACTGTAAACATTTGTGAAAAAAATCTTTTGACATAAATCTCTAGCTTCCAATAAAGAGAATTCAATATTCCGTTCTATTTTCTCTCAGACGATATCAATTCCATCTTCCGCTAGCAAGTCTTAAATCTACAGCAACTTCAAAAGCATGAAACTGGGTGGCCACAGAATAGGTAGGTACAGAAGGTCGGCTGGATGCAACGAGTAGAAACGCACGCACACATAGACACGTTTCACGTACAGCAAGTGCAATTGGCATTTGATTGAAACAAGTCTTATTTAAACGGTATGAAATGCTGTCTGCTGATCTGACTGTAGACAGCTACTGCCTCTCTATACTCGCATGGCAGCAGCTTGACTCGGATCCATGGGTCACACGGAGAGAATAGCTACCATGCCACTGACAATTAGCTACTGCTCGAGACACTATAACTGCTGCATTTTGTCTTGGCGGGGGAAACGCGAGTGGCGAATAAAAATCAAAAATGTTGTAGTAACTCGGATGCAAGCTACTGACCGACTCGCTTAACAGTAACACACATGATGCGGTCGCGCATTGTGAGTGCCTGCACTACAGTAACTGCCTGGGCCACCTAGCTCACATTGTGTAACCAAGCCCATATTTTGAGATCTCCGTACGTACGCGTCTATGTGTGCGTGCGACTGTCTTTGCTCGTTATATGAACCCGGCCTTCTGCACAACTATCTATTCTGTGGTCTAGCGAACACGAAGTACAGTCACACACAAAGTCAAAGTAGGTCAACTGTAGTACACTCATTATGCGAGGCGATGCCGCTGTTTTTAATTTTCTAGACTAAGATATTTTTATGCTTGCTTCGATTTTTTACTTGACTGTAGTTTCTGTTTGTGAGTGAATAACGGGAGTGTTTTTTGATTTGTAGGTTGGGATGTTTTGTACAGTTAAGGAGCTTGTGCTGCAGTCAAATATTGGATGGTTGACTAAACGGTAGTTTGTTAACACTTTCTGGGTGCTTTTTAAACAATTACTATTTTTACATAACATAACATCACGCCTTGTTTTCCCGAAGGGTTGGGTTGTAGCAGGTACACCCACATTTCGCCAGTTATGTTTAAGTCCCATGTAATAGGGTCGAGCCTATTGCCGTCAACCGCGCACAAATCCAGACTCCGAGCTGCTACTGAGAAATTCCAGATAGAAAAACCCAAAAACACCCGACCCGGGAATTGAACCCAGGACCTCATGCTCAGTAGTAGAGCCTGCGACCACTAGACCAACGAGGCATTCCACAGTCTAGTTACTATTTTTAGTCAGTTGTATTTTAGATTAACAAGTGAAATGTTATTAAAATTTTAAAAAAACCTTCGATATTAACATTTTTCCTCATTTCTCTTTTCTTCTTCATCACCAGAACCTGCCCATCATCTATCTATAACCTATTGATTGAGACCATTCCAATGAGCCCAAACACGATACCTGTGCTGTAAGTTGATAAGGGAGTTGGGTATCCTGCAAATTCCAGGTGATGCTGCAGCATCAGTTCAAGGTAACTATGTTCCTTTAATATCATTGAAGTAACAGAATAACCAAGTTCAAATCGATCAGACCTGTGTAAGACGATCACATCCATTCATCAACTAGAAAAGAGCTAATAATCTTTAAACGGCTGAACTGATTTTGATAAAACATGTCTAAGAACCATTTTTCAAATAAAATAAACCGTATTCAAATCGGTTCACCTGTTTAAGAGCTACGATGCCACAGACACACACATAGCGGTCAAACTTATAACACCTCTCTTTTTGCGTCGCGGTTAAAAATACACAGCGTTTGGTAATAAAATCTCACGCCTATCTTCCTTAAAGGGGTACCTTTAAGGAAGCCTTTAACTTTGGGTATTGTTATACCCAATACCCATAGCTCATCAGTATTTGGCCAGTAATGGGTCCTCCATCACATAAGACAGGGGAAAATCCACACATCAGGCTGTTTCTGAGAAATCCTTAATGGAAAACCCAGTATCACGTTGCCCGGACACTTAGCAGGACAGTCAGTAGTGGCGTCTATGACCACTTGACCAAAGGGGCTGTTAAGGTTAACCCAGAAGTCGAGAAATTTACAATAATTATTGTTAATAAACCCAACTAAAATATGTAGTTTACTAAGAAATCTTTGTAAAGCAGTGACAATATCTGTAGTTAACAAGTTAACTGACTAATTAGTACGCAGCACTGAATAATAATGTGAAACTTGTCGTGAAGCGGACATGTTTGAACGTACCATAAACTTAGTTAGGGAATGTCTGTGTTGGAGTTTAACCCTTTAATAGTTTCCGGAAGATGTCTTTTAGTTGCAGAGATAAATTATTTGAACTTAGGGAATTTTTAATTCTTCTGCCCACTGGCGCTGTTGCCGTTGCCCGACCCCGACAGAACGAAAGATTTTTTTATTCAGCATAAACAAAAGCGCATGCCAAAATAACATACACACATAAAGAAGCCAAAAGCCTCGTATTCAAGCAACACAAGTTTGACAACTTTATCCATTGCTTGAGGTCAGAACCAGGGACCAAAGCGGCAAAGAAAATTTACATTGCGTAATTACTCTGTGTGGCAAATGACAACAAAATAAACAATCAAAATAAAAACAAAATGCCGATTGCAGAGTGGAACAATAACTACTTTTGTACAATAACTATGCTACTTACTACGTACTTTGGAACAATAACTATGTTGTGTGGTTCCACGCACTGTCAATATACGTAGAGTCTGGCTAACGAAAGTTGGCCCCAGAATATTGGCGGCAAATTAAAAAAATACATGCATGACAACACTAAAATTATACTATGAAAATTGGAATAACCTACTTTGATACTTGGTAATTCATTATTAAAAATATTATATATATAGTTTTTCAATAAGGACGCTCGAACTTTAGCAGCGCATAGCGGCCATTTCGGTAATGCGATTGCTACCAAATTTGGCATGAATATATATTTTGTCGTGACATTTCACCATGGAACGCTACACGCTTCAACAACGCGTAGAAATTGTGTAAAATTTATTATCAAAACCAGTTGTCTATTCGCCTACGTTCTGTGCGTTGTGTTCAATTTATGGCGTTCATCGTGTGAGTTAACACCGCTCGATTACTTTCTGTGGGGTTACATGAAATCTTTAGTGTACGCAGATAAACCACAGTCAATTGTTGCCCTAAAGGCCAACATAACTCGCGTTCTTCATGAAATTGACCATTTATGCGAAGACGTCCTCCAAGATTAGTCCACCAGAATACGCTATCTACAGCGGAGTCGCAGTGGCCATTTGGCTGATATTATTTTCCACACATAATGTCATTGAATATTCTTTAAAATGTTATAAAAATTGTAGTAATATCACTTAAACAGGTTGTTTTATTTCATTTAAAAGTTCGAGCGCTCTTAATGAAAAACCCTATATATAGACAGTATAAGAACATGTTAGGGAAATAAAGAAACAGAATTTATCTACACATGTATTAATTTTTGATATGTATCAGGTTTGTAACGGGATTTTAAGGATTTATTGATCTGGTATAGGTGTTAGTATATGAGGTAAATATGAGCGGAATCTGAAAATAAATAGACAAATAAAATACGATAATATTCCATACATAATAACTTAGTTTTATTCATCGTAATCAAAATCAGATTCTAACACTTCAATGCCCAAAGATTCATCACTGTCACTAGTATCGCTGTCTCCAACATTTATAGTAAAACTTTCTAAATTTTCTTCTGTTATTTTATCACGTTCTTTATATTTATTTTCAACATGTATTACATGATCAGTAATTTTCTTCCAATCCTGTGAACTTACGTTTTCAAATGAATCTTTAATTATTTCTTCTAATGCAGCTGTAGTAACTGCAATATTTTTGCTAGCCACTTTACGTTTTGCCAAACTCCACACAAGCTCGATCGCATTTAAATCACAATGGTAGGGTGGAAGTCTCAACACCTCATGACCACATTGATTTAAAATTTCATCAGCTTCATATATTGGATTAGGCGTATTTCGTTTTACAATACACAACAGCTCTGCTTTCGTGTGGTAGTCCTCATATTGAATTCCATTATCACGAAGCCACTCTCTTATATTACTTTTACGTGTTTGTGTGTTCGGAACCTTATTTATAATTGCCGAATGGTAACTAGCACTATCCATTATGATTACACTTGGTTCTTCCAAATTTGGTATAAGTTTTTCTTTAAGCCATTTATTAAAATTTTCAGCATTCATGTCATGGTGATAATCAGCATTTTTTGATTTAGTACTAAACACTAACAACGAGTTTGGTACGGGGCCTTTCTCTGATCCAGCATGAACTATAATGTACCTTTTCCCGGTCGAAAAATTTTCAATTGCACCACTAGTTGAAGGACCTTGCCATGACTTCTTAGGCTTGTAGTTTCTATGGGCATAAGTCTCATCTAAATAAATGATTGGCTTGCCTTCTGCACGTTTTCCTGCTATAGTTCTTAAAAATCTATGTCTTCAAGCAGATATGTCATAGCGTTCTATTAATACAGAACGCTCATTTTTATTATTTTAAATTCACAGCCATTGGCTAATAACAAGCGGCGCAGAGTTTCTCTGCATCCGTTAAAATCAATACTTTCTTTTAACTCCACCAACAGTGTCCTCAGTGTAGGAACTTGTTTTTTAACAATATAAAATTCGTTTATCTTGTTACGCATAGCATCTATGTCAAAGTTATCTAGGTTAGACACAGTAGGTTTCCGTGGGCGTTTCTTTCCCGGGGTACTCCAGACACCTTCATTTACTGCACCTTCCCTTTTTACTCTCTTTAGTGTTCTGACACTCACTTCTGCAAAGAAGATATACAAAATATGTAATTAATTCTTGGTTTACGTAAATGCAAAGGTTTTTTTCGGCATAATTTCAAAACACCAGTGTATAGTAAAAACTTACCAGTCATTGAAGTTATTTCTTCTAAGTACTGATTCTGGGTTATTATCCTATCTTTCTGCTCTAATTCAGTGAGATTTTCAATAGTTCTTACTATTTCATCAACTCCTTCGACATCTTGCAGATTCTCTGTTAAAGAAAGTTAATCGTTTTAAAATTACCATTGTATGTATTTTAATTGGTTTTTTTCCTCTGTTATATATCGTTTTGTATGTACAATAAAGCATATAATAAATAATAAATTACCAACAAAAATACAGCAAAAATTCATTATGAGTATATACGTAAAACATAGGTGATGTTATTAAAATGAATACGTTGACTGATGCGATGTACGAATGAATATAATTAGTTTTATTCAATACGAAAAAGCGAAAGTAACTTATTTGTAAGGATACGTAAATTATAAATCAAAATTTTTTGTAGGTGTTCAAAGTATCAAAATAATATTGTCTACTAACCTATGAAATTCAACACCACACGTAGACAATCTTGTTTTTGTTTAAACGCGGCATCACGCTGTTGTTGTTTTTCGTTGAACTTGCCAATCATGCAAAACAACATCTTTCGTACACCACTTTTGATAGATTTGTTCATTTTAAACCGTAATTAGAATCACAATTTACACAAACGCATACAATTTGACACCAGAGATACCGAACGACAACCTTGTCAAATTGACGTTGACGTTCATACAGAGTTGCTATATAAAAAGTTCGCAAATAATTCCAAGGCCTACTTTCGTTAGCCAGACTCTAGTACTCGTGCAGGTACCCTATTTGCTGTCAATACTTGTCGAACTATTTCTGCGCTACCCTATCCGTCGAATGGTTGAATCTTGTAATTGTAATTTTGTTAATATTGATATTTTTCTGTGCTCCAAATCCAAATTTAAATGTAATTTTATGAAAATTATTATTAAAGAATAATGTTGTGTGATCAGAAATATATTTTTAGTTAGTCTAGATTTTATTATTAATTTACTTTTAGTGTTATTTATTACTCCGTTACCAAGCAATCAATTAAAATTTATATTTTTATTTCTATTGTGCATGATGTAATTATTATTTTATCACCTATCTAGTGGCCTTTCTTTATCATATTTTCCTATGTTATATGCGGATAATGTAGGCTGCAATATTGTTTATACTTTGTACTTATTTCTATTCTCCGTTTCAACACACATATTGTAGCTGTTTATTGTCCCTGAAGAAATAAAACAAACAACAATAACAAGAACAATTAAGTCGTGCGTCTCATCTGTGCAATAACAGATCGTTGCTCAGCAAAATGCTGTGACTTCGGACGAACCTATCGTCAGCTGTGCTGATTTCCAGCAACTAACTCTCGAATGATAATAGTTTCCGAACAAAGGGCCGAGTATATTTTTGTTGCTCATCAAACCATAACATTGAATATTTTGGTTTGCGGAGGGGACCCTTGACACCATGACTATAGTATATCTGTTCGCAGTTCTAGAGCGACGTAAGCCATATACAATACGAATTACTATTTAATTATGCGGAAGAAACCCTTCAAAGAATGGAAAAGTATTTTTCTTTTAAAGATACACAAAAAATTGTACGTCCAAATTAAGTATCTAAGGAATGAAAGTACCTACAGAGTCAGTTAATAAGCTTCTCAAATTCTCTGAGTAATTTATTACTGACAGTCTCCCATCTATTTTTTAAATAAAAATTGTTAGGTTTGAATTACGTTGAAATGAACGAAATGAAATTTTATTTATTTGACAGAAACTTAACTCATAATAATTACATAATATCATGGTGAAATTATTCATCTATTTTCATTCATTCATATATTTAAACTAATTCATCATTTCATCTATTTTTTTTATAAAATGGTAAGGTTTGAATTCCGTTGTATTTATTCAGCTTCAAAAGGAGTTTTCCATAATGATCAAGCTTTGCAGACGGGTCAGAGACTAGATTTTTTAATGTTATAAAAAAACAAACAAGGAAGCTGTCCACCCGGGTCCTATTCAATAATTGACATAACATTGTGACATTTTTGTCCATAAATGACATGATTGTCACAATTTCACGGCTTGTGCCTATAATAAAGCAGAAATATAAAACTATGAAAAAAAAACTTACGATATTGTCAGATTGTCGAATTGTTGCTGTTTTTTATATTTCTATGGTTGCAAGTGACCAGTGTCGCTTGTCATTCAATAGTTCCCTGATAGTAAGTGGTCACTGCCATCATTCACAATTTTACAATACCATCACAAATACGTTAACATCCCAGTCGTGCAGCTGGAATGTCTCATAAACTTCATAAATTTGTCTAAAACGTGTGGCGCGTCTTTATGGATGGCACTATCATAACTACCTACAGTTTTACTGGAAACTTCTAATAAATAAAAACTCACAGCTAAAACCTTACTACCTCAATAAAAAAAAAACCTCTCAGTAACTAAATTAAATGCGAAAGGCTAATAAAAGACAGCTATAAAACCGGGCATTTAAGAACACGTGGTCTTGAACTAGCATATAATTCGGTTACGGTTCGGTTCCGGGGCCGGTTAGCCGCCATCTTGGATCCGGTCCGGCCCTCATATCCGTTGAGACGGGATGTGATGTAATAATCGAGTGGATGAGATTTTACGTTTATCTTTTTTTGTGTAAAAATGTAAGTATAAAAAGTTTATGGTTTTGTTTTGACATATACAATCTTTTGATTAAAGAATTAGACCGTGTCTAATAAGATAACTATATAAAATATAAGAAAAGAAAGAAAGAACGAAAATACGTTTATTTGCGGTACATGCGACGCAAGCAAAGGAACAAACACTAAAAAACAAAATTATTGGGAAAATAAAAATACCGCCTCTGTGGTCTAGTGTTTAGTCCCTGTCTCAGACTCAGTTGTCCCGGATTAGATTTCCAGCGGGGGCCACCATCTTATCTAAGTCTGTCGCCATAAAACCCCACGCCATGTTGTTGTTTTATTTCAGCAGTTAGAGGTAAGATAGCTAGTTCCTCTGTGATTGAGGATTCAGGGTGAAGGACGCTTCCAGCTTCGGCCTGATCATCACTTACCATCTGGGGCCCAAGTCTATCCAAGTCTAGTCAATTTTTATAAATTCGTCATTCCAACACGATCCCATTTTCATTTTGCTAAAACTTCGTAATCTGCTAAATTCATAATGGTCGATCATTGGTTGATCATTGTATTCCACAAACACGATACTCGTAACGAATTAAAAGAAATGACTGCACAATGACGTTCTCATAGGTCACTGATCGAAGGAACTGTCAAAATTTTAGCAGATTACCGCCTAAGTCAGTCATTAATTTTTCATTATGTACGAGATTACCAATAGATGCCATTTCTTTCAATGGAGTATCAGTGGCTGACCATTGGGAAGTCATAATGACGCCAATATGTTAGTAGATTACCAAACTTGTCAAAATCAACAAATTATGAAATCAATGACAGACCATTCTAACACTATTGTAATAGCAGACTTGAGGCCCTGGTGAGATGCCGGCCAAGAGCTTCACCATTGTGAAAGAACAAAATAAAATAAAATGAGATAAAATAGTTTTTGCAAGTAATTATAAAAAGCATGAAATCATACATAGATTCTGGGTTCAAAACCTCCTATCCAATGGGATACTCTGAATGTTTAATTTTTTTCCACAGACTCGATGAGAAAAACCTAGAAACGTTACTTAGGGCTGATTTTTCCAATGCCAGATATATCTTTTAAAGAAAGAAAGAATAATATTTATTTGAAACACAATAACAAAATAAAAAGTGAAAATAATAATAGCAATAATGTGTGCCTCACGACTGCACCAAAAAGGTTCATCATGCATGCATACGTTATAAGCTATTTTTACACGTGAAACTATCAGTCAAACGAAAGTCATAAAACTAATATTCTGCAACTAGTTTCGTAATGTAAATTCGGCTTAAAGATCCTTAACTTTTAACCCCTGACGCAAAAAGAGGTGTTATAAGTTTGACCGCTATGTGTGTGTCTGTGGCACCGTGGCGTCTTAAAAGGGTGGACTGATTTGAATGCGGTTTTTTAATTTGAAAGCAGGTTTTCTAGCGATGGTTTTTAGATATGTTTTATCAAAATGGGTTCAGCTGTTTGAAGATTATCAGCTCTTTTCTTGTTGATGAATGGATGAGAGCGTCTTCTACATATCTGTACCCTAATTACGTAATACACGATCAATCGGAATTTGAATCGTTTTGAAACAAATTGCTAATCCATTGCTTCATAAGTTCGAAAAAAAAATCTGTTCAACAACGTAAATAACGCAATGAATGTTGTTGTACTGTCAAAATGAAACAAATTTGTCGTAATCGTTTACGAAAATATGTTGCGTAATTAGATAGCTGATCGATTTGAAATTTGGCATTCTGTCACTTCAATAATATTAGAAGAACATAGTAACCTTGAACTGATGTGCAGCATCATCTGGATTTTTGCAGGATACCCAACTCCCTTACCGACTTACAGCACAGGTATCGTGTTTGGGCTCATTGGAATGGTTTCAATGAATAAGTAATAGATATATGAACAGGGTCTGGTGATGGAGTAGGAAATAGAAATGATGAAATATTGAGTCGGGGGTTTTTTAAATTTTAATATAATTTCACTTGATAATCATACCAATTTCTATATTGTACATTATTTTTATCAGTTTGTCCTTAATAATACAAAACGATAAAAATGGAACTTCTACTTTATGAGCCCACCTCGCTACGTAACAGAAAAGATAAGGCAAAAGGATTATATACTCTAACTGCGTAACTCACTGTCCGTCATAATCTGAAAGGAATTATAGGAAATTGCTAATCTATTGCTTCATAAATGTTTCTAAAATAAGTCTGCTTAACAACGTAAATAACGCAATTAATGTTGTTGAACTGTCATAATCATAAATCTTTATTTTATCTCAACATCATATTACAGGCACTGGTTAGTAAAAAGCACAGTCTTAAATAGAGAAAGGTGTCTGAGGTAGGAGGATCCTGAGTTACAGATCACCCGGCTCTCTTAGATAGGACATGTTAAACGCTGGTCCAGCTCCACAAGGGCGCATAAACTAATTGATTAGCATTCAAAAATATTGTTGGAACTGCTGAAGATTGCAAAAACTATCTTTGAATTGTATAACTTCAATCTCTTTTTTATTGTATAATTGCATAACACATGTGTGAGCACTGTGTACCTTCTATAAAGCTACCATTTACTGGGTACGTCTTTCATTGACTTGATATGCCCTGGCGGCTAAGAGTATGTCATGCTCACTCAAATGTCTCGCTGGTGGCGGCGTGTGTGTTGGATCGTTGAGTTCCCTTCAAAATGGTTGAGCTAAACGGTGCTGATCCATGCGTCATGTTCGTGAACGGGCGCCATCAGTAGGGACTGGTCATCTCTTATCTGCCACGGCTTATTTTAATTTTTGAATTGTTTTTTTTTTTTTATTACGGACGCTTTTTACGTACACGTCTTTCTACATTGTTCTCACATGTATAATTTCAACATGAATGCTGTAAACAATATTTTGTAAGACTATTTTTTTTTTAAAGAGTATCCGTGTAGTTTCTTGCCCGTTCTTCTCCATAGGAACCTACGCTTTGGAATGGGCAACTAGCTTCATATTTCTGACTGACTGACTCCTTGACAATTCAAATAAATGCTTTGAGTTTGAGTTTGAGTTTGTTAATTAACAAAACAGTAGTCAAGATATTAATGGTATTACAAAAGTTTGAAAGACCTAACAAAATTAAAACAAAATCAAAGAAAAGCAAGTAAACATAAAATTAAGAGAAATATAGATACCTACCTATTATGTAGGTACATTACGTAACTATATTATTATTCAGTAATACATACTTAGGTATCTGAATAAGAAAATAAAATAATAATGAGCTTATCACAAAATGAAAAATGGGAATGGGGAATTGTTGTGTGTATTGAATGTTTGTATTGTGTGGGTGTGTGTGTGTGTAAATGTGTGAGTGTCAGAATGAACGGCTTTGGCATTGTCTGGTTTATACTACTACCAGACTGTAATAGCCATACTGGAAGTTAGTGTTTCGTTTTGTTCAAGGGATACAGAAGTCATGCTAAGATTGACTTTTTAATACTTTGAGCTAAGCGATTCTTTGCTCATATCCATAATTTTCAACCGACTTCAAAAAGAAGGAGGTTCTCAATTCGGTTGTATGTTTTTTTTTTTTTTTTTGTATGTTTGTTACGCGATTACTCCGCCAATTATGAATTGATTTTGATGATTCTTTTTTTGTTTGGTAGGGCATACTTCAGAAGTGGTCCCATATAAATTTGGTCAAGATCTGATGAGGGGTTTTTGAGTTAGCTTCAATAATACGTATTTTTCCCACCTAGTATATGTGGATGATATTCTAATAGTTCCTGTCACTGTAATTTACATAGCGGGTATTCGTAGGTACCACAACTAAAAAGCGAAAAATAAAAACTTTGTCACAAAAAATAAAACCGACTTCCAAAAAAAAAACACTACAAAGTGAAAAATAACTTTGATTTCGGAAGTCGGTGGCAAAAAAACGAAAATAAAACCCCAAAGACACCGACTTCCGAAATCAAAGTTATTTTTCACTTTGTAGTGTTTTTTTTGGAAGTCGGTTTTATTTTTTGTGAAAAAGTTTTTGATTAGTAACATTTTCCCTCTCGCGAGTTCCTGCAATCAAAATCTAAATAATCAAATTTATAGGAGTTATTTTGTAAAAAGGGACGGAAGTTTGTCACAGGAAGCCGGAAAAGCGCGCGCAATTTGATTTAACCAATGAGCGCGCGCGGAGCTAGAGTTCGCCGTCAGAAACGACCTTGACGAAGCCCCGCCCTTTAATGTTGATTATTACCTGGGTGAGATGTCAGATATCATCATAAGCGAATACTGTAAGGCTGGCTGGTTTTTTTTTTAAATATCACACATCATTTTTATCAGTGTGTCCATAACATCACAAAACGTACAAAAACGCAACTTCTGCCCTTATCTACTTTACGAGCCCACCTCGCTACGTAACAGAAAAGATAGGGCAAGAGGATTATGTTGATGTGATCCTGTGAAAGCTATCAATTCTCACTTAGCGCTAGCTTGTGATCGCTTTTGGTAATAAAGTAATGTAGCTGATAAAGATGTGGTCTTATGGTCGTTTTTTTTTGTATTAAAGATCGATGTTAAGCGTGGTGATCAATGATTGTGGCTTTTTACTGTACAATAAGGGGTTTATAATATCACGTGAATGTTTTGAGCAGTAAATGAGACCATAATTGCTATAAATAATATAATTTTATCATTAAAATTCTGGATGTAAAAGCTAGACTGAATATTCGTCTTAAACGGGAGATAATTATTACATATTTTACAGTCTGAGTTTGTCTGGTCGATGTGGCGACACGGACGGGAGGCATATTTCCAGCAGTAGACTATTTAAGAAAAAAGAAATGATGGTATTCTATGAGTTAATCAATAACATTTTAGTTATTGATTCATATCTATAAAATAGTACTTTCTTTTTTATACAGGATAGTTAACAATACTAATACTTACAATAAAAACTTCGCGTAGCATTATCATAGCTCTAAATACCCCCTTATCCATATCTACACACACAAGAGATGGGGGCAAAGGGGAGCGTTATCATCCCTTCTTGTAAGAGTTATGAGGGAACTAGCGGGGTGAAATGTAGATAAGAGCCTTTTTAGAGGGGCGACGCGAATTCTGTTACACGGCTTATAATGGTATTAGCTGAGTGTATCCCCCGGTTTTGTATAAAAGAAAAACTGGCTATTAGAGTGTTTCAGGAGCACATCACAATCTGCCTAGACTTCCCAATTGTTTTGGGGTCACCTTCCATTCTAACTAGATGCTTTGCATACCCAGCTGTATGCACAACCTAGTCACTGGGTACGAGGAGTACGTAGAGATAGCGCCCATGTAAAGCCAAATTTGCACTACCCATGCCAAGGGATCATTTGTTCAGAGCAAATGTTTGCTGTACTACCGATTATCACCCAAAACAAAAAACATCTGTTTTCACTACAACGAGAAAACGAATGCTTGGTCGCCGTGATGTCATTTTCACTGAAAGAATGAGCGAGATTCGTACGCCGAGTCTAACCGATCAACACTGAACAAACATGTTTGCCGCCCAAGTGTTTTCATTTAGCGCGTTAACAAACGCTTGCTCAGAACTATTCAGAACATTCAGCCTACTGCCATTTACCAGACACAACAATTTCAACTCCAGACTGCCAAAGGGAAGAGTCACCCAAAAAAAAAACATGCGAGGCAGTGTTTGGGGACTGCCGATAGGAGTGAAAACAGTATACAATAGCTCATGGGAAGCGTGCAGTGACGATGACGCGAGTTCCATGACTTTTAACCGACTTCAAAAAAGGAGGAGGTTCTCAATTCGACGGTATGTTTTTTTTTTTTTTTTGTATGGTTGTTACGCGATTACTCCGCCAATTATGAATTGATTTTGATGATTCTTCTTTTGTTTGGTAGGACATACTTCAGAAATGGTCCCATATAAATTTGGTCAAGATCTGATGAGGGGTTTTTGAGTTAGCATCAATAATACATATTTTTCCCACCTAGTATATGTGGATGATATTTAATCTAATAGTTCCTTTTACTGTAATTTACTTGATATTCAATTTTTATGGGGCTTTTGGGTAGGTACCACAACTAAAAAGTGAAAAATAAAAACTTTTTCACAAAAAATAAAACAACTTCCAAAAAAAAACTACAAAGTGAAAAATAACTTTGATTTCGGAATTCGGTGTCTTGGGTATTTTATTTTAGTTTTTTTTTTTGAAGTCGGTTTTATTTTTTGTGAAAAAGTTTCTTTGTTCACCCAAAAAGTACACATAAATATATACACAGTATATATATAGCTCATGGAAAGCGTTTGGTGACGATGACGCGAGTTCCATGATTTTTGTTCACCCAAAAAGTACTCAACGCGCCTAAAGAAGTTTTCACTTCAATAATAGTTCAGTATGAGTATCGAACCTCCGTGTCCTAAGCCATGGTTATGTTTGTGACTAAAAAGAAAGGGCTATTGCAATATTAATGTTTATGCAGTTACTGGGTTGTGGAAGTGAGATAAGCAGTCGCTCCATGTAAAATACTGGTATTCAGCTGTATCTAGTCAGACTGGAAGCCGACCCCAACATATTTGGGAATAAGACTAGGCACGATGATGAAATCACTTAGCTCGATTTTCGAGTCAGGAGTGCTGAACTTAAAAGTCCCTATTATAAACTTTACGGTAATTAATGAATCTTTCTTCTTTTCACCTTTCCATTCTTTTAGCTTTTACTACATTGCTTTAAGACTTTATGAGTAGACTAAGTAGAAGTAAGTTACCTTTTAAACTTACTTTGTATATAATAGGATACTATATTTTCTTTGTAGTAATAAGTTTCGTTTATTTTGTCTTTTTTAAGTGAAAACTTCTTTAAGCGCGTTGATGTTGATGTCACCAACATGGACGTGCCGTTGTGCTGTATAGGCCCCACCTATAGAAGTGCATCTAGGCAGCAATACCGAATGAGTGGCGAGACGCCATGAGCATTGACGAATCAGCGAACTACACTGCCCCGCATCTCACCGCGCAGAGTGGTCTCGGTCAAACTATAGCAGTAATTTTGAAGGTCGCGAGTGCGTGCTCCTGAGCATTATATTGAAAACTAAGTGTTTTTGTGTTCAATCGACATTATGTGGATAAATATTCATATAAAGACGAAGAAGTAAGCAAAAGTACACAGCCCATCATGTTTTGATTAATATATAAACTTAAAAATGACAATAATTATTGCTCGGATTGCCAATAGATGTGAAAACCCGACTAATGTTAATCATTTAAATTTAAAAATTAGTTATTTTTTTAATTAAACATAATATAATTAATTTATAATTAGAAAAAAAAAACACAGATTCCAACGTTTTAAGTTTTTACTTCTGTCGGCAGTCTCCATGACAGCCGATATTTTTTTTAATCGTAACTGGCTTTTGTAAATTGGCTTTTGGCCTTCATCTCACCTGATGATAAGTGATGATCATGCCGAAGCTGGAAGCGAACTTCACCTGGAAGCTCTGGGCCTGTATCTCACCTGATGGTACCTAATTACTACAGGAAAAAAAAACAAGCAGAGTAGAGAAATAAGTAATTAGAAAAAAAAAATTGCCACGACCTATCAATATTTTTTTTCCTCTCACCTTTTTGCTTCCTCGCACAGGTCTGGTGAAGCCAGCATAGCTAGTTTCGATCATCATCATCAATGCCAAAACCCGTCCACTGCTAGAGATAGGCCTCCCCCAAGCATCACCACATAAAACGGTCAAGTGCTTCTCTCATCCAGCGGATTCTTGCGAGGCCTTCCAGACTACCGTACTTCTTCCGGTACGCGGTGTCACCACTCCAGAATCTTACGGCCCCACCGGCCATCGGTTCTTCAGGTCATGTGTCCTTCCAACTGTCAGCCTAACTGTGCGTTTGCACTGGCGAAACATTCACAACAAAACATGTTGAAATCTTTAGTTTCTGTCAAAGTTCCATACAATATTTGACAGGAACTAGAGATTTCAACATGTTTTGTTGTGATGTTTCGCCAGTGCAATCGCACAGTTACTGTCAACAACATCATTGCTTTGTTCAGTAAATACGACATCCAAAATCTATCAAAGCACAAAGGGCCGCGTCTAAGATGGAGGCTTTAAAAAGCTAAGAGAGAGGCCTCCACACTACTCGATACACTCTTAAGTACCATTTAGTGCCACTTGAGACCGTCTGGTTTTCTTACTTTTAAACACTTTGTTGGAAACCCACTTTGCATGGTTATGAGGTAAATATTATACCCTTTTTGGGGGAAAAGCGAGTTATTGAAGATTTTGCAGATTATTTTTTTTTAACCCCAACGCAAAAAGTTATAAGAGGGGTAGAGTTGTAAGTTTGACCGCTATGTGTGGTCTGTGTGCCTGGCTGTGGCATCGTAGCTCTTAAACGGGTGAACTGAATTAAATGCGGTTTTTTTTTTAATTTGAAAACAGTTCTTCGTGCAATGGTTCTTAGACATAATTTATCAAAATCGATTCAGCCGTTTGAATATTATCAGCTTTTTTCTAGTTGATAAATGGATGTGAGCGTCTTTCACAGGTCTGATGGGTTTGAAATTTAGTATTCTGTTACTGCCATGATATTAGAAGAACATAGTAACCTTGAACTGATGCTGCAGCATCACCTAGGATTTTCAGGGTACTCAACTCCCGTACCAAGTTACAGCACAGGTATCGTGTTTAGGCTCATTGAAATGGTCTTAATGAATACGAATGATGCACAGTGTCTGGTGATGGAGTAGGAAAGACAAATGAGGAGAAGTTTGTATAATTTTACTTGTTCAATAATTGACAACCCAACCGCAACTTTGTATTTTTTTTTTAAATCATATGTATTAATAATCACCACCAGTTGGCGGCACTTTGACAAGAGGTCTTCCATTTCGACAATGAAAATAAAATA
This sequence comes from Xanthia togata, assembly GCA_963853775.1. Taxonomy (NCBI): domain Eukaryota; kingdom Metazoa; phylum Arthropoda; class Insecta; order Lepidoptera; family Noctuidae; genus Xanthia; species Xanthia togata. The sequence goes on along the minus strand of OY970817.1, from coordinate 8,273,621 downwards.
TATGATGAAGTTCATCATTCGTTCAATTCATTCGTTAATCATTCAGTCACGACTAAAGAAAATATAAGTGCTTTGCCACTTTTGACAAGTGCCCGGACCTGACATCTCATTCCTGCCACCTAATGAACGTCATTTCAGAAAACCCTCATTCCTCAGCGTAAACAATTTATTTTTCTGAATAATATTTTGTAATGCCGACGACAATTTAATGCGATACGTGACTCGTCTCCCCGTGACGTCATTAACATAAAAAGTTAACATATTTCAGTAATTTCTTGAGAGGAACATTCACAAATTGCACTGTCAAAGGAAATTTTGTGTTTTGAAGTAGAAATAAGTAGTTTTATTTAGGTAAAAGTAATGTTGTTAAATTAGTTAGGAGGAAAAATTCGTTTTTACTGTCTAGCTATTCCGGCCCGGCTTCGCATGGGTAGCACTAAGTATTAATCTACGGCGCACTTACCTACCTACCTATTTATACATACCTACCTACCTATAAATGAAATGAAAGTTCTACACGTCATCTTAAAAAAAAAAGCTAGGTGAGTTCGGCATTTTCTATCTGACTAGTCGTCAGACACAGTTTCTTTTAAAGTCCAGACATAATCTTGGTCAGGCCATATGAGGACCACGTAGATTAGTGTCTGATATCTTGATGGTCTTTTGAGAAAAGAACCTCACAGATCTGAGTGGACTAAAAAAATCCTGTCAGTGAGAGCATTAATTTGTCAGTAATCACGGAGCTCAACTCGACGAACAATACCAAAGAAAGGACATTTTGGTAGGCCGCATAAGCTACTAAAACTTGCAGACCATCAAACTAACCGAGAAAGAAAAAAAAATATCCACATAGTCCACTTATTCACAAAAATTAATCTAATAATCTTTTACAAAGTAATCATGTCATTTTGTATGTTATATTCAACAATGTCGATGTATATATTACTGAATAATTTTATTATAATGTCAAGTTTTATCATTATAATATCACAAGGCTTATCAGAGCGAGCAGCTCAATCCCAAGCTTGTTTATCTTCTAAATAATCTGAAATTTTATAGTACCCTTTTTTACAAATTTTGGTTTTAATACCGGTTTTAAATCGTTTAATGGGTAAGTTTCGAATGTCGATGGGAAGTTTGTTGTAAAAGCGTATACATTGACCCATGAACGAGTTGCCTACTCTGTGGAGACGAGTGCGTTGCAAGGTTGTGTTTATTCCTGGTATTTAAACTATGAATATCGGAAATTTTCTTAAAATTTGATATATTTTTGTGCACATATAATAGGTTTTCAATAATATATTGTGAGGATACAGTCAGAATATTTATTGCTTTGAATTTTTCTCGAAGGGAATCTCTCGGACCTAGATTGTAAATGGCTCGAACAGCCCTTTTATGTAGAACAAAGATAGTATTAATGTCCGTACAGGTTCCGCAGAGAAGAATTCCATATGACATAAGACTACGAAAATAAACAATTCTAGCTGTATCTACGTCATGGTCAGTTCGATGAAATAACATCTATTATTGAAGATATATATGTACTGACAATCCCCAAAGGTCAGAAGTTTTTTTTACATCAAGATCTTTCAAAGATTCTATAATTTCTTTAGCAATTGTAAATTCAAAAAGTTTGTCACAATCTGGTACACATTCTTTTAGTAAGCAGAAGTGGAGGACGACGATGTGATGTAATATTAAGTAATAATTTTATTTACCAAACAAGATTGTACGATGACAGAGTTTTGGGTGTTATAATGGGAATATTAGTGAAGAAATTTTCAAACTCAGTTGCCACCTCCACGTCTGCCTTAATATCTACATCATTGATTTTTAGATGGAAGTCACGATTTCTTACTGTCACTCTTTCCGTTTCTGAATTAATAATATTCCAAGTTGTTTTAATTTTATTTCCAGAAGATATTATTTTATTTTTATTGCCATTTGCTGAGGAACAGGCTCTTTTAAAAGTTTTTGAATAAAGTTTTTTTTTTATTTCTTAACAAATTCTTTAAAAGTTTCGTATGTTTTTTCATGATACAATTCAAATAACCTTTGCCTATTTTTTGTAAATACATGGTGTTGCCCAAAATAAAAGGTGCCAATTGCTGGTATACCTTCCTACCTACCTACCAGGTAGGTAGGTAAATACCTGCGTACTAATTAATGAATTAGGTTTTTTTTGTGAATGTTTCCAATTTTTTATACTTATTCTGCTATTTGGTGCGGAGACAAATCCAACAAATTAAAGATCATTAAAAATCGATCCAGCCGTGTTTGAGTTGTGTAACTAACCCGACTTTGTTTTATATACATTATGTAAAAAAAACCCTGTCCGATTTTTAAGGGGCTCATAGGTAGGTACTGCTATAACATTACCTAAGAGTAATAAAAAATCGAATTACTATTGAAAATAAAAGTTATATTTAAAAATCATATTTTTAGCACCAAAATTACCCCATATTAATAAAAAAATAGCAATTACTATAGTTTTGACCTGATCTTGCCCATTGTTATATTTAATATTATTATTCGTGTAAATTGTTATATGGTTTTTCCGTCAGGAATTTCTTAGTAGCAGCTCTAAGTCTGCATTAAAATTTGTTCACGGTTGATGATATTAGCACTTGCATTAGCATTGAAATATTTACCAACGGCCACTCGGTAGATAAACCTACCGCGTCCGTGGGTTACTGCCGCGCACTCGAGTCTGTTGCGTACTCATAAACTCTGAGATTTCGAAGCGCGTGATGGCGACTGTTTTCTATGAAGACATAATACTGTTACTTTTTTATACTGTGGCAATAGGATCACCCCCTATTACAAGGGAACGTTATGGGCAAAGTGTGGGTGTACCAGAAGTAAACCTCTGCTCAAACACTTCGGATAGAACAGGCGTGAAGTTATATTACGAGTATGATAGGTTGTCTAAATTTTATAAGCAAGAATATCCCACTGAAAATATTAACATAAAAATCTGTAGAATTAGCTTAGTCTAGCTAAACGAATATGTCAACCTTTCATCCCTATCTATTTATAAAAGTCGGCTAAAGAAAAGGGTTTTGTAATTTATTACACATACAATAGGCTAGACTGGGCTAGGACGATTGAGGTTCCAGATTGAAATGGTAACTAGGTCACCTAATTTATTGGCCTAATGTGAGGAGTCAGAAAATTCATGCCTTAGAAGGCAGGGTTCAGTATAGAAGAGGATGGCTCAAATACTATGGTATTAATTACGTGTAGTACCTTCGCGTAGGTTACACTGCAGGGCAGACGCCTCTACTCATTTAAAGAACGCATGAGCATATTTTTGTATAGTAAAAAAAGTTATATTTTGTATCACTATCTTAAAAAGTGCGCACAGCGTCGCTTCGCGTCACGTCTCGGTGTGAATTGACCCTTAAAGAATTGTACAGTGTTTTGGATACATTTTATCACCAATTTTGAAATAAAAAAATAACGGCTGTGCTGATACTAGCACATTTTAAAACAACGTTGTATTCTTTTTTACTGACCATCCAAGTTAACGATTTTTTCAGCACGATACGAGGTTTTAGGTATCGATAATTTCACAATCCTTTTTTTCTTTTCGTTAGGATGAGCCAATTCTATTAAGGGGAATGTTCTTGAGCTGATTAAAACGGACACTGGATTTAATATAATCATCAAGTATTGATTTGAATTGAATTAGGTTTTTGAGACATTAGTCAGTTACGATGTTGAAAACCATGTAGTAGAAGCCTTCACACAATCTAAAAACTTCTTACTACAAAAAAAAATACAAGCGACTTCCAAAAAAAACACTACAAAATGAAAAATAGCTTTAATTTCGGAAGTCTGTGCCTTTGGTTTTGAATTTTCCGAAATTAAAGTTATATTTCACTCTGTAGTGGTTTTTTTAAGTATTATTTTCACTTTTTAGTTGTGGTGCCTACCCCACACAAATTCGAATACCTCTACCTGATATGTAAATAACAGTGACAGGAAAATATTATAACATCATCCATAATAGGCTTGAATGAAAAATTAAATGCTAATATACTGTTGATGAGTTTCTCAATTACGTGTTTTAGCTGGAACATTATTAAAAAAAAAATAACATAACATATTTGAAATGCTGACATTAACTAATTTAATTGTGACATTGAATATGGGAAATAAAGGGATGTGTGAATTTTTTATCTTATTGACAATAGTAACTGGTTCTGACATGTTTGAATTAATGTTGTGAATTTTTGATAAAATATTGTTAATTTTAATTATTTTGAACTTTTGTGTAAATAATATAATGTAGGTAGGCAATGACATTGTATGGAACTAATTTAATTCTGTTTAATTTGTTATTATGTTAATAATTTGTGAAATAGTATTTTTATAAAACATTCAGACACAATGTAAATTGTTATTGAATAAATGAAATGAAATGAAAAAAAAAATTAAGGCTAAGTGGGAATAATACGTATTATTGAAGCTAACTCAGAAACCAGACAAGCAAAATTAATTTAAAAAAATTTAAAAAAAACAATAGGTTGGCCTCTGATATCAGGTACGATGACGATATTGAGCGGGAGCGGAGAGCCTTGTAGGTTAGAGCGAACATGCTGGCTCGCAAGTTTTCTTGTTGTTCAGTAAGCGTTAAAATTATTATTTTCAGAGCGTACCTACTTACTGCATTACGTTTTACACGAGGAGGCTGTGGGCTAGATATACTCAAAAATCATACAGTGCCCTCCGCGTGCAATACAACAACGCGTTCAGGGTGCTGTTGAGGCTGCCCCGCTACTGCAGTGCATCAGCGATGTTCACGGACGCACATGTGGATTGTTTCTTTGCCGCAATTGCTGTTGTGCGGGGTGTGGGGCGGCAACAACAGTATCCTGTCTCTAATTTCGAGCAGGCTGGGCTGTCCGTATGTGAATCGCTGCTGCGCCATTTCCTATGGAATGGTGCAGCCGCGATGAAGCGTCGGACAGTACTGCCGCTGTGTATATTATACAGGAATTTGTTTAAGATGTTCGTAAAATTATCTTAATTAACATAGGATTAGTTTACCAACAAATGTGTCATGGTTACTTGAATAAATAAATTGAATTTAATCAAATTTATGAGTCCACCGCGCAAGCTTGTTCTACAGATTTTTTTTTTTTAATCGGTCCACAGTTGACGAAAATATCGAGGGACATAAATAAAAAAAAAAAATGTTAAAAAAAAACATACTCCTCCTTTAGGAAAAACGGTTAAATATGTTCAAAACGCACTGAGAAAGCGCGATGGTCAATGCTCGAGATTCACCATGTTATTTTAAAGTCATAGACTTCCTATACCTAATTTGGTTTTCCTGTAATCTATGAGAAATGTCGGAGTTAAGTGATCAATTTTCATCTATTTTCTTATATATCTTTAAAAGTATTTTTTTATTTTTAAATTATATATAGGTATATTTGAGGGCCCTAATAGGGGTTCAAGTACGAACTTACCGTTTTATTGTAATAGGTACTTCGAATTGACATATAACCTTCATGGTTTGAGATTTTTGAGTGAATTTTTTTTCACATGGTACTTATGAAGTTCTTCTTTTAAAAAATGTGCAACATTCAATTATCAACTTTCAGTTGTTTTTTTAATTCAGCTTAGACAAGAAAGATGGATACTTCGAAAATTCGAGTTATTTTGAATACGAGTTCTGACGCGGACCTAAACTAACGCGGCAGAAACAGCTCGGAATATCAATGATGCGTTTGGAGAGGGAATTGCTAATGAACGCACCGTGACATTTTGGATTTGGTTTTACCGTGAGTACGACGTGGAAGACCGCCCACACAGGTGAATGATGATGAAAAAGATGATGGAAGTCGATCCGAGCCAAACTACCCAGGAATTAGCGGCATGGTTTAAGGACAAACTTTGCACGGGCTCGAACTCACTGGTGGGCGTGGCCAAAAAGCACGCTGTCTCACCTAGCATCGTGCCCGACAGAGACAGTGTCAGTGATGAGCAGTTAGACGCTAGTCTACACACACAACGTCTGTTCGCACGCACACAAACACTGTTCCCAACTGAAACGATGTTAGACGATGCACACATGCACCGCCGCGCCGCTCTGTGCCGCTCGCCGAGAAGTCAGCAAGTACCTACAAACTCGTAATATAATAGTAGGCGCCGCTGTTATCGTTATAAACCCTTACACTTATAGGTACCTGCAGATTGCTTATTTTATTGTTTAGTTTTCCCCGAGTGTCATACATGCAGCGATCGCTCGAGATTACGACGCATGCTTACTTGAACAATCATCACTCGCCCGACCGCGCATATTATTAGGTACCTACCTACTAAGAGGCACATCAAGATTGTTTTCAGACAAGTATGCACCTATGTAGATTATTGCGTATAGGTAGGTTTACAGCCGATGAAGTAGTACCTACATAGGTAGATTCTCACAACCACGAGTCACGGTCCACGAAAGTACGACTACGCATAATATTAAATAAGAAAAAAATATAGGTACTACCTACTTACCTACATAAAGCACAGAATAATAAAGATTCTAATGTCGACTACGGAGGTTTGCGATATTTTTGGTTGTAAGTACGTACTTACCTAACAACACGTAGGTAATTAACATGTAAGACAGGTAATTATAACAGTAAGTAGGTACCAGGCAGATTGCAGATAATATTCTGTTGGCGTATGATAACCTACCTACTTACCGCAAGTCTTCGACTCCGTGCATCAAATTGTAGGTGTTAGTGTATGCAAAATTTGCGTTGTCAATTGAAATAAATTATTTCGCAAGCAAATAGAATAAACCAAGTACAGCATGATTTTTAGTCATATTGTCATATCTACTTTACGCACGAAATACCCGTCGCCGCCTGATTACGTAGGTACTTTGTGCTTTACGTGATGAAAGTACCTACTCAGCACAAACAACTTTTACTATGAGGCCAACCCTGAAACCGTGAAAATAAAATCAGCTGATCCCTAGTAAACTGCAGTAGCTACACGATCAAAATGCATGGGATCTGCTGACTTTTTTTTCATATTTCAGGGTTGGTCCCATAATGAAACTTGATTGTATTCATGAGTACTTACTTTACCTACTCTCTAAAGTTTAGAGAGTAGGTCATGGTGGTTTAGACTCTAAACCACCATGACCAAAAAACACCTGGTGTAAGTCAATGATAAACCGAGCGTAGATACATGTTGAGCGTAAGGTGCAGCGGGTTGTTGGGAGCACACACCATAGGTAATAGATATAGGTAGGTAAGTATGAAACTCGCAACCACAGAATAAATAATAGTACTACAGTAATAGTATCCAGTATAACGTAACGTAGGTAACGATAGATTGCTACAAAGGTTGTCAGTTGCTTACTCAATTTATTATAAGGGTACACACGGCTACATATCAAGCTAGTAATAGTCCTTACGGTGTATAGATATGAACTTCTTCGATGGTACATAGCCATCATTTATTAAGTTATTTTATAAATCTTTATTGATAAAATGAATACCTAACATGGTTATTTACATAACGTCTGCGGTTTGTAACTATCGCCACTACAGCTCATAAAGTAATTTTATAACGGCAGAAAATCATACCGAAAATAGTTTTATCTACTCTCATAACGTAAAATTAAATTCGAATTATAAACTTCAAAATGAGTTATTATTGGCATACTTTTTATACACACTATCGAAGTTTAAAAATAGAATCATATTGTAAAACTTTTTCTCTGACAAAATAATGTTATAATAGTAAATTGTTTGCCTAGGGAGCAAACAACTTTTTTTAAGGCGAGAGTGTTTCTTTGAATCCAGAGTGGAGCGAAGGATTCTAGAGTAGAATTCCGAGCGTAGCGAGGGATTCTAAAGTAGAAACCTGAACGCAGCGAGGGATTCAAAGTACGTCACTCGAGCTTAAAATAGTGTTGCTCTCGAAGTGAACACTCTACTTTTCATCACCCTCTATGAGAAAAAAAGCGTGTGCGGTCCTACCCTCATCTCTCACGTGTGGATTAAAACCAAAACAAAATTTTCGCAGCCGCCATCTTGGATTTACGAATCACTTTATCGACTTTAGCAGCTTTAAAAACTATTACGAAATGACACCATTGGATTTACATTTTGACTTCACTATCGGCTTTAGAACCCTCGAAAACTATGAAAACGACACCCATGACGAAAAAATTGTAAATTTTCGTAACCGCCATCTTGGATTTACATTTTGCCTTCACTACCGGCTTTAGAACCCTCTAAAACTATGAAAACGACACCCATGACAAAAAATTTGATCATTTTCGTCATGTGTCGTTGACGCCATCTTGGATTATCATTTTGACCAAATAACTTTCACTTTCACTTTCTCTCTCTTTCTTGCCAGCCTGTTACTTTTTCATACAATGTTCGTGATTGATCTCTTTGGTGATTGGAACTTTTCCTAACAATATCCACATTCCAAATTCAAATCTATTTTGGTCCCTAGGGATCAAAGAGCTATTTTGGTCCCTGTTGATGAAGAACAAACTAGCTCTTTTTGAATAGATGTGATGAAATAGTAGATTGTTTGCCAAGGGAGCAAACAACTATTTTTAAGGCGAGTGTTTTTTTTAATCCAGAGTGGAGCGAAGGATTCTAGAGTATACTATTATATATTCTATTATATATTAGTATACTATTATATATTCTACTTTAGAATCCCCTATGAGAAAAAAAAACGTGTACGGTCCTACCCTCATCTCTCAAGTATGATTTAAAACCAAAACAAAATTATCGCAGCCGCCATCTAGGATTTACATTTTGAACTCTTTATCGACTTTAGCAGCTTTAAAAATTCCTGCCTTCATGTCTGCACCCTCAAAAACTATGAAAACGACACCCATGACGGAAAAATTTAAAATTATCGTAGCCGCCATCTTGGATTTACGTTTTGACCTCACTATCGGCTTTAGAACCCACGAAAACTATGAAAATGACACCCATGACGAAAAATTTGAAAAGTTTCACAGCCGCCATCTTGGATTTACATTTTGACCTCACTATCGGCTTTAGAACCCTCTAAAACTATGAAAACGACACCCGTGACGAAAAATTTGAAAATTATGTAGCCGCCATCTTGGATTTACGTGTTGACCTCACTATCAGCTTTAGAACCCTCGAAAAGTATGAAAACGACACCCATAACGAAAAAATTGAAAATTTTTACAGCCGCCAACTTGGATTTTCATTTTGACCTCACTATCGGCTTTGGCGCCCTCTAAAACTATGAAAACGACACCAATGACGAAAAATTGGAAAATTTTCGTCATGTGTCATTGCCGCCATCTTGGATTTTCATTTTGACCAGTCTTGTCAAAGTGTGAATAATAATTCACACTTTCTCTCTCTTTCTTGCCAGCCTTTCTCCAACTTGTTCATACAATGTTCGTGATTGATCTCCTTGGTGATTGGAACTTTTTCGAACAATATCCACATTCTAAATTCAAATCTACTTTGCTCCCTAGGGATCAAAGTGCTATTTTGGTCCCTGTTTACAAAGAACAAACTAGCTCTTTTTGAATAGATTTGTGATGAAAAATATATTTTTTACCAATAAGATACAGTTAAAATCCAAAAAGTTAACATCACAAAGGAGTTTCCATTTTTCTTTTTTTCTCTAATGTAACTAGCGGGGCGCGCCATTTTTATTGCATTACAAAAAAGTTTTGATTCCAACACAGCGTCCACTCAAACCAACAATTCCAATTTCAAACAAAAATACGTAGTCAAAATTTCAGCGCGACGTCAAACAGATAAAGTAGGTAGTATCGAAACAACGCGACATCATAGTATCGACAAACTTACAAACGCGTAGGCTGCAGTCGAAAAACACTCAAAAGTACGAAGTTAAACGTGCGTGATATGCACGTGCCTGAATCGAAATTCGAACGAAAGTACGTATCACATAGTAATGTGCATGTATACGTGAGCGTCTTCCCTCCGCACCGCGCGGGGGAACATTATCTAGTGAAATGCACGACAATTCATAGTAAAACGAGCGCGAATAAAATTACGAAAAGTCCTTCGGGAAATCGTGTTTTATGAAAAAACCGCTGCGTAAATCATTTACAAATAAAGTTTATTAAAATCTTCGATAATTGAGCTATGTCTGTACGGATTTTGTTTTGGAGATTTTCCATTTCTTTTATTACTTATTTACGCCCAAAGTTGCGTTAAAATTAGCAAGAAAAATGAAACTTTGTTGGCTCATAACTTTTTATTGGCTTTTAATTTTACTATTCCGCTTCCGTACAGACACAATTAATAATGAGACAAAACGATATCATGTTTAACTTTGGATGTACAATGTCAAACAGTGGAGTAATTCACTCCCGAAATTTGTATGGGAAAAATGTTGGCTAGTATCACCTTAACGTTACCTTACCAACAATATTGACTCATTTGCGTCAAATCAATAAAAAAAAAAGAAAAGAGAAATGGGTGCCTCATGATTTGACTGATCTGCAGAAAGAAACGCGTGTTGAATTGTGTTGCCTTGTTGAATCGATACAGAAATGAAAGAATATTGGATCGAATTTTGACATGTGATGAAAATTTGATTCTTTACGATAACCGTAAACGAAAAATGCAATTGCTGACCCCAGGTCAAACGCCGCAACTGTGTCCTAAAGCAAAGCTTACCAATAAAAAGGTTATGGTAACTGTTTGGTGGTCTCAGCATGGTGTTATTCACTATAGCTTTCTCCGATCTGGTCACGCAAAAACGGCAGATGTCTACTGTGCCGAACTCCGAACAATGATAGCAAAACTAGCAGTGAAACAGCCCCGACTCATGAATCGATCTTCACCATTATTACCCCATGATAACGCGAGACCTCATACAGCACGAGAAATCGTTTTAACTCTACAGGAACTGCAATTAGAAACCATTCGTCACCCTCCGTATTTGCCAGATCATGCTCCAACGGACTACCCTTTTTTTTGTGATTTGGACAATTTTCTACGTGATAAAAAGTTTTCTTCTCAGGAGGCAGTACAAAATGCTTTCACACAGTTTGTCAAATCTAGATCACGAGAGTTCTATCGCAAAGGCATAAATGACCTTCCTATTAGATGGCAGCAATGTATAGATAATACTGGTAATTATTTTAATTAAATAAATATGTTAAATAAAATAAAAAAACGAATATCAATTTTTCAGTACTAATCGGCAATTTCATACTTTAACCCTAATATTATCTACTTTCTAATTAAAGTTTCAAAAAACAGTAACTTTGACTTATTTCAGATCTCTACAAAAAATCTCAATTAATTTAAATAGCAAAACAAAAGAGAGTCCACTTTAAAATAACATCCAACTTAACATAACATTGCTCTACGTAGAGACGCTTTGTTATAACTTGTTCAGGAAATGTAGAGACTGTGAAAACTTTGAAACATGTTCGCTAGAGAAATAAGTTTAGACCGCGTTATCTCTGTGAACTTCTAGATTTTCATCGTTGGTTTGGTCTCTATGTAGAGTATAAAGTTGTCTGTCTGTAGTTTAATGAAAATTTCTACGTGATGTTTGCTAATAAAGTTAATTTAACTTTTGCAAATGGCGGCAAATATCAATTCTGTTTTGACGTTTGTGAAGTAAACAGACGCAGAATACATGTCAATAAGCCAAGGAACACTATACTCCTCAAGAACGCGGAATCATTGTCTCAGGAAGCATTTCCACGTCATCTTATTTCTCGCTTTGGCGATTTGCACGGGTCGGCCAGATGACCCGAATTGACCTCTCCAGGCGTTTTTTTTTTTTTGTCGATTTACAATTTCACATAAGCCCGGGACTTCAACCCGGGCTTATGTGAACAAGCCTCAGACTCTTGAAACCCTTAAAGAGAATATCCGATAGGAATGCGATAACTTATCGCCCAAAATTTCTGACGCAAGTGATGGAAAATGACGAAACCACCCGTAACCCGTATGGGCTTCAATTCTGACGGTGGCCACTTGGCCGATATCATTTTCTCGACTTGATGGAAAAAAATCTAATTCATAAAACAAACATAATCCGCGAGTAGAATCAAAATGTTTCATTCCTAAAAAACATGACAGCGAAACAACATCGGGTGATTACATTTGCTCCACCTTGTATCATCAAGGCCCGAAGGGGTTGACAGAGAGGAATGTTATACTTACCTACATTTTGTTAGGTAAGTTTTAAGTCCCGCAGAGGGCAAGTCTATTCCTATTACATAAATAAATGATCAGTCTTGAATGTTCCCACTGGTGGAGGAGCTCGTAGGGAAGTAATAACTGCCGCACGGGTCGATCCATCAGGTTAAGCTACGCTTGTTGGAGCTGGTCTGTGTATGGGAGACCATCTTTACATACCGAGACTCCTCCGTGCCTCGGAAAGCCGTTGGTCCCGGCTGTCATTCGTGGGTCTTTGCAATCGTTACGGGTTGTCAGAAGCCTGAAAGTCCGACAACCAGTCTTACCAAAGGGTATATATAATATTACCGAGTTACTGGGTTGTCGAGGTCAGATAGGCAGTCGCTCCATGACAGAGGAAGTGTATCATAATCCATACCACCACGCGGGCTCAGTGCGGGTTAGTTGATATAACAAGTAATTTATTACTTCACCACTTTTCATAAAACTGTGAAGGATATCGAGAGGAAAATAAACATTAATGCCAAGACATTCGTGACATCTACCAACCCGCACTGGGCCCGTGTGGTAGATTATAAATAAAAAAAATAAAAACATTTAATTCAGGCAAAACCCATATTACATAAAATAAAATTAGTACTTACAGTAATTTTATTTTACACTTTTACACTAGCCATTATACATATAGACCACATAACCTCTCACAGTGAGGAGACCTGCGTCCCAGCAGTGATTACATTATACTATAATGTTTATTTATTTAAAACAGATTATAGTACGTGTAACATTAACTTAACATTAAAAAATGCTTACTTTTGAAGGAGCACAACTTTATAATAGAATACCCTCTAGCATAAGAAATCTACACTCTTTCAATGTATTCAAGACTAAACTTAGTCGGATTAGCAAGCTGAAGTGGCATTGGGCGGGGCACATAGCGCGCAGAACTGACGGCCGATGGGGCAGAAAGGTTCTGGAATGGAGGCCACGTACCGGCAAGCGCAGCGTATGACGTCCACCCACAAGGTGGACAGACGACCTAATAAAGGTCGCAGGAAGCTGCTGGATGCAGGTCGCTTCCAACCGGCCAATTTGGAAATCATTGGGGGAGGCCTATATTCAGCAGTGGATGTCCCATGGCTGAAATGATGATGATGATGATGAAGCTTAGTCAGTATATAATCGCGGATCAATCACTTCTTGAGAAATGAAGGCATTGTGTTGTATAACTGACGAAACATTAGATGACAAGCTTTGTGTAATATGTGTATGTTTTAGTGTGGTGTAACTGATGACGACGAACTTTTTGTAATTTATGTTTATATGTTCCAGTATTGTTCTCAAGTGAGTGACATATTTACTAACTGCCTTACTAATAAACGTATTATATCAGGTGAATAGTTACACACCGTTTTCTCTCTTTCAGTCGTCAGTAATTTGACATTCGAAAGAGGAAGACAAAACGTTGTGTAACTACACAGACGCTATACAGCGTTTATTAGTAAGGAGGTATGTCTTTATTGAGAATAAAGTTTATTTAAACCTAAATCTACATTATAGGCTGATCATGTTATTCTCACTCTGTTTTTGATTGAGGAGTATGATCTTAATTTTATCTTTTAGATGCACAACATAAAAATAATTTAAATCTAGTAATACTTTCTCTAAACTGATTTTATTGTAGCTAAACTTAATAAAGAGAAACAAATATATTTAAAAAAACAAAAAAAACTCGACTGCCAAAACACATAACTGAAAAGAAAAAAAACAAGCATTGAACTTTGTTTTTGTAAGTTATCGTAAAATTACACCATATTTCAAGTTATTGGTTTAACTCATTACTAGTTTTTATTTAATTTAGTATCAAGATGTTGTAATTTATTTTAAAAAAAACCTTCCTCTCCATTTTTTTTATTTGCAGATGCAATTTATATAAATAATACCCTATGTCACTCCCACAATTAAGACGAATCTAACGACACCTCATTTGTTAAAATTTATCAAGCCATTTAAAAGAAATAGAAATACCTACATACATACAATTTCCTCTCAAACAACATTACCCTCCTTCTGAGGCAGTCGGGCAATAAAGTACTATGCTAAACTACTAAAATACAAAGTAAGTTGAAAAGGAAACTTCTACTTAGTCTGCTCATAAATTGTAAAAGTAATGTTGTAGTAAAAGATAAAAGAATGGAAAGATATTTAATTACTGCTAAGTTTATAAAAGGTATTCTGAAGTTCACAGAAATTGTCAGAAAACTAGCATGTTCTTTAGACAAGTACAAACTCAAACAATCCGCCTAGCCTTTTCCTAACTATTTTAGTGTTCAGGTTCAGCTTCCAGTGTAACCGGATGCAGCCAGTTGAATACCAGTATTTTCCATGGAGTGATTGCCTGTCTGACCTCCACAACTGGGTAACTGAGTTCTCTCCGAATAACGACTGTCAAACAGTCACAGTGACACACACAGTGTCACAGTGTGACAGTGATAGCCTAGTGGTGTGACCGTCGGACTGCCAAGTCACAGGTCTCGAGTTCGAACCCAAGGCACGGACACACACCTCTGACTTTTCAGATTCATGTGCGTATTGTATAATTATCACTTGCTTCAAAAACGGTGAAGGAAAACATCGTGAGGAAACCGGCATGCCTGAGAGATATTTCTCGACGGCATGTGAAGCCAAGTCAGAGGCCCATGGGCGGCTTTAAAACTCTGACACCAGGTTAGTCACTAACCACACGAAAAGAAGAAGACTGTCAAAGATCTACGAATGAAAGCCGGGACCAACGGTTTAAGCTTGTGAGGCACGGAGGAGTCTCGATTATTATGTAATGGATGGTCACCCATCTACGGACCGGCCTAGGCAAGTGAAGTTTAACCTTCGATCGACCCGTGCGGCTGTTATTATTTATGCTTGAGGGCCTCAAAAACAAACTCGAGTTGGTTTTTGAGGCCCTCAAGCCGGTGCGGTGAGGTTTAAAAGAAGATGTAGATAGTAATCAATATCTTCTTTTAAACTGCACAGTTGCCTTATCACATCATTCCTATCATTATAGGTAAAACAAATTAGGATTATTAATCAAACCGTTGATGATTAACAATCCATTCTTCCTCACGATTTAATGCAAAAAAACATTATAGACACACTGGTTGGTAGGAATATTCAGGCTTTTTTTTTCGCTTCGTACCATGGCCTGAACCAGGGCCGGACGCAACAGATCCCCGCCACCGATCGCCTCCACGAGAACACGGCGATGCTCTGCCCAAGCCGGGAGACCTCCACCGTGTCCTTCGGGCGATCCACGCAGTGATGACACAAGGGCGTTTCTTCCCGCCTTATCCGAAACAGGAACCTCCCGAAACAACCGTGTCCGGTGAGGACCTGAATCAGGCGTAAGGTGGGGACGCCGTGGCGCCTCTCTAGCCACTCCTCAAAAAGGGGACTTATCGCCGAAATTGTGGCGTGCCCAGCACTGGGTTGCGACAATCGCACTCTCCATGACGCCATGAGATCCCGCCGAAGCTCTGTCCGCTGTGCCGTGATTTCTTACGGCGTTTCACCTCCTCGCGCAACTCCCAAATGTGCGCGAGGACTTTTGCCTTCAGATCCCATGGCGAGGAGTAGTCAGCCTCAAAAATATTTATACGTTGACAAGAATTCAGTATTTTTAATGTCTACAATCTGGGTTACATAATTATTACTGTATCGATGTGTCCCTACAATTATGAGGGAACAGGGCCTGCGTCTCCATACAAATGTATTCCCCTGTTTTCTTCCTGAATAATGCCTCTAGCTAGAGCAATATTTTTTTTTTTCATAAAATCAAGGTCTGCTGTTGACACGTCCCTGTTATTTCCTTTTTTTCAGCAACTTATTGATAAAGAAAATATGACCCTCCAAAATTTAAAAAAAAGGCTCTATTGATACCGCCGTGATTAGAGGACTACCAGAAAAATTCGAAACGTTTTTAACATAAAAAAAAAAGGATAGGAACATAGACATACTCTTTCTTAAAATTTTAATGTAAAAAATAATTGAATCGGCTCAGTTTTCGAGGAGAAAAAAGTGGAATACGACACGTCGATGTCGTCATTTTTTTTTGTGATATTATCGGTCTGAGCTGCAGCTGTCCCTATCGCTCTCTTCGGAGGCAGTTTTGAGGAAAGACGACGGCAATAGTTTCTCCAAATACCTATTTTACAAATTCCTGGCAGTCCTTGTTCCCTCTTAAGTACCCAATGTATTATCAAATATATTTTTTGGCTGAACAATCAGTCTGCAATCTGCTTATCCCTTTTCCAACAATGTAGGGGTCGGTTTCCAGTTTAACCGGTTGCAGCTGATTATCAGTATTTTCCATGGAGTTTCTGAGTAACCCGATACCCCTTGGTAAGATTGGTGATCAGACATTGGGGCTGCGGACTACCCGACTGAAAACTGACTAAAGATCTACAAATGACAGCCAGGACCAGCTGAACATGCTTACGCAAGACACAGTGAGGTCTTGATATGTAATGAATAGTCATCCATTCACGAATCAACCGCGGCAAACGTAGCTTCGATTGACTAAGTCATATTTATTATAGGTAAAACACATTAGGAGTAATGTTCGACTCGTTAAGTTAAATCTTGCATAGTTAACAACCCATTCTTTCTCACGATTGAACACGAAAACAACCGGGGCCACCCCCACACAGGTAGGGACAGTCAACCTCAAAAATATGTACTTACCTAAACATCGATAAGAATTCGTTATTTTGATTGACTTTAATTTTTTTTTTAATTACTTTTTGTTATAGAGCTACTGCTGAGCATGAAGTCTTGGGTTCAATTCCCGGGTCGGACAAAGTGTTATTGGGTTTTTCTATCTGGAATTTCTCAGTAGCAGACCGGGGTCTGGATTTGTGCCCGGTTGATGGCAATAGGCTCGCCTCCTATTACATGGGACTTAAACATAACTGCACCTGCTACAGGTACACCTCTGCCGAACCCTTCGGGGAAACAAGGCGAGATGTTATGTTATGTTATTTAAGAGGGTGTCCGTAGAGTTTCTTGCCTGTTCTTCTTCATAGGTACCTACTACGCTTTGGAATGGACAACAGAACTAGGTTCGTCCTTATAACTGACCGACTACTCCTTGAAAATGCAAAAGTGCCATTAAATGGTTTAAATTGAAATAAATGCTTTGAGTTTGAGTTAGGTCATATTCTTTACGGCACTTCTTAATCTGTCGCGCGCGCAATTAGCAGACACAATAGAATTTTATTGTTATCTGTCTCCAATATGAGACACCAGTATTATAAAGGTTAAGCTACCTAAATACAAAAAAAAAAAATGGCCTAGGTCTTAAGGGGGAGGCGTGAAAATTGATTCGCTGTTACAATGTATAATTAAATTTGTGTTCCAAAGTTATTACTGTATCAATGGGTCGATATAAAGTCATAATTCTCCTGCCCTAGTCCCAATATATTTGTGGTCGGCAATATGTCTTTTTCTTCCATACTTCTCTATTAGTCGTCACTCCCTTTCTAGCCATATCATCTTTCACACAAACCATCCATCTTTTCTTTGTTTTTCCTCTACTCTTATCCGCATTCATGCCCAAAACTTTCCGTCGATAAAATTAAGTACTCAATGTATATTACCTGCTTTGTGATAAATATCTAAGTCACAAAAAGATGGTTATAGCCGTATTATAGTTACATCCCTTGAGATATAGCTATATACCGTAATATACTTATATGAAAGTGATTCAGAACTGTCGGAGTGCCCTAATTTTGTTACTGCGATCAATTTCGACTTAGCGCTTGCCGGTCGCTGCCGCGGCCCCGCTTGCTTCGCTCACACGGCTCGCGCGTAATTGGTCACAGTTCTAACCTAACCTAACGTATTTGGTCGGAGTGCCCTAATTGATATATTCCTAGTATATTGCAAAATATACATGAATAACGATTATAGGTTATTAAATTAATTGTTGTAAATTAATTAAAGAAACAATTCGACATTGAAAAAAAGCCTTTATTTCGTAGCTGTAAGGGTAGTTTTCTTAGTTCAATTGTTAAGGGTCCCCGAAACGATAAATTGGAAGGCCTCTGACTTGTCAAATTCATGTGTGTATTGTATAATTATCACTTGCTTCAAAAACTATGAAGGAAAACGTCGTTAGTACCTGAGAGATATTTCTCGACGGCATGTGAAGCCAGCCAACCCAAACTCTGACCCCAAGTTAGTCAGAAGCAGCACGATTAAGAAAAAAAATATCAATCGCTTCAATTGCATTTGGTAGACGATCAATTTGCGCATAAATGTGTATCAATCACGTAAAAATTTACAGCTGCATTGGATCGTTTCGAGGATCCTTTAATTCTACGTGCAGCTGACGATACCTACATTGTTGGGTATTTTTTACGAGCAAAGTTAACCCATTTATAGCCGGATATAAAATTTATTGATAGCCATTGGTTTTGATAACTGTTGTTGTCATTACTAACTTTTATAGGGGGTCTACAAGACCTATTTCGGTTCAGTAGATTAAACTACAGATAAAAGTAACTGAATGTCAGTTTACTCTTTCTTACGGCTCATCTCCCTGACCTACCTACCTACCTACCATACATACCTACCTACTATTTTAGTTAGGTTACTGCTCAGAACGGTCTTAATAATTACCTACCTACTTTTCCAGTGGAGTGGGCGCCGTCAGTTGGGACTGGTCATCTGGGTTAGTAGTCGATTCGCACGAAAATTATTCGTACGATCGTGCGAATCGTCCCCTTTCAATAAAAATATTTTTTTAGTAGGCGATTCGCACGGAAGTATTTAAATTGCGTGCGAATCGACCCCTTCAAGAATTAGTAGTATGCGATTCGCACACTTAACAAAATGTGCGAATAATAAATCTAAGTACAGTCATGTACAATATTCTAGAATATTAATATTAAAATTCAATAATTCTCTATTCGCATCGCAGTCAGGCACAAAATACTAGTTAAGAGGTAAGATGAAAAGTTTTGTCAGTATTTAATATGAAAACTTATAATATGAACACCATAAATGAGAGATTATATTATTATTGATTAGTTGATTGTTATTTTTTACCTATTAGAGCAAAATATTGTTGTTATAGTAACTGTGATTTTGTGACTGTTATTTTATTACATTTACTATAATACTCCAAAATTGTACTAGTTAATACTTAATAGAGAAAAAATATTTTGTTTTTGTTTATTTAATTGCCACATTTAAAACCATACCTTAGCTAATTAAAACGATTTTTATATTGTTATTACGAATATTTAAAAAGATTTATATATTTATAGTTTCGTTATATTTTTCGTTGTTTTTAAAATTAGCTTTTAGACCATTATAACGTTAATTATTTAATTTTGACTTACCTTTTCTAAACAACATTATTTTTAACAAGACTCAGGGGTTCATAAAAAGTTGATTTCGGTAAAAACTCTAATAAGTAGTAATTTGTGATGATTTAAGGTAAATGCAAGTGTACGGAAAAAGAGTACTTACTTGTAAAAATGCAAAACCAAATATTTGATTATAAATCGTACCTACTAACTGTGATTTTATTTGTAATCTTGGTTATAATTATGGTTTTAAGTTATTTAAACTGTGAATGATGTAAAATCACTTTCTGATAGATACAAAGTAAAATATAAAAACTTGATTTCCTTAAAAATCGTTTTATTTGTGTCCTGTATTAAAAGAAAGCATTTTGTACGTGATAGTACTTTTTTCTTGAAACTTTTCGATAAAGTATAGGTGTGTGCGAATCGCATACTACTAATTCTTGAAGGGGTCGATTCGCACGCAATTTAAATACTTCCGTGCGAATCGCCTACTAAAAAAATATTTTTATTGAAAGGGGACGATTCGCACGATCGTGCGAATAATTTTCGTGCGAATCGACTACTAACCCGGTCATCTCTTAGCTGCCATGGCTTATTTTAATTTATTTTAAGTTTTTGAGTTAGTCTTTATTTTTTTCTTTTTATTACGAACGCTTTTACGAACGTGCACGCCGTGATATAGTTATATTGTAGCGGTTACACCGCCACATATGAACTACGCATCAAAGACATGACGTCACACAAATTTACCGCGCAAACGACATATATAAGACTATCCGACATCAACACTAGGGCAGCTGCCCGCCAGTCACAACACCCGTCTGGTCGGAGGATCCTCCCTTTTCTATGGTGGATGAGTGAACTTTACACCCTGTTCCTCATGCCCCTAAAATATCCCTTGGGATAAAGCTATCAAAAACGGTGAAGGAAAACATCGTTAGTACCTGAGAGATATTTCTCGACGGCATGTGAAGCCAAGTCAGAGGCCCAAGACTTCATCTAACAATTATTATTATATACATTTTTAAATTAAGTATCTATTTGTTTAGTACACTTTGTCATAGACGTGTGTAATTTAAATAAAATTAAGTTTTTCTTAATTATTTTTAATGTCTAATATCTTTCCTATCACTTTCCTGCAATCTACGGGAGTGATTTCGTGTCAAGTGACGGAAGATTGTAACAGGGAGCCGAGGAAGCGCGCGCTATTTGATTTGACCAATGAGTGCGTGCGGTGCTAGAGTTTGCTGTCAGAAACGACCTTGACGATGCCCCGCCTCTTAAATGTTGATTATTATTTATTATTACCGTTTAGAGAGCAGCGGTGGCCCAGTGGTGGCGGACCCGACTTACGAACAGTAAGTCGTGGGTTCGAACCCAGACAGGCGCATTACTTTGTGTAAATTATTTATTTATTGGTTCACCAACAATTGTTCACACTGGTTTTATACAAAAGATATTATGCAATGAATTATTATACATTAGTGCAACAATCACTTAAAGGTAAACACCGCATGCATAAGGAAGTTGTACGTGAAGAGAGAAAAAAGAAGCAAAAAAATATATTAAATTAAACTAATCTAGTTCAGTCATAGGCCATTGTCTCGTTATGTAACTTGAGTTAAAAAAACAATAAAAAAATATGTGTTCCAAGATTATTTATACCATTTGCACATTTCCTTCTAAGCTCATTATGGGAGATTTTTATGAAAATTCACCACCACTGCTCTCAAAACGGTGAAGGAAAACATCGTGAGGAAACCGGCATGTCCTAGAACCAAAAATTCGAAGACATGTGACATCTACCAATCGGCACTGGGCACGCGTGGTGGATTATAGCCCACTAGCTCTCATTGAGAGGAGGCCGTGTCCCTGCAGTGGGAACGTTATAGGCTGATGATGATGATGATGATTACCAAGGTGAGATGTTAGATGTTACACATCTTAAGGCTCGTGGAAACCAGATGCGACGTCGCGACGTGACTCGAACAATACAATTTCTAAGAAAACTTTACGGTATAACAATAGCCGGTGTCGCGTCGCGCTAGTCTGCACGAAGCTTTATTCGACTATTGTTAGGCACGCTCGTTTTTTTTGTTTTTGTTTAGCCTATACTATCTCACTGGTGCTGAAAGGCCTCCCCAAGTTCCTCTCTAGGAACTGTTTTCCCGCGCCACCTCAAACCAAGTTTTTCTTAAATACCTAAAAATATTCAAAGCACCTAAAATCACAGTCTGATATCCTTCTTCAATCTACATTCTTCGTTTTTTAGCATCCTAAAGTCCCAAGGCTAGGCTTGTGAAGCCAAAAATTCTCTTTTGAAACCGGTTTATGGCCCCTAAACGGATCGGTTCGGTTTACGACCGTGACGTTACAGGGAATAGGTAACCGGGATTTATTTGACCGAGATTGTAGTATATGTAAGAATTTTAGATACTCAGATAGTGGTTTAAAGAGAAAGTTTAGGTACAGTCAGCAAAAATAAACTATCAATACTGTTACTTTTTTATCATCTAAATTATTACAAAATGATTCGATACGTCATTGTTTCATGTATTAATAAAGATAGGAATTTTACTACTAAATATTTTGCTCAAGAATAACAATTTAAATATTCAAATACCTATAATTAGATCATTTAAAAAATATATATTTAAAACATTTATTTTTTAATAATTTTTACAACACTTTAGGAGCATGAAGGAACAGGGTGTAAAGTTCACTCATCCACCATAGAAAAGGGAGGATCCTCCAACCAGACGGGTGTTGTGTCTGGCGGGCCGACTGCCCGACTGTTGATTTCGGATAGTCTTATCTATGTCGTTCGCGCGGTAAACTCTAATTGCGCGATGCAGGATTTGTGTGACGTCATGTCCTTGATGCGTAGTTCGTATGTGGCGGTGTAACTGCTACATCACTCCCCTCCGGAGACCGGAGGTCGATAGTGGGCTGAGTCTTGTATCTTGCGATGCTTCACAGTGCCAGCTAAGGTTCCAGTGAGTCGGAACCGGGTGCCGCATAGTTCAAGATGAGTCGGAACTGTCTGCGGTGATTCCCCAGTGAGTCGGGGTGGCGCTGCGTCACGATCCAGTGAGTCAGATGTGGTATAGCGCCGGGTTCTGGCTGACTGCTAGCGTCGACCAGGAGAGGGTAGAATGGGCTCTGCTTGTGAGACCGGCCGAAAGTGCAGGTGCTGTGCCAAGTTTGCTGATGAGGCTGAGGGTGATGACCAGGAATGCGCGTTCGCTGCATGCTGGTGGTCAGGATACCCGTTGAAGCCGTGGGTGCTGGCTGTCTGTGTGACTCGCCTCACGAAAGCTTGCGGGAGTGATGATGATGATGACGTCACGCTGAAGTAGTTGCACGAAGCCTTCGTGCAACTACTTTAGCGACCCCGAATATGGTCGAATTGGTGACCAATTTAGGGGTATAGAGGAACAGGGTGTAAAGTTCACTCATCCACCATAGAAAAGGGAGGATCCTCCAACCAGACGGGTGTTGTGTCTGGCGGGCCGACTGCCCAACTGTTGATTTCGGATAGTCTTATCTATGTCGTTCGCGCGGTAAACTCTAATTGCACGATGTATGATTTGTGTGACGTCATGTCTTTGATGCGTAGTTCATATGTGGCGGTGTAACCGCTACATCACTGTACTACTACTACTCTACTCTACTACTACTCTTTAGATAGAATTTAAAATAATATTATATACAATTTTTTTTTTATTCTATGTAAAGGCTATTACGCCTGTACTTTCCAAAGGGATAGGCAGTACACTCACATTTTAAATGTTATGTAATGTAATAGAAACAGAGAAATACAGACTGGGCTGCTACTGAAAATTTCCTAATGGAAAAACCCTTCATTACATTGCACGACTCAAGGATCGACCACATTCGATCTTTGAGTCGTGCAATGTAATATCAGGAGACCTAATCCCTAAGCTCGAAATACCAAATTTCAATCAAATAATAAAATAATAATAATTTCAATTATTTTATTTTTTTTCGGCCAAATTTTGAGGCGATTTGTGCTATTGCGTACCACCTACGGACATAAGATTATTTTGAGATCCGACCTAGGAATGAATGAATGAATTTACGATTTATTAAAACGATTATTTCTCAAAAAGAATACAATTCACTTATCATGAGAAGTGAGCGTTTATACAGAAAGTGGGCAACGTCGCAAATAGCTGTCAAATATTTCGCTGTTTTGATTAATTTGGCAATATTACTGTTTGGAAATATGAAATGTGGAACGCGAACTAGAATATTAATATATTTGCGACGTTGCCAACTTTTAGGATAAGCACTCTTAATACTAAATACACGAACTTATGAAGAACGGCATGTACTTGTAAATAATCTATTCGATGTGCCGATGCACAAAAAACATTTTTTTTATTATTACTTATTTCGATTCTCGATGGCAAGTCAATAGCAATAACACATTGTTAATAGTAGCAAGTCGTCATTTTTTTTTAAATTAGTGTTTCAAATTGTATAGATTAGTACCTAAATGCATTTTATACATTGGTATGAATTTTAAATAAGGAATCATATAATGTTGTACACTGACTTTATAAATAGGTCATTGATTTAAAATCGAGAGAAATCTTTCAAGATTTGATAGTCTTCCCTACTCCCAATGTGATTTTACTGGATTTTTCCCGTTCAAAAAATTGTGTGTAGGGTTCACTACGAAGTTTCGAACTAGTTTGGGACGAGCTTCGTTGACGGACTTAGAGAGTCGGCACTGCAGCTGCGCTTGCGATCTCTAAACCAACAACGCAATCCTCTTTATGAAACAGAATCTTTAAAATATCTCTGAAAATACATGTTCTTATATTCCAGTAAAATGTCAAACTATTGAAAATAGTCTCACATTTTCTCAAATTCCTATACACGCTCTTTTATCGTTTTAAAATGGCAAAATATACGAAACGTAACGAAACAAAGGAGTCACATCTGTGGAAATAGAGCGAGAGGGAAACACTTCCAAATTCAAAACGTGCAGCTACTTATCATTGTCTAACAATCGCTGTACAGAGGAATATATTTAGGCTACGCTATGTTAAGTTTGTGACTTAAAAGTTGATACATTGAATTCAATTTGTTTTCAGGTTGTTATAGTTTTTGGAAGAAATTATTGCCTCGTTTGTGCATCCCGAATAAAATCAGATAACTACCTCATTTTGATCCCAGAGATAAGTTTCCCTCAATGATTTAGTTATTAGGATATGCAGAAGGTGAACGTCTGATACAAAATCCTGCGATTACTAATCCAATGACGAATTTAGTGTTGTTATATTTTTAACAGTTATTGCAGTGGCTATTAGCCCATGTTCGCACGGGCATATTTATATCGCGGCGAATTTTTTGGGCGTATTGGTTTTTCGACACTGCTGAGAGTTGAATTTCCAACAGTGTATTTTCTTGACGCACTGAGATACGTGCTGGATGCGCTCTGTTGGATTCTAAATGCCCGAATCAATACCAAGAGTTGAAAATCCAGAGACGAAAAAAAATCGCCGCGATAAAAATACGTCCTTGCGTATTCTTACCTGGGCTTAATTAGTGATTATCGGTAGGTTTATTTGTAATAGTTTACTGTCAGGTTGGTTAATTAAACTACTCATATACAATCATTGCAATAATAATTAATGGGTCATTAAAAAAAAATTGAAAAAAAAAAATTTTTTTTTTTTTAATTTTGGCTACAATATCAGTAGTATGATTTCCACAACAGCCATAATGCCTTTTCTTACACCAAAACGAAAATAAACCTCCCTACATCATTTAATTGCTACTCACGTAGACACACCCACCCTCTGCAGATTGACGCTCCGTTAATGCATTGAGCGTAAACCCTCATTAGTATCGAGCTTAATAATTAAGTTATTAGCCGTCGGTACACGTTAATTACGATATTATCTCATGCAGATAGCGGCAAATGACGTAAAATGTTACGTAGAACGTAGTATTTTATGTCATGTATTACTTTGTAACTGTGTAAAGTTACGATAAGCTTTCAGTTCCAAATGAGTTCCTAAAAGTAATAGATTTAGTTTGTTATTAATCTATTTTTGGTTGATTATAATATCATTGATAACGGTGGTGGCGAGTGTCCAAAGAAATGCATCTGACTATCTGTGTAACTGTTGTTTTATCTGATAGAATGGAAGGAAGAAGAAAGGAAGGATGAAGCATCCTCTTCTTGAATTGTAGTTAAATGATATTTTTAAATGCATATGACGGAGCGTCAGGAGGCCTCATAACGGTCTTGGCTGTCGCTATCCATTGTGGGCGTTATATTGGTCGAAATTTAAAAATAAAAGCACACTTATAACGTCCAACGCAGTATTATTCGACTATTGTACAATTTTACACAAAATCGCACACAATTAACAAGATGAAAATGGATTACGAGCCAATAGGTTAGCACTTGTGCACCTCGTGCGGCAGCTGTCAACAGAATGACGGCCGCCATTACTCGTGGCGAAACCTACTACTCTATTCGGGGTTACCCGCTCATATTTTTAATATTACCGATTATTTAATCGACTAAAACTAAACATCATTATTCTGAAAATCGAGATATGATTAACAATAAATCGTATTAACACTAATCCGCAATCAGCGCACCGTCACATATATATATTTAACATCTAATTTGCAAGGAGAAACAGCCTCAAATTACGTTATGTACCAAATCACGCTTATATTTCCCAAAGTATCAAATATAAGACACTTGTTTTAAAAGATTCAACACATGGAATTCTAAGTATTTCTTTGGTATTCATCCCATTTATCTTAGTTCACTGTTGGGCTAAACTCTCCCAAGTTTTTGCCATAACTCCCGGTTGTACGCTTCACCCAAACAGTTAACTTAAACAGATTGTGCTAGTTTTTAACTACGGCTATTCTTTTTATTTATTGTTTCATTCTATCTGACTTCCTACGCTTTACTGTATTAGTTTAGAAAAACGGTCCTTGTTTTATTTCACTTCATATTTATGGTTATTGTAATTGCATGTGTATTACATACATACCTATGTAAAAAATATATAGTAAGAAAATAAAAACAATATTTACATACTCTATTTTATTTTATTACAATTTCGTGTAGTAATATTAAATGGTAGTAAGTTTGATGTCAGTTAGCAAACGGAAGTACAAACATTATTTTGCTACGATTAAAGTATCTCAAATTGACTAGCGTCAGAATTATAAAATTGAAGTTGTGGACGGCATTCTGGTTCCAACCGTTAAGTCGTACAGACGTTCATAATATTAAGTGAAAAACTATGCTGAGTGATCATGTGCTATGTATGATTATGTTGAACGATTAAACGAAGAAATATAAAAGCGACGTATTATTACTAGTTTGGTACAAGTGAAATGCTGTACAAATATTTTCAGACACTTGCATCTCACAAGCATCTACATACACAAAAATGTACTGACATGTCATACATGACCTCAGACCAAATAAAAAACCAAGGCAGAGCGCTGCGAAGAATACAGTGAAGCATGCCAAAACTATGCCGCCGCTCTGTGCATACACTCTCACACGCACATATTTACAATCTTTTACAATGACACTGCAATCAAACTACACCACACAAACTGCACACATGTTTATGAAACCGGCTTCACTTCACTGTCGACAGCGCTCTATCTTGGTTTTTTATTTGGTCTGAGTACATGACATAGTATTGTGTAATAATATTACTCTTTGCCTCCAGTAATATTTACCGTCCAATATCGTTGGTCAGAGCCGGCCAAAATGCATCCGTCTGTACATTCAAACTACGTAACACAACGCAACGTAAGCTAGGAATGTCATCAATGCATCGGTACCTTCAGTTCGAAATACAAACTCAACGAACAAACAACCTGACGATTTGAATTCTGGGAACGTTCGAAATACTGGCAGCCGGTACCATAGAGTTTTAAGTCGGGCTTACTTAGGTCTGTTTCACCTCCCACGGTTTTAAAGTTCCTTGGACGTCATGGCAGATAATTTGAAACAAATTCTGTTCTATTTTTGAATTTATTCAGTGAGTAAGTAGTGGCTATTCGAACTTGGATCGTAAAACGTGACTTTGAATATTGTTATAATATTATTTTTACTTTGAGTTTGATTCACTGTTACAAAATTTTAAAAATATTTTCGCGATATTGTGAGAAAATGTTGGGTACCGGGGATATCCAAGGATTGGGGCTCTTATGGGACTTGAAAATCACCATCTAAATCTACACAAATATTTAAAAAGGTAGTTTGTAAGTTTGGACGAGGAGGTTATCTCCGAAACTACTCATCCAATTTCAAAAAATCTTTCACAATTAAAAAGCTACGCCATTGCAGTGTTATAGGATATTACAGAAGACAGAAGCGAGTGCTTGATAAAGGGATCGCTGATGTATTTTTGACTGAATAATAATATGATTCTGTTTAATAAAATTATGTAATTTTTATTATTCTTTGTATTATGAAGGATTCCTGCAAGATAAGCTAGCATTTTACAACCCCTAGGAATGCAAAAAGTGTTATGTTGTAGCACGCTCAAATACTCAGAACATAGCATAACATAACAATTTCAAAGGATACCCTTTGAATTGCTGACATGGTTTAGTCATGTTGAGAGGATGAATGAAAGGCGACTAACAAAATGTATTTACATGGCAGATGCGACTGGAAACGCCCGGAGGGGACGTCATAGCAGGACATAATAATATACTGACCTTATTGGTGATGTTCTTCAGAAAGGTCAGGTGCGTAGTACTCGCAACCGGCGTGCGTGTATGACCAGATGTATGAACGTAAAAGAGGCAAAAGGAGTATGTAAGGAGCGTAGCAGGTGGCGTTCTGTAGTTTCTGCCTACCCCCATGCGAAGAAGGCGTGAGTTTATGTTTATGTATAACATAACAATCACGCTTGTATTCCACGAAGGATTAGGCAGAAATGTACCTAGGACACCCACATATATTGGGCTATACTACTGAGAAATTCCAGATGGAAAAACCTAATAACAGTTTTTCCGACCCGGGAACCGAACCCAGGACATCACGCTCAGCAGTAGCGCTTGCGACCACTATATAGACCAACGAGGCAGAAATATTTATTTATTTAACCATTTATGTACCCACATATAAACAGACAAGATGAAAAGAACAGAAAAACACGTACAAAGGTGATGCTTATTTCTAAAGAAATCTCTTCCAGTATACCTGCGATAGGACAGAGGGTAAAAAGATGTAGACACCGTGTGTAAGAGTAGAGAGAAAGTAAAATACATAAAATCAAAACTAAAAAATACTCAAAATTAGTATCAAATTGTGAATCTATCGATTCCAAAGTGAGTTTGAATAGTACCGTCAGTGTATTGCTATTCCACGGACTGCAATATACGGAAGTTTGAGCCACGAAGCGAAAATCAACCAGAGAGATATCTAGTATCTGTTTTTATTGAAACTGACACTAGGAGATGATTCTGTTGTATATATGTAAACTAGGCTGAAATAATAAATCTGCAATTTTTACCCAACTGCGGCAAAGCAAAAAAGAGGGTTTTATTTTGACCGGGACGTATGTTCATCTGCTCCCTCATAACTTATAAACTACTTATCATAATTTGACAAATGAGGTATCGTTGGAAGCATGTTGTCCGCTGTTTATTGGCTATGTGACGTTACATTAAATGAATATGGTGCCCTAAGAACAGAAAGTCAGGAAAAAAGAAAAAATACAAATAATAATAATGCTATTTTGAGTATCAAATGAAAGGGCTTATTAAAATTCTCTGGGGCGTAACTCCACTGCCACGAGAAATCATGGCACAGCGGACAGAGCTCCGGCGGGATCTCATGGCGTCATGGAGAGTGCAATTGTCGCAACCCAGTGCTGGGCACGCCACAATGTCCCCACTTTGAGGAGTGGCTAGAGAGACGCCACGGCGCCACACGATTGTTTCGGGAGGTTCCTGTTCTGGATAAGGCGGGAGGAAACGCCCGGGTGTCATCACTGCGTGGATCGCCCGGAGGACACGGTGGAGCATAAGGTGGAGGTCTGCCCGGCTTGGGCAGAGCATCAGTATGACTCCAGATTTTTTATTTGTCTGTCTGTGATGTCTTGTTTATACCTTTCTAGTTGACTTTTTTGTCGTAGTTGGGTTTTAGTATTACCTATAATACTTTGCTTCTATTAAACATGTATCTATGGATCTTTTTTGACCTGGATGGTTCTCAGTCATGTCATAATTTTACAAGTAATAATAATTTATCATCACTCCTGTATTCCAAGAAAGGGGTAAGCAGGTAGCAGATATAAAACGTGTTAATTTAATGTCCCATAACTCTAAGGTAAAAATAATACAAAAAGTCTTAGAACAAATTAATGTTCAAAAAATACATAGTTTCGAAAATAACATAACACTCTCGTTGTGTGTATCTAAGTTTCATTGATGAGTACAAGTAAATCGTTTTCATTCAAACCAATCATTCATTTAAAGCTAAAAAAAAAAAAAAAAAAAACGTCCGTGTTATTCCGTTTTTTTTTTTTAATTTAAATTTTCATATGAGTGTTTAACTATAAGTGATAGACATAATTTTAATACTAGAAATAAAGATAAAATAGATCAACCATTTTTCAGACTATCTAAAGTAAATACATCTTTTATGGGGTACTGTGTTAAATGTTACAACAGAATACCTTGTGATATATTAGAATTAAATGAAAGAAAATTTAAAACTCATATAAAAAGTACACTTTGTAAACAAGCATATTACAAATTAGAGGATTATATCCAAGATAAAAATGCTTGGAAACATGCTGGTCCTGCTCCATAGGACAATTTAGAATCTAGACAAAATCAAACTGGTTGCCAATTTAATTGTATAATATTCTTTTTTTAAACATTAATTTTATATTCTGTGATTACTTGAACTCACACACTGACTTATTATTAGTAATACTTGTTAAAATGTTAAGAATATCGTATAATTTTACAATGTTTGTAAATATGTGAGCACCATGCATCTATCACATAATTAATTTATGTCATTCCTTCATTTTTCATTCTTTTTACCTATCGTGGTATAGTAATCTTATTCTAGGTGCATCGTCTTCACATATAATTATATAATTAATGTATACAGAATATTGTGAAAATATTTTAAAAAGAGTAACGGTGGAGTTTCTTGCCCATTCTTCTCCATACGAAAACGACCTTTTGGAATGGGCGACTAGAATCAATTATTATATCTTTTTTTTTTGTAAATGTTGACGTTCATAAGTGCCTTTTTTGTGCCTAAATGAAATAAATTATTTGACTTTGACTTTGAACATAAATAATCGTGACTTTGTCGAATTATAATGAATAAAAAATTTAAAAAATATAATTGAAGAATAATAGGGATGACGCCTGGGTCAAAAAAAGAAATTCTATTTATTCCGTCAGTTAGATAATAAATGGTAGATTTTACAACGAGTGCACAAAACGAACCATTTTTATCCGAGACTTTTAGCAGCCCGAGACGAAGGCGAGGGCTGATAGTAATGTCGAGGATAAAATGGTTTTGTGGACGAGTTATAAACTCTGCTTTTCACTTCTATTGCGAGGAAATAAAATAGTAGTATAACATATCATTTCTTTAATTAAAATTCAAAGTAAAATTAGTACAGTTTTGAATACTGAAGGAAATTGTTTTTAAATCTTATGACATTGATATTAGGCTTGGGCTGCAGACCTATACAGTCTACTATTAAATTTATTTTGTATTAATAATTTTCTTAAATTAATTAAATAACCTACCGTACTGGAATTTAAATTTTAATATATTTTATGTCTTAAAAAACACATAAGGCAAATAAATTCAAGTAAATATTATAAAATAACAAATTTCAAACTCAAACTCAAACCATTTATTTCAATTAAACCCTTTACAGGCACTTTTGAATTGTCAAAGAGTCAGTTAGTCAGAAAGTTGAAGCTAGTTGCCCATTCCAAAACGAAGATCTCTATGGAGAAGAACGGGCAAGAAACTCCAAGGACACTCTTTTAAATATAGAAATTACAAAATCCTGGGTACATTACTCTTGTTGATTCTATATGTGAGATCAATGTAAAAAAAAAAAAAAATATAAATCAAAAACGATTAAAAACAAGCCCTGGCAGATAAGAGATGACCAATTCTATCTATGAACTTCGTATTGTGTTTGGCTGTATGGCTCAATTTCTTTGCCTTAATATAGATACATTTATGAGTAGATACGTTAATGCACTAGTGCACAAAATTCGATTTTGTGCAGCATACATCCTGCATAAATAAGCACTTTCAGAGCATGAGAAGTGAAGAAAATTTTATTAGACTCGTATTTTTTGCCTTACATAAAATGCATTAAAGATGGGGAGTGGGGGTCATCATCCCTATTTATATGCCAGTTCATATTCTTTGACATGGTCTCATAAACCCTAGATTTATGGGATATCGAAAGGGACAACTTGTATAGAAACCCACATTTTGCCATTTATGTTTTAGTCCCATGGATGTGTTGTCTAGTGGTCACAAGGACGACTGCTAAGTGGAGATCCAAGGTTCAATCTCCAGATAAGGCAAAGAGAAGTTATTCGTTTTTCCAAGAATTTGCCTAGCTGATGGCAAGTCGAATTGTTTTCAAGAGATATCTTGACGTTAATTAATTGAGTAAATTTTTTTTTGAATGGGAAATTATCACGTAACATCTCCCGTTAATTATGTACCTACCAACCTGTTTTAACGGCAACGGTTTTTTTTAACCACAGCGGTGTAGTTCTTGACGTGCATCTCACCAGATGGTAAGTGATGCACAGGTCGAGGTGGAAGCGAGCTTCACCCAAAATCCTCAACCGCAGAGGAACTGGCTATCTTACCTCTAACTGCCGAAACACAACCATGCTGATGTTACATTGTTGTTATGGCGACAGACTTAGATAAGGTGGTGGTAGCTAGCCAAGCGGACTTAGAACAAGCCCTACCACCAACCAAACCGAACAGATTTTTTTTGCACCCACTGGGAATCGAACCCGAGACCTCTGGGTCTGAGATAGGTGGTCTAACCACTGGACCACAATAGTGGTGGATAAGTTCCGGTTAACTTATCTAGCAGATAATATCATTCGATTTAAGTTCCGTTTTATAATTGAATCTAGTAGGCTATCCGGAGACTGTTAATAGGTTAAAGGTACCATTGACTTTTAAGTCACACTTACAAACAATCTGCCTAGTCTTTTCCCAACTATGTTGGGGTTGGCTTCAAATCTAACCGGATGCAGTAAAAGTCGCTCCATGTAAAATACTCAAAACCAGTATTTTACATGGAGTGACTGCCTATCTGACCTCCACAATCCAGTAACTGGGTAATACGATACCCCTTGGTAAGACTGGTTGTCAGACTTTCGGGCTTCTGACGACCCGTAACGACTGTCAAAGATCCACGAATGACAGCCGGGACCAACGGCTTAACGTGCTTTCCGAGGCACGGAGGAGTCGGTATGTAAAGATGGTCACCCATCCACAGACCCGGCAAGCGTAGCTTTACTGAGCTCATCCTCCTTAAGTCATACTTACGTATTTAGGTATTTTCGTAAATTCTAGATGCTAAAATATCTGTATCAACCAATTCATAACCACAGCGAGTTTGCCAGTAAATAGTCAATCTCAGATTCAATCTCTAAATTAGATAACTCAGACTTGCGTCTGGCAACACCGACTGAGTTTATCCCGCTTTATTGGTATCGGACAGTTTGAATGTAGTAGCTATATACCTAGTTAGGTTGGTAGTTTGGTAGAATTAAACCGTAGTTTGAAATTGTATGTTTCTGGTTATAAATTGAGTTTAGTAGGATTTCAGGTTGAGTTGGCCGCGTGTATTTCAATCAAGAATGAAGTACAGTTTTAGGGTTCCGTACCTCAAAAGAAAATAACGGAACCCTTCTATGATCACTTCGTTGTCCGTCCGTCAGTCATCAAGACCCTTTTTCTCAGAAACGCGTGAAGATATCAAGTTGAAATTAATATCACATACGTAGTTCTATGGTCTTGAAAGCTCTATAAAAATCAAGCTTCTAAGTCAACGCAATAAAAAAATACAGCAATTTATGCCATGTATTTTGATACTCGCAAATAAATCAAAACCTACAGGGTACTTCCTGTTGACCTAGAATCATGAAATTTGACAGGAAGCAAAGCCTCCCAGCACGTGTAAAGGAAAAAGTTCGAAAATACTAAATTTGTAGTTTTATCACATTTTTTTTTCTTGCGGTTACAAACTTAAATTTTGCAGTTGGAGAATTCACCGTAAAGTATCGATGTATGGGAGAGTTTTTCGACTACAATGCTAATTTAAGTTTGTTTTTGGGATAAATTCATCCCAACTAACCCTTCATTTTGCGTGGTCCGACACGCACTTGGCCAGCTCTTTTTTTCCCAGTCCGCCTGCTACGGATCTGGAGAGTGGTCTCGATCTCCTTCTCCCTTTCCGCAGCCTCCTTCTGCGAAATTACGGTTTCACAGAAGGAGATCACTGCATCCCATGACTCGGCGCTCCCGACCATCGAACGAGCGACAGCCGGCACCGACAGGTGGGCTCCGACCTCTGATACGAGGGCACTGCGCGGCTCCTCCCATGCGGTACACTCTGCCAGTGGATGGCACCGAGCGTCCGGCTCCCTATTTATGCGACACAGGTCCTTCCCGAAGCAGCTATGCCCCAAGAGCACCTGCATCGCTCGAAATGGTACAGTGAGCCTAGTCTTCCAACGATACCTCGTTTGTCAAAATACAACGAGTGGTTTAGGTCATCTCTTAGCTGCCATGGCTTATTTTAATTTATTTTAAGTTTTTGAATGATTCTTTATTTTTTTCTTTTTATTACGGACGCTTTTACGAACGTGCACGTCTTTCTACATTGTTCTCACATGCATAATTTCAAAATGAATGATGTAACCAATATTTTGTATCAATTTTTTGATTTAAAAGAGTGTCCGTGGAGTTTCTTGCCCGTTCTTCTCCATAGGTACCTACTACACTTTGGAATGGGCAACTAGCTTCATATTTTTGACTGACCGACCCCGTGACAGTTGAAAAGTGCCTGTAAATGGTTTAATTGAAATAAATGCTTTGAGTTTGAGGAGTTATGAGGGAACATAAACACATAGCCTGTTAAAATCATAACCCTTCTTTGCCACAGTTGGGTAAAAATATATTCAAGTAATGTAGGCAGATTTTAGGTATTAGGTAATCGTCAAAAACACCAACTTTAGTACCTCTATTTAGCATGATAAGCCAAAACATAACCTAATTACAAATTCAAAGATATCATCCACCATTTTCGAACACTTAACCTGATTTTCGCTTCGGTCATCTTCGTGGTAATTCGGGACCAATAGAGGTTCATGGCCGTCCGTTTAGGTATGCGAGTATTCGAATAATAACCATTGAGATATACGGAATGCATTCCGGAATATCTGATGCCGGAACTCCGGTATACAGCGGAATAAATATCGGTTTGAGTATGTTGGTATTGGTGATCAATATTTCATGGAAATGGGGCTGATTTATTTTATATACTTTGTAATTTCCGTGGTAAGCTTTCACCATTGAAGCCTTGTCAATGAGTTTTTTTTCAGTATTAGATATGTATGGTCTCATCGCCGTACATTTTTCTTCTTACTCTATAACCTACTTTGGGTCACCGATGTGTGTCATAATTTAACATAATACAATTAAATGACTAACGCATTTACGTAACCCTAGCTCACTAAACTTAATTTCAATCAACGTCGTCAGATTAAAAAATCAATATTTATTTAATCAACTTCATTTATAGCTCAAAACGACCTTAATTAGCAGTCTTATTTTTCTCTTTATCCAGTATCACAATTTGTTTTAGAAATAACCTACATTGAACAATGATTGCTCTTAGAAACAATAATTTTGCTCCCCTGCAAATGGCTTTTTTGCAGCTTTTGCAGAAGTTCGTGGTCATGCGACGTTATTTTGCAGCTGCAAGTTTTGCGAGTTCTGGAAACGTCTTGACTAGAACCTTCGTGATCTAGTTTAAAATTTTCAGGATCTCCGCGATTATATAATATACTTCAAACGTTGCAAATTTTACGACGAACATTCGATATATCCCGATCTAAAAAACGTGCATCCTTAATGAGTAATGCGGGTCACTAATGATGCGAATCACGAAGGTATTAGAAACGAATTAAGGGGGCGGAGGTCGGGAGCTAATCAAAACACAAAATGCGCAAGGTACCAGGTAAAATTATAATACGTATGAATGGTTACATTCGTGAAAATGACGACACGACACAGGGTTGAATATAGTGAACTTATAACTATGTAGCTATCAAAAACTGAGATAAATAATCGCCTTCTATTCTAGCACTTATTACTTACTCTTTTAACTTAAATAAACTTAACAGCTTAGTGCATCTTAGTGGAACGTGTTTCTCTATACTAACTAAACTTTCAAACATTAATGACAAATCGGTGTACGGAGTTAACTATTTACTCGTACAATACCTTTTCCGAGGAGATACTTTTAAAAGTGTGTTTTTAATATAATCAGAAGTTTATTGTTACAGTCATTTTTCGCAAACGCAGGTCCTATAATGCGTTTTGAGCCCGTGACAAAATATAACAGTTGATTGAAGGTTAAGAATCCATAATAACTCAACTCAAATTCACTCGTTATCTCGCTCGCACGATACCGCTCGTGGACTGAGTGGGAGCGAGACTGGCCAATTGTTGCCAATTGTTTTGGCGTTTTTCTTTTTACGGCGATAAAAATGGTAATTTAAAAACATAGTTTCATGATTTAATTTGAAGTAACTATTTTTTGAACACCAGCGGTTTATTGTTCGGTTTGACGTAACTTTGTTTTTTTTTTCTATGAATAGTGTTTTATTCAAACATAGTCTTTAAAATTAATCCTTAACTTTACCATATGTTTATTTCAAAATGAATGCTGCAGTGTTTTCGATATAACAAAGGATCAATGCTAAGCAATTTGAGGTACTTATTATAGACTCTTAAGCTACACTAGCTAAGGTTATATGTCCGGTATGTCCATACGGTAGCGGTCCGTGGATGGGTGACCATATTATCGAGACCCGTCGATGCCTTGTAAAGAAAGAAAGAAAATAATAGTAGATTTTACAACAAGTGCACAAAACGAACCATTTTTATCCGAGACTTTTACTGACTGACTGATAGGATAAAATGGTTTTGTGGACGAGTTATAAACCAATAGTGTGATGTGTTGTGAGGAAATGAAACAGTAGTATAACATAACATTTCATTAATTAAATTCAAAGTAAAATTAGTACCTACAGTTTTGAAGGAAATTGTTTTTCCGGCATGTTAACGGTATTTTATGTCTTAAAAAAAACTTAAGGCAAATAAATTAAAGTAAATAATATAAAATAACAAATTCTATCTATGAATTTCTTATTGTGTTTGGCTGTATGCCTCATTTTCTTTGCCTTAATATAGATACATTTATGAGTAGATAAGTTATTGCACTTGTGCACAAAATTCGATTTTGTGCAGCCTATATCATGTACAAATAAGTACTTTCCGAGCACAAGTAGAAAGAACAAATTAAATAAAAGGAAAGAATACAAAATAAAAAGTGTAAAAGTGCGTTGCATGATACTAGCATTGGTCTTGGCTCTCATTTCTAGATCTTTGACAGTCATTACGGTTGAAAGCCCAAAAGTATGACAACCAGTCTTACTAAGGGGTATCGTTTACCCAGTTACTTAGTTGTGAGGGAGGTTAGTTTGGCAGTCGTGTCACGTAAAATATTCAGCTGCATCAGGTTAGACTGGAATCCGACCCCAACGTAGTTGGGAAAAGGCTAAGCAGATGATAAATGCGTTTTGACTGACGCGTGACGCCATGTTCTTGTTTCTTAAGAACTATTACACTAACGCAAAATTACTCTTAATTATTAATAACTATTATTATTATTTCTTTTTCGCAAATTCATGACTTGAATTTTTGACGTTGTAATCTTCAGCAGCAGTACAGATAGTGCAATCCACGACGACGCGCCCCACTCCGCGATGACTGTACTGTAAGCTGTACTTTAGTACGGAGCGGAGCGGAGTGGGGCACGTCGTCGTGGATTGCCCTATCTATAAGTTATTTTAATTTTTTGACTATGAATAACGATAGCACCATTTCTTTCTTGGAGTTACACATTAAATTTTCCTTTTTGTGTACCTATTTTACTATAAAATTTTTACGAACTCTAGAGAAATCTTTCAAGATTTGACAGTTGTCCTACGCCCGATGTGAATTTTACCTTTTGAAAAATTGAGTGTAGGGTTCACTACGAAGTTTCGAACTAGTTTGGGACGAGCCCTTTTCTTCGTTGACAGACTTAGAGAGTCGGCCCCCAGCACTGCAGCTGCGCTTGCGATCTCTAAACCAACAACGTAATCCTCTTTATGAAACAGAATCTTTAAAATATCTCTGAAAATACATTTTCTTATATTCCAGTGAAATGTCAAACTATTAAAAATAGTCTCACATTTTCTCAAATTCCTATACACGCTCTTTTATCGTTTTAAAATGGCAAAATATACGAAACGTAACGAAACAAAGGAGTCACATCTGTGGAAATAGAGCGAGAGGGAAACAATTCCAAATTCAAAACGAGCAGCTACTTATCATTGTCTAACAATCGCTGTACGGAGGAATATATTTAGGCTACGCTATGTTAAGTTTGTGACTTAAAAGTTGATACATTGAATTCAATTTGTTTTCAGGTTGTTATAGTTTTTAGAAAAAAATATTGCCTCGTTTGTGCATCCCGAATAAAATCAGATAACTACCTCATTTTGATCCCAGAGATAAGTTTCCCTCAATGATTTGGTTATTAGGATATGCAGAAGGTGAACGTCTGATACAAAATACTGGGATTACTAATCCAATGACGAAATTAGTGTTGTTAAATTTTTAACAGTTATTCCAATGGTTCTTAGCCCGTGTTCGCACGGGCGTATTTATATCGCGGCGATTTTTTTTCGCGTATTTGAATTTCGACACTCTTCTCAGCACTGAGAGTTGAATTTCCAACAGTGTCTTTTCTTGACGCATTGAGATACGCACTGGATGCACTTTTGGATTCTCAATGCTCGGCTCAATACCAAGAGTTGAAAACCCAGTGACGAAAAAAAATCGCCGCGATAAAAATACGTCCTTGCGTATTCTTACCTAGGCTTAATTAGTGATTATCGGTAGGTTTATTTGTAATAGTTTACTGTCAGTATGGTTAATTAACCTACTCATATACAATCATTGCAATAATAATGAATGTGTCATTTAAAAAAACATGCAACAAAAAAAACATTTTTTTTTTTAATTTTGGCTACAAAATCAGTAGCATGATTGCCACAACAGCCATAATGCCTTGTCTTACACCAAAATGAAAATAAACCTCCCTACATCATTTAATTGCTACTCACGTAGACACACCCACCCTCTGCAGATTGACGCTCCGTTAATGCATTGAGCGTAAACCCTCATTAGTATCGAGCTTAATAATTAAGTTATTAGCCGTCGGTACACGTTAATTACGATATTATCTCATGCAGATAGCGGCAAATGACGTAAAATGTTACGTAGAACGTAGTATTTTATGTCATGTATTATTTTGTAACTGTGTAAAGTTACGATAAGCTTTCAGTTCCAAATGAGTTCATGAGTTCCTAAAAGTAATAGATTTAGTTTGTTATTAATCTATTTTTGGTTGATTATAATATCATTGATAACCGTGGTTGTTTTATCTGATAGAATGGAAGGAAGAAGAAAGGAAGGATGAAGCATCCTCTTCTTGAATTGTAGTTAAATGACATTTTTAAATGCATATGACGGAGCTTCAGGACCCTCATAACGGTCTTGACTGTCGCTATCCATTGTGGACGTTATATTGGTCGAAATTTAAAAATAAAAGCACACTTATAACCTCCAACGCAGTATTATTCGACTATTGTACAATTTTACACAAAATCGCACACAATTAACAAGATGAAAATGGATTACGAGCCAATTGGTTAGCACTTGTGCACCTCGTGCGGCAGCTGTCAACAGAATGACGGCCGCCATTACTCGTGGCGACACCTACTACTCTATTCGGGGTTACCCGCTCATATTTTTAATATTACCGATTATTTAATCGACTAAAACTAAACATCATTATTCAAAAAATCGAGATATGATTAACAATAAATCGTCTTAACACTAATCCGCAATCAGCGCGCCGTCACATATATATTTAATATCTAATTTGCAAGGAGAAACGCCTACAAACGCCTCAAATTACGTTATATGTACCAAATCACGCTTATATTTCCCAAAGTATCAAATATAAGACACTTGTTTTAAAACATTCAACACATGGAATTCTAAGTATTTCTTTGGCATTCATCCCATTTATCTTAGTTCACTGTTGGGCTAAACTCTCCCAAGTTTTTGCCATAACTCCCGGTTGTACGCTTCACCCAAACAGTTAACTTAAACAGATTGTGCTAGTTTTTAACTACGGCTATTCTTTTTATTTATTGTTTCATTCTATCTGACTTCCTACGCTTTACTGTATTAGTTTAGAAAAACGGTCCTTGTTTTATTTCACTTCATATTTATGGTTATTGTAATTGCATGTGTATTACATACATACCTATGTAAAAAAAATATAGTAAAAAAATAAAAACAATATTTACATACTCTATTTTATTTTATTACAATTTCGTGTAGTAATATTAAATGGTAGTAAGTTTGATGTCAGTTAGCAAACGGAAGTACAAACATTATTTTGCTACGATTAAAGTATCTCAAATTGACTAGCGTCAGAATTATAAAATTGAAGTTGTGGACGGCATTCTGGTTCCAACCGTTAAGTCGTACAGACTTTCATAATATTAAGTGAAAAACTATGCTGAGTGATCATGTGCTATGTATGATTATGTTGAACGATTAAACGAAGAAATATAAAAGCGACGTACTAGTTTGGTACAAGTGAAATGCTATAAGTACAAATATTTTCAGACACTTGTCACAAGCATCTACATACACAAAAATGTACTGACATGTCATACACAATACTATGTCATGTACTCAGACCAAATAAAAAACCAAGGCAGAGCGCTGCGAAGAATACAGTGAAGCATGCCAAAACTATGCCGCCGCTCTGTGCATACACTCTCACACGCACACGTTTACAATCTTTTACAATGACACTGCAATCAAACTACACCACACAAAGTGCACACATGTTTATGAAACCGGCTTCACCTCACTGTTGACAGCGCTCTATCTTGGTTTTTTATTTGGTCTGAGTACATGACATAGTATTGTGTAATAATATTACTCTTTGCCTATAAATATTTAGCGTCCAATATCGTTGGTCAGAGCCGGCCAAAATGCATCCGTCTGTACATTCAAACTACGTAACACAACGCAACGTAAGCTAGGAATGTCATCAATGCATCGGTACCTTCAGTTCGAAATACAAACTCAACGAACAAACAACCTGACGATTTGAATTCTGGGAACGTTCGAAATACTGGCAGCCGGTACCATAGAGTTTTAAGTCGGGCTTACTTAGGTCTGTTTCACCTCCCACGGTTTTAAAGTTCCTTGGACGTCATGGCAGATAATTTGAAACAAATTCTGTTCTATTTTTGAATTTATTCAGTGAGTAAGTAGTGGCTATTCGAACTTGGATCGTAAAACGTGACTTTGAATATTGTTATAATATTATTTTTACTTTGAGTTTGATTCACTGTTACAAAATTTTAAAAATATTTTCGCGATATTGTGAGAAAATGTTGGGTACCGGGGATATCCAAGGATTGGGGCTCTTATGGGACTTGAAAATCACCATCTAAATCTACACAAATATTTAAAAAGGTAGTTTGTAAGTTTGGACGAGGAGGTTATCTCCGAAACTACTCATCCAATTTCAAAAAATCTTTCACAATTAAAAAGCTACGCCATTGCAGTGTTATAGGATATTACAGAAGACAGAAGCGAGTGCTTGATAAAGGGATCGCTGATGTATTTTTGACTGAATAATAATATGATTCTGTTTAATAAAATTATGTAATTTTTATTATTCTTTGTATTATGAAGGATTCCTGCAAGATAAGCTAGCATTTTACAACCCCTAGGAATGCAAAAAGTGTTATGTTGTAGCACGCTCAAATACTCAGAACATAGCATAACATAACAATTTCAAAGGATACCCTTTGAATTGCTGACATGGTTTAGTCATGTTGAGAGGATGAATGAAAGGCGACTAACAAAATGTATTTACATGGCAGATGCGACTGGAAACGCCCGGAGGGGACGTCATAGCAGGACATAATAATATACTGACCTTATTGGTGATGTTCTTCAGAAAGGTCAGGTGCGTAGTACTCGCAACCGGCGTGCGTGTATGACCAGATGTATGAACGTAAAAGAGGCAAAAGGAGTATGTAAGGAGCGTAGCAGGTGGCGTTCTGTAGTTTCTGCCTACCCCCATGCGAAGAAGGCGTGAGTTTATGTTTATGTATAACATAACAATCACGCTTGTATTCCACGAAGGATTAGGCAGAAATGTACCTAGGACACCCACATATATTGGGCTATACTATTTATGTTTATTGTTTGTTACATGTAGAAAAAGATCTTATAGTAATTATAATAGTAGCACTGTAACATACCTATAAGGTGTACAATATTCTATTACGTTATTATTTTGTAAACATTCTTAATTTTGGTCTAGTCACTCTTTGCATTAATCAAATTATATCTTAAAAATATTATAAAATTAATAAGCTTTAGTCAAATTATACATTAAAAATATTTATACATTAGTCAAATTACACATTAAAATTAAAACATACATTCCATAGTCATACATTATTAATGAAACCAAAACACTAAACCAAGTTTTTGTCATTAAAAAAATCATTTATTGTGTAGTACGCTTTACCTATCAAGAATTCCTTGAGCTTAATTTCAAAGATATTCATAGCTGAAATATCTTTAATACAATTTGGTAGTTTGTTATAAATTTTTACTCCCATTCCAAATATACTAGATTTAAATTTAACTGTTCTACACCTAATTCCGCATAGCTCATTTTTATGTCGTGCACTTCGAAATGTTTCATATTTTCTTATATCGCTTTTTATCATTCTTGCCGCTTCATAAATATATAATGAAGGCAGAGTTAAAATTTTTAACCTTCTAAACATTTCTTTGCATGAGTCAGTCTGTTTAAGTCCGGTTATACTTCTCACACATCTTTTTTGGGCTTTAAGAGCATTTTCTCTATCAGGAGAATTACCCCAAAACAGAATGCCATATTTTAGCGTGGAGCCCACATATGCATGGTAAGCGTTTAATAATGCACTGTCGTTTACAACTTTCCTTAGCATGTAAAGGGCATAGGACTGTTGGTTTAATTTTTTACAAACCTGATTAACATGTTTCTTCCAATTCAGTCCATGGTCAATATGTATACCTAAGAATTTTGTGTTATCGACTTTTTTTATTATTTCGCCATTATAGCTTATTTTTAGCTTTTTTGGTTTTGTGTTTATATTTGTAAATGTCATGTAATTTGTTTTGTCAAGATTGATTTTAAGGTTATTATTAGTTAGCCAATTAATAATCGCTTCCAGTGATCTATTTATATTTGTCTCATATTCAACTTCGTCGTGGTCAGTAAAAATGGCTGTGCTATCATCCGCAAATAGTATCATTTGCTGGTTTATGACTTTTGGGAGATCATTTATATAAATTATGAACAAAAGAGGTCCAACGATGCTTCCTTGGGGCACTCCATACTGGACTGTTTTTGGATCTGACATATAAATCTGTTCAAATTTTTTATCATTTATTCGTGTTATTTGTGTTATTTGTAATCTATTTGTTAGGTATGATTTTATAAGTTTTAGTGCATTTCCCCTTACTCCATATTTTCCTAGCTTAGTCATTAGTATCTGATGATCCACATGGTCAAAGGCTTTGGACATGTCCATAAAAATCGCGGTTAAGTGTTGTTTGACATCCAGCCCTGTCATTATTGTCTTTAAGAAATTAAATAGTGCGTCACATGTAGATCTACCTTTTCTGAATCCAAATTGTTCATTGGCAAATATGTTGTGTAACTCGAAGTAGTTATAAAAGTTATTATAAATGACCCTTTCGAAAATTTTGGCAATTACTGGTATTAAAGCAATTGGTCTGTAAAATCTCATCTCCTCTTTATCTTCTTTTTTAAATACGGGATTTACAATTGTGATTTTTAACTTTGAAGGAAACACTCCCTGTTCAAGGCAAAGATTTATAATATGGCTAAGTATAGGAGCAATAAGATGAGACACTCTTTTAATTATATTTGTATTTATGCTGTCATAGCCTGTACTGTTGGTGTTATTAAGCATTTTGATTATCTGGCTAACATCATGTGGATTTGTCGGTTTTAAAAAGATTGAATTGGAATTATTGTATGTCAGTGTGTTTAGAAAAGTGTTATTGTCCCTTTGTGTTGGCTTAATATCGTCAATAAAATAATTGTTAAATGCTTGAGCTATTTCCTTCGGCGTTGCTACTACTTTATCATTTACTTTTATTTGGCTAATATTCTCTTTAGGTGTTA
This sequence comes from Xanthia togata, assembly GCA_963853775.1. Lineage (NCBI taxonomy): Eukaryota > Metazoa > Arthropoda > Insecta > Lepidoptera > Noctuidae > Xanthia > Xanthia togata. The sequence goes on along the minus strand of OY970817.1, from coordinate 8,229,368 downwards.
CGGTTTTATTATTATTAATAATTTTCCATATTGCTTTGCTTTTGTTAGTAGCTGAGTTTATAAAGTAATTGTTTTGTGATTTTTGAGTTTTTTTGATAATTGTTCTTAGTCTCTTCGCATATTCCTTAAAGTATATTTTGTCTTTCGGATTTGAATTTAGTCGATATTTCCACAATAGTTGACGTTTTCGTTTAGAGCATGACCTAATACCTTTACTTAACCATTTAGGCCTCTTAGAAATAGGTATACTAATTTTGATGCTAGGAAAACACAAATCGTAAAATAGCTTAAATATATCATGGAATTCATTATAGGCGGTTTCAGGGTCATTATTTAAGTAGCATTCCGTAAAACTAAGACTTTTAATACAGTTTATAAATTTTATAATATTCTCTTCGCAATAGTCACGTTTAGTTTTAAACCAGTGTGTAATAAGGTAGCTCTTTTTTACTGGGCATCGTAGCAATTGCGCTGTATGATCAGAAAGGGATAGTTCCAGCACAGTAGATTTTGATCCTCTTATATTATGGGCTATGTTGTCTATACAAGTCATGCTGCTTAATCTGGTCGGTTGATTAATTGTTAGATTTAAGTTGTAACTTGCAAGTAGCTGTTCAAATTGATGGGATACATTATTACTTTCTAATCTATTAATATTAAAGTCACCACACATTATAATTTTTTTGTTTGAGTAACATATTTTGTTTAGTAGATTTATTAACGCAGTAAAGAATAGGTCAATATGGTCCTTTTTATTCTTCGGTGGTCGATAAATACATAATATTATAATTTTGTGGTCAGTTAATTCAATGCCACTACATTCAAAAATACCATTGATACTAAAGCTTTTGGCTTCAGCTATCGTTTTAAATTTATGATTTGATTTTAACAATATGCAGGATCCCCCATGTCTATTTTTCCGTGCGAAAATGTCTCCTAATATGAAATTCGGTAGTTTGAGTAGTTTGCTATCATCAATTGTCATGTTATGTTCAGTTATACATAGAATGTCGACCGGGTTGTAGTTATTATTATTACCTAACGAGTGTAAGTGTACTGTTAGTTCATCTAATTTACTTATTAAGCCGTTTATATTTTGGTGAAGTATATTTACGTGTTTATAAACGAAAAAAATCATTATCTGGAGATTTTTCATTGTCTAAATAATTTAAATAATTTAGTTCTGTCTGAGTACCTTTATCCGTAGTGGTAGTAGTTTCGATGTTAGGGTTAAGCTTTTCCTTTGCATATTTATCATAGTTTTTTTTATAAACGTTTCTTAATACTTCTTTCAGAATTAATTGAGATCTATGTAATGGTAAAAAGCGATACTTAGGCACGTACATTGAGTAATTCATGTCTACATAAGTTGAATGAATATAGTGAGAACAGACAAATTTCAGTTTATAATTTAACTTTGTTTCATTTAAATGTGTATTAAATAGTACTTCAGAGATCATAACATTGGTATTTCTTGTATTATTTAAAAAGTTATAAAGGCATAGCTGAATTAGCTCTGGATTGGTATCATTTACGCCTCCCAATACAATTACAAAATCATCTTTATTTAATAAACTTATTTCTGTTTTTTCTGTCATTAAAATTTCTTGTAGGCATGCTCCCGATTTCCAGAAAGATCTTACTAAGAAGTCTTCACCTAAAAGTTTTTGAAGAATTCTCTGGATATAGCGCCCCTGTTGATCGGCTATGATCAATATTTTCTTTTTTCTTGCTTCCGGTTTCATCGTGTGTTCACTTAATTTTGCTACGGTATTCTGTTTAATGATATTAGATTGGACGTCGTTTTTGTCTACGCGTAAGGTATGGTTCATTTCTATGGTGGTTTTTGGGTCACATTCTATCATATTTCCATTATTTTCAAAATTTGTTGTGGTATTTTTGTCTGAAGCCTTAGCTGGAATGTCAGTCCGAATGACGTTATGGATAGGGGTTGAGTTCAAACCAGTGCTTGGTGTCGGGTTACATTCCAGTATATTTGTGGGGTGGCTCAATTTAGTGGGTGTGATCCTAACAACGTCAGTTGATTCATCATATTTTCCATTTTGTAACGGTGTGGTTGATTGTTTTTTTTTTTGTCTTATAGGCGTTATTTTGCTGTTTTGGTTCGATTTTCGTTTACGTTCTGAGCACGGAGTCAAATTATTTATGTCAATATCATTTATCCTCTTGTATACATTTATCATTTTAATATGTTTTTGGACGTCAGTTTTCAGTCTAAAGTTTTCAGAATTTAAGTTATCAATTTCACAATTAAAAAGCTACGCCATTGCAGTGTTATAGGATATTACAGAAGACAGAAGCGAGTGCTTGATAAAGGGATCGCTGATGTATTTTTGACTGAATAATAATATGATTCTGTTTAATAAAATTATGTAATTTTTATTATTCTTTGTATTATGAAGGATTCTTGCAAGATAAGCTAGCATTTTACAACCCCTAGGAATGCAAAAAGTGTTATGTTGTAGCTAGTGATGCGCCGTTCCCAAATTCCCTTTCCCGGAAATATTTCGAGTGGAAAAGTTCCAGGGAATATTCCAGCATTCCCGGGAACGTTCCCACATAGTGGGAAATGGACATTTAAATTGTTTAATTTGTAATACAATATTTTTCGTTGTTATATTTTTTTTTTAGTTATTTTGTTTAAATTAAAATAATGAATAAATACTTTGTTTTAATTCAAATAATTTCTTACTAAAAACCTTGGAACGTGCCCATCGATCCCGGGAGCAAAGGAATATTCCCAGGGAATATAGGGATATTCCCAGGGAATATGGGAATATTCCCAGAGATTATCGGGAAAGTTCTCAAAGCAACGACTTAATTGAATTATGCCTATGTATAAAGGTGTACTTGCTTTTGCACATAGCGCAAAAGTTATTTACAAAAATATATACAACTATTTAAGTCAATATTCCCAGTCGTTCCCGACGTGCCCGGGAGCGTTCCTGGGAATTAGGGAACGTAGGAAACGATCCCGGGAACGGCGCAGCACTAGTTGTAGCACGCTCAAATACTCAGAACATAGCATAACATAACAATTTCAAAGGATACCCTTTGAATTGCTGACATGGTTTAGTCATGTTGAGAGGATGAATGAAAGGCGACTAACAAAATGTATTTACATGGCAGATGCGACTGGAAACGCCCGGAGGGGACGTCATAGCAGGACATAATAATATACTGACCTTATTGGTGATGTTCTTCAGAAAGGTCAGGTGCGTAGTACTCGCAACCGGCGTGCGTGTATGACCAGATGTATGAACGTAAACGAGGCAAAAGGAGTATGTAAGGAGCGTAGCAGGTGGCGTTCTGTAGTTTCTACCTACCCTCATGCGAAGAAGGCGTGAGTTTATGTTTATGTATAACATAACAATAACGCCTGTATTCCACGAAGGATTAGGCAGAAATGTACCTATAGGACACCCACATTGCGCCAGTTATGTTCAAGTCCCATTTAATAGGGGGCGACCCTATTGCCATCAACCGGGCACAAATCCAGACTCCGGGCTATACTATTGAGAAATTCCAGATGGAAAAACCTAATAACAGTTTTTCCGACCCGGGAACCGAACCCAGGACATCACGCTCAGCAGTAGCGCTTGCGACCACTATATAGACCAACGAGGCAGAAATATTTATTTATTTAACCATTTATGTACCCCCATATAAACAGACAAGATAAAAAGAACAGAAAAACACGTACAAAGGTGATGCTTATTTCTAAAGAAATCTCTTCCAGCATACCTGCGATAGGACAGAGGGTAAAAAGAGATGTAGACACCGTGTGTAAGAGTAGAGAGAAAGTAAAATACATAAAATCAAAACTAAAAAATACTCAAAATTAGTATCAAATTGTGAATCTATCGATTCCAAAGTGAGTTTGAATAGTACCGTCAGTGTATTGCTATTCCACAGACTGCAATATACGGAAGTTTGAGCCACGAAGCGAAAATCAACCAGAGAGATACCTAGTATCTGTTTTTATTGAAACTGAAACTAGGAGATGATTCTGTTTGAAATTTAAAAAATATAATTGAAGAATAATAGGGATGACGCCTGGGTCAAAAAAAGAAATTCTATTTATTCCGTCAGTTAGATAATAAATGGTAGATTTTACAACGAGTGCACAAAACGAACCATTTTTATCTGAGACTTTTAGCAGCCTGAGACGAAGGCGAGGGCTGATAGTAATGTCGAGGATAAAACGGTTTTGTGGACGAGTTATAAACTGCTTCTCACTTCGATTGCGAGGAAATAAAATAGTAGTATAACATAACATTTCTTTAATTAAAATTCAAAGTAAAATTAGTACAGTTTTGAATACTGAAGGAAATTGTTTTTAAATCTTACGACATTGATATTAGGCTTGGGCTGCAGACCTATACAGCCTACTATCAAATTTATTTTGTATTAATAATTTTCTTAAATTAATCAAATAACCTACCGTACTTGAATTTAAATTTTAATATCTTTTATGTCTCAAAAAACACATAAGGCAAATAAATTCAAGTAAATATTATAAAATAACAAATTTCAAACTCAAACTCAAACCATTTATTTCAATTAAACCCTTTACAGGCACTTTTGAATTGTCAAAGAGTCAGTTAGTCAGAAAGTTGAAGCTAGTTGCCCATTCCAAAACGTAGATCTCTATGGAGAAGAACGGGCAAGAAACTCCAAGGACACTCTTTTAAATATAGAAATTACAAAATCCTGGGTACATTACTCTTGTTGATTCTATATGTGAGATCAATGTAAAAAAAAAAAATATAAATCAAAAACGATTAAAAACAAGCCCTGGCAGATAAGAGATGACCAATTCTATCTATGAACTTCGTATTGTGTTTGGCTGTATGGCTCATTTTCTTTGCCTTAATATAGATACATTTATGAGTAGATACGTTAATGCACTAGTGCACAAAATTCGATTTTGTGCAGCATACATCCTGCATAAATAAGCACTTTCAGAGCATGAGAAGTGAAGAAAATTTTATTAGACTCGTATTTTTTGCCTTACATAAAATGCATTAAAGATGGGGAGTGGGGGTCATCATCCCTATTTATATGCCAGTTCATATTCTTTGACATGGTCTCATAAACCCTAGATTTATGGGATATCGAAAGGGACAACTTGTATAGAAACCCACATTTTGCCATTTATGTTTTAGTCCCATGGATGTGTTGTCTAGTGGTCACAAGGACGACTGCTAAGTGGAGATCCAAGGTTCAATCTCCAGATAAGGCAAAGAGAAGTTATTCGTTTTTCCAAGAATTTGCCTAGCTGATGGCAAGTCGAATTGTTTTCAAGAGATATCTTGACGTTAATTAATTGAGTAAATTTTTTTTTGAATGGGAAATTATCACGTAACATCTCCCGTTAATTATGTACCTACCAACCTGTTTTAACGGCAACGGTTTTTTTTAACCACAGCGGTGCAGTTCTTGACGTGCATCTCACCAGATGGTAAGTGATGCTCAGGTCGAGGTGGAAGCGAGCTTCACCCAAAATCCTCAACCGCAGAGGAACTGGATATCTTACCTCTAACTGCCGAAACACAACCATGCTGCTAACATTGTTGTTATGGTGACAGACTTGGATAAGGTAGTGGTAGCTAGTCAGGCGGACTTAGAACAAGCCCTACCACAAAACAAAACGAGCAGAAAATTTTGCACCCACTGGGAATCAAACCCGGGACCTCTGGGTCTGAGACAGGTGGTCTGGTCTAACCACTGGACCACAATGGTGGTGGATAAGTTCCGGTTAACTTATCTAGCAGATAAGTTAACCGGTTAAAGGTACCATTGACTTTTAAGTCACACTTACAAACAATCTGCCTAGTCTTTTCCCAACTATGTTGGGGTTGGCTTGCAATCTTACCGGATGCAGCTGAAAACCAGTATTTTACATGGAGCGACTGCCTATCTGACCTCCACAATCCAGTAACTGGGTAATACGATACCCCTTGGTAAGACTGGTTGTCAGACTTTCGGGCTTCTGACGACCCGTAACGACTGTCAAAGATCCACGAATGACAGCCGGGACCAACGGCTTAACGTGCTTTCCGAGGCACGGAGGTATCGGTATGTAAAGATGGTCACCCATCCACAGACCCGGCAAGCGTAGCTTTACTGAGCTCATCCTCCTTAAGTCATACTTACGTATTTAGGTATTTTCGTAAATTCTAGATGCTAAAATATCTATATCAACCAATTCATAACCACAGCGAGTTTGCCAGTAAATAGTCAATCTCAGATTCAATCTCTAAATTAGATAACTCAGACTTGCGTCTGGCAACACCGACTGAGTTTATCCCGCTTTATTGGTATCGGACAGTTTGAATAGTAACTATATACCTAGTTAGGTTGGTAGTTTGGTAGAATTAAACCGTAGTTTGAAATTGTATGTTTCTGGTTATAAATTGAGTTTAGTAGGATTTCAGGTTGAGTTGACCGCGTGTATTTCAATCAAGAATGAAGTAAGTACTGTACAGTGAGCTTTTTTAACCGACTTCAAAAAAGGAGGAGGTTATCAATTCGACTGTTTTTTTTTATGTTTGTTACCTCATAACTTGCGACTGGGTGAACCGATTTTCATGATTCTTTTTTTATTTGAAAGCTGGTGCTTCCCGTGTGGTCCCATTGTCACCATTTCAATATCTGATGATGGGATCTTGTAGAAATCGGGGGAACTCTTCAATGAATAACAGCAGATTAACCGCGATTGTTGCTATAGCAAATCTAAGCATTGTTTACGCCATCACACAACATAATATCACGCCTGTACTCACTACAAAGGTTTTAAAAACTATTTCGAAAAAAAAATATGTTTTTTTTTTGTATGTTTGTTACGCGGTTACTCCGCCAATTATGAATTGATTTTGATGATTCTTTTTTTGTTTGGTAGGGCATACTTTAGAAGTGGTCCCATATAAATTTGGTCAAGATCTGATGAGGGGTTTTTGAGTTAGCATCAATAATACGTATTTTTCCCATCTAGTATATGTGGACGATATTATAATAGTTCTTGTCACTGTAATTTACATAGCAGGTAATGGGTATTTAATTTTTTGTGGGGGTTTTGTGTAGGTACCACAACTCAATCAATCTGCCTAGCCTTTTCCCAACTATATTGGGGTCGGCTTCCAGTCTAACCGGATGCAGCTGAATACCAGTATTTTACATGGAGCGACTGCCTATCTGACCTCCACAACCCAGTAACTGGGTAATACGATACCCCTTGGTAAGACTGGTTGTCAGACTTTCGGGCTTCTGACGACCCGTAACGACTGTCAAAGATCCACGAATGACAACCGGGACCAACGGCTTAACGTGCTTTCCGAGGCACGGAGGAGTCTCGGTATGTAAAGATGGTCACCCATCCACAGACCAACCCCGGCAAGCGTAGCTTAACCTGACGGATCGACCCGTGCGGCAGTTACTACTTAGCCACGACCTCCTGTAGGTGTAGGTACCACAACTAAAAAGTGAAAAATAAAAACTTTTTCACAAAAAATAAAACCGACTTCCAAAAAAAACACTACAAAGTGAAAAATAACTTTGATTTCGGAAGTCGGTGGCAAAAATACGAAAATAAAACCCCAAAGACACCGACTTCCGAAATCAAAGTTATTTTTCACTTTGTAGTGTTTTTTTTGGAAGTCGGTTTTATTTTTTGTGAAAAAGTTTTTTAGGGTTCCGTACCTCAAAAGAAAATAACGGAACCCTTATAGGATCTCTTCGTAGTCCGTCCGTCAGTCGTCAAGACCCTTTTTCTCAGAAACGCGTGAAGATATCAAGTTGAAATTAATATCACATACGTTGTTCTATGGTCCCTTAGAGCTCTATAAAAATCAAGCTTCTAAGTCAACGCAATAAAAAATATAGCAATTTATACTCGCAAATAAATCAAAACCTACAGGGTACTTCCTGTTGACCTAGAATCATGAAATTTGACAGGAAGCAAAGCCTCCCAGCACGTGTAAAGGAAAAAGTTCGAAAATACTAAATTTGTAGTTTTATCACATTTTTTTTTCTTGCGGTTACAAACTTAAATTTTGCAGTTGGAGAATTCACCGTAAAGTATCGATGTATGGGAGAGTTTTTCAACTACAATTCTAAGTTTGTTTTTGGGATAAATTCATCCCAACTAACCCTTCATTTTGCGTGGTCCGACACGCACTTGGCCAGCTTTTTTTTCCCAGTCCGCTTGCTACGGATCTGGAGAGTGGTCGCGATCTCCTTCTCCCTTTCTGCAGCCTCCTTCTGCGAAATTACGGTTTCACAGAAGGAGATCACTGCATCCCATGACTCGGCGCTCCCGACCATTGAACGAGTGACAGCTGGCACCGACAGGTGGGCTCCGACCTCTGATACGAGGGCACTGCGCGGCTCCTCCCATGCGGTACACTCTGCCAGTGGATGGCACCGAGCGTCCGGCTCCCTATTTATGAAACACAGGTACTTCCCGAAGCAGCTATGCCCCGAGGGCACCTGCATCGCTCGAAATGGTACAGTGAGCCTAGTCTTCCAACGATACCTCGTTTGTCAAAATACAACGAGTGGTTTAGGTCATCTCTTAGCTGCCATGGCTTATTTTAATTTATTTTGAATGATTCTTTATTTTTTTCTTTTTATTACGGACGCTTTTACGAACGTGCACGTCTTTCTACATTGTTCCCACATGCATAATTTCAAAATGAATGATGTAACCAATATTTTGTATCAAATTTTTGATTTAAAAGAGTGTCCGTGGAGTTTCTTGCCCGTTCTTCTCCATAGGTACTTACTACGCTTTGGAATGGGCAACTAGCTTCATATTTTTGACTGACCAAACCCTTGACAGTTCAAAAGTGCCTGTAAATGGTTTAATTGAAATAAATGCTTTGAGTTTGAGTTTGAGGAGTTATGAGGGAACATAATATACACATAGCCTGTTAAAATCACAACCCTTCTTTGCCGCAGTTGGGTAAAAATGTATTAAAGTAATGTCGGCAGATTTTAGGTATTAGGTAATCGTCAAAAACACTAACTTCCGTACCTCTATTTAGCATGATAAGCCAAAACATAACCTAATTACAAATTCAAAGGTATCATCCACCATTTTCGAACACTTAACCTGATTTTCGCTTCGGTCATCTTCGTGGTAATTCGGGACCAATAGAGGTTCATGGCCGTCCGTTTAGGTATGCGAGTATTCGAATAATAACCGTTGAGATATACGGAATGCATTCCGGAATATCTGATGCCGGAACTCCGGTATACAGCGGAATAAATATCGGTTTGAGTATTGGTGATCAATATTTGACGGAAATGGGGCTGATTTATTTTATACGTTGCGTACATTTTTTGCTTACCTACTTTGGGTCAACGATGTGCTTCATAATTTAACATAGTTTAATTAAATGACTAACGCATTTAACCCTAGCTCAGTAAACTTAGTTTCGACCATCGTCGCCACGTAAATATTTCGAGAGATTAAAAAATCAATATATATTTAATCAACTTCATTTATAGCTCAAAACGACCTTAATTAGCAGTCTTAGTTTTCTATTTATCCAATATCACAATCTGTTTTAGAAATAACCTACATTGAACAATGATTGCTCATAGAAACAGTAATTATGCTCCCGTGCAAATGGCTTTTTTGCAGCCTTTGCGCGTTGTTCGCGGTCATGCGACGTTATTTTGCAGCTGCTTGTTTGCAAGTTTTGCGAGTTCTGGGAACGTCTTGACTAGAACCTTCCTGATCTAGTTTAAAATTTTCAGGATCTCCGCGATCATTTACCTCAAACGTTGCAAATTTTACGACGATCATTCGATATAATATCCCGATCTAAAAAACGTGCATCCTTAATGAGTAATGCGGGTCACTAATGATACGAATCACGAAGGTATTAGAAACGGATTAAGGGGATGGAGGTCGGGAGCTAACCAAAATACAAAATGCGCAAATTTCTTTAATAGATTTTCCACTTTATCACTAAAGTATAAGATTCAAAGTTGATTGGAAAATTTTTATAGTTTCGGGTAGGTTGACCTGCTGGTCATCATCTGTACTTACGTGTCGTCATTTTGACGAATCGTTGAGTGACACAGGGTTAAATACAGGCTGAATTTATTGGTCACCGTCCAAATTTTTTCTAGGCATTAGGTATGATTAATGCACTAATTTCATTTTTGAAAAAAAATCGATACGTAAAATTTTCATATTAAATCATTTTCCCGAAAGAAATAGCCGCTCTGCGTGGTATATTATAATAACTTTGTGATGTGATATCTCAATATTTTTGTATTGAATGATACTAAAAGTAAAAACACGTATTCAATTATTTTTGCCCAAGATTAATATATCAAAATTTGGACGGTGACTAAAAATTCAGCCTGTATAGTGAACTTAAAACTGTGTGTATCTATCAACAACTGAGATAAATAATCGCCTTCCATCCTAGTACTATTACTTACTCTTTTAACTTAAATAAACTTAACAGCTTAGTGCATCTTAGTGGAACATGTTTATCTATACTTACTGAACTTTCAAACATTAATGACAAATCGGTGTACGGAGTTAACTATTTATTTATTTATTTAGATACATATACTTTATTGTACACCACAAAAACACATAACAAAAAATAACAAAATTAACACTACAAAATATACAATGGGCGGCCTTATTACCCGTACAATACTTTTCCGAGGAGATACTTTTAAAAGTGTGTTTTTAAAATAAACAGAAATTTATTGTTACAGTCATTTTTCGCAAACGCAGGTCCTATAATGCGTTTTGAGCCCGTGGCAAAATATAACAGTTGCACGGGTTGATTGAAGGTTAAGAATCCATAATAACTCAACACAAATTCAAGCCTTATCTCGCTCACACGATACCGCTCGTGGACTGAGTGGGAGCGAGACTGAGCAGCGGGGAGAAGGCTCCAAGGCGCCAATTTTTTTGGCGATATTCTTCAACTAAATGAGAAGAAATTTAAAACTTGCATTAAACGCACACTATGTAGACAAGCATACTATAAGTTGGATGTTTATATCGTAGATAAAAATGCTTGGCTAAATGCTGGTCCTGCTCCACAGCCACTTGGGCTCACTAGTTAAAAATGAAAAAATTGGTAGAGTTGCTTCCCCTTTTTTATTTTTTCTGACTACGAACTTTTTGTTTATTTTGTTTTTTTTATTAAACTAAGTTTTAATTATTGAATACTCCAATAGATAATATTGATTTTCTTTCTTTTAGTGGTAAAATTCTTTAAATACAATGCAAACTAAAAATATAGTTTTGTATAACTCAGACGCATTTTTATTTTCAATTTTTGTACATGTGAGTACAGTAGTACCCAACTGATATGGCTTACCGATGTACCTGCGCAGAAGATGAATTTTCAAAGCGCGGGAAATGCTATTGACCAATCGGCACGCTCCACGCGCCGCGCTTCTTTTTCCTGTACCGCTATTGGTCGGCAGCTGCCGCCATGTTAGCGCGCGCCGCGTGGCATGTTAGTCAGCCGCCATACTTCTGATCGAGTGCACGCGCAGCAGGCGAAAGTACACGTAGTGGCAACAAAAGTGTTTTCTTTTTTATTATTTAAAATGAGTTCTTTTAAAAGGGGGAAACCGCTTAAAAGTCAAGCTCGGGAAATTATTTTCAATGTCCACGAGTTTATGAAGAAAGAAGCTCAGGAGTCTAAAAACACAACATTTATAAAAGATCGATTTTTGAAAATTATTGACCGAACGGCCGAAGCTACACAAATTTCAAAACGAACAATAACGAGAATTCTTAAAGAGAAGGATCAACATACAGGTGAAAACACTGCGGGGCCTTCTTTTAGAACGCCGAAAAAGGGTAAAGTGAAAAAAACTTATCGTAAGGAATTGGACGATTTTTCATACCAAGCCATACGCAGGAAAATTTATGACTTTCACCGCGAAGAAAAACAGGTAGTCACAATGAGAGCGCTATTGGAGAAATTAAAAAGAGATATCGACTTCGAAGGGGGCAGAGAAACTCTGCGCCGAATTGTAAAAGAGATAGGATTTAAGTTTAGGAAAACGCAAACGAACCGTAAGTTGCTGGCGGAAAAACACGAAGTAAGGCTATTAAGAATACGATTTTTAAGAAAAATAAAAAAGTATCGGCATGAAGGCAGACCTATTGTGTATGGCGACAAGACCTATGTTCATTCGACCCACACCAAGGAACAAGCCTGGTCTGACGGTCAAGGCAAAGGCATAAAAAAACCAATTTCGCAGGGACCGAGGTTAATTATAGTGCATGCTGGGGGTGCTAATGGATTCATACCAAATGCTTTGCTCATGTACAAATCGGCTCAGACCACAGGAGACTATCACAGTGAGATGAACAAAGAAAATTACGAGAAATGGTTGCAAGAGAAATGAATTCCCAACCTCCAACCGAATTCTGTGTTTGTCATTGACAATGCGTCATACCATAGCACATTAGAGGACAGGGCACCGAACAGTAACTCTGTAAAAAAGATTATGCAGGATTGGTTAAAGGATAAAAACATACCTTTCAATATCAAAGCGTATAAACCGGAGTTGTACGATATAATTAAACGCCATAAGCATCTCTATGTAAAGTACTCGCTTGACACCATAATGGAAGCTCACGGCCACACAGTGTTAAGGCTCCCTCCATATCATCCGGACTTCAATCCAATAGAAAACATTTGGTCGCAGGTGAAAGGTCACGTAAGCAAATTCAATATTGCCATGAATTTGACCGAAGTGCAGCGTCTTTTGTCTGAAAAATTCGCATCCATCGGGCCAGACGAGTGGCAAAAAGTTGTAGATCATGCTATCAAATGTGAAGATGAATTTATGACATTGGAAGAGGCCATCGACGATAGATTGGACCACTTTGTAATAAACACCAACGAAGATACATCATCCTCATCGGATAGTTCGAATCGTGATAGTGATGGTAATAGTAGCGACGCTCAGAGTGATATTGGGATAGCAGGAGTGCGGCCTTTAGATTAAGTTTTTTCTATTGTTTACTAAATAAATACCTATTTGTTTATTAAATAAATCGTAAATTTTTAATAGCCTGTATTTTTAATTGAATATACTTATATTTGGTGAAAACTGATGGCCCGATAAAATTGGCACGAAGTGTAATTGTGCGGAGGGGCGTGACTTGCGAGTGAGACGGAACTAACGGCTGCAGTGTATTATGAACCTTATATTAGTGATCTAAGGTTGATTGTAACTTTTAAGCATTCTTTCGTTAATCTTCGGGGCCATACTTTCTTTTCTGTGCGAACGAAGATTCACGACGCGCCTTATAAGTTGGGTACTACTGTACCATGGAGTCGTTTGCTATGTTATTATGTTGATTTTGACTTGAAAGAGCAGGGTAGTTGATAGTATGTCATGCTCACTTAATGTCTCGCTGATGGTGGCGAGTGTGTTGGATCATTCGGTTCCCTACAAAATGGTTGAGCTGGATGGTGCTGATCCACGCGTCATGTTCGTGAACGGGCGCCGTCAGTTGAGACTGGTCATCTCTTATCTGCCAGGGCTTATTTTTAATCTTATATTTTTAATCGTTTTTGATTTTTATATATTTTTTTTACATTGTTCTCACATATAGAATCAACAAGAGGTAATGTACCCAGGATTTTGTAATTTCTATATTTAAAAGAGTGTCCTTGGAGTTTCTTGCCCGTTGTTCTCCATAGAGATCTACGTTTTGGAATGGGCAACTAGCTTCAACTTTCTGACTAACTGACTGACTCTTTGACAGTTCAAAAGTGCCTGTAAAGGGTTTAATTGAAATAAATGCTTTGAGTTTGAGGCGTTTTTCTTTTTACGGCGATAAAAATAGTAAATTAAAAACATAGTTTCATGATTTAATTTGAAGTTTTTTTGAACACCAGCGGTTTATTGTTCGGTTTGACGTAACTTTGGTTTTTTTTTCCATGAATAGTGTTTTATTCAAACATAGTCTTTAAAATGAATCCTTAACTTTACGATATGTTTATTTCAAAATTAATGCTGCAGTGTTTTCGATATAACAAAGGATCCATGCTAAGCAATTTGAGGTACTTATTATAGACTCTTAAGCTACGCTAGCTAAGGTCGGTCCGTGGATGGGTGACCATATTATCGAGACCCCTCGATGCCTTGTAAAGAAATAAAGAAAAGAAAGAAAGAAAGAATAGTAGATTTTACAACAAGTGCACAAAACGAACCATTTTTATCCGAGACTTTTACTGACTGACTGATAGTAATGTCGAGGATAAAATGGTTTTGTGAACGACTTAAAAACCAGTAGTGTGATGTGTGATGTGTTGTGAGGAAATAAAACAGTAGTATAACATAACATTTCTTTAATTAAATTCAAAGTAAAATTAGTACCTACAGTTTTGAAGGAAATTGTTTTTCCTTCAAAACTGTAGGTACTAATGTTAACGGTATTTTATGTCTTAAAAAAAACTTAAGGCAAATAAATTAAAGTAAATATTATAAAATAACAAATTCTATCTATGAATTTCTTATTGTGTTTGGCTGTATGACTCATTTTCTTTGCCTTAATATAGATACATTTATGAGTAGATAAGTTTATGCACTAGTGCACAAAATTCGATTTTGTGCAGCCTATATCCTGCACAAATAAGCACTTTCCGACCACAAGTAGAAAGAAAAAATAAAAAAAGGAAAGAATACAAAATAAAAAGTGTAAAAGTGTGTTGCATGATACTAGCATTGGTCTTGGCTCTCATTTCTAGATCTTTGACAGTCATTACGGTTGAAAGCCCAAAAGTATGACAACCAGTCTTACTAAGGGGTATCGTTTACCCAGTTACTTGGTTGTGAGGGAGGTTAGTTTGGCAGTCGTGTCACGTAAAATATTCAGCTGCATCAGGTTAGACTGGAATCCGACCCCAACGTAGTTGGAAAAAGGCTAAGCAGATGATAAATGCGTTTTGACTGACGCGTGACGCCATGTTCTTGTTTCTTAAGAACTATTACACTAACGCAAAATTACTCTTAATTATTAATTACTATTATTATTATTTCTTTTACGCTAATTCATGATTTTTGACGCTGTAATCTTCAGCAGCAGCACAGATAGTGCAATCCACGACGACGCGCCCCATTCCGCGATTACTGTACTGTAAGCTGTACTTTAGTACGGAGCAGGGCGGAGTGGGGCGCGTTGTCGTGGATTGCCCTATCTATAAATTATTTTAATTTTTTGACTATGAATAACGATACTGACATTCTCTTTTTTGAGTTACACATTTTAATTTTCCTTTTCGTGTGCCTATTTTACTATAAAATTTTTACGAACTCAGTTTTCAAGAAAAACTGTTGGCGATGGAACTTTCTTGTCTTTGACGCTCAAATTCACACTGCTTCATTAAATTCTAATAAAAGCAAAAATTACTCAAATATGAGTTAAATGTTTTACATGTTTATTGGAGTTCTAGAATTTCTTAAATTCCTCTAGTTTTCACGGAAAAAGTCGTAAAAAAAACTAATAAATGTCTTGATTCAGCGTCCATTATATTCCAAATAAACACAATTTTATAAAGTAAACTAATATGTATTCTATCTACATTGAATATGTTTTATTAGTTTTATTTTCTCAATATAATAAGACAAAATAACAATAAATAAAATTAAAGTACTTAAACAGATAGTGCAATCCACGACGACGCGCCACGCGGAGTGTGGCGCGTCGTCGTGTCCGCTAATTACACGAAAAGAATGTGTAACTCCAACTTACAAGAAATAGAATGGCACTATCGTTATTCATAATCAAATAATGAAAATATCTTACTGCTGCTTAAAATTAAAGCGTATAAAATCAAGAATAGCTATGCATAAAATGTGTAATAGACCTCTTACATTATTCATCGTGGCCAAACAAACCACAGGGTTCAAAATTCAAAAGTCATTTATTCAAACTAGGCTGAGAATCAGCACTTTTCGAACGTCAAAGTTACATAACACAGTCCCCCAAAACGCCCACCCTTCACCACTTCCTAGTGCTTTAGCTGGGAAGAAGAAGTGGCGCAACAAACTCCCCAGCAGCACAGCTGTCTGTTCAGTTAGAAAAAAATGATTCTATATAGTTCGATAAGTCTTTGAGGTTAAGCTATACTTGCCGCAGTCATCCATAGATGGGTGATAATGTTTAAACCTTTGAGAAACCGAGGCCCTTTAATTTTGTTTTAGATTGTATAACTTAACTGTTAATATAAGTAAGTCTTGCCTCACGAGCATTGATCACCATGTTTGATCAAGTCTTCTCTGTATGAGAAGACGTTTTGGCCCTGCAGTCGGACAGTAAAAGGCTGGTATTATTTATTCTATGCTATTAAATGAGCAATATTTGTATATATACATATATTTGTAATAACGGCTCTATCGATTTCGATTAAAGTTGCAATATAGGGGTTTACGGGGGCAAAAAATCGATCAAGCTAGGTCTCATATCCCACTAACTTCACTTCACTCACCACTCATATCCTACTCACTCACCTACCGCACTCACTTTCCTATCGCAGGTATGCTGGAAGAGATTTTTTTTGAAATAAGCATCACCTTTTTACGTATTTTTCTGTAACTTTTTTCTTGTCTGTTTATAAATATGTGTGTACCTACATAGTAAACTGTTAAATAAATAAATAACTGGGAAAATTCGTTTTGTCTGTATTTTCATCCGAGCAGACCGGTCGCCCAAAGTTTAGAACAAGATGGCCACCTTCTACCTTAGAATAATGACATGGCAGCATGGAATTAGTATGTACTATACATGGAATGATGGTCGAAATGGCGGTGCTTGGGGGAGGTATTTCCAGCAGTGGACATCTTTCAGCTGAAATGTCGATACATGGAATTAGTATGAACTATCCTATACTATTAAATGAGCATTCTTTATTTTCACCAGAGCAGAACTCGCCCAGGTACTTACTTTAAAAGACAAAATGTGACACATTTACACCTGAAAATATACAGGTATTTTTAAATAAAATCCAATCCTAGTAATACTATTTACTCCGAAATAATAATATTTAGAACAAAATGTGTTTCCAGTTGCCTTAGACAGAAAGCCGTTGTTACACCGAGGCATATAAGCTACCTATGTTTATCCGGAGCGCGGGAAAATTCTTTTCGTTACAGCACAGATAAATACAGATGGTTCATCAAAATCATTTAAATAAAACTGACTCTTGCTCCGACACAATAAAGTGCAATTCCGGTCACACACTTCTAATTACATACAGTCATATTCACCTAGAAGTTGCGTCTCTTTCTATCGCTGACTGAGTTGGCCCGACCAGACGAGCTCGCTGCGTACGTAGCTTCATACCTAAAATGCGGAGTGCGCCTTCTGTGTTTTTCTGTGGTTAAATCAACATCTTTTGAAACACAAAGTAAAAATCAGGATTATTTTTTTTTCTCCGACTTGTATTCCGTGGAATGCCGTTTTTATGTCACAGAACGTCGAAATCCATAGATTTTTCGTAATCCTAAAAAAAATATTTTCCAAACAATGGTCATCGGAAACACGAAAAAGATCAGTACCCTAATTAACATACCTACACGATCAATCGGGCTTTGAATCGTTTTGAGAAAAATTGCTAATAGATTGATTCGTAAGTTCGAAAAAAAATCTGCTCAACAACGATGAATGACGCAATGAATGTTGTCGTAACCGTTTACGAAAATGTGTTGCGTAATTAGATAACCGGTCATTATACATTTATGCTATAAATAAATTCAAAAAAAATCAAAAATTAAATAACAATTTCCTTAGAAAAAATAATCATAAGCAACAATACGTCAAAAAAATAGTCAAATAACCCGCCCCTAATAGTAAAAATAAAACACTAAAAACAGTACTAAAAATAATAGTAAGAAAATGACATAAGTTCATTCATCAATAATATTAATCTCTGTTCATTTTACTGTCACGCAATAGGGAAGATGCCTGGGTCAAAAAAAAGAAATTCTATTTAGTCCGTCAGGCAGATAATAAAAAAATATTAGACACGTATTATTTGCTTTATCATATTAATAAAAAATGACTTAGATACAACGCATTAAAGTTGGAGAGTGGGGGTTGATACGTCACAAGTATGGATAAAATCTACATACAAGTGACGTCATGGCACATTATAACTCAATGTATCGCCGTAATCTTTTGATAACGTAAAAAAAGAAAAAATACGTGTACGTTATTTTTTCATAATCTACATTACGGACAAAAAACATTTTTTTAGTCATCATCCCTATTGTCTCTCAACATTGCATTGGCGAGAATTGTGATAGACTAAATAAATTAAATAGCGGAAATAATTTCAACATTTTGAATTACTTGTGACTGAAATTGCGAAATTACTGTCCGTAATCTGTAAAAAAACCTCAAAGATGCCATTAACTTTTCTTTTTTATTAATCTTCTTCACAATATTAAATGGTTGTCATTGAGTTTGTCACTCGATATGGCCAGGATCAACATGAGTATTATGGAAGACCTAACACGTGACAGTCATTCATTTATTTTTATTTGAGAAATATTTTATTAACATAACATAACATCACGCCTTGTTTCCCTGAAGGGTTGGGCAGAGATAGTAGTCTATGGGGCAGAGGTGTACCTATAATAGATACACCCACATTTCGCCAGTTATGTTTGAAGTCCCATGTAATAGGGGGCGAGCCTATTGCCATCAACCGGGCACAAATCCAGACTCCAGGTTACTAATGAGAAATTCCAGATAGAAAAACCCAATAACACTTTACCCGTCCCAGGAATCGAACCCAGGACCTCATGCTCAGCAGTAGCGCTTGCAACCACTAGACCAACGAGGCAGTAAAAAAAAAGTTATTTTATTAAATTGGACCTAAATAATAAAACGAATGTTGAAGCTTTGTTGAAGCTTCCACTGAAGTCCAGTGTGGTACATTTGGTTGTGTATCGGTAAAGATAATTGAAACAATACATTTTTGTACTGTAATATTAATTTTATTTCTGTAATATAAATAAGTAAGTAGTAGTAATTTTTCTCTCCTGCCCTTATGCCAATTTATTTGTGGTCCTCGCAACATGTCTTTTTCTTCCATACTTCTCTATCAGTCGTCAGCTCGTTAGTCACCCCCTTTCTTTCCATACCATCTTTCACACAGTCCATCCATCGTTTCTTTGGTCTTACTTATTTCTTTGGCCTTTTCGTACCACATCAAAGCCATGAAAGTTACATCCCATACAAAGTGTTTGAATTTCTAATATTTATAACTAGTTTCTAATATATAACTCTCTGCCCAAAGGAATGACCGAGCTGCCATATAAAAGGTTCGGTTGTGCCTTGCGAAAATGGTTAATACAGGAGAGCTTCTACAATGTTAAAGATTTTTTGAATAAAAGCACATGCCGATTTGGTTTCCGCTAAGATACTGGTTCTTGCTCTTATTTCCTGTGACTTTGCCTTTAATAATAATTTAAGTAATTGAAATCACTGTAATTTTAATAATTGTAGTTCAAATTTTCTTATATATTTGTGATAATTCTAATAGTTCTAATAATTGTAATCATATTCAAATGATTGTGGCAAATTCAATTCAATTAACTATACCTATGTAACTATAATTTTGCATGCCCGTAATGAGGGTGAAATATGTCCCGTGCTATAATATAATTTAACATCTTGTGTACCCACCATATTTCAGGCAAATAAATGATTTTTACTTTACTTTACTTTGTGTAAAACAAACTTTTCCACGTCAATAATATTTAAAAAACGAACACTTTGAAGCTAGTTCGTACTTATTAGTAAGTACGAACATAATCTAATAAAGATTAACCTATTTCAAAATAAATTGCCAACCAATCTTAACGGCTTCACCGACCCAAAAATAAAATTTCCTTTTACAAAAATTCGTAGGAGCGAAACTGCAAAATCATCGGAAACCGGTGAGGCTCACAAAATGTCGGTGTTTCAGTGAATGGAACGAATATTAGGTGTTTGTGGGACTCCTCCTGCCACAGAATAGTATAGTACAGAAGGTCAGCTCCATGGAACGAGGGAAAACAGGCGCACGGGCACATAGACGCGTTCTGTTAGGATGGGGACTTGTGAAAACATTATGGTTGCTACTACACAAACTTTTTTTTTTTGTACTGTATACGAAATATTACAATTAAAATATGTATCTTTGTAGGTTGACTGCACCGCTATGCATAGCGAGCAGTTTTATAAATCAAATTAAAGCAAAATCCGAAATAATTTGATGTTCAGTAACAGAACGCATGGCGACCTCAAACAAATTATAATAAAATTAATAATAACCCCACCACCGCACCGTTGTATATACGTTGACGTCGTGGTGGGGCTTGCGCGCTCCTGTGAATTCTAGGGCTGTGCCGCTTGAAATTACTTGAAACTGCTTGCCGAAACAGGTGTAGGGTCCTCATCCTGGACCTGACCAAGAGATATACTTAAACCCACAGGGCAGCATGTCACGAGCTGTTAGGCAGTAGCGACCCCACGAACACTATCTCCCGCGACGGTCTTGTTCCTTATCTCTGACTTGCTTTTATTGGCCGGCAGGAGTGAACACTGACGAGGAACAGAGCCGCCACCGCTTTCTTTTCTTTATTGGCTGGCTTGAGTGGAAATTCGCACTCGCTGTACGTGAAGCTTGTCTATGTGTGCGCGCGTTCTCTCTCGTTTTATGGAGCTGACTTTCTGTGCCTATCTACTCTGTGATTCTGTGCTTCGGAAATAGGTCAGGGATATTCCGGTAAAGTCTTTTTGCGACGTCAAAATAGAATTACTTGGTATACGGAGACATTTTCAAGCTGGATTAAAAGTTTTTCTTGAAATGCTTGCCTAAGTTTCAGTTTTGTATTAGTTTTATAGTTTTGTGCCTAATTAGTGTTAATAAGACACTAAGGCTGCCTGTCCACTGGAGCGGAGCGAGGCAGCGGAGCGGAGAAATGTGCCTATATTAACCAATAGGAGCGGAGCTCTGAAGCGGAGCTTAGATTCTATTGGTTAATATTACCACGTTTCTCCACTCCGCTGCCTTTCTCCGCTCCTGTGGACAGGCAGCCTTAGGGTGCCTTTGCATCAGAGATGTGCTAAGCTACGTTGCTATGGATGCGTTTGATATCCACCAATCATATTCATTGGTCCACATTGCATAGCACTGGTGGAAACGGGTTCAACTAAGCTATGTTTTTTACATGGAAGGATGCGTGCTATGAATGGGAGCTATGGATGAGCGAGTCGAGTAGCTATGTGCAGAAAAGAGTGCCTTCTCTACTGTCGATGCATCGCACAGCTCGAGCTGCATATCTTCCTCGCACAGCTACCTCAGGCGGCGCATCTTCATAGCACATCTTACTCGCTCCGATACACAGCTTAGCATTAGTGGAAACGGTCACATAGTTTCTTAGCTTAGCTTTCACATTCTCGCAGCATAGCACATCTCTAATGGAAAAGCACCCTTAAATATATTAAACCCAAGTCAAGTCATGCGATTGCTTATTAATAAATCATTCAACCAATGACAGCAGGTTACAGGCGCTTGACAATTTGTTAGCTAATTTTCGTTCAAGAAACCGGGCGTCAATGATAGGGTCGTTTGTCAATCAAATGTGATTTTCTCTTCAACTAAATAAGACAAAACAATTTCTTAAGTAGATTTTTTTTATAGTTTTTATGCCCTGGCTCTGGTTTATGAGAGATATTTCTCGACGGCTTGTGAAGCCAATGGACGGCATGAAAACTCTGACACCAGGTTAGTTACTCATAATCAACCTATAATGATCCCACTGCTGCACTGCTGGGACACTGGCTTCTTCTTAATCAAATACGTGGGCCCAGTGCGGGTTGGTGGATGTCACATGTCTTCAAAGCTTCGGGCCCTCGGACATGTCGGTTTCCTAACGATGTTTTCTTTCTTCAAAAAGAAAGAAAGCTCTGGCCACACTGACACTAATCCCGCGCGGGATGAGGAGGAGTGTAGATTGTTTTAACGATTAGGAAGTCACGCGACTATTCGTGGCAGTTTGAACACCTCCATACCAGTTAGTTGCTACAATCTGTGCGAGCGATGTTCGTCCCGCACCCAGCGCGGGATTCACCTCAAAATGAAATTAAATTAAATTGTTTATTCTGTAAATAGGATATTAGAAACACTCTTCACCGTCATCTTAAAAAAATTAACCGTCATCTTGAAAAAAAAAAAAAATAGCTATATGAGTTCGGCGTTTCCTATCTGACTACTCTGAGAAGAAAGGCCGAAACAAACTTAGAGGTCACAGTCTCTTTTAAAGTCCAGACATAATCTTAGATAGATAGATAGATAGAATACTCTTTATTGTACACCCAAAAATCACAGACATAATTAGAAATTTTACATAGGGTGACACAATGGGCGGTCTTATCGCTTAAAGCGATCTTTTACAGACAACCTTTGTCAACCTTGGTCAGGCCATATGAGGACCATGTAGATTCTGATTGGTTGTGGTTTGATTTTTCTTGTGATTTCTGTCTGAAATGGTCTTTTGAGAAAAGAACCACACAGATTTGAGTGGACCTGTCCTGTCAGTGCAAGCATTTGTCAGTAATCGTGGAGCTCAACTCAGAACTTAAGGAGCTCAACTCGACGAACAATACCATAGAAAGGACATTTGGGTAGGCCGCATAAACTACTCAAACTGCCAGACCATCATTAAAACTAACCGAGAAAGAAAAAAATTATGAAGAAAAAAAAACACTCCTCACATTAACAATAATTGAAACAATATAATACTTTACAAAGTAATCATATCATTTTGTATTATAATTTTCAACAATTTCAATATGTATATAAAACTGGTATATTTTAATGATTTTACATATAAAAAAATTCAAATTTTATAGTTTTATCACAAGGCTTAGCAAAGCGAGCACCTCAATCCCATGCTTTTTTATGTTCTAAATAATCTGAATTCAGTGTGGCCAGAGCTTTAGAGTTCAGTTTCTCTGTTTCACAGTACAATTTATAGTATCCAATTTGTTGTGTCCGACTGTCTGTCACAGGTAATTTGTCTTTGAAACTACTAGCATCAAGGTAATTTACTAAGACATTGTGACGAAGAGCGAATTTCAGGAGTTATCCAATTTAAGAATATAAAACGAAGGAAATGAAGACAGGCTACTTGACTGGTTTAGTGGTCGAAAGAGCTACTGCTGAGCATGAGGTCCTAGTTTCCACTCCCAGATCGCGCAAAGTATTATAGGATTTTTTCATCAGAGATCGGCAGAGTCTCAGCCGCAGTTTTGAGTTTAGATTTGTCCCCGGTTGATAGAATAGGCTCGCACCCTATTAAATGGGACTTCAAAATAACTGGCGAAATGTGGATGATCTAGAGGTATCGAAGAACTTCATATCCAAACAGTTTGAAAACAAAATCCCGTGAACACGAGGACCACATCTGTTACCGCCCCGGTTCTATAGCGGCCGAGCGCTGCAAGCAGAAGTTGTCCTTACGGTATATAGATATGAACTTCTTCGATGGTACACCTACCTTTCCCTACGCGGAATACAGGCGTCATCAAAGAATTTAGTGCCAGATCTTTTCCCCTGGAAGTTGTTCCTCACTCACACAAAGTAATAAGGTCAAACCAATGCATAGACTGCTACTGGATAGATTGCATGTCCCAGCTATTTCTCTTGGGCATTCTTACAGCGTACATGACAGGCCCCTTATTGTCATGCATTGCAATACGATATAGTGCTGACTCCTATTTATAAAAGTGGATAAAAATGGGATAAGGTCATTTATATGTCCAAAAGATGACAATCTTATGTAAAATAGGTACACAACTACGATTTTTTTTTTAAAGAGATCGTCGAATTTATTTCCGACTAAGCTCCAAGGTTACTTAGGACCAGCGTCAGTGGGTACCTATCCTAAGGTGATCTAGGTCTTCTGCCTACTAATAAAAAAAACAAAGAACGAAGGGTCGACAATTTAAAAGATGGAGTGACGACATCATGCGAATAGCCGAAAACTTCCAGATGGCCACCTGGAATGGTTTGGAGGAGGGTTTCACCGCAAAAAGCGGCCCTTACACCTAACAATACTAACCTTATTGAACCTTATTTAAGTACAAAACTAACATTACTAACCAATAAGTACTCAACACAACACAACAAGAACAAATTGATAAGTACCTACTACATATAAGGGTATGAAATAAAGCTAATAAAATGATTAAACTAATAACAAAATTCTGTGAATTATATCTATCTAACGTTCGGATTTCTGCAATATCCTAGTGAAACAACCATTGGGCACTACCAAATGGGTCTTCCAAGAAGCCTCTTCAGGAGTCGCTAATAACATGATATTTAAGAATATAATAATTATAAATAGGTTACAAAATAAAATTCAGAAAATAATGATATTGTATGCTTACTGTAACTAGAATATTTAACATAGTATCAAAACAGTGGTCCCCAAACTAGGCAGCGCCTGTATCTTGGGGGCCTGAGTTGCGTGATCTTAAATTTTAATTCGAAACATGTTTGCGTTAGCTTATTTTTGATTTCAGGATGTTTGAAAATGGACAGAATATTAAATAAGGTTAACGAACTCCCAAAATAAAAATAAATTGAAGATAAAAAATAATTCCAATTCTAAATATTGTTAAAGCATGTGTCTGTGTGTTGTTGTGAGTGTGTGTGAGTAGCGTGTGGTGGTGAGTTGCATTTGTGAGTTTTGTATGAATGACTTGCTTGTATATTTTGGTGTTAAATCACAATATCTTCAGTATATAGTAATGTATCGTTGTATGACAGGGATAGAAGCCAACTTTCTGTCATTCTTTTATACTGGTAGATAAGTTTTAAAATTCTTCTGCTGTTGTCACCAAAAATAACGGCACTGAATGAATAGGCAAAAAAACAACTACTTAGGCTAACTGTCCACTGGAGTAGAGAGGAGAGGAGCGGAGCGGAGCGGAGCGTAGCTGAGCTAATATTGACCAAAGGAATTGCTTATAATCTCCGCTCCGATTCAGTGGACAGGGATTTGAGAACTGTTTTAAAAATTCATACAAAACCAGAGCGCGATGCGGAGCGGGAAAGCAGAAAAAAGCCAGTAGGGTGTTGGAGCCCGCTCAAATTACTCGTCGTGAACTCGGCCTAGCTCCGCACAATCCGTAACTCCGTTCCGCACTACCTCGCTCCGCATCAAGGGACAGACACAGTACGCAACTCCGCTCCGCATTGCTCCCTTGCTCCACTCCGCTGCCTTGCTCCGCGTCAATGAACAGGCAGCCTTATTTATTGAAGAATTGACACCAGTAAGGAGATCACTCTACCAATGTGATTCATATAAGTGAGTAATGTGAGCCTCACAGTCCTACTAACGTACCAATACTTTTACAAATAGTATATCTGGAGATGACGGCGCAGCAGAAGTTACTCTAATCACCAAAAAGGCCGGATGAAAGTGACACTGGCTGGTGACTGCTTGATCGATGGCTAATGACAGGAATTATGTCTGGAGAGCGGTAGGCTGTCATACCACGTCCACGACGAACTGCTACATTCTAGCACAATTCTGAAGATATTGAAGCTGCTGAACCACTAATACGATGACCACTTCTGGTAAAGGCTAGCCTGCGCCTATAGATCTTCGAAAAATTGCCACAATAAATCTTCCAAAAGAACCCAACAGTAGCTGATAACGGCATTGTGTCCCAAACGTTTTATAACAATATTGTACACCCTTCAATATTGTAGGAGACTTCATAAAACGCGTCGATGCGATGCCCCCAGACAATATCGGTAAAGACATCAGTCAACGTTCAAACACTGGACAATAGGTCACAAAATTAATGAAACAGAAGGATCGGCTCCATACAACTAGCTAAAATAGGCGCCCGCACACATAGATTTACCGACATAGCCCGAAGAATTGCCAAACTTAAGTGGAAGTGACATTGCTCGCAGAATAGATAGCCGAGGGGGCCGAAAGGTTCTGGAGTGGCAACCGCGTACCGGAAGACGTAGCGTTGGAAGGCCAGCAAGGTCGACCGATGACCCGGTGAAGGCCGCAGGAATCCGCTGGACGCCAGAAGCACAGAACCAGTCGCAGTGCCGATGCTTGGGGAAGGCCTATGTCCAGCTGTATACGTGGACGAAATGATGATGATGAAGATACATAGATCCGTCGTGTACGGTGATCTCAAACAAATGCCGATCGCGAGTGCGCGTGCACTCACTGTACGTGAACCATGTCTATATGTGCGTGCGTTTTCACTTATTGTATAGAACTGCCCTTCTGTAGCTATCTATTCTGTGACAATGGGTTCTCGGGCGTACAAATGGTGTTTATATATGGTTGAAATCTTTTGTTAGGTGACGTGTAAAAGATATCGTTCGTAGGTATTTTTTTAGTTTCTTATTTTATTGAGTGGCAAACAAGAGAAAGAGTTTCTTGCCCGTTCTTCTTCATAGGTACCTTCTAGGCTTTGGAATGGGCAACTAGCTTCATCTTTGTGACTGACCGACCTCTTGACAATTCAAAAGTGCCTGTATCTCCAGTTCTGATTTCGGAACAGAGTGTAAAGTTCACTCATCCACCATAGAAAAGGGAGGATCCTCCTACCAGACGGGTGTTATGTCTGGCGGGCAGCTGCCCGACTGTTGATGTCGGATAGTCTTATATAATTTTGTCGTTCGCGCGGTAAACTCAAATTGCGCGATGCAGGATTTGTGTGACGTCATGTCTTTGATGCGTAGTTTGTATGTGGCGGTGTAACCGCTACACCTGTAATAGGGATTTTGACTAAAAATTGTTTTTTGTCCGTCAGGTAGATTATTAAAATAATATGGATACGTATTTTTTTCTTTTTTACGTAATCGAAAGATTATTTAGAAAGATTGATTAGTAGACTTTAAAATGGCGAAGTACACACATGGCAGCAAAGCTCTTGTCAGGAAATACGTTCCGGTTGAAAAAACTAAAGAGAAAATAAAAGAAAATGACAATTAATCAGATTCTAGCTCCGATTACATTGTGGTTGAAGATGCAGACACTACAACTGACCTGTTGTCTACATCTCAAGATTGATCTGACATTATCTCTTTAAAGAGAGCAGTCTGGATTAATTTGTAGAAGAAGAACGATCATCGCTTGATGGAAACAATATCACATAGGTACCCAAGAAATACAGAGGACGAATTCTCGTGTTAAACATTTAATTGTTGATATCAATACATTATAACTTAGTTTTATATTTAATGATGATACCACTAGAGTTTATGATCAAATTTTTGATGAACTGCAGACTGAAAGTATAAACATGTCGCCTCTTAGACGGTATAATCGAGAATAAAGCTTGAAAGAGATGCAGCTAAATATCAGCATTTTACACGGAGTGACTGCCTACCTGACCTCCACAACTCCACAACCCAGTTACCTACTGGGTAACCCGATACCCCTTAGTTAGACTGGTTGTCAGACTATTGGGCTTCTGACGATTTCGTAACAACTGTCAAAGAACTACGAATGACAGCCGGGACCAACGGCTTAACGTGCTTTCCGAGGCACGGAGGAGTCTCGATATGTAATGGATGGTCACCCATCTACAAACCATGCGGGTGTTATCATTTAACCACGAGCCTTAACGAAAATCCCCTGGTTAGTTAATGGTCCATTAACTTTAATAAACATGGTGTCAATATATAAGCCCAATATGCTCTTTTACGACACCCAAAATTAATGGCAAAGCAGTAAGAAAGCCATTTTCAACCGGAATCAACGCGTTCGTCCAAACGTTGCTCCAAACATCACAGAATTTATTTTGCGTAAGAATATTCCAAGCATTTCAAAACCTAGCGGAAGAAATTTTAAACAAATGCTTAAAAGCACTCAACAGGAGTTTCAAGAAAATCTTATATAGAATAAGAAACATTTTATTTTTTTGCTTATTGTATAAGACAGTCACTGAAATTGTGAAGAAGGTACTGAAAAAAAGGTCTTTCCCGACGAGGTAAGGATGTACATTTCGATATTTTTATTTTCTATGTAAAATGATGCGAATCCGCTGGATGCGGGAAGTACAGAATCGATCGAAGTGGCGGTGCTTGGGGGACGCCTATGTCCAGCAGTAGATTTCTTCCGGTTGAAATGGTGTCGATGATGATGATACGTCATTTCCCACCCAAATCCAGGCTCCAAGCTGAGTCTGAAATGATTTAGATAGGTCGTAATAGAAAAATCCGACTACAGCTGCCCGATCCAGCCAACGAGACAGACCATTTTCGTATGGTGATAGATCTTTCAGAAAGTCCTGATTTTTGAGGAAATGCAATAGGGACCAATTTCTGTGGCCAAGCAGTGCTGCTGTGTTCCGGTTTAAAGGGCATGGGGACTTGTGTGTCACATTTCAAATTTAACTCTAATGGCAACGCATTCTTTATTTTTCGTGTGGTTAGTGACTAACCTGGTGTAAGAGTTTTTATTCCACCCTGGGTCTCTGACTTGGCTTCACATGTCGTCGAGAAATATCTCTCAGGCATGCCACCGGTTTGCTCACAATGTTTTCGTTCACCTTTTTTAAAGCAAGTAATAATTATACAATACGTACATGAATCCGTGCCTTGAGTTCGAAATCGAGACCGATTGGCAGTCCGACGGTCACACCACTAGGCTATCTCTGCTGTTGTAACGCATTTCAATAACTCTGATATTGCAGATGTCCATAATAGGACCACTTACCATCCAGTAGCAATTGTGGAAGGCTTAAACCAGCAGTGAACGTGTTTCAGCTGAAATGATGGTAATACACAACACACACAGGTGGCGACATCTACAATGCCACATGCGAGCTACGCATTACACTGACGTCACGCATAATCCTGCATCGCGCAAGCAAAGTTTACCGCACGATGAGTATATACACAAAGTCCCGACATCAATCATCGTGCAGTAAGCCCACCAGAGACCGTCTGGTCGGAGGATCCTCCCTTTTCTGTAAATTATGACTGAACTTTACACCCTGTTCCCCATATTTCTATCCACGCATACCTAAATTCTTGATCCCATGGGGGTATGTAGAAACTACATGACGCTATTTGCGATCCTTATAGAGCGTGTATCAGAAAGGTGTGGTCATATAAAGGGGGGGTCTGTGTTCAAATAAATATTATGCTTTCATTCTTTTCTAAGGGTGTGGCACAGACCATCAAATTGAAAAAAAATTCAATGGGATCAACATCGTATGGCGAAAATATAATCAGCTGTCCCATAAAAAAGGTTGCTGGATTGGCTTGTTTGCCATCCTTTAAGAGTCTATACCTCACATTGTTTAACATGATCCTCCGCTATATCGTAAATACTGCAGCATTATTTTTGAAATAAATACGTGGTAAATTTGAGGATTAATGTTAAGTACTTATGTTTGACGAAAACACGATTGCATAAAATTTTATCGATGGAAAAAAATAAACAATAAATCGCTGGTATTCAAATAACATCATAAAACTGTATGATCACTGAACTATAAAGCAGACACTGTGTTTTTTTTAATACCATTTTTTTCGCTGTAAATAGAAATTACCTAAACTATTGACGCCTTGGAGCCTTCTCCGTGCAATCAACACAAGGAGTGATTTTGAGCCGAGGTATTATGGACTGTAACAATAAAAAGTCGAATACCTAGTTGATTTTGTTAAAAGGAAATATGTTATTTAGGTATAATGTAGGATATTCGACTCAGACGTCAAAAGCCTCTAGTAAGGATATTACAATAATATATCCAATTGTACGAGTATGTAGTTTATTCTCCGGTTATGTAAGCGTGTTAGGTTTTGATAGAAAAATATCTGCCTAGGCTTTTCCGAACTGCGTTGAGGTCGGATTCTATTTTTTACTATATTCGCCTGAATATCAATCTTTTGAACCCTCGACGGAAAAACAGGGGTGTTATAAGTTTAACGTGTGTATTTGTCCTGTGGCAACGTAGTTCATAAACGACTGAACCGATTTTGTTTTTTTTACAAGGAGTAGTAGTATTTACTTGACCAGGAGTTACCCAGTAATTGTGACCCAGTAGGTAAGTGAGTTGAGGAGGTAGAGGGCAGTCGCTCCATGTAAAATACTGGTGGTATTCAGCAACACCTTGCTAAACCGGATCCAACCCCAACTGTGATAGACCGGTGTTCACACAGTTGAGCCTTTCAGGCTTCTGAATACCTGTATGTCATAGCATAGGGTAGGGTATTAATTCGTGTTACAACTAGGCCGGTTCGAGCCTTTTGTAAAAAAGCAATTTCACGGACAGCGGTGCCAATGAGTTAGCAAAAGTTATAATTACAGACTAAAACAGTATGGGATGTATTCATTAAAATCCGGTTCAACACCCAGTTTTCAACTGTAAATACACAACTCTTAAAAAGCTCAGAGGAAAACGCGCCCAAAATTGAGGTTCTTCAAATATAAATCTCATTGACACGGTGCACATACTTTACTTGGGAACAGTTATTTGACTAACCTCACAGAAAAACTAGACCACGAGGTTTTTTACAAACAGTTCCTATAACTCACAAAGTAGAAGTTTAATTAAAAATATATATATTCTGGTTTTTTTATAGTGGACGCTTGTATTTTTTTACAGTAAAACTTTGTGTTCATTTGACCATGTCCTCATTTCTTTGCTTCTTGAGAAACATCAGAAAAAAAAACAATATCCACATTTTTAACAAACCCGAGAAACGTGCTGCAGAACTTTTAGCTTTTAAAACAAAGATTTTTATCAAAAGAAAAATGCGAAATTGTGCTATAACCGAGACTCGGGTGAAAGCGGCCACAAATATAGCCCGAGATCGTTGGAATTCATAGCCCGTTTCCCGAGGGAGGGTAATGTCAAAGCCTCTTATAAATGCTGTGGAAAAGTCTAAATATTCCAGTACGAAATTACCTAAAGGTATCTTTAGGTATATTTCAACTGTCTGTGTCACCTTTGGTGGCAGAATTTTGAACTACTAGAGTTTGAAATAGCGCCATCTGTTGCTGTTTTAAGCAACTGCTGATTGAGAGATGGAACTGTGACGCATTTCAGTGTTTGACATTAATTTTCACTAGATGGCGGTTCTCCGTAAAAAAACTGTTATGTTCTTCAACCATCCGTTAGATGTCACTGCTAGTACTTGGTAAGTTTATGTCTTAATTTGTTTATTAATTGACAGATGGCGTTGTCTACAGCTTCTTGAACATAATTAACAATGAATGAAAAAAAAAAACTGGATAGGACTTCGCACGATGTTTTCCCGGTAGTTAGCTAGTTTCTTTAAACTCCCGCTAGATGGCAGCATTTGAAGCTTAGAGTTTACAAAGCAATTTTATGAACCAGCGCTTTTCTTTCTGTATTTTTCCATTAGTTTTAATAAACGACAGATAGTACCTAGCGATTAAAGCCCAGTCTGCTACAAATTGGCAACACGCTGTTTCCTTATCGCCCGTTCAATATTATTTATTGGTATTTTTATTGCAATATTTTTAAAGAAAACACTTCAATATATTTTCCTTAATTTCCAATATTAGTTTCCAGCGCCATATTGTTTTGATAACAAATCGATCGGAGCTATAATGTTTTTTTTTTGCCCCAATTTTGCTAGTCAACAAAATATCACGCCTTGTTTCCCCAAAAGGTTCGGCAGAGGTGTAGGTACCTACATAGCCAGTAATAGAGACCATTTACCAATCAATGCAATGTTTTGTAAATCCTCATTGAATATTTTATATATTATATTATTTTGTTACTATTATATTATTTACTCAATACTTACACACTGTATTTATTAACATTTATGCACTGGATTTATTAATATTTATATACTGGCTTGATTTCCGTATCTACGTGTTTTTCGGGTGACCACTGACAATCGGCGCTGTGCTGTGTGCCCCCCATAGCACAGCATTATGCTGAGTGGAAGCCTTCTTGTCACAGTCATGACGTGCAGTTACCGAATAAGATATAGTTGTTATGTTTTTAAGTTTATACAAGTATTGTTGTTTTTTTGTATGCACGTGTTTCTGTGACAAATAAACCTATTTATCTTTCTTCTCTCTTTCTTTCATAATGGATGGTTCCGTCTCTCTTACCAAGGGGAATCATGTTACCGTGTTACCCAATAACTGGGGCGTAAAGATCGGATAAGCAGTCCCATCTATACTTCATAATATTATTAAGAGGTAATTTGTTTGTAAGTTTGTATGTAGGGGGTAATCTTCGGAACTATGAGTCGGATTTGAAAAAATATTTTTCCATCGGATAGCTCAATTCTTGAGTAATATTGGTATTCAGCTGCATACGGTTAGACTGGAAGCTGACCCCTACATAGTTGGGAAAAGGTTAGGCAGATGATTATGGTTAATTGGTTCAGACCGTGCTTAGCAAGCGGCTGTCTAATTTTGCACCGTAAACTAGTGTTCCTGGGCCTGTAACGGGTTTAAACAGTTCGTCCATGGAGATATTGTCACGATCACCATACTTGGTAAAGAGATTGGTAGTCGCAACATCTTGTTAACATAATCGTTTTTACGAAACGTTCCTAGCGTGTAACTCAGTAACTGGGTTGTGGAAGTCAGATAGGTAGTGGCTCCATGTAAAATACTGATTGATCTTTTCAGCTTCATCTAGTTAGACTGGAAGCTGACCCTAACGAAGCTGGGAAAAGGCTTGGTAGATAATATGATGAAATAAAAAATTGTAATAATCACCATACTTGGTAGATATGTCAGTAAGCCCACTTTCGTACGGTCGTAAAAATATCGTGGAGGGATTTGATCGCGCACTGGTTTTTCAACTCTAAGTGCTAAGCCGAGCGTTGAGAATACAAGGCGTTGGAACGCACTCTCTTCCCAGTGCATTGAAAAAACACAATATTGGATTTTCAACTCTCGGCGCTAAACAGAGCGTTGAAAAGCCAGTGCACGAAAAAAAATCGCCAAGATTTTATTGCGTCCGTGCGTACTTACAGTCACCGTATTTTACTTTTGCAGCTATCTTCGTGTCTTTTGTAAAGTTATACCTAAATTGTTCCTTTAAACTTTTTTTTATTTTTTTATACTGCTGTGTGTTGCTATTGACAGACAGAAGGATCCGTCATCTTTAACCCGGAATTGGCGACAGCATGGTAATTTAAAAAAAACTTGTTTACGAAAACAAAAAACAATAAATTATATCAAAATATTGTTTCACAAAAATATAAATCAAAATAATGTTTCACAAAAATATAAATCAAAATAATGTTTCACAAAAATAAATATTAAAATATTGTTTCACAAAAATTGGTTTACGGAATACTTTGGATACTTTCATAGGTACTTACTTAACTACTTATATAATAAATCTTGGCAACCAATTTCCTAAGGTGGCGGGTGCCACCATTTGGCACCCGCCTCTAAGGAAATTGACATATTACTGAAATAATAGCGATTATTATAATACGGTAGGTACCTAATAACGACCCTAAGCCCTGGTTCACACGGACGTCTTTTAATCGTGGCGATTTTTTTTCGTACACTGGATTTTCAACCCTTGGTGTTGAGCCGAGCGTTGAGGTTCCACGCATGAAACACACTGGATTTTCAACTCTCGGTGCTAAGCAAAGCGTTGAAAAGCGTATGCACGAAACAAAATCGCCGCGATTTTATTAAATCCGTGCGCACGTGGGCTAGCGATAGCATAAGTAGTATCATACTCTAAATATCACTTCGAAAATCGAACAGTGTCTCGTCGTGAATTCGCGATTATTTACTTTAAAAACAAATGAGTTCTCTTTCGGATTGTGTGCGCTCACATAAATGAGGTTCCAAGTGAACTTCACAAAATAGGTCGATAGGTGGCGTCAGCCAGTACAGTCACAAAAAATTTAAAATATGTGTGTCATAATATTTAATTTCACCATTTTACATTCAATTTTAAGCCCTTAATTATTCCAATTAATAACCACAATACTTGACCGTAGCATGTAGGTATGTTTTTAAATTTAATTAATTAGCAAGGAACACAAAAGTTTTGTAACAGGAAATGGCCAGTTAAAAGTAAATTGGTGTATTACGCCTGTTATAATGGCCACGCCATATTTTGTACAGGACTTTTTATGACCCATTTGTGTGATGTTATTTTGTTTCAAGTTTTATTTTTCTGTTTTATTGCATTACGTTGGCCATAGTAGGGGCTTGTGGCTATATAATAACAGCCGCACGGGTCGATTGAAGGCTAAGCTACGCTTGCCGCAAATCGGCCATCTTTGCAGATTTGCCCCTCCGTGCCTCGAAAAACACATTAAGTCGTTGGTCCCAGCTGTCATTCAAGGATCTTTGACAGTCGTTACATCTTCAGAAGCCCGAAAGTCTGACAACCAGTCTTACCAAGGGGTATCGTGTTACCCACGCAGTAACTGGGTTGTGGAGGTCAGATAGGTATAGCTGTATCCAGTTAGACTGGAAACCGAACCCAATTGTATATTTAGGAATAGGCTGGACAGATGACGACTTCGGTCATAGTATGTTATTTCAGGCCATTCATAACTTTATTTTATAAGTACCTACATTAATACATACATATTTATTTAGTGCTGCGCCCCGCGGTTTCACCCGCATAAGTTTCGATCCCGTGGGAATATCCGGATAAAAAGTATCATATGTGTTAACCCAGGTTATAAACTATCTGTGTGCTAAATTTTATCTAAATTCATTCAGTAGTTTTAGCGTGAAGAAGAGACAAAAATACACACTCACAAACTTTCGCCTTTATAATAATAGTGTGATTGAATATTGTGCTAATAATTTTTTTTTTCTTTGTTTTCAGGTAAGTTGAAATTGAATTATTCTGCGTACTGGAATCATCGTTTCAAGTAAGACAAGAATAATTTATAACTTCTCTACTTCTATAATTTAAGGTTAAACTAGTCGCGGGCTCGAACACACTGGTGGGCGTGGCCAAAAAGCACGCTGTCTCACCTGGCATCCTGTCCGACAGAGATAGTATCAGTGATGAGCAGTTAGGCGCTAGTCTACACGCACAAAGTCTAGTTCGCATGCATACAAATACCGTTCCGACCTATTTTAGTAAAACTAGCGCGTAAAAAGACCATACCAAAAACGCAAATTGGATATGGATTACTCACACAATAACATAAAGCTGCAATGCATAAACGAGTATAAATTGTTAGGTTAGGTTAGGTTAGATTTATTAGTTATAAACTGGAAAGCCCATATAGATGCATTGGCAAACATACTAGCCAGCTTTATGTATGCTTTGGAGGAGCTTAAAAGAGCTGCCGATTTTAAAACTGCTCTAACAGCATACTATGCCTACGCATACTCCTGGCTAAATTATGGAATCGTGGTGTGGCGTAGACAAAGACAGACTTTTTATTCTACAAAATAAATATGTACGAATTATTGCTAATATAGATAGCACAGAAAGCAGCAAGCTATTATTTGTAAAATACAAAGTCTTTACACTACGAGTAACTGGTATCTACATTTTAGAAGTTGGCAAATTTGTAAGAAAACACCGATCACTATTCCCACTCACTAAGGACCTTCGCACTGCAACATCGCAGTGTTAGACGCCAAAATAAAGATGAATTAGCCTTACCAAGCTCAAAAATTAACTATGTTCCATTCAGGACCTTTAGCCATGTGCGTGAAAATATTTAAGCTTCCAAATTCAATTAAAGAGAAGAGAATTGTAGAGTACGAAACTAAATTAAAAAACAGTCTCAAGTCAAATTAAAATCGTATTACACTCTAAAGGGATTCTGTGACGATAAGTAAATCTTGACATTGAAATTCATACCTATACACAATACACACAGCATCTACAATTTTGACTTACTACCTACCTATGTTATGTTGTGTCACGATTATTATTATTGCTATTTGCTTTAATTTAATTTTTTATCTTATTCGCTCCATGTAAAATACTGGTATTCAGCTGCATCCAGTTAGACTGGAAGCCGACCCCAATATAGTTGGGAAAAGGCTAGGCAGATTGATTGATTTTATGAATGAAAATTATGACCAATCAATTTATTTATTATTTATTTATTTAATACTTCAAGCATAGAAATGTACAGAGGCGGACTTAATGCCATAGGCATTTTCTATCAGTCAACCTTTGGGTGATGCAGAGACAAACAGTGGTAGGTGCAATTGAGGAATATTTTTAAAGTAGTTATAAAGATACACATATACCTATGACAAACTATAAATATAATATATATGCCTAATCATATATAAATATAAGCACAAATAAATATACATAAATACACGAATATACTAAAACAAATAAGACATTCAATGGGAAAACATTAACGTTGTGATGATACTGCCAGCTTCTTACGAATATGCTCGCGAACTTTAACTTTAAAGGCTAATCGGTTGGTTGCCATCCTGATTTCCCGAGAGACCGCATTCCACAGAGAGATAGACTGAACGAAGAAGGAAAAATGAATGAAGTCTGTGTGGTGAGCGGGACATTGTGGAACGCGATTTTTTGATGACCGTAGATTTTTACTGTGGATGTCACAAATATATTGAAAGTGGGGAGTTAGATAACTAGAGGAAGTGGGAGAGTCAAGAAATGAAAACAAGGTGGTTAGCGCCCTTTGCTCTCTGCGCTGGCGTAATTGTTCTTATCCTATCCTATATTATATCATGACAGTAACTTATTTAAATAAAAAAATGATGGACATCTGGTAAACATGTTAAAGTTACTATTTTGGTTTAAGCGCAGTAGTTTTTAATATTGTGACACTGTAGCACATTAAACTATTAATATTGCTGTGCCCTAGCAGGGTTCATGTATGAAACCTATATACTTGTAACAATTTATAAACTAAATGAATGCAATAAATGATGATTATGATTATGAATAAAAAAATACGAAAAGTTCTTTGGAAAATCGAGTTTTATGAAAAAACCATTGCATAAGTCAATCACAAATACATTTTACTGACCTTTTCGATAATTTAGATTTGTCGGTACCGACTTTGTTTTGGAGCTTATACACTTCCTTCATTACTTATTTACCAAAAATTGCGTTAAACTTAGCAAGAAAAACGAATCTTGGTTGGCTCATAACTTTTTGACAGTTTTTTATTTTACTGTTTTGATTCCGCACAGACAAAATAAAAAATGAGACAAAATGATATCTTGTTAACTTTGTATGTACAATCTCAAACAGTGGAGTTAATACCTTCCCGAAATCTGTATGGAAAAAATATCGATTAGTGCAACCTTAAGCTCGCGTCCTGTGCAAGTGGGCATTAAAATGCCTAGGTACATAGTCACTGGATAAAAAATTGTTTCAGCGATTAAACCCTAGAGCAGTTTGAGGCTCATTAACGACAAACGATTTAAGCTTCGTGCAGACTAGCGCGACGCGACAGCGCGACGCGACACCGGCTATTGTTATACCGTGAAGTTTTCTTATAAATTGTATTGTTCGAGTCGCATCGCGCCGTCGCGTCGCGCTGGTCTGCACGAGCCTTTAGTTGCTCCGTATTGAATTCGAAACAAAATTGAAACCTTTCGAAACTTTACTCAAACGATTTTTTTTTATTTTTTTATTTATAGAAAAAACGATACAAGTTTTACTATTGTTTCTACTTACATCTATACAAATAAATAATATTAAAGTGTCTGTTTGTCATGTCAAAATAACAGCTTTTCATGAAATGCTTATAATAAGAAAGTACGAGTACATTTAAAAAAAACTGTTTTATTTCACTTTGTATCTCTGTCTGTCTGTTTTTTCCGGCTAATCTTCGAAACGGCATTGCCGATTATGACGGAACTTTCACTGACATATAGCTGATATTATAAGGAGTAACTACTTTTATTTTAGAAAAAATATCAGGATCCATGCGGGCGAATCCAAGGCAGCAGCTGGTGTCACAATAAAATTGCTCCATGTTTGAATTCTATAAAAACAATAAAACTGCATTAATATAAATAAATAAAATTACGAAGAAATATCAAGAAATGCCGCCTATAACAATTTATCAACCACTATTTATGTAACCCCGTCATTTCGAAGGGCGGTCATCCCCTGGGAAATAACATGGCGGTCATAATATTTAACAGTTATTATTTACTCACACTACGGGTATTATTGTTATAAGGGCCAGCCTTCTGACTATAGTATACTTACATACGTCTTTATTCCTCAATAATTCATTGTAACACTGAACATTTGGAGCTTTCCAAATGATTTTTTTACACCTCAAACTAATACAACACCTAATTATTCAGTGTTATTATTGAAATTCATTATCATATCGTTTTAGTGCGCTATATATCAATATTCCATAATTTCTTCTCAATAATATCCGTATATAAATATATTTTTTTAACGTTTCCCTTCTCCACTAGGAATTGATCCTGAAGGCCTACCACGAGCTCTTAAGCGATCCATTTTAGGACCTAAACTGAACTGACGTCAATTTAACGATTCAATTTAGGCAATGCCATCTGACAGCTATTGTCCCAAACTGATACGCAAGTTTTGGGTTTTTTGTACTTGTTTGGTACTATGACGTCCATAGAGCAGCTCAACTGAAACGCTCAACTGTCAAAATAAGCGATTCATTAAAAGTGATGTAATATGCCTTTCCTGTTGTTTTCCTTATACTCTGATAAAGTTAGAGCAGCAAAGGTATACTTTAGACAGGCTATATTTAACATTATTTCAACTTTTACTCCGTGTTGCCATTTTTTTCCCCGAGTCTGATATAGGACATGACGTATCGAAATAAGATGAGACATTTTTATAGTGCGTTCAACCGATTTTGACTTCTATTGCGTTGGTGGCATGACAAATGGCAGCTTCAGTAAACACATGGTATTGTGACCACTTTTTTGCTTATAATATTCAACCGATTTTGTATAGAAGTCAAAATCGCTGAACGGACTGTAAAACGGTTTATTTAAATGTCTAATCTTATTTCAAATGGAGTATAGGTTAGTCACAATGTTTTAATTTTATTGCTCTGTTACCGACATTCGGTCGTTGTTTTGAAGGTCCATTTGAAGATTTGAGAATGAAAATAAAACATAACAGGTAATCAAAGTACTTTTTTAAACATCATCCAACTTAATATCACCCAATTATTAATGAAAAGGTTAGTGAAGATGTTTGGATGTTTGTTAGATACATAATAATGGCTTAGCGGCAGATTTTTTATCCCGGTATCTAGTATTTTCAAATGAGATAGTATTTTTTTAAATGACGTCGTTTTACGATCTCGACTTGGGCGGAGCCTCTGTTTGGTCAGTCTTTCCAAATCAGCGTTCGAATTTGCAGTGGTTTCGGCATTTAAAAGATCACTGACACTGTTTTAGTAACACAATAAAACATGCTATTATCTTGTTATTTTAATATTTTCTCGAGTTAAAGTTTTAGTAATTGATTGTATTGTTTCTATAAATTGAATTAAACAAACCACTCGACAAAACCACCTTTATTCGCCAGTGTCTAAGTCCTAGGTTTAGTGGAAATCCCACTAAGTTGACAACACTGCTTTTCTACAATTTTGTCATTGGCCACAGATAGCAAAAACGTGAAAAGAAAAACGTTTTGTTACGTATTTCAATTATGGTAGTTTTTGATAGAAAGTGTTTTAAAAAATGGTTTTTCATTTTTCGGCAATCACTGTACATTTTCATTTCTAAGTAAGTGCAACAGTTGTAATTAAAACCAAATTAAATTATAGCACAATAATTTGGAAATTAATCATGCCTATATGGTGGAACAAAACATATTTGAAAAAATGTTACTTGGTTCCGAACGTGTCTGACACTGAAATGTGCGCGAAACAAACATAATTGATAATAATAGCGCTGTCTCTTTCTCACTAAAAACGTTTCAAACGCAGTTCAGCTACAAATTGTGATCTGTCATCTACCCTGTGCCGTTTCTGACCAAGCTCCGGTGTAATTCTTCGTTGATGGTAGATTGAAAACCGACTACCTACGAGTACCTAGTCAGTTTTCAATCACACACACCTCTTAACTCAAAATCAAAGCATTTATTTCAATTATAACATTTACAGGCACTTTTGTGTTATCACTTATCAAGGACTCATTCAGTTTGAGTTATTTGGTGAAGCTAGTTGCCCATTCCAAACGAAGTAGGTTAATGATAGAACGGGCAAGAAACTCCATGGACACTCAGTTTATCAAAACATTATGTTACAGAGGTTATTTGGTCAACAATTACAATCTCAGTCCTTTCTAAGACAAACTTTTCTTTTCATGTTTATTACCCACACACGCCATTCGGTGCGCGACGCTTTTCTCAGAGTCAAGTACTATATCTTGTTGCTTAGTTTGTTCAATAAAACTTACAAACAATGCTAAAATGCCTCAGTTAATTATTTTATAATTAAACAATGCTAATACTCACAACACAAAGGTTATTCAGATTAAAGTTGAATGAGAACCTTCATTACTTTCTACAACTTCTCTATTACTCGTACTATATTTTGACAACACTTCCTGAGATTAAAAGAATTTATTAAAACAACAGGTATTCATTAGTAAATTGCAATGTAAAATAATCGTATTACTTTAAAGTTGGTTTTCTATTATTGAAACTTATTTATGGAGTTCTCGTATAAAATTATTACATTCAGATAATGATCTTAATATTCGCAAATTACGCCAGCTTAGCGCTTTGTCATAAACAAATTTAATTTGTTAATATGACTAAAAACCTAAAAATCATTAAATAAATGTTCCCTTTTAATTTTAACTTTAGTTTTAGAACCAACATCGAAATTAGTAATAGTTTGTTTTCCAGTCGAACTCAGTGACTGAGTTCACAAGCTGGACAATTGATGGCGTTTGATCTCAAAGGAATCGATAGCGTTCACAGATACACGCAAATGGTTATAACAGTATTCAACATTTACCCATAGAGGGCAGGATCAAAGACTTTATGGTGATTAACAATTATAATAAATATATACGCATAAGATTATGCAATAATAATTGGTAATAAACTCCGAGACTAATGAGCCTAAAATTTTGAAATAAAATCTTGAAGTAGTTCTATACCTACATAAAGATTACAAGAAGTACCAATATTGCTAGTACTCTCAATATTGCGCGTACAAATTCACATTTGCAGTTGGAAGGTATGGTAGAACATGTTTTTCAACTACAATGTTAAATTTGTCATTGGACGAAATTAGAATTTGACGAAACCCTTCATTGTGTCTGGTCCAACACGCTCTTTACCGGGTTTTTTTCTTTTCGACCTAGCTTAGGTCGACATGAAAGTGACAGTCAATTACTATCCGTCTTATATCCGACAATCGTTCGACAGCTACAGTTGGAAAGGTCAGCCATTCTGTTTGAACTTTGATCCTTTGAGATGAAGTTTTTCTTAGGGAGAAGTTGACCTAATAGAGTTAATAAGTACGGCACATTTATCCAGGTTCTAGTAGCGGTATTGGACTGTACATTTTTCAATTTCGTACAAAAAAGGTAAGTACAGAGAATGATCACAAGCCTTTTGAGCTATTCTGTAAAATTCAGTTACAAACTCACTCAAGTGAGCGCACACAATTCGAAAGTGAACTCATTTGTTTTTAAAGTAAATCATCGCGAACACAACGAGACACCGTTCGAATTTCGAAGTTATGTGAGAATGACAAGAAAGGCCAACTTCCTATATTATTCCATTATTATAACCACTGCCTCGTTGATCTAGTGATCATGAGGTTATGGGTTCGATTCCCGGGTCGGGCAAAGTGTTATTGCGTTTTTCTATCTGGAATTTCTCAGTAGCAGCCAGGAGCCTGGATTTGTGCCCGGTTGATGGCCCCCTATTACATGGGACTTAATACGTTGAGCGCCATGTGTATCCTTCCGTAATCACATATACCACCTTCAGAGGCTGCGTGTTTCCGAAAGGAAACCGCGGCTCTTTATTCGGAGGCCAGTGTGTCCGCAAGGAAACACATTTTAATACATTTTACTAGAATTAGAATTTTATTGATTTGTAAGAATGTAGTTTTACATAGTATGGTGTTAAAATATTTTTGTTAGTTCTATACATTCTACCACAAAGTATATGGTGTACAAATATTCAATTGTCTATGAATTCTAATACCTCTGGGCCGTGGACGCCAGTTGTTACGTTATATGTGAGTTATTTATACGACTTTTTGATCAGGGGGCCAATTCTCGATTTTCGCCATTTATCTCGAGTTCGAGATCGTAAGTCTATCTCTATGTCTATTAAAAATATCTCTATCTCTACCAAAAAATGTCGAATTGAGCAGAATTCCGTATTCTCAGTAAAAATAGAAATAAATGTTACGAAAATGTCGAGTCGAGTGAAGATAATGTTACCATTATGAAGAATCGCACGTTCCGGTTTAGGTAGCTATGAGTTAATGAATGATTTTGTTTTAAAACGCTGACTAAACCTAATTATTTAAGTATAAAACGAAACGTTTAGTGTAAAAATAATCAGTTTGACAAATTGACAGTTGACTGTATAATATTAATTTAGGTATTTTAGGGTGTGCAATTAGTATTTTTGGTGGGTAAAATTAGTTTAGTGAACAGTTATACATGACTAATAAAATTATGAAGCAGACGATTATTTACCTTCGTTTTCAGGTCTATTTTCGTGGTATCCTGAATTACAGGAGCCAATAGATCTATTAGAACCCTTATTAAATCTTTATCTAATCTGAAGTTTTTAATGACTTCTGTTTCGCTCAAGTCGTAAATATCGACGGTGGGATAAGTGCGCTGTTGTTGCCGTGTATTGGCCAGTTGCTCGCCACTTTCCAACAACTCCGAGATAAAAATGCTAATAAACTCGTCCATCTTTCAGTGGTTTCCAGTCCAATCGTGGGTACACAAATTACAGAGTCTGTTATTTGCGCGAAGGTCGTCGTTTCAAGAAAACACAATGCACAAATCAAAGAGTATAAATCGAATTTCCAGTAGGTATGAGATGCCATGCCGTATTTTATTTAAAAATTAAAGAAAAGAAAACACAGTGTACAATCCAAAACTCAACGAATTCACTCAGAAATGACGTATCTCTACAATCGACATGACATCTCTACTGCTCAGAAGCACTCGACATGAACTCTAACGTTAGCCTTCGACAAATGTCGAATTCGACATCCCCAGAATAGCAACTTTAAAAATTTGTCGAAAAAATGACGTCATTAGAAATTTTTGTCGAGTTCGACACCATCTCTAAAATCGAGAATTGGCCCCCAGAAGTTATGTCTAAAAGT
Organism: Xanthia togata; assembly: GCA_963853775.1. Classification (NCBI taxonomy): domain Eukaryota; kingdom Metazoa; phylum Arthropoda; class Insecta; order Lepidoptera; family Noctuidae; genus Xanthia; species Xanthia togata. Next base: position 8,186,004 of record OY970817.1, on the reverse strand, counting down.
CTGACGGAAAGTCGGAAAATGCAAAGTCCAAAAATTAAAAACACGGTTTTTGGGCTTGGCGCTCAACATGTTAAACATAACTGGCGAAATGTGGGTGTACCTACTACAGGTACACTTCTGCTCAACCCTCTGGGGAAACAAGGCGTGATGTTATATGTTAGGTTATGTTAATATAACCAACCAGGTAGAACTAAGCCTAAATTCGCTAATCTGGTACAGTTCTGGGACATTGAACCTAATCAGCATAATTATGTTCCCACTCCATTGACTCAGGCCTCCTCTCTTCGAGAGGGATGGGCTGTAATCTACCATGCGGGTCTAGTGCGATTAGTAGATGTCACATGTCTTAGAATTTTCGATTCTAGGACATGCCGGTTTCCTCTCGATGTTTTCCTTCACCGTTTTTGAGAGCAGTGGTGTTGAAATTATTTACACAACGTAAAGGGCCTGCCTGGGTTTGAATCTACGATCTACAACTCGTAAGTTGGGGGGCCGTTACCATCGGACCACCACTGCTCTTCCAAACTACTGCTGCTGCTGCTGGGTCAAGCCAAATCTCACCCAATATCACAAAATTCAAAATTCAAAAGTCATTTATTCAAACTAGGCTGAGAATCAGCACTTTTCGAACGTCAAAATTACATAAGACAGTCCCACAAAACGCCCGCCCTTCACCACTTCCTAGTGCTTGAGCTGGGAAGGTGAAGTGGCGCAACAAACTCCCAAGCAGCACAGCTGTCTGTTCAGAGATAACTTGACTGAAAATTTAAAAAAATAACATTATACACACACAATTTTTTTTTTTTTTTTTACGTTACTTTATTTACATTTCTTTTTTCGTTATTTATGATTTTTTATTTTATTTGATATGTTTTTTTCTTGTTTTTGGTTGACTGATAGAAAATGCCTCAGGCATTAAGTCCGCCTTTGTACAGTATTATTTTACCGGTGCATAAAGTTTTAATAAATAATTTACATTACGCAACACAAACATAATTTAAATTATAAAATATTAGCCATATTATTATGACAGCTAGCACGCGCCAATATACCAAAAAAAAACATCGAAAACTATACTCAGGCAGAAATAAAAATAACTAACGTGGGGAGAGGGGGTATTTTTTCCCCCAAGAGACTGTGTAAAATTACGAGAAAACTTAAATTAAGTAAAACAAGTTTTTCCACTAAAATATGGCTAAATACTACACAAAAACCAGAGGGTTTGTGGGGCAACCGATTGGAACGAAGTTCTTAGCACTGTGTTTCCCATTTTGAAAAAAACTCACGTGAGATTAGGGGGAGGGGGTCGAGCCAAATTTCACAATATCTCACCAAGGGGGCAGAGAGGGTCGAAAAATCGACAAAATCACCTTACGTAATTAATGAACGTTCCCTTTCATCAGCTAATGAAAATACGACTATTTTCCTTTAATTATAGCAAAAGCAGGAAAATAGTATGATGAGAAAAATAGACAATAGGCTGGCAAAACAAAAGAAAAGGCAAAACATTATTATACTGTCTTATTGTATGTGTGGTAGGTAGATTGATTAACCGACTTCAAAATGAGAGGTTCCGCCAATATATTAATCAATAAGTCTCGTCAAATGATTCGTAATTCAGGCTTAGAGAGCAGCGGGACTAACTGTTTCGGAAACACTGTCACTTTTAAAGCATCACTAGTATAAGTATTGATAACTACTCAGCCACATCTCAGTGGTGTTATTCTCTAAACATCACTTCGAAATTCAAACGGTGTCTCGTTTTGAATTCGCGATGATTTATTTTAAAAACAATTGAGTTCGCTTTCGGATTGTGTGCGCTCACTTGAGTGAGGTTCCAAGTGAACTTTACAGAATAGTACTTCTACTTTGTAACTTGACCTCTATTTCCTTGATTGTCTAAGATAATTGTATTCTCTTGTCTCACGTGTTGTATAGATAATGTCAGAGGTTAATTAGAGCAGGTTAACTTGCTCAGTCAACCGTAGCTCGCTATGATTGTCTGTTAGCTCAGCCAACCAACGCCAACTGTTCTGATGAGTGATGCTATCAAGATTTTGATGAAGGATCTGTATTTATGATATTACTAGAATATGTTGTTAGTTCCAGTGTACCCAGCAGTGCTTATTCTGTGAAGTTCACTTGGAACCCCACTCAACTGACCGGACAAAATTTTAAAGTGAACTCATTTGTTTTTAAAGTAAAGAAAAAGAAAAAAATAAAGAAAATACGTTTATTTGAATAACGTTACAAACGTTATATACGTTTATTATAATACTACAAATTTAAGAAGGTTGGCACAATGTACTGCGCGGCCGCTTTTATACAGTCATTCAAAAGAGATGTTTCAAAATGTATGGAGCCTCGGCCACGTCTATGTACACCATACAAAACAATGGGGAAACACAATTAAAACAGTTTTCAATCATCCAATTACTTTAAGTTGGCTTTGTTTGGTAGTAAAACACAAGAATGTACACTTGAAATTGCAACACACAACAAAAACCTGTCATGGCGGTAAGCTGTCATGTTGTTTGATTATTGACGTTTGACATGTTTATTTGTCTTCATTGTCAAATCACTGCGTTTCGTTCAGTCATTTGTAGACTCGAGAAATTAAAACAAAACGAACATCAAACTGCGAACGACAACGAAATCGACTGAAGTGACAGTAGACAGTTCATGATCTATGATCAATGGCCGATCTATGGTTACTGAAACTCGATAAAAATAATTGATAAATATCAAATTATTACAAGAAAAGTATGCATTTAAGCAATTTATCTGTATTTTTCCCGAATTCCATAGATTTATCTCGATTTTTCGAGGTACTGTACACATTCTGGGCCGGATTTGGAAAATCTCCTTTGTTCGGTTAGTCGTGAAATTTCTTTTCCTATGGTTTTCTTTTTATATCTATGTAGTTACAAGGATTTTTCAGCTGATACTTTAAGGATAAGCAATTGAATAAAGGTACTAATTATTTGCCGAATCATAATTAACGTCACTTAATAATAACTCATGTATTGGAGTGTTACATTTAAGCGTAACCAGATTTTATTTAAAATGGAATAGCTCTCTGAGGAGTTGGAATAGAAAAATCTAATTTCGCATGATGCTTTAACTTCATAAAAGGTTCAAATCACCATAATTGGTAAGTTTCTAGGGTTTCCAATTGAAGCGCAAGGATCGATTTTAGGGTTTTTGAAAATCAATTTCTTATTTTTCAACGGTGTCGATTATAGAAAAAAGAAAATTGCACAGCATACGCACAAATTAAGACCCACCATAGTAAAAAAAAACATCGTAGTATGACATGCCGTTTGAGAGGTACAGCAATTTGCTAAACGTTACCCCAGCGGCATCTTGAATAACTCTGAAACCTCAAGACGCACAAATTTTATTTTTTGGGCACAAATATGATCTATCTAAGTAGCTAGTTTGTACACAGCTACGACCACCGGTTAAAAACATGCCGATGGGGTAACGTTACTCAGCGAAATCTGTTTTTCGTGAATATCTTTGGATCGACTGGACGCAAATATTCTAAATTTCGGGCACATTTACACGAGATGGGGTACTAATTATCTGTCGAGCCGAAATCCTGAAAAGCGACAACATTCCGCTGGAGTAACGCACACTTATTTGCGGTAAACATGACGCAGAAATAACATAAAACAAAAAATAACATGTTAGGGGAAAATATGCGCCACATCCACGCAAAACAGACATCGCTCAGCATAATGTTGCGACCCTATGCGAGGCAGTGCCCTAGCGCTGATTATCACCGAAAGAAGGCAAAATTTAAAAAAAAAATTGCGTCGTAACTCACCGTTCGAATTTCGAAATGATTTTTAGAAAATTACAACAAACCAGGGGGCCAATTCTCGATTTTCGCCATTTATCTCGAGTTCGAGATCGTAAGTCTATCTCTATGTCTATTAAAAATATCTCTATCTCTACCAAAAAATGTCGAATTGAGCAGAATTCCGTATTCTCAGTCAAAATAGAAATAAATGTCACGAAAATGTCGAGTCGAGTGAAGATAATGTTACCATTATGAAGAATCGCACGTTCCGTTTTAGGTAGCTATGAGTTAATGAATGATTTTGTTTTAAAACGCTGACTAAACCTAATTATTTAAGTATAAAACGAAACGTTTAGTGTAAAAATAATCAGTTTGACAAATTGACAGTTGACTGTCTGTCAGTGTCAGAATTTGCGCCTTTTTGCGGTTCCTTCAATACTTTTGTTATGTTTACATGTACTCTGTGTTACATCATTATTGGGTGCTGTTTTAAATTTCACAATTTTTGGTGGGTAAGGTTAGTTTAGTGAACAGTTATAGATGACTAATAAAATTATGAAGCAGACGATTATTTACCTTCGTTTTCAGGTCTATTTTCATGGTATCCTGAATTACAGGAGCCAATAGATCTATTAGAACCCTTATTAAATCTTTATCTAATCTGAAGTTTTTAATGACTTCTGTTTCGCTCAAGTCGTAAATAGCGACGGTGGGATAAGTGCGCTGTTGTCGCCGTGTATTGGCCAGTTGCTCGCCACTTTCCAACAACTCCGAGATAAAAATGCTAATAAACTCGTCCATCTTTCAGTGGTTTCAAGTCCAATCGTGGGTACACAAATTACAGAGTCTGTTATTTGCGCGAAGGTCGTCGTTTCAAGAAAACACAATGCACAAATCAAAGAGTATAAATCGAATTTCCAGTAGGTATGAGATGCCAAGCCGTATTTTATTTAAACATTAAAGAAAAGAAAACACATTGTACAATCCAAAACTCAACGAATTCACTCAGAAATGACGTATCTCTACAATCGACATGACATCTCTACTGCTCAGAAGCACTCGACATGAACTCTAACGTTAGCCTTCGACAAAATGTTGAATTCGACATCCCCAGAACAGCAACTTTTAAAATTTGTCGAAAAAATGACGTCATTAGACATTTTTGTCGAGTTCGACACCATCTCTAAAATCGAGAATTGGCCCCCTGCCCTTTCATGGATGTCAATGTCGAAAACGGTAAAAACATTTAGACAAGATGACAATTTTATATTTACTGTATCTTACAACAAAGCGAAAAGGATCTCCAATTGCAAGTTTTCTTTACGAAATATTTGATACAAGGTCGTGTTACAAACGGCGGAATTAAAATGAGTAAAAATTCAAAAGGTTCACAAATAACTTTCTTTTGAAATATAGCCCGTAGGTCCAATTTGGTCCTTTTTATGGCATTTTTTTCATCTTCGCTTTACGGTTGAACTTGAAGAAATTGGTAACAGGCTAGGTAGGTATTGGTACCTTTGACTGTGGCTAGGTGACTTTACACATTGGTATAGTTTATCTTTTCTTTTTCATGTAAATTATTGCCTTACAATCAGAATTTCTCCTGTAATAGGTACAGGAGAAATTCTGATTGTAAGGCAATAATTTGCGAGGGTGCGTTTACAAGGTACAAAATCAAACATCCTGCAGAATTATTCTCTAAATATCAATTCGAAATTCGAACGGTGTCTCGTTGTGAATCCGCGATGATTTACTTTTAAAAACAAATGAGTTCGCTTTCGAATTGTGTGCGCTCACTTGAGTGAGGTGAGTAGTGAACTACTAACCTTAGTAAAATAAAGATATCCCGAACGATTGTTTTATTTATCATCATAGCAAGATTCCTAACAAAATACAGGGTCAAATTAAGTTAGCTAGCCAAACTCCACAGATGTGATGGTATCTCTAAACATGATAAAACCAAAAGAATTTTATTTGAAGACGTTTTTATATTTTGGGATCATCAAGCGCGGATAGTTTACAAATATAAGTTTAAAAATCAGTATTTTTTTGTGTAAAATTCCCAGACGTGATGGGAATTGGTATCATAATATGATAAAACAGATTTTATCGACTCACACTTCAAGTAACAAAACTACCAGAAGTCATTGACCCAAACAACTTTTTTTTTCGTCTTGTGAATAGCTCGTGGCTAAATAATATTAGCCGCACGGGTTGATCCATCAGGTTAAGCTAGCTAAGCTTGCCGGGGTTGGTCTGTGGATGGGTGACCATCTTTACCTACCGAGACTTCCCCGTGGCTCGGAAAGCACGTTTAGCCGTTGGTCCCGGCTGTCATTCGTAGACCTTTGACAGTCGTTACGGGTCGTCAGAAGCCCGAAAGTCGGACAACCAGTCTTACCAAGGGTAATACGATAAGTATTACCCAGTTACTGGACGTGGAAGTCAGATAGGCAGTCGCTCCATGTAAAATACTGGTATTCAGCTGCATCTGGTAAGACTGGAAGCTAACCCAATTTAGTTGGGAAAAGGCTAGGCAGATTGATTGTTTAGATATCAATGCCTATTACGTCCGCGGAGTTTCACTAAGTATATTCATTTGACCCCGTATACTCTTACACAAACAAATGCAACTTAACATAATGTCCCTGCATTCTAAGCAACTTGGAACTGAGCGAGAGTTTCAACAAAACCTGTGTAGCGGTTTCATGTTTTGCACAAACAAACAGACAAAGCTTTTGATGTGTCGGTTAAACATTCTCAAACTAAGTACTTATGTGGATTTAGCGAAATAACTTGCATACGGTAAAGGGTTCCTTTATACTTAACTGACCTCGCCCCGCGGTTTCACCCACATAAGTCCCGATCCCGTGGGATTATCAGGATAAAAAGTATCCTATGATGTAACCCAGGTCATGGTCTACCCATGTGGCAAATTTTATCCAAATCCGTTCAGCCGTTTACCCAGAAAGCGTAACAAAAAAAATACTTACATCTTACAAACATACTAAAAATTTAATATTTTCTCTTTAGAATATTAGTTTAGATAATAATGATAGTAATATAAAGTGCACTTTCAACCCAGTCGTTGGTCGCAACTCGCAGGCTCCATTGCTGAGTGTGCTGGTTTCCCGTGTCCGATCCCAGTAGCAAATTACGAAGGCAATGCCATTCGTTTTGATAGTACATTCATTGCGTTATTTACGTTGTCGAGCAGACAGGTTTTTGAAACATGAAGCAATGAATCAGGAATTTTCCACAAAATTACTTTTTCTATCTAAAACCCTTAAGGTACTATTACGTACCCGACCGCAGGAGGCAACTGCATGCGACGTGTCGCCGCGACACGACAGAATTTCTATGAAATATCTTCCGTAGCCAGCGACACGTCGTTGGCAGCTACGGGCGAGTGACAGGCGACACGTGCAGCCCGACCGCAGACCAGTAGTGCCACAGAGTACATTTTTATATAGAGTAGTGCCGTCAACGCTCGAGCGATAACACGTTTTTCTATCTTCTAACAACTGACTGGAATACGGGCTGCTGCCGCCTGCGGTCGGGTTCGGAATGGTACCTTTATAAAATTATTATTAAAAGCCTGTGATTTCCCTGATGTCCTACTGCAGGGTGTAATGTTCGTATTTTTTTACTTACGTTTTGGCTATTTTAATTAGATATTATAATGTTCTCTCCAATTTTCTGCATGGCCATTGTCTGTAGTTTAAGCATTCCTAGGCTTCTATATTAATTAGAGCTACTTAGATTTTCTAGTGCTCTCCGAATGTTTGTTTACGTTTTGTAATGTCAGATAATGACAAGCTTAGGTTTTATTTTTAATTTATTGCTAGAACTGCCAGTAGGTTAGGTTGTATACGTATTAGACCTTGTTATAAATTATTATTCTTCTTGTATGTTCTAGAATCACATTGCTATTTTGAAATTACAACCGATCCGAAAAGGAAGGGAGCCGGGGCCAGCAGACCAGTTTTACTCTTGGGCTCGCCTTGGCAGGAGGTCCTGTTGATAGCGCTCGCTGGGAGGACTGTACCCTCTGATAGTGTGGGCTGTGCTTCAAGACAAACTCAAACTCTAAGTCTACGCGTCTTTTTACACCAGACGTCGTTCGTGGGATAACGCCGTTGTCTGCAAACCTTTGACGCCGACCGCTGATAGCTCTCAGCCCTCTGCCTGTCCTCTCTACCACGGCCTGCCCCTCCGAGGTCGGCGACGTGGAGGCCTGACTCGAGGCCCTTTTCTGCACAACCTGCGAGCCTCTTTTCTGCACAACTTGCGAGCCTCTTTTCTGCACAACCTGCGAGCCTCTTTTCTGCACAACCTGCGAGCCTCTTTTCTGCACAACCTGTGAGCCTCTTTTCTTCACAACCTGCGAGCCTCTTTTCTTGACAACTTGGGCCTTCAATTTTTTACCCCGGTTTCCCTGGCCTTTATATTTACATAAAATTAAATTATTTAACCATTTCTTTTTTTACTTTTCCTTTTAAGCCGGGACTCCTCCAGTTCTGGTGATAGTTACCTTGTTGACCTTACATTTTCCCCCTCCCGGGAAAATGTAACGTTACAAGGGCAAAGGTCTTCCTACTCTCTTTCCTGTCTCCCTGTGTAAAGCTGATACTGTCCAGTTCTTGTTGAAAGAGTCCAGCTCATCTAGCCATATCTTTCTGGGTCTGCCGCGATGTCGCTTGCCATTAAGGGACCCATTGGGTTGTTGTAAGTTTTGCCCGTTGGTCGTATGACATGTGGCAGATGTGTTCAATCCAACTCTATTTAAGCGTGACTCACTTTCTAAGTAACATTAGTTATTATTCTGTAGAGGTATGAGGATCAAGGTGTAAAGTCCACTGATCCTCAAGGGAGGATCCTCCGACAAGACGGGTGTTGTGTCTAGTGGGCTATTGCACGACGATTGATGTCAGGACAGTGTAGTACTCGATGCACGGCAACTCTGCTCGCGCGATGCAGGTTTTGCGAGACGTCAGTGTGATACTTAGTTCACATGTGGCGTTATAGATGCCACCACACACCCGTATAAAAAGACTTTAATTTTAATATTAAGTCAATCAGCAATAAAGCCTTATAAGCTTAATAATTAAGTTAATCATGCAAACCCTTTTGCTACATCACATAATATACAAATATACACCAAACCTTACATAACCCAAGCTAGGCTTGAACGCTTTCACCGATATGGCACCACGTAATTCCGGCACGACTGAACTCAATTTATCATTGTGCCAAACTCCGACCGGTCCTAATCTGTAGTCCGATCCTAAGAGACGCTCTTAAGTGCACTTTGTTAATTTGACAGCTCTTCCCTGCCAGGGGAGACAATTGGTTTTTAACAGGTAATTAGAATGATCGTTTTAAACACCTTCTTTAACAACACCTTCAGGGGAATGCTGGGGCTGTCACGGTGGTGCAGCGCATCTGCCATGTTCGCAGAAGCGCGCACACAGGATTTCTTCGCTGTGATGCGCACGCGCTGCGCTTCATTGTTGAGTCGGATGAGGATCACCGCTAATGTTCTCCTGAAGACCTTGTCTGAACGGTGGGATTCACCAATGCTGCAGGCGTGGATGGGGTGGCACTCTCTTTGCAACAGGAGATGAGTGGTTCTCCTTTCATGCCCGATTAGTTTAATATTTTACGTACTAACATTATTTTTAAGACTGTAATACTAACAAAATGGAACCTGATTTCCGAAATAAACGATTATTTATTATTTATTTATTTAAAGTGTAAAAAGTTTAAAAAATCTTCGATGATTTATTTTAAAAACAAATGAGTTCGCTTTCGAATTGTGTGCGCTCACTTGAGTGAGGTTCCAAGTGAACATCACAGAATAGCACTAGCTGAAAACTCGACAGCCTGAAATGCTGTATGCAAAATCGAGAATGTGCCTAATCGGGTACCTGTCAGGAATGGTTCGCGCGTCGTGATCAATAACTCTAGTGATTTATTGATAATAGAAAAATCATGTGAAATATTGCGTTTTCAGATCACTACTCAATTTTTAAATAAAAACTTACTTGCAAAGCGACCTATTCAATATTTACTGCTGAAAGGGAACAGGCAACTCCAATAAGTATACATAAGAGTCTAAAACAGGTAGCTGCATAAATAACCCTTATGTTTTACACCCAATAAGACACAAATTGCCCACACAACCTGTAATATCGAGGAATATAGAGGAATTTATGATCGAATACTGTTCTTGTTTTATTTTTTTTGCTCTGATGGCCGGCTATAGATTTTCTTTTGTTACAATATTAGGTTGTGTGCTACTTTTGTATTCTATAGAAATCCTGTTATTTTTATATGAAAATAAAATATTGTGAGATAACGTTATCATTATGCTGCTGATGTTCTCTTTATGTGACGGAGATATTAAGAAAGAAATAAAGAAAAGTAATTTATTTAGCACAGGGACACCCAATATTATACAGCAGAAAAAAAAACATGCGGGGCAGTCTTTGGGGACTGCCGATAGAAGTAAAAACAGCGTGCGGTGACGATGACGCGAGTTCAGTTTCACGCTTTTTGTTCACCCAAAAAGTACACATATATAATATACACAGTATACATATAGCTCATGGAAAGCGTTCGGTGACGATGACGCGAGTTCCATGACTTTTGTTCACCCAAAAAGTGCTCAACGCGCCGAAAGAAGTTTTCACATAAAAAAAGTGTTAGGTGCGATGTAAGAATTTGCAGAAAAGTGTGCCTTACGGATGCGTCAAAAAGGCCCAATTCAGTAAAAATGCCAGACATTTAAAATAAGTGCCTGACGCTGGTTTTCTACTGGGCCTGGAGTGTGACGTAATTAATGTAAATCAGTTTTATATAAAAATTCTAAATTCAAAATATTTTATTTCACATAAACCTACAAGGGCACTTATGAAGCGTCAGAAGCAAGGTGCACGGTTCCAATTGGTCGTTTCCTATGGAGAAGAACCGGCAAGAAACTCCACGGTTACTCTTTTAAAAGTAAATGGTTTTTACATTTATTTCAAATTACAGTGTTATTAGGTATGAGAGGACAGTGTAGGCCTATCAACAAGTACCAGGTACTTAGTAAGATAGAAAATGGTCGACAGACCTACAGTCTGTTATGCCTACAACGTTCTCACAATCACAACATCTGAAAGAAAAGATTCTATATAAAAGATAAATAAAAAAATAAAATTAAGAAAATTAAGACCTATTATGGCAAATTATCGCAGCTCAAACCATTTTCAGGCTCTTTTGCATTTTCAAGAAATTGTAGTCATTGTTGTGTGTTTGTAGTGAGTCAGAAATCTGAAGATAGCTGCCCATTCTAAAGCGTAAGCTCCTATGGAGAAGAACGAGCAAGAAACTCCATTATTGTTACAAAATATTAGTTACATCATTCATCTTGAAATTATACATGTGAGAACAATGTAGAAAGACGTGCACGTAAAAAGCGTCCGTAATAAAAATATAAAAAAAACAATTTAAAAATTAAAATAAGCCGTGGCAGATAAGAGATGACCAATCCCTACTGACGGCACCCGTTCACGAACATGACACCATTAGCTCAACCATTTGAAGGGAACTTAACGATCCAACACACGCCACCACCAGCGAGACATTTGAGTGAGCTCTCAGCCACCAGGGCACATTCAAGTCAATGAAAGACGTACCCAGTAAATGGTAGCTTTATAGAAGGTACATGGTCACAGTGCTCACACATGTGCTATGCAATTATGCTACGTAATAAGAATGATCACCCGTCCACGGTAGGATAAGCATAATCAGCATACAACGTTCTCTTGAACTGCTGGGACACAAGCCTCCTGTGAGAGGGAGTGGGCCGTAATCCACCACGCGGGCCCAGTGCGGGTTGGTGGATGTCACATGTCTCCGAATTTTTGGTTCTAGAACATGACGGTTTCCTCACGATGTTTTCCTTCACCGTTTTGAGAGCAGTGGTGATGAAATTAAATTAGGGCATGCAAACCGGATACCCGGATAACCGTAAAAACCGGATAACCGACTGATTTGAACCCCGGGTTTTTTGAATAACTAAACCGGATTTTTCGGTTTTTTCGGTTTTGCTTAGTAAACATTCTAAATAAGCATTTTTCGAGTGCTACACCGACGGCGACGACAACACAGGAAAACATAGACCATACACTAGTAAATGTTTCACAGAACATCAAGGACTAATTCGGACAAGTGTAAAGAAGGCAAAAATGGGAGAGCACTTAATAGGCGTGACAACAATAGGTTATGTCAATTGTGGTGTCAAACCGCTTTGATGCGCAAGTGTTTTCTGCATGGGGCCAATTATTTATAATAAATTACCAAGAGATTGGAAAGATTTAAATGCTTTGCTGTTTAAGAATAGACTTCGTAAATTTTTGATAACTAAAACGTATTACAGTGTGACTGAGTTCCTATCTGAGAAAAATATTAGTTGACTTTTCTAGTAATCGTTATAAGGAGCTCTAATTTAATAATTATTCATTGAATGGTATATAATTTAATAATAATTAATCTAATGACAGATAATAATTTTATGTGAAAAATATATGATAATAATTTGATGTAAATGTAAAATACAATAATAATAACTTGATGTAAGTATTTGCATGCCGAATGGCAAAATATGGCTGATCTTCGTACTGTACTAACACCTATTGATGTATCATCTACCCATATTTGCAAAAATAAATTATTCTTATTCTTAACAAAAGTATATAAAGCTTTGAAATCTATGCCTCCGACAAGTGTGGAACCAGAGAGAGCATTTTCATCAGCGGTTCTCATGTGTAATAAAATCCGTAGTACTCTGAATGATGACTCCCTTGATGCACTTGTATCCTTACGGTCATTCTATCAAAGTGAAAAAATACTAATTTGGTTTAGCTGTGTAACTTTAATTTTTAATTTTTAATCTATGTCTATAAGAATGACTGATTTATTTTATTTTGTTAAATTAAGAATAAGACGTCTATTTTATGCGTTAATTAAATAATTATTTTGATCGCATTTTACGTACTGTTGATTTTGCCTGATTATATTTTATGACGTTAAATTGTAGTTTAATAGTCTGTGATTTTAGATTTTGTGTACCTATCAAATGTTCCTAATTTTGTATGTTAGGTAGCTTAAGTTTTGAAGAATATGTTCTATTTTCCTAAATAATAAGCTATACGTTATGTATAAAGAAAAGGAACTTTTTGTATTGTTACTTTGTAGTTGTAGCTTATTTCAGTCCAAAAAAATGCTCATAATTATAATAATAAGCACACATATTTCTAATTTCTATAATAATAATAGAGAAAAAAACCTAAAACCCCGATTTAACCGGTTTCACCGGTTTTGTAAACAAAAAACCCGAAAATGACGGTTTTTATAAACAACCCGGTTTTTGCATGCCCTAAATTAAATACACAAAATAAAGTGCCTGCTTGGGTTTGGGGACAATACCACCGCTCTCTCACCCCGTCCACAGTAAGTAGTCTAAATTGGGAAACGCAGCTAACTTTCAGTTAGATGTTTGGGTAGATGTGGGTTTTCTTTTTTTTATGCATTTGTTTTTTTCTTCTTTCTGAGCTGCGCTTACACGAGCATTTTTCCTAGCAATTATTGCCTGCTACAATATTGTTGGAAGTGCTGGAGCCATTACTGGAGCGAAAAAAAAAACAAACACACGTGCATAAAGATTAGGCCCATTCATGTTCCATCTTTTGAAAACTTAAAAAAATAAAGGTATTAAAATGTCTGTAAAAAATATTTATCATACCCTCAAGAGCTGTTAATTTTATTTTATTCTTGAATTTATTGTAAGAATTGTTTTACTCAAAATGATTAATTCGGCACTAAATTGTCTAGCTAGAATAAATTGGGACGAAAATTTTATTTCTATTAGTCTGGGGCCGAATTTAATTTAACTTAAAGGAAAATTATAGGTTTTTTTTTCATTCATCACATAACATCACGCCTGTAATCCCCGGAGAGTTACGCAGAAGTGTATCTATAGTACTTACTATTAATAAGTGGCGAGCCTTTTGCCATCAACCGGGCACAAATTCAGACTCCGCGCCGCTACTAACATATTCCCGATGGAAAAACCTAATAACACTTTGCCCGACCTGGGAATCGAACCCAGGATCAGTAGTGCTTGCGACCACTAGATCAACGAGGCAGTTGTATATAATCACAATTTTTTTTTAAATAATTATTACCTGATAGCTTAAGTCCAGAGGCTAATTAAAATTATTATTTAATTCGATTATTTTGCAATAAAAATAATAAATTGAAGTAAAATAAGAATAAAATAGAATTTAAATAAATCGAATCGATTTTTATAAGTTTTATGATTGGAGTTTAAATTAAAAATCATTACAAAAAAAAAGATAAAAACTTTAAATATAATTATCTGTAGAGTGGCATAGCTGTATCATCAATCGATCAGGTTGCCATGGTAACGGTACAGCTTACAACACAAGTTTGACGCGAAATACAGTCGGTAGCAAATGTCTTACAGACGAAATCTTAAAGGTAGGTTGTACAGTAATCTGGATGATTTATAGAACTCGGATTTGAGCACGGCTTCACCCGTCTTTTCCCAGAAATATGACAATACTTAATATTTTATTTTGAAATATAACTTCAGTAATAATTTAGGAAATAATTGTCATTATTATGTGGAATGTGGAAATTGAATTTTAGTGAGGATAAAAATATTGGAAATGGATTTTTATCGTGATTAGCAGATGGCCCAACTCTAGTCGTAACATAAGTAAAGGGAATACATTATCGACATAAAACACAAACGAAATTGCATCAAACGAAAATTTCATTTTACATTTCATTCGATTAGTGTTGACAAAAACTCTCAGTAAATCCCAAATTCACTAGTGGTTGAATGAACTACCCAACTGTCAAATTAGTCTTAAAATGTCGTTTTAAAACGTGTATAATCAGCCTATTCCTAATAATTATGTCCGCTGCTGGGACACATACCTCTTCTATTCGAAAGGGGGTGGGCTGTAATCTACCGCACGCACGCGAGTCCAGTGCGGGTTGGTAGACGGTTCTAGGACATGCCGGTTTCCTTACGATATATAGATAGAAGATAGAAAGAAAAGAAAGAAAGAAAATAAATTTATTTGACTCAGGTTAAGGCACACAATATTCACAGAAACAAGAAAAAAAAACAAAAAAAAAAAAACAGAAAAAAAAAAACAGAAAAAAATAACTTAGAATACTGTAATAACTTAGAGTACTGTGTGCCTCACGGCTGCGCCAAAAAGGCCCAGTTCAGCATAAATGTCAGACAACTAGTGCCTGACGCTGGTTTTCAACTGGACCAGGACGTCAGTTTTATAGTGGGTAAGTGTTATAAATGTTTCAATAAAAATACATTTAAAATATGTGTAAAAAAAAATATTGAACTCGATTGGATATTTGTTTAAAAACAATTATAGATAATTATATAGTGACGTGTAAGGAAAGAAAATAAAATGGTATGGTTGCACAAGAAACAATGGACGGTCGTCAATAAATAAAATATTTAATAGAATATTCTGTATTATGTACACCATTACTTCCGTTACCACTGGGCCACCAATGCCCTTCAATCTTATGGATAAGCAATTTTATGGTCGATTAATAATACTTTTTAAACAAATTACAAAAATCACCAAACGTTTGGCCAAGAGTGGCGATCGTACGGTACCTACTTACTGACCAAGGAGCTGGGCCAAGCCAAGAATGAATACGAGTAGGTACAGAATAATTTTTTATAATACCACGCACTAAAACAATCATGAATCTATTTGCAAAAAGGGATGGTTTTGTATTTTCCACTTTGTAGTGTTTTTTTTTTTTTTGGAAGTCGGTTGTTTTTTTTTTTGTAAAAAAGTTTTTAATAAATTTTTTTTGTTGTGGTCACACTGAAAACCACTAACCTTCCTGTCACTATAAATAACAATGACAGGCAGTTATTATAACATCATCCATATAGACTAAGTGGAAAAAATACGTATTATTGAAGCTAACTCAAAAACTACCAAAGCAAAATTAATAAAAAAAATATGGGACTACCCCGCAAGCTTCTTCAAACAAATGAAAAAATAATTTTCGAAATCGGTCCATAATTGAAAATAATTTTTTTTTTTAAATCATTGAGACAAACATTATTAACCCCTACTTTTTTGAAGACAAAAAGAGACTGTTTACGTTTAAAAAGAGACTGTTTCCGCCCGGGATCGAACCGGGGGCCTTGTGCGTGTGAAGCACACGTGATAACCGCTACACTACGGAAACTTGAAACTCGAGGGCGAAATAACTGTACTGTTTGTAAACGCAGCGGTGTGGAGCCCTGCGATAAGAAAGCCATTAATCACTTAAATGGTACTTAACTAAGTGACGCACTCAGTCTCTTTACCCAATGTTTAAGTTTCATTGAAATGTTTTCAATTATAAAGGGTTGCATTAAATTAGCTAGCAAAACTTTTTCTTTTCATGTGGTTAGTGACTAATCTGGTGTCTGAGTTTTAAAGCCACCCATGGGCCTCTGATTTGACTTCACATGCCGTCGAGAAATATCTCTCATGTTTCCTCACGATGTTTTCCTTCACCGTTTTTGAAGCAAGTGATAATTATACAATACGCACATGAATCCGAAAAGTCAGAGGTGCGTGCCTTGGGTTCGAACTCGAGACCTATGGCATGGCAGCCCGATGCCGCGACGGTCACACCACTAGGCTAAACCAAATCGATAACTAAACATTATTAAACAAAATATAAATCAATTTGATGTTTTTTTTTTTTTGCGTCATCGAACGATCAGCTTAAAAAACAGTTTTCTTTGTGTAAACTTCACAGACGTGATGGGACGTGGTTTGTGATGGGTATCATATCTAAACATGACAAAACAAAAAAAAAAAACAGATTTTCAGATTTTTTTGTAAAAAAACCTTTAATTTTGTCGGTTAAAATGTATGTAAAAAAAACGCTGTCCGGTCCGAAAGGGCACAAAGGTACTGCAAAAACATTACCAAAAAGTAATAAAAAATCTTATTAGGATTATTAAAAATAAAAAAGTTATTGCTATTTAAGATTCACATTTTGAACAGAGGTCATAAGTTATTACTTGACACCCGCGAAACGACTGCCACCCGTGATTGAAAAAAAAGTGGCCATTTTTATTTATTTTTATTCTTAATATTTCCATATAAATATTATACTCTCAGTACGATACTTAACACCGTCACGGATCGGAGAGGGTTTTTTTACATGTTGTAAGTATAGTCATAACGTCTGTGTAGTTTGGCTAGCTTATTTAATCTGACCCTATAATATTTCGTACCGATTCGAGACAAGATGACTATTGCTATTAATTATCTATTAAAACTTCTTCAAAACTAGCTTAATTCCTGTCATAAATTCGAAGTTATCAAAGACTTTGAAAGACAACTTTGGGTAGAAACGGCTGACAATTAGTTACCCTTCGTCAAAGTTTTGAGATTTCGAAACTTCTGGAAACAATTTTAAGTTGGAATTAAACGCTTATTTATATTTTGATTTTAATGGTGATGAACAATCTTCGTTATGGACAAAGAAATTGTGAGATATTTTAATAAGTTCATATTCAGTGGCTTAATTATGTATAATTAGTAAACTTTTAAAACTGAAGAGAAAGAGAACATCGTAAAAAAATCTGTAGTTCTATTCTGTAAAGTTCACTTGGTGACCTCACTCAAGTGATCGCATACAATTCGAAAGAAACTCATTTGTTTTTAAAGTAAATCATTGCGGATTCACAACGAGACACCGTTCAAATTTCGAAGTGATGTTTAGAGAATAACTTCTAGACTCAATGGTTGAAATCATAGACATAGAGATTGGACTGAGCGTTCCATATTCAGTTACGCAGTGAATACAGAACGGCCAGCAGTTGTCTCTTTCTAGAATTCTGATTTCGAATAGACTATTGAATTTGGCAATTCGACAAAAAGGACTATCGTTGTCTTGTATGGTTGATTGTCTATGGTTTAAATAGCGAACACGCAGTGAGCAAGCGTGATGAACAATGGTTGTTCCTTCTGTTTAAGTAATCCTTCCTTTACCCTTCAGTGGGATTTTAACAGGTTGATAATAATATATACAAGCTTCCCAGGCATAAAATTAGGCACAAATCGCTTAAGAGTATTATCTTGGGACAAATTTTGGTATACCTTCAATTTTCAAGCCGATCGGCTTAAACGAAAGTAGGTGCGAATTTGGCTATAAAATATTTTGATCATACATGTAGTAAAATGTTATATGAAATAGGTGTCGATTTATTATCAATTTGAGGAGGTTGAAAATTGATTGGATTCGAGCTAAAATGTGGTGACTATAGGTGAGATTTTGGAGATGAAGAACTGCAGTTTTATTCTTTAAAAACCTTACTTCGAAATTCGAACGGTGTCTTGTTGTAAATTTCAATTTTACTTTAAAAACAAATGAGTTCGCTTTCGAATTGTGTGTGCTCGCTTGAGTGAGGTGAGCAGTGAACTTTACAGATTAGCTGTACAGGGCTGATTTCTAAACTTTGGTCCCATGCGCTCAACTTATCCCCTTTTATTCAGCCAATTTTCAGCCTTATCAAGTTGTCTATAAATTCTAGTTACCTAACATATTTCATCAATAAAAGAATATCCACCAACCAAGACCAAAAGTACCTAGGATCTTGAACCTTTCAAACCAGCTTCATGTGTGTGACAGCAAATAGATTTAAAAATGTCCACAAAAAATATCTTACGTGGTCTAAAATGTTTGGCAACCTTGAGACATTCTATGAACATATTATGTGGCTGTCACCATTAGATTGTGAGAACATTTATTTTATAACATATCGGTATTATTTTCGTTATATTATAAACTGTCGAAAAATTGTGAATTGGGTGCATTGGGTTAGGTTAGGTTAGTTGTGACCAACCACGTGCGAGCCGAGCGAGCGAAGCGAGCGGTGCCATTGCAGCGGCCGGCGAGCGCTACTTCCAAGTTGCTCGCAGCTGGGCAGGCTAGTATTAGCTCAAGGTGCGTTACGATGCAAGCAAGTTAGTTCACAATTTTTCGGTCTCCCATGGCTAGATTATAAATGATCTACAAATAATACGTTGCATTTTAAATGGTTTGTTGCAGTTCATAATCTAACTGAAATAATACCGATCGATTATAAAATAACGAAGATCATAATTATACGGTGACATGGCTAAGTTATTTCTGCAAATACCTTGGTACCATTAAAATTTACATTTTATAAAGCTTCACAAATCAATCAATGATCTAGCCTTTTTCCAACGTTTTTGGGGTCAACTTCCAGTCTAACCAGATGCAGCTTAATATCAGTATTTTACATGGAGCGACTGCCCATCTGACCTCCACAAACCAGTTACTGGTTAACACGATCCCCCTTTTTAAGACTGTTTGTCAGACTTTTGGGCTTCTGATTACGACTATCAATAGATGCTCACTTTGGTCACCCATCCACGAATTGACTGCGACAACCATAGCTTAACCTTAGATCGAACCGTGCGATTGTAATCATGAAGCCTCAAACTCCTAACAAATAAGGCTTCCCCTTTACAAATAACGTATTTAAATAACCTTGGTACATTGTTATTGTGTGTATTACATACATAGGAAAGTTTCCAATATGCGTCGTATAGAGACCATTATTGTATTTGCTTTATGTTGTGAAGTGGAAGAACTGAGCAATATTATCAACCAATCACTGATCATTTGAACCGCACCACACTTGTAATGGCAACTCGATCATGGTGGTGACGAAAGTATCTGGTGCTTATTATAACACAGGCACAGGAGTCCTCCTAGTTTAAGCCCACCTAATCACTAAGTTAAACAGTTTGATCTAAGGTAAAATTGTAAATAGTTTTAAGTCTTGAACAAACAAATATTGTTTTTTGTTTATTATTAATCAATGGCCTCTCCCAGGATTTGCCACAACAGCCTGATGTCCGCATCTAGTCTGTCCCATGTGACTTTCATAAGAGGGAACAGGGCCTGCGAGGAATTTGAAAAATAGGTATTTGAAGAAACTATTGCCGTCGTCGTCTTACCTCAAGACTGCTTCCGTAGAGTGTAATAGGGACAGCTGCAGCTCAAACCGATTATAACACAAAAAAAAATTGACGAGATCGACGTTTCGTATTTCCCTTTTTTCTCCTCGAAAACTGTCCCGATTCAATCATTTTTTACATTTGAATTTTAAGAAAGAGTATGTCTAGGTTCCTATCATTTTCTTTTATGTTAAAAACATTTCGAAATTAAAATACTTTTTTGTAATTTTTGGAGGGTCATATTTTCTTCACCTATAAGTTGCTGAAAAAAAGGAAATAACAGGGACGTGTCTACAGCAGACCTTGATTTTATGGAAGACAAATGATTGCTCTAGAGGCATTATTTAGGAAGAAAAAAGGGGAATACATTTGTATGGAGAATCGCAGGCCCTGTTTCTTCTTAAAAGCGATAGATGACCATGTAGCTGGGGGGCATGCCACGCTACGCTTGCCGATACGCGGTCTCCACTCCAGGACTTCTTAGCTCCAACGGCCATCAGTCAGTCAGTCAGTAACAAAAACATCTCACCCAAATAATCCATTAAAATAATTACTGAGACAAACAATACCCTGTCAACCTTGTTATCAGAGAAGCATGTACCTAAGTAGGTACTAATATTTTTCTTTACTCAATTGATATTGAAATGAATACCACCCATCTAGAATTTTCTTATCTACTTAACATGTAATCAGCGTAGGTGTTGAATTCGTTTCCAATATTTTACATGAAGAAACTTCATCTAATCTTCTCCACAAATAACACAGCCAAATCACTGGTTAAAAACATGCTATAAATTCTAACTGAATGTTTCATGCAAATCTCTCAAGACATTTTAGACAGCTCTTTGGTGTGGGATACAATATGTGTCGACACCTTGCGCCATCCCATCTTTCTAGTACGGCGGGTTGTGCTGGAGCAGCTGCAGCAGGTGTGGAACACCTCAAACGGCGGAAAATATTTATAACCCTAACAGTCATAGGTTCTATGGCTACTATATGGCCAGCCCATTGCCACTTCAGCTTGCGTATTTTGTGACCTATGTTGACAACATTGGTTTTCTACGGAACCATCTACGGATAACTGCAATACCGGCTCATGTGCGGCTCACACCGGCACCCTTACACTATTTGTCCACCGCACGTCAACGGGACGCCAAGGAGCTCGAGGCTAAGTAATAACTGCCGCACGGGTCGATCCGTCAGGTTAAGCTACGCTTGCCGGGGTTGGTCTGTGGATGGGTGACCATCTTTACGTACCGAGAATCCTCCGTGCCTCGGAAAGCACGTTAAGCCGTTGGTCCCGGCTGTCATTCGTGGATCTTTGACAGTCGTTACGGGTTGTCAGAAGCCCGAAAGTCTGACAACGAGTCTTACCAAGGGGTATCGTATCATTCAATTTCTGGGTCGTGGAGGTCAGATAGGCAGTCGCTCCATATAAAATACTGGTATTCAGCTGCATCCGGTTAGACTGGAAGCTGACCCCAACGTAGTTGGGAAAAGGCTTGGCAGATGATGACGTCAACGGGACACCAACGAGAGACGATATTATTTGAACCGAACGTGACGTCCTGCACGCGGAGCATGACTGCCATAGAAACGGGTTTTGTCGACGGAAGAATAGACAAAATGACAAATAAACAATCACAATCTCTTATTTTGTCTATTCTTCCGTCGACAAAACCCGTTTCTATGGCAGTCATGCTCCATTACGGTCATGCTTAGCGTGCTGGCGGGGGACACGCGGCCATAGTAAATGTTTGTTATGAACGAGTATCGCTCCTTCAGGGCCGTCATCACGTTCTCGTTGACGTCCCGTTGACGGGGCGGTGGACAAAGGGCCGTACTCTTCAAATCGGAACACAGCAATGCTCCTTAGTGGTAGAAACAGTTAGGACATTTACAGCAACTGATATTTATTTAAAGTAACAAAATAAATAAATAATTCCTTAAAGCAAATCACTCTCTATTGATACAAAAGGTATTCGGAATAAGGGATGCGCATTAAGTATGCAAAGTTTGATTGAAAAACTTTTCATAAATTGAAAATAGCAATATTGGTTATAAATAAAACAGTCTTTGAAAGTCCTATTTAAACATAACATCACGCCTGTATTCGCTGAGGGGGATAGCAGTGACTTATTCGTTGAAACCGGTTTCAGACTGGCTAAAGTAAAGAAAGAAAGAAAGAAAGAAAAATAGGTTTATTTGTCACAGAAACACGTGCATACAAAAAAACAACAATATAAACATAACAAATATTTGGCAGCTGCACGCCATGACTGTAACAAGAAGGCTTCCACTCAGCATAATACGTAATTTTCAGTGGACACCCGAAAAATAGTAGATCAAAATACATATCGGTGACAAACATAAGACATTTCATTAAGTAGATTAATCTTTCATGGGGTACTATTTTGAAATGTTTCAATTCTTCCCCACATACTTCATCTGAATGAGATGAAATTTAAATCTTATATATAAAGCGCACACTATGCAGGCAGGCATACTATAAATTGGGGGATAACATTGCTGATAAAAATGCTTGGCTCAATGCCGGTCCTACTCCACCCCCACAACTAATTGATTAACATTTGAATATAATGTTGGAGCTGCTGAAGATTGTAAGACCATTTTTGCATTGTGTTGCATAGCACAGGTGTGAGTACTATGTACAAAAGAGCTACCATTTACCGAGCAATATGTCTTTCATTGACTAGAATGTGCCCTGGCGGCTGTGAGTATGTCAGGCTCACTCAGATGTCACGCTGATAGTGGAAGATTACACGTGGTTGGATAATTTAGATCCCTCCAAAATGGTTGAGCTGAATGGTGCTGATCCATGCGGATCAGATGGGACTGGTCATCTCTTAGCTGCCATGGCTTATTTTAATTTTTGAATTGTTCTTTGTTGTATCCTTTTGTTACGGACGCTTCTAACGTGCACGTCTTTCTACATTGTTCTCACATGTATAATTTCAACACGAATGATGTAACCAATTTTTTGTTTTAAAGAGTGTCCGTGGAGTTTCCTACCCTTTCTTCTACATAGGCACCTACTACGCTTTGGAATGGACAACTAGCTTCGTATTTTTGACTGACCGACTCCTTGACAATTCAAAAGTGCCTGCAAATGGTTTAATTGAAATAAATGCTTTGAGTTTGAGTTGAGTGTATACTATCTACAGTACAGAAAAGAAAAATAGGGTGAGATATTGGAAAAATGTCGAAGGACGGACCGAAATATAAACAATGCTAGATAAAGAATTGAAGGAGACACAATCGAATCTTGATTAAATGGTTCTTATTTGTTATTTTTCTGATAAAACATTTTATTTTGTTTGAGGTCCTGATGATTGAAGTTTTTTATTACCTACCTACAGTTGTTTCTGCACCTACCCAAAACGAAAATTCGTTGCAAAAAGAAAAATGGAATAGAAAATAGTTTATTGTCGCGGCGTCATGTCGCTGCAGTCATGACTCCGAACCCGACAGCAGGCGGCAGCAGCCCGTATTCCAGTCGGTAGATAGAAGATAGAAAAACGTGTCATCGCTCGAGTTTTGGCGGCACTACTGGTCTGCGGTCGGGCTGCACGTGTCGCCTGTCGCTCGCCCGTAGCTGCCAACGACGTGTCGCTAGCTACGGAAGGTATTTCATAGAAATTCATAGAAACCAGTCGTGTCGCAGCGACACGTCGCCTGCAGTTGCCTCCTGCGGTCGGGTACGGAACGGTAACTTAATGCAGATTAGCCATGTTTAAAAAAAAAACAATAGACCGTGTTTATTTTCAATCGATGTTCCATTACCCATATTTAAAAGTAGCCCAAATCTTTTTGATCAGAATTAAATTTCCAGAAAATTAGTTCCCTTCTTAATGAAAATAGGTACCTACCTATCTATATATATAAAACCAACGATCTACAAAAGAATCGTTGGAACTCAGCTCTAATGAGTTTCCGAACAAAAGCGGCCAAGATGGCTAAGATAAATCTACAAGTCTAAAGACTGAAACATAGAAGATGAAAACAGTAGATGATAGAAATGATGCTAGAATAGAAGCTTGTACTAATGTGATATCGATTACTTAGCACACTCACAACATTGCTTAAAAGCATTTGCAACTTAGCTGCCAGTATACCAAATAGTAGTAGAGTAGTCCCAAAAATTTTAAGACCCAAATTCGAAGACATGTGACATTTACGGGGTGTCCTGCATGAGCGACGAATACGATGCGACGCGACGCAATACAACACGATGCAATGCGACGCGATGCTACACGCGACAAATGTCCTACGTGATTTTGGTCATTACTTCTCGAATCATGGAGAAGTACAGTACAATTTTGCTTGAAAGTAACGTAGTTCGTGGTGTCGCGTCTTGTCGCCTTTAAAACAAGTACGCGTTAGGTCGCGTCTCGCCGCAGACTGCCATATAGGCCGCAAGCTGGGTATGCCGTTGAATTGATCGTGTTCGTCGCGTTCGCAGCGTCGCGTCGCGTCGTATTCCTTGCTCACGCAGGACACCCCGTAAATGTCACATGTCTTCGTATTTTTGGTCTTAAATTTTTTGGGACTACTCCTATTTGGTATACTGGCAGCTAACTTGCAAAAGCTTTTAAGCAATGTTATGAGTGTGCTAAGTAGTCGATTTCACATTAGCACAAGCTTAAAAAAAACATGCGAGGCAGTCTTTGGGGACTGCCGATAAAAGTGAAAACAGCGTCCGGGACGATGACGTGAGTTTCACGCTTTTTGTTCACCCAAAAAGTACACATATATACACAGTATACATAATATAGCTTGTAGCGGTTACACCGCCACATACTAACTAAGCATCAAAGACATGACGTCACACAAATCCTGCATCGCGCAATTAGAGTTTACCGCGCGAACGACATAGATAAGACTATCCGAAATCAACAGTCGGGCAGTCGGCCCGCCAGACACAACACCCGTCTGGTTGGAGGATCCTCCCTTTTCTATGGTGGATGAGTGAACTTTACACCCTGTTCCTCATGCCTCCAAATTGGTGACCCCGAGTATGAACGTCAACGCAGCCTTCGTGCAACTACTTCAGCGTGACGTCATCATCATCACTCCCGCAAGCTTTCGTGAGGCGAGTCACACAGACAGCCAGCACCCTCGGCTTTAACGGGTATCCTGACCACCAGCATGCAGCGAACGCGCATTCCTGGTCATCACCCTCAGCCTCATCACCCCGACTCACTGGGGAATCAACGCAATCATCTCAATCAGCGCAATCACCGCTGACACCTCAATCAACGCAATCATCTCAATCAGCGCAATCACCGCTATCACCTCAATCACCGCAATCACCTCAATCACCACAACCGCCGCAATCATCGCAGACAGTTCCGACTCACCGCGAACTGTGCGGCACCCGGTTCCGACTCACTGGAACTTTAGCTGGCACTGTGAAGCATCGCAAGATACAAGACTCAGCCCACTATCGACCTCCGGTCTCCGGAGGGGAGTGATGTAGCGGTTACACCGCCACATACTAACTAAGCATCAAAGACATGACGTCACACAAATCCTGCATCGCGCAATTAGAGTTTACCGCGCGAACGACATAGATAAGACTATCCGAAATCAACAGTCGGGCAGTCGGCCCGCCAGGCACAACACCCGTCTGGTTGGAGGATCCTCCCTTTTCTATGGTGGATGAGTGAACTTTACACCCTGTTCCTCATGCCTCCAAAAGCTCATGGAAAGCTTTCGGTGACGAGGATGCGAGTTCCATGACTTTTGTTCACCTAAAAAGTGCTCAACGCGCCTAAAGAAGTTTTTACTTCAAAAATGGACATATTTTTAATAAAATAAGTACACCCCAAAACTGTAGTGAGTTGTTCTCTAAACATCACTTTGAAATTAGAACGGTGTGTCGTTGTGAATCCGCGATGATTTACTTTAAAAAAAAATGAGTTTGCTTTCGAATTGAGTGCCTCAAGTGCTTGTGTGCCAAATGAACTTTACAGAATAGCAATACTTAACAGGCACAGAATGCAAGTGATGATGCAAGCCAGACGTTGTTTGTTTCTTGCGCCCTGAAGCTCTAGGCATTTATATTTATCCGGAGTGAAAAAGGAACGAAACATTGGTTTATTTGACATAGAAACACGTGCATTCAAAAAGATAAGTTAACTTGAATAATAGAGAAAACTGAAGAAGAAGTGATTATATCACAAGCACAGAACAGAAGGAGTCGGCAGCTGCACATCGTGACTGTGACAAGAAGACTGACACTCAGCATGATGCTGTACTGATTGGGAACCCACAGAGTCCATAATACCTCAGCTCAAAGTCATTGCTTATCTCGCTCGCACGATACTGCTCGCGGACTGAGTGAGAGCGAGACTGAGCGGCGGGGAGAAGGTTCCAAGGCGCCGATAGTTAAGGTAATTTCTTTTTACGGCGAAAATAAAAAAAACATAGTATCTGCTTTATAGTTAGTTCAGTTATTATGCAAAGTTACTGATCTAATTTGAAGTATTTTTTTAATACCAGCGGTTTTATTGTTCGGTTTGAATGTAACTTTAGAAAAAAAAACGGTCAAGAAAATTTTATGCAATCGTATTTTTGTCAAACATAATCCTCAACTTTACCAGAATATTATATTTATTTCAAAATTAATTCAGCTGCAGTACTTTCGATATTTAATAACAGAGGACCATTCTAATCAATTTCAGTTAAAGACTTTTAGGCCTGTATTACAGAACCTCACTCAAGACTCAAGCATTACTTAAAACTAGTTTCAACCAATCAATAGGCTTTAAGCGAGTTTTAAGTAATGCTTGAGTTTTGAATGAGGTTCTGTAATACGGGCCTTAAAGTTACCCTTCAACACATTCTTATTCTGTGGCCCAAACAAGAGAAATTGAATAAACTATCTGTCTTTAGGCTGTCAGACTGTATTCAACAAGTAACGATACTTTTTATATATATATAAGTTAAAGTTCACTTGTTGATCTTTGTAACGGACACTGAAAGAAAATATATTTTGGTACTTACAAGCTTACAAGTTGTAAGGGTGTTTTTCTGAATAATTCTGATGTCTTGCCAGCTTCTCATAGCATAATTATCTGTTGTGTATTCTCATCAGTCAGTCGTAGCAGTATTTAGGAGAAAGGAAAATCATAAAACTGGAGCTGTCTCGTTGGTCTAGAGGTCGCAAGTGCTACAGTTGACCATTAGGTCTTGGGTTCAAATCCTAGGTCGGGCAAAGAGTATTGGGTTTTTTATCAGGAATTTCTCAGGAGCAGCCCGGAGTCAGGATTCGGCTCAGGCTCGCCTCCTGCCGCTGATTCGTCACCACGCCTATGACTTAAACATAACTGGCGAAATGTCGGTAAACTGTAAGTACATCTCTGCTAACTCTTCAGGAAATACAAGCGTGATGTTATTTTGGAACTAATGATTTGGAATAAAGGAAAAAGTAGGAAGACAATGAATTATTATGTTGACCAATGGCATGTAAGCTATAATTGAGTATGTTGAAAATACCGCAGTGTCTCAAGACGAAAGACTTTGACCAGTGCGTGTCGCCAATGATGACCTATGGCACTAAAATGTGGTCGCTCACAATGGGCCTTATTAGAAGGTTAAAAGTCACCCAAAGGGCAATGGAGAGGGCTATGCTTGGAGTTTCCTTACGTGATTGAATCAGAAATGAAGAGATCCGCAGGAAAACCAAGGTAACCGACATAGACCTAAGACTTCCAAAACTGAAATGGCATTGGGCACATTGCTCGCAGAACAGATGGCCGATGGGATCGAAAGGTTCTGGAGTGGCGACCGCGTATCGGAAGACGTAGCGTTGGAAGGCCTCCCACAAGGTGGAGCGATACCCTTATGAAGCCGTAGGAATCCGCTGGATGCGGGAAGCACAGAACTGGTCGAAGTGGCGGTGCTTGGGGGAGGCCCATGTCCAGCAGTGGACGTCTTTCGGCTGAAATGATGATGATGATATTGAAAATAACAACAATTATACGTAAACCCCGTACAAAGAAAGGCTATAAATAAGCTAGAAAGGCGCGAACAGTGTGAAGAGTAAACACTTCTTGGCAATAAGCCAAGTAATTGTTTAGCTGAGACAAATCCCTTATTTCTTGAAAACCAGCCGGTTTATTGTTGGTCCTCCCTTCTTACTTTTGTTGCTCGTTCAACAAGTGCTACTAAAAGGCAACATATTTTATGTGACACGATTAGACGCAGGCTTTTACTTAAAGTAGATATACTTACAAAATTTATGTCAACAATGTAGCGACACTTCTTTGGGCTGCTTTTCCATCATAGTTATGCTATGCGACGTTGCTATGGATGCGTTTGATATCCACCAATCATATTCATTGGTGCACATACATAGCACTGGTGAAAACAGGTTCAACTAAGCTATGTTTTTTATATGGAAAGAGGCGTGCTATGGATGGGAGCTATGGATGCGCGAGTCGAGTAGTTATGTGCAGAGCAGAGTGCTTTCCCTACTGTCGATGCATCGCATATCTCGAGCTGCTCATCTTCATAGCACATCTTACTCGCTCCGCTACACAGCTAAGCATTAGTGGAAACGGTCACATAGTTTCGTAGCTTAGCTTTCACATCCTCACAGCATAGCTACATAGCACATCTCTGGTGGGAAAACAACCTTAGTGGTGTTTTTTTTGTAATAATTAATTATCATGGCTGAACCACTAGCTCCAAAATACAATTTAATTGCGTAAACATTTTCGGTAAACGATTACTACTAATCTGTTTCATTTTGACAACTTTCATTGCGTTTTTGAGCAGATTTTTTTTTCGAATTTATGAAGCTATGGATTAGCAATCTCTCTCAAAATGATTCATCTGATGATATAATTCATTCATCATGAATATAATTTTCTGACTGCCTCGTTGATCTATTGGTCACTAGCGCTACTGCTGAGCATGAGGTCCTGGGTTCGATTCCCGGGTCAGGCAAAGCGTTATTGGGTTTTTTCATCTGGAATTTCTCAGTTGCAGCCCGAAGTCTGGATTTGTGCCCGGTTGACGGCAATATTACATGGGGCTTAAACATACCTGGCGAAATGTGGGTGTACTATAGGTACACCTCTGCCTAACCCTTCAGGGAATACAGGCGTGATGTTATGTTATGATTTTCGGATTGTTTGTCTGTTACATCGCGTACCCGCACGGTCACCGTTTAGTGTACTAATTCCAAGTTATCAATTATATCGCAGAAGATAACTGCTATAACCAATAATATATATACAAAATGTAACAGCAAGAATACAAAGGAGTTTATAACTCATTACAAAAGAAAAACAACGGGCTGTTATTATAATTAAGTGTCACAGACTATGATGAAAGTTTGTTGAGGTTTGCTTGAAGGACAAACGTAATTGTATTGTTTACGTTTTGGTGGAAAACAAGATGGTTGCCTATGTTCACTGTTTTCAGAGCCTCTAGAACGAATGCACGTGGTTTTCTACTTGTTCATGCTCAATGTGTGGGTACCATGATGATCTCTGGTCCACGATAACACCTAGGTACTTAATATGTGGTACTTTGTTGATTGTTGAGCAGCCACAACTATTGCTATTATCGTTATTGCAAGTATGAATTTTACCATTCAAATCTTCCTCTGGTTGTGTACGTTGAAAGACATTAAAGTAAATGTAATTTGTTTTTACGATGTTTAATGTAAGCAAATTAACTGTCAACCACTTGGCGATGTTAGCTAAGCCTGTTTCAGAACTAAATTTAACATTCTGCCATGTATCACCGGTGAAGACTACGGCAGTATGATCCACGTAAGAGAACACTTGTGCGTTTACAACATTAATGTTACAAAATTCATTGACGTAAATAAGGACGTAAATGTAGGTCCCAATACGATTCCTTGAGGGACGCCGTATGACATGTTTGCGTCCTCACTAGTGTACTGACCCACTCTAACCCTCTGCTTCCTATTTCCGAGATGTAACCTGTCCTACTGCAGGGAAATGGCGTCTTCTCATATAGGGGAGGGACGAGTATTCGTCGCCGGCTTGCTTACTGCGTGTTGGTAATTTTACACTTCTTCTTTTCGAGCCGATGGTAAAACATGTATTATGTTAAACGTGTAGGGCTCAGTAGGTAGCCATGCCAATCGCGGCATGAGTTGCATTTTTAGGACCTCAGAAGTGCGGACACTTTGGACAGCGAAATATTTGATAACTATTTGCGACGTTGAAAATTTTCCGAATTCACAGCCTTAACACTTTTTTCTGATTACGAACTATCATCTATCACTCCACCCTCCCTACTACATCATTATCAAAAAAACTATCTCGTTTTGACGTTTCACCTGTCAAACTCAAAGAGAAAATAACGGTATATCCAATAAAGAGTTTCGTCGAATAGTAACTATTTGATGGATGTGACAGACTGACAGATATATTGAAGCTTTCTGTTAATGGCGGTTGCTGGAGAAAAAGTTTTTATTTTCACGTTGTGTTCCACGCGCGCCTCAAAAAGATGTCAGCTCAACTGACGGGGTCTGCTAGGGCCAATGCCTGCCGGGGTCACGGGAAAGTCCGAAAGGGATACCGTGGCCCCTGGCAACGTACAGGCAACTGAAAAAACACTGGTGGGTTTTAGCCAGTAAGTCCTCCCATACCTACCTATAAATACTGTAAATTTGTAAAACATTGTAAAAGCCAATGATATTAGAAGTAAAAAGACGTAGATAGGTTACCTACTTATCATTCTATCTTCAAAAACGGCACTATGTCACACTATTATATGACACGTGGAAGTAGGATGGCATGTCGTAATTATCGGGAGCGAAAAAGAGACAAAACGAAGAAAATGTGGCTAATTAGCCAACTTTTGACGTGCCACTTGCGGAACGTTTATAACCTATCTACCTCTTTTTACATATAATATCATTGGTAAAAGCTAATTATTTTTAAAAGAGTAACCGTTGAGTTTCATACCAACACTTCTCCATAGGAAACAACCAATTGGAACCGCGCACCCAGCTTCTAACGTTTCATAAGTGCCCATGTACTCGTAGGTTTAGGTGAAATCAAATATTTTGAATTTGAAACCATTGAAAATCTTATTAAGAACACTAGCTATGATCTATGTTACATAAACAAAATATTTATTGAAAACTTGCCACAGAATTTAGTACTTTCTATGAGTAAAAACCGGCAAAGTACATGTCGGACCACGCACAATTAAGGGTTCCGTAGTTGGGATAAATTTGTCCGATAAACAAACTGAACTTTGTAGTTAATAAACATGCTCTGAATAGATCGATATACGTCACGTTCAATTCTCCTGTGCAATGAAAACCCTGTAGGTTTTGATTTATTTGAGAATATCAAAATATATCGCATAAATTGCCGTATTTTTTTACTGCGTTGACTTATAAGCTTGAATTTTTAGACCTAGTGACCGTATAATTTCGTGTTTGATATTAATTTCAACTTGATATCTCCACGCATTCCTGAGAAAAAGGGTCTTGATAGACTGACAGACAGACAGACGGACAACGAAGTGATCCTATGGGTCCCGTATTTTCCTTTTGAGGTCCGGAATCCTAAAAAATAAAAGACGTTAGACTGGCAGCTATGGCCAACATGGTAGGGTAAAAGCTGCGCAGATTAATTCAACAAACAAAACAAATGCAGGGAATACACTTCATATTTTCATAGCACTCCTGAATCAATACTTACCTACATTCGGTCAGTAGGTGGTCTTATGACATTCACTTTGTTTTTAATCTCCAATATTTTTGCTAGTGCAGTATATACTTTATATACAGGGTTACAGGAAAAGTCGTACTGAATATTAAAGGATGTTATTATTCAGGTCATTTCCGATGAATTTCATTCTGAAATAAAATGTCCGAAACTTAACCGTTATGGAGATATTAAATTTTAAAGATTATTTTTAAAAATCCTTTATTTTTTGGCTTTTAGTCGTTTTCTTTGGGATTAGAGCTCCTAGAGTAGGTTTTTTTGATGTATCTAGTTAGAGGACATGTCCATTAATAAAAATGATCAACTGAAACTGAACCTACTACTAACAGCTTAAAAAACTGCTCGACAACGGTTAGCATTATGCATTTTCTAATAGAGTGTTCTTAACTTTAACAGGCTTTTAATAAAAAAAATGTGAATTGTATGGAACTTATTCTGCAAATAATTTTATAAAGTTCTACGTATCTTTAGCTATTCAAAAAGGTATAACACTTGCTATTAAATAGGCAAAACATTGCCCAAATAACAGTTAAGTTAGGAGAGGGTACATTTTTAGTTTGAGGTAAAAGTAGCTAAAATACGTAAAAAAAAGACAAAAATTTTAGCAATATTTTTATAATTCATGTTCTACATGGCCGCCGCTATTTCTTACACAAAGTCTCATTCTTTTTCTTAAATTACTTTTCACGACAGAAGTTCGTAGGTTCCGCCTCATTTCCTCAGCCGCATCAATAATTTTTTGTCTAAGAATATTGACATTTGCGATCGGTGTCATTTGGTCGTATACTAGGCTTTTCATATGACCCCACACATAAAAATCCATCGGCGTTAAATCGGGGCTCCTCGCCGGCCATGCTATGGGTCCGCCTCTTCCAATCCATTGGTTTGGGTAATTCTCGTCCAACCATGCTCGAACACTTCTTCTGTAGTGCGCTGGGCAGCCATCATGTTGAAAGAACATGTCTCGTCTCAATGCAATAGGCAAGTCTTGCATTAAAGAGGGTAACTCCTCCCTCAAAAAGTTTTCATATGTCTGGCCATTCAAGTTATCGGGCAGGAAGTATGGCCCTATCAAGTTATTTGATATTATACCCATCCACACATTAAGACTGAATCTCCTTTGTGACCCTTTTCGTCTTTTTTTCTTGGGGTTACCTTGCGCTTTGGGAGCCCAATAATGGGTGTTATGATAGTTCGTGATGCCGTCTTTGTCAAATTTCGACTCATCTGTCCACATGATTTTCTTTAAAAAATCCGGATCTTCATTATCGGCATTGAGCATAAATCTGCAGAAGTCTAGTCGTCAATGGATCCCCTTCTTACAATACTTTTAATTACAATTACTTGCACTGGCGTGTAATGGTAAGGGTATTGCCCAGAACTGTGCATTACGAACCAGACTTTCCACTGGGAAATACCAAGCCGTCGAGCGACAACGTTTGTTGACGTGGTTGGGTCGGCTTCAAAGAGACGTCGTATTTCATTATCTTCGTCGTCGTCATCAAGAACACGAGGTCGTCCCATGTCAGTCCGACGTACTAGCACAGAACCAGTTTCTCGTAGTCTTCGATAAACTCTGTCACATACGCCAATATCAGGTACTCGGCGAGTAGGATACCTTAGCATGTATTCATTGCGTGCACGCAACGACACTCCTTCGCAAAATCCATAACACATTAGGATGTCAGCATATTCCTCGTTGGTAAATGTTGCCATGTTCACAACACAAATCAGTCCAGTTACAAGCCACGTCACACAGTTAGAAGATGAAACAGTCCAAAAATCCAAGCCAAGTCGCGTTTTTACAAAAAAAAATCGGTGGGCACGGATAACACATCTACCATGGAAGAATCGCATGAGCAGACTAAACAAACACCACGATCCACGATTTGACAATTCAGACATTTAAAATGACATAAATACCTGTCACCGCACGTCTCCCGGGCACAAACAATGTCTACCCAAACCTTTTTTCATTGTTTAAAAGTGCCAGGTAGTAAGCCGGATTCTTTTGTATCGAAATTCTGTTATGTTGTACTACCAGATGGGCCTATTCTAATAACATTATTTTAAGATTTTATGAACAAACCTAGTAGATGATATACCTTTTTGAATAGCTAAAGAGACGTAGAACTTTGAAAAGTTATTCGCAGAATAAGTTCCATACATTTTTTTTTAAAGCCCATCAAAGTTAAGAACACTCTATTAGAAAATTCATAATGCTAATTGTTGTCGAGCAGTTTTTTAAGCTGTTAGTAGTAGGTTCAGTTTCTATTGATCATTTTTATTAATGGACATGTCTTCTAACTAGATACATCAAAAAAACCGACTCTAAGAGCTCTAATCCCAAAGAAAACGACTAAAAGCCAAAAAATAAAGGATTTTTAAAAATAATCTTTAAAATGTAATATCTCCATAACGGTTAAGTTTCGGACATTTTATTTCAGAATCAAAATCATCAGATATGACCTGAATAATAACCTCCTTTAATATTCAGTACGACTTTCCCTGTAACCCTGTATATATATATATATATATATACTTTACGGAAAATAAAAGAAAACCGAACAAGGGCGAGTCGCACTCGCTCAC
Organism: Xanthia togata; assembly: GCA_963853775.1. Classification (NCBI taxonomy): domain Eukaryota; kingdom Metazoa; phylum Arthropoda; class Insecta; order Lepidoptera; family Noctuidae; genus Xanthia; species Xanthia togata. Next base: position 8,151,733 of record OY970817.1, on the reverse strand, counting down.
GAAAAGCGGAAAGTTTTGTATCACCGTACAATATTAAATATTGTACGGTGATACAAAACTTTCCGCTTTAAAACTACATAAATATTGTTTCTTACTACTAAAAAAAAACCATTAGCGGTGGTTAATTTGTCTTTAGTGTTTTTTTTTTTCAAATTGTACATATATGTGCGTAGGTATCACTTAGTGGTACCAACATTGGTAGTAGAAATGAACAAGATAAACTTCACATTTCAAAATCCGAACGGAGACAACGCGCTACGTTCGAATTTTGAAATGTGAAGTTTGTTCGTTGTGAATCCGCGATGAATAAATTTAAAAACAAATGAGTTCGCTTTCGAATTGTGTGCGCTCTCTTGAAAGTGGACTTTACAGAATAGCACTATTACTGGTACAAGTTGAATCACAAAATTTTGTAAAGGCAGTGTATAGAGTGCCGCTAGTGGCATAATAGTGGCGCTGCCTCGGCCCGGCTAAAGTGCCGTAAGCATTACGTAGTCATTGTCACTGTCACTTGTTATTTTGTTTGATTGTTGAGGTTAGTTGGCTGTAAAACATTACATTCTCTTGTGTCTAAACGGACCAGGGGCCCTATTATGAACTCTTATTTCCAGGCAGTTTACGGCGTAAACAGAACTGCCTTGCAATTTCGTATTATGAACTCGTCAAACAAGCCAGTCAGTGGTCACGTGACACCCTGGCCGGCTTCTGCCCGACTATTGGCTGGAAATACCGTATTATGAACGTTCGTTTGACATTTCTTGACATATTAAAACTGATAATAAGTAACCTCACAATCCAGTCAATTTCCGCTACTTCATAGGAGTTTTTATTGAATGGTTTTGGATATTTTTGGCGAAATTATTCAGAGAAAATATCACGTGTGACGAATATGTACCGTTCGAGTTTCTGGAAACTCCGGAAAGTGGCACTTCTGGTCAAAATACCAAAATAACGGTAAAATTGAAAAACTCCTACAATGTTTCAAACTAAACATAAGTTAGGCTCAGCCGAGGGCGATAACTCTCATCCATTGAACTATAATAATAAAATTTTAACAGCCTAATAAATGGTGCACCATGATAATTAAAAAATATTACCATGATAGAAAGAAAGAAAGAAAATACATTTATTTGGCACAGACTACTTAAAAGGCACACAAGTAGAAAGAGAAAAAAAAAAAAGATAAAAGGAAAGAACACAAAATAAAAAGTGTAAAACTGCGTTGCATGATACCAGCAGGAATGTGTGCCTCGCGGCTACGGTTATAGGTAAATATAACATGGGTGTTGAAAACTGGATATTTAGTAAAAACACTAAAAAACACCACACCACCATAACCATTCATTATCCATATTTTTGTTTATACTCTGAAACTAGTTGGTACTTCTTGCGAAGGGACATAATACATTCTGTGTAAAAAGTACTGGGAATTGTTCAATAAAACCATTAAGTACTTAATTTATTCGTCAATATTTATTTTGTCGGCTCCAAAGTAGGCCCTTTCCCTTGTAATACAGCTACGCCAGCGCTTGACCCAGTCCTCCATACATTTTTGGTAAGCTGATTGAGGTATGGTCTAAAACTCTTTCAGCGAATTTTCTTTTATAGCTTCAATCGACTCGAAACGTCTTCTTCGAAGAGGTAATTTTAGCCTCGGGAACAGGAAAAAGTCAGACGGAGCCATATCATGTGAATACGGCGCTTGTTCGATGACATTTGCTGAATTTTTGGCTAAGAACTCTTGCACAATGATGGCTTTGTGTGATGGTGCATCATCATGGTGCAAAATCTATGAATGTCGTTCCACAAATCTGGGCCGTTTTCAGCGGATATTCTCTCGCAAACGCCTCATAATGCCTAAATAATACTCTATAATCACTGTTTATCCCTCTGGAAAAAAATCGTTGTGCACTACACCGCGGTAATCAAAGAAAACTATCAGCATAACTTTCGTGGTACTTTTTATAGAGAGTATTATACAAACAATACGATAGTATTATTTTATTAATTGCAACAATAAACATTGTCCAAGAATGAAGTTGTCAAATTCCCCGTTGAACATCAAGTGGAATACGTTCGGAAAAGTTCTTGTTAGGAGAATCTCGCGTTACAATTTACAAACACGGAAAAATTAAATAAAAATTAATTGTATAGCACAATAAACATTGCGATCATATTTTCACCTACTTTTAGTAACTATATTAAGATATATTTATTATTTTTATCATAAAATACGTGATCTAAATAAAACCGTAACTTACCGATAAATATTTATTTGTGTTTCTGAACGTTACGGCAGAGAATTTCAAGCCAGCCACAGACAAACTAGCCAGCGTGAAGTCGGTCAGAATTACCGATGTCATAATACGAAATATATCCAGCCAGTGAAATGAATTGCCTGGAACTTGCCTGGTTTTTTAAAAGTTCGTAATAGGCCCCCAGGGTCCGTTTAGACACAAGAGAATGTAATATTTTACACTCGCCGGCCGCTGCCGCAGCAGCAGCACCACTTGCTTCACTCGCTCGGCTCATATGTTGTTTGGTCACAGTTCTAACCTAACCTAACCTAACTTTCAGTCATTTTCATTTGCATCTTAATGTTTTGTAAATTCAGTAATTTTAGTGACTTTTGATATTATTATCTAAAAGAAATACGATCATTATTAATACAAAGAACAGCGAACTAACCTCAACAATCAAACAAAATAACAAGTACGGTACTTTATCCGGGCCGAGCCAGCGCCAGTATTCTGCTGCAAATAGTGGCATTTTATACGATAGCCGCTAGCGGCACTATATACACTTCGTATTATAAATTGAAGTCGCTTTTCGTGTCTGTCTGTGTGACCACGTTGTTCTTCTAAACTACGCAACAGATTTTGATGCAATTTTCACCATCAATAGAGACTTACATATTTCCGAAAGATTTATGAGCATTGTACATTAATACCTGTATATATACATATATTATTTTTTGGACCTATTTAGCGCAGCCGTGAGGCACACAATACTATTTAAAGTTATTTATTTAGTTTCTGTTTTTTTTGTATTCAATTTGTGTGAATATTGTGTGCCATAACCTGAGTCAAATAAATTTATTTTCTTTCTTTCTTTTCTTTAATATTAAACTTATAACATAACATCACGCCTTGTTTCCCCGAAGGCTGGGCAGAGGTGTACCTGTAGCAGGTACACCCACATTTCTCCAGTTATGTTTAAGTCCCATCTAATAGGGGCGAGCCTATTGCCATCAACCGGGCACAAATCCAGACTCCGGGCTACTACTGAGAAATTCCAGATAGAAAAACCCAATAACACTTTACCCGACCCAAAATCGAACTCAGGACCTGATTTAAGAAATCACGATGTTTTGTCAAGTCGAAAAAACCGTAGCATGTGCGGGTCGTTAGTCTATACTTAGATAATAATACACTCGAGAGCAATGAATCCGGGTCACTTAAAGAATCCTAAAAATCTCGGAAACTAAAAATGCTAGGTTAATGCAATAAATTGTATTTAATAGACAATGTAATACTCCTTAAATGAAGGTATTAAAACTTCTTAGTTATTGTAAAGTTATATCATAAAAAAATCAAATTTGAAAAAGGGCCACTTTCGAAGATGGAACTACGAAATTACAGCATTTGGTTTTGCTTTTGTTTGTAATCTGTCATTTATGTGGGTACATAAACCATGTTGATAGTGCTCTATATTCATTATTCAAGCTGAAATTATGTCGCTTACGCCTGAAGAATGCACCAGAATACTTACAATGCTGGAAACCGGCCGGAGTCAGCGCGATACAGCCAGGTCTGTTGGTGTGTCGCTGTCAACAGTACAAAGAGTTCTCCGACGTTACGAAGAAACTGGTTCTAACCTACGCAGACCAGGAACGGGCAGAACCAGGTGTACCACAGCACGAGAAGACCGATACTTGGTGAACACCATGCTTCGAAATCGCTTTCTTACAGGAACTGAACTCACAAATCAGTTTCGACGCCTCGGAGGAAGTAACCCAAGTGCATGGACAGTAAGACGTCGGCTTGCTGAATCTAACTTAAAACCCCTTAGACCTGCAAACGGCCCTAAACTGGAGCGTGGGCATCGTATTTCAAGACTAAGATATGCCCAGAGCCACGTAAATTGGAGTATTGAAGATTGGTCAAAAGTTATGTTCTCCGACGAATCAAAATTTATGCTCTACAAGCACGATGGAAGACACAGAGTGTATCGAAGACCAGGGGAAAGATTCAAGCAAGCATGCATCGAAGAAAAAGTAGCCTACGGTGGTGGGTCTGTACTTGTGTGGGCCGGAATTTCTTCTGAAAGTCGCACAGAGCTGGTGATCATAGAAAACGGCTCTTTAACTAGCGAAAGATATGTGGAAGAAATCCTCAATGATCACGTTGGTCCATTTATGGTCAATTTAGGTGAGGATGCTATATTTATGCATGACAATGCCCGACCTCATACAGGTAGGATTGTGAATGACTACCTTCAAGAGATGAACATTACTCGTATGGAGTGGCCAGCGCGCAGCCCGGATATCAACCCGATCGAGCATGCTTGGGACGAGCTAGGCAGATGCGTAAAACAACGAAACCCTCCCCCAATCACGCTTCGTGAGCTCAAAATTGCTCTCACAGAGGAATGGGAGAATATTCCCCAAAATCGTATAAGGAACTTGGTGTACAGCATGCCAAACCGCGTAAACGCAGTAATGGAAGCACGAGGAGGCAATACGAAGTATTAAAATTCAAGAAAATCGTAATAAAGTTCAAAAATTTCATGTTTCCTATTTTTGTTTTAAGGAGAGATCAGCAGTTTTTTTCTTTATGTAATTTTGTGTTAATAAAATGTATGGTGACTCATATTTTTTTTACTTTCATTTAAGGAGTATTACATTGTCTATTAAATACAATTTATTGCATTAACCTATCATTTTTAGTTTCCGAGATTTTTAACATTCTTTAAGTGACCCGGATTCATTGCTCTCGAGTGTATTATAAAGAGGAAAGATTTGATTGTTTATTTGTTTGTATTTATTGAATAGGCTCCGAAACTACTGGACCGATTTGAAAAATTCTTTTACCATCAGAAAGCTTAGTTTTCAGGGAGTAACATATGCTACTTTTTATCCCGGGAAAAATAACGGGTCCCGCGGGAATGACCACGGGAGCAAAGCCGCGGGCAAAGTGCTAGTTTTATATAAATTGCGTTGGTATCAATGACTTGTGCAGCCATACACGTGCTGAAGAGATTAATTTTTATTCGAAATCACATGTAGCGTCCTCGAATAAACATTTTATTCCCCTTTACTAGAGTTTCTATCTTTTTCAAAGGTTATAGTGTTCATAAGGCTTTACATATTCCAATTGATCTTTAATTTTATGTCTTATGTTTCCAAAAATATGACACAATTTCTCGCCTGTATAATTCTCCGAAGTGGTACTCTTAATACCCACATTTAGACAGATCACAGGTAAGTCCCTTTTTAGAAGGTGCGGGCTTTTTGTCAATAAATGGGTACAAATCCAGACACCGGATTGCTGATACTGAACTTCATAATGAAGAAACCTTTTTGCCCGACCCAGATAAAACCCAGAACCGTATGCTCAGCGGTCGCGATGGAGACCACTAAACCATTTAGGTAGCCGACTATCCAATAATAACTCTGGACTACTTTAGAGAAATCTACGATTAAAGGCTCGCGCAGAACAGCGCGACGCGACGGCGTGACGCGACTCGAACAATACAATTTCTAAGAAAACTTCACGGTGTAACAATAGCCGGTGTCGCGTCGCGCTAGTCTGCACGAAGCTTAAAGTGTTACGTCAATCAATCAGCCTAATTTCCCAACTATGTTGGGGTCGGCTTCTAGTCTTACTGGATGCAGCTGAATACCAGAATTTTACATGATTCAACTGCATATCTGACCTCCACAACCCAGTTAACGGGTAACACGATAACCCTTGGTAAGACTGGTTGTCTGTCTTTTGGGCTTCTGACGACCCGCAAAGACTATCAAAGATCAAAGAATGACAGCCGGGACCAACAGTCCGAACGAGATTAAATAAAATCTTACATAAAGTTCGATTCAAACATAATGGCGGCTCGGAAGTTAGTTACTCGCTGCGCAGTACCCCACCCCTCACCCCCGCTGACCCATAAACACGTTACTGCGCAGCGACTCGCCTCATGTTCCGAGGCGCCATTAAGTTTGAATCGAGCAGTACCGTACCTAAGTAATTGGGTCAATAAAGACCACACAACGTGATCTGCGATAATACATCTATCTATCTTTAAATCGAACTAACATTTTAAAATTAAGATCGGTATGTTTTGGAACGAAGTTCATTAATGCAACTTGCGGTAGAATTAAACTGGCAGAAGCCGTGACGTAACGAAAAAGCGTTATTGTTGACCCCCAATTGAAACTTGAGACTATTCTATCACAGATTCTATGCTCCATTTGAAATAAGATTAGACATTTAACTAAACCTTTTTTACAGTCCGTTCAATCGATTTTGACTTCTATTGCGTTTGGTAGCATGACAAATGGCAGCTGCAATAACAGTTGGTATTGTAGCCACTAAACTTCTTTAATGCCATCCTTATGCATACGGTATAGAAGTCAGAATCGGTTGAACGGACTGTAAAATAGGTTTTTTTAAATATCTAATCTTATTTCAAATGGAATATAGATGGCTCTGTGTATACAACTTCGTTCCAACTAGATGTCCCACGGCATCACCCGACTTTTTAGGGTTCCGTAGTCAACAAGGAACCCTTATAGTTTCGCCATGTCCGTCTGTCTGTAAGTACCAATTTTTGTTAGAGTCAAGTCCCCCCCCCCTCTACCAACTAAACGGTTGTAGTTCGAAATTCAAATGTTACGGCATTAGTACTTATATATAACGAAGTTTAAAGGAAAACTATCACACTTAAGTGGGCTTTACAAGTTTACGAGTAATAATTGACCTGTTTTTAATATTTCTGTGTAATTGACCAACTTAAATTTGCGGTTGCAAAAACATGTTCTCCCATATATTCCGTATGGGAGAACATGTTTTTCAATTACAAAGTTAAGTTTGTTCTTACGATAAATTCATTCCCACTACGGAACCCTTCATTGTGCGTGGTCCGACACGCACTTGTCTGGTTTTTTTATACATTGTATTGTATGGTATTACGGTACGTAAGTACCTAGTGTTATTCGATTCGCGATGATTTATTTTAAAAACAATTGAGTTCGCTTTCCGAATTGTGTGCGCTCACTTGAGTGAGCTACTAAGTGAACCTTACAGAATATGGCACTACATTTAAACTCAATAGATAAAATTGTTTACCGAAAACAAATTCAATAGGTAGTCATCTAATTAAGTCTGAAATAAAAACACGAACAAATTGGAAACACGTTTCAGGAAAATCGGATGAAAAGGAAAACTGGAATAAAAACACTTTCAAATGAAACACGTAACTCGGACAGCACGTATTTTAATGGAAACAAGCATTAAGAGAGGATTATGTATTGTTATATAATCAAAAGATTGAAGGATTACGAACACGCTTTTTAGCACAAAATTAATATAACGAAGCTATCGTCACATATCTGTTACTATATTTAGTATATTCATGTATTTATTTGTGCTTTTACATATTTATATGTAATTAGGTAAATTATATACAACAGGGTGGCAGGGATATCGACGCAAAATCTGTTACCATGGATTCAGTACATGAATCTGAAGCTCCCTGAATTGAAATTTTTTGTCATTTATTGAAAAATAAAATCAGCTGTTTCAATAAATTTTGACCGTGTAATAGCTATTGAACTTTTCTATGAAACAGCAGATTTTTTTTCTGGTATTAACAATGTTCAGGCTAAATTCTTACGTAATCACTTACTAAATGGAATCAGTAACATATTCAAGTTCAACTGTATATCTCACCACTTTTCCCAACAATTTATTGTTTGAATCCCAAAATACAAAACAAGTTATAAAATTGACCTCAATTGTCAAGGGAAAAACATCTTTCATGTGATTTAAAATTAGAATTAAGAATTTTGCTACCAATCGCGTCACGGGACAATTTATAATGAACGCACTGTACTTAGGGCGATCGCAAACAAAATTAAATGCCGGTCGCGAGTGCAGTTGCACTAGCTGCAGGTACTCGTACAAGTAGATGAGACTTGACACACCACGTGGTTTAACTTGCGCAGTAGACGATTTATGGGTCTCTTTAGCATTAGCAATTTTTTTGCTTTTTATGCGATCCTTAATGCCTACGGTATAAACTCAAAATCGGTTAAACGGACTGTAAAAAAGGTTTTTTGAAATGTCATAATTCAAATAAGTTTCAAATGCAGTATAAGTATTTTAATAACAAAAAAATATGAAAAGATGAACTAACTGATAACGTATGAACGTAAACGAAACAAAAAAGTATGCAAGGATCGTAGCAGGGGGCGTTCTGTAGTTCAATTCTCAATAAAATTCTATATTCATATTATGTTGGTAAAACAGTTGGTAGGCTTAAAATAAGTAAGTAGTTTCTGCCAACCCCCATAGAATAAAGGCACAAGTTAATGTAGGTGTGTAACAACACATTATATTTCCTAACCACATACCTAATAACTCATAATATTCTTTCTACGCCACGGAGGAGCTCGTGGCTCAGTAATAACAGCCGCACAGGTTGATCCATCAGGTTAAGCTACGCTTGCTGGTGGATGGGTGACCATCTTTACTTACCAAGACTCCTCCGTGCCTGGTAAAGTACGTTAAGCCAGTGGTCCCTCCTGTCATTCGTAGATCTTTGACTGTCGTTACGGGTCGTCGGAAGCCCGAAAGGGTGACAACCAGTCTTACCAAAGGGTATCGTATTACCCAGTTCCAGATAGGTCGCTTCATGTAAAATACTGGTATTCAGCTGCATCCAGTTAGACTGGAAGTTGACCCAAACATAGTTGGGCAAAGGCTATAGGAAGATTGATTCTTTCAACGCCACATCACTATCGCATCCCCGCACAAAATAATAAAAGGGACCATCTTACTAATAGACCATTTTCAACCAACTATCTTACATAACAGCCAAATAAAAGACCCGTATAATATTGCCACGAAAAATACACAAAACCAACTGTAGCTTCGCATACCTGCCAACATTTGTATACGACCGGGTACCCAGTTTTACCTGACCCCTCATTTTGTACCAGAACTCCCCGGAAAACTCTACGATTATACTGACTCAGAGAGGGGGCAGGGGTCTTCTGTACTGGTGATTGTCTATACATTTTTGTAAGGCACATGCGCAGAATTCTCCCGTAAGGCCAGTTGCTGTAAGCCGGTTCTGCAGCTCGAACGCTTATCGCTGTGCCCGGGAACAACAAAAAAAAATATTCTGAGAGAAAAAAATCGTGAGTGAAAAAAATAACTGAAAGTGTTAGTTTCAATAATTGTTATTTTTTTAAGTGATATGTTTTTTTTTATGTAAGTGGGTCAATGCACCTGTTGACTACGGCGTAGCTGCGTAGGTGTATAGCGTACTACGAAGGGGTGAAAAATAGTAACAATTTCGTAGCGGTGTAGCGGCGTAGGCTTAAGCGCTGTTGAAGACTCTTTATGTGAGAAATAAGGTGTTAAAAAGAACATAAGTAGGGATTATATTGCTGTCCATTTTCAGGTGTAATTTGGTCAAATGTTTGTCTAAACTTTGTCAAAAAAAGGAGTATTAACACCTTGATTCAAATTTAGGTAACTTTATCTCAAATCAAATCAAATTAAAACGGTAACTTTAACTGCTCATTTGATTGTTCTCATAAAACTTATTGTGGGTATGAATCGATTAGCAAGCTCAAATAACCTACAAGTTGTTGTAGAAAAAACGGCATCTAATTTCCTTATTAATACTAACATAAATATTCGCCGTCTTAACATAGAAGAAAAAAGGTTTAACAAAAAAAAAATAAAAAAAATACGCCTCGACTTGAAAACCTCGTTTTTTTCGGCGGTTAAAACGAAATTGGATATAGTTTTGAGGTTTTCATATTAATACGTTTTGATAGATTATTTATTAGAATACTTAAAACGCAACTATAGCGTAATTATTATTACTAGGTTTATTAACTTCGCCCTAGCTTTGCCAATGTTCAGGAATAATTAAGTTAATTACATTCATAGTCACGAACATAAATTAAATGCATTATGACGTGCATGCAATAACAACATAAATATAATCAAAAACGTGACGTAAGAACTATGACTTTTTCTTTAAAAAATCGGTTATAATTATAACTCATGTTTCCTCAAACAAAATTGGCCACTTCAATAAAAAAAATGACACCATTTAATTATTTTTATATGACAGCACGTTTACGCAGCTTTTTCGGCACTAACATCAGGATGTAAGCTGAGATGAGATTCTTTATGTTATTTTATTGATTTAAAAAAGAGGCCATGGAGTTTCTTGCCCGTTCTTCTCCATAGGTACCTACTACGCTTTGGAATGGGCAACTAGCTTCATATTTCTGACTGACCGGCCAACCCCTTGACAATTCAAAAGGAAAGAAAATTTCAAGAAAGAAAAAAAAGTAGTTCAAAAATATAACAAAATAGATCTACATAAATGTTATCACGAGCATAAAACAGAAACCCTTGGCAGCTGCATGTCGTGACTGTGACAAGGCTTCAAGACCTACAGCACAGCGCTGATTTTCAGTGGTCACTCGAAAAAGACGTAAGGAAACCAAGTCAGGTTCAGTGAAGTGAAATTGTTTCAATTCAAATATACGCTTCGAGTTTTACAGCTATTTTCTAAGATGATCTGATGCATCAGTAACTTAAATTACCATGTCAGTTAGTTTTAGTTAAATTATATATTTCATGTAAGCCCTCACTACCTACGGAAAATATAGAATATCATTAACGTAAGAAACAAACATTGTTATATCCACATTATTAATAGTTAAATAAGCTCATTAATAGTTAGTAATAGTTTCGTCATTAATAATTGTGACGTATCATGTCAAAGACAATGTATGTTCTAGCTTAATAACGATCGATGAAGAAAAACATCGTTATGGAACCTGAACATCACTTCACATGTGTTCGTTTTCGAATTATGTGCGCTCACTTCACTGAGGTTCCAATTGAACTTTTACAGAATAATAGTTATTATCAAAGTTAGTATAACGCCTGAAATCGCGTACACACAAGCAAGTATGGTGATCAATGCTCGTTCTCTATTTAAAAAGACTCCTATGATAGCAAGACAATTATTACAGACTTCTTTTATTATGACGCAATTGAAAATGTGCTCTATGGTAATAACAATAAACATCATTCTACTCTACGCTCGATTTGCTTCGGTGTTAGTGCAATATTTTTCTGAAGCGAATTCAAATTTCATTCTTTTTAAAGCGTCTTCGACATTGGAATGCTTTGATGATTTCCTTTTAAAAATAGTTTATTGGAGAGAAAAGAGTAATGACATTGATTAATTAAGTATTTACCAACATAACATCACGAATGTATTCCCCGAAGGGTTAGGCAGATGTGTATCTTATAGTACACACACACTTTACCAGCTATGTTCAAAAGAGCGTTTATTCTGTGAGCAACGTCGCAAATAGATGTCAAATATTTCGCTGTTTTGATTAATTTGGCATTATTAATGTATGGAAATATGAAATGTGGCTAACTAGCGAACTTGAATATTAATAATGAATTGGAATTATAACACTGAATTTGATGTTGTAACCGTTTTAGATGCAAAAAAGGTATGTGGAAAGTTTACAAAAACTTTTTTTTTTACAACTATAACTAAATATTCGGTAATTATTGCGTCTCATAATCAATATTTTAGAAAAAAAGAAAATACCTTTATTTGCGGTACACAGGGCGCAAGAAAAGAACAAAACACGAGAATAACAATTTGGGGGAAAATATGCGTCACATCCACGCAAAACGGCCATCGCTCAGCATAATGCTGGGACCCTATGCGAGACAGAGACCCAGTGTTGGTTTTCAGCGACAACCGGCGTTGACGTGATGACGTCAACTGGTGCAGCATAAAGAGAAATTACAAAATAAGACAAAGATAAAATAAACACAATAGTCCTAAATATATAACTATAATATTTAAAATATATGGCAACATTTCGTAGCGTCGGCGACTCACGCGCCGCAGACTCGCTAGTTAGCCACATTTCTTATTGCCAAATTAATCAAAACAGGTAAATATTTGAATGCTACTTGCGACGTTGTCAACTTTTTGGATAAACAGTCTTTAAGTCCCATGAAATAGGGGGCGAGCCTTTTGCTATCAACGGGGCACTAATCCAGACTCCAGATTGCTACTTAGAAATTCCAGATGAAAAAACTCAATTTAATGTAATTTAATTAAATTTTAATAATGTAATTTATTATGATGTAGGTAATAATTTAACAACAATGCCTTGTAATATTGCTATGAGTAAATACTTGAAAATTAAACGATAATTAATAATACTAAATAATTGTCATGTTTATAAAATAATAGACTTATGCCCCCGGCCGCCTGCTTGCTATTTTACAAGTAACATATTTTACAAGTAACCAAAAGAAATATAAAAAATATCGCGTTTTATTTGCGTAACAAGCCTTTAAATTACCCTCAGACAACACAGGATAGATACTAAATAAAAAATACGTATGCCCACAAAAATATAAAAAGAAAAGAAAAAAAGGTTTTTTTACAAACAGTAAAACACTACGTACTACAAACGAAACTCGTCGTTGTTCGTTACTAAAAATAAAAAAGGGGCCAAGTGCGATTCGGACTCGCACAGGAAGGATTCCGTATCACTGTACAATATTTAACACATTTTTTGAAATATTTTAGTAAAAAATATAAAAAAACACGTTTCTTGTTTTTAATTTGTAACTTTATTTAATTTTTAGTGTAGTAGGTACATACTGAAAATTTATATTACGATTCAAAATAAACAGCCCTGTGACAGACGGACGGACGGACAGCAGAGCCTTAGTAAAAGGGTCTCGTTGGCACCATTTGGGTACGGAATCCTAAAAAAGGATTATAGCAATTTTATACCTCAAGTTTTTTTTTTCATTGTTTAAAATGTTCAGTAAGGAATGAATTATTTTTATCCGAATATCCGAATAACCTTGAAAAAGATGACAAAAGGTCTTCTTTAAAAAACTTTATTAAAATGTGACCTTTATCTCGCCTATTGACTTTATTAATCAACTTTGATACAGGAGATGGTTCTCAATTCTTTTTCTGTAGGGATCCTATTACTTTTTATCTCTGGCATATTTTAAAGATTGTTATTTTTTCTTACTTGATTTTAAGAGGTTTTCTTTCGACCAGTATCGGTGATACACAAGGGCATGGAAACACTTTAAATTATTTGTTTTTCAAATCAACACTTCTAATTTTTTTAATTGTTGTGGTCAAAATAGCTGTAAGTATCATGAAACTGCCCTTGAGAATAAGGCACGTTCAAAATAATATGAAAAGTACTACTATTCTGTAAAGTTCACTTGGAACCTCATTCAAGGAACGCACACAATTCGAAAGCGAACTCATTTGTTTTTAAAGTAAATCATCGCGGATTCACAACGAGCCACCGTTCGAATTTCGAAGTGATGTTTAAAGAAAACTTTGCTAGTTTGTTCAACGCATCCATTTTGTTTTTCGCTTCATAAGTTTTCTGAATCACAAATGAAGCCACATAATCTCCCAAATTGTATGGAATATCCATCGCAAAGTAGCTATGGGTAATTGTGGAATTTGCATGAGATTCGGTATAATTTTCTTCAAGTATATATATAATACAAGAACATAAGGGGAATGCATTTTATGGGGTTTTCGAAGAAAATAATGATTTCGCGCGCCTTTAGGCCTTCATTTAGGCATCCAACTCCTGAATAGTTTTAAGGGTTTTTATTTGAGTACAATATAATGAAATAATAATTTAAATATGCGTAGAAATATAAATACATCAACTTTATGCATGAAAATAAGATAATATCATATTAGCTGCTCGATACAAATACTTCTATTATTAAAATGGGTTTACTCAATTTTTTTAGAGGTATTGCAAATCATACAAAATTATATATTCTTTTTTAATACATATGACATTTATTCCATGTTTCGTACATAGATAAATCTTAGTTTACTTGTTACTTGTTACTTATATTGATTATGATATTGTTACCTTGATTTATATTTCTACTCAAACAAAAATCCTTAATACTGTTCTGTAAATCGATTACATTGTCGTTCGAGAAATGATTTTTCAATATTTATAATGGGCCTTCGCGCTTCCGATGATTCGAGCTTATAGTTATCCGAGATTTTTGTGCAACGAGGTAGTGAACTTAAACTTAAGCGCTCATAATTTATCGATTTCAAGTAGATACTGGTGCCGATTCTCTTGTACACCGGACTAAACTAACTAAACTATCACTAAAATTCCTTACTTTTGGCTATGAGAATCTTAACGCTATTCTGTAGTAAAAAGTCTCTAAATTAAAAAAAATATTTCGATATCGAATTTGACAATTGCGACTCCACGTTGTACATACTTTTTAGAGCCGGAGGCGCGCAGTGGGGGCAGCCTCGACGTGTTTTATATAGAATTTTTCACTTTTTGTATGGAAAAAAAAATATTACCTACGTGTTGAGTATTAGGGGTATAAGGGTTTCATAAAGGGGGTCGAAATTTTCATTATTTTTGCGATAGGACACACCATTTTCGAGATATAAGCAAAAGAAAAGAAAAAAATCCAGTACAGTACTGTTTTTGCACCCAAAGTCGAGATGTTCGTGTGAATTTTAGTTCATGACAACTAATAATATTCCACACCATTTTCAGTGGCGATTAAAAATGGTCAGAATTAGTAAGAAAATTAAAATTTTAGGTGAAAAACGTCAATTTCAGAATAGCAAAATTGACATTTTCACTAAATTAAAATCTCAGTACAATCTTAGTGCTGTCAAACTAAAATATAGTTAAGTTGTGCCACTTTAGTCTATTTCAGAATGGGAAATCATCGTTTGACAGGAGTAAACTAAATTTTGGTGATTTTTAGTCTAGTTTAGACGCATTTTGACAAGAGAATCGGCACCATTGGCACCAAGAGTTAACGTTTTCGAGCAACTATTATTCGATCTCAAGTCATTCATTTTCAATTAAGGAACCCCTGTACACTCTACACAAAGACTACATCTTTCTGATACATCCTGTAGATATAGATAGATGTAGAAAACTGGAAAAATATGACCCACATACTTCTGCCTACCTCTCCGAAAAATAGGCGTGATATTATGAGGTAAACAATACATTAAATTGTTCCATACAAATGCCGGGACAGAACATCTTGGAGTTTCCTTAAAAACGTGTTGGATTAAAACTTCAGTCTAAATCCCTTTCGGGGTTAATCACACTATTTAGCAAGGTGTTCATCTGAGAAGAGATTATGTAAATAATATTGCTTTTCTTATCTAGCTGTGGTCGTGATACCGCTTGCGTGTTCTATTAATATAGCCGGAAAACGTGGACTTTTCACTTTTAATCCAATTTGGAATAGGTAGATAAAAGTTTATGGTTTATGAACATACCTACCAAATAGAGGCACAAACACATACACCGATATCTATAAACGAAACTTCGACTTAGAAATGTCTCCGTCTCTATTTTGCACTTGTAGTTTGACCATAGATGTATTATTTTTAGGAAGTGTATAGAGTGCCGCTGGTGGCACTTTATCCGTTTCGGATAAAGTGCCGCAATTTGCGGCATACTAGTAGCACTGCCTCGGCCCGGCTAAAGTGCCGTAAGCATTGCATTGTCACGGTCACTTGTTATTTTGTTTGATTGTTGAGGTTAGCTCAACAATCAATTTCCAATTCAAAACAAAGGGCGGGGGCCCTTTGTTTTGAATTGGAAATTGAATCGTATTTGTTTTAGATAATTTATAATTTTGTTAATAAAAATTAATTAATTAATAATATAATTAATTAATCACACGCACACATTTACAATGTTACCACACATGTTTACGAAACCGGCTTCGCTTCAATGTTGACAGCGCTCTGTCTTTTTTTTTATTTGGTCTGAGCCTGAGATAGAACCGAATATTAGTCTATCCCATTCAATAAAAACAATTGAACCTTTACAATAATATAACCGTAATAACAACAAAAGGACTTAGAGAAAAATATAGACCATTTTTATATCTCGGCAAAATAAATGTTTCCATTGACCGCAGCTAATACAACAATAAATCCTCACACAGCTTGTTTGAGATCAATAGAGACAGGCCAATTGTCAATGCTACCACAGAGACTATACAGAAGGTCAGCTTCATACAATAAAGCTCAACACACACACAAGGCTCAACACACAACACGCACCCGCGTGTCAGGAGCGTGTCGGGCGCGGGTCGGGCGCGGGTCGGGCGCGGGTTGGGCGCGGGTCGGGCGCGGGTCGGGCGCGGGTCGGGCGCGGGTCGGGCGCGGGTCGAGCGCGGGTCAGGCGCGGGGCGGGCGGAGGTCGGGACGGCAGTGTACGTCGTGCTTGTATACAGGGTGGCATGGACATTGTCGCGAAGAATAATACCATGGATTCAGTACATCATTCTGAACACCCTTGCGTTGAAATTTTTCGTCGGTTATTATAAAAAAAACAGCTGTTCCATATATTTTGACCGCGTAGGTATTGAACTCATCTATAAAACAGCAGATTTTTTTTCTGATGTAAACTTTCGGGTTAAATTCTTACGCAATCACTTATTAAATGGAATTAGTAACACATTCGTCTGTATTTAGAAAATTTCAACTGTATATCTCACCACTTTTCCCAACAATTATTGTTTGAATCCCATTATTCAATTGTAAGTACAAAACATTGACGAAAATTGAGGTTACAAAATTAACCTCAATAGTCAAAGGAAAAACATATTTAAGGTGATTTAAAATTAGAATATTGGGTTTAAGTAATTAAACACTACAAATTGGCATTCACAGGGACGTTTTCGAGCGTTGGATTCTCAACGCTCGGCTCAATACCGTGAGTTTAAAATCCAGTACGCGATACAAACCCGCCGCGACATTTTTTTATGTCCGTGAAGCGTGCGCTTTTGCTTGTTCTATGGAGCCGACCTTCTATACTATTCTGTCCCTCTTCTCAAGGCAATTGTAACCCACTTTGTAATCTCTCGATTGGGATCAGAACATGTGGAAACCCACAATTCATTTATTTATTAGATCGTGGGGAGTTAGATAACCAATGGTGCTGACAAGTGCTAGTAGGTTTTAATTAAGGTACAGGCTCGGCCTAGTTTAGGTGTTAGTGGTCATTCGAATTGTGTTCAAATGCAGAATTGTACCTACTGTTTACCAAAATCATTTTTGTACAATATTTTTGTGTCAATAAAGCTTCTTTTTTTTTACGCACGCTAGAATAGTGCGATGGTGGCACCCTCGTTTTGATTTTGTCATTGTGACATTCACGTCTGTCAGTGTCCATGGAGTTTCTTGCCCGTTCTTCTCCATAGGAACCTACTACGCTTTGGAATGGGCAACTAGCTTCATCTTTCTGACTGACCGACCCCTTGACAGTTCAAAAGTACCAGCTGGTCTATTCTGTAATAATCTCACGGTGAAAACTTAGGTGAAGTGAGCTTGAAATGAGCTGTCATTCCACCTGCTGCTAGGGACTGACAGCTCACTCCGAGCTCACTTCACTTAAGTTTTCACGGTGAGATGCTTACAGAATAGCACTGCTGTAATTGGTTTATTTGAAAC
The DNA here is from genome assembly GCA_963853775.1 of Xanthia togata. NCBI lineage: Eukaryota > Metazoa > Arthropoda > Insecta > Lepidoptera > Noctuidae > Xanthia > Xanthia togata. Next base: position 8,133,910 of record OY970817.1, on the reverse strand, counting down.
TAGCACTTTGCCCGCGGCTTCGCTCCCGTGGTCTTTCCCGCGGGTGCCGTCATTTTTCCCGGGATAAAAATTAGCCTATGTCACTTCCTGAAAACTAAGCTTTCTAATGGTAAAAGAATTTTTCAAATCGGTCTAGCAGTTTCGGAGCCTATTCAATATAAACAAACAAACCATCAAATCTTTCCTCTTTATAATATTATAAGTATAGATACATTGAATATGATCAATCAGTGAGTTACAGATGGATGTAACTCACTGATTGATCAGACTCAATTTGAGCTTGTGTGAGTATTGTGTGAACAAGCTCAAGGGTTTAGTCAAATAGGCAATGCTATTCATTTTTGTAAAGGTGTGACTAAGTCCTTGTTAGTTTTTTTATGTATGTCATACATAAAAAACTATACCAAGCCAGATAAAGGTATACCAGCCGGTCAGTGTTCACGGTGAGATGGTTACAGAATAGCACTGCTGCTGCTAAGGACTGACAGCTCACTTCGAGCTCACTTCACCTAAGTTTTCACGGTGAGATGGTTACAGAAAAGCAATGCTTTTTTAAAATATAGGATACTTTTTATCCGGGGTACATGTAGAAGTTTCCTTATGATGCAAATAAAACCGCAGGGAATAGCTATTCCTCTTTTCAATGTATTTGTATCCCAGTTTTAGTCTTTTCCATTTGCGAAGGAATCTTACAACTAAAGCGCTGTGTAATTCTTGTGTTTTGTGGTTTATTCCTTGGATATGTTGAAGATAGTTCACATTTTTCTATTTCGTTCAGTAAATTATATGGTGCATTCTTTCGCCCGTGGCGAATCTTATGTTATTCTACTGTTTACACAAGCTGTAGGAATGTAAGGAACATTTTTCTTACTACAAGTATTTTCTTGTTTGACCCCCTCACTGGTGTAATAGTTGCAAGCACAGCTGCTTAGTTTGGAGTCCTGGGTTTAATCTTCAAGTCGTGAAAAGTGTTAGTGTTTTTAAGGTTCCTTGGCCGGTTTTTTTCTATATGGTAGCCCGCTCTGGATTTGTGTCCGGTAAATGGCAATATACTAAGAGGAGCTTATGGCTAAGTAATAACTGCCGTACGGGTCGATCCATCAGGTTAAGCTACGCTTGCCGGGGTTGGTCTGTGGATGGGTGACTATCTTTACATACCGAGACTCCTCCGTGCCTCGGAAAGCAGTATGTGTTTAGTTTGATTGAGGTCTCCTGTTCTTGTCGCAATAAATACTTTTTTTCCTTTAAATAAAGAGATAACAGACCTGCAAGTACCATGTAAACATATTAGGTTCTGTAATGACGATAATGCTCACTGCAATTCTCAATAATATTAGTTATAGACTCATAAGTTCATAACAGTTCTCCTCTGATTCATCCTGCAGTGTACCTCTCTCGGGAAATATAATCGTGATGATGTTATGTTAGCGTTATTTTTTCGCTGTATTTTCTTATTTTTTAATAAAACCTTGTCCAAACTTAAAATGCCAAGCTCACGCTCAAAAATATTGTATAGTTACCTAGTAACGATTTCACATGAAGAATTTAATTTATAGGTAATGGAAAAACAAAACTTTTTAATTAATTTATGGGAGCCGTGTCACAGAAGGGAGAATTTATAATTGTGTAGCCCTCGTGTGACACACGCGAATATTTTTGTGTATGACATCAAGTTTGTGTTCCAAGGCGTAGGCAGAACTGTATATTTGTTCACCCACATTTCGCCAGTTATGTTTATGTCTCATGTAATAGGGGGCGAGCCTATTGCCAACAACAAAAGTCACACAGACGTAGCCACACAGACGTAGAAGACCTTAGACTGCTATTGAGAAATTCGTGAGGGATAAGCCCATTAACAGTTTGCTCGATCAAGGTCAACCCAGTACTTTCCGTTAAGCAGCCGTGCTTTGAAAATCTAAAATGATTTTGACACAAGCATCGACTTTACAATGGTACAAGGTTCTTTTTTCCGTACGTGTTTTTCGGGAGACCACTGAAAATCAGCGCTGTGCTGTGGGTCCTCCATAGCACAGCATTATGCTGAGTGGAAGCCTTCTTGTCACAGTCTTGACGTGCAGCTGCCGAATATTTATGTTATGTTTATATTGTTGTCTTTTTGTATGCACGTGTTTCTGTGACAAATAAATCTATTTTTCTTTCTTCTGGCGCGTGCCCGAAAATGAAACTAAAACCGCCATCTTGATTTATCGATACAATTTCTTTGACAATTTCACAAATATTTACCAAAAACTTACTGTTAATGTAATTTTGGCGCCAAAACAACTTTGTAACATTGCATAAAGATACTGACAGACGTGAGTGTCAGAAAGGACGCTATGAAACACATATTTACTCAGTAACTGTACTTTGTATGCACTCCTGGCTAAGTAATAACAGCCGCACGGCTTAATCCATCAGATTAAGTTACGCTTGCCGGGGTTGGTCCGTGGATGGGTGAGCTGTTTACATACCAAGACTCCTCCGTGCCTCAGTAAGCACGTTAAACCATTGGTCCCGGCTGTCATTCGTAGATCTTTGACAGTCGTTACGGGTCGTCAGAGAAGACCGAAAGTCTGACAACCAGTCTTACCAATGGGGTATCTTATTACCCAGGCTAGGCAGATTGATTGTACTTTGTATGTATGTTTTATTTCTATACCAATCTGCCTAGCCTTTTCCCAACTATATTGGGGTCGGCTTCCAGTCTAATCGGATGCACCTGAATAGCAGTATTTTACATGGAGCGACTGCCTATCTGACCTTCACAACCCAGTAACTGGGTAATACGATATCCCTTGGTATGACTGGTTGTCAAACTTTCGGCCTTCTGACGACCCGTAACGACTGTCCAAGTTCCACGAATGACAGCCGGGACCAACGGCTTAGCGTGCTTTCTGACGCACGGAGGAGTCTCGGTATTTAAAGATGGTCACCCATCCACAGACCAGCCCCGGCAAGCGTAGCTTAACCTGACGGATAGACCCGTGCGGCAGTTATTACTTAGCCACGAGGTCCTCATGTTTTATTTCCATACCGCAGCCAAAATAAGTGGCCACGAATTCCGCCGGCTTTTTCTGAAACTGAAACAAAATAATATCATAATTCTCTTGAAGATCCGTCTCATGAAATATTTTTCCGATACTCGATAAAATATTGGGATTAAGAGGATTACCCACTTTTTCTGACACGATATTTTCTTATCTTAGATACGTCTTTGCGTCTATTGTGAGGAGTACACAATAGACGCAAAGCTGAGGGTATTTGGAAATTTCCTTTACTTATATTTTTTCCGTGTGATAGCGTCATTTTGTAAGTAGGTTTGTGTTATTGTTTACACGTCTAACCAGATGCAGTTGAATATTATTGCCTATTTGACCTCCACAACCTAGTAACTCAGCAACCCTTTATTTATTTATTTGGTATCAAGTAACTTCTCCTGTTCTGGGCGGAGCGGAGGAGTGGAGGGCGTGTCAGACTCATACTGACTAAAACCAACCCGTGCTCCTTCAGTTGCCTGTACGTTGCCAGGGGCCACGGTATCCCTTTCGGACTTTCCCGCGATTCCGGCAGGCATCGGCCCTAGCGGACCCCGTCAGTGTTCTGATCTCGTTGAGGTGCTCGTGGAACACAACGCGCCGTCGACCCGGGCCTGGTCCTTATCGGACGGTGAGCTACCTATTGCTAACCGTCCGTACGCCCGGGCCTACGGTGGCCGGGAATCGGCCTGAGATTCCCGACGCCCAAGGCGTCTCCTGCGGCGGTTAGAGGCGTGAGGGCGCGAAATGTCACGGTTTCCCATGCCCTCTCGCTCCGTACCATGGCCTGGACCAAGGCCGGATGCGAGAGATCTCCGCCGCCGATGGTCTCCACTCGGACACGGTGGTGCCCCGCCCAAACCGGGCAGACCGGGCAGGCTACCATCCATACCTAGTTGATATTGCAACAACTCGTACTAAGCGTTTTCAAACGTCGTTTATAATGCGCACAGCAAATGAGTGGAACTCTCTGCCTGCGTCTGTGTTTCCGAACGCATACAAACCAAATTTATTCAAAGTAAGAGTGAACAGGCTTCTTCTGAGTAAGCTCACTCCATCGTCGACTTTGTCTCTGTCACCTCTGACCTATACTAAAGTCAAGAGCAAACCCATCGTAAAATAAAAAAAGACCTTCACTGTATGCACCACCGTGTTCTCCGGGCCATCCCCACAATAGTGACACCCGGAACACGATACCCCTTAGTTAGCCACGAGGAATGACGAGGATTTTTGTTTTTTTTTTGCTAGTTAAGTGTTTAAAAAGGGGTATATTGTGAACCAGATACCGCCATCCCGCACTTTTCTTGATCAGTTTGAAAACAAACTGATGATCTCTGGATTTATGTTAAAGAAATAGAACAGTGTTTATTAAAAATAATAAACACTGTTCTATTTCTTTAACATAAATCCAAAAGACAAACCTAGTTTCAGCACATTCTATGTGTGTTTTCATAAGCATAATCAGCCTATAACGTGCCCACTGCTGGGAAACAGGCCTCTTATCTTGGAGAGGGATTGGGCTGTAATCTACCACGCGGGTCCAGTGAGATTTGGTAGACGATGACTTCGAATTTTTGGTTCTAGGACATACCTGTTATCTCAAGATGTTTTCCCTCACCGTTTTGAGAGCAGTGGTGATGAATTTATTTACACAAAGTTAAGCGCCTGCCTGTATTCGAGCCCAAGACTCACAACTTGTAAGTCGGGGCCACTGCAGTTGCGCACTTCATCCGATTTGAATTCGGATCTGGTACGAAATAGTTGTATAGGAGTGGCGCACTAGATCCGATTTTTGTCCGTCCGAAATTAAATGAAATTTCGTCCGAATTAAGAACATTCGGATCTTGAACTCGGATCGGATGCTGTGCGAAAACGCTCTTAGCCTACGTTCGCACGGACGTAAAAATATCATGTATCTCGTAGATTCTCGGTGTTGAGCCGAGCGTTGAGAATCCAACGCGCTGGGACGCAATCCAGTGCGTTGAAAAAACACACTGTTGGATTTGCAACTCTCGGCGCTAAGTAGAACGTTCAAAATTCAGTGCGCGGAAAAAATCGCCGCGGGAAAAAATCACTCGGGTGTACCTGGGCTTAGTATTACAGATGTCAGTAACCACTTTTCATTAGCTAGGCCTTTTTTTTGCCAACAATAAAATAAAAAACATTACCTCTCTTCTGGGGTAGTTGTGTAAAAATAAAAAAAGTTTTTACAGTGATGAGTTCGATTTCCAGGTAGAACATTTAAACGTTCGGTTTTATGTAACACTATTAGGTGCAATAAAATCCTTCTCGATAAATTGGAAAGGTTTACCCTGAGGTATGATTTCAGACCAGCCGATACCTAGTACGTAGTTAACTTACAAAGGTTAGCCTCCAAAGATTTCAGGAAAATTGTTTTATGATACCTATTTGTCGATGAAGCCTTGAAAAACTTTGAAAGAATACGCGTTGTTAAGCGTTTGGAAAACTTCGCCAAGTCTCGTCGCATAGCCCGCAATTTTGGAAGACTAAGGTCTTCAAACAGTACGTCCTGCATGTTATGGCATACGGTGCCGAAACGTGGACACTGTCAGTCGACATGGTCCACAAATTCAAGGTCGCTCAGCGAGCTATCGACAGGCTATGCTCAGAGTTAATTTGAAGGATGAAATCAGAAATGAAACTACCGAATTAAATGAAGTTACCGAAATAGCTTGCAGTGTAAGCAAACTGAAGTGGCAGTGGGCTGACCGTGTTTGTCGAAGAACCAATGGCCGGTGGAGTGGACAAGTCCTGTAGTAGAGATTGCTTATCGGAAAACGTAGTGAGGGAGCTCCCTAGCTAGTCGGACCGACGTCCTTAAAAAGGTGGTTGGGACAGACTGGAAGGCGGAGGAAAGGGTGATGTAGCACAGCTTGTCTGCCTATGTCCAGGGGCCTTATTATGAAGTATTAATGCCATCATTATTCCACTGCGAAAAAAGGATGGTGCTAGCGGCCTTGTATAGCTCCGTCTCTCACTCACACTGGAATAATGGTGGCATTAATACGTCATAATAAGGCACCTGTAGTAGACTGCGATAGGCTGAATTTATTTGATTAATGCAACCTACTTGTATACTTTTCTGCAAGTAGCAGGCATGTGTGTGTTTTAAAGCTCCCACAGATAGGCTCGACGCGACGGTGCCGCGATTCGGATACAACAATTCCCATGAAGTTTTCATAGAGATTGTACCTTTACGTGCTTTAGTTTAGAAAAGTCACTAGTGAAGTTAGAATTTTGTCTCGATTTTGCCATAATTCACAGAGATTCCCAAATATTAATATTGCCAAATGATTTCAGCAAGAATGTTGGGGTTTTCTAAATGAAGCTTATATTCCAGAAACGTAAATGTACGCTTATTTTAGAGTTGTGGCTTAACACAAACCGAAAGTCGGTTAAACGATAATTTTATATGGAGAACCTGTTAATTTGGTTCTCGTTTTCCGTTGTCTATTAGGATTGATATGTTTTTAGACATTACAACAAGTATTCCACGCCTGTATTCCCCAAAGGATTGGGCAGAGGTGTACCTATAGTACACCCACATTTCACCAGTTATGTTTAGATGGATCCCGCAGTGGTAGCCCGCGAAATTCAAAATTTTACTTCCATAAGAACTTTTCTAGAGATTATCTTTCTTCTTACTTTTTTCTAATACCTAATTGTTATGGTTCAGAATCATATTTTGATAATAAAGTGCATTTCAGGTCGCACAGTACTAATTACCTACAGTTATATTCACCTAGAAGTTGCCTCTCTTTCTATCGCGTGACTCTTATATCTTCTGATTACGTTACGCCCACTGTCCGCAGTACATGATTCTGAACCCCTCTGCGTTGAAATTTATCGTCGGTTATATTTTAAAAAATCTGCTGTTCCATACATTTTGACCGCGTAGGTATTGAACTTTTTTATAAATCAGCTGTTTTTTTTTAATAACCGACGAAAAATTACAACGGAGTGAGGTTCAGAATCATGTACTGAATCCATGGTATCAGTTTTCGCGTCGATGTCCCTTCCAACCTGTATTATAGCTCTACTAGTGTTAGTATTTACAGCTCCCTACCTCTGTTGACCACTTAACCACCAACCTTCGAATTTCGGCTTGCGGTTGCGGTTCACGCTGCTCTATATTTTATCTCTTCGATTTTGAACGATCAACTGGCACATCATCTGATACAGTAGTGTTATTCTGTAAAGTTCACTTGGAACCTCACTCAAGTGAGCGCACACAATTCGGAAAGCGAACTCATTTGTTTTTAAAGTAAATCATCGCGGATTCACAACGAGACACCGTTCGAATTTCGAAGTGATGTTTATTTATAACATCTCTAAACATCATTTCGAAATTCAAACTGTGTTTACGTATTATTTTAATTCTTCTAAGCTTTAGTTTTCCAAGAAAGCGGCTGTCCAAATACAGGGCGTTTTAGACTTTTTAATAAATAAATAAAATACTTTATTTCAGACCATGGAGTCCATTTTGTTAGTAACAACTACCCACAACAAAACATATAAAATAAAGTAAACTCAACAATCACTACTGCGCCATTCCATGACAAATGACACAGCGATGACTGATGTAACTACAGTCCAACCGACTAGCGATCATGCTAGGAATGCTGTTGGCGCTGCCACGTACTCTACGCACCAGGGAGTCTACGCGATGTTCAGAAAACATCCCTGATGCACTACAGAAACGCCGCAGCCCCATCAGCATCCTGAACGATTAAATTGGACTCGCAGGGCACTGTCAAAATAATAATAATGTTAATGTCAAATACTGGTGAAAATGACAGATAATGTACCGCTTTCATAGCAAACCGAACCTTTGCCGACACCTGTCTGATGGACAATGTCTAGTACCCAGTAATAAGGATCAAATTAGCAAAACACATATTCGTTAGGATGAAACGGACAGGTGTCAATCTAACACAATCTCCCCGGACTGTACTAAAGCAAACCTCAATAAATCTCTTCCTACCCGAAAACAGAATAAATACATGTATTAAACATCTGTGCTATACACCATGCGTCGTTTATCCACGTGGTGACAAATTAACATCGTAATCAAAACGACAGTGTGGGGTGAAAAGTAATAAATATACGTCACAAAACATCTGATACGGCCCGTTTATTCCAACATCCTGTACCCATTGAATTGTTTATAAGGGATACAGTGAAAGAATTTTAAAAACTGCCTTCTGACGTCATCAAATATTTAAAAGGAAAAAAGGATTTTAAATCAGGAATAGGATTTTTTTTAAATGGCTTGGAATGATTTTGTGGTTTTGATAATTATGAAATAGAACTTGTTCTTGATAAACCAGAGACACTCCATAAATAGAAATAGTAGTTTACTGAGTAAACTGATACAGTGCGTTCCGCTAAAGACGAGACTTGACACACCACGTGGTTTGACTTGCGCAGTAGACGATTTATAGGTCTCTTTAGCGGTATGAGGTCTGCGCAGGGGCGTTATCAGGGCGTAGGAAAGAGCACAGATTGAGTGCATATTGTACCTATGATTACTATTTTTTTTAAATACCTAAGTACATAAACTCACGCCGTCTTTCCATGGGGGTAGGCAGAAACTACAGAACGCCACCTACTACGATCCTTACATACCTACCCCTTTTGCCTCGTTTACGTTCATACATCTGTCCTTTCTCAAGCACATCACCAATAAGGTTAGCATACATATACAGGGTGGAAGGGACATCAACGCAAAAACTGATACCATGGATTCAGTAAATGAGTTTGAACCCCCCTCCATTGAAAACTTTGAGCTGTTTCATAGAAAAGTTCAATACCTACGTAGACAAAAGGTATGGAAAAAAAGTTTTTTTTTGTTTTATGTCCTCCTAGGGCGTCCCCTCCGGGCGTTTCCAGTCACATCTGCCTGGTAAATACATTTTGTTAGTCGCCTTAGTTATATATATTTTTTTTTTAACTAGCTTGTTACTGTCCTTTTGCAGGGCAAAGGCCTTTTTTTATACAAAGAAGGCATAAGCATCACCACGTTTGTTAAAGACAGGTTAGCGATTTGAGATTTGTAATAAATATAAGTCAAAAAAAAAAAAAAATTGAGAGTGAACCACCAAATGAATCATAATTTAAATTCAAATTCAGCAAAATATATATAAAACTGAATATTTGTATACTTGATATTTTACTCTTCAGGGCAGCAGTAACAGACACTCAAATTTTATGTTTAGCCCCTTGTAATCCAATAACAGATTGGAATATAACATTGAACATTAAACACTGTTGTAATAAAATATCAAATGAATTCAAGCTCTTGTAAGGCAATCAAAATAAATTGATAACTTTGTTGCCCTAATTGATTGATAATGCCACTTGTTATGCTATAATAATCGTGAGAATTATATTTTTGTCGATGGGTTTTTAGGAGCATGAGGAACAGGGTGTAAAGTTCACTCATCCACCATAGAAAAGGGAAGATCCTCCAACCAGATGGGTGTTGTGTCTGGCGGGCCGACTGCCCGACTGTTGATGTCGGATAGTCTTGTCTATGTCGTTCGCACGGTAAACTCTAATTGCGCGATGCAGGATTTGTGTGACGTCATGTCTTTGATGCGTAGTTCGGATGTGGCGGTGTAACCGCTATATCACTCCCCTCCGGAGACCGGAAGTCGATAGTGGGCTGAGTCTTGTATCTTGCGATGCTTCACAGTGCCAGCTAAGGTTCCAGTGAGTCAGAACCGGGTGCCGCTCAGTTCGCGGTGAGTCGGAACTGTCTGCGGTGATTGCGGTGGTTGTGGTGATTGAGGTGATTGCGGTGATTGAGGTGATTGCGGTGATTGAGGTGATAGCGGTGATTGCGCTGATTGAGATGATTGCGTTGATTCCCCAGTGAGTCGGGGTGATGAGGCTGAGGGTGATGACCAGGAATGCGCGTTCGCTGCATGCTGGTGATCAGGATACCCGTTGAAGCCGTGGGTTCTGACTGGCTGTGTGACTCGCCTCACGAAAGCTTGCGGGAGTGATGATGATGTCGTCACGCTGAAGTAGTTGCACGAAGGCTGCGTTAACGTATCACGTCGGGGTCACCAATTTAGGAGCATGAGGAACAGGGTGTAAAGTTCACTCATCCATCATAGAAAAGGGAGGATCCTCCAACCAGACGGGTGTTGTGTCTGGCGGGCCGACTGTCCGACTGTTGATGTCGGATAGTCTTATCTATGTCGTTCGCGCGGTAAACTCTAATTGCGCGATGCAGGATTTTTGTGACGTCATGTCTTTGATGCGTAGTTCGGATGTGGCGGTGTAACCGCTACAGGTTTTAAAAAAAAATAGGCGATCAATGAGAATGCCGACATATTAATTATGTGAAACCTTAAAACCAAGAAATAACTTTTCTTTTTAAGTTTTTGTAGTATCAATAATTTGAATAACATAATTTGTAAATTCATAGTTATTTATGCAACTGTTGTGTAATATGGGGTATTAAAACACGAATGTGAGTTTATCACATGAGTGTTTTAATACCTAATTATGTACAGTTGCAGACAAGACTATCTACACCCATGATATGAATCCTCTATAAAAGGTTCTGAAACCATAGGGTACAGTACCTACAGTGTTGTATGAATGAATGAATGATATATTTATTTGCAAGAATATAGGCAGCCAACATATGTTCTTAATATCTATGGGTTTCACTATATTCGGCATTGAGATTACACAATATTTAGATTTTACATTTTGGTTAAGATATAGCATGCAGTACACATTTAGTAGTTAGCAATAATATAAAAATACTAAAAATAGTTTCATAATTTAAATTTAGATTGTAATGGAATTAATAAAGTTAAAATTAAATACAATAAGAACTCTATGTAAAGTGCGTGACAGTGTTATTTTTTAGGGTTCCGTAGTCAACTAGGAAACCTTATACATAGTTTCGCCATGTCTGTCTGTCCGTCCGTCCGTCCGTCCGTCCGTCCTCGCTTAATCTCTGTGACCGTTAGCACTAGAAAGCTGAAATTTGGTACCAATATGTATATCAATCACGCCGACAGTGGTAAAATAAAAATTGGAAAAAAATGTTTTATTAGGGTAGTATTTATGTAAAGTGGGTTTTTTTTTAAAGTGTTTTTTTTTTAATTCAACCTTAACGTGTGATATATTGTTGGAAAGGTATTTAAAAATGAATAGGGGTTTACTGAAATCATTTTTTGATAATGTCAATAATTTCGGAAATAATCGCTCCAAAAGTAAAAAACAATGTGTCCCCCCCTCTAACTTTTGAACCATAAGTTTAGAAAATATGAAAAAAATCTGAAAAGTAGAACTTTATAAGGACTTTCTAGGAAAATAATTTTGAACTTGATGGAAACAACAGTTTTTGTACAAAAATGACAAAAAGTTGTACAAAATAATTTCTGGACTAAGTTTGTAGTATAATCGTATATGCAAGCAGAAACACTTATTGTGACGGACGGGAAACTACGGAACCCTACACTGAGCGTGGCCCGACACGCTCTTGGCCGGTTTTTTTAAAATTGAGTTGCATAGTGAAATTTAGTACAACATTATAACACTCGTTTGGATGCTATTATGGTTACTATGACACTGGGTGTTTTAATGTTGGCAATAAGCTAACTGTTTCAGAAACTTTTAAAGAGGATTTATAGCAGAGTAGAATACGGAATTAAGACGTACTAAATATCGATAAATGCTAATACGATGCTACAAAATTGTGATGCACGTTACTGCGAAAGACCGTCACTGCGAAGCCACTACACTTCGATACCTACACGTTACCGCGATAGATCTTCACCTCCCAAAACATTACATTCTTATTCTGCCTAAACGGTCCCTGGCCTCGTCGGCTGGGTCGTTGTGTGGTCACAGTTCTAACCTAACCTAACCTACCTTTCAGACTTTTCCCCAAATCCTTGTCAGCAGTTAGCATAATCTTCAAATGTCATGATTTCATGAAATAGTCATTCAATAGGATTACATGAACTTAGACAGTTGTATTGATGGTTTTTATTATTACAATTCTATAAATAAACATTTGATACGGTCGCGAATCATATTTAGATCAACATACAACTTGATACTGGCCTGCAAATTGCAAAAAAAGTAAGAAAAAATTAGTTTTGCGGGCTGCCTCGACGCTTTCGCCTTAAGACTTCTTTGCGATGCTTTCCTTCACCGTAATTCAGTCAGATCGCATTAGTTTAAAATACGCAATCAGTAGCGCAATTCTCTAAATAACATCACTTCGAAATTCGAACGGTGTCTCGTTGTGAATCCGCGATTATTTACTTTAAAAACAAATGAGTTCGCTTGTTCGACTCACTTGAGTGAGGTTCCAAATGAACTTTATAATAACACTACCGTTCTATTTTAAGGACTTTATGTGTAGTCTTTACTCAATTATGTGGGTTTGACATTATTTTGGTCAATAGTGTTCTCTAAACATCATTTCAAAATTCGAGCGGTGTTCCGTCGTAAATCCGCGATGATTTACTTTAAAAACAAATGAGTTCGCTTTCGAATTGTGTGCGCTCACTTGAGTGAGGTACCAAATGAATGAACTTTACAGAATACCAAACACTGCAGAACCTCACTTTATTTTAGTCACGGTTTTCCTACAAAAAAATGGAACTATACAGCTTCTTGAAGTAGGTAACAAGGATTTCCTTGTTACCTACTTCAAGAAGCTGTGACAGATTATATTATTACTGAGCGTCTCATAAGATTAAGACAGCTAACCACCTTATAATTAAATCATCTGCGATGCGTGGGTGACATTAATGTAACCTGACGAAAGTTGAACATTAACGTTAGAGCGAGCTTGATAATAGGGTACAAAATGTAGGTAAAGTTAGCGTCAAAAATATAAAGAGATGGACGGACTGTGCATCTCAATTTGATAAAATTCTTGTCCAAGTGAAAGTTGTCCTGCAATTTAAAACATCGGCTGTGTTTACATGTCATAACATTTTATTAATCATTTAATTAAGAATAAATTTACATTCCATACATTGTTTGTAAATACTAGGTACTTATAACTATGTTAGTAAATTATTAATTAATAATAATTATTAGATAGATAGATAGATAGAATACTCTTTATTGTACACCATAAAAATCACAGACATAAATTTAGAAATTTTACATAGGGTGACACAATGGGCGGTCTTATCGCATAAAGCGACAGCGTCTTTTACAGACAACCTTTGGATGGATTAAAGGTAACAGGAGAGACAATACTGCAGGTAGTCAGCGGTGTACCATCTACATATTATAAAGATAAAGATAAAGATAAAGATAAAGATATTTTATTTTGCAAATACAGGTACAAGTCATGGTGGTACATAATATAAATACAGAAACAGCCATATTTTGCCAATTACAGGGCATGCAAAAGTATAGAGATTACAATTAAAATTAAATATTTACTATTCCATTACATAATACAATTTTAGTTCATCATTCACTAATAATTATCAATTCATTCAATACCTACATAAAATGATTCTGATTCATCGGTCAATAATAAAATTAATGTCACAATTTCTAATAGTTAATACAATATATAAAATAGTCAAACAATTTCTTTTTCCAATAAATAATCTTCAACCCTATAATAAACTTTGTCTACTAAAAAGTTCCTAAGTCTTTTTTTGAATAGTGTAAAATTATAGTCCTTCCAACAACTTGGTATTTTATTATATATCACCGGTGCCATGCAGCAGACACCCTTGCGCATCAGAGTTGTTCTAGCACTAGGGATACATAGGCTACTATTGTCACGCCTATTCCGTGGAAATACGTCAGCCATTCGTGCGAAGCGATCCGGGTTTAATTTTACGAACACTGCCAATTCTAAAATGTATAAACTTGGTAGGGTTAATAATTTATATTGTTTAAAATATGGCACGCAGCTATCCGTGCTTTTCAATTTAAAAATAGACCGTATGCATCTTTTTTGTGCCTTAAATGCAGTTTCTTTTTCTGTTGAGTTGCCCCAAAAGATAATTCCGTATCGCAGATGGCATTCAACTATACCATAGTACGCAGTAAGGCATGCATCCAGATTTACAATAGCCGATAAGGTATATAGAGCATATGCCGATGAACTTAGTTTCTTGCAAAGTAACTCAATGTGTTGTTTCCAGTTAAGTTTTTTATCTATTTCTAGACCAAGAAATTTAGTACTAGCTACCTCGTTAATTTTACTATCGTTATATTGCACATTGAGCTTGTCCGTATCTGTCATGCGTTGGTTAAATTGAATTATTTTTGTTTTATTTAAATTTATTCTTAAGTTATTTTCCTCTAACCATTTTATAATCAATTTTAACGAATTATTAATGTCACTTTGGTATGTATCAACGCTTTTCGAAGGTATTGTCACTGTACTGTCATCTGCGAATAGAGTCAATGGTTGTTCAATCCATTCCGGTAAGTCATTAATATATACTATAAATAACAAGGGACCCACTACACTACCCTGCGGTACCCCATAACTAACTTTTCGCACTTCTGATCTAAATATCTCGTCATGTTTATTAATTACATTTATCCTGTTGATTTCGGTTATTTGTCGTCTATTTTGTAAATAAGATTTAAAAAGTTCTAAAACATTACCCCTTATACCATAAGCTTCCAGTTTTTTTAGTAGTGTAGGATGGTGGACATAATCAAATGCCTGCGTCATATCGCAAAAAATGGCGCAGACTGGGTTTCGTTTATCCACATTATTTATGACATTATATATAAAATCATAAATCGCCATATTTATAGATTTTCTTGGTCTAAATCCTTTTTGTTGCTCACACAGAATAATATATTTGTCAAGATATTTATGTAGCTCTTTGTGAATATATTTTTCAAATATTTTTGAAATATTAGAAATCAGTGAGACTGGCCTATAATTTTCCACTAGCTCTCTGTTTTCCTTTTTAAATAGTGGTTTAACAATGGCAATTTTCAAAGTATCTGGGTATATTATACAATAAATATGTACATACATACATAAAGCATAAACTTATTCATATAAATATATACATAGATATACTTATAATATAAATCTATAAACATGAAACAAGAGCAAGGAACTATATGCAATGATGATGTTTAAGGAGAGAGGAAGTGTTTTTTTATTATTTACATTTGCGCTATTTAATATTATAAAGGGCAACACCAGAGCCGTGAACGGTATTCCAGTGCTTCACAACAGCGCAATAAACCCTTCCCATTTTTTTTTTTTTTGACTATGGCATCTCGCAGATATACCACTAAGGTATTTACTGCTCAACCGAACAATCCTGTGGCTGCCTTAAGCACTACACTCAAAGCCTCCAGCCAGGAGCAAAACTATTCTAAATTTAAATTAGGCGAACGCTCGCTAAGGGCACCCCCTGTGGGGTACGAACCTCGGCTTAGGGCGTCGCTGAGGGGAGGACAGCAAGATGGGACAGGCTGGATCAAGGATGTGTCATTATTGTTATACGGGGGATTTAAAGCTACGCGCTCAGCTGCGGCGCGGGCTGGCGCTTCATCGGACAAGGAAACCCTTCCCAGTATAGTGTTCAGATTATATACCCATCGACGCTACGTGCAACATTTTATTTTTATTTTTTTACTCCCATTATTTTTTCACATCAACACAATTGCCATAAATAAAAATAGAAGAATCCGTTTTTTTCAGTGACATTGCAGTTCTCTTGGTGCTTATTTATACTCAAGCGGCATGCGTCAACGGCAGACGCGTCTGTCGACCAATGACCACGGCAGCCGTTGACGTGTGTCGGATGTTGCAATTGCCTCTACCGCTGAAGCGTGCAACTCGTGTGTATGAGCACGTAGTCACGGTAATATTATCATACAGTATGGTAACTCGGCCGTATCTTGGAAATTAATGCCTACAGCCGCGCGGTACGTAAACATGCGATAGGGCTGCCCGCCTCCAGCATTTTAATTACATTTGCCTACTTTGTGTTTCCATTTAGTTTTGTGATTGTAAATATACTTTTTTTATATGTATACTCAAATAAAATACTTTGTGAATTGAATAGCAAGTGTTCAATAAAAATGCGTGTTGTTTTTTGATTGGTAGTTTTAATTAAAAAAACATGTTTATGTTTGAAATCGGTCCTACAAGTTTGCTACCGAAAAATATTTGCGCCTCGACTGAGACGTATGAAATTATTTATTATTAAAGATATTAATCTGAAATACTTAATCTGAGAAAACTTCAACCATCTAGTGACTGACAGACGGTCAAATTTATTTTTTCTAGTATTATTCATACACAGTACAATAAACAACTATTATTATTAAGAAATACCACGTCTTTACTTTGAATTATACAAACGAACAAAACAAAACACACATGCCCCGAGGTTTTAACACAAACGTGCCTACCGTATCATGATTCATGATCCGCCTATAACTACCTATTTCACTCGTGTCAATCACTTTCCTTTTCTCTATTCACTTTATTTATTAATCCAGACATCTTTTTTTTCGGGAGTTAAAAGAAAATACATAACCATTAAAAAGACACACATTATGTACCTACCTACTAGTAAGTAACATTATTTTATAGTCTTACCTTTCAGTTTCCAGGTAATCTAAAAAAAGTTTTCTCTGGATGCGTTATTGACGAATTCATGCAACCAAAAACAGCACAATATACGAGTATCCTACTCGCCATTAAATATGTACTTGAACTTATTTTTAGTGAAAAAATCGCGCGGTTATTGTTAAAAAAACAACACACCGTCCGTTCGTCACTGCAGCACAGCCGCGACTGTCTGCATGCCGAACGGATGCCATGATCGAGGCGAGTATGCATAGCTCGCGCTTTGTCCTGTACTGTGACGTAGCTGTTCTAATTTTGAACAGTCTGTTCGATTTTTATCGTTCCTATAAGCTAAGCGCACATTATAGCCGCGGCGCGCGGGGGGCCACACCACAAGGCAGTAACTGTTGCAGACAGATTCTAATTGATCTGCTTCCACTCCAGTGCAGAGGGTCACACACATTCGGGCGGGCCGCGCCACAACGCAACGCATTGCAAAAATCCTACTAGATCACTTTTCTAAATAAAAAATACGCGTGGCGAGCGATCCGCCAGTGCGTTACGTGGCGGCCAGGTGCGACCCGCCTGTAGTGTTTGATGATTCATATGATACAAAATGTATGTATGTATTAAAGTGATGCAGAAGCATTTTTGCAATATGTTGCGATGTGGCCCGCCCAAATGTGCGCGAGCCTAATAGGCATTTGAGCCTTTTTTAAGGCATATTTGTATGCAAGAGGTGTAGACAATTTATGCAGGAACAAGTAATGGCTTTACGGGCATTGGTCATGTGAAAATCTGTAGTTAGGTAGACGTAGCGGCAAAGTAATTAAACTCGAGTTAGTGGTTAAATAATAACTGCTCAAAATAATGTGTGCGTAACCTATTTTTTTTTCTTTCTTTATGAATCTTTGCTGCCTTTAAGATTCGGGACAAATAAATAACAGGTGAGCTATCACTGAAAAACTAATAATAGAAATGGAAGTCAAACAGGTGCAGTGACCCAAAAGTAATATTATTTGTTTTTATCATTCGAGGTATTTTGAAGAGTGAATTAAGTTTTAAACGGAATTTAAAAGTTTATTTAACCATTTCAATTTACAGAATTAACCATTATCTAACTAAAATCAAAGTGTGTAAAAGAAAACAAGTAAAGTGCACCAAGTGATCAGCTAATACCCTAGTTTTTAATATTTTTTTTGTGACTAAAATAATGTAAGACCCCAAATAGTGCTAAATGTCTGAAGGACCGTCTCGACTACCATCAGCGCTGACCCCAAAATGCAAGCCGCACGAGATGTGGGCTGCTATGACGAGGTCCATTGAAATACTGGTCGCTTTCTTCGAATATTATGCGCAGAGGTAAGATTAGTATTAAGTTTTTTGGTAAGATACTGAAAATATTATTTATGTATACATTATTTACCTTGTACAATGTTCTTTCTGCTGGGATTTAGGCCTCTTTTCAATCAATCAATCAATCATGTTTATTGTAGATCATAGGTACAGAAATAGATACAGGTGTTAAGAATTACAGTAATGTTGGTCAGCTATGTCCCGCCTTTTGGGCATACAATACAAATCATTTAAATTATTAACTTTGTGTCATTTATTATTATACAAGAAATTAACATTATTATTTTAATAAATTAACAAAGAAAAAAATAAAAAATAAATTGCAATTAAAGAAAAAAATTAATTAACTACTTAGATATGACCTACCTAAAGTTACAAACTTACAATCTAACATTACAACAAAAAATTAAGTACCACAAAATATAGGTCAGTCATAGATCAAAAAACTAATAGTTAGCAGCACTGACTGCACCATGGTCTTGGTCAAAATATTTTTTTATACTTTTAAAGGGACTTGTCTGACATAAAGTTTTTTTTCTGCGAGAGGCAGAGGGTTTTAAGTGTTGTAACTATGGTTGTAATTGTAATTCACCACGGGGGTTCAATATGAGGGTGGTAAAAATAATTAAAATAAGTACCTAATAAGGATAATCTATTAGACGGACGATAAAATTGTTTAGTCACCCTAAACAATTTTATCGTCCGTCTAATAGATTATTAAAAGATATTGGACACGATTTTTTCCTTTATTTACGTAATAAAAAAATTAAAGCAATAGGTACATTGAGCTGAAATGTGGCATGATGTCACTCTTCGGTAGATTTTATACTGACCACTCCTCAACTTCAATGCGTTTTATCTTAATATTTTTTTATTAATATGATAAAGCAAAAAAATACTTCTCTAATATTTTTTAATTATCTGACTGGCGGACTAAACAGTTTTTTTCCCAGTCAACATCCTTAAACTGTCTTTGAATTTCTTATTAACAAATGAGTTTCAGATTTGTGTTACGTTTACGTCGCGCGTTCGTGCTGTGGAGCTCTGAACCTAAATTAACGATATCACTCACATCCCTTATATCACTCAAACTCACCCTTACATTTCAACTAACCCCATTAAATACACACTTAAACCCACATAGCCAGACAGAATACAGATCTAATTTAAACACCCTTCAGATAAACACGGTCATAATTCCACAGAAGTTTGTTATTATCTTCGTAGCAAGCGAATAAACATCGTACTGTCGAGAATAAACAGACTCTTAGCTACATTGTTTTAAGAAGAAGCTTTACCTGTGGAGTTAGGTTTACACAAGGAGTGCAAAGTGTGTTTAAGGCTTTATAACAAAAGAAAGAAAATACTTTTAGTTGAACTAAAAAAAAAATGGTCTTTGAAAAACTGTGTGTCGCTAAACATCACTTCGAAATTCGAACGCTGTCTCGCTGGGAATCCGCGAAGATTTACTTTAAAAACAAATGAGTTCGCTTTCAATTTGTTTGCGCTCACTTGAGTGAGGTTCCAAGTGAACTTTACAGGATAGTACTACCTACCGGTTTTTTTTTCTTTTTTTTCTAACGATGACATAGTTTGGTATGCTTTTCTCTTATTGAAACCGAAATAGCTTATATTGCTAAGTGTGTCCAGTGAACAAGCCTGGGTAAAGTATTAAAACTACTAATCAAACAAAAGATATCGTGTTAACTGTATTGTGGGGGTCAGATAGGTAGTCGCACTACGTAAAGTACTGGTATTCAGCTGCATCCGGCAGGCTTTAAGCCGACCCTGTACTCAATCAATCTGCCTAGCCTTTTCCCAACTATATTGGAGTCGGCTTCCAGTCTAACCGGATGCAGCTGAATACCAGTATTTTACATGGAGCGACTGCCTATCTGACCTCCACAACCCAGTAACTGAGTAATACGATACCCCTTGGTAAGACTGGTTGTCAGACTTTCGGGCTTCTGACGACCCGTAACGACTGTCAAAGATCCACGAATGACAACCGGGACCAACGGTTTAACGTGCTTTCCGAGGCACGGAGGAGTCTCGGTATGTAAAGATGGTCACCCATCCACAGACCAACCCCGGCAAGCGTAGCTTAACCTGACGGATCGACCCGTGCGGCAGTTACTACTTAGCCACGAGCTCCTCAATGCTTAAGCCGACCCTGAACTAAAACTACTATTAACTTGCTAAAACTTGTCAAACGTTCCTCTGAGTGATGTTCTATTCTAGTGACATTACTGTTTTATGCAGCCGTGCGTCTAACCTTCACGACCCGTAGGGAAATCAGTTACGTAATTTGTTAGCATTATGCTGTACAGGTGTGTTGGGTACCTATAAATCCTTTAGACATTTTTTACGATTATTACACATAAGGATAGTTAATTGATTCAGGCGTGACCTTACGGAAATCCATTATAAAATACAATAGACGTAGATATATTTAGTAACCTATTTCGCTTAACTATTCCTAAAGAGTCTGAGAGCTCTCAGCGTCCGGTGTTCAGCGTGGCAACACGCCGTATTCGGGTTCACGACAAGTCATTCGTCATCCTCGGGATGTCTCGTTGAGAGGTGAAACACGTGTCGATTTCTTACAGGGTTCTTTAAGACTCTTTAGGAATAGTTATTTAAAAAAAAAACAAGTGCATTAGATTTAAATTACCAAATGTTAGAAGTAGCGAATGTGACATCATATTGAATGGAGAAAAACTGGAATTTATTAATCAAACAGTTTTTCTTGGAATCACGCTAGACGAGAAATTACAATGGGGCCCCATATAACATCTCTCGTGGGGCGGCTAAGCTCGGCCGCTTTATGCTGTTAGAAAGATAAGACAGTTAACAGATGTAGAAACCGCGCGTTTGGTCTATGTATTTTAGCTACTTCTACAGTATTATGTCGTATGGCATTTTACTGTGGGGTCGGGCTGCTGACATTGAATCCATCTTTGTTTTACAAAAAAGAGCTGTCAGAGCCATTTATAATCTACGTCGTCGCGAATCTCTCAGGGAACTATTTAAAAAGACTAATATTATGACGGTACTTTGCCAATTCATTTATGCAAATAATATGTATGTGAGAAAAAAATCTACATCTTTTTAATAAAATAAGTGATAGACTTAATTTTAATACTAGAAATAAAGATAAAATAGATCAACCATTTTTCAGACTATCTAAAGTAAATACATCTTTTATGGGGTACTGTGTTAAATGTTACAACAGAATACCTTGTGATATATTAGAATTAAATGAAAGAAAATTTAAAAGTCATATAAAAAGTACACTTTGTAAACAAGCATATTACAAATTAGAGGATTATATCAAAGATAAAAATGCTTGGAAACATGCTGGTCCTGCTCCATAGGACAATTTAGAATCTAGACAAAATCGAACTGGTTGCCAATTTAATTGTATAATATTATTTTTTATTTCATTTATTTTATATTCTGTGATTACTTGAACTCACAAACTGACTTATTATTAGTATTACTTGTTAAAATGTTAGGAATATAGTATAATTTTACAATGTTTGTAAGTATGTGAGCATCATGCATCTATCACTTAATAAATTTTTGTCATTCCTTCATTTTTCATTATTTTTATCTATCATGGTATAGTAATCTTATTCTAGGTGCATTGTCTTCACATATAATTAGTTTATAAAGGTATAATGAAAACATTTTAAAAGAGTAACTGTGGAGTTTCTTGCCCATTCTTCTCCATACGAAAACTACCTTTTGGAATGGGCGACTAGAATCAGTTATTATTATTTTTTGTACATTTTGACGTTCAAAAGTGCCTTTTTTGTGCCTAATTGAAATAAATTATTTGACTTTGACTTTGATTTCTATTGACGTCTATTGTATTTTACGCATAGGGAGTGTCTTTATTGATAGTCAAACATCATGTAGGAAACTGTATCTTACGTAAAATTAATGCATCTGATGAAAATGAAACCTCCCCCCTTGTAATCTCCGAAGGGTTCACCAATTATGTTTAAGTCCCATGTAATAGGAGGCGACCCTAATGCCATCAACCAGGCGTAAATCCAGACTCGGAGCTGCTACTGAGAATTTTTCAGTACCAATTATTTTGAACAGTTAAACACAATCAAAATTAAACACAAGTCTGTGTTCCTACAAGAAAAACCATTTATAAAACAGACTGAAAATTCATAACCCACTTATTATGAAATACTACCACTTAATAAAAAAATAATAAGTGCTATTATATTTCCACTGAACAAAACCATTAAGCAATAAGCTTCTTTCTAAAATCTGATTTATGTGTTAACTTAAAAACTAGTCTTAAAGTCCAGTTCAGAAGTTAAGCCACAGACTGGAACTCCGACCGTGTGAAAAATCCATTAAATGGATTCGGGATACAGCAGAATAAGGCCGCCTATCCATTGTAGCTGAGAATCGAATTCCATAAATTTTACGTCTCCGTTCCGCTCCGCCTCAGTGGACATGGCTACAGTTGAGTGGAGATTGGAGTAATGGCAGTGGTCAGTTTTTTTTTTATATATGTAATTAAATATATCGCCAACGTTTGCCGAAGCGATTCGTACAACACTACTTTTTTTTTTTTTTTTTTTTTTGGGTGGGAAATCATCAAATGACGTCTCCCGCTCTGGGTGGAGCGGGAGGGCGTGTCAGACTTTTACTGACTAAAACCCACCCGTGTTCCTTCTCTTGCCTGTGCAATGCCAGGGGGCCACGGTATCCCTTTCGGACTTTCCCGCAACCCCGGCAGGCAATGGTCTCATCGGACCCCTTCACTCGCTGACACTCTTTGAGGCGCGCGTGGAACACAACGCGCCGTCGACCCGGGCCTGGTCCTTACCGGACGGCGAGCTACCCATTGCTCACCGTCCGCAAGCCCGCGCCTACGGTGGCCGGGAATCCGCGATCGATTCCCGACGCCCGGGGCGTCTCCTCCTGCGGCGGCTAGGGGCGTGAGGGCGCGAAATTTGCCTCTCCCTCACGCGCTCCGCCTCCTCCTTCGCGAGCATTACTGCTTCGCAGAAGGAGGTGACGGCCTCCCATGCCCTCTCGCTCCGTACCATGGCCTGGACCAGGGCCGGACGCGAGAGATCCCCGCCACCGATCGCCTCCACGAGGACACGGCGGTGCTCTGCCCAAGCCGGGCATACCTCCACCGTATGCTCCACCGTGTCCTCCGGGCGATCCACGCAGTGATGACACCCGGGCGTTTCCTCCCGCCTTATCCGAAACAGGTACCTCCCGAAACAGCCGTGTCCGGTGAGGACCTGCGTCAGGCGGAAGGTGAGGACGCCGTGGCGCCTCTCCAGCCACTCCTCAAAGAGGGGACTTATCGCCGCAATAGTGGCGTGCCCAGCACTGGGTTGCGACAATCGCACTCTCCATGCCGCCATGAGATCCCGTCGGAGCTCTGTCCGCTGTGCCGCGATTTCTCGCGGCATCGGAGTCAAGCCCCGGCGTTTCGCCTCCTCGCGCCACTCCCAAATATGCGCGAGGACTTTTGCCTCCAGATCCCATGGCGGCAATCCGGCAAGGAGGCTCGCCGCCTCACCGGAGACCGTGCGGTATCCCCGGACCAGCCGGGTGGCCATGACCCTCTGGGACGCGTTCAACCTGCGGGCAGGCCGCCGCCTCAACGAACGCGCCCACACCGGTGCCCCGTACAGGGCCATGGACCGCACGATCCCCGCGTATAGCCTCCGGCAGGAGGCGTTTGGACCCCCTAGATTGGGCAGGAGCCGCTTCAAGGCAGCCCCGGCCCGCTCCAGTCTGGGAGCCAAACGTCGGAAATGCTCCACGAAGTTCCACCGACTGTCGAGGACGAGTCCCAGGTACTTCATCGTCGACTCGACGCCGATGTGAACCCCTCCTACCGTTATTTGGGAACCCGACGGTGGCGCGTTCCGAGGACCATGAAAACACATGGCCTCGGACTTGTGCAAGGCCACCTCGAGTCCCAACTGCCGGATTCTGGCCACGATTGTCGCAACCCCGTGTGTCGCTAGTTCGGCCGCCGCCTGGTGCGACCTCCCCTGCGCCAGGACCAACGTGTCGTCAGCGTAACAAACGACGCTGACGCCATTGGGGAGGTCTGCGCGCAGCACCCAGTCGTATCCGATGTCCCACAGATGCGGCCCCAGGACCGATCCCTGTGGGACACCGCACGACATCTCTCGCCGGTTCCACTCTCCCTGGTGACCGGGGTAGATGATGGCCCTGTCCGTCAAATAGGCCTCGACCACACGACAGAGGTAGGTCGGCATCCGGTGATACCGGAGTGCCTCCCTGATGCAACTCCAGGGCAGGGTATTGAAGGCGTTGGCGATGTCTAGAGACACCGCCAAGACGACCCCACCCCGAGCCACCGCATCCCCCGTCGTGAGGGCTCGCACGCGCATGATGGCGCCCACCGTGGAGCGCCCCCTGCGGAAACCAAACTGGCTCTCCGCCAAATCCGGCCCCACCCGCACCAGCCGCCCGACAAGGCGGTCTGCAATTACTCTTTCAAAGAGCTTGCCCACCTCGTCGAGCAGCACGATGGGCCGGTAAGCGGACGGAGAGTCCGCAGGGCGCCCCGGCTTCTTGATTAGGACCAGTTTCCCCGTCTTCCAACGAAGTGGAAACTGGCCCCTCTCCATACATGCGCTTAAGAGCCCCCTTAGTCGAGGCCCGAGAGCCTCTGAGGCCAGGACCCAGGCACTCCCAGGTAAGCCGTCGGGTCCTGGGGCGGTATTTCTGGCATTCAGCCTACGTACCGCCACCCTCATCTCTACCTCGGTCACCTCCGGAACATCGTCGTCGTCGTCGGCGGTGTGGTCCGCATCAGGCACCGCAGTAGGCGGAGCCATGGGCGGGGAGGCGTGTTCCCCTCTCGAAGGGAACAGAGCGCTCACCACGTCCCCCACAAGCTGTGGCCGGAGACTCTGCGTCAGCGGGGGAGCCCATGGGCGGAGTTTCTCCCGCACCATCTTGTATGGGCGTCCCCACGGGTCTCTGTTCAGAGTCTCCAGCGACTCCTCGCGGGCCAGTGCCCTGGCCCGCAGGATCTCCGCTTGGAGGGCGGTCTTCGCCGCTCTGTACCCCTCGTACAGCTCCGCTTGAATGGCTTCCGTATCCGGAGGTCGAATACGGAGCCTGCGGTGCCTAGTGTACCGGCGTCGCGCAGTAACGCACGCATTGCGCAGTGTCGTCAGCTGACGCGACCACCAGTACACCTGGCGCGAAGCACGTCCGGGCTGGACCCGGGGCATTGCCACGTCGCATATCTCGGACATGGCCTCCCGGAACCACTCCGCCTCGTCATTGATGTCGGCAGGCCTGTCCGGTGATGACACCCAGGCCTGCACGATCGAGGCTTCCAGGAGGAGCTCCCGGTCCAGCTGCTTCAGCGCCCACCGCGGACCACTCGGGGCCTGTCGGACCGGCGCGCTCGAGGTCTGGGCGGAGACGTCAAACCGGATGTACCGGTGATCGGAATACGTCTCCACCCCCTCCATGACGCGCCAGTCAATGACACGCGGCGACAGAGCGGGGCTAGCGAACGAGATGTCCACCACTGATTCACCCCGCATCCGCACACACGTGGGGACAGAACCCCGATTAAGGACGACCAGGCCTGTCTCCAGCGCCCAGTCTTCCACCATCCTGCCCCGTGTGTCCGTATACCGGGAACCCCAAGCCACATTCTTGGCATTGAAGTCCCCGAGGACGAGCACGGGGAGGGAACAGAATCCGACGACGACGACTCTCAACTCCGCAAGGGAGTTGTGGAACTCGGCGAGAGTTCGGTTCGGGGAGAAGTATGCGCCTACCACGACAATCTCCCCGAACCGTGCTGCAACGCAACCCCGTCCTCTCTTAACAGCCTCGAGGGACGGGGTACCGGCGGCGGCCGACGAAATTAGGGCCACTGAGCCGCTCAGGTCCTCCACCCAGTCATCCCTGGGTGGGACAAAGTACGGCTCAGCGACCACGGTGACGTTAATCGACCACTGCGCCATGCTCTGGAGCAACAGATGCTGAGCTGCGGCGCAGTGATTGATGTTCGCCTGGAGGAGGCGAAATGGGGCCATTATTGGCACTCCATGTCAGCCCCCTCCTTAGCCCCCTGTGAGGGCCCTGCCGCGGCGGCTGCGGCGGCAACGACGACGGCTGTTGAGGCGGCAACGGCGACGGTGGCGGCGGTTGCGGCTGTGACGGCGGTGGCAGATGGTTTGCCTCTAGCCTTGGTGGGTGGAGCGCAGGCCTTGCTCCCAATCCGGTGGCCGGCTGGTTTGCCAGCCGCCGCACATACGACACAATGCGGCGTGGCTTCGCACGAGCCGGCCTTGTGACCGGGCTGACCACAGCGGTAACAATGACTGCTGCGGTCCACCTCCGAGGTGCATTTAGCTCCCACGTGGTTACCCACATGGCAGCGGAAACACCTCAGAGGTCTGGGTTCCAGCAGCTTTACCTACGCCGAAACCCAGCCCACCAATAGCCTTTGGCCCTCACCGGCAATTTTTTTGGCCGCCGACACGGGGCAGCTCACCGTAACGGCTCGCATCCCCGTGAAGTCAGGACGGATGGCGCCTGCCCTAACCTGCTCGGCAGAGCACCCCCCAGTCCTAACGACAGCGGCCACCACCTGTCCCTCCGTCACTGAGTCGTCCAAGCCCAGAATACGCATGTCAGCGCATTTGGTGGGCCTGGACACTCGTGCCTCGTCCGCATTTAGAGACGCCCTAAGCCGTTCGGCCAGAGCGTCAGCGGCCGGGCCGCTTGCCGCACCGGGGACCTCCAGCATCCGGGCCCCAGTCGCAGTGACCCTCACCCGGATGCCCTCAGTGGCACCGATCTCGTTGAGGTCCACCGCCGCCCCCACCTTGGCGAGCACGTCACGGTAGGACACGCCCTTCTTCTCCGCCTCTGGCTGTAGCGTAATCACTACAGCTGCGGACTTCGGGGCGCGGAGCCTAGCCGCGACGCTTTGCTCCTTGCGCCGCTGCCGCCTCGCCTTTCTTTGGGCCGTCCGGTTCTTCTTCCCCGCCTTCCTCTTCTCCCCGGCTACTTGCCATTCGGCGTCAGCCGGTGTAGCTTTATGAGGAGGCGGGGGCGGCTCTTTCGCCGCTAGGGCCGTGGCCTTTGCCGCTAGGGCCGGGGCCTTCGCCGCTAGGGCCGAGGCCCTCGCCGCTAGGGCTGGGGCCTTCGCCGTCAGGGCTGGGGCTCTCGCCGCCTGAGTAGCCGCCCCGCTCTTGGTCTGCCCCAACGAACCTGGGTTGGCCGAGGCAGCTGCTGTGACAGCATATGATGCCGCCTTCCGCTGGCCAGAGACCGGTGGCGTGCTCGCCGCCAGAGGAGGGCGCAGGACGATGGCTTCTAGTGCGGAGAAACGAGACCGCAATGAAGCCATCTCCTGCCTCACCAGGGTCAAAACCCGGTCCTCCGCAGGCACGGGCCGTCCCTGCCCATGCTGCTCCCTCCCCTGTGGCACCTCGCGGGGGCCGGCTCCCCGGAGCCCGGCCAGGTCCGCTCGGAGCTCCTCATTCTCCTTTCGGAGAAGCTCCATGGCGGCTGTTAAGCGGGCGACCTCCGCCCGCATCTCGGACATGCCGTCCGACGGAGGCCTGAGGTGATACGCCTCCGCTGCCGCCAAAATAGAGGCTATGGCCGCAGGCATGGCCTTGTCTTTAGAGGACTGAGTCCTCTTCAAAGCCAATGCCTTGATTGCGGCAGCCACGGCCTCAGCAAACCTGGCCGCTCGCTCCGAATTGGAGCCGCGAGCGGCGTCCGGCTCACCACCTGCCGACTCTGTATGGGCCGCCACAGTGTTCGTCCCTACAGGGTGGTGTTCCTCATCTGTAGAGGGCCTCTCCACCTCGACTGGGCTGGCCGGACTCGGCTCGCCTGCCTCCTTGGGGGTGAGCCCTCTACCCACACCTTTTCCCCGGGCCGCACCCCGCCGACTGGAGTGGATCTTCCTCCTGCCCGAGACCACCTCGTCGGACGACCCCTGGCCATCCCCCGGTTTGGAGCGCTTCCGGAGGAACTTTCGGTTCCTCACGGTCGCTCCCACCACCACTTCGCGCTCCGAACTCTGACCCGAGCTCTTTGCGCCAGATGCAGCGTCGGACTCCGACCCCGCATCACTCCCCTCTCCTTGGTTTGTGTTTGTTTTATTCATTTCCATATTTGTTCCCACGAGTATTTAACATATTTTATTGACTCAAAAAATTGTGGTTCGCACTAGCGACTAATTATCTAATAGCTACCCATTAGTCAAGCTTACAACCTCCCTCACGGTGCGCCGCCGCTTGGAGGTTTGGGGTAATTTTTTATAGAGGATTTCTTCCTCGCGGTCCGGGCGGTTAAGCCAAGACCCTCGACCCCCGTCAAGTGCCAGAGACATGACCTTGACACTCTTCGGGGCTACGAGACCAACGGTGGCAGAAGGCTTCCTCCTGCCTGCCCGACGGCAGTGTTAGTGCACGCCGGGCCCGTACTCGAACGCTGCTCAACGTGTGCTCTCTCCGAGTACACGTTAGAGCGTTCCTCCGACAGGATATTGGCATGCAGACAACGAGACCCCTTAGGCACTCAGTACCTAATGGGGAGACATTGCCCGCATCCCAGGGTGCACCGTCCTGAAGACTGGCCTTCCCCCCGGACGCATCCGAAGGGAATTCCAGCCCACAGGCACACGGGGAGGTTTCCTGTCCAAGCACCCCGTACAACACTACTTGCGATTTCTTTTCTCAAAAACTACCCAAGCCATGTTAATACAATATTTATATTGGACCACTGCGCGAGAGTCATATGAAAATAATCATGTAAATCAGCCCAATAATCACAGAAAGATCAGTGTTATAATGAATTAATAAACGTCCTCTTTTTTTAAATTCGATTTAAAACAATATTATCGTACTCTGTACTGTGCGGTTCATTTAATTAATTTAACTGGCAAGTCGACATGTTTGTCAAGAAATTACAAAATTGATACATTTTGACGAGAGCAGAAAACTTTGAAAAAAAAATATTGTCGGGTGGTCGCCTGTTACCTATCTCCTGTAGGTTTTCATTAAAAAGGAGGTCAGAACGATAATAATGGCTTAGCCAGTTTTGACTGTGTAATCTATATAAGTCTGCCATAAATGGTAATTTAAACTTTCAACAACAGCACGTATTCAGAGCTAACACCGCAGCTCCCGTTCACCACACCAACGCCTTTTCGCCCGTGCGATCACATCGCACACCGCTCCAGTAGTCAGACAGCCTAAAGCCGCCATATTGGTTAGAGTTTCCATTTTAGAATCAGTCGTGCAGATCTTTGGTATGAATATAGTTATCGGGGGATAACTTTATTCTTACCAAAGATCTGTTTCTTATTGAGTGCATTGGAAATGGTGAATATTTTATTTATCGGATTGTATTGAAATCGTCTGGTTTTCGTTTGGTTGCCAGCAAAAAACAAGCAGTGTTTTATTAGTGTAAGAAATGTTAAGTGCAACAATTGTTTTGTTATGTAAGGCAACTTTTAAGTCACCCTAGGAAGTCTTCGTGCTGCTTAACCGGGCTATCTACGATGCCTTAATAAATTAAGGCCTCCAGTCAGAGCATAAAACTTACCAACTAAGCGACTACACGCTAAGGGCACCACATGTGGGGAAGTGATGTCCAAGATTAACTTAGTAAATGATTAATGATATTTATTTCTCGAAATAGCACAACACTATGGTAAACAACACTTTTATACGTCAAAAATAAATTATGTTTTAAAACTTAAAATCCAAGACAGCGCTGTCAATAGTTACGTAAGGCCGGTTTCGGAAACATGTGTGCACTTAGTAAAGTGTAGTTTGATTGTAAAAGGTTGTTAATGTGTGCGTATGAGCGTGTATGCACAGAGCAGAGGTGTAGTTTTGACATGCTTCACTGTATTGTTCGCAGCGCTATTTGGTCTTAGTTTTAAAACTCGAAACAAACTCAGAGGTCACAGTCTCTATTTAAGTCCAGGCCTAATTTTGGTCATGAAGACCATGCAAATTAGTGTCTGACATGGTCTTTTGAGTAAAGAACCACACAGACTTGAGTGGACCTGTCAAACTGAAATTCAAACTGATAGGTAAAATGCGTGCCGTAGTATGGTTTTGTAAGCTCACTTATACCCAACAAATTAGCAATATCTTCACATGTAATCCTAAAGCCTTTTCCAAATTTTGACACAGACAGATTTGCAATGTAAATGTCAAATCGATATAAACTCAATATCAAGAAATCTGCGATTTCTGCTAACAACGTCATTTGTTTTGTCTGCTCACCAAATCGCTTCGTGCCTTGGAGACCAAGTTAAACCGTCGGCCCAGTTGTCATTCGAATATCTATGATAGTCGTTATGGATATTCCTAAAGTCTGATGATAACTCTGTTATTCTGTAAAGTTCACTTGGAACCTCACTCAAGTGAGCGCACACAATTCGGAAGCGAACTCATTTGTTTTTAAAGTCGCGGATTCACAACGAGACACCGTTCGAATTTCGAAGTGATGTTCAGAGAATAGCATTATTTGTGAATTTGGGTATGAAAAGGAAAGGAAATAAAATACATTTTCATCCCACCATCTCGGAAAGAGTATTTTTAATCTTCAGTATCTGAGTGGAAAAGCCGTTTTTATTCTCTAGAGGATAAAGTAAATTGAATTTAGAACATCGTGTGCACTAAGTTTGTGAATTAAAAAAAACATTAAACCTATTTACTGCTACCTCTATGGTGCCGAATATATCATACAACTTTTTTTTAATTTGTTAAAAACTCAGACTCGGAACCTTCTTGGTGTTCTTTTTTCAATTTGCTTTGTACGCGGTTCTTTACGCGGCATTTTTTCACGTCATTGTTAAACCTTAGGTATATTAAAAACAAGAAACTTGAAAACAATTGAAAAAACTAAAATGAGTGATTCTAGCGACGAGGAAGTTTGCTTGACGCCAACAGAATTGACTGAAACTGTTAATAATGCGCAAACGTTTTTTTTTTTGCATTTAGTCATTTCCTCGCTGAGGTGGAATGAAAAGTTACGTGTTGCACTCGAGTGCAAAGATTTTTCACCTCGTGCTCTTTTGATTCCCTCGCTAACGCTCAGGATTCTAATTTTGAATCACTCGCTGCGCTCGTGATTCAATTTTAGAATCCTTCGCTTGCTCGGTCATCAAAATTGAACACGCGGTTAAAAAGCAACTTTGCACTCTTGTATAACAAATAACTATTATTTGGCACACGTAAAATAAAAAATAAAATAAATAGAAAGAATTCAAAATAAAAAGTATAAAAGTGCGTTGCATGATGCTAGCTGGAATGTGTGCCTCGCGGCTGTGCCAAATAGGGCCAGTTCAGCAAAAATGCCAGACAACTAGTGCCTGACGCTGGTTTTCAACTGGACCTGAAGTGTGAGGTGACGGATGTAAAACGGTTTTATATGCTGCAATGTGTGTATGTATACTTAAATAAAATAAATTTGTGTGAGATAATAATAATAACTATATTTCAATAGTAGAGCCTAGATATTGCGTGAGAATGAGAAAGAAACATTCCCACCAAAGTAACTGTATAACAGCAGTTATTTACATTATCGTGCAACATTATCCGACAGAAACACTGCACGGTACATAAATATCATATAATTGATAAATTTAGTGTGACCATATCCAGCTTCCGTTGCGTATCTATGAGGTACTACCGTAAGCGACCCGACCCAGTAATTAGGTTGTGAAGATCCGATGATATTTTTGGTAAGTACATTTAAATTATTGCAGTTTGTACGATCATATCATACATTGTGAGATCGGAAGACGACAAAAATCCAGAACTGGAAAAAACTAGACAAATGGACATCATTTGTTTCAGCTCACATGCTCGAACAAAACATGAACACGAGTTATGGCACTGTTGGGGGCAAAATTTTGCCCGTTTTTGTACTGGGAAATTGTTAGAATTTCAGGTTGTAAAAACCTGCTGCTCTTGGTATAGAATAAATTAAATGTCCGGATTACCCATTAACTGTACAGAGAACGTTTTTGTTACCACTTATATGTGCGGTTTGCACATATATATTATATATAGGTTCTACATTGGGTAACAATTCACATTGCGTTCGAATATAATCCAACATGAAACATAAGTATTAGATGTACAAATAAATAAGAATACAGATGCAATTCAATTTAAATTAATCAATGTGATAACACGTGCCTCGGAAAGCACGTTAAGCCGTTGGTCCCGGCTGTCATTCGTGGATCTTTGACAGTCGTTACGGGTCGTCAGAAGCCCGAAAATCTGACAACCAGTCTTACCAAGGGGTATCGTATTACCCAGTTACTGGGTTGTGGAGGTCAGATAGGCAGTCGCTCCATGTAAAATACTCGTATTCAGCTGCATCCGGTTAGACTGGAAGCCGACCCCAATATAGTTGGGAAAAGGCTAGGCAGATTGATTGAATGTGTTACCACTGAATGCGGTCCATAGTACATTTAAGTAAATCCTCGCGTAGAGACAATTTTTTTAGAGCTTTTTTGTTCATCTTGTACATCCAATTAGCCATATAGGCAACGGGTGTAAAAATGCACTTAACAAACCCGAGAGTCGTTTTTTGTACTGGAAGAATCTTCTAGTTACAGAAATATTGAAGGTCAAAATTCAAACGTTTTTTGACGTTCTTTTTTCGAAAACCACTTTTAAATTGTTTAACTTAACTTTTAATACTTCCACGATCCCTATTACCTTTGCATGCAACCATAAGCACAATGTTTTGCGTAAAAGTAAAGAGTGAATGAATACACCACCAAATATAAAAGTCGTTTCCTAGCGAATATTTTTGCTCAAAGTTACTTAGTTTGATCCTGTACCAGCCGTATTACGAAGTATTAATTCCATCATTATTCCACTGCGAATAAAGGATGATGCTATCGTTCTTGTATAGCTCCGTCTCTCACTCACACTGGAAAATAGGGCCCCAGAATCCGTAGATGACGGCTTCGTGATGGGTCTTTTTACGGCCTATTCGTGATTCCGAATTTACTCGACCGAAACGGGCGGATCAACACTTTCAAATAAGTAATATTATTTTTTCTTGAGGCGATTCGCACGAAGTTAATATTTTATTTGTAGGCTAATCGACAACTCCAGAAATCGATTCGCCCCCTTTTCAAACGTCTTGAAAAAGGAGGAGGTTCTCAATTTGGTACTCCGCCAATTATGAATTGATTTTGATGATTCTTTTTTTTTTGGTAGGGCATACTTCAGAAGTGGTCCCATATAAATTTGATGATGAGGGGTTTTTGAGTTAGCTTCAATAATACGTATTTTTCCCATCTAGTATATGTGGACGATATTCTAATAGTTCCTGTCACTGTAATTTACATAGCTAGTAATGGGTATTACAATTTTTGTGGGGGTTTTGTGTAGGTACCACAACTAAAAAGTGAAAAATAAAAACGTTTTCACAAAAAATAAAACCGACTTCCAAAAAAAAAACACTACAAAGTGAAAAATAACGTATAAAATATTCACTTTGTAGTGTTTTTTTTGGAAGTCGGTTTTATTTTTTGTGAAAAAGTTTTTATTACATTCTGTATAAACCCCATATCATGTACCCATCGTATGGTAGTAGGTATGTATAATAAATTGATACCACTGTTCTCAACGCTGGTTATAATATTTATGATACCCTTATACCGAGGGAGATAAACGATCCTATTTTAGCTTAACGTGTGTGCTACATAAGGATTGGTAGAGTGGTAAGCTAGTTGGGGGATTTTATTTATATCGTGGATTTTTTAAATTTATACTAATAGATAAAGGGAATCCATGCACTGCCTCTTTATTTCAACAATCACCATATATAACAATTAATTGGCCATTACTATCTTTTTATTTAAGAGGCTGACAACAGCTAAAGCACGGTCAAAGTCAAAGAAAGAGAAGTGTGATGAGTGATGACACAACGCTGGTAATCTAGTACAAAATATGAAGCAATTATCTATTTACAAAAAATCTATTGATTGGACTAAAAAAAACGGGTTGCATTCCGGGAGTGCCGGCAGAAGTGAAAACTTGAATATTAACGTTGTGCATTTTTGATATTTTGGAATGGTTAGGGAATAATTTTGCACCGGTCTACTCTCCCTCCGTCTTACGAATTTTCGATCAGGTCACGTGTCCTGACGCGAGTTTAACATTTTTTACCCATGATAAAAAAGTGCACAACGCTGATAAAGAAGTTTTCACTTCAAAAAATTAAAACCTATCACGTTAATATGTTGCTTGTAGAATAATCTGACAAAAATCAGAATGATTGCATGTATATTAATATGATTCATCATCATCATCATCAGCCTATAACGTTCCCACTGCAGGGACACGGCCTCCTCTCAATGAGAGGGAGTGGGCTATAATCCACCACGCGTGCCCAGTGCGGATTGGTAGATGTCACATGTCTTCGAATTTTTGGTTCTAGGACATGCCGGTTTCCTCACGATGTTTTTTTTATCAATTATTAATATGATTAATAATCGATAAAAGAAATTTTGAAAGGTATCTTCCGTGATTTTTTTCTTTCATATCAAATTAGTTGTATTATGTTTTCAACACACTACTAACATATTATGTATTATATCCTGAAGAATATCATATATTTTTCTGATTTTGTTACTGCAGTGGATCATATACTTTTAGTTCTCTTAACTCTTCTAGTCCTCTTAAGATGTCTTTATTAATATTTTTCACATCATTTAGTTTTGCCGGAATCGTTTTCCATCCAAAATGTTCCACATCCTACCCATCCGTGAACCTCAGAGGGTCAAAATGATCCATCGCCACGGAACCCTAACGCGGCATAACATCTATTTTTCACAAGATTACCTAAGGCGCGATAACTTCACAGGCAGCTGGGTTCCATACAATAAGATATTACTAATGTTAGTGCTCTTTATCTTTTACTAAGGAGGTTTGGTTTTACTGCAGGCTTTTTTTCTGTCGGTAAAAAGAATAGGTAGTGAAGATTTGTATATTTTAGGAAAGTAATTATTTATATCGCTTTGTGTGTGGTCAATCATTATTTTAGCTGTAGCTATTCTGTAAAGTTCGCTTCGAACCTCACTCAAGTGAGCACACACAATTCGAAAGCGAAATCATGTGTTTACAGGATAATACTTTTGATTTTTTAACTCCCGACGCTACGTTTATGTGTCTGTCTATGGCACCGTAACTCTTAAACGGGTGAACCGATTTGAAAGCAGGTTTTCTAGGGATAGTTCTGGTTTTATCAAAATCGACTCAGCCGTTTTGAAGATTATTAGGTCTGATCGATTTGTTTTTTTTTTATTCTGCTGCTTCAATGATAGTAGAAGAACATAGTAGGTAACCTTGAACTGGTGCTGCAGCATCACCTGGAATTTGCAGGATACCCAACTCCCTTACCAACTTACAGCACAGGTATCGTGTTTGGGCTCATTGGAATGGTCTCAATCAATAAGTTATAGATAGATGTTGAACAGGGTCTGGTGATGGAGTAGGAAAGAGAAATGAGGAAATGTTTATATCTCCTTTTTTATTTTAATATAATTTCACTTGTTGAACCCTAAGTATAACAAAAAACACCTCTACAAGTCTTTCCATAACTTTATTCCCGATTTTTAACATCCAATCTAACTTTACTTACTCCAAAGTTAAAACAACGCACAAAACTCATTACCTACATTTTATCTAAAGTAGGTATAATATTAAGATAAGATCGCACTTAAACGTTTTGCTCGTAAACTCATCCTTAACGTATATAGTCTTTTAACGATGGATATTATCTTTTGGGGTAGTGATTACCTAAACCGGTTTCGATAACTGATTAGCCGGATATAAACCGCTTTTATTTGAGAAGACCCCGTTGATTAGCTCTCTGTGTTGCTTTGCTGAAAAAGGACACAATTTGAGAAATAGGTGAAATTCAGATGACTTTTTTTAAGAACATTTTGGCAGAGTTTCATCTCTCAGGAGCTTGAACTATTTTTTCCATATAGATTTATTCATATTGGGTATAAAATTGACGTTTTGTATGGAGAATTTTAAAGAAGCTGCATTTTTCATACTAACATTTTCTTAATTTATTTAACAACCATGAACACTAATGTTTTAAAACTTTTATGCACTAATGTTTAAAAACTAAGATAACTTAAGCCACTTAGATTGAGCGACAAAAATAAGTTTTGGCTAAGTTTTTTTACTATTGCTAGTTGTCTATGATGGTCATTATTCGATATAATCAAGCAATTGATGAATATTTTAAATCATAGAAGTGACGAGGTTCTTTCTCTATCTGTGAGAAAAAAACGCCTATTTCATAGGTGGGGGGACCCAATTCATTATAAAGGGGTAAAAAAGAACTTTTAACTAATGATTAATAAAAATAGCAAAATTATATAATAACTTTTAAAAAACTGATAGTTGTAGTCCATTTTTAATAAATATAAAATTCTTACTCTTATTCGTTTATACACCTACGAGACGGCAGTATTTGCGACGAAACAGAGAGACATGTGTTATTCCACACAAAACTGCGCTACATATATTCAATAAGTTTTTTAGGAATGGCACCCAAAATATATAACAAGTTACCCAATCCAATAATAGATCTTGACATACACCATTTAAAAAAGTCTGTTCTTAATTTATTATATACAAAAGCATATTACACAATCAACGAGTAGTTAAACGACAAATTATAATTTATTTATTTTATTTTTAATTGACATTATAATTGAATCAAATAACTAATGTTTTTGTTGCATTTATTACTAAATAATTTGTAATTATAATTAAAATATTTGTGCGCCGTTAACGGCAAGATAGAGCTTTCTTGTTAGTAACCTATGTTCTACAAATAAAAATAATTGAATTTGAATTTGAACTCAACTAAAACTAAAATATAGTATCGAAAAATTCATCCGCATCGCTGTCGACTGGTAATGTACCCAAGAGACTGGTGGCATTGCCACGTTGTATGGCAATGCTTAGCATCTGCCCAAGGTAAAAACCAGCCCTTGGGTCACGGGAAGTGTCAAATAGCCGTTTTGAGATTTCATTGAAGAGGCCGTGAGCACTCGGACTCCACGGCCCGAGGGTTTCAACCCCAAACGGCTCGAAAATTTAATTACTTGTAAGGTACTTACGACGCTTGAGGTTTTCTGCAGCCGCAGCAGCAGCACGCCGAGCCAGGAAGATGGGATGGCGCAAGAGTATCAACACAGATTGCATCCCACACTAAAGGCCTACCCACATTCCATAGAGATAAAGACATGCCGTCCGGTCTCTTGCCATCGTCGCATGCCAAGCCATTGGGTTCTAATAAGCTTGAAATGGGTTTACAATTAGCCCTTCTACGTTATTGTGTCATTATCTCGTTCGCTAGTTTCAGATGAAAATTGAAAAGAATTGCCTCTATCATTATTTTAGAAAAGGCTTCGAAACTTCTTGGCGGTCAAAGCATACTATAGCGTAACAGAATTCTCAAGTGATATTTTTGTAACGTCTACTGATTGTGACATAACATCACGCCTTGTTTCCCCGAAGGGATGGGCAGAGGTTTACCTGTAATACACCACATTTCGCCAGTTATATTTTTAAGTTCCATGTAATAGGGGGCGAGCCTATTGCCATCAACTGGGTACAATTCCAGACTTCGGGCTACTACTGAGAAATTCCTGTTGGAATAACCCAATAATACTTTGCCTGACTTGGAAATCTGCGACCACTAGACCAACGAGGCAATCAAGTCAGTGTTTGTAATGTTTAAAAATAGATACAGATAAGACATAATCATAATTAAGAGTACAGAGGTACTGCTTATTTCTTAAGAAATGTCTTCCAGCAGGCCTGCGACAGGAGAAATGAGAAAGAAATGTAGACAATAGTGTGTGAGAACAAGAAGAGAATTTTTTTTAAAATATGCGAAGTCTTAAAAACTAAAATTTTGAAATAAACCTACACGTATATCGTAATAAATTAACATATACTTAAATAAATACATATAAACATACATACTATAGGTATATAAATACTCACAGTTGAGAGGGAAGATAATGCTCTTTACTCGAATTGTGAAACAGTTTTTAAGTGACGAATGCTAGGCGGAAGTGGGTTCCACAATCTTACTGCATGGACAGAGAAGGAATAGGAATAGTAGCTTGTTTTATGAGGAAAGGAAGGAATTATGTTTGGTTTTTGTGTTGTTTTCTGTTCTGTCTGGTAATTCAAAGTCAAAGTTAAATCATTTATTTCAAACGGGCCCTTATAAGGCACTTTTGAACGACAAAACTTCAAAAAAAAAAAATGTTCTAGTTTGCTCCATGCGAAAACTACCTTTTGGAACGGGCGTCCAAAAGGTAGTTTTCGCATGGAGCAAAATGGGCAAGAAACTCCACCGTTTAAAATTTAGTAGATTAGTTTAGTAAATTTAGTTTATATTTTTTGTAACTCTTGCATACCTACTGGTTAAATATGGCTGAACCTATTCCGCATGCCTAGCCTTTTCCCAACTATATTACGGTCAGATTCCTGTCTAACCGGATGCAGCTGAATACCGTATTTTACATAGAGTGACTGTCTATCTGACCTCAACAACCCAGTAACTGGGTAATACGATACCCAGTAAGACTGGTTGTCAGACTTTCGGGCTTCTGACGACCCGTAACGACTGTCAAAGATCCACGAATGACAGCTGAGACCAACCGACGGCTTAGCGTGCTTTCCGAGGCACGGAGGAGTCTCGGTATTTTTAAATGGTCACCCATCCACAAAACAACCCCGGCAAGTAGTTGTAGCTTAACCTGATGGATCGAACCGTGCGGCTGTTATTACTTAGTCACGAGCTCCTCATGTATTGTGCGTATGTATGTGTATCGAGCTACTCATATTTGCAAAATAAAATATCTTTTATATTTACCTTTTATGTACCTACACATAAAATATTTGTGGTAGATCATCATTAAAGGGTTCGTCATTTGTCAGGTGGCTGAGTCGTTCTCACTGAGGGGTATGGTCATTTGTATGACCTTGTTATTTTTTTTACAAAGTCTTACGTGACTTTAATTCAATAATATCACACATTATGATACAAAATACAACAAACCATTACTTACCAAAAATTTGTAGATTTTTGTTCATATTTTTAAAAATAGTTCTACTATTCCAATATTTCAACTCGATAAAGAATTCTACTTTCCTACCACTTTGATTCCAAGTCACAATACTCGTACACGGAAACTGTATGACATGTGTGCTAGTTTTCCAAGATGGCGGCTACCAGGAAATAGAAACGTCAAACGGTCGCGCGCCAGCGGGAAGGTTTTTATCTATGTTGATTCAATGTATGTCAGTACAGTCCTGAATGGTTGCAGGTATGTTATTGTTTGTTTATACCCGACTACTTATAAGGAAGGGTAATGAGTTTTTGTTAAGATGGTTGTTATAATGTATAAATATGTACCTACAATGTGACATGTTCGCCTCCTATAACGTGAGTGTTTTACAAAACTGGCGAAATATAATGCCACCTCTGCGTAATCCTTCGGGGAATCGTGATGTTTTGTAATTTGGGACACACTTTCTAATTAACATAATTATTATAAATTTAAAAATAAATCGCCAGTCTAACCAGATTTGGACGAAACTTGAATATAGAAATCAAACATGTCGAATCGAAAACCAGTCAATTAAAATAGGTAGGTACGTGAATGACGTATGAGGCAAAATAAATAAAATTGACGTAATAAAATACAGATAATGTCACAAATAGCGTCATTAACAAATAGTCATGTTGAGCTGAGCAATTCGGTAATTTCGGCTCGTTTGATCCAAATTGTGCTAATTACGTCGATTACAGTCCATTCTGCCCGCCGCCGTGAGGCTTGTTAATATTATTTATTATAATGTCGGTATTCATACTGTTAGGTAGTATTGCAATTGTTTGCATTTGAAAGTGGATTCTTTAAGAGATGTCAAAGACTAAACGCCATCTGAAGGCCAACTCGCTTAATTAAAAACGTTCAGAATCTAGTCTCCATCTTATTTCAACGACAATCAATGTTAAATATTTGACAAAAATGTCTATGTAAATTAGAGTTTTTTGTCTCAATAGATTGACATTTAGAATGCAAACGTTCTTAAGGCGAAAGCGTCAGGATAGCCCGCAAAATTCAATTTTTCTTAAGTTTTTTGCAATTTGCAGGTCAATAGGCATAAAATTTATAATCTACGTCGTCGCGAATCTAAAAAATAGTTCCCATTTAAAAGGATTAATATTATGACGGTACCTTGCCAATTCATTTGTGAAAATATTATGTAGGTATGTGAGAAAAATCATTTTAAAGTCTTTTTAATATAGTGAAAGACATAGTTTTAATACTAGAAATAAAGATAAAATAGATCAACCATTTTTCAAAATATCTAAAGTACATTCATCTTTTATGGGGTAATGTGTTAAATGTTACAACAGAATACCTTGTGATATATTACAATTAAATGAAAGAAAATTTAACTCTTAGACTTGTACACTTCGTCAACAAGCATATTACAAATTAGAGGATTACCTATATCCAAGATAAAAACATGGAAACATACTGGTCCTGCTCCATAAGACGATTTAGAGTCTAGACAAAATCAAACTGGTCGCTAATTTAATTGTGTAATGTTTATAACATTGATTTTACATTCTGTGATTACTTGAACTCTCGCACTGACTTTAATATTACTTGTTAAAATGTTAGGAATATCGTATAATTTTACAATGTTTGTAAATATGTGAGCACTATGCATCTATCACATAATTAATTTATCTGTCATTGCTTCATTTTTCATTATTTTTACCTATCGTTGTATAGTAATCTTATTTTAGGTGCATCGTCTTCACATATAACTATATAATTAATAGCACTTTGCCCGCGGCTTCGCTCCCGTGGTCTTTCCCGCGGGACCCTTTATTTTTCCCGGGATAAAAAGTAGCCTATGTTACTCCCTGAAAACTAAGCTTTCTAATGGTAAATGAATTTTTCAAATCGGTTCAGTAGTTTCGGAGCCTATTCAATACAAACAAACAATCAAATCTTTCCTCTTTCTTTCCTTTTTTCTTTCTTTCTTCTTTCTTTATAATACTATTTTTAGTATAGATAACACAAGATATTCTGAAAAAAAAATTAAAAGAGCAACGGTGGAGTTTCTTTCCCATTCTTCTCCATACGAAAACTATCTTTTGGAAGGGGCGACTAGAATCAATTCTGTTTTTTGTAAGTAGGTACATTTTGACGTTCAAACGTGTTTTTTATGTGCCAATTGAATAAATAATCACCGTATCTGACTATCTATTTATTTTTATATTTATTTATTTAAACATTTCACACTCAAAAAAGTACAAAGGCGGACTTAATGCCTTAGGCATTCTCTACCAGTCACCCAAGGGTGGTGAAGAGATTAGATGGCAGGTGCTCTGTTTGAGAGGAACAAAGAAAAACATTTTTTTATTAATATACGAGTATATCATTAGAAATAATTATAATACACATACATACATATTGATCTGAGTATGATTCGCGGCCGTATAAAATGTTTATTTATAGAATTATTATAATCATAAAAATCATCAATACAAATCTCTAAGTTCATGTAATCCTATTGAATGACTATTTCATGAAATCATGACATTTGAGGATTATACTAACTTAAAGAGTTGTATTGCTAATGACTATAATTCTGTAAATCCTAATATTTTTAACGGTCGCGAAACAAATTATAATCAACAACCAACCTGACAATGACATGCAAGTTTCAAAAAACGAAAGAAAATTTGAATTTTTCGAGCTATCTTAGCGCTTCATTATTAAAGTTGGCAACATCGAAAATAGCTGTCAAATATTTACCTGTTTTGATTAATTTTTACTATTTTATGGAAATAATTATGAAATATAGCTAATTATTGAACTAGAATATTGATAACTATCTGCAATTATAACACTAAATTTGATGGTGTAACCGTTTCAGGTGTAAAAAGGCATTTGGAAAGTACCCAAATACTTTTTTCAGAATCAGAATCGGAACATAATTTGCTATGAATGTAGGTATAAGATGTTGTACATAAATTAATGAGATCGGCTACGGTCTACCTTACGGCGTGCAAATTATTACATTAATTAAAATATCAATACATACAAAACAATGTTAACAAAACAAAACAGAAATTATAGTGAAGTCAATTAATAATATTATAGTCAGGTCTTGCAGTGTCAAATTGCAATTAATTATTACAATCATAATCTGGACAAATTCATATAATTTAGAAAGTCTTTCACAGAGTAATAACAATTGCCTAAAAGAAGAGCAGTACCTTATATTTAAACATGTTTACAGACAAATCCTTATAACCTTGAGGTATTTTATTATAAATGACAGGCCCCATTGTCATAATACTTTTCCTTAACAGTGCTGTTTTGTAATGACCCGAATGTAGCAAGTTCGTGTATTGGGATCTCAAGGGCCCATTACGTGGTCTTATATTTGCCAGTGTCGGAAATAAATGTATATTCATTTTTACAAAAATTGTCACCTCCATTATGTAAAAACATGGAAGAGTCAGTATCCTCAGAGACCAAAACACGGGTTCACAGCTGTCTGTGCTTTTTAGGTTTGACATAGATCTAATACACCGTTTCTGGGCCTTAAATCTCTTCCCTCTCACTACAGTTACCCCAAAATATGATTCCAAATCTTAACACTGACGCAACTAACCCATTATAAGCTAGTAGAAGTGTATCATTACTAACTTTATGTGATAGGTTATATAGTGCGTATGCTAATTTATTTAACTTCTTACATACGTCATCGACATGAGGTTTCCATGTCAAATTGTTGTCAACCAGCATTGCTATTCTGTAACCATCTCACGGTGAAAACTTAGGTGAAGTGAACGTGAAGTGAGCTGTCATTCCACCTGCTGCTAGGGACTGACAGCTCACTCCGAGCTCACTTCACCTAAGTTTTCACGGTGAGATGGTTACAGAATAGCACTGCAGTTCTCAATTTTACATCTAAAACTAAATATTCGATTTACGATATTAATTATTGCATTTCATCATCAATATTATAGTTAACTAGTTAGCCATATTTCATCTATTTGCGACGTTTCCCACTTTCAGGATGCACGCTATTAATAATACGAGACTTCCCCCCTCGGAGTTTACAACACAATAAATCTCTCTAACAACACAATAATAATAAATTTTACAACAAGTGCACAAAACGAACCATTTTTATCCGAGACTTTTAGGAGCCCGAGACGAAGGCGAGGGCTGATAGTAATGTCGAGGATAAAATGGTTTTGTGGACGAGTTATAAACTCTGCTTTTCACTTCGATGGCGAGGAAATGAAACAGTAGTATAACATAACATTTCTTTAATTAAAATTCAAAGTAAAATTATTACAGTTGAATACTGAAGGAAATTGTTTTTCCCGGCATTGATATTAGGCTTGGGCTGCAGACCTATACAGCCTACTATGAAATTAATTTTGTAATAATAATTTTCTTAAATTAATTAAATGGCCTACCGTACTTGAATTTAAATTTTTATATATTTTATGGTTTAAAAAAACACATTATAAGGCAAATCAATTAAAGTAAATAATATTATAAAATAACAAATTCTATCTATGAACTCTTATTGTGTTTGGCTGTATGGCTAATTTTCTTTGCCTTAATATAGATAAATAGACATTTATGAGTAGATACGTTAATGCACTTGTGCATAAAATTCGATGTTGTGCAGCCTATATCCTGCACAAATAAGCACTTTCAGAGCATGAGAAGTGAAAATCTCTTTTTCTTCCGTCTTCTTCTTTTCAGCGTGTTGATGGCAATCTAAATAGACTCGGCCCAAACTCAACTCAAAGCATTTATTTCAATTAAACCATTTACAGGCACTTTTAAATTGTCAAGGGGTCAGTCAGTCAGAAATATGAAGCTAGTTGCCCATTCCAAAGCGTGGGTTCCTATGGAGAAAAACGGGCAAGAAACTTATCACTCTTTTAAATCATAATATTCTTACAAAATATTGGTTACATTATTCATGTTGAATTATTTTACATGTGAGAACAATGTAGAAAGACGTGCACGTAGAAAACGTCCGTAATAAAAAGATAAAAACAATTCAAAAATTTAAATAAGTCGTGGCAGATAAGAGATGACCAGTCTGCATCAGCACCGTTTAGCTAAACCATTTAGAAGGGAACTTAACGATCCAACACACACGCCACCACCAGCGAGACTTTTGAGTGAGCATGACATACTCTCAGCTGCCAGGGACAGAGACATCAAGTCAATTAAAGACCGGAATTCGGCCATGTGTTCGGCGCTATCACTAGCGTCCATCAGTTAATGTAACGTGCAGCTGACAGGACTCGCAGGCCACGACATTAAGTGTCCCATTGTTTGTGGAACAGCACCACATTTACACTCTAAGGCGGAGTCGTATATGAATCTCGACCTGAAAAGGTTTTCCTTGGTTGTCGAGGCCACCAATTATGTCCCTAGTAGAGTCAGATCCGCAGCCCGAGCCAAATCCTTACCGACCCAAACGACCCCATAACTCTCCTCCAGGAGAGCAATAGAGCCACAAGCGTCAGTGTCAGGTTGTTTGCGGGTCGGTGTGTGTTTGTATGTACAGTGCACAAACACAAACACCGACCCGCATTCCGACCTAGCCGCCGAGGTCCTCCGCGATTGCGTCCCTCCCGAATAAAAAATACTGCCCCTGACCCTTGCTCATTGATGCGCCAGCCC
The DNA here is from genome assembly GCA_963853775.1 of Xanthia togata. Lineage (NCBI taxonomy): Eukaryota > Metazoa > Arthropoda > Insecta > Lepidoptera > Noctuidae > Xanthia > Xanthia togata. Next base: position 8,089,068 of record OY970817.1, on the reverse strand, counting down.
GCATCGATGCTGAGCCAGTAGTTTTTAATACCTCGATTAATAACAATGAATCATCTTTGATCCAGCCTGTCCCATCTTGCTGCATCTTGCTTGGGAGGAGGACCTCCCAGCGACGCCCTAAGCCGAGGTTCGTACCCCACAGGGGGTGCCCTTAGCGAGCGCTCGCCTAGTTTTAATTAGAATTGTTTTTGCCCCTGGCTGGAGGCTTTGAGTGTAGTAGCTTAAGGCAGCCACAGGAAAGCTCGGTTAAGTAGTAACGACCTCAAAGGTCAGCTACAAAACGCCCTAGCTCAAAAAAAAAAAGTTTTTCTTGCTTCTGCTAATCCGGGTCGAAAGTCTGTTAGACATCCAGGTTACCCTAGGCAACTCTGTATTCTAAATTGTTTAAAAAAAAAGTAACAATTTTTTTTGGGCCTTACTTCGGTCTGAGTTCGTGGCTAAGTAATAACTGCCGCACGGGTCGATCCATCAGGTTAAGCTACGCTTGCCGGGGTTGGTCTGTGGATGGGTGACCATCTTTACATACCGAGACTCCTCCGTGCCTCGGAAAGCACGTTAAGCCGTTGGTCCCGGCTGTCATTCGTGGATCTTTGACAGTAGTTACGGGTCGTCAGAAGCCCGAAAGTCTGACAACCAGTCTTACCAAGAGATATCTTATTACCCAGTTACTGGGTTGTGGAGGTCAGATAGGCAGTCGCTTCATGTAAAATACTGGTATTCAGCTGCATCCGGTTAGACTGGAAGCCGACCCCAATATAGTTGGGAAAAGGCTAGGCAGGTTGACTTCGGTCTGAGTTTGACTCTCAAGCTCACCGCGAGATTCATTTATGAGCATAAGCATAATTAGCCTATAACTGTCCTACTGCTAGGATGTGTCCCAGAAGTGGGAACAGGCCACAGGTCTTCTCTTTGTGAGAGGGAGTGGGCTGTAATCTACCACGCGGGCAAAGATTAGTAGGTTAAATCTGAAATAAACACGTTATTAGTAAACCCTGTCCACATTAATAATTTGTACTACATCAACTGTTTTTTTTAAATATTGAATGAAACTGCACTTTACCTATAAATCATTTATTTATTTCCCCCTTGTTTCCACTAGAAAACTCTACACCCCGACCCCTTGCCACCACAAAAATAAATTCAATAAATAGGTACATATTTTCTATGCTGGCAAACTATTTTCCTTCTAACCTCCTTTAACAACCTTTCACTATAAATTAATAGTGAGGGACTTTCAATGTTATCGATATTCGATGCGGTGACCCGTAGAAAATAACGTTAGGTAGAGGGGTGACAGGGTCTTATAAATTATCGATAAACACACATTATGACGTGGTTTGTCGGCCGTATGAAGAATGATTTCTTTTTCAGTTTGACCTATTTCTGCCGGCGCCAGACATAGTATCAAATATACAACTACATAACATAACATCACACCCGTATTCCCCGAAGGGTTAAGCAGAGGTGTTCCTATAGTACACCCACATTTTGCTAGCAATCTTTAAGTCCCTTGTAATAGGGGGCGAGCCTATTGCCATCAATCGGGCACTAATCTAGACTCCAAGCCGCTACTGAGAAATTCCAGATGGAAACTCAATAACACTTTACCCGACCCAGGAATCGAAACCCGGCCCTCATGCTCATCAGTAGCACTGAAGATGCAGTTATACACAAGTACCTTATACCTACAAAATCTTGATGTGCATCTCAGGTAGTTGAGCTTGTGGGCTAAGTTTGAACACATACATTTTGCACTGTGCAGTTTTCGTTTATCGAAGTTTCAAAAAAGAGTTATCTTTTGTGTTCTGATGCTGTAAGCAATATGTTCCCAGACACAATTTTACACGTACTTATACCTTACTGACTTTTTCAATTTAAAATAGTTTATGTCATATAAACTAACACGGGCATTTGTTAAAAGTCAGAAGCTATGTGCACCGTTTCAATTGGTCGTTATTGTGGAGAAGAGCCGGCAAGAAACTGCACGGTTCCTCTTTAACCGGGTGCTACTCTAATCTACATGGTCCTCATATGGCCTGACCAAGAATATGTCTGGACTTTAAAAGAGACTGTGACCTCTGTTGCTTCGATCTTTCTTCTCAGAGTAGTCATATAGGAAACGCCGACCTCATCTGGCTTATTTTTTATACTTTTTTTATATGTCGTCTAATGATTCCAATGTCCTATTTACAGAATAAACAATTTCATTTCATTGGCCCTTTCTACACACACATTTTTTTGCTGTGAAAAACTACCATACCATAACCCAGTTATTGGATACAATACCCCTAGGTAAGACTGATTGTCTGACTTTGGGGTTTCTGACTATCAAAGATCTACTAATTACAGCCGGGACCAACGGCTTACCGTGCTGACCTAAGCACGGAGAGGTTTTGATATCTAATGGATGGTCACCCATCTACGAGTGCAGTATTGTATATGTTATATCTATAGCAGTGCAGTTCCTACTCTTTCAGAAAAGGATTTCGCCTTGCAGTGAAACAAATTCTTTAATTTTCAACAAGTGACCTCAAAACCAGAGGACGAATAAAATGTGACCTTTTCCTAGATAGTCCCTTAGATAAGACAAATGTCTAATGAAGAAAAGATCACACTTCTGCCCTTTTACGAATTTATTTGTGGTCGGCGCAACATCTCTTTTTATTCCATACTTCTTTATCAGTAGTCATCTTGGTAGTCACCCCCTTTCTAGCCATATCATCTTTCACACAGTTCATCCATCGTTTCTTTGGTCTTCCTCTACTTTTATAGCCAAACAGTCATACTCAAAACTTTCCTCACGACAGTTTCCTCATTCCTCCGCATCACATGCCCATGCCAAGACCACCTATATCTGCATAACTTTTCGGTCACCAGTCCCACTTTCAGACTTCCTCTTATGTACTCATTTCTTATTTTTTATCTATTCGTGTCACACTACACATCCTTTTTTACATTCTCATCTCAGCTGCTGCAATTGCGTTTCATTCATCCCTTTTGTGGCCCAACAATCTGATCCATACAGCAGGTCTTAGCCAAACAAAGGTCTAATGAAGACATTACTATGATAATTCCGGATGTTTTCATAATTTTGTCTAACGCAAATTCTAATAAAATCAGGGCCATGAAAATACATGGTAATGCTGCAGATTGGATATCTAGATCACTTTGGGTCCCTTAAGACCTGAGATAACCTTAGACCTATTAAAAATAGAAACAAAACAAAAGGTATCGACATTTTTAGAGTCCGAGCTCTACTCGGGTGAAAATATATAAACATATCATCCAGGTATACCAACGTTGTATTAGGTTGGGGAAAAAGTCTTTTCGCATTATAGTATGTATGAACTTGTAATAAAATCTCTTTGGCTATACTATTTGTATCTGGCTGGTTTTGTTATCATTGAAAGTTTAAATTTTAAAGAACATAATTCCGAATTCAAATTAGGAAAATGTGTGATTTTCATTTGTTTTTCGTACCGTCAAGATGAGTGAATCTAATGAAGAAATTCGACACATTTTAAAATTTTACTACAAAAAAGGTAAAAATGCAACGCAAGCCGCGAAAAAAATTTGCGATGTTTATGGACCTAATGCAGTGTCTGTGAGGATAGCACAAATTTGGTTTAAGCGTTTTCAATCCGGAAATTTTGATGTCAAACGTCGCTCTGGTCGCCATATTACGGATAAAATGGATGCCATTTTTGAAAAAGTGGAGCAAGATCGTTATATCAGTAGTTTCGACGTAGCTGAAGAACTGGGAATTGACCACAAAACAGTTTTGTCGCATTTGAAAAAAACTGGGTACACAAAAAAGCTCGATATTTTGGTACCTCACGAGCTCACTGAAAGAAACCGAATGAACCGTGTACTCATTTGTGATTCTTTATTACGACGTAATGAAACCGAACCATTTTTGAAGAAGCTGATAACTGGTGATGAAAAGTGGATCACGTACGATAAGAACGTGCGAAAAAGGTCGTGTTCAAAGGCCGGTCAGGCTTCACAGACTGTGGCGAAACCCAGATTAACTCGCAACAAGGTGATGCTGTGTGTGTGGTGGAATTGGAAGGGCATTATTCATTATGAGCTGTTACCACCAGGCAGGACCATCGATTCTGAACTCTACTGCAAACAACTGATGAGATTAAAGCAAGAAGTTGAGAGAAAGCGGCCGGAATTAATCAACAGAAAGGGTTTGGTTTTTCATCATGATAACGCTAGACCTCACACATCTTTAGCCACTCAGCAAAAATTAAGAGAGTTTGGCTGGGAGGTGTTAATGCATCCGCCGTATAGTACTGACCTTGCACCTTCAGATTTCCACCTGTTTCGGTCTCTTCAGAATTCCTTAGGCAGTGTCAGGTTAACATCACGAGAGGACTGCCAAAACCACTTGTCGCGGTATTTTGATCAAAAGTCCCAAAATTTCTATAGCAATGGGATCATGTCCCTACCTACAAGATGGCAAAAAGTTATCGAACAAAATGGTACAGTCTGTTGTCAACATTATCTGACCCACCCTAAAAACAAACGAATGTGGACCCTGTGCTTGTAACATTAAGGATTATTCAATTTATATGAGCATATCAGACTAGTTAGTCGATAAACAAATAAAATAATAATACAGACACGCAAATTTGATCTTTAACACGTAACGTTAAGGTAAACCCACCCAACATTGTCGGAGCCACCGGCATTATGTATCATTTTGTTATGCTATTTTAATCATTATCTCGTTGACATTAAAGTTGAAAAGCTTTTAAGTCACACTACATAATTACAACCCAATCTTTAATTTCGCACGTTTCTAACAAGTGCTTGTGGCTTAGCGGTTTGATGCTGGATTGGCGACGAACAACATGTTGGTTCAAAAACACAGTCCACCTATTATCAGTTCCTTTTTTAATAAATAAAAACACACATGATAATAAAAAAACTACATAAAACAGAAAATAAAAAATTCTAAAGAGACGTTGTTTTTGCAATATAGTAAGACAAGGTAAAATATGTTTGCGCGTAGTCACTGCATACCCTTAGGTTTTATAATGAATACGAATATTTATTTTTCAACTACCCACTTATTACAAATTATGCGAAAATATTACCATTTTAGAAAGTTTATATTTGAAGGTTATCCGTCTATAGTTCTTTACAATAAACAAGAAATGGTTTTGTAATAAATTCTAAATTAAAAGCAAAACAATTATTTTGTTGCAGGATTTGATCTCGCAACTGGTTTTTCCCAGTCTTATATTCAGACCACGAGACCAGAATTACTTGAAGATAGTTATTAAAATAAGTTATTACACTAATTATATTATAATAAGTAGTTATAACATATAACCTAACGCTAACGTTTTAAAGATCAAATTTGCGTGTCTGTATTATTATTGTATTTGTTCATCAAGCCGTCGCGTCGCTTGTCTGTTAAGCTCATTTAAATTGAATAAACCTTATTGTTAATGTCAGAGGGTCCAAATTCGTTTGTTTTTAGGGTGGGTCAGATAATATTGACAACAGACTGTACCTACATACTTTAGTTAAATGTAAATAAACAATATTAAAAAATGTTTCGAATTTTCTTAAAAATGCGAATCAACTTTTTCCCAACCTATTATTACATTCCCGAGGCTGTGAAAATAGTATTTTCCCAGATATGAAACCTAGCTAGATCTTTCGCCCCCGTAAACCCCTATATTGCAACTCTCACCGAAATCGTTAGAGCTGTTTTCGAGAACGTGATTACAAATATATAGATATAGATATACAAATATTGCTCATTTAATATTATTGGATACAGAAATGAATTAAAACCATATATTTTGCTGAAATGTATGGCAATTTGCCTTCTGAGGTAACTAATTGATATTATACCTTCATTGACCGACATACAGTCATTCTTTATTATGAATACCTACTCTTTCACTATGTACCGTCTTTTACTATGTACCAATTACGGAACCCTAAAACAATCGATCAACCAATATTTTCAACAAATTTATTTTACAACTTACCCGACGGCCGTCGACGGTTAAAAAAATAACTTTATTCTTTTATCGTGAGCACTAAAGAAAAGATCGACACATTTATCTTCCAAAAAATTCAAAAGCCGTAATACAATGAATCTCTATCCGTAAAACCAATGACCTAAACAAATCGACGACTATCTTTGAAAAACTAGTCATTAATCTTGTCTTTAATATTTTTACAACATTCCTAATGGCCTTAAGTATCCGTTGAATAAAAATTAAGTACTATAAATCTTCTGTAATATTCTGAGCTGGCCTTATTTTGTTGAGAACTAAGCTTTAACAAAATGTTCTCGATTTAGCCTTTAGTCAGTAAGAGTCTGACACGCCCTCCCGCTCCAACCAGAGCGGGAGGAGTCATTTGATTATTTCCCACACAAAAAAAAAAGGGTATCACAGACAAGACCTCAGAGTATTTACAGACGATTGCTCTATGAAAATATGTTTCCGAAATTTGAATGATGTCTCGTTGTAAATCAGCGATCATTTACTTAAAAAAACAACCAACTTCCAAAAAAAGTACTCCAAAGTGCTTCCGAAATTAAATTTTGGAAGTTGGTGTCTTTGGTTTTGTTCTCGTATTTTCGATTTTTGCCCCTCATTTCCGAAAATGTAGTTATTTTTCACTATGTGGTGTTTTTTTTTTAAAGTATCTGGTTTTTTTTTTTCACTTTTTAATTGTGGTACCTACCCCACACAAGTTCGGCATCATCCCTGTGGATGATGCTGAATTTGTGTGCGAACTTAGTCTCTGTAGACTAAGTGGGAAAAATACTTATTATTTAAGCTAACTCAAAAACTACCCAAGCAAAGTTAATCAAAAAATTATGGGACCATCTAGGAAATATTCCCTTTCAAACAAAAAAGAATTTTCCAACTCGGTTTAGCCGTCTTCGAGTAATCGGGGAACATACAAAAAGATTCCGACGAACTGAGAACGTCCTCATTGCTTTTGAAGTAGGTTAAAAACGAAACAAATGAGTTCACATTGAAATAGGGTGTTTTACTCTATACGAGAAAAAATCTAAAAATGTATTATTGAGATAGCTTAGGAAAAAAGCAGTCGGAAAACGTTATTTTTAGTTCATAAAATAGCAAAATAAATTTTAAACTTCAATTCAAAGGTTTTAGCTTTTTTAATCTGTTTCATAACACCATTAGATAGTAGTCGCCATGTTATTACGTCACACGGCTATGTAAACTTAGAAAGTGTTAACTGTCAACTATCAGCATACCTTTAATCTATAAAGGCTTTTTATTATTTTCGTAACCGACGTAATTTTTATTGAAATAATAATATGGAGGACGGTTTTGTAAAAGGAGACAACACAAATATAAACAATTAACATAACTTAAAAAATATCACTGCATTTGTTTACACAGCCAACTGACGTCATGACCACAGAGCAATATCGTCCACTGCGTCCAGCGTTTTCGTCAAATTACGCGCAAAATTTGGAAATGCAAAATTTAAATGCATTTTTACGGCACTTAACGATTGAATAAAAATTTTGTGAATTTTTTATTTTTTCATTAGCACTATAGAATCTAATTATGACACACTTTAAAAAAATGGGTGAATTACCCTATTGTGTGCGCTCACTTGAGTGAGGTTCCAAGTCAACTTTACAGAATAGCACTACGGGCAAGATAACAAATGTGTCATAGTTTCCGTGGGGGCTCTGCAATCACTCTGAATGTGGGTGGTTCGATGATTCCACGCTTAGGTAGATTGTGTCTGCAGCGACGATATAAGTGCAAACTACTTCATACTTAATAACTATCTTTCTTTCTTTTCTTTCTTATTTTACTTTGTTTTTTTTTTTTTTTTTTTTATGTTTAGTGTGTTTTTAGTTTAATTTGTGATTTCCTGTGCGAGTCTCAATAAATACTTTTTCTTTTAAACTCGGTCTCAATATGATTTGCACGTTGTTTTTTCATCGGATTAAAAAAATAGCGTTTATAGATAGATGTTTAACTCTATTCGTACGACGTTTAATAAATTATTTCGTGTGAAAACCCAACCACAATCCGTAGAGTACCGTAGTCGAAAAAAGAAATTTTTAGTTATATTTAATAATAACTTTCTTTTATAACAATTACATCCGTATTATGTAAATTATTAAATATTTTAAAAAAAACCGGGAGAGGAACCTCCTCACTATGCGTGCCGTGTCCAAGAGTACTTACTGCTTTCTGAATCAAGCCTCGTAATGAGAGCCTCTTGAAGCATTGGTCTAGGCTTTTCGCTATTAGGCCATTAAATATAATGATTATCGGTACAATGATTGCAGAGTCCACGTCCCACATGTCGACAACCTCGTGTGCTAAGTCGAGTTACTTGTTTTCTTTATCTTTCTCAGCTTTCACGAGATTCTCGTCATGAGCGACAGCAATATCAACAATAATAACTTTATTATTAGTTTACAGCATAGTTCGTGTTCTGTGAAAATATCAGCTGCCTTCTATAACCTACTACGGTTAGAAAGATACAAGGTCTGGTAGCCTAGAAAATATACCTTGTAAATATAATAATAATAATATTATATCTCCCGGGAGAAATCTTGTTCCTCATCTCTGGCTTGCCTTTATTGGCCGGCTGGAGTGAACACTGACGAGGAATAGAGCTCCCACCTCTTTCTTGCCTTTATTGGCCGGCTTGAGTGGAGATTCGCAAGAGCAAATGTGCTCGGAGGAAGGAAGTATTCCAGTAAGATGCTGGTAGGGATCTTGGCCGTATTTCCGGGATTGTCCTGATAGCCGTGGAATACCGCTCCACTCCTTATAAGCACCTCAGGACATGTTGCCCCCTTGTCGCTTCGACACTTTGTGCTAGCGACCGTTTTCGGGGGCCCATTATTGAGTGTGCAAGTCATCCCCTGCCATTATACCTGTCTATTTTATATAAGATATTGGTCAGGCAGGGGCCATAGTCTTTCCATAGTTCTAGATAGCCAGTTCACTTAGCCACCCAAACCCATAATCCAATATCATTGTTTCCATATCTTGCAATAGTCCTGCACTAACCGGGGGTTGTCCTTGGGTGCACTAGATTAGTGCGTACAGGGATAATCGTCGGTTAGTGCCTCGTTTCATTAGACACGTCTAACGGGCCTCTGCGAGTTGGCTTCAGCCCCTCGTACGCCTTCCAAAGGTCCGGGACCCTAGGGTCCCGAGAAATATCAAAGAAAATAATAATAATAATATTATTAACACAACCAAAAAAAAAAAAAAAAAAATTAAGAATTTTTGTTTTTTACTTTTTACTGTGCCCTAAAGGGTCCGTAATTGTACCTTAAGATAACAATAACCTTAATATAAAATTATAGAATGCAAATAAAGATTGTGAATATGTATTTACATATGCAATTATGCTCAGCTCACCTAATCCCCTTACTGAAAATATCTTAACGCTTGAGGCAATTTTCCGCATTTATTTTAATAATAAGTACTTTGTTTTTTTTTATTGTTTTTTTTTATTTATAAAAATTTGTGATCTCCTGTGCGAGTCTCAATAAATACATTTACTTTATTTTTCTTATTTCTGCAAACATATTTGCAAAGCCTGGAATACAAACGTGAATTTTACGAACATGTTGTAACTGAGAGGATTTCAGTACAAACATGTTTTTCTATTCCATTTGAAAAATGAACATGCAAAAGAGCTTGTTCAAGTTTAAAGATTATTTTTTCTTTACTTTTAAAGAGTTTTATGGCTGTTATGATTTATGTAAAGTATTGGTCCGGGGCAGTAAAACGGTTACAATCTCAAGTAGTTTGCGTAAAGGTCACTTTAACTGCTTCAGTGGTTTGTAAGGGAAATATTATACGGTTCAACTACATTGATTCAGTTTGATCGAAAGAAGCAGAAATGAAATTATTCACTTTCATGCTAAAAGGCCTCAATTTAGTTGGTTTATTTAAATTTAAGGGTGTTAGAGAATTATTGTGTGTTATTGGTTGAAGTTGAAGGTAGCCCGTGAAATTGTTGGTCAAATAATGATTCACGGTCGTAACAAGTATGTATTTACAAAATTATAATAAGTAATCTACTTTTTTTTTTGTGCTTAGTGACTAACCTTGTGTCAGAGCTGATAAGCCGCCCATGGGCCTCTGACTTGGCTTCACATGCCGTCGAGAGATATCTCTCAGACGGTTTCCTCACGATGTTTTCCTTCACCGTTTTTGAAGCAAGTGATAATTATGCAATACGCACATGAATCCGAAAAGTCAGAGGCCTTGGGTTCGAACTTAAGACCTGTAACCTAACCACTAGGCTATCACTGCTTATAAATTATAATAATTAAAATCGTCAATACAACTATATAGTTCAAATTACCCCATTTAATGAATATTTCATGAAATCATGACAATAATTGATGATTCAAATAATTATTTAGTTCGGTAAATACATATTTTTTTGTTATAGTGAATCATATTTTGATCAAAATACAAGCCGAAACTGACTTGCAAATTGCAAAAACGTAAGAATTTTTCTTACAATTTTTGCGTAACGGGTGAACGTGAAACGTAAGTCAATTTCGCGGGCTATCTTGGCACTTCCACCGTAACTGGGAATAACTTGGACTCACACTCAATAATTACGCGTTAACCTGTAAAGCCTAATTAGCTGTGATAGTTTTCCTTTTAACTTCGATAAATATACCTACTATTGCTGTGATTTTTTTCACATATCCAAGTACTACCATTTAGCTGGCAGGGTGTGACACATCCGGAGGACACGGTGGAGGTATGCCCGGCTTGGGCAGAGCACCGCCGTGTCCTCGTGGAGGCGATCGGTGGCGGGGATCTCTCGCGTCCGGCCTTGGTCCAGGCCATTGTACGGAGCGAGAGGGCATGGAAGGTCGTCACCTCCTTCTGCGAAGCAGTAATGCTTGCAAAGGAGGAGGCGGAACGCGTGAGGGAGAGGCAAATTTCGCGCCCTCACGCCCCTAGCCGCCGCAAGAGGAGACGCCCTGGGCGTCGGGAATCAATTGCTGATTCCCACAATTGCTGATTGCGGACGGTGAGCAATTGGTAGCTCGCCGTCCGGTAAGGACCAAGCCCGGGTCGACGGCACGCTGTGTTCCACGCGCGCCTCAAAGAGTGTCAGCGAGTGAAGGAGTCCGATGAGACCATTGCCTGCCAGGGTTGCGGGAAAGTCCGAAAGGGATACCGTGGCCCCCTGGCATTGCACAGGCAACAGAAGGAACACGGGTGGGTTTTAGTCAGTAAGAGTCTGACTCGAAGAGCGGGAGAGGTCATTTGATGATTTCCCACCCAAAAAAAAAAATAAAAAATATTTCCCACTTTTTCGGCGTGATTAATATGTATACCCATACCAAATTACAGCTTTCTAGTACTAACCATCTCTGAGCTAAGCCGCGGACAGACAGACAGACAAACGGACATGGAGAAAGTATAAGGGTTCCTTGTTTACTACGGAACCCTATAAACTGGCTCAACTATGCAAACTAACTTAGTTTAGCTGGCGGTGGACGATCGGCTTTAAGCTCTCATTGTGACCGGTTAATAGCAAATTAGCCAGTTAGTAGTGAGCCCACTACATGAGACCTAACAACAACTGGTGAAATTTTAAGTGTAATCCTGCCCACCCCTTTGAAAAATACAAGCGTGATGTTATGTTATGTAAAGTCGAGTACATTTTATCACACATTATCGTAACCACATCAAACACTATTTCAAATTCGTTACCAAAGAATCGATATGATCGTATATTAAATTACTAAACCAGGCCACCATCGTGTTCTTGAATAAATTATAAGTGTGACCTGTCATTAATATTGGATTAGACAGTATTTTACTGATGGAATTTTTGTAGCGGTACACGACCGACCCCGACACAAACGACCCCGTCACAAGGGTCGTTCAATTAACGGTTTATTTAGTTTTAACGCGAAATTATTTCATTAAATTGCATGCAACAACGGCAACACTGAAAGTTCTTAGAACAGGCTGGTTAGAAAGAAATCCAATGAAAAATTAATTTAAATTTCGAATTTCGAATTCTTTGGTAACCTGATGATGTATATTGAATTGATCTGTCATTTATTCCTATTAAGGCTAGTGCAGACAACGTGACTCGAACAATACAATTTTTAAGAAACTTCACGGTATAACAATAAGCGGTGTCGCGTCGCGCTAGTCTGCACGAAGCTTTATTACAAATTAGCGGCAATTTGAAAAGTTCGTAATTTCGTATAGCACGTCGAAATGAATTGAACGTTCGTTTTAGTCTTAGTCAACAACAAAGTTATGATAGACTTCGATTAGCCTTTCATGATGAAGCCATTCCATCACGTGCCACTGTTTACAACTGATTCAATGAGCTTTTAGGGGCATGAGGAACAGGGTGTAAAGTTCACTCGTCCACCATAGAAAAGGGAGGATCCTCCAACCAGACGGGTGTTGTGTCTGGCGGGTCGACTGCCCGACTGTTGATGTCGGATAGTCTTACATATGTCGTTCACGCGGTAAATTCTAATTGCGCGATGCAGGATTTGTGTGGCGTCATGTCTTTGATGCGTAGTTCGTATGTGGCGGTGTAACCGCTACAAGCTTAAATGTGGTCGTAAGATTCTTACTGATGACCTGCGTGAGGGACGTCCGGCAACGGCTGTTAAGAGAGTGACCTACCAATAAATTTGGGAAAGCTTAGACATTGGTATGAGTCAGGTGCAAAAAATCTTACATGAGCATTTAAGCTTCTGGAAGCGCCGTGAAACGGCGTGTTCTATCGAATGCGACCTTGCTTAGAAAGAAATCTGATCGAAGCAGAATAAGAAAAAAATATTGGTTTGGAAGTTATGAGCGTCGAAACTTCCAAATTTCAACACTAATTTTAACTCGTCTTTGGGCGTAAATAAATAACTTATGTAGAGAGGAAAATGGCAAAATAGTCTATTTCACTAAATAGATTAATAAATATATAAATAAAAAAATTAGACTAATTAGCATACCTACATATTTGTCATCAGTCACCAACGAGTTGGAGCCGTCGCATCGACTAGTGTAGGTACCCTTCAATAATTTTAGTGGTTATTAATTATTGCACAAAAGTTTGTACTCGCGAGGTCTTCTGTTCGCAGAACTACATACTAGTATTAGTAGGGATCCATAAAGGTTGCATCGTAAAACCAAGCAGGTTCTACAGTACTTACCTACTTGCCAAGTATCGTAGTTGTAATTTTGAAAACCGTGGTTGACGGTTGTAAGTCATTTATCCGCTATTAATCTAATATAACATGAAATAAAATCTCGCCTGTTTCGCGCCAAGGGATAGGCGAGCAACCCTCCGAAGCAACTGGACAGATTCTCAGCTGGATAGTTTCTCAGTTGGACAGATTAGCAACTGGACAGAACGTGTACAGTCAATGAGATCATTCAAGTGGATGAGTTGGGAATATGGACGTTATGAAAAAGTGGTCAAGGTAGGAAAGTGGACGCCTTGCTCCAGAGGGCAAGCAGCAAGAAATTTAATTAAAAATACAGACATATATTATGGCGACGGTATGTACATTCAAAAATGCACCGAAATCATTTTACCAACTTTTCTCGCTACATGTTGACATAACTCTCCAAATAGACAGTTCACCTGCCAGTCAGCATTATAGTATTATAAATTATCAGTTTGAATTCGGTTAAAAATATAGGAAATAAAACTAAATACATGCAATATTCAAAAATCTTACAGAAGTGTATCTATACTTCAAGAAAAAACGCAAATATTAAGTTTATAAATGATAATGAAAACAAATGCAGAGCAGTATGGAAAGTAATTAGCGACGAAATCAAGAACAATAACTTCAAGGACAGTATAGATCATATTCAAATTGATAACACAGTAGTCACGGATCCTTTAGAAATAGCAACAGCCTTCAATAACCATTACATTAATATGGCGCAGACTTCTAATAAGGATGTAAAAACAAGCCCTAAGAATAATTCAGCAGCTCATTCGATGTTCCTCAAACCAGTGTCTGCAAATGAAGTTAGAACAGAAATAATGTCATTGAAAAACTCAAATTCTGAAGGTTACGATGAAATTAATACAAAAATTATAAAAGCATGCAGCAATGAGCTAAGTGCAATTATTACGCATTTAATTAATTTATCTTTCTCACTTGGTACTTTTCCTGAAGCATTAAAAGTATCAATTGTCAAACCACTTTTCAAAAAAGGAGAAAAATCAGATGTTAATAATTATCGCCCAATAACATTAATACCTATTTTGTCGAAGATATTTGAGAAGTGCATGTACAAAAGATTGATCGAATTTTGTAATAAATTTAACATAATTAAGAAAGAACAGTTCGGCTTCCAAACAAACAAATCGACAACACTAGCTATTTTCACACTTATAAAAAATATAATGACGAATATCAATCAAAACCGTCTTACTACAGGCTTGTTCTTTGATTTATCTAAAGCCTTTGACCTAGTGTCTCATGAACTGTTACTACACAAACTGGAGGCAATTGGAATTAGAGGCATAGTTCTTCAGTGGATATCGTCGTACCTAAATAACAGACAACAGCAGGTTATCATTACAAAGGTAGATAGAAATAACGACATGAAACCACACTTATCCGAACTCAAGCACAACAAATATGGCGTCCCACAAGGAAGTGTGCTAGGACCAATTTTATTCCTTTTGTACATAAACTCCATTATTAATATAACCACACATAAATGTATATTATTTGCTGATGATATTTCTGTTATTGTAACAACTGATAGGAAAAATAATACGATTGACGATCATGAGACTGATATTAATAATACTATTGAAAGACTAATTGAATATCTAAATAAAATAAATTTATCAATAAATCTTAAAAAATCAGTTTATATTCAATTTAATAAATCTAATAATGCTAAATACAATGTTAAAATGAATATACATAAAATTGATGAAGTAACTCAAACAAAATTTCTAGGTGTAACTTTAGATCAAGACATAAACTGGAAAGCACATACTGAGACCGTCTCCAAGCGAATAAATAAATTCGTATATGCACTTAAAAAAGTTAGAAATATAACAAACGTTAAAACGGCAATAACCTCATATCATGCATACGTCGAATCGGTGCTCCGCTATGGTTTGATAATGTGGGGTAATAGCACAGATCAAAATAGAGCATTTATTGCTCAAAAGAAATGCATTAGAGCAATTACCGGCCTTCGAGCTGACGAATCCTGTAGGCCGATATTTAAAAAGCTTGGCTTGTTACCGCTACCGTCCCTTTACATATACGAAACTTGTATGTTTGTGAGGAAGCACAAAGAACTGTTTTCCAATGCAAATGATTTATATCCTCGTAACCGACGAGACCCCCATAAGCTAGTTTTGGATATCCTTCCAAGACTAGCTAAATATAATAAAAGTTGTATATCTATGTGTGTGCGTATATATAATAAGATACCAAGTAATCTTAAGATTTTAAATGTAAGATCATTTAAAAATAAATTGCATGAATGGTTGTGTAGTCATAGCTTTTATAGTGTCAAAGACTTCTTTGATAATAAATGTTAAATAATTCCTGAAAATTTTGTACGCTTATCACTGTTAAGCAAAAACATGTAAGCACTTCTTTTTTTTGTATTATACCATCTTTTTATACCATGTTTTTAAGCAAATAAATATTATTCTATTCTATTCTATTCTATATTTAGTCTCATAAAGAACACAAATAGTTCACTTAAAATATGAGATTATAAATAGATCATGCACTTATTACATCATGACTCCGTCGACAATAAACAGACATAGCAAAAATATAAATATTGGGTTCTAGAGAAATTAAGTACACATAGTTAATTACTTACAAGATTTTAGATACATAAGTTTTTAGCATTTTTTTAAAGATATTTGTTATTTTTACATTAATCATATCATCTGGCAGTTTATTCGTTAGATAGCATTGTTCCTTCATATAAAATGTTTTTCCTCCCGTAATTAGTTCTAGGTGGCCTGAGTTCTAACTTGTTGCGATTTCGGGTTTGGTATCAGTGATTTCTTCACATCAATATCATCATCATTTCAGCCGAAAGACGTCCACTGCTGGACATAGGTCTCCCCCCAAGGACAGCTACTTCGACCGGTTCTGAGCTCCCCGCATCCAGCGGATTCCTGCGGCCTTCACAATGTCAAAACTCAATTTCAAAAATACTGGTAAAATTACTGGCACATTAGATAAATCAACTATACCTCTAATCTGCCTAGCCTTGTCCCAACTATGTTGGGGTCGGCTTCCAGTCTAACCGGATGCAGCTGAATACCAGTATTTTAATGGAGCGACTACCTATCTGACCCCCACAACCCAGTAATTGGGTAATACGATACCCCTTGATAAGACTGGTTGTCAGACTTTCGGACTTCTGAGGACCGTAACGACTGTCAAATATCCACGAATGACAGCCGGGACCAGCGACTTAACGTGCTTTACGAGGTATGGAGGACTCTCGGTATGTAAAGATGGACCCATCCACGGACCAACAGCGGCAAGCATAGCTTAACCTGATGCAACCCGTGCGGCTGTTATTACTTAGCCACGAGCTCCTTTCAACCTGTACCTCTTAATGTAGTCTAAAGTTGCCAATTCATTACAACAACCTTTGGTTTGAAGGTGTCCTACACAGCAGTAAACACTTTTCATCAGTCTGAATTTCAACGACTTCAAAATCAGCACCGAATTAAAATGAATGAATGCTATGAATAGTTAAAATTCTGCTGACATTTAGAGTGCTTTTGTAGCTGTTATAATTTATAAAATATTTTGCATTTAAATTCGATACGTGGATGAAATCGTAATGAGAACAAATGAATACGGTCTAGGTTATAAACGATAATAGTTAAGAATAAATGTCCCTGACTTACGAGTTCTAGCTCATGGGTTCAAACCCAGGCAAAAACATAAATAATTTCATCAACATGGTTCTCAAAACGGTGAAGGAAAACATCGTGAGGAAACCGACATGTTCTAAAACCAAAAATTCGAAGACATGTGACGTCTACAACACGCACTGGGCCCGCGTGGTAGATTACGGCCCACTCCCTCTCGAAGGGAGGAGGCCTGTGTCCTAGCAAAGGGAACATCATAATGAAGAAATTATTTTATTAACACACCATACAGTTATAATGCTATTCTGTAAAGTTCACTTGGAACCTCACTCAAGTGAGCGCACACAATTCGAAAGCGAACTCATTTGTTTTTAAAGTAAATCATCGCGGATTCACAACGAGACACCGTTCGAATTTCGAAGTGATGTTTAGAGAATTCTTCAGGCCACGCTTGCTTATTGCATTGTGGTGATTTTCGTCGACTAAGTTCATATATGATTAGGTCATTGTTGTTTCGCTAATGTAATTCTAAATTCAACTAGTAAAGTATGTGTGAAATACATAAATACATGTATGCGGGGTTCTCACGAAATAATTAAAGTACTTAAACTGCGCTCCTACTACTTCTTCTCTTCCTGTGTCACGAATATTATCGAAGCCAGTTTGGCAAATTGGTGGTGGGACTGACAGTCCAGAGTACGCCGAAGGTTTTCTTAAATTATGAAAATGCATATGAAATGGGATGCATTAGAATAGCTTCCACTAGTGGAGTGTAACTTCGTTGAGTTTATTTTAAAAGGCATTTCGCCCTACTAATAATAAACTCAACTAAATATTTATCATGAATCGAACCATTTTAAAATGGGTTGGAATAAGCAACACACACTGGCAAGCATGGTAATCAATGCTCGTTTTACAACGAGAAATTACTTCTGTGTGACAATTAATTGACAGTGTGACAATACAATAATCGGACTCGACGTGTTGCCACGTCAAGCGCCGAACACGTCGTGTCCGGGTTCGCAACAAGTCAATCGTCATCCCGAGGATGCCTCGTTGAGAGGTGAAACTCGTGTCGATTTCTTACAGGGTTCTTTATGACTCTTTAAGAACAGTTAAGCGGATTAGGTTACTAAATATACGTCGTCTATTGCATTTTATAATGGAATTAATTCCGCAAACTCACGCCTGAGTCAATTAACTAGTGTGACAATTACCTATAGGCAATAATATGACAATGGTTATTATTAGTCACGTTCACGCAAATCGAGTTTGGCTCCAATGTAGGACAGTAATCGACGCCTCTCAATTACTAATGTATTAGCAGAATATTCAGATTTCTGCTAATTATCTCGCTTAGGAATGCTCTCTGTTAATGCCCCGTAATAGTTGAAAATGAAAATTTGTATGTACAGCTCATTAGAGTAGAATTACGGTCTGACTGATTTCTATAATAGGACCGCATTAGGGAATTCTTTTCCGGTTATGAGAAATGACTGTTAAGGCGAAATGTACTTATAGAAAACCGAATATGGCGTTCAATTTACGATCTACTAAATATGACCGGAGTTGCCAACATAGCTTGCTGAGTAAGCAAGCTGAAGTGGCAGCGAGCTGGCCATGTTTGTCAGAGCACCGATGGCCGGTGGAGCAGACGAGTTCTAGAGTGGAGACCGCGTATCGGCAAACGCAGTCTGGGACGCGCCCCATCTCTAACGACGACCTTAAAAATGTGGCTGTGACAGATTAGATGCAGAAGGTTGGGAGAGGCCTTTGTCCAGCAGTGCACTGCGATAGGCCGAGTTGATTGATTGAAATAGGACTATCTATTGTTTGGTTGATGGACCCGATAACTAAACGCGAAACTTTATAATGTGGATTCAACCATAAGAAACTGGCTACTATTGTATTTTTCTCGAAATGTCTTACAAACATTTTGTTCGTGAGATGGACAACCTAACATAACATCACGCCTGTAATCCCCGAAGGGTTAGGCAGAGGTGTACTTATAGTTCACCCACATTTCGCCAGTTATCATGAGATGCATAAAGTCGCTATTGATTTTGAAGCCAAATGATATGATAAAACGAGCCATGATAATCAAAGACAGATGGAGTGACAGGGGATAATGGCATATTGAGAAAAATCCACAGAACTCATAACAATCATAACATAACCTTCCTGCGCATTGTTTCTGATATCTCTTTTCGTTTTTGAGAACTTAGAGATTCTTTGAAAAAATCCACGAAAGAAACGGTCAAGAATTGGCGTTTTATTTTTTAATTAAAAGATAATATATAATAATATAAACATGTTACAAAAAAGAAAAAGTGGAATTGTATCCCTTTTAGTAGCGCATCTTTTAATCTATTTTAATTTCTCTATCTTAGAGGACTTGTCACACTGGATGCTTCTGCGTCCTCCGGTCAAATCGAACGCAGCCCGCATCCTATAGGTATGAACATCATTTGCATTTTATATAATTATATTTTATGTAATTTCGATCTGACTCTGCGAGCACAAGCTAAGAACGTAAGGAACGCACCGGACAGGCGGTCGGGGTGGGAAGGACGCGGAAGGGCTGCCTGGTTGCGAGCAGGCGGACAGCGGGTGGCAAGCGACGGGCAGCGGTCCAGGCAGTTTTTTTTTTTTTTATATGACCAGTGCGGGCAGCGTTCTATTTGACCGGACCGCAGGACGCAGAACGCATCCAGCGTGACAAGTCCTTTATAATTAAGGGCACTAGCCTCCAGTCGCTGTTTTCTTGGAAACGGGTAACCGTACCGAAGCGAATGAAAAAGCATTTTCAATGCTAAAACAAGTTGAGTCAACCCTACGTTACGGAGGACCAAGTCAGGCAGAAGGAGATTACATTCCGACTGAAAAATACATCCTTTCGGTTATTGAAACCTCAAAAGCAATTTCACTGCGCTTTCAAAAGATTTCACGATACATATCTTTCAAAGCTCGTGGCTCGGTGACATTGGATGCAGCGAGTGTAGGTACAGCAAAATATGTTTGTACCGACGCAATAGTTACACTGTGTTCATAAATATGTTGCAAACCTACCTAATTCTGTATACCGCAAAACGGGTGCTGTGAATTTCGCAGTGGAAAAACCCATGGACAATTTTGACCAACATAAGGATAAAATCTAGCACACCATACTTAGCTGTCAGGATGATAACAAGCGGACCCACAGATAAAAAAAAAACGAAGACAGTGCACTGTCAACAGTGACGTGGGCCGATTTCGTGTAAACATGTGTGTACTTAGTGAGGTGTAGTTTGAATGTGAATGGTTGTAAATGTGTGCGTATGAGCGTGCATGCACAGAGCGGAGGTGTAGTTTTTGCATGCTTGACTTTATTGTTCGCAGCTCTGTCTTGGTTTTTATTTGGTCTGAGCAGCGGGCCTATCACGTACGCGCTAAGTAAACGAAACGCAAATTAAAACAATAAAAAAAAAAAACTATTCGTGCATAATATTTACCTACTGACCGTTCACTATAACTTGTCCCTTGCCGTCATGTTGACACCATTGCCTATCAAGCTTAGATGCAATACTAATTGAATTCAAAATGGTGACTGACAGAACAGTGCTGCCAATCGCGTCACGGGACAAGTTATAATGAACGCACTGTAATTTTAAGACTTTATTCATATCCAGAAGATAAAAACGAGAGAAAAAATGAAGCGATTCAAAACTCGTACTTTCTTTATTACGGACGCTTTTAACGTGCACGTCTTTCTACATTGTTCTCACATGTATAATTTCAACATGAATGATGTAAACAATATTTTGTAAGTTTTTTTTTTTTTTTTAAAGAGTGTCCGTGGAGTTTCTTGCCCGTTCTTCTCCACAGAAACCTACGCTTTGGAATGGGCAACTAGCTTCATATTTCTGACTGACTGACCCCTTGACAATTCAAAAATGCCTGTAAATGGTTTAATTGAAATAAATGCTTTTGAGTTTGAGTTTGATTTTGAGTTTGTACGAATGTACGTTACGTTTACGTCTCCTCCTCCCTCTCGAAGAGAGGAGGCCTGTGTACCAGTAGTGGGTAAATTATAGACTGATTATACAAGTATGTCACGTGTTCCTGCTAAGGCCTCAGTAGACCAGTGAAGCAGTAAAAAAGTAAGCGACGCTAAAAAACATGTTATAATGCTTTCAACCTCAAACTTTTAATATTACCTATTAAAAAAAGGCCAAGTGCGAGTCGGACTCGCGCACCAAGGGTTCCGTACTTACGTACCATTATCTATAAAAACGGCAAAAAAATCATGTCTGTTGTATGGCCCTTAAATATTTATTTTATTCTGTTTTTAGTATTTGTTTTTATAGCGGCAACAGAAATACATCAACTGTGAAAATGTCAACTGTCTAACTATCACGGTTCATGAGATACAGCCTGGTGACAGACGGGTGGACAGCGAAGTCTTAGTAATAGGGTTCCGTTTTTACCCTTTGGGTACGGAACACTAAAAAAGAAAGAAGAAGAAATTGTTTATTCTGCACAAACAAAACGCACATTATTTATTTATTTATTTCGGGATAAAAAACAGGAGTACAATTAAATATTATACAATTAACTACTAATTAAACAAAGTACTTATCATACTACCAACAACATTATCCACCTATTACTAATATGTTGACGCTACGTGAGAAAAAAAATACAAACAGAGTACATGAGTGCAAGATAAATTACTGAATGAATGCTAATTAATAACGATGTTTATGGGATAGAAAGAAGAAAAAAAAAACATATATATATATATATATATACCTACCTATATAAAAATAAATAATAAATAAATACACCACTTAACAATAATTATAAAGTTAAGATAGAATCAACTACAGTTTTTCTAAATTGATGTGATGTTAGATTAAAAATATCTATGCTTTCGAATCTAGTGTTGTAGGAATCCACAAATTGAAAGCCAGCATTTGAGTTACAGACGTGCCTAATATTAATAGATAGTAAGCGGTATAGTCGCGCTTGTCTACACACAACTGTCCTCAGAACGATGTTACAAAGTTTATTTATTAAGTCTGAACAATCATATTTGTTATGCATTATATATTACATTACACAAAGTAGCCAAAAGCCTCGTATTCAATCAATAAAAGTTTGAAAATGTTGTTCATTACTTGATGTCAGGGCCAGTGACCAATGACAATGTACTTTTCGTATTACTGTTGCGACATTGGCAAATGACTACAAACAAAAAATCTAAACTAAAACCATCATAATACATCACACCACAGACTACTTAGAGATACTCATCACACTAGCTTTTGCTCGCTGCAGCCTCTCCCGCGTGAAGTTCGGAATTTTTCTCACAGAAACGTACTACCGGGATAAAAAACTATCCTCCTAACCCAGGCCACGGACTACCTGTGTGCAAAATTTCATCAAAATCCTATCCACCTCCACTTTTGCATTTACTCGTATGATATTATCTATGTAATGGATACAAGACGCGGTCCACACATCGCACATAGGTCGTGTTACAAACCACCTGCATTCGGTGTGGCATTCTGTGTGACATTCTGTGATATTATATTTATCACTACACCTGCTGCTAACGTAGACATTGCATTTGGCAACTGTGCCATTTCTGCAAACAAAATACGGGAGCTGAAAAACCATTTCCTGCTGCATTTTCAATTAAACTTCGGTTGCTCTTTCGTCTTTCAATTGAATTTCTCTACTCGATATAATCGCCTTCAAACTTCTTGCTGCAAAATAATAAATAGTTCACTATTTCCTTTCAATTAGTTTTTTTTTAACCGCTTCGCTCTTGGCCTGCATCGCACCGGATTGGTAAATGATCATCAGGCTGAAGGTGGAAGCGAGCTTCACCCGGAATCCTCAACCACAGAGGAACTGGCTATCTTACCTCTAACTGCCGAAACACAACAATGCTGATAACATTGTTGTTATGGCGACTTAGATAAGATGTTGGTAGCCAGCCAGGTGGACTTAGAACAAGCCCTACCACTAACCAAACTGAGCAGAAAATGTTGCCCCCAATGGGAATCAATCCAGGTACCTCTGGGTCTGAGACAGGTGATCTAACCACTTGACCACAGAGGTGGTTAGAATATTTCATCAGCTTACAATTTAATAGCTTGATTGACATACCTTTCGTTTCTGTGTCTTTAAACCAAAGTTTCTGCTGAGGAGTTTATTGCGCCACTTCTTCCCAGCAAAAGCACTAGGAAGTGGTGAAGGGCGGGCGTTTTGGGGCACTTTTGAAGTACTGATTCTCAGCCTGGCTTGAATAAATGACTTCTGATTTTGAATTCAATTCCATTACACAAAACATCTACCACATTATACATACACACAAATAAATAAAAAAGTTAAGCATAATATGATGATTGATGTGTTGATATAATCTACTCATTACAATGATTTTTTTGATGAGTTGTATTGCAATATGTGGTTAGCTAGCGACCTCGCCAATTATTTATTTTACCTCAATTGTCCTAGTATAACAATTATAACTTCTAGTTACAGCTATATGTGAGCGGGCACGCCCTTTATGCCTGGAGGCTTTTATTTAGATATTGTTTACGTTTAGTTATTTTTATTTCTGCCTCAGTATTGTTCTCGATGTTTTTAGTTGGTATATTGGTGAGTGCTAGCTGTCATATGGCTATTAATTTAAAATTTAAATTAGGTTTTGTATTGCGTAATGTAAATTATTTTGCATAATATTATATAGAATCGTTTTTTTCTAATTGAACAGACAGCTGTGCTGCTGGGGAGTTTGTTGCGCCACTTCTTCTTCCCAGCTCTAGCACTAGGAAGGGGTTTAAGGGTGGGTGTTATGGGTGACTGTCTTATGTAATTTTGACGTTCGAAAAGTGCTAATTCTCAGCCTAGTTTGAATAAATGTACCAAAATACACCTACGCACTCATATTGATAGTGTTTTCATTTATTGTCGCATTATCGTCCCTACATGGTATACGATCAGGGGTCGGCGCCATGTATTTTTCTTTCACACTTCTCTATCAGTCGTCATCTCGGTAGTCAGCTCCCTTTCTAGCCATATCATCTTTCACACAGTCCATCCATCGTTTCTTTGGTCTTCCCCTACTCTTATAGCCATCCATATTTATACTCAAAACTTCCCTTGCGACCATAATTCATTTAAATCGCATGTTGTATAAATAGTACATACTAATTCCATGCTACCATGATAGTACATACTAATTACATGCTGCCATATTCTCAGGTAGCCATCTTGTATATCAAACGCGTGTGTAATGTATTTTTTTTTATTTTTTTTTTATTTAATCTTATGAATAATATTTAAAAATATTAGCTTTCTGCAATCCTTTTCCAAATAAACGTTAACTGTGCCAAATTTCATACACCTCCTCAAAAGTTTTTGCTTCAACTTGCGGCATAATAGTGACGTCATCTAGACTGTCGTAAAGAGTATGCACAGCAAAATAACGCGAACGTATAAAGTGCCGTAATCATTGCATTATCACTTGTTTGAGTGTTGAGGTTAGTTTGTTGACTTTTGATTTGTATTCGTTTAACAACTTTTGTGATATATTACAAAAGGCACTACAATAAGTTACTGAATTGCGAGCAACTTTGAAATAGCGCTCGCCAGCCGCTACCGCAGCACCACTCACTTCGTTCGCTCGGCTCGCGCGTGGTTGGTCACGGTTTTAACCCAGTTATAGATAAACATTAACATCCTACTCTTCTTCTTCTTCTTGTTTCATGTTTATAATTTTATATAAGTATATATTTATGTATATATTTACAGAATGTATGTATTTTATAATGGTACAGCACTGACGACCGCCCATTGTGTCACCCTATGTAAATTTTCTAAATTTATGGCTGTCATTTTTATGGTGTACAATAAAGGTCTATTCTTCCTACTCTTATATCCATCGACATTCACCCACATGGTATACGATATTCCATTAAATATTTACTAGAAACTTCAATCAACACCTTCAAGGCTGAATTTCGCAACGTGTACCCATTTTTGAAATGGGACTTTTCTCGTGAATAAATAAGAATAAAGTGTGTCAAACTCTAATAACATTTTTTTTATCCTTTCAGGTAAGTTTCACAATCTTCTTGAGTTCGGTAAGAGAAAACAGTGCCAAGATTACCTTCATAATAGATTCATGTCAATTCAGCGTGAATTATTTACTAAAACGCCGATCTCGGACCTTTTATGATCTAGAATCTAGGTATACTCACAGAAAAATACAGATGGGACACTGGATGATGACTATAAAATTTTTTTTTGTCCGTCATGTAGACTATGAAAAAATAACGTACACGTATTTTTTATTTTTTTACGGTGTCAAAAGTTATAATGTGCCATGACGTCACTTGTATGTAGATTGGATACATACTTGTGACGTAGCAACCCCCACTCCCCAACTTTAATGTGTTGTATCTGAGTCATTTTTTATTAATATGATAAAGCAAAAAATACGTGTGTAATATTTTATTATTATTTGACTGACGGACTAAATAGAATTTCTTTTTTTGACCCAGGCATCATCCCTATTCAATGAGTGTAACTGTAAAGGTTGATGTTGGGATGTTAAATAATAGATAAGAATGTTCACTAAAAACTGTATTGTTAAAATGCTACTAAGAATTATGTTTGTTAAGGAAGCGAGGGAGCACGCGTGACGGCACTTGAGGCGATCTAAACACGTACTGATTTGCTTAATTAATAATTTTGATCGTTTGGCGTAAACGCGTAAAATGATGATTTGGCTAAATGCAATAAAATGTTATGATGTGCGGTTCGCCGTACATGCTCCCGGGCGAGAATGTTACAAAAACTTAAGATAACAAGATTAATAAAGAATTAAACAATATCATCCCCAATGTAAAAGTTACGTTTTTGTGGTCTAGGGGATGTCGCTTGGTCAAATGCCGTGTTTACATTAGAATTACTAGCTATCACTTTCACTTCACTGGGCTGACGGTCAGCCATTCTGCTCTGCTTTCGCGGAAGTTTCACTTGATTCACTTCACTAGAACTTAAATTAATGTTTCGCGAAAATATCACTGTTGGTTCCGATTGCACGAGGACCCTGGTAGACGCCTTCCTCCTGCACCACAGGAACACCGCTGCTGCTACAACGGCCATGCACAACAAGCCGTAGGAGATGACATATAGGTGAAGGTCATTTGTTGATAGGGTTTGGTGATTTCGATCGATCTCGTTCGCAGTGTTAGCCGTGGCCGTTTTCAATTGTTTGATCTGTTTGTCAAGATTTTCTAAGGTTTGGTTTAGTGGATCTGCGGATTCCGTGTAGTCCGATAGTGAAATGTTTACTAAGTGATGGAATTCTGTTATCTGTGGAGTTTCTATTTCAGGGCCAGTTTTTATGCTGTTTCCTGAATGGGAACGAGAGTACAGAGCAAAGTCTTTGCCTTTGATTATGCACTTAGGCTCCACACTAATTATACCAGCTCCACTGATTTGCTTGTAGGTAACCTGATCTTGACAGATGATCCTGATCGGATAAGTATTGCAGCAAAAATATAAATACTTTGATGGGTCGTTCAGCTCAATCCACATATCGCTGCAAGGCGATTTGCTTACTGCGCATTGATTCTGTTGTGATTAATCTTGCAGAACTTCTCGTCGATGGGAAGATAGTTGACTGGTTTGTCAATTGTGCACAAGTATGAATTTTCGTTATGTTGACATAACTGAAGTTCCGTAAATGATATTGTTACATAAGCATCCTTTTTCAAGTTTATTGCTACGTACTCTGTGATAGGAAGTACGTTGAGCATGTTAGTACCGATTTGATGAGGAACAGAGAGGATCTTATAAATCTTATAACTATCTCTGCTAGACAACGGAAATGTTATTTCGAATATGACATAGTCTGACATTACTCTGGCTTTTACCCTCAGCATGCTATAGACTGATCTAAGGTCTGACTGTATGTTGTCAACTGGTATGGTCACGTCTTTGGTCAGCTGACCAGATATGAACTGTAATTCATTCCTTAATTGATCAGGGGTTAATAAGTGAGTGTTGAATTTGCCATGATATACGTCTGTTATGGTATCTAGTAGAGTGTCCTGGATTGCTTTCAGATTGTGAAGTAAATTGACTGCTGTTAGAGCTGACAAAGTGAAATCCTGACTGTCACTTAACTTGTCCATGTTTTCTTTAATAACGTTAGTTGCTCGATCTAACTCGTTTAAATGTGTGTTTATTGATTTATGTTGCAGGTGCATATGTTGTTCTGTCCGTTTTAGGACATTGTATTCAGCTTCTACGATAGATGTTTGGTTTTTAAGTAAGTTTGTGAGATGATGTTCATTTTGTTTTATAAGTTGGATGTCCTTTATATATTGTTCTGCGAAGTTCTCATCTAATACTCCGAACAGCGCGTTTGCAATATTACCTATTCCATTGATAAGGCCGCGACGCCGTCTGGCGTGCGCGTCAAAATGCTGATTCAATAGGAGTCGGTTGTAGTGTTGTAATTCTGAGTACTCGTGATGTAATTGGAGTAGTAGCATGCTGCAGCGGCTTGTTTCGGTTCATGTGTTGCATGTTTTATCTAAATAGTTTAGGAACTTTGTTGCTGACGTCATGCCGTTCCAATAAGGAGACATGTTGTAGTAGACAATGAGGGTCCATTTATCTCGTATAAGTTGCATGTTCTGGATAGAGTCAAAATATAACGAGATGTTGTTGGGTAATGGTGAGATAATTTCTTGATGAGTTGTTTGGGATGTTGTTATCAATGACATAAAGAATATCAAAGGGATCGCCATTGATGTAAACAATGATTTTGTTTTAGTAATTTTGGGCTTAGCTTCTCCTGCCGCATTGTTATTAATGTTCTGTTTGTTTTTCGTCTCTTCCTGTTTACTAGATGAGATCGGTAGAGTCGACAGTTTGACAATGGGTCGTTTAATGACACCATTTTTTGTTTTGAGAGATACTACTCGAACGAGACCGTCCTGTCCAGGGTGGAGTTCTATCACTCTGCCCATCATCCATTTCCCTGGCGGGAGATTATCGTCTTGTATAGTTACTAATTGTCCTATTTCGATATTTTCTTGAGTTTTTCTCCATTTAAGACGCGTTGACTGTTGGTTCAAATATTCTGTTTTCCACCTTTTCCAGATGTCATGTGCAATTTTTGCAGATAGAGTCCACCTGGTGCGTGCATCATGTTCTGTTTCAATAATTGATGTGCCTGGTCTCCCAGTTAGGAAATGAGCTGGAGTTAGTACTTCCAAGTCATCTATGTTTTCGGATAACGCGCACAAAGGTCTAGAGTTCAAACATGACTCTAGTTTTGCTAAAATTGTTGTATATTCCTCAAAAGTTAGTTTCTGCTCACCAACTACTCTTTTAAGGTGATGTTTTAGACTTCTAACGGCTCTTTCCCATAATCCACCAGCACTTGGCCACGATGGCGCATTGAAATGCCATTGTATTTGTAAGTCTATTAATTCTGCTAATACGTTGTTGTTGAACATGCTTTGTAGATCATGGAATTGTTCTTGTAGAGTTCTGTTCGCCCCGACAAAGTTGGTTCCATTGTCACTGTATATGTGACGAGGAGCCCCTCTTCTGGCCACCATTCGATGTAGTGCAGCTAAAAACGCAGAGCTAGTTAAATCGGACACTAGTTCCAGATGAACAGCCCTGGTCGCCATACACACGAATAATGCTATGTAGCCCTTTGTTGTCTTTATTCCCCGTCCTTTGTTGCTTTTTACCTCGACATAACCAGTATAATCTACGCCAGTGTGATAGAAAGGGGGAGCGGGGTTGCTTCGGGATTCTGGTAGATCTCCCATTAATTGATACTGCATTCTTGGTGAATGTTTTCTGCAAATGACGCAGTTCCTGATTTCTTTCTTGACCGCTCTGTTACCTCCGATTATCCAGTACTTCTGTCGGATATTTGTTAGTGTTAAGCGTGGCCCACCATGGTAAGTTAATAGATGAGCTTGATTGATAATAAGTGTTGTTAAGCGGCAATGTGTTGGTAGTATTGCTGGATGTTTCATCTCCATCCCAATGTCTGCTTTTCTAAGACGGCCGCCTACCCGAAGAATACCCTCTCGGTCGATAAACGGATCTAATTTTAGTAGGTTACTCTTGTTACCTAATTTACCGTGTTTTTTCAAGTGTTCTATATCTTCTAAAAATACTGTTCTTTGTATATGTTTAACAATCAATAACTTGGCGTTTCGCATTTCAAGTAACGTGAGATACGATGGTAATGAACTCTGTTTAATTGACGTAGCTTTTTTATGTAATTGCATTGTTTTCGTAGCGCGTAATAACCATGCAAGTACTTTGATAGTTTTGGTAAAAGTGCTGTATTTATCCAATAGTTTCATAATGATGCTCTCTGTATCTGTATTTTGATGCTGAGTTATCAATGCATTTGTTTTTTTACTTTGAATATATTTTGTTTTAAGTTCTTGGTCTGTTGTAAAGACGGTTGGTTTTAATGATTCTGCTTCGAATGTTTTCAAGGTACCAGGTCCTTCCCACCACAGACTATGTTGTTTTAGCTGAGATGGCAAGAGCCCCCTGCTTGCTGCGTCCGCTGGATTCTCTTCTGACTTAATATGTCGCCAACAATCTGGTTTTATTACTTCAGTAATACTTCTTGTTCTGTTTGCTACAAACGGTTTCCAACGTCCAGGATCGCCTTGCAACCAGCCCAAGACGACCATCGAGTCTGTCCATCCATATTATCTGCACCTTTTGGTCTTCTAAACAGCTGACTACTTTGTTCATCAATCTTCCTAGTAAATGTGCTCCTGACAACTCCAACTTCGGTACTGATATACTTTTCGAAACCGGAACTAGTCGAGATTTCGCCACGACTAGTATTACGGACGATTTGTTATGTTTTCTGATACGCGCATAAATGACTGCCGCATACGCTTTTGTAGACGCATCGCAGTAGCCGTGCAATTCGATGAGGTCATCAGGTTAATACCCGATCCATCGAGGTATTTTATATTCATTGATGTTTAATATGTCTATTTGTAACATATTCCATTCGTTTCTAATGTTTTCCGGGACTTCTTCATCCCAGTCCAGGTTGTTTATCCATAGTTTCTGGAATAGAATTTTCAATTTTGTTGTCACCGGTGATATCCACCCTAAGGGGTCGAATAGCTTGGATATTTCACCCAAAAGCATTCGCTTTGTTAATGTTGTGCTATTTTTTGCTAAATTGTGTTTAAAAGTAAACTGATCATCTGTGGCGTTCCATCGTAATCCTAATGTTTTTGATGTGTTTTCTGTTTTAAAATTAAATATAATTTCTCCATCGCTCTGATTGTTATCAATGTTTGCCAAGAGTTCCGGACTATTTGCTGACCATTTTCGTAATTGAAAACCTCCTGACTTCAGTAATTTGTTGAGATCTGTTATAAGTTGTGTACCATCCTGTATTGAATGACACCCATGGATCAAGTCATCAACGTAAAATGATTCTGTTAAGACCTCGGAAGCTTCCGGATATTTCTGCTCTTCATCCTTTGCTAATTGTCGCAAGGTCATCATTGCTAAGAACGGTGCTGATTTTGTCCCATATGTTACAGTTGCTAGTTGATATGTTTGAATGGTTTTGTATGGCGAATCTCTCCACACTATCTGCTGATATCGACGATCTGCTTCATTCACCATTATTTGTCTATACATTTTTTCGATATCGGCGGTAAATGCGTACCGGTATTGACGCCATTTGATGATAAGTTTTTGAAGGTCCTGTTGCAGTTTAGGACCCTTCAACATTAGGTCGTTGACACTGTATCCGCTAGACGTCCTGGCGCGTTGAATACGACACGTAGTTTGGTTGTCGATGACTCAGCTCGTAGTACTGCGTGGTGTGGTAGGTAACACGATACAGTTTGATTGTTATTGTTACTAGGCAGCATGTGACCTAAAGTTTGGTATTCTCGTATGAACGATTTGTATTGCTCTGCTATGTTTGGTTGTTTTTGAAATTTCCGCTCCAGATTTTGAAACTGAGCTATGGCCATTTCTTTTGAAGACCCTAACTTTCCCTCGGTGTCAGGTTTCAAAGGTAGTCTGACTTCGTAACGCCCATCTGTAAGTCGTTTTGTTGTTTTCAAATAGTAGTCAATACATTCTTGATCCTCTGACGACACTTGCGATTCCTCATTGATATCTTCAATCTCCCAAAATCTTTGAATGTCTTGAGTATTGCTTAGTACGACATTGCAACGGTATGACGTCGTTTCTTCACCACCTCCGTATATAATCCATCCCGGTTGAGTTTGTTGTATTACCGGTTGGGAAGGGTTTTCTCCTCTGATTAATCCCGATAGTAAGATAATGCCATGGACGTTGGCATTAAGTAATAAGTCTACTGGCCTACTTGAGTTGAACTCGGGATCTGCTAGCTTTATGTTTTAGTGACACCAACTAGGTTGATCAAATGTTTTAATAGGTAAGTTCCCAAGTAAGTTATCCATGATTAGCACGTCTGTGCTAAATGAAAAGTTGTTATGGGTTGATGAGCAGTGAATAGTTAGTTTACCTTTACATTTATTATGCTGTTCTCCTATGCCCATTACGATTCCTTTGCATCGCGATTTTTGTAAGCCTAACCTTTTCACTGCCTCCTCTTTGATAAGAGACACTTGTGAACCCGGATCTATCAAGGCCCTTAAGACTTGATGAGACCCATCAATGGCTTCAACCTTGATTAATGTGGTGGCTAACATTACCTCATTAATCTGGTAACTCCCAATGGCATGTGATGAAATAGACACTATTGGGTTTTCGTTATTTTGCTGACAGTTGGCAACAGCCGTACTGATCGTAGATTGCGATCTAGATTTTGTGCAGGCATCATGCATAATTGAATTGTGCATTTCATTGCAATTGCGACACCGTTTAGTAGAAATGCATTGTTGACCATTATGATCGAATAAGCAATTAATGCATATTTTCAATTTCGAAACTGTTTTTAGCTTGTTTTCATTGCTCAATTCTAGAAAGTTTTTACATTTATATAGGCCGTGTTGATTACCGCATAGTGGACACTTATACAGAGTTGACACGTGTAATGCTTTGGAAAATGATTTATTGTTGTTGCTATGCTGATTGTTATGGACACCATGATGATTTTTTCCACCGGAAGTTCTTGTATCTGAATTTGCCTTTTGTGGAAAACTTTCATGTTTTCTACGTGAAGATTCCATACTTGTAAACTTGCTCTCTAAGAAGTCGAGAAACTCTTGTAGTACTGGCAGCTCTCGTGCTTTTTTCAAGGAATCAACGTAGTCCCCATATGTTTCTTGATCCAATTTTTGTGACAATAAGTTCACAAGGAGTGGATCCCATGTGTTAGTATCGACACCTAGATTTTTGATGCCGTGTATGCTTTCTAGGGTGACGTCATGCAATTTTTTGATTTGACTCAAAGATTGCTGTTGCATGTTAGGTAAACCGAGTAATGTGTTGACAATAGAGTTAAAAATAAGCTTTTTGTTGTTGTAGCGGTGATTTAACAGCTCCCAGCATGTGTTGTAGTTTTCACTGCTTATTGAGAGATGCTGTATAATTTTTTCTGCTTCACCTCGCAACTTTCCTTTCAAAAATTGCATCTTTTGTGCGC
This sequence comes from Xanthia togata, assembly GCA_963853775.1. Taxonomy (NCBI): domain Eukaryota; kingdom Metazoa; phylum Arthropoda; class Insecta; order Lepidoptera; family Noctuidae; genus Xanthia; species Xanthia togata. The sequence continues at coordinate 8,056,499 of OY970817.1, read as the reverse complement.
TTGATAATGATCGATTGTTGTGTATAGCCTCATTAAATAGATCTTTAAATGAGTACCATTGGTGATATTTTCCTGTGAAAACCGGAATATCCATTTGTGGAGTGCTATGTTCTCGGTGAGACACGGACCAGAGTTTCTTATTGAGTGACCGTTTGAGATTAATGAATGTTTTTTCGTTGTCATTGTAGACTATGTCATACTCTTCATCTGCTCCGCACATTTCACCGTCAATTTCCCAGTACAGGTCATCCACCTGTTTCCATTTTGATTGCAATGTTTTTAGGGCGTCTTCTAACTCCCATTTTTCATTGAGGTCTTCCAGGTCAATGTTGCTCACGACTCTCTTGAAGGCTTTGATATTTGCCGACAGTCTGCGAACCGTGTCATCGAGTTTGCTAGTCGAACCCCTTGACATTACCTGGCTGGTACACGGACCTCCTTCCGCTTGTTGTTGTTGTTGACGATCTTCTCGTTCAGGTTGAGATCGTTTGTTTGGTGTTGGAATACTCCTAGCTGCTAATCCTAAACTCTGTTCGGCGATTAACGCTTTGATGCTAGTGTATAACTGACTTGTTTGCTCGTGCTCTGAATTTAGGAAATATTGATGGTCTTTAACCCCACTTGCACAGATACGCATATGATTGTTCTGGTAATCTGACCAGTAACTCTCAAGTAAATCCGAACGACGTCTGAAATAGTCATCAGTCTTTCTTTCGGTTCCATCCTTTTTAATGTTAATTTTCATTTTCTTCATTGCTTCCCTAATCTCCAGTTGTGAGTCGTAAAGACCTTCCATATTGCTAGTGAAGAGTAAGTTATGCTGTGTTAGTTATAAAAGGAAAGATCTTACTTGAGTTCTCCGTTGCTTACGGCTGTTTGTTAGATGTTTCTGTTGGCGGAAACAGTTCTGCTGTTGAACCTGTTCCTTTGCTGCTGGCGACGTCTTGTTGCTGACGTCTTGCTAATGTTTGTTGTTTCGATGCGAACTGCTGTTCCACAATGTTGCTAGTTCACCGACCGAGTGTCCTCACAAATTTTTGGTCTGATTTAACACTAGTCACTCCTACCGCACGGAGGACTAACAAAAACTCGCGAGGTCCCGCCCGATGGCTCGAAGGACCATGTAAAGGTTGATGTTGGGATGTTAAATAATAGATAAGAATGTTCACTAAAAACTGTTTTGTTAAAATGCTACAAAGAATTATGTTTGTTAAGGAAGCGAGGGAGCACGCGTGACGGCACTTGAGGCGATCTAAACACGTACTGATTTGCTTAATTAATAATTTTGATCGTTTGGCGTAAACGCGTAAAATGATGATTTGGCTAAATGCAATAAAATGTTATGATGTGCGGTTCGCCGTACAGTAACGTAGTCAGAAGATCTAAGACTTACGCGATAGAATGAGAGGCAACTTCTGAGTGAATAATAATGTAGGTAATTAGCGCTGTGCGACCTGAATTGCACTTTATTGTGTCGAAGCAAGAGTCGCTTTTTATTTTTTGGACTGGCCCATCTGTATTAATATATGTTTATTATTTAAATGGTATAATTTCTCTCTCTATTATTTGACTCTAGTCTTTTAAGTTCCATATAGGATTTATGATGTCATTGAATAATAAAATCCCACCAAAAACATAAGATGCAAAAAGTCGCAAGTCACGCAACGCAGTTCTTCTACCGCAAAAATTTGTGAAATCTAATGTAAAACCAAGACGGTAAATTTATTCAGTACCTATCTATGGAATCATCTATCCAACAACTTTGTCATAAATTGTTACATATACAGGATAAGTTTTTATTCAGTGCGCAAATTTTGACAGGGTGTTCTACCCATGAATATGAACAACTTTAAGGGACAATCTCAGAAATCACGTAAAAAAAATCAGCAGATTCATACATTTTGGTCGAGTAGGTATTGAACTTTTGTAAGAAACAGCTGATTTTTTCTCGTGATTTATAGAACACCCTGTAAAAATTTGCGCACTGAATAATAACTTATCCTGTATAGTGACCGTATCTATATTAGACATCTTTATTTAAAAAATATCCACAACGAAGTTACAGGGGTCGAAAATGTCCTAAATATGAAATGAAATGAAATTTATTTGCAAGAATTGTAGTAGGTACATTACAGGTGGTCGGGTTATTTAACAGTTTCTAAAACAATTCGCTAAAACTAGCATGCAAAGATATATAGCTAATAAAATTGGAACATACATCATACATAGTATAATAAAAATAAGTAGTTGTAGGGAACCGAATGATTCAACTCACTCGCCACCATCACCGAGACATTTAAGTAAGCATGGCATACTCTCAACTGCCATGCTCTTATAAGTCAACATAACTGACAATAAGTTACTGGGTTCGCACGTTAATATCATCAGAAAATGCTCTGATCTGCTCTTTATTCAGTCTGCATAGAAACTTAAATACGGTTAAGATTAATTTTCTATGATTTTCTTTAGAATTATTTTATAACATGCAATATACATACATGGTTCCATTAGAAAAGCTAGTTCCTCATGGCTAATAAACAAGAGAATGAAATCAATCAATCAAATCATTTTATTTCCAGATCATACAATCCAAGTTGTTAGTACATGATAATTATATTTGGCAAATTTTACTAGTAATGTCAAAAATATCAAAAATAATGTCAAAATCGTAACCATAAATAAAAATCCGAAATAAACCAATTCATATTCAGACCTAATCTTTATCACCAGTACCTAAGGACGAAATCGAGGAAAACACGAAATTCACAATAAATTGTAATAACATTTGTTATGCATTGGCAGCATATCTCACAACTTCTGGTGACATGTGTCACGTTACCATGAAATATGAGAGACACGTGGAAAACTCGGGAGAAAAAACGTTTTTCAAGCCTCATTTTCACGATGCAAGTTTCTATAGTCTTTCTAAAGTGATTGTGTCCAGTAGTAGTTTTTTTTATGACTTTTTCAACAGTATTAGTCAGTCTAAAATCAATTTCTATTTACACTTGCATAAAGTTTAGGTTTGTTTAAGTGGAAATAACATAAATTGGACGTAATTGGACATAAAGTGGAAATAACATAAATAGACCTTATGTAGTTTACTTATTTATTTAGACGTATAAAATTATGTATTAGGTATGTTGAAACTGTTGGTACTCCCCGTCACTTGTCCATTAGAAATGGGGTTCATTAGAAAACCAGCGTCAGACAGCATTTGTCGGGCATTAAAGCTGAAATGAACCTTTTTGGCGCAGCCGTGAGGCACACACAATTTTTATGATTATTTACCTTTTTATTTAGTTATTGTGTTTTATGAACTGTGTCCAAATAAATATTATTCTTTCTCTCTTTCTAGTAGTAGTAGCTTCAACTTTTTTACTGACAAACTTCTTGATAATTCAATCATCGTTCAAGAGGAACTGTCTGGCAGTTAGAGGTAAGCCTCTAACTGCCGAAACACAACAATGCTGTTAACATTGTTGTTATCTCGACAGACTTAGATAAGATGGTGGTAGATAGCCAGGCGGACTTAGAACAAGCCCTACCACCGACCGAACCGAGCAGAAACTTCGACCCTACTGGGAATCTAAATTCAAATTCAAAATTCAAAAGTCATTTATTCAAACTAGGCTGAGAATCAGCACTTTTCGAACGTCAAAATTACATAAGACAGTCCCCCAAAACGCCCACCCTTCACCACTTCTTAGTGCTTTTGCTGGGAAGAAGAAGTGGCGCAACAAACTCCCCAGCAGCACAGCTGTCTGTTCAGTTAGAAAAAAAATAAAAAATGATTCTATACAACAGTATGCAAGACAATTTACAATATGCAAAAAATAATTTAAATTAAATAGCTATAATTAATAGCCATATGACAGCTAGCACACGCCAATATACCAACCAAAAGCATCGAGAACTATACTCAAGCAGAAATAAAAATAACTAAAAGTAAACAATATAAAAAAAAAAAAACTGTCCGAGACAGACCTGTCTGAGACAGGTGGTCTGACCACTAGAACGTACCGAGGCAGTTAAACACACACAGAGGCATTCTCTTGGCCTTATTCCAATTTATTTGCGGTCGGCTCTAAATGACTTATTCCATACTTCTCTATTAGTCGTCATCTTAGTACTCACCCCCTTTCTAGCCATATCTTCACACACAATGGCTCTTAGCTAAATTATAACAGCCCCACGTGTCGATCGAAGAGTTAAACTACGCCGCGGTCGGTTCGAGGAAGGGTGACCATTACCTACATATCAAGAACCCTTCGTGCCTCGGAAAGCACGTTAAGCTGTTGGACCCAGCGGTCATTTGTAGGACTTTGACAGTCATTAGCTTAGCCAGCATATAAAAATCCCACTGCTGGAAGACAGGACTCCTCACTTCGGGAGATAGTGGGGTTTTGACAGTCATTACGGGTAGTCAAAAGCCCAAAAGTCTGACAACTGTCATAACAGTTGCCTAGTAGCTGGGTTATGGACGTCAGATAGACAGTCGCTCCATGGAAAATAAAAGTATTCAACTGCACCCGGCCAGACTGGAAGCAGACCCCAACATAGTTGAAAAAAGAGTAGGCAGATTGATCTTCTTTCAGTGATGGACCTTCCATCATCGACTCTGAAACGTGAAAAACATACTGTCACACTCAAAACCCTCCATTTCTCTAATCGGGTATAAACGACCGGGTTTTTCCTCTCCCCGTCAAACCGACAGTCCATTCCGTACGGATTGATCTAAGTGATGACTCTCTTAGTCCGCTTCATTAATCAAATTAACGCTCTGGTAATGACTAAGCTTTTTGCGGGCATTCGTCTGAGCAAGGTACTGAACATTGAAGCTGAGCGAGCTATCAGAGCAATGCAAAACTAGGATAACATTAATCAGTAGAATTCCACAAAATAAGTCTCAGCTACTGCTTTAGTAGTCCTAGCTACATTAGAGCGGGTATTAGATTTATTCTTATACTTGCGTGTGGTTGGAAATCATCCCACGGGAACGTACTATCGGGATATTAAGTATTGTAGGTCCTAAGTCAGGTCACAGTCTATCTGTGTGCCGAATTTCATCAAAATGTGACTAGAGAAGGCTAGGCTCTTTGCTTTGCCGCTTTTGCTCCATGACGTTCGCTCCTGTGAGCCAATGTTACTCAGCTATAACACTACCCCACTTCGCTCCCTTCAAAGGAACAGGCAGATTTGGCAATGCAATGGTTCCGTCTCCAGAAGCGAAATACTACAGTTCTCCTGGCCAAAGCGAAATACAAAAGTAACAAAGTGTACACATGAAAGAAAGTGTGCGAATAGTTGAGATGATACAACAAATATAATGTAACAAATCTAAATTAAAAGTGTTAATGGAGTTTCTTGCCCGTACTTCTCCATAGGTATCATTACGCTTTGGAATGGGCAACTAGCTTCATAATGTATTTCTGACTGATCGATTCCTTGACAATTCAATTCAAAAGTGCCCGTAAATGGTTTGATTGAAATAAATGCTTTGTGTTGAGTTGATATGCATAAGACTAACGTTCACTCCGGTACAGCTATATTCATTAAAGCAGAGTCGAAAACTAGCGTGATTTTTGTGGAATTATATTGAATAAGGAGTCTGGAATTGTGCCCGGTTTGATGGCAACAGGCTCCCCCCTATTACATGGGACTTAAAAAACATAACTGGCGAAATTTGGGTGTACTATAGGTAGGTACACCTCTGCCCAACCCTTCGGGGAAACAAGGCGTTATGTAATGTATATTGATTAATATTTTCCTAGCTTCGCTTCGCTCCTCTCCGTACTAATAGACAGGCAGCCTAAAGAAACCGAAGAAGCAAACGGGCTAGGATTAATTATAACAATTGATTTCAGTGATAAATGGCTATCGGTGAAGGTCTAATCCAATTTTGTAATTGAATTATATTTGTTTCAATTAAACTGAATTGAGTTATGAATTTTCAGTTAGTTTCAAGAATGTACTTAATTTTGTCAATTCAAAAAGGGTTCTGAATTTCTTGGTATCTGTCTTTTTCATTTTCTTGGCAAACACTGAATTTATTTCTTTATTTTAGTTCAAAAGTTGAATTAGAAAAATCTGGAAATCGGATTGTGTGATCTAACTTTCGAGAAAGTATTTTTTTGCACTAGGCTAGGCTTGACTGATTCAATTAATTTTGATATTAAATTCAAAGTTTGTAAATATTAGTCTCCATTTTTAGGTCCGGTTATTAATACCTAAGTATTTAAGTCAACATAGATTAATACTTTAAACTTTTAAAATAGTGGATTAGAAAACTAAACTCAAACCGTCTCATTTTTTTAAACGTATTCAAGCACTTACAAAAAAGCATGGAAATGCATCAGGGAATTACAGGCATGATGTTATGATGTTATGTCACATAAAAAAATAATTAATAGAGAAAAAGATATGAAGACAAAAGAACACAAAGGTATCACTTATTTCTTATTTCAAAATGTGTTCTATAATAGTCCGAGGTCAAGCTTTCCAGTCAGTTTTTGTATTTCTAGCCTTATCTACACTAATATTATAAAGAGAAAAGCTTTGTATTTTTTGTTTGTACGTAATTAATACAATCAAAAACTTCCTGAACCTATTTTTTTTTCATCATCTATTGAACGCTATATTACTGCGTAACATATTAGGCGATAATTTAAAAAGATATCACGCGGGCAAAGTGAGATAAAGTTAGAACAAGTCAAAATAAAGTTCGGAATTCAAAAATTACTCGTGGTTTAAAACTAGATCTAAAGATAAATTTTGTTTCGTAATAAGGCCGAAACTGCCTTCCAGATGACTTTTGAAATTGTACAACAGCTGGTTAACTAAAAGAACGAGCACTAGGCTGAATTTCCACTGGAGCGGAGAAGAGAGAAGAGGAGTGGAGCTGTGCCAATATTAACCAATAAAATGTAGGCTTTAGAGCGGAGTTTAAATTCTATTGGTTAAAAGGAGGCTCCCTAAATTGTATGTAAATTTGCATTAATATTCTGAAACAGTCACGCGTACAATCAAAATGAAACTTTAGCATGTGATTTATTGGATCTTTTTCTTTCCATGTACAAGACAGTTACGTAATTGAAACATTTTCGCTCGATTAATTTTTTACTAGAAAATCATGTCTTTTTTTCAACATTATTTAAATTAAATGAAGATCACTCGATTTTTATGTCTAAAACAAGTATTCACAGTAAAAAAATATAGTTTTTTATCCAGCCACAAGATATTTTTTCTCTAGCCCAAAAAATTAAATAAGAATTGAGACTTACGCCATTTAGTTTCATGCTCGAACACAATCAAAGAGCGCAAGCGACTACTTTACTCTACTACTTATACTTTATTCTACTTTATTACTGATGTACTACCGTTTAGCACATATTGGAAAGGCGAGTTGCAGAGGGCCGGAGCTTGCGAGGAAATTGTCACAGCTCCGCTACTCTCTCTAGTGAACAGGCAGCCTTAATCACCACGTTTGCTTACTGTGTGTTGGCGATTTTGGTCACTGAAAGGCAGTACTCATCATTTGCCTACCCTTTTCTCAACTATATTGGGGTCGGCTTTCAATCTAACCGGATGCCGCTGATTACCAATATTTTACTTGGAGTGACTGCCTACCGAACAGTGCTCGCAGAACAAATGGCCAATGGGGCCAAAAGGTTCTGAAGTGGCGACTACGTAACGGAAGACGTAGCGTTGGAAGGCCACCCACAAGGTGGACCGATGACCCTGTGAATCCGCTGGATGCGGGAAGCACAGAACCGGTCGAAGTGATGGTGCTTGGGGGAGACCTATGTTCAGAAGTGGACGTCTTTCGGCTGAAATCATGGTGATGACTGCTTATCTGAGCTCCAAGGCTCTGTTTAAGATTCTTAGTAAGACTGGTTGTTGGACACGTAAGCCTGACTAGTACTCAGGGCGAAGATGCCGACGCCACGCCGCCGCCGGTCCTCTAAGCTGTGTGTATGCAACCAGCTCGATGCCACGCTGCCACCGCGTCGCCGCCGCCACGCCAAAACCTATTTGACTTCTTACTTTGAATTTGCCACTTTCTCTACATATAATATGCAAGCTCTCAACTGCCTCGTTGGTCTAGTGGTTGCAAGCGCTACTACTGAGCCTGAGGTCCTGGGTTCGATTCCCGGGTCGGGCAAAGTGTTATTGGGTTTTTCTATCTGGAATTTCTCAGTAGCAGCCCGGAGTCTGGATTTGTGCCCTATTACATGGGACTTAAACATAACTGGCGGAATGTGGGTCTGCAGGTACACCTTTGCCCAACCCTTCGGGGAAACCAGGCGTGATGTTATGTTATGTTATAATATGCAAGCACAAACTTCTTTTTTTAGTTAAACTAAACATGTTCATCATGCTACACGTGTGATGCACAAACATCATCAGCTAGAAATGTATTTAAAAAAAAGAGTGAAATGGCAAAATCAAGCTGTGTCGGTGCGGCTGCAGTGCCATCTACACGAGCTCTAACGACTGAAACTGCCTTACTAATAAACGTATTATATCAGGTGAATAGTTACATACCGTTTTCTCTCTTTCAGTCGTCAGTAATTTGACTTTCGAAAGAAGAAGACAAAGCGTTGTGTAACTACACAGACGCTATATAATGTTTATTAGTAAGGAGGTTAAAGTACACTTGGCTTCTTAGATTCTAAAATTGTACTTTCCTGTTATTTGCAATAATGCAACGAGTTTTGAACCTATAACCTTTCGATACTGTGACTTCTCGAATACTCCGATACATTAAGCTCCATCATCGGCTATAAAATAATATTGTTATGTGAAGCCGCTGTAGCCGATATCGGCTATATAATGAAGTTTAGCCTAACGGCTCTGATCGGCTTTCATTGTAATTTTGTTACCTAGGTGTTGGGTGTCTTGGTAATTAAGGGATGGATTTTTGGTAGACAGGCTTAGGATGTAAATTTCTAGTTTTCATTTGTTTTAGAACGTTTTTCGAGTTATTTTTTGTTTGTCATACATACATACTGCATAAACTCACACCTTCTTCACAGAAGGTGGTAGGGGGTAGGCAGAACGCCACCTGCTACGATCTTTACATACTCCTTTTGTTTCGTTTACATACATTTGCGAGTACTGCGCACCTGACCTTTCAGAAAAACATGACCAATTAGGTCACTATATGTGGGCGTCCAAGCAAAAAGGGACCAGTGCTCGGCACTTAGTTTCCGAGTTATAAGAAGTTTTGTAAAGTTGGGTGAAAAAATTTCATTTCGCGATTTTAATTGATTATTAATAAATGCTCAATCATCTACAATTACATATAGTAAATGACAATATACGACTTTTTCAGAATTTCAACTTCAAATGTCTGATTTAAAAAAAAATGTGCCAGTTTTTAGGGTTCCGTAGTCAACAAGGAACCCTTATAGTTTCGCCATGTCCGTCTGTCTGTCTGTCTGTCCGCGGTTTAGCTCAAAAAGTATTGGTACTAGAACTTATATATATAACTTATAACTTCTCATATTATGGGATATCGTTGGATAGGTCATTCAAAAATATTAGGGGTTTTGGAAGACTGTTTATGGATTAAGTAAACCGTTCGTGACTTTTCAAGCTTTAAAGTTCCAATTTTTGTTAGAGTCAAGTGTCCCCCCCCCCTCTACCAACTAAACTGTTGTAGTTAGAAATTCAAATGTCAAGGCAATAGCACCTATATATAACGAAGTTTAAAGGAAAACTATCACAGCCAAGTAGGCTTTACAGATTAACGAGTAATAATCGACCAACTTAAATTTTCAGTTTGAAAACATGTTAAGTTTGTTCTTGGGATAAATTCATCCAAACTACGGAACCCTTCATTGTGCGTGTTCCGACACGAACTTGGCCGGTTTTGAATATTTTTTCAATCCTTACTATCAATTGACTATTCTAGATACCGAATCTAGTCTTAACTCAATACCCCACTACTGGACCCTTTTTGCTTGGACGCCCACATATATGTACGTCAAAATATAGGTGATTAAATTAGTTGCATAAAGTAAAATGCCTGTCTGTGTTCGATCCTACAACCTACAACGCGCAAATCGCGGTCGTTACCACTGGCCGCCACTGGGACACCAATAAAGGCGTTGATGTATAATTTTCGCTGCGTAATTTATTTCATCATCCCTGCTATCAGAACGGTATAGGAAAAAAACCGTGTGAGAAAACTGACATGTTCTAGATCCAAAAATTCGTTGACATGTTGACATCTGCCAACCCGCGTGGTGGATTATGGCCCACTGCCTCTCACCCAGAGGAGGCCTCTGTCCCAGCATTGGGAACGTTATTGGCTGATTATGCAACGACATGCTGCAATATGCTTATGAGCAATTCTATTCATCATCTGCCTAGTCCCAACTGTGTTGAGTCGGCTTCCAGTATAACCTGATGCAGCTGAATACCAGTATTTTACATGGACTGCCTATTTGACCTCCTCAACCTGGGTTGAGGAAGTCATGCTATGTATAAGTAACTGGTTACTGGGTAACTCCTTGGTAAGACTGGTTGTCAGACTTTCGGGCTTCTTACGACCCGTAACGACTGCCAAAGATCCACGAATGACAATCAGGACCAACGGCTCAGCGCGCTTTTCAAGACACGGAGGGGTCTTGGTTTGTAAAGATGGTCACCCATCCGCAGACCAATCGTGTGTAGTTTAACCTGATCGATCGACGCGTGCGGCTGTTAATTCTTAGCCACAGCACTTTCTAGCAATTTTATTATTCGAGTTAATTATTAACCGTGATAATTATGGCTTATTTTTGACTCGCCCGGATTAACTTGCCTGAATCCGGGCGAATCGACCATATTAATAAATATGTTTGGGTTTGATGTGTGGAAAATATTCGATGTAGGACCTTATATGTGGGCTGTGAGACCGTGGGCTGTGGGCTAGGTTGTGCTGTGGGCTAGGTTGTGCTGTGAGACCTTGCTTCCTGCCAAATTTCATGATTCTAGGTCAACGGGACTTCTAGGTCCCAGTAAGGATTTGTTTTTTTTTGCGATTATTAAAATATGTCACATAAATTATCATATTTTTTTTATTGTATTGACTTAGAAGCTTGATTTTTTAGAGCTCCAAGGGAACATAGATCTTCGTTTTTTTATATTAATTTCAACTTGATACCGCAACGCATTCCTGAGAAAATGGGTCTTGACAGACTGACGGACGGACAACGGTTCCGCTCTATCCTTTTGAGGTACGGAATCCTAAAAACGTTCGAATGTACGTTAACTATCGTATAGCATTTTGTTTTTTTTTCCATCAAGCGTAATTAAAATCACACATAGATAAATTATACAGTGCGAAACGATTTATTTTTAATTGTGAAATCGTTCGAATTGATATTACGTTTACTCCACGCTTTTGCGCCAGGCCCATAGGTTGTCCAAAATATTCAATCCTCCATTGGTTTTGTAAAAGGGTTTTTACTCAAAAATGCATGTAATGTGGTCATTATCTTGACAACCTTATTTGAGCAAAGTCGACCTTGCCGTTCTGTTTCAAGGAGCGGCCGGCAAAGTTTTGCTGGTCGCTCTAACAGGCCGGCCGCTATTTTGACGTTTCAACGTTTAAAAAAATGAAATGCAAAAAGATTTTATTTAAAACACAGCTGTTTGTATTTATAGAGATAGGTACAAAAAGATTTTATTCCATATTTGGCTGTATATTTCCAACTACCATTGTAAAAAAAAAACACAAAGAAGTAAAAAAAAATGCAAGAAAGTCGGTGTTGAATTTTAGTAACTGTACTTTTCATAATTGTCATTTTAATTAAATTTCTAGTTAATTAATATATATTTTATTGAAATTACTTACTGGTTTTATTTAGATTAGGTACTTGCATTTTTTAGTAAAGCACTATACAAGCCTTGGCCCACTATGACTGCTTCGCTGGTCACGCTATGATTGCCTCGAGCTAGCCTAGCTACGCTCTAGGCCTTCCAGCTTGGCCATCATTGCAGCCCTTGCTGTGTCGGCCTGGAGCTGCGCGACCAGCAAAGTAGTCATTATAGACCGCGACAGTAATGTACTATTGATGCAATGTCCCGAATTCGATTTCGATGTCTTCAATTATATCAGGTAATAGGACTAATCTTTTTTGTTTATTTTTCGAATGTTTGTGTAGGGAATAAGTACACTTCTACCTACTTTCTTTAAAATATAAAACTCAAACTCATTTAAGTACATATCAGTAGCGAAGCCACAAGTTCCATTAGATAAGCCGAAGAAAAAATTGTTCTTGCCACCGAAGTGTGCCCGAAGTAGTGTGGCCCGTACTACGATTAATACTGTATTCTGACACACCACGTGAAGCTTATTGGCGCTGGTGTCGTCAGAATTCTAAGTTTAGACAAAAAAAAAATAGCTGCGTTTGCCGTTCGGTAATTTTGTAATATTTTTTATCTTCAATTTCAAAAAGCCTATTAGCAATCTTAAAAACTAGTTATAAAATTTATTTAAATTATAGATTTAGACATCTGAGTTCTCTAGACTGCTTTGCTCTTTAGCATATGACTCCCCCAGGCTTTTCCATAGCTCACGGTCGTGAGTTTTTTCTCCTCAATGTGTTTATCTTATGATAGATTAAATACCTGTAATGTGACTATGTATGTACTGTATTATTCAGTACTTAATAGTAAACTTAAGTAGAGTCGTTGTTCCGAAGGGAAGCCGGTAGGAATGGTGTTGTTTGAAGCCGTCGCCCCTGCTACATATCAAACACAATTTTGCGCACAGCAAACTCCCCGTGAAATTACGCTTCAGATACGGATAATATTTACCTAAATTTACCGGTATATACCTCATAACTGAGGTATCTTCTTAGTTACATGTAATAAGTTTCAAGGGTCTCATTTTTTAAAGATAACGGGTAATGGGTTTTTTTTATATTACTTTTATTTACATAAAGGTAAAAGAGGTAATTTAAATTTAAGTCCCCAAATGAAACAACACATTAATGCGAAGGCGAGATTATTATCATTATGCACTTGATTTTGCCAGCGGCTTTGCCCACTTGAAGGTCGGAAATCATCCCAAGGACACGTGCTACCGAGATTAAAAGTATCCTATGTCCTAACTCAGGTCATGGTCTACTCGTGTGCCAAATTTCATCCAAATCCTTTCAACCGTTTTTGCGCGAAAGCTTAACAAACAAACTCACTTACGCATTTATAGTTAGGATAAATCAATTACAGACACTTTTCAACTGTCAAGGGGTCGGCCAGTCAGAAATATGAAGCTAACAAGCTTCATACCTATATCATCAGATCACCTACTAAAATACTCAGGAACATCACAAAAGATGAACTTTCCCTTAATATTTTGCCACCCAAGGCAACCAATATCTGCCACCCAAGGCAGCTTCGCAGTGTACATAATGAAGATTTAAATCGTTAGATTTGCCCTCACCGTACCGAAAAACTATCCATACTGAGGAGAGTGAGCTCACACATCCGGCATTGAACGATAGATATGATTTTCAATATGACTGATCGATAATTTATAATTTAAATTATGTTAGGTCTTGCGCAATGTAAAAAAAAAAAAAAAAAATTGATGTTATGTTAGTTGTTTGTATGTTAGTGTGTTCTTGTATAAATGTTTAAATTATGTATTGTGTAATGTTTTTTTTCTAATTGAACAGACAGCTGACACTGCTGGGGAGTTTGTTGCACCATTTCTTCGTCCCAGCTAAAGCACTAGGAAGTGCTGAAGGGTGGGCGTTTTGTGGAACTGTCGTGTAACTTTGACGTTCGAAAAGTGCTGATTCTCAGCCTAGTTTGAATAAATGACTTTTGAATTTTGAATTTTCGAGTCCATTCAAATGTCACTGTAAACAAAACAGAACAGTAGCCATTTTTGAAAGCAGTCAGGCTAATCTAACGATTTGAATCTTCGTGAAAATATAAAAAACTTTGCAAGATAATAGCTTAAGTTAGGAACAAGCGAATATTCAAGGCTATGAAAATGAATGAATACATAATTTTTTGTAAGCAAAATATGTTGATTTTCTCATCTACCTACCGGTGTGAATTTTGTTCCTATAGTGAGTTTTGTTAAAATTCTACAATTACGCTGATAGCCAATGTTTGCGAAAAAAATAGTGTCGTTCTTCCTTAAATATTTATACTGGAGTGGGAAATAGTTATGTAACCAACTCTCTGACAAAGTCACGGTACATAACCAGCCTAGGTATAATGTCCCCACTGTTGGACACAGGCCTCGTCTCTGTGGGAGGAAACGAGCCGCAATACACCATACCGGACTAGTGTGGTTCGGTGTATGTCACAAGTCTTTTAAAATGTTTTGGTTCTAGGACATGCTGATTTCCTCATGATGTTTTCCTTCACCATTTTAAGAGCAATTACTGTGGTGAAATAAATTCCACAAAGTAAATTACCTGCCATAGTTCGAACACATCATGTCTTTTTTTTTTGGTTGTGAAATTATCAAATAACTTCTCTCGCTCTGGGCGGAACGGGAGAGCGTGTCAGATTCTTACTGACTAAAACCCACCCGTGTTCCTTTAGTTGCCTGTACGTTGCCAGGAGCCACGGTATCCCTTTCGGAATTTAGTGGCATGAGGAACAGGGTGTAAATTTCACTCATCCACCATAGAATAGGGAGGATCCTCCGACCAGACGGGTGTTGTGTCTGGCGGCCAACTGCCCGAGTGTTGATGCCGGATAGTCTTATATACTCATTCGCGCGGTAAACTCTAATTGCGCGATGCAGGATTTGTGTGACGTCATGTCTTTGATACGAAGTTCGTACCTATGTGGCGGTGTAACCGCTACAGGACTTGACCGGAACTCGGACTTTCCCGCAACATAGTTCGAATTCTCAACCTTCAACTTGTAAATTACAATTGGTAATGACTCTCTTGTCTCTATGTCAACAAAAATATAATTTTATGACGCGATGAAATATTATTCCTCAGTCATCTGTAATTAGTCGCTTTATGTAAAATACTGGTTAGACAGGAAGCCTACTTCAACATAGTTGGGAAAAGACTAGGCAGATCATGAGAGAACAGTAACGACCATCCTAGAGAAAGACAAAGGGTGGCCAATCCTGCTCCTGAAGCCACACAACGTATTGAATGACGTATTCCATGTATAATATCTCACATTGCTTAACAGGTTCCTCCGTTATATCTAAAATACTGCAGCGTAAACTTTGAAATAAATATTAGGTAAAGTTGAGAATTAATGTTAAGTACTATGGAGAGCAGTGGTGGCCCAGTGCTAACAACCGTGACTTACGAGTTGTTGTCGTAGGTTCGAACCCAGACAGTCCCTTTACTTTGTGTAGGTAAATGTGAGTACCATGGAGTCGTTTATTATGTTATTATGTTGATTTTGACTTGAAAGAGCAGTAGTAGTAGTTGAGAGTATGTCATGCTCACTTAATGTCTCGCTGATGGTGGCGAGTGTGTTGGATCATTCGGTTCCCTACAAAATGGTTGAGCTGGATGGTGCTGATCCACGCGTCATGTTCGTACGGGCGCCGTCAGTTGAGGCTGGTCATCTCTTATCTGCCAGGGCTTATTTTGAATCGTTTTTGATTTTATATTTTTTTTTACATTGTTCTCACATATAGAATCAACAAGAGTAATGTAACCAGGATTTTGTAATTCCTATATTTAAAAGAGTGTCCTTGGAGTTTCTTGCTCGTTCTTCTCTATAGAGATCTACGTTTTGGAATGGGCAACTAGCTTCAACAATCTGACTAACTGACTGACTCTTTGATAGTTCAAAAGTGCCTGTAAATGGTTTAATTGAAATAAATGCTTTGAGTTTGAGTTTTGTAAACTCTTTCATCACCACTGCTATCAAAACGGTGAAGGAAAACAGAAAACATCGTGAGGACACGGCATGTTCTAGAACTAAAAATTCGAAGACATACGTGACGTCTACCAATACGCACTGGGCCCGCGTGGTGGATTACGGCCCACTTTCTCTCAGCGTGGGAACATTATAGGCTGATTGTGTATGTTAGGTACGATAAAAAAAAAAAAAAAATTACCACCTCCAAACCGAACAATAAACTTCTGGTATTAGATCATGAAACTTTGCACAATAACTGAACTAACTAATTAGATTCTGTTTTATTTTTTCAAATTACCATTATTACGCCGTAAAAATAATTTACCTAAACTATTGGCGCCTTGGAGCCTTCTCCCCGCCGCTTAGTCTCGCACTCACTCAGTCCACGAGCAGTATCGTACGAGCAAAATAAGGAGTGAATTTGAGTTGAGGTATTAAGGAATCTTAATCATAAAAGTCTTTAATCATAGAACAGAGCTCAAACACCCACCTCAGTTACTTACAACAAAATTAAACTTTTTGAATTCCGAGCGAAGCAATTGAAAATTCGGAAGTGCTCAAACGGTTTTCGATCGCTTAATAGTGCAATAAAACAATGGAAACTAGTTTTCAAACTCAAAACTCTCGTTCAATGCTTTGTAGGAACTGAAAGAAAGTCACTGAACAATTTCTGTGCTTTCCAATCGAACAGACAATTTAATGAGTCGGTGAAATGGTTCGATAAATGTTGAGGCTTCGTTGTGACTTCTAATGAATGACGTAAGAAGGGCCACCATTTTGTTTTTGTACAGCTTTGTTCATTTGTTTTATTTTTTGCTCTTCCTGTGACTCGATGTTTTTTTGTGTCCATGGAGTTTCTTGCCCACTTTTTAAAGAAAATTCGAAAGTTCATCTCCTTAGATACCTAACCTATGGAGAAGAATGGGCAAGAAACTGCTACTATGCTTTGGAATGGGCAACTAGCTTCATCTTTTTGAAATCTGAATGACCTACTCCTTGATAATGCAAATGTGTCTGTAAATAGTTTCATTGAAATAAATGTTTTGAGTTTGAGTTTTGAGACATCCCACTGTCGGCAACGGGTATAAGAGAATACTATACGCCTTCTGGGTCAGTAACTTCCACAGATATCCATAGAAATTATTGTATTATTATACAACAATTTCGAATATAATAAAAATAATGTTGTTTTTTAAATATTTTTGCTTTAATAAATATATAAAAATGTAAATAAATACGAAACAAAATGAATAAACCAATAATAATAATATTATGAAGAGAAAAAGTTTGATTTTTGTATGTTTTTTACTCTTAACGCTAAAACGACTAAACAAATTTGGATGAAATTAACCACATGGGTAAACCATGACCTGGGTTAGGTCATAGAGTACTTTTTATCCTGATGTTCTCACGGGATCCAGGCGTAGACGGGTGAAGTTGCGGGGCGCAGATAGTTGTCGTATATAGATTTAGTTTTCCGTTTCACGTCATAATTAGAATACTAATTTTCTTATAAAAGGTGCTTAAAGTTAAGACAGAATAGAATAGAATATAAGTACCTAATATGTTTATTTGCATAGAGTGGCATATAAGTGAGTTGTTATAAAATATAATGGTACGTTCCAGGTACATTCTACCATTTGGCATGCAAAAATTTGCAACTACAATATACAATATTACAGGTTTTGGTATAAAATTTAAATTCTACATTCTAACGAATAATTAATATCAACGTGAATTCAAAATAATATCTTCTATTTCTAGCTGACGAAACAATATATTAAATGTCACGACGTAATCGTTTGATCATTATTGATGGTTTTGTTCAAATTGAAATTAAATGATATTACTTACTACGACCCAGAAAAAATGTACCTTTAAAAGTGTTAATTTCATGTTTATGTATCTATTCGATCTGCCTAGCCTTTTCCCAACTATGTTGGGGCAGCTAAGTACCAGTATTTTATATGAAGCGACTGCCTGTCTGACCTCTACAACCCAGGCACTGGGTAACATGATACCCCCTGGTAAGACTGGTTGTCAGAATTGGGCTTTAGACTACCCGCAACGACTGTCAAAGATCTACGAATGACAGCCGGGACAAACGGCTTAACGTGTTTTCCGAGACACGGAGGGGTCTCAATACGTAATTTTTCATTTAAAAAAAAAAAAACGATCGTCACCCATCTACGAACCGACCGCGGCAAGCGTAGCTTAACCTTCGATCGACCCATGCGGCTTTATCAACAAAAACATAAATCAACCGTAACTTATGAACATTTTACACTGAAAATTCTAATCACCAAAATAACCTGTGAAACATTAAAATTGCGGATGGGATCTTCCAACCTCTAATCGGATAAAACTAAAACGAATTTCACTTTATGGTTATAATCCCTAAATAATTTGCTGAGCCCATTATTTAAACCTCAGGCTAAGGGCAAAGAGAAGTTAAGTACAGAAGGTTGGCAGCAAAATAACATGCACACTTTAATACGCTTCACGCCGAGCCAGTGCAAGTGCACTCGCGACAGGCATTTGTTTGAGAACGCCGTGCGTACGCGTCTGTGAAAGTGTCATTTCCTATGAAATGTATGGGATTATTTTTTTGCAATATCTGATTTTTCTAGTAAGTACTCAAACCTCAGTTGGTGCTGTAGTGGTTACACCGCCACATACGAACTACGCATCAAAGACATGACGTCACACTAATCCTGCATCGCGCAATTAGAGTTTACCGCGCGAACGACATAGATAAGACTATCCGAAATCAACAGTAGGGCAGTCGGCCCGCCAGACACAACACCCGTCTGGTTGGAGGATCCTCCCTTTTCTATGGTGGATGAGTGAACTTTACACCCTGTTCCTCATGCCTCTAAATTGGTGACCCCGAGTATGAACGTCAACGCAGCCTTCGTGCAACTACTTCAGCGTGACGTCATCATCATCATCACTCCCGCAAGCTTTCGTGAGGCGAGTCACACAGACAGCCAGCACCCACGGCTTCAACGGGTATCCTGACCACCAGCATGCAGCTAACGCGCATTCCTGGTCATCACCCTCAGCCTCATCAGCAACCTTGGCACAGCACCTGCATCTTCGGCCGGTCTCACAAGCAGAGCCCATTCTACCCTCTCTTGGTCGACGCTAGCAGTCGGCTGACTGCTAGCGTCGGTCGAGAGTCCGATCCAGTGAGTCGGATGTGGTATAGCACCGGGTTGTGGCTACAACCCGGTGCTATACCACATCCGACTCACTGGATCGTGGCGCAGCGCCACCCCGACTCACTGGGGAATCACCGCAGACAGTTCCGACTCACCGCGAACTATGCGGCATCCGGTTTCGACTCACTGGAACCTCCACTGGCACTGTGAAGCATCGCAAGATACAAGACTCAGCCCACTATCGACCTCCGGTCTCCGGAGGGGAGTGATGTAGCGGTTACACCGCCACATACGAACTACGCATCAAAGACATGACGTCACACTAATCCTGCATCGCGCAATTAGAGTTTACCGCGCGAACGACATAGATAAGACTATCCGAAATCAACAGTAGGGCAGTCGGCCCGCCAGACACAACACCCGTCTGGTTGGAGGATCCTCCCTTTTCTATGGTGGATGAGTGAACTTTACACCCTGTTCCTCATGCCTCTAAAGTGCGATAAAGCTTGTGATGCTTATAAGAAACAGGATCGATTGGCATCAAAAAAGTTTTTGGGTTTGAAAAGTGCCCATTTTCTTGCTGACTAAAATTTTCTCAATATAAAATCTATAAAAATATCGACAGTCTCCTAAGACCGTTTTTCTGTAACTACATACAACGGTTAAAGTCCCTTACTGCCCCGTCTCAAAAATCCACCCCGTTTAGAGCCGATCTACTGTATCTTCCTCTAAGGGGCATGAGCAGAAATAATAAATTAAGATGGCCTCGACCCTTTGTCCCTTTTAATCGGAGTTTCTGGGTCAAAATTGCGAAACTTAAGCCGTTTTGAGACTACAACTTGGAATGACTTTGGATGAAGACTATTTGTTTGGGTGCCATCAATGGTATTAAAGAGCAATTGTATATAGGTCAGCTTAGGTAAGGAGTCACCAGTCGGGGATCATGGGAGGAGCACAAGATCTCATGATCCCTGGTCCGAGTGTGGGAAGGGAACACCGGGGTGGCTTTTAGTCAGTAGAAGTCTGACAGTCCGCCCGCCCCAGGGCGGAGGATATCTTTGTGGATTTTCGACACCGGAACAAAAAAAAGGTAAAGGGTCTCGTGCAGACTGGCGCGACGCGACAGCGCGACGAGACTCTAACAAAACAATTTCTAAGAAACCTTCACGGTAGAACTTACGGTATTACCGGTAACGCACTTTTCCGCACAAGCCTTAACACACTTTTAATGACAATCCGATGGATTTCGAAACAAACTGCTTATCTATTGCTGCATATGTTTGAAAACTTCGTCTCCTCGATTACGTTAATCACGTAACAACACGGCACAACTTGAAGGTAACTCTCATAATATCGATCTACTCGTAGTCGTGCTATTCTGTAAGGAAGCCCCCCCCCCCCTTTTTTTTTGGTTGGGAAATCATCAAATGACTTCTCCCGCTCTGGGTGGAGCGGGAGGGCGTGTCAGACTCTCCGGGGTTGCGGGAAAGTCCGAGTACACTATTCTGTTAGTCCCTTACAGAATAGTGGAAACGTGGCTAAGTAATACCAGCCACACGAGTTGACCGTCTTATCATACCGAGACTCTTCCGTGACTCGGAATGCACGTTAAACCGTTGGTCCCGACTGTCATTCTTGGATCATTGACAATCGTTATTGGTCGTCAGAAGCCTGAAAGTCTGACAACCAGTCTTACCAAGGGGTATCGTGTTACCCATTAACTGGGCTGTGGAGCTCAGATAGGCAGTCCCGTTAGAATGTAAGCTAACCCTTACATAGTTGGAAAAAGGCTAGGCAGATTGATTTTAGTGCTATTCTGTAAAATTCAAATTGGTTGAACGGTAAAGCTGTGAAAGTAGAAAATCTGTAACATCTGAATCAGTCTTCATTCAATTCTGTAAAGTTCACTGCTCACCTCAGTCAAGTGAGCTCACACAATTCGAAAGCGAACTCATTTGTTTTTAAAGTAAATCATCGCGGATTCACAACGAGACACCATTCGAATTTCGAAGTTATGTTTAGAGAATATCTTCTGATAACTAGGTTACTATTATAGGCTCTTGGTCATGGTTTGACAGTACATTAAATTGAATAATAATCTAGGTAAAAGACAAAATTCGAGCGTTAACGTGTGTAGTGTGAAATTCAGTGAATCTTTATTACACATTTTATTTATACTCTTGAACTTTAAAGACATGAGTCCAGCTAGGCTATGAGTTTCTCTGATAAAATTGGAATTAGTAAGGTCTATCGTCCACGACCGCGACCTTATAAAGTGTATTATCTATGACCGCGACGTCAAAAGTAACCAGTAACAAACTCAAATCACGAATGAGTAGCCAGAATGTCACAGCGCTTGTATTCGTAGTAATGGCGGGCCGTACTCGACGCAACCAATCACAAACTAGTTAATAGTTAATAAGGTCTATTTATAACATTGTTTCCAATTGATGTTATTTCCACTTAAACAAACATCAACTTTATGACATTATCAATAAAGTTGATTTTAGACTTACTATTACTGTTAAAAAAAGTCATAAAAAATATGAAGTTGTAGCGCAAACTGAACCTTATAATGAAGGATTTACGGTTGTTTTTCATAAAACTCGTGGTTGTTTACATGTTTGGCAAATAAATTGCGAACGCAGATTAAGTTGGTTAGTTAAGGAGTGATATGAAGGAAAAAGGTGTAAATGATTGCGTGACGGTTGACAGGGGAGAATGGAAGAAGAAAACGTGTTGCGCTGACCCCAAGTAACATGGGATAAGGGCAGGAAGATGATGAGTTAGTTAAGTTGCCGACGGTAGACAGTTGCCTTAAGAGCCCATAGTATTTCAGCTCAAATTGACTTTTTATCTCGCTCACACCATACTGCTCGCAGACTGAGTGAGAGCGAAACCGAGTGCTGGCGCCGATAATTTAGGTAATTTATTTTTACGATGAAAATAATGGTACTTTAAAAAAAAACATAGCATCTGCTTTATATTTTAGTTCAGTAATTAAGATAAGTTTAATGATCTAACTTTAAGTATTTTTTTAATACCAGTGGTTTATTATTCGGTTTGGAAGTAACTTTGAAATTGTTTTCTATTGAGAAAATGTTATGGAATCATGTTTTTTTCAAACATAGTCTTCATCATATTAGGCCTCCCCCAAGCACCGTCACTTCAACTGGTTCTGTGATTCCCGCCTCCAGCGGTTTTCTGCGGCCTTTACAATGTCATCGGTCTATCTTGTGGGAGGCCTTCCAAGGCTACGTCTTCCGGTACGCGGTCGCCATTCCAGAACGTTTCGGCCCCATTGGCCATCTGTTTTGCAAGCAATGTGATTGTTTTTTTTTTTTTTTTTCGTGGGAAATCATCAAATGACGTGTCCCGCTCTGAGCGGAGCGGGAGGGCGTGTCAGACTCTTACTGACTAAAACTCACCCGTGTTCCGTCTGTTGCTGGTGCAATGCCAGGGGGCCACGGTATCCCTTTCGGACTTTCCCGCAACATGTGCCCTGCCCTGGCGTGATCGAATCAGAAATTAAGAGATCCGCAGGAGAACCAAGGTAACCGACATAGCCCGAAGAATTGCCAAATTTAAGTAGTACTTAACATGTACCCTTAACTTTAACATATATTTATTTCAAAATTTAATCCTGCAGGATTAATATAACGGAGGATTATGCTAAGCAATTTGAGGTATTATAGACTCTTAAAGGTCTGTCATTGTAACACGATAAAAACGGCAGTTTTCCATGACGTAATTGGCAATAAGTGGTTCTATACAAAACTGCCCCTGTCCCTACCTTTTAGTGAAGGTCATATTAACGAGTATAAAATATGAAAACCGCACAGTTCAGCTGAAACGTCTTCCGGAGACCGCTCTCAAACCCACAGACCCTTACTTTAAATGTAACAATAGGGTACGAGGTTGCAAACTTTTACAATGTAACAATGAAATGGATATAGCAGCAGTAAGGGGGATATTTTCACATGTTTTAATGCTTAGGCAGTTTCCTCATTGGTCAGTGCGGTATCATTTCGGTATAGTATGATCGGTATACCGAGTTCTAAGTTCTGAGTTGAGCTCCACGATTACTGACAAATGCTTGCACTGACAGGACAGGTCCACTCAAATCTGTTTGGTTCTTTTCTCAATAGGTATACCATTTCAGACACTAATCTACATGGTCCTCATATCAAGTATGTCTGGACTTTAAAAGAGACTGTGACCTCTGATTAGTGACCTTTCTTCTCAGAATAGTTAGATAGGAAACGCCGAACTCATCTAGCATTTTTTTATTTTTTCCGATATAAGTAATTCCAATATCCTATTTACAAAATAAACAATTTCATTTAATTTCATACCGAAACGATACCACACAACTTTCATTTGCGGACCTGACGTTATGTTTTCGGTATAATTTGTGCAGTATCGCTTAATTAATTTAAATATAGGCGCTCGGTAAGCTTTCGGTACCGAGTATACTGAACATGCTGTAAAACGCGTGACGTGAGCGGGTACCGCACTGGATGTTTCTACCGAGACGCGGCAAACCGGAACGATCCAGCTCGCGCGTATACCGAGCCAATCAGGAAACGCTCATTGAAATATAGGTGCTCGGTAAGCTTTCGGTACGACCGACCAGTGAGTAAAAGACCTTATTTCAAATAAAATCAATCAGTAAAATTTTGAGTATGAATATGGATGGCTATAAGAGTAGGGGAGGACCAAAGAAACGATGGATAGACTGTGCGAAAGATTATATGGCTACAAAGGGGGTGACTACCGTACCGAGATGTTGACTAATAGAGAATTATGGAAGAAAGGGACATGTTGCGCCGACCACTAATAAATTGGGAGAAGGCCAGAAGAATGATGAAACCTCATTTTAAATAGCTTTTATGTCCTATTTTTTGGGATAGGTCGTTAGACTAAATATCTAAATAATAAATAAATAAATAAAAAATAGTTTATTTTCTCCACAATATTACTCTTAATTAATATCTTATTTCTACGGTGACATACAGGAGGGGCATTATATTGTGGGAGACTGGTGCCAAAACTAGGCTCAGGGCCTGTATTTCAGGTCACCAGGACTCCTCCATTTAAGTTTGACAAATTATGTTATGTACTCGTACAAACGGTATTTAGTTATGACATGTTAACATTTATTTTTATTTTATAAAGCTTATTGATTATTAGTTGTAATATTTTTTTATTTTTTCAGTTAAATGGTATGGTTAGTATCAGGGTGGGAGTGAGGTTGAGTGTGTGTGTGTAGTTTGTGAAGTTAGAGAAGTGTGTGCAGTGGTTGTGTGTGTGTTGGGGTTGTGTGTGTGTGACTATGAGTATTTTTTGTTTTGATCGTAGCATATTGCATAATGATGTTTATATTAAAACTGTCAATAAATTTTCAGTGTCATCGTAATTGAGTTCTTGGAGCCAACTATATAGTTTCTATGGGCATTGTCTTGCCACTGACCTCAGGGATGATGTTTGACATGACATTGAGAGGGAGCACAGGGCTCTAGCGGTCCGGAGCAATATCTTGTCCCGTAGATTTGCGCGGTGTACAAGCCAAGTTAAAGTAACACTTTTTAACGCTTACTGCCAAAGTTTGTAAACGGGCAATCTATGGTTCAATTATACTAAGAGATCGCTGGATGCCCTGCGCGTCCAATATAACAATGCTTTTAGGATGTTGTTGAGGCTGCCTCGATACTGCAGCGCGTCGAATATGTTTGCGCAAGCCCGCACCGACGGCTTCTATGCAATTATACGCAAAAAAAACTGCGTCGCTTCTGAGGAGAGTGAGAGGCAGTCAAAACAGCATCCTGAAAACTGTAGCCGAGAGCTTCGGCTCTCCGATTGTACAGCAGTTTGTGCGGAGGTTAATTGTTACTAACACTAGACAATAAGCACCATATGGATATTTGTGTGTCCGAAATAAAGAGATTATATTCTATTCTATTAGACTGCCACAGGCGGAATAAATAGGTGGTTCACCGATCTCATCCCCATGATCATCTGCCTAGCCTTTCACAATGTTGGGGTCGGCTTTCAGTCTAATCGGATGCAGCTAAATGCCAGTACTTTACATGGAGCGACTGCCTATCTGACCGTCACAGCCCAGTAAGTGGGTTTCATGTTTTTTTTTTTGTGTTTGTTACATCTTCTATAGAATATTGTTATGTTTTTCTTTTCTTTTTCATTAAGTTAGCCCTGCTGCTACAGTTAACGTTTGATAACTGCTTGTTTTTATTATATAATAATAATCTGTGGAAAATGTTGTGCGTAGTATATTTGTTAAGTTTAATTTTAAGATTTTTCTGTTTATGCTTATTATTACAACTGTTTGTTTACCCTAATTTAATAAATAAACATAAAACCCTTAGTAAGACTGGTTGACAGACTTTCGTACTTCTGACAACCCTTAACGCCTCTAAGATCTTGTAATTTAATTTAAAAGGAACAATAATTATTACCAACACTTTTCACAAATATCTTTACCTATCTTTCGTAAAGCTTCAGATGGTTATTCAAATTATCTTTTGCAAAGAGAAATAAAAGTTACATTTATTGCCTTCGGGTAGTACCTATTTACCTGTTAAGGCGCTCTCTCATCGGGAGCATTCTCCTTTAATGTATCAGTTCAAATGCGAGCATTAAATCAGTGAGTGAGTAGAATCGAGCATTATAGTGCGCAACCTGTAATGATACAATTTGTAACATTACGAGGGAACATTCGCCTGTAATAACAGTAGTGATTGAGGAGAACCCGTGATACAATTTATACAAACATGAATGCGAAATTTATCGAATCTAGGATTGGTACATCAACCTACTACAATCAGTTTTTTTTTTAAATCACTACATAATAAGGTTCAAAGTTGATTGGGAATATTTGACAGTTTCGGGTAGCTTGACCTGCTGGCGTCTGTACATTGAAGGCTAATGCTCGACAGTCAGTGAGGCAGTATTATAACGTAATGCCAAAATCGAATCATGGAATGAGGAGACACGGTGACTTTTTATCCCGGTAGGTGGCGTATAATCACTGGTCACTGACCTCCATATATACAAGTACGCTGGACTTACGATACCCTATGAAATGACAGCTCTTTATTGTGCCTATTTGAAGCGCCCCCAATGCGTGGGAAGAGAACTAAATCTGACGTAACTTGCAAATGGCCGCTGTCTCGTTTGAATTGTCTCCCGTGTTTTTGGAGGTTTAACGCGATTAAGCTTCTTTGTTGTGTCGTATTAATTTAGTTGATAACATAAATAAGTGGTGGTCATTCATAGGTCAACTATGAAAGAGTGTTTGTTATGCAAAACTCGTTACCAGAAAGGAAGTGGGGTTGCATTCCACAAGTTATTATTAGACATTTAAAAATCTGTCACTTATCTTATTATACGTAATAACAATATATTTGTCTTTGTATAACCGGTTTTTTATAAACCACAAAATTTTATAGTGCTGCAAAACTTACCTGTCGATAAGAGTTATCGATATTTTTCCTAACGATATCTATTTACTTTCAAGAACGGAAATCGCCGATGACCGATTTTTATTATGAATGTGTGTGAATGAATGTGTGAAACCTGTGAATTATTTTAAAATTATATGTATTTACATATAATTTTAAAATAATTCACAGGTTTCCGACTGACAAAAGAAGACTGGAATTATGGCTGAAAAACATTGAAAAGCCTAGTTGGCGTCCGAAAAAATATGATTACATCTGTTCAAAGCACTTCTCCGATGACTGTTTATTTAAACATAACTCATTTTATTTTCTATAAATACCTTACCTATTCCACTCCATCACAAGAAACCCTCATTTCTATTTAAAAAGCGTTCCCTATTTATTTTTGGATTTAGTTAGTCACATACTAAGTACCCCCTTAGTCTGGCTTCGGATTACCCTAAGACTAGCAGTCTGCCCCAACTTCTCCCGTGGTACATAGCCTATGTCACTAAGGGATAACGTACCAATCCAACGGTGAAAGAACTTATGAAATCGGTCTAGCAGTTCCTGAAATTTGTGCGTTCAACCAAACAAACTCATCAGCTATATTATATTAGTATAAACAACCCGGCCGAAATATCTGTATGTGTCGGAAACAGAAATAGTATTACCTGATGGTCGGAAAAGCCTTTTATCGGTGTATTTTATCTTACTGTCCCATCCCTATTATTAGTTCCGTTCCCACCCACTTCTGCGATCAGCGCCAAAATGGCGAAAATCAAATCGCCCCACTAGGGCTCGGCTGATCATAGGTCCAGCGTACTTGTATATATGGAGGTCAGTGTCACTGGTGCTGATTGAACTGTCAGAATTGTCAAATACCATACATTTAGTCTTCAATCTCTAGGTATTCGGCAGTCTCTTCATTATTAATACCAAAGTTTTTATCGTATGATTCTAGTATGTAATAAAATAAAATTGGAATTTAAATAATGTCAACAAAACAATGGTGATGAAACTAAATCCAAGATTTATCATACTTTTACTTACCTACCTTGCAACAAAATCCTCGTTTTTCCCAGTTAGACAAGCATTTTTTTCTATAATTCTGCTTTTAAATCAGCTACGGTCACTAATTAATACATTTTTTTGCGTTTGTTTTTGCAGTAAAGTCTTTAACCTCTAATTATTAATACTATTGACAAGCACCAGTTACGGTGGTGACATCTGTAATTAGCTTTGCCCGTCCCTCCCCATT
The DNA here is from genome assembly GCA_963853775.1 of Xanthia togata. Taxonomy (NCBI): domain Eukaryota; kingdom Metazoa; phylum Arthropoda; class Insecta; order Lepidoptera; family Noctuidae; genus Xanthia; species Xanthia togata. The sequence continues at coordinate 8,028,753 of OY970817.1, read as the reverse complement.
GTTACATTACAGGAAAATGCTCGCAGCGCCTTTAGCGACATTGGGCAAATGTGCTGTATTATTGACAAAACTTTGTGAATATTTGTAGTCTATGCTTAATCTATTAAACGAAGAAATTTATCTTCGGGAACTGTTACAATTTCCATTTCCCATTTTGAGCTTTATTTTTGTTCGTGCGTCAGTCGAAACATAGGCTCTTGGTAAGATAAAATGTTATTTAGGTACTATATTCAAGAATACATAGGTTATGTTTTGGTAAAAAGATTAAGGTAATTAATTCAGCAAGGTTTGTAATGGTACTGACTGGTCAAATTGAGAGGACATTAAAAATAGCAATAATTTTCTATACGTTTAATGTAGTTCTAAGTCTGGAAGTGACAGACATAACCACTGAAGAAAAAAAAATAGATATATTCTTTGTAGAGTTCCATTTTTCTTACGTTTTTTGAAATTAGCACTTAGTGTCAGGTTGTATCTTGATCAAAATATGATTCGCGACTATATCAGATATGTTTTTACAGAATTATAACCATTGGAATAATGAATTTTCCATAGTAAATTTGTTGTTATTGTTTTTTTTTTATCAAGATCCAAACTGACAATGGCCATTACCTCATCGTTGAGTGAGCCAAACGGAGATTTGAAGAACGAAGTAAGAGGCAACAACAAGTGTTTTTTTTCCTACTTCTATTTCCTTATTTTCTGTAGGTACCCTATTCTTAGTATTTTTGGCTCAGAAACTATCCCAATCATGGCCTCGAAACCTTACTTTAGCCCTAACACAATGTGACCCTATATTTTCTCTCACAAATTCTTAGCAACACGGGTTTTACGGCATTTACTATTACTTATACCAACTATTGCGATCCCTAAAGTAATAACAACATCATTACATTCTGTCTCACTCTAACGACAAGAACATAACAATGTCATTACGTCCTGTCTCTCTCTAACACTTGGGGTAATCGAATTCCTTAAGTGTTAGTAAGTTTTGTGTAAGTTCCTTTACTTTTCTTTTTGAAATTTTTCGAGAACGCTGATTAGATAAATAAAGGTTTGATTTCGACTCCTCGTATTTTCGCGAACTATTACGAGAATAGGTCATCAAATCAGCATATCGCAGTCCACTGTTGGACAAAGGCCTCTCTCAAGCTGCGCCACAACACCCAGTTCTCCACCTTCCGCCTCCAGTCCGTCCTCCAGTGGTTGAAGTCCTTAAAAGGTCTTAAAACCCTAAATTTTAAATATAAGCTCATGTGGTGGTAAAAATATTAGCCAGTTAGCAAGGTGGTACAAGGTGGTGGTGGGGCGCCCCATACAGAGAACTGTTCCTCATATCTCTATAAAGCTTCTTGTCACACAGAGAACTATTCCTCATACTTCTATAAAGCCTCTTGTCATACATATAACTGTTCCTCATATCTCTATAAAGCCGCTTGTCATACAGAGAACTGTTCGTCATATCTCTATAAAGCCTCTCGTCATATAGAGAATAGTTCCTCATACCTCTATAAAGCCTCTTGTCATACATATAACTGTTCCTCATATCTCTATAAAATCTCTTGTCATACAGAGAACTGTTCCTCATATCTCTATAAAGCCTCTGGTCAAACAGAGAATAGTTCCTCATACCTCTATAAAGCCTCCTGTCATATAGAGAACTGTTCCTCATACCTCTATAAAACTATCTAACTGTTCCATAGCCAAATATACCATTTTGTTTTATGAAGTGTACGAGTAAGTGATATTCAACCTTACGGTAGAAAAGCAATAAAGAAGTCGACATAATATAACTTTAATAAAACTTTGTGATTGAGTGAACAAAGCTTAAACTTCTGAAAAAAGTGAATATTTAAAAGAAAATAATTAACTGAACCTCTAAAAACTTATTGAATTTTAACTATGGACCCATTTTTAGTTTAATGAAAACCGCAAAAAAAAAATGCGCTGTTAATGATGCACACTTTTTTTTAAACAACGCGTGCGTCTTTTAACTTCCTGTCCTTTTCTCACATTTGACCGCAGTAACTAAGCTGGGGTACCCCGATCAAATGGGTTAGGTTAGGTTAGAATTGTGACCAACCGCGCGCGAGCCGAGCGGGCGGCGTCGCGACAGCGACCGGCGAGCACTGCGTGAGAGTTGATCGCAGTTACTTAAAAAATAAAGAATTAAAAATTGTTTATTCTGCACAAACAAAACGCACATTCAACAAAATGACATAAAATACACACATACAAAGTAGCCAAAAGCCTCGTATTCAAGCTGTAGAATAGGGATGATGACTAAAAAAATGTTTTTTTCCGTAATGTAGATTAAGAAAAAATTACGTACACGTATTTTTTCTTTTTTTACGGTGTCAAAAGGTTACGGCGATACATTAAATTATAATGTACCATGACGTCACTTGTATGTCGATTTTATACATACTTGTGACGTATCAACCCCCACTCCGCAACTTTAATGCGTTGTATCTAAGTCATTTTTTATTAATACGATAAAGCAAAAAATACGTGTTTAATATTTTTTTATTATCTGACTGACGGACTAAATAGAATTTCTTTTTTTTGACCCAGGCATCATCCCTATTTTGACAATTTCATCTATGGCTTGATGTCAATTTACATTGCTTATCTGTGTTACTTATATTTATCTGCGTTGAATTGGCTATTTAGTATTTTAAGGTGCAATCATTATATTAGAGTCTCTAATAATATTTTTAGGGGTTCGATTAAAAAAAATATGACCACTGTCTGAAAATTCCGTTCCTATTTTCAGCTTCAATCGTTTTAGACCTCAAAATACACAAGTAAAGCTCACAAGTTAATTGAACACAAACTACCAACAATGGTACTTAGACCCCACTATCTAGTGCCATTGGTACTTCAAATTCAATCTTGCTAAGTGTATACAAATATAGTAATACGCTGTAACTATGTGAACTGCCTATTTGGTACGAACTATAGAACAACTGTTTGTTTTGGCTTTCACTTGGGTTTCAATATACAAGGTGTAACGTAAATAACGCAAGACCTCTTAACGGGTCATTGTAATCATCAATATGAACAACTTTTACTATAGGACCAACCCTGAAATCGCGAAAAATAAATCAGCTGTTCAGTACATTTCGACGAATTATACGAACACAAATGTACTTGGCCTCAAGTCTGCTATTACAATAGTGTCAATCATTGATTTCATAATTGTTGATTTTGACAAGTTTGGTAATCTACTAACATATTGGCGTCATTATGACTTTTCAATGGTCAGCCACTGACACTCCATTGAAAGTAATGGCATCTATTGGTAATCTCGTACATAATGAAAAATGAATGACTGACTTAGGCGGTAATCTGCAAAAATTTTGACAGTTACTTTGATCAGTGACCTACCATGAGAACGTCATTGTGCATTCATTTCTTTTAATTCGTTACGAGTATCGTGTTTGTGGAATACAATGATCAACCAATGATCGACCATTATGAATTTAGCAGATTACGAACTTTTAGCAAAATGACAATGGGAACGTGTTGGAATGACAAATTTATAAAAATAGCAGACTTGGGCCTCAGAACAGTCAGAACAGCTGATAATTTTTTTTGCGATTTCAGGGTTATTCCCTTAGTAAATGTTGTTCATAATGATGAGTACAATGACCCCTTAAGAGGTCTTGCGTTATTTACGTTACATCCTGTATACGTTACTGGTCGTTATAAATACATTTTTACGAGTCATTATCGAATTAATGTCACTTGATGGGTGTACTTCATCGTATTAGAACTCATTCGTTTTCCGACTACGTAAGTAGGTATTGCTAATGTTTTTTGAATGCTCAAAAAAACTCAAAGCATTTACTTATTTCAAATAAACCAATTACAGGTACTTTTGAATTTTCAAGGGGTTGGTTAGTCGGAAAGATGAAGCTAGTTGCCCATTCCAAAGCGTAGTAGGTTCCTATGGAGAAGAACGGGCAAAAAACTCCACGGACACTCTTTTAAATCAGAATATTGTTACAAAATATTGGTTACATCATTCATGTTGAAATTATACATAAGAGAACAATGTAGAAAGACGTGTACGTTAAAAGTGTCCGCAATAAAAACATAAAAACAAAAATAATTCAAAAATTAAAATAAACCATGGCAGCTAAGAGATGACCAGTCCCCACTGACGGCGCCCGTTCACGAACATGACGCATGGATCAGCATCATTTAGCTCAAACATTTTGAAGGGAACTTAAAGATCCAACACACGCCACCAACAGCGAGACATTTGAGTGAGCATGACATACTCTCAGCCGCCAGGGCTCATTCAAGTCAATGAAAGACGTACTCAGTAAATGTTAGCTTAAAGGACGAGCCTTTAAGCTGTAGTGCAGACCAGCGCGACGCGATGGCGCGACGTGACTCGAACAATACAATTTCTAAGAAAACTACACGGTATAACAATAGCCGGCGTGGCGTCGCGCTGTCGCGTCGCGCTGGTCTGCACGAGCCTTTAAAGTAGGTAAATAGTGCTCACATATGTGCAATGCAAATGACACTTCGAAAAGGTAACATGTGCCATACAGAAAAGGCATGTCTTTGAAAATTGCCCTTTCGCTTTCGATCCTCTAGTCAAGACAGTCAAACGCATGTACTGATATGCAGACATGTAAAATTGTTACCACTGGGTAACAATTTCATATTGACAGCGATTTTATGTTGTAGCAGAAACGCCGGTAGCATACCTCCGCCGCGAAACCATAGCATCGAAACCGCAGTAGTTCAATTTAATAGACTCGCGTCATGTACCGCTACTCGAATCGCATAGAAATAGCGGAAAATGACGCGAGTCTATTGAATTGAACTACTGTGGTTTCGCTGCTATGGTTTCGCAGCAGTAGTGTGTGCTACCGGGGTTAAAGTGGTTTTCGTGGTTCAAGTGTCATCAATCACAGACTATTGACTGGTATTTATGCCATAATATTTTATAATCTTGGCAAAAAAATATTTTTCCCTCGTCTACCTGTAGCTATCTTAAAAGCCACATAAAATGTAATGCCTAAGAGATTTTTACGTAGGTAAAGAGAAAAATAAACTCAAATGTTGTAGCTTTTATTTCAAATTCTTTTAGTTAGCCCGTATGAGCAGTAATTTTCTTTTTACTTCAACGAATTTATTAGCCTTTTTCGCAATAATGTGAAAAGCCCTAGGGTATGATATAATATGAATATGACGGAGGAGGCTATGTGTCTCTCGTTATTATCAGGCGTATTTTAACTACTGTGGGCGTATTGCACAATAGAAAAACCGTTTTCAGTTCAGATAAAATTAGAATTTACACTGTTGACTGCTTGACCGCCACCGATAAAGTCCCCTTTGCTCCGGCTGGTCCGAGCGTTATGTTGTAGACTCTGACAAGCGCCGCCAGGCGGCACTGGCGTCCCGTTTAGTAAACTAGGATTTATTTTTAGTAGAGCTGGTAAAATAACGCTTCCATACCTACCTATTTCTGCTGCAAGCATTCATGTTCACAGGCCCTAGCATAAAGGTGCTCGAAGAGCTCGTGTGCAAGTAATAAGAGTCGCACGCGTCGATCCATCAGGTTAAGCTACGCTTGGCGGGGTTGGTCCGTAGATGGGTGACCACCTTTACACACCGAGACTTCTCCGTGCCTCTGGAAACACGTTAAGCCGTTGGTCCCGGCTGACATTCATTCAAGCCCGAATGTCTGACAACCAGTCTTACTGAAGATAGAAGAAATCTAATACAATGGTACTCAGCAAAAGTGTAGTTTTGTATAAGTGAAATAGGTTTTGTAATTGTATCAGTACTTAGTACCAGAGATTCCCCGAAAGCGGACAACCTGTCTTACCAAGGGATATCGTCTTACCCAGTAACTGGATTGTGGAGGTCAGATAGGCAGTCGATCCACTTAAAATACTGCAATTCAGCTGAATCCAGTTAGACTGGAAGCCGACCCCAACAAATTTGGAAAGAGCTAGGCAGATTGATTGAGGCAAACGGAACGTACATTCGAACAATTTTTAATTCGACAATACTTGCATTTTGGTTATAAACGCAATAAGTATCACCCACACTTAAGCTACGTTGCGATTACTTCAAAGAAAGAAAGAGAATACATTTATTTGGCACAGACTAAAAGGCACACAAGTAGAAAGAGAACAAAAAATAAGGTAGAAGGAAAGAATACAAAATAAAAAGTGTAAAACTGCGTTGCTGCGTTGCTTCACACATTCGTGCTGGTCCCAACAGCTTGAACGCAAAAGGCGTAATTAGAAAAAGTTCACACGTTCTCCGGGGTAAGTCAAGGGAGTAATATTGGACCTTTGGAATTAATTTAATTAATGATCTGCCAGCAGTCGTGAAAGAGGCGAAGTGTCTACTGTTTGCATATTATGACTTAAAATTATTCCTAAATGTTGGCACTGCCGAATATGACAGGCTCCATTCTGACATTGATAATGTACTCCAATGGAGTAAATCCAACAAGCTGCATTTTAATATCAAAAAGTGTTGTGTGATGAGCTATAACCGCGCGCGTGCTCCATTGCAGCATCAGTACGAGATGGACGGCGAAGTTATACCGCGCGTCTCACATGTACGAGATCTGGGTGTACAGATGGTGTCTGAGCTGACATTTCGCAAACACATTGTTGAGATGTGCGGCAGGGTTTTCAGAAATCTCGGTTTCATCTTGAGACAGTGTAAGGATTTTTCCGAAATTGCAGCTGTAAAAGTATTATATAATGCACTTGTGAAGAGTCATCTCAAAACGAGTGCAATCATTTGGAACCCGCTTGAAGGGAAATACAGCCTCATGTTGGAAAAAAATCAAAACAAATTTGCTAGGTTTCATTACCATAATACGGGGTTTATCTCTATTATCCTCTGATGTACCCGAGTCTGTTCGTTCTGGGCGTGGTCAGGAACACCAGGCTGGCAGTAAGGAGAGACGTCGCGCTGGTCAAGTACGCTCGCGTACTGCTAGGGTTGCTACACCGCCCGGAGGTGCTGTCAGCGCTGCGGCTGCTCGCGCCGCCTGGACGGGTGCGTAGGTGCGCGCCGCCGCCCTGCTCTGTTAGACGTGCCAGCGGCTAGGACTAACCTACTCAAGTTTACCCCTATGTCACGAGCCGAACGTATTGTTAATATTATTACGGCATCGGAGGATATAATTATTTGGGCAAAACCTGCCGAAATTCATGCAAATGGCACAAATAATAGTTGAAAGAAGTATGATATTATAAAAGTTGTCATGTTTTAAATAATAATTGTCATATTACATAATATGTAAGTAAGTATATAATTCTTTGGCATTAGCTTACAGGCTATTATTATTTTATTTTTTGTAAAAAAGTGTGTAATTTATAAGATCGCCCTGGATGAATCTGTAAAGGTCTTATAATTGTGATATAAATAAATAAATAAATTTCAACATTGTAGCCAAAGTTGCATCGGCAATCTTGTCTTCTTGGAAATTGAAAGCCAGATTTCCATTGCATGTTTGCCAACCTATTGATTAACTAATTAATATAAAAAAACTTTTAATATATCGATTCTACCCTCCACTGACAAGCTTTGACTTCGAAAAATCTTAGTAAATCACAACAATATCCAAGCTCCTTGAGTATCTATAAAAAGTTACAACCCATATCACTACATAGCTAAGTAAAAACACCCATTTCCCACCTGAAATAATCTTATAATCGCCTTTTAAGAAACCCATAAAAAGTAATAGAGGTTCTTTTTCCCCCAAGTGAAAAAACTTTTACATACCTACATCGCAGGCAGATTACATTTCCATTCAAAATTACAAGTACATGAAAACCACAGTACAAATAAGTAACAGTATTATATCTCGGCAGTGACCTTGAAATAATTGCCTACGGGGCCGCTCGGTAGATAAACCTTCTGCGTTCGTATGTAACTGCAGCGCACTCGATACTGTTGCGTACTGATATACACTGAGATTCCGAAGCGCGTCGTTTCGACCGTTTTCTATGAAGATAGATAGTGTACTTATTTAAAGACTTTTAAGATACTGTACTTATTTATACTGTGGTAAAACGAAGCCTAGTTAAAACAAAACTTATACTTACCTACATGGCAAGTATATTACACTTCCTTTCAAAATGACCGATAAAGTAAAAAGGAACCAAGTAAAAAATGCTTATAAATACCTATATAGCAGGCAGATTACACTTCCTTTCGAAATAACAGGTATCTACAGTAAAATGGGGGCGAACAATAAGGGACGAAGCTGCGCCGTATTCTAAGGGAACGTTCTATGAAATTCAGTACAATTGAGGACAATATAATTGGGTTATCTTTGTGAAGACTTTTGAAGTGAGTCGCCCAACAGTTCGTACCACTTTAAAGTAGACGTTTCAATCTCAAAGTGAATGGAAAATGAGGTGTGTTAATAGTCAGTGTTACTACTGAAGTCAGGCTTTTTCTGCGGTTTCTTTAGTTTCAGAAAGGATTATTTTATGAAGTACTGCTTTGTAAGGCCTATACACGTGAACGCACGAACGAACAAGGATTATGGTGAACACGAACATCAAACACTTAGTTCTTATGTGCGTACCGCTAACGAACATCAAACACTGTGTTCGTCAAAAATGTTCGTGGCGATCCAATTTTGAATTCATGGATAAAGAGAGCGGGGCGGGTGAGCGCGAACTGTGTTCGTATGATGTTCGTGTTCGCTTTGCTAATTTATCTCCACACGTACGAACCAAATGTTCCGTGTTCAATGTTCATGTTCGCCATGTTTTGTTCGTTCGTACAAGCGTTTTTTTTTTTTTTTTTTGGTTGGGCAATTATCAAAGAACTTCTTCCGCACACTAAAAAACCCGGCAGGAATCGGTCTTAAGGCCTTCAGTTGTGCTGACATCTCCTTGAGGCGCGCGTGGAACACAACGCGTTGTCGACCCGGGCATGGTCCTTACTTAACGGCGAGCTACCCATTGCTCACCGTCCGCCAGCCCGTGCCTACGGTGGCCGGGAATCGGCCTGTTCTGTTCTGTTCTTCCTGTAAGTAGTACTAAAATTAATATGGATGCTCAAACGCAGCCCACGTTCCAACTACAATGGCTTCAAATACTTGGGTTTACTAGGTACAAGCTTTTGTCTGGGATTAAATTTCCTAGCTAATTCCTATCGGCTCCTTTTTCTTAACATGACGATTGTTTTCTCCTCAATATCTGAACATACTTCGCTTTTCGTGTCTATTTGTGTTACCGCGTTGTTCTTCTTAATTGCGCAACGCATTTTGTTATAGTTTTCACCACCATTTCGAGAAGTCATATTTCAGCCAATTTACATAAAAAACTTAATGAATTATACAGTATACACCTAAACTCTCCTCGTGAATCACTCCGTTCATTAGTGAAAACCGTGTGAAAAATCATTCGGTAGTTTTTAAGTTTATCGCGTTCAGAGAGACAGACGTGTTGATGTAAATCATTTATTCCTCAATTCTCGCTATTGCACCTACTACTGTTTGTCTCTGCATCACCCAAAGGTTGACTGGTAGAAAATGCTTATGGCATTAACTCCGCCTCTGTATTTTTGTATACCTACTTGAAGTATTAAATACATAAATAATATGTATTGATACAAGCTTACTTCATCAAAAACATACACTCGGCGTCACAAAAATCGCACCTCTTTAAGAATTCCCTTCAAAGTCATTTTAACCCCATTAATCAATGGTACACATATGACTATAAGGTATCATTGGAAAGGCAATTTATTTAAATTTCAGAATAAATCAATAAATTTTGTTTTTTGTTTGCCAGGGAATAAAAAAAACACGCTAATGCAAATGATTAAAAACTTAAATTTTATTTTATCAGTGAAAATTTTAAAAAAGTCCATAAAATCAACTTAAAACCTAGTGTTACCCCCCCCTAGCTCTGATGACAGCTTCCATGCGTTCTCTCATGGACCTAATTAATGTAACAACAGTCTCTTGAGGAATGTTGTCCCATTCTGCAACGACGGCATCTTGGAGGTCTTGGAGAGTGGTAGGGGTAGGATCACGTGCCCGTACTCGCCGTTTCAGTTCATCCCAAAGGTGCTCGATAGGGTTCAGGTCTGGACTTCGCGCCGGCCAGCGCATAACAGGGATCCCAACTTCTTGCAGGTAGTCTCTTACAATTAATGCGGTGTGACAGCGGGCGTTATCGTGCATTAACGTGAACCCACTGCCAACAAAACCCGCATAAGGGACAACCTGCTCCTCTAAGATCTCTTTTATGTACCGAGGAGCAGTCAGCGACCCTTGCCCGCGAGCACTTCCAGTCCGAGAAACACACACAAGGTTCGTTTTGCCTTCGATTGACATGCCGCCCCAGAACATGCACGAGCCACCCCCGTATTCCACTGTCTCTTGAATACAGGCTTGTGCGAATCATTCCCCTTGCCACCTGTACACTCTTCTACGCCTGTCGTTGCAGAAAAGACACACCCTCGTCTCATCCGAGAAGAGTACAGCCCTCCATTGGTCTATTGTCCAATCCACATGGTCACGGGCAAATTGCAACCGGTCTCTCCTATGCTGTGCAGTCAATTTTGGCCCTGTAGCAGCCCTGTGAGCTGCAATTTTCTTCTCCTTCATTCTTCTTCTAATCGTGGAGACGCTGACAGAAGTTCTGCGAGCTGATCGCAGTTGTTGTTGCAGCTCAACAGCATTGGAGAACCGATTACGTAAAGACGTTGAAACAATGAAGCGATCGTCTCTTTCGGATGTGCACCGTTGTCTTCCAGATCCACGTCTTCGGATATAGCCACCAGTCTCTTGGAAGCGTTGGAACACTCGTCGAACGGAAAAACGACTCAAGTTCAGTTGCCGAGCAACATCACATTGCCGCATCCCTGATTGCAGTAGTGCAATGACTTGAGCGGCTTCATCTGCAGTGGTATCCATCTTCTGGAGTATTTTTCTTGCTGCAGCTGTTCACGTGTGTTCACTTCAAAGGTTGGATAGCGAATGACTCACATTTGACCCGGGTCGCCCGTTTTATACCCTTGTAGGGAGGTGCAATTAGTGGCCGTTGTAATGCGTATTTTGACAACATTTTCTTTAACGTTACGCGCTAATGAGATCTGTTGTGTTTAGGAATTCTAACTGTTGTTAATTTAAAGGTCGTTAAACATACTTTCAATTGATACCAATATTAATAGGGTTTAATGTATACGTTGATGGCGGGACTTGCTTGAAACTTATTTTCGGAGAGTGCGATTTTTGTGACGCTGAGTGTTGGTTCTAGACTCCACTCAATAAGATCCACCATGCACCGTCTTCACATATAATTATTGTATACAAAATATTTCAAAAGATTAACGCTGGAGTTTCTTGCCTTCTTCTCCATACGAAAACTAATACTTTTGGAAGGAGCGACTAGATCAATTCTATTTTTTTTTGGACTTACAAAAGTCCCTTTTATGTGCCTAATTGAAACCACAGAGTACCTAATGTCGCAATATTGTCTTCGGTCCGTGGCCTTGACATCAACCGATGAAGAAAATTTTCAAGCATATAAAATTGTAGGTTGAATACGAGGCATTTGGTTACATTTATTTGTATCTGTGTATTTTGTGTTTTCTCTGTAAACGTGCGTTTTGTTTGTGCAGAATAAACATATTTCTTTGTGTTTTCTTTTCTAAATGAATTATTTGACTAACTTCGACCACCTTACCCAGATATCAAGCTAGAGCGAAATGGTAGCTTCTTAATTTATCTATATTTATTTATTGACCAACACAAACCTACCATTACAGGATTTCGCAAGATGCTTTATGATGATCGCAGGCCACACTGGGAACGAAACTATTAAGTTCGTTTAAATTCGCTCATGTAGCTACCGCGTCTTTTCAAACTTTGGTTCATAGTTCGCGGAACCGAAATATGCACTAAGCAAACACGCGGTAGTTACATGAGCGAAGCTAAACGAACTTAGCTCAGTGTGGCCTGCGGTATACACCCGTGATATCTGTCAGTGACAGCAGTAAGTTATAAAGCTAGAAAGTGAGATGTTTTTTCTGCTACTTGCAATTCATTTTCCGAGTCAGACCTGTCAAGAGTAGGGTGAGACACGTGCATTCAAGATTTCTGTGTGTGTCTGTGTGTCTATGCTGTGCACATGCTTTCTACACAGGGTTGATTTTATACAAATATTACTGCCTCGTTGGTTTAGTGGGCGCAAGCGCTACTGCTGAACATGAGGTTCTGGGTTCGATTCCCAGGTCGGGCAAAGTGTCATTGGGTTTTTCTTTCTGGAATTTCTCAGTAGCAGCACGGAGTCTGGATTTGTGCCCGGTTGATGGCCATAGGCTCGCACTCTATTACATGGGACTTAAACAGAACTGGCGAAATGTGGGTGTAACTGCTACAGGTACACCTCTGCCCAACCTTTGGAGAAACAAGGCGTGATGTTATGTTATAAGTTTAATATTAAAGAAAAGAAAGAAAGAAAATAAATTTATTTGACTCAGGTTAAGGCACACAATATTCACATAAAACAAAAATACTGAAAAAATAAAAATAACTTAAAATAGTATTGTGTGCCTATAGTGGGACTTAAACATAACTGGCGAAATGTGGGTGTACTATAGGTACACCTCTGCCCAACCCTTCGGGGAAAAAATGCGTAATGTTATGTTAGGTATGTTATTATCTTGAATTTCATACTAGATTAATAAGATACATAGAAGACAGAATAATCTTTATATTTGTAATGTACCTACACCATATAAATTACAGATTTTAATGAATAAATTTTAAATAGGGTGACACAATGGGCGGTCTTATCGCTAAAGCCACGGTCCTACGGCCTGTCGAGGCCTGGCCCTCCACGATCTAGCCTGTGAGAAAGCGGGCCGTGGGACCGCAGCATTAAAGTGATCTTTTGAAAACACCTTTGAAAGAATTTGAGATAAATTCATGGAATTTGACCTTTAATGTGAAACTTGAATTGGCCAATGAACAGTGCTTGGCTGTCGTAGAAACTTTTGCTTATATCTTTTACTTGCATTTCACTGATGATAAAACGGAATGTACCTTTTTAGAAATGTCAACGGCTTCGGCTATGGTATCCCCTCAAATTAGAAAGTCATGAACGTAGAAGGCAAATCGTATTGCATATTGAGCAGGACTGTCCTCAATATTATAAGCCAGACTTACAAGAAAATTAGTGGCTAATTTCCGATTGAGCCCATTCACTGATCCGGCTCGAAGGACCATTGAATGGGCTCAATTGGGACTATATAATAAAAGTAGTGGCCTGTATTAAAATAGGTGTAATACCTCCTACAATTACCTTATTTACAATGATCAACATATTTAGAAGACTGGCCGCAGCAGAGGGCACTCAGCAGCCGTACCGACCAGGTTCGGCGCCTTTCTGCGGTCAATCACGCGCATATGTGATGCGCGAAAACAAGACAGGGACTAGTCTATGTAGCATTTTATCTTCCTTAGAAATTGAACAAGGAACGTAGATATTCTGAAAAAATTGTATAGGTACAAAAAATTTATGTAAGGACCAGTTGCTACTGGAGTGCAATTCTGTAAAGTGCATTTAGAACCTCACTAAAGTGAGCGCACACAATTCGAAAGCGAACTCATTTGTTTTAAAGTCAATCATCGCGGATTCACAACGAGACATCGTTCGAATTTCGAAGTGATGTACAAGTAGGAAGCAGGGCAATGTTGGCTTGCTAATCAAACAAGATTATATTTCAGTTAACGACCGTCACAGTGTTAATTATGGCGTTGTTCCCACTCAATAGTCATTAGGGCTAATGTTCATTTACAGTCACCAAATTACGTCATTCGCAACATTTACTGACTTTGTTGACTCTGAAGTGTGAAAGTGGATCAAATAGCGAACATTATACTAATGTTATCTAGATTAATGTTATTTCTTTTCTAGTAGCTTCTAACCATAACTAAGTCCGCATGTTTTTTTCTTTTTCCTCTTCTTCTAAGGGTCGTAGTGTGATGTTAAATAGCCCATAACGTTCCTCGCGAATTGGGCTATTAATATTTTTTTCAAGTTCAACTGATATTGCGATAGTTTCAGAGATTAGCGCGGTCAACGAAAAAAAAAAATCTCTTCAGCTTTAATATATTTGTATAGATTTTATTACCAGCCTATTGCAAAGTATCGATACCTTGGTTGAATAAAAAACTCAACATTGGTAGCAAGCTTGGCAGCAAGTTGAATGGCATTATTCACGTAAGTAAATTTTAATTTGTGATTTTTTTTAAACAAAGCAATGTCAGGTATTGCAATTTCCGCCATGAGATCTGGAGGCAAAAGTCCTCGCGCATATTTGGGAGTGGCGCGAGGAGGGCTTGTTTCCGATGCCGCGAGAAATCGCGGCACAGCGGACAGAGCCCCGACGAGATCTCATGGCGGCATGGAGAGTGCGATTGTCGCAACGCAGTGCTGGGCACGCCACTATTTCGGCGATAAGTCCCCTCTTTGAGGAGTGGCTGGAGAGGCGCCACGGCGCCCTCACCTTCCGCCTGACGCAGGTCCTCACCGGACACGGCTGTTTCGGGAGGTACCTGTTTCGGATAAGGCGGGAGGAAACGCCCGGGTGTCATCACTGCGTGGATCGCCTGGAGGACACGGTGGAGCATACGGTGGAGGTATGCCCGGCTTGGGCAGAGCACCGCCGTGACCTCGTGGAGGCGATCAGTGGCGGGGATCTCTCGCATCCGGCCCTGGTCCAGGCCATGGTTCGGAGCGAGAGGGCATGGGAGGCCGTCACCTCCTTCTGCGAAGCAGTAATGCTCGCGAAGGAGGAGGCGGAGCGCGTGAGGGAGAGGCAAATTTCGCACCCTCACGCCCCTAGCCGCCGCAGGAGGAGACGCCCTGGGCGTCGGGAATCGATTGCCGATTCCCCGCCACCGTAGGCGCGGGCTTGCGGATGGTGAGCAATGGGTAGCTCGCCGTCCAGTAAGGACCAAGCCCGGGTCGACGGCGCGTTGTGTTCCACGCGCGCCTCAAAGAGATGTCAGCGAATGAAGGGGTCCGATGAGACCATTGCCTGCCGGGGTTGCGGGAAAGTCCGAAAGGGATACCGTGGCCCCCTGGCATTGCACAGGCAACAGAAGGAACACGGGTGGGTTTTAGTCAGTAAGAGTCTGACACGCCCTCCCGCTCCACCCAGAGCGGGAGACGTCATTTGTTGATTCCCCAAACAAAAAAAAAAAAAAAAAAAGTATTGCAATTTCGTATTTTGATTTGTATTGCGTTGAATTTGAATCTTTGCTGCGCTGATTTGCTGGATTTGTTTTCTCCTCTACCTATCGTTATTTCTCCTGACAAAGTTGATTCGGTTTATATGTATGTATCTATGTATGTTTTATGTATTAGTAGGTATTCATTATCAAGTCATCTATCACTTATGTTGCACCTGCCATGTTTTGTCTCTGCACCACCCTAAGGTTGACTGGTAGAAAATGCCTCAGGCATTAAGTCCGCCTTTGTACAGTATTTTTTTTACTTGTGCATAAAGTTTTAATAAATAATAAATAAATAAATTTGGTACTATTTTTTTTGTCATGATTGTATTTAAGACTCCGATATAAGCCAGTGGTCTTGAGTGATTAGCTTGTGTGTTCTGTGCTGAGCTCACGCAACGCGCCGTATGTCCAGCCAGCAATAGGTCTCGCCCATAAAGAAGCGCTGTACCAAATTAGAGGCATTATTAATTTATTATAAATAAATCAAAAGGTATTTTAATAATGATTTTATGCTGAAGATCACGTCAACATGAGTAGTGTTAGTGATTTAGAAAAAAAAAAAAATTATGTTAAGTTAGAGCATTTTCTTAATAACTTAGTATATTAATATTTTAGATTATGTTTATATTGCTTATTGAAATTAATTTGTAAAGTTATGTCTAACGCGGATAAAAAACTGAGAACGACGCAAAATCTATCAAGCGTATTTTTCTAAAACCATCACCATTTTAAAGATAATTTAAGTATCGATCTTTTAGTATAAGTTTTTTATTGAAATACATTTTGTTTTATGAATAATAAATGAATAATGCGTCTAATTTGTGACAGCGCTCCTTGATGGGCGAGTCCTATTACTGGCTGGACATACAACGCGTTGCGTAAGCTCAGTACAGAACACACGAGCTAACCACTCAATGTCACTGGCACATATCTGCGTCTTAAGCACACCATTTCCTATAGAGTAATGAAACAACAGAGATATCATTTAGTTCTCGGAATGACGTCGTTTCCTTTCCTCGATATAATGATATTTCTGTCCTTCTCATTAAGCTGGTCACGCACGTACACTTACTCTTCTATTATAACTGATTTCTCCGAGATTGTGTGTGCGATACGTTTTCCTTTGATTGTATTTGATTCAATTCCTTATTAGATATAGGAATGGAAGTAACGTTTACGATCATTGAAGAAAAGGGTTGACTTTGGATTTTGAGCGTGACAATAATTATGATACCATCTAGCCACATATCATTATAGGTTTAATTAATGTAGGTATACAAAATATTGTAAAACATTGTAAACGGCGGCGCTTCTTGCTCATTCTTCTCCATTCGAAACTACCTTTTGGAAGGGGCAACTTGAAACAACTCTATTTTCTTTAAAAATTTGACGTCATGTCTTTTATTTGAAATAAATTATTTGACTTTGACGATTTCGGTCACAGCGATTGCATTCACTGAATAAACGTGTTTTCTTTCGTTTTTTTTTTTCTTTATTATTTGAGAACTTAGATGTGCTGCTCTTCCAAGTGCTTCACATGTGACTAGCTTATCTAACTTTGTTTGAAAAACAGCGATCACAACTCGGACATGTCAGAACACCACTGACAACAATGATGAATGATTGTAGTGTAAGCTAAAACGATAAACTCATTTTTAATGATTAACGCCCGTAGCACACCGATTCGAGTCACGGAACATGACGTGAATTAGTTGAATTGAACTGCTGCGGTTTTGCTGCTATAGTTTCGCGCGGAGATGTGCTACCGGCGTAAAATAAATTAGCATGTTTGATTCAAGTGAAGATTTTAGGTACGCATTTCTTCGTAAAAAGAATTATTAATGCTGTAACGGCAAAAAAAAAACAAAAATACTTTTAATTCACAACCATTAAGTAATTATAGTCCTCCTGGCCGAATTTCGGTCATGGCGGCCAATCTCAGCAGAGACTAGCCATCGACGCAGGAGATAATTTATTATAATGCACAAGTGACATTCGTTTCACCGATTAACGGATTTAACTGAAATTGACTGCTGCACTGCGTGTTGCGGGTTCGATTCCCGCACGGAACAAATATTTGTATGACCTACAAGTAGTTGTTCCGGGTCTGGCTGTTTGTGTATCCACGATACAGGAGAAATTCCTAGTGTGTGGGGCAACGTATTAAAAAAAAAAACCGTATCAAGAAACACTCCGCGGTTTAGGTATAAAGCTACAAGTACGTGGCGGGCCCGTCTCGTTGGGCCAATTCAGTAAGTGTAACACAGTCAGAAGATCTAAGAGTTACGCGATAGAAAGAGAGGCAACTTCTAGGTGAATATATCTGTAGGTTACCGCTGTAACCTGAATTGCACTTTATTGTGTTGTGTCAAGAGTCGCTTATAATTTAAATAATTTTGCGCAGTGGGGAATCTGTATTAATCGGCGACCCATCCAATGTCACTTCCAACAACTAATAAATTGTAGTTCCACAAAGTTAAAGACAACACTTTGTAGAACAGAACCCGGCTTCCAACTTCATACTCTCAAAGTATCTCTCGACCCCACTGGCGGCACGGTAAGGGATAAAAATGCGATGAATAGGAATATAACTTAACAGTTATACAAAATACAAAAAGTTTATTGCAGTAACATGTACAACTTTTACAGTAAATCTTACATAGGGACCTCCTTTTAAGTAAGATATACCTGTGCTAGGAGGCCCCCGCTCTTCTATGACAAATTATAAAATGGTAAAAGTGGCGTACCAAAACATAATAGAATTTAAACAAAAAGAAAATTAAAAATTAAAGAAAAAGTAATGATAAACTAAACCAGTATGTGTGTGTGGGTGTAGGTGAGGGTATGTGTGTGGGTGTGTGAGGGTGTGTGTGTGTGAGTGAGGGTGCATGCGTGCGTGTATCTTTTCAATAAAATTAAAATTTCAATGGCTCGGTATGCCTAAGCATAGGTACTGCAGCTTTGTTTTTGAAATGAAAACTTCTTTAGGCGCTAGAGTGTGAGTGAGTTTTGCACTCTTTGTGTGAACAAAATCATGGAACTCGAGTCATCGTCACCGAACGCTTTCCATGAGCTATTATGTACTTATACTGTGTATAAATGTGTACTTTTTGGGTGCACAAAAAGCGTGAAACTTGCGTCACTTCTATCGGCAGTCCCCATAGTCTTCCCCGCATGTTTTATTTTTTTTGTGCCTACGATTATCATTGAAATTGTTAACTTTAAAAATCCTATGCCATGCCGTAACGCCAGTGGGTGCAGGCCCTCAGACGACCGGACGCTGTCTTTTTAACAACATGGCGGCAGGAAGCCTCGAGGCGGCCATTTTCTTGTCCCATCTTTTTGAAATGTTCGCGGTACGTTGAACAACAGAAGGGTGGCTACCGGTGCAGTGTAGCGCAATAATTTGAGCCTCATGTTTAGACCTTAGTTATTAATTGCCTAGCTTTTTAGACTTAGTAACCGTGTTTTATGATTTAAGACGAAAAGGGTAAATAATGCCCTAGATGTTTTCTCAAGCAATTACGGCAACTTTTGTTCTTGTTTCTTTAGTTTTGTTGTCACTAGGAGGTAACATTTTACGGGCAGATGTTAATAACTAGGATCAAACGATATGGCAGTCTTTAGGTATAGATAACGTAGATAAAATACTCTTTTTAGTATCATACCGAGCAGAAATAGGGCAACATCGCAAATAGATGTCAAATATTTCGCTGTTTTGATTAATATTGCAATATTACTGTATGGAAATATGACATCTGGCTAACTAGATAACTAGAATATTAATAACGAATTGCAATTATAATACTGAATAAAAAAGGCATTTGGAAAGTTTCCAAATACTTTTTTTGCATCTAAAACTAAATATTCGGTGTTACGATATTAATTATTGCATTTCATAATCAATATTTTAGTTCACTAATTAGCCAAATTACATATTTCCATGCAGTAATATTGCCAAATTAATCAAAACAGGTAAATATTTGACAGCTATTTGCGACTTTGTCAACTTTTAGCAGAATCGCTCTTAAGCCGTTGGTACCGGCTGTCATTCGTAGATCTTTGAAAATCGTTCCGGGTAGTCAGAAGCCAAAAAACTCATATCTGTCGTGTTATTAAAAAATGGAACGAACGACGTAAAAAGTGACGATCACGTATTCGGCCGGCAATGGTTTTGAAATAGAACGCGGGGTAAGCAAAACAGTGTCTTAATAAGCAACACAGTTTCTCAAGCCATGTTTGGTTTACAAAATTGTATTATCCCTCGACACGTAATACGTCATCGGCAAGCGTCAAATGTACCGGAGACCAGCCTCGGGCACGGATCAAATACGTGACAGTTTTAGTACATTTTTCCCGACGTTTTTAACAATTTTGAGCTGCTATAGGGAGGTCGCTCGAAGGGATCAATCTGGGGAATAAGGTGGCGGTTATCGTGGTGACTGTTAATAACAGGAAGGGACCCCATGTGCTTTTGTGGGTTGGTTGTCATAAATTGGAGAAGAAAACATCTATGACAATTAAAGTGACAGTTTTAACGGCATAGTAGAAGAAGAAGCAGAAGCTTGAAAGTGTATACAATTTGTCTATCTTTGAAATATGTGATTGGATTCATCACTGTGGTCGCTGAGTGTTATGAAATAAAGAAAGAAAGAACACACATGCGGTACACATGACGCAAGGAAAGAACAAAACACGAAATTAACAATTTGGGAGAATATATGCGTCACATCCACGCAAAACGGCCATCGCTCCGCATAATGCTGTGCGAGACAGAGCCCAGCGCTGGTTTTCAGCAACAGCTGGTTATCATCCTCGTACCGCTCCGTGTAAAATACTACTTTTTATTCAGATGTAGTTACAGTCTTACCAAGGAGTATCGTGTTATTGGGTGTAACTGGGTTGTTGGAGTCAGATAGGCAGTCGCTTCATGTGAAGTTCTGGTAATCAGCTGTGTTTGGTTAGACTGGAAGCCGAACACAACTTAGTTGGGAAAAGACTAGGCAGATGGTGATGATAGTTACAGAAAACTGATCCCTTAAATTAATTAAAATGGTTGCACAATGTGTACCATTGTGTGGAACCATTTGCACACAATGGTAAAAACTGCAACCTTGCCAATTTTGAGTATCTCTAGAGATGCTGCTCAAAGGGATTAATCTGGGGACTAATGTCGTGGTTATCGTGGTGGTTTTGAGGATTGTGTAAGGAATGATATGAAAGAGAAGGGAGTGAATGATACCGTGATGGTTTACAGGGGAGAATGGAATAAGAAAACGTGGTGCGCCAACCCCACGTACGTAACATGGAACAAGGGCAAGAAGATGATGGTTGCATGCTGATTGCGTGCCAACTGACTCAAATTTTTACCACTATGTAATCTCAGAAGTATAACATACTCGACAGAAGTAGGACCTTTTTGTCCTAAAATAACGAACTGTTTCTTACTGCATATTATTCTATTACTATGCAAATACTAAGAGCAGAATATTATTAAACACTTTAGGCCATACTTCAGAGATATAAGATTCTCCTATTCCATTTAGAAGAGCTTACTACAGAGGAGGGAAGTTGTACCTACACTTTAAGTTTGGCATTCAATTTGGGGAAAATTCAATTTATATTTTCGCTTCATTGGCTAAAACAAGAAGGTAAGCAGAAAATATTTCGAGGGGCAGAAAAACTTTATACATTTTCGAGACCAGTTGTCAAATTTAAAAAATAACAATACAGTAAAGTCAAATGTATAATGTGCTAGCAGGAAATAAAGATCTTTTTACTGGACAGGCAATTTACCATGAGACACACTCAGATAATAATATGATAATTAATTTTAAAAATATTTTTTCGTACCGATTTTTCAATCTTCAAATAACTGAAGATATTTCTATAGAAAATAATTATGTCAAACCGCCATATTTATTCTCCTAGATTCGTGGCTAAGTAATAACAGCCGCACGGGTCGATCCATCAGGTTAAGTTGGTAATCTCCACCAAATATTTAATAGTTCAAACAAAATATTGCTAAAACATAGTCCTGTAGTCCTCCTATGTATTTCAGCACTTCCCAACAACTATTGAGCAATAAAGAGTACTTTGATAACTACCCAACAAGTTTTTAATTTGTTCTGGCTTCAAGATGTTAACGTTCAAAACTAAGATGATTGCTACAAACTTCGGGCAACTTGTCAGCACTTAGTGTCAATTTCACCAGCGACACTGAACGCGATCAGCACATAAACTACGTTTAACAGCTGTCAGTGTCATTAT
Organism: Xanthia togata; assembly: GCA_963853775.1. Taxonomy (NCBI): domain Eukaryota; kingdom Metazoa; phylum Arthropoda; class Insecta; order Lepidoptera; family Noctuidae; genus Xanthia; species Xanthia togata. The sequence goes on along the minus strand of OY970817.1, from coordinate 8,007,215 downwards.
TTTCTTTGGAGTATTGACACTGACAGTTTTGGTGAACTCGGTTTTGGTGAAATTCGTACTTAGTGTCAATTTCACAAATGAAACTGAACGCGATCAGCACATTTAAACTGCGTTCAAGAGCTGTCAGCTGTAATTCATATTTCAAATCAATCTGCTTAGCCTTTCCCCAACTATTTTGGGGTACCAGTCTAACCAGTTGCAGCTGAATACCTGTATTTTACATGGAGCGACTGTCTATCTGACCTTCACAACCCAGTTACTGGGTAAGACGATACCCTTGGTAAAACTGGTTGTTAAACTTGGGCTTCTGACTACCCGTAACGACTGTCAAAGATCTCCGAACAGCAGGCAGGACCAACGGTTTAACGTTCTTTCCGATGCACGGAGGAGTCTCGGTATGTAATGGATGGTCACCCATCCACGGACCAACCGCGGCAAACGTAGCTTAACCTTCGATCGAGCCGTGCGGCTGTTATTATTTAGCCACGAGTCCCTCTCATTAGAAACCCAACAATCCTTAATAAACCTAATTCAATTACCTAAAAGTTTTACGAAAAACACGAGGTCGCAGAAAATGTTTTTCCACTGTCAATCAATTTCACCCCCGGGATCCCTTTGTATTTTCATATAATTAATTTAACTACATTTTGACTAACAAACAGCCTTAAAATTATATTAGCGCAACATAAGCACATTTACATAAGAAATAAATTATTTTAAATGGTGCCCCATTAATTTTGTCCTCAAGTGTAAATTGTGCTCTTTGTAAAATTAAAAAGAAATGGTTCGTGTTTTAAATGGCGAGAGTGGGACAACGGATGTGCGTGAGCGTGGCGATTTCGGGGCGTTTGTGAAACGCCTTTTTCTCAGATGATTTACGTTAATGTACTTGCATAGAAGGTATTCACTGAGATTCTCTGCCTAATAGGTGCTATTATAACTTCGGGAAAGTTCGGAAAGATTCGTTTTCATTTGGAATTTTTTATATATTTCGGTCAAGGTAGTAATGGAACGCTGAATAGAGTAGATTGACATTTATATTGAAGATTCTAGGGTGCAATGATTTTAGGGTTCCGTACCCGAACGGTGCCAAACGGAACCCTATTACTACAGTTAAAAATTTCACAGATTATGCATTTCTATTGCAGCTATAACAACAATTAATAAAATAAAAAAAAATAAAGAGCCCCTTTAATTTTTTATTTTCCATATAAAAAATATTGATTTTGAAAAAATAATCTGATCCTGGTATATTGATACATCCTGGTGTTATTGTCTAGAGCTCATCGACTAGAGATCAATTTTTTTTTCTTCAAATATGATGAATAACAAAAATGGTCTAAAACTGACAACATTGAACTGATATTTTTGTAGAGATATGATATTTTTTCTATCTCAACAACGAAATAAGTTAGGAATTTGAAACTACTGCATATCATGTACCATCGAAGAAGTTCATTATCTATACACTGCAAGGACTATTTCTGCTTGCAGCGCTTGGCCGCTATAGAACCAGGGCGGTAACAGATGTGGTCATCGTCTTCACGGGATTTTGTTTTCAAACTGTTTAGATATGAAGTTCTTCGATAGTACCATATAATCAAAAAAGTAAAAAAACACCGATTCATAAGGTATTTTATTTAAATATGGGTGATTTTCTGCAACTTCAAAACTAACTTTGTGATTCATATTATCATTATGAAATACAAATTTATTTTTACGCTTTTTTTTAAATTTATCATCAATAATAATAATATTCTTCGTTTAATATTTTCATTTATTTGCTTATTAATGTACGGTGATACGGAACCTATCGTGTGCGAGTCCAACTCGCACTTGGCCGGTTTTATTCTTGACTGCCTACGTATTCCTAGATAAATGGCAATAGGCTCGCCCCCTCCTATATGACACCTTAAACAGACAGGGTCAAATTAAATTATCTAGCAAGACTCAACAGACGTGATGGGTAAGTATCGATATCTTAACACGACAAAATAAAAATATAAAAGATGTGATGTTTTTATTTTGGGGTCTGATACGTCTGCGAAGTTTCGCTAGATTATTTCATTTGACCCTGTTTATGTGGTGAAATTTAGGTGTACCATAGACCATCCGATCATCGAAAATCTCACCGTGAAAACTTAGATGAAGTGAGCTCGGAGTGAGCTGTCAGTCCCTAGCAGCAGGTAGAATGACAGCTCACTTCACGCTCTTCAACACGCTCTTCAACCGTGAGATGTTTACAGAATAGCACTGCTGCTCAGGCTCCCTTACTCCCGAGGCTTCACACGCGTGGAGGAAACGTACAACCGAGATCCTAAGTCCTAACCTAGGTCATGGTCTATCTGTGTGCCGTATCCAAATTCGTTCAATAATAAAAAAACAATAAACTTTTTTTTTTTGGCTAAATTCCTTGTATTAAAACCTACTTTGTGACTCACTGACTTAAGTGTATGCGTAGCACACAAGAAGAAATATCATGCCATAAATTTCCAGTATAAGATGGATTACAACTGGTTGACTTAAGAGTAAAGACAGGTGTTACATAATTATGCTGTAACCACAAGGTCTGTACAGGTACCCTACGTGAGATTGCCAGTAACACCAAGGCGTTGCTGGCCTTCTTTGAGGAGCTGGGGTGGATCGAATAACCGATTTTTCCCACCCGTACGCAAAATACGCGCTTTGACGTGGAGTAGCGGAAACCAGCCCGTTTTACCTATTACCTATTACGTAAGGTCTGTCCATGAAATGGGTGAGCCCTGCCTCTTAAACTAGGGTGACCTGTATCTTAAGAGACAGCAGGTTCAGCCGCCTAGGTGAGAAAAAATCAAAGATAGACAGACTGATCGACAGACGGAGTAACTTTCTATTTGTATTGGTAGGTTTTGTTATCTAACCAGTTTTTTTTTAACCACAACGACGAAGTTCTTGGCCTTCATCTCACCTAATGGTAATTGATGATCAGATCAAAGGTGGAAGCGAGCTTCACCCGGAATCCTCAACCACAGAGGAACTGGCCATCTTACCTCTAACTACCGAAACCTATCAAGCTGTTAACATTATTCTTTTGGCGACAGACTTAGATAAGATGGTGGCTGAGCAGAAAGTTTTGCCCCCGCTGGGAATTGAACCTGGAACCTCTGGGTCTGAGACAGGTGGTCTGCCCACTAAACCACAGAGGTGGTTGAGTTCTTACGGTTTTTTTTCTCTTGCTACTTAATAATACCTACGTGTGTTACTAGCAACCCCTTTCACCCCTCATTTATTACTCGACAGTAAAATTAGGGAACTGAAGTTAATTTCCAAACTGACTTTAAACAGAATTTATGTGACATTTTGAGTTAAAACTAGACTTTAATTAGTATTCAGACTAATTAACTGACAAACTAAGAAAGCTATCACAATGAAATATGTAAATATAAATAGCTGTTTCAAGCGTAATTTACAGCTGAAACTTATTAAGGCGAATTTTGGGCCATATGAAGTCCTGAAATTAAATTTCGAGTTTCCTAATGCTCGGTTCCTAAACACAAAACCGGCCATGTCAGACCACGCACAATGAAGGATTCCGTAGTTGGGATGAATTTATCCCAAAAACAAACTTAACTTTGTAGTTGCAAAACATGTTTTCCTATACATCCTTATACGTAACTGTCAATTCTTCAACTGCAAATGTTAGTTTGTAATAGATGTTTTTTTTGTGATAAAGTTACAAAGTAACAAATTCGGACTTTTTGCCAAATTTCATGATTAGTAAAGTAAAAAAAAGTAAAAGTAAAAAGTATAAAGTAAAACGAAAAGTACCCTGTAGGTTTTGATTTATTTGCGAGCATAGAAATATGTCGCTTAGGAGCCCGTGGCTAAGTAATAACTGCCGCACGGGTCGATCCGTCAGGTTAAGCTACGCTTGCCGGGGTTGGTCTGTGGATGGGTGACCATCTTTACGTACCGAGACTCCTTCGTGCCTCGGAAAGCACGTTAAGCCGTTGGTCCCGGCTGTCATTCGTGGATCTTTGACAGTCGTTACGGGTCGTCAGAAGCCCAAAAGTCTGACAACCAGTCTTACCAAGGGGTATCGTATCACCCAATTACTGGGTTGTGGAGGTCAGATAGGCAGTCGCTCCATATAAAATACTGGTATTCAGCTGCATCCGGTTAGACTGGAAGCTGACCCCAACGTAGTTGGGAAAAGGCTAGGCAAATGATGAGAAATATGTCGCTTAGATGGCCGTACTTTTTATTGTGTCGACTTAGAAGCTTGATTCGTTTAGAGGTCCAGGGGACCACAGACCTACGTATTTGATATTAATTTCAAATTGATACCTCCACGCATTCCTGAAAAAAAAGGGTCTTGACAGACTGACAGACAGACAGACGGACGGACAAACGAAGTGATAAAGATAATTTATTAGTCAAACATGCGTTAACATAAACTGACTCATCAGACATGCAAGGTATTGAATTGATAGATGTTGTGTGCGTCCATGCTTTGCCAATAACGGCGTACAAATTTTGTAGGTATAGAAGATCACATTTAATTGCGTTTTACATAATTATAGTCATTCTAAATTTAATTACAATATACAAAACAAATAAATAATAATTAATTTCAAGATATTGTAGTCAAAATAGATTAAATTAGGTCCAGAATCTATGTATATTAACTATGTACGAGTATATTAGAACTTTAGAAGTCGGAATAGAAAAGTCCTTTTCATTTAAAAAATCTATGACATTGTAATACACTTTACTAACTAAAAAATTCCTCAGCTTATTTTTGAAAAGTGACAAGGGCAGTTCTCTCCAATTTTTAGGTAGTTTATTAAATATGGTAGGAGCCATACAGAAGACACTTTTGCGCATGAGGGTTGTTCTCGCAGTATGAGAGCATATCCTGCTATTGTCGCGCCTATTACGTGGGACTACTTCATCTAATCGTTTAAAACGGTGTGGATTTGTTTTGACAAAAACAGCTAGGTACTCCTAAAATGTACAGACATGGAAAAGTAAGTTTTTTTTTTAAAGTAAGTGATCCGATAAGGCTTCCGTTTTTTCTTTTTGAGGTACGGAACCCTAAAAAAAGAATCGTTTTGCTTACCAATTGTAGCCTTTTTCATTGCCAAACTGGGCATATAAATAGATTCGTAATCTTTTACTTGTGATAGCTACTTCCATATGGGAGGGTTTACCATGCAAATCTATGAGGTCTTTGCTTCATTGTTGGTAATTTTCCCACGGCTTCGCCTGCATGGATGTCGGATTATATCCCACGGGAACGTACTACCGGGATTACTATAACTAATAGCTGAGGAAAAGGTCATTGACTCCTACCGCTGCGACCGCGTTGCCGTAAACCATAATTGTTTTGTTACGCGTAATTTTGAATCTGTGATATCTTTTAAACTGTTCATTTAAATTATGTGATGTCGAAGCAATTTTTAATCTAAATTAAATGCCCAATTTAAATAACATATTTTATTGGATAAGGATTAATAGATTACCGGTCAAAAAAGCTTCGAAAAATAAAAATGAATTTTTTATCATATTCTGAAAGATAATGTAAATGATACGTACCACTACTTAGTAATTAGTTATATTTTATGAAGGGTGCAAATAACACAAAGGTTTTAACTTACAATAACTACTTTAAAACTGTAAAACAAAGGGGTAACAAAGGGGTTAATCTCTTTGTTACCCCTTTGTTTTACAGTTTCATCAACGCCATAATATATTTCTACCCACTTAATGACCCGTAAAATTATGATGAAGTTATGAAATAGTTATAGTTGTATACGTAGGTAGGTACATGTACGAAGGTCTTTTTACCTTACTATGGCGACGCAAAAAGGAGGGTTATGATTTTGATCGGTATGTATGTTCATCTGTTACTTCATAACTTAAGCTCCTCATCATAATTTGACAAAATGAGGAATTGGTGGAAGCGTCTTGATCGTCCGCTGGTTATAGGCTATGTGACGTCACATTAAATTGAATATGGCGCCCTCTAGAGGATATAAAGTGAAGAACAAAAAAAATTATGCCGGGTCACTATATATCAAATGAAAAGGCTTTAGCACATTTTTAAAATATATATGTTATAACCCCATAATAATTTAAACAAAAATTAAAGTTATAAAAATAAAACCCAGCTACTATAAAAAGTACAAGACATTACGTACTCTGTGGTTGCGACATTAGCAAATGACAACAAAAACAAAATGCCGATTGCAGAGTTAACTACTTTTGTAATAAATAATAAGAAAAATTAAGCTGTGCGTCGCATCTGTGCAATAACAGTTCATTGCTCAGCGAAATGCTGTGACTTCGGACGAACCTAACGTCAACAGCGCTGGTTTATGTTATCCAACTGCATTCTGTTAGACTGGAAGCTTAGCCTAACATAATTGGGAAAAGACTAGGTAGATTGATTTATCAATACATAGTAGTATAAAACAAATTCGCTTTTTATGTCTGTCTGACCAATTAGTTCTTCTTAACAAACACTATGGAATTTGATGCGGTTTTAACCATAACTTAGACAATTTATTCTGACAGGTTTATGTAAAGAAAGAAAGATAGCACAGACTAAAACGAACACAAGTAAAAAGAAAACATAAAAGGAAACGAACCTAACGTCAACAGCGCTGGTTTATGTAATCCAACTGCATTCTGTTAGACTGGAAGCCTAGCCTAACATAATTGGGAAAAGACTAGGTAGATTGATTTATCTATACATAGTAGTATAAAACAAATTCGCTTTTTGTGTCTGTCTGACCAATTAGTTCTTCTTAACAAACACTATGGAATTTGATGCGGTTTTAACCATAACTTAGACAATTTATGCCGGCAGGTTTATGTAAAGAAAGAAAGATAGCACAGACTAAAACGCACACAATTAAAAAGAAAAAAGAAAATAAAAGGAAAGAATACAAAATAAAAAGTGTAAAAGTGCGTTGTAAGATACTAGCAGGAATGTGTGCCTAGCGGCTGCGCCAAATAGGCCCAGTTCAGTAAAAATGCCAGACAACTGGCGCCTGACGCTGGTTTTCAGCTGGACCTGAAGTGTGAGGTGACGGATGTAAATCAGTTTTATACTGCAATGTGTGTATGTATACTTAAATAAAATAAGTTTGTGTAAGATAATAATAATAATGAATATTTCAATAGTTATATCGTAGGTATCAAATAAAATTGGAAGACAACAAAAAAAAATCAAATGGACAAATAAATGAGACGGACGCGTAATAAATCTAGACATCATTCGAAACAAACAAAACCTGTTTTGAACAATGCCAGACTTCCACGTTCCAACACACAATTTAGTAATCCGTGCACTTTATCGCACAATACGTTATATGTGTAAAATACATTATTATCTAAATTAGATAAAGCACTGAAATCACGATGTTCTTTTCAAGTCGTAAAAACTGTGCACAGGAGAGGTGGATCGCTAGGTGATATTATAAAACAGTAACCTAATTTCGTAAAATACTTTCAATAAGAATATGAATGATTTTAAAGGAAATTGCTAAGCTATTGCTTCATATGTTTAAAAATTCTTCTGCTCGGCAACGTAAATAACGCAATGAATGTTTTTGAACTGTCAATATAAAAGGAATTGTCATTGTAAGTGTGTTTACGCAGTTACCCCGTAGGACTCTTATATTAAAAAATATAAGTTGTTAGTTATGTAGCGGTTACACCGCCACATACTAACTACGCATCAAAGACATGACGTCACACAAATCCTGCATCGCGCAATTAGAGTTTACCGCGCGAACGACATATATAAGACTATCCGACATCAACAGTCGGGCAGTCGGCCCGCCAGACACAACACCCGTCTGGTCGGAGGATCCTCCCTTTTCTATGGTGGATGAGTGAACTTTACACCCTGTTCCTCATGCCCCTAAAGTTACATAAAAACCAGCCAGTGATATAAAAGGCACTACTAATTAACAATCCGTGCAGGTATTCGCGCCAATCAACACTGAAAAAACAAAACCCATACCACCAATGTTTTTCACCCCTGTTTGCCGATAGCTGTAAAATGACAACCAACAATAGTTTTTTCAGGGTTGAAATTGAAAATAAACAAGGGTTGAAAGCTGAAACGTTCAGTAATATTGGAGGCACAAAGGGGTGGCTTTTGTGACATCGCTGTGCCGTCCCTTTGGGGCGAGTTTCAGTTGAAATTACTGAAATGTTTTTTTGTTTTGTTTTTTTTCTGTTGCATATTATATTCTGGGGTTGGGTAGCTGCATATTTTTGATAACTCGTTGCATACTTGCGACATATTTTTAACTATTGAACCTCAAATTACAGAACAGTGTTGAAATAACATCGTAATAATAAATCATGTTTTAAGTTAAATTATGATTTAAAAATATTATTTTAATACTCTCAACTGCTTCGTTGATCTGGTGGTTGCAAGCGCTACTGCTAAGCTTGAGGTTTTGGGCTCGATTACCGGGTCGGGCAAAGTGTTATTGGGTTTTTCCATCTGGAATTTCTCAGATGCAACCCGGAGTCTGGATTTGTGCCCAGTTGATGGCAATATTCTCGCCCCCTATTACCTACATAGGACTTAAACATAACTGGCAAAATGTGTTTGAACTATAGGTACACCTCTGCTCAACCCTTCGAGAATACAAGCGTGATGGTATGATGTTATGTTATAAAAATATTAAATTAATTCTTAATTTCACCTCTTTCGTCATAAATCTAAGATTTGAATAGTTAATAACGTTCAATTTCGTATAGTATAAAATAAATATTCAACATAAATTGATGAGTCTCACCTTAAAAAATCTCGTTCTAAAACTTTAAACCGACTAGTTTAAATGCCTAAAGTTCTTAAACCACACGTTGTTATGCATCCACGTAATCATTATCTTTCTGCCCTTGTTCCATGATACTTGGGGTCAATGCAACACGTTTTCCTCTTCCATTCTTCCCTATCAACCATCACGCTGTCATTCACTCCCTTTTCTTTCAATTCCCAAATGACATCAAGCACCTCCATCATCATACAGATAGTGCAATCCACGACGACGCGCCCCACTCCGCGATTACTGTACTGTAAGCTGTACTTTAGTACGGAGCAGAGCGGAGATTGCACTATCTATACCATCGAAATTGCAAAACTAGACTCGCAATTGTATACCCCACCTTAACCCTTTCCTACTCGAAGGGGTAACATCACCAAACATTCTGACAGGTGTCATAAATAACCGAATTACGAGGGTAAATTAATCAATTTGAAACTTAGGATTATCGACGGGCTAGCAGATACCTGACTGATTAATGACTAGTGTTAGCTAAATTGGTGGCCTAGACGTTGGATTTGCTAAACGGTGAAGGAAAACATCGTGATGAAACCGGCCTTAACCTAGAACCAAAAATTTAAAGACATGTGACATCTGTCAACCCGAACTGGGCCCGCGTGGTAGATTACAGCCCACTCCCTCTCGAAGAGAGGAGTTCTGTTTCCCAGAAGTGTGAACATTATATATTGATTATGCTACAAAACCCTTACCCAATTCAAAGGTAATATATATAACTATTACTCAAATTATCACACCATTTCTCTTCTAAAATTAACCCCTTTAATCCCACGTTCTAAACCCGGCCCATTTAATAACATTAATTTAAATATCTCGTTACGTAGGTACAAAAGGCTCCGACGATTACCTACTGAGGTACTTAGCTCGACGAGTGGGATATGATAATGGGGCCCCAATGACATGTAGGCTGGAAAGTAGGGTAGCTCTGAAATGGAGTATATTTATAAGAATACTAGCTGTGCCTCGCGGTTTTACTCGCATAAGTTTCGATCTTGTGGGAATATCGGGATAAAAATATTTTATGTATCAATCCAGGTTATAAACTAGCTGTGTGCCAAATTTTATCCAAATCCGTTCAGTAGTTTTAGCGTGAAGAAGAGACAAACATACACACTCACAAACTTTCGCCTTTATAATATTACATAGTGTGATTTTTCACTACAGTCTGACAGTTTTATCTCTTTCTTTGGGGCATTAAAAGAGTCTGCTTGGTAATTCTTTAAGTAGTACGTCTGGCGTAAACTGGGCGGTGGCTACACTATTATTTTGTTTCTTGTCTGATGGAAAAAAAGATGCGGGTCACAGAGAAGCAAATTGTGGAAAGAGAAGCATCCACCACCTCCGGAAAACTTCGTTAAACATCAGGAGTATTTGCCTCGTGGGCGTGATCTGCAGTGGCCTATAGTGGAACGCCCTCAATCGATTGCGTATAACCCGATTTTTATAACTGTGCGGAAAAAAAAACAACATCAACATTTTCCCGTGTATGTGGTTTAAATAATAATAATAACAAATTAATTAATAATAAGACAACTGTGGAGAAGACACGAGTTGTGTAGACCGTATTAAGAGGAACCTATTAGGAGGAGGTTATTAGGATGTCTACCTTTTGGAAGGGGCGAATAGTTTTTTTTTTCTTACTTTGGGCTGCCCCACATTAGGAATTTCTCCTGTATTGTGGGTGCGTTTACAAACCTGGCCAGACCCGGAACAACTACTTGTAGGTCATACAAATATTTGTTCCGTGCGGGAATCGAACCCGCGACACGCAGAGTAGCAGTCTAACCTCTGCGCCAACCGTGCCGTCAATACTAACAACCTACGATTTTGACAGCTCCAAGCGCACAGTTATAAAAATTGAGTCATACCCAAGTAGGCCGCTGCAGACACAATGTGTCAAAGTAGGGGATCACTGACCCATCCAACGACCAGTGCGAGTAGGGTGCTTCTCGCGTGATCAGACCATGTCCTAAGTGCCCGTTCACCTGCACCTCGGATGACCTAAAGAATGCCAATGAGGCCGCAATCAAGCAGGCCGCCTACTCATACAATATAAAATAATATATTTAAAAAAAATACAAGAGGAAGAGTACCATCGACACAAAATGAAGATGAAGATTCGAAAGATATCCATTGCAGGACCAAAGACTCAAACATCGCCGCTTCGACCGGTCTTGGGCTTCTCAGTGGGTTCCCGCGACTTTCTCTAGCTCATCGGTCCACCTTGGGAGGTAGCCCAGCATGGTAAGGTGGTCATCCGCAATATCAGAGGTATCACAGGTAGGATACCATCCCAGAGATAATACTGAATGGTCTCATGTCCTTGTAATAGGGTATGGTTGTCTGCATAGACAACCATACCGCGGGGACAGAAATAGGTAGAAAGGAGAAATAGTTATTAGACCTAAACATATTACCATTTAATAATTTGCGTCAGGTATATTTGCCTGGCACATGCTGAGCTGACCTTCCGTTTGGTGCAACCTTGAGACGCACACCGCACTCTTTTGTGTTCGTTGATCCATTATTTTAAAGTGCCATCACAATATCTATTGGCACCTTGCAGCTATTTCATAATAGCTACTCGTAAATAGTCATTATTTAATCGTGCTTTTGTATGTTGTGCTGTATTTTGTGTGCACTAAATAAACGATTTATCTAAATATCTACATAAGGAGAGAAAAGACTTTTTCATCACATCTATTCAAAAAGAGCTAGTTTGTTCTTCGTAAACAGGGACCAAAATAGCACTTTGATCCCTAGGAAGCAAAGTAGATTTGAATTTGGAATGTGGATATTGTTAGAAAAAGTTCCAATCACCAAGGAGATCAATCACAAAAATTGTATGAACAAGTAACAGGCTGGCAAGAAAGAGAGAGAAAGTGTGAATTATATTCACACTTTGACAAGCCTGGTCAAAATGAAAATCCAAGATGGCGGCAACGACACATGACGAAAATTTTCCAATTTTTCGTCATTGGTGTCGTTTTCATAGTTTTAGAGGGCGCGAAAGCCGATAGTGAGGTCAAAATGAAAATCCAAGATGGCGGCTGTGAAAATTTTCAAATTTTTCGTCATGGGTGTCGTTTTCATACTTTTCGAGGGTTCTAAAGCCGATAGTGAGGTCAACACGTAAATCCAAGATGGCGGCTACGGAAATTTTAAAATTTTTCGTCATGGGTGTCGTTTTCATAGTTTTCGAGGGTTCTAAAGCCGATAGTGAGGTCAAAATGTAAATCCAAGATGGCGACTGTGAAAATTTTCAAATTTTTCGTCATAGGTGTCATTTTCATAGTTTTCGTAGGTTCTAAAGCCGATAGTGAGGTCAAAATGTAAATCCAAGAGTGCGGCTACAAAAATTTTCAAATTTTTCGTCATAGGTGTCATTTTCATAGTTTTCGTAGGTTCTAAAGCCGATAGTGAGGTCAAAATGTAAATCCAAGATGGCGGCTACAAAAATTTTCAAATTTTTCGTCATGGGTGTCGTTATCATAGTTTTTGAGGGTGCAGACGTGAAGGCAGGAGTTTTTAAAGCTGCTAAAGTCGATAAAGAGTTCAAAATGTAAATCCAAGATGGCAGCTGCGATAATTTTGTTTTGGTTTTAAATCATACGTGAGAGATGAGGGTAGGACCGTACACTTTTTTTTTTTCATAGAAGGTGATGAAAAGTAGAGTGTTCACCTCGGGAGCAACACTATTTTAAGCTCGAGTGACGTACTTTGAATCTCTCGCTGCGTTCAGGATTCTACTTTAGAATCCTTCGCTCCACTCTGGATTCAAAAAAACACTCTCGCCTTAAAAATAGTTGTTTGCTCCCTTGGCAAACAATCTACTATTTACAAAAACAATTGAACCGACTTCAAAGACAAAACACAATAAAGTGCAAAATAACTTTAATTTCGGAAGTCGGTGTCATTGGTTTTCTATTTTCAGTTTTTTGCTACCGACTTCCGAAATTAAAGTTATTTTTCACTTTTTAGTGTTTTTTTTTCTTTCTTTTTTTTGTTGTGCCGCCTACCCCACACACAAATTCGAATACCACTACCTGCTATATAAATAACAGTGGGGAAAAACGGTGACCCCGGCTAATAACCTATGCGCTACAGTTCTTTAAGTACCCTGTATCGTCACCAGAGGCAAATATAATATAATAGTAAAATTAATTAGATATAAGCACTTTTGTATCTCATTCTAAGTGAACTGTTATAGTTCTTATGAGAAATAAATTCTTTAAACCTAAGTACAGGTTCTTCTAAGATGCTATTTTAGAATTGTTAATAAATAATAACAAACATACATAATAACATCACGCCTGTAATCCCCGTAGGGTTAGGCAGAGGTGTAGGTACCTATAGTACACCCACATTTCACATGTTTAAGTCCCATGTAATAGGGGCGAGCCTATTGCCATCAACCGGGCTCAAATCCAGACTCCGGGCTGCTACTGAGAAATTCCTGGTGGAAAAACCCAATAACACTTTACCCGACCTGGGAATCGAACCCAGGACTCATGCTCAGCAGTAGCACTTGGGACCACCAGACCAACGAGGCAATAAATAATAACGTTTAATGAAATTAAAATATATTAATAGTAAATTCATGTTGCCATTAAAGCGGCACGCTGAATAAACTAAAAATATGAAGAATTTTCTAACCGACATGATTAGGTAGAATATAGGTAACCATCTCCTCTAATACAATATTTATAACACAATCTAGGACGTGACAAGAATTCGTCACCCAAGTTTCATAAGAAGCATGAAAAACAAATTTTTGGGTCATAAATTTTTATTCGGGTGTCTAGTGAAGCGACACATTAGCCGAAAATACAAAAACCACGCCTGTAATACCTGAAGTCCATCCACATTACGCCAGCTCTGTAAATGCCGTGAAATGACTACTATAGTGGGAATTAGTGCGAAGTTAAATAAAATTTCAATGTCATGAGTAGTGTTTATTCGAAAATTACAGACAAAAACGTTACAATATTATTGTTTATCGATAAAATTTTGGAATCCCTATTCTTTTTGTAAGTATTTGCGGTGAAATTGTGGCTAGGCTTGGAGGGGTTTACGCTCTGGCGTTCAAAAGGCTAAGTCCCATGTAGCCTATGGGTTGAGCCTATTGTGAGCCGGGCTGCTACCGAGCAATTTCTATGGAAACACCCAAGCTAAGAAATTCGGCGTAATTACTCAGAGGATGAAAAATACGCGACGTAAATTCGGCCTGTGTCTTAGGTCATTTTAAAAGTATATCAGGCGTAAGTACGCCGAATGTACTTAATTTCCGTCGCGTATTTTTGAAAGATTTATGAGTACTTACACAAAACCAGACGAATATAGAACCAGAACTAGAGTAGGAACATAGTCAGCCATAGTTAGTCATGTCAGTCCCACTGCTGGGACAAAGGCCGGTGAGAGGGAGTGGGCCGTAATCCACCACGCGGGCCCAGTGCAGGTTGGAGCAAGAGCATTCTAGTCATATTCTTGATATTTTAATATGAATAAGCCAACGAAAGAATGCTCTGGCCGTGTTTACACAAAAATAATTTGGTAGAGTGGGGATAGAATATGCATTCGCCCGGTTGTTCTAAAGTGTAAACCGAGCTTTATGTACGTGCTTCGCAATTTGTACGGCGCATGCATTTGAAACAGTGTTGTCCCATTCTGCTTTTCGGGAATGTCGTTTGGAGTAAAATTGGTAATTTTGTAAATACAGATAGACATAACTCTGGTGACTAAAAGAGTGATGAATATGGACGTTGATGGATGGAGAGGGAGAGGAAGATCAAATAAAAGATGGATGGATTGTGTGAGGAATGATATGAAAGGGAAGGGAGTCAATGATAGCGTGACGGTTGACAGTGGTCAACGGAAGAAGAAAACGTGTTCCGTCGACTCCAAATCAATTCAAATTACAAATATTTGATTTCAAATAAACCTACATGGGCACTTATGAAATGTCAGAAGCTAGGTGCACGGTTCCAATTGGTCGTTTCCAATGGAGAAGAGCCGGCAAGAAACTCCACGGTTACTCCTTTAAAAATAATTGGCTTTTACAATATTTTCAAATAACAGTGTTATTAGGTATGGGAGGACAGTGTAAGTCTTTCAACAAGTACCAAGTACGTGATGGTCAACAAATCTACAGTCCACTAAGCCAACAGCGTTCTCACATTCACAAAATAGATTTTTTTTAAGAGAACTGTGGTCATCATAACCTCATTTTGGTTTCGAATTTATTTATGCCCAGTTTAGCTTTTTCTTTGTTCCGTAATTTATTGCTTTCAATCAGGACTTTTTAATTAAAAATCTGTGTAGAGTGATGATGTAACTCGTCTGTTATAAAAATATTTATTCGGGTAATGATTCATTTGAAAGTCAGACTTCATTTTGTTGTTGTATTTGCTAATAGACTCGTTTGTTAACGTGGTGATCGATACTCGTTCATTATCTGTATGAGACGCGTTAAATAATGTTCCCACTGGTGGGCCGTCGGTAATCCACCACGCGGACCCAGTGCGGGTTTGATGGATGTCGATTCAGCGGTTTTTTCATCAAAAAGCATCAGTTTGCTTTCTTAACAGTTTATATTTACATGAAAGCTTCTATATTTACACCGTAAACTTTAATTAAAGCATTGCAATAAACACCTAAAACTGCTAATTTAAATGCGTCTGTCAGGCGTAGGTAAACAGTTTCATTTGACTCTAGAATTACGTCGCTCTGACGCCTAAAGTATCTAACGCGCTGATAGCTTGGCTAAGTAGACGCTAACTTAGGCTATTTCAAGTTAGGGCTTTAAATTTTAAAATGGCTGTATGTTAGTGGGAAGTCAAGAGGCTTAGCAGCAAATAGTGTTATGTTTAAATCGAGATAATTTTGGTGGAGTAAGAAAAAACAGTATTAGACATTGCAGGTCTTTAAAAGTGATATTTAGTAGGCTTATGTTTTGCAATGGATATTTAATTTTAGGGTTATATTCCTATAAAAAATTCTACCTTTACAAAGTAATATACAATACACATAGCCATTTTTTTTTCTCTGTTTAGTGGCAAATGTCTTGTAAGCTCAAAAATATGCGTTTGAAAAATACGTAAGTTACGAGTACCTCACCACCACCATACCTACCACCTAAGCATCACCTTTGTACGTATTTTTCTGTTCCTTTTTTCTTGTCTGGTTATAAATGTATGTACATAAACTGTTAAATAAATAAATAGGTTAGCTTTTTTGGTTGATAATCATATTTTAATCAACGATACAACTTGGAACTGACTAAGAACATTTGAATAAAACTATAATCATATTTAAAAAATATATATATTTTTATTATTTATTTTTATTAGTTTTTTTTTTATTTAACCAATATTTAAAAAATATATATATTTTTTAAATATTGGTTAAATAAAAAAAAAACTAATATTTAAAAATGTAATTTATATGTAAATGATAAAATAAAGGATATAATACCAACATACGGTTCATATTTTCTTACTGCACGACGAAGATTTCTTTCTCTCTATTTTCTTGTTTGAAGAAAACTAACTATAAATCCCAAAATCTCAAGTACCTAATTTAAACTTCCCTTTAACTACCCTACCATACTTCTACCCTATCGTATTAAATTCTACCCTAGCACGTACTAACACTTAGATAGGTACCTACTTGTGATGGGATATCTTCGTCGGAGTCATATTTTGTAACTTAATCCCACTTAGGAGAGCTTTGAACCGGATAACTTGTTGTATAAGGTGTAATTATTAGTTGACGGAAACTTGCTCTTATGTAATATCTTTTAAGTAGGTGATAGTTAAGTACTACCTCGTAGGTTTATAGTGGTCGCAAGAATGACTGCTGAACTTGAGGTCTGGACTCGATTGCCAAATCAGCTTTTTTTTACGTGTAACAATAAAATATTTCGTCTCGCTTTCCTGAAATCAAAATCAAATCAATAATCAAAAAAATATCAGTAATCAAATCTGTGAGAGTGATTTCGTGAAAAGGGACGGAAGAGTGTAACAAGAAGCCGGTGAAGCGCGCGCTATTTGATTTGACCAATGAGCGCGTGCGGTGCTAGAGTTGGCCCCGTCTCTTTAATGTTGCTTATTATCTTAATGTTGCTTATTACCAAGGTGAGATGTCAGATGTTACACGTCATATGCGATGACTGTAAGGCTCACTCCGTTTTTATTTTATTTTTAATTATCGGAATTCAAATTTGATTTTTAATTTTGTTTATTTTATTTGTTTATTCAAATGAATAAAAACGTAATGATTACGTAAGAACAAGCTTAAAAATCGCTTGTTCTTACGTAATCAATCAATCAGATTGATTGATTACGTAAGAACAAGCGATTTTTCGCCAGCCCAGCCGTCGTCTGGATTATGACCTGTCCGTGGCAACAGACGCGCCCCCTATTACATGGGACTTAAACATAACTGGCGAAATTTGGGTATCATACGCTCCTGCCTAACCACTCGAGTAAAACAGGCGTAATGATACGTTAATTTTAATCGTTTTCATCGCATAATATGGTCTAGAAAATGTGTGCAGAAATGTGCTGATTACTGCACTGGGACGATTTCAGTACAGCACTTTTAGAATTCAAAACTTAACAGTCAACACTTACCAAGTTTTTTTTGTAAACCATTGATTTAGTATCTTAGTAATAGTCGAGCTTTCTTGAATATCATCTGGGGAAGTATTATAATCAGACTATAATGTTAACACTGCTGGGACACCTCTTTGAGAGGGAGTGTGCTGTAATCAACCGCGCGAGCCCAGTGCGGGTTGGTAAATGTCACATGATTTCGAAATTTTGATTCTAGGACATGCCGGTTTCCCCACGATGTTTTCCTTCACCGTTTTGAAAACAATGGTGATAAAATTATTTAAACAAAGTAAACCAGTGCTCAAAGTTGTAGAAAGGTCGCCGTTTTTTTTTCGCTAAGTAGAATAACTGTGTTCTTGTTTAAAAACTTTCAATGAAATTACGGCCACGTGTGACATTCAACTTTGTCTCTAAAGTTGGCAAAGCATTAGCAGACCTTTTGGTATGAAAGATGTCTACAAATAGCGTTAGAACCAATCCCTTACCAAAGTTCACTGCTCACCTCACTCAAGTGAGCGCACACAATTCGAAAGCGAACTCATTTGTTTTTAAAGTAAATCATCGCGGATTAACAATGAGACACCGTTCCAATTTCAAAATGGTGTTTATAGTCTACAGGGCATTCGTTATAACTTGTTCCGGCATTGGTAGCACTGAATTTTGCAGTCTTAGTTTCAATACTAATAGAGTTCAAAATGGCGACTGAGAGAACAGTACTACCAATCACATGACTGCAAAATTCAGGGCTACCAATCGTGTCACGCGATAAGTTATAAAGAAACCCCCGTACCTATCTAATGTTTTCAAAACATTTTCTTAACAAAACATAGAGGTGGAAAACTATTTTTTTAAATAAGATACTTGTTTAGAGGCATGAGGAACAGGGTGTAAAGATCAGTCATCCTCTATAGAAAAGGGAGGATCGGCCAGACGGGTGTCGTGTCTGGAGGGCAACTGCCCAACGGTTGATGTCGGATAGTCATTAATATATATGTCGCTGTAAACTCTAATTGCGCGATGCAGGTTTTCTGTGACGTCAGGTCTTTGATTTGTAGTTTGCATGTGGCGATCTAGATGCCGCCACACTTGCATGTAGAAATGCTAAGAAATGTAGGAGTAAGTATAAATCGAAATGGCACAAAAGGAACGGACAGTGTCACTCCGTGAGAGGAAAATTGTCTCTTAGATGCGGCTCAAAAGGGGGAGTTTTAAAACAGTTTATAGAGTAGAAGAGGGGAGTTTTTTTTACATAAAATTACATACACACACCTGACACCTGTATTATCCAAATAGATAGGTCGATTTGGTTTTAGTACGTACACCCATAAACCGCCAGTTATTTTAAAGTCCCACGAAATCGCTAACCTGTTGACTTAGGTATTAAACCCATTGAGATCGCAATAAGCGATAAGACCGCAATGTTTTGTAGTGTTTAATTTATATTACATATATTACAATAAAGTTAAATTATACTCTATTACTCTGGGCTGCGACTAACAAATTCCCCATAGAAAATGCCAATATCAGTGCGAAACCCGGGGACTGAAACTAGAATACCACCGCACCGGTCAACTGACGAGTTAAGAGGCAATCTTTTTTTAGAAGTCCACCTCTAGAACTTTCTTTATAAATAAATCAAATAAAAACCCGCCTTCATTTAATTATCTCTTTGTTGATTGGTAGACACATAACTCCAGTTAATTAGTTTAATCTACATAAATTCCAGCTGTTTACTTTAACCGTCGGTTTGTGAACTCGTAATTAAAAGGACAAAAGTTATCAAGGTAGTTTAAACCTTGATAACTTTTGTCCTTTTAGTTAGTTAACCTAATATCACTGCTAACCTCCAGGGGATGGAAAAATTAAATTAAACTTTCTTACTACCTTTGAGTGTTTGTTGTTTTTTTTTTTAATTTGTTATGGCTAAAAGACTCTTTCTTTAATTTCAAACACAGGACTAATCAACAGCCGCGCCATTTCTTTAAAAAAAAACTCAAACTCAAACTCTAAGCATTTATTTCAATTAAACCCTTTACAGGCACTTTTGAATTTTCAAAGAGTCAGTTAGTCAGAAAGTTGAAGCTAGTTGCCCATTCCAAAACGTAGATCTCTATGGAGAAGAACGGGCAAGAAACTCCAAGGACACTCTTTTAAATATAGAAATTACAAAATCCTGGGTACATTACTCTTGTTGATTCTATATGTGAGAACAATGTAAAAAAAAAAAAAAAAATTAAATCAAAATCGATTAAAAATAAGCCCTGGCAGATAAGAGATGACCAGTCTCAACTGACGGCGCCCGTTCACGAACATGACGCGTGGATCAGCACCATCCAGCTCAACCATTTTGTAGGGAACCGAATGATCCAACACACTCGCCACCATCAGCGAGACAATAAGTGAACATAACATACTCCCAACTACCCTGCCCTTTCAAGTCAAAATACAACACAGTAAACGACTCCATGGTACTCACATTTACAAAAATTGAAAATAAAAATGCGACTAAGTTATACAAAACTATAGTTTGCAATGTATTTGTGACCTTTAAATAATTTTACCAACAAAAGAAAGAAAATCAATGTTATATAATGCAGTATTCAATAATTAAAATATGGTTAAATAAAAAAATAAACATTATGTTCGTAGTCAGAAAAAATAAAAAGGGGAAGCAACTCTACCATTTTTTTTTTAACTAGTGAGCTCAAGTGGCTTTGGAGCAGGAACAGCATTTCAGCATTGCTTTAGTGTCAAAGAAAAAGATAAACGTCGATTTAAAAAAATCCCAGGCAAGCAATTTACTTTGTGTAAATTATTTCATCAGCACTGCTCTCAAAATGGTGAAGGAAAACATCGTGAGGAAACCGGCATGTCCTAGAACCAAAAATTTTAAGACGTGTGACATCTACCAACCCGCACTGGGCCCACTCCCTCTCACAGAGGAGGCCTGTGTTCCACCAATGGGTACATTATAGGCTGATTATGTAAACTCAATCTCCTTTGTATTATATTATTGCATAGCACAGGTGTGAGTACTACGTATGTACTAAAGAGCTACCATTTACCGGGTAATATGTCTTTCATTGACTTGAATGTGCCCTGGCGGCTGAGAGTATGTCATGCTCACTCAGATGTCTCGCTAATGGTGGCGCGTGTGTTGGATCATTTAGCTCCCTTTTAAATGGTTGAGCTGAATGGTGCTGATCCCTGCGTCATGTTCGTGAACGGTGTCAGTTGGGACTGATCATCTCTTAGCTGCTCTCTTATTTTAATTTATTTTAAACTGTTGAATGGTTTTTTTTTTTCTTTTTGTTACGGACGCTTTTACGAACGTGCACGTCTTTCTACATTGTTCTCACATGCATAATTTCAACATGAATGATGTAACCAATATATTGCATCAAATTTTTTATTTAACAGAGTCTCCGTGGAGTTTCATGCTCGTTATTCTCCATAGGTACTTACTACGCTTTGGAATGGGCAACTAGCTCCTTATTTCTGACTGACCGACTTCTTGACAGTTCAAAAGTGCCTGTAAATGGTTTAATTGAAATAAATGATTTGAGTTTGAGTTTGATTTAAAAACAAAAAGAAATAATAAAATGAGACGCAATGACATACTTCACTTCAACCTCTTTTAAAATACAAATGGAGATTTTAATACAAAATCATAAATGAATCGAGGTGTTTTGACGTGAAGTAGAGCATTTTTCCTTTTGCTTATATTTTCTGTAATATGGTATGCAAATAAAAAATATTTTAAGTACATTTTGATGTTTTCAGCACTTTTACTAGCAGAAAAAGTATTATGCAGATACTCCAAATGGTTTTTACATGTATTGTTCACCCTACAACGGTCTGGTGCCCGGTAAATAGCAATAGGCTCTCTTCCTATTCATCATTTGCCTAGCCTTTTCCCAACTACGTTGGGGTCAGCTTCCAGTCTAACCGAATGCAGCTGAATACCAGTATTTTATATGGAGCGACTGCCTATCTGACCTCCACAACCCAGTAATTAGGTGATACGATACCCCTTGGTAAGACTGGTTCTCAGACTTTCGGGCTTCTGACGACCCGTAACGACTGTCAAAGATCCACGAATGACAGCCGGGACCAAACTTGCCGGGGCCTAACGTGCTTTCCGAGGCACGGAGGAGTCTCGGTACGTAAAGATGGTCACCCATCCACAGACCAACCCCGGCAAGCGTAGCTTAACCTGACTGATCTACCCGTGCGGCAGTTATTACTTAGCCACGAGCTCCTGTTATGACCCATGATAATTATGTCCCATGTAATAGGCTCTCTTCCTATTACATGGTACTATATCATAACAGGCAAAATATGACTGTTATGTACAATTTTTACACCTCAGCCTGACCCTACGGAGAATACTGGCGTGATGTAATGTATGTAAACCAACATGCTGGTCTAGCTATTCAAAAGTTATTATAAATCTCTGAAATAACGAACCAACTTAAAAAAAAACCGGCTAAGTGCGTGTCGGACCTCGCACAATGAAGGGTTCCGTAGTTGGAATGAATTTATCGTAAGAACAAACTTAACTTTGTAATCGAAAAGTTTTTGCAACCGCAAATTTAAGTTGGTCAATTATTACTCGTAAACTTGTAAAGCCCACTTAAGTGTGAAAGTTTTCCTTTAAACTTCGTTATAAGTATATAAATACTAATGCCGTGACATTTGAATTTCTAACTACAACCGTTTAGTTGGTAGAGGGGGGGGGGGACACTTGACTATAACGAAAATTGGTACTTTAAAGCTTGATAAGTCACGAATGGTTTACTTAATCAAAAAACGGTCTTCGCAAACCCCTAATATTTTTGAAAGACCATCACCACCGATATCCCACACATACTTTTTTGGCGTCATTAACTTGCTTGTATAGGTACTCATGCCAAATTACAACTTTCTAGTGCCAACAGTTTTTGAGCTAAACCGCGAACAGACAGACAGACGGACATGGCGAAACTATAAGGGTTCCTTGTTGACTACGGAACCCTAAAAATGATTATATATAATAGTAGGTATGCAAAATAATTTACATTACGCAACACAAAACATAATTTAAATGATAAAATACCAACCAAAAACATCGAGAACTTTACTCAGGCAGAAATAAAAATAACTAAACGTAAACAATATCTAAATAAAAGACTCTAGGCATAAAGGGCGTGCCCTTTTCTGACTCCTGTTACTTTACGACTGTCAAACATCGACGAATGTCAGTTCAGACCAACGGCTTAGTTAGCTTTTCAAAGCATGAAAATGGATGTTCACCCATCCACGGGATGACTGCGGCAAGCGTAGCTTAACTATTTAGCCACGAGCCCCTCGATCTTTAAAACTTTATCTTCAAATCCGACGGACGAAATTTTTGCTCAATTGAACTCAATCGCTTTTTATCTAGGTACATAAAATAAAACCTACATCTGGCACATTCCATACCCAAGTTTGCTACCCAATTACAGATTATCCTGTACCCACAGTTTAACGTTACCTCTACAATGAAAATTCCATTATTTTGCGAACGCAACTCACACTTAATTGGAACTGTAATGTGGGTAGTATATTAATATAAGCTGGATTACATGAGGTTGACAAAAGATAGAAAGATAATATGATTAATTAATAGTTTTAGTAACAATGATAAAGTTTTAATCCCATAGACTGATTGTCCATTTAAAATTGGCAGTACTAGCGACCCGCGTGCTTCGTACGGATTTTACGGCTTGACTAAACATCGAGATTTAATTATTTTAGTAACTTCTCAAACTCAAACTCAAAGCATTTATTTCAAATAAATCAATCACAGGCACTTTTGAATTGTCAAGAGGTCGGTCAGTCAGAAATATGAAGCTAGTTGCCCATTCCAAAGCGTATTATGTACCTATGGAGAAGAACGGACAAGAAACTCCTCGGACACTCTTTATAATCAAAATTTGGTTACAAAATATTGTTTACATCATTCATGTTGAAGTTATAGGTACATGTGAGAATGATGCAAAACATTAAAAGCGTCCGTGAGAAAAAAAAAAAATCCAAAATTAAATTAAATTAAAATCGCCGTGGCAGCTAAGAGATGACCAGTCCCTAGTGACGCATGGATCAGTATCATTTAGCTCAACTATTTTGAAGGGAACTTAATGATCCAACACACACGCCACCACCAGCGAGACATTTGAGTGAGCATGACATACTCTCAGCCGCCAGGGCACATTCAAGTCAATAAAAGACGTACTAAGTAAAAGGTAGCTTTAAAGTCGGTAAATAGTGCTCACATGTGTGCAATGCAATTGCAAATTCAAATAACACTTTGAAAAGGTGACATGTGCTATACAGAAAAGGCACGTGTTTCCTCCCTTCAAAATAGTTGAGCTGAATGGTAGCACCATTCAGATTTAAATGGTCCAACACACGAACCTCCGCCAGTGAGACATTTGAGTGAGCATGACATACTCTCAGCCGCCAGGGCACATTCAAGTCAATGAAAGACATACCCAGTACCTAAATGGTAGCTTTAAAGTCGGTACATAGTACTCACACGTCACTTTAATATTCAATAAACCTTTCAGAATTAACCCTCTAATTGGTGGCGAATACCGCATCAAAATTCGTTGCGTTTAGAAGAACAACGTGGTCATCCAGAGAGACAGGAAAAGCGAATTAAATTCTTAATAGACTAGCTGACCCATTAGACGTTGTCCTGTCAAAATTTAAATTTGGATTTTTCGATTGTTGTTTTTCGAGCGATAAAACAGCCCATTGTGTCACCCTATGTAAAATTTCTAAAGAATCTAGTATGTTCCTTTGGGTTTTCCTATATTTTTTTTCTACTTTTTTGAGGTGAACAAAACAGTTTTTTTTTTCAGGAATTTTTCCTGTATTGTGGGTGCGTTTACAAACATTTAAAAGTCACAAACACAAACAACCAGACCCGGAACAACTACTTGTAGGTCATACCAATATTTGTTCCGTGCGGGAATCGAACCCGCGATACGCAGCGCAGCAGTCAATCGCTTAACCACTGCGCGAACCGTGTCGTCAATTTTTTATTTTAATTGGTCAAGCCATTTTCGAGTTTTTGCGAGATTCAATCTGCCTAGCCTTTTCCCAACTATATTGGGGTTGGCTTCCAGTCTAACCGGATGCAGCTGAATACCAGTATTTTACATGGAGCGACTGCCTACTGTCCTATGTCCTAACCCAGGTCATGCGCCAAATTTCATCCAAATCCATTCAGCCGTTTTAGCGTGAAAACGTAACAAACAAACAGAGAAAAGAACAGATTTTTTGCAAGTTTGTAAACTTGCAAAAAATCTGTTCTTTTCTCCTTATAACATTATAGTGTAGATGCATGTGTGCGGTAACGGGTCAACAAAACAGACACACAAGAGCTACTCATAAATTGTTAAAATTATATTCCATTTGTCTAATGTTAATAAATTAATCCTCATATAAGCCCTACAATCTAAGTTAAATTGTCTAGACAAGACCCAGGTAATCTAGACATATAAACTACTCTAATCACTAGATATTTAGAAGCCTAGGTTTAATCCTAATATACATTTCACCTGTGAAACCCTTTTGTTTCGGAACTTTAGTAATTTTACAGTTATTATCTTACGTGTGTATTAATTTGAGAACGTATAAGTATACAGCTGGAACACAGTTCTCATGTCTATGAGAGAGAGTGGGCTGTCAAACTCAAACTCAAATCGTTTATTCCAAATAAACCAATTACAGGTACTTTTGAATTGTCAAGGGGTCGGTCAGTCAGAAAGATGAAGCTAGTTGCCCATTCCAAAGCGTAGTAGGTTCCTATGGAGAAGAACGGGCAAGAAACTCCATGGACACTCTTTTAAATTAGAATATTGTTACAAAACATTGGTTACATCATTCATGTTGAAATTATACATGTGAGAACAATGTAGTAAATCGTGCACGTTAAAAGCGACCATAATAAAAATATAAAAACAAAAATAATTAAAATAAGCCATGGCAGCTAAGAGATGACCAGTCCCCACTGACGGCGCCCGTTCACGAACATGAAGCATGGATCAGCATCATTTAGCTCAACCATTTTGAAGGGAACTTAATGATCCAACACACACGCCACCACCAGCGAGACATTTGAGTGAGCATGACATACTCTCAGCCGCCAGGGCACATTCAAGTCAATGAAAGACGCACTCAGTAAATGGTAGATTTAAAGTAGGTAAACAGTGCTCTCATATGTGCAATGCAATTATATAATACTAAGAGATTGAATTTATACAATGTAAATATAGTTTTTCAATCTTCAGCAGCTTCAACAATATTTTCCAATGCTAATCAATTAGTTTATGCGCCCTTGTGGAGCTGGACCAGCGTTGAGCCAAGCATTTTTGTCAGCGATGTAATCCCCCAACTTATAATATGCTTGGCAGCATAGTGTGCGTTTTAATCAACACGCGAGCCCATTGCGGGTAATTTTTAGTTCTAGGATAATAATTATGCCGGTTGCCTCACAATGTTTTCGTTCACCGTTTTATTAACTAACAAAAAGAAAACTACCTATTACAAAATGAAGACACTTGACCTCGCCAGCAAAAACGAGAAGTTTCATTATACCAAGATTTTCATGCTACAAAATAAAAAAAACAATTAGACAACATAACATACATAACATCAGGCCTTGTTTCCCCGAAAGGTTGGGCAGAGGTATACCAACAGTACACCCACATTTCCCCAGTTATGTTTAAGTCCCATGTAATAGGGAGAGAGCCATCAACCGGGCACAAATCCAGGCTCCGGGCTACTACTGAGAAATTCCAGAAGAAAAACTCAATGACACTTTGCCTGACCTGGGAATCGAACCCAGGACCTCATGTTCAGCAGTAGCGCTTGCGACCACTAGACCAAAGAGGATATATGAGACATTTCTTAATAAAACTAAGTTAAGTACTAAAAGTAATAAACCTTACGTTAAGTTAAGTGAAATGAAAAGTTTCGCACTCAGATCATTTGCTTGGCGTCAAGTCTTCAACTTATGTAATTTAGAATTTGTTTCAATGTTCTTAACACCTTTACAACCTCATGTCGTTTCTAAGTTTATCTTATGAGGAAACGTAGTAAGTAAACTTGGACTTAAGTGTCTATGTAAACCGTGGAGTAAACATAACGCCAGATTTTAAAATTGAAAATGCTCATAGGTTGGGGAAAAAGTTGCTTCGCATTTTTTAAGAAAATACAAAACATTTTTAATATAGTTTATTTAACTAAAGTATGTAGGTACCATTTTTTTCGATAACTTTTTGCCATCTTGTAGGTAGGGACATAATGATCCCATTGCTATAGAAATTTTGGGACTTTTGATCAAAATACCGCGACAAGTGGTTTTGGCAGTCCTCTCGTGATGTTAACCTGACACTGCCTAAGGAATTCTGAAGAGACCGAAACAGGTGGAAATCTGAAGGTGCAAGGTCAGGACTATACGGCGGATGCATTAACACCTCCCAGCCAAACTCTCTTAATTTTTGCTGAGTGGCTAAAGATGTGTGAGGTTTAGCGTTATCATGATGAAAAACCACACCCCTTCTGTTGATTAATTCCGGCCGCTTTCTCTCAACTTCTTGCTTTAATCTCATCAGTTGTTCGCAGTAGAGTTCAGAATCGATGGTCCTGCCTGGTGGTAACAGCTCATAATGAATAATGCCCTTCCAATCCCACCACACACACAGCATCACCTTGTTGCGAGTTAACCTGGGTTTCGCCACAGTCTGTGAAGCCTGACCGGCATTTGGCCACGACCTTTTTCGTACGTTCTTATCGTACGTGATCCACTTTTCATCACCAGTTATCAGCTTCTTCAAAAATGGTTCGGTTTCATTACGTCGTAATAAAGAATCACAAATGAGTACACGGTTCATTAGGATTCTTTCAGTGAGCTCGTGAGGTACCCAAATATCGAGCTTTTTTGTGTACCCAGTTTTTTTCAAATGCGACAAAATTGCTTTGTGGTCAATTCCCAGTTCTTCAGCTATGTCGTAACTACTGATATGCCGATCTTGCTCCACTTTTTCAAAAATGGCATCCATTATATCCGTAATATGCACGTCGCTCTGGTCGCCCGACCAGAGCGAGGTGCATCCTTGACATCAAAATTTCCGGATTGAAAACGCTTAAACCAAAGGAGACTGAAACGATTACATACAATCTTGGACCTGGTTGTAAAAAGATGAAAGTGGTGTCAATTAATAGCTTATATATTATCAGCCTTTCACTGAAAATTCTGCGGATTTTGTCAATCTGAGAACAGAGATAAGAGCGATTATGTTAAAGTGAGGTTATGTTACAATCTTTAACTAACAGCTGATTCCTGAAGTGCAAAATATGTGCTTTTGCACTAATAGTTATTATATTTAGTAGGACATATTTGATAAATCATATGAATGAACGTCAATGACTTCAGTCCTACCTACCTATGTAGGTAACAGGTTTGGAGTTACGGAAAAGATGTCTAAAATAAAATAAAAAATCATTTAAGTATTAGAGTGTTTTATTCGTCTTCAATTATAATTAAAATGTCGTCTAGGAATTGTGCAGGTGGTGCTATATGATCTTGGTACCTAGCCCAGTTAAGATACCATATAATGCAGATTATATGAGCGCAGTAGCCTACAGTTCGTCTCCCTACAATACAATATACAGTAATGCATTACTATAGCCTCCCTTCCTGTACGAGAGCCATTGCCTAATCACTGACAGAATTGTTTCATCGGGTAAGGGTCGTCGACCCAGTCTATTGCAGTGATCAGTTGTTGTCCCACAATTCACACAGCGATCCATAGTTTCACTGTTTTTTCTATTCCGTGGTTTCAACAATACCCAATACACAATCCGGCGGTAAAATCCAAAATAACAATTCCAAGCCAAACGTGTGAGCGATCTTCGGTGTCCAGTGTGAAAGCAAGAGTCGTACGAGCACCGGAAAACACGAAACGAGTGAGCAAACGAGATCATTAGAGCAGTTGGCAACCACAGACTACATAGGGATACTACGTTGGCAACTGTCTAGTGTCCGTGTCAGTCAGCTGTCATGCCAGTGACATGGACTAAAAATAGAAAACTAATTTTAATCGATATGAAATCGATAATCATTAATATTGTTTTTTCAGTAATTAATTGATATTTTATTTATTAATATGACTGTAATTATATGCACTATATTGCACATACGTGTTAAAAGTGTATTTAATTACTTTGAGTTAATTATTTAGTGCAAAAGTTTTATTTTCTTAACTGTGTAATCGATTACTCAATCGGTAATCTCACGAAAACTATCTTTTCCATATTTCTCCGCTTCCAGATTGAGAATTGAGGTGATTTTTCATATTCTAAGATAGAAAAATATGACTAATTTTTTAGATCATATCTTAACTTATTACATTTGGGCCCACCGTTTTCCATCTCCTTTGTGCCACTCACACAAACACTGCAGACGTCCATAAACATCGCAATTTTTTTTCGCGGCTTGTGTTGCATTTTCACCTTTTTTTTTAGTAAAATTTTAAAATGTAAAGAATTTCTTCATTAGATTCACTCATCTTGACGGTACGAAAAACAAATGAAAATCACACATTTTCCTAATTTGAATTTGGAATTATGTTCTTTAAAATTTAAACTTTCAATGATACCAAAACCAGCCAGATACAAATAGTATAGCCAAAGAGATTTTATTACAGGTTCATACATACTACGTATAATGCGAAAAGACTTTTTCCCCAACCATATTCAGCCTATAATGTCCCCACTGCTGGAACACCTCCTCTCCGTGGGAGGGAGTGGCGTAATCCACCACGCGGGCCCAGTGCCGGCCCAGTGCGGGTTGGTGGATATCAGATGTCTTCGAATTTTTGGTTCTAGGACATGCCGGTTTCCTCACGATGTTTTCCTTCACCGTTTTGAGAGCAGTGGTGATGAAATAATTTACACAAAGTAAAGTGCCTGTGTGGGTTCGAACCTTCGACCGACTCGTAAGTCGCAGCCTTTACCACTGAGCCCGTCGCGACGCCTAACAGCACAGATGGGTACAGATGGCCTCAAATATGGCGAGGGGGGTAATGACTGATCTTTACGTTATGCTCGTGAACGGGTGCTGCTTGTGGCCATGGTTTTTGTTGCTGTTATCAGTAATTAACTATTTATTTATTTTTACTTCGATGGTCCTAGTTTATCATTTGTGGTTTCCGAGTTACAGCTTTAATAGCTTTAAGTAAACGGGCACGCCCTTTATGCCTGGCATTCATTCGGATATTTACTTTCACTTTTTTTGTTGGTATATTGGCGTGTGCTAGGTGATATATAGAAAATAATTTAATTTAATTTAATGTTCTATGTTGCGTAATATAAATTATTTTTTGCTTAACGGGCCGGCGGAGCATGCGTAGTTCATACAAACGTAATACCAAAATAATTTGTAAATCAAACATATTCTTAAGGCGAAATGGGTCCCAAAGACGAGGTTTTGACGCATTTCGGCTGCACGCAAAATCAATTTTTGTCCTCAAAAACTACAAATTTGCCTTATTTTTTTTCATGATTATTAAAATTGAAGATATTTTTTAGTGAATTATGAGGGCCAAAACACGATTAACATAATTTGGCTCGATACAAAAAAATCGCAAAGTTTCCAAAAAATGTAGAGTTTTTATGAGAAAAAATGGTTTTATTCGATTGTAATTAAAGCAATTTCAATAAAATTTCGTCTATACGTTCACCATAAAAGATTTTAGGGGATTATGGATTTATTTTAATGTAACAGCAAATAGAATCTTAAAATAAACCCAAATATAGTAAATCGGGCTAAATCGGCTCGCGCTCAGAGTCCTGCGGGACGTCATCGAAGGTGGACCTGTGTCAATTTTTTTTAAAATACGCTCTCTCTGCTATTGTTAAAAAAAAATCAAATAAAAGAAGAACACATTAGATATAAAATTGCGACAACACAGAAAAAATATTTCGTAATTTTAATATAGTTTTAATTCATAATATTGTTTTCGAAAGTGAGATTATTTATATGCGATATGATGACGTTTAATTGTCATCTTACAATAGTGTTAGACACACTACAAATTATTATCGATAAAATTATAGTCAAGTGCGAGTCTTATATAATTATTATCGTCGTATATGAAAAGTTTTTTTAAAGATTTTTTTATCAGATTCATCCATGTTACTATATTTACTCTCCATCGAACTGTCTTTGCTAATATCATATTCTATATTAATAAACATATAATATACAATTGGTCCGGTTGTCGGTTGTATAAAAAATATTTAAAAAAACTTTCACTCTGGCAAGAACGATTAGAAAAAAAATGCTGTTTCGAACAAAAGTGCTATACTAACATGACCAAATGTATAGAACACGATAAAAATCGTAATTATATTTTTCGAATAGCTGAGCCAGCAACACAGTTTTTTCTTGAATCCGTGATTGTATCGTATTGACTCAGTATGAATCATTTTCAGTTTTGAATACAAAAAGTCACTGGTTACGATATCGAATACGACACTTCTGTATACGATAAAATGTCGTTCTAAAATGTCGATGTCCTAAAATAATAGATTCGATAATTTATAGCTGTAGCAGTAGGTACGTCACTTGGCAATAAAGTACGGCAATTGTTACTTCATATAGAGCTGTCAATATTTACGAATCTTCATGAGTGGTGGGAAACATCCAAAACAAAAAAATATGGTCACAGTATAAGCGAAACAGTAAGACCATTTTTAGCCCATTCAACTTAATAAAAATCCTGAAGAAATAAAGATGAAAGTTTGTATGGTTTTTATTCTTTCTTAAATTCACTGACATACAATACACAACCTAAACCACGCTGGGTATAGAAGCATGCAATTTTGCAGATGTTCGTTCCTTTTATAACGAACGAAATTACGACTTTGATATTTTCTATCAAAATTACATTTTGCGGGACCGTTGAGATACGCAGTAGAACCATTGCAATTTTAAACTTTCACCTTACTACCGCAAAGCCATTTTTATCTGAAACTAGTTTCTGTCCGCGTCGTCTTCATTCACGTGGCAGTCGTAAGATACCACAATATATTAAAATAACAGGCATATTTTATAAATCTTCACTGTAAGTAAAATAGGTTTGTAGTTTTGGTCTCGCCCACCAAAATATACAGAGAGTTAGGACTGGTGACGCGACTGGCTGGCTGGCTGGACTAGCGAGAAAGCGACAGAGTTGTCCGTGTGAGAAGCAGCTCCTCCTGAGGTCTAAACGCGCAGCCTTCAGTAGAAATTTCCCATTCCTTGCGAAGTTTTTTTTTTAAGTGTATTATTAAACGCCTGCATTCCTTCATATAATACCTAATGGCACAACACTGATACACTAATGGATTCTTACAGATTATTCATGACTACCTAACTATCACTAAAAAAATCCCGTGTGCAGTTTGTACACGGGACTTCTCATTAACAGTCACCTAACCATAAATATTGATTTTTATTCAAACCATAGATGACAGAAGAGGCCTAAACTTCATGTTTTTCTGTGTACCTACGTTCTACAAACTATCCCATAACACTATATCAAAAGGTAAAAATGTTGTTTCTTTAATTAATAAAATGAATGGACTGTCACAAGTTCACAACACAGCACATTAGCCGATAACGACACCGACCTGACATCGACACGATATCGGAGGTCTGATGATCGGATACGTTTAGTGCCTACCAAACGCTTTTACATTGTCTTGCTATTGTCACCTATATCGTCGCAGACAGCGACCGACACCGATATAGGTACGATATCTTTTGGCGAAGACACATTGCGGTGAGAGTAGCGGCATTTTATCACTTGAACACATTTTTTTGCACTGCCGACTTCAAGACGGCGATACTTAGTAGGTAACCATCGCGATGCACCAAACAACCACATTGTTTGGTGCGTCGCGATGGTTACCAATATCATTGGGCCGATAATAATTATATCGATGTCGGTGTAATAGCTGCCGACATATTATTGGTATCGGGCTGGTGTAGTTATCTGTTAATGTGAAAACGCCCATTAGGTACACAGGACATTTTAAGTAATCATTTTAGTTCACTACACCGTACCTAAGTCCCATAAAATGTAAACTTATTGAAAAAAATCGAACCTAAGAAAAACTACTTCAGTTGGTCAACTGCAAATATTTTATGCTGTGGCATGGATTTTTCGCGAAATGATCGGCAGTGAATCGTAAATAAATACGTCTTTCTGCATTTGGGGGAGGCGGAGGTAGCGTTTCAAAGGCCCATAGGCCAGGAAAACGGCGCCTTAAGGTAGTGTGTATTTATACCGATTGGATTACAGAATATCTAGGCTTCCAAATATATATTTTTAATGGACACTGATTTAAATTCGAGTTATGAGAAAAATAAGTTTTCTATAGAAATTTTAAATTCCTCATATCTCGTCTTTATATCAGTGTCCATTCAAAATATATATTTGGAAGCCTAGATATTCTGTAATCCAATCGGAATAAATACACACTAACTTAAGAATATATTTGATATACAAATTATTTTGGTATTACGTTTGTATGAACAACGCATGCTCCGCAGGCCCCTTAAGTACTTTTGTATAGAATCAAGTTTTTCTGACTATTCAAACAGCTGTGCAGCTGAGGAGTATGTTGCGCCACTTCTTCTTCCCAGCTAAAGCACTAGGAAGTGGTGAAGGGCGGGCGTTTTTGGGGGACTGTCTTATGTAATATTGACGTTTGAAAAGTGCTGATTTCTCAGCCTACTTTGAATAAATGACTTTTGAATTAGAATTTGTACCCATCTGTGCTGCTGGGCGTAAGCCTCTGCCCTTTTACTTCATTGTTCCCTGTTTTGTATAAATCTTGATTAGATTTTCTTGATTGTTGAATATCAACGACCTAATCATGCCCTTATAGGTCTTCCCACGCTATCTATGAGTGGGCCAACTTACATACTTTAGCTATTATTTTATCTTAGAAGGTTTTTTCTTGTAGCTTCATCAACTTAGCGTATCGCAGTGCACTGCTGGAATTAGACCTTTGGAGGTAAGATGAACAGAGTGTAAAGTTCCTCGAAAAAGGAGGATCCTCCGACCAGACGGGTGTTGAGTCTGATGGGGAACTGCCTGACTATTGTTGTCGGGGCGTTGTATATATGCTGGTCGCGTGGTAAATCCTGCTTGCGCGATGCAGGATTTACCGTGTCGTCAGTGTGATGCGTAGTGTGCGAACGTGGCGATGGAAATACTGCCACAGGCATCTCACAAGCTGCGCCACAAGTTCTTGTAGCTTACTTAATAAAAAATTCAAGACGTTCAACTATTGTTCATAGATTGTTTGCAAAATTTTCAATACATTATATACTTCTCTTGTATCGACACAAAAGATTAGCTCAAGCCATGGCGTAGCACATTCGCGATTAAATTTGAATGACGTAGAAACATTCGTAAGCCATTGCAATGTAACTCTTATCTCGGTATGGTAAGGTATACCTACATGAGAATGTTTGCCGAGAGTTTTATCGAACTAACAGAAATCATTCTGAATGTCGTACCTTAAAGTATTAGCCAGTCAATTCAGTCAGTCAACAGAAGGTGTCTGTGCGGAGTGGTCTTTCAACAGAACTTTCAACAGCTTCTTTCTTTCTACCTACCACATTTTATAAACTGTAGCGGTTACACCGCCACATACGAACTATGCATCAAAGACATGACGTTACACAAATCCTGCATCGCTCAATTAGAGTTCACCGCGCGAACGACATATATCCGATATCAACAGTCGGGAAGTCGGCCCGCCAGACACAACACCCGTCTGGTCGGAGGATCCTACCTTTTCTATGGTGGATGAGTGAACTTTACACCCTGTTTCTCATACCTCTAAATTGGTGACCCTGACGTGATACCGAGTGAGTTCGACTTCCAGATAACCGGATGCAGCTGAATCCCTATATTTTAGAGGAACCAACTGCCTATTTCAATAGTCAATACATTTATTACTTCCACATGTGAACTTTAGGTGGTAGGTTTTACAAAAATATGATTATTGTGGACCCTGTCGGGCACAGCAAAGTAGGAGAGAGGAAGAGGACTTTTTATTTTGACTACTTACTTTATCTACTGTAATTATTTTATAAAGCAGGTCAGGCAGGTTTTTAGGTCGAAGCAGTCCAATCCGCCACTCCGTGTGCTATTTACTTCGACCAACTATAGACAGAACTCATTCCTTGTGCGTGCAAGCAGAAGCTTTAATAAGTTGTGTGTACAGCATGACTTCGATCCTTTTACAACAAGCGTGTCCGCGGCCAGAAAGTCTTAACTTTTTCACGTGATGCTTAATACTGCCCAAGTTATGTTAGCCTGATTAGCTTTTTAACCACCTTTATTGTATTCATCTAATCGTCACCCTCCCCGCTAACTGTCCTATCGAGCAATTGATATTTTTCCAGGGCAAGAGTTTGTCAGTCGGGCTCTACAATCTTGGTACTGTCTTTGCGTTAGCTGTGGCTATAATAATGAATGAATAACTTTTATTATATTTTGCCCTAAAGCCCTAGGTCATAAAACGTTTTTTTCGAAAAGGTAACACTTAGGTAATGTCTCTGTAGATACGTCAGTTTGTGAGATACGACAGTTAGCGGGGAGGGTGACGCGTCACCCTCCCCGCTAACTGTTGTATCTCACAAACTGACGTATCTACACAGACATTACGTACGTCAACCCTACGTGTTCATAACTTTTCGAAAAAAAGTTTTATGACCTTAGGGCTTTAGGGCAAAATATAAAAAAGTTATTAATTCATAATAAAGCTACAGCTAACGCAACGACAGTAACACAATTGTAGCGCCCGACTGAATAACTGTTGCTCTGGAAAAATATCAATTGCTAGATAGGACAGTTAGCGGGGAGGGTGACGCTATGTGCATAATAATTATTACTATTGTATAATTTTGGCTTTGGCGACTTATTGTTTTTGTCGGCAGTACTGTGTTGTTCACAGATTTCTTAAATTTATTTAAGTTAAAATTTGTCACTTAAATATTCATTTATATTGTAATAGCATTTGGCCCCCACAACCTAGGTGGGACCTAGATAACACGATACCTCTTCGGAGCTTCTGAGTATGTAACGACTGTCAAATATGACAGCCGACGGTGCTCTCCGAGGCACTACAGTCGACCGTACACTGCTTCGTAGGACGTTCACAGAGAGGTTTGACACTTTAGCTGCACGGTTCATTGGTTCACCAGCATTTTTTCATGCGTAGCGCGCCCGTGGGTCACAATGGAAGATCCCGCTAAGCGAGGCTAAGTACACTTACGTAGCTTAGCCGAAGGCTGCTGTGGTTTTTGAAGTCTATTTTAACGCATCTCATTTGAGTACAAACACTTCTTATAAAAAGCGATGAGAAACCGTTTTACTCCTTGCAATGAGAGTAACTTTTTACGTTGCCATATAAAAGATCATTTGGAGCCACCTGAAGCTTTAAACTGAAAGGTTAAAGTTGTAAATACAATTTATAAGGGACCGTTAAATGTTTTTTGTGATGTTGGTAGTTGGTAGAACAAAAATTAAGTCGTTGTACCGACACATCAGTTTTTAGGGTTCCGTAGTAAACAATGAACCCTTATAGTTTCGTTATGTCCATCTGCCTGTCTGTCTATTTGTCCGCTAGCTCAAAGACTGTTAGTACAAGAAAGCTGTAATTTGGCACGGTATACAGACTAATCTGGTCGAGAAAGTGGTAAAATAGAATCAAGAAAAAGTTTTTTTTTAGGGTAGGTACCTCCTCCCCTCTACGTAAAGTCGATGTTTCTTTTTTCTCGACTATGCCATGGGGTATCGTTGGAAAGGTCGTTCAAAAATATCGCGGGTGTGTGAAAACCATTTTTCAATTCAGGGATTCAATTACGAAATATTAAGCTTTAAAGTACAAATTTTTGTTAGTCAGTTAAATGGATATCCATGGATTTATGAAAAAAATCACAATAGTAAAATAGTAAAATAATAGTAGTATAATAGTAAAATAAAATATATGTAACGAAGTTAAAAGGAAAACTATCACAGCTA
The DNA here is from genome assembly GCA_963853775.1 of Xanthia togata. Taxonomy (NCBI): domain Eukaryota; kingdom Metazoa; phylum Arthropoda; class Insecta; order Lepidoptera; family Noctuidae; genus Xanthia; species Xanthia togata. The sequence goes on along the minus strand of OY970817.1, from coordinate 7,970,627 downwards.
ACGGCTTTACAAGTTAACGAGTAATAATCGACCAAGTTAAAGGAGATGGAAAACGGTGGTCCCGAATGTAATAAGTTAAGATATGATCTAAAAAAATTGTCATATTTTTTTATCTTAGAATGTGAAAAATCACCTCAATTCTCAATCTGGAAGCGGAGAAATATGGAAAAGACAGTTTTCGTGAGATTATCGATTGAGTAATCGATTACACAGTTACGAAAATAAAACCTTTGCACTAAATAATTAACTCAAACTAATTAAATGCACTATATACTTATGTGCAATATAGTACATATTATTACAGTCATATTAATAAATAAAATATCAATTAATTACTGAAAAAACAATATTAATGAGTATCGATTTCATATCGATTAAAATTAGTTTTATATTTTTAGTCTGTGTCACTGGCATGACAGCTGACTTACACTGACACTAGACAGTTGCCAACTGCTCTTGTTTGTTCACTCGTTTCGTGTTTTCCGATGCGTTTTGAGTGCTTTCCTGATTGTTCTTAATTTTTCACGACCTCTGCTTTGTATTTTACGGATTACGACCCTGCCTACCTCGTACGACTCTTGCTTTCACACTGGACTCCGAAGATTTTACCGCCGGCTTGTGGATTGGATATTGTTGGAACTCTGGATTGCTGTGTGAATTGTGGGATAAAAACTGGTCACTGCAATACACTGGGCCGACGACCCTTACACGACCATTACCATACCATTTCCTACTAAGTATAATAACTATTAGTGCAAAAGCACATATTTTGCACTTCAGGAATCAGCTGTTAGTTAAAGATTGTAACATAACCTCACTTTTACATAATCTCTTTTATCTCTGTTCTCAGATTGACAAAATCCGCAGAATTTTCAGTGAAAGGTTGATAATATATAAGCTATTCATTGACACCACTTTCATCTTTTTACACCCAGGCCCAAGATTGTATGTAATCGTTTCAGTCTCCTTTGCAGTTTCAAAATCATGTTTTTAAACAACAATGTTAAGTTTGTTCTTGGGATAAATTCATCCCAACTACGGAACCCCATTGTGCGTGGTCCGACGCACTTGGCTGGTTTCGTATACTTAGAATGCATACACGCGATCATTTAACAAAATGCTTCTGGAATGTCTAATTGAATGGACAAATTAAGAAAAAGTTTAGAATGTAAAACGTTCCTATTGAAGTAAAATTCTACATAAAAATGGCGATATCTAATACAAACTTTGCCGGTAACTCCGGTTCTTTTCCGTGTAAAACCACGTGCAGACTGGCGCGACGCGACTCTCACAAAAAAAAAACTTCACGGTAGTACAATTACCGGTTTAGCGTCGCGCCGCACCGTAGCGTTGCGTCAGTTTACATTAGGCTTAATTTCATTTCTGATATTATCCTATAAAAAACGCCAAGCATAGCCCGGTCCATAGCGCGCTAAGCAACCCTGAATTTATGGACCAGCCGTACCGTGAGTGTCCACGTTTTGGTTCCGTAAGTTTTGTTTTTGAATGTTTTAAAAAAAAAAGCGTTGCCCCGCACTAGGAATTTCTCCTGTATTGTGGTTGCGTTTGAATACTGAGTATAATTTAAACTCACATACACAAACAGCCAGACCCGGAACAACTAATTGTAGGTCATACAAATATTTGTTCCGTGCGGGAATTGAACCCGCGACATGCAGCGCAGCAGTCAATCGCTTAACCACTGCGCCAACCGTGCCGACGACATAAGTCATAACAAGCAGGTCGCAGTAATTGAAGACCTTAGTATTTAGGCTCTGTGAAGACTCGATGAAGCTTCTCAAACGCTGCCCAGCCCAGCTGAATTCTGCTGTTAGCCTCCCTCTGACAGTTTCTCTGAGTCCTAAAGTCTTCTCAAAGCTCTGACAGTCTTACCAAATTGCAGTTTGCCCGTGGTAAACGTATTCTCGAATCATCACTACTATATGTATTAATCTCTAAATTACAAAGAAAATCCGTGCTACAGAGAACTGTCGTGAAATTTTGAAAATCACCGCATTTGGCTAACTGACTGATCATAGATCCTCGTAAAATAATCTCAAATCACTTTTTAATTAAAACACCCTCGGAAGGTGAAGGTATAATGATGCAAAACAATTATTCTACCAAGAACGTGATTACGCGACCTTTAAAACCTACCTCAACCCGTTTCAGTAAGCCTTCAAGGCAAAATTATAAATAAATAACAAAAAGATACCTAGTTCTGAAAACACTGACATTTAAACGACCCTTGTCATGTTAAATGTGATGACAACCCTTAAAAATATGTTACTTCATATTCTGTCACGACAATTTTGTGAAAATGGCTTTTTGGTGCGGGGTTTTAGGGTTCCGAAGACAAATGGCAAAAACTGAACCCTTATAATTTCATCATGTTCGTCTGTCTGGATGTTTCCATGGAGTTTCTTGACAATTAGAAAGAAAGAAAATACAAAACACGAGAATAACAAATTGGGGGAAAATATGCGTCACATCCACGCAAAACGGCCATCGCTCAGCATAATGCTGCGACCTTATACGAAACAGAGCCTCAGTGCTGGTTTTCAGCGACAGCCGGCGTTGACGTGATGACGTCAACCGGTGCAGCATATAGAGAAATAACAAAATCAGAAATCAAAAAAAAAATTTTCACAAAAAATAAAACCGACTTCCAAAAAAAACACTACAAAGTGAAAAATAACTTTGATTTCGGAAGTCGGTGTCTTGGGTTTTTTATTTTAGTTTTTTTTGCCACCGACTTCCGAAATCAAAGTTATTTTTCACTTTGTAGTGTTTTTTTTGGAAGTCGGTTTTATTTTTTGTGAAAAAGTTTTTATTTTTCACTTTTTAGTTGTGGTACCTACACAAAACCCCCACAAAAATTTGAATACCAAGTAAATTACAGTGACAGGAACTATTAGAATATCATCCACATATTCTAGGTGGGAAAAATATGTATTATTGAAGCTAACTCAAAAACCCTTCATCAAATCTTGACCAAATTTACATGGGACCACAATTCTGAAGTATGCCCTACCAAAAAAAAAAAAGAATCATCAAAATCAATTCATAATTGGCGGAGTAATCGCGTAACAAACATAAAAAAAAAAAAAAAAAAAACATACCGTCGAATTGAGAACCTCCTCCTTTTTTTGAAGTCGGTTAATAAAATAAATACAATAGGTACTTCCGAAATGTTTATATAAATATAATCTATGTTCTTCTCCATAGGTACCTACTAAGCTTTGCAATGGGCAACTAGCTTCATATTTCTAACTGACTCCTTGACAGTAAAAAAGTTCGTGTAATTGGTTTCATTGAAATAAATGCTTTGAGTTTGAGTTTGTATTACACTCATTTTACTCGGAAACTATTGGCACTTTATCGATGATAATTAGAAAGAAGGTTCTGTGCACTACAAAATAATGGTGTAGTGAAACGTCATGAATTCCCACCCAAAAAAAAAAGAAGGATAGCACTTTACAAACATGTAACCGAGGTAGGGAAAATAATCAAGGGGTAGGTACATATTATTGTTGTGTCCAAGAATTTCAATGATTATAATGTGTCTAAGTGACTTTGCTATTTAAATCAATAGTTTTTAAGATTATGATCTTGGTTTCAACCCCAGAAATAACTTCGTTTTTCATAGCTTTTTAAAGAAATACTATAAAATACAGACTATGTTACCGACCGCAAAAACTGGCCGGTAAAATCAATACTGCATGCGTAAATATCCCTTCAGACTACGGAACCCTTCACTGTACGTGGTCACGCACTTGGACGTTTTTTTTTATTAAAATATTTTTATCATTAAAATAGTATATTTATGGAACCTTGTGAAATATACGTATTTCAACTGACTTACACAAATATTTTAGTTTTCTTACTGCACTTATCCATCTGTCAAAACTAGAAAATTGCACCAAATTGCACCAATTTATTTTAAAGGAAGCTTATCTACTTACTAATCTACTAAAGAAGACTTACAAAAACTATGGCTATCTACTTGGCAAAAAATATATTAAATGTTATTAAAATGCGCGGACGCGGATGTATCATACGGTGTACCACAGGGAAGTGTTCTAGGACCTACACTATTTTTAATTTACATTAATGACCTTTGCAATATGAGGATTAATAATGCCAAAGTATTCTCATACGCCGATGATACAGCTGTCGTCTTCTCAGGGAAAACATGGGACGAGGTTAAAAATAGTGCAGAAGAAGGGCTAGCTCTTGTTGCAACTTGGCTAAAAAAAAATCTGCTCACCCTGAACACTAGCAAAACCAACTACGTTTGTTTTAATGTTTATAATCGGTTTCAACCAGACAAGGAATTTAGTCTAAGAATCCATACGTGCGACATATCTACTATTGGAACTTGCTGCAATTGTCCTACTATCCAACAAGTTACCCAAACAAAGTATCTGGGAGTGATTATTGACCAGCGTCTCTCCTGGCATCCTCAACTGGAACTAGTCATGAGTAGGGTACGAAAACTTATTTGGATATTCAAAGAGCTGAGATATGTTGTACCAAGGAGAATAAAAGTAAATAAAAATAATGACAACCAAAGAAGTCTATTAAATGAAATTTATGTATCCTTGGTCCAGTCCGTTTTAATATATTGCATAACTGCATGGGGTGGAGCAACGAAATCTAGTTTTCTAGAGTTAGAACGTGCTCAAAGAGCGATACTTAAAGTGATGTACTTCAAAAAAAGAATATTCTCCACTGAAAAGCTTTACAAATTATGCAATCTGCTGTCAGTGAGAAAATTGTACATCCTTCTTATCATCCTCAAAATGCACAAAGAGACTCCATATGATCCTAAAATACTAAAAAAGAGAAAGAAACATTGCATAGTAAACGTTCCCTCAACTAAAACTGAATTTGCCAGTAGACAATATAAAAAACGCTCCGCCTATTTATACAATAAAATTAATAAATTAATATATATTTATGATAAAAAAAAATATGAATGCAAAAAAAAGCTAACAACATGGCTACACAATTTAAATTATGATGACACAGAGTTATTTTTGCAACGTGTGACTTAATAATAAATAATATAGAGACATAATATTCGCTTAGCTATTCACAAATATATTATGCGCTCAAAATCTCTCTCTCACACTTTCCCCCACACACATTCACTCACACACACACTCACTCACTCACTCACGCACACACACAAATACACACGCAGGTGCGCACACACGCTTATACAATTTATCGTTCCTTGTTTAATTTTGTTTTTCTTTTTTACTTTTTTCTTTTTTTGTTATTTGCCTATTTATTTTGTATCACTATAATGTAAGGGAAGAGCGGAGCCTTCAACTACAGGCATTTCTATGCCTAAATGGAGACTCCTTGACATGCAATGTAACCCAAATTGATACGTAATAAACTTATTTTATTTATTTTTTTATTTTTTAAAATGGCTTTATATATATTCAATACAACAAAACAATTTGCCTATTTTTTGAAAAACACGTGAACTTTTGTCATTTCACACTTGCATCAAATTTACGGCAGCCTCAGTGTGTAAGAGAGCAGTGTTAGCCCAGTGATAACGATCGTGACTTTCGAGTTGTAGGTCCTAGGTTCGAAACCAGGCAGGCCATTTACTTTGTGTAAATTATTTCATTACCACTGCTCTCAAAACGGTGAAGCATATCATCGTGAGGAAACTGACCGAAATGTCCTAGAATCAAAAATTTCAACTCTAACTCAAACTCAATGCATTTATTTCAATTAAACCATTTACAGGCACTTTTGAATTGTCAAGGAGTCGGTCAGTCAGAAATATGAAGCTAGTGGCCCATTCCAAAGCATAGTAGGTACCTATGGAGAAGAACGGGCAAGAAACTCCACGGACACTTCTTTTAAATAAAAAAATTTATACACAAATATTGGTTACATCATTCATGTTGAAATTATACATGTGAGAACAATTTAGAAAGACGTGCACGTTATATCATCCGTAATAAAAAGATGAAAACAAAGATTCATTCAAAAAATTAAAGCAAGTTAAAATAAGCAGCATTGGCAGCTAGAGATAACCAGTCCCAACTGACGGCGCCCATTCACGAACATGACGCATGGATCAGCTCCATTCAGCTCAACCATTTTGATGGGAGCTAAATGATCCAACACACGCGCCACCATCAGCGAGACATCTGAGTGAGCATGACATACTCACAGCTGCCAGGGCACATTCAAGTCAATGAAAGACATATTACCCGGTAAATGGTAGCTCTTCGTCTCTAGTACATAGTACTCACACCTGTGCTATGCAATTGTGTTTTACAAGGAGATTGAGTTTAAACAATACCACGATGGTCTTACAATCTTCAGCAGCTCCAACAGTATTTTCAAAATGTTAATCAATTACCTAGTTGTGGTTGTGGAGCAGGACCAGCGATGAGCCAAGCATTTATATCAGCGATTTAATCCCCCAACTTATAATATGCCTGCGTGCATAGTGTGCCAACCCGCACTGGGCCTTTGTGATGGTTTAAAAATCACTCAATGCCTAGGGAAGGGATAAAAATATAGTATTTTTCTATAATTCGGGGTGAGGTAGAAAACATGCAAAGGGGATTTTTCTGAAGTATTTTCTCCAGCAAAGCACCACGTGGTCTCATTTAAAAATAGGGTATAAAATTCAAGTTCTCATTATTTTTGAAAAACCAAAACCGATGTAAAATTAATAATTACCTAGTTTTGTATAATTACGTTAGGTACAGCGAATGTTACCAAAACCTAATTATTATAATAAGTATTATAATTAGAAAAGAAAAGATTATCTTGTAAAAAACGATTTCAAATAAATGTAGGTAGTTCTAAGTAATCTTTAAGTACAACATTAACAAAAACATAGCTTACATAGGTCTATTTATAACCTTGTTTCCAATTGATTTTAATTCCACTTAAACAAACAGCATCTTTATGCTAGTGTAAATAAAGTTGACTTTAGACTGACTAGTACTGTTGAAAAAGTCATAAAAAATATGAAGATGTAGCGCAAACTGAACCTTATGTGTAGGCATTACAGTTTGTTTTTCCTAAAACTTGTGTTTGTTTACATGTTTGGCAAATAAATTGCGAACGCAGATTACCTACATAATTTCGTGGAAAAAAAAACCAGTCGAATTTTCATAAAATTTCCAATTATAAGTTTATAATACTTTTGTATCCAATATGTACTCAATTTGTACATACTTAAAAAAAGTACCTTGAAAGGGTAAGAGTGCAGATACTTCATTTTTATTACGGTGTAGGTACCTATAGAGCATCTCTCCAGCAACCCCAAGTTATGATTATGAGGAAACTTACGTAGGTGCTTATTATTTTTATGGTGTACAATAAAGAGTATTCTATCTATCTATCTTATTGTATTAACAAAGAAGTGTCTGACAATAAATGTACTGTTTTTACAACAGGTATATTTATAAACGTTGCTTAAAGTTAAGAGACGTTCAACGTCAAAAATGTATAGTTAAACAGTCGCAAATCATTAATTAACTTTAAGCAACGTTTATGAATAAACCCCTAAATATGCAAGCTGTGCCTAGTTACCTACGTCAAGTTTTTTCTCGGGCTGTTGATATAAACGCCTGAGCAAAAATACATAGCAAAGTGAAAATATACAATTGATAATGTAAAAGGATAAAATGTAATTATGTATACAATTCTGTATTTTGTAAGTAAAACTTATTGTAATGATTATTATTATCCAAAAATAAATACTTTAAATAATATAAGCTGTTTAAATTCCATTAGTAGGTACTTAATTACCCATCCATACTAATATTATGACTGCGAATGTTCCTGTATGTCTGTCCGTTGAGATACAGAGGTAGACGGTAGACCATGGCCTTAAAACACGCACTGGTTGATCAATCAGGTTAAGCTACGCTTGATACAGTTGGTCCGGGGATGGGTGACCATCTTTACATACCAACAACACGCCGTTGGTCCCGGCTGTCATTCATGAATCTTTGACAGTAGTTACGGGTCGTCAGAAGCCCGAAAGTCTGACAACCAGCCTTACCAAGGGGGTATCACCCCAGTTACTGTGTTGTGGAAGTCACATAGGCAGTCGCTCCATGTAAAATACTGGTATTCAGCTGCATCCGGATAGACTGGAAGCCGACCCCAACATAGACGAGTTCCGACCTCCACTCAGGCAAAAGTTAGAACTACTTGTCTATTGTTGTTGTTATTTTTTTTTTCATAAAATGAGGTAAGTATAGGTAACTTTAGGCCGTAAAAAAAAGTCGGTAGTATTAAAAAAAATCTATATTCAAACAAAATAACTGCACTTTACATTGGTATATAAACTAAACTGAGATTCTTTTTTAAGTCTAATAAATACACATAAGCTTGTATAAATATCAATTCATCAACGATTACATTTCGCTATCGATACGATTAATAACATCACGGCTGTATTTCTTGCACGGGTAGGCAAAGGTGAGATTGTGTAGGTACCATCGAAGAAGTTCATATCTATACACCATAAGGACTATTTCTGCTTGGAGCGCTGGGCCGTTATATCACTGGGGTGGTAACAGATGTGGTCTGTGTGTTCATGGGATTTTGTTTTGGAACTGCTTATACCTATATGAAGTTCTTCGATAGTACACATACTTTATGTCAGTTATTAGTAAAAGCGACCTTATTGTCATTGGACAAGAATCCCAGACCGGACTGGTAAAGAGGACTTTGTAATTGATAAACCCTGAAATTGTGTTATTTTCTTTAATACGCACGACAAACTCTGCTTGCGCGATGCAGGATTTTGCGTGACGTCATCGTGTTGCGTAGTTTGCATGTGGCGATGTATATGCAGCTACAAGCTCATACACAAAAATAGTAAGTATCAAAAATATAGATAGTGAAGCGTTCTCGTAATGAATTCATAAACAATTTCTTCTAAGGGCCTTACCACACTGGCGATTTGCAAGCGTGTTTTCGTAACAAGAACGATTGACGTGACGTAAAAGAGAGACCGACGAAAACGTGGAGAACACGTCGCCTCTACTTTGCTTCGCACCCGTGGAGAGCAGGTTCACAAATCGCTTCACTAGAAATACGCTGGCCAATCGTCAGTGTGATAACGTTATATCAGCGATTTAATCCCCCAACTTATAATATGCCTGCGTGCATAGTGTGCCAACCCGCACTGGGCCTTTTTTTTTTTTGGCTGGGAAATCGTCAAATGACTTCTCCCGCTCTGGGTGGAGCGGGAGGGCGTGTCAGACTCTTACTGACTAAAACCCACCCGTGTTCCTTCTGTTGCCTGTGCAATGCCAGGAGGCCACGGTATCCCTTTCGGATTTTCCCGCAACCCCGGCAGGCAATGGTCTCATCGGACCCCTTCACTTGCTGATGTCTCTTTGAGGCGCGCGTGGAACACAACGCGCCGTCGACCCGGGCCTGGTCCTTACCGGACGGCGAGCTACCCATTGCTCACCGTCCGCAAGCCCGCGCCTACGGTGGCCGGGAATCGGCAATCGATTCCCGACGCCCAGGGCATCTCCTCTTGAACCCGCACTGGGCCTGCGTGGTCGATTACAGCCCGTTATTCCCTCTCACAGAGTGGAGGCCTATGTACTAGCAGTGTGAACATATAGGCTAATTATACAATGTTTAATATTTATGTACTGTTAAACTAACTAACATTGATTATTGACTGCCTCGCTGGTCTAGTGGTCGCAAGCGCTACTGCTGAGCATGAAGTCCTGGGTTCGATTCCCAGGTTGGGACAAGTGGTATTGGGTTTTTCTATATGGAATTTCTTGGTAACAGCTCGGACTTTGGATATGTGCCCGGTTCATGGCAATAGGCTCGCCCCCTATTACATGGGACCTAAACATAACTGGCGAAATGTGGGTGTACTGTATGTATCGACGCCAACACATAAACCTACTACAATCTGTCAAATTTCTTTAATAGATTTTAAACTTTATAACTACAGTATAAGGTTCAAAGTTGATTGGGAAAATTTGACAGTTTCGGGTAGGTTGACGTGCTGGCGTCTGTACCTCTGCCCAACCCTTCGGGGAAACATGGCGTGATGTTATTTTATGTTAATATACTATAATTATTTTACACTAGCACTGCCCGCGGCTGCGCTCCCGTGGTCTTTCCCGCGGGACCCGTTATTTTTCCCGGGATAAAAATTAGTTTAAGAATTTTTCAAATCCGTCCAGTAGTTTCGGAGCCTATTCAATACAAACAAACAAACAAACGAACAAACAAACAATCAAATCTTTCCTCTTTATAATATTATTACCTATAGATCTCTGCCTACCTCTTTCGGGGAATAGGTAGGCAGAGCCCCCAGCTTAGTTACAGCGATTAACTCTGAGAACTTTCTAGGAAGTTGAAAAGAGGCTCAATTTAAAAAAAACATAACATAACATCACGCCTTATTTCCCCGAAGGGTTGGGCAGAGGTGTACCTATAGTACACCCACATTTCGCCAGTTATGTTTAAGTCCCATGTAATAGGGAGCGAGCCTATTGCCATCAATCGGGCACAAATTCAGACTCCGGGCTGCTAAGAAATTCCAGAAAGAAAACCTCTATGATACTGGGACCTCGACCTGGGAATCGAACCCAGGACCTCAGTACAGCAGTAGCGCTTGCGACCACTAGAACAACGAGGAAATCAGTGCGTTTAAAAAAAAGGGTGTAAAAATGTTTTAGAGGTTCATTAAGAGGAGGCAAATCCCTAAATTGTGTGTTAATTTGCATTAATATTCTGAAACAGGCACGCATACAATCAAAATAGAACTTTAGTATGTGATTTATTGGATCTTTTTCTTTCCATGTACAAGACAGTTACGTAATTGTAACATTTTCGGTCGATTTTTTATTCGAAAATCATATCTTTTTTCTAAAGATTATTTATTAAATAAAATGATGATTACTCGGCTTTTATGCCTAAAACAAGTATTCACAGTAAGAAAATATAGTTTATTAACCAGCTACAAGATATTTTTGCTATAGATCAATTATTACTTTAGTTATATGCGAAATAAGAATTGAGACTTACGCCATTTAGTTTCGTGCGCGAACACTATCAAAGAGCGCACGCGATATTCAACTTTATTACTGATGTGTTAGCGTTTAGCATATATCGGAGTGGCGGGGTGCATGGGGGCGGAGCTTGCGTGAAATTGTGTTTAAAGTGCCTGGTCTTAATTTTAAAAAGCGTCCACCGTTGGAAGGTCAATAGGAAAATAAATGTTAAGAGAATTTGTTGAATATTTCCCTTTTTACACAACCCTGTTATAACACCAAAGAATAACAAATTCTACATTCAGTCCCCAGTCTTTTTAATTCAAAAATTAATCCTTTAAATGCGCCTTACGTAAGGTAAGAGGCACAATAATTATCAGACTTCGTGACTAAAGTTTTTAAAGACCCCAAGACATTTAATTAAAGGGAAGTCCAATTAGGAATAGGTAGTAATTTAATTTATGAACTTAATTAAGTTTTTTAAAGGTAATATGTAAGTACTGTAATAATAGAAGGAATAAACAGGTGAGTGAGATATGACGGTTTTATCTATGGTAGACAGCACAATTTTTTCTTTTATCAAAATAGGTTTACAGCACATTTTGACAACTTAGATCATGAGACTATTTTGTTGCGCCCCATCATTGTTTTCATAGAGTGATTGTCTTTCTGTGCAATAGAGTCTGACTCAGTTTTCTTACAGTTTCAAGTCGATGGATTTCCGATTGAAGACTAAAGCCCGCGCTATTGCGCGCGCCCTTGGGCAGCAGCGCTTGATTTAATTCGTTACATAGAAATTTATACAATTTTATTGAGCGCCCAAAACGCAGCATACTGAGCGCGCGCCTCGGGTGCTTGTTAGAAATAGTCCCTAAGATTTAAAAAGGTTTGTAAAATTAAGTTTGATTTATTTTGTAATCCAGTCATCCCAGTGGGCCCTATCAGAATACCAGTGCTGCGGTATTTATTTTTGAAATATCGCAGCATAAAGCTGAGATAGGAGCCTTTTTAACCTCGTCGTCAGAATTTTTTTTATTAAAAAAAAAAATGTTTATTTATTTTATTATTTATGTACACGCAGAACAGACATAATCATAATTATGAGTACAAAGGTACTGCTTATTTCTTAAGAAATTCCTTCCAGCAGGCCTGCGACAGGAGAAATGAGAAAGAAATGTAGACAATAGTGTCTGAGAACAAGAAGAGATTTTTTTATAAATATGCGAAGTCTTAAACTAAAATATTGAAATAAACCTACACGTATAACGTAATAAATTAACATATACTTAAATAAATGCATAAAGCTTAAATATATAAACATTCATACTATAGGTATATAAATACTCACAGTTGAGAGGAAAGGTAATGAATGCTCTTTTACTCGATATTTGAATATAAGAACATGAACATTATGTTTTCGTTTATTCAAAAAATATGTTATTATTTTATTTTATTTTTACTGTTTGAGTTTCCCGTGCGTGTCCCAAATTATTATTTTATTTTTTTTTTTGTACCTAGGCTGCATGTACGAACTAGGCTGTATAATACAAACTTACTTAAAAACCACGAGGAATCTTCAGAAGGGTTGCAACACTAAAAGTCATATAAAACAAAAGAAATACAAGACATAACAAGGCTGTATATGGAAGTTTCCATTTCCGTGTTCTGCCGATCAAAGTTGTGACAATAGGCAGCGTGTACCTATTGTGCCTATTTCAAGAAGGAAGCCATCTTTGTGTAGGTAGCAATGAAGCTAGAAACGATAGCTTTTGAATTTCCCTGTTTATATAATGGATTCCTATATGTTACCGATCGTTATGGATAGATTATAGGCGGTGTTTTTTAGGGTGAAACCGGACCCCATTACTAAGACTCCGCTGTCCGTCTGTCACCAGGCTGTATCTCATGAACCGTGATAGTTAGACAGTTGGAATTTTCACAGATGATGTATTTCTGTTGCCGCTATAACGATAAATACAAAAACAGAATAAAATAAATATTTAAGGGGGGCTCCCATACAACAGCCATGTTTTTTTTAGTTTTTTTTTTATAGATAATGGTACAGAACCCTTCGTGCGCGAGTCCGACTCGCACTTGGGCTACTGTGTTTTCAGATAACCTATTAAATATTTTTGGGAATGTTTAATGATAAAATACGTACTTAATATTTATTACTCTTTATCATACCAGTTTCATTTTGCCAATTATTTTTATGTCCCATGTAATAGCGGGCAAACCTATTGCCATCCATCGAAAAAAAAAAAGTAAAATATGTGTTATGTGTATGCGTTATAGTGAAATATGTCCTGCGCTCTAATATAATTTAACATCTTGTGTACCCACCATATTTCAGGCAAATAAATGATTTTTACTTTACTTTACTTTACTTTATCGAGTACAAACCCAGACTCCGGGCTGCTACTGAGAAAGTCCTCTGAGAAGAACCCCTTTGTACACCGCACGGTTTCTTTACGGTACGGCGAATAAACCGCGCCGTAGAAAAAAAAGTGTCGGTCAACAAGCCTCCATAGTGATCCATACAACACTGACGATCGTTCCTTCACATGGCGAATAAACTGTAGTAGTACAAAGGGCCTAACTAATAATAGGTATACAAGACTTATATTTGATTAATTTATTTTCTGAATCCATAAAATAAATAAATCAAATAGGGTAGGATAAAGGAAAAGGTTCAATCATTACGTTTTTATCAATTTGAATAAACAAATAAATCAAACATAAAATTAAAATACAAATCTGAATTCCTAAAAATCAATAAATAAATCAAGTGTTGAAAAATTAATAAAAGGCTTTATTCGATCTAGGCGGCGGGATTCAATATTCAAATATAAAACTGCACACACGATTTAAAACTCTATTCGACAATAATAAGGTCTATTTGAATTTGAATCTTGATCCTAGTTTTACCCAGATTGCGCCCAAAGGATTTGAAAATCTTGACAAGCGATTTTAAACTTAAAATCTAGTCAGCTAAAGCTTTTCTCAGCTTGGAATTATGTTTAATATAAAATAGATGAGAGAGGCTTTAGATATTAAACGAAAACAATGTTCTTTAAGTTACTTTTCTAATAAAGTGTTTGTGGGACACAATATTTTGGCGCGAAAAGAAAGACATTCTGACTTTTTTATTGGATTTTAAAAGATTCTGTGATCGTTTATTAAATTTGTGCTGACGAAAATTTCTTTTTTCAAAGATAACTGGATTAAAGCACTCAGCTTAACTTTATTAATATTTTTCCTTTTAAGTTCTCATTAAGGTGAGTATACACTAGAGTATTTTGTCGAGCATTTTCATGTAATGTAACGTTCTTGCGAATGCTCAATGCTGCGTTCGACCTTGCGTTCATTGTAACGATCTGCCCTCGGCCCGTAAATCTCACTCCATGTCGCCCGCGTTTGTCTCTTTGCTCGATAAAATGTTACACCAATGCACACGTTGGTTTTTAAAAATCTGATTGTAACAAAACATCGAGCGTCGTGTTCGAAGTGCGTTTCGAAAAAAATTAAGAATGTAAATACTTTTTTACATCCTTGCACATATTAATATTATAATTATTTCATTTATTCCACTATTTATATACAAATTATATTTCTAAATACTTGAATAAAAAGAATATAAAAACATTTAAAAATATAAAAAAATAGTAGCCCACTGGTATCGGGAACAGGGTCAAAGCTACCGGGTCAGGGCTCCAGAGAAAGGAACCTCCTATCAATGCGAGCCGTGTCCATGAGTACTTACCGCTTTCTGAACCAATAAATTGTATTATTATTTTAAAAGTCATCATTCGTTTTTAAATCATATAAATACGTGTGTGTAAATAGAACGGCAAATGCTCGATGTTCTGTTAGAAGTAAATGTTCTAGTCTATTACCTACTCACCTTTATAATTATCACTTTAAACTTCAGACTAATAACGGAGATTTTTATCAAAAATGTATTACACATCAAATTTTTGAACTAGGTGCTGCGTTCGGTAGCGCCCGCGAGTACCCTAATTATTTCTCTAAAATAAAAGTATCCTATAAGTTACTCCTTATAACATCAGCTATCTGCCAGTGAAAGTCCCGTCAAAATCGGCCCAGCCGTTTCGGAGATTAGCCGGAACAAACAGACAGACAAAAAAAAAAGATTGACACAGCATTTCTGTTACTTTTACCAAAGAAAAAACTATCGACAATCAAAAAAATATTTTTTACTTTTTCTATTTTCGGCCGTAAATATACAGGATGATATGAAGCTGGGTGCAAAGCTTTAAGGCGAAGATAGTACAGACAATTTAGAACCATTTAAGCCATGGTTATCTTAGACGATGTCTTACTATTTTTTTTAAGGTTATAAGGTTTACAAAAGGTATTTATGTTTTTTTTTTTTTTTTGTGAACTTAAAATGTCTGTAAACAAAATGTCTTACGACAAAGAAGCTTAAAATTTGTTTCGCTAGATTGCTTACTCATTACTTTAATTAAATAAAATAAAAATTAATTCAGCACATCACAAGCAGTTTAGTTAAAATTTTGGGAATATTCGAAAAAAAAACATAAAAATTAGATTTAAAAAAAATGGTAAGACTTCGTCTAAGACAACCATGGCTTAAATGGTTCTAAATTGTCTGTACTATCTTCGCCTTAAAGCTTTGCACCCAGCTTCCAATCACCCTGTACATCGGGCCGAGTTTCGTTGTAATTTTTGGCCGAAAAACCATTTTATTTTCGGTCAGACTAGTAAATCTGTTATGTTATACTAGCTACGCCCCCCGGTTTCACTCGTATAAGTCTCGATCCCGTGGGAATATTGAGATAAAGAGTATCCTATGTCCTACTACTCTTATGTTACCAATATTATGGTCTACCCAAGTAACAAACAAACATACTCACTGACGCGTTAGAATTCGACAACAGTGCTGTTCATCCGAATAACACAGCTGTCTCAGTATAGAAGAGGTAGTCTAGCGAATTCATAGCCTATTTATCCGCTAGACTAAATCGTCAGTTCCCGAATCTGCCCGAATGTGTGCAACAGCATCTGTCGCCATAGATTCACAAGCTAAGGGGGAATATGTATAGATGTAGGCTGTTTTAACTGTAGGAATTGCGTAACATCAGGTGCACAGCATAGCTTATAGATACCACCTTAGAGACCTCCTTATAAGCTACACCGGTTGACGTCAACACGTCAACGCCGGGTGTCGCTGATAACCAGCGCTGGGGCTCTGTCTCGCATAGGGTTCCAGCATTATGCTGAGCGATGGCCGTTTTGCGTGGATGTGACGCATATTTTCCTCCAAATTGTTATTTTCGTGTTTATGTTTTTTTTATCTCTTTCCTTGCGTCATCTTGTACCGCAAATAAACGTATTTTCTGTCTTTTTTTTTTGACCACCACATGTCCACTGTAATGATGAAATGATTTTTTCACCACTCCCGCACGAAAGAAGTGTCTTTCCTCTACGAAAACAGTGAGGAAAGTTGGATTTTCCTCACTCCTTGAACAGTGAGGAAAGTTGGTTTTTCCTCACTGTTTGAACAGTGAGGAAAGTAATGATCCCGTTCAGAAACTAACCTTGCCTGATTTTTTTATGTTAAGTTTTAAAGATATTTTTAAATATAAAGAATTATTTTGATTTGCTTTGTGTCTATTTAATTTATTTACCTATGATGACTGAATACTTTCTTGCTGGGACTGGTGAAAAGTTTTGTATGCAAACATGTGAGCAAGTTCATTCGTTTTGTTGAGTCTTTCGCTTACTCAGGTTTGAAATTTAGGAAAAACGAACTTTCCTCACATGTTGGATAAATAACTATATTTTCTGTAAATAAAAACCGTGGTAAAAAGACTGTCTGCATACTCGTAGAGGAAGAATAAGTTTAAATTACCACGCTTGTTTATGGCGCATTTTGGAGATGTTGTCGTTCAAAATACCTATGAGTGACAAACAAGACATTTATTTTTATTGTGTTATGGGCCAGCTGTTGACCTCCATCTCAAATCGTTTTATTGTGGCATAGGTTATACAGACAGATGTTAAGTAATTTACAGTCCCATTATGTCCTACCAAATAGGCATACAATAAGTATGCAGTATATTTTTAGGGTTCCGTAGTCAACAAGGAACCCTTATAGTTTCACCATGTCCAAACTCAAACTCAAACCATTTATTTCAATTAAACCCTTTACAGGCACTTTTGAATTGTCAAAGAGTCAGTTAGTCAGAAAGTTGAAGCTAGTTCGTCTGTCTGTCTGTCTGTCTGTCCGCGGTTTTGCTCAAAAACTATTGGTACTAGAAAGTTGTAATTTGGCATGAGTATACAAGTTAATGACGCCAAAAAAGTGGTAAAATAAATTTAAAAAAAAACAATTTTTTAGGGTACCTCCCTTACATGTAAAGTGGGGTTGATAATTTTTTTTTTCGTCCTTCCTTGGGGTTTGTGAAGACCGTTTTTTGATTAAGTAAACCGTTCGTGGCTTATCAAGCTTTAAAGTACCAACTTTCGTTAGAGTCAAGTGTCCCCCCCTCTACCCACTAAACTGTTGTAGTTATAAATTCAAATGTCACGGCAGTAGTACTTTTAAATAACGAAATTTAAAGGAAAACTATCATACTTAAGTGGGACTTACAACTTTACGAGTAATAATCGACCAACTTAAATTTGCGGTTCCAAAAACATGTTCTCCCATATATTCCGTATTGGAGAACATGTTTTTCAATTACCAAGTTAAGTTTGTTCTTACGATAAATTCATTCCAACTACGCATTCCCTTCATTGTGCGTGGTCCGACACGCACTAAGCCGGTTTTTTTTTTATTAGGTATCACTTTTAAAGACATTTTACAAAATAACAATTAAGTGTATGGTGAAAGATTGTAGTTGGTACTAATTATTAAGAAAATCTTGGATCGTGTAGTAAGCTTGATGGCCTGATGGAAAGCGATGGATGAGGTCAATGATGGAACGAGCAAGCTCAGAAGATGTCTGGTGACGAAGGTTGCTGTCGTGTTTCTGGCTTATAGCATGTAGGCTGTATTGCTGTGTAACATTTTTGAAGTGAAAACTTCTTTAGGCGCGTTGAGCACTTTTTGGGTGAACAAAAGTCATGGAACTCGCGTCAGTGTCACCGCACGCTTCCCATGAGCTATTGTATACTGTTTTCACTTCTATCGGCAGTCCCCAAACACTGCCCCGCATGTTTTTCTTTGTTTTGTCACTAATACCGGCAACGCGTGCGTAAGTGTGTAACAGGAATCCGGGGAAGTGCGCGCTATTTGATTTGACCAATGAGCGCGCGGTGCTAGAGTTTGCTGTCAGAAACGACTTTGACGAGGCCTCGCCCCATTAATGTTGCTTATTACCAAGCTGAGATGTCAGATGTTACACATGATATGCGACTACTGTAAGGCTCGCTTGTTTTTTATTCTATATACATACATAAACTCACCCCTTCTTCCCATGGGGGTAAGCCGAAACTACAGAACGCCACCTGCTACGATCCTTACATACTCCTTTTGCCTCGTTTACGTTCATACGTCTGGTCATACACGCACGCCGGTTGCGAGTACTACGCACCTGTCCAATCTCAAGAACATCACCAATAAGGTCAGTATCTAAGCCGTCCCCTCCAGGCGTTTCCATTCACATCTGCCTTGTAAATAGATTTTTGTTAGTCGCCTTTCATTCATCCTCTCAACATGACCAAACCATCTCAGCATACCCTTTTCGATTTTATTCTATTACATAAAAAGGTGTAAGTAATAATAGGTAGAAACACATAAGGATAAAAGGGTCACTTATAATAACCCCCTCACATAATTATAACTACAATACAAAATTATAACTCCAACATAACCATACATTTTCCAACAGATCTGCAAAGCCATTCAAGCGGTCGTATCCTAAGCAAGCCCACGTTTTGGCTATAAACCCCTTTGAGCCAACTCTGATGTCCCTTTGGCAATAATAGCCGAAATAAAGGCCATCAGATGAACCTTCGACCGTTTATAGCCATTTTTATTTGTTTGTTATTGGCTGTCTGTTCCTATTGGGGACTATTTATAGGTTTTATGGACTGTAAGAACCTCATTCTGGATCTGGATTTAGAAATCTTCGATGAGGTGAATCGATTAATTGTCGTACTTATCGTTTTTAATGTTACGCTTGCTTTGTCATCTGTTCGTGGATGGGCGACTATTCATGATGGAGACCCCTCCGTACCTCGGAAAGCACGTTAAGCCGTTGGTCTAAGCTGTCATTCGAGATATTTGACGGTCTTTACGGATAGTCGGAAGCCTAATAGTCTAAGAACCAGTTTTACCAAGGGGTACTGTTTTACCCAATACAGATAGTGCAATCCACTACGACGCGCCCCTCTCCGCGATTACTGTACTGTAAGCTGTACTGTAATACGGAGCGGAGCCGCGTGGGGCGCGTCGTCGTGGATTGCACTATCTATAACTGGGTTATTGCACACGATTCAAAAGCGAACTCATTTGTTTTTAAAGTTCGCTCGTTCTAATTTCGAAGTTACTTTTGGTCTAAGATCCGACCTAGAGATGACCTTCACCAAACACTTTTCATCCATTAAACAAATGGCGAAAAAAAACATTTTTGAATTTTTAATTAATAATAGTCTGGTCAAATTTGTTTTTGCCAACCCACTCGTTTTGTAACAAGTACTTAATTTGATTTAAAATATTTTTCATCCAGTAAACAGATGGGTGAAGGTTATTCCTAGGTCGTATCCTCTACTATTACTGCCCTTTAAGAGGGAACAGGACCTGCGAGGAATTTGAAAAATAGGTATTGATGATGATGATGATGATGGGACTCCCTTTTCCGCACTTAGACTCTCATTTGGTCCGTTGTGCGTGGGGATACTGGCTAACAGAGCCAGCCTAGCTTCGCCCAAAAGCACAGAAGCCTCCTGGGGGCTTCACAGGCTTCGCGGAGCGACCTCACTGTTCCGAGGATTTCTTCCCGTTGAGAAGCCACAGCCTCGCACTCCAGGATAACGTGGGCGGCTGATTCCTCGGCGTCAAGGCAGCCCCTGCAAAGGGGGCTATCTGTGGCGCCTATGTTGAAAAGATGTTTGTTGAGCGGGTTATGGCCCGTAATTGTTCCTATAATTATTCTAAGGTTATTTCTACCCAGGTTGAGAAGTTTTTTGGTTAATCGCGGGTCTACAATTGGTAAAGCCAATTTTGACTGTCTACAGTCTGTTGCCCGTGACCATCTGTTGTTATGGAGTTCGGTCGATCTTTGGCGAATCCATGCACGAAATTGTGAGAAAGGCAGAGGGAGAAGTGGATACGGGCCTAGCACTTCCATATCAGAGCCTCTCTTAGCAAGTTCATCAGCGGCATCATTGCCTAAGGATCCACTATGCCCTTTGATCCACTGGAGGGTAATGCGATTAAACTTCGATAAACTCTCCAGAGCTAAATGGCACTCATAAATTAGTTTATTGTTAGTTTGTTTGTTTTCTAAAGCTTTGAGCACAGATAGGCTGTCGGATAGGAATTTAATACCGTAGTCCCGTAAAAATAGGTATTTGAAGAAACTATTGCCGTCGTCTTACCTCAAGTCCGCCCCCGTAGAGTGCGATAGGGACAGCTGTAGCTCAGACCGATTATATCACAATGACGTTTTGTATTCCCCCTTTCGAGTCGATTCACTGATTTTACACTAAAATTTTAAGAAAAAGTATTTTTTAACAGAAAAATGCTATTATAACATTAATGAATATTTAAACGATAAAATATAATTTAATAATGAATAAAATTTCTGTATGTATTTATAAATAATTCTTATTATGGTATTATTGGATTTATTTTAGATATATTATTATTTTTCATTTTTCATTTTTTTTGTATTTTTAAAGCTTCCTCTCTCCTACTATATCTTTGTCTTTTGCTGTGCCCGACAGGGTCCATAATGATCTCATTTTTAATTTACCACCTAAGTACACATTGTGGAATGCAAATAATGTTTGAGTATTGAGTATTGAGTTATTTTCTTTTTTTTGTATTGTTTCGTGTGTGTGTTTTTCTATGTGGAATTTCTCAGTAGCATCCCGGAGCCTGGATTTGTGCCCGGTTGATGGCAATAGGCTCGCCCCCTATTACATGGGGCTTAAGCATAACTGGCGAAATGTTGGTGTACCTGCTACAGGTACACCTCTGTCCAACCCATCGGGGAAACAAGGCGTGATGTTGTGTGGTTATGTTACGTGTCTACAGCACACCTTGATTTTATGAAGAAGAAAAAAAGATTGCTCTAGGGGCATTATTCAGGAAGAAAAAAGGGGAATACATTTGTATGGAGAATCGCAGGCCCTGTTCCCTCTTAAGAAACAATACAATAATTTATTAGTCTTTCGGTCAAATATTTTTTAACAACTAACATTTCACCATCTTAAACGATGAAATACACTCGAGAGCAATGAATCCGGGTCACTTAAAGAATGTTAAAAATCTCGGAAACTAAAAATGATAGGTTAATGAAATAAATTGTATTTAATAGACAATGTAATACTCCTTAAATGAAAGTAAAAAAAATATGAGTCACCATACATTTTATTAACACAAAATTACATAAAGAAAAAAACTGCTGATCTCTCCTTAAAACAAAAATAGGAAACATGAAATTTTTGAACTTTATTACGATTTTCTTGAATTTTAATACTTCGTATTGCCTCCTCGTGCTTCCATTACTGCGTTTACGCGGTTTGGCATGCTGTACACCAAGTTCCTTATACGATTTTGGGGAATATTCTCCCATTCCTCTGTGAGAGCAATTTTGAGCTCACGAAGCGTGATTGGAAACCCTCCCGGGTTTCGTTGTTTTACGCATCTGCCTAGCTCGTCCCAAGCATGCTCGATCGGGTTGATATCCGGGCTGCGCGCTGGCCACTCCATACGAGTAATGTTCATCTCTTGAAGGTCAAGGAAGTCATTCACAATCCTACCTGTATGAGGTCGGGCATTGTCATGCATAAATATAGCATCCTCACCTAAATTGACCATAAATGGACCAACGTGATCATTGAGGATTTCTTCCTTATATCTTTCGCTAGTTAAAGAGCCGTTTTCTATGATCACCAGCTCTGTGCGACTTTCAGAAGAAATTCCGGCCCACACAAGTACAGACCCACCACCGTAGGCTACTTTTTCTTCGATGCATGCTTGCTTGAATCTTTCCCCTGGTCTTCGATACACTCTGTGTCTTCCATCGTGCTTGTAGAGCATACATTTTGATTCGTCGGAGAACATAACTTTTGACCAATCTTCAATACTCCAATTTACGTGGCTCTGGGCATATCTTAGTCTTGAAATACGATGCCCACGCTCCAGTTTAGGGCCGTTTGCAGATCTAAGGGGTTTTAAGTTAGATTCAGCAAGCCGACGTCTTACTGTCCATGCACTTGGGTTACTTCCTCCGAGGCGTCGAAACTGATTTGTGAGTTCAGTTCCTGTAAGAAAGCGATTTCGAAGCATGGTGTTCACCAAGTATCGGTCTTCTCGTGCTGTGGTACACCTGGTTCTGCCCGTTCCTGGTCTGCGTAGGTTAGAACCAGTTTCTTCGTAACGTCGGAGAACTCTTTGTACTGTTGACAGCGACACACCGACAGTCCTGGCTGTATCGCGCTGACTCCGGCCGGTTTCCAGCATTGTAAGTATTCTGGTGCATTCTTCAGGCGTAAGCGACATAATTTCAGCTTGAATAATGAATATAGAGCACTATCAACATGGTTTATGTACCCACATAAATGACAGATTACAAACAAAAGCAAAACCAAATGCTGTAATTTCGTAGTTCCATCTTCGAAAGTGGCCCTTTTTCAAATTTGATTTTTTTATGATATAACTTTACAATAACTAAGAAGTTTTAATACCTTCATTTAAGGAGTATTACATTGTCTATTAAATACAATTTATTGCATTAACCTAGCATTTTTAGTTTCCGAGATTTTTAGGATTCTTTAAGTGACCCGGATTCATTGCTCTCGAGTGTATTATCTAGTCAGAAACTAAATGTACCATTTACAAAGTTACCATCGAATTATCCAATACCTGCAATGAAGATTAAATTGAATTCCTGTTTACACCCTATGGGATTAAGCTTGCAGATAACTGCGGTACTTCATCAGAAGTTATATAACTCAATACCTGACTATGACTGCTCTGGAGTTTTGTTGAGACTCGGTACATGTAAAGCCAGGGATTTACAGAGAGCGTTTAGCGGGATGGGGGCGATAAACCAACTTTTAATTATTTTATACTGAATATCACGTCTAAACGGGTTGTGATAATGATTTAGAAAAACTATATGTTAAATTAAAGCACTTTTTAATAACTTAATCTGTGAATCTGCCAGTTCTCAGTAAGGTGTTTGAAAAGTTGATTCTCAATCAAATGTTACGGCACTTTAATAAAAATTCCATCTTTAATTATGAACAGTACGGTTTCACCAAAGGGCGTTGTACCACTGACATCGGTGTCACCCTAATAAAGAACATTTTAACGGCTGGGAAGAAGAACAAGATGCCATTGGAATCTTTTGCGACCTCTCGAAGGTGTTCCATTGCGTAGACCATGAGACACTTCTGCTGAAACTGGAGCACTATGAGATTAGGAATACAGCTCTTGATTTGCTAAGATCATACCTGAAAGATAGAAAGGTTAAAGTTCAAGTCAACGGCATAAACTTATTAGGATCTGAAATGGTAATGGGCGTTCTTCAAGGTTCGATATTGGGTCCATTTCTCTTTCTAGCTTATATTAATGATTTGCCCCAATTATTTAAAAATCAACCAAAGATGGTGTTGTTTGCAGACACATTATTGATCTTTAAAATAAACCGACGGTCACAAAATCTTGATGACGTGAATAGCTGTATTGTTCAGGTCCAAGATTGGTTTACTGTAAATAATTTGGTACTAAATAATAAAAAAAACCTTAAGCATTCGATTTAAATTACCAAATGCTAGAAGCAGCGAATGTGACATCATATTGAATGGAGAAAAACTGGAATTCATTAATCAAACAGTTTTCCTAGGAATCACGCTAGATGAGAAATTACAATGGGGACCCCATATAACATCTCTCGCGGGGCGGATAAGCTCGGCCGCTTATGCTGTTAGAAAGATAAGACAGTTAACAGATGTAGAAACCGCGCGTTTGGTCTATTTTAGTTACTTCCATAGTATTATGTCGTATGGCATTTTACTATGGGGTCGGGCTGCTGACATTGAATCCATCTTTATTTCTTTATTTTACAAAAGAGAGCTGTCAGAGCCATTTATAATCTAAGTCGTCGCGAATCTCTCAGGGAACTATTTAAAAAGTTTAATGTTATGACGGTATCTTGCCAATTCAATTATGAAAATATTATGTTTGTGAGAAAAAATCTACATCTTTTTAATAAAATAAATGATAAACATAATTTTAATACTAGAAATAAAGATAAAATAGATCAACCATTTTTCAGACTATCTATAGTAAATATGTATTTTTGGGATACTGTGTTAAATGTTACAACAGAATACCTTGTGATTTATTAGAATTAAATGAAAGAAAATTTAAAACTCGTATAAAAAGTACACTTTGTAAACAAGCATATTACAAATTAGAGGATTATATCCAAGATAAAAATGCTTGGAAACATGCTGGTCCTGCTCCATAGGATAATTTAGAATCTAGACAAAATCTGTTGCTAATTTAATTGTATAATATTATTTTTTATAACATTGATTTTATATTCTGTGATTACTTGAACTCACACACTGACTTATTATTAGTTGTTAAAATGTTAGGAATATCGTATAATTTTACAATGTTTGTAAATATGTGAGCACCATGCATCTATCACATAATTAATTTATGTCATTCCTTCATTATTCATTCTTTTTACCTTTCGTGGTATAGTTATCTTATTCTAGGTGCATCGTCTTCACATATAATTATATAAATAATGTATGCAAGATATTGTGAAAATATTTTAAAAGAGTAACGGTGGAGTTTCTTGCCCATTCTTCTCCATACGAAAACTACCTTTTGGAATGGGCGACTAGAATCAATTATTATATTTTTTTGTTGTAAATATTGACGTTCATAAGTGCCTTTTTTGTGCCTAATTGAAATAAATTATTTGACTGACTTTGACTTTGAGTATTTTAGAATATATTTATATTAATTACATAGTGTAGTTAATTTGTAAAGTTATGTCTGACGCCGATAAAAAAAACTGAGAATCACGCAAAAACTATCAAGCGTATTTTTTTGAAACGTCACCATTTAAAAGATAGTTTAATTATTAATCTTTTAATATACGTGTTTCATTAAAATACATTTTTTTTAATGTATAATAAATCAATAATGCATTTAATTTGGGACAGCGCTCTTTGATACGCGAGTCTTATTGCTGGCTGAACGTACGACGCGTTACGTGAGCTCAGCACAGCCTTGAGTGGTTAGCTTGCGTGAAGCTAAGCACTCAAGGCCACTGGCATATATAGGCGTCTTAATACGTAGCACATAAGAGTCAACCCTATTAGGTGAAGAAGACTTACCCTATAAAAACAAACATATACATTATACATTGTAACAGTGAATCAATTTTCACGTCTCCCCATAAGACCTAAGCCAAATATTTTTGGAAATGTATAAAGTGCTGCTAAAAATAATAGTAATTTTTTGGTAATGTTATTGCAGTACCTATGTTTTTTTTACATATTGCAGTTCATGCGTTCGACTTTAAGGAAGATACATTCGCAACATTACTTAATCGCTCCGCTCGTCGCTCCGCAGTTCTAAATCCGTAGCTTTAAACTATATTGGTGGTACGTGACTAAGCTTTACGACATGTTCGTGATTTCAGAGTAGTGTCTTTGTCATACACTAGTAGATATTCTAGATTCTGAATGTATTGTTAGGAGTCGAGTGTGTTTTGTTTAGAGCTGTTTTAAATTTTTTGATACTGTGCAGCTTTTGAATAGATTTACGGATCGTTATTGCTTATTTGCACATTTTCATATTTTCCTTTACGTTTTTGGATTCAAATACATACTTTGAAGTATTTAATTGTACCTCAAATAATTCCCACTTTGCGCTCCTAAAAATGTTATTGAACACTAATAATGATTGCGCCCTAAAATTACTACATAGCCAAATAACTCCGACCAACTTGGAAGTAGAGCTTGCTCGGCTCGCGCGTGGTTGGTCACAGTTACAACCTAACCTAACCCGATTTGTCGGTGTACCCTAGCTTAGTTACTGGGACCAACTGTGAAAAAAGGCCAAAAAATCAAAAAGAGCATTTTTTTTTTTAATGTGCATTATTTATTGTGTGATAAAATAGTACCGGTCAAATTTTTTTTTTTTGATAAAAATCAATATATTATTTTATTTCACAAAAACCTACATGGGCACTTATGAAACATCAGAAGCTAGGTGCACGGTTCCAATTGGTCGTTTCCTATGGAGAAGAGCCGACAAGAAACTCCACGGTTGCTCGGATAACTCGACGGAAACACACTTATTTATTTTCCCTTAGAAAGAAGTTCAGAAAATATTTAATGGAGGGATAAGTAAAAACTTTATACTTTTATGCAGCAACAGGGTCGCCCATTATTAGATTACATAACTTTTCTGACCTACACTCACTGCCGCGCTAGCGATTAGCAGTAAGTACTTTTTGCATAGTTTCGAGTAATTTGGGCTCAGTTTTTCTTAACATTTTTCCTTTTCTGAGTTGTTTTATTAACTTATTTAAATTCTGATATTTAAAATGTGTAGCCTAAGTAAAGTATTATTTCATTTTATAATCATTAAGTACCTATATATTTCTATTAGAATACTTTTAAATGACTATAACTATTTTAAATCTAGTACGAGTTCAATAACTTTAGCATCAATTACATATGACCGCAGTTAGTATGAAGTTACTGCTCATATATTTAGCAGAAGTAAAACATGAATGATGATCCCGCACTTAGAAACACGCCGTAAGTATGGTTACTGCTGTTATGCTAAGGAAAACTTATCATAAACTCGACTTACTGCCGTTATCCTTATTGACAATTAAAGGACAAAAACTATTTTATATCTAGTATGAGTTTAATAACTTTATCATCAACTAGCACCTTGCCCGCGGCTTCGCTCCCGTGGTTTTTCCTGTGGGACCCGTTAGTATTCCCAGGATAAAAAGTAGCCTATGTTACTCCCTGAAAACTAAGCTTTCTAATGGTAAAAGAATTTTTCAAATCAGTCTAGTAGTTTCGGAGCCTATTCAATACAAACAATCAAATCTTTCCTCTTTATAATATTACTATAGATTTCTTATTACAACCGCAATGTGTAGTTACTGGTCATATAATTAGCAGACGTAAAACATTAATGATGATACCGCAATTAGAAACTCAGCGTTACTTACTGCTACTATGCTAAGGAAAACTTATTATATAATCAACTTACGGCCGATAACGTTACCCTTATTGAAAATTAAAGGTTCCCGTTAAGATATTAAAATGCCAGTCAGATCAAATTGTACAGCTTATTCCGCTGATTCCGAATGTAGGTTTAACTCAATTTGGACAAAAATGATACTTACTGCCGTTATCGTAAGCGCGGCAGTACGTGCACACTTACTCAATCCAGTATCCCACAGGAGTGAGAAAGTCCTATGTTATTTCTTCATCTATATCCTAAACGAACCGTATACCCTACAAAAGCAATTACCGTAATTGGAACAAACGTTAGCAGTAGACAATTGACATTTATCACTTGGACAAATAACTGCCGAAACAAATATGGACCCAAAGTCCAGGGAAATCCTTTTTTGTCCTAAAAGCCGCAGGCTCGGTATTGGCAAATAAATCAAATGCCCTGGGCTACATGTTAGAAACAGCTGATGATTCTGTTTAGGTTAATGTATTGCATGGTGACGTGTAATTTGTAAGGTTAATAGCAGCTATATTAGTAATAAATACACTAACTTTTGCCAGCGAACAATTGTTGCTGCCTCGTCGGTCCAGTGGTCGCAAACGCTACTGCTGAGCATGAGGCCCTAGGTTCGATTCCCAGGTTGGGCAAAGTGATATTGGGTTTTTCTATCTGTAATGTCTAACCCGAAGTTTGGATTTGTAATCAGTAGATACAAAAAAAAAAAAAACCAGTTAGTAAAATTATGATTTACAATCGAGGAAAATTTAATTCTAACTGTAATGTAGACTGTGGCAATGGACTCGCCTCCTGTTACATGGGACTTAAACATAACTGGCGAAATGTGTGTGTAGTATAGGTACAACTATGCCCAATCCTTCGGGGAAACAAGGCGTGATGTTATGTTATGTTATGCCAGCGAATTCATCTGCGTGTTTTTTGTATTTCATTTTTTTTTTTTTTTTTTATAACAGTGAGGTAATTGACAAGCCAATTATTATACGCCTCACACCGCACAGGTAGACCTCTACCTAACCTCTCGGGGAATACAGGCGGGATGTTATGTATCTATGTTTAATACAAATATCCAAGATGACCCGTAACCTTGATCTACAGGTCCCAAGCTACCTATCTGTACAATTCCATATTGTTCGGTTCAGTGGTTTGGTCGTAAAAAGGTAACAGATGGACCGACAGAGTAACTTTCGCATTTATACAGGCTGAATTTTAAGTCACCGTCCAAATTTTTTCTAGGCAATAGGTATGATTCACTAACTCCATTTTTGAAAAAAAATCGATAAGTAAAATTTTCATATTAAATTATTTTCTCGAAAGAATTATCCGCTCTGCGTGGTATATAATAAAATAACTTTGTGATGTGATATCTCAATATTTTTGTATTGATTGATACTAAAAGAAAAAACACGTATTCAATGATTTTCGCCAAAGATAGGTATAATATATCAAAATTTGGACGGTGACTAAAAATTCTGCCTGTTTGTATGACTTAGTATGGATTAGTCTGAATTAGTATGGAAGTTTGGGTTATGTAAATTTTGAAATCCAACACAAACCTTTTACAGAAAATCGTGTCTAAATATTGGTCAAACCGTTTTGGAGATAAATAGGAACATTTGTTTGTTGGTCTCACAACAAGGTTATTTTTGTGTGGGGCAATGTTATTTTTTTTTTTAAGTTTGCTTCACACTAGGAATTTCTTCTGTATCGTAGGTGCGTTTACAAACATTTAAACTCACATACACAAACAGCCAGGACCCGGAACAACTACTTTTATGGACATACAAATATTTGTTCCGTGCGGGAATCGAACCCACGACACGCAGCGCAGCAGTCCATCGCTTAACCACTGCGCCAACCGTGCCGTCTAAAGTATATTCAAGACGTTTCCTCGATTTTTTTCTTTAACCAGTTGGTACTTAAATCTTTGTTATTTCTAAAATACAGGTGACACTTTTACGGATCAAGATCCGTAAAAGTGTCACCTGTATTTTAGATCCTAATGGATAAATGCTATTAGTTGAATCTATTGCTACGTTAAATCTTGATTTTACTTGTGTATTCACTTTAGAGTGTAGCGGTTACACCGCCACATACGAACTATGCATCAAAAGACATGACGTCACACAAATCCTGCATCGCACAATTAGAGTTTACCGCGCGAACGACATAGATAAGACACAACACCCGTCTGGTTGGAGGATCCTCCCTTTTCTATGGTGGATGAGTGAACTTTACACCCTGTTCCTCATGTTCCTAAAAGAGTAAGCAGTAAGTGCTTTGGTAGAGCGAAGCTACTGCCCACGATTTCCGTCCGCATGAAAGTCGACTATACCAAAAAAATCAAACCTACCCTTATCCCAACTATATCGGCTTCCAGTCTAACTGGATGCAGCTGAATACCAGTATTTTTTATGGAGCCTATCTGACCTCCACAACCAGTAACCAGTAACTACGTGATACGATACCCCTTGGTAAGAATTTTGGGCTTCTGTCGACCCGTAACGACTGTCAAAGATCCATGAATGATAGCCGAGACCAACGGCTTAACGTGTTTTCCGAGGCATAGAGGAGTCTCGGTATGTAATGATGGTCATCCATCCACAGACCAACCCCGGCAAGCGTAGCTTAACCTGATGGATCGACCCGTGGGGCTATTATTTAGCCACGAGTTCCTCCGCTGGCCCAAATAACACAAATAATATCACTGCTGCCTGTATTTGTCGAAAAGATAGGTGGAATTCAACTATACCATAAAACATAATTATCTTTTTGCACTGGACAAATAGTGTAACTTCTAATCTGTGTAATATTTTTTTGTAATCGGAACTGTACTACCCGAGATTACCTGTTACAAGCACACAAACAGTTTTACCTCTTATATTTGTTTAATACAGGGTGGAAGGGACATAGACGCGGAAACTGATACCATGGATTCAGTACATGATTCTGAACCCCCCTCCGTTGAATTTTTTCGTCGGTCAGTTAAAAAAAAAACAGCTGTTTCATAGAAAAGTTCTATACATATGCAGTCAAAATGTATGGAACAGCAGATTTTTTTTAAAATAACGTATCGGTTTTCGCGTCAATGTCCCTTCCACCCTGTATATCATTACATGTAATCACGTTCTCTAAAAAGGCTCTAACGATTTCGATGAAAGTTGAAATACAGGGGATTATGGGGACGAAAAATCGATCTAGCTAGGTCTCATATCTAGAAAAATTCGTTTTCTCCGTATTTTCACCCAAGCAGAGCTCGCTCGCCTAAAGTTTAGAACAAGATGGCTACCTTAGAATAATGACATGGCAGCAAAGTCAAAGTTTAAGAATTTATTTCAATTAGGCACAAAAAAGGCACATTTGAACGTCAAAATTTACAAAATAATAAAATAATAATTGATTCTAGTCGCCCCTTCCAAAAGGTAGTTTTCGTATGGAGAGGAATTGGCAAGAAACTCCACCGATACTCTTTTCACAATATCTCGTTTAAATTACCTAATTGTATAATTATAAGTGAAGACGATGCACCTAAAATCAAAAATGAAGGAATGACAGACAAATAAATTATGTGATGCATGCATGGTGCTCACATAATACATATAAGTATCTATATATACAAACATTGTAAAATTATACGACATTTTAACAAGTAATAATAAGTCAGTGTGTGAGTTCAAGTAATCACAGAATATAAAATCAATATTATAAAAAATAATATTATACAATTAAATTGGCATGGAATTAGTAAATAATATACCTACATGGAATTACTATGAACTATCCTATACTATTAAATGAGCATTCTCTACTTTCTCCAGAGCAGAGCTCAATCGCCCAAGTTAGGAGACCAAGTTTGGGAGTTTATATGTATAACAAATCAGTTAATGTCTACCTCTAAAAACATCACTTCGAAATTCGAACGGTGTCCCGTTGTGAATCCGCGATGATTTACTTTAAAAACAAATGAGTTGGCTTTCGAATTGTGTGCGCTCACTTGAGTGAGGTGAGCAGTGAACTTTACAAGACTTTGCTCCGTCAGATGTAAAGGAGACTGCGAGTTTATAATTATGAATCCTTGATAATCCTTTGTAATTTATACACTGTTATTAATCATGTTTATCTCTTTGTTTCATGTACCGTCTTTTGGAATCTACAGAGCTCAACTTGAGTAAGTATTTACATAATCATCTGCATTAATTATTACCTACAACAACAATATTCATAAACGCCTTTGTGGTACCTATTCGACTCGTTAAAATACAGAAATTAACAGAAATATGTGGTCATATTTAAGGGTGTGGTTAGAGACCATCAAACTGGTCAACTTTCTCCATGAAACCAACACCGTAATCGAGAAAAAAATATCTGCCGTTCCATACATTTGGGTCGAATAAAAATTAAAGTTTTTATCGCGATTACGATGTTGCTCCTATAGTGGTATGAGGAGTGATATAGCGCCGGGTTGAGGCTGATTGCTGGCGTCGACCAGTAGAGGGTTGATGGGCTCTGCTTGTGGACCGGCTGAAACTGCAGTGTGCTGTGCCAAGGTTGCTGATGGGGCTGAGGGTGATGACCATGCTGGTGGTCAGGATACCCGTTGAAGCCATGGGTGCTAGCTGGCTGGCTGAGTGACTCGCTGCTCGAAAGCTT
Source organism: Xanthia togata (assembly GCA_963853775.1). Classification (NCBI taxonomy): domain Eukaryota; kingdom Metazoa; phylum Arthropoda; class Insecta; order Lepidoptera; family Noctuidae; genus Xanthia; species Xanthia togata. Next base: position 7,938,470 of record OY970817.1, on the reverse strand, counting down.
GAGAAAGTGATTATGATGACGTCACGCCGTACTAGTTGCATCAAGGCTGCGCTGACATTCATGTTCGAGGTCACCAGTATAGAGGTATGAGGAACAGGGTGTAAAGTCCACTCTCCCTCCATAGAAAAGGGAGGATCCTCTGACCAGACAGGTGTCGTGTCTGGTGGGGTACTGCCCGACGATTGATGTCGGGACGTTAAATATGCAGGTCGCGCGGTAAACTCTGCCGGCGTGATGCAGGATTTTTGCGTGACGTCATTGTAATGGGTAGTTCTCATGTGGTGATGCAGCCGCAGTCCCATAGAAAAAAAACATTTCTGATACACGCCATTTATAAACAAATATTAAGCCCCTTAGATTTATACGATATATTATTTAGTCCAGAGGGCTAAGGGTACCATTATGTACCCGACCGCAGGAGGCAACTGCAGGCGACGTGTCGCCGCGACACGACTGGTTTCTATGAATTTCTATGAAATACCTTCCGTAGCCAGCGACACGTCGTTGGCAGCTACGGGCGGGTGACAGGCGACACGTGCAGCCCGACCGCAGACCAGTAGTGCCGCCAACGCTCGAGCGATAACACGTTTTTATATCTTCTAACTACCGACTGGAATACGGGCTGCTGCCGCCTGCTGTCGGGTTTATGACGCCGCGACATATCGCCGCGACACGTCACCTGCGGTCGGGTACGAAATGGCACCTTTTGACAAGTGACAATCGCTTTCAAGGCGTTTCGTATTTCTACAACGACTTTGAACATGATTGACATAAACTTTTCGTGAGCTTATGTCAGTCCTATACATTTTTGACTAGTCCATCTTCGTCAGCACTGTTAGAATGTCACTTAGTCTAGGCGCTCAGATGTGGGTAGTTGTCTAACTTATGTTATAAAGGCTAATGCTCGTTCTCGCTAATAGCAGCGGACACTTACATGGGCGCTGTTGGATTTTCAACGCTAGACTCATCGCCGAAAGCTGCAAATCCAACGTGCAATAGTGTGTGCATTTAAATGTTGCTTAATTTTAGTGAGAACGGGCTTTACTTTTATAATTCACGTCAGGTCTTAAGAACTAAATTTAGCAGACAAACCAAATACTAAACTGTGGAACAACCTAATCCCTGGCTAACCCTTAAAAGTCACCACTCAAAAGGCAAAATTGTAATTCCCAAAACTTAGTCTAAAATAGTCTCGCTTTGGACATTACATAATGAGTCTAATTCATCACACATTCACTAAAAGCCTTTGTGACACCTCTGGGAGGGTGACATGGAAATAAGCTTAGCCATGCTATGGTATAAGCTATTACATTCAGTTATATTTTTCAGGGTATTTTGTAGAGCAGAGTAATATGTTGGCGTTGACTTTTCGGTGCTATGTTTATATATTTTACTATTTATATACACACAGTAAAATAGATACAGATACGAAATGTATAAGTAAGTATTGAGTACAAAGGTATTGCTTTTCATAAGAAATTTCAGCAGACACCTGCGAAGTCCGAAATTAAAAAGAAATGTAGACAAAAATGAGATTTAAGATTAGACTCTATTATGGGTTAAAGTATGAAATTGCCGATTTGTACAGAAAATTTGAAATTCGTTTATTTTTTAATTTAACACGTTTATTTAATCAATATAACCATTTATATCTATACTGTTAAGGAAGCACACTAAATAACTAATAAACTGATTATTGTTAGTAAGTACATCTGCACATGTTAAAATAGTATCAAGTCGAATCATGTGTGGATATTAATCAAGTCGGGACATGAAGTCCAATAGGTAGCATCAAATCTGGAAAGTTTTGGTCCAGTTCTAACATGTGAACTAATATAGAATGTTTCGAATAAATAATCCAGAACAAGAAAGTCTAGTAAAATCAAAGATTCCTGACACAAAATCAGGTCTCTAGCAATAACCAATGTACTTATAGACACCGACTTAACTAAAAGATGTGTTAGACATTCGTCCGTGTCTACAGGTAACTAAAAATACCTTATTTTCTCGCGTTTACCTGTCCTTATGTAATAAAAGGTATATAACTCCGTTGTCAGTCATAATACAATGTTTTGATTATGACTACAACACTGACTAGACCATTTCCCACCTGAATACCTATTTAAAACAATGAGAATACCTATCTGTGTTTATAATTACGTAATCCATTGTTCTAGAAGTAATTATCATGTCATAACTTGCACCTGCGCAACCCTGCCTCCCTCATTCGTGTAAACACCCTCGTCATAGCAAAATGGGAAATACCCAGCTATACCCCGACCCTCTGTCGCGTCCCTGAATAGCGAACTGCCCTGATCTATAGGAGCGAATTATTGTGTTTGCACAAATGGTACCCGCTACTTGCCCTATAGTAAAAATCTACTTAAGGTATCGGGTCTAATTTTACGATTGTAGTTGCCTAGTACTAGTTGCCTAGTACTCTCTTAGAAAGTCTCAGATTCTTAGTCAGTTGAGCTTTAACTTCGTTCCTACAAACATCTCGCTACTTGAGGTATAAATTCGTGCTGAATAGAGTATTAAATTCGGATTACATCTAGCTCTAACCTTTGTCTGTATTACTGTTGTGTATTTTAAATATATTGTGTGTGTGTTTTATGTGCAATATACGTGGATCTATTACATTAGCTGCTTGTGGTTTTTCTACTGTGCCAAACCTTACAACAAACCGCCCCCTTCAAACGACATAAGCTGGTCGTTTACATTTTGGTCCTTCGACAGCCGGATATCGTTTACATATACATTGCTGCCATCTAATAGGAAGGTTATTTATGCCTTTGCGATAGAACTCTCGTGATCTAGATTCGACAAATTGTGTGAAAGCATTTGGTACTGCCTCCTGAGAAAAAAACTTTTTATCACGTAGAAAATTCTCCAAATCACGAAAAAAAATGGTAGTCCGTTGGAACAAGGTCTGGCGAATACGGAGGGTGACGAATGGTTTCTAATTGCAGTTCCTGTAGAGTTAAAACGGTTTCTCGTGGTGTATGAGGTCTCGCGTTATCATGGAGCAGTAATGGTGAAGATCGATTCATGAGTCGGGGCTGTTTCACTGATAGTTTTACTATCATTGTTCGGAGTGCACAGTAGACATCTGCCGTTATTGCTTGACCAGATCGGATAAAGCTATAGTGAATAACACCATGCTGAGACCACCAAACAGTTACCATAACCTTTTTACTGGTAAGCTTTGCTTTAGAACACTGTTGCGGCGTTTGACCTAGGGTCAGCCATTGTATTTTTCGCTTACGGTTATCGTAAAGAATCTACTTTTCATCACATGTCACAAATCGATCCAATATTCCTTCATATCTGTATCGATTCAACAAGGCAACACAAGTTTCAACACGCGTTTCTTTCTGCAGATCAGTCAAATCATGAGGTACCCATTTCTCATATTTATTTTAGTTTATTGATTTGACACAAATGAGTCAATATTGTTGAAAAGGTAACGTTAAACCATGCCGCTAATTCCTGGGTAGTTTGGCTTGGATCGGCTTCCACCATCTCTTTCGATTCATTGTTATTCACCTGGGTCTTCCATGTAGTTCGTTCTTCAAATCAAAGCTTCCATCACGAAAGCGCTTAAACCAAAATCGCACGGTGCGTTCATTAGCAGTCCCCTCTCCAAACGCAACATTGATATTGCGAGCTGTTTCTGCCGCGTTAGTTTCGCGTCGGAACTCGTATTCAAAAATAACACGAATTTTCGAAGTATCCATCTTTCTTGTCTAAGCTGAATAAAAAAAACAACTGAAATTTGATAATCGAATGTTGCACATTTTTTTAAAGAACAACTTCATAGGTACCGTACCATGTGAAAAAAGTTTCACACAAAAATCTCAAACCATGAAGGTTCCAATTTATTGGAAGTACCTATTACAATAAAAAGGCAATTTCATACTTTAACCCCTATTAACACTGTAATAATCAGAATCGCAATTGACTTATTTGACGCAGCCGCGAGGCACACATTCCTGCTTGTATCTTACAACGCACTTTTACACTTTTTATTTTGTATTCTTTCCTTTTATTTTCCTTTTTCTTTTTACTTGTGTGCCTTTTAGTCTGTGCTAAATAAATGTATTTACTTTCTTTCTTTTTTTCTTTCAAAATCGCATGGTCTGCATAACTTGACGGTTAGCTACTAAGATGGATGAATGCATAAAATAATTTGAAATTGTATTTCCTTGAGCGAATTTCCAGAAGTTATAAACGAAATTTTTTTTTTTGTAAAAAGTTTTTCTTTTTTTTTGCTAACGACTTCCGAAATTTTAATTATTTTGTAGTTTGTACTGCTTTTTTATTTTTTTATTATGTTTTTATTTTTCTGTTTTTAGTTGTAGTACCTACTCCACACAAAATCGAATACCACTACCTGTTATAACATCATCCATAGAGATTGGGAAAAGTACCTATTATTGAAGCTAACTAAAAAACTACCCAAGCTAGCGATGCGCGATGGCGAGAGATTTTATTCGATTGTTTCGATTGTTCAAACATCTCGATGGTTCTCGATTGTTTCGACTTGGACTCGGGTCTGACTCTGTCTGTTATTGCGACTGGCTCATGGCGCGTTCATTCGCGAGTTGTTCCTTGATGGTTTAGACTGAGTTTCGCGAGTTCTTGACTTGCGTTGAGATTACGAATCCAAAAGAATTCTTTAAACAGGAGCTATAAAAAATAATCATTACCGCGACGGGAATAAAATGTACGTAGTTAACTTACGTACAAATACTTAGATAGAAGGAATCATGAAAATAAATAAAACATATTGTGGGTTCTTAATTAATCTTTTTTTTTTTTTTTTAATAATCGTTCATAAATTACGCGCGGCTCGCTCGACTCGAGTCTGGCACGCTCTCGCCTCACCATACACATAACATGCACCTCGGCTCGATGCATGGAATCGACTCACCCCGCCCCCCGGTGACCAAGCGAGACTCAGTGAGTGAGAGTGACTGATTTGAACAATCGAAAACTAGCGGTCGATTCCGTTGACTCGAAACAATCGAAAAACATCTCGATTGTTTTGTAAAACGGCGAGTCGATGGTTGACTCGATGGTTTATTTTAACGACTCCGATTCTTTCGATTGTTAAATCATCTCGGAATCGCCCATCGCTAACCCAAGCAAAGTAATTGCACTTATATGGGACCACCTCTGAAGAATGGCCAACCAAAAAAAATCCATAAAATTATTTCATAACTGGCGGAGTAGCCGCGTAACAAACATTAAAAAAAAACTTCAGTCGAATTGAGAACCGACTTCAAAAAGGAGGAGGCCTTTTTGAAGTCGGTTAAAAATATTGAGAACCTCCTCCTTTTTGAAGACGGTTAAAAATATTGTTTAATTAAATAAATTGCATAATATTTTCCGCATCGCCCAGTATCATTCCAACAAAGAGAGTTTTCCCTTTTTAGGGTTCCGTACCTGAAGAATGCCAAACAGAACCCCATTACTAAGCTTCCGCAGTCCGTATGTCTGTCTGTCAGCGGGCTGTATCTCATGAACCGTAAAGCTTCGTGCAGACTAGCGCGACGCGACAGCGCGACGCGACACCGGCTATTGTTACACCGTGTTTTATTTTAGAAATTGTGTTGTTCGAGTCGCGTCACGCCGTCGCGTCGCGCTGGTCTGCACGAGCCTAAATAGGAAGACAGTTTAAATTTTCTGATTATGTATTTGTATTGCCGCACTAACAAATAATAAAGAAAAAATAATTTTAATAATTAAACGGGGTAATACAAGAAACGTGTTTTTTACGGCGTTTTTTGCAAAATATTGTACGATGATTCCGTACCATGGTACAATATTTTTCCACGAACTCTCCGTGTACGAGTCCGTCTTGCACTTGGCCAGTTTTTTGCTTTAAAATGCACTGCGCTGCGGCCGAATGCGGCTGTAATGTTTGCTTGCCTTGAGAATCGGTCATATTCACATAACGAATTTTAAGAGTCCATAAAGCCTCAACTCAACCTCAGTCGTTACGGGTCGTCAGAAGCCCGAAAGTCTGACAACCAGTCTTACCAAGGGGTATCGTATCACCCAATTACTGGGTTGTGGAGGTCAGATAGGCAGTCGCTCCATGTAAAATACTGGTATTCAGCTGCATCTGCTTAGACTGGAAGCTGACCCCAACGTAGTTGGGAAAAGGCTAGGCAGATGATGATGATAAAGCCTCAACTCTTTGTTAGCCTTACAATGTGTCCCACTTGTGGGCAAAGGCCTCCCCTTTTGTCTTCCAAACCTCTTTGTCTTCAGTCACAAGTCCAGGTTTCTTCACGATATTTTTACCTTCACCGATGTCAGTAATGTACAAGATAAACTCAGAATCAAGCCACGTTGGCTCTTCATCATTCACCCCGAGACGTGACGCGACGCGACGATGTTTGAAGAGGCCAGTGATTTTGAGCTGCACAGCGCGTCGCCGCGAGACGCCGCGTGGTGCAGCGGGACCTGTATATGTACGCCGCGAGCTCCCGCCCCGCTAGCTAATAGTAGAGACAAGTCACCACGACGGGTTTAGGCTGCACCTCGCGGCGTCGCGCTGCTTCCCGCGGCTTCGCGAGACGCAGCTCTGCTCTTGCACGCCGCACCTATCAGCGAAGCACTGCTGCGTCATGATACGTTGCGCTTACTTACCGCAACGCCGCAAGCCATTTTCGAATTATCTCAATTAAATGTGTATCTTTTTGTGTAGTAAATAAAGTTATGTTTTGTATCACTATCTTAAACAGTGCGAGCAGCGTCGCGTCGCGACACGTCGCGGTGTGAACTGTCCCTAAGCCTCCCCCCCTTTTGTGGCATGCTTCCCTGGTCTGTGCGAGTTTCATCATGTTGGCTGTTAGTACAAATAAATAAACAATAGCTAGCATTCCTGTATCGGAATGTTCCATTGTGATTTTACTGCGAAGTTAATTCGATTTGTTTGTGTATCGGCAAAATAACAAGCGTAGAACTGGACCATATTCGGGAATATTTACTTTGTGATTGGCTCCCAGTTTATTTAGCGACGGTATTTCATAATATTATAAAAACGCCATGACATTTATCTGATTTTGGAACCAAGTAATTTCGGAAATACAGTTTAATCAGTTTTGAAGCTTTACTGAATTGGCTTCTTTTGTTGGTATTCACTGTAGATACTGACCTTGAGTTGCAGTAAGTATGTAGGTCAAAAAAAAAAAACTGGCAAAAACATAATATCTAGACACACTATATCCTGATAAAAATGTAGTCAGAAAGAGGGTAAATATCTTCGCTGAGCGCAAACGCAAGATTATCAAAGTCAAAGTCAAATAATTTATTTCAATTAGGCACAAAAAAGGCACTTTTGAACGTCAAACTTTACAAAAAATAATAATAACTGATTCTAGTCGCCCATTCCAAAAGGTAGTTTTCGTATGGAGAAGAATGGGCAAGAAACTCCACCGTTACTCATTTAAAAAAATCATTATATCTTGTATACACTAATTATATAATTATATGTGAAAACAATGCACCTAGAATAAGATTACTATACCACGATACGTAAAAAGAATGAAAAATGAAGGAATGACATAAATTAATTATGTGATAGATGCATGCTGCTCATATAATTAATGCTTAATGCTCACAAAAAATAAAATAAATATTTAAAAAAAAAAAAAAAAAAAATTAGCAACCAGTTCGATTTTGTCTAGATTCTGAATTGTCCTATGGAGCAGGACCAGCATGTTTCCAAGCATTTTTATCTTGGATATAATCCTCTAATTTGTAATATGCTTGTTTACAAAGTGTACTTTTTATATGATTTTTAAATTTTCTTTCATTTAATTCTAATATATCACAAGGATATATCACAAGGTATTCTGTTGTAACATTTAACACAGTATCAAGAGATAATAATATAGGAAGTCATAGAAAGTCGGTACTCAAGCAATTATTAGGTAGCGTAGCTACGAGTATAATGCCTAGCTACACTACTTCTACACGAGCTTACCCGAGTGCCGACTACTTTCAGTAACCTATTCAATATTGCGAAACCTACATATATTAGGAGAGATTTACGTATTTTATATATTACTACTACAGCTTTTACCCACGGGTTTGCCTGTGTGAAGATCGAAAAAAGAACTACAAAAACCTTTCCATGGAAAAATAAACATTGTGTCAGCTTTCATGGTGCTCGGTCACACGGTGTTGGAGTTTATCAATCTTTTATATACCAACGTCCATTTAATATATTATATAGATATTATCAACCTTCCCAAATCATCATCATTCACACTTAACCTAACTAAACCCCTTCTTTGCAGGACAACCTCAATAAGCTCTCCCCAAGCGAAGTCACCAGCTGGAAGCAGCGCTGGAGCGGCTGCAAGCGCATCAACAGCACCCGGAGAGAGGACTCCAACAGCCCACAACAAACAGCTGCAAAATGTCAAGGGACAGGACCATCCGCCGCACCCATCTGTAAGTAGAAGTTCTGGACTTTAAAAGGGGAGTTTGTGGGATATAAAATGGGAGTTGGTAGGATTTAAAAAAGGAGTTTGTGGGATTGAACATGGGAGTTTGTGGGATAGAAAAGGGGAGTTTGTGGGATAGAAAAGGGGAGTTTGTGGGATAGAAAAGGGGAGTTTGTGGGATTTTAAAAGGGGAATTGATGTTGTAGGTAGTCAATGTTGATGATGATTGTGTAGTTATGAAGTGTGATTGTTGTGTTGTAGTTTTTAATGATATTTTTATTTTGTGTAGATGAAATGGAAGTGAATGTGTGTTCAGAGAAGATGTAGAGACGTAGGCATCTTTTAGTAAGTAGGTATGTAAGAGTAGGATGATCCTTAGGTAGATCTGAATTTTGAAAAGAACAATGTAGAAGATGAATTTAATCCGAACACTTCATGACTAAAAGATATTATTAAAAGTCCAGATATACTAAGAAAGGTATACAAGTATCCACTACTTGTATACCTTTCTTAGTATATCAAGCAAATGAAATTAACAACAGAAAGAAAAAGACCGATATTAGATGTCAAAGTAAAATGAATATAAAAAATACAAAAGAAAATTAAGTTTTGGTATGTTTATTATGAGAAACTTAAATTACCTCTGTATTTGATAAAGAGTACTCAAATTAGTCAAGATACAAAACATATATAAATGTAAATACGTTATATTAACAGAAGAATAATATTGTTCCTCTTACGTGTAGTTTGGGTACATCACTTCACCCTGACGTTTGCTTAATGAATAATTGAGAAGCTTTCCCTTCTCAATTATTCATTAAATGCTGTGAAGGGTTTCCGTTCTCAATATTTTATTTAAATTTAACGACAGGAATAATAATAATATCGGCGTGGGAAAAGTTACGATTTAGATTTCGAAATTGATTGAAATATACTAAGCAGAGATTTTTTTTTCTTTTAATAGGTACCTACTGATCTAAAGAAGGCTAGGCATTACACAACTTTACCTATTCAAATTGAGAAATGAAAACAAATAAAGACTAGGAAAACGAATCCTAAAAACAAATGAATGTGTTTAGTTTGAAATGAGCTATTTTATCCAAATGAGGGTTTTCTGAAATGATTTCAACTAGGTGGCAGCACTGAGACGTCAGATCCGGGCACCTGTCAAAAATGTCAAAGCGCCTATATTTTCTTTAGTCGTGACTGAATGATGAACGAATAATGAACGTCATCATTTATTTTAAATCTTTGGCGAAATGGAAGACCTGTCTTAAAGAGGTGCTAACTGGTGGCGTGAATTTGTATGAAAACCCTCATTGACATGAGATTCAGTACTTTTTGCAGTTGATACTATTTTAGTACAAGGATTAGAACATAAATGAAGCCAGAATTTGAATAAGATTGAAATCAAAGCAATGAAAAACATTCCTAAAAATTAAAAGGCTAAGTCTCTTCAAAATTGGAACGGTAAAGTAGTTTATTAGCGTACTTAAAATAATCTAAGTAGCTAAACAAGAGGATATTCTAGATAAGTAGGTTTAATATTATAGAAAGAACGGATCAAATCTTTATTAGGTAGTAAAGACATTATGGACGCTTCTGAGTAAGCATTGAATGATAGAAAACATTTTTATATAAAATAGAAAAAAATATGATTAAACCAAAGATTTCAATCGTGGGTTCGCCCTGACGCGTCAAAAGATGGTCGCGTTTCTATTCCGTTTTGACTCCTCTAAATTCAGATACATACAATGTGGCTTGACTGTGGATTGTCATGGAAACGCCATTATTATTGTGTGAGCTCACCCTTCTCAGTAAGGACACTTTTTCGTGCGACTTAGTACGGCGAGGGCAAATGGCATGTTACAAAAAGTTTAAAACACAAAAAAAAACAATATGTATAATGTTTTGTTGTTTGCAAACAAAAACATTGAAATGGATATAGCCACCGAATTAAAGGGTTTGTTACCAAAAGTTTTGACTAAAGCCTTATTGGAAAACTGTTAGATTGATTCAAGTTAGTAAATAGTTTGAATGTTACAAACCAAAGTACCGGCGCAAACTGTGCGTCCTGTCACTGCTCTAGACAAAGAGCTGTTGTTTGCGTCTGCGACATCATGCAGGAAGCGATCATTTTCTTTGAGTATTCGAAAGAGAGGGTCGTGTAGTTCATCTTGTGAGTGAATATGGGGCAGCTAATTGCACTTGCTTGGTGCTTAAAATGTGAAGGAGAAGCGCCTTTTCGAGAGCTTGCTACTCCCCTAGCCTATCGTTGCGACTCTGCAACTCGACGCCAATTATTCGGAGCTTTGAACGAAATATGTGAAAATTGTCGTCAGCAGCCTGTCGTTCCGTCTGTCGCAGACACATGTCGCATATTCTGCGCCATGTCAAAGTATTGATATACAACGAACGTAGTAATTGGAACAATGAAAATGTAAACCTACCCGATTTTCATTAGATTTGAACTGAAAAATATTTAGGTAAGTATAGAATACAGAAGACTGCTTGCCCGAGTTGGTGCGTGGATGGGTGAGCATCTTCACATACTGAGACCCCTCCGTGCCCCGGAAAGCACGTAAGCCGTTGGTCCCGGCTGTCATTATTGTATCGTATTACTGATTGAGAATACATAGGACTGGTATTGGAAAAAGACTTACCTAGCTGAAATTATTCAACCAATTTCGAAATGGTTAGGTAGGAAAATGATTTCCAATCAATTTGAATTCGGACAAAAAGTAAGCAGTCCATTTTGAATGAAGTTTGGAAGCGCGGGCGTTTTTGGGTAACTGTCTTATGTAATTTTGACGTTCGAAAAGTGCTGATTCTCAGTCTAGTTTGAATAAATGACTTTTGAATTTGAATGGAACAGTATGTAATAAGATCTTGTAAGCTTTTTAGTTTCAAAATAATAAATCAATCAGGCTTCTGTAAGAAATTAAGTAAAACAGACATTATTCATGTAATAAAGAAAGAACGGATGAAGAATGAGAGAATTAATATTTATACTTTTCACAAGAGAATTACAAATCTTTGATTATTTATATGTCTAGATAGAGTGTCGTGCTGCAAAAGAACTAAAAGGGTTCACCCAATAGAACGCGTAATTAGCGCGCGTTAGAGCGCTGATTAAAGCGCAGCAAGCAACGTTAGTGTCGCAGCGTTGCTAGCGCCGGCGCTCTGTTTGACCGTATTTTTTATTTTATTTATTCGGAAGAACAAACAATTACACATTATATATTGGGTCCCCACCTATGAAATTGGCGTTTTTATCTCACAAATAGAGAACCTCGTCACTTCTATGATTTGTGGTGAGAAAATAAATAAATAAATAAAATAAAAAGATTTAAAATATTCATCAATTGCTTGATATTACATCGAATAATGACCATCATAGACAACTACCAATAGTAAAAAAAATAGTAGGTACTTATAGTTTTCTAAACATAAAAAATACCATAAAAATGACTCCTCTTTTTGTTAGCAGAAATGACCACTATTTGTTTTAAAACTTACCCAAAACTTATTTTTGTCGCTTAATCTAAGTGGCATACGTTATCTTAGTTTTTAAACATTAGTGTTCATGGTTGTTAAATAAATTAAGAGAGTGTTACTATAAAAAATGCAACTTCTTAAATATTAAAACATTAGTGTTCATAATTGTTAAATAAAATAAGAAAATTTTAGTATGAAAATTGCAACTTGTTTAAAATTCTCCGTACAAAACGCCAATTTCACAGATGGGGACCTAATAATTACAAGTAAATATAACATAAGGAGTTATACAAATGAGCAACCAACAACGTTCTACACAGATACACAAAAATACAAAGACAATGTAGACACAATTAAGGGCGGACAGAATAGATAAGATACACATAAATTACAGATACCAAGGTACACTAAAGGTTCATTATTCACCCAATTTTTTTTATTGTGTCAAGCAATATTTTTCTAAATTTTCCAACGGATATAGCAAATAGATCCAAGTTAGAGAAAAACTTATTGAAGTTGTCTGTAAGCCTGTATTCGTACGACTAGGATTGAAGGCGAAAACAGGTCGTGCGCGCACCTCGGTAAACGTACATTATAGTGTAACACAACTCAACGACATATATATACACATTGACATTAATGAATGTTATATATTCATTGACATGAATATTTACTTTAAAGTATTATATTATTTTAATTATTGTGAATGTGAAGACTATGCAGATATTCCCTTTTGTTTTAATTTTTTTTTTTTTTTGTTGTCAATTAGTTTTTATCATGGTCTGGCAGTTTGAGTAATTTATGTGGCCTACCCAAACGTCCTTTCTTTGGTATTGTTCGTCGAATCGTTGAGCTCCTTAAATTCTGAGTTGAGCTGCACGATAACTGACAAATGCGTGCACTGACTGGACAGGTCTTCTCAATCTGAATGGTTATTTCCTCAAAAGACCATTTCAGACATCAATCTACATCGTCTTCACATGATCTGACCAAGATTATGTCTGGACTTTAAAAGAGACTGTGACCTCTGAGTTTGTTTCGGCCTTTCTTCTCAGAGTAGTCAGATAGGAAACGCCGACCTCATCTAGTTTTTAAAATATGATTGACGTGTAAAAGTGTTTGTACAAACCTACTTGCAGAAATAAATCATTTATCATTTAACGCTATAGCGTGGCGTCAGGCTAGCGCTGTAACGTGCGCTAAGTACGCGTTCTTAAACTAACACGCTAACTTTGTTATGCTGGTGTGCGTGACAGCTACGTCGTCACTCACGCCACGTCATCGTGCTGTCATTGTTTTCTAATGTTCGTGCATTTAGCGGGCAACAGTTGGACGCTATTTTTTTCGACGATTTCACAGCTTTGACAGTCTATCTAGACATATTTATGTCATTGGAAAAAATAAAAACACTCAATAATTGGTAACTAACTTATCGTAATTACGTTTGGTCCACAGTAAGTAACTGATGAAGATGTTAATACTAATGATGTGTATTTATAATTAATTATAATAATTATGTTTTTAGTAAATGTTGGATGTTAATGGCTGCTCTTAAAATGAAATTGGTTGTTTATTATACTTAGTATTATAGATGTTTCCTCTAGGTGTTTCAGAAATATATATACTATTACTGTTATCTATTCAATGTGTGTTTATAATTGTTCAGTTTTTGTAGTGAGTCACAGTTCGTAATAATACTTTATTATTTTTAAACGATTCTACTTAAGTTCTATGTACTTAAGAGTACGTTAAGGCGTTGGCCCGGCTGCCATTTGTAGATCTTTGGAAGTTTGGAGTCAGAAGCCCGAAAGTCTGATAACCAGTCTTACAAAGTGGTTTCGTATTACCCAGTAACTGGGTTGTGGAGGTCAGATAGGCAGTCGCTCCATGTAAAGTACTGATATTCAGCTGCACCTGGTTAGACTGAAAGCTGACCCCAACAGTTGGGATAAAGCTAGTCAGATTGATTGAAGTGTACATAAGTTCCGCTAAGTAATGTAATTCTTTGAGAGACTTGCGGTTCCCGAATGAGTCGCTACATGAATATTTTCGCTAGTTAGAAAAACATAATTCATAATGACAGATACTCAATAACCTACCTGCTATAACAGGTGATATTTTCTCCACGCGAATTGACGAAACCAGGTGTTTTACCAACTGTGTAATTTTGCTTCGAAGAAACATAAAATCTTTTTAATTGTGACTTTGAAATCCATAGAATGAGCACAGTAAAACTTATGAAACTTAAAAAAACCGTTTTAAATACTGATTTCTTAATTTATGGGTACTAACCCAGTGCTGGACGATCAATAAAAGGTTTCCAGTTTCCGATTTCACTTTTCATCTACCTAAACGAGATGATTGAATTACTGATTAAAAATTCGCATTATTCAATAAAGACTCAGAACTCAAAGAAGACTCTATGTAAGTCTTGAGCTTATTCTTTAATTAAACGGACTTATTGCTGAACCGAAAAATAGAAAAAAAAACGCTAGATTTTTCATTTGTTTTTTAATAAAATTTATCCAAAAAAATGTGGGGCGAACTTTGTAAGGCGAACGCGGAACAAATGCTTTTAAAATACTGTGACTGACTTCAAAAACATAGTGTATACAAAAAAAAAACTATGAGGCTTTTCCTTATACTCAATGTGTGTTTCGTTAAAAAAGAGGATAGTTCGGAAACTTTTACTTAACAAACTTTCTTTTACCATATTTATAACACTTTTTTTTACTACTTTATTTCGACTTTTAAAGCACTTTTTAAGCACTTCGATAGTTTTTAAACACTAAACATTTTAAACTTTAATATATTAAATACTAATATTATTTCCACATACATGTATTTTTCAATTTTCATAGTCATGAATTCGTGTAAGTTTATTGAAAGTAAAAAAAATAATGTACATTTGTAAACTATATTAACTTATTATTAGTTCGTGGCTAAAGCAATAACAGCCGCACGGGTCAATCCATGCGGTTAAGCTACGCTTGATGGGTGACCATCTTTACACACCAAGACTCCTCCGTGCCTCAGAAAGCACGTTAAGCCGTTGGTCATAGCTGTTATTCGTGGATCAGTGACAGTCGTTACGGGTCGGCAGAAGCCCGAAAGTCTGACAACCAGCCTTACCAAGGGGTATCGTATTACCCAGTTACGTTTAGTTGTGGAGGTCAGATAGGCAGTCGCTCCATGTAAAATACTGGTATTCAGCTGCATCCGGTTAGACTGGAAGCCGACCCCAACATAGTTGGGAAAAGACTAGGCAGATTGATGTAAACTACATAATATATATTCATACAAAACTAACCTTTTACACTAGCTACTTAATTAACTACAAACATAAACATTAATAAAACAAAAAGGACACTTTAGCGTTAAAGTACCTACCTACTCTTCCTTATCGCAAATATTGCATATTCTTAAGAGTCTATGATACCTGAAATTGCTAAGCATAATCCTCCGTTATATCGAAAATACTGCAGCATTAATTTAGAAATAAATATATGTTAAAGTTGAGGATTAATGTTAAGTAGGTACGATGTTTGACGAAAACACGATTCCATAAACATTTCTCGATAGAAAAAAATCCAAAGTTACCTCCAAGCCGAACAATAAACCGCTGGTATTAAAAAAATAATTACTTAAACTGTTGGCACCTTGGAGCCTTCGTCCCGCCGCTCAGTTTCTCTCACTCATTCCGCAAGCAGAGTAGTGAGAATAGCGAGTAGTGTCCGAGCGATATACAGAGGGAAATTGAGCTGAGGTATATGGTCTCACATTTTTATAAACAATTCGTAAATAATAAAAGTCATTATTAAGATTACATTTTGCCACACAAACTCGGTGTATACCTACATCAAATTCCTAAACGATGCCAGTACCTAACCATTAAAAAGTTTCCTCATTCGGAGACGATCCTGGCTGGAGCACCCAGAAAAATCAATCAAAAAAAAAATTGTGATGTAAGGCCGCATTCATGTAGAACGTTGAAACCAGCATCGATTCGCCAGAGCATATCGGCGCCGACAAGCGCTGGTAGGTGCAGGCAGTTTTCATACTGTGTCCCAAATCAGCGCGAACCGTCGCCGATAAGCGCCAACAATTTCTTGTCTGATTAGTCGGCGCCGGTTTGCGCTGATATGGTGTCGTCCCTGCGCATATAGGCGCCAATTATCAACGTTCTATTATACATAAATGCGGCCTAAGATAAGATTGTTATTACCTAAACATCACTTGTGGATGTCTTGATGATTTATTTACTTTTAAAAAATGTGCTCGATTTCAAATTGTGTACGCTCACTTGACGTGACGTGAGGTTCCAAGAGAACTTTATAATGTTTAGGTCTCTAATTTATTTCGCAAAAGTTTACAGAATAGTACTTAAGTACTAATAATATAAGATTTGAATCAATCGTCAAGCTAGCATTCAAATGCTTTTAGTCTTAACCCGTCGCACGCGCAATTAGCAGACACAATAGAATTTTATTGTCATTTGCACACATGGGGTGCAATCGACATTTTAAGAGTTAATAAGACTTATCAAAGGTCTGTCTCAGAACAATAACAGTTGCAATCTTCTTGAAAGTATGCCTCACTAAACAATGAAGCCTTTCAGCAGTTCTGCTGATTACTTCCTCTGTTCAGAGGCAGTATCAATCTCATGTCAAACTGACATAATCGCGATGGAACCAATTTTCAAATCTCCGTCAAAAATGACAGCTATAATTAGCTTAGTCTTTCTTTTGTTTTTGCTCCGAAAAAAAGTGAACACAAAAAGTGAACCTTTTTTAAAAAAAAAGGGTAATGTTAGACCTCATTTATGTGAGCGCACACAATTTGAAAGCGATTTTTTTTTTTTTTTTAGTTTTTCTTCTTTTTGTGTGGTTAGTGGCTAAGCTGGTGTCAGAATTCTAAAGCCACCCATGGGCCTCTGACTTGGCTTCACATGCCACCGCGTAAAAAAAAAACATATATAACCGACGCGACTTCGTCAAATTTTTTGTATGAAAAAATAAAAAAAAAAACATATGCCAGTTGATTCTAGACATGGTCTCATCATTAATGCCCTAGAGTTATGGGATATCAAAAGGAACACCTTGTATATGAAGACGTATATATATATATGTGTTTAACAGTATCATTTATAAGCCCTCCTTTAAACCGGGACACGTACGAGAAGAAATAAATAATTCATCCCAAGTAATAAAGACTACCTCTTAGCCGGCACAGATGGTGCCAAAAAGCGGATGTGTTTTGTTTTTAGGGGTATATTTCTCTCGAAAGGCGTAGTGAATTTATATTAGGAGGTATATATTGGTAGTAAATAACATTCAAAAAAAATCAATAGACCACGTATATTTAGTAACCTAATCTGCTTAACTGTTCTTAAGCGTACGCTAGTCGGTCATTCTTCCATACAAACGTATTATGGTGATTACTCGTCTGTTTGACGGTGCACGTTCAAAACTTAAAATTATTAAAAAAAAAACTGGGCATTATCTAGCCCAGTATGGAAGCAGAAATGAAAAAAAAAATTGGTTTGGAAGTTATGAGCGTCAAAACTTTCATATTTCACCACTAATTTTAACTCGTTTTTGGGTGTATATAAACAACTTTTGTAGTAAGAAAATGGAAAGCGTACAAGGATAGATAATTTATTCAATAATCCAAATAATTTTATTTTGAGTAAATACATCCCCAGTACTTTTTTCATAATATCTATACGCGAAAAGGTCTGTTCATCAAATGTTTACGCTCTTGTTTTCGTGAGAAATCATAGTCTATTTCACTAAATAAATAAATAATGAGACTAAATAGCATGCATATTAGTCACGCGCACCAACGAGTTCGAGCCTTCGACTAGTGTGCCCTTAAAGAGTCATAAAGAACCCTGTAAGAAATCTGGATCTCTATCTGTTCTGATCTGGATCTGCTTTCAAATATACGTCGTCTATTGTATTTTCTACTGGATTTCCGCAAAGTTATACCTGAGTCAATTGACTAAATAAAATAAAATTACGCCTGTTTTTATTGAAGAAAAGACAGATTTACATTTCGCCAGTTATGTTAAAAGTTCTATGTGTTATGGGACTAGCCTATGGTTACTAACGAAGCAGTGTTGGCCCAGGAGGTAACGGTCGGACGCGGTGGTATCCTTCTGGCTGCGGAAAGGGAGCGGGAGATTGCTTGATTGCGCAGCAGACGCACCGGGCGTCGGCGGAGGGCGGATAACGCCCTCTTCCATCCCCCTAAATGGGTCCAGGGGCGACAGACCTGGGGAAATCCGTCGCCCCCTACTCCTTAGGACCCGAGATGGTGGCGCGTAGTGTTCCACGCGCGCCTCTCTATGATGTAAGGGGGGAGTTTAACACCTCACTCCCCCCTAACTCGAGGTGGCCCACAGAGGCGGATCGCGGAAGTCGCATTAGATCCCGTGATCCCCGGTGCAAGTGTGAGACTGAACACCGGGATTTCACAGCGTAAAAAAAAGAAGGAGGTAAATGCCCCAGTAACTTACGAGTTGTAGATCGTAGGTTCGAACCCATTCAGGCACTTTTCTTTGTGTAAATAATTTCATAACCACTGCTCTCAAAACGATGAAGGAAAACATCGTGAGGAAACCGGCAAGTCCTAGAACCAAAAATTCGAAGACATGTGACATCTACCAACCCGCACTGAGCCCGCGTGATAGATTACAGCCTGTCGGAAAGGGCAGGCCTGAGTCCTAGTAGTGAGAACATTATAGGTTGATTATGGACACAAACCCAGCTATATTCCAGGTTACTTCTAAGAATTTTTTTTCCTTCTATAACACAGCCTATTTTACAGTGTGTTACTCTGTGGCCGGACCACAGTTAAGTACTCAGATGCTGTAGTTCGAAATAATACCTACCTAAAGTCTAGTTTAGTTTAGTTTTACCTACACAACGAAAAGCTCTGAGGGTTTATCTCTGTGCTGGCGACCCGTTCATTAAGATTAAACAGAAATGTTAATGACTACAATATTACTTTTATAATGATGATAATAATTTATAGGTACACGTATATTTATATACGTAAACGTTTTGTTGGTCCTTTCCGAACTCGTTTTGAACGACGTTTGCAAGTCTTCTGGAAGTTTATTGAGGAAATAAGGTACTTCCCGCCTTGTGGAATGAACTCATGACCCCTTGGATCAGCAGTATCGCTTAGTACACTTGGCCTAAACCAAGTTAGATAAACCAATTTTGACTCAAATCGTTTCCCTACAAAATTGTTCTCTCTCTTTTCGTGCGGTTAGTGACTAACCTGGTGTCAGAACTTTAATGGGCCTCTGACTTGGCTTCACATGCCGTCGAGAAATATCTCTCAGGCATGCCGGTTTCCTCACGATGTTTTCCTTCACCGTTTTTTGAGCAAGTGATAATTATATAATACGCACATGAATCAGAAAAGTCAGAGGTGCGTGCCTTGGGCGAACTCGAGACCGACCGACCGATCGAACCGAGACGACTAATCTGTTTCATTTTGACAGTTCAACAACATTCATTGCGTTATTTACATTTTTGAGCAGAATTTTATGTTGAACTTATGAAGCAATGGATTAGCAATCAGTTTCAAAAAGATTCAGATTCTGATTGAATGTGTATTATGCAAGTAGTTTATTGGATGGTGCTGATCCACGCGTCATGTTCGTGAACGGGCGCCGAGAGAGAGCTACCTCTTTTAGAGACGTCCTGTATAGCTCCACTTCTTTCTCGCACTGAAGTAATATTAAAATAATACTGCTTAAAGAGGTGGTGGTTGGCCCCCTGGTCGTCTCTTAGATAAGAGATGACCAGTCTTTTTAGGGTTCCGTAGTAAATAGTTTCCTTATAGTTTCGCCATGTCCGTCTGTCTGTCTTTCTACCTGTGTGCAGCGTAGCTCAGAGACTCTTTGTACTAGAAAAGAGTAATTTGGCATGAGTATACATAAATAGTTATTTTCACCACTCCCGCACGAAAGAAGTGTCTTTCCTCTACGAAAACAGTGAGGAAAGTTGGTTTTTCCTCACTGCTTGAACAGTGAGGAAAGTTGGTTTTTCCTCACTGTTTGAACAGTGAGAAAAGAAATGATCCCGTTCAGAAACTAACCTTGCCTGATGAAAAAAACAAAACTCATAGGAAAAACGAACTTTCCTATGAGTTTTGTTTTTGAGTCTTGAGCGAACAAAGGATTGAAAAATAGAATCACGAGCGCAGCGAGTGATTATAAATTTCAATCTTGAGTAAGCGAAAGACTCAACAAAACGAATAGCAAATGAACTTGCTCACAAGTTGCATACAAAACTTTTCACCACGACCAGCAAGAAAGTATTCAGTCATCATAGGTAAATAAATTAAATAGACACAAAGCAAATCAAAATAATTCTTTATATTTTAATATATCTTTAAAACTTAACATAAAAAAATCAGGCAAGATTAGTTTCTGAACGGGATCATTACTTTCTTCACTGTTCAAACAGTGAGGAAAAACCAACTTTCCTCACTGTTCAAGCAGTGAGGAAAAACCAACTTTCCTCACTGTTTTCGTAGAGGAAAGACACTTCTTTCGTGCGGGAGTGGTGAAAAAAATATTTTACCTCCCCTACATGTACATAAAGTGGGGATGTTTTTTTTTCTCATTCTATCACACACCATGGGTGAGTGGTGTCGCTGGAAAGGTCATTTAAAAATATTGAGTTTGTGAAAACCATTTTTGGACTCAGGGAATCTGTTCGCGAAATTTTAAGCTTTAAAGTGATAATTTTTGTAATAGTCAATTGTCGCCCCCCCTGCCAGCGAAATGGTTGGTTTTCGATATGTGAAAAAATTTACAGCAATAGTATATATAACGTTGAGGAGCTCGTGGCTAAGTACTAACTGCCGCACGGGTCGATCCATCAGGTTAAGCTATGCTTGCCGGGGTTGGTCTGTGGATGGGTGACCATCTTTACTTATCGAGACTCCTCCGTGCCTCGGAAAGCACGTTAAGCCGTTGGTCCCGGCTGTCATTCGTGGATCTTTGACAGTCGTTACGGGTCGTCAGAAGCCTGACAACTGGTCTTACCAAGGGGTATCGTATTACCCAGTTACTGGGTTGTGGAGGTCAGATAGGCAGTCGCTGCATGTAAAATACTGGTATTCAGCTGCATCCGGTTAGACTGGAAGCCGACCCCAATATAGTTGGAAAAAGGCTAGGCAGATTGGATTTAGTATATATAACGAAATTAAAAGGAAAACTATCACAGCTAAGTAGGCTTTACAAGTTAACGCGTAATAATCGACCAACTTACATTTGCGGTGCTCCTCAATTCAGACGTCTGAATTGAGGAGCCACCTTAAACGTCCTGTAACTTTTTAAGGGTTTTACTACAAATTCCAGGATTGCGCCTATATAATCGGCTAATTTGCTACTAAACATTGGTAATACCCCTGTTTAAATATGAGACATGGCTCCTCAATCTATGCGGACACAATAGACAGGCATTAACAGACTTGGTTTTACATTGGACCTCACATCTTTTTGCGTTAGAACAACAGTGTTGCAAGACTTGCATTTTTTTACATGTTATCTTTTTGATGGGATATAACATTCTACCGGTAAATTTTTAAATCGATCCAATAGTTTTTGAGTTTATTCATTACTAGCACTTTGCCCGCGGCTTCGTTCCCGTGGTCTTTCCCGCGGGACCCGTTATTTTTCCTAGGATAAAAAGTAGTCTATGTCACTCCCTGAACACTAAACTTTCTAATGGTATAAGAATTATTCAAATCGTTCCAGTAGTTTCGGAGCCTATCCAATACAAACAAACAATCAAATATTAGCCGCAATAGCAGCAGTAGCAGTGATAGCCTAGTGGTGTGACCGTCGGACTGCCAAGTCATAGGTCCCGAGTTCGAACCCAAGGCACGCACCTCTGACTTTTCGGATTCATGTGCGTATTGTATAATTGTCACTAGCTTTAAAAACGGTGAAGGAAAACATCGTGAGGAAACCGGCACGCCTTTTTTTTTTGGGGTGGGAAATCATCAAATGACTTCTCCCGCTCTGGGTGGAGCGGGAGGGCGTGTCAGACTCTTACTGACTAAAACCCACCCGTGTTCCTTCTGTTGCCTGTGCAATGCCAGGGGGCCACGGTCCCTTTCGGACTTTCCCGCAACCCCGGCAGGCAATGGTCTCATCGGACCCCTTCACTTGCTGAAATCTCTGAAGCGCGTGTGGAACACAACGCGCCGTCGACCCGGGCCTGGTCCTTACCGGACGGCGAGCTACCCATTGCTCTCCGTCCGTAAAACCGGCATGCCTAAGAGATATTTCTCGACGGCATGTGAAGCCAAGGCAGAGGCCCATGGGCGGCTTTAAAACTCTGACACCAGGTTATTCACTAACCACACGAAAAGAAGAAGAAGAATCAAATATTCCTCTTTATTATATTATTAGTATAGACAAACAAAAATACTGTTTTTTTCTCTTTAATAACAAAGTGTAGCTAGTTATGTAAAGTACATTTCTTAGGTATTAGGTACTCAGATTTTTGTTTATATCAGGTGCGCTGTGGAGGGTCGTTCCCATACTCAAGTGTCACCGCCGCCACAGCGATAAAGTAGTTGGATTGACATTGATTTATATTAATAAGTTTGTTTAATCTACAGATTGTGTAGACTATAACTCAAATTTCACCATAGCGATAAGTGCACTGTTAGGATTAAGAATATTGTATTTTAAACTTCAGTCTTCAATAAACCATCATCTAAGCAAGACTCCTCGTTTGCTTTAAAATAACCTCCGGCAACGCTCCCGAAACTTAACTAGCTAAGACAGCACCAAATAGAAATGAACTGTAGCAAAATAATTAACTGCAGCCATTTCAAAATATAGTATCAACTGCAGCTACTAAGTCAAACTTCTAATTAACAAAAGAGGTGAATTGTAATTAAAACAACAAAGTTTACAGTAAAAAACAACAATATAACAGTTATGCACGACTGCTCCTAGTTTAGAACTAAACTAAAACTAACTACGAACAAGCGAGCACTAAGGTTTAACTCATTTAAACCTTATTTTGGCTCTATTAGCGAGAATAAATGAATTCGAATTTACTGTTATAGGTACTGTATATTTAGTTTCTCGTTTTCACTTTAATATTTATTTAATGTAATATTTAAATTCTAGTCTTGTTATACAGGGTGGGGATTTAGACACCTGGATCTGTCAAGGAGGTGATTCTGCCCGTCACGCTAATCAACTTTCGCCATGAAACTAAAACGAGATTCGTAAAAAAAAAAAATGTATACTACTTACCGATAGACAGATTACTTCGATTTATGGACAGTGTTTTTTTTTCGAATTTAGAATCACCCCCTTGAAGGATGTCACAATCGCAGGCCGAAATCGCCATCCTGTCTTATAGAAACGAATCCTTCCTAACTAATATAAAAAATGCGAAAATGAGTTTTATAATTCATTCAAAAAACACATAATTTTGTAAGTCGGAATCATCTTTAGGCATAAATTTCATATCCATAATAATTAAAAAGTAGAATCATATCGCAGAAAGTTCACATAAACATGCAAACAAGCATACACCATGTATGCAGCACGCATGCAGCATGCAAGTGAGCATGCAACATGCGGCAGACATGGTTTCTGTCAAGGCTCCGGCGTTGCGGGGCTCCGGCAATCCCACGCGAGCTTATCGTCGCAGATGGTTATAACGCTTGCCGCCGCGGCTGAGGCCGTCCAACAAGTCGAAGCTGCGGTGAAAACCACCTGTTCCTCAGCTCGCGGGCTGCCTCGCCCCTCCGCGCCTACGCGAGCTTAAATTACACTCTAGGAGTAGGGCAGACAAGACTACGTGGAGTCGGTTTTGCAGCGATTTGTTTCCGTCACTAGCTTTTGTAGCACAACAAAATTATTGACTTTTTAAGACACTATTTAAATTTATGGTTAATAATGCTTTTTTACAGAAATGTCAAAAAGTCTAATAAAATTGTTCTAAGTAAAATTCTGCTATCTTAAAAGTATGCCATTTTAAATTTGGAAATATAAAAATTCGGCCAAACAATAATTATACCAAATATTTTTATGCCTTTAAAATATTCGTTTAAAGAAGATTTTGCCAACTGTGTTATGCCAAATAAATTTCGGACGGATCAAGATTCTGCTAAATAGAGGGAACTCGGGTAGACCATGAGACCGCGGGTTGCAGCCAGTTTATAAAATAACACCACACCTGTTTCCCCGAAGTGTTAAGCAGAGGTGTACCTACACCCACATTTCGCCAGACATTTACCCACACAAACACAAATCCAGACTCCGTGGGCCGTAATCCACCACGCGGACCCAGTACGGGTTGGCAGATGTCACATGTCTTCGAATTTTTTGTTTTAGGACATGCCGATTTCCTCACGATGTGTCCCTTCACCGTTTTGATAGCAGTGGTGATGAAATTATTTACACAAAGTAAAGCGGACCCTGGGTTGAACCCACGACCTAGAAATTGTAAGTCAGGGCCGGTACCACGCACTGGGCCACCACTGTTCCACAATACAGACAGTTTCAATACAATATCTATGACAATTTCACAAATTTTTACCAGGAACGCGCCCTTGTCAATGTCACTTAGGTACCAAAACGTCTTTGATATCAAAAGATATTTAACTTAGCCAATTTTTTACTCATTATGGACGTCTTAAGTGCTTTTTTCTTAGCTGTAATTTGCTTCAGTAAATTGCGATTCACACATAGAGAGAATCCTTACGGCAGAGATTGACTTGCAAACGTTTTTTTTTGTAATGTATATATAATTCGAGGCAAGCTTGGTTTCAAAACGGTTGTACACAAGACGTGGTGAACGCTTGCTTCGAACAGATGAAATTTTCGTTTCTTATATTTCCGTTTCAAAGGAATTCACGAAATAGCTGACAGTCGAGTGGAGGATCCAGCGCTCGCATCGAGGGTCTCAGCAAGCTGCACTGACTACTCTAGTAACAAAAATTCGATACAGTAGAAAGAAACGTTGCAAGTTGTTATCTTCCTTTCAAAGAGCATTTAGGGGTATGAGGAACAGGGTGTAAAGTTCACTCATCCACCATTGAAAAGGGAGGATCCTCCAACCAGATGGGTGTTGTGTCTGGCGGGCCGACTGCCCGGCTGTTGATTTCGGATAGTCTTATCTATGTCGTTCGCGCGGTAAACTCTAATTGCGCGATGCAGGATTAGTGTGACGTGATGTCTTTGATGCGTAGTTAGTATGTGGCGGTGTAACCGCTACAAGCACATATTATGTTATAATCCCCGTATGTCTTTATCTAGAATTCAGTCTAGCCTTAAGTCTGGCAGCTAGTTGATCCTTGAAACCTTTAGTCCTTCTTGTTATGATTCTGGAAGAGAGTAGTCATTTTATTTATTTATTCTTCAGAAAGCTTACAGTCGCAATCGATCCATAAAGAGAGCTTACAGTTGCAATTTACAAGCTTCTATTAATTAAAAACGATGTACCTATCTAAAATTATCTCCTACAAAAATAAAAATATCTCCTCAAATATAACTTAACAAATTCTTCTTTGAATATTTATGGTTTCCCGACGTTTGAGTTACAAAATGTCATTCAACTTGTAATTTTTTTTTTTTTTTGCTGATACAGTGGGTATAATGTTTCACAAAACTACATGAATTTGCTACTGAAAATTTTAAAAAATTGGCGCAGCGGCTGCTGTCATGAAAATGATGGCAGCGGGGCTTATTCCGATCGGATCCCACAATCCAATCCCACTTTCGATAGAAATATGGATAAAATTATAATTTTGTTTCAAACCAATCTCAATACGAAATGATCTTCGTTGTGAAACGATAAATGAAATACATAGTAAAGTAAATGGGAACAAAATACAGGGTGGAAGGGACATCGACGAGAAAACTGATACCAGTACATGATTCTGAACCCCCCTCCGTTGAAATTTTCGGTCGGTTATTAAAAAAAAAAACTGCTGTTCCATACATTTTGACCGCGTAGGTATTGAACTTTTCTATGAAGCAGCAGCTTTTGGATATTTTTAACATTGTAGATTTTGGGTGCCATACCAAGAAACCAAAAACAACACAAAAAATAACTTCACAAAGTTCCTCTTATTGAGTCATTTTTTCCTCTATTTCCCTACTTTTTTATATAAATGCGATAGATTATACATTGATTTGCGTTTTTTTGACACCGTAAAGTCGGGCTTATTCCGATCGGATCCCGCAATCCGATCCCACTTTATGGGATTTGCTAGGAATGGGGATGAAGTTAATATTTTGTTCCGAACCGATCCCATACGAAAATATGATCCCGAGGTCCATGAGGCGTCGCATGACATCTGCAACGCATCGTGTGGCCTCACTTTTAGAATGTTGTGAAAGTAGTACTTCTTTTTATTTTATTTTACTATACAGGGTGGAAGGGACATCGACGCGAAAACTGATACCATGAAAAATTTATTCGGAGGGGGTTTCAGAATCATGTACTGAATCCATGGTATCAGTTTTCGCGTCGATGTCCCTTCCACCCCGTATATTTATTTATTTATTTTATTATTTAGGTACACACAGTATGAATCATCTAAAATTATGTATATTTTATAATTTACCTACCACCTATGTTGACATTTTGGAATACAATTAAATATATTGAGTATTAAGTAAAATACATATAAATACAACATAGTTATAACGTTGAGTACATTTTAATTTAATTGTTTACTGCTTCAAAAACGGGTTATAAAAACGTGTTTGTGTATAAAAAGCTCGGTGTCCCCTTAACAGGTAATAGTTATTTGTTATACAAGAGTGCAAAGTTGCTTTTTAACCGCGTGTTCAATTTTGATGACCGAGCAAGCGAAGGATTCTAAAATTGAATCACGAGCGCAGCGAGTGATTCAAAATTAGAATCCTGAGCGTTAGCGAGGGAATCAAAAGAGCACGAGGTGAAAAATCTTTGCACTCGAGTGCAACACGTAACTTTTCATTCCACCTCAGCGAGGAAATGACTAAATGCAAAAAAAAAAACGTTTACAATCACAAGATAGGTACACTTTTATTTCAGTTTAGGTATTAATTACTACATTATGACAGGTAAGTATTACAGAATAATCTTTAAATTATAACAAAATAATACTAAGGTATAATTAAGAAAATTTTAAAGTAACGTTGCTACAGTTATTTAAATTGAGTGTAATATTTTTGTTTGGTACTGTAATATTGGTGTTAGTCACTTGTGTACTGTTTTTCGGTAAACTATCTGTCATACTTAATAGTTGTACCAATTCATCGGATTCCCTTGGCGTGAATGTTGGAGAGAGAGGGAGATGGTTAGGTGTTTCATAACGGCTTATTTTTGATGTAGAAGGGCCAGTACAAGGATCCGATTGAGGCTCTTTCAGTGTAATGGCTCCTACGATGCCTTCACATATTTTAGACTTATTTTGGATGGAATCCTCTATGTATCCCTCTACAACTGCATTGGACTTCCAGCCTCCGTGGCGCTTAAGGGACAGCAGATCAGCTCCGGAATCAGCCAAAAGTGTGGCTGAAGTTCGTCGGAAACAATGACCCGTGTACAACAGGGGTTCTGGAAGTTCAAGAAATGTTGCTATTTCTCGTGGGATACTGCCAATTTTATTAGTACCCATAGGCTGTCTAACACACTTTCCATTGCGATACTGTAGAAAAAATCGATTGATTGGAGTGTTAGGCGGGCGTAAGGCTTGATATTTCTCAACAATCGTTACGTATTCCTTGCGAATGACGAAGTTGCGGTCTCTTTTTGTCTTTGTATTAGGTAAATTAATTAATAGTAAGTCATCTGAATGTTTCTCAATGTTTTTGACATTAAGTTGTGTTAGTTCATTAGTTCGACATGCTCCGTTTATTCCAATAATAAGAACAACCTGTAACGTAAAGAGTATTGTAGTAGATAAATGAATAAAATTGATATGAACGCATAATTATGCCTATCAACATCTACTAAGTATACTATTTAATTGAGATTAATATACTTAAGTAGATACTGAATGTGCAACTGACTTACTTTTGCCGCCAAATATACGGAATCGGGTGCTTCGTTAAGAAACTTTTCAATATCAGATACTGTGAAAACCTTCGATTTTTTTGGTTGATGACCAGATGAGGCTCTTTTTAAAAATGCCACTAATTTAGGATAGGTATCGATATGTTTGTCTTTTTTCATCTTTATTGTTGCTTTTAGCATCGAATACGTACTCCATAGAGTGCTTGCTTTCTTGTTCTCGGATAATTCTATAAAATATGCCAGCAAAACGTTTTCTGAGAAAGTTTTGGCTCCTTTTGCTAGTCGCCACGTGTTGAACATATCGTACTGTTTTAAATACTTCTCGCGTGATTGTTGAGGGAGAAAGCTCATTTGCGCATTATTAACAGTTTCAGTCAATTCTGTTGGCGTCAAGCAAACTTCCTCGTCGCTAGAATCACTCATTTTAGTTTTTTCACTTGTTTTCAAGTTTCTTGTTTTTAATATACCTAAGGTTTAACAATGACGTGAAAAAATGCCGCGTAAAGAACCGCGTACAAAGCAAATTGAAAAAAGAACACCAAGAAGGTTCCGAGTCTGAGTTTTTAACAAATTAAAAAAAAGTTGTATGATATATTCGGCACCATAGAGGTAGCAGTAAATAGGTTTAATGTTTTTTTTAATTCACAAACTTAGTGCACACGATGTTCTAAATTCAATTTACTTTATCCTCTAGAGAATAAAAACGGCTTTTCCACTCAGATACTGAAGATTAAAAATACTCTTTCCGAGATGGTGGGATGAAAAGATAATTTACTCTCAGTATTTTAATTAAAACCACGAATTTCACATGATTAACCGGAACGATGCACTAATGAAAGTTCATTAGTAAAATAAACTGTAACCGGGAACCGAATACCATGTGACGACATGTTAATTTATGTCTCGTTAATTATAGGTACCGAATTTACTTCACAGTAATGCAAGAGAATTTACTGAAATGTATGTTGCTTTGATGGTTTTGCAGAATATTTTTGCCACATAATTTCATTTATTTATTCATAACAATTTTTACATTGTGTCGAATATTAAAGATTTTACAATTAAAAAAAAATTAAAAAAATTACGTGCTACCTAATTACTATGAGGGAGAGTAATAATAATAAATAAATGTCATTTAAATATCCAGATTATCAATGTCGCAAATAATTCAATATAGCTATGTCAGAATAGATGTTCAATGTCAATTACTTACTTATACGTCATGAATGTAATTAATAATAAAAAATATACCAATAGATAATCCTGACATTTTTTTAGTGGTTGGTCTAGTGGTCGCAAACGCTATTGCTGAGCATGAAGTCCTGGGTTCGATTCCCAGTTCGGGCAAAGTGTTATTGGGTTTTTCTGCCAAGAAATTCTCAGTAGCACCCTGGAGTCTGGATTTGTGCCCGGTTGATGGCATTAGGCTTGCTCGCCATATTACATGGGACTTAAACATAACTGGTGAAATGTGGGTGTACTATACATACACCTCTGCCTAACCCGTCGGGGATTACAGGCGTGATGAATGCATATTTTGTCTGAACCATCGCACACAACAGGCGCGCCGCATCGCACTTTTTTGTACTGAAATGCAATGCCTGCATCCCGATGCGGCAGAATCGGTCATATTTACTTAACGAATTCTAAGAATAAGAATAATTTTTATTAAAAGAAAATTAAGGGTTACAGAATGTGTATTACAGCTTAAACATTGTAGTTTTTAGTTGGTTGGGCAATTTCCAGACAATACTCAACACTCAATATCTTTATTGCTAGACTTCCTGCACTAGGCTAAGCCTGGCCCCCAGGAAGCTGTGGCGGCATCTATGTCACCACATGCGAACTACATCACACTGACATCACGCAAAATCCTGCATCTCGCAAGCAAGGTTTACCGCGCGACTGGCATATATACAACGTCCCGACATCAATCGTCGGGCAGTTGCCCACCAGACACAACACCCGTCTGGTCGGAGGATCCTCCCTTTTCTATACAGTATGAGTGAACTTTACACCCTGTTCCTAAAGCTAAGTTAGAAAATAACAATTTGAATTTAGTGGAACTTTGGCGTTTAAAGTTGCTTGCAAGTACCTAATTAGTATGTTATTCTCACCTACCTTTTTCAGACTGATTATTAACGCTCATCTGCCCTCCCTCGTTAACTCAAGACAGTTTCGCCTACAGTGTGTCATTTCTAATAAATCGCACGTGCTACCGAGTCGACGTAATCTCTCTCATTCTATCAAGTTTGAAACTTCAAGTGAAATTAAATTTGCATACTTCGTCTCCTGTATTACGTAATTTTAGAGCGGGATGGATATATAGATTTGTGTTTAAGTTTGTAATCATACAGGGTGATTAATTGAGGTGGGTCAATCGTGGAAAAATGTGAATTTAAGGAACTACGTCGTCGATTTTATACATTATACTGCGTTCAAGATTTAGTTAACAAATGTGTGATTTTGGTAAAACAACTTCATAAATTTCAGTTTGCGCTATTACTTCGAAATTTTTATGACATTTTGAGTATTAGTAGTCGTTCTGAAATCAAGTTAGTTAGTAATAACATTAACATGAATTGGAAACAAGAATTTGAAGAATTTAGACCTATTTAAATATTGATGTGCACTATTTTTGAGAGCAATGGTGGCCGAGTGGAAATGGCCGCGACTTACGAATTTTAGCTCGTAGGATCAAACCCAGACAGACACTTTACTTTTTGTGTAAATTGTATCATCACCGCTGCTCTCAAAACGGTGAAGGACTGTCCAGAAACCGGCATGTCCTAGAACCGGAATCCAAAGACATGTGACATCTACCATCCCGCACTGGGCCCGCGTGATTACAGCACACTCTTAAAGACGACGCCTATGTCCCAGCACAATTTAAAATGAAACTGTTGTAAGTTGTAATAGTTCTTCAGACACCCCAGACCTTTTTTTCCCCTCAAAAAACTATTTTCCTCAGTCATACCGCAAGAATTTTTTTAATAGGCATATAAATTCTCTTCACCTATTCGCAAAAACTGCCAAGAACACAAAAGGCACTTCCAAGAATCTCTTACAAAACCCAATTGATTTAAAACAGAATGTATTACCATAATATTTTCGTTCTTCACGAACTAAATCAGTTTGAAAAACACTGAGAAAAGATGGAGGTGAACGGCGATATTCAATTGTCATGAATAATGGAGGAGCCTGCACATTCATAGCCAGTAGCAAGAATATAGGGCTCTGTAATACCGTGGGAGAAAAAAGTTGAATGTGGGGTATGAATTTTATGGAGCACTTATTTTGTAGTTGTATTTTTTTTAACGGTAATATAGTATTATAGAGGTATGAGCAACCGCGTGTAAAAAAGGGAAGATCCTCTGACCAGACAGATATTGTGTCTGGTGGGCTACTGATGGAAGATTGATTTCTGGACATTGTACATATATGAGTTGCGCGGTAAACTCTGCTTGCGCGATGCAGGACTTGGCGTGACGTCAGTTTGATGCGTAGTTTGCATGTGGCGATGTAGATGCCGCCACAGTATTTTTCCAAGATCATAGATTAGTACTGCGTTAATAGATACTAAATTCATAAACATTGGTTTGATTTAAAAATTACACGTAAAACCGTCAAATTCACAATTACACGTAAAATTCCTTCCGTGGTTATTGTGGTAACCAACAGCGTAGAATTCAATCGATTCATCGTCAATATTGAAGCTATTATTCCGTTGCTGCTCTTAAATATGTCTGATTGTGCCTACCTAATCGTGACTTTTGGATCCAAATTAATAACGGAACCCTATAGGATCACTTGTGTGTCTGACTGTCTGTCTCTCCATCTGTCACATCCAATTTGCTCCAAATTTAATGGTTTACATATGAAAAAAAACAACACCACACTCCATAGACAGTTGTCATAATTTCCTTGAAATTCCCAAGAAATATTAAGGATTCACGTCATTTGTTACAACAGTGTTATGTGATTATGTGCATTATATAGTATCCTCTTGTAAATACTGCGATCATTAATATGTATATATATTATATGTATATGTACATGGAAGCCTGTTGGATATCAACGTTGTTGGTATTCAAGGTTGGCACGACTGTTTATTACCTACAGCAGAAAATAACGAAAAATAGTTTTTTGTCCTTGTCTTATTTATACTATTAGGTTAAACTAGTGGGGACAGTAAAATACTTGATAATACAGAAATGTAGGCATTTTCCTCAATAGTTATTTTATCGCCCTTATTCTGTTGTACACTTGTTGAAGGTTAATTATATTATATGTATATAACTGATAGCCAAATTATGTATACGGAATGGCAAGGACATCGATGCGCAGCCTGTTACCGCGACGCAAAATTTCAACGCAGGAGGATACAGAATCATGATTGTTTAATAACAAGAAGAATATAGCGTGTTATATTAATTATTAAGATTAAAGTTGGTGATGATGGGTAAGATTCAACCAAATACGCAGGTGGCAGCAGGACTTCACCCACACACAAGCGGAGCACTGTTGGACCTCGACACCGGGCTGCAGGCAGTCAAAGGAAGCTATGCCGTCCTTAGATAGCAGGCTGACCTGGTGGTTATTACGCCTGGACAGGAATGGCCTGCGCCTGGTGACAGGGACCATCACGGGACACTGCTCGCTAAACAAACACTTCCACACAATAGGCACAACGGACAGTCCTCTGTGCAGGACGTGCATGGAGGCTGAGGAGACCGTTGCGCACGTGCTCTTTGAATGCAGGGCGTCACCCAGATTAGAACAGAAATCCTCGGGTCACCCAGATCATACACAGATGTTCTAAACAGACCAGGAAACCTAATTATCTTCTGGAAAGAGGTGGGCTGGTTGGAATAACCGCCAAACGGCCGCAATGGCCCACGCACAATGGTTCCCTTCACGGACTAAGTGCGGAAACCAGACCCCTTAACATAGAACATAGATAGGCCTTTCAGGGACACGACCTTTAATAGTGAAGTACGCGACCAAGAAGACATAGATTAGCGAGTTATCATGGTTGGTAACGGAGCTGACTGCCGACTATTGAGACGATGTTAACCCGCCAAAGTGCAAAGATAGTTTCTGAAACAGAATCAAAACACATATTTTTTTTACAAAATAAAAGAAGCACCCTAACCTTTCAGCCGCGCTATCCAGCAACCAGCTGTCTGACCGATATTATTACCTCAGAGACTAAGATGCCAAGTAGTCTGACATCACTTAATGATCTTAAACTCTAATCCAACAGCAGTGATAGCCTAGTGATGTGACCGCCGGACTGCCAAGTCATAGGTCTCGAGTTCAAACCCAAGGCATCTCAGACGTTCGGACTCATGTGATTATTGTATAATTATCACTTGCTTCAAAAACGGTGAATGAAACCGGCTTGCCTGAGAGATATTTCTCAACGTCATGTGAAGCCAAGTCAGGTTAGTCACTAACCAGATGAAAAATAAAGAAGATTCAACAAAATATCTGTTTGCGGAAGAATGGGCGAAGATTTTACTGGCATATCAGAAGTACTGTGAGAGGGAATTTATGAAAGTATTGTTAACTTTTTACCTGAACTAGGTAATTTTATATTTTCACTTTTTTATGCATGTGTACGTGGCTTTACTATTCATTATGAACAACTTTTACTATAGCTCCAAACCTGAAATCGCGAAAGAAAAATCATTTGTCATCTGAAGAAGGCTTACAGACTAATTACAAATACTAGGTAACAACAAAACATTATCAAGTTGCTAATAACAAGCCTCCACAGATATATAACATATCAATTACCTACTTAAAGTAGAACAATCAGCAATCAAACAATTAAAGTATTAAAGTACAGACGCCAGCACATCAAGACACTCCAATCCGCCAAACCTTCCCAATCAACATTGAACCCCATACTTTAGTGATAAAGTTGAAAATCCATTAAAGAAATACTACTTAACAGTTAAGTAAGTTACA
This sequence comes from Xanthia togata, assembly GCA_963853775.1. Taxonomy (NCBI): domain Eukaryota; kingdom Metazoa; phylum Arthropoda; class Insecta; order Lepidoptera; family Noctuidae; genus Xanthia; species Xanthia togata. The sequence continues at coordinate 7,904,458 of OY970817.1, read as the reverse complement.
GAGAACACTACCACCCCGGCGCATCATTCACAAATAATGATTTGGCTAAGAGCGTCCTTGCTGTGCTTATCTCAGTGCAAAAAAAGTCAATATCATGCTTAGAAGATACATTATTGAAACTCCGAGCGCTTCTTAAAAGAACAACATGACGAGTTATGCGAACTTTATAGGGAACAGAATTCTTTTTTCCCGCGACTTCAATTTTGGTCCTATAGTAAAAGTTATTCTTATTAATGAGTAAAGTCACGTGTTTAAGTATCGGTCACTAATTACCAGTCACCAAATTGTTATGTATATATCGTGGCCAGATCTTAGAATTGATCATTTCATGAAATGGCCAGCTAACATTGGCCAAATCGTTAAAATGTCAACGTTTAATGATATTTCAGTCGACGTTTGGCCATATCATTAATGCAGGGTATCCATGGTGTCAGGTGTAGTAAAAATAGCCAAGTAACTGCAACCAACTTGTAGTAGCGTTCGCCGGCCGCTGCCGCGGCACCGCTCGCTGCGCTCGCTCGGCTCACGCGAGTTTGGTTACAGCAGTGCTATTCTGTAACCATCTCACCGTGAAAACTTAGGTGAAGTGAGTTGTCATTCCAACAGGGTGAGATGACACTGACAGCTCACTCCACGCTCACTTCACGTGTTTTCACGGTGAAGTGGTTACGAGAATCGACATGCTGTTCTAACCTAACCTTACCCAATTGGTCAGGGTGCCACAGCGGCGCATTTTTTTTTTTAACTAATTTTATGTGCCTGCGAGCGCTAATTCCAAGTTGATCGCTTTCCAAAATATCATACTTGGAAACCCAATAAAAGTCCATCGACTTTTTTTGCGTGGTCACCCACCCTACTTTGTTTGATTTGTTGAATGCCGCCGCCATGATGCAGAACAAAAACAGAGCGTCATCAACGCCTCTACCTGTGGACTAATAATCGAACTATTTTACGATATGATCACTAATGTTTGGCCACATCATGAAGTAGTCGTGCGTTTAACTGGCCATATCGTTAAACGTTGAGTATTCAATGATCTGGCCAGGCGACTTCATGATGTGATCAGTGGTCGATGTTCATTTCATGAAATGATCAATTTTAAGATCTGGCAACGACATATACGACATATATGTTTTCAATGTTGGTAATTGGTTTTTAAACCGTCTTAATTAAAGAATTAAATAATATCGACACGACGAAATCAAACACATAATTCTCGTTAGTGTCTTTTCATGACCTAAAAATAAATCATCTGGTTTGTTTCCGCAATCACTGCCCCATTTTGTTTACCCCTCTAATCTGCCAAGTATACAGATGAACTCTATCCCAAAATCCGAAATAGGTTTGATTCCCTAACGGGATCACATCAACTTACATAAAGCTTATTTGTCAATGATTTTGTACAACCGACTCATTGCCTCATTAGTATTTTGGAAGCAAGCACTTCTGCTAAGCATGGGGCTCTGGGTTCAGCTGTCATTAGTGGATCTTTGACAGTCGTTACGGGTCGTCAGAAGCCCGAAAGTCTGACAACCAGTCTTACCATTTTACTGCAATTTTATTGTTATGTTTATTGTTCTCTTTTTTTAAATGTGTTTGTTGCTGTTGTGTTGTGTCTGTGTCGAATAAACGTTTTCTATTCTATTCTATACCAAGGAGTATCGTATTACCCAGTTACTGAGTTGTGGAGGTCAGATACGCTCCATGTAAAATACTGGTATTCAGCTACATCCAGTTAGATTGGAAGCCGACCCCCAACATATTTGGAAAAAGGCTAGGCAGACTAATTATCAAAGTCCCCTTTCTTTTTAGACCATGAATAGGCCCAATACATAGTCTAAAAAAACCGGCCAATTGCGTGTCGGTCCACGCACATTGAAGGGTTCCGTAGTTGGGATGAATTTATCCCAATAACAAACTTAACATTGTAGTTGAAAAACATGTTCTCCGATACGAAATGTATGGGAGAACATATTTTTGAACTGCAAATTTAGGTTGGTCAATTATTACTCGTTAACCTGTAAAGCCTACTTAGCTGTGATAGTTTTACTTTTCATTTCGTTATATATACTACTGCTGTGATTTTTTTACAAATTCAAGTACAACCATTTAGATGGCAGGGGGGGGGGACTTGACTCTAACAAAAACTAGCAACTAAAGCTTAATATTTCGCAAACGGATTCTTGAATTGAAAAATGGTTTTCACATACCCACAATATTTTTAACGACCCTTCCAACGTCAACTCACATCATGGGATCGACGAGGAAAAAAAACATCCCTACTTTACGTGTAGGGGAGAGTACACTCAATTTTTTTTTTCTTGATATTATTTTACCACTTTGACTCAAACTCAAAGCATTTATTTCAATCAAGCCATTTACAGGCACTTTAGAATTGTCAAGAATTCGGTCATTCAGAAATAAGAAGCTATATAGTTGCCCATTTCAAAGCGTAGTAGGTACCTATGAGAAGAACGGGCAAGAAACTCCACGAACACTCTTATAAATCAAAAATTTGATACTAAATATTGGTTACATCATTCATTTTGACATTATGCATGTGAGAACAATGTAGAAAGACGTGCACGTTCGTAATAAGCCATTCGTCGAGCGTCCCTAATAAATGGAAAAAAAAAGAACCATTCAAAAACTTAAAATAAGAGATGACCAGTCCCAACTGACGGCGCACGTTCACGAACATGACGTATGGATCAGCACCATTCATACACAGATGAACTTTATCCCTTAATCTACAATAGATTTGGCTCCCTAACAGAATTACCTACATCAGTATATTTAAAACGTCTCGTTAGGCAGGAAGTTTTTCAAAGAATTTGTCAATACTTGGCTTGGCTTCCTTATTGGTCTAGTGATCTCAAGAGCGAGTGCTGAACATGGGGGCTATGGGTTCAATTCCCAAGGCAAATTGCTATTGGATTTTTCATAAATATTTGCATGTTATCACTGACACAATGTGTCTCTGCATTGAATTTTATGTTACATTTTTTATACTTACCTTACATTTTATGCAAATAATCAATTTTGATTATTTGCATTAAATGTACGTCCGGTTATTGGCAATTGTTGTCGTCTTGCAGTCTACTCAATTAGACTTAAACATTAGCATAAATGACGAAATGTGGGTGTACTAAATATCTCTGCCTATTTTTAGCCAGGAATAAAACGCGTTACGTAACAATATACTTATATTTTTCCATTCTTCACCACAGTACAATTTACACTAACTACATTTTATATCTATCTATGCGTCTCTTATTGAATAGCCGTAATGTCAGACGAATGACAAAAAAAAACGTCCAGATGTCAATTTGATGTAGCCCACCACTCCCGCCGCGGGAGGTTTAATGAAATTGCTGACCAACAAGAATAAATAAATCAAATAAAATAGTTTAACAAACAAACAATTACTGATAAATGTCATATTACAAGATCATTAACGAATAAGTCATTAAACACATTGAAACATGAGTGCATGACTTCCTGATACATCAATCGACTAACATTTGTAATACAATTATCTAATTTTGGTGGCATGAGGAACAGGGTGTAAATTTGAGTCATCCATCATAGAAAAGGGAGGATCCTCCGACCAGACGGGTTTTGTGTCTGGCGGGAAACTGCGAAGCTGTTTTTTTTTTTTTTTTTTTGACTAGGGCATCTCGTAGCTCACTTCTGAGGTGATGACTACTCAAACGGACATTTGCCCAGGTGTTGATGTCGGATAGTCTTATATATGTCGTTCGCGCGGTAAACTCTAATTGCACGATGCAGGATTTGTGTGACGTCATGTCTTTGATGCGTAGTTCGTATGTGGCGGTGTAAAATAATAAATAAACTAACACTATATTTCCGAGTCATACAGGCGTGCTATTACATTGTATAGCAAAGTAAAAAATACATTTGTACAAATCAGTCTCTAACAGAATTACATCAAATTATATAAGAGTCCTCGTTACGCGGAATTGTCAATGATTCGGTACTAAAATGACTTGTTTCATTACATGAGTGTGAGCTTTGAATTATTCATTTCGTACACACGGCTAGACATCAAGCTAAAAATATCCAGTATAAGCTGACCTCGCATTGTACGGAAATCCTATACACAGCGAGATCAGCATAAACTGGATATCTTTAGCTTGATGTCTAGCCGTGTGTACATGTAAGTTTGGTCTAAGTGTCAGGTTGTTAGCGGCTAGGGTTGGATATATTCATATAATAAGAAACGTGAACGTGGACATATAGGGGAGTACCCAAAGCAGCGCCACTTCGACCGATTCTGTGTTTCTCGCATCTAGTGGATTCCTGCAGTCTTCACCAGGTCACCGGTCCACCTTGTTGGCGGTCTTCCACCGGTACGCGATCACCACTCCAGAACCTTTCGGCTCCATCAGCCATTTGTCCTCTGAGCAATGTACCCTTCCCACTGCCCACGAACCTATGTATACCGCTAAGCAATATGGCTGTGTTTTGTTTTGAAATGTTCGTTTTTCAAATATGTAACGTTTGTGATTGGATTGATAGAAACTGGCAACGTATCAGCAAACCCTTTGATCAATCAAACCCTTGAAGTGGTTGGTAATAATCTGTAGGCTGTAGTAATCTACTAACGTCTAGCCTTTATGCCAAAAAATACGATATTTTAAAGGACGATGTGAAGAAACGTCCCCACCATCCAACAGATTTAAAATAAGTGTCATTTGAAGCGTCTAGTAGGATATATATTTTTGTACTATGGCCACGTTCTTCAAATACATGGGAGATAAGGTTTTAAAAAAACAATGATTTTTTATATATTTTTTCTTTTTACTAGCACATTTACTTAGTGTGCAATAAAAATTATTAGAACATGGCGATCTTAATAATGTTTTCATATAAGGTAACGGTTAACGGGCAGCTCGCCATCCGGTAAGGACCAGGGGCCAACCACCACCTCTTTAAGCAGAATTATTTTGATGTTACTTCAGTGCGAGAAAGAAGTGGAGCTATATAGGACATCTAGCTCCATCTCTTTCCCACGCTCAAGTAAGATTAAAATAAGATTAAAATAATACTGCCAAAAGAGGTGGTAGTAGGACCCCATGCCCGGGTCGACGGCGCGTTGTGTTCCACGCGCGCCTCAAAGAGATGTCAGCATCAATAGATGGGGTCTGCTAGGGCCGATGCCCACCGGGGTCGCGGGTTGTTCGAAAGAGATAATGACATGGTGACAGGGCATGGGAGGCCGTCACCTCCTTCTGCGAAGCAGTAACGCTCGCGAAGGAGGAGGCGGAATGTGTGAGGGAGAGGTAAAAATTCGCGCCCTCACGCCCCTAGCCGCCGCAGGAGGAGACGCCCTGGGCGTCGGGAATCGATGGCCGATTCCCGGCCACCGCATCGATGCCTGCCGGGGTTGCGGGAAAGTCCGAAAGGGATACCGTGGCCCCTGGCAATGCACAGGCAACAGAAGGAACACGGGTGGGTTTTAGTCAGTAAAAGTCTGACACGCCCTCTCGCTCCGCCTAGAGCGGGAGAAGTCATTTGATGATTTCCCACACAACAAAAAAAAAAAGTCTGTTTTGTATGGCACGCAGTATAAATCAGAGCTTAACTACACACACACACTATTATTATTACTCAATGATTTTCGGTTTGAGAATCAAGTATTTTTTTAAATAGAATCGTCATTTGTTAACGTAAAATATGCTTTTTTGTTTGTGGAAAAAATGATTTTTGTTTATTTATTTTTTTGCGAAAAGTATTTTGATAATTATAAATAAACCCAATACTTTTTGCAACTAATACAGTTACTTTAGGCTTTTTTTGGGTCCCAATGAACAAATTGACACGTATCCCATGACTGTTGTAGGGTGGGGACGGGGTTCATACAACATCGCCCATAGTCCTTTGTTTTCAAGTTTTGATACGATTTTCAGTCTGTTAATATTTAAAAATGCAGTCCGAAAACGGATATGTACTCTTGGAGAATCCGCCTGCCAAACGTGACCACGTATGATTGCATCTTTCACGATGATTATACCAGACTAATCTTACACAAGCCAAATATCCAGTGGTATTGTTTTTTTTTTTTTAAACTTCAATGAAAAACAATGTCTTTATCAATAATCTCCAAAATTATTATTTTAATGAAACTATTGGTATACCTGTCTTTTAACTTGTACCATCGCGAACATAGGTTCAAACTAATTAGTCTGGACCTGACCAAAATGACTTGGAATACTTAATTAGGGCCTAACAGTTAGGGTTGATACTCTTCATTAAGGTTTTCATTAAGACCCGTATTCATAATTTGCAACATGGCGCTTGAGAAATGTAAGCCCCAAGAGAGCTGTCAAAATATGACCTTCAAATGAAAATTGATTTATAGTAGCTGTAACACGCTGTTTCACTAGCTTCACCTCTAATTGCTTAACATAATACTTCGATATATCGAAAAGACTGCAGCATTCATTTTGAAATAAATATATTGGAAAGTTGAGGATTAATTATGAAAACACGATTCCATAAAAAAAAAGCTACATCCATACCAATTATTAAACCAAGTACCAAAGTATTCAAAAAATACTTCAAATTAGATCATGAAACTGAATTAAATATAAAGTAGATGTTATGTTTTTATTTTTATAAAATTACATTTATATTCAACGTAAAAATAAATTACTTAGACTATCGGCGCCTTGGAGCCTTCTCCCCGCCACTCAGTCTCGCTCTCACTCAGCCCGTGAGCTATAGTGTGCGAGCGAGATAAAGAGTGAATTTGAGCTTAGGTAGAGAATTACTTTATGCATACACGGTATAATTGTAACGGTATAATTCGTATGTTCAACCGTCTACCTAACACCCTGTATACCGGGAGTAGGAGGAACAACTGTCAAATCGAGTTGTCATTCATTCTTAGTTCTGGCCCCGAACTAATCATGTCCGTAGGTGATACGGAGTAGTAATCGCCCGTAATTTCAGACGAAACTATCGATTTCGAGCTTAGGGTGTTTATAGACCCCCTGGTTAGATGAAATACCAACCACAAACTTGTTAGGAAAAGGCAAGATAGATAACTTCAAATATATTTATTTTGGGACAACTAGATCCAAGGGTTAGTTATACAAAAAAAGAAAAAAATAACTTAGATACTATTGTTAGTACTTAAATACAATTACAAAGGATAATACTCATCATAAACAAAAATAAAATACCCCTGTGCTGAGACAACCCGCCCCGTCAAAATAGTTATCTTGACGGGGTGGAGTGTCTATAGGGAGATACCTCCTTAGAAATCACCAGACGAACGAAATGCCTCAACACAGGTGCACGAACATCTTTAGCTCCTGTTTTCAGGATGCTGTTGTGACTCCCCCGCACCCTCCTCATAAGTGACACGACTTTTTTCCGAATGACCGCATGGGAATCGTCAGTAGGTATGAGCCTGCGCGAACATATCAAAAATGACGATGTTAAAAAAAATAACATGTCAAGGAGAGTAATGTAGGCTTGAATCAGTAAAAATTTAGTTTTTTCTCCCTCAAACTTAATCTCTCAAAGTAAGACTCCGCCGATACTAACTCGCCTTGGGAATTTAGACCTAAATAAATCAAGAGCATAAGACGAAAATCAAAGAAACCTTGTAATAAAATCTACTGATTACGCACAAAAACGTAATAGTATTTGAGTTCCAAGAATAAAATAAATGCAAAACAAGAGCCTAAGTTTAGATTTTCTTCTTGCTTTCGAGTCGATATTGATATACTTAATATTATGTCTCTTGAGTTGGGTACATTACAAGTATAATATAATACTATGTAGGTTCTGCCTGTGACTTTGAATGTGATAAGAGACACAAATTACTAAAATAACAGCCACATTTTTATAAAACTCCGTCGGCCCTTTAAAAAACCCTCCGCATCGCACCGCATCGCTCGCCTGCGCTATTACTTCGTTTTCGCTTAGCGTTCTTTCCTACTTTTTTTTCTTTTTACTCGGCTGCTGAAGGTGGTAGCGTGATGTTAAATGGCCGACTACCTTCCTCAAGAGTTGGGCTATCAAAATGCAAAAATAATTTTTCAATTCAGACTAGCAGTTCTAGAGATTAGCAGATTCAAACAAAAATACAAACTCTTCAGCTTTATTTTATGACAGGCAACCTTTTTTTTTTTTTTTTTTTGGGTGGGAAATCGTCAAATGACTCCTCCCGCTCTGGGTGGAGCGGGAGGGCGTGTCAGACTCTTACTGACTAAAACCCACCCGTGTTCCTTCTCTTGCCTGTGCAATGCCAGGGGGCCACGGTATCCCTTTCGGACTTTCCCGCAACCCCCAACCCCGGCAGGCAATGGTCTCATAGGACCCCTTCACTCGCTGACACTCTTTGAGGCGCGCGTGGAACACAACACGCCGTTGACCCGGGCTTGGTCCTTACCGGACGGCGAGCTACCCATTGCTCACCGTCCGCAAGCCCGCGCCTACGGTGGCCGGGAATCCGCGATCGATTCCCGACGCCCGGGGCGTCTCCTCCTGCGGCGGCTAGGGGCGTGAGGGCGCGAAATTTGCCTCTCCCTCACGCGCTCCGCCTCCTCCTTCGCGAGCATTACTAAGGAGGTGACGGCCTCCCATGCCCTTTCGCTCCGTACCATGGCCTGGACCAGGGCCGGACGCGAGCGATCCCCGCCACCGATCGCCTCCACGAGGACACGGCGGTGCTCTGCCCAAGCCGGGCATACCTCCACCGTATGCTCCACCGTGTCCTCCGGGCGATCCACGCAGTGATGACACCCGGGCGTTTCCTCCCGCCTTATCCGAAACAGGTACCTCCCGAAACAGCCGTGTCCGGTGAGGATCTGCGTCAGGCGGAAGGTGAGGACGCCGTGGCGCCTCTCCAGCCACTCCTCAAAGAGGGGACTTATCGCCGCAATAGTGGCGTGCCCAGCACTGGGTTGCGACAATCGCACTCTCCATGCCGCCATGAGATCCCGTCAGAGCTCACAACCTGAATAATAAATATTGGTATCCCTTAGAAGTTGAGCTCTATGTGAAGAAGCTGGACCGGGGAAGTACTACCACCATTCTAAACAGTATCCGCTTTTATAACAAGTTGCCTAAGCCGGTTACAGAACTTAGCGATGGGAAGTTCAAAACCCACATTAAACGCGTTCTTATCAAGAATGCATATTATAAAATTAAAGACTACGTTGAAGACAAGGAAGTTTGGCAATAATTCCTTCTGCACATGTGGCTTCCCTGGTAGCTCATTAACGGCAAAATGTGTAAGATTCTATTAACTGCTCCCAAATTACCATGTTTATATATATATATTTTTTACATTTTTATTTTTACATTCTTCCTTGACATAATCACGCTATTATTTGACATTATTTAACTACAATTTAACTTCAAATCTTTATTAGTGGCTTTTGTGAACATGATAATTATTCAGAATTGTCACAGCTGTAATAGCAATCACGTCATTTCGTTTATAATACGTTTTTATTTTTAATAATTTATTAATCTTTAAATAGATTATTTTCTATTTTGTGAATGTGAGAACGCTGTAGGCTTAGTGGACTGTATATTTGCTGACCATAATTATTTTGATAAGTACCTGGTACTTGTTGAAAGACCTACACTGTCATCCCATACCTAATAACACTGTTATTTGAAAATATTGTAAAAACCGATTATTTTTTAAAGAGTAACCGTGGAGTTTCTTGCTGGCTCTTCTCCATAGGAAACGACCAATTGGAACCATGCACCTAGCTTCTGACGTTTCATAAGTGCCCATGTAGGTTTATGTGAAATAAAATATTTTGAATTTTGATTCATATTTCTGCCAACCAAGCAGCGTTTACGGCACGGTTTCTTTACGGTACGGCGAATAAACCGTAGAAAAAACGTGTCCGTCAAAAAGCTTCTATAGTGATCCATGGGTGCCTTTCCACTAGAGATGTGCTAAGCTACGTTGCTATGGATGCGTTTGATATCCACCAATCATATTCATTGGTGCACATAGCATAGCACTGGTGGAAACGGGTTCAACTAAGCTATGTTTTTTATATGGAAAGATGCGTGATATGGATGGGTGCTATGGATGCGCGAGTCGAGTAGTTATGTGCAGAGCAGAGTGCCTTCCCTACTGTCGATGCATCGAATAACTCGAGCTGCGCGTCTTCCTCGCACAGCTCAATAGTCAATATTCAATATCTTTATTGCTTTACCATAATGTGTACTTAGGTGGTAACTATATAATTTTGATCATTATGGACCCTGTAGGGCACAGCAAAAGGATAGGAGAGAGGAAATCCTGTTTTAAGAGATAATTAAGTTGTTTTTGTGGGAATAAGTTTTAACTTACATAATTATTATAATGAAAGTCAAGAGATCGCGAATAAGATACTAAATATTTCGCTTATCTATTATTTATCTGCAAAATGAACTTAAATGTTTTAGATTATTTTATATACCTGTACATATTTTATGTATTATAATTCTGTTAAGCTACCTCGCGACGGCACATTATCAAAGCACATCTTACTCGCTCCGCTACACAGCTTAGCATTACTGGAAACGGTCACATAGCTTAGCTTTTGCAGCCTACATAGCTGCTTAGCACATCTCAGGTGGAAGAACAGCCTTAGTGTATTCCGGTTTGAAGGGTATTTACCGGTGTAATTATTACTGGCACATGAGACATTTCAATTTCCTCTTTGGGATGACAACGCACGATGCTTCTACGTTGTATCCATACTAATGAAATAAATGGGAAAGTATCTCAGTCTGTGTAAAATGTAACAGACATGCCTCTTACATTTTTACGGCTGGACAGATTTCGAATTTTGGCACACGAAGAAATCCGATTTATTTATCCGACTAAATACACACACGTTAATGTTTCGTGTTGTTTGCGCAGCGGTATTTCCACGTTGGAACTCATATTCAAAAATTGTACGAATTTTCAGTTTATCCATGGCGCCAAAAACTACCACAATGTCACAAAAACAATAAACTAGCTAAAAAACAAATGACTAAATTAACACGTCTTTCGAATAAAATTCATTTGAATTTCGAATTGCGCCACAGATAATTAAATCTGAAAATGCTGGTTATAGAATCTCCAATTTCATAGGTAAAGATCTAATAATGTAATTTTTAACCCGGTAGCATGTTCCCGTGCAATAATTTCCGACATTCATACGGTGGTGTTTTATCTCCAGTTTGAACAAAGGAACGAAGTGCTATTCTGCACGGCAATAGAATCTACATACAACAAAATCCACTTAATATTAGCTCTATGAGTGCTTTGTTTATGCTCGTTTATGCATAAATTTGGCTCGCCAGCGATTATTCTTATGTGATTATGTCGCCGGGCAATGGCCAATGTCCAAACTCAAACTCAAAGCATTTATTTCCATTAAACCATTTAAAGGCACTTTTGAATTTTCAAGAATTCTGTCAGTCAGAAATATGAAGCTAGTTGTCCATTCCAAAGCGTAGGCAAGAAACTCCACGGAAACTTTTAAATAAAAAAATTGATACAAAATCTTGGTTACATAATTCATTTTGAAATTATGCATGTGAGAACAATGTAGAAAGACGTGCACGTTCGTAAAAGCATCCGTAATAAAAAAAAAAAGAACGATTTAAAAACTTTAAATAAATTAAAATAAGCCATGGCAGCTAAGAGTTGACCAGTCCCAACTGACGGCGCCCGTTCACGAACATGACGCATGGATCAGCACCATCCAGCTCAACCATATTGAAGGGAGCTAAATGATCCAACACACGCGCCACCATCAGAGAGACATTTGAGTGAGCATGACGTACTCACAGCCGCCAGGGCACGTTCAAGTCAATGAAATACATATTTCCCGGTAAATGGTAGCTCCATAGTACTCACACCTATTAAAAAAAAAAAGATGAATATTGGTATAATATAAAAAAAAATATTGATACGGTCACTATAAAGGTTGTTAGTTAACTACAATATATGTCAAAGTTGTTAGATAGAATAATTATTATGCTCCCATAAATAGGTACTGAATAAATTAACCGACTTGGTTTTACAAGATAAGATAATATTTATTTTGTAAAACATGAGTACGGTATGAAGGTCTTATAATTAATATGTGGTAGCTACATGTTTTGCCATTTATGGCGTACAAAATTAGTTGCACTAGACAAACAATACAAACAAAAAATATATATTAACAATGTCAGAATTTAACTTTCATTCGAAATTACAATATTAAAATATAAATTCAATTCAGAATCACAATGTTAAAATTTAAATTCAATTTGAGTAAGACGTACAAATTAATACGCACGATCAGAATTTTATACAAGCAAAATATCGATTAAAAATTCATCTACGCTGTAATAGCACTTCTCTAGTAATAACCCCTGAAGTGACTTTTTAAATTTGTTTAGAGGCATACATTTAATAGTATCTGGTATTTTATTATAAATATTTGGAGCAATACCAAAGAAACTCTTTATCATTAAAGCAGTTTTACACTTGTTTTGACATAACAAATTCTCATATTGGGCACGAATTGTTGGTTGTTGGTTCTCTTAACTGCTGAATTTTTTTGAAATAGTTGTTGATTCGTTTTAACAAATAATGCAGTTACAGTTACATAAGCCAACGGCCAGACAGAAAAGACGCAAGACGAGGGCGGGACGCGGACCCGTCGCAGACAGGGCGCCGTCACGACTTTTTAACTTATATAGAAAAGACACGGACCCGTCGCAGACAGGGCGCCGTCACTACTTTTTATGGCGCGCACTAGAAGCTTTTCCCTTCAACCGTCCGATTTTGATACGACAACATGTCTTCTTCTGAAGATGAAGATGTATTGGCACTTGGCGGGCGACCGCTGTGAGAACCTGCCCTCCGCGCCCTTTCCGCTCCCCCGCTTGCGCCCGTGCAGGCCCGCGCCCTGCCCGCGCCCTGTCCTTTCTATATGTTTTGCAATAGGGCGCCGACGAGTTAACGTCGTGACGCCGTCCCGTCTTTTCTGTATGTTTTACGTCGCGACGGCTGTATACATTTTATATGCAAGTAGATTAAACGGGCGCCGCGACTGCGACGGGTCCGTGCCTTGCGTCTGTTCTGTGTGGCCGGTGCCTTAGACATCACAACTTTTTGCGGTTGAAGAACTGCGTTGCGAGGCTTGTAATTTTTTCCATGTTATGTTTTAGATGGGATGTATTTTCCCATTAGGAAATTCTCAATAGTAGCCCTGACTGTGGATGTGTGTCTCGAGCAATGACAGTAGTCTTGCCCTGGCCTGCACCCTAAACCTGCACCCTACACCTGCTCTGTTCACAGACCTCCTCTCTTCGATAAGAAGTGGGATGTAATCCACCACGCGGGTCCAGTGCGGGTTGGTAGATGTCACATGTCTTCGAATTTTTGGTTCTAAGACATACCGGTTTCTTCACGATGTTTTTCTTCACCGTTTTGAGAGCAGTGGTGATGAACTACACAAAGTAAAATGCATGGCTGGCTTCGAACCCACGAGCTACAACTCGTAAATCGGGGCAGATACCACTGCCAATGGGCCATCACTGCTCCTAATAGGGCTGGCGACGGTTTAATTTTAACATATTAATTGGCGAAATGAAGACGTCATATTCACATTTGAATACCTGCTTGGAGAGTACAGCCGTAACCTTATGTTCTAAAGGGTGGGAACGTCAATAAGACAGTAAATTAAACTTCGCATTAACGTTCCCAAACTACAAACGAAATTGCTTAATACATATACATAATATCTAATTAGGTACTTAAATATTAATATACTACTTAAAAGATAGCTTGATCTCTGCGAACTGACTTAACTAGGGTAGGAATTCATGCATTAGGTCGGCATACCCATAAAGTATGACATTGACAGTTACTGTCTGTTTTCATTTACCAGCTAGGTGCCTAGTTTCTCTGAGAGATTTTTCAAAGATATCGGTATCCTCACAGTGGCATCACAATTCATCTTCGCCAACATCTTATATATTAGGCAAAACACACTTATACACTAAAAACAGTGATATTCACAATGTTAACACTAGAAGTAAGGATAAACTACGTGCTCCCTCTCACCGGTTTCATAAGGTTCATAACTCATTTGTTGGACTTGGAATAACCCTTTATAACAAGCTACCCTCTTCTTTGCTAGATTTGCCTTTTAATGCGTTTAAAACTAAAGTCCAACCTTTGTTCAAAGGCATACTATTCTATCAACGACTAGGAAACCACCTACTTAAATGATAAGAATAGTTGGTCGCTGTGATTAACTCAAGACAATGTTTAAATATTCTTTCTCCAGAATTAATTTACCTCATGACAGGATAAATGAGTTTATATAATTGTTTATAATTTTACTTTTTAAGTCAATTTATTTTAATTTATTGTTGACATAATCTACCCCTTACAATGTTTTTTTTTTAATGAATTGTATTGCAATACGTGGTTAGCTAGCGACCTCGACAATTTATTTTACCTCGATGGTCCTAGTTTATCAATTATAACTTCTAGTTACAGCTATATTATGTAAGCGGGCACGCCCTTTATTCCTGGAGGCTTTATTTTCTTTTTTAGATATCGTTTAGTATTTTTATTTCTGCTTGAGTATAGTTCTCGATGTTTTTGGTTGGTATATTGGCGTGTGCTAGCTGTCATATGGCTATTAATTTATAATTTAAATTATGTTTTGCGTAATGTAAATTATCTTGCATACTAATAAAATCATTTTTTTTCTAACTAAACAGACAGCTGTGCTTCTGGGGAGTTTGTTGCGCTACTTCTTCCCAGCAAAAGCACTAGGAAATGGTGAAGGGTGAGCGTTTTGGGGGACTGTCTTATGTAATTTTGACGTTCGAAAAGTGCTGATTCTCAGCCAAGTTTGAATAAATGACTTTTGAATATTGAATTTTGTACTATTATGAAATTCAGGACTTCATAGGCGGTAATTTTACTGACAGCTGTCACAGAGATCACGCTACCTTTTATAAAGTATAAACCCATAAATATAAAATATATAAACCTGCCCGGGGTTCGTATGGGTAACAGCGCTATAATTATGCCTACTTTTTTTCTCTGTCGTAATGTCGTATCAGCCTTTTGCGTCGAGCATGTGGGTTAGATTCAAATGTAACTGATGTTCATCCTACATGGAGTATTATACATCGTCATATTCCAGCCAATTTACACAAAACTTCGATTTATTAGAAAGAAAGACACGTGCATACAAAAAGACAACCATATAAACATAACAGAAATAGTCGGCAGCACTCAGCATAATGCTGTGCTATGGGGGACCCTCAGCACAGCGCTGATTTTCAGTGGTCACCCGAAGAATACATACGGAAATCAAGCCAGTAAATAAATATTAATAAATGTTCATAAATCCAGTTTTCTTTCTCGCTCCCACCCTCACCGTCGCGTCGCCTGCGCGTGCGCTTGCTATCTAAAAAGTACAGCAGTTGTATTTCACTATTGCGTCTATGAGCGTGATGACGTACTGTGACCATCACCTAAACATTTCTCATGAATCGTCCATTGGTGAAAACCGTAATAAAATCCGTTCGGTAGTTTTTGAGTTTACCACGTTCAAACAGACAGACGCGGTGGAAGGCCTTCGTTTCATAAAATATAGTGATGTCTAAGCAGAACTCAGTCGGCTTTTTCGTTCTTATAAAACCATGATATACCGGTTTCAAAATACATCTAAGCACTAGGTAGCTTAATAGCAAGAGTTTTAATATATCTACTGTCGTAGCTTGTTGTCCCTACATGATATTAATAATTAATCTACATCTACACTAATTACAACGATAAAAGATTTGTGTATTTGTATGTAATTAATAAACTCAAAAACTACCAGACTGATTTAAAAAATTATTTCACCAATAGAATGCTACATTATTTCTGAGTAACATAGGCTATAATTTATAAAGATATCATGCGGGTGAAGCTGCTGGTGGAAGCTAGTAAGAAATAAATTGGTACTATTTGGCGATACTTGGTCAATGTAACCAAAACCAGCATAAAAAAACTTTCCCTACGTACCTAATTCAATTCGTTTTCCTCACATTTTCTTTTTGAACTGATTCAGCAGAAAATCCATGAAGTATTTGCATTGAACCGTTCCCTCTAAGTATTTAACTTAGTTACGTGTTGCGTAACTCAACGGAAAAAGCGGCCACGTGCGAGTCGGACTCGCAGACGCCGCCGGGTTCCGTACCGCCGTAGTATATTTACACTACAAACATAACATCACGCCTTGTATCCCCAATGAGCTGGGCAGAGGTGTACCTATAATACACCCACATTTCGCCAGTTATCTATAAGTCCCATGTAATAGGGGGCGAGCCTACAAATCCAGACTCCGGGCTGCTACTGAGAAATTCCAGAAAGAAAAACCCAATGACACTTTGCCCGAGCTGGGAATCGAACCCAGGACCTCATGTTCAGCAGTAGCGCTTGCGACCACTAGACCAACGAGGCAGTCACACTACATATCTTTATAAAATACTTACATACACATTACATGTGAAGATACAATTCCCATACAAGAAACTTTCTTTCTCAAGGCTTTAATATTTAACTTTATTTTATTTTTATTATTTATTTTTTGTTATAGCAGGCTTCTGGCTAAATAATAACAGAAGCACGGGTCGATCGAAAAGTAAGATAAACTTGCCGCGATTATGTTAAATACTAGTAGTCAGCTGCATCCGGTTAGACTGGAAGCCAACCCCAACATAGTTGGGAAAGGGCTAGACAGATTAATTCATTTTGTTATAGCGGCTACAGTAATACACAATCTGTGACAATTTCAAGTCTAGCTGTTACGTTTCAAAATATACAGCCCTGTGATAGACGGCGGACAGCGGAGTCTTAATAGGGTCCCGTTGGCACCCTTTGGGTAGTTACGGAACCCTAAAAAATAAAAAAATACTGGTATACTTGAGATTCTATTCGTTCGGAATAGTAAAGAAACTATTGAGAAGGAATCGTTTGTGCATAATTAATTAAATAATGAAATCGTAAATGTACCGTTTTTTATAGTTGATGGAAATTTTTATAACGTAGCTATTAGTTATTTTGAGAACAACCCTTCTAAGGCTCGGTTAAAAAGGAAATTTCTTGCCGACTGGTCGACATTTTACATGACCAACGTGAACACATAAAATTACAATTGATAGCAATTGGTTTCATTTTGACAGTTCACGCACGTCCATTGCGTTATTAACGTCGTTGAGCAGGCGAATTTTTCAAACTTGTGAAGCAATGGATTAGCAAAATCCTTCAAAACTCTCGGATTGTGATTGAAAGCGTGTTAGACAATTGGGGTGCAGAGCAGGCTGGCTCTATCTTTGGCCAAAGGATTAACATTGCCATTCAATGTGGCTATGCTGCCATTCAATGTGGTAATTGGCAGCGTTACTGTTTTGGGGGCACGTTTACGGATGACAGCAATGTGGACCTGTACTTCGACGCCTAAGTGTCCTTTTGTCTTTGTGTTTATTTGTATAGTTAATAATTCAAAAGGAAATGTTAGTAAGTATAAAGATTTATAACCCTTAGGAACTTAACACTAAGCTTACTTGACTTGTTGTTTTTGCAATCGTTTTCAGTAAATACATATTTTTTAGGTCAGCTTAATGAGTCGATTAGATAAAAATATCTTTAGATGCAACTAGAATTTAAGTTTACTAAAACTTATTAGGTAATTTAAGTAACGATAAATTTACTATCGATTATTTATTTATTTATTTATTTATTTATTTTATTTATTTAACCATTTATGTACACACAAAAATATACAGACAAGATTAAAAGAACAGAAAAATACGTACAAAGGTGATGCTTATTTCTAATGAAATCTCTTCCAGCATACCTGCGATAGGACAGAGGGTAAAAAGAGATGTAGACACCGTGTGTAAGAGTAGAGAGAAAGTAAAAAACATAAAATCAAAACAATTCACTCAATAAAATAAAATATTAACAATCGTGTAATACCACACGAAAATACGGCAAAGTACTTGGGCATGACGCTAGACGCAAAACTTCGCTGGAAGGCTCATGTCAAAAAGAAACGCCAGGCGTTAGACCTTCGCTATAAAAATATGTACTGGCTACTTAGCAGACATTCTAACTTGTCAGTGTATAACAAAGTACTTTTATACAAGCAAGTACTCATGCCAGTATGGACATACGGCATTCAACTTTGGGGATGTACAAAACGGACTAACGTTGATATCATACAAAGATTCCAAAATAAGGTACTTCGGGCTATAGTAAATGCTCCCTGGTACGTCAGAAATGATGACATCCACCGAGACCTTGGAGTGGATCTTGTAACTGAAGTTATAAAAAAACACGCCGAAGCACACGAGCAGAGGCTTCTTCATCATGTGAACGTCGAGGCTATCCAGCTACTTGACACCACAGACATAGTGAGAAGACTAAAAAGAACTAAACCATTTGAGTTAGTTTAGTAAAGTTAGTGTAATGCAGTGCAGTGCAGTGAGTGCTTCGCTACGTTTAAAGAACACGTGAACAAAGTGTCTTTCAACTTAATAGAGACTATAAGAAAAGTGCCAATGGACACATTCTTAATTTTGTATAAGGTTTAGCAAATTAAGTTAAATTTAAATTACTTATTAGCCTCAAGGTCTAGATTGTAATTGTATGAGTAACCGTTTATTAGCGAGTACTTCATAATGAAAAAAAAAAAAAAAAAAAAAAAAAAAAAAAAAAAAAAAAACAAATTATACGACAATATACTTACGAACATACATACATACTTCTAAAATAAATAAAATACAACATAAATACCTACGCAACTATGACGAAGTGGAAAGATAGTGTTCTTTCACTCTTCTTTTAAATACTGCAACAGTTTGGCAGTCCCTAATGTCAGGCGGAAGTGAATTCCACAACCGCACCGCGTGCACGGTGAAGGAGTAGGAGTAGAAGTCAGTGGAGTGGGTAGGGCACTTAAGCAGGTTTCTAAGATGCGACCTGCAAGGCACATCAGAAGGACGGTCATAGGCAAAGCGCTCCCGCAGATAGGAAGGAGTTTTAGGATTATGAAGGAGGTTAAATAGCAGACACAATATCCGAGAGTTCCTGCGAAGTCGAATAGGGAGCCACTTGAGTATCTTGCGGAAGTTAGAGACGTGATCATATTTTTTAAGGTTAAAAACAAAACGAATAGGGTCAGGTGGGGTAATTGCAATAACGGGGTATTAGCAATAGGGTGTGTTTACGGCCTAACTACTAAAGAAAACTGGTGCTGCCATCTCTGATGTGTAAGGTACTTTTGGAACTTCGCGCCGATCAATTCGAAAGAGAGTTTGACAGATCGATGAGTGAATGAAACGTCATTAGTTGAGTGACGTCGATGCCACGTGTTACACACTTTGATAACGTAACCTTCAATCGGTTTTCATCTTGGAAAGAAACGTAAGTTTTTTAATTTATTTGTATTAGTATGTTAATATTCTGTGTTGGGAATTAATCTAAATGCAAATTTTTACTTAACTGGTAAAGGTTGTTTTTTTATGGCTATTATTGCATTTACCCCTTGAAATTTTGGTGTTGGGGCAATTGTAATAACATGGTAAGGGGCAAATGTAAAGTTTTATTACAATTACCCCTTTCTTTCCAGATGGTGCGAAATTATCTTAAAAAAAAAGGACCACCCAAATACTCTGAGGAAAAATTACAAAGAGCTCTTGATGAAATAAAAGCCGGTACGCTTACCATACACAAGGCGTCCGTTCTTTACGGAGTTCCATTTGCAACGTTGTATTGTCGTAACAAGGGAACTCGAGGAGCTATAAAAAAATGTAAAGGACGCAGAACTGCACTTCCCGAGAATGTTGAAAACGTTTTGGCAACATCTGTTAAAACACTGGCTAAATGGGGCTTTGGTCTTAGTCGAAAGGAAATTATAGAGCTAGTAGGCCAGTACGTTAACGTGAATAAAATTGAAACCCCATTTAAGGGAGGCATACCAGGGGAAGACTGGTTCCTTAATTTCAAAAAACGCCATCATTTGTCAATTCGAAAGCCAGAACCATTGGAGTATGCGAGAAAAAAGGCTGCCACGGATCCATTCATCATCTATGGCTATTTTGACCTTTTAAAAAAAGTTCTGACGGAGCTAAACTTAGAAGACAAGCCCAAACAAATATGGAATTTGGACGAAAGCAGTCTCAGTATAGACCCGTCGAAATCCAGAATAGTAGGAGAAAGAGGTGAAAGCTCATCCAGAGTTATCAGCACATCTGGACGAGAAAACACGACCTTTGTGCTGGCTGCTAATGCTGCAGGTGGCCGAGCGCCACCTCTAATCATTTTCAAGGCAAAAAATATCTGGGACCAGTGGAAGGCACCACCAGACAAGGAATATCCCGGTACAGCCTACGCTGCCACCCCGAATGGTTGGATGGAGACAGGGGTGTTTAAAAACTATTTTGAAAAAGTCCTTATACCAGCTCTGGGTGACGAACGGCCTGTACTGGTCATATACGATGGCCACTCCACACATGTGTCTCTCGACCTAGTTGAAACTGCTTTGGCCAAAGACATAACAATTCTTAAACTGCCAGCCCACACAAGTGACCAACTGCAGCCATTAGACGTTTCTGTATTCAAATCTTTTAAACAAAAATGGGACCAAACTGTTGCCACTTGGCAGCGTCAGAATATTGGTAAAAAGCTACCTAAAGCGCTATTCTCACAATTTTTGGGAGAAACTTGGATCAGTGTCAGTGAAGATGTTATCATGAGTGGATTTAGAAAATCAGGGATATTTCCATTCAATTCTAACGTCATTCCAAGAGAAAATTTTTCTAAGGACGCTTTAGAGCGCTGGGAGAGGCACCTGGTAGGAGAGCTTCCGAGAGATAATGAGGCGAGTCCTGATCCTCATCGGCCCACTTTTAATAACTCTTCACCATCAATTTTAAATCTACCAGCTTCCGAGGAGGAGGCCATTCCCACAACACCTCAATGGTCAATTGTCAATTATCAATCGTCACAGAATTCCGTACCAGCAAATCCTCAATCAAATGAGATGCTAGCCTTTAATACCGCGCCCACAATATCATTTGAACAGATGATTCTTTCAACTATACAACAAAAACATCTGCCTTTGAATAAAGAAAAGAAACGTAAGGTTGCCTCAGGTGCTGAAGTTGTTACGTCTGCTAGAATGCTTGAAGTGTTAAAGGAAAAAGAAAAGTTAATCGCAAACAAAAAAGCTAAAACAAACAAAAAAAATGGAAAGAAAGAAGGAAAAGTGAAGAAAAAGACTGAAGATTCAGAAAGTGACACTACAGATGTAGACTCAGATAATGAAGTGCACTATGCAAATTCTGACGAAAGTGAATGGGTGGAAGAGGAAGCTGAAGTTCTTATTGAGTCAGACAATGATGCAGCAATGACAGAAATGAATAAAGAAAATAAGGCAGAAGAGGAGACTGGGCTAGATATCCATATTAACAAATGGGTGATAGTTAAATATACTTTGGTGAAAGGACATAAATATTACGTAGGCTTCGTGCAAAAACAGATAGACAGTCGTTGGGAGGTAAAGTTTGTACGACGTAAGGGTGCAACTTTTGCATGGCCTATAATAGATGATGTTGATACAATCACCGCTGATTCCATCGTGAAAATATTGCCGAATCCTACAATAACCAAGCGTGGTATAATATACTTTGATTTCAAATTCAGAAATATGATTATTTCGTAAACCCTTTGATTGCTTTAAGTAGTCTGTAAGGAAAAATTCATATCTTTGTAAGCTTTCATGTGATCTCTTTGAAATAAAAAACCAAAGTTAATTCAATTTTCGCATTTTATTGCTATTACCCCTGATTTGCAATTGTCTAAAGCCCTGAGAAATTGACCAACATTATTACATTTGCCCCTGAACACCGGGTAAATGTAATAAGTGACCCAATTTTTTTTTAAATTTGATTATCTATATTATCAGAGTGATTTTAATTAAACAAATAACTTAAAACTTTAGGCTACTAAATACTTCATATACATGGCAATTATAAATTTTATACTGTTAAAAAGTAAAATGTTGTCTATGGTTGAATATGTCATTCTAGTTATGGTACTCGCATTTACCCCACCTGACCCTACATATATTTTGTAAACGCTCAAGTTTATTTAAAAGCTCCTCGGTGGCATCCAAATAACAGGCATCGGCGTATTATTATAGAATTTTATGTTTTAAATAATTACTAAAACGTAACAAGATCATTTCAAATTAATAATGATATGCATTTATCAAAACATAATAATTAAACCTGTCACAAAATTATAAATAAAGATAATACTTATAACATCGACATCAATGCTACTAAATATCAAATTAGAATATCACGTCGATACAACATCTGACGCAAATCCAGATCAAACAATCTTGATCCATCACGACTTTATGCAGTCACGCACTACGACTACACAAATGTAGAACTCTAACTAAAAATAGTATCTTTTTTCGTAAAAAAGAAACAAATTGTATCTTTTTTTAGTAAAAAGTGTTAAATATTTTTTTGTAAAAAGTGTAATTTTTTAGCCAAGTGTTTCCGAACTGTCCTTTTTTTCAACTGTGCTCCTTGTTTTTGGTTTTTTACATTTTATTTTCGGTGGAGTTTTTTCTAAACTATGAATTCTCTTTCCATGCTTTCTCCTTCAAACATGGTAGGTAGAAGAGGTTGTATATGAAAGAAATAGAGAATTTTACGAAAAAAAACAGCGAAACGCTTTTGGAGATTCGCTTTTATTCACTTTTTTTTTCAATATTATTAAGATGCTTAAATTTTTTCAGTGAGCCCGCTTGGTTTCAGCTGAAAAGCTTAAACATTTTGTAAATATTTGCTGCGCCAAAAAGACACAAAAATTTAGCTTTTAAAAATAATTTTATAGCAAAAACACAACATTTTAACTTATTTTCTAAATCCCACACGAGAAGTGGAGTAGCAATTTTTTTTAAACTCACAAATAATAAGTTAAACCAAATTTTGTTATTGAATTTCACGGTTTTTTCACGATAAATCAATTTTAGATATAGAAAAGTAGTTTATAGGACAATAGACTAGCTAAGCACTTACCACCCAAAAGAAATTATTTCAGTTTTATAATTAGAACTTTTATAAAATAGCTACACAAATAACATAGTGTGAGATTTCAAAATTATATTTTATTTTTTCTAATAAAAGATAATACGTTAGGCATTTTCTTTTATTTAATTATTATTTTTGCAATCTCGCATTATTTTATGAATTTTAAATTAATAATATTCAATTTTGAACTAAATAGTCTAATGCTATAGCATAAAAAATCCTTTCAGCTATCAATACTTTTATAAAATCCATAAAATATAAAAATACTGTAGAATTAGATCGAAATAGCCTAGAATAGCAATAGTTTTTAATTGCTTTTCTTGCAAAATATTTCATACAGTGCATTTTTTTTAAAGGTCGTACCGAAAGATTTTTTCTCACTAATCTTTTTTTAAATCATCTCAAAATAGCCCCCGTAGTATCTAATTAAATTGTTTTATACGAAAACTAAAAAAGGTTTGTAAAGTAATTAAAACAGTTATTTCTTAATAGAACAGAGAAACCATTTTTATAAATTATACCCCAAAAATCTTGCATGACCCCTTTGATTTTTGTGACGTCGACCCGCAAACAAATATAACAACTATTAAAAGTATGATTTTTTTCTTTGGGTATTTTTTGTTAAAATTAACCCATTTTGTAACCGATACGGTAGTAACCTACTTCATGTTTATTTAATGAAAAAGAAAGAAATCACTCTTTTAATTTATTTCATAAGTACCTTATTATTTAAGAAACAAGACCTGCAATATTTTACTTTGCACGATAAGTGGATAGAATTTTGATAAAAATACGAAATATAACTTTGTCAGTTCACTAAACGTTTTTACGTTCACGTAATTAATGATCCAACTTATTCGAAGCTATTTCTTATTATATGGTGAGAATAACTCAAATTATTAAAGCATTATGGTTTTAAACCTTTATTTTGTTTAGAATATCAATCATTATACCCTCACCTGGCGGGCATCAAAACGTCAAACTCAGTTTTACAGATATTGTACAGCTCATACCAGCAGAAGAGTTAAAAACAATTACAAAAAGATTTATCAAAATTCTGTCCCACACTCCGCTTCAAGACGGCGCCAAGCCACACAAACGCTTTAAGTGTCTGATTTGTGCTGACAGATGGCGTTTCTGCAGAACCGCTCCATCTCGCTGGTGGACATGTACATCGACAACTCCGAACCGTCGGAGAATGTCGGCCAGATCCACTTCAGCCTGGAGTACGACTTCCAGAACACTACTTTGATATTGAGAATCATCCAGGTAAGTCAAAATTTACAGGACCTTAGATTAACCATGAGATTTTCTTCATTTAAACTATCTATTTTGGATAAGTCATTTCATTTCAGGTTAGTTTGTAGAACCTTAGCTATCAAACTGAAATTGTGTAATTTTATGATGAACACCACTGCAGTTCATCTGATGATAAGCGAAAGCAAAGTCTAAGGAAAGCAAACATACTACTTGGCCCCTCTGATGTTAATTGCAACTCCACATCCCATAATCTTCACCACGTATCTTCTTTTGGGTGAAACAATGAACTCTAATTCAATTAAATACATACTTCATTTTCATTTTTTTTTTTTTTTTTTGTTATGGACCAGCTTTTGACCTAGATAATTAGCAAAACAAATCGTTCCTTATTAAACACTACAGTCTTTCTTGCTTTAATATCTTGCTTTGAAATTTTTTTACGACGCTAAACCAAATTCTAACATGAGGTTACAACATTCAATTATTGAACTCTAACCAAAATCTTAGTGCTAATAACTAAGAACAACACCTTTAAAACTCCTAAGTTTGACTTATAAACAAATATATTTATTTTATTTCTTCATAACTCTTCTACTAGTTTTCGTTTGTCTGTTAATTTCTTAAACAAATAATAATCATGTATAGTCTATTGTACCATCACGAATGGTTGTGGTAATTCTTTAAACAAATATACTTTGTATGGAAAATCTGTTGTGCTTATGTTTACCATACATTTTCATGGTTATCTTGTGTCTTGCCCACTGTTTGGCACGGCCTCTTCCTTTTTGTCAAGTTATCTTTGATCTGAGTCAGTTTTGTCTATTTTGACATTACCAGCTTCAATCCCATTATATTATTATTTCTGTCTATTGCTGATCAGCCTACTGAAACAGCAATTTTATATTTAGTAGGTCCGACTTGAGTACGTAGTAAGTTGATAGAGTTAATTATTTAGTTTATTAAAGTTTTTAACATATAAAATAAATTTTTAAATATTTCTGAAAAAAATATCAAAAACATTTAAAAATATAAAAAATTGTGTTCCGCCGGTGTGTCGGGAGCAGGTTCCAAGCTACCGGTGAGCCTGGGCTGGTGGTACTGGGCCGGGCACATACTTGTAAAGCTTTGTGCAGACTAGCGCGACGCGACAGCACGACGCGATACCGGTTATTGTTATACCCTGAAGTTTTCTTAGAAATGGTATTGTTGGAGTCGCGTCGCGTCTCCTACACAAGTTTATATTTCAAAGCAAGTTGCTGGTGAATAATAATAATAATGATTATAAATTCCTAAGCTAAAGCCTCTTTTCTCAATGAGTCATATTGACGCCCGGGGACTGTACTTATGATCCACACAAGATCCACTCTCAATCCGAGTCAAACCATTTATTTCTATTAAACCATTTACTTTTTAACTGTCAGCGTCGTCGGTCAGTTAGGACGTTGGAGCTAGTTCTCCGTTCTAAATCGAAGATTCCTCCGAAACTCCAAGGACGTTCTTTTAAATCAGGTTACTACGAAGTCTAGTTATACAATTCCAACTACCACAAATTATCTCACAGCCATCCATTTCTTCCAGGGCAAGGAACTACCAGCCAAGGACTTAAGCGGCACCTCAGACCCCTACGTGCGGGTGACCCTCCTGCCAGACAAGAAGCACCGGCTGGAGACAAAGATCAAGAGACGTACTCTCAACCCTCGATGGAACGAAACCTTCTACTTCGAAGGCTTCCCGATTCAGAAGCTGCAGAGTCGGGTAAGATTTTGAAAGATTCATTAATTGAGTTTGCTAGGATGTCTGCAGGATGTACATACAGTAGGCCGCATGTTAGTAGTAACCAAACTAGTATAATCTGACCTCGTGTTTTATTGAAAACCTCGTGCATTCATGCCCGGCGTCGCGCGGGTGTATTTCCGACTTTACTGGTCCAATACATTGTATAAATATAGCATTTTTTTTGTGTACTCATAATAAACTAAGCGTGAATTCATGCAAGCCTAGTACTTTTTGTTAGGTTCTCTAAGGCGATTAACACACGGCACCGCGCACCGCCGCGGTAGGCGGTGAAGCGGATCTCATGTCGCATTGGCCTCTAATAAATCCGTAGATGTCTAACAAACGTACACCGCCCGACCGCGCGGTCGAGCGGTGCTCGTTTCTACCGCAAACTGCTCCTACCGCGCGGTCGAGCGGTGCCGTGTGTTAATCGCCTAAGAAATTGTGCACAACGTGTCGTGAACAGAATACCGTGTTGTATGACGAAAACTTTTTTAATTTTAATTTAACTGTTTTTAATTAAACAAAGCCTTTTATTCTGCTCCAAATTAATTTATGTCTACTTGTGAAAACTTCATTAAAATCCGTTCAGTAGTTCCGGAGATGTGTGCGAACAAACAAAGAGACAGATACCGGATTCTACTGTTTTATTATATGTATAGATACTATGCGTACTACGCTAGGCCCGCTCAAGGTCAAAGTGCTACCACTAACGCAGTGTTTTTCAACATGTGGGTTGCGACCGACCCCCTAGGGAGTTTTTTATGATACTTACATTTTATGGTATATTATATTATTGAACACAATCAATTATTTATGTCTAAATGAATAAATAAATTGTTCCCTTCAATTGGTCACCGTTAATTTAAAATTTAAAGCTAATAAATACAAAACCATACTAGTTTTAAATGTTATATTTACTAACAAAAGTTAATTAAAGGCTTAGGTTGACACAAATCAACAAATACCCACAAGTCACATGAATCACTAATGAGAAAAAGAACAGGTGGACCCATTCACATTAATGAGATAGTTGCGCCTGTTTCTCTTTAGCCAATTTTTCCCATCGCGGAACCGTTTTCGCCACACATACATAGAATTTAATAGTTTTCTAAATGTTGGTGATTTTTCTCTGTTTGCCTTTTAATTTGAGCCATCTACGAAAACGTTAACGCACACAAGTTCCAAATGAAATCAAAAACTTAAATCGAAGCTCCTGTGGGTAATTGTGGGTATTCTGTTTTTCTCTTTAAACAAGATGTACCCAAAGTGACAGACTCGAATTCCAAGGGTAGGGGGTCACTGGAGAGTGCGATTGTCGCAACCCAGTGCTGGGCACGCCACTATTGCGGCGATAAGTCCCCTCTTTGAGGAGTGGCTGGAGAGGCGCCACGGCGTCCTCACCTTCCGCCTGACGCAGGCCCTCACCGGACACGGCTGTTTCGGGAGGTACCTGTTTCGGATAAGGCGGGAGGAAACGCCCGGGTGTCATCACTGCGTGGATCGCCCGGAGGACACGGTGGAGCATACGGTGGAGGTATGCCCGGCTTGGGCAGAGCACCGCCGTGTCCTCGTGGAGGCGATCGGTAGCGGGGATCTCTCGCGTCCGGCCCTGGTCCAGGCCATGGTACGGAGCGAGAGGGCATGGGAGGCCGTCACCTCCTTCTGCGAAGCAGTAATGCTCGCGAAGGAGGAGGCGGAGCGCGTGAGGGAGAGGCAAATTTCGCGCCCTCACGCCCCTAGCCGCCGCAGGAGGAGACGCCCCGGGCGTCGGGAATCGATTGCGGATTCCCGGCCACCGTAGGCGCGGGCTTGCGGACGGTGAGCAATGGGTAGCTCGCCGTCCGGTAAGGACCAAGCCCTGGTCGACGGCGCGTTGTGTTCCACGCGCGCCTCAAAGAGTGTCAGCGAGTGAAGGGGTCCGATGAGACCATTGCCTGCCGGGGTTGCGGGAAAGTCCGAAAGGGATACCGTGGCCCCCTGGCATTGCACAGGCAAGAGAAGGAACACGGGTGGGTTTTAGTCAGTAAGAGTCTGACACGCCCTCCCGCTCCACCCAGAGCGGGAGACGTCATTTGATGATTTCCCACCCAAAAAAAAAAAAAAAAAAAAAAGGGGGTCACGAAATACCATGAAAAAGATTGAAAAACACTGCACTAACGTATGGTCGTACCTTATTGACCTCATAAACCGTAGGTAGACTACAGTCTATTTCACTCCCCTGGATAGGTTCCTCTCTGTAAATGTCAGTAATGTAAATCTAGTAGAAAGTTTAATACAAATTCTGTTCCGTTTCCAAGTTTATTTAATAGATTCGGTGAAATACGTTTCTGGATTTCTTCCCAAATTTTCGCACGGGTGCAATTTAGATGTGAAGACGGTATTTTATTCACGACACATTGTGCAAAAGTTCTGAGCAGTAGTAACCCAACAAAAAGTACTAGACTTGCCTGTATACAAGATAGTATTTCATTAGTATTATTTAGTACTGCTTTCTGTATATATTTACATACAATATAGCCTCTGGAATAATGTACCTTTCAAATGGTGAAAGAATTTTTCAAATAGGAGCTGTGAAATTGCTCTCTCTCACTCTCTCTTTATAATATTAGTAAACATTCCATTCATGATTTTTTATGATACTTACATTTTATGGTATATTATATTATTAAACACAATCAATTATTTATGTCTAAATGAATAAAGGAATTGTTTAAACAAATTGAATTGCATAATATAAGCATAATATTGCAAATAAGCACATGGCAGCTTCTTCTGATACCAGTGACGATTGAAAAGCAGATAATAACTTATTATGAAAAAAATCCAATAATTGCAAAATAATGTTTTTATGTCTCTTCCAAAAGATAGTTTCGTATAGAGAAGAATGGACAAGAAAATCCACCGTTACTCTTTTAAAATGTTGTACAATATTCATAAAACTTATGACGTACAGTTAGAGACGTACTCACCAATGTATTATTGATGCTCATGTTCCCAGTCGAGCTTGAGTATTCCATGACAAAATATTTCAACACCCATTTAAAAAAATTGGTCATAAGGCATCCGTCCCACAGCCGACAAGGAAACGACTCAACGATTTTCTTGGTCAAGATACGTACAAAAAAATTTAAGTCCCGTATTAGTAGAAGAGTTCATCGCTGGCTGACTGTTCACACCGCCAGCCAGCGACAAGAGCTATCAAAGAGAGTACTCTCCCAGCGACAATAGCTATCAAAAGAGTACTCACTCAGCAGCAAGAGCTACCAAAGACAGTACTCGCTCAGCAACAAGAGCTATCAAAGAGAGTACTCTCTCAGCAACAAGAACTATTAAATAAAGTACTCAGTAACAAGAGCTATCAAAGAGAGTACTCGCTCAGTGACAATAGTTTTGAAAGAGAATACTAGTTCAGCGACAATTACTATCAAAGACAGTACTCACTCAGCAACAAGAGCTACCAAAGTGAGTACTCGCTCAGCGACAAGAAAACTCAAACTCAAAGCATTTATTTCAATTAAAACACGCACTTTTGAACACAGGCACTTTTGAACAGGCACTTTTGAATTGTCAAGGGGTCGGTCAGTCAAAAATATGAAGCTAGTTGCAAGAGCTATCAAACAGAGTATTCGTTCAGCGACAAGAGCTATTAAAGAGAGTACTCACTCAGCAACAAGAGCTATCAAAGAGAGCACTCTTTCAGCAACAAGAGCTATCAAAGACAGTACTCGCTCAGCAACAAGAGCTATCGAAGAGAGTACTCTCTCAGCATTAAGAACTATTAAGGAAAGTACTCACTCAATCAAGAGCTATCAAAGACAGTACTCTCTCAGCAACAAGAACTATTAAATAAAGTACTCAGTAACAAGAGCTATCAAAGAGAGTACTCGCTCAGTGACAATAGTTTTGAAAGAGAATACTAGTTCAGCGACAATTACTATCAAAGACAGTACTCACTCAGCAACAAGAGCTACCAAAGTGAGTACTCGCTCAGCGACAAGAAAACTCAAACTCAAAGCATTTATTTCAATTAAAACACGCACTTTTGAACACAGGCACTTTTGAACAGGCACTTTTGAATTGTCAAGGGGTCGGTCAGTTAAAAATATGAAGCTAGTTGCAAGAGCTATCAAACTGAGTACTCGCTCAGCGACAAGAGCTATCAAACAGAGTACTCGCTCAGCGACAAGATAACAAGGCAGAACACTCGCTGACAGAAGACTCACGAGTTACGCTTGATACATAAGCCTATCAGAGAGTAATCGCTCGTTGCCGCCGCACACTTGCTGCTCGCCAACTCGTTTTTAGTTGCCAACTCTACTAGATTCTCGTTGATCGCTGGCGTGGCAGTGGGACACTGTCTGAAAACTAAAAAGAAATTAATTAAAATGCCAATGAAGGGTAGGGCGAGCCCCTACTCCAAATTGATATAAATTGACATTTGGCGCTGTGCGTGACAACGAGTCGTGAACCTCCGGAGAATACTAATAGCCGCTTCTTAGTTAACGTGTTTTAATTAAATTAGAATGGTTTATTTTTCCTTCGTTACTTTTTTTTGTATTCGGGAGTTTACAGAATAATGAAAAGTGTATCAAGGTGTCAACATACTCGTAATATACTTACAATGCTTGCTGCGATAATTTTCTCTGCTGCAAGCAGTTTAAGCTGTAGATATTGAAATGATTGGTTCGTTAAGAGTGCTTATCCTTTTAGTTCACTAGTTAGCCACATGTTTTATTTCCATCAAGTAATATTGCCATATTAATAAAAAACGGTAAATATTTTTGACATCTCTTTGTGACGTTACCCACTTTCAGATTAAACGTCCTTCACTAAGGTTTCCAAAGTTGAAGTTTTTGCCGAATCGAACATGAATCAATGTTATCAAAAGAGTCCTCTAAAGGCCGTTCATGAATCCAATTCCCGAAATTTTTATTGGTTTAAATCAAATAGACGACCACCATTCTGCCGGCAGCTACTTGCTGCAAATCAGTTATTGAAAATGTATCATTTTCGATTCGACAACCTGACGCATGGTTGTGAATAGCTAATGGTTTGAGTCAATTTATAGTTCAGAAGTCATGTGTGCGGTTGAATTTCCACTCGATAGAAATGACGAACTTCCATACAAACTGTCATCCCTTATTTAACCTATTTGGGTTGTAAATGTTCAAAAATCCTTCCAAGATATGGAAGGATTTTTAAAGAATTGTTGTGCAAAATCTAATTTATCTAGACTTCTTCAGTTTAGGCTGTCCGTTGTCTGTCAGTCACTATCATATGCTTAGCCTTTTCAAAATTATGTTGGGGTCAGCTTCCAGTCTAACCGGATGCAGCTGAATAACAGTATTGTATATGGAACGACTACCTATCTGACCCCCACAACCCAGTTACTGGAAAGAAAGAAAGAAAGAAAGAAAATAAATTTATTTGACTCAGGTTAAGGCACACAATACCCCAATACTAGGTACCACGATACCCCTTGGTAAGACTGGTTGTCAGACTTTCGGGCTTCAGACAACACGTGACAACTGTCAAAGTATCGTAGTAATTAGTTGTCTGTAAGTTTATGAATGAATTTATGTTTTTATTAATATGATTTCTTTTATCTTTCGCAGGTACTTCATCTCCACGTTTTTGACTACGATCGGTTCTCGAGGGATGACTCCATTGGAGAAGTATTCTTGCCACTATGCCAGGTAGTGTACCTTTATATTTGTTGTCATCTGTCTTTTTTCGACCTTCTTTTCTTAACCGACGAAAGGTGGAAGCTTTAAATACGTCCGTATGTATTTTGAAATTTTTCACTGCGTGTTCTTCGATATTTTCGTCTATTGTCGACCGATTTTGATTTTTTTATTGGGTAGGAGAAGCTTGCGCAGTGGTCCTATATAAATTTTATTAACTTTGCTTGAGTAGTTGTTGAGTTAACATCGATAACACATATTTAATCCACTTTGTGTACCTTGATGATGTTTTATTACTTCCTATCACTGTGTTTTACATAGCAAGTAGTGGTATACGAATTGGTGTGAGGTAAGTACCATAACTAAAAAGTGTAAAATAAAAACATGCGAGGCAGTCTTTGGGGACTGCCGATAGAAGTGAAAACTAGCGTGCGGTGACGATGACGTTTCATGATTTTTGTTCACCCAAAAAGTACACATATATACACAGTATACATATAGCTCATGGAAAGCGTTCGGTGACGATGACGCGAGTTCCGTGATTTCTGTTCACCCAAAAAGTGCTCAACGCGCCTAAAGAAGTTTTCACTTCAATAAACATTTTTTACAAGAAATAACAACCGATTACTCTTGTAAAAAGGCACGACTTATAAAAATACTAGTGACTTAAAACAAATGAATAAAAACAACTCAACCAAAGTCATTGAAATCTGCGAGACCAAGCGCTTTGTGAAGAGTCAACACGAGCTGTGAGTGAGATGAATCCTCGTGAAATTACATAAATTTAAATAATAAAAAACGAATTAACCAAAGCTTATGGATTTTTTAGAAGAATAGAGAGCTCAAACTCAAAGCATTTATTTCAATTAAACCATTTACAGGCACTTTTGAATTGTCAAAGAGTCAGTCAGTTAGTCAGAGAATTGAAGCTAGTTGCCCATTCCAAAACGTAGATCTCTTTAAGGAAGAACAGGGAAGAAACTTCAAGGACACTCTTTTAAATATAGAAATTACATAATCCTGGGTACATTACTCTTGTTGCTTCTATATGTGAGAACAATGTAAAACAAAAAAACAAAAACGATTAAAAATAAGCCCTGGCTGATAAGAGATGACCAGTCTCAACTGACGGCGCCCGTTCACGAACATGACGCGTGATAACGGCCCCGACTTACGACTTGTAAGGTCGTGGGTTTGAACCCAGACAGGCGCTTTGTTTTGTATAAAAATTTCATCACCACTTCTCTCAAAACGGTGAAGGAAAACATCGTGAGGAAACCGGCATGTCCTAGAACCAAAAATTCGAAGACATGTGACATCTACCAACCCGCACTGGGCCCGCGTGGTAACAGCCCACTCCCTCTTGAAGAGAGGAGGTCTGTGTCCTGGCAGTGGGTACATTGTGGTTTGATTATGCAAAGAATTTTTTGTGGAGCCAATTCGAAGGATTCCTTTACCACTAATAGGACTCTTTCTGTAGGAGATTACTACTTCGAAGACGAAGAACAATTACTTTGTTCCGGTCAGAAGGGGGGTGGATGATGGTATTATTACAGACACCTAGCATAGCAGAAGTATAATCAGTTTACAGTGTTCCCATTGCGTTCCCCTGTGTAGACGTCACTGTTGTGCCGTCTTTGTGCGTTGTCATGCTCACTTAATGTCTCGCTGATGGTGGCGAGTGTGTTGGATCATTCGGTTCCCTACAAAATGGTTGAGCTGGATGGTGCTGATCCACGCGTCATGTTCGTGAACGGGCGCCGTCAGTTGAGACTGGTCATCTCATATCTGCCAGGGCTTATTTTTAATCTTATATTTCTAATCGTTTTTGATATTTATATATTTTTTTACATTGTTCTCACATATAGAATTAACAAGAGTAATGTAACTACTCAGGATTTTGTAATTTCTATTTATATAAATGAGTGTCCTTGGAGTTTCTTGCCCGTTCTTCTCCATAGAGATCTGCGTTTTGGAATGGGCAACTAGCTTTAACTTTCTGACTAACTGACTGACTCTTTGACAATTCAAAAGTGCCTGTAAATGGTTTAATTGAAATAAATGCTTTGAGTTCGAGTTTGAATCTCTCATGGGATGTCGCGACAGTGACCAACAGTGCGTTGTTTCGTGAATGATTTCCTTATTTTTGTGTTGTGTCTGTGATTACTAACATAGTCGTAAGTTTTACCTACTAACAACCCTTGTTGAGTCTTGGTTACTGTACTCACAGGCCTCTTCTCATGAACAGAAGGCACGAGCACTGATCACCACGCTTGCTCAAGACGGGTTGGTGATTTCAGACTTATATTAACTATAAGTCCAGGTTTCCTCACGATGTTCTCATTCACCGATAAGATAAACTCAGAAAGTACATATGAATTGAAAAATTCACATTGGTACTTGCCGGGATTTGAACCCACAACCTCGTGGGAATTATTAGTTTTGGTTAAAATAAAAAATGTAACTATCTAACGAAAACAAAAAAATCCTGATGAATAAAGCATCAAGTGACCTATCGAAGACCTTTTAATAATCCTCCTATTTTGTTACTCTCACACCAGACACCATCAAGACCCTTGATTAAAGATTAAGAGGGAACCTGTTTAATGGAACAATAAAAACAAATCTAATGTCTTTTTCGAATAGTTAATTGTATGGAACGAACCTTCTTCTGTCCCTTGCAATAACAATTAACGTCTACTGAAGTAGCTCGTAAAGAATTCTTTAGTCTCCTTTAAAGATAGTTTTAACCTAGTTAGGTGTTACCGTAGTTTTTAGGGTTCCGTATCCAAGAAGTTCCAACGGGCTGCCGGGGGTGCGAGAAAGTCTGAAAGGGATTCCGTGGCCCCTGGCAACGTACAGGCAACTGAAGGAAAACGGGTGGGTTTTAGTCAGTAAGAGTCTGACAGGCCCTCCCGCTCCGCCCAGAGCGGGAGAAGTTATTTGATAATTTCCCACACAAAAAAGGGGCCCAACGGGGATCCCGATTACTAAGACTCCGCTGTCCATTCGTCAATCCGTCTGTCACAGGGCTCTGTATCTTTTGAACCGTAAAATAATTAGACACTTGAATTTGTTACATACTGTGTACTATTCAATTCAATTAATTTATTATTGCCATCCATACATGTTTTTTTAGGATTCCGTACCCATAGGGTGAAACGGGACCCTATTATTAAGACTCCGCTGTCCGTCTGTCACCAGGCTATATCTCATGAATCGTAATAGTTAGACAGTTGAAATTTTCACAGATGATGTATTTCTGTTGCCGCTATAACAACAAATACTAAAAACATAATAAAATTAATATTTAAGGGGGGTTCCCATACAACAGACATTTTTATAGATAATAGTACGGAACCCTTCATAGATATCCAGAGATATGCCTTCATTGCGGAATAGTAAGGAATCCTAGTGCGACCGCTTATCTCCCACCAAAATAATTACAACATTAACAAAATGTGTACTTACGACACACACTTAAAATTTGAACTCGCACACTAAGAAGAAAGAAGCTACACTAAATCAATTTCTAATAGCACACATACATAGGATGGGCGGGGCTTTCACTGTAAACACTTGCTATTTGCGAACATTCAATGCACACGCATGTAATTAGGGAGTCGAAAGCGATGGTAAATATTTTTTATCGATATTTTATTTTAGCACATTCTTATATTATTATAACTTTAATTAATTTTCTTTATATAATTTATTCTGTTTTTATTTAACTATCCGAAAATATGGGTTATTTTTACTAAAATCAAATGAGTTTTTTTTTTTAAATATTGTATTACCGGGTAAAGGGAACCCTCTCTGTTAAATATTAAGCTATGCACGAGTAACTGTATTGAAATGACAATGTCTTTATTTGCTTCAAACAAAATTAAATTAATAACAAATTTAACTCGTAAACCATACATGTAATACGAGAATATCCATTGAGTTCTGTAAAAAAAGATTCGACTGCAATAATACGCATGTCGATAAAATCAGCCGCACGCACTCGATTGCACCTCTCTAAATCCAAAACGTTCGTTCCGTTCGGAAAGATTCGGGCTAGTTCGGGCTAATTCGTATCGCTCCGGACGCAAGTTAGTAAATGATTTAAAAATTGATTTAAAATATTAAACAGTGACTTAAATGTTTACTTACCGGTGGTAGGACACGCCATTTGTCTTCAGGTTGATGGTACTAGACCTATTTTTACAAATTATTACTGCACAGCTTTGGTTTTTTACGCATCAATAGTACACTGTACGCAGTTGCAAAGCGACTGAATGAAGCGTACAGTCGCCGTTCGAACATAAGCCCAATTTAGCAATGTCGAGGCGCCACGTGCCACGCCTCCAAGGCATATCCCTCGATATCCGTGGAACCCTTCGTGCATGAGTCCGACTCGCACTTGGCCGGTTTTTTAATAATGCAGGGTGAAATTTAATTCGTTTGCATCCTCTTAAGGGGTCCAATGTACTCATAATTTTGAACAACTTTCACCAACCTTGAAATCGAAAAATAAAATCAGCTGTTCCCTACATTTTGACGAGCTTTGCGAACATAAAGGTAGGGAACAGTAGTTTTTTTTTTTTACAAGAAACGTGTTAATGAAGTATGTAGTGTAGTGTTAAACATTGTACGGTGGTAACGGAACCCTGCGTCCGCAAGTCCTACTCGCACTTTACCGCTTTTTATCTTTTCATAGTATTCTTTCGACGTTATGACCTGGGCCTCAAGTCTGCTATTACAATAGTGTCAGAATGGTCTATCATTGATTTCATAATTGATAATGTAATTTTTTTGTGTGGCAGTGATGCGGCAGTCGTCGTCCGAGCGTAACACAAATTAAAGCTGTATAATTACATTATCAATTATGAAATCACTGATAGACCAGGTGCGCGTGCGCACACATGGCACCGCGCGCACAGATAAGTTGAACTATCTGTAACATATTGGCGTAATTGTGACTTTCCAATGGTCAGCCACTGACACTCCATTGAAAGAAATGGCATCTATTGGTAATATCGTACAAAATGAAAAATGAAGGACTGACTTAGGCGGTAATCTGCTAAATTTTTGACAGTTCCTTTGATCAGTGACCTACCATGAGAACGTCATTGTGCAATCATTTATTTTAATTCATTACGAATAACGTGTTTGTGGAATACAATGAATGATAGTGTTGTGTAATGTAGTGAATGTTGGAATGACAAAATAAAAATAGCGGACTTGGGCCCCAGGACTTGCACAGATGCGACCCACAGCTTAATTAGTCTTATTATTTATTACAAACGTAGTTAACTCTGCAATCGGCATTTAGTTTTTGTTGTCATTTGCTAATGTCGCAACCACAGAGTACGTAGTGTCGCAACAGTAATTGCGCAATATTGTCTTTGGTCCGAGGCCTTGACATCAACCAATGAACAACGTTTTCAAGCGTATAATTGTTGGTTGAATACGAGGCTTTTGGCTACTTTTGTATTTGTGTATTTTGTGTTTTTTCTGTAAATGTGCGTTTTGTTTGTGCAGAATAAACATATTTCTTTATTTTTTTCTTTTTTATATAACTCAATAGCAAAGTATCAAAAAATAATAAAATACATCAGTCTTATTAACTTTTTCGTGTCGTAGAAGCTTGGTCCTTTTATGTCTCGTCTTGTTTCGTAAAAACAATGTCTGGAAATATTAAAATGATTACATATTTATATACTACTTTTGCGTGTGACTGTGGAGTCACACGTAAAAAGAGATAATACATAAAAACTTAGGTGGGTGGCCGCAAGCATTAAGTTTTTTATGTATTATCTCTTACTGTCTCGTTGGTCTAGTGATCGCAAGTGCAACTGCTGAGCATGAGGTACTGGGTTCCCTTCCAAGGAAGGAATTTCTCGTAGCAAGCCGGAGTCTGAATTTGTGCTCGGTTGATAGCAATAGGCTCGCCGCGCCGCTCGCTTTATTTTGTTGGTAATAAAAACCTTATTCATAGATCAAGCGCTGAGGGAGCCTATTCAAAACGTCAAATTGAAACAAAAAATAATGGCGCCGGGGAATAAGACCGAAGTGATTACTTTTTAAATATTTTCTAAATTATGAAGTGTCCGTTTTATTGTAATAATTTTAATGTAAATTATAAAATTAACTAGTAATTATATTAAAGGTTTCATACGTGTTAATTCATAGGCCATTTTTTACAATGTCTTTTGGCAGAAAGCAAGGTCTCACAGCACGAGTAAAGGGAAAATTCTGAAAATTGCTATTTTTTTTTTTTTTTTCTATGCGATTACGAATTTAGTTTTGCTGTTGGAGAATTGACCGTGACGTATATTATGTATGGGAGAACATGTCTTCACAACAAAGTTAAGTTCGTTTTTATCTAACTCATTTATCCCGAAAAATATCATTTTTTTTTCTGTCTGATATTATTTCCAATAGAGTTAAGAGTATAGTTATCTCTGTTTCGTGTTAAACTGCAGTTAATTGTCTGGAGGAAGCCGAAGCCTGAGATTGAAGGAAGGGGTTGACCAAAGAAATTTGCACCCCATCATGGAGTACTTCTGCAGTCCCTTTTTTTGGGTGGGAAATCATCAAAAGACGTCTCCCGCTCTGGGTGGAGCGGGAGGGCGTGTCAGACTCTTACTGACTAAAACCCACCCGTGTTCCTTCTCTTGCCTGTGCAATGCCAGGGGGCCACGGTATCCCTTTCGGACTTTCCCGCAACCCCGGCAGGAAATGGTCTCATTGGACCGCTTCACTCGCTGACAACGCGCCGTCGACCCGGGCCTGGTCCTTACCGGACGGCGAGCTACCCATTGCTCACCGTCCGCAAGCCCGCGCCTACGGTGGCCGGGAATCGGCAACCGATTCTTCTGCAGTCCCTGTGTTAGCAATCATGAAAATGAACATTGTTTACGGCAAAAATAAAACATTATCTATCAGTTATTTAGTCACAAAATTAGGTACTTACCGTTATAAATTTATAAGAAAAATAATTTCTTTATAAATGTATAAGAAAAATAATTTAGAAAATTGCCTTGCTTACCTATATGTAAATAAAAGTAATTTATAAAAACCCAGTAAGTACCCGTTATCTTTAAAAAATGAGACCATAGAATATTATTACTGGCATTTCAGGTAACTGAACTTACCTAACTGAAGATACCTCAGATACAAAGTATGATATCTGCCGGTAAATTCAGGTAAATATTACCGGTACCTGAAATTTAATTTCACGGGGAGTTTGCTTTGCGCTAAATCTTTTTTTATTATGTACATAAATTGTCATGTTAATAAATAAAATATTTACGAAAATTAGCTTCCGTCCTCGTGGAAGTCAACTAAACTACTGATGAATAAAGATATAGCAGTAATAGCCTAGTGGTGTGACCGTCGGACTGCCAATTCACAGGTCTCGAGTTCGAACCCAAGGCACGCACCTCTGACTTTTCGGATTCATATATGCGTATTGTATAATTATCACTTGCTTCAAAAACGGTGAAGGAAAACATCGTGAGGAAACCGGCATGCCTGAGAGATATTTCTCGACGGCATGTGAAGCCAAGTCAGAGGCCCATGGGCGGCTTTAAAACTCTGACACCAGGTTAGTCACTAACCACACGAAAAGAAGAAGAATAAAGATGGGACACTCCGCGGTTTCGGTATGAAGCTACAAGTAAGCTACAAGCCCGTCTTGTCGGGCCAATTCAGTGAGTGTAACGTAGTCAGAAGATCTAAGAGTTACGCGATAGAAAGAGAGGCAACTTCAAGGTGAATGTAACTGTCGGTAAATAGCTCTGTGCGACCTGAATTGCACTTTATTGTATCGTAGCAAGAGTCGCATTTTATTTAAATTATTTTGCGAAGTGTCTGTATTAATCTGTGACTATACCTACCATAAAACACTTGTCTCATATTTATTTAAATTAATTAGAGGCAAGATACATAACGCCAACATATTAGAGTTGGTGTGTTTGAGTGTGCCCGACAGATATGTGTGGCGGTGACGGCGGCCTCACCTGCTAGCTGTACCTCGTGGTCGCACTAATCTAGTAAATGAGGCTCCCCTGACGCGGGCGCTTCGCACCCTTAACCTTGTAGCGGAGGAAATAGACATTTTTGCGTTCACAAGTATAACATTGTATATAATAAGTTTTATTGGGTTGTACCTGTAATAATAGTTGTACGTGATTATATAAATAAAAAATATCCTTTGGCAATCAGCAATAGTATTGGTTTCTGTCAGTGAAAGATGTTTTGTAATTGGATCAGTTATTCCAGAGATTACCTCTTACAAACAAAAACAATTATTCCTCTTTATAATATTATCTCTCTCTATATCTCTCTTTATATTATTAATATTAGGTAATATTATTAGTTTAGAATTTATACATACATATATACATAAGATGACGCCTTCTCCCCATGGGGGTAGGCAGAAACTACAGAACGCCACCTGTTACGATCCTTACATATCTACTCCTTTTGCCTCGTTTACGTTCTGGTCATACACGGCACGGTTGCGAGTATGACCAGATGCTCCCTCAACTGACATTTCTGAAGAACATCACCAATAAGGTATTTATGTCCTCCTAGGGCGTTTCCTCCCGGCGTTTCGACTCAAATCCGCCTCGTGTGTTTGTTTACCTTATGTTAGTCGCCTTTCATTCATCAACATTTTTATCTTTATAAAACTTTATAGGACAAAACCAGATAAACCTTTCGTGATTTACTGTTATTTTGGAACAGGTTTCTGGAACTGTTACTGCATTAAGTAACAGAAACAGGTCTAACAGGTTCTTGTACTATCAGTATCTTATACCTCTCAATGTTATAACATTTTAGGATATTGCTAATATTTTATTAGTAACAGGTTGGCAATAAAAAGCCTAGATTTAAAAAAAAAATACATTTGAACAATTTGCCTGTAACGTCAAAATAAAAGTGAGAGAGTTATTGCTTACATGTATTTCTTTTGTTAAATGATTAATATTTAATCGTTCAGCCCGGTGTCTCCGAATCGGAAACAGTTTTCCAAAACCGGCATGCCCCGCTGTCGCCTGTAATAATTCAAAAATGATAAGTAAAACCGTTTTTGTTTTTTAAATGTCGAAAGTGACGTGGCGCGCTTTTCAATGTCAAACCGCGGGGCTTGACAGTTAAAACGTCACAAAAGAGGCGGGATTTTTTAAATAAATCAATATTTAGATAACTGTAAGA
The DNA here is from genome assembly GCA_963853775.1 of Xanthia togata. Classification (NCBI taxonomy): domain Eukaryota; kingdom Metazoa; phylum Arthropoda; class Insecta; order Lepidoptera; family Noctuidae; genus Xanthia; species Xanthia togata. Next base: position 7,863,365 of record OY970817.1, on the reverse strand, counting down.
TATGCCTTGATAAACACTGACACTAGCAATACTATTCTGTAAAGTTCACTTGGAACCTCACTCAAGTGAGCGCACACAATTCGAAAACGAACTCATTTGTTTTTAAAGTAAATCATCGCGGATTCACAACGAGACACCCGTTCTAATTTCGCAGTCATGTTTAGAGAATAACACTTCTGCTCCAAAAACGGGATAGTTAAAAAATCTTACAGTCCTGTTATACCATTTATTTTATAACTTAACCCAAAGCATTACTACACACATACCTACTACACCTAATACAAAAAGAATAAAACGAAAAAATCGACATTTCAACAGTACCTACCTACCAACCTGTCAGCCAATGGGTTGGTACCAACTGACGGCCAAATCTAGCATCACGCGCGTTCATTGTGAAATCAAATCCCGGCTAATTGTAACACTCTTCCGTCCCTTTCCACGAAATCACTTCTACAAATGGGAGAAAAGAGAGAGGAAAGATATTACACATCAAAAATACTCGCTTCCATATCCGTCATACAAAAGATTATCACCCGGAAAAAATCCTTTCATTTCTCAGAAAATTAGCAACAGTTGTGCGCAATACAAGGTGACCGTAATTTACTAAAGGGATGAACGCTAAGGAAAACATATGTTTATTTGCGGACCAATTTATGTAGTAGCAAAATGTATTCTACGTAAAATACTGAGCATTCCGCACCGGAGTAACTTATTGCTTGTTTTCAGATATAAGGAGGTATCTAATGAAATGTTTGAAGTGAAATGAAGTGATGCAAGAATTGTAGTACATTACAGTTGGTCGGGTTATTAAACAGTTTCTAAAACAATTCGCTAAAACTAGCATGCTAACATTACATTAATTTAATAAATGAAATTATGCTAATAAAATTGGAACATACATCATAGTGCGTAAGTGTAATACCAGAGACAATGTTTAGCGTTTCATGTCCTACTTGCAATTATTATACAAGGTTTTTTTTTTGATATCCCATAACTCTAGGGTATAAATGAGACCATATCAAAGAATCAACTGGAACATGTTTTTTTTTATGTGTAAACTTCTTTAGGCGCGTTGAGCACTTTTTGGGTGAACAAAAGTCATGGAACTCACGTCATCGTCACCGAACGCTTTCCATGAGCTATATGTATACTGTGTATATACTTGTATGTGTACTTTTTGGGTGAACAAAAAGCGTGACACTCGCGTCATCGTCACCGCACGTTTTCACTTCTATCGGCAGTCCCCAAAGACTGCCACGCAGTTTTTTTTTTTCATTCAAAATAATTCGACAAAGTTACGATTTGAAATGTAAAAAACATTTAATTCAGACTGTTTTTGTTCATAAAAAGAAAATATGACAACGTCGCATTTTCTTAGCTTTAAATATGAATGATCAACTCGTACTTATCAATGAAACTTAAATACACACATCAAGACTCTAGTGGTAAGTTATCTTGAAAAAATTGAGAAATGTATACATGCCAGTTGATTCTTTGACATCGTCTCAATAATACCATAGAGTTATGGGATATTTAAAAAAAAACACCTTGTATAGAGCTTACAGTCAATCTGCCTTTCATTTACCTATGTTGGGGTCAACTTCCAGTCTCACCAGGTGCGTCGAAATACCAGTATTTTACGTGGAGTGACTGCCTATTTGACCTCCATAACCCAGTTACTGAGTAACATGATATCTATTGAAAAGGCTGGTCTGACTTTCGGCCTTCTAACTATCTGCATCGACTGTCAAAGATCTACGAGTGACATTCGGGACCAACGGCTTAACGTAATCAGTCTATAATGTACCCACTCCTGGGACAGGTCTCACAGACCTCTTCTCTGTGAGAGGGAGTGGGCCGTAATCCACCGGGGAATCCGCGGGCCCAGTGCGGGTTGGATGTCACATGTCTTCGAATCTTTGGTTCTAGAACATTTCAGTTTCCTCACGATGTTTTCCTTCACCATTTTGACAGCAGTAGGAGTGGCAAACGGATTAATTTGCTGTAATTACAAGTACATGAAATATTTTAGCTTTTAGCGGCACCCATAGGTACCCTTCAAATCGGATCACATAACGGTGTTTGGTGCCAGAAATGTGCATGGTTAACGGTGGTAGTACATCCCCGGACGAGCTCTTTACAAGGGGTTTTAAGTTACCATTCCGCAGGAGGCAACTGCAGGCGACGTGTCGCCGCGACACGACTGGTTTCTATGAATTTCTATGAAATACCTTCCGTAGCTAGCGACACGACGTTGGCAGCTACGGGCGAGCGACAGGCGACACGTGCAGCCCGACCGCAGACCAGGGCCTCAAGTCTGCTATTACAATAGTGTCAGAATGGTCTATCATTGATTTCATAATTGTTGATTTTGACAAGTTTGGTAATCTACTAACATATTGGCGTCATTATGACTTCCCAATGGTCACGTGTCAAATGACATCTATTGGTAATCTCGTACATAATGACAAACGAATGACTGACATAAGCGGTAATCTGCTAAAATTTTGACAGTTCCTTTGATCAGTGACCTACCATGAGAACGTCATTGTGCAGTCATTGCTTTTAATTCGTTACGAGTATCGTTTTTATGGAATACAATGATCAACCAATGATCGACCATTATGAATTTAGCAGATTACGAACTTTTAGCAAAATGACAATGGGATCCTGTTGGAATGACGAATTTATAAAAATAGCAAACTTGGGCCCCAGTAGTCCTGCCAACGCTCGAGCGATAACACGTTTTTAGGGTTCCGTAGTCAACAAGGAACCCTTATAGTTTTGCCATGTCCGTCTGTCTGTCTGTCTGTCTGTCCGCGGTTTAGCTCAAAAACTATTGGTACTAGAAAGTTGTAATTTGGCATGAGTATACATGTTAATGACGCCGAAAAAGTGGTAAAATAAAATTTTGAAAAAACAATTATTTAGGGTACCTACCCTACTTGTAAAGTGGGGATGATAATTTTTTTTTCGTCCTTCCTATAGTGTGGGATATCGTTGGATAGGTCTTTCATATTAGGGGTTTGCGAAGACCGTTTTTTGATTAAGTAAACGGTTCATGACTTATCAAGCTTTAAAGTACCAATTTTCGTTAGAGTCAAGTGTCCCCCCCCTCTACCAACTAAACGGTTGTAGTTAGAAATTCAAATGTCACGGCATTAGTACTTATATATAACGAAGTTTAAAGGAAAACTATCACACTTAAGTGGGCTTTACAAGTTTATGAGTAATAATCGACGAAAATAAATTTGCGGTTGCAAAAACATGTTCTCCCATATATTCCGTATGGGAGAACATGTTTTTCAATTACAAAGTTAAGTTTGTTCTTACGATAAATTCATTCCAACTACGGAACCCTTCATTGTGCGTGGTCTGACACGCACTTGGCCGGTTTTCTATCTTCTATCTACCGACTGGAATACGGGCTGCTGCCGCCTGCGGTCGGGTTCGGAATGGTACCTTTAACATTATATTTTCCCGCAAATTGTTATTTTCGTGTTTTGTTCTTTCCTTTCATCATGTGTACCGCAAATAAGCATATTTTCTTTCCTTCTTTCTTATTAAGTTTTTGTTAATCTATGTTGTGTCAAACAGCTGAGCAAAGGCCTCCAATTCCTTTCATACCTCTCTTTTTTGTGCAATCTCTGGCCATGTTGGCCCCTCAAACATTATTAATTAGATCGTCGGGCCACCTTCGCCGTAGACTACCTCGACGGCGATTTCCTATTTAAACTGTACATTAAAATATTCCAGAGAAACGGGGCGACCAAATTAAAATCTTTTGGATAGCTAAATGAGTATGTCATTCATTCGTTAATGGAATGGTCGGAAACAAATGAATTCAATCATGCTAGTTTGATGAGATATGTTCATTCATTTAGTTCGGTCTATTTGGATAGTTATTGGGTTGAAAAACGTTGTAAATTGAGTTGATAAATGTATGTAAATGAATTAAAAACCGTATTCGTGAAGGGTGCAGAGCGGGGCATGGGTTGTGGACGCCAGATAGGCAGCCGCTCCATATAAAATACTGGTATTCCGACCCCAACTTAGTTGGGAAAAAGCTAGGTAGATTGATTCATGAGATGTGCTGCACACTGTTCAAATCGGCACATCAATTCGGCAGTATTTGTTGAACAACAAAGCCGACCCGAAACCGTAGCTGAATCATGTTCGGGTAGGCTCGGCACAATAGGGAATATTATTAAAAAACATTGGATATGTATTTTTTTCTTTTGTTACGTAATCAAAAGATTACGGCGATACTCTGTGGCGATATATTGAGTTAAAATGTGGCATGTCGTCACGCCTTGGTAGATTTTATACTAAGTATAGATTGGTTTTTGCAGTCGGAGTTTTTTTTTTTTTTTTTGTTTTATATCAACGGGTCTTTAAAAAAAAAAAAAAATCTGAAACACACTGTTCCCTTTCAAACAAGAGTGTGATTAATTATCCGGTGGTCTAGGGTAGGACAAGAACTATTCCATAAGTTGGTACACGGAAAACTAATAGGTTTTTCAGAGCGCAATATGTTTGGCCCACATTCCCGGGCCTCGGGTTACTTGAAAAGCAGTGTGGGGCTCATCTGTCATGAGAAAATAGGAATTATATAAGAGACATCTGTCTTGTATTCCCCGAAGTGTTCACGTCTGCTTACCTCAAAAAGACGTTTAGTGATAGAACACCCTCAAACTTTTGAAATGAAATGAATTTGTTTATTCTTTATATAGGTTACACGTTTACACGTCATATTAAAAGTATACAAAAAAAATTGCTCGATGAGTTCGGCGTTTCCTATCTGACTACTGTGAGAAGAAAGGCCGAAACAAACTCAGAGGTCACAGTCTCTTTTAAAGTCCAGACATAATCTTGGTCAGGCCATATGAGGACCATGTAGATTAGTGTCTTAAATGGTCTTTTGAGGAAAGAACCACACAGTCACACAGTAAGTATTCCTTGTTCACATCAACGACTTACCGAACACCATAGAGGGACTATGTGTTTTATTCGCGGATGACATATCATTATTAGTCTCATGTCAAAACAACACAAATATTGAAGAAATACTCATTTCCACACTCACAAAAACATATAATTGGATGACCTCACATAATTTTGAAATTAATTGTACTAAAACTAAATTAATGACTTTCCACCCTTATCAAAACGCTCCTCTACACACTACACTTAAATTTCTCCTTTAACGGCTCAAAATTGGAAACTGTAGATGAATTTACATTACTTGGACTAACAATAGACATGCGTATTAGCTGGGAAACACATATACAAAAAACCCGTTACCCGTTAAGTCCTATACGATGTAAACAGCCCACATAGCCGTTATTTATGAATTCTGCCCCGACGGTCTCGTGGTTACAAGCGCGGCTTCTGAGCTTGGGTCCGTACGGTACGGTACGGTTCCGGGTTGGGTTTTTCCATTAGGAATTTCGTAGTAACAGCCCGGAGTTTGGAAGTTGGCGGTGTGATACCCCCGTGCCTCGGAAAGCACGTTGAACTGTCCCGGCTAGGCAGATTGATTGACAAGTCGTGTGCCAGATGGAATTTCTCATCGGCAAGAGTTGAGAAAAGGCACTTATTTTCGGCATACAAAACAAACTACACTAGGCAGATTGATTATGAATCAATCTACCTCTGACCTCCACAACCTAGTTACTGGGTAGCAAAGTACCCCTTTGTTAAGACTTGTTATCAGACCTTTGGGCTTCTGACTAAAAGTAACGACTGTCAAAGAACTACGAATGACAGCCGGGACCAACGGCTTAACGTGCTTTCCGAGGCACGGCCGGGTCTTGGTGTCGATATCTAATGCCTTGCGGCAGTTATTATTGAATATCATCTTCATCTTTAATATAAAAATCAATTGCCTTGCGTTATTCTCGCAAAACTCGAAATTTTTTGCTAAACAAGTTGTACCCTTTTTAGTTAATGTTAGTGTGTAAACACTGGAACAACAGTTGCATCAAAAATGATGGTCGCAGTACGTCGCACAAATATTTTTGCCAAGCATGCAACCAGCCAACCAATGCACCAATCAAGACCCGAACTCTACCGCAACAACCAATCACAACTAACCGTTCCTTCTGCGTTTTCCAGGTGGATCTGAGCGAGAAGCCCTCATTCTGGAAGGCTCTGAAGCCGCCAGCTAAAGACAAGTGCGGTGAGCTACTGACCTCACTGTGCTATCACCCCAGCAACAGTGTCCTTACACTGACACTGTTGAAGGCACGGAATCTGAAGGCTAAGGACATTAATGGGAAATCAGGTACGTATTATTGCAATAATTCAACTCTGCAGCAACAGAGCAGTGACAGCCAGACTGCCAAGTCTCAGGTCTCGAGTTCGAACTGAATGTTCGCACCTCTGCGTTCGGATTCATATGCGTAATGACAATTGTTTAAAAAACGGTGAAGGAAAACATCGTGAGGAAAAAAAAGTGCCTGAGAGATATTTCTCGACGGCATGTGAAGTCAAGTCAGAGACCCATGGGTGGCTTTAAAACTCTGACACCAGGTTAGCCACTAACCACACGAAAAGAAGAAGTAGCCCCGGTTCTCCGCCTTCTGTATCCAGTCTGTCCTGGCCATATTTTTAAGGTCGTCAGTACATGTACCTGGGCGGAACTAGCTGGGACATTATAAGTACATTGTTTAAGCCTGTCCTTTGGCTAAGAGACCGGCGTATAATAGAAAAAGATTGGGCATTGATAATTTATTAATTTATTTATAATAAGCACATCCACAGCACAGTCACTTACAATTCAAATGAAGTGACACACACACAGTTAAGTAGAGTTATTACCTATACAGTATGTAATAAATCTCGTGACATGTCATGTAACTGGAACCTTGTGGGAATCTGTGGTTCTAAGGTTAAGGAAGCCGCTCGTAATACAGTTTATTACTAGTACGAGGGATGGGGCGAATCAGTCCAAAGACAATGTACAACAATTTGTTTTAAGGAAATGTAGGAAATATTTATAGATAGACAGATAGAATACTCTTTATTGTACACCAAAAAAATTACAGACATAAATTTAGAAATTTTACATAGGGTGACACAATGGGCGGTCTTAATATCGCTTAAAGCGATCTTTTACAGACAACCTTTGGATGGATTAAAGGTAACAGGAGAGACAATACTGCAGGTATTCAGCGGTGTACCATCTACATATACAATAAGCAATAAACATGAAACAAGAGCAAGGAACTATGTATATGTAATGATGATGTTTAAGGAGAGAGGAAGTGTTTTTTTACCAGAAATTTATAAGTGGACAAAGATTGAGCACGCCTTATCGACACAGGCAAGGCATTCCATAACCGTACTGCTTGAACTGTAAAAGATTTGTCATAAAAGCTAGTGGAATGCATCGGCATCTCTAGTCTCTTAAGACTAGAGATGCCGATGCATTCCACTAGCTTTTATACACACATAATAGATATCTGAGGTCATCGGAAAACTTATTTTCCGATGACCTCAGATATCTATTATGTGTGTCATGAAGGAATTTGAAACGTTCTTTAAGATAAGAGGGGGATTGAACAGAATACTGTAGAGCTGAAATAAGATATGAGAATTCCCTCCCTTGAGCTTTGTACGAACTTCAGAAATGTGATCATATTTGCGCAGACCAAATATAAATCTTAACGATTTATGTAATAACATCTAAAATTAGCATTTCAGTAACCATGCAAATGACAGGTATGTATGGCATTGACATTATGAAAATTAGAGACAAATGAGAACAATAAAAAGTGTGTCTAGCAGACCTAAATCTAGAACACTACAAACATACCAATTTGAGCTAGATAGACGTGCACTCTTCGCACTATTTAAATAGGGAGCGTCTGTATGAAGCGAAACTCATAGAGAAAATATCAATAGGGTAATCCGTCAAGTATGAGCGTTCGTTATCTTGTATGATGCATGACGAAGTTCGTCTTGGGAATTTTTACGAATACGCTTCCTTCGTTTTTTTTGGCAATTATCAAATAACTTCTCCCGCTCTGGACAGTGTGCGGGAGGCCTTGTCAGACTCCGTGTTCCTTCAGGACTGTCCCGCGACCCCGGCAGACGTCTATGCTTCTTTAGATACATATTTCTGCGATCAAGCAGCGTTGGTGTGTTCCAATTTGAAGGCCATGGGGTGCTGCTGATTTCATAATGGACACATGTGACATTCCAGCTTCGTCTCTGGTATGACAACACATCCGCGATTTTTTACAAATTTTGTAACGTAATTCGCCCATCATAAAAATGAACAGGCGAACTGCATGCTACAAGATATTTGAAGAGTATTATTCCGGAGGTGGGCACCACATAGGAAGGTGACCCACCAAGAGTGAATAGCAATATTTATTTCTAGCTATTAGAATCAATTATTGTATTATTTTACTACGTAAAATACAGTTTTAAACGTATTACCAACTAAATATAAGTATAGTATAAATAACTATAAGATACGTTTTTCAAAGTTGGCAGTATTCATAAAATTGTAAAATATCTGGCCTATATGAACACCAATCTGTTTCATGACCAGGAAACATCGATTTTGGACTAAATTCAAAATATTTTATTTCACATAAACCTACAAGGGCACTTGTGAAACGTCAGAAGCTAGGTGCACGGTTTCAATTGGTCGTTTCCTATGGAGAAGAGCCGGCAAGAAACTCCACGGTTACCCTTTAAAAAAAAATGTTTTTAGAATATATTCAAGTAACAGTGTTAATAAGTAGGTATGGGAGGACAGTGTAGGTCAATAAATCCATAGTCTAATAAGCCTACAACGTTCTCACATTCACGTTTTCAAAATTGAAAACAATCTGCGTAGGTATATCAAAGATAAATAAATTAATAAAAATTTAAACTTATTTTAAACGGTATGATATTCTAAACGGAGGATAAAAAAAATTTAAACTCAAACTCAAAGCATTTATTTCAATTAAACCATTTACAGGCACTTTTGAATTGTCAAGGGGTCGGTCAGTCAAAAATATGAAGCTAGTTGCCCATTCCAAAGCGTAGTAGGTACCTATGGAGAAGAACGGGCAAGAAACTCCACGGACACTCTTTTAAATAAAATATAAAATTGATACAAAATATTGGTTACATCATTCATTTTCAAATTATGCATGTGAGAACAATGTAATAAGACGTGCACGTTCGTAAAAGCGTCCGTAACAAAAAGAAAAAAAGAATCATTCAAAAACTTAAAATAAATTAAAATAAGCCATGGCAGCTAAAAGATGACCAGTCCCAACTGACGGCGCCCGTTCACGAACATGATCAGCACCATTCAGCTCAACCATCTTGAAGGGAGCTAAATGAATTACAGGACAATACCAGCTCCTTCCATGCCACCGTAAGTAAATTAGCTAATGGGGCGTGGTAAAGTAGATATAAATACCTCAATATCTAGAAGCAGCGGTAACCACTTACCATCAGGAGAGCCACTATAGCTTCATAATCGTAATCAGCATCCAATATCCCCACAGCTGGGACCCAGACCTCCTCTGTGTGAGAGGGAGTGGGCCGTAATCCACCACGCGGGCCCAGTGCGGGTTGGTAGATGTCACATGTCTTCGAATTTTTGGTTCTAGGACATGCCGGTTTCCTCACGATGTTTTCCTTCACCGTTTTGAGACCAGTGGTGATGAAATTATTTATACAAAGTAAGGCGCCTGTCTGGGTTTAAACCCATGAGCTACAACTCGTAAATCGGGCCACCACTGCACTAGTTCATTAGCCACAAAATAACACCAAAAAAAATATACTGGAACCCAATGATATTATAATTATGTAAAAAGAGGTAGATAGGTTATAAACGTTCCGCAAGTGGAACGTCAAAAGTTGGCTAATTAGCCACATTTTCTTCGTTTTGTCTCTTTTTCGCTCCCGATAATTACGACATGCCATCCTACTTCCACGTGTCATATAATAGTGTGACATAGTGCCGTTTTTGAAGATAGAATGTTAGGTAGGTAACCTATCTACGTCTTTTTACTTCTAATATCATTGCTGGGACCACTCAATGTTGGACAGTTTCAAGCAGTCCATAGCTTCTAAATATGTATCGCAATTTGTAATAGGTTTAGATCAGGGACTCACTTCAAGCGACATCTTGTCCCTATAACATTCAACCATAATCTTATAATAAAAAGCAATCTCACGGAAATCGCCCACACAAATACCCAACTTCCCAACCCCAAACATTTTTCAAATTCAAGTTATTCAATTGAAGAAGCCACTTTTTATTAACTTGACTAATTCGCCCTTCCTATGAACATAAATCAAGACACGGATCTAAGGAGTCCCAATTATGGGCCGGTTCCATTTTCAACGGTAACTCGAGACGAGAAAATATTGCGCGAACATTTTTTTCTTTTGGTTTACCTAATGGTCGCTTAAGGCAGGGAGGGGTGTGCTGAGTATGAAAAATGTTCCGTTTGCTTAAAAAGGGAAAAAAACTATTTGAAGCGAAACTTCTTCGATAATTGGACAAGAATTGAGAGTGAAATTCGGACGCGTCACGTTTAGGCACATTTCGTTACATGAGAGAGAAGAAAGATATATCTCACTCCCTCACACTAAATCTCTCTTATTCTTTATTTTTTAACGGAACCCTATTACTAAGCCTCCGCTGTCCGTCCGTCTGTCTGTCAGTGGGCTGTATCTCATGACCTGTAATAGGTAGACAGTTGAAATTATCACTTATTGTGTATTTCTATTGCCGCTTTATCATCAAATTATAAAAATTTAATTATTTAAAAAAATTAAGGGAAACTCTCCCTCTCTTTAATTTTTAACTTTATTTTATTTTAAATACAAGAAACGTGTTTTTGTTTTATTTTGTTCGCGTTTTTTGCAAAATATTGTATGGTGGTACGCAATCCTTCGTGTGCGACTCCGACTTGACTTGGTCGGTTTAAAAAAATAATTACACCTTTTTCACGTGTACGGTGCTGCGCGCGCAATTTTTTTTCATAAAAAGTATAGTTCGTAAGATAAAATAATATGTTGGTATGTGAAACACAATGGTAAATTCTAATTTGAAAATCGAACCAACTTCATTCATATGTCACACATAATGAACAAAAGTTGGTTCAATTTCGACGTTCGAAATTCGATTACTGATTGACAGCATCAGCAACCTAATTACGTAAAACATTTTCAATCACAATCTGAAGTATTTTGAAGGATCCATTGCTAATCCATGGCTTCATTAGGTTCGAAAAATTTATCTATAACGTATCTGCTCAATTGTCGATTTGCCTTTAGTAGTCGATAACAATAAAAATCTATCGTGTCTCGTTAGTGACAGTTAAGCTCAGTTGGGGCGCCTTGATCAGCCCTGCGACTTTCTTGTAGCGAGACCTAAGATGGCTGTTAGGCGTCATTTTTGTTTTTTAATTAAACTCGTATATTTTATGCGACGAGTGTGAGGTGGAGGAAAATAAATAAGGCTACAAAACACTGCAATTATAAAATATTGTATTGAGACTTTCAATGACTTTACACAAGGTTTTTACAAGACAATAACTTCTATTTAAAACTAGTTCCACCGTTCTTTCTACCATGACAATCACAAATTGTTCGCACTTCACTTTACTGTGCACGTTTGCCGGCGGTACCGTCCGCCGCGGAGGGCGCCACCATCAGCGCCGCATACCGATCGGTTCGAACCTCACGCCGCCCTCGCTGGACGGCGTTGGCAGATTAATAAACAAGCTTATAACGCTATGAATGTTATTGAACTGTAAAAAATTAAAACCATTGCTACTTACTGTTACCCCGCAGGTTGTATTTCAATACAAATGAGCACCGTGCGGCTCGCCAGTAGTGTGCGATGGTTAGCACAATGTGTACCAAAGTGTTAGAGGATTATTGCAATTCCGCCTCTGTGGTCGAGTGGTAAGACTTTAGGGGCATGAGGAACGGGGTGTAAAGTTCACTCATCCACCATAGAAAAGGAAGGATCCTCCAACCAGACGGGTGTTGTGTCTGGCGGGCCGACTGCCCGACTGTTAATGTCGGATAGTCTTATATATGTCATTCGCGCGGTAAACTCTAATTGCGCGATGCAGGATTTGTGTGACGTCATGTCTTTGATGCGTAGTTCGTATGTGGCGGTGTAACCGCTACAAGACCACCTGTCTCAGACCCAGAGGTCCCGGGTTCGAGTCCCAGTTGGGGCAAAATTGTCTACTCGGTTTGGTTGGTGGTAGGTCTTGTCTAAGTCCGCCTGGCTAGCTACCACCATCTTATCTAAGTCTGTCACCATAACAACAATGTTAATAGCATTGTTGTGGTTCGGCAGTTAGAGGTAAAATAATCAGTTCCTCTGTGGTTGAGGAGGAAGCTCGCTTCCACCTCCGGCCTCATCATCAGTTACCGTCAGGCGATATGCAGGCCAAGAGCTGCACAGTTGTGAGAAAAAAAAAAAAGCTTGTGTCCCGTGAAAATGTGCGTCAACCTTAAAGAACACAATTTATAGGACCAATTTAATAATCTGTGTACAATAGGTCTTGCCTTCATGGTTTACACTTATAAACGCCTTGAAGAATCAAATAGCAACGAATTGCAAAAACTTGAAAACTGCAATAGCAATAAATCGCTAACAAGCAAATTCTACCCCAACACGGAGGTAATTCTGTAACCAACTACTAAAATTCCCAATCCAACTCATTAATTAAACCGCACTTAAACATTTTTAAACCGTCCGGAATTTTAACCTAACATCAAGAATTTCTTCCGGAATTTCAACATACTTCGGACAACCCTTAACTTAAGGGGAATGAATTTTATTCCTCGAGAATTTTCACGAGTAAATGTCTAGTAGATTACCGTCTGGTTCATTAAGATTTTTATTATTAAAGGAGATCTACTTTTTCACAAACTGTTACAATATCCCTCGCAGAAGTCATGTAACACCTTTCTTAAACACGCATTTTACACTAAAAATGAAGTCCAGACGCAAACTACACTTAGCTTGCCTTCTGTTCGGTGTGGTTAAATGTCAAAAACCGGACTATTTATACAACAAACTAAGTTGGGTTACGAGTAGGCGGGAATGCGGGAGAAGGCAATGCTCGCAACAACTCTCGACTCAGTCTCAGGGTACAGCCGCTTTTAGAGGCAGTTTTCGTTATGCGGCCTCCAAAGTATGGAACAACCTGCCACCACCGATTAGAGCTGTTAACACGATAGGCGCTTTTAGACGACGCTTACGGCAGTACCTCATAGATGCGCAACGGAAGCTGGATATGGTCACACTAAATGTATCAATTATATGATATTTATGTAGGTACCTTGCAGTGTTTCTGTCGGTAAATGTTGCACGATAACGTAAATAGCTGCTGTTATACAGTTATTATGGAGGGGATGTTTCTTTCTCATTCTCGCGCTCGGCTCGGGTTGCTCGCTCATGTTCCCTGTGTCTGTGATATCTGCGGCATCGCTACGTCCCATCGCAGATGTGAGGCCTGTAGAATATAAGACAACACATTACAATAACAATAATTTTATCACCAACATATGCATTTCTAAACCGCGTTGCTTTTCAACTTACCCAATGTGCCTGGCCTTATTTGCACGCGACTGAGACGTACGTTGTCGAGATGGCGCCTTTCTCATCCGTTCCTTCACCAAGACTCGGCAGTGGGCAGGCCTCTGTGTGGTTTGTAATTTGTCAGATCCTTAAAGAAGCAGAAGGCTGTAGAAGGGAAACGAAAGATTAAGAATAGGTAGGTACTCTCACATTATTAAAAAAATATCCCGATCTTCTTTTATTTTTTATGTAGGTAACACTTATTGACTATCGCTTACCTTTTCATCCTTGTCTTCCTCGTTTGTCTACGCATTTTTTATATTTTTTTATTACTTCCACTTCCGCAAAAAAAATGTTTGGATATTATTAAATACCATCGTATTGGGTCAATGTCAATGCAACCCAGTCATTATGTTAAATATATATTAAACCCTGTTGCAAAACGGTCCGTAGATAGTCCATTGCGATCGGCTGCTTGCAGCGTATTGTGCGATGAAGTGCACGGATTAATAAATTATGTGTTGGAGCGTGGAAGTCTGGCATCGCTCAAAACAGGTTTTGTTCGTTTCGAATGATGTCTAGATTTATCGCGCGTCTGTCTCAGTTATTTGTCGATTTGAATTTGTTTTGTTGTCTTGCAAATTGCAATTATATTTAATAACTAGGATCTAATCATTTTAAATTATTAATTATTATTACTATATTACACAAATTTATTTTATTTAAGTATACATACACACATTGCGGTATAAAACTGATTTACATCCGTCACCTCACACTTCGGGTTCAGTTGAAAACCAGCGTCAGGCACTAGTTGTCTGGCATATATGCTGAACTGGGCCTATTTGGCGTAGCCGCGAGGCACACATTCCTGCTGGTATCATGTAACGCAGTTTTTACACTTTTTATTTTGTATTCTTTCCTTTTATATATTTTTTTTTTTTTCTCTTTCTACTTGTGTGCCTTTGCTTGTTGTGCCAAATAAATGTATTTTCTTTCTTTCTTTCTTTACTTTTATAGGCGTCATATATTTAATAAAAAATAAATAAAATAACCTTTATTTCGGACAAGTTACTTAAGTAATATAAGTACTTGTATTTTACGACGATTGACAGACTCACTTTAGGCCGTCTCTTCATTATTTTTTAACCGTCCATAACTTTAAGTGAAGGCCATCAGTTTGACTTTTCTAACTGAACAGACAGCTGTGCTGCTGGGGAGTTTGTTGCGCCACTTCTTCTTCCCAGCGAAAGCACTAGGAAGTGGTGAAGGGTGGGCGATTTGGGGGACTGTCTTATGTAATTTTGACGTTCGAAAAGTGCTGATTCTCAGCCTAGTTTGAATAAATGACTTTTGAATTTGAATTTGAACTGCCTCGTTCGTTTAGTGGTCACAAGTTCAACTACCGAGCGTGAGACCCTGGCTTAGATTCTCAGGTCAGCTAAAGAGTTATTGAGTTTTAAGAAAACCTCAATCTGGATTTGGACCTGTTAAATGGCAATAGGGTCGTCCCAATTTATGGGCCGTCCAATAGGACGATCCATAAATTATGGTAATAATCTACATGAGACTTAAACATGACACATTCAAGCGTATGACCCGTAGGTTGCAGGCACAGACATGGAGAATGGACTGAGCGTTCAGTATTCAGTTGTGCAGTGAATACAGATCTGTATGAGAGAGACAAAGCGAAATTTGCGACCAGTAGTCTCTTTAGATGTACTACAGGTAATGGCCGCAAAGTCTCTTGTCTCTTTCTAGAGAGTGGCCACTTTTGTGAGGCTAACGCTCAGTCCAATTCTCTATGTCTATGATTGTTGCTGACAATCAGCGTCAGGTGTCAGTACGAAAACTAACTCACGTGTTGCCATCTGACATTATGTCAAACTGAGGCCGCCATCTTGTAGTATTTTTGTAATGTATACATTTTTGGCACCCACTTTCTTCCTTTATAACTGACAACCCATTATTCTTGTACTGGAGTGTCCCACTGCAAGGCAATGGTCTCCCTTCCCTCTTTCTACTTTTCCCGGTCTACTGCGATTGGGGGTCAGTCCTTTAAGAAGGTGTGCAGCATATCCCGCCATCTTGTCCGATGAAGCGCCAGCCCGCGCCGCAGCTGAGCGCGTAGCTTTAAATTCCCCGTATAATAATAATATATCCTTGATCCAGCCTGTCCCATCTTGCTGTCCTCCCCTCAGCGACGCCCTAAGCCGAGGTTCGTACCCCACAGGGGGTGCCCTTAGCGAGCGTTCGCCTAATTTTAATTTAGAATAGTTTTGCTCCTGGCTGGAGGCTTTGAGTGTAGTGCTTAAGGCAGCCACAGGATTGTTCGGTTGAGCAGTAAATACCTTAGTGGTATACCTGCGAGATGCCATAGTTAAAAAAAAAAAAAAAAAACCCGCCATCTCTTTCTGGCCCTGCCGCGTAGTGGGTTCCGCATATTTGGGATCCACTGAGTGCGTGTTGGTGCTCCGAAATGCGACAGATGTGACTAGCCCAGTTCCACATTAGTCAGCGGTGAGCGTCCGCTATTTGTGTTTTGAAACGAAGTATAGTGTTCCTTTAATGAGGTCTGCGAGTTTACCACGTAGTATACTTCGTTCCATAGCCCGTAAATATCAGTGTAAAAACCTATTCGGCGTACATAGTCCTAATGTTACTTTTAAACATATTTTTTCTCAACCAACTAATCTCTGAATTACAGATCCCTACGTGAAGGTCTGGCTGCAGTTCGGCGACAAACGCATTGAAAAGCGCAAGACAGCCATCTTTAAATGCACCCTGAACCCGGTCTTCAACGATTCCTTTTCCTTCAACGTTCCCTGGGAGAAGATCAGGGAATGTTCCCTGGATGTCCAGGTCATGGACTTTGACAATATTGGCAGGAATGAGCTGATCGGCAGAATATTGCTGGCTGGTGAGTATATTCATAATTTTACAGGTTTTTTTTTTTATCGTTAGATACAGCATACCTACCTACTAAAATCACATAAGTAGTGAAATTCTTACCACGTATTTCTTTTGTCTAAAAATAAAATAAATTTATATGAATGAGCAAATGAAACGCTTTAGACTTTTATATTGATACTTATCTTTTTAGTTTGAAATATAACTAGGTTTATTAAAAAAAAAACGACTGTGCCCAGCCCACTCTTCATTCCGAATAATGTAAATAATCAAACCTAGGAATTCATCACTAACTTCATATTTTATCTCTAATCATTGATTATAAATTAAAAACTGATTTGAGGGAATAAATAAAACGGATATTTTTTCTGAGGCCACAATCCGGTCAATCAAATGTCTCTAGGGCCAATCAGTATACTTATGCTGTAACACCGTTGGGATCACTGATTGGCTAACGTTACCTGCCTGTGATCGCCATAATGAATATCAATAAGGGATAATATTAAGGACTACCCATATTTTTACGGTCGACTTTGTGTAATACGCTTTGAAATGATAGAATCGATTCAGTCGTATTAGAAAAAACGTTATTTGAATCTTATTTTTTTATACTGGCTAGGCATTCATGCGTGCCTAGTAGTTTATAAATGTTTTCTAAAACAATGAAAAAATATCGTCAAATTGCAAATTTTTGACTTATACATTATTTTTTCTTAGACTTTAAATTTTCTTTAAACGCCATTTAAATCAGTAAATAATGCACCATCTTGTATTTTCCAGGGAAAAACGGCTCCGGTGCAACAGAAACGAAACACTGGCAGGACATGATCACGAAACCGAGGCAGACCATCGTGCAATGGCATCGTCTGAAGCCCGAGTGAACGGCATTTAACAAAAAACAAAAAAAAATACAAAAAACGTCATAAGACTGAACGGTTAACAAAATTTAATGGCACACTAATCTCTATGAGCTGTCCTTGTATTGGCGTTGTGTATATCTTTTATAATTGTTCATATCTTTTTTTAGTAAAAAAGATTAAATCTTTATTTTTTGTCAGTGATGCAGCCAATACTGGTCGAGTTTTTATCTATACCACTTGGAATTTTTGATTATTTATTACAATGTCGAAACATTTTATTTATTTTGAAAATTAGTGGCTATTATTATTATAAGTGATCATTTGATTTCTAAAAGTACAATAAAGTCGTACTTTTAGCAATTAAATTGTCTTTTCTATTTATTATAAACAAGCAAGATTTAAGTTTTGCAAAGCACTTTTTTTCCAATTTTCTCTTTCATCTAAGCACACGCTACTTCTCGAATCTTGACTATCTTTAAAAGAAAAATATTAAAATGATCTAAAATTAAAATCAAAATTGGTGATATTTCTAAAAAAAGAAAAATCAAAGTGTTGAACATTAACTTTTCCTAAAATTAAACTAACTTGAAATGCTGTTCATTATGTTAAAAGAATTTATGCCTTAAATCCTAAGCTGTAAGTTGTACAACCATTTCCATTTTTTTTTAAATAGTTAATTTATTTCTTCTTGGCCTTTCTAATCAAAGTTTTTGTATTTTTAGAATTTTTTTGTGCTTGTTCGATTTATAGTTGACATCTATGACACAGCATTTCTAGCTAGTTTTGAGTCTTCATGCTATATTGACGTTTTACTTAATAAGTAATGGTTGGATGATGAATGTTAAGAATTTTAATAAAAAATATTGTTAGAATTATAAAATTAATTGTTAAAAATGTAGTAATTATTACGAAAAGTCGGGTACACATCGCACAAAGAAGAGTAGATTTTTCTTTTTATCGTATTTTTTTTTTAAATATTGATACATAATATTCGACGTTTGTCATCTAAGAAAGAATATGCTTTTGAATTGCTCAATTGAGAGTCAACAAAAAAAAGTCAAAACTTTTTTGTTAATTTAACATTTTTTTTTATAAATTGTAATCAATTCATCAGAGTAAATACCAAACTGCCAAATTGTTACCTTTGAAAAAAATAAACAATAAAATAACATCTAAACGCGATTTTTGAGAAAAAATGTGTCAAAAAGTTTGCTTTCTGTATTGAAGATGCTTGAAGTAAGTACAGTCATTCTAAATTAATTGTTATAATTAAGGAAGAGTTGCATGTATATGAGGCTGGTCAATTTTAGGTGAGAATTTAAAACGAGATGTAAGAAATGCCCAAAGTTGCAAGCCGTTCTTTGAAAATCATCAGCAACTTTTGGATATAGCTTCGTTTGATAGGTAGCAACTTTTTTGTTAAATATATAAAAAAGTATATATATATATATATATATTATATATAAAAATAGTATCGAAATGCTTGTTGTTACATGTTAAAGCTTACATTCCGTAATAGTAGTTCAAATCGATGTTAAAACGTATTGAGAAAAAAAAATATCATCAGAATCCAAAAATATTGTATACATTTATAAAAGTTTTATAGAAATTAGCGTATTTATAGGTGTACCACGTAGCTTGTTGTTATAGATGTTAGACAGTTCAATGTTCATAATAATTAGTTGCAAGAAACAAGATCTGTTGAAAAAGGGAAATGAAAAATAAACTTTTACCAATTTTACTTAAACAAATCCTCTAACTGAGCTTCATAAACCGATTTTAGTGGAAAAATGTCAAGAAAACATAAATATTAAGATGTAATTAAATAGATTTAGAGATTAAAAATAAATCAGACGGTTAGCGACACCGATACTTAAGGAAACGACCATATAAGTCACTTATACTTGTAAATAAGCAGAATTGCGTCGTCGGTAAAAACTACTGATTCCTTTTATGTAATAGGAATTTGCCGTTGAAAAATCTTTCGACATAAGTATCGATGTAACTGGCCCAGAATTGACTCTAGCAACATGACATACATCAATCCTCTGACTTAACTTTGCAAATCAATGCCACTTAATAAAATGTGCCAGTAAAAATAATTCAATAGAAAAAAAAAACTCAAAAAAATCCAAAAAATCAGTCAGTTCGTTGTTTAGTAAAATAGCTGAGAACTATATTTTTTACTCTCGTGTTTATGCGAAAATAAATGTCTATTTTAATGGGGTTAAAAAAAACCTCGGTAACGCTTTTTCAATTATTTTTGCTACGCATTTTATATATATTATGTTGATTTTACTAAGTGTACGCTAACGCTTTACTAGTTAGGTGACCACAAAATCCTTTTTCTCGACATGTTTTTTTTTTAAAGTGACCACTAGTGGCACTCAACTAAGCCATTGCAGTTCTACTGACCCCATTTAAAAAACGAACGTTCAGAAATATCTAAATTCTCGAGAAATTAGAACAACGATTAATTTCAGCTCTTTTTTAAAACAAAAGCATATCCAGGTATCGGTAGGGAAGTAAAAATTAAAAAAAAATATTGTAAGTATAAAAGAAAGGTCAAAATGAGAGGAATTATTCTAATAAATGTACATAAAATAGGAAAATTGTATTGATTGTCGTCATGCAAAGTTTGAGCTAATAACGAAACGTATTTCATTAAAATATACATAAAATATTTAAAGAAATATTTTTGCATCTTCCGATTACTACCTCTTTTTTGCTTGATCAATATTTTTATTGTTGAGTAGCAGAATATTTATCAACTAATAATTACGAAAAAATATTTTTCCATAGAAAATACTGCGATTATATTTTTATGAATAATTCAGTTGATTGACATAAATAAATAATATTTATAATTAATATAAATTCAATCGATCAAATAATCATTGTTACACTTCTTGGCAAAATTCTAAAATATTTTAAGCAAACTGTTTAATAATAATATTTTATAACATTTGTGTCGAACAACTGGTTTATTCCGCCTATATCTAAGCTTTTCGATTTCAAAATCATTGTGATGTACAATTATAACATATCAATCATTTTTTATTTTCAAAGCCTTGAAGGAATAATATATTTTGGTGAAATGTTCTAACAAAAAACTATTTAGATTAACACTGCGCACATATAAATTATTTTTTATCTATATACAGGAATCCTCAAATTATAATCTCTCATAAAACTATGAGAATCACTGATTGCTACTCTTGTTACCATTTTTTTTTTAACAAAACGTCATCTTTGAATTGTACGTTTACGAATAATTAATTGCAAAATGTTGCAAATCGAGATGAAAAATGGACGATTTTTTTGTAATATTAGTTAAGTTTTATAGAAGTTACCACCAAATTGGTGACGCACGCATTTATTTTTAATCATATAACATTAATATATTTGAATGTTATCATGTAATCGCAAATAACATAGTATTGTGGCCGAGAAAATGAGTTACATTACAAAATATGTAATATTTCGCGTGCTTTTGTCATCCATATTAAAATTTGTCGTGACGCTTCGGGTTCGGTTCGTAAAAGTTCGGCTCAAACGATGTAACTTATAATCGCGGTCTGTGTCTATTCTGTGCAATATAAATGTTATAAAATTAGGAAAAATGTGATTTTAAAAATATAGTTGATTATATTTTATCGTATAGTTAAAAAAAATAATAACGTTTTAAAATATATGTATTATCATGTAATGTTAAGGAATCAGTGTTTAGATTAGATGAAGAAGTTAAAAAATGTATTTATAGACTGTTACGTTTTAAAAATAAGGATGTATTCGCTTCGAAAACATTTTTTTATTTTTTTTTTTGTTTTTTTAATGCGTAGATGTCATTGTTGTATATAATTTTTTGTCTTTTTTATGTTTTTCATGATTAATTAAGGTTTTTAGATGTACGGTTCATTAAACTTATTATATTATACACGTATTATAAAGTGTTGACAATCATTAATGTATTGTGTATTTATTAATTGTAATTAAATTCATTATTCCCGAATAAAATATTGAGTTAATTACTGGTGCTTACTCATTTGGATTTCTAATCCATACGTAATACCAACTATTGGACACTGGTTATAATTGTTATTTTATTTCATATTTTACATATAAATCTTTATACGGCCTGAATTTTTAGTCACCGTCCAAATGTTGATATATTAATCTTTGGCGAAAATCATTGAATAGGTACGTGTTTTTTCTTTTAGTATCACTCAATACAAAAATATTGAGATCACATCACAAAGTTTTTATATTCCACGCAGAGCGGATAATTCTTTCGAGAAAATGATTTAATATGAAAATTTTACGTACGGATTTTTTTTCAAAAATGGAGTTAGTGAATCATACCTAATGCCTAGAAAAAATTTGGACGGTGACTAAAAATTCAACCTGGAATTGTATACAGGTAAAATCGGACACTAAATTAAATGACTAAATAACTAACAATACAAATTAATATTAACACAAAAAGACACTTAGACGTCGAAGTACTCGTCCGCATCGCTGTCATCTGGAAACGTGCCCAGAAGACTGACAGCATTGCCACGTTGAATGGCAATGCTAATTCTATGGCCAAAGAACGAGCCAACCCTCTGGTCACGTGAAGTGTCCAGTTCAGCCACCAGTCGGCGAGAAACTTTCTTAATAAGAAGATGTGCACTCGGGCCCCATAACCCGAGCGTTTTGACCCCAAATAGATCAAACTCAAACTCAAAGCATTTATTTCAATTAAACAATTTACAGGCACTTTTGAATTGTCAAGGGGTCGGTCAGTCAAAAATATGAAGCTTGTTGCCCATTCCAAAGCGTAGTAGGTACCTATGGAGAAGAACGGGCAAGAAACTCCACGGACACTCTTTTTAATAAAATAAAAAATTGATACAAAATATTGGTTACATCATTCATTTTGAAATTATGCATGTGAGAACAATGTAATAATACGTGCACGTTCGTAAAAGCGTCCGTAATAAAAAGAAGAAAAAAATAATCATTCAAAAACTTAAAATAAATTAAAATAAGCCATGGCAGCTAAGAGATGACCAGTCCCAACTGACGGCGCCCGTTCACGAACATGACGCATGGATCAGCACCATTCAGCTCAACCATTTTGAAGGGAGCTAAATGATCCAACACACACGCCACTATCAGCGAGACATTTGAGTGAGCATGACATACTCACAGCCGCCAGGGCACATTCAAGTCAATGAAATACTACATATTACCTGGTAAATGGTAGCTCTTTAGTACATAGTACTCACACCTGTGCTATGCAATTATATAATACAAAGGAAATTGAGTTTATACAATACAAAAATGGTCTTACAATCTTCAGCAGCTCCATCAGTATTTTCAAAATGTTAATCAGTGTGTATGTCTATTAGTTGTGGAGCAGGACCAGCAATGAGCCAAGCATTTTTATCAGTGATGTAATCCCCCAACTTATAATATGCCTGCCTACATAGTGTGCGTTTTATACAAGATTTGAATTTCGTCTCATTAAGTTGAAGTAGGTATGTGGGGAGGAATTTTATTGTAACATTTTAAACAGTACCCCATGAAAGATGAGTCTACCTTAGCCAGTCTGAAACCTGGTTGTACTAATAGGTCCCTATTTCTTGTACTATAATTATGTCTATCACCTCTTTTACTATCAGAAATGTAGTTACCCATAAGGTTACAGTATGTGCGCCGCTTGAGGGTCTCAGCTGCCCCAGCAGCGGCACCAGCACAGCCCGCCATGCTAGGAACATGGGATGGCACAAGGGTGTCTGCACAGGTTACGTCCCATACCAGTTCGTATTATTTTATTCCATTTTGTAAGCCGTCCTATTTTTTCATTTTATAACTCGAAACTATTTCTAACCGTTCCTGCCACAAATCTCGCGCCTCTCGTTCCTGTTCGGCAAATATGGGCGAGTCGAAGCTTATATAACTTTCTCTTTTTATGTATGTCATCTCGCAGGTTAACCTAGGAGTACCTAGGGCTTCCAATCCCGCAGCCTGTATTCAATCTGCCTGTATTTGACGGCACGGTTGGCGCAATGGTTAATGCAATTGACTGCTGCACTGCGTGTTGCGGGTTCGATTCCCGCACGGAACAAATATTTGTATGACCTACAAGTAGTTGGTCCGGGTCTGGCTGTTTGTATAAGTGAGTTTAAATGTTTGTAAACGCACCCACGATACAGGAGAAATACCTAGTGCGGGGCAAAGTTTAAAAAAAAAAACGGTATTTTTAGGACTGGGAATTTTCAATCACGCCGGATCCCGGTATTTGTGGGATCATACATATATACAGAAGTTTCTTCAGTAGAGATGAAAGGAGACCCTTTCATCTCTGCTGAAGATACTTCTTCAACTGTGACAACTGTGTCCACCATCTTCAGACATATATCAAACTACTTGTCCTCGTCGTCCCGCAAATCCTGCGGATCCCGTGCCCGTAATCCCGCAACACGCGGGATTGTAAAATGATGCGGGATCCCGCAATACCGAGATCTCGGTATTCCGGGATTGGAAGCCCTGCCTAGGAGGTGGTCGGCTGCTTAACCAGACTTTTCTGTAGGTGTCTCAATAAATTAAGGCCTCCAGCCAGGGCATAAAACTTAAAAACTAAGCGACTAAAAGCTAAGGGCAGTCCATGTTGGATACGGACTTCGGCTTAGGGCGGGGAAGTACAGCAAGGGACAGGCTGGATCGGATTCAAGCTTCTAGAACATTCTAGAAGCTTCTGTGTTCATCTGTGGGTAAATATGTGCCACTCACCGAAGCACAGTGTGACTACTTAGGCCCCAGAGAAATGAGAGAGGATCCAGCACGGCAGTCTGTGGACCCGAGCCTATCGTACCTATCCCCTTCAACCAAATACGTAGGTGGTTACAGGAAATCACCCACACACAAGCAGGGCAATGGTGGTCCTCGACACCGGGCTGCCGGCAGTCAAAGGAAGCTATGCCATCTTTGGATAGCAGGCTGACCAGGCGTCTTTTACGCCTGGACAAGAATGGCCTGCGCGAGGTGACAGGGACCATCACGGGACACTGCTCGCTAAACAAACACTTCCACACAATAGGCATAACGGACAGTCCTCTGTGCAGGGCGTGCATGGAGGCTGAGGAGACCGTTGCGCACATGCTTTTTGAATGCACGGGCGTTACCCAGATTAGAGAAACCCTCGGGTCACCCAGATCATACACGGATGTTCTAGACAAACCAGGAGACCTAATTGCCTTCTGGAGGGAGGTGGGCTGGTTGGAATAACCCCCCAAACGGCCGCCATGGCCCACGCACAATGGTCCACCTGACGGACTGAGTGCGGAAACCAAACACCATAACATAGAACATAGATAGAACATTCTAGAAGCTTCCTTATAAACACACGACACGAACCCTTCTTTTTACATTAACCGTCTGACGTCCGACAACCGGGCTGCGCACCGTATACCATTTACGAAACTTCCATCTTCGCCCTGAACCCTATTGTTTTTGTAAACAATATGTAAATAAAACCCGTCGGATCCAAAAGGGGCACATAGGTACTGCAATAACATTACCAAAAAGTAACATTCTTTTTTCATATTATGGAAAATAAAAAAAATATTGCTATTTAAAATTCACATTTTAGTACCAAAATTACCCCAACTACATTAAAAGTTGGAAAAATTTTAACCGGGGTCATAAGTTATGACTTTAAGACATCAGCTAGTTGGCCGCCCGCGCCCTATGTAATAAATCGGTAAAATTCCATAATTAAAAAAAAATATGTGGCCATATTTTTTTTTTCTTTTTTCTTAAAACTTCCACATAAATAAACTCTTAGTACAATACCTAACAACACCCATCAACACCATCACGGATCGGTCAGGGATTTTTTTCCATGTTGTATATAATAATATATTACTGAGAATAAAAAAAAAAATTTAGTGTGTCTTATTTCTTATATCTTGCTTAATTATTGTGTTATGATACTTATTTTGGCCTTATATTTTTTATCCCACGATAAGTTAAAAACCTCCCCCAAATCTTTCCAGGAACTCTTTTCCCGTGCCACTTCGAACCAGCCCTCGAAGTATATGTCCACGTCCGGTACATATCTCACTTAATAGTTTCTAGATATTATTAACTCAGAATTTTAGGAATGGATGAAGGGAAAAATAAAAACTAGAATGTAGAAATTTTGTATTTTTTATTGAATAACTTTTCTATTTATATTTACGTTATCAATATCACAAAACATTATAATTAGGTAGGTATTCAAGTAAAAAAGCCGATAACTTCTAAAAACAAAACACACTGTTGGAAAAATTTACAAAAATCATTTTTTTGAAGAAAACAAACTTTTATTGCGTTAACTCGCCTCATTCACAAAAAAAAATTACAAAAGTTTTTTTTTTTTGTTTTTTCTAAATTTGCCCAGCAGTGTAAAATCACAAACAGCGTTCCATACATTTTTGTGTCAACAAACGCTTTCTATTGTAGCACGATGACTAAACCAACTGTTATCAGATTCATTTGTAAAGTTAATAAAGAACAGGAAATAGAAATCTACTTTTGAACTCTTTTGTGACTCGGTCACACCAAAAACGTGCTTACAAACCACGAAAATATGTTCTGCATGACTGATTTACTAAAAACTGATAAAAATCAAGGATCGTTTAGTTAGATTTTACCGACAAGGCAAGAAAAAAATAGCATTTTGACATAAAAATAATCGTAAAATCATAAATTTAATTAATTAACATTTCGTGGTCAAAACTTATTCCAGTCAAACAGAACAGTTATAAAAAATTTGGTATATTTAAGGAATACTTTGAGACCAATTTCAAACGTTTTATTGAAAAACGTATCCCGGGCATTTTACTTTCCCATCTCTATAAAAATAACCAGCCAATGAGATTCCAGCATTTAAATTATTGTTTGATACTTGACCAATCACGTTGCGTTATTGTTCAAGACGCTAGTGTTGTCTGTTAATGTAAAATGCCCTAACTTCTGTTAACTTCTTAAGACTTCTTAGCTTCTTCCTCTTTCTTCTCCTCTTCTGGGGCAGGAGTGGGGAGTTCAGGGTACTCCAGTTTGACACCTTCTTCGCAAGTGAAGATCGGACAGCAGCCGGGGAACGGCGCGGTCTTGTTGGTCTTGTCTGAAATAGAGAAGAATATGATATATCTAAATATAATTGTTTTTTGTTCTCTGATGTGTGTGTGATGTTGTATTTAACATCACGCTAGGAACCAGGCAAAAAGAAAAAAAAAACAGAAAGAATGCTAAGTGAACAAGAAGTTATAGCGCGCGCAGGCGATGCGATGCGACGGGGTGGGTCGGGGAACAATAAATTTAGAAGCAAAAGTAAGGCCATTTTAATAGGTAACATTTGACAATTCATCAAAATTCAACAACGTAACCTTGTAACGCCGGGCATAATTTTTTTTTTTTTTTTTTTCGTTTTGTTAGAACTGCACAATTGCTTACCTTTTTTCAATTACGATTACATATTTATTGCAATAATGACCGATACGAGTAATTTTACGATTTGCTTTCACTAAACTGACAGACGTCAAATGTTACCTATTAAAATGGCCTTACTTTAGTGATTAATATAAATGGGAATCAACACTGGGTTTTGACGAAAAAAGTCGGTGGGATCATACGTTTATTGTACTAGTTTTATATCCCTTAAACCTCCTCTTAATGTAAGAGAGCGGACCCGAATCCACCACACTAGCCCAGTGCCGGTTGGTGGACGCCACACATAATTGTTTTGTTCTCTAGGTCATGTAAGCGGGCAGTTTTCTCACGATGCTTTCCTTCATCGTTTTGAGTGCATTGGTAATTAAATAAATTGCACAAAGCCCTCACAGTATGAAGGTCTGTGTCCCAGAAGTGAGAACGCAATAGAATAGATCCAACAACTCTAAAATTCAAGCCGCTATCACTTGGCCATCTATCACTACTTAGATACCATCCCCATTTTATTAACCAACATTCACCATCACTTACCAGTGTCAAGTTTGCACTTAGGGTTGGCCAACGGTAGTGGGCCGCAGTCCTCAACCAGCTCCAACAGCCTAGGGGGCTGGTCCTCGCTGACGACGCACGTGCTGCGGCCGCAGAAGGGAGCTAAGTCCCAGGTGTTGCCGGGTTCGACGGTCGCACAGCGAGTGGACGCGAAGCACATTCCGGGGAAGTCTGGAAAGATGAAAGGATTTCTTTAGAGTTTTGTGGAGGCGTAAGTTTTTGGTCGAAAAGAGATTTTTTTTGGGTCGGTTTATTGGAAGTTGGGTTTGTACATTTTGTGTCTGAAATAGGGCTTAAACAATTGTGTTTATTACAAAATGTGAATAGCATTTCCACTGTTTTGTCTTGGAATCAGGCTTGAAAGTATGACATTGATCAAGTTTTTTGATTTTTATAAACTTATTATGAAGATTTTATGTGCAACTAAAGGTGGCTATGTGCGACTATATGTATAGTCCAGTTAATACGAGTAGCCCTTTGTAAGTACATAATTATATTCCTTTTGATAACCGTACGCATGTTGAAATGACCAAATATTTACAACAAAAAAACCATGGTACCAAGAAAACGGTTATGTAAGAGGTAAACCGCCTATTAGATGTATTCCGGAACTTTTTTATTTATCATTCACACAGTAATCAAACATTGACATGAGTCTTAAGTCATCGAAACATACTTCAACAACTAGTAAGAGGCTACTTTCTAACACTTGCACTAAAGAGCTATGATTTCTAAATGTAATGAGTTTTGTCTTTAATATCTAAGGAATATCTTGTAAGTCCATTTATGTCTTAATAATTTTATAGGCAATGACAATTTAAATCTATGAACAGGTAAAAGTTTAATCATTATTATTTTTTATGAGGTTAATGACTAACCAGGGCCTCAAGTCTGCTATAACAATGGTGTCAGAATGTCTATAATTGATCTCATAATTGTTTATTTTGACAAGTTTGGTAATCTACTAATATGTTGGCGTCATTAAGACTTTCCAATGGTCAGCCACTGACACTCCATTGAAAGAAATGGCATCTATTGGTAATCTCGTACATAACATAAATTTGACAAATGAATGACTGGCTTAGGCGGTAATCTGCTAAAATTTTGACAGTTCCTTTGATCAGAGAAAGGTCAGGTGCATAGTACTCGCAATCGATGTACGAGTATGAACGTAAACGAGGTTAAAGGAGTAAACGAATATGTAAGGATCGTAGAAGTTGGCGTTCTATAGTTTCTACCTACCCCGATAGGAAGAAGTCGTGAGTTTATGTATGTAAAAATAACAGCATTGTTCTTTCATAATCACACACCAAAACTAGGTAACCACATAAAAATTCACTTCGCGATTTCAATGCTATTCACACAAGTGAACAAAAATGCGAAAAGCGCTATTCATTTGTTTCTATTTGTATGGAAAATTCACAGGCGCCCGTCATTTTTGTGGAAACCAACAATTTGGCGTTTTGTAAAATTCTTCGCGTATATGGATCAGGGTCAATGCGTGTGAATGTATGTCAGTGTATTGTATTTTATGTACAATGCGTTGTGAAAGGCTTGGTACAAATGGAAACTTTTGTTAGCGGTTTCCTGGAGCCATGTCTAAATACTTATTTAGGATTGTTGTCACAGCCTAAATCAGTTTAGTTCTACCAAAGCAACACGTACCAAAATTTCTCCCATTTTCTAAAATTATACTTCTCCTTTTCGTGTCGATGGTGAAGTTAAATACTATTATATGTTTGACGAGTATTTTAGGATTAGTATTTTCTACTACACTGTAGTATTTCTTTTTGACTGTTAAATCTAGTTGAGTAGGTAGGTACCTACATAAAATAATAATTAAAATGTTAGCTGTTCAGTTCTGCACATCAATTACAATCTGTCAATCATTTTGACAGTTCAACAACATTCATTGCGTTATTAACGTTGTTGAGCAGACACTTTTTTCGAACATATGAAACAATGGATCAGCTACATCCTTCAAAATGATTCTGATTAATCGTGTGTTACGCAATTAGGATGCTGATTGATTGACCAAAAAAGCAACATTAATGTAGATACCTAATTGTCATGATATCAAATTGGACGACATTTAATTAGACATGAGTTTTAGAACTGACATCATTATCAATTTCCATAGAAATATTTGCTTAACAGTCGTTGAGTCCCTATTAAACAAAGTCAAAGTTAAAACGTGTATTGCGAACTAAGTGTACAATGCCTTAGTACTTAGCAGCCTTTTACAAGCATTGCAATTATCATTCGCCTGCCCGTATCATCCTAAATTACAATTAAATTAAGAAATTATAGTTTTGTTAAAATTAAATGTCAATAATAATGGATTTAATACAATTATTCAGCAATATTAATGTCATGTTACTATGTCGAAACTTTTCACGCATCGCTCAGGACAAAATCTTAAAATAGACAAATGACATTCTAGGTCATTCGAATTTTAAAAGAATGACATAAATGTTGTCCGTTTCCTTATTAAAAATGAACGGTCTTTTGTCTCATATTTTCGTACAAGACATTGTCATTTTGTAACTCTTGAGTCATTTTAAATGGGTTGATGCGGTCCTACTGTCGTGGTAAGTGATTTAGGAAACATTATTTTTTGTTTTTACCATTTTTTTACCTCTTGACCTCGATCTCGACCTCTTGGTCACAGACTAAGAAAAATGCTCAAAAATGCATTTTTCATTGCCAATTCTAGATCTACCCACACCTTAATATTAATATGTAAGCTTGCATTTAGTGCAGACGGAAGGCACTAAGACATAAGTGAAAGTGCCTCAGACATCTAGATTGTCTATGTGGGACGAAGTAGGGCTGCCTCATCAAGAACCAAACCTATTGCAATGCAACACAGTGCTAATTGCTCAACCATAATTAATTATAGGTAACTAACTAGACGGCAGATATTTCAACACCATATGATTCTGTAAGGTTCATTTGGAACCTCAGTCAAGTGAGCGCACACAATTCGAAAGCGAACTCATTTGTTTTTAAAGTAAATCATCGCGGATTCACAACGACACACCGTTCGATTTTCGAAATGATGTCTAGAGAATTATGAAGTAAGTACAGAATTATTGTGATGCAAAATTCCTTAAAAAAATGTAAACATTTCTCAATAAAATAATTTAACCACATTCAAAATGGCGGCCGGGACAGGCTGGATAAGGAAGTTGGTTTATGCCCAGCAGTGGGCTTAGTGATCCTCAAACCATGAACATTTTATATTCATCAATTTTTTAAACACAAACGTTGAAAAATCAAAATTATTTCTAAGAATAATAGTTAACCTGTAATGGCGTCTGTGTAAGCCCGAGACTATGTATAACTAACCTTAGTTGTAATACCTAAAAACAGAAGCTGTTGGTAAATCTTTATTAATAAACTGTCTTCTGCCCTCAACTTCATTTGCGCGAAATTTCTTGTTTTAATATAAATATATCCTGTGACACTCGGCAATACTGTAAGCTTCTATTATTGAAAGAATTTACGGAATCGGATTAGTAACTCACAATTTTTATCGCTTTTTATTATTTTATAATTTATGTATAGTTAAATAAATAATATTATGCCTCATCTTTAATGAAACTACTTTAAAATTAATGGCGCACGTCAAATCCAACATGGCGGATACATGACATTTCTTTTCTCCGACGTGACAACCTTGTTTCTGTCTGTACCGGTTAATCCAACCACGGATTAACTGTTGCAATCGTTGCGTAAGTTCGTCGACTCGTGGTACGTTTTTAGTATCCTTTTTCGAGAAGCCTATTGCAATATTCATTACAGCATTATGTGCCAGACGGACTGTGTAATAATAACATAACATCTCGCCTTGTTTCCCCGAAGAGTTAGGCAGAGGTGTACCCATAGTAGGTACACCCACATCTCGCCAGTTATGTTAAAGTCCCATGTAATAGGGGACGAGCCTATTGCCATAACTGCTTATCATGGGCTTGTGGCGTCTATGCTCAGATATGGCATAATTTTTTGGGGGAACTCCACCAACAAAGATCTCATCTTTAAGGCACAGAAACGGTGCGTTAGGGCTATGTTCGGTTTAAAATCTACTGAGAGTTGTGTACCTTTCTTCAAAAAGTACAGTATCTTACCATTGCCTTCACTATATATATTTGAAGTAGCTGTCTTCGTAAAACAAAATCCTGAACTCTTTGTGTTAGCATCTGAAGCTTTCAATCGTACTCAAAGAGATGAAAGTCGTCTCTGTGTTCGCCAAACTAATACTGCCTTAATGTATAAGAGTGTTTTTCATATGGCTCCAGTCCTTTATAATAAATTGCCAAAGGAGCTCAAACAAAATAATGTAAATTTGTTTAAGCAAAAATTAAAAACTATGTTATGTCATAAATGTTATTATAGTGTCTCAGATTTCTTAACTGATAAATTCTGACATTATTGTATTTAATTTTTTTTTTCTATACAATCTAAATCAATTATTAAAAATAATTCTAATTTAATTGAATACTTCTTGACTTTATTGTACGATAATGATTATATTAATTTTATAACGAATTTCTGACTGACATTTATTTTGACATAGATTTATTTTGACTTAGAAGAACTATTTTTTATTAACATTTTTAAAATTGGTTGTTGTTTGCTAAATTCACTACTTGTAAATTATTGACATTGACTTAAAATTAATTACTTACAATCATTACTATTCATATTTGCATGCCATTACTTATGGCAAACATGTCTGAACCTGTATTTTTTTTCTATGTTATTCTGCATGCACGTTTTTTTTTAAATTCTTGTATGTGCACACATGTTTGCGCAAATAAATATATCTTATCTTATCTTATCTTATCTTACCAACCGGGCACAAATCCAGACTCTGCTGCCACTGAGAAATTTCTAATGAATAAAAAAACCCAATAACACTTTGCCCGTCCTGGGAATCGAACCCAGGACCTCATGATCAGACAAAGACAAAGGTTAAGGCACTAGATAGCTCTTCACTTTGATTATGAAAATGTAACATTTATTTTTAATAAGTATTTTGAAGCAGGTCTTTTTACGTGGCCGTTGTAAGACGTAAAGCTGGCCAGCAATAAAAATGTAGAAAACGTGGACCATCCCTTTTAATTGCTAAATTTGTAAATGAATCCGCCAGTAATAATAGATAATAAAGTGAATAAATGAAGTCTTAAATCGTCTGCCTTCAAAACCGCAAGTTAACCGCAAATTGTGACCGCAAGACTTCACTTATAACTCCATCACTAAATTCCTCAACTTATATCTTAAAAGTTGGTCTGGAAAAGTGTTACCTATTGAGCTTTTTCAATCGTAACAGTCAGTGATGTCTGTATTTGTTCGATGTCTGTAGTTGACTCTTATCACGTAACGTACAAAACTGGCGAAATAATTATCTCATTGCCATTTTTCAGTTGACATAATGTCAAATGACGTTCAGAAAGTGATTCTGAAACAACTACTTACAGGATTTCCGCTTATTTCGTTCCAAGTTACATAAAGATTATTTCCTTAATTCTCGATAGGTTACTGTGGTTTTAACAGCTAGTAACAGTGAAAGGCAGGAAGGCTTAGTCGCGACAATCACTGCTAAATGTCATTGAAGATCGGATATATTTCCTAGGAGAAAGTCTGCATGACCTAGGTTTTGTAGTTGTTCAAGCGCAACGTGCATTGGATCGCGGTGAACAGGCCCAGTCTTATCGGATTTCAAGTGCAATGCTTTTCTGTAAGGTTCACTTGGTACCTCACTCAAGTGAGCGCAAATAATTCGAAAGCGAACTCATTTGTTTTTAAAGTAAATCATCGCGGATTCACAACGAGACACGCGTTCGAATTTCAAATGAATGTTTAGAGAATAAAAAACAAAAATGCTTGCACGAAAAAGTTTGTAAACGGAACTCATTCTATTTTTAAACCTGACAGCTGGTTGACATCTGTCACCACTCACCGCCGAATAAAAAACAAAATGTCAATTGAAATGTCACTTCCTTTGTAGTTACTTAACCCGCTTTTGCCTTGGCCTTGCTCGAATTGAATTAAGTAGCAAACAGTGCAAGTTGCATTTGGAATAAATGTCATCCCTTCTAATTCTAAATGGTAAGGTTAGTAATAAGTACTAAATTCATATTGAAACATATGTAATGTGTGTTAAGGAAAACTAGCCGTAAAAAGGCGTTGAATGGAGACCGCGAATCGTAAGGTCCTCCGGCTAGGTGGAGCGGTATTTGCAGGGTGGCTGGTAGCGGCTGGATGAGAGTTGCCGAGAATCGAGCTGAATGGCGTACACTTGGAGAGGCGTATGACCAGCAGTGGACTGATGATTATTATAATGAGCCTGTTTATTGTACCTGGTATTGTAAACCTTTTTCGTCAAGTTTACTCACGTTCACTTACAAAATACAGACTTCAAAGTTTGTACGTAATTCACAACGTGATGCTTCACGGATAGTTTTTAAATCTCTTTCGTAATTATCAGTATCTTAATCTCATTGTAATTCTAATGGCGGCAGGTGACATCATTTTGATGCGTGTCCATTCAACGGTTAAAGTGTTACGCAAAATGTTCTTGGTCTTTCGAGACGCAGCAGCGTAAAAGATTTAGCTGAGCTGTTGAAGGGTTGAGTAAAAGATTTATAGTTTTTGGTGCTTCAACAGGCAATAGTGTAAAAGATTCAGCTTCTTTATTTGAATTCATCTCTCTTTATTTTATTATTACAATGTCTTTAGATAGTGCCTAAACATTTCTTCTTTAGTTTAAGTGTTGTTTGCAAAGTCTTCATTTATGTCAGCTAATATTGTTGTACTCAATGATATTAGAAGTAAAAAGACGTAGATAGGTTACCTGCCTAACATTCTATCTTCAAAAACGGCACTATGTCACACTATTATATGACACGTGGAAGTAGGATGGCATGTCGTAATTATCGGGAGCGAAAAAGAGACAAAACGAAGAAAATGTGGCTAATTAGCCAACTTTTGACGTGCCACTTGCGGAACGTTTATAACCTATCTACCTCTTTTTACATATAATATCATTGCTTGTACTAATGTTCTTTTTTCCTTAAACATAATAATATTGTCTCGTTGATCTAGTGAACGCAAGCACGACTGCTGAGCATGGTCCCGGGTCGATTCGGGGGTCAGGTAAACTGTTATAAAAAAAATCCATCTGGAATTTCTCAGTAGCAGTCCGGAGGTTGGATTTGTGCCCGGTTGATGGCAATAGGCTTCCCAGTTGCCTTACCCATCGAGAAATACAGGCGATATGTTTTGTTATATTAATAATATTCTGTAGCTTGGTGCTAAAGTTAAATAAGCCGACCTCGTTAATCCAAGCTGCATAATTAACTACATCAAGAGCAGAGCCCTAGCAGAATTCTAGATACTTTCAAGGTCTAAGACGTTCACTTTTGAATGATTTTGTTTATTATGAGTCAACGTGTTTTTATTATCATTACGCCTTAAGGTCACCAGGAAATGAGCTGAAGTTAAATAATGAAACTGTTTCGTTACACTTCTAGGAAAGTGGAAAAAAATGGAGTAAAAAATGAAATTGATTTTCATGCGTTTTTGAAGCAATTGTTATATTTTTGTTCAGTTTTGTTTTTTTACAACCTTTTATTTAACTTTTAATGTACCTATGTACGTTTGTCCGGGTGGAATCTTGCAACTAAATTTTAAATCAGTTATCTTTAACCGATTGAGCTGATATTTGGTATAAACGCTTATTTTTTTTATAATCAAACTTGAAATCGAAGCATTATAAACAGGGTTATTATTTATTTGTCGGCAATCCGTTAGGAACGGGAATGTAGGAGAGGTCATTTGCAACCAATTGGCCCTCATGACCCCTATGCCAATGTCAACCATTTTCAAGTCTTTTGATATTTTTTTCTATTTTAAAGTGAATAATATAAAAATATAAAATGTCAATTGACTCGAAAATTGTTGACATTTGCTTAGGAGTCAAAAGAGGTAATTTGGTTGTAAATCTCCTACACTCCCTTAATGGATTACCAATAACCCTGTATACATACATAAACATAACCTCACACCTTCTTCCCATGGCCATGGGTAGGCTGCTACCAAAAACCCTAAGTAAGTTTTTGGTAGATTCAGCCTACCCGAAGCATTTAATTCAATTATACCATTTACAGGCACTTTTGAATTGTCAAGGAGTCGGCCGGTCAAAAATATGAAGAAGATAAATAAATATGAGAAGAACGGTCGAGAGACTCCATGGACACTCTTTTAAATCATATTGTTATAAAAAATATCGGTGCTTAGAGTGGCAAATTTAATTTAAAGAAGTGTCATTTCTTACGTATTCATTTGTTTATTTATTTAGCTGTTATTTAAGTCTTTATCGCCATACGTAATGTTATGTAAGTAGACATAATCACTCTTGTCAAGTGAAGATTTCTCTTCTTTATTTGGTAAATATTTATGTACTTTCTAACTCTATACAAATCTTTATTTATTTTATTTTATCAAAGTATTTACCTAAATGATATTTCCAGCAAAAGGTTATTTTAATAGGTACTTTTGATAATGCTTAATTCATCTGATATAATTAAAATTAACCAACTACCTACGATAAAAGATTAAGTATCTTAGCTAGAGGCATGGGTAAAAGATATAAACACAAATAATATAGAAAAACCTCGTATTAAATAGTTTTTCACGTCATTCAAACTCATAAATAATGTTATCTGTGCAACACAGTTACTTTAAACAAAAACGGAATTAACATTTTGGTACATGAAAATTTTAAAATCACATATAATTATAGTTATAAAATTATACCATTCCTCACTCAGGTCATGTAACTCGTTATAAAAGAAACAAAAAGATAAATTTCGCGTTTCGCTTCGCGACCAGTTTTGGTGCCGAAAAAAGTCCATGCATTTTAGGGTTATCGATTTTAAGAAAGTTTTTTACTATTTTTTTGTCGTTCAAACTGCTATAAAAAGGAAAATGGAATTATGTTGCTTTTTTTCTTATTATAAAAAGCTGAACCTGCCTGCTTTATTACCGAGTTTGGCAACTAAACTTGAGTTTGTTAGTTGATAACTTGAACTGAATTACTGGAAACTATGTATTATCACTAAGGTTTCATGATATTCATGAAGGTATTTCAAAAACATATGAACGACAACCCTAGCTTAAGGTCACCGCCCTATTTTTAAAAGGTCCGTTAATTCAACAGAAACAATAAACAAGTTACAATCATCGCCATTCGATTTTCGAAAAACCAACCATCTTGAATTTCTTTCTTAACAATGATCTTTTGAAAATGGAATCATTGCGTCACCATTTTAGTCTTAATGGCATTAGTAAAAGTGTGATAAGTATTGGTCACACTTTGTTACCTTTAGCCTTTGTCTGAAATCCATAGATAATGGAAAATCATTGTGATGTTTTTAAATAAACGTGATGCCAACTTTCCAGTCTAGACAAATATTTGAGAAAGAAAGTGCGGCTACTGAAGATGAATCTATGTTTTGTAAACAACCTTTCACAAATAATTCGTTCAGCTTTTTATTATTACTTTCACAAATTGACAATCTATCGATCATCATTAAGATTATAGTATGATTACAAGAAAGAGCTTGAAATTATAG
This sequence comes from Xanthia togata, assembly GCA_963853775.1. Lineage (NCBI taxonomy): Eukaryota > Metazoa > Arthropoda > Insecta > Lepidoptera > Noctuidae > Xanthia > Xanthia togata. Next base: position 7,826,352 of record OY970817.1, on the reverse strand, counting down.
AGAATATTTGTAAACGAAGTGGATGACTTAACAATTATATCAAAACATAATACTTCTATTCCTTCTCTGCGTTGGTGATAAATCCAGTACCCTAATTGCGTAATAGGTAATTTGAATCGTTTTGAAACAAAGTGCTTAATCCATTGCTTCATAAGTTCGAAAAAACATCTGCTCGACAACGTAAATAACGCAATGAATGTTGTTGAACTGTCAAAAATGAAACGAATTAGTCGTAATCGTTTACGAAAATGTGTTGCGTAATTAGATAGCTGGTTTCCTCACGATGTTTTTCGACCGTTTATAGAACTTGGTAGGTCCCATAGAACGGTACCTACACTATTAGCTTTTATTTACATCTACGAGCGATACACATTCCAATGTATTAAATTGTTAATTAAACAATCATTTTACAATTTAAAAGAAACATATAATTGATTGATTATGATTGAATTGAATATAATAATTTAAAATTCATTGGCTGCATAATTTTAATAAAGTCATCGAAATTATAATTTAATGATATCCGCATCATAAAAATTATTTTAGTCTTATTATTATTTTTATAGTTCAATCAACCGAAGAATTTGTATTTGTTTTTTCTTTTTTCTTTAAGAAGTGTAGATTTGTTTGCTCATCTTTCTTTTTCTTTTTATCGTTTCTTAATTTTCTTTGTTTTTATCTGCCAGTGCATTCAAGACTGCTGCCCACCTTGCCGACTGGCAGATCTTTTAACGCGAGAAAAGAAAATATAAGCTGCCCGTTCTTCTCGAGTACTTATTACGCTTTGGAATGGGCAACTAGTTCCAACGTTCTGGCTGACCAAACGGCCAGCCAATCAATTACAGGCACTTTTGAATTGTCATGGAACCCCGTAATTGGTTTAATTGAAATAAATGCTTTCATTTGAGTTATTTAACTGAAGCTCGCTTTACATTAAACTTCAACAACTGACAGAATATAATGTGCCTTACACCTCTACCTACCTCCGCGGGCGAAACAAGTGTGATGTTATTACGAAAAGGCATTCCTGAAAACATTTACTGTATCATAAATACTAGTTTATCGCCTAGATCACGGCATACGGAAGAGTATTTTAATGAAAGTGGATTGCGCTAGCGCAGTGAAATCGCAAACATTAGTAGCAATGAGCCAGGAATACAGCACAATTATCTTGCAATTAACATTTCAGTCCATAACTATTAGTTAATTAGTTTTAGTGTGGTTATTGGGTAGCCATCTTGTCTTCAACCGACAAAAGCAGTATATGCATTCAAAGACTATTTTATTTGTCACTAGCTGCCCCCCCGTTGTCTCACCCGCATAAGTATCGATTCCGTGGGAATATCAGGATAAAAAACCACATCATGGTTTACCCATGTGCCAAATTTCTTACAAACCCATTTAGCCGTTTTAGTTTGAAATCGTAACAAACAAATAAACAAAAAAACTCCGCTATCGCCACAAAATATCAGCCCCCCTAGCCAAGTTGCAAACGATAAACGTGAACGCTTAGTAATCTCCAATAGATTTTCAACTTTATACCTAAGAGCATAAAGTTGAAAATCTATTAAAGACTACTGAGCGTTAGCGACCGGAACGAACGAAAACACTATGTAATCTTCAATAGATTTTCAACTTTATATCTAATAACATAAAGTTGAAAATCTATTAAAGACTACTGAGAGTTTACGTTTATCGTTTGTGACTTGGCTAGGGGGGCTGGTTAAAGAATGATTTGATCTGATCTGTGCGAAAGAGAACGCAATGTTAGTTCAGCTATGGCGAACAAAACGAACCTTAGGTTTACAAAATCACTAGTGATTTAACTAAATCCGGACTAACCTGTCATCAACAGTTGGACGTTTGGTGATGATTGACCTTTTTTTTTTAAATTCGAGTTGTTTTCTTGGTAAAAAGATTATCCAGCCAGCGTAGTATTGCGCCGGAATCTAAAATCTGAAGGATTGGTCCTAACTATCCTCTTCCCATTCACATAAAATTCAGTAGGTAGGTAGGTAACTGTGTAAAACTAATATTATCAGAATAATAAACACTAAAATTCAAGCAAACTCAAATACCAATGCCACTAAAAACACATCTTACAATCGCCATCCAACCAGCTAACGTTACCGACAGAACACATTACAAAACATCCGACAAATTGCGACAAAATTCTATTATGAAGTTAACAGCGGGAATTCTGCTTACGACACTTCCCTTCAGCATAATGATAGTGGTGTGCAATGATAGCCGAACGGCAATTGAGTAATCAAAGGAAGTGACAATAAAGTTCACTTGGAACCTCACTCAAGTGAGCGCACACAATTCGAAAGCGAACTCATTTGTTTTTAAAGTAAATCATCGCGGATTCACAACGAGACACCGTTCGAATTTCGAAGTGATGTTTAGAGGTTGCCATATGTATGTGGAAAAATGTTACTTGATATAAAATTATCTCATAATGCCAGGAAAGCTTGTTATGCTCTAATAATGACGTTGACTGATCTGATAACATCATCTGAGATAGTATCAGCTTGCCAAACGTAGTGGTTATGGCAATACTGCTAACGACGCGGACGGTTGGGACACAGTACTGACAATAGCATTTTTTTGCAATTAGCGTACCTATGCAAGCATTCAAATAATACCTAAATCTTCCTGTTTGTCCTTACTGCCATGAATCTTTATATTTCTATACGCTTCCTTACATCCATTAGCATTATAATTTACAATCAGCTGATAATAATCTAGAGTGGATGGAGACACTCCCACATGGCCACATCATTCTATGTATGCATGGCTTCCTATCACTTCTTTTGTAACCACGAAGGCACATTACCAAACTTTAAAGTTAGAAAATAATAATATTCCTCAACTAAGCACAGGTATACCTCCACATCAAGATTACCTACTGATGAAACTTTGCTTTTCAGCGTATAGCCTATTTACTACCTCTGAATTAGTTCCGTAAGTTTTACTTGCAATAGTCTCATACGCATTCTTCTCTAGTTTCTTTTTTAATTTATCTGGTGCACAGTGCTTATCCAAAGACTTTGAAACACATCATTCACGGATTCCAATAAATCAAGCTTCATTCTTCATATACTAACTTTAAAGATAATATTACAATTCAATACTAACCCTTTCAGACTAAATCGTGACTTAATCATAAACTCGTTAGGCAAGACCACAGAAATCGAATTATAGATTATTATACTACAATCTGTTATAGGCGTGGTTGATCTAGATTCTAAATGCCAATTCAGAGTTGAGAACGATACTAAAGACTTACTCATATTGGAAAGAGCTTAGAAAGAAGGAATAAGAATTAAACGAAATACAGGAGAAAGCAATAAAAGAGATTGAAATAAAACTTATGAATGCACAAAGGCTACTTAAAATAATTAAAGATGAGGATGATGTTACGATTACAGAAGACAACAAATTAGGAAAGTATATATGGAAACAATTTGGGGAAGACAAAGTATAAACAAATAGACAGATTTATTAAGCAAGTTAGGAAATTTAGATCGAGAGATAGAAGGAATGATTCTTACAATATGTAGATACTTAGTTTTAGATACTTAAATGAAGATGATAGTTATGATAATTGCTAACCTTACGATAATATTTTGTGTGTAGGATTCAAATATGAAAATTGCAGTCGCTTTATGGAAAAATACTGATATTTAGCACCTTGATAAACTAGAACACGTCTCTAAAATATTTGTGAAAAGGCTGCATGATGTCTAGGACATACTCGTATAAGATAATTTGAAGATTTTTCATAAAAGCGGACCCTGACATCGCGTTCGCCTGATTTTGAGTACTAACAAAATTTGTTAATGCTCAAAATCGAATCTTGGATCTTACCATTACCTCGGTTCTCTTGACTCACTGATTTAATGCTCGAATTTGAACTGTTACATTACAGGCGAGTGCTCCCGGCGAGCGAGCGCCTTATGAAACAATTTAATTAATTATTATCCCCATTTTGTCTTAGTTCAGACTAAGAGCTGATACATACCATCATCTCATCATTTTCTATCATTATCTCTTTCTGCAGTAGTTTCATTGTTTTCTTCCTCCCTATTTTTTATAATCTTTACCATCTTTAATTCTTTACTAAATAATAGTGTCACGGTCAATATGCTTATTATTATTAACTTTTTTACGATTCCGGTTATGCCTCAAAGCTTTTCTCATAGTCCTTGACCTAGTGGCTTTATTTTTTATGTTATTTGTGTTTTAATCTTTATTTATATTTTGGTATATTTGTTATTTCCTGTTTTGTTTTAATAGGTTATGTGAGGTTTATAAATGTTTTAATTATATAATCAAGGAGATTTGGGTTATTTCCTGTTTTTTTTTTTTTGTCATATTTTTGTCAACCTCTTTCCTATCTTCAACGTGATTTTGGTCATGTTTTTGTAACAAATCCATATCATTCTGCTTATTTTCATATTGCCAACTACTACTTTCACAAAATCAAAAATAGATATATAAAGCATATTACCTATTATTATTTATATATACCTCGAAATAATTTAATTACATCGTAGAATTTGGATGAGACTGGTACTGAGTGCGTGGGAATTGGCTCAAGCTAAGAGAGGAATATACCCCGTAGTGGATAAAATTAGATTATTTATGAGGATTAAATAACATTGTTAAGTACAACATGTAATGCCTGGCCACCTTGTGGAAAATAAACTTGTAGCAGACTGACACACGCCCCAATACGGGTTGTCCATTATGTTACAGCAAAAAGTGTTTATTTTTTAAACCAGGAACTGTGGTTTACACGCAATATAACAATAAACTGGTTTAATAAGCCGACTACTCGTCAATTTCACTGTTAAATCACTTACTGTGACTGCTGTGGTTATTAGGGCTGGCAGTTTTTTTTTTCTTTTAATTCATGTTTGATATGGTCCAATTCCTCTCACAGTGAGTTGGCCTGTGTCCCAGCAGTGGAAAGTTATGCAGATTATGCTATGCTATGCTAGGGTATTGTGAGTTTGCTTGAACATTGTTTTTAGTAAGTGTAGGGGTAGATTCGTTTTTCACAAAAACGTTTTTCGTTTATCTGTTGTAAAATTTAATGGCAAGTATTTAGTTGGCTGTTATTATTTCACATCTTATGATTCTTAATAAAAAAAATACTTAAAACAATTGTCAGCTTGACAATTTAAAAAAAGGTTAGAATTTGTGAACACCAAAAAAAAAACGCTTTTCTGTATGTTGGCAGCCCTGTCTTACCAACTGGCTCGTTACCGCCATCTGTTGCGTCATCGTGACACTTTTTCACTCCAAAAACACACGCTATAAACAAGGCGATTGACTAATTTACGTCGTTTTATTAATTAAAATGAGTATTTCGTAATATAAAGTGGAAAAATACATGCTGTAAAGAATCATTTATAATGATATAACGTTATGTTAAGGAGATTACCATCGTGTATTAGTAATTAGATCCGTAACTAAAAAACCAATACAAACATCTAGGGTACAATCAGTTTATTTTTAAGTTATTTTAAAAAAATAACTTGTGATATTTTTTGGATTTTTTAATGAAAATCTTAATCACCAAAATTATAATTCATTTAACAATTTCTAATTATGATCGATTATTTTTATTATTGTATCACACAATAGCTACTGATAATAATAAAATTATGAAGAAAGGAGATTTAAAGTGGGAAAAATTTAAAATCCTAAGACGAAAATACAATAACAGTTCAATGAGAATATTATACTTAAATAGCATAAAATATTACAATTTGGTAATTCCATCTACAAGAAAGTTTACTTTTAAAATTTCACTAATATGAAAACACTCATTGTTCAAAATTCAAATGACTTATTCAAAGATTATCAAATGAAAGTACTTACATAGGACTTATTAGTAAATTATATTTACCGTCATATTATGTAATAAATTTATCTCATATTCATATAATTCTAATTTAGTGCCAATTTTTTGGCACATTTATATTTAAGTAGGTATTTTGTCCAAAAAAATATTCGTAAACATTAAGTACAATTAAATAACGATAAATTATGATAAAAAGAATATTTCAAACCCAATCATTAAAATAAAGTATTAGTAGGCAGTTTTTTTTTCCGAAATCCAAATAACTTGAAAAGCCCTAGTTTATATTACGCAATCGGCCTACCTACTTGTATTTAGTGGGTAGCTAATTAAGTAATAATGACTTAATCGCTGTAACGGATTACTTAAAACAAGTTGACCGTAACTTAGCGTTCAACTTTTACTGTTTACTAGAATGTTCTGCAGTAGCGAATTATTTGGTTCAACTCTCCCAACGAAATAGTTTTACCTTTCACAAACTGAATTACTCGTTTTTAAAGAGATTCGACTCTATTTTAATTCCAATATTTTTATTTTTTTAAATATGCACGACAAATGTTATCATCGCAATTTTCCATGAATAAATAAATTATTTATAATATTTTAGTCATGAGTTTAAGTAAAATTTGTCATTATTCATCATTAATTTAAGGGTAAGTTTATCTTGGTCCTTATTTAGCCCAAATATTGAAACATGCACTGATTCCAACACATACAGACATTCCTTTTTTTAATTTCAACATTAAGTTTTCACCCTTATTTCTTTGAAGGAAACACGTAGAAATTTCGTACGTCCTTCCAAATTTAAAAATTGTTTTTTATAAGCACTGACCTCTTAACACATCAGCTGGGATCAGTCTCTTGTACGTCGTCGGCCTTTCATCCTCCTTCTTCTCTTCAGCTGCAAAAGCGAGGGCGAAAACGGCGAACGCGACGAAATATTTCATTTTGTACAACAACACCTTACGAATGCCGACTCGATATTAAAAAAAATATTTAAAAAAAGAAGGATTTAATTTCGCGCGCTTTTTTGACAGTTACGTGTCAACGCCGCACCAAGACTGAGTCAAAGGTTCGAGTTTCCCGCCTTTTTATGCCAACTGACAGGCGGGGAGTGAGCGGCTAAGATGGCTGGTGATTTTTTTTTCTCATACGTCTCAGGGTTGGCTTTTGTTGTGAAATTTTATTATTTTTTATGATGTTATCAGTTTTTGAGACGGCTACCTAACGCCATATTGGTGTAGGAAGATATCCTGATTTAGATATTGCAAGCTGCAATGGACTGAGTCATACTTCCATTGCCTTTTATAAGTTTGTTGACATTCTTTTTCCTTAATATGATTTTAGGCTGTACGATTTGTATGCTTTTGCATATTCGCTCTTTTGCATATTGGATTCCTGACTCGGAACGGATTCCTTTGATCATTTTACTATATTATCGTAGTTTTGGTTTTCGCCCTGAAGTCCCGACAAATAAGACATTATTTTTCCATTTAAGTAAACATTTTCTACAAGACAAGGAATTAATCCGTAAAATACCTGGAAGTACACCCTCCCACGTAAGTTATGTCATTAAACTGAATAAACCAGAATACCTATTAGTGTAAACTCTGGTTGACTACTGTAATAAATTCTAATCAGCTATTACATGAGTCATACAGTCATATACAATCCCTGTTTGAAAAGTGGTCACTTCTAGTATTTCATAGTTTTGTTTTTAGGTAACACACACGCTAATTTAATTCACTCACTTTTGCATGCGATTTGGCTTGCGTGTCCTAATATTTTTAGGGTTCCGTACGTCCGAATAATAAAACGGAACCCATATAGGATCACTCGTGTGTGTGTTTGTCTGGTTTAAGAGCGCTTATCCTAAAAGTTGGCAACATCGCAAATAGCTGTCAAATATTTACCTTTTTTATTTAATTAATTTGGCAATATTACTGTATGGAAATATCAAATGTGGCTAACTAGTGAACTAAAATATTGATTATGAAATGAAATAATTAATACCGTTTGTAATATTTAGTTTTAGATGTAAAAAAAGTGTTTGGAAACTTGCCAAAAGACTTTTTACATCTAAAACGGTTACAACATCAAATGCAATTTTATAATTGCAATTCATTATTAATACCGAACTCTGGTACCGGTATCGAACCGTCGAACCCAGGCCAACAACAGCGCTAGCGACCATCGAGGCAGTCATCTCTAGAACATTCTCAAAAGCAATCTCAACAATAGCCCAACGGTTGACCCCCGGACGGGCTAGTAAAAGGCCCTGGGTTTAATTCCCATTTTTTCACCTGTTGCAGTAATAACGTGAACATGAGCTAGGGTTTTCAGGAAGACTTGTCACATTACCTGCTCCCAGGTTTCATGGTCGCGACTGCCAGAACACCAGTACCCTAATTACGCAATGCAAAATCAATCCGAATCTGAATCGTTTAAAACAGATTGCTAATCCATTGCTCCGTAAGTTCGAAAAAAAAAACTGCAGAGCAACGTAAATAACGCAATGAATGTTGTTGAACTGTCAAAATGAAACAGATTTGTCTTTATCGTTTACGAAAATATGTTGCGTGATTAGAAAGCTGTTCTGGTGTCATTCCCGGGATTGCATTAAGAAATTCTCAGTAACACCTAGGTATCTATTGCTTGTAACCAGTTAAGAGGGAACAGGGCCTGCAATTCTCCATACAAAAGTATTCCCCTTTTTTCTTCCTGAATAATGCCTCTAGAGCAATTTTTGTTTTTTCATAAAATCAAGGTCTGCTATAGACCCGTCCCTGTTATTTCCCATTTTTTCAGCAACTTATTGCTAAAGAAATATGACTCTCCAAAAATAGCAAAAATGCCCCATTTTTCTAAAATAACAGAAATTCGAAAAGTTTTTAACTTATAAGAAAATTATAGCAACCTAGACATACTCTTTTTTTAAATTTTAATGTAAAAAATGATTGAATCGGCTCAGTTTTCGAGGAGAAAAACGGGAAATAGGATACGTCAACCTCGTAAAAAAAAAGTGTTATAATCGGTCTGAGCTGTAGCTTTCCCTATCGCACTCTACGGAGGCAGACTTGAGGTAAGACGACGGCAATAGTTTTTTCAAATACCTATTTTTCAAATTCCTTGCAGGCCCTGTTCCCTCATAAGGTAGATTCCAAATAACCCTGCACGAGACGACCCTGCCGCCGCGGCAGACCTGTAACAGTAGTGCGGCGTTCATCACAGCGGTAACACGTGCATGTTGACAAACTGTTGAGAAGAAACACCTCGAACAGCAGTGCCGCGAAGTGGTGCTTGGAATCATTCGGCCGGTATCATTATATTCAGTGAGGTGGAAGTGCAATACATTAATAAAAAGAACACTGAGCTTAAGAGCCAGTTGGCTGAACTACATATTCAGCATATGGACATACTAGACCAGCATCAACACCTCCGTCAACTTGTGTCAAATTTCCAGCAATGTAGTGACACCCACGAACTGGCTTTGAGACGGATATCTGAATTGGAAATGGAATTAAGCAGGGCCCATGACACAATAACCTGTTTGGAATCTATCAAAGCCAGTGAAGAGTCTGCGATCACCTGCAGTCTTTATGATGAGTTGGTTGGTAGCGGGTCTGGACCCACATGTGTTGAGCCAATTGTAACAATTGACTTAACTGATGACACTATCACAAAATGCAATTTGTTTACTAGCCATAATAAGTTAAAAAAATATATTAAAATTAATAGATTAATTAGAAAAATTAAAAAAACACTAAAACGCCAAAAAGTTAACAAATTAAATATAAAACTTAGGCAAAAAAATCTAAATTTAATTAAAGAATTAAAGAAGTGTAATAGTGAACTACAATTATGTAATACAATGTATGATACAGACACTCAGCACCTACAGGATGAATTGTTTGTTAGGGAATATGCTCTAAAGGATATCTTTAGTAAATATGAGGCTTCTCAACAAGACCTGAGTAAGCGCTTGCAGGAGGCCAATGAATTGGCCGACCTGGTCAAGTACAACGCAGAGAGGTATGAGTCTCTCACAAATAACCTCTCTTTTAGCTGTGCCTGCTCCCATGAGCCCCAACCACAACTTGTTACACCTACACCCTCAGTGGCTCAGCCTGTAGGTAGCTGTTTGGATGGCAAAAGAAATAATAATAGTATTGATACAACCTATGTATTTTCTGATAAATTTGGTCAAGGTATTGGTAGAATATTTAATCAGTGTTCACAACAATATGTAATTAATAATTGTTTACCCGGTGCCAGTATTAGCCAATTAATTAATAAAATTAAACTGACAAAAATAAACCCCAGTTCCACTGTTATATTATTATATGGGGACAGTTTAACTGTAAGAAAAAAGGACATAATTGAATGTGTCCATTTGATGTTACATCTCAATGAAACCAATAATTGTAAATTTATTTTCTGTGCCTTGCCTTATTCTCGATATTTGTCTAATGAGACAAATAGGCACATTTATAAATTAAATATGTTAATTTATAATAGGACTTGTCGTCACAGTGATGCTATTTTATATTTTGATTGTAATCAATTTATTACTGATTATAAACTGACAAATTATACAATGTATATGCCACCTAGTTGTAGAAGACAAATTGCTAATCTTTTAGCATATAATATACACAGTGACACTGGTACCTGTACTGTACCATCGATTACTGTTAGTAGTGGTACTAACACTACTTTTGATACGCCTTGTAGTTTAAACTATTAGGAGCGACAACGGGTGAGCCGCATATTATATTGAATGTTGTTCATCAAAATATGCAGGGTCTGTCCGGCAAAGAGCTAGAATTAAGTTTATTTATGGAGAACTATGATGTTCAGGTGTTATGTTTAACTGAACACTGGTTGAAAGAACATGAAGTAGTGTTTATCAATGATGATAATTTTACTGTACAAAGTGCGTTTGTAAGAAAAAGCGCCATTCGCGGTGGATCTTTAGTTCTTGTTTCAAACAAGTTGAAATGTAAACAACGTTTAGATTTAGTTAATCTTTCCATCGAGCGCACTATTGAGTTGTCTTGTGTTGAACTCGAGCGATACATTATAATTTGCGTGTATCGACCCCCCTCTGGTGATTTTATTAGTTTTGAATCGGTGATGGAGGATTCACTCAATAGGTTAAAATCAAGTAATAAAAGTATAATTTTATGTGGAGATTTTAATATTAATATTTTAGATGTTACTCCATTAAGTATTAGACTTCTTAATCTGTTTAGGTCTTATAATTTAATTAACTTGTTTTTTGAACCTACTAGGATCACGGCATCTTCGTCAACTTGTCTTGATAATATATTTAGTGATTGTGATGCCAAAAATAAATTAGTGTTAAGTGACTTAACGTCTGACCACTGTGGTTTATTAGCTAGTTTCCCCATGCCATTACATAAAAAGCCGCATAAAATAGAATGTAGGCCTTATACAGCTAGTCGTTGCAATAAATTTAAAAATAATATAGCTCATAGAATAACACCATCTATAGTAGACCACGAGAATCCTAATGAAATGTATGGAGCCCTTTTTGATGTTGTGCAAAAAGAGTACCAATCTACTTTCAAGACTAAAACTATTAACATTAATGGCACCTCCGTTGGCTTTAACCAATGGGCCACTCCGGGTATTTATAAAAGTAGAGCGAGACTATACGAGTTATATGGTTTGAAAAAATATAGGTTTGATACTCCTTTCCTAGAGTATGTCAAAAATTATTCAAAATTATTTAAAAAGGTTAGTGTTTTAGCTAAATCAAAATTTTTAAGCGATACAATTAAAAATTCCAATAATAAAATTAAAACCATTTGGAAAATTATTAACAATGAAACGGGTAAATCGGTTAAGCAAGATAAACAACTCGAGATTATGGTCGACAGTAAATTAGTTACTAAAGCAGCTGACGTAGCTCAGGCGTTTAATGAGTTTTTTGCCAACATACCTATAACTACGACTCGCTCCTTAAACTCGTCCCCATCTAAAGCCGAAAACCTTTTGCTTAGTAGTGTGTCTAAAAGTAGTCGCATATTTAGCTTCGAACATGTAACGCCTCGTGATGTAGTTAATGTTTTTAACACACTCAAGTGTAAAAACACTGGTGATTACTGGGGAATGTCCATTAAACTTTTAAGTAATATAATAGACATCGTAGCCCCCTATCTAGCTGTTACTTTTAATAAATGTGTTGATTTAGGAACTTTTCCTGACCTCATGAAGAGTAGTAAAGTCATACCATTATTTAAATCAGGTAATAAAAATGACGTTGGCAATTTCAGGCCTATTTCTATTTTACCAGCATTCAGCAAAATATTTGAAAAGTTAATACTCAAGCAGTTGCTAAGACATTTTAATTTAAATAGCCTCCTTCATAATCAACAATATGGCTTTACAAAGGGTCGTTCGACTACAGATGCGGGTGTTGCTCTGCTGAAACACATATTTAACGCATGGGAGAACTCTCAAAATGCTATTGGAGTTTTCTGTGATCTCTCCAAAGCCTTTGATTGCGTGCACCATGACACGCTTTTGCGTAAACTGCGTCATTACGGTGTGCTAAACGAAGCTCTAAACGTTTTAAATTCGTATTTAAATAATAGGTCGCAATGTGTAGATGTTGATGGTGTAAAATCTTCCGGGCTACCAGTTCAGTTAGGTGTACCTCAAGGCTCAATACTGGGTCCATTCTTGTTTTTAGTGTATATCAATGACTTACCATTCTATTTAAAGGATATCTGTGAAGTTGTACTGTTTGCAGATGATACTTCTCTTATTTTTAAAGTAGACAGGAATAGACAAGATTTTGACGATGTAAACAGTGCACTTTCAATGGTTACGGATTGGTTTACGACAAATAACCTAGTTCTCAATGCCAAGAAAACGAAATGTGTAAAGTTTGCCCTCCCAAATGTTAGAAATCTAGGACCCAACATCGTCTTAGATAAAGAGGTGCTTGAAACTGTAAACTCGGCAGTTTTTCTGGGCATAACAGTAGATGCAAAACTTCAGTGGGGCCAACATATATCGAGCCTAGCGGGAAGGCTCAGTTCGGCCGCCTACGCTGTCAGAAAAGTAAGACAATACACTGACGTTGATACAGCTCGGTTAGTCTATTTTAGTTATTTTCATAGCGTTATGTCCTACGGTATTCTGCTTTGGGGCAAAGCAGCAGATATTCAAAATATATTTGTCCTCCAAAAACGAGCTATTCGAGCAATTTACCAGCTAGGTGCCAGAGTTTCTCTGAGAGATTTTTTCAAAGATATCGGTATCCTCACAGTGGCATCACAATACATCTTCGCCAACATCTTATATATTAGGCAGAATATACACTTATACACTAAAAACAGTGATATTCACAATGTTAACACTAGAAGTAAGGATAAACTACGTGCTCCCTTTCACCGGCTTCATAAGGTTCATAACTCATTTGTTGGGCTTGGTATAACCTTTTATAACAAGCTACCCTCTTGTTTGCTAGATTTTCCTTTTAATGCGTTTAAAACTAAAGTAAAGTCCAACCTTTGTTCAAAGGCAAACTATTCTATCAACGACTACTTAAATGATAAGAATAGTTGGTCGCTGTGATTAACTCAAGACAATGTTTAAATGTTCTTTCTCCAGAATTAGTTTACCTACTGACAGGTTTTATGAGTTTATATATGTCTATAATTTTACTTTTTATGTACATTTATTTTATTTTTATTTATTTTTGACATAATCTACTCATTACAATGTTTTTTTTTAATGAGTTGTATTACAATATGTGGTTAGCTAGCGACCTCGACAATTATTTATTTTACCTCGATGGTCCTAGTTTATCAATATTATTATAACTTCTAGTTACAGCTCTATGTAAGCGGGCACGCCCTTTATGCCTGGAGGCTTTATTTTCTTTTTTTTTAGATATTGTTTACGTTTAGTTATTTTTATTTCTGCTTGAGTATAGTTCTCGAGGTTTTTGGTTGGTATATTGGCGTGTGCTAGCTGTCATATGGCTATTAATTTATAATTTAAATTTTATTTTGCGTAATGTAAATTATCTTATAAATTATTGTATAGAATCATTTTTTTTTCCTAACTGAACAGACAGCTGTGCTGCTGGGGAGTTTGTTGCGCCACTTCTTCTTCCCAGCAAAAGCACTAGGAAGTGGTGAAGGGTGGGTGTTTTGGGGGACTGTCTTATGTAATTTTGACGTTCGAAAAGTGCTGATTCTCAGCCTAATTTGAATAAATGACTTTTGATTTGATTTGGTAGCACTGGCGCGCAGAACTACCCCGGCAGCAATGCCGCGGCAGTATTCCGGGAATCACACCTTTAATGGCAATATGCTTCCCCTTTTTTTTCTAAACTTCTCCCGCTCTGGGCGGAGTGGAAGGGCGTGTCAGACTCTTACTGACTAAAACCCACCCGTGTTCCTTCAGTTGCCTTTACGTTGCCAGGGGCCACGGTATCCCTTTCGGACTTTCCCGTGACCCCGGCAGGCACCGGTCCCATCGGACCCTTTCACCGGCTCACATCTCTTTGAGGCGCGCGTGGAACACAACGCGCCGTCGACCCGGGCTTGGTCCTTACCGGACGGCGAGCTACTCATTGCTCATCGTCCGCAAGCCCGCGCCTACGGTAGCCGGGAATCGGCCTGCGATTCCCATGCTCACCCCCTAGTACGCGAAACCAACATAGCTGGCTAACTGACGAAATGTAAACCTTGTAAGAATTCAATCAATATGGCAGCCGTTTCCCAACTACGTTGGGGCCGGCTTTCAGTCTAACCGGATGCAGCTGAATACCAGTATTTTACATGGAGCCACTACCTATCTGACCTCAACAAACCTATTACTACAGGCCGAAGTGTGCAGGCAGGATTATATAAAGTGAGTAAGCATGATGTATTAACATGGCTTCTAAGGCGTCTGCCGACCTCGTTTCGGATTGGACGTTAAGACTTACCTGTACATGAAGCTCTAGACTCACTTTCGATTGTGCATCTATTTATTTGAACACAAAACAACTCAAGGACTGTACGCGAGAGGCAGACTACTCGAATGGTTTAGAATCAATGACCATCTCTATAGATAGTATAACTAACTATTGATTGATTAACTATTTACCTTGCATATGAACTTCAAATCCACTCAAACTCAAAGCATTTATTTCAATTAAACCAGTTACTGACACTATTGAATTGTCAAGGAGTCTGTCAATCTACGTTCATCTCACAATCGTCTTCTTCAATGTCCCACTCACCACACAGACTTCATTCACTCTTCCTTCTTCATTCAGTCTATCTCTCTGTGGAATGCTCCCCCCAGGAAATCAGGATGGCGAACAACCGATTATCTTTTAAAATTAAAGTTCGCGAGCACATTCGCAAGAAGCTGGCAGTATCATCACAACGGTAATGTTTTCCCATTGTTTGTCTTATTTGTGCTTATATTTATATATAATTAGGTGTATTTATTATATTTATAGTTTTTAATAGGTATATATGTATATCTTTATATTTAAATAAATATTTCTTTCCTCAATTCTCGCTATTGCACCTACCACAGTTTGTCTCTGCTTCACCCAAAGGTTGACTGGTAGAAAATGCCTGTAGCATTAAGTCCGCCTCTGTACATTTATGTGCTTGAAGTTTTAATAAATAAATAAATATGAATCTAGTTGCCCATTCAAAAGCGCAGTAGGTACCTATGAAGAAGAACTCCACGGACACTCTTAAAGAAAAAAAATATTACAAAATATTAGTTACATATTTCATGTTGAAATAATACATGTGAGAACAATGTAGAAAGAGTGCACGTTAAAAGCGTCCGTAATAAAAATATAAAAAAGAACAATTCAAAAATTAAAATAAGCCATGGCAGCTAAGAGATGACCAGTCCCAACAAACGGCGCCCATTCATGAACATGACGCATGGATCATCACCATTCAGCTCAACCATTTTGAAGGAAGGATCAGGATTCTGAGTGAGCATGACATACTCACAGCCACCAGGGCATATTCAAGTCAATGAAAGACATATTTCTCGGTAAATGTTAGTTCATAGTTAATACAAAGGAGATTGAGTTTATACAATGCCAAGATGGTCTTACAATCTTCAGCAGCTCCAACAGAATTTTCAAATGTTAATCAATTAGTTATGGTGGTGGAGCAGGACCAGCATTCGGCTGTGGTGGAGTTTCGAGAAATTATTTATTATACACCTCGGTGATCTTCTAAGAATAGAGCACTGACATCGATTAGGTAAAACATCGTGCTAGGATTTTGTTTTTTTCCGTGGCAAAATTCTCATGGACTCTCCTACCACAGATTTCATTTGATTCACTTTTACTGTTCACCGCAAAACCATTTAAATTAAAAGCGACTCTTGCTGCGATACAATAAACTGCAATTCAGGTTGCACAGCGCTATTTACCTACAGTTATAATCACCTAGTAGTTGCCTCTCTTTATATCGCGTAACTCTTAGATCTCCTGACTACGTTACACTCACTGAATTGGCCCAACAAGTCGATTCCGCCGCGTACTTGTACCATCTGTATTCACCTGTCCCAACGAATATAACTCCACTGTTCCTTCTAGTACCTAAATCGAGGGCCCGGGAGATACTTGTGCATTCGCGGCACCCCCAACTGGTATCGTGAGTAAACCTGGGCCTCAAGTCTGCTATTACAATAGTTTCAGAATGGTCTATCATTGATTTCATAATTGTTGATTTTGACAAGTTTGGTAATCTACTAATATATTGGCGTCATTATGAATTTCCAATGGTCAGCCACTGACACTCCATTGAGAGAAATGGCATCTATTGGCAATCTCGTACCTACATAATGACAAACGAATGACTGACTTAGGCGGTAATCTACTTAAATTTTGACAGTTCCTTTGATCAGTGACCTACTATTAGAACGTCATTGTGCCAGTCATTGCTTTTAATTCTTTACGAGTATCGTGTTTGTGGAATACAATGATCAACCAATGATCGACCATTATGAATTTAGTAGATTACGAACTTTTCAGCAATATGACAATGGGATCGTGTTGGAATGACGAATTTATAAAAATAGCAGACTTGGGCCCCTTTTTTTTTTTTTTTTTGGTTGGGAAATCATCAAATGACTCCTCCCGCTCTGGGTGGAGCGAGAGGGCGTGTCAGACTCTTACTGACTAAAACCCACCCGTGTTCCTTCTCTTGCCTGTGCAATGCCAGGGGGCCACGGTATCCCTTTCGGACTTTCCCGCAACAGACTTGGGCCCCTGGACTTATACGAGTAATTACTACCTTACTACCTTGAGCAAGGCGTGGTGGTCAATGCTCGTGCCTTCTCTGTACGAGAAGGATAATAGGCTGGTATATCAATGATGTATCGATTTTGACTCAATCGATTTTATGAATTATATTTATATTACTCATGAGGTACGTCCCGGGAACGCGGTCTTTAGAAAGCTTCATAACAGATGACGGTATTTTTTGACGCGGCCTTCTAAAGACACCTTGACAGACGAGGGGATCCGTGTCAAAATCTATATGGCGGAAATTCAGGTCGAATCGATTTTGACTCATCAAGAAAAGGCGTTGTATTTTAATCCTGTAGACAAAATAGCGACGAAAGCTATAGCAATCAATGTATTAATATTATTAATAAAGACACCTTCATAATAAATATCAAGTTACCCTAAAAGGATATAGCAGCAATGTGGGTGGAATTTAGAGCAAAATGTTCCTGAAATATTATGTCTCTACTTCCTTGTAATTAACTAGTTAGATATTTTTAAATGCATACCTACTGTCAAACCACTTTTGCTGGAGTTGAATTTCACATCACGCCGGTATTCCCCGAAGGGTTAGGCATAGATATGTTGTGGTACCAACACATTACAGCAATCTGATATAGCGTTTCTGAGTAGTAGTCAGAACAGTTGGGTGACCACTGCGGGGTCGGTCAGCTAAATTATCCATGCTGTGGTGCCGTGGTAACGTGGCGACGACACAGAATTGGGCTACAGCAACCCTGCGTACTATTTCTCTCGTGGAATATGATTCTTCCCTCAAAGTTACAATTCTTCCACGTTTAACTTCTGATAATCCTCTTAGCTTTTTATCAATAGCAACTTTCTAATTCTATATTTTTGAGTAAAGAATCTCAAAAGAAGAAGAAATTATAATATAGTCTACCGTAACTAAAAAGATATCGATTTTTCAAACTGATCGCAAACTTTTTTTGATGTGTGTGTTTCAACTCTCAGGACACACCTTTGTCTTTCGATTCAAGATATCACAGGAGCCAATGTAGCACACACTATAACATCACGCCTTGTTTTCCGGAAGGGTTGGGCAGACGTGTAGGTACCTATAGTACACCCACATATCGCCAGTTATGTTTAAGTCCCTTGCAATAGGGGGCGACCCTATTGCCATTACCGGCACAAATCCAGATGACAGCTGCTACTAAGAAATTCTTGATGGAAAACCCTAATAGGTACCTAAGATTTTGTCCGACCCGGGAATCGATCCAGATATGTCAAACTCTTTTGCTTACACTATTTTCCCAGACGAGTTCATTCATGCTGCTATTATATTTTTTATCGTGAAACTGTTCTTGTTTTTATTTTATTTTATTATGTATTGTTCTGAACGACAGGCCGCGTGACCGTACCCCTTTATTGTATTGTCCCTGACGAAGAATACGTCATTCAGTGGGAGTCGTTATAAACCTCAGTTATATACCGAAGGTCCTTACAAGCGTGTTTTAGAGATACGTAAATACATTACGCGACTAATAATAATGCCTTGATCAAACGTACACCAAGTCAGTCAGTCAGTTCAGTTTCGACGCTGCAAACTTGCGAGACATGTTATCTAGCCTTTTCCCAATTATGTTGGGGTCAGATTCCAGTCTAACCGGATGCAACTGAATACCGTTTTTTACATCTACGCTTGCCAGGGTTGGTCTGTGGATGGGTGACCATCTTTACATACCGAGACACCTCCGTGCCTCGGAAAGCACGTTAAGCCGTTGGTCCCGGCTGTCATTCGTGGATCTTTGACAGTCGTTACGGGTCGTCAGAAGCCCGAAAGTCTGACAACCAGTCTTACCAAGGGGTATCGTATTACCCAGTTACTGGGTTGTGGAGGTCAGATAGGCAGTCGCTTCATGTAAAAATACTGGTATTCAGCTGCATCCGGTAAGACTGGAAGCCGACCCCAGTATAGTTGGGAAAAGGCTAGGCAGATTGATTGATTGACATGGAGCGACTGCCTATCTGACCTCCACAACCCAGTAACTGGGTAATACGATACCCCTTGAAAAGACTGGTTGTCAGACCTTTGCGCATCTGACGACCCGTAACGACTGTCAAAGATCCACGGCGTGCTTTCCGAGGCACGGAGGAGTCTCGGTATGTAAAACTGGTCATCCATCCTTGGACCTACCTGGGCAAGCGTAGCTTAAGCTGATGGAACGACCCGTGCGGCTGTTATTACTTAGCCACGAGCTCCTCTCCGCTGCAGTCTTGCGAGACAATGGATCGCAGAAATATAAATAAATTGTACGGTAGCGTGCTGCGAGCGGGGTAAGTGTGCCGAGTGGCGAGTACGAACCGAGTTCACGTTTATAGCTGCTGAGTGGGCAAGCGAGTCAGTGTGGGGAAGTATTATACATATAGGGGTGGATACTCGGTCCAGTAAATAGAACAATGTCTGAGTGAATGTTGAGAGTTGAGGGCTCTGTTAATGTTGTATTCTATACTCGACAAACCCACTTCTCCTTCTTACCTAACTTCCCATGTTCAATACCTATGCTCTGCCCACAGCAAAAATCTTCGTTCTACCAACAATCGTCTTCTACGATGTCCTTCTCACCGCTCTGGTTTTATTCACTCTTCTTTATTTGTCCAGGCGGTATTTCTTTGGAATGCGCTTCCTCTGAATATCAGGATGGCAACCAGTCGGTTATCTTTCAAGTTGATGGCACGTAAACATATTCGTGAAAAGTTGGCAGAATCTTTGCAGCGCTGATTTGCTGGATTTGTTTTCTCCTCTACCTATCGTTATTTCTCCTGACAAAGTTGATTCGGTTTATATGTATGTATCTATGTATGTTGTATGTATTAGTACGTATTCATTATCAAGTTATCTATCACTTATGTTGCACCTGCCATGTTTTGTCTCTGCACCACCCTAAGGTTGACTGGTAGAAAATGCCTCAGGCATTAAGTCCGCCTTTGTACAGTATTTTTTTTTACTTGTGCATAAAGTTTTAATAAATAAATAAATGTCTCGCCCTGTAACTCGTCCGAGAGCACTGTCTCGCCCATCTAATCGGTAACATGTTATCAAGGCGTGTTATCAGTCGCGTACTGTATTTACGTATCGGTACGTGTTACACTAGTTACTTTTTTGTGATGTGGTCAATGATCATGCTATTTTAGAAGTAACCTATTTTAACTCTCCCAGGACCCTGTTTACACACCTTTATCATTCAAGAAGGTTCAAGACAACAGGAATCGACGAAACACACAACATAACATCACGCTAGCTGAGAGCACTGTCTTGCCCATCTACTCGGTACGTGTGATCAATACGCATTTGGCACATTAAGTTTTAGAAAAATTACGGCATTGTAGAGACTTTCTATTCAAACCTGTGCGTCAGGCTATGACAAAAACCCCGTGTCTTATCGTTATCAATGACTGCGTACTGTTAAACCTACGTAGCACATCCAATAAAACAATACAATTCCGTACGAACTGCTTTTGGACTAGAGCTAGTCTAAACTGAAATGACGCGCCTCATTACCGCATTTACCGTACGTAATTGCGTATACTAATTAAGTAGTGGGGCCCGTCATTTCAGCTTAGTCGAGCTCTACTTATCTATAAAAAAACTGGGTTACATAGTTACATACTCAAATGTAACAAGCGCGGACTGCTTAAGGAACCTAGGATTATCCTTGAGGTATAATCACATGGCGTATTTTTATCGCGCTGTTGACGCGCGTATTCGTGCTGCAAATGAAATGAGTGCTGCTTTTTCAATGCAGAAAACGTACCGTCGACGAGCATTACATGGAAAGCGAATATAAAAAACGCCGTGTGTACAGGCCCTTAGGTCTGTCAAAGTGTTTTTCAGTAACAGTCAAAAAGAAGCACACATCCAGACAGTCTGGAGTCTGGCCAGCAAAAAAGGCACAAATTGGCGCCGAAAAATCCGTCGTCGAATTGTTTGCTGCCGAAAGTTCCATCACACGGGACTAATAAAAGGCGAAATACTTACTAACATAACTATAGAACGCCTGCTACTGATTCTTGATACTCTTTTTGCTTCGTTCACGTTCATTCGTCAAGTAATACCACGCCAGTGTTACCATACTGACGACTTAACGTCTCAGCGGAATTCAGTCTTAGCAAGGCCAAGAGGTGTTACCCAGTAACATGGGTTGTGGAGATCTGATAGGCAGTCGCTCCATGTAAAATACAGGTATTCAGCTGCAACCGGTTAGACTGGAAGCCGTCCCCGTCCCGAAGATAGTTGGTTTTCCAAGATCTTGGATAGGCAGATGATGTGGTTTTTCATATTGCCAATTATACTTTAACCTTTGCCGCCATAAAGTATAAATCTACAGCATACCGTCCATCGTCATCATAAAAACGTCAATCGTTGGGAAAAAGTTTTATTTTATTTTATTTTACATATGATTCTTGTATACAATATACCATCTAAACTATCTGTACTCTTGCGACATCCCATCTTTCTGGTTCAACGTGCTGAGCTGGCGCTGCCGCTGCGGCTGCAGAAAACCTCAAGAGGTGAAAGTAAACCGAGCCGTTTGGGGTTGAAACCCTCGGGCCGTGGGGTCCGAGTGCTCATGGTTTGTTCAATGAAATCTCCAAACGACTGGTGACCCAAGGGCTGGCTTCTACCTTGACAAGAGGCTAAGCATTGCCATACAACGTGGCAATGCGGCCAGTCTCTTGGGTACATTACCAGTCGACAGTGATGTGGATAAATTTTTCGACGTTATATTTTAGTTTGTACCTATAGTACTTAGTTTTATACACATCGTTTCGAAAAGGATTGAATGATGATGAAGTCTAACACTACTTGGCCACCACACAACGTCAACGGGACGTCAACGAGAAACAAGATTATACGAACCGAACGTGAGGTCCCGATGGTGGCGTGCGTGGACACGCGGCCATAGTAAATGTATATATCGCTACTTTGGCGCCGTCATCTCGTTCTCGTTGACGTCCCGTTGATCAGGCGGTAGACAAATAGGAAATACCGGCATCAGATTTTATTATGTCTACCAACATAGTAAATTTTATCAAAACTAATCAATTCGGACTTAGAATGCAAAGTGATCTAATAACATACACGTATTTAACCTTGAGGACTTGATCTAGAGTCCTAGACAAATCGCCTACGCTTATTACCTAGTTCGAAACGTGTCTTTGTTTCATTGCTTATGTAATTGATATGTACTGCTTTATTTATTTACTTTGACCTTTGATTATGAAGTTGAGAGACAAAGATCCATAAATTAATCCACAAATTCAAGGAGCCTGCTGATTGGGCTATGCTCGAAATTTCTTTAAAGGTTTCTTTTAACCTTCAAAGAAACTTCGAACATTTTTACTGTCGTTGTGTGACAATCACAGTAAACATCTATGGTCATCAAATAATCGCGTTCTTCAATGTAGCACTCACCGCAACTTCATTCATTCTTCCTTCTTCGTTCAGTCTATCTCTCTGTGGAATGCGCTGCCCCAGGAAATCAGAATGCCAACCAATCCTTTAAAGTTAAAGTTCGCGAGCACATTCGTAAGAAGCTGGCAGTATCATCACAACGTTAACGTTTTCTTTGATTATGGTCCCAAGATTCCCTTATTTTCCTTGGGTGTAGCACTGTACTCTCCTGGTTCAGCCTGGTGTGCCAAGCTGCAGACGCCAGGGATGGTGACGGTCGGCGGATGGTCGCGCCAGACCTGTAGACAGCATGACGCGGCCGCGTGGGTAAAATATGTACAAGGCATGGAGCTCGATGTATACCTGATTTTCCAGAGGGTAGTGGGTCGGAACCTAGCGTTCGGATGACAACGATAAATTTCGATTAAACTTTGGTGATAAAAAGCCGGAACTTTGGAGATCAGTGTGCTGTAGGTATTATTATTTGAAGTCCAGCTTCTGAGTTGACAAAGCATTTGCGATGCCTCTAGGTCCTTAATTGCGATGACCACTTACACATATATACACATATATACAAAGTATATACTATATGTATATACTTTGTATATATGTGTACTTTTTGGGTGAACAAAAATCATGGAACTCACGTCATCGTCTCCGAACGTTTTCCATGAGCTATATGTATATACTGTGTTATAATTATGTGTACTTTTTGGGTGAACAAAAATCATGGAACTCACGTCATCGTCTCCGAACGTTTTCCATGAGCTATATGTATATACTGTGTTATAATTATGTGTACTTTTTGGGTGAACAAAAATCATGGAACTCACGTCATCGTCACCGAACGCTTTCCATGAGCTATATGTATATACTGTGTATATATGTGTACTTTTTGGGTGAACAAAAATCATGGAACTCACGTCATCGTCTCCGAACGCTTTCCATGAGCTACATGTATATACTTTGTATATATGTGTACTTTTTGGGTGAACAAAAATCATGGAACTCACGTCATCGGCTCCGAACGCTTTCCATGAGCTATATGTATATATGTGTACTTTTTGGGTGAACAAAAATCATGGAACTCACGTCATCGTCACCGAACGCTTTCCATGAGCTATATGTATATACTGTGTATATATGTGTACTTTTTGGGTGAACAAAAAGCGTGAAACTCCCGTCATCGTCACTGCACGCAAGCGTGTTGATCAATGCTCGTGCCTTCTCTGTATGAGAAGAGGCCTTTGCCTTGTAGTGGGACATTTTTTTTTCGTGATGCTTTGGCAAATCTGCTGATGCAGACAGAACCAAATTAATCGCAATACTAATGTAATTGCTAATACGTTACCATTACTTACATCGTTACCCAGCATTTCAGACAAAATGATCAAAAAAATATCGTATACATGTAGGAGAGGTTTCAAAATGAAATCCGGTTTCTTCAGTAAAATGCTTCTTAACTTTCACAGTATTTTTTCCTTCGTACAAATTGTTGTAGAGAATATGGTGGACACTGATTGCAGTGTCCACTCCTTCCTGTCTCGATCCCCCTGCACTCCCTCACTCTCTACTTTCACTCAATGCTTCGTCCATAAATCCGTCCCAATCATTCCGTTCAGAAACACATAACATTATTTTTTACATTTTATTATTATAAAATCCTACATACATAATTACATATGTCTACATAAACTCACGCCAAGGTGCCACCTGCTACGATTTTTACATACTCCGGCGTGCGTGTTTGCTTGACTATACTCCATACGTTGAGGCACTTAAAAAAGGTAAACAAAAAAACCAGGAGTAAAAGAGAAAAGGAGTAGGTATGTAAGAGTCTTATGCATTATGTAATATTTATTTAAGTCATAATCGGGTTTATGATGACTTACAAGCAAGTCATAGCAACAATTTACTGCCTTTCTAGATTGAGCTCGTTATTATCGACGTCTATCCCTAGCCAAGTTGCAAACGATAAACGTGAACGCTTAGTAATCTCCAATAGATTTTCAACTTTATACCTAAGAACATAAAGTTGAAAATCTATTAAAGACTACTGAGCGTTAGCGACCGGAACGAACGAAAACACTATGTAATCTTCAATAGATTTTCAACTTTATAGCCTATAACATAAAGTTGAAAATCTATTAAAGACTACTGAGAGTTTACGTTTATCGTTTGTGACTTGGCTAGGGGGGCTGAGCTATTATTGATGACAGGGTGAAAGTTCAGTGCAGTTCGGAATAGTGATCGTCTTGTAATGTGTTCAATACTTATACTGTTTGCGGTGTAGCATGGTGCGAGTGACAGGTGACAGAAAGGGTAAATTTATTCAATTTACTACAGTTATTTCTGAGTCCGAATTATAAACACAATCTGTATGTAGGTACGGATCATACGTAAAATACAGAATCAGTAAAAACAAGTCATCATCTGCCTAGCCTTTTCCCAACTATATTGGGGTCGGCTTCCAGTCTAACCGGATGCAGCTGAATACCAGTATTTTACATGGAGCGACTGCCTATCTGACCTCCACAACCCAGTAACTGGGTAATACGATACCCCTTGGTAAGTCTGGTTGTCAGATTTTCGGGCTTCTGACGACCCGTAACGACTATCAAAGATCCACGAATGACAGCCGGGACCAACGGCTTAACGTGCTTTCCGAGGCACGGAGGAGTCTTGGTATGTAAAGATGGTCACCCATCCACAGACCAACCCCGGCAAGCGTAGCTTAACCTGATGGATCGACCCGTGCGGCAGTTATTACTTAGCCACGAGCTCCTCGAGAATCAGTAAAAACAAGTAAATTATAATATATTTTACCCTTTCTGTCACCTGTCACCCGCACCATACTACACCGCAAATAGTATAGCTAACTTTATTTCTACACTTTCTTTGAATATAATTGAATTTTACGGAATAAATACTACACAACTTTATAATAGAATACCCTCTAGTATAAGAAATCTACACACCTTCAATGTATTCAAAACTAAACTTAGTCAGTATATAAACGCGGATCAATCACTTCTGGTGAAATGAACTGACGAAACATTAGATGACAAGCTTTGTGTAATATGTGTATGTTTTAGTGTGGTGTAACTGATGACGACGAACTTTTTGTAATTTATGTTTATATGTTCCAGTATTGTTCTCAAGTGAGTGACATGTATGTCTTTATTGAGAATAAAGTTTCTGTAAACCTAACCTAATATTTAAGTGGGAACAGGGCCTTCGATTCTAAGTACAAATATATTCCCCTTTTTTCTTCCTGAATAATGCCTCTAAAGCAATCTTTTTTTTTATAAAATCAAGGTTTGTTGTAGACACGTCCCTGTTAGCTTCTTTTTTCAGCAACTTATTGGTAAACAAAATATAACCCTTCAAAAATTACAAAAATTTTACTTTTTTTACCGCCGTGGTTAGAGACGAGAGTTATACAGGGTGTTTGGCGCATGGCCCGGCACAATTTTTTCAGGGATTTGGGAGGTCATTAGCTAGGTTCTACCCATACACCCTTTGTCCCAAATGTCACGGTTGGTTACATATGATTATTTTTTTAAAATGAAAAAAATTCCCAAAATGTGTCCTTTAATTTGAAATAACTTTTTTGTTTGTGGGTGTAGTGGCACAAAACAAATTTTGTTGCATTCTCCAAAGTCCTTTAAATCTAAAAACATCTTTGTTTTATACAACTGGTTTCAAGAAAATTCCTTACAAGCTTCCAAAGTTAATTTTTGTATTTAATGAATGAAATTTTACAACTTCTAAATTAATTATAAAAAAAACTAAAAGCTATTTTGAACTTAGCTAGAACCTAGCTAATGACCTCCCAAATCCCTGAAAAAATTGTGTCGGTCCATGCGCCAAACACGCTGTATAGGAACCTAGACATACTCTTTCTGAAATTTGTTATGTAAAAATAATTAATCAGCTCAGTTTTCGAGGAGAAAAAAGAGGTAATACGAAACGTTAATCTCGTTATTTTTTTTTGTGAATAATAGGGTATATTACACTCATTTTTAAAAGTATCTCAATCAGATTTGATAGTGCTAATGAACCACTAAAAAATTCACAAAAATTTTATTTAATCGTTAAGTGGCATAAAAATGCATAAAAATGTTGTATTTTCAAATTTCGCGCGTAATTGACGAAAACGCTGGACGCAGTGGACGCCATATTGCTCTGTGGTCATGACGTCAGTTGGCTGTGTAAACAAATGCAGTGATATTTTTTAAGTCATAAAGTGTTGTTAATAAAAATTACGTTGGTTACGAAAATAATAAAAAGCCCATATAGATTAAAGGTACGGTGATAGTTGACAGTTAACATTTTCTAAGTTTACATAGCCGTGTGACGTAATAACATGGCGACTACTATATAATGGTGTTAGGAAACAGATTAAAAAATCTGAAACCTTTGAATTAAATTTTAAAATTTATTTGCTATTTTATGAACTAAAACTAACGTTTTCCGACTGCTTTTTTCTAAGCTATCTCAAAAATATATTTATCGATTTTTTCAAGTATAGAGTAAAACACCCTATTGGGCTGAGCTGCAGCTGTCCGCTGTAAAAAAAAAATTGCGTCCAACTGCTGGCCGCTAAATGCAAGCAGACTAAAAAAGCAAAATGACAGCACAATAACGTGACGCGAGTGTAAGACGTAGCTGTCCCGCACACTAGCATAACAAAGTTGGCTTGTTTGTTTTAGTTCTTCTGCAGCGTGACACTATCTTGATGATGATGAAAAAATTTCTTTGAAAATATGTTATTCAAAGAAAATCTTTCGTCATCATCTACCCAGCCTTTTCCCAACTATGATGGGGTTGGCTTCCAGTCTAACCGAAAGCTGATGGTGAAGTACCAGGAGAACTCTTCAACGATTAACGCCCCTGTATCGGGAAAAGCAATATTTGTGAAAGGTCATGAGTACTTGACATCAGGCTATTGTAATTTAGATAAATGAAAAAACTGCCCCACTAAAAATCGAGAAATAAAAACGGGAGTCGGTGGCAAATAACGAAAATACAAAACCAAAGACACCGACTTCCGAAATTCAAGTTATTCTTCACTTTGTAGTGTTTTTTTTGGAAGTTGGTAGTTTTTTTTTTTTTGAAAAAAGTTTTTGCAACAGAACTTTGTTTCGAATGAAAATTAATCTTCAACCCGTAACTCAATAGCTCAGCAACAGAGCCAGATTAACCGAATGACCTATCACGATCATCAATGTCCTTATAATCAATCAAAATTGTAAGTATCAATTTACAAATCATTCTTGTCACCCATCCGATCTGTAACCGGTTTGAAGATTGCTTAACTTATGCGTTCTGCGTACGAAATTGAGTCACAGACTTGCGACCTACTTGGTCGAATCTTTAATACATGATCTTGTTTACTTGAGACATCTTTACGATTTATATGGAGGTATAACGTAAGCAGACTTCTTGACCCTGTCACTTTTTTTGTTTTTGAAATTATCAATAACTTCTCCCGCTCTGGGCGGAGTGGGAGGACGTGTCTGACTCTTACTGACTAAAACCCACCCGTGTTCCTTCAGTTGCCTGTACGTTGCCAGAGGCCACGGTATACCTTTCGGATATTCCCGCGACCCCGGCAGGCATCGGCCCTAGCGGACCCCGTCAGTTGTGCTGACATCTCTTTGAGGCGCGCGTGGAACATAACGCGCCGTCGACCCGGGCCTGGTCCTTATCGGATGGAGAGCTACCCATTGCTCACCGTCCGCATTAGCCCTGCCCCTCAAACCCTTTTTTTTAAAGTGACGAGTCAAATCAATTGTTTGGATGTTTTACTTTTAAACAAAACTCACATAACATCACGCCTGTATTCCCCAAAGGGTTTAGCAGAGGTGTACCTCTAGTACTCCCACATTTCGCCAGGTATCTTTAAATCCCATGTGACGGGGGCGAGCCTATTGCCATCAAGCGGGCATAAATCCAGTCTCCAGGCTCTTACTGAGAAATTCCAGATGGAGAAACCCAATACCACTTTGCCTGACCCTGGAGTTGTACCCAGGACATCATGCTGTTCAGCAGTAGCAATTGCAACCCTAGACCAGGGAGGCAGTACTTGAAATGTATAAGTGCACAGTAAGCAGACTATTCAACCCTGCCCAAAAACTACTCATTTTTAGGGTTCCGTACCTCAAAAGGAAAAAACGGAACCTTTATAGGAAGTCAAGTCGTTGTCCGTCCGTCAGTCTGTCAAGACCCTTTTTCTCAGAAACGGTTGGAGATTACAAATACGAAGGTCTATGGTCCTTTGGAGTTCTATAGAGTGCTTCCCGTTGACCTAGAATCATGAAATTTGCAAGGTCCACAGCACATGGATAGGCAAAAGTCCGAAAATCGTAAATTTGTAGTTTTTACCCGACTACGGTGAAGCAAAAAGGAGGGTTATGATTTTGACCGGTAAGTATGTATGTAGTATGTTCATCTGTTACCTCATAACTTCTAAACTACTGATCATAATTTGACAAATGAGGTACCGTTGGAAGCCTCTTGACCGTCCGCTGGTTAGAGGCTACGTGACGTCACATTAAATACACTTATATGTAAGACATGCCATTATAATTTTGTAGGTGTGCAGGCATGTGACCACGGCTTCACCTTGACCATTTTTGTAAATATGTCTTGATTTCTGTCTGAAATATTTTCTTGTGTCATACATTTCAGAGCGTGATTTTTCAGTAATCGGGTTTTAGTTTTTGAACTTACTTTTTATCACACATCGCGACGTATATCGCTGTATGGCAGAAAATGTTATTCAACTACAATGTTAAGTTTGTTTTTGGGATAAATACCTTAAGGCTTGTAATCATGCCAATAATCTTGAGTGGTTAGCTTGCGTGTTCTGTACTGAGCTCACGCAACGTGCCATATGGCCAGCCAGTAATAGGACTCGTCCATCAAGGAGCGCTGTCCCCAATTTGACGCATTTATAAGTTATTGTAATAAAAATAATACATATTTGTAAAAAGTAACAAAATCAAATCATTTTTCTTTGTATTGCAAAGCAGTAGATATATTTTTTATACTCTTTTGATAAGAAATTAAGGAGTAAAATGGTTTCATCTCAATGATTTGGAGGTGATTTGGCATTTTTTTTTCTTGTTATGTGATACCGATAGAAAATTTGTGGCTGAATCAAACTACGTATCATATCATGTAGATTACTAACAATTTTTCTCAGATGTAATTTCTCTGTAATTGCCGACGAAAAGTTGCTTCATCTGAATGCTTTTTTTAAGCTTTTTTCGAGAGAGCAGCCTTAATAACCCTTCATTGTGCGTGGTCCGACACGCATTTGGCCGGCTTTTTGTCAATGACGACGTTTGAACGCTTATTAACATATTTTGTTTCTTTATTTGTTTCCCTAATTTTATTACATTTATTTCATTCAAACGGATGTTTTTCGTCAAATCAGGCATTCCTCACTAATGTGAATTTTGCATAACTTCCTGTTGAGTGTAACCATAGATTACACAGAGTTTATTATTGGTAGTGACGCTTCGAAAAGTTGCCACTACATAATGCGCAAAACGTTTTGAGGATGATACTCTCGTAGCATGTATGTTTCCCTTTTCTTTTCTTATAATCACATTTAAATTGAATTATATTATTTTTCTGTAAGTACGCTGTACTGTGTACAGTACTGCTGTGCAGTGCCGGTACAGCGTCCTAGTTATTGTTTTTTGCTGCACCGAACGACGTCAATACGTCGGCGCCGGTTGTCGCTGAAAACCAGCGCTGGGGCTCTGTCTTGCATAGGGTCGCAGCATAATGCTGAGCGATAGCCGTTTTGCGTGGATGTGACGCATGTTTCCCACAACCTTTTCTATTTTTTTTTGTGTAAGCTCTTTTTTGCGTCATGTTTACCGCAAATAAACGGATTTTCTTTCTTTTTCTTTCTTTCTTTAATGTTGAGAACCTACTAAAGATATTTACTTGGATTAAAAATATAAGAAAATGCGGGACAAAATAACATACATAAACCATGCGTTCTTCCTATGGGGGTCGGCCAGGGCCGGAGCTAGACTTGATGATAAGGTAGCTGATGTTAGGTAGGGCGAAAGTAAAAATTTCACTTGATCTGTTCAGGTCAATCGATTGTTGTCTTTCTTGATTTGTGAACTTGTGTGAGTCAGTTAATACTTAATTGTCAGGGGTGGTATACAGGGTGGCTAATTTAGATCATTCAGTATGGGAAAGTCTGAAACTATAAGACATACGAAGATCTCTTCTTAGGACCCATGTCATCGATTTTAGTAACAAGAAAAACTGCATTTATACATTTTAAAAACTTGTACTCAGCTCGGGAATCGAACCCGGACGTTTTGAAAAATAAAACTAACACTATTTCTATTTAGAAATCGATTGTGTAGGTCTTAAGAAGTAAATTTTACTATGAAATATGATGTCTAAAATGAATAAAATGCATTGTTTTCATATCCTTTCATTTATTTAAGTAAGTTTTCAACTCGTTTAGGTGTGTAAAATTGTCTCTATGGTTGGTTTTACTCTGATTTATATTATTATTTCTCCAATCGCATTCAATATAACAAATAAAAAGTCCTTTCTTAAAACAGCTGATTTATCGATTCGCCATGTTATTAAAAACACGAAGGACTTCATTAAGATCAACTGACTTGCTTTTTTCTTTTCAAAGGCCAAATACTGGCTGGCTTTCTTTCGTGATCCATTGATAGCCTATGCCTATTGATTGCAATTAAAGTTGAAAATGTCTAGACTGCCTCGTTGGTCTAGTGGTCGCAAGCGCTACTGCTGAGCATGAGGTCCTGGGTTCGATTCCCGGGTCGGGCAAAGTGTTATTGGGTTTTTCTATCTGAAATTTCTCAGTAGCACTTGGAGTCTGGATTTGTGCCCGGTTGGCAATAGGCTCGCCCCCTATTACAATGGGACTTAAAACATAACTGGCAAAATGTGGGTGTACCTACTACAGGTACACCTCTGTCCAACCCTTCGGGGAAATAAGGCGTGATGTTATGTGTGTTGAAAATGTAGATTTGCACACAGCATTTTTGGTCAGTTAGTCAGTTTCGGACGGTTAAAGCCACATAACTGAGGGATTAAGTTAACTATACAAGAATAGAAACAAAACGTATGTTTGACATTTTGACGAGATTTCTTATCTTTTGTTTATATCGACAGATGGATCAGTTACAAATGTTCTGTGTGTTAACGGTGTTTTCGACTTGGTCATAGACGAACAAAAAAAGTCGGACAGATTCTCGCTAACAAGAAACTGTGTCACTCAAGTCGGCCAGCTCGTTGTACGCAGGCCAGCACGCACACATTCACTCATTACTTAGTCAGCCAATAGTCACGCAAACGTCAACACTCACACAAAAGTATTCACCTATACGTACAGCGAGCTGGCCGACTTGAGTGACACAGTTTCTTGTTAGCAAGAATCCGTCCGACTTTTTTTATTCGTCCATGGACTTGGAACTAAAAGTTAAGCCGTGGTTCTAAATTTTTTAATTAATGTCGACCCGAAAACGTAAGAAAAGTGATATTTATATTTTATATTAAAAAAAAAATATCGTCAATTGAATAAAAAAACATCCTTTTTTCCATCAACACAAGAGCAGAAAACACGCAGAGGTAAAGCACATTAAAACGCCAAATAAAACAAATATCAAAACATTATTTATTCCCTAGAATAACGCACTAACTGAGGCTTGAAGGGATAGTGGCGTCACTAGACGAGCGCGACATCACAGACAACAAGCACGGGATTTTTTTGTGCTTGTCAAGTAATTTTGACCGTCTAGGGACGTCATTATTCATCCCGTAGTCTGGCTGTTCTTAATCAATTTTTTTTCTGTACCGTCCACCCATCTCTTGAAAGGTCTGCCTGTCTTCCTTTTCTTATTTCTGGGGATCCAGTTTGTCACGACCTGGGCCCATCTTTGTTCTAGCCTCTGAATGTGGCCTGCCCATTTCCATTTTAGTTTAAGTATTAATTTGCTTAATAACATCTTTCCTTTATTTTTCTAATCGACGTACTATTTCGCTCGGTCTCTTAGTTTTACGTTCCTATGGGACAGTTTAGGATAAGTAAAAAAAAACATCAGGAGGATGTTGAATGTGATATTTCTCAACCAAAACGAAGCATTAACCAGCCAATTAGCCAGATACTTACGATTTTAACTAAGTACATATTATCTAAAACAATAGAATAATAAAAAAAACCTACATCAATAAGCTTTTGTTGAAATTTTCCCAAACAGGTCAATGAATGACAATGAATGACGGTATGAAGCAATCGATTGAACGAATGAATGAACTTGTCATGGTACGGTTGACATGCAGGTCGGGTTTTTATGATTAAGACTTCTTTTGTTTTACATGGTCAGCAGAGGTTGGTGTGAATCGAGTTGTCGTTTGTAGTGTATTAATCATGTATATCATACAATTAAATGTGACAATAAATAATATAGTAATTTTATTAGACTTTTTCAATGTTAACAATGTTTGAATTCCTATTTACTTCATTTATTTTTTTATTCATGCTGCTACTCATTATTTATGTAATGTGTTGTGCCCGATAGCCCATGTGAACTTCATCATTATTATTCAGACCTTGTAAACACATGTCGTTATGCAATAAATATTCGAATTAAATTGAAATCCATTTAGGGCCGATTTTTCAATCCTCACTTAAATCGTTGAATAGCGTATAAAATTATCTGGCTGTTTATCAGGCGAATAAATAGTTTAAAATTTTCAATCGTATAATAACTGAAGAATGTGTGTGTGAAGTTGGTCAACAAAGACCACAGATCTGTGGTCTTTGTTGACCAACTTCACACTATCATGTGCAAGCAAGATGCACAAATACAGTATTCAACGTGCTTAACGACTTTGCGACCGAATTCGGTCGGATAGCGATCGCAATCTAAACTGCCGCCCCTGCACCATAATTACCTTACCGATAGCAATCACTATCTGAATCATTTTGAAGGATATTGCTAATCCATTGCTTCATATGTTCGAAACATTTGTCCGCTCAACAACGTAAATAACGCAATGAATGTTGTTGAACTGTCAAAATGAAACCGATTGTGATTGATCGTGTGGTATGTAATCAGGGTGTGGGCGTCTCGCCATCTCATGCCCTTTTATTCCTGTTTAATTTAATTTAGTGTTGGCGCAACATAATTGTCTTCTTCGTCCTAACATCTCTAGTATGATACACATCCTAACATCTTTAGTTGTTTTTATTTTTTATTACGGACGCTTTTAGCGTGCACATCTTTCTACATTGTTCTCACATGTATAATTTCAACATGTATTATGTAACCAATGTTTTATAACAATTTTTATTTAAAAGAGTGTCCGTGGAGTTTCTTGCCCGTTCTTCTCCTAGTATAGTTCGATTCAAAGTTAATGGCGGCTCGGAAGTTAGCTGCTGTCTGCGCAGTACCGCACCCCTCACCCCCGCTGACCCATGAATTTGTTACTGCGCAGCGACTCGCCTCATGTTCCGAGCCACCATTAAGTTTGAATCGGGTTGTACTTACTACTATGGCGAATGGGCAACTAGCTTCATATTTCTGACTGACTGACTCCTTGACAATTCAAAAGTGCCTGTAAATGGTTTAATTGAAATAGATGCTTTGCGTAGCCCTCATCTCAGTACCTACTCACCTCCTTTCTAGCCGTAACATCTTTGTGAAATACATAGGTATCATAATGATATTATTTCAGTAGTGCTAATAACAAAAGATGGCGATGTCTTGATCAGTGGTGACATAAACGTACATACATACCATTTCCATTTTCAGCTTGACTGCCCCGTTGTTATCGTTGTTGCTTGCGCGACTGCTGATCGTGGGGTCCTGGGTTTCATTCCCGCGTCGGGCGAAGGGTTATTGGGTACTCTCATTAGGAATTTCTTAGTGGCGGTGTGATACACCCGTGCCTTGACAAGCACGTTAAGCCGTTGATACTGCGCCTGATCTCTCTTCGGTCTCATTGGACTATAGAGTTAGGGAAGAGAGAGTCCACCTGTGTCTACGCACACACTTGAGCACTATAATATCTCCCGCACCGAAGGGTGGTCTCCACTGAGATTGGTCGCCATGTTACGTCGGGTGCAGACTCGCGGATTACATATATTTTACTAGCACTTTGCCCGCGGCTTCGCTCCCGTGGTCTTTCCCGCGGGACCCGTTATTTTTCCCAGGATAGTAAGTACTATGTTACTCCCTGAAAACTAAGCTTTCTAATGGTAAAAGAATTTTTCAAATCGGTCCAGTAGTTTCGGAGCCTATTCAATACAAACAAACAATCAAATCTTTCCTCTTTATAATATTAGTATAGATTGTATTTCATACACCTATTTAATAAAATAGAAAAAGTATTTATTGAGACAAGCACAGGAGATCTCAATTAAACACACACTCATTGATAATAAAAATTTAAAAAAACTAAGTAAAATTAAAATAAAAGTATAAAGTCCTGTGCGAGGCCAAAAGGCTCCTATCTCAGCATATTCATTGTTATACCTACTTCAAGATAACATGATATTTCTTGTTTTGTTGTTTTTTTTTACATTGATTATGTAAAGTCTTACATGTATATTTAAATAAAGCATCATTGAAATACAAAGCAGCATTCTTTCCACTTATGGAAGTTGGAACATTTAAATTGTAAATGAGATTTTGTTTATAAAGCAAAACAATTTTATTCTGTTGTTATTTTGACACTTTTATGTACCGTCGACCGCTTATCGGTGGTTAACTTGAGCTGGCCTGACGTAGTACGGAATTACAATAGAATAAGAGGCCAGGGGGCCTACCATGCACTCTTATAGCAGGTCAATTATCGACGGAAAGTGAACTGCCGGGCTATTTTGTACCATGAACACGTCAAATAACAGGCGAGTTGAACTGACTTCCGAAATAATATTTAAAAAAAAAAAAAGTTTATCTTATTATGTGCATTACAATTTTAATAAGTTACCAAAGATCATAACGGAGCTCCCATTTAAATATTTTAAAATTAAACTACGTAGATGGTTGATAGAATTGTGTTTTTATAGTTTACAAGAATTTCTGCAACATAAAGAATAAAAAATATTTTGAGTTTCCTTTTGTTTTGTGATGTTCTTTAATTCGTATAAATAATTGTTGTTACATAGGATAATGCTATTTTTAGGTTAAGTTTTGTTATGTGCGTACCTCCTTATATTTAAAAGAAAGTTTTCTGTAACTAGGTATATCTTATTAAATGAAATGAAATGAAATTGTTTATTCTGTAAATAGGATATAGGAATCACTTTTACAACTCATCTAAAAAAAAAAAAAATTTGCTATATGAGTTCGGCGTTTTCTATCTGACTACTCTGAGAAGAAAGGCCGAAACAAACTCAGAGGTCACAGTCTCTTTTAAAGTCCAGACATAATCTTGGTCAGGCCATATGAGGACCATGTAGATTAGTCTGAAATTATCTTTTAAGAAAAGAACCACACAGATTTGAGTGGACCTGTCCTGTCAGTGCAAGCATTTGTCAGTAATCGTGGAGCTCAACTCAGAACTTAAGGAGCTCAACTCGACGAACAATACCAAAGAAAGGAGTTGGGTAGGCCGCATAAACTACTCAAACTGCCAGACCATCATTAAAACCAACCGAAATAAGTAGTACCTATTAATGTAAAATTAATTTGCATGCCTTAACAGGCAAAATATGGACTGTACATTAAACCACCAACTTTCACAACTGGTAACACCTGTATTTTCTGCAAAGAAATTATTCTTATTCTTATTACCAAACAGTTTTTTTTATTATTTTTTTATTAAAAAAATCTTATTTAATTTTGAATTTTGTCTCAACCAAATAGTTATGATGCGAAGAGTAACCTATCTATCAAGTCGGAGTGCCCTAATAGTTATTATTATTTATTATTATACTTCAGGCTTCGTTCTCGATATAACATTTACAATGCAGCTTCGTCACGTAGTCGACAACCATACGCATATTTAGAGCTGAAAGCAAAAACTAAACGCACAAGTATAGCTACTACACTGTCATCTGTCATTCTTTACGTTTGCGCGGCAACCAATACGTTGTAATTCCCAAAGAATATTAATTATAGTGTTTAAAACTAGTTTAAAGTGTGTTTAAAGTTGGCATAAGTTATCATGCCGAAACGAAAACAAAAGGAAAAGAATATTATCTTCTAAAAATCCGAAGACTACATGAAACGACACCGGTACAACACCGATTCATCAGTTTTTCTTCACAAGATAAAACAATGTAACACGCGGGTAATGTACGAGATGCATTGACGCGAACAAATAATTCGGGGCGTTTACGAGATAAACGGACGAGTTATATCATTGTCTTAAAAGTTTATACAGTAAAAACGTAAGTATCTTACATGGCTTATAAACGATATTTATTGTACCTCGCGGGTAATGTACGAGATGCATTGACGCGAACAAATAATTCGGGGCGTTTACGAGATAAACGCACGAGTTTTATCATTGTCTTTAAAGTTTTATACAGTAAAATGTAAGTATCTTACATGGCTTGTATACGATATTTATTGTACCTCGCGGGTAATGTACGAGATGCATTGACGCGAACAAATAATTCGG
Organism: Xanthia togata; assembly: GCA_963853775.1. NCBI lineage: Eukaryota > Metazoa > Arthropoda > Insecta > Lepidoptera > Noctuidae > Xanthia > Xanthia togata. The sequence continues at coordinate 7,789,107 of OY970817.1, read as the reverse complement.
GGCGTTTACGAGATAAACGCACGAGTTTTATCATTGTCTTAAAAGTTTTATACAGTAAAACCAAAGTAACTTACATGGTTTGTATACGATATTTATTGTACCTCGCGGGTAATGTACGAGATGCATTGACGAGAACAAATAATTCGGGGCATTTACGAGATAAACGCACGAGTTTTATCATTTACCTATTTTAATAGTGTAGTCCGAGAGGCTACGCTTAGGTATGTATATTATGGTACATGGTCGGGGTCAAATCTATCTTTTTGCAGATATCTAGGTACTTGATGACTGTGTCGAACCACCAGTTTTATTTGACACAAATCCGGATAACTCTAATACAGCTATGACTGTAATTGACGCTCTACCTGAGCCTGACCGAGCACCTGTGCTAGACACTGCACCTACTAATGGTTTATCCCTGGATGTGCTGCAAGCATTATGGGATTTGATGCATTAATATGCATACAAATGAGCATTAAACAACGACTTAACCTGTATTTGAAATACAATTTTGAAGAAGGGACTCACCATTTTAGGTGTTGCATTATCTATGTTAATCAACAACAATAATAATGATAGAGATCAACCAGCTCAGTGACGCTAGAAGGATGTTAACAGAATTACACTTCACTCAATCAAAACCGTGGAAAAAACCTTATTTTCCCCGTCCTGGCCAAAAATGCTTAGATATCGTCAAATAATTAGAAACAGATAATCACCTTTATTGTAATCTTACCTTCATGGTAACAGCCTATTTCAAAAGATAAAAAGTCCTACAAGCTTACCAAAGAACAGGCCAATCTATAAACAAGCCAACTACTTTTACCACAACCCGTCAGGGAAACTTAAGTGGTTCACTTGGTTACACACATACAACCAACAGAGGACAAATTTGAGGCTGGGACACAAGAAACCACAGTTCTCATATCAAGCAAGGAAATATCAAAGAACAATACAACCAGTACCAGCCACCGCATGCTGTGACAAAGCCCAAAGCCCCACAGGACAAGACTCGTGCTCGATACTAGAGTTAGTCATGCTGGAAGATTAAATATTTTTTACCTTGTTGGCAAAGCATCTGATGATGTTTCAATATTGAAACATGTCAATGGATACTCAATACCTTTTATTGACACACCTTATAAGTCACAATCTCAACAGTCATTATAAAATGATATTATAAATGATCCTGATATGCATACCGCCATTAATAATCTGCTGGCATTAGGTGCAATTTCTCCTTGCACCTTATGTGTTTTGTTTCCAAAAACTGAAGGGTAGCAAAAGATTTATTATAAACCTTTGCTAACAAATTTGTAACTGCAGTAATAATAATGCTGTGTAATTTCTACAGGAGACTATTGATTTAAAAGAATGCTATCTAATGGTAAATAGTAATCCAGTTCACCGGAAGTATTGATGCTTTGAGCATGATAAATTATACAGATTTAATGCATCCCCATATGTCTTGTGTTCTGCACCTTATGTGTTCTCTAAAATTATGAGAACTGTGGTTAAACAATTTAAAAATCAGTACAAGACTTTGATGACCTCTTGTGCATTGATTCTGATTATAAAACATGTTTGGAAAAATGTTAATGAAACAATTGCAATTTCCAAAATTCCAGATTTGATATAAATAAAAAAAAAAAAAATAGTTAATTAGACCATAGGTACTCAGTTAATAGGAACATTGACTGCCACATGCCTGATACCTGGCAAGTACATATGTTTGGCTTAACACAAAACTGTTAGACCACAAAACTATTACACCATAATAATCATAAATATCATGGTTTACTTTAAAGTAAAGGCTGATAAAAAGATTATCATTCACCCAGATATTAAACTAGATCTACAGCAGTGGGCTGATAATATCAATAGTTTACACATAAAAAGTATTGCATACTCAATATATGATTCGGAAATATTTACAGGTCAAGAAGTGGGTGGGGGGCCATTTGTAATGATAATATGGTTCATGGATTCTGGAAAGAGACAAAAAAAATAAATTATAAGTACTTATCACATAAATCATCTAGAACAACTTGTCATATTTTTACCTTAAAAATGAGTGTTAAAAATATACAATATTCACATATATTGTTACATGTTGATAATAAGTGCCATATTAACCAAATGGGAGGTATTCAGTACCTACATTTAAATAACTTTGCCAGAAGCCTATTTAGCAATGGTGTGAAGATAAACTTTGGCTATTTGCTTCTTACATGAAGAAACTTGGCTATTTGCTTCTTAAATACAGCCAATACTGACATAAAGTAGAAAATAAATACCTTCACATTCCAGTACAATTTGTGACTCATTTAATCTGTTTGGTCAACCTGATAGGTATTGACTTTTACTTCAAGAATTAATGCAAAAACGTCAATCTTACATATCCTGAAAACCGGCCCTGATGCATCGACTGTAGTCTATGCTATTACCATGTCTTGGTCAAACTACATTTTTACTACGCGTTTTTGTGCCCATTTTGCCTATTATTAAGATATTAACAAAAAATTAAGAATGGAAAATTGACAGGCATTATGGTTATGGCATACTAGCCGTCATAAGCCTGACAGAATCACCCTCTACATCTCCACCGGGATATTATCCGGAAGGCAGGGCTAAGACTAGCTATCTAAGTTAATTTTTTTGTAGTTAATTTAAGTTCTCTTTCAAATAATACCATGGAACAATACAATTTTACCTATAAATTATGGTGGGCTATTTGTCAAAAACAAAGTACTTACCATTTACAACATCTATAGGTACCAATCTAAATCATTTTTTTTTTTTTTTTTTAACCAAGCAATTCAAGATAAGGGCCCCTTGTATGGGGTCTTTAAATTAACTTAAGTCAGCTCTTGCTATCGCAGTAGACTCAAACATGGGGGTTATGACCGCATCAAGAGGCTACCTACTTAAAGGTTTCTATGGGGCCAAGTATGAAACTAGCTGGGACCCCAAGTTAAGTCTTAAATGTTTTAAAAATAAACTTTGACTTTTTAAAAATAATTATAAAAATACCTAACTGCACAGTAAATCATGCAGGTCTGGTCCTGGGTCCTGGTCACAGCCAACTGAACCTTTTTTATTACCTTTGAAAAGTCCGAAAGTCTAGCTAGTACATTATGTGATTACATTAACTATAGGTAGGTACTCAGGGCATTAGAAGGAAATAATACTCACTTAATACCTTCATTGTATAAGCCCCCACAAACCAGTTTCTGCCTCTACCATTCTCTCACCACCACCTCTATCATTTGGTTTCTATAATATAGGTAATATACCAACTCTTTGTTTCCATCATAGATATTAGTGTTTTTTCAGGACATAGTACTAGACATACCTCGACATCCACTACGAGTAGGTACTAACGCTAAGGGAGCGTCATTCGATGTAATAATGGCAAACGTCAGGCTAGAAAAATAGCTCTTTCACCTTTCGGTAGACTTTAATAGAGCAATTGTCAATAATTCAAACGAATTTACTCATGCTGTGCTTAATACTGAACAAAATACTTGAGTATTATGAATGTTACGTACCTATCATTATAACGTATCTTAAAAAATATAAATCTAAATTAGACCAGAAGTTCAATATTAAGATGAATAATTTGATTGTTTATCTACTTATATTGGTATCTTATTAAAAAAGTATAAAACAAAATTTGACAAGTTCAATAATAGGATGAATAATTTGATTATTTATCTATAATGGTATATTGTTTAGCTATAGATATTTGATTAAAACTTGTTTATAAGTTGGATAATAAGTCCGTTATTAAGATGAATGAGACTTTATCTATTATTTTTTATTAAGTATGTCATTTGTATCCAAAAAACTAAAAGATTTAATATGTTATTGAAATACGATTTATTTATAATTTCATATTGGAAATCTCAATTTTCCTCATAATCTCTTAACATCTGCATTGTAAATGTTATATCGAGAACGAAGCCTGAAGTATAATAAGTGATCAAACGAACTTACCTGTTGTGAAGTTCGATCATTATTATACGAAGGGCTTCGTTCGAAGATATAAGGAACCCTCCCTACCCTACCCCAGAAAAATTGAGATTCTCTTCTTACTCTAAAATAATGACAGATGACAGTGTAGTAGCTATACTTGTGCGTTTAGTTTTTGCTTTCAGCTCTAAATATGCGTATGGTTGTCGACTACGTGACGAAGCTGCATTGTAAATGTTATATCTTCGAACGAAGCCCTTCGTATAATAATGATCGAACTTCACAACAGGTAAGTTCGTTTGATCACTTATTATAATACGTATTATTAGATCGTGCTCATATCATCGTAGTTATATTTCTAAAAGGAGGAGGGTCTATGTTCGTCTGTACGTTTTTTTTAATATATGTCCCTCGAGAATTTCGTCAATTGTGGACCGAATTTGTTTTTTTTTTGTGTCATTAATTGGCAGAGAAAGCTTTGCGGTGGTCCCATATAAATAATTTTACTACCAAAATGAAAGAAAATCACTATTACTTATTGGAGTTGTCAACAATTAATACTTGTCTAAATAAAAAATAAAACATAAGTTCGTAAAGTCAGACAAAATAAAAAAGGGGAAGCAATTCTTACAAATATATATTTTTTTAACTAGTGAGCCCAAATTAGAATTTGTGTGGGGTAGGTACCACAACTAAAAAGTTATTGGTTTAGAATGTTAGTTGTTTTGCTACCAACTTCCGAAATCAAAGTTATTTTTCACTTTATAGTGTTTTTTTTTTTGGAAGTCAGTATTTTTTTTTTACCAATAGTACGGCTTGTAATCCAAACGATCACAGTACTTAGCGTGTGAATTTTAAAATTGCAATTTACCTAAACGTCTTTGCGTACACGCTGTTCCTATGTTATTATTTCGGAACACATACGCAATTTGTAACGTCATTTCCTGCGATTATTTTAACGGTGAATGGTGACGGCAATATGTGACATACTACGTGTAAGTAGGAGTTTTCACATGCAGACAAGCCGGCTGTGCGGTGATACCATTAATAATATCAGTTTGAGTACAAAACATAAAATGTAAATTGGCTGACAACTCTTGAACGTAATTGGTATTTTTTTTCGATTAAAGTAGATTTTACAGTCGCCGTCGAAAATATTATACAAATCATTACAAAGCTTCAAATGTTATATTTGGGAAGTTCAGACCACCTAAAATCTTTTAAAATGGATCGGAGGTTAAAGCTTCGTGCAGACTAGCGCGACGCGACACCGGTTATTGTTATACCGTGAAGTTTTATTAGAAAATGTATTGTTCGAATCGCATCGCGCCGTCGCATCGCACTGGTCTGCACGAGCCCTAACTTACAAACACAAAGCGCCAGAGTAATTGAGCTACAAAACCTCTCTACTCCTCGAGTTCTGTTTAAAAGATTTACACCCTTTTAGGAAGGATATAAAAAAAGAAAACGTAGACTGCGCTGTGCACGCGCGACGCCGCGGCGCCCTGGGCCCGCGCGTCTGCGTCAGTGCGCCACCTCCCCGTCAAGCCAGACAATCAGACAATATTTTTATTAAATGACATATTATGACAGACAATATTTATTATCATTTTATTTTTGTGAATTTTTTATCAATAAATTTTAAGTGTATTTTGTGCAGCGTATTTTTTTTTCATTTAGGTATTTTTATAAATACATAAGTTAAATGCCGGCTGCAGCGATATCGCTCGATGTCCAGGTGAGATGTCCCACTAATCCAAGCCGCGCTTCTTTAAAGGCGAACGGATACACAACATGGAAAGGTTCACAAACCACATAATGTACCATTGTGCCCCCCTTTTTTTTTTTTTTTTTTTTTTTTTTCGGGGGGAAATCCTCGTGGATGTCCTCCGCCCTGGGGAGGGCAGAGGGGTCTGTCAGACTCTTACTGACTAAAACCACCCCGGTGTTCCGTCTCACACTTGCGCCGGGGATCACGAGATCTAATGCGACTTCCGCGATCCCCGGCTAGTGCCGGCCCGCCTCTGCGGGCCACCTCGAGTTTGGGGAGAGTGAGGTGTTAAAATCCCCCCTTACATCATAGAGAGGCGCGCGTGGAACACTACGCGCCGCCATCTCTGGTCCTAAAGAGTAGGGGGCGATGGATTTCCCCAGATCCGTCGCCCCTGGACCCATTTAGGGGGGCTGGAAGAGGGCGTTATCCGCCCTCCGCCGACGCCCGGTGCGTCTGCTGCGGATCGGGTTAGCAGAAGCAATCTCCCGCTCCCTTTCCGCAGCCTCCTTTTGCGAAATGACTGATTCACAGAAGGATACCACCGCGTCCCAGGACTCCTCGCTGCCGACCATCGAGTCGACAACGGCCGGCAGCGACAGGTCACTTCCGACACCTGAGATGAGGGCACGGCGCGGCTCCTGCCAACCAACACACTCTGCCAGCGTGTGCCGAGCCGTGTCCTCCCGACAGTTGACGCAGTGGTGACACCGAGCGTCCGGCTCCCTGTTTATGTGACACAAGTACTTCCCGAAGCAGCCATGCCCCGAGAGCACCTGTGTCACCCGAAACGACAGGGAGCCGTGCCTCCTCCCGAGCCAGCGCTCGAGCACTGGCCGGACCGCCCCGATGGTGACGGGGCCGGCGGTTGGGCTTGAAAGCCTGACCTTTGTGCCCCCCTACCCCATCCTCAACAACTTCAGATCAAAGTTTATGGAAAACGCTGACAAAATTCAAAAATTCTAACCCAGTATTAATTAAAGAGAGAGTTCCCTGGGGCGCGAGACGGTCCGTTGAACTAAGTTTGACGCAATGTCTCCGTCTTGCGACCCAGGAGAACTCAAAAAGTGCCTGGGAGCAATTACTTACCTTCCCTTATAGGATTCTACATCCAAAAAAAATAGGCAAATAAAAAAACGTTATCAAATCAAATTAAAGATAACTGCAACAATTCGACCCTTATTGATCCTAAATTACCTGTTTGCAATAACCCTTCTCGAAGTGGCTTGTGTTCACATGTAGAATCCAAATTAAGTGAAGGTGACACAAGAGGAGCGGCTAAGCTACTGTTCAGTAGCGATGTGGTGGCGCCCTACTCTCCAGAAACTCTTACAGCCCTGTACCCTAGTTACGTAATGCACAATCAATCCGAATCTGAATCGTTTTGAAACAGATTGCTAATACATTGCTTCGTAAGTTCGAAAAAAAAACTGCAGAGCAACGTAAATAACGCAATGAATGTTGTTGAACTGTCAAAATGAAACTGATTAGTCGTAATCGTTTACGAAAATAAGTTGCGTAATTAGATAGCTGGAGAGTAAATATCCAGCGCCTGCCCCCCAGCTGATTGCTGCCGTGAGCTCTTTCCGAAGAGGTTCCGCCGGCGGCCTCGACGGCTTGACTCCACAGCATTTAAAATACTTATTGAGTTCAGGTGCCGGGGAAGCTGGTAAGTTTATTTTGAAGGAGCTTGCGGCTCTAATTAACCTGATGCTCAACGGTGGTGTGAATGATGCCGTCGTCGACGTCTTGTACGCGGCTAATTTATGTGCCCTGTGCAAGAGGGACGGCGGCATTCGTCCCATTGCCGTTCGGTGTACCTACAAGCGTACGGCAGCTAAAATATGCTGCTAATTATAAAAGAGAAACTTTAAAAGCAAGTTCCAGCGACTACATCTTGGCTTTGGATCCAAAGAGGGCTGCGAGGCTGCAGTAAATGCCCTTTCCAGTTTTTTAAACTCCGGTATATGTGAGGTCATCCTGAAGGTTGAAGTTAAGAACGCCTTCAACTCCGTTACGCTCCAGGGACAATTTGTTGGCTGAAGTAAAAAAAGAGTTACCGGTTTTGTGGCAGTGCTATAGGCACCCTTCAAAATTGTAAAACGAAACACTCACATTGTTACCCATGGGTACAATAATTACTGAACTATTTGTCGATACATATAAGTCAAAAAGAAATCTATTAATAATAATAATAAAGAATTTTCAGAGAAAAACAGTTGACAAATGTTAAAACCGGCCAAGTGCGTGTCGGACCACGCACAATGAAGGGTTCCGTAGTTGGGATGAATTTATCGCAAGAACAGTTTGTAGTTGAAAAAACATGTTCTCCTTTATATTCCGTATCGGAGAACATGTTTTTTCAACCACAAATGTAAGTTGGTCGATTATTACTAGTTAAATTGTAAAGCCTACTTAGCTTAAGGAAAACTATTAAGTTTTCCTTGAAACTTCATTAATATGTAGGTACTACTGCCGTGACATTTGAATTTCTAACTATAACCGTTTAGTTGGTAGAGGGGGGGGGGACACTTGACTAACGAAAATTGGTACTTTAAAGCTTGATAAGTCACGAACGAATTAATTAATCAAAAACGGTCTTCCCAAACCCCTAATATTTTTGAAAAACCTATCCAACGATATCCCACACTATGGGTAGGACGAAAAAAAAAAATATCATCCCCCACTTTACATGTAGGGGAGGTACCCTAAATAATTGTTTTTTTCAAAATTTTATTTTATTACTTTTTCGGCGACATTAACATGTATACTCATGCCAAATTACAACTTTCTAGTACCAATAGTTTTTGAGCTAAACCGCGGACAGACAGACAGACGGACATGGCGAAACTATAAGGGTTCCTTGTTGACTACGGAACCCTAAAAATGGATAGGATTTATTTACTCTGTTCCCACCACTTCAGCTTTCACTGAGAGCTTTTTCGGTAATAATTCTGAATTGGCGAGCAGAGAGACAGATCGTCAATAAATTTTATAAAAATCTATTTATTCATGTAAATCTAATTTTGATTGTAAAACAAGATTTGAAACTTTCAAAAACGTCAAACCAATTGTAATAAAGCCGCCAAAAACACGTTTTTTAAGGGAATAAAAACGTAAATTTGAAAATACTTTTTTTTCCAGATACTTTATCTTTTTCTTATTTGAAGCTTATTTTTCTCAAAAATGGTTGGCAACCCTAGCTACCTACAAACTTATTTTATCCATCTTCTTCACGGCCCCGAATTCCAGTACGAGGTTTTATCACTAAGTTGAGAATGTTACCCTGAAATTACAATCATGAATGGAATAACACCGAAATGATAATAAATCTCACGCTACACAAAACGTATCAAAAGCCTCACACTTATAAGTGAAGGACAAATCTAATTAATGTGGAAAAAGCCTTCTAAGTGTATTAAGAAACTCGAGGTAAATGGTGACGCATCTGCCCCAGTTAAATGGTGTTACTAAATAACTTGTTCTGACTGTGAAGACAATGGCTTACAATGTCTATGTTGTTAGTGTAGCCAGGTGTGTGGTTTTAGCTAAATATTTAAATTAATTTTGACTATAGGTGGATAGAAATATGTATAAAGATAGAATATTCTTTATACATATAATAATTACAGATATAAATGTACAAATAATGGGCGGTCTTATCGCTTAAAGTGATGTTTTACAGCCAACCTTTGGATGGATTAAATTAAGGAGAAACAATACTGCAGGTTATCAGTGGTGTACCATTTACATATACAATAAATACATACATACATAAAGCATAACTATACTTAAACATGAAAGTATAGCAAGGAACTATATGTACTCATGGGCGTATCCAGGGAGAGGGCAGGCGGGACAGCTACCCGCCCCTGGATGATGTATGCTTATGTACCTATTGTTGTATAAAAGTCACGGATATTGATAAAAGTTATGTTAAAAGTCACGTTAAGACTTACTTTGATTTTTTTTAAACGTATCTGCACACTCGGAATTTCTCATGTATTGTGGGTTTACAAACATTTAAACTCACATACACAAACAGCCAGACCCGGAACAACTAATTGTAGGTCATACAAATATTTGTACCGTGCGGGAATCGAAACCGCGACACGCAGCGCAGCAGCCAATCGCTTAACCACTGCGCCGTCAATTAGAATATTATTATGCATTAATTTTAGAAAAAACCGCTATTTATTGTAAATTTTAGTAGCAATGCCTTATTCTTCCGCTACAATTGAATGGTCATTCAGTACACTCAATCAACAATGGTCAAAGACAGATTAAATGGGCTTTGCTCTGTCAGTCTTTGATCGGTGTTATCTTGATCAAAATATGATTCTCGATATATTTGTTATTTTTCATGAAATCATGACATTTGAGAATAAATCTAATTTTTAGAGATGTATTAATGATTCTAAACATTATAATTCTATAAATTGAATTTTGATATGCCACAAAAACTGACTACTGATGATATCTAAGGAGAGAGGATGTGTTTTTTTTACCAGAATTAAAAGTGGGCAAAGTTTGATAACGCCTTTATAACTATTAACTAATTTAGTATTCTTATTCTCTTTGACGTAGACAGTAAGGATAGCTCATGCCGTGGTAAAAATATTAGCCAGTAAAGTGGTAGTGTACTAGAGGGAGGCCTGTCATTTCTATTACTTATCATCAACTGAAACGGCTGTTTTACAGCTGTTGTTGTGTTACAGCATTTGGCGCCCTTGTCTTGTTAAAGGGCTCCAAATGCTGTATGTAACACAATGATCCTACTGCCAAGGAGCATAAAATAATTATATAGGAATTCCGAGGGGACGGCGCGTACGCAGTCCCCACTATCAAAAATTACGCATCCGAGTTATCCACATTAGGGATAATCGCAGGGGTCAACCCAACCGCAGTGCTAGTAATGTCAATTATTGCGATTTCGCAATAATTTCATTAGCATGTGAATTCTTGAGTCATAGCATGCTAGTTGATATTGCTATGCTATTTGCTAATATGACGATAATTGATATTAATGAAGTATGCGAATTTTGTTAATACTTCTACTATTACCTCCTATTGTTTATAGGTAGATATTAAGTTCACACTATTATCTATTTAAGTACAATAATAAGCACAAGACGAAAGAATTTAATTACTGTATAACTAAATTAACGAATACGTAAACTAAACTCTCACTATCACTTGCCAAAACGTACTGAACATTGGCACAAAACGACGCGCGCCAAGCGCGTGTCACACCAAATATTATTAAATAATCACGCATTCATTCAATCAATACACGACCTTAAGTACGAACAAATCAAAGACAGTAAGGTAATAATTGCTAAACAGCAATCTTCGCACCACTCTGCTAAATCTGCTAATGCTAATAATTTAAATATAATAATACAATCACAAGCATTCATTCAATATACAACCCTAAGTACGCGCAAATCAAAGTTATTATGATAACAATTGCTTAACCCATTCATCGCAAATTCGCAGAAATTTCACTCGCGAATTCACGAGAAACGGTCAAGTGAAACCGATAGATTTAGTATTCCCGACTTCCCGTGGGTGCGACGGAGAACGCACGCTACCTCTGCGTGCGTCGACGCTCTGACGTATGATAGTAGCAAAAAATTCGAAGAAGCGATTATAATTCATCGCATCGCATTTCACAGAATTTCGCAACTACATTTCATTTGCTAAATGCTAAATGAGCAATAGCATGCTAATAATGATTGCGAATGCTAATTATTCCATCACTACGCAGTGCAATGGGAAGGCCTCGCCCTGGGGGAACCGCCTTATTGATCACGGTATCCCCTATGCCAGGTAAGTATGAATTTTGTACAGAAGCGCGCGAAGGTCGTTCAACGGAGGAGAATCTTGACACCGCGATTCAGAAACGTGACGTAAATGTAAAGCGCCATCTAGTTTGAGATTCGGAACTAAATTGAGCGGCGTTACATAGCACCAGAGGACTTCGAATTTATATTACACAGCTATAATCAGATATTATTACTAATAGTAATATAGTTTATTGTCAATATTATAATAAATTGAGTTTACAATATATCAAAACTAGTTGAATGGCGCAATCATAGACAAGAACCACTAAAATAACTAATTTAAAAAAACGTAAATCATTCGTGTACCAATGATGACCACTATACTAAATTCTGAGTAAAAAGTAAGTATTGTTATTTTTAAGCAAAACCTGTTTGACACAAATGATTAGGCTATTTTTAAACACATTGGGTGCCACAAAATAAAATAATACAATAAAGCAAAACAACTGTACTTGGAGATAATTATAATGTAGCGTTCTCTAGGGTACTGTGACTTGGACTAATATTAGTATGGACATTGTGAGGAATGACATGTGAAAAGAAAAGTGTTAGACGTAATTATGACTGAGACCATAGGACTATAGGAAAAAAAGTAGACCAAAGAAAAGATAGATGAATTGTACAAAAAAATGACAATGGCTTAGAAGGAAGTGAATTCTGAGATGACGAATTAGAGATATAAGTAGATATATTATAAGAAATAAACGTCAAATTCATAGGGAAGGATACTGATGATAATGATGACAGAATGAGGAGTATACAGCGTTTATCAGGAATGTGTGGTCATGTTTAAGAGTGTGGTTTTATAAAATTTAATTTGGACAATAAACAGCTACAATATAAAATGTTTACAAATAACAAAAATATAGGCTCATAAGTAGTATTAACAATATTGCAGCCCACTACTTTATCCACATGTTAACAAAATTAAGATTTTAGATAATAGAACTTTATAATTGTGAAAATACAATACAATTAATTAATTATTGAGATATATTGTGTATACATTTTTTTTTTTTTTTAATTGGATAAAATTGAAAATTTGAGATTGTTCCTTATTATCAATTTATCACAAATAAGAATTAACATTATTAAAAAAGGAATTGACAGTACAATACAATTCATTAATAAAAATAATTAAAACGGTTAAATAAATTAAAATTTTAAATAATGGACTCGCACTATTTCTTATTACATCCTTCCATCTTGCCCTTTCTTCTTTTTCCATTTCGAGGGTGTCATTGTGACATTTTTAGATCACTTGTTAATTACTGGCGAACTCCAATTAATGTACCAACTAACCGACATAGATATCTACCTATCTCTTCCGGGTCTGCAACTGTATGTTACTTAGAGCCCTATTCGACTACCATAGAAATAGGATCAGAGATGTAAGAGTCATTTTTATTTGAAGAGCCTATGACGGTATAAAAACTACTATATATTCATATTGTCTATGATCATAGTTATGGGATCCTAATTGATAGCAAGCGTACAAATATGATCATATCCGTCTAACCTAAAAAATGGCATCAAACACGGATAAATCGTTATCCATCTTGATTAAGAATAACGTTTATATAATCATATCCTCAGTGTTAGATATATGTAAAAATTATGAACAGCATCATTTAACACAATGACCATACGACATTTGACAGATATGAAATCATGCTCGTATTTGTATGATAAATATATGATAGTGTAATAGGGGCCTTAAGTACCTTTCAGTTTTAAACCACATGGAACTTGTAACTTTCCTTAACCCGTAAACCAAGCAAGGCGTAAAGATAAACAATTACTTATACCGTAGTAACTTCATGGTGTTATATAATGCAATATGATGATAATCAGCAAACTTAACTAAACCATACAGTAGTAAAACATTAATACATAGGGTTACCATGAAAATAACCAGTGTGAATAGCTTTTTCTTGTTTAAATTGGAGCAGGATTCCCTATTTGAAATCGAATATCGTGAGATAAAATAGAATGAAATAAATAAATGGACTTACTCCAAAAAGTTTTGAAATCGATAAATTATAAGCGCGACAGTTGACTACGCCGATGAATCAATTTGCAGCTCGAATAATTGGTAGCGCAAAGGCTTATTATCTTGAAACATCCTTTTTCGAATGACCATCTAATCAATAAGGAAGAATACGAATAAGAATACTTTTAAGGATTTTAATTGGAGTACAATATAATGAAACAATATACCTATGCGTAGAAGTTTCAAGTTTTACAGCGTCAGAAATGTGTGATCATATTTTAAAAACATTGGACAAACATTGGAACATTGTTAAAATCTTATCTAATGATCTCTGATCCTATTTCTAAGATAGTCGAATAGGGCTCTAAGTAACATACAGTTGCAGACCCGGAAGAGATAGATAGATATCTATGTCGGTTAGTTGGTACCACGGATATCGAGGGATATGCCTTGGAGGCGTGGCACGTGGCGCCTCGACATTGCTAAATTGGGCTTATGTTCGAACAGTGGCTGTACGCTTCATTCAGTCGCTTTGCAACTGCGTACAGTGTACTATTGATGCGTAAAAAACCAGAATGCCGAGCGGTGCAGTAATAATTGGTAAAAATAGGTCTAGTACCATCAACTTGAAGACAAATGGCGTGTCCTACCACCGGTAAGTAAACATTTAAGTCACTGTTTAATATTTTAAATCATTTTTTAAGTCACTGTTTAATATTTTAAATCAATTTTTAAATCATTTACTAACTTACGTCCGGAGCGATACGAACTAGCCCGAACTAACCCGAATGTTTCCGAACGGAATGAATGTTTTGGATTTAGAGAAGTGCAATCGAGTGCGTGCGGCTGATTTTATCGACATGCGTATTATTGCAGTCGAATCTTTTTTTACAGAACTCTATGGATATTCTCATAATACATGTATAGTATAAGAGTTAAAGTTATTAATTTAATTTTGTTTAAAGAAAATAAAGACATTGTTATTTCAATATCTATGGTTGGTACATTAATTGTAGTTCGCCAGTAATTAACAAGTGATCTAAAAATGTCACAATGACACCCTTGAAATGGAAAAAGAACAAAGGGCAGGATGGAAGGATGTAATTTAAAAAACGGCAGGATCAACATGGAGAAAAAAAGCTACAAATAGGAATTATGGTGCTTTAATTAACTCTAGGGGAGCCCTTTGCCAAAGGGCTAGCTGACACTACTGTTACCTATGTCGATGATATGTCCTACATAAAATATAGCTTGATCTCTGCGACATTTATGTCAAACTGACATTCCTAGGGTAGGAATTCATTCATTAGGTTGGCATAGCCATAAAGTATGACATTGAGAGTAAGCCCACCACAGACGTAGCTGTAATATATATTATAGCAAGACATATTACGATATATTTTCCATAGTAATTTTCGAGTGACCGCAGACGGAGCTATAAATATATCTTTCTAGTACGCACCAAAACTATGCAAAAAAAAGCAATAGCAAAGTATATTAATATATACTATAGCTACGTCTGTGATGGGCTTTACTGTCTGTACTATTATGAAATTCAGCACTTCATAGGCGGTGATTTTACTGACAAGTGACGCAGAGATCAAGCTATCTTTTATGAAGTATAATAACAATTTAACAATAATGAATGAAACCAAATAATATTATTTTCATCCCACCATCTCGGAAAGAGTATTTTTAATCTTCAGTATCTGAGTGGAAAAGCCGTTTTTATTCTCTAGAGGATAAAGTAAATTGAATTTAGAACATCGTGTGCACTAAGTTTGTGAATTAAAAAAAACATTAAACCTATTTACTGCTACCTCTATGGTGCCGAATATATCATACAACTTTTTTTTAATTTGTTAAAAACTCAGACTCGGAACCTTCTTGGTGTTCTTTTTTCAATTTGCTTTGTACGCGGTTCTTTACGCGGCATTTTTTCACGTCATTGTTAAACCTTAGGTATATTAAAAACAAGAAACTTGAAAACAAGTGAAAAAACTAAAATGAGTGATTCTAGCGACGAGGAAGTTTGCTTGACGCCAACAGAATTGACTGAAACTGTTAATAATGCGCAAATGAGCTTTCTCCCTCAACAATCACGCGAGAAGTATTTAAAACAGTACGATATGTTCAACACGTGGCGACTAGCAAAAGGAGCCAAAACTTTCTCAGAAAACGTTTTGCTGGCATATTTTATAGAATTATCCGAGAACAAGAAAGCAAGCACTCTATGGAGTACGTATTCGATGCTAAAAGCAACAATAAAGATGAAAAAAGACAAACATATCGATACCTATCCTAAATTAGTGGCATTTTTAAAAAGAGCCTCATCTGGTCATCAACCAAAAAAATCGAAGGTTTTCACAGTATCTGATATTGAAAAGTTTCTTAACGAAGCACCCGATTCCGTATATTTGGCGGCAAAAGTAAGTCAGTTGCACATTCAGTATCTACTTAAGTATATTAATCTCAATTAAATAGTATACTTAGTAGATGTTGATAGGCATAATTATGCGTTCATATCAATTTTATTCATTTATCTACTACAATACTCTTTACGTTACAGGTTGTTCTTATTATTGGAATAAACGGAGCATGTCGAACTAATGAACTAACACAACTTAATGTCAAAAACATTGAGAAACATTCAGATGACTTACTATTAATTAATTTACCTAATACAAAGACAAAAAGAGACCGCAACTTCGTCATTCGCAAGGAATACGTAACGATTGTTGAGAAATATCAAGCCTTACGCCCGCCTAACACTCCAATCAATCGATTTTTTCTACAGTATCGCAATGGAAAGTGTGTTAGACAGCCTATGGGTACTAATAAAATTGGCAGTATCCCACGAGAAATAGCAACATTTCTTGAACTTCCAGAACCCCTGTTGTACACGGGTCATTGTTTCCGACGAACTTCAGCCACACTTTTGGCTGATTCCGGAGCTGATCTGCTGTCCCTTAAGCGCCACGGAGGCTGGAAGTCCAATGCAGTTGTAGAGGGATACATAGAGGATTCCATCCAAAATAAGTCTAAAATATGTGAAGGCATCGTAGGAGCCATTACACTGAAAGAGCCTCAATCGGATCCTTGTACTGGCCCTTCTACATCAAAAATAAGCCGTTATGAAACACCTAACCATCTCCCTCTCTCTCCAACATTCACGCCAAGGGAATCCGATGAATCGGTACAACTATTAAGTATGACAGATAGTTTACCGAAAAACAGTACACAAGTGACTAACACCAATATTACAGTACCAAACAAAAATATTACACTCAATTTAAATAACTGTAGCAACGTTACTTTAAAATTTTCTTAATTATACCTTAGTATTATTTTGTTATAATTTAAAGATTATTCTGTAATACTTACCTGTCATAATGTAGTAATTAATACCTAAACTGAAATAAAAGTGTACCTATCTTGTGATTGTAAACTTTTTTTTTTTGCATTTAGTCATTTCCTCGCTGAGGTGGAATGAAAAGTTACGTGTTGCACTCGAGTGCAAAGATTTTTCACCTCGTGCTCTTTTGATTCCCTCGCTAACGCTCAGGATTCTAATTTTGAATCACTCGCTGCGCTCGTGATTCAATTTTAGAATCCTTCGCTTGCTCGGTCATCAAAATTGAACACGCGGTTAAAAAGCAACTTTGCACTCTTGTATAACAAATAACTATTATTTATTCTAACTTCAAAAAGGAAGAGTCTGTATGTTAAGTACGACTGTATTTGTTTTTTTTTTATGTTTGTTACGCGGTTACTCCGCTGAATTT
This sequence comes from Xanthia togata, assembly GCA_963853775.1. Classification (NCBI taxonomy): domain Eukaryota; kingdom Metazoa; phylum Arthropoda; class Insecta; order Lepidoptera; family Noctuidae; genus Xanthia; species Xanthia togata. Next base: position 7,771,734 of record OY970817.1, on the reverse strand, counting down.
GATGATTTGAGTTAGCTTCAACAATACGTATTTTTCCCACTTAGTCTTTATGGATGATGTTATAATAAGTTTCTGTCACTGTTACTACATAGAAGGTAGTGGTGTTCGAATTTGTGTGGGGTAAGTATCACAACAAAAAAGTGAAAAATAAAAACATTTTACAAAAAAATAATAATGACGACTCAAATAAAAAACACTACAAAGTGAACAATAACTTTAATTTTAGAGGGCAGTGCAAAAAAGGCAAAGCAAAACCCGAAAATTCAAAACCAAAGACACCGACTTCCGAAATTAAAGTTATTTTTAACTTTGTAGTTTTTGACATAAGTTGGATGTGAAAAACATAGACCCGTACCCTAATTACGTAATGCAAAATCAATCCGAATCTAAATCGTTTTGAAACAGATTGCTAATCCATTGGTCCGTAAGTTCGAAAAAAAAACTGCAGAGCAACGTAAATGACGCAATGAATGTTGTTGAACTGTCAAAATGAAACAGATTTGTCTTTATCGTTTACGAAAATATGTTGCGTAATTAGAAAGCCGGTCGAAGTGGAGATGCATGAGGGAGGCCTAATGTCAAACAAGAAAGTCTTTCGGCTGAAATGATAATGATGATGTAGCTATCGAAAAGCTTATGTCAATCCTGTTGAAAGTCGTCGTAGAAACACGAAACGCTTTGAAAGCGATTGCTACTTGTCTAGATCCTCTTGCCATATTGAATCAATGAGGGTTTTCTGAAATGACGTTTATTAGGTGGCTAGAATGAGATGTCACGTCCGGGCACCTGTCAAAAGTGTCAAAGCGTTTAAATATTTTCTTTAACTGTGACTGATTATGAACGAATGATGAATGTCGTCATATATTTTACATTCATCATCGAAATGGAAGACCTCTTGTCAAAGTCGCGCCTACTGATGGCGTAATTTTTCATAAAAATCGTCATTCGTTGCTCCATACTTGATGTTTTATCTGAAAGATAAATAATCTAAGAGGTCCAGAATTTAAGGCAAATGTTACACTACAAAGGACCATGCCATTTTGAAATACCAGCCACTAATTTAGGGTGTTGTCGTTCATTTGGAAAAATATTGTTCGCCTTTTTTTTCACGGTATGGTAACAAATCCAAGCTGCAGATTTGAGAAGGGTTTTGTCTTCTAAATTAATATTTTTTCTATTTTTCATTTTGCCTCGATAAACTATAGTACATTACTGTCGCACTCTGCAACAAGGACATTGATGGACGATCGTGAAAATGTGGGCCGAGGCGTACCCGAGGCACACATACGTAAGTTCATCAATGCCTGGTTGCAACCAAAGCTTGTAAAGTACTTTTCTCAAATAATGTGCAGAAATTCAACTAAGTAAATTTAATAAAAATTCCAGAATCAATGACGAACAACGATAATTTTTTCCCGCGACATTATGTTCATTTGTTTCTTCTTTACTTTAAACAGCTCTATTTACAAACCAAATCAAAATTTAAATAAAATCTTTGATAAGCTACCTCCTTGGTTGCCATGTGTTGAAGTATTAAGTTCGTTCCATTTTTAAATAACACGACAGACATGAGTTTTCATAGTAATTTATTTGGTTGCTAAACACGACAGATAAAATGGATTTCCATACAAACATTGCCGGCCGGGCGCTCGCATGTATTCGGCCAGTACCTACTGAAATTTCGATTTATCTCGAAAATGTTTGTCAAAATAATGCTCAAATTTCCAAGCATGTTTGAGAAAAATAAGTAATAGGGATAATGACTGGGTCAAAAAAAAGAATAATTTCTTTTTTTTGACCCAGTCATTATCCCTATTACTTATTTTTCTCTCTTATTTAGTCTGTCAGTCAGATAAACTAATAATAATATTAGACTTTAAATGTATGGAAAAAAAATATAGGTATCGAATTTTTTCTTTGAATGTGTGTTTTTTTTTTGTGCAGAATAAACATTTTTTTTTCTTTCTTTCTTTAACTCGTATTTTTTTCTTTATCATATTAATTAAAAAATACTTAGATAAAACGCATTAAAGTTGGAAAGTGGGGGTCACTACGTCAGAAGTAAGTATAAAATCTACTTAATCATGACATCATGGCACATTTTAACTCAATGTAATCTATCGATAACGTAAAAAAATAAAAAAACACATGTACCTACTTTATTTTTTCTTAATCTACATGACGGACAAAAAGATTTGTTTAGTCATCATCCCTATTGAGAATGTAGTAACTGGTAAGTTTCAAACAAGGAACGGGGGCGAAGATTTCGGAAAAAAAACTAAGTATTTGTAGATGGCACATCCCAAAAACTTTAATTGAAAGTCCGATCGCTTTTTCACCTCTAAACGCAGCATTTGAGCCCACCTTCCAATACTTAACCAGTCGTAATATTATTACTCATTGCTGACACATATTCCTATCACCGGCGGTAACGGCCAAACAGGTTCAACTGGTTTATTAGCTGATGTAACGTGGAAACTTACTGACTGCTCAGGACCTACAGACGCTAATAAGGGTTACTAATGGCAGATTATAAGCGGTTAGTGTTGGGTTTTGGATATGTTATAGGATATAATATAAGCCTTTGAGTCTAGCAAAGATGAAAGAAAGAAAAGTATTTATTGAGACAAGCACAAGAGATCTCAATTAAATTAAACACACACTCATTGAAAAATTAAAATTAAAAAGCAATCAAAATAAAAACAAAGTAAAATTAAAACTCAAACTCAAACTCAAAGCATTTATTTCAATTAAACCATTTACAGGCACTTTTGAATTGTCAAGGGGTCGGTCAGTCAAAAATATGAAGCTAGTTGCCCATTCCAAAGCGTAGGTACCTATGGAGTCAGGGCTTGGACGACTCTGTGACGGAGGGACAGGTGGTGGCCGCTGTCGTTAGGACTGGGGGGTGCTCTGCCGAGCAGGTTAGGGCAGGCGCCATCCGTCCTGACTTCACGGGGATGCGAGCCGTTACGGTGAGCTGCCCCGTGTCGGCGGCCAAGAAAATTGCCGGGGAGGGCCAAAGGTTATTGGTGGGCTGGGTGTCCGCGCAGGTCAAACTGCTGGAACCCAGACCTCTGAGGTGCTACCGCTGCCATGTGGGCAACCACGTGGGAGCTAAATGCACCTCGGAGGTGGACCGCAGCGGTCACTGCTACCGCTGTGGTCAGCCCGGTCACAAGGCCGGCTCCTGCGAAGCCACGCCGCATTGCGTCGTATGTGCGGCAGCTGGCAAGCCAGCCGGCCACCGGATTGGGAGCAAGGCCTGCGCTCCACCCACCAAGGCTAGAGGCAAGCCACCTGCCACCGCCGTCACAGCCGCAACCGCCGCCACCACCGCCGTTGCCGCCTCCACAGCCGTCGTCGCCGCCGCAGCCGCCGCGGCAGGGCCCTCACAGGGGGCTAAGGAGGGGGCTGACATGGAGTGCCAATAATGGCCCCATTTCGCCTCCTCCAGGCGAACATCAACCACTGCGCCGCAGCTCAGCATCTGTTGCTCCAGAGCATGGCGCAGTGGTCGATTAACATCGCCGTGGTCGCTGAGCCGTACTTTGTCCCGCCCAGGGATGACTGGGTGGAGGACCTTAGCGGCTCAGTGGCCCTAATTTCGTCGGCCGCCACCGGTACCCCGTCCCTCGAGGCTGTTAAGAGAGGACGGGGTTGCGTTGCAGCACGGTTTGGGGAGATTGTCGTGGTAGGGACATACTTCTCCCCGAACCGAACTCTCGCCGAGTTCCACAACTCCCTTGCGGAGTTGAGAGTCGTCGTCGTCGGGTTCTGTTCCCTGCCCGTGTTCGTCCTCGGGGACTTCAATGCCAAGAATGTGGCTTGGGGTTCCCGGTATACGGATACACGGGGCAGAATGGTGGAGGACTGGGCGCTGGAGACAGGCCTGGTCGTCCTTAACCGGGGTTCTGTCCCCACGTGTGTGCGGATGCGGGGTGAATCAGTGGTGGACATCTCGTTCGCCAGCCCCGCTCTGTCGCCGCGTGTCATTGACTGGCGCGTCATGGAGGGGGTGGAGACGTATTCCGATCACCGGTACATCCGGTTTGACGTCTCCGCCCAGACCTCGAGCGCGCCGGTCCGACAGGCCCCGAGTGGTCCGCGGTGGGCGCTGAAGCAGCTGGACCGGGAGCTCCTCCTGGAAGCCTCGATCGTGCAGGCCTGGGTGTCATCACCGGACAGGCCTGCCGACATCAACGACGAGGCGGAGTGGTTCCGGGAGGCCATGTCCGAGATATGCGACGTGGCAATGCCCCGGGTCCAGCCCGGACGTGCTTCGCGCCAGGTGTACTGGTGGTCGCGTCAGCTGACGACACTGCGCAATGCGTGCGTTGCTGCGCGACGCCGGTACACTAGGCACCGCAGGCTGCGTATTCGACCTCCGGATACGGAAGCCATTCAGGCGGAGCTGTACGAGGGGTACAGAGCGGCGAAGACCGCCCTCCAAGCGGAGATCCTGCGGGCCAGGGCACTGGCCCGCGGGGAGTCGCTGGAGACTCTGAACAGAGACCCGTGGGGACGCCCATATAAAATGGTGCGGGAGAAACTCCGCCCATGGGCTCCCCCGCTGACGCAGAGTCTCCGGCCGCAGCTTGTGGGGGACGTGGTGAGCGCTCTGTTCCCTTCGAGAGGGGAACACGCCTCCCCGCCCATGGCTCCGCCTACTGCGGTGCCTGATGCGGACCACACCGCCGACGACGACGACGATGCTCTGGAGGTGACCGAGGTAGAGATGAGGGTGGCGGTACGTAGGCTGAATGCCAGAAATACCGCCCCAGGACCCGACGGCTTACCTGGGAAAGCCTGGGTCCTGGCCTCAGAGGCTCTCGGGCCTCGACTAAGGGGGCTCCTAAGCGCATGTTTGGAGAGGGGCCAGTTCCCGCTTCGTTGGAAGACGGGGAAACTGGTCCTCATCAAAAAGCCGGGGCGCCCTGCGGACTCTCCGTCCGCTTACCGGCCCATAGTGCTGCTCGACGAGGTGGGCAAGCTCTTTGAAAGAGTCATTGCAGACCGCCTCGTCGGGCGGCTGGTGCGGGTGGGGCCGGATTTGGCGGAGAGCCAGTTTGGTTTCCGCAGGGGGCGCTCCACGGTGGACGCCATCATGCGCGTGCGAGCCCTCACGACGGGGGATGTGGTGGCTCGGGGTGGGGTCGTCTTGGCGGTGTCTCTAGACATCGCCAACGCCTTCAATACCCTGCCCTGGAGTTGCATCAGGGAGGCACTCCGGTATCACCGGATGCCGACCTACCTCTGTCGTGTGGTCGAGGCCTATCTGGCTGACAGGGCCATCATCTACCCCGGTCACCAGGGAGAGTGGAACCGGCGAGAGATGTCGTGCGGTGTCCCACAGGGATCGGTCCTGGGGCCGCATCTGTGGGACATCGGATACGACTGGGTGCTGCGCGCCGACCTCCCCAATGGCGTCAGCGTCGTTTGTTACGCTGACGACACGTTGGTCCTGGCGCAGGGGAGGTCGCACCAGGCGGCGGTCGAACTAGCGACACACGGGGTTGCGACAATCGTGGCCAGAATCCGGCAGTTGGGACTCGAGGTGGCCTTGCACAAGTCCGAGGCCATGTGTTTTCATGGTCCTCGGAATGCGCCACCGTCGGGTTCCCAAATAACGGTAGGAGGGGTTCACATCGGCGTCGAGTCGACGATGAAGTACTTGGGACTCGTCCTCGACAGTCGGTGGAACTTCGTGGAGCATTTCCGACGTTTGGCTCCCAGACTGGACCGGGCCGGGGCTGCCTTGAAGCGGCTCCTGCCCAATCTAGGGGGTCCAAACGCCTCCTGCCGGAGGCTATACGCGGGGATCGTGCGGTCCATGGCCCTGTACGGGGCACCGGTGTGGGCGCATTCGTTGAGGCGGCGGCCTGCCCGCCGGTTGAACGCGTCCCAGAGGGTCATGGCCACCCGGCTGGTCCGGGGATACCGCACGGTCTCCGGTGAGGCGGCGAGCCTCCTTGCCGGATTGCCGCCATGGGATCTGGAGGCAAAAGTCCTCGCGCATATTTGGGAGTGGCGCGAGGAGGCGAAACGCCGGGGCTTGACTCCGATGCCGCGAGAAATCGCGGCACAGCGGACAGAGCTCCGACGGGATCTCATGGCAGCATGGAGAGTGCGATTGTCGCAACCCAGTGCTGGGCACGCCACTATTGCGGCGATAAGTCCCCTCTTTGAGGAGTGGCTGGAGAGGCGCCACGGCGTCCTCACCTTCCGCCTGACGCAGGTCCTCACCGGACACGGCTGTTTCGGGAGGTACCTGTTTCGGATAAGGCGGGAGGAAACGCCCGGGTGTCATCACTGCGTGGATCGCCCGGAGGACACGGTGGAGCATACGGTGGAGGTATGCCCGGCTTGGGCAGAGCACCGCCGTGTCCTGGTGGAGGCGATCGGTGGCGGGGATCTCTCGCGTCCGGCCCTGGTCCAGGCCATGGTACGGAGCGAGAGGGCATGGGAGGCCGTCACCTCCTTCAGCGAAGCAGTAATGCTCGCGAAGGAGGAGGCGGAGCGCGTGAGGGAAAGGCAAATTTCGCGCCCTCACGCCCCTAGCCGCCGCAGGAGGAGACGCCCCGGGCGTCGGGAATCGATCGCGGATTCCCGGCCACCGTAGGCGCGGGCTTGCGGACGGTGAGCAATGGGTAGCTCGCCGTCCGGTAAGGACCAAGCCCGGGTCGACGGCGCGTTGTGTTCCACGCGCGCCTCAAAGAGATGTCAGCGAGTGAAGGGGTCCGATGAGACCATTGCCTGCCGGGGTTGCGGGAAAGTCCGAAAGGGATACCGTGGCCCCCTGGCATTGCACAGGCAAGAGAAGGAACACGGGTGGGTTTTAGTCAGTAAGAGTCTGACACGCCCTCCCGCTCCACCCAGAGCGGGAGGAGTCATTTGATGATTTCCCACCCAAAAAAAAAAAAAAAAAAAAAAAGGTACCTATGGAGAAGAACGGGCAAGAAACTCCACGGACACTCTTTTAAATAAAATAAAAAATTGATACAAAATATTGCTTACATCATTCATTTTGAAATTATGCATGTGAGAACAATGTAATAAGACGTGCACGTTCGTAAAAGCGTCCGTAATAAAAAGAAGAAAAAAAGAATAATTAAAAAACTTAAAATAAATTAAAATAAGCCATGGCAGCTAAGAGATGACCAGTCCCAACTGACGGCGCCCGTTCACGAACATGACGCATGGATCAGCACCATTCAGCTCAACCATTTTGAAGGGAGCTAAATGATCCAACACACACGCCACCATCAGCGAGACATTTGAGTGAGCATGACATACTCACAGCCGCCAGGGCACATTCAAGTCAATGAAATACTACATATTACTACATAAAACTGGTGACTGAAAGGTTGTGTGGAAATAGGTTGTCATGTTATGCGATGCGAAGGAATGAGGGAAATATCGGCAGGAAAGTTTTGAGCATGAATGTCGATGGCTATAAGAGTAGGGAAGACCAAAGAAACGATGGATGGACTGTGTGAAAGATGATATGGCTAGAAAGGGGGTGACTACCGAGATGACGACTTGTAGAGAAGTGTGGAAGAAAAAGAAATGTTGCGCGTGCGCCGACCCCAAATAAATTGGGAAATGTGCAGGAGAGTATTGATGTTGTTGATATTACATATAATAAAATACTGCTTCATTGGTCTAGTGGTCGCAAGCGTAACTGCTGAACATGAGGTCCTGGGTTCAATTCCCAGGTCAGGCAAAGTAATATTGGGTTGTTATATCTGGAATTTCTCAGTAGCAGCCCGGAAACTGGATCAGTGACCGATTGATGGCAATAGGCTCGCCCCCTAAACATAACTGACGAAATGTGCATGTACTTTAAATAGGCATACCCCTGCCAAACCCTTCGGGGGAAAAGGCATGATTGATGTTATATTATAGTATAGTAACGAAGTCCAAATTGTTAATTGAATATTTTTGAAAAAAAGTAATTGAGTCTTGTGTATGTTCCGGATTTTCGCCAAAAGAACTTATCAAATTTGTATGAAATTTGGCACACATATAGTTTATAACTTGGACTAAGACATAGGGTAAGTACTTTTAATCCTGGTAGTACGTTCCCGTGGGATATTTTCCGACATTCACGAGGGTGAAGTTGCTGGAAAAAGTTAGATTCTGAAAGTGGGCAACGTCGCAAATGGATGTCAAATATTTCACTGTTTTGACTAATTTGGCAATATTACTGTATGGCAATATAAAATTTGGCTAACTAGTGAACTAAAATATTGAAAACGAGGTGTAAAAATGTATATGGAAAGTTTCCAAAGGACATTGTTCGGCGTCCATACATCGTTCGCCTAAGAACCAACAGACACGTGTATTTACTTTCCGTGTTCTAAATAACGCATATATTCGATTGAAATTAAATTAAATTCACGGACACTTCTGAGAATTGTAAAAAATCAAAAACACTTTCGGATTTTGGGGTTATAATTAGGTCAATAGAAACATATAAACTTAGCGTTTATTTGTGAAAATACATTGGATTTACATTGGAACGAGTCCGAACAATTATTTCTCTACACTAATTTATTTGTAGATAAGACCAATAAAAAAATGTACTCTGAGTGATGACACTGTCATTACTAGCAAATGTCAAAGTGTCATCTGTCAATTCATCGACTGTCAGTTGATGTTGCTCGTTTCACACAGCGCTTTCAGCCGCTTTATTTTTTTGGTAAATAAAAACCTTATTCATAGATCAAGCGCTGAGTGAGCCTATTCAAAACGTCAAATTCAAACAAAAAATAATGGCGGTGGGGAATAAGATCGAAGTGATTACTTTTTAAAAATGTTTTCGAAATTATGAAGTGTCCGTTTTAAAGTAATAATTTTAATGTAAATTATAAAATAAACTAGTAATTATAGTAAAGGTTTCATACGTGTTGATTATGGCCATTTTTTACAATGTCCTTTCCTTTTTTACACCTAAAACGGTTACAACATCAAATTCAGTTTTATAATTACAATTCATTATTAATATTCTAGTTCACTAGTTAGCGATCTTTAAAATAAATTAATCAAAACAGGTAAATATTTGACAGCTATTTGCAAAGTTGCCAACTTTTAGAATGAACGTTCTTAAGAGGGAACAGGGCCTGCGAGGAATTTGAAAAATAGGTGTTTGAAGAAATTATTGCCGTCGTCTTACCTCAAGTCTGCCTTCGTAGAGTGCGATAGGGACAGCTGAAGTTCAGACCGATTACATCACAAAAAAAAATGTACAAGATCGACGTTTCGTATTCCCCTTTTTTCTCCTCGAAAACTGAGCCGATTAAAATATTTCTTACATTTAAATCTTAAAAAAGAATATGTCTAGGTTCCTATCATTTTTTTTTATGTTAAATACTTATCGAATTTATCTGTAGTCCTCTCATCACGGCGAAAAAATGGGGCATTTTTGTAATTTTTGGAGGGTCATATTTTCTTTACCAATAAGTTGCTGAAAAAAAGGAAATAACATGGACATGTCTACAGCAGACCTTGATTTTATGAAAAAATATGATTGCTCTAGAAGTCTAGAGGCATTATTCAGGAAGAAAAAGGGGGAATACATTTGTATGGAGAATCGCAGGCCCTGTTCCCTCTTAATAAAAAATAAAAATAATATTCTTACATGGAAAATCATAACACAAAACTATGTGCAAGAACCTAGTAGATAAAGAATATAGGTATTTAGTAAAAAAGGTTTAAAAAAAAAGTAATCCATGTTCTGATATCGCCAACACACACATAGTGATCAATGCCCTCTCCGCCTCTGTATGAGAGCCGAAAGGCCTTTGCCCCTACAGCAGAACAATTACATACAAATATAAATATCAGTTAAACGTTATTTTTACATCATTACAAAATGTCCTCTCGCTGAACCTGAAAACGACAGACAATTGATATCGAAACCTATTGTACTGCACAATAGAATAAGTCATTGTCCTCTATAAGGCACGGAAATGACAGTACTGACGTGTCCAAAACTTTCAGGGCAGTAGGCTTTGAATGAGTCACGATAGCATAACTGCTACAGTCCGATTTCACGGAAATTTTGCTTGAGGTTGCACTAGTCGACGACGACTGGAACTCGTTGGAGGACTTGGCTAAAATGTATGCTATTTAGTTTTACATTAAACATAACATCACGCCTTGTCTCCCCGAAGGGTTGGGCAGAGGTGTACCTCTAGTAGGTACCCCCACATTTCGCCAGTTATGTTTAAGTCCCATGTAAAAGGGGGTGAGCCTATTGCCATCAACCGGGCACAAATCCAGACTCCGGGCTGCTACTGAGAAATTTCAGGTAGAAAAACCCAAAAACACTTGGCCCGACCCGGGAATCAAACCCAGGACCTCATGCTCAGCAGTAGCGCTTGCGACCACTAGACCAACGAGGCAGTCATCATAGTATATAGTTTTATTTAATAATTATTTATTTATTTAGTGAAATAGACATGATTTATAACGAAAACGAACGCGTAAAATTTCATGAACAGACCTTTGGGCGTACAGTTATTATGAAAAACTACTGAATGTATGTATTCAAAATAAAGTTATTTTAATTATTTTTTTTTAATTATCTATCCCAGTACTGTAACAATATTGGCAACCGCAGCTTTAGTGCTAAGAAACCGTAGCTTTAGTGTTAACGGGCATTTATTGAGTGACTAAACATCTACGCAATCAATGAGTACAGTAAACAATCGATCGCCTAGTGAACGGCTCATTGGCTGCGTACGGACAGAGGGAAAGTGAGAGCCCTGATCTGTGCATGCGCAATATATTAGTTGTTGCTAAGCTTTGAGTTGGGCTGCATAATGTATATTACCGTTATAGGAAGATTAGTGTCGAAAGCAGAGTAATGTGACGATGCAAAGTGGTACAGTACAAAACAAATAAATACTATTCGAAATTAGAACGGTGTCTCGTTGTGAATCCGCGATGATTTACTTTAAAAACAAATGAGTTCGATTTCGAATTGTGTGCGCTTTCAAGCGAACTTTACATAATAATAGAATAGAGGTTTTGTTCTTTGTTCAAACTTCACATCTGTTTTAAGATTGTAATCCAAAATATATTTTACACGGTGCGTGTTAATCTATTTCAAAATGGTGGCGATATCGCAACAAGATTGACTGTTGAACTGTAACTTCCAATCTATCGTGATTGGAAGTTACAGTATATATCGCCATACCAAAGATGACGGAAACCGTCAGGCATTAACTATGCCACTTGCTATTCATTCCACTAGCTTGCTAATGAGAAGCCAGTAATGCTATTTTGTGCAGTTTACTTGGAACCTCACTCAAGTGAGCGCACACAATTCGAAAGCGAACTCATTTGTTTTTAAAGTAAATCATCGCGGATTCAGAACGAGACACCGTTGGAATTTTGAAGTTTTTTTATAGCTGTAGTGATCCTTATAAAAAGGTTTGATTCAGTAAACATATTAGGGTTTGCCGAGAAAATATCACGTTTTGACAGAGCGGGGCGTGCCTATTGTCATCAACCGGGCACAAATCCAGTCTCCGGGCTCCTACTGAGAAAGTCCTGATGGAAAAACCCAATAGCACTTTGCTCGACCCGGGAACCTTTGGGGAATGTTCATTAAAATCTGTACCTCCATAATTGAGACCACAGTGCCTTAATTAGCCTTAATATTTATGTGTGGATCATAGAGTCTTCTTTCAAATCCGGGGACAGTAAAGACATTTATAGACTCGTATGGTGTTTGAATAGGTAATTAAATGCTCAATCATTTTAACACAAATAAAATGTTCCACGATCAACATAATGTTGGTTTTACTGAAGGACGTTGTACGACCGAAGCCGGTGTAACCTTATTAAGACACATTTTCAACGCGTGGGAAGAGGCCCAAGACGCAATAAAATCTTTTGTGACCTCTCCAAGGCATTGATTGCGTCGATCACGAAACCTTACTCTTGAAACTTGAGCATTACGGACTTGGATAACTTGCCCTCAATTAAGTAAAATCTTATTTAAATGATAAACAACATCGAGTTAAAATAAAAGGTATCAATTCACTAGGTTTAAAACTAAAAATGGGTGTGCCACAAGGCTCGACATTGGGTCCATTCCTCTTTTTAGTGTATACTAACGATCAACTCAATTTATTAAAAAATCAACCACAAATGATATTATTTGCTGATGATACTTCCTTAATTTTAAGGTAGATAGACGTGCTACAAATTTTGACGAAGTAAATAACGCCCTACTGCAGGTCCAAAATTGATTCACAATCAATCTGCCTAGCCTTTTCCCAACTATAATGGGGTTGGCTTCCACTCTAACCGGTTGCAGCTGAATACCAGTATTTTACATGAAGCGACTGCCTATCTGACCTCCACAACCTAGTAACTGGGTAATACGATGCCCCTTGGTAAGACTGGTTGTCAGACTTTCAGGATTCTGACGACCCGTAAAAACTGTCAACGATCCACGAATGACAGCCGGGACCAATGGCTTAACGTGCTTTCCGAGGCACGGAGGAGTCTCGGTATGTAAAGATGGTCACCCATCCACAGACCAACCCCGGCAAGCGTAGCTTAACCTGATGGATCGACCCGTGCGGCAGTTATTACTTAGCCACGAGCTCCTCTCTGCTAATATTGCTAATAATTTAGTATTAAATGGAAAAAACCTAAGAGCATTTTTTTTTACCTAGGCGAGGCTAGTCTATTTCAGTTAGTTTCTTAGTATTATGTCTTACGGTATATTACTGTGGGGACAGGCTGCAGGCAACGAGTCTATTTATATTCTGCAGAAAAGAGCGATCTGAGCCATATAATATCTCCGCAGGCGCGACTCTCTACTAAGGGAACTGATCAAGGATATTAACATGACGTAAGAAAAAAATTACATCATTTTAGTAAAAGAGATGATAGACATATATTACAAGAAATAGGGAACTATAAGTTCAACGAGGTTTCAGACTGGCTAAAGTATACTCATCTTTCATGGGGTACTGTTTAAAATGTTACAATAATATTCCTCCCCACATATTTGAACTGAATGAGTCGAAATTCAAATCAAAACGCACACTATGCAGGCTGTGGGGATCGGCAGCTGACGTAGATTCAATTTTCATCTTACAAAAGAGAGCAATCCGCGCTATCTATAAAATGGGTCCTCACGAATCACTTCGAAACAAATTCAAAGAAATTGATATACTGACTCTGCCTTCTCTTTATATCTTAGAAAGTATTTTGTATGTTCGCAAAAACTTAGGACTTTTCAAAATAAGAAGCGATTTCTATAATATAAATACACGTAGTAGATATGAAATTGTGATACCCAAATTTAGATTAACTAAAACAAGCAAGTCATTTCTTATAAACAGTATCCGCTTTTATAACAAGTTGCCTAAGTCGGTTACAGAACTTAGCGATGGGAAGTTCAAAACCCACATTAAACGCGTTCTTATCAAGAATGCATATTATAAAATTAAAGACTACGTTGAAGACAAGGAAGTTTGACAATAATTCCTTCTGCACATGTGGCTTCCCTGGTAGCTCATTAACGGCAAATTGTGTAAGAGTCTAATAACTGCTCCCAAATTACCATGTTTATATGTATATTTTTTTTACATTTTTATTTTTACATTCTTCATTGACATATTCACGCTATTATTTGACATTATATACCTACAATTTAACTTAAAATTTTCCGAAATATCGAAAAATCTCTACCTTGAAACAGATTTTTAAGCATCTCGTAATGAAAAAATCTTTTTCTAGAACTTTTTTTACATCAATATATTCGTGAATAGTTACTCTACTCATTATAAATTTTTTTTTTAATCAAAAACAAGAATGTTTTAAAGAAATAGTTTTTTTTGTTAAAATTTTCACAGAACAATTTTCTTTGTAAAATTTTTGTAAAACTGTAAATCCGTAAGATTTTGCTGAACATATATTGTGTTGTATTGATAGGTAGTGACCCTAGCTATCACCCCCTGCAGTATGTCGTGCCATTTACTGGACACCCTGTATTTGCTGACCATAATTATTTTGTTAAGTACCTGGTACTTGTTGATAGACCTACACTGTCCTCCCATACCTAATACTCGTAACACTGTTATTTGAAAATATTGTAAAAACCAATTATTTTTAAAAGAGTAACCGTGGAGTTTCTTGCCGGCTCTTCTCCATAGGAAACGACCAATTGGAACCGTGCACCTAGCTTCTGACGTTTCATAAGTGCCCATGTAGGTTTATGTGAAATAAAAATATTTTGAATTTTGAATATCTGTATTGTATAAACTCAATCTCCTTTGTATTATATAATTGCATAGCACAGGTGTGAGTACTATGTACTAAAGAGCTACCATTTACCGGGTAATATGTAGTATTTCATTGACTTGAATGTGCCCTGGCGGCTGTGAGTATGTCATGCTCACTCAAATGTCTCGCTGATGGAGGCGCGTGCGTTGGATCTTTTAGCTCCCTTCAAAATGGTTAAACTGAATGGTGCTGAACCATTCGTCATGTTCGTGAACGGGCACCGTCAGTTGGGATTGGTCATCTCTTAGCTGCCTTCTCTTATTTTAAGTTTTTGAATGGTTCTTTGTTTTTTTTGTTTTTATTGCGGATGCTTTTAACGTGCTCGTCTTTCTACATTATTCTCACATGTATAATTTCAACATGAATGATGTAACCAATATTTTGTATAGAATTTTTGATTTAAAAGAGTATCCGTGGAGTGTAGAGGCCCGTTCTTCTCCATAGGTACCTACTACGCTTTGGAATGGGCAACTTATTTTCATATTTCTGACTGACCGACTCCTTTACAATTCAAAAGTGCCTGTAATCGGTTTAATTGAAGTTAATGCTATGAGTTTGAGTTTGAATCGAACCCAGGACCTCATGGTCAGCAACGGTGCTTGCGACCAGTTACTAGGGCCGATGCCTGCCGGGGTCGCGGGAAAGTCGGAAAGGGATACCATAGCCCCTGGCAACATACAGGCAATTACAGAAGTTATTTAATAATTTCCCAAAAAAAAAAAAAAAAAAAAAATGGCTCTATTGACTGATGAGTTTGCCGACCACTGCACTAGACCAACGAGTCGGGCACTATTAATTAAATGCTACAAAAAACAGGTTGAAGTTTAACATGTAGATCAGTTCGACTGCTCTATATTTCTTCCGCTTCATCCATTCCATACACAAGGCTAAAAAGATAATAATCTTATATTTTATCCGGAATACGGAAAACGGTGTTTCCGACACACAATGACGCATAAAAAACTAGTTCACTGCAATACTGCCGTTGTTATATTAAACTTAATTATAATAATCAGCACTAAAGTATGTATGTATGTTTGTTAATGTCAGGCCTTCTTCCCATAGGGCTAAGCAGAAACTACAGAACGCCACCTGCTAACTCACATCACCAATAGTTTCACTGTATGGGCCTTCTAGGGCGTCCCCTCCCGGCATTTCCATTCACATCTGCTTTTGTTAGTCGCCTTTCATTCATCCTCTCAACATGAACCATCCATATAAACATACTCTTTAAAATTTTTGTATCCACATCTTCTTTTAAACTGCAACTTATCACTTTATTCCTCAGTTTATTCCTCATTCATAATCACACCACACATGCTTCGAATGGAACGCATTTATCCTAATTTCATGTCAGTTCTTCTATCACTCTAACATTGAAACGGATTAAAACATCTAGCAAGTCTGGCACCCAAAAAAACAAAAAAAACGGAATCACTTCGAAATTCAAACGGTGTCTCGTTGTGAATCCGCGATGATTTACTTTAAAAACAAATGAGTTCATTATTGGGGAATATTGACACTGACAGCTCTTGAACGCAGTTAGATGTGCTGATCGCGTTCAGTTTCATTTGTGAAATCAGCCCTAAATATCACTTCGAAATTCGAATGGTGTGATGGTGTCTCGTTGTGAATCCGCGACGATTTACTTTAATTAAAAACAAATGAGTTCGCTTTTGAAATGTGTGAGCTCACTTGAGTGAGGTTCCAAGTGAACTTTACAGAATAGCAATGTTCTTACAGGCGAAAACGCTAGTAAAACTAGTGTATATATCGCTTAACATTTAGCAAGAGATTAGCACAGAGTTCCCACCATGTAATATTTTTTATACGAGTACCTTTGCACATGCAAAGACAATTCAGCGAATATCTCGTAATGTTGGAAAAAGCTGTTAATTTTCGTTTGTTGTTCAGTTAAGCAACATTGCCTGTTGCTCTAGATTTGATTAGGGTTCCGTATAGCATCTATCTATACAATATGCATCACAGAGTAATTTCGCAGTACATGTATTGTCTTTGGTCTTGGTGTGACCATTAAATTGTCTCTGACATCAACCAATCGACACCACTGTCAAATCTTTCAACTTTTATTTGTTGAATACGAGGCTTTTGGCACAGTATAAATAAGTAACAGTATTACGTCTACATAGAAAAAAGCGGCCGAAACGACGCGCTTCGAAATCTCAATCGAAATACCAGTACGCAACAGTCGTCTCGAATGTGCGGCAGATACTTCTTTTTTTTAAATTTCCTATCGCATGTCAACCTAGGAGGTTGTCGGCTGCTTAACCGGACTTTCCTGTGGTTGCCTCTATAAATTATGCCTCCAGCCAGGGCATAAAACGTAGAAACTAAGCGTACACGCTAAGGGCACCCCCTGTGGAGTACGGACCTCGGCTTAGGGCGTCGCTGGGGGAGGACAGCAAGGAACAGGCTGGATCGGATTAAGCGGCAGTTACGCACGGCCGTGGAAGGTTTATCTACCTTTTCTTTTTTTTTGTCTAGGGCATCTCGTAGCTGCCCTCTGACGTCATGACTACTTAACCGAGCTTCCCAGTGGCTACCTTAAGCTACTACACTCAAAACCTCCAGCTAGGGGCAAAAACTATTCTAATTAAAACTAGGCGAGCGCTCGCTAGGAACACAGGTGGGTTTTAGTCAGTAAGAGCTCAAAGTCATATGATGATTTCCCAAACAAAAAAAAAAAAAAAAACCTAGCGTAATTATTTCATGGTCACTGCCGAGACGTAATGTTACCTTATTATACTGTGCTTTTGGCTAATTTGTATTAGTGTGTTTATTTTATGTATTTTTTTTGTAATGTAATCATAAACAATATTTGATCACACAAAAAAATACTCTTGTAAAAAACTGAGGTATGACAGTATTGTGTGCCCCAAGGCTGCACCAATTAGGCAGTTCAGCATAAATGTCAGACAACTAGTGCATGCCGCTGCCTGGTTTTCAACTCAACCTTGCCTTCCAGTACTCCAGAACTTTTCGGTCACATCGGCCATCCACTCTGCGAGCAACGTCCCGCCTCTTTACACTAAAGTTTGGCAATTTTTCTATTTTATAGCCTCCTTAGTATGGTTACCATTTCGAAATTTGAAAAGTTCTGGCAAAAAGCGGGACACTTGCAAAACAGTCCGAACATTTTATTTTTTAAACTGCCATTTTCGGAAAAGATAGTTATATTTTTTTCCTGAGAGAATACTCTTAAGTTGAAAATTACGGACAAAATCCGGATGGAAACCAAAAATTCCGTATGGTAATAATCCTACTCCTAAACTCAATCAATCTGCTTATCCTTATCCCTACTATGTTGGGGTCGGCTTCCAATCTTTTTTTTTTTAATTCTAAATAGCCAATTAGTGCCCACCTGTTGAATAAATGGCAGTAGGTCCTTTTTTATGGGACTTAAACATAATTAAAATAAACAACAAGAACAAAGTATTATTGGGTTTTATAATCTGTAATTTCTCAGTAGCAGCCCGGAGTCTGGATTTGTGCCCGGTTGATGGCAATAGGCTCGCCCCCTATTACATGGGACTTAAACATAACTGGCGAAATGTGGGTGTACTATAGGTACACCTCTGCCTAACTGTCGGGGAATACAGGCGTGATGTTATGTAATGTTAAGTAAGAGATACATATCAAAGTAACACGATTAAGTTAATTATGGATATCAGTACATGAATTAAGTTGCTTCATATAATTAATGTTTTTAGTACACAATTATCTTATTTAGGACGTAAATTGTAGTAATTAACAAATTGAGGGCAGTACTTGGTAATTACAAGATGCTTGTACAGGCAATCACACATCTACGGCATCTACTTAACTTTGATAGTGCCTTTATAGAGTCCTTCTTTGATAGTCTTTACCCAACTATGTTGGGGTCAGCTTCCAGTCTAACCGGATGCAGCGACTGCCTATCTGACCTCCGCAACCCAGTTTCTAGGTAACACGAATACCCCTTGGTAAGACTGGTTGTTATACTTTCGGGCTTCTGACCAGTGACTACCCGTAACGACTGTCAAAGATCCCTACTCCTAAAAAACTGGATAAATTAGGAGTCATAATATCTCCGCTCAAATTCACTCCTTATCTCGCTCTCTCTCTCTCTCACTCAGTCCGCGAGCTACTGCTCGTGGAGCAGACTGAACTAACTGACTGTGTAGAGCGAGACTGAGCGGCGGGGAGAAGGTTCCAAGGCGCCGATGGTTTAGGTAATTTCTTTTTACGGCATAAATAATGGTTGCTTGAAAAAATTCAAAACATACAATCTGCTTTATCGTTAATTCAGTTATTATGCAAAGTTTCATGATCTAATTTGAAGTATTTTTGAATTATTTTCTACGGAGTTTTTTTTTATAGAATCGTGTTTTCGTCAAAAATAGTAATTAAAATTAATCCCCAGATTTACCATATATTTATTTCTAAATGAATGCTGCAGTATTATTGATAAAGGTAATGAAGGACAATGCAGAGCAATTTGAGGTACTATAGATTCTTAAATTCGATTCACATTCGACTAGACTTTCGGTATAACTATTGCATAGAGACATAATTATACTTGCTCAATTTACTATTCATTGAAAAGGTCAGATAACAAAAATGCAATTTATTTGCGGTTTATCTGGATCTAATATCTATGAACTAGATACGCCCGCGGTTTCACCCGCATAAAGCCTCGTTCAGACCAGCGCGACGCCATGGCACGACGCGACTCGAACAATACAAATTCCAAGAAAACTTCACGGAATAACAATAGCCGGTGTCGCGTCGCGCTGTCGCGTCGCGCTAGTCTGCACGAAGCTTAAGTCTCGATCTTGTGGGAATATCAGGATAAAATTATCCTGAGAATGCCAAGTCCTAACCCAGGTAATGGTCTACCCAAGTGCCAAATTACATCCAAATCCGCTCAGACGTTTTAGCGTGAAAGTGTAACAAGCAAACAAACATACAATAAATCAAATCTTTTCTCTTTATAATATTAAGTTTAGATAGTTGAGATGATACTCGTAATTCAATCACTTTGTGAGCAAATTAGCAAGAACATAATCTTATTATTATGCTATTTGGTGGCAGATATGTAGGTACAGCCGATCTATTATGTAAAGATACACTGGTACTTGTTGAAAGACCTACACTGTCCTCCCATACCTAATAACAATGTTATTTGAAAATATTGTAAAAGCAAAGAAAGAAAGAAAATACGTTTATTTGCGGTAAACATGACGCAAAAAAGAGCTTACACAAAAAAATAGAAAAGGTTGGGGGAAACATGCGTCACATCCACGCAAAACGGTTATCGCTCAGCATTATGCTGCGACCCTATGCAAGACAGAGCCCCAGCGCTGGTTTTCAGCGACAACCGGCGCCGACGTAATGACGTCGTTCGGTGCAGCAAAAAACAATAACTATAAAGCCCATTATTTTTAAAAGAGTAACCGTGGAGTTTCTTGCCGGCTCTTCTGCATAGGAAACGTCCAATCGGAACCGTGCACCTAGCTTCTGACGTTTCATAAGTGTAGGTTTATGTGAAATAAAATATTTTGAATTTGAATTTGAGATATACAGCCGATCTCACTGTGAAAGCTTGTATGAAGTAAACTGGAAGTGAGATGAAATGAAATAAATGAAATAAATTTATTTGCTTTGAATGCAGGTATTTACAATTTGGTGTTAGAATATTATTTACAGAGCCTTGTACATTCTGCCTATTAGGCATGCAAATTTTAAACTTAATTTACTTAATCTAGACTTTAAAATTAAACATCCGATAATTTACTTAAGCTAAACTAGGTTTAAAAGATATAAATTAAGCTATCGCTACACAAGTTAAATTTTATAGTACTCTATTATTTATTATTGACGGATCATTCAGGAAATCATTGGTGGAATAATAACACTTTTCCACAAGTAGAGCAAAGAGCTTCTTTTTGAAAATTCTTATTGGCTGTGCTTTTATACAGTCAAATTTATAATAAGATACCTATCTTATTATAAATTTGAGGTGCCATGCCAAAAACACTCTTTTTTAACAGAGCTGTTTTGTAGCCGCCTGTGTATAATAAGTTTTGGTACTGAGGTCTCATAGAAGTAGTGCGGTGTCGAATTTCACAATACATCTTAAAAAGATGAAGATTACCTTTTACGAACATGGCTAACTCTAAAATATACAAACAAGGAAATGTTAATAATTTATGTGTTTTGAAAGCAGGAACACAGTTATCTGTGACTTTAATATTGAACATGGACCTTATACAGCGCTTTTGCGCCTTAAAGATGCTTTCTCTCAGACTACAATTGCTCCAGAATATAATTCCAAATCTTAATTTCGACACAACTAAACCGTGGTATGCAACTAGAACTGTCTTAGTATTAACTTTTTTAGCTAAATTATAAAGAGCATACGCAGATGCACTAAGTTTCTTACATATAACCTCAGCTTGTGCCTTCCACGTTAATTGACTATCCAAAGTTATTCCTAAAAATTTTGCTATGGATACTTGTTCAATATTTTGGCCATCATAGTTTATGTTTAAATTGTTCGTACGAATTCTTTGGTGAAAGTGCATTATGTTCGTCTTAAGGATATTTATTAGTAAATTATTTATATTTAGCCAGTTTATTATTACCTTCAAGGAATTAATATCATAGGCATATGCTTCTTTATTTGTACATTTTATTAAGGCGGTGCTGTCATCTGCGAACAGAACCATTGGGTAGCTGATTTGACGGGGAAGGTCATTTATATATATTAGGAACAATAATGACAAATTATCATAATGAAAATTAATTAATGAAAATTAAATTGTCATAGTGACAAATTATTGTTTTTTGACACTAACAAGTTTGTTAGTGGTTTTAAGTTAACTCAGAGAACTTTATCTCTGTCTTGGGAATGTAGACATATGATTGCTATGTTAATAGCATATAATATTAACGAGGTTATAGCTAATATAACAAATTGTAGTATTAGTGACGAGTCTGTGTTGTCTAGCTATACTAACAACATAGTGATTAATTATGAGTCATCATGTACGAAGGAGGATCCACCTATAATACCAACATCTTTGGAGGCCACTACCAGTCAGATAGGGTATTCTCTTCCTGCTGGAATTCATAAAGACATTCTAGACTCTTCCATTGTAGTTGTGGAGGTCACTCCGGATAACTTTTTAAACTAGTTAGTAAGACAACAGAAGTTACCCCTTCAAATAACCAATTATTATTAGAGAATAATAAAAAGGTATCTTCTGGCAATATAACCATAATAATAATAAAAAACCAAAGGGGGGGCAACATACTTTAAAATTATTCAATCAAAATATCCAAGGTTGCTCTTCCAAATTACTGGAAATAGAATTATTTTTAGAAAATACTAAGTTTGATGTTGTTTGTATAACAGAACATTGGT
Source organism: Xanthia togata (assembly GCA_963853775.1). NCBI lineage: Eukaryota > Metazoa > Arthropoda > Insecta > Lepidoptera > Noctuidae > Xanthia > Xanthia togata. The sequence goes on along the minus strand of OY970817.1, from coordinate 7,749,989 downwards.
TAAAAGATCATCAAGTAATGTCAATTAACTATGATAATTATTATGTAGTTAGCCATTTCAGCCGAAAACATATGATACATGGTGGATCATTAATATTAGTAAAAAATTCTATTAAATCGAAAGAACGAAAAGACATAATCGGGCTGTCTGTTGAACACACCATTGAATTGTCCTGTGTTGAGCTAGATAAGCATGTTATAGTATGTGTATACAGACCTCCAAGTTACCAGAATCTATCTATGTTTGATTCTGTAATGGAAGATGTGTTAAATAAACTAAATGGTAGTAGTAAGTCAATAATCATATGTGGTGATTTTAATATTAATATATTAGAAAATAACGTTAATACTGTCAAACTATTAAGTCTTTTCAGGTCATTTGACTTGTCAAATGTTTTTAATGAACCAACCCGAGTGACAGCTTCTTCTGCCACTTGTATAGATAATATTTTCTGTAATTGTGATTACTTACATAAACAAATTGTAAATAAGTTGCCATCTGATCACAGTGGACAAACAATAACATTTTGCTCCTACATGCCTTTACAAAAAATTCAAATAAGGTTTAGGCCAATTACATGTAGAAATCTAGAGAAATTAAATAATGTTTTGGCAAGTAAATTATGTATTCAGAGTTTTGATAATACACTCGAGAGCAATGAATCCGGGTCACTTAAAGAATGTTAAAAATCTCGGAAACTAAAAATGATAGGTTAATGCAATAAATTGTATTTAATAGACAATGTAATACTCCTTAAATGAAAGTAAAAAAAATATGAGTCACCATACATTTTATTAACACAAAATTACATAAAGAAAAAAACTGCTGATCTCTCCTTAAAACAAAAATAGGAAACATGAAATTTTTGAACTTTATTACGATTTTCTTGAATTTTAATACTTCGTATTGCCTCCTCGTGCTTCCATTACTGCGTTTACGCGGTTTGGCATGCTGTACACCAAGTTCCTTATACGATTTTGGGGAATATTCTCCCATTCCTCTGTGAGAGCAATTTTGAGCTCACGAAGCGTGATTGGGGGAGGGTTTCGTTGTTTTACGCATCTGCCTAGCTCGTCCCAAGCATGCTCGATCGGGTTGATATCCGGGCTGCGCGCTGGCCACTCCATACGAGTAATGTTCATCTCTTGAAGGTAGTCATTCACAATCCTACCTGTATGAGGTCGGGCATTGTCATGCATAAATATAGCATCCTCACCTAAATTGACCATAAATGGACCAACGTGATCATTGAGGATTTCTTCCACATATCTTTCGCTAGTTAAAGAGCCGTTTTCTATGATCACCAGCTCTGTGCGACTTTCAGAAGAAATTCCGGCTCACACAAGTACAGACCCACCACCGTAGGTTACTTTTTCTTCGATGCATGCTTGCTTGAATCTTTCCCCTGGTCTTCGATACACTCTGTGTCTTCCATCGTGCTTGTAGAGCATAAATTTTGATTCGTCGTAGAACATGATTTTGACCAATCTTCAATACTCCAATTTACGTGGCTCTGGGCATATCTTAGTCTTGAAATACGATGCCCACGCTCCAGTTTAGGGCCGTTTGCAGGTCTAAGGGGTTTTAAGTTAGATTCAGCAAGCCGACGTCTTACTGTCCATGCACTTGGGTTACTTCCTCCGAGGCGTCGAAACTGATTTGTGAGTTCAGTTCCTGTAAGAAAGCGATTTCGAAGCATGGTGTTCACCAAGTATCGGTCTTCTCGTGCTGTGGTACACCTGGTTCTGCCCGTTCCTGGTCTGCGTAGGTTAGAACCAGGTTCTTCGTAACGTCGGAGAACTCTTTGTACTGTTGACAGCGACACACCGACAGTCCTGGCTGTATCGCGCTGACTCCGGCCGGTTTCCAGCATTGTAAGTATTCTGGTGCATTCTTCAGGCGTAAGCGACATAATTTCAGCTTGAATAATGAATATAGAGCACTATCAACATGGTTTATGTACCCACATAAATGACAGATTACAAACAAAAGCAAAACCAAATGCTGTAATTTCGTAGTTCCATCTTCGAAAGTGGCCCTTTTTCAAATTTGATTTTTTTATGATATAACTTTACAATAACTAAGAAGTTTTAATACCTTCATTTAAGGAGTATTACATTGTCTATTAAATACAATTTATTGCATTAACCTAGCATTTTTAGTTTCCGAGATTTTTAGGATTCTTTAAGTGACTCGGATTCATTGCTCTCGAGTGTATATGTGACCCAAATGAGTTCTACGCAGAGTTCTTTTCACTATTAAACAAACAATTCATTGACACTTTTCCACTAAAGACTAAAACTATTTACACAAAATTCTTATTTAGTGATTGGGCGACTCCAGGTATTCGTAAAAGCAGGGAAAAACTTTTTGAACTTTATGGCCTAAAGCAACATATGAATAATACAAGCTTTCATCAGTATGTTGCAAAATATTCTAAAACTTTTAAAAGTGTGTGCAAAATGGCTAAGGCTCTTCACATTAGCAATAAAATAAAATCAGCGGATGATAAAATAAAAACTACCTGGCAAATAATTAATGAAACCGGTAGGAAAAAACAGCGTAATACTGAATTTAATTTAGAGACTGCACATAGTCCCATCAACTCAGATGAAGAAATAGCTCAGGAATTTGAAAACTTTTTTGCTAATATTCCCCATAAAACCACTGAAGCTTTAAATTCCTCACCCGCGCTTGCTGCTGCCTTACTTATAAAGAATGTAAAGGCATGCCCTTTGGAGTTTAGGTTTCAGCATACAGACCCCCAGGCTGTTATAAAAGCTTTTAAAGATCTTAAAATTAAATCAACAGAAGATCTGTGGGGAATGTCTGTAAAAGTATGTAGATCAGTCATCGAAACCATTGCGCCTTATTTAGCTTTCATATTTAACACTAGTGTAGACCAAGGCGTCTTTCCGGATCTCATGAAACACAGTAAAGTAGTTCCTTTGTTCAAATCCGGTGATAGTAAGGAACCCAACAATTATAGGCCTGTGTCAATTCTGCCAGTTCTCAGTAAGGTGTTTGAAAAGTTGATACTCAATCAAATGTTACGTCACTTTAATAAAATTCCATCTTTCATGACCAACAGTACGGTTTCACCAAAGGGCGCTGTACCACTGACGCCGTGTCACCCTAATAAAGAAATTTTTAACGCTTGGGAAGAAGCACAAGATGCCATTGGAATCTTCTGCGACCTCTCGAAGGCGTTCGATTGCGTACACCATGAGACACTTCTGCTGAAACTTGACCACTATGGGATTAGGAATACAGCTCATGATTTGTTAAGATCATACCTGAAAGATAGAAAGGTTAAAGTTCAAGTCAACGGCACAAACTCATTAGGGTCTGAAATGGTAATGGGCGTTCCTCAAGGTTCGATATTGGGTCCATTCCTCTTTTTAGTTTATATTAATGATTTACCTCAAATATTTCTAAATCAGCCAAAGATGGTGTTATTTGCAGATGACACATCATTGATCTTTAAAATAAACCGACGGTCACCAAATCTTGACGACGTGAATAGCTCTATTGTTCAGGTCCAAGATTGGTTTACGGTAAATAATTTGGTACTAAATAATAAAAAAACCAAATGCATTAGATTTAAATTACCAAATGTTAGAAGTAGCGAATGTGACATCATATTGAATGGAGAAAAACTGGAATTTATTAATCAAACAGTTTTCCTTGGAATCACGCTAGACGAGAAATTACAATGGGGACCCCATATAACATCTCTCGCGGGGCGGCTAAGCTCGGCCGCTTATGCTGTTAGAAAGATAAGACAGTTAACAGATGTAGAAACCGCGCGTTTGGTTTATTTTAGCTACTTCCACAGTATTATGTCGTATGGCATTTTACTGTGGGGTCGGGCTGCTGACATTGAATCCATCTTTGTTTTACAAAAAAGAGCTGTCAGAGCCATTTATAATCTACGTCGTCGCGAATCTCTCAGGGAACTATTTAAAAAGATTAATATTATGACGGTACCTTGCCAATTCATTTATTCAAATATTATGTATGTGAGAAAAAATCTACATCTTTTTAATAAAATAAGTGATAGACATAATTTTAATACTAGAAATAAAGATAAAATAGATCAACCATTTTTCAGACTATCTAAAGTAAATACATCTTTTATGGGGTACTGTGTTAAATGTTACAACAGAATACCTTGTGATATATTAGAATTAAATGAAAGAAAATTTAAAAATCATATAAAAAGTACACTTTGTAAACAAGCATATTACAAATTAGAGGATTATATCCAAGATAAAAATGCTTGGAAACATGCTGGTCCTGCTCCATAGGACAATTCAGAATCTAGACAAAATCGAACTGGTTGCTAATTTAATTGTATACTTAATTTTTTTTTATTTTTTTTTTAAACATTTATTTTATTTTATTTTTTGTGATTACTTGAACTCACACACTGACTTATTATTATTAGTATTACTTATTATAATGTTGGAAATATAGTATAATTTTACAATGTTTGTAAGTATGTGAGCACCATGCATCTATCACATAATTATGTCATTCCTTCATTTTTCATTCTTTTTACCTATCGTGGTATAGTAATCTTATTCTAGGTGCATTGTCTTCACATATAATTATATAATAAGTGTATACAAGATATAATGATTTTTTTAAAAGAGTAACGGTGGAGTTTCTTGCCCATTCTTCTCCATACGAAAACTACCTTTTGGAATGGGCGACTAGAATCAGTTTTATTATTTTTTGTAAAGTTTGACGTTCAAAAGTGCCTTTTTTGTGCCTAATTGAAATAAATTATTTGACTTTGACTTTGACTTTGAATGGTCCCAGGACGCTTCCTTGCGGCACACCATAATGAATATATCTGCAAGACGATGCGTGTAAAGTTTATCTTTTCGATTTGAGACATACTCGAGCTATTTCGGTGAATTGTTTACGTCCAGTTAAATAAGATTTAATTAAATCCAAGACGTTACCGCGTATGCCATAGGCATTCAGCTTATCTAATAAAATCGAATGATTCACATAGCTGTTAGTAGTTTCAATAATCTGTTTGGTCGGGATACCCTAGCTTAGTTAACACTGCAACCAACTGTGAGAAAAGGTCAATTAGTTAAAAAGAGGCTCATTTAATTTAAAAGCCGGCCAAGTACGAATCGGACTCGCACACGATGGATGTACCGTTAAAAACGCCGAAAAAAGTATGAGTAACCCCAACCTTATTTTTTTTTTAAATTAACGTTGCCCCAATAGGAATTTCTCCTGTATCGTGGGTGCGTTTACAAACATTTAAACTCACATACACAAACAGCCAGACCTGGAACAATTACTTGTAGGTCATACAAATATTTGTTCCGTGCGGGATCGAACCCGCGACACGCAGTGCAGCAGTCAATCGCTTAACCACTGCGCCAACCGTGCTGTCTTTAATTATTAACTTGATTTAATGTTTATTATTTGTTGTAATAGCGGCAATAGAAATACAGAATCTGTGAAAATGTCAACTGTCTACCTATTACGGTTCATGAGATACAGTCCGGTGACAGACGGACGGACGGACAGCGGAGGCTTAGTAATAGGGTTCCGTTTGGCACTCTTCGGATACTGAACCCTAAAAACTGTGCCTCATGAGAAAAGCTAAAGGTTTCTAGGGGTATATCAATTTAAAAACGTGTATATAAACATATTTTCTTTCTTTCTTTCTTCTTATATCATTAGAAGGCCAATAAGTATTTAGAGCAGCAGTTTAAATATATTCCCAAACTTAAATATCTGCTTAATTTCAATGTAACTATTAACTAGATCTCCATCTCAGTAAGATCAACCTCAAACGGTAGAGCGATTTAAAAATATGTACGGTCAACAGCATGCTAGAGTAACAGTTAAACCATAAAAACACCCTTACTGCTACTAAATACAGGTGAGGGGCTCGTGGAGATTGAAGGTTAAGTTACGCTTGCTGAGGCCGGTGCGTGGATGGGTGAGACCATCCATTACATATCGGTCCACTCCGTGACTCCCGTAATGCCGTCCCGGCTGTCATTCGTAGATCTTTGACAGTCGTTACGGGTCGTCAGAAGCCCGAAAGTCCGACAACCAGTCTTACCAAGAGGTATCGTGTTTCGTGATTGTGGAGTCAGATAGGTAGTCGCTCCATATAAAATACTAGTATTCAGCTGCTCCCGGTTAAACTGGAAGCTGACCCCAACATAGTTGGGCAAGACTCTGTAGCGGTCACACCGCCACATACGAACTACGCATCAAAGACATGACGTCACACAAATCCTGCATCGCGCAATTAGGGTTTACTGCGCGAAAGACATATAAAGACTATCCGACATCAACAGTCGGGCAGTCGGCCCGCCAGACACAACACCCGTCTGGTCGGAGGATCCTCCCTTTTCTATGGTGGATGAGTGAACTTTACACCCTGTTCCTCATGCCCACTAAAACTCTATCAAAGAAGGACTCTACAAAGGCGCTATCAAATTTAAGCACCGTAGATGTGCGATTCCCTGTACATGCCTCTTGTAATTACCAAGTACTGCCCACAATTGGTTAATTACTACAATTTACGTCCTAAATAAGATAATTGTGTACTAAAATCATTATTATTATAGGAAGCAACTTAATTCATGTACTGATAGCCATAATTAACTTAATCGTGTAACTTAGATATTTATATTTTACTTAACATAACATAACATCAAGCTCGTATGCTAAAGGGTGATGCAGAGGTGTACCTATAGTACACCCACATTTCGCCAGTTATGTTTAAGTCTCATGTAATAGGGCGAGCCTATTGCCATCAACCGGGCACAAATAGACACTCCGGGCTGCTACTGAGAAATTCCAGATGGAAAAAAACCCAATAATCCTTTTTTGTGACAAAGTCCCTACTGCCATTTATTCAACAGGGCACATGTGCTGTCTTAGAACAAAAAATTTGAAGACATGTGACGTTCAATAAAAAGCACTGGCCCCGCGTGGTGGATTACGGCTCACTTCTCCTCAAAAAGAGGAGGCGTATGACCCAGCAGCGGGCACAATACAGGGTGGCAGGGACTAGCTCGCCGTCCGGTAAGGACCAAGCCCGGGTCGACGGCGCGTTGTGTTCCACGCGCGCCTCAAAGAGTGTCAGCGAGTGAAGGGGTCCGATGAGACCATTGCCTGCCGGGGTTGCGGGAAAGTCCGAAAGGGATACCGTGGCCCCCTGGCATTGCACAGGCAAGAAAAGCAACACGGGTGGGTTTTAGTCAGTAAGAGTCTGACACGCCCTCCCGCTCCACCCAGAGCGGGAGGAGTCATTTGATGATTTACCACCCAAAAAAAAAAAAAGTGTGGCAGGGACATTCAGTAGACGATTCTGAAACGTAAAAAAAAAATTGTCGCTAAAAAAAATGCTTCTTCCTACCTACGCGATCAAAATGTATAATTATTTATTTATTCAAAATCTGTATTAACAATAACTTACATAAAGTCTGCCAAACTGCATAACAGTTTGTCAGCAGTTCTTCTCTTCTAACAATGGATTACAAATTTTGGCAATTAATGTGCTAAAACTTAACTAAGTAAACTATAAAATAATATACCTACTACAAGATCAAAAATCTCACATTTAACAATATCGATGTCCCTGCCACCCTGGCAGATTATGTGTGAGGGCGCAAATCCAGATTCCGGCCTACTGCTGAGAAATTCCTAATGAAAAACCCGATAACAGTACCTGACCCAGGGAGCTCCATGCTCGGCGGTCGTCCTTGCAAACATTAAGCCAACGATCTAAAATAACACAAAAAGGTATCAAATACATGGTTATTGTTATATTCTTGAAGGTGACATAAAGTAACAAAAATGTTCAGATTTTTTTGCTGTGATTTTAACTAGATTATTGTGGAAACATACAGGGCTGGAGAACGGACGGGCCGGTAGGTTTCAGTATAGGTCGTCTGCCTGCTCAATTATATTCTCAACTACATATGTTGGGGTCGCTTTCAGTCTAATCGGTACCCTAATTACGATCAATCTGAATTTGAATAGTTTTGAAACAAATTGCGAATCCATTGCTACAAAAGTTCGAAAAAAAAAACTACTCAAAAACGTAAATACCGCAATGAATGTTGTAGATATGTCAAAATGAAACAAATTTGTCGTGATCGTTTACAAAAATGTGTTGCGTAATTAGCGTGTGCAGCTGAATAACAGTAGGTATTTTGAATGGAGTGACACAATCCAGTTACTGGGTAATACGATAGCCCTTGGTAAAACTAGTTGTCAAACTTTCGGTCTTCGGACTACCAAAAACGACTGTAAAAAATTCCAACATCTTAATGTGCTTTCTAAAAGTATGACCGGCGGAGCATGCGTGTTCATACAAACGTAGTAGCAAAATAATTTGTAAACGAAACATATTCTTAAGTTAGTGTGTATTTATTCCGATTGGAATACAGAATATCTAGGCTCCCAAATATATGTATAGGTATTTTGAATGGACACAAATTTCTATAGAAAACTTATTTGTCTCATAACTCGTCTTTATATCATGTAATCCAATCGGAATAAATACACAGTACGTTTTTAATTATACTCATCATAAAAGTAATTAGCAGACTATTAAACAGCATGAGTAAATCGATCGGCAAGTTCATTTAACCACGTCAAAGATTTGAAAAATTACATATCAAAAATTCAAAATATCTGATATTTGCTACGCGCAAAGTGGCACCCAAAGATGCATGAATTGTATGTCATCTAGATCGCCGTATATGTTACATTAACTCGTGTGAACAACACTCCTTCAGTTCCTTTCAATTAAAAAATATGTACTTTAAGTGTTTTCTCCCATACAAAGAAAACACAATTTTTTTTTTCTCACGCGTGGAGTTACTAATACCATCCATACGTTAATATGACGTAAAGGGACATTACAATTTAATTTTTTTTAAATTCCTGCCTAAGTTTCTATGAGTATAGAGCTCGATTTTCAGAGCACTATGTGGCGGTTGCGAATCAGCTGTAAACGAAGCATCACGGAAATTGCCGAATACCCCCGAAACCGTGATTGGCTTGGCCGACTAGTCGGCCTCATTACAACCGACTAATAGGCTAGTCGGCTAGTCAGCCAAAGTCATAGGCGACACATCTCTAAATGTATGTGTGTGCCTAATACATGCACCACGTCATTAAAAATATTATTTAACGAAGATAAAATACATTATTAGTAGTTGCTTACCAAGTATCTCAGCCTCGCAAGCGGTACTGCTGAGCATGTCATTGGGATTTTCCATCTGGAATTTCTCAGTAGCAGCCCGGAGTCTGGATTTGTGCCCGGTTGATGGCAATACGCTCGCCCCCTATTACATGAGACTTAAACATAACTGGCGAAATGTGGGTGTTCTATAGGTACACCTCTGCGCAACCCTTCGGGGGAACGAGACGTGATGTTGTTGAAGTTAGTAAATCGTCAGTCTCCTGTCCTTATCCCACTTTATTTGTGGTCGGCGCAACATGTCCGTTTCTTCCACACTTCTATACTAGTCATTATCTTGGTAGTCACCTCCTTTCTAGCCATATCTCGCTCATCTTTCACAGATCTCGCTCTTAAGAGGGAACAGGGCCCGCGATTCTCCATACAAACGTATTCCCCGTTTTTCTTCCTGAATAATGCCTCTAGAGCTGTCATTTTGTATAAAATCAGAGTGGGTCTCTATAGGCATGTCCCTGTCATTTCCTTTTTTTCAGCAATTAATAAGTAAGGAAACTATGACCCTCCAAAAATTACAAAAATGCCCCATTTTTACCGCCGTGATTAGAGGACTACCAGACTAATTCGGAAAAGTTTTTAACATAAAAGAAAATAATAGGAACATAAAAATAATAAGGAGAAAAATTATTAAATCGGCTTAGTTTTCGAGGAGGAAAAAGGAGAATGCCAAACGTCGTTTTCGTCAAAAAATTTGTGATATAATCGGTCTGAGCTGCAGTTGTCCCTATCGCACTTTACGGGGTTTAACTCGGTTTTTCGGGCGCAGCGCGACGGCAATAGTTTCTTCAAATACCTATTTTTCAAATTCTTCGCAGCCCCTGTTCCCTCTTAAAGCATTCACCAAGTAAATAAACAACCCAATTATCTCTTTGTTCACAATCATTACTTGAGTGCATCGAATCTGAAAGTATATACAATTGTATATAATTCACGACGTAATAGCGAGGCAGGCGTGAACTTTAACTGTCGACGATTTACAGTTGAGAAATAAAATAATTGCTTTGGTTTCAAGGTTTAACGAGTGGTAAGGAAATGACTGTTGCCTGGAATATAGGTCTATTCAAATTCAAACTATTTCACATAAGCCTACATGGGCACTTATGAAACATTAGAAGCTAGGTGCACGGTTCCATTTGGTCGTTTCCTATGGAGAAGAGCCGGCAAGAAACTCCACGGTTACTCTTTTATTAGATGTCACGTAGTCTCTTATTTACCATGGTAGATATCCTTGATTATAATTATTTAATTAAAATATATCTAAAAAAGAACTCTATTGTCTGGCCTCCTACCACGCGTGATGCTATTCATGAATTGGGCCCAGTTTCAGTACCCAACAAACGGGAATGAATCCGTGAATCATTATTTTGTAAACATGAATTTGAGAAAGTGAGTTAGATACTACAGTTACTTTGTGCAACACTGGAAGCTGAAACTCCTGTAATTCCCCTTTTATCATTAACATTCTCCAGTCCATATTCCTATTTATTGAGTCAGTGACAGCTCGGACCGAGTCAACTCAACCCGAATAATACTACTAGATACTACGTCGTTGAAATCCCAAAAAAGTGGTGTGTACAGTCGGCATTATTTATTTGGGGTTTGGCGTCTGTCTATGTCTTCCACTTAGACACATTAGCCGTCAACTGATCTGTATTCACCCCCTTTTTAGTCCCATAGGAACAATAAGTACTAAAAATTAAAACGTGTGTGGTCGGGGGCCCCCGTCAGGAATGAACTTCCTTACGCAATTCTCTCATGCACGCACACACACACTCGAATATAATAGAAAGAGACAGAGAGAGAGCAAGTCGCATGAAGGAGGCATAACACTTTTTCCTTACGTGACGATTTCTAGCAGTCAACTCCTGCCGCAAGTCGAGTTCCTTAACTTCTTTCCAAAAAATATCTGTCGCGACAAAAACGCCCACTAAATCTTCCCGTACATTTCCAAACACAAAGGCTACCAAAAATATACGCCACAGACCTTAACACGGCTTGTGACCACATTATACACATGACCCTTGAAGTAAGGTCACTAATTATATATATTGTTCAGAATAATGAGTGGTAAACGAGGCCTCTATTGTTTTACTTTTTTACTTTGGTAGAAAAAAACGGTAGTTAGTAGAAAAATAGTTGTGTGTGGCAATGTAGGTGGATTTCCGTCGATGGCGAGGTCTTTGTCATGTGTTTGTTATACACATACAATCATAAACTCACGCCCTCATCCAATGGGGGTAGGTAGAGACTATTATACAGAACACCACCAGCTACGATCCGTACATACTCCTTTTGCCTCGTTTACGTTCATACATCTGGTCATACACGCACGCCGGTTGCGGGTACTATACCCCTGACCTTTCTGAAGAACATCACCAATAAGGTGAGATTTTATTGTGTTACATAACATAATATCACGCCTGTATTCCCGAAAGGGTTGGGCAGAGGTGTACCTATAGTACACCCATATTTCGCCAGCTATGTTTTCCCAAGTAATGGCGAGCCAATTGACATCAACCGGGCACAAATCCAGACTCCGGCCTGCTACTGAGAAACTCTTGATGGAAGCACCCAATAACAATTTGCCCGACCTGGGAATCAAAGTCAGTTACCTCATGCTCAAGATCCACTAGTTATTTGGTGGCAAAAAAATAGGCTGTAAACGTAAGTACTTAGAGCTCTTTGTGAAGTAGCTTATCCAATCTTGGTGTGATAGAACTCACACCAGCAGTGGTATTCTGTAACCATCTTACAGTGAAAACTTAGGTGAAGTGAGCACGGAGTGAGCTGTCAGTCTCTAGCAGCAGGTGGAATGACAGCTCACTTCACGTACACTTCACCTAAGTTTTCACCGTGAGATTATTACAGAATAGACCGGCTGATCTACAGTCAAGTGACGTAAAAGCATGCATAATCAGTCTATAATATTCCCACTGCTGGGCACACACAAGCCTCGTCGCTGTCAGAGGGAGTGGGCTTTAATCCACCACGCAGCCCAGTGCGGGTTGGTAGATGTCACATGTCTTCGATTTTTTGGTTCTGACATGCGGTTCCCTCACGATGTTTTCCTTCACCGTTTTGAGAGCAGTGGTGATGAAATAATTTACACAAAGTAAAGTGCCTATCAGGATTCGAACGACGTCAACATTGGGCCACCACTGCTCTCCTGAAAGCATGGTGTACCGGTGAAATTACAAGCACGTCGACTTTCTAGCTGGCCAGTAGCTATCAGCCAAACACTAATTGTCATCAATTCGAAATTCGAACGGTGTCTCGTAGTGAATCCGCGATTCGATCTTTAAAAACAAATGAGTTAAATTTCGAATTGTGTGCGTTCACTTGAGCGAAGCTCCAAATGAAATGTTATAGAACTTGAATGCATTTTCCATTCTCTAAACAGTTATCTTTAGCATTCATATTGAAATTCGAAAGCACCTGAGAATCGCGTGTCAAAACTAACATTTAATACCGTTAAATTATTCAAATTGATCTCAAAACTGTTACATTTTGTTACATAATAATAATTAGTTTGAGCAATTTCATAGATTTATGATCTGTAACGAATAGTGCGGAAGAAGCTGACTTCTGTCTGTAGTAATTAATTTTCTAGTTTGAAATATGAAATTGATAACTGCCTTTTTAGTCTATAAGCGATCGCAAGCGAGACTACTGAGCTTGGGGTCCTTCCAGGTCGGACAAAGTATTTTAGAGGTACGAAGAACAGGGTGGCAAGTTCCTCATCCTCCGACTGGCCCTGACCAGTCGGTTGCTGTTTCTGGTGGACTTCTCCCCGGCGCGACGGTTGTGTTTGTTTACTGTTTGCTAAACTGTTTTTCTTCTGTTTTTGTTAAATTATGTTTCAAGTGATTAGTCACTTGAAACATAATTTAACAAACTGCGGTCGATGACCTCAGAAAATTCACATCATTTTTTTTTTTTAAATCATGATTAGATGTCGATACCCGTCACGTCTGTGGAGTTTCTGTAATTAATTAAAATTGACTCTGTAAATGAAAAGTATTATTAGCAGCTTGAGGTCTGGATTTGTGCCCGGTTAAGGCACCGATAATAATAAGGTATGGTTTGACAGAGCCCGGTGTTCCGCGCCAAAGGTATACATATGCATGGCGTGACGGGGGCAGTGCAGTTTGCTCATTGGTCAACGCTCACGGCGCACAGACTGGTAGTTGGTCCTAAAAGTTGGGCAAAATCTTTTTTTTATATTAGTTCTACTCCCTCTGAGCCATTGTTTCCAAAAACTAGTATAACCGCTCCAAACAATAGCAAGAGACTTGAATTATGAAGGTTCCTTTTTTTGGCTAGAAATGGATTCTGCTGATCATTACTAACTATACTATACACATCTCGTATGAGGCAAATGCGTGTACAAATGAAGGATTTATATTTTTTTTTAAGGAAAAATTGTATGGTGCTGACATGAAATCTGCCTGCAACGCAGATGTTCCGATGAGGCTCCTCTTAACCTCTGACTCTGTCCTACCGGGCATGAGGATGTGGAAGAATTAAAAAAAAACCTTCTGTTTTCGGCTGAAGTTCAAAATTTGTTACTAGAAAGTGACATTTTAAATTTAAGTTTTGAAGATGACGACGAAAAAGACGAATAAACGCTTTATTACGTATGCCTTTTTTTACCTTTCCAAGTTTAAACTGAAATAAAACATTGTTAGGCAACCATTAGGCGTACCAAATATTTTTGGCCAGCTTTTAGGACCAAATAACAGTCTTTGCGGCGCCCCGCCGCTCATTTGTCAACGCTGCCCCCCCCCCTCTCCCCCCGCAGCCTAATGCACGGAACAGCGGTCCCGGTAAAACTATAGTTTTGGCTTGCCCTGTCTTATAGCAAAACTGGCGAAATGGTTTACTAGGCACCTCTGCCAACCCCCTGACGGAAGGCAGGCGTGAAGTTACGTTATGTTTATCAAATCTGTCAATTTCAAATCGCAACACCGTTCTAGATTCTAGGCCTTAAGGTGACCTTTTTACGATCGACGACCCTCATATAATTATGTATGACATAATATAAAACTATAAATACATAAAAAATACTGTAATATTTGTATTTTGAATACATAATCAGCCGATCAGAAAAAGGCCCATAAACTAGATTTTACATAATACTACAATTTGAGAGCTAATTTTATTGACTTAATTCATGTAGCTGTTGCTCTCGATACATAGATTTAATTTATTGTACATTAAATTTATATTTAAACTTAAAGGTCAGTTCACACCAAGACGTCAAATAAATTTATTTTCTTTCTTTCTTTCTTTCTTTATGTTCTTCAACTACCACCATCTACGTAGCCTTTTCCCAACTATGTTGGAGTCAGCTTCCAGTCTAACCGGATGCAGCTGAATACAAGTATTTTACATGGATCGACTACCAATCTGCCCTGCACAACCCAGTTACTGGGTAGCACGATACCCATTGGTAAGACTGGTCAGACCAACGGCTTAGCGCTCTTTCCGAACAACGGAGGGGTCTTGATATGTAATGGATGGTGACCCATCCACAAACCGACCGCGGCAGGCGTAGCTGAACCAACGATCGACTCGTACGGCTCCTACAATTTATCCACGAGCTCCTTTATATACAATAATATACAGGGCGGCAGGGACATTGACGCGAAAACTGTTACCATGGATTCAGTACATGATTCTGAACACCCATTCGTTGAAATTTCTCGTCGGTTATTTAAAAAAAAATACAGCTGTGTCATAGAAAATACATATAGACCAGCTGCAGATTTTTTGTCGATTGCATCGCAATGTGGTTCTGTAAGACCTCATTCTAAAGTTCGAATCTGAATCCGCTGTGATTTTCTTGATTGGCATTCTAAATACTCGGTTGATGATTCGAATTTACACTAGCGCTACCCTTGCGAGCGTGTCAGCGAGTTGAACTAAATTGACCGTGAGATTTTGACAGATAAAGTATGAGATGACGTAAGACGTGGCATTCAGTAAGGTAATTCCCCCGTCGCTTCGACGCTCACTTCGCACTCGAACCCGATTCAAAGTGTCAAATAAAAAACATCAATTTTACGAGTGAAAATAGAACAAATCCTATGTAGTGTTAAAATAATATGTTTTAAGTATGTCACAGTGTTAAAAATTAGTTCAGACGCGAGCAGGTCAACCTACCCAAAACTGTCAAATTTTCCCAATCAACTTTGAACCTTATACCTTTTTCTTTTTAGTTGAAAATCAATTAAAGATATTTGACAGATTGTAGTAGGTTGATGTGCTGGCGTCTGTACTATAACTATATAATTTGTGGTTAAAACCTACTTTTCTGGCGTTTTTGTAAAATGAATACTTAAGCGATAACGATGGCAAGACGGGTTTTACAGAAAGGGGTAACAATTTTCGCGTCGATATCCCTCCCATCTTGCATACAACCAAAAATACTACCAATCCACGTTTCTTTTGGCAGAAAACACACAGGTTTTTAGTTTTTCCTTAAGTATCAATGAAATTTTATGTACATAATGTGAGTCACTCGTTACTTGGAACTCAAAATATGATTATCGGTCGTTTACGTAACAGCAAGCAAGCAAGCTGGTTAACAAATGTTAAGGTCCTGAGTTGAACATCCGGCTCAGGCAAAAATGAATGACATTTTAAAGGATTCCTGGCATCATCACGCCTGTAATCTCGAATGACTAAGACAAAGTTTTCGAATACCTACGGTAGGTATTCGAAACACACACCCACATTTCGCCAGTTATGTCTAAAGGCTCGTGCAGACCAGCGCGATGCGACGGCGCGACGCGACTCGAACAATACAATTTCTAAGAAAACTTCACGTTATAACAATAGCCGGTGTCGCGTCGAGCTAGTCTGAACGAAACTTAAGTCAAAAAAAATAATGTAAGGTAGGTAAGGGCAGGTTTAGGTTGTCTGTAAAAGATCGCTTTAAGCGATAAGACCGCCCATTGTGTAACCCTATGTAAAATTTCTAAATTTAAGCTTCGTGCAGACTAGCGTGACGCGACAGCACGACGCGACACCGGTTATTGTTATACCGTGAAGTTTTCTTACAAAATTGTATTGTTCGAGTCGCGTCGCGCTAGTGTGGACGAGGCTTTATGTCTGTAATTTTTATGGTGTACAATAAAGAGTATTCTATCTATCTATCCCATGTAATAGGGGCGAGGTATTGCCATCAACCGGGCACAAATCCAGACTCGGGCTGCTACGGAATTTCTGATGAAAAATCTCAATAATTTTTACTTTGCCTGACCTGTGAATTGAACCAAGGATCTCAGGCTCAGCAGTAGCGCTTAAAATCACTATACCAACGAGGCACAATTTAGCACAGAATAATGAAGTATAGGGTTCGCCATATCTCTTGGGGTTGTAATGAAGAACTGATAGATAGAAAAATCTTTAAGCTGTACACCGTATAAATCTTATAGGTAATGAGATTAAAATATCTTTTAACCTATCTAAATTACAGATATAAATTTAAAAGTATGTAAGGTTCGTAGCAGGTGGCATTCTGCCTGATTTGTAGTTGCTGACTGACCTGTCTCACTCTATGTAAAAAAATTACATAAATACCTACATATATATATATCACAGCTATCAGGTTAAATTAGCCAGCTAATTGGACGCCTAGGCCGTTCATTAAACGCCGATATCCAATTAAATAGCTGAAGGACAACTAGCTAAGTCATTGAGCGCAACGTTTAACCAGCTGGCTGAATGTCGTGTAGTCATTTAGTTAAATTGGGTGAAATAGGTTAGGTTAGAACCGCGCTATCTAATTCCAAGTTGCTTGCAGAAAGTTTTGAATCACTTGACTGAGTCTTGGTCAGTCATCTTCAAAGGGCTGACTTTCAATACGCCAAGTTGTTAAACGTTGAATGATTCTAGTTCAATTTACTATCGGCCTAGGCATCCAATTGGATTCCGGCGTTTAATGAACGGCCTAGACAGCTGGCTAATTTAACCAGATGGCTGCGAAATATACATACATACACAATCTCACGCCTTCTTCCCATGGGGGTAGGCAGACACTCCAGAACGCCACCTGCAACGATCCTTACATAATCATTTTGCTTTGTTTTCGTTTATAACCATAAAATCAACATATCGCGTGGCATTACCTCCTACAAACATTACAAGCAGGTATACTATGTAAACCAGATAATTAACTCATCTATCTAATTACATTATAAACTGGTTTTTCATTATTTATGTTCAACTGTCATTTTGTAAACGCACGTTATGTTTGGACAATAACTTATAGGTTTCTAGCTTTTGTCTACTACGGCTTCGCCTGCGTGCAGGTCAGAAATAATCCCACGGGAACGTACTACCAGGGTAAAACATAGCCAATTTACTAACTCCAGATCATGGTCTGCCTATGTGCCAAACCTTTCACCCGTTCAATTCAAATTCAAAATATTTTATTTCACATAAACCTACATGTCCACTTATGAAACGTCAGAAGCTAGGTGCACGGTTCCAATTGGTCGTTTCCTATAGAGAAGAGCCGGCAAGAAACTCCACGGTTCAGCCGTTTTAACGTGAAAGCGTAACAAATATACAAACAAACAAAAAAAACAAACTCACTTTCGCATTTATAATATTAGTTATGAATTTATGATATAGTAAAGTAGGTAAGTATATGGTATGGATGGCCTAGTTTGAAAAGTAGCCACGATGTTGCAAAATGGAGGCTATCTTTTGGAAGTAGAGTGACCGACCGACAGACAGACAACGGACAGTCTAAAGTTATGAAGATAGAAACATAATACATGGTGTATCGGAATGGTGTTGTATTGCGGGGCATAGTTCTTAAGTTAAGATTTTAGTAAACTTTGTTCATGATAAATAAATATGAATAATAATAATTTAAAAGTGTTGTGACCACACCTGAATATGAATAAATTTCTCCATGGGACGAACATCGTAATCGAGAAGCCCGAAGTCTGGATTTATGCCCGGTTGATAGGTTCGCCCTCTACTACATGGGACTTAAAAATAAATGGCGTAATGTGGGTGTACTACTCGTATAGGTACACCTCTGCCTAATTCTTCGGGGAATACAGGCGTGATGATAAGTAAATTCAAACTCCAGGCTGGAACAAGGAAATTCCAATGAAAAAAAAGAGGTGTCGTGGGACACCCGTTTGGAACGAAGTTCGTTTCGAAATTCAAAATTCAAAATATCGGGCACTTATGAAACGTCAAAAGGTGCACGGTTCCAATTGGTCGTTCCGCTCTTGCACACTTGGCGAATGAGAACTAAACCGAAAAAAGTGTAACATTTTAAGAAAAGAAAGTAATACATTTATTTGGCACACAACACAACATACAATTGTACCTACTACAAGTAAAAAAGAAAGAAAACAAATAAAAAGTGTAAAGTGCGTTGTAAGATATTAGCAGGCTGCGCAAAATAGGCCCAGTTCTGCCATACAACTAGTGCCTGACGCTGGTTTTCGACTGGACCTGAAGTGTGAGGCGACGGTTGTAAATCAGTTTTATACTGCAATGTGTGTATATGATGAATGCAGATAATAATAATAAAGAAGTGTATAGTGTGCCGCTGGCGGCACTTTATCGGTATCGGATAAAGTGCCGCAATTTGCGGCATACTAGTGGCACTGCCTCGGACCGGCTAAAGTGCCGTAAGCATTGCATTGTCATTGTCACTGTCACTTGTCATTTTGTTTGATTGTTGAGGTTAGCTCGCCGCCCTTTGTATTGATCGTATTTGTTTTAGATACCTAATTTATAATTTTGATATAAAAAAATATGAAAATATAATCATATATAACAGTAGTCACTACATTGACTGAATTTACGAAAAATGAAGTAGCAAATTAAAATGGTTGAAAAGTAGGTTAGGTTAGGTTAGAACTGTGACCACACAACGGTCAGTTCAGGCCAGGGTCAGTTTAGGCACAATAGAATGTAATGTTTTGGAAATGTGGTGTTTTACAGCAAACTAACCTCAACAATCAAACAAAATAACAAGTGACAGTGACTCAGTGACAGTGACGATGACAATGGAAATATATTATGACGGCACTTTAGCCGGGCCGAGGCAGTGCCACTAGTATGCCGCTAACGGCACTTTATCCAATAGAAATCGTCCACATCGCTGTCAACAGGAAAAGTGCCCAAAAGGCTGGCAGCATTGCCACATTGAATGGCGATTTTTGAAGCTAAGTTACTGCCAAGAGTGGCGAAATATTGATTGGCTTGGGTGACTAACTCTGTGGGATCGTCACAGAGTTTTAAAAGCTCTGAGGCACACGCTTTGTTGGAGTAGTCCAAGTTCGCCACTTGTCTGATAAGGTGCCGTGTCGCCTTAGGATTTTTCCTGGCCTTCTGAAACTCAGAGGATTCATATTCTTGCTTTTGTTTTTTAAGGAGATTATTACAGTGATTGCGATACCGGAGGAAAATAAGTTTGTGTGTGTCATTTTACGGATTCTTCAAGAATATCCTAGAAAGATTATCTTTATGGCGAATGCATCTCAGAAGGCCAGGTGTAATCCAGGGCTTTAATATACGCAATCTACCAGGAATAGGTGGGGAGTGGGTGTGAGCTTTTATAGTGGTTGATAAGCGAGAGACAAGAGACTCAGCAGCAAGGTTTGGATTTTGACAATCGTAAATATGAGAAAAGTCCACATTATTTAGATCAGCATGGGAAGGGCTACGAGTTCAGGTATGTTGGTTTTGCAGGAAATTTTATTATGAGTTTTGACAGGAGTGTTTTGGCCGCTTAGAAGGAGTACTGGGAAATGTTCTGTTATTAGGCAGTCAAGCACTAAGGTTGTGGCAGAGTAGGGAGACTTTAAAAATACATGGTCAAGTCAGCTTGTGAGCCTTGTGGGGAAGGTATGGGCCGGGAGCATTGCATGTGAAGCAATCGTATTCAAGTATTCGTCTGCCCGTGTGTCAAGACTACTCTGCACAATATTTATATTAATGTCTTCAATAAGGGCAATTGTTTTGTATGTCGTAAGTTGGAGTAGTAGCTCGTTCAGACTATCGAGGAAAGGTGACAGGTTTCTATACGACGGAGAAGAGCGATATAAGGCAACAAGTGCGACCTTGTCTAGGATTTTAAGGACAAGGTAGTTCCACTCACTAATTTGGTATGTAAAGTATTTTTCAGGTATTTTTTTTTATATTTTTATTTTATAGATGGTAGTATTTGAAATATATAATTTCAACTTTTTGTTTTTCCAAGCTGTAGTTATTTTTTTATATTTTTTTAAAGTTTTGTTCGTGCTGACATCATAAAGTAGGCTGAATAGCTTATGATCTTTGCCACATTAAATACATATAATTAAAACTAAACTTGAAAATTCAGTAAAGTCAAACTGTCAAATTGGACAGATAATATTAATTTGTCATAAATAACAGAGCGATTTTTATTTTTACAGTATTCGTACCTTATTGTAAAGATAAAGCCGAAGAGAAAGCAAGGGTTATATTATAGTGAAAAGAATTAGGTACCTTATCAAAAAATCAAGGCACGGTACGCTCAACGAAAGTAAACAGCTTCATGTAAACTTCACGTTGACATTGACGCTTGCAACGTACAAAATTTTATTACAAGAGGCACTGAAAGTTTCCTCTATAGGGTACTATATGACGTCATTTAGAGGTCAAGTAAAAGTCAAGTGATGTTAAGAATTTTTGTGAAAATAATTACGATCTTAAAATTTTAAGATCTAAAAAGAGAAAAATAAGGCTTACAAACCTAAAATCTCGAAATGGTTTTGGAATCAGCATAGGTAAATTTTTACTTTACATACCGAATTGAGGGCACCTCCACAGAACACCTCAGTTCATTTTTAGTGTAATATGCAACTACACCATCAATCTGTTTTGAAATGAGGAAGTATGGCTTTCATATCCTGGCAAAGATGGAATAACAGGACATTTGCTCAGCCAGCATTCAGATAATAGTATGACGTCAAGTGAAATTTTCAAACTAGCTATAAGTACCAAGAGGTGGTTAAAATTTCCGCTAATGCTGCGAATATTTACGAGAAGTATTTTTAGGCCAGATGTCAGATCCTGAATGTAGTTACAGCTATACTCTGGCGAGGAAATGAACGAGTTTGAAACAGAAACTTGCTCAATTTCAGAGCTAATGGTGTTTAGATCATTCATTTTCTGTTAATAGAACAAACAAGGGAAATACATCTAAGTACGAATAACGGGGCAAAGTACAGACGTGATGATAGTTAGAAAGCAACGTGATAGTAAAACATGGCATAAGGTTGTGAATAGTTTTTTTGTGGAAGTTGTGAGTTGCGATGAGCGGTTGTGGGAGAAGTATTATCTTGATTGTGTAGAATATTTATTTGGAGAACGGATGTGTAATTGTAAAGTGTGTAACATGGGGTGACAGTAAGAGTGACTAAACTAACATAAAATTTGTTTAAAAAATAAAACAATGAGTGAGATAGTGAATTATGCCCATTCAGGGAGACATAATTTAGAATAGAGGCTAGTCATGCGGTTTTGAAAATATTAGCAAGATCGGCTTCACATTTGATTGTAAGATGCTTGCTGCCCACTTTCTCTCGAATATACAGGATGATTGGAAGATGCAAAGCTTTAAGGCGAAGATAGTACAGACCATTTGGAACCATTTAAGCCATGGTTGTCTCAGACGAAGTCTTACCAATTTTTTTAACCTAATATTTGTTTTTTTTTTTCGGAAATTCCCAAAATTTTATGTAAACTGCATAATTATGGCCAAATTGAATGATATATGAGTTTATTTTTTATTTATTTAATCAAAGTAATGTGTAAGCAATCAAGCAAAACATTTTTTAGGCTTCTGTGAACATTAGACATTTTTTACAGACATTTAAAGTTCAGAAAATTTGTATCAATACGTTTTTTTAACCTTATTTTTAAAAAAAATGGAAAGACTTCGTCAAAGACAACCATGGCTTAAATGGTTCTAAATTGTCTGTACTATCTTCGCCTTAAAGCTTTGCACCCATCTTCCAATCACCCTGTATATCTTGCCATGCTTCACCCAGCAGAACTGGAAGTTATTTATTTTGGCTGCATCTCTAGCTAGGTAAAAAGCCTTTTGTTCCTTGCCGATAGGTTCTCGGACATAACTATCGGCTTCGCTGGGCCATTGATTTTTAGGTGTTCTGTGGTAACCTTAAACCTGTTTTTGATTTGCTGTCTGAATGTAGCAAGAAATTCTTCTTTCCGTAGAACTGTGGTGAAGTCCAATATAATCGTCTTATTCGCCGGGTTTTTTCACTGTATTTTTGAAAGAAAAGAAAGAAAGAAAATACATTTATTTGGCACAACAAGCAAAGGCACACAAGTAGAAAGAGAAAAAATAAGATAAAAGGAAAGAATACAAAATAAAAAGTGTAAAAACTGCGTCGCATGATACCAGCTGGAATGTGTGCCTCGCGGCTACGCCAAATAGGCCCAGTTCAGCATATATGCCAGACAACTAGTGCCTGACGCTGGTTTTCAACTGAACTACTGTATTTGAAATACGTCTTTTATTTCGAGCGGCTGAATTTCCATGTGATGTTGCCAGTATTAATCACAGTCTTAAGAAGTGTGTCCTTGGTTTCAGAATTGCTGCCAGGGATATTGGGAAGTTCCAGGCAGCTGGATCTTGTGCTCTGCTCAAAATATTTCAGTTTAGTTTCTAGTTTGTTTATGTAGGAAATGTTGTCTTTGCGCTCATTTTCCAGGAATTCCACTCGTGCGGTCAGCTGATCAAATTTAGTCGTCATGTAATCCAAGTTCTCGCGAATCTGTTCTACCAGAGAAAATAATTATCCGTATTTCTCTTCTTGCTGTTCCTTGAATTCCCGAAACATTTCTTTCATGTCGGCGATGAAAGTGGACAATTTGTCGTCATCAGCGCGTTTACGTTTTATGTTTCGGAAAGTAATGGTAGGGGAAGTGTAGTCATTGGGCGAGTCCTTGTCTAGATTTAGGTTTGGTTCGGAAACACTATGTGGTGTTTGCAGCATAGGTTGTGGAGTGCTGAAAATTGCCGTTGGGGGCGTGGCCCCTTGAGTTTTGTGTGCCGATGGTGGTGGGGAGCGCTGGAGAGGCATTTTATTTTTGTTTATATTAATTACTAGTTAAATACCGGAAATAACAGCTCAATCAGAAGGGTAGGAAACTCGTAGCACGCCGAAATCCTCCGTGGTAAATTCAAGGCTCAGCTTAAGAGGGAACAGGGCCCGCGATTCTCCATACAAACGTATTCCCCGTTTTTCTTCCTGGATAATGCCTCTAGAGCTGTCATTTTTTATAAAATCAGGGTCTCTATAGGCATGTCTCTGTCATTTCCTTTTTTTCAGCAATTAATAAGTAAGGAAACTATGACCCTCCAAAAATTACAAAAATGCCCCATTTTTACCGCCGTGATTAGAGGACTACCAGACTAATTCGGAAAAGTTTTTAGCATAAAAGAAAATAATAAGAACCTAGACATACTCTTTTTTTAAATTTTAATGTATTTTTTTTTTTTAAATCGGCTTAGTTTTCGAGAAGAAAAAAGGAGAATGCCAAACGTCGTTTTCGTCAAAAAAATTGTGATATAATCGGTCTCAGCTGCAGTTGTCCCTATCGCACTTTACGGGGTTTAACTCGGTTTTTCGGGCGCAGCGCGACGGCAATAGTTTCTTCAAATATCTATTTTTCAAATTCCTCGCAGCCCCTGTTCCCTCTTAACAGTGGTCGCAATCGATAATGCGGTTTGACGACAGTTAAATTTAATATGACCCTGTAGAACTTTGTCCTACCTGGGAATTAAAACTTGAGATCAAAATTCCAAACGATACAAGCAAAGTCATGAGCATTAGCTAGTACAAATAAACGACTCTGTAAGATAGGGAAGTAGTTAAGTACAACTTACAATTCCATAGCCTGTGACCTCACTATAACCTCTTACAATTCCTAGTACAATCAGTGGGCTAATTAGCATATTTATTATCCTTTATTCTTGCTTAATTTACTGCCTCGTTGATTTAAATAAAGAAAACAAAGAAATACGCAATATTTATTTGGACATAGTTCGTGAAACACACAATAACAAAATAAAAAGTGACATTAATCTTATAGCAATAATAGCTGGTTTTCTAATGCCCGGGCAATTAGTGACGGAGAATACTAACAGTTTCTACATTATAATGTATACATTAATTATATTACGGCAACTGCATGTGGGACACACGCAGTTGCCGTAATATACCTAATTCAATAATTAATTCAGTTTAATTTCCGGCCAAAAATGTTATTGGGTTTAACCATTAGGAATTTCTCAGTAGGTACCTAGCAGCTGCACCTAGCTACTGCGAAATTCTTCATAACAGGCATAATTATTCCAAGTATAAACGTAATAAGGACACCCTTGTTACGTTTATACTTGGAATGATAAGTACCTAATCCCAACAATATTCATTAAGGTATGATTCCAAATATCTGTTCTGTGATTCCAAACAACGTCGCACGTGGCAGTGCTAGAGCACTGTACTGGGTGAGTGCGTGGGGTTACCGCAATTAGGTTGCTGCTCCCCATACATTTTCTATAGGTTTTTATATCACACCAAATGAAAAAACAAGAAAGTGCTGTCAACAGTGCCGGTTTCGTACTCCGCTGCCGCGAGAAATTGCGGCACAGCGGTCAAAGCTCCTTCGGAATCTCATGGCGTCATGGAGAGTGCGATTGTCGCAACCCAGTGGTGGGCAGGCCACAATTGCGGCGAAAAATCCCCTCTTTGAGGAGTGGCTAGAGAGGCGCCACGGCGTCCTCACCTTCCGCCTGACGCAGGTCCTCACTGGACACGGTTGTTTCGGGAGGTTCCTGTTTCGTATCAGGCGGGAGGAAACGCCCGGGTGTCATCACTGCGTGGATCGCCCGGAGGACACGGTGGAGCATACGGTTGAGGAGCATCGCCGTGTCCTCGTGGAGGCGATCAGTGGCAGGGATCTCTCGCGTCCGGCCCTGGTCCAGGCCATGGTACGGAGCGAGAGGGCATGGGAGGCCGTCACCTCCTTCTGTGAAGCAGTAATGCTCGCAAAGGAGGAGGCTGAGGCAAAATTCTCGCCCTCACGCCCCTAGACGCCGCAGGAGACGCCCTGGGCATCGGAATGCGGGCTGATTCGCGGCCACCGTAGGCGCGGGCTTGCGGACGGTGAGCAATGGGTAGCTCGCCGTCCGGTAAGGACTAGGCCCGGGTCGACGGCGCGTTGTGTTCCCCGCGCGCCTCAAAGAGATGTCAGCAACTGACAGGGTCCGATGGGACCGATGCCTGCCGGGGTTGCGGGAAAGTCCGAAAGGGATACCGGGCAGCGTTCAGGCAACAAACAATGGATTATAATTATGCTAATTACGTAATACACGATCATTCGGAATTTGAATCGTTTTGAAACAAATTGCGAATCCATTGCTTTATAAACTCGAAAAACAAATATGCTCAACAACGTAAATACCGCAATGAATGTTGTTGAACTGTCAAAATAAAACAAAATTTATCGTAATCGTTTACGAAAATGTGTTGCGTAAATAGATAGCTAGTGAGACGGTCCGCCTCCGTATACGAGTATCGTCATATTATCGTCCCACGTTTTGTGTCGTATGATGACGTCAGTGCAACTTTCTCTGTCGTGAGCGGATGCCGTGACTCACTGTGTTGGGCTACAAAACAAGCGAGTTTAGTTTTGCTAAATAAATTAAATTATATCTATACTTAATTTTACGACTAAGGAGTATGTTCGAACCGAAACAGGCCCTTTTAATTTGTTTAAATTATTTCATCAGCACTGCTCTAAAAGAAAACATCGTGAGGAAACCGGCGCGGCGTGTCCTAGAACCAAAAATTCGAAGGCATGTGAAATCCACTGTGGCGGTACCGACATTGCCACATGCGAACTACGCATCAAAGAACTGACATCAAACAAAATCCTGACGTCACACAAATCCTGCATCACGCAATTAGAGTTTACCGCGCGAACCATCATCCACCCCATCATTACTAAGTGAGACAATGAAGTGAGTTTCTAATATACACACTAGCGCTAAGGCAGTTTTCAGCCCTGAAACATGCACAAACTTTTTGTGTGGTGTGATACCTTCACCACATAACTTCGTCAGACACTAGTTGTCTGACATTTATTATGAACTGGGTCTATTTGGCGCAGCCGTGAGGCACACAGTACTATTCTAAGTTTTTTTTTCTGTTTATTTTTTTGTTTTTTTTGTGAATATTGTGCGAGTCCTGAGTCAAATAAATTTGTTTTCTTTCTTTTCTTTTTTCTTTTTGTATGTACTCGTATAAATAACAGTGACAGGAAGTTATTAAAACATCATCAATATACACTACATAAGTGGAAAAAATTGGTACGTATTTTTGAAGCTAACTCAAAAACCACTCATTTATATGAGCACTTGATAATCTGGAAGTACCTATAATCCTTTCAAATAAAAAAATAATTTCCAAATCGATTTATAAATGACGGAGTTCTGAGGTAGCAAACGTAAAAAAATAAAAATATATAACCGAATTGAGAACCTTCTCCTGTCTTTGAAGTCACCCAAAGGGAAGGAAGCCTCCTCTCTGTGATGCCGGTTACAGATTGGTGAACCGTAACATGAATCGTAACAGGTTGAAACAAATTTGCCTTGTTATTGTGTAATTGTGTTACATTTTCATGTTGCATTGCAAAAATTTGTACTGCTCATTTGTGTTACATATTTTCATGTTCACCAATCAGCGTGAGAAAGAGACCATGAGAGCGGACCGCAATCTACCACGCAGACCCAGAGCGAAATGGGGCTGTGACTTTAAAAAGTACAAATACAAGGTCTCAACTCAATCGCCAATTTCAGAGCTCCACACAAAACGCAGCCAGCCAGTCTCGCCTCTCGCAACAACGACAATAAAACCCTCAATATTTGGCAGTGCACGATAAATTCAATTTCTACCAAAATGCCTTGTATTACGTGCAACATGACACGATCATTATTTTTGGCATTTTATAACATTATTTTGGTTTGTGTTGTCATGGCATTGTACACTTTCGATTTCGGAGAAAATATAAATTAGGTGGATGCTGAAAACGTATTTATAAATAATGGTTGGAGAACATAATACTTATATATACTGAAGACTGAGGGAACTCCTGTGGCCCGTGAGGAGCTCGTGGCTAAGTAATAACTGCCGCACTGGTTGATCCGTTAGGTTAAGCTACGCTTGCCAGGGTTGGTCTGTGGATGGGTGACCATCTTTACATACCGAGACTCCTCCGTGCCTCGGAAAGCACGTTAAGCCGTTGGTCCCGGCTGTCATTTGTGGATCTTTGACAGTCGTTACGGGTCGTCAGAAGCCCGAAAGTCTGACAACCAGTCTTACCAAGGGGTATTGTATTACCCAGTTACTGGGCTGTGGAGGTTAGATAGGCATTCGCTCCATGTAAAATACTGGTATTCAGCTGCATCCGGTTAGACTGGAAGCCGACCCCAATATAGTTGGGAAAAGGCTAGGCAGATTTATTGACTAAGGAACGTCCAGATTTAATCAGATTCGGACTAGAATAATGGAGAAGTAACAGGCAAATATAGCAGTAGGTATAGCGGTGATAGCCTAGTGGTGTAACCGTCGGCCTGCTAAGTCATAGGTCTTGAGTTTGAAACCAAGGCACGCACCTCTCGGGAATCCCAGGCCGATACCCGGCCACCGCGCACCGTAGGTGCGGTCCTGCAGACGGTGAGCAACGGGTAGCTCGACGTCCGATAAGGACCGGGTCGACAGTGCCTTGTGTTTACATCTCTTTGAGGCGTGCGTGGTGTTGTTCCACAGCGCTCTCAGCGGAGACTAGCCATCGACGATTATACAAGTGTGTGCACTTGTAGCGGTTAAACTGCCACATACGAACTACGCATCAAAGACATGACGTCACACAAATCCTGCATCGCGCAATTAGAGTTTACCGCGCGAACGACATATACCTATAAGACTATCCGACATCAACAGTCGTGCATTCGGCCCGCCAGACACAACACCCGTCTGGTTGGAGGATCCTCCCTTTTCTATGGTGGATGAGTGAACTTTACACCCTGTTCCTCATGCCCCTAAACACTCAATCTTCCCTTACTCTCATAGGCCGACAACCAGCTACTAAAGTACGCAAAAATTTCATTATACTTTTAGGTACCTATACTCAACAAAATAACTACTTACCTATGATTCATAATTTAGCCAGCAGGCTAATCATTTATTTGGACAAACCATGTTTTTTTTGTCTAAAATCTTCACGGTCTGTGCGTTTGGGTGACGAGTAGTCTAATAACAGCCTTGGCACAGTTGAGTACTCTACTGTGAAAATTACTATTATTATGTTTTCGTTATAGGTAGGATATTATTATTATTTGTTTATAATACCAGCCTATATGGATGTTGTCTAAAAATGTTTTTTGTCCGTGTATTAAAAAATATTGGACACGTATTTTTCTTTTTTTACGTAATCAAAAGATTACGGTAGTTTTTTGCGTGATTCTCAGTTTTTATCCGCGTTTAGAAATTAACTTTACAATAATTAATTACACTACTTAATATAAACATAATCTAAAATATTCATATAGTTATTAAGAAAATTCTCTACTTTAACATACACTGGCCTGCAAAACTAAGTATCACACTTTTGAAATTGCAATAACTTTTTAAGTCCACAAGATATAGAATTGATACTTTCGAAACAAAAAGGACTTGAAAAAGAATTTCATTTTGTACATAAAAAAATCATAGTCGGTAACCTTCTTTTAAGAAATGGCTGAAAAAGCTTTAAATTCAAACATAATCCTTTTCGAGACACAATTTTACCATTCATTTTTTGTTTTCAAATTTTTTCTTGATCGATGAGTCTTGTTACAAAAGCTAAGTTAGACAACAGCACATAAACTTATTTACCATTCCTCTTTCACCTGGAGAATGTGCTAGGATCATGACTTTTCTGGAACTAGGCATTAGTATGCGTCGTACTGCAAGAATGGTGGGTGTGACGTTACGACCGGTCCAGAAGGTGAAACGAAGGTACGAAGAGACTGGAAACCATTTGAGGAGACCTGGTAATGGCAGACCCAGGTGTACTAGTGCCCGAGAAGACCGTTATATTGTTTCCACTGTGTCGAAAAATGAGAAATCGCCACCTAAATGCAGTTGAAGTCCAGCAACAGCTTCTTCAGACCCGAAGGCACTACATTAGCGACAGTACAGTGAGAAGATGACTGGCTGAAGCAAACCTGAAACCCCGAAGACCAGCGAGTAGCCCCAAACTCGAGAGAGAGCATCGAGTAGCGAGACTGGGATACGCCCGTGAACACATACAATGGGATCAAGAAGAATGGTCAAGAATTTTGTTTACAGGTGAGTCTTGATTCTCACTTTACACTTCTGATGGAAGGCGATGGTAAAACAAGAAATTTCTCGCGAACGAAGTTGCGGGTAGAATACTTAGTCACATATAAATGGCTTAATAGATTTGTCTGTTGTTTGGCACACTGATAGAGATTGGATGCCTACGTTTAAGTACATGAAGTACGCCCAAGGATGGAATGCCAGCCCACCGGTTGAACGCGTCCCAGAGGGTCATGGCCATCTGGCTGTTCCGGGGATACCGCACGGTCTCCGGTGAGGCAGCGAGCCTCCTTGCTGGATTGCTGCCATCGGATCTGGAGGCAAAAGTCCTCGCGTATATTTGGGATTGGCACGAGGAGGCTAAACGCCGGGGCGTAACTTCGCTGCGGACAGAGCTCCGGCGGGATCTCATGGCGTCATGGAGAGTACGATTGTCACAACCCAGTGCTGGGCACGCCACAATTGCGGCGATAAGTCCCATCTTTGAGGAGTGGCTAGAGAGGCGCCAAGGCGTCCTCACCTTCTGCCTGACGCAAGTCCTCACCGGACACGGTTGTTTCGGGAGGTTCCTGTTCCGGATAAGGAGGAAACGCCCGGGTGTCATCATTGTGTGAATCGCCCGGAGGACATGGTGGATCAAACGGTGGAGATCTGCCAGGCCTGGGCGGAGCAACGCCGTGTCCTCATGGAGGCGATCGGTGACGGTGATCTCTCACGTGCGGCCCTGGTCCAGGCTATGGTGCGGAGCGAGAGGGAGGCCGTCACCTCTTTCTGCGAAGCAGTAATGCTCTCGAAGGAGGAGGCGGAATGCGTGAGGGAGAGGCAAATTTCGCGCCCTCACTCCCCTAGCCACCGCAGGAGATACCCTGGGCGTCGGGAATCGCAGGCCGATTCCCAGCCACTGATAATTTCCGATATGAAAAAAAAAATGAAAAAAGATGGATGGAATAAGTTGATGTTAAAATAAAGTAAATAAATGATTTACTGTTTTCACTGATATCCAAAGCTATACCTACATAAATAAAAGTGTTGTTGCAAAAAACGAAAATACAAAACCAAAGACACCGGCTGCGGCTTCCGAAACTAAAGTTAAGAACCCATTTTTCATTTTGTAGTGTTTTTTTTAAGTTGTTTTTTTTTCCCAAGAATCTGTTTATTTGTCAGATATACTGTTTATTTTCCCACTTTGACCATAAATACTTGATTTCTTGTACAGACGCCAGCGCGTCAACCTACTACAATCTGTAAAATTTCTTTTAAAAAAAAAACAACTTGATCACTTAAGTATAAGGTTCAAAGTTGATAGGGAAAATTTGACAGTTTCGGGTAGGTTGATGTGCTGGCGTCTGTACAAAAATTTGGCAACCCTAGTTGTAAGTTCAATCAATCAAGCCAGCCTATCGCAATCCACTGCCTCTCACAGGTTGCGCCACAACACTGGACTCCGCCATCCGCATACAGTCTGTCCTAGCCACCTTTCAGTCCTTCTAGCGGGGTGGCGTCCCACACTACGCTTGCCGATACGCGGTCTCCACTACAGGACTCGTCTGCTCCACCGGCCATAAGTCCTTCGAAAATGGGCATAGTAAAATCTTATTTAAATGATAGACAACAGCAAGTTCAAATAAACGGTATCAATTCACTAGGTTCAAAAGTAAAAATCAGGTCCAAAATTGGTTCACTGCTAATAATTTAGTATTAAATGGAAAAAAAACAAAGTGCATAAAAATTTCTTTACCATATGTCAAAAGTAGTAATTGTGAGATAGTATTGAATCAAGAGAAACTAGAATCCTGGGGATTTTTCTTGGGGATCACGCTCGACTCAAGGCTACAATGGGGTCCTCATTTAACATCTCTTGCAGGACGGCTAAGTTCAGCAGCATATGCTGTCAGAAAATCCGTCAATTTACTGATGTAGATATCGCGAGGCTAGTCTATTTCAGTTATTTTCATAGTATCATGTCTTACGGTATTTTACTTTGGGGACGGGCTGCAGACATCGAGTCTATTTTTATTCTGCAGAAAAGAGCGATCAGAGCCATTTATTATCTCCGCAGGCGCGACTCTCTTAGGGAAACATCATGACGGTACCTTGTCAATACATATATCTATGAAAACATCATTTACCTACGTAAGAAAAAAAATACATCTTTTTAGTAAAAGAGGTGATAGACATAATTATAGTACAAGAAATAGGGACCTATTAGTTCAACCAAGTTTCAGACTGGCTAAAGTAGATTCATCTTTCATGGGGTACTGTTTAAAATGTTACAAAAAATTCCTCCCCACATACTTCTACTGAATGAGACGAAATTCAAATCTTGTATAAAACGCACACTATATAGGCAGGCATATTACAAGTTGGGGGATTACATCACTGATAAAAATGCTTGGCTCATTGCTGGTCCTGCTCCACCACCACAACTACCTAAATGATTAACATTTTGAAGATACTGTTGGAGCTGCTGAAGATTGTAAGACCATCTTTATATTGTATAAACTCAATCTCCTTTGTATTATATAATTGCATAGCACAGGTGTGAGTACTATGTACTAAAGAGTACCATTTACCGGGTAATATGTATTTAATTGTCTTGAATGTCCCCTGGCGGCTGTGAGTATGTCATGCTCACTCAGATATCTCGCTGATGGTGGCGCGTGTGTTGAATCATTTAGCTCCCTTCAAAATTGTTGAGCTGAATGGTGCTGATCCATGCGTTATGTTCGTGAACGGGCGCCTTCAGTTGGGACTGGTCATCTCTTGGCTGCCATGGCTTATTTTAAATGTTTCTATGTTTTATTTATTTATATTACGGACGCTTTTACGAACGTGCACGTCTTTCTACATTGTTATCAGTTCTCACATGCATAATTCCAACATGAATGATGTAACCAATATTTTGTATCAAACGTTTTTACATAAAAGAGTGTCCGTGGAGTTTCTTGCCCGTTCTTCTCCATAGGTACCTACTACGCTTTGGAATGGGCAACTAGCTTCCTATTTCTGACTGACCCACTTATAGACAATTCAAAAGTGCCTGTAAATGGTTTAATTATTGAAATAAATGCTTTTTTGAGTTTGAGGCAGTGGAACCCATCGTTGACTACTACACGAGATTGGGGTTAAAGTGTAACATAGAGAAAACAGAATGCATCATGTTCTCGAAAAAGAAAAAGTACCGGCCAACAGTGAAACTGAAACAACAAACTTTGCACTATCAAAAGCAAATCAGACATAAAATACGTAATCTGTTTGTATAGTCTCACATATTACGAATAAACAGAACACAGCAAACATATATCCATTAGGACATAGGTAAGTTAGCTGACTCACCTCTGTAGGGCCCACCGGCCACACAGACATTATTTTTGTAATACACAAAGTAGGCAAATATATGGTATTCTGACTCTGATTCATAAGTCCTTCGAAAACATGGCCAGCCCGCTGCCACTTCAGCTAGCTTACTCCGCAAGCTGGTAGCTTTGGTTCTTTTCCGCAGCTAGCTGAAATCGAAGCTACTGATAGTAATCATTCGATTCCTGCTTAAAGTAAAGTAAAAAATAAGTTCCTAGTTTACTTGTCGATAAAATTACCTACGATTTCTTATCCTGAATCCTGAGTTTGTATTCATAGAATAATCATATCTATTAATTCAAAGGAACTGTATACAGTACGCAATATCGTTATTACAATTTGATTAGCAACAAGTTTTGCAATTCTAATTATTCAATAGCAATGATTACGTAAGATGAAACAGGAATTAACCGCTAACAATTTACCTACTAATAATATTTATGAATGCGAAATATGCGAATTTAAAACAAAAGTTCATTTAAACAATTTGTAACGTTGGCTACTTTTCATATTAAAATACTGCACATTTACATAATTCTAGCTAGGTGTTCAAAACACGTAGCTTCCTATTTTAAAAATGAATTAAAAAAATAATTTTGATAAAAAATTGTTATAGCGCCATCTATACTAAATACTAGAAAGCTTAAAAGAAAACTGTCTCAACGCAGTTTAGTAATCTGTCAGCAGATGGCGGAACAAGCTACACAATGCTATCAACATAACGATACGAACTAAAGCATGTTCGTTCAGAAATTACTTGCTCGGTTCAAAATTAAATATTTCTCAGTAACTCCAAAATTCAAACCGTTATTACATATCCGTGTAATGTGCAAGGGCGGAAACAGGATTTATTTCTGGGAAACATGGACCAGACAGTTAGGAAGGGTCTCCCGTATCTATCCGACTTATAAGATAGCTTGATTTCTGCGACATAAATGTCAAACAGACATTCCTAGGGTAGGAATTTATTCATTAGGTCTAGGTAGGTTTTATTTTACCTAAAACGTTTGGGCACGTGCCTCGTGGTGTTGGTAATGTGTGTAGACTCATAAAAGGTATCTACAATAATTATTGATCGAACTGAGTAGGAGTTAGAAATAATAATCCATTGCCGCCCATTGTATATTTTGTAGTTTTTTTTTATATATATTTTTTGGTGTATTTTTGTGGTGTACATTATAATATATAAAAATAAATAATACAAAAAAAAAATCTGCCCTAGTTTATACACAAATCGTAGTTACAACGAAATTTACAATATTACATGAGAAAGAGCTCAACATCCAAAGAAACAAGTGTGGTACGGTGGTACCTTGCATTTTCTGGAAGGTTCTACATATTTGCTACAAGTCCAGTTAAGAAAAACAAATAATGGCCTTTAGTAAAACTTACTATTACAGAATCATAACAGCTTTCCTGAAGAGAGCTGGTTTTAGCTCTACACTTAAAGTGGGAGATTTCCTCTCCACTCAAAAATTTTAGCACCGCGTCATGGGAAGGTTAGGCTAGGTTTTCTTTTAACCAGAAAAGGAGTGACTATCAACTAAGGCAGGAAAGTTTCAGAAATCCTTCACGACTGCGCCCTGTATTTAATTGCGTAAAACACGATCAATCTTAATCTGAATAATTTTGAAGGATATTGCTAATTCATAAGTTCGAAAAAAAAACTGCTCAGCAACGTAAATCACGCAATGAATGTTTTTGGACTGTCAAAATGAAAGTTTGTGATTGATCGTGTGTTACGCAATCAGGGTGCTGGACTTCGCCCAGGCGCAACCTACCATATTACTGTTCTTGTATTTCGTAGAATAGTTCTCGTGCATACATACATAGCTTAAAATATTCAGTTTTAAACATGTTAGAATACTCCTTTTTATTTATTTTTAGATGCAAACAAATATTTTGATCACCTAAATAAAATATTTAATGAAAAAGGATCTCTGTATCTGTAATACTTTGTATAATTACAATGACAACATGACAACAATGTTTCATTTTAATCAGTATTCGTAGACGGAGAAATGCGCTGTTTTGTATTCTAATCATTTTGACAGGCTTAGAAAACTTTTCGATTTCGAACGAAGTTTTCCGCAGTTTGACATTGACAGTGCCAGTCTTCGTCAGATAGTTTGGCATTTTTGGTAGCACTGCACTGTGCCGTGCCGCGATTATACTACGACGCGTTGTGGTCGGTTATCGTCACTCACGGAAACAATTATAATTTACAAGTTATTTTGAATTGTAGTGTACGTGTGCAATAATAATAAATCAAATAATATATTACTGTTAAAACTTTAAACAGTGTTAAAGTGCTATTGTGTTATCTAAGTGTTAAAAGAACTTTTTGTTCGTGTTTCAAAATAGTGAAGTGAATCAAGATGAGTAATTTCACAAAGTTTATCAAAACTACGCCAATCACGGATGACTACGAGATCTCCAATACAGTACTCGGCCTTGGTATCAATGGAAAGGTAAGTTTTCAATTGAAAAGTTATATTACATTTAAAAACTGTTCTTCATATTGTTGTTTACATAATGACGTCACGTTTTAAAATTAACCTGTACCCGTTAATACCTTTATCTCATCACGCCGGAATGACAAAATAATTAAAATTAGCTCTAGGTTTTAAATCTTCGCGTCGCGAGGTTTGCGTCATAATGAAATGATGTTTTTTTTTTACATCCTCTTGTTTTAAAACTTCGCGGATTATGAGTATGATGTTGAATGAATAACAAACGTACCTACACATTATAAGTACTTACAAGAATAAACGTAGACCGTATCTTCACGCGTTTTAGACCTACGCTGCAATCGGAACACGTCTATGGTTTATAGTTTTTTTAAAATTCGCTGTGTAATTGTTAATTGGCAAAGGTGAGCTTGAGCTCTTACAGCCCCATATTATCAGATAAATAATGTGAGATAAAAACGTGTACACATTGTAAAATTATTGTCATTGGAAATGTACAAACAATAGGACTGATAATTTCTTGAACTAAATCTGATGACAAATAAATAATACTCAGGGATTTCCTAATGAAGAAATCAGGTTTTTCCAAATTGTAGAAAACTTTTGTGTTAAAACCCAAGAAAGTTTGATGCTTTTATTTGGTGTGTAATAACAATAATGTAAGTACTCAAATATAAACTCGTTTCCTTTTCCTGTTTGAAACAAACTGAAACATTTAAATTTGATAACACACTGCAATTTTGTTTTTAGATCCTAATTTAACTTTGAGTCCAAACTTTTTATTTAATAGCCCATAGTTAATAATAAAATTAAATAAGTTTAATAACTTTATGGATCCCGCATTACAGTAGTAGGTAGGTATTCCAAAAAACTACATCGGAGTCTATTTACATTAAATTGCTCATATTAAAGTTATTGAACTCAATAATCATCTCCGTTGTACACAAATAACTAACTATGTGTTCCTAGTATTTCATTTACTGCTTTACAGTCAATTTGCGTGTGAACAAAACAATGTAATTAACACTGTAGTAATTTCACACTCAATTTGAACATGTTTAATGATTCCTTGAAGACTGTTCTTTTATGAATGACATATATATACTATACAACACTGTCCACTCATGCAAATTTTTGAAAGATCACTGGTTTCTGGCGTGTTTCCGTCAAAATGGAAGTTAGCGAAGGTAGTGCCCATACATAAATCTGATACCGATGATATAGTATCACATTATAGACCGATCTCAATTCTTTCCGCATGTGCCAAAGTGTTTGAGTCCCTTGTCTGCCCACACATTCAAAACCATCTGAAGTTATATATAAGCGATGATCAACACGGATTTGTAGGCGCACGCTCCACGAGCACAAACCTAGTGCCGTTTACTGAAGTATTAATTAAAGCTATCGATGCGGGTCACCAAGCAGATGTTATTTACACCGACTTTAGCAAGGCGTTCGATAAAATTTGTCACAAAATATTAATACAAAAGTTGAGCGCTTACGGCATTACTGGCACTTTGCTGAATTGGTTGAGTTCGTACTTAACAGATAGAACTTTTTTCGTGGTAGTTAACGTTTTTCAATCTTCTGTTTATAAAATTTCTTCAGGTGTTCCCCAGGGTTCACACCTTGGGCCAATTTTATTTAATTATTTTATAAATGACATACCTGTGTGCTTTCAAAACTCCGAGATTTTTATGTATGCGGATGACTTAAAATTTGTCAGAATAGTGAAATGTGAACAAGACGCAATATATCTACAGATGGATCTTAATAGGCTAATTCAATGGTGTAATAATAATGAAATGTGTTTAAATTCGGGAAAATGTTACCATGTTAAATACACAAGAAAAAGTCGCATAATACATTCTGAATATCAAATCAATTTAGAAATAATACAGGAAGTGGATACTATACGAGATCTTGGAGTCCTGTTTGATAGAAAATTAACTTTCCTTCCTCATTTGGACAACATCATAAAATCATCGTCCAAAATGCTAGGCTTTGTAATAAGAACTTGTAGAACATTTCGTAAACTCAAAACAAAAATAATTTTATATAACAGTTTAGTTAGGAGCAGATTAGAGTACTGTAGTGTGGTTTGGCGACCCCACTATGCGATACATAGCTTGCGCGTTGAACGTGTCCAAAAGCGCTTCCTTTGGCACTTAGCATTATCGGTTGGTATAGCTAGAAAAAAGCCATCTTACAGAGAGAGACTGAAACACTTTACCATGTGCAGTTTAGATAAGCAGAGGCAATTTAATGACGCTTTATTCATGTGCAAAATCTTGAAAAATAATATTCAGTGCCCTAGGCTGCTAGGACTTTGTAACTTACGTGCTCCTTCAAGAATCCCACGCAACTCCATCACTCCAATCTGTCCTCCACTAAGACAAACTGTTTTGGGATCTAACTCACCCTACGCCCGATTTTGCAAGGTCATAAACAGTAGTAGTGATTTGGTTGACTTACATCATGACTCCCTAGCAAAGCTAAAGTCTAAGTTC
Organism: Xanthia togata; assembly: GCA_963853775.1. Classification (NCBI taxonomy): domain Eukaryota; kingdom Metazoa; phylum Arthropoda; class Insecta; order Lepidoptera; family Noctuidae; genus Xanthia; species Xanthia togata. The sequence continues at coordinate 7,711,969 of OY970817.1, read as the reverse complement.
ATGAAATCCTTGATTGATCTGTAATAAGATACTTAACTTACCAGTTTTCTCTTTTTAGTCGTTTTTTGTTTTATTTTAATTTTGTTAACCTAATATGAAAAATATAGTTAATATGTTATCCTGTCACTAAAATTTGATAAGTTATTATAATGGTTAGATTACTAGAAATATATTAATGTTGCGCTTGTGGTGTTTACCTATAAGTGAGTGTTACACTGTTACCTTTGTTTGAAAATAGTATTAAGTTTATTTTTAGTGTAAACAGTCGTTGGTGAACCAAATAAATAAAATAAAATAAATACAACTTACTAAAACATTATCTGAACCATTTTGTACAGACTATTTTGGTGTATTATGGCAAAAAAGGCCATTCAACACCTAGTGTGAATGTGGTGTTGTGTGTGTGTTGTGAGTGTGGTGTTGTGGTGCTTCTGATCAGACCATGTCCCACTTGCTGGAGTATCTTAAGTGCCCATTCACCTGTACCTTTGAAGACCTAAAGAATGCCACTGATGCCACAATCATCCACCTACTGGACTCGAACAATGTTCATTAATCTTCAACAAACCTGCACGCGGGTGAAGCTGTGTTTAAAAACGAGTGTACTATTTATATCTCATAGTGAGAAGTCCACTGAAGACTGTACATTGATTTATACAGGAAACGGGAAAATAAAGTAGATATTGCATTATTTTACAAAATGTTCTTATCTCTTTCAAAAGATTAAAAATAATACGTAAATACTTATGTAATTGTTTGTTACAGAGTGATGTTATGAAAACATACTTAATAACAAACCTAAGTTTATTCAAAGTCAAATAATTTATTTCAATTAGGCACAAAAGGATAATATTTCCATTATGGGCCGTCGAGTTGGAAGTTCATTTTTTTTTTTGTAGATAGCACTCATTAACAGAAGCTTTTTACAAATTTTTAAGTAGCAGATACTCACGGTTTACGAGATATAATTTTTTAAATTTTCCATAGAAAGTGAAAAATAACACGCAATTTAGATAGTTATCAACTATCAATGTCATGGTAGATGTCAAATTTGACGTTTTACGTTCCGTTGACGGTGGAGGTGTGTAACATTCAATTTTATCATATTCTAACTTTAAATATATTTATATTTTCACATAGAAAATTAAAATTAAATTTAAAAAAGAATGTAAATTTGATACGTAATGAATGTGAACAAAAACGCGCTGTACTATCCAATTAAATTGACTTTTTTACATAAAAAATAACAACGGAACGGAACGTGAAGCGACGCTATTTTGTTGTGTATTCGTCAGTGTCAGTCACAGAGTACTTTTTTTATATACGGGTGTCAGTCATCGTTCGTTTGTTGCATTAGCAAGTTCCGTTCGTATGACTACCATGGCGTCTCCGAAGCCCCATGGGTTAAAGTTTAGAAACGTGCTGCCTCGATAGGGGGTGGGGGTTGGGGGGGAGGGGGTGGGGGGTAGGTTGTATGCCATCCCCCCTCATTCCCCCCGCCGGAAACGTATAGTTTTTTTTTAATATTTTTTTTTGTATACCAGTCTTGCCATAGAAAATGTGTATTCTGAAGGTTCTGGGGGTTTCAAGAGAGAGGGGGAGGGCAAATGTGGATGGGAGATGTAGTCCCGCATCATTTTCCATACTGGAAATTATTTTGTTTGTATGATTTTGTACTGTGTACTGAGTCGGACTCCGGGTGTGCTCCCGCCAAAAGCTCTCGGTCACCCCTGAGTGTCGCTACAACACACTCGACCTTCGCATCGCTATGGAGGTCGCCGGCTCGCTTCGCTCGCCACCTCCCCCCTTCGCTCTGCTCGGCCTTGTGTGGCTTGCTCCACTCAGGAGCTCCCTCCAGCTTCTGGCTCCCGCCTTTATAAAAACACTCTAGGGGTAGGGACCAAAAGACTACGTGGGGTCGGGGTGCCCCGTGTCGATTCTGAGGGTAAGTTCTGTCTACGTAGATAATAAGTAGAATAAAATCTTAACCTACACTATATTTACCTTTGTGGTGTTTTCTTTTTCCAAATTAGGATTCACATTATTTGTAAACAATAATGTGTTATGTATTAAAAAAAAGCAGTTGTGTTCCTACACTAACCTAACCTAAAAATTAGGATTTTCGTAATTTTTTTTTTTTTTTTGACGGCGTCTCCGGCAAGAAAAGTTTGTTGCATAGGTATCAGAAAACCCCCTAGAACCCCCTAATATCCTCACTTTTCGTCCAGCGAGGCAGCACGTTTCTAAACCCAACCCTCCTCTTCTGTGCCTGTGCCTTCTAGTAGTGCGCGAGTGATGGACTCAATAGAGCCGCTTGTGCCTACTGCGCGAGTGCAAGTGTTGGACTCAAATGAGCCACTTGTGCTCCCGTGTGTGTCGTCGGTCCTCGACGAACCGGTTGCTGGTCCCAGTGGAGTAGCAGCGGGCTCTAGTGGTAGCTTACCAGCTATCGCTAGTTCTTCGGAGGACGAGGATGAGGACGTTGTTCCTGCGATGCCCAGGCCTACTGGGACCAGGAAAAGAGACAATCTTGGCTCGGACGAGTTAAGGTAAGTTTTTAATTATTGTATATATGCTAGCGTGAGTTGTTAATCTGCAGATTTTCTCACGTTAGTAAATATAGTGTAGGTTAAGATTTTATTTTACTTACTACATAGACAGAACTTAGCCTCAGAACCGACACGGGGCACCCCGACCCCACGTAGTCTTTTGGTCCCTCCCCCTAGAGTGTATTTATAAAGGCGGGAGCCAGAAGCTGGAGGGAGCTCCTGAGTGGAGCAAGCCACACGAGGCCGAGCAGAGCGAAGGGGGGAGGTGGCGAGCGTAGCGAGCCGGCGACCTCCATAGCGATGCGAAGGTCGAGTGTGTTGTAGCGACACTCAGGGGTGACCGAGAGCTTTTGGCGGGAGCACACCCGGAGTCCGACTCAGTACACAGTACAACATCCACAAAAAAAAAAAATACAAATAACTACCCAGAAGTAATTACTAATTTAAATCATTTTTTTTATTTGTTTCAGATCTATGTGGAACTGGAGAAAGATTTTCTCCAAACTTGGAACAAATGAACAATGCATTCAGTTTGCGGAGGAGAGAGGACTCATCCCTAAAGCAAAATTATGCTCATACCATGGATCACCCATGACATTGTCCAAGCAATCTGGGCAAGTTGGAAAATTTAGATGCCGAAAAAGCAACTGCCGGAAAAAACAAGTCTCCCGTGCTATTGGAACATGGTTTGAGAATGCACGGTTGTCCCTTACAGCCATTTTCCAAATTATGTATGCTTTTAGTGAGGGACTGACATACCATCAAACTCGAAAGGAATTGACATGCGATGATGGTCCGGTAGTCTCTAGTAGAACTGTGGCGGACTGGTTCAGTTATTGCCGGGAGACTGTCACAATTTATGAGCTGGAAAACCAAAGAGCCCAAGGGAAGATAGGCGGCCCCAATAAAGTTGTCCAAATTGACGAATCCAAATTTGGAAAAAGAAAATACAATCGTGGTCGACATATCGAGGGCCATTGGGTTATTGGCATGATAGAAGACGGCAGTGATGATTTGCGGCTGGAGGTGTGTCCCGATAATGATAGGTCTGCGGAAATGTTGGTGCCAATAATAAAAAAACATGTTGAGGAAGGTTCCATCATTCATACAGACTATTGGAGAGCATATTTATGCCATCCTCAGCATGGCTATATACATAAACGGGTCAACCATAGCGACCCGACTAATAAGTTTGTGGCACCAGATGGGACACACACTCAACGTATAGAGAGCCAGTGGAGGGGACTTAAACAAAAATTCAGACAGAAACAAAATAAACAAAATTTTACACAATGGTTGTGCGAGTACACATGGAGGAGGAGAAACATGATCGAACATTTGGATCCATTTGAGGAATTAATGAATTCTATTAAACATGTTTATAAATATGATTAATATAAGAATAATAATATTCCTTGTGTTTTATTCTAACTATCCACCCTAACCTAACCTCAAAATTTAAACCACGGATATCTCCGTAACCATGAGGTTCCGCGGGGTGGGATTGGTACAGGTGGGTAGGCACCTCCCATCCTCGCCCTCCCCGCCCCATAAATCTTTGGAAATTAGAGTTCTAATTGATGGAAATTAGTGTTTTAACCTAACCTAACCTCAAAACTTTGACCATGGATATCTCCATAACCATGGGGTTCTGCAGGTTGGGAATGGGACAGGGGGTAGCCCTTCCCCCCCTCCCCCCCACCCCTCCCCGACCCTTAAATCGACGGCCCATAAAAGAAATTTTAACCGGTAGTTTTCATATGGAGAAGAATGGGCAAGAAACTCCACCGTTACTCTTTAAAAAAAATCATTATATCTTGTATACACTAATTATATAATTATATGTGAAGACAATGCACTTAGAATAAGATTACTATACCACAATAGGTAAAAAGAATGAAAAATGAAGGAATGACATAAATTAATTATGTGATTGATGCATGGTGCTCACATACTTACAAACATTGTAAAATTATACTATATTTCTAACATAAGTAATACTAATAATAATAAGTCAGTGTGTGAGTTCAAGTAATCACAAAAAATAAAATAAATGTTAAAAAAAAAATTATACAACCAGTTCGATTTTGTCTAGATCCTGAATTGTCCTATGGAGCAGTACCAGCTATTGCAATAGACTCCCGCATTTCTTGGTACAAACTAATGTACTCCGACACTGCCTACCTCTAGGGAATACAAGCGTAATGTAAAAAGAGCAATGAGAAGAGACTCGTAAGAAGAGATACCATATTCATAACAGAACATGTGCCAACTATCGTAGGCCTAGCCGGCACTGCGAATTTTATTCGCGCTGTATATATTCAGTGTACATGGCATTGCAACGAGCGCGAATTTTAAATCGCCATGCGTGTAGATACATAAGATAGGTACCATGTGTTGCAGAATAACGATACAAATTTCGCGCGATTTTTAATAGCAGTGCGGTTAGTTTTTATTTTAAACAATAACAAACAAAAAAGACGTTACACATTATTATATTAGAAATGACTCAGACCGGTTCTGCTAGTTTACAAAAAATATGTAAATAGTGAGAAATGACTGCGAAATATTAATTCTTAGGCACCTGTCCCACAGCCACGGAAGCGACTAGCTATCAACAATTATCTCGCTAAATAAACGTATAAAAGGTTGTAGATCCCGTGTATTTCAAAGAGATACAAATAATAATTATGGGAAGATTTATTCGCAAATATCATGATTTCATGAAAAAGTCGTTCAATGGAACAAATCTTACTTAGAGAAATGTTTTAGGTAATGATTCTGTTTAATGATTATAATTCTGTAAATACATATTTGTTATGGTAGCAACTCAAAATACATCCCGACACTGACAAATTGCATTTCTCAATTGAAAATTTTTAATTTCCCGGGCTTCCACTGCAAATTCACCTTAAGGCCGGTCACATACATACGGAATTCCGAAGGCAGCAAATCCATACAAAATCGAGGGTCTATAGAACACGTACTTAGTTCTTGGTTTGAAATTTTATTCAATTTAGTAACGTAATTCCGTATGGCCGGCACAATAGATGACCGCAGGACCGCTGATTGTTCACACCTCCGGCGAATACTCGTTTGTCGCAGCGACAAGAGCTGTCAAAGAGAGTACTTGCTCAGCGGCGCTCGTTTGGCGGGCAGAACACTCGCTGACAGACTCACACTTGGTATTGGTACATACGCATACCAGCGCACGCGCTGGGCGTTGCACGCCAACTCTACTCGCTTCTCGTTAATCGCTGGCGGTGGGATAGGTGCCTTAGAGTGAGGTCATACATGGCAGAGTCCAGTTTTGTGGAAATATTACTTCATTGTCATTAATCTTATTTTTTTTAGTTCCGTAGTGGCGGGAACTTTTTTCAACTTATTTCGAAATGTAGTTACGATCTTACAACATATTGGGACTTTTTACACGGATATTGATTTGATCTACGTAAAGTTTTATACTATTCGTGTTTTTCGCCGGGAATTCTCAAACCAGTTGGCAAAATAGTTGGTACTTTTAGTTCCAAAATATTTATATTCCTAGAACTGCAACTCTCACCAAAAACCAGTCAGAAGACTGGTTGAACATAATCATACGATGCGCAAGTCTAAAAACACGCTATTAGCCTATAGCTTCGGGGAGTCGAAAATCAATCTGCCTAGCCTTTTCCCAACAATATTGGGGTCGGCTTCCAGTCTAACCGGATGCAGCTGAATACCAGAATTTTACATGAAGCGACTGCCCATCTGACCTACACAACCCAGTTCTTTGGTAACATGATACCATTTGGTACTGTAGCGGTTACACCGCCACATACGAACTACGCAACAAAGACATGACGTCACACAAATCCTGCATCGCGCAATTAGAGTTTACCGCGCGAACGACATATATAAGACTATCTGACATCAACAGTCGGGCAGTCGGCCCGCCAGACACAAAACCCGTCTGGTCGGAGGATCCTCTCTTTTCTATGGTGGATTGAACCTTACACCCTACGACTGGTTGTCAGACTTGGGCTTTGGACTACCCGTAACGACTGTCAAAGATCTACGGATGACAGCCGGGACCAACGGCTTAACGTGCTTTCCGAGGCACGGACAGTCTATCATATCGCGGTAAGACCACGAACCGATCGCGGCAAACGTAGCTTAACTTTCGATTGACCCGTGCGGCTGTTATTATTTTGCCACGGGGCTTCGGGTGTACCCATGAGGGTGGTAAATGACTCCCACATGATTTACCATCTATGGATGGCATTATTCAACTCCGAGTAACGTCGATCGACGCTTGGCTCGTGCCTAAGTAAATATGATTGCTGCTGCTGATGGACCTGTGCGGCTGTTACCAGCCGCACAGGTCCATCGATCCGGTTAAGAGGGAACAGGGCCAGCGAGGAATTTGCTAAATAGGTATTTTAAGAAACTTTTGCCGTCGTATTACCTCAAGTCTGTCCCCTCAGAGAGTGCGATAAGGACAGCTACAGCTCAGACCGATTAGGTACCTATATCAAAAAATTGGACGAGATCGACGTTTCGTATTCCTCTTTTTTCTCCTCAAAAACTGAGCCGATTCAATTATTTTTTACATTAAAATTTTAAGAAAGAGTATGTCTAGGTTCCTATCATTTTCATTTATGTTAAAAACTTCGAATTTGTCTGGTAGTCCTCTAATCACGGTGGTAAAGATGGGGCATTTTTGTAATTTTTGGAGGGTCATATTTTCTTTACCAATAAGTTGCTGAAAAAAAGGAAATAACAGGGACGTGTCTACAGCAGACCTTGATTTTATGACAAAAAAAATGATTGCTCTAGCTAGAGGCATTATTCAGGAAGAAAAAAGAGGAATACATTTGTATGGAGAATCGCAGGCCCTGTTCCCTCTTAAGCTACGCTTGCCGCGGTTGGTTCGTGGATGGGTGACCATCTTTACATAACAAAACCCCTCCGTGCCTTGGAAAGCACGTTAAGCCGTAGGTCCCGGCTGTCATTCGTAGATCTTTGACAGTCGTTCGGGTCGTCAGAAGCCCGAAAGTCTCACAACCAGTCTTACCGAGGGGTATCGTATTACCCTGTTACTGTGTTGTGGAGGTCAGATAGGCAGTCGCTCCGTGTAAAATACTGGTATTCAGTTGCGTCCGGTTAGATTGGAAGCTGACCCCAACATAGTTGGTAAGACTAGGTAGATGTTGACTAACATCCATCAATCGATTTTCTTCGGCTGTGTTCTGTATTCAATGAGAGTTTCGCTTCTACACGAAGATTTGTTTCTTTTTCTGTACAAATACAAATGTAGGTGACGAAATTAGAATGTATACCTTATCACACTTACTCGTATCATCATCCACAGCTGGTCTTCACCCACTGCTGGACATCAGCCTCTCTTTTCTTATGCCAATTCCCCCCGCTCCTGTGGCAGTCTATAGCTTGTGACATAGACGAAACCTATGGCTTCTGGCTGGTCCACTCTGAAATGACGCGCCTCACTACCGCATAAAGCATTACCCATAGAAATCCGTATCGCATAAAGCTTCGTTCAGATTAGCGCGACGCGACCGGCTATTGTGTGTACCGTGAAGTTTTCTTAGAAATTGTATTGTTCGAGTCGCGTCGCACCGTCGCGTCGCGCTGGTCTGCACGAGCGTTTACAGTATACGTAAATGCGGTAGTGGGTCGCGTCATTTCAGAGTGAACAAGCCACATAACCTCGTGCAGACAGGCGCGACGCGACATCCGTAATTGTTCTACCGTGAAGTTTTCTTAGAGATTGTCAGTACGGGGCCTTAGGCCTCTGCCTCGAATTTTGCGGGCAGCGGGGCGGCGGCGGCGGCGGCGGTGCGGGAGCGGCAGGATGTTATGCGTAAAATCAAATGGACCGGTTCTCGAAAACAGCGGCGCGGGGGCGGGCAACGAGCGGTGCACTCCAGTCAAGCGGTGACTGCCCGCGCCGCCGCCGCTGCCGCCCCGCTGCCCGCAAAATTCGCAGAGGCCTAAGGTGGGTACGTCCCACCAAGGGCATGAACGATGAACGACAGTGAAATGTTCTCGACGTACGTCGATAATTATTATTAATGCTTGTTGGATTTGCATGACCATCTTGATGGGATTGCGCTGGATGTGCGCACGATAGTGTGATGTTACTTTCAGCACCGCGACTTCGCCGGACGTACAGAGAGATGGATCGTGAATAAGTCGCTTTACATTTCGCACTACTTACATGAAATTAGGATAATTGTGGAGGCCACGCGACGCGGCGACGCTAAGACGGTGAATTTCGTAATTATAATAGGTATGATTTAATTCTGGCGCTACAGCTATATCAATATGTAGGACGTTGTTCCGTGTCCCATCAAATCTATCTTTGATAGCTTATCTTTGAATTACGATTAAACGATCGATAAAGTTATTACATCAGTATTTCTAATAGCTACAACGTTCCTTTTTGTCAATTTACGTAAGTAATAATAAATAATAATCTTACAAGGTCCAAACCTGGAAATGCCACATGTAAGTTTTGAAGTGAAAACTACCATACCTACTTTCTTAATGCTGGGCAAATAGGTACCTTGACCACGTGCTTCCAGACCGTACTATTTTTTATGCCATCTCGAACCAGCTCGTGCGTAGTGTCAATAACAGTTAATTTACATGACTGTACATGTGACTGACATGACCCGCCCTGTCCTGTGAGGTGTAGTTTGATTGTAAAGGGTTGTAAGTGTGAGCGTGTATGCACAGAGCGGAGGTGTAGTTTTGGATATAAAAAATAGTTGGCAACCCTAGTGAAGCATCACTAGGGTTGCCAACTTTTTTTATATCAAATATAGTATTTACGAAGACATCGGCAGGAAAAATATAGTAGATGGCGAAAAAATATAGTACCTACCTATCTTCCAAAAACATTATACTTAATTCTTTAAATGCATTGTTTTTGGTACCTACTATGGACCTTTACTAACAGGTATTTTTTTTTCCTTCCCTCATTTATATAATTATGTAATAACATAATTATAATATTTTAAAAATCTTGAGTCGAAATTAAGGTTACAAAATACCATTAAGTAATTCAACTTTTATGAGATTAGTACTGGCCCTATTGCGATTATCTCGCCATTTTAGCCCCCTATTACCTACATGGGACTTAAAACATAACTGGCGAAATGTGGTTGTACTTACTACATTACAGGTGTGATTATATGTTTTGTTTGAAAAAAAAAGTAGTTTTGCCTACTTTTTCTTTCTTCCTTTAGAAATAATAGTATTTAGGCCCCTAACATAGCAGGATACTATTATATAGTAGGGTTGGCAAACCTAGTCTTGGGGCCAAAAATTTCACCCGTACGAAGTCATGCCTATGAGCTATGTCATTCAGAACAAATACACTGATTGAAAAAATATAAAAAATATACAGTAAGTACCTATTTTTTTGTGGAGTTTCTTGCCCATTCTTCTCCATACGAAAACGACCTTTTGGAATGGGCGACTAGAATCATTTTTTTTTTTTTTTTTTTGTAAATGTTGACGTTCATAAGTGCTTTTTTTGTGCCTAATTGAAATAAATTATTTGACTATGACTTTGTTTTAAAAAAAAAAAAATTGGTCACACGTCGATGGTGGACCTGTAATAATAATTGTCCTACTGCAGTAAAAAATACACTACACACAGAGAAGGAACACGCTTGCATACTGCGTAAGTTAAGTTTTCTCGACAACAGTTTCCTTCCCGTAACTTGTGGTCTCACTATATCCTACCCAAAAGATCACAATTGACAGTTTCGCAATAATAATGAGCCCATTATAAAAACCTAACATTTTTCCTCAATGGACTTACTGTGTCGTGCAATATGGCACAATTAACGGCTTCAATATTGTAATGGCAAAACATTATTAATTAATTACGTCGAGTCGACTTCCTTAATAAATAGTCTAGATAAATAAGGACTTGGCATAATTAGGTCGTCTGGATTCTATACCTTTTTCATTCAAAAACATAGAATCAACATGTGACGTCCACCCACTGCACTTGGCCGGCGATGTCGCTACTTCGGCGTCGCATCATCTCGTTCTCGTTGACGTCCCGTTAGATAGATAGATTCATTTATTTGCCAGAAATATGGTATTTTACAGATTTTATAACAAATACACAATAGTTCTTCATATTCCGCCAACTAAACTCGGCATGCAAATTTTGTGATAATAACAATGATTCTAATTTAACAAAATAATTAAAATCCAATGTCAAAACAAAAAGTACCTACAGTAAATTAAGAATTGTCTAACTCTAAATCATCAAATTACAAATTTTATGTCAAATAAAAATAATTCAATTACAAATTTTCTAGAAATCAACAAAAAATATAAAACCAAAGAAATTAAATTACAAAATATTATAAATGTCAAATGTAATTTACATGTCCTGCAACTTTCCCATTCACGTGTCGTGAGAGTCAAGAGTCGTGCCGCGCGACGCGAATCTAACAAAACAATTTCTAAGAAAACTTCATTGCTTAAAAATTGCGATGATATTGCAGAAAGTGATCAAAGTGACTCATCGTAATTTTATCACAAATATCGTTAAATTATTCACGTGTGCTTGAAATAGCACAGTCAGCGCCGTCAATAATTTGTTAGGATTATAACTGACATTATCAAAATAATCTTTGGTTTAAAACTTGACATTCAAATAATCTTGTCTAGGGCACACCCTAGAGTACTTTTTCAAACGCTACGATAGCACTAAACGATTATAAGCTCTACATCATTCTCCTTATCCCAATTTATTTGAGGTCGGCACCACGTCTTTTTCTTCCATATTTCTCTGTTAGCCGTCATCTTGGTAGTCACCCCTTTTCTAGCCATATCATCTTTCACACAGTCCATCCATCGTTTCTTTGGTCTTCTTTTACTCTTAGAGCCATCCAAATTCATAAGTACTCAAAACATTACTCACAACATTTTCCTTCATTCCATCACATGCTGAGAACGCGAATCTAACTAAACATTTTCTAAGTAAACTTCACGGTAGAACAATTACCGGTGTCGCGCTATTCTGCACGAGCCTTTATACCGAAAATTAAAAAAATTGAATTGTATTGTTCGAGTCGCGTCGCGCTATTCTGCACGAGGCCTAATGATAATGACATGCATAGATAGGTACTGCAATCCACGACGACGCGCCCCACTCCGCTCCGCTCCGTACTAAAGTACAATTATATAAGAATTTTTTGACAGTTCATTTGATCATTGACCTACCATTAGAACGTCATTGTGCAATCAATGCTTTTAATTAGTTACGAGTATCGTGTTTGTGGAATACAATGATCAACCAATGATCGACCATTATGAATTTAGCAGATTACGTACTTTAACTTTAGCAAAATGACAATGGGATCGTCTTGGAATGACGAATTTATAAAAATAGCAGACTTGGGCCCCAGTACAGTAATCGCGGAGTGGGGCGCGTCGCGCGTCGTGGTGATTGCACTATCTGTAACGACATTTCTTTGTTTTCGGGGAAGTCCTATCGCCATTAGATAACTTCGATTTCACTAATGACAAATGTCATTATGTGTGTTGGACTTTGAAATGTGACGAATAACGCCAGGTGAGTCATTAAAATGATTTTCGACACATTCAGTCATTTTGGTTGTCGACCGACGCGACGCGATGAATCGTTGGGTATGTGACGTCATTCGTCTTTTATTTCCATAGTTCGCTGACCTCTCGATATTTTTTGCCGTCTTCCTTCAAAGGTTGGAATGTCTTTCGTCGTTGTTTTTGATAATGCCCTGCTGCGGGGTCATTGCGTAACACATTAGCAACAAACTTTTCACACAGCGAGTTCACAGCTTTGATTCGGTTCCCTACAAAATGGTTGAGCTGGATGGTGCTGATCCACGCGTCATGTTTGTGAACGGGCGCCGTCAGTTGAGACTGGTCATCTCTCACTCATCACAACACAAACAGCCAGACTCGGAACAACTACTTACTTGTAGGTCATACAAATATTTGTTCCGTGCGGGAATCGAACCCGCAACACGCAGTGCAGCAGTAAATTGCTTTAACCACCGCGCCATCCGTGCCATCAATCATCGTGTTCTCACATATAGAATCAACAAGAGCAATGTACCCAGGATTTTGTAATTTCTATATTTAAAAGAGTGTCCTTGGACTTTCTTGCCCGTTCTTCTCCATAGAGATCTACGTTTTGGAATGGGCAACTAGCTTCAACTTTCTGACTAACTGACCGACTCTTTGACAATTCAGAAGTGCCTGTAAATGGTTTAACTGAAATAAATGCTTTGAGTTTGACTGTCTATCTAGACATATTTATATCTTTGTCTTTTTTGTGTATCACACTGGTGGAATCGCGCCTTTACTTTAGATGGTAATGGTACTCATCAGACATCAGGCCAGTGTATGTAGTGGCGAAAGTCTAAAAATGACAATCAATATTCCATTGAATCCAATTTCAAACTTTGCAAGAAACATAATATTTATCATTAAACTGTCCAACTGAGGGTAGTTGGCTGAAAGGCTGTAAACAAAGTTTTAAATAACCTTTCTTAGCAAGATCAATCAATCTTTGCTATAATCATAACAATTTGCAGACGCTCGTTTGAAAATACAGATTCAGTCTTTAGATAGCTTCCCATGGTGTGCGTGATATTATCCATGGTAGCGCAGACACGTCTGTTGTGGTACGTCCGATCAGCGATAAGTCGGTAACTCAAAAGTGCGGTGGGAGCTTCTCTTTCACTTTGCATTTAATTTCGGAATGGCAAAATGGATCCAATCGCAACATTCGCAACGGACTGGTCTGCCCCCGTCCGCAATATCACGGACCATGGGAAGAGCCTTGGTGTGTTTTGCTTGGCTGTCCGTGGTCGTCGGCCGTGCGGGCTGGTCCGCGTCCGTCCACCATATCAAGCACCGTGGGAGCCGCCTTTATGTCGGAATCTTCTAAACAGCTAAATAAATTTATATTATGAATTATGGATCAACAATAACATCTATAATAAAAGTTCAAAGAGAAAACTACCATGAACTGGTGTATTTGTGAAAATATTCGCATTATTTGGCTAATACAAAATCATGTTTATTCCAAGGGCACAGGGTATATTTTGTATTAAGTAACTTTGAAACACGAAGCTTTCTAGACGAATTATTTTTTATGGACGCATTTTTTTGTTAATATCAGACAGGAAGACCCTGCTGCTTTACACAGTTCTTCTTTGGTATTGACATGAACTTTTTTTAAATAGCTCATATCGATAACAATAAATAGCTCATAACAGAACGACGGGACAGGTTTACTTAAGCTTCCTGTACGTATTATCGAAGAAATTCATATCTAAGCAATTTGAAAACAAAATCCCGTGAACACGATGAACACATCTGTTACCACCCGGTTCTATAGCGGCCGAGCGCTGCAAGCAAAAATATAGTCCTTACGGTGTATAGATATGAACTTCTTCGATGGTACATGACGCTGTAAGCTTCCTGTACGTATTATCGAAGAAATTCATATCTAAGCAATTTGAAAACAAAATCCCGTGAACACGATGAACACATCTGTTACCACCCGGTTCTATAGCGGCCGAGCGCTGCAAGCAAAAATATAGTCCTTACGGTGTATAGATATGAACTTCTTCGATGGTACATGACGCTGTAAGCTTCCTGTACGTATTATCGAAGAAATTCATATCTAAGCAATTTGAAAACAAAATCCCGTGAACACGATGAACACATCTGTTACCACCCGGTTATATAGCGGCCGAGCGCTGCAAGCAAAAATATAGTCCTTACGGTGTATAGATATGAACTTCTTCGATGGTACATGACGCTGGAGCCGCAAGTAAAAAAATTCAGAATATCTCATGAGTGAAAAACCTACGCGGCGCACTGTGGATCGAAAAAAGGCTCTCAAAGACATTGAAGCTTAAATTTTAAAGTGTCGGTTTTTTGCTTGAAATGGCTTCTAATAGCCAATATTATGCATTTAAAGTATATCATAGGTAGGATACAATCTAGTAGGCAACAAATTTTTTTTTGCAAAAATAATTTAGGGAGCTTATGCTTATAGGTATCTCCGGAACGGAGAGAATAGGCCTTATATCCTTGCACGTTTTTGTGACATCTTCATTTAACGAGATTTTGTGCGATTTTTTTTTATCACACCCAAGCAGAGGCCCTAGTGTAAGTTTCTTTTAACCATCTCGACTGTACGCATCGACTGCGTTCGGCGCTCCGATTGGCCCTTGGTGAAGGCCGGCCGGCTGCCAACCGGAGCGCCGAACGCGGTCGATGCGTAAAATCGAGATGGTTAAATGAAACTCACACTAGGGCCTCTGAAGAAATCAAGTATGACAAAAAATCATAAATAAATAATTACATCATCGTGTGCAAGTATATAACAGCTATAATCATTCTTATACACAAACTTGCGGTCGGGCGTCGGCGTCGTTGCGGCTCCGGGGTCGTGTACAGAAAGCCTAATGATACTTAATGATATTTTTTATGACAGTAATGTACTAACTCACTCAGCAGTAGTCATCGATCAATTTACAGTTTCGGAAACATCTGTACTGAGTCTGTATGCCATACAAATTTAGGGTCAGTCACCGGTTCATTCAACTGGAGAGTCCTAACACCACATGTGCTATTCGTGACCAGTCGACATAACTGCTTATTGTCGAAGTGAGTTCATCTCGAGCTACCATTTATATATTTTTTTAATCGCATCTGGCATGCGGTCGCCTTTAATATTTAACTTTATTTTATATTAATTATTTGTGATTGTTAGCGGCCCTAGTAGTACACACTTTTCAAGTGTCGACCTATTAGGCTCAATTTACATTGCCGCGGAACGGAATAGAAGCGAATTTTTTGTACAAAGCATAATGAACTTTATGTCAATAGTGTAACAACGCACAAACTAGATACGAGCCAAATAACAGCCGATCTATTCTGTAAAAATCGCACCGGAAAAACTTAGGTGAAGTGAGTGTGAAATGAGCTGTCATTCCACCTGCTGCTAGGGACTGACAGCTCACTTCACCTAAGTTTTCACGGTGAGATGGTTACAAAATAGCACTGCTGGTCGCGCGTCTTCTGGAGAATTCACGCGCATTCTCGGGAATTTCCGCAGTTACGAGTTTGTGCGCTAAACACTATTGAAATAAAGTTCATCATGCTTTGTGCAAAAAAATCGCTTCCATTCCATTCCGCGGCGGTGTAAATTGAACCTTACGGTTCAAAAGATACAGCCCTTTGACGGACGGACAGTGGAGCCTTAGAATTAGGGTCCCGTTGACTAAACACGTTTGTATTTCTTGAAGGGTTAGATGGACAGGGGCTTAAGGAACATACAAGTTTTGCCAGTTATGTTAAATTAGAAGTCCCATGTAAAAGGGGGGCGAGCCTATTGGCAATAATTGGCATTAATTGGGTACAAATCTAGACTCCGGACTGTTGTGAAAAACCCAATGATCCCTACTGCGGGGATTGGGGATCGAGCCCACCCAGAACCTCACGCTCAACATGCTCACTCTCATTAGACCGATGAGTCAGTCATAATTTACCATCCAAAATTGTTTTTTTTTTCTGCTCATATTCGCCAACTCACTTCGCTAGGTTTAGTACTCGATCAGCGTGACATTGATCTGTCATTTACTGTTACATGCTCTTGCTCATTGAACCGCAGTGTCCTACATTTATCATCACGAATATGACGTCAGATAACAGTTGAGGTTCATGTCTCGCTCATCCTTACAAAACGTCCTGTGGGCTAGAAAGAGTACTCTATACTTCTGTCCCCTCTAGCAGCAAGAATAATGTACCTACCCAGAATTTTGTAATATCTATATTTAAAAGAGTGTCCTTGGAGTTTCTTGCCTGTTCTTCCATAGAGATCTACGTTTTGGAATGGGCAACTAGCTTCAACTTTCTTACTAACTTACTGACTCTTTGACAATTCAAAATTGCCTGGAAATGGTTTAATTGAAATAAATGCTTGGAGTTTCTAGCTCAATTCCTGCTATAGACATTTGGTCACGGGGAGTTTTAAGAGGAAGTCTGAAAGTGGCACCGGTGATTTAAAAGTTGTGTTGAAATCGATTGTCATGTCATGTGATGGCTTAAAGAGTAGGGGAAGATCAAAGAAACGTTGGTTGGTCTGTGTGAAAGATGATATGACTAGAAAGGGAGTGTCTACCGAGTTGACGACTAAGAGAGAAGAGAGAAGTATGGGAGACGAAGACTGCGTCGACCTCAAATAAGGATAAGGAATGATGAGTCATACAAACAGATACAATGTTAGTATTGTGAGCCGGTAACTAACATGTCTTCGGTTCACATTAGCTGAAACGGCCTCTGTGTTACTATATCGCTATGTGGATATGACGTCACCCCCACAGAGTACATTGACATCAATTATTTTTCCACGGTAAGGTAATACTTTTCCTTACATGTACACCATTATGTCGGTATGGAATCTGAGTTTGTTATGAACTAGTTAAGAGGGAACAAGGCCTGCGATTCTCCATACAAATATATTCCCCCTTTTTCTTCCTGAATAATGCCTCTAGACTTCTAGAGCAATCATATTTTTTCATAAAATCAAGGTCTGTTGTAGACACGTCCCTGTTATTTCCTTTTTTTCAGCAACTTCTTGGTAATGAAAATATGACCCTCCAAAAATTACAAAAATGAGGACTACAGACAAATTAGAAAAGTTTTTAACATAAAAAAATTATAGGAACCTAGTCATACTCTTTGTTAACATTTTAATGTAAAAAATATTTTAACCGGCTCAGTTTTCGAGGAGAAAAAATGGGAATACGAAACGTCGATCTTGTAAATTTTGGTTGTAATATAATCGGTCTGAGCTGCAGCTGTCCCTATCACACTCTACGGAGGCAGACTTGAGGTAAGCGATGGCAACAGTTGCTTCAAATACCTATTCTTAAAATTCCTCGCAGGCCCTGTTCCCCCTTAAGAATCTGTAATTTGTAAACAGTATACTGATTTATGGGACAATGCCAAGGTTCTCACATTTTTTTATAGAATAGTCTGATGTCATGTTTGGATTGTCGATTGTACTTGTGATCTAATACCGTCATTGACTGTGTTGTAATTTCTGAGTTGATTTATTAGTTGTATCCTCTTGGGAACAGAGGCCTGACAGGCATTACTTACAAATATTATACATGTCAAATATTTCGCTATTTTAATTAATTTGGTTAAATCACTCTATGGAAAATATGAAATATGGCTAACTAGTGAACTAAAATATTAAGTAATTATGAAATGCAATAATTAATATCGTACGTAACATTGAATAATTTTTTAGTGTTAGATGTAAAAAAAAACGACATATTTGGAAACTTTACAAATGCCTTTTTGACACCAAAAACGGTTACAACATCTAATTCAGTGTTATAATTGCAATTCATTATTAATATTCTAGTTTAGTACCTAAACAAACTAAAGTAATAATTGATCTAAAGAAAAAATATCTTGTGGCCGGATAATAAACTATATTTTCTTACTGTGAATATGCCGAGTAATCTTAATTTTATTTAAATAATCTTTAAAAAACATGACATTAACACACATGACATGTTTTTCGAATAAAAACTGAATCGAGCGAAAATGTTACAATTACGTAACTATCTTGTAGATAGAAAAAGATCCAATAAATCATAAATACTAAAGTTCCATTTTGATTGTACGCGGGACTGTTTCAGAATATTAATGCGAATTAATATACAATTTAGGAAGCCTCCTCTTAAGTTTTATTTAGTCCTAGGAAAATTGGTAGCTAGTGTGACAAATGAGGAACCATAGTGACTGGCTTATGTGAAAAACATTGTTGTTCTCACTCATTATCAGTAGGTCTCGAAATTGGGCTCGCGTGGGTAGACTAATTGCCTGTCCTTATCTCAGTTTCGTATGTACTTACTTTTTTGTTAAAGTAATTAATTTTGCCTTTGAAGCTAGCGTTTCGTGTAACATGACTAAAATAACTCTCTCATTACCTTAGTAGTGGTCCTACTTACAAGATTTATCAAAGGCAAATAAAACTAGGCCTGTCTCATTGGTCTAGTGGTATTCCCGGGCCGACCAAGGTGTCATTGGGTTTTTCCATCAGGAATAGGGATGATGACTAAAAAAATGTTTTTTGTCCGTAATGTAGATTATGAAAAAATAACGTACACGTATTTTTTCTTTTCTTACGTTATCAAAAGATTACGGCGATACATTGAGTTATAATGTGCCATGACGTCACTTGTATGTAGATTTTATCCATACTTGTGACGTATCAACCCCCACTCCCCAACTTTAATGCGTTGTATCTAAGTCATTTTTCATCAATATGATAAAGCAAAAAATACGTGTCTACTATTTTATTATTATCTGACTGACGGACTAAATAGAATTTCTTTTTTTTGACCCAGGCATCATCCCTATTTCCAGGAGTCTGGATTTGTGCCCGGTTGATAGCAATAGGCTCGGCCCCTATTACATGGGACTTAAACATAACTGGCGATATGTGGGTGTACTAAAGGTTCACCTCTGTCTATCCATTTAAGAAATACAGGCGTGATGTTATGTTATATAAAACTAGGCCTTGTAGCGTTCGTGTAACAAATGTTACCAATCAATCTGCCTAGCCTTTTCCCAACTATGTCGGGGTCGGCTTCCAGTCTAACCGGATGCAGCTGTATTTGACATGGAGCGACTGCCTATCTGACCTGCACAACCCAGTAACTGTGTAATACGATACCCCTTGGATAAGACTGGTTGTCAGACTTTCGGGATTCTGACGACCCGTAACGACTGTCAAAGATCCACGAATGACTGCCGGGACCCCGGCGAGCGTAGCTTAACCTGATGGATCGACCCGTGCGGCTGTTATTACTTAGCCACAAGCTCGTCCTGTCTAACCCATGAGAAATACAGGCGTGATGTTATGTTATACTAACAAGATGTCTCAAACGTAGTGGTCCAAAGGCAAATTTGGCCTTATTGCCTAAGCAATAAGGTCGAAAAGTGGTCAACCACCAGTATCCACAATAATAGTAACCTGATTTTCCTGTAAGTGGACTCCGTTTACAAATCATGTTGCGATAGCCAGTTCCCTGTATTTTCAGCGCAACCTAGGCTTTTTTTTTAAGTCTATAATAGGTACCTCAAATTGCTTAACATGATCCTCCGTTATAACAGTTATAAATATCGAAAATAATGCAGCATTAATTTTGAAATAAATATTATTATATGGTAAAGTTGAGGATTGTACTATGTTTGACGAAAACACGATTCCATAAAATGTTCTCTATAATATAAAAAAAAAACAAAGTTACCTCAAATCGGAACAAGAAACCGCGGTTATTAAAAAAAATACTTCAAATTAGATCATGAAACTTTGCATAATAACTGAACTAACTATAAAACAGATACTTACTGTTTTTTTTTAATATTTTATTTAAATTACCATTAGTTTTGCCGTAATAAGAAATTACCTAAACTATTGGCGCCTTGGAGCCTTCTCTCCACCGCCCAGTCTCGCTCGCACTCAGTCCACGAGCAGTATCATGCGAGCGAGATAAAGAGTGAATCTGAGCTCAGGTATTATGGACTCTTAAGATTGTTGATTTTATTGTGAATGTGGGCAACGCCAAGTAATATTGCCAAATTAATCAAAACAGGTAAATATTTATCACACAGGTATTATTTGACAGCGATTTTGCCAATTTTTTGAATGAACTCTCTTTTAATAATTTCCCACAATAGGTAATATAACCACAATAAAATCAATCTGCCTAGCCTTTTCCCAACTATATTGGGGTCGGCTTCCAGTCTAACCGGATGCAGCTGAATACCAGTATTTTAACATGGAGCGACTGCCTATCTGACCTCCACAACCCAGTAACTGGGTAATACAATACCCCTTGGTAAGACTGGTTGTCAGACTTTCGGGCTTCTGACGACCCGTAACGACTGTCAAAGATCCACGAATGACAACCGGGACCAACGGCTTAACGTGCTTTCCGAGGCACGGAGGAGTCTCGGTATGTAAAGATGGTCACCCATCCACAGACCAACCCCGGCAAGCGTAGCTTAACCTGACGGATCGACCCGTGCGGCAGTTACTACTTAGCCACGAGCTAATAATATAACCACAATATAGTTTAATATTAAGCCACGAGGAAAAATATTAACAAAATGGTCTCGCAATTTGGATTAGCAATAACCAATAACCGAATCCAATCTGCCTATTACTACTAAAAGCTAAGGTATTTGAACACAATAAGTTATTGTTAGAAGCCTTGAAGGTGTGTATTGAACAATTGATTGCATCGTGTTTTCTATATTATCGTGTATGTGGACATCATGCATGACGTCATTATATGTGCACTTTACTTGTAGGATATACGGGGACCATAACTAATGCTTCGTGTTTCCTAAAATTTCGGTGCTATATGACTGTTTCAAAAGTAATAAGGTTAGGAAGAGATTGAGAATAGAACAAAACTTGACAAAGTGCGAATTGAAAAGCATGTCAACAGCCTGGCTTCTGTACTGATCAATCGACTGAAATACCGTCAACTGAAAAAAACAGCACAAATGGGACGGCTTGATGTAGTCAAGTAACAAAAAGAGGGTCGGCACTCATTGGAGGGCCATACTCGAAACGCAAACTAGCACAGAATGCAAGATAAAACAGACAGACAGGCAACGAAATGATCCCATAAAAGGGTTCTGTTTTTCCTTTTGACGTACGGAACCCTAAAAAGCTACTCAGGGAGTTTATTTTAATACATACAAATCACGGGTCTTAATTCCGTAAAAATACAAAACTAACCACCCAATTGTAGCCATCGCGGCACAGCTTCTGTGTATAATTTTGAGCAGATGTTCAAATGACAGATTTCCCAAATAAAAATGACCTTTTTACTCTTCGATCAATTATTGATCGAAGTTTTTATTGATGAAAAACCAGTTTAAACTACGACCTTTTCCGATGATAAAACAGGTCATGCCTAACATTTTCTTAGGCAATGGGGTTCTGTAAGATGTGTCCCAAATAACACTGACCCTATTCAATGAAAAAGCAGGTTACCTTACCCGTGAAATAAGTGGATAGGTTTTACCTGAGGTAACTTTAAATTAATCTTCTTTTGATCTTAACCCTTTCCTTCAAAATAAGATATTAAAATATCTATATCTACATCATACGCACCATTTTAGGGCTCCGTACCCAAGGGGTGTCAACGGGACCCTATTACTAAGGGCTGTATCTTTTGAACCGTAATAGCTAGGTAGACACTTGAAACAGGGTGTACTACTATGTCCGCTATATCAACAAAAAATAAAAAAAAATAAAAAGTAAAAAATGAAATAAAAAGAAACGTGTTTTTTTCTCGGCGTACTGTTTACTAGTGACTATTTAAAAAAAATGTACTTAATGCTAAATATTGTTCGGTGGTACGGAACCCTTCGTGTGCGAGTCCTACTCGCACATGGCCGTTTTTGTATGATGTCCCAAATAACACTGACCCTTTCTAATGAAAAAACAGGTCAACCGTAAAAATATTAAAGTGTTTACGACTTAGAAGTGATCTATTCCAATGTGAAACCAACTTACCCGTGAAATTTTAAAATTTTTGGTCAGTAGGTTCCTCCAAAAACATCTTTGATCTTGAACAACCTTTCTTCCGATTTTTATTTAGTTTGCTTGCACACCAATACCTTAACTGCGTAATACAATGTGGATCTGGACTTACGACATTAAATTAAAACAAGCACAGTACTAGTCCATAGAAACATTTTAAAAGACGAAGATTAGTAGTTAATGGAAAAATTAAAAATTGCAATTTTCAAACAAAATAAATAGCAGAATCAACTGCATAAAAAATAAACACGCTTTATCTACGAAAAGTCACTAAACTGTTGCGCGGCCCGATGCGGGTCGCGGCGGGGGGCGGCGCCTGCGCTGCGGTGCGGGGCGTAGGTGGACGTGGGTAGGTAGTTTAGTCGGAGAACAACAAATTAGCGGCATAAACTCACTAAGTTGCGCGTTGTTAATTAAAAGATTACTGATTGAATAATTAATCACATAATATCACATCACAATAAGAATTAATATCAATAGTCAAATTTTTAAATTTTCAAGGTCTCCACCGTTGTTCATTATGCACAAGCGACATCGATACCTAATTAACTAACTAATATTAAACTAACACTGAACAATAAGTCACACTAAATAGTCTTTAATCACAAATAACAACTATTTTTTTTTACAAAATCACGATAATGCGCGCGCGGCTTGTCTCGTAATAAAAATGGTAGCCGTGTGCGCTCCTCAAAGGACGCCGCTGCACTGACACTGATCGAGTCCCGAGACTTTTTGCCGAAAAAATTCCGCTCACACACACACACGCAATTGTCTATGCACCACTAATGCATAATTTGCGTAAGTAATATTTCTTTTTCTTTCTAATTGTAGTATTATTTTGTGGAACTGGGCGGGGCGCGTCAGAGTGGAATCGTATGACACCTTTCTCTGTCTCTCAAGCATATTGAGACGTAGAGGATAGAATCGTACGTTTTGCACAGGTTCTTGACCTTACAATGTTTACCTATTATTACGGACTCAGATCTACATCATGTTGAAAAATAAGAAAATGAAAAATAATTTCCTGTGGCTAAAGTATTCATTGGATTTGATTGATTTTTTGTATACGGGTAAAGAACATGACACTCTTTATGTTGTTTTAAGGAATGTCAATCGTCCTGCTCCACATTGTATACGATTAATCTCAATCTGTATAGTTTTGAAACAGATAGCTAATTCATTGCTTCATATGTTCGAAAAAAAATCTGTTCAACAACGTAAATAACGCAATGAATGTTTTTGAACTGTCAAAATTAAACATGTCTTAATCGTTTTCGAAAATGTGTTGCGTAATTAGATAGCAGATACGTTTTACGTAATAAATGTAGCTGACCTTTGTTTAAAGAGGTTAATATTCAGTTGTTTCAATTGTTTTGTTGGCAATATCAGGTATAATTAGAATTTTCTAGAAGACGCCTGGAAAATTCTTTAAGGTCATTTTGGGGATTATTGGACTCTGAATGTCGTTGAAACGAAGTGTTCCAAGCAATAAGGGTGTTTTCGCATCTGGTTTTAATTTGATGTTGCGTCGGCCGTTGGCAGTATCGCAACAACAACATTTCACACCTCATATTGCTTAGCATGATCCTCCGTTACATCGAAAATATTGCTGTATTAATTTTGTAATAAGTACCTACTATGTTACAAAAAATTACAAAGTTACCTCCAAAGCGAACAATAAACCGGCTAGTAGGTATTTAAAAAAAACTTCAAATTAGATCATGAAACTTTGTTTAATAACTGAACTGAATATAAAGCAGATGATGTTTTTTATTATTTTTTAAATATCATTATTTTCACCGTAAAAATATATTAAGTACTCAAACTATCAGCGCCTTGGAGCCGCCAGCACTTCACTCAGTCCGCGAGCAGTATGGTGCGAGCGAGATAAAAAGTGAATTTGAGCTGAGGATACACTCCTCTCCGATCCAGATGATCCCACCACACTCCTCCAGGAGAGCAGTAGGGCCACCAGTACAGTGCACAAAAACACCCGACACCCGTCGTACCGACCTCGCCGCCGAGGTCCTCCGCGATCGCGACCCTCCCGAGTAAATAATACTCCCCCCCGACCCTTGTCCGATGAAGCGCCAGCCCGCGCCGCAGCTGAGCGCGTAGCTTTAAATTCCCCTCATAATAATAATGATATATCCTTGATCCAGCCTGTCCCATCTTGCTGTCCTCCCCTCAGCGACGCCCTAAGCCGAGGTTCGTACCCCACAGGGGGTGCCCTTAGCGAGCGTTCGCCTAATTTTAATTTAGAATAGTTTTGCTCCTGGCTGGAGGCTTTGAGTGTAGTAGCTTAAGGCAGCCACAGGATTGTTCGGTTGAGCAGTAAATACCTTAGTGGTATACCTGCGAGATGCCATAGTAAAAATATAAAAAAAATAAAAATAGGATACACTACTTCAGCTCAAATTCACTTTTTATATCGCTCTTATTGCTCATAACGTCAACGATCAGTGAACGAAAATAAACATGTTTATTTTATAATGTTTATTTTCGTTCACGGCCTACGATATATTCCAAAGTTTCCAAACCTTTTCTGTGTCCTTAGAACGGCCATCTTTTTTATTTTAGCTAGCAAAACTCCCATAAAGCTTTAATACCTTTCCCAAAAAGAAATCCGTGCTACATAAACGCACGCTTTTAATCCATGGGGGTTGGTAGAAATGTATATCCGTGACGTAAAGACGAAAATAAAAACGTTATGACGTATCTCCCTAGATTAATTATCTATGAAGGGAATCGTGACGCAGTGCCGAGTCATCGCAGGAAAACAACACCTCGTGTTAATCGATCCTGATTTAGACCAGTTTCACGAAATACAAAGTAATATTTACGTGAACGGGCGCCGTCAGTTGAGACTGGTCATCTCTTAACTGCCAGATCGTTTTTGATTTTTATATTTTTTTTTACATTGTTCTCACATTTAGAATCAACAAGAGTAATGTACCCAGGATTTTGTAATTTCTATATTTAAAAGAGTGTCCTTGGATTTTCTTTTTCGTTCTTCTCCATAGAGATCTACGTTTTGGAATGGGCAACTAGCTTCAAATTTCTGACTAACTGACTGACTCTTTGACAATTCAAAAGTGCCTGTAAATGGTTTAATTGAAATAAATGCTTTGAGTTTGAGAGTTTGAGTTTCTAGCTCAATTTCGGCTATAGACATTTGGTCACGAAGAGTTTATGCTTTGAGTTTTGAGTTTATAAACATATCAGTCAATAGCTATTACAAATAATTCCCTGTAGTAAATGCCAAGACTGTATACCCGAATCAACGTAAACAAAATTCGGATGTTAACATCCGTAATGGCCCACTGACCTTGACTTCGTGCGGATGCTCTCATAAATAACCCAATCACGGTACATCCGTCTTTATAATCAGCATGAAATGTGCTGCTGGGATGCAGGTTCTCCTCTCGGAGGCCTGAGTCCCATCAAGACGAAATCCACCACGTGGGTCCAGTGCAGGCTAATGGATGTCACTTGACTTATTTTTGCTTTTATTCGAGTCTGCTTCGCGTGTTTGGACTCACGGATGTGTGCCTTGGCTTTGCCTCAGCCCACATTTTCAGGTTCGTTCATCAATGCCCATTTTGCAGGCTGGGGCAGTAATGTACACACGCCAACACATCAGCCTACTACAATCTGTCAAATTTCTTTAATAGATTTTCAACATAACAGAACATAACATTACGCCTTGTTATCCCCGAAGGGTTGTGGGTGTACCTGTAGTAGGTACACCCACATTTCGCCGGTTATGTTTTAAGGGCACAAATCCAGACTCCGGGCTGCTACTGAGAAATTCCAGATAGAAAAACCCAATGACACTGACCGACCCGGGAATCGAACCCAGGACCTCATGCTCAGCAGTAGCGCTTGCGACCACTAGACCAACGAGGCAGTTAAATTTTCAACTTTATCACTAAAGTAAGGTTCAAGATTGGGAAAATTGGACAGTTTCGGGTAGGTTGATGTCTGTACTATAGAATATAGCTATCTACATATTATTGCAAAACAGCTTAAATATGCCATTTGAAATATGGTCCAAAACAATGATTCGGGACTTATCAACTTTTTAACTCTCTTTTGGCGTCAAATAATAACTCAGGACTCCAGACAATTTTTTTTTATTTTATCTGATTTAAATATTGATTTTAATTTAATTTTTGTTTTTATCGTATTATGGTTGTGATTTGCTAAAATATTTTCTAAGTTCTAATACTAATACAATAAGGATGTTTTCCGAATAAAATAATTGAATTTGAATTTAACGTAAACGGCCATTTTTTTCCGTTTACCTTAGAAGTCTATCTCGAGTCCTTCGACTTTGTACTAGTTAGTACCTACGTATCCGAAATTTCAAAAGAATTCGTACCGATAAGGAGAGCTAAGAATAAGTTAAAGCAATAATATTTACCAACTGAAAATTCACCTCGGAAGGCATTTTACTACACATAGAATAATAAAGTAATGTTTCGTTTACAGTAACAGGCGAACTTAATTCATCAATTATCAATTGTAGAACAACAGACAGTATTATTACAACCTGGTGCGCTCAAGTTCTTCGAAACTACGTAGAACTTTTATCAGCTAAGGCTAGAGACCAGACTGAGCGAAAAAACGCTATGAAAACATGCGCTCCTTATTCCGGTAATCGTGGTAAGGTCTCAGAAACGATTTTTCGCCTTTATCTAACTACTTACCCAATTACTGGATTGTGGAGTTCCGGGGTCCAAGTCAACTAATTTACAAACGCTGCATTTGTCTCTCTTTCTGAATTTGCAAAAAAATCACAATGGCAATAGGGATGATGACTAAAAAAATGTTTTTTGTCCGTTATGTAGATTATGAAAAAATAACGTACACGTATTTTTTCTTTTTTTACGTTATCAAAATATTACGGCGATACATTGAGTTATAATGTGCCATGACGTCACTTGTATGTAGATTTTATACATACTTGTGACGTATCAACCCCCACTCCCCAACTTTAATGCGTTGTATCTAAGTCATTTTTTATTAATATGATAAAGCAAAAAATACGTGTCTAATAATTTTTTATTATCTGACTGACGGACTAAATAGAATTTCTTTTTTTTGACCCAGGCATCATCCCTATTCAACATTTGTAAATAAGCTGATTAAGGCCCCAGATAGACAGTCGCTAAAGTACTGGTAATTTATCTGCAGCCTGCTCCCCTTTCTGGAAATTTTAATATGCTGTAGCAAATCTGAGGGCAAAACACGGGGTTGATTTCGTGCATGTAATTCCTCTCCATCGTAGCAGATTTATCTTGCAAGTGCCTTTATACCTAGGCGAAAAACTCTACGACTTCGTCACGAACGTTCAGCGTTTTTCCTTCCATATCTGTCCCTAGCCTGAAGGAAAATGAACACGGTAAACACGTAAGACTCGTAATAGAATTCCATGAAACATGATGCCTGTTCCTTCTAACGTTTATTACCCCAGTTCTGGATGTACAGAATGTCAAACAATGACGGTGTCGGGTTTATTAATATCTTTGTATATTCTGTTAGGGATAATTTTGATGTTTTATTGGCTTCTTGTGTGGAGGTATTATGATACCTGGCAGCGTCCTCTGAATTATTCCAGGAATAGCTTGAAATCTTTAATCATTTTTCTGTACGTAGGTAATTTTCCTTTTTTATTTTTACATAACATCAGTACATCAGGGCCTCAAGTCTACTATTAAAATAGTGTCAGAATGGTCTATCATTGTTGACAAGTTTGGTAATCTACTAATATGTTGGCGTCATTATGACTTTCCAATGGTCAGCCACTGACACTCCATTGAAAGAAATGGCATCTATTGGTAACCTCGTAATATTGAAAAATGAATGACTGACTTATGCGATAATCTGCTAAAATTTTGACAGTTCCTTTGATCAGTGACCTACCATTAGAACGTCATTGTGCAGTCATTTATTTTAATTCGTTACGAATAACGTGTTTGTGGAATACAATGATCAACCAATGATCGACCATTATGAATTTAGCAGATTACGAACTTTTTGCAAAATGACAATGCGATCGTGTTGGAATGACGAATTTATAAAAATAGCAGACTTGGGCCCCAGGGCCTCAAGTCTTCTATTGCAATAGTGTCAGAATGGTCTATCATTGTTGGGAAGTTTGGTAATCTACTAATATATTGGCGTCATTATGACTTTCCAATGGTCAGCCACTGACACTCCATTGAAAGAAATGGCATCTATTTGTAATCTTGTACATAATGACAAATTAAAGACTGACTTAAGCGGTAATCTGCTAAAATTTTGACAGTTCCTTTCATCAGTGACCTACCATAAGAACGCCATTGTGCAGTAATTCGTTACGAATATCGTGTTTGTGGAATACAATGATCAAACAATGATCGACCATTATGAATTTAGCAGATTACGAACTTTTAGCAAAATGACAATGGGTTCGAGTTGGAATGACGTATTTATAAAAAATAGCAGACTTGGGGCCCCATGTCCCGAAAGAATAGGCAAAGTCGCGTTAGCTTTTCGCCAGTTATGTTTAAATTCCGTGTAATTGGTTGTGGTTACGATGCCTCGAGGAGGAAGACCTGGAGTTGCAGACGCAGTGGACGTCTTTTCGCAGAGATTGCAGTTCTATGATCCCAAACCGTCTTGCAGAATAGTCGATAAAACATTGCAAACTCCGACCTCGTTCTCAGAAAGTTAGTTCTCACGGAAAAGACAAACAGTGACTATTGAACAGGTATAGTACAAAAGCTGAGATTTATGAAACAAAACAAATGTTTTGTTTTTAATATTAGCAGTTTTTCCAAGCCAGCAGAAACATTGACGTCAATCGATATGAGAAACCAATAAAGTTAACTGTTATAATGTTGTGATAGGTCACTTATCTCTTACGGTAATTTTATTGCTAGTTAACTTTACTGCCTCGTCACCGTTTTATGGCTAATAGGTATCTATTTTTATTCCACACATACCATACCCGGGTTCCCTCTATCTGTTAGAATCTTGATGCTCCGAAATTTATTTGGCATGACACACTTGGCATTATCTTCTTTAAACGAATATTTTAAGAGGGAACAGGGCCCGCGCTTCTCCATACACACGTACTCCCCGTTTTTCTTCCTGAATAATGCCTCTAGAGCTGTATTTTTTTTTGTATAAAATCAGGGTCTCTATAGGCATGTCCCTGTCATTTCCTTTTTTTCAGCAATTAATAAGTAAGGAAACTATGACCCTCCAAAAATTACAAAAATGCCCCATTTTTACCGCCGTGATTAGAGGACTACCAGACTAATTCGGAAAAGTTTTTAGCATAAAAGAAAATAATAGGAACCTAAACATACTCTTTCTTAAAATTTTAATGTAAAAAATTATTAAATCGGCTTAGTTTTCGAGGGGAAAAAAGGAGAATGCCAAACGTCGTTTTCGTCAAAAATTTTGTGATATAATCGGTTTGAGCTGCAGTTGTCCCTATCGCACTTTACGGGGTATAACTCGGTTTTTCGGGCGCAGCGCGACGGCAATAGTTTCTTCAAATACCTATTTTTCAAATTCCTTGCAACCACTGTTCCCTCTTGAAAGGCATAGAAATTATTTAATATAATTATTGCTTGGCGGAGTTATGGAAGTCCGATATGCAGTCGCTCCATGTAAAATACTGCTATAGCTGCACTCGGTTAGACTGGAAGCCCACCTCAACATAGTTTGGAAAAGGCCTGGCAGATGATGATCTATTTTTATTGCACTGCGGCATTGGATTAGTGGTTGCAAGCGGTGACTCCCTCCTTGGTCCAATTCCCAAGTGGAGAAAAGTTTGAATGGGTTTTTTTATTAGTGAATTCTCAGTAGCAGCCCGCGGAACTTTATAGCTTCCGTGTACAATCTTAGGGTGGAGCAGTGATATTGGGTAATTCTGTTTAGAAAATTTGAATAGGAGCCTCAAGTGATTGTGCCCGGTTATTGGCAATAGGCTCGCCCCCTATTATGTGGGGCTTAACTTAGTCATTATTTATTTGTAATCACGTTCTCGACACGGCTCTAACGATTTCGATGAAAGTTGCAATATAGGGGTTTATGGAGGCGAAGAAATTGATCTAGCTTGGTTTCATATTTGGGAAAATTCGAGCAGAGCTCGGTCGCCCAAAGTTTAAAACAAGATACCTTAGAATAATGATATGGCAGCATGGATTTAGTAAGTACCTACTATCGTGGCAGCATGGAATTAGTATGAACTATCCTGTACTATTAAAAGAGCATTCTCTATTCTCGGTCGTACTTTTATTATAAAAGGTAGTTTCACAACTGACAGTAAGTAGAACATAATGAACCATTTCTAATGGTACATAATGACATAAGTCACATCCTGTGTGACAACAATCGAACAATGCTCGCTTCTTTTATCAGCAACTTGCAATAATATAACCCCTTTGTGGAGGAGCTAATGGTACGATTTGATTAATATTTAAGAATTTCGTTTATATTAAATCTACCAATAAAGATCCTGACAATTAAGTTGACGAAACCTTGATAATTGAAAGTATCTTGATGTTTCATATTTCCTAATAAAATTATTACACATAAATTATACGGCCAGGATAGGTTTGTGCCTTAAATACTTTTTTAAAGGGCATGATATCTAGCTAAAGCTTATATTCTATTCTTGTCTTTTAAATGGCAACTCAACAATCTGTGTTAAGAAACAACCCAACTTTTCTATAAATACATTGTTCTTACTGCTTTGTAATTGGTTTTACACAATCAACAGTGCTTTTAGTGGCGTATAATCCACGGTTGATTTCCGGCTAACTACCACTTAAATGGCTAGGGTTGGCTCTGTTCTAGCGGCCAAACTAAAGACAATTCACTTGCATTTCGTGGGTATCAGTCGTTACGGACAGCCAGAAGCCCGAAAGGCAGCCAACCAGTCTTGCCAAGGGGTACAGATAGTGCAATCTACGATGACGCGCCCCACTCCGCGATTACTTTACAGTTATACTTTAGTACGGAGCGGAGCGGAGTGGGGCGTCGCCGTGGATTGCATGATCTATATCGTGTTACGTAGGTACTTGTTTTTGGAGGACAATGGACTCCATGTAAAATACCGTCAGATTCATCCTGATGACTAAACCGACTCCAACATAGTTGGAAAAAAGACTGATGATCGTGGGTATTTAATATCTAGTCATCCTTAAATATTTATAAAACACATTGTCCGTTTGTATGCTTCTTATTTGAAAATCGTTCATCCGATTTACGTGTGGTGTTTCGTTGTGGCAAACTTAGACTGTAAAATATTTGATCACGATACTTCCGGGTAGTACTTTTAGGATGCCTATGCTCAGAACAGGTCACTAAGATATTAATTACTAATAAACATCAGACCATTCATCATCATTCGCCCATAGTAGTGCACTGCTGGAGTGCTGGACGAAGGCCTCTTCAATCGCACGCCATTCAAATTGATTCTCGGAGATCAGACTATTAGGTGTTGACTATTTTGTCCGATATACTGCTAATAACCGTATTGACTGCCTCGTTGGTCCCATGGTCGCAAGCGCTACTGCTGAGTCGACGTCCTGGGCTCGATTTCCAGGTAGGGCAATGTTATTGGGTGTTTATATCTGGAATTTCTCAGTAGCAGCCCAGTTGATGGCAATAGGCTAGCCCCCTATTACATGGGACTTAAAACATAACTGGCGAAATGTGTGTGTACTTACAGGTATACGTATACACCCCTGCCCAACCATTCGGGGAAACAAGGCGTGATGTTATGTTATGTTACTGCCAATAATTATGATATCATAAAAATACCTTCAAATCCGGCTTCCCCCGACTTTTAAAGCGATAACCCTATTTAGTAACATGACCTTTCATAAAAATAAGTTTAAAGCGCAAAATTCATTCGCGATCGAGTAGATTTTACTTCGGCCTTCGCTCAAGGTGACGTTTTTTACCTTAACTAGAGTCGTATGTTTACTTATAACATTTGTGTGTCTGAGTCGTTTTGTTAGGCTAAAGGTGGGTTACATTAATCGTTTTAGTAATGATTATTACCTATACAACTTTTATATATATTCGTACTTAAAAGTTCAGAAGTTGCACCTGGATGATATAATAGTTATGAGTTAATTGTGTGGAAATGTCTAATTGTATTATGTCTTGAATAATATTATATTTCTGCATAAGGAAATAAACTTTGTGTGAATGTAGTACCATGCTTTACGGCCTTGGTCTTGTAGTATAGCTAGTCTACTCTGAAATGACGCGCCCCACTACCGTTTACCCATAGAAATTCGCATTACCGTGTACGTATTGTAAATGCGGTAGTGGGACGCGTCATTGGATAAGCTATAATCGTTAACTACCTCACGCTCTCAGCCCTGACGTAGATACCTAGATGGCTAGATTTTTCCTTTGTTTTAAGCAACTTTCAGTGTTCACAGGTTTACTCAGAAAAACGAGGTTAGTAATGCACATCATCTTCTCTGTCTACCTCTACGAAAAGTCTTTGTCCCTATTCTTAGCAGAGACCACACACACACACCCCATTAATATGCAGATCTCATTGCCAAAACCATAAAACTTTTAATTGAGGTAACAGTATATTAAATATTATTGTTTTACACTATGAAGGAAAACGTTGTTATGAAGCTCGCGTGTTGGTGATAAAATCTATAATGTTCTGGATCGATTTCAGAATGTCTGATAACATTCTGGCCTTGAAGACTTAAAATAGGAAAATTGTAATTACATGAAGTACACTAATAGATTTAGATTACTTACTTCTTCACAATAGGGTTTTTCCATTTGATTCAATTACTTAGGCAACTATCCGGTTTATATGCGTAATATCCCAATGATTTTTTTATGTTTCTCAACAACTTCGTCGTTATTTGTTGAGAAAATATGAATCATTTAGTATCATTACTTCTGTTCAACAAAGGTTTTCCCGGTATCGATTATATG
The DNA here is from genome assembly GCA_963853775.1 of Xanthia togata. NCBI lineage: Eukaryota > Metazoa > Arthropoda > Insecta > Lepidoptera > Noctuidae > Xanthia > Xanthia togata. The sequence continues at coordinate 7,678,753 of OY970817.1, read as the reverse complement.
CAGTCACTCGGAATGGGTAAAGAGGGAAGAGAAAAATAAGTGGTTTGTCATAGCTCAATGATCCATTCTGAAAATATAGTAAAGACTGGATATCTAGACTTAATGTCTGAAATCGCCAACACCTTGTGACCAAGTGTGGTCAATTGGCCACCAAACAAACGTATGGACTCTACAAGGGGACAATAATAATCTCATTTTTGTAACAAGACACCTTTACGTATCACACTTAAGCAGTCATTGCCAAGTCCCAAAAAAAACCCATGCAAAACCTTCTTCCTCTCTCCTTCTTTGCTGTGCATGGTCCACAATAATCATGCCTTTTTAAATCTACCGCCTTCATATTGTAGAATGTAAATAAATGTATTGAGTACCATTAAAGTCATCGAACTGAATCGTCTCATCCTTTAGCTCGACATTGGCTAGGTCAGTTGATTGAACCATATCGTGTTATGGGATCATTTATTTTATAAATAGATGTTCGTTTCCCATAAATGCTTCAAAGTCAAAGCAATTTGGATTAGGACTAGAATTTGGAGAGAGACGGTAATGGGCCATTAAATGGACTAATTATGTCATTAAGGTCTTTGGAAATGGTGGATACAAAACGGGGTCGATTATAGGGCGGTAGTTGAAATTATCGGCCTCATGAAACTGTCTTAGGATGTATTTAAGGATACACTAGTCGAGGACTCGAACTCTTTGGTGGGCGTGACTAATATGCATGTTAATTAGTCTTATTATTTATTTATGTAGTTTTATTTATTTAGTACCTATTGTTGATTTAGTTTTTTATTTATTTATTGATGTATTTATTACTTTATTGAGTGAAATTGACCATGATTTATAACCAAAACGAGCGCGTTAGATTTCATTAATAGACCTTTGGGCGTATACTACGTGGAGCAGGACGCTTGACATTTCTTAAAACCACGTAAAGAGTGTCATGTTCTTTACCCGTATACAAAAAATCAATCAAATCCAATGAATACTTTAGCCACAGGAAATTATTTTTCATTTTCTTATTTTTCAACATGATGTAGATCTGAGTCCGTAATAATAGGTAAACATTGTAAGGTCAAGAACCTGTGCAAAACGTACGATTCTATCCTCTACGTCTCAATATGCTTGAGAGACAGAGAAAGGTGTCATACGATTCCACTCTGACGCGCCCCGCCCAGTCCCACAAAATAATACTACAATTAGAAAGAAAAAGAAATATTACTTACGCAAATTATGCATTAGTGGTGCATAGACAATTGCGAGTGTGTGTGTGAGCGGAATTTTTTCGGCAAAAAGTCTCGGGACTCGGTCAGTGTCAGTGCAGCGGCTCCCTTTGAGGAGCGTACACCGCTACTTTGTTTATTACGAGACGAGCCGCGCGCGCATTGTCGTGATTTTGTGAAAAAAAAAAATAGTTGTTATTTGTGATTAAAGACGATTTAGTGTGACTTATTGTTCAGTGTTAGTTAATTAGGTATCGATGTCGCTTGTGCATAATGAACAACGGTGGAAACCTTGAAAATTTAAAAATTTGACTATTGATGTAAATTCTGATTGTGATGTGATATTATGTGATTAATTATTCAATCAGTGATCTTTTAATTAACAACGCGCAACTTAGTGAGTTTATGCCGCTAATTTGTTGTTCTCCGACTAAACTACCTACCCACGTCCACCTACGCCCCGCACCGCAGCGCAGGCGCCGCCCCCCGCCGCGACCCGCATCGGGCCGCGCAACAGGTTAGTGACTTTTCGTAGATAAAGCGTGTTTACTTTTTATGCAGTTGATTCTGCTATTTATTTTGTTTGAAAATTGCAATTTTTCAATTTTCCATTAACTACTAATCTTCGTCTTTTAAAATGTTTCTATGGACTAGTACTGTGCTTGTTTTAATTTAATGTCGTAAGTCCAGATCCACATTGTAGATATTATGAAAAACTACTACTAATGGATGTATTTACTCAAAATAAAATAATTTGTACTATTGACTAAATTATCTACTCGTATCCTTGTACGGTTTTTATTTTGCCATGTTCTTAGTACAGACGCCAGCACATCAACCTAGCCGAAACTGTCAAATTTTCCCAATCAACTTTGAACCTTACGCTTTCGTGATAAAGTTGAAAATCTATTAAAGAAATTGGACAGATTGTAATAGGTTGACGTGCTGGCGTCTGTACATAAGTTATTTATTTACGCCCAAAGAGGAGTTAAAATTAGTGTTGAAATATGGAAGTTTCGACGCTCATAACTTCCAAACCAATTTTTTTTTCCATTTCTGCTTCCATACAGATCCAGATAATGACGAGACAAATTGATATAATTTTTAGTTTTGAACGTACACCGTCAAACAGACGAGTAATCACCATACTACGTTTGTATGGAAGAATGACTGACTAGCGTACCCTTAAGGTCATGAGAAGCTGCTGCATACAAATGAGGGTTATGGAAGTTCTTTGGTCACATGAAATAGATAGAGGATCTGATTTAGGATCATGGGAAGCCGCTAGATAGAAAAGGGGGACACCTGTGTGCCATTCGATTTGGATATTTAATATCCTGCTAGGTTTACCGCTTAAATTGAATCGCTTCGGTCCAATGCTATTCAATTCCAGATTTGAGCTGAGGTTTTTCCAATATTTTATGACCTTTTTCTTAACGGACAGCCAAATTTGCTTGCCTTTATAGGCTCCCCTAAAATGATAAGAAAAGACAACCAGTATTAAATGTCTGAGACAAAGACGGACATCCGGTTTTTTAAAAGTGGACGAAAGAACCTGATAAGGAAATGTTAATGAAGGTTAAAATGATTATGAAAAGTAACCATTGATCACTTGTCTTTATCTACAGATACGATGTCAACTATATACAAATTGGTTCTTGCTATTGGAGTGTCTATGACTAGATTATTTCTCTACTTACATTCGTTGTCAATGGGGAAACCCGTGAGGCCCTGACCTGGTTTGTGATGTACGGTCAGATTTGAATGTGTTGGGATTTGCGAACGCATATAATATATCTTTAACTCTGCCTGTTCTCATTCAGCTGATTGCAAAGCCCCGAAACCTGCGGAGTAATTGTTTAACACACTAACAGTAGCAGTGTATTTTGACAGTTCAACAATATTCATTGCGTTATTTACTTTGTTGAACAGTTTTTTTTTTTCCAACATGTGATGCAATGGATTAAGTACCAATATCCTTCAAAATGATTCAGATTGTGATTGATAGTGTGTTACGCAATTAGGATGCAGTTCAATTTGAAACCGCCATTAAGCATGAACATCTTGTAGTCAAGTGTCGCTTGAGAATTTGGAGGAAGGCTTCTGAATGTTTATTCTTGACCCAAAAGTCGCCTCTAATAAACCAAATTAATGTATTCATCTTCAAATGCGCTGGTTCGCGGGTTTCAGGAGTCCTAACCAGGCTAAAGGCGGGTCCACACCACCGTGCACGCGCACGAACCGTGCAAATTGCGTACCTCGAACGGTCCCGAACTAAGTACTGAGCATATCCGAGGTAGCACAGGTACACGGCATGCACGCGATGTGTTTGCGAACGAGTGTTTTTACTGTCTCTTGCACGTGAACCTTTCGCTAACGGCTCCCGAAAATGTCCAAAGGTGTCCATTTATGTTCCTAAGATGGACGCGAACCATTCTGTTCGTGTCCGGGAGGGTCATTAAAACTTTCACGCGAACTAGGTACTCGCTAGCCGTTCGCGAACATGTCTAAAGGTGTCCATACTATGTTCCTAATTTGCACGCGATCCGCACTGTTTGTGCGCGTGCACAGGTGTGGACCCGCTTTAATAAGCATGCTGTTTCTCTATGGAAAAGAAACCAAACATTAAAATGATGCAAAACATTTTATTACAATGTATTTTTCTATGCAAATATTTCTAAAACAGTATTGCATATTAATATATGCAACTAAACTAATATTTCTAGCACGAAAGTGTGTCATGTCAACATATCTTTTCTCGGTTATCCTTGAATTCCACCCACCCATTCATAAAAAACCACAGACTGAGACAGCTAGACATTTCACCTGGTTCAGAAAAGGACAGATATAGAATAGTCATTCGCTATTTTATACTATTACTATTTCAGCTACATTTTTGACCAATATATCCTGAAATCCGAAGGTGACGCTGTATATAAAGGAAAAATAACAAACTCAGTACATGTTTTATTTAAATCGAAGACAAATAAGAGGTTCTGGGTAAGATTCCCAGGTCGGGTAGTGTTTTTAGGTTTTAACAGCTCGGAGTCTTGATTTATGCCCGGTTGATGGCAATAGGCTCGCCCAATTTTACATGAGAACATGATTAGCAAAATGTAGTGCACTACAGGTACACCTCTGCCTAACCCTTCGAGGATTTCAGGCGTGATGTTATGTATGTTATCGCCACGGATCAAACTAAATTGGTCCATATTACTATGATTAATGACCACAATTTTCCACGTTGAATTCAATGGAACAGGATTTTATAGCTGCTTGTGACGTCACAGATAACGTCATACAGGTTGCAATATTCGCTTATATGGTAAGGTTTACATTCCTTTTCGGGTTTTAAGAAACAAAGAATCGTGCAAGGTTTTCGAAATTATTTGGAAATCGTATCACGATGGAATTTGTTCACGGAATTTAAAGGCTAAAGAGTTATTTAAACACAATATATTTATGCAAAGGTAGGACACCTTGTTGTTGCTTTTTCCAAGAGGGTTCAGTTGGTCGGAGTTAGACATAACCTTAAATTTTCACGATTTCCCCACAGCACAGAATTTTAGGTATGAAGCTACAAATATACGACGGGTTCGACTCGTTGGACCAATTCAGTGAATGTAACGTAGTCAGAAGATCTAAGAGTCACGCGATAGAAAGAGAGGCAACTTCTAGGTGCGACCTGAATTGCAATTTATTGTGACGTAGCAAGAGTCGTTTTTTAGGGTTCCGTACCCAAAGGGCTATTACAAAGACCCCGCTGTCCGTCACCAGGCTGTATCTTATGAACCGTGATAGTTAGACAGTTGAAATTTTCACAGATGATGTATTTCTGTTGCCGCTATAAAACAAATGCTAAAAACAGAATAAAATAAATATTTAAGGGTCCCATACAATAGACATGATTTTTTTTGCCGTTTTTATAGAAAATGGTACGGAACCCTTCGTGCGCGAGTCCGACTCGCACTTGGCCGGTTTTTTTTATTTAAATGATTTTGCGGAGAGAATCATCTGTATTTACAAGAAAAAACACTGTTTCCTTTAGGTAGGCCGCCGATAGATATTAAACGAAAAATGCACGTCTTAGTAAATCTGTTTTGAATAACAGTCACGGAAAAAATCAATCCATATCGCAAACAGCGTTCAAAGAAGCATAAATTATCACATTCGCTTTATATGGCCGTTGTATACAAACCTGTTCTCGGAAAATTGGAATGATTCACGCCTGCTAATACATTATTTAGCGTGGGCTGCAAAATCAGCTGGCTTTCTGCATCTTATCGATGTTTACTGCCTTATTTCCAGGATTCTGGATCTAAAATGGTTCTTTTATCGCCGTTTCCAGAAATGAAAAGAGTAAATATGGAGCTCCTTCCGGCTCTTCTCCATAATTATGAAACGATCAATTAGGAACCGTGCACCTAACTTCTGGCTTGTGTGAAATAAAATATTTTAAATTTGAATAAAAAAATCTCTTGGTTCAAGTCCTTTGACTATTAGTATCTTCAGTATAGATAGTGTCATCCACGACGACGCGCCCCACTCCGCCCCGCTCCGTACTAAAGTACAGCTTACAGTACAGTAATCGTGAAGTGGGGCGCGTCGTCGTGGATTGCACTATCTGTATGTAGTTATGAGTATGAATGTGGATAAGAGTAGAGGAAGATCAAAGGGACGTTGTTGGTTCGATTATGTCAAAGATGATATGGCTAGAATGGAGGTGACTACCAAGATGACGGCTAATATGGCAGAAGACTATGATACGCCGTCCATTAATCAGTTAGGATAAGGACAGGTGGATATTGATGTGAATGAATCTTCGGTTGGGTCTAAAGTCCAGATAATCTATCGCGACTTTAAAGGAACGCTTATTTGAGCATGCCATATGTACCTCAAAGTACGTCATACTAATCAAAAGTCATTCTACGCAATCGCCAGCCATAAATAAACAAACAACTCAATTTGTCGATCAATCAGTCTATTAAAGTTTATTTATAAAGTTGATCTAGGCGAACTGTCCGTAGTATAGTAACGGTCTGTAGTAGACGCATTAACAAGTCTATTCATTGTCTATTATTAGTCGGTTACGTCTTTTTTATGTTGTTTGTAACCACGGTCTTTTTTATGCAAAAATACAAGAAGCTTTGAAGCGGAACGTCTTTATAAAGGAGCTCATCCAAGGGAGATACGAAAGAATTTAAAATGGTTTATTTGTCAGAGAAAAACTTGAGCTTCTAAAAATATGAGCAAAAATAATAAGTAACCACTAGTTTTGTACTCATCTTTGTGAAATGTGTTAGTAACTTGTACAAAACGCTTCGGCCTTAATCCTTCAGGAAATTCGTCACGTGACGAGCACGACACAAAATCGTGAATCCGACTTAAAGGGCAAGCCGCCGTTGATAAAGGAATTACACCATATTAATGCATTTAAACCCTATATTGTGAGCTTATCATGTGACGAGATCCTCTTGTTTGTACAGTGATAGTATCCTAGCAAAAATATCAGTTCACCGTTAAAGGTGCTTATCTATGTATAATGTACATATTAGCGTAATACATTGGTTACGATAGTGCCCATGATACGATGTTGTGGTACACATACGAGTACCGTAATCACGGTAGGTACTTGACTTGAGATGAAATGGCTGGGAAAATGGGAAGGAAGTGAACACCGAGATGACGGCTACTAAGCATTTGGAAGAAGAAGTCGTTCACCAACCACAAAAAAATTGTGATTTGGAAAAGAAATCCCCAGACTGTTTCGTGTGAAATATCAGATGTCTTCAGTATTGAAAAGTTTGGAAGGAACGAAAAAGGAACTGCTTACTAAAATTCAGCCACATTTTGCCCGTTTCCCAGGCAATAGGGAAGGCAATTGCCATCAACGGGGCACAAAGAAAGATCCCGGGGTGCTACTGAGAAATTGATGTTGAAATTGAAACCTAATAACAGTTTCCCTGGCATGGGGTCCGAAGGAGGGCCCCATAATTAGACTTCTGACTACTGCTAAGCAAAAGAGGCAGGAAATTCGCACAGAAAAAGTCTATTGATACTGGAGGCCTTCAAATCCGAACCCAAGATCGATTCATCAGACAAGTCAATCAAAAAATGTATGTGTCTGATAAATAATACATACGATATGATTGCGAATTGGTGTCAGGAATACACACCTCCAGAAATAATAATAGCACTCACTCGTTACCATATCTTAAAATGGCACTTAAGATACAGTTCTTTTCCTGCATGTCTGGGTGTTATCTCGCTAAATATTTGATCTTTGAATGATTTTATCATTGTAAAGGTGAATACTTTTGATCATAGTGATGCTGTTCAAGCCTGGTGGATGGAAAGTACGAAGAATTGTATTTTTCCAACGGATAATAAAGCTCCTCCAATCCAACTTCATCCATCCGTAAACCACATCCATCGCTTTCCATGAGCAGGCCCTTTAAGCAATAAAAACAAATTAAACAAGGTGTTTTTCTCGTGAAGGCTATAATTATACACGGTGTCCCATCAAGGATAGTAGATAGTTGTAATAAATAGTGTTAATAAATATATATTATCCCTGAGGGACACTATGTCTATTAAGACATAGGGTAGAGCAATGATCTTCGCAGGGTAGCTGATAGCAGTTGGATGAGCGTTGTCGAGGATCGAAATTAATGGCGTGCGATTAGGGAAGTGGACTGTTATTGACCGGTGATGATGATGATAAATAGTGGGGAATTTTGTTGTTACCGGTTTAAACTTCTATTTAAAACCATACGTAGTTTCAGCTTCACACATACTCAATAACAGACCAACAATACAAATTGTTCCTGACAACTTTATTTGTTGTTACTTACTAATCCTGTCATCTAGTTACAACCACTATAATAATTAATTTATCACGGTCTTGTTATATTGCGAAGGTTGCCACGTTTTGCCGTATTGGTATTAATTTTATTAAATGTCAACCGTTACGTGATTCCTCAGATATTAAATCTTATTTTTATATTATTGGATTGAAACAAGACTACTTGATGATAAGCCGTCACCGTTACCAATGGAGATCTGCAATACCAGAGGTACCACAGATGTATACAATCCTAGGGGTAAAACTGGAATGTATCATGAGTCTGGAGTTACCGGTGCACCTATACCAATCAAGCCAAAGCATAGCAACACTATGGTCTGTATGACGTTTTTGTTCTTCTTTGCTTAAATTAGTTCATCAATTATATCTATAACGTTCTATTATTCTCTAGCGCTGTATCTTATATATATCATAATATGACAAATTGTCAAGCCACTCCAATCTCGACGCTTTCCATTGTTGAGTTGTCAGATCCAGACTTATTGTGATAATGAGCGTGCGTCCATAATGTTACCTTGAATAATTTCCATAATTGTACTGAGAGAAACGAGAATGATGTAAGTTTTTCGGGTGGCAGTGACGTGCAGTTTCCATCCTTTTCTAATGCGTTATACCAAACTACCCATTTAAAAGCGCTGTCTGTAAATCGACATAGATATCCCCTCAACTGAAAATTTGCCTTTATAAGTCGATAATAACAATAAAAATTATATTGTGCCTCTTTAGTGATAGTTAAAGTCATGCCATCAGTCAAACAGAATGGGCGTATTGAATTCGAAGCTGACAGAAAATCGATAAAGTAAAGTAAGCAAGCATAGCGTGAGACTTTCCCGAGCTAGATAGAACGATGACCTTAAAAAGGCATCAGACAGTCTGGATGTGGATGGGGAAGCATCGGGTGTTGTGGCGCAACTGTGTAGAGGCCTATTATGTCCAGCAGAAGACTGCAATAGACCGACTTGATTCATCATCCTCATCATTAAAGCCGAAAGACGTCCACTGCTGGACATAGGCCTCCCCCAAGCTTCGCCACATCAACCTGTGCTGCACCACGTCCTGTGCTTCTCGCATCCAGCGGATTCCCGCAATCCTATCAAATCAAAAGTCATTTACTCAAACTCGGATAAGCAAAAGCACTTTTTGAACTTCAAAATTACATAAAACGGTCCCACAAAACACCCGCCCTTCACCACTTCCTAGTGCTTTAGCTGAGGAGAAGAAAACTCCCCAGCAGCACAGCTGTTTGTTCATTTAGAACGAAGAATGAAGAACTCACCAAAATCAGTTGATAAATTATCCGAATATTAAATGCGAAAGTGCGTTTGTTTATTTGTTTGTATGTTACGCTTTCACGCTAAAACAGCTGAACGGATTTGGATGAAATTTGGCACATGTGTAGTCCTTGACCTGGAGAAGGACATAGTCAACTTTTTATCCTGGATCGCAAACGAAGTCGCGGGCAACAGCTAGTTCAAAATAAATGAACCGTATTACCAAGCGTTGACACTTAAGTGTTTACACGAGAAAGTTGGCAACAGTCTTTGTGTTGATATTTCAATGGTAACTAAGATTGCCAGCACACCTTCTATATATTTAAACTATGTCATGCCGTTGGCCGTTTAAACGATTTTGGGCCATGATTCATCTGAATAGCATCCCGTGGGAGCGGTGATATGACGAGGTACCACACTACCAGTAGAGATATCCACAAAATAGATTCTTCTTCTGAATAAGATTATAAAGCCACATTTCGCCAGACTATTCGACCCGGGAGTCATCAAACCCAAGACCTTCAATATATCCGTAGCTAAAAAGTTCCCAGGTATGACCCAGTACAAAAAAAAATTGCATAGTAACGGGAAAAACAAGTTACTCTTGGGCTCCTTAAGGGTGTTTTTCCACCCGTTATATGATTAGTAAGTCGACCTCTCCAATACTAGATCCGGTCTTCTACCAAGATAAACAGTAAATTATAATTGCCGACCTACAAATACAAACTGCGTCAATGACGAAAGTTCAATTCCAATTATTTATTTTTGATTAGCGAGAATATTCCGAAAATAGTTCTTAATCAAAGTAGACAAAGTCAAAGTCAATAAGGCACTTATGAACGTCAATATAAGTAGATAAATACTTTCCACACGAGTTACCAATTCTGAGTACTTACTCTTGTGAGCTTAAAGGTCGCCAATTTACGTAATCCTTGACTCCTTAAATTCGTAACTAATTACACAGAATAAATCTGTGTAATTAGTTAGGAATCCTCCTAAATGTAGATTAAGGGATGAGGGACAGGGGCTTGCGGACGGTGAGCAATGGGTAGCTCGCCGTCCGATAATGACCAGCAGTGCTATTCTGTAACCATCTCACCGTGACAACTTAGGTGAAGTGAGCGTGAAGTGATCTGTCATTCCACCTGCTGCTAGGGACTGACAGCTCACCCCAAGCTCACTTCACCTAAGTTTTCACGGTGAGATGGTTACAGAATAGCACTGCAGGCCCGGGTCAACGGCATGTTGTGTTCCACGCGCGCCTCAAAGAGATGTCACCACAACTGACGGGGTCCGTTAGGGCTGATGCCTGCCGGGGTCGCGGGAAAGTCCGAAAGGGATACCGTGGCCTCTGGCAAAAAGCAAGCGAGGAACGATTGATCTTCAATACACAGCATAACGATCTACAATAACAATTGTCAAAAATCGAGAAAATTTTTAGGCACCTTAGTTTTAAGGCTATCACAGACAGGCGCGACTGTGCGACGCTATTCTGGTAGAACAATTTCCATTAATATTTTCATATTTTTCTGTGTTACGGCGCGCCAGTTTGCGGCAGCCTTTAATTTACTCATCTCAGATTCCTTTGCAATGTCCGCCAACAACAAAACTACTTACATAATCTACCAATTAACGGAAACTAGATTGATTAAATAATAGGAAGACGAGACACGCTGAATTAACACGTGAACACAGGACACGTGCCTCGACACGACACATGTACAAATTAAAGTTGTTATGATGTAACCAGGGATAATTGACAGCTCCCTAATTGATTTAAGCACTACTAATGACGTTTCCATTTTGAAGTTTAACGTAAGAATCTATTGCGTTGATTTGGCTATCGTGAAAACGGATTTTGAAACAAGCTAATGTTATATGCTCTTGGTTTACAGACGCCAGCAGGTCAACCTACCCGAAACTGACAAATTTTCCCAATCAACTTTGAACCTTATGCTTTAGTGATAAAGATGAAATTCTATTAAATAAATTTGACAGATTGTAGTAATTTGACAGTCTGTCCCTAGTTATTAAAAAGTCTAAAACTAACACCCAACTACGACAAAAACGCTAATTAAAAACGTACTTACAAATAAGACATCGTATCACACAATTACATCGGTTTTCGTCTAACCATTATGTCAAAATATGACGGGTAGGTAGTTTAGGAGTTGTGAGGAAACAGATTAACATACATGCATAAATACATAACCTCCTTCGACTTTGTCGTAGTCGGGTAAAAATAAATGAACCCACGGCGTAATGGATATATGGTTGCGTTTTCAAAACTGTTATTATGAGTATGCTGGACTATCTCGTTGGTGTAGTGGTCGCAAGCTTGCCTGGTGATCGTGTGGTTCTGAGAAGTTCCTGGACAGGCAGAGATATAGGGCTATTCCGCTAAGCCCCCAATACCTGCCCAGTGCTGAGTGCGATCGGCCAACGGGCTCGCCCAACGTGTGCTGGGCTGGCTGGCTTTAGAAAATTCTCAGTAGCAGGTGGTACCTACTCCGATGAGCCACAGTGCGTCTGTGGAGCCACAGCACAAACGATGCCTCACTTCTTGCCATGATTTCTGTGCAATAACACCTGCACTATGGAAGACGTTCCCGAGGCCAACGATAACGATGTCGAAGTGGCCGACTTCTGGTCGAATATTATTTAAAACATGGAAGCAATGGAATCATCGATATGGCGAAGAAAAAGAAACAGCAAGCACCCTGAATTTCTGGCTAATTGGATAAGCTCACCTCCTATTACGTGGAAAAAACCGGCCAAGTGCGAGTCGGACTCGCCCATGAAGGGTTCTGTAGCAGCAAGTAACATTTAAATATAAAAGTTCTTGTAGTTCGTTGTAACTTTGATCGATGTTTTAATAATAGTTTACGATTTATGACGTATTAAAAAAAACTACTTATTAGATCTCGTCGTGGAAGTTTACCTGGTAATGTACATCATATTTTTTTTTTAGTTTTTATTATTCCCTTATTTTAGAAGTTACAGGGGGCGGCACATTTTACCACTTTGGAAGCGTCTGTCGTGCAAACTATTCAGTTTAGAAAAAAAATGATATGAGAAACCTCAATATTATTTTTCAAGACCTATCCATAGATACTCCACAAGTATGGGTATGATGAAAAAAAAAATTGAGTTACAGTTCTAAGTATGGGGACTCCGATTGGCCCTTCACTGGCCGTCACCAGTGAAAGACGCTCAAATCCATCCATCAACTAGAAAAGAGCTCATAATCTTCAAACGGCTGAACCGATTTTCATAAAACATGTCTGAGAACTATCACTAGGAAACCTTCTTTCAAATATATAAAAAAAACATATTCAAATCGGTTCACCCGTTTAAGAGCTACGGTGCCACAGACAGACACACACATAACGGTCAAACTTATAACACCCCTTTTTTGTGTCGGGGGTTAAAAATAACGTTTTTGTCTGACTATGAGTGCTAAAAATCGAGAGCTTAATTAAATGAGATTTAATGAGAGAAGGGAACTTCTCTCATTAAAACTAATCCACTCTCCATCTTTTAAAATATAAATATTGTTATTTTAATTTTGTTAAATGAATTGCAGCCCAGTAGGTGGCCAAGAGTGCTTCTAGCAAAATACTTCCCTTTTGTTCAACATTAATTTTAATTCTTTGAAATATCCAACGACAGCAAAAATGACTAAGATTTCCATTTAAGTCTTGTCTGTGCACCTCACTGTAAGTATAAACATTTGCATAATATTATTTAAGTGTAGACAGAAAATACTAACGTTATCTATGTTTGCAACAAATCTACGTCATTTAGATAATAGTGTGCGATGTTTTCCGAGGGTTTTTGTTAGTTCATGGAAATCATTTTCATAATATTACGTGAGATAAATTGGATTTGCCCATAGATTGTTATAACATAGGTTGGCAAAATGAATATTTGGATTGTGACCGGTATGTATTGTATGTACGTTAATCTGTTCCCTCATAACATAACTTCTAATCTACTCATAATTTTTTGACAATTGAGGTACTTATCGTTGGAAGAGTCTTCATTGTACGCTGGTTAAAGGATATGTGCCGTCACATTAAATGCGAAGTTGACTGAAAAGGTATATCCAAAACATCACAGACGGACAAATTAAAAATGTGGACACACGTAATCTGTTTGATTTATGACGAACACGTGTGACTAGTCACTAATACAGTCTGAATGAGCCTTTAGAGATTAAAAGCTCATCCATCAGGTATAAAGTTATTATGCTATCGTAACTATTGTCAATACTGACACGACTAAACAACATTATGAAAATTTTGCCTCGGTAGAATAATTTGGATCAACAATAATAAAATGAAGTAGGTAGGTACCTACTTATTCAATGTCGTGCTTTCATTTCCGAGACTTTCAACCAAAGGGAATCAAACTCAAACTCAAAGCATTTATTTCAATTAAACCATTTACAGGCACTTTTGAATTGTCAAGGGGTCGGAAATATGAAGCTTATTGCCCATTACAAAGCGTAGGTTCCTTTAGAGAAGAACGGGCAAGAAACTCCAGAATCAATTTGGTTGATCGTCTATTACGAGTATGGCCATTATTGAATTGATATCATACAACTATTGATTTATGGGCCAATTCCTGGTGAAGGTCGTGGGAATCTCCTGCACGCGTAGTGCGACAACCATAGAAACGGGTTTTGAGAAGAATAGACAAAATGACAGATTTTGATTTTTTATCTGTCATTTTGTATATTCTTCCGTCGACAAAACCAGTTTCAGCTCAAGACCGGTTGAAGTAACGATGCTTGGGGGAGTCCTATCAGTCCTTTCGGCTGCCCAAATTCAAAACCTAGTAACAGGTGATTTGAAAAAAAAATGTTTTTTGGCATTTTTCGACTTACTAGACAGTATCAAAATGATGTGGACGTTAAAACACCCAGTTTCATACGTAATTTAAAAATAATATTTTAGCAAGTCTAAGCAATTTGGCATGATTTCGAAAATTTCCTTAAAGTACAAATTATAAACTTAGTATGTCAAAATACAAATTTAAAACCCTAGCAACTCAAGCGACTTACTAAGTTATGAATTTGAAATACCAACTTGCTATGTTTTGAATTTGGCGCCGATTGTAAAATATATGAAATTTCGTTTAGTAAGTCCAGTGTCACCGGCGCACGAGTGTTTCGCTCCGTGTTAAAAATTAATAAAATGAGTTACAAACAATTTTATCGGTCCAGGCGTATAATGCGTGTATAAAATTAAAGATTCATTTTTTTTGAGCCGTTTAGTAGCTTTCAATTTAACATTTGCACCACTATGTAAAGATACAAAGATAAACAGCAAGTGTGTTGTGTGGCATGAAGCAATGATGGGGTCGAGATGCTAATAATATACATTGATGGCTGAAAAAATTAACACTATGGTGTGACAATTGCACTAGACAAAATAAAAATTGGTTTTTATTTACAGCGCTGGTAATGGTTGTTAATTCTGAGTGCATTCATGTTGATACTATCACTCTGAGATTTCTCTTTAAAGGCCATACCCATATGTCTGCTGACGGCGTACTCGGAAATATAGAAAAAGAGAGGAGGCGTCGAGATAGAGTTTATGATTACGAGGACTACTACAAGTCTATTATAGCGAACTGTAGAAAGAACATTGACGTTATCGAAGTGCAAAAATCAGACCAATGGGTAAAACAGAAACGAGTTCTACGGCGTAACACAAATGACGATTCAGCTCTCAGCACATTTTTGCTAAACCCAGTGGTTGAAGCTAAGCCTCAAAGGATCACGAAATCTGTTCTATAAAACAGATTTTGATGAGTCTTACCAAGAACTGAACTTCTTGATGCAGAAATTTAATGTCAACACTATTCCCCCACTTTCAAATACTATCCTCCGAGGGGTGAAATCATCGAAGAAAGATGGTATTGTTTCAAAATTGGTCCCCCTAATGCCATTGAACAGAAGGGAGTTTTGGTTGAATCTACCCACGAGTGATAACTTCATTGATTTGCAAACTGATGGTAAAATCGTTACCAATAACAACGAGTATCAATAAGAATGATTTTAGCTTAAGTTTTTTTTTTGTTTAGGTTGACTGTTGAGAGTGTGAGTCATGTTTTAATTAAAGAGTCCTTTGAAGTACGTTAGTAAATATCTTTTACAAGTCAACAGGATTTTTATTCAAAATCTGCATTCAAAGGTACTTTGGGATAATTTTGTAATCTTATAAACACTAAAATGTATAATGAATTTGTTTAGTCTTCACGTTTACCATAGAAAATCAAATTGAAAACCTAGTAAGCAGACTTACTAAGTTTTGATAATGTTTTTACAGTCATATTTGGGTAAATTCACAAATAAAAATTAAGTATGAACGATTCAAGTGTAACTATACTCTAAAATGATTACGAGTATAACAAACTAAAATGTCAACAATATAGCACAACTTTTCGCCAAACATCCAAATCGCTATCTCTTCAGGTTTCTTCGGGCGAATGAATCAAAGTAGCCGACCAGTTTTTTGGCTCTCCTGAACATTTTTGTTGGAACGAGTTACTATGTTTTGATTTTAAGCAGCCGCTTTGTCCAGCAATGAACGTCTTTCGGCTAAAATGATGATGACGAAATAATAATTATTTTTAGTAAGTAATACCCTTCCAATATTACACCGTATAACATTAATTGCTTCCTTATTGCACAAGGAAACGCCACGGAAGTGATTTCATAACTCAACATCACAAATGAAACCTTTTTGTCCGTGGCGTCATCGCCTCTGGCAGTGTTGTCATTATTGTAACAAGTCTTGTGCGTCATTGTGAAACGCAGTGTCAATATACTGTTCAAATACGTCATCCGTCATTCTTATCTCTAGTAATGCGACTTTTTGGTCTACGTCAATAACCATGCACAACCAACATCCAATAATTGGCGTGAAATAGGTACTTCTTCGTTTCCGTCATATCGACGATTCCATTTATGCGGCCACTTCGACAGCGTTAGCGATGGCCTCGCTAAGGTCTTTCATAGTGCAGGTGAGGTCTAATTTGTTGCTGCACAGTCGCACTTAGTGTCATCGGAGTTCTCCTACCTGTAGTTGGTACCTCCGGTGGCCCACCTTTCTTCTTAGTCGGATAAGAGATTTCCAGGTGGGCAATGGCGATTGCTGGCTTTGAGGGAAATGTTTGAGAAGCCACAGTTTTGATCGTGCAGCTCCGATCAGATCGAGTTGCCGTCATTTAGTAGGATGGTCGACTTGAGGAAACTGTTACGGTTCTTCAGACTGCCTCTTGGCTTTTGTTTCTTCGTAAACTGAATGACGTTTGTTTTACTCCATATAGGTACTAATTTTTTTGTGAAGCTTGCCGATAAGCAGTTCATGGAATGAGTTTGCCATCTTAAATCTTTGAGAGGGCCACAGATTGCATAGACGCATCAGCAGCTGCTGCTATAATCGGTGTTGTCAACTCTTTCCATATAAACCAAGCGCGTCAAGACGATACCATTTAAGCTGACTGCCTGGGACAATTCTGCAATGTCTGTGACAGCCGAACCTTGACCGGGAAAGAATACAAGTAACGGCGTCTTGTCTCTGTTTTTGTGGCGATTCCTTGCTCTGTAGAGAGGGGCAATCACAAGCCGTGGTCAAAGATCGGGAACAAGATTAGGATTGAACACACTGATAACTGCTGAGCATAGGGGCCTTAATTATATTCCAAGGTTGAGCATAGTGCTATTGGATTTTTCCATCACGAAATTCCCATCTCTTATTCTCGATTCGTTGCGGCTTTAAAAATCAATATTATGTACGGAAAGACTGCCATGTGACCTTCAAAATAAAACGTTTATCACTGTATATTTCACTCATTCGCAATATCCGGAAACATTCAAAAGCTTATATAACACCCACCATTAACCTTAAACTACACAAATAAAAACTAGAGCAGCTGACATGACAAGTGACCAAACGAGACATATTTCAGCTCACGATTTATCACATCACCCAAACAATTTTTTTACAGAACTCGTGACAAAAGTCTTCGACGACACATTCTTGACAAAGAAAGCTCAAATATAAATGCGTTATAATTTAGGTCAAGTGTGGCGTAACGTACGTGCGCCAAAAATGTCGGCGTTGGCGTGTAATTTATCACCTTATGTAATAATGAGGGATGAGATCATTCCCGTAAGCCTTTATGGATTTCTTTATGGCATTGTTCCCACTATGTATGTCGAGACCAGAGATAATAAGGAAAATTACAAATCGCATTGCACAGTCGGGGAATGTGTAGTTTAGTAATGGTTTTGTGGTTTAAATAATTATGTATGTCTATAATGTATAATTTATGATATCTATGGGTCTTTGTTATGACATTTATAAATGATTAATACAATGTAATTGCTGAACAGATTGACACACAACGTTAATTTGTCCTGTCATAGCCATTTTATATGAATGACAAAGGATGACATTTGTTATTTGAATTTACGGACAATTTATGATGATAGTCAATTATCACTTATCACTCAAAATTCCTGACTTCTTAAATCCATGAGAACACAAAATGGCGGTCTTAAAACTGGTATTAGCTCCATCTAGCTTCTATAGTACAGCACTACGGCGCGAACATATATAGGTGACGCGAATCCACAAGTTTATCCCCTTCTAAAAATCACTCAACGCGAAAAAGAAGATTTCTCTTTCATAAAAAAAAAAAAACGCTTTATCCCAGCACGCTTAGGCCCATCGCACCATTTAGCTGGGAGAAGTCTCACGCTAAGCTTGCCTATTCAAGATCTCCCATTAAAAGAGTGTCCGTGGAGTTTCTTGCCCGTTCTTTTCCATAGGAACCTACACATTGGAATGGGCAACTAGCTTCATATTTCTGACTGACTGACCCCTTGACAATTCAAAAGTGCCTGTAAATGGTTTAATTGAAATAAATGCTTTGAGTTTTTGAGTCTTGTCCGCTCCAACGGCCATCGTTCCCTTGAACCCCATACGATGCTAGCTTACTGTGCAAGCTTTACCTAAGCACTTGAACTCAAGTTCTTTTCCAGATTATGTAATTTCGGATTTGAACAAACTGCTTTGGTCCTTCACTTTTTAATTTGTTTTTTTGTTTAATTTCAGGTCGTGGAATGCAAAGAGAAGACAACAGGAGCCAAACGTGCATTGAAGGTTCTGCACGACAACACAAAGGCACGTCGCGAAGTAGAGCTGCATTGGAGGGCAAGGGGATGCATTCATATTGTTCAGGTAAAGTTAGAAATAACCTAAAAGGCGGTTTACACCAGGATTGTAACGAATGTCGTGTATCGGATGAGGATAACGAAATAATCGAGTTTGAGGATACGTATATTGGAAAATTCCTTATTGAGGATGCGGATGTGGACGTCGGACAAAAAATGGCCGATCATCTGTAATTCATAGTACAGGGACACTGCAAATTCAGCCAATATGAACGCGAAACTCACACTCCGGCCCGCCCATTAAGACCTGCGTGAGTTTAAAAAAAAAAACACTATTTCAGCGAACAACGTAGGTACGGTCACATCCCCATAGAAATTATGAGGATACGAATCAAAAGTTGTGGAAGCGGATGTTTTGCGGAATTCAAAATTTATGCGGATGCTCCGCAATTGGGGATACGGATATCCTTTACATCCCTGGTTTACACCAAGTGGGCTAGCGGCTAGACAGCTAGAAACTTTGAACAGACTTACTTGCTAAGGGTGCCACCAGAGGGTCAGTCGACGTCAACTCCGGTCTGCCATCGTAGGACGTCCCGTATAAGGCGCGGATCCTGGACCCAATAATGTATTGTGACATCGATATAAACGTAAAGATTGAAATGTATGAAAAATTTGGAATTTAGTGTTTTGTTTGAAACGTCCATACGCCACTATATATAGCTTTGGATAATCATAACGACAACACGTTTGGGCTAAAACTAATTTACAATAAAGCCTTTTTAGAACATCATTTACATACATTGAAAAATATTAACAAGTGGGGTTCCGAGTTTGCTACTGGTGCTGGAAAACAACTTTAACATCTACACCTTTACCAATATTTTAACCGAATATGATTACGAAGAAGACATCTGAGGCACTGATCTAAAAATTTACCAGATTTAGTGACGATCAGGTCTTCTACACATACCCATATTCTAAGCTAACTGCAACGCTGCATGTAAATGTCATTAGCCAAGTGGAAGAAATAAAGGGAAAACATGTTACCCAAAAATCGATTTTAGTTCATAATTCTTTATTTATCAAGCATTCTGACAAGGAACTTGATTGTTGAGCAGATTCACTGTTGCTCTACGTTTCCGTTTATGTAGCGACGATACGCTCAAAGAATGACAGTTGTAATTTGAATTTATGGAAACATTTTAAAAGACTTCCTAAAGGAGGTTCTCAATTCGAATGTTTTTTTTTTTTTTTTGTTACGCGGTTACTCCTCCAATTACGAAATGATTTTGATGATTCTTTTTTTGTTTGAAGTCATACTTCAGAGGTGGTCCCATATAAATTTTATTAACTTTTGCTTGGGTAGTTGTTTTTAACTTCTTCAATAAAACGTATTTTTCCCACTTAGTCTATATGGATGATATGACAAGTTCCTGTCTCTGTTATTTACATAAGAGGTAGTGGTATTCGAATTTGTGTGGAGTAGGTACTACAACTAAAAAGTGAAAAATAAAAAAAATATTTTAGTTAAATGGCTCATCAATCAAGTTTCTTGACTTTTGTTTTATGTAACATGCATTTCATAACTGTACATGAATGATAAAGTTAACGAAGTAGATCGAGCACCACGCCCAGAAAATGATTGACTACCTCCAAGATTGACGAGAAAGCGAATAAACAAGTTTATTTTTCATGAAACTACCGAAAACATTGACTAAGAACAATGGCTGGTTGAAAGTAAAGCGCATTAAATTAAGGTAATCACAATCAGTCAAAGTGTATATTTAGGTGAGACAATGCCTCGTGGCTGGGCCTCAAGTCTGCTATTACAATAGTGTCAGAATGGTCTATCATTGATTTCATGATTGTTGATTTGGACAAGTTCGGTAATCTACTAACATATTTATTGGCGTCATTATGACTTTCCAATGGTCAGCCACTGACACTCCATTGAAAGAAATGGCATATATTGGTAATCTCGTACATAATGAAAAATCCGTAAGATCAATCGTAGTTTAAACCACAGAAGAGAGTTTAATCTCTGGGCATCGATTATTTCATAAGATCAATGGTAGTTGATCGATTATTGGAAGTTTAAACCATCGATTAGTTTAAACTCTCCCAAAGGGACGGTTAAACTCCTTTGTATAGATTAAACTGACCGTAAAGTGACCAGATGGCATAATTTGACGTTGAAACTTTATGGACCCCTCATTTCACAAAAAACATAGAGATATTACGTATCCTCATTTCTACCTGCCTGTGCGTGCGTGCCTGCTTTAAACATTTCTGCGTACTTATTTAATCATTGAAGCTTTGTTTTGTGGTTAATAAAAATGGATCGTCTGTTTTTTTTATTTTCTAAGACATTGGCGTATCTTTTCACTAATGTTGTTAGTAGTTCTGTCTCGGATGACGCAAAGTTAATTCAATTTTTTATTGCATTCATATGTACATTTAGTTGTTATAATATAAGTAAGTTCCAACATGAAACCCGGTTAGGGCACGGCAACATTATAATAATAATATTTTTTTCATAATAATAATAATTTTAACTTAATAATAATAAATTTAGTTTTTTTTATACCCTTTTAAAAAAAATATTTAAAAATGTATTTTATATGTTAGAAAAATAAATAAACGAAAATACATTTAAAATAATAATAATAATTTTAACATAATAATATTTTTTACATCATAACAATTATTTTATTTTAGAGTATGTGTGCGTTTTATATGTATGTAGTTATTTATCTAGCTATCATAACTAAATATTATGTTCTAGGAATTCTGCGACCGAGTAAAAGCATTTTTGTGTTAGATATTATTTTACTTTCCTGTTAAATTAGGCACCCTTTTGTGCACAGTATCACTCATTGTAATTACAATTATCAAAACAACAAAATTAAAAAAAAAAAAAAAAAACAAACAACACACAATAAACAATACTTTTCGAAGAAGTTACCACGATCCACATGAAGACATGAATAATATTTAATAATAACGTCACAAACTCACATCAGAGACGTCAAATGTGAGTGTCAATGTCAAATGGATCTATTTGTTGCCATTATTTTGGTGAATGGATGAACGAACTTCGAAAAAACTAGAGAATATTGCCATGTGTAAAAGACTAATCCATTCATTTTTTCCTTTTGATCTTATGACAGTAGATTAAACCATCGATTAAATTTAAACGTAGATTCCGATATCCATAGTTTAAACTGCTTTTGATCTTACGGCCCTTAGGCGTTAATCTGCAAAAATTTTGACAGTTGTTTTGATCAGTGACTTACCATGAGAACGTCATTGTGCAGTCATTGTTAACTACGAGTATCGTGTTTGTGGAATACAATGATCAACCAATGATCGACCATTATGAATTTAGCAGATTACGAACTTTTAGCAAAATGACAATGGGATCGTGTTGGAATGACGAATTTATAAAAATAGTAGACTTGGGCCCCTGCTCGCTCCGTGCCTCGGAAAGCACCGTTGGTCCCGGCTGTCATTCGTTGAACTTTGACAGCTGTTACGGGTCATAAGAAGCCGAAAGTCTGACAACCAGTCTTACCAAGGGGTATTATATTACCCAGTAACTGGGTTGTAGAGGTCAGATAGGACTGCCTATCCATGTAAAATACCACCCAGCTCACCCTGCTGCATCAGGTAAGGCTGGAAGTGGACCCCAACGTAGTTGGGAAAAGATTAGGCAGATTCTCTAACTTTCGAAGTAAGCTTCGCAAGTGCGACTAGGTACTAGAACCTATGTAAGATGTTCTTTAAAAGTGTTATTCGAGTTGTTTTAACTAGGGGTGTGTACAGTAACAGTCCGGTGTTTGTATTATGAGCCGGTTGATTAGCAATAGGTTCGCTCCCTTACATGGATCTTCTAACATAACTTGCGAAATGACAGCTCTGTCTATACCCTCGAATAATACAGACTTGACGTTATTATTATTTGTTCCCCTTTTGCATTCCGCTGACTGCCACGATAAACACCTTACCTGAGCATGTGAGAACCGAGGTAACTGACATAATCTCTCGCGTCCGGCCCTGGTCCAGGCCATGGTACGGAGCGAGAGGGCATGGGAGGTCACCTCCTTCTGCGAAGCAGTAATGCTCGTGAAGGAGGAGGCGGAACGCGTGAGGGAGAGGCAAAATTCGCGCCCTCACGCCCCTAGCCGCCCCAGGAGGAGACGCCCTGGGCGTCGGGAATCAATTGCCGATTCCCGGCCACCGCAGGCGCGGGCTTGCGGACGGTGAGCAATGGGTAGCTCGCCGTCCGGTAAGGACCAGGCCCGGGTCGACGGCGCGTTGTGATCCACGCGCGCCTCAAAGAGATGTCAGCAAGTGAAGGGGTCCGATGGGACCATTGCCTGCCGGGGTTGCGGGAAAGTCCGAAAGGGATACCGTGGCCCCCTGGCATTGCACAGGCAACAGAAGGAACACGGGTGGGTTTTAGTCAGTAAGAGTCTGACACGCCCTCCCGCTCCACCCAGAGCGGGAGAAGGCATTAGATGATTTACCACCGCCGAAGAATCGCCGAATATAAATGGCAGTGGGTACGGTATATTTCTTTCTCATTTCAAACAGAGTGCATCCCAGCCATCGGTCACGTTCTTTATTAGTGATCGATGATCCCAGCGCGTCAAATAACACAGTTTGATTTTCAACTCACCGCTTAGCAGTGCGTTAAAATCCAGTACGCGAATATAATCGACAGTGGGTACGAGGGATAAAGTAGTAATGTAGGTTTCCATGTAATAAAGTTTAACTGTGGTAGGTACGTAATTGCATTTTTATCAGTGACTGCCCACATCGATAGTACAGATTTTATGCATAATTGCGGAGTTATCGCTCTTATCAGTTACGAGAGTTGAGTCATATTGCGATTTATCTGGATTGTTACTAGTTTTCTACATTAAATGTGTAGGTGGCCTATTGAGTATGGTTCTGCCTTCAATACTATACTGACGTAAAACCCCTTTTCACATGTTTATGATCATCGTTTCAGCCGAAAGACTATAATTTGTGTGTAATGTACCTTTAGGTGCATGAGGAACAGGGTATAAAGCTCACTCATCCACCATAGAAAAGGGAGGATCCTCCGACCAGACGGGTGTTGTGTCTGGCGGACCGACTGCCCGACTGTTGATGTCGGATAGTCTTATATATGTCGTTCGCGTGGTAAACTCTAATTGCGCGATACAGGATTTGTGTGACGTCATGTCTTTGATGCGTAGTTCGTATGTGGCGATGTAACCGCTACATACCTATTACCCCTTGGCCACGACATCACGGCTCGCGCGACCTGCGTCTGCGAACGCGGCGCAAACAATAATGTTAATAGTACAGATAGTGCAATCCACGACGACGCGCCCCACTCCGCGATGACTGTACTGTGTAAGCTGTAATTTAGTGCGGAGCGGAGTGGAGTAATCAAAAAAATATTTTTTTTTTTTTTTTCTTTTCGTTAAATTATTATTGGGCTGTACAATACATGGGCTTAGAGTACAGCCGTAAATATGGCAAAGCGAGTTGTAAAGAAATATAATAGATTTAGAGAATAGAGAAGTGGTAACGGCCACGACACGACGAAAGGCGCTTTACTTTGGGTAAATTATTTCATCATCACTGCTCTCAAAACGGTGACGAAAACTTCGTGAGGAAACCGGCATGTCCTAGAACCAAAAATCCGAAGACATGTGACATCTACCAACCCGCACTGGGCCCGCGTGGCCACTTCCCCTCACAGAGAAGAGGATGATTCTCAGTCCAAGACAGAACGCTGCGAACAATACAGTTAAGCATGCCAAAACTACACCGCCGCGCCGCTCTGTGCATACACGCTCACACGCACACATTTACAATCTTTTACAATGTCATTACAATCAAACTACACCACTCAAAGTGCACACATGTTTACGAAACCGGCTTCACTTCACTGTTGACAGCGCTCTGTCTTGGGTTTTTTATTTGGTCTGAGGACTGATTATGCTTTTATCTAATTACACTGGGATCCCATTGTCACGTGCGAATCATTCAACAAACCATACCATACTTGATTACAATAATGAAATAGATAACATTATCTTTAAGTAATTAGCGACGACATTTTCACAAGTCAAGTGTATGTATAGAGATAAGTTTTTACTGCAATATAATTATGTTATAATTGGTTCACGATTATAGGCTTGCCCCTATTACGTTGGACTTGCCCTCCTGCCCTCATCGTAACTAATTTGGGGTCATCTTTATCCGAACTCACCCTTTTTCTAGCTATGGGTTCGATACCCGGCAGTGTTTAAGAGGTATGTGGAACAGGGTGTAAAGTTCACTGATCCTCCATAGAAAAGGGAGGATCCTCCGACCAGACGGGTGTCGTGTCTGGTGGGCAACTGCTCGACTATTGATGTCGGGAATTTATATATTTGCTGATCGCGCGGTAACCCCTGCTTGCGCGCGGGATTTTTCGTGACCTCAGTGTGATGCGTAGTTCGAGTGTGGCGAAGAAAATGCCGCCACAGTAGATGTTATTGGGGTTTTCTATCAGGAAATTCTCTGAAGCATACCAGCTCGGAGTCTTATGTGCCCGATTGATGGAAAAAGGCTTACCCCTGTTTCATGGGACTTATTTAAGCACACACATAAACTTTGTGCCAAACAACTAAATTCACAAACTCACATTCAGACTATCACATTTATAATGAAGCTTCTGCCTGCGATTTGGTCCGCCTAAAGGCTCGTGCAGACCAGCGCGACGCGACGGCGCGATGCGACTCGAACAATACAATTTCTAAGAAAACTTCACGGTATAACAATAGCCGGTGTCGCGTCGCGCTAGTCTGCACGAAGCTTAAAACGGCCAACCCACCCCGTCGTATCGCATCGAACGCTCGCGCCCCCTTAAGAGGGAACAGAGCCTGTGATTTTCCATACAAATGTATTTCTCTATATTCTTCATGATAGCATTTTTTTTTTTAAATAATGTCAAGTCTATATACGTCCCTGTCATTTCCTTTTTTTCAGCAACTTATTGGTAAAGAAAATATGACCCTCCCTCTAAAAATTACATAAATGCCCCATTTTTACTATCAGACAAATTCCAAAAGTTTTTAACATAAAAAAAAATGATAGGAACCTAAACATATTCTTTCTTAAAATTTTAATGTAAAAAATAGTTGAATCGGCTCAGTTTTCGAGGATAAAAAAGGGGAATACGAAACGTCGAACTCGTCAATTTTTTTGTGATATAATCGGTCTGAGCTGCAGCTGTCCCTATCGCACTCTACGGAGGCAGACTTGAGGTAAGACGACGGCAATAGTTTCTTCAAATACCTATTCTTCAAATTCCTCGCAGGCCCTGTTCCCTCTTAAGTAATAGCCTACTTATATCCTTCATCAACATATTATGAGCTATCAAATGCAAAAAGATTAATTAGAAACGAAAAACTAACTCTTCAACTTTATTATTGGTATCAATTACGTAGGAAGTAGGATTAGCAGAATGACTGGCGAAATGTGGGTGTGATTATAATGTTTAACAAAATTCTTTCTCAATTTTTCAGGTCATAGATGTGTATGAAAACTCCTACGGCGGCCGAGGATGTCTCCTAGTAGTCATGGAGTGCATGGACGGAGGAGAGCTGTTCCAAAGAATACAGGATAACAGAGAAGGGGCTTTCACTGAACGACAGGCCGCTGAGGTAGTTTGTTTTGTATTTTTGTTAATAATTAATAAACTCAAAAACGACTGGAGCCATTTAATACAAAATGTCGCCCATGGACATGTGATATTTGGTATTTTTTCTGATTATTCATCTTCATAAAAATTATCAATAATTATCTTAAATATTTTTCGTGATATTCAATTTTAATTTTTTGAGTTGCGTTTGTGGCTGCTTATTTTTTTTGCCTACTCTGATGTTATTGGGTCGACTTGGATTCTGTTTATTATTTCTAAAAGATCATAAGCTTTTTGAAATAATAAACAACAAATTTTATTATGATAAATTACAAATAGTTCTAATACCTAATTTAACCATAATAACCATTAACGATAACCTAATAACCAGCCGTACATAGAATTACAAAAAGTATTTAAAATGAACATCCATTTCTCATCATTTTCCTTTTACAGATAATGCACTCAATCTGCGTCGCAGTCCGCCACCTCCACGACTCAAACATAGCCCACCGGGACATCAAACCTGAGAACTTGCTCTACACGAGCACACAACCGAACGGAGTACTGAAGCTGACAGACTTCGGCTTTGCCAAGGAGACCTTGACACCTGCTGATACACTGCAAACTCCATGTTATACACCGTATTATGTGGCACCTGAGGTAAGATACAACAAAACAATATTGACTAGGTTTTACTCGCCATTTCACTTCCGTGGTAGACCCAAAAGCGTGCATTTTCTCGGAATAAAAACTAGCCTATGCCATTTTCCGGCCAATAAACTATCTCTATGCAAAAAATCACGAGGGTCGGTTGCTCCGTTCTTGCGTCAAAAAAGGACAAATCAACAAACACACTGTAACGACATCTATACCATCACATAGGAATTAACGTCACACAAATCCTGCATCGCGCAAGCAAAGTCTTCCGCAAATTCTTTCGCTTTTAAAATAGTTGCAGATTTGGATAAGCTCATATTATATCACCTGGTAAGTGATGATTCTGATGATCTTCGAACATCAAACCTGAAACCGGCTTTGCCAAGGAGACCTTGACACCTGCTGATATACTGCAGACTCCTTGTTATACCGTACTATGTGGCGCCTGAGGTAAGAGAGATCCTGGCTCCCGAATTCAATCCCTAGGTCGATGAAAGTGTGCTCTTTCGATTGAGAATTTCTTAGTAGCAGCCCAGAGTTATTTCATTGTTATTTAATTCCATTTTCTTTGATTTCAGGTCCTAGGCCCAGAGAAGTATGACAAATCCTGCGATATCTGGTCTCTAGGGGTCGTGATGTACATCTTGCTGTGCGGTTTCCCGCCATTCTACTCCAACCACGGCCTTGCTATATCTCCTGGCATGAAAAAGGTTAGTCACGAATGATTTTACTTTCATACTTTTTGAGGAATAAGAAGGTTAAGCATCTTTAGGTGAATGTTTAGTTGACTGAAACTTAAAAAACATTTGTTTTCTTTTTGAAAATAATTGTTTTATTATTTTAAACACAACATAATTAAAAATACTTTAAAATTACTTCGTCCCTGCGGTAGAAAACTAGGGAAGTAGGTGGGTTTTTGAGGGCCATCTATTTGACGTTAAAAAAATGCTGATTTTTAGCTTAATTTGTTGATGGCAATAGGCACACTCCATATTACTTGGGCTGCAAAATAATTGGTGAAACATGAATGTTTATTAATACATTTATTTATTTTTTATTTATTTATTTCGGGATAAAAAACAGGAGTACAATTAAATATTATACAATTAACTACTAATTAAACAAAGTACTTATCATACTACCAACAACATTATCCACCTATTACTACATTATCCACATATTACATTTAGTGATATTATATTATCTATGTTCTATGTTATGGAGTTTGGTTTCCGCAGTTAGTCCGTCAGGTGGACCATTGTGCGTGGGCCATAGCGGCCGTTTGGTGGTTATTCCAACCAGCCCATCTCCCTCCAGAAGATAATTAGGTCTCCTGGTTTGTTTAGAACATCTGTGTATGATCTGGGTGACCCGAGGGTTTCTGTTCTAATCTGGGTGACGCCCGTGCATTCAAAGAGCACGTGCGCAACGGTTTCCTCAGCCTCCATGCACGCCCTGCACAGAGGACTATACGTTATGCCTATTGTGTGGAAGTGTTGGTTTAGCGAGCAGTGTCCCGTGATGGTCCCTGTCAGCAGGCGCAGGCCGTTCATGACCAGGTGTTTATTACGCCTGGTCAGTGTTGGTTCATTCGGTTCCCTACAAAATGATTGAGCTGGATGGTGCTGCTCCACGCGTCATGTTCGTGAACGGGGACCGTCAGTTGAGACTGGTCATCTCTTATCTGCCAGGGCTTATTTTTCATCTTATATTTTTAATCGTTTTTGATTTTTATATTTTTTTTACATTGTTCTCACATATAGAATGAACAAGAGTAATGTACCCAGAATTTTGTAATTTCTATATTTAAAAAAGTGTCCTTGGAGTTTCTTGCCCATTCTTCTCCATAGAGATCTACGTTTGGGAATGGGCAACTAGCTTCAACTTTCTGACTAACTGACGGACTCTTTGACAATTCAAATTGCCTGTAAATGGTTTAATTCAAATAAATGCTTTGAGTTTGAGTCAGCCTGCTATCCAAGGATTATATTATTGAATTAGCTAATTTCATTTGTACTCAATTTCTAGCGCATCAGACTAGGTCAGTATGACTTCCCAGAACCCGAATGGTCCAACGTGTCGTCCGAAGCCAAGAATCTCATCCGTGGAATGCTCTCAGTTGACCCCGCTAAGAGATTGACCATACAGCAAGTAAGTATTATGAGTTCTAACACTATTGATGTAAATTGCATAATTGTATAAATAGCATTTCAAAAGTAACTTTAATACACACAACGTTTATTTTTCACTGCAACTTCATTGTTTCATTGACATTTTAAATAGTAGTGGTCATTCTGAAATCGACTTTATTTACTCTACAGTTAAGTTGATATTTTTTTAAGTTGAAATAACTTTAATAATTGTAAAGAATAATTTGAATAGAATTCACTAGTGATTCTATAATAACTTAATTTATAAGACTGACCCCTTTAAGTTTCTTGCCCGTTATTTCCCATGGGGAACTAAGCTCTGGAATGAGCAACTAATTTTAACTTTCTGTCAAACTGACCAACTCTTGAAAGAGCCTGGAAAATCATTATTTAATTGAAGCTTCTGAACGAGCTATTTATGGTTGTCATCAAAATACTCCCCGTATTTTGATGACAACCATAAATAGCTTTTAATTTTGATACTGCACAACTTGACACACCTAATATATTATCTCATTCTCGCGCCTTAATCCCAATTTCATTCAATTCAATCTCGACATTTATACACCAATATGTCTACAATTTTAATCTGTTTACTTACTCAAATCGCTGTAACTGTTCAACGCAAGTAACTCATAGCTAATTAGTTAAAAACACGTGGAAGCTTGTAATTAGCAAATGTCACTACTTATGCATGATATTTATGGTTGTTATTAGTCTGTAAGTTTTCTTTAAAATTAAATAAATAAATAATACATTTATTTCAAGTTTCCAAGCTCGGGATTAAACACCGCGTGGTTAGGTTACCTTTATTTCTATTTTTTTTTTTATTACCCATTAACAACAAACAATTCTTCTTTCCAGGTAATGTCAAGCCCCTGGATCCGTCAGTTCACCCAAGTGCCCCAAACACCTCTATACACTCACACACTCCTTCGCGAAAGCGGCGAAGTATGGGCAGACGTACAAGACGAAATGACTCGGTCACTGGCCACCATGCGAGTCGACTACGATCAGGTGACGGCGAGTGTTTACACGTGTTTTTTATTAGTTTAGTAGTAATAGAGGGGCTCGTGGCTAAATAAAAGTCGGCTCGTGGTCAAGTAAAAGGGGGACGTGGCTAAAAAAGTAGACCTCATGGCAAAAAAAAGTGCGGTCGTGGCTATGTAAAGTGGGGCTCGTGGATAACTAGAGAGGGGCCCCTGGGTAAATAATGTGAGGCTCGTGGCTAAATAAAGAGGGGCTCGCACACACTACTTCGTGAAAATGGCGAAGTATGGGCAGACGTACAGGACGAAATGACTCGGTCACTGGCCACCATGCGAGTCGACTACGATCAGGTGACGGCGAGTGTTTACACGTGTTTTTTTATTAGTTTTGTAGTAATAGTGGGGCTCGTGGCTAAGTAAAAGTCGGCTCGTGGTTAAGTAAAAGGGGGATTTGGCTAAAAAAGTAGGCCTCATGGCTAAAAAAGTGGGGCTCATGGCTAAGTAGAGAGGAGGTAAATAATGTGAGGCTCGTAGCTAAATAGGGGCTCCCACACACTACTTTGTGAAAGTGGCGCAGTATGGGCAGTTTAGTAGTAAAAGAGGGGCTCGAGGTTAAATAAAGTGGGGCTCGTGGGTTAAAAATGTGGGGTTTGTGGCTAAGTATATTTATGGCTAAATAAAGACATACTCGTGGCTAAATTAAAAGGGGCTCTAGCTATTTAACGATGGGCTTGCTTATGGCCAAATAATAACAGTAGCACGGGTCGACAGAAGCCATGCTGCGACTGTAGATTTCATTTTTATATGGCATTGTAAATTGCTTTTTGTGTATAAAATATTGTGTTTTATATGTGTTTGTGTACTAAGTGGTGTAAATTAACTTTAGAATAACATTATATTTGTGAATTTCCGTTCTGGGTTCGAAACCCTGGCACCACTGCCAGGGTTTCGAACCCAGAACGGAAACTCAAAAACTCTCCACAGAGTTGTTGAGTTTGACAATTCTCAAAGGAAGTTCTTGTGATTCCAACTGTTATCTTTGTACCTTTAAATATCCAAGGTGTTGTGGTTTCGATTCCCTCACGGAACGTTGTATGGCCTATAAAATGTTCCGAGCCTGTCTATTTAGGAGATTTGCGTAGGAGAACCAAAGCAACCGACATAGCCCGAAGAATTGTCAAACTGAAGTGGCAGTGGGCAGGGCACATTGCTCGCAGAACAGATGGCCGATGTGGCCAAAAGGTTTTGAAGTGGCGACCGCATACTGAAAGAGGTAGCGTTGGAAGGCCTCCCACAAGGTGGACTGATGACCTTGTGAAAGCCGCAGGAAAAAGCTGGATGCGGGATGCACAGGATCGGTCGAAGTGGCGGTGCTTGGGAGAGGCCTATGTCCAGCCGGTCTATTCTGTAACCTAAACTTAGGTGAAGTGAGCGTGAAGTGAGCTGTCATTCCACCTGCTGCTAGGGACTGACAGCTCACTCCGAGCTCACTTCACCTAAGTTTTCACGGTGAGATGGTTACAGAATAGCACTGCAGCTGTGGACGTCTTTCGGCTGAAATGATGATGAGATAGATAGATATATTGATGGAATATTCTTTTTGTACACCATAAAATTACAGACATAAATTTAGAAATTTTACATAGTGTGACACAATGGGTGGTCTTATCGCTTACAACCACTCTATGGTCTATTTATACAAATGTGAAATTAGATTCCAAAAACCAACCACATTCAGGAAAAAATCTAAAAAACTTAAATTTTAATATCAAAATGTCCGCAATAACTAACCAACTCAATTATAATTTACAGGTACAAATCAAAGCGTTGGAACAGAGCAATAATTCCCTTCTGAACAAGAGAAGAAACAAGGTCGGTGCCTGATCTAAAAGCGGCATCCGCTTGGACACACGCCGCGAATGTGACGAGAACTAGTGGAAGAACTTTGTATGTGATTTGTTTTGCACTTTTTTGGTGTTAACGCCATCTAGTTGGTATCGTTGTTAGTTTTGATATTTTTTTTGGTATTTTCCAATTATCATAGTGTATTTAACACCTGTAGTTGGAGAGTATGAGCAATAGGCAAGTCAATAAATAATAATATTTTAATTCTGAGGAATGGTGCACCAGTGAAAACGGCCGCGGCGTACTTAGTTGTAGGTCGTAAGTTCGAAACCAGACAGGCATTTTGCTTTGTGTAAATTATTTCATCACCACTGCTCTCAAAACGGTGAAGGAAAACATCGTGAGGAAACCGGCAAGTCCTAGAACCAAAAATTCGAAGACATGTGACATCTACCAACCCGCACTGGGTCCGCGTGGTGGGTTACGGCCCAGTCCCTCTCACAGTGAGGAGGCTGTGTCCCAGCAGTGGGCACATTATAGGCTGATTAAATATACTTATTTGGAAAATACCAAAAAGAATGTGTAATTATTTTACATAATAAATAAATGTTTAGAATAAAAATATATGTAACAAAATTGTTGTCCAGTTAAAACTGGTAAATATATTACCGAAATTCATAGATTCAGGAATAAGCATCACCAATAATATTTTTGTTTACAAAAAAAAAAAACTCAATTTTTTTTTCTGCTGTTTATTTTTTTATTATCACGTTCGAAATCACAATTATTTCTAATGTATTACTAAGCGATTAGAATAACTTAGTTTATAAGATTATTTTATCTTTTAGAGTGATTTAATTTATCCTAGATTTTTGAAAGCCTGTAAATCTAAATAAAATTTCATGTTGACTAAAATAACAACTGCATCTGCCTGCCTTTCCCCAACTTTGTTGGGGTCAGCTTCCAATCTAACCGAATGCAGCTGAGTACCAGTATTTTACATGGAGCGACTGCCTATCTGACCTCCACAACCCATGTTACTGGGTAACATGATACTTTATTTTTAGCGACGCGCACTTTACTTGTGGTAACTAAGTGTTCAATACTAACACGCTGTGAATGGGTGCGTCAAGACGAGTAGCTTCAGCACATAACACACACACTTCTGACTTTACCATTGTCTCGGACGGTACAAAGTCAAAGTCAAATAATTGATTTCAATTAGGCACAAAAAAGGCACCTTTGAACGTCAAAATTTACCAAAAAAAAGAAAAAAGATTCTAGTCGCCCCTTCCAAAAGGTAGTTTTCGTATGGAGATGAATGGGCAAGAAACTCCACCGTTACTCTTTTAAAATGTTTTCACAATATCTTGTATAGATTAATTATATAATTATATGTGAAAACGATGCACCTAGAATAAGATTACAAAAATACCACAATACACCACAATATGTAAAAATAATGAAAAATGAAGGAATGACAGATAAATTAATGAAAGATGCATGGTGCTCACATATTTACAAACATTGTAAAATTATACGATATTCCTAACATTTTAACAAGTAGAACTAATAATAACTGTGAGAGTTCAAGCAATCACAGAATATAAAAGCAATGTTATAAAAATAATATTATACAATTAAATTGGCAACCAGTTAAATTTTGTCTGGATTCTAAATTGTCCTATGGAGCAGGACCAGCATGTTTCCAAGCATTTTTATCTTGGATATAATACTTTTTATATTACCTAGTTTTAAATTTTCTTTCATTTAATTCTGTTATCACAAGGTATTCTGTTGTAACATTTAACACAGTACCCCATAAAAGATGTATTTACTTTAGATAGTCTGAAAAATGGTTGATCTATTTTATTTTTGTTTCTAGTATTAAAATTATGTCTATCACTTATTTTATTAATCTTACGTTACCGAGAGCTCCTCACACACACACATTCACAGCGTGTTTGCTTATTTGGTTACCACGGTAAAGCGCGCGTTCTTGAGATAAAAATACAATACCCCTTGATAATACTGGTTGTCAGACTTTCGGGCTTCTGGTTATTATACCATGCTGTTTACCCAGTAACGACTGTCAAAGATCTACAAATGACAGCCGGGATCAACGGCTTCCCGAGCTCTCCGACTGAAATAATAACAAACAAACGTAATAATAGAAGTTTACATGATTTTTGACTACGTACAATTGAATACTTAGGCTTTTTGAAAATGGTGGTTAAAATATAATTAAGGAATGTATTAATTATTGTTAAAAGAAGAGGTGTGTCTACTTAAAACTGGTTTTAGATATTTACAGATTTTAATCTTTATATTTTGCGACTTTCTAATACTACCGATGAATCATGGCCGCTTCGAACTTTGCGTAGAACGCTGCGCAATATCATTTTTAGGAACCAAATGGTGACATGAGACGAGTGAGAGAACATGCGCGAATGTTCAGAGAGCCTATGTTCAGACCGGCCACGATTCATCTGTATTATAGCTCCCAGCTTAAAGCTGTACAATAATCTTTTGGCGCGTGGCTTAAAGTCGCCATCTTGTTTAAATACATTTATAAAAATTTGGCGATCGTTTGACGTTTGTGACAACTGTTTTACGTAATGTATTGAAAAAACAAGATGGCGCGTTAGTTCAAATTTTGAACTTTTTATCGCAAATTTTGCAGTCCCGAGTTCAAAATGGCGACTGACAGGACAGTACTACCAATCACATGACTGCAAAATTCAGTGCTACCAATCGCGTCACGGGACAAGTTATAATGAACGCACTGTTCATGTATTTTTTTTTATCGCTGCCATAACACAAAATCTTGCTACATTTTACATCATAGGCTATACGTAATCAAATAAGTCCAGCTTAGTACCAAGATACACTTGCGATAATAAATCGCAAGCTTTGTAACGTTGGCCAGCCTGTATTAGACAAGACTTCACAAGTTCACAAGTTGTGATTAGAATATTAATTAGTTTTTAATAATTCAATGTTACTTAATCGCTTATATAATAGGACTATAGGACATTACTGGAAATAACCGGTCGATGTGTGGAATAACTGATTATCATTACTTTTATTTTTTTTCTTATTTAGATTGACTATGTTCCTATAGCTGGTCAGTATTGAGTTTAGGGTTATAATGAAAAAAAACTGGTCAATTGCGAGTCAGACTCGCGCACGATGGGTTCCGTACCATTATCTATAAAAACGGCAAAAAAATCATGTCTATTGTATGGGAAATATTGTATGTTTAAATATTTATTTTATTCTGTTTTTAGTATTTGTTGTTATACCGGCAACAGAAATACATCATCTGTGAAAATTTCAACTGTCTAACTATCATATAGATACAGCTTGGTGACAGACGGACGGACAGCGAAGTCTTAGTAATAGCGTTCCGTTTTTACCCTTTAGGTACGTACGGTACCCAAAAAACCGGCCAACTGCGAGTGGAACTAGCAAAAAACGCCGTAAAAAGCATGTTATTGACCCCTTTAGTTTTTTAACTTTTGTTTAATTGTTGTTATAGCGGCAATAGAAATACAAAATCTATGAAAATTTCAACTGTCTCCCTATTACGGTTCATGAGATACAGCCCGTTGACAGACAGACGGACGGACGGATAGCGGTGGCTTAGTAAAAGGGTTCCGTTCTGCACCCTTCGGGTATGGATCCCTAAAAACGTTCAAATTCTAGTCGCAACCTCATTACAGCTACAATCAATATAAAAATGAGATGATTGAGACATTAGAATACGAACTGCCTCGTTGGTCTAGTGGTCGCAAGCGCTACTGCTGACCATGAGATCCTGGGTTCGAATTCTGTGTCGGGCAAAGTGTTATTGGGTTTTTTCCATCTGGAATTTCTCAGTAGCAGCCCGGAGTCTGGATTTGTGCTCGGTTGATGGCAATAGGCTCGCCCCCTAGTACATGGGACGAAATGTCGGTGTACTATAGGTACACCTCTGCCCAACCCTTCGGGGAATACAGGCGTTATGTTGTGTTATATTATGTATATTACAAACGTTCTATTTTCTCAAAAATACGGGAATTGCCCGTCAGAGTTCTTTCCCAAAGTTATTCAATATTTTGGGTTCGTAATATCATTTTTTCTTTGACAATATTTTTAAGAAGGAGGCTTTAATTGTTTGTCATATTGACAAAAATCTAGTCTTAACATCAAATGAAAGTTGAATCACAGACATTTTTAATTTAGTATTTTAAGTCATTTTTGAGTTTCAAGAAAAAGACGAAGAGTTTTTCGTTTTAGTGTTTGAATCATTCCAGTTTATGTTATTATCATTTCAAAATATAATATACATGATATTACGGACCCAACTAACTTAAAATTAAGACTCGCTTTGGACAAGACATTAAAATAAGTTCATACGACAATATGCTGCGATTCTGCGATTCGCACGTTAATAGACTAATATTTTTTTTTTTTGTTGAAATAACATTTTTAATTTCTACAATTTTTTTTCAT
The DNA here is from genome assembly GCA_963853775.1 of Xanthia togata. Lineage (NCBI taxonomy): Eukaryota > Metazoa > Arthropoda > Insecta > Lepidoptera > Noctuidae > Xanthia > Xanthia togata. The sequence goes on along the minus strand of OY970817.1, from coordinate 7,642,370 downwards.
CTTAAATTAATTGTTTATTAAATTGTCACACTACGCCAATTTGTCACACTGCGCCAATTGGTCACACTACGCCAATTTGCCGTGTTATAGTCATTTCATGCAACTGTCAAAGGATGACAATTTTAATTTGTTGATGATTGGTAATTTGCTAAACAATTAATTTCCTTGACTTTATGCTCGATTCTAATTTTGTTGTTTAGAAAAATCTTTGTATCACAATGTCAACAAATATTTGAGGAGATATTAGTCCTTGCAAGCTTTATACAATTGCGCTAGGAGTAGTTTCACGTTAGCAGATATCAGACGCTTTATTTTTTTCTGTCATTCGGCATCTTTTTTTTTTTCTTTTTTTTTTTTAAATTGCACTAGAAGTAAAGTGAATCGAGCAGGGGTATCAAGCCCGGACTTACAAGTTATTATCCAAGCAGGCGCTTCATTGATCATCACCACTGCTCTCAAAACGGTGAAGAAAAACATCGTGAGGAAACCGGCATGTCCTAGAACCAAAAATTCGAAGTCATGTGACATCTACCAACCCGCACTGGGCCCGCGTGGTGGATTACTGCCCACTCCCTCACAGAGAGGTCTGTGTCCCAGTAGTGGGCACATTATAGGCTGAATATACTCGTATGAAAGGGAATTCATTATGAAACCGATCCAATGATATTGGATTTCGGCATTTTCGGCTCTGGATCTTTCACCCACCTGCCGAATGATCTAAAAATGAAATGAACATTTTTGTTAGTGTCTTATGACCGTGGAATGAAATTAAAAAAAATGAGCATTCATTTGAATGTGAAGCGTTTGATATCAGCCGATCTATTTTATAAAAATCCGTCCGTGAAGACTGGTGAAGTGAGCTGTCATTCAACCTGATGCTAGGGCAGTGGCGGATCGGGCAGCGGCAAAAGCATTTGAGTTTTTCCGTGACAAATCTTAAAGTGAACTTGGTATTATTCTAATATTTTTTTTAGCAAGCATTCAAATTTTAAATTTCTATAAGTTTTTTTTAGGTATTTGACTCCACTCATTCTGAGACTCACGCTGCCCGGTGTGGCCGCCATGTCTTATATTCACGTCATTGAGGGATTTGCGAAAAAAAATCCGAGGAGGCTTGTATAAACAATCCTGGATCGATCCACCACTGCGCTAGAGATTGACAATTGACAGTTCTCTTCAAGCTAACTTTACCAAAGTTCATAAACCTCCACTACACTAGGTACTCGCGAAGTTGCTTTGACGAAGTTGACAGAAGTCCGAAATACGTGACTACACTCTCGTGCGAAGAACTACAGGACGCTTTGAGTCCTTACAAACGATTGGAAGTCGCCCGAGGCGAGCCGAGGTTGCATGAAGCGAACCGAAGTGCACTCGCGTATTCGCTTAACTTCGCGAGTAGTGTAGTTACAGGCTTTATGGTGAGATTTTTACAAAATAGATGGGCAGCTTATTCTTTTGTCTAAAACTGTAGTAAACTGTCAATTTCTATGATAAATCTAAATGTCACATTGTGCGGTGCTGTCACAAATGTATTGTGTACCTTAGTATATAAAAAAAGAATATTGAAATATGATAATATCGAGTGATTTATGCTAATATGTATTGTAAACAATAAATAAGGCTGTACCCGATTTTTTTGTTTTAGTAATATCCTGCTCCTTACTTTTTTGTTATTTTTATCCTTGTTATTTTAATGGATAAAGTGTAATCCGGTTTTTGAGTTTTTCGCAAATATCTCAAGAACTAAGACTTCCAGTTGCCAATTTGCCTGCCAGATAGTATGCTATGATATACCTACTTATGCATAATATTGGCTATTATAAGCCATCTCAAGCAAAAAACCGACACTTAAAGGAGGATGGCGAGGTTGCATGTACTATGGGACCCACTGATAGGAGTATCGTACAGTATGAAAACTTATAACTAGTTGTAGAACTATATAAAACTAGCAAAAAAACAAATGGACAGTAAGTCGTAGAAGATGGGAAAAAAGATATGCAAGGTAGAAGATTATAACCTAAAACGAATCTAATAGCGCTTATTAACATTTTTTTAATTCTATCATGTACTTTTAAAATGGTGTTCAATCAGAATATAAATATTTACCATCACTACCATCGAGGTTCAGCATCTCTCTGGCCAGATATATTCTACCTACTCAAAATAAAAAATACGTCTGGGAGCTAGGAACTATAGTGCTTTGGTCAAAACGAGATATGAAATACTGTTAGCATAGACTAGATTGATGTAGGAAGGAACTACTCGTATAATCATTGTTGACAAAAAACTTAGCAGAAAGAAGCGTAAATATCTAGCAGAATAATTATGCTTTTTAAGGCTCCCATAGGCGCGACATTTCTAGATGCGACCGAGATTCCTTCCTTCTAAAATCGGGTCGCACCTGCGTGTGGGAAGGATTTGGCAGCGATATTACACGTTATACCCACATTTTGCCAGCTACATACGTTTAATTCTGAAAGAGGTGTGAGCCAATTGTCACTAACCGGGCATAAATTCAGACTTCGGGCTGATACTGCGAATTTCCATACTTTTTATTTTCCTTGGATTTTTAAACAAGAGATTTGTTGAATAAAACAATATTTTTAATAAAAGAAACATTTATTTTGTTTGTGATCATAAAACACAGGTCGGGATAACAAACATACAGGATAAGGGCAGGAGGATGATGATTATAATAAATAGTATCTTCATTATATCTTGTTACTGTTCGTTCCTAGATAACCTGTATGTTCTATGTTATGGGGTCATGTTGGAATGGATACGAAACACGGTGCGTTTCATAACTGCATCTTGACTAATTTTTTTGTGAATAATTATCTTTTCTAACTTTTAATTTCCATCTCCTAGTGACTCGTCTCTTTTTATATAATCCTCTTACAAACTTTTAATCATAAATAATATTAACTTGCAAGTGAATGACACTTCGTTAATTTATAAATTATGTGGGTCCAATCTCGCCATCCTCCTTTAAGATTTTTTCGATCCACAGTGCGACTCCGATGACCGATAGCGACCTCGACGTTTTGAAGGAGCTTACGGCTGTTATTAACCATTCACTCTCCGGCAAGGTGAACGAGGCCGTCGTCGACGTTCTGTACGGGGCCAATCGGCTGGCTGTTTGTATTATGTGAGTTTCAATATTTGTAAACGCACCCACAGTACAGGAGAAATTCCTAGTGGGGTAACGTTTAAAAAAAAAAACTGCACCATGCTCAAGAGGGATGGCGGTAGTCGTCCCATTGCCGTGGGAACTACTTCTTCGATCCAGTGTTTAAGACAGACCCCGCTTCCTATTCGGTACCATCGGGGTGGTCCGGCCAGTGCTCGAGCGATGGCTCGGGAGGAGGCACGGCTCCCTGTCGTTTCGGGTGACGCAATGCTCTCGGGGCATGGCTGCTTCGGGAAGTACCTGTGTCGCATAAACAGGGAGCCGGACGCTCGTTGTCACCATTGCGTCAACTGTCGGGAGGACATGGCTCGGCACACGCTGGCAGAGTGTGTTGCTTGGGAGGAGCCGCGCCGTGCTCTCATCTCAGGTGTCGGCAGTGACTTGTCGCTGCCGGCCGTTGTCGACTCGGTTGGCAGCGAGGAGTCCTGGGACGCGGTAGAGGCTGGATGGTTTTCGCAGAAGGAGGCTGCGGAAAGGGAGCGGGAGATTGCTTCTGCTAACCCGATCAAACTCAAACTCAAACTCAAAGCATTTATTTCAATTAAACCATTTACAGGCACTTTTGAATTGTCAAGGAGTCAGTCAGTCAGAAATATGAAGCTAGTTGCCCATTCCAAAGCGTAGGTTCCTATGGAGAAAAACGGGCAAGAAACTCCACGGACACTCTTTTAAAAAAATTATATTCTTACAAAATATTGTTTACATCATTCATGTTGAAATTATACATGTGAGAACAATGTAGAAAGACGTGTACGTAAAAAGCGTCCGTAATAAAAAATAAAAATAAAAAAACAATTCAAAAATTAAAATAAGCCGTGGCAGATAAGAGATGACCAGTCCCTACTGATGGCGCCCGTTCACGAACATGACGCATGGATCAGCACCGTTTAGCTCAACCATTTTGAAGGGAACTCGACGATCCAACACACACGCCACCACCAGCGAGACATTTGAGTGAGCATGACATACTCTTAGCCGCCAGGGCATATCGAGTCAATGAAAGACGTACCCAGCAAATGGCAGCTTTATAGAAGGTACATGGTCACAGTGCTCACACATGTGCTATGCAATTATACAATAAAAATCCGCAGCAGACGCACCGGGCGTCGGCGGAGGGCGGACAACGCCCGCTTCCAACCCCCTAAATGGGTCCAGGGGCGACGGATCTGGGGAAATCCATCGCCCCCTACTCCTTAGGACCCGAGATGGTGGCGCGTAGTGTTCCACGCGCGCCTCTCTATGATGTAAGGGGGGAGTTTAACACCTCACTCCCCCCAAACTCTAGGTGGCCCGCTGAGGCAAACCGGCACTAGCCGGGGATCGCGGAAGTCGCATTAGATGCCTTGATCCCCGGCGCAAGTGTGAGACGGAATACTAGGGTGGTTTAAGTCAGTAAGAGTCTGACAGACCCCTCTGCCCTCCCCAGGGCGGAGGACATCCATGAAGATTTCCCCAGTAATAAAAAAAAACAACAAAATAGGGGGCATCCCTCACTACGCTTGCCGATACCACAAATGGATACAGATGGTTCACTCCGCAAAATCATTTACATAATTAAAAAGCAACTTGCTACGACACAATAAAGTGCAAGTCAGGTCGCACAGCGCTAATACCTACAGTTATTTCACCAAGAAGTTGCCTTTCTTTCTATCACGTAACTCTTTTGTCTTCTGACAGTTCTGACTTCGTTACGCTCACTGAGTTAGCCCGACAGGACGTGCCCACCGTATACTTGTATCGGCATTTTAGATAAGTCCGTAATTTCGGCCGAAGTTACGGACGCCTTGCGATCTGTGTCGCGTCTGACTTACGGACTTACCGTAAGCGAGACAGAGCGCGAAGCGTCAGTAATTTCGCCCGAAATTACGGACTTCGCTTAGGGAGTAGACCCCAGGTCTCGTCAGCTCCACCGGCCATCGGACCTTCGGCAAACATGGCCAGCCCGCTGCCACTTTAGCTTGCTTACTCTGCAAGCTGTCGGTAACTCCCCGGTTCGTTTCCGGATAAGGATGAGTGAAAAAATCATAAAAATGAAACAAAATGTAGATAATTTAACATGTTTATTATTTATTACAACGCACCAATACTGGAATGTATAAATATACTTAAATAATATTACATAAAAAAATATAAATTTTGTTACAAACATGTATAAAATGACGGACATACGTTGAGAGGGTAGCGCTGTAGGTGCAATGGGGAAGAAATCGCAAAGCCATGAACAGGTGGCGCTGCTAACGCATGACTCATAACATCGCACTGTCATTTTTATCTCTCAATGTTTTAACTTACATATAACAGGAACTAGCGTGTTATTTTAACGATCAATGTATTCAACGTGGATAAAAGCTGATCTGAAGGACCGAGGAACTTCACTAAGAGGCCGAAAAGCGGATCTGGTCCGCCGGTATTTAACAGCATATTTTCTTGTTAATAATAGAAGCAAATAAAATAATTTTATAAATAGCAACATGTCGTTAATTAATTATCATAGTTATTACAAACTTTTACGTACTTATTCAGTAGTGTTATAAATAACATATTCGATGTTTCATGAGCTACGAACGTAACCTAGAAGTTAGATTTGAATTTGAATCTGTTACAGAATCGAATCATTCGATCGTAATTTGAACTTAGATACCTCAGCAGCATGAAACTGGTGATATCCCATCTTGCTATCTCGAAAGTTATCACGACATTAGTATCTCATCTTAGTTGCCCCCCTTTCCCACAGTTTTTTTAAAATCCGTATGTCTATAAAATTAATGATTTCCATTGTTATTACAACCGATTACAACACAACGCGGCATTTTTTTTGCCAGATGCCGTCGAAAGTTTTTTGTAAACAAGTTTTGTATTTGTAATTTGACAGCTAATGTCATTTTCTGTGAGTCAAGCATTGCCAGCGACACCATTTGCAAAAGTTGTCAGTTTACATCCCCAAAAACAAGATGGCGACGTTAGGTTAGATTTTTTCCACGCGCCAAAAGAACCTCCCGCTTCGTTTCGTTGATATTTTTTGGATATCCAGAAACACGTTACCATAAAGTTATGTAGATCTATATTTTAGTGTTATTTTCGAAGGAAAATTTAGAAGCAAAATCTTTCTCTTTTAAATTTAAATAAGTAAGTTCTTTTTACTCTTTACATGTACCATCGAAGAAGTTCATATCTATACACCGTAAGGACTTTCTACTTGCAGCGCTCGGCCGCTATAGAAACCGGGGCGGTAACAGATGTGGTCATCGTGTTCACGGGATTTTGTTTTCAAACTGCTTAGATATGAAGTTCTTCGATAGTAACTTGTATTTAATAATGCACCTTTTTCTTAATATTTTATAGTAATGTAGTTTTATTCTTATTATATACAATGTGGAGCAGGACGATTGACATTCCATAAAACCACATCAAGAGTGTCATGTTCTTTACCCGTATACAAAAAATCAATCAAATCCAATGAATACTTTAGCCACAGGAAATTATTTTTCATTTTCTTATTTTTCTACATGATGTAGATCTGAGTCCGTAATAATAGGTAAACATTGTAAGGTCAAGAACCTGTGCAAAACGTACGATTCTATCCTCTACGTCTCAATATGCTTGAGAGACAGAGAAAGGTGTCATACGATTCCACTCTGACGCGCCCCGCCCAGTCCCACAAAATATACTACAATTAGAAAGAAAAAGAAATATTACTTACGCAAATTATGCATTAGTGGTGCATAGACAATTGCGAGTGTGTGTGTGAGCGGAATTTTTTCGGCAAAAAATCTCGGGACTCGGTCCAGTCAGGCGGCGCCCTTTGAGGAACGTACAGGGCTACTTTTTTTTATCACGAGACGAGCCGCGCGCGTATTGTTGTGATTTTGTGAAAAAATTTAGTTGTTATTTGGAATAAGACGATTTAGTGTGACTTATTGTTCAGTGTTAGTTTAATATTAGTTAATTAGGTATCGATGTCGCTTGTGCATAATGAACAACGGTGGAAACCTTGAAAATTTATAAATTTGACTATTGATGTAAATTCTGATTGTGATGTGATATTATGTGATTAATTATTCAATCAGTGATCTTTTAATTAACAACGCGCAACTCAGTGAGTTTATGCCGCTAATTTGTTGTTCTCCGACTAAACTACCTACCCACGTCCACCTACGCCCCGCACCGCCGCGCAGGCGCCGCCCCCCGCCGCGACCCGCATCGGGCCGCGCAACAGGTTAGTGACTTTTCGTAGATAAAGCGTGTTTACTTTTTATGCAGTCGATTCTGCTATTTATTTTGTTTGAAAATTGCAATTTTTCAATTTTCCATTAACTACTAATCTTCGTATTTTAAAATGTTTCTATGGCCTAGTACTGTGCTCGTTTTAATTTAATGTCGTAAGTCCAGTTCCACATTGTATAGTAGGTATACACGTTACAGTATCTTAAGAATATTCAAAATTTTCCTATTTTCATTCGAATTTCAGAGATTTTCATATATATTTTACTTACTAGTTACTTTTTAAGGCATACAATTATAATTAAATTAGAATGTTTTTAAAATGAGACTCCAAAAAGATTACAAATGGTATTCATTAAACGAGATTTATTCATCTTCGAAGTAAAAAAGACGGAATTTTTTCGTTGATTTATGGTTAATTGCTCGACCCCTATTACATGGATCTACCTGCGCACGCGCACGAATCGTGCACGCTAGGCACCTCGAATGACTATGGACCAGTCACATTCTACGCGCGCGCGCATGTTGCGATCGGTTCGCGAGCAAGCATCCACACCTGTGCAATTGAAGTTAGACATAACTGGCGAAATGTGAGTTACTAACACACTTCTGCTTAACCCTTCAGGCAATACAGGCTTATGTTATGAAGTTGTTTTTCTCATAAAAAACCTATTTCCTTACATAAAAAGCAATCCTATAAAGGTTCCGTTTTTCATTTTTTGTTGGAACCATAAAAACTCATTCAAAATCAGATATTTAATACTTATTCAATAATACAAAAATAAAATATTACGTACCACTTGCACTACAAATCACAAAATTAAATGTATTCCGCGTTATATCTGTTAAAAATAATAGATGATAGCCACACTATCGAATATGGTCGAAGATCTGTAAAGATAATTGCAAGAGGTAAATAAATAAATTAAACGAATTTAAAAAATCGGTCTGTCGGTCAATTGTTTAAAGATGAAAGAGTTATCAGAATTAGTGATTTGTGGTTTAAAAGGGCCTTGGTAATATTTTATCTTCAAAATCTTTCAAAACATCTGTAAATAAAATGTATCTTTTATCTGCTCAAAAAATACTAAAAACTGTTCTCGAAATCGTAAAAAAAAACACTTTAACGTGTAAAATAACTTTAGTTACGGAAGTAGATGTTTTGTTTGATTAGATTTTTTGCCATCGACTTCCGGAACTAACGTTATTTTGCACTAACTTCCTCCTTTTTTGAAGTCGGTTAAAAAGTATATTTTTCAGCATATTTATAGGTAACTAAATAATAGATAGATGACAGGCGCTATCCAAGCACAGTGTGCGAGGGTCATGCCTGTCAGACATGCGAATATGTACCACAAGAGACCCATGATGAGGAGTTGCCAGATTACGTGGAACACCAGGAGGCTGGAACAATAAAATTACTTAATTAGCAGGTTGTCTATACTATAATATACTATTATAAAGAGGAAAGATTTTTTTGTTTATTTGTTTGTACCGAATAGGCTCCGAAACTGCTGGACCGATTTTAACCATTTTTTTTTCACCAATAGAAAGCTAAATTATCAGGAAGTAACATAGGCTATATTTTTTTTTTTTTTTTAAATAGAGATCCTTAAGAAAATTGCAGTAATGTAACCCTAAGTTGCAAAATGTTGCCTATAAAATTCATTATTTGGCGTGCGCCGAGAAAAGTTTTGATGATACTTAAAAATTATGTACTACATGATTAGAGTACTCATTATTACATACTTAAAAGTAAGAATAGATTGAACTATCATAGTTAAGTCACAATAGCAGCTTTTGTGTTCTAAAATTTAATTAGATTGCCGCCGGTAGAAACAAAAGTTGGTTACATTCGTATTGTAGTATTAATTCTAATGCAAATAAATAGTTTTATCTACAAGGGAATTTATGTACGAGTAAAATACTTTTTAATTCATTCGAATCGGACATTACATTTCGAAGTTAACACGAGTATAAAAATGCTGTACGCGAACTTTTGGACGCGCCCGAGGTGTAGGTAGGAGGAGTCTGATGTCGCAAATATAGTTTTTTGAATTTTAGTCTATTTGTCTGGATGTATTTTCCGAATTGGCGCAAAATCGACTGAAGGGATTTGGATGAAAGGACTATGCATAATTTTGGACCCAACTCTCAACAGTGATGAAACTTATGCCATGTGAAAGCCGGTGCCGGCCCGCCTCTGCGGGCACTTCGAGTTAGAGGGGAGTGAGGTGTTAAATTCCCCCCTTACATCATAGAGAGGTGTGCGTGGAACACTACGCGCCACCATCTCGGGTCCTAAGAAGTAGGGGGTGATGGATTTCCCCAGATCCGTCGCCCCTAGACCCATTTAAGAGGGCGTTATCCGCCCTCTGCCAACGCCCGGTGCGTCTGCTGCGGATCGGGTTAGCGGAAGCAATCTCCCGCTCCCTTTCCCTTCCCCTTTCCCCTATCCCGACCATCGAGTCGACAACGGCCGTGAATCTAACCTAACCTTACCTTTTTTTGGATGTTCCGAAACATCATGTTCGCGCTCGATTTAGATTTAGCTGCCATAGTATAAATTAAATAAAAGCTTTCACATGGCACAAGTCTCGCTGTTGAGAGTTGGGAGTGGGACCAGACTCCATACAAAGTTGCCCGTAGTCCTTTGGCACACATATAGTTTTTTAATTTTAATCCCAGTAGTACATTATGTACGTTGCCTTGGACATTTTTCGACATTCATGCGAGCGAAGCCGCGAGCAAAAGCTAGATAAAATAAAACTAACACCCTGTTTCTGGAGAGACAATCGACGTGTCAAAATTATCTCAAGAGAGTCTATTGTCTCTCTGAGATAATTTTGACTAGTGTCCCATCGAAAATGGATTTTCAGACGAAAACCAAAACAAAAAAGAAGCTTCGGCTTTAGTCTTACGAAAATGATTTAGAGAAAAATATTAATATTTCCGCTGTACACTGAAATTATAGTTTGTATTCTTTTACACTTAGGGAGAGAAATAGTTAATATAGGCTTTAAAAGAAATAAAACACGATAATTCCACTAGACACAAAATTTCGTGTATTTCTTATCGTATTGGAGCTTTACGAAGTGGGCCGAATGACGCGCGACAATTCACGAACTTCTGATTTTCAGCTTGGCGCAGGCTTGATATGGCCGAAAACGAAAATATGGCGCGATCATGATTTTTTGGCCGAAAATGAATCTTCGGTCGGTCACTAATTTTGACATGTCGATTCAAACTCAAACTCAAAGCATTTATTTCAGCACTTTTGAATTGTCAAAGAGTCAGTTAGTCAGAAAGTTGAAGCTAGTTGCCCATTCCAAAACGTAGATCTCTATGGAGAAGAACGGGCAAGAAACTCCAAGGACACTCTTTTAAATATAGAAATTACAAAATCCTGGGTACATTACTCTTGTTGATTCTATATGTGAGAACAATGCAAAAAAAAAAAATATAAATCAAAAACGATTAAAAATAAGCCCTGGCAGATAAGAGATGACCAGTCTCAACTGACGGCGCCCGTTCACGAACATGACGCGTGGATCAGCACCATCCAGCTCAACCATTTTGTAGGGAACCGAATGATCCAACACACTCGCCACCATCAGCGAGACATTAAGTGAGCATGACATACTCTCAACTACCCTGCTCTTTCAAGTCAAAATCAACAATTGTTTGTGTTGTGTATGTGTGATTGTTTCCCCCCATTACATAAATATGGGTGCACTATTCACTTCCGCGTACCCCCTCACATTGAAGAATGCAGGCGTGGTGAGATGTTAGGTATATTAATAACGTTTGTACTTACACCATGTCCTTATTCCGAGCGGCAGGTAAGGAAGACTCCTTTTCACGGTTCAAATATCGCCTGACGCCCAAATGTAGCGTCTTGAAGTATTCTACCCACTGAAATAAAAATACTTAGTAATAATACAAAATACAAACCGCAAAGTAATGCTGAATACAGCTCATGCAAAATAAAATGCATGTATAAAACAAAGGTGAAACGGATAGCTGTTCGGCCGGATACTGGATATCCGGATATTCAGAAGAATATTGCTGGTTTGTGTCAAAACATGAAGATCTGAGCGAGCCCGCGGAGGTCAGGCATGGTTAATGTGGCGGGTTTGCCTATTTATTGACTGGCAATTTATTTTGTTGCAAGTAAAGACTGGTCATCGTAAGATAAACTATGAATATACCATCGGTATTCTATTTTATGAAGAGATTTATCGAAATTCTGGTATCCGCCAGATATTTACAAACTACAAAGTATGAGGTATCCGGCCGGATTGCAATATTAGACTGGACAAACGGTAATCGCCGAATATTCGTTTCATTTCTATCTAAACACAGCGATACTTACATGTAACGTAGATATATCAATAAAGAACAGCTCCTTATCAGTTTGGTTCAGTTTCTTGGCCAATTCTAACGTGTTCGGGTTGTAGAACTTCCATTCACTGAAGATAAATCGTTGTAGGCGGCTGAGAGAGTTCCATACGTTCTTGTGGAGACGAATCAAGCTGAAAAATATAAAAATAAATTGATTGAAATGTGTTATTCTTTTTGTATTGACGGTACGAAAATCAAATTTCCTCAGTATCAGCTTGTATGTATGTAATTTAAGATATCTGATATATGAATCAGCAATACAACTCCTCCAACTGAAATATTAACAGCCAACCAAAACAAATGATTTGTTTTTTTTTTTTTTTTTTTACGTTGCCCGGAACAACCACTTGTAGGTCATACAAATATTTGTTCCGTGCGGGAAACGAGCACGCGCCAACCGTGCCGCCGGCTTGATTTGCGTTTAATTATCTGTTATAACTCAACTCAAAGCATTTATTTCAATTAAACCATTTACAGGCACTTTTGAACTGTCAAGAATTCGGTCAGTCAGAAATATGAAGCTAGCCATTCCAAAGCGTAGTAGGTACTACCAATGGAGAAGAACGGGCATGAAACTCCACGGAAACTCTTTTAAATAAAAAAATTGATACAAAATATTGGTTACATCATTCATTTTGAAATTATGCATGTGAGAACAATGTAGAAAGACGTGCACGTTCGTAAAAGCGTCCGTAGTAAAAAGAAAAAAAAAATACAGAACCATTCAAAAACTTAAAATAAGCCATGGCAGCTAAGAGATGGTCAGTCCCTACTGACGGCACCCGTTCACGAACATGACTCAGCTCAACCATTTTGATATAGTTTGACCGAGACCGTTGTTCCGCGTCTTTTACCCCATTTACACTTAGCTCACTTCCGTGGAAGTGAGCAGGAATGTAGGCAGGGAAGTGGGCAGGACGAGTATGTAAAACGATACTTCTCATGCTGCTGCTACTGCTACTCGGGCTGCCCCGCGCTCCCCAAATGAGCGGTATGTTGTGCCGAGGGACGGGCAGCGCGAGCGGCAGTGCGTGTTTACATTCAGCTCCTTCAGTCACTTCTAGCGAGTGCTTATTTTTAGCGCACTTATTTCCAGCACTTGAACCAGTCGGACGTGCGTGCCGCCTAGTTTTTTTTACGATTTGCCAAAATGAGTTTCGACTGGAGTAATGAAAACACTATTAAGTTTTTAGAACTGCTGGAATCCGAAATATAAACGACAAAAACCACAAATTAAAACATAAAAGTTCAAGACGGCTGGAAGAGAAAATACGACGACGTATTTTCTTTTTTCGAATTTGATATTTTTTTTAAATATTGAACACAAAGTATTGCAAGAAGATACAGAGCGGACGCCGTAATTGTTTCGACGTCTGCCATTGCCGAAAGTCGAAAACGATGTGAGTGGTAAGGCAGTTTTTTTTTTCCTCAATCCTGTTACGGCAGTATTGAGGGTATTATTGCCGGCAGCGCGAGGAGCAGCGGCAGGGCATAGGCTGAATGTAAATGAGGCAAATGAAATGAAATTGTTTATTCTGTAAATAGGATATTGGAATTACATACACGTGAAAAAAAAAGAAAGTTGGTAAATTAGTTCGGCGTTTCCTATCTGATTACTCTGAAAAGATAGGCCGAAACAAACTCAGAGGTCACAGTCTCTTTTAAAGTCCAGACATAATCTTGGTCAGGCCATATGAGGACCATGTAGATTATTCTGAAATGGTCTTTTGAAAAAAAAAAAACCACACAGATTTGAGTGGACCTGTCCTGTAAGTGCAAGCATTTGTCAGTAATCGTGGAGCTCAACTCAGAACTTAGAGGGCTCAACTCAGGCAATGGGAGTGCGCGGCGAGGCGGGGCAGGGTTGACGAATGAGGGCCTGCACTGCCCCCGTCTCACTGCGCACATAACACACCGAAGGCGTGGAACAGCGTTCCCGGTCAAACTATAACTAACGTTTTGTCTTGATTATCTTTTTAGAAACCGAGTGTAGTGTGAAATATCAAGAAGTTTTTCTCATGAATTCATTGAATAGGCTAAGAAATAGCGTTTTATATTTGTCGCTATACCAGATTGTCAAACCGAGACTAATACAGTGGCTCTTGCAACCGGTAGAATGAGTACGTGGATCTTATTTTTAACATACTACAAAAAAGTTTTACTTTATTGATGTATTTTTTTGGTTTTTAATGAAAATCAAGGTAAAGTTATACTCACATAGGTTTACCTCCAGTGAATCTCAGCATCAAGTCAAGTAACAAAGCCGGGAAGAAATGCACGAAGATCGCAGAGATGCGGAACATGAGGAGAGACGGCACGAACTTGAGGTGTGGGTACCTGGAAATAACATTTTTAATTAATAAGGTTACCAAAATCTCTTCTTATTTTACCCAGTTACTGGGTTGTGGTGGTCAGATAGGCGGTCGCTCCATGTAAAATATTGTTATTCAGCTGCATCCGGTTAGCTAACCGGTTGGTTGGTTGCTAACCGGATGCAGCTGAATATCTGACCTCCACAACCCAGTAACTGGGTAATACATGACTGTCAAAGATCCATGAATGACGGCCGGGACCAACGGCTTAACGTGCTTTCCGAGGCACGGAGGAGTCTCGGTATGTTAAGATGGTCACCCATCCACAGACCAACCCTGGCAGGCGTGGATGGATCGACCCGTGCGGCAGATATTACTTAGCCACGAGCTCCTCCTTCTTTGAAAGAGTATACTTCGCATATAAATTTCATTAGTTTTAATTTGGTAGTTTTAGTTAGCTCGTATTTTTTCCATTTAGTTGTTGTATGTGTGTATGTTGATGAAGTTATATTAACTTTCTGACACTGTTGTTTACATAGCAAGTACTGGTATACGATTTGTTGTGGGGTAGTTACCAGGGATGTTACGGAGCTTCGGTTCTGGTTCCGATTCCGAAAGGTCGGAACTTCAGATTAATTTTACACCTCCGATTCCGACTTTGATTCCGAATGCTTGTTATTTTATACACGGTCGCTCTAGAAGTCTCAGATTATTGTTTTTTTTGTGGATGTTATCGCTAATATTTGAATGATTAAGGAGACTGACTTATATTTCTACTGTTTCATTAAGCCTTCCCTTAACACATATTTCTTCTACTTCCGCCTCCGATTCCGGTTCCGATTCCGATCAATCAGATTTAAAACCTCAGATTCCGGTTCCGGTAAAACGACTTCCGTAACATCCCTGATAGGTACCGAGGTAGTAGTAGAAGTCTGTTTTCTTATCAATTAAATTTCAGGCTTAGATATTTATTGCGTACTTACCACACAGCACTCTTCAAGGGATACTTATGCAGCATTCCATTAACTGTGTTCTCAAGCATGGACCAAGTGAATGGCCTGCAGGTTGACGAAGAACAATGGTATACCGTCAAACCAGACCTGAAAATAGAAAAATACAAAAAAATACAAATGTCTCTTTCCCCAAGAGACCATTTTAAAAATAACATGGATGGTTGTCATAATGATTAGATGATGATATTATCATAGTGATTAATGGCCATCATGTGGTTTTAATAGGTTATTATTTTTATTATTTTATTTATTAATTTAACACGCGTATATGTTTGCGCGTTTTTGTTTAATGAAGATATTTAAATTTCATTAAACGTTATTATTTATTGATTTGTTTAAAATTTTCTAAAATAGCATCTTGGAGCAACCTGTACTTAAAGAACTGTAGCGCGGAGGTTATTTGCGGGGGTCACGGATCATAACATCGCATCCATGAAATTAAAACGAATAACGTGCAAAGATTAGACGTGTAGCGGTTACACCGCCACATACGAACTACGCATCAAAAGACATGAAGTCACACAAATCCTGCATCGCGTAATTAGAGTTTACCGCACGAACGACATATATATGACTATCCGACATCAAAAGTTGGGCCGCCGCGTTGCCAGACACAACACCCGTCTGGTCGGAGGATCCTCCCTTTTCTATGGTGGATGAGTGAACTTTACACCCTGTTCCTTATGCCACTAAAGACGAATTGAGAGCCATATATAGGCGAGCGTTTGAAAATTTATTTTATTCAATTAACGAATTACTGGCCACCATAGCCCTACCCGTGTTATATTAATGTCGCCATTATAGCGGCACGTTGTATACAGGGTGAAATTGAATCCATATAAGATCCATATTGGCATCCTATTAAGAACGTGTATTCTGAAAGTGGGCCACCGTCGCAAATAGATGTTAAATATTTCGCTGTTTTGATTAATTTGGCAATCCTACTGTGTGAAAATATGAAATGTGGCTAACTAACGAACTAGAATATTAATAATGAATTGCAATTAACATAACACAACATCACGCCTGTAATCCTCAAAGTGGAGTGGCAGAGGTGTATCTATAGTACACACACATTTCGCCAGTTGTTAAGTCCCATGTAATAGAGGGCGAGCCTATTGCCATCAACCGGGCACAAATCCAGACTCCGGGCTGCTACTGAGAAATTCCAGATGGAAAATCCCAATAACACTGCCCAACTTGGGAATCGAACCCCGGACCTCATGCTCAGCAGAAGCGCTTGCGACCACTAAACCAACGAGGCAGTCAGGCACGGCAGAATTGTAATTATAACATTGAATTTGATGTTGTAACCGTTTTAGGTGTAAAAAAGGCATTTGGACCAAGTACTTTTTTTACATCTAAAACTAAATATTCGGTGTTACGAAATTAATTATTGCATTTCATAATCAATATTTTAGTTTACTAGTTAGCCATATTTCATATTTCCATACAGTAAGTAATATTGCCAAATTAATCAAAATGGTAAATATTTGTCAGCTATTTGCGACGTTGCCAACTTTTAGGATAAGGTCATTCAGGGTCATTGTACTCATCATTATGAACAACTTTCACTACGGTACCTACCCTGAAATCGGGAAAAGAAAATTTACTGTTCCCTATCTTTATGTTTGCAAAGTTCGTCAAAATGTAGGGAACAGTTGATTTTACTTTCGCGATTTCAGGGTTGGTCCCGTAGTGAAAGTAAGTTATATTTAAATTACTTATTAGCTAGCTTGGCTAGATAATGTGAATAAAGTATCATCAATAAAGTATGCGTTGAGTTTGAGTTTGATTATTTGACGCAATTCATTATAGTATTTTTAATTTATTTTTGTATTCGATTATTTGTAATCAACTAATTGTGCTGGCAACACCGAATCGACTCGATTCTCTTTGGAACAGCGTTCAGTGGAAGGTAGTGGCGGGGAACGGATTTGAAATTCATTCTTGTTCGTTATCGCATCGAGGTCGGACGCACAATTTACAGTATCATACTAATTTATAAAAAGCTAAAAAAAAAAGCATATCGGCGTAAGGTTTACTTACGTAGTTTTGCCTGCTTCCCAGCCAGCTATCAACAATTCATTGATGACCACATCCACTGGTATGTAATCTGCTACGTTTTCTATAGCCAACGGTAAGCGACGCACTACGCCTGAAAATATAACAATGAAAAACATTGTTTAACACGGCTAACATTTTAATTATAAGTAAAAAAAAATATCGTTAGCTTTAGAGATCTAAACAAACCTTTTTTACAGTCCCTTCAACCGATTCTGACTTCTGTACCGTAGGCACAAGGATGGCATTAAAAGCAAAAAAGTGGTTACAATACCAACTGTTTACTGCAGCTGCGATTTGTCATACCACCAACCCAATAAAAGTCAAAATCGGTTGAACAAACTGTAAAAATGTTTAGTTAAATGTCTAATCTTCAAATGGAGTATACATATATCCAAAATGAGTGACTAACGACCCGTGCAGCTGTTATTACTTAGCCACGAGCTTTCTATATGTAAAGATTTTTTAAAAACGGTTAAGTATTTTTTGAGTTTATCTGTTACAAACAAATATACAACAAATCAAATCTTTTCTCTTTATAATATTAGTTTAGATTTGATCTGTCGGATTGCCGTCCCATCAGACTTTAGAGGTATGAGGAACAGGGTGTAAAGTTCACTCATCCTCTATTGAAAAGGGAGGATCCTCCGACCAGACGGGTGTTGTGTCTGGCGGGCAACTGCCCAACTGTTGATGTGTATATAATATGTCGTTCGCGCGGTAAACTCTAATTGCGCGATGCAGGATTTGTGTGACGTCATGTCTTTGATGTGTAGTTCGTATGTGGCGGTGTAGATCGACCACAAGACTACGTGAGTGGAGAAGAGGGAGTGCAACTGTGTACTCTGTGGAGTCTCCGATGAGATTGGCCGCCATGATCGAAATGTTGGGACTAAGAGACGTAAGATAATAATAGTTTACCTTTAGCAGCTCCCATTAGGAAACCTTGCGGACCCACTTTGGAGCATGTCCAGCCTGGCAAAGGCTCCTTCCATGCCGCAACGACTAGAAACATAGATATAACATTATACAAGCACAACAGTATAACAGCCTATAAAGTGAGACTCGCGAAGGAACATTACTTGTCGTTGTGATCTTGTTCTCGTAACTGTAATTATCTATATTGTTCATTTATTTTTGTTGTTTATATATTTAGTAAGTATGTATGTATTTATGTATCTATTATTTAAGATATGTATATATCTGTGTACCTCTTCTAGTATATTGTATACTTTTTATTTGCACCAACGACAGCCCCATTTGATGTCCACGCAAATCACTGTCCATTCCAAGATTGCTTGGAAGAGATCGCGGAAAGCGATAAGGCCGCCCATTGTATATTTTGTAGAGTATAATTATTTTTTTGTTATGTATTTTTGTGGTGTACAGACGTTTGTGTGCCAGCACTTCAACCTACTACAATCTGTCAAATTTCTTTAATATATTTTCAACTTTATTCATCAGACATAAGGTTCAAAGTTGATTGGGAAAAATTGACAGTCTCGGGTAGGTTGATGTGCTGGCGTCTGTACAATATAGTATATATAAATAAATAAATAATGTAGGCCTCCTCTCTGTGAGAGGGAGTGGGCCCAGTGCGGGTTGGTAGATGTCACATGTCTTCGAATTTTTGGTTCTAGGACATGCCGGTTTCCTCACGATGTTTTCCTTCACCGTTTTGAGAGCAGTGGGGATGAAATTATTTACACAAAGTAAGGCGTCTCCCTGGGTTCGAACCCACTCGTATGTCGTCGAGGCCGTTGACACTGTGCCACCACTGCTCTAGTATCAACAGTAGCTTTATCTAAACAGAATAAGAGATATGATTTGGTCATGTTGAGAGGATGAATGAAAGGCGACTAAGCGAAAAAGTAGTGAGAGGAAACGCGGGGAGGGGAACTCTTCATCGCTCATCATAACAGCACAGTTCCGAAACGGCAAATAACTTGTCATTCAAGTTAGGATTTTAAATCAAATGCATTTAAGTCTATTTAAATAAACGAGGTAAAAGGAGTATGTAAGGATCGTAGCAGGTGGCGTTAAGTGGTTTCTGCCTACCCCCATGGGAAGAACGCGTGAGTTTATGTATGTAAGGTCTGTTTAAATCCTTGTTTCCAATTGAGTTTATTTCCAGTTAAACAAACATAAACTTTATGTCAGTGTTAATAAAGTTGATTTTAGACTGACAAAAAAGTTTTTTTTCTAGAACTCGAGTTTGTTAACATGTTTGGCAATTAAATTACGAACGCAGATTATGTAAAACATTATGGTTAGTATACTCACTCATAGTAGGTCTGACGATGGTGCAGGGGAACAAATCGGCGCATTTTACAACTTCATGTTCAGCTAAATGCTTTGTAAATGTGTAAGTGTTCGGATGACTCTTCAGTAATCTGTGGAATAAATGAGAATTTGATTATTTTAATTAATTGGTGGCAAGTTAGCAGGCAGAAGCCGAGCCCAACATAGTTCGAAAGAGAGTAGACAGATTATGAATCAATTACGTCTAATCAAGCCTAATCGTAACACGAGTTTGTCATACATGCCGCTAGCGAAATACAGCAGTCATATAATATAATAGCAGAAAAATATTGCATATTCACTATAATCAGTCTATATTATTCCCACTACTGGGACACAGGCCTCCTCTCTTCGAGAGGGCGTGGGCCACGCGGGCCATGTTGGTAGATGTCACATGTCTTCGAATTTTTGGTTCTAGGACATGCCGCTTTCGTCACCATGTATTCCTTCATCGTTTAAGAGCGAAGTAAAAAAGCGTCTGCCTGGGTTCAACCCACGATCTACAACAATATGCGTCTTTGCACCGTACAACAAAGTCAAAATCAAATCATTTATTTCAAATAGGCCTTTGTAGGGCACTTTGAACGCAAAAAATTAAAATAAAAAAATTGATTCTAGTCGCCCCTTCCAAAAGGTAGTTTTCGTATGGAGAAGAATGGGCAAGAAAATCCACTGTTACTCTTTTAAAATGTTTATAATATTTTGTACAGGTACATTAGTTAGGTAGGTTAATTTATTATATATGTGAAGTCAATGCACCTAGAATAAAATTACTATACCACAATAGGTAAAAAAATAAAAATAAAGCAACCACAGATAAATTAATTAAGCGACGGATGCATGGTGCTCATATATATATTATTTACAAACATTGTAAAAGTAGACAATTTTCCTAAAATTTTACAATTAATAAGTCAGTGTGTGAAAAACTAATCACAGAATGTAAAATCAATGTGAATTTAAAAATCATCTGCGTAGCCTTTTCCCGACTTTGTTGGGGTCGGCTTCTAGTCTAACCAGATGCAGCTGAATACCAGTATTTTACATGGAGCGACTGCCTATCTGACCTCCACAACCCAGTTACTGGGTAATACGAAACTCCTTGGTAAGACTGGATGTCAGACTTTCAGGCTTCTGACTACCCGTAACCCACAAATGACAGCCGGGACCAAAGGCTTAACGTGCTTTCCGAGGCACGGAGGAGTCTCGGAATGTAAAGATAGTCACCCATCCATGGACCAACCCCGGCAAGCTTTTAAATACGAGTTTAAAAGTCTTCAAATTAAATATTTCAGATTATAATTTTCTAATGGTATAACATAAAAAAATATTCGTGCTAAGGCTAGTGATGCTAAGTGGTAACTACTATATTCTGTAGATATCTAATATCATAAATTATATGCGAAAGTGATTTACCAGATTTGGATGAAATTTGGCACATGGGTAGACCATAACCTGGATTAGGACATAGGATATTTTTTATCCGCACATTCCCATGGGATCGAGACTTATGCGGGTGAAACCGCGAGGCGCAGCTAATCTGCAATAAAAGGGACATTTCAATCATACTCACTTTGGCTCAATCTCAAGTAAAGCCTCATCGTTAAGTGTTCCCACTAAGGATATCACCTTCTCCGCATCTTCAGGTGCCTCATACACCTTCTCATGAGCTTCAGTCAGGAACGAGTTCACGTAGGCTGATGAAACGTGGATCATAACCTGGAAGGGTATACGAAAACTATTTATGTTATGTATTATACTGTTGGAGAATCCGATAACACTGCTTGATCCAGGGTTCAAACCTAGGATCCCATGTTTTGCAATAGTGTTTGCAACTACTGGGCTACTACCATCACCTCTTTTAGCAGTATTATTTTAATCTTACTTGAGCGTGGGAAAGAGATGGAGCTAGACGTCCTGTATAGCTCCACTTCTTTCTCGCACTGAAGTAACATTAAAATAATACTGTTAAAAGGGGTGGTGGTTGGCCCCCTGAACAGATAGTGACTAGCCTAGCTAGCTAGATCAACAAGTCTGTCTATCCATCAGAGACATCCCATCCCATTTCGCCAGTTATGTTCAAGGAATAGCGGTGAGCTCAACCTCGGGATCAGGTTCCTAATTCAATATCAAGTAGTTTATTAATTTTTGTTGAATAGTTAACTTACCTTCAGATTCTTAACATCTTTACAAAGCTCCATAATTCTTCTGGTTCCAAGAAGATTAATATTGACCGTAGGCCTCAGACTCTCTTGAAAGTCCAGGGTAGCGGCCGAATGGATGACCACATTGACATTTTCTACTAATGTCTGTTGATCCTGGGGACTAAGGCCCAGGTTGTCTTCACCGACATCACCAGCTATGGGGATTAGCTTTTGGAATACATCTGTTGTGTTGCTTTGTAGGAGTTTTTCGAAGACCTGGAATAAAAAATAAATAGTTATTCATGGACCTGTTTTTTTTTAATCATTGATAGAGAGGGGGTGACTACTGAGATGACAGACGACTAATAGAGAAGTATGGACGAAGATCACATGGTACAGACGCCAGCACATCAACCTACTACAATCTGTTAAATTTCTTTAATAGATTTTCAATTTTATCACTAAAGTATAAGGTTCAAAGTTGATTGGGAAAATTTGACAGTTTCGGGTAGGTTGACCTGCTGCCGTCTGTACAACGAAATTTTGACGTACATTCACAGTAACGCTTAGTGGAATTCTAAAATTATTGTTGGCAACACTGCTGAGCTAAAAAAAATAGGGAGCTGCTGCGGCTGGGCAATCATTATTTTAATTTCATTGGTATTCTATAGAGTTATATTGAGGCTTCAGTATTTTGTTGTAATAAACTTATTGCAACCACATATATGACAAAAATAGGATCCTAATGATAGTGTAATACCCCCGTTATGCGGGTGAAATCGCTGGGCGCAGCTAGTAATATTTTATAGAGAAAATAGTTGTATTTTTGTTTGTAATTAATAAACTCAAAAACTACTGGACCTATTTAAAAAAATATTTCACTGGTAGAATGCTATATTATCAGTGAGTAACATAAGCTATAATTTATAAAAATATCACGCGGGCGAAGCCGTTTGCGGAAGCTAGTCTATAATAATATTATACAATGCTATGAACCTTGTAAGTCTTTCTTTTTTATTTTATCTTTTAAAATGTAGTTGGTTAGAACAAAGTTTCTTTTTAGTATATAGAAATCTTTCATTGGTACAAGTCTCACAAAAAACTGGCATCAAAACGAGAATAAGCTGGCCCATTTAAACTGTACTATGTCAAGTCAAGTCAGGTCAAATAATTTATTTCAGTTAGGCACATAAAAGGCACTTGAATGTCAAAATATACAAAAAATGGAATTGATTCTAGGGGCGACTAGAATCAATTCTAAAAGGTAGTTTTCATATGGAGAAGAATGGGCAAGAAACTCCACGGTTACTCTTTTAAAATGTTTTCACAATATATTGTGTACATTAATAATATGTGAAGACAATGCACCTGGAAGAAGATTAATATACCAAAATAGGTATAATGAATTAAAAATGAAGCAATGACAGATAAATTAATTATGTGATATGATAGATATATATGGTGCTCACAAACATTGTAAAATTATAAGATATTCTTAAAATTTTAACAAGTAATACTATTGTCAATGTGTGATTTCAAGTAATCACAGACTAATAACTCAGTTTGTGATTCATTATTAATATTCTAGTAGTTCATTCGTTACTAATATTTCCCTAATAATATTGCCAAATTAATCAAAGCAGGATATATTTGACAGCTGTTTGCGACATTGTTCACTTTTAGAATAAATGCTCTTTGAGCCACATAGCTGTATTCCTCTTACTCTGGGCACTCGCACACTAGCAAAGATTTGTACCCTGACAACTATTGTCTGCAGATGGGTAGTGAACCTGGCACATTCTACGTGGATGTGACATACTCTACAAAGTAGTTTAAAATTAATATGTGGCCATTGACCAAACCACAAAGGGTGATAAATTGACAATCTACTGTAGGAATCTTATTTGAAATGGATAATTCATCTGAAATTATACACTTACACCTCAGACCAAATAAAAAAACCAATACGTAGCGCTGCGAACAATACTGTGAAGCATGCCAAAACTACACCTCCGCTCTGGGCATACACACTCACGCGCACACATTTACAATCAAACTACACCTCACTAATTATACACATGTTTACGAAACCGGCCTCACGTTACTGTTGACAGCGCTGTCTTGGTTTTTATTTGGATAAGTATAGACACAATTAAAAAAACTTACGTTTATTTACTTACCGGGTTTTTAGGAAACTCCTGCAGCCTCTCGGATATTTCTTTGCCTTTTTTGGGTCTCATTAGCAGGTAGATCTTTCCTACATCAGGCATACATCGTAGAATCTTTTCAATAAGGCATAGGCCGACAAATCCAGTGCCGCCGGTGATAAAAAAGTTTTTACCCGCGTAAAACGCACGAACTTGTGAGTCGTCAGGCATTTTCGAGGTTTTTCTTCTATCTTCGGTTTAAGTCCTGTAATCAAATAAGAGCCAAGTTTAAAAACTGTTAATATACAAAAAGTTTAATTTACATGTTCGCACGCAATTTGCAAAACTGAAAAGCGAAAACTAACTAACCAAATTCTTAAAAGTGCTCTGTGAAATTCACATTAATCTCAGTAACAGGTGACTGTCAAAGTCAAACACAATAATATCATTTGCTTTTTATTTACTGGCCTTGGGTTTTAGGCTTTTAGGACTTTTAGCCATAAGCCCCATGACAATGAAACATGAGAATAGAAAGTGTTGCTATATAGCTAATTTGGTTTTACTTTTAAAATTTCATTACTTTTTTGTATTTATTGAAACCCATCACGATGTTCGTATTCGCCATAATGATGTTCGTTCGTGCGTACAATATTTCCCATCAACATCTGCCTAGCCTTTTGCCAATTATGTTTGGTTCGCCTTCAGTCTAACTGGATGCAGCTAAACACCAGACAAACAAACTATATTTCCCGTTCAGAAAGAAAAATAAACTACATAAAAACTGCTTTGAATAATACGTTAGGTATACATAATAGAAACGTTATCGTTTGTTCGTCTGTCTGTTTGAACGCGATAAATTCAAAAATTATCGTACGGATTTTCAAACCGTTTTCACGCGGAAGGTTGTGGTGGCTGTAAATTGGCTGAAATATGACGATTAGTGTTGAAAATGTCGGAAAAAATCATGTCGACTGGGAGCTTTACTGGCGTGCGTTGCGTAAACCGCAAAAGATACATAAAAAATATGTTCTACAGAATAGTTCATCTTAAAAAGTTCAACAAAAATGGCATATGTTTATCTTCTAAGGATAACCCACTGTAACCATTATTATCTTTCAGAATTTGATAAAAATTAAATTGTTATTGCCGAAGCTATTTTGACCGGTATTATATTAATCCATAACCAATAAAATATTTTGTTTAAATTTAGCATTTAATTAAGATTAAAACATGCCTTGACATCATAACATTTATTTAAATTAATAGTTTAAAAGATATCACAGATTCAAACTTACGTGTAACAAAATAATTATAGTTGACGGCTACGCGGGCGCTGCGGTAGGAGTCAACGACCTTTTCCTCGGCTATTAGGTATGTAATCCCGGTAGTACGTTCCCGTGGGATATTTTGCGACGTCCACGAAGGCGAAGCCGCGGGCGAAAGCTAGTGTTACTTTAAATTATTGCTATAGATCGATGAATAAAGAATTACGAATGAAATGTAGTGCTAGGTAAACCGGTATTATTACTAACATAACACGTTCTAAGGCTCTATTTACTTTGCTTTGTACTAAACAGGTTATACTAGACAAGGAAATCATCTACTTTTTAAGGGAATTCTACAATTTGTTGTAGATTTACTGAATCTATGGAGAAATTGGAAGATAATGTACCTAATATCTACGCTTTAACCCGTCAAACGTCGCCTACCTACTAGAAGTAGCTTTGCATTTGAGCGCTCAACGGTTTTTGCGATTATAAGTTATTGTCTTTCGAGTGTATTTTTCTTATGAATAGTCGCTGTTTCTTATGACGTTATTCAAGTGGTTAAAATCGTAGTCACATTGCTGCTCACCACAAATATGCTGAGAATTTGAAAAAGATAACATACATAATAAATTTTATTGTATGGATTTTTTTCTTACAGGTTTTATATTACATGTTTACAGGGTACTAAAACGCAGAAGTACAGACGCCAGCTGCAGGTCAACCTATCCCTGTAACCTATAACTGTACAATTTTCCCAATCAACTTTAAACCTTGTTCTTTAGAGATAAAGTTGAAAATCTATAAATTTGACAGATTCTAGTAGGTTGATGTGCTGGCGTCTGTACGTAGATAATAAGCCGGATTCGAAATATACCTAAACAGACATTACATCAACATGTACTTATTAGAGAATAAATATTTACTTTAAAATGAGTGTTAGCATTAGATTTTATCAATGATTCTCTAAGTGGACTTTGAAACTACGTCAATAACTTTTACAATATCTGTTTTGTATTTTGGCTGTTGTACCTATTAAATGAAATTAATTGACAAATTTTCAGTGACGCCATACATCAATTAATAATTTTGGTTATCAAGAGCGTTTAGGTATCCTAAAAGTTGGCAACGTCACAAATAGCTGTCAAATATTTACTTGTAATTGCGTATTAAATTACCAATCAGAATCTGAATCATTGCTTCAAAACTTCGAAAAAAAATCTGCTCAGCAACGTAAATAACGCATTGAATGTTATTAAACTGTCAAAATTAAACAGATTAGTCGTACCTAATCGTTTACGAAAATATTTTACATAATTAGAAGCTGTTTTGATCAATTTGGCAATATTAATGTATCGAAATATGAAATGTGGCTAGTTAGCTTCTGCCAGCGATTTCGTCCACGAGCCTATAACCTTCCTCAAGAATTGGGCTATCCAAAGCAAAAATATTTTTTCCAATCCGCCTGATAGTTCTTGACATTACCCCTTACATCAAACAAACAAACAAATTTTACCTCTTTATAATATTAATATAGGTGAAATACATTAATTAATATTGTAACACTGATTATTTAGTTTTAGAAGTAAAAAAAGTATTTGGAAATGCCTTTTTTACACCTAAAACAATTACAACATCAAATTCAATGACATAATTGCAATTCATTATCAATATACTTTTTATCGTTAGTTACATTTCATATTTGCTTTTATTCTTATTGCCAAAATAATCAAAACAGCGAAATATTTGACATCTATTTGCGATTTTGCCCACTTTCAGAATAAAATAATGTTCCCTATTTTCTTTATTCATTTATACTTAATTATTTTCGTCATAATTATTTCCTATCAACCCGTCCCAGCTTCACACGGTTTTTACGACTTAAAAAAACATCTTTATTGCCTACTAGCAATGATATTAGAAGTAAAAAGACGTAGATAGGTTACCTACCTAACATTCTATCTTCAAAAACGGCACTATGTCACACTATTATATGACACGTGGAAGTAGGATGTCGTAATCATCGGGAGCGAAAAAGAGACAAAACGAAGAAAATGTGGCTAGTTAGCCAACTTTTGACGTGCCACTTGCGGAACGTTTATAACCTATCTATCTCTTTTTACACATAATATCATTGCCTACTAGCACTTTGCCCGCGGCTTCGCTCCCGAGGTCTTTCCCGCGGGACCCGTTATTTTTCCCGGGATAAAAAGTAGCCTATGTTACTCCTTGAACACTAAGCTTTCTGATGGTAAAAGAATTTTTCAAATCTGTCCAGTAGTTTTGGAGCCTATTCATTATAAACAAACAAACAATCAAATCTTTCCTTTTTATAATATTATTATTATTAGTAAGTATAGAAGTATAGATATGGTGAAAACCGCATCAAATGCGTAGTTTAAAAGAACAACTCGGACACACCAACACACAAAGAGCGACTTTAATTTATAATGAGGATACCTATTTATAGATTTAAAAAACCCAATAACGTATTTTGTATTAAAAATAGCAAATTAAAGGTTTTTCCTCATAATTTGGGAAGGTTTTACTGTAGTGTATGGCAGCCCTGTGCCAGGCCAGTTAACCTTTTTCAAAATGAGGTGAACGAGCCGTGTGAGCGGGCCACTTTGACGTCAGAAGAGGTCAAAGTCCGAAACAAACGCAAACGATATAATAAAACGTCAAGGTCTATTTTTGTTTTGATATACCTACTTGTTAGTGGTTTCGAGACCAATGTGACCTTGAAGAGCCTTGAAGAGTCAGTTTATTGCCTCGGATCGGAATGGAAGCAATTTTTTTCGTACATGTCAATCATGTAAACACACAAACTATATTCGAGCCAGATACCTAACAGCTCGCGCGTCTTGTGGAGAATTCTCGCGCATTCTCGGGAATTCCCGCAGTTATCGCAATATGTAACAAGCTCGTATAGCTAGTTTGTACGTTAGACAATAAATTGACAAAGTTATTTTTGCTATGTACAGACGCCAGCACATCAACCTTCTAAAATCTGTCAAATTTCTTTAATAGATTTTCAACTTTATATCTAAATTATAAGGTTCAAAGTTGATTGGGAAAATTTGACAGTTTCGGAGGTTGACGTGCTTTCAAAGTTCATTGGGTAAATTTGACAGTTTCGGGTCGTTTGACGTGCTGGCGTCTGCGTCTGTACAACACAACCGATTATTAAATAAATTTTAATTAGGTATTCAGCCAAAAGGCATGCATTTTCTTCGGTATTACCTAAATGCGGTCAGATTTTTGCCAGTTCCAAGAGGTAATATAAAACGGTTTCGTCATGCCGGCTATTTTTGGCGCACGGCCTAAGCAAACTTTCAAAACAAGCATTGACCCAAAACATACCAAATCGTGAATAATAACATTAAATTCTAATAATATACGCCAACGCCAAGTAGGTATTAGGTATACCTACGTGGAACAAATTTTCCGCTGGTTTTTTTCCATTTTTTTGCTGGTGAGCTTAATTATGTAATTCTAAGATTATTTATTGTGGGACTGCCAATAAGCGTTTTGTGGGACTGTCTTATTATGTACCTAACTGGACGTTCAAAAAGTGCTAATTCTCAGCCTAGTTTGAATAAATTACTCGAATGTTGAATTTTTGCATTTAGAATAGTTGCAAAGTTGTTGGGTTGCGTTCTAATGGATTTTGCATTTGTCTTCTAGTTTTGAATTTTTTATATAAATATTATGTAAAATTCATGGCTATTTTCGATGTTAGTTAGGTATTTATTTATCATAAGCACACCAAACAGCACAGTCACTTATAATTCAAATTATTAAATATAATCTAAAATTAACATTCCATTAACATTTCTCAGTGATGGCCAACTTTCTGCGGTCGTTATAACTAGTTTTAGCCATTTAGGGCAAGATTCTTACCTACCTCAAATGCCAAAACTAGTAATAAACCGTCTTTAGTTTTTACCGTAGGAATTCAAAAACTAATATGGTAACTACTAGGTACGAAGGTAAAAAGAAACCCGAACTTGTTGAGGCTGTCAAAATGATTTCCTGAGCCTATCAAAATTGATTTTTACTTCTGCATAATTTGACTTCCGTCATTTATATACCCGCTCTTTTATGCGTTTTTTTTTTGTCAAAAATTATTTTACCTACCTGAATTATCCTAGTAACAAGTCTTAGCTTTTCAGCAACTTTAATTTCTAATTCTATCACCCGAAGTCCGAAATTCCGAACCGAACCCATGGAATTTGTTAGTATCTACTATCCCGTATGGTTTGTACATATGGCAAGATCGCGTCGCTTGCCGGCGAATTCGAACAGTGCGTTGATACTGATGTTTTTATATTGTTTTTGATAATGTTGTGACCTTATTGATCGCCAAATAAATACATTAAAATAGTGCAAGTGTGGTGTAAGTGCGTTCCGGACATCAGGCGAGCGTTCCAGAGCATTCAAGGATCTCAAAATTATCTGGTGAAATCTTTCTTTATCTTTCAGGGCGGTGCTTGCAATGCAAAATCTGTATTTTATTGGATAGATTAAAGGACAACATTTGCAGCGGTGAAGTGCCAAGCGCACATTAAACTCTTATTTTCTAAGATAATGTTATAAATACTATTAATATTATTCTATTATTTATTATGCGCATATTAAATACCTATATAATGGCATTATCGCTTTAGATTTCGTACAAAACTATTTTCTCGTATAAGACCATCAATTTAAGTCACTTGTTCATTCTGCCCCTACACAGGTTTAATTGTTTCGGGTATCCCAATAAATGCTCTGTATAATCTGACATTGAAAGCGTAACGGTAGATGGTGTTAAATGTGACATACCTACTTTGTTTTATATCATTTATTATTTTTAAGTATTACATAAGTTGAGTTGCTGCACTCTACAAAATACACACCTCGACTTGATAAGGACTGCGCCAACAGACGCAAAAAGTACAGTATTTTACAAAATACCAAACTAATATAATCACTCAGTCAATTAATCGGGTTCTCATATTTCAAACTCATGGTTAATGTTAACTCCAACGATAGATCCAGATACAGAAATGATTTCCATTTTGAATTGGCTCTAGTATCTAAGTGTGGCGAACAGGGGTACTGAGCTAAGCTCCCGGCACTACTTCGATTACGTGGCTAAAATTCAATGGCAAAGCTCGGTATATTATTGGATAAATTAAGGGTCAGCATAGTGAGCGCGAATTTGCAGTTGCGTAGCGTCTGGTGAAATTGGAAGGTTTGATGCTACGCGCAGAATTAACTTTTATCTGTAAGCTGCATGTATAAGATTATAATTGTGCATAATAAAAGGATAATGGCAAGATAAAATAACATACTGTATGATTCTAACGAAAATAACAGCTAACTATGGCGCTGTTGATGTCGTGACATCTTGCATGCAGATAACTATAACATCAAGCGACCCTAAACAATTTGGCAATTTCGTTAGCCTTACAAAGGCAACCCTTTTCTTGTGTTTTGTAGAACAATTTACAGGAGTTTTTGTGAATTAAGGCACGTGAGCGGTTACGCTTAAGTCCATCTAGCAAAAACAAAAAACTTCAAAATGAGATACATTTCTATAGAAAAACGAAGAGGAACTCATAAATTTCAAGTCAACGCAGGACCCTGTCAAAGTTTTGTATCTCTGTCTCGAAACTTAATCTGCTCGCCCGGCCATTGGCACCATGGGGTTCCGACTCCCAAACAATATTTTTACAATGGTAATAATAGCAGCCATTCAAGGGGACGGCAATTGTCTGTTGGCGCGATTGCGCACCAAATAAATAGCATAATGGGCCTAACTTTCGACCACATGTCTGTCTGCCGAGACCTCGCTACCTAGGTATGTTTCGGATAACCGCGGTGACGCCAGACGCTTAGACGCTTTGCCTAGCATAAAGGAATAACATTCAAGACTTTATTCCTAACAGCAAGCTTTCTCAGGAGCAAATGATAGCAGAATATCAATAATCCTCAAAGATTAACGCAAGAAACAGCCCACAAAAGTACACCACAGCATGCCTAAACGGTAGGTAATAATTAAATACAAGAGACGAACAAAGGTAGTCTACGGGACCCCGCTTCCTGAACAGCCCCCAATAAGTTAGCTCATTAACACCGTATCAACAATTAACATCAACATTGTGTACGCCGTTATCGGTTGAAGTCGCGGATGACAATGGATACACAATACTTGGAAATCAGCCTTCTACCGCAACTAAGTACACTTGCTCAGAGCTGTACCTGCGTTTGCAACGTGGAACGTCCGTGGGGCCTTGAAACCGCCATAAAACCCGACACGTGGCTAGAAACAATGCAAGTACCAATTCCGAAGAAAAACAACCCTAAAGATCCAAATCCAAAGACTATCCACGAATATCGGTTTGCAATACGGGCTACAGAATCTAAGATACCTAAGTTTATAAAAAAAAAAAAAATAGAAACTTATCATAACATCACGCCTGTAATCCCCGAAGGGTTTGGCAGAGGTGTACCTAGTACACCCACATTTTTCCAGTTGTGTTTGAATCCCATGTAATTGGAGGCGAGCCTATTGTCGTCGACCGGGCACATATCCAGACTCCGGGCTGCTACTGAGGAATTTCTGATGAAAGAACCCAATAACACTGCCCGACCCGGAAATCGAGCCCGGGACCTCATGCTCTGCAGTGGCGCTTGCGACCACCAAACCAACGAGGCAGTTAGTAAAAAAGAAAACGAAGCAATAAAACAATTAGACAGCTACCAAGCGGCCTTTTTAAACAACAGATCTACAGACGATCACATATTTACGCTAAAAAGGGTTTTGGACGAAGAATGGCGCGCAGGTAAAAGAATTTATGTACTCGCTCTGGACATAGAAAAAGCTTTAGACAACGTCGACCTCCCAAGCACTGCAAGACATTTCAACACATAGAACAAAGAAGTTACTAACCAACAGGATAATCAAGGTTTGCATGAATGAACGCACACACATCAAATGGTGTGGTCAGCAAAATAGTTGGATTATTAAAGGAAAGGGAGCCAAACAAAGTTGCCCGTTATCCCCTCGCCTTTTTACACTGGTCATGGATGAGGTCCTTACTCAATTGATCAAACTAGACCAAGATCGCGAAATCTCACTCCCCCTGGTGCTAGACTGACGACCTCATCTTCATTACAGATGATCTAAAAGGGTTAGACGGAAACGTATAACATATTAAACCCATACTATACCTAGTAGGAGTTTAATATGGTATATGACACTACCGTGTCGGCCTACAAATAAACGAAACAAAACAAATATACTAATTGGAGACCGAATAGCTAAGCAGAAAGCGACCTACGTGCCAATTAACGGATTAAATCTTCATACTGTCGAGGAAATTAAATACCTAGGCACATACATAGGAAAAGCACACTATTACCATTCATAAGAAACTCAAAGGTGGACTGGAAACTAGCCAGACTCATGTATGGAATGGTGCTCGTACCTTGTATGATACATATTGAAAGTGTCGGCAATCACTAAAGCTAACAACTCGGTCAAGACCGAGAAGATATGAGAGAATCATCATGAGAGACTTGATTAACTACGCCAGAAATAAACCAAGACAAAAGCAAATGCATGAAATCTTAGACGGAAAGACAGTAACCAAACGCATCAAGAATCGCAGGATGTGCTATCTCGCACACGTTCACACGGCACGGCAAACCGCACCAGTTACACGCAGCAATGCAGAACAAGGCCAAATCCAAGAAAGTAGGCCGTCCTATTAACACATGGAACGACAAACTTAAACAGTAGTCGACCAACTCCGACAAGGAATTCAACTTTTGGATGGACACAGCTACAGACCGATACAGACCGAGATAAGCTTAAGAAGACTGCTAACGAGATTTACAAGAAACCTGAAACGGATAGCAGCGAAATCCTCAGAGGAAGACTTTGGAAACAACAAAAACTGGAACTTAAAAAGAGCCCTTCCACAGATAAAAATCACCCGTCTCTCCACTAGTCCATTGCTTACTCAAGGATGCATATCCGGTATGGCTCGTAAATCCTTTCCTATCCTGAGGGCACGTCTTCCTTACCATTACCGCGCCCCCCGGTCTACTCCTTGATATGCAATGGCCTTTGTAGCCCCATGAAATATGAGACTTCATGGGCTAGTGCAAATCTTGGGGTTCATTCGATTTATCGAGTCTGGTTAAACCACGCTGGGATCGGTGCCTTTCATTCATTCATTCATTCATTAATTCATTCATTCATTCATTCTACTATCCCGTATGTATTTTTTTTTTTACTATGGCATCTCGCAGATATACCACTAAGGTATTTACTGCTCAACCGGACTATCCTGTGGCTGCCTTAAGCTACTACACTCAAAGGAGGCCAGGAGCAAAACTATTCTAAATTAATATTAGGCGAACGCTCGCTAAGGGCGCCCCCTGTGGGGTACGAACCTCGGCTTAGGGCGTCGCTGAGGGGAGGACAGCAAGATGGAACAGGCTGGATCAAGGATATATTATCATTATTATTATGAGGGGAATTTAAAGCTACGCGCTCAGCTGCGGCGCGGGCTGGCGCTTCATCGGACAAGCCCGTATGTCAATGATAGTTGTTCGTTTTGCGTGGATGTGACGCATATTTTCCCCCAAATTGTTATTTTCGTGTTTTTTTCTGCTTGCGTCATGTGTACCGCAAATAAACGTATTTTCTTTATTTCTTTTCTTTCTTTATTGGAGAAAATCCTTCCATTCTACAGAAGAATTTCCAAAGATGTAGTAAAAACACAAAGTGTGTAAGTAAC
Source organism: Xanthia togata (assembly GCA_963853775.1). Classification (NCBI taxonomy): domain Eukaryota; kingdom Metazoa; phylum Arthropoda; class Insecta; order Lepidoptera; family Noctuidae; genus Xanthia; species Xanthia togata. The sequence continues at coordinate 7,608,511 of OY970817.1, read as the reverse complement.
AGTTGACTGGGTATCAACTGTTACCACAGGTGCTGTTACGCGGTACTTTACTAAATGGCTAAGCTGATTGAGGTAGGAACGTTAGTTAGGAACACAGCAGGCATCAGAATATTTTTAGGCCTAGTTTCGCAACAAACCGACATTGTTACTATTATGTCAAGGATTTTAAAATATTCATTTCTTTTTGCTACACACGCACGCATGCGTTCAAAGGTCAGTGAACTTGTACCTTACGTATGAAGGACTCTGGCATCCATAGTAAACTATGTAGGGTCAACGCCCTATTCTATTTACAATTAGCGTAGGTACCGTGACAATTTAGCTAACTGTAGAGTATATCCTGACAGTGAAAGCCAGTGAAAGGGAAATATAGGATGTGGGTAGATCGTCGGCCATTTTTAAACGACTAAAAAAGGACGCTGATTTGATGCGCATATTTTTCTTGTATTGGTAAGGTAATATACAATACAATAGGGTGTTTTACTCCATATGAGAAAAAATCTAAAAATATATTATTGGCTATCTCAATAATATATTTCTAGATTTTTTCTCAGCGGAAGATTACATGTATACGCGAACACAGGATAATAAACTGGTGATTAAGCGTTACACAGTCTCGTAATAATATTCAGATAATAGATATTTACATTCAGATTCAAAAAGCCTCCCGTCTTCTATCAACCATAGACTGACTAACCAACCTGCCTACCTGGCCTTAGACCAACTAGTGTTGTCAGGTTAATTAAATCTAATAGTGGGAACCATAGATAATTAGTTGGTTCGCCACAAAGTCATGAAGAACTTCGGAGAAATCTATTGGAATTCTTGGACTCAATGGATGACATTGTAGCGGTTACACCGCCACATACCTACTAACTACGGATCAAAGACATGACGTCACATAAATCCTGCATCGCGCAATTAGTGTTTACCGCGCGAACGACATAGATAAGACGATCCGACATCAACAGTCGGGCAGTCGGCCCGCCAGACACAACACCCGTCTGGTCGGAGGATCCTCCCTTTTCTATGGTGGATGAGTGAACTTTACACCCTGTTCCTCATGCCCCTAAATTGGTGACCCCGAGTATGAACGTCAACGCAGCCTTCGTGCAACTACTTCAGCGTGACGTCATCATCATCACTCCCGCAAGCTTTCGTGAGGCGAGTCACACTGACAGCCAGCACCCTCGGCTTCAACGGGTATCCTGACCACCAGCATGCAGCGAACGCGCATTCCTGGTCATCACCCTCAGCCTCATCACCCCGACTCACTGGGGAACCACTTCACCACCGAAATCACTTCAATCACCCCAAATCACCTCAATCACCACAACCGCCGCAATCACCGCAGACAGTTCCGACTCACCGCGAACTGTGCGGCACCCGGTTCCGACTCACTGGAACCTTAGCTGACACCGTGAAGCATCGCAAGATACAAGACTCAGCCCACTATCGACCTTCGGTCTCCGGAAGGGGAAGGGATGTAGCGGTTACACCTCCACATACTAACTACGCATCAAAGACATGACGTCACACAAATCCTGCATCGCGCAATTAGAGTTTACCGCGCGAACGACATAGTTAAGACTATCCGAGATCAGCAGTCGGGCAGTCGGCCCGCCAGACACAACACCCGTCTGGTCGGAGGATCCTCCCTTTTCAATGGTGGATGAGTGAAGTTTACACCCTGTTCCTCAAGCCCCTAAAACATCAAACATCAAACCACCCACCTATGTCACCCATAGAATACAGGGTGTTAAAGTAATTGCGTGCCATAGCTTAGGGGTAGGTTCAGTATCGATAAAGGAAGCCAAAAAAAAACAACGGAATTTAACGTACCTACCTAGTTACCTATCCTTTACCCGGCGTTATCGAAGTGTTCGGGCGTAGGTATTTCATTGCGTTCGATAGTATGTGGGTAACTCTAGGAAATTATTAATTAGCATTTAAACAAAATAAAAACATTATTATCGCATCGCCGTACGAAGGGAAAATCCGAATTGTAATTTACATACCGTCGTAGCGTTATTTTGATTCGCGTTCGATACTAAGTAAGTAATTAAAGCAAATAAAATCATTTTAATTCTAAACGATTGCTATTTTAAGTTAGTAGGTGCTAATATATTTATTTTTCTTTTTCTGGCGTTCTTTATCGATACTGAACCTACCCCTAAGCTATGGCACCGATGGCACGCAATTACTTTAACATCCTGTATATATGGTATCACCTGTGAGCGACACCTGACACTGTCACCTATAAGCGACCTTTAAAAACCCACCATAAATTTTTGGGTTTTTAATTAAAGGTTTTATTTTAATGTAGGCAGTGTTGATCAAGTTAATAGTTGAACAATTATTTATTTATGTAATTATATTATGCTATCAATGTGCTTGCGTAAAACCACAACTGTGTGCTAAGTTTTTTTTTACTTTGCATATCCTTTTGCCCGGATCGGGCAAAGTAATATTGGGTTTTCCATCTGGAATTTCTCAGTAACAGCCCGGTGTCTGCTTTTATGCCTGGTTGATGGCAATATGCTCGCTCCCTATTACATGGAACTTAAACATAACTGGCGAAATGTGGGTGTACTATAGGTACCTACACCTCTGCCTAACCCTTAGGGGAATACAGGCGTGATGTTATGTGTTTTCCAGATAAGTACGTAACAAGGTATTTAAAACTAGGATAATAAAATAAGTAGGGGTTAATATTGGAACCTAGATAGGAACTTAGAGCAAGTTGATATTCTCACAGTTTAGTCAACATAATACGAGTGTTTACAAGATGCAAGTCGAAAGACAAAGTCATCTTGCTAGTACATAGAATCACTGCTAAAAAAAAAGTCTGCAAAAACACCATACATAACTGAAAAGAGAAAAACAAGCTTATTATACAGGGTGGAAGGGACATCGACGCGATTCAGTACCTACATGATTCTGAAACCCCTCCATTGAAATTTTTCGTCAGTTTTTTTTAAAAAAGAACAGCTTTTTTATAGAAAAGTTCAATACCTACGCGGTCAAAATGTATGGAACAGCAGATTTTTTTTTTAATAACTCAAATGGGGGTTCAGAATCATGCACTGAATCTATGGTATCAGTTTTCGCGTCGATGTCCCTTCCACCCTGTATAGTCAATAGAATTTAGGTATTTTGGTAACAAAGGTCCCGACTTATTTTTTCGGAAGTCGGTTGTTTTTTTGATACTTTTCACCTGAAAGTTGATTCAGAACGGGTATTATTAAGCACATTTTCACCTTGTTTAGCTAGGCTAGCTAAGAGCCAACCGCTCATAAAAGCATACAACAAGGCAATAAAGTCAAAGTTGTGAACTACGATAGAGAAATCGTCTATCGGTACCACGCTTTTCGAGGAATTCCTAACTGGCAGCCATTTGCCACGCAAGAAATAAAGTTCTTCTTTGGCAACCGGTTGCATTGAACGAAAGTTATTTCTTTGTTGACAACTAGTTGCGAAACTTAGTTGCCATAGCGGCCGAAAGGGTTGTTTTGTCCCGCCTGCGATCCAAAATTCTATAGATAGGTAGCTACTTATTTGTTTTTCTACTTATTTTCAGTTGTGTTTTTGCAGTCGGGTTATTGTTTTTTTAAATAGTTCGTTTTATTTCAAGCTTTTTGGTTTATTAAAAATTGACCCATTACCAGCTTTTATTTGATACCAATGTTTGTAATTTATTTTAAAAATAAATCTTTCCTTCCCCTTTTTTGTGTTTGCAGAAGCAATATATAAACACTACATAGCCTATGCCACTCCCACAATGAAGACGAATCTAACGACACCTCTATGTTACCGAACAAATAGGTTTTTAAATACATACACTCGAAAAACAATACCCTCCTTCTAGGGCAGTCGGGTAAAAAACCATCGAAATCGAGTTCTACAAAAACATTGGTGCCGATTCTCTTGTCACAAATGCGTCTAAACTAGACTAAAATCACCAAAATTTAGTTTACTCCTGTCAAACGATGATTTCCCATTCTGAAATAGACTAAAGTGGCACAACTTAACTATATTAAAATTGCGACCCCCTTTATAAAACCCCTATACCCCTACAACACGTAGGTATTTTTTTACCTATATTTTCCATACAAAAAGTGAAAAATTCCATATAAAACACGTCGAGGCTGCCCCTTGCGCGACTCCGGCTCTAAAAAAATTCACGGGGTAGGACCAGTGGGTAGGACAAACAAGTATGTACCACGTGGAGTCGTGATTGTCAAATTCGATTTTAGTTGTGTCAAAATAATTTTTATTTTTTTTATTGCAGAATAGCTTTAAGATTCTCATAGCCGGAATTTTAGTTCGGTAATTTTCAGAGAATTATTGTAAATTCATTGATTAGGGACCTGTGATTCACAAATACTGTACTAACTGCCTGTCTTTTTAAATTATTTTTAATCAAAAACATTGTTCACTCTTTTTAAAAGATTTTAACAATGCGTGAAATCTCTTATTGAAATCCCCATTACTGCATTTTGACTCTCGGCCTATAGCGGAACGAGTGGGAAATAAAAAGTTCCAATCGTCACCACTGGGGAGGAACGAAACCATAGTATTTATACTATGACGAAACTTTTTTTACCCATTCGTACCCAGTAGGGAAGACGAGGTGGGGACGACCGGGAATAAACCTATCAGACCGATAATTGGCATTTGGTGGTTTTGACAGATATTTGGTCAGTGGATTCAAAGGTTAATTAATAATTGAAAAATTTACAACCACTTATAAAACGAATAAAGAGGTTGAATATCTATTTTATCCGAGGATTGAAAAATCAGCCCTAGCATAATTAAGTTATCCTACTGGCACGTTAGACGAGAACAACTGCTAATACTTATAAAAGAGTAACCTTGGAGTTTTTTTCCGGCTCTTCTCCATAGGAAACGACCAATAGGGTTTTTTACTCTTTACGAGAAAAAATCTAAAAATATATTATTGAGATAGCTTAGGCAAAAAGCAGTCGCAAAATGTTAGTTATAGTTCATAAAATAGCAAACTAAATTTTAAAATTCAATTCAAAGGTTTCAGCTTTTTTAATCTGTTTCATAACACCATTAGATAGTAGTCGCCTTGTTATTACGTCATACGGCTATGTAAACTTAGAAAGTGTTAACTGTCAACTATCAGCGTACCTCTATAAAGGCTTTTTATTATTTTCGTAACCAACGTAATTTTTATCGAAATAATACCATGGAGGACGGTTTTGTGAAAGGAGACAACACAAATTTATAACTAAAAAAATATCACTGCATTTGTTTACACAGCCAACTGACGTCATGACCACAGAGCAATATGGCGTCCACTGCGTCCAGCGTTTTCGTCAAATTACGCGCGAAATTTGAAAATGCAAAATTTAAATGCATTTTTATGGCACTAATCGATTCAATAAAAAATTTGAGAATTTTTTAGTGCTTCATTATCACTATAAAATCTAATTGAGACACTATTCAAAAATGGGTGTAATACCCTATTGGAACCGTGCACCTAGCATCCACAGACTACATAGAGATACTACGTATCTAGCGTCTGACGTTTCATAAGTGCCCTTGTAGGTTTATATGAAATAAAATATTTTGAATTTTTAATTAGCCCCGCCAGTAAGTACAGACGCCAGTGCACATCAAGCTACTACAATCTGTCAAATATCTTTAATAGATTTTCAACTTTATCACTAAATCATAAGGTTCAAAATTGTTTGGGAAAATTTGACAGTTTCGGGTAGGTTGACGTGCTGGCCTAAGCAGTAGACTATTTAAGTTATTTTTAATACAGATGGTGAAATTAAAGAACTGTACCTACCCACAGCAGTTTTGCACCAATATCGTTGCAAACATACAGACTGACGCTGCATTTCAACGCCAAGTTTGCGATATATTCAATAAACTAACATTGAACATGAGCCAACAGGTTGATTTAAGTACTGTGACATACGCAACGACCTTCTGACATAATATTATAAGGTAAATAAGAAAAATAGAGCTCTGGTCAAACTGAGGCGAATCCTGCGCGGGATCAACAACTGCCTAGCCTTTTCCAAACTATGTTGGGGTCAGCTTCCAGTCAAACTGGATGTAGCTGAATAGGTCTCTTACGCGGGATAGCATTCGCTCGAAGAATGCTTGGAAACATGCTGGTCCCGTTCCTTATTTTATTATGCTAATTTATTAATTATATTCAAACTCAAACTCAAACTCAAACTCAAACTCAAATCATTTATTCCAAATAAACCAATTACAGGTACTTTTGAATTGTCAAGGGGTCGGTCAGTCAGAAAGATGAAGCTAGTTGCCCATTCCAAAGCGTAGTAGGTTCCTATGGAGAAGAACGGGCAAGAAACTCCATGGACACTCTTTTAAATTAGAATATTGTTACAAAACATTGGTTACATCATTCATGTTGAAATTATATATGTGAGAACAATGTAGTAAATCGTGCACGTTAAAAGCGACCATAATAAAAATATAAAAACAAAAATAATTAAAATAAGCCATGGCAGCTAAGAGATGACCAGTCCCCACTGACGGCGCCCGTTCACGAACATGACGCATGGATCAGCATCATTTAGCTCAACCATTTTGAAGGGAACTTAATGATCCAACACACACGCCACCACCAGCGAGACATTTGAGTGAGCATGACATACTCTCAGCCGCCAGGGTACATTCAAGTCAATGAAAGACGTACTCAGTAAATGTTAAAGTAGGTAAACAGTGCTCACATATGTGCAATGCAATTATATAATACTAAGAGATTGAATTTATACAATGTAAATATAGTTTTTCAATCTTCAGCAGCTCCAACAATATTTTCCAATGCTAATCAATTAGTTTATGCGCCCTTGTGGAGCTGGACCAGCGTTGAGCCAAGCATTTTTGTCAGCGATGTAATCCCCCAACTTATAATATGCTTGGCAGCATAGTGTGCGTTTTATGCAAGATTTAAATTTCGTTTCATTCAATTGGAGTATGTGGGGAGGTATTTTATTGTAACATTTTACACAGTACCCCATGAAAGATGAGTCTACTTTAGCGAGTCTGAAACCCGGTTGAACTAATTGGTCCCTATTTCTAGTCCCATAATTGTGTCTATCACCTATTTTACTGAAAATACTTAAATCTTTCCTTACGTACATGATGTTCTCGTATATATATTGACAAGGTACCGTCATAATGTTAATATCTTTAAATAGTTCCCTTAGGGAATCGCGTCTGCGGAGGCCATATATTGCTCTGATGGCTCTTTTCTGCAGAATAAAAATCGATTCGATATCTGCAGCCCGTCCCCATAGTAAAATACCGTAAGACATGATACTATGAAAGTAACTGAAATAGACTAGCCTCGCGGTATCTACATCAGTAAATTGACGGATTTTTCTCACAGCATATGCTGCTGAACTTAGCCGTCCTGCAAGAGATGTTAAATGAGGACCCCATTGCAGCCTTGAGTCGAGCGTGATCCCCAAGAAAACAGTTTTATCGACGAATTCTAGTTTCTCCTTATTCAATACTATTTCACAAACACTACTTTTAACATTCGGCAAAGCAAATCTTATGCATTTAGTTTTTTTCCCATTTAATACTAAATTGTTAGCAGTGAACCAATTTTGGACCTGCAGTAGGGCGTTATTTACGTCGTCAAGATTTGATTCACGTCTATTTATCTTAAAAATTAGAGAAGTATCGTCAGCAAATAACACCATTTGTGGTTTGTTTTTTAATAAATGGGGTAGATCATTAATATATACTAAAAAGAGGAAAGGACCCAATATTGAGCCTTGTGGAACACCCATTTTTACTTTTAGACCGAGTGAATTGACACCGTTAATTTGAACTTGCTGTTGTCTATCATTTAAATAAGAGTTTACCAAACTGAGCGCAAGCTTACCTAGTCCGTAATGCTCAAGTTTCAAGAGCAAGGTTTCGTGATTTACGCAGTCAAATGCCTTGGAAAGGTCACAAAAGATTCCTATGGCATCTTGGGCCGCCTCCCATGCTGTAAATATATGTTTTAATAAGGCGACACCGGCGTCAGTCGTACAACGTCCCTTGGTGAACCCATATTGTTGTTCGTGTAAGATTTGGTTGGTGTTAAAATGATTAAGCATTTGATTGAGCATTACCTTTTCGAACACCTTGCTGAATACCGGCAGCACGGATACTGGTCTAAAATTGTTGGTGTCTTTACTGTCCCCAGATTTAAAAAGTGGTATAACCTTACTGTATTTCATTAAATCCGGGAAAACTCCTTGATCCACGCACAAATTAAATATTAAAGCTAAATATGGTGCTATAGTCTCGATTATGGGTGTACAAACTTTGATAGATAATCCCCATAGATCTTCAGTCAATTTGATTTTGATTTGCCGAAAAGCTTTTACAACTATCATAGGGTTTATATGTTTAAATTGAAATTCAACCGGGCAGCCTGTAACGTTCGCTTTTAATAAATCAATTGAGACATCGGGTGAGGAATTTAAAGCTTCCGTCGTTTTTGATGGTATATTAGTAAAGAAATTTACAAATTCTTGAGCTACTTCTAAGTTAGTGCTTATGGGACCACGTTCAGTCTCCAATGTGTACTCAGTGTTTCGTATTTTTTCCCTGTTAGTTTCATTATTTATTACTTTCCAAACCGTTTTTATTTTCTTTTAATTTTATTATTTCTAAGACATTGATTTTACATTCTGTGATTACTTTTTAACTCTCAGGCCGTATTTTATTAAATTCTAGGTGTTCTGGGTGTTGTTATAATTATGTCCTTCACAATATAATTAATGTACCTATACAAAATATTGTAAAACATTTTAAAAGAGTAACAGTGGAGTTTCTTTCCCATTCTTCTCCTTACGAAGGGGCGACTAGAATCAATTCTATTTTCTTGTAATGTTTGACGTTCAAAAGTGCCATAAATTTACAGACGCCAGCACATCAACCTACCCGAAACGGTCAAATTTTCCCAATCAACTTTGAACCTTATACTTTAGTGATAAAGTTGAAAATCAATTAAAGAAATTTGACAGATTTTAGTAGGTTGATGTACTGGCGTCTGTACCTAATTGGATTAAATGATTTGATTTTGACTCGAATGGAGGTTCATAGTGGTTTAGTTCGTCAATAGTCGTGTGACTAAAACAATCGAAGCTCGCAGTCACGTCCCGCCCGGATTTCGACTCACATTGAATACCTACTCCTTAAAAATACATACATCTATCCAATGATATTATATTATGTAAAAAGAGGTAGATAGTTACAAACGTTCCGCAAGTGGCACGTCAAAAGTTGGCTAATTAGCCACATTTTCTTCGTTTTGTCTCTTTTTCGCTCCCGATAATTACGACATGCCCTCCTACTTCTATGTGTCATATAATAGTGTGACATAGTGCCGTTTTTGAAGATAGAATGTTAGGTAGGTAACCTATCTACGTCTTTTTACTTCTAATATCATTGCATCTATCATCATTGTTATCAGCTTTAGTTAATTCTAGCTATCTAATTACGCAACACATTTTCGTAAACAATTACGACAAATTTGTTTCATTTTGACAGTTCAACAACATTCATTGCATTATTTACGATGTTGAGCAGATATTTTTTTAAACTTGGATGGATTAGCAATTTGTTTAAAAAAAGATTCAAATTCCGAATTGATCGTGTTATACGTAATTAGGGTGGACACAGCGCAGCGGGGTAATTGCGTAACACTCTAACAATAGCAATGGCTTTCGTTTTGATAGTTCAACAACATTCATAGACATAGAAAAAAAAATCGAACATAAAAAGCAATGGGTAAGCAATTTCCTTCAAAATGATTCAGATTGTGATTGAATGAACGCAAGTAGCGTAGACGTACTGATTGAAGACTAGCTTTAATTCAGATGCCAGAAAGTCTGATGATAACCAGTCTTACCAACGGGTATCGTGTTACCCAGTAACTGGGTTGTGAAGGTCAGATAGGTGGTCGCTCCATGTAAACTACTGGTATTCAGCTGCATCCAGGGCCTCAAGTCTGCTATTACAATAGTGTCAGAATGGTCTATCATTGATTTCATAATTGTTGATTATGACAAGTTTGGTAATCTACTAATATAATGGCGTCATTATGACTTTCCAATGGTCAGCCACTGACACTCCATTGAAAGAAATGGGATCTATTGGTAATCTCGTACATAATGACAAATTAATGGCTGACTTAGGCGGTAATCTGCGAAAATTTTGACAGTTCCTTTGATCAGTGACCTACCATTAGAACGTCATTGTGCAGTCATTGCTTTTAATTCGTTACGAGCATAGATATAAATATTTCTGTGGTTACGAGTATCGTGTTTGTGGAATACAATGATCAACCAATGATCGACCATTATGAATTTAGCAGATTACGAACTTTTAGCAAAATGACCATGGGATCGTGTTGGAATTACGAATTTATAAAAATAGCAGACTTGGGCCCCAGATAGACTGAATGGCCGACACGAACATAGTTGGGAAATGGCTTGGCTGATGATAATGTCTTTAGGTTCTACCGAATAGACTTGACCTAGGTTGCCAAATACCTATTGCCCATTCGATTTTTGCAAGTTCATTGACATTACAAATTGTTTGTTAATTTTTACGTCATTATTGAATTGTTTAAACTATACGCCATTTATTATAGCATTAGAAAATAACGCCGTTATTTTGTAATATTGTTGAAATGACTGTATTTTAGAGTTGTATTTTAAATTTAAATGGTGAATAGATTACATTGTTTTGTATTCATCGTGAAATAACGGAGTTTATTATACGGTTATATTGAAATAACGAAAAGGTTATAACTGTTATTTTTCTAATGTTATAATAAATAATGGAGTATAGGTACCTACAGTATTTTATGCAATAAATTTAAATCTTATTTTTTGTGAGTCTTATTACGAGATGGAATAAGATAATAAAATATAAAACTTGTTATTTAAATGGACGAACAAAAAAAGTACTATTTTTATTCGTTCGTGGTTAAGTATATAAAATTATTTAAAATTGAATTTAATATTTTTGTTTTTATTTACTGCTTCGTTGGTCTACTGATCGCAAGCGCTACTGCTGAGCATGAGGTCCTGTGTTCGATTCCCAAGTCGGGCAAAGTATTATTTGGTTTTTCCAACAGGAATTTCTCAGTTGTGGCTACTACTGAGAAATTCCAAGTCTCAGTAGTTTGAAATTGTGCCCGGTTGTTGGCAATAGGCTCGCCCCCTATGACATGGGACTTAAAAAACATAACTGGCGAAATATGGGTGTACTATAGGTACCTACACCTCTGCCCAACCCTTCGGGAAAACAAGGCGTCATGTTATGTTATGTGTTAAAATTGAATATATTTACTCACGAGAGAAGCTCGTGGCTAAGTAATACCAGCCGCACGGGTCGATCGGTTAAGCTATGTTTGCCAGGGTTAGTCCGTGGATGGGTGATCATCTTTACACCATCGAGACTCCCCAGTGCTTTGGAAAGCACGTTAAGTAGTGGGTCCAGGCTGTCATTCGTGGATCTTTGACAGTCGTTACGGGTCGTCAGAAGCCCAAAAGTCTGACAACAAGTCTTACCAAGGGGTATCGTATTAGGTACCCAGTTTCTGGGTTGTGGAGGTCAGATAGGTAGTCGCTCCATGTAAAATACTGGTATTCATATTCAGCTACATCCGGTTAGACTGGAAGCCGACCTCAATACAGTTGGGAAAAGGCTAGGCAGATTGAGTGTGAAATCATATAGGTAATCACACTAATATTATAAAGGCGAAAGTTTGTGAGTGTGTATGTTTGTCTCTTCTTCACGCTAAAACTACTGATCGGATTTGGATAAAATGTGGCACACAGATAGTTTATAACCTGGATTAACACATAGGATACTTTTCATCCCGATATTCCCACGGGATCGAAACTTATGCGGGTGAAACCGCGGGGCGTAGCTAAAAGAATAAAATGAACTAGTGAAACTTCTCAGACGTGATATCGATAAGTATCCGTTGATCATCTATAAGTAGTTCGATTAAAACTTATTGGCGTCTCGGAAGTTAGCCACTCGCTGCGCAGTACCGCACCCCTCACCCCCGCTGACCTATGAATTTATTACTGCGCAGCGACTCGCCTCATGTTCCGAGCCGCCATTAAGTTTGAATCGGGCTGTAGTAATAAACTTTTAGAAAGATACTTAGTCGGTCAGTCAGAAAGATCAAGCTAGTTGTCCATTCCAAAGCAATTAATCTGCCTAGCCTTTTCCCAATAAATTTTGGTCGACTCGTATAAGCGGATGCAGCGGAATACCCGTATTTTACATAGGGTTACACGATATCCGTAGGATTTGTCCATTCCGAAGTGTAGTAAGTAGAAATTTCTGCGGACTCCGAATGTCAATCATTCCTCAGTAGCTGTACTATCGAATTTCATATCTAAGCAGTTTGAAAACAAAATCCCGTGAATACGATGACCACAATCTGTTACCGCCCCGGTCCTAAAGCGGCTGAGCGCTGCAAGCAGAAATAGTCCTTACGGTGTATAAGATATGAACTTCTTCGATGATACCTATGACTAGAAAGTGTGTCGACTTACCGCAGTTTACATTATAACCGGGTAGCAACCAACTGATGACACTTTAATAGTTAGGGAAAGTTTTGTTTTGTTGTCAAATTGTAGACGCATGTCTTTTTAGGATTCCGTAGTCAACAAGGAACCCTTATAGTTTCGCCATGTCCGTCTGTCTGTCTGTCTGTCCGCCGTTTAGCTCAAAAACTATTGGTACTAGAAAGTTGTAATTTGGCATGAGTATACACGTTAATAAGGCCGAAAAAGTAGTAAAATATAATTAAAAAAAAAAAACAATTTTTTAGGGTACCTACCTCCCCTACATGTAAAGTGGGATGATAATTTTTTTTTTCGTCCTTCCCATAGTGTGGGAGGGACGAAAATTTTCGTTAGTGTCCCCCCCCTCTACCAACTAAACGGTTGTAGTTAGAAATTCAAATGTCACGGCAGTAGTACCTACCTATATATTATAACGAAGTTTAAAGGAAAACTATCACACATAAGTGGGCTTTAAAAGTTTACGAGTAATAATCGACCAACTTACATTTGCGGTTGAAAAAACATGTTCTCCGATACGGAATGTACAGGAGAACATGTTTTTTCAACTATAAAGTTAAGTCTGTTCTTGCGACAAATTCATCCCAACAACGGAACCCTTCATTGTGCGTGGTCCGACACGCACTTGGCCGTTTTTTTTTGGTAATGCAAGTAATGTTGTTGAAATTGCTTGTTTTTATATCAAGCTAGCTGCGCCCCGCGGTTTCACCCGCAAAAGTCTCTATCCCGTGAGAAAATCGGGATAAAAAGTAGGTATGTTCTAAACCAGGTCATGGTCTACCCTTGTGCCAAATTTCATCCTAATCCGTTCAGCCGTTTTAGCGTCACAGTGTAACAAACTTGTTGGGTATCCTGCAAATTCCAGGTGATGCTGCAACATCAGTTCAAGGTTACTATGTTCTTCTAATATCATTGAAGTAACAGAATACCAAATTTCAAATCCATCAGACCTGTGGAAGACGCTCACACCCATTCATCAACTAGAAAAGAGCTGATAATCTTCAAACGGCTAAACCGATTTTGATAAAACATGTCTACGAACATCCCTAGAAAAGCTGCTTTCAAATAAAATAAACCGCATTCAGATCGGTTCACCCATTTAAAAGCTACGGTGCCACAGACAGACACACAGACATCACATAGGTAGCGGTCAAACCTACAACTAGGGTCATTGCGCCGGTTAGCGACCAGTTAGTTGAGTTCCTAACTTTGGACGAATCAAAATATACCTACGCCATTTACACGCAAAGTAGTTGCCGACAATGTAAATTGGTTCGAAATATAGTCTAGTTGTGAAATTAAATATAAAATATCACGCTTCCATTCATAAATTATGAAAAATTATGGAAAAAGTGCAAAAATAGCCGAAATGCTAGTTAACGACCACTTATTTCGGTTGGCGACCACTAGTACGCTAGATTACGACCACTGTTAAAAAATATAAAAATAATGTAATAAAACCACTTTTATGGATAAAAAATATTATTTATTTTTCACTTTAGATCAAACATCTAATAATCATCAACACAAATAGTATTTAATAATCGGATTTAACTTTTTTTTATTAAATTAATCAAATAAAATAAATCTTTTTCGTTGCGCGATTTAATCTGGTACAAATTTCGATATCCCTTTGGAGCTAAAAATTTATCAAGTTTTAGGGCATAGAGAAGTCACTTTGTCCTGTTCCACACCAATTTGTCCTGGATGATCTTCTTTGAAGGGATTCTTTGATACATGGTCAATGACAAAAAAAAATTGACAGTATTCAGAAGCTTCTGCTTCTTAATTGGGAATCCGCACTTGGCAACGGGCAAACGGGCGGAGTTCCAGTCATGAGAGCTAGAAAATCTCTTTAACTCCGTCATCCATGAGGGTATAACGCCCGAGGCGTGGAGCAGCGGTGCGATGGTTCTGTTCTTCAAAAAAGGTGACAAAACCTTGCTAAAGAACTATAGACCCATCTCACTTCTGAGCCACGAATACAAGCTGTTCTCGAGAATCATCACGAACCCTCTCACCAGGAGACTTGACGACCCAGCCACCAGAACAAGCCGGATTTCGAAAAGGCTTTAGTTCCGTAGACCACATCCATACTGTTCGGCAAATTGTACTGAGAAAGTACTGCAAAGATCGAGGAGTATAATCAGCTACTGTGTTTGCCATTTGTGGACTACGATAAAGCATTCGACACCATCGAAATATGGGCAGTTCTGACCTCTGCAACGATGTTGAATTGACTGGCGCCATATCGAAGTGTTGAGATGCTCGTATGACACTGCCACAATGACTGTTCAGAACCAGGATGAGAAAACGAGCCCCATCCAACTGCTCAGAGGAGCGAGACAGTGGGATATGATATCCCTGAAACTGTTTACCAATGCTCCAAGTCTTTTTCTTCCTTTTAGGAACTTGCTTCCGAAAGCTTCATCTTGAAAAAAACTACATAAACTAAATCAAATAATCACATGTGCTCGAATACTGAACATACATGCTAAACTTTAGTTTGCGGCCATCGTTCTTTCGTACTAAATCTTGGTGGTCGCAAACCAGTATCGTACTTTTCTAACTGTATCACATAGCGACCACCTTTTAGGACCAATATTTGTGGATAAATTAAATAAGTTTTATCAAAAAAACATGGTCGTTTACTGAAGAATTGCAAGTTTAGGCTTTTACAACACCAAAACCCAAAATAGTGTAACCATAAATAAAACATTGAGAACATAATAAGCAAAACAAAATAAAACTGTGTGAGTCAGAATACGACCACCTGGTCGCTTTCTAACGTATTATTAAAATATGCATTTCAGTAACCGACCACTGGGTTTTAGTTTAATATATGGTAAAAATTGACTTAAATGCAATTAAATAATTGAAATCAATACATAATTGAAGTACCCACGTTTCTAATTTGAGTAAAAAACTTAAAATAAGTAGCAAAACTTAGCTTGGAACGCCGCGCGCCTTGCTAATTTTTTGCTCTTGCTCAGCACATTCACACACGACTTAATCAACACGAGAATTTAGCGTAATTTTTCTTTATTTTGGGTCAAGCGGTTCGTATAAAATTTAGTAAATTCTTATTATGTAACTATTCAAATAATATTTAAGACATACTATTTATTGTTATGTCCTAAAGAAAGGTTATTATCGTTAATTAAAGCAACCTAGTCAGACAAGTGGTCGGTTACCGGAGGTGGTCGCGAATCCGGCGCACTGACCCTATATTACCATGGCCATGGCCTCTTTTTGCATCGGGGTTAAAAAAAATGTTAATTTTTGTAGTTTTTGGGGGTCAACCACAGATATAGATAGACAACGATCACTGGTAGTGTTGTTGTAACTTAAAGTATGAGTTGAGTGAATCTGTTTTCTTTTGTTTTATCGTGTATAGATATCTCTATCAGGTCCGTCAAGTTCACAAAAAAAGTTTTTTTTTTAACTAATATTTGCTATTTACTGCGGTTGACTGACCTCACAAAAAATATATTAATTTTATCATGTTTATATAAGATATGATATCCATCACGAGTGCGGGGTTTGGCTAGATAATTGAATTTAACCCTGTACTATGTAAGGTCTATTCAAATCCTTGTTTACAATTTAATTTAATTTCCACTTAAACATCAACTTTATGCTCATGTAAATAAAGTTGATTTTAGACTGACTAGTCATAAAAAATATGGAGTAAGGTACCTATTACGGTTGTTTTTCCTACAACTTGTGTTTGTTTACATGTTTTGCAAATAAGTTGCGAATGCAGCGTAGCTAGGGTCTGTTAGTTAGACGTTTAAAATGGAAACAAATAAAACGCGGGACCTCTCTTACGTCCATTACAAGCAAATTACCGACACACAATCAATAATATTTTCCATAGATATCCATAACTAGTCATGGTACTCGTAACTCTCAACATCGGCCCTTCACATAATTGTCATGTTTACCATAAAAACCAGGGTCACGGCGGATTTAACACACATTACATAACACGTATGGAGGTAGGGTTGCCAACATTTTAAATATCAAATAAAAATATAGTAGACGGAGCAATTATGAAAAAAAAAATAGTAACTTGTACCTACGTTTAAAAACTTAAATTCAAATTATAAAATCTATTACTTTCGCCTACTATTCATTAAAAAAACATTTTTTTTTATTATAGGCCTCTAGCGCCCCACTCCGCTCCGCTCCGTACTAAAGTACAGATTACAGTACAGTAATCGCGGAGTGGGGCGCGTCGTCGTGAATTACACTATCTGTACTATATTATATGTATATTAGGGTTGGCAACTCTATAAATGGAGGCATACCTTCACGTAGGCTAAAATAACTGTAGATAAAGATCACTGAACACGTGAGCGCACACAATTCGAAAGCGAACTCATTTGTTTTTAAAGTAGGTAAATCATCGCGGATTCAGACCTCGATACATGGAAAGGGCCAGCTATAAAATTACGCAACACATTTTCGTAAACGATTACGACTAATCTGTTTCATTTTGACAGTTCAACAACATTCATTGCGTTATTTTCGTTGTTGAGCAGATTTTTTATGAAGCAATTGATTAAATTAAATTTAAACTGTCTATGTAATAAATAGACAGTTGAAATTTTCACAAATTGTGTGTTTCTATTTCTGATAGAACAACAAATAATAAAAATTAAATTAAGTTGTTAACTAAAGGCTTGCTCGGGGTTAGTACGGTACGCGGTACGCTACCTAATAATATTGAAAAGTCCTGACAAAAAGCCTGTACCCTAATTATGTAATAAACAATCAATTGGAATTTGATTCGTTTTGCAACAAATTGCAAATTCATTGATTATAAAGTTCGAAAAAAAAATCTGCTCAACAACAACATAACGCAATGATTGTTGTTGAACTGTCAAAATGAAACAAAACCGTAGTCGTTTACGAAAATGTGTTGCGTAATTATATAGCTGATTTACATAGAAAAGTCCTGAGATGTTGTCGCATAAAAATTAACAGTATCAAATCAATAAAAAAAAAAACAAAATCAATAAAAAAACAAATCATGTTCATGCCACGCACAGTCAAGCACTTGACCACGCGCCCCGCCCTTTTTATATTAAGTTCAATTCACTTAATATTTTGTTCAATTAATTTTTAATAAAAGGTGATTCTTAAAACCAAAGTGGGTTAATTAGATTATGTTTTTAAATATGTTAATTACCTTGATTTGTAATCTGATACTATTCTAATAAGTAACTAAACTTTCCAGTAAAAAAAATCTGAATAATTTAGGTAGGTACGTACAGTATTTTATGAAAAAATCTCAAAATCCTGAGATTTCCTAAATCCGGCCGCAACCCTGTCAGGAGCCTAAAAATCCTGAGACTCCAGGACAAATCCTGACATATGGTAACCCTATACGGAACCCTTGCGTGTGCGGGTTCGACTCGCAATTGTCCGGCTTTTGAGTTTATCGCGCTCAGACAGAAAGAAGATGTTTCATAATAGTAGGTAGTTACAATGTGGTTATTGTGATTTTCCATAACTACCTATGTAGTTTGTGATGCAACCACTTCATAGCTACCTATTCTTTAAACTATTTGCACTGATAATAGGTAGATCGTTTTCAAATGTCTGAGTCAGTGTGACCATTGACAATAACAGTGTCAGTTTATGATAAACGAGCGGCAATTATGTATGGTACACCTATTGGATAATACATAGTATTGTATAGCTGTAGTTTACATAGCTAATCCATTCGTTCTATGCATGTCTGCATAGAGCGGAGATAGCTAACCTTTTGAATGGAAAACTTCAAAAGAAATTGACGAATTAGGTTCTAAAAACGTTGCTCTAAGGGGCCGTGCATGAAATCTACTGATTTTGATCAATTTTGTTCATTTGTTGTGATAAAGGGAAAAATAATTTAATCAAAACTATTTGTGATTTGAAAAATTGAGTTCTTTGTTTTTCATTTAGCTGAAAAGGGATTTTTTAAATTAATTACGTATTCATGGAAAATCTGTAGGTAAAAATATAGGTACCTACTACACATAAATTAATGTTTTTAAAATATTCAACTGTATTTAGGTTGATCAGCCCTATAGGTATGCTATAAATAGAATAGTTTTAAAACGATGATGCCCACCAACCATGCCATGATGTGCACTTTGAAATTGTATTCTGTAATGCTACTGATTTACAGAATACAATTTCATATAAAAAAATGAAGGTTGTCTATAATCTCTTGACGTATGCAGCCATGTTATTGACTATAATTTTTTGTCGGCCAATTATTCAGCTTACTTCCGTGATAGGTACCTACATTAATTAATAAAATTACTTAGGTTTTGGTAGTTAAATAAAGGTAAACAAAAAAACCACGTGACGAGACAGCTGTCAAGTAACCGACTAAACGTAATATATTTTTCACTTCTCATGCTCTGGAAGTGCTTATTTTTGCAGGATATAGGCTGCACAAAATCGAATTTTGTGCACAAGTGCATTAACGTATCTACTCATAAATGTATCTATATTAAGGTAAAGAAAATGAGCCATACAGCCAAACACAATAAGAAGTTCATAGACAGAATTTGTTATTTTATAATATTTACTTTCCTTATGTGTTTTTTAAGACGTAAAACATTTTCCTTCAGTATTCAAAACTGTACTAATTTTATTTTGAATTTTAATTAAAGAAATGTTATGTTATACTACTGTTTTATTTCCTCGCAATCGAAGTGAAAAGCCGAGTTTATAACTCGTCCACAAAATCATTTTATCCTCGATATTACTATCAGCCCTCGCCTTCGCCTCGGGCTGCTAAAAGTCTCGGATAAAAAAGGTTCGTTTTGTGCACTTGTTGTAAAATCTACTATTTCCTCAATTGGTGGAATTTTTTCCTCTTTTTTCATTACCGTAGGTACACTTTATGTCCGAAAATGAAACATCTCCTTTAATTTAGTTTTATTATATTTTTAAACAAGAAAGTGTCATCTTTAAAAATCCTTTTTACGATTTGTTTACCTTTAATTAACTACCTAAATCTATGGAGTATAGACATAAAGTATTAGGACGGTATTAAGACGTATTCTTGATAAAAAATAACATAATTTTTTACATATTATATTAAAATATCGACTCACAAAATAGGGTTTAAAAATAATTGCAAAGGTCACATTCACTATGGAAGGAAGAAAAGTTATGAGCATTATGATTATAGCAAAATAATGGTATAATATAATATACCTACAGCGTGTTACAAAATAATCGGGACTCGTCACAAAGTAAGCCCACGTTGCACGGACGTAATAAAATCACGGTATTTTTTTTTCGTGCAAGCTGGATTTTCAACGCTCTGCTTAGCGCCATGTGTTGAAAATCCAACAGTGTGTTTTTTCAACGCTGGGACGAGAGTGCGTCCGGAGGACTGTAGCTGTAGATGCGTTTACGGGAGGTTGGTCGCAAGGCACCGTACATACAAGGAAGAACAATGGAAAGCTATGGGGGAGACTTTTGTCGAGGTAAAAAAAACAGTGATTAGGTTTTATACAGGGTGGTTGATTTTGAACACTGCGTTGGCTTGCAAAAGGGAATGCAGAAGGTCACTGATTTAATGACCCGAAATATTATAAACTTTATCCTCGGCCTAAATTGTGTAATAGTGTGTGTGTAGTAATGTGTCACAGGCATATTTGTATACTTATAGGTAATGAGTTTATGTGGTTGTTTTTGCCTACTTAACATTACATGCAAAAATGCAAACAGGTGGAAACAGTAACAATAAATAGTAGGTACCTAATTTACATGAAGTAGGTAGTTTCCTAGATTACGTGTAATTGGTATAATATAATAGCAGTAATTACTTATTAATTTTTACAGTCATTAAATTGTACCTACGCTACGTACCTATCTACTCAATAATATTATTGAGTAGATAGATATATAGATAGATAGATAGATAAAAATAATAATTATGTAATATCAATTATAGATTTAAAAATAAAAAATAAAAATACCTACAGACTATCTTAAAAATGCTTTTAATTTTTTTTTTAAAGATCTGGTTTTTAAATTTTTTAATTGAATGTAATTTTTTTTTTTTACCTAATACCTTTTTTTACCTTAGTAAAATTCCTAAAAAAAAACTATTGTCTAAGTAATTTTTATTATTTCTTAGACACTAGTTTTTTTAATACTTAATAGTATTTTTTATCATCGGAATAATATTAACTTTTTTAAAAGTAATTCCTATAGTAAAAAATTCTATCGATAATATTCCGGCCAATAACTCTAAGAAATTCCTTTCCATTCTAAAACAAAATACAAATGTGTACAATTTCTATAACAGCATAGTGGTACCGTTTTGCGTGTAACACTTTAGAAAAACAAGTTAACTTGCTTAATTTTTTAAGATCTTCATCGCGGATGTACTTACTTACTTATTTATTGCATCTTTTTACTAGCAAACATTTTGCTATGGAAAAATTACTCTTAAAATAAAGACATAACTTACCGGTTGTGGTCAGTGTATAGTCCAGTTATCTCACTGTAAATAGTTAATTTGTAACACAGACGTGCGCGCGCGTCGATAGCGCAAGAGTCACTGTTGGTCACTGTTTATGCTTGCAATTTGGTGTGGTGAAGCATCTCAGTTTACCGCATTTTGGAGATCCTTGCGCCGAGAATTAAAACTGTTAGAAATTGTACATGGATGGTTTAATTTTGAATTGTAATTTTTTGCGTAATATTTTATTAAAATTCTCGTAGTTTCCAGCTTGGACTCTGTTTGGTACAGCATTTTGGTGTACAAAAAAACTTTTAAGTGCAGACGCCAGCACACCAACCTACTACAATCTGTCTTTCATAGATTTTCAACTTTATTACTAAAACATAAGGTTCAAAGTTGATTATATACCTATCCAAGATAAAATTGCTGGTCCTGCTCTATAGGACAATTTAGAATCTAGACAAAATCTAACTGGTTGCCAATTTAATTGTATAATATTGTTTTTTATAACATTGATTTTATATACTGTGATTACTTGAACTCACACACTGACTTATTATTAGTATTGATTGTTAAAATGTTAGGAATATCGTACAATTTTACAATGTTTGTAAATATGTGAGCACCATGCATCTATCACATAATTCATTTATATGTCATTCCTTATTTTTTATTTATTTTTACCTATCGTGGTAGAGTAATCTTATTCTAGGTGCATCGTCTTCATAATATGTAATTATATAATTAAGTAATGTATACACGATATTGTAAAAATATTTTAAAAGAGTAACGGTGGAGTTTCATACGAAAACTACCCTTTGGAAGGGGCGACTAGAATCATTTTTATTTTTTTTGTAATTTTTTACGTTCAAAAGTGCCTTTTTTGTGCCTAATGGAAATAAATTATTTGAATAATTCCTTCGTTTTTGTGCAGAATTAACTCGGGTGTCATTTTTGAATAAAGTAATAACTAATAGAAGCGATAACCGGCAAAAAATCCGGCACTTGCAAATTGAAATCCCTAAGTCTTCTAGAGGCGATTTTCGATCCACAGTGCGACGCGGCCCACTCCGCGATTACTGTACTGTAAGCTGGGGCCGTACCACCACCTCTTTAACAGTATTATTTTAATCTTACTTGAGCGTGGGAAAGAGATGGAGCTAGACGTCCTGTATAGCTCCACTTCTTTCTCGCACTGAAGTAACATCAAAATAATACTGCTAAAAGAGGTGGTGGTAGGCCCCCAGTACTTTAGTATGGAGCGGAGCGGAGTGGGGCGCGTCGTCGTGATTGCACTATCTACATAGGTATACTTACTTACACTCGACGCATCTTCCGTCTTCAGTCAGATCCGCCGCCCGAGGCAAATCCTTACCGACCCAGACGACCCCATAGCCCTCCTCCAGGAGGGCCACAAGTACAGTGCACAAACACAAACACCGACCCGCATTCCATCCTCCGCGATTGCGACCCGCCCGAGTAAATAATACTCCCCCCCGACCCTTGCTCGTTGATGCGCCAGCCGGCGTCGATGCTGAGCCAGTAGCTTTAAATTCAAGTGAACTATCTTTGATCCAGCCTGTCCCAACTTGCTGTCCTCCCGCCAGCAACGCCCTAAGCCGAGGTCCGTACCCCACAGGGGGTGCCCTTAGCGAGCGCTCGCCTAGTTTTAATTAGAATAGTTTTTGCCCCTGGCTGGAGGCTTGAGTTTAGTAGCTTAAGGAAGCCGCAGGAATGTCCGGTTAAGTAGTCATCATCTAGTAGCTCACCTCTGAAGGTGAGCTACGAGATGCCCTAGTCAAAAAAAAATCATCTTCCATCAAATGTGCGACTACCCTAACGCGTTCCGTTCCAACGGTGAATAAAGTTTACAGAAGACGACCCTTTGACCCTAGTTTACGGTAAATTACTATTAAAGTAAACACTAACCTACGGATCCATAAAACGCAGTTCGTTTATTTCCAAGGTAATTTAGCGGTTTGCAAGCATGGCGGATAGTTCGACGTCAAAAGGCGACAGTTTGTTGAAATAACGCCGGTAAAGTTTGCACAATTTAGATACCTACCTACTTAACCATCACCTTTATACCCACTAGTATTTCGTGGCAATTTACCTACTTATAGTTGTCTGTTAGTAGCTAAATAAGCGCCTAAAGTAAAAGACGTGTCATAGTGGTATATAGATATAATAAGTAGTGCAATCCACGACGACGCGCCCCACTCCGCTCCGCTCCGTACTAAAGTACAGCTTACAGTACAGTAATCGTGGAGTGGGGCGCGTCGTGCGTCGTGGAGTGTGTTAGTAGTAAGTAATACTACTAGGTACAACTAAGGCATAATCTGAATTGGCAATTTATTAATTTTGTTTTTATTTTTATTTTGATCTGCCTCGTTGGTCTAGTAGTCGCAAGCGCTATTGCTGAACATGAGGTCCTGGGAATCGTCGGGCAAAGTGTGTCATTGGGTTTTTCTTTCTGGAATTTCTCAGTAGCAGCCCGGAGGCTGGATTTGTGCCCGGTTGATGGCAATAGGCTCGCCCCCTATTACATGGGACTTAAACATAACTGGCGAAATGTGGGTGTACTAATGGGTACGCCTCTGCCCAACCCTTCGGGGAAACATGGCTCGATGTTATGTAATTTACGTACATAATTGAAGTTATTTAATTTATTTCTTAATTAACTTATAATTTATTTATCTAATGTAGGTAAAGCAATATATTTAATCTTAGTTTAATTTTACTTATTTATCTGCCACTATCTCAATATAATATTTTTTTTTATATGGTTCTATTTTTTTAAGATTAATTTAATTCGATTCCCGATTTGTGTGTTATATTGTCAATAAAAATGTAAAATCTAAATATACAAGGTGTAACGTAAATAACGCAAGACCTCTTAAGGGGTCATTGTACTCATCATTATGAACAACTTTTACTATGGGAAAAACCCTGAAATCGCGAAAAAAAATCAGCTGTTATGTACATTTTGACGAATTGTACGAACACAAATGTATTTTTTTCGCAATGACCCGTTAAGAGGACTTGCGTTTTTTACGTTACACCCTGTATAGTGTATGTGGTGCTAGCCTGTAAGTAATTGTTGCACTTATAAATGTATATCGTGTACTTTTAGAAATGAAATGTGTAAACAGTGAACGAAAAAAAAATCGTAGGCTAACCTCATAATAAATAAAAATAAAAAATTAAAAAATTGTAACAATATAGAGATCTACTGGAATTTATAATTTTTACGGCGAAGCAAAAAGGAGGGTTATGATTTTGACCGGTATGTATGTTCATCTGTTAGTGTCATACCTTCTAAACTACTACTTCTACTAAAAATGTTCAAGTTAAAGCCCTCGTCGCATGCCTTTATAATTTTATAGGTGTACAGTCATGTGACCGCGGCTGTACCTTGACCATTTTTGTACCTGTCTTGATTTCTGTAAGATTTTCTCGTTGCATACTTTTTAGAGCGTGATTTTTCAGTAGTCGAGTTTTAGTACTTTTTTAATATATTTAGCCTGAGAGCCATTCTCGGGCTCAAATGGGATTGTGCGTATCACGTCAGCCGCATGCACGATGACCGCTAGGCGAAAGTTTCCACACAATGGGTGCCTGACGATGGACGGCGCCACGAGGCTGCCCCAGAACGCGGTGGCGAGGTAATCTGGGCGCGTACCGCGAGAACTGGTTCGAGGTGGCGCGGGAAAAGAGTTCATGGAAGAACTTAGGGGAAGCCCAGAAGTGGGGCAGTACAGGCTAAACAGAAATAATTGACCTATGCATGTAAGCGGGCCAAAACAGGACGTGAATTTGAAAACAAATAAAGTAAATGTACGGTCTCATTAACCGTACATTTACTTTGCGAACGCAGCAACCTACTTGGATGTCGTGCGTCACAAATATTACGCTATAATTGTAACTTTTCTCGCAAGGCTGATCGAGTCAGACAAAAACTGTGGAACTAACCACTTGTCAAGAGAAAGAATCGCTACCACTTTAACTTGTACCTTCTACATTTTAATATAACTTTAAACACAACTTGTGGTTCTTTCTGTGTATTACCAACTAAACCAACATCAACTACGTGATAGTGTACGGTGCCTACAACCATATCGGCTCCTACATTAAATGGTCCTTCGAGCCGGATAATCTGTTCCCCTACAAGTCCTACAACCATATCGGCTCCTACATTAAATGGTCCTTCGAGCCGGATAATCTGTTCTTTTTTGAAACAACCTCTTGCAGTTGAGTCTTGCTCCAATGCAAATGAACACCTTGTATAATTTGCATAATAAAAAGCTTATTTATAATTTCAATTAGTTGATACATTGTGCAAGCTGTGTTCACTATTTTAGGACACGCAGTATTATATCATGTATCTTTAAGTTTAGCTATTATTAAGTATAACCGATTTGTAAAAATATGCGGACCCTTTATAATTTAATTTGAAAGCTTCTACCCACGACTCTCGACCCACCGTATCGCGTCGTATCGCCCGCCCGCGCTTTTAATTCGTGTTCGAAAAGCGTTTCTTTTGCGTTTTTTTTTTCTCGGCTCTTTATTGCTGTAGCGTGATATTATATTTAATATCCCTAAGAATTAGGCTATGGCATGCAAAAAGTTTTTTCAAATCCGACTGGTAGTTTTAGAGATTAGCGCGTTCAAACATACAGAACCAATTTATTTATGCGCAGTCAACTTCAAAAAGTTTTTATCCGTAGGTACAGACGCTAACACGTCAACCTACCTGAAACTGTCAAATTTTCCCAATCAACTTTGAACCTTATGCTTTAGTATTAAAGTTGAAAATCTATTAAAGAAATTTGACAGATTGTAGTGGGTTGATGTGCTGGCGTCGGTACTTCAAGTGAACGCTTGCGCAAATGCGGTCATCATTTTTAGTTATTTGTATTTTTTGTGCTGAGTGGCAAATCTTGCAATGACCGGACTTGTTATGTAAATTGAGGGAAATTAATTGTTTACCAAATTGACAACTAGCATACATTGTCTGTACAGGGTCATATTCAAAATTGTTTTATTTACGTTACACGTGTGTGTTTGGGTCACAGAAGCTCATAATTATGTGTACAAAATTTCAACTAAATTGGTCCAGTAGATTCGGAGCAAATTGGCTGTGGCAGACGGACAGACGGCCAGCCAGCCAGCCAGGCAGATACACGAGTGATTCTATAACACGAGGGGTTCCATTTTTTCCTTTTGGGGTAGGTACAGAGGAACCCTAAAAATAAAACAAAAAAAGTGTTTTTTTATTTGGGAGGTTTTGTTACATAACATGTTTAGATATCCGACCCACCACCTCTGTGCAGTTTACATATAAAAAAAAATAAAAAAAAACTGATATTTCATGTGACTACCGTAACTGTGATCGATGACCCTACAAAAAAACAATCGAATTAATTTGTTTTTTGTATCATGTTTAGATAACGATTTCCATCACGTCCGCGTAGTTTCGCTAGCTAACTTAAATTGAACTTGCATATTCAAATCACAACTGTGATTCCTTTGACAGTAGGTCGAAATTGCGTTATCACAATTAATTGAATCAGGCGTGACCTTGCGGAAATCCATTATAAAATACTATAGACGTAGATATATTTAGAACCTATTCCGCTTAACTATTCCTAAAGAGTTATAAAAAGCCCTGTAAGAAATCAAACGAGGCATCCTCAGGATGACGATTGACTTGTCGCGAACCCGAACACGGCGTGTTGCCACGCCGAGCTCCGAATGCAGTTACGCACGTTAGCTATTCTTACAGGGTTTTTTATGACTTTTTAGGAATAACTAAGCGGAATAGGTAACTAAATATAATAAAGTATTTTAGCTTTATTATACAATTGCCAATTGACGTAGTGAGTCAATTGAATAATTAATTTCCATATTTTTTTTAATTATTATTATTATTTATTTATTTCAATCAACTTTGGATCATAGGTACAATTAAACAGAATTAAAAATTATTAACACAAATAAAATCGGCATGACAATTAAAATTAAAATCACAATTAAAATTTGAACAAAACCAAATCAAATTAAAATAAAAACAAATTAAAATCAATATCACAATTAAAATTAAAATTATTATAAAATTAAAACAAATTAAAATAATATCTTGACATTAGTCAGTACGTGAACCATGCAACAGTGGTTCACGTACTGACAGTCGAAACGTTCAGCAAAAGCCTTCAGGATACTGTTGCGGCTGGCCCGCACCCTGCGCACCAGGGATGTGCACCGCTTGCGCATGACTGTGTAGAAACAATCCACACGCGCCTCGGCAAACATCCCCGATGCGCTACAGAAGCGAGGCAGCCCCAAGAGTACCCTGAACGCGTTATTGTATTGGACACGCAGAGCGCTGTACTGTTTCTGCGTGTAATCCATCCACAAACTGCCGGTATAAAAGGACGTACAAAATGCCCTAAATAGGGCTATTTTGACGCCCCTCGAACACCGAGCAAATCTGCGGGCTATCATATTCGCACGAACAGACAGCGCCCTGCGTTCCCTTTCAATGTCTGCATCGTCTTCCAGGTCAGAGGTTAATAAATGTCCAAGATATTTAAAAGTATTTACTCTATTAAGTGGGCATCCGTTGAGCTTAATTGCCGGCAAGTAATCTGGACACTTCCTCTTGGCCCGAAAGACCATGCACTCGCTCTTTTTCGCATTATACAGCAAGGTTTTTAAACTGTCTGACGTAGACAACTTAACCTCTAAAGAATTAAATAAACGAGTAACTAGCGAATAAAAGAATTTACAAAAAATATATATTATATCCTCCTTAGTCTAGTGGTCGCAAGCGCTACTGCTGAGCATGAGGTACTGGGTTCGATTCGCAGGTAGAATTATAAACACTGTTATTGGGTTTTTCCATCAACAATGTGGGTTTATCACATGAGTGTTAGTTCTAAAAGTATTCTGTCATAATATCGAGTACTATAATAATTGAATTTCCTAATTTTACATGACTTGTCTTAATAGTTGTTTATGCAACTGTTGTATATTAAGGGGTATTAAAACACGAATGTGGGTTTATTACACGAGGCGAAGCCGAGTGTGATAATAGTATCACATGAGTGTTTAATACCTAATTATGTACAGTTGCATACAAGACTTTATCTACACCCATGTTATGAATCCTCTATAAAACGTTCTGAAACCATAGGGTGTTGTACAGTGTTGTAAGAATTCTATGTAAATTCATGGAAAGTTTAATTGCTGAGTATCTAATACCTACAAACAAACTGTGTATAGGACAAACAAACAAAACAAACGAAAAAAAAACGAAACAAAGTAGGTACTTAAAAAAAAATTGCAATATTAATATTGAACACGGCGGGATACGACGTTAATTCGAATAACCAATAAGTTTTTTTTTTTAAATTATGGCGCTATGGTAGTGAAACGCGCGGGCATGACAATGTTCTTTTTTTGAAAAGGAGATGCATAATGAAATTCAGTACAAAATTATAACTCCCGTTTGGATGCTATTATTATGGTTACAATGACACTGGGTGTTTTAATGTTGGCAATAAGCTAACTGTTTTAAAGAGAAACTTTTAAAGAGGATTTATAGCATGGGCGTAGATAAAGTCATAAATGTCTTAAGTATTGTGTTAAATAATGTGTATTATTCCGAATGTTCATTTATAATAAATCTTTTAGTCCTAAAATATTTGCTAAAAATTAGGTTTTAGTGACAAAACGAATCGCTGTAAATCCGACTCTACGCAGTCTTGTCTGCTCTACCCCTAAAGTGTAATTTAAAATCACGCAGGCGCGGAGGGGCGAGGCGGTCCGCGAGTTGAGGAGCAGGTGGTGAGCGTTAAACCCATCTGCGACGATAAACACGCGTGGGACCGCCGAGCCCCGCAGCGCCGCCGCCGGAGCCGTCAGACAGTAACCATGCCTGCTGCATGTTGCATGCTTGCTTGCATGCTGCGTGCTTGCTTGCATGCTGCATGCTTGCTTGCATGCTGCATGCTTGCTTGCTTACAAAAACCACATGTTCGCAACCAACTGCTTTATTAAGTATATATAAATTTATAATACTATTGTTACTGCTCATGCTTTTTTTTTTTTTTTTAATAGTTATAAGTACCTATTATAATTGGGGGATTTGGAAATTGACTTGTCCCATTAATATTAGGAGCCCCAGATATAGCATTCTCTAATAATATATTTATGTATAATAAAAAATAATAATGCAAAATCAGAATTAAATGAATTTAGGACATAACTTTTATTGAAAACGGTATTATGTCTTTTGTATAATATTGATTGTAATATTTATGACAAACGGATTTAGGACATATTATATTTAGGGATTTCAATTGTATAGCATGTGATACTATGTGATATTAAGTTCGGGTAAGTTATCATTCGAACAAATGATGATTAGGACAAAAAACAATATGGCACTTTAAATTATGGATAAAAAAGTTAGGTGACACAATAGATAGAGGACCCTTGCGACCAGTAGACCAACGAGGCAAACAAATAAAAAAAATATTCAATGATAAAATATAATTGTGGCTTATTGAAAACTGCATGGTAAGGGTCACAAGAAGACCTTTGGTCACGGCAGTCTGTTATTAACAGAAACATAGGCGTACCCAGTTTTTGGCCAAGGGGGGGCAAATCAGGTTTTTTAAGCCGGATCCCCTGCAATTGTTTTAGCCTACACTAAACCACGAAACATATGAGGTAGGAGATCCTGCTATAATATATTGTAGTCCAATAAAAATAAACTGTGGTTGCATGCTTGCTGCGTTCGCGTATTTTGTATTTTGTATCATACAACATGGCCGGCCGCGGTTTTTTCTCAAATTAATGCATAATAGATATATTGTAATTGTAAAGTAAGTCTTACTCTAACGTAACTTTTATCGACAACACTATGCATACAAAAAACTTTTTTTACAAAAAATTTAACGGCCTTCCAAAAAAAAAACACTATCAAGTGAAAAATAACTGATTTCGGAAGTCAGTCTTTGGTTTTGTATTTTCATTTTTTTGCCACCGACTTCCGAAATCAAAGTTATTTTTTACTTTTTAGTTGTGGTACCTACACAAACCTCCCACAAATATTTGAATACCACTACCTGCTATGTAAATTACAGTGACAGGAACTATTAGAACATCATCCACATAAACTATAGTTAGGAAAAATACGTATTCTTGAAGCTAACTCAAAAACTCCTCATCAGATCTTGACCAAACTTATATAGGACCACTTCTGAACTATGCCCTACCAAAAACAAAAAGAATCATCAGAATCAATTCATAATTGGCGGAGTAATCGCGTAACAAACATACAAAAAAAAAAAAAACATACAACCGAATTGAGAACCTCCTCCATTTTTAAGTCGCTTGAAAATCCGTCCCTCCGAAGGTTCCATGAGTCGAAAGTTACAAAAACTGATTAGAAACTTATTAAACTGGTGGAGGGAGCCGTGTCACGGTTAGTGAAACATTTATTTTCCTTTCCTATTTACTAAATTGTTGAGCTGAAGCCTACGAGTTTATAGATACCACTAATAACTTGTCTTGATAGCTAGCCGTAACTAATTAATTATACACTCAAGAGCCATGCATGGTTGCATAATTGTTATTACGTAAAACAGGTAGTTTGGTACATTAATACACACTTGACTAATGTCTATTATTTCGTCAAATGTACAAGCAGGCCCGGACTAACAGGCCCAGGGTCCCTGGGCTTGACATTTGAGCCCCCCCTCGCCATCCCTAAGCAAAATTATCACGTCGAATAGGTAAGGTTTATTTTGACTATTCATACAGTAGGTAATAGGAGTAACTTTGTCGACTTACGCAAAAACGTTAAAGGATTAAAAATAACTAAAATGGTTAGCCCTCCTCGGAGAAGTAAGATTTCTATTAACAATTTAAAATAGAAATAGGAATTGTTTTGTTGACTGTTGCATAAAACCTGAAGGAATAAGAGAAACTATGAGGTCAGATTTCTTTTGACCATTGATAGGTAATATTCCATTGGACCATGATGACGTCGAAGAAACGCAGGGCCTGTAGCATTTGCTGCACCTACTACGTGGTTAACCTGTACCCTAATTACGTAATGCAAAATCAATCCGAATCTGAATCGTTTTGAAACCGATTGCTAATCCATAGCTCCGTAAGTTCGAAAAAAAAATCTGCAGAGCAACGTAAATAACGCAATGAATGTTGTTGAACTGTCAAAATGAAACAGATTTATCGTTATCGTTTACGAAAATATGTTGCGTAATTAGAAAGCTGGCCTTGTGCGCCTGCCGACAGGCATGCAAGCTACCTGGTCGGCGTGGCTGGGTTGGCTTGGGTCCTCTAGGCTGATTGTACAGGAGACTTAAAAACAATAAGTTATAAGTAAATCTATCAGGTTTGAGTTGTTTGTTACTTAATCTGTCGCGCGCGCAATTAGCAGACACAATAGAATTTTATTGTTATCTGTCTCCAATATGAGACACCAGTATTATAAAGGTTAATGACTCGTACATAAACGACTGAATAAATTAAGATGACACTTTTGCATACGCAGGGATTTATTTTTAAACGTTGCTTAAAAGTTATGTAGGTAATGATTCACGTCTGCTTGACCATAATTTTTTTGGCGCTTAGCGCCTTTTAACTTTTAGCAACGTTTAAATAAAAACAGGCGAGAGGTGTCGTGGGACACCCGATTGCAACGAAGTTTCTTTCGCTTTTGCACACTTGGCTAATGAGGACTGAACTACCGAAAAAAAGAGTAAAGAAAATGTAACATTTTGAAACGTTACTCTTTTTTTAATCTAGCTCACAGTCACCAAGAGAGAGTATTACGTGCGGTGCAGATAGTGCAATCCACGACGACGCGCCCCACACCGCGATTACTGTACTTTAGTACGGAGCGGAGCGGAGTGGGGCGCGTCGTCGTGGAGTGCACTATCTATGGAACTTCAATACCAAAAAAAAAACATTGATATTTTATAGGATCCAGCATAAAATAAAACTTCAAAACTAAACATCTACAATTTAATTTTGTATCTTATGGAATACAAATTTTGTGGATTCTTATAATTTACTTGTAACTACATACTTATTACGCCTGGGTCTTGCGACAGGCAGGCCTGGCGTTAGAAGATATAAGATAGGTATAATATTACATTACATAATATAAATACTACAATACGGGCTAGAAATTTGGATATTTTTAGACCAGTTTCGTTTAGGGAACTAAAAACAAAAAAAAAACGAATAAGATTTGTTTAATCAACTGCATAAAAAAATGGAAAGATAATAATGATTAATTATTGTTGAGCTGATTTTTATCTTGGAATTGTATAAGTAAAAAAAAATTTTTTTAAACATACTGTATTTTTTACCTTCAAACATAATCATGATAAAAATCAAATCCATTGCATGTTACTAAACATGTCTAAAATTAGTCACTAAATGTAACTAAAATTACTAGGTACTTTAATTTAACCATCTACTTACAATGAGATTTTCTAATTAATAAAAAAAAACATGCGATTTTGAAAAAAAATAATACGCATCTTTTATTATTACAATAATAAACTTATTTAAGCTTATAATAGAATTCTAATAGTGCTATAATAATATAAAGGCTTCAAGTCCTTTTTTAACTAATGAAAGACGACAAAATTTACAAATAATAAATTCCTTATTTAAAAAACAAAATAATCTATTTTCGTATAAAATAAAAACATATTTATTTTTTCTTGATAAATTCATTTTGGAGCATGTAAACCTAATATTACTGATACATGTTTTGAAAGCCATCTCCTTTAAATAGCTGCCTAAGTAGAAAATAGCTGCAAGCAACAAACTTTTCTATGGCCAAAAAAAAATATTAGGGTTCCGTACAAAAAGGAAGCCAACGCCTATTAGTATGGCTCCACTTTCCGTCCATTTTTCAAAAGGCTTCTTTTTTCACATCTTTTCAACCGTAATGGTTAGACACTTGAAATTTTCACAGAGTGTGTACTACAAAGGTCGCGATGACAACAATTAAAATAAAATAAAGAAACGTTAATCCCCATACAAGAAACGTGTTTACTTTTTACTAAAGTATTAAAACAATATGTAGTTCTAAATATTATAGATACGGTGATACCGGTGGAACCCTTCGTGTGCAAGTCCAACTCACACTCGGCCGTTTTTTGCGAAAACGCTGAACCAGCTACATTGGAGAAATAAATAATTTGTGGTGTTTTATTTAGTAATATGGCAAGAAAAAATGCTAGTCTAGATTATTTTAAGCTTATTTATTTTGTAAAGCTACTTCTATCCCAAACTGTTCTGTATTATCAAATTCATTTATTTACGTAACACAGGTTTATAGGTTTAGGTACACTGTATTGTAATTGTAACCATAAGTGGTGTGCAAATTTTGTTTGCAAAAGTCAAATTTAAATATTTTCACACAACTGAAATAATGTCAAAAGTTACACCAAAAATATTTCTGGCAAAAAAAACACCCTGTATAAGGGTTACGTGAGTTGATGCAGGATAAGAATAAGTATGTATATATCGATGGCGAAGTGCCAATAACACCTGACAAAATAAAACATTTTCATTTAGGTTTCATATACGAATGCCTTTAAATTCAAAACGATAAAAAAGTGAATTTCTCAGAAAATGTCACTTAGGGAGTTATCGGCACTTCGCCGTCGATATGTAGGTATGTCTTGAAGGTTTAATAAGGAATTTTATGGCCAGTAACCAATAAAGAGTTATTGGTCGATGACAAAGAAGAGTGTGACTGGCCATAAAACTAGCTAGTTGCCAGTCAAAAAGCGATCTTTTAGACTGGCAACTAGAGCTTTGAGTGCTAAGGTCTTAAGGTTCAGAGATAGGACGTTATAAATAAATTATATTTTACAAATATATTTAAATAAAAAAAATCTGTTACAAAACGATAAGAATTATTTTTAATTTTAGAAATTTTATAATTTATGTGATGTCATTTAATTTTTTTATAATTTTAAGGTTTAATAGAGATAAAGAATTCTTGATTCATTGAGTCATTAAATTATAATTCTTTTATTATTTTAAAATATTACTCAGATATGATTGTTTGTAATTATTATACTTTTCCTTTTTTAATTTCGTCTGGTTCCGAATATAATAGACATGACTAACGACATACATACCGGGTGGGAGGGACATCGACGCTAAAACTGATACCATGGATTCAGTACATGATTCTGAACCCAACTCCGTTGAAATTTTTCGTCGGTTATTATACAAAAATTCTGCTGTTCCTGTTTTCTATGAAACAGCTTTTTTTTTTTTACTAATCGACGAAAACTTTCTTCCGAGAGTGGGGTTCAGAATCATGTACTGAATCCATGGTATCAGTTTTCGCTTCGATGTCCCTTCCACCCTGTATAAGTAAATAAAAATAATAGTAATAATTATATGTTTTAATAATATCAACATTACACTGAGAAGTTTAAAGGTTTTTAAAGCCAAAAAATGACACTGAGATTCTGTGAAAAATAGTTTTAGATCTAATGAGAGCATTTTTAAAATTATTTTATGGCGCCTATTTTTTTTTCAAAATTAGAATTATTATTTTATATGAAACTGCATAATCAGCCTCACTTCTGGGACACAGACCTCCTCTCTGTGTGAGAGAGTAGGCCATATCCACCACGCGGGCCCAGTGCGGGTTGGCGGATGTCACATATCTTCGAATTTTTTTATGAATATTCAGTTTCCTCACGATGTTTTCCTTCACCGTTTTGAGAGCAGTGATGATGAAATAATTTACACAAAGTAAAGTGCCTGCTAGACATGTATTTTTTTGCTATATTAATGTTTTTTGTCTGAATTATTTGATGAAAAACGACGCCATTTTGTGATTAATTTTTTATGAAAGTAAATTTCGTCGAACTTACAAATACTTATATACTAATTAAGTACTGGCTTGGAATGCATACATACTATATCTACGTATAATTGGAATTACATCAATTTGTTGCGGAAAACACTAATATACAGGGTGTATCAGAAATGTGTGGTCATATTTAAGGGTGTGGTTACAGACCATCAAACGAAATAACTTTCTCCATGGGACTAACATCGTAATGGCGAAATTATAATCAGCTGTTCCATACATTTGGGTCGAGTAGGTATTGAACTTTTGTAAGTGTACCATGGATGATTGTCTCTACCACTCCAGCGCTAGGGCTCTGTCTCGCATAGGGTCCCAGCATTATGCTGAGCGATGGCCGTTTTGCGTGGATGTGACGCATATTTTCCCCCAACTTGTTCTTTTTGTTTTGTGTTCCTTCTTTGCGTCATATTTACCGCAAATAAACGTATTTTGTTTCACTCTTCTTCTCTTTCTGTCACTCCTTAAATATGACTACACATTTCAGGAACACGCTTGAGAATTTGACACTTGGAAAAAATTAAGACATTTCTCAGAAAAACACTTGTTCCCATAGTAAGAGATTCAATAAGACAGAAATACATATTTAATTATAACTAATCTGTTCTAAATTAGTGTTTTCTTTAACACATTATTTCTATAATAAGTATTAATAGTAGCAAATCCTTCTGATATGATATATGGCTCATCCATGGTTCAAAATAAAAAATAGTTTCTTTATCTGAGTATTAAACTTACATAATTTCAAACAATACAACTTAAAACTATTCAAAAAGTAATAATTAAAAACTAAAAATAAAGCTGCAAAAATACTTAAAATAATAGTAAAATAAATTCTTTATTACAAAAAAAGATCCTATTATGTACTAAAAATAATAATAGTAGCTACCTACCACCATTTCTAGTTTTAAATTGTATAAAAATATTATTTAATTAATTTAAAAAAAAAAACAATTCCTTTAAATATTATAATATTCAAAATTGTAACTTATTTTTACTTAATCCCTTTTGAGATAGGCAGTAACCCAAGTTGTAAAACTATAGATTGATACTGCTAAAAGTTGTATTTCCTAAAATCAATGTACATAATTCAAAACATTTCTTTTCAATTAATGTAATTATTTCTTGATGGCGATGTCATATTTCTACGAGTATCATAGCGCCTCCGTTTGTATTTGAGCCAGAATAAACGTGACATCCTTTTTTTAAATGGTAAAGTCAGATAATTAATGAAGTAGTAACAAAAATAAATATATTCTTGTAAAATTGTGACAGTTCTTAAAAAGCACTAAAAGGCCCTTCTTCCAAAAAAAAATAATAAAAAAAACTGTCAAAATAACGTACGTACGTATAGAAATGGAGTGGTAACAGTATTAATAATAAATGTCAAAAAAGGAATAAAATTGTCAGGTATTATTAATAATAACGTCAAAATAATTATGTTATCAATATAATTATGAGAAAATAATAAGCTGCTTATTCAAGATCGTCGAAAACATGTTTATAGCCGTATTGGCTATTTTACGAATTATTAGCCCCAAATCGATCTACAGGCTATAAAATGGGCTTTATTAATATAATATTAGGACGGATACTAATTACATAATTGCACTTATGGAATGTGTATTATTATAATAATAGAATTTTTCACTATTCATATACTAATAGTACTAAAATACATAATAATAATTGTGTTATATTTGACCTTATTAAGAAATGTTCAGTAAATTTTATATTTATTCAGTAAAATTTTAATCCTCTGTGCTTTCACTGGGTTTTGATTATATTTTTAAATAATAAATATTTGTTAGTCACTGGCATTAAATTTGTATTTTCTATTGGAATACGATTAACATATTAATAATTAAATAATTACAAATATCTTTTCATTGAATTATATTTTAGAGAGCGATCAAAATAATAACAAACAAAAATAAATCCGTTTTTAGGCACCTGCCCCACAGCCGACGAGGAAGCGACTAGCTATCAACGATTTTATTGCCCAAGAGACGTATAAAAGATTGTAGTTCCCGTGTGAGTAAAAGAGATTATATTATATTAATAGTTAATCTGTTCACACTGCCAGCGAGTACTCGTTTGTTGCAGCGACAAGAGCTATCAAAGAGAGTGCTCGCTCAGCGATGCTCGCTTGGCGGGCAGAACACTCGCTGAGTTCACACACACACTTGGTACACATCAAATTTCCAGTATATAAGCAAATCTCGCATTGTATAGAATTTCCGTACAATTGCAATGTGAGGCCAGCTTGTACTAGAAATGTATAGCTTGATATGGAGCCGTGTGTTCATAAGCTTACAGTTTGCGTCAAATAACTTGGCCGCTCTGAAGTTAGGTTGCGCATGCGTGCTGGCATGCGCGCTACTTTACGTTTTTTAAGTAAGATTGACTACTGCGCAGTCATTTGTAGTCTACTTCAGAGCGGCAAAGCTAAAGTTCTCGCAAAACTTTATGAGCCCTCTGAACGTAGGCCCGAGTACTAAACCGCGCAGGGCACAGATGAGTGCAAAATCATTTATTTTAAGCTGTGAAACATTTTTTACTTACTGCGCAGCCACTCGCGTGCAACTTCCGAGAGCTCAAAAAGTTTTGCGCATATTGTATTTGACGCGAACTGTACCAGCGGGTAATCGCTCATCGCAGTCGCGCACTCGCTGCTCGTTGCTCGCCAACTCGTTTCTAGTTGCTAGCTAGTTGGTGCTGGCGGTGGGACATGTGTCTTAGGACATATCAATTTAACCCATGACACAGCGTAAACATTTATCAATGAGGTCATACAGATGTATAATGTTTTATCCATACAATTAAATTAGTCTGTGACATCAGTTGTGACAATCTCTGTGAATACGTATGTTGTATTCTATGAAGGGTATCTTCTGTTCGTGGATTGGGTAGCACAGGTCCTGGAAAAGAAATAATGGGGTTAGCATCTACTTAATAAAATTCTTGTTTTGACTGCCCCGTCTCGTGGTCGCGCGACTGCTGACCGTGGTCCCAGGTCGGGTAGTGTTAAGCTTCGTGCAGACTAGCGCGACGCGACACTAGTTATTGTTGTACTGTGGAGATTTCTTTGAAATTGTATTGTTCGAGTCGCGTCGCGCCGTCGCGTCGCGCTGGTCTGCACGAGCCTTTATTGGGTTTTCCAATTAGGAATTTCTTAGTAACAGCCCGGAGTTTGGGAGTTGGCGGTGTGACACCCCCGCGCCCCGCGCGCACGTGGCCCCCGCCCCTGCGCCTGCTCCCTCCCGCGAGTGTCGGGTGCCGTCCCTGAGGACTGCGAGAGTGAGGGAAGAGGGTGCACCTTTGTCTGCGCACACGCCTGCACTATAATATCTCCCGCGCCGAAGGCTAGTCTCCGCTGAGATCGGTCGCCATGGCCGAAATTCGGTATGGAGATAGTCCTCCATACCG
This sequence comes from Xanthia togata, assembly GCA_963853775.1. NCBI lineage: Eukaryota > Metazoa > Arthropoda > Insecta > Lepidoptera > Noctuidae > Xanthia > Xanthia togata. The sequence goes on along the minus strand of OY970817.1, from coordinate 7,570,017 downwards.
AATTAATAAACTTCTTAAATTCACTGGCAGACAAAGCACAGCCTAGACCACTGGTTCTAGAACCATCAAATATTGCACAAGAAATCCGTAAATAACGAATGTAAACTAAGGAAGGATTTTAGAAAATTCACCCCCTCAAGGGGTGAAATAGGGGATGCTAGTTTGGATGGAAGTTCATTTTTGCTGACGAGAAATTCCATCGAGCACACACTGCTAATTAGGTGGTAAGCATTCTTGCCAAATCGCTGAAATATTCCCATTATTGGACCCTGGGGAGACTGTTAAAGGGTTCTCCCCTGAGCTTCGGTGTACACGACAGTTCGTAACCATTGTACCACCATCGTCTTCTCTGAGTTTGTTTCGGCCTTTCTTCTCAGAGTAGTCAGATAGGAAACGCCGACCTCATCTAGTTTTTAAAATATGATTGACGTGTAAAAGTGTTTGTACAAACCTACTTGCAGAAATAAATCATTTATCATTTGTCTCTAAGGTCACTTGATGGGCGAACAGAGTCCTTTCTGAGAGAGGCCTATTCCAGGATGCTGCAGGACATTAATAGGCCAATCGCACGTTATCTAACTTGTACCTCATCCACCCTGCGTAAAAATTTCTCCACCTAGCCTGAGGGCATCCTATACATCATCACCATCCGACACATAACCTGAGTGTTGTCCAGAACCTGACCCATTTGCTGGAATGTCCTAAGTGTCAAAGTGACAAAGTGATGTCAATACATCTCACACCGATACTTTTGAGAGTCTAACGAACGCCACTGACGCTGCATATAACAGGGCAGGGCAGAAAGCAGAAGGTCTACAAACCTTATTAGGGAACAGCATCTTCAAAGGCAGGAAGCTGGCCCTGACCCTCAGCATCCTGTCGACATTACATTCGAGCGCCATCTTGATACTCCAGATGTCGTCAGCCAGTGCTGGCTTCGGAGGCTCCTTGGTAGACTGGCAGGATTTGGACGAGTCGTAGTTGCATTGCAGGTCGCAGACACGGAACTCCTTGATTTTTAAAGACCTGTGGGGGAGAAGATGTGTAATTTTCCTGTTGCAAGTAGCTTGTAATGGACAAAATCCATCTGTCCTGGGTTCGGTTCTCTGTCTTTTCGCCGAAAATTGTTTGCCAGATTTTCATTTGCCAACGTAACGTTTCGCAGAATTTTATTTCGCCGAATAATTATTAGCCAACTTATCATATAATTTTGTTTTATTTCCCAACCTCACAGTTACCAACTGTACGTTTGGTCTGCTTTTCATAATGACACTTTTTAAAATGCCAACTTTTAAGTAGCAGAATGTTATAGTTTGCGTAATATTCATTTAGTTGTTTATTGTTTACCAAATCTAGTAGGGTCTCTTTATTTTTATTTTTTAAAACTTTAATTTTAATGTGACCTAACCTAACTTAACTGCTTTCTTTTACAAAAGTGATTCGCTTCTGGTTGTTGTTTGTCATACTCTAACCCAGGGATGGGGAATCTTTTTCCTTCGCGTGCCAATATAATACTAACGAAATATATGGCGGGCCAAGTTGTTTCATTTTTGGCTATGTTAATTACTGAAATATATTGATGTATTTTTGAAACACTAATTTATTGTGCAATATTACAAAATAACTATTGGAATAAAAAAATAATTGGAAATTGTAGTTGAATTAAACTTTTAAGTTTACTGCGAAGTAGAAGGTTGAGGAGCGCTGGTCTTTGTGGGGACATGACTGTGACATGTGGAACTGTTTTGGTTTTTGCATGATTTCATCATAAACCGGCTCCATTTGTGATGCTGAACATTTTAGTAGTGAATAAAGGTGGTCATCCGAAAGTCTATTACGAAGACAATTTTTTCTTAATTTCATTATTGAAAAAGTTTGTTCGCACAAATAGCTTGTACCAAACATAGCCATTATTTTTTGGGCGTGGGCAACTATATTTGGGTATTGTGTCCTAGATATGGTCTTATAAAATTCCAATTTGCTGGTTATGAGAGTGAAATTACTAACAATACGAAATATTCTCTTGATTATTATTTGATGGTCGCGGGCCGGATTTCAAGCCTTCGCGGGCCGGAGATGGCCCGCGGGCCGTAGTTTCCCCATCCCTGCTCTAACCTAACCTATCATTATATCGTATCATTATCCTATCATATTATCATTATTAATATCAATGTATGAAAAGGGAACTGTTGCACTGACAAAACGTCATTCGTCTAATAGTTGTGTGGCCTAGTGAAATGTTTGACAAATGATAAATGTTCCAAACGTTTTGTGTCATTATAATAATCAGTTTAACAATAATTCTACCAAATGAAACGTTGTCATACAAAAATTTGCTAATCGTTAGTTGTCAAAGTGAAACATCGGCGAAACGTTGGTGATAATCTGCCAAACTATTTTCGGCGACAAGGCAGGATACCCCTGGGTTCGATTCCCAGGTTGGTCTAAGTATTGTTCCATTAGGAATGTCTCAGTAGCAGCCCGGAGCCTGGATTTGTGCCCGGTTGATGGCAATAGGCTCGCCCCCTATTACATGGGACTTACAACATATCTGGCGTACGTTTACCCGTGATGTGAGGAAGCGGGAGTATGTAGGATGTTAGCTGTGATGTGAGGAATCCTTCCAAGGTCATTATCGTAATATGCCTAGCCTAGTTTCCCAACTATGCTGGAGTCGACTTCCAGAATAACCGGATGCAGATGAATAGATGGAGCGACTGTCTATCTGACCTCCACAACCGATCGGGTGTTCTAATCAAGTTAAGTCATTTGGATACCCGAATGCAGGCTTGACAGTGTCTGCCGGGGTCGCGGGAAAGTCCGAAAGGGATACCGTGGCCCCTGGCAACGTACATGCAACTGAAGGAACACGGGTGGGTTTTAGTCAGTAAGAGCCTGACACGCCCTCCCGCCCCGCCTAGAGCGGCAAAAGCTATTTGATAATTTCCCTCCCAAAAAAAAAAAAAAGAAAAAAGACGAGTTTACGGGAGCGAAAAATCGATTTAGCTAGGTCTCATATTTGGAAAAATTGGTATTCACCGTATTTTTTTTTTACCCCAGCAGAGCTCGGTCGCTCAAAGTTTAGAACAAGATGGCTACCTTATAATAATGGCATGGCAGCATGGAATTAGTATGTAACATAGAATTAATATGAACTATCCTCTAATATTAAATGAGTTTTGCTCGGAGCTCGGTCGACCAGGTATTGTGTTCTAAGTTGATAGGGGTGCCGATTCTCTTGTCACAAATGCGTCTAAACTAGACTAAAAATCACCAAAATTTAGTTTACTCCTGTCAAACGATGATTTCCCATTCTGAAATAGACTAAAGTGCCACAACTTAACTATATTTTAGTTTGACAGCACTAAGATTGTACTGAGATTTTAATTTAGTGAAAAAGACAATTTAGCTATTCAGAATTTGACGTTTTTCACCAAAAATTTTAATTTTCTAACTAATTCTGACCATTTTTAATCGCCACTGAAAATGGTGTGGAATATTATTAGTTGTCATGAACTAAAATTCACACGAACATCTTGACTTCGGGTGCAAAAACAGTACTGTACTGGATATTTTTCTTTTCTTTTGCTTATATCTCGAAAATGGTGGGTCCTATCGCAAAAATAATGAAAATTTCGACCCCCTTTATGAAACGCTTATGGGGTATAAGCGTTTCATAAAGGGGGTCGAACTTTTAATACTCAACACGTAAGTAATTTTTTTTTTTTTTCATACAAAAAGTGAAAAATTCCATATAAAACACGTCGAGGCTGCCACCACTGCGCGCCTCCGGCTCTAAAAAAATTCACGGGGTAGGGCAAACAAGTATGTACCACATGGAGTCGCAATTGTCAAATTCGATTTAGTTGTGTCAAAATATTTTTTAAATTTAGAGACTTTTTACTACAGAATAGCGTTAAGATTCTCATAGCCAAAAGTAAGGAATTTTAGTTATAGTTTAGTCCGGTGTACAAGAGAATCGGCACCATTATGAGTTTCAGTGTGACGACTTGCAACGAAAAGATGTAAATTTTAAAGTTACAATGGAATTTGAACTTTGTCATGGACGACATTGAGTTTGTTGTTCCAAAACTTGATAACTCAGATTCGGAATTATTATATCATAAGTAAATTATGTAATTTCAAACCTTACCTGAACGTCAAATCGACGTGCTTGTGACTGAGGCAGTGTGACAGCGGCACTGTGTAGGTAAAGTTGTGTATGTTGTTGGCACACACGTGCTCCGTGAAGAGGGAGGAGTTGATGACGGACTTGCTCGATATACCCACGCGGACTATGTCGCATTCTGGAAAACGGAGAAAAAAGGTGTTTTTTTTTTTTTTAAGAATTTCCATGAATCTGTCAGCAGCTAGATGCCTCTAGAAGTAACAATAGGTACACCCCGATTCAAACTTAATGACGGCTCGGAACATGAGGCGAGTCGCTGCGCAGTAACGAATTCATGGGTCAGCGGGGGTGAGGGGTGCGGTACTGCGCAGGGAGTAGCGCACTTCCGAGCCGTCATTAAGTTTGAATCAAATTGTACCTACTTAAGTTTTTGCAAATAATCTTTTCTTTTTTTTCCACTAGGAATTTCTCCTGTATCGTGGTTGCGTTTACAATGATTTAAACACACATAAACAAACCGCCAGACCCGGAACAACTACTTGTAGGTCATACAAATATTTGTTCCGTGCGGGAATCAAACCCGGTACACGCAGTGCAGCAGTCGATCGCTTAACCACTGCGCCAAGCGTGCCGTCAAATATAATATGTTAAATAAACAATCGGCGTGAACAATATTCAACCTGGGCACTTCACTTGAAAAAGGTCAAGTCCCCTCCCCTCGGCTTGTGCCCAGGCCTATCACAAAATAGCGTTTTGACAGTTCGAGCAGCCGACGCATCGCAATTAGGTAAGTAGCAATTTGGCAGTTGTAATTACGATTATTTTGAGTTATAAATATATAGTTTTTTAAGTATGCAATTTTAATTTCTTTTGAACTAACGTTTATTCTGGTACGTAATAATAGATATTAATGTAGTAAAGAGAAATTTACAGTTAATTCTGACCGTTTTTTTTTTTGTAGTTTTATGATTTTGAACGGGTTTTATAAAAATATTCCATACATAATTATTTTAAAATTCTGAGGCCGCTATGAACCAAAACACTTTTTAAGAGATAGATATTAATATATATTTTTCATTTCGTTAGCTTATGTACGGTAGTCCAGTCCACGAGCTCGAAAATGTGCCGTCACCATTGATGTATTAAAAGAGGTAGATACGGGACTTAGTCACAGCGCCTGGTCCTACTCAACTACGGGATTGCCCGTAGTTGGCACTCAGTCGCGCACGGAACATCGTAGATCACACAGCTCAATAATTTCAGTTTTTTTGTAATAAATACGCTTCAAAATGACTTCTTGTGCAGCTAAACAGTGCTTTAATAATGCAAGAAAAAAAAAATAAGACACATGGGATTACTTACCACTCGTAAGTACAGCCAAAAATGTTAATTTGTTGAAAATTACAATAATATTTTGACGTTTGCTTCGCCATATTTGTGAGAGCGAGATAGATATTAAAAACATGCGTGAAAGACACGATACGCACACAATGCGCGAGGTGCTAACGCGATTTCGCTCGCACGTCAGCGCCGTCTCCTATCTCTATCCTCGTCTATCGGTAACTGTAGCTTTGCGACTGTGAGATGACACTGATCACAGATGTGTGAGTTTCGGTGCATGTAGTCGTGCGCCGAGCCCAAGTTTACTGATTGCGATGTTAGTACGTAACATATCTTCCTCCTTTTAATACATCAATGGCCGTCACGCATTTTATGAAAATTTACTTCGAAATTTTGGCTTTTATAAATAGATAAGAAAACATTTCGAAAAGCGAGGCCGCTATAAACTATACTAATAACTATTCTTCACCACTCCATAAGTGATAGTTGTTGAAGTCTTTCAGTTTCTCAGTATCATCATTTCAGCCATAGGACGTCCACTGCTGAACATAGGCGGGAGGTCTATGATTTCCAAAATGGCCGGTTGGAAGCGACCTGCATCCAGCGTCTTCCTGCGACCTTTATTAGGTCGTTTGTCCACCTTGTGGGTGGACGTCCTACGCTGCGTTTCTCAGTATAAGAACGCCATTTAACGCAAAAAGCACGGTCGAAATCATTCGAAATGTAGTAGCCAAGTTAAGGGACCAGCTTTTGTGTAACTTTTTCCAAAATATTGGCTTTATTTCAAAACTGCAGACTTCTTGAAAATTCCGAAGTGAATCACACTAATATTATAAAGGCGAAAGTTTGTGAGTGTGTATGTTTGTCTCTTCTTCACGCTGAAACTACTGAATGGATTTGGATCAAATTTGGCACACAGATAGTTTATAACCTGGATTAACACATATGATACTTTTTATCCTAATATTCCCACGGGATCGAAACTTATGAGGGTGAAACCATGGGGCGCAGCTAGTAGTTAAATACTTAAATGCTTTTACTTCGTTTGGTTGGACAAAATTTTCAACATCAGAAATTAATTGGCTGTAAAAAATATGGACTCAAATTGGTCTAATATCGCAACATCTTAATTCTTAACAGTGGTGCCGATTCTCTTGTACACCGGACTAAACTAACTAAACTATCACTAAAATTCCTTACTTTTGGCTATGAGAATCTTAACGCTATTCTGTAGTAAAAAGTCTCTAAATTTAAAAAATATTTTGACACAACTTAATCGAATTTGACAATTGCGACTCCACGTGGTACATACTTGTTTGCCCTACCCCGTGATTTTTTATAGCCAGAGGCGCGCAGTGGGGGCATCGACGTGTTTTCTAAGGAATTTTTCACTTTATACAGGGAAAATAAAAATAAATATTACCTACGTGTTGAGTATTAGGGGTATAAGGGTTTCATAAAGGGGGTCGAAATTTTCATTATTTTTGCGATAGGACCCACCATTTTCGAGATAAAAGCAAAAGAAAAGAAAAAAATCCAGTACAGTACCTACTGTTTTTGCACCCGAAGTCGAGATGTTCGTGTGACTTTTAGTTCATGACAACTAATGATATTCCACACCATTTTCAGTGGCGATTAAAAATGGTCAGAATTAGTTAGAAAATTAAAATTTAGGTGAAAAACGTCAAATTCAGAATAGCAAAATTGTCATTTTCATTAAATTAAAATCTCAGTCCAATCTTAGTGCTGTCAAACTAAAATATAGTTAAGTTGTGCCACTTTAGTCTATTTCAGAATGGGAAATCATCGTTTGACAGGAGTAAACTAAATTTTGGTGATGTTTAGTCTATGAATCGGCACCAGTGTTTGTCAAGTACTTAAGGCGCAGCATTCCGAAACCGGGGTTTTTTAAAGCAGCGTATCTCTTAAACCGTAAATAATTTGGGCCAACAAAAAAAGAATGATATTTTCAAGTCTTATTTTAATACAGTGATCGAACTCAAACCATAATTAAACATACATTAATGCTTCAAAAAAATCTTCAAACACACCTCTTAATTGTCTTTAAAAGCAGTTTATACCTTCACTAACAATTATAATTAAAAATATACCATAAAATGTCTAATGTCAACCTGCATTCTGTGATGGATTATGATGAGTAATATGAGCAATATGATGAAAAAAACAACGAAAAACATTGAAAAAGTTCAAAAGTGTGGTTATTTTCTTTACTCTTTACACGTAAAGAAAAAGACAGAGACAAAGGCAAATCGGAACCCTGCGCCTTAATTAAAAATTCAGTACAAACACTGTTTAGACGGTGCAACATTTATAGTTCCTTCAACTTGTATAACACAGGCTATTAAATCGTATAGTGTAAATCTGGCTTTAGCATAATAAAATCATTGCAAACTTACCATGAGACCCACTACTCTCATGCGATTGTAGCTCGGAACTGCTTTTCCATTCTTCTCTCGTCTCCCGTTTATTTCTCACCTCTCTCTTCATCCTGCTCCCATTATCGGTCCCATTCAGTTTATTAGGATCCAAAAAATTTGCCATAAACTCTTCATTTTTAAAAGAATCGTTTTCATTTTTATCCGATCCAGTATTTAGTGTGTCTGTGTTATTTTTGTCTGCGGTAGCAGGAATGAGTAGTTTGTCTCTTGGGACGGGTTCTAAGGGTTTTGCGTAAGTGTCGTTTAGTTCCTTTTTGGCTTTTGAGCCTTCTAAAGGCTCTTGGTTGTCGTAGGTTTGTGGCGTATCCAGGCCGCATGGTGACTGAAAATTATGAAACTTGCTTATTATTTAGGTACCTGTGTTACGAGATATATATACACGGTGGAAGGGACATCGACGCGAAAACTGATACCATGGATTCAGTACATGATTCTGAACCCCCCTCCGTTGAAATTTTTCGTCGGTTATTTATTTTTTTATCTACTGTTCCATACATTTTGGCACCGTAGGTATTGAACTTTTCTATGAAACAGCTGTTTTTTTTTAATAACCGACGAAAACTTTCAACGGAGTGGGGTTCAGAATCGTGTACTGAATACATGGTATCAGTCTTCGCGTCGATGTCCCTTCCACCCTGTATATATATATATATATATATATATATATATATATATATATATATATTACAGGGATCTCGCTCACTAGATGGCCACGTATACGACATTAGGTCGCACCGACCATCTATCTAATTACGCAACAAATTTTCGTAAACGATTGGTACGACAAATTTGTTTCATTTTGGCAGTTCAACAACATTCATTGCGTTATTTACGATGTTGAGCAGATATTTTTTTCGAACTTGTGAAGCAAAGGATTAGCAATTTCTTTCAAAACGATTCAGATTCCGATTGATCGTGCATTACGTAATTAAATAAATATAGAAACATACGAATCGCGAATTTGGTCGCAACGGCCAACTAGTCGGTTTCTATAGTTTACCTGCCGATCTATTCTGTAAAAATCTTACCGTGAAAACTTAGGTGAAGTGAGCGTGAAGTGAGCTGTTATGTCGCCTTCTGCTAGAGACTGACAGCTCACTCCGAGCTCACTTCACCTAAGTTTTCACAGTGAGATGGTTACAGAATAGCACTGCTGGGCGGAGCGACCAAAAGTGATGAGATCCCTTAACTGTGAGACTCTTGGGTGGTAGGTTAAACCCAATCTTGGAGTCCTGAAGTCCTTGAAGATTATTAGATATGACAAAGAAAGGCAGTTATTTATTAATTAAACGTTTAGATGATACGTCCAGATTTAAAGAATTTAAGCCCAGGTTTTGAATTTTCGACTCTCTGCTTAGCGCCGAGAGTTGAACATCCAACAGTGTGTTTTCTTGACGCGCTCCAATACGCGCTGGATGCGCTCTGTTGGATTCTCAATGCTTGGCTTAGTACCGAGAGTTGAAAATAAAGTGTACGAAAAAAAATCGAGAGATCTAAGATCTAAGAGATTTGGAATATAGATGACCAACTTTTTTACAAGATGTTGACCATCAATCAAATAAACGATTAACGTAGCAATTAAATTCTTTAAACATTTTTTGAACTATTTCCTTCTTTTAACTAGGGACCTTAAAAAATTGTTTATACCATGAATACTGGCACTTAATATGTCGCAGTAAGATGGTTATAGCCGTGATATAGTTATATCCCTAGGGATATAGATAAGTATACCGTAATACAGTTATATGAAAGCGGTTCATTACTATCTTACTAGGAATATATAACTATTAGGGCACTCCCACCAAATAGGTAAGGTTAGGTTAGAACTGTGACCAACCACGCGCGAGCCGAGCGAGCGAAACGAGTGGTGCCCTGGCAGCGGCTGGCGAGCGCTACGTCGAAATTGGTCGCAGTAACAAAATAAGGGCACTCGACAGTTATGAACCGCTTTCATATAACTATAATTGCGGTTATAGCTATATCTCTAGGGATGTAACTATATCACGGCTATAACTATCTTACTGCGACAAATACATATCCTGAAGATTATATTGATATCTTACCAACATTGATCTGATCCATGCTGTGATTCTTATTATATCCTTTTGAAGCAGCGTGTAAATAATTTAAAAATTACAATACGATATCAAAATTGTTATTAGTGTATGTGATGGCTTTACCACATAGTGTTATTCTCTAAACATCACTTCGAAATTAGAACAGTGTCTCGTTGTGAATCCGCGATGTGTTCGATGATTTCGAATTGTGTGCGCTCACTTGAGTGACGTTCCAAGCGAACTTTACAGAATAGCATTATTCATTGTCTTTAAGTAAAGTTTTCTTACCTGGCATTCAGAATCCAATAATTCATTATTACTGTTGGCTGGAAAAGAGCAGCCACCTCCAATGACGTCAGCGATCCGTGTTAGAGATATAGGACGCTCTGTTTGTAGAGATTGTAGGGTAGGTACTGTGTCTGCAAATAGAAGAGTATCTATGTTAATGGTAGGAGATATAATTATATTTTTTGATTTCACATGAGTCATTTCAACTTTGCCTCTACATTTGGCATGTTGGTGACGCGTCGGCAGTTCTTTCGGTATTGCAGGTTGGTAACCTGTTTCCATCAGGCCTTTGATAGCCTATATTTTATTGACATAACATCACGCCTGTAATCCTCGAAGGGTTAGGTAGAGGTGTAATACACTCACGTTTCGCCTGTTAAACAATGTGTTTCAAAAACCCTGTCCGATCGAAAAGGGCACATACAGCCCTGCTAAGCCGAAAAGCGCTATCTTAATCGGAGTTAATTTTGAGAAAAAATACTTCTTGTAAATTGTAATTTAAGGAAAAGTTCAGAGATAAAAATCTTCTTAGTGGTTTTTTGAAATGTTTTAAGTTGTAGAGCGCTTTTTGGCTTATACCATTAGATGCGAAATTGTTATAGCTATTGAATGGTATAAAACACTAAAAAGGCGTATCTCATAGATAACGCCTTTCGGCTTAGCAGGGCAGCATAGGTAGGTACTGCAATAAAATTACCAAAAGTATTAAAAAAAACTTAATATTATTAAAAACTACCAGACGTTCTCCTGTCAAAAATTAAATTTGATTGATGATGATTTGAACGATGTTTCGGCTGTTTCTTTGGATTTTCCGATATATTTTTTTCCTAAACCTCGCCTGTATTGATTGAGGCGAACAAATAAAAAAAATAAAAAAATCAAATCGGTCGAGCCATTTTCGAGTTTTTGCGAGACTAATGCACGTCAATTGATTTTTACAACTAAAAGAAAAAAAAGTTATTGCTATTTAAAATTCGCGTTTTTAGTACTTTAGAGGCATGAGGAACAGGGTGTAAAGTTCACTCATCCACCATAGAAAAGGGAGGATCCTCCGACCAGACGGGTGTTGTGTCTGGCGGGCCGACTGCCCGACTGTTGATTTCGGATAGTCTTATCTATGTCGTTCGCGCGGTAAACTCTAATTGCGCAATGCAGGATTTGTGTGACGTCATGTCTTAGATGCGTAGTTCGTATTTGGCGGTGTAACCGCTACATCACTCCCCTCCGGAGACCGGAGGTCGATAGTGGGCTGAGTCTTGTATCTTGCGATGCTTCACAGTGCCAGCTAAGGTTCCAGTGAGTCGGAACCGGGTGCCGCACAGTTCGCGGTGAGTCGGAACTGTCTGCGATGATTGCGGCGGTTGTGGTGATTGAGGTGATTGCGGTGATTGAGGTGATAGCGGTGATTGCGCTGATTGAGATGATTGCTGTGATTCCCCAGTGAGTCGGGGTGATGAGGCTGAGGGTGATGACCAGGAATGCGCGTTCGCTGCATGCTGGTGGTCAGGATACCCGTTGAAGCCGAGGGTGCTGGCTGTCTGTGTGACTCGCCTCACGAAAGCTTGCGGGAGTGATGATGATGACGTCACGCTGAAGTAGTTGCACGAAGGCTGCGTTGACGTTCATACTCGGGGTCACCAATTTAGAGGCATGAGGAACAGGGTGTAAAGTTCACTCATCCACCATAGAAAAGGGAGGATCCTCCGACCAGACGGGTGTTGTGTCTGGCGGGCCGACTGCCCGACTGTTGATTTCGGATAGTCTTATCTATGTCGTTCGCGCGGTAAACTCTAATTGCGCAATGCAGGATTTGTGTGACGTCATGTCTTAGATGCGTAGTTCGTATTTGGCGGTGTAACCGCTACAGTACAATCATTAAATTATCCCAATTCCATAAAAAAATGGTAACATAACAGGGGTCATAATTTATGACTTATAGAAACCCGCTATACGATGGCCGCCCGCGCCCTATGTTACACCCTGGTAAAATTACCCATTGAAACAAAATGCGTTTATATTTTCTTTTTTCCTGAAATTTAGCACATAAATAGACTCAGTACTATTCTTAATAACAACCTCACGGATCGGACAGGGTTTTTGTTACACGCTGTACCTATTTAAGTCCCACGTAATAGCGAGCGAGGTTATTGCTATCAACCGGGCACAAATTCACACCCCGGACTGCTATTTAGTCATTCCTGATTGAAAATTAAATAAGACTGTCCGATCTGCAAATTGAACCCAGGACTTCATGCTCAGCCAACGAGGCAGCCTTTATAACTCATAATCAATCAATATCTGTTTCATTTTGACAGTTCAACAACATTCATTGCGTTGTTGAGCAGACAAATTTATCGAACATATGAAGCAATGGATTAGCAATATCCTTCAAAATAATTATGGTTATGATTTAACTATTGTCTTTGGCAAAGCAGCACGCGGGCATGACCACCATAGGATCGGGTTTTGGCGACGGTAGAATAGACAAAATGACAGATAAACAATCACAATCTGTTATTTTGTCTATTCCCGTTCTAAAACCCGTTTCTATTAACTCAAACTCAAAGCATTTATTTCAATTAAACCATTTACAGGCACTTTTGAATTGTCAAAGAGTCCGTCAGTTAGTCAGAAGGTTGAAGCTGCCCATTCCAAAACGTAGATCTCTATGGAGAAGAACGGGCAAGAAACTCCAAGGACACTCTTTTAAATATAGAAATGACAAAATCCTGGGTACATTACTCTAAAAAAAAAATGATTAAAAATAAGCCCTGACAGATAAGAGATGACCAGTCCCAACTGACGGCGCCCGTTCACGAACACGACGCGTGGATCGGCACCATCCAGCTCAACCATTTTGTAGGGAACCGAATGATCCAACGTATGGTTATATGGTTGTCATATTACGCGTGCTGTAGTAGGTACTTACTTATAAGATTACTTCCATAGTTCTTCGTAGGATGTGCAGAAGTGGATATCGTATGAGGGGACTCTGTTGGCGCCGTCGTTATGTACTCTTGAGTCGTCTTGTGAGGACCTTTCTCTGTAATAGTGTTTGCAATTAAGTGGATTGATCGATGTGTTAGGTTAAGCTGTGTATACTGCGGTCAGTGCAGTGGATAGGTGAAATGTATCATTCAAATTAAAAATATTTTTATTTCACATAAACCTACAACAACAACCGTGCACCTAGCTTCTGACGTTTCATAAGTGCCCACTTATGAAACGTCAGAAGCTAGGTGCACGGTTCCAATTGGTCGTTTCCTATGGAGAAGAGCCGGCAAGAAACTCCACGGTTACTCTTTTAAAAGTAAATGGTATTTACAATCAAGTTACAGTGTTTATAGGTATGAGAGGACACTGTAGGCCTATCAACAAGTACCAGGTACTTAATAGAACATTCTAGCTATTAATAAAAGCTAGTGAGGCAGTTTGAGTATTTGCTAGTTTTTTTTAACAGCAGTATCATGTTAGTTTGTTGGCGTGCCCACATCAAATATTTTTTTGTGAATGATGCGCCGGCTAGTGCTTCTTAACTGTAAGTTACTTAACTCGTAAGTAGCAACATAAATAAAACGAACCTAACCTACTTACTTATGTACACAATGTACAGACTAGCACATCGACTTGCTGCAGTCTGTCAGATTTCTTTAATGGATTTTCAACTTTATCACTAAAGTATAAAGTTCAATGTTGATTGGGAAAGTTTGATGGATTGGAGTGACTTGATGTGCTGGCGTCTGTACTTTAATTGTTTAATTACCGATTGTTCTGCTTTAAGTAATCGATATATTATATATCTGTGGAGCCTAGTTATTAGCAAATTGATAATGTTTTGTTATTACTTATTATTTCGAATTAGTCTATATAGTCTATACAGGGTGTTTGGCGCATGGACCGACACAATTTTTTTAGGGATTTGGGAGGTCATTAGCTAGGTTCTACCCATACACCCTTTGTCCCAAATGTCACGGTTGGTTACATATGATTATTTTTTTAAAATGAAAAAAATTCCCAAAATGTGTCCTTTAATTTGAAATAACTTTTTTGTTTGTGGGTGTAGTGGCACAAAACAAATTTTGTTGCATTCTACAAAGTCCTTTAAATCTAAAAACATCTTTGTTTTATACAACTGGTTTCAAGAAAATTCCTTACAAGCTTCCAAAGTTAATTTTTGTATTTAATGAATGAAATTTTACAACTTCTAAATTAATTATAAAAAAAACTTTTGGGACAAAGGGTGTATGGGTAGAACCTAGCTAATGGCCTCCCAAATTCCTGAAAAAATTGTGTCGGTCCATGCGCCAAACACCCTGTATAATAAATCATAAATAACCAATTTCTTTTTCAATGGGTTTTAGTTCAAATAAAACGAATAGCTCACCTTTTGCTGTTTTCTTTGATGCGGTGTGCTGTGATGATTTTATATTCTGAAACAAAAGAACATAGTTTAGATACAACATTACCGATTGTGGCAACATTACCGACCAAATTAACATGTTTTTTTTTTTTTTTTTACATTCTTCCTTAACATAATCACGCTATTATTTGTCATTATATACCTACAATTTAATTTAACCGTGGAGTTTGAGTTAAGAGTGCTCATATGTTCAAATTCAATACATAAATTCAAATTCATAATATTTTATTTCACATAAACCTACATGGGCACTTATGAAACGTCAGAAGTTAGGTGCGCGTTTCCAATTGGTCGTTTCCTATGGAGAAGAGCCGGCAAGAAACTCCACGATTGCTCTTTTAAAAAGAATTGGCTTTTACAATGTTTTCAAATAACAGTGTTATTAGGTATGGGAGGACAGTGTAGGTCGTTCAACAACCTACCTGATACTTAACCAAATAATTATGGTCAACAAATCTACAGTCCACTAAGCCTACAGCGTTCTCACATTCACAAAATAGAAAATAATCTATTATTAAATCTGTAGATAAATAAATGATTAAAAATAAAAACGTATTTTAAACGAAATGACGTGATTGCTATTACAGCTGTAACAAATCTGAATAATTATCATGTCCACAAAAGCTACTAATAAAGAGTTGAAATTTAAGTGTAGGTATAATGTCAAATAATAGCGTGATTATATCAAGGAAGACCGTGACCGTGGCAATACTACCTACTGTGTCAATATTCCCTATGATGGCCCGTTGTATATTTCCTGGGGTGGCAATATTATATCGTACCTGTAACTGGTTGGGGTCGGGGTGCATCCTGTGCGGTGGCAATATTCCAATAGTGGAAATATTCCAATCTGCCGCAATAATTCCCAATATGGCAATATTACCCGATGTGGCAATATTATTCTTGGAGTGACAATATTATATCGTACCTTTATCTGGTTGGGGTCGGGGTGCATCCTGTGCGGTAGTAATACTCCAATCTGTCGCAATAATGCCCAATATGGCAATATTACCCGATGTGGCAATATTATTCTTTGAGTGACAATATTATATCGTACCTGTATCTGGTTGGGGTCGGGGTGCGTCCTGTGCGGTGGTAATACTCCAATCTGTCGCAATAATGCCCAATATGGCAATATTACCCGATGTGGCAATATTATTCTTTGAGTGACAATATTATATCGCACCTGTATCTGATTGGGGTCGAGGTGCGTCCTGTGCGCTGGCGGCTCGTTGTTCAGCTTGCCGTAGTGCGAGTAGGGCAGCTTGTCGTGCACACGGATCTCCTTCATTGATATCAGTTCTTGATGCTCGCGGAAGTATAGGGCTGACATTACTACGAGGCTGTAACAATGTAGGATTATTAAAAACCAGCCAAGTGCGAGTCGGACTCACAAACGAAGAGTTCCGTACCACCGTAAAATATTTTGCACAAAACGCTGAAAAAAATACGTTTCTTGAATGGGGTCTCCATTCAAGAAACGAACCTTTTTTATTTTTTTTATTTATTTGTATACGTATTACGGTTTATGAGATACAGTCCACCTGACAGGCAGACGGATGGACGGACAATGGAGGCTTAGTAGTACGCTTCGGGTAATGAACCCTAAAAATGCGGCAAGTTTGCCAGCATTTTCATTTTTTTTTATAGATATTGAATTAGTAGTTAAGATCGGACTACTAATTCAATAGCCATAAGAAAAAAAAAAAAATACCAATGCGATTGCCAAAAGACTGATGATTATTATAAACGTAAAAACCGTTCAATCGAGTGATACAAAGAAAACTTGCAAAAAGTATTGCATGAAATTTAAACGGCGGGTCCTTACATACACATAACATCAATAAATAAATAAAAAATGGCCTATTATTCAATTTAAAAACAAATTAAGACATTTATTATTGAAAAAAAAAAAAAAATACTATTGACGAATTCCTTCATGATAAATTGTAAGTTATTGATACTTATTTTGACATTGTATTATTATCTTTAATTCCATTCATTATTTATATTTAATATAATACTTAATGTCTTGCTAGTTTTTTTCTGTCATAAGTTATGTTGTGTTTCGTTGTAATTATTTAATTTGAATATGTTGATTATTCTTTTTGAATATAAATAACTAATTATGTGAAAGAGTGTACACTTTTAAGGTAGATTTTTGAGGAAATAATAATTTATTATTAAGAACTCATGTAAAATGTACCAAAAATCACACCATTATATGAATTTGAATCATGCCTGTATTTCCGAGGGAGTAGTCAGAAGTAAAGACTTCCGACTATTACACGCACATTTCGCCAGTTATGTTATAAGTGGGCAGATTCCGGTCTGCTAGGTACTAACAATTACTTAATAGCCGAACCCGATAATACTTTGCCAAACCTGGGTATCGAACCCAGAATGCAAGATACAAAAGATTATCAAAAACATGCCACTCTCAGAAGTCACTAGACTATTAAGAATAATAATTATGAATAGGACTCACCAAACAGCCATAATGAAAATCAATATAGTAATAACAATTTGCAGAAACTTATTAGAAATCAATTCACTGCTGGTATCCCCATACTCTTTCCGACAGCAAATACCCAATTTAGAGTTGCCATATGAAAAATTATCGTCACTTTTCAACCATAGACACGTATCCTTTTTCTTCGTCAAAGTACTTTCATAGCTCTCGTCCGGGTATTTTTGTATAGGCTCTGCATAAGTTGGATTTTCAACATGTTCCGGCTTTTCCAGTTTACTTGAATGATATCTAACACAAGTTTTATTATAGTTGTAATATTTCCCATATTTCGAGTAGTTTCCGTGACAGTTCTTGCACTGTTTTCTGGTATATTTCGGGGAGTTATGGCTTAGCTTATGGCAACACTCGTGTTTCCTGATGTTGCGTGCTATGTCTCTGATTTGGTCTATGGATATGTTTCCGTCACTGTATAGGGATTTTGATGAGTTTGACATTGCTGAATAGCGGGAATCTGAAACAGAAAATGAAAATGAGTTTTGGGGAGGCAGTTCTGAAGTTAGATCACTTACAAATAGAAAAATTGGTGGATTGGTGGAGCATGTGCCAGGATTATCAACGAAAAATCTTTTTTTTTTTACGTTTCCGGATCATTTGATATGTTCAACCTGTCGGGGCTGTGCCAGGTATAGATAATGCCATCCACGACGCCGCGCCCCACTCCACGACGACTGTACTGTAAGCTGTACTTTAGTACGGAGCGGAGCAGAGTGGGGCGCGTCTTAGTGAAGGGCCCTATCTATAGGTACCTACAGTTATATGTGGGTATGAAATGCCCAGACGTGTAGAGTAATAACGCGATCTTTTTAGCCTTCGGATTGGAAGTTCCTCTTCTACGAGTATCAAGCAACTCAGCCTATCGCAGTCCGCTGCTGAACATAGGTCTTTCCCAAGTTGCGCTACTGCACCCAGTTCTTCAACTTTGCCATCCAGTCTGAGCCACCCGGTTTTTTAAAGTAGTGGGTCCATCTATATACTTATGTACGTGGTCTCCACTCGAGGACTCGCTCAAGGCCCATAACCTATTTCATCATCTTCACTTACCATTACTAACACTGGACCGTGAGCTATCCCTCCTCTGCAACACGCTAATCTTGCACAGTTTCTTGTTGATCCTCTCGAGCTGGTCGATTCTGGACTCCAGGTTGCCTGTCACCTTGCAAAGCTCTTTGACAGCACCCAGGTTCTCCATGAAGATTCGGTCCTGGGAACAAAAATGAAATTAATAAATGTCGTTGCAATCGTAGGGCAAATTTGTCAACACAGCTAGTCTATGTTTATGGTCAGTGCCGAGTTACAAGTTACAACAGTCTTGAGGCAAGAGACTTGTAAGACCTCAAGCTGTTAGCTCTCTGTCACAGTTGACCATCGTGACTAACCTAAGGAAAAGTACATTTTAGCTATATGTTCAAATTAGTTTGTTGGGCTCAATAAAGAATTTTCTTTACCAGATTTAGGCTTCGGTTTTGATTTCACGACCTTTTTTGCTAGGAATATTTTTATTTGTTTAGCTTTTATTACCTTGTAGCGGTTACATCACCACATACGAACTACGCATCAAAGACATGACGTCACACAAATCCTGCATCGCGCAATTAGAGTTTACCGCGCGAACGACGTATATTAGGTCCCCACCTATGAAATTGGCGTTTTGTTAGGAGAATTTTAAAGAAGTTTCATTTTTCATACTAACATTTTCTTAATTTATCTAACAACACAACACTAATGTTTTAAAACTTGTATGCACTAATGTTTAAAAAGTAAGATTAAGCCACAAAAATAAGTTTTAGCTAAGTTTTAAAACAAATAGTGGTCATTTCTGCCAACAAAAAGAGGAGTAATTTTTTATGTTTAGAAAACTAAGGTTTGTGTAATAAGGTTTTTTTTACTATTGTCTATGATGGTCATTATTCGATATAATATCAAGCAATTGATGAATATTTTAAATCATAGAAGTGACGAGGTTCTCTATTTGTGAGAAAAAAAAGCCAATTTCATAGGTGGGGACCCAATATAAGACTATCCGACATCAACAGTTGGGCAGTTGCCCGCCAGACACATCACCCGTTTTCTACGGTGGATGAGTGAACTTTACACCCATTTCTTCATGCCCCTAAAACCTTATTCTCTACCAGAAACTTACGATTTCAGATTATGGTCTTTCTAATCAAGTCAATATTGGATTCCTCCATTCCCATTTCATTTCTCCATTAGTAATGTTTTCGTTTATCTAGTTTTTCTGACCTTATCGTCCATTAAAAACTTAAATCAGTGCTTCCATTAGTTTATCGACTCCAGCTTGCCGTCTTATAAATAATTACGAGCCAATTTTCACTACAAACATTGCCCTCTAAACTCGTCACCTTGTTAACCACCAGAAACTTGTGGATGGTGTCTCCGTTGGGCAGCGTGACGTCGCCGGCCTCGCGCACGGCCTCGGGCAGCACGCGCCGCAGCTCCTGCGCGATGACGCCGGTGTCCAGCGGCGGCGCCGCGCGCGTCGGGTCGTAGCCGAGCAGGCCCGAGTGCTCCGCGAACGACGGGTCGTAGTTGAACCTGGTCGGAGAAAATACCTATGTTGTTAAAATTTTGCCTAGAATCTAGCCTAAAAAATCGTTTCAGTCCAGCCAGAGGTTTTGTGGTAGATGTCGCTATCAGCGATATGACCGCTGTTGTATCCATAGGGATGATGACTAAAAAAATGTTTTTTGTCCGTAATGTAGATTATGAAAAAATAACGTACACGTATGTTTTCTTGTTTACGTTATCAAAAGATTACGGCGATGTGCCATGACGTCACTAATATGTAGATTTTATACATACTTGTGACGTAGCGACGCCCAATCCCCAACTTTAATGAGTTTTATTTCAGTATTTTTTTATTAATATGATAAAGCAAAAAATACGAGTCTAATATTTTTTTATTATCTGAC
Source organism: Xanthia togata (assembly GCA_963853775.1). Lineage (NCBI taxonomy): Eukaryota > Metazoa > Arthropoda > Insecta > Lepidoptera > Noctuidae > Xanthia > Xanthia togata. The sequence goes on along the minus strand of OY970817.1, from coordinate 7,549,860 downwards.
TGACGGACTAAATAGAATTTCTTTTTTTTGACCCAGACATCATCCCTATTGACAATATTATAAAAGAGCTGTGTTACAATTTTGGTGTCGATCGCATGACACCATGACGTCACCGCTGGCTGTCGCTGTAAACCAGCACAGTATCTCTGTCTCGCATAATGTCCCAGCATTATGCTGAGCGATGGCCGTTTTGCGTGGATGTGTCGCATACTTTCCCTCAACTTGTTTGTTTTCGTATTGGTGTGCTTTTTTTTTCTTTATACATCAGGTCTAGCGCAAAAGTTTTTTTTTTGTCTTTCGTCTGCGTTAAAATGAAATGAATTAGTTTATTCTGTAAATAAGATATTGGAATCAATATTACCGGTCATCTTAAAAAAAAAAAAATAGTTAAGTTCATGAGTTCGGCGTTTTCTATTTGACTACTCTGAAAAGAAAGGCCGAAACAAACTCATCAATCTTGGTCAGGCCTTATGAGGACCATGTAGATTAGTCTGAAATGGTCTTTTGAGGAAAGAACCACACAGATTTGAGTGGACCTGTCCTGTCAGGGCAAGCATTTGTCAGTAATCGTGGAGCTCAACTCAGAACTTAAGGAGCTCAACTCGACGAACAATACCAAAGAAAGGACATTTGGGTAGGCCGCATAAACTACTCAAACTGCCAGATCATCATCAAAACAAAGTGAGAAAGAAAAAAGAAATATCCACATAGTCCTCACAGTGGTCTACAATCTCCTCGTTCCACCTCAAAGAATCTAATTCTAGCAATAATTACTTACTTGACAACTCTGATACTCTGTATGTTCTTCAATTGCTGCTCCGAGTCCAGTTCCTCAATGTTGTGCTTGGCGCGAGCGTCTGACGGGTGCAGGATATGGCCCATCACTTTGAGGTTGCCTGGGGAATTAACGGTTGGTTTTAGAAAAAGATACAAGCTGCTTCTTGCTGCTAAAAAATATCCTTGATTATAAAACAGACTGATTCCGTGGGTAATCGCTACGTCCCCGTCCGTGTCAGGCATTTGGGCAATTGGGAATGGCCCTTAAGATTTCGCGGTGTGATAGATACAGTGGCCATCAATACGTTCGTTGGGGCCATGTAGGCTTGGCCTGGGGCAGGTGTGGCGGTTGGGCAACTAGCCTATGTGTGTGCATGCATACAGACAGATTAAGCGGAAGGCTCCCAATTATGTATTGATTGACACTGTCATGTCATGTCACGATTACGGGTTAGTCAAGTCCTGTAGAGTTGCGTTCTTAGTAAAGAGCTTTATCTTTAGTAGTCGAATGCCTAAGTTGAGCCTGAAGTTTATAATCTAAAGTGAAAAGCTGCAGCTGCTCTCGTCCCTTGAATAGTTGCTTATGCTTGTAGGCTCTCTTCAGTTACTTGTAATAAATATTACTATTTCTAGTCACTGAAGAGCAAACGAATTAAAAACTGTACGGCTATGAAGTCTTAAGAGACATTCTATCCTTTGGAAAGCATTTGAGTTCGTGTAAAAACACATCGCCTTATATACAAAAGTAAAGAAACAAAGGTTGAAAACCTATACCGCCATTTTGCGGGAAAGTTCGAAAGGGATACCGTGGCCCCTGGCAATGCACAGGCAACTGATGGATTACGGGTGGGTTTTAGTCAGTAAGAGTCTGACACGCCCGCCGAGAAGTTATTTGATGATTTCCCACCCAAAAAAAAAAAAATGTCGCTATTTGCAGCCACATTTGAAGCTAGACTAGTTTCAGCCCATGACTTCGTCCGCGAGAATCTTTTGCCCCCGGCTCACCGCGTCGCATCGCATCGCCCGTCCTCGCTATAACTTCGTTTTCCGCTTGCCGTTTTTTCTGAAATTTTTTCTTTTTGCTCGGCTCCCAAGAGTCCTAGCGTAATGGTACATAGCCGATAACCTTCCTCAAGAATTGGGCTATCCAATGCAAAAAGAATTTTTCAAATCCGACTGTTAGTTCCTAAGATTACCCCCTACATACAAACTTACAAAAAACCAAAAAAAAAACTTCTTTAATATATTACTAATAGATCCTTGATCCTTGAAAATGGGTAAACTTACCATTGACAACACAGGACTCATCCGGCCTGTCAGTATTGATGCCGACCCTGCCAGTGAAGTGCACGCTGTTGTCTGATACTCCTCGCTGCCACCAGCTTTCTGTGCAGTCTGACTCGAACTGACCAGGGTTTGATGCCTGGAGGAGGAGAAAGGTTGAATTGAAATATGGTTTTATTTTTTAAGCAGTATATTTTTTCGAGGTAATGAACGTGTTTGTGATTCTTGCAGACTTCCACTATTGCAGCCAAATAAACTTGTAGGAATTACTCGAAAGTAAAAAAAAAAAAAACTATTTTCATGTTTAAAAACGTTTGCAAGTTGGCACATCGAGTTTTAGAAAAAGTGCTGCCTTCTAGATAATAATAATAAATAAATTTATTCGTTAGAATGTTTTTGTTACAAAGGTGATACAAATAATATGATGATATCCATAATATTCTGCTGTTTCCAGCGTACAAATGTTTCAAAACTTTAAAATTAAGAGTATTAGATCAATATAATATCAAAAAAAAAAAAAATGGAAAATGTTAACTACTATCAAATACAATGTCAGAGGTTATTAATTATAATGTCAAGAATTATTAATTATAATGTCAAGAATTATTAAATACAATGTCAGGGGTTATTAATTATAATGTCAAGAGAGCGTTGTCTCTGTAACTCATACCTGTTTGACTATGTGACGGTCTATTTTAAAGGCCCGGTGTCTCTTAGTAACGCCCAGACACTAGACCGAGTTCGGTTTATTAAGGCCATTCCAAAGAAATTGTTTGGACCTAATATTGATCCTTGTGGCACTCTTAAGTTGAAGTCAATATTTGCAGAGAATAATGTTATAATTTTATACTAATTTGGTTGAGATACAGTCAATCTTAATTCTTTATTGTCATCTTAGCCAGGAAACGATTTTCATCATTGGATTACTGTCGTTTTTAGCGGTTCCCAATGTGAAGATGACGATGCAAGATTTTAAGGAAAATGACAAAACATTATTAACAGCTCCAATAAAAATTACATAGCCAAAACATTTTGAACAAGACAACTATCTGACGTCACAACACCGAGGGAAAAATCGCTAAAGTCTACAATAATTCATGTAAAAGTTTTTTAGTTTTTCTAGACATCGCCAAGCGGTTATGGTCGACTCTTCACGTGAGCAGAGGGCTGGCCTATTCTTTGGCCAAAGAATCAGCATTGCCATTCAACGTGGCAATGCTGCCAGCCTTTTGGGCAATTTTCCTGTTGACAGCGTTGCGGACGAATTTTTTGATGCCCTATAATTATTACCCCCTCCCTCTTTTTCTATATACTTACATATTATTATTATTTTAAGTTTGTTAGTTTTTAAAAGTCAATAATAAGTAATAAAAAGAACAACTAACATGACTTACCCGCACAATGATCCTGTCACTAGCAGAGGCAGCGATGATGAAGTCAGTAAGCCCCACGTGCGCCCTCAGAGCTACCACCAACTGGAAGTGTCTCTGGTCAGGGTTGGGCCTGCCTTTCTTTCTCATGTTGTTGTTTGTGGTTTCGGCGAAGTGGAGTCGGCCGACGGTGACTTTTGCACCTTCGCGGCGGATTTCAACGCTGGGTAAAACAGGAAATTAATATTTTTAATAAATAAAGTTGTCATTTTATAATAAATAAAGTTCCTATTTCTTTTAACTGTTCATCTGATTATGAGTCTCTTCGTCTTCCCAAGTAGCCATAAGGTGCTTATTTAAAACTTCACGTTTTCGTAATGGGCCAAACCCTATTGAAAAAAAAGGCTGTGCGTGGTCGGAGGTGCCCGACAGGAACCAATTTCCTTCTCAAGTCTTCTCAGTCTCAAGTCAAACAAAAACAAAAACCCATTATGAAAAATTTAAAAAAATTGCCAGCTGCCATCTTGGTTTTTCATTTTGTCCAAATTCTCCCTCTCTGTCTCTTTTTATTATAACGGACGGAATGGATATTATATGTATATAACTAGCTTTTGCCCGCGGCTTTGCCCGCGTCGATGTCGGAAAATATCTCTACTCTGATAACCGAGGTAAAGGTCATTGACTCCTATCGCAGCACCCGCGTTGCCGTCAACCATAATTATTTTGTTATGCGTAATTTTGAATCTGTGATATCTTTGAAACTATTCATTTAAATGATTTGATGTCACGGAATATTTTAATCTATATTAAAAGCCCAATTTAAATAACATATTTTATTGGTTAAGGATACTACCGGTCAAAATAGTTTCGGAAATAAAAAATTCTGAAAGATAATAATGTTTACTTTGGGTTATCCTTAGATGATAGACATATGCTATAGTGGAATTTTTTGTTGAACTTTTTAAGATATACAATCCTGTAGAATATAAATTGTATGTATCTTTACACAGCGCACACCAGTAAAGCTCTCAATCGGCATGATTTTTTCACAGGTAAAAATTTGCTTACGAATCTATATAAATGCCCAATTTAACAATAAAAAAATTCTACCAGTGGTAAGGAAACGATTCGTTGTAGTTTATATGAACCGAGCATTAAACGTTACGTTGTCTAGAAATGTAAAAAAAAAAAAAAAAAATGATGTCAGATACTTACGGTACAGGATGAAAGGGTTTCTTCGTTCTGTCCGATTGACTTTGTTCAATTCTCACTTCTTGACTTGGGTCCTCCGCCTGGAAGAAAACACGTATCAACGATAGAAACAGTTAATTTAACGCACATTTAATAATAAATGTCGCATCGCTGGTATTCTGATAGGGCCCGCAGTGATGTCATGGATAGATAGATATACAGAAAAAATATGTGTGAAATACATTAAAAAGTAAAACTAAGGGGCCTCAAAGGATCTGGTTAGGCGTTATCTTCTAAATATTGTATGAATCCATTCGATCAGTTAATCGGAGGATGAACATATTGTAGGCGCGGGCCTGCGGACCGTGAGCAATGGGTAGCTCGCCGTACGGTAAGGACCAGGCCGTCGACGGCGCGTTGTGTTCCACGCGCGCCTCAAAGAGATGTCAGCACAACTGAAGGAGTCCGATAGGACCGATGCCTGTCGGGGCAACTGAAGGAACACGGGTGGGTTTTAGTCAGTAAGAGTCTGACACGCCTTCCCGCTCCGCCCAGAGCGGGAGAAGCAAATTTGATAATTTCACACTCAAAAAAAAAAAAATTTGGTGATCATATTTAAATTATGGTTTCCTCACCTTAACCCCGTAGAAGTGCAAACAGAAATTATTGATCTTCTTGAACCCCTCACCGGTCTTCACATAGTGAGGATCACCCTGCATCTGTATCTGACAGGTGACCTGGAAGTGGTTTTTCTTCTGACAGACGAATGCCTCGTCTATTTGGGAGTAGTTGAAGCCTTTGTCAGCGCCCACTACGTAGGAGGGAGGTTGGCTGGAAGAGAAATTCCAATATGGCTGTTGCATAAAATTGTTCAACGTTTTTGATGAATCTTTTTTTGCGTCTCTCGTTAACCTATAGGCTATAAATGGGAATTTTAATCTACCGGTCTGAAAAGTTGCTCAACCGCACAAGAACGATTACGTTTTACAACCCATTGTAAAACTTTGCCCATACTGTTTTGTCTCGACTTTTTGTCTTAATCAGACGGTAAAGTGGTACAGCCCGATTCAAACTTAATGGCGGCTCGGAACATGAGGCGAGTCGCTGCGCAGCAGAACAAATTCATGGGTCAGCGGGGGTGAGGGGTGCGGTACTGCGCAGCGTGCAACCAACTACCGAACCGCCATAAAATTTGACATGTAATAAGACGCGTTTTGAATGCGTTGAGTAGACCTAATGCTAGTCTCTATAAATATATTATAATCATTGATTATAATCGTCATTTAACCACAAAATGTCAATAAAAATTCTCACCCAGACATTTTCCATTTGTTTATTTCATTGATCCATTTCTTTCATTATTTTTTAAACTATTCTGTACTAAGGTTCGTAATATGCAGTTACAAAAGCTCCAGATAAAATATGATTTATACACTCACAGTGGCTTCAAATTGCAGTCATACAGCGAATGCCAGACGTTCTGCTGGAAGTTGCCGAACCTGATGCACTGCAGAGGCGCATCGTCCCCCGCCTCAGAGCCGTCCACAGAGGGGGGCGCGGGGCGCGGGACATGCGTTACACTCTCAGGTGATAGGGCCGCTGGTGAAGGAAAGAAGAAGGTAAATGGCAAAGGTTTTTGAGTCTTTTTACTTTACTGTTGTATGAACCTGTTCATCATGCATAATAAACGAAATTTATGTATTATTTTGTTTAAAGTGGATCCGCAGTTGTAGCCCGCGAAATTCAAATTTTCTTACTTTTTTGCAATTTGCAGGTCAATGTCATGTTGTATGTTGATCAAAATATGATGCGCGACTAAACAGATATGTATTAACAGAGTTGAGACAACTGCGGATTCTTATATCTTGAAGCGCTTGCAGTAACTTATAAACCAGGGATCACCAATTTGTTTTATTGGGGGTCCGTTTGTAAAAATAATATGACTGTCGCAGTAATATTATTTTAATTAGTATCGACTATCGATACCCATAATTTCGATTGGCGTAAGGGACAAAAAACCACAAAAAGTAATGTGCGATGAAAGTTTTTTTTTTTTCGTAATTAATATTACTTCGCACAAGTTTTCAGATTATGCCATTAATAATAACATTTTCTGCTAAATAGCTGTTTGATTTAGCAAACTTTACATTAGTGTTTTATGTCGATCGTTCATTCAATAATATGGTGGCGGCATATATATCGCCACATGCGAACTACGCATCACACTGACGCAACGCAAAATCCTGCATCGCGCAAGCAGAGTTTACCGCGCGACTAGCATATATAGAACGTCCCGACAACGGGCAGTTGCCCACCAGATACAACACCCGTCTCGTCTGAGGATCCTCCCTTTTCTATATACCGGTGACCCCGAACATGGACATTGGCGCAGCCTTCGAGCAGCTAGTTGGGCGTGACGTCATCATCATCCCTTCCTCAAGCTTTCGAGCAGCGAGTCCTCATACCTCTATAATATAATAAACTACCGACCAGTTTAGCAATTTTAGATTTAAAAATCAATTCCCATAAACTCACCAGGCTCACATTTCACTTGGGAGTTCGTATCCTGTGAATGCTTCCTCTTCTTCGTGCTGGGCTCCTGCAGGCTGGTGTACACCGGCGTCAGGGTCTCATGACTCAACGCCACCAGCTGCGGGTTTATCATGTCTTGCTCCAGCTCTGGCATGTCTACCCTCATCTGACTGTATCTGGGGAGAAGGGCAAAGTTGAGTATTTGTATGTATATTGAAGAACCACCCGACACCCAGTGCGAGTGCGGTGTTTCTGATCAGACCCTGCCCCACTTGCTGGATTGTCATAAGTGCCCGTTCATCTGCACCTCGGATGACCCAAAGAATGCCACTGATGCCGCGATCAATGTGGCCACCTACTGGGCTTTGTCAATTTATAAACATCGAAGAAAAGTACTATAGAGACGAACAGAAGAAGAATTGAAGAATAAAATATCAATGGATGGCAAGAAAGTATTTTAATTCCCATTTTCTCCTTTAACAATACATATGAATAGAATTCTGCAGCCACCAATATGACTGCTCAGAGAACGGCTGCAAGTTCGGCAAGTCACTAAAACTTGCAGAAGTCCACTTGCGCAAGCGCTTACACGTTGGAAGTCGCTTGCGTAAGTGAACTTCCGCAAATTTTATTGCCAGTGGACACTTCGCTTTAATTGCACACAATAATTAGGAATTGAGTTCAGAGGTATCTCACCTGTTCTGATAAACATCTCCCAACCCTAAATCATGTCTTACAGTCCTAATCCCAAGCTCCACAATATTAGAATCTTGTGGCAACACGACCACATCATTCAGATTACTCCTCAACACCTCATGGTCAATATTATCCGTCTTCAACTCTTCGTAGATGTAGTCACCATTTTGTTGCAGGATCTCGTGGGTAGGTATGTGGTCGTGAACTATCATGTAGTCGGAACTGAGGACCGCTTGGGGTACCGCGATGGCGTGAGAGCCCTGGGTCTCTGATGGACTGTATGGGTTCTCTGATCCTGAGTCCGGTGGACTTTCTGGGAGTTGGTGGGTCCTGAAATTGGAATAAGGATTGTTTTAACTCTTATGCATGATGGTATTTAATTTTGAGAAGATGCAAAACTTGGTTGAAATATACAACGTGTTCCTTTATGTCCCATAACTCTAAGATCTTAGAATAAGTGTTCCAAAAATACATAGTTTCGAAGATAACATAACACTAGACTCTCGATGTGTGTATCTAAGGTTCATTGATGTACGAGTAAATCGTTTTCATTCAAACCAATCATTCATATTTTAAAGCTAAGAAAATGCGACATTGTCAATTTGTCATATTTTTTATTTATGGACAAAAATAGTCAGAATTACTTAAATGTTTTTGTTTTTTTTTATATTACACGTTTTTTACATAAATAATCGTGACTGTCGAATTATTTTGAATGAAATATGAAAACGAAAAAAATAATAATTGAAAAATAATTCATATGCCAGTTGATTCTTTGACATGGTCTCATTAATACCCTAGAGTTATGCGATATCAAAAGGAACACCTTGTATAAAAAAAAGACCCATGGAAGGCAAAGGCCTCTTCTCATACAGAGAAGGCACGAGCACTGATCACCACGCTTGCTCACGACGGGTTGGCGATTTCAGACTTATATTAACTAAAAGTCCATGTTTCCTCACGATGGTTTCCTTCACCGATGTCAATAATGTCCAAGAGAAACTCAGAAAGTACATATTATGAATAGATAAAGTCACATTGGTATTTGCGCCGGATTTGAACCCACAACCTCGTACATGAGAGGCCTTAACCACAGGGCCACCTTGTATACAGGGTCATATTAAATTATCTAGCGATACTATGCAGACTATTTTGCCAAAATGAAAGACTTGTCTTGATGATTTTTTTTTGGGGTTATCGACCGCTGGTAGTTTTGTTACTTGAAGAACGAGTTGAGACATTCTGTTATATCGTGTTTAGATATTGATACTCATGTCTGTGAAGTTTACACAAAAAAAAACAGATATTTCAAATGAAGACACTACCTCCGGTCGATGACCCCATTAAGGTGCTGATAGATTGAGCATTCACCTTTTTTAAATTTGTCGAACTGAACAACGAACAGAGCCAAGCATAGAGTCAAACATCGCTACGAGCATTTTCACGATAATTCTAGCGAACGCTCTAGTCAATGATCGTCAAAAAAAATATTCTTCACGAAGATGGAAACGAAGCAAACTTACTGTCCTTGCGCTAGAATGCTCGCTAGAATGGTAGCTAAAACGCTCCCGTAAATTTATCTGTAATGTAACATTCGCTAGAATTTTCATTACAAATGAATGCTCAAGTTTATCAGCCTTTAGAAAAACTCATCAAATTATTATTTTGTTTGTTTTATTGTGTTTATACATATGTCTATAACCGTCACGCCTGCGGAGTTTCACTAACTACTTCAATTTGACCCTGTGTTTTTTTCTTGGAGAAACCCTCTCATGTTTTGTTTCCCCAGGAGATAGTTTAGACTAAACCAAACTTTTACCAACTAAAACCACCACAGGTATGGGGTCGTCCGATAATGTCGTGATGTTTTTAGCAACTTTTTACCCCCCCCCCCCCCCCTCTCCACTACTATAGACTAACACACTATTATAGACTAACCAGGAGGGGTTAGTCTATAACCTCACTCACACACACCCCTACCCAAAGTCACGTGGATTTAATTTTGGTGCAACTGCAAAGTATAAAAAAAGTACAGAATATTTTATCTTTAAATAGAAAGAAAGAACCTACCCCCTTTTCGAGCATCGCGTGATTTATGGACGATCCCTATAAGCAAAGGATGTCCAGAGCACTAGTGGAACAAATAGGTGTCCCGATGTTATAGTATTCGCGGCAACAGTTAGTCTCTCCCTACCTTTGCGGGTTCTCGAGTATTGCTAAGTGAACTTTCTACAATCTTAACTTTTACGTTATGCCGCCTAAGGATATCTGCAATACCAGATAGAAGAGCTGAAATATCTTTAGTGCAGTGGCAATGGACCCTTCAAATCGCTAGCAGTGATAGCCTAGTGGTGTGACCGTCGGACTGCCAAGTCAGAGTTCGAACCCAAAGCACGGACCTATGACTTTTGGATTCATGTGCGAATATAATTATCACTTGCTTCAAAAACGGTGAAGGGAAACATCGTGAGGAAACCGGCAAGCCTGAGAGATATTTGGTGCATCCAACTCAAGAGGCCCATGGGAGGCATAAAAACTTTGACACCAGGTTATTCATTGACCACACGAAAATAAAAAAGAAAGGCGGCAGAAACATGAATGTTTGTGGTGCTATCTGTCTGCTAAAAGCCGAGTGGTGAAATGGTAGACGTGCTTACCCAGTCCGGCGGGGGTCGATTGTCTGGGTTCCATAGCAGCCCTCGCCGACGGAGCTCATGTACGCCTCTATGTCCAAGTCTTCGATGAAGCCCGGACCTGGAACAAAACAAATTATAAATATTAGTTTTCATTTCTTTTTAAATTGTATTGCGGGCCAGCTCTTGACCTTGATCTCGCCTTATGCAAAGCGGTGTATGAGGTCTATGATGCAACGAGCAAGCCCAGAATATGCCTGTTCACTCTTACTTTGAAGACTAAGGGGTTATACCAGACGCTGGCAGAGAGTTTCACACTTTGGCCGTGCGCATAATAAATGTGAAGGAGAAGCGCTGAGTACGAATTGTCTGTATATTGGCCAAGTGCGGATGGTAGTCCGGTAGTGGAAGGGAGATGGTGGGATCATCATGGTGGAACAGTCTCCAAAGTACAGTCAATACAGTACAGTTAATATGAGGGAGTTGAGGAGGATATTGGTCAAATCAGAACGCAGTGTGGATTGTGGTAGACAATTATATGGTATTAGATGAAATAAGAACGGAACACGTTGATTTTTTTAAAATTCTTTAACAGTTTCTTTGTAATCAATAACGCATTCTGTGAATAGTTCAATTGGTTATCCATTAGAGTCCTGTGACTGGCAGATAGACAGCTTATGCTAAGTTAGATAACTCTAAATGCATAGTTTTGGATTTGGATGCTTAACGAAAGCTCAAACAAAACATAATAAGACATTCATTACTCCTGCGTAAATATTCGCTCCTATTTTGCCATACCAAGCTTCTGCATGGGGAACATTTTGGACTGAATACTCTTTTTTTTTAACGCTCCCTCTACTTGTTCCAATTTTCCCGAATACACTTATGCTCATCGTAAACGACATTTAAAACTGTATCGTTAACGATCGCATTTTCGTAAAAATGTCACGATAAGTCAGGGATCGATAAATTTAATCCATATGCATCAATACTGTATCGATTAGTCCGAAGTCAATAACTTTTCATTTTCCGCACAATCACTTTCGCAAACGCATATAATTATAAACAAATACTGTAATGGTAACTGCCTCGTTGGTCTAGTGGTCGCAAGCGCAACTGCAGAGCGAGAGGTCGTGTTTTTTTGGGTCGGGCAAAGTATCATTGGCTCTTCTATCAGGGATTTCTCAGTAGCAGCCCGGAGTCTGGATTTGTACCCGGTTGATGGCAATAGGCTCGCTCCTATTACCTGGGACTATAGATATAATCAAATTTCTGTGCCTGGGACTTAAGAGTCCTATTACATTTTTGACGCAAATTCATGATTTTTGACGTTGTAATTTTCAGCAGCAGTAAGATATTTGAATTATTTGATTATGAATAACGATAGTGCCATTCTCTTTATTGTAAGTTGGAATTACAAATTTTAACTTTTCTTGTCGTGTAATTTACTATGAATATTTTACGAACTCAGTTTACAAGGAAAAACGTCGGCAATGGAACTTTGACGCTCAAATTCACATTGTTTTTTAGGGGTATGAGGAACAGGGTGTAAAGTTCACTCATCCACCATAGAAAAGGGAGGATTCTCCAACCAGACGGGTGTTGTGTCTGGCGGGCCGACTGCCCTACTGTTGATTTCGGATAGTCTTATCTATGTCGTTCGCGCGGTAAACTCTAATTGCGCGATGCAGGATTTGTGTGACGTCATGTCTTTGATGCGTAGTTAGTATGTGGCGGTGTAACCGCTACATCACTCCCCTCCGGAGACCGGAGGTCGATAGTGGGCTGAGTCTTGTATCTTGCGATGCTTCACAGTGCCAGCTAAGGTTCCAGTGAGTCGGAACCGGGTGCCGCACAGTTCGCGGTGAGTCGGAACTGTCTGCGATGATTGCGGCGGTTGTAGTGATTGAGGTGATTGCGGTGATTGAGGTGATAGCGGTGATTGCGCTGATTGAGATGATTGCGTTGATTGAGGTGATAGCGGTGATTGCGCTGATTGAGATGATTGCGTTGATTCCCCAGTGAGTCGGGGTGATGAGGCTGAGGGTGATGACCAGGAATGCGCGTTCGCTGCATGCTGGTGGTCAGGATACCCGTTGAAGCCGAGAGTGCTGACTGTCTGCGTGACTCGCCTCACGAACGCTTGCGGGAGTGATGATGATGACGTCACGCTGAAGGAGTTGCACGAAGGCTGCGTTGACGTTCATACTCGGGGTCACCAATTTAGGGGTATGAGGAACAGGGTGTAAAGTTCACTCATCCACCATAGAAAAGGGAGGATCCTCCAACCAGACGGTTGTGTCTGGCGGGCCGACTGCCCTACTGTTGATTTCGGATAGTCTTATCTATGTCGTTCGCGCGGTAAACTCTAATTGCGCGATGCAGGATTTGTGTGACGTCATGTCTTTGATGCGTAGTTAGTATGTGGCGGTGTAACCGCTACAGTTTCATTCAGTTCTAATAAAAGCGAAAGTTACTAAACGATAATTTTAATGTTTTACTTGTTATTGGAGTTCTAGAATTTCTTTAAATTCCTTGAGTTTTCAGGGAAAATTCGTAAAGAAAACCAATAAATGTCTTGATTTACATGTCCATTATATTCCAAATAAACACAATTAAATCAAATAAACTAATATGATATAAAACTTCGATCTACAGTGAATACGTTTCATTAGTTTTTGTATCTCAATATAATAAGACAAAATTACAATAAATTAAATTAAAGTACTATATAATCCGCGTCAATTCAGCAAATTACACGAAAATAATGTGTAACTCCAACTTACAAGAAAAAGAATGGCACTATAGTTATTATAATCAAATTATTAAAATATCTTACTACTGCTGAAAATTACATGGTCAAAAATCATGAATTTCCGTAAAAAAATGTAATAGGACTCTTAAACATAACTGGCGAAATGTGGGTGTACTAGAGGTACACCTCTGCCTAACCCTTCGGGGAATACAGGGGTGTGATGGGGTATTATGTGTGTTATGGTATATTTCACTTACGCGATTTATAATTTATTTTGCCCATCCCTCATTGATGCACATGAAAACTGCATTGACAGTAGAACTTGTTTTGATACATGAACTAGGACGAAGAAAAAAAGAGTAGGTATGTATCTATAATTTTTGTTTCTACCTGCCCTCATTGGTAAAAGATGTAAGATTATGGTGTTTGTAATTTATCTCCGTGTGATAATGGGTGCCTAAACTCAAGATATAAAGTAGGTTATTATTAATTAGAAAGAAGAAAAAAAAAATGTGACTTCGGACGAATCTATTGTCAATAGCGCTGATTTTTAGCAACTACCTCTCGAGTGACATAAAGGCGTCCTCCTGAGTGACATAATAATTCGGGTACAGTAAAATTGTTTTACAGAAACTATGTTTATATATATCAGTCGTAAGAACTAGAAGGAAGATCGTGTTAGATCGAATACTCATTTGGGACTCCAAGGGATTGACTTTAATAAAAATAGTCAAACAACTAGTAACCTAATTACACAAATGTAGTCACAATGAACATAGCCAATAGCCTAAGCCTCAAAATCAAACAAGCTTAAGGCAGAAAATCTAGAATTTTACGAAATTCTTAGCATATAGATCTAGCTAGATATCCGAGCTTTGTTGACGAGATAGAATGTCCGAAAAAAAATTGTCCTGACAATGAAATTCATCTTTCACGGAAAGAAAAACAAAAGAATCAGTACACTTCAGTACACAATCAGATCACAATCACAATTAAACGTAGTCTGAACTTTCAGAAAGAAATAAAACAGACCATCGTTTTCAAAACACACGCACAGTACCTATATAAAACTGTATTTTTTCTTAGGTAACTATAGCACAACTAGCGCTGCTTGATAGACAATAGATACTGCTTGTATGTGCTTGCGAAATACACGCAATTGTTTACGCATTCGACCAGCGCTTCCGCACCCTCCCATATAAGTTTGCGCGCACGCATGAAACGAACTACGGTATGCTATGAGATTGAGATCTTTTTGCATTGTGAGCTTGCGTTGTGAACTAAACTTCTCTCAGAGCTAGTGTTAAAATATATGCTTCCAAAAGTTATCATCCACCTGACCATATCTAAATTTATTTGGGGTGGGCGCAGCACATCTTCTTGAAAACATCTATTATCATCATCATGTCAGCCGAAAGACGTCCACTGTTGGATATAGGCTTCCCCCAAGCACCGCCACATCGACGAGTGCTGTGCTTCTCGCATCTAGCGGATTCCTACGACCTTCACCAGGTCATCGTTCCACCTCGTGGGAGGCCTTCCAACGCTACGTCTTCCGGTATGCGGTCCCAACTCCAGAACCTTTCGGCCCCATCAGCCATCTGTTCTGCGAGCAACTCTTCGGGCTATGTCGATTACCTTAGCTTTCCTACCGATCTTTTCAGTTTTGATCGACTCGATCACGTAGGGAAACTCCCAACATAGCTCTCTTAATTGCTCTTTGGGTGGCTTTCAGCCTTCTAATGAGGCCCATTGTAAGCGACCGCGAAACAAAACATCTCTTTCAGCAATCATCGCAATAATCACCCCCTTTCTAGCTTTATCATCCTTCACAAAATCCACCTATCATTTCATTACTTTAGTTTTTCCCTATTCTTGCCTGCTTCTCCTTTTTCCCTACTTATCTTAAGCCTCCAAAACTAACGATACTTATGGATCCTCTCTTCAGATGCCAAAGTTTTTCAGCATATTTAAAATAAAGAGATTCACAGGCAACTAAACAGATACCTGTGTAATGAACAACACGGTTTGTGCACACACGTATGAAGAGGGGTAATGTTCAGGGGTAAGTAACGCAAACTATGTCTTAACTCCTATCCTGCCCTCTGTGCCCAAGAGAAATGCAGCCAATGACCTCTGCGCTGCCACCGACGATGCTGCGAAAGTGGCAAAGTATTGGGCCAACAAAATTTAATACACTGACGTGCCATCGACACGACACACAACAAAGAAGAAGAGGTAAGTAATGACAAATACGATTTCCTGCCGCATTTTTACTCTTGTTGCTTCTGCAGATGTGGCGTATAAAACGCTCAGTTACGCTTTGAAACGGAGTAAGTTTTTTCTTTTTTGTACGTACCGGAATGGCGATTGTTCCCATAATATGGAACAGCTATATTTTTTGTCATTTCGACAATCATGCGTGGGTATACGATACTTTCGTTGATGCGTAAACATCTACAACTGAAGCACGCAAGTAGTCACTGAAGTTGCATGTTAAAACATAACGGAATATGCGTAATGTGTAGGAGTTCCTTATGTAAGTACACTAATTGCACAAGACGCATACAATAAATGGAAGAGAAAAACAATAACTATGATAAGGCATTCGACTACCTGCAGACAAGTCTTAGAATAGAAACTGAAACCACATTCATTAGCATAGAACCCTGCCTAAACGGACAGACGACCTGCATCGCCAATAAGAAAAGGGTGTTGAGCCTCAATGCGCTGCCATGTGCTGTTGCTTCCAATGATGCCTTAATTTTCCGAAATATTCCAAAGTACTGCCTCGTTGGTCTAGTGATCGCAACAAGCGCAACTGCTGTACATGAGGTCCTGGGTTCGATTCCCAGGTCGGGCAAAGTGTCATTGGGTTTTTCTTTCTGGAATTTTGATATTGATGGCAATAGGCTCGCCCCCTATTACATGGGACATAACTGGCGAAATGTGGGTGTACCTACTACAGGTACACCTCTGCCTAACCCTTCGGGGAAACAAGGCGTGATGTTATGTTTATGTTATATTCCAAAGAGCAATCTCAAAAGACAGCAACTATTTTTCGCGGAGGATGTTAATGGCAACTTGCTTTTACGACCTTTCTTGACCGACCCTTCTTGCCTCGTGTCTACCTCTATGTAAATGCAATGCAATGTATTTTTTTTCTTTACCGATAAATAAGCACGCGTAGAAACAGCAGAAACTGTGGAGGCATAAACATCGCCGTATATTCGAACTACGCTTCAAAAATACATGACGTCACATGTAACATCCTGACGTCACACAAATCCTGCATCGCGCAATTAGAGTGTAGCGGTTACACCACCACATACGAACTACGCATCAAAGACATGACGTCACACAAATCCTGCATCGCGCAATTAGAGTTTACCGCGCGAACGACATATATAAGACTATCCGACATCAACAGTCGGGCAGTCGGCCTGCCAGACTCAACACCCGTCTGGTCTGAGGATCCTCCCTTTTCTATGGTTGATGAATGAACTTTACACCCTGTTCCTCATACCCCTAAAAGAGTTTACCACGCGATCGACATATATACAAGCTCCCGACTTCAACCATTGGGCAGTTGCCCGCTAGACACAACACCTGTCTGGCCAGAGGATCCTCCCTTTTCTATAGAGGATCAGTGAACTTACGCGCGCCCTGCGCCTTGGCGCTCCTAGTGTCAAGCCCATGCCAGAAAAGGCACAGAATAGGGCTGATAATGATGATGGTTTCGTAACGGTGCAAAGGAACAAGCGCCGATTGCGAACAAAAAAGAACCGCTACGGCAAAGCTCCTACGGACCCCGAAGTGAGCCTGCGTGCCGCAAATCCGAACACACCGGTGTACATCTTCCGCCTGCACTACACCACTAAGGCGGAGGACATCGTGGATTACGTGCGTCAAAGGACGAGGTACATGCCGAGGGCGCAGTTACTAGAATCGCACCGGAACGTCAATTTCAAGGCGTTCGTCGTGCGAGTACCGAACTGTTATCTGCCCCTCATCATGGAAGAAGACTTTTGGCCGCAGGACGTGGTGTTCCGCCGCTTCCGCGGACAAGTTCCACAGGACAGCACAAAGTCAAGCTAGTGCAAAGTGAAGTGCTACTAACATAGTCTAAGCCTTATTTGTTAACACAAGTTTTTGTTATAGGTTAAGGTATTTTTCTATGGGCCTGTGTCGCCTAAAATAAATGGTATATTATTATTATTTACACCCTGTTCCTCATGCCTTTAAAGAACGTAAGACTACGTAAGATTAGTAGAGTGATGTCAAAAATGAAGAAAATAAATGTCACTTTGTCTTCGTAGAGTAGAAATAAAAGTGATCATGCTGTTGACCGGGATGACTAGACTTAAGGTTGGCACCGTCACTTGTGGAAGCTCTTTTATTCAACCAATAATTCAATGATAAATCACTATTAAACCAAGATTGAATATCTATCCTTCTTTTCTTTAGACTTTTCTACCTCATCGAGGGTTTTTACGCATATTTCGCTTGCCCATGCGCATAATTTCAATAAACTTTGCCTCTACTATAATTTTCACGACGCGGCAATGCGTGACCGGTGATCAAGCAGTAACTGCATGAATTATCTAGATATTTGCAAATCCTATTGCCTTTAATCATGTATGTGGGAAAAACTTGGTTGAGTTGTGTTTTTTGTGCAAAGGTTCCGTACTTAAGGTTACAAAGAAGTGGGCTGCATCAGTATTGGTCATAGCGCGACTGCTCGGTAGGAGTAGGTAAATTGTTTTTGATAATGATTCCGTACATATTAAGGTTAGAACTGCCTCGTTGGTCTAGTGGTTGCAACCCGACTGCTAAGTTCCTGGATTTGATCCCGAGTATGGTGTTAGTGAGGTTTTCAGATTAGTAAATATTCGAAGACGTGAAATCCACCAAGTCAGTTTCATACCGGTAGTGGATTACCAACGCCCAGGGCGTCTCCTCCTGCGGTATGTGCGGGCGTGAGGGCGCGTAATTTGTATTTCCCTCACGCGTTCCGCCTCCTCCTTCGCGAGCATTACTGCTTCGCAGAAGGAGGTGACGGCTTCCCATGCTCTTTCGCTCCGTACCATGGCCTGGACCAGGGCTGGACGCGAGAGAGCCCCGCCACCGATTGCCTTCACGAGGACACGGCGGTGCCGAACAGCAACCTCCCGAAACAGCCGTGCCCGGTGAGGACCTGCGTCAGGCGGAAGGTGAGGACGCCGTGGCGCCTCTCTAGCCACTCCTCAAAGAGGGGACTTATCGCCGCAATAGTGGCGTGCCCAGCACTGGGTTGCGACAATCGCACTGTCCATGACGCCATGAGATCCCGCCGGAGCTCTGTCCGCTATGCCGCGATTTCTCGCGGCATCGGAGTCAAGCCCCAGCGTTTCCCCACCTCGTGCCACTTCCAAATGTGCGCGAGGACAGACAGGAGGCCTGTGTTCCAACATAGGGAACGATTCAGGCTGATTATGCTACGAGTATGCTATTTTAAATTCTTAGTCATTCGAATTCTGTATTTGCGCCTGGGTAATGGCAATAGGGTCGCCCCATGTTACAACTTTACATGGGTCCTCTTAACATAACTGGCGAAATGTGGGTAAAATGTATAAGCGGGTGTACCTTCCACTGCCTTTAAAATGAAATTTCATGTTTCATGTCTCTCCTATTATATTTTCTTTCTTTATCTTTGAATCGATCAGTCCATGGAACTCTCGCTTCCACATCCTTGCTGACTGGCTTATACAGGATTAAATTAGCTAGCAAAACAGCACAGACATGGTGGGTATCGATATCTCAACACGGTAAAACAGATTTACAAAATGAAAATGTTTATTTCATATCTCGTTTGGCTTACATTGCCTATCGAGGAGTCTCCATTTAGGCATAGAAAATGCCTGTAGTTGAAGGCTCCGCTCTTCCCTTACATTATAAACGTACAATACAATCACTTTTTTCCTGTGTGTGTGTGTGTTGGAGTGTGTGTGTGTGTGTTGGGGTGTATGTGTGTGTGAGAGAGAGATATTTTGAGTGTACATGAGTGGCTAAATAAGCGAATAACCTCACCAATAATATTTATTATTAATTCACACGTTGCAAAAGTAACTCTGTGTCATTGTAATTTAAACTGTGAAGCCATTTTTTTTATCATAAATATATATTAGTTTATTTATTTTATTGTATACAAAAGCTGAGCGTTTTATCAACTCACACTTCATATAACAAAACTACCAGCGATAATTGAACCCAAAACCAAGTTTTTTTTTTACCTCAAGTCTGCGGAGTTTATTTAGTTAACCGTATTTTTAGCAAAGCATCAGATAAAAGAGATAATGAAAAGAACTGATCAACATAATTTGTAGAGATAGATGTCAATACTTCAACAACATTAATAAAAGTGACATTATGCAACGTTAATTACGATATAAAAAATTATTAATCTTAACCTCAGGGAACCCTGCAGATAACCATGTGCAGTAAGTCATCGACACTGATTGAATGAATAATAGTGACGATGTAGTGAAAGGACCGGGGTGAATGGCTTATGCACGACTTGATTACTGTGGAGGGAAATGCAGAAGTACCATTAGGTACTTATATTTTCGCAACTAAATATTTATCTTCCAAACTAACGCTGAATGGAAACCATAATCAACCATGGGTGAACAGAGGGCTGGCCTATTCTTTGGCCAAAGAATCAGCATTGCCATACAAATTGCGTGGCAATGCTGCAGCATTTTTTTATTTAGATATTAATTTTTTGATGCCCTATTATTATTCCCCCCCTCCATTTTAAAAACTTGTATTTAATATTATTTTAAGTCTTTTAGTTTTTAAATCATGTAAATACGTGAGTCAGCTTCTAGTCTAACCGGATGCAGCTGAATACCTTAGGTGAGTGACTTATATTTTGCCCCCAAAATCAGTACCCTAATTACGTAATGCAAAATCAATCCGAATCTGAATCGTTTTGAAACAGATTGCTAATCCATTGCTCCGTAAGTTCGAAAAAAAAAACTGCAGAGCAACTTAAATAACGCAATGAATGTTGTTGAACTGTCAAAATGAAACAGATTTGTCTATATCGTTTACGAAAATATGTTGCGTAATTAGAAAGCTGGTTAATATCGCAGCAATTTGTTGGATGCTGAAAGCATAGGAGTGGTCGTTTACATTTGAAGGACGTCTTTCAGCAGAATGAACATGATTTATGTTCTTACAATTTGTTACGACACGAGAAAATATTTTTTTTTCAGAACCAAACCCGCATGTCCCTTCCATAACATCCGGGTCATCACGTTGGCATATAAAAATGATGAACACTTGAATAGAATCTGTGGCAAGTAATTAAGGTTTCATTTTCTTCAACATTTTTTAAATTCGATTCTTTAGTTTCAAGTGTTGCGTGAAGTAGTGCTTCTGTCTTTTCTTCCGTATCTACTTATTACTGAATCTTGAGCGTGGTGTGTTGTCATACAGCTCCCGGTAATGGTGGATTCATGTTAATTTGACTGTAGTCTATAATAACAAATATTTTGTAACATTATTTTTATTTCGAAGTGTCCGTGGAGTTTCTTGACCGTTCTTCTCCATAGGTACCTACTACGGTTTGGAATGGGCAACTAGCTTCATATTTCTGACTGACCGACTCCTTGACAACTGACAACTCAAAAGTGCCTGTAAATGGTTTATTTGAAATAACTACTTGAGTTTGAGTTTGCATAGGCAAAGAATATTAAATATACATAGTGATTATATAAATCTAATAAGAAAAAAGTTTCTTAGTTTGTGTTTCAGTTTTTTATTTTTATTTCTATTACCTATTCCTGAAAGTGGAACGATATGGAGTACCATATCGTTCTTCGTCATCGTTCGTGTCATCGGGATATGTCTACGTTTACTATCGTAGACATATCCCACAGAAGACAGGCTTAACATCCTACAACGGAGATGATGATGGAGATTCATGTTGTTCATGTACCCGTCATATATTTAAAAAAAATGGTGTCGAGATTTCCTATCCAGCTAACCCTGAGAAGAAATAGCGATACAAACTGAGGGGTCAAAGTGTCTTTTAAAGTCTAGACATAATCTTGGTCAGATCATAAGGACCATGTAGATTAGTGTCTGAAATGGTCTTTTGAGGAAAGAACCAAACAGATTCTAGTGGACCTGTCCAGTCTGTGCAAGCATTTGTCAGTAATCGTGTAACTCAACTCGATGAGCTCAACAATTTCCACAAATCTCAAATGCACAAAAAAAAAGTAGACCTAAAACAACTGTTTAATGACCATCCTTAAATGATACGATACAAATATCTGTTCCTGAAATAAAGAGAGGCGAATGAGACAAAATATTTTGTCCTATAAAGAAATCGAATCCTCGATTTCGTAGCACGGGAGAAATAATTTAATAATTCAAAAAGTACAAAATATGACAGCTTAATAGGTAAGTAATCCTATAACTACGAATATTAAATGAGCAATATTTGTATATATATTTATTTTCACGTTCTGGACAACGATTCTAACGATTTCGGTGAAAGTTGCAATATAGGGGTTTACGGGGGCAACACATCGATCTAGCTAGGTCTCATATCTGGGAAAATTAGTTTTTCTACTTAGGTATACTTGGATGATATGTTTTCACTTAAGCAGAACTCTGTCGACCAGGTATGTGTGTTATAAATGTCCAAGTTTGTTACGATATAAAATTCATTAGTATAAATGTTAAAGAATCAAACCCACGACATGTCGTGAGTCGTGACGTCTCATCAGAGTTTCTAGCTAGGATATTGACTATCATTGAGCAATAGCAACGTCTCAGGGTTTTAGATTACTACAGCCCGATTCAAACTTAATGGCAGCTCGGAACATGAGGCGAGTCGCTGCGCAGTAACAAATTCATGTGCCAGCGGGGGTGAGGGGTACGGTACTGCGCAGCGAGCAGCTAACTCTTCCAAGCCGCCATTAACTTTGAATTTGAATCGAACTATACACGAGCGGACCGTCGAAAGGTTTTGTGAACGTACGTACGTTTTGTTACCTATATGGTTCATTTTTATTTAGCGGCTCTTTGAGAAACACTTCATCTAAGAGTCCTATCAGTTTCATACTATCTAATATGTGTTTTGCGAATTTGATCTTGATAGTTATTAGAAATTGTCCAACTGACATATTTTAGGAAGGAATTCTGTCAACGGCCGGATTGTAGAAGGTAATAAGTAATATAGAAGAACTTCATATCTAAGCAGTTTGAAAACAAAATCCCGTGAACACGAGGACCACATCTGTTACCGCCCCCATTCTATAGCGGCCGAGCGCTGCAAGCAGAAATAGTCCTTACGGTGTATAGATCTGAACTTCTTTGATGGTACAGCACTAGAGTATTATAAAGATATTGTCGCACAAGATGTCTAAAAAACCGACAAAATTGTATTGACTTCCAGTTTCTGTACGTATCTAGACTGCCGATGGTATACAAGATGATACGGCAAAGAAGGTACACACTATGATGACTGGTTGATCAAGAAGTATTATAGAAGAAATGGACAAAAAGTTTGGAAGTGAATTTGAAAAGGGGTCGGAGGAGGCTGAAGTAATGCTGTGTCTTACTCTTCAAACCGAAATGTTGTATGTGTCTGTATATCATCAAGGAAACACGAGACTGTTCAACCAAAGATATAAATATGTCTAGATAGACAGTCAAAGCTGTCCCCGACCCTTGCTCGTCGATGCGACAGCCCGCGCCGATGCTGAGCCAGTAGCTTTAAATTCCCCGATTAATAATAATGAACTATCTTTGATCCAGCCTGTCCCGTCTTGCTGTCCTCCCCCCAGCGACACCCTAAGCCAAGGTTCGTACCCCACAGGGGGTGCCCTTAGCGAGCACTCGCCTAGTTTTAATTTAGAGTAGTTTTTGCCAATGGCTGGATGCGTTGAGTGTAGTAGCTTAAGGCAGCCACAGGAAAGCCCGGTTAAGTAGTCATGACCTCAGAGGTCAACTACGAGATGCCCTAGACAAAAAAAAATGTCAAAGCTGTTAGCCGCTACATGCACACACACTACTAGAAAAGCACAACACAGAACAATGATGTGACGCGAGTGTAAGACGTAGCTATCACGCACACCAGCATAACAAAGATGGCTTGTTTGTTTTAGTTCTTTTGCAGCGCAGTACTCTATCTAGACATATAAATAATCCAAAGTTGATGACCAAAGTGATCCATCAATTCTAATGACACAAAGCGATCCATTCTGAGGTCTCATGAGGTAGGTTGGGCCTGTCTGCGGTTAATTTGTGAACTATCACAAATTAAAGCTTCCGTAGACAGGCCCGACGCGACAGTTTCACGCGATTCTAGTAGAACAATTTCTATGAGTTTATAAAAAAAAAACTTATAGAATCGGGTTTGCCTGTTTGCGGTAGCCTTTATGTCACGAGTCACGACTCCCGCACTGCCTGCGGCCCATCCTCATTTTGCATAGCTCGTAAGCTATTCCTGCTACTTCCGCGTGGTGCTGGACTTTCGTGTGAATTTTAGTTCATGACAACTAATAGTATTCCACGCCATTTTTAAGCACGATTTAAAATGGTCAGATTTAGTTAGACAATTAAAATTATAGGTCAAAAACGTCAAATTTAGAATAACTAAATTGGCATTTTCACTAAATCTCAGTGCTATCTTAGTGCTGTCAAACTAAAATATAGTTAAGTTGTGCCACTTTAGTCTATTTCAGAATGGGAATTCATCGTTTTACAGGAATAAACTAAATTTTGGTGATGTTTAGTTTAGAAGCATTTGTGACAAGAGAATCGGCACCATTGTCCCATAATCGTCACTTACTAGCATAACTATTGAAGGAAACATAAACGCAAAAATAATTGGATTGAAAAGAACCAACGTCGCTTATTATTATAACAAATGCCTCTCTAACCCGCGTAATTATAATGAAAAAGAATCAAAACAAACTAGCATAATAATTATTATGAGAAAGACACATAATATTAGGTATTTATTATCAGTTACTAAACATTGACTAAACTCCAATCAAGTATGATATCATCTCAGATATCAGGTCAAGGCAATCGTTGACACGAGTGTTAACAAATTATGCTATTGTACGTAAATATTTATATTTTTTGTCGGTTTGGGAAGTAAAGTAGTAATAAGATTTAATTTTAGAGTTAAATAATTGTGTGTAAGATAATGTGGCAGGAAGTAAATACTGAGATGATGGCAGATGGAGATGTACGGAAGAAAGAAGTGGCGATCAAAATACATACAATGGGTGATGATTTGGGTTTTGTATATGGCAGTCGTTATGCCAATGAGCTCGTGGCTAAGTAAGAACTGCCGCACCGGTCGATCCATCAGGTTAAGCTACGCTTGCCGGGGTTGGTCTGTGAATGGGTGCCATCTTTACATACCGAGACTCCTCCGTGCCTCGGAAAGCACGGTCCCGGTTGTCATTCGTGGATCTTTGACAGTCGTTACGGGTCGTAAGAAGCCCGAAAATCTGACAACCAGTCTTACCAAGGGGTATCGTATTACCCAGTTACTGGGTTGTGGAGGTCAGATAGGCAGTCGCTCCATGTAAAATACTGGTATTCAGCTGCATCCGGTTAGACTGGAAGCCGACCCCAATATAGTTGGGAAAAGGCTAGGCAGATGATGAGTCGTTATGCCAATGATCTAATACAAGAGCCTCGACAAACATCTAAAAAGTGTTAAACAGTTGTGTCAAGGGCTTGATGCAGAAAGTGGCACTCCTGGACAGACCTCGTATTGTTTACCTACATGTTCATCTATTTGGAGCCCTAACCACAGGTAGATTAAGATTCTGTTTATCTTTTACGACAAATATTTGTTAATATTGATATCAGATAGTTCCTATTGGCTTGTGGTTCAGTTACAAGAGCCGCACGGGTTGATCGATTAGGTTAAGCTACGCTTGCCGCTGTTGGTCCGTGGATGGGTGACCATCATTACATACCAAGACTCAATACTCAATAATTGTTTTGCTACCTTATGTGAACTTAGGTGGTAGGACCCCTCCGTGCCTCGGAAAGCACGTTAAGCCGTTGGTCTCGGCTGTCATTCGTAGATCTTTGACAGTTGTTACGGGTGGTCAGAAGCCCGAAAGTCTGACAACCAGTCTTAGTCTTCTTTCCAAGGGGTATCGTATTAGCCAGCAGGTAACTGGGTTGTGGAGGTCAGGTAGGCAGTCGCTCCATGTAAAATACTGGTATTCAGCTGCATCCGGTTAGACTGGAAGCCGACTCCAACATGGTTGGGAAAATGCAGATGATGATAGTTCCTATTATTTATATTCACAAGAATTCATTTAGGCCGGGAGGGGACGCCCTAGTAGGACATATACTGACCTTATTGGTGATGTTCTTCAGAAAGGACAGGTGCGTAGTACTCGCAACCGGCGTGCGTGTATGACCAGATGTATGAACGTAAACGAGGCAAAAGGAGTATGTAAGGATCGTAGCAGGTGGCGTTCTGTATTTTCTGCCTACCCCCATGGGAAGAAGGCGTGAGATTATGTATGTGTGTAATTCAGTTAGTTTAACATTCTACGAGTCAGTATTGTTTGCGCACTGCCACTTTGGAGAGCCAGGAGATCCGTAACACAGGGTTTCCCTAGTACGGACTCCAGTCTCTTGCAAACGAGCTTTTGTCTACATTTACTGTCTAGTCCTAAGATGTTAATTCTAAGCCTTGTGTAGAGAGAACTGTAATTACTTACTTACTTTGACAAGTAATCAAAATAGATTTAGATCCTGCATGGTTTTAGTTCGTAAGGATCCAACATGACCCCTGGTTTTCCCAAGGCTTGAATAAAATATCATGCATTTTTTTTGATTCTCCATGGAATCAAAAAAATGCATGATATTTTATTCAAGCATAATAATGAATATCGAGATGACGACTAATAGAGAAAAAAAACAAAAAAGAGATGTTGCGCTGACCACAAGTAAATGGTTATAAGTGCAAGACTGTGATAGCCCTCCGGTCACACCACTAGGCTATCCTAGTGCTGTGACCGGCAGACAGCCAAGTCATAGGTCTCGAGTTCCAACCCAAGGCACGCACCTCTGACTTTTTGGATTCATGTGCAACTGTATAATTATCACTAGCTTCTAAAACGGTGAAGGAAAACATCGTGAGGAAACCGGCATGCCAGAGGGATATTTCTCGACGGCATGTGAAGCCAAGTCAGAGGCCCATGGGCGGCTTTAAAACTTTGACACCAGGTTAGTCACTAGCCACACGAATAGAAGAAGTACAAGACAATGATGAAATTTTTTTCAGTAATAAATTAATAAGCTTCACGCAAAGAAAGCCTCGGGAATATTATGTTAAGACACTAAAAGATTAGCAAATCATTATCCTTCAGAATTTTGCGTAAACAATAAACTAATCTAACAATAACATCGTAAGGTCTCAATTGCAGAGGTTATCACTAAATAAATAAACTATCCTTGACCAAATTTTCTTATCATTTTCCACATTAAATTAATTTCTGGGTCAGTCAACATTAATTCTATAAATAAAGAGTTTGTAAGATGTTCTGGTTCTTCCTTACTCGAGCCGGGACAGCTACACGAGCATTGCTAGAGTCGTTATGCCATGGTGAATAGAATAGCCAGGCCGCAAATTCTGCACCAGACGCACATAAGAGCGTTCGTTCATCGTCCATCGCCAGCTAAAACTAAGATAATCATCCATCACGGTGGATGTATGAAATACTGGCTCAACTATGCAAAATATTTATAATAAAACCATTTTATTCGCTTTAAAAGTTGGCAACGTTGCAAATAGCAGTCAAATATTTGCCTGTTTTGATTATTTAGGTTATTAAAAAAAAAAAAAAAAAAACAGCTGTTTCATAGAAAAGTTCAATTCAACCTACACGGTCAAAATGTATGAAACAGGTGATATTTTTTTAAAATAACCGACGAAAAATTTCAACGCAGGGGTTCAGAATCATGTACTGAATCCATGGTATCAGTTTTCGCATCGATGTCCCCTCCACCCTGTATATAAATTTATAAAAATCAATTGCCATGCATTGCAATTTCCCGCTTCTTCTTTCAGAATGCATGGTCTTAAATAGGTATCGTAACTAGTACCTTGAGGC
Organism: Xanthia togata; assembly: GCA_963853775.1. Lineage (NCBI taxonomy): Eukaryota > Metazoa > Arthropoda > Insecta > Lepidoptera > Noctuidae > Xanthia > Xanthia togata. The sequence goes on along the minus strand of OY970817.1, from coordinate 7,522,466 downwards.
TCTTACGATGTCTGTAGTGGATAACTATGTCTAATTTACCTGCTAACTAACGAAAAACTATAAGTCCTTACTATAAAAACAAATCACCTTCAATCTATTGAAACCATAACGAACAATACACCTGCTCCCCCTCAAAAACTACCCTTTTCGAAGGTAAATAATGTTTTATTTGAGCAAATCACACAGTTGACCGAGCAGGCTAATATTGTGGACACCCCACGCTAATTTGTAAACTAAATTGTGTACAACCCACGCCAGGGGGTTGGAAACTAGTGATCCGTGAAAATGCATCTGGTGTTAATAGTTGTAATTTTCGTATATTTTTTGTGGAATAGTGTTGTAGAAAATGGCATGTTTTTTTTCATGGACTTTAAATGCTTCAAGCTACCTAGTTATTGCCCGTGGATTCATTCGAATCTTAGAGAACTAAGTATTTCAAAATATCCTACTATTTGATCTATACTACTATATTATGCTATACTATTTGGATTAGCTATCTGTGTGTGTGTCAAGTTTCATCCAAATCTATTTAGCTGTAAAATCGTGATCGATTCAAATTAAAACTCATTTAACATCTAAACTTCATAGATTAATCGACCGATTCGAATACTCGTATCTATACAAAGGTTAACAAATTTTTTCAAGGCCAAATATTAAATTTTTATCATTATGTTTACAAAGGTCAAAATATACGAGTTTTTTCAACCTCAACAAAGAGGGTTATTGGTGACTCGCACGAACTTACTCGCCCGAAACGGGCGAATCAACTGAATATTATTTTTTAAGAAATAAGTTAGGCAATTGGCACATTTTGAGTTTTATGCAATAAAGTTAATGTACGTACATTTTCTTTAATTTTACTGCATAAAATTCAAAATATGATAATTGCCTAATACGTATTTCTGGGGTTGTCGATTCGCCCACAACTAAATTGATTTCGTGCGAATCGCTTCAAGAAAAAACAATTTTATTTTAAAGTATCGATTCACCCGTTTAAGGCGAGTAAATTTTTGCGAGATACCAATAAGCCAACAAACATTACAAATACCAGGGATTTCGCCGTTTATCAATGAATGTTGATTTCCATTCACAAAGCGGTTAACAAAAGACCAATTGACCAATCATTATAGTAGTATCAAAACGTACTGTAAATTGAAATTTATGAATGGATCATACACAATGTTATGGCGGTCAAAATCTTATCTTGTTATCGTTCCTACGAAAATTACTACAGTAAGTAGGTACCTACTTGGGTGTAAGTAGGGCACATACTCATATAGAGAATCAATCTGCCTAGACTTTTCCCAACTATGTTGGGGTCGGCTTCCAGTCCAACCAGATGCAGCTGAATACCAGTATTTTACATGCAGTGACTGCCTATCTGACCTCCACAACCCAGTAACTGCGTAATACTATACCAATTGATAAGACTGGTTGTTCGACTTTCGGGCTTCTGACGACCCGTAACGACTGACAAAGATCCACGAATGACAGCCAGGACCAACGGCTTAACGTGCTTTCCGAGGCCTCGATATAAAATGGATGATCACCAATGCTTGCAAAAGCCTGCTAATTCATAAGTACCAACATAAGACCAATATTTGTACACTTAGTTTGAAATAAACGTTTTGATTTTGACTTTAAATGTTTAGTGAAGACAACAAAAAGTATGGCTGTGAAGAACCGGTGTTTACCAACGTCATTCCATTGCACACTTTATTTTTAGGGTTCCATGCCTCAAAAGGAAAAAACGGAACCCTTATAGGATCACTTCGTTGTCCGTCTGTCAGTCTGTCAAGACCCTTTTTCTTAGGAATGCGTGGAAGTATCAAGTTTAAATTTATATAAAAAAACGTAGATCCCCTGGTGCTATAAAAAAATCAAACTTCTCAACGCAATAAAAAAATACGACCATTTAATCGGCATATTTTGATAATTGCAAATAAATCAGTAGTAGTAATCTGTAGTTTTATCACATTTTTTTTTGCGATTACAAACTTACATTTTGCAGTTGGAGAATTGACCGTGACGTATATCGATCGATGTATGGGAGAGATCTTTTTCAACTACAATGTTAAGTTTGTTTTTGGGATAAATTCATTCCAACTGCGGAAGCTTCATTGTACGTCGTCCGACCCGTTGTTGGCCGGTTTTTCTAAATATAATTTATACAAAACAATTGACGTACGCATCTAAGTGGTTTTCAAGCACGATTTTACTAAAAATAGATGCAGGTCATGAATAATATGTTAATATCCAATCTTAAAGAGGCTTTGATGGCCCCCTTTCATGTACGAGGTTATTGTAGGTTCAAATCCGGAGAAGTACCAATTTGACTTTTCCAATTCATAAGTACTTTCTGAGTTAACCTTGGACTTTCCTGACATCGGTGAAGGAAAACATCGTGAGGAAACCTGGACTTACAGTTGAAATAAATCTGAAATCACCAACCCGTCTTGAGCAACCGCGGTGATCAATGCTCGTGCCTTCTCTGTATAGAAGAGGCCTGTGCTCAACAGTGGGACAGCAATAGGTTGGTACTAGATAAGTACCATTACTAATCTCAAAGTATATAAACAAGATTATACCAGTAACCGTTTAAGAGATCGTGCAGAGATTATCAAATCCAAGTCAAATCAGTTGTCCCAACTTCAAAGAACTGATTTGACTTTGGCTTTGATCATCTGTGCACGATATCCATGGCTTTGATCATCTCTGCACGATCTCCATGTCTTTGATCATCTCTGCACGATCTCCATTAAAAAGCACCTTTGAGCGTCAAAAACATTGGCAGCTGGTAGAGATGTAGATATGCAAGAAGACACTTGCGCCGACTTCGAATAAATTAGGAAGAGGTAGAAGATAATAATAATGTAACATGATTTATATAATTAAATAAAATCACGCCTTCTTGCCTTGGGGCCCGGGTAGGCAGAAACTACAGAACGCCACCTGCGAAACCGATGCCGAGTCGCCGAAGCAAAATTTGGTCGATACAAGTCTGAGGCAGCTATGTTTGGTCCATGCCATTATAGAAGACTGCTTGCTCAATTATGATATATTGATTATAGTGGAAAACGGTCCTTATAAAGGAAAGTATCTAGTACTAGTAACTTCCTAGCCTTCTAAGTCAATACGTTTGCTTTCCACGGGGGTAAGCAGAAACTACAGAACGCCACCACGTCTTCTCACATCTGCCTTTTGTTAGTCACCTTTTATTTATCCTCCGAACATGACCAGTCCATCTAAGCATACTCTTTTATTTTATTGTCACAAATTCTTCTTTTAAGCAGCGTTATCACATAATTCCTCATAATAATGTGTATAATTAATCATTCTTCTTGCCCTTGTTCCATGTTACTTGAGATCGAAACAAAACGTTTTTTCTTTCCATTCTCCCCTGTCAACGGCATGACTCCATTTTCTTTCATATCAATCCTTTTTTTTTTTTTGATCTCGGTGTGGAAAATCCTCATGGATGTCCTCCGCCCTGGGGCGGGCGAAGGGGTCTGTCAGACTCGTACTGACTAAAAACCACCTCGGGGGTCGCGGGAACGCAGATACTTCCGCGACCCTCGGCTGGTGCCGGCCCGCCTCTGCGGGCCACCTCGAGTTTGGGGGGAGTGAGGTGTTAAACTCCCCCCTTACATCATAGAGTTCATATCAATCCTCACACAATCCATCCATCTTTTCAAGATTCAAAAGTCATTTATTCAAACTAGGCTGAGAATCAGCACTTTTCGAACGTCAAAACGTTTTCTTTAGTTTTCCTCTCCATCAACATATTCATCACTCTTTTAGTCACATGCGTTTCCTCTCGTCACATGCCCATATCAAGTCAAATAATTTCCTTTTAATTGTTTTATTTTTTCCTGGCACATAATCTAACATAATAGTTTTGCGACGTGTCTTGACGTCATTGGCGCCATTTAGGAACTGTATAGATAACCAAAACATTTGGGAGCTTTATCAAAGCCAGATTCGCATTTTTGTGACGTATTTTGCGCCATTGGAATTCCTGAGTGTGTGTCATTGTTTACTGCGTGTACTACAGCGTCGGTTGACATTTTTATATGATATCCACCAGATTGGGTGAACATATTGAGGATTACCCCCCACTCGCTTCGAGGAAATGGACACCAATACGACACAATCGATAACACCACCAATAAAGAATAGAATTTAATTGTACTGTCATAATACCAGCCTATTAGTGTTCCACTATAGGGCAAAGGTCTCATACAGGTGTCATAAAGAGAAGGCAAGGGATTGATCACCACGCTTGTTCAAGACGGGTTGATGATATAGATTAGATATTCGCAAGGAATAGAAAAGTGGCAAAAGTAACTTCGGATTGAGGGAATGGCTCTTAATATCACTAGGCGGGGATATGTAGAAAGACAGCAGTGGTGGGTTAATGGTAACGGCTGCGACTTACGAGTAGTCGTGGGTTCGAAAGTAAGCAGGCATTTTGCTTCATGTAAATTATTTCATCACCACTGCTCTCAAAACATCGTGAGGAAACAAAAATTCGCAGACATGTGACATCCACAAGTGCACATTTCGGCCAACTCCCTCTCACAGAAAGAGGAGGCTTGACTCCCAGCAGTGAGGACGATACAGGCTGATTATGCTGGGGATAATAATGTAGTAAGAAGTAAAGCTTGCACCTTGCAATGGGAAACCATAGCTATAATAATAATAATGGAAACGGGAACCCTTGATTACCGGAATGTGTTTTCCGATAGCAATAACCTCAGATCAAGTTTTGAATCAATAGTGTTCTCGACAGCGTCATCATCGCTTAGGTAACATCATGTGAGATACGAGTAGTTGTGCAAAAAGTAAGTATACGGAAACATTACAAGTGTATCCGCTCATTTGATAAAAAATCCTACAAACACGTATCTCCATAAAAATAAAAAACTGTATCTAAATCTGCCTAGCTTTTTCACAACTATGTTGGGTTCGGCTTCCAATCTAACCGGATGCAACTGAATGCAATTTTACATGGAGCGACTGCCTATCTGACCTCCACAACTCAGTAAGACCCGCCCCCCTCCCCCTTGGTAAGACTAGTTGTCATACTTTCGGGCTTCTGTCGACCCGTAAAGACTGTCAAAGATCCATAAATGACAGCCGGGACTAGATATGAGCGCCGATGGCCAATTTCACGGCGGCGGCGTGGCCTGAATATTACCACGGCGGCGGCGGCGTCGCGACGGCGCGGCGTGGCCGGCCGTGGGCCTTATTTTTTTAAATCAGGGATATATTTCTTAGAAAAAACTTAAAGAAAACCATATTGTTGTTACAAAAATTGATTTATATTTTATTTTTGCCTCATTCGCACTAAAATCATTACGAGTATAACAACACGAGTTACTGATACAAAAAATAAAAATCATATATTTGTCGTATATCTTCAAGGGCGGACATTAACACGGTGGAGCACATGGTTGAGGTCTGCTCGGCTTGGGCAGAACACCGCCGTGTCCTCGTGGAGGCGATCGGTGGCGGGGATCTCTCGCGTCCGGCCCTGGTCCAGGCCATGGTACGGAGCGAGAGGGCATGGGAGGCCGTCACCTCCTTTAGCGAAGCAGTAATGCTCGCGAAGGAGGACGTGGAACGCGTGAGGGAGAGGCAAAATTCGCGCCCTCACGCCCCTAGCCGCCGCAGGAGGAGATGCCCTGGGCGTCGGGAATCGATTCCCGGCCACCGTAGGCGCGGGCTTGCGGACGGTGAGCAATAGGTAGCTCGCCGTCCGGGAAGGACCAGCCCCGGGTCGACGGCGCGCAGTGTTGCACGCGCGCCTCAAATAGATGTCAGCAAGTGAAGGGGTCCGATGAGACCATTGCCTGCCGGGGTTGCGGGAAAGTCCGAAAGGGATACCGTGGCCCCCTGGCATTGCACAGGCAACATAAGGCACACGGGTGGGTTTTAGTCAGTAAGAGTCTGAGACGCCCGCCCTCCTACTCCACCCAGACCGGGAGAAGTCATTTGATGATTTCCCACCAAAAAATAAAAATAATAGGGCGGACACTGGGAGACATAAATATGTTCGGATGAAATCTCCTAAATATTATGCCAAAATATATTATAACCGCAAAACCGGAAAACGTGCGGGAATCGCCGGAAAACATTTTTTTACTATAATTTTCCATACATTGCAATCAGTTTTACTCAAATTACTCCTAAAATTAGGGTTTAATCGAAAAATCTATGAAGGTACTTTCAATTTAGATTAGTAAGGAGAGCACATTGGCATCATTTGTTTTTCAAAAATCTTGAAACTATTTTTGTAGTCCTATGTGCGCCGGTTTGTATGGAGTCGATCCATTGTGCGACGGCGCGCCGCAAACTCCACTCGGCGATGACGCGTCGACATGAACTCACGGCGACGGCGGCGCGGCGGCGCGGCGCTCATATCTAGCCGGGACCAACGGATAACGTGTTTTCCGAGGCACGGAGGAGTCTCGGTATGTAAAGGTCACCCATCCATGGACCAAGCCGATAGCTTAACCTGATGGATGAACCCATGCGGCTGTTATTACTTAGCCTCGAGCTCATAAAAAAACTGTATGTACTAACAAAATCTAAACTAGGTATAGGGCAGTACATCGGCACGGTCTTATCTCCGGCCAGACGGATCGTATTACCGGCCAGCCCGGTAATACCAGGAGATATCGTCAGTTTCAGTATTACTCTTTACTGGTTATTGGTTATTTTGATTACGATAACATATTAAAATCGTCTTTTATTAAGGTTGTTGTCCTTTGTTGTTATATTGGCAGGCCAGAAGACCTCTACGAGTGAATCTCAGTATCTCCTGTTGGTAAACGGTCATAGTCGCCTATAATCAGCCTATAATGTTACCACTGCTGGGAAACAGACCTCCTCTGTGTGAGAGAGAGTGGGCCGTAATCCACCACGCGGGCCCAGCGTGAATTGCTAGATGTCACATGTCTTCGATATTTTGGTTCTAGGACATGCCGGTTTCCTCACGATGTTATCCTTCACCGTTTTGAGAGCAGGGGTGATGGAATAATTTACACAAAGTAAAGTGCCTCCTTGGGTTCGAAAAGTCAACCGAGACATGAGACACTGTCGCCTATGATCATCTGCAATATCTTCAGCATCGCAGGCTATCCTTGAGAGAAACCTGAAATCTCTCATGTGCCTATCATTCATCATCATCATTTCAGCCGAAAGATGATCACTGCTGGACATGGCCTTCCCCCAAGCACCGCCACTTCGACCGTTTCTGTGCTTTCTGTACTCAGCGGATTGCCGCAGCCTTCACAAGTTTATCGGTCCACCTTCTAGTAGGCCTTCCAACGCTATGACTTCCGGTACACGATCGCCACTCCAGAACTTTTCGGACCCATCGGTCATCTTTTCTGCGAGCAATGTGCCCTGCCCACTGCTACTTAAGTTTGGAAATTCTTCGTTCTATGTCAGTTACCTTGGTTCTCCTTCGGATCTCTTCATTTCTGCTTCGATCACGTAGGGAAACTCCAAGCATAGCCCTCTCGTTTGCCCTTTGGGTGACTTTTAGTCTTCGAATAAGGGCCATTGTGAGCGACCTCGTTTCAGGGCCATAGGTCATCACTGGCAACACGCACTGGGCAAAGACTTTGGTCTTGAGACATGTCATGTGCCTAGACTGATACCTTCAAAGCAAAGCTACTTGGCAGACGATCTCCTTCACAAAGATCTCTGCTACTCTTCATCTGCTAAACTTTTTCCAAACTATGTTAGGGTCGGCTTCCAGTCTAACCGTATGCAGCTAAATATTGGTGGTCAGATAGGCAGTCGCTTCATATGAACTACTGAATTTACATAGAGCAGCTGCCTATGTGACAACAGCTAAAGCGCGGTCACTGTCGGACTGCATAGAAAATAAAGAGAAACGCGATGACAACGCAGGTAATTTATTGCAAAAAATGAAGTAAGTAATTATCTATTTACAAAAAATCTATTGATTGGACTAAAAAATTTAAACACTATTACGTGTTGCTTGCAAAATAATCTGACAATAAATCTGAATGATTGCATATGTATATTATTATGGTTTTTAATCGTTAAAAGAATATTTTAGAGGTTTCTTCGTGTTTTTTTTTTTCTATCGTATCAAATGAATTAAATATGTTTTCAACACACTATCTAACTAGCATAATATATCCTGAAAAATATCATATGTATTTTTCTTTTTGATTTTGTTTACTGCAGTGGATCATTGATTATACTAAAATCGATTCATAAGGAGTAAAGTCCAAAAATGTTTACGAGAAAAAGATCCTTGAAATATATCACAAATATGGTCAGCCACGAGCCATCTCATATTTTTTAACTGCAGTATCAATTATGATAATTTGATTACACAAAGCAAACACGTGCACATTCTATTGCGTTATATCTTGCACTAGTGCGCAAATAGTAAAGTAGAGTTTTTATTATTGTGGTTCTATGAATTAATAATTATTAATAAATAACAAGTAAGAGTGTATCTGATATGGACCGGTAGTGTTTAAAATAATTGCATTCACAAACGAAGATGGATACAGTATGTAACAAAAACCCTGTCCGATCCGTGAGGGTGTTGTTAAGAATCATACTGAGAGTCTATTCTCATTTCTGGACTATAAGATGACTTGGCAGCAGTTGGATGGGTTAATGTAAGCAATAAGATCCATAATCTCTTTTATTTATTTTGAATCTGTCCATCCAACGGAATTTTCCCTAGCTGTCTTAAAAAAGCAGTTGTAATCCCTGTCTGAATCTAAATCTGGTAGTAAAGACTTACTGCCTTACTATTAAACGTTTTATATCAGGTGAATAGTTACACACCGTTTTCTCTCTTTCAGTCGTCAGTTATTTGACTTTCGAAAGAAGAAGACAAAGCGTTGTGTAACTACACAGACGCTATACAACGTTTATTAGTAAGGAGGTTAGTAAATAATTATAGGCCAATATCGTCACCCCCCTCAATATCAAAAATATTAGAGAAAATTATAAACTGCAGACTAGTTAAAATATCTAGAAAATAATATTTTTTTCTTATCCCCTGCGCAATTTGGTTTTAGAGCCAAATTATCCACAGACGATGCGGTGCATACTCTGACCGATTATATTTCATAAGAACTCGGCAAAGGTAACCAGACCCTGGGAGTCTTCCTTGATTTAGCCGAGGCCTTCGACATGGTGTCTGTTTCCGTGCTTCTAAACAAATTAGAGGCCATAGGAATAAGGGTAACGCCGCTGAAACTTTTTGCCGACTACTTAGATGACCGAAACAAAAGTGTTAGAATAGATAATATACGCGAGCGATGAGCAGAAAAGTAATGGTTTTGGTGTTCCCAGGGAAGCATTCTGGGCCCTACGCTATTTCTGATTTATATTAACGACTTGTGTAATGTATTAAGTTCTGATTTATTTTTAATATTAGCACTCAAAATATGAAATTTACTGCTTTAAATACTAATTTTCCGAAAACTTTTAAGCGAATACAAATAAAGAAATGACCGAATTAAATACTGCGAATTCCGCAAAATCAATACAACATTTGCTGACGTAATATTAGGTAAATGTATTTGTACTCTCATTCGCTCGCTCTTGCATTTTGTGCGTCTGCCAGAGAATAAAAGAGTCCATTTTCCTGTTATTTAGAACTTTTACTTTTTTTTGGATCCACTAAGTTAATATATTCATTACTACTTACTTGCGCTACTGCTGAGTAAGAGGTCCTGGGTTCGATTCCCAGGTCGGGCAAAGTGTTTTTCGATCAGGAATTTCTCAGTAGCGGTCCGGAGTCTGGTTTTGTGCCCGGTTGATGGCAATAGGCAATAGGAATGCATTGCCAGTTCAAATTAAGCGCGCGCAATCATTACCAATATTTAAGAGACTCGTGAAGGAACATTACTTGTCGTTGTGATCTTGTTCTCGTAACTGTAATTATCTATAGTCTTCATTTATTTTTGTTGTTTATATATTTAGTAAGTATGTATGTATTTATGTATCTATTATTTAGGATAGATATGTATATATCTGTGTATCTATTCTAGTTTAATGTATAGTTTTTATTTGCACCAACGACAGCCCCATTTTATGTCCAGGCAAATCACTGTCCATTCCAAGGTTGCCTGGAAGAGATCGCGGAAAGCGATAAGGCCGCCCATTGTATATTTTGTAGTGTTAATTTTGTTTTTTTTTATGCGTTTTCGTGGTGTACAATAAAGTATATATAAATACATAAATAAATAAATAGGCTCGCCCCTTATTACATGGGACTTAAACATAACTACTTAGCGAAATGTAGTGTATACTGTACGGAACACCTGTGCCTAACCCTTTGGGAATTATATTCATGATATAAGTAGGTATGTATGAGCTCCTGTCGTATAGCTTATTACTGAAGTCGAACGAGAAATAAAGAACCGATTCTTACGAGTTTATATATTTTTTAATTATTATTTCATTTGCAATTTATATAATTTTTATTTTTAATATTTTGACATTTTTATAATTTATTCGACATTTTTTTTTAATTATTTGTTGAATATATAAATTTAATTAATCAATTAGATTTTGGATTTTTATCTGTTTAGCATTTAAAAGTGTGAGTGTGAGAACTATGGACTAGAACTATGTTTGAAATACATAAATAAATTAATTAATTATACAATTAATTTGATGTTTGGACTTATTTATCTTTGCACTGCCTTCAACCCACGTTTTTATGTATATTGGTTGATTACGCACTTGATTTTAAGAGATAGCCTCTCCCTTTTATAGCTGTAATATTTCTCAGGTAAACATCTACTTAGGGTTTTTATTCTAGGTGTGAATTTCAGATTTTTATCATGCAGTTAATTTACGTATCATACATTGTTAAAAAATCTCTAACAAGGTCTAACTTTCCACTGCCCACTCCACCTGTTTACCCCGTTACTCTATGATAGATGACTGCCCCAGTAATCAAGCGGCTAATTATTTAATTGCCAACATGTCAAGTTTCATCAGGCATTCGTAACCGGTTACCTACTTATTGTGCTAATGTAAGTTGGTACCGGAGTTTTATGAGTTATGAAGTATTTGAGACGACCGATGTTGGCAGGCTTTTGACCCAATGCCATGTCGTAGCATGACCAAATGGAGATGCTGATCACGGGATGAGCTGGACTCCGTTAATGAAGACTTGTCCTTAGTAGCTCATTTTAAGAGGGAACAGGGCCTGCGAGGTGTTTGAAAAATAGATATTTGAAGAAACTATTGCCGTCGTCTTACCTCAAGTCTGCCTCCGTAGAGTGCGAAAGGAACAGCTGTAGCTAAGACGATTATATCACAAAAAAAATGACGAGATCGACGTTTCGTATTCGCCTTTTTTCTCCTCGAAAACTGAGCTGATTCAATTATTTTTATTAAAAGTTTAAGAAAGAGTATGTCTAGGTTTCTATCATTTTCTTTTATGTTAATTTTTTTTTGTTTTTGAGTGGTAGTCCTTTTATTAAGGCGGTGAAGATGGGGCTGGAGGGTCATATTTTCTTTACCAAAAAGTTGCTGAAAAAAAGGAAATAACAGGGTCGTGTCTACAGCAGACGTTGATTGTATGGAAAAAAAATGGTTGCTTTAGAGGCATTATTCTGGAAGAAAAAAGGGGAATACATTTGTATGGAGAATCGCAGGCCCTGTTCCATCTTAAGAGAGAAGTGGGTCAAAAGCTAGTGATGTCGGCAGAACTATACTAAAATTTTTGTGACTCTGTGTTCTTCACCACTGGAACATCCTTCCCTATCGAAAGAGGAGTGAAGCAGGGAGACCCGCTGTCCCTTAACTGCCTTGAAGAGGTTTTTAAAAGCCTGTCCGACATTTTGGCCATTAAAAGAGTAGTCGTCGGCGGAAAAAGGTGTACCAACCTGCGTTTCGCGGACGATATGGTTCTGTTTTCATCTTTGGCAGCTGAATGTGGCGGAATGCTTCGTGAATTGAACAAGGCAAGACTTGAAATTGGTCTTCGAATGAACATCTCAAAGACCAAACTACCACTAGCGTCAATTCAAAACAATAAGTGGAGGGAGATTGAATATGTCCCAGAAGGCCAGAGTACATCTACCTCGGCCAAATAGTGTCCTTATACACGAGATAAGAAAAAGAAGTTGCTCGCCGCACTGAAAAACCTGGAACAGCTATTGGTCGATGAAAACTCATATGAAACGAGATCTTCCAATTTGCCATAAACGCAAATTAATGGACATGTACATATCCCCGTTCAGCAGAGGATCAAGCTCGAGGTTTGCCAGCCAGCGATGGAGCGCAGTATCCTCGGAGTTCAGCCTGTTCAACCGGATACGGAACACGACTGCGCTCAAAGACACAAATTGTAGACGTCACCCAAAAAGCAGCCAAGCTCAAATGTGACTGGGCTGGACACGTTTGCCTTGTGGACTAAGACCAACACAACACGGGTTCCTGAAAACGTCCAAAGGCATCGTGGAAGACCCAGGCGGGACGAACTTGACGCTTATAGGAGAGATCGGTCCAGATTAGCTCAGGATCGAGTTGAGTGGTAAAAGGATAGAGAGGCCTTTGCCCTGCTGTGCTACATTTATTATTATTTTTGATGCTGTTTCTGTCACTTGTAGTGGCAGATGTCATAGCCTAATTATGCTGTGTGATAAATAGTAGATTTTACAACACGTGCACAAAACGAACCATTTTTATCCGAGACTTTTAGCAGCCCGAGACGAAGGCGAGGGCTGATAGTAATGTCGAGGATAAAATGGTTTTGTGGACGAGTTATAAACTCTGCTTTTCACTTCGATTGCGAGGAAATAAAACAGTAGTATAACATAACATTTCTTTAATTAAAATTCAAAGTAAAATTAGTACAGTTTTGAATACTGAAGGAAATTGTTTTTCCCGGCATATTAACGGTATTTTTCTGAATTTTACGACATCGATATTAGGCTTGGGCTGCAGACCTATACAGCCTACTATTAAATTAATTTTGTAATAATAATATTCTTAAATTAATTAAATAACCTACCGTACTTGAATTTAAATGTTATATTTTTATGTCTTAAAAATTAAAGTAAATAATACAAAAATAACAAATTCTATCTATGAACTTCTTATTGTGTTTGGCTATAGGGCTCATTTTCTTTGCCTTAATATAGATACATTTATGAGTAGATACGTTAATGCACTAGTACACAAAATTCGATTTTGTGCAGTCTATATCCTGCACAAATAAGCACTTTCAGAGCATGAGAAGTGAAAAATACTTTTATTAGCTTAATGGTTTTTCACAATATAGATTTCCATGAACACGCCGCAGAATGTAAAATAACGTCTGATGGTGGTTTTTGAGAATTCGGAGTGCACGAAACTGGTCTATTTTTTTTCTTAGAAGTATGTAGCAATAGTTGTATGTAGCGGTCGGTTCGTGGGTGTGTCATCCATCCAGAGCATATCGAGACCCCTCCGTGCCTCGGAAAGCATGTTAAACCGTTGGTCCCGGCTGCCATTTGTACATCTTTACAGTCATTACTCTGTTAGTCAGGAGCCCAAAAGTTTGACAACCAATCTTACCAAGAGGTATCGTGTTACTGGTAAATAAGCTGTGGAGGTCCGATAGGCAGTTGGTTCATGTAAAATACTGGTATTCAACTGCATCCAGTTAGGCTGGAAGCCGACTCAAACATATTTCGGGAAAGACTCAGATGATGGACTTCAAGAAATTGGTCTACTTCTTTTTCTTAGATACCAATCATGTCTCAAATAAATTAAAGCATGACAAAGTAAATAATTAATTGCCTAGACCTGATTTTATTACGTTACATTAACAACACCAATTAATTAGGCTACGTTAATTAGCCACACAGTTAAGTTAACTGACACGGTTAAGTGTTTATTGTTAATACTGCAATAACACATCACGGTTACCTCAATGCTTGAGTGAAGTTAACTGAAATGTTAGACAATTTAATTGAATATCAACCTGTATTACTGCGTAAGTTCCGTTTTTTTTTTTCTATAATGTCTCTTTGTGTGAGAACCGTCTTGTTCTACTAGAATTAATGAATGAATTAAATGCACCGACCTCAGCGTGGTTTAACTAGACTCGATAAATCGAATGAACCCCAAGATTTGGCCCCTGGAGCCTCTTGATTCTTGGTGCTACAGAAGCCATTAAAGCAAGGAGTAGACAGGGAGGCGCGGTAATGGTAGGGAAGACGTGCCCTTAGTATAAGGAAGGATTTGCGAGCCGTATCGGATATGCATCCGAGAGTTGACAATGGAATAATGGAGAGACGGGTGATATTTATCTATGGATGGGCATCTTTTTACGAAACTAAAAATTCGAAGACATATGACATCCACCGAGACGCACTGGGCCCGCATAGTGTACCGTACTACGGCTCAGTCACTCTCACAAAGAGGCTAATACAAAATTATGCGCCGGCGTCGACGGGCGTATGCGCTGCAAATGCAACTAACACTACTTTTTAAAGGCAGAAAACACGCCGTCGACGCGCGTTGCAAGGAACGCGCGTATAAAAAACGCACTGTGCATGGGCCCTAAAAGGTTAACTTGAAAGTGGCCAAAGAATGGCTGCGTTCCAATTTATCTTTAAAAAATAATTTATAAAACATGAGGTTTTTAGAGGTAGACTCGGTAAAAATTGCGCAGATTCCATTTACACGGCACGCTGGTCATATCGATCGTATTAACGAAACCGGTATGTATGTACGAATTAATAATTCTATTTAAATACTCAGTACGAAAGTGGGCAACGCTCCATTAAGTAGACTGGGTGATATTCTGAAATATTTTGCGGTAAAAATGCGGCTGTGGCCTATTTTTGCAGAATTAGGTTTCGAGTTCGGATTTTGAAGTTTACTTTGTTCTTGATTACAGATTGCATGGAATTCATTGTGTGTGTGTTTTTTGGCATTATTCCAATGACATTTGGACATTTTCTGTTTCAATAATTTTCATTGGCAAGTCCTGGATTTCTGTATATGAAACAGAAGATACTTCAGAGTTGGTTCAATACTGGAAGCTAGCCCTCGAAAGATTGTCTGAATTCAAATTGAACTTGTAGAGGTAGGTATAAGTGGAATTTGAATTCAGATAATCTTTGAGGAATAGGAAATTTCGTAGAACCAAAAACACGACGACATGACCCGCTTGGTAAAATATGGCCCAATCTCTTTCATAGACAAGGCCTGACTCTATGCAGTGAGAATATTATAGGCTGATTAATGTAAGTGTCCCTATTACGTACGTAATTTCGCATTCATAACCTTGCTCGCAATGAGACAGATATCGTTTAAAGTGACTGTTGAATGTTTTTACCAGGTCAGGTGTCAGTAGTAAAGTTGTAGTGAGTCCATTGGTACGTGTACGTAAAGTAACGAAGAAATAGATAATTTTACCCGACTGCCCCAGTTGGAGGGTAATGTTTTTTAGAAGCTATCTGCAGGTCGCGGTTACGGGGAGTCAAAAGCCTGAAAGTCTAACAACCAGAAGGGGTATCGTGTTATCTACTAACTGGGGTGTGGACTTCAGATTGGCAGTCACTCCATGTAAAATACTGTTGCATACGGTGAAATTGGAAGCCGACCCCAACATATGTAGTTGGGAAATGGCTAGGCAGACGAAGATAGAATCTGCACTTTGGGGTGTTATTTTAGTGAATACAATATAGATAGTGAAATCCACGACGTCGCGCCCCACTCCGCTCCTCTCCGTACTTAAAGTACAGCTTACAGTACTATAATCGCGAAGTGGGGCGCGCCGTCGTGGATTGCACTATTGCACTATGACATTAGTTTTGAGGGCCTATTCTTTTTCATTCATTGAGTTTTTTTTGTTTTTGTTACTTTGTTCAACCATTTGCAACAGTAAGCTTGACTGTGCGTTTGCAACAAAATATGTTGAAATCTCTAGTTCCTGTCGAATATTGTATGGAACTTTGACAGAAACAGATTTCAAAATATTGTTTTGTTGTGAATGTTTCGCCAGTACAAACGCACAGTGACATTTGACAATGTAAGGCAATTATTATTTCAAAATCGGGTCGCAATCTTCCCGCGACAGTCTCAAAAATGCAGGTAAACCAAAGGTATTGTTGACAGATTGAGACTGAGAACGTTCTTAAAAATAGGGGAAAGTGTCCGGGCCTGATTACCAGAGGAACTTCAATCGGTCTTTCTAGAAACACTCATTTGCCATAGTACCTTAAATGGATAATTTCAACAAATGATTCTAGCGGGATTACCAATGAACACAAAATGTTTCGTCAATGATCTTTGCCTACACTTCATAATTTCTATCTTTTCCTTGTTATGTGTCCTGCGGGGTAATTGCATAAAACGCATAAAATGACTATTGATCGTATTTATTTTCAATTAGACAATTTGAATTAGGGAGCTTGTATACGTCGATCGCGCGGTAAATTCTAATTGCGCGATGCAGGATTTATGTGACGTCAGGTCTTTTGATGCGGTGTTCGCATATGGCGATGTTAATACCTTTCTCCCTATTTGAGCGACTGGGACCGACTGTATGCTGAAGGCGGATGTTATGGCGCAACTTGGAAGAGACCCT
Organism: Xanthia togata; assembly: GCA_963853775.1. NCBI lineage: Eukaryota > Metazoa > Arthropoda > Insecta > Lepidoptera > Noctuidae > Xanthia > Xanthia togata. The sequence goes on along the minus strand of OY970817.1, from coordinate 7,505,854 downwards.
TGAAGGCTGCCTCGTTGGTCTAGTGGTCGCAAGCGCTACTGCTGAGCATGAGGTCTTGGGTTCGATTCCCGGGTCGGGCAAAGTGTTATTGGGTTTTTCTATCTGAAGCCCGGAGTCTGGATTTGTGTCCGGTTAATGGCAATAGGCTCGCCCCCTATTACATGGGGCTTAAACATAACTGGCGAAATGTGGGTGTACCTACTACAGGTACGCCTCTGCCCAACACTTCGGGGAAACAAGGCGTGATGTTATGTTATGTTGGAAGAGACTTATGTCCGCACTGGACTAAGGCAGTAGTAAGTAGAAGAATTAAGAAGATTACAAAAGAATCGGCATTAATGACCAATAGCATCGCAAGATAATTCGAAGATATTTGACCTCCACCAACCCGCACTGGGCCCTCGTCACGTGTTGTGGATTACGGCCACCCCGTTCCCTCTTACAAAGAGTGTTATGTCCCAGCAGTGGAAACATAATAAGCTGATCAACGAAAGCCATAATCAAAAGTTATAATATTTATCATTATTTTAAACAGCAATTTGTCAAACTTCGACGAGGTGTAAATCCTCTTTTAAATGCTTCAGTTATATATGAACAATTATCTACCGAAGCTTGAATAGATAAGAAATAGCTACGGTGTGGCTCCTAAACATGTGAAATCTTGGAACTTGATTGATTCGAGTTAACTTTAAAACAATATTTATTTCTTTCCTATAACGAATTAGCGTTGGAAGGCCTCCCAAATGGTGGACCTATGATCTTGTGAAGGCCGCAGAAATCCCCTGGATGTGGCAAGCACAGAACTGGTCGCTATAACGATGCCAATGTCCGGCAGTGGACGTCTTCCGGCTGAAATGATGATGATGATAAGCGAATTGACTATTAACTGAAACAAGTTTCCGTACATCTAAATCACACTGTCATTTTTCAGCCGTTTACAATAGCTATGGCAGTCGCACGGGTCGATGTAAGATTAAGAAATGCATGTCGCGGTCGGTTCGTGGATGGATCCATTACATATCGAGACCCTCCGTGAAACGTGTATCTTACCTAAGTCTGATCAATATAAAGTCCTGCGTCATACATTTCTTGTTTTGAATAATATGGGAATGCCAGGTTTTTAAACAAAACGTATTCATTTGTTTTAGCATCATTTGCGGTTTGTGTCTGTAGTCTGTTATTAATTTATATTCTACTCGCGTTGCTTATAATGCAATCTATTTCATAAAAATGTTAAATTCATTCATACACATCCTAAACGTTGGGTCTAGAAGCATACAATTGTGCTCAAGTTTCACTTATAACGATATAATTAAAGATATTTGAAAATGTATCCTAAAGGAGTTATATAGGGGATAAAAATATAACTATGTATAAATAAAATGCATGGAAGATTTAGCCCAGTCCCTCTCGAACAGGAGTAATCTGCCTAGCCTTTTCCCAAATATATCGGGGTCGGCTTCCAGTCTAACCTTATGCAGCTGAATACCAGTATTTACATGGAGCATGGAGGTTGTGGAGTTACTGGGTAACACGATACCCCTTGGTAAGACTGGTTTTCAGACTTTCGAGCTTCTGACGACCCGTAATGACTGTAACGGCTTAACGTGCTTTCCGAGGCACGGAGGAGTCTCGGTATGTAAAGATGGTCACCTTGGTGTGTTAAGAGCGGCCAACCCGTCATAATTTTCATACAAATGCTCGTACGTGATTAGGGCGTTGTAACACATCTTTCTTTGCACTATATTATGCAAGCATAAAATAGAAAATTTGAGAAACAAATTCAGTTTATGTCTCAAAAAATCTGCTTTTTTGCACAAATTTTACCTGAACTTTGGCCGGTCCTAATGTACTCATAAATAGTATCTAAAAGTAATGAAAAGATCTCAATAGAAACCTCGCACATGTAATGGAGATTCTAAATAACAAACATTTATTTCACAAACTTGTAAGGCTTACTCAAAAACACGTATTACCTGAAACAAAATTTTACATACTATTTTTCGTACAATGTTGTTGTAATTTATCTAAATACTAAATTAGTATGGTTATCTATTTTAAAACCTTTTGATCTCCTCGGTGTTATTACCGATAAAACTTTCGTTTTTAAAAAATCTCGAGAATTGATAACATTGTATACGAATATTACCTTGGCCTCTGCTCTGCGACCGGGTGGTCCGTGAGTTCGATTCCTGTCCGGCCTCCTCCATGTGCCAAGTATATTCCATCTTAGTTCAGAAAACACACATTTTTTAACTGTATTTTATTTCACGTTGCATCGAGAACGAACCCGATGTGACACATCGCGGGAAACGTCAAATTTTGAATGTCTTTTCTTTTATTCTTTTTTTAAAGTTCTTAGAAACGGATATTGCGTGAATCTATTATTTTTCCACTATGTAGTTAATTGTTACTACTTACATCACGTGCGTATATTGTTTTTTAATGGAATTACGTTTTCACTTTTAAATCACATTTCACAGTGAAATTACATAGTATGAGCGTCGAACCGTCACGATTCGGCCAGTGTGTAGCGAATTTAAATACGATAAAAAGTATTTATTCACTGCTTTTAACACTTGTAACACTAGTTTTTATTTATTTACTTTTTATTGTTCTTAATTTAAAAACTTGTTTCTCTTGGTACGTCCGTCATTAGTTTAAACTTAGAAGGCACTGACAACAAACGTCAACACTCCGTTTCACCCCTAGCGTAGAAAAGAGACGGAGAGAAAGTTTAACGACCGTGACGGTGAGTTAGAATGGGACAGGTATATTTGCCTTTTCACGGTTTCCACGGAAAACATTGGTGGTTTGGAGGGAAAATATTGACCAATCGCATGACTTTCCTTTTACGAGTTAAACGGTAGGGGGATGATTTTCGTAATTTGAATATTGGGGGTGGACGATTATTTACCTGGCGTGTGTAATAAGTAAAATAATATTTACTGATTTTAACATGTTTGTCGTGATTTATCAGTTATTTTGTTTAGTATACCTGACTACCTCGTTGGTGTTGTGGTCGCAAGCGCTACTGCTGAGCATGAGGTCCTGGTTTCGATTCTCGGGCTGGGCAAAGTGTTATTGGGTTTTTCCACCTGGAATTTGTCAGTATTAACATCACTCTTGTTTCCCCGAAGAGAAGTGTATAGTAGGTGTACTATACACCCACATTTCACCAGTTATGTTTAAGTTCCATGTCATATCGGGGTAACCTATTGCCATAAACTATATTAGAGATTAGAGAAATTTCTGGCATAAAAACCCTAATAACACTTTCCCCGACCTGGGAATAGAACCCATAACCTTCGCGCTTGCGACCACTACCTACACGGAAAATACGGTTATTGACTTTATGATAATTTACCTACTCTGCCCGACGCGACGTGGTAATCGAACCTAGGACACTAAACCATTGATTACCGTTTCTAGGTACTTATAACGTTTGACTCAGGTCATTAATATTTATCTCCTAGCAAATAATTTATTGTTCTATTTGATATTCAATCCATAGTCAAGACGCTAACTTCTGGTACTTGTTTAGAATAATAAGAAGAACATAATATTATTTTATACTTATACTGCGTTCGCAATTTATTTGCTAAACATGTAAGCAAACACGAGTTTTAGGAAAAACAACCGTAATACCTACACATATGGTTCAGTTTGCGCTACAATTTCATATTTTCATGACTTTCTCAACAGTACTACATAGTCAGTCTCAGATTAACTTTATTTACACTTACATAAAGTTGATGTTTGTTTAACTGGAAACAACATCAATTGGAAACAAGGTTAGAACACAATAGACCTTAGGAGACGTACAGTTAGGTTTATTATCTATTGATACAGACCACGATAGCATTCTAGAAGAAAGAAAGGACCGACCTATACCTAGCAAGATTTTTATTACTAATCCTCCGCTGTACGTCCATCTGTCTGTCAGCCGGCTGTACCTCATGAACCGTACAGGTAGACAGTTTAAATTTTCACAGACTGTGTATTTCTTTATCCGCTATAAAAAAAAAAAAAAAAAAAATTAAAAACCTTTTAAAATCCTTTCAGATGTTTTTGCGTGATTGAGTAACAAAGATCCAAACACAGAAACATATAAATATTCACATTTATAATATTAAATAGGATAGTAGGATAGGATATTTTATTTCAAGTAACTACACTGACTGCGGTTGATGACCCCAAAAAATCATCAAACCTTTTTTATTACGGAGTTTCGCTAGATAATTTTATTTGACCGTGTATATCCATCTCGTAACTAACACGACCAATGTGTATTAGACCATATCACAGGTGCTCAGTGCCCAATAAGTTGCTGTCCAGTAGTTCACCGGTTCGACTCAATGGTGCGTTACATCTCACGGGTGGGTTCGTAATAAATTGGGGTACATATCAGGTGCTGATCAAATCAATGAAGGGTGACCACAGCGGTCTTTTGATTTTTTAAATAAAACCGTAATTTAACAAGAAAAACGAGTGAGCTTTACCGTAGTTGCTTGTGATGTGTTACATGACATCTGACATCTCACCTTGGTAATAAGCAACATTAAGGTTGCCTAGCCAACCAACTATATTGGGGTCGGCTTCCAGTCTAACCGGATGCAGATGAACACCAGTACTTTACATGGAGCGACTGCCTATCTGACCTCCACAACCCAGTTATTGGATAATACGATACCCTTGGTAAGACTGGTTGTCAGACTTTCGGGCTTCTGACGACCCGTAACGACTGTCAAAGTTCCACGAATGACAACCGAGACCAACGGCTTAACGTGCTCTCCGAGGTACAGAGGAGTCTCGGTATGTAAAGATCGTCCCATCCACAGATCAACCCCAGCAAGCGTAACTTAACCTGATGGATTGACCCGTACGGCAGTTGTTACTCAGCCACTAGCTCCTCCATTCCTCCAGAGCAGCTCCAACATTAAGGCAATAAGCAACATTTAAGGGTAGGGGCCTCGTCAAGGTCGTTTCTGATGGTCAGCTCTAGCACCGCGCGCGCTCATTGGTCAAATCAAATAGCCCGCGCTTCCCCGGCTTCTTGTTACACACTTTCGTCCCTTTTCACGAAATCACTCCCACAGATTTGATTATTTAGATTTTGATTGCAGCGAAGCCAGAGCCCCCCTAGCCAAGTCACAAACGATAAACGTAAACTCTCAGTAGTCTTTAATAGATTTTCAACTTTATGTTATTGGATATAAAGTTGAAAATCTATTGAAGATTACATAGCGTTTTCGTTCGTTCCGGTCGCTAACGCTCAGTAGTCTTTAATAGATTTTCAACTTTATGCTGTTAGATATAAAGTTGAAAATCTATTGGAGATTACTAAGCGTTCACGTTTATCGTTTGCAACTTGGCTAGGTCCAACCAATCGCAGTTAACACTGTCACTCAAAATACAGAAGCTGCTATTGAAAGGAACAATTCCGTATTATTTCCCTAAAACAATAAAAATAGATGACATCCCCACTAAAACCTTTTTTCGAGACCACGTCAGCATGTAACACTACGCTATTGCATCAAAATATTGCAGGTTTGTTAAACAAACAAGAACAATTAGAACTATGTCTAAATAAATTTCAAGAAAGCGGTACTTCAATGGATATCATTTGTCTTACTGAGACCTTTATCAAATCAAGCGACGAGCACAACATTTACATAAAAGATTATAATGTAGCATGTAACTTTTCAAGAAAAAATGAAAAACGCGGTGGGGTTTGCATACTAACCAGAAAATCTATAGATTTTAAACAAATAAATATGTGCGAAAGTATGTCAATTGAAAAACAATTTGAATGTTGTGGAATAGAAATACCTACCATGAAATGTATAATTGTATGTTTATATAGAATTCCAAACTCCAGTACAAAAACATTCCTTAAAAAACTAGAAATTCTATTACATAAGTTAACTTTACACAGGAATAAAAATATTATCATAGCGGGGGATATAAACATCGACACTCTTAAGTCAAGTTCATCCTTAGAGGACTTAAAAAGCATCCTATTGAATAATAATTTACAAATACACATTAAAAAACCAACTCGTAAAGATTCATGCATCGATCATATATTTAGTAATATCAAATATGCAAAAGGTGAAGTTCATTCATTATTCCTTTCAGATCACAACACCGGTCAAACCCTATCATTTTCGTCAAACCAAGAACAAAGATTACCCTTCTGGTATGAAATGAAAAGGGATTATAGCTTAGAAAATACCTTAAAGTTTAAAGATGTGTTATCTAAATTAACCTGGTCCGAAGTGCTAGAGCAAGAAAGTTTTAATAAAGCTTTTGATATATTTCACGAAACTTTACAATTATATTACAATCTTTGCTTCCCAATAAATAAAGTTAAAATACATTCCAATGTTAACGCTCCCAAATGGATCACAAAAGGATTGAAAATATCAGCTTGTCACAAAAGAACAATAAGATACCGTTATTACAAAAATTCCACTGACGACAACAAAAAAGCCTACACAAAATATGACAAATTACTTAAAAAATGTATATCTAACTCTAAAAAACAAAACAATAATTCATATTTAAAAAATGCGAAAAGTAAATGTAAAGCCACATGGAATATCATAAAAAATAAAACAGATGATACAAAAACATTTGAAACAATAAAATCAATAGATTGTAATAAAAAAAACGTTGAATGCCCAATGAAAATTGCGACTGCTTTCAACGATTTCTTCATATCTATAACAAATAAGGAGAACAAATCTCGTCCAAATTACAAGTTAATAGATTCATCAAATTCAACTATTTATCTAAGACCCACCTCTTGTGAAGAAGTTTCAAGAACTATAAATTCACTTAATAACACACGAGCTGTAGGTCATGATTGCATCTCTACAGCCATACTAAAAAACTGCAATAAAGAATTGGCTGTCATTTTAAGTCACCTTTTAAATCTATCGTTTACGGAAGGAACCTTTCCAGAAAGTTTAAAATCATCAATAGTAAAACCATTTCACAAAAGAAACTCCAAACAAGATATGAACAACTATAGGCCCATCACGTTAATCCCGACTTTATCTAAAATTTTTGAAAAAGTAATTCACTCTCGAATAATGAATTTCTTAAATAAATTTAATTTAATAGTAAATAACCAAAATGGTTTTCAAAAAGATAAATCTACAACACTTGCTGCATTCTCATTAATACAAAAAGTAACAGAAAACATCGATAAACGTAATAGAGTTGCTGCCATTTTCTTTGACATGAGCAAAGCATTCGATTTTGTGGATCACAAAATCTTACTCAATAAATGCGAGCTATATGGAATCCGAGGCAAAGCACTCGATTGGATTAAAAGCTACTTAAGCAACAGAAAACAATGTGTCGAAATAAAACAATTAAATAATCAACTTGTGTCTACCCCATTCAGATCTACTTTCAAAACAAATAAGTTCGGTGTTCCCCAAGGAAGTGTACTAGGCCCTCTTCTCTTCCTTATTTATATAAATGATATTCCTCAAGTAACATCACATCAGTGCATTCTATTTGCGGACGATATTTCCGTTATAGTACCAGAAACCTCAGAAAGCAACTACGAATATTCATTAAACAACACTGTAGAATCAATAATGAACTGGTTAAAGGACAACAACCTAACAGCTAATATTTCTAAAACTAAAATTTTACAATTCTCTAATTATAACAATTCTCAATTAAAACCTTTAGACTTATATTATAAAAACACTAAAATTGTAGAAGTACTTGATACAAAATTTTTAGGTATTATCTTAGATAGACACTGCAACTGGAAAGCACACACAACTCGGATATGCTCTAATCTAAACAAATTTGTCTTTGCTCTAAAAAAGCTTAAGAAGGTAGCAAGTCAAAAAACTGCTATGGCTGCGTACCATGGCTACGTCGGGTCAATTCTTAGATACGGTCTTCTTTTATGGGGTAATTCCTCTCAGGCTAAAAATGTCTTTATCACACAAAAAAAATGTGTCAGGGCAATCTGTGGGGCCGGACCGTTACAATCTTGTAGACCATTATTTAAGAAATTAGGATTACTAACTCTACCTAGTCTGTATATATTAGAAGTTGGATTATTTGTTAAAAAGCACTCTGAGCAATATACTAAAGCCATAGTAAATAAAAAATTCCTTTCAAGAGATCCAACCCGACTGGCTGTCACCAGATGTAGAAGCACACTAGTTCAAAACAATTGCTACAATATGTCAGTCAAAATCTTTAACCAAATACCCAAACAGATCAGAGAGCTGCCACTAAACTACTTTAGGAAGAAACTTAAGAAATGGCTCTTTATTAATACGTTTTATACAATAACTGAGTTCTTAAATTTTAAGCAAAGTTCGAAATACGATCTCACTAGTAAGTAGTAATATAATTAAATAACGTAATTTTAAGGATTTTTTTACTTTTTACCTCAGTAGTAACAATATAAATGTAAGTGGTTTTGTACTATAATTTTATTATAAGGTATTTTGTTTGTTTTTTGCATGCTGAAATATGTAAGTAAGCAAAATATGTGGAACTTTTTATATTTAAGACCTTATGTACCATATTTTATGCAAAATAAAGAAATTCTAATTCTAAAAATTCTAATTCTAGGGGGGCTGATGTTACACGTCAAAAAAACTTGGTGAAATGTTACATTTCATCAATAGCGTTACTTACACGATTTATAACATGTTTACTAAACGTTATTTAGTTATGTATAAGTACTTTATTGTTCACCACAAAAAAACATTAAAAAAAAAAAAATTAAACACTGCAAAATATACAATGGGCGGCCTTATCGCTTTCCGCGATCTCTTCCAGGCAACCTTGGAATGGACAGTGATTTGCGTGGACATCAAATGGGGCTGTCGTTGGTGCAAATAATAAGTAGGTATACAATTATACTAGAATAGATACACAGTTAGATACATATCCTAAATAATACATACATACATACTTACTAAATATATAAACAACCAAAATAAATGCTGCAGTATTGTCTCTCCTATTACCTTTAATCCATCCAAAGGTTGTCTGTAAAAGATAGACCGCCCATTGTGTCACCTTATGTAAAATTTCTAAATTTATGTCTGTGATTTTTATGGTGTACAATAAAGAGTATTCTATCTATCTAAATGAAGACTATAGTTAATTACAGTTACGAGAACAAGATCACAACGACAAGTAATGTTCCTTCACGAGTCTCTTAAAATAATATTGGTAATGATTGCGCGCGCTTTATTTGAACTGGCTGTTACTTAGGTAAACAAAAAAAAAACAGTCTATTGCTGTCCCACTGCAATCAAAGACCTCTTCTCATACCGAGAAGGCACAAGCATTGATCACCACGCTAGCTCGACGGGTTGACGATTGCCGACTTACATTGATGTCTAATTTTGTAACAAAGAAAATAAAGCCTTTAAGACATAATTTTGTATCATTGTAAAAAAATATTTAAATAAACTTATTTTCATTATTATACTAGTTGCGACTCGCGGTTTCGCCCGCATAAGTCTCGATCCCGTGGGAATATCGGGATAAAAGGTATCCTTTGTCCTTCTCCAGGTCATGGCTTAACCTTGTGCCAAATTTCATCCAAATCCGTTTAGCCGAAAGATAATAATCGTGGAAGCGTAACAAAAAAACTCGTATATACATATAATATTAGTTAGGAATAATTACTTGCGAAGATAAAAGATTTGCGAATGCGCAAATCACTCTCAACATAAAGCCGATATCAGACGTTTCATTATTGCATTTCATTCGGCATCTTTTATTCGAAGTGAAGCGTCTGAACACGAGACAAATCCAAGTGACAGATGATTCACAGTGAACCGATTCCAACGATGTTGGATTTCGGCACTCGGCATCCTTCACTCAACTACTTACCGAATGATCAAAAATATTAAAGAAAGGAGCAGATGAAAGTTCATTTCAAGTCGGTGTCGTGTGAACTTTAGCAACGACTTGTTTATTAAATCCTACAGATGGATAAAGGTTTATATTGACAATGACGTAAGTTGTAGACCGCATTTTAGAAAACTGGACATTCTAACTTTGACAAAAATGTATATTCTAGAAATCCTTAAATTCGTCAACCTTACAAAGTTACAGACCAACCTCGCCGATATGCAACACGTTCACGGTTTGAAAATACGCTCGTAATTCCTCAATCTGAGCTAAAATTACACAGTTTTTAAAGTCCTCACGTAACATCAATTAAAATACCAAACGACATAAATTAACAAAATTAAAAAAGAATTATTGAACGGCTCAGAAAACTACTGGTGGATAAATGCACTAAATGATAAAAATTCACAAAATGATTTTTTTATGATGACATCAAAATGGGATGACTTCCACCATTTATTTAGTTTTATACATTAATTTTTATTATATTTTCTTTGACTCTTTGATATTATTTTAATCTGTGACAATAACTATTTTAAGTGAATTGATTTTTTAAAATATTATATTTGACTTTTTTATATTAATTTAATCTATGACTGATCATTATTTCAAGTGAATTGAACTTTTAATCATTCCTAATTATTTCTGTATTTTATTTTTATTTTCTATTTGTGATATGGATCCTTACATCTAATTTGTGTGTGATCTTATTTATTTGAAATTAATCGATTCTTTTTAATGATTTCTAGGGGTATACCTACCTAATTTGCAAAGACGTCTATCACAACTTTAAATGTGATATTTATTTAAAAAAAATGTTTTTTAATTTGATATTTTTTGGTTGTTAATTGTAAAATTTGTTTTTTTAATGATAATTATTTGTACCATTTATTTAGAATCATGCTACTACTCATATTTTATTAAATTGTTGTGTCCATGTGAACTGTACCATTATTTGCATTAAAATCGAGCAATAACCGCCGAAAAGAACACGTTTCTTGTATGGCCCCTATTAATTATTAACTTTATTTAATTATTATAATTTGTTGTTATAGCGGCAATAGAAATACACACAATCTATAAAAAAAACTACTGTCTACCTATTACGGTTCATGAGATACAGCCTGCTGACTGACAGACGGACAGCAGAGGCTTAGTAATAGACTTTCGTCAGGCAACTTTCAGGTACCGGAATCCTGAAAAAGAACCATTACTGGAGTGAACCATTCACCAGAGTGAAGAGTCTGAAATCGGCTTAAAGACCGTCAACTTTGAATTTCGCAGGCTACGTTAGGGCAGCAAAGGGGATAATTAGTTACCAGCCCGCTTCCAATGGTTCTAGTTTGACATACACGAAACATATTTGCGAGAACCACAGATGGTTTATTCCGAATTTTAGGTAGGAAGCTAAGAGTTACGCGATAGAAAGAGAGGCAACTTCGACGTGAATATATTATAACAGTAGGTAATTAGCGCTGTGCGACCTGAATTGCACTTTATTGTGTCGTATCAAGAGTCGCTTTTATTTTAATGATTTTGCGGAGTGAACCATCTGTAATTCATCGGTGGTAATAGGTACAATCATCTAGCTACTGTCACGCATAATTATAAAAACAATCAACAGTAGTCTTGCTATATTCCCACGCCAGTCATTATAGCAACTATACAATAGGGGGCTGGACAGTAGATGACCTTTGATATGAACAGGCGTTTAGCTTTGAATGTAATTTATGTTATTTTCGGTGTGGGGTTGTATAGCTGAGTTACTAATGTTTAGTTGTTTCTGGTTGGATTAGGAGCCTCTCAGTTGTTTTTGTTTGAATGGGCTTCATTAGAAGGCTGAACTTCACCCAAAGGGCAATGGAGAGGGCTAGGTTTGAAGTTTTTAATGAAGAGATCCGTAGGAGAACCAAGGAAACCGACATAAAGGTACATTAGTTATATAATTATAATAATATGTGAAGACGATGCACCTAGAATAAAATTACTATACCTACCACAATAGGTAAAAATAAAGCAACAACTGATAAATTAATTATGTGATAGATACATGGTGCTCACATATTTACAAACATTGTAAAAGTAGACGATTTTCCTAAAGTTTTCAGTCAGTGTGTGAGGAAGTAATCACAAAATGTAAAATCAATGTAATTATTTCAAAAATATATAGGTACTTACCTCCTTACTAATAAACGTTGCTGCTGGGGAGTTTGTTTGGCCACTTCTTCTTCCCAGCAAAAGCACTAGGAAGTGGTGAAGGGTGGGCGTTTTGGGGGACTGTCTTATGTAATTTTGACGTTCGAAAAGTGCTGATTTCCAGCCTAGTTTGAATAAATGACTTTTGAATTTTAATTTTTGAAATTTGAATTTGAAGTTGTATAGCGTCTGTCTATTTACACAACGCTTTGTCTTCTTCTTAAAAAGTCAAATTACTGACGACTGAAAGAGAGAAAACGGTGTGTAACTATTCACCTGATATAATACGTTTATTAGTAAGGCAGTTAAATTATACAATTGAATTAGCAACCAGTTTCTTCAGTGATGGCGGACTCTACTATTGAATTCGACAATTTGTCAAAATTGAATTTTATTTTACAGGCTTGCAGAAAAGAGACAGGTCTTGGCCGTACGGTCGCTTTGTCTCTTTCTAGAGAGTGGTCAGTTTTGTCAGTTAGCCTCATTTCATTATGTCTATGAACTGATTACGACAAATTTGTTTTTTTACATTTATTTTAGAAAACGTTTCCACACACTAGCATTTCTCCTGTATCGTGGGTGCGTTTACAAACATTTAAACTCACATACACAAACAGCCAGAGTAGCAGTGGTAGTATTTTGACAGTTCAACAACATTCATTGCGTTATTTACGTTGCTTTAGCAATTTGTTTTAAAACGATTCAAATTCCGATTGATCGTGTATTGGGTAATTAGGGTACTGGATGAGAGTTGCCAAGAATCGAATTGAAGAGCGTGCGATTGGAGAGGTCTCTGTCAAGCTGTGGATAGCTCTACGCTCTTGTTGAAAATAATTAAACGATCATACATAATCATTACTTAATATAATATAGGTATTTATGAAAAAAAAATTGCTAAAAGAAACCTCATAAATAAATTAATTGACATCCCTGATCCCATTATTAATTTCCCTAATCACTCAGTATCATGAGCTAGGGGTGTCACCAATTATGAACGGATATACGCGTCAAACGGGGTCGTGCGACTGACCTATCAGCCATTACTACATTATAGTAATTATGTAAATTGTTTGACACCCCTGTGTTTGTAAATTAATCGTTTATTTTTGTTTAGGCAAAGTACTGTCTAGAAGAATTTAAAAAACTGTAACCCGACAGCGGAAAACTAATTCTGATCTTAAAAATACGAATCATGAAAATATTTCAGACAGAAATCAAGACATAGGTACAAAAATGGTCAAGGTAAAGCCGTGGTCGCATGCCATTATAAAAGAAAAAGAAATTAGTGTCTCCATGGGCGAACTTACATATCACTATGCCTGTGTTGTATTCCCCAAAGGGTTGGACAGAGGAGTACACCCACATTTCGCAAATTTTAGTTTTCATATCAAGCCCATTTACTATGAAAACTTGGTGTGCTTCTAAATGCGTAGAGAGTTCGTGGTATTGGAAACATTTTAGTACCTAGAAGAACCAATCTTACCAAGGGGTATTGTGTTACCCAGTAACTGGGTTGTGGAGGTCAGTTAGGCATTCGATTCATGTAAAGTACTGGTCTTCAGCTGCATCCAGTTAGACTGAAAGCCGAACCCAACTGTATATGTAGCCCTTTTTTGGAATGAAAAATAACGAAGGCAAAACGTAAACGTATCAATTTAACATAAGGAAAAAAATCATTGTTGTTGTCACAAAGAAATTAAAAGAAAAATATTGCACTGCTTTAAGAGCCCCAAAAGTTAATTATATCAGTAATATCAACCGTATTTTTTCGGTATAATTTCATGGAGATTTGCATAACTAATTTACAAATTGCCAACGATAAAAGAAGACGTATTTTAAGGTCAAAATCTCGGAATGAAATTAATACACGATTACAATCAGTCATTTTGATTAGGGGGTCTACTTTTTGATTGAATTCAATGTTTCGGTTGATTTGTCCGATCGTCTTTTGCTTTTGCATCCAAATAAGGTACTTACCTATGTCATTACAGGGTATATTGCAATCAATCTTCGATGTTTTGGTTTGACGAAAATTATACCTATAATATAATTATGTCTCTTCCACTATGTCGAAATTGAGAATTGAAATTGAAACAAAAAAGGCACGGTAGAGTTTTTTAAAGAAAGTTTGTATTAACAACGATTCCACTAGACATGCATGAGTAAAGTCAACCCAGACAACATTAAATAAGTAAATAATAAGATTGCAAATTATGTGTAGCCATCTTTTTACCAAACTGCGGTGAAGTCAAAAAAGAGGGTTATGTGTTTCACCTGTTCATATGTCCGTCTCTATGTTCCCTCGTAACTACATAACGGCTGAACCGATTTTGATGAATGATGTCGTTAGATTCGTCGTAATTGCGAGTGTCACTGGGTATATTAAAATTATTAAAAAAATATATTTTTAAATGTAATTTGGAATGAGAAATGATAAAAAACTAAAAAAATGAAAATAAAAAAGTTATTATAAAAACTAAAAACGTCGACTGCAGAAACACATCGCTGAAAAGAGAAAAACAAGCAATAATATTCAATATAATTTTGGTATCGAAGGCGGGGGGAAACCAGTAACCTGAAATATGATGTAACTTTTATAAGTTATACCATATTTCAGGTTTTTGGTTGTTTTTCTCTTTTCATGTGGGTTCTACTCTAAAATATGGTATACTGTGTTGGGGTAACTCTACTAACAGAGAATTTGCATTCAAAGCCCAAAAAAAATGTATCCAAAGTATATGTGGGCATAAACAGACCGATTCATGCAGAGCAGAATTCAGAAGACTAAAAATCTTAACCCTGGCGTCAATGTATAGGTATATTGGAAGCAGCCTCAATGACAAAGCGAGATATCAGTAATTATGAGACAGCGAGAAGTACAAGATATAAAAATGACCTTAAGGCAGCTAAGAGTAGAACAGTTAAGTTTAAGTCAAGCATATTTGGTATGGGTGTGAAAATTTATAATAAATTGCCAGACTTTATTAAAACCACTGAAACATTAGCTACTTTTAAATACAAACTTAAAAAAATACTGATACAGAAAGTATATTATACAATTAATGAATTCTTTAATGACAAATGTCTTGACTGAAATTTATTTAATGGTATTATGATAATGCATAATTATGAAAAGTGTTAGTTATTGTTTAATTTATTTATCTGTAATGTAGTGGTAATGAATATTATATTGCCTTGACTATTTTGTATACTTGTTATGACGGTTTATATTATTATTATTTTTTTCTTTCTTTGGACATCAATTAATTCAGTGACAAATGTTTTTGACTAAAATTTATTTAGTATGACGTTAATGATGCAATAATTATGACAAATACCAATTGATGTACTTAATTTATTTTCCCTAATGGTTATTATGTTACTTGAATGATTTTATTTTGTTTTTCTTTTGACATGTAATTGTAAATTTTAAAGATTGTACACCCCATGGGTATGTTACAGTGATACTTTGTTATAATACTAATTTTAAGAGCTGAATTTCCACCTGTGACAAACAATAAATAAATCTTGAATCTTGAATCTTCAGTTATGTGTTTTCTCAGTCGGGTTTTTTTTTAGTTCGCAGTATAAACCAACATTTTAACCGGTAAGTATCTAAGTAGGTACTGATTCTACTCTAGCAAAAGCTCGAATGTATAAGCTTTCCAACTAAACATATCCTTCCATCTAAATCCCTTAGTAGACCCCCAAGTCCTCACAACATTAGCTTTGGTTTACAACGTTAATTCTGATCGTGAACCACGTCATCGAAACACGAAATGGTTGCCGATGCAAAGTTTGGTCGATACAAGTCTGAGGTAGCTATGTTTTGTCCATGACATTATAGAAGACTTTGTTATGTTCATTGGGGGGGTAAAATTATGTTATTTTGATGTGTTTTATCCTAACAAAGGAAAGTAATTTAGGTTGATTTGAAGAAATATACATATAAATGAAACTAGGACTAAGTTAAAGATGAGATTTTGATAACCCACCGGGGCTGATTTGAAAATGAATTTACAGGTATAACAAAAAAAAAAAAAAAAAAACAAGCGGGGAAGTCTTTGGGGACTGCCAATAGAAGTGAAAACTAAAATAATGCACGGAGGCACCTATATCTATGTACACATATACACAGTATATCTACATATAGCTCATGGGAAGCGTGAGGTGACGATGACGCGAGTTTCACGCTTTTTGTTCACCCAAAAAGTACACATACACAGTATACATATATATAGCTCATGGAAAGCGTTCGGTTTCTCTCCATAGGAACCTACTACGCTTTGAAATGGGCAACTAACTTCATTTTTCTGACTGACCGACCCCTTGACAATTCAAAAGTACCTGCAATTGGTTTAATTGAAATAAATGCTTTGAGTTTGACTTTGTACGACATTATTTGTATTGGCTGGTAATATAGTTCTAATTGATATGAGGACCACACGTTAACAAATAGACATCATTAGACTCGATAAACCAGTGAAAGTGACTTCAAAAGGCAGTGCATCACTTTCGCCCTGTGCATGTATTTATACTGAGATCTCTCGTAATATTGTATTCTATCCTATACTATTAAACGAGAAATATTTGTATATATATTAACATATAGATTTGTAATCACGTTATCGAAAACGGCTCTGACGATTTCGATGAAAGTTGCAATAAAGTGGTTTACGGGAGTGAAAAATCTATCGTTTTCTCCGAATTTTCACCTAAGCAGAGCTCGGGCGCCCAAAGTTTAGAACAAGATGGCTACCTTAGAATAATGACATGGCAGCATGGAATTAGTATGAACTATCCTATACTATTAAATGAGTATTCTCTATTTTTACCCGAGTAAGCTCGGTCGCCCAGATACTAAGACTTATTTATTACACAACATTCTCGAAAACGGTTTAACGATTTCGATGAAAGTTGCAATAAAGTGGTTTACGGTAGTGAAAAATCTATCGTTTTCTCCGAATTTTCACCTAAGCAGTACTCGGGCGCCCAAAGTTTAGACCTTAGAATAATGACATGGCAGCATGGAATTAGTATGTACTATACATGGAATTAGTATGAACTTTCCTATAATATTAAATGAGTATTCTCTATTTTTACCCGAGTAAGCTCGGTCGCCCAGATACTAAGACTTATTTATTACACAACATTCTCGAAAACGGTTTAACGATTTCGATGAAAGTTGCAATAAAGTGGTTTACGGGAGTGAAAAATCTATCGTTTTCTCCGAATTTTCACCTAAGCAGAGCTCGGGCGCCCAAAGTTTAGAACAAGATGGCTACCTTAGAATAATGACATGGCAGCATGGAATTAGTATGTACTATACATGGAATTAGTATGAACTATCCTATACTATTAAATGAGTATTCTCTATTTTTACCCGAGTAAGCTCGGTCGCCCAGATACTAAGACTTATTTATTACACAACATTCTCGAAAACGGTTTAACGATTTCGATGAAAGTTGCAATAAAGTGGTTTACGGGAGTGAAAAATCTATCGTTTTCTCCGAATTTTCACCTAAGCAGAGCTCGGGCGCCCAAAGTTAAGAACAAGATAATGCACGGAGAAACGAACCTTAGAATAATGACATGGCAGCATGGAATTATTATGTACTAGACATGGAATTAGTATGAACTATCCTATACTATTAAATGAGTATTCTCTATTTTTACCCGAGTAAGCTCGGTCGCCCAGATACTAAGACTTATTTATTACACAACATTCTCGAAAACGGTTTAACGATTTCGATGAAAGTTGCAATAAAGTGGTTTACGGGAGTGAAAAATCTATCGTTTTCTCCGAATTTTCACCTAAGCAGAGCTCGGGCGCCCAAAGTTTAGAACAAGATAATGCACGGAGAAACGAACCTTAGAATAATGACATGGCAGCATGGAATTATTATGTACTATACATGGAATTAGTATGAACTATCCTATACTATTAAATGAGTATTCTCTATTTTTACCCGAGTAAGCTCGGTCGCCCAGATATTAAGACTTATTTATTACACAACATTCTCGAAAACGGCTTAACGATTTCGATGAAAGTTGCAATAAAGGGGTTTACGGGGGCGAAAAATCGATTGTTTTCTCTGTATTTTCGGCGCCCAAAGTTTAGAAAAATATTGATACCTTAGAATAATGACATGGCAGCTTGTAATTAGTAGATAAGTACTATACATAGAATTAGGTCGACCAGGTACTGTAGTGAAATATCATTATGGGAAGCAGCACTATATCGAGGATTTTTTGGGAAAATAGGTTACTTTTTCTCCATTTATTATTATCCAGTCTTTTCCCAACTATGTTGGGGTCGGCTTCCAGTCTAACTGGATGCAGCTGAATACCATATATTTTACGTGGAACGACCTTTTTTTTTTAAATGACTTCTCCCGCTCTGGGTGGAGCGAGAGGGCGTGTCAGACTCTTACTGACTAAAACCCACCCGTGTTCCTTCTGTTGCCTGTGCAATGCCAGGGGGCCACGGTATCCCTTTCGGACTTTCCCGCAACCCCGGCAGGCAATGATCCCATCGGACCCCTTCACTTGCTGACATCTCTTAGAGGCACGTGTGGAACACAACGCGCTGTCGACCCGGGCTTGGTCCTTACCGGACGGCGAGCTACCCATTGCTCACCGTCCGCAAGCCCGCGTCTACGGTGGCCGGGAATCGGCACGTGGAGCGACCTGACCTCCACAACCCAGTTAAATACTGGTTCTTCATCTGTGGATCCTACAGGACAATAAATGACAATTTCTGTAGGGTTTTTTACGCAATTTTTTTCCAGCGAAACACACGCCAAGGAAGGGCGTATTTGGAGACTGTTCTTGGTATCTTTTGATGACCAAAAAGTGTTGATTCTCAGCCTCTCTTACAAGTAGTGAGACTTACGAAGTTTACAAAACCCAATCCTTTGACATCTAAAGTAATAGTTGGTTTCTTCGTGTCCCACACCCTAAAAATGGCTCACAGTAAAACGCGAGTTCATCAAACGTATTTTTACCTTTGTTCTTGATCTTTTGATCGGGTCACATCGTATGTACTCGGATACAATCGTTAATATTCAAGGTATTTGACTACCATACCAACATCGACCAAATAATGGTAGCAACCTGTAGTAATAGGTAGGCGGGGCTTATCCCAACCCTATTGTGTGGTTTTAACCAATAGGGTGCAAGAGTTTTAAATTGAGAATGCGTGCCGATGCGTCGCTACTTTGTAACGCCAAAAATTGACGTATCGTCAAAACCAAAACAGTTGTATACAGGCTGTGGTTTACATAGGTTGTGTATTAAATATTTTAATATTTTTAATTTTGGGCGGATTCATCGTTACCCTCCTGCCCTTTGCTCAATGGATTAAGACTTCTGCAGTATAATTATCTTCCTTACAAACATATCGAGCAGTCGTCTTCTTAATATTTATTTATTTATTTATATAATCTTACACTCATCTCACTCATCTACTAATTACATCTCATCATTACAGGTTCAAACCCAATGTGATAATGGGATTACACGTTTATCATTTACTACTTACTAACTCGAGAGTCACCCCACCACAAATTCCGCCAATGTAAGTACAGTAAAAAAAACTTTTTTTACAAAAAATAAAACCGACTTCCAAAAAAAAAACACTACAAAGTGAAAAATAACTTTGATTTCGGAAGTCGGTGTCTTTGGTTTTGTATTTTTGTTTTTTTGCCACCGACTTCCGAAATCAAAGTTATTTTTCTCTTTGTAGTGTTTTTTTTTTGAAAGTCTGTTTTATTTTTTGTAAAAAAAGTTTTTAGTTTTCACTTTTTAGTTGTGGTACCTACACAAATCCTCCACAAAAATTTGAATACCACTACCTGGTATGTAAATTACAGTGACAGGAACTATTAGAACATCATCCACATATACTAGGTGGGAGTATTTCTCCCACCTAGTATATGTGGATGATGTTCAAATTTTTGTGGAGGATTTGTGTAGGTACCACAACTAAAAAGTGAAAACTAAAAACTTTTTTTTGATTCGTTCCTGTATTATTGAAGCTAACTCAAAAACCCCTGATCAGATCTTGACCAAACTGATATGGGATCACTTCTGAACTATACTCTACCAAAAACAAAAGGAATCATCAAAATCAATTCGTAATTGGCGGAGTAATCGCGTAACAAACATACAAAAAGAAAAAAAAAACATACGACCGAATTGAGAACCTCCTCCTTTTTTAAGTCGGTTGAAAATGTCAAGCCTTTGTGGGGCGCTATTTAATAAACGAATGGCTCTTGCAACGGGTGTGAATTTGCCTACGTTAGTGCGAGCGAACTGGACGTCGAAAAGCTGTGCCCTCGGCGCCTGCCGCAGCCTGGTGTTTGGAACGAGCAGCCTCAACGATGCAAATATCTCCGGATTATTTAATCTACCACGAAACACTTCAAATATATATTTTGCTAACGTTAACTTACGCCTTACCTCCAGCTTATAGTAAATATTGACTACCACTCTAGCCATTAAGTATTATCTTTTACACAATAATAACACACAACACAACATATTCAATACATTCATTGTTTTCTTGGTCTCTCTATTTCTCTTTTACGAAAAAAATATTAAATCAAAATGACTATTGAAATCATCCTAGATTTGTTTCAGCTCCTTTATTTAAAAGATTTATTACACTAACAAGTCGAAGGTTTCTTTAATATACCAGCAGTCACTTCTACGAACCTTTTCCTTTACATAAATTAAGTTCTATAATTACGTAAACTCTCGTTTTGGCCTCTCTAAAGGTAAAACTAATACAAACGCAGGTACCTACTTACTATCAGATGATTGTACCAAAATGTCAAGGAGAACGGCTGTCTTTGTACACACACAAGCCTGTGCGTTTATGTAATACTAACTTCTGCCCGCGACTTAGTCAGCCAAATTTTAAATATTTTATAACCTACAACCTACGACACTCGGCAATTTTGTAGTTTCCCATTAGTCGAAATAATTTTCGGAATTGGATCAGTAGTTCCGAAGATTACACCCTACATCCAAACTCACATGTACTTACAGACGCCAGCACATCAACCTACTACAATCTATCAAATTTCTTTAATTGATTTTCAACTGTAGGTATCACTAAAGTATACGGTTCAAAGTTGATTGGGAAATTTTGACAGTTTCCAAACTCAAACTCAAAGCATTTATTTCAATTAAACCATTTACAGGCACTTTTGAATTGTCAAGGGGTCGGTCAGTCAAAAATATGAAGCTAGTTGTCCATTCCAAAGCGTAGTAGGTACCTATGGAGAAGAACGGGCAAGAAACTCCACGGACACTCTTTTAAATAAATAAAAAATTGATACAAAATATTGGTTACATCATTCATTTTGAAATTATACATGTGAGAACAATGTAATAAGACGTGCACGTTCGTAAAAGCGTCCGTAATAAAGAGAGGAAAAAAAAGAATCATTCAAAAACTTAAAATAAATTAAAATAAGCCATGGCAGCTAAGAGATGACCAGTCCCAACTGACGGCGCCCGTTCACGAACATGACGCATGGATCAACATTATTCAGCTCAACCATTTTGAAGAGAGCTAAATGATCCAACACACACGCCACCATTAGCGAGACATTTGAGTGAGCATGACATACTCACAGCCGCCAGGGCACATTCAAGTCAATGAAATACTACATATTACCCGGTAAATGGTAGCTCTTTAGTACATAGTACCCACACCTGTGCTATGCAATTATATAATACAAAGGAAATTAAGTTTATACAATACAAAAAGTTTTAGTTTCGGGTAGGTAGGTGCTACTGCTGGCGTTTGTACCACTTTATGATATTAAGTACGAACTTCTGCCCAAAATGCAGCAAATATATTTTCTGAACACACTGTATAAGCTAATGACATCACAGCATGATACATTTTGACTGCCATGTCATTGGAACGACGTTAGTAGGTAGACACGAACCGACATAAATTACTTATTAATAACCCGTAGTTTTTCACAAACAAACAAATTTTAAGTCTTTAAAGATATGAAGGACACTTTTGTTTACTTGTCACGACTGATTGTACCCCATAAGGGGGTGGGAAGTGGTATACAAATGTACCCCAATCACGTATTTTTTTATCATTTCGATGTTTGATATTTTCTTTCTTGATAGATAAGCAGCTATAGTAGTAGCTGGTAGTCGGCCAGATCGATTAAATGCCGTTTTTAAAGACGCTATTTAGACACTTAAAACGCCTGGTTTTAAGATGCATTGACTACTAACGAAACAAAGATGAAATTACTTGTGATTGTAATTTTTGTCATCGACTTACCGCCTCACAAGCTACCACCATCTTATCTAAGTCTGTCGCCATAAAAACAATGTTAACAGCATTGTTGTGTTTCGGCAGTTAGAGGTAAGATAGCCAGTTCCTCTGTGGTTGAGGATTCCGGGTGAAGCTCGGTTCTAGCTTCGGCCTGATCATCACTTACCAATAGGTGAGATGCAGGCCAAGAGATTCCCGTTGTTTATTTTTTTAAAGATTATGTTGGCATTCTCCTTACACTTGGCAGTTGTATTGGTGACTAGCTGCGCCTCGTGGTTTTTACCCGCATAAGCCTCGATCCCGTGGGAATACAGGGTTATAAAGTATCCTTTGTCCTAACCCAGGTCATGGTCTACCCATGTGCCAAATTTCATCTAAATCCGTTAAGTCGTTTTAGCGTTAAATCGTAACAAACAAACCGAATTTCTCATTTATAATTATATATAATTCATTAAATAGTTAGGATAGTAATTTCGTTGTTATATTAACATGATGATAATATTGTTGCAAGACGTTAGCATCTTAGATGCTGGTCTTTTTTGAATACGCATTTAGACGCATTTTATTTTTATTTTTGTAAATGTGAGTTTCATGTCGTTTACTATGTTATTATGTTGTATGTTGACTTGAAAGAGCAGGTAGTTGAGAGTATGTCATGCTCACTTAAATGTCTTGCTGATGTTGGCGAGTGTGTTGGATCATTCGGTTCCCTACAAAATGGTTGAGCTGGATGGTGCAGATCCACGCGTCATGTTCGTGAACGGGCGCCGTCAGTTGAGACTGGTCATCTCTTATCTGCCAGGGCTTATTTTTAATCGTTTTTTTTTTTTTTGTACATTGTTCTCTCATAGGTATAGAACCAACAAGAATAATGTACCCAGGATTTTGTAATTTCTATATTTAAAAGAATGTCCTTGGAGTTTCTTGCCCGTTCTTCTCCATAGAGATCTACGTTTT
The DNA here is from genome assembly GCA_963853775.1 of Xanthia togata. NCBI lineage: Eukaryota > Metazoa > Arthropoda > Insecta > Lepidoptera > Noctuidae > Xanthia > Xanthia togata. Next base: position 7,482,468 of record OY970817.1, on the reverse strand, counting down.
GGAATGGGCAACTAGCTTGTACTTTCTGAGTAACTGACCGACTCTTTGACAATTCAAAAGTGCCTCTAAATGGTTTAATTGAAAATTGCTTTGAGTTTGAGTTGTTGAATAAATTCCATATTAATAGTATCTGAAAGCCTGTTCAAGTCCCAACCTCGTAAATCCCATAACAGCTGCAGTGATTGGTTGACCGAAATAACTACAGCCACACCCACAACAGATTAATTTGAAAAGGCCGACTGCAGGCAGCATCAGGCGACTGACGTGTCGCCGCGACGCGGCTGTTTTCCATGCATTTCTATGAAATCGACGTGTCGCTAGCTACGGAAGGTATTTCTTTTACTGCGCTGCTTTTACTTTGTATCTTAGAGGTACAATTCTGTAGCCGACTGCAGGCAGCAACAGCAGGCGACTTCATAGAAATTCGATTTGATCATAGAAATACATATAAACCGCGAGTGTCGCGGCGACACGTTGCCTGTTGCTGATTTTACGGAATTGTACTTTAGAGGTACAATTCTGTAGCCGACTGCAGGCAGCAGCAGCAGGCGACTTCATAGAAATTCGATTTGATCATAGAAATACATAGAAACAAGAGTGTCGCGGCGACACGTTGCCTGTTGCTGATTTTACGGAATTGTACGTTAGAGGTACAATTCCGTAGCCAACTGCAGGCAGCAGCAGCAGGCGACTTCATAGAAATTCGATTTGATCATAGAAATACATATAAACCGCGAGTATCGCGGTGACACGTTGCCTGCTGCTGCTTTTACAGAATTGGATCTTAGAGGGACAAATCTGTAGACTAATGCAGGCATCAGCAGCCGGCGACTTCATAGAAATTCGATTTGATCATAGAAATCAGAGTGTCGCGGCGACATGTCGCCTGTTGCTGATTTTACGGAATTGTACCTTAGAGGTACAATTCCGTAGCCGACTGCAGGCAGCAGCAGCAGACGACTTCATAGAAATACATAGAAACCAGAGTGTCGCGGCGACACGTCGCCTGCTGCTGCTGCCCGCAGTCGACTACGGACTTGCACTTTTAGGAACCAAGACTTATTTGTCTTCTACGAAAACGATAGCACAAAGGCCGTATTATGACATATTAATGCCACCATTATTCCAGTGAGAGTGAGAGACGGAGCTATACAAGGCCGCTAGTACCATCCTTTTTTCGCAGTGGAATAATGATGGCATTAATACTTCATAATAAGGCCCCTGATCAATACAGATGGAACACTCCGCAGTTTAGGTATGAAGCTACAAGTTCGCGGCGGGCCCGTCTTGCTGGGCCAATTCAGTGAGTGTAACGTTTTAGGGGCGTGAGGAACAGGGTGTAAAGTTCACTCATCCACCATAGAAAAGGGAGGATCCTCCAACCAGACGGGTGTTGTGTCTGGCGGGCCGACTGCCCCTAAATTGGTGACCCCGAGTATGAACGTCACCGCAGCCTTCGTGCAACTACTTCATCGTGACGTCATCATCATCACTCCCGCAAGCTTTCGTGAGGTGAGTCACACAGATAGCCAGCACCCTCGGCTTCAACGGGTATCCTGACCACCAGCATGCAGCAAACGCGCATTCCTGGTCATCACCCTCAGCCTCATCACCCCGACTCACTGGGGAATCACCGCAATCATCTCAATCAGCGCAATCGCCTCAATCACCGCAATCACCACAACCGCCGCAATCACCGTAGACAGTTCCGACTTACCGCGAACTGTGCTGCACCCGGTTCCGACTCACTGGATCCTTAGCTGGCACTGTGAAGCATCGCAAGATACAAGACTCAGCCCACTATCGACCTCCGGTCTCCGGAGGGGAGTTATGTAGCGGTTACACCGCCACATACTAACTACGCATCAAAAACATGACGTCACACAAATCCTGCATCGCGCAATTAGAGTTTACCGCGCGAACGACATAGTTAAGACTATCCGACATCAACAGTCGGGCAGTCGGCCCGCCAGACACAATACCCGTCTGGTTGGAGGATCCTCCCTTTTCTATGGTGGATGAGTGAACTTTACACCCTGTTCCTCATGCCCCTAAAACGTAGTCAGAAGATCAAAGAGTTACGCGATGTAAAGAGAGGCAACTTCTAGGGGAATATAACTGTAGGTAATTAGCGTTGTGCGACCTGAATTGCATTTTATTTAAATGATTTTCCGGAGTTTCCCATCTGTATTAATCTGTGGCGATAAGTAGTTACCGAACAAAATTCGTTGTACAGCTTTAGATATAAAAAATAGGTCGCCATTATATTCAATGGCTCGCCCGCCACTGCCATAGTAACCCCCTCTATTGATGTGTGTGGAAAAGAAAACACCCTTATAATATGTTAATCAAATGGCTGTGAATCACTCTTCCTTTCGACACGACAGGTTTACGAAAATAAAAGATAATATATAAGTCCTAAAAAGGTAAGTGCTATTCTGTAAAGTTCACTCAAGTGAGCGCACACAATTCGAAAGCGAACTCATTAGTTTTTAAAGTAAATCATCGCGGATTCACAACGAGACACCGTTCGAATAAACTGTGTTGTTTAGAGAATTACGATAGTACTTGCCCAGTGGTAAAGTACTATCTAGAACCAAAGCAGTGTCAACCCGCATGGTCGATAACGGCCCACTTCCTCTCACAGAGGAGACCACAGGTCCATTAGTGAAAAACAATAGTCTGATTGACATAACATACATCACGCCTGTATTCCCCGAAGGGTTCAGCAGAGGCGCACCCATAGTAAATAAAGAAAGAAAAAGTATTTATTGGGACAAGCACAAGAGATATCAATTAAGCTGACACACTCATCACATCACACTAATATTATAAAGGCGAAAGTTTGTGAGTGTGTATGTTTGTCTCTTCTTCACGCTAAAACTACAGAACAGATTTGGATAAAATTTGGCACACAGATAGTTTATAGCCTGGATTGACACTTATGATACTTTTTATCCCGATATTCCCACGGGATCGAAACTTATGCGGGTGACACCGCGCGGTGCAGCTAGTTAAAAAAAAAAGCAATACAAATAAAAACCAAGTAAACTTAAAATATAGCAGAAAGTCCTGTGCGAGGCCAAAAGGCTCCTATCTCAGCATGATGCTGCGACATTTAATAATAAATGCCGAAGCGCTGGTATTCTGATAGGGCACCACCTACATTTCACTAGTTCTGTTTAAGTCCCATGTAACAGGGGCCGAACTTATTGCCATGCTGATTGAGTTACAAAAAAAATATATCTCTGAACTAACTTTCCGCACCCCTCATAGTACACCATGTTCTATTAAAATACGTCGGAATACTTACCTACTCAAAAATAACGGTACCATAATAAAACCTTTTTATCACAATACAATACCTTGGCATTGGTCAACCTTCAATAAAAAATCCGACCACGACAACATAAGACTTGGAACATTTTGTGCAGCCTCCATAATGCAACTGAAAATTCATTATTGCATGACTTGACGATTTGTTTTTTTTTACGTTTTTTCCGTCAAAAACAATTGAATAGTTGTAACTGAAGGCTATTGTTAGTTTTGTGCAATCTGTCTGTTCGTCTGTACCCTTGTATCTCTAAAACGGGTGAACAGGTATTGATAAAGTGTGACATCTTTTATATTTAGTGCAGATATTTTGCTTTTTTGTGAACTTCGCACTGTTTTTTCCTTGTATTGACCTTTAATCTATGTATATTACTACGTAAAAAAATGAACTTGATCTGGTAAAGAATCTTGAATTAGGTAGGTCATTAGAAACGGCCCCTGCATTTTTTTTTCATAATATTTTGGCAGCCTGGCTTTGGAAATGAGATTTTCAGACAATTCCTTATTTCGTCGATTTGCAGGTGTTTTGTCATACGAGGCATTTTAATCAGCCTGCTAGCTACCACATCCCCATAGAATCGATGATATTGTTCTTCAACTAACACTTCTAAAAAAGATTCTGTTAAGTTTTTTTTAAAGGCCGTAGGAATCCGCTGGATGCGGGAAGCACAGAACCGGACGAGGTGGCGGTGCTTGGGGGAGGCCTATGTCCAGCAGTGGACGTCATTCGGCTGAAATGATTTTAAACGTTAGTTTTATAATTTGTTATATAATTTTGTCTCTACTTATGTATTTTAAGTGTTGTCAAATAAACGATATCTATCTTTCTTTATAAGCTAACCTTGAGGTTTACTCCGTCCCGAAGGTCAAAAAGGCACACAAAATCATTTACCTTCCTCAATAAATTACCAGTCCGAATCAGTCTATAGTTTTCTCTATAGTCTATTAGTCTATCAGTTTTATATAGTTTCATTATAAGCTAACCTTGAGGTTCACTCACGATATTGGATTAATTTCATCCGTCCCGAAGGTCAAAAAGGCACACAAAATCATTTACCTTCCGCAATAAATTACCAGTCCGAATCAGTCTATAGTTTTCTCTATAGTCTATTAGTCTATCAGTTTTATATAGTCTATCAGTCTATAGTTTCTTTATAAACTAACCTTGAGGTTCACTCACGATATTGGATTAATTTCATCCATCCCGAAGGTCAAAAAGGCACACAAAATCATTTACCTTCCTCAATAAATTACACACAGTTACAGTCTATAGTTTACGTAGTATAACCGTACAACAGTTTTCGCAATGCTGTGAATCTATGACATTTAAAGGTAGGGCAGCCATTGTGGGATTGCACAAATTGCAGTACAATACCTCGTCTGAAAACTGGGATTAGAATGGAATTAACAGTACAGACCTATGCATTCTAACCACGCAATGCTCGCTCATGATTGACAGCCTCTTTTTATCACTGGTTTTGCATTGTCTAGGGCACGTTAAGAGCATTCATCCAAAAAGATGGCAATGTCGCAAATAGCTGTCAAATATTTTTCTGTTTTGATTAATTTGGCAATATTACTGTATGGAAATTATAAATATGGCTAACTAGTGAACTAGAATATTAATAATGAATTGCAATTTGAACACTGAATTTGATTTATAATATAACCGTTTTGTTGACAGACAAGACAAGACTGACAAGTCGTAGGTCTCGAGTTCGAAACTTCGAACCCAAGGCACGCACCTCTGACTTTTCGGATTCATGTGCGTATTATATTATTATCACTTGCTCAAAAAACGGTGAAGGAAAACATCGTGAGGAAACCGGAATGCCTGAGAGATATTTCTCGACGGCATGTGAAGCCAAGTCAGAGGCCCGTGGGTGGCTTTAAAACTCTGACACCAGGTTAGTTTACTAACCACACGAAAAGAAGAAGAAGACCTTTTTGTTGTAAAAAAGGCATTTTGTAAGTTTCCAAATATTTTTTTACATCTAAAACTAAATATTCGGTGTAACGATATTAATTATTGCATTTCATAATCTATATTTTAGTTCACTAGCTAGCATTATTTCTTATTTCCATACAGTAATATCGCCAAAACAGCTAAATATTTGACAGTTATTTGCGACGTTGCCCACTTTCTGGTCCCGGCTGTCATTCGTATATCTGTGACAGTCGTCACGGGTAGTCAGAAGCCTAAAAGTATTTTTTTTCTAAAATAAAAGTACCTATATCATCAGCTTATAATATCAGCTATCTGCTAGTAAAAGTTCCGTCAAAATCGGTTCAGCCGTTTCGGAGATTAGCCAAAACAGACAGACGAAAAAAAAATGTTTAGGTACCGTATATACTTTCATATTTATTTAGTAAAAAGCTGTTATTTTCTCATTACAAACAGACACTTCAATTCAATTTATTTGTATAGAGATTGTTGCTATTTTGGTCACCAAACAACAGCAAAAACAAGATTTGACCTTGATGAGAATGGGAAACTGGGGATAACCCTAATGTAAATCGAGTTTATAATATGTGTTAAAATCAAGTTCATTGCTCCGTTTATCATTTTTCCTAATCTTAGTGTTTGCCCTACAACGTGTTTCCAAATCATCCTGTACCTACCTATCCATTTATCTGATATAGAAAAAAAGACAGAAATATGTTTATTCTGCACAAACAAAACGCACATTCAAATAAAAAAATACACAAATACAAAACTTTTTCACAAAAAATAAAACCGACTTCCAAAAAAAACACTACAAAGTGAAAAATAACTTTGATTTCGGAAATCAGTGTCTTTGGGGTTTTATTTTCGTTTTTTTGCCACCGACTTCCGAAATCAAAGTTATTTTTCCCTTTGTAGTGTTTTTTTTGGAAGTCGGTTTTATTTTTTGTGAAAAAGTTTTTATTTTTCACTTTTTAGTTGTGGTACCTACACAAAACCCCACAAAAATTTGAATACCCATTACCTGCTATGTAAATTACAGTGACAGGAACTATTAGAATATCATCCACATATACTAGAAGGGAAAAATACGTATTATTGAAGCTAACTCAAAAACCCCTCATCAGATCTTGACCAAATTTATATGGGACCAATTCTGAAGTATGCCCCACCAAACAAAAAAGAATCATCAAAATCAATTCATAATTGGCGGAGTAATCGCGTAACAAACATACAAAAAAAAATACAACCGAATTGAGAACCTCCTCCTTTTTGAAGTCGGTTGAAAAGTAGCCAAAAAAACAAAAATAAACGTTTAGAAATGTTGTTCATATAATCCACGCGCGAGTGCTAGTCGCCGCCTGAGGTATGAGGAGCGGAGCGGTGAGACAGAGGAGGCGAAACTATGAGTTAGTTTGGCCTCCCCCGTCGACAAAGGCCAAGCTAACTCAGTCTGCCAATTTTGTTAATGGCGCCCTCCCCCGTCTCACCGCTCACATACCTCAAGCAGTGACTAGCAGTCGCGCGCGGAATATAGTCATACAACTAGTTATTTTCTACATAAATGTAATAATAGGTATTTGTAGAGATGCTTTTACATAAATAGAAAATACATTTTAGTTCCTTTTTTTTTTTTTTTTTGGATGGGAAATCATCAAATGACTCCTCCCGCTCTGGGTGGAGCAGGAGGGCTTGTCAGACTCTTACTGACTAAAACCCACCCGTGTTCCTTCTGTTGCCTGTGCAATGCCAGGGGGCCACGGTATCCCTTTCGGACTTTCCCGCAACCCCGGCAGGCAATGGTCTCATCGGACCCCTTCATTCGCTGTACATTTTAGTACCTGTGAATGTCTTAAAAGCTGCCCTAAAACCCTGATCATTAATTTTTTATCATCGTATTTAATCAGCTGCTTCTTAGAGGGAAGGAGACAGCAATATTTTTCTCAGTACCTTACTTAATAATCCACAAACGATTAAAAGACTACTTATTTTTTGTCACAACACAAATTATGACAGAAGGTCTGGTGGATAATTTGTAAGAAAACAGTGTAATACCTCGAATTGCTTAGTAAGAACCAGAAGTTATATGTCGAAAATACTACAGCATTAATTTTGAAATAAATATATGGTAAAGTTGAGGATTAATGTTAAGTACCTATCTACTATGTTTGACGAAAATACGATTCCATAAAATTTTCTCGATAGAAATAATAACAAAGTTACCTCCAATCTGAACAATAAACCGCTGGTATTCAAAAATACTAACTATAAAACAGATACTATGTTTTTTTTTCAATTACTAATTATTTTCGCCGTAAAAAGCAATTACCTAAAATATTGACGCCTTGGAGCCGGTAGCACCCCACTCGCCTCGCTCTCACTCAGTCCGCGAGCAGTACCTACGTGGTGCGAGCGAGATATAAATTGAATTTGAGCTGAAGTAGCATGGGCACTTAAATATTAGAAATATAAGAGCGTTTATTCTCAAAGTCGCAAATAGATGTCAAATATTTCGCTGTTTTGATTAATTTGGCAATATACTGTACCTATGGAAATAAGAAATGTGGCTAACAAGCGAACTAGAATATTGATTATGAAATGCAATAATTAATATCGTAAATTCGTAACACCAAATATTTCGTTTTAGATGTAAAAAAAAGTATTTGGAAACTTTTCAAATGCCTTTTTTACACCTAAAAATGGTATTTCAACGAACGTGATTAAAGCAGTAAATGAAGATATTTCTCAACACTTAAGCCATATTATGAATCTTTGTATATTAAGTGGGACATTTCCAAAAGATCTCAAATTGTCAATTATTAAACCTTTATTTAAAAAAGAAGATAAATATTTAATGGATAACTATAGACCTATAGCATTAATTTCAGTATTCTCAAAAAATTTTGAGGCGTATATATTTAGCGAACTCAACATATACTTAGAACAACATAAAATCCTATGTGATGAACAGAAAGGTTTCAGAAAAAATAGAAACATTAATATGGCAGTTTACGACTTTTTAAACACTGTCTCAACACATGTTGACAAATCTTTACCAGTTTGTTCTATTTACTGTGACATGTCCCAAGCATTCGATTATGTAGACCACAATATTCTGCTAGATAAACTTCAAGCCTACGGTCTAAGAGGTAATGTCTTAGAGTTATTAAAATCATATCTAACAGACAGACAACAAATAACTCAAATATCTAAATTCAACATTAAAGCTAAAAAGGCACAGATTTTCTCCTCTCAAATGCGTCTTATTACGCATGGTGTGCCCCAGGGAAGTGTATTGGGCCCTACCCTTTTCTTATTATATATTAATGACTTACCAAATGCAACTAAAGAACCCATGACATTATTCGCTGATGACAGTACAGTAACTATAACATCCAAAAATTTATCTGACTATAACTTTGACGCAAATAATTCATTAAACTCTATAATTACCTGGCTTAGCAACAATAATTTGAAAATTAATCTTAATAAAACTAACATAATGCATTTTAAACAACGTGAAAAATTATACAATTTATCTAAATTCAATTTAACTTACAATGATATTAATGTACAAGAAGCAGATACAGCCCGATTTCTGGGATTAATCATTGATCCGCAACTAAATTGGAAAAAACAGATCGAAGTGCTGAGTAAAAAAATCAGCAGCTCGTCGTTTGCCCTCTATAAACTTGCTCCTACTGTCAATTCAAACACCTTACTAACGGCCTATTACGGACTTGTAGAATCTTTATTGAGATTTGGGATAATTTTCTGGGGCAATTCAACGAACAAAGACACAGTGTTCAAAGCGCAAAAACGGTGTGTACGGGCTATGTTTGGGTTGCAAAGTATGGACAGTTGCAGACCAATGTTCATAAATCACAGAATTTTAACACTTCCGTCACTCTACATATTAGAAATAGCTGTATTTGTTAAAAGTAATCCTCAATGGTTTCCTCTTCTATCAAATAATTCTGATAGAAATAGACGTGAAAAGTATAGACTTTGGGTGCAGTCCCACTCGGCCAAAACAGCATTTCTGAGAAAAAGTGTTGTATGCATGGCCCCATTAATATACAATAAAATTCCGAATGACATTAAGCAATTGAATTTAAATTTATTTAAGAATACACTTAAAAAGCTTCATAATGATAAGTGCTACTATAACATTGTTGATTTTTTAAATGATAAATTCTGAATTTTCTTGTTGATTTTAATTTTGGGATATATTGACATATTTTGTATGTAATTTATTTTGACTACTTTTGTACTGACTCTGATTGTATATTTAATTATTGACTATATTTTGCAGTGACTAATTTTATTTATGAAACTGAAATTAATAATTTATTTATAATTGCCAATTTAATCCATAACATTATTATAAACAATTTGTACGCCAAGTGAGGCAAAACATGTTGGTCGATATATTTTGTTTCCATCGTTATGTGCATATTCATGTACCTATCATGTTACACATGTTTGAACAAATAAATGTATCTTTATCTTTATCTTTTAAAACGGTTACAACATCAAATACAATGTTAGCCGCATTTCTTATTTCCATACAGTGTAGCAATATTGCCAAATTAATCAAAACATTTTTTTTTACAGCTATTTACGATGTTGCCAACTTTTAGGATAAACGCTCAGTAAACTGGTAGAAATCAAAAAATGACTGCGTCGATGGTCAAGTGGTCGCAATCGCAAGCACTACTGCTGAGCATGAGGTCCTGGGTTCGAATCCCCGGTCGGGTAAAGTATTATTCGGTTTTTCCATCTGGAATTTCTGTAGCAGCCCGGAGTCTGGATTTTTGCCCGGTTGATGGCAATAGGCTCGCCCCCTATTACATGGAACGCATACCTGGAAAAATTTGCGTGTACTAGGTATAGGTACTATCAAAGTACTTCATAATTATCTAAGCACTTTGAAAACAAAATCCCGTGAACACGATGACCACATCTGTTACCGCCCCGGTTCTTTAGCGGCCGAGCGCTGCAAGAAGAAATAGTCCTTACGGTGTATAGATAATAATATGAACTTCTTCGATGGTACATCTCTGCCTAACTCTTTGGGCATTACAGGCGTGATGTTATCATATGGATTCTATAACAATCGTATAAAATAAAATATTTCTAAAGTACTTACAGACGTCATAAAAACGCACCATAATATTTTATTTTATGGATACTTACTGCATTTTAATACTCCATAAAACATATTGCCGTCGGTTTTAAGGAAAAACAGTGGAGTTATGTACCTATTGTTTATTTTCTCACGCTTATTAGAGCCTTGTTAAAAGTTTGAAACATTGATTTTTATCGTTATGATATTCAGTTGGGTGAGTGACAGCTCGGCCCGAATCAACTCAACCCGAATAAAAATATCAGATTTTTCACTCCCGATTACGGTGATTTGTACGGTCAGGCAGAAAATATATATTACAAAATAAATAATATTACCACCATTATTTTATTAATTATATTAGTACCTTTGTACTCATCATTATGATCTTATCTGTATCTATTTTTCTGTGTGTATCTACATAAATAATAAAATAAATATTAAGAATTTAATTTTGTTTTCCTAAAATTTTGGTTTTTTATTTACATACAAAGCAGGAAAAAATAAATCAATTATGATACCTAAGTAGCCTAAGTTGATTAGTTTTTTAAATTGTCTGCCTAAAAAACCTCACAACCGGACAAGCGATCCTTTGCTAACAAAACACACATCGGTCATCTGATGAAAATAGAAAAGTATTCTATCTCTGCAATTTTCAATTAAAAAAAAAAACTTTAAATTTAAAGTCTTTATTGCAGAAAAAGTTTCATTTAAAATAATATTGTTTTTTAAATTTAGTCATAGTACTAAATAAATACTTAATTCTATCAATACATTTAAATCTTACCTTCTATCAATAAATTAAAGATACTTTTCATGCCGACGGTATGCACTACTTTTTTGGATATTTTGACGACGTAGATTATTATATTTATATTTTAGCTATCGGGTCCACACAGTTTTGTTTTTAGAAAAATCTTGTATACAGGCTGAATTTTTAGTCACCGTCCGAATTTTTTCTAGGCATTAGGTATGATTCATTAACTCCATTTTTGAAAAAAAATCGATACGTGAAATTTTCATATTAAATCATTTTCCCGAAAGAATTATCCACTCTGCGTGGTATTATAATAACTTTGTGATGTGATATCTCAATATTTTTGTATTGAGTGATACTAAAAGAAAAAACACGTATTCAATGATTTTCGCCAAAGATTAATATATCAAAATTTGGACGGTGAATAATGGCTGAATTTTTGAACTTTTAGTCACCGTCCAAAGGAGACTGAAACGATTACATACAATCTTGGGCCTGGTTGTAAAAAGATGAAAGTGGTGTCAATTAATAGCTTATATATTATCAGCCTTTCACTGAAAATTCTGCGGATTTTGTCAATCTGAGAACAGAGATAAAAGAGATTATGTAAAAGTGAGGTTATGTTACAATCTTTAACTAACAGCTGATTCCTGAAGTGCAAAATATGTGCTATTGCACTAATAGTTATTATATCTAATAGGATATATTTGATAAATCATATGAATGAACGTCAATGACTTCAGTCCTACCTACCTATGTAGGTAACAGGTATGGAGTTACGGAAAGGATGTCTAAAATAATAAAAAAAAAGTATTATAGTGTTTTATCCGTCTTCAATTATAATTGAAATGTCGTCTAGGAATTGTGCAGGTGGTGCTATATGATCGTGGTACCTAGCCCAGCTAAGATACCATAATTATAATGCAGATTATATGAGTGCAGTAGCCTACAGTTCGTCTCCCTACAATACAATTTACAGTAATGCATTACTATAGCCTCCCTTCCTGTACGAGAGCCAGTGCCGAATCACTGACAGAATTGTTTCATCGGGTAAGGGTCGTCGACCCAGTGCATTGCAGTGATCAGTTGTTGTCCCACAATTCACACAGCGATCCATAGTTTTACTGTTTTTTCTATTCCGTGGTTTCAACAATACCCAATACACAATCCGGCGGTAAAATCCAAAATAACAATTCCAAGTCAAACGTGTGAGCCATCTTCGGTGTCCAGTGTGAAAGCAAGGGTCGTACGAGGTAGACAGGGTCGGAATCCGTAAAATACAAAGCAAAGGTCGTGAAAAATGAAGAACAATTGGGAAAGCACTCAAAACGCATCGGAAAACACGAAACGAGTAAGCAAACGAGATTATTAGAGCAGTTGGCAACCACAGACTACATAGGGATACTACGTTGGCAACTGTCTAGTGTCCGTGTCAGTCAGCTGTCATGCCAGTGACATAGACTAAAAATAGAAAACTAATTTTAATTGTTATGAAATCGATAATCATTAATATTGTTTTTTCAGTAATTAATTGATATTTTATTTATTAATATGACTGTAATTATATGCACTATATTGCACATAAGTGTATAAAGTGCATTTAATTACTTTAAGTTAATTATTTAGTGCAAAGGTTTTATTTTCGTAACTGTGTAATCGATTACTCAATCGGTAATCTCACGAAAACTATCTTTTCCATATTTCTCTGCTTCCAGATTGAGAATTGAGGTGATTTTTCATATTCTAAGATAGAAAAATATGACTAATTTTTTAGATCATATCTTAACTTATTACATTTAGGCCCACCGTTTTCCATCTCCTTTCTCTCTTTGAAACTACTGCATCCTGAAATGATCTAAGTAACTTTGTTGGAGCCGGTACCAAAAGTACAGGATCTGTATCGTTAATATTAGCGGACCTAGCCATTTCGGGTACCATTTCGTTGCAGACGGATACCGGTACTCCACCAAGTACCGTTACCAAATTCAGGTAACCGGCGCGTACCTACAAATCTCATATTTGTAGGAGGAACCTCGTACGATTGACAACCTTGCAGTATTTTTTCTAATGCCTGTTAGCTATCCTTTTTATTTACTGTATCTGTTTTCTCACTCTAACTTACGAAAATATTTTTTGGTGCCGGTACATTATCGATACTGATTAGATATTATACCAATAGTACAGGGGGCCAACCACCACCTCTTTAAGCAGTATTATTTTGATGTTACTTCAGTGCGAGAAAGAAGTGGAGCTATACAGGACGTCTAGCTCCGTCTCTTTCCCACGCTCAAGTAAAATTAAAATAATACTGCTAAAAGAGGTGGTGGTAGGGCCCCTGGTACTACGCCGGGTACGGTACTGGTATTTCAAGCCCCGTACCCTAATTGCGTAATTCACGAATCGTTTTGAAACAGATTGCTAATCCATCGCTTCATAAGTTTGACAAAAAAATCTGCTTAACAACGTAAATAACGCAATGAATGTTGTCGAACTGTCAAAATGAAACAGATTAGTCGTAATCGCTTACGAAAATATGTTACGTAATTATATAGCTTGTTGGAACCCAGAAAGAAATTAGTCAGTGAAGAATAGCAGAGGAGTAAAAAAAATAACAGGTTCCACTTCGTATCAAGTTGTGTCAAGTTGACAGTGCACCAGAAATGGTTCGAAATCGCTTGACACTTCACATGAAATTTAACTGTTTGTCAAATATTGGTTCAATATTGGGCAATATCTATCTTTTACTGGTCCTACTGTTCCATGCCTGTTCTACGCAATATTCCCACGTACAAAGACAATGGTTCACAAAACGAGCTAGAGTCAGCCATTGTGCCGCCACTGATTACATGCCGACGTTGTTCTGTCCGAACACCTGTATGTTATGTACCGATTGAGCTGAATTTCAGATGAAAAGTTAAGTTAGAAATGATTATTAGAATATCTAAACGGTACCTACGTATAGTAACGTGGGCTCCAGAGAAACCCCACCTCCTTGCATTGTTTTTTACATTGCTAATTCCATGCTTACCACACAACCGATACAAATCGCGCACTTAGTCGGCTAGTTGGCTATTGCGGTTTCTATACTTTACCTGGGCCTCAAGTCTGCTATTACAATAGTGTCAGAATGGTCTATCATTGATTTCATAATTGTTGATTTTGACAGGTTTGGTAATCTACTAACATATTGACGTCATTATGAATTTCCAATGGTCAGCCACTCCATTGAAAGAAATGGCATCTATTGGTAATCTCGCACATAATGACAAATGAATGACTGACTTAGGTGGTTATCTGCTAAAATTTTTACAGTTCCTTTGATCAGTGACATAATAGTAGAACGTCATTGTGCAGTCATTGCTTTTAATTCGTTAAGAGTATCGTGTTTGTGGAATAAAATGATCAACCAATGATCGACAATTATGAATTTAGCAGATTAGGAACTTTCAGCAAAATGACAAGGGGATCGTGTTGGAATGACGAATTTATAAAAATAGCAGACTTGGGCCCCTGGTCGTGGCCCTCGGTGCGCGAGATCTCTACTACTACTTAATGTCTTAAAATGCGAATGGTTTAATCTTTGATACTCTGGCACGCTCTCAAACTCAAACTGAAACCATTTATTCCAATTAAACCATTTACAGGCACTTTTGATTTGTCAAAGAGTCGGTCAGTTAGTCAGAAAGTTGAAGCTAATTGCCTATTCCAATACATAGATCTCTATGGAGAAGAACGGGCGAGAAACTCCAAGGACACTCTTTTAAATATAGAAATTACAAAATCCTGGGTTCATTACTCTTGTTGCATCTATAAGTATGTGAAAACAATGTAAACAATAATAATCAAAAACGTATTTTAAATAAGCCCTGGCAGATAAGAGATGACCAGTCTCAACTGACGGCGCCCGTTCACGAACATGACGCGTGGATCAGCACCATCCAGCTCAAACATTTTGTAGGGAAAACTCTAACTAGGGTTCCCAACTTTTTTAGATCAAATATAGTATTTTCGAAGCTTAAGGGCTATATCGATGACTATATTATTATTGACTGCTTCGTTGATCTAGTGGTCACAAGCGCTACTGCTGAGCACGAGGTCCTGTGTTCGATTCCCAAGTCGGGCAAAGTATTATTGGGTTTTTCCAACAGGAATTTCTCAGTAGTAGCCCGGAGTCTGGAATTGTGCCCGGTTGATGGCAATAGGCTCGCCCCCTATTACATGGGACTTAAACATAACTGGGGAAATGTGGGTGTACCTACTACAGGTACACCTCTGCCCAGCCCTTCGGGGAAACAAGGCGTGATGTAATGTTATGTATATTATTATTATTAGCCAATAGTTTAATGATCGTATTGACAGACAATCATCAGGTATTTGTGTATCTCTTGGCCTTCTCTGTAAATGCGAACCGAACACATGCAGATAAGCAGAACGTGGTTTAAGTTATAAGCGGCAGCGGTTTAAATTAAGGTTTTTTAACCTATTATTTAATTGGCTGAAATGTTTTATTTTTAGATATAATTTGACTAACTGCAATGTTGCAAGCATAGCTGTATAGATAGTGCAATCCACGACGACGCGCCCCACTCCGCTCCGCTCCGTACTAAAGTACAGCTTACAGTACAGTAATCGCGGAGAGGGGCGCGTCATCGTGGATTGCATTATCTGTATTAAATATACATTCTACAAATCCTACAAAAAATGCCTTTTTATGAATTTTGGTACCCACCATCTATTCCAACCTTTTTCCGATTGATTTTATTTCCACTTAAACAAATATCAACTTTGTTAAGTTGCTAATTAAGTTTATTGCAGAATGGCCAGAACTATCGAAACAGTCCTAGAAATGAACGCAAACTGAACTTTTGTGGGTATTACAGTTAATTTTCGTAATTTGCAACACCAAAACATTTGGATTTGCTGTTGCATTTTCAACCCTAAAGAGAAAGTTGCGTAGTCCAATGTGCCTATAATTTTCCCCGCAATGTAATTCTGCTGCTCATCTTTGAAATTCATTTTCGAACATAAAAATAACATGAAAATCACCGCACACTCCGCTTTTAACCGAGTCCACACCCCATCACACAATACAAAGTAGATAATAGCCGATCTGGTTCCAGCGTTCGTCCCATTGTGCCGCAGTTAGGGCAGACGAATTTCTAGTACCTTTGTATGCCTTGACATCATTCTCACTCGCATCATCATCCAATTGACTGACTGCGGCGACGGCCGTAAGAAATTGTAATCTGATCTTCTTTTTATCGACACGAACTCGTATGTACTCAATTGTTTATTGCATATCATAATGTTCTGTTAAAAAAAACTGGCCAAGTGTGAGTGAGACAGTCGGACACGAGAGGTTCTGTACCGTATTCAGATCGAGCAAAAAAACGCCGAAAATCTTGTCTTATATGTATGGGAACTTCCTTAAACGATTCATGAGATCTCTCTGACAGACAGACGGACAGCGGAGGCTTAGTAATATAAAGATTCCGTTTGGCACCCTTCGATTTTTTTTTGTTGGTATTGTTCGTCGAATCGTTTTGAGTCGTGGAGCTCACTCCACGATTACTGACAAGTGTGTGCACTGACTGGACAGGTCCACTCAAATGTGTGGTTCATTCTTCAAAAGAGAATTTCAGACACCAATCTACATGGCCCTCACATGATCTGACCAAGATTATGTCTGGCCTTTAAGAGACTGTGACCTCTGAGTTTGTTTCGGCCTTTCTTCTCAGTAGTCAGATAGGAAACGACGATCTCACATAAATAAAATCATTTAGACAAACATTATATCATCACGCCTGAACTCCCCGATGGGCTAGGCAGAGGTGTGCCTATACACAGACATTTCGCCAGTTATGTTTAAGTCCCATGTATTAGGGGCGAGCCTATTGCCATCAACCGAAATTGCAGATGGAAAAACCCATTAAGACTTTGCCCGCTCCGGGAACCGAACCAAGGGCCTCAAGAAAAATAATGCTCATTAAAAATTGCTCACCATTTATGCATGTGTTATATAAATGTAATTATTGTGTCTAAAAATAAATAATATGATATATAAATGTAATTCTACTTGTTATACCTATAAATGTAATTATTATCTATGATTAATTTACTAAATGAATTTAATAACAAAGATATTTTTATAAGTCAAACACTGATTTGACTCAACTGTTGTTATTGTCTCCAATATCTTGGTTGAATTATGTAGTAGGGTCACACTGATTTATTTGTTGTTCCTATATTTAAATACTAAATGATTGAGGATACAAGTTTTATTAAATTATTTTGTTAAGAATATCTAAGAGATTAGTTTACGTATAAATTATATTTTTGTAAAGGTATTATTACAGTTTATAGTTTAAAAGTATTTGTTTTATACTAATAGTTCAGTTCATTTTATCTGTGGCAATATTCATGTTTGATATGGTAAGGTAGACAACTGTCATTTGAAATGTTTTAAAAGGTCGTGTAACTTAATTCTTGCCCTCTTTCTGTACGTGTCACTGGACTGGTAACAATATAAAAGCTTATGTTAACATCTAAGAACAGACCCTGAGTGATGTCCATGTCCGTAATATTGAGTTGCTAAAAGCTAATATAAGGAAATAATGTTGCTTATCAGAAGTTCTGCTTTTATTGTAAAATGGATTGAAATAAGGATCATCAGATCACTTCTGATGAAAGATCGACTAACTACAATGTTCATGTAAGTTAAATTGTCATTATATCTTGATTATTGCTGATAACTATGATGTTCTGTATGTATTAAAATATTGCTAATATTGCTACATAGGTGTTAAATCGAATTAAGGAATATTCATATTCTATTTGTCATTGATAAAGTTGTTAGCTTTAAGAAATGGTCCAAGAGATTAATGTAATAACAAAACTAAATGCTAATGTAAAAATATGTTGATAAAATACTTCAAAACAAGCTTCCGTGGAGTTTCTTATCCTTCTTCTCCACGAAGACCTAGATTTGGAACGGATAACTAGCTTTCTCATTAACAATACCTATTTATTGACAAGTCTAATTGAAATAAATGCCTAGTCTTGTCTCCATGTGCTTTCTTATAATCCTTTTCCCTACACACCATATTCATAGATATTAAAATACATAACATAACATCACGCCTTGTTTCCCCGAGGGGTTGGGCAGAGGTGCACCTGTAGTAGGTACACCCACATATTAAAATGCCTACATGATTAAATAATTAACTAATAGGTAACCTGAAAATCCTGACACTCAAAAGTTGATAGTTAAGTGGATATCAATGCCTCTAAATGTAGTATATCTAATAATCTTTTTTCTCACACATGCATGAACAGCATATAATGTTCACACTGCCAGGTTCTCTTCGAGATGGGGTTCAAATTCAATAACCCATAAAATGATTTATCATTGAATTATGTCTGTTTCTAGCCTGGGGCTCATGTAATTTACCGAAATTCCCAAAAAACCGGAAGGAAAGAGTTTCAGATGATCTTGGATGACGCGTCGTCGGGTCGTATTAGAAACGGTTAAGAAGACAACGCTGGAAAAACCACATCAGCCCACTATAAATAAAGAATACATAGGTACTGACTTTTCCTTATACTCAAGAGCGATTCAAATCTATACTAATATAATAAAGCTTGTTCAGTTTGTGTTTTGTTTGTTTGATTATTTGTGCTAATCTCTCGAATTACCAGTCGCATTTGAAAAAATATTTATGCATTTTAAATTTAAAAAATCGAAATAGACGTAGGTATATTTAGTAACCTGACGCTTAAGGGTAGTTCTTCAGAGACAAAATTTTCGATTTCTATGGGTATATTTTCTGTAACTAACTAACAAAACGGCTTGTTAATTTTTTTTCGTACAGTTTAACTATATCCCTAACTGGGACAAATTATATTTTTCAAATAATTGCTGTCTAGGTACAGAATAAAAATATTTGAAGTTTGTTCTTCTGATTCATATAACACGTCCGTTTGCCATCTTCCGGAACAAAATGGTCGATGTGGCATTTTCCCTTTGATAAATCAATATAAATTATAATTATATCGAAAGGAAATGAATTTTCCTCTTAGAAAAAAAATGAGTATTAGTTATACCTACGTTAGTGTGTATATAAATAAGTAAATAAGAAGTGTCCAGCGTATAATACTGATTAATGTGGCGTAAGCTGCGCTTGACCGTACTTGGTCGGGAAATAATAATTAGATTCTGGCATCCCGCGTAGGGTGACGCCAGTCGTGCAACAGACGACCTAGGAGGCGGACGTTCGGCTGGTTGGCTTAGATCCCGGTGTTACGAAGTTAAATACCTGATTCATCTGTGCTTGGTTCAGGTGGCATTCTGATTACACTGCCTACTTTATAAAATTTATTTTATTGTTTTAAAACTTCAATCTGAGTTTCATGTGATGCTCTTGGGTTATAGACTCGTGTAGAAACATGACAATACTGAAGTCTGTATGTACGATGAGTTATGCATGATTGTAGGCAAAATCCTGATTCATCTGTGCCTGATTCATATGGTCAAAACCCCATATTAATCATAAAATAAATTAGTTTTTCGCTTTTCCAGCACTAAAGGAGCGCTTTTCTTTGCATAATTCTCCTTGTCCAACTTTTTACTATGTACAAGTCAGTAGTTCTAGTCTTATTTATTATATTTTATTTATTTTTATAGAATGACATTCCAAACATTGAAATTCGTGTCAGACACCTAAGAGAACGTTGTCTAGGAGTTATTATAGAAGTGGTTCATGAATCGGGCATTTTAGAGAAAGATATGCTGATTCCCGGAAATTCAAAGGAATTCCGTGGGACCATGAGAACACATCAGGTTGTGTGGAGTGCCAATCAACTTCAGACTTTAGATATAAGCGAACTTAGTTGTAGCTTGGACAATTGTTCAGAGTCAAGAAGAACCATTCAAGTTCAAGAAGCCATTCAATGTTCTCATGGTCAACACATCGGTTTTTATACCATAGAAGACATTAATAAACAACAGAGTTGTGTAAACGTCAAATCCACAAATAAAAGAAAGGTGACATCTAAGAAAGCTACATGCAGCTCTTTGATAAAACGTAGCCAAATATTTTGCTACCGAAATTCAGACTGGAAAAGATACGGATACAGCCCAACAAGACCTCGACCTTCCCGATAACGACAGCTTTTGATGGAGACTTCGTCAATCGATGAAAAACTTATAACTCCAAAATTCACCAGAGATGTACTATCGACACTTCATCAGAAGCGTGGATGATCGCTCAGATGCTGACGATGAGGATATTTTTACGTTTAAAAGGCCTCAATATGATAAACGGACAAAAGAGTCTAAATCCATTGGTGAAGATATGATTATTCCATTCCATCTTCCTCCAAAAATTCAAGATCTCGTCATATAAGAAAAGACTTTAAGGATGATATTGAAAGCAGTTCGGTCCCTAGCCAAAAGCCAAGGAAATATTTATTTTAGTACCTACTTAACATTGACTTTATTACTTATTAGTTTAAAACCAGACCTAGAATAAGTATATTTCTTTAAAAGTTAATAAGGAAGAATATTGGCAAAAATTCACATTTTTTTACGTGATATGATCACTGATAATTGTTTTCATTAAAAAAAGGTTATTATTGTTGTTAAAATATAATTATTTCCTTAATACAGAGCCCTACTACATATTTTTTTTAATTTTTATTTCTGTTTCTGATTCATCTGTAACAAATTCTGATTCATCTGGGCACAAAATGTTTGAACGTCGATATCTTGAAAAGTACTTTATAAAAACGAGTCCCACATTCAAACATATGTTATTTGGTATACCTATTTTCATATGAACATAAGTTAGAAAGCTGAAAGTGATATTAAATTTTGGCCATATGAATCAGTCGAAGAATCAAATTTCGAAGAAATACCCTTAACTGTTCTTAGAGAGTCATAAAGAACCCTGTAAGAAATCGTCTCGTGTTCCACCTCTCAACGAGGCATCCTCAGGATGGCGATTGACTTGTTGCGAACCCGGGCACGTCGTGTTGCCACGGCAAGCACAGAACGCAGTGTGAGCAAAACCTTTTTTTTTTTGCTTCCTTAAGTTTCTACACTCAAAGCCTCTAGCCAGGGGCCAAAACTAGGCGAGAGCTCGCTAAGGGCACCCCCTGCGGGGTACGAACCTCGGCTTAGGGCGTCGCTGGAGGGAGGACAGCAAGATGGGACAGGCTGGATCAATGAGAGAACCACACCGCCCGACAACCCAACTTATATAGGATAACTGCTCGGTCCACTTCGGCTTGGATCGTTATCAGCGCAATAAGGGGCTGCGAACAATCGCAGCAAAGGCTCTAAAAAGTTCAGTAAGCTTCGGTTTCTATTGTATTTTATAATGGATTTCCGCAAAGTCACACCTGAGTCAATCAACTATTTTCGCATTTGCTAGTACAATTCTTGGAGATTTAGGCTTTTTAACATCACGATGGGACCCCTAAGAGCCAAGCCAAAGAGAGAAGTCAGTAAGAACGAAGTTATAGCGGGCGATGGGATGCGACGCGATGGGTTGGCGGCTGAGGGAAAAATAAAAATATGGCTGTTCTTTTATTTCATTGTGTATCTTACGTTTAGTTTAGTTGTAAAGTATTACTTATATTATTTTATTTTTTGTACCTAAATGTGAGGATTATGTGGATATTTTTATTTTATATTTTTCTTTGGAATTTTTCCTCCTTAAGTTCTGAGCTGAGCTTCACGACTTGCCTGCATTACTCACCACGTCACTACAAATGCTTGCATTGACAGGGCAGGTTCTTTTCTCAAAATACAATTTCAGACTCTAATCTACATGGTCCTCATATATTGCCTGACCAAGATTATGACCTCTGAGTTTGTTCGGCCTTTCTTCTCAGAGTAGTCAGATAGGAAACGCCGAACTCATCTAGCAATTTTTTTTTATATGACCTGTAAAAGTCATTCCAATATCCAATTTACGGAATAAATAATTTCATTTACGACTTCCACGCGAACGAAATCGTGGGCAGAAAGGAGCTAGTTTTTATTAAATAAGTACGGATCATTCATAACTCGATTCTATTGTTATGGTTCTATAAGATTGTCCTTATTGAAAGGGCTTCCCGTCTCAACAAGGATGAAACTTTTATGATTAAAAACCCCGTGTTCTTGGTTTCCCAGAAACTAATTACTATCCTCCTGTCTTTATTTAAATTTACTTGGGTTGTTTGGTTGACACAACACATCCTCTTCTTCCACGCAGTCATCTCATTTAGCCATCATCTGAGTCCTTAAGGCGACGATAGCAGACTTCATGATTTTATGCTGAAGATCACGTCTAATTGAGTACCTACCAGTGATGATGATGATTCGGAAAAAAATATGTTATATTAGAGCATTTTCTTAATAACTTACTATAGGAATATTTTAGATTGTTCATATTACATAGTGAAATTAATTTGTAAAGTTATGTATAACGCCGATAAGAAACTGAGAATCACGCAAAATGTATCAATCGTATTTTTCTGAAACTTTCACCATTTTAAAGATAACTTAATTATTATCTTTTAGTATATGTGTTTTATTAAAATACCTTTTATTTTAAATAAAATATCATATTTAATAAAATGGCAACATTCCGTTCAGTCGGCATCGACTCGTGCGCCGCCGGCTTAGAGTAATCTGTGCGCGCAGCTGTCAGAAAACTATTGCGGAAGAAAAATCGTGTTGCATCAACCTCAAGTAACATGTGATAAGGGCAGGAAGATGGTGGTCTTCGGACCATTCTCCGAAAATTGTTTCAAGTGCCAGAAGACCAAATTCAAAAGTTTTTGGATATCAATCAGTATCATTATCAATACGAAACAAAATATCCACCTGTCTATGTACGCACAATTATTACGCGAAAAGATAACGTATCCGATGAAATTCATAAATTAGGGAATTTGATCCTGTGTTTTCGATAAAATGTTTGATTTAACGTAACAGTGAATTGTTATGTTGATGACATCATAATATAGGCATGCACGAGCACGAGTCGTAGTAAGTTTAATTTGATAGCTCCGATTAACCATGTCCTAAGACATACATTTACCAAAAATCTTGGACACATTTCCTTGGGATTGGAACACCGCTCACTTTATCAATCACAATCTTCATAGAATTCAGTAAATTTAAGATTTTTATTAAGTAGATTGATTAGTTGTTTCGTTCCACCAATCAGCACCCTAATTTCGTAACACACGATAAATAACATTCTGTTTCATTTTGACAGTTCAACAACATTCATTGCGTTATTTACGATGTTGAGCGGACAAATTTTTCAAACATATGAAGCAATGGATTAGCGATATCCCTCAAAATGATTCAGGTTATGATTGGTTTTGTTTTTCGCAATTATGGTGCTGTCTTCGTCATCAACATATTTATCATAATAATTGACTTTACCCACTGTTGCTTAAGGTGTATCTTTGCTCATGTGTGCCAGTTTTGGCCCTCATAACGTGATTTTACATAGTTATATGATCAATTAAATAGTGGCCATGTGCCACTGTGTTACAAAAAATATGTTAGTAAATAAGGACGTCCCTGTACCTATTAATTTGGGAAACATGACATGTCGGAGTGAATTTGAGTGCATTTAATAACTTTTCTATCGTTATGGCAACAGCTGCAATATCAGTTCCTTAATTTTCAATTGCTTTTCGTATGATAAAGGTTCCTAAGGTAGATTAAGTAACTTCTTTCACTTTCAGTTTCAAGATGAAAGCTCTACTGCTTAACTAAGATGTTTCCTGAGGTAGCTGAGCGGTGCGGGAGGGGTGACAGTCGTCACAAGTTGACGAATCACTGAGCTCTCGCATTAACCTTACCCCGCTCTCACCGCGGAACAACATCATCAAAATCTTTACGAAACATCTCAGTCGAGGGCGATACCCTAAGGTATCCACGAAATAAAAAAAATCTTGCGTTTTTTGTAATTTGCAGATCAGTGTCATCTTGATTAAAATATGATTCGCGACCGCAACAAGTATCAGAATTTATCATGATCATTAGAATCAGCAATACAACTCTTGTTAGTATAATCCTCAAATGTCATGATTTCATGAAATAGTCATCCAATAGGATTACATGAACTTAGACAGTTGTATTGATGTATTTTATGATTATAATTCTATAAATAAACATTTGATACGGCCGCGAATCATATTTAGATCAACATACAACCTGATACTGTCCTGCAAATTGCAAAAAAAACGTAAGAAAATTTGTATTTCGCGGGCTACCCTGACGCTGTCGCCTTAAGACGGCCCTTCCCGATTCCCGACCCGTCTATCGACAACGCCAGCATGTTCGAAAAGCTTGTTGTTTCATCGAGCGCAAGTGACAATTACTAACAAGCAAGTGAGAACGCGATAACATTGTATGAAAAATAGTGTGTAATAATTTGTTTCAAGAAATACGTGTTTTTGAGTAAGCCTTACAAGCTTTTGAAATAAAATTTTGTCTTTTAGAATCTCCATTACATGTGCAAGGTTTCTATGCAGATGTTTTCTTTACTTTTACTATATAAGAGTACATTATGACCGGCCAAAGTTCAGGTGAAATTTGTGCAAAAAAGTTGTTTTTGGAGGCTTATACTGAATTTGTTTCTCCAATTTTCTTTATTTTGCTTTCATAGAATCCTAGTTATAGTGCACAAGATACATATTAGTTACAAAAAATCAAATAAAGATGTGTAACAACGCCATAATTACGTACGAGCGTTTGTATGAAAAGTATGACGGGTTGGCCGCTCTTAAGCGGTAGGCGGTCAATTTTTTTTTTACTACCAACCTAAGTACCTATCGTTGTTGTTATTTCCGCTAACCAATCACAACAGCTGATAATTGTGACAGCAGCTAGGCACCTGTCCCGCCGTCAGCGATTAACGAGAACCGTGTAGAGCTGGCAACTAAAAGTTGGCGAGCAACGAGCGATTACTTGCTGGTATGTGATTACAATACCACAGAAGACGCATTCAGCATTTTACAGATAGTGCAATCCACGACGACGCGCCCCACTCCGCGATTACTGTACTGTAAGCTGTACTTTAGTACGGAGTGGAGCGGAGTGGGGCGCGTTGTCGTGGATTGCACTATCTATAGGTAGGCATGAAGCTACAAATACGTGGCGGCCTCGACTTGTCGGGCCAATTCAGTGTGTGTAATGTAGTCAGAAGATATAAGAGTTACGCGATAGAAAGAGAGGCAACTTCTAGGTGAATATAACTGTTGGTAATTAGCGCTGTGCGACCTGAATTGCACTTTATCGTGTCGAAGCAAGAGTCGATTTGTACTGAAATGATTTTGAGGAGTGACCCATCTGTATTTATGTGTGACAATACCGCGGTTTGAATGTTCAAAGTTTGAACATTCAAACCGCGGTATTGTCAACATGCGCGAACATGCGCTTGAGAACATAGGCTCTGCGAACTTTCGCGCATGTTCTCTCATTCACACTCGCCTCACGCCACCATGGTTCCTTGCTACCATGTTTTTTTTAAATTGCGCAGCCTACTGCGCAAAGTTCGTACTGGCCATGATTCATCGGTCGTATTGTTCCTACCAAGCGTGAGTCTCTCAGCGAGTGTTCCATCGCTGAGCGAGTTCTCTCTTTGATAGCTCTTGTCGCTGCAAAAAACAAGTACTCGCCGGCCCCGGCGCCGGCGGCGACGGCGGTGTGAACAGTCACCGATCAACTATTAATATTTGTGTTTGTTTTATTTACACTGGACTTACAATCTTTTGTACGATTCTTCTAAGGCGACGATAACTGACTTTAATTGTTTTTATACTGAAGATCACGTCTAAACGAGTGATTGATGAATGATTTGGAAAAAATATATATGTTAAATAAGATCAATTTCTTAATAACCTCAATCTGTGAATATTTTAGATCATGTTTATATTACATAGTGCAATGAATTTGAAAAGTTATGTCTAACGCGGATAAAAAACTGAGAATCACGCAAAACCTCTCAAGCGTATTTTTCTGAAACTTCCACCATTTTAAAAATAATTGAATTATTTATCTTTTGGTATGCGTGTTTTATTAAAATACCTTTTGATTTATGCATAATAAATTAATAATTTTTGGAGAGCGCTCCTTAAAGGGCGATTCCTATCACTGGCTGGACGTACGACGCGTTGCGTAAGCTCAGCACAGAACACAAAAGCTAATCACTCAAGGTCACTGGCATATATCGGCGTCTTAAGTTCGAAAATCGTTGATAGCTAGTTGTCTTAATAACCAGCTATCTAATTACGCAACACAATTTTTTTTCATTTTGATAGTTCAACAGCATTCGTTGCGTTATTTACGTTGCTGAGAAGATTTTTCTTTCGAACTTATGAAGCAATGGATTAGCAATTTGTTTCAAAGGGATTCTAATTCCGATTGAGCGTGTATTACGTCATTAGGGAACAGGCTTTTAGAAACCGAGTACCTATGTTTACTCGAGTTAGCGAGCGTGGTAGCCGTGGTAACGCTTTAGAGGTCAAATTCCACTCTCGGGTCAAGGACAACAATCTGGGATTTAGGTAACAATATAACATCATGCCTGTAATCCCGAAGAGTTAGGCAGAGGTGTACCTATTAGTACACCCACATTTTGCAAGTTATTTTTAAGTCCCATGTAATAGGACCAAGCCTAATGTCATCAACCGGGCACAAATCTAGATTCCGTGCTGTTACTGAGAATATCCCAATAACACTTTGCCCGAACTGGGAATCGAACCCAGGACCTCATGCTCAGTAGTGCTTGTGACCACTAGACCAACGAGGCAGTAACTTATACACCTTAATTTTTTTTTAAATGTTCATCAAATGGCTTTTACCGATATTTTCATTGCATTTCACCTCTGTTACGCAATCTCGAATTTTCATAGTTAGGCTCCATTCACATTGGGACGATCAGTAAGATTCAGTACGATATTTTACTGTATAATTTTGGGATCACATGGCACTTTCATACCTACTGCATTTGTCTTCAACCATAGGTATAGAGGGCGTGTAATTCCAATTTTTTACCGAAAAATATCGTACAGGACAGCGCCGTGTTTACGCCACGATTATGAGGGAACAGGCGATTCTCCATACAAACGTATTCCCCGTTTTTCTTCCTGAATAATGCCTCTAGAGCAGTCGGCTGCTTAAAATCAAAACATAGTAACTCGTTCCAACAAAAATGTTCAGGAGAGTCAAAAAACTGGTCGGCTACTTTGATTCGTTCGCCCGAAGAAACCAGAAGAGATAGCGATTTGGATGTTTGGCGAAAAGTTGTGCTATATTGTTGACATTTTAGTTTGTTATACTCGTAATCATTTTAGAGTATAGTTACACTTGAATCGTTCATACTTTATTTTTATTTGTGAATTTACCCAAATATGAATGTAAAAACTATATCAAAACTTAGTAAATCTGCTTACTAGGTTATCAATTTGATTTTCTATGGTAAACGTGAAGACTAAACAAATTCATTGTACAGACGCCAGCACGTCAACCTACTACAATCTGTCAAATTTCTTGAATAGATTTTCATCTTTAGCACTAAAGCATAAGGTTCAAAGTTGATTGAGAAAATTTGACAGTTTCGGGTAGGTTGATGTGCTGGCGTCTGTACATTTTAGTGTTTATAAGATTAAAAAATTATCCCAAAGTACCTATGAATGCAGATTTTGAATAAAAATCCTGTTGACTTATAAAAAGATATTTAGTAACGCACTTCAAAGGACTCTTAAATTAAAACATGACTGACACTCAACAGTCAACCAACACTAAAAAAAAAACTTAAGTAAAATCATTCTTATTGATAATGAACTACTCGTTGTTATTATTAACAACGAGTAGTTCTAGTAGTAGACCATCTCTTTGCAAATCAATGAAGTTATCACTCGTGGGTAGATTCAGATAAAACTCCCTTCTGTTCAATGGCATTACCAATTTTGAAACAATACCATCTTTCTTCGATGATTTCACCCCTCGGGGGATAGTATTTGAAAGCGGTGGAATAGTGTTGACTTTAAATTTCTGCATCAAGAAAGAAAAAGTTCTTGGTAAGACTCATCAAAATCTGTTTTATAGAACTGATTTCGTTATCCTTTGAGGAAGTTAGCTTCAACCACTGGGTTTAGCAAAAATTTGCTGAGAGCTGAATCGTCATTTGTGTTACGCCGTGGAACTCGTTTTTTTTTCACCCATTGGTATGATTTTTGCACTTCGATAACATCAATGTTCTCTCTACAGTTCGCTATAATAGACTTGTAGGCCTCGTAATCATAAACTCCATCTCGACGCCTCATCTCTTTTTCTATATTTCCGTGTACGCCGTCAGCAGACATAATTGGGTATGGCCTTTAGTGAGAAATCTCAGAGTTTTTGCACATCTCTTTCCGAAATAAGAAAAGCTATCAATGCATCTATTATATTATTAGCATCTCGACCCATCATTGCTTCATGCCACACAACACGCTTTGCTGTTTATCTTTGCATCTTTACATAGTGGTGCAAATGTAAATTGAAAGCCAATAGACGGCTCAAAAAAAATTAAACCTCAATTTTATAGACGCATTATACGCCTGGACTGATATAATTGCTTTAACTCATTTTATCATTTTTTAACACGGAGCGAAACACTCGGGCGCCGGTGACACTGGACTTACTAAACGAAATTTCATCTATTTAACAATCGGAGCCAAATTCAAAACATAGCAAGTTGGTATTTCAAATTCATAACTTAGTAAGTCGCTTGAGTTGCTAGGGTTTTAAATTTGTATTTTGACATACTAAGTTTAAAATTCGTACTTTAAGGAAATTTTTGTAATCATGCCAAATTGCTTAGACTTGCTAAATTATTTTTTTTAAATTACGTATGAAACTGGGTGTTTTAAGGTCCATATCATTTTGATACCTTCTAGTAAGTCGAAAAATGCCAAAAACCGTTTTTTTTTTTCAAATCACCTGTTACTAGGTTTTGAAATTGGGCAGCCCTGTCATTTTTTTTTATAAAATCAAGGCATAATGTCCCTGTCATTTTTTTTTTCAGCAATTAATAAGTAAGGAAACTATGACCCTCCAAAAATTACAAAAATGCCCTATTTTTACCGCCGTGATTGAGAGGACTATCAGACTAATTAGGAAAAGTTTTTAGCATAAAAGAAAATAATAGGAACCTAAACATACTCTTTCTTAAAATTTTATGAAAAAAAATATTAAATCGGCTAAGTTTTCGAGGAGAATAAAGGAGAATGCCAAACGTCGTTTTCGTCAAAATTTTTGTGATATAATCGGTCTGAGCTGCAGTTGTCCCTATCACACTTTACGGGGTTTAACTCGGTTTTTCGGGCGCAGCGCGACGGCAATAATTTTTTCAAATAGGTACCTTTTTTTCAAATTCTTCGCAGCCCCTGTTCCTTCTTAAAGATAGTGCAATCCACTGAGACGCGCCCCACTCCACTCGGCTCTGTACTAAAGTACAGCTTAAAGTACAGTAGGTAATCGCGGAGTGGGGCGCGTCGTCGTGGATTGCACTATCTGTAAGCTTTATAGGGAAGAAGGGGGTAAAATAGGACATATTATTTTGTTAATTGTTATTACCAACGTTTCCTAATGTTTGACGGGCTTGGTAACATATAGACTATGATCTTTCAATACTGGCGATGAATCGTGGCCGGTCTGAACATAGGCTCTACGAATTTTCACGCATGTTCTCTAACACATTCGCCTCATGTTCTTTTCATTTGGTTCCGAAAAAATGTTGGATTTTCGCGTATTCTTTGTCGTTCTTCGTATACGAGACAAAAACAGTAATTATTACTAACTTAAATCTAACTATAGGTAGGTATATTAATTACATTCCACATTACTTCACAGTATAATGTTATTTCTTTTCAAAATATTTTCCCATGCCATTGTGTCGACGTTTTTAAATAACATTTTTCTGCGCAACTTCAAACAAGTTTTTAGTTTTACTATTTTATTTTTAGAGGTAAAATTTGTGAGTTTGCACATTAGGGGCTCATCTTCGGAACTACTGATTCGATTCCGATTTTTTTTTTCACTAGTTAATGCCGAGTGTCATAGGATATCGGTATTTTATGTTAATTTCAAGCTAACGAAGTCACGGACAAAAGATAATCCGTTAAAATAAAATAAAATTAAAATACAGGCAATGTCGCAAGTTGAATCCAGTCACGATTTTACAATCGCGATTCAAACTAAACTTGTTTTAATAAGAAGATGATGATTCGTGAGCTAATAATAAATACAAGACATAAAAGATATCTCTCATATCATAACAATAGTATTAACGCGAAATGGGTATCATTATGTAATCCATACCTGAGGCGTTGATAGTAAACATAGGAATGTATTAATAACTTCGACAGTGATAGAGGCGCCACCTGTTATTATTCAATAATCAACTACAGGTGAAGTTTGACAAAGCCTCTTACAATACAACCCTTTTTTTCTATATAATTTTAATCTAGTTGTACTTACCCTAGAAGAAGTGGTTGTAAAATAATACAGAGTTCATAATTAAAAGAACAATGCGTATTTTTTCTTACATTTAGTGAAAAGAAAAATAAAAACAATCTCCGCTCACCTAGACAAAAACCGTATGAGGAAAATAAAAGGATGTCGGGTGTATGACGTCAAATTTAAAAAGATAGGACAAAAGGCTTTAAGCGAAAATAATAAAATACAACAGTAAAAAAAAAAAAAACTTAAAAACAACAAAAAGTTTTGGCCAGGCTAACACCGTATGCAAATTCCACGAATTCCAATGTATGGTCATAGACCCTAATGGCGTGCATTGAATAGCAATCAACTGTCAAGTGACCCTTTTCTTTATAGAAAGTCATACTCACTTAGAGGGGATAATCCAGTTATCACATCCATTTTTCTAATAACACACAAACTACAAATGTTCTTTTCACTTTAAATGGATGTTTTAATCTGTCACCCATTTCTTTGACACTATTTTGCACATAAAACCAATTTAACAAAAGTATGTTCACACATTATTAATAGTTATTGTATACAAATGTCAATGATTGTACATTTTTTCCCGTATTTATGATTAAATCACTAGACACTATCACATTGGTTTCATTCACCCGAGGTTTACAGGTCGAAATGACAATCACTTGCGTTCCCTTTACAAATTACGACCAAAATCTTCTCAAAAGACAAGTAAAACTCGGTTTTTATCAAACAGAAGTGATTGTTGAAGGTTTATCTATTATAATTTCACGCTAAAATCACTTAACTTCTTCACCGAATCACACACGACACAAAAACATGAGAAACGTCACTGTACTAAACAGCCAAACAGGTTTTGTTTTTTTTCTTCTCGATCAAGTCCTTACCACGTGACGGTATCGACTATTAGACCGCAGTTCGGCTGCGAATCGCTAGATGGCAGCACATGCGGCGTAAGAAATCAGAGACGAAAGTAATTAAATACAATCGGTAGGTTTATAGATTATTTCTTCACGTGAATGAACCATGGAAATTTTATAGGCATATTGAATATTTTCGTATGAAATGAATTTCACTTTATGTTGATTAGAAAAATTGGCGATAACGCAGCGCGCGGCGACTTTTAGTTTTATGGTTTTATGTCTATAAAGTTAATTTTAAGGTCATCTGTTTCTACCAAATATTAATCTGAAAATTAAAATGAGCTTAAGACTTGTCAAAAAAGACTGAAAAAATAAAGAATTTCTTTTTTCAGAAAGACTTATCTCTAATCTCTCGAGATCTTGTTAGAAAATTGAGATGCATATAGTAAAATCATAATTCTATCGGATTGTTTTTCCTTTTTTGTCAAATAAAAGTATTAATGATGTAAGTATGTGTAGGTCATTGAAAAACGCATAATAACAGTAAAAAATTAAAAAAATATTAATTTGTGAGTAGCCGTATGTCATCTAGTTTATGCAACTACCTAGTTTACAGGGCTATAACTACATTGTATAAATTAATTCATTAAAGTAAAAACAAAACATTGTTAATACTTCAATTAATTAGTAATTCTAATTACCCACAAAAATACCCCTGGTCCGTTTAGTCCCCAACTCACCCCTATGATTTTCACGGGGTAATAATGGGTATATTTCATATTTTTTTCATTTTTAAGAAATCAACTTAATATAAATATTGTTATGGTATGGACGGATGCAGCAAGTAACGTTCTGTGATTTCTGCCTACCCATATATAGGTATATATACTTTTTTTTTTTGCTTAGGCATCTCGTAGCTAACCTCTGAGGTGATGACTACTTAACCGGACATTCCTGCGGCTGCCTTAAGCTACTAAACTCAAAGCCTCAGCCAGGGGCAAAAACTATTCTAATTAAAACTAGGCGAGCGCTCGCTAAGGGCACCCCCTGTGGGGTACGGACCTCGGCTTAGGGCGTCGCTGGCGGGAGGACAGCAAGTTGGGACAGGCTGGATCAAAAATAATTCATTATTATTAGTCGGGGAATTTAAAGCTACTGGCTCAGCATCGACGCGGGCTGGCGCATCGACGAGCAAGGGTCGGGGGGAGTATTATTTACTCGGGCGGGTCGCGATCGCGGAGGACCTCGGCGGCGAGGTCGGAATGCGGGTCGGTGTCTGTGTTTGTGCACTGTACTTGTGGCCCTATTGCTCTCCTGGAGGAGGGTTATGGGGTCGTCTGGGTCGGTAAGGATTTGCCTCGGGCGGATCTGACTGATGACTGTGCCGATTCTCTTGTCACAAATGCGTCTAAACTAGACTAAAAATCACCAAAATTTAGTTTACTCCTGTTAAACGATGATTTCCCATTCTGAAATAGACTAAAGTGGCACAACTTAACTATATTTTAGTTTGACAACACTAAAATTGTACTGAGATTTTAATTTAGTGAAAATGAGAATTTTGCTATTCTGAATTTGACGTTTTTCACCTAAAATTTTAATTTTCTAACTAATTCTGACCATTTTTAATCGCCACTGAAAATGGTGTGGAATATTACCTATTAGTTGTCATGAACTAAAATTCACACGAACATCTCGACTTCGGGTGCAAAAACAGTACTGTACTGGATTTTTTTATTTTCTTTTGTTTATATCTCGAAAATGGTACGTCCTATCGCAACAATAATGAAAATTTCGACCCCCTTTATGATACCCTTATTATACCCCTAATACTCAATACGTAGGTAATATTTTTTTTCATTTTCCATACAAATAGTGAAAAACTCCATTTATAACACGTCGAGGCTGCCCCCACTGCGCGCCTCCGGCTCTAAAAAAATTCACGGGGTAGGGCAATGATGACAGTATGTACCACGTGGAGTCGCAATTGTCAAATTCGATTTAGATGTGTCAAAATATTTTTTTAAATTTAGAGACTTTTTACTACAGAATAGCGTTAAGATTCTCATAGCCAAAAGTAAGGAATTTTAGTGATAGTTTAGTTAGTTTAGTCCGGTGTACAAGAGAATCGGCACCATTGATTTCATAATTGTTGATTTTGACAAGTTTGGTAATCTACTAATATTAGCGTCATTATGACTTTCCGATGGTCAGCCACTGACACTCCATTGAAAGAAATGGCATCTATTGGTAATCTCGTACCTACATATTGACAAATGAATTACTGACTTAGGCGGTAACTGCTAAAATTTTAACAGTTCCTTTGATCAGTGAGTGACCTACCGTTAGAACGTCATTGTGCAGCCATTTCTTATAATTCGTTACGAGTATCGTGTTTGTGGAATACAATGATCATGCAACCAATGATCGACCATTATGAATTTAGCAGATTACGAACTTTTAGCAAAATGACCTTCGGATCGTGTTGGAATGACGAATTTATAAAAATAGCAGACTTGGGCCCCAGTTACTGTGTTGTTACTCTTGTTACCCAGTTGTGGAGGTCAGATAGACCGTCGCTCCATGTAAAATAGGTACAGCAGTGCTATTCTGTAACCATCTCACCGTGAAAACTTAGGTGAAGTGAGCTCGGAGTGAGCTGTCAGTCCCTAGCAGCAGGTGGAATGCCAGCTCACTTCAAGCTCACTTCACGTAAGTTTTCACGGTGAGATGGTTACAGAATAGCACTGCGGGTATTCATCTGCATTCTTTAGTACGGGGTTTCTCAAACGTATCGCTCCACGTACCCCCATTAAAGTTTCCAGATGACAGCGAAAGATTTAAAAAAAATATTATTAATACGGTAAACATTTCGCAAAGAAAGAACAAAACACGAAGATACAAATTTGGGGGATAAATGCGTCACACCCTCGCGAAACGGCCATCGCTCAGCATAATGCTGGGACCCTATGCGAGACAGAGCCCCAGTGCTGACTTGCACTGGCTTACGCTGGCTTGTTTCTTGTCGCAAATTGAGCTGTTCCACTAAACTTTAATGGAACAGCTACATCCTTGATAAAGGTCATACACCGAACCTATTTATTTATTTCCTTTCATGTACAGAGGCCCTAGTATGATTTTTTTTAACCATCTCTACTTTACACATCGACCGCGTTCGGTGCTCCGATTGGCAGCCGGTCGGCCTTCACCAGTGACGGGCCAATCGGAGCGCCGAACGCGGTCGATGCGTAAAGTCGAGATGGTTAAAAAGAAGCTCACACTAGGGCCTCTGAAAATTTATCCGTCAACCCGGCCCGCGCGGTGAATTACGGCCCACTCCATATCACAGAGAGGAGGCCTGTGTGTCCCAGCAGTGGGACCGTTATAGGCTGGTTATGTATGCACGAGTAAGCCCACATTCGCACGTATTAAAAACGGGGCGATTTTTTTCGTGCACTGGATTTTCTACGCTTTGCTTAGCGCCGAGAGTTCATCTATGCTGGGACGAGAGTGCGTCCCAACGCGTTGGATTCTCAACGCTCGGATCAATACCGAATAAAAAAAATCGCCGCGATAAAAACACGTCCGTGCGTAGGTACCTGGGCTTATAAAATACTGTACAAATTCGGGGATAGCTCTAAAATAACTATACAATACAATAATAAATACTAATACCTACATAAAAACATACTCGTACGTATAAACTGTGTCAGGAAAAATAACGATCGTTTGCGGAGAAAACGAATCCCGCAAATCAGCGCTGGTCTTTATTTTAACATAACTAATTATAAGATAACCGACCTATTGCTGATGTTCTTCAGAAAGGTCAGTTGCGTTGTATCTACTCCCCACAGACGCGATGATCAGAAGTATGAACATGGACGAAGCACTTGGCTTCCTGTATCGTTTCTGCCTACCCCTTACCCCGTTGCGCACGTGCTCTTTGAATGCACGGGCGTTACCCAGATCAGAACAGACACCCTCGGGTCACCCAAATCATACACAGATGTTCTAGAGAAACCAGGAGACCTAATTGCCTTCTGGAGGGAGGTGGGCTGGTTGGAATAACCCCCCAAACGGCCGCTATGGCCCACGCACAATGGTCCACCTGACGGAGTGAGTGCGGAAACCAAACCCCATAACATAGAACATAGAACCCATAGATATCCAGAGATATGCCTTCATTTCGGAATAGTAAGGAATCCTAGTGCGGCCGCTTATCTCCCACCAAAATAATTACAACATTAACAAATAGTGTACCTACTTACGACACACACTTAAAATTTGAACTCGCACACTAAGAAGAAAGCAGCTACACTATATCAATTTCTAATAGCACACATACATAGAATGGGCGGGGCATTCACTTTGTAAACACTTGCTATTTGCGAACATTCAATGCACACGCATGCAATTAGGGAGTCGAAAGCGATGGTCGATTTTTTTTATCGATATTTACTTTAGCACATTCTTGTATTATTATAACTTCGTTTAATTTTCTTTATATAATTTATTTTGTTTTTATATACCTATCCGAAAATATGGGTTATTTTTACTAAAATAAAATAAGTTTTTTTTTTTTTAAATATTGTATTACCGGGTAATGGGAACCCTCTCTGTTAAATATTATGCTATACACGAGTAACTGTATTGAAATAACAATGTCTTCATTTGCTTCAAACAAAATTAAATTAATAACAAATTTAACTCATATACTATACATGTAATACGAGAATATCCATTGACTTCTGTAAAAAAAGATTCGACTGCAATAATACGCATGTCGATAAAATCAGCCGCACGCACTCGATTGCACCTCTCTAAATTCAAAACGTTCGTTCCGTTCGGAAAGATTCGGGCTAGTTCGTATCGCTCCGGACGTAAGTTAGTAAATGATTTAAAAATTGATATAAAATATTAAACAGTGACTTAAATGTTTACTTACCGGTCGTAGAACACGACATTTGTCTTCAGGTTGATGGTACTAGACCTATTTTTACAAATTATTACTGCACAGCTCGGCATTTTGGTTTTTTACGCATCAATAGTACACTGTACGCAGTTGCAAAGCGACTGAATGAAGCGTACAGCCGCCGTTCGAACATAAGCCCAATTTAGCAATGTCGAGGCGCCACGTGCCACGCCTCCAAGGCATATCCCTCGATATCCGTGATAGAACCCCTTACCCCACCGCGATTAAGAGGGAACAGGGCCTGTGATTCTCCATACAAATGTATTCCCCTTTTTCTTCCTTAATAATGACTCTAGGGATTTTTTTACATACAATCAAGGTCTGCTGTAGAAATATCCATGTTTTTTTTTTTTTTTTGTAACTTCCCTAATGATAAAGAAAATATGATCCTCCAAAAATTACAAAAATCACCAGTTATTACCGCTGTGATTCAGAGGACTACCAGAAAAATTCGAAAACTTTTTAACATAAAAGAAAATGATAGTAAACTAGACATACTCTTTCTTAAAAAAAATTATGTAAAAAATGATTGAATCGGCTCAGTTTTGGAGGAGAAAAAAGGGCAATACGAAACCTCGACCTCGTCAATTTTTTTAATGTTTTTATCGGTCTGAGCTGCAGCTGTCCCTATCGCACTCTACGGAGGCAGACTTGAGGTAAGACGACGGCAATAGTTTCTTCAAATACCTATTTATCAAATTCCTCGCAGGCTCGAGAGAAGCGAGTAGAGCTAGCGACTAAAAACGAGTTGGCGAGTAACGAGCAGCGAGTGCGCGATGGTGACGAGCGATTACTAGCTGAGCTGATATTAGTTTAAAGAGCTTGTCCGCTCTGAAATAACGCGCCCCACTACCGCATTACCGCATTACTTCGTGCGTAAAATGTGGTAGTGGGCTAGAGCTCGTGGGGCGCGTCATTTCAGAGTGGACCAGTACCCTAATTGCGTAATACACGATTAATCAGAATCTAAATCGTTTTGAAACAGATAGGTAGCTAATCCATCGAAAAAGAAAATCTTAAATAATGCAATTAATGTTGTTGAACTGTCTAAATGAAACAGAGACCGGCTCGGAACATGAGGCGAGTTGCTGCGCAGTAACGAATTCATGGGTCAGCGTGCGGGAGTTAGGGGTGAAGTTTTTTCTTTTTTTTTGGTTAGTTAAATCATTAAATGAATTCTCCCGCTCTGTGCGGAGGGCGTGTCAGACTCTTACTGAATAAAACCCACCCGTGTTCCTTCAGTTGCCTGTGCAATGCTAGGGGCCACGGTAATGAAATACCTTCCATAGCTAGCGACATGTCGCGACGTCACCTTCATAGAAATACATAGAAACCAGTCGCGTCGCGGTGACACGTCGTCGCCTGCAGTTGCCGCCTGTCTGCGGTCGAAAAAAGTACTCTGTGGCGGTCGGCTACGGAATTGTACCTTTAGCATGGTTACCAAAATGTCAGTAGTCTTGTCAATGGTATTTTGGTGACAGCAAAGAGTATTATAAATATGGATGACAGTTTCCATAGCAACGCATTGTATAAACTCAAGTGGGAGTGTTCATTTTTATGTGGTGAGTTTTATACAGTAAATTCTTTGTATTTCCAATTGAAAAATAAGGTAAGTGAGCCGACTATAGTACAATTTCATAGGTAAACTTAACTATGGCAAATAATTTTATTTTGATCTCGCAAAAATGACATTTGCATTCTCGGGTCCTGTTCCTGTACGAGGTTAAAAGCCACGGTCTGCCGTGGATTCGCACGGTTTATACGACTTGACAAAACATTGAGATTTCTTTAATAAATAGCAGTCTAATATTAATGTGATATTATACCATTACACATAAGCGTTCCGGAATAAATTCTCTAAATGGTGGTGAAAATAGCTCAAAAATGGTGGTCCCTTTTCGTGACTATGTAAACGCGTTGTTCTTCTGAATAACGCACAGAATTTTGATTCAGTTTTCACGAAAAGAAAACAGCTTCTCTGATGCGCCGGATTCGGGGGAGCGTCAACAGAATCCTAAGGATGATCTCGGAGAGGCCTGTCTGCAGTGCTGGGTAGGTTCATCCAGCTTCACGTGACGAGATGATACTATGATTTTTGCCATGAGTGATTTTATTATTTTTGTATTTTGAATGTTTTAATTATGACTAACTTAGTTTTAAGACCTTTGTAACTAACAATTTATGGACAAATCAATTAGCCTGAATTAAATGAATATAATATATTTCGAGAATGTATCCCGGGAAGTTTATGTGTACAGACGCCAGCATCAACCAACTACAATCTGTCAAATTTCTTTCATTGATTTTCAACTTTATGACTTGAAGTATAAGGTTCAAAGTTGATTGGGAAAATTTGACAGTTTCGGGTAGCCTGCTGGCGTCTGTACAAGCTAGCTTCAGCCCGAGACTTCGTCCGCGTGAAATTTCTACCCCCGGCTCACCGCGTCGCATCGCATCGCCCGCCCGCGCTATTACTTCAATTAGTGTTCTTTCTGACTTTTTTTCTTTTTGTCCGGCTCCCAATGGTCGTGATATTAATGGTTAACGTTCCTCAAGAGTTGGCCAGTAAAATGCCAAACTATTTTTTCAAATACAACGAGTAATTTCAGAGATTACCTAGTGCGTTCAAACAGAAAAATAAATTTCTTCGGCTTAATATTATGTACCTACTTAGGTAGTTTATGAAAGAAATCTTGATGTTATGTCAAGTTGTAAAAATGTTTCATATAATTACGATTTCTTTCCGCCTGCTATGCTAGTAACAAGATTATGACAATATGCCCAGATTCTTTAATCAAAGCGATAACTTAGAGGAGCTCGAACAAGTAGATGTTTCACTCTACATACTAGTAGCGCCATCTATGCTACCAACTCAGAACTACTTTTACGTCGACTCAAATATTGAGTTGAAAAATAAGATATAATTTGATAGTTATTTTATATTCAATACTTTCTATCCTTCATATTTCGCGTAGTTCAGCATACAAATGGGTTTTAACAGTATTTTTTCCAGTTACAGATTGTTGAATCAAACTCGCCGAAATGCCGGAGCTAATCGAACAGATGTACTGCTCCCAGCAGATCGTAATACCACCAAAGTACCCGTACATACTCAAGAGATATTGTAAAGGTAAGCTTTAAAACAACAGCCTGTGTCAGGACCAACAATAAGAAATAAGGGAACAATCATAGACATACAATATTAATATTACAAATAATATGAATAATACGAATAATATTATGAACAATATGAATAATATTCCAAAAGAAATAAGGGAACTCCCTCTAAAACTCTTTAAAATCCAAACTACCTACACATATGGCTTATTGAAAATGGTTAAGATTTTTTTGATAAAAAAAGTACATAGCAGATAAATATAAGATAAGTTAATGAGTTTTAATTATATTACTTTATGTACCTATGTATTATTGTTAAGTGTTGTTTGTTAAGATCCGAAATCCTAATAACCAATGTTATTAGACATGTGAAAAAAAATAGAACAAAATAGAAAAAGAAAACATTTTATTCAACACATTTTTTATTGTTCTCTATTGTGTCACCTAACTTTTTTATCCATAATTAGTGCCATAACTTTTTTTGTCCTAATCATCATTGTCCGAATGATAATTTACCCAAACTTAATATCACATAATAGCACATGCCATAAAATTGAAATCCATAAATAAAATATGTCCTAAATCAGTGTGTCATAAATATTACAATCAATAATATACAAAATACATAAAACCGTTTTCAATAAAAGTTAGGTCCCAAATTCAAATTACATAATGTTTATTTATATTAACAATATTCTTAGAACAAACATTTATTAAAGGTACATAAAATAAATATATTATATATGTACTCAATAAAGCAGTTGATTGTGAACATGTGGTTTTTGTAAGCAAGCAAGCATGCAGCATGCAAGCAAGCATGCAGCATTCAAGCAAGCACGCAGCATGCAGCATGCAAGCAAGCATGCAACATGCAGCAGGCATGGTTTCTGTCACGGCTCCGTGAGTTTATCGTCGCAGATGGGTTTAACGCTCACCACCGCAGCTTCGGCCCGGCCAGCCTCAGCCGCGGAGGCGAGTGTTACAAGCACCTGCTCCTCAACTCGCGGGCCGCCTCGCCCCTCCGCGCCTACGCGATTTTAAATTACACTCTAGGGGTAGAGCAGACAAGACTGCGTGGAGTCGGATTTACAGCGATTCGTTTCTGTCACTAAAACCTATTTTTTAGCAAATGTTTTAGGACTAAATTTTTTATTATAAATGAAAATTCGGAATAATACACATTATTTTACACAATACTTAGGACATATGAATTTAGGTCATGTAAAAGGATGATGCGAGAGGTTCTATGAGATCTGGTCCCACCTTCCAATGAGCTATGTGTGTTTGTCGTTGGATAGGTATTTTTGAGCTGAATAAAAGTTACTATGGCGCCAAGTTCAAATCTTAGTCCGTTCAGAGTTATTCTTTATTAAACATGGTAGTTTTATCAGTAGCCAAGTAATGCTATTTAAGTAATAATTGCATTTCTTTGCTTTATACACGTAGTGTAGATACTAACCTACGGTTATCAATTGCGTCACTGAGTCGCAAACCTTATGACAAAAAGTTAAACAGATGTCAACGTTGACAAAATGGTTTTTTTACAAATAATACAACGATTGCGGATTTTAAACGTATACATTTATTTAATCATCGTTGTCTACAATGACGTTATTTAAAAATAAGGCTGGGCCTACAAAAACCTCATGCCTGGCGTGCCCTAGGTACCAATCAATCTAGGTCCTTATTACAAGCCGAATGTCAATTATAAACAGGTACCAAAAAAGTCCAAGAGATAGCCGGGGTCAAGTAGAAACTGTAGAACGAACGGAAAGACAATACGTAGTCACACACGTATTGCAAACGAACGACTACCTGCGCTTGCGCGCACCCTCGCCGCCTATCCGTGCCGCTAACCAGTTTCATTGTTCTAAGCATACTTAACGAGTGCGAGTGAGACAGACCGATAAAAAGGTTTGCGTTACCGTCTACACTACGTGTATAAAGCACAAATGCAATTATTACGTAAAAATAGCATTACTTGGCTACTGATAAAACTACCATGTTTATTAAAGAATAACTCTGAACGGACTAAGATTTGTAACTTGGCGCCATTGTAACTTTTATTCAGCTCAAAAATACCTATCCAACGTTGTAACACACATAACTATTGGAAGGTGGGACCAGGATTTGCATCCTCCTTAGGTGGTTCAATTATTATAGTAATCGATATTATGACAGAATACTTTTAGAACTAAAGATAATTATGTTGAACAAAATTTCGGGATTTTGAACATTATGGTTACTGCTGAAGTTTATGGCAAACGTGTTATGGATAACGATTTTCGGACAAACAATTTTAGGAGAAGAAAGGGAGTAGGTACCGTTTTTTATTTGTATGCCAGGCTTTGGCGAAACATGTAGGTAAGATCATAACTATATTAATAAGATCTTAATGGAACATGTTTTAAAGCAAATAAATATATTCTATTCTATTCCCCTCTTCTCATATACCTACTCGTAGATAAGCTACGAGCATTGATTTCAACGCTTGTTCATGTTCACTGCAAATTGGCGTCTTCAGTTTACTAAGTTTGGACTTAGTCTGATGACACCAACGTACCAGACTCTGAGCCTGGCACCCTCAGGCTTCCTGTATATGATGCCGGAACCACACCGGAGCCGCACCGGGCGGCGCTGGACCGCAATATGAAAAAAAATCAGAACATCTCAGAATGTCCTATCCTACACTGTCCTCCCATACCTAATAACACTGTTATTTCAAAATATTGTAAAAACCAATTATTTTTAAAAGAGTAACCGTGGAGTTTCTTGCCGGCTCTTCTCCATAGGAAACGACCAATTGGGACCGTGCACCTAGCTTCTGACGTTTCATAAGTGCCATGTAGGTTTATGTGAAATAAAACATTTTGAATTTTGAATATTTTGAATGAAAATATAAAATTATGTTGGTACCTAATGCTGAGATAGGGGCCTTTTTGGCCTTGCACAGGTCGTTATTATTTTGTTAGTTTTTTATATGCTCCTTTTTTATTTTTATATAATTTTGTTTTCTTTTTTTTTGTTAAATTATTATTACTGTTTGTATTTCCTGTGCGTGTCTCAAATAAAATATTTTTCTTTCCTTCTTTCAAAATGTCAAATCTACGCGGCTCCGGTGCTGCGCATGGGCGATATTCAGTCGTATACACAAACATGTCCGGCCGGCACCGGTGTGGCTCCAGTGTTACTCGTATGTATAGGAAGCCATATTGTAACACACTCAACCACAATCCGAGAGTTTTGAAAGATATTGCTAACCCATTGCTTCATAATGCAACTATATTATCCACAAGAAGATGTTGCTCCAATAAACTTTGTTCAAGATAACGCAACAATTCATACGGCAAGAATCGTTAGAACTTGGTTCGACAATAATAGAGCAAATTTAAATCGTATTCCGTGGCCTGCACAGTGTGCCGATTTAAATCCTATAGAAAATTTATGGGGCTTAATGGTTCAAAAATGGTCAAATAGAAACGAAAGAACTAGAGAAGCACTTATGGATCACTGCCTCACAGTCTGGGAAAGTTTAAGGGGTACTGACATATGTGACAAATTGATTGGATCCATGCGTAACCGGCTCCAGGCTGTGATTGACAATGAAGGTGGATATACGCGGTTTTGAATATTTATGATAAAAAATTTACTGGAGAGATTTAAATTAATTTAGTCGTAGCCTTCGGTGATAAGTGTTTATTTTGTGCACCGCTAACCATGCTTTCTATATAATTGTGTTAAGATTGAGGTTTGTGTCATAAATGTCTTAATAAATATAAAGAATAAATAACTTTGTTTTTCTAAAGATTTTATTAATCAATATTTTAGCTGAAATCTTCTAAGCCCCCATAATCATAAACGGCCTTTAAACCTATTTTATTTTAAATATGTTGTTTTGGTCCGTCACTTTGATATTTATGTTTGAGAAAGAGACAAAACTTTTTAACTAATATAGGTTTGAAGAATAAGCAGGTTAGTTGACTAGCTATCATATTATATTGACAATATAATTTTGTTCTTTTTTATTTGTTTCTTTTTTCTTATGGGACCACAGGACCAAAAAGTAATTATTACTCGGAAATCGGTAATGATCGTTTGCCCTCGCTCCAGTTGACGTTAGCCCCTAGAAACGTAAAGTTGTCGATGGTAAACATTATGACGTTTATTGTTTGTGCAGTGACAGCGCGGCAGCGTTAACATAATAGCTCTAAATGGCGAAAGTTTGCTACACGATATTCAACTTTAGGTGGGTCCCAAATTAAAGCTCGTGACTGTACAAACATGGCGGACAATTTTTTTTTTGTCATCATCCCTATTGTAATTGTATGTGTGTTAAGTAATTATACCCCGTGCGCTTTTTTTTCGCATTTTTTTTTGCACTAATGGTGTAACAAACTGTATCACAATCCGAGTTA
Organism: Xanthia togata; assembly: GCA_963853775.1. Classification (NCBI taxonomy): domain Eukaryota; kingdom Metazoa; phylum Arthropoda; class Insecta; order Lepidoptera; family Noctuidae; genus Xanthia; species Xanthia togata. The sequence continues at coordinate 7,438,416 of OY970817.1, read as the reverse complement.
TGGAGGATATTGCTAATCCTGGTTGGACTTGGTTTCAACCCGGACTCAGTCTGGATTTGTGCCCAGCTAATGACAAAAGGGTCACCCCTATTTTAAGGGCCTTTATCATACCTTGCTAAATGTGGGTATGGTCTGGTGTACGAGTAGTCAAGACGCCCAAAAATCTGCCAACCATTCTTACCAAGGGGTATTGTGTTGTCCAGTAACTGGGATGTGGAGGTCAGATAGGTAAGTATCTGCATCCGGTTAGACTGGAAGCCGACCCCAACATAGTTTGACTGATTGATTTATTGGTATACAAACCTGCCTACCTCTTTGAGAAATTCCGGGCAGGTGTGAAAGTTTCGCCATGATGTTTTCCTTCCCCGGTCATAGGCTAAGTCTTTACATGATCTGGCCATTATTCGTTTTTTCGTAGGGGTTTTTCGCACTGTCTGCTGCAATACAGGATTTGATTAATTCGGCAACAGAAAGCATATGTACTATCGAAGAACTTCATATCTAAGCAGTTTGAAAACAAAATCACGTGAACACGATGACCACATCTGTTACCGCCCCGGTTTCTATGGCGGCAGAGCGCTGCAAGCAGAAATAGATATGAACTTCTTCGATGGTACCTATACTCCATTTTAAATAAGATTAGACATTTAAACAAACCTTTTTCATAGTCCGTTCAACCGATTCTGACTTCTATAAAGGATGGCATTAAAAGCAAAAAGTGGTTACAATACCGTTTACTGCGTATAAGCCACGAGCAGTTGTGGCTCAGTGGTAACGGCCGCAACTTACAAGGGTCTTGGGTTCGAACCCACGCAGGCACTTTACTTTGTGTAAATTATTTCATCACCACTGCTCTCAAAATAGTGAAGAAAAACATGTTTGTGTTAGAACAATAAATCGAAGACTTGTGACATCCACCAGCCTGCCCTGGGCCCGCGTGGTGGATTATGGCTCACATCCTCCCACAGAGAGAGGAGACCTGTGTCCACATAGTGTGTAGTGGGAACATTAGGTATAGGCTGACTATGCTGTGCTATTATGCTAAGCATAATATAACCATTATACCTGCTTGAGTTTACTTTAGGTGACATTTTAGGTGAGTTCAAGCAAAAAGGGTCCAGTTGTCGGCATTTAGTTTCCGAGATATAAGAAGTTTTGTAAAGTTGGGTGAAAAAATTGCATTTCGCGATTTTAATGTTTATTAATAATTGCTCAATTATCTATAATTTCATATAGTAAATGACTAGAAGATGAAGATTTTTCAGAATTTCTACTTGAAATGTCTGATAAAAAAAAATTGCAAGTTTTTGAATATTTTTTCAATCCTTACCATCAATTGACTAGTCTAGATACCGAATCTAGTCTTACCTCAATACCCCAGTACTGGACCCTTTTTGCTTAGACGCCTACAAATTATAATATGTTAGGTACTTATGTCACCAAAAGTTTTTAATTTAACTTTATCTTCAACAGCCGCAGTTAAGACCCAACCATACGACCTACTCCGCTGGTCGTTCGAATACTTCAAGGCTTTGGCGGAGCACCGGCCTCCGCCAGTTAAGCTGAGGCTGGAGTACCCTATCTACAGCACTGAGGGGGGACTCACTAGAGGCTGTCTGAAGGCGCTGGCTCATCAGGTAATAATCAGGCCTTAATTGTTTCCAACTTTCCACTGCTGGGAGTCAGGCCTTCGCCCGTCAAATTAAGGCATTAGTACCCCATCTACAGCACTGAGGGGAGGCTCACTAGGGGGTGGCTGTAGGTGCTGGCTCATCAGGTAATATTCAGCCTTTAATATTCCCACTACTAGGACACCGGTCTTCGACCGTCAAGCTGAAGCATTAGTACGGCATCTACAGCACTGAGGGAGGACTCACTAGAGGCTGTCTGAAGGTGCTGGCTCATCAGGTAATATTCAGCCTTTAATGTTCCCACTATGGGACACTGGTCTTCGACCGTCAAGCTGAAGCATTAGTACGGCATCTACAGCACTGAGGGAGGACTCACTAGAGGCTGTCTGAAGGTGCTGGCTCATCAGTTATAAAGTTCTTCAATTCAATATACTTACTGCTTCGGTGGAAGCTAATTATATTTGAATACTAGCTGCACCCCGCGGTTTTACCCGCATAAATTTCGATTCCGAGGGAATATCGGGATAAAAAGTATCCTATATGTTAATCCAGGTTATAAACTATCTGTGTGCCAAATTTTATCCAAATCCGTTCAGTGGTTTTAGTGTGAAGAAGAGACAAACATGCACACTCACAAACTTTCGCCTTTATAATAATAGTAGGATAGGAGCTTTTCACCCGACTTCTGTGTAACTTATTAGTTCAAGACTTTGAAGTAAGAGAGTTTCTCACTTGTTGGGTTATTAAAATGTGTTTGAAACTTAATCAATTCAAATACTGATTTGATTCAAATGCGATTCGGTTCAGAGCTAGGACCTAAGGAGTAACCTAGCAGATCGACGATAAGAAATCGACTGACTAAGGCCGTTTGTCCAGCCCCACCGTCAACGGGACGTTAACGAGAACTAGATGACGGCACCAAAGTAACAATGCATACTTTTACTATGGGCGCGTGTCCAGCTTACACCAACACCGGGACCTCACGTTCGGTTCGAATAATCTCGTTTCCCGTTGACGTCCCGGCCGGTGTGGCGGTGGACAAACGGCTTAAGGTCAATCTGCCAGCTTACCTAAAGATTATGCTAAACTAAAGAGATTGGAAGAGCTAGATTTCGAGAGTAAACCAGTGATTCTTCACAACCTTGAAATACATGATGGAACCTTATATTGAGCATGTAATCCCCAAAGTGTCGAGAGCAGTGGTGGCCTAACACTATCCTCCCTTACCTAATAACACTGTTATTTGAAAATATTGTAAAAGCCAATTATTTTTAAAAGAGTAACCGTGGAGTTTCTTGCCGGCTCTTCTCCATAGGATACGACCAATTGGAACCGTGCACCTAGCTTCTGACGTTTCATAAGTGCCCATGTAGGTTTATGTGAAATAAAATATTAAGAATTTTGTTTTTTTTTTTTGCCCAGTGGCAACGGCTCAAACTTGCGAGTTGTAGGTCGTGGGGTCGAACCCAGGCAGTCGCTTTACTTATTGAAAATAATTTCATCAGCACTGCTCTCAAAATGGGGAAAGAAAACATCGTGAGGAAACCGGCATGTTCTAGAACAGAAAATTCGAACCAACCCGCACTGCGACGCACTCCCTCGAGGTAGGAGGCCTGTGCCCCTGAAGTGGGTACTTTATAGGCTGATTATGCAATCCCCAAAGAGGTAGGCAGAGGTGTAATGTTATGTACAGACGCCAGCAGGTCAACCTACCCGAAACTGTCAAATTTTCCCAATCAACTTTGAACCTTAAGTATTTTATTTAAAGTTGAAAATCTAATCTGTCAAATTTTCCCAATCAACTTTGAACCTTAACTATTTTCTTTTAAGTTGAAAATCTATTAAAGAATTTGACAGATTGTAGAAGGTTGATATGCTGGCGTCTGTGCCTATGTACATGTCATGTTTCGACTGTTATAATTAAATTTCCATGTATCGGTATGTAGGTAGGTATCGCCTCGTTTGTCTGGTACTTGTAGTTACAAGCACATGATTTTCTGGTTTTGATCCCCGGGTCGGGCACAGTGTTATTGGGATTGTTCCACTTGAAAATTCTCACTGTAGTCTAGATTTGTGCCCTTTAAGCGTAATCAGACTATAATTCCCACTGCTGGGCTGGGACACAAACCTCTCAGTGAGAGGGAGTGGGCCGTAATAAACCACGCCGGCCCAGTGCGGGTTGGTAGATGTCACATGTCTTCGAATTTTTGGTTCTAGGATATGCCGGTTTCCTCACGATGTTTTCCTTCACCGTTTTGAGAGCAGTGAAAGAAAGAAAGAAAGAAAATACATTTATTTGGCACAACAAGCAAAGGCACACAAGTAGAAAAAGAAAAAAAAATAAGATAAAAGAAAAGAATACAAAATAAAAAGTGTAAAAACTGCGTTGCATGATACCAGTAGGAATGTGTGCCTCGCGTCTGCGCCAAATAGGCCCAGTTCAGCATATATGCCAGACAACTAGTGCCTGACGCTGGTTTTCAACTGAACCCGAAGTGTGAGGTGACGGATGTAAATCAGTTTTATACCGCAACGTGTGTATGTATACTTAAATAAAATAAATTTGTGTAATATAGTAATAATAATTAATAGTTTAAAATAGTTAGATCCTAGTTATTAAATATAATTGCAATTTGCAAGACAACAAAACAAATTCAAAACGACAAATAACTGAGACAGACGCGTGGTGATGAAATAATTTACACAAAGTAAAGCGACTGTCAGTGGCGGGTTCGAACTTACGACCTACAACTCGTAAGTCGCAATCGTTACCATCTGGCCCACCACTGCTCTCTTGGGCCACGACTACTCTCGTGCCCTTTAAGCCAACGGCCAGACAGAAAAGACGCAAGACGAGGGCGGGGCGCGGACCCGTCGCAGACAGGGCGCCGTCACGACTTTTTAACATATATAGAAAAGACACGGACCCGTCGCAGACAGGGCGCCGTCACGACTTTTTATGGCGCGCACTAGAAGCTTTTCCCGGCATTCAACCGTCCGATTTTGATACGACAACATGTCTTCTTCTGAAGATGAAGATGTATTAGCACTTGGCGGGCGAGCGCTGTGAGAACCTGCCCTCCGCGCCCTTTCCGCTCCCCCGCTTGCGCCCGTGCTGGCCCGCGCCCTGCCCGCGCCCTGTCCTTTCTATATGTTTTCCAATAGGCCGCCGACGAGTTAACGTCGTGACGGCGTCCCGTCTTTTCTGTATGTTTTACGTCGCGACGGCTTTATACATTTTATATGCAAGTAGATTAAACGGGCGCCGCGACTGCGACGGGTCCGTGCCTTGCGTCTGTTCTGTGTGGCCGGTGCCTAAGGGTACGCTAGTCGATCATTCTTCCATTCAAATGTAGTATGGTAATTTCTCGTCTGTTTGACGGTGTATGTTCAAAAAAATTATATCAATTTGTCTTGTCATTATCTAGCCCTGTATGGAAGCAGAATTGGAAAAAAAAGATTGGTTTGGAAGTTATGAGCGTCGAAACTTCCATATTTAAACACTAATTTTAACTCTTCTTTGGGCGAAAATAAATGACTTATGTAGTAGGAAAATGGCAAACAGTAACCGTATAGGGATATATCATTTATTAATTAGTTTATTTGAACTTAAATTTATTTTGAGTAAATCCATGCAGTATTTTTTCATAATGTCTTTACGTCCAAACGACGACACGAAAACGAGCGATTTACGCTCTCGTTTTCTTTATAAATTATCGTCTATTTCACTAAATAAATAAAGAAAAACTACTTTTTTTTTTATCGTTGCCGCACACTAGAAATTTCTCCTGTATTGTGGGTGCGTTTACAAACACTTAAACTCACATAACAAACAGCCAGATCCGGAACAACTACTTGTAGGTCATACCGATATTTGTTCCGTGCGGGAATCGAACCCGCGACACGCAGCGCAGCAGTCAATTGCTTAACCACTGCGCAAACCGTGTCGTAAAAATAAATACCTACTAAATAAATAAAACTACATAAATAAATAATAAGATTAATTAGCATGCATATTAGTCACTTACTCAACGAGTTCGAGCCGTCGACTAGGTCTAAATCTAAAGTAATAAAAGAGATTTTTTTATTTTTGTTTGTTTGTCATGGATAGACTCAAAAAAATAGACCAATTTAAAAAAAAAAATACTTTCACCAGTAGAATGCTATAAATTATCACTGAGTAACAGGCTATATGTAATTTATAAAGATATCACGCGGTCGAAGCTGCTGGCGGAAGCTGTTTTTTTAATAAAATTATCACCTTTTCTCCAGCTATACGGCATGAAAGAAATCCCAACGTTTGTACTGAAACAAGCATGGCAAGGATTTTGCCTCGATCGTGATGAGCTGAAGAGAATCCTGTGTCTCTGTGAGGTGTACCGTCGAGCGGAGTCAGTGCCTTTCCTCCACTTCTTGGCGGTCGCTGGAGGGATGCTGACTAAGGTTGGTGTATTTCGACCAATGTGTTATTTTTTGGGGTTCCTTTTTCAACTGATAGTCAGGTAAGAGTAGGGAATGGTCAGACAAACGATGGATGGATTGTGTTAACTGTGTGGGAGATGATCATCATTCATCATTCAACCGACTTAAAAAAGGAGGAGGTTCTCAATTCGGTTGTATGTTTTTTTTTTTGTATGTTTGTTACGCGATTACTCCGCCAATTATGAATTGATTTTGATGATTCTTGTTTTGTTTGTTAGGGCATACTTCAGAAGTGGTCCCATATAAATTTCGTCAAGATCTGATGAGGGATTTTTGAGTTAGCTTCCATAATACATATTTTTCCCACCTAGTATATGTGAACGATATTCTAAGTTCCTGTCAGTGTAATTTACTTGGTATTCAAATTTTTGTGGGGGTTTTGTGTAGGTACCACAACTAAAAAGTGAAAAATAAAAACTTTTTCACAAAAAATAAAACCGACTTCCAAAAAAAACACTACAAAGTGAAAGGTGGCAAAAAAAACGAAAATAAAAAACCCAAGACACCGACTTCCGAAATCAAAGTTATTTTTTACTTTGTAGTTTTTTTTTTTTTTGGAAGTCGGTTTTATTTTTTGTGAAAAAGTTTTTCCATACCTACTTCTCTATCAGTAGTCATCTCGGTAGTCACCCCCTTTCTAGCCATATCATCTTTCACACAGTCCATCCATCATTTTTTTGATCTTCTCCTACTCTTATAGCCATCGACAGTCATACTCAAAACTTACCTCACGACCTTTTCCTCACTCCTCCGCATCACATGCCCATACCATGACAACCAATTTCTGCACAACTTTTCGGTCACCGGTACCACTTTCAGACTTCCTCTTATGTACTCCTTTCTTATTCTATCCGTTCGTGTAACACCACACATCCCTCTTAGCATTCTCATCTAACTGCATGCAATTTCATTCATCTCTTTTGTGGCACAATATTCTGTGTGAAAGATGGTATGGTCGCATATTTTTTTTATACAAACGAAACTGTCACAAAGTCACATCACAATAGGAAAGTGACAGCTTTGTAAGAAATGATTGCAAAGTTCAAAATATTGTGTTCAAACTTTGAACACATTCCCCCACATCTTGCGGCTTTTTAGTTATTTGAAGCTATGTCTGAAGACGGGGTTTGGATGCATCAGAAGACATGACATCAGCAACGTCTTTAGGGAAGAGACAAAACCTTTTTAATCTGGTATTATTTCCCACAGTGTTATTTTATTTAAATTATGTTTATTGTTAATTACGTGTTGGCGGTTTTAGACATTTATAATAGATAATATGTAACAGATAAGGTAGATATTAATAATGATGTTATGACATTGTAATTGTATAGAGTACTAATTGTAATTTATGACATGGTATAATTTTAATGATAATTTTGCATGCCTACATTGATGCAACACATTGGACATCTAGAAATGTATGATTATGTACTGTGTTGAGCAATAAAAAATTGAATTTGATTTTGACAGTGTCTGACCCACACAATGATTCTGCTCTGCGAGTCTTTAACCAAGGAGCCCGATGGAGGATCAGCAGCAATTCCTGTTCAGGAGTTCCTGACGATGTACCACTATCTAGCTATCATGGATGCCTCCACCAACGTGGAGTACCACGACGGGTATAGGGAAGGTACCTAATTTCTTTATCTATAGTTTTGACCCAGCCTTATTCCAACTATGTTGGGGTCGGATTCCAGTCTAACCGGATGCAAGTGATAACCAGTACCTACATAGAGTGCTTATCTAAGTAACACGGTACCCCTTCCAAGACTGGTTGTCAGACTTTCTGGCTTTTGATTACACGTAACGAGTATTACGGATGTATGAATGACAGCTGCGACCAACGTCTTAAGAGGGAGCAGGGGCTGCGAGGAATTTGAAAAATAGTTATTTGAAGAAACTATTGCCGTCGCGCTGCGCCCGAAAAACCGAGTTAAACCCCGTAAAGTGCGATAGGGACAACTGCAGCCCAGACCGATTATATTACAATTTTTTTGACAAAAACGACGTTTGGCATTCTCCTTTTTTCTCCTCGAAAACTAAGCCGATTTAATAATTTATTACATTAAAATTTTAAGAAAGAGTATGTCTAGGTTCCTATTTATTTTCTTTTATGCTAAAAACTTTTCCGAATTAGTCTGGTAATCCTATAATCACGGCGGTAAAAATGGGGCATTTTTGTAATTTTTGGAGGGTCATAGTTTCCTTAGGTACTTATTAATTGCTGAAAAAAAGGGACATGCCTATAGAGACCCTGATTTTATAAAAAAAAAATGACAGCTCTAGAGGCATTATTCAGGAAGAAAAACGGGGAATACGTTTGTATCGAGAATCGCGGGCCCTGTTCCCTCTTAAGGCTCGTGCAGACCAGCGCGACGCGAATCCAATTTCAATTTCTAAGAAAACTTCACGATATAACAATAGCCAGTGTCGCGTCGCGCTAGTCTGCATGAAGCTTGAACGTGCTTACCGATACAGCGAGGGGTCTCGATAAGTAATGTATCCACGGACCGATTTCGGCAGGCGTAGACCTTGACCAACCTATGCAGCTCGCTACACAACGACCCCTGCATCTCGCACGGACTTAAAAATATCGTGGCGGGATTTTATCGCGCACTGGATTTTCAACTATGGTGTTGAGCCGAGCGTTGAGAACCGAACGTGCCAGGACGCACTCTCGTCCCTGTGCGTTGAGAAATCACATTGTTGGATTTTCAACTATTGGCACTAAGCGGAGCGTTGAAAATCCATTGCACGATAAAAAATAACCGCGGGAAAAAATCGCCCGTGCGAACCTGGGCTGTGTAAGTGTAATCTCCTGAATTATTACTTATCTTTTACTGTTAGAAAACTATTCTACTCCCATGTAACAAAGGATAAGTACTTAGTTTGTGGGAACCCGCAAACAGCGGGAGGCACCTAGTTTATATTTATTTATTCAATTTTCACATTGTACCGAAATATATACAAATAATTTTTTTTTTATAAATTAACACAACATAAAAATTAAATAAAAACTTAAATTAAATAAAATATTTTTCTTTCTCTCAACATGAAGACATACCTATTAATTAAAAAAATACCTATAAATTATTAAAAATTGCAAATCCATTATTTTGTAGTTTTATCAAAAAATATGTGAGGACATATTACTGGCTCACTGTTTACTACTCTATTACCATCTTGTGTTAATGTAGCTGTTAGTCCTCAAGGTTTATTAAATAAATAAATATAAGTCAGTAAAATTTCGGTACATTAACACCAAAAAGTCAAGTTTAAAAAAAAAAAAATTGGGTACCTATACTAACACCTTTTTATAAATGTCAAACAATTACATAAATAAAGAAAAAAAAGGGGTTACTGTCATGAGCGTTCCCTAGACACAGTCCCTACACAACTATAATTATTGCCTTTTGTAACTTGTGATGTTTCAGAAGTACATCAACCAATGAACAACATTTCAAAACGTTTTTTTTTTTTGCTGGTTGAATACGAGGCTTTTGGCTACCTTTGTATTTTTGTATAATTTTTCTTTTTTTTCTTTTGTTATAATGTGCGTTTCGTTTGTGCAGAATAAACATATTTTCTTTCTTTCTTTTTTTTTTTTAAGTACTGAATCACAGCCCAATTATTTCAGACTAGCACTTTGCCCGCGGCTTCGCTCCCGTGGTCTTTCCTGCGTATCCGTTATTTTTCTCGGGATAAAAAGTAGCCTATGTTACTCCCTGAAAACTAAGCTTTCTAATGGTAAAAAAATGTTTCAAATCGGTCCAGTGGTTTCGGAGCCTATTCAATACAAACAAACAAACAATCAAATCTTTCCTATTTATAATATTATATTAATAGTATAGATGTATGTTGTTACGAAATCTGTGCACACGTTAAATCCTACTAATATTATAATAAACGAAAGTTTGTATGTTTGTTGCTCAATCACGCAAAAAAGGCTGAATGGATTGGATGCAATTTGGCTACAGATAGTTTATAGCCTGGATTAACTTCGGCTACTTTTTATCCCGATATTCCCACTGCTTATTGTTGATAAACCTAATTATTTTTTAGGGTCTAAACCAGAATCTGAGTATGAGGAAGAAGAAGGGTCCAGCCAATATGATGTAGTAAGTGAATCTTTTATGTTAGCTGAAGTTAACGGCATAATCTTATATATAAAATTCTCGTGTCACAATGTTCGTTCCCGTACTCCTCCGAAACGGCTTGACCGATTCTCATGAAATTTTGTGAGCATATTGAGTAGGTCTGAGAATCGGCTAACATCTATTTTTCATACCCCTTAGTGATAAGGGTTGTCAAAAAAAAAAAAAAGTTGCAAAACAACGTTTGCCGGGTCAGCTAGTCAGTTTATAAAGTCCCCACGGCTGGGACAAAGGTCTCCTCCCTGTGAGAGGGCGTGGGCCATAATCCACCGCGCGGGCCAGCAGTATATGTCACATGTCTCCAAATTTCGGTACAAGGACATGACGGTTTCCTCACGATGTTTTCCTCCACCGTTTTGAGAGCAGTGGTGATGAAATAATTGACACAAAGTACCTGCCTGGGTTCTAATCTACGGCCTACAACTTAAAAGGAGTTAGGCAAATAATTACGAAGAATTTTAAGATCTAAAACTGTGACACAGCTCCAGATACAAGATACAAGAGCCAGATACAAGACCTACCTAGATGCATGTTAAGGTGCAAAACATCCTCATGGTTTCAGATTCCCTACCTATAATAGTTTATGATTGCGTCTCAACAGATAGCAATGGACCATCCTATATAAACGGGGGTTCGAAGCCAAGAGTCACTTCGGTATAAATAATTGTTTTTACATATTTATTTTTTGTGTGGTTTTACGAAAACAAGTTCTAAATGTTAAATACCTTAATTTTCAATACCCCCACGATGTCTGTATCGTTACATGCACCCATGAGCCTAATGTTTTACGTGTGTTACGCTGCGCAATTTCATAAGGCCGTATTCATGTAGGACGCTGGTAACCGGCGTCGATATGCCATCGCTTATCGGCACCGACAAGCGCTGGTTGTCAATACTGGTCGGTACAGGCAGTTTTCATACTTTATGCTGGATCAGCGCCGACTTATCGGATGGGGACTTGTCAGCGCTTATCGCTCTACATGAATGCAGCCTCAGCCTCGAATTTTCACACCAAAAATAAAAGTTGTTTCCCAGCAATTATTCTTCGGCTTCGAGAAGGGTCTTGTTACACTCTGTATTTAGGTATTCCCATAAATAAATGATTGAACGAATGAATGAATGATTATTTGTTTGTTAATGCAACGGTTTTTCGTAATTGAATTAAGTCTTTCTTCTTGTACAAATTTTTCTTTTGTCTATAGGATGAGATCAAGCTTTTGGTACGTATTGAAACTTATAATTTTACTTTCAATCAGTATTAATTAATCTCCTATAATCATTGCGAAATCTTTATGTGCTCATTACATAAGTACCTAGGTATTGTCTAAACTAGTCTTATCATTACTAAGTAGTCGTAAGAAGTCGTGTTAATCCGTAAAGTTCACTTGGAACCTCACTCAAGTGAGCGCACACAATTCGAAAGCCAACTCATTTGTATATAAAGTAAATCATCGCGGATTCACAACGAGATACCGTTCGAATTTTGAAGTGATGTTTAGAGATTACCTTACTACCAATGACCAATACACGGGACCTACTCTCGTCCGTCATCGAAGATATGGGCCCGTCTGAAAGTAGTTCGATACTTCGAAGTGAACTATACCACAGATCAGTACAGATGGTTCACTCTGCAAATTCATTTCAATAATAAGCGACTCTTGTTACGTAACAATAAAGTGCAGTTCAGATCGCACAGCGTTAATTAACTACAGTAAGGTCAATGGCAGCGGCGCGGGGAGCAAGAACAGTACCATATAAAACTATGCATTTGAACGCGACGCTCTCGCGCCTCTGCCTCCGAGAATACGGCCTAATATTTACCTAGAAGTTGCCTCTTTTTCTATCTCGTGCCTCATATTTACTTTTCTGACTACGTAACGCTCACTGAATTGGCCCAAAAAGAGGAGCCCACCGCGTAATTGTAGCTTCATATCTAAAATGCGGAGTGCACCTTGCACCTTCTATACTATTCTGTGACCCGATTAATTAACTCTTTCGGACGGGCAAAAACACATTGGGTGTAAAGGACGACTGTCTAATCATATTGTCATTCAATTTTAGTTCGGGTCCTTAATTAATCATAATGTCCGTAAGTGATACGGTCTGGTAAACGCCTGTAACTTCTACCAAAACTACGGACGTCAAGCTTAGAGAGTAGATCCCGTGATGTCTGGTATGCCAGTATTTTCCACAGAGTGATTGTCATTTGCTTTCTAAATCTTAATTAAGTTCCCAAGTTTAGTTTCTAGTAAGCATAGCAAGCATCGTATGATATAGTTTGACCGAGAACGCTGTTCCACGCCATAGGAACGCGTGGCGAGGCAGGGGGTAGCCAATTAGCCATGAGCGGCGAGCGGGACGCCACGCGGCTCGCCAGGCATATACCTGAGGCGCGGAAGAGCGGTACCGGTCAAACTATAGCTTTAAATTTTTCTCAACACTGGTTTTCATAACCTATCTAGGAAAGACACGATTGGAAATAGTACTTACTTTGTAAAACTCTATTAGAATCCTTAGTTTCAGTAAATAAATATTTTTATTGTTATAATATTTACTCCATCACCCCTTAAAGTTAGAAAATTCAGCATTTTTTCATCAAAGTAGTTGCTTTAATCACTTTAATTATAAAAGATGAAAATGTTCTTCATCGCCTTTTACACCAAAAAACAGAGAGATTCAGACGAAGACGATTACTGGGATGGCGATGACCTGCAGAGACTATCACTGATTAATGACCGTGTCGACCGAACAGTGCGAGTCAGCGACAGATTGAACCGTCCTACCCTTGGAAGGATCGAAAGGTCGCCTTCCATCGAGAGGCTGACACAAATAGAAAGAGAGAACTTTATGAGGCAGAGTACAGGTTCTCTTGTTTTGCATGTTGGTAGAATAGATTTTAGAATAACATAACTTCACGCCTTTATTTCTTCGAAGGGTTAAGTGTGGGTGTAGGTACTTATAGTACGCCCACATTTCATCAGTTATGTTAAAGTTCCATGTAATAGGGGGCGACTCTTTTGCTATTAAGAATTTTTCAACACAACACCACAACTGAATAACCTGAAGAGTTAGCCAGAGGTGTATGTGGCCGCTGAGGGTAACGGGGTCCGCATGAATTTTGCGGGTCAACACCAAGCCGGGGGAGCGTGATGAAATGCGCAAGCACTCCAGCACTCCGGCTAAAGGTAGCGGGACACCATGTGGTTTAAGTCAGTAGGAGTCTGACAGACCCCTCCACCCGACCCAGGGTGGAGGACATCCATGAGGAATTCCACATGATAAAGAAAAAAGAAAAAAAAGGCAGAGGTGTAGGTACTTGTAGTCCACCTACATTTCGCCAGTCATGTTTAAGTCCCATGTAATAATTGAGTATGTACGTGAGCAGCAGCGGGAACATTATATTAGGCTGATTATGGTAAGCTGGGCTGACTGGCCAGGGTCACAGAATTATACAGAAGGCGCACGCCGCATTTTAGGCATGAAGCTACAAGAACACGACGGGCTCGTCTTGTCGGACCAATTCAGTGGGCATAACGTATAGCCGGAAGATGTATAGAGCAAGATTCCACGGCCGCCAGACGTCACTTACTTTCTGATGAACAAAATGTGTAAGATTGAGAGTAGTGTTAGTATGTACTATGATCGTATGCCTACCTGCTAGCTCGGCCAGACGGCCATTTTCTAGGTATCAGGTAATCAAGGTACCTACGTTAAAACGCTACTCACCTCACTTAAATTCTGACAGCTGATTTTTACATATGCTACACAATATCGTTAAAAATCTGTTATCAATACTCCCAGACACTTCGCGTCGGCAGTATTACTACACAGACTCTCTAAAGCTCTAAAAAAAACATAATCTCACATACAGTGAGTAAGGGACAGCCCTCCGCAAACTAAGAGGTTGCATTCAGCTCCTTATTTTGAATCATATTCCCAGGAAAATTTTCATTTTTTTTATCGGGTTTTCAGTTACTATTCCTTTATTTCAATGTAAAATTACATTTTCTGTACGCAATACTCTATTAATGTAAATAAAACAGCAATGGATGTTGAAATTCTCTAACGAACTATGTGTGAAATCAGCTGTTCAACCACCGCGGGGTGGCGGGGAGGGCGTCCGAACGCTCGCTGGCCTGCGTTTCCGTTCGCTACGTGCGTTTTGCGGTACATTGCGTGTAAGTTAATAAAACAAATCACAGGTTTATTGGATTCCCATAACGTTCCTGAAATAATTTAATGTAGGTACCGGTCATCTTAGTATGATAATTATACTGAATTCATCCCATCAGTCTGCGGAGGGCTGTCCCTTACACCCTGTACAGTCTAAAGCTCTATTTTATATATGTAAGCCAGATAAGTATTTTAAAACGTTTTACAACCAGACAGACCGATCCACAAACATCCTTGAGACCCAATTTTAATGCCGCTGTGAGTATTAACTGTTTATAAAGTGGTGTGACCGTCGGACTGCCAAGTCATAGGTCTCGAGTTCGAACCCAAGGCACGCACCCTTGACTTTTCAGATTCATATGCGTATTGTATAATTATAACTTGCTTCAAAAACGGTGAAGGAAAACATCGTGAGGAAACCGTCATGCCTGAGAGATATTTTTCAACGGCATGTGAAGCCAAGTCAGAGCCCCATGGGCGGTTTTAAAACTCTGACACCAGGTTAGTCACTAACCATACGGAAGGAAGAAGAATACATAGAGATTGACTTGTAATATGACTATTCCTTCCAGGACAGTGTGACCCATTTGCAACAATTAAGCACCCCATATAGTCTAGGTGAAAATTCATAGGATTTTTACCCCATAGGATTCTGAACCCATATTTTATGTTTATCTGAAAATTTCTCAGAATTTGTCACTAAATATTACTCCACTCTAAATTCTCAAATTGAATGGCCTTCTTTGCTGCCCCATTGGTTACTTAATACTTTATAAAATCTTTTGATGCAACCAAATTTGTTTAAGCAAAACGTTGCTTAAAGTTAAGTGACGTTCAAACGTCAAAAATGTATGGTTAAACATTCGCTTATCATTACTCAACTTTAAACAATGATTATAAATAAACTCCTAAATAGTTAAAAGTAAAAGGAAGAAGTTTACCTACTACCCATTTAAAAAAAAATCATCTACATACATGAACTTTGACAACAGTTATCTCAAAATATTACAATGGTATAAGCGTACAAATTGAAAAGAAAATAAAAGTCTGGTGGCCCTGGTATCTTGGACTAATAAGAGTTACGCGATAGAAAGAGAGGGAAACCTCTAGGTTAATATAACTGTAGGTAATTATAGATAGTGCAATCCACGACGGCGCGCCCTACTCTGCTCCGCTCCGTACTAAAGGACAGCTTACAGTACAGTAATCGCGGAGTGGGGCGCGTCGTCGTGGATTGCACTATCTGTAGCGCTGTGCGACCTGAATTGCACTTTATTGTGTGGTAGCAAGAGTCGCTTTTTATTTAAATGATTTTGCCGAGTGAACCATCTGTATTAAGTGTGTTTCTGTGCCAGGGTGCGACAGACGTCCTTATGTGCATTTTATACGTCCCGGTTTGCGGTAACCGGTGCCACCCCCGGCATTAAGTACAAAAACACGTACGAAAAGGCACTTAGTATCGTCAATCATAGGTTCTTTTATTAATTTAAATGCAATTTTCAGAAAAACCAGAGGCGAGTGAAGAAGTGAATGTTAGTTTATTTTCGAGTCACAGTAACTTAGTTTGTCTTTGTTTGCCATTTTAATTCGAATCTTACTACTTACTTATTACTTATTTCCAGTGTAGGCACATAGTTTAATTTCCATTGTAGGGATATTTACTTCAATATGATTATTACAGTCACACAAAAAAAGAGAAGTGAATTGTGTTTTTTGTTTTATCATGTTTAATATCGATCCCATCATGTCTGCGTAGTTTCACTAGATAATTTAATTTGACTCTGTATTGGCGCCCAACATACTGCCATAAATACCTACTTTGTAATTTTTCAGAAAAAATTAAAGGCGATGAGTTCTATGTTGATGGACCCCGATGGCGAAGGCAAGAAAGTTGGTGAGTTTATAAATATAAAATAAATAATTATATCCAAGAATTAAGTACTTATCAAACTAAACAATAATGTTGTTAGGAAAGAATTGTTATTCGTTTCCACTCTTTCACTGGTTGAAAGTGCACACGCGCGTACCGTGCACGCTAGGCGCCTTGAATGTCTATGGAGTCTGGAAGCCTCACAATCTACGCGCGCGTGCAGTTTGCGAACGGTTCACGTGCAAGGATCCACACCTGCGCAATGGCAGGGATGTCCGCCATTGCTCCCGCTTGGTGGCTCTGGTGTTATTGCCGGTCTTGACAGTTCAGTTTCTCGAAGGGAATTTGAAATTTTTTCGTGTGATGATTTTAATTCCGCGAATTTCGATATTTACTGATTAAAAATGACTTATAGATAAGGTGGTTGGATTGTGAAAGAATTGAAGAATGAAATTCGAAATAAAAATGCATAAGTATTTTGAAATAAAGCCGGCCAAATGCGTGTCGGACCGCGCACACTGAAGGGTTTCGTAGTTGGAATGAATTTATCGCAAGAATAAACATAACTTTGTAGTTGAAAAACAAGTTCTCCCATACGGAATGTATGGGAGAACATGTTTTTGCAACCGAAAACGTAAATTGATCGATTATTACTCATTAACTTGTAAAGCCTACTTAGCTGTGATAGTTTTCCTTTTAATTTCGTCATTTATACTACTGACGAGTATTTAAAAGGTACGTCTATCTCACCAAATGTTTAGGGATTACGTTTCTTCCGTACGGTTATTGTAGAACAAGTAAAGTTAGGTAGGTATATTTTTTTATACAAAAATCATTTACACCTGAAAGGTTGGAAATTGGGTTTAAACCCAATTAAACCGGTGGGTGGATTGCGCATCTAATATACACAATACTGACGCATTTTTATTTCAAGAAAAATAACTCACTTTTGTGAAAACTTCGTTCCTCCAAAGAAATAACCAATGTTTGACAGTTCGTATGACCCCCAACGCAGCCAGCGCCATCTGCGTTGAGCTTTTCAGATTACCTGCCATTGAACCTCACGCGCACGAACCGTCAAGTGAAGGTGTTCGTAGAGGAAAGGATGGTATTTTGGAATAGTGTTGTTAATTTGGCATAGCAGTGTTTCACAGAAACGAAAAGCGCCATCTCGTTTTACGGATCATAAAATGTTCACAAGTAGCGTCATCTATCGATATGTCTTCAAGGATAGTCTGTCATTTTTCTAAGATGGCGACCAGAGATTAAAACGTGGAACAGCGCGTGAGAAATTTTTTGAGATACGTGTTCAACCCATTCGCATCGCTAAATTTCCTTATGATTGTGCTGTTTAGCTTTACGTGTAGTGTAAAATAGATAATAAATTTTGCATACTATCATTGATTTCAACAATTTGTATATTTATAAATACATAAATTGTGGTTATGTCCAACTATGTCTTGTTGCTAATTTGGAATACCCGAGGTGATGTTAATTTGGAATATTCCAAAATACATTCAGTTCTACTTTTTTTAAGTGCTTTATATTAGTAACAAAAAAATTGGGCGAAAGCCAGTCTTTGACACTAAATTTGAAAATTCGCTGGTTGAGTATGCTTTGAAAATGGAATCGACCTTATATGGATTGACTAAGACTGATATGCGTTGAATAGCATTTCAACTCGCGAAAAAAAAAATGCAACACCCTTTCAAAAATGATATGGCTGGATGGTTTCTTGAAGAGAAACAAAGATCGTTTGTCGAGCCTTCAGGAACCTCGTTCGCAAGAGCCCGCGGATTCAATAAAGAACGAATGAACCAGTTCTTATTATCCTTTAGTTATTATTATCCTTTCACCTTTAAATCACTTACCTACTATCACGGTCTCTAATCTTGACTGAAGGTAATTTAGAATACCAAAATGGTATGCCAAATTACCTTCAGTCGGTTTAGGAACCGATTTTAGAGAGTTGCTCTCTGGGATCAATTTTGTTATAACAAACCTTACACTTTTTTCTTAAACATTGACTTAGTAATAGCGAAAGTAACTGAATTAAGCATGGTGAATACAATTTGGAATACTCCTATACCAAAATACCTGCACCCCATCTCCAAAACTAAATTGTGCCATTTTGTATTCAACCTAAAATTTTAACCCGTAGGGACATTTAATTGTTTTTGATAGCTTGCACATTGATAGTAAGATAATAAAGCTTCAATTTAATCAAGGTTTTATTTCTTAATACCTCATGGAAAAAAAGTTGCAGGTCTGAAACAAAATGGTATTCCAAATTACCATCCTTTCCTCTACTATGTTCCTAAGATGCACGCGAACCGTACTGTTCGTGTCCGCGAGAGGACATTAAAGTTGCACGCGTACTCGCTAACCGCTCTCAAACATGTTCAAAGGTGTCCACTCTGTGGTCCTAACATGCACGCGAACCGCACTGTTCGTGCGCGTGCGCAGATGTGGACCCGCCTTAACGCACGTCGACGGCACGTTTTCTATCTTGAAAAAGTATCACTCATTTCGTGTGCAGTGCGTGTACGCGCGTCGATGGCACGATAAAAAAAACGCCGTGTTATTAGATCCATAAGTGTTACAAGGGACATACCTACTTTAAGGGGGTGTTCCGCTATTGTTGGCCTAAATGAGGAAGTATCATGGTTAGAATACGCGGTTTAATTATTGCCAATGAATTGAATTTCAGCCTTTATATATTATATAGGTAACCATCACTCCGAAACCACTATACAATGTTTATACGGGCCATACCCTGGGGGTAGGGTGGGACTAAACCCTACCACCATAGTAGTGTTGGGTGTACAAATTTATTATTATTTGAGTTTAAAAAGAACTAATTATTTTGTTTCTAATGTAATTCATCGCGGAATCACAACGAGAGTTCGAATTTCGAAGTAATATTTAGGGCTCATTGCACAAATGAAACTGAACGCGATCAGCACATCTAACTGCGTTCTAGAGTTAAATTCAGTGTCAAATTTCCCCAATAATGAACTCATTTGTTTTTAAAGTAAATCGTCGCGGATTCACTACGAGACACCGTTCGAATTTCGAAGTGATGTTTAGAAATTAGCATTTAAGTCTAACCTACTAGTTAAGTATGTTAAAAACCGATTCATATTTTAATAGAAAAACCGGAAGAAGAAGTAAAGGACCCTAACAAGAGCGATGTAATTGATATATTCGTTTACGATGAAGAGGCGCAAGCTGTCGAATATGAAATATACGGTTTTAAATATTTTATTATTGAAAAGCCATCGCATATTGCAGATTTAGTAGTTCATCATCATCTTCATCGTCACCATCACCCACTGCAAGAGGTCACTACACACTACGCGCGAATTCCGTAGTTTCGGTCGCAGTTACGGGCACGGGCTTTATGTTTAGTTTGGGGGCCGACCTAAAAATGAATGGCCCCGATTTGACAGTTGCCCCTACTTCTGATGTGTTTTTACCAGTCCGAAAAACTTAATTATTCGGGTGTAGGGTTCACTTCGAAGTTCCAAACAACTTTCGGACGAGCCCGTATCTTCGTTGACTGACTTAGAGAGTAGACCGATTGAGCACAGGCCTGTCTTTTCTTGTACCAATCCCAACGCTCCTGTGCCAGCCTCATCCAGATTCTACCCTAGTAATGAATAATGAATAATACTTTATTTGCCAAAATGTAGGTGTACAAAGTAGTATGATCTTAAAATGTGGCCCGTTTACATTCTACCATTACATGTGGTATGCAAATATTTTCAAACTCAAACTCAAAAGCATCTATTTCAATTAAATTGTACTGCGTGTACTGTAAGCTGTACTTTAGTACGGAGCGGAGCGGAGTGGGGCGCGTCTCAGTGGATTGCACTATCTGTAATACTTACGATACCCCTTGGTCAGACTTTCGGGCTCAAAATTTCTCAAAATAATAAAAGAATTTTGAGATTTCTTTTACACTTTACGATGACGTAACATGTATCGGATCCATCTTCATGCTGAAGTATGTATACTATAAAATCTGCAATTTGTGCATGGAATAAATACCTAGTTAGTTGGACCTTTTATTTGAATAAGTATTGTAAAAGTAGTTTGTCAAGTATTTATTTAAGTAAAGAATGTAAAAGGCTTGAGAATTTATAAAACAATAAAATTAGGCATAGTTGGTTAAAACTAGAATAAAGCTTCGTGCAGACTAGCGCGACACGACAGCGCGACGCGACACCGGCTATTATTAACCGTGAAGTTTTCTTAGAAATTGTATTGTTCGAGTCACGTCGCGACTTTGCGTCGCGCTGTTCTGCATGAGCCTTAATGTCGTATGTGTTGTTGTGTCAGTAATTTTTACTCTTGAAGTACAATAGTGCCACAAAATGTATGCGCTTCGGTAAAATAATATTAATTTGATTGTTATCTGTAATGATTTTTTTTTTGTAAGATGTGAATGAATGTAAAGTACTTAAATGAAAGTAAGTAGAAGAAGCCTTTAAATTTGTCTTAATATACTGTAGTAATAAAATTTGTTTTAATACTACAGTATCGTTAGGGTCAGTTCACACCGAAACGTGACGCGAAGCGACGCTGCGCGAACTTTTTAAGGTAGTGATACAAATTATAACTTTATTTACAACTCAAAAAGATACACATTAAATTGTATGTCGCGCTGCGCCTCGATATGCCTCGCGGCGTAGTTCGACGCATCACGAAGCAGCGCAGCTCGGGGCGTGGGGCTGCCAGCGACTTCACGATGCGCCTCGAGGCGTCGCGCTGCGTCTCGGTGGTGCCGCGTTGCGCAGCGCGAAACCACTGGCCTCTTCAAGCATCGTCGCGTCGCGTCACTTTTCAGTGTCAACTGACCTTTAATCTCTTCTACTTTAAATACACTTTAAAATATAGTCACATCTCATAGTAAAATAAGTAGACATCCTAAACCAGACGTAATATTTAGTCAAAGCCTTAATCAAAACTTAGCACTAGCCGGGCTATTCTAGCTTGAATTAAAATAAGTAGACATCCTAAACCAGACGTAATATAGTCCAAGCCTTAATCAAAACTTAGCACTAGCCGGGTTATTCTAGCTTGAATTAAAATAAGTAGACATCCTAAACCAGACGTAATATAGTCCAAGCCTTAATCAAAACTTAGCACTAGCCGGGCTATTCTAGCTTGAATTAAAATAAGTAGACATCCTAAACCAGACGTAATATAGTCCAAGCCTTAATCAAAACTTAGCACTAGCCGGGCTATTCTAGCTTGAATTAAAATAAGTAGACATCCTAAACCAGACGTAATATAGTCCAAGCCTTAATCAAAACTTAGCACTAGCCGGGCTATTCTAGCTTGAATTAAAATAAGTAGACATCCTAAACCAGACGTAATATAGTCCAAGCCTTAATCAAAACTTAGCACTAGCCGGGCTATTCTAGCTTGAAGCGAGCTAGGCTGTCAATCCACCTGATGCCAGGGATTGACAGCTCACTTCGAGCTCACTTCGAGCTCACTTCACCCGGCTGTCCCGAAGTGAGGTCATCATTATACCGTAGTGAAAAAGGGATGGTGCTATACATTCTGTATAGCTTTATCCCTTTTGCATTGGAGCAATGATGGCTATAACACGTCATCATATGGCCATAGGAGAACCAAAAGTGGAGGAGCTGCACGAGGAAACATCTGACTCAGAATATAAACTAATGGAAGATAAACCCAAGGAAAACGTCTACGTCCCAACTGAAGAGCAAAATAAACTACAGAATTATTTAGCTGAAGTAATGTTCAATGACGATTTTGTTGATGTAGATCTGCGGGGTAGTTGCGTTACACACTAAGGCTGCGTTTCCACCAGAGATGAGCAAGGATGCGTAGCGAGGGATGTATGTGAAACTAACCAATAACATCGCTAGCTTAGCTCAAACTATGACAGTGAAGCGATGTTATTGGTTAGTTTCACACACATCCCTCGCTACACATCCTCGCTCATCTCTGGTGGAAACGCAGCCTTACAATTGCATTTTGACAATACAACAAACGTTGCGTTATTTACGATTTTTTTAAACATGAAGCAATGGATTAGGGATTTCCTTCAATATCCTTCGGATTGTGATAGAAAGTGCGTTATGCAATTGGGGTGCTGGGATGGTAACCCAAAGCTTTTAGTGCCCATGAATTTTGCTCTGTAATCTAAACTGGATGAGAAAAATTATGAAATAAAGACAGCACTGCTCACAATCGTTTTCTTTAAAATAAACCCTTAAATGTACAAAAAAAAAAATAAGAGGATAGTCGAATATTTTCTTCGCAAAACATGTTTGATAAAACTGTCAATAAATTCCGGTTTTCAATACCTGAATTTGATCGTTATGAATTTCTGCATCAGTCAAATACAAATTATTAGTAATGTTTATTAAATTTCATTTAGTTTAAAGTTTTTTAGTGAAACAGTTCAATAGCAAGAGAAAACTTGCGTGAACACGACGCAAATTTTCTCTTACTATCGAACTGCTTAAATTCTTTAGACGTGTCCAAACATAAAGCGGCAATCGTGCGTGGCTGCGACGCGCGACGCTTTGATTGGACGACTGCCACGCAAACATTCATCAGTTTAGCCCTAACTAGAGAACTGTAGAAATGTGTCCTGCAAAAGCCGAATGTTGCTGCCACGCTCTTGCCGCTCAATGTACACACTTTTACAGACCTACACTTGCATTCTTAGCACATGCTATTGCCGAGCTATCGCTGTCACTGTCAAACTACAGGAGAATGTCAAAGACGGAGAAATATCTAACCAAACGCACGTGCTAAGTTTATGAATTTCTGCTTTAGTATTAGAGCCCTATTAGACTATCATAAAAATAGGATCAGAGATGAATGAGTCATAAAAAAAAATATGATTTCATATCGTCTATGATCATAGTTAAGGGATCCTATTTGACAGCAAGCGTACAAATATGATCATATCCGTCTAGCCTCAAAAATGGCAAAATCAAACACGGATAAATCGTAATCCATCTTGATTATACTTCATAAAAGATAGCTTGATCTCTGCGACAGCTGTCAGTAAAATCACTGCCTATGAAGTCCTGAATTTCGTAACAGTACAGACAGTAACTGTCAATGTCATACTTTATGGGCATGCCGACGTAATGAATGAATTCCTACCCTAGAAATGTCAGTTTGACATAATTATGTCGCAGAGATCAAGAAGTTATCTTTTATGTAGTATATTAGTATGACGTTTATACGATCTTAAATGTGTAATAATTATGTAAAAAGGAAGAACAGCATCATTTAACTATGATCATAGAATTTGACAGATATAAAATCATATTTATATGATATATATGATAGTGTAATTATTTTGGGGCCTTAGTCATTATTAGTATCAGAATAACATTATTACTAGCTCAGGTACCTACTTTATAACTCCTTTTCCTGACCCTTTATTCCTGTCCTCTTTATTCTAGGTTAAAAGTGTGCGCGAGGAACGTTTACTTGATCTCCAGAATACATTCGGAGAAATAAATGAGTTTGTGCAAAAGTTCAAATCTGCTAATTATGATCTTGGTTAGAATATTTTCTCTCAACTAACATTTCCAATAGGTAGACACGGCTATACATTTCCAGTATAAGCTGATCTCGCATTGTAATGGATTTCTGTCATCAGCTTGTGTCAAATAAAATGATTTGATTTGATTTGCTTAAATCAAATGGAAATGATATGTAGCCTTGTTTACCATATTCTTAACATTGGTTATATTCACCCATCCTCCTGTCTTGTAACTTGGTTCATTTGTGGTCGGTGCAACATAATGTCTTTTTTAGCCGACTTCCAAAAAGAAGGTGGTTCTACGTTCGTCTGTATGTATGTTTTTATTTTGTATTATCTATTTTCATCAATGTTTTTGTCAATTGTGGACCGATTTTGAAATGTAATTGAAAAAAAAATCGGTTTTCATTTGGTAGAGGATTATAGTCCCGTATTTTTTTGGGTAGGTTTTGAGTTAGCTTCCATAATTCGTATTTTTCCCACTAAGTCTGTGGATTATGTTAAAATCGCTCCGTATCAAAACGACCCATAATCAAAACGATACTTTAGCAATAACTTCCTGTCACTGTTATTTATAGATAGTTCAACTCATCTCATCATCTGTGCGCGCGGCGCCATGTGTGCGTGCGCTGTAACTATACAGCTTTAATTAGTGTGGCAGTGACGCAGCAGTCGACGTCCGAGCGCAACACAAATTAAAGCTGTATAATTACAAGCGCACGCACACATAGCTCTGCGCGCACAGATGAGTTGAACTATCTGTACATAGCAGGTAGTGGTATTCGAGATTGAAGAGTACATACCTACCACACTACAAAGTGAAAAATAACAACTTAACTTTTCGGCAGTCGGTGGCAAAAAAACGCAAAATTCAAAACCAAAAAAACCGACTTCCAAAATTCAAGTTATTTTTTCACTTTGTAGTGTTTTTTTGGAAGTCGGTTGTTTTTTTTTGTTAGAAAAACATATTTACATCAACATCAGTTAACTCAGTAATCATCATCTACCTAGCTTTTTCCCAAATTTGTTGGGGTCAGCTTCCAGTCTAACCGTATGCAGCTGAATACCAGTATTTACCATGCAGCCCCCTGACCCCCACAACCCAGTTTCTAGGTAACACGATACCCCTTGGTACGTTATGCCAGCAGTATCCCTTTTAATAGCCATAATGGTCTACACAGTTTTTTTAATAGTTTCTTTTTTCCATTCCTACTTCATCCACATACCTAAATCTTTCTCATATCCGGTTCCTCATTCCTCCGCATCACATCCTCTTCCCATGTAAACAGATTTCTACCCCATTTCTATATCTAAATTTTAACAGCTCTTCTTAGCTTTGACATTGTAAGGGCGGCCATATACGGGCAGCTATATCAAGTTCCGACTGCATAATGAACTACAGTCTTGTATTTACATACAAACATGGAACCGGTCGAGCAGTTGCGGCTGTTCTGGGTGGTCAGCAGCACGGTGAAATTTCATCGTGCGATCAAGCACTTGCCAGGCATACATTGGCTTCTCAAGCCTTCGATCAATAATAGCACAATCGACGTCGTCGGTTAGTATTTCCGGATATATCCGATTTATCAAAGTGATCCGAACATATAACCGAATTCCTAGCTGGCTTATAAGTCATTTCTTCTTTCTCTGGTGACAATCGAGATCCATTCTGCACACAAAAATGGATTACTAGGAAAGCTAAAATAAAAAAGGAAAGCTAAGTATCCAATGAGAGTCCAACAAACAGACACAAAAGTAGCATTAACCAATTTTGAAGTTCTGGTAACAAATTTTATAAAATTATTACAATACAAATCTACTCCATGCATCTACTGTTCTGTTGAACATAAGTTTGTGCGTATGTTGGCGAGCCTTGGCCAAACATTTGTAGCGGTTGTTTAAAATCGGTAATTTTGTTAAAAATGTATATTATTTGTTAGTTTAAAGCTATATATTTTATATAATAAGTTATTCTTCATGTACTTACTGAAAGTAAGATACTCCGGCCGCTATATTGCTTTTTCAGGTATTGTTTTTACAACTTTTAAATACACACTGCGGCATTGTAAGACGTGTTTACATTGGCTGTGTTTCAAGCGAACCAAACAAAAGCTCACGTCTCAAGTGCGCTTATATTTACCGAGCCGTATTTTTTGTGCCGACCCGATATCTAGTGCTATTATTGATCGAAGTCTCGAGCTGTCGAATACTCTCGCGCAGTTATCCCCTCCACCCACGTTCTTCATCCCACCTCCGCATCGCCATGAAGCGCAAATAGAATCCCTCGTCGTCGTTTAAATTGTGACTGATCTAGAAGTTCAAACCGACTGCCCTGGCAGCTATCAATGACAGCTTCAATCTGTTGATTATAACTGCACGAACGGTCCCTGTAATTTGATCACTGGCTTGTTTGAGGAGCCCGTGGTGCGCCCGCCCTATGTTTTAAATATTTCTTTGCCGTTTAAATTTTAGAGCGGTCTCAATAATCTGTAAAAAGTTATCGTATTTAATGAATTTGCTCATAGGAATGGTGGCTGGACGTCAGATGTCGACAACGAGTGGGGAGTTCATCGTCCAGTACATTGAACAGGAGATAATGGATTACATAGATGAACAGATCGCTATATTGCCAGATCCTGCTCTAAAGAAGAAGAAGGTAAAGATAGGAAATTAGTCGTTATTCACAAATACATAGAGGATATTTTTTACAACCTAAAGTAACAAAACATCGTTCCATGACAAATTATGGAACCATGTTTAGCTAAGTTTATAAATAAAAGAAACTACGTATAAAAACTTAGAATTATGTATTCGAGATCATAAATCTAAAAAGAATAGATATCGAATCTATCCTTAGTATTCAGAGTAGTTACTTTAAAACTAATCAATCAATCAATCAATCTGCCTAGCCTTTTCCCAACTATATTGGGGTCGGCTTCCAGTCTAACCGGATGCAGCTGAATACCAGTATTTTACATGGAGCGACTGCCTATCTGACCTCCACAACCCAGTAACTGGGTAATACGATACCCCTTGGTAAGACTGGTTGTCAGACTTTCGGGCTTCTGACGACCCGTAACGACTGTCAAAGATCCACGAATGACAACCGGGACCAACGGCTTAACGTGCTTTCCGAGGCACGGAGGAGTCTCGGTATGTAAAAATGGTCACCCATCCACAGACCAACCCTGGCAAGCGTAGCTTAACCTGACGGATCGACCCGTGCGGCAGTTACTACTTAGCCACGAGCTCCTCTTTAAACTTATCAATCATTAACTCTAATTGACTTTCTTCTAGTTAATAAAAAAATCACTGAGAGACAACGCAGTCTAAATCGCTTGGTCTGGAATTTTACATAAAAGTTCCTTTTCAACCGACTTCAAAAAGAAGCCTCCTCCTTTTTGAAGTATTTTTTGGTTGAAAAGGAACTTTTTGTTCTCAATCCGGTTGTATGTATTTTTTTTTTGTATGTTTGTTACGCGATTACTCCGCCAATTATGAATTGATTTTGATGATTCTTTTTTTGTTTGGTAGGGCATACTTCAGAAGTGGTCTCACATGAGTTTGGTCAATATCTGATGCCCCTCATCAGATATTGACCTAGCTTTTGATTTAGCTTCAATAATACGTATTTTTCCCACCTAGTATATGTTGACGATGTTCTAATAGTTCCTGTCACTGTAATTTACATAGCAGGCAGTGGTATTCAAATTTTTATGGGGGGTTTGTGTAGGTACCACAACTAAAAAGTGAAAAATAAAACCGACTCCCAAAAAAAATACAATTTACATACAGCAGTACAGTAATCGCGGAGTGCGGCTCGTCTTTGTGGATTGCACTCGCTATACTGACCTGCAGATTAAAAAAAAATAGGAAAATTTGAATTTCGTTGGCTACCCTGACGCTTTCGCCTTAATGAGACCATGTCAAAGAGTCAACTGGCATATGAATAACATTTAATTCGTTTTGTTTATTTTTTTCATATAAAATAATTCGACAAAGTTACAATGATTTTACGTAAAACATTAACGTGAAATAAAAAAATAAAAAAACACTATTTTGTTCATAAAAATAAATATGACAACATCGCATTTTCTTAGCTTTTTAAATATGAATGATTGGTTTGAATTCAAATGATTTACTCGTACTTATGAAACTTAAATAAATACATCGAGGATAATGTTATGTTATCTTCGAAACTATGTATTTTTGGAACATTTGTTCTAGGACTGCCTCGTTGGTCCAGTGGTCGCAAGCGCTACTGCTGAACATGAGGTCTTGGGTTCGATTTCCAGGTCGGGCATAGTGTCATTGGGTTTTTCTTTCTGGAATTTCTCAGTAGCAGCCCGGAGTCTGGATTTATGCCCGGTTGATGGCAAAAGGCTCGCCACCTATTATATGAGACTTAAACATAACTGGCGAAATGTGGGTGTACTATAGGTACACCTCTGCCCAACCCTTTGGGGAAACAAAACGTAATTGATATTATTTTTGTGATTTGTATTATTTTTAGTTGTGTGCCTTAGAGTAATGTGACATCAAAAGTAACACGGTGTATAACGAAAGACGAAGGATTTTTGAAAATTCATTCCTTATAAGTAGGGGATGAAAGTTTGTATGGAAGTTAGTTGTTTTGCCGATGAGAAATCCCATCGGACACATAGCTGGTCAGTTGTGACGTACAAATGGGAAAGCCACCATCAACGTCTGCCTAGCCCCCAGCTATGTTGGGGTCGGCTAACAGTCTAACCAGCAGCTGAATACCAGTATTACATGGAGTTACTGCCTATCTGACCTCCACAACCCAGTCACTGGGTAATACGATACCCTTTGGCCTGGTTGTCAGACTTTTGGGCTTCTGATACCCGCAACGACTGTCAAAGATCTACAAATGACAGCCGGGACCGAGGGTTTAACGTGCTTTCCGAGCCGCGGAGGGGTCTCGATATGTAATAAATGGTCACCCATCCTCGGAACCGCCTCGGTATGTGAAGGTTAACCTTCGATCGAGCCGTGTGGCTGTTATCATTTAGCCACGAGCCCCTCCTAAATTGGAACGCAATCACTCAAAAATATGTCAGTCCAAACCATTTCAACTGACTAACATGTGGCAACAAGTACAGGGGGTCCGTGAAACGAGGTCCAAAGCTAAATTTTAGCAGCCTCTTTCCAAGGGCTTCTCTAAACACCCCCATTGGATTAAAAACTGTAATATAGTTTAGGAGCTAGACAGTTTTTAATAATTTTACGGAAATTCTAACTTGACTTCAGACTTTATTATTTTTCTCTTGTCGCATTTTTCCCAAATCTTTTTTTAAAATAAAAAATCATAAATATTATGGTTTACGATCGATAAAAATACTGTCCGTCTAACATCACCTTCGTGACTAAAATTTTGCTCAAATGGAAATTTTTTGTTCGACAGGATCGTCTAGATTTTCGGCTTTTGAAAAAAGATTAAAAGAAGAGTGGCAATGACCCCGAGGTAATTTTTAAAACTTCCACGGACCCTCAGTTTTCCAAAACAATACAAATAATAATTATGTACTTTTACGGAATAATCTTATTAATACGTCCTCCAATACTGCTGAGCGTGCCCGCCTGCTGGCTGTGGGTGAGTGGGAGTCGGGCCTCCGGCTTCAGGCGCTACCGTCACCCAACATAGGCACTATGTTGGGTGATACCACCTTCCAGCTCGCTACCTGTCTGCGTCTGGGCGCTCCTTGTGTGACTCCGCATCGCAGCCCATGCGGTGAAGGTGTCGACTGTCTCGGACATCATGGCCTATCCTGTAGTAAGAGCGTAGGCCGGATAGCACGGCACACCAGCATCAATGACATCATCCGTCGTGCTCTTGTCACCGCCGGAGTGCCAGCTGTTTTAGAACCCAATGGCTTGGCACGCGACGATGGGAAGAGACCATACGTAATGACCATAATGCCTCGGAAGGCAGGTAGGCCTTTAGTGTGGGATGCAACGTGCGTCGACACCCTTGCGCCATCCCATCTTCCAAGCACGGCGGGCTGTGCTGGGGCTGCTGCTGCAGGTGCGGAAAACCTCAAACGGCGCAAATACTCCAATCTTATTGGGACTTATATGTTTGAGCCGTTTGGGGTTGAAACACTAGGGCCATGGGGTCCGAGTGCCCATTTCATTTAGTTTTTCAAGACATCGTCGCCAAGCGGCTGGTCGACTCTTCACGTGACCAGAGGGCTGGCCTATTCTTTGGCCAAAGAATCAGCATCGCCATTCAACGTGGCAATGCTGCCAGCCTTTTGGGCACTTTTCCTATTGACAGCGATGCGGACGAATTTTTTGAAGCCCTATATTTATTCCCCCCCCCCCTCCCCCTTTTTATATATACTTGTACTTTCTTTTTTTTTTTTAGTCTTTTAGCTTTTAGAGACAATATTTGGAGAAATTGGAGTTCGAAATAGAAGGTAAGGCGAAAAAATTACATGATGGACCTCGTTTCACAGGCCACCCTGAATTATATTGTTCAATTAAAGTTAATGATAGATTAATTAAAAGTAACGACTCTGAGGGAGACAGTACGCAATTAAATCTGTCGTCAAATATTATAAAAAGTTCGCTAAGCTCATTTGGAGATTTAAATAAAAAACAACGATAGTCTTTTCTAGAAATATAACTTTGTCTAAAAAACATACTCCCTTGTATAACAGGCAAAGCCAGAGGAAAAGGTGATGATTCGAGAAATCTTGGAAAAGTTCCTGGATGACAACATGGATCTAATTGTGCCAGAAATTGAAGAGGTTGAGGAGGAAGAGGAGCTTATGCCTGAGGTAATGTCTTTGCCTACTGTTATTTCAAGTAATGAAAGATTTTGAAGATGATTAAGGTAGTTTATGAAAAACCTGCTTAATAGCCATAGATGCGGGTTATTCCGTTTATCCCCTCCAAAAAATCCGCACTAAGGTACGTATGACACGTACGTCCAAGAATTCACCCTAGGTCTAGTTGATTAAACGGAATTTATAAGCTTGGGGTGGATTCTCGGACATACGTTTCCGAGTATCCACCTTAAGCTGCATTTATTGGGGTAAATAAAAGGAATAACCCGTAGGAGGGTTAATCCGTTTATCCATCCCAAAAGGTTCTTGTGAGTGAAACTGGCTTTTTGACGAGAAAGATTGCTTGCAAGCGTCACAGTTTTCATACCAATGTATATTTTTACACATTAACCTTCCGGAATAAAATGTTCTAAATGATAGTAAAAACCGTAACAAAATCATTGTGTAGTTTACTTTAGAAGATCCGTCACACAGACGAAAAGCGACTTCGTTATATACCAAGTTTTAACTGCCTCTGCGGTCTAGTGGTTATTATACCATTTGTCTCAGACCCAGAGTTTCGATTTCCAGTGGGGGCAAAATTTTCTGCTCAGTTTGTTTGGTGGTAGGGCTTGTTCTAAGTCCCCCTGGCTAGCTACCACCATCTTCTCTAAGTCTGTCGCCTTAACAACAATGTTAACAGCATTGTTGTGTTTCGGCAGTTAGAGGTAAGATAGCCAGTTCCTCTATGGTTGAGGATTCCGGGTGAAGTTGGCTTCCACCTGCGGCCTGATCATCAAAATTCAAAATAAAAAAAACATTTATTCAGACTAGGCTGAGAATCAGCACTTTTCGAACGTCAAAGTTACATAAGACAGTCCCACAAAACGCCCACCCTTTACCATTTCCTAGTGCTTTAGCTGGGAAGAAGTGGCGCAACAAACTCCCCAGCAGCACAGCTGTATAAAAGCCTCTAGTCATAAAGGGTGTGCCTACATATAGCTATATATAGATGTAACTGAAGTTACAATCAGGTGAGATGCAGGCCAAGAGTTCCCCGTAGTGGTAAAAAAGAAAAGGTATTGTTTTTGATTATTTATTTAAAAATAGATTACAGTTGTGTACGCCGTTCCTGGTATCGGTGGCCCAGTGGATGCTGACATCATATTGGACTTCGAGGATTATATCAATGAAGTCTGCAAGGTGCAGGGCGAAACGGCGATGCCTAGGAATATCAGGCACTTCCTCTGTCCACCACTTGAGAAGTAAGTCAAATAAAACCTTTTATTTAGGCCCAGACTCCACCAAACCGGAGACGAGACGAGAAGAGAGGAGATGTGTTTTAAACAATCAATAGAATTTCGTTATTTACACATCTCGTCTCCACTCATCTTCTATTGAAACCATGTACCAAGCTAAGCCAGCTCAGGGTCAAAGATAAGACGCCGATTGACGTGCGGTCTACTGAACATTAAAAAACTGTTTTTTATGTTCTGTGACTGTACTAACAAGTGAATGAATGTTTGGCAAACAGTGGAATATCGTGTTCGTATCGTGGAGGTCAGATTGGCAGTCGCTCCTTGTAGAATACTGGTATTGAGATGCATCAGGTTAGACTGGAAGCTGACCCCAGCATAGTTGGGAGAGGCTAAGCAAATAATGATGATGCTAAAATGCTTAGGTCCAAGAGACTTTGAAATGGTTGTGAACCAGACACTTGACAATATCTGGTAATGTTCCATCAAAGCACTAACTGAATCGTTGCTTAGAGACGGTAGGAGTATTGGTAGACCAACAGTCAGATAAATGTAAAACATTAATATTCGGTCATCTGGGGGACGACCTTCGAAATACTGCGAAAAAGACCTGGTCAAAACTGGCATCGACCAGGAAAGCATGGCAAAAAAGGAGGAGGCTCTCTGGACTCATGTATTGGATGGAACAAGGCTGGAAATTATGATGATAATGATTAGTTTTTTTTTCGTATTTTAACGTTGCTAAGTAACTTTTTTTTTCACAGATTCATTGAACCCGATTACACAGTAAATGATGTGAAACCTATGAAAGAAGAAGTCGCTACAGTTGGTGTTATTACAGAATAAGAATTTATTATGAACCTTAGTTCCATTTAAAGATTGTTCATTGTAGGTACTTCAAATGCCCCATTCATTTGACTATTGTATGGTTGGTTGACCTGATAATAAACCTTATGGGCCGTCGTCGGGTCATAAGAAGTTTACTTTTGATGGAATTATCTATTTAAGTATATTAGCCTTATCCACGAAAGAATTATGGAGCTAAAGATTTCGCGAGATTACTCTATGAAGGCAGTAAACAGGTAGTAAAGTTCACTCATCCTCCATGGAAAAGCGAGGACCCTCCGACCACTAGACACAACGCTCCGACGCTTCTTGTAGTCATCTCTGCGCCTCCTACGGGGGCGCGAGCAATCGGTCTTGCCCGAGGGATTTGTCTCTCGACCCTCGAAATCGGAGGTCGGTCATTGGGTTTCGCTCTTCCTCCAAGGAGGGGGTGGGAGTGCTCTAGTGCTAGTTGCTGAGGGGTTAGCCTACCATCAGCGCCTGATGCTTGATGTCGGGAACTTGTATATATGCTAGTCGTGCGGTAAACGCTATTCTTGCGCGATGCAGGATTTTATGTGACGTCAGTGTGATGCGTAGTTCGCTATGGCGTTGAAAGAAATGTCACCACAAATCTATAATATTGTCCTTAGTCAAGACGATGTTAGCACTGTTGATTATTTTAGCTATAGCATTCTATCACGTCACCTTGTCTAGGTAAAGTAAATAATAGTTTTTTGTAGTATTTTTTAAAGGCTATACAGCACGATATTTTAGCTTCAAAACCAACGAGTCCAAAGTAAGCCGTACCACATCGAAGCCAGATAACTGTAATGGATCTTGTACACTTTCACACTGAAATTTAGGGGTTATTCCTTTTATACACCCCAAAAAATCCACCTTAGGGTGGATTTAACCCTATGCCTAGTTAGGTAGATAACAACAATTTATAGGCTTAGGGTGGATTCTCGGACATACCTACGATTCCGAGTATCCTCCTTAGGGTGATTTTTTGGGGTGGATGGAATAAACCAAGTTTAGTGAGATTATTGTGACAATCTGACGATAGGTAGGGAAATTGTGTTAACGCACTTAGGCGCGATCTCCTACGAAAAGGGAATCGCGGCGCTGTGCGTTCAAATTATTACCGCGATTTTCTCGCCCGTGGAGATGGCGTCTACGGATCCATGCACTTACTACAATGGCGGCACTAAATGATGGCTTTGACGTTTGCACGTTTTTAAGATTTTCCGTTAAAATGTAGGTACTGCTAAATGTGAGGAAACAGACGCCATAATAAATTGTTGTTGGCCGGAATAATGACGTAGCACCGGAACTATTTTTCGAATCGATAAGCTTTATCTTTATTATTTTTAAAATGTCACAGACGCCATTATAATGAAGGTTTTGATGAAAATTCACGCCAGCACTTGGTGCCACTTTGACAAGAGGTCTTATTTCGACAGTGAATATAAAACATGATGACGTTCATCATTCGTTTCATTCGTTCGTTCATCATTCAGTCTCGACTAAAGATAATAAAGGCGGTTTGAGACATTTGACATGTGCCCGGACCTGACGTCTTAGTGCTGCCACCTAGTGAATGCCATTTCAGAAAGCCCTCTTTACAGTGTCGCTGGTTAAGCCAACCAATACAATTAAACATCTGACTAGAAACAGCCCTCCACGTCCACGTTTGTCATAATAAATGACTCAAATGCAGTCTGTTTAGAAGAAAGTAATTCCAACTCTAAAAACCCTAAGCTCTTCTCTTGTCCTGGCTCAAATCAGGAATGCAGAGAAACAGCTCACTATTGAGTAGATGTCACTTGATATACAGGGTCAAATGAAAATAGCTAGCAAAACTTCGAGACGTTATCTAAAAATGATAAAACAAATTTTCTCAATTCATATTCATTACAACAATAAAAGCGGTCGTTATCCCCTCAAAACAAACATCAAATAATGTCTTGTTTTTATTTTATCATGTTTAGTTATCGATACCGATCACGTCTGCAGTTTCGCTAGCTAATTTCATTTGTCTTCTTGAAAAGTCTGAAGATCCAAATCGAATGTCAAAGTTAATTCTGACACAATTGATGGCTTTGACCTACACACCCAGTTTCTAAATTCAGAATTTAAATTTAAATACTTGTCAAACTAAACTTTAGCATAGCTTAAGAGGGAACAGGGTCAGCGATTATCAATACAAATGTATTCCCCTTTTTTCTCCTTGAATAATGCTTCTAGAGCAATATTTATTTTTGTCATAAAACCAAGGTCTGCTAAAGACACGTCCCTGTTATTTCCTTTTTTCAGCAACTTATTGGTAATGAAAATATAACCATCTAAAAATTACAAAAATGCCCTTTTTTACCGCCGTGATTAGAGGACTTCCAGACAAATTAGAAAAGTTTTTAACTTAAAAGAAAATGATAGGAACCTAGCATACTCTCTCTTAAAATTTTAATGGAACAAAATAATTGAATCGGCTCATTTTTCGAGGAGAAAAAAGAGGAATACGAAACGTTGATCTCGATCATTTTCAACCGACTTCAAAAAGGAGGAGGTTCTCAATTATTATTCGACTGTATGTTTTTTTTTTTTTTGTATGTTTGTTACGCGATTACTCCGCCAATTATGAATTGATTTTGATAATTCTTTTTTTGTTTGGTAGGGCATACTTCAGAAGTGGTCCCATATAAATTTGGTCAAGATCTGATGAGGGGTTTTTGAGTTAGCTTCAATAATACGTATTTTTCCGATCTAGTATATGTGGATGATATTCTAATAGTTCCTGTCACTGTAATTTACATAGCAGGTAATGGGTATTCAAATTTTTGTGGGGGTTTTGTGTAGGTACCACAACTAAAAAGTGAAAAATAAAAACTTTTTCACAAAAAATAAAACCGACTTCCAAAAAAAACACTACAAAGTGAAAAATAACATTGATTTCGGAAGTCGGTGGCAAAAAAACGAAAATAAAAGCCCCAAGACACCGACTTCCGAAATCAATGTTATTTTTCACTTTGTAGTGTTTTTTTTGGAAGTCGGTTTTATTTTTTGTGAAAAAGTTTTTATTTTTCACTTTTTTTTGTAATATCGGTCTGAGCTGCAGCTGTCCCTATCGCACTCTACGGAGGCAGACTTGAGGTAAGACGACGGCAATAGTTTCTTCAAATACCTATTTTTCAAAATCTTTGCTGGCCCTGATCCCTCTAAACCTCTAAACTTTTAAATTTATTAACAAAAATTGAATTTCGTGAGAAACATTGAAGGAATCGCCTTAAGTATTGCTAAAAAAGAGTTTGACAAAGTTCTTTCTTAACCCCATATATTCTCAATTCAGGGAATACAGGGTGTTTGGCTATTTTATTCTCAGGCAAACAATGCACTGCCACTGCTTCAAAAACACTCTCCGAAATGGCTGCATATTGCAGTTACATCATTAGGATTGAGCTCATGTGGTTTTCTTTTCCGAACTATTTATTGTAACCTTTTATACTTTTTATTGGTAGATTAATCATGTTTTAATGTTACTAACTTTTAATAAAATAAAATGTTCCATTTATTACGTTTGTTTCATTTTAATCTCTGCGAGAGCTGTCAGTAAAATCACGCCTATGAAGTCCTGAATTTCATAATAGTACAACAGTAACTGTCAATGTCATACTTTATAGGCATGCCGACCTAATGAATGAATTCCTACCCTAGGAATGTCAGTTTGACATGTGTCGCAAAGATCAAGCTATCTTCTAAGTAGCTATCGTTTATGCTACGGTTTTCTATAAGAGCGATGGCCGCCACACAACGGCCGCAGTGACGGCTGTCATGAAAATGATGGCAGCGGCAAAGATTTATATTATTATCATTTTATTGGCTTAGCGGTGACAAAAACGCACTCCGGGAAAACACCAACTTACTCTAATATTGTATTACACCTGTTTTTTTAAAGTGTTTTTTGTAGTTTTTCAATTAGATTCTATAGTGCTAATGAATCACTAAAAAATTCTCAAAATTTTTATTCTATCGTTAAGTGCCATTAAAATGCATTTAAATTTTGCATTTTCAAATTTCGCTCGTAATTTGACGAAAACGCTGGACGCAGTGGACGCCATATTGCTCTGTGGTCATGACGTCAGTTGGCTGTGTAAACAAATGCAGTGATATTTTTTAAGTTATATATTTGTGTTGTCTCCTTTTACAAAACCGTCCTCCATGGTATTATTTCAATAAAAATTACGTTGGTTACGAAAATAATAAATAGGCTTTATAGATTAAAGATACGCTGATAGTTGACAGTTCTCAGTTTACATAGCCGTATGACATAATAACATGGCGACTTTTTTTTTTTTTTTTTTTTTTTTTTTGGGTGGGAAATCATCAAATGACGTCTCCCGCTCTGGGTGGAGCGGGAGGGCGTGTCAGACTCTTACTGACTAAAACCCACCCGTGTTCCTTCTCTTGCCTGTGCAATGCCAGGGGGCCACGGTATCCCTTTCGGATTTTCCCGCAACCCCGGCAGGCAATGGTCTCATTGGACCCCTTCACTCGCTGACACTCTTTGAGGCGCGCGTGGAACACTACGCGCCGTCGACCCGGGCCTGGTCCTTACCGGACGGCGAGCTACCCATTGCTCACCGTCCGCAAGCCCGCGCCTACGGTGGCCGGGAATCGGCAATTGAATCCCGACGCCCAGGGCGTCTCCTCCTGCGGCGGCTAGGGGCGTGAGGGCGCGAAATTTGCCTCTCCCTCACGCGCTCCGCCTCCTCCTTCGCGAGCATTACTGCTTCGCAGAAGGAGGTGACGGCCTCCCATGCCCTCTCGCTCCGTACCATGGCCTGGACCAGGGCCGGACGCGAGAGATCCCCGCCACCGATCGCCTCCACGAGGACACGGCGGTGCTCTGCCCAAGCCGGGCATACCTCCACCGTATGCTCCACCGTGTCCTCCGGGCGATCCACGCAGTGATGACACCCGGGCGTTTCCTCCCGCCTTATCCGAAACAGGTACCTCCCGAAACAGCCGTGTCCGGTGAGGACCTGCGTCAGGCGGAAGGTGAGGACGCCGTGGCGCCTCTCCTGCCACTCCTCAAAGAGGGGACTTATCGCCGCAATAGTGGCGTGCCCAGCACTGGGTTGCGACAATCGCACTCTCCATGACGCCATGAGATCCCGTCGGAGCTCTGTCCGCTGTGCCGCGATTTCTCGCGGCATCGGAGTCAAGCCCCGGCGTTTCGCCTCCCCGCGCCACTCCCAAATATGCGCGAGGACTTTTGCCTCCAGATCCCATGGCGGCAATCCGGCAAGGAGGCTCGCCGCCTCACCGGAGACCGTGCGGTATCCCCGGACCAGCCGGGTGGCCATGACCCTCTGGGACGCGTTCAACCGGCGGGCAGGCCGCCGCCTCAACATGGCGACTACTATCTAATTTGCCAGTATACTATAGTAGT
This sequence comes from Xanthia togata, assembly GCA_963853775.1. NCBI lineage: Eukaryota > Metazoa > Arthropoda > Insecta > Lepidoptera > Noctuidae > Xanthia > Xanthia togata. The sequence continues at coordinate 7,400,230 of OY970817.1, read as the reverse complement.
CTTTGTATATACAGAATGAAATTTGAAACAGATTAAAAAAGCTGAAACCTTTGAATTGAATTTTAAAATTTAGTTTGCTATTTTATGAACTAAAACTAACGATTTCCGACTGCTTTTTGCCTAAGCTATCTCAATAATATATTTTTAGATTTTTTCTCATATATAGTAAAACACCCTATTGCAGACACCATAGCTTTAATCAGCCTTTAATCTTCTTTTCGAGAGGGAGTGGGCTGTAATCTACCACACGGACCCTGCTGGTTGGTAGATGTCGTCTTCGAATTCTGGTTCTAGGACATGCCGGTTTCCTCGTGATGTTTTCCTTCACCGTGTTGAGAGCAGTGGTAATAAAGTAAAGCGCCTCCTGGGTTCGAACCCATGACTTACATTACTTACTTACACACAACTATTTGCTTGCACAAGGCTTGCGCAAGTATATCGTTACGTGTGTTGGAAAAAAATTGCGCAAATTTCTAGGCTTGTGTGGTTTTCAATTTTAGATTCCAAGCTTGTGAAAATTTTAGTTTACGCTGCTTGAGCGTTTGTGGGGCATGCGTTTCAGTAATTTTTTGTATCAACCATAAAAGTACTAATCTGAAGTAAACTTTTTCCTCCCGCTGCGAATGTCTCTCTGTCTGAATGCGATAAACTCAAAAACTACCGAACAGATTGTCATACGGTTTTCACCAGTAGACGGAGTGATTCATGAGGAAAGTTAAGGTGTATAATTCATCAAGGTTTTGTATAGATTGGCTGAAATAAGACGATGAAGACAATTGTATATGTCGAAAAAAAATCTTGCAGACTGTGAGCTTTACTGGCGTGCGTCGCGTACAATTCCGCATACATACAATATAATATAATGTTTTACCTGAAAATAAAACAGTTATTATATACGGAACCTTATTCTAGACCTATACAGTGAGACAGCATCTTTCCGGATCTGACGTCACGACCTCTCGTGTTCCCCCTCCTACCCGGCCACGCCCCGCTGTGGCCGGGGGGAGGGGGCATGGAGCTTGCCCGAACAGTCAGGCGCGGTCTTCACATTGCATCTCACTTCCGGTGGATTATGAGTCCACCAGGCAGGATTCAAAATATAGGTAGGTCTAGAATAAGGTTCCGTATATAATAACTGTTTTATTTTCAGGTAAAACATTATATTATACACTATGAACCGTTATTCTAGACCTATACAGTGAGATGTGTTTATTATCGCCTGGTGGCAAGCTAAGTATATGACAATGTGTGAAAAAGAAATTACTTAGGTATCTAAATAATTTTGTTTAATATAGGTACCTAGGAGTACTTATTTATATTAAACAAAATATAACTGTGTGAGAACATTATTATTAGAAATGAAAGCGACTCTGTTGCTTTGAACTGAATTATTTATTAAATTACATTGATTAATAGGTAGGTAATCATATATTATTTAGAATCTACACAGCTTCAAATGTCAGAGATAAATTGTTACGACTTTGCGATGTGTTAATTTCGGCTGAATAGAACCGTGCAAATGTGTTGGGGACACGCCAGTTCCCTTTAGCCATGATCTCGTCAATATTGTGGCACTCCAGCCAGTTGAGAGATGCTGCGGCACTTCGAGTACTACCAGGAGTACCCTCTACTCCTGCCTCCTTAAGAATAGTTTTAACCCAACCTCCAATCACTGTTCGGGAGGCTGGCCTGACTCTGCCACGAGTTGATATGAATAAATGATTAATGTCATTGTTAATTCTACGTGATGATGATACTTCTATCAACTTACGTATCCACCATACAGGGCATATGGATTTATCTGTATGTGTGTGCAATTTCCATGATGATTGTCTGTGTGTATAGCTATCTGTCTTAGAGCCAAATACTGGGTGTAAAACAATATGATTAGAATTGTCTTCAAAATGTGCACTATCAACCCGTAACAGTGTCAGGTCATGGACTCTACGACTAGAAGCCAGTAGCAAGATCAGTGCTGTGCGACGAGATACTTGGAATAAACTTGCATGAGACGGCTGGTTAGAGCTGAGCCATTCTACCACAATACGTGGATTCCAAATGAAAGAATTTTTAGGTTTGGAATCAACATTAGCAAGTGAAATAGCTTTTAACATTCTCTGAACGATAGGATCACTGCTTATGATTTGTCCGTTAGAACAGGCCAGAGTGGCAACTGTTGATTTATAAACTAAAATAGTTTTATAAGACAGTTTAAGAGTTAAGTGCAAGTATGCTAGGTACTTAGCGACTTGGGCACCAGAGGGGTTTGTATGATTGAAATTATTATGAGTACACCAGTTTAACCATTTTTTCCAAATACCAGCATACATTTTTTTTCGTAGAGGGTCGCCAGCTAGAATTAAGCAGGTCTATTTCGTTTTGAGACCAATTTGTTAATTCGGCACACCACCCTTCACTAGCCATGCCTCTAGATACATTTGGTCCACGCGAGCCGGAGGCAGATAAGTCCGTGTATCTAGTAACCGCCGATAAAGATTGAATATGGGTAAAGGAGCGCTCACCGCTCTCCTCTTCAGGTCTGGCCGCCAATACACTTTGGACCAGCGCGGTACTATTAGGATGTATCGACCCTTGCATAGGTTGAGGTGTGACAGAACTCGTGGAATTAGGTGTGGTGGTGGGAATATCCACGCTCGACGGTATGACCACTTTCTGCTGAAGGCGTCGTGAAACTCTACGTTCGAGTCTTTGCAATCTCGTGAGACGTAGCGCGCAAGCACGTGTGCGGTTTTCGAGGCGAACAAGTCGATTTCGGGCATTCCGAACTTGCGAAATACCTCTTGACATGCCTCTTCCATTAGGGTCCACTCCCCGGGTAATTTGAGCCTTGACAGCATGTCTGCTTCTGTGTTTACCTAACCAGGCAGGTACTGAGAGACCAGGTGAATCTTGTTCTCGTCCACAATCTCGAATAACATGCAAGTTAGCCGGTAGAGGTTCTGTGATCGGAGACCCCCCTCGTTCCGCATGTAACTCACCACACTCTTGTTGTCTGACTGAACTAGCACGGTTGAATGACGTAGCGATTGCTGACGATTGGTTAAGGCCTGTATAACTAACCCATAGCCCACATTTCCTTTAAATTGCTGTGCCATCTTTTCTGCTCCGGGGACCATAATCCGCTCAGACAAGCGTCGTCTATTATGGCACCCCAGCCTCTGGCAGATGCATCTGTCATTACATAGTGTGAGACAGGATCTGGATGGATCGCTGTTCCTGTAGACAGAGCTCTTAACCACCATATTAAGGTCGTCGACACTTCCGACTCGAGTGGGCGTTTTACGTGTGCTTGGTGCTTTGGAAGCCGATTGCAAGCTACTTGTAACGGGCGGCAATGAAGCCAACCTCTGGGCACAACGAAGGCTGCAAAGTTTAGCATGCCTAGCAAGCATTGAGCGTCGTGCAAACTCCATCGATTTACCTGTAGTATGTGGCGTATCATATTGGAGATTTTGGAAACCTTTTCCTGGGGCAAATACTTGGAATTCAGGGCGAGAATCCATTTTATGCCGAGATAGTCTACTGCCTTGGTAGGGATCAATGTGGATTTTTTGTAGTTGATCATCCATCCCAAAGTTGTTAGGACTCTTATAGCTTCCGCAGCATGGTCCATTAGGGTTAATCGATCTTGGTTCACGATTAAATAATCGTCCAATAACTCGCATGCCCTTCTCGCGCAGCACGTCTGCTACCCAATTTGTCACTGTCGCAAATGCCCTGGGTGCTGATGACAGGCCGAATGGCAGACAAGTGATCTGAAGGAGCTTCGGGCTCGACTTCTTTTCTGTTGCGTATAATACTCGCAGAAATGGGTGATGACTGGGGCTGACTGCTAGGTGAAAATAGGCCTGAGAAAGGTCTATTTTGATCGCCCAGTCGTTCGGTTGCAAGAAATCCGGCACACGGTACATATTTATTAAGCGAAACTTTGTTTGCATTACATAGCGGTTTAGATTTCTTAAATTGAATATCGGGCGATTGCTGGTATCTGACTTTTGCACTAAGAACATCGGACAGACATAACTTGGAGATGGATCTACTCGAATCAAGATTTTCTGTTGTTTCAAAATCTTGATTTGTTCCGACATCAATAAGCTCGTTGGAGTTTGAAAACTTGTTAATAAGTCTGGACTTTGAAGTGGGGGTATTTTGAAAAAGGGAATTCGGTAACCAGATATCATTTTTATAATGTTTTCTAGAGCACCGTAATTCTTCCAAATTTGAATGTAATTTTTTAACCGCCCGCCATAAAATAAAATTTCTTGAGGATAGTCACTTACGATACTGATCGGATTTACGATTGCCGAAGGACCGTTTTTTGTTATCATTATGCCTTGTACCGGATTTATTGTTTCCCGACTTTCGGCCTCTACCTTTGGGGGGCGCTTGAAAGCTCGTGGATGGCTGGGGATCGAACCCAGGATTGTCACCGTGAAAGGGCTTGCATGTTCGCTTAGCTGGAGGGCCATCCTGTCTATTCCGCATAGACATGGCATGAGGCTCTTCCGCAGAGCGCTTTTGGGCAGAGAACTACTTACTTGTACCACCAGCTTTTTGCAAAAAGGTGGTTAAATCCTGTGGATTAAAAAGGTTATATTGTGTTGGGGGGATCTTTTGCAAGTCCACCTTTACATATTTGTCCTTGACACCCGACAAAATGCAGTCACGACGTCTTTGAATGATATCAGCACGTTTTCCACAACTCATTTGCAAGAGATCCTCGGACACTTTCATGTAAGATGAGTTTTCGGAAAAAGAAGCATTAATCTTTTCAAAAAGCGTGTCAGCGTTAAGAACACAGCCAGGCGATTGCGCCCATTCTATGATTTGCTGAAAGTTGTTTTTAGCTGCTCATTTTGTTGTATAAGCCCATGAGTAAAAGCTCCAAACGATCTATCAAGTAATCTAAGCCAAGAAGAATTTGTATCACAATGTCTAAATTCAGTGTTAACATCGAGTTCGTAAAAACCTGGCTTAGCGACATACTTTTTCTCAGTTTCTAGGTATCTAACCCTTTGCCAGTCATTAGTATCAAAATGATGTAGTTTATTTAGCACATGTAATCTATCCTCAGAGGCATTTTCAACGGTAGGTTCTTTTAGGTTAGTGGATACCGGAAATTCGAATACTTTAGTCTTCTGTGGTTTACTGAGAAGGTGATCATTCCCAAGAGAAACCCTCAAGGCTTCAGATGGATGTAAGGAAATATCAGAATCAGATTCGGGCTCGGTTTCTTTGTTTGAAAAACGATCGTTATTTTTTTCTCGGGTTTCCTGCCGCAGTTGCCGGCGTCTCCGACGAGGGGCGGAGCTGCTCGACGATGACGAAGAAGATGCCTGCGGTGATGCAGGGGGAGGCGGGTTACTCCCGTCACCCTCGGCAGGCGCTTTCGTGGATTTTTCCATTACGTATACAAAACACGCACTCAAAACTCTAATAGTACTCGAAACACTATTACCGAGTTTTCGAATAACCACAAAAAAAAAATTAAAAAAAAAAACCACGAACTAAATTTTATTTAAACTATTAATTTTAAATACTAAACAGCAGCGCTGTTGCCCGCACTAGAAGAGGTGTGATCGCACCGAAAAACGATGCCAATGTGAAGAGCGCGCCTGACTGTTCGGGCAAGCTCCATGCCCCCTCCCCCCGGCCACAGCGGGGCGTGGCCAGGTAGGAGGGGGAACACGAGAGGTCGTGACGTCAGATCCGGAAAGATGCTGTCTCACTGTATAGGTCTAGAATAACGGTTCATAGTGTATAATATAGATAGTTCAACTCATCTGTGCGCGCGGCGCTATGTGTGGGTAAACCTTGTATAATATAATATATACAGTGACTTTTTGTGCGTGACGAGAGGTACAGACAAGTACAAATACTGTTAAACTGAAATAAAAAAGAACAACTCGGTGACGAGTAGTAACTATTGTAAATTAGTTTAAATTATTTTGTTTTTATGGTTATTGTAACCTGCTGTGTTTGATAATATACGGGTTCTTAAAAAAACCAATTATTTGGTAAATGCATGTTTACTGAACATATTATACTGTATCGCTACTAGACAAATCAAAATGATGAATTTTCGGATTCGCTGCTCTCAGCAAGGTTAATTATGAATTCCGACTCCATGTCAAAACGTGGACAGTATTCTTCTTCAAAAATGTCGATAGCTTTCGAATGTCATGCTGCTCTATAATTACACGTCTGTTTTCCACAGTTTTTTGCCACTTGTACCCCAACTTTAACAAAACTGTACGTAGACTCGAAATTCTTCCACCATAGTTAAGTTTCTCTTCAAATATTATTTTCAACTTTAGTAAGGTAGGTAACTCGTGATGTTCTAAATGGTAATTTTGAATAGTTGAACGTATTTACATCAATGTTAAAGCTGTCCAATTCCAACTTCTTTGCACGTTTTTTGCAGTCTTTATAAAGAGTCAGTTGATTTTCCTTCAACCAGTATATTAGTTATTGTTCTCTCTGTTACTCCCACTGCCATTGCTCTTCTTTTTTGTACGCTGTTTAAATGTTCACTCAATTTCGATATTAAAATTGGACCTGTACTGCATACTGCATCACTTACTAGTTGCAATATATCTGTCGCATCTTTTTTCAGAAATTCGTATACCTTGGCAATGGTTTCACGAGTTTAAAACAATAATAATACTTTAACGTTAAAAATAATATATTTTTTTACGTTTGAGTACGACCTAATAAAGGTCGCAGGAAGCCGCTGGATGCAGGTCGCTTCCAACCGGCCGATTTGGAAATCATTGGGGGAGGCCTATGTTCAGCAGTGGACGTCCTATGGCTGAAATGATGATGATGATGATGATGATGAAGTTTGAGTACCTACGTTAAAAATTAATAAAAAATTACCTGACTCCTTAAACATTTTCTCCGTGAAGAACTAGATATTTAAGTAACGACTGTACCCGTGCAAAAAAGCGATAAGGACACGTGTTGCACGAACGACGACTGCCGCGTCACTGCCACACAAATTAAAGCACACGCACACATGGCGCCGCGCGCATAGATGAGTTGAACCATGGTATAATAACTTAGTATGTTATTATACCATGAGTTGAACTATCTATACAAGCTTCAAATAAGTTTCTTCATCCATACGTTGATAGTTATGTGGCGTCTTTGGGCGCAATTTTTAATTCGTTTAATAAATTGATGTGCGAATAATGCTTTCTTTTCATTAACCAGTCTTTACATCTTATGGTTCGGATTATTTGACGTCTTTTTTTTTGTTGTAAATTAGCAACTATTAGGTCAACTATTGCCAAAGCATCATCAATGGATTCGTTTGTTTGTTTGTTACGCTTTCACGCTAAAACGGTCGAACGGATTTGGATGAAATGGAATGGGCACATGGGTTGACCATGACCTGGGTCAGGACATAGGATTCCTGTAAGTACGTTTCCGTGGGATATTTTCCGACCTCCACGCGCGTGGGCAAAAGCTAGTGATAAATAAATACTACCCTATATTACACAAAAAAGGTTCTAATCTTGTACCCTTGAATTTAATTCATAGTCATATTAATAAAAAGTTATTATTATGTATAATTATGTAGTCTTTATAATAATATCACAGTGTAAAGAGTAACAGTGGACCGACGCCTTTGATGTTTGCGTAAATGCCGACACTGCACAAGGCCACAGTACTTACCTAGGGTTGTCACAGACTTTACACAACTGCCCAGAAAAGGAGGGTAATCATTTTAGGGTTTCATGTATGTACGCATGTTGTATGTATGAATGTATGTACGTTTCTTTGTTCCACCAATAACTTCTCAACAGTTTGGACATATGTATCGTTACAATTTTAACATCGTCCCGAGTGACGCAGGTTTTTTTTTTGTATGTCTGTCTTGTATTTTATTTGAGAATAAGAGCTTGTTAGCAATAAAAATAAAATACTTTTTTATTATTCAGTGTTTAATACTTTACCTATTGAATCAGTTTCTGTTTTCTCTTTAATCATTCATTAATTCATATGAATCATCTACAGATTGGGTACTGCATTCTCGTACAGCACATGTCGTATGCACCATTCTAATTGTGTACAAATCAAAACATTTAAAACAAGACACGCGTTAGCCCTGAAAGTCATGTCCCGAGCTAAGAACAATGGCAACGTATGCAGCTCGGGCTCGCCCTACCCGCCCCCTCGCCCCTCACACCCCGCACGATTGCCCTGTCTGTCGGCTTCCTCGAATGAGTATATTGGTTTATAGACTGTGATAATATTATATATTTTTTGCCATTATGTTAAGGGCATGCAATAAATGGAATAGGTAATATTTAAAAAGCGGCCAAGTGCGAGTCGGACTCGCCCATAAAGGGTTCCGTAGCAGTAAGTAACATAATATAAAATTTACGATTTATGTCGTATTAAAAAAAAACTTACTAGATCTCGTTCAAACCAATTTTCGGTGGAAGTTTACCTGGTAATGTTACATTGTATATTTTTTTTAGTTTTATTTACACAATTAGGTAGTCATACTACTATACACGATAACCAGTTCGGATTCAGAGCAGGGTTATCAACAGAGAGTGCGGTGTTGTGTCTTAAGCATGCTGTGAAGTACTATGCGAGACGCGGGACGCCTATTAATGCCTGCTTCCTGGACTTGTCAAAGGCATTTGATCTGGTTTCCTATGATAATATGTTGTGGAGTAAGCTAGAGCGGGTAAATTTACCCACAGAAGTTTTAAACATTTTAAAGTTTTGGTATGAAAACCAGATCAACACTGTACGATGGGCTGGGGCGTTTTCTCGTCCTTACGAATTGGAGTGTGGGGTGAGGCAGGGTGGATTGAGCTCATCCACGCTTTTCAACCTTTATGTGAACGAGTTGATTGGCGAGCTCAGTAGTACCAGGCTCGGATGCTATATAGACGGTACCTGCATCAATAATATCAGTTACGCGGACGACATGGTACTGCTGAGTGCGTCAGTCTGCGGCTTGAGGAAATTGGTTGATCAATGTGAGGCGTATGCTAAAGTCCATGGCCTGGCATACAACACCAAGAAGTCATCTTTGAAGCTGGGGGCAAAGATCCTGATGCAGTACCGCCTGTAGTGCTTTATGGTACACCTTTGCAGAGAGTCTACAGGTTTAAATATCTTGGTCATGTATTGACTCCCGACCTCAAAGATGATGATGACATTGAACGGGAGCGGAGGGCGTTGTCACTTCCTGTTAAAGTCACGCTCTTTCGAGCGTACTGTACTGCATTTTGCACGTGCAGCCTGTGGGCTAGATTTACGCAAAGATCGTACAGCGCACTCCGCGTTCAATACAACAATGCATTTAGGATGCTGGTGGGGCTGCCCCGTTTCTGTAGCGCATCAGGGATGTTCGCGGATGCGCATGTAGATTGCATTCACGCAACAATGTGTAAAAGGTGCGCTTCCCTGGTGCGCAGGGTGTGGGGCAGCTCCAACAGTGTCTTAAGCATGGTTGATAGTCGCCTGGACTGTGTATACGTGGGTCACTGTTGTGCCGTCTCTCATGGGATGTCGCGACAGTGACCAACCGTGCATTGTTTCGTGAATGTTTTCTTTATTTTTGTGTAGTGTCTGTGATTAATAACATAGTCGTAAGTTTTACTAACAACCCTTGTTGAGTCTTGGTAACTTTAATAAAGAAAATTCTATTCTATTAATAACGGCTCACCACGATTCAACGAAGTCATACTGAAAAAAAAAAATACCAATTTTTTTTTTTACATTCTCATTAAATGTCACGAAGTGTACGGAATGATTCACTCACGTGCATTTATTTATTTATTTATTTATTTATTTATACTTCAAGCACAAAAATGTACAGAGGCGGACTTAATGCCACAGGCATTTTCTACCAGTCAACCTTTGGGTGATGCAGAGACAAACAGTGGTAGGTGCAATAGCGAGAGTTGAGGAAAAAACATTTATTTAAATATAAAGATATACATATATACCTATTAAGAACTATAAATATAATAAATACACCTAATTATATATAAATATAAGCACAAGTATGACAAACAATGGGAAAACATTACCGCTGTGATGATACTGCCAGCTTCTTGCGAATGAGCTCGCGAACTTTAATTTTAAATGATAATCGGTTGGTCGCCATTCTGATTTCCTGGGGGAGCGCATTCCACAGAGAGATAGACTGAATGAAGAAAGAAGAGTGAATGAAGTCTGTGCGGTGAGTGGGACATTGAAGAAGACGATTGTGAGATGAACGTAGATTTCTATTGTGGTTGGCACAAATGTACTGAAAGTGGGGGGCCAAATAACTAGGAGAAGAGGGAGAGTCAAGAAATGAAAACAAGGTGGTCAGTGCCCTTTGCTCTCTGCGCTGGCGTATGGGCAACCACCTTAGAACCGACCGATGCGCTGAGACATGATCATATTTACGCAGATTAAAAACGAATCGAATGCAATTATTGAGAAGACGGTCAAGTTTGTCGAGAAGATCTGCATTCAGGTCATAATAGCACACATCACCATAATCGATGATAGGGAAGATTAAGGACTGCACAAGCATTGTCTTCGTACTCGTTGGCAATAAATTTTTCAGTCGGTACAGAGTCCGCAGCGTTCCAGTAACCTTCTGGCTTACCTTAGCGACTTGAGTACGCCAGTTCAGGGTACTATCAATATGCAAGCCTAAGTCCTTCACGTCAGTGCTAAGAGGCACGATCGTACCATTAAAGAGAACTGGCGGCAAGGTTGTACCGTCCACCTTGCTTATACCACGAGGACTGCCAATGATTATCGCTTGACACTTTGTAGGGTTTACGGCTACACCAAATCTATCAGCCCAGGTTTTTATGGCTATCAAGTCCCTGTTTAATCTGTCGATAGCGTCAGGTAATTCATCAATCCTTCCTTGACTGTACAACTGCAAGTCATCTGCATACAGATGATACGCACACTGAAGCTCGGAAGTTATAAGATTAATAAAAATAGAAAACAGAAGAGGAGAAAGTATACCGCCTTGAGGAACGCCAGTTTCCAAATCACACCAGCATGAAGAAGAATCCCCAACATGAATAGATTGCTGACGTTCCTGAAGGTAAGAGGAGAACCATTCCAGAGCTTTGGGAGAGACCATAAGATGTGACAAAATGGCTAACAGGATGTCGTGACTGACGGTATTAAAGGCATTCGAGAAATCAACCAACACTAGAGCAGTAACTTTGGTGTCTTCCAGTCCTGCCCTTATATCGCCAGTCACTTTAAGGAGGGCGGAAATAGTGCTGTGCCCAGGCCTGAACCCAGATTGAAGAGGGCTAATGAGTGAGTGGCGATGAACAAAGTTGGAGAATTGTTTGTGGACACAGGCCTCAAGCACTTTGGATAGGAAGGGAAGGATAGAAATTGGACGAAAGTCGGTAGGAAGAGAGGGATTGGAAACCTTAGGTAGTGGACGAACATAGGCTTTGCGCCACAGGAAAGGGAATACTCCGGTGTATAGGGAAAAATTTATAATATGGGTAATCGCGGGTAGGAGAAGATCCAGAATAGTAATGATCATACCACGGGTGATATTGTCACATCCCACCGCTTTTGATTTGATGGAGAGAATTATCTTTTTGATCTCTCCCGGTTCGACTGGAATAAAACTGAAAGGATTAATATGAGGACGCGTTAGACCAGAAATAAGAGACAGGGTTTGTTGCTTGGTTAGACGATCCATGGCGGAAACAGTGGAGAAATGTCGGTTAAGATCATCTAAGTCAATTGAATTAGGAAGGTCTAAATGTCGCGATTTGCCGATACCAAGAGTTCCAAGGAATTTCCAAATATCGGCAGAAGAGGAAGAACTAATAGTATCGAGAATGTGGCGGCGTTTAGCATTGCGTATCATCTGATTGCATCTATTCCTTGCAGCCTTAAATAATATCCAGTTCTCATCAGTACGATCCCTTTTAAATTTACGGAACGAGCGGTCCCTACGACGCATTGCCATCTGTATGCCTCTTGTCATCCATGGAGCAGGTGGGCGTTTTAGTTTAATTTTTTTGACGGGAGCATGGATGTTATACAGTTTGAGTACAACATCATTGAAGATAGCAACCTTGTCATCAACCGAAGTGGCTTTCGTCATAGGGTCCCAATCGACCACAGATGCATCTTCCTTGAGTTTATCGACATTCATCCGAGCAAAACAGCGCCTGTACAGAACCTTGGGTTTAGATTTGGGAGGTTTCAGGATATAGGAAAGGAAAATCATGTCGTGATGAGAAAAGCCAGGAGCGTCATGTTGACCATGGGAGGAAACGAGGGAAGGATTCGAGGTGAGGATCAGGTCAAGCCAGGTGTCATCGCCGACGGTGTTATGATGAGTAGGTTTGAGCGGCAATACGTGCAGACTAGCTGACTCGATAAGATGGAGGAGCTTACGGGATCGATGGGAATTTTGGGCAAGAAGGTTTGTGTTGAAATCACCCATGATGATGTGATGTGCATACTCCGAACCCAAGGATTCAAGAACTAATTCGAATTCAGTGAAGTAATCAACAGTAGGAGGACAGTAGACAACACCAATAATGGTTTTGGCTCCTTTGACACAGACTTCAAGGAAAATATACTCAGCAGAAGCAGAATAATATGAAGAGGAAGTAGCTAGTACTTTATATGGAAAGTCACTGCGAAGATATATGGCCACACCACCCCCTACCTTACCAATCCGATCGTTCCGTATAAGAACGAAACCAGTAAGAGGGTAGGTGGTGGACAGGAGATGTGGTTTGAGCCAAGTTTCGGAGATCAGGATGGCATGAATATTGCTGTTATTAAACGCATCGTACAACTCGCTATAGTGGCTTGGAACACTTTGAGCGTTAATGTGACACACGTTCACCATCCGATTTGACTGACCATTGAAATTTTGTTGCAAATAGTCACCAAGAGTGTAGCTGAATGAACAAAAGCTTTCATCGCTAGAAGAAGCAGTAGATTGGTTGGCAGAAAAATAAGACTCATTGTCTGACATAAATATAAATAAGTAGGTAGTTAGTAGAAATAAATATAATATAATATAATATATAATAAATTATACTAATGCTAAAAACAGACCAACAACACGTGCAAGGCACTGCACCACCCACCAGCTTACACCAACACTAAAACAAACATGGTAATGGTATTCAGCACATAAATAAATACAACAAAACCTATTAAATTTTTTGCATACTCTACTGGAAGCAAGGTAAAATCCGGTGTTCCCAAAAATATTAAAAGAATATTAAATTACACATTAAACATAAAAAGAAATAAAAAATATACAGAAAACAAAATGACACTCAGCAGCAGCTAAATCGTAGAGCTAAATGAAGCGCAACTTGGAACGAAACGTTATTATTATCTGTGTGAGCGAGCACTGACGCAAACACAATGCGGCAAACGCAATTTCAGAACGTTTACTTGGAACGTCAACGTCAAATTACCATTACTAACGTCAAGTTGACATGACAAGCCGACATTCACTCACAAACACAGAGCATATAAATACAAACTTAGTTGACAACAAAAAAGTAAAAAACAATGAAAATAAGGTTGAAAAATAAAATAAGCACTGGGGGCATTTACAACGCTGTCTAGGGTTGAAATGAGGCGGGAATATATAGCGCGAATAGTGTTGAATGGCGTGATATTATTGGACTATTTCTATTGGTTGTGTAAATCGGAAATGATCGGTTTTACGACTTTTGTGGATGCTACATAAATAATTTGTGTCGTACAAGTACAAGTAGTACTAAATATTTATGCTATTCAACATTCAAAATCGTGACTTGGTCCGCTACAGTTAGTGATACCTTTGGTTCAGCACACACAGTTGCAAAATACTGGAGCATGTTCTACTATGCTGTCATGTGTTGAGTGAAATTATGTGCAAGCATGCTCTAAATACACGTGAAAGAAAATCGCGTTTTGCACGCTATTATGAACTCTGCTTCAGTTGTGATTTAGTTCATTTTTAATGTACCGACCAAAAACTGCTCAAGCATTGTGCTGCTTTGTCTGCAGTATCCTTTACTATGCTATTGGGATTCCGTAGAAGATCCGGATTTTGGAAATGGAAAGGATTCCAGGAATTCAGATTGGCTAGGTGTTTCCAATGAAACATAATAAACTTTACATTCGTTTTATTACATTATGGAATAATAAATAAACCCCCCATGTATATACCGACCTATCACCGAGACACGTTTCTCCTGCCTGCGGACTATCGCCGTCCTTTTCTAGCTGGGCATTTGCGTATAGTGTTGTCTCGCTCTAGTGGAACTTTGGAGGCTATTCAGGGTGTTGGAATTTTCGATTTGCGATAAATGCATTTTTAGTTGATACTGATTTGATGATAATTTAAGTTACCTATGATGTTTTTATTAATAAGACAGACACTACAAAATAAAAGCAAGATGAAAATGCATAGGATTTCAATTAAATGCAAAAAAAAGAATCTTAGAATTTCAATATCACTTAATTTTACTTGGACGTTCCCAAATTTTATATTAAAGATTCCAAATTTATTTATTTTAAAGAGTAGTTTATCATTCAAAATACGACGCTATACCCAGCCAGTCCAGACGAAGACTTTCAATCATTGAGCATATTTCTTTCCTGCACTATTTTATCATCCCATCATGGTTTTACTGAATTACCATAGCCATAAACCGCTGGCGTCTAAGCAAAACAAATTTTATTTAAAGCATTATTATGCGGTTTTCGAACTTTAGCCGCCATTTTACTTAACTGTCAAAATTTCGGCGCGACCGTATATAATTTCAAACGACCTCTAATTTAATCTTGTAAATAATTAAGCAGCAAAATTTTATTTAATATGGTTCGTTATATTTTTTGTACTATTTGTTAGTTCAAAATTTACGTTAAAGTCGGTAGAATTTTCACTATCTACTCAGCCATTAAAGTAGAAGAAACCACTTCCGAATTAACGGTTTTACCAGGTCTGTTGGCCATAACTCTTCTCTCATACACAATTACAAAAAATGAGAAAAACTAAAATTATTTTTCAATCTACTCCATTATCGACCGCCATATTGAAAGTTCGTTCGAAAACCGCCAAAACCTTATACCACTCCAAAACATGTCTACATTATAAAGATACAGCGAAAAAATGAAAAAATATTCCCGCATGTATATATTTGGATTTAACTTTGGGGTAACTAAATTCTATATACACAATAATAACTCAGCACGGACAATTTCACCGGAAGTCTCCCGAACAATATCTTCTTATCTTAATTAAATACAAAACAGTACTAAACAGAAAGCGTGAAATAATAACAACATGACTGAAGTATTTCTTTTTCAAAATGTACATATAATATACTTACAGACAAAAACAAATATTTACGTACGCAATAGTTACATTTATTTATCGAAGTTACTGACTTCGTTAACAATTTAATCAATGACTTCGATAAATTCTAGTTTCACCATTCTCGAATTCACTTCCATTTTTTGGAATCTATAAGTTTTAAATTTACACTAAGAGAACTTAAATTAATTCGACACTGGAAGAAAATTGGAACGGTATTCGCAAAGTTGGGATTGAGTTTATTAATAGTTTTATATAAAGATTAGGTTATTTCAATGTTAAGAGAAAAAATATTTGGAGTTATTGAAGAGATAATAAGGAATTCCAAGTAACATAGAACAATAGAAACAAATAATGATTTCGAAGCAACAATGGTTTAACAGCTAGGATCGATGTACCATCAAAATAACTAAGTTAACTTTTAATTCATAGATTGTTCAAATTAATTCATTTCAATTCATAGCATATTCAACAAATCTTAGATATCAAAATATGCTAGAAACATAATAGGAAAAACTCAATAACATTAACTTGAGAATGATAAACACCGAGTTAAAAATTACAAAACATTACAATTTATCAATGAAGCTGTGGAGTTAATCAAACCCTAACTTTGCGGAAACAATCCATCATTTACTTACATTTATTGTGATATAAGAAAAACAGTGAGAGCCAAAGTGTCCTGCGTTAGACTTATACAATAAGAAAAAATGCTAACACTTAAAATAACATGTCGTATAAACTTAGGCATTACTTAACAAGTACCGCTTACACCGATTATTATGGGATTACGAAGACAACTTGCGTTTTTTTGGTAAGAACAACCAAGATATAAGTACGCATTGGGAATAGTCGAGGGGCAGAAATCCTGTAGTCTACAGGGTTTCCTAGCATAGATATACAAACTGAAATTTTTACTTTATATAAAAAATCAATAAATACCTACGTTAATTATCACTAAGGAAGCGTCATTTTGGAACGAATTTTAGTAATTTTTTTAAAATGTTTTTATTGCGTTAACCAAGCGCTTAGAAGGACCCATGTCATGTTTTATTTTATTAATTAAATATCTAGCTGACTGCTCTATCTCTACACGTGAAAATATTTTCCATTTCTGAATGGAATTTCTAAACACATCCATCTTTCTTGAGGTATGTCTTTAGAGAAAGGAGTTTTCACTATAATATTTCGTTTTCATAACAATGGTAAATTCACAGTATATAGGGTTGCATAACATTGTTACTGAGTGACAAAAGGTTCAAAAAAAATATCTTCACGTACATGTTACTACTATTAAGTCATCAAGGTAAACAAAAATAAAACGAATTCATTTTTTTTTTGTAGTTTCAACTGATAGTTTGTTAGAAACTAATGAACATTAACAGTTTTACATATTAAGTGTCACTCATTTGAATGATGAAAGCTGGATTCGCAATCCATTACAAAAGTTATAGGTATTTGGAAGAAACCTGAATCTAAATCTAAGATCAATGCAATAAAAATCTATATTAATCTTGTCTATTTCTTAACTTTATAGGCCTCAGGCGTGTTGAATTTTATATTTGCATTAAATCCTATTTTTCAAATTCCCACGTATTTTATTTTAATATCAAATTTTATGACATGGGATCTCCATTATTTTTCAAATATTTGTTACGTATAAATAGACACGGTCTGATACACACACCTTTATGTAAAAGCCATTCAAAATAGCATTTGAATAAGGAAGAATTTGAAATTGAGCTTCATTACAGCCAAAATAAGGAATAGTAGGAGCCAAATTATCAAATTGCAAAGCTTTGATCACGATCGATCAAATATCAATTGGCCGCAAATGGCTCCTATGCGGGGTACCGAAATTACAAAATGGAAAACTTTTAGGACAAAAACAATACCCATAAGAATATCTTTACAAATTCTTCAATATGGGTTTTTCAGCGTTGGCGGTAACCACTCAAAAAAAATCACAAGAGTGTGAATTTCCGCATTCTTCTCATTGCGTTCCTACATTTCATACATTACCACGAACCACTACGCTCCTAGCCGCTATCAAATCGCACGATCCTTTATAATCATTACTTTATGACACCTTCTAATAAATTACCATAATTATATTTCTATAGAAATCGTAAGAAATTCTAATGTTTCTACATAAGACTTTCGAGAAGCCAAAAACTGAAGACATTAAGAAGAACTGTTGGATTTTACCTTAGTCCAATAGTAGACAAAACTAGCCTGATATAATGACAAAAAGATCTTACAAATTATATTAATCTTGAACATTGAAACCCACACATATCAAACCAGTCTACTAATTGAACTGGTAAATCTGATGTTTTAAGGCCACCCATTGATCGGAAACTTACAATTTTACTCAATTTGTCATATAATAGAAGATTGAAGATGCAAAAGGTATATTACAAGTAGACAATAAATTAGAAGATGCCACAATTACACTTCATAAATATTTTCGCTAAGTCTTTTGTTCAACAATTTTATTTTGGAATCTTTATTTTACATGGGTGCCTTTATATAATATATATTTCTGCGTTTAAGAACAACTCTATGTATTTAGCAAGTGTTCAAAGTGTTATATTAATTATAATAATATATCAATATGTACGAACAATTGTGATAAAACAGCTCAACTAATTCTCAAGACTAACATAAGAGTTGTTCTTTAAAACGAATGCATTTGACTAGTTCATAAATTTCTATTTATTATTGAGCCATCAGAAATTCTAATTGCGATCTTGGAAAAATATACACGCGTCCGCTAAACGAAATGTTTTCCCATAAACATTGCTAAAACATGAAAATGAATCTCCAGCGGATAACAGAAAACATTTCAATTAAAAATTAAAGGTCCAAAGCATTCGCTTTTCAGGCTTCTGTAGCCTCAAAATTTACAAACTTTGACAATGTCATTCAACAGTTATATAGAATCAAAGATTCGTTAATCAACCTTACTGATGGAGTCCAACCAATCCACAAGCCAGTCCATGAGTAATTTTAAATGACATTTCATGGAAGCATGACAATTAAATTAATCGAAGACTTGAGAAATTATTGGCACAATAACTGACTTTTAAAATATAAACTCATGAGTTTAACATGAATATCAATACATTGCGCTATTGTAATTAAAACTAGGCGATAACAGATTTGGATTCATTAGATATTGAGCTGTTAAAGGTACAAAATTATTGGAATCACTATTACTTATAACGATCCGTATCTAACAGCCTAGCGCTTGGGAAGTAGTAGAGATACACTGTGTTATGGAAAATATGGTCATTATTAATGCTTTTTACAACGTCCAAGGTACTAATTTAATAACCAACGCCTCTAAAATACTTAGGAACAGATTTCATCAAGTTTTTACACAGGAGATAGTTGCTGTTACTATTTTACAATAATAGACCTATTTTATTTTAACTTTTATACATGAAAGACAATAGGGAAGGTTATTGGAATTGTAATGTTAAGTTTCAGCACTGGCCATACATGATGTTCGTCATATTTTTTTAAAGAACACGTCGATCATTGCAACAATCACAATATAC
This sequence comes from Xanthia togata, assembly GCA_963853775.1. NCBI lineage: Eukaryota > Metazoa > Arthropoda > Insecta > Lepidoptera > Noctuidae > Xanthia > Xanthia togata. The sequence goes on along the minus strand of OY970817.1, from coordinate 7,381,288 downwards.
ATTTCTACACAACACAGTGTAAATCCCGAAGCAAATATAACAGCCCCGTAAAAGCTTATTTTTAAAGAGAAAATATATTACCTAAATTATTTGCCTGTGTACTTAACAATTATCTATTGGTGTCAATGTTGAATTGGCGGGAGTCGCCATCTTGTAACAAATGTCAAACGAATGTCAAATGCCAAAATTGGTTTGTTTATCGTGGCGTGATTGGAAGCTTGAAACGAAGAGGCGTTAACGAGGTTAGCTTCGTTTGCAGAAGACATCAGGCTATAGCTAAGAGTCGAGCTGCCCTCGTTAACAGTTCTAGGACACGTCGCCAAACGTTGCGCAGCACGTTGGAGCGTGAAAACAGAAATCTCCATAGGAAGAACACCGTGGCCACTTGGGTTAGAATGTGGACTATGTGTAATCTGTAACCAAAATTATATTATGTATATCAATATTGAAGTTATGATGACTGGCTTCAATAAATCTGAAAGTTTAACCAAAAAATGAGAGACTACCTCAGTCACTAACCTAGATGGTCCTCTTACATGATCTAATTATTAAGTCTTTAATTGTATGGACTAAAGAGGCTGACGTCTGAGTTTGTTTCGGTATTTCTTCACAAAGACTTGAAATGAACGACCTTAACTAGATTTTATCGAAAAGTTGTGTTATTTTTAACCAATTTAATCTATCCTGATAATCTCGATAAAATGAATTATAAAACATCAAAAGAAAACTGAATAAAAAATAAATTCGTACCAGAGCCTGTATTATAAGCAAAATCAAGTTAAATAAATAAAGGTATACCTTCGTAGTACGGCCCTGGACTTAGGCAACGTGTCTGGGCTCTCTTTGAAGAGGAACCTCCTGATGCCGAGCACGTACGACTCGATGTACGCGTCCCAGTCGATGTTTCGCACGTTGAAGTCGAAAATCCTGGATAAATGAAAGATTTTTTGTCAAAGGAATATTATAAAGGACTGGATCAACCATCTACTAATGCTGCAGCAGCCGCGATTGTTGGCATGGATCATATCGACAATATCGGTTTAATAACTGAAGATACAAAGGCAGATTATACATTATGGAAGTCGTAGTTTCTCGTTACTAAAACTTACTAGTCTTACGATGAAGTAAATGAAGAATATAATCATAAAATGGGCAAATAATAATAATGTGAATAGACATGGTTAAAAAAGTGAAATTTCGTAACGTTTAAAACATTATTTTTGCCATGCGCAATCTAATTTAATATATATTGACACCACTTCTTCTAGCTGCATAGAAACGACATTAGCTAAATCACTAAGATATCCAAAATCATCATCTTGGTCTTACCTGCGATCGTCAGGCGAAAGCGACGCACAAAGAGCCTGCACGTTATCATCAGCGAAGGCCCACTGGCGCGTGGTGAAGTACTCCAGACATGCAGCCGCTTTCTCTAACTTGTTCTGTACGCGAACCATCCTGGAAGAAAATGTAGGAATTGAAGAACAGTGATCTAGTTTCTAACAGAGTTTAACAAGAAAACTATTAGGTTATTCTTAAAGGTTTAAAGACTTAAGAAGCACCAGTCTGTAGACGGTTTGGTAGATGATGGTGCCGATTCTCTTGAAAAAAATGCCCAAACTAACACAAATCACAAATGCCTCTAAACTAGACTAAAAATCACCAAAATTTAGTTTATTTCTGTCAAACGATGATTTCCCATTCTGAAATAGACTAAAGTGACACAATTTAACTATATTTTACTTTGACAGCACTAAGATGGCACTGAGATTTTAATTTAGTGAAAATGTCAATTTTGCTATTCTGAATATGACGTTATTAACCTAAAATTTTAATTGTCTAATCATCATCATCATCATTTCAGCCATGGGACGTCCACTGCTGAACATAGGCCTCCCCCAATGATTTCCAATTTGGCCGATTGGAAGCGACCTGCATCCAGCAGCTTCCTGCGACCTTTATTAGGTCGTCTGTCCACCTTGTGGGTGGACGTCCTACGCTGCGCTTGCCGGTACGTGGCCTCCATTCCAGAACCTTTCTGCCCCATCGGCCGTCAGTTCTGCGCGCTATGTGCCCCGCCCACTGCCACTTCAGCTTGCTAATCCGTTGGCCTATGTCAGCGACTTTAGTTCGTTTGCGGATCTCCTCATTTCTGATTCGATCTCGCAAAGAAACACCGAGCATAGCCCTTTCCATAGCGCGCTGAGTGACCTTGAGCTTTCTTATGAGGCCCAAGGTGAGAGGCCACGTTTCAGTTCCGTATGTCATCACTGGTAACACACACTGGTTGTAGACTTTCGTCTTTAGGCACTGAGGTATGTTGGACGAGAAGATGTTGTGTAGTTTCCCGAACGCTGCCCAGCCGAGTCGGATTCGACGATTGACCTCTATCTCGAAACTGGACCTACCCAACTGGATCACTTGTCCCAGGTAGACATATTTGTCAACAGTTTCGAGAGTAGAGCACCTAACCGATATTGGGTAGGGCGCAACATGGACTTTCGACATGACTTTCGTTTTGTCCATGTTCATCCGGAGCCCTACTTGTTGGGAGACTCTATTGAGGCCTTCGAGCATTGTGCCAAGGTGTTCCAGCGATTCTGCCATGACCACAATATCGTCGGCAAACCGAAGGTGAGTGATGTACTCGCCGTTAATGTTGATGCCAAATCCTTCCCATTCCAGGAGCTTGAAAGCGTCTTCCAATGCAGCGGTGAACAGTTTCGGAGAGATAACATCTCCCTGTCTTACGCCTCGCTGCAGAGGAATAGCTCTCGTGCTCTGCTCCTGTACTCGGACCGACATAGTGGCGTTTTTGTACAAACACTTCAGCACCTCGATATACCGATAATCAATATGGCACCGCTGGAGAGATTGTAGCACTGCCCAGGTCTCGATCGAATCAAAGGCCTTCTCATAGTCCACGAACGCCAAGCATAGTGGCAAGTTATACTCCTCGGTCTTCTGTATAACTTGCCGCAGCGTATAGATGTGGTCTATGGTACTAAAGCCTTTTCGGAAACCGGCTTGTTCGGGAGGCTGGAAGTCATCGAACCTACGTACGAGACGATTCGTGATGACCCTCGAGAACAGCTTGTAGACATGGCTCAGAAGCGAGATGGGCCTGTAATTCTTTAAGGAGGTATTATCCCCTTTCTTAAAGAAGAGTACCACCGCACTTCTGTTCCATGCCTCTGGCGTTATTCCTTCGAGTAAGACGGAGTTGAAGAGCCTCTGAAGGACCTTCAGCACTGGTGTTCTACCCGCTTTCAGGAGCTCTGATGTGATTCCGTCTTCACCCGGCGCCTTGTTGTTCCTAAGCTGTTTGAGGGCCATCCTAATCTCGTATAGGCTGATGTCCGGGATATCGTCGGTATAGTGTCGGGTCAGCTTAGCTCTAGGATCTTGGGCTGAGCTACCAACAGGTTTAGTGACCGACGTGTATAACTGTCCATAAAACTTCTCGATCTCCCCCAAAACCTCGGCGTTTGACGACGTTATACTGCCTTCCTCCGTTTTCAGCTTCGTCAGCTGGCTTTGCCCAATAGATATGTCTCTTGCGAACACTTTGGAGCCTTGGTTCCGCTCTATCGCTTCTTTAATACGGTTCGTATTAAAGTTGCGAATGTCATGTCGCAAGGACTTCCATATCCGTCTATTGAGCTGCCTATATGCCTTAGCGTCAACGGAGGTCTGCAGTGCCATTGAACGTCGTTCTGCCATGAGGTTGAGAGTTTGATCGGTAAGCTTTTGCGGCCTGTCTGTACGACGGGGTCTGAAGAATTTTGACCCGACCGCTCGGACAGTTTCCACGAACCTGTAGTTAGTCTCGTCCACTGACTCGCAGTTCTCCAGGCATTCAAAGCGATTTGACAACTCGAGCTGAAAGCTCTCGGGGCAGCAGATATGGGCATTTGAGGGTCGGAGCGTAGACTTCATCAAACGGGACCTTTCCAGCTTGACGTTGATATTCAATGTGCCTCTGACCATTCTGTGATCACTGCCGGTTTTAACCCTGTTGATCACAGAGACATCATTGAATATTCGTCGCTTTGTGGTCATGATGAAGTCTATCTCATTTCTCGTGGAACCATCGGGACTCATCCAGGTCCACTTCCTGTGAGGCGGCTTCTGAAAGAAGGAGTTCATCATAAAGAGGTCCTCCTTCTCCAGAAATTCTGCTAACCTCTGTCCCCTGGGGTTCCGTTGCCCGTACCCAAATTGCCCCACTCTCAACTCATTATCGCCTCGAATACCCAGTTTTGCGTTGAAGTCCCCCATTACAACATTGAAGTAGGTTTTAGTAGTATGTATGGCTCTACTTATGTCCTCATACATAGCCTCTACTTCCTCATCTGGGCGTGCCGAGGTCGGCGCATATACCTGGATGACCTTCAGCGAGTATCTATTCGATACTCTGACTATTAGGTACGCAACCCTGCTTGACACACTTCCGATGGTAACGATGTTGTTGATGAGGGACCGGTGGACGAGAAACCCGACACCACCTTGGGACAGTTTGTCGCCCTCCCGGTAGTAGAGTAGGTTGCCGGATTTCAGGGTTATCGTGTCCTCGCCCGCTCGTCGGACTTCTGATAACCCCATGACACTCCAGTGCAACCTACCCATTTCTTCTTCCAGCTCAACAATCTTCTCGTCAGTCCTCAAGGTGCGTATATTGTGTGTTACCAGGGCCAGTCGTCGTTGGGGGTCTAATTGTCTAATAGATCTCACCATTTTTAATCGCGGCTAAAAATGGTGTGGATTATTATTAGTTGTCATGAACTAAAATTCACACGAACACCTCGACTTCAGGTGCAAAAACAGTACTTATATCTCGAAAATGGTGTGTCCTATCGCAAAAATAATAAAAATTTCGACCCCCTTTATGAAACCCTTATTTCCCTAATACAACACGTAGATAATAATTTTTCATAGTTTCCACACAAAAAGTGATAAATAACATATAAAACACGTCGAGGCTGCCTGAATGCGCACCTCCGGCTCTAAAAAATTCACGGAGTACGGCAAACAAGTATGTACAGTAGTACCCAACTTATAAGGCGCGTCGTGAATCTTCGTTCGCACAGAAAAGAAAGTATGGCCCCGAAGATTAACGAAAGAATGCTTAAAAGTTACAATCAACCTTAGATCACTAATATAAGGTTCATAATACACTGCAGCCGTTAGTTCCGTCTCACTCGCAAGTCACGCCCCTCCGCACAATTACACTTCGTGCCAATTTTATCGGGCCATCAGTTTTCACCAAATATAAGTATATTCAATTAAAAATACAGGCTATTAAAAATTTACGATTTATTTAATAAACAAATAGGTATTTATTTAGTAAACAATAGAAAAAACTTAATCTAAAGGCCGCACTCCTGCTATCCCAATATCACTCTGAGCGTCGCTACTATTACCATCACTATCACGATTCGAACTATCCGATGAGGATGATGTATCTTCGTTGGTGTTTATTACAAAGTGGTCCAATCTATCGTCGATGGCCTCTTCCAATGTCATAAATTCATCTTCACATTTGATAGCATGATCTACAACTTTTTGCCACTCGTCTGGCCCGATGGATGCGAATTTTTCAGACAAAAGACGCTGCACTTCGGTCAAATTCATGGCAATATTGAATTTGCTTACGTGACCTTTCACCTGCGACCAAATGTTTTCTATTGGATTGAAGTCCGGATGATATGGAGGGAGCCTTAACACTGTGTGGCCGTGAGCTTCCATTATGGTGTCAAGCGAGTACTTTACATAGAGATGCTTATGGCGTTTAATTATATCGTACAACTCCGGTTTATACGCTTTGATATTGAAAGGTATGTTTTTATCCTTTAACCAATCCTGCATAATCTTTTTTACAGAGTTACTGTTCGGTGCCCTGTCCTCTAATGTGCTATGGTATGACGCATTGTCAATGACAAACACAGAATTCGGTTGGAGGTTGGGAATTAATTTCTCTTGCAACCATTTCTCGTAATTTTCTTTGTTCATCTCACTGTGATAGTCTCCTGTGGTCTGAGCCGATTTGTACATGAGCAAAGCATTTGGTATGAATCCATTAGCACCCCCAGCATGCACTATAATTAACCTCGGTCCCTGCGAAATTGGTTTTTTTATGCCTTTGCCTTGACCGTCAGACCAGACTTGTTCCTTGGTGTGGGTCGAATGAACATAGGTCTCGTCGCCATACACAATAGGTCTGCCTTCATGCCGATACTTTTTTATTTTTCTTAAAAATCGTATTCTTAATAGCCTTACTTCGTGTTTTTCCGCCAGCAACTTACGGTTCGTTTGCGTTTTCCTAAACTTAAATCCTATCTCTTTTACAATTCGGCGCAGAGTTTCTCTGCCCCCTTCGAAGTCGATATCTCTTTTTAATTTCTCCAATAGCGCTCTCATTGTGACTACCTGTTTTTCTTCGCGGTGAAAGTCATAAATTTTCCTGCGTATGGCTTGGTATGAAAAATCGTCCAATTCCTTACGATAAGTTTTTTTCACTTTACCCTTTTTCGGCGTTCTAAAAGAAGGCCCCGCAGTGTTTTCACCTGTATGTTGATCCTTCTCTTTAAGAATTCTCGTTATTGTTCGTTTTGAAATTTGTGTAGCTTCGGCCGTTCGGTCAATAATTTTCAAAAATCGATCTTTTATAAATGTTGTGTTTTTAGACTCCTGAGCTTCTTTCTTCATAAACTCGTGGACATTGAAAATAATTTCCCGAGCTTGACTTTTAAGCGGTTTCCCCCTTTTAAAAGAACTCATTTTAAATAATAAAAAAGAAAACACTTTTGTTGCCACTACGTGTACTTTCGCCTGCTGCGCGTGCACTCGATCAGAAGTATGGCGGCTGACTAACATGCCACGCGGCGCGCGCTAACATGGCGGCAGCTGCCGACCAATAGCGGTACAGGAAAAAGAAGCGCGGCGCGTGGAGCGTGCCGATTGGTCAATAGCATTTCCCGCGCTTTGAAAATTCATCTTCTGCGCAGGTACATCGGTAAGCCATATCAGTTGGGTACTACTGTACCACGTGAAGTCGCGATTGTCAAATTCGATTTTAGTTGTGTCAAAATAATTTTTATATTTAGACATTTTATTGCAATTCTCATAGCCAAAAGTAACCAATATACAACGAGTTGAATGTTCTAAAATTAAATCCAAAAATGTTACAATGAATCTAATTCTTGGATATATCAACAGCTTGTTTTGATGGGATTTTTTTATTTCTGGCAGCTACTTTGCATAACGCTACTGTAAATTCTGCCTCATTTATGAACGAAAGCCAATTCACATATTCGGAAGTAGTAATCACTTTGCAAATTCTTTATCAAACTCACAATGGGGAATGTCTTCTACTTAGAGGACATTCTACTTGATTTTGCAAGCATGAGTCTGTTATGTCATTAAGTTCATTGTAGTTCAAAACATGTAATAAATACACAGTTATATCAATATAGTAAACATACATGGGTTTCTTGCCAGTAGCAGTGGCAATTAGATCCATGATGGCGGCGGGCGCGCGATGTTGCAACAGCGACAGCGTACCGTGCTTCAATCTATTGCTTGTTATGTCTCCTCCTGGGTACCATAAGACTTCGTCTGGAAAGAAAAAAAGGTTTCTTTAGCGACCAATTTAGTCCAAATGTTTTGAAGAAACGTCTGCTTTTACAGACGTACATAGTCTCATTATCGTAAACGAGTAGTAGCAAATTTCCAGATTATATATTGAAGTCCGATGACTCCCAGCAGCTTTAACTCGATCCCAGAAGACTATTTTTGGGTTGTTTCCAACCTACTTATGAACTGAATCGCAGACTACTATGAAGTGGAAGTAATGGTGACAATCGTAGAAGTTGTACGTTTTGCTAAATTAAATTGTCAATGACAGTCAATAGCTTTAACGGGTTCCAGAAAAGCATCTCTTTACTTGCATACATTAACAACTGAATCGCAGGCAACTTGGCTGAGATAGGTAAATGAAGATTTCAACAACTGATTCTTGGAAGTGCAATGAACACTATAGGATATTGTGTGAACAGATAACTATGAATATGAGTTTAAACTTACTGAACGGATGTTTCCGCATGTATTTGAAGCTGGTCTTCACAAATCGTTGCCACGTGATGGGGTTCTGCTGGCCGGTGCAACAGTTGTACACCACTACGCCCTCACCTCTGTAAATAAAAACGGATAATTTTAAAATTCAATGTTTATAACATCATTCTATGATAAGCTAGTTATAGAATAATGCGCTAGTAGTGCGCCAAAAACATTAAGCTCACGATCATCAGTTACCTACTAAAAACATATTCTCTGGAGATGTGCCCAAAAAATTAAATAGCGGAGGTAGAATCCAAAACATTGACCATACTTAAAACCTGGCTATAATAAACGATAAAAATGGTGACATCAAACATGACGCATCAAAGACTTATACACAAGTGATAAGACAGCACTGGTAGACAGTTGAATGTGACAAAGTCCAGAACTAACAAACGTTTTCGTAAATTGATTGTACATTGGCTTAGTAACGCAACGCTGCTTTAGTCATAGATTATCTCTATCGTGCGTGCGTTATTGCATTGAATATAAATCGTAATAAATAATCAATTTTATGCCTTTTCATTAAAGACTAAAGTTTTCGACACTAGAATATCACTCTACCTTTAATTGTTTTAGTAAAGTAGTTGTTGGAAAACAATTACAGTTTTTAATTGATCTCCAACTACGATTAAATTAATTAATCGTAAAGCTTTCAGCTAAACATTCTCATCGAGAAATTTGTAAACATAGCCACTGCTACTCCAATAGAAAGGAGACTTAGTAATCATTATTATCATTCTCCTGCCATTTTGCCAATTTATTCGTGGAAATGAAATGAAATTGTTTATTCTGTAAATTGGATATTGGAATCACTTCTACATTTCATACTTAAAGAAAAAAAAATAGATTTAGTCGACATTTCTCTGACAACCCATGCGAAGAATTACGGGTCAAAGTCTCTTTTAAAGTCCAAACATAATCTTGGTCAGACCATATGAGGACCATGCACCATTTTATTGTTGCCAAAAATAGTCTATTGTGGAAATAACCACACAGATTTAAGTGGACCTGCCTGTCCAGTCAGATTTGTCAGTAATCGTGGAGCTCAACTTAGAACAACAACTTTGTTAGCGTAGCATGTCTTCTTCCATACCTTATCTCTATTGGGCGTCATCTCAGAAGTAATGCTCTTTCCAGCCATATCATTTTTCACACAATCTTTTTTGGCCTTAAAATACCAGGAAAATAGGAAGTACCAAAATAATTTTCACAATTATTCCGAAGTATTTTTACACTTACCGTCTCAAATGCGTCCTCCACGCGCAAACAATCATTAGATTGATAACAGTATCGACGGGTACCAAGTCTGCAACCTTCGTGCCAGTTCCCAGCATCGTACGGAAGATTCCCTTGCCCACCGCTGCGATGATACCGTTGGGACCATTCCAATTGTCCACCCAACCTTTTACTGGCTCTCGGGCTGATGAGAGCACTGGAAGAGAAGGAAATTCGTGTTTTAAACAGCTGGAATTAGTAATAGCTTCATTGACGCGCTTCAGCCTGATTACGATCGCAATTCCTTTAATTTAGAATGGGATTCATAATATCTTCTTGATTGATAATATAGCAGAACATGAAAGATCACATAAATTAAATATTGCGTCAACGATAGACTATGTTTTCCATTAATACTATAATTTTCAGTCCTATGCGAAGATAGAAAAGTGTCAAAGTCAAATAATTTATTTCAATTAAGCACAAAAAAGGCACTTTTGAACGTCAAAATTTACAAAAAGTAATAATAACTGATTCTAGTCGCCCATTCCAAAAGGTAGTTTTCGTATGGAGAAGAATGGGCAAGAAACTCCACCGTTACTCTTTTAAAATGTTTTCATTATATCTTGTAACTATACACTAATTATATGTGAAGACAATGCACCTAGAATAAGATTAAAGTGTACAAATAACAGAGAACTGAGACATGGACTAGTGTTTACGTCAATTACAGACGTGTACAGCATCAAAAGAGAAGAAAAAAACACAATTCACGTTACAAAAAAATAAATAAGAATAAATGAAAACAAAAATAACAAAAGAACAAAAACGAGCTAAAATCTCGGTAGTAGAAAGAATACCTATTACTTAATATAATACAATTGAAATTAAAATATTACAGTACATTATCCTATCTATATACAGCACGTGACAAATAATCAGCTGATCATATTACGCAATTCCTATCTACATACAAACTTCAGCATAAAATTGTATAATCATTGTCTAGATCTCATACTTGAAACAACACTTACGCCTTCTCGATTCATCATTGATAAGATAGATTATATCCAAATTTTGTGATAGTATTGTAACACAATTCTTAACTTTATAAATATAATATAGATAAATACTTAGTAATGATAGAGATGATTGTTTGTTTATTATTTGATTAGACGAAACATATCCTGGATATATCCAGGATATATTTTTGGATAGGAAATTATAGTTATAATTTACATTAACACCTGAACTTTAGGTGTGCCTCAAGGAATAATCTTAGGCCCCATTAGCATTAGCACAGGTGTGAGTACTATGTACTAAAGAGGTACCATTTACCGGGTAATATGTAGTATTTCACTGACTTTAATGTGCCCTGGCGGCTGTGAGTATGTCATGCTCACTCAAATGTCTCGCTGATGGTGGCGCGTGTGTTGGATCATTTAGCTCCCTTCAAAATGGTTGAGCTAAATGGTGCTGATCCATGCGTCATGTTCGTGAACGGGCGCCGTCAGTTGGGACTGGTCATCTCTTAGCTGCCATGGCTTATTTTTATTTATTTTAAGTTTTTGAATGATTCTTTTTTTTTTCTTTTTATTACGGGCGCTTTTACGAACGTGCACGTCTTTCTACATTGTTCTCACATGCATAATTTCAAAATGAATGATGTAACCAATATTTTGTAACAATTTTTTTTTATTGAAAAGAGTGTCCGTGGAGTTTCTTGCCCGTTCGTCTCCATAGGTACCTACTACGCTTTGGAATGGGCCACTAGCTTCATATTTTTGACTGGCCAACCCCTTGACAATTCAAAAGTGCCTGTAAATGGTTTAATTAAAATAAATGCTTTGAGTTTGAGTTGAGTTCATATCAAAATCAATTTCTTATAAAAGAGAAAAGAGGTAAAATGTGGGTTAGTATGAAGGCGGATAATGGGGAGCTACAGTAATGCCGAGTATCACAGGATTTTATATATAATAAATTTCAGGCAGAAGATAGATTGCAATATCCTATTTACAGAATTCTAAACAGATCTTTCTAATTTGAGGCAGATCTTTCTTTAGAGTCAAATACTCGCTATGCACATATTATTTACTACCTTCTGCCCAAGACTGGCGACTGGCGTTCGCGTGGAAGTCGATAAAATACATCCCATGTTACTCGCTGATAATGTAGCTTTATTTAGGTGAAAGAATTTTTAAAATCGTTTAAGTATTTTTTGAGTTTATCAATTACAAACAAAAAATCAAATCTTTTCTCTTTATAATATCTATTAGTTTCGATTTTAAAACCACTTTAAGACACTTATCCCACAGAAGGGATAAGTGTCTTAGGAATTATCCTTATTTAAATTAAAACATTGATGACTAGCCGTAACCCATCGCATGAACTAAAAGAGTGAAGAATATAAAAATGTTTGTGTGCATCACACAGTCATATCCATATCACAACAGTTGGCTACTCCTCAGATTTTGCACATTAGGGGCTCCCGGGCTTCCGGGTGATGAACTTAGATGTTGATGGTTGGAGAAGGAGAGGAAGGCAAAAGAAAAGTTGGATGAATTGTGTCAAGAATGATATGAAAGATAAAGGAGTGAATGATTGCTGACTGGTGAGGATGGAAGAAAAAAATGTGTTGAGCTGACTCCAAGTAACATGGGACGGGGGCAGAAAGGTGATGAATGACTCGCCGTTAAATAGTCATACCTAGTAACATCTACATAGCAACACCTAGCAGGAATAAGGAAAATTGAGAAATTAGTAACCAAAGTATATCGTCATTGTTTTTAAATTTTATAATTGTCTACATGGAAGTTAGAATTCGTACCTTCGTTATGACGTCAATTCTGATTCAACGTCAATACGTGGTATTGGACACGTACAATTGATACGACTACCTATATTAAATCAATACTCGTATACAATCAATCAATCGGCCAAGCCTTTTCCCAACTATGTTGGGGTCGGCTTGCAGTCTTACCGGATGCAGCTGAATACCAGTATTTTACATGGAACGACTGCCTATCTGACCTCCACAACCCAGTAACTGGGTAATACGAGGTAAAACTGGTTGTCAGACTCTCGGGCTTCTGACGAACTGTAACGACTGTCAAAGATCCACGAATGAGAGGAGGGACCAACGGCTTTACGTGCTTTTCGAGGCTCGATATGTAAAGGTGGACACCCATCCACGGACCAACCCCGACAAGCGTAGCTTAACCTGATGGATCGACCCGTGCGGCTGTTATTACTTAACCACGATCAATATACAATACTTTTTTTAATAGATGACATATTATAATTTAATATGTATAAATTTTGTATAAGATTATAAAAGAGTACATATGAAATTTCTTGCCCATTCTTCTCCATACGAAACTACTTTTGGGAAGAGCTTATTAATGGCCTACTTGAAACAAACGATTTGGCTTTACTTTTATTTTTGTTATTATAAAAAGGTGGTGGAGTCAGAACTTAAGATTAGGTATCAACCCCTGACCCTGGACCCTGTTGGGCACACACAGCACATTTGCACAGTTAAGAAGGAAAACTCACACACTGACTTATTATTATTAGTATTACTTATTATAATGTTAGAAATATAGTATAATTTTACAATGTTTGTAAGTATGTGAGCACCATGCATCTATCACATAATTATGTCATTCCTTAATTTTTCATTCTTTTTACCTATCGTGGTATAGTAATCTTATTCTAGGTGTATTGTCTTCACATATAATTATATAATAAGTGTATACAAGATATAATGATTTTTTTAAAAGAGTAACGGTGGAGTTTCTTGCCCATTCTTCTCCATACGAAAACTACCTTTTGGAATGGGCGACTAGAATCAGTTTTTATTATTTTTTTGTAAAGTTTGACGTTCAAAAGTGCCTTTTTTGTGCCTAATTGAAATAAATTATTTGACTTTGACTTTGACTTTGAAAGAGGAAGAGTGCTCTATAATCGGAAAACAAATGCACATGAATATTGGAATTTCTTATATACTTGAGACATCTGTGAGCACGATATCGATAATTTTGATATAAACTACATTACCTATTACCTAAGGTCCTGTGTTTCAAAATTTGCCAAAGATGTAAACAACAATGGCCACTCAAAATTGTTTATGGTTTAGTGATGTAGTATGTATGCTCTTTAAGGCGAGGTTTTCCGTGTCTGTAGGCCTTTGAAACGCTACCTCCGCCTCCCCCAAATGCAGAGTGACGTATTTAATTACGATGCACCGCCGACTATTTCGCGGAAAATCCATGCCACAGCATGAAATATTTGCAGTTGATCAACTGAACTAGTTTTTCTTAGATTCGGTTTTTTCAATAAGTTTACATTTTATGGGACCTACGGTGTAATGAACTAAAATGATTACTTAAAATGTCCTGTGTACCTAATGGGCGTTTTCACGTTAACAGATAACGACACCAACCCGATACCTACCGATACGTCGGCACTCGGCAGCTATTATACCGACATCGATTCGATACCGATACAATTATTATCGGCCCAATGATATTGGTGAATATCGATGACCATCGCGACGCACCAAATAACCACAGTGCCTACTAAGTATCAACGTCTTGAAGTCGGCAGTGAGAAAAAGTGTGTTCAAGTGAAAGAATGCCGCTACTCTCCCCGCACTGTGTCTTCGCTGGTAGATATCGTGCCTATGTCGGTGTCGGTCGCTGACTGCGACGATATAGGTTACGATAACAAGACAAGGCACTAAACGTATCCGATCATCTGATCGCCAATATCGTGTCGATGTCGGGTCGGTGTCGTTATCAGCTAATGTATTGTGTGTGTGCGTGCGTGTGTTTATTTTGTGACAATTAATTCATTTTATATAAAAAATAAACAACATTTTTAACTTTTCATATACCTACTGTTATGGGAGAGTTCGTAGAACGTACAACGACAAACATGAAGTTTAGGCCTCTTCTGTCATCTATGGTTTTAATAAAAATCAATAAAAATAATCTCATTAATAGTCACCTAACCATAGCCACCCTTGTACAAACTGCTGATTTTTTTAGTGATAGCTGGGGTAGTCATGAATAATCTGTAAGAAGCAGTTCGTGTATCAGTGTTGTGCCATTAGGTTAGTATATGAAGGAACGCAGACGTTTAATAAATTCACGTATAACGAAAAAATTCACAAGCAATGGGAAATTGCTACTGACGAGTGTTACTTGGGCGTTTCGACCTCAGGAGGAGCTGCTTCTCACACGGATAACTCTGTCACTTGCTCGCTAGTCCAGCTAGCCAGCCAGTCGCGTCACCAGTCCTAAATATCTGTACCGAGACCAAAACTACAAACAGTGTACAGTGAAGATTGATAAAATGTGGCTGTTATTTTAGTATATTGTGATGTCTTATGACTTTCACGCGAATGAAGTCACGGACAGAAACTAGTTTCAGATAAACATGACTTTGCGGTAGTAAGGTGAAAGTTTAAAATTGCAATAGTGCTACTGGGTATCTCAACGGTCACGCAAAATGTAATTTTGATAGAAAATATCAAAGTCGTAATTTCGTTCGTTATAAAAAGAACTATTGTGCAAAATTGCATGCTTCTAGACCCAGCGTTTTAGGTTGTGCATTGTCTGTCAGTGAATTTAAGAATTTTATCAAGTGAATTTAAGAAAAAAAATGGCGAATTTCCATACAAACTTTCATCTTTATTTCGTCGGGATTTTTGTTAAGTTGGATGGGCTAAAAATGGCCTTACTGTTTCGCTTATACTGTGACCATATTTTTTTGTTTTGGATATTTCCCACCGCTCATGAAGATTCATAAATATTGACAGCTATTTATGAAGTAACAATTGACGTACTTTATTGTCAAGTGACGTACCTAATTTCGATGTCCTAAAATAATTGATTCGATAAATTAAAGCTCTATCAAGCTATAATTTATCGAATCTATTATTTTAGGACATCGAAATTTTAGAACGACATTTTATCGTATACAGTAGTTTCGTATACGATATCGTAAACAGTGACTTTTTGTATCTAAAACTGAGTTGTTCATACTGAGCCAATACGATAAAATCACGGATTCAAGAAAAAAAATTGCGTTGCTGGCTCCGCTATTCGAAAAATATTATTATATTTTATTTGTCTTACGTTTAGTATCAGTTTCTCAATTGATTAAGAGTGTTATGTTTTATCTGTGTCAGTTTCATATCAGTTGATCAATTGATTTAAAGTGTTGGTAAAATGAGTGATTCTGGAAGTTACGCATTTTAATAAATAAAATAGAAATGGCGCCGTTGCAAATTAAACATTATTTAGTAATAATAACAAGTGCAAGTATATTTGTTGAGAAAATACAACGACGAAATAAGAAAAATAAGAAAATTATTTGATATCCTTACTTCTGAATTTATAACAATATAATTACGATTTTTATCGTGTTCCATACATTTGTACATGTTAGTATAGCACATTTGTTTGAAACACCATTTCTTTTTAAAATTTTCTTTGTTCTTGCGAGAGGGATAGTTGTTTGAAATATTCAATATACAACCGACAACCGGACAAATTGTAGGTATATGATGTGTTTATTAATGTAGGACATGATATTAGCAAAGACAATTCCATAGAGAGTGAATACAGTAACATGGATTAATCTGATAAAAAATATAAAAAAAACTTCTTCTTACGACGATAAAAAATTATATAAAACTCGCACTTGACTATAATTTTATCGATAATAATTTATAATGTGTCTAACACAATTTTAAGATGACAATTAAACGTCATCATATCGCATAGAAATAATCTCACTTTCGAAAACAATATTATGAATTAAAACTATATTAAAATTACCTAATATTTTTTCTGAGCTGTCGCAATTTCATATCTAATGTGTTCTTCTTTTATTAGATTTTTTTTTAACAACTGCAGAGAGAGCGTATTTTTAAAAATTTTGACACAGGTCCACCTCCGCTGACGTCCCGCAGGACTCTGAGCGCGAGCCGATTTAGCCCGATTTACTATATTTGGGTTTATTTTAAAAAAATCTACTAAACTTAAAAATCCAATCTTTAAATAACCTCTAAAATACGATTACCTCATCATACATGCAATTTTCATATTATTTTGTGCTGTAATTAGGAAATGAAACGAAAAATGGTTTTGAAATCGACCCTGTTTCGGATTTTTTTTTGATCGAGCAAATTACAATTTATCGTGTTTTGAACCTTTAATTTCCCTCAAACAAGGATGTATCTATGACATATATCTTTTTCAGTTCCTAAATACACTAATTTGACCATTTAAAATTGATTTAAAAACAGGCAAATTCGTAAAACCTCCCCTTAAGTTTTGGTGCTATCGATATTACGATTTTTTTTAGTAGTGTTCATCAGTATTTTTTATACTGAGTAGCTTTCAAATCAAAAGCAATTCCATTGGAAATATGTTCCTATGTTGAACCGTGAAAAAGAAACCAGATATAAATACAATCTACAATTACCTATAATAAACCTAAGACATTATTTGATAAGGAAAAAAAGACTGCATCTTTCACCGTGGACTAGCTCCAACAGCATCTTGATAATCCTAGCCGAAAATCACGATTGTTGTCAGTATAATAATTATACATACATTAATTCTTTTTTTTCATAAGATTATTAAATACTCATTGAACAAATAGTCGATATTTATTATGTCAGTCACTGGGATAGGAGAAAGATTGTTGTTTTTATGCTTAGTTTATTTAGAAAGGCTGTCATTACTGTATACTTTTTCAATTTTTAGGTGTTTGTGATTATGTAGATTTAAATATGTTTTACTTTTGCATGCCGTAAGGTAGAGTGTGTTGGAACTGCTTATAATGCTTACTTACATCTTATTTTGTACCCACATTCATTGCAAAATAAATTATTTCTGATTTCTGGTATTTTAATGACAAGATAAATTTAGACGAGGTAAAAAAGGAAAAATTCAAAATCCATCCCAGTTTTCGATTTTATTGTTATTATTTAAAAGTTTAGAAACACGCACAGGATATAAAAGTGGGTGTGTCCAAATCCAGATTACTAAGATAATGTATTAGTCACTTTCCTGTTAATGATGATTATGTAAGTAAATGATAAAAAGGAAAAAAGAAGCAATGTAAGGTTTGAGATCTTTTTCCTTATTGTCTAGATAAGCATTAGATCTTAACCGGTTGATATTCATCTTAGAATTCGAAGCAACACCATAATCACGCTAACTGATGATATTGTATCTACCGTCCGCAAATCTTAGCCAACTCTATGACTGTAGGGCAAAAAAAACAATCGAATACCATATTTTAAGTTAAAGACATCTGGAAAAACCACGACCAAAAGAGTAACGGTGGAGTTTCTTTCCCATTCTTCTCCATATGAAAACTACCTTTTGCAAGGAGCGACTAGAATCATTTTTTTTTGTAAATTTTGACGTTCAATAGTGCATTTTTTGTGCCTAATTGAAATAAATTATTTGACTTTGACACAATGCGCAAAAAAATAATTCCGAAAATGTACCTATCCTTGCATTGTATAAATGCAGCCGGTTAACCTAAAAGCTGCATTGACATCAACGTATTATTTATCATTAAACCCAAGGCCACATATAATCGATTAAGGCGAATAATTATTCGATAAAGTTAACGAAACAGTCTGATTACAAATGTAGGTGAGTCAATTATCAAATCATAATATATTTTTATGCATCTATATAATTTCAAGTACATAAAAAATAGTCATGCAGAATTTTCATTTTTTTTAATATATAAGTAATGCTTATACTGTTTATCGACTATAACACTTTAATCACATGCATTCAGTCTTAAATATGACCATGTCATCGAGATAATAGTATCGAAAGTATGTAAGATCGATCTTCTCCCATCTGTTTTATATTGCAAATGGGTAGCCTAGATAAATATGCTCAATGTTCATGGCTACTGTAAGAATATTTATTTTAAATAATTATTTCACTGTCTTGTTTATCAAACGAATTAGATTCCAATTATAAGTTTAAAGCATGTACAGAACATGTAACAGTTAGGTTGCCTTCCTTTTTCTGGTCCTAACCTAATACCTGTTTATAGCTGGCACACCGGTAAATGGCACCAGAAAAGGTAGGCAACCTAACAGTTACAAGTTCTGAAAGCTTTATATTTTCAATTGGAACCTAATTTGTTCGATAAACAAGACAGTTACATATGAACAAAAAATAATAATAAAAATGTAATGTCAAAATGTAATATCTTGTCAAAATAGTTGCCAGTTTTGTTATTTTTAAGTGACATTTTGACGTTTGAAGTTTGAGCAACGTCGAATTACGTTTTTTTTTAATCATTGGAAAAATCCTTTTGGCCTTGGTCCTGTTATTGGGCCAACACGTAAAATGGCGGATGCGTGGGGACGCATCCGCCTTTTTTTTATGTTCAACCGTCTGTCGAACACTTTGTAACATATAACAAAATTTGATTTAAAAAAAACATTTCATCCGATAAACAGATGGAAAAAGGTGGATTTGAGGCCTCTGTCTCGAATTTTGCGGGCAGCGGGGAGGCGGCGGCGGCGGCGCGGGCGGTCACCGCTTGACTGGAGTGCACCGCTCGTTGCCCGCCCCCGCACCGCTGTTTTCGAGAACCGGTCCATTTGATTTTACGCATAAGATCCTGCCGCTCCCGCACCACCGCCGCCGCCGCACTGCCCGCAAAATTCGAGGCAGAGGCCTTAGTCGGATCTTTGACTATATAAAATATATGGGAATAATAAACATATGGAGAAAATCAGACGACAAGCCTATGATTTTTTTTCCCCATTAAAACCTGAAACTTTTACTGCTGACTTAGTAAAATTGAATCATACAAACAGAAAAAACCACCTTCTTTTCTTATATTCTGATTTTATTTTGATGGAAGGAACTCATTCAGTCATTATTATCTACAGTGCGTTCATTACAACTTGACCCGTGACGCGATTGGTAGTACTGCAGTGCTATTCTGTAACCCATCTCACCGTGAAAACTTAGGCGAAGTGAGCTCTGAGTGAGCTGTCAGTCCCTAGCAGAATGACAGCTCACTTCACGTTCACTTCACCTAAGTTTTCACCGTGAGATTATTACAGAATAGACCGGCTGTTCTGTCAGTCGCCAATTTGATCTATCAGTATTGAAACTACACCTGCAAATTTAGTGCTATCAATCGCGTCACGGGTAAAGTTATAATGAACGCACTGTAGATGTACCTTTTTGTCTTTTTCGATTTGATTATTGTCATGTTTTATACTAGTTTAACTAGGATTATTACCTATTCCTGCCTTTATCATTTGGCTATTATTTAATTTTTTGCTATCTATCTTTTTCGTTGCAGTTTCTAAGAAAAGGAGATTGCCACGGAGCAGGTCCCTTTTGTGGTATCGAGTGCCTGATTTTAATAATAACCAAAAAATATAACTATTTTTTTTTGTGTACAGGGTATTTTTTATACAATTTATTTCATCCTGGGAATAAAGATAAAGTTATTAATAGTTAAACATTACGTCGACATCCGTTTGATTCAATGTAGTCTGTGGTTTGATTGGCATACAAAAAAAAGTTGCTAGGTATCAAAGAATTTAATAACTAAAGCTATCTTTTAATCAATTGAGTAATCGATAATTGAATTGAGTAATTAAAACGATATTAAATAATAAAAAAAACTATAATTTTTTATTTAATTATTTATAACCTATGGGCAGTTTACATCTCAATTAGACCTCAACATTTGAAAACTTCAACGCTACTGTGTTAGTATTTTGTTTTAGGACGATGAGATAGAATGATGTTATCCCTGTCCTTTTATACGTATTATTGTACCATGTATATCTAAAATGAACAACAATGCGTGTACGCCAAATATGAGTTTATGTAAAGTATTCTTGTATTCTTGATGACGAACACTATTGGATAAATAAACAATGCTCATAGTCGATGCGAGTAAAACCGATGGAACAATGACAATAATAGGTTGCTTAAACTCATAATACTCATTGATAAATAATAAATGTTCAGAAAAGTAATAGACACAAAAATAATAGCCATGTTTATTTAGATAACTCCTTAGTAGAAAAGTAGTTTTTATCGATTGATCTATAACGATTTATTAATAAATTATTTAAAAAAATATCTGGCAACATTTACTTGTGAATGTCACAGAACTCGCAGACTTCGTTCTGTGCACAGACTACATAGAGATACTTACGTATGTTCTGTGGTTCGTTACGTGCGTCATTGCTTTGTTTAGATACTGTGAGTTTTGAATTCCGTAATATTTTTCTTAGTTATTATTTACGATACGTGCTTTTTCTGCTACTACCGAGTTGAGCTATTAAGTTCCTGGAGTGCATTACGTTTTGTGAGATATTTGACTCTTAATAGTGCTGTTCTTTGTGAGATATTTGACTCTTAGTGCTACAACAGAAAAACAATTATATCTCTTGAACCAGGGTGAATAAATGAAAAATGGTTTCTGATTATGAAAATACTATGTTTTTACTATTATTTAAAATAAAAATCTTCAGGGCACAACAATTTTCCAGTGGGACCCAACTTTCCTTACAAATCGGGCAATCTCCTTTAATTTTTATTTTATTTTTTCTTTGTGACTTGTCGACCTTCATGGTCGCGGTTTTTTTCTAATTGGTCACTGTTGTAGATTATGACTCACAGGAGTTGCAATGTTTTGGAATACCTAGTGTGATGAGCTTTAGCGTTTTAAACCTTGGTGTTTATAAGTGTGATGGCTTTCCCTGTCTGTGATCCTGTGGACCCTTAAGTGGATTGACCGACATCAATACTATTTTTAAATAATTTGTTTTGAAACTTATTGATTGCATTGCTTAATTGATAATAAATGATAATCTTACCGATAGAAGGCCGAACAATAGAGACGGGTAGGTTACCGCTCTCCTTTATAAGCATATCCTCTGCTAGAGCCTTTGTGAAAGTGTATGTGTTAGGCCTGTCACCTGAAATGTAGAAGAGAGTTACATTAAAAGTTGATCAGAATTGCAAAACGCTCCCACAGTCGCAATTTTAACAAAATCGATATGTGTGACTGTATCTCGTTGGTCTAGGTATGTACCATGATCTCCAAGGTCTGGCAAAGTATTATTAGATTTACGAAACTCTTAAAAGCAGCTGGTAGTATGCATTTATGACCTTCTATCACATACATAACATAACATCCCTTGTTTCCCCGAAGGGTTGGGCAGAGGTGTACCTGTAGAAGGTACACCCACATTTCGCCAGTTATGTTTAAGTCCCATGTAATAGGGGGCGAGCCTATTGCCATCAACCGGGCACAAATCCAGACTCCGGGCTGCTTCTGAGAAATTCCAAATAGAAAAACCCAATAACACTTTGCCCGACCCGGGAATCAAACCCAAAACCTCATGATCAGCAGTAGCGCTTGCGACCATTAAACCAGCGAGGCAGTTTTGTCGACCATTTTCATTACATGGGCCTTAAATTTTTGTATTATATATATCCAGAAAAATTTTGATGTTTTTTTACACCTTGTCTATCCTCTATGAGGAATACAGAAGTGAAGATTTGTTTTCGGCACTAAGGCTGCTCTTCCACCAGAGATGTGCTATGTAGCTATGCTGTGAGGATGTGAAAGCTAAGCTACGAAACGATGTGACCGTTTCCACTTATGCTAAGCTGTGTAACGGAGCGAGTAAGATTTGCTATGAAGATGCGCCGCTGCACTGTGGATCGAAAAAATGTGCTCTCGAAGAATGGAGCTTAAATTTTAAAGTGTCGATTTTTTGTTATAATGGCTTCTAATAGCCGATATTATGCATAAATATATCATAGGATATAATCTGGTAGGCAAATTGGAAATATTTTTTTTTTTGCAGAAAAAATTTATGGAGCTAATGTTTATATCCCCGGAACGGTGAGAATAACCGTATGGCCCTAAATCACAATAGGGACGGCAGAGGGGCTGCGGCTTGTCTGCACATAACTACACCACTCGCGCATCCATAGCTCCCATCCAAAGTAGCATAGTATAATCTCTGCTGGAAAGTCACCCTTATTCTTTAACTAATTTTTTTTTATTTCCACCATTTCCATCCATCCATCAACTTGTAGTAAATAAAAGACCATCCTCTCTATTCACTCACCGACTAAATCCGGTGTGATTCTATCCACCAGTTCATCCGGCAGGGTCTGGACGAGCGTCACGACGTGCTCGGGATGTGCGGGTGGCGCGTACACCGTCTCCTCAACACGTTCGCGCTCGCAGTTGCAGTATGCTGTCGACACGTGCACTAGGGCCTGGAATATTGAGAAAAGTTTGGTTGAATAAAAACTCATCGAATGCATTACCTCCTCTTTCCGATACGGAGGGTACTAAAGATGGAAAGAGAAAGAGAGCCTAGTAAATCAAACAGTCTCATGTTAGATTCATAATCTATGATTCGAAACTTGAATTTGAGTTTTTAAAGAGCCTGCTCCTTAATTGAGGAACACACTTTTAATCACAATTTGAGGGTTTAGAAAGAAATTAAAAAAAAAGGGTTTGGAATGGATATCGCTAATCCATTGCTTCATAGGTTTGAACGACGACTGAACTGATCAAATGAAACCATTCCGATCACTTTTTAATTATGTGTGCTACGCAATATAGGGCAAGAAGCTTCAAGTTTATACTAGTCAACAAGTATCCAATACTATTAAATGAGCAATATTTATATAAATATATAATATTTGTAATCACGTTCTCGAAACTGGCTTTGATGATTTCGATGAAAGTTGCAATATAGGGGTTTATAGGGGCGAAAAATCGATCTATCTAGGTTTCATATCTAGGAGAATTGGCCTTCAGGTACAAGATAGTGCAATCCTCGACGACGCGCCCCACTCCACGATGACTGTACTGTAAGTTATACTTTAATACGGAGCGGAGCGGAGTGGGGCGCGTCGTCGTGGATTGCACTATCTTGTACCTGAAGGCCAATTCTCCTAGATATGAAACCTAGATAGATCGATTTTTCGCCCCTATAAACCCCTATATTGCAATATCTTACACTATAATATTATATTTGAATTGAGTGCTTTGAATTTATCAGATATTTAGTGTGACAACTGATTCAGGCTTTCTGAAACTGTGTGTATGAGTCATAAGTTCATAACTTTTCATGAATAAAATCTAATGATAAAAGTTACATAGAATGTATTATTGACTTATCTTATCGCTAAAAGCGATGTTTTTACAGAGTAAAATGTTTCAATAAATACAGTCATTGTATTTCATGATGACAATCAATCTGCCTAGCCTTTTTCCAACTATTTTGGGGGCGGCTTCCAGTCTAACCGGATGCAGCTGAATATACCAGTATTTTACATGGAGCGATCGCCTATCTGGTCTCCACAACCCAGTTACTGGGTAACAAGATACCCCTTGGTAATACTGGTTGTCAGAGTTTTGGGCTACTGACGACTCGTAACGACTTGGAAAATCCCGTTTAATCACGTTAAATCCCGGCTGTCATTTGTAGATTTTTGACAGTCGTTACGGGTAGTCAGAAGAACAAAAGTCTGACAACCAATCGTACCAAGGGGTATCGTGTTACCAAGTAACTGGGTTGTAGAGCTCAGCCATTTTTCAGACTATCTAAAGTAAATACATCTTTTATGGGGTACTGTGTTAAATGTTACAACAGAATACCTTGTGATATATTAGAATTAAATGGAAGAAAATTTAAAAATCATATAAAAGGTACACTTTGTAAACAAGCATATTACAAATTAGAGGATTATATCCAAGATAAAAATGCTTGGAAACATGCTGGTCCTGCTCCATAGGACAATTCAGAATCTAGACAAAATCAAACTGGTTGCTAATTTAATTGTATATATATATATTTTTTTTTAACATTTATTTTATTCTTTGTGATTACTTGAACTCACACACTGACTTATTATTATTAGTATTACTTATTATAATGTTAGAAATATAGTATAATTTTACAATGTTTGTAAGTATGTGGGTACCATGCATCTATCACATAATTAATTTATGTCATTCCTTCATTTTTCATTCTTTTTACCTATCGTGGTATAATAATCTTATTGTAGGTGCATTGTCTTCACATATAATTATATAATTAGTGTATACAAGATATAATGATTTTTTTTAAAGAGTAACGGTGGAGTTTCTTGCCCATTCTTCTCCATACGAAAACTACCTGTTGGAATGGGCGACTAGAATCAGTTTTTATTATTTTTTGTAAAGTTTGACGTTCAAAAGTGCCTTTTTTGTGTCTAATTGAAATAAATTATTTGACTTTGACTTTGACTTCAGAGAGGCAGTCGCTCCATTTAAGGATCTGTTGAGAAAAATTTCATGCTTCAAAACCCAGTGACTTAGGCTATGCTTTGTTTGTCAGTGAATTAATGAATTTAAGATGTATATTAAGTAGAAAAGTTCTCACCTCAAGACTCAGCATACGATGGCAGAGCTGCACAAGCTGCTGCGTTCCCAGCATGTTGATGGTGACGGACAGCTTGAGCTTCTCGTCGAACTTCACCGTCGCCGCCGAGTGGAACACCACTGATATCTGGTGGAGAAAAATGGAGAATATTGTCAACAGTTTTCTTGAGTTGTTCAGACAGTGTAGGTATTTCTTTATTGTCAATCTAATGTTAGGTATTAAAAGTCATTCTAATGCAGACCACTATATCTGGTGGAGAATAGTGGAAAATATGATCAACAGTTTATATAAGTTGTTTATCCCAGTGTTCTAAATGAAAGGCTTTGCTATTGTAAGTGTGTTACAGAACTACTCCCCTGGTTCTATTTCATAATTCCTTAGCTCCGAATCATCTTGACTTACCTTCTGACAAAGCATAGCCTGATCTGCAGCACTGATGCCCAGCTCTGGTTCAGTGATGTCCCCCACAATTGGGACTATCTTGTTCAGCTCCTGAGGCCGCTCTCTCCGTAAAGTCTCGAACAACTGAGAAGAAATACTCTTCATCAGTAATTGGTTAGAAAGAACATAAATCTTGGATGCGTTACTAAATACGATCAAGATTGGAACCGATTGGTCTCGGCTGTCATTAATAGATCTTTGACAGTCGTCATTGGTTGTCAAGACCGAAAATCTGTCGACCAGTCTTACAAAGGGCTGTCGTGTCACCCAGTAACTGGGTTGTGGAGGCCAGATAGGCTGCAGTCGCTTCATGTACTGATACTCAGGTGCATCCAGTTAGACTGGAAGCTGAACCTAACGTAATTGGGTAAAGGCTACACAGATGATGAGTGATTGGTTAGGATGAACTTCAAGAAACATAGGTTTAGAGACATCATTCAAATGATGTAGATAACTGGGTAGATACGGTCAAAGTTACTGGAATAAAAATTAAAGCTAGGTAGGCATTAGGAGTCTGAACCCTTCTGGATATTTGCCTCGATGGGCCACTATCGTCTCTCAGTAAACTTTTGACATTGTTCATTGCAAGGGGTCACGGCACGTCACTCATTCCAGATGCTTTATGCAGAATTTACGCATGTCCTGTTACATTTGATCAGGGTTCTGGGCAAACTAATGACAGATAGTATAAGGAAGTTTATTGAGGTGCTCGAGATACACCCCAAATATTTCCCGCATATACTATCCAAGACGGCGTACTCTTCAGACCTCCTGATCCATGGCGTGTAGTGTTGCCGTCGGAGAAAGTTCCTCTCGCGATCTGGGAAGTTCATTATAATTTCCCCTCTATACACCCTTAAGTAATTTGCATTCGTACAAACACAATCAAATCCTTTAGAGTCCAAAGTGGACTTTGGTTATAGACGGAAAAACCACATGCTTAATGCATAATCAGTCTATAATATTCCCATTGCTGGCCTTAATCCACCACACGGCCACATTATGGGTTGATAGATGTCACACGTCTTAGAATTTTTGGTTCTAGGACATGCCGGTTTCCTCACGATGTTTTCCTTCACCGTTTTGAGAGCAGTGGTGATGAAATTATTTACACACAGTAAAGCGCCTGTCCATAAATGCATAAAATAAGAATAAATAATAATAACACTTACACACAATGTAAATGTCATTCTATTGAAATAAATAAATAGGTTTATAAATGGCATCTTTGAAATAAGGAAGCTAAACAATATTGAAATGGTCGTGACTGCTTCAATCCTTAGTGTTAAGAGCATAATGCTAAGTACTTAAGGACTTTAAATACACACTTACAACGTGCTAAACGGAGTTACTGACAACTCGAATAAGGACAACGAAAAATATATTTGGTATCAGAAATGTACGACTTCTGATCACTATTAATGGATCATCTGAAATATCTTAACTACCTCTTAAGATTTTAAGTAGACATCATCGCCCTTTTGGAACTGGTTAGACTGGATTCCGAACCAACACACAGTTGGAATGTTGGGGTCAGCTTACAGTCTAACCATTTGCAGCTGAATACCAGTATTTTACGTCGAGTATAAGATTATTATATTTGATTGCATGAAATAAAGATTCTGACGGCAGACAAATAGCTGCAACTCTATGGCGCCATCTCCAAGGGCGAGAAAATCGCGACAATGTCTCGCTGTGCCATCAAATTATCGCCGCGATGATATTGCCGTGTGGAGCTGGATTCATAGAGTTTCTACTGAATTTAATAATAAATTAATTAGCTCCTAATTGATGTGACAGTAGATGAGGATTAAGATTATATTGTGGCGACATCTAGATCGCCACATGGGAACTACGCATCAAAGAGCTGACGTCACACAAATCCTGCATCGCGCAATTAGAGTTTACCGTGCGAACGCCATATTAGATAACTTTTCCGACATCAATCGTTGGGCAGTTGCCCGCCAGACTTGACACCCGTCTGGTCGGAGGATCCTCCATTTTCTATAGAGGGTGAGTGAACTTTACACATCATGCCTCTAAAATATATATATACCTAGCAGCAACCACCTGCGCCATTTTTAATACCTAGGGTATTACCTAGTATCAGAACTTTACTCTAATATCAAAGGTTAAACAATTTGTGTTCAGGGTGGCAGAGTCATCGGCTGTTCCATACATTATGACCGCGTAGGTATTGTAGTTTTTTTTTTGTAATAACCGACGAATAATTTCAACGCAGGGGGGCTTCAGAATCATGTCAAACTGGTCAAACAAAAATTGTTACCATGGATTCAGTATCCATGGTAACAATTTTTGTGTCGATGTCCCGGCCTGTATAAGTATGCGTCGTGTGTTTTTTACATATAAATTCCATGTATATAATTAATATTAAGATCTATTTTTTCACCACAATATTACAAAATACAATTATTTCATGGTATCAGTCAGACAACATTTTAATATTGTGGGGACACCACGTCTCCGCCCTTTTACAAAATGATATCTACATTTTATTTTGTTATGTACTTGTACACTGACAACCAAAAAGATTAAAAAATAAAAAAAAATAATAGATTTGTGTTTTGTTACTGGTACTTACAAAAAATACATGGCATGATGCAAAATATAAAGCCGAATTGTAAAATAAACAACAAAATAAATAATAACAACTATGTAGGTAGTTACTTATTTACATACATACATTTCATTAGTAAAAGATTAATTAAATTATGAATGAGAATTACATATAAATAAATAAAAATCGGCCAAGTGCGGGTCGGATTCGCACACGAAGGGTACCGCACAATAATTAACAAAAAACGCCAAAAAAAACACGTTTTTTGTACCCATGCAAGAAACGTGTTTTTTTTTTCGGCGTTTTCCCTTTAATTTTTATTATTTGTTGTTTTAGCGGCAAGAAATACACAATCCGTGAAAATTTCAACTGTCTACCTATTACGGATCATGAGATACAGCCCTCTGACAGACAGACGGACGGACGGACAGCGGAGGCTTAGCAATAGGGTTCCGTTTGGCACCCTTCGGTTACGGAACTCTAATAAAGCGAATTTGCGCATGCAGATTGCAGATGAATGAATGAAAGAACAACGAATGAATGAACAACTGACCGGTGACTGTGTTAGCTCGGTGAGGCGTGAGGCAACATCCTGGCCTCGCTTCGGCCTCATCAGTAGGTAGATCTTCTTAATTTTTGGACAACTCCTTAACAGCTTTTCAACCAGCACCTGTGGAGAAAGAAAAGAATGGTCAATTAAAAAAATTACTTCATGTTAAGAGAAATATCCGCAGACATACATCTGGCAATTTCAGTTTAAGAAAAATTAAAATTTTGAAGAATGTAATTTTGCCTTGTCTTTGTACACACGTTTTTCACGTTTCTTCTACGGCGTGGTTTGTACGCCGTTCTGTAAGAAACAGTTCCATGTACAAAAGGTCTGACAGTTTCTTTCTGAAGCTAACACCTACACCATAATTGCGTAATACACAATTGTAGTGGTTACAACGCCACATACGAATTACGCATCAAAAGACATGACGTCACACAAATCCTGCATCGCGCAATTAGAGTTTACCGCGGGAACGACATATGTATATAAGACTATCCGACATCAACAGTCGGGCAGTCGGCCCGCCAGACACAACACCCGTCTGGTCGGAGGATCCTCCATTTTATATGGTGGATGAGTGAACTTTACACCCTGTTCCTCATTGCTCCCAAACGATCAATCACAATCAGAATAGTTTTGAAACAGATTGCTAATCCATTGCTTCATAACTTCGAAAAAAAAAACTGCTCATCAACGTAAATATCGCAATTAATGTTGTTGTACTGTCAAAAATGTCTTACGCAATTTGATAGCTGGGTATCGTTAATAGGGTTATGTTACATAAATTTGTGTAACGGTTGGGGTTCGAAATCACGATTCCTCGTTTATTTGTGAGGGTTTTTGTCATCATGTCATAATTTTTAGGGAAGATGCTAATCTTTCTTTATTCACAAGCCTATTTTCGCAGCCATCATTATCTTTGCATCTCACTTGTGTCAACGACTGACAAAATGGTACGAGGTATAAAATTGTAGGGGCAAGGGAAGTTACTCTATTGGGTACTCTTTCTAACTCATCAGATACTCTAGATATCATTATCTTATTTTTACTCTCTCTACGTTAGTCATAACTTTAATCTTGTCAACGTATTCACTGGGAAACGAAGTTGCACAGCAAAAATATGTTGCTTGAACAGCAACATATTTTTTATCACATCTATTCAAAAAGAGCTAGTTTATTTAGCAGGCTAGAATAGCTTTTTAATCCCTAGGGATGAAAAGTCATTTGAATTTGGAATGTGGATATTGCTATATTGCTCGCGGAACTAGTTGGCCGCGCCCTAGGTATCTGAGCGGTGGGATGGAGAGGCGGGAGCACTTGCTGTCATTACTCAGTGCGGCGCCGTAGGTACTTCGCGACGGCAACACGCGTTGAAAGTTCCGGCTAGTTTAGACAAAACGCATATGAGATTGCAATAGCGAGATGAGTCCGCCGATAAAAAGACAATCTAAGGAATTAATATTTAAAGTGCATACGTTTTTAAAAAAAACGAAAAGCCGATGTCAATAGTTTAGAATATAAAACTGATGCGAATATACATAAATTAGTAGCAGAAGCAACAGGGATATCAGAACGAAGTGTAAAGAGAGTGATTGCTGAAAGTAAAACTTCCTTGCAAAATACAGGGGAAGCAAAATTTAGTTCTCCGCGGAGACCAAAAGAAATAAAAAAAGAAAATACAAGTTGATGATTTTGATTTTGGAGTGATAAGAAGAAAAATAAATCAGTATTATACGGTAGAGAAAAAAATTCTAAGTCTACAAAAACTAAATGCAGTGTTAAAAGAGGATAATATTTTAGATTGCGGATTAACTTTTTTGAGAGAACTTTTGCACAAACTGGGATATTCATTTAAAAAATGTAAATCGAATAGATCCCTTTTAATAGAGAGACCAAACATTGTCGAATGGCGAGTGAAATATTTGAGGGCCATAAGAAAATTCAGAGAAGACAAACGAAATATATTCGTTTTGGACGAAACTTACGTTAACCAAAGTCACAATGTCCAAAAATGTTGGCAATCTTCGACGGAGCCTGGAATTTATACAGATATACCTAGGCAAAGGAAGGCGTTTAATAATAGTTAACGCTGGTAGCCGGAACGGGTTAGTTGACGATGCTTTGCAAATGTTTAAATCAGATTCAAAAATGGGGGATTATCATGGAGACATGAACTCTACAAATTTTTACAACTGGGTTAATCTAAAATTAAACCTAAACTAAAATAAAACTAAAATACCTAAACTTCCACCTAAATCAGTCATTGTTATGGATAATGCTGCCTATCATTGTGTGCAAGTTGAGAAGAAACCGACTATGTCCAGTTTGAAAATTAATATGCAGAACTGGTTGCAAAATCATAACATGCCATTTTCTCCCACGTTGATCAAAGCCGAACTCTTGGGGTTGATTAATACGACCCAATCAGAAAAAATATACACGATTGATGAACTTCTGAAAGCGGCAGATCATACTGTCCTAAGACTACATCCATATCATCCAGACCTCAACCCGATCGAGCTTGTGTGGGCAAATATAAAAAATTGCCTGACCAGAGATCACGTTAATGCTACATCGGACGAGAAAATTACAATACTAATAAGGCTATTTTCCGAATTCTCTGCCGAACAATGGCAAAAATGCGATGACCACGTACAAAAAAACGAACAAGAATACTGGAATCATGATATGAGATTTGTTAGTATGATGGACGAAATCATTATAAACTTACAAGATGATTCTGAATCAAGTTCAGAGAGTTCAGAATCAAGTGATTCAGAGGATATGTCAGAGTAATTTCATATAAGTATATAGATATTAATTAAATTATTTCATGTATTATTAAAACATGTCAGAATAATTTCATATACCTACTTAATTTGTTTTTGGTTTATTTCACTATTAACTACAATATAATTAGATAGGTACACTATAAACTTCTAAAAGTTCAATTGTATTTTATTTATTATTTTCAATAATTGAACAATTATTGTTCACGATATTATTATCTCGAGATTGGTCATCACTGTCTAATATCATGTGCGTTGCGAGCAGTATGCAACCCGCCCCCTCACCCCTGTCGCCACCTAAGGCGCGGACCACTGGTTCCGCGCGTACTATAGTAAAAGTTTCAATGACCAAAGAGATCAATCACAAACTTTGCATGAACAAGTAACAGGCTGGCGTTAAAATCTACAAAAAACAGAACTGATTCTAGCCGCCCCTTCCAAAAGGTAGTTTTCGTATGGAGAAGAATGAGCAAGAAACTCCACCATTACTCTTTTAAAATGTTTTAAAAATATATTTTAAACTATTTATTTATTATATAATTATATGTGAAGATGAACCTAGAATAAGATTACTATAACACGATAGGTAAAATAAATGAAAAATGAAGCAATTACAGATAAATTAATTATGTGATAGGTACTCGTAGATGCATGGTCACATATTTAAAAACATTGTAAAATTATACGATATTCTTAACATTTTAACAAGTAATACTAATAAGTCAGTGTGTGAGTTCAAGTAATCACAGAACGTAAAATCAATGTTATAAAAAAAAAAAATAGAATTAAATTAGCAACCAGTTTGATTTTGTCTAGACTTTAAATAAATTGTCTTAAGGAGTACTTTTTATATGAGTTTTAAATTTTCTTTCATTTAATTGTACTATATCACAAGGTATTCTGTTGTAAGATTTAGCACAGTACCCCATAAAATATGACATCGTCGGAACAGTGCCTACATACTTGCGGCCGAATATAAAATTAATTAGGTTACTATTATAAAAACACGTAACTTTTTTCCGAAAGCGAATAGATTAGATAAAGCCAACATAGTGTTGATAGTGACTAACTCGTTAATCACTAAAAACTTGCATTGATAACGATATTATCAAATTAATTATATTGATAAAAATATCGGTGTTAATGAAATTGTATTACATAATTTTGTGCTACGGGACTTTAGGGTGTTATAATTTCAATTTATTATTAATATTTTAGTTCACTAGTCAACCACATTTCTTATTTTCATACAGTAGTAATATTGCCAAATTAATCAAAACAGCGAAATATTTGACAGCTATTTACGATGTTGCCTACTTTCAGAATGCATGGTTTTATTTTATTTCTGTAAAAAAAATATGTTTAGATCGTTTTAAACGTCAATACGTTTGCGACCTGACCTTTACGATGGGAAGAAAAAATAAGTTCTTAAACTAATAAACGGTCGAAAAAAACAGTACGAATAAAAAAACAATTTCATGATAATTTTAATCAAGAAAATGCATGGAATGATACAACCGTCATACGACGACGGTACCGCAATTTGTAAGAATGAACTATATACCTACCTAATGAAATCTAGTTTTTTCCCGACATTAATGAGGACTTATCTAGTATCAGTGTTAAGGACGAAATATGACGTATCAGGTAAAATTACAACGTAGTCAGATGTAGCAGTCTTTTCCATATATTTTCATGACAGAAACGTTTGAGTGCCTTTCATGAAAAAACGTGTCTGTCAACAAGCTTCCATAGTGATCCATACAACACTGACGACCGTGCCTACACACGGCGTATAAACCGCGCTGTAGAAAAAACGGCGAATAAACTGTAGTTTTGCACGGCAAAAAAAAACCGTGTGAATACAAAGGGCCTAATAGGCCTTAAAATACTTGAAAAATAAATAAAAGAATTGCCAAAATTACATACACGTCATCTTAATTTTATACATTTGTCAAATCTTATGTCAACGGCAACTGAATCGTAAGAAAAAGCCAGAATGACACAAAGACAACTTTTAAACGATAAGGCCGTGCGCACTTTGGACGTAGACGCTAGTCATACGTACGACTAACTTGCACTCAGTCTGCACGCTCCCTTAGTACTTGGAAGGTCGGGCTCGTTCGTGCGTTTTCGTATGTGTTCGCAGGAGTAAAATTCATACGAAAACGCGTCCAAAGTGCGCACGGCCTAACGCTGTATCAAGACGTGGCTTTACCTACCCCCAGTTTTCTTAACCTTGAAAACTGAAGGCCAATATTCTCGTACTTTAAAACGTTCACAGTCAAGTTGTCAAAAATGTTGGTAAATTCATTGTATTTTTGACAGATTGTG
Organism: Xanthia togata; assembly: GCA_963853775.1. Taxonomy (NCBI): domain Eukaryota; kingdom Metazoa; phylum Arthropoda; class Insecta; order Lepidoptera; family Noctuidae; genus Xanthia; species Xanthia togata. The sequence continues at coordinate 7,347,770 of OY970817.1, read as the reverse complement.
AATGAGATGAGAATGCGAACACTCTTAAAAATTTCTGGAATTGCCTCTCTGAGTAAACTTGAGAAATATGTCAAACAGTTTATGACACAAGATTTGACAAAAGAGGTTAGTGATACAAAAAAAGTCTTTATTATCTTACCTTCCCCATGAAACCGGTACCACCAGTGACAAAAACAGACTTATCCGCATAGAACTCAGCAACAGGCACGTACTCCTGACTCCCAGGTACATAGTGGCCACCAGACAAACAGGACGCCATTTTCAAATTACTTTCCCTTCACAAATCTCACGCTTGAACACTTGCTAAATACATCAATACTTGTCTAATTCCAGTTAACATGTGCGGGTTTTCACAGGTTCTCCGGTTGTGTTGGTATAGTGTATCAACAGGTTGCGGGTTGTTTCAACATGGTTGTTTGTTTACACCTGGAAAAATAGAGAAATAGGTTAGTTGGTTGTTGAGGTTATAATAATAATATTCTCTAGACCGATTTCGGTCACGGTGGCCAATCTCAACGGAGATTAGCTAGGTAAGCAGGAGATAATTTAGTGCACAGGTGCACTCTCTGTTCCTTTACTCTCGTGGTACGATGGGATGGCAATCCTACACGACCGGAGAGAGATCAGGCGCAGGACCAACGGCTTAACGTGCTTTCCGAGGCACGGGGATACGCCAACTTCTAAACTCCGGGCTGCTACTGAGAAATTCCTAATGGGAAACCCCAATAACACTTTTATTGACTTGGAAATCCAGGACCCTATGCTCAGCAGTCGTGCTTGTAACCAGGAGATCAACGGGGCAGTCAGAGTTGTTAAAGTTGCGATGCCCTTACAACGACAAAATGAAGAGCTTTAATTCTTTGGTCTCTTAAAACGCAATGCTATTCTGATGATCCCGATGTAATGCTCAGATCAGTTGTAAATAGTTTTTGTGAAACCATATTTTATTCGAAGGCTGGCATACTATTTATTACCAACGAGTGTAAAAATTAGAACGGCCCTAGAATACTCCCTTGTGGTAATCCAATTTTTGCTACAGTCTACTTGCACTTAAAAGTTGTTATAAATATAAGTAGTTTAGTGTAAATAAAGTTCTAAGTATTTTTTAACTCGCTTTTATTAGTTTGACCTGTAGTTTTAATTACGTTGATAGATCTCTATGTAACAGAATCTTTCAACGTAATTTTCGCCAACTTACAAGACGTGCGTTTAACTTGAAAATTTGCACACGTATCAAGGACCGATGACAATACAGTCAAAAGTGGTCTGCACTTTTTGATTTAATCATCTATAAACTATAAATTAAAATGTCCGCGTTGTTCTTCTAAACCACGCAACCGATTTTGATGAGGTTTTCACCAACGTTTAGAGATTTTATTCCAGAAGGTTTATGTGTAAATTTGCGTAGAACTAAGAAATCTTGATGTTGTGACATGTCGTGAAAACCGTGCAAAGCAGGAGCGGGATGTTAGTTGAATATAAAAGAAGTGACAAGCTGCATAGGTCGTAACTACTCGTAATACAAGTCAAATTAATTATTTTATAATTTTTAATGCGTGATAAAAGCGCGTTTATTTGTTTTTTGAACTACTTTTTATTGCTTGTATTTCGTAAGTTTTTATTTTGGCATTTGATTTAATACTGTTTTGTAGAGTCCTGCATAAAAGGCACAATCAATCAAGCTGCTTAGCCTTTTTCCAACTATGTTGGGATCCGCTTCCAGTCTTACCGGATGCACCTGAAAACCACTATTATACATGGAGCGACTGCTTATCTGACCGTCACAACCCAGTTACTGGCCACAAATATGTTTGGGCTTCTGACGATCCGTAACGACTGTCATAGATCTACGATTGACAGCCGGGACCAATGGCTTAACGTGTTTTCCTGGGCACGGAGGGACCTCGATATGTAATGGATGGTCAGCCATTCACGAACAGACCGCGGCAAGATTCGATCAACCCGTGCGGCAGTTATCACATTTAGTCACGTGCCCCTCTCACCCTACAATAAAGCATGTTTTCCTACAATAAGACTTTTGAACATATAGATATTTTTGTATGTGCTCCCTATAGGTTCAAAAGTCTTATAATTAAGGAGCTTTCTTGAATGTTATTCTGTATTTTTCTTTTTTGTGCTGTTTCTTGAGTATTATATACAAATATATTTTATTTTCATTACATAGTGTATTATATATATACATCCTATGCATGAATGTTAATTTTGTATTTATAACCCTAGCGATTATTTTCAATGTATTGTATCCTATCGTTAATCTGTGAACAGCGTTGTGGGCTGCAATATTGTCTGTATGTTTTGTGTATTTCTTGTTTCTATGTTTTATATTGTAGCTGTTTGTTGTTCCTCTTGAATAAAAAAAAAATAAAAAAATGTATTTTGAATTTTCTTCAAAGTAAACTAAAACATTTAACTCTAAAGGAAACTACAAAGCAGGGACCTTGCACAAATACTGTCGGCTAATCACCTTCGACTATAATTGTTGTTTATTAACCCAGTTTCTTTGACAATATTAAACACCATAATTACCTTATCTATCTTGACTGCATCTCATGAATAAGTAGCAGGAAGTAAAAACTAAACCCACCTTCTAACCACAACCTTCATAACTATTGCAACAGTTACCAAAACTCATGATTTTTAATTGGCAACACATCCTTGCGTTTATAAGGCCGACTAGTTTGCTAAAACTTATAAGTTCATTAACTTTGAACAAGAATTTATTAGCAAAATATACATGAGGAATAATATAAGGTTTAGATAATAGGGGTTAAAGTATGAAATTGCCGTTTTATTGTAATAGATACTACGAATTGACATAGAACCTTCATGGTTTAAGATTTTTGAGTGAAACTTTTTCACATGTTACGGATGAAGTTCTTCTTTTAAAAAATGTGCAACATTCAATTATCGACTTTCAGCTGTTTTTTTTTTTCAGCTTAGACAAGAAAGATGGATACTTCGAAAATTCGAGTTATTTTTTAATACGATTTCCGACGCGGAACTAACGCGGCAGAAACAGCTCACAATATCAATGTTGCATTTGGAGAGGGACTGTTAATGAACGCACCGTGCGATTTTGGTTAAAACGCTTTCGTGATGGAAACTTTGATTTGAAAAACGAACCACGTGGAAAACCGCCCACACAGGTGAATAACAAAGAATTGAAAGAGATGGTGGAAGTCGATCCGAGCCAAACTACCCAGGAATTAGCGGCATGGTTTAATGTTACCTTACCAACAATATTGACTCATTTGCGTCAAATCATTTTTTTTTCCCCACACTAGGAATTTCTCCTGTATCGTGGGTTTGTTTACATACATTTAAACTCACATACACAAACAGCCAGACCCGGAACAACTAATTGTAGGTCATACAAAAATTTGTTCCGTGCGGGAATCGTACCCGCGACACGCAGCGCAGCAGTCAATCGCTTAACCAATGCGCCAGCTGTGCCGCCAAATCAATAAAATAAAAAAAATATGAGAAATGGGTGCCTCATGATTTGACTGATCTGCAGAAAGAAACGCGTGTTGAAACTTGTGTTGCCTTGTTGAATCAATACAGAAATGAAGGAATATTGGATCGAATTGTGACATGTGATGAAAAGTGGATTCTTTACGATAACCGTAAACGAAAAATGCAATGGCTGACCCCAGGCCAAACGCCGCAACTGTGTCCTAAAGCAAAGCTTACCAATAAAAAGGTAATGGTAACTGTTTGGTGGTCTCAGCATGGTGTTATTCACTATAGCTTTCTCCGATCTGGTCAAGCAATAACGGCAGATGTCTACTGTGCCAAACTCCAAACAATGATAGCAAAACTAGCAGTGAAACAGCCCCAAGTCACGAATCGATCTTCACCATTATTGCTCCATGATAACGCGAGACCTCATACAGCACGAGAAACCGTTTTAACTCTACAGGAACTGCAATTAGAAACCATTCGTCACCCTCCGTATTTGCCAGACCTTGCTCCAACTGACTACCATGACCTATGTTAGGATGTAGAATACTTTTCATCCCGATATTCTTACGGGATCGAGACTTATGCGGGTGAAACCGCGGGGCGTAGTTAATTTAGAGACATCTCCGAGTGCGGGAGTTTTAATACGACATGGATCTATTAGGTTTATACGGTGACAGTGACTGAACCCAGTGACTCGGAATTTTGGACCCAGTCATTGGGTTCATGTAGATGGGATCGGCAGTAAGTCAGTCAGGCGGGGGAAGCTACTGGGCCCGAAAACGGACCGGTTAGTTAGTCAACTGACTTGAGGGCGCGAAGTCAGCACTGGACTAGGTTGAAACTAGTGTCTGCCCGAGCCCAGTTGCAGACGCTGGACTGATTTACTGTACCTTGATGTTTTTATTCTGAGAACAAGAAAATTCGCACTTTAAATATATCTGTTGACAAATCCTAAGTCAATACAAACGATTGATATTATTATTTTGGTGAGCCAACAACCATGAGCGGACTTGCTGATTATGCTGACCATCCATCATTTCTGGGTGACCGCTGAAAATCAGCGCTATGCTGTGGGTCCTGAATGAAAGCCTTCTTGTCACAGTCACGACGTACAGCTGCCGATTACTTTTTACCCGAGTACCCCAGAAGGAGGGTAGGTAATGTTTTTTTCCCGTCTTTTTAATATATCCAGGTGTTTCTGTGACTACTCGTATAAAACGTTTTTCTCTCTTTTCACTTGTCCAACAATTATTGTTTGAAAAACTTTATTAAATTATTGTAGAGAAAAAAAATGACGGGTGATTTAAAATTAGAATTTCGGGCTTGTGTATTCAAATAATCAAATTTGGCACTCAATTTGTAAATGGCACATTGGTACAGGTACTTTTTCTGATCAAAATAAATATTTTTCTTTCTTTCTTTCTTTCTGATCCATTTGTTTACATTTTCATCAGATACTTTTAGAACAGACCATAAAGGTCATATTGTTTAATATTTTTGGCTCTGCTCCACTCCGGCGCAATGGAGTGTCAGATTTAAAGACGATTAAAGAAATTTGACAGATTGTAGTACTAGGTGTACGTCTGAACCTACCTAAGTGTATAAGTAGGTAGGTATGTTTATATTGAAACTTCATTGTTTTTGTTGTAGTTCGTTTCGATTAGGTTTGAATTTTTGACATTGATGATATATTGAAATATAATGCGGTTTTTAAGCTTTCAGACAAATCTAGTGGTCTGCTAATTTTATTTGGCGCCTAACCCATAACACAATAAACCATAGAAAAGACTAATAAGGATACACAATGCTAATGTTAAAATATGTTCTTAAAATTCTCTATGTCATCGTAAAATGCCAAGGTGTTAACAAGTTTAAGGCGAAGACAGTTATAAGCTCCGTAGGTCACATAAATATTCATCAAAAATATCATTCAATATGCAATTACATAATTGCAATCACGAAGATCTTCCGGCAAAACTGAATATTGATTGAGGTTGTAAAAATGCCTATGATAATATAAATTGCCAAATAGAAGCAGCTTTTATTTGGCTATGTATATTATTTATTTTAACATTCTTAATTAGTCTAAAAATAGTTTAGTACCTAATGGTGGTTTCATTCAGAAAATAAAACTTGATTATGAATGATGTTACGTCACATAGATCATAAAAGATGAACTGTCAAAATTTATTTAGTATCAAGGAATAGTCAATCTACGGTAGAGCCTTAAGGTTCAAGCACACACGTCAGTTACGTCAACGTTAAGTCGCCGATCAGCCACGTTAAATATATAGTTACGTAGAAGTTGTAGGATGTTGGCTACCCACATCTGTCACGTCATTACCAGCACGTCTCAGTCGACGTCGCGTCACCGGCAAGGCAAAACTTGTATTGTTACGAAAGAAGCATAGACATAGATACATGAACATGGAAATTTGCAACCGAGGCACTGCTATGACTGACTGAGTATCTGTTCACACACGTCCCTGAAATTGACAAGACTGACATGTGTAATTTCAACTTTTTACAAAATCTAAACCTGCAAAATTCCTAGCGATATTTTTACATTTACGAGTTTGGCTCCTACCGAAAGGACTGGCCGTCACTAGCAAAATACAGAATTATGTGGAAAAGGCTCGCCGTTTTCCACACAATTCTGTCTTTTGGAGGTCATTGCTGCAGGGCCTCTAAAAGACAGTGGGACAGTGGGACAACTTAGATTAGATGCTTTAACAAAATCTGTTGATGAAAACGATGAATAATTTAGGGCCTCTACACACTAGCATTTATCGAATACCTTGTGTGTAGGGGCCCTTACTGATTCCGAAGCTAGTATATCTGTAACCAGTATAAAACAAAGTGACCGCTTAGGTCTTCTAAACTCGGGAATCGATCGCGGATTCCCGGCCACCGTAGGCGCGGGCTTCCGGACGGTGAGCAATGGGTAGCTCGCCGTCCGATAAGGACCAGGCCCGGGTCGACGGCGCGTTGTGTTCCACGCGCGCCTCAAAGAGATGTCAGCGAGTGAAGGGGTCCGATGAGACCATTGCCTGCCGGGGTTGCGGGAAAGTCCGAAAGGGATACCGTGGCCCCCTGGCATTGCACAGGCATCAGAAGGAACACGGATGGGTTTTAGTCAGTAAGAGTCTGACACGCCCTCCTGCTCCACCCAGAGCGGGAGAAGTCATTTGATGATTTCCCACCCAAAAAAAAAAGGTCTTCTAAACTACACAATGGATTTTGATGCAGCTTTCACCATCATTTAGAGCATTAATTCCTGAAGGTTTATGAGTATAACACATTAATATAAAACTTAGATTTATCATAGAAATCTCGACGTTTTTACATGTCGCCATTGCACCCGCGCGAAGCAGACGGAACGCTAGTAATTTTGTAAAATTCGAAAATAAGTACTTGAAAGTTTAAGTACCATTATATTTTACATACCTATAGCAATAAATTAAAAATCACCGTACTGCAAGTTAGCTTCTTAAAATAGACAACGTTCTGCAAAGAAATCAATAGAAATTTGTAATTAATTCAAACTACTAATAAATTAATTACGCTGCAACGATATCGTATCAATGGGCTGTTTTCATTCAAGAATATTCTTTAAGCTACAAAATTGCGTAACATACTTTCAATCATAATCCGAATGATTTTGAAGGATATTGCAAATCCATTGCTTCATAAGTTCGAAAAATTTGTCTGCTTAGCAACGTATAACGCAATGAATGCTGTTGAACTTTCAAAATGAAAGCCATTGCTACTGTAAGTGTGTTACACAATTACCGTGCTGATCTCCAGTAAAATAAATAAAACTTATTATTAAAAAAGCTATTTCTGGATATGCAATGAAGCTGAAAACGCAAGCTAGTGCTGAATGCTTTTCTGTCATCTTGTTCTCTTATGAGGTACACTTGAGCGCACTTATATTTGTGGCATATCGTGCCTCAAACGGATATAGTTCGAACCAACTGCTTTAGAGTGTGCGTAGCAAATTGTAGTTGAAAAACAAAGGAAAATGGTTATTACAGAAATCCTAGATCAATGGCAAGATGCTTGCCAAACATTTAAACACATTTTTTTAAAGTTTTAAGTGATGTCAACAAAAGAAAATAATATTTTACAAATCTAAACAGCTGAGGACTGAGTTATGTAAAACTCAAGTTGACAAGTTGAGTATGCTGGACAGAGGTCCAGCATTGGACTGTAATGGATTCACATCACGTTGATAGATGATGACATTAAGTGATGCAGGTTTTCTAGGTCCAAATAAAAAAAATCTGGAAATCTAAATCCAGACATCACAAAATCCGTTCTTACCAAAATAGTCGTACAAAAAAAATTAACACTTTTCTCTTGAAACAACAAAACGTCAATACGTGTAGAATCAAAGTATGCAACAGCCAAAGCACTTGTATTTCGCTTTCAGGTACATTTTTAGTAGTCACAATCACGCCCCAATGTAAATAATATACGTTCATGTACAAGTTTATCAATCATTCACTTTTTATTTTATCGGTTTTCTTACGATAGGCGTAATCTATGCCTTCATTTTGACGTCTCCAGTCATTTTTTATATTTTTATTTACTTGCTTTTGGCCAGTTTCAGAAATGAGGTTGAGGTTGGAGTTAACTTTGAAATTACGTAAATTCGCCTGCATTTGTAAATTATTAGGCGTATGTTGTAGTTTTAAGAACGCTTTGCTTAACTAATATTATTAGAAGCATCTGTCAATGATTGATGCCATTCCTTTAAATGATTATTCACGACCGAGCGAACTTTTCTTATTTTATCCTCGGATCAGATTTTTAAAGCCGCCCAAAGGCCTCTGACTTGGCTTCACACGCCGTCGAAATATCTCTCAGGCATACCGGTTTCCTTACGATGTTTTCCTTCACCGTTTTTAATCCGAAAAGTCAGAGGTGCGTGCCTTAGGTTCGAACTCGAGACCTTATGACATGGCAGTCCGTAGGTCATACCACTAGGCTATCATTGCTATAAATCGTCGGGTTTCTATCATTATTATAAAATCATCTATCTACTAATTTACGTCACATGGTTCTAAAAATAAATTGAATAATGATAATTCTTTTCCTTGACGCAATCAAGCGGACGTTTAAAGTATTTTAATTTACTTTTTCTATCATATTCTTTTAACCTATGTTTACTGGATCCTACAAAATTTTACAGGCTGTACTAAATGGGTAATCAGCTGATTGCATTGCTGAAAATTAGGCCCATCGGACCGTCAATAAGAAAAATACAAACATAACTTCGTCTGTATTCCCCGAAGAGTTGGGCAGAGGTGTACCTATAGTACACCCACATTTAGCCTTTTATATTTTAGTCCCATGTAATAGGAGGCGAGCCTATTACCATCAACCGGACACAAATGCAGGCTTCGGGCTTCTACTGAGAAATTCCAGATGGAAAAACCCAGCAAGACTTTACCCGATCCGGGAACAGAAGGTGATCTTTATGCTGTTCTCTTTTAACTCCATCGCACCGTTTATGCATAGGCAATAGGCATACATGCATGTTCAGCCTATAGTATTCCCACTACTGGGGCACAGACAGGTCTCCTCTTTTCGAGAGGGAAGAGGGCTGTAATCAACCACGCGGGGCCAGTGCGGGTTGGTAGATGTCACATGTCTTCGAATTTTTGATTCTAGGACATGCCGGGTTCCTCACGATTTTTGCCTTCACCGTTTTGAGAGCAGATTTACACAAAGTAAAACGCCATCCACGACCTACAACTTGTAAGGCGGGGGCCGTTACCGCTGGGCTACCACTGCTAATCAACCATTTTATGCAATAAGTGCTAATTACCAGCCCACATTATCTCTCTGCTATGTACAACTGTATAGATAGTGCAATCCACGACAACGCGCCCCACTCCGCTCCGCTCCCTACTAAAGTACAGCTTACAGTACAGTAATCGTGGAGAGGGGCGCGTCGTCGTGGATTGCACTATCTGTATCAAGATCTTTTGTCACGTGGTCAAAATCGGAACTAAAGCCACAATCTTGTTGTTTCAATACATTTCACAAAACAGTTTCACAAAATGTTTACCAACAGCGCCTTTCATAGTCATTTGAACTCCAAAAGATGCTTGTAGTACCCCCAGACCAAATACAGAGACAGCGCTGTCAACAGTGCCGTGAGGCTGGTTTTCATCATTGCGTGGATCGCCCGGAGGACACGGTGGAGGTCTGCCCGGCTTGGGCAGAGCACCGCCGTGTCCTCGTGGAGGCGATCGGTGGCGGGGATCTCTCGCGTCCGGCCCTGGTCCAGGCCATGGTACGGAGCGAGAGGGCAGGGGAGGCCGTCACCTCCGTCTGCGAAGCAGGAATGCTTGCTAAGGAGGAGGTGGAACGCGTGAGGGAGAGGCAAATTTCGCGCCGTCATTCCCTAGCCGCCGCAGAAGACGCCCTGGGCGTCGGGAATTGCCGGCCGAATTTTTCTGGGACAGTTCTAATGAGAGTTTTTATGCATTATCATCGCACAGACCAGGGAAGCATGCCACAACAGGGCGAAGGCCTATATTCAGCAGATAGGTATTGTTTATCGACGAAGTTTACAGTCCATTTTATGAAAATACAGGCCTTGGAAACGGTAACAATCAGTACGGGTGCTGTATAGGTACTTAGTGGATTTTGCCATTTCGATACCTGGGTACCGGTTTCAGACGGGTACTGGTACTCCACCTAACAAGTACCGATACCAAATTCAGGTACTCAGCGCGTACCACAAATCTCATATTTGAACGAGGAACCTCGTACGTGGCAACCTTAAAGTTATTTTTCTAATACCTACCTGTTAATATCTATTCTTTTTACACTAGCCTGTTTTCTAATTCTAAAATTTATGGAAATATTTGTTTGGTACCGGTACAGGACCGATACTGATTAGTGATACCAATAGTACAGGTACTACGCCTGATATCCAAAAATACCGGTATTTCCTTATTTTATGGGCACGGCGGTCTTACACGGCGACTTACTGCTATCATTTTGATTGATAACTGAAAAATTGGTGCCAGATTTCTTTATCCTGCATTTTTATCACTGTGCACATAGAATTCCTATCAAAATAGCTTATCGGTTGACAACCGAGTATCATACTTAGTGACGAACTGTTTCTGTATACTTTAGCATACGTTTTCGTGAAGGATAACACGGAATACCTAGCCTGTATTCCTCCCTAAGGGGTAGAGAGAAGGTCGACGGTGCGTTGTGTTCCACGCGCGCCTCAAAGAGACGTCAGCAGAACTGAAGGGGTCCGATAGGACCGATGCCTGCCGGGGTCGCGGGAAAGTCCGAAAGGGATACCGTGGCCCCTGGCAACGTACAGGCAACTGAAGGACCACGGGTGGGTTTTAGTCAGTAAGAGTCTGACACGCCCTCCGGCTCCGCCCAAACCGGAAAAAAAAGGGAGAGAGAAGTGTAAAAAGGCGGTGGCCGCTACATAGCGTCCGCAACTTACGGTGAATGGCGTCACCGAAACGTTATATAAGAAAGTAAGTTGGTGTGTCTTCCTAGAAAACGTTTTTTGACAGCATAAAGTCAAACACCACTGCCATCATTTTCATGACGGCCGTCACTGCGGCCGTTATAAGATGGCCTCTTTTAGGAAACCGTAGCTCTTCAAATTTCAACATGAGTCTTCTAGGTTAATATCTAGGCACAAATCCAGAAGCTGGTTGTAACACTTTGCCTAACCCGGGGCTCGAACCCAGTACCTGTAATTCCGACCTGTCGAATGTCGGTTTTTTTAAATTCCCAACTTGCATTGAGTAAGTGTGGTGACTGCTTCGTTGATCTACTGGTCGTAATCGCTACTGCTGAGCATGAGGTCCTGGGTTCGATTCCCAGGCAAAGTGTTTTTGACTTTTTCCATTAGGAATATCTCAGTAGCAGCCCAATGTTTGGCTTCATTCCCGCCCGGTTGATGGCAATAGGCTCGAATTACATGGGACTTAAACAAAACTGGCAAAATGAGGGTATACCATCGGTAGTTACACGTCTGCCATGCCTCTGCCCAACCCTGCAGCGAATACTTACAGCGTGATGTTTATTTTTACTGGCTAAACCCAAACTTGAAACCACAAGGTGTTTAATAACAACAAATATCATAATATTATATCATAGTTTAAAAACAAGATATTAGCATGATAAAAAAAAAACATAGCGAAATTAATTCATGTGACCGTGGCACAGTTTTTTAAATGAATATCTACGAGGTGTTAAGTATTACCGGATGTAAATAAATTGACTGTCATAAATATAACCAATCTTTTAATATTATGGAATTATTCACGCTTAATTTGTTAAAAGGATGAGCAGAATTCAAGGTGGTCAAACCGGACTATTTAAATTGATTTTTAAATATGATTATAAATATTATTGATATCAAAATAAATATGTATGATGGATTAAGTTGTCAAAACAGAATGTGAGATGGCTAGCCATGAAACTGTAGGATACTGGACCTTTTATATATTTGATTCTCTACTCAGGAAGCACGTTAAGCCGTTGGTCGCGGCTGTGATTCTAGGTCTTTGTCGTTACGGGTAGTCAGAAGTCTGAAAGTCAGTTCACCAGTCTTACCGAGGGGTATTGTATTATTCAGTAACTGGGTTAAGGAAGTCAGATAGTCAGTCACTCTCTATTAGTCACTATGCGAAATACTGGTATTCAGCTACACCTACATTTTCAAGCCTAGTCGAGTAGTCGGCCTTCGTCCTCATTCATATTTTTTTTATTATAACTGGCATCTCGCAGGTAACCTAGGAGGTTGTCAGCTGCTTAAGAGGGCACAGGGCCTGCGATTCTCCATACAAATGTATTCCCCTATTTTCTTCCTGAATAATGCCTCTAGAGCAATAATTATTTTTCCATAAAATCAAGGTCTGCTGTAGACACGTCCCTGTTATTTCCTTTTTTTTCAGCAACTTATTGGTAAAGAAAATGTGACCCTCCAAAAATTTAAAAGATGCTCTATTTTTACCGCCGTGATTAGAGGACTGCCAGACAAATTCGAAACGTTTTTAATATAAAAGAAAATGATAGGAACCTACACATACTCTTTCTTAAAATTTGAATGTAAAAAATAATTGAATCGGCTTAGTTTTCGAGGAGAAAAAATGGAATAAGAAACGTCGTTGTCGTCAATTTTTTTTGTATATAATCGGTCTGAGCTGCAGCTGTCCCTATCGCACTCTACGGAGGCAGTTTTGAGGAAAGACGACGGCATTAGTTTATCTAAATACCTATTTTACAAATTCCTCGCAGCCCCTGTTCCCTCTTAACGAAGGCAATAAATTAAGGCCTCCAGGCAGGGCATAAAACTTAATAATAAAAAAAAACGACTTCCAAAAAAAACACTACAAAGTGAAAAATAACTTGGCGACGACGGTGGCAAAAAACGAAAATTCTAAATCAAAGACTTTATTTTTCAATTTTAGCCGTGGTAAATAGTCCAAATATACAAATTCGAATACCACTACGTAAATAACAGTGACAGGAACTTATCATAAAAAAACCGTATTATTGAAGCTAGCCCAAAAACGATCAAAGCAAAGTTAACAAAATTTATAAAGGACCACCTCGAGAGCACACCTTTTGAAACAAAACTATAATTTTCATAATCGGTCAACGATTGATGGAGAAATCCAAACATATTAAAAAAACAGTATATTCGCTACGGACACAGACCCTGCTCTTTTTTGGAAGTCGGTTAAAAACTAAGCGGACTACACGCTAAGGGCACCCCCTGTGGGGTACGTACCACGGCTTAGGGCGACGTTGGGACAGCCTCGGATTTAACCCATCCATCGTTTCTTTCGTCTCTCCTTTTATACTTATAATTACAATAGATGTCCCCGCTAAATAGTCCTTCCTATAAACCGCTACAACTGAATTTGGCAGGATAATACCATTATTAGCAGGCTTGGCAAACAATTTGGACACGTTTTCATATCTGCGGCACGTGGGATGATTTGTTTTGTAAAGGATTTGATAAAGGATTACGTTTTATAGGATACAGCGTGTGCTTGTTTAAACTGTAAAAGCACTTTAAAAGAGTAACCTTCGAGATAAGGTTATTTTAAGTTATTTTTATTTTTTTGTTTTTGTGTGAACATTGTGTGCCCCAACCTAAGACAAATAAATTTATTTTGTTTCTTTCTTTTTTCTTTCAAGTGTAATTGGGACCTTACTAAAAGCACTGTGGAACAGCACAGTGCTTTCAATAAGGCCCCAATTACACTATCATATCTTTATCATACAAAATAATATGATTTCATATCTGTCAAATTCTATGATCATAGTTAAATGATGCCGTTCTTCTTCGTTGATATGGCTCTAAGAGCCATGTTAGACTATCATAGAAATATGATCAGAGATGTAAGAGTCATTTTTATATGAAGAACCTATAACGTTATAGCTACATAATTATGATTCCTATTATCTATGATCATAGTTAAGGGATCTTATTTGACAGCAAGCGTGCAAATATGATCATACCCGTCTAACCTCAAAAATGACTAAATCGTTATCCATCTTAATTAAGTATGACGTTTATATGATCATAAGTGTAATATTTAAAAATTAAGAACAGCTTTATCTAACTATGATCATAGAATTTGACAGATATGAAATCATATTTGTATGATAAATATATGATAGGGTAATTCACCTGTCACATTTACAACCATTTACAATCAAACTACACCTCACTGTTGACAGCACTATTTCTTGGTTTTTTATTTGGACTGAGATGAAACATAGGGCATCAAAAAATTCGCTGGCTGGATGCTGATGGATTCTTTGGTCAAAAAATTGTTCAGATGAAGAGTCGACCATCAGCTTGGCGATTTGCCGAAATTGAGGAAGAATGCATTAAAATAACTATTGTAATAAAAATATTTCCCCATAGTACCAAACATTGGGATTTTTGATCGGACGTAGAGTAGAGATCAAAAATCCCAGTTCAAAAAGGAAGAGGTTCTCAATTCGACGGTATGTTTTTTTTTAAATGTTTTTTACGGGATTACTCCGCTAATTATGAAGATTTTGATGATTCTTTTTTGTTTGATAGGTCATACTTCAAAGGTGGTCCCATATATATATTTTTTTTACTTTGCTTGGGGAGTTTTTGAGTCAGCTACATTAATACGTATTTTTCCCACTGAGTCTATATAGACGATGTCATAGTTCATGTATCTGTTATTTACATAAAGCAGGTAGTGGTATTCGAATTTGTATTGGGTAGGTATCACAACTAAAAATTGAAAAATAAAAACGGATTACAAAAAAAAAAAAAAACGACTAAACGTGAAAAATAACTAATTTCGGAAGTCGGTGGCAAAAAACGAAAATCCAGAACCAAAGACTCCGATTTCCGAAATAAAAGTTATTTTTCACTTTTTAGTGTTTTTTTTTGTCAGTGGTTATTTTTTAGTGACATATTTACGCGCGTTGAACAAGTTTTGGTAGGGGCAAACTTATGGAGTCGCGTCACTGACGCGCCGCAGTGCTTTAGGTACTATAGAATATAGATGGCGCTAATATCAGTTTAAAGTTTTGTTTTTTGTCAGCAGTCCCCATGAATGCCTATTAAAAAAAAAAAGAGTATTTTCCTGTTCAGATAGACCCGTAAAATTCGAGTTCAGGAGTTCAGGTAAAATTCTTACGCAATCACTCATTAAAGGGAATTAGTAACACATTCATCTGTGTTCACATTAATATCTCACCACTTTTTTCCAATAATTATTTTTAGAATGGCATTATGACATTATTAAATTGAAATTGAAAAATCATCAAAGAGAATTAACCTCAATTGTCAAATAAAAAACATCTTTAAAATGATATAAAATTATTATTTCGGGTTTAAGTATAAAAATAATCAAATTATAGCACTCAATTTGTAAGTGGCACTACATATTGGTATTCCATCAGGCATAGACATAGATACCAACGTTTTCTCTTCCATTTGTTTATATTTTCATCACATAGGTACTTTTGGAACAGACAGACAAAACAAAACGACTATTCCTGCTAACCCCTCAAACTAGAGAGCAGTGCGTACAGTTGGGCGAATAGAATCAATAAGGACAAGGTCGTACGATGCCCCCACGTGCCCGGCGTCGACGCCCAGGGCTGGGCGAAGGACTTGGGAACTTTACGCTTCGTTTGCGCCCGGGAGAGTAAGTGGGGCAACCTACTGGCTTAGTGACACTCGTGCATAGTGTTGTGTGTTGTAATTGACATTAGAAACTGACTTCATTTAGGTTTATCGAAGGTGTTGAGGTTAAATTGAGGACTCTTTACCAAACATGAATTAGTTTTTCTTAACCGGAACAATAAATGTCTCAAAATATATTATACGCTTCATAAAACACTGCAGAGATAAAAAAAAAAACTTTTATAATGAATCTTCTAAACCTATGCGAGGCAGCAATTTCTATTATTTACAGCTCAAACTAGGTAGCCCAGAAACATGTTCCTATTACTTCTTAATTACATAATATAAGATCACGCTTTTTTTCCTCGAGGGCTCAGGCATATGTGGGTGTACCTATAGTACACCCACATTTCGCCTGTTATGTTCAAGTCTTATGTAATAGAGGACGAGCCTATTGCCATCAATCGTGCACAAATCCAGACTCGGGGATTTAATTATTTCTTGATTAGTAACTAACTATTATATTAGTGTATTAAACATTGGCACCTTGAAGCTCAACGTCCAGTCCAGACAAAAAAATAACTGTATTATGTTGATAGAAGAAACATCTAAACTTGGAGAAGTTAATTCACAAACTAATAGGAAATTACTGTCCCGCCAGTACTAGGCAAGTCACTCTACCAATGCGAACGCACCTTCCCTCGTAACACTCAAATGCGTCTATGCGGGAAGTTGGAACAAAATGTAGATCCGAAGTACTCACAATGTTAGGTAATCTGTCGCAAATTACATAGGTATCTAGCCAGATAATGCAGAAGCTTACAAACAAATAAGAAATAATCAATAAACAAACTGATTTTGAATACTTGAAAAAAAAAAAAAAAAGACTATTTTAGGGTCGGTTTCCAGTCTAACTGGATGCAGCGGAATACCAGTATTTTACAAGGAGCGACTGCCTATGTGGTCTCCACAACCCAGTTACTGGTAGTAACAAGATACTCCTTGGTAATACTGGTTGTCAGGTTGGGCTACTGTCAACCCGTAACGACTGTAAAAGGTCTACGAATGGCAGCCGGGACCAATGGAGGGCACGGAGGAGTCTCGATATGTTTATGATGGTCACTCCGCGAAGCGACTGAGGCAAGTGTGGGGTAACCTTCGATCGATCCCTGCAGCTGTTATCATTCAGCCACTACCCCTCTAAAGGTATGAAAACTATTCTTCAGACTGATTGTCAGACTTCTGGGCTTCTGACGCCGAAACTGCAGCCACGTCAAATTATTTAAAACAGCCCACTGCCATAGAAAGCAGAGTCACTTAAACGATGATCTTTTGCGACCGTATAGTTACCACCCACGCCCCATTTTGGGTCTCATTCCATTCCACGGATGACATCTAAACAGGCAACCTACTTACGAGTAAGTGCCATTTAAATCCACGGACCAGTCTGTTTACCACTTGTTTCATATTGCTATTCAACTGCAGATTCCACAATGTCTTGATTTCGTATTGTGCCTCTTACAAGAAGCAACTATGTTCAAATCTTTTCCGTGAACGTAGGAGTCTGCGCTTAAACACAATTTTGTGGAGCTAGACCGTCCGAATTAGCAGGTATGTTGACATTAAAACTGTCTGGTAAGAAGCTTATAATCAATTTAGATATGCATAACATAACATCACGCCTTGTACACCCACATTTCACCAGTTATGTTTTTTAAGTTCCATGTACTACGGAGCGAGCCTATTGCCATCAACCGGGCACAATTCCAGACTCCGGGCTGCTACTGAGAAATTCATGTTGGAAGAACCCAATAATACTTTGCCCGAATTGGGAATCGAACCCAGGACCTCATGCTCATGCGCAGAACTAGACTAACGAGGCAGTCTAGTATCTCGACTAATATTATAAAGAGAAAACATTCGATTTTTGCATGTTTGTTTGTATGTAATGGATAAACTCAAAAATAACTAACCTATTTAAAAAAAATTGTCACCTCTAGAAAGCTACATTACGTACCAGCGAATAAATGCATCATAATTGTCATTCCTTCATTTTTCATTCTTTTTACCTATCGTGGTATAGTAATCTTATTCTAGGTGCATCGTCTTCACATATAATTATATAATTAATGTATACAAGATATTGTGAAAAAAAATTAAATGAGTAACGGTGGAGTTTCTTGCCTATTCTTCTCCATACGAAAACTACTTTTTGGAAGGGGCGACTAGAACCATTTTTTTTTTGTTGTAAATTCTGACTTTCAAAAGTGCCTTTTTTGTGCCTTATTGAAATAAATTATTTGACTTTAACTTTGAATAACAATGATGAATTCCACGCGAACTTAGTCGCGGGTAGAAGCTAAGATATAGTCAGAGTTAATTATGAATTAAAATTCAATTCTGATTAGCAATTTATATTATGTATATATTTGCAGTGATTGATCGGAACAACAAAATTTTCATTATGTTATCATAATAGGCAGTAGTAGCATTAGCATGTTATCTATAAAGCCACGTGCAGACTGGCGCCTATCGTGGAGTTTTATTAGAGTTGTGTGGCGCTGTGGCGTCGCGCCCGTCTGCACGAGGCTTTAACTGTCACGTTGACCTACCCCACGTATCCCACGTCCTTTTCCAGCCAAATTTCATCAAAAAACCCTTCAGCTGTTTTAGCGTGAAAGCGATAAAAACAAACAAATAAACTCAGTTTCGGATTTATAATATTACCTATAACTTAGGATAATTTATGGTTAAGTATTGGTCGAATGACTCTGCCCTTGATTTATAAACAGCACGTTTTTGCGCTATTGAAATCGTTTTGAATTAATCTATCTAGGCAGTTTCGCGAACGCTGTCGTGGTCTGACTTAACGCCGCTCTGATGTTCCGTGTTCCTCTATGTGGTAAATATGGCCACATGTTAGCTGGCATACAGTAAATGTGGGCAGTCTAATCCAGCTTGAGATTAGCGGCTTTACAAGAACGTCAGTGATTTGTAGTGAGCGCAGCGTGTAGAATTTTATCCGTTAATTTAACCTCCAGGATGCAACGGTCTACTGTTTACTTGGAATTACCTATATATGTATTTTAAAAGAGCAAGAATAATTTTCACAATTCTCCTGCCTATTTCCCTATTGTTGGGGCCAACGCAGCATTTTTTTTCAATTATCTCTATTAGCCGTCTTCTCTGAGTTCTTCCATTCTTGGCATATCATCTTTCATACAATCCTTTGTTTGTTCAGATTCTTTCTCTAAAGCCGTCCACATTTGACACTTTCTTGTCCCATGTCCACATTCCTCCACATCACATATCCTTATCACGGTAATTGACTAATCACGAGCGTTCTTTTTTCAAACTTCCTCTGAGTTTAAAAAATATCGCTCGTGACAAATCTTACTCTGATCACGGAATGAGTATCTCATTCCGGGATCAGAGTAAGAATATACTCATCAATTGAAATATTATACTTTACACCTATCTCAAAATAACTACCTATGCAACAAATAAAACTAAAAACACAATTCAGCCTTAGTTCAAACTACCGTCGGATATTTCTCAAAGAAACTTGGCACTGGAACGGATTCAAAATCGGTAAAATGCAGGTTGTTTTTGTAGATCAATTTAATGGCTCCCGAGCGATTTGAGCCCGTGCAAAGCCAGGGGCTAAACCTAGCTTGTTTTATACTTTTTTATGTTTGTTGGTTTGCCGAATTTTGGACTATATTTTTCACTATGTGGGTGTTTATGATCTACGTGGTTCCACGTATTTGGAAAGTGTCGTGATCGATTTGTTCTCTCTGTTTGAGGAATTGAGAATTAACCGATGGTAAAGAAAAACACTGTTTAGAAACTTGTACTTCTCTGACACACATTGGAAATCCTGGTGGAAAATCCCATCAACACTTTACCAGACCCGGGTGTCGAACTCGAAATGTCATGCTGAGCAGACGCACTCAAGAAAAACGAGGAAGTACATATACATCTAGGTCAATAAAACACAATAAAAAAAGTTTAAACCTAATAAAACACTTTGCGGTCAATGGATTGAACAGAATTATTCAGGTGACACCAAAGACGAGCAATTTCACTTTCGAAACATTTAAAAAGCACTTGGAGCTATCACAGCAAGGCTAGTTACCTCAATATTTAACAGCTTTCTGTATAATCCCTGATTGAAAATAGTTCAATGAGACTCGAAGTATAACCAGTAAAAACAAGGTTTATTGTCACAATGAGAGTATTCACAAGAATTTGGTACAGATACATTATATTTATTTATTTTTTTCCTAAATAGGATAACGGAATCACTTTTACACGTCATGTTAAAAATATATTTAAAATAAGCTTGATCAGATGAGTTCGGCGTTTCCTATCTGACTACTCTGAAAGGAAAGGCCATAACAAACTCAGAGGTCACAGTCTCTTTTAAAGTCCAGACATAATCTTGGTCAGGCCATATGAGTACCATGTAGATTAGTGTTTGAAATGATCTTTTAAGGAAAGAACCACGAATATTTGAGTGGACCTGTCCAGTCAGTGCAAGCATTTGGCAGTAATTGTGGAGCTCAACTTTGAGTTTAGGTACCAAAACTGATACACAAACTAAGCCAGTGCTTGTATTTTGGGAGTCAGTCCTCAAACGTAGAGCGGAGATTGTGTCAACGTGAATGTCGTGACGTAAATTATTATTATCGCATAACCAGTCAACATATAGCCCAACCTGATGTTGCAGTAAACTTGACTAAACAAATAATGACGCTTAAGAGGCCGTTGTTAGTGGCGGCCGACGAGGCGCTCCATGCTGTGTATGGCCTCTAGAGTGTGTTGTATAATTGTGCCAACACACATAGTTGTACAAGAATCGTGAGAGATGATTGTAGACAGCTTAGCCGATGCATTCGATGCGGACTCATTAGCAATCATGTAAGCAGTTCCTATTCCTATATTCATAAGCGATCCGCATACATCAGATTCTAAGCTATCACATTTGTTATATAGGTTTATTATGTGTGGATATAAATTGGTATAAACGGCTTCTTCGTATTGTATGCCACCGTGTCGCAATTTATTTGTAGTTGGCGTAACATGAATTGTTATTTCATGCTAGCCGGGAAACATATGGACGAGGGACGCATTGAACCGGGTAGTATGGTACAAAGGAACGGATGCCTATACCCAGCCACGGGTAATTCCAGGTTGAAACGGTGACGGTGATATCGAACCCGTATTGTCCAAGTTCTGGGCCTACCTTTATTCCTTTCGTTGGTCGCGATAGTGCATTACTTTTTTAAGAGGGAGAACAGGGCCTGCCATTCTTCATACAAAATTCCCATTTATTCTTCCTGAATAATGTTTCTAGACCAATATTTTTTTTTATTATAAAATCTTTGTCTGCTGTAGACACGTCCCTGTTATTTCCTTTTTTTCAGCAACGTTTGGTATAGAAAATATGACCCTCCAAAAATTACAAAAATGGCGATTTTTACCGCCGTGTTTAGAGGACTACCAGTAAAATCGAAAAGTTTTTAACTTAAAAGAAAATGATAGGAACCTAGACATACACTTTCCTAAAATTTGAATCTAAAAAATAATTGAATTGGCTCAGTTTTCGAGGAAAAAAAAAGGGGAATACTAAAAGTCGATCTTATAATATTTTTTTTGTGATATAATCGGTCTGAGTTGCAGCTGTCCCTATCGCACTCTAAGGAAGCAGATTTGAGGTAAGACGACAGCAATAGTTTCTTCAAACACCTATTTTTCAAATTCCGCGCAGGCCCTGTCCCCTCTTAAGGAAGATAATTATCTAAGTCATCCCAGACCCTGTGATGAAGTGTTAAAGTTAACCATTGAAACATTGGAGCATGATAAATAGCTCCGTGTTTCTCTAGCAAGGGGACAATAAAGGCTTTAACTTCTGAGTATGTTCCAAAATTCCAGAAAGCTTCGATTTGATCTAATGTCACCTTATTTAATATGTTATTATTATTTCAGTCAATTAGATCATAACCGCTAACTGATTTGATAACAGATTTCCTGATCAAAGACATGGATGCCTGACTTAGCGGCCTGTTGCGCTTTGTGAGTGCACTGTGCACTATTTAGCTCATCGCTAAGAACAGGTTTTTGATTGGACAGTTCCTGTTGATTTTGAATTAGTTTTGTTTTAAATTCATATTTGATTAAGTACTAGTTTATTTATTTATTTAGCGGTATAAAAAAATATGTATTAGGTATGTTGAAGTTGTTACTGTACTTCCCGTCACTTGTCCATAAGGGTTCATTAGAAAACCAGCATCAGACAGCATTTGTCTGGCATTAATGCTGAAATGAACCGTTTTGGCGCAGCCGTGAGGCACACACTATTATTGCTATAAGATTATTTTCACTTTTTATTTTCTTATTTTTTGTTTCACGAACTGTGTCCAAATTCTTTCTTTCTTTCTTTTTTCTTTGATAAGGCTTTCAAAAACCACATCTGAGTCAACATAGCTCACAAAACACCGTTCCGTTTTAACATAATACATGCTTAGTACCTTAGTCATCCTTTAAGAAAGCCGAAACAAGCAAGAAACTTTGACCCATATTACAAAACTTTCTCTGTATGTTTGCGATCGCCACTGCTGAGCATAGACCTCGCAATACAATTCATAATATTTCTTTTGACATAAACCTACACGGGAGGATACTGTCTGACTTTATTTTGTGTGTAACTGACATCGCATCGGTGCGGAAACCTATATCTACTCTAATTGAGGCACACAATACTATTCCAAGTAATTTTTCTATTTTTTTTCTGCTTTTTTTGTTTGTTTTTGTGTGAATACTGTGTGCCTTAACTTGAGTCAAATAAATTTCTTTTCTTTCTTTTTTTTTAATTACGAAAGACACGATTAGTCGGAATTTGAATCGTTTTGAAAAAAAAATGTAAATAACGCAATGAATGTTGTTGAACTGTCAAAATGGAACAAATTTGTCGTAATCGTGTACGAAAATGTGTTGCGTAATTAGAAAGCTGGACTTAATTTATAATTATGTAGTTAATATGGAATAGCCAACCCATCTTGAGCAAGAGTGGTTATCAATGCTTGTACCTTTTCTGTATAAGTGGTCTTCGCCCTGCAGTAGAGCAATAATAGGCTGGTATTATTATTATGTAAACTCACATGTGTACTTATGGAACATTCGTTTCAATTGGTCGTTTCCTATGGAGATGATCCAATATAATTACAGTGTAGTTCGTGCTTATACGGGAGTAGAAAAATAACATAATATCACTCCTGTATTTCCCCGAAGGGTTGGGCAGAGGTGTACCATTAATACACCCACATTTCGCCAGTTACGTTTGTCCCATGTAATAGGGGGCGAGCCTATTGCCAGCAGCCGGGCACAAATCCAGACTACGGGCTGCTACTGAGAAATTCCTGATGGCAAAATAATGAAGATATTTTTACCCACCAGTCCACCTATAGATAGCAATTAATCTTGGTTTGCTCTGGTGATCACAACGACTTAATTTAAAGTACAGACAGTTTTTTTATAAGAAAATTGTATGTTAATTTTTTTGGCACACTATTCTAAAACAACAGTCTTTAAATTCTCTGCCAATTCAAAATAGTTTAGTAGGATATTGTGACAATTTCTCCCACTCCGAAACGGTCAGAACAATGGTCGCAATTGTCCACAAATGGTGCGTGACTGTACCAACGTCGTACGGTGAATTTTACTTGTAGGTTAAGCTATGTGTACACTGAGCCAACGTTCGTGCGGACGTAAAACTATCGCGGCGGGATTTTATCTCGCACTGGATTTTCAACTCTCGGTGTTGAGCCGAGCGTTGAGAATCCAAAGCGTTGGGATGCACTCTCGTCCCAGTGCATTGGAAAAACACACTGTTTGATTTTCAACTCTCGGAGCTAAGTAGAGCGTTGAAAATCCAGTGCACGAAAAAAAATCGCCAAATTTTATTACATCCATGCGAACGTGGGCTAACTGTACCGCCCCGGATTCAGAAGTGCGATTACCGAATCCATTGGGTAAGAATTATTACATCAAACAAGATACAGATAGTGCAATCCACGACGACGCGCCCCACTGCGCGATGCATGTAAGCTGTACGGAGCGGAGCGGAGTGGGGCGCGTCGTCGTGGATTGCACTATCAAAGGGCAAGATCTCAGATCGCTCTTTTACTAAGACTATACTAAGTAAAGTAAGAGTTTCATTCTAATATGAACATTAAACCTATATAGATAGCGTTCACATCCATATGCGACACTTTCTTACTTAGAAAAGTAAAAGTAGCAGTCCCATTATCCCTGACATATTATCATTAACCCTGCACAAATCTAGACTAAGAGTAGCTATTGACGATTTTTAAACACGTTCCGGGACAGTTAACGCCCATAGACGTCATATATAACAATAAAACTTCTATCGTGTCTTGTTCAGTTTCCCGGAAAGTGTTAATGGTACCCAAAAAATCTTTGCACAACTTTAGAATCGACGCCAGAACCCCACGCTTAGCAATCGCAACACTAGACCAATGAGGTAATCAGTAAGTAGTTACCGTTTGTTTTATTGTTCGTACTGATTTTGAATAAATAAAAACAAACGATAAAATAATGTGGCCAAGTTTAATCGAACCACGAAATGAGTTAATATCTCATAGTTTGGAATTAGAGCGCTGCTGATCAGTAGGCCAATTCCCGTACTTTAAAAAACGTTCTATAAATCTAGGCTCAACCTCATCTCAGCGACAATAAATGCCTTGACAAAAATGTAAGGAAAATAGAAGTATTTTTGACAGATTCAGATCAGAATGCCACCGTTCTTAAAATAACAGAAATGCCCATCAGTTCTGACCGAGCGCTCAAAGCAATTTGTTCGTTCGTCAATGTAAACTCACCTTTACAAGACGGATTCTATTCTACTGTACATTGACCTAGCGGAGAAAGTGCCCACGCGCCTGTACGGTCGAGCACAGCGGTGATTTGTCGAGAATCAAACGTTTTTTTTGTTGTTTTTTTCCTTCAATGTTTCTTGTTTTTATAAAGTTTCGTTATGGAATACTGTTTTAATTATCACGTGGTTACATGATGCTGTTTAATTTGAGATTTATGTTTCAATCTTTGATGATGACATAGTTTTGTAATTGTACAAAAATGTAGTGCTAAGGCCGAATATAACAGAGGTAAGGAGTATAGAGGGAGGGGTGAGAGGGGTCTATTTTTCCGTGCCTGACAGGGTCCATACCGATATTTTTTTTGTGAAATGCGATAAATGGTTGAGTATTGAGTGAGGAACTTCTTAAAATGGGTGTTTGCAAGACTGTTTTTGTATCAGACTCTTGACCCAGCTGTTAAAGAGATGTTATTCAAAGCTACTGATAGGAATCATTATCTCTCTGCCTTTTCCTAGCTATGTTGAGGTGGGCTTTGGCAACTGAATACAGTTTTAAATGGAGCCACTGCCTGTCTGTTCCACAACCCAGTCACTGGATGACAGGATAGAACTTAGTAAGACTTGTTGTCAGACTTTCGGTCTTCCAACTACCCTTATTTTTTTTTTTTTTTGATATGTCATCTCGCAGTTGACTCTCAGATTGAGGTCGCAGCTGCTTAACCAGACTATCCTGTGGATGTCTTAAGCTACTAACTTAAAGCATCCAGCCAGGGGCATAAACTATTCTATGTTATACTAAGCGAACGCTCGCTAAGGGCACCTCCTGTGAGGGATGAACCTCGGCTTAGGTCGTCGCTGGCGGGAGGACAGCAAGATGGGACAGGCTGGTTCAAACAACTATTAATATTATTATTAATTGGGGAATTTAGTGCTACATTTCTCAGCATAACGCGGGCTGGCGCTTCTGCGAGCAAGGGTCGGGGGGGAATTCCGACTACCCGAAACAACTGTCAAAGATGACACGAATTTTGTTACCACATTGTTTATGAGTTTCTTTTGTTTTCTGTGTACTTTATTGTTGTTTTGTTTTGATTTCCGTGTGAACTAAATAGCAATAAAGTACTTAGTTCTGAATTCAATTTATTATACATGAGAAATCTAATAATTGATAGACATGGAAATTAGCATTCGTTTGTAATTCGTAATTCGTTTGGAAATGCGATGATTCCCGAGGGACATTAAGAAAATTGTTGTACTGTATTATAAAGATGTCTATAAGAATGCTTATGATCAGCTATTGAGATGTTTCTTACGCAATGATGTTAATGAAGCTGCTCTGATGTTGTATGTTTATATAATGATTGTTGATCTTCGTGTTTTAAAGTTTATGCTATAATAAGCTGCGTCCCGCAGTTTCACCCGTATAAGTCTCGATCCCGTGGGAATATCGGGATAAAAGGTAACCTATGTCGTTTTGCAGGTCATGGTCTACCCTTGTGCCAAATTTTATCGAAATCGCTTTAGTCGTTTTAGTGTGAAAGCGTAAAAAACAAACAAACTCTCTTTAGCATTTATAATTTAATTAGGAACACAGCCTACAGTTAGAAAGAGATAGGTGTGAGTGACAGAGACAACGATCTACGATGTGCTATATTCACGAATCGGATCAGCGGGGTAATTGCGCAACACACTTACACTAATGTAAGTACTATGGCTTTCGTTGACAGTTCAACAACATTCATTGCGTTATTTACGTTGTTGAGCAGAAAAAAAAATCGAACATAAGAAGCAATGGATTAGCAATATCCTTCAAAATCGATGCAATTTGGGTGCTGTACACACTACGACATATTTATTTATATAAATACCAGCTGGTGCCTGCAGCTTCGCCCACGTAGAGGTCGGAAATTATCCCACGGGAACGTATTAAGGCTCGTGCAGACCAGCGCGACGCGACGGCGCGACGCGACTCGAACAATACAATTTCTAAGAAAACTTCACGGTATAACAATAGCCGGTGTCGCATTGCGCTGTCGCGTCGCGCTAGTCTGAACGAAGCTTTACCGGGATAAAAAGTATCCTATGTCCTAACCCAGGGCATAGTCTACCCGTGGGCCAAATTTCACAGAAATCTGTTCAGCCGTTAAGAGGAATGCGCTACGGCAGCACGCGAAATTCAAATTTTCTTACGTTTAGCAATTTGCAGGTCAATTGTCAGGTTGTATCTAGATTAAAATATGATTCGCGAGCGTAACAAATATAGCTTTACAGAATTATAATAATACTAAAATGTCATGATTTCATGGAATAGTCATTTAATAGGATTATAAGAAATTAGAGACTTGTATTGATGATTTTTATGATTATAATTCAATAAATAAATATTCGATACGGCTGCGAATCATATTTAGATCAACATACAACCTGGTACCTACTGACTTGCTAATTGCATAACACGTAAGATTTTTTTGAATTTCGTGGTATTCCTTGATGCTTTTGCCTTAAGAGTCCTATTACATTTTTGACGCAAATTCATGATTTTTGACGTTGTAATTTTCATCAGCAGTAAGATATTTGAATTATTTGATTATGAATAACGATAGTGCCATTCTCTTTATTGTTAGTTGGAGTTGCACATTTTAACTTTTCTTGCCATGTAATTTACTATGAATATTTAACGAACTCAGTTTACAAGGAAAAACGTCGGCAATGGAATGGTTCTAATAAAAGCGAAAGTTACTAAACGATAACTTGAATGTTTTACTTGTTTATTGGAGTTCTAGAATTTCTTTAAATTCCTTGAGTTTTCAGGGAAAAGTCGTAAAGAAAACCAATAAATGTCTTGATTTTCATGTCCATTATATTCCAAATAAACACAATTAAATCAAATAAACTAATATGATATAAAACTTCGATCTACAGTGAATACGTTTCATTAGTTTTTGTTTCTCAATATAATAAGACAAAATTACAATAAATTAAATTAAAGTACTATATATTCCGCGTCAATTCAGCAAATTACACGAAAATAATGTGTAACTCCAACTTACAAGAAAGAGAATGGCACTATAGTTATTATAATCAAATAATTAAAATATCTTACTGCTGCTTAAAATTACATGGTCAAAAATCATGAATTTCCGTAAAAAAATGTAATAGGACTCTTAAGAGGGAACAGGGCCTGGCATTCTCCATACAAATGTATTCCACTTTTTTCTTCCTGAATAATGCCTCTAGAGCAATCGTTTTTTTTTTTCATAAAATTAAGTTCTGTTGTAGACATGTCCCTGATAATTCCCTTTTTTCAGCAAGTTATTGGTAAAGAAAATATGACCCTCCAAAAATTACAAAAATACCCCATTTTTACTGCTGTGATGAGAGGACTACCACACATATTCTAAAAATTAAAAAAAAAAAATGAATGAATGATTTGGGTTAAGGCACAGAATATTCACACTATTCTGTGCCTTAACCCGAGTCATTTTTTTTTTCTTTCTTTCTTTTTCTTTCCTAAAAGACTAACAATATAGAAAGCCTTTAGTCAAAATCAGTCTTTATTTTTCTTTGCTCGTGGATTACCATAGTCACCACAGTCAAATAATAAATCAATCAATATATTATATATATATATAATGATTATGATTGATGACTGTTGTAGTATGTTGCGCCCCGCGGTTTCATTTCGCGCGGTGGGAATATCGGGATAAAATTATCCTATCGTAATCCAGGTTATGGTCTAAAAAAAGTTTTTTCTGAAAATTTTCCATTTTCTTGCTGTACGTTTTTTTTTTTCAAAATGTGTGTTTGCAGATCTAAATTTCGTTATGAATGTTAAGGACAGTTTCTTAAGAACGGTATTCTGCTGCCCCGGCCCTGTCTCAAAAATCCACCCTTGTATTTTTTTTAGTACCGAGTCTTATAAAAACAGCTCATAAATTAATAATTTAGCTTAGATGCAGTTGCTGTTTCATTTGAAAAACTTGTATTCAGATCGAAGTTTGGAATATACCGCTACCGAAACAAAAGTTTTGGTGTGATCCCCAAAAAAATCCCCAAAAGTAGTGATATTTTGATGTGATTTAATCTTTCTTGAATATGTTATGGTTTTAAGAATTACTTTATTTTTATAAAATTAGACTATCATTAGTAAGTTTGGTGAGAAATTCCAAATAATAACTTTATATAGTTGTCATTTTTAAAAGTCGTCAAAACTTTAATAAAAATTAACGCTTCGACGACTTTCAACTGCTCATTTATATAATTTGTATACGTCCTCAGATTTTTCATTTTTACGTATTATAATAGGTAATTCAGGAGACCTATTGAATATATCATAGCAATAATATTTAAATATTTCATCGCTAACACCCATTCTTATTAAAAAGACAACTTACTGACAAAGTGTTAAGTTTTTAGGGTTCCGATTACGGCTCCGCTGTCCATCCGCCCCCGTCCGTCCATCCCGAACTGTATCTTTTGAAACACATTCATAACTCAACAGTGACGTGAGGCCGGTTTTGTAAACATGTGTGCCCTTAGTGAGGTATAGTTTGATTGTAAATGGATGTAAATGTGTGCGTGTGAGCGGATATGCACAGATCGGACTCCTATCGGTGCATACACGCTCAAACGCATTATATCACGTATCACATGCATGCCTAAACTACACCTCCGATCATCGGAGGTGTACTTTTGGCATGGTTCACTGCATTGTTCGCAGCGCAATAAAAAACCAAGACTTATATTGGTTTTTTATTTGGTCTGAGGGTAGACACTTGAAATTTCCACAGAGCAAGTGTGTTCTAATATGGGCGCTATAAAAACAAATGATAATAATAAAATATAGTAAAAAAAGAGAGAACC
Organism: Xanthia togata; assembly: GCA_963853775.1. Classification (NCBI taxonomy): domain Eukaryota; kingdom Metazoa; phylum Arthropoda; class Insecta; order Lepidoptera; family Noctuidae; genus Xanthia; species Xanthia togata. Next base: position 7,318,329 of record OY970817.1, on the reverse strand, counting down.
ATACAAAAAAGTATTAAAAAAAAAAACAACTGGTTGCATGCACTCCGGGAGTGCCGGCAGAAGTGAAAACTTGAATATTAACGTTGTGTATTTTTCCGTCTTACGAATTTTCGATCAGGTCACGTGTCCTGACGCGAGTTTAACATTTTTTACCCATCACAAAAAAGCGCACAACGCTGCTAAAGAAGTTTTCACTTCAAAAATGTAGTGTTAATTACTGTACGGTGTGGTACGGAACCCTTTATGTCGGCCGCTTTTTTATATATAGATAGTATACAACAATACTTGTACGTTTAAATCCTATTAACAACAAGTTAAATTAATGACATTGAATCCTACAAATATTGCGAAAACAAGCAATTTAAACGACAAGGTAAATTAATGACATTGAATTCAACAAATATTGCAAAATCAAGCAATTTAAAGGAATACTTCTTAAAAGAAAAATAACCTTCAATGTTTGATTAATATGACAGATATTTACGTGCCTATTACAAAGCTCAGTAACAACACAGAGATAGGATCGTAGAGACTAAAAATAATTAACGCGCCAATTACACTTTTTAAGCAATATTTTTTAAGTATTTTATAGGGATGATTGTAACTATTTAAGGAACTAAATATAATATTATAAGTATCGGCAATAACGCGTACATAAAATGCTTCATTGTATAGTTATGTTGAGATAGACTCATGATAGCACAAGTTTAAACCGTAGTGGTTTTTGGTTGCAATTTAATATGTAATCCTGAGTTCTTTTGTACAAATGATTAAAAAAAAATGGAATCGAATACTAAAATATATGGTTCTATGCCTAATTAGCGAAATCAAGCGATGGGTGACCATCTTTACATACCGAGACTCCTCCATGCCTCGGAAAGCACGTTAAGCCGTTAGTCCCGACTGTCATTCCAGGTCATATTTTCAACACAATGTATTTTGTTATTGAAATAAATGAATTATGACATAGAGGGCCGTCAAAAGCCCGAAAGTTTGACAACCAGTCTTACCAAGGGGTATCGTATTACCCAGTTACTGGTTGTTGGAGGTCAGATAGGCAGTCCGCTATATTATTATGTAAAATACCGGTCTTCAGCTGCATCCGGTTAGACTGGAAGCCGACCCCAACATAATTGGAAAAAGGTTAGGTTATTAACAGTTGAAATGTGATAAAATTATGTGTTTAAGACTTTTGTTTCAGATGTTACTTTGGCCTACTTAGAAAGAACTTGAAGTTACTTAACCGAGTGAGCTATTTAAATCTAAGCACGATGCACCGGGCTATGTGGAATTAGTTTAAACTTTAACTTACAATTGCTTGGGTATGTATCTTATGTACTTAAGAACTATTTTCAAGAACGTTTAGCTAGAAAAGTTGTAGAAAAAATGTCGCGAACATGACGCAAAACAAAAGAACACCAACACAAAACAAAAGATGGGGGGAAAATATGCGGTAAAGTTTGTTTGTATGCAGGGGGTAATATCTCCGGAACTGCCAGTCGGATTTGGAAAATTCTTTTTGCAGTTTATAGCCTAATTTTTGAGGAAGGGTATAGGCTATGTAACATCACGCTACGACCGTTAGGAGCCGAGCAAAAAGAAAAAAAGTCAGAAAGAACGCGGGCGATGGTATGCGACGCGGTGGGTCGGGGACCGAAACTTCACGTGGACGAAGTCACGGGCACAAACGAATCATCTTATATAATAAAAAATATTTGTAGATTAACTAGATTCCATACAAAAAAGAAGGTGTGTGCTTAAGGCGCAGCACTCCAAAAACGGGGTTTTTTACACAAAAAAAAAAAGAATGATATTTTCAAGTCTTATTTTAATACAGTGATGGAACTCAAATCATAATTAAATATACATTAATGCGTCAAAAAAATCTTCAAACACACCTCTTAATAATTGTCCTTAAAAGCAATTTATACCTTCACTAACAATTATAATTATAATTAAAAATATACCATAAAATGTGTAATGCCAAGCTGCATTCAGTGATGGATTATGATGAGTAATATGAGCAACATGATGAAGAAAACAACGAAAAGCATTGAAAATCGGAACCCTGCGCCTTAAGACCACACAATAGAGAAGTGTAAACTGATGACTGGAGCCGAGTATACGCGAGTTAGCGTCACTGACCCGAGCGGGATGGTTCGGTTCACTGTTCAAAAAGAGCGCAAGAAGCGCTAAAAGAAGTTTTCATTAAAAAAACGGGTTGCACTCCGGGAGTGCCGGCAGAAGTGAAAACTTGAATATTAACGTTGTGCATTCTTGATATTTTGGAATGGTTAGGGAATAATTTTGCACCGGTCTACTCTCCCTCCGTCTTACGAATTTTCGATCAAGTCACGTGTCCTGACGCGAGTTTAAAATTTTTTACCCATCACAAAAAAGTTCACAACGCCGGCGCCGCTAAAGAAGTTTGCACTTCAAAAACAAGTTTTAATTCACTTAAGTAACACTTTTGTCCGACATCAACTCATCACATAACATTTTGACACCGACAGTACTCCCAATTCGGTGATTGCGGCAATGACGTTTACGTTACGTTTGAGTTACGTTATCACACACATTGCTGACATACTGACTCAGCAACACGACGAGCTTTCTCTGAGCCTCATCGAAATTAAAAGTTTTTTTCCTACATGTAACATACTTTAAATTACTTTTAAAGATGACTAGCGCGTTCTCAGAAATTATTTCATCATTTTCGAAGGTTGGTTCATGTAATCGGCTTATCAAATTGGTCGTATGATCTCGGTAAGGTATATTTTTGAAAGATAATGAACTGCAATATGGTTACTTGGTTAGTGTGTTAACAGTTCAAGTAAAGACAAATGCTTGTATATATTTATAAGTGTAAAGTAATACCTTGTTAGCACTAGAGACACTAATAGAATAAAAAATAAACAGTAATTTTAGTATTGTTTCCGATTTTACTTCTACTTTCAAGATAATGTTTTGGAACTCGCAGATTATGTACTAAAATAACGCTTATTTATACATAAGTACTAATAACAGGTCACGCCACATGGTACTGTGATCGATCTATCATCACTGTCAGGACTATTGTAGCCAATAAGCCTGATATTGTGGTGATAGATCGACTGATTGTTGATATCGCTGTCCCTCATGACGAGAATCTCGTGAAAGCTGAGAAAGGTAAAAAAATCAAGTATCTTGAATTAGCACACGAGGTTGTCGACATGTGGGACGTGGACTCTGTAATCATGGTACTGATGATCGTTACGGTTATGGCCTAATAAAAGAGAGCATCGACCAACACTCAGGAGGCTCTCATTGCGAGGCTGACTAAAGGGCTTGATTCAGAAAGCAGTACTCCTGGACACGGCATCCATAATGAGGAGGTTCCTCTCTCTAGAGCCCTAACTACCAACAGGTTGGACCCTGTTCCTGATGCCGATGGAATACTACTTTTTATATTTTAAAATGTTTTTTTATTAAACTATAAAATTAATGTAAACCTATTTATATGTATGTAAATGTAATCTATCTGCCTAACCTTTTCCTAACTATGTTGGGGTCGGCTTATTTTACATGGAGCTTCTGCATATCTGACCCCCACAACCCAGTAACTGGGTCATACGATACCCCTTGGTAAGACTCGTTGTCAGACTTTCGGACTTCTGACGGCCCGTAACGACTGTCAAAGATCCACGAATAACAGCCGGGATCAACGGCTTAACGTGCTTTCCGAGGCACGGAGGAGTCTCGGTATGTTAAGTTGGTCACCCATCCACCGACCAACCGGCATACGTAGCTTAACCTGATAGATCGAACCGTGCGGATGTTATTACTTAGCCACGAGCTAAAACAAGCAGATTTTCACCTTTATTACTAAAACATAAGGTTCAAAGTTGAATGGGAAAATTTGACAGTTTCGGGTAGGTTGACGTACTGGCGTCTGTACATAGTATAATATTCTTTGTTAAAACAAGATATTTCACGCGGGCGATGTCCCAGAAGAAGCAGAAGTTAGTAATTCATGAAAACTTGAGCTTACAATTTCACGACAAGCTTCAGACTGGAACGGAATCGTAAATTTTAAAAACACAGTAAGCAGTTAGGTTTGGAAATTAATATTCTTTCATAATATTCAAAAACCAATGTGAAATTAAATCAAATAATTCGAAAATAGTCCAACCTTAATTCACAGGAAACGTCTGAAATGTTTTGATGACGTACTTCATATCAGCCGCGATAAGATATCAGGTTGTGATAACGACAATTCAATAACCCACTTTTTACTTGGAATGATATAACAGCCGAATCATTCAATATGGAGTAACGAAAATACAATATGGACAAAGAATTGTCGTAGAGGAATAAATGCGTAGACGAAAAAACGCCAGCCAAGTGCGTGTCGACCCCGCACAATCAAAGGTTCCGTAGTTGGGATGAATTTATCCCAAAAACAAACTTAACATTTATAGTTGGAAAACATGTTCTCTCTCTCATACATCGATGTATGCCACGATCAATTCTCCAACTAAAAATAAATAATAACATAACATAACATCACGCCTTGTTTCCCAGAAGGGTTGGGCTGAGGTATACTACGTATAGTTTTCACCCACATTTCGCCAGTTATGTTTAAGTCCCATGTAATAGGGAGCGAGCCTATTGCCATCCACCGGGAACAAATCCAGACTCCGGGCTGCTACTGAGAAATTCCAGAAAGAAAAACCCAATGATAAATAATAAAATAAATAAACTTATTTCACTCTCAAAGTACAACAAAAACTTAATTTGTGAAGGACAGTTTTTAAAGTGTTTAATGGTTGTACAGCAGCACATAATTAATGATTCAAGCTTGTATTTTGGGAGTTAGTCGTTCTTCAGATAAATGTAAGGTTGTAATAGCAAAAAAATAAAATGTATGTGATAAAACTACAAATTAACAATTTTCGGACATTTTCCTTTACTTGTGCTATGAAACCTTCTCTCTTGCCAAATTTCATGATTCTATGTCAAACGGGAAGATTTATTTGTAGGTATCAAAATATGTCTCTTAAATAGCCATACTTTATATTGCGTTGACTTAGAAGCTTGGTTTATTTAGAGCTCAAAGATAATATCGTAGTCCTACGTATTTGATATTAATTGAATCTTGATATGTTCACGCGTTCCTGAGAAAAAGGGTCTTGACAGACTGACAGACGGGCAACGAAGTGATCCTAAAAGGATTCCGTTTTTTTTTTTCATTTTGAGGTACGGAACCCTAAAAAAGAATCAGAAAGCACGTAAAGCCGGTGAACCCAGCTGTCATTCTTAGATCTTTGAAAGTCGTTACGGGTAGCTCTGAAAATATGATGACAAGTCTTACCAAGGGGTACCGTGTTACCCAGTAAATCCAGTCGCTCCATGTAAAATACTGGTATTTAGCTACATGCGGTTAGATTGGAAGCCGACCCCAACATAATTTGGAAAAGGCTAGGTAGATTATCGTGATGGTGGGAAAGGAATTCAAAATTACTTTTAAGGTACTAGCTATAAGTGCCCAAGGCGCGCACAGTACGCTACGTTGCCGGACGCGCGTTGTACGCTCGTCAAACGCAACAAAACTTCCCCATTTTGTTGGAAATTTGAACCCTCAACATGCTCAGTATAACTGTGTTTCATTTAAGTTTCTTGCTGATGCAGAGAAAACGATAAGGAAAAATATTAAATAAAAAAGGAACTTGCTTCTCCGTGTCGAAGGCGCGCTTCGACGCGTGTATATAAATTCATACAATTTTATTGAACGTAAAACGCAGCGTACAAGACGCACGCCTCAAGCGCTTATTATGACTAGTAGGTACCTAAGAAGTAGAGGAGGGACCTATAGTCGTGATATGGAAATGAAAACAATAGAATGCGGAAGAATAAGTATAATAATATAGGTAATTACATTATTATTTTGTATCCGTCGTCAGCGACCCATACTAAATTGTTTTTAAAGAATGAGTACACACACATGCACCCACACGCACATAAATACACATACATTATGGTATACACACAGTTTAGTATTATGGTATACATTTGCTAATAATAGTTAAATATGTACGTAGATATGTGTCTGTGAGAAAAGAGGCAGATCAAAGAACAGATGGATGTATTGTGTGGAAGATTATATGGCTAGGAGGGAAGTGACTTCAGAGATGGCGGCTAATGCAAAAGTAAAAGACGCATTGCGCTGACCTCAAATAAATTAGAATAAGGATACTAGGAGTTCTCTCTCCCTAAATCGTCACATGGGATTACCAAGCAATTCACCTATACTCATATAGTTAAAGAAAACGAATGATTATACATTCATATAAACTACTACAGAGCGAAGTATATGTCTGCTCACCTCATATGGAAAGCAAAAGCGCAATGCAATGTACATGTTAAACAGTATTGAGGAGTGTTCTGGGAGCACAGAGTATGTAACCAATGGAGTGCCTATATTCACACTATGATGTCTCTAGCCGGAATCTCGACGAAGCACAGACATGAAGAACTGGTTACTGCTGAATATAGACCTCAGTTATAACAGGTCACAAATTATTGACGTAAACGTATTTAACGTAAAATGAAACGATTTCTGTATCGAAAAAACAACTAACCTATAGCATTTTGGTTACATAGGAATATGAATAAAGTCTTAAAACTAAGTAATCGCTATGCGTGAAACGAATTTTTTCAATTTGAATGTCGAAAAAACTCGTTTAGACGCGTTCGTGCTATGTCCATAGGTTCTAGTGAACTACAAGACGATGTTAATTTTCTCAATGACTATTATTAATAACTGTGGACTATTCCAGCAGTAAACGAATAAACGATAGTAAGTGGTCGACCGAGCTCTGCTCTGGAGAAAATAGATAAACATATAGTCCAGGTATACCAACTTGTATCACATTCCCGAGGCTGTAAAAATAGATAAAACTAATTTTTCCAGACTGATATGAGTACTGAGATGATACCTAGTTAGATCGATTTTTCACCCCCGTAATAATAAATGATAATATTGTAATGCAACTTTCATCGAGATCGTTAGAGTCGAGAACGTGATTACTAATTTATATATATATACAAAAACATTTAATAATATAGGATATTGTAAACTATATCGCAGAGGCGTGCCTCAATCTGCGCGGTATTTCGTGTCCTTCGTGCACACTCCATTTAGTACCTATTCTGTGTCCGTGCGTGACTGGGATGTCACTTTCTACAGCATTAATATTGATTTCAAACAGCTATGTTAGTTGGCAAAGTATATATTCACTACATTTACCCTTGCAGGGTAGGCAGAGTGAAGTTTTGAATCCTACTTACGTCATCCTACCTCCTTCCATGTAATATGTTAAGGGAGAGATTCCTAAGAATACCCGTCGTCAGAAGCCTGAAAGCCTGACAACCAGTTTTGCCAAGGGGTATCGGTGTTACCCAGTAAGTAGGTCGCTCTATGTCAAATACTGACTTTCAGCTGCATCCAGTTAGACTGGAAGCCGACCCCAAAATAATTGGGAAAAGGCTATGTTGATGATGAGTACTTCAAAAAGGTCAGGCGTTACGTGATAGTCACAAGTTCACAACCAGCGTCTATAGAAAGATGTATGAGCGCGGATGTAGCAAAAGTATTATGTAAGTATCGAAGCAAGTGGTATGCAGGTCAAGAAAAATACTGTTTGTTTCAAAATAGAGTCATTTCTAATTGTTTTTCCTTCACTAGCTTTTGCCCCCGGCTCCGAATGCGTGAAGGTCGGAATTTATCTTATTTGGATAAAACCCCAGGTCATGGTCCGTCTACCCATGTGCCACAATCCATGTGCCATGGATTGCCATCCAAATCGTCTACAAGTGCCTGCACAAATATGTGACAAAACAGGACCCTGCATCGGCTTCAAAAAGTTGCCCTCTTTGAATGCAATAATAATCGGACATGCCTTACGTTATAAATATCTGCATCTGCCTTATTCAAATTTAGAAGAATGTGACAACCCGTTGTGATTAAAAATATCTGACATCACTGTGGCAGCATAAAAACTTGACAACATAAGGTTTCGAGTTTTGTTCTATATCAATCAATGCAGCTCATATTGCAAAAAAAAAGTGACATTAAATATCTGACAGTAATGTTTGAAAGTAGAAAAGTCAATAATATGCGATCTGTTTTCTTGCTAGCAACGTAGCTGACTATTCTTAATAATGCCGACTATTCTGCCAATATAAATTACCAATATTATATTAACTGAGTATTAATTTCATTGTCAATGCATATGTTCGCAAAAATGGAAAAATATTACAAAATGAAATGTTATGTTACATATTTTCTTCTATACGAGAGTAGAAGACCCGGATATCAAACTGTGACCCTCAAAGAAGGAAGGCCTTAACTACGTCATCTAGGCCATTCATACAACCTTAATTTAAATTCAAAAGTGCAAAATACCATGTCAGATTTGGCCAAATAAAATACCTTAATAGTTTGATATTGAATCTTTAATAAGTTCTCGTAATACAGTTATAAAATTGATTTTGTTTACCTACATATACAAATTAATCGCTATATTCCGTAAAATCTAAATGATGACAATAAATAAATTAAGTTATATTTAAGAGCAGTTTGTTTATTTATTCAATCTTAACATATTTTATATATTTATTTATATTTTAAAACTGTGTAGATTAGACCTAAAGTTATGCGTCAAAATTGAGGCATTCCACTCAGAGCACTGATTTCAACAGCATTGGCCGAACCACACCTGAGCACTTCCATTTACCGCACTAAAACAAAATTTTGATAAGTGCGGTTCGATGGAACAGATTATTAATATTATTTTCAATCTCCGCATCTACGTCTATGCACAATTCAAAGACCAGTGACATCCACCGCACTGTGCCCGCGTTATGGATTACGGCCCGCTCCCTCTCGGCTTGTGTCCCAGCATTGGGTTTTTTTTTTAAATTTACATTATAGGCAGATTATGCTTATACTATTATATATGTATATATATATGTCTATAAAATGCGTTTACTTTAATATTCGTTATTGTAACTTATAATATCATAATCATAATATCTTTATTGTGGGCATTGTCATAACTAAAAAATAAATAAATAAGTTCCATTAAGTCCTGCCTAATAGGCATACAATAATTATGTATTGGCATTAAATTTAAAATTATTTTACATGTCAAATTTAGTTATTATATGTCAAAATACAGTTAAATTAAATGTTTAAACAAATCAATCAATAATTCAAGAAATCTTGGAACGTATAGAATGCTTTATCAATTAAAAAGTTTCGTAATTTATTTTTAAATTATGGAAGTTCCTTAGAGCCCAGAATAACAATAGGTATTTTGTTGTATATTTTTGATGCTATGTCAAAGAAGCTTTTGTTAAATAGAGCCGTTTTATGTGGTACATTAGAAATTTTTAACATATGTCTTTTCGATTTGAGTTTATCAAATAGATTTTCATTTGTTTTTATAAATACGGCTACTTCATAAATGTAAATTGCAGGAAAGGTAAATATTTTAAATTCTTTGAAGTATGGATCTTGTAAGTTTGAAGTACCTATCTGTCAAATACTTATTGAGTCCATAATTGCTAACCAAGTCTGCTAGTCATTTTAGCGTTTTATAAGTCAATTTATATTTTAATATGCATAAGTACCTTTTATTAGACCTCAACTTGTTGAATACAAATCTTTGCCTGGACCATTGTTCAGTGTAATGCTATTCATTATTATTGTGTGTAGTAAAAACTAGCAGCCCGTCCCTGCTTCGCACGGGTGCGAACTACTGATGCTGTGCCATATGAAAACATCGAGATTTCTGTGCTAAGTTAAATAGCATAAGCATAATCAGGCTATACTTTTCCCACTTCTGGGACAGCAGGCCTTCTCTCGGTGAGTAGAGGATCATATCCACCACGAGGGCCCAGTGCGGGTTGGTAGATGTCACATGTCTTCGGATTTTTGATTCTAGGACATGCCGGTTTCCTCACGATGTTTTCCTTCACCGTTTTCAATGGTAATTAAACACTATCTCATGCACGTCAGCAGTGAGGTCGCTGTCACTAATATCAACTGTCAGTTCACTACAAATGGCGGGAAACAGTTGAAAGGAGGCGGTGCTTGCACGAGAAGCTCGGTGTGGTAATGTGGCAGTGTACTGATATAATCAGTTTAAATACGGGATCTAAGCTCCTGGCTAAGTAATAACAGCTGGGGCCTTATTATGAAGTATTAATGCCATCATTATTCCATTGCGAAAAAAGGATGGTGCTAGCGGCCTTGTATAGCTCCGTCCCTCACTCGCACTGGAATAATGGTGGCATTAGTACGTCATAATACGGCCCCTGCACGGGTCGATTGATCAGGTTAAGCTATGCTTTCCGCGGTCAGTCCGAGAATGCGTGACCATCTTAACATACCGAGACCCCTCCGTACCTCGGAAAGCACGTTGGTCCCGGTTGTCATTCTTGGATCTTTGATAGTCGTTACGGGTCGTCAGAAGCCCCAAAGTCTGACAGCTAGTCTTCCCAAGGAGTATCGTGTTACCCAGTAACTGGGTTGTGGAGGTCAGATAGGCAGTTGCTCCAAGTAAAATACTGGTATTCAACTGCATCTGGTTAGACTGGAAGCTGACCCCAACATAGTTGGGAAAAGAAAGATTTCATTGACTACGTAAAAGAATACGTAAGAGCCTCTTCCGTCACGTTTTCTAGTATGGTTTGCCGACTATTAAGGCCGTCTGCACTTCAAAAAGTGGAGTGCATCTTCAGCGGTCAGATAGCAGGCTGGAAAATCGATATGAGATAGGCTAGCATATAGTGCCTATACACATTAGGCCTGCTGTATACTATTTTAAAGGCCTAATACAGGGTCCCCAACAAAACTCGGCCTGATGCACTAGTGTGTTGGAAAAGTTTTTTTTTTTTCCTTAAACTCTAAAGGCTAATTTTACCATTGAAACTGAACGCGATCTCCACATCTAAACTGCGTTCAAGAGCTGTCAGTGTCATTGTTTTTATGGAATATTTGACACTGACAGCTCTTGAACGCAGATACTGATCGCGAGATAAAGGCCTAATACAGGGTACCTAACAAAACTCTGCCTGATGCACTAGTGCGTTGGTAAACTTCTGTTTTTCCCTAAACTCAGCGAAGTAATCCTATAAGGGTTCCATTTTTCTGACGGGATCCGCTAGGACCGATGCCTGCCGGGGTCGGCCCAAGTGGGAAAGTCCGAAAGGGATACCGTGGCCCCTGGCAACATACAGGCAACTGAAGGAACACGTACACGGGTAGGTTTTAGTCAGTATGAGGACACGCCCAGAGCGGGAGAAGTTTTTCGATAATTCCCCAACCAAAAAAAGGGTTCCTTCTTTTCCTTTTGAGGTATGGAACCCTAAAAAGCGAAATTGTATGATGAATCTCAAGAATAGGAACATTAAATTACACGCACGGTTCACAATTATCATAGTACAGTATATCACATAATATTTTTTTGTTAGTAAGTACGATTTCGAAATCGTGATTACGATGTCGTGACGATATTATGATGTGAATGGCCGATTTAAGGGAAAGTTTCATTATTATCTATAATTTAATTGAATTAGGAAAGAGAAGAGTTTATTGTAGTATATTGTTGTTTTTTTATTATAGTTAAGAGGTTAAAGTTTCTAAGTTTACTACATGAAGAAAATGTATTGGAAAGCGGTTGTAAATAATAAAAATTGCAAGTGTTTGCTTGAGATGCGCTTTTAGTCTACCTAGTTATTCTTATTAAAAATCATCCACTTTAAAATTAATTAGAAATTATTTAAATCGCTGTCGCAAATCCATTCCTAGCCCTAGCCTTTTCCCTCAAATGTTGGGGTCGGATTCCAGTCTAACCGGATTTAGCTGAATATATAATAATAAATATTTGTTTAATATTAAAATTGGTAAAATATTAACTTTAAATTAAATTAGAAATAATTAATTTACAAAGGCATTGTAATGTTAGATACACATACTAGCAAAAGCATGTATTAGGCCCAGGCAGCATGAGTTCAAACTTTATGGTAATTGTAGGACATTTTTTTTTTACAATAATTAATTGTCTTGAAATAATGACAAAATGTTATTACCTAATTCATTATTTTTTACCCATTTTACTTAAATACAATTTACTGCTATAAAAATAACAAAAATGTCTGTCTAAGTTCCTGTCACTGTTATTTACATAGCAGGAAGTGGTATTTGAATTTGTATGGGGTAGGTACCACAACTAAAAAAAAAAAAAAAAAACTAAAAACATTGAACAGACTAACACTAAAAAGTGCAAAATAACTTTAAGTTCGGAAGTCGGTGGCAAAAAACGAAAATACAAAACCAAAGACACCGACTTCCGAAATTAAAGTTATTTTGCACTTTGTGCTTTTTTGGTAAGTCGGTTCAATTTTTTTGTAAAAAGTTTATCTTATTTAGTTTGCGTAAAATAGTTTCTTGCACTTTATAACCTAGTTAAACACATTATATGATTTTAAGTCAGCACAATTTGTAAGTGGGTCAATGTTGCATAAAAAATAAATCATGTTCGTTTCATTCGAGTACTAACATGACAGTGACCCATGTAATGGGTATATTACGATACCCCTTGATAAAAACCGCTATCGCAAATAAGTATACTTAAAGTCAATTTATTTGACTTGATTTTGAAAATAATTAATTAAATTTGAAATAATTAAACGCGTGCGTGCAGTTCTCTGTGAGCGTTTTGCGATAATTAACCACGAGTCACAGGAGCAGACACTGAAGGCTGAGGCTGCGGGTGTCGACCTCAGGACGAGCTGCATCTCACATGGACAACACTGTACCTACGTCGCTTGCTTCCGCGTCACCAGTCCTGACTGGATATTTTGGTTACTGAGGCCCAAAACTAAAATGTAGCCGTTATTGTATTATATTGTGTTATCTTACGACTTCCAAAATCGTGGTCATAAGCTAGTTAGAAATAAAATCTTAGCCGTCTCCTGGGTCTCTCTCGTTGTTATCTTTAACAGCCTAAATTCCTACCTGAGTCATATTAAATACCGGCTATATTTTGATCGCTGAAAGCCAGATATATTTACTTCAGGAAATCTAGTTAGAACTGTTATCATTTACCTTGGAGAGGAAAACGATCCCAAAACTTATTTTGTAGAGGAAAGAATACTCTAAAAATAGGAGGATAATGAAAAAAATATTATATTAAAAGGACAAAAAACTGCATAATTTTGGCTGTTTGTATCTTATTTAAATTAATTTTTATAAGTATTTGAATTTAAACTTTGCGATCTAGTTTTTATTTCTTTATTCTTAATTTATTATTAATTAATAGTTCTTAGAAAATGTATTGCCTCAATTTTTTTAACTATCATAAATCTTAATATTTTACTTAAATTAAAATTAATAATAAACTAATCTAAAATACCCACCGAATAAAACAGAAACCTCCAAAACACACCACACTCAAAAAAAAACTTTCCCAAAAAAAAATATTTTCGAGTCAACGGGATAAAATATAAAATAAAACTTTTCGAGTCAACGGGATAAAATATAAAATAAAACTTTTCGAGTCAACGGGATAAAATAAAATAAAATGATTCTTTTATCACTTCCACTAGCACACGTGTCCACTACGTTACTTCGCGGTAGGTAAGAGAAAGGCAACGTCGTTAATCGGACGGTGCCGACTCGCAACTGACCGCGCGCGGGACCCACCGTAGCTTATAATAGGTTAAGATAGCAGCTAGAGACAACATCGAGATTTTTGACAAAGAGGGGTGCTTACTGATTATGAGGAAGTTAATCATTTATGATTAACACTGAGGTCAACTGAGTTAACTTTTAAACAAACATCACGCCTATATTCGCCGAAGGGTTAGGCAGAGGTGTACCTATCCCACAATTCGCCAGATGGAAAAACCCACTAACACTTTGCTCGACCCGGGAATCTAACCCAGGATCTCATGCTCAGCAGTAGCGCTTGCGACCATTAGACTAACGAGGCGTCCAATTAAGTATCTTTTACTAGTTATCAATCTTGTGATTGAAGGAACGACTGAGCTAGATAGAAAAACTTTAATACGTTTGTCGAAGGATGCGTAGGAGTCGATGATGAAGAAGGTTATTTTGAATTAAAACTGAGGTCATCTTAGTATCTTTTTCCAGTGAAACACTGAGCTAGAAAGAGAAACTAATAAGATTCTTGACAAATACAGGTACGCAGAAGTCGATGATGAAAATGTTAATCTTGAATTAAAACTGAGGAGTTAGGTGAACTCAGTTTTCTAGTTAACTATATTTTAGGAAACACTGAGCTATAAAGAGAAACAAATAACATTTTTGACTAAAACAGGATTTGATGATGAAGACGATAATTTTTAATTTAAACTGGGTATCTAAATATCTTTTTGTAGTTAACAATCTTCTGATTAAAGAAATCACGAAGCTAGATAGAGAAACGAGTAAGATTTTGCGTGCTGCGCTGGCGCTGCTAATGCAGCTCGAAAATATAGTTACCTTATCGGTAATTATATTTTCAAGCCGTTTGGGGTTGAAACCCTCGGGCTGTGTGGTACGAGTGCTCATGATTTGTTCAACGAAATCTCCAAACGGCTGGATGACACTTCCCATGACCCAAGAGCTGGCTTTCCAGGGCCTTCCCTTACCAGTCTCTAGGGTACATTACCAGTCGACAGCGAATTTCCGACGCCATATTTTAGTTTGTTTATAGTTAGGTTATTATATTTTTATTTTAATAGTTTGTTAGTTAATTTATTTTATCCAGTATATTATATATTTTATATATAAGCAGCTGAATTTTTTTTTTTTTTTTGACAAAGACAGGTGCATAGGAGTCGATGAAGACAAAGGTGATTTTGAAGTAAAACTGCGGTTATCTAAATATGGGTTTCTAGTTAAGAATCTTGTTATTGAAGAAACCACTGAGTTAGATAGTAAAACCAATAAGATTTTTATAAGACAAAATTTGAAGATGAACGAGGTAAATTCAAATTAAGAGTTTGAGGAATTTTTTGTATTAATAGTTCTGTGACTGACTGTGTCATTCTTACCAAAGGGTATCGTGTTTCTCAGTAACTGGGTTGTGAAGATCAGAAAGTCAGTCACTACATATAAAATACTGGTATTCAGCTGCATTTGTTTAGACTCGAAGCCGACCCTCTTTGTGTTGGGAAATGGCTAGATAGATGGTAGTGTTAGTGATAGACAAGGTACAGATGTTACCACTGCATTACATTGAAACAACAGCAAGATTTTTGGTAAAGGAGCGTAGGCTTTGAAGATGTGAAAACTAATTTTAAATTTTGAGCTAATCTATCTAATTTTAAAACAGTTCCATTAATGATTGAATAACAGCAGGCAAGTCTAAACCACTGGATATCGCATTTACTGCATGTAAAAACATTGTTATAGCTGCTATTTTTACCGGCAGTTTGGTTCTCGTAGTCTATCCCACAAGCATCTTGCTTTTTAAGAAATAAAATCTTTGAAATGCTAAAATTACGTGAATTCGTCGCTCCGCTGTTGCATCAAAGATGCGAAAAGCCAACATACACACTTCAGCATTTGAATATAAGTACCTAGTATTAGTATAATTCAACTGCAACTAATGAAACTGGGAGAAAATCCCAAAAATAAATAGGCAAAAGAATCATCATTCTCATAATAATTCTGCTAATTTATTTGTGGTCGGCGCATAATGTCTTTTTCTTTCATACTTCTCTTTTATTCGTCATCTTGGTAGTCACTCCCTTTCTGGCCATATCTTTCACACACTCCGTCCATCGTTTCTTTGATCTTCCCTTCTTTAGTTAAGCAAAAGAATGGGCTAGAAAAAGAGTCTAAAAGAAGAAGAAATCCTCATACATCTATAGTAGGAATCAGTATTCAATAAGCACGAATCTACGTCTTTTACAATAGACGATGTCAATATCGTATTGAAAACTTCAAACTCAGTATTGAAAGAGCAGCAACGCTCACTGACAAAGCTGTGCCACCTTTTGAAGAAAATAAAGGAATTCATAAAGGCGCTTACAACCTATATGACCTACATACTTAAGACGTATGTGGTACATAAAATAATCAGCCTATAGTGTCTCCACTGCTGGGACCCAGAACTCCTTTCTGTGAAAGACAGTGAACTGCTATACATCACGTGGACCCAGTGCGGGTTGATGGATGTCACATGTCTTTTCCTCACGATGTTTTCCTTCCCCGTTTTGAGAGGAGTGGTGATGTAATAAATTAGCACCACCCCTGCTCTCATTTATACACTAAAACCAGTGATATTCACAATGTTAACACTAGAAGTAAGGATAAACTACGTGCTCCCTTTCACCGGCTTCATAAGGTTCATAACTCATTTGTTGGGCTTGGTATAACCTTTTATAACAAGCTACCCTCTTCTTTGCTAGATTTGCCTTTTAATGCGTTTAAAACTAAAGTAAAGTCCAACCTTTGTTCAAAGGCATACTATTCTATCAACGACTACTTAAATGATAAGAATAGTTGGTCGCTGTGATTAACTCAAGACAATGTTTAAATGTTCTTTCTCCAGAATTAGTTTACCTACTGACAGGTTATATGAGTTTATATAAAAGTTTATAATTTTACTTTTTATGTCAATTTATTTTAATTTTATTTTTATTTATTGTTGACATAATCTACTCATTACAATGTTTTTTTTTATGAGTTGTATTGCAATATGTGGTTAGCTAGCGACCTCGATAATTATTTATTTTACCTCGATGGTCCTAGTTTATCAATTGTAACTTCTAGTTACAGCTCTATGTAAGCGGGCACGCCCTTTATGCCTGGAGGCTTTATTTTCTTTTTTTAGATATTGTTTACGTTTAGTTATTTTTATTTCTGCTTGAGTATAGTTCTCGATGTTTTTGGTTGGTATATTGGCGTGTGCTAGCTGTCATATGGCTATTAATTTATAATTTAAATAGTGTTTTGCGTAATGTAAATTATCTTATAAATTATTATTTTTTCCTAACTGAACAGACAGCTGTGCTGCTGGGGAGTTTGTTGCGCCACTTCTTCTTCCCAGCAAAAGCACTAGGAAGTGGTGAAGGGTGGGCGTTTTGGGGGACTGTATTATGTAATTTTGACGTTCGAAAAGTGGTGATTCTCAGCCTAGTTTGAATAAATGACTTTTGAATTTTGAAAATTTTGAATTTGTTGTCATTTGCAAATGTTTTGTAAACTACCATTGTTTTGCTCATTTCGAAAGGAACAATGCCAGAACGCCATACAATAAAATAGTTCATTCAAATTATATCATCATTGACAACAGTAGATGAGAATATGTCATTCTTTCTCATAGATATTCTTTGTTTATTTTTTATTTATTTTTGAAATAGCTAATACATATTTTTAGCCCTAGCTTTTACATATTTTTTTAGGAACCTTCTTCGACACAAAACGAAACTGAAGCACGGCAATTGATTTTTATATTATGTATATACAACGTTTTTCTTTTGATATCCCACAACTCTAGAAAAAGTTATTTATTTGACATGTTCTCATTAATGACCATGTCAAAGAATTAACTGGTACAGATTTTTTTGGTTTTTGTTTTTTTCATACAATATAATTCGACAGTCACGATTATTTAAGTAAAAAACATTCTCACGTGAAATATAAAAATAAGTTTAATTCAGACTACTTTGTCCATAAACAAATTACAACGTCGCATTTTCTTCGCTTTCTCAAAATATGAATGATTGGTTTTAATGAAAATGGTTTACTATGCCACACATCGAGTCTAGTAGTTATGTTATCTTCGAATATGTATTTTTGGTATACAAGTTCTAGGATTTTTTGTAATATTTTTACATAATTATAACACCTTACCTTAGAGTTATGGCACATCAAAAGGAACACGTAGCAGATAAGAAGATAGATTGTGGAATTGACGTTTTCTATAATTTACAAAAAGTATTATAGCAATTGAAGTTGAAAATATCTGTTTATAAGTGCAACCCACGTAATAATTATTACCTTTTCCCTCCATTGCGTATTTGAAGGATAATTTGCGTGTAAATGTAATACAATATTGTTTTTTTTATGGTATACGTCTTTTATAATCTTAAAACAACAAACTATCTTCTTGCCGTCGTTGTTCTCAACCCCAACAATCTAGTAGAGCCGTATGTATCGTTCTCTGCCACTTGTAATAGTGTCAGATTTGTTTAAATATATATATATATATATTTACCCATAAAATCGGATCGCCCTTTAATTACCCCTAAAAAAAATTTTCCTACTTCACTCTTAGAAAATAGCCTAATAGCATACTCCTAATAATCTAAAAAATCATACTCCTTATACTCCCCCAGAAAATGACATAGGTACATACTCCTGACACTCCTTAAAAATGACGTACAATTTTGGCTGACCGTGACAGTCAACAATGATTTCAAAGTCAAGCTACATAAGTGCTGTTAAAAAAACCGGCTAAGTGTATGTCAGACTACGCACAATAAAGGGTTCTGTAGTTGGGATGAATTTATCCCACGAACAATCTTAACATTGTAGTTGAAAAACATGTTCTCCCATACATTCCAACTGCAAATGTAAGTTTTTACGCACAATATTGAGTGATTTGTCATGTTATTTTAATACCATAGACTTCTTATAAGTTTTCCTGTATTATATAATCATTGAACGATTTTCTATATATTTTTCAAAATTTTAGGCTCAGCAGTTTCGGAGATAACGTGTTTGGATCACAGAAATTCATATAGTCGGTCCATTCGATTCGGAGAAAATTGGCTAGGACAGACGGACAGACAGACAAATACACGAGTGATCCTATAAGGGTTCCGTTTTTTTCATTCGGACGTACGGAACCCTAATAATATAATAGTTATATTTCAAGGTTACACATAGATTCGCCATGTTTATGTTATGTAGGTAACCTTAGATTGACGTAGAATTTTACCTTGAAATGTCATTTGGACTATATGTTTTATGACCATTTATGACATAAATAATAAGCAAAAACAAATTATTTAAAAAACCTTCCTGTTGTCGTTAATACCCTAAAAGGCTAACAGCACCTTGGTCGGTTAGACTTGGTCAAAAGATTATTTGATTTCATCAACATTATTGACGCCTCATACCTAGTCATGTCTGGTTTAAGGCTCGCGACGGTGCGACGTGATACTGTTGGAACAATATCCATGAAGTTATTAAAGAATTTGTTCTACTTGAGTCGCGTCGCGTCTGTCTGCGGGAGCCTTTATAGGGTCCATCAGACATTCTAACGTGTCCGCACTCTGCACGTAACTTCTCAACCAAGATAGACTACTTTAGCCACCTATGAGCTCACGCTGCACAAGCTCGTAACCAATAGCCGTCAAAGTCAAAGTCAAATAATTTATTTCAATTAAGCGCAAAAAAGGCACTTTTGAACGTCAAACTTTACAAAAAATAATAAAACTGATTCTAGTCGCCCATTCCAAAAGGTAGTTTTCGTATGGAGAAGAATGGGCAAAAAAATCATTATATCTTGTTTATATTAATTATATAATTATATGTGAAGACAATGCACCTAGAATAAGATTACTATACCACGATAGGTAAAAAGAATGAAAAATGAAGGAATGACATAAATTAATTATGTCATACCCAAGCAACACAAACTAGCTGATTAACTTGTATATAATAACAATTCTGATGACTAAACGCTGTAAAATATGTAGGGATAAGGTTTGTATAAGCGCTTATACAGGCAATATTCAAACAATTTGGGCACATAATAAATCGCTTTAATCTGAATAACATTTTGTTAATAGCTGCATACCAGCTGAATATATAAACAGAAAGGTTGGTTAACTTCTGCATAAAAGCTGATCGAACCTTTGTTCAGAATTTAAAACTCTATTAAGCAGATGAAAATATCAAACTCTGACATTCAGACAATATTCATAATTCAGATCTTTTTCGTTGTTTTATAAAGAAGTTATGTAATTAAATGTACAATATCAGCATTTTGTTTCTTATAATTAATATGATCACATATATTTTGCGTTAAATTTCCAATTTATGTGATGGATCTCTCTGGATGAAATTATAAATATTGCTAAGTATATGTTTGGAAAAATGTTTTGTTAACAATACAATTATTACAACGCATGCTACTTTACTGTGAGAATATATATAAGTTTATAGTAAAATTTTCGAGCGCCACAAGATAAAACCAGTTTAAAAAAATAACAATTAACTTATAATAAGCTTTTTCGACGAATAAAATATTTTATTCAATTGTTACTAATCAAAGTGGTAGAAAACAATCAGGTAGGTATTAAAATACTACCCAGATGTTTTTTTTTAATAAAAACATCTATTTATTATTTGTAATAACATCGTTTAGTTTTAGAAAAGAGAGGTTATGTTAGAATAAATAATGGCGACGATGTTGATTTTGAATATAAGCTGTTCACGCAGACGATTTGTTATACATTTCTGCGTAACAGGTCACTTGTAACTGTCTTATCCAGATATTTTTTGGTTAACAGTACGTTTTATATCGCAGTTCTGATAAACGGTTCTAAAGCTGCCCGTCTCAGTACTCTTATTCAGATTATTAGGGTTCTATTGAAGAAAAATAAATCCATTGAGTTTCTTAAAATTGCAATTAGCTTTTAATTTACCTATCATATTTATTACACAAACATAGCTAAGGGCCCATCCATTAATTACGTCGCATCTTAAGCGGAAGGGAGGGGTTTGACGAAGTGTGACAAGGGGGTGGGAGGATTAACAGGGGGTAACAATTTTGTTTCATGTAAAACATTTTTTTTGGTACTTATATAATATTTCATTTTTTTGTAAAAAAATTATAGGTTGATGCTGGAAATACAAGTTCAGTTACAGAACATCAAGTCATTGAAGCTCATGGTATTGACGGCGACGTTTATCAGGTTATAACTCAAGATCATCAACACGAAACAGTGAATGTATATGATAATAATGATCAAATCAATGTTTCAAACGAATTATTAACTATTATTAAGCAAAATCAGGAATAAAATACGAAAAAACTAGCAGAAATTTTAGTTCAGCTAGAAGAAATAAATGAAAACAGAAGTCCCTTTGTATGCACACTTGCTCAAGTTGGTGGAACCCAAAATGAAAGATTTGCCATGGAACCCATTAACGATGTGGCAGACCGGGAAAGATTTGATAATGAATTATCAGACCCTAATATATATAATAAAATAAAGGAAAAGTATTCAATTTTATGCTCAGTTGCGGAAGGAACTGGATCTAACTGTGCATACAGATTATTAGATTCTCTGTTCTCTAAAGAATTCTTGTGCAAGTGTTCTTGGACTGGACGTAGTCGTGGAGATGAAGTGAGGCCGTTATGCCAGTATTCTCCTCCACCTTCAATATTTTTAATCATTATTTTTCTAGGTGATTAAAGGTGCAATAAAGTTCTAGGATCTGTCGGTAAAATTCCAGGAAATCTATGATTAATCACACCCAATAAATCTTTTACAGCCGCTTGGGATATATTTTTATTCACTGCCCAATCTCTGAGGTTATTTCGAAAATCTATATTTTTATTAAATTCTGACACGTTTTCTGCTAAACTACTCGAACTTGAATCGGTGTCCTCAAAATATGAATCGTCATTTTTATCTAATATCTGTGATGTAGATGTGAAATTACGAGATACGGATACGGAACCCTCTTGAACTGGTCGACTTGTGCTTGGATCCGTATTATAATTTGCATTAGCTGCCAAACTCGCTTCTGTACAGATATTGTTTTTTATTTTTAGATACTCCCTTAAGCACTTTCTTCTTATCCCTCCTGTCCTTTTTCTTTTTCTCCATGAATTTGAGTCTAAATGACTCAAATTCATGGAAAAAAAGAAAAGAAATACACGTTTCACTGTTAGACATCTTGTCATTAATTATAAAATAGGTTTGACATTCTTGCATAAAAACATTGCATTTCTTCAATAACCAGTTATTACATACTTAGACATCTATTATTCATAATATTTACCACTTTGTGCTACACAAATAAAGATTAGTGCGCTTCTCTCTCTATAAGATTGTCATAAGATCGTAGTCATCTTCATTTATGCAATAGTTAGCTGCTTAAACGCTAAAAGAGTAATCAATATCCATATTCTGAATAAATGAGTACGGTTTGCCGGGTTGTGCAGCTTAAAGAAACCAAACAATAAACTATTCAGAATCAAGCTGTATAATTGAAATATTTATCAAAGTTGTACAGCACAAAGCTGAATTTTCCGCTGTTATGTAGCTACTAGCTGTCTTAGTCACTTTTATTTGAATAACGTTAACATACAGTAATAAGATTTAAAATAAAAACAATTTTATGCAGAATTTATCAAGCTTTCAGTGTAATTAAAGTTTAAATACTGTATTATTCAAGATAAAGCTATCACGTCAGCTTTTTTAAAGATGTAATGAAACTATAAACTGCTAATTGGTGTTTCATTTTGCTATTATCTGACTTACGTGTTGCTTGAGATGCATGGTGCTCACATACTTACAAACATTGTAAAATTATACTAT
Source organism: Xanthia togata (assembly GCA_963853775.1). NCBI lineage: Eukaryota > Metazoa > Arthropoda > Insecta > Lepidoptera > Noctuidae > Xanthia > Xanthia togata. Next base: position 7,295,703 of record OY970817.1, on the reverse strand, counting down.
ATTTCTAACATTATAATAAGTACCTAATACTAATAATAATAAGTCAGTGTGTGAGTTCAAGTAATCACAAAAAATTAAATAAATGTTTAAAACGTCAAAATCAGAAATGGCCACCGTAGCCGAAATCGGCATGGGAAAAAGAATCAGGGTCCAGATAAGCACTATATCCAACACATGAAATTAGTAAGTACATAGAAGAAGTATTATTTTGAATCTGCTTAATAAATTCACCAAAACTTATCCAGAAATGGTGAAAAGGGCCCCAGGGATGTTCACAGAGGCACGTATAGAAGACTATTATGCAATCATGCGAAAGCGTGTCGCCTCCCTGATGCGGCGAGTGCGGGACAGTGCCAACAGCCTCTTGGTCACTGTGGCTGATAAGGCGGAAGGTCTAACACTCAGGCACTGGATCAGGACACAAGTATTTCCTTAAAATCGTGCCTTGAAATAATATTTCATTAATTATTGCCTTATTGGTTATTGTCTTATTGGTGATTTTGACATTGTTAGTGGTGATTTGACATTATTATTGATAGTTTTGACATTACTAGTAATTATGACCAAAATTTTGCCAAATATTCTTATGTCCTAACAACACTAGAGATTAAGATGTGTATGTAATTACTAACAAATTGGAAACAGTACGATGTTCATAAAATGATTTGATTGATTGATTGATTATTCAGTCTCCTTGCTATGTATACCTATGGTCAGTTAAATAAAAGAACACTGTGCTTTAAACGAAACTTGTTCATTTGTTTCTTGATGTAATGGTGGCCATACACCATGCTGCCTATGTGCTGCCTATCGTCCAATCGGCATCGGCAGGACACTGTATTTTTATCTGACATTATGCTGAGCAGAGGCCCTTTTGGCATTATAAACATTATTTTGTGTTTTTAAAGTTTTAAGGTGTTTAGAGAAAAATGCGTGTATTCGCATTACAACAGAAATATTTCTGTTGAAATGTGAATACACGCATTTTTCTTTTATTTTTTCAAGTAGAACTGACCTTGTGTGGGCCTGAATTGGCAGGACAGTTATACTTGACGAAATAATTGAAATTCAATTCTTTTGGTTTGATCAAGTCTATTGGGTCATTCCGATTGGACCGTGTATGGCGGTCGTCGTCAGTTCAGTCGAGTCAAGATTCTGGTGTCCTTATCACGATTTAAATGCTCAAGACGGCAAAACATCGTCGCAAACAAGCCATTTCACAGACATCTACCGGTAGCCCAGCAACAAGCAGTTCACATCCTTTTCCATACGTTTTGTATGGATTCGTCGCACAAGTATGGCCCAGCCATCCGCAAAAGCAGGTCTCAAGACGAGTAGTAGACGGTGGCTTGCGTGCGCTTACGCTAATCCTGTTATTTTACTTGAGGTGTGTTAGTTTTCAACCGACTTCAAAAAGGAGGAGGTTCTCAATTCGGTTGTATGTTTTTTTTTTTTTTTTTTTGTACCTATGTTTGTTACGCGATTACTCCGCCAATTATGAATTGATTTTGATGATTATTTTTTTGTTTGGTAGGGCATACTTCAGAAATGGTGCCATATAAATTTGGTCAAGATCTGATGAGGGGTTTTTGAGTTAGCTTCAATTATACATATTTTTCCCATCTAGGATATGTGGACGATATTCTAATAGTTCCTGTCACTGTAATTTACATAGCAGGTAATGGGTATTCAAATTTTTGTAGGGGTTTTGTGTAGGTACCACAACAAAAAAGTGAAAAATAAAAACTTTTTCACAAAAAATAAAACCGACTTCCAAAAAAAACACTACAAAGTGAAAAATAACTTTGATTTCGGAAGTCGGTGGCAAAAAAAACGAAAATAAAAACCCCAAGGACACCGACTTCCGAAATCAAAGTTATTTTTCACTTTGTAGTGTTTTTTTTTGGAAGTCGGTTTTATTTTTTGTGAAAAGTTTTTATTTTGTGCACGGAACTTTGTCTAGTAATGGTAGGCCTAAGTCACAATGGATGAATATGTGAAAGATGATATGGCTTGAAACGGGGTGATTACCGAGATGACGTCTAATAGAGTTTTTGATGTGTAACATCTTTCCTCTCGTTTCCCTGCAGTCTGTGGGAGTGATTTAGTGAAAAGGGACGGAAGTGTGTAACAAGAAGCCGGGGAAGCGCGTGCTATTTGATTTCACCAATGAGCGCACGCGTTACTAGAGTTGGCCGACATAAACGACCTTGACGAGGCCCCGCCCTTTTAATGTTGCTTTACCAAGGTGAGGTCAGATGTTACACATCATATAAGGCTCGCTCGTTTTTAGGGTTCCGTACCCAAAGGGTGAAACGGGACCCTTTTACTAAGACTCCGCTGTCCGTGTGTCACCAGGCTGTATCACAGGAACTGTGATAGTTATACAGTTAGAATTTTCACAGATGATGTATTTCTGTTGCAGCTATAACAGCAAATACTAAAAACAGAATAAAATAAATATTTAAGTGGGGCTCTCATACAACACACATGATTTTTTGCCGTTTTTATAGGTAATGGTATGGAACCGAGTCGCCCTTGGCCGGTTTTATTAATGTTCCGGTGCCTTCAGTGACTAGTCGGGATGACGACATTGTTACCATCACGAACAGAACCTGGATGAGGCAGACACAGTATTGAGGGGGGATGGACAAGAAAAGAGAGACCTATGCCCAACAGTGGGCTAAGTCGGGCTGTGGATGCTGATGTTTTATATCAAACCAAATAGTGTGTACTGCCTCGTTAGTCTAGTGTTCACGCTATTGTTCAGCATGAGGTCCTGAGTTCGATTCCCAGGTCGGGCAAAGTGTTATTGGGTTTTTCCATTAGGAATTTCTCAGTAACAGCCCGGAGTCAGGATTTCAGCCCGGTTGATGGCAATAGGCTCCTCCTCTGTTACATGGGACTTAAACATAACTAGCGAAATGTGGGTGTACTGTAGGTACACCTCTGCCTAACCCTTCGGGGAAACAAGGCGTGATGTTGTATGTAAGTGGATGTTTTACTTTAATTTGTTAGCGGAAGAAGCAATATTTATTTCCGAGACTGCTTTGTAGGTCCCAAGCGCCTAGTCCTATACTCAATAGGTTTATGTAGTTAAATAAAAAACCACGTGACGAGACAGCTGTCAAGTAACCGACTAAACGTAATACCTGTCACTTCGGTTGTCATGCTACCTCACAGTAGTACTCTTCAATTTAGCAACGTTAAAATTCGTCGACGTTTAGGCGATTAACAGACGGCACCGCTCGACCAGGCGGTCGGCCGGTGTATGTGTGTTAGGCATCTACGGATTTATTAGAGGCCAATGCGACATGAGATCCGCTTCACCGCCTACCGCGGCGGTGAAGCGGATCTCATGTTGCATTGGCCTCTAAGGCGATTAACACGAAGATGCCTAACACACATACACCGGATGCGTGCGCGGATCTCATGTCGCATTGGCCTCTAATAAATCCTTAGATGCCTAACACACGTACACCGCCCGACCGCGCGGTCGAGCGGTGCTCGTTTCTACCGCAAACTGCTCCTACCGCGCGGTCGAGCGGTGCTGGTTTCTACCGCAAACTGCTCCTACCGCGCGGTCGAGCGGTGCCGTGTGTTAATCGCCTTAGAGTTTGGGCTAATTCAATCAATTCTATCTCAACCAACTTCAGAAGGTGCCAAAAGGTTAAGTCGTTTAATAACAACTCTTCATCTGTGACTTCGATTTTTATCACTAAGTATATCAAATTGTTTTAGGTATTAACTGTTTAGTATGGTTTAGGTGTTGATTATATAAGTGGTAATGTATTATTAAGTTAAAAGGCATGGGGGTTAGCATATATGTTTGGATAAAAACCCCAAAAACAAATAAAATGAAAAAAAGATAAAAAAAGAGTGGGCTACAATAGACTGATTACAAAAATATTAGGTATAATTATTATTATAAATCTAACTAAAATTTTACTTAAACAGTTACTTATAAATTATAAAGTTTAACATGCAATAAAAACCAAACTATTGTAAAAATATAAAATAAATTTAATTTGGTTTTATCTTATTTTTAAACAAGAAAGTGTCATCTATACAATTTGTTTACCTTTATTTAACTAAACCTATGGAGTATAGGTTTCAGTTTCGATCCCCAGTTCTGGCAAAGTAGGCAGGTAATACTGTTTATCCTATCTCTGGTTTGGATTTGTGCATGGTTAGCAGCAATAAGCTGACCCTTGTGACTAATATCATAGTTGCGAAATCTGTAGATAGGTATACATCTCTGCCTACTTCAGGAAATTAGAAAGAAAGAGAAATAAAGAGAAAGAAAAGATAATATTTATTTGGACACAGTTCGTGACACACTAATAACAAAATAAAAAGTGAAAATAACCTTATAGCAATAATAGTGTGTGCCTCACGGCTGCGCCAAAAAGGTTCATTTCAGCATTAATGCCCGACAAATGCTGTCTGACGCTGGTTTTCTAATGAAAAATTGACATTACGACATTACGCCTAATTCACTTCGTCACTTGTCCATAGGGGTTATGGACAAGTGACGAAGTGAATTAGGCGTAATGTCGCGATTTTTCTCAAAGCCAAAGACTTTTATCTAAGGTAAGTACTTCTCTGCCTACCCACAAGGGCCAAAGATCACATATTCAGCAAGCCCTACCGCAGGATATCCTCAATTCAGACGAACATATACAGGGACCCACTTGCATAGTTTATGTACCGACAGCGTAACAAGTTATCTAACTAATGATATTTGATATGAGTATCATAATTTTAACGTACATACTATACTCTGTTCATTTTACTATGCTATGTATGACAACCGACGATGCCAGTAGTCATACGAACATAAGCTACATTACTAATTGAGTCTTTTATTGGGATAACAGAGTTCATCAAACATTTAACGCAGAAGTTATGCCGTAAGTCGACATACGACCATGTTGGACATTATTTATTTCCTTTTTGGCGCAGCCGTGAGACACACACTATTATTGCTATAAGATTATTTTGACTTTTTATGTTGTTATTAGTGTTTCATGAACTGTGTCCAAATAAATATGGAAGTGTATAGAGTGCCGCTGGCGGCACTTTATCTGTGTCGGATAAAGTGCCGCAATTTGCGGCATACTAGTAGCATTGCCTCGGCCCGGCTAAAGTGCCGTAAGCATTGCATTGTCACTGTCACTTGTTATTTTGTTTGATTGTTGAGGTTAGCTCGCCGCCCTTTGTATTGACTGATTCAATCGTATTTGTTTTAGATAATTTATAATTTTGATAATAAAAAAATAATAATTAATATATATATAAGTATATATCAGAAGTCACTACATTGACTGAATTTATGAAAAATGAAGTAACAAATTAAAATGGCTGAAAGTTTAGATAGGTTAGGTTAGGTTAGGACTGTGACCACACAACGGGCCAGGGTCAGTTTAGGCACAAGAGAATGTAATGTTTTGTAAATGTGGTGTTTTACAGCGACCTAACCTCATCAATCAAACAAAATAACAAGTGACAGTGACTCAGTGACAGTAACAATGACAATGGATTTCAGTGCCACTAGTATGCCGTCAACGGCACTTTATCCGAAAGGGAGAGTGCCGCTAACGGCACTCTATACACTGCCAATAAATATTATTCATTCTTTCTTTCTTTATTTACCTACATTTCTAATTTCAACTATTTATTACTGGCTTTTGTGGACACGATATTAATTCAGATTTGCTACAGTTGTAATGGCAATCATGTAATTTGGTTTAAATAGGTTTTTATTTTTATTATTTTATTTATATTTAACCCGGAAACTCGTGCTCAGCAGTAGTGCTTGCGACCACTAGACCGAGTCAGTATTTGTAACGTGTGAGAATCAAATCTATGCCCCCGAACGTAGGAAGTCAATCAATATACTAATCCATATCTGTCATAATCAAAAATATAGCTCAATTTTATTGCACAAAGCACATCTGGTTATAAAATATACTAGACTATAAAAAAAATGCTATAAAACCTAGAAATGCGACAAATATAAGTTTTATTAAAGTTTTTTTGAGTTCGTAGTGAAAACTTTTTTTTTTTTTTGTATATGCCGTCTTTAGTTGTTACATGATTAGATAGGTAAATAAATTAAACACAGATTTTAAAATATTGTGTGTAATTGTTAATTATCCATCTCTTTAAGTAAGTATAATTAGGATTGTTAGGTGATAATTACGAGGAGCTCGTGGCTCAATAATAACAGCCGCACGGGTCAATTGAAGGTTAAGCTACGTTTGCCGCAGTCGGTCCGTCGATGGGTGACCATCCATTTCATATCGAGCCCCTTTCCTGCCTCGGAAAGCACGTTAAGGCGCAGGGTTCCGAAAACGGGGCTTTTAAAGCAGTGTAACTCTTAAACCGTAAATAATTTTGACCAAAAAAAAAAGAATGATATTTTCAAGTCGTATTTTAATACAGTGATGGAACTCAAATCATAATTAAACATACATTAATGCTACAAAAAAATCTTCAAACACACCTCTTAATTTTCTTTAAAAGCAGTTTATACCTTCACTAACAATTATAAAATATACCATAAAATGTCTAATGTCAACCTGCATTCAGTGATGGATTATGATGAGTAATATGAGCAATATGATGAAAAAAACAACGAAAAACATTGAAAAAGTACAAAAGTGTGGTTATTTTCTTTACACGTAAAGAAAAAGAGAGACAAAGGCAAATCGGAACCCTGCGCCTTAAGCCGTTGGTCCCGGGTGTCATTCTCATCTTTGACAGTCGTTACGGGTCAGAAGCCCGAAATTCTGACAACCAGAACAGAACTGAGTCTGGTTGTCAGACTTTAGTACCTCTGAGTAACTGTTGAGTAACTCTGTTGTGAAGGTCAGATAGACAGTCGCTCTTTGTAAAATACCGATACGAGTATTCAACTGCATCTGGTTAGACGGCTACTTCCCATTTGGTAAACTTCCCATTTCGTAAACCTCAAACTGTACCTACTAAAAAGTTGCGTTTGGTAAACATTATACATTTCATACATTTAGTCCCATTTCGAAAACATTTCAATATTTTTTTGTGTTATATCCCATTTGGTAAACTTTCAGATGAAATGGGTACAGTCAAGTAAAAAAAGAAAAACGAAACTAATGATAACATTGTCATTTATTTTGTTAAATATTTTTAATCACAGGTACAATAGTCGGATTATGTGTACGTATGCCATTTACACATATTGATATTTAAAAACAGAAATAAAAAGTGGGGTGTACAAATAACTTTCAAAAAATTTAAGAAAAATCACAGTTCGATTTGACTATTTCGATGACAAGTTTTATTTTTTTAATAACATAAGTCAATCTAGATGCGAAATCAACTTATATAAAAAAACAATAATCACAGATTTGGTACTATCTTTTTATGTTAATGTACATTAACATAAAAAAATACATACGAAATCAACTACTTATAAAATATAAAAATAAACAGTCACTGATTTGGTACGTTAACGTAAAAAAATACATACTAAATCAACTATAAAATATAAAAACAATAATAATCACAGATTTGGTACAATAACATAAAAAATACATGCAAAATCAACTTTTAAATATAAAAACAAATAATAATCACAGATTTGGTACATTAACATTAAAAATTACACACAAAATCAACTATAAAATATAATCACAGATTTGGAATATTAACATAAAAAATTTACTACCTACACTACAAAGTTAAAAATCAATAAATAAATTATAAAGTGATACAAGCAATTCTTGATAATTCGTTCAAACAATTTTCCAATGATATTTTTCCACTTTTGTAATCGCCGAGAATATTGTTAATTCGTATATCATTTTGGATAGATTTTTTTCTTCGTTTTGATATACTTTCTCCATTATTATAAAAGCTGTAAAAAATTGTTATGATTAATTAAAGTAATAATGTATAATTTTTATCATATGTGTCGCCTAAAAATACAGGTCATTGAAACAAAAATATGTACCTTTTCAGAAGATTTTCATAATGTTTAATATTGCCTGATATCGTTTCGAAAAATAAAAGAATTGATGGCCTTTTTCCAATTTCACTATTGAAACTCCAATTCCAAGATTCCATGAGGTTTGTAGTGCGGTGTCTTTGTGCGTAGCAGCACCAAATATTCATCATATCTTCATTTTCCAACCACTGATCCACAAAGTAATCATTGAATTCAGTTATAGCTTTTTCTTCAAAATTGTAACAGAATTAATTCGTTGAAGATTATGATACGAAAAACCATATATTACCTAGTTTCTAACGCATAAAAATGGCTGTAGAAAATGGCGGTAGAAGAAATATCCAGAACTAAACGCGTTCATTTCAATACTGCAAAATTAATTTACCTTTGACTCATAACGTATAGCCATCCATCGTTTATGTCTTCTTTTGGTAAATGTGCCAGAGCCATACATAGTTTGACGTGATAGTGAGATTCTTCATGTTGTAATAAGCCAAGAGATTTTGCCTTTCTTAATAGCGCTCTGCCAAAGTGAACAAAACACCCCTTAACAATTATGTTTGGAAATGTCTTTTTAATTGCATTTATTGGAGCTTTTTCGAAATCCAAGGTAATAATATCGGCTGTCCACTCTGGTAAATGAAATTTTAGTTTGTAAAACAGTCTTTCATATGTAGTTTCTTCTTTGTTTGTCAACACTGCATAAAAAAATGGTACAATATTTGTCCCAGTTTCTGTACTTCCTATGTCTCCGTGTACAACGTATAGTTGAAGAAACGGCTTTGCACAACATTTGAACGTTCCGTCCGCAAAGTAGTGACGGACGTCATTTAAATGTGCAATTGCACTCTTTGAACCAAACACAATCATTCTATTTTCACCGTCAATCTCATCAAACAATAAATTGTCTTTAAAACGGTCAGGAATCACGATTTCTGTAGAGTTAGAGTGCTGAGATTTTGTGATTCCTAGTTGTCTATTTCTGTGTCTATACAAACTGCTTTTAACTTTGTCAAAATTTGGTAATTCTTTAATAATTTCATAACCATTATCTTTCAGCTTTTTAGTACATTTCCTGTATGTAGCTGGAATCGGCTTCAGATCTTCACATATAGTTTGTTTACATTTTTCGATGGCTACTTTCACTTCATTTTTTTCAAAATTCGGAATACAAGAACTGCAGTGAGCATTTTCTCTTAATACATGGCTTCGATTTGAATTCAAAGTTACACTTGCTGAACATCCATCTTTTCTATTAACACAGCGCCACCAACTTGAGTCCTTATTATTTTTCTGTTTATAATATTGATGCCCAGCGCGTAATAAAATTTCACCGCCTCGTGTACTATTAATAATTTTTAAATTCACTGCACCACTAGAAGATCCCTCACCCGACATTGCAACGACCTTGCACTATGCATAAAACGAGTGAACTGATAAGTTAAACCCGGTAATAGATATAATTTACGTATACTTACTTATGTCTATCTCATTCACACCTTTTGTTTAAAACGATGGTAAGGACAATAAATCCCTACCTGAGAACCCGCTCGGTGCTTCTTTTGCGGGAAAAGCACGTGGTATTTTTAGTAGCACCGTGGTATTTTTACAGACTTTAATACGTTTTTTTTACTTCTTCTTGATCAGCCATTCTTTTTGATGGTCGAGATACTATCTCAAGACTGAAGCATTTAAAAATATATACATCTCTAATTTAATACTAATTTGACACTGACTGTACCGTACAAAAATAACAATACTAACAAAGTTTACCAAATGGGATTAAATGTATGAAGTAACGAAATGTTTACCAAACGCAACTTTTTAGTAGGTACAGTTTGAGGTTTACGAAATGGGAAGTTTACCAAATGGGAAGTAGCCGGTTAGACTGGAAGTGACCCCAACATAGCTGGGACAGGCAGATTTATTTACTATCCGATTTTCTTTGCTAATTAATATTTTGCAAACATATCGAGTTTTATTGATTTGTTTTTCACACCTAGTAAAATACTATTGACATGAATATTTTAAGCTCATACATTTGTTTTGCAGACCGTACATCCAAAATTAATGTCAATAGGTCAATGCACTGTTCGTCAGTTAGTAATTTTTTTATTAATATTATCGTCCAGATCATGAATCTTTGAACCCGTGGTCTAGTTTCTAATGTGTTCGGCGGTTCTTACTGCCGCACTCACAGAGTTTAATGACAGTTTATGAACCATTAACTAAGCAGTCAAAGTAACCATTTATACAAAATCGTCGACAGTATAAGGAAAATAATTAATCATTCATATGATTTTTACAAACTTTTTCAATAATTATAAGTAAGATCGGTTGAATTTAATTGCTTATCACACTCCTAATAACAGTCACTTTAGTTTTGAATGTTTCTCAACGTCTTTTGCATTGAATTGGTTATTTCCAACACGTATTTACTACGGAATGAATAACAATTATGCAGTAACTTGTTAAATAAAGCATTGTTTACATGGACTATTTTTTCAGCCTTTATTGCCGGCAATAATATCCCGAGGTAGTCGAGCAATATGAAGCAATTTAATAAACTTACGCATACCCATTAGATAATCGGCAATTCCTTTGAGCGACACTTAGCCACAGAATAGATGGAGCCATTAGAAACAGTATTGCCGAAACAATTTAGGCAATTCTTAACAATTAAAAAGCTAGACACTACCTCCAGCAATTATTGCTGTCTGGTAAAAATGTGTGCCAGCGTCCAATGCTATGTAATAGCTCATTAACACAAATGAACGTCTGTGAGTGCGGCGGAAACTCCGAGATTTGCTATAGCAGTACTAAAAATAGACTCCTATTTGTCACGAGGTATCTTGGTATCCTTTTGCGTCACTCGGGAAGAGAAGGCGGGACCATCCGTTTGCCTAACGCAATGATTATGGCAATACCCGTGGCCGTTTTGAAAAGAATTATTTAAGATTTTCTTTGAGTCGGAGACTAGTAAAGGTATGCCAGTTACCATGGATGGAATGTGTGAAAGATGATATGGCTAGAAAGGGGGTGACAACCGAGATGACGTCTTTGATGTGTAACCTCTTTCCTCCCGCTTCCCTGCAATCCGTGGGAGTGATTTCATGAAAAAGGACGGAACTATGTAAGCCGGGGAAGCGCGCGCTATTTGATTTGACCAATGAGCGCGCGCGGTGCTAGAGTTGGCCGGCAGATGGTACCATCCCATTTTCCGAGAGTTTAGTACCTCAGCTAAGATGTCAGATGTTACATTATTATGCAACTTCTGGAAGGCTAATTCGTTTATTTATTCATATCGGAGTGGGTCTGTTCTTAACCTCGATCTCGCCTAATGGAAAGTGATGGATGAGGTCTACGATGGAACGAGCGTGCCCAGAAGATCACTTTTGCAGTCTTGCTTTGAAGGCAGACAGACGGGTTACAATGCGGAAAGGCACACAGACGCTGGCAGAGTCTTCCACACTTTGGTTGAGAGAAATGTATTGAAGAAGTAGACACGCTGTACCAACCACTAATAAATTGGGATACTGGAATATGATTCTCTGAACATCACTTCGAAATTCAAACGGTGTCTCGTTGTGAATCCGCGATGATTTACTTTAAAAACAAATGAGTTCGCTTTCGAATTGTGTGCACTCCCTCGAGTGAGGTCCCAAGTTAACTTTACAGAATTGCCTTACGTCGTGATTTAAAACCAGGTTCGTAAACCTTCGGAGCACCACGATATAGAGCATTTTGCGGGCTTCTAATTGCAAATAATGACTGCCTAATAATAACCATATTTATTTATATGCTAAGACTGATTCTATCTTTAATGCCACGTGTGGTTCTAGGCAAAGAATAGACTGTCCTATAAAGACGGATGCTCGACGGTTTTGGCATAACATAGATTTAAGAGTTAATCGTTGGAAACGATCAATTGCAGTAGTAGTAATATTGTCAATCGTTTCAATTGCGTTTGGTAGACGAAACGTGGGTCCAGTTAACCAATAAAAATACAGAAAATAAATTATGTGGTCAAGTAGAGCCGCGGGTCCAGCTGACCGAAGACTCCAATGTGTATCAATCACTAAATGTACCTACAATTGCAAAAAAAAACGAAAATTTTCAAATTTACGATTACATCGAAAAAGACAAGTTTCTTCTATGGGGCTCTCCTTTTATTTTTAACTTAATTTTATTTTTATACATTGTTGTAATAGCGGTAATGGAAATACACAATCTATGAAATTTTCAACTGTCTACCTATTACGGTTCATGAGATACAGCCCGTTGACAGACAGACAGACGGACAGCGGAGGCTTTAGTAATAGGGTTCCGTTTGGCACCCTTGGGGTACGGAGCCCTAAAAACCGTTCGAAGCAGGAGGCGGATCGTTAGTTCTCTTATAAATTGTTTCTAACTATAAATGCTAGTAGGAGTTATGTATAAGTACCTATTAATAGATTACAAAAACTTGCGAACAAATGTGGCCAGTTAAAAATATGCAGTGTTTAGATTCACACTTTAAATACATAGTATCCGTTCACGAGCAGGATGAAAACAGTGTGGCTATTATTTTTCAATTCATAACTTATATAACATATAATCACGCCTGATTTTTCGAAAGAGTTAGGCAGAGCTGCTCCTATATCTGGTATGGCCCACATTTCGCCAGGTATGTTTAAGTCCCATGTAATAAGAGGCGAGCATATTGCCATCAACTGGGTAAAAATCCAGACTCCAGGCTGCTACTAAGAAATTCCTGATGGAAAAACCCAATAACCCTTTGCACGACCTGGGAATCGAACTCAGGATAACCAGTTCACTTAGCCACCCAAACCCATAATCCAATATCATTGTTTCCATATCTTGCAATAGTCCTGCACTAACCGGGGGTTGTCCTTGGGTGCACTAGATTATTGCGTACAGGCATAATCGTCGGTTAGTGCCTCGTTTCATAGACACGTCTAACGGGCCTCTGCGAGTTGGCTTCGGCCCCTCGTACGCCTTCCGAGCTCAGCAGTAGCCCTTCCGACCACTAGGCTAACGAGGCAAGTCAAGTTATTCTCATAATGTCTGTCTTAAATTGAGAAACAATGAAGAATGTGTAATTCTTTATAATGGCAACGGCAATTTTTTTTTTCTTAAAAATTAATTTAGTGTTTATAATAATTATAACCATATGGATACGCCAACCCCATTGTACCTTATCACTACCACTACCACTAACATATACAGGGTGTTTGGCGCATGGACCGACACAATTTTTTCAGGGATTTGGGAGGTCATTAGCTAGGTTCTACCCATACACCCTTTGTCCCAAATGTCACGGTTGGTTACATATGATTATTTTTTTAAAATGAAAAAAATTCCCAAAATGTGTCCTTTAATTTGAAATAACTTTTTTGTTTGTGGGTGTAGTGGCACAAAACAAATTTTGTTGCATTCTCCAAAGTCCTTTAAATCTAAAAACATCTTTGTTTTATACAACTGGTTTCAAGAAAATTCCTTACAAGCTTCCAAAGTTAATTTTTGTATTTAATGAATGAAATTTTACAACTTCTAAATTAATTATAAAAAAAAACTAAAAGCTATTTTGAACTTAGCTAGAACCTAGCTAATGACCTCCCAAATCCCTGAAAAAATTGTGTCGGTCCATGCGCCAAACACCCTGTATAATAACAATATTCTTAAAATCCTTATTATTTAACAAATTGAGCTATTCATTGATCAAGCTGTTGTACTAGACCACACAATTTTTTTGCAACATTTGATTTAGGATTCGCTAAAATAGTGAAAATAAGCCCAAGATCTAAAATATTTAAACCAAACTCCCTAATCAATGAATCTCTTTCATTACAATCCATCAGCAAATGTTGCACGTCTTCTATTTTGTTGCATACTTCGCAGTTTGGAGATGCTGTCTTACGCATTAGGAAAGCAAATTTTGTCTTTTGTCTTAAAGCTACTTTGACGTAACTCCTAGTTACGGCTATAATAACTTAATTATAAAGATTTGTACGAACGTGCTATGCCAGAGCATAGCATAGCCACATATGAAGAACAGATGGTTCACTCCGCATTTTTGGAGCAATAGTGGCCCTATGGTATCGGTCGCGACTAACGAATTGTAGGTCGTAGGTTCGAACCTTGACAGACGATTTACTTTGTGTAAATTATTTCATCAACACTGCTCTCAAAACGGTGAAGGAAAACATCGTGAGGAAACCGGTATATCTAGAACCAAAAAATCGAAGACATGTGACATCTACCAACCCGCACTGGGGCCGCGTCCCTCTCACAGAGGGGAGGGCTATGTCCCAGCACCAGGCTGATTATACTCCGCATTTTAGGTATGAAGGTACAAGTATGTGGAGGACCCGACTTGTTGGGCTAATTCAGTAAGTGTATCGTAGTCAGATCTAAAAGTTACGCGATAGAAAGAGAGGCAACTTCTAGGTGAATATAACTGAAATGAAATGAAATGATTTTTTTAATTCTGTAAATAGGATATTGGAATCACTTTTACACGTCAACTTAAAAATAAAAATAAAAATTTGCTAGCTGAGTTCGGCGTTTCCTATCTGACTACTCTGAGAAGAAAGGCCGAAATAAAATTCAGAGCTCACAGTCTCTTTTAAAGTCCAGACATAATCTTGGTCAGGCCATATGAGGACCATGTAGATTAGTCTGAAATGTTCTTTTGAGAAAAGAACCACACAGATTTGAGTGGACCTGTCCTGTCAGTGCAAGCATTTGTCAATAATCGTGGAACTCAACTCAGAACTTAAGGAGCTCAACTGGACGAACAATACCAAACAAAGGACATTTGGGAAGGCCGCATGAACTACTCAAACTGCCAGGCCATCATTACTGTAGGTAATTAGTGCTTTACGAACTGAATTGCACTTTATTGTGTCGTAGCAAGAGTCGGTTTTTATTTAAATGATTGTGCGGAGTGAACCATCTGTATTAATATGCGGCATAGTGCACTCTTTATTATCCTTATATACCATTATTATTGAACAAACCATCAATCCAACCATCAGCATCATCATCATAATTTTTTATGTCTTTGACATTTCTCGGGATCCTAGGGTCCCGGACCTTTGGAAGAGCAACTCGCAGAGGCCCATTAGACGTGTTTAATGAAACGAGGCACCAACCTACGATTATCCCTGTACGCATATTGCTAGTGCACCCAAGGACAACCCCCGGTTGGTGCAGGACTATTGCAAGATATGGAAACAAAGATATTGGATTATGGGTTTGTTTGGCTAAGTGAACTGGTTATCTAGAACTATAGAACGACTATGGCCCCTGCCTGACCAATATTTTATATAAAATACACAGGTAAAATGGCAGGGGGTGACTTGCACACTCAATAATGGGCCCCCGAAAACGGTCGCTAGCACAAAGTTTCGTAGCGGCAAGGGGGCAACATCATCATTATTTTTGTAATTGTAATAATTATCACTCGGTTATAAGTCGGTGAAGGTAAACATTACTAAGAAACATTACTGAGATAATATTTCTCGACGGCATGTGAAGCCAAGTCAGAGGTTTTGACTTCATGGGCGGCATAAAAGTTCTCTAGTTACTCTAATTACGTAATACACGATCAATCAGAATTTGAATCGTTTTGAAACAAATTGCTAATCCATTGCCGCATAAGTACGAAAAAAAAATCTGCTCAACAACGTAAATAATGCAATGAATGTTATCGAACTGTCAAAATGAAACAAATTTGTGGTAATCGTTTTACGGAAATGTGTTGCGTAATTAGATAGCAGGCTAGTCGCTAACTACACGAAAAATAAAGAAAAGGAGAAGATCGTGCCTATGACTTATCCACGGTTGTAAAAACTGAATTAAAAGATAGAACAGACAATTTGATCAAATATTACATGGAACAAAAAATGATACCAAAATGGTTGAGCTGAATGGTGTAAATCCATGCGTCAAGTTCGTGAACGGGCGCTGTCAGTAGGGATTGGTCATCTCTTAGCTGCCATGGCTTATTTTAATTTAATTTATTTTTTTCTCTTAGGGGCGCTTTTAATATTTTGCATCGTTTTCACATGTATAACTTCAATATTGGTGTAACCATATTTTGATTTAAAAGAGTGTCCGTGGAGTTTCTTGCCCGTTCTTCTCCATACCTACTGCGCTTTGGAATGGGCAACTAGCTTCATCTTTCTGACTGACCGACCCCTCGACAGTTCAAAAGTGCCTGTAATTGGTTTATTTGAAATAAATGCTTTGAGTTTGAGTTTTAGTTTGAATTTTTTTTAACAAATGTTCTGTGAAAAACGTTCTGCAATTTTTCGCCACCGATATTCATAACAGTTATTATGGCGCACACTATGTGATATGTGACTGCGACAGCTTGGCGACTAGACGCAAAGACGGGCTGCGGCCAAATCTATTAAATATTATAATTTTGTTCAAAACACTTCGCATAGAGTTGCAGAATCGCAACGATAGGCTAGGGGGACTCGCACTGTCTCGCAGGGCTGGACGTACGGTGCACGCGCTCACCCAACGACAGTAGCATGCATCACATGCATGCGACAGGTCAGCGTCAGTCTTACTTTGACCGCTGAGGAAGGTGCACGTGTGTTTGTATAGCGAGTGGATACGCTCGATGTCGTTGTTTTCAAAACAGACGTCGAAGTGCGTCGAATACACAAAAAAAATCGTTTCCTGCACGATGTGTATCGTAACGACTAGCCGCAGACGCAAACGACAGCTCTTCGTCTTGTTGCAACGACTAAACGCAGCGACAAAACGCACAGTTTGCGCTGGCACTTAACAATGATAATGAAATTGGTTTCCTTGTCCTTTTTAAAGTAAAAACTCAAGTAATATGACCAATTACATGCATTGCTAGCACAAATGCAACGCCGGTGATACCTACCTCTTAATTGGATGACATAATTCTCGTGACTCTAACCAACTGGCGTCACTGAATTTATCACGGGACACAGGAGACCCATTTGTTGGAAAATTTATGGACATTTCAAGTCATTTTAAAAGGTGTGCTGTTAATCGGGCATGGTTATTTTCATAAAGTTTTTGGCCTACCCGCACTGGGCCTGCGTGGTGGATTACGGCCTACTCTCTCTACATTTTTTTTTATGTTTCAAGTTTTTCTCAACATTACAAATAATAAAAATAGAAGGAAAGTTGAGGATATTTTTTTATGATTTCTGAGTACCCTGAATAGCTATCCAGTTGTACTAAAGGGTTTCATATAATTATCAATCAATATGTAGCGCACTACTAGGGTGACTGACTATATAAGCGAGTGGTGGCCACCATTGGTACAGCTCAATACGTGACCTTTTTAACCCCAAATAATATATTTTGATAGTTTCGACTGTGACAGTACAGGTAGTTGATTTTCCCAATCAACTTTGAACTTTACCCTTTAGTGATAAAGTTGAAAACCTATTAAAGAAATTTGATACATTGTACTAGGCTCATGTGCTGGCGTCTGTACATGGTTTCATATATTTAGGTTCCGATATGTTTCCTGAGAGGTATCATAATTGCTCAACGCTATCAATTAGTCACGTTTAGCAAAACATTAAAAATAACTTATAGTTTATCTCTGATAATATTTTGATAAGCAATTCGTGGGAGTTGAATAGAACTGGGAGTAGATATGAATAACACAACTTTATGAAACATCATCCTACTTCAGGTATAAGATCCGGCCACTAATAAGAAAAGAAAGAAAATAAATTATTTTGACTCAGGTCAAAGGAGGTCAGGTCAGGTCTCATAAGGAGGTCGCTGATACCGACGTGAATTCTATGGCCGGCAGCGAGGACGCGGGATGTGAGACGCGGTGGTTTCCTTCTACGAGACTCCGGCTGCGGAAAGGGAGAGGGAGATCACATCCTCTCACCCTGCCCGCAGCAGGCGCACTGGGCGCCGGAGGAGGCCCGACAACGCTCTCTTCCAGCCCCCCTAAATGGGTCCAGGAGCGGCAGACTCGGGGACGTCCGTCGCCCCCCATACATCGGACCCGAAGTGGTGGCGCGAAGTGTTCCACGCGCGCCCCTCTAAGACGTCGCAAACGAAACGAGAAGCCAGTCGAGGGTTGACTCCGCCCGCCCGACATCCATGAGGATTTTCCACCCCGAGACCCAAAAAATAAGGTCTGATAAGGCGGGCGGCGAAATTGGGGCTGTGTCGTCGCCCAAACAGTAAGATCCAAAGAGGTGGCAAGCAGTGTTACATGCAGCATCGGCTGCACTTGGTGATGGGGCCCGCTACTGACGCGGCGCGGCGATGGGCTGATACCAGTCTGGTGGCAAATTTACAAGTATCTCCCGGGCCCCCGACTCATGGTAGTAGTAGGAACAGTGGGGGTTTAGTCAGCAGGAGTCCGAAATAACCCTCTGTTCTCCCAAAAAGGAGGGTATCCATGAGCATTTCCCCAATGAGAAAAAAAAGGTATAAGATAAACTACTTTTTTTTACTAATTTATTTCTTAAGCGTAGCAGTCAGCTTATATAATGGTACCACTGCCACTGTTGGGAAACAGGCCGCCTCCGTGAGAAGCAGTGGACCACCACGCGCACCGAGTGCGGGTTAGTAGATGTCACATGCCTTCGAAATGTTGGTTCTAGGACATCCCCTTTTCCTCACGATGTTTTCCTTCACCATTGATTTACGAGAAACCAACAACATTCAACATTGGTTTACAAAAATATTTATTTCTTTAATTCAGACAGAGTATTTTTGTTAGTTTATTTAAGAATTGTGTAAGAATTATGAATTAGGAATGGTATTGCTGCTAATGTATACCGTTTTGGGAGCAGTAGTAATGAAATAATTTACACAAAGTAAATTGGCTGCCTGAGTTCGAACCTACGAGCTAAAACAGAAAGAATATATTGACCTCGCTTTAAATACTCATGATAGGTAGGTACATAAATCCATCATTTACACTGTGAGTTTTTATGTAAAATCTAGTCCTGCCCGTTTATTCACTGTGCCATTTAACACGGCCGCAAGTGCACTGCACGTTTGCAAATACGTCTAATTGGATGACACAATTGTATGTCTGACTTACGTCGGCCAACAGTGTAGCGGTAATTTTACAAAATTAAATCATTAATCATCAATTATCTTATATTTTGATGATTTCTTTGTCTAATATCAATTTAAAGATGACGAAGAAATTACGATTTTGATGATAATAATTTTTGAAAAAACTCAAGTCACATTATGGCCGATAGTTCAAATTCAAAATATATTATTCCACATAAACCTACATGGGTACTTATGAAACGTCAGAAGCTAGGTGCACGGTTCCAATTGGTCGTTTCCTATGGAGAAGAGCTGGCAAGAAACTCCACGGTTACTCTTTTAAAAATAATTGGCTTTTACAATATTTTCAAATAACAGTGTTATTAGGTATGGGAGGACAGTGTAGGTGTTTCAACAAGTACCCGGTACTTAACAGAATAATGATGGTCAACAAATCTACAGTCCACAAAGCCTAAGTACAGCTTTCTCACATTCACAAAATAGAAAAGAATCTATATGAGGATAAATAAATTAATAAAAATAAAAACGTATTTTAAACGAAATTATATTATATAATGAAATATATAATAATATAATGAAATGATACTCTTGAAACCGGAACACAGTAGTGCTGTGTTGTGTTCTCTAAGTGCTCCTACTTCGAATTGTGTGCGCTCACTTGATTCCTAGTGAACTTTAGGGCTCATCACACACGAGCGGCACGCGTCAACGGCAGAGCCCAGAGGCAACTGCAGCCGTCGACAACGCCGCTCATGTATTTGAGCACTAAAGTTCACTTGGCATCTCACTCAAGTGAGCGCACACAATTTGAAATCGAACTCATTTGTTTTTAAAGTAAATCATCGCGGATTCACAACGAGACACCGTTCGAATTTCGAAGTGATGTTTAGACATGATACTACTACTTGGCAAAATAGCAATGGTGTACTTCTACAGACTAGCTCCTTCATTGGAAGATTTTGTACGAAATTATTACATTGATAAACAATAACTTTGCTTGACTTACTCTTCAGGGGATTGAGCGTGACACTTTTTCTGAGGTTAGAACTTTTGTTTTGCTGTTCAGTTTCAAAATCTCAGTAACTACCGTGATTTCCCAATGGCCTGCATCCAGGCAATCGGTATAAGTACAGCCTCCTCTCTTATTGGCATGACTGTTATAAAAATAGCTCATGCATATACAGACTATAATGTCCCCACAGCTTGAACACAGGCCTACTCTGTATGAGAAGGAGTGGAACGTAATCCACCGCGCGGGCCCAGTGCGGGTGTAAGGTGTCACATGTCTTTGAAATGTTTGGTTCTCGGACATGCCGGTTTCCTCACGATGATTTCCTTCACGGCTTTGAGAGCAGTGGTGATGAAATAATTTACACAAAGTAAAGTGCCTGCCAGGGTTCGAATCTACGACCTAATACTCGTACGTTTGAAATTGGGCCACTACTGCTCACGTAATAAAAACTTTTTTATTTATAAACATCCAAATTGATAAACTTCTCCTTTTTTGAAGTCAGTTAAAAATATTAGCCAGTCAGTAAAAGCAATGTTTTAAGGTCTAAGTACAACCAGTGCGTCCTTCCCGTGATGACATATGGTAGATACCGAAACGTGGACACTGACGCGCACAGTCGGTCTGGTTCACAATAAATGCTAAGTCTCTCAGCGTGCTATAAGGTGTACTTAAGGTTTTTTTGAAGCAAGCTGAAATGGCAGTGGGCTGGCCATGTTTGTAGAAGGGTCGATAGCCGGTTGAGCAGACGAGTCCTGTCGATCTGTTCTACAAAAATAAACTTAGGTGAACTGTGCTGTCAATAGTGTCGTCTTACTGGTCATCAGGACTTGTGGCTAAGTGATAACAGCCACGCTGATCGAGGTTAAGCTACGCTTGCCGCAATTGGTCTGGGGATGGGAGACAAGATGGTCCCATCCACGGTATGTAAAGGTTTAAATACCAAGAGCGCTACGTACCTCTGAAAGCACGTTGGTTTCGGCTGTTATTCGTGGATCTGTGACAGTCGTTACGGGTCGTCAAAAGCTCGAAAGTCTAACAACCAGTCTTACCAAGGGGTGTCGTATTATCTAGTTACTGGGTTGTGGATGTCAGATAGGCAGTCGGTCCATATAAAATACTAGTATACAGCTGCATTCGGTTAGACGGGAAGCCGACCCTAAAATAGTTGGGAAAAGGCTATTCAAGTAATGAGGTAGAATGACAGCTCACTTCAAGCTAAGTTTTCACGTTCATAATTTTACATAATAGAACGGCTGGAGTGGAGACCGCGTATCGACAAGCGTAGTGTGGAACGCGCTCCAGATAGAGGGACCGACGATGTTGAGAAGGTGGTTGAGACAGACTGGGTGTGGAAGGCGGAAGACAGGAAATTGGACGTAAGTCCAGCAGTGGACTGCAATTGGCCGAGTTCAGAAGCCATCCCCATATAGTGTAGTTTGCGCTCTCAAAGAGATAAACAACGGACCACATGATACGACTGTTATTTAAACTGTTAGATAAATGAGTTTAAAACTAAAATTAAAATCGTTTTAGATCAACATCTGGGATGTTAGTCACACATCTATTATCACAGATGCTAAATTATGAACTCTTTAGAGTATGAGATTATTGTTATTTTCATTGTTCTGTGCGGAATATATTTATATTCGGGTCATCGCCCACGACGTTATTCAAAAGTGCCGTGTATTTTTTTTTTTTTTAAATTATTGTTTGACATTTCTCAGGACCCTATGGTCCCGGACCTTTGGAAGACGTACGAGGGGCCGGAGCCAACTCGCAGAGGCCCGTTAGACGTGTTTAATGAAACGAGGGACCAACCTACGGTAATCCCTGTACGCACTATGCTAGTGCACCCAAGGACAACGCCCGGTTGGTGCAGGACTATTGCAAGATATGGAAACAACGATATTGGATTACGGGTTTGTTTGGCTAAGTGAACCGGTTATCTAGAACTATGGAAAGACTATGGCCTGACAAATATTTTATATAAAATACACAGGTGAAATGGCAGGGGGTGACTTGCACACTCAATAATAGGCCCCCGAAAACGGTCGCTAGCACAAAGTTTCATAGCGACAAGGGGGCAACATATCCTGAGCTTATAAGGAGTGGAGCGATATTCCACGGCTATCAGGACGGAAGTACGGTCAAGACCCCTACCAGCATCTTACTGGAATACTTCCTTCCTCCGAGCACATTTGCTCTTGCTCATCTCCACTCAAGCCGGCCAATAAAGGCAAGAAAGAGGTGGGAGCTCTATTCCTCGTCAGTGTTCACTCCAGCCGGCCAATAAAGGCAAGCCAGAGATGAGGAACAAGATTTCTCCCAGGAGATAGGGTCCGTGGGGTCGCTGCTGCCCAACAGCTCGCCACATGCTGCCCTGCGGTTTTTTAATTATTATTACTAGTATTTCCTTACTACTTAGTATTTCCTGTGCATGTCCCAAATAACATATTTTTCTTTCTATGTCATCGTATAATTATGAACTTCATTAGTTTATAAATTATAATCAATCCGTATTTTTAAATAAACAGACGAAAAATTGTGAATTGCAACAAACCAATTTATCCGTGGGAAACCGATAAATTGTGAACTGCCTTTTCACGGTGAGATTTTTACAGAATCGACCGGCTGGTATCAAACTTGCTTGCGACGTAACGCACCTTGCGCTAATACTAAATAGTCTGCCTTGCTGCGAGCGACTTGGAAGTAGCGCTCGCTCGGCTCGCGCGCGGTTGGTCACAGTTTTAGCCTAACCTAACCCATTTCACGCATTTCACAATATTTCAACAGTTTATAATCTAACGGAAAAAATCACATTTTTCGTACCAAAATAAGTTCATTATACGAGTAAGTAAATTAGAAAATTTTCAACAGAGGTTATAAGTTATGACTTGTAGACACGCGCTAAACGATGGCCGCCCGTGCCCCCTGTAAATGAATTGAATGATTTTTTTTTTCGATTTTCCTGAAAATTACCACTTAAATAGACTCAGTACGATGCCATTAGGTACAACACCCTCACGAATCGGACAGGGTTTTTTTTACATGTAATTAGTGGAAATTCATGAAGCTTAAGGAAACTTATTAAATTATTTTGGTGTTAAAAAAAGTATTAAATACAAAGTAAAGGAAATGATAATCCTTATTTTACATAAGTTTAGGCTATTTATAAGGCGGTGACAGCGTGAAAGATGATATGGCTAGAAAGGGGTTGACTACAGAGATAATGATAATAGACGAAACGAATTTATGGAAGAAAAGGACATGTTGCGCCGCCCACAAATAAATTGGAATTAGGTGATGATTAAAAATGCGAAAGTTATTAGAGATTTTGATCAAGTTTGGCACACATGTAGACCATGACCTGGTTTAGGACATAGGATATTTTTGTATCGTGGTAGTACTTTCCCGTGGGATAATTTCGGACCTCCACGCGGGTGAAGTCGAGCGCAAAAGCTAGAAAAAGTTATGTAAGGTTATTTCTTTCTCCCTCTCTCAACAAAATTACGACTCTCATAAAATTATTGTAGTAAAAAAACAATATTGATGTTTACTTGAACAATTTGAAGGGCTCCTGAACCGCAGTAATACGTTGAGATATTCAACAGCATCCGGAGAGAATGGACCGACCCCAACATAAAATAATTGGGGTTAGCCTGAGCGCATAATAACATAATTGTTTTGCCAAAACCATTGCCCTGTATTTAGGCTTTGAAATAAATGTGTGCCATTCTGTAAAGTTCACTTGGAACCTCACTCAAGTGAGCGCACACAATTCGAAAGCCAACTCATTTGTTTTTAAAGTAAATCATCGCGGATTCACAACGAGACACCGTTCTAATTTCGAAGTGATGACGTTTAGAAAAGGACATTAGTGTTCAATTTTGGAACATTTCTGAAAAATTACAACCGTTTAAATAATAATACGTACTTAATGAAAAATTCTGAAAAAACTTCCGCCCTATTGAATTTCCTGCGAGGTGATATGGGTTAAGATAAAAAAACACATTCTGGACCAAGAAAATAATGCTATATTTGTTGCAATTGGTTTGAATAATTTACGATGTAGTTAGTAGCAAACTATGCCACTGGGTCTGACGGGTTGTCGAGCTCTAGAGATAAAGTTGAGCTCACGATGGCTAATGCATGCGTGCCATCTATTGGGACACTGTTTCTGGTACTTTCTTCAAAAGGCCAGTCCGTATGCTTCCGTGCATTTTGTTATACGATATTTTTAATATTTAATTTCTGGACTATAAAAGAGAATTTGACCCCTGAGTTTGTTTCCCCATTTCTTCTCAAGTCAGATAGAAAATGTCGACTCCATATAGTTTACTTTTTTTAAGGGCGATTTTTGGTAGGGGCTAACTTATGGATTCGCTTAGTGCTGGGCTATAGAATATAGATGGCGCTAATACCAGTTTTCAGTTTTTCAGATTTATTTATTTATTTATTTATTTATTTATTAGGGACAAAAAACAGTTACATGCTACAAATTACAGAAAAATACTTAAACTAGGATTGAACAAGCACGTAACCCACACCATTGTCCACGTTTTAACTTAAGGTTAGAAGTGCTAAATACATTTAAAAAAGAAAATATTTAAGTAAAATAATAGTCGCTGCCACAATAGTATAACTATGTTAGGTACTTAGCTTAGCTCAACAAAAACAAAAATTACTCGCTAAACAAAATATCCATAGCCATTTTCTTAAATGCTAGCTTCGATAAACAAAATATGTCCAGTTCAACAAAATGCGTGTTGTAGGAGTCAACAAGGCGACGAAGAGGTGCACGTTCCCCAGCGTTAGTCCTGCAAATGTCTGTATGGAATAGTTGAGGGACACGGACCCCCCTTCGAATAACACTTCTGGGTACCTTGTAGCACAATTTGTTTGTGAGGTCAATACAATCAAATTTGTCACTGCATATGCCGTGTAGTGTCATGACATCAAGTAACAGCCGCCTAGATCCCAAATCTAGTACGCCATACCGCTTCAATAGCTGCACGTAAGGAACCTTTGACCGGAAGCACTTATAGTTCATGCACCGTAAGAACTTCTTCTGTACACTTTCAATTCTAGTGCCGTATTTGTCATAGAAAGGGTTCCAGATCGGGACGGCATATTCTAACTGGGATCGTACCAAAGTCTTATAAAGCAGCAAGAACGTAGAGGGCCGCACAAAGTCACGTGATGATCTCATGACGAAACCATACATCTGATACGCCTTGTTTACTATATTGTCAACGTGTTTGTCGAAGTGCAAACTGTCATCCAGTGTAACACCTAAGTCACGAACAAAACTAACTACATTTAAGAGGGCGTTATTAATTGAATAATTAAAGTTTATTTTAATTCTCTTTTTGGTAAATGAGATCGCATGACACTTGGGTAGACTGAGAAAGAGCTTATTGTTCTCACAGTATGTGTACAACCTATCTAGGTCCTCCTGAAGAAGAAGACAGTCTTGTATATTCTTGCAAGATTTGTAAATTTTTATATCATCTGCGTACATTAAAAACTTAGAGTTGATAAAACATTGTTTAATGTCATTAATAAATATAATGAAGAGAAGAGGGCCCAAAATGGATCCCTGTGGCACGCCAGACGTAACAACTATAAGGTCTGACTCGTAACCATTAACCACAATTTTTTGGGACCTATTATAAATATATGACACAAACCATCTAAGCAAATTACCACGTATTCCGTTGAACGCTATTTTTTCTAAGAGCAGTGTATGGTCCACCTTGTCAAAAGCCTTCTGGAAGTCTGTGTACACCGCGTCCACTTGAACTTTTTGATCCACTCTTTCAAACAAGTAGTTGGTAAATACTAACAGATTAGTTGTGGTTGAACGACGTTTGACGAAACCGTGCTGCTCGGGTAAAATAAGCTGATGAATGTGGGGGTACACGGCGCCATGCACAAGACGTTCAAAAACCTTAGACAACGTAGAGAGGATAGAGATGGGGCGATAATTCTCTACATTATTCTTGTCACCACTCTTATACACAGGGGTTATAAACGCACGTTTCCAAATTGCAGGAAAGACTCCCTCACGCAGACATTTATTAAAAATTATATACAGTGCAGTACACAAGCTATCACGTGTTCCTATGAAAAAGCTAGGTGGTAAGCCGTCAGGTCCAGCCCCTTTAGAGGAATCTAAAGATTTTAAAGCCGCGCGTATAACTTCCATGGATAAACATATTTCTGCAATGCAAGACGAGCCATTAGCATAGTGATCGGGTGGTTGCCATGTAACGGGGTCCAAAGTAGAGGGTTCGTAGACAGAAGAAAAGAAAGATGAAAATAGATTGCAAATGTGCGTGGGGTCATCTGAAGAAACACTTCTGAAATACATACTAGCCGGATAGTTAGCTTTTCCTTTTCTAGATGAGATGTAGGACCAGAAATGTTTTATATTCTTAGTGATGCCATCTTCGACCGAATCAATATATTTCCGATAACATATAAGCAATTCTCCGTGGAAAAGCTTGCGATAGTTAGAAAACCTAAAGTAGTCAGATTGATTATTGTACTTCTTCCATCTTATCCAAGCCCGTTCTTTTGTTTTAAAGATTCTTATGAGAGAGGGTGTAAACCAGATAGGAAAACTTGAGTTTCTTATCCTAGTAAGCGGAACATGTGACTTGATAGTACCGTACAATTTCTCATAAAATACGTTAACAGCTTGATCAGGGTCAAGGTGAGATAGGACCAAATTCCAGTCAATTTTACTCAGGTCAGAATTTATATTATCGTAGTTGGCTTTATGAAAGTTATGTCTACGAACCGAGCGGTGTTTTAGTGGAGTGTAATGCGTATTCAGACAAGTCAATACAGAAAAAACTGGATGATGACCATCGGGGTCAAGGAGAGCATTGCATGATACGGACTGGCAGTCTACGTTTGAGATAAACAAGTCTAGTATTCGACCTAATTTGTTTTTTGTAATATTGAATTGTGAACCACCAATTAAATTAATGAAATTCAATAATATTCGTCCGATTGTGTTCGAAGCTTGTGCAACTGCATGATTCCCGTGGTCCAACCAGTCAATGTCAGGTAGGTTAAAGTCACCGATAAAAAAATAAGAGTCGGTAATGGGATCGTTAGCTAAGTCTTGCAGCATGTCTAAGTAATGTGTATATACTACTTCATGCGTTCGCGGTGGCAAGTACGCAGCGCTGATGATATTGCGCTTATTGTGCTGGGAAGCAGGCAGTTGGACAATGACTTGTTCAACTTCTGCCCGAACGAATTGTGTCGGTAACTTGGTAGGACGCAGTTCACGTAAAACAGCTATTAGAACTCCCCCTCCGTCCGCTTTATTTGTCACAGAACGATCACGATCGCATCTGAAGACCACGTAACGATCGTCAATAAATTCGCTATCCTGGATGCTGGGAATAAGCCAGGTTTCCGTCAGTATAATGACGTCATAGGAACACGCCATAACATTCATGCACAGTGTGTGTAACTTCGTGCGGACACCTCTACAGTTCTGATAATAAATCACAATGTTATTAGTAGCCATTAATAATCAAAATCTTATAATAGTAATAATATTTAAAATACTTATTTTCTATACATGATACCAGAAAAGTGATTCCAAATTTGAGGTCCATTGCAACATTATGTAGAGCATTATGCAGGTGCTTAGCCATTAAAATATAAAATTGTATCAACACACGCTTAAGAAACTGGAGGAAATATAACATTGGAACAATTATTGATTGCATATAGCACGAAAACAAGCAAATATGACTAGTTGAAAAAAGACAGCAGTACACGCATAGCTCCGAGGAAACTAGGTAGATCAGAACACATACCATACATAAAAGCAACAAGCGCAAGGAAAACATGAATCCAAAAAACATCAAAACAGCAGCGCACAATGAGTCACTAAGTTGAGTACTCGGTACCGATCTTCGCGCTAGCAGTGATCCCTTTGAGATCTTCAGCGGATCGAATCGCAAATGACTTGTCTCCATCACGCTCACGAACAAGCACTGTCGAGTTCCTGACCCAAACATACTTAAATCCATGTTTTTTGGCGAGTACTTTGGCCTCACGAAATAAAGCCTTATTTTTCAGGGTTAGATGCTCATTCAAGTAGACAGATACTGTAGAAGCGCCTGGAATTCCTATCTGATCTGACTTGAGACTCTTCGCGTTACGGTAGGCGCCGAGTATATTGTCGCGAACGATCCGCGATCTGAGCTTTACAATTAAATTCTTAGGCTTGCTATCCTGCTGCTGTGCATGTGGGACTCGATGTATTGACACGATTTCACTTTGCGGCACCGGCGAATGAATGGCTTTACCTATTGACTCCATAATGGTTATAAGGTTTTCATTACGCTTTTCGGAAACATTGCAAATCTCAATGTTGCACTGGCGTGCCTGCTGTTCCATGGAGTCAATTTTTGCTTCAAGTATGGCCACCTTGTGCTCGCAATTATTATTGCTGGCCAATTCATGGAAGCGCTGCACATATTCCCTATGCTCCGCCTCCACAGCATCTATGCGAGTCCTCATGACTTCGTATTCTGTATTAAAGAATTTAATAGACTTTTCAATCTCTTCAAAGGATTTCTGAATAGAGCGATTCTGTTGCCTTACTTCTGAGACATCTGTCACTAATTTATTAAGTATTTTATCCTGGTCGGCCTTCCAAGACTGCAGCATGCTCTTTAATTCTCCGAGACTATCCGGCTCTGTACAGCTGTCGTCGCCTCGAAAACGCTTATTGCTTGACCTTGTGGTAATATTTACCGAATCAAAGGTGTTACTTTCCGAGGCCAACATGGCAGGAGAAAGGTCGGGTTCCGATTGCGTCTCCAATAGAACAAGGGCTTTTGGGGGGCCCTGTGGGGGCGAGCGGGTTACGCGAGGCATGGTTAGCCAACCGGGTCAAAATCCGTAAAAACGTAAAAAGTACCCGTAAAGAGTTAAACGGCTAGCTGGGCAGTTGATAGAGGTCAGCTAATTTCTATAAACAACTTTTATGAAGAGTTGGTTTGGGGTGCACGAGCAACGATGCAGACACCAACACAAACAAACAGATAATTCAACGGTTGGGGTGGCGCCACCAGTCGCGATCCAGAGTCGATTTAAAGTCTCGATAAGGCTAACTAGCTTAACTATAGTCAATTTCAACTTTTATTTTATTTAAAAATTACCAAATTGTTATACATATTTAATGGTGCCCATGATATAGACTGTGCCTAGTTTAGGACTAATGACTCCCCATGAGTGCCTATTTTTTATTTTATTTGATTTTTACTAGTGCTATACCGATATCCTATTATATTTATAGAATATTAATTTATATAATAAAGACGTAGACAGAGAGATTCTTAACCCTTCTTTTTGGCATTGCCGTAGTTATGTCAAATAGACCACACACATTGCAATTTTCAACCACCGCGTGCCAATTCCGTCATCTTCTTGCCCTAGTCTCATATTACTTGGGGTTGGCGCAACACGTTTTGATAAATGATAATTGATTTATTTCTGTAAGTAGGTTCGTACAAACACTTTTACACGTCAATCATATTTTAAAAACTAGATGAGGTCGGCGTTTCCTATCTGACTACTCTGAGAAGAAAGGCCGAAACATACTCAGAGGTCACAGTCTCTTTAAAAGTCCAGACATAATCTTGGTCAGATCATTGGTGTCTGAAATGGTCTTTTGAGGAATGAACCACACAGATTAAGCGGTCCTGTCCAGTCAGTGCACGCATTTGTCAGAAACCGTGTAGCTCAACTCAGAATTTAAGGAGCTCAACGATTCGACGAACAATACCGAAGAAAGGAAAGAAAGGAAACCGCTGAGTAGCCGCATAAATTACTCAAGCTGCCAGACCATAATAAAAACTAACTGAGAAAATAAATAAATAAACATTTTCTTCTACCACTCTCCCCTGTCAACCGTCACGCTTTCATTTACACCCTTCTCTTTCATAGCATTTCTCACACAATCCATCCATCTTTTCTTTGGCCTTCCTCTCTCTATCCATCCATCAACATTTATATTCATCACTCTTTTAGTCACATGCGTTTCCTCCCTCCTCATCACATGCCCATTCCAGGCCAAACGATTTCCTTTCAACTTTTCGGTCACTGGCGCCACTTTCAAACTTCCTCCTGTACACTCATTTCTTACTTCATCCATTTTCGTCACTCCACACATCCATCTCAACATTCTCATCCCCGCTGCATGCAATCTTTTTTCATCCGTCTTCTTCACGACCTAGCATTCCGATGTCATACAGCACGACAGGCCTTATCACGGACTTGTAGATTCTCCCCTTAAACTTGAGGGGAATCCGTGTCGCAAGTTGTTCCTGTGACCTGTCGCTATTTCATCCATCCTGATTTGACCTGATTCGTCTCGGTGCACTCCACCAATTTAGCCCCTGTCTGTTGGAAAATATCCGTGTGCGAAGATGGGTGATTATGAAAAAAAAACAGTAATTTTCTTTTCATTTCAATTCCCTCATTAAATCATTTATTAGTTTGCAAACATGGGTAATTAGTACAGAGATGTTTTTTTTTTTACTATGCCCTTCATTGTCATTTTATACCAGTAACCGATCATGCCTTTAAGAAATGATAACCCAGTCATCAAGGGTGAATGGTGAAGGAAAACATCGTGAGGAAACCAGCATGTCTAAGAACCAAAAATCTAAAATATGCGACATCTACCAACTTGCACTGGACTCGCGTGGTGGAATACGGCCCACTTCTTCTCATAGAGAGGAGGACATTATAAACTGATT
Source organism: Xanthia togata (assembly GCA_963853775.1). Classification (NCBI taxonomy): domain Eukaryota; kingdom Metazoa; phylum Arthropoda; class Insecta; order Lepidoptera; family Noctuidae; genus Xanthia; species Xanthia togata. Next base: position 7,264,844 of record OY970817.1, on the reverse strand, counting down.
ATGCATAAGATAAACTTGACTTTGTGCTCTCCAAAAACACTAATCACCATACTTGTCAAACAAATTGGTGATCGAAGGTTTTTGGTATTAGCAGATAGAAGGCGCAGGATGCTCCTGCAGATGCAGTCGACCTCACATCAGTGTGACTACTTCACTTTGACCTGGACCTGGCTTGGTGTAGTAGGTACGGTGTTTCAATGGAATACATCATCATCATCAGCCTATAACGTTCCCACTGCAGGGACACGGCCTCCTCTCAATGAGAGGGAGTGTGCTATAATCAACCACGCGTGCCCAGTGCGGATTGGTAGATGTCACATGTCTTCGAATTTTTGGTTCTAGGACATGCCGGTTTCCTCACGATGTTTTCCTTCACCGTTTTGAGAGCAGTGGTGATGAAATAAATTACACAAAGTAATGCGCCTGTCTGGGTTCGAACCCACGACTTACTGTTCGTAAGTCGAGGCCGCCACCACTGGGCCACCGCTGCTCCAATTTCTCTTTTTTTGTTTCAATGGTATACAAGGCCAGTTAATACTAGTTTTGTTACCACTAACGTGGCGTCAACTGTTATGCGTCTTGTTATCATCACTTAATTATGTTCCTATAAACAAAAACGAATATTTATGCTTACCAATGCAATGGTAGCATTTTTTATTGCCTAACTGGGCATATCAATAGATTCGTAAGCTAGTTTTACCTATACTTCCATATGGGAGGGTCTACTCTGCTGGTGGGTCTTTGCTTCGTTATTTGTAAAGATTCAAGGGTCTTTAACATTAACCAATAAAAGTCCGTAAATTATGGGACTCGGCCATTAGTCGTCTTTTTTAATCAACATTGTTGGAAATAGGACAGCTTTTACGATAAAGCACACATCATATAGGATAGGTTAAACCTCGGCGTGATTTTCAAGGTCACTGTGATCCTGTAAAGCTTTAAATAACGTACAGAAATAATAATGATAAGTATATTTCAGTAACTGACAGTCTTACCAAGTCGTATCGTACTACCCAGTAACTGGGTTGTAGTGGTCAGACAGGCAGCCGCTCAATGTACCTAATAAACTGGTATTCAGCTGCATCCATTTAGACTGGTAGATGACCCCAGTATAGTTGGAAAAAAGCTAGGCAGAAGATGATTACTGAAATCATTAACTGACAAATAATACCTAAATACTTATTTTACTCGTAACAAGGTCGACGGCATAGACAGCTAATTAACATTTGCGTTAAAAAAAACGTTATTTTCATCGTACTTATAGTGCGGACGGTCGAAAGTGATGCTATTTTTACTGAGACTGACGTAATTGTGAACGAGTAATTAGCGCTCAGAAATAGGTCATTTGTACATTTTAGTATGGTTAAACAGTTTGATTATCCTGAAAACAGAAGTGTTAAAAGAAACAACTATTATGGAATTAACAAAATTTTGTACATCGAAATGAATTAAGTGATTTTCTCACGCCAAAATTTTAACCTATTTCAGCTAGGAGCATCGATCCGCAAAAATGTTGTGTTCATATCTAAGATTACTTAATACGATTATGTGGTAACAATGGCCAATAATCAGATTAACCTTACACATAATTTCTCGTCACTCACACATTCGCATCGGAATATGTGTCAACTTTGACATTGGCGAAAAAATCGCCCGTGAAATATGGAAATCCTCAGTAAATTGTCCAGACATCACCAGGATAGGACAGCGCATGCTTAACACCCATTCAGGAACGTAGCCAGAACGAAACCGCAATAGCAGTCAAAGAGAGACGGCTATAGGATTCCTAAAATTCAGGGGAAACCACTTTGGCTGCCGAACATTATAACACATTAATGTTATGTCATTCGTGCAATTTTTCAAATCCTTCATATCGGATACGTCACACTTTTTTCGCAATTGGAACACTTGAATTCGAATTACAATATTCTAGTTCGAAATTAAAAGAAAATGCGGCAAAAATTAACCGTCACTTTTTTTTCTTTAGCTAACGCGGCATCGTTGACGCCTTAACATTTGTCGGTCTGTTACTAACTGCATTAGGCAGATTTTAGGTCACACGAACTGAACTAAACTGGTGAATTAAATGAAGGATAATTTACTTACGTGTGCTGCATCGACCATGGGGTGACATAAAACACTTAAGTCTATGCATTTGTTAGAAAAACCGACGATTTAACATGTAATAACGATTAAAACACACGACACAGTTATAACCTGCGAGCTTTGCACAACAATTTATTTTTACACTAACTCGGTATGTGGTACGCGGTTAATTTGAAATAATTTATTTAAACACAGTAAGGCTGAAATGTGTGTGGTTACTAGTTTCGTGGGGAAAAAAAATCAATTGCAGACGGTCCGTCGGGTAGCCATTTTGTCTCCGACTGGATAAGCAGGGCACTGTTTTGTACGCATGCGCCAAGAGCCGCCCAAATCTCTATGCTCGAATAGATGAGTACAACAGAATACCTATATGGAAGACTTGAAACCCTCTTAACTCAATGTTACTATCGTCATTTTTTGAGGCTGGGCGATTTTTTAAGGCGGACCTTTTTTTAAAAAAAAAAAAATCCTGCATAATTCCATATTTGAATTTTATTGACGGAGTCATGTTATTGTTTGATGTTTGTTAAAAATAAATGACAATCGCTTCTTAGGGCTATTTTGTTAAAAATAAGTTTTTTTTTTTCCACCACTTATTTTCAACGGTATACTATCAAAAGATGGAACAGACTAATTAAATAAGTACGTAGATTTAGATCCATTTCATTAAATGTCATTATATTGACATTTATTATTGTATATTTACAGTAGCTAATATTAAACTACCTTCATACTCATTGCTTTCTTGAGATAAACAGTCCCGTGAATAGTCATTGGCGCCAAATATACGATACTACTCTCCTCGAGTATGTGTTTCACGCAGAACAAGATAGATGGCGCTGTTCACAACATTGGTAGTATTTATTTATTTATTTATTTATATATACTTTATTGTACACCACAAAAACACATAACAAAAAGAAAAAAAAATTAACACTACAAAATATACAATGGGCGGCCTTATCGCTTTCCGCGATCTCTTCCAGGCAACCTTGGAATGGACAGTGATTTGCCTGAACATAAAATGGGGCTGTCGTTGGTGCAAATAAAAAGTATACAATATACTAGAATAGATACACAGATAAATACATATCCTAAATAATAGATACATAAATACATACATACTTACTAAATATATAAACAACGAAAATAAATGAAGACTATAGATAATTACAGTTACGAGAACAAGATCACAACGACAAGTAATGTTCCTTCACGAGTCTCTTAAATATTGGTAGCGATTGCGCGCGTTTAATTTGAACTGGCAATGCATTCCACAAACGAGCGGCCTGGACAGTAAAAGACTTGTCGAGGAAAGTTGTGGAATGCATAGGCATTTTAAGCTTCAAATTATACGATGACCTTAAAAATTTCGTGTGGGAGTTGCAAAGAAACTGGAAACGTTTCTTGAGATAGAGAGGGGTGGAAGGGGAAAAAAGCACATTATACAAAAGGGAAAGAATATGAACATTCCGGCGAAGGCGAATTGGTAACCACTTGAGCTTCACACGAAATTCGGAAACATGGTCATATTTGCGCAAACCGAATATGAACCTTATACAAACATTTTGAAGCCGCTCAAGTTTATCGAGTTGGTCTTGGGTAAGGTCAAGATAGCTGACATCAGCATAGTCAAGAATGGGAAGAAGTAGCGATTGTGCAAGCGCAATCTTGGTGGCAGTCGGTAGAAAATTACGTAATCTCCTCAAAGATGCAGCGGATGCAAATAGTTTGCGGCTAACTTCCTGTAGCTGGGTAGTCCAAGAAAAGTTTTTATCGATGAAGATCCCCAAGTTTTTAACTTTCTCACTGAAGGGAACAACTGAATCGTCAAAAGAAACTTGGGGAAGAGTCGTCCAGTCGATCCTTGAGACCGTCCTAGAACTGCCTACTACCAAAACCTGCGTCTTTATGGGGTTGACCATAAGTCCATATCGCTTACTCCAATCGCATATACGGGCCAGATCACGATTAATCGTTGTGATAGCCTCGGATAGACTTCCAAGAGGAGCTCGCGAGTAAATTTGTAAATCATCTGCATATAGATGGTAGAAAGAAGTTAGTTCGTCGGAGATTGAGTTAATAAAAACTGCGAAAAGTAATGGAGATAGAACGCCACCCTGAGGTACACCGGCAGAAGTATTACTCCAGGAAGACAAGGTCTCTCCAATGCAAATACGTTGCCGGCTGCCGAACAGGTAAGTACGAAACCAGTCATTTACCGATGGAGATATGTTATGAGAGCATAAAATGCCGAGCAAAATATCAAAATCAACGGTATTAAAAGCATTACTGAAATCTAGCAAAGCTAAGACCGTTAGATTTCCGTTTTCCATGGCTGACCTTATATCATTCGTAATGTTCAGAAGCGCTGTGGTGGTGCTATGACCAGGACGGAAGCCAGACTGGAAGGGGTTGAGGAGATTATTTTTAGGAAGGAAAGTACTTATTTGGTTGTGAATTAACCGTTCAAGGACTTTGGATAGGAATGGTAGGACGGATAGCGGACGGTATTCAGAAAAGGATGAGGGATTAGACTTTTTAGGTAAAGGAATTATTTGAGCATCTTTCCATGAGGATGGAAAGACACCACTAGATGCAGAAAAATTGAGGATATGACAAATGACGGGAAGGATAAAATCCAGCACAGGTACTAACATATTACGGCTGATACAGTCACTTCCTACTGCATTGGAAGTAATCGATAGTATGCTCTTCTTAACATCACATGCGGAGAACTGACTAAAAACAAATGGAGAATAACTGGGAGTCGGAAGTGAAGAAAGATAATTCAGTGTATTTAATTTTATTGTCCTATTAAAATTGGACGAGGCAGTAAAATGAGTATTCATTGCATCAATGTCTATGTCTTTTGGAATTGTGTCTTGACGTGTTTTACCGACCCCCAATGATCTAAGAAATTTCCAAACTTTGGATGCGTCCCCATTTTGGACAGAAGTATGAATGTGGTGACGATTAGCATTCCTACACACCTTATTACAGTGATTACGTATAGATAAGTATCTTTCCCTGTTAGCGTCATTAGCCCTACGCTTAAATTTAGACTTTGCCGTAACTTTTTTCTGCATAAGTGTTTTAATCTCATTTGTGAGCCACGGCGCACAAATAGTAATAATTTTGTAAGGCAAGATTTAAATACCTATGAGTAGTTTGGTTATTAAGTACAATCTATTGATTTATGAATGTCAATTAAAACAAAACAAAAAATACAGTAAGAATATTACAGGGTTTGCATTAGCTTTTAACAAACTAAGACCTATTGCTGCTCATCTCTAACTAAATTCAATGAATAAAATAGGTAATTAATCTAAAAATTATGTTTTATTATGTTTTGCTTACTACTCCGATGATAATATGTTTTATTGCAAAATGTGAGGAAAGTTTTCGGTATAAATGTGAACACCTTTAGAATGGGAAGACCAGAAAAAATGACGGATTGACTGTGTGAAAGATGATATGGCTAGAAAGGGGGTGAGTACTGAGTGAGATGACGACTAATATAGAAGTAAGTATGGAAGAAGTACCTATAGGTAAGAGCATGTGCGGTTTATCTTCAGCTCCACGGATCTTCAGTTCACCTCGGATTAGGAGGATATCGTTCATTCATACAAGGAGTAACTTTGTCGACTTAGGTATGCAGAAAAGCTTAACAAATAAGAGAATGTAGGATTCAAGAGCAATGGATGGATTTTTGCATCTCGCGTCCAATGGAATATGTTTTATTTTGTCCATTCATACAGCAAGAGGACTAACTGTGTCGATTAATACAAAGAAGCTTAAGAATTAAGATAGAGTAGGATGTAAGAGCAAGCGAAACAAGCTCGATAATGCTAGCACCCCGAAATTTTCTGAAATAGGAGATCCGTATTTTGTCGTCGACTAATGCACAGACGCTTTAGAATCTAATAAGGACCAAAGAAACGATAAATCGACTGAATGAAGATGATATAGCTAGAAAGGGGGTAACTACTGAATCAGATGACGACTAATATACTTATAGAAGTAAGTATGGAAGCAGTACAGAACAAGAGTAGGAGAAGACCAAAGAAACGATGGATCGACTGTGTGAAAGATGATATTGCTAGAAAAGGGTGACTACTGAGTGAGATGACGACTGATAGAGAAGTACGGAAGAAGTAGACATGATACGCCGGCCACAAATAAATTGGGATAACGGCAAGAAAATGACGATGATAACAGCCGTACGGGTCGATCCATCAGGTTAAGCTACGCTTACCGGGGTTGGTCCGTGGATGGCTGACCATATTTACATACCGAGACTCCTCCGTTCCTCGGCTGTCATTTGTGGATCTTTGACAGTCATTACGGGTAGTTAGAAGTTCAAAATATGACAACCAGTCTTACAAAGGGTTATCGTGTACAGTAACTAGGTTGTGGAGGTCAGATAGCTCCTAGTGAAATACTGGTATTCAGCTGCATCCGGTTAGACTGGAAGCCGACCCTAAAATAGTTGGGGAAAGGCTAGGCACATTGAACACGTTGCCAATAATGGCTTATCATAGAAAGCAGAAATTGCCGGTCTCCGTTGGTCTAGTGGGCCAAAGTATGACTGCTGAGTTCGGTCCTAAGGGCGAACCCTTCAATGGAACGGGTATCAACAGGTCGGGCTAAGGTATATTATTAGTTTTTTTTTCATTTAGTCAGTAGCACCCCGGCTTCTGGATTTATTACCGGTTAATTACAAGGTAAAACTGGTCACAGATGACTCTGCTCAGGAGTGGAAATGTGATGCTGTTCCACAAGGATTGGATACTTAATTTCGTGTTCTCAGTTAAATAATTTATTGAAGAAGGGAAAAAAACATAGGCACGTTAAATTCAAATTCAAATTGAAAATATTTTATTTCACATAAACCTACAAGGGCACTTATGAAACGTCAGAAGCTAGGTGCACGGTTCCAATTGGTCGTTTCCTATGGAGAAGAGCCGGCAAGAAACTCCACGGTTACTCTTTTAAAAATAATTGGTTTTTACAATATTTTCAAATAACAGTGTTACGAGTATTAGGTATGGGAGGACAGTGTAGGTCTATCAACAAGTACCAGGTACTTAACAAAATAATTATGGTCAGCAAATATACAGTCCACTAAGCCTACAGGCAGCGTTCAAATTTTTTCAAAAGTTATAATTAAGTACCAAAAAAAAAATATATATATATATTTTGGCAATGCGTATGTAGTGTGCAAGTGAACTGTGGGGATAGTAAGAATGATGGTGTGAGTGTGGGTATCTAGGGTGTAGGGTGTTTGATTGACATAACTGGAAGAATGTAACGATACATAACACAATACCTCGGGTATGTATATTATGTTAGATACATAAATTGCGGATGCAGAATTATATTAACTGACTTAAGTACTCCATAATAAATGATTCATCTCAAGTTATTTCAAATAAATAACAATAACAAACGGTATTATGAAGAAAAACCGAGCACAACGAAACAAAGGTAAAAAAATACTATGCTTATGTTTTTAATTCCTAGAAAATAACTTATTGGGTGCCATTGCATAGACCAAAAACAGTATTTGTGTATTCTCTAAAATATATCATCATCTACTTCATCTGCGCGGCCTTTTCCCTTCTGGAGTCGGCTTCCAGTCTAACAGCATAATCAGCCTATTAATATTCCCACTGCTGGGACATAATCCACCACGCGGGCCCAGTGCGGGTTGGTAGATGTCACATGTCTTCGAATTTTTGGTTCTAGGACATGCCGGTTTCCTCACGATGATTTCATTCACCATTTTGAGAGCAGTGGTGATGAAATAATTTACACAAAGTAAAACGCCTATCAGGGTTCGAACCTACGACCTGCAACTCGTAAGTCGCCACCACTGCTCTCAGTCTAACAGGATGTAGCTGAATACCAGTATTTTACATGGAGCAATTACTGGCTATCTGAGCTCCACCACCCATTTTAGGAGCATGAGGAACAGGGTGTAAAGTTCACTCATCCACTATAGAAAAGGGAGGATCCTCCGACCGGCGGGTGTTGTGTCTGGCGGGCCGACCGCCCGACTGTTGATGTCGGATAGTCTTCTACATGTCGATCGCGCGGTAAACTCTATTTGCGCGATGCAGGATTTGTGTGACGTCATGTCTTTTGACGCGTAGTTCTTATGTGGCGGTGTAACCGCTACACAGTAACTGGGTAACAGGATACCCCTTGGTAAAACTCGCTTTCAGTTCGAAATTCGAACGTTGTCTCGTTGTGAATCCGCGATGATTTACTTTAAAAAGAAATGAGTTTGCTTTCGAATTGTGTTCGCTCACTTGAGTGAAGCTTCCAAGTGAAATTTACAGAATAGCAAAGCATAAGCATAATCAGCCTATAATGCCATCCCACTGCTGGGACAGCAGGCCTCTGTGAGAGGGAGTGGGCCGTAATCTACCACGCGGGCCCAATGCGGGTCAATAGATGTCACATGTCTTTCGATTTTGTTAGCACTACCGCATAATCAAGACTTCTTTCGATGTCTTCACACCTGACAAAATAAAAATGTCTCATTTTATTGACTCACACTGGCTTCAAATCAAAATAAATACGCACAAATTGTCATGAAAAGACACAATGAGTGATGTTATAAGGAAAAATCAATTAAATGCTGTACTATTTATTGTTCCCTATATAAATCAGGATATTTAGGCTATTATCCTGTTTTCATAGTCATGCTCACAGTTAGGGTGACCAGATAAATTATTTTTACTTGGATATTCTGTAAAGTTGGGCAACGCCCCAAGAGGCCATACACTGATGTTCTTGATGATGTAAAATTCCATTATAGGTTACAAATACATTGCAAACTATAGTTTTGTATAACTTAGACGCATTTTTATTTTCAATTTTTGTAAATGTGAGTACCATGGAGTCGTTTACTATGTTATTATGTTGATTTTGACTTGAAAGAGCAGGGTAGTTGAGAGTATGTCATGCTCACTTAATGTCTCGCTGATGGTGGCGAGTGTGTTGGATCATTCGGTTCCCTACAAAATGGTTGAGCTGGATGGTGCTAATCCACGCGTCATGTTCGTGAACGGGCGCCGTCAGTTGAGCTTGAGACTGGTCATCTCTTATCTGCCAGGGCTTATTTTTAATCGTTTTTGATTTTTATATTTTTTTACATTGTTCTCACATATAGAACAACAAGAGTAATGTACAGAATTTTGTAATTTCTATATTTAACAGAGTGTCCTTGGAGTTTCTTGCCCGTTCTTCTCCATAGAGATCTACGTTTTGGAATGGGCAACTAGCTTCAACTTTCTGACTAACTGACTGACTATTTGACAATTCAAAAGTGCCTGTAAATGGTTTAATTGAAATAAATGCTTTGAGTTGAGTTTGAGTTTGACACTGATGTTCTTGATGATGTCATTTAAAAAAGTCAGGCGTGTTGTCCTCGCAACCCGTGCACTTTTATGACCTTATGTTTGAACTTACCAACGGGTATTGTGTCACCAGTAACTGGGTTGTGGAGGTTAGATAGCATCGCATCTACGAGATCTTTAGTATTGCTTTCGTCTAGTTGGTTAGGTACGGTGGCATCACTTATCATCAGATAAATTAACAAAATTGTTAAACAACCCACTTTTGTAATTTGTCTTGTCGTGCGAATTTACTACTGGCTGGCCCGTGACTTTTTCAGCGATACAGGCACATGAAATGTATGCCTATGTCCTTACGCAGGTCATGGTTTATCTGTGTGCTAAATTTCATTCAATTCCGTTCAGCCGTTTTAGCGTGAAAGCGTAACAAACAAATCACTTTCGCATTTATAATATTAAGTTAGGATTTCAAAACTTTACTACCTAAGCACTAAACGAGAGACTTCTCTGCTGGTCTTTTCTGATTCATTACATTACGAGTTCAAAAATGATTCAATCATTTCTTCAAGACTTCACTATCTCGGCACTTTTCTGGTGGTCTCCTCTGTTGATTCTGGCATATAGAAGTTGCAGTGGTTGGAAATAGTGTAACGAGAAAATAAAGAATGTATGTAAACGAAGTCACGAACAATAGGTGGTAATTATTATATAACTTGTTTATCTTACAAAATTCTTTCTCTAAGTAAATAATAAAAGAAATTCTATTTACACATACTACCCTTAACCGCATAAATTAAAAACAATAGCTTTAAAAAAACGTTCTTTTGACATTTTTGTGATGTTTTTATTGTTTGCTTACCATACCTTTGTATGACGTATTACAATTCAATCCGGGAGCTGTATGGAATTCGTTGTCACCGTAGTCGGCCGCCATTTGCAGTATCGCCTATAAATTTATACAGGACACATGTTTTTTTTTTTTTTGTGATAAAAAATAGAAGTAAAAATGACAATCCTTCTTTATTTAGTGTTTTTGTGTTCAAACTTTTTGTTTATTAAATCTGAAGGTGAGTTAATTGTTTCTTTTTTTTAAATTCGTCCGTATTGGTTGAAAATGTCGAGAAATAAATTAATAGTAAAAGTATTTTTTGTATATTGTTTGTGAGTGTTTGTTCATATTTTTTTTGTTTTTTGGTTTAACAAATCGTAAGGTGACTGGTTTTCTTTGTTTATTTAATATATGCGTTAGAAGAAATAAATGTGTGAGTAAATATAGAAAATAAGGAAATTATCTACTTGATTATAGTAGTACTATCTGTGAACAAACCATTTGGGCCCAATTTTTATTTGATTGCATGTTCTTTTCGGCTTTTCTTAGAACTTACTTTTCAAAAGTTTTTTTTTTTTTTGTAATTTTGTTTGAACATAGAAAGAAAAGAAAAATAAAACTCACCGATCAAGAAAAAATTTGAAAACAAAAATAGATACAAAAAATGAATGGTAAAATTGTATTTCGAAAAAAATAATTTTTGATTTTAAAGTTTTTTTCAGCTATTTCTTAAAAGAAGGTTACCGACTATGAAGTTTTTATGTACAAAATTAAACTTTTTTTCGAGTCCTTTTTGTTTCGAAAGTATATCTTGTGTACTTATAAAGTTATTGCAATTTTAAAAGTGTGAACGTAGTGTACTTAGTTTTGCAGGCCAGTGTAGAATATCCCATGGTATCTGTATATACAAATAAGTAATAATAATATATCATTTCAAATGCGGGAAGGATGAATTCACCCATCTGCAATTTAGGTATCACAATGGGAAAATCCTTTATTTTTCAACTTTTTTTAAACAAAAATATAAACCTCTTAGGCAAATCAGAGTTACAATAATGTATACACGCGGCCACGCTCCCGTGGAGATCGGGAATTATCCCACGGGAACTACCAGAATATAAAGTACCCTATGTCCTAAACCAGGTCCTGGTCCTCCTGTGTGCCAAATTTCATCAAAATCCTTTCAGGTGTGAAAAAGTAACAAACAGGCAGAGTAATTATAACATTTTTTTGGATGTACAGCACCCGAAAGTCTGACAACCAGTCTTACCAAGGGGTATCACGCTACCCAGTAACTGGGTTGTGGAGGTCAGATCGGCAGTCGCTCCATGTAAAATACTGGTATTCAGCTGCATTCAGTTAGACTGGAAGCCGACCCCGACATAGTTGGGAAATACCTGGGCAAAAGACGATGTACTGTAAAATTCGTAGCCCCATGGCTACGAATTTCTCTGCTACGAGGCTACGCCGCCGTAGCAATGAGAGTCTGACCCGCTAGCAGCTTCCTGAAAAGCTATAGTTATTTATCCAACATGTGAGGAAAGTTCGTTTTTCCTATGAGTTTTGATTTTGAGTCTTTCGCTTACTCAGGATTGAAATTTATAATCACTCGCTGCGCTCGTGATTCTATTTTTCAATCCTTCGTTCGCTCAAGACTCAACAAAACGAATAGCAAATGAACTTGCTCACATGTTGCATACAAAACTTTTCACCACGCCCAGCAAGAAAGTATTCAGTCATCATAGGTAAATAAATTAAATAGACACAAAGCAAATCAAAATAATTCTTTATTTTTTTAAATATCTTTAAAACTTAACATAAAAAACAGGCAAGGTAGTTTCTGAACGGGATCTTTACTTTCCTCAGTGTTCAAACAGTGAGGAAAAACCAACTTTCCTCACTGTTCAAGCAGTGAGGAAAAACCAACTTTCCTCACTGTTTTCGTAGAGGAAAGACACTTCTTTCGTGCGGGAGTGGTGAAAATATTTTTACTACGGCATTGAGCTATTCTCAGATTCGAACGAAACGAGAAAAAAAAGTGGGGCTATCCCTAGACCCAACTGTACGCCTAGTAAATTGAATTCCCGTGACCAATTACCTACCAACAATTGTAATTATTACCTACATAACAAATTGTGACGTATTAATACTAATAGGAAAACCATCCAATTGTAGTCATGTAGCTTTATTGTTTCAATAGTTGTATCTGTGTTTTGGTCTTTTCCTTACAGTGATGAGTGTGGTTTGACATAATTAATCCTATTATTGTATGCCTTTTATGCCTGGATGCTTTTATTTAGATATTGTTTTCGTTTAGTCTTTATTTTTTATTTATGTCTGAGTATAGTTCTCGATGTTTTTGGTTGGTATATTTAAAACATTTAAACAGTTATACAGGACAATTTGAAATTTTCTCTTAGTTTTATAGTGAAGGCATCTGCGTCTGAACGAGATAAAAATATCTGTATCTCAGACATCAGCGCTCTTCCTTATGATGACCATTACAATACTAGCTTTAGACATATTGGTATATCTTTACACAGAAAACAAGCTTAAAATAAAATAAAATAACCAAACGGGTATGTGGAGTGTTAACCTCTCGGTGAGTAGTATGTGAAAGTGTGTGAAAGAGTGAGAGAGGGTGAGTATAAGAGTTTATTATTTCAATATTTTCAGTAAGTTTTCTGTCTCTTCATATGTGAGTTTACTAATACACTCGAGAGCAATGAATCCGGGTCACTTAAAGAACCCTAAAAATCTCGGAAACTAAAAATGCTAGGTTAATGCAATAAATTGTATTTAATAGACAATGTAATACTCCTTAAATGAAGGTATTAAAACTTCTTAGTTATTGTAAAGTTATATCATAAAAAAATCAAATTTGAAAAAGGGCCACTTTCGAAGATGGAACTACGAAATTACAGCATTTGGTTTTGCTTTTGTTTGTAATCTGTCATTTATGTGGGTACATAAACCATGTTGATAGTGCTCTATATTCATTATTCAAGCTGAAATTATGTCGCTTACGCCTGAAGAATGCACCAGAATACTTACAATGCTGGAAACCGGCCGGAGTCAGCGCGATACAGCCAGGACTGTCGGTGTGTCGCTGTCAACAGTACAAAGAGTTCTCCGACGTTACGAAGAAACTGGTTCTAACCTACGCAGACCAGGAACGGGCAGAACCAGGTGTACCACAGCACGAGAAGACCGATACTTGGTGAACACCATGCTTCGAAATCGCTTTCTTACAGGAACTGAACTCACAAATCAGTTTCGACGCCTCGGAGGAAGTAACCCAAGTGCATGGACAGTAAGACGTCGGCTTGCTGAATCTAACTTAAAACCCCTTAGACCTGCAAACGGCCCTAAACTGGAGCGTGGGCATCGTATTTCAAGACTAAGATATGCCCAGAGCCACGTAAATTGGAGTATTGAAGATTGGTCAAAAGTTATGTTCTCCGACGAATCAAAATTTATGCTCTACAAGCACGATGGAAGACACAGAGTGTATCGAAGACCAGGGGAAAGATTCAAGCAAGCATGCATCGAAGAAAAAGTAGCCTACGGTGGTGGGTCTGTACTTGTGTGGGCCGGAATTTCTTCTGAAAGTCGCACAGAGCTGGTGATCATAGAAAACGGCTCTTTAACTAGCGAAAGATATGTGGAAGAAATCCTCAATGATCACGTTGGTCCATTTATGGTCAATTTAGGTGAGGATGCTATATTTATGCATGACAATGCCCGACCTCATACAGGTAGGATTGTGAATGACTACCTTCAAGAGATGAACATTACTCGTATGGAGTGGCCAGCGCGCAGCCCGGATATCAACCCGATCGAGCATGCTTGGGACGAGCTAGGCAGATGCGTAAAACAACGAAACCCTCCCCCAATCACGCTTCGTGAGCTCAAAATTGCTCTCACAGAGGAATGGGAGAATATTCCCCAAAATCGTATAAGGAACTTGGTGTACAGCATGCCAAACCGCGTAAACGCAGTAATGGAAGCACGAGGAGGCAATACGAAGTATTAAATGCGTTTTGTGGGACTGTCTTATGTAACTTTGACGTTCGAAAAGTGCTGATTCTCAGCCTAATTTGAATAAATGACTTTTGAATTTTGAATTTTTTTGAATTTAAAATTCAAGAAAATCGTAATAAAGTTCAAAAATTTCATGTTTCCTATTTTTGTTTTAAGGAGAGATCAGCAGTTTTTTTCTTTATGTAATTTTGTGTTAATAAAATGTATGGTGACTCATATTTTTTTTACTTTCATTTAAGGAGTATTACATTGTCTATTAAATACAATTTATTGCATTAACCTATCATTTTTAGTTTCCGAGATTTTTAACATTCTTTAAGTGACCCGGATTCATTGCTCTCGAGTGTATATTTAAAGAGTAAACTTTTACATATTTTTTTATTTAGCGGGTATACTTCCAAGGTATCATTAATCTTATTATATATAACACGACGGGGTATCTACCCTGTGCCGTTTCTGACCATTCTCCGGTGTAATTCTTCGTTGATGGTAGATATAGGTAGTTGGCTTTCAATCACACACAAGTCTTAACTCAAACTCAAAGCATTTATTTCAATTATAACATTTACAGGCACTTTTGAGTTATCACTTAGCAAGGGGTCATTCAGTTTGAGTTATTTTGTGAAGCTAGTCGCCCGTTCCAAACGAAGTAGATCCTGATGGAGAAGAACGGGCAAGAAACTCCACGGACACTCTTTTAAATCAAAACATTATGTTACAGAGGTTATTTGTTCAACAATTACAATCTCAGTCCTTTCTAACACAACTTTTCTTTTCACGTTTATTACCCACACGCGCCATTTTCGGGTGACGCTTCTCTCAGAGTTCCGGCGACGTACCTCGTATTTCAATACAATATCTCATTACTAAGTTTGTTCAATAAAACTTACTAACAATGCTAAAATGCTTATCAGTTAATTCTTTTATAATTAAACAATGCTAATATTCACTAATACAAAGGTTATTCAGATTAAAGTTGAATTCGAAGCTTTATTACTTTCTACAATTTCAGTTTTTCTATCTTTTACGACACTTCCTGTGATTCAAAGAATTTAAACAACTAACAGGTATTCTTTAGTAAATTGCAGTGTAATAGTTATTTGTTATACAAGAGTGCAAAGTTGCTTTTTAACCGCGTGTTCAATTTTGATGACCGAGCAAGCGAAGGATTCTAAAATTGAATCACGAGCGCAGCGAGTGATTCAAAATTAGAATCCTGAGCGTTAGCGAGGGAATCAAAAGAGCACGAGGTGAAAAATCTTTGCACTCGAGTGCAACACGTAACTTTTCATTCCACCTCAGCGAGGAAATGACTAAATGCAAAAAAAAAAACGTTTACAATCACAAGATAGGTACACTTTTATTTCAGTTTAGGTATTAATTACTACATTATGACAGGTAAGTATTACAGAATAATCTTTAAATTATAACAAAATAATACTAAGGTATAATTAAGAAAATTTTAAAGTAACGTTGCTACAGTTATTTAAATTGAGTGTAATATTTTTGTTTGGTACTGTAATATTGGTGTTAGTCACTTGTGTACTGTTTTCGGTAAACTATCTGTCATACTTAATAGTTGTACCGATTCATCGGATTCCCTTGGCGTGAATGTTGGAGAGAGAGGGAGATGGTTAGGTGTTTCATAACGGCTTATTTTTGATGTAGAAGGGCCAGTACAAGGATCCGATTGAGGCTCTTTCAGTGTAATGGCTCCTACGATGCCTTCACATATTTTAGACTTATTTTGGATGGAATCCTCTATGTATCCCTCTACAACTGCATTGGACTTCCAGCCTCCGTGGCGCTGGGACAGCAGATCAGCTCCGGAATCAGCCAAAAGTGTGGCTGAAGTTCGTCGGAAACAATGACCCGTGTACAACAGGGGTTCTGGAAGTTCAAGAAATGTTGCTATTTCTCGTGGGATACTGCCAATTTTATTAGTACCCATAGGCTGTCTAACACACTTTCCATTGCGATACTGTAGAAAAAATCGATTGATTGGAGTGTTAGGCGGGCGTAAGGCTTGATATTTCTCAACAATCGTTACGTATTCCTTGCGAATGACGAAGTTGCGGTCTCTTTTTGTCTTTGTATTAGGTAAATTAATTAATAGTAAGTCATCTGAATGTTTCTCAATGTTTTTGACATTAAGTTGTGTTAGTTCATTAGTTCGACATGCTCCGTTTATTCCAATAATAAGAACAACCTGTAACGTAAAGAGTATTGTAGTAGATAAATGAATAAAATTGATATGAACGCATAATTATGCCTATCAACATCTACTAAGTATACTATTTAATTGAGATTAATATACTTAAGTAGATACTGAATGTGCAACTGACTTACTTTTGCCGCCAAATATACGGAATCGGGTGCTTCGTTAAGAAACTTTTCAATATCAGATACTGTGAAAACCTTCGATTTTTTTGGTTGATGACCAGATGAGGCTCTTTTTAAAAATGCCACTAATTTAGGATAGGTATCGATATGTTTGTCTTTTTTCATCTTTATTGTTGCTTTTAGCATCGAATACGTACTCCATAGAGTGCTTGCTTTCTTGTTCTCGGATAATTCTATAAAATATGCCAGTAAAACGTTTTCTGAGAAAGTTTTGGCTCCTTTTGCTAGTCGCCACGTGTTGAACATATCGTACTGTTTTAAATACTTCTCGCGTGATTGTTGAGGGAGAAAGCTCATTTGCGCATTATTAACAGTTTCAGTCAATTCTGTTGGCGTCAAGCAAACTTCCTCGTCGCTAGAATCACTCATTTTAGTTTTTTCACTTGTTTTCAAGTTTCTTGTTTTTAATATACCTAAGGTTTAACAATGACGTGAAAAAATGCCGCGTAAAGAACCGCGTACAAAGCAAATTGAAAAAAGAACACCAAGAAGGTTCCGAGTCTGAGTTTTTAACAAATTAAAAAAAAGTTGTATGATATATTCGGCACCATAGAGGTAGCAGTAAATAGGTTTAATGTTTTTTTTAATTCACAAACTTAGTGCACACGATGTTCTAAATTCAATTTACTTTATCCTCTAGAGAATAAAAACGGCTTTTCCACTCAGATACTGAAGATTAAAAATACTCTTTCCGAGATGGTGGGATGAAAAATAATCTTATTACTTTATAGTTGGTTTCCTTTTATTCAAACTTATTTAGTTCTCGTATTAAATTAATAATTCTGTTATTGATCTTAATATTCGCAAATCGCGCCATCTTCGTGGCCTTAGGTATGTAGTGCTTTTCCATAAACAAATTTACTATGTCACTTGTTAATATGACTAAAAACACAAAATCATTAAATAAATGTTCCCTTTTAATTTAAACTTTAGTTTTAGTTCCAACATCGAAATCAGTAATAATTTCTCTTTAACTCGTTAACTCACAGTATATTGACTGAGTTCACAAGTTTTGCAATAGATGGCGTTTTGATCTCAAAGGAATCGATCATTTACAGATGCATACAAACGGCTGTAACAGTATTCCATAGTAACCCATAGAGGGCAGGACTTTATGGTGAATAACAAATAAGCATTTACGCATAAGATTGTTATAATCTTTACAGGTAGACGCATTCGCGGCGACATATAAGTACGGCCCCAGGAAGCAAAAGTATTTGTTTACTTAATTATTATTAATAACATTTCGTCTTCCAGCTAGATCACCTTTCGAGAATTGTAGTAAAGAGTGTTGCTTCAGAACACAAGAAACACAAACAACTGGCGAACTGTCAGAACCTCACACGACTGATAGACAAGATGGGTTGGGTATAAATAAGGACGAAAAGTACTAACTTTTAAAACAGCCCTCTGAGCTATTTCTAAGGGCTTTAATATAGTTTTATGTGCACTTCCCCAAACTGTGATACAATATTGGAGAATGGACTGTACGAGTGCTAAGTATATTTGTTTCACTAATTTTGGAGGCGCAACATGTCTAAGGTTCTTGAAAACGTAGATCAATTTTCTTGTTCTAGATGTGAGCAGGTGAATATGGTCTCTGAAGGAGAGATTACCGTCCAAAATAATTCCAAGATATTTAATTGACGTTGTCATTAATAGTTTTGGGCAAGAACATACTAAGCTATTACAACAACTATGTGCTGTAATCGAGGGAGTATAAGGTAGCTGATTATTTTGAGTGCGCATCGAGAATATCATATACTTGGTTTTATCCGGATTAAGGGTCAACGAGTTATTCTGAAGCCAGTGGGTTACAACATTGAATCCGTCCTGCGCCTCCCTATATACTTTGTCCCAGGTATCAGCAGAGAACAGCAGAACCGTATCGTCTGCATATGAAATAATTTTACCTCCTGAAAGGTCTAGCTTACAGAGGTCATTCAAGTATACAAGGAAGAGTGTCGGTCCCAAAATGTTCCCCTGCGGAATTCCATAAGTGATTGGTAAATCACTGCTGATACTGTCTTTAATCTTAACGCACTGTAAACGATTAGTGAGGTAGTCATTTAAGAGTTGTAGTTGACTTCCTCGTATTCCGAGGCGTTCCAATTTTTGTATCAGCAAAGGCGTAGAGACCGTATCAAATGCCTTGGCTAGATCAAGGAAAATGCCTATTGTCTTTTTACCTGAATCAATATTCTTTACCACATAATCTTGGAGCTCGTGGACTGCGTCACTAGTAGACTTGCCTGCTCTAAAACCAAACTGGTTTTAGAGCAGGCAAGTCTACTAGTGACGCAGTATTGGCGTGTGCTAGCTGACATATGGCATTAATTTATAGTTGAAGTTATATTTAGTGTTGCGTAATGTTTATAGAATCATTGTTTTCTAATTGAACAGACAGCTGTGCTGCTGGGGAGTTTGTTGCGCCACTTCTTCTTCCCAGGTAAAGCACTAGGAAGTGGTGAAGGGTGGGCGTTTTGGGGGACTGTCTTATGTAATTTTGACGTTCGAAAAGTGCTGATTCTCAATCTAGTTGGAATAAATGACTTTTGTATTTTGAATAGCAGCACGGTATTTGGAGTTGTGCCCATAATCAGTCTATGGACTCTATGGTATGCCCACTCATGGGACACAGGCATGCTTTCTATGAGAAGAAGTGGACCGTAATCCACGACGCGGGCCCAATGCGGGTTGGTAGATGCCACAAGTCTTAAAAATGTTGGATCTAGGACATGCTGGTTTCCTCACGATGATTTCTTTCACCGTTTTGAGAGCAGTGGTGATGAAATAATTTACACAAACTAAAGGGCCCATCTGGGTTCGTACTTACGACCTGCAACTCGTAGGTCGCGACCTTTACCAGTGAACAACCACTCCTCTTACCCGATTGATGGAAATAGGCTCACCCGCTATTACATGGAACTTAAAATACACAGCTGGCGAAATGTACTATAGCTACACTTCTGCCTAACCCTTAGGCTTCCAGGCGTGATGTTGTAGATTATAGGTACTAAATTGTACTCCGAATTTTATGTTTCCGTCTTCATAGTGGTTGGTCAAGTCAAGTCAAGTCAAGTCAAATAATTTTATTTCAATTAGGCACAAAAAAGGCACTTTTGAACGTCAAACTTTACAAAAAATAATAAAACTGATTCTAGTCGTTGGGCTTGTCAATGAATCACTCACGGAACAGCTTTTTAGTCAGAATACGTTACAAATATTTCCCCCCACAGTAACTCTTAGTCATATTTATCCGCTGAACATCAATCATTTAACCACAAACAAGGCAATAAGTAATAAGTAGAACGTCTCATCATCTGCCTATTAGAGCCTTTTCCCAACTATTTTGGGTTCGGCGTCCAGTCTAACCGGACGCAGCTGAATACCACTATTTTACATGGAGCGACTGCCTATCTGACCTCCACAACCCAGTTACTGAGTACGTTACGATACCGCTAACCGCTAACGTGGGCTCCCATCACGTAAAGTGAAATTACCTTCAAGTCGAGAAATAAGACCTGTATAGAATCTTTTTTTTTTTTTTTAACTGAACAGACAGCTGTGCTGCTTGGGAGTTTGTTGCGCCACTTCTTCTTCCCAGGTAAAGCACTAGGAAGTGGTGAAGGGTGGGCGTTTTGGGGGACTGTCTTATGTAATTTTGACGTTCGAAAAGTGCTGATTCTCAATCTAGTTGGAATAAATGACTTTTGTATTTTGAATAGCAGCACGGTATTTGGAGTTGTGCCCATAATCAGTCTATGGACTCTATGGTATGTCCACTCATGGGACACAGGCATGCTTTCTATGAGAAGAAGTGGACCGTAATCCACGACGCGGGCCCAATGCGGGTTGGTAGATGCCACAAGTCTTAAAAATGTTGGATCTAGGACATGCTGGTTTCCTCACGATGATTTCTTTCACCGTTTTGAGAGCAGTGGTGATGAAATAATTTACACAAACTAAAGGGCCCATCTGGGTTCGTACTTACGACCTGCAACTCGTAGGTCGCGACCTTTACCAGTGAACAACCACTCCTCTTACCCGATTGATGGAAATAGGCTCACCCGCTATTACATGGAACTTAAAATACACAGCTGGCGAAATGTACTATAGCTACACTTCTGCCTAACCCTTAGGCTTCCAGGCGTGATGTTGTAGATTATAGGTACTAAATTGTACTCCGAATTTTATGTTTCCGTCTTCATAGTGGTTGGTCAAGTCAAGTCAAGTCAAGTCAAATAATTTTATTTCAATTAGGCACAAAAAAGGCACTTTTGAACGTCAAACTTTACAAAAAATAATAAAACTGATTCTAGTCGTTGGGCTTGTCAATGAATCACTCACGGAACAGCTTTTTAGTCAGAATACGTTACAAATATTTCCCCCCACAGTAACTCTTAGTCATATTTATCCGCTGAACATCAATCATTTAACCACAAACAAGGCAATAAGTAATAAGTAGAACGTCTCATCATCTGCCTATTTGAGCCTTTTCCCAACTATTTTTGGTTCGGCGTCCAGTCTAACCGGACGCAGCTGAATACCACTATTTTACATGGAGCGACTGCCTATCTGACCTCCACAACCCAGTTACTGAGTACGATACGATACCGCTAACCGCTAACGTGGGCTCCCATCACGTAAAGTGAAATTACCTTCAAGTCGAGAAATAAGACCTGTATAGAATCTTTTTTTTTTTTTTTTAACTGAACAGACAGCTGTGCTGCTTGGGAGTTTGTTGCGCCACTTCTTCTTCCTAGCAAAAGCACTAGGAAGTGGTGAAGGGTGGGCGTTTTGGGGGACTGTCTTAAGTAATTTTGAAGTTCGAAAAGTGCTGATTCTCAGCCTAGTTTGAATAAATGACTTTTGAATTTTGAATTTGACCCATCGTCTACAATGGTGCAGATTCTCTTGTACACCGAAATTAACTAACTAAACTATCACTAAAATTCCTTACTTTTGGCTATGAGAATCTTGAAGCTATTCTGCAAAAAAATATCTCTTTTAAAAATAAATTTGACACAACATAAATCGAATTTAACAATCGCGACTCCACGTGGTTCTTGTTTGCACTACCCGTGATTTTTTTAGAGCCGGAGGCGCGCAAGGTTGTCATCCTCGAAGTGTTTTATATGGAACTTTTCATGGAAAAAGAATCTTTTATTTAAGTAAAACATGAAAAATGATTACCTACATGTTGAGTTTTAGGGGTTTATGGGTTTTATGAAGGGGGTCGAAATTTTCATTATTTTTGCTATAGGACACACCATTTTCGAGATATACGCAAAAGAAAAATATATACCCACAGTACTGTTTTTGCACTTAAAGTTGAGGTGTTGGTGTGAATTTTAGTTCATGACAACTACTTGAATTCCACACAATTTTTAATCGTTAAAAATAGTCAGATTTAGTTAGACAATCAAAATTTTGTGTGAAAAACGTCAAATTCAGAATAGCAAAATTGTCATTTTCAGTCAATTAAAAACTCAGTGCCATCTTAGTGCTGTCAAACTAAAATATAGTTAATTTGTGTCACTTTAGTCAATTTCAGAATGGGAAATCGTCGTTTGAGAGGAGTAAACTAAATTTTGGTGATTTTTAGTCTAGTTTAGAGGCATTTGTGACAAGAGAATCGGCACCAATGTCATTCAAAAATACGTGTTACAGACTCAAATTGCCAATGACACGCGACGACATACTAAGATCTGCCTGCCTTTTCCTAACTGTGTTGGGGTCGGCTTCCAGTCCAACCGGACGTAGCTGAATACCAGTATTTTACATGAAGTGACTGCCTAACTGATTTCCACAACCCAGTTACTGGGTAACATGATCCCCCCGTGGTAAGACTGGTTGTCAGACTTTTGTGGTTCTGACTACCCGTAACGACTATCAAAGATTTCTACGAATGACTGGCGGGACTATAATAGTGGCTTTAAGTGCTTTCTGAGGCATGGAGGGGTCTCAATATGTAATGGGCACCCATCCATGAACCAACCGCAGCAAGCGCAGCTTAGACCCGATTTCACCAAACAATTCTTAACGAGCCATCAGCAAATGTTCTGTTAAAATTGACGTAGACGTCAAAACGTTTTACGTTCTATGGAGGGATCTTAACAAGGCGTTGCTAAATCCAACATCTAGTAGATATTATCTATGATCTAGTGAACAAAAACGACCGGTCTGACTTTTCATTCACTCTCGTTTTTATGCAACCAAATTAAGATGTCATGGCGTCTAAGCAAAACGTTCTAAAACAGTGTAATTCTCTATTAGTCGTTTTAAACGTCAAATTCGTCAACATGTTTTCAAATGATTTTGATTTGTGTTTTTTTTTTTTAATTCTTCTAAATTGTGATTTTGATTTATTTTGTGTGTTTTCATTTTTCATTTCCTATCACTTGCACATTTATAGACATGTAGCCTTTCCTGTTCCTAAAATATTCTCCATTTTCCCTACCAGGAGAACGAATGCGTATATGTGTGCAATCCAGAGCAGCTAGTGCCATTGGAAAGCGTGCTATGTTATAAAATTGTAGTTGTTCTTTTCTTAGTTCTTCTTCCGAGACAGGAAATTTTATAAACTGGCGACCGAGAGACGCTATAGCCGCAGTATCTCGGTGTATAATTCTGCGAGAAGTGGACTTGCTCATTCCGCAGTAATCACCCATAGTTATTATTTGTGAACCAGTGGCATAATCAAAGTTAAAAGAAGTTGGTTTATTGGCGAAATCGACTTGTTTCTGTAAGCAAACAAAATTTCAGGTTAGCTACATCCATTCCCATTTCATACGACATCTCTAGACGCTTTGTGTAACGTTCACGGTAGAGAATGCTAACGATGATGGGGCGGTCCTTTTACTAGTGGGAACCAATGTGAGCTTTTACACTGGGTTAGGTAACAAAAATTTCTAATAATATTAAACATCATAGGTAAGTAAGAAACTATAAAACGAATCATAGGCATATTTTTATTACAATTCACATACCTAATAATAAGGCAATTTTAAGGTAGGTACTAACCGATTTGATGGATATTCAAGTTTATCTTCAATCATTTGCAAGACCTCTATACAAGATTCTTTTGATAAACGAAACCTTGTCCTGAAATCTAGATCGTCATATTCTTCAAAATAGTCACGTTGATCTTTGTATGTTTTAGGACGTCGAACATTATTATCTAAAGTTGTAAATTTTCTAAAATATTCTCATTTTCGTGTTCAAAAATAAAATAATACGCCGCTTCCATTTTATTTGACCAACTGATAATCAATTGACAGCCGTTAAAAGCATTAACGGACCTTTGGAGCAGTGATTAAGTTTAACGCCTTGTTAAGATGATTAAACATTCGTTAGTACTTGGTGAAACACTCACTACGCTTAACGGGCCGTTTTCAATTTAACGGGACGTTAAAACTAACTAACAGTGTATGGTAAGACCTAGTTTCACCATACACTGTTAGTTAGTTTTAACGTCCCGTTAAATTCGAGATCGACGTGACTTATATTTTGAAGAATATGACGATCTAGATTTCAGGACAAGGTTTCGTTTATCGTAAGAATCTTGTACAGTCTGTTATCAACATTATCTGACCCACCCTAAAAACAAACGAATGTGGACCCTGTGCTTGTAACATAAGGTTTATTCAATTTATATGAGCATATCAGACTAGTTAGTCGATGAACAAATAAAATAATAATACAGACACGCAAATTTGATCTTTAACACGTAACGTTAAGGTAAACCCACCCAACATTGTCGGAGCCACCGGCATTATGTATCATTTTGTTATGCTATTTTAATCATTATCTCGTTGACATTAAAGTTGAAAAGCTTTTAAGTCACACTACATAATTACAACCCAATCTTTAATTTCGCACGTTTCTAACAAGTGCTTGTGGCTTAGCGGTTTGATGCTGGATTGGCGACGAACAACATGTCGGTTCAAAAACACAGTCCACCTATTATCAGTTCCTTTTTTAATAAATAATAACACACATGATAATAAAAAAACTACATAAAACAGAAAATAAAAAATTCTAAAGAGACGTTGTTTTTGCAATATAGTAAGACAAGGTAAAATATGTTTGCGCGTAGTCACTGCATACCCTTAGGTTTTATAATGAATACGAATATTTATTTTTCAACTACCCACTTATTACAAATTATGCGAAAATATTACCATTTTAGAAAGTTTATATTTGAAGGTTATCCGTCTATAGTTCTTTACAATAAACAAGTAATGGTTTTGTAATAAATTCTAAATTAAAAGCAAAACAATTATTTTGTCGCAGGATTTGATCTCGCAACTTGTTTTTCCCAGTCTTATATTCAGACCACGAGACCAGAATTACTTGAAGATAGTTATTAAAATAAGTTATTACACTAATTATATTATAACAAGTAGTTATAACATATAACCTAACGCTAACGTTTTAAAGATCAAATTTGCGTGTCTGTATTATTATTGTATTTGTTCATCAAGCCGTCGCGTCGCTTGTCTGTTAAGCTCATTTAAATTGAATAAACCTTATTGTTAATGTCAGAGGGTCCAAATTCGTTTGTTTTTAGGGTGGGTCAGATAATATTGACAACAGACTGTACATATAGAGGTCTTGCAAATGATTGAAGATAAACTTCAATATCCATCAAATCGGTTAGTACCTACCTTAAAATTGCCTTATTAGGTATGTGAATAGTAATAAAAATATGCCTATGATTCGACTTACAACTTCTTACGTAAGTAGGTACCCACCCATGATGTTTAATATTATTAGAAATGTTTGTTACCTAACGTAGTGTAAAAGCTCACAGTGGTTCCCACTAGTAATAGCACCGCCCCATCATTACAGAGAGCACCTTCCAACCCTCATTTTTATGAGCAATCGACACTGCATCTGTTTTTTTGTTTTCAACTACATTTTTATTTTTTGTAATGAGTCCTATTAAAATTTCTTTTTCACTAGCGCTGAAATTGGGTCGGCGAAATTTTTTCGACATTTTAACACACAAAATAAGTAAAAATTACAATTTAGAAGAATCAAAAATTGTCGTAAGTACCATAAAGGTTATCTAAAATGCACTATGAATTAAGAGTAGTCTTCTTTAGTTGTTGCCTAACAACTGTTGTTTCTGTCATCCTGTGTTTTACAAATGAAGTTAATTTGTGTTATAATAAAATGTACTTTATTAAACCACTTGATATCTTAGTTTCATTGTTAGCAAGCTCAGCCAGCAAAAAATACCACAAAACAAAATCATTTGAAAACATTTTTACGAATTTGACGTTTAAAACGACTAATAGAGAATTACACTGCTTATAGAACGTTTTGCTTAGACGCCATGACATTTTAGTTTGGTTGCATAAAAACGAGAGTGAATGAAAAGTCAGACCGGTCGTTTTTGTTCACTCGATAATAGATAATATCTGCTAGATGTTTGATTTAGCAACGCCTTGTTAAGACCCCTCCATAGAACGTAAAACTTTTTGACGTCTACGTCAATTTTAACAGAGCATTTGCTGATGTCTCGTTAAGAATTGTTTGGTGAAATCGGGTCTAAAACTTTAATAGACCCATGTGGCTGTTATCACTTAGCCACAAGCCCGTGCGACTTACTAAAGAGGCTAACAACATCTAAAGCACGGTCAATGTCGGACTGCATAAAAAAAGAAAGAGAAACGCGATGAGATAACGCTGGTAATTTTTTGCAATATATGAAGCAATTATGTATCTGTTTACAAAAAAACTATATTGAACTATATCGCGAACACGCAACCTTCGCGTTGATTTTCAACAAATGAGTGACTAATTATGGGAATGCGAATTTGTTTTCTCTGCAAAAACAGTTCGGTATTCATTAATTCACTCCCTGATAGACAACGCACAGTCTAAGCCACTAGGTAGGCTAGACACACGACATTTTATTGTATACCAACTAAACGCCTGTTGAGTTAATAACGATATTCTGTCGAGCTCGGTAGCAAACTCAAATTCAAACCATTTATTTCAATTAAACCATTTACAGGCACTTTTGGACTGTCAATAAGTGGATCAGTCAGAAATAGGAAGCGAGTTGCCCATTCCAAAACGTAGTAGGTACCTATGGAGAAGAACGGGCAAGAAACTCCACGGACACTCTTTTATATAAAAACGTTTGATACAAAATATTGGTTACGTCATTCATGTTGGAATTATGCATGTCAGCGATTCTGGTCCGCCTTCTGGTTAGTCACTGACCTGGGGGTCCGATGTTACGGGCGCTTCCCTCTCCGTCTCACTCACGGTATGTCTGTAATTGAGAGGGAGAACGAAGCACCCGTAACTTCGGTCAAAACTACGGATAACTACTTAAGGAGTAGACCCCCAGTATCGCTATCAAGTGCGACAGCGGTATTGTATATAACTGAATAGGCCTTAATTCACCAGATTCAAACCCTCTACCTCTCTCCAACTTTGCTGTGCCAGAATGACCATGTCTTTGTCAGAACTACCACTAAAGTTAAAATTGTGGAATGCAAATAATCATTGGGTATTAAGGTTTACTGTATTATTTTAATTAATCAAAAGTGGTCAGGCTATTAAATACCGCAACAACTTAATAATAACTTGAGTGATTCATAAAAACACATGCTTTATATGATTCGCTCTACTGCACTGAATATACCTATTCGCTTATTCACTTAAGAGGTATGAGAAACAGGGCGTAAAGTTCGTTATCTTCCATAGAAAAGGGAGCTAACTCCGACCAGACGGGTCATGTGTCTGGTGGGCTACTAACTGCCCGACGACTGAAATCGGGACGGTGTATGTTTGTTAGTCGCGCCTCGAAATTTATTTATTTATTTAACCATTTTCGCACACACATATAAACAGACAAGAAGAAAGGAACAGCAAAATACGTACAAATGCAATGCTTTTTTCTAAAGAAATCTCTTCCAGCAACTACTTCTACTCCTCCTCCCCTTCCCCCCTCCCTCTCTTCCTTCCCTTCTCTTCTTTTTTTTCTTCTTCTACTTGAACTTTGCTTGCGCGATGCATATTGTGTGACGTCAGCTCTTTAATGAGTATTTCGCATGTGGCTTTGTAGATGCCGCCAAACACTTAACATTTTCTTAAATACTTAGTGGGTGTCTCTGCCTATCCCTCCAGAGAAAACAGGCGTAATTTTATGTTAAATACTTAGTTGGTGCCCCATTGGGCCATTGCACGGTGGTTCAAGCGCCCTACAAGCACGATCTTAAATACCTTACTTTATTAAATGAGATTTTTATGATGGGTAAATAATAAAAAATACTTCACAAATGTACAATAATGCTTTATTTACATAATTTAATTCATAATATACAATATGTACTGTTTATATATAATTATGTGATAGATGCATGGTGCTCACATATTTACAAACATTGTAAAGTTATACGATATTCCTAACATTTTAACAAGTAATAATAATAAGTCAGTGTGTGAGTTCAAGTAATCACAGAATTTAAAATCAATGTTATAAAAAAGAATATTATACAATTAAATTAGCAACTTTCTCTAGTTTGTCGCAACCATGATGCGGAGTCTATGATTATAGTTTCAAAAGAGGAAAATACTGAGTTGACGGCTAATAGAGATACATAGAAGAAACATAAATGTACATGCATACTGCGAGGTATATTGCGCTGAGCCCAAATTAATTGCGACAAGGGCAGAAGAATGATGATGAAAGCCCTACTGAGATAGGGTATAACTGAATGTTCATACACAGAAATAGGGATCTTATGGAAATAAACACCTTTAGGAAAAGAGGCGTTTTTTTATATAGGTATATTGTGGATGCAGATGTTTTTAGATCCGCACCAAGAAGGCTAGGCGAATTTCAATATTTGACTATTTCGTGAAATGTGACGGTTTCAATGATTATAATTTCCATTAAAATTGATTAAAAAATTTCCGCATCGATTAATGCGGACGCGGAGGTCTAAATAAATGCGAATGTGGATGTGAACATCCGCAACATCCCTTATTTTATAAATATAATAATAATCTTTCTATTACAGGTAATGGTAATATTACTATAGATGTAGAAGCTGGAGGCAACTGTTCTACCAACCCCAGTGAATACACATTCACGGATGGGCAAAATGTTAGTCTGGCTGTCACATCAAAAATGTACATAAACTACGGCTGGTAAGTTCTACCACGGACCACCATCGGAAGAAGTGTCACTTGGGAGCTGAAAGTTCACTTGGAACCTCACTCAAGTGAGCGCACACAATTTGAAAGCGAACTCATTTGTTTTTAAAGTAAATAATTGCGGATTCACAACGAGACACCGTTCGAATTTCGAAGAGATGCATTACTTTCGAAATGTGTGCGGTTAATTGAGTGAGGTTTGATGTGAACTTTAAGCTCTGGCCACACTGAGGCATCCCACGCGGGATGAACTCAAAAACTTCACGAAAGAAGAATAAACTTTTTTTTACAGGTGCAGCCAACTTTTAAATACAACTGACAGGGCAAGAAATTTACCCTCCGAATTAAGGACTAAAAAACATAAAGAAAATGAACCATTCGAATCATTTTTAGATGTAAGTGAAAATTAGCGCGCGTTATATTGGTTTGAAACTTCCATATTTCAACACTACTTTTTAACTCGTCTTTGGGCGTAAATAAATAACTAATGTAGTCAGAAAATGGCAAAATAGAAAGCGCACAGAGATAGATAATTTATTCAATAGGTACTTCAAATAATTTTATTTAGAGTCCATCATCCAGTAATTTTTTTCATAATATTTATACGCCCAAAGGTATGTTAATGAAATTATACGCGGTCGTTTTCGCTATAAATAATCGTCTATTAGTTACGCCAGCATGCATATTAGTCACGCGCACCAACGAGTTCGAGCCGTCGACTTCTTTGGGCCGTGTACCCTTAAGAGTACCTTGTTTATCATAATTAATGATTAAGTTTTTAATTAAGAGAAACAAGGTACTTTCAATCCTCTGAATAACGAAGAAAAACGAGATTTTGCTCGGGATAGCGACTTAAAGGTGAATTTTAACCGACTCCTAAAAAAGGAGGTGGTTCTCAATTCAGATGTTTTTTTTAATGTATGGCATAACTCCGTCATATATAAACGGATTAGCAAATCTTTTTTGTTGAAAGGGTATGTGTTCGAGGTCATGCCATATACATTTTATTAACTTTGCTTGGGTACTTTTTTAGTTAGCTTTAATAATACGTATTTTTCCCATTTAGTATATGTGGATGTGTTATATTAACTTCCTGTCACTGTTATTTACGTAACAGTGGTATTTGAATTTATGTGTGTGATAAGTAGGTAACCATAACTAAAAAGATAACAATAAAACCATAATTACAAAAAAAAAACTTAAAAAACGAAAATTCAAAACCTAAGACACCGACTTCCGAAATAAAGTTATTTTTCACTTTGTAGTTTTTTTTTTTTTGGAAATCGTTTGTTTTTTTTTTTTTTTTTGTAAAAAGTTTTTTTCTTTTAAACGTTAATACCTAACAACATTGTACATTGTTTTTTTTTTTTTGATATACTTTATTTTCAGATAAATGCAGTCGACAAATCTATGGAAGGGACGTGGCAGTTCAAATTTTATTACTATCAACACAATTACAATCTTAAACAAGAAATACCGAGAATTAGTCACAATGATGGTCATAAATACATTCAGTCAGTGTGCCAAATGAACATCAAAATAGGTAAAGAAGCACATATTATACAGGTGGAAGGGACATCGACGCGAAAACTGATACCTACCATGGATTCAGTACATGATTCTGAACCCCCTCCGTTGAAAATTTTTGTCAATTATTTTAAAAAAAATATGCTGTTCCATACATTTTGACCGCGTAGGTATTGAACTTTTCTATGAAACAACGGTTTTTTTTTAATAACCGACGAAAAATTTCAACGCAAGGGCATTCAGAATCATGTACTGAATCCATGGAATCAGTTTTCGCGTCGATGTCCCTTCCACCCTGTATATTTAAAAAAACCATCACCCACCCGCGGGGTAATTGCATAACACACTCACAATCCCAACTCCATTCATTTTGACAATTCAACAAAATATAATAAAATAAAAATAAAATAAAATAGCTTTATTTTCCTTCTACAATTTTGTTTGACTTAACTATTGATTAGTGTTACAAATTTGACTCATATAGTGTTAGTAATAATAATAATATGTTGTGTTGTGTGTTTTATGGTCTACCGTTATTTATGTACAAGGACCGCTAGCGATAGCGGTGAAAGCCTCCTCCATTCGTTTCCATGCTATTCTATCTCTCGCTACTCTACTCCAAATTTTGCCTACTATTTTTATAATATCGTCGCTCCATCTCATTTGTGGTCGACCTTGTCTGCGCTTTTTGTTCAGTGGGTACCAGTTGGTGGTGATTTTCGTCCACCTATCCTCTGGTACTCTTTGGAAATGTCCAGCCCATTTCCATTTCAGTTCAAGTACCTTTATGGCCACGTCCTTTGCCTTTGTTTTTCTTCTAATTGTTGTGTTCTTTACTTTGTCTTTAAGTCTGTGGTTCATGTAGCTTCTTTCTATTCCTCTTTGGCACTCTTTGATTTTTTCTAAGTTGCGTTTCGTCAGGGGCCATGTTTGACAGGCGTATGTGAGTGTGGGAAGTAGGCATGTTTCCATGGTTTTTGTTTTTATTTTGGTCAGCATCTTACTCTTGAATATTTCTTTTAGAGTCCAGTATTTATTCCAGGTAGATTTGATTCTTCTTTCTATTTATTTTTCTGTGCAGCTTTTAAAAGTAATTAGGTGTCCTAGGTACTCTTCAACGTATTCTAGATTGGTAGATGAAATTATTATTGGTGTTTTGTGTCTGTTTGTCATAAGTTTTGTTTTTGTTTGGTTTACTTCTAAGTCCACTTTTTTGCTTTCATCAAATAGCGACTCTATCATAGACTGCATTTCGTATGGGTCTTCTGACATCAGTACGATATCGTCAGCGAATCTTAAGTGTGACAAGTACTTACCGTGTAGGTTTAGGCCCTTGTTTTCCCAGTTCATTGCTCTGAATATTTGCTCTAACACCGCTATGAATATTTTAGGGAAGAGTGGGTCACCTTGTTTAACTCCTCTTTCAATTTTAAAACTATTTCCTGGTTTCTCGAGCATAATGCTAGAGTTACAATTTTTGTAAATTACCTTTATTAGATCAATGTACTCTTTGTTAATTCCTTGCATTGATAGAGCTTGCCATATAGAGCTATGAGAAATTGAATCGAACGCTTTGCTGTAGTCGATGAAGCACAGGTATAGAGCTTTGCCATACTCGTTATATTTCTCCAAAACCATTTTCAGGGAGTGTATGTGGTCTATGGTAGAGACACCAGCCACTCACAAATCCTGCTTGCTCTACTGGTTGATTTTCATCTATTGGTTTTGTCAATCTTCTTAGTAGAGTTGCTGAGAATAGTTTGTAGAGATTTGACATGAGGCTAATGGGTCTGTAGTTTGATATTTGTTTCGGGTCTCCTTTTTTAAACAAAAGTACGATGTTTGAGTATGTCCATTGTCTGGGTATTTCCTTTTGATCTAGTATTAAATTGAATAGTGACGTTAGTGGTTTAGTTAGGGTGCTTCTTCCGAATATTATCATTTCGTTTGTTATGCCATCTGGGCCTGGACTTTTTTCGCATTTGAGTTTGTCGATTGAGTGTTCAATTTCCCATGTACGGAATTCTGGTACGTTGTCTGTATTTACAGGATCAGTTTGTGCTACTTCTGTGGAATCGCTGCCTTTTTTATAAAGATTTTTGTAGAAATTTGTAGCTATTTTATTAGATCTTTTCTGTTTGTTATACGGTGGCCAGATTTGTTCTGTAGCTGATTCATAAGTGTTTTGGTTTTCGTTAGATATTTATATGCTTTTTGACAGCGCCAGTTTTTTCCAGGTAGTTCTGTAGGATTTTTTGTCTATATTTTTTGGTGTTATTTTTTATCTTTCTATTTATCACTTTATAGAGTTTGCTAAGCTGTTTTTTTTCTTGTTTGGCGTTATTTTCCTTATTTCTCAGAGTATGCTTTTCATCTTTAATTTTGATGATTTCTTCGTTTATAATTGTTTGTTTGCGTGTACTTTCCTGGGGTAGGATAGCGCAAGTGGAGCTTTTTAGGATACTTCTCTCGATGTTGTCGTAATATTCGTGTACAGTTTTCGCGTTCGTTTCTCGTGGTCGTGTATCGCGTTTTCGTGTTCTTCGTGCTTGGCTAGTTCTTCTGTGTATTTCTTGAGATTAATATTTTTGTGGGGTTTAGTTCGGAAGTTAGAGCGTTTTTTCTTATTGCTGGCTGTGTTTATTTTTATTCTGATGATACGGTGATCGCTTGTGTGTTTAAAGTTACTAAGAAAAAAATACATTGCCTTATTTACGTGGTCGAGCAAAATAATTTTTCAAACAAATATGGCAATGAATTGTGAATTTCCTTCAAAATCCTTCGAATTGCGATGGAAAGTGTGTTACGCAATAAGGGTGGGTGTCCTAATAGAAAGTGATCGTCGCGATCATTTATGTTTCCCCAAACAAATGATCGTGTATTCTCGCGACGATGCTTTCTATTAGAACGTGCGTCCCAATGCGTTGGATTTTCGCCGCTCGGCTCAACACAGAGAGTTGAAAATCCAAAGCACGAAAAAAAATCGCCGCGATTTTATTACGTCCGTGCGAACTTGCATTTCCGACGTTTGGCTCCCAGACTGGAGCGGGCCGGGGCTGCCTTGAAGCGGCTCTTGCCCAATCTAGGGGGTCCAAACGCCTCCTGCCGGAGGCTATACGCGGGGATCGTGCGGTCCATGGCCCTGTACGGGGCACTGGTGTGGGCGCGTTCGTTGAGGCGGCCCGCTGGTTGAACGCGTCCCAGAGGGTCATGGCCACCCGGCTGGTCCGGGGATACCGCACGGTCTCCGGTGAGGCGGCGAGCCTCCTTGCCGGATTGCCACCATGGGATCTGGAGGCAAAAGTCCTCGTGCATATTTGGGAGTGGCGCGAGGAGGTGAAACGGGGCTTGACTCCGATGCCGCGAGAAATCGCGGCACAGCGGACAGAGCTCCGACGGGATCGGCGATAAGTCCCCTCTTTGAGGAGTGGCTGGAGAGGCGCCACGGCGTCCTCACCTTCCGCCTGACGCAGGTCCTCACCAGACACGGCTGTTTCGGCAGGTACCTGTTTCGGATAAGGCGGGAGGAAACGCCCGGGTGTCATTACTGCGTGGATCGCCCGGAGGACACGGTGAAGCATACGGTGGAGGTATGCCCGGCTTGGGCAGAACACCGCCGTGTCCTCGTGGAAGCGTCGGTGGCGGGGATCTCTCGCGTCCGGCCCTGGTCCAGGCCATGGTACGGAGCGAGAGGGCATGGGAGGCCGTCACCTCCTTCTGCGAAGCAGTAATGCTCGCGAAGGAGGAGGCGGAGCGCGTGAGGGAGAGGCAAATTTCGCGCCCTCACGCCCCTAGCCACCGCAGGAGGAGACGCCCTGGGCGTCGGGAATCTATTGCCGATTCCCGGCCACCGTAGGCGTGGGCTTGCGGACGGTGAGCAATGGGTAGCTCGCCGTCCGGTAAGGACCAAGCCCGGGTCGACGGCGCGTTGTGTTCCACGCGCGCCTCAAAGAGATGTCAGCAAGTGAAGGGGTCCGATGAGACCATTGCCTGCCGGGGTTGCGGGAAAGTCCGAAAGGGATACCGTGGCCCCCTGGCATTGCACAGGCAACAGAAGGAACACGGGTGGGTTTTAGTCCGTAAGAGTCTGACACGCCCTCCCGCTCCACCCAGAGCGGGAGACGTCATTAAAATTTGATAATTTCCCACCAAAAAAAAAAAAAAAGTTGACGGGACCATGTGTACAAAACACGTTTGATCTTGTCCACACACTGCCGTCGAATCGCGTCGTTCGTCTGGTTTTTGTTTTGTCTATCATGCCGAGTTCGGTTACGGTGGACACGCGATTGCCGTCACTGGGACGTCACGTTCGGTTCGAATAATGATGTCGGTGACGTGGTGACGGCGGTGGTTGATGTAAACTGTAATGTGACTGTATCCATTTTCACTCGTAAGTCTATAGATATTATTATGTTAGTGATGTCCAAGCCAATAAATCACCTTTTTTTTTTCAGTTCCGAAGCCAACAGTTCTGCCTTCAAATGAAAACCGTAAGTTTTTTAAATTAACTATCTGTTGAGTAATACCTATTTGAACACTGTGAAACAGTAGCTACCTTTATACAGGGTCAAAAAAAAATTGCTAGAGAAACTCAGCAAACGTGATGGTATAGATATCTAAACACGAAAAAATTAAAATTAAAAAGACTTGATGCTTTTTTTTTTGGAGTCAATGACCGTTGGTACGTAGTGTTGAAATGTGAGTTGACAAAATCTGTTTTATCGTATTAAGATATCAATACAGATCACGTCTGTGAAGTTTACACCAAAAAACTGATATTTAAACTGGCTACACTACTTTTGGGGTCGATGACCCCAAAAAAAAACATCATCAAATTCATTTCTTTTTGTTTTATTAGGTATATCAGTACCCATCACGTCTGAAAGTTTCGCTAGTTAATTTAACTAGCGAAACTCGCAGACGTGACGTGACCCTGGTACATATATCTGATTATTTCAAAATCAAATGAGTTGAGTGAACTTTACAGAATGCCACTGCTGAACAGAATGCGACAGTAACTCTGTTTGTCAGTCTATCTGTCTGTCTGTCTTTGCACGCCTAAAGCTTTGAGAAGTTTCCTCAGAAAGCGATGAACCGTATGCAATAACGGTTGCCCAAATATAGAGTTTTTGACACCTTAATATCAAATACTGGTGAAAAAGAAATTTTTCATGACGGCCGTTATGACGGAACTGCTTTCCTAGGGAACCAAACCTAAAGCGGCTGAACAGATTTGGATTGGCACACGGATAGACCATGGCCTGGGTTAGGACGTAGGCTATTTATCCAAGTAGTACGTTCCCGTGGGATAATTTCCGTTACCCACACGGGCGATAAACTAGTCTTTAGTATATTTATAAGCTCCGTGTCTCGTGGTCGCAAGCGCGCCAGCTGAGCGTGGGGCCCGTTATGGCTATTGTATGGAATTGTTTATTTAGCGAGTAGTGTCTCGTGATGGTCCCCGTTCGTCAGCTGCGTCGTTACCAAGCGATCCACTGTGTCCTTTTATCTGTTGCAGTGTCACCGTGTTGCAGCTAGATACCGTTATTTGTTCTAGTGCATTGTGACATTCTAGTGTTAGCTTCGAGGTAATATGTTTTTTTACGTAAGGATTGGAGAACGGAGGCGCTGTCGGAGAGTATACGTATATGGTTTTCCTTAATCGTCCTGGCTTCTAGGGCGTGAACCGCTTGTATGATGCCCACAGATTCTACCTGATAGACGGTGTTGAACATTGTCAGCGGTCTGGATATATTTATGTTGAGGTCGTGTGACAAGACTCCGACTCCGGTACCGGAGTTGGTCTTCGATCCGTCGGTGTATACTCAGATCTCTTTCGGGCCTGTCACACTGTTCTTCTGTAAGTATTATGTTATAGTGCCTTTGAAAGTGGTGTCTTTTCGGGGCTTTGTCGCAGGGTGATGCCATCATTGGCTTTCGTTTGATCGCATTTTCCTTTACACGTGTGTGCTTAATTCTGGAGTCATTGCTTAGGGTTCCTGATAAATGGAGGCTAAAGGTAGCCAGGGCCGCCTCCTCTCGCACGATGAGATGCAGAGGTGGCAGTCCCAGCATTTCCTGTAGGGCGACATTGGGTGCAGTTCTCATACTGCCAGTGATTGCGATGCAAGCAAACATCTGCAGTTTTTCGAGATCTCTCTGGGCTTCGCTCAGGTCTGTCCTGGGCCACCAGACCAGTGAGCCGTATTTGATAATTGATCGGATGACTGTGGTGTATAACCAGTGGGTGACCTTGGGGCTGATCCCCCAACTCCGGCCAAGCAGTCGCTTGCACTGCCACAGGGATATGCTGGCTTTTGTAATGATATAGTTCGTGTGTTTTGCCCAGTTTATTTGTTTGTCCAAAAAAACGCCCAGGTATTTGGTTTCAGTTGAATGGCTTAGGGTTGTTCCAAAGAATCGTGGTAATTGTAGTGTCATCAGTTTTCTCTTCTTTGTGAAGAGAATCAGTTCGGTTTTTTAGGGTTCACTAAGAGTTGGTGCTTGACGCATGAGTTTGCATACTGTTTTCGTGGGTCCGGTAAATTATTATTCGGCGTAGCCTACGGTGAAATAACCTTTGTCATTGAGAGTTTTGATAAGGCTGTCTACTACCAGGTTCTATAGAAGCGGCGACAGAACTCCCCCTTGCGGGCAGCCCTTCGCAGCGATGGCTCTCGTAG
This sequence comes from Xanthia togata, assembly GCA_963853775.1. Lineage (NCBI taxonomy): Eukaryota > Metazoa > Arthropoda > Insecta > Lepidoptera > Noctuidae > Xanthia > Xanthia togata. Next base: position 7,227,699 of record OY970817.1, on the reverse strand, counting down.
TGTCATAGAGGACTATTATTATATTAACGAGTGATATTTTCTATTCCAGTTAAAACATTCCTCATCATTGCATGTGTCGTTGGTGCAATCCTCTTAACCATCATAATAGCTCAAGCTGCTTACATCATCTTCCTGAAAAATAAAGGTAAGTTCCTCAAAATCAATGCAGTGTTTTAAAAAGAAACCAGACTGCCACAAAATACTTTTCAGGTAATCTGATGCAGTGGCAGTTATTTTAGTTCAGTCTCAGATTTGAAGCCACCAACTGCATCGAACTGCTTGAAAAATTAGCTAGTTTTGAAATTTTTAGTTGCATTTGTTTTTCTATTCTTTTTAATTTACAACCTTTTTGTTTTTTTTTAACTATATTTTTGGAATTGTGTCTTCGAGTCCTTTATTTTGATACCCCACATGATCACACAACAAAATATATTATTTTCAAGACTACTTACTGACGTCTCTATAATCCGCCATTTTTTTTCTAACAAAACAATTACCTTTGAACCGCCCCATCTAAATGAATTGATAAACCCCTCATGAATTAAAAAATCTTTCCAGCCGTTTAGATGCTTCAAGCATAAAAATAATCCCACATACAAAGATACATTGAAATACACCTGAACCTAACATCTCACAATTTTCAGAAATCAATTCAAATTCAACTCCTTAGATGTAAAAAAAAATCTTAGGTCAGAAATCCTAAACATTTATTTTTATTTTTCAGCTCGAGAACTGATCACACTCAACACTCATAACAACCTTTCGAAAAAGACTGAGTCTGTGCCAAATGATACTGGTAAGCTAATCATGCTAATATTATAAATGAGTTGCACCCCACGGTTTCACACGCATTAGTCTCGATTCCGTGGGAATATCGGGAAGAAACCTATGTCGTAACCCAGTACCCTAATTACGTAATGCACAATCAATCCGAATCTGAATCGTTTTGAAACCGATTGCTAATACATTGCTTCGTAAGTTCAAAAAAATATCTGCAGAGCAACGTAAATAACGCAATGAATGTTGTTGAACTGTCAAAATGAAACAGATTAGTCGTAATCGTATACGAAAATAAGATGCGTAATTAGGTAGCAGGTCATGATTTTGAAATTTAGCACATGGGTAACGTGCAAAATTTCATCCAAATCCGGTCAGCTGTTTTAAAGTGAAAGCGTTACAAACAAACAAACAATCTTACTTTACCATTTATAATATTATTAGCTTTCGCCCGCGACTTCGCTCGCGTGGTGGTCGACGATTAACCCACAGGAACTTACTACCGGGATAACAAGTATCCTATGTGTTAATCCAGGTTATAAAGAGGAGTATTATAAATGCGAAAGAAACTGTCTGTTTGTTTGTTTCCATATTAGGACTAAACCACTGAAGCCGATGTATTCTGAAAAAATCTCCCCGTAAAGACTCAAGTGAAGTGAGCTTGAAGTGAACTGTCATTCTAACTGATTCTAGGGATTGGCAATATTGACAGCTTACTTCACCTAAGTCACGGTGAGATTTTGACAGAAGGCACTACAGGTCGTAATGAATTTTGAGAAAGAGGTACGCGTGGACATCCATATTGGATGTAAAGGTAGTATTTTCTTTAAAAAGCTGCCTACCCGATTGACGCCATCCGTCGATCGGGTTTTACGATACAATAGTTCATATAGATAGCTTTTTGAAACCCCCTGTATAACTCTAAGGACGAAAATATCTGCCCATGCTCTTGGTGAAATCCGAAATAGTATTAAGAATTCTTGATTAACTATAGTCAAAATTCAAGTAATTTTTTTTTCGAACGTCAAACTTACATAAGGCAGTCCCACAAAACGCACACCCTTCACCACTTCCTAGTGCTTTAGCTGGGAAGAAGAAGTGGCGCAACAAACTCCCCAGCAGCATAGCTGTCTGTTCAATTAGAAAAAAAAAAAGATTCTATACAGTATGCAAAATTATATTCTATGTCTATAGCTCGCTATTGCTCCACTCCTGGCCAAAAGATGATGAAAGTAGCCGACCCGGAGGACGATGACAATCATGATAGTGTTATCTATGAAGCACCGAATATCGAAATATCTGGTAATGGTAAGTGAATATAAATCGCCCATAGAAGCGATCATTACCATTTTTGTTTGCGTTCTTCTCAGAGATATTAGGATAAGAAATATCGGCTCCAGCAGATGGATTTTATAAAAATCCCACCGTTTAAACTAAGGTGAAGTGAGTTTTCAATAGTGTCAGGTGAAATGACAGCTCACTTCACGGTGAGATTTTACAAAATAGACCGGCAGTAAATCTATAATGAACTGACGTTTAAACTCACCAAAGCCAGTCCAATAAAACAATTTCTGTCCGTAGTCCATAGATTTTTTTCCGTGCTTTAATTGAGTGTGCTCTCCCAGAGTCCCAATCTCAGCCACTGCACAAATAATGCTTATAATTATCTATTATTTCACTTGCAGCACGAATGCCAATAATGCAACCACCGCAGCCACCAGCAATAACCACTATGCCTCGTGAGTACTGTACATTTGTTTGTTTAAACCATTTAGACGGGGTCAAAAGTTGAAGTGGGCCCCGTAGCTAAAGTAAGTAACTACTTACCTACTTTGCCTCCCGTCCTATGTTTTCCTATAATGAACAAGATGTAATATCTTGTTCATTTTACTTGTATGGAAATTAAAACTTTATTATTTTTTAAATGTATTAAAGTTGACAGTACCTACCTTAAACATTGATGCTACCAATTTGTACTTAATTGAAACTTTATTTTATTTTTATTCGGTCGGTAGTTCCTCCCTTTTCTATAGAGGATAAGTGATTTTTACACCGTGTTCCTATTCTTCCACCTGTATAGGTTTTTGACATCGATAGATTATATAAAATATATAGAATAATTTTTATTGTACACCATAAAAATTACAGACATATATTTAGAAATTTTACATAGGGTGACACAATGGGTGGTCTAAGTGGTCTTATCGCTTAAAGCGATCTTTTACAGACAACCTTTGGATGGATTAAAGGTAACAGGAGAGACAGTACTGCAGGTAGTCAGTGGTGTACCATTTGCATAATTATACAATAAATACATTCATACATAAAACACAACCTTGCTGTAGACAGGTTGTGTTTATTCCTGGTATTTAAACATTGAATATTGGACATTTTCTTCAAATTTGATATATTTTTGTGTACATACTATAGGTTTTCAAATATATTATATTGTGAGGCTACAGTCAGAATATTTATTTCTTTGAGTTTTTCTTGAGGTTGACTATATCATCTCGGTGACTGGTAAAAAAAACATGAACACTACAGTAGTAGTTCGTACTTACACGAAAGAAGAAGAAAGTTCTAATACATTATTTATGTTTGCAGGAACACCAAGACCAGACCACAACATGAAGATAGGTCCGCAGGCGATGCTGGCTAACTTTCAAATGCCGAAACATGGTTAGTATACTCTTCATCATTTAAAATTCCTTTAAATTAAATTTAATTCCAGTACCTAGTCATAAATCGGCTGAAAAAAAAAACTACTGCTGCATACAAAAGTGACAGCAATTTTATATGAAACAGCAGATTTTTTTTATAACTCATGTTAATTTTCGACTCTTAGGGTTATACTGAATTTATAGTAAATAGTTCCGGCGTCAATGTCCCTGACATATTGTATATTGTTCACTTTTAGGGGTATGAGGAACAGGGTGTAAAGTTCACACATCCACCATGGAAAAGGGAGGATCCTCCGACCAGACGGGTGTTGTGTCTGGCGGGCCGACTGCCCTACTGTTGATGTCGGATAGTCATATATATGTTGTTCGCGCGGTAAACTCTAATTGCGCGATGCAGGATTTGTGTGACGTCATGTCTTTGATGCGTATTCGTATGTGGCGGTGTAACCGCTACACACTGTTAGGAAAAGTTTGTCACATTTCTCCATGTTGTCGTTTCGTCCAATTTTCCGCAAGTACATCCAAGTTATAATATCGAAATTGTTTTGTAGGCCTCAACGCGTCCTTCTTTATCATCAACATTTTCTCCTACCCTTATCCCAAGATATTTCTTATTTCATCCTTCTCTATTAGTCGTCATCTTGGTACTCACCCCCTTTCTATTTCTTTTCTTTAGGGACAATTAATTTATTGAGTTCTTTTTCTTTCAGAACGTGAAATCAGTGTGGCGAACCGACCTCCGTTGCCGTTGCCAACTCAAAGTTACCCTCATCCTGGTCATTTCCATCCAGGTCTTCCTCATCCAGGTCATCCTCATAACAATATGTTTCAAGAAGAGTACGAAGGTAAGTCCAGAAAAAATCATTAAAAAATGTTAATTTGGTGTCTCAATTAATTCACAAAGCGACGACAAAAACTTCTGAGATTCTCGCAAGTCGCAACAAAAGATAATTATTATTACAAAACATAACATCACAAATTGTTTCCCTGAAGGGTTGGGCAGAGGTGTACCTATAGTACACCCACATTTCGCCAGTTTTGTTTAAGTCCCATGTAATAGGGGCGAGCCTATTGCCATCAACCGGGCACAAATGCAGGCTGCGGGTTGCTACTGAGAAATTCTAGATGGAAAATCCCAATAACACTTTGCCCGACTCAGCAATAGCGCTTGCGACCACTAGACCAACGAGACAATATATTATATTTGTTAACGCCATAATTCTTAGTTACATTTCATGCCTAATTACTGGCAACTCTAATAGGTGGTTAGTGTGATACAAACTTCCTTCCGCTTTCCCTCTCCCTTCCACAACCCTTATAGTACCTGAGCGAAAGCAAGAAGGAAGATTCGCAATGCGCAAACGCTGCCGCCATTGGAACCCCGCGCCAGTTTCTCAACCGACCTCGACGCTTGTGGGTCAAAATAAACCCAAGTTCGGGAAAGGACTCTAATTTCACCGCGAAGAACGAAGATTGTAATAAAACTGTGCAAGTGTGTGTCTGTGTGTTGTGGAAAGTGCAGATTTTCGTCCATACGTGACATCCTCCGCGCACCGCCACGTGGCTAAGGAAACTCTTCTCAACGTGTCTCCGCCATAGCTCAGCAAGCAGGTACCATCATCATTTTCCCACACCACCAAACCACTTACTTGTATCACCGAACCGCCCCTCATACAGTCCACTAAGAAAATTTCGATTTTCACCCCTAAGGCTTACGCCGCCGCACCATTTGTTTGGTCCCACGATCACGGATACCTGTGTTTCTTTATCGCCTAGATAGCGTATATCATCATCCCTTATTACGTTTGATTTCAATCTTCGTTCCCTAATTTCTTATAATAAACCGCTTCCATTTATTGCAATACCTACTTCGTCATTGCGTACATCCATAGGTATTTCGCATTCCGCTCAACTTAATATTTGTAAGTAGGTAGGTGGAAAAATACATTTACCTACCGCTCGCTCGCTTCGCCATCGTTCGGATTAGTTCGGTACGATATTCGTAAGTACCTACAAAGCCCGCACCGCGCGCAGCTCATTGCAGTTCGCGATTTATTTAGCTATTTAACAACCCACAAAAATCGCGAAAATGTCGAAGAAAGTAACCATTGATCCGGATGATCACTTAGAATCCGCCATTCAAATAGCAATGTCAAGTCGGAATATGATTTTTTCCCGCATGCAAACCATTTACGATTTAATGGAAAATACAAAGTTCGGTATGGAACCGCTAGAGAAGTTCATGTGTGCGTGTGTCAATATTGATGCGATGCGTACCGAGTTCCTCGAGGCATTCAATAAGCATAACTCGCTTCTTCTAAAACAAAACCCTAAAAATACGATTGATGAACAGTCGTGGATTAGTTTTGAAGAATTATATTGCCGAATAAAATATAATCATTCCAATTACTCAAAATCAGCAGCCGCATCGGCTCCTATTTCTAACGGTAGTGGTGTCAATAAGCAAACAGTTCGCTTGCCTCCCATTGAAATTATGTCATTCGATGGCGACATTCGTAACTGGCCCCTGTTCTATGCTAATTTTAAAAGCACGGTACACGAAAATAATACACTGACTGATTCGGAGAAATTATATTACTTGATGGGGAAATTGATAGATAAGGCTCAAACCGCGTTCTCGGGAGTTTACCCTAGTGGCGAGAATTACCAATTAATTTTTAATTCACTCATAAACAAGTATGAAGATAAACGTATGTTGGCTTCTAGCTACCTTAATCGGATGTTGGAACATAAATCTTTTAACACCGCATCTATTCAAAATTTCGAATCCTTTTCTGATAATTTTGTTTCAGCCGCTAACGCATTAAAAAACCTTCAAATAAATGATTTATCAGATATGATTTTTTTCCATCTCGCTATAAAAAAGGTAGATTCTGAAACCGCTCGACTTTTCGAAATGAACTCAAAGGACGAAATTCCTAAATTCGATAGTTTAGTACAGTTCATTAAAAATCAGTCTCGCATTTTACAAAATACTAAAGCTTTAAACAGCTCGAGTTCCACTCAGTCTAATAATAATAATAATGTAAATAAAAAACAATCATTCAAAACTCCGCAACCGCAATCTTACACTGTAATTGATAAACCCGCAAAATGTTTATGTGATAGCTTTGTCCATGAACATTTATATAAATGTCCTGCCTTTTCTAAAATGACACCAAGTGATCGTTTCAAATCGGTGAAGCAAAACGATGCATGCACTAATTGTTTAAGTATTAAACACAAGGCCAGAGTCTGTCAGTCTGAATCTAGATGTAAAGCTTGCAAGAATAAACATCACACGCTTTTACACTTTAATCGCGAATCGCACGCGACTATATCGAACGGTGCTGATAATACCGCACCTGCACAAACGGATTCAAACGCCACGGCGGCGGCGGCGGCGGCGCGCGCTAGTGATAGCACTGCTACCACTGCGCGGCTGTCCTTGTCGCACGCACAGGCTCCGAGTGAGCGACAGGCTCACGCCGCTGTTCAGAGCGCTCCGCAATGTAACGCGTCCATTGCTGCATCGACCTTTTACGACTCGAGCTCCCGCGTATCAAAGCCGCAATGTAACACGAATACTACTATTTTATTGTCAACCGCTACGGTAATAGTTCGAGATGCATTTGATAAGGAACATTTTCTTCGTTGTCTATTGGATAGTGGCTCACAAATAAATTTTATTACCGCAGAATGCTGCAAACGATTAGGTCTGACTAGACATTTATCTGATACACCTTCCGTCAAGGGTATCGGTGGTACGGAAAAATCCGTTAAGGGTTCCGTACAATTCGCTTTCTCTTCCCGCTTTAATCAGAACGTTACTTTTAACGTTGATTCGCTAGTTGTCGATGCAATCACCGACAATCTACCTACCGCTCCCGTAAATATTTCCGCTTTGCCGTATTTAAAAGGTTTACCGCTCGCCGACGAATCGTTCGGCACACCCGGTCGCATCGAGATGCTGATCGGGGCTTCACTTTTCCCGCATCTTCTACTGCCCCGCGTAGTTAGCGGCAACTCCTCCGTGCCGCCAGCTATACAGACGGTACTCGGTTACGTCATCATGGGCACTGTGCCCGCGTTGCCTGTACATCGTAATAAGACTCCACTGTCTTGTTGCTCATATGTTTCAGACCCATCCGACAAAGACTCGTTAGAATCGGCGTTGAAAAAATTCTGGCAGGTCGATGAAGCACCCGTCACTCTTTCGACGAGCAAATCGTTCGACGAACTTGAGTGCGAGTACTTTTATAATTCGACCACGGAACGCGATGAGGACACAGGTAGATACTCTGTAGCCCTACCGTTTCGCAGCGATGTGTTCTCATTAGGGAACTCACTCGATGTCGCGAAAAAACGGTTTTTCTGTCTAGAAAGGAAATTAGAATCCGCACCCGAGTTACGTACTGCGTATGATGACGTCATCCGCGAATATATTGATAAAGGATATTTAGCGCCCGCTCCCCTCGATAGTTCAGACAGTAGCTGTCCTAACTATGTAATTCCGCATCACGCAGTTGTACGTTTAGATAAAACAACAACGAAATTACGCTCCGTGTTAGACGCTAGTGCTAAAACGAGCACTGGGGTATCTCTCAACGATATTTTACACAGTGGCCCAAATTTACAGGGTGACTTATTTACTATAATATTGAATTTTCGCTTGTTCGCATTCGCGCTCTCGGCTGATTGCCGACAAATGTTCTTACAGATTGAAGTAAGAGAAAGCGATCGTCGCTTTCAACGCATCTTATATCGTTTCAGTATAAACGATCCTCTGGTTCTATATCAGTTTAACCGCGTCTGTTTTGGTCTCAAGTCAAGTCCTTACCATGCGATCCGCACAGTACAACAGTTGATTCAAGATGATGGCCATCTATTCCCGCGCGCCAGCGCTATCATCGCGGACTCGCTTTATATGGATGACATAGTCTGCAGCGTAAGCTCAGAATCGCGTGCAGTCGAGGTTTCGCACGAACTGATTAAACTCTTTAGAGGAGGTCAGTTCGAGTTGGTCAAGTGGACCAGTAACTCTCAAAATGTGCTAAACAGTATTCCTGCGTCGCATAGGTTGACCGAACAACTAGAATTCGACAAGTCGGTAGAACAAAAGGTTCTCGGCTTGCGCTGGTGCAGGTCAAATGATTGTTTTGAATTTCTTATTTCCGCACCGCCAGATACGTGTACTAAACGCGCTATACTGTCGGCCGTAGCTAGACTGTGGGACATCATGGGTCTTGTCGCGCCTGTAGTTCTCTATGCTAAACTACTCATCAAAGAATTGTGGTTACTGAAGCTCGATTGGGATGACACTACCCCGCGTCATATCATAGATATTTGGCAAAATTTTCGTTCTGCCCTGCCGCTTTTAAATGATTTTAAAATTCCGCGCCATTTAGGTGTTTTTGAAAATTGTATTCTTCGCCTAATTGGATTTTCTGACGCCAGCGAAGGCGCCTACGGCGCTGTCATCTACGCGCATATCACTCGCAACGACGACGTGGTCGTTCAGCTGGTTTGTGCCAAGTCAAAGGTATCGCCGGTTAAACCATTAACTATCGCTCGACTGGAGCTTTGCGGTGCCGAGCTCCTCGCTAAGCTTCTTCGCCGTGTTCACGACACTTATAATCCGCGTTATAATGTTACCGCTATTTACGCATTCACCGATTCAAAGGTGACTCTTTGTTGGATAAATTCTTCTCCGCATCGTTGGCACACATTCGTGGCCAATCGTGTTGTTCGTATCATAGACAACGTCCCCGCGGAGCATTTCTACCACGTAGCTGGTACTGAAAACCCGGCGGACTGTTTGTCACGTGGTTTAACACCTGAAAAATTCATTGAGCATCCATTATGGTTGCACGGACCCGCTTGGGCGAAGCGCAACCCTTCCGAATGGCCCATGCATAAGGTTACCGACTTGAATTCGGAACCCATTCCGGAAGAAAAGGTCCACGCGCACCCCATAGTTACTGATACAAGTTCGGACAATTCGCTTCTACTCGCACTCGCAGAACGTACGTCGTCGTGGACAAAGCTGCGGCGTATTATTGTTTTCATATACCGCTTTATGAAAAAACTCCCGCGTCGAACTGACGCCGTTACCGCTAGCGACCTCGAGTTTGCTGAAATCATTTTGTTGCGTCATGTTCAAAGAAAACACTTCATAAAAGATTATTCAGAGTTAAAAAATAGTAAAATTTGTTCACCCGCTCTTATTAAACTCAAGCCATTTGTAGATGGTGATGATTTAATCCGCGTTGGCGGTCGATTAACTCATTCGGCTGAAGCCTATAGTACTAAACACCCTGTAGTGTTGCCCCGGCATGATCGCATAGTTGAACTCCTCGTAGACTATTATCATAAAAAATATTTACATGCAGGTCCAGAATTAACTATGTCGCTATTGCGCCATAGGTATTGGATTTTATCCGCAAGACGAATTATTCGTCATAGAATCCACAAGTGCAATGTATGCCACAGGTGGAGACCGCGACCTCATGGTCCGCCGATGATGAGCGATCTCCCTAAATCTAGAGTAAATGTCGCTACCAAGGCTTTTATTCATACAGGGTGTGATTACGCAGGCCCTATACAGTACGTGCCCGTACGCACTCGAGGTGCGAAGAGTCGCAAGGGTTACTTATGTATCTTCACCTGTATGACCACTCGCGCTGTTCACGTTGAATTAGCTACGGATCTCACAACGGTTTCGTTCATAGCCGCGTTGAAACGATTTTTGTCCCGCCGCGGACCGGTACAATGTTTGTATTCGGATAACGCGACCAATTTTAGAGGAGCTAATTCGTTTTTACGCGATTTGTAGGTATACATTTATAAAAAAAGAATACCGCCCGCGCTTTGAGGAGGAGCTCGCTGAGCATCGCATTAATTGGCAATTTATTCCGCCCGCGTCACCGCACTTCGGCGGATGTTGGGAGTCCATGGTGAAGGCCGTGAAGACTCACCTTTTTAAGACAATAGGTCAACAACTCCTCTCCTATGAAGAATTAGTTACAATTCTTTCTCAAATAGAGTGCCTGTTGAACTCCAGACCTCTTACTGTTCTTAGCGCTGATCCGGGTGAGCCTAAAGCTCTTACCCCTTCGCATTTTTTACATACTGCGCCGCTTAACTCATTGCCTGCCGCAGAAGTAGTCTCACTGTCTGATAACCTGCTTCAAAGACACTCACTTATGGATAAATTAGTCCAGTCGTACTGGAAAAGATGGCGAAGCGAGTATCTTCATAGTTTACAATCGCGCCTAAAATGGAATAAACCTGATGGAGACATGATGAGGGAAGGCACTGTGGTAGTAATTATTAATGATAATGCACCTCCTCTATCTTGGCCTCTAGGTGTTATTGAGAAATTGCATACGTCTAAAGATGGTAGCACGCGAGTCGTTTCTGTACGCACTTCTAATGGGATTCTTGTGCGACCTGTGGTCCGCTTATGCCCCATTCCTACTCAGTAATATCTCATTCAGTCCATTCCCTTTTAGTTAGTTTAAGTTTAATTTCACTATATATATTTATATTATACTCATTAAAGGTGATCCTTTAAGGCCGCGGGGAATGTTAACGCCATAATTCTTAGTTACATTTCATGCCTAATTACTGGCAACTCTAATAGGTGGTTAGTGTGATACAAACTTCCTTCCGCTTTCCCTCTCCCTTCCACAACCCTTATAGTACCTGAGCGAAAGCAAGAAGGAAGATTCGCAATGCGCAAACGCTGCCGCCATTGGAACCCCGCGCCAGTTTCTCAACCGACCTCGACGCTTGTGGGTCAAAATAAACCCAAGTTCGGGAAAGGACTCTAATTTCACCGCGAAGAACGAAGATTGTAATAAAACTGTGCAAGTGTGTGTCTGTGTGTTGTGGAAAGTGCAGATTTTCGTCCATACGTGACATCCTCCGCGCACCGCCACGTGGCTAAGGAAACTCTTCTCAACGTGTCTCCGCCATAGCTCAGCAAGCAGGTACCATCATCATTTTCCCACACCACCAAACCACTTACTTGTATCACCGAACCGCCCCTCATACAGTCCACTAAGAAAATTTCGATTTTCACCCCTAAGGCTTACGCCGCCGCACCAATATTTAAATTAAATTCTTATTTATTTTTGATCACAGAAATGGAAACTGAAGAAAACACTTATGAACCACCACCTATCATCAACACTATGCCACGTGAGTAACTAAATTCACTAATAAGTTAAAACCACCTTTACTGTGGTACTGATCCATTTTCATATAGCAGTCAATCAATCAACTCAGCCTATCGCAGTCCACTGCTGGAAAAAGGCCTCTCCCAGGCTGCGCCACAACACCCTGTCCTTCGCCTTCCACACCCAGTCTGTCCCAGCCAGCTTTTTAAGGTTGTCGGTCCATCTAGCTGGGGAGCGTCCCACACCACGCTTGTCGATACGCGCTTTTTCACTCCTGGACTCGTCTACTCCACCAACCATCGGTCCTTCGGCAAACACGACCAGCCCACTGCCACGTCAGCTTACTCTGCAGGCTATATTGGTAACTCCGGTTCTTTTCCGGATAACTCCTTATCTGATCTTATCAAAGAAACTCCGAGCATAACCCGCTCTTTATAGCAGTGTAATTCTGTAAAGTTCACTTGGAACCTCACTCAAGAACCGCACACAATTTGAAAGCGAACTCATTTCTTTTTGAAGTAAATCATCGCGGATTCTCAACGAGACACCGTTCTAATTTCGAAGTGATGTTTAGAGAATAACACTACTGCTATTATCTAATCTAATCTAACTAGTCTGTATTGTCCCACTGAAGGGCAAATACCTCCCTCTCCCTTTTCTACACAATTCTAACTTTTTCCAGTGTCAGTCAGTCATTTCAGTAGGAGTCAAGCTCGTCCGCATCTTCGTTTCAGCCTGCTGCGATGTCGTAGTGCATTTAGTGGGACCCAATCGGTGGTTTTGTTACTCATTTATAATCTGACATGCGGCAGAAATGTCCGGCCCAATCCCACTTAAGCTTAGCGGCTTTCTGGGTAACGTCCGTGAACTTGGTTTTGGCGCGCAGTGTTGTGTTCCTTATACGGTCCGAAATTCGAACCCCTAGTATACTGCGCTCCATGGTTCGCTGACAAACCTCGAGTTTGGACTTCTGCTGAAGTGCTATTTGCATGCAATTCCAGTGTATGTTTGTATACTGATATATATCCTTTAAAATTGCAGCTCGACTCCCTATGCCTCCGAAGAAAGTTCCCACAGGCAATCTTTTGGAAGTAAAAGAAAATACACTGAAGATGAGACAAGGTATCAAGCCACTAGTCACACCAAAGCCGCAACAGGCTCGACCCAGTAAGTTTATACTTTATTATCATTATTTCAACCTAGACTATCTTGTTGTACTTTTTGTATCAAGCGATGCGATCCTCAGATGATTTAGTGGTATTAGATTTCTACAAAGAGAACGGAGACAGCTCGACGGCTGCTGCTAGAGATGGTACTGTCAACACATATACGAGTAAACCAAGTGCGTCAGTGAACGTCACCGTTAACTCAGATAAAATGATGGCCCGTGTCAACTTCTAACAATCCCCTAACTGCTAGCTTACGCTCAGTCTGTTGCTCTTAATCCGGACAGGAATATCATTCGTAAAAGCGTCTCTATCTCTAGTTTCAGCAGATTTATGTATCAGGAAATTCTCAAGGAAGTTGCAACCCTATAGGTTTTATATCTTTAGCACGTTGCGTTTTTTTTACCAACATTTTCGAGATCTAACTATTGAGAGTTTATCGAGGACTTCAAAACCCAGGCATTACTCAAGTTTTCTTCAAACATCACTTCGAAATTCGAACGGTGTCTCGTTGTGAATCCGCGATGATTTACTTTAAAAACAAATGAGTTGGCTTTCGAATTGTGTGTGGTCACTTGAGTGAGGTTGACCACTGTTCCAAGTGAAATCTACAGAATAGCACTGCTGTTAAAAAAAATATCTATAAAATTTCTGAAGTAAAATATTTTCTTTCACAGATATCATGACTGCCAATGAATTTGAGCAGGCTCTCAGGAGGAGGAACAATGGTAAGGATTCATTTTTCAATTTAAAGTTGCATAATACATTAGTTTTTGCCCACAACTTCGCTCATATTCAATCCCTGGTTTGACCTGCCTATGATGGGTATCTGTTCCTATATTCAGCGGTTTGTCGTGTGCGGTATCTGTGAGATAATCAGTAGTAAAAGTTTTAGATACTCTCACCATGTAGGGTTAACACTTTTGCTGTCCCATGAACTACAAAAGATTCAGGGCAATATGTTTAACTATTGTGTTTGCTTTGGAGACAGCAACACAAGTGTGGCTCTTCAACTATTAATAAGCAAACCATTCTGATCACGTATCAAGTCAAAGTCAATGTCAAATAATTTATTTCAATTAGGCAAAAAAAAGGTACTTTCGAACGTCAACATTTTACAAAAAAAAAAAAAAAAGATTCTAGTCGGCCATTCCAAAAGGTAGTTTTCGTTTGGAGAAGAATGGGCAAGAAACTCCACCGTTACTCTTTTAAAATATTTTCACAATATCTTGTATACATTAATTATACTCGTATAATTAATTATATGTGAAGACGATGCACCTAGAATAAGATTACTATACCACGATAGGTAAAAAGAATGAAAAATTAAGGAATGACATAAATTAATGTGATAGATGCATGGTGATGGTGGTGGTATATTACCATGCCTAGTATTGTTTTGTTAAAACAAACCAATTTTTAATGATATGTTTTACAGATACAATGCCAAAACCCAATCCAGGACACATGTCACCAATGCAGCAAGAACAGGCCTTGAGAAGAAGGCCAAACGGTAAGGAGTATTAAATAATACTTGTAAAAACCTGTAGTATTAAAGCCATGGTCTCTTCCCAAAGCAGAGGCTATGAAAGTTATCTTAGTGGATTAGTCTCGCTTAATTCTACCTCTTAACAACCAAAGAATGTGTTTAAAGCTGGAGTTTCGATTATGGTGCCGTAAAGGAATTTGTTAAAATAATTGTTCCAGTCCGAACCATACAGGATAAACAGCGCTATCTCTTTTACAATTAACGACTCAAAATCAAAAGTCATTTAGTGAAACTAGGCTGAGAATCAGCACTTTTCGAAAGTCAAAATTATATAAAACAGAAAACCCAAAATGACCCCAAAACGCCCTTCACCAGTTCGTAGTGCTTTAGCTGCGAAGAAGAAGTGGCGCACTCAAGCAGCGCAGTTCAGTTACAAAAACTTGATTCATACTCAAAATAATATGCAAATTAACTAGCAAAGTATATCAAAAGTATGTCAACTAGCACACGCCAATAAACCAACAAAAACAATGAAACTATATTGAAGTAAAAAAATAAATGTAAAACGTAAAAGTGAAAACGTAACATAGTGCAGTGTATAATTGCATGACGTGTATTTTCCCGTCTATGTCCCCCAGAAACGTCTTATGGATCTAATGCCCGTTTTGAATGAGTGCCTAAATAAAAACACGCTCATGGATATGTAATTTTAGGACCTGAGCCGAGCCTTGAAAATTTAACAGAGCGCTTTAATTTAGACATTAATTTCGGTGTTGCCTATTATATTATTATAAAGACAAAAGCCTGCGTAGTTGCATTCCATGTGTACACATTCGCTTAAGCTATGGTTTCCTAGAAGAGTGTGGGCCGCCACATAACGGCCGCAGTGCCGGCTGTCATAAAAATGATGGCAGCGGGGTTAGACTTCACGGTGTCGAAAAACGTTTCAGTGACGTCATTCACCGGTAAATTGAAGACGCTATGTGACGGTCACCGGTCTTCTAGGAAACCGTAGCATTATTAAGTCATACTGTCAATGTCCATGTGTCATCCTTATGACGCTCGTTTTTTCTCTGAACGCCTCTGGCTTGCATTCACGTACTTAAAAGAGGAATTTTATGACAATCGCATGACTTTGCTGAAAAATTCTTAATTAAAATAAAACATCTTTCACAGGTGGTGCCCAGACCAACGAACTTGAACAAGCTTTAAGGAGAAGGAATAATGGTAAGAATTCTTCAATAATACAAGTCTTACTTCTCACCCCGTCATCAGACCATTCATCCGTGCGTCATGCTTATGACGTTCGTTCCTTCTCTGAACGAGACAGTCCTTTGCTTTGCATTGGGACAGTCATGAACTTGAAAGAGGAATTTTATGACAATTGTACGACTTTGCTGAAGAATTCCTAAATTGTAAAACGTTTTTCACAGTTGATGCCCAGACCAATGAACTTGAGGAAGCTTTAAGAAGAAGAAATAATGGTAAGAATACTTCAGTAATACAAGTCTTACTACTCTGGGTGAGTAGTAACCACCTACCCACTACTCACTTGTATAATTATCACTTGCCTCAAAAACGGTGAAGTAAAACATAGTGAGGAAACCCGACAAGCATGAGCAGCATAAAAACTCTGACACTAGTCACTAAACACACGAACATTTAGAGCTTTCAGAACATACCCTTTTTCGGAATTACCCCAGTGCACCTTATTAAGTTTCTTACGAGGTATACATAGAATGACTGAATAGAGACATTATTAAGGCAGTAATTACACTATTTATTAGCCCTTAACGGAAAGACGGAAGAGAAGCTTCTGCCCTATAGTGAGACACAACAGGCTCATAATAATAATAAATTTCCCTTCATTTAACAAAAAATCCTTTCGAAACGATCATCATCAGCCTGCAGCAGTCCACTGCTGGACCCAGGCCTCTCCAATCGTACGCCATTCAGCTCGATTCTCGGTAACTTTTTTATGGTAACGGCGCCTTTTTTTTTATGGGAAATCTTCAAATAACTTCTCCCAATCTGGGCAGAGCGGGAGGGCGTGTCAGACATACTGACTAAAACCCACCCGTGTTCCTTCAGTTGCCTGTACGTTACCAGGGGCCACGGTATCCTTTTTGGACTTTCCCGCAACCTCGGCAGGCATCGGTCTTATCGGACCTCTTCAGTTCTGCTGACATCTCTTTGAGGGCCTACCACTTAACTGAGACGTTTCCTGAGGTAGCTGCGTGGTACGGGAGGAGTGACAGTCGTCACAAGTTGACGAATCACTGAGCTCTCGCATCAGGGCACCACACCCCGCCCGCACCGCGCAGCTACCTCAGGAAATGTCTGCGGTTTGGCTATAGCCACCCTGCGAAGATCGTCGCTCCACTTAGCCTGAGGGCGTCCTACCTTACGTTTTCCGACTGTTTTTGAAAAAGATTTATAATTATTATGATCTTATTATCTAATAGATAAATACTTTTCAGAACCCGTTGGTTTTACCCGCATAGGTCTCGATCCCGTGGGAATATCGAGATAAAAAGTATCCTATGTCCTAACCCAGGTCATTTACTACCCATGTGCCAAATTTCATCCAAATCCATTTAGCAGTTCTGACTTTACTTTGCCTAAGTAAGCGTCGTATAAAGTACGGTTAGAGTACGGTTTAAGAATCTAGCTCTCATATACATATAATCTAGCTCTCATATACATATAATCTTGCTCTCATATACATATAATCTAGCTCTCATATTCATATAATCTAGCTCTCATATTCATATAATCTAGCTTTCATATACATATAATCTAGCTCTCATATACATATAATCTAGCTCTCATATACATATAATCTAGCTCTCATATACATATAATCTAACTTTCATATACATATAATCTAGCTCTCATATACATATAATCTAGCTCTCATATACATATAATCTAGCTCTAGTGCTGTCAATCTTGCTCTTTGCACCCGATATTTTTATTCCCTTTTTCTTACAGTTATGCAGGTGCCAATTGTGTCAATTCCTGAACCCTCTTCGAGAGGATCACCAAAGCCCAGTGAGTATTCTGAATTTGTTTTCTTTAGTAGGTGAACAATAGTATTATTCTCTAAACATCACTTCGACATTCGAACGGTGTCTCGTTGCGAATCCGCGATGATTTTATTTAAAAACAAATGAGTTCGCTTTCGAATTGTGTGCGCTCACTTGAGTGAGGTTCCAAGCGAACTTTACAGAATAGCATTAATAGTTGCCAAAATGTATATTTTAACACCATAGTATACCATGTTTTATGCAAATAAATGATTTATTTATTTTATTAATTACATAGTTCTAAAATTGAACTTATTTTATTGCAGGACCACCACCTGCACTTAAATCAAAGCCGAGGGGACCACCAGTCTATCAGCCAGAGCAAGAAGGTAAAATATTAACACCTTATTAACACCCTCAGCGCCACCCATTAAGTTGACGTCCTTTGAATTGTTTAAATAATGTTGACAGGCCTGGGCTTTCATTTCTGCATAATAAATGTATAGAGAACGTGTACCTAAAAGATACACAGCGCTTGTACCAAGCAGAATACACAATATATAGGTACTTTTGGAAACACAATGTTCCAAACACTGTGTGTGACAAAAAGACACTCGCTGAAGGTGGTAGGAGAAACATCACCTTGACAAAATCCCCAAAGAAGTAGGCAAAGGTTTATATGACACCCAAGCTGATTCAGTTATCTGATAAGTAAGTAAGTCCCATGTAATAAAGGGAATGGGAGAGCCTATTTCCATCACCTGGGTAGGTTTCTAGACCCCGGGCTGCTGCTATGGATTTATTTTATGGAAAATAACATTTTGCCCAACCCAAGGAATCGAACCCAGGTTCCCCCACACGCAGCAGTAACTTAGCTCTTGCGACCACAACACCAACAAGGAATAGTGTTGATGCTAATCCATACTGAACTAATAATTTTAAATGCGAACGTAACTCTGTCCGTCTGTCTGTTATCTTTTCATGCCTTAACGACCGAACAGATTTGGATGAAATTCGGCATACAGGTAGACCATGACCTGGTTTAGGACATAGAATACTTTTAATACCGGTAGTACTTTCCCATGGGGTAATTTCCGACCTCCACACGGGCGAGCCGCGAGCAAAAGGTAGTCCAAAATAATTTAAATATTACTGTTTTCATTTTCAGAAATCTATTACAATGAAAATCAAGCATCTTCAGATGAGGAATGGACGTACGAGCCTCTGAAGCCTTTGAACAGTTATGACTCAAACATATACAATGTATAATTTACCTTATTTAAGGGAAAATAGGGTTTAAATTTGAATATTAAAGGCTTGTTATACTGAACCAGCCTGTAGCTGTCCTACTGCACTCAATGTGTGTTAGCGATTCAGAGTACAGCAGTGCTATTCTGTAACCATCTCACCGTGAAAACTTAGGTGAAGTGAGTTGTGATTCCAACAGGGTGAGATGACACTGACAGCTCACTCCACGCTCACTTCACATGTTTTCACGGTGAAGTGATTACGGGAATCGACATGCAGTTCACAAGTTCAGTTCACGTTTGTCAATATGTTTTCTGTCACAGTAAATAAAAGTAAGCGAAGATTATCTTATACTTCTTAAAAGATAGCTTGATCTCTGCGACAGCTGTCAGTAAAATCACCGCCTATGAAGTCCTGAATTTCATTATTACAAGGAAGTCTTGGAATGGCATACGTGTTTAGTACAATAACATCTATGTACAGACACCTAATGGGGTTGAAGCGATACTGTAGTGCCTCTGGAATGTTCGCGGAGGCGAGGGTGAACGTGTTCAATGCCATTCAGAGAAGCAGAATTGCATCATTCATGTCCAGGGTTGGTACGTGTAGAAACAGTATAGTTAAGTACCTTGCTGATAGGATGTATGCTACTGAGACCTACAAACGGTGGCTACAAATAGCCGCGTAAATGTTTTTTAATTTAAATTCCAATTTTTTTATTTTAATGTTGATTTTAGTTTTAATTTTGATTTCGTTATTTTCAATTTATGTTTTTTTTTATGGATCATGTGGTAATAGTGATTTTTATAATTTTATTTATTACTAGCTGACCCGGCAAACGTTGTTTTGCCATATAAATATTTTTTAAGTAGATGTTAGCCGATTCTCAGACCTACTCAATATGCTCACAAAATTTCATGAGAATCGGTCAAGCCGTTTCGGAGGCGTACGGGAACGAACATTGTGACACGAGAATTTTATATATAAGATTATTATAGTACAGACAGTAACTGTCAATGTCATAATTTATGGGCATGCCGACCTAATGAATGAATTCCTACCCTAGGAATGTCAGTTTGACATAATTATGTCGTAGAGATCAAGCTTTATTTTTGTAGTATAGTTGTGTCATAATAATTTAGGTACCAAATAGGATTATTCGACATCATCATTCAGTATTAAAGAAATAAAAATGTAAGGTATTTTATGTAAATAGTTTATTTGTAACATTATAATTTTATTGTATTTTATATGTAGTTGTGAAGTAAAAATAAAAAGACATATTTTTAATCGTATTAAGTATTTAAATAGGTATTTTCTGTGAATAGGTCAAAATTCTATTATTACTAAGACGAAAATAAAATAAAAAGATTGAAAACTAGCTTTAGCTTGTTGCCTTTTCTATTATTTTAGACTTATTTCTATTTATTTTCCTTATCTACGACTGGACTACCTTTACTGACTTACCTCCTACCTAAGTAAAAAAACTAAACGTAAACTTTACAGAGTTGTAGCTACTACAGAGTACAACTCTGTAAAGTTCACTTGGAACCTCACTAGGGAATGCAAACCGGATTAACCGAACACCTAAAAACCGGTTTTTCGGCATATTTTAAATTATTTTAAAAACCGTTTTTTATCACGTTTCCGATTTTTCGAGTTTTTTATTATTTTCAAATGGCAGCACGTTGGGTGCTGCCATTTCAAAATAATTGACCACGTGTCAGTCAGAACTATGAATTTGGTGTCAGCCATTTTGTTTCACCAAACGTTGCCAACGGTTGCTAGTGAAAAGACGTGTGTTTATTGTAGCATTGGTAATTTGGTAACATTTAACTGTTTTCAATAGTTGACTGAAGGTGTTTAGTGAATTTGTCATGCAGTTCAGTTATTTTTGTAAGTATTTGACATTTATGTACTTAGGTTAGGTGCTATTTTTAAATGTTAAGCTATTCACACAGTGTGCCACACCATGTTTTATATTATAAATGCGAAAGTTTGATTTTTAGCATGTTTGTTACTTTTTTACGCAGAAACGGCTAGAACCTAGATAGATTTGGATGAAATTTGGAATAGAGATAGCTAGGCTAACTACATAGCCTACTTTTAATAAATCTTGTTCCACTTATTCTACGCTGCCTTAGTCTCAGGCAGAAGGTAGTAGTTAATTTATAAAACAACGGTTTTGTAATGATTGGCATAGGCCGTCTGCCAATAACATACGAAACTGATTTGCCTTTGTTTCCTTACCTAACTTTTACAGTATGCCCAGGAAGTGCCTGGAACAGCTGGAACAGCCTGGCAAGTTATTTTTTTTTTCTCACAGTCCAGTATAGTTCTTGTTAATTTCATAATTAAGATTAACAGACATGCACAGGAGCTTGACGACGTAAATAACGCTATGCTAAAGGTCCATAATTGGTTTACTGTAAATAATTTAGTATTAAATGAGCAGAAAACTAAATGCATAAGATTCGCGTTACCGAATGTTAGAAGTAGTGAATGTCACGTTGTACTGAATAAGGAGACACTAGAATTCGTCGAAAAAACGGTTTTCCTGGGAATCACGCTTGACTCAAAACTACAGTGGGGTCCTCACTTAACATCCCTTGCAGGGCGGCTAAGTTCAGCCGCTTACGCTGTTTGGAAAATCCGCCAACTAACAGACGTGGATACCGCGAGACTGGTCTATTTTAGTTACTTTCATAGCATCATGTCTTACGGTATTTTGCTGTGGGGACGGGCCGCAGATATTGATTCTATATTTATTCTGCAAAAGAGGGCTGTTAGAGCCATCTACAACCTCCGCAGACGCGAATCTCTTAGGGAACTGTTTAAGAAAATTAATATCATGACGGTACCTTGTCAGTACATATATGAAAACATTATGTATGTTCGAAAAAATCTACATCTCTATAGTAAGATAAGTGACAGGCATAATTTTAACACAAGAAATTTAGATCAACCACGTTTCAGATTGTCTAAAGTACACACTTCTTTTATGGGGTACTGTGTAAAATGTTATAATAAAATACCACTCGATATTCTTCAACTAAATGAGAAGAAATTTAAAACTTGCATTAAACGCACACTATGTAGACAAGCATACTATAAGCTGGATGATTATATCGTAGATAAAAATGCTCGGCTAAATGCTGGTCCTGCTCCACAGCCACTTGGGCTCACTAGTTAAAAAAAATGGTAGAGTTGCTTGCTTGCCTTTTTATTTATTTTTATTTTTTCTGACTACGAACATAATGTTTATTTTTCATTTTTTTATTTAACCATATTTTAATTATTGAATACTCCAATAGATAATAATAATATTGATTTTCTTTCTTTTGGTGGTAAAATTCTTTAAAGGTTACAAATACATTGCAAACTATAGTTTTGTATAACTTAGACGCATTTTTATTTTTTGTAAATGTGAGTACCATGGAGTCGTTTACTGTGTTGTATTTTAACTTGAAAGAGCAGGGTAGTTGAGAGTATGTCATGCTCACTTAATGTCTCGCTGATGGTAGCGAGTGTGTTGGATCATTCGGTTCCCTACAAAATGGTTGAGCTGGATGGTGCTGATCCACGCGTCATGTTCGTGAACGGACGCCGTCAGTTAAGACTGGTCATCTCTTATCTGCCAAGGCTTATTTTTAATAGTTTAATTTTTTTATTTTTTTTTTACATGGTTCTCACATATAGAATCAACAAGAGTAATGTACCCAGGATTTTGTCATTTCTATATTTAAAAGAGTGTCCTTGGAGTTTTTTGCCCGTTCTTCTCCATATAGATCTACGTTTTGGAATGGGCAACTAGCTTCAACTTTCTGACTAACTGACTCTTTGACAATTCAAAAGTGCCTGTAAATGGTTTAATTGAAATAAATGCTTTGAGTTTGAGTTTGTTCAAGTTAATGTTGTCGCTTTCAGATTACTATGGATCACTTTGTAGAAAACATCAGAAAAACTGAGGATAAAAACAGCGTGTGGGGTTTTTATAAAGAATATATGTTGATTTATTCATCTAGGTTTAAGAGATGACTTTTTTAGATTTTTATTTTAAAGTGATTATTTCTAGTGATTAATTAGAACAAAGTAGTAACCTGATTGCAATTATTATTGATCTCTTTAAAATACTTATTTCTTCGTTATCTTATATGTTCCCTTCAATTACTTTCGTCGTCATAACGCGCCGCGAACGTTCGAAATTTAAAAAAGGTTTCGAACGCTATTGACACTGTTATTATGTTTTCATTTTTAAGAATTTATAATTAAACAGTTTATTATATATATTACCATATAATATGGTAAAATATGGTTAAATGTTGGTTTTTTATTTTATAATACTTTCTATTCATGCGTGATAGTTAGAATTACTTAATTGTTTCGCTGATCTTTTCAATACTCTTGATTAATATTGTACCTACTTAGCTGAAGCACAAAAACCAAATAAACCTTTTACTTAAACAAATTTCTGCATTTTCATTGAAATTTTGAATATGTATCTATTTCTTTTTAATAGACACGTTTCTATTTAATTATTGAAAATATACAAGATTTAGGTGGCCTGAATTTCACAAGCAGTTTAAAACTATCACATAGACAAACAACAACAAAAACCGGTTTAATCGAAACCCGGACTTTTTAATACGAAACCCGAAAAAAAACCGGATTTTTATTTTGGCCCGTTTTGCATTCCCTAAACCTCACTCAAGTGAGCGCACACAATTCAAAAGCGAACTCATTTGCTTTTACAGTAAATCAACGCGAAGTCACAACTAGAAATCATTCTAATTTTAAAGTGATGTGTAGATAATAATCCTTTTGTGTTTTCTTCTGTTCCTGTTTATTATTTATAAATAACTGAACCTGACTTGATTTCCGTACGTACCTACGTCTTTTTCGGGTGAGCACAGAAAATTTGCGTTGTGTGTTCTGCGGGTCCTGGAGGACTCCCGGACAGCATCATACTAAGTGGAAGCCTTCTTGTTCAGTTGAAAACCAGCGACACACTCTTTTCTGATATTTATGCTGAACTGGGTCTTTTTGGCACAGCCGTGAGGAACACTACTATTCTAATTTATTTTCATTTATAGTTTGTGTGAATATTGTCTTAAACCTGAGTCAAATAAATTAATTTTCTTTCTTTTCTTTATTTCTTGTCACAGTCATGACGTGCAGCTGCCGATTATTTCTGCTCGTTTTAGGGTTTCGTACCCAAGTGTGAAATGGGACCCTATTCTATTCTATTTTTATTAAATGGCAAGCAAAGCCGATGTCGACTATTCTGCCAATGTCTAAATTGCATTGGAAAAACAAGTGTCCATGAAGAAAAAAAATAAAAAATAAGAGACAAAATTAAAAGAAAAACAATAACTGAAAATGGGACCCTATTACTAAGACTCCGCTGTCCGTCTGTCTGTCCGTCTGTCACCAGGCTGTATGTGACAGTTGAAATTTTCACAGATGATGTATTTTTGTTGCCGATAAAACAATAAATACTAAACAAACAGAATAAAATAGATATTTAAGTGGGGCTCCCATGCAACAGGCATGATTTTTTGCCGTTTTTATAGATAATGGTACGGAACCCTTCGTGCGCGAGTCTGACTCGCACTTGGCCGGTGTTTTTCATATGTTTTGTTTTATTTTATTTTCTGATTACTCTTGTATTTTTGTATGCACGTGTTTCTGTGACAAATAAACCTATTTATCTTTCTTTCTTTCTGTGTTTTTACACATCAAAAAGCTAGCTTTTATTCGAGGGATGATGCAATGAAAAAATACAAAGGAAGTACGAACCAGTTGATAACATATTTTATTTACAATACTTAGTTAAAATATACATTAAATTCTTACACATTACGTCTCCGGCCTTAAAAATTGCAAATCGAGTTTCAGAAAAAGTTCAGCTTAAAGAATCGAATCGATTCCAGTTCAAACCTTAAATTATATTTATGAACAGTAATATATTGTCAATTCATATTCATATTCATTTATTGCATTTCATGTTGTTTACAGGTTGTTACATTATGATAGTTCCAAACAATGAACCCTGCTAGGGCACAGCAATGTATAGGCGACAGGTTTTAATTAATTTAACATGCTATCATTATTAATTATTAATACAATTTGTTGTTATAGATTAATTTAAAAATTATTAATTATTATCATACATTATGTCATTCTTACAAACTAAATAAATAAATTATCATTTTCTGACTGATGTCTTGTAGAGTACCTAGCTATGTATTGTTAGAAACTACTTCCATTGTCAAAACTAATAGGTGATTATTGATTATATCTAGAGTAGAAGCTAACCATTTGCAACACTTCAGGGATGAGAATAAATAAGAGTAGGTAAACACTATCATATTTTATCAAAGGTTTATATTTCAAGAATAAACACTAGATTCAATAATCCACAAATTATATTATCATATATTATGTTCTCCATTCCTTAATACTTTTAATTCTATATAAAGATTTACAATATAAACTAATAAGTTACCTTATTTTCTAGAAGACCAACAATAACTATCACCAACTTAAACTTTCCACTGACCCAGTCACTTGGGACGACCTGCTCTCATGAACGTCGGAATCAAAGTGCCCCCAAATTACCGTTCCCGCGGCTAGAGCCGTTATTCTACATCTTTTTTACATCTTCGGTGTTGCCTGTACCTACAGAGAAACTGTTTTTACCGACCTATTTCAAAATATTATAAATACATGAAACTATAATGTTGCCAATAAAAACGAACAATTAATTATTAAAGAATCAAAACCTAACACTCGACCATCCTGACCTTGTGCATGTCCCCATGCACATAAGTAAAACAGAAACCTAACACTTGGCCTTCTTGATTCGACTTTCATGAGATTGGTTCACAGTATCAGTCACATTAAATCGAGTACTTACAAAACTAAACTGAACAGTTTTAGTTATACATCATTAAATTTTCAACTCATTTTATAACTATTTCATAATTTCAATTCTCACAGTAAAATCAAAATTCCATATCAGTTAAATTAATATTATTATGCCCTTGCGAACCCTCAATTCTCACAAAAGCATAATACCACTTATATGTTTCTATTCTAGTAGCGGTGAACCCTCAATTCTCACAACTAATAGCATAGATTCAAATCAATAACCACATTTCCGTTTTCTAGTTATATAAGCAAGCTATTGTAAACCCTCCATTCTTACAAAGCTTAATCATATTTATTGTTTGCCTATCCAATTGGTGTAAACCCTCAATTCTTACAACCAATTAAATAGAATCAAATCATATCCACAATTCATTTTCAGTTTAGGTATATAAATAAGCTATTGTAAACCCTCAATTCTTACAAAGCTTAATCATATTTACTGTATGCCTATCCAATTGGTGCAAACCCTCAATTCTTACAACCAATTAAATAGAATCAATTACACCCTCAGTTCATTTCAGGGATATCAGGTTGTGAACCAATCAATTCTTGCCTCCAATTGTGTAATAACCGATGACGTGAACCAATCAATTCTCACGCTCGTTATCCACTTGTTTCAACTGATGACGTGAACCAATCGATTCTCACGTCAGGTCTCCAGTTGTGTAATATGCGATGACGTGAACCAATCAATTCTCACGTTCGGTCTGAAACAATATATTAAACATTCTGTAATAATTGTCCTGTAGAATCCTGCGTTGATGAACGCTATGCATCACTATGTTCGCTGTCATCACTAGATTTGCTAGAATTTGGCCACACCCTGAAGTTTTTGCATTGAAAATGTATCGTCGTTTTATCATCTCAAACGTATACGCTAGAGCATTCATTTAAAAATATATTTGAAAATGACATTTATAAAGCACTGACATCTATAATAACATGGCTAATCAATAATAATCTAAAACACACAACATAACATCACGCCTTGTTTCCCCGAAGGGTTGGGCAGAGGTGTACCTGTAGTAGGTACACCCACATTTCGCCAGTTATGTTTAAGTCCCATGTAATAGGGGGCGAGCCTATTGCCATCAACCGGGCACGAATCCAGACCCCGGGCTGCTACTGAGAAATTCAAGATAGAAAAACCCAATAATACTTTGCCCGACCCGGGAATCGAACCCAAGACCTATGTTCAGCAGTAGCGCTTGCAATCACTAGACCAACGAGGCAGTCAAATAATCTAAAAATAAATATGATTAAACAAAATAATGTAATGAACTACAGCCAAGGACCTCAAAATTCAATTAAATTTAAATTTATATATGATAATAATATAATAAATCAAGTAGAAACAGCCGAATTACTCGGTTTAAAAATTGATAGTAGAATCATTTGGAAATGTCACACAGAAGACCTATGTACACATTTTTATCTTTTGCGATGTACTGTAACTGTATCTGTAACTGGCACCACAAGTGAGTAGAAACGCATTATTCATGGCGTATTATGGACTGGTTGAATCGTTGCTTAGATACGGTCTCATATTTTTGGGTAATTCGACAAACACCGACATGGTGTTTAAATAATGCAAAATCATTGTAGTCGGGCTATGTTTAAGATCAAAAATACCGACAGCTGACAGCAGGACCAATGTTTATAAAATATCATATTACTGACACTTCCGTCACTATACATCTTGGAAATAGCTTTATTTGTTAGAAGCAATCCTCACTGTTTTCCTCTTTTGTCAGACAATGTCACTAGAAATAGACATACTAAATATAAGAACTTCTTACAGCCTCACTCAGCAAAAAAACTTTTTCACAAAAAATAAAACCGACTTCCAAAAAAAACACTACAAAGTGAAAAATAACTTTGATTTCGGAAGTCGGTGTCTTTGGGGTTTTATTTTCGTTTTTTTGCCACCGGCTTCCGAAATCAAAGTTATTTTTCACTTTGTAGTGTTTTTTTTTGGAAGTCGGTTTTATTTTTTGTGAAAAAGTTTTTATTTTTCACTTTTTAGTTGTGGTACCTACACAAAACCCCCACAAAAATTTGAATACTCATTACCTGCTATGTAAATTACAGTGACAGGAACTATTATAATATCGTCCACATATACTAGATGGGAAAAATACGTATTATTGAAGCTAACTCAAAAACCCCTCATCAGATCTTGACCAAATTTATATGGGACCACTTCTGAAGTATGCCCTACCGAACAAAAAAAGAATCATCAAAATCAATTCATGATTGGCGGAGTAATCGCGTAACAAACATACAAAAAAAAAAAAAACATACAACCGAATTGAGAACCTCCTCCTTTTTGAAGTCGGTTGAAAACAGCACTCCTTCATAAAATCGTGTTTTGTATGGCACCATTAATATATAATAAGATTCCAGAGGCTATTAAAAATATAAACCAGCCAAACTTATTCAAAAGAGAACTTTAACTTTTAATTTCTTAATTGTCTCATATTTCAAGTGGCTATAATTTAATTTGTACGCTAATGGTGGCAAAACATGTTGAAACTCACAGATTTCCACTTTTAAATCCACATTTGCATTTAATTATGTAGGTATAATGATACACATATTTACAAATAACTATATCTATAACTTTATCTTAATTTGTCTTTATCTTTATTTTACTCAGACAAATGTCAATACGCTGGTTTTTCACGTAAGGGTCAAGATTAGAGAGAATATTTTTATGATCAACATTCTTTGAAATTTGTATTTTTATTTCCTGTGCGTGTCCCAAATAAAAATATTTTTCTTTCTTTCTTTCTCAAATTCGGTATGTAAAGTATTTTTCAGGTATTTTTTTTTATATTTTTATTTTATAGATACGAGTATTTAAAATATATAATTTCAACATTTTGTTTTTCCAAGCTGTAGTTATTTTTTTATATATTTTTTTTAAAGTTTTGTTCGTGCTGACGTCATAAAGTAGGTTGCCACGTATAATACATATAATTAAAACTAAACTTGAAAATTCAGTAAAGTCAAATTGTCTGATTTGACAATTAATATTAATTTGTCATAACAGAGCGATTTTTATTTTTACAGTATCCGTACCTTATTGTAAAGATAAAGCTTATTAATTATGAATCGATCAAAGACTATTTGTGCTAAATGGTTCATACCGTCATAGACCGTCATGTAAAAACACCACAACAAATAGCCAAAACAAATTGTTTGTGTACCGAGGTCCATATTTAAAACAAATCCAAAGGGTAGGCAAGCAGTTCCTTATAACAAGCAATGGTCAATGTAGCAGTAAGTATCGAAGTCCGAAGGGAAAGCAAGGGTTATTGTGAAAAGAATTAGGTAACTTATCAAAAAAATCAAAGCACGGTACGCTCAACGAAAGTAAACTTGACGTTGACATTGACGCTTGACACGTACACAATTTTAATACAAGAGGCACTGAAAGTTTCCTATACGGGGAATCTTATGACGTAATTTAGAGGTCAAGTAAAAGTCAAGTGATTTTAAGAATTTTTGTGAAAATAAATACGATCTTAAAACTTTAAGACCTAAAAATAGAAAAATAAGGCTTACAAACCTAAAATCTCGAAATGGTTTTGGAATCAGCATAGGTTAATTTTTACTTTACATACCGAATTGATGCACCCATAGACGGCTGAGATGTAAAACCATGTATAATAGAGTGAACCAAGTCTATAACATCTATAACGGTAAAAGAAGGAGTACGTGACCTTTAATCTTGTGATGCACCGTCGCCACGTAGACTATTGTTGCTCTGCTCACGTGAATCTCGCCACCGCTTGGCTTTTGTGGCTGATGCTCACGTTGTCGCGACCGGCTCGGGCTGCAGCTGTGCTGCCGGCTCTTCGAGAGATGACGGCTCGTATTCCTCTTGTAGGACTTCGAGTGCCACGGCAGCGTGCGCCGGAAATATCACGTCGATGATGCGACGAGCACCTTACTGGAATTAGCAGGCGCCGGCCGTCGGCTGTCTTTGCGACCATGAGGAGAAACATCCCACGACAGAGCGTCATCGTTATTTTTTTTCATTGCGAAACTGGATTTGATCACATTTAAGGACATAAATGTTCGATAAAACCAATTGCATAACGTAAAACAGAGAATTTGTAAGACCCAGCTGTCTATCAACACTATCAGGGAGTGCCCCGATCAAGCATGTATACACAACCAGGCTTCTGAGCTATTTACCATCATTGTCAGGGAGTACCCTGACCAAATATTAGCAAATTATGCCCTTTGTAAAAATTGCTCCTAAATTAAATTTTAAAAGTCCTTCAATAAACAAATAAAACTGCAACTAAAGGTTATAGCAGAAGTACGTTATCACTGCCGGGGAGTGCCCCGACCAAATGGTAAAAAAACCTATTTTGAAAGATTCACAATTAATCACACCCTCATCTCGTAGCTCTACTATCAGGGAGTACCCCGATCGAATAAGTCCGCGACCTAAGGCTGCCCTAAATTAATAAAATCACACCACAAGTCTACAGAACAAGTTAGAAACGCAGTCCTCACCGTCTTATTATCGGGGAGTAAGTACCCCGACCAAATAGGACTGCGAGCCTAAGGCTACCACATGTTAATTTTAGCGTAAAGAAATTCAAATTACAGAGATGCACCGTAGGACTCATTCATACTTTTCAATATTAATTACATCCGTCACTCATTGCACCGCAAGATTCACTGATCAAGCAGTGACACTTGACAGCCACTGTACGACTTCCAATGACCAACTATATACTCCACAAATAAGGTGTCTTTTATACTACTTAAATGATAAGAATAGTTGGTCGCTGTGATTAACTCAAGACAATGTTTCAATGTTCTTTCTCCAGAATTAGTTTACCTACTGACAGGTTATATGAGTTTATATAATTGTTTATAATTTTACTTTTTATGTCAATTTATTTTAATTTATTGTTGACATAATCTACTCATTACAATGTTTTTTTTTTTTGAGTTGCATTGCAATATGTGGTTAGCTAGCGACCTCGACAATTATTTATTTTACCTCGATGGTCCTAGTTTATCAATTATAACTTCTAGTTACAGCTATATGTAAGCGGGCACGCCCTTTATGCCGGGAGGCTTTATTTTCTTTTTTAGATATTGTTTACGTTTAGCTATTTTTATTTCTGCTTGAGTATAGTTCTCGATGTTTTTGGTTGGTATATTGCGTGTGCTAGCTTTCATATGGCTATCAATTTATAATTTAAATTGTGTTTTGCGTAATGTAAATTATCTTGTATGCTATTGTATAGAATCTTTTTTTTTTTTTTTTTCTAACTGAACATACAGCTGTGCTGCTAGGGAGTTTGTTGCGCCACTTCTTCTTCCCAGCAAAAGCACTAGGAAGTGGTGAAAGGTGGGCGTTTTGGGGGACTGTCTTATGTAATTTTGACGTTCGAAAAGTGCTGATTCTCAGCCTAGTTTGAATAAATGACTTTTGAATTTGAATTTGAATATCACCTACCTAATCAACTTGATCATTCTGACGTCGACTTGTGTTCTTATGCACAAGCAAATAAATTATTTACTTTTACACGTTACAATTTCTAAGTCTTATACTCGTTTAAACTATTTGCAATCCATCCTTGCAAGAATATGACATAGAATACAAAATAAAGAAATAACATAAATATCTAATAATCATGATGGTTGTGAACCCTCCTTCTCACAAACCATGATGACATTTACTTGTGAACATTCCTTCTCACAAGCAATAAATACATGAATATAATAAATTACATTATTTAAAAGTCACGGTGGTAGTGAATCCGCCTTCTCACAAACCATGGTGACATTTCTAAACTTGTGAACCCTCCACCAGGTGCACTGCACTGGCCTCTAGCTGCACTGGCGTCCCACTGCACAGGCGTCAAGCTGCACTGTTGTATCCGCTTCACGCTGGCCCTCGCTGGCCCATCCCGCGGTCCACTCACGACGGGCGCTGCGCACGAGACTCAGACCACGGTGACTGCGAGTTCCACGGCATTGATAGGCGCCGCGAGCTAGTCCCTCAATCGCGTAGCATGATTTCATAAAACAGACATTAAAAAAAAATGGGTTAGAATTGGTAAAGTAAACAAAACTACACGAAAATCGTTACGAAAAGTTTTGCAGGGTATTTTGCAAATATTAGAAACGGTGCGTCTGAGCTCAAAATTAACCAAATTTCAGTACCCTTGTATAAACCCCACGAAAGGGATATTAATGCTAAATCCACAACTAAAAATTAAACTTATTTTCCTTTCTGCTTCCCTCGAATTTTATTAGTGTCACAAAACATTAATTAAACGTGGAATTAATTAATACTAATCACTGGGTTAAAATTAAACACGTACAGAAAACTATTTGAAGCACTTGTAATGTATAAATAGGCGTGTTCATACTCACTTCTGAAATGTTAGAAACTACTTCCATTGTCAAAACTAATAGGTGATTATTGATTATATCTAGAGTAGAAGCTAACCATTTGCAACACTTCAGGGATGAGAATAAATAAGAGTAGGTAAACACTATCATATTTTATCAAAGATTTATATTTCAAGAATAAACACTAGATTCAATAATCCACAAATTATATTATCATATATTATGTTCTCCATTCCTTAATACTTTTAATTCTATATAAAGATTTACAATATAAACTAATAAGTTACCTTATTTTCTAGAAGACCAACAATAACTATCACCAACTTAAACTTTCCACTGACCCAGTCACTTGGGACGACCTGCTCTCATGAACGTCGGAATCAAAGTGCCCCCAAATTACCGTTCCCGCGGCTAGAGCCGTTATTCTACATCTTTTTTAAATCTTCGGTGTTGCCAGTACAGAGAAACTGTTTTTACCGACCTATTTCAAAATATTATAAATACATGAAACTATAATGTTGCCAATAAAAACGAACAATTAATTATTAAAAAATCAAAACCTAACAGTATGTGTAATGTGTTCGAGTCGATAGTAATTTATTTATTTCTCAGTTAAAAATTATTTTAGGCTATAATATGATTTTAAGTTTAAGTAATTTTGTAGGTCATTTTTGAATTTGTTGTCGTACTCTGTATCCTTAACTGAATTCGGGAGTTTATTATAGATTTTAACGCACATGGCCAGAGGCCCAGAACGAAACATAGCTAGTCTTGAAGTTGGTACCGCTAATTCGTTTAGATATCGGTTTCTAAGACTGCGTTGCTGTGGGCGTTGCTGTTTTGCTAGCGGAAAAAACGATGGGTATTTTCTCACAAATTTACTAGCTTCTAGGATATAAATACCTGTTAGCGTAAGAATTTTATGTTCTATAAAGTATTGTTTGCAACTTTCCGTACGTTCTATATTTACTAGGATTCGAACGCATTTTTTTTGTAAAATAAATAGTCGCTCTATATCTACACTATTTCCCCACAGTATAATTCCATAGTTTAGCCACGAATATGCGTATGCGTAGTAGGCTGAAAGAGCTGTTTTGAAGTCGGTTGCTTTTTTTAGTTCTCTTAAGGCGTATGTAAAGCTAGCCAATTTATTTGATAGGGTTTGTATATGACCTTTCCAGTTTATATTTGTATCGACAGTCAGGCCTAGCAGTGAAAAGTCGTTTACACATTGTAATTTTGTATTATTATATGAGAAGTCGATATCTACCTTTTCTTTCTGATATGGTCTACATTGCATCAGCTTCGTCTTCGAGAAATTTATTTCTAAATTATGGTCTTTCAACCATATTAGTAAGAATGTCATTTATGATTTCATTTAGGGTCCCGTTATTATCATAAGGAAAAATTATTGAAATGTCGTCAGCAAATAGGACGCTGTATGAATTTATTTCTTTAGAGAGGTTATTTATATATATTAGGAACAATAGGCACCCCAAAACACTACCTTGAGGAATTGACATGGTTACTTTTGCTCTATCAGATTTAACACGCGATAATTTAAATTAGCATGTTCAATTCAGTTTAGCATGAATTAAACAATAAAAGATTTCCGTACGAATTTACTAAACGTATTCAGACCTATTCCGTTGTTCTCCGAGTGAATTCCCAAAGAATGCGTCATTTGTAATTAATAAGTTATAAAATAATAAGTTATCCATCTAGCAAAAACTGGTCTTATAAAAGTCATTAATACGCTTTTGCCAAAAGATATTGCATTGGTTAATGAGTTTTGTAACGGTTTTGTAGCGTCTCTAACAAGTCCCGATTTGGGCCTAATCTAGTTCTGCTTGGGTTCTGTAAAAGCATTGTAACATGCTAAATTAGTCTTGATTTTATCTTGTATTCATTAATTTATGCTTTAAATCACAGAATTTGCCAATATGAGATAAAATAGGAATCAAAAATATTTACTTTGCGGATCTGAAAATATTCCTTTAAAAAATTATTTAATGTTATTAACGTTTCGGAAAAGAGCAATTAGGAATGTGTCATCCATATGTTGCGTTACATGTGAATTATTAATGCGAAGGTAAGTTTTCTGTCATATGTAGGTATGCTATGTGGGTTTTCGGTAAATTGAGTTTTAAATATTTTTGGAATAAATTAAATATGGACACTGACAGGTTTATTATCTTAAATCTATACAATTAAGTTGCCGGGGCTTCCCAGAAAGTAATCCGAAGATACTTGTGATGGGATAAACCTCGCACTTCCTCAATTAAGTAACACTTGTGTCTTTGTGCTAATTAGGTATAAGTTACACATTTTTTATAAAACCAATAAAAATAAAAACAATAAAAAGAAAAATGAAAATCGTGTTTATGGCAGTGTGTAAAAACTAGAGTGTGTTTTGTATAAATGTGTGTTTATACGTGTGTTTATGAGTGTGAGAGTGTATATTATGTGTGTGTGTGTAAGAGTGGGTGCGTGTGAGAGTGGGCGTGTGTATGTGTGAATGAGTGCGGACGTGTGTTGGAGTGTGTGTGTGAATGAGTGTGGAGGTGTGTTGGAGTGTGTGTGTGTATGAATAGGGTTGTGTTGGAGTGTGTGTGTGTGTGTATGTTAGAGTGTGTATGTGTGTGTGTGTGTGTGTCAGTATTCATGACGCTCAACCCAGAGTCGCCAAAATGTCTTCCACGGCATCATAATTAAGTGTGAAGAGCCATTCAGTCAATGTCCTCTTACACTCGTAAGACTAAGTATTGCAAGAATTAAGTACTATTTGTTTGCTTCTATGGGAGCTATTGCATTTATTTTAGTCTTATGTGATATGATTGCCAATACTTGAACGCCATTATATAAATTGGGGTTTCATAGAAATGTTTAAATATATGAAAACCTGACTTTTTTTTTGTGGACACGAAGACGTCGTCGGAGGTGGTATGACGTTGTTAGAAAAAAAGAGAGCTTTTGCTGGGATCGGATGATGTATTCTACCAGAATAGGTATCCATACATATTGTCTGTTTCACATCTACATACTTCATTTGAAAATGGTGTTGTTGGCGTTTATAGATGTCGATTTTTTTTTTCTGCTGAATCAGAGTTATTTCTAGATGAAATCTAGAAGTCTACGGAACCACTGCTTCATCATCGTTGCGTTGACTCGAAGATTGCTCTTGTGCAAACAATTCCCTCAAATCACGAATTTCTTCGTCTTTTTCTTTGTCTTGAAAATGTACAGAACCCCTAGCTTTACTGTCGACGTTAAATATGTCGTGTTTAGCGAATTTGTCATGCAAAAATATATGGTAAGATTAATTTCAAAGCTTAAGCTAATTTCACGACGAATTTTTATCGAAATCAATGCTGATCCCATTACAGTCATCCGTTCTTAGCTTATAAGATTGCCAACAAAATTTGCACCAATCTTTATGTTCTCAAAACCAATATTCTTGTATTTAATAATTTAAACGCACTTTCATAGTCATGCTAATCTTAGGGCGGCTTGCGCATCGTTGTTAAATACAGTTTAACCTTTATAATACTGGTGTCTCATATTGGAGACAGATAACAATAAAATTCTATTGTGTCTGCTAATTGCGCGCGCGACAGATTAAGAGCGACGTAAACGCATTTAGTCTGCTAATTATAATTAGCGTCTTGCACAGAAAAAATTTAGGCACTAATCACGTTTAACGAACTGTCAAAGTTAAATACCCAAAGATGGCTATTTAGCGTCGCTAAATACGTTTAGTAGCAATCGCGCGTCATCATTTTGAGGTTATAGAAATTTTACTATTATTTTATAAAAGATTGTAAAGAGTTCGGTAGGAAGTTTGTAAGATGGATTTGTGGGAATTGTATTATGACGACGATGAGGAGATTATAGAATATATCAACAGACCGAGGGAATTGTTTGAAAGTATTTGGAATGTATTCGAACGACAAATTCTTCAGAAGGTTTCGTCTCACGAAAGAAACCACTATAATTTTGTTACAGCAAATAGCCCCACATTTAATTAAAAACCAGCAACTAGTAAGGAAATATACTCATTATTAATAAATATTCAATAAATACTCGTAGATAGGTAGCTAATTAGCTATTTTTGTTTGTTTTGCAGGATCAAATCAGTCACTCCTATGAACCAACTTTTATGTACGCTTAGATTTTATGCGACAGGAAGTCAGCTAATAACTTGTGGTGACATGATTGGTGTACATGAAAGCACAGCTTGTAGAATAGTGCATCGTGTTACTCATGCCATTGCATTATTGTATATGATGTATATAAAATTTCCAAACACTGCAGAAGAGCAAAATAAAACAGCGTATGATTTTTATAGAATTGCAAAGTTCCCTAGAGTAATTGGTGCGTTAGATTGCACTCACGTGAGAATATTATCTCCAGCAGGGCTAACATGACAAGCGCGAGAAAGCTCTTTATCTCGTTTTGTCGAAATTTGTCTACGATTCTGACGTCATTCTAATCCCTAACATGACCGTAAACGACGAGATATCTCGAAAAAGGCACTTTGACAGTTCTATATCTCGCGACGAGAAACCGATGTCGCAAGTTATTAAAAACAAATTATTTTTATGATAGCAACATCGGCTTGAGATTCCGTTTCATTCATTCAATGGTGCCGATTTTCTTGTCACAAATGCCTCTAAACTAGACTAAAAATCAGCAAAATTTAGATTATTCCTGTCAACCGACGATTTTCCATTCTGAAATAGACTGTGGCGTTCCGCCTTCCTTATGTTATTTATAATTTCCACCTGTTTGCAACAGGTTTTATAATATAAGTATATTATTTAAGACCGGCAACATTTCGCCGTCCATAGACACATAAAACTCACGCTCTACAAAGATATAGAATTGAGTCTATGCCCCTCGCGCGCATGGACAAGAAGCAACATATATATTGTTACTGAACACACAGATATTGTAACGTGTAACTGAACAGTGTATCTCTATATAATTATTTAACTAGAATCGCATTAAACCAGTCAGTGAAATTAACGTTGTTCTCTTTCCACTCCTCCGTCGATAAACTACGCGAAACCTCCGAGCTCCAAATCGCCAAAGTGGTGACCCTCGACTTACGACACAAGTCAACGCATCGAAGACTGCATCGTGGCCTGCACTGCACCTGGATTCCTCTTTTCCTGCAGCGGCGCGGCCCGCATTGGGTGCAATAGCACTCATCTCCGATTAGCAAATCGGCATCTGGCGGCCGATAGATACCTCGAGGTCAACGTGTTTATTCGACCGGCATCACGACTCCAGTTATTCTACGATAAAAACAGTGTTGTGTTAAGAGTGCGAGATCGTTTTTTATCTGCGCGTGTGTTTGTTAGCAAGTGCAAGTGCGTTCATAATTTTGTCATCGTCCATCATCGAACTTTTAGGTTAGGTTTTTTTCCGGAAACCGGAAACGTCATCGATCGACCGCCCGCCTAAATCAAATCTCGATTGGACAATCTGTGGCAGAGAGATTCCATGGAACTTTGGATTACGAAAATGTCATTCTGACAGGTGACAGACGACTGAGTTCCTGAACGCAAGTAAAACTTTTATTTTTCTTTTTTGGATTGGATTGTGGGACATTTATTTTTACACTAACTTGCATCGTGATTCGTGTGCTGCTTAATGTAATATTTTTTTTTTACAAAGCTGAACAAGAGCTTTCACATTTTGTTTTTCTTTTCTGTCTGTGTTTTTCGAAATAGAAGTTAACATTTGGTAATTCTATGTCTGATTAGAACTTGCACACTATTTAACCACTTTTAACCTATTGGGTGTTTGGTTCACACTTATTTATTTATTTATTTATTTTATTATTTATGTACACACATAAAAATAGATAGAGATAAGACATAATCATAATTATGAGTACAAAGGTACTGCTTATTTCTTAAGAAATTTCTTCCAGCAGACCTGACCTTATATTATTATCTATTATTGTTTGGTTGTGTGCATTATAACACTTTTTAATTGCTATCTTTTACTGCATTTGTGTTTCTCATATTTTTCTGTTGTGTGATTTGATTTACAATTTGTTGTTTTACAATTGTGTTAAAATTTTATTGTTTTTGCATGTATGATAAAATATTGTTTTGTGTGATTGTTTCCAACTCACGGTGAAGGGTACGCCTCCTAACACTTTGTGCGCACGTAATCTCAGTCTTTCCTAGTTTGCCTACCAATCATGGCGGATGAAGAACTGCGTGCAGAGCTTGAAAGTCTGCGGGCACAGAATGTTGCACTCCAGGCACGCCTTCACTCACAGCCAACACAACACCATGAGAAATCATCTCATGTGCATGCAGTATCTGTGAAGCTGCCCCCCTTTTGGGCAGATCGACCTGCAGTCTGGTTTGCCCAGGCGGAAGCCCAATTTCACTTGGCAGGAATCAAAACCGACATGACTATGTTCAGCCATGTCATCAGCACAATAGACCAGCGAGTAATTGGTGAAATCGAGGACATCGTCATGGATCCTCCGCCTGAAAACAAGTACCAAATCTTGAAACAAGAGCTTATTCGCAGGCTATCTACTTCCGAACAACAGCGTGTTGAACGCCTGGTCAGTGATGAGGAACTTGGCGACCGGAAGCCAACGGCCTTCCTACGGCATCTTCAATCTCTCGCTGGTAAATCAAAAGATGATACCATAATTAGACAGCTTTGGATGCGTCGATTGCCCACCCAGGTACAAGTAATATTGGCTGCACAAGAGGATCTTAGCTTGCAAAAATTAGCCGAGCTAGCGGACAAAATTATTGAGGTTACACCTAGTGCTTCGAAGGTATATGCAGTAAATACCGGACCTAATGAAGACCCCTCAATCAAAGACCTCCTGATCCAACTTAATAAATGTTTTATGGATTATACTGCTCGGCAACCACGTGGCAGATCTAGAAATCGACCTGCCTCACGGAACAACAGCCGCAGCGGCACACCGGTAGCCAAACGTTGCTGGTACCATAAAAAGTATGGCACCAATGCTACCAAGTGCACAAACCCTTGTGATTGGAAGCCGGAAAACTCACCCAGCAATTAGTAAGGGCGGAAACTGATTGCTGCTCAGTGGACCACGGCCGCCGTCTATTTGTCACAGACAAGGAGACCAAACACCAGTTCCTAGTTGACACCGGGTCTGACCTGTGCTGCTACCCTTATCGCTGGCTTCGAGATCAGAGGCAACCTTCTGACTGGGAACTCAGTGCAGCCAACGGCAGCACTATCAAGACCTTTGGAACTGTTAACCTTAGACTCGACCTTGGACTGCGCCGTAGCTTTGTTTGGCAGTTTGTAGTTGCTGACGTCAGTGCTGCAATTATAGGATCAGATTTCCTAGCACACTATCACCTCCTGCCAGACTGCCGTACTAAGAGACTAGTTGATGGCACAACTGGTTTAGCCATCATTGCTTCTGATGCCACCAGCGAACAGTCCAGCGTGAAAACTATCAACATACAGGACTCTGTGTTTGCACAAGTGCTAGCAGAGTTCCCTGATGTCACTAAACCTCCCGGACTATCACGGGAAATAAAGCACAATACTGTGCATCATATTCGGACCACAGATGGACCTCCTACTTCTTGCCGCCCTCGACGTTTGGCGCCTCATAAATTGACCGCCGCCAGAAACGAATTCGAGGATATGGTGCAGAATGGCACGGCGCGTCCGTCGCAAAGTGCTTGGTCCTCTCCGCTACACATGACCCTCAAGAAAGACCAGTCATGGCGTCCATGTGGCGATTTTCGCGCCCTGAACGCCAGGACCATATCGGACCGTTACCCAGTCCGACACATTAATGACTTTGCTCATAATCTTTCTGGAGCCAAGGTATTCAGCACTATCGACCTTGTGAAGGCTTATCATCAAATACCTGTTGCTGAAGAGGATATCCCTAAGACCGCCATCATTACCCCGTTTGGCCTCTTCGAATTCCCTTATATGACTTTTGGGTTGCGAAATGCAGGGCAAACCTTTCAACGGTTCATCGATGAGGTCACACGGGGTCTTGATTTTGTCTTTCTCTACGTAGATGATATCCTCATTTATTCAGCAGATGAGGCTCTCCACAAGGAACATCTAAGAATCCTTTTTAAGCGCTTGCAAGATTATGAGGTAGTAGTTAACCCGTCAAAATGTGTATTTGGTGCCAGAGAGGTTGTTTTCCTAGGCTTCAATATTACCTCTGAAGGCACGCGCCCTCCTATAGACCGCATTCAAGCACTTCTGGATTTTCCCCCACCTAAGACTGTTCAGGGCCTGCGCCGTTTTCTCGGTATGTTAAATTACTACCGCCGTTTCGTACCTCACGCCGCTCAGTTTCAGGCTCCCCTAATCGAAGCTGTTGTCGCTACCAATGGCAAAGGTGCTAAGCCATTTGTATGGTCACCTGAGCTTCTGGTACAGTTCGAAGCTTGCAAATCGAGCCTTTCTAACGCGACCCTGTTGCAGCATCCAGTCAACGGCGCACCCCTTGGCCTGTATACGGACGCATCAAGTATCCATATTGGATCCTGCCTTCAGCAGCAAGTGAACGGCCAATGGTGCCCGCTGGCCTTCTTCAGCAAAAAGTTGAATCCTCAGCAGACTCAGTGGCCAGCTTATTATCGGGAATTATTGGCGGTGTACGAATCAGTTATCATTCATAGGTCAGTTTACGACGGACATCCGATACATCAAGGGCGAGGACAACGTCGTCGCCGATACAATGTCGCGGATAGAGGCCATTTCGTTAGAAGAAGATTACGAGGCCCTCTCAAAATCACAAGGGGAGGATCAAGAACTCGCGAGCTTACGTCAAGGAAATTCTAGCCTTACATTTAGCCAGACGACCCTTCCAGGAACTAATATTTCCGTCCTATGTGACGTGTCCACTGGCAAGCCTCGTCTTTACTTGACCCCTCCATTTCGCCGTGCGGTGTTTGACAAGATTCATAACTTGAGTCACCCTGGCGTACGAACAACCACTCGCCTTCTGGTCGAACGCTACGTTTGGCCCTCGATCAGGAAGGACTCTCGACGGTGGGCTCAGGCTTGTACGGCCTATCAACGCGCGAAAATATCCAGACACATCTCGGCTCCCCTCGGTACCATCGACCAACCATCAGGTCGTTTCATGCATATCCACATTGACATCGTGGGACCTCTGCCCGTCTGCAACGAATATCGTTATTGTCTAACTGCTGTTGACAGAGTCTCACGATGGCCTGAGGCGTGGCCCATGCGATCCATAACTGCCGAAGAAGTAGCCGACACTCTTATTCGAGTGTGGATCTCGCGTTTTGGCGTGCCCTCAATAATTACAACAGACCAAGGCACCCAATTTGAGTCTGACATGTTTCGCCGACTCATGGCAACGTTCGCCACCAAACGCACTAGGACGACCGCCTATCACCCTTGTGCGAACGGGATGATTGAGCGAGTGCATCGCCAAATGAAGGCAGCTCTCATGTGCCACACAGAATCATGGGTTTGGGCCCTTCCCCTCGTCCTGCTAGGAATGCGAACGGCATTCAAAGAAGATTTAAAGTCTACAGCGGCGGAGATGCTGTATGGCGAAACACTGCGCTTGCCGGGACAAATGTTGGCTCCCATCCCTGGCACAGACGGTCCCGTCGACCCTGCTGACTTTGTAGTTCAGCTACGACACAAGATGTCAGCTTTACGACCAATACCAGCCTCACGTCACATAAATCCAGCTGTTTTTGTATTCAAATCATTGTCTTCGACCTCCCACGTCTTCCTACGGGATGACTCGGTACGACGCCCACTACAACCTCCTTATAGCGGTCCTTTCGCTATATTAAAGCGTTCTACCGATGGGAAGACCCTGACCTTGGATATCAAGGGCAGACAGGTCGTAGTGAGCGTAAACCGCGTCAAACCCGCCTTTTCTGAGTCTGACAACTGGAAACATCCTGCAACCGAAGACTCATCTGCAGCTGACTCAACTCTTTCAGACCTACCTCAGGAGCCTGAACCTTCACCCGCAGATACCATCGCCCCTAACTCACCTAGTGCAACTCGATCCGGTCGTCGTGTGAAATTTCGGAAAACCGAGGATTACCTTTATTTTTAGGCATTTACCCTTCTCCGTGGGGGGGTGGTGTGGCGTTCCGCCTTCCTTATGTTATTTATAATTTCCACCTGTTTGCAACAGGTTTTATAATATAAGTATATTATTTAAGACCGGCAACATTTCGCCGTCCATAGACACATAAAACTCACGCTCTACAAAGATATAGAATTGAGTCTATGCCCCTCGCGCGCATGGACAAGAAGCAACATATATAATGTTACTGAACACACAGATATTGTAACGTGTAACTGAACAGTGTATCTCTATATAACTATTTAACTAGAATCGCATTAAACCAGTCAGTGAAATTAACGTTGTTCTCTTTCCACTCCTCCGTCGATAAACTACGCGAAACCTCCGTGCTCCAAATCGCCAAAAGACTAAAGTGACACAACATAACTATATTTTAGTTTGACAGCACTGAGCTATTAATTTAGTGAAAATGGCAATTTTGCTATTCAGAATTTTACGTTCTTCACCTAAAATGTTGATTGTACAAGTATTTAATCGCGATAAAAAAATGAACTAAAATTCACACCAACATCTCGAAGGTGCAAAAACAATACTGTCTTTTTTTTTCTTTTGCTTATATCTCGAAAACGGTGCATCCTATCGCAAAAATAATGAAAATTTCGACCCCCTCTATGAGACCCATAAACCCCTAACACTCAACATGTAGGTAATATTTTTTCATATTTTCCATACAAAAAACGAAAAATTCCATATAAAACACGTCGTTCCAATATAAATAGTAGTTTAAAAAACTAAGTATTTTCATTATTAATATATTGTAAAATAAAATGATGACTAAAATAAGTACAATTATGAAACTGCCATGTTATTTTGGAGTTTTTTTTTTGTATCATAATTTTGTCTACTCTTCTCGTCGTCAAAATCGACGACAAGTAAATACGACTAAATGATAGAAAAATCGGAGATTATCTCGTGTTGAATTGTCAAAAATCGAGATAACTAAGGTGCCATGTTAGGGTTTGTCGAGAAAACATCAATTTTTAACAGAAGGAGTCGACTATTTTGTATGGTAGCACTGTCAGAAAACGAGAAAGTGACCGAAATAGACAAAAATTACTCACGCGAGAGCGAGTAATTGTCGCGTGTGTCATGTTAGGCCTGCAGGTGGTGATAACGCTGAAATATATAGAAATAGGAAAGGATTTATTTTTCAATAAACACCCAAAATGGACCGACGAGCTACACGCTCGTCGGTCCATTTCACGATTTTTTTTTAAAGAAATGCAACCATTTTGCTCTAAGTCAAGTGTAAAACGCACGAAAACGTAAAAAGGAACGCAAGAAACTGCTTTACCGACTCCCTAACTACGATTAGTTAAATTACCATCCAAACGGACGTGAGCAAGACCTTTTTAATTGTATTTAGCAAGATAAACGCATTTAACTAAATTCTGTTTAGACCAAATGTTGCGCAAGCCGCCCTTAGTTAGTGCATTATTTATGCTCGAGTATTGAGGCAAGAGTATAAGTCATAACGAATGCTATTTATATGTACATGTCTTGTAAAAGTCATAATGATTTAACCATGTAAACATTTTTGAGACTTTTTTAGAAGATCTGCTATTTGAGTTTGATAAGTCATATGAAAATGCGTTTACAAGTAAGATAGGATTGACCAAAGCTATTATATGATATTTTTAAGATTCAAAGCATTAAAAGCTGCGGAGGTCATTTTAGTCAGGAGCATTTTGATATATATGGTCCGCGCGCGAGTGCTAGTTACCACCTGAGGTATGAGAGCGGGGGGAGGTAGACAAAGGCCAAGCTTACTCAGTCTGGCAATTTTGTCAATAGCGCCCTCTCCCGTCTCACTGTTCACATACCATTGGGGGTAACTAGCAATCGCGCGCGGACTCTTTAGTACGCGCGCGACTGCTGTACTTATTTAACTCTCATCCTATTATAAGAGTTAAAAAAGTACATTATCGCAGTAGGTTACCCTGTAATGATAGATGTAAAAGGGGCAATAAAAAAAAATAAAAAAAATATTATTTTTATTTATTTATTTAAAATAAAAATAAATGAAGTATCGTGAGATTCTGAATCGGAGGAACAATATTGTCATTATAATATTTACAACTCAAAAACTGATAACTCCTGTTTCTGACTGACTACCTACTGTTTTCCGACCAAGATATTGCAGGGTTTTACACTTTCAACCAGCGTTCTCTCATACTTTTCTAAAGATTTGCTTAAATAATCACATAAAGCTAGTTTATTTTTACGTTATTTTATTTACACAATTGGGTTGACATCGCCAGCCAGTCTATACAGAAAAAATCTCACAGTAGAAACTAAGGTGAAGTAAGCTGTTATTCCACCTGATGCTAGGG
Organism: Xanthia togata; assembly: GCA_963853775.1. Taxonomy (NCBI): domain Eukaryota; kingdom Metazoa; phylum Arthropoda; class Insecta; order Lepidoptera; family Noctuidae; genus Xanthia; species Xanthia togata. Next base: position 7,183,326 of record OY970817.1, on the reverse strand, counting down.
ATTGACACTTTTGACAGACAGTTTTTTCATTTCACCAAAGTTTTTACGGTGAGATTGTTACAAAATAGGTCGGGAGATGTCAATCGCTCTATAAAAAAAAAAAACTGGTATTCAGGCAGTGTCTGAATGGGCACGCCACTATTGCGGCGATAAGTCCCCTCTTTGAGGAGTGGCTGGAGAGGCGCCACGGCGTCCTCACCTTCCGCCTGACGCAGGTCCTCACCGGACACGGCTGTTTCGGGAGGTACCTGTTTCGGATAAGGCGGGAGGAAACGCCCGGGTGTCATCACTGCGTGGATCGCCCGGAGGACACGGTGGAGCATACGGTGGAGGTATGCCCTGCTTGGGAAGAGCACCGCCGTGTCCTCGTGGAGGCGATCGGTGGCGGGGATCTCTCGCGTCCGGCCCTGGTCCAGGCCATGGTACGGAGCGAGAGGGCATGGGAGGCCGTCACCTCCTTCTGCGAAGCAGTAATGCTCGCGAAGGAGGAGGCGGAGCGCGTGAGGGAGAGGCAAATTTCGCGCCCTCACGCCCCTAGCCGCCGCAGGAGGAGACGCCCCGGGCGTCGGGAATCGATCGCGGATTCCCGGCCACCGTAGGCGCGGGCTTGCGGACGGTGAGCAATGGGTAGCTCGCCGTCCGGTAAGGACCAAGCCCGGGTCGACGGCGCGTTGTGTTCCACGCGCGCCTCAAAGAGTGTCAGCGAATGAAGGGGTCCGATGAGACCATTGCCTGCCGGGGTTGCGGGAAAGTCCGAAAGGGATACCGTGGCCCCCTGGCAATGCACAGGCAAGAGAAGGAACACGGGTGGGTTTTAGTCAGTAAGAGTCTGACACGCCCTCCCGCTCCACCCAGAGCGGGAGACGTCATTTGATGATTTCCCACCCAAAAAAAAAAAAAAAAAAAAAAAAAAAAGGCAGTGTCTGAAATCCCCCAAAATGTTTTGGGTAAAAAGCCTAGTTACTAATTGATACCAGAGGCATCGCAGGTGCTTTGCTTGCTTCCCTAGAAACTGATCGGGCTGAAATTTAATGTACATATGTCAGAATCGCGGGTGTACTTTTCAGATCTGCCTAAATGTATTGCAGTTATTTGGTACCTTTACGTACCTCTTTTGAAAATCTGTGTACCTACACCCTTACAGTTATATTTTAAATATTAGGTACACCCGCCATCCGGATGTCAGAACCGCGGGTGTACTGCTACCCAATATAAGTAGCTGAGTACACTCTATAAGTAGATTTGGTACCTTTTGAGTACCTGCAGAAACATGTATTTAATAAACAAAACACTGTCAGGTTGCTGCACAAAGTAAAAAAAAAACATTTTTATTTCTATGACGTAGTTATTAATAAATTAAGTTAAATATTTAAGAAACCTATTAGAAAAACGTTTTGTTTTCAATGTTTTCAGAATAAAAATGAAACAAGAGATAGTTTTATCGGCACATACCTACACTTCAAAATGATAGAAAGTGACGCTGCTTGGGAGCAGAAATCAACAGTTATGAAGTAATTCAATCAAGCCTAACCTTTTCCCAACTATATTTGTGTCGACTTCCAGTCTAATCGGCTGCAGCTGAATACCAGAATTTTACGTGTAGTGACTGCCCATCTGACCTCTAAAACCCAGCTACTGGGTAACACGTTACCCCCTGGTTGTCTGACTTTTGGGCTTTTGATTACCCGTAACGGCGGTCAAGATCTACGAATGACAGCCGGGACCAACAGCGTATCGTGTTTTCCGAGAAACGGAGGGGTCTCGGCATGTTATGGATCACATTCGATCGACTCGTGCGGCAGCCACGCCCCACAAACAGTTATGAAGTAATATACCTAATTAATTTATTGATTTCTTACATCATATTATCATAAGGTATATTAGAAATGTTATTGAGGTATTTACTCGATGGCGCCAATGTCTCATATTGCCAATCAACATCGGACAATCGTGGGTCTGTGAAAAGAATACAAATTTGTTACTATAATGCCAAAAAGTCGGTTGTAAAAACCGTTTTTTTCTTTCTTTCTTTAGCTTGTATTAGTAAAATGAGACCACCAGCAAAACGTGACACTCGCAATGACAATGCCTTTCATTTTGACAATTCAACATAATAGGGTCACATTAAATTGATTAGTGTAACCCCGCTGTAGAGATGGATATCGATGACGTGATAAAACAAAAAAGTAATTAATTTGAAGTTTTTTTTTTTTGGGTCACCTATTGCAAGTAGTTACTCCACCAGACATATTATCAGCTTTAAAAAAAATATTTTACTGACGTATTTGTGTAAACTTCACAGACGTGATAAAAAACAAATAAACAGATTTACTCAACTCATACTTCTAATATCTTCATTACACCTTCATTGACCCTAAAAAAAATCATCAAAGCCTTTTTATTTTTATTTTATCGTATTTAGATGTCGATTCTCATCTCGTCTGCGGAGTTTCGCTAGGTAGTTTAATTTGCCCTTGTATACATTGTATTGGCATAGTGATGCGGAGGCATAGATATATTAATACGCTAGTTTTAATAATACATCTATGTGCGGAGGAATGAGCAAAATGTCGTGAGGCAAGCTAAAGATAAAGCCATCCACTGTTCCAAATTCAAACTCAAGTTTGAATTTGGAACAGTGGATGGCTTTATCTATAACATAAACTATAACATTGTTTTTGGTGGCATCAAATCTGAGATTGAACTAAAATAACTGCCACGAAATACATCAGACTTCTTGCTTGTGAGCTTGTTGAAGTGAAAACTTCTTTAGCGGCATTGTGCATTTTTTTTGTGATGGGTAAAAAATGTTTAACTCGCGCCAGGACACGTGACCTGATCGAAAATTCGTAAGACTGAAAAATACACAACGTTAATATTCAAGTTTTCACTTCTGCCGGCACTCCCGGAGCGCAACCCGTTTTTTTTTTTTGAACTTTTAGTTGCAATCGTTTTTTTTATACTTCTTCTGCCTTACTTAAGAATTGGGCTATATGATGCATTTTTTTTTCAAATTCCGGAGATTGCCCCATACATACCAACTTACAAAAAAACAAACAAACAAATTTTACCTCTTTATAATATTAGTATATTATATACTAGCTGCACCCCGTTTCATCTACAAACGTCTCGATCCCGTGGAAATATCGGGATAAAAGGTATCCTAAGGCTTCCTTCTACAGGGCCTCAAGTCTGCTATTACAATAGTGTCAGAATGGTCTATCATTGATTTCATAATTGTTGATATTGACAACTTTGGTAATCTACTAATATATTGGCGTCATTATGACTTTCCAATGGTCAGCCACTGACACTCCATTGAAAGAAATGGCATCTATTGGTAATCTCGTACATAATGACAAATGAATGACTAACTTAGGCGGTAATCTGCTAAAATTTTGACAGTTCCTTTGATCAGTGACCTATCATTAGAACGCCATTGCGCAGTCATTTATTTTAATTCGTTACGAGTATCGTGTTTGTGAACTACAATGATCAACCAATGATCGACCATTATGAATTTAGCAGATTACGAACTTTTAGCAGAATGACAATGGGATCGTGTTGGAATGACGAATTTTTTAAAACAGCAGACTTGGGCCCCAGGTTATCGTCTACCCATGTGCCAAATTTCATCTAAATCCGTTCAGCCGTTTTAGCGTGAAAGTGTAACAAACAAACAAAACTCACTTTCGCCTTTATAATATTAAGTTAGGATTTTTCAGCGTGTTAGGCAACAAGTGGTAGGCATAAGAAAATAATGTTACTAACCTACGTGCCGACAAGACGCAGGCGGCGGGAATACAGGCAAGTTTTTGGGATGCAGAGGTGGAGCAGGTTCTGCAAAAATATTTAAAAAAAATCCTTATTTACTATAAATATTAAATAAAATGACAAATGCAAAAACATAACAAATACAAAAACATAACAAATTTGAAATGCTGACATTAACTAGTTTAATTGTGACATTGAATAAGGGAAATAAAGGGATGTGTGAATTTTTAATCATAATGACAATAGTAACTGGTTCTGTGATGTTTGAATTACTGTAGTGAATTTTTGATAAAATATTGTTAAATTTGATTATTTTGAACTTTTGTGAGCGTAAATAATATAACTTAGGTAGGCAATGGTGCCGATTCTCTTGTACACCGGACTAAACGGACTAAACTATCACTAAAATTCCTTACTTTTGGCTATGAGAATCTTAACGCTATTCTGTAGTAAAAAGTCTCTAAATTTAACAAATATTTTGACACAACTAAATCGAATTTGACAATTGCGACTCCACGTGGTACATACTTGTTTGCCCTACCCCGTGAACTTTTTTAGAGCCGGAGGCGCGCTGTGGGGGCAGCCTCGACGTGTTTTTTTATGGTTATTTCACTTTTTGTATCGAAAATTAAAAAAAATATTACCAACGCGTTGAGTATTAGGGGTTATTGAATAAATGAAATGAAATGATGAAATGAACATAATAATATATTATGCCATTATTGACGCAAATCAACTGGCGGGAAAATAATAATTAATCATTTTATTTGCCTAGTCCGCTTAGTCACTCCTAGTCCTATTAAAGAGTGACTAATGCCCGTTTTCACCTTCACTAAGTGACACTTAAATGAGTCCCTACATAAAAGAGCACTGTTGGATTTTCAACGCTAGGCTTCAGCGCTGATAGTTGAAAATCCAACAGTGCACTTTTATTTAGGGACTCATTTAAGTGTCACTTAGTAAAGGTGAAAACGAGCATAAGTGGACTAGATAGATACCAACAAAATAATAAACAAACCAAAAGTAAAAATTACTAACACAATTAGAAAAATAATTTATTTTGGTTTTTTTTGGAATACAAGTTAACATCTGCCTCGTTGGTCTAGTGGTCGCAAGCGCTACTGCTGTGCATGAGGTCCTGGGTTCAATTCCCGGATCGGGCAAAAGTGTTATTGTGTTTTTCCATCTGGAATTTCTCAGTAGCAGTCCGGAGTCTGGATTTGTGCCCTGTTGATGGCAATAGGCTTGCCCCTGTTACATGGGACTTAACCATAACTAGCAAATTGTGGGTTTACTATAGATACACCTCTGTCTAACCCTTCGGGGAATAGAGGCGTAGTGTTATATTACAAATTAACATAGAAATATCAGTAGACTAAATCAAATAGGCACTCCTAGTCTTTCCGTACGTTTATTTTCTTGGGAAAGGCTATCCCAAGAAACTAAACGTTTGTCAACTGATTTCATTGGCTGCTGTCATTTCTGTCAGCTAACCACAACAAGCTCTACAAGTAATTTTGTTTCTACTTATTTTTTTTTTTTTTTGGAAACGTTGCCCCACACTAGAAATTTCTCCTGTATCGTGGGTGCGTTTACATACATTTAAACTCACGTACACAAACAGCCCAAAATAGGTACTAAACAATTAAAATCTATTCAAGTGCTTGTTTTCCACTTAAACGAGTATCAACTTTATGCATGTGTAAAATAAGGTCATTTTACAAATCTTAAGCCGTTCACACTCACGGATATTATCATGGGCACTAAAAATCGGTAAGGCGGCTGGTGTCGACGACCTTACGGTGGAACAGATGAAACACCTAGGGCTGTATCGTGGCTCCTAGAACTCTTTAACACTTGTATGGGTACCGTAAAAAATCCCAAACTCTTTCCAAAGTCGTAGTGCTGCCGAAACCTGGTAAACCCTCTGATGACCCAAAAAGCTACCGGCCTATATATCTGTTATGTCACACATATAAGCCGTTTGAAAGACTGCTTCTAAATCGCCTCTCCATCCGCATCCGCAATTTAACCAGCACTAATTCCTGAGCAGGCTGGCTTTAGGCCTAGCAAGTCATGCTCCAGTCAGGTATTGTGACTAACATAATATTTAGAGGATGAGGCTAACAGAGTCACTGGTGTTGTATTCGTTGACCTGTCAGCAGCTTACGATACCGTAAACATCAGAAGGTTACTTGAGAAAGTAAACAGCGTTACCAATGATCAAGGTTTCGTGCATATACTGAGTGAACTCCTACACAACCGCCACTTCCAGGTATGCTTTCAGTCAGCTAAGAGAAGATGCTGACAAAAAAACACGGTCTCCCTCAAGGCAGTGTGTTGGCGCCAATACTTTTTAACATCTATACAAACGACCAGCCCATCACCCAACACACTGAGCGCTTCCTGTACGATGTTGACCTGGCTTTGGTGCCTCAGTCAGCTACTTTTGGCGATGTTGAACATAAATTGTCACTGGCACTAGTTTCGTTGGGAAAATACTATGACAGTAATGTCCTCCGACCAAAGTTGACCAAACCCGTCCAAAACACAATCTTGCGCATTCCACCTCCGCAACAGACACTCTAATAGGACGCTTAATATCACGTGGCGAGGAACAAAGATCGAACACTGCTCAAATCCTCAATATCTAGGTGTAACCTTAGACAGAGCCTGAACCTATAAGCCACAGTGTTATAAAATAAAACAGAAGGTCGAGACCCGAAACAACCTGCTTAGTTGCTTTATAAGCACCAACTGGAGTGCAGCACCCGATGTTCTTCGCACCACTGGCATGTCTTTATGCTTCTCTACTGGCGAATTCGAGTGCCTAATGTGTCACCGATCCGCTCACGCAAAGCAAGTCGTCATTGCCCTGAACGAGACGTGTCGAATTATATCAGGATGCCTTAAACCGATCCCGCTCCACAAGCTTTACCCGTTGGTCGGAATCGCACCACCTGTCGTTCGAAGGGAAGTCGCATGCGCGCTTGAGAAACATAAGCAAGATGCGGATTCCCGGCACCCTGTCTACGAACACACAACAGCGCCGGGTAGACTTAAGAGCCGCAAGAGCTTCCTTCGCTGTACACAGGCTATTCAAGACCAACCGCCTAAGATGAGAAGAGACCTATAGGGAAGACAGCATCCACCACCACCCGATTACGTTCAGCCCCAGGAGCATCTGCCACCCGGACGTGATCTGCTGTGGCCTATATGGAAAGCAATCAATCGACTGCGGACCCTAGTAGGCTGCTGCAAGCACAATCAAGCAAAATGGGGGATAATAGATCCCACAGATAACCAGTGCGAATGCGGTGCAAAAATGCCATGTCTATGTCCCATATGCTGTAGTGTCCACACACCTGCACTTCTGAGGACCTAAAGAATGCCACTGATGCCCCAATTGGCGTGGTCACCTACTGGGCCCAGCACATTTTACATAATACATGGTTTACCATCGGCTCGAAAAGAAGAAGTTATTTTTCCGTAAACAAACAAATAAATATTTATTTATATGTTTGGAAACTTATGTAGTGAACGCAGTATAGGTAGGTACCTTTTCTGTGTGCGGGATGAAATGCTGGGGCCTTCTCCGGTGGTGGTGACAGCGACGGTGGTGAACGTGGTAGAGGTTCTACAATAATAAATTACATAGTTTTAGATATAAAACATACATTTTACAAAAATAATTATAAGTAGGTAGGTACTTAATATGTTTGTGTCAAAAATATTGAAAACCTTTTGCAACTTAGTCACTGCAATATAGTGAAGTTTAGAATACTTCGAAATTCGAACGGTGTCTCGTTGTGAATCCGCGAGTATTTACTTTAAAAACAAATGAGTTCGCTCTCGAATTGTGTGCACTCACTTGAGTGGGCTTCCGAGTGAACTTTACACAATAAACACTATTGGTCATTATCATATATTATGACAATGTTGTAACGTACCTAGTTAAGAGCGTTTAAACTATAGCACTAGGAAGTGGTGAAGGGCGGGCGTTTTTGGGGGACTGTCGTATGTAATTTTGACGTTCGAAAAGTGCTGATTTATCGGCCTAGTTTTAATAAATGACTTTTAAATTGACGACACATTCGGCGCATAGGTTAAGACTTTTAAAATTAGTTTTTTATTTTATTTTATGCAGATATAACTAAAATATTGATTATGTAATGCAATAATTAATACCATTACACCAAATATTTAGTTTAAGATATAAGAAAAGCAGGTATTTGGAAACTTTCGTAATGCCTTTTTTACGCCTAAAACGGTTCTAACATCAAATTCTGTGTTATAATTGCAATTATTAAAATTCTAATTTCCATACAGTATCTAATATTGCCAAATTAATCAAAACAGGTAAATATTTGACAGATATTCGTGACTTTTGGCGAAATATTTGACGACTATTTGTCAAAGTCAAATAATTTATTTCAATTAGGCACAAAAAAGGCACTTTTGAACGTTAAAATTTACAAAAAATAATAATAAGATTCTAGTCGCCCATTCCAAAAGGTAGTTTTCGTATGGAGAAGAATAGGCAAGAAACTCCACCGTTACTCTTTAAAAAAAAAACATATCTTGTAAACACTAAATAAACCTAGTCTTGCCATAAATATTGTCACGAAGATTTTTTATTTTTTTATTGCAAATAATACCTATTTATTACTTTTACAGTGTGTTAGTTTAATTTATGTATATAAAACAATTTAAAATATAAAAAGCTCATTCGAAGTGGTCTCCATTGGCTGCAATACAGTCCTTTAAACGTTGAGGCCAGTTATCAATAGAAGCACACACTCTTTCCATGGGAAAATTCTTCACTGCCAATCGTATGGATTGTTTTAGGGACTCCAAATTATCATGGCGTTTAGAGCAAGCCGTACTCTCTAAAACTGACCATAAATCATAATCCAGCGGATTAAGATCGGGACTAGAGGAAGGCCAGTCTTCAGCTCTGATGAAGTCCGAAACGTTCTCTTCCAGCCAAGACTGTGTGGAGCGAGCTTTATGGCCGAGTCTTGTTGGAAGGACCATACTTGGTTATTGAATATGGTGTTGTTAAGGGGCTTAACTACCTTCTCAAGAATGGTATCTTGATACACTTGTGCCAATGTTTTGATACCTTTTTCACAAAAATATGGCTCTGTCACTCCTTCATAGCTAACACCCCACCAAACCATCACTGAAGTCGGATAATGCCCACGTTGCACTCTGTCGACTAATTGGGAAGCTTCCTTAGAGCTTTGAACATAAATACGGTCATTTTGTTTGTTAAAATGTTGCTCAATTGTAAAGATTTTCTCATCCGTAAACAAAAAAAATCTGTGAACTCCCTTTGCGTACCGCTTCAGTAGTTGTTTCGATTTTACCACCCTATTCTTTTTTAAATTATCAGTTAAAAAATGACCAGTGCGTCTCCTATAGGCTGCAAGTCTAAGTCATCTTTTAAAATATTCGACATGGTTCTGGGTGCTATCTTCATCTCCCGAGATAAAATCTTTTGCTTTCGGACAGGATTTCTTCGAATTTTTTCCCTTACTGCTTTGACCACCTTTTTCGTACGAACACTACGTGGACGGCTAGATCTTTTTCTGTCACAAACAGAGGAGGTCTCATTGTACCTATTAATAGCCCGGTACACAAACATTTGACTAATACCAAGCGTATGGAGAGTTTTAAGAATTGCATTTGGCTCCATAACAACTTTGTGTAATGCAATCACAGCGATTCGGTTCTCTTTATCACCCCACTCCATTTTGATATCGCAAAATATTGTACAATGTATTGGCGCCAAAATTAGAAAACTCAATGAACAATCGTATAAACATTACAGATACCAAATTCAAATGTAATATCTTTCTTATTTTTAATTGTAACAGTATTTATGGTCAGACTAAGTATAACTATATGTGAAGACAATGCACCTAGAATAAGATTACTATACCACGATAGGTAAAAATAATGAAAAATGAAGGAATGACATAAATTAATTATGTGATAGATGCATGGTACTCAGTCTCACATACTTACAAACATTGTAAAATTATATACGATATTCCTAACATTATAACAATTAATACTAGTAATAAGTGTGAATTCAAGTAATCACAAATAAAAAAATAAAATAAAAAATGTTTAAAATAATAATATTATACAATTAAATTGGCAACCAGTTCGATTTTGTCTGGATTCTGAATTATCCTATAGAGCAGGACCAGTATGTTTCCAAGCATTTTTATCTTGGATATAATCCTCTAATTTGTAATATGCTTGTTTACAAAGTGTACTTTTTATATGAGTTTTAAATTTTCTTTCATTTAATTCTAATATATCACAAGGTATTCTGTTGTAACATTTAACACAGTACCCCTTATAAGATGTAAGTATTTACTTTAGATAGTCTGAAAAATGGTTGATCTATTTTATCTTTATTCCTAGTATTAAAATTGTGCCTATCACTTATTTTATTAAAAAGATGTAGATTTTTTCTCACATACATAATATTTGCATAAATGAATTGGCGACGACGTAGATTATAAATGGGTCTGACAGCTCTTTTTTGTAAAACAAAGAGTGCCATACGACATAATACTGTGGAAGTAGCTAAAATAGACCAAACGCGCGGTTTCTACATCTGTTAACTGTCTTATCTTTCTAACAGCATAAGCGGCCGAGCTTAGCCGCCCCGCGAGAGATGTTATATGGGGTCCCCATTGTAATTTCTCGTCTAGCGTGATTGTACTATTCATCTTTAATACATATTAAAAGGTGAGTTTGTATTTATGTATTTTTTTTACAAATGGGAAGCTATTAAGTTAAAACAATAAATTTTACGCGGACGAAGTCACGGGTGGATGGTAAGATATATGTATTTTTGTTTGTAAAACCCAAAAATTACTGGACTTATTTTGAAAATTCTTTCACCAGTAGAATGCTATACTATCACTGAGTAACATTGGCTATAATTTACTAAAAATCACGCGGGCAAAGCCGCTGGTGGAAGCTAGTAATAAATAAAAAGGTTAAACTTACTTGGAAGTTTGAAAGATGGAGAAGTAGTTACTGCTTTTGGTGGTAATGGTGGGTGAGCAAACTTAGCTGAAAAAAATAATAAATTAATTTCATCTCACTATCCCTCCTAATATTAGAAATGAAATAGTTTGTAAAGATGTTTGTTACTCAATCCACAATTCCATACAAATCGCTGTACTTTGGATTTGTATGAAATTTTGGCACAATACTGTAACCAATGTCGAAATTGTCCAAAAGGTAGGAAAAATCATTAATTAATTAATTTTGATCTAAACCAGTTGGAACTATGCCCATAACCAGATGGTTCCCAGAATGGCGGAAAGCCGGTGGGAACCAACCTCTCCTAGATCCCCGGATATAACCAATAACCCTGTAAAGATAGTGCAATCCACGACGACGCACCCCACTCCGCTCCGTACTAAAGTACAGCTTACAGTACAGTCATCGCGGAGTGGGGCGCGTCGTCGTAGATTGCACTATCTTTATAATGATTGATAAATTGAGAAGTATCGGCGGAATTAGGATCTATATGCTAACCTTCCATTTGTCGCCGGGGAAAACCAGGACTAAGTTCTTCGTCAGAACCGTCGAATGGCTTATTCCTGCATGACTGCTTCGGTACCAAGGGACCTAAAAATAAAAGTTTAATTATGCATTAACTAACTGTAAAGTTTCACAAATTAATTTAATTTCACCTTGATTATCCCCGGCTCCCTGCGGCTCGACAGCCTCGTTGGACTAGTGGTCGCAAGCGATACTACTGAGCATGAGGTCCTGGGTTAGATTCCCAGGCCGGGCAAAGTGTTATCGGGTTTTCCCACCAGGTTTTCTCAGCAGCAGCCCAGAGTCTGGATCTGTGCCTGGTCGATGGTAATAGGATCGCCCCCTATTATATGGTACTTAAACACTACTGGCGGAATTTGGGTGTACTATAGGTACACCTCTGCCCAACCCTTCGGGGAAACATTGCACGATGTTATGTTATGTTATCTCCGGCACGGACGCGGCTAAATAAAAACAGCCGTACGGATGGAATGGAGGTTAAGCAACGGTGGCCGAAGTCGGACAGTTAATGGGTGACTGTGGCGGCATTTACATCGCCACATGCGAACTATGCATCAAAGATCTGACGTCACACAAAATACTGACGTCACACAAATCCTGCATCGCGCAATTAGAGTTTACCGCGCGAAAGACTTTCCGACATCAATTGTTGGGCAGTTACTCGCCAGACACAGCACCCGTCTGGTCGTAGGATCCTCCCTTTTCTATAGAGGATGAGTGGACTTTACACCCTGTTCCTCATACCTCTAAATGACCATCCATTATTTATCGAGCTTATACGGCTTAACGTGCTTTCCGAGCACGTTAAGCCTCATTTGTAGATCTTTGTCAGTCGTTACAGGTAGTCAAAAGCCTGGACAACCAGTCTTACGAAGGTGCATCGTGTTATCCAGTAACTGAGCTGTGAAGATCAGATAGACAGTCGCTCCATGTAAAATACTGGTATTCAGCTGCATCCGGTCAGACTGGAAGCCGACTCTAACATATAAAGTTGATGCTTACCTTCCAAACGTTTTCGAGGAAAACCAGGTCTCCTTATGTCTTCGTCTGAATTATCTAAATCCTTATTTCTGTATGACTGCTTTGGTGACAAGGGACCTGCAAATAATCATACTAATATTATAAATGCGAAAGTGCGTTTATTTGTTTGTTACGCTTTTATGCTAAACCAGCTGAACATATTTGGATGAAATTTGGCACATGGGTAAACCATGACCTGGATTAGGACATAGGATACTTTCTATCCCGATATTCTCACGGGATCGACAGTTATTCATTTCAGAGTGGACAAATAAGTATAAGAATAATACGATAGTGGGGCGCGTCATTTCACAGTGGACAAGCTATACATTATACTGACCTTCCATTTGTCTCCGGGCAAAAGCTGGGCTTTTAACTAATTCTTCAGAAGTAACTAACCCTTTATTTGTATACGACAGCTTCGGTACCAACGGACCTACAAATTAAAAAATATATATATACATATTTACAATACATAACATCGAACGATTCAAAGTCAGCGAGCTATGGAACGGGCTATGCTTGAAGTCTCTCTGAGTGATCGAATCCGGAACGAAGTGATCCGGCAGAGAACCAACATTGTCGACACAGCTCGATGAATAAGCAATTGGCCGGCCATATTAGCCGTAGAACCAATGACCGTTGGGGTAGACGTGTTCTTGAGTAGAGACCGCAAATCGGCAAAAGTAAGGGAGGACGCCCTCAGGCTAGGTGGAGTGACGGTCTTAGCAGGGTGGCTGGCTGGATAAAAGTTGCAGAGAATAGAGCTGAATAGTGTTTAATTGGCGAGACCTATGTCCAGCAGTGGTCTGCTATAGGATGGTAATATCGGTGAAATCGAACTTGTATTCTCTGAAGGGGCAAACAGAAGTGAATAGTCACCAAATTTTGCCAGAAAAGTCCAATGTTATAATGGGGCGAGCATATTGCTATCAACCGGGCATATATCCAGACTCCAGGTTGCTACTGAGAAAAAACCAATGACACTGCCTGACCTGGGAATCGAATGCTTACCGACGACAATGACTTTAAATAAGAAACAAAAAATCAAACTCACCAGCATGGGGGTTATTATAAGCATTCTCGACTGGCATGGGTGGCGCTGAAGCTTGAGGAACTAAAAATATACACAAGAATAAAGATATACTCGTATATGTATTTATTTATTTATTTATCAATAGGAGAACCAACAGCTATAAAAAATGGATATCAGTTGATTAAGAAACATAGAGCAGATTACAGGTTCTCACGGGTAAAAACAGAAAAAGTAGTAGAAATCTAAGGATCACTAAGAAGCGCGATAAAAAAAGATTAAGAATATATGTCGGAAAGAATATTTCATAAAAATGAAAATTGCAAAAAAACTATTTGATAAAGCCGTGTAAAAATAAAGATAGTTTTCTTTTTTAAAGCGGTTCCTGTTAATACGTATGTGTTGCGACCTGATACTGACCTGCAAATCGGTAAAAAACGTAAGCAAATTTGAATTTTGCGTGCTGCCTTTGCGCATCCACCTTATCCAGTGGCTGTTAACTGGTTGTGGTTGTGGAGGTCAGATAGACAGTCACTCCAAATACATTGTTACTCATAGTTGGGACAAGGCTATGCAGATGATTATTTATTAATACTCACAAAGATGGTGACGTTTTGGTACTGGTAACATTGGTACTAGTGACATTGGTACTGGTGACATTGGTACTGGCGACATCGGTGGTGACGTCTTGGGCTCTGTAAAGTTTTAAAGTAAATATTTATGAATGCGATCAATGAGGGTTTTCATTAAAATTTACGCTCCGAGTCAGCGCCACTGTGACAAGAGGTCTTCCATTTCTACAATGTTTATAAGAAAGTACCTACCTGGTCGACTGAGCTCTGCTCGGGTAAAAATAGAGAATGCTCATTTAACGACATATTATATAACATATTTCTTAAAAGTTCTTAAAAAGGCGAAGAGGCTTTTCGATGCGGAAGAACTCAACAAAGCAAGCAATAACCCAAAATCACTCTGGGATACTATAAAACGAATAACAAACACCACAAAAACTAAACACTCACACGCGCAATTGCTATCCTCATCACCCACACCCGCACAATCATGTAACAATGTAAATTCTTTTTTTGTCAATATAGGCAAGAAACTTGCAGATGACGTTATAAAAACAAGGCCGTCTCAACAACCACCTATCCCACGAAACAGTTCATTACAAACCTCATCCTTTGTCTTGGAGAAAACTGACCCAGAAGAAATTATATCCACTATAAATTCACTGCGACCAAACGCTGCGACTGGTTGGGATGGTATCTCACCTATAATATTAAAGAAATTTTCCACCACTCTGGCGCCTATTTTATGCCATATATTCAATATTTGCTTTGAAACAGCTGTTTTTCCAACTTCTTTTAAAAAGGCAATCATTTATCCAATCTTCAAGGGTGGTGACGGAACTCTGCCGAATAACTATCGTCCTATAGCTGTTCTAAGTGCTTTATCGAAAGTTCTTGAACGCTTGATAAACAAAAGATTGGTTAATTACCTGGAGTATTGTAAAATAATCTCACAGCAACAATATGGCTTTCGCAAAAATAAATCGACCTGCGACGCAGTTCATGACCTCACCGATTTTGTCATAGACCATATAAATAAAAATAAAAAAGTCCTTACAATATTCCTTGATCTCGCGAAGGCGTTCGACACTGTTCCTGTTTCCACACTCTTAATCAAACTTGAGAAAATAGGCGTCAGGGGGGCACAACTGGATCTTTTCCAAAGTTACCTCTCAAATCGTTTGCAAAAAGTCAGGATCGACGGCCATAACAGCGAGGAGCTTTCCATTCACTATGGGGTACCACAAGGAAGCATTTTGGGCCCCACTCTTTTCCTAATCTTTATTAATGACCTGTGTGATCTCAATATCGACAATGCAAGGGTAATATCTTTCGCAGATGACACGGCAATAACCTTCACCGCGGATTCCTGGTCACAACTCGAGCATCTAGCTCAACTTGGCTTTGACGTTGCGTTAAATTGGCTTAATTCCCACACTCTCACCCTTAATACCTCTAAAACCAAACTTCTGACTTATTCTAAAAGCTCGGTCTCTCAACCACAGACTCCAATTTTAATCAAAGCTCACACGTGTCATCCACAAATACAGGGTTCAAATTGTCAATGTCCTCTTTTAAACTCTGTTGAAAGTATCCGATACCTGGGAATAGTCCTAGACAGGAATCTCAATTTTAAATGTCATATTGGTCTGCTAACTGGACGAGTTCGCAAACTGATATATATCTTTAAAACTCTTCGGTATATTGCCAACCCCATTATAATACGCAATGTTTATTTCGCACTTTGCCTATCCATCATAACTTATTGTATTTCCTGTTGGGGTGGTGCAGCAAAAACCACCCTGAAGCCGCTAGAAGTAGCACATAGGGCCATTTTAAAAGTGGCTACTTTTCGTCCTATTCTTTTTCCAACCGACCAATTATACAATCACTGCAAAGTTCTAAATGTTCGGCAACACTTCATACTACAGACAGTAATTCTGCTACACCGTAAAACCCCATACCGAATTATAAAAAATAAAGAACGTAGTAAACGTCGAAAAGATGGGATATGCACCCTGCCGCAAGTACGTTCAACTTTTGTAAAGAGATTTTTTCATTTTCTTGGTCCGTTCCTATATAATAAAATAAACGAAGAGTGTCAAATCTACGGACTACCGTATTACAAATGCAAAAAGATTTTGCAATCTTACCTCCAAAACAAGTCATATGACGAAACAGAAAAAATCTTAACATAAACAACATGTACAATCAAACACAAACACCCAAAAACACACACACACACACACACACATACACACATTTATTTACCTTAAAATTAAAATTATTTTATATTCACGCTTAATAAAACGTATCTTAGCTTTAATTATCCATCTCAAATTCTTAATACTCCAAAATTGTAACAGTAACATCAGAAGCACTTTGTAACCTTTACGTTATAATACCTTAGGGGACCGGACTGCTTCTCCTTAACACAGGTTTTCATAACCTAGCTAGGAGAGCAGTGCTCACCCACACGTTTGTAGATATACCTAGTACTTATTTTGTAAAACTGTATTATTATTTTTAACGTGTACAACAATGCATTGTTTTTGAGAAAATAAACATTATTATTATTATTATTATATTATATATTCATTTGACGACATGGTTGGCGAAGTACTTAAGTTATTGACTGCTGCACTGCGTATCGCGGGTTCGATTCCCGCACGGAACAAATATTTGTATGACCTATAATTAGTTGTTCCGTGTCTGGCTGTTTGTGTATGTGGGTTTAATACAACAATAAATAAATTGCTACTTTCATCGAAATCGTTAGAGCCGTTTTCGAGAACGTGATAACAAATAAATATATGTATACCTACATATATAAATATATATACAAATATTGCTCATTTAATAGTGTAGGATATGATGACTTTCATCATTCGTTCATCATAAAGTCACGACTAACAAAATATAAGCGCTTTGACACTTTTGACAGGTGCGTGGACCTGACGTATCAGTGCTGCCAACTAGTAAAAAAAAAGTTTATTGTTTAGTGAACGTCATTTCGGAAAACCCTCATTAAGATGACGAATTGATTTTTGAATGACATAAACACTATAGTTTTCCGGGTCTAGTTGTTCATTGTGAGGTTTTGTATAAAATGTTTATATTAAATTCCGCACTCGCAATTGAGGAAAAAAACAGGGCTATCAACAATCTGCTACATTTAAAATGATATCAAAACTTTGGTACCCCAAGTATCCATACTCGGCCCTATAATGTAGTGGGCAATATTATTCATGATAAACTAAAAATAAAAACAAGTAAAATGGTTTATTGTAAAAGTCTAAGCTCTGGAAATAGATAATGCTCCGTCCACGAAATTCTTTCACTGATGAGCTACAATGTCATGCTTTTTGCTGCTACATTTTTTATGTCAAAGCACGCGGACGAAGTCGCGGATCGAAGCTTTATGTAAATTATATATTAACAATATATACCTATTGACATTTTAACAATGTCTTTATTATTTATGGAACATTAAACACAACATAATGACACATTAGATAATTGTGGTTACAAATGAAACAATAGAACTGTTTTCCTTACGGTAATTTAAACCCATCAACAGCGTTTGACTGTCTTGCTCAATTTAATACCGCTTTCGTACACAAACATCCGGGCCAGAAAAACTGTGTAAAATCACAAACACTACAAACTGAAAAATAACTTTATTTTGGAAGTGTGGTGTTGTAGCGGTTACACCGCCACATACTAACTACGCATCAAAGACATGACGTCACATAAATCCTGCATCGCGCAATTAGAGTTTACCGCGCGAACGACATAGATAAGACTATCCGAAATCAACAGTCGGGCAGTCGGCCCGCCAGACACAACACCCGTCTGGTTGGAGGATCCTCCCTTTTCTATGGTGGATGAGTGAACTTTACACCCTGTTCCTCATACCTCTAAATTGGTGACCCCGAGTATGAACGTCAACGCAGCCTTCGTGCAACTACTTCAGCCTGACGTCATCATCATCATAACTCCCGCAAGCTTTCGTGAGGCGAGTCACACAGACAGCCAGCACCCACGGCTTCAACGGGTATCCTGACCACCAGCATGCAGCGAACGCGCATTCCTGGTCATCACCTTCAGCCTCATCAGCAACCTTGGCACAGCACCTGCATCTTCGGCCGGTCTCACAAGCAGAGATCTTTCTACCCTCTCCTGGTCGACGCTAGCAGTCCGCCACAACCCGGCGCTATACCACATCCGACTCACTGGATCGTGACGCAGCGCCACCCCGACTCACTGGGGAATCACCGCAGACAGTTCCGACTCACCGCGAACTATGCGGCACCCGGTTCCGACTCACTGGAACCTCCACTGGTACTGTGAAGCATCGCAAGATACAAGACTCAGCCCACTATCGACCTCCGGTCTCCGGAGGGGAGTGATGTAGCGGTTACACCGCCACATACTAACTACGCATCAAAGACATGACGTCACATAAATCCTGCATCGCGCAATTAGAGTTTACCGCGCAAACGACATAGATAAGACTATCCGAAATCAACAGTCGGGCAGTCGGCCCGCCAGACACAACACCCGTCTGGTTGGAGGATCCTCCCTTTTCTATGGTGGATGAGTGAACTTTACACCCTGTTCCTCATACCTCTAAAGTGTCTTTGGTTTTAAATTTTCGTTTTTTGCCACCGACTTCCGAAGTAAAGTTCTTTTTTACTTTTTAGTGTTTTGTTTTGTGTAAAAAAGTTTTTATTTTCATTTTGTACCTAACCCACACACATTCGAATAGCACTACCTGCTGTGTTATTATAACATCATGCTATATAGACTAGGTGGAAAAAATACGAATTATTGAAGCTAACTCAAAAAGTACCAAAGCAAAGTTAATAAAATGTATGTGGGACCTCCTCGAGAGCATACCCTTTAAAAAAAGAGTTTTGCAAAACCGCCTATATAATATGACGGAGTTATGCCCCCACACATACGTTTAAAAAAAATCCAAATTATGTCTGTTAAAAACTATGTTCCATGCATGCGAATACGTAGCGTAGTAGTGAATTTCTACCCAATAATATTATGTCATCGATTAAAACGCCTGCTCATATTCACTCATACCATGTATACATCATATATACGTAATGAACGTTATTTGTTTAAAATAAGGTTCATATTCGTAGAAGCGGCTAACTTTAATAATCAGTAAGAATAAACTTGCCCATTTTGAACTTATCCTCCTTTACTACCTCGTCAGGAGGCAGAGGCAACGGTGGTCGATCAGCTATGCTCATTTTAGGTTCTGTAAAAATACAGGGACAGGTAAGTCATTTATATAAATTAAAAACAAGAAAGGACCTAGAATTGAACCCTGTATTAAGTAACGAAACTTTACAGTTATCAAATACTAATAACAAAAAAATGAAAAACGGTTACTTACTGGCTCCTCGCTTTGTTGTGGGTGAATTTGGTGATATTGGGTCTGTAAATATATAAATTTTGAATGTTAGTAACCGAAAAACAAGCTACAATACCTCAATTTAAGAGAGAGCGTTTGCGCACTGCATCTGGTCCAAATCTGAGACATGACGGCCCGAACAAAAAGTCTCTAAATCTGATTTGTGTATAAACAATAAACCCTGTCCAACACCCTAATTACGTAACTCATTTTTGAGGGATATTGCTAATCCATTGCTTCATATGATCGAAAAATTTGTCGGCTCAAAAACGTAAATAACGCAATGAATGTTGTTGAACTGTCAAAAACTATGTTCTTCCGTGGGGTGGGGACCTGGTGATTTGTAATACAGGCATTTTACGCCTAACTCAGACACCAGCTCCTGACATTGCAAAAAACAAACAAACAAATATTATGTGAAACCTGTATTAAGCTTGTCATTGTGAGGAGAAATAAAGAACTTATTTATGTTACGCAATTACCCCGCAAGTTAAATTCTTACACAAGCACTCTAAGGATTTAGTAACCCATTCATCTTTATTAAGAAGGTTTCAAATTTATATCTCACCACTATTTCCAACAATGACTATTTCAAACTCTCAAACTCAAAGCATTTATTTCAATTAAACCATTTACAGGCACTTTTGAAAGTTGAAGCTAGTTGCCCATTCCAAAACGTAGATCTCTATGGAGAAGAACGGGCAAGAAACTCCATGGACACTCTTTTAAATATAGTAATTATAAAATCCTGGGTACATTATTCTTGTTGCTTCTATATGTGAGAACAATGTAAAAAAAAAACGCTTAAAAATATAACATTAAAAATAAACCCTGGCAGATAAGAGATGACCAGTCTCAACTGACGGCGCCCGTTCACGAACAAGACGCGTGGATCAGCACCATCCAGCACAACCATTTTGTTGGGTTTGAATAACATTTTAGTTAATTATAGGTAATTGAAATATCATAGACGAAAATTGAGGTTATAAAATTGACCTCAAGCATTGATGTATTAAAAGGAGCTCAAGTGTCAAATGTTAAACATCTTTAAGACTAATTCGCAAAAAAAACAAGTTTTTTTTTACAAATCTTGTAAATTTAATAACTCGCGTTTCGAAAGTGATAAAGAGCTGAAATTTTGACATGATGTCAGTTTTGTGGCTCTCTAACTACTAACTAACTTTTGCAAATTGCGGACGATCCTCTGGACCGATTTTGCTCTACCGGGGCTCATTCTCTTTGTTTTTTATTGCGCACTTTTGTTCATTTAACTTTTTTTTTTCGAGCTGTAGTTTTTGCTCTAGACGCGAAAAACTGTTTTTTACCATTGTTACCATTTTTTTTTTGGCACCCAGCCTCCCTCTGTTCACCTATAATTTTTACGGGAATCAATTCTTGACACTTGAATCTTCACAAAAAAAAAACCGGTCTTATAAGAATTTCATGGACTTTTCAAGATTTTTCGCTAATTCTATCTGACAAAATTTCGGGTATTCAAATAATCGAATCAAAGCATTCAATTTTGTAACTAGCACTACAAAATTAGCACCCACAGGTACGTTTTCGGATTCATTGGTTTACATTTTTGTCAGATACTTTTGCAACAGACCATGTACGCAACCCGTCATACAAATAGTAGGTAGGTACTATAGGCACATTCAGAATGACATTTCCCGAACTGATACCGCAGGATGATGTCCTGAATTTTTATGAATTATTTGATTATTTTTTTATTTCGTTCATTGGTCTAGATAGAGTGCCGCAAGACAAAAAAAACAACTTTTTAATGCTGGCGTGCGTGATAGCTACGTCTAACACTCGCGCCACGCCATTGTGGTTTTCTAATGTTGTTGGTCTTAATTTTTTTCGACGAGTTCAAAGCTTTGAATTTTATCTGTAACATGAAAAAAAACTCTGTCCGATCAGTGAGGGTGTTGTTAGGTATATATATATATCAGTATATCATACTAAGATGACCGGTACATGAAATTATTTCAGGAACGTTACGGGAATCCAATAAACCTGATTTGTTTTATTAACTTACACGCAATGTATCGCTACCGTGACCAAACGTACGTAGCGAACGGCAGCGCAGCGAGCTTACGGACGCCCTCCCCGCCACCCCGCGGTGGTTGAACAGCTGATGTCACGCGTAGTTCTTTAGAGAATTTACACATCTATTGCTGTTTTATTTTTTTTATTTTAGCTGTTTTATTTACATTAATAGAGTATTGCGTACAGAGAATGTAATTTTACATTGAAATAAAGGAATAGTAACTGAAAACCCGATAAAAAAAATTAAAATATTCTCAGGGCGTTTTTTTTCCTGAGAATATTTTCAGTGGAATATGATTCAAAATAAGGAGCTGAATGCACCCTCTTAATTTGCGGAGGGCTGTCCCTTACTCCCTGTATACGTGGTAAATAACAGGAAAAACGAAATTAAAAAGGGGCATTTTTTTTCAATGGAAATTTTTTCCGGGTTTATTACATGGGATGCGTGCAAGCGGCCGTCTTTTAGCGGTCCACAAGTCATAAGTTATGACCCCAGGGGCCCAAGTCTGCTATTTTTATAAATTCGTCATTCGAACACGATTCCATTGTCATTTTTGCTAAAAGTTCGAAATCTGCTAAATTCATAATGGTGGATCATTGGTTGATCATTGTATTCCACAAACACGATACTCGTAACAAATTAAAATAAATGACTGCACAATGACGTTCTCATGGTAAGTCACTGATCAAAGGAACTGTCAAAATTTTAGCAGATTACCGCCTGATTCAGTCATTCATTTTTCATTATGTACAAGATTACCAATAGATGCCATTTCTTTCAATGGAGTGTCAGTGGCTGACCATTGGAAAGTCATAATGACGCCAATATATTAGTAGATTACCAAACTTGTCAAAATCAACAATTATGAAATCAATGATAGACCATTCTGACACTATTGTAATAGCAGACTTGAGGCCCTGTTCATAAATTGCAAAATCTATGTGCCCTTTTCAGATCGGAAAGCGTTCTTTTTACTTAGTGTATGCATATTTATATCTTTGGTTTAATTTGACGGCACGGTTGGCGCAGTGGTTAAAGCAATTGACTGCTGCACTAATTGTTGTTGGATTCCCGTACGGAACAAATATTTGTATGACCTACAATTAGTTGTTCCGGGTCTGGCTGTTTGAGTATGTGAGTTTAAATGTTTGTAAACGCACCCACGATACAGGCGAAATTACTAGTGAGGGGCGACGTTTTTAAAAAAAAAAAAAAAAAATCGTTTAATATTACCTTTGTCATTATTTTTCTTTGATTTGCAACCTGAAAGAAACAAATATGAGGTAAGTCTTCATCATCAAACACAAAACAAAGTGTCGCTACAAATGGCGACATTAATTTAACACACGGGTATAGTAGCCAGTAATCATAAAAATTATAATATAGCTTCAGCCCGCAACTTCGTCCGCGTGACGAAGTTTTGCTCAGCTCCTCACAGTCGTAGCGTGATGTTACATAGCCTATAGCCTTCCACAAGAATTGGGCTATCCAATACAAAAAAAAATTTTCAAATCCGACTGGAAGTTCCGGAGATTACCCCCTACATACAAATTTACAAACAAAACGAACAAATTTGACCTCTTCGTAATATTATTATACAACGTGTAACGTTAAATGCGCAAAACCTGAAAATAGTTTGATCAGAATAACGAACAGAATCAATTGAACCACTTTTTAATATAAGTTACAATGTTTAAAAATACTTCATTAAAAACTATGCCGTTTCTATTTATTAATAGGTCAAGCCATCACATGCGCAAACCCGCCAAAATAGGTTAACAAACACAAATTGTTGTCGACCAATTTTATTTTTTTCATACGCGGGATAATAATAGCTTTTATTTCAACGCAAATACGAATCTTCCATACAGTACCACTCCTCCCTCGATAGACAGTCGTCGTAGACGCAAGAAACGATTAAAATAAATAATAAATAAATTCTTTATTTCACCAAAAGCCATCACAGAACAAGAACTAAAAACTAAGAGCATATAAGGCTTATAACTAGGTCACAATAATTTTAATTCCCTGACTCCTAAACTAGGTGTATGTGCCTGTGTCTTAGGAGTCAGTGATTCTCCGTAGCAAACAAGACAAGCTACAGTATAATAGAACGGGACGTTACAACAATAAGCAAATGGCGTAAAAGAAAACAGAAAATGAAAAACGTTTAACTGTGTGGTGAGGTGAATAAATGTAGGGTCCGAGTGTGTGTGTAGTGAGTAAGTGTAGGATGTATGTGAGTGTGTATGTGGTGTGTAGGTGTAGGGTGTGTGTAGTGAGAAAGAGAGGGGTGTAACCAGTACACATCCGTTTATGGTTAGATATAGACTTATATTTATATGTATGTATATTTATATGTATGTGTATATTTATATGTGTGTTTTACCTTATCAATGTAAATTACCCAGCAGGAGATCCTCAGTGTCATCATAACTTAAAGTTTGGAGATAATCTCTAAGTAAGTTTTTACATTTATATTTAGGGCACGAAAAAATTTTACACTTTTTATTTAGAAGGTGGTACATATGAATGCTATTAACGTAGAATTGGCGTTTGGCAAAGGCAGTTCTATGGCGTTCGTGGGGAAAAACGTTATGCTTAAGTCTGCCAGTCGGTTCCTTTGGAGGGCGGGCAGAGTGTTTGCGTAGGGTCGACAGGAGCACATAGAGTTGTCTGACTGTGAGTACCTTGCAATCGGAATAGAGCTGCACAGTGGGATACCTAAGTGGAAGAGAGAGCATTACCTTAAGGACAGCTCTCTGGGCTCTCTCGACGCGGATAAATACATTTTGGGTGGCACCACCCCAGACAGGCAAGCAGTACGTTAAGACAGAAAATTCCCAGACACTTGCGTTTTCTATCAAGCGCTCTAGCGACGTGACTAGACAAATCCATGACTGCGTCTTCGGTGCTAACTCCATTTCTGAAACCATATTGGTTATTCGCTAAGATGTTGTTTGCGTCGAGAAAACTGGTCAGGTTTTTATTCAGTATTCGTTCCAGGATCTTTGACATCGCTGTTAGAATCGAGATTGGACGGTAGTTATTAACGTCATCTCTGCGCCCAGATTTGTGAATGGGGTGTACTACTGCTTTTTTTAACGTCGTTGGAAATACACCTGCCATTATAGACAAATTACATATATGTGTAATAACCGGGACTAATACGCATCTCGAAGCCTTTATTATTTTAGACGGTATACAGTCTAACCCAGTAGCACAATCAGACCTAAGACCCAAAATAATGGAGTCAACATCATCTTCGATTACCTCGAAGAGGGCCATGGAGCTATGCGAATTTGCATTTGACACAGAATTGGGCACCAATGAGGGTGATTTGAATTTCGACGCCAGCCTACTGCCTACAGTAGCAAAAAAGTTGTTGACATGATTAAGCGACGATTTAGGATTATCAAGTAAATTTAACAGGTCAAAAGAGGCAGAAGATTGAGTTTGAAGATCTGAGACTCTCTTAATAACATTCCATGTAGCTTTAATATTATTTTTTGCATTACGAAACTGTTCTTTTTCATACGAGCGTTTAAGTTTTCTCAGCAAGGAGTTACAGAAATTGCGATAGCGAGTATAAGCGATTTTTAATATTAAATTATCATCCGACTTTTTGAGTTTGACATGCATGCGGTCACGGTGTCGTATACAGCGGAGTAGGCCCGGCGTAATCCAGGGCTTCAGATTACGTTCTCTTCTTGGAACAGTTTGTTCCTGGGTGTGCTTTAGGACAATAGAGGAGAGATTACCTATTAACGCATCTGCAGCATCATTAGGTTCTGAGATTGACAGCATTGGAGACCAGTCATGTGTTTTGATATTCTCTATAGCGGCTTCGTAGTTTATTTTTGATCTAGTGCGGGTCACTTCTGAGTTGGCACTTCTGGTTTGTAGAAACAATAGCAGTGGTTCGTGATCTGTTATAGATGATTCAATAACGAAAGTCATAGCGGATTTATTAGTTTTAAGTAAAATGTGGTCTAAACAGTTTGTGAGCCGTGTCGGAAACTGATGAGCTGGGATAAGTCCATAAGAGGCAGCACAGGTTAAATAAAATTTTGATTGAAGAATTGCCAGTAAAACTAAAACAGCACATAAAATCTTTACAATTTTTTTATGTTTTTTTCTCTCTCTGAAATAGGTCAATTGAATTAAAAATCATTTCAGGTCGTTACACGTTGTATAATATAATATAATAATATATAGGGTGTTAAAGTAATTGCGTGCCATAGCTTAGGGGTAGGTTCAGTATCGATATAGGAAGCCGGAAAAAAAAAAAGTTCAACCTGATTTAGTACCTACTAACTTAAAATAGCAATCGTTTAGAATTAAAATTATTTTATTTGTTTAAATGCTTTAATTACTTACCTACTATCGAACGCGTTGTCATTTTGTCCTTCACTTCTCGCGTCCGAATACTAAGGGCCTAATAATACCTACTAAGTTAGTAGGTGCTAGGTTGCTTCCCTATAATTTCTGTTTTGTTTTGTTGACATTGTTTTGTATGTATTGATATTTTAATTAATGTAATAATTTGCACGCCGTAAGGTAGACTGTAGCCGATCTTATTAATTTATGAACATCTTATACCTGTCACCTACATTCATAGCAAATAAAGTTCTGATTCAGATATTTTTTTTCTGGCTTCCTTTATCGATACTGAACCTACCCCTAAGCTATGGCACGCAATTACTTTAACACCCTGTATAATGAAATAATTAGTAAATTGAAAAAAATTAAAATTTCAAACGCTACCCGACATGGGGCACTCTCTTTCCTTCAATTCGCAATCTTTGCACGTTATTCGTTTTAATTTCATGGATGCGACGTTATGATCCGTGACCCCCGCAAATGACCTCCGCGCTACAGTTCTTTAAGGTTGGTCCAAGATGCATTTTTTTAAAAATATAAATCAATAAATAATAACGTTTAATGAAAATAAAAAACGAAAACGCGAAACCACATATTGTGTTAAATTAATGTCGCCATTAAAGCGGCACGCTGCTTAATAGTCACATTATAATATAGTCTTAATTATAATATATAATAAGTGCTGTTTTGTAAAATTCACAATCTTACTCAATTTCGAGACTTCGTTCGAATTTCAAGACGAGTGATGTATAGAGAATAACACTTTTAAAATTATTTAGAAAGTTGGTAATACGTACGTCTAGCTTTTCCGTATATGATATATGATGACTGAACTAACAAAAGTATCCCAAACAGAGATACAGCTACTATTAACCAGATGGTGCCTGTAAAAAAGAAGTCAATAATAATGAATTTATTATGTAGGTACCTAAAATGAAGAAAACTCAAGGTAAATGGAAGAAAAAGTTGTTTTTTTTTAATCGATTATGCTGTTTTGAAGAAGTTATACATTTATGGTCAGTTGGCCATACAAGGTTAAATTAAATTAGCTAACAAAACTCCACAAATATGATCAATAGCTAAATGATATAACAAAAAAAAGGTAGGTATGCTTCTTTTTTGGTTTACAACCGCATTAAGTTTACTTGAAGTAAGCTTGAAGTCTGCCACTCTTTTACCAATCTATACAGGATTACTGGTAATTCGACGTATATCCGTCAGGGGCTGATAAAGGGGGCCAAATGCAACAAATTGAACCCCCCATATGTATGGCCGAAATTCAATAGTATTCGAGATATTTGAATTTTAAGGGTTTTTCGATATTTACCCAAAATTTGACATTTAATTCCAAATAAAAAAAAAACTACACATTTGAATGGGTACCATTAAAAATCATGTTGTAGCTAGCACTTCAATTAAGCTATGGACATAGTTAAAACTACTTAATTTAACAAAATAATTAAAATAATTAACGATATAAGAATAACATCTTACCAATATTTTTATTTTACGCTTCAAAAATGTTGCCTCCTCACAAAAATTTCTATGACATTAATCGTAAAAATAACTAGAAAAACTTGCCTATTCTGTAAGCTTTCCAAAAAGGTATAAAAATCAATTTTAAAATACATAATTCGTGGCATGGCATGTGTTTGAACCGGCGCGGGGAGAGAAATAATGTGTGTTTTAGTTTATGATCCTTGCTAAAACAACCGATTTTACTGGCGGAATTCTTCGTGATGGGGCGGGGTGTGAGGGTGGGGGAGCACACGGCGTCTGCTGTGCTCGCGTCGCCTTCCTTAGTAAGTTTCGACTCTACGCCGCGCAAGCACGTGTGTTGTTATCTTGCTATTAACCAATCTCTCATCGCGTTAATTTGTTATCGATCATTATTGTTAATTCTTGTTTATCTTGTTATTATTTTTGTTATCATTGTTATTTCGGATACCATGGCTTCGTATGCTAATAACGAATACGCAGACATTATGTTTTGTTATGGTTTTGCCGATGGAAACGCGGCTGCGGCTCGGCGAGAATACCAACGCCGCTTTCCCGATCTTCGACTTCCCCACGTTACTGTTTTCGGGAGCACCTATCGACGATTGTCTGAAACTGGCAGTGTTCAGAGAGCACAATTCAACGCTGGCAGACCTCGACGGTATACGGCTGACGAAGAGGACACCATTCTTCAGTGTTTTATTGATGACCCAAACATCTCAACGAACATTGTTGCAAGACAGCTCGGTATGTCCCAGTGGAAAGTGTGGTCGGTAGTACATCTATCAGGTAGACACCCGTACCATTATCAACTTGTCCAAACATTGCACGAGGGAGATCCTGCCAGGCGACTCGAATTTTCTCGGTTTATGTTAAACGCTGACGCTGACCAGGAACATTTCCTAAGAAATATTTTGTGGACTGACGAGTCAAAGTTTGACCGGGATGGTATAACGAATTACCATAACTTACATTTTTGGGCACCTAAAGCAGGCAGGAATCCAAAAAAAACTAAAAGAAACTGCGTCGCAAATGAGATTTTCCCTGAACGTATGGATGGGTGTCGTTGATAATTATTTGGTGGGCCCTCATTTCTTGCCCCAAAATTTGAACGGCGAAAATTACGAGGAGTTTTTGAGAAACAACCTAGACGATTTGTTGGCGGATGTTCCCGAAGAAATAAAAAACAACCTCATGTTTCAACATGATGGGTGCCCAGCACATTACCGGATTACTGTCCGACAGTGGCTAGATGAGAGATTTCCAAACCGATGGATTGGGAGGGGAGGGCCAATTCCGTGGCCAGCACGAAGCCCTGATATCACACCACTTGATTTTTACGTCTGGGGTCATATGAAGGAATTAGTTTATGTGACCCCAATAAATTCAGTCGAAGAACTTCGACAGCGAATAATAAACGCGGCGCAACAGATGAGAACAACGTTTTCATCAAGAGTGACGAAAACCGAAGTTAGGAAAAGAATTCGAACTTGCATTCGTAATAGAGGGGCTCATTTTGAACAAGATGTGTAAAATTTTTAATAAAATTTGACGTACATTTTTGAATGCATTTTATTTCATACAAATACAAATTCTCTCCCCGCGCCGTTTCAAACACATGCCATGCCACGAATTATGTATTTTAAAATTGACTTTTATACCTTTTTGGAAAGCTTACAGAATAGGCAAGTTTTTTTAGTTATTTTTACGATTAATGTCATAGAAATTTTTGTGAGGAGGCAACATTTTTGAAGCGTAAAATAAAAATATTGGTAAGATATTATTCTTATATCGTTAATTATTTTAATTATTTTGTTAAATTAAGTAGTTTTAACTACGTCCATAGCTTAATTGAAGTGCTAGCTACAACATGATTTTTAATGGTACCCATTCAAATGTGTAGTTTTTTTTTTATTTGGAATTAAATGTCAAATTTTGGGTAAATATCGAAAAACCCTTAAAATTCAAATATCTCGAATACTATTGAATTTCGGCCATACATATGGGGGGTTCAATTTGTTGCATTTGGCCCCCTTTATCAGCCCCTGACGGATATACGTCGAATTACCAGTAATCCTGTATAATATACGAGTAATATCTTTATTTTATTTTTATTGTTCTATTTTTTATTAATTTAATTCGATTCTTGATTTGTGTGTTGTATTGCTAGATGTATGCTTTTTTTTTTTTTTTAATCTCCCATTATAAATGTAATATCTAAATATAATATAGTGTATGTGGTGTTAGCCTGTAAGTAATTGTTGCACTTATAAATGCATATCTTGTACTTTTTGTAATATGAAATGAAATGTGTAAACAATTATAGGCTAACCTCTTAATAAATAAGTACGTTTAGAAAATCACTTTTGTTCACGTCTGTGAAATTCACACTAAAAATAATGTAACCGCCCATGTGAAAATTTACTTTAAAATTAATATTTATCATGTTATTCAATTTTAATATTTTGAGTAGCGTTTTTGACCTTGCTATGCTTTAGCTTAACTCATAAGCTTTTAGAAATAATAAACAGTATCCAAATCGAGCCAATAACATAGGAGATATGGCAAAAAACGTAAAGCAAAAGGGGGGCCCCCCTAATGCGTTACGATATTAAAGATAATTTTCGAAAAAAAAAATGAATATTTAGAAACATTCAGGTGTACCATGCCCATGGGCGGCATTTTAAACGAGGGAGAAACTGACTGACTACTGGGAATAGAAACGTGAAATTTTGCACACAGCTACCTTTTATAATGTAGGAGCACTACGAAGTGGTTTTTGAAAACTCGACCTTTAAGGGGGTGAAAAGGAGGGATTTCGTTTTTTAGTAAAATCTTATTTCTTGATTAGTAATAGATTTGACACTTGGCACGAGTACTTATCTATGTAAATCATAAAGTTTGTCATTTTTAGTTTTTCTAAACTACACCCTAAACGGGGATTGGGGGTGTAAAGTGCAAGCAAAGTGTATATCATAGAACTTTTACGCGAGGTCAGATTAATTCAAAACTCAGTATTTATACTTAAAATTTAAAACAACCTCGTTGGTTTAGTGGTCGCAAGTGCCACTGCTGAACATGAGGTGCTGGGTTTGATTCCCAGGTCGGGCAGTGTTTTCTTTCTGGAATTTCTCAGTAGCAGCCCGGTTCGCCCCCTATTACATGGGACTTAAAGATAACTGGCGAAATGTAGGTGTACTATAGGTACACCTCTGCCCAACCCTTCGGGGAAACAAGGCGTGATGTTATGTTATGATATTTAAAACAAAGAACACGAGGTTTTCCGGAAACAACCCCTAACGGTGTGAAAGGGTTAAAATATTTTATTTGCATCGTAATTACCTATCAAGACACACGCAACGACATGTATTTTTTGGAATTTACTATTTACAAATTGGGCCCGGTAGGTGGCGCTACAATCGAGATTCAAGGCGGTATTCTGTTGACACTGTGGTTGACACGTGCACAATTTCTGAGCAGTACCTAACATAACCTAAAAAAAGTACTAGGCTTGCATGAATTCTCGATAGTATTCAGTCATTAGGTTATGCTACTAATAGGATTTGGATGACGCACACAGATAGTTTATAACTTGGATACGTTTTATCCCGGTAGTACGTTTCCATGGGATAATTTCCGACTACCACGAGAGCGAAGCCGCGGGAAAAAGTTAGTTCAAATAAAAATTAAATAAACTGCGATAGTCCAAAACAAATCTACCCATCATTTATGTGTGGAGTTTTGCTAACTACATTTTATTTGAACCTGTATCGTCACGTCACGTCTGCCGCATGCACAATGACTACAGGGCAGGAGTCTCCATACAATGGGTGGCTTCAGATAGACTAGAAACTTACCAGGAGTAATGTTTCCTGAGGTTTCTGTTTCTAAACAACAACAAAAAAACAACAATTAATTACTGACATAAAACGGTCATAAGAATTTGATTGTGTTATGTTAGGTTAGGTATTCTATAAACTTTATCATCTGCCCAGCCTTTTCCCAATTGCCTATCTGAGCACCACAATCCAGTTACTGGATAACACGATACCCCACATCCATCTGGTTAGTCTGGCAGCTGACCACAACATAGTTGGGTAAAGGCTTGGCAGATTTTGGGGGTCGACACTAGAGATGTAACAGAGGTTGTTTTACCGGAACCGGAGCCGGAGTCGCGACTTGAATTATTATGGGATTTTGCAGATGACGGATCTGAAATAAAATTAGAACTGTAATATCCAAATCAGACTTCTAATCTTCACAAAGCCTTGGAACACCCACTAAGTATTTCCTTTTATTGAAGCCAAAGTACAAAGTGAGTTCGTTTTCAAACTATGTGGGGTCACTTGAGTGAGGTTCCAATTGAACTACAGAGAATAGCAGAACCCCTCTATTCCGTAACGCCGGGTCCACACTCTCGCGAGTGCGCCTCGTGGAAGCCCTTGCACGAGCCACGGCAGGCGGAGGCTTCACGAGTGCTAGCCATGCACACTCTTGTTTTATTCAGTTGTCCGCCACGCTTCGCTCCTCATGTCCTTTGACTCCGGTAAAAAAACCGACACCGAGCGAAGTGAAACGTGCACTGTCGTGCTCACTTCACCTCGTCTTGTCTGGAGAGTCCTGGAGTGTGTCGACCCGGGGTAAGAATCACACCGTGAAAACTTAGGTGAAGTGACCTTTCAATATTGTCAATCCCTAGAATAAGTTGAAATGACAGCTCACTTCAAACTCTCTTCACCTGAGTTTCCACGGTGACATTTTTACAGAATAGACAGGCAGGGCCGATTTGTTGAGGCGATGCTCGGTGGGGCTTATGTCCAGCAGAGGACATCTATGGGCCCACCGGCAGCACGGCACGGCAGGGGATCCTTGGCATCACTGTCTAGATGCAAGCGAATTTGGACGGTAACGATGCTGCGGTATCCTTAACATGGATTTGGAGAGGGAGCGCAGGGCGTTGTCTGTGCGCTGTAACATGCTGGCCCGCAGGTTTGCACGGTGTACCGAGCAAGTCAAAGTGACATAATTTAAGGCCTACTGTCAATCTTTTTACACCTATAGCCTGTGGACTAAGTACACGCAGCGTACATACAGCGCTCTGCGAGTACAGTATAATAACGCGTTCAAAGTACTGTTCGGGCTGCCGCGCCACTGCAGTGCTTCAGCAATGTTTGCGGTGAAAAGTGTGGATGGTTTTCATGCCATCATGCGGAAGCGTTGTGCGTCACTTATGAGGCGCATGCGGGCCAGCTCGAACAGCCTTCTGAGAGTGTTCGTGGGCCGCTGGGACTCGCCGATGTGGCGGCACTGGATGCGACTACACACTGCGGGGGGACGCGTCCAGGGCTTGGCATAAACTGGCTCTCTGTGCGGTGCCACTTTGTTATTTTTTATTTTTATTGTGTAGTTTTGTTTTGTATATACTAACAATAGTTTTATAGGTTCTTGTATTACTAACAGTATATGGACTACGTCTGAAATAAATGTCTTTTCTTTTTTTTAAGCATGCCGCGACGTCCTTAGGCATCATCATTGAAATTTCAATTTTATTGTCATACTATTAACTTATATTTCTATTTGTCGCATAAAAATCCCTTGGCATGCTTTGCTATTTATATAAACCTACTTACAGAAATAAAATCATTTATCATGTAACCGTAACACTGCTTGGCGGTAGAAATAGTTATGAATATTGGTACAGACGCCAGCCCATCAACCTACTAGAATCTGTCAAATTTCTTTAATAGATTTTCAACTTTATCTTTAAAGTTTAAAGGTTCAAAGTTGATTGGGAAAATTTGACAGTTTCGGGTAGGTTGATGTGCTGGCGTCGTTACTAGAGTCCGCGCTACCACTAAACATAATTATATATTAAGTGTCTATGCCACTGAATTCGTGAAAAATTTGTTTTTTTTTATGCAAAGACACTAACGACACGACACTAGCGCCACGTCTATTGGTCTTGAGAGTGGTGGCGTGGACTCTACTTCCGCGGATGAAGTCAAAGCCATTTTATTTGTCAATTTTGAACGTCAAATTAACAAGAAAATAGAATTGATTCTAGTTGCCCCTTCCAAGAGGTAGTTTCATATTGGTCTAAGATCCGACCTAGAAACGACCTTCACCCATCTGTTTAATGGATGAAAAGTATTTATATCAAATTTAGTACCTATGTTAAAAAATATATCGTGGGTTGGCAAAAAAACTCCTGGCCAGACCTTGATTATTTAAAAAATCATAATTGATGTTTTTGTTTAATTGCATTCATTCGTTTCATGATTCATTCGTTTAACACTTTCCGGGACAATGACCGAGACACAGCATACGTTTTATTGGTATGACGTCTATGGATGTTTAGTGTCCCGGAAAGTGTTAAGTAACAAATGTTTCTCTTAAAAAGCACTATCCGGGACACTCCCGGAAAGTGTTAAGTAACAAATGTTTCTCTTAAAAAGCACTGTCCGGGACACTCCCGGAAAGTGTCAAGTAACAAATGTTTCTCTTAAAAAGCACTATCCATTGATATATCACTTATGGCAATTGGGCGCCAAGAACATTCCTAAACTTAGGTAGCACTATTATATCATAGTCACATATTTTAGGTCTTTAACTCCGAATTGAATAACAATTGGCAAAAGTCGAGTTAGTAGAAAAGGTTCTCCTTGAAAAGCTCTTTCAATTGGTGTATATCTTGCAATATTTAAAAAAAAAAAAATTAAATAATCACATTCTGGCCAGGATTTATTTAGCCTACCCACTCGCGTTTTTTTTTCAACGTCCTTAATTTGATTTAAAATACTTTTCATCCAGATTGGTGATGGTCGTTCCTTGGTCGGATCCTCTACTATATGGAGAAGAGAAGAGAAGCTTCTTCACAAAGAGCTCTGCACTATCATTGGTCATCTCGGTAGTCACCCCCTTTCTAGCCTTATCATGTTTATCACAGTCCATCCATCGTTTCTTTGGGCTTCCCTGAGTCTTTTAGCCATTCACATTCATACTCAAAAAATTTCTCGCAACATTTTCCTTATCCCTCCGCATTACATGCCCATACCCCACTTAACTGTGTGTGAATAATTGTAATACACGTGCCCATTTTCACTATAGTTCGTTTTTAAATCTCAGATCGTATTAAGGGAGGCGCAAACTCCAAATTGAAAAGCAAACAACAAATATTTGAAATGTCAAAATACTATCTTCTGTTATATATATACATATACTATGTTCTGTTTCACCATACATTACATTTTTGACATTTGTCTGTGGTATTTTTTAAGTCAATTTCGACGCCTGTCAATATTTAAAAAAAATCTGTTGCTAGGCAGCTGTTGCCAACCCTAACTATAGTTCATAAAAGATAGCTTGATCTCTGCGACAGCTGTCAGTAAAATCCGTCCTGAATTTCATAGTAGTACAGACAATGTCAATGTCATACTTTATGGGCATGAATGAAGGAATTCCTACCCTAGGAATGTCAGTTTGACATAATTATGTCGCAGAGATCAAGCTATATTTTATGTAGTCCGTTGCGTTTGCACTGGCGAAAAAAACATGTTGAAATCTCTTTTTTCTGTCAAACATTGTATCGAACATTGACAGAAAATGGAGATTTCACCAAGTTTTTATGTGAATTTTTCGCCAGTGCAAACGCACAATAGGTACGCATTAGGCATTGTCGAATCGATATCGTAACTTAAGTCGCCTACTGTTAGCTGCTTTATGTTTACGCATTACATATTTCAAATTCAAATTTATTTATTTGTTAAAAATCTTGTACATTAACAGATTGGACGGTGACCCCCAAACTAGACATATGCCTGTATCTTGGGGGTCGAATTTATGTACTTGATGGTGCATAAGTTATCATCGCTTGGGAAGATGCTCTCATTTTTGTTAGTCATTGCGACTTTGGCATTTGTGAAGTACACAAATGTAAAATAGGTACACATCGTAAAATCAAGGTGCGCACACTACAAGAATAGAACACCGTAGAAGAAGTGGCGAATCTATCGCCAGAAGCACTGAGAAAAATACAAAATGCTCTAAAACCCGCCTAAATGTGCGTCAATGCTGGCGGCGGCTATCTAACAGATATTTTTTTTTTTTTTTGACTTAAACAGAACAAAATTATAAGTCCGAATAAACAATAATATAACAATAACCAGAACGATTCTTCTTATTTACAAAAAAAAAGTTACTTAAAGCCTTAGGAAATCAGATTACTTATGCTTCACCACCTAGTACAGACGCCACCACATCAACTTACTACAAATTTATTTAATATATTTTCAACTTTATCACTAAAGCATAAGGTTTAAAGTTGATTGGGAAAATTTGACAGTTTCGGGTAGGTGGACCTGCTGGCGTCTGTACAATATTATATGTGTCACCTGTATTGGTGAAAAGGGGCAGAAGTATGAGTGGCGATTTTTGCTTACTCGTCTGGACAGAAGTACTGCAACTACAAATTTCAAAACTTTTATTTTGGTTTTTAGACGTCCACGGATCGTAATTCTTTAACAATTGAAATCTGAAATTCCATGTTCCTCCTGAATGCTCGTCGATGACCGTTCGCGTCTAAAAATAAAATGAGAAATAAAATAGAACAGAGATAACTAAATTAATTTATCTGTAAATTAATTTTGAATTAAAATGTCTCCGGAGGTGGTGAAAATAGTCGATTATTCGCTAAGGGGATAAAGCAGTGTCTTATGTCACGTGCGCAATATTGAATCTCAAACGCAACGAAGGATAGGAGCTCTGAGTTAAGACTAGAATCCTGAGTACCTACAGCGAGAGATTCAAGCTCGCCAAAGACGAAGACACCTTTATCCCCGAGGAGAATACTCCACTTTTTGCACCTACTGCGAGTACCGTGAGGTATTTATTTTTCGAATTAGTAGCATGAAACTGCATTAAATAACCGGGGAATTCCTAGATAAGTGAAAACTCATGCAAGTTCGGGGTACGCGCCACAGCAACCGATCAGCTGACGCGATGATATGCCGCCATTACCGCGATAGATTATGACAGAAACATCGGTTGAGTGAATCTAATACGCACATTGGTGCCGATTCTCTTGTACACCGAACTAAACTATCACTAAAAGTCCTTACTTTTGGCTATGAGAATTATAAATAAATATCTCTAAAAAATAATTTTGACACAACTAAAATCGTATTTGACAATCGCGACTCCACGTGATACATACTTGTTTGCCCCGTGATTTTTTTTAGAGCCGGAGGCACGCAGTGGGTGCAGCCTCGACGTGTTCTATACGGAATTTTTCACTTTTTGTATGGGAAAACATGAAACATGATTACCTACACGTTGAAGTTTTAGGGGTTTATGTGATTATTAAAGGGTGTTGAAATTTTCATTATTTTTGCGATAGGACACCATTTTAGAGATGTAAGCTAAAGAAAAGAATAAAAGGATACAGTACTGTTTTTGCACCTGAAGTCGAGGTGTTGGTGTGAATTTAATTCATGACGACTAATTGCACTCCAAACCATTCATAATCGCGATTAAAAATAGTCAGATTTAGTTAGACAATGGTGCCGATTCTCTGGTCACAAATGCGTCTAAACTAGACTAAAAATCACCAAAATTTTGTTTACTCCTGTCAAACGATGATTTCCAATTCTGAAATAGACTAAAGTGGCACAACTTAACTATATTTTAGTTCGACAGCACTAAGATGTTACTGAGATTTTAATGTTGTGAAAATGACAATTTTGCTATTCTGAATTTGATATTTTTCACCTAAAACTTTAATTTTCCCATTTTTAATCGCGTTTTAAAATGATGTGAAATACTATTAGTTGTCATGAACTAAAATTCACACGAACACCTTGACTTCAGGTGCAAAAACAGTACTGTACTGGTTTTTTTTCTTTTGCTTATATCTCGAAAATGGTGTGTCCTATCGCAAAAATAATGAAAATTTCGACCCCCTTTATGAAACCATTATACCCCTAATACTCAACACGTAGTAGGTAATATTTTTTTTAATATTTTCTATACAAAAAGTGAAAAATTCCATTTAAAACACGTCGAGGCTGCCCCCACTGCGCGCCTCCGGCCCTAAAAAAATTCACGGGGTAGGGCAAACAAGTATGTACCACGTGGAGTCAAAGATTTTTTAGTTAGTTTATTTCGGTGTACAAGAGAATCGACCACCATCACCTCATCTCATAATCTATACTTATTATTATTAATATTATAAAGAGGAAAGATTTGATTGTTTGTTTGTTTGTTTGTATTGAATAGGCTCCGAAACTCCTGGACCGATTTGAAAAATTACCATTAGAAAGCTTTGTTTTCAGGGAGTAACATAGGCTTTTTATCCCGGGAAAAATAATGGGTCCCGCGGGAAAGACCACGGGAGCGAAGCCGCGGGCATAGTGCTAGTCACCAATAATTTTTTTAGGTGATTGACGTCAAATTCTGAATAGCAAAATTATAATTTTTACTAAATTAAAAACTCAGTGCCATCTTAGTGCTGTCAAAATAAAATTTAGTCAAGTTGTGTCACTTTAGTCTAATTCAGAAAAGGAAAGCGCTCGCCCGATGACATTCCCAATCTGCAAAATTGTCAAAATCCAAACAAACTTTCGAAATTTTGAGTGCTTGCTTTCATTAAAAAGAGAACGCACATCCAGATTTTTATTAAGTAGATTTAAAAAAAAACAATTCAAAACATAAAAATAAGGTACTTATTATTATTTTATAGGTACTTACATGGGAATATTTATAAGTAAAATTATTTATTATTTTGTTTTCAGAGGATATACTCCTTTCATAGTTTATGCTAAACTTTGAATTATTTAATTCTTGCAGCTTGTGACCAAGGTTCTTCAGCGTTTGGTTCCAACTGAAATAATTTAGAAAATCAGTAAATAGCGAGTTGGACTCACGCGTCACTTAACAAATCTAAATGAAAAGCGCTAAGTAACAGGGGTATATTTTTAAACGTTGCTAAAGTTAAATGACGTTCAAACGTCAAAAATGTGTGTTTAATAAACCCATAAACTGGCCCCAGGGTAACTCGCCGGCCGGTAAGGACCAAGCCCGGGTCGACGCGTTGTGTTCCACGCGCGCCTCAAAGAGTGTCAGCGAGTGAAGGGGTCCAATGAGACCATTGCCTGCCGGGGTTGCGGGAAAGTCCGAAAGGGATACCGTAGCCCCCTGGCATTGCACAGGCAACAGAAGGAACACGGGTGGGTTTTAGTCAGTAAGAAGCCCACACACGCCCTCCCGCTCCACCCAGAGCGGGAGACCTCATTTGATGATTTCCCACCCAAATAAAAAAAAATAATAGAAAAAAAGGTTAACCCACGAAATTCTTTTCTTAGGTCCTTATTTTTAAATTAGCTGGTCAGTATCAGGTTGTTTGTTGATCAAAATATGATTCGCAACCCTAATACGTAATTAAAATCAATTCCCACAAAAGGCATTCAAGAAGTCAATTTGAACTTAGAGAGTTCTTTGACCTATTGAATGCCTTTTTCATGAAATCGTGACATTTGAGGTCAATCTGACCTCCACAGCTGGATTGTGGAGTTCTGGGTAACACGGTACCCCTTAGTAATGGTTAGACTTTGTATTTATAAATAGAAATTAAAACTTACAAGCTTTTTTTGATGAAATAATCACTTCGTACTTCCAAAGAGAAGTTGCTGTCTATAACAAGTGTCACGTCCTTAGTTATAACAACACAACCTCCTGCGTTGATGTCTATCCTGACAATGTTTTCTGAAAAATTAAAAGTACTGTTTTACACCTGCACTAGAAAGAAAAGACGTTTTGGTTGCGGTAAGACATGACGCAAGGAA
Organism: Xanthia togata; assembly: GCA_963853775.1. Taxonomy (NCBI): domain Eukaryota; kingdom Metazoa; phylum Arthropoda; class Insecta; order Lepidoptera; family Noctuidae; genus Xanthia; species Xanthia togata. The sequence goes on along the minus strand of OY970817.1, from coordinate 7,144,121 downwards.
AAAGCACAAACACAAAAATAATCACAATGCTGTGACCATAATTATGCGAGACAGATCCACAGCGCTGGTTTTCAGCGACAGCCGGCGCGGCGGTTTTTGTACAAAATATTACGCCTGTATGCCCCGGAAGAGCAAAAGACATATTCTCGTACCCCGTCGCGCGCGAAATTAGCGACACAATAGAATTTTATTGTTATTTGCACCCATGGGATGCAATCGACATTTTAAGAGTCAACCGATTTCACCTGTGTCATAGTTGCGATGACAGTCCATTACTCAAATATGTGATACATTACACTAGCCTCACGGTAATCCAGAATAGGTGACACATACAGTAACCGTGGAGTTTCTTGCCGGCTCTTCTCCATAGGAAACGACCAATTAGGACCGTGCACTGACGTTCCATAGGTGGTATAAGTGAGGAGGGAGATGACCTCCTTCTATGAGACCGTGGTGGTTCAGAAGGAGGCTGCCGAGCGGGATCGCGAGAGGGCTGGTCCCGCTCGGAGAAAAGGGCGCTGGGGGGGGCAGTCGCCTCGACGCCCTACACGTCGAAACCCCGCCTTAACATTATATTGAATTTTTGGGGTCACATGCGCTCAGAGTGGGGACTGTCCGTTCACCAAGGGTATTCAGGGAAAACGACAGTGGTCAGGTGTTGGCTTGCACACTTAGGTTTCAGGGAGATCCCTTTACAGTTTCCCCAGGGATGTGCCCTCAGGCGTTACACAGATGGAGTTTCGCATCTATCTTTTGAAAGGTAACGGTGCAAAAGATGAGTGGTCCACCGGAGTGGTTTTAGTGAGGTCAAATTCTACAGTCCCCAATCTTATTCCTAAAGCTTGGGTGCCGTTTGAAGGTTACCCCCCGAAAACAAAAAAGGTGAAGTAAGTAAAATATTTTGAATTTTGACATATGTCTTGTCAAATGCCTATGTTAAGGTAATGGAATTAGAATAAAGTTATCCAGTTTATGCACATAGGTAAAGTTGTTGCAAAAATATCAGTTGAATGTTGGTTGACCTTCGATACTTAATAATAGTCCTATCCTTGTTTGTATCCTTGATTTTAATAGGTATATATATATCTTTATATTTAAATAAATATTTTTTTCCCTCTATTCTCGCTATTGCACCTACCACTGTTTGTCTCTCACCATCGCATCACCCAAAAGTTGACTGGTAGAAAATGCTTGTGGCATTCAGTCCGCCTCTGCACATTTATGTGCTTGAAGTAAATAAATACCTTTCGATTTTTTTTTCGCGAAAAAATATTATCTACAAGGTGGGGCAAAAGTAATCATCATCATCAGCCAAGTTCCCACTGCAGGGACACGGCCTCCTCTCAATGAGAGGGTGTGAGTGGGGGATCTACCACGCGTGCCCAGTGCGGATTGGTAGATGTCACATGTCTTCGAATTTTTGGTTCTAGGACATGCCGGTTCGGTAAAAGTAATCACCCGATGTTGTTTATAGGAATTAAATTTTTTGGTTCTGCTAGTGGATTACTATGTTTATGTTTATTTAATTAATTGGATTTTTTTCCATCAAGTCGAGAAAATGATATTTGTCTAGTGGCCACCGTCAGAATTGATGCTCGTTTTGGCAATTTCCATCGCTTCTGTCAGAACTTCCGGCGATAGATTCTCGCATCCCCGTCGGATATTCTCTTTAAGGGCTGCAAGAGTCTGAGGCTTGTTTACCTAAACCCGAGACTTCAAGTAACCCCACAAAAAAAGTCTGGAGCGATCAAATCGGGTGATCTGGCCGGCCAGTGCAAATCGCCAAAGCGAGAAATTAGACGACGCGGAAATGCTTCCTGAAACAATTATGCCGCGTTCTTGAGGAGTATAATAGCGTTCCATGGCGTAATGACGTGTATTCTGCATCTGTTTACTTCACAGAAAAAAAAAACAGAATTGACATTTACCGCCATTTGCAAAAGTTATAGCTTCTTCCAATAGGGTGACTACATTTGCCCCACCTAAATAAAGTAGTTATGAATACTTTGTGCAATTTTGGTAAAAGGAAAGCAAGAATAATATTTATTTGGACACAGTTCGTGAAACACTAATAAAAAAAATAAAAAAATAAAACAAAAAAAATATGTTTTTATGTCAGGACAAATTAGGAATTAACAGGTCATAAAAAATTACTCTTACAAAATAATAGATTTTTCTAGATCATTATTTACTTGGGTTCGTTTTCACTAACACTAGGGGACACCTAAATGTAGTGCCTAAGTATCGTTGGATTTTCAACTCTGTGCCGTTGAAAATCGAACTGTAAACTGTGAACTGTCGTGTGCTTTTGTATACGCATTACATTATAAGTAATGTTCGTAGTAAGTGAAAACGAGCATAATATGAATCACAGAAAAGTTGCAATTATTTTATTCGACTTTCTAATCATCTTATTACTAACTATACAGATTACAAAGTTCAGACTATTTTAATAACCGATAAAAAAAGGAATAAGTTATGTACACACGACTACACTGGCTACGCATCAAGCTATACACTTCCAGTATAAGCTGACCTCGCATTGTACGGAAATCCCATACAATACGAGATCAGCATAAACTGAAAATGTATAGACGTGTGTAGTCGTATATGAATAGACTAGCTTGATGTGTTTCCTTATGGCATTTACGTCAAACGTGGTCACTTTCTATTAATCAACCTCGTAAACAGTTTTTATAAACAGGAAAACCTGTAATAATAAGTTATCACTAATTTCGAACTGATTGACTAGGTATAGGTAAAATATTTATGAATTTATGATGAAGGTAACATAAGTTAGCCGCTATTACATGGAATTCTGTGGAGTGATGTTATGTCATAACATCCACGTTTCAAATCTACTAAATTTCGAGTCAATGGTACTTTTTAAATTAGCCGTGCACAATCCAGGGACACTTGGCCCTTGGGACAACATAATAATTATGGTGGAAACCAATTTTAGCATCCGCTCTCGACAAGTTACATTGATTGTTATGTGATTTAAACCCATTACATATGTGGTAAAAATACGATGAATTTAAATACGAAGAATTTTCCTCATTCGAATTTGAATCAAATTAATTTATTAGTCAATACGAGAATATTCAAAATGCTGTTGTGAAAACAAAGTTGATGATAATCATCATCATTAGCCTACTGACAGCACTCCACTGCTAGACATAATAATAAAAAGCCTTTATTTACAGATAACCAAAACTAATATTATCCTATAATATTAAACGATCAATATTTGTATATATATAACTATATAAAAAGCGAAAACACTCACTCATGAGTGAGTGAGTGAGTGTGACCTTTCGCTTTTTAGTACTTTTCATTTTTTTTTTTTTTCATTCTTTTAATTTTTTTCTGAATCACGAAATACCGAAAACCGCTTGACGTATAGAGATGAAATTTGACGCTAGAACGGATTTTTAGAAATTCGACCTTTAAGGGGGAGAAAGGGGGGATTTTATTTGTATGAAAAATCTTATTCCTTGAGTTAATTAACTTGAAACTTGGCACGAATACATAAGTATGGAAATTATAAACTTTGCGATTTTTTTAGTTTTTCTAAACTCCTTTAGGGGCCCTAAAGGAGGGTTGGGGGGTGTCAAAGTTTGTATGGAAGAATTTTAACGCGCGGTCTGATTAACTCGAAACTCAGTATTTATACAAAAAACTGAAAATAATTAAAACGTAAGTATATCAGGGTTTTTTGGAAATTTACCCTTAACGGGGTGAAAAGGGGTAAGTATTCATTTTTACAGCGGAGGATTTTACTGTGCTGCTTGATTACCTACCTTGAAAATTGGTATAAATAATCTATAAGTCAAGACTTTTCAAAAATATTATCACGCTATATACTACGGGGGATGAGCAATATTGCATTCCGTTCGTTTTCTTCTATAGTTTAACGCAAATTGCAAAAAGGCTAGCCAAAAGGTTAGAATATTGCAGATAGTTACGGATTTAACCTTTTAAAAGATAATCATCACGCTATAGCTTTATGGATCTAAGCAGTCAATCATAACATGTCCAGGGTGGATTTTGAGATAGGGCAATAAGGGCACGTACATTAACCATTGTCGCTACAAGAAAACAGTCTTAGGAGATTTTCCTTAACTTTTTGAAAAATGTTGATCTGCTTTCACAGATTTTGAAAAAAAAAAATACAGTTAACAATAAAATGGCCAATTTTCACAGAAGCTTTTTAGATGCCAGTCGATCCTGTTTCTTATTACCTACTAGGGTCAAAAAACTATATCAGGCCAACTGAGGTTTGAGTACAAGAATGTCTGTCTGTATGTTAACGTTGCACGCCTAAACCACTGAACAGATTTCGATAAAATTTGGCAAGGAGATAAATCGCATCCTAGGGTAAGACATAGATTAAGGGAATATAATCGCTTTCGCAACCCTATGTGTTCAACAAACATTTATTGATGACTTAAAATACAACAAAATTAAATTCAAACGAAGATAGGTTTTTTTTTTTTTTTTTACAATAAAATTAACGTACCTAGTTTCATCAAATTATAGCTCGATTTTTTTTGTTTCTTTCCCTGTTTACCTCCGTAACTTTTTTCCGTGGTAAAAAGCATCTTATAGTACCTACGGTGAACCTGGTATTCACGTATCACCATATTAAATACCAAATTCCAGACTATATTTTATACATGTTTGTTTATCCCACATTCACCCTTCGTTTTCTGTAAAACTATAGATTAAATTTTCAAAAGCCCCCATTTAAAATCTTTATTATTACCTACCAGTTGAGTATACTATAATTACAATGCAATATTTTTAAATAAAGAATGAAATGAGTGACATCTAAGATTTAACAAGTGAAAAACGATGAAACCATTAATTGTTTCAATCGCACAACACGGCGACGCCGCGCATGACGGAGCGCTGGAAGTGCGGAGTGCATTGGGGGCCCGTGATTAGGTATGGCTACCCGAACGGGCAGTCCACAGAGTACATTTTGTATAGGAAGACGCGTAAGGGCAGGCGTCGTTGTCGCACGTATCGAATGTACGAATTTTTCGCTGCTAAAAGAAGATGAGATGAACAAGATGAAGAGAAAATGAACATTACCTAATCAAGTAGCATAATACTTGATTGGGTAATGTTCATTTTCTCTAATTGCTTTCGCTTATTATTTCTGTGCATTTAAATATTAATTTGATTTTTCTGTTAGAAATTCTGACACCAAATAAATATTTAAAGAATTATTCTTTTAGGTAGGTACTTTTAAGTACTTATTTCAATTACTTAGTACAATTTTTCGTAGATTAAACTCACGTTTGTTTGAAAAATGGACGGAGAAATTACAAAAGTCGTCGTCGAAGGATTAGAAATCCGATGCAGAGTTGTAGAAATACTTGGTGATTGATGGGACGTGTTTATTTTCGTCTCTGTCTTATTTACTTTATGGCAATATTTCAATGGCTGCTCAAGTTCGAGCTAATATAGTAAGCCACGTGACTAACGATTTAAAAAAAGTTGCTTAGTGTGATAGGCATTTTCTGTTGACTGAAAATATAAAAATAGTTAGCGTTAAACATCATTAAACTTGATATCTTCATAACCACGCGGACGAAGTTGCGGGCAACAGCTAGTAATACATGTATATTTGTCATATCGTTCCGGAAAACGGCTCTAACGATTTCGATGAGTTGCAATATAGGGGTTTACGGGGGCGAAAAATCTAGGTCTCATATCTGGGAAAAATCGTTTTCTCCGTATTTTCACCGAGCAGAGCTTGGTCGTCCAAAGTTTAGAACGATGGCTACCATAGATTAATGAAATGGAAGCATGGAATTAGTATGTATGAACTATCCTATACTACTGTTTGGTACTTATTTATTTAGATGTATAAAAATTATGTATTAGGTATGTTGAAACTGTTTGTACTCCCCGTCACTTGTCCATGTCTAATGAACCCCTCATTAGAAAACCAGCGTCAGACAGCATTTGTCGGGCATTAATGCTGAAATGAACCTTTTTGGCGCAGCCGTGAGGCACACACTATTGCTTTATGATTATTTTACCTTTTTATTTTGTTATTGTGTTTCACGAACTGTGTCCAAATAAATATTATTCTTTCTTTCTTTCTGTACTATTAAATGAGCATTTTCGATTTTCACCCAAGCAAAACTCGGTCGGTACCTGGGTAGGTACTATAAAATAAATTAAGCAAAACTTAAATAATGCATTTCGGTCTTAGTCAATCAGCGCGTCCTTTGACGCATAGGCTCCTCCATTTGTCACGCTCTCGTGTGCCTCTAGCCCACAGGGCACCAGCTGTCTCCACTGCCGACTGACACTATTTCTGGGCCTCAAGTCTGCTATTACAATAGTGTCAGAATGGTCTATCATTCATTTCATAATTGTTGATTTTGACAAGTTTGGTAATCTACTAATATATTGTTTCAAATTCAAATTCAAATTTATTTATTTGCAAATATGGGTAAATAATGTGCAGATGTTTTACATTCATGTAATAGGGTATATCACAGTCTTAGTAACACCATATTTTACCTTTCGGCGTGCAAAGTACGTAAAAAGAAAACACAATAAATAAAAACTAAACAGAATAAAATTAAGAATGAGATCAGTCTATCTGTCTACAGTTTATCCAGCAAATATTCAGATACACTGTAATATGCTTTATTTATTAAAAACCTTTTTAGTTGTTTTTTTAACTTATCAGGCGATGATGCCTCCATTAAATATTTAGGTAGATGATTATATACACGGGGAGCCATGCAAAATATACTGTTATTTAAGAGAGTTGTTTTATTATTAGGACAACAAATTTTATTAATGTGTCGTTTACTTTTATATTTTTCAAAGGAAGTAATGTTTGATCTTACAAAAAGAATAATTTCATAAATGTATATGCATGGAAGTGTTAGTAGTTTGAGATTTTTAAAATATTCTTTGCAACTATCTGTTTGTCTAAGTTTACATATTGATCGGACACATCTTTTCTGAGCCTTAAAAGCATCATCTTTGTAAACAGAATGTCCCCAGAATATTATTCCATACCTTATTATGGATCCCACATAACCATGGTATGCAGACAGTACAGTCGATATATCGGCCATTTTGGAAAGCATATATAGAGCATACGATTGTTGATTCAACTTTAAGCACAAATTCTCAATGTGTGTTTTCCAATTCAAACTGCAATCAATATCTAAACCCAAAAATTTTGTAGTTTCTACGTGTATGACTTCTTTGTTTGAATATTTAATGTTAATGTCACTAAATTGTGCAACTCTATTACGAAATATCATTATGTTTGTTTTATCAAAATTTAATTTTAAATTGTTAAATTTAGTCCATTCCATAATTTTATCGATGGCGTCATTAATATCCTTTTCAAGTGTAATTCTGTCTTTACCGTTAAATACAATAGTACAATCATCAGCAAAAATAAATGTTGGTTGTTTTATAATTTTTGGTAAATCGTTGATGTAAATAATAAATAACAATGGTCCCAATACACTTCCTTGTGGGACTCCTAAGTTCACATACCTGTTTTCGGATGTAAAATGAACCTCTTTGTTGCTTTTTGGGCATATTCGAGTGATTTGGGTAAACTGCTTTCTATTGCTAAGATATGATTCAATTAGTTTAAGAACATTACCACGAACTCCATACATGGCTAACTTCTCCAAAAGTATTTTATGATTAACACAATCAAATGCTTTGCTGAGATCCATGTAGAGCGCACAGACTGGAGTTTTTTTATCAATATTAATCATTACTTTCTGAAGAAAGTTATAAATTGCTGTGTTTATCGTTTTATTTTTACGGAATCCAGTTTGCTCCTCAGCTAGTAGATGTTGCGATTCAAAAAAATTATATAATTTGTTGTGAATTACTTTCTCAAAAACTTTAGATAATACTGGAACTAAAGCTATAGGACGGTAACAGGACATTGAAAATTTATTGTCTTTTTTGAAAAGTGGTTTTATTAATGTAGTTTTCAGTTTATCCGGAAAGACTCCGTTATATATTGCCAAATTTATAATATGACATAGTATGTCAGAAATTTTAAGAGAAACCAGCTTTAATATTTGTGTTGAAATCTGGTCAAATCCGGTGCTGCTAGTATTTTTCATATTATTAATTATTCTTTGAATTTCACTTGGACTAGTCGGACTCATGAACATAGATTTTTGATTGCGAGGTATTTGTATGTTCGTATCGTTATTTAAAGTATCTCCTTTCAGGCCATCAATAAAGAAGTCATTAAATAAATTTGCTATAGTTAAGGGATTATCAATATCATTTTTGCCATCGATGCTTATTTTTTGAATTTCATTTTTTGGTAGTATTAATGTTGATTTTTTAATAACTGTCCACGTTGCTTTGCACTTATTGTGAGCTGTCTGTATGAAATGGTTGTTTTGGGCTTTTTTTGTGGAATTAATGATATGTTTTAATCGTCCTGAGAGAGACTTGAAACTTTTTTTATTTTCCTTTGTACGATTTAAACGATAACGCCACAGTAGTTGACGTTTACGCATACAACATTTCTTTAAACCATTGCTTATCCATCTTGGTCGACTATGCGAGGTTATTTTCGTAAGTACCACTGGAAAGCATAAGTAGTAAAATAAAGAAAAAAGGTCAAAAAAGCGGACAAAAGCTTCGTTGGTATCATGAGTCTTAAAAACTTCAGAGAATGTGAGAGAATTAATGTAATAAATAAATTTGTCTATGTTTTCTTGGCTATAATCACGTCTTTCAATATACCAGTACTTTAATGAACTGCCTATTTGTACAGGGCATGCCAACAATTGGGCTGTATGGTCAGATAGTGCCAACTCCAGGACTTTGCCAGTACACCCACGGATATTAGTTAAAATATTGTCAATGCATGTTCCGCTCGCTAATCTAGTGGGCTCATTGATAGATAGTTTAAGATTATTACAAGTTATTGTTTCCAAAAATGTTTTGGTTAAGTTATTTTTATTTAATATATTTATGTTAAAGTCACCGCAGATTATCATTTTCTTTTTATTACAGCAATATTTATTAAGCAAAGAATTAAAAGAGTTAAAGAAGGTTTGTATGTCCTCATGTTTTGACTTTGGAGGACGATAAATACAGATCACAATAATGTTGTGATGTAGGAGTTCTATACCAGAGCATTCTATGATACTTTCAAAACAGTATTTTTTTAAACCCTCAATTGGTTTAAAATTGTGAGTGTTTCGTACAAGTATACAAGAACCACCTCTTCTATTTTTTCTAAAATTGGAGGATGCAAGAGTAAAGTTAGGTATTGTAAGTAAATGCGTATCTGTATGAGCCATATTATGTTCTGTGAAACATAAGATATCGAATGTGTTTTTTTCATCCTCAAGGGATGCTAAAGATAAAGATAAAAGGTCAGATTTTGCAATAAGTCCGTTAATATTTTGATGGAATATATTAATTTTGTTATGGACGAAAAAAGTTATTATTTTGGTGACAGGTAGCAGATGTATTTTCTGTTGTATCTGTACTTAACTTTGAAGATATATTTTGAGTGTATTTGTATATTTGCTGATTAATTAATTGTTCCAAATTATTAAAAACATTTTGCATTCCATAGTTGTTAAGTAAACCAGTGCGTCGTGAAAACATGGTATAATCAATCGATAAATCTAAGTTAGTATCAAATAATGTTACATAATTATGTCTGTGATTATCTGAATACAGTAAGTTATTAAAAGTTTCAACTCGATAATTAAATGCCGATGAAAAGCTACTACATCTATACGTAGGTAAGCATAATAAAACATTAGTGTGTTGTACTGATAATAAAGTTTCACGAATATTTATAATCAAATCAAAATAGTTAGTAGATTTTTTAAAGTCCTCATCACCAATAAATATCATGCAGTAATCTTCTTTTGAGTAGTCTGTAAGTTTTGTATTTAAATTCCTGATAAGTGTCTGAATTCCACAGTAAGGTGTTAGATAATGGCATAATTGATAACTCTGGAACTTTTCCTCAGCTATTGATAGTAACGGGTTATTCTTGTTACTGCTTATAATGCATAATTTACGTTTGTTTGAGCATAATTCTATCTTCATTCCTTTTGTTAGTTGTGTAGTTTGACGACTCGTTGGAGGCGTATTAACTGTTAGAATGTGGTAACATTGTATAATCCATCAATATCATGGTGTTGATGAACGGCAACACTGTTGCGGAGTGTCATGTTACTTTTTTTGACACTGACGTTGCTTTTTCTTCTCGTTTTGGACTCCCGGCATGGATAGCCTATGTAATTATAATATCCTTAAATTACTATAGAATTACTACTATTTATCTTGAGAATAAATAGGAATAATTGTATGTACCACTAACGTGCTCTTCGTTTCATTTCGGTTGACTCCGAGTATCTTACCACCTGTTACCACGTGCTGCCTGCATCCACTTACTAACCTTTGTGGATTCCGATTAACAATACACTCGCTATTCAGACCTCTCAACAGGTTATGGGCTCAGTGGATTAAAGGCAAGACAAGCCGTGGTGTTTTTCTACACATCAAGGGTGAGTGCGCACATTGTGCACGTGGTCGCACGTCATCATGGTGGACACGTTACCTGATAATGGAGTAGTGGTTCCTGGCACCGGCGCAGCGATGTACTCGCTCGGTGGAGGTATACACGTCGAAAAATTGGAAGGCGTTGGTAACTACAATTCTTGGAAATTTCAAATGAAAATGTTGTTGACCCTAGAGGGGTTATGGAATTGTATTGAGGGTGAGGACAGTCAGACAGACACATCGCGAGATCAACGAGCTCTAGCACGCATATGCCTTAGTGTGAAAGGTGCGTGTCAACAACATGTGCGGCATTGTGTAAAAGCGAAGGATGCTTGGATAAAGCTCGCAAACGCATTTGAAGATAAAGGTCTTTATCGGCGAGTTTTACTACTGCGGCAGCTGCATCACACCGATTACGGTCAGTTTAGTTCAATGACTGATTATATTGATGGAATTATGACACGAGTTCAACAGTTGGCGGACATAGGCCGAATCATAGAAGATGCAGAGGTCGCTGAGCTCCTGCTCAGTGGATTGCCCCAGGAGTTTGACGCTTTGGTCTCTAATTTGGAGACAGCATGTATCACAAACGCATTGTCTAGTGAGCTGGTTCGTTCGAGATTGATACAAGAAGACTATCGGAAGAAAAACTTTTGTGACAGAAACATTGATACTGCTTATGTATCAAAGAATAGAAAAGTACCAAAAAGTAAGGTTATTTGTCACTATTGTAAGAAGATTGGTCACATCAAGTCGAAGTGTTTCAAGATGAAGAAGGACATGACGAAACCAGAAGATACATCGCTTGTGGCTGCAGCATTTATGGCCAAATCACAAGATAGTTGGCTAGTTGACTCTGGGTGCTCCGCACATATGTGTAATGATAAGAATTCGTTTTCAGAGCTAAAAGATTGTAATAATTCAATAAGCATCGCAAATGATGAGAAGTTAGAATGTTTAGGTAAAGGAATAATACACATTAAGACTGGAAATGTGATAAGGAAACTATTAAATGTTTTATATGTACCTAAACTTGCTCATAATTTGTTGTCTGTCAGCTGTCTTACACAAAGGGGCTTTAGTATTTTATTTAATGACCAGGGTTGTTCCATACATGAGAATAGCAGTAAGATTTCTGGCAACCCAATTGTTTGTGCTTCCAAAGATAATGGTCTTTTTAGGGTAGACTTTGAGGTGTGTCGATCTGGTAGGTATTCGCAAATTGTGCATTCTTCTCTCCTGTGTGATAGACAGGAGGACCAGAGTGCAAAGGATGCTGCTCATACTGTGCCTATTGATATATGGCACAGGAGGCTTGGCCACCTTGGTATACAGGGTATGTGTACTTTAAAGAATGGAAGTGTAACTGGTGTTCTGTTTCAGACTGACAATGTGCAGGATCTGAAGTCATGTGTTCCATGTTTAGAGGGAAAGATGGCTGCCAAGCAGTTTCCAGTTGGAGAGGCAAGGCGAGCTACCCAATCCCTCGAATTGATCCATTCTGATGTGTGTGGGCCGTTACCTGAGAGCAGCTGGAATGGTGCGAAGTACTTAGTAACGTTTACTGATGACTACACCAGGAAGACTTTTGGGTATCTAATGAGGCACAAATTGGAGGTAATGTCTCATTTTGTTAATTTTAAAAGACTTGTAGAGAAACAAGTAGGGTTGCCAATTAAAATTTTTAGGTCTGATGGTGGTGGTGAATATTGCAATGAAAGTTTATCTAGATTTTTGCAACAGCAAGGAATAATTCACCAAAAGTCCATACCATACTGTCCGAGTCAGAACGGCGTCAGTGAACGCCTAAATAGGACACTTTTGGAGAAGGCTCGATGTATGCTGAGAGGTGCTGGTCTCTGTGGGCGCTATTGGGGGGAGGCAGTTATGACTGCCATTTATTTAAAGAATAGGTGCCCCACTGCTGCTCTTTCAGGCCGTACGCCAGAGGAGGTTTGGACCGGATCTAAACCAGATCTAAGTCACCTTCATGTGTTTGGTTGCATAGCATACTCTCTTGTTCCTGACAAGAAACGTCGTAAATTAGATCCTAAAAGCAAAAGGTATTTATTTGTTGGATATTCTGAAACTTCAAAAGGTTATAGGTTAATGGACCCTTCAGTTCCTAAGAAAGTTGTTTTGTCCAGAAATGTTGCATTTATTGAGAATAAATTTTATGATAGTTTCAATGACAATAACAATACTGAAAAAGACTGCATTTATTATGAATTGACTAGTGATGTCAATAATTTGAATTCAAATGGTATTAATGAAATTAATTGTAATAATAATGATAGTAATGTGATAAATTCTAGCAAAAGTGTCTGTGATAATATTAATAATTTGAATTCAATTAATGAAAATGTTATGAATACTAGTCAGCATACAAGTTGTGGTAAGGAAAGGTCTGTATTAAATGATACTACAGGTGAGGTAATAGTTTTTTCAGATGTTGAAGAAGAGTACTGCACAGGCAGCGAGGACGAGAGCATCCCTGCTGTTTCGTCAGTGTGTGGCGTGCACCACGAGAGTGTGTCGCCTTCACACGAGGCGTCGGCTAAGGGCGGAGGTGATTCTTCACCCCCGGTAGCTGAGAGTCAGCGTCCTGTGCGTAGTACCAGATCCAGATTACCGGTAAAGTACAATGATTACGAAACAGACTTCTGTTTGACAGCGCATGATTATCCATTTCTTGAACCTCAATCTTTTGAGGAAGCTGTAAATTCTCCTGATAGTCATGAATGGAAGGCTGCAATGCAATGTGAGTATGACTCACTGCTTTCTAACAATGTATGGAAGTTAGTTGATAGGCCCCATAATGAAAATGTAGTAAAATGTAAATGGGTGTACAAGAAAAAGTATGATGCAAATGGCAATTTTGACAAATTTAAAGCAAGATTGGTTGCCAGGGGTTTTACCCAAGTAAAAGGAGTAGATTACAACGATACATTCTCCCCTGTTGTGCGTCATAGCACCATGAGAATACTGTTTTCTTTTGCAAATGAGCTGAATCTAAGTATAGACCATATAGATGTAACAACTGCATTTTTAAATGGTGACCTCCAGGAAACCATATTTATGGAACAGCCTCCTGGCTTTAGTAATAATAATTGTGAAAACAAGGTGTGTTTATTGTTAAAAGGCATTTATGGCCTTAAACAAGCAAGCAGAATTTGGAATGCTAAAGTGCATAATTTATTAACTAGCAATGGCTATAAGCAATGTAAGTGTGAACCTTGTGTGTATTTAAAGCATTCTAATAAGGACATAATAATTGTTGCATTGTATGTGGATGATTTTTATGTGTTTTACGGTACTAAAAATAATGAGCTGTTTCCTTTGCTTGATGATAATTTCAATGTCAGAAACTTGGGAAGTTTGAAAAACTGTTTAGGAATAAATATTGATAGAAATCGAGCAAAAGGTATTATGAAGCTAAGCCAGTCTGAATACATAAAGAGACTATTACAGCGCTTCGGTATGGAAAATTGTAAAACTGTAAAGACCCCTATGCCTACCAATTGTAAATTAGTTAGGGGAGACACTAATTTATGTGATGATCAATATAACTATAGGCAGCTTATGGGATGTCTTATGTATTTATCTGTATGTACTAGACCTGACATCTCATACGCTTGTAGCCAACTGAGTCAGTTTAACAACTGTTTTGATGTGACACATTGGCAGGCAGCTAAAAGAATATTGCGATATTTAGCAGGGACAATTAACTATTCTTTATATTACTATAAAGGGAGTAAATTGAATTTGACTGCTTTTGCAGATGCTGACTGGGCCAATGACCCAAATGATAGAAGATCATATACTGGGTTTGTTGTAAAATTTGGGAATAATGTAATTAATTGGGAATCACGTAAACAACGTTGCGTAGCACTATCCAGTACTGAAGCTGAATATTTAGCAATAACAGATGTATGTAAAGATATTTGTTTTATAAGAAACTTCATGATGGAGATCATACCTAAAGAATATAATGTAACAATATTTAATGATAACCAGTCTGCTCAAAAATTGTTACAAGTTAAAGAATATTGTCATAAACGCACTAAGCATATTGACATCAGATACCATTTTGTAAAAGACTTTGTTCAAAATGACTCTGTAACAGTTAAGTATTTGCAGACAGATTGTATGATTGCAGATGTGCTTACAAAGCCTTTATGTGCTGTAAAACATGATAGATTTATAAAAGATATGAATGTAAAAGTCTGACTTATTATTTAATATGTTGTTGTGATAATAATACTATTTGACGGACTATGTTGATAAATCTGTTTATAAATAATACCTGCTTATTTTTGCTAAGATGTTGATATTATCTATTGACTATGTTGTAAAAGTTGGTAGAGTGGGTACTTACCTTATATTAATAGAGAGTTGTAGAGTACTCACTTGACTTCTATAAATTATAAGAAAAATTGTAGAGCCATAGAGCAATTTGTTAATTTTATGGAGTTCTAGAGTTAATTCTGATTTTGAATGTAGAGCTCTAGTGTAGGTATTTAAGCATGTTTTTCCGATATTGTGTTATTATAGTGTGACATGATGTTGCATGGATTAAGGGGTAATGTTAGAATGTGGTAACATTGTATAATCCATCAATATCATGGTGTTGATGAACGGCAACACTGTTGCGGAGTGTCATGTTACTTTTTTTGACACTGACGTTGCTTTTTCTTCTCGTTTTGGACTCCCGGCATGGATAGCCTATGTAATTATAATATCCTTAAATTACTATAGAATTACTACTATTTATCTTGAGAATAAATAGGAATAATTGTATGTACCACTAACGTGCTCTTCGTTTCATTTCGGTTGACTCCGAGTATCTTACCACCTGTTACCACGTGCTGCCTGCATCCACTTACTAACCTTTGTGGATTCCGATTAACAATACACTCGCTATTCAGACCTCTCAACATTAACAAGAGTGGTACATTCCGGAGCCATGGTGTGGCTTTCCTTTGAAAACTTGGGTATATTTAATTTCTTCAATTGTTTACAATTCTTCGGAGTAGATTGTTTGGGACTTCTTGTACTTGGTGTACTTACTATCATGTCACTTTTGGCGGACATAATAATATTACTATTTGAGATGGTTTTCCTTAAATCCATATTTTCTTTTGACAGCTCATTTATTTTAGCATAGGCAACCTTTAAATCCGAATTAAGTTTCTCAATTTGCGATTTTAGTTCTTGACTTTCATCATTCTCATAATCTGAGGTATTTGGTATGCTGTTAGTGGTGCCATCTAGTGTCATGCTGCTTGAATTGTTATCATTCATCGATGCTTCCAACACTGACCGATTACGTCTTGATCTACGAAGCGTTATATTCCCAAAGAAATTATGCATTTTTATTAGATTGTGGGAAATATTGTTTTATTCATGTTATCAGTTCAGTTTATAAATTAGTAGTAGAAATTATTTCGTAAGAACATACAAAAAGAGAATCAGTATGTGAGATACGAACTCGTGCACTACATAATGGAGACCAGAGCAGGAGTGGACTAAGACAAATGCACTTTTGAAATAGTTAGCAAAATTAAGATTCGGTTTTGTAATGTTTTTGAAAGTTCGTTGAAATGACAGTTAGTGAGATTGAATTTTTAAAAATCGACGCGCTGTTTAATTTTTATTTTTCACTAGATGATAATTTCAAATATTGTCCCGGTTCTATTGTGATGTGGTTGTTCATTGAATATGAGAGTTAATATTTATATTTTAACTTGTTTTATTACACTTTAACAGCTTAAAATATAATTTGAGATGGAACAATGATCACTTATTAAAACACTTATAAAAAGATTAGTCCACTGCGTTAGTTTAGTTGGATAACACTTTCACGTCATTATTACACTATATAGTTCATGTTAATAGTAACATCAATAAAGAATAACTGTTTTAAACATTTTTAAGAAATAAAATAAAATACAATAAGCGGAGCGTAATGTTTACGTGATGGCAGCGCCATATATTATATTTGTCGTCATTATGACTTTCAAATGGTCAGCCACTGACACTCCATTGAAAGAAATGGCATCTATTGGTAATCTCGTACATACCTAATGACAAATGAATGACTGACTTAGGCGGTAATCTGCTAAAATTTTGACAGTTCCTTTGATCAGTGACCTACCATTAGAACGTTATTGTGCAGTCAATGATTTTAATTCGTTACGAGTATCTTGTTTGTGGAATACAATGATCAACCAATGATCGACCATTATGAATTTAGCAGATTACGAACTTTTAGCAAAATGACATTGGGATCGTGTTGGAATGACGAATTTATAAAAATAACAGACTCAAGTCTGCTATTACAATAGTGTCAGAATGGTCTATCATTCATTTCATAATTGTTGATTTTGACAAGTTTAGTCTACTAATATATTGTCGTCATTATGACTTTAAAATGGTCAGCCACTGACACTCCATTGAAAGAAATGGCATCTATTGGATGTGGACAAATGAATCACTGACTGACCCTGCCAACCATTAGAATGTAATTGTGCAGTCATTGCTTTTAATTCGTTAGATACGAGTATCGTGTTTGTGGAATACAATAATCAACCAATGATCGGCCATTATGAATTTAGCAGATTACGAACTTTTAGCAAAATGACAATGGGATCGTGTTGGAATGACGAATTTATAAAAATAGCAGACTTGGGCCCCTGTTTTATGCTCATGTTTTCATATAAACCATAAACAATAAATCCAATTTTCATTCTTTTTTATTTATTTTTTTTCACTATGTCGTCGTCCCAACGTTTACGTTGTCTTCCTCTATTTCTTTTCGATCGATCTGTAATTTGCAATTCCATCACAGCTTTAGAACACTTATCTATTGTTCCTATCGCAGAGCATGTGACCAGCCCATCTCCATTTCAGTCTTTTTTTTAATACGATACATGGAACAATGCCTCCAAAAAGCCTAACTGCTGGATATAGGCGTCTCCAATTACACGCCACATTCAGCTCGATTCTCGGCAACTCACATCCAGCCGCTACCAGCCACACTGCGAAGATCGTCGTTCCAACTAGCCTGAGGGAGTCCTACTTTACGTTTGCCGATTCGCGGTCTCCAATCAAGAACACGTCTACCCCAACGGTTCTACGGCTAATATGGCCGGCACATTGCCACTTCAGCTTGCTTATTCTGCGAGTCTATGTCGACAACTTTGGTTCTCTGCCGGATCACCTCGTTCCGGATTCCATGCAACCATGCAACAGGGCCCCGAATATTGTATAAGTTGATGGCAGTATGAGATAAACACGATTAGAAAATAATTGAGGATCAGCTTTAAGAGCTGACAGTGTACCTATGTCATGATGAAAAAAATGTAGATCCAACTCAATAAATGATTATTCTATATTACTGAAATACCCCTTTCATTGATGATTCATTTAATATAAGGGCGCGGAGCCCTTATAGTAGGTACATACTTGGCTTGCCTTTGAATGCTAAATAGGCGGAGTAATCCACTGCGTGCTGTGACCGCACGGCCACGCTACGTACGGACGCGTGGCTGGCAAACAAATGCAACTAACGTGCGTAGTCTCCGTGCCTTTAGGGAAGTGGCCACATATTGACGCGGTATCAGCTTGAGTCGGTCAGAAACAGTTTTTCAACCGACTTCAAAAAGGAGGAGGTTCTCAATTCGGTTATAATTTTATTTTTTTAATGTTTTTTACGCGATTACTCCGCCAATTATGAATTGATTTTGATGATTCTTTTTTTGTTTGGTAGGGCATGCTTCAGGAGTGCTCTCATATAAATTTGGTCAATATCTGATGAGGGGTTTTTGAGTTAGCTTCAATAATACTCGTACGTATTTTTCCCACCTAGTATATGTGGACGATATTCTAATAGTTCCTGTCACACATAGCAGGTAATGGGTATTCAAATTTTTGTGGGGATAGGTACTACAACTAAAATGTGAAAAATAAAAACTTTTTTACAAAAAATAAAATGGACTTCCAAAAAAAAACACTACAAAGTGAAAAATAACTTTGATTTCGGAAGCCGGTTATTTTTCACTTTGTAGTGTTTTTTTTTTGGAAGTCGGTTTTATTTTTTGTGAAAAAGTTTTTAACTTATCATAACACCACGCCTGGACTGAGATATACCTACACATAGTACACTCGCATTTCTCCAGTTAGGTTTCAGTCGGGGCGAGCGTATTAAGCATCAATCGGGCGCAAATCCAGACTCCGGGCTGCTACTCAGAAAATACAGATAGAAAAACCCTATCACTTAAGTAAGTACGAGTATACACATAAACATTCCGGAATAATTTCTCAAAATGATGGTGAAACCCCATCAAAATCCGTAGCGTAGCACAGTGTTTTACGAGATGTAACTCGTATGAAGACCATTTTTCGGACAATTTTTCACTAAATTAAAATCTCAGTACCTACAGTCTTAGTGCTGTCAAACTAAAATATAGTTAAGTTGTGCCACTTTAGTCATCATCGTTTGACAGGAGTAAACTAAATTTTGGTGATTTTTAGTCTAGTTTAGACGCATTTGTGACAAGAGAATCGGCACCATTGCTTTTTTATATAAAAATCTGAAAGTTTAAGTTATTTAAATGCAATATTTCGTATCCCTTTAAACTTACTACAACAATAGCACATCCTAATTGCGTGGAATCTAGAAACCACAACATTAAATTAATAATCGAGAACAAAATAAATAAAAATCTTGCTTAAGTCTGGATATAACAAAGTTCCTAGGTTTAATAGTCGAAATTTCAATAACCAATACGTCCCATTAAATAAAAATGGAGTCATCAAAATTCAGATTCGAAAGTGACAACAACCCTAGCAAAAACAGTTAATTTGGAATAACTTCTAGATTCCACGCAATTAGGATGTGTCATTTTTGTGGTATATAGGGAAGATAAAGGGCATCATTTCAGTATAAATAACTTTTCCAAATACGACGGAATTACCGAGAAAAAAAATAAAAACTAAAAACCTCGTATAAGTCTGAAATTCTGAATCTAACGAAGTTCCGAGGTTTATTTGTACTCTAAAATATGCAGCATAAAAAACGCCGTCGATGTTTGTAAAGTCACAATTGCGTATCATATTTAGTTTCAGAGAAATGATTGTTTTACTAATTAGCCGGTTGAAAAAAATACGATTTTCAAAAATATTATTCTTAAAAACTAAACATGCTAGTAAAATGGGGATACGAAATATTGCATTTAAATAACTTAAACTACCAGTTTTTTATATAGAAAAATAGTCTTCATAAAACACCATATTTTATTTCATGGCGATCTGAAATATAATTATTAACAGAGTAGTATTCCTAATACACACCGTCTAACATCGCGTTTTTTTAGAGATAAAATATTGCAGATATTTTTTAAAATTAAATTATCCCCGTCGATGGCAACACATGAAATGTCACTTTTCTTTTCGCGCGCATTCTGACATCGCAAGAAAAATTCTCTCTCGTCAAAATATTAATTTAAAATAAGTTTATGATACTCTTTACTAACGTACTACTGCTAAATAACTATGCTATGTGATAGAAAGTGTACAAAGTGCATCATTACGGGAAATCTGAGACGTACTAAGTCCATCGTTATTGGAAATCTGAGACGGCCGCGGCGCTCATCAACGACACGAAGCACCCTAAGTCCTGACCAACATTGGAAGTACTTATATTCTGAGGCCTCCCACAACCTTAATGCGTGAGAGTGCCTGGCTCCAACTGACCACCTTGTACGTGATACTGACAGTGTTTTATATAATATGAGCACTATGGTGGACAGTAACACTGCTTATTGCATGTGTGCTGCAAACTTGTTAAAGCATTATCTCTCCAGTCGACACGAGATGTCCTCAGCAACGTTACCTCCACGTTACTAGCTGGATGAGAAGCTGCCAGAGAGGCACGAGATGCCCCTAGCTTGTAGCTGTACATAGCTAGCTGGTATGCCCTTGCCACCATTACCCCTCCAGTCGACACGAGATGTCTTCAGCAACGTTAATTCCACGTTACTAGCTGGATGAGAAACTACCAACGCGGCACGCGATGCATTTAGTGATGTAACCCTACATAGCTAACGCTGGTATGTACTCGTCGTAAGAGGTAAGTCCCATTTCTATGATCTTGGCTAAGATATTGTAAAAAGTTGGTTCTATATGCTTTAATCCATGGGCATGAAGGCTGCGAGACAGCTCTACCTAACCTTGCACATCGTCTGTGTGTTATATATATACTTGCAAAAGGATTATACTCCCTATAGTGAGGGATTCCACCACACTATCTGGATTGTTATCAGTGAGTACGGGATACTCTTAACAACATTGGTTTTATGTTGCTAGCTGGTACATATTTGACATACTGGGTACATGCTCAGCCTTACTTAACCCTGCACATCGTCTGTGCGTTATTGTATATAAACTTGCAAAAGCATTATACTCCCTATAGCGAGGGATTCTACCCCGCCAACTGGATTGTTATCAGCGAGTACGGGATACTCTTAACAACATTGACTCTACGTTGCCAGCTGGTACATATTTGACATGGTCGGCACATGCTTAGCACGAGATGCTCATAGCATTTAAACCAGGACCATGCATGATCTAGCTTCACATCAAGGATGATAATATTATCAAAGCACACCTTGTCTTGACTGATTACCTCATACCAGCTAATGTTACACATGCCCGCTACGGATATAAACACCAGCTGCAGCCCATTAAAATGCCATTATATTTATATTCATGGCTATACCGCTGAGTTGCCATCTTTAACAAACAAATATACCTAATTAAAAGAAATCACCGTGTACAAGATACTCAGTGACTTACCTAAGCACAAGGTGACTTAATTATCCTGATACAAATTGATAAATGATATTTATTTCATAAATTAAAAACAATGCAAAATTGTGTAATTTTACACTCATACACTCAAATACTAGTACAAGATACTATGTTAATATGATACAATGGCTGATGACAAATTACTCATGGACCAAACCCCTACAAAGTACCATTCCATGTTCATATTTACTCATAAGGCATATGCCCTACTCCCAGATTCCACTAAACGGAGGGAACAAGGGATTGACATATTCCAGAAACAAATTGCACTGGTTACCTCTATCATAGGAAAAGCAGTGACTGATCCTATGCTTATAAAGAACATAAGCACAAAACAAACTGTTGACTGACCTGGCCGAAGAAACAAAATACCTGACAATGTCAATGTTCACTTCCACCAAAACAAAACCAGAACAAAAGTAATATCATCTCTAACTGACATGAATTTCTATTTACTCTATTTGATAAACAAAGAGATACATTTAACAAACTCAAGCATACAACTTTATAGCCACAATCAATAACAATTAACCAATAAACATTAAAACCACAAGAAACTCACTCTTATGATAATAAAGAAAACTTACCAATTCTATTGGAAAACGTAAAACTAGTACAACATGAGCTGGTCTGTCATAGTAAACAAAAAAATTCAAACATCCAACATGTCATAGTAAATAAAAAATTAAAACAACTAATTACAATAACAGGAATCACTCATTACTGAAAACAAAATTAATAGTTGTGGTAGACCTTACAAACAACCCGGCTTATATCTACACTCCAAGACAACAACTCAAACATAATAGAAAATTCAGTTTCACCCAGAACTTAAAACTATTACTAAGCCCCCCTAGGATAGTGAGAATTCCACCACTTGATTGGCAAAAAAAAGACAAATATTCCCAGTACTAACTCTAGTACTTAATACTGACAATCTGTGCACTATTCAATCATTGTTGTCCAACATACCAAAATAGATTGATGTAAGATCTCATCCTATAGGTCCAACATACCAATATAGATAGATGTAAGATTACCCCTATCACTCTTACCTCCAAGAACTTTCCCATCACCGGATAACCAATAAAGGGTTGATTACATACATTGTCGGATAACTTCCTTGCATACTTTAACTGTATTGACTAAATTACCATTAGTGAATGACACTTACCGAAACAATATTTCCTATCAACCTACCCTGATTACTTACTTGACAAATAACAAGACTGCCATAAATCATAATACCTAAAGATACTACCATAATGTACTTAAATGCGATGGAATGGATGGATTTAATGGATTGTGATGGAGATCTAACACCTGACAAACTTACGTGAATTGCTAGGTTCTACTGCTAAGTCTTTTTTACATGAACCACATGACTTGAAATACATAAGTAAAAACAAAAGTTAAAGCATTAGCGACCTTAGTCGCATTACATAACATCAGGCCCGTATTTCCAAAAGGGCCAGGCAGAGATGGGTGACCTAACTCAAAGGTTATAAAATCAAATATCTAATTAAACATTCAACCATTCCAATTACTAGCCTAAATACTTAATAGTAGATTTCAGTGATAATTACATCACTAAAATGAAATTTTCAAAGAAACAAAGAGGGGGGGGGGGGGGCGCATTGTGATGTGAAGATAAAGTATTGATGGATTGTGATTAGGACATGAACAAGGTCAAGTACCATATAATCAATGTAGAGAACATGAATGAATTAACTACAAATTATTGCACACTAAAACAATCTGCTCACCAAGTGCACACTATAGCTAACTATACAACTCCTTACTTGAACTATATAACCCGTCCCATAATTCAATCTTGGATATAGTATGAGGTCAGAGAAAGAAGTTTCATAATTTTATGCTTCTAAAATGAACCTACTATTTTCGATTAGCTCTACACATGCCAATTATACTTTTGAACACTTTCACTCTATGTAAATTATGAAAGAAAAATATTTTATTTCGGACACACAGGCAAAATGGTAACTAACATTAAGAAGAGTAAGAGACTTGTGTGAGGCCACAAAGCGAAACTTTGCCAATTTAACCTATTAAATGGTGCTTGCAAAAAACTTAAAATTGACCAAGCGTAAAGCTCATTCCGTGCTTGACACTATTTTCCAAAATAACCTCAATAACCAAACTCGTAAGCTAAAGCGGCAAAACCTCCCTACCAAGTCGCTGAATCTGAAAGAAGATGAAATAGTTACACAATTACCCGGGCATAGACTATGTCAGGGGATTGATTAAGGAACATTGCCGCAATGGCGTCGAGGCGTCAATTACATAAGAATCCCTACCGATTCTGATAGATGCTATCCTAGTGACTAATGCTCGGTTACTATAAACAAAACGAATCATGTTGCTTAACAATGGTAGCATTTTATATACCAAACAAATAAATAGATTCTGTGATAGGTACTCCCATATGGGAGTGCCTTCTATGTAGAGCTATGGGGCTTTTTGCCCCATTATCGGTAAAGATACAAGGGTCTGAATTCTAACCAATAAGCCAACGCCCATACTACGTTGAATACACCGGTTATCGTCAGATCACCGAAGTTAAGCAACACCGGGCGTGATCAGTACTTGGATGGAGGACCGCCTGGAAAAACCACGTGACGTGGCAAAAAAAAAAAAAAAAAAAAAAAAAAAAAAGAAGTTGGCCCTAATGCTGACTCTGTGGACTAATAAAACAAATAACGTTTTAAAGTGACCCTAAAGTTTATAACTAAGAATAATAAAAGCGAGAGTGATTCACTCTTCCCTTCACAGGACAATACATACAGCACCTCAACTTAGAGCTGGCATCAATCGAGAGAGACACAATGTGGGGTTACTTGCTGTTGATTATGCTTTTATGCTGATTAACAATAGCTTATTATTCCTTAATAACCATGGCTAATCGGGGAAATAAAATTACCTATTCAATAAACCAGAATATTTATAATTAGATAATTTACTAACTAGCTGAATTATTGCAGACAACTCTAAACATCTACTCTGTTAATAATTATATTTCAGATCGCCATGAAATAAAATTGGGAATCAAACGAGCTTACCTGTTAAGCGAAGTCTTGATTCTAATTTTATGAATGGCGATCTGAAATATAATTACCCACCCGCCACTAGCTAACAGCCCCAAAGCTGCAATAATTAGTCTACCTAATTCACTTATCCTTTCAGGAAAACCTAGTGAATATAAGTATGCGGAACTACTCTGTACAGAAAACAGAGCCTGTTCCTTATCTTAAAAGGATCTCTAAAATAAGTGACATTTCATGTGTTGCCATCGACGGGGATAATTCAATTTTAAAAAATATCTGCAATATTTTATCTCTAAAAAAACGCGATGTTAGACGGTGTGTATTAGGAATACTACTCTGTTAATAATTATATTTCAGATCGCCATTCATAAAATTAGAATCAAGACTTCGCTTAACAGGTAAGCTCGTTTGATTCCCAATTATATTATATTATTATATTGTTATTGAAGTAGTCAGTCTGTGTGACCGCGTTGTTCTTCTAAACTAAGCCACAGTAGTTTAGAAGAACAACGCGGTCACACAGACTGACTACTTCAATAACAATATGTACATATAGATAACAGCGGCGATAATGCGTAACCCGCTTACAGTAGCAATGGTTTTCAGTTTGACAGTTCAAGAACATTCATTGCGTTATTTACGTTATTGAGCTGACAAATTTTACGAACACATGAAGCAATGAAATCATTCAGCACCCTAATTGCCACGCAATCTGAATCATTTTGATAGATATTGCTAAGCCATTGCTTCAGAAGGTCGAAAAAAAAATCTACTCAGCAACGTAAATAACGCAATGAATGTTGTTGAACTGACACAATTAAATAGATTTTTAGTGGCATGAGGAACAGGGTGTAAAGTTCACTCATCCACCATTGAAAAGGGAGGATCCTCTGACCAGACGGGTGTTGTGTCTGGCGGGCCGACTGCCCGACTGTTGATGTCGGATAGTCTTATACAGGGTGTTTGGCGCATGGACCGACACAATTTTTTCAGGGATTTGGGAGGTCATTAGCTAGGTTCTACCCATACACCCTTTGTCCCAAATGTCACGGTTGGTTACATATGATTATTTTTTTAAAATGAAAAAAAATCCCAAAATGTGTCCTTTAATTTGAAATAACTTTTTTGTTTGTGGGTGTAGTGGCACAAAACAAATTTTGTTGCATTCTCCAAAGTCCTTTAAATCTAAAAACATCTTTGTTTTATACAACTGGTTTCAAGAAAATTCCTTACAAGCTTCCAAAGTTAATTTTTGTATTTAATGAATGAAATTTTACAACTTCTAAATTAATTATAAAAAAAACTAAAAGCTATTTTGAACTTAGCTAGAACCTAGCTAATGACCTCCCAAATCCCTGAAAAAATTGTGTCGGTCCATGCGCCAAACACCCTGTATATGTCGTTCGCGCGGTAAACTCTAATTGGGCGATGCAGAATTTGTGTGACGTCATGTCTTTGATGTGTAGTTCGTATATGGCGGTGTGACCGCCGGAGACCGGAGGTCGATAGTGGTCTGAGTCTTGTATCTTGCGATGCTTCACAGTACCAGTGGAGGTTCCAGTGAGTCAGAACCGGGTGCCGCATAGTTCGCGGTGAGTCAGAACTGTCTGCGGTGATTCCCCAGTCAGTCGGGGTGGTGCTGCGTCACGATCCAGTGAGTCGGATGTGGTATAGCGCCGGGTTGTGGCTGACTGCTAGCGTCAACCAGGAGAGGATAGAAAGAGCTCTGCTTGTGAGACCGACCGAAAGTGCAGGTACTGTACCAAGGTTGCTGATGAGGCTGAGGGTGATGACCAGGAATGCGCGTTCACTGCATGTTGGTGGTTAGGATACCCATTGAAGACGTGGGTGCTGGCTGTCTGTGTGACTCACCTCACGAAAGCTTGCAGGAGTGATGATGGTGATGACGTCACGCTGAAGTAGTTGCACAAAGGCTGCGTTGACGTTCATACTCGGGGTCACCAATTTAGGGGTATGAGAAACAGGGTAAGTTCACTCATCCACCATAGAAAAGGGAGGATCCTCCGACCAGGGTGTTATGTCTGACGGGCAACTGCCCAGGTGTTGATGTCGGATAGTCTTATGTATGTCGTTCGCGCGGTAAACTCTAATTGCGCGATGCAGGATTCGTGTGACGTCATGTCTTTGATGCGTAGTTTGTATGTGGCGATGTAACCGCTACAAATTAGTCTTAATTATTTACGAAAATGACGCAATTAGGGCGAGGTATAACATGAAATCACCGATCTAATTTCCTAAAATGGTCGTACAGACGCCAGCACGTCAACCTACTACAATGTGTCAAATTTCTTAAATATATTTTCAACTTTATCACTAGTGCGTAAGGTTCAAAGTTGATTGGAAAAATTTGACAGTTTCGGGTAGGTTGATGTGCTGGCGTCAGTACCTATTGGTAGCAGACTTCCTCAAAACTTTCACTCTATATTTAAAATGTCTATTTTTAACAGCAGACTTTTCCATGACGATAATTTTATTAAATGTCAATATCAAATTATCCGAAAAAGAACCGGAGTTACCGATAAAGCATGCAGAGTGAGCAAGCGACAGTGGGCTGGCCTTATTTGTCGAAGAGCCGATGACCGGCGGAGCAGACGAGTCCAGGGCCTCAAGTCTGCTATTACAATAGTGTCAGAATGGTCTATCATTGATTCCATAATTGTTGATTTTGACAAGTTTGGTAATCTACTAACATATTGGCGTCATTATGACTTCCCAATGGTCAGCCACTGACACTCCATTGAAAGAAATGACATCTATTGGTAATCTCGTACATAATGAAAAATGAATGACTGACTTAGGCGGTAATCTGCTTAAATTTTGAAAGTTCCTTTGATCAGTGACCTACTCGTACCATGAGAACGTCACTGTGCAGTCATTTCTTTTAATTCGTTACGAGTATCGTGTTTGTGGAATGATCGACCATTATGAATTTAGCAGATTACGAACTTTTAGCAAAATGACAATAGGATCGTGTTGGAATGACGAATTTATAAAAATAGCAGACTTGGGCCCCTGGAGTGGAGACCGCGCGTATCGTAGGTCCATGTAACCCCCAGGTACATGGACCTACGAACTTAAAAAGGTGGCTGGGACTGACTGGATACGGAAGGTGGAGGCTAACGTGTTGTGGCGCAGCCTGGGAGAGGCCTATGTATGTCCAGCAGTGGACTACGATAGGCTGAGTTGATCGGTTGAATGTCATTACCTACCTATTATGATAAAATCATGAACTAATGATTTGTATAAGAGATTATGTAGCAATATTAATTTTATTTACAGTATGTTTTACACTGTTAGGAGTTAGTATAGTATATAAATCTCGCCCGTGGTGTGTGGGTGTCCTTTATCCTCGGCCTACCCGTTCGGGGATACCGGCGTGATGTTATTTATTTAAAACGATTTAAGTTACTTATGTCGTGTTTTATTTTAAAAAACCGGCCAAGTGCGGCAAAACGGTAAAAGTCTGTTGGACGGTCAATTGTATGGGACCCCCTTAAATATTTATTTTATTCTGTTTTTAGTATTGTTTGTTATAGCAGCAACAGAAATACATCATCTGTGAAAATTTCAACTGTCTAACTATCACAGTTCATGAGATACAGCCTGGTGACAGAAGGACAGACAAAAAAGACGGACAGCGGAGTGTTAGTAATAGGGTTTCGTTTCACCCTTTGGGTATTGAACCCTAAACATGAAACAAGAACAAAGGAAGTCCACCAGTATCGGGAATAGAAAGAAAAAGAAAGAAAGAAAATACATTTATTTGGCACAACAAGCAAAGGCACACAAGTAGAAAGAGAAAAAAAAAAAGATAATAGGGCAACAGAGAGAGGAACCTATTCTTAACACGACGAGCCGTGTCCAGAAGGGCCGCTTTCTGAATCAAGCCAACAACATCAAACATCACAAATGCGCATAATGTAACTATGATTCATTTATATGTTGTTTGGTCCCCTGACAGTAGTTTAGACCCAAGTTTACAACCCTGAAAACCTTGTGCTACTCCCATGGTGCTCGAAATTCGGGCACTCGTTTCAGTTTTTTTGAAAATATGCCTTATGGACACATGTTTACGTATATTTGTTCATTATTTTTGTGAAGCAAGCATAATTTGATACAATCTGAGCCCAACCCAAGCACTCTAGGTCTATTGGTTGCGAAGATACAGCTAGTCAAAGTTGGACATTTTTTCTAAAAGGTGAAATATTATCGATTTAGGGTCATTTGCCAAGCTCGTACCGGCAAGGAACTAATGGTCCTTTTAGAGAAAGTGTTTAACATGAGAGTTGATGTTGATCCCCTTGCCATATTCCTTAATATGAATTTAGCATGATTGTCAAGTAATAATAACAAAAAAATAAGTCTTACCTTCCGTTCTGATCATCAGCAAATACATAGACACAAAGTACACGAACAAAACGAACATTTTCAACACTTCTTATTTTTACCTCAAAATCACACTGACGCCTTCCAACTTAAATAATTTAATGGCCGTGCAGTGGACACACGAATTATGCTAAATAAAATTGACAGCTACTAAATGAATGTATTTGAGTTAATTTTCCATTTTCCTTGTTAGTTGTAATAGGTTAGGCAATGTAGGTACTTACTACTTAATGGTAAAAGGATAATTAATTATTTTAAGTACATTATTTCCATTGGGTTTTCTGAGAATTTTGACGGACCAAGTTATAATTTTATGGTGAAATGCGGGTCCCGTTTCTAAGGAGAGTTTCATGATAAAACCCAATAAAGCCTCGTGCAAACTGGCGCGACGCGACAGTGCACCGCAACTCTAACAAAATAATTTCTATAAAGAACTTCACGGTAAAACAATAAACGGTGTCGCGTCGCGCCTGTCTGCATGAGGCTTAATACTGCTATACCCGGGGGTCGAACTCGAGATCCCCACGATAACGAGATGGATGAAAAAAAAATAGTTATTTGTTATACAAGAGTGCAAAGTTGCTTTTTAACCGCGTGTTCAATTTTGATGACCGAGCAAGCGAAGGATTCTAAAATTGAATCACGAGCGCAGCGAGTGATTCAAAATTAGAATCCTGAGCGTTAGCGAGGGAATCAAAAGAGCACGAGGTGAAAAATCTTTGCACTCGAGTGCAACACGTAACTTTTCATTCCACCTCAGCGAGGAAATGACTAAATGCAAAAAAAAAAACGTTTACAATCACAAGATAGGTACACTTTTATTTCAGTTTAGGTATTAATTACTACATTATGACAGGTAAGTATTACAGAATAATCTTTAAATTATAACAAAATAATACTAAGGTATAATTAAGAAAATTTTAAAGTAACGTTGCTACAGTTATTTAAATTGAGTGTAATATTTTTGTTTGGTACTGTAATATTGGTGTTAGTCACTTGTGTACTGTTTTTCGGTAAACTATCTGTCATACTTAATAGTTGTACCGATTCATCGGATTCCCTTGGCGTGAATGTTGGAGAGAGAGGGAGATGGTTAGGTGTTTCATAACGGCTTATTTTTGATGTAGAAGGGCCAGTACAAGGATCCGATTGAGGCTCTTTCAGTGTAATGGCTCCTACGATGCCTTCACATATTTTAGACTTATTTTGGATGGAATCCTCTATGTATCCCTCTACAACTGCATTGGACTTCCAGCCTCCGTGGCGCTTAAGGGACAGCAGATCAGCTCCGGAATCAGCCAAAAGTGTGGCTGAAGTTCGTCGGAAACAATGACCCGTGTACAACAGGGGTTCTGGAAGTTCAAGAAATGTTGCTATTTCTCGTGGGATACTGCCAATTTTATTAGTACCCATAGGCTGTCTAACACACTTTCCATTGCGATACTGTAGAAAAAATCGATTGATTGGAGTGTTAGGCGGGCGTAAGGCTTGATATTTCTCAACAATCGTTACGTATTCCTTGCGAATGACGAAGTTGCGGTCTCTTTTTGTCTTTGTATTAGGTAAATTAATTAATAGTAAGTCATCTGAATGTTTCTCAATGTTTTTGACATTAAGTTGTGTTAGTTCATTAGTTCGACATGCTCCGTTTATTCCAATAATAAGAA
Organism: Xanthia togata; assembly: GCA_963853775.1. Taxonomy (NCBI): domain Eukaryota; kingdom Metazoa; phylum Arthropoda; class Insecta; order Lepidoptera; family Noctuidae; genus Xanthia; species Xanthia togata. Next base: position 7,113,550 of record OY970817.1, on the reverse strand, counting down.
CAACCTGTAACGTAAAGAGTATTGTAGTAGATAAATGAATAAAATTGATATGAACGCATAATTATGCCTATCAACATCTACTAAGTATACTATTTAATTGAGATTAATATACTTAAGTAGATACTGAATGTGCAACTGACTTACTTTTGCCGCCAAATATACGGAATCGGGTGCTTCGTTAAGAAACTTTTCAATATCAGATACTGTGAAAACCTTCGATTTTTTTGGTTGATGACCAGATGAGGCTCTTTTTAAAAATGCCACTAATTTAGGATAGGTATCGATATGTTTGTCTTTTTTCATCTTTATTGTTGCTTTTAGCATCGAATACGTACTCCATAGAGTGCTTGCTTTCTTGTTCTCGGATAATTCTATAAAATATGCCAGCAAAACGTTTTCTGAGAAAGTCGCCACGTGTTGAACATATCGTACTGTTTTAAATACTTCTCGCGTGATTGTTGAGGGAGAAAGCTCATTTGCGCATTATTAACAGTTTCAGTCAATTCTGTTGGCGTCAAGCAAACTTCCTCGTCGCTAGAATCACTCATTTTAGTTTTTTCACTTGTTTTCAAGTTTCTTGTTTTTAATATACCTAAGGTTTAACAATGACGTGAAAAAATGCCGCGTAAAGAACCGCGTACAAAGCAAATTGAAAAAAGAACACCAAGAAGGTTCCGAGTCTGAGTTTTTAACAAATTAAAAAAAAGTTGTATGATATATTCGGCACCATAGAGGTAGCAGTAAATAGGTTTAATGTTTTTTTCATCCCACCATCTCGGAAAGAGTATTTTTAATCTTCAGTATCTGAGTGGAAAAGCCGTTTTTATTCTCTAGAGGATAAAGTAAATTGAATTTAGAACATCGTGTGCACTAAGTTTGTGAATTAAAAAAAACATTAAACCTATTTACTGCTACCTCTATGGTGCCGAATATATCATACAACTTTTTTTTAATTTGTTAAAAACTCAGACTCGGAACCTTCTTGGTGTTCTTTTTTTGCATTTAGTCATTTCCTCGCTGAGGTGGAATGAAAAGTTACGTGTTGCACTCGAGTGCAAAGATTTTTCACCTCGTGCTCTTTTGATTCCCTCGCTAACGCTCAGGATTCTAATTTTGAATCACTCGCTGCGCTCGTGATTCAATTTTAGAATCCTTCGCTTGCTCGGTCATCAAAATTGAACACGCGGTTAAAAAGCAACTTTGCACTCTTGTATAACAAATAACTATTTTAATTCACAAACTTAGTGCACACGATGTTCTAAATTCAATTTACTTTATCCTCTAGAGAATAAAAACGGCTTTTCCACTCAGATACTGAAGATTAAAAATACTCTTTCCGAGATGGTGGGATGAAAATGTTATTTATTATTACGAGGGCGGCACTGAAAATTTCGGGAATCAAGGAAGTGACACAACATTAGGGCCCTCGCCCACGGGCGACTTTTTGTAGCGATGCAGTCGCGATGCTCTCGCGCGTAGCATCGATACAGACGCGAAGCAGTCGCTAGCTGTGTGCCCGCGCCCACGGGACCAGATTCAGTCGCGATTCGGTCGCGATGCAGTTCCGACACGAAAATACCTTGCAATCTTATTCGAATACTCAGGAAGACGTGAGTCCCATATTACAGGACGCTCCTGAATTGCCGTAATAAACGTTTCAGTGTCAAATGACTCCATTTTGCGCCTGTGACGGACAACAGCACGCACTCTGGACCTGTCTGTGTTGTACTGATGCCGGTTTCCACTCACGCGCCGCGCCACACTCCCCCCCCCCTCCTTTCTCTCTACCGATGTCATCCGACGCGGTCGCGCGTTTGTATCGATACAATCGCGATGCACTAGCGCGTTAGTAGCGCGTTGGCATCGCTATTGTAGCGCGTTGCAAATGCGATTAACACGCGTTAGAAGAGAAGCGATGCAGTCGCGCGTTTAGCAAACGCGCGACTGCATCGCTACAAAAAGTCACCGTGGGCGAGGGGCCTTACTATTTAAAAATGTATTTATTGCTTTTCGAAGTATTCTCCGCGAAATTTGACACATTTTTCCATACGATGGAACCAATCATTTCACTATATCATCTAAAGATAATAATGAATACCAACTTACCAAACAACAAGCCAACGATTCAAGAACAATAACCATGTGACGTTGGGTGGTCGAAACCATTAATTAATGACAGATTAAAAAACCAATTCCGTCAGCTTCGGTCCCAGAATTTTAATGTAGCTGCAAGTCACATATTCGAAGAAATAACAATAGCTGCAGCATTATTAAATGCCTTTGGGGTACCATAGGCTAACACAGCAAATAGTAAATCGTATACCTCACCATACTCCTTGGAATCAATTAGGCGAGTATGTTATTGCAAATAATCTAAATAGAAGAAGGGCTGATTTTGAATACATGAATGCTGAAGTTCCTGGACTGGATTACTTTCCTATTTTAAGTGCCGATGATTTAATTATCTATGCACTTGGAACGTATCAAGTACAACAAGCTCGTACTACGGAGAACACGTGAAAAGTGACGGCTCGTATGTCATAGAGGTATGCAGAGAACCCAATATTAATGATTTTTCGGTGGTAACCTTAAACTGGATTGATCCGTGGCTTCTAAGAGGCAGAATCCAATCCAGGCATTCTTCTAGTAGACGGATATACTACGTGTATATTCTCGTAGAAAGAGCTACACAAGGGCTGGATCACCTGAAATGCAATTTTGGGCCACATTGGGAAAAGGACCTTAGGCTGCCGTTCGCACGTTAGGTATATCAAAATAATTTGACTCCGTTGGCAAAATTTTTAGACACGATTATTCGACATGACATTGAAAACGAAATGGATGAAGAAAGTTAAAAAATGTGTTATAACTTATCATTTTATAAAATCCAATTTATTGTGTTTTTTTTATTAGACCCAATACTAACGTCACACTGACAGACGGTCGTAAAACAGTAAAACCAATCTCTAATACTCGTATGATAAAAACAAAATTAAAATTTATTTACGAAAGACAGTATCTAATTGAAGTATTTGTACTCGTATATTGATGACTTTTTAAAATCTTCAAATGCAAATATCTTAACTTCGATATCACTTAGTACAAAAATAATTGAACATAATGGTGCCGATTCTGTTGTTCACAAACTAAACTAAATTTAAGTTCAGTGCATCTTTTTCTTTCTATTTCATTAAGAAAAGGACAGAAGATACATTTTAGTTTAGTCCTGTCAAATTAATCAGCGCCTGACGTAAATTGACGTAATTTTAGTGGGCAAAGTTTTTAATCACGTCAAAACTTGTATGGATTAGGTTCAGGGGCTGATTAATTTGACAGGACTAAACTAAAATGTATCTTCTGTCCTTTTTTTAATTAAATAGAAAGAAAAAGATGCAATGAACTTAAATTTAGTTTAATTTGTGAACAAGGGAATCGACACCAATGTGTACCTACTTAACACAACACAATAAAGTGACAAGAAAATGATTGCTGGCCGCTGAAAATAGTTATTTATCCAACATGTGAGGAAAGTTCGTTTTTCCTATGAGTTTTGATTTTGAGTCTTGAGCGAACGAAGGATTGAAAAATAGAATCACGAGCGCAGCGAGTGATTATAAATTTCAATCCTGAGTAAGCGAAAGACTCAACAAAACGAATAGCAAATGAACTTGCTCACATGTTGCATACAAAACTTTTCACCACGACCAGCAAGAAAGTATTCAGTCATCATAGGTAAATAAATTAAATACACACAAAGCAAATCAAAATAATTCTTTATTTTTTAAAATATCTGTAAAACTTAACATAAAAAAAATCAGGCAAGGTTAGTTTCTGAACGGGATCATTACTTTCCTCACTGTTCAAACAGTGAGGAAAAACCAACTTTCCTCACTGTTCAAGCAGTGAGGAAAAACCAACTTTCCTCACTGTTTTCGTAGAGGAAAGAAACTTCTTTCGTGCGGGAGTGGTGAAATAGTTATTTATCCAACATGTGAGGAAAGTTCGTTTTTCCTATGAGTTTTGATTTTGAGTCTTGAGCGAACGAAGGATTGAAAAATAGAATCACGAGCGCAGCGAGTGATTATAAATTTCAATCCTGAGTAAGCGAAAGACTCAACAAAACGAATAGCAAATGAACTTGCTCACATGTTGCATACAAAACTTTTCACCACGACCAGCAAGAAAGTATTCAGTCATCATAGGTAAATAAATTAAATAGACACAAAGCAAATCAAAATAATTCTTTATTTTTTAAAATATCTGTAAAACTTAACATAAAAAAATCAGGCAAGGTTAGTTTCTGATTCACTTTTCAAACAGTGAGGAAAAACCAACTTTCCTCACTGTTCAAGCAGTGAGGAAAAACCAACTTTCCTCACTGTTTTCGTAGAGGAAAGACACTTCTTTCGTGCGGGAGTGGTGAAAAAAAAATTACGCCACAGTCCATACAAAGTTACTCAAACCCATTGATGTATTATACGTACCATCGAAGAAGTTCATATCTATACACCGTTAGAACTATTTTTGCTTGCAGTACTCGGCCGCTATAGAACTGGGGCGGTAACAGATGTGGTCATCGTGTTCACGGGATTTTGTTTTCAAACTGCTTAGATATGAAGTTCTTCGATAGTACATCGATGCTCAAACCCCTTTCCGTATAAGATTGGTACCTAATATGTAAGACGTTGGTTCGGATGGGATACGTAATTTTCGTTGTTACCAAATAGTTGCGATACATGCGAAATTAGAGCAAAATATTGTGTTTTCTATAGGTAGGTACTTTGCCACGAAATATTGAAGAAAAACATTTTTTTTACGCAGCAATCCCGTGGCGTAGGGAAATTCTAACTGTGCGCTTGCACTGGCCAATAAACATCGACTTCAAAGTCAAATTCGAATAATTTATTTCAAAAAGGCACATAAAACGCACTTTTTAAGGTCAAAATTTACAAAAAACCTACCTAATTGATTCTAGTCGCCCCTTTCAAAAGGTAGTTTTCGTATGGAGAAGGATGGGCAAGAAATTCCACCTTTACTCTTTTAAAATGTTTTCACAATATCTTTTATGTAACATTAACTACCTATATAAATATCAAGAGTAGATATAAACGCTGAAACACATTTAGTATCTTCAATATTGTGGTAGGTAAATGAACGAAGGCAAAGACTTAGGTAAGCATGAATACGTAGCACAATGCTAGCTTTAAAAAAATCAAAAAGTACTTAGTTTATTCTTGTAATGACTAAGCTAATAAATACGAGATTTTGAATTTAGAATTTTTATTTTTGTATAGAGAAGCGAAATTTTGTATTTCGAATTTATTTTTTACGCTAAATTTCGATTTTTAATTTGTGAAATATACGTAACCGTATATACGTATTGAGGTGTTGTCCTATTACACTATGGGACAAACATACCTACCTAACTAGTAACTGGCGAAATAATACCATAGGTACACCTCTGCTCTACGAGGGCGTATCCTAAAAGTTGGCAACGTCGCAAATAGCTGTCAAATATTTACCTGTTTTGATTAATTTGGCAATAATACTGTATGGAAATATGAAATGTGACTAACTAGCGAACTAAAATATTGTTAATACATAACATAACAAACATAACATCACGCCTTGTTTACCCGAAGGGTTAGGCAGAGGTGTAGTACCTGTAGAGTAGGTACACCCACTTTTCTTTTTTCCACAGTATTATGTCGTATGGCATTTTACTATGGGGTCGGGCTGCTGACATTGAATCCATTTTTATTTTACAAAAGAGAGCTGTCAGAGCCATTTATAATCTAAGTCGTCGCGAATCTCTCAGGGAACTATTTAAAAAGATTAATATTATGACGGTACCTTGCCAATTCATTTATGAAAATATTATGTATGTGAGAAAAAATCTACATCTTTTTTACGCATCTATTATGCGTAAAAAAGATAGAGTTTCGACCGATCCGAGACATTTAAGTGAGCATTTTAAGATGTTATTAGTGTAAGCAGTTGTTGGTAGATATAAAACTAAAAATGTAATTAAATGCTGCTCCTTGGTAAACGCATCACTTCAGAACCAATTTGGCAATTTGTTCGTAATTTTAGTGTCCAAATCAGGTTCTTACGCAAACAAAACTTTTAAAAGTTGCCGGGAATATTACCGGATTTTCCATGAGAATTTTGTGCTTATGAATTATTTAGATTTGAACAGGACGCTGTCTGGTCAGCTACTAAATAAATAATTGCATGTTTTTATTTGACTTTATTATATCCACTTTATACAAAATATCAACGGTATGTCTGTGTTTATTAAGTTTACTTCAGAATGACTTGTTATTCACGGTAAATCGAATTTGAATTCAGAATGCTTGTAGGTACTATTGAAAATGACGTCAATGATAATTGAAGTTGTAGCCGAAATTAAACTTTATGTGTACCTACACATAAAGTTTAATTTCGGCTACAACAACAAAATTAAGTAATTATTCCGAAATCACATAAATTGGAACGTAGACTTATTAAATAAAAATACTTTCGAGTACGTATTATTAACAAGTTTATTTACAAAAATATCGTTTTCTCGGTATTTACAGTCTTGTTTTTAAATAAAAATAAATAAGTAAAATTAATTCTTATAGAAAAAACCGGCCAAGTGCGTGTCGGACTACGCACAATGAAGGTAGTTGGGATGAATTTATCTCAAGAACAAACTCATTGAAAAACATGTTCTCCCATACATTCCAACAGCAAATGTTGTAATATTGAGAGATTTACCATGTTATTTCAAGATCATATACTTCTTATAGGTTTTCCTGTAATCTATGAGTAAAGAACCATTCTTTGTATTTTTTTCATAATTTTCGGCTCAGTAGTTTCGGAGTTAAGGGGTAAATGTTATAATGTTTTTAAAATTATGAAAAAAAAAATGATATCCTCGCATTAAACCCTTTTCTTCTGTCACACGGTACAGTTTGCAAAACTTTTATTTTTATTTTCTTATTTGACCCCCAATAGTGACCTGATATTCAAAATTCATTTATTTACGTTACGCGTCCGTTTTTGGGTCCCAGAAATACATATGTGTACCAAATTTCAACTTAATCGATGAATTAGATTCGGAGCAAATTGGCTGTGACAGACGGACAGACAGACAGCCGAGCCGATAGGATCACTCGTGTGTCTGGCTGGCTGGCTGTCTAGACATTTTTTTTCCTTTTTAGGTACGGAACCGTAAAAAGATGGCGGGTGGGAACAGCCGAAAACATTTTATTTCACATCTTCATCCCTTAGTTTTACAATTTTCGGGTCGTCAATAATTTCATCGATCCTATGCAGGTCTTTGAGCGAAACCTGTCCAGTGCCTCTTGCTATAGGTTTCGGTTGAGTCGGGTCAGGTTTCCAACCTAGGAAGTTTATTATCTGGTATGTAGCTGGAACGCCGCGCTCTTTCCGATCTGGCATTTCCTGAAAAAGACGAGAGACAAGGTCAGAATAAATTAGCTAGCATAACTCCAAGTGATGGGTACCGATACCGAATAATTATAAGCCGGATTATATGCAACTTTAAATGGTATACAGTCCAGTCGATGTCCGAAAACCCTCGATTACAATAGGGCTACTCACAATAGGGTGTTGATGGCCAAAGAGGCATGAAAGTAAAATAAATGCTACGTGGAAATCAGGTTCTTACAAAGCATGTGTGGTGTGTGTGACTCAAACTCAAAGCATTTATTTCAATTAAACCATTTACATGCACTTTTGAATTGTCAAAAAAGTGGGTCGGTCATAAATAGGAAGCTAGTTGCCCATTCCAAATCGTAGTAGGTACCTATGCAGAAGAACGGGCAAGAAACTCCAAGGACACTCTTTTATATAAAAACGTTTGATACAAAATATTGGTTACATCATTCTTGTTGGAATTATGCATGTGAGAACAATGTAGAAAATTTAAAACTATGAAATGAGGCAACGGGGCAGTTTAAAGATGACGTAGTGACAAAATTTTAAAAGAATGCTTAGGATGGTTTGATCATGTTGAGAGAATGAATGAAGGCTACTAACAAAAGGTAACGCCGGAAGGGGATGACCTAGATCATTATTATAGTAACCTTAATGGTGATGTTTTTCAGATAGGTCAGGGGTATAGTACCCGCAACTGGCGTGCGTGTATGACCAGATGTATGAACGTAAACGAAGCAAAAGGAGTATGTAAGGATCGTAGCAGGTGGCGTTCTGTAGGTTCTGCCTACCCCCACATGAAGTAGGCGTGAGTATATGTACCATCGAAGAAGTTCATATCTATACACCGTAAGGACTATTTCTGCTTGCAGCGCTCGGCCGCTATAGAAACCGGGGCGGTAACAGATGTGGTCATCGTGTTCACGGGATTTTGTTTTCAAACTGCTTAGATATGAAGTTCGTCGACAGTACGTATATAATGTAAGGTCTGTTATCTTTAAGCCAATGTATTTAAAGTTAATTTTAAACTGCACTGCTGCTTTTTAACTGTTAGTTATTTTTTCAGTTTTTTTGTTTTTTTGTGTGAATATTGTGTGCCTTAACCTGATTCAAATAAATTTAATTTCTTTCTTTCTTTACTGTTGAAAAAGTCATAAAAAATATAAAGTTGTAGCGCAAACTGAACCTTATGTGTAGGCTTTACAGTTGTTTTTTTCCTAAAACACGTTTGTTTGGCAAAAAAAATGCGAGCGCAGATAAAATAAATCTATATTAAAAATATAAAGAGGTCGGATTTGAAAAAATGTCTTTGCAGTGGATACAACAATTCTTGGGGAAGGTTATAGGCTCGAGGACGAAGTATCGGGCAGAAACTAGTGCCTAATTACTTACTTTCCCATACATTTCATCGTAAATGCTAGCTGCGGCGAACATCACATCTTTGGACAGTCGCAATGGCCGGTTATAGGCCGCATTTCCTTCTCCTAACGCTCTGACATCCCTCATTACTTCAAACATAGTAGGATACCATACTACTATATTATCCACGTCAACTGTTTGTAGGGTGTAGCCGCTCCTGAAAAAAAAAAGTGTGGAGTCATTAGAGACAAGCATAATCATCCTATAATGTGCAGCAGTGGGGCTGCAGCAACACAGGCCTCCTTCCTGTGAGAGGGAGTGGGTCGTAATCCACCACGCGGGGCCAGTGCGGGGCCTCAAGTCTGCTATTACAATAGTGTCAGAATGATCTATCATTGATTTCATAATTGTTGATTTTGTCAAGTTTGGTAATCTACTAATATATTGGCGTCATTATAACTTTCCAATGGTCAGCCACTGACACTCCATTGAAAAAAATGGCATCTATTGGTAATCTCGTACATATTGAGTTGCGAGTATTTTTGCTATTTACGAACTTCCTACTAATTCAGATTGCTTATAACACTAATAAATAATATGTAAAAATATATATATAAATGAAATCTGGCATGAATAAATGTTTAAATTTAGTAGTACTTTTTCGAAAATCATTTCTACTAACGGGTTTTATAATAATGGCAATACTATAATGCCATTATAACACAATTCTATTACGAGACCAATGATCGACCATTATGAATTTAGCAGATTACAAACTTTTAGCTAAATGACAATGGGATCGTGTTGGAATGACGAATTTATAAAAATAGCAGACTTGGGCCCCAGGTTGGATGTCACATTCCTGCCGGAGGCTATACGCGGGGGTCGTGCGGTCCATGGCCCTGTACGGGGCACCGGTGTGGGCGCGTTCGTTGAGGCGGCGGACTGCCCGCCGGTTGAACGCGTCGCAGAGGGTCATGGCCACCCGGCTGGCCGGGGATACCGCACGGTCTGCAGTGAGGCGGCGAGCCTTCTTGCCGGATGGCCGCCATGGGGTCTGGATGCAAAAGTCCTCGCGCATATTTGGGAGTGGCGCGGGGAGGCGAAACGCCGGGGCTTGACTCCGATGCCGCGAGTAATCGCGGCACAGCGGACAGAGCTCCGGCGAGATCTCATGGAGTCATGGAGAGTGCGATTGCCGGAACCCAGTGCTGGGCACGCCACTATTGCGGCGATAAGTCCCCTCTTTGAGGAGTGGCTAGAGAGGCGCCAGGGGGTGTTCACCTTCCGCCTGACGCAGGTCCTCACCGGAGACGGTTGTTTCGGGAGGTTCCTGTTTCGTATCGGGCGGGAGGAAACGCCCGGGTGTCATCACTGCGTGGATCGCCCGGAGGACACGGTGGAGCATACGGTGGAGGTATGCCCGGCTTGGGCAGAGCACCGCCGTGTCCTCGTGGAGGCGATTGGTGGCGGGGATCTCTCGCGTCCGGCCCTGGTCCAGGCCATGGTACGGAGCGAGAGGGCATGGGAGGCAGTCACCACCTTCTGCGAAGCAGTAATGCTCGCGAAGGAGGAGGCGGAACGCGTGAGGGAGAGGCAAAGTTCGCGCTCTCACGCCCCTAGCCGCTGCAGGAGACGCCCTGGGCGTCGGGAATCGATTGCCGATTCCCGGCCACCGTAGGCGCGGGCTTGCGGACGGTGAGCAATGGGTAGCTCGCCGTCCGGTAAGGACCAAGCCCGGTCGACGGCGCGTTGTGTTCCACGCGCGCCTCAAAGAGATGTCAGCAAGTGAAGGGGTCCGAAGAGACCATTACCTGCCGGGGTTGCGGGAAAGTCCGAAAGGGATACTGTGGCCCCCTGGCATTGCACAGGCAACAGAAGGAACACGGGTGAGAAGTCATTTGAACATTTCCCACCCAAAAAAAAAAAAAAAAGGATAGATGTCACATGTCTTCGAATTTTTGGTTCTAGGACATTCGGTTCCTCACGCTGTTTTCATTTACCGTTTTGAGAGCAGTGGTGATGAAATGGTTTTACCCGAAGTAAAAGCGCCCGTCAGGGTTCGAAACTACCGTCTGCAACTCGTAAGTACCGGGCGTTACCATTGGCCACCACTGCTCTAAGACCAAAAACCACAGAAAATAGATAGGCTTAGCAGTATAATAGAAAACAACAGTGATAAAATCATTCAAAATAAGTTTCGTGCAATTTTGACCAAAAAAAAACCGTTTAAAAACTTCATCAGTGTTTATTTAGCTTTCAATATTATTGCTTCTATTTGATTTTTTTCCACATCGATTGTTAGGGTTCCGTACCCAAAGGGTGAAACGGGACCCTATTACTAAAACTTCGCTGTCCGTCTGTCTGTCTGTTCGTCTGTCACCAGGCTATATCTCATAAACCGTGATAGATAGACAGTTGAAATTTTCACAGATGATGTATTTTTGTTGCCGCTATAACAACAAATACTAATAACAGATTAAAATAAATATTTAAGGGGGGCTCCCATACAACAGACATGATTTTTTTGCCGTTATAGATAATGTACGGAACAACACTATTATTTAACATGAATTGGCAGCAATAGGCTCAGCACTGACCAAAAAGAACGCAGAATGAGATGAGAATGAGACACGTCAAATGTCTAACGTATTACCCAGTAACTGGGTTGTGTAGGTCAGACAGGTAGGCGCTTCATGTAAAATACTGGTATTCAGCTACAGTTGGGAAAAAGCTAAGCTCAAAACTTAAACTCAAAGCATTTATTTCAATTAAATCATTTACAGTCACTTTTGAACTGTCAAAGAGTCGGTCAGTTAGTGAGAAAATTGCAGCTAGTCGCCCATTCCAAAACGAGAAGAACGGGCAAGAAACTCCATGGACACTCTTTTAAATATAGAAATTACAAAATCCTGTGTACTTTACTCTTGTTGCTTCTATATGTCAGAACAATATTAAAAAAAGAAATACGATTAAAAATAAGCCCTGGCAGATAAGAGATGACCAGTCTCAACTGACGGCACCCGTTCACGAACATGGCGCGTTAGGCAGATTGATTGACTCACGCAGTGAGCAGCCCTCCTATATCTCTAATCCTAGTGAAGGGCGATATGTGTGGTGATATACCGCCGCTCCGCTCGCTCTCTGCCATCTGTAGAGCTTGGCGCATCTCCATCAGAGTGTCTCCGCCGAATACACATGCCATGAAAACCTGGAAAAGTAGGAATAATATGTAAGAAAATGTTACAAAACTTTTTACAAAAAAATTGAACCGAAATTGAAGTCGGTTCAATTTTATGGTAAAAGTTTTTAATTTTCATTTTTTTGTTATGGTAGCTACCCTACACAAATTCGACCTGCTAGGTAAATAACAGTGATAGGAAATTATAACATCATCCATCTAAACTAAGTGGGAAAAATACCTAATAATTTAGGATTTATTTATTTATTCACATACAACTATCATCACAGGCTTACCTAATACAATAGTGTAGTTTTATTTTTTAATAACTTACAAAGATTAGACTTAAAATTATATTATTATGCACAATCAGGAGTAAATTTACAAAATAATAATGAAGCTAACTCAAAAACTGTTAAGCAAAGTTAATAAAATTTATATGGGGGGTCCCATATAAATTTGATTAACAGTTTGGTCTGAAGTATGACCTACCAAAATTACTGGTTTGCTGGTAACCCAGCTAAGCATGGCACATATTAGTTTAAACTGCCATAAAAATAAAATTGCGCCTATTTGAATAAAGTCGAAGAGCCTTGTAGTCTAGATTATTTGTATTCGAATTCATTCAAAAGCAAGCAAGGCTTATTACGGCCTTTAGTTGTTAGTACACCTGGGCGACCGAGCTCTGATCTGGTGAAAATAGAGAATGCTCATTTAATAGTATAGGATAGTTTATACTAATTCCATGTATAGTAAGTACATACTAATTCCATGCTGCCAAGACAGTAAGTACTTACTAATTCCATGCTGCCATGATAGTAGGTACTTACTAATTCCATACTGCCATCAAAGTCAAAGTCAAAGATTTATTTGCAGATAAATATTATGGTTACAAAAGTTCTTGCAATGGAGTATAATATAGTAGCTTAACATATTTAATCATAACATAATGACATGCAAATTTTTGGTACAGGTACAAATATATCATTTAGATTTAAACTGAAGAAATTTTTTTACAGTATAGAAGGGATTTTCAATAAGCCACTTGTGTAAAGCCCTTCTGAAGCGGACCATTGGAAGTTCTTTAATTTGGTTAGGAATCTTGTTATATATTTGGATACACATAGGATAGCAACTTCGCTTATATAGCTCTGTTTTCGTTTGAGGAATAATTAATCTATTAGGATATCTATTTGAACTTTCATTTGACGGGTGAAGTTTCGCAAGCGAAGGAACAGCATTTTTGTCAACAGCAGAGGTTGAGATTAAAAACAAGGCAGATAGTAATGAAGGGTGGAATGTAGTCCATAAGAATAAGAAGAAAATCCAAAGTAAAAAGAGGGCAAAACTCGAGCCTTATGGAAATTCAAGCTATGGAACGCAAGAAACATCTTCACGTTTGGCGCCTTCATCCGGAAACTACTGTCGAAAACTTGGCCACTCATGTAAAACAGGTGTGTGGATCTGAAGTGAATGTCAAAATTGAAAAAATTAAGCATAAGACAGAGAGAGACTACTCTTCTTTTATTGTTGGAATCTCTGAGGGATTATACCAAAAATTATGTCAACCAGATGTATGGCCTCTGAATGCAGAATTTTCCGAATGGATTTGGTTTCGGAGACCAACAAATAAACCAAACGACGGAAAATAGAAATATTGATTTTTTTTATCAAAACGCAAGAGGTCTACGTACAAAGTTGGGTGTGTTTTTTAATAATGTAGAAACAGTAGGAGCTGATTTAATTGCAATAACAGAAATGGGCTGCAATGAGTCAATAGAAGATGCCGAAATTATACCGCAAGGTTATCAGATCTTACGATGCGACCGAATGGACGGACGAAAACATGGAGGCGCGTTTCTTGAGGCCACACATGGGTTCGAGATACGTAAAGTGACAGTACCTGGTGACGTTAATGTAGGTAGAAGCGCTTTTGAACTGATTTGTGCTACCGTACATACCCGTAATAGATATTTGTTTTTGTGCTGTGTGGTTTATATTCCTCCAAGCAGTTCCGAAAATGATTATATGATTTTGTTTAGAATTATTGAACAGTTATGTGTTAAATATAGGGACGTTGATGTACCCAACTTTATTTGTTATCGGCATGGTCGGGTACAACAAACTCGAGACAAGGAGGGACTTAGCTATATCCACATATGTACTCAAATTATTACGTGGTAAGACCTATAATTCTGGTGTTTTGAAGGAGATTTGTCTGAATGTGCCTGACAATTACGTATCGCGGCGCCGGAGGCCACGGTTACTAGCAGTGCCACACGCACGAACCAACTTGCTCAGCAAAGCGCCACTGACGCGCGCCTTGCACGCACTGAATGACACGGCTGACAGGATCGATTTATTTTCCTGCTCTCTGAATGAAATCACAAAAATAATATTGTATGTGTTATGTTATTTGTAAGATTTAGGTTAATTAAGGACCACGCTACCGCATTAGGAAAATCCTGTAATGATAGCAGTGTTAGTGATAAATAAATAAATAAGATTTATCTCCCAGTTTTTCAAACATATCAGGGTGAGATTTGGTAAATTTACATATTTCCTCGATATAAATACCTGTTAATGTAAGTATTCTAAGTTCTTTAAACAGTGGTTTACAAGATGTAAGTGGGTCTACATTACAAATCGCACGTATACACCTCTTTTGTGTGACGAAAGCTCTTCCGAGATGCACCGAGTTTCCCCATACCAGTATACCGTAACGTAGTATTGAACCAACATATGCATGGTAAGCCTGTAATGTGGCTTGTCTACTTATTAGGTTAGATATACGCCATAGAACATAAGCAAACTTACTGAGTTTTCCACATATCATATCAATATGACCCATCCAGGAACACTTCTCATCTAGTACTATCCCAAGAAAAGTCATACTATCTGATTGTTGTATTTTTGTATCTTTAAAAGTGATGTTTAAATCCATTTTATTCCAATTTTTGTTACGAAATTGTACATATTTGGTTTTATTTATGTTTGGTTTAAGGTTATTCTTTTCCATCCAAGTTATTACTTTGCTTACGGTACTATTTATTTCCTCATTATAGTTTTCTGTAGTTTTAGGGACAATTACGGACACATCGTCTGCAAAGAGTATGCAGGGATGATCAGTTACTTCTGTCAGGTCATTTATATAGAGCAGAAAAAGTGGGGGGCCTAAAATACTGCCCTGTGGAACGCCTGTGCGATTGTAACCTAATTTGGATTTAAATTTCAGTTCACCGTTTTGATTTGGTTTATCCATAGTAATTTCTACAAATTGCGATCTGTTTGTAAGGTAACTTTTTAACCATGCATTTGCCTTACCGCGTATTCCATATTTATCACATTTTTTTAGTAGCAGCTCGTGCGATACAAAATCAAATGCTTTTGACATGTCAAAAAATACAACAGTTGTCGGTATTTTCTGGTCTATATTTTTAGTAACTAGTTTAATTAAGTTAAATGCCGCTGTGGTTGTCGATTTCCTTTTTTGGAACCCATGCTGTTCATGTTTAAAAATTTGGAACTTATCGCAAAAATTTATTAATCGCGTATGCATGACCTTTTCGTAAATTTTCGCTAAAATAGGCAATAGGGCTATCGGTCTGTAATTATCAACAAGTTTTTTGTTGCCTTTTTATGTATTGGTTTAATAGCTGTCATTTTCAATTTCTCAGGAAACACTCCCGTGAATAATGATAAGTCTATTAGATGTACGAGTACCGGAGTAATAATAAGGCCTATGTATTTTAAAATTTTTGTAGGTATTTGATCATAACCTGTTGAATTTGTATCCCTGAGTGATTTTATTACTTTTTGTATTTCGCCATCATTAGTGGGCATTAAAAACATACTGGAATTAATAGGATCAATGTCATAATTATTAGTATTAATGTCAAAGTCATTGTTCGTCAAATTGATAAAATAGTCATTTACATAATTGGCAATGTCCGTGGGGCTTGTTATTGGTACGGTTTCAGTTTCTATCTCCTCAATGTTTGATTCCTGAATTTGATTATTATTAGAATTATATTTAATTAAGTCCCAAGACGCCTTACATTTATTTTTAGCCCTAGTTACGTAATTTGTATTATGAATTTTTTGCGCTTTTTGTATACATTTTTTAAGTAATTTATTATAGTTTAAGTATTTTAATTTACTTTCTTTGTCAGATGAGAAGTAGTACTTAAAACGCAAGTTCCTTTTGGTTTTAGTTGATTTTTTAATACCTTTGGAAATCCATTTCGTATATTTTTTTACTAGGTTGATTTTGATATCGATTATAAGGAAGCACAAATCAAAGAACAGGACAAGTGTATCGTGAAAGTGATTAAACGCACTGTTAGCTTCCTGATTAGAAAAATGATAGTAGGTACTTACGTATTCCATGCTGCCATGTCATTATTCTAAGGTAACCATTTTGTTTTAAACTTTGGGCGAACGAGCTCTGCTCGGATGAAAATATGAAGAAAACGAATTTCCCCAGATATGCAGATATGAGACCTAGCTAGATCGATCTTTCACCCCCGTAGAGCCCTAAATAGTAGTAACTTTCATGGAAATCAGACCTATGAAATTAGCGTTTTGTATGGAGAATATTAAAGAAGTTGCATTTTTCATACTAACATTTTCTTCATTTATTTAACAACCATGAACACTAATGTTTTAAAAGTTTTATGCACTAATGTTTAAAAACTAAGATAACGTATGCCACTTAGATTAAGCGACAAAAATAAGTTTTGGCTAAGTAGGTATTAAAACAAATACTATGTTTAGAAAACTATAAGTAATAAGGTTATTTACTATTGGTAGTTGTCTATGATGGTCATTATTCGATATAATATCAAGCAATTGATGAATATTTTAAATCATTAAAGTGACGAGGTTCTCTTTTTGGGAGAAAAAAAACGTCAATTTCATAGGTGGGGACCCAATATATACCTATATACATATTACTCATTTAATAGTATAGGATAAATGGCAACTCACCCCATCAGGTTTCAAGCACTTCATGATCTTATCGAAGCAGGCTGGTAGATCATTCACCCAGTGCAGTACTAATGACGACACTAGTAGATCTACACTGTTATCTGGAAGCTAAAAAAAACAAAATAAAGAGAAGACAAAGCATTTATTCTGAAAGTGGGTAATGTCGCAAATAGAAACGTCAAATATTTCGCCGCAAAATAAATTCATTTGACTCAGGTTATGGCACATAATATTCAAACAAAAGCAAAAAAATAAATAAAAAAACAAATAGTATTGTGTGCCGCACGGCTGTACCCCATTAGGACTTTGCGACCGAATTCGGTCGTAAAGCGATCGTTATCAATGTCAAGTCTGCAGCCCCTGGGGCCTTATTATGAAGTATTAATGCCATCATTCTTCCACTGCGAAAAAAGGATGGTGCTAGCGGCCTCATATAACTCCGTCTCTTACTTACACTGGAATAATTGTGGCATTAAGAGGGAACAGGGCCTGCGATTCTCCATACAAATGTATTCCCCTTTTTTCTTCCTGAATAATGCCTAGAGCAATTTTTTTTTTTTTTTTTCATAAAATCAAGGTCTGCTGTAGACTCGTCCCTGTTATTTCTTTTTTTTCAGCAACTTATTGGTAAAGAAAATATGACCCTCCAAAAATTACAAAAATGGCCCATTTTTATCGCCGTGTTTAGAGGACTACCAGACAAATTCAAAAAGTTTTTAACATAAAAGAAAATGATAGGAACTTAGACATACTCTTTCTTAAAATTTTAATGTAAAATATAATAGAATCGGCTCAGTTTTCGATGAGAAAAAGGGGAATAAAAAACGTCGATCTTGTCCATTTTTTTGTGATATAATCGGTCTGAGCTGCAGCTGCCCCTATCGCACTCTACGGAGGCAGACGTGAGGTAAGACGACGGCAATAGTTTCATTGAACAGGTACCTATTTTTCAAATTCCTCGGAGGCCCTGTTCCCTCTTAATACGTCATAATACGGCCCCTGGACTCTATTTTTTATTAAATTACTGTTCTGCCCGCTACCTAGTTCGCGTTAAATTTCTCGTTCCACCCAGTCGCATCGAATTACCTGCCTGCGCTATGTCTTCGTTTTCGCTTAGCAACTTTTTCTTTTTTTGCTCGACTCCTTAGAGTCCTACCGTGACCTGAGATTTTATCGTGATATTTTGTTGCCTATAGCAATCCTCAAGAATTGGGCTATCAAGTGCAAAAAGATGCGTTCAAACAAACAACCAAAAAACAAATGGTTAATTTGGGCACTGCTGAGTTACAGTGAATAAATTCAATTATAAAACTATCCTTAAACCGATAGAAGGAGCACATCATGCCATACTGAAAGTGGCTACGTTCCGTCCACTAATTTATCCAACTAATCAGTTATACAAAAACTGCAACGTCCTCAATGTGCGGCAACATTTTATTTTACACTAAATTCTGTTGCAACACCGCATAACCCCCCCTATTGTGCAAGTATGTAGTTGGACAGTGTCGGCAAAAGAAAAGTTACTTACATCAATATTCTCCTCATCCATAACTCTTTTATCAAACTTGACTCCATCTCCTACTATTGCCTTGTCGAGATGCGTCTGTGAAGTGTCGCATAACGTCACCTTTTCAACGCTGTCTGGAAAGAAGTGACGGGACACATAGCCACGACTTGCACCTGAAATAGAATTTTCATATTTGTATTAATGGACTGTTTTTGAATCATTTCTAATCATTTAGTTAAATTATAAGTTTTTTTTTCTACAAATACTTATTATATATTTAGTTGATTATGATAGATTGACTATATTGTTTAAGTTTATATTAATCAGAAACTTAACTAGCTTCAGCCCGCGGTTTCGCCCGCGTGGATGCGTCGGAAATGCACTACCGGAATTAAAAGTATCCTATGTGTTAATAATAGGTTACATCTGTGTCAAATTTCATCCTAATTCGTTCAGCTGTTTTTGAGTGATTAAGTAACAAACATCCAAACATAAAAACTTTCACATTTATAATATTAGTAGGATGGGATTACTATTGTTTCTTTGTGTCTTATAATTCAAATTAATAAATATACTACACACTACTTTTTCTATAGATAGATTATTATGGCAGAAGATATCAGCAAAATAAACAAAACGTTTGTTGTCAGGCAAATAATTTCATACATAATAGAATAGTTAATAACGAACTTACCAAGCTCAACAGCATTAGTAAACACACGTTTGATGTCTAAAACTCGGTCGGAGGTCCGCCAACCAACCTCCTCTTTGATATACTCTGCCAAGTGGTAATCATCCCTCCTTGCTGACCTCTCCCTCTGCAAAGCCTTCGCATTCCTATCAAATATATTCATAGAACGATAAACAGACGTAGCAGTCTTCTGTTTAGCGGTTTTAGAAGAATTATTGCGAACCAAAACCTGCACATAGTTACGTAAATATTTAGACTCGTTTCTCGTTATGTGGAACCTAGAAAGGCAGTTAAAGAGTTGCATTTGTGACATTTTTGTTAAATAAATACGTTAGTAAGAATTATTTTAGTTACAAACACATTATTTTATTTATTTCGCAAGTTGCGTCAATGTATTGAGGTTATGTTTTCAATTCTCTGTGATGTGAAGTCTCTCAATGACAGTTGTAAAGAAAACAACGCGTTCGGAAAAATAACTTATAAATCTATAAGAATAAAATATGTTTATTAGTAATGCGTTTGATACAGCGAGGATGTTCTGCTTTTTGTTGTGGAGTTAAGGTATGCAGAACCTACAGACAGAATCAGCAGATCACCCACACATAAAGACTGATTCTGCAACAAAGTAAAGATTTCTGAACTAAACTATGTACGTCGAATAAAATAAATGTCTTTGTCATTCTCAGTGTCTCTGGCTGCGTTCCGAGTTACGCTGTAATCGATTTGAGCGTGAGCAACACCCGTACCTAATTAGCGTGAACGCGATAATGATGTCCTGTGAATAGTCATAGATAACGTAATGACATGCGCCATCTTGCGATAAGGATAACGCCAACCGTACCCTAAATTTATATCACCATGAGCGCTGTTAAAAATGACAGTTGTGTTGTTTTGTTTTGAGTTGATTCATCACGTGGCATTTTCGAAATTTTACTTCTGGCTACGGTCGCCACCTAACCAAAGAAGAAGAAGAAAATTGTGGAGTATATGCAAAGAAATACTGTAATCTAACCATCTTGTCTAAGGTTTGGGGTTATGTTATAATATGTTTTGACGTTGAGCGAGCACTTGGTGAGCAGTGAGCGCGTTCACGAGCATTCCGAATTGTTGACAGATCTCTGCTGTCATAATCGTGATATCTAAATCAGAACGCAAGTAGTAGCAACGAAGTATTGATGTGAGCTCTGAAAGTAGATAATTATGGCGTAAATCGGTATGCGGCCTGTGTCTTTTCAAGTTTCAAGTTTTTATTAGAGATGGGTAAATGAGGATCGTGCGGGGCACTCTTTTTACAAAGTGTGTTACCACGAAAGAGGCGAAGCTGCGATAGTGTGAGCACTAAACACGTAGGTACATGCTGTGAGTGTGTCAGTGAATCGGGTGACTCGCCGGCCGCACGAGTCGCGAGTGCGGTGTGTAGTGCATAGACTACTATTATATATGAGAGTGTAGTGACGATAACGCGACAGCCGACAAGGCACACACACATAACTATGCGTTTGCGTTTTCCATGTTTGTGGAATGCAAAATGTGTGGACTATAAAAACCATAGATATCCAGAGATATGCCTTCAATGCGGAATAGTAATGAATCCTAGTGCGGCCGCTTATCTCCCACCAAAATAATTACAACATTAACAAATAGTGTACTTACGACACACACTTAAAATTTGAACTCGCACACTAAGAAGAAAGCAGCTACACTAAATCAATTTCTAATAGCACACATACATAGAATGGGCGGGGCTTTCACTTGTAAACACTTGCTATTTGCGAACATTCAATGCACACGCATGCAATTAGGGAGTCGAAAGCGATGGTCGATAATTTTTATCGATATTTACTTTAGCACATTCATTGTATTATTATTATTCATTTGTATTATTATAACTTCGTTTAATTTTCTATAAATAATTTATTTTGTTTTTATATACCTATCCGAAAATATGGGTTATTTTTACTAAAAATAAAATGAGTTTTTTTTTTTTTTTAATATTGTATTACCGGGTAAAGGGAACCCTCTCTGTTAAATATTATGCTATACACGAGTAACTGTATTGAAATAACAATGTCTTTATTTGCTTCAAACAAAATTAAATTAATAACAAATTTAACTTATACTATACATGTATTAAAAGAATATCCATTGACTTCTGTAAAAAAAGATTCGACTGCAATAATACGCATGTCGATAAAATCAGCCGCACGCACTCGATTGCGCCTCTCTAAATCCAAAACGTTCCTTCCGTTCGGAAAGATTCGGGCTAGTTCGGGCTAGTTCGTATCGCTCCGGACGTAAGTTAGTAAATGATTTAAAAATTGATTTAAAATATTAAACAGTGACTTAAATGTTTACTTACCGGTCGTAGAACACGACATTTGTCTTCAGGTTGATGGTACTAGACCTATTTTTACAAATTATTACTGCACATCTCGGCATTTTGGTTTTTTACGCATCAATAGTACACTGTACGCAGTTGCAAAGCGACTGAATGAAGCGTACAGCCGCCGTTCGAACATAAGCCCAATTTAGCAATGTCGAGGCGCCACGTGCCACGCCTCCAAGGCATATCCCTCGATATCCGTGATAAAAACCGAATAAAGCGTCGAGATTCTTTATTACAGCTAGCTGAGCAAATGGGCTTGGATAGTGTTATTACGATGGACAAGAAAATTACATCTTTGAAAACTCAATTCAGCAGAGAATTAAATAAACGGCTCCACTGTAGGTACTTTAGGGACCGCGCGTGCGAAGCTTCATATTCTTTTTTGCATAAAGATGTCTTCGTATAGAACACTTTTACAAAATGACACAGCTAGCAAATGCCCAGTTTCCGAGAAAAAAAAAACCTAGTTTCGAAAATTCAACATATTTACGTAATAAAATTAACATTTTCAGACAAAGTGACACCGGCTTTTAATGGTTTTTAGTATAATAATTATAGTATGGATGAGAACTTAGGATGCAAGAGCGAACTCGGGGCTTGGGGCACCCCGACTCGGACAGGTTAGGTTAGAAGGAATTCCCATCGTGGTTTTTTTTAAACCACACGGAAGTACTCCGTCGACAACGCCTTAGTTCACATTGACCTAGAAAATGTCCATGACCTGAGAGCTTGTTATAAGAGGTATTATTCAGTTTTTTTTTTGTTTGATTTTGGCTTTTGGGGGTGGACCTTGCCTTTGGAGATGTCCTTGACCTCATTATTGCTCGGAATCTAATTTAGACCCGCCACGTAAACTTCAACACCCTTAATACTCCCATAAATCCTGAAAGAAACTTTTGGCGATTTTTTTCTCAGCACCTATGGTTTTGCTAGATTTGCGGTTTTCAAAATTACCTACACTAAAAAGGATGTACTCGACCAAAAAAAAAACCTATAAAAAATCGCCGGTCCCTAAAGTACAGTGCTTCCAGGTTTCTTCCTAGATTTTTGCCGTTCCAGGTATGCAATACTGGCAGCTACAAACAATAAATCGTCTTCATCGCTCGAATTCATTTTATTACCTACTTTTGATATTACCCAGTTAAGCGCGGCACACAGCTCACACGAGTGATGATGAGGGAAAGAGAAATGAGAATGGTTACGTGACGTCGCGTCGTCAAACAAAAGCAAATTATGGCAATTAAACTTAAATCTTAACTCCTTTGTTTAGAATCGTAAATAGACTTGCAATATTGAGCGAGTGACTCGTTTCGTTCAAAACCCACAATACCTATGTACAACTACACATGTTGCCCTGTGGTGTGTGGCACATCAAAATAAAAAGAGTGAGTGACTCTTCATCCAAGTGAGTAGCTACAACTTTGTTAGCACCACATACGTGCTGAGTTACCCAACACTATGCTCTGTATGCCAGAACGTCCCAAAAGGGACGATTTTTGTCCGTTTAGACATCTTTACGTCCCTTCGATGTCCGTTCATTTATTCAGTCCCTTTTCCGTCCCTTTTCAAAGAGCCAACTACAATTAACTTTTCTTATTACAAAAATGCGTTTAACTGCAAATAACAAAACGCAGTTTTCTAAAATTACAAAAATGCGTTAAACTAAGTAAAAACGAAACGCGCGATGTGTGAATGCAACTTCAGACCACTACTGGCGAACGAATGTCGCCAGCCATCCTATTTCCACGCGCAGTGATCCCATATCGCTTGCCTGACGCACTCAAACAACACAATAATTCGGTTATTTAGCTGAATTCATTACGTACGAGTTACTACGAAATACGAATGCTCGGCGGCAGTTATAATAATGTACTCTGTGCTCGGCGGTTTTTAATTTGAAATTGAGTTTTCGTTTTGCGTGTTTGTTTGCCCTAAAAATATAACATTATTCACACCCTTTAAGGTATACTTTTTTCTCATTCAATCGTAACAAATTAATATTTCTCCAGCCGTCCTTTTTGTCCAAAAATCGTCCCATTTCGGGTACTGTCGGGTAGTGAATCGTCCAAAAGTCGACGCAGGTACTGGCAACACTTAGTTCTTAGTTCCTCTGTGCTCTGTGCCCAACACTAGTTGTTGTCAAATAAGTCAGCTGTTATTCGGTTAATACAATATTTATTTTCACAAAAAATAGTTTAATTTTTTTATTAGCGCTCGTAATTAACACCAACGGTAAGTAATACTCACTTAAGAATTTAAATAAATAAAAAATGTTATCAGCCGCTTACATAACCTTAAAATTTTTGATTATTTTTTTGCGGTTTTGAATACTGTTATCAAAGTACAGGAGTTATTGCATAACACTTATTAGACAACAACTTTAAAAAATGTTGCTGCAGTTATACAGAATACTGATCGAAAAATTAATAATGCCGCGAATACTGATCGAAAAATTAATAATGCCGCGCCAATTTTAACCCACTGAAAAGATGCAAAGATTTTTCAACGTTACCGTCCCCTAAAACATAGCTGCTTTACCGTAGCGTAGTTTAAATAGTCTCAAAAATTATGACTAAAACAGCTGGTTCGTTTTTCAGCCATCCCTTGGTAGCCTGTAAAATTTTGTGCCTCGTTATTCACAAAAAATAACACATTGTCTATTTCTTTTCAGATGTGGCCCATATTATTGCAATTCTTAAGGTCAAACGCTCCATACTTCACGTTGCCAGTTGCAGCAGTTGTTGGAGTCATAGGATATAACTTAGAAAGCTTACTGTCTGATAGATATACACCTTATAATAGTAAGTAAACAATTAGACCTTCTTAGCATTTTGATGGCAATTAATAAATTGGTTGTGAATTTTCAATTAATATTATGTTTAGTCCAAAATTCTGCCGTTTCAAATTCTGTTCACTGACGCAGTCATAAGATCCTCAAGTGCCATTGACAGGGCTAGACCTTATTATCCTAACTAATATTATAAATGCGAAAGTGAGCTTGTTTTTTTGTTACGCTTAAATACTAAAAGGGCTGAACGGAATTGGATTAAATTTGGCACATGGGTAGACCATGACCTGGAGAAGGACATAGGATACCTTTTATCACGATATTCCCACGGGTCGAGACTTATGCAGGTCAAACGGCGGGTGCGGGGCGCGACTTGTTATAAAATTTTATAAAATAAATGTTTATTACACTTAATTATGCCTGCCTTGAGCAACTGTGGTGACCAATGCCCATGACGTCTCTGTATGACAAAAGGCCTTTGCCCTACATTGGCCAATTTAAAGTTTCAACTCCTTTATTTTACTTATTCCAGAGGCTGTCCAAGACCAGAGATTAGAACGCCAAGATGAAGAATCTCTCAACGACCCAACCAACGTAAAGAAACTGAAATACAAAGAAAATGTTTTTGGAAGGAACGTGTCACCGTCGCTGCAAACGAACAACTAATCATTGTGGTTAGATTTATGTTAAAATATTAGTAGGTAGTTTGAGTTGGGATCCTTAATCTTTGAGGTGTCATTTGTGTGGTGATGGTTACAAGAATTCAAGGCCTTACACACACATGCCCAAACTGGGGGCAGAGTGAGGAATTTTATGACATTGAATCATAATTACTAGTGTCTTAAAGTACAAACCTGACTGCGCCAGCCACCTCAGGAACGCCAAAACGTCGATGTTCATACAAATTTGCCATTTAAGACACTAGAAATAAAGTGTATTATTCAACGTCATCATATAATACAATGCTCTGCAATGCGAAGCCTTGCTTGGCTAAATTGCGTTATCCTTTTGCTGTCTGTTTCAAACTGAGAACTGGTTTTATAAAAATATGTGAACACCCTTTTAAGTTGGTAAAATATTCAACTTATTACAAAACAATAATTATGTTAGTTAGATTAGAAACTTGTCTGACTCAGTCAGAGTTTTTAATTATCATGTCAGACTAGATTTAATTGAATTCACGCTTATTTTTTAAACTTTGGTGCCTTTTTGAGCGGCAGCCAAAAGGAGGCCGTGTACAAAATATACCTACTTACGTATGAAAAAAAAATGGAAGAAAACAAGCGTAATTTAGTTTTAGTTTACAAAAATTATGAACTATTTTAATGCCTACTTAATAAATAATTTGTATGTTTCTCCCGAACTATTTCATAATTATATTATTAGTAGCATATTAATAAGTTTTACATTGTTATTATTAAAATAATTTTTGATTTAATGTTCTATATTATTTAAAGCCTAACCAAAAATTAACTTTACCCTATGGTGTATCCGCAGTGGTAGCCCGCAAAATAAAAAAAATAACTTTTCCGAGACTTATTACGAGCATTATTAAATTTATTTTATTTTGATTTATTTTTATTATTCTAAATTTAACTGTTTCGATTAATTTGGCAATATTACTGTATGGAAATATGAAACATCGCTAACTAGTGAGCAAGTTTTTTTTTTTTTTTTGTTATACTTATGTATACTTACGAGATCTTCCTTTTGACATCCCATAAGTCTAGTAGGGTATTAATTAAACCAATGGCAAAAAATCAACTGCCATAATTATGAATTATTAACAATTTTTTTGTTACATTTTTATACATCACACTAATAAAAGGCGAAAGTTTGTTAGTGTGTATGTTTGTCTTTTCTTCACGCTAAAACTACTGAACGGATTTGGATAAAACTTGGCACAAAGATAGTTTATAAACTGGATTAACACATAGGATACTTTTTTTCCCGATATTCCCACGGGATCGAAACTTTTGCGGGTGAAACCGCGGCGCGCAGCTAGTACAAAATAATTCGACAGTCGCTATTATTATCTTCTATTTTGTAAGATTTTTTATTTTATTTTTAAAAGAGTGTCCGTGGAGTTTCTTGCCCGTTCTTCTCCATAGGAACCTACGCTTTGGAATGGGCAACTAGCTTCATATTTCTGACTGACTGACCCCTTGACAATTCAAAAGTGCCTGTAAATGGTATAATTGAAATAAATGCTTTGAGTTTGAGTTCTTTTTGTAAAACACCCATGCACATATTACATAAGCACCCATGTGAAATATATTAAAATTAATTTTGTCCAAAAAAATAATCAACAGACAACACGCATTTTCTGAACTTTAATTAAATATGATTGGTTTGAATGAAAATGAATTAAACGTACTTATCAATGTAACTCAGATACACACATCGAGAGTCTAGTGTTAGTTATATTTGAAAATACTTTTGCATTTTTGGATCACATATTCTAGTTTTTTTTTTTTTTTACATAAAGAATATAACCCTAGAGGCATGGGATGTAAAAAAAACACGTTGTAGGTACCTATATTATTTTCTTCCTTTAGCGGCGCGGTTGACGTAACCCGCAAGCGGGTGTCGTAAACACCATAAATACTTGTGTCTATGAACAAAGTGCCAGCGGAGCGGGCAGCGTAATCCGCCGGGAAACAGCGGGCGGCGCCGGACGATGCAAACCAGTTGGCGTTCTTCTCTCAATAGTTATAGTCACTGCCTGGGACGAAATTTATTGAAGTTGTCAATCATTCTGCTCGTATATTTTCCAATATGTAGTCGAAAGTACTTCTTACGGACATTCGCGTGCACTCAAAAACATTTTCTTCATATTTTTTTATTAATCATGCATAATATAACGTATAAGAGCGGCTCCTGCCTAATCTAAGGGGTCGCCGGCTTCCTGCCGGAGGCTCTACGCAGGGGTCGTGCGGTCCATGGCCCTTTACGGGGTACCGGTGTGGGCGCGTTCGTTGAGGCGGCGGCCAGTCCGCCGCGCCGGTTGAACGCGTCCCAGAGGGTCATGGCCACCCGGCTGATCCGGGGATACCGCACGGTCTCCGGTGAGGCGGCGAGCCTCCTTGCCGGATTGCCGACATCGGATGTGGAGGTATAAGTCCTCGCGCACATTTGGGAGTGGCGCAAGGAGGTGCCGCGAGAAATCACGGCACAGCGGACAGAGCTCCGGCGGGATCTCATGGCGTGATGGAGAGTGCGATTGTCGCAACCCAGTGCTGGACACGCCTCAATTGCGGTGATAAGTCCCCTCTTTGAGGAGTGGCTAGAGAATCGAATTCTGCTTGACGCAGGTCCTCACCGGACACGTTTGTTTCGGGAGGTTCCTGTTTCGGATAAGGCGGGGGGAATCGCTTTTTTTGTAATCTATCTTTATTTGAGTCATGACGACTGCTTATGGAAAAAAAAGGAATTTGTTTCTAAAAACTTAGACATGATGATGCTACTACACGTCTACGCTGAAACGCCCCGCGAAGAACTGTGTCCACGAGTAGGAATATGCGTTTTCTGCCCTTCCCGCATCAGCTCCCGCCACCCGCGCCGCTTCCAGTATGTTTGTCCACCGCACCAGTCACAGAGAAAAGAGATTTTTCGAACCGAACATGACGTCGATCGTGTGTCTGTCATGGCCAGATCTTATTTTGATCATTTCATGAAATGAACATCGACCACTGGTCACATCATGATGTGGCCTGGCCAGATCATTGAATATTCAACGTTTAACGATAGTAACAGTTTAAACGCACGACTACTTCATGATATAGCCAAACATTAGTGATCATTATCTTAAAATAGTTTTCACTTCTCATGCTCTGAAAGTGCTTATTTGTGCACAAGCTGCACAAAATCGAATTTCGTGCACAAGTGCATTAACGTATCTACTCATAAATGTATCTATATTAAGGCAAATAAAATGAGCCATACACAGCCAAACACAATAAGAAGTTCATAGATAGAATTTGTTATTTTATAATATTTACTTTAATTTATTTGCCTGTGTTTTTTAAGACATGAAGATATTAAAATTTAAATTCACGGACGGTAGGTCATTTAATTAATTTAAGAAAAATATTATTACAAAATTAATTTAATAGTAGGCTGTATAGGTCTGCAGCCCAAGCCTAATATCAATGTGGTAAGATTTAAATAAAATAAAGCGGCGGGAAACAGCTCTTGTTTTTTAATTAAAGTTATGTTATTTTTTTATTTCCTCGCAATCGAAGTGAAAAGCAGAGTTTATAACTCGTCCACAAAACCATTTTATCCTCGACATTACTATCTGCCCTCGCCTTCGTCTCGGGCTGCTAAAAGTCTCGGGTAAAAATGGTTCGTTTTGTGCACTAGTTGTAAAATCTACTATAGAGTATCCACCCGTAGGTTCTTGTTGTGCATCATGGCGGCGGCATACAACAAATCAAACAAAGTAGGATGACCACGCAAATATGATATTATGGAAAGCGATCAACTTGGAAGTAGCGCTCGCCGGCAGCTGTCGGCGTGAAATGCAACATAGCACTTAAAAAATTTAAAATTTACTCCGCTTATATGGCACCCGACCAAATGGGTTAGGTTAGAACTGTGACGAATCGCGCGCGAGCCGAGCGAACGAAGTGAGAAGCGCCGTTGGTCGCAGTTACTTGGCTATTTTTACTACACCTAACACCATGGATACCCTGCATTACCTAATGCTATGGCAAAACGTCGACTGACATATCATTAAACGTTGACGTTTAAACGATATGGCCAATGTTTAGCTGGCCATTTCATGAAATTGTCAATTCTAAGATTTGGCCACATGTCCACCACGACCGAACTCGGCGGCGTGGAATCTTGGTGGCCAGTATAATATAAAAGTTATGAGTCAAAAACCGGGCGACTGTGGATTAGATCAAACGTACTTTATAGTACCGAGTTCTAGCGGTCGCGAAGAACTAATTGAAACTTCAGTGGCCGGGATGACGGACGTGCGATGGACACGGCAGCCCTAAAACGTATGTATCCCTGTTTCGGCACCGCCGCGCCGCGCCGTCATCTCGTTCTCTGTGACGTCCGGTGGACAAACGTCCTAAGGTTGAATGTCGCTTGCACGTCATAAAATGGCAGTCTATTTACCCATGTGACAGTAAGATAGTTTCAACGTTAGTCAAGTTTCAATTGACTGGGAATTGTTGTCAAAAGGTGTAAAGCAAATCCTAGACAGACAGCCCTGTTACCACCTTGTTGACCGGTCAATATTTTTACTACAGCCTAAGCTATATATATGGTTTGTGTGGACTACTTATACCGAAGAGCCGAAGAGTTTATACTAAGCTGTTTTTTTTTGTTTGGAAGCGCTAATCTTTGGAACTACCCGTCGGATTTGAAAAATGTTTTTTTGTATTTTATAGCCCAATTCTTGAGGAAGGTTATTGGTTAATAAACATCACGCTACGACTCTTGGGAGCCGAACAAAAATAAAAAAATAAAGAACGCTAAGGGAAAACGAAGTAAAGGCGCGGGCGGGCGATGGGATGCGACGCGGTGAATCGTGGGCCGAAATTTCACTAGCTAGTATTAAATAAAACAACATAAAGACTCGACACTTAAATCATTTATTCTTAAAATACTTTTTTTTAGGAAATAACACTTGTAACAGACTACAATAATAACGCCACAATTTCACCCAAGTGTCACAAAAGCGCTTAATTGCACGAATGTGTATTTACCTTTAATTAGTGTTGCCAAACTCAAAGGTCTCAAGCCTTGGAACTAGGGAATAATTAGAAAATGTATTAAATTGGAAAATAGTGTAAAAAGTTATTTAACATTTAACCATTTTAAAAACAAGAAATGAGTGCGTTTAAAATGTAATAATGTTTGAAACAGTGAAAAATATGTCTGGCAACACTACTAACCCATTCAATGTAATATCAATATTTTTGCATGTTGAGAGATAAATGCATGTTGATAATCAATATTTTAGTAAGTACAACATTTATAGTGATTTGTGTCTACATGGGCACTTTGGGAGCTGCCTTTACGCGACTGCTCGAAGCTCCAAAGCAAGGCACATAACATCACGCCTTGTTTCCCCGAAGGGTTGGGCAGAGGTGTACCTATATAGTACACCCACATTTCGCCAGTTATGTTTAAGTACCATATAATAGGGGGCGAGTCTATTGCCATCAACCGGGCACAAATCCAGACTCTGGGCTGCTACTGAGAAATTCCAGAAAGAAAAACCCAATGACACTGCCCAACATACTGACT
The DNA here is from genome assembly GCA_963853775.1 of Xanthia togata. NCBI lineage: Eukaryota > Metazoa > Arthropoda > Insecta > Lepidoptera > Noctuidae > Xanthia > Xanthia togata. Next base: position 7,082,933 of record OY970817.1, on the reverse strand, counting down.
TGAAGGTTAAGCTCATTGAGACATATTAAGAGCATGCAACGCGAGCGAAGCGAGCTCGAAATATGGAGCATCCTGACTCGGATCCGGTTTCATCGAAGAGCGAGCGAAGCCAACTCGAATATTCGATTCTGGACCGCGATAGGTTTTAAAATTAATTGTATATAGACTTTACTAAGAGAATGCAAGCGTCCGAAATGAGTTAGAAAATTGGCGCATCCTTAGTAGGATACTTGGATAAGCCGTATTTGTGATTTTAATAACAAAATGTATGAGAGAGCGAAGCGAGCTTAAAAATTGGAGCATCCTGACTTGGATAGGTTAGATTTTTCGTGTTATTTTACTAAATTTTGACTATAGACAATTTTAATAAATACATCGAATGGGTTTCTCTCTATAGCTATAAAAAGCTATCAACCATAATCATTCTCAAAATCTGTCCTTAAAATAAAATTGGAATTTTTCTTACATACTTACAAATTATTTACAAAACGAAATAACATAACTTTTGCTTATGTATAATAAATCTCGCTATGTATATACATAAAACTTTCGTACATAACAAAAACGGGCAAGATAGAAAAAGGAATAAAAGACTTCAATTTATCCTAGAAGCGCCACTCTTTAACCATTATTTTTAAGACCGCTATTACATTATCATATTTTTTGTCGTCATAGAAACATGATATCATAGCTGTCGTTATATTTTGTGACACTATGCTCATATAATAGAAATATAACAAAACAAGTAGTGTAATTTATGCTATATTTACACTGACTGAGCATAAATTACATTGTCGGTGTTTTGTTATATTGCTATGATCACATATAATAATGTCACATAAAAAATACCGGCCATACTATGTAAAAAATCATGAAAGTAGATTTTAATTTATATTATAACCGTCGTAATTATTTGAAATACAATAATTTATGGTACAGACGCCAGCACATCAACCTACCCGAAACTGTCAACATTTCCCAATCAACTTTGAGCCTTATGCTACAGTGATAAAGTTGACAATCTATTAAATAAATTTGTCAGATTGCAGTAGGTTGATGTGTTGGCGTCTGTACCAAGGAATTTATACATCCGCACTTTTCCCGGGTTTTTAAAAACCTCCTAAAGAAGTCCTAGGCTCTAGGAGTCTAGGCTGAGAGTCATAGGCTTTCATAAACAAGAGGTCCATTACTTTATTTACAGTAGTTACTACTTTTTCTGGAATATACCTATGCCATAAACTTGGAACAAATTCATACCAACCATTTCTACCTTGATCCTATAAAAAAAAACATTCAACAGTGGCGCCATCTATATCAAGTGAACTATCTAATGTCACATCAAAAATTTTACTACTTTATTTAAATTGTAATTGTAACCATCGAAAAATATGTATAAAAATTCAAAATCTGTAAAAGCTAGATTCGTTGATTAAAGTTTAATATTGCCATTTTGAAATACAAGTTTGTGAGGGATTATAATTATTTACTTCTTTTATTTTGACTTTTGCTTATAGATCTTTGAAACAGTAAGTTAAATTAAACTTGAATTTAAAGTTTAGATACTTGCTGTCATAACCACATAATGGTATCATTAAAAACATCAGCGGGGTAGTTGCGTAACAAACATGGCAATCGATCGCAATGCCTTTCATTTTGACAGTTCGTCCACGTTCTTTGCGTTATTCACGTTCTTCACGTTCTTGAGCAGACGATTATTCAAATCTATGTATTATGGAATTACCTTCAATACCCTCGGATTGTGATAGAAAATGTTACTCAAATAGGGTGCAGCTACTACAGACGCCAGCAAATTTTAAACAATTTTTTATGGAATTTCGATAACAATTTTGTTACAAAAAACGTGAATTTTAAATATCAATATCTTTTTTTTTTTTTCCTTTGGAAGACTTACAGCTAAACAAACAGTTTTTAATAATAAAAAGTTTTTTTATAACTTTTTGGTAATGTTCTTGCAGTACCTATGTGCCCGTTTCGATCGGACAGAGTTTTTGTAACACATTGTATAATGGATGGAATGGATTATTTAAACCCAATTAAGGTTTAAATAATGCAACAGTCCGGCCGTCAACAAAATGCGTTCCTGACAGCTGTCAGTTGGACAATTTCTAGTATTACAGATCAAATTCGCAAAATACGGTCCGTGACTAAAGTTCTGCGCTTAATTCACTTTTGGCGCCACGATATTTATTAGTAGGTATAAGTAACCTGATTTTCCTAACATTGCGCCTGTCAACATCAAAATAATACAATGTATGTATTCAAGGTGTTCCTTTTGATATCCCATAACTCTAGGGTATTAATGAGACCATAATTATCAAAGAATCAACTGGCATATATTTTTTTTTTTTTTTTTTTATGCATTTCGCAACTCGATTTATAATAAAACTTAGATACACAATCTAAGTTTTATTAATAAGTACAAGTAAACCATTTTCTTTCAAACCAATCATTCATATTTAAAGCTAAGAAAATGCGACGTTGTCATATTTTTTTTTGTTTTATGAACAAGATTAGTTTGAATTAAATGTTTTTATATTTTTTTTTTATATTTCACGTAAGGGTGTTTTACAAAAATAGTCGTAACTGTCGAATTATTTTGAACGAAAAATAAAATTATATGAAAAATAATTCATATGCCAGTTCATTCTTTGACATGGTCTCACTAATACCCTAGAGTTATGGGTTAAAAGGAACACCTTGTAATAATAACAAGAATGCAGTCGAGATGTTGTTATGTTTTTTTTTTTTGTAATTACAAGTTTAGTGTGACGTGTCGCAATTTTGAGTGTGGGAAGCCCCGCAGCTACATGGACCGACCACCTTAACAAGGTGGCTAGGGTGCTGTGGCGCAGCCTGGGAGCCACAGACCTATGTCTAGCAGTGGACCGCGATAGGCTGAGTTGATTGATTGTAGATTGACAAGATGTGGTTATGGCAACACGTATTTTCCTTTTAACCGACCTTGAATGCCTAATTTGTGATTTTTACATTATTCTAGAATTTCAAAAGTTTATAATCTAATTTTGACTCTTTGCTAGCTCACTACTCGAATCTTAGAAGAATTTTAACACCATTTAAAAAGAAAATTTTACAAAAATAAAAATAATGTCTGACTATTTTTTTTTTAAACAAATCTTTGATTATTTGACTTTTTAATCAAGGAGGCGGGAAATAGTAACCCTTAAAGAATCTTGAACATGATTTTTTTTCTAAACCAAGCCCAGGACTACCCCCCAATTTCTGAATGTCAGATCTTGAAATCTTATGTCACCAAATATATCACTTAAAATTCAGGCTTCTAGCTTTATCCTCAACGAAGTTACAAAGGGGGTCGAAAATGTCCTTCCATATTAACTTTCAACCCCTGGGTTCATCCGCTGGGTCTAGAATGTCCTTCTAGAACCAGCAGTTAAGGTTTTTATTAAGTAGATTGATTAGATGTAGATATTTCGTTCCACGAATCAGCACCCAATTTCGTTAAACACGATAAATAACAATTTGTTCCATTTTGACAGTTCAACAACATTCATTGCGTTATTTACGTTGTTCGGCAGACAAATTTTTCGAACATATGGAGCAATGGATTAGCAATACCCTTCAAAAAGATTCAGATTATGATTGATCGTGTTACGCAATTAGGACGCTGAATAGCTATTGACAGCAGATTTAAAAATCGAACTCTCAAAAATGGGACGCGATTCCCGATTTGTCATATAATTGCACCAATAACAAGAGTTTGACTAGCCACGTTGACGCCTATTGGTTCATCACCGCCTTTTACATAGTCTTCGGCCAATCACGTAATTTTGTCGTATAGTTGGTGCAAATCACGAACGCGCGTCATTAGACTTTCATAAACATTGATATAAGGTATAAATTTGATTGACGCGCGATATTGAAATGCAAAAACTAGAACGTTACCTAAACTGTTCCGAAAATAATTTAAAATTCCAAGCTCAACCGACAACACTTTGCATAACGAATTTATCAATTTCCATAAAACAACAAAACGTATCATACGACGTTGTATTCGATTGTAAATACTTTCTCACAATATCTAGGTCTTGCAACGCCCTAGACTTTTTGACTAAAGCCTCCTTTTCTTCCGAATCAGGCTTGTCTGTGGCTAGAGGCATTAAATCCTCCTTCGCTTTTTCAGCGTAGTTCAAAGGGTCATTGACTTTATGGTTCCCGCCGAAAACGGAGCCATTGGTCCCTTGACCTGTGACCAGTTCTTCATCAACGGTCAAATATTGGTCTAGGTTACTTAGATTTGTAAAGTACGATTCTACATCATAATCTTTCAACATACTGGCTAGAACTTCCTCGTCATTTTCATAGACTTTTGGCTTGTCTACTTCTCTTATTTCCTCTGGTACTGTGACATCATATCCTGTGTCGACAAAGCTTTTAGTTATTGCATCCGGTGGCGTTCTTTCCCAAGCTTTTTCTAACATATTTAACGCTTCGAGACAAGTAATGTTCCTATCAACACCTCTAAGTACATTTATAGCTTTTTCTTCTAAGATTAACCTCCGAAATTCTTCTCTAAACTTCGCTGACACACCATTCTTCATTGGTATTAGCCCGTTCGACGCTTTCCAAGGAACAAAAACTAATTTTAAATGCGATAACTGCAGTTTCGAATGTATTGTTGCTCTGTCTAACACTAGGATGGCTTTCCGATTTTTAGCTTGCAATTCTCTGTTCCAATATTTGACATATTCCTCAAACATTTGTGTAGTGAAATGGGCTTGAGAATGACGTATATAGGTGACAGGTAACGTATCAGGATCTCTAAAGGAATGTAATAACGGGTCTTCGGTACCACAGACAAGTAACTTTTTTTTATCTGTGCCTGGCATATTGGCGCAAAGGAATACTGACAGTCTGTCTTTGACATAACCCTGTATATACTTTTTTCCTGCCAACTTTTTTATTCGACCTTTTGAAGGGTTGTAATAAAAGCCAAATTCGTCTGCAGTATAAATATCTTCGTCTGGTATACCTAAACGAGCGTCACTCCATTGCTCTCTGAAAAAGTGGTTCTTCCATTTCGACTCCATTTGATTATGGTAATCCCTTTTACATGGAGTCCCTCTTAGTGTTATATTATATCTTTTTTTAAATCTGTCCAGCCATTTTTTGCTGCCATTAAACGCGACAAAGCCACTTTCTTTGGCAAACGCCTCCGCTACATCTTGAAGCATTTTTCCGGATACTTGGATATCATTCGCTCTCTGCGAATGAAACCAGTCAACTATCCTTGTATCTAAAACACTGTTCATATATCTTGTGGTTCGTTTTCCTGCCTTCTTGGGTAGAGCATACTTTTCTCTATCTTCCCATATCTCATTGACTACTTCTGGGGTTAAGTGGTACAACCTACACACATCTGAAACGGATCTTCCTTTATGCATTTTGCTGACGATGGCACATTGTGTCGGGTGGCTCAAGTCTTCCCTTTTGAGGCAGCCATCAAACTCGTTGTACAAAAATGGTGGCTTACCAGATTCGTCTTCTGATAATTTTTGGTCCTGATCTGATTGTGTGTTGTCACCTGCTGAGGAGCTTTGGTTTAGATTTCGGCGGCGGGTAGATTTTCTGTAAAACGTTGATATTACTTTAGTATTAAAACTATTTCTGCTATGGTTATAATAATTGGTAATTCGACATGACATGTGACATCCACCATCCCGCACTGGGCCCACGTGGTGGATTACGGTCCACGCCCCCTCACAGGCAGGAGGCATGTGGCCAAGCAGTGGGAACGTTACGCTAAGTTCAACTTTGAAATTAGACACAGGGTGACAAACTGGGCTAAAAGTGAAACTGGGTTCAACATACGCCCCGCAGTTTAGAAGCTAAAAACACTATTTTGAACAGGAAAAGAACACGAAAATGATTGTCAAACCACTCCTTGAAAGAAAGAATAGTATTTATTTGGACATATTTCGTGAAACACAATAATAACAAAATAAAAACGTATAATCATAAAGCAATAATAGTGTGTGCCTCACGGCTGCGCCAAAAAGGTTAATTTCAGCATCAATGCCCGACAAATGCTGTCTGACGCTGGTTTTCTAATTCTAAACCCTAAGGACAAGTGACGGGACGTACCAAGTTTCAACATACCTAATACATTATTTCCTACAAAAAAGAGAGAGAGATAAATGAGACTGAGCGGCGGGGAGAAGGCTCCAAGGCGCCAATACTTTAGGAAATTTATTTTTACGGCGAAAATAATGGTAATTTAAAAACAAATAAACATAGGATCTGCTTTATAATTAGTTCAGTTATTATGCAAAGTTTAATTAACTATATTGAAGTATTTTTTTGAAAACTAGCGGTTTATTATTCGGTTTGGAGCTAACTTTGAAAAAAAAATCTACGAGAATTTTTTATGGAATCGTGTTTTCATCAAACATATGATAGTACTCAACAATTTTAACTTTACAATATTATATTTATTTCAAATTTAATGCTGCACTATTTTCGATATAACGGAGGATCATGCTAAGCAATTTGAGGCATTATAGACTCTTAAAATACTCACTTCGGGGTGTCTTCTTGTTGTCTCTTCTTAGAATGGGCTTGTTTCGTATGATTTTTCAACTGTGAGTTCGTGTGGAACTTAGCGTGACACTTCTCACACTCTTCTGTTCGGTCGTGAGTCGACATGTGTCGCGCCTGGAACGAGAAGGAAATGGGTAAGAATACTAGATTAAGGCGCCATGTCCACAGTCGTGATTATCGCCGCGATTCTCTCGTCCGTCTCGCCTTCAAATGATCACCGCGATGATATCGCCATGTGGAAATTGATTCATAGTTTCTATTGAATTTGATACTGACTGTGGCCACAATTATCTCGCCCGTGGAAATGGCGCCTATGTTAGTAGATGATGCAGTTTTTTCGTGACCAGGTGATGGCAAAAGGGTAAATCTGATATATCAAACGCTTCAATTTTAGTTCATTTTTGCCTTCATTCGGCATTGTGAACCGTCTGAATACAAAATGAATCAAAAGTGAAAAATTTTCATTTATCGTTCAAAAGTGAAATTAATTCATTAGTGAATTGATCCAATGATGTTGGATCGATCATCTGCATCAGCATATTTCACTAACCTACCGAATGATCGAAAAATTAAATGAAATGAGTAAATGTTCATTCATTTCCATGTCATTTTGTCAGTATCGTGTGAACTTGGACAATTTCAACAAACTGCTTTTAAAATGTCGAATTTCAAAAGGGTGAATGATGATCTGAAACTGACATGTCTTGGAACCCAGAACTGCATCTCAAGCAGGAGGGCTACGATTCCTAACCTGGGGCCTTATTATGAAGTATTAATACCATCATTATTCCACTGCAAAAAAAGGATGGTGCTAGCGGCCTCCTAAAGTTCTCCGTCTCTCACTCACACTGGAATAATGGTGGCATTAATACGTCATAATACGGCCCCTGTCCTTATAAATATGTAGTTTCAAAAACGAATGAATTACAGTACCGGAAAATATAGTCAGGCAGTGTGTCTAAAGAGCAGTTCCCTAATTGCGTAATAGGTACACGATCAATCACAACCTGAATCGTTTTGAAACAGATTGCTAATCCATTGCATCATAAGTTCAAAAAACAAAACTGCTCATCAACGTAAATAACGCAATGAATGTTGTTGAACTGTCAAAATGAAACAGATTAAGAAGTCGTAATCGTTAACGAAAATGTGTTACGTTTACCTAATTAGATAGCAGATCCTAATAACAACTTAATACTCCACACATTAAGTGCCTGATCCTAAAGATGAAAAGCTTTACCGAGGCTAACTGAGAAAAATAATCGTAATAATTATTAACATTTTTTTTACTACTGCCTATTAAATTCCCCTGTATTGAAAACGTAATATTTTTTTATTAATTGAGTGAATTTCATTAAAATAAAAACAATATGACGGCTTACCTAATTGACGTTGAATGGCAAATACAAAGAAACCCTTTAAAAATAGTCATCAACTAAAAAAACACGTTTCTTTGAAGACATTTTGAAACTTCTGTCTGATTTTTTCACGGATATCGAGGGATATGCCTTGGAGGCGTGGCACGTGGCGCCTCGACATTGCTAAATTGGGCTTATGTTCGAACGGCGGCTGTACGCTTCATTCAGTCGCTTTGCAACTGCGTACAGTGTACTATTGATGCAAAAAAAACCAAAATGCCGAGCTGTGCAGTAACAATTTGTAAAAATAGGTCTAGTACCATCAACCTGAAGACAAATGACGTGTCCTACCACCGGTAAATAAACATTTAAGTCACTGTTTAATATTTTAAATCATTTACAAATTGCGTCCGGAGCGATACGAACTAGAACGAATCTTTCCGAACGGAACGAACGTTTTGGATTTAGAGAGGTGCAATCGAGTGCGTGCGGCTGATTTTATCGACATGCGTATTATTACAGTCGAATCTTTTTTTACAGAACTCCATAGATATTCTCGTATTACATGTATAGTTTAAGAGTTAAATTTGTTATTAATTTAATTTTGTTTGAAGCAAATAAAGACATTGTCATTTCAATACAGTAACTCGTGCATAGCATAATATTTAACTGAGACCCTTTACCCGGTAATACAATATTTAAAAAAAAAACTCATTTTATTTTAGTAGAAATAACCCATATTTTCGGATAGGTATATAAAAACAAAATAAATTATATAATGAAAATTTAACGAAGTTATAATAATACAAGAATGTGCTAAAATAAATATCGATAAAAATTATCGACCATCGCTTTCGACTCCCTAATTGCATGCGTGTGCATTGAATGTTCGCAAATAGCAAGTGTTTACAAGTGAAAGCCCCGCCCATTCTATGTATGTGTGCTATTAGAAATTGATATAGTGTAGCTGGTTTCTTCTTAGTGTGCGAGTTCAAATTTTAAGTGTGTGTCGTAAGTACACTATTTGTTAATGTTGTAATTATTTTGGTGGGAGATAAGCGGCCGCACTAGGATTCCTTACTATTCCGCAATGAAGGCATATCTCCGGATATCTATGGATTTTTTCAATAAATTTCTTTTTAGTACTTATTTTATTCAGATACCTAAATAAAATGTTTTTTTTTTATTTTTTTATCTGTGTATAATGGTCTAGTTACACCCATTTTCGTTTGTGAACTTTATCCAGGGACGGACTTTAAATTTACAAATATTGCTTGTTTAATAGTTAAGTATAGGAACAAAATAAGAAATAAGCAGTACCTTTGTGCTCTTTTATGTTAATATTGTGTCCTGTTTAAGTGTTTTGTGTGTACATAAATAAATAAAATATAAAAAAATGAACTTACCAAATAATTCTTATTATTAAACTTGAGGCCGCACAGCTGACAAGTAGGTTCCGCCTTTTCCATATGCACTTTAGAGTGCATACGCAGACTAAACGCTTTCTTGAAGTACCGGCCGCATATTTCACATTTATGTCTGTAAAAGTTGTAATGCTATTAAATACATGTTGAAAATGGTTGAAAAGGTGACTGCGGCGCGTGGCTAAATAATAACAGACGCATTGAGCGATCAAAAGCTAAGGTACGCTTGCATTCATTAGCTATTCGAAACCCCTCCTTTCCTCGGAAAGAATTTTAAGCCGTTGGTCCCGGCTGTCATTTGTAGATCTTTGACAGTTGTTACGGGTAGTCAAAAGTCAAAAAGTCTGACAACCAGTCTTACTAAGGGTATCATGTTACCCAGTAACTGCGTTGTGGAGGTCAGATAGGCTGTCTCTCCTTGTAAAATACTGGTATTCAGCTGCATCCGGTTAGACTGGAAGCCTACCGAAACATAGTTGAGAAAAGGCTAGGCATATTGACTGGTAGGTAGGCAAGCAGTTTTCATAGATAAATTGACAACTAAATAAAATAGAGTGCAAAAGATATAATTTCTTGGGATCTGTGTTTGTGTATGGTATTTTCAACTCTATAGTCAATGTGCACTGACCCTAAAGCCGCATTTACATGATGCAAACTTCTTGCCTGTTGCATACAATACAATTTGAGCAACAAATGACTTGCATCCTCAACAACTTTGCTTATTGGCAATTTTTGTAACCCATGCATAAGCTATTGTGGTATACCTTGTCTTGATAGAGAGGCTAGGCTGTCAGCCTCACCTTGCTAGCTGACTTATTTACCTGGCTAGTACCTTAACCGTTTTTTGGGACGATGTTCCTTAACGCGGCGTGGTAGGAGTTGACTAGTAAAAATCGTCACGTAAGGAAAAAGCGTTATGCTCCCTCCATGCGACTTTCTCTCTCTCTCTTTCTACTCATAAGGAACTTCGTTCTTTCCTGGGGTCCCCCGATCGCACAAGTTTGTGTTTTACTACAAGCTGATGTCTTGCGGGAACCTTAAAAATTGTCCAGAAAGATAAAAAAATATAAGAAACACTAACTTAAATATTACCTAGTTTTAACTTGATGTTCAAGCCCATGTGTCTTGAGGTCAGCAGAGTTCTCAAACTCTGCATCACACTCAGTACATCTGAATGTCCTCCCTTTTTTTACTTTCTCCTTTATTTCTTTCTGCTTTTTTCTTCTTTTTGATTTTTTGGGCTTTTCAGTCTGCAAAATGAAAGAACATTTAGGAAAAAACAGTTTTTTAAATATTGGATGGATCTTCAGAGTTCAAACTAAATAGTTGGATTATTTTCCCACTATAAGGCTTTTTAAAGACCAAAAAACTTGAATAAAAGGCTATTTATGTTTTAGCATAATTAGCCTTTATTTCAAGTTTAGCCAAGGCAGGTCACAAATTTTCTGACTGTAAAAATTGAGGTTAAACCATTGGCCCTAAGAATGCCCTGGATTTATTGTTGCAGCACTGAGTATTATTTTATTATTAGCTGCGCCCTGTGGTTTCACCCGTCTCGATCCCGTGGGATAAAAACTCCTATGTCTTAACCCAAGTCATGATCTACCCATGTGCCAAATTTCATCCAAATCCGTTCAGCCGTTTTAGTGTGAAATAATATTAGTTAGGATTAGTTTGTTAATAGAAGCATATTAAAGTAGATATAGTCTAGTCGGTGTATGTATGATGATTTTATACATTAGCAATGGTATTTTCCTGCAGCTGAACAAAAAGGTTTTTTGATTTATAAACCTTATTCCTGTTACACAAAGTCGAGTTTTAAGTGCAACTAACAGTTAAAATAGTTGTTGTTCTGAAAAGCACCTAGTTTACATAGACATAAAGTGGACATTTGTTTAAATTGTAATCATAAGTTTCTAATATCAGTTTTTTTTTTTTGTTTGTGTAATGTTCCCACCAGTTGGATCAATTATTGTACAATAAATAATTATCGAGAAATGTTAGGTTCTGTTATTATTTTAATAAAAAAAACTAATTTTAAGGCTGTAATTATGTTCCAATATTCAGTGATAACAGGACTATGTTATCAGTATTTTGTTTTTACTAAATAATAATACTTTTGGTATGATCCTTTTGATGAAATATGATAATTATTATATGGACATTTATGTTCAATCAAATAAAAGTAAAACTACATAAATTTTACCTTGTGTTAAGAACCATGGAAAATGCATGCATGAAACATATTGACAGATTAGTTTTTTAAGTAAGTAGGTATGTGTATGTTCAAACATATTTAACCAATGAGGTACCTATTAAACTACAGTACGGGATCTGGATTTATGCCCGGTTGATGGCAATAGGCTCGCCCCCTATTACATGGGACTTTAAACATAACTGGCGAAATGTGGGTGTACCTACTACAGGTACACTTCTGCCCAAACCCATCGGGGAAACAAGGGGTGATGTTATGGTACCTATTAATATGACATGATGGTAATACTCAACAGAGTTAACATATAAGTGGTAAAGTGGGTTTGAGAGCTAGTTTCAAGTATTTACACAAGTTAACATGACCGAAATTAGTCAGAATCTACAAAACTTAAGTAATTTGATGTCAATAATGTTACCTACTTTGTTAAACTCTAGGGGGCAATCCTCGTCCATTTCTTCCACTTCCACGGTAACCAGCACCCCAGCCATGATAGGCTCATCATCACTGTCCTCGTCATAATTACAGCTTCTATTACTTTCGCCAGAAATTTCGGCTTTTCGTTTCACTGCTGACAAACATTCGTCGTCGGAAGAACTATCGACATAAGTCGTCACAGGAGCTTCCGAATTAGAAGCCATGTCGACGGACACGTTACTTATTACCGGTACTACACAAACACTGTCATTATTATCGTGTTATAACTCAAGTTTTCAAGGATACAAATAAAAATAAACACCGCTTATCATTGCAGACGCCATTTTCTATCTGTCAGATTTTTGGATTTTTTACTTGGCATTTTACATGGGTGGACATTTTTTAGTTGATCACATCTGTAAATATTAGTTCATAAATTTATTTTGTAATTCATTCATATGTATAGCGAGATCTAAAATTAAAACCGTAATTTCACGATCACTTACAAAGTATTTATTATTTAGGAAATTTTACAAAATTTTACAATGGCAATAATAAAGTTGTCAAGAATAAAAAAAGTTCCCGCTGTCAATGAACCGCCCGAAAAAAAGCAACGCGCATCGCTTCTCTTTTGGAATTTATGGTACAGTAACAAGGCTCCCTTTTGTGTTACCGCTGATATTTTAACGTGAAATCCTCAAAAGCAACGCGTAAACAAAGCGCGATTAGCGTTGTGCACGCTAGAATTGTGTATTTACGCGAAATTGTGAGTACAGCATCGCGATTTATGGATCAATATCGCACACTTGCTAATATGCGCTAACAACAGCGAAGCGTCCATTCACCAAATGGAGACGAAATCCGGCGTTGGCATTCAAGACCACTGGATGAAGAGTATGATGGAGCCGGCGTCCAGCGACAACCAAGATAACCGTTCGTCAGTAAAACGTGAGAAGATGGCCGAAGCTTACAATGGTGGTGAAAATGTAACATACGAAATGAAACAACAGCAGAATGATCCGAGGTACAGATGTGATGTTTGCGATCTCACGTTCGAAGGTATGGAATATTTGATGCTGCACAAAAAATTCCATGGAAACGATAAGGATACGCCGATTATGGAGCCTGAACCGCCAGTACATCACAAAGAAGGACCCAAAAAAAGGCGCAAGTTCAAATGTGACCAATGCGATGTTAAAGTGAACTCTCAGTACCACTTGGATATTCACAAGAGCAAGCATGAAGGTGCTGTCTCTAAAAAGTATTTATGCGAGGTCTGTGACCGCAGCTTTGTTGCAGCTCAATTTCTGAAAAGTCATATGCAAACTCATTCGTCAGTATCTACAATAAACTGTGAGATTTGTAACAAAAGCTTCACAGGACAAGCTTACTTGAAGCTACACATGCAGCTACATAACGATATAAAGAAATTCAAGTGTTCTAAATGTGATGAGATGTTTCCTACGAAAAACTGCTTGAAAATCCACATGAAAAAGCATACAAAAGTAAAAAATTTCAAGTGTGACTGTTGTAACAAGCTGTTTGTGTCAAAAATAACTATGGAGAAGCACAGACAGACGCACGAAGGGCAGCCAATTGACTGTCATGTGAAATGTACGCAGTGTGACCGAACTATGCATGCGTCGTTACTCAGAACGCATCTAACAAGAGCTCATCCTCCTCACGTTGATGATGATGTCAAACGACCGCATAAATGTACTACATGCGGTAAAAGTTTCATTGTGAGAATAAATCTTAATCTCCATATCAGAGTCTGTCATCCAGATCTTGCGGAACCGGAAGATGAGGACGAAGAGATCATGACAGACAACTCTTAGTTATAACACGTATATTAGCATTTTGCTACGTATTATTATGGATAATTATACTTTTTTATAATAACTAAGACAAGTAGTTTGAATGAATTTACTTCCCTGTAACCTTCCATTTTTATGTTTAATGAAGTTAAATAAAACAAGTATATTTTTATGTGAATTATTTTATTTTTATTTATTTATTTAACCATTTATGTACACACATAAATAAACAGACAAGATGAAAAGAACAGAAAAATAAATACAAAGGTGGATGCTTATTTCTAAAGAAATCTTTTCCAGCATACCTGCGATAGGACAGAGGGAAAAAAGAGATGTAGACACTGTGTGTAAGAGTAGAGAGAAAGTAAAATACATAAAATCAAAGCAATTCACTCAATATAATTTATAAAACTCTGTTCACACTTGAGCGCAATTTATTGGCGAGTGCAAAAACAGCGTGATATTTTAGTCTTTTAAAATCCGACATTCCCTTTGCCTTCTCAAGGAGGTTAAAATTTAACCTCTAACCCCTTAATATAATTTAATTATATCCACGCAAATAAAACTACACTAAACAGATACTTAGTAAGTACCAGTTTAGTGTAGTTTATCGATTTATTTTAAATAGGTATGAATTTTAAATAGGATCTATTTAAAATTATCGATGATCTATCATCATCTTCCTGCCCTGGTCGCAGCCCCGGATCAAGGGGGGGTAAGCCAGGGCCTATGCCCCGGGCGGCAAGTTCATAGGGCGGCCAAATTCACACTTTACAGACGAATGGACAACTCATCATTTACTTATAATATAAAGTACTCTGTGGTGCGGAGTGAGACGTGCTGCACGAACATTTATTATTCGCGAGGCGCCTATGCATAGTTCAAAATATGCGCCCGCTCGCCCGCAGGAATCGCAGATCGCGGCAGCACGCGTCTGGTTACCGTGCGTGCGAAAGAGTTGAAGCTATATTCGAAAACTCGACAATGTTTTGTTTTAAAAATGTGTGTTATACAGGTTTAAAATTCAGAAAGTAGATACCTACTAGATATTATCCTTGCCGGTTCCGTCGCACTAATGGATGGTCTGCTCAAAACTTTGCAAAAAATGAGACAAAATCCAATGGAATATTGGATAATAGAGGCTAGAGAAGTTGCTGAAAAAAGTGGTGTTGACCCTATTTTGCAAAACAAACGAATTCCGAATCGTAAAAAACATTTCGATGAGATGTGTGAAGACGAATTACAAACACTCCAACCTGCTGCTATTTTCTAAAGATGATGGTATTTGATCGAATCATATCAGAAATTAAAAAGAGGTTTGATTGTGCTACCATGCTGAATTTGAATTTTGCTTTTCTTAATAGTTATGTAGATACCTACTAATATTTTGAAAGTATCAATTGAAGAACTGCAAAAGTATGGAGCAGATCTGGCTCGAAAATACGAGCGAGATTTAAGCGCCGCCGTTGAATTCTGCCAGGAACTTTACGTTTTTAAAGAACAAGCTCCGCTTTTATATTTTGGTGGTATAGAAAAGGCTAACTGTTTCGATCTCTTGCAACAGATCTATGCGCATGATTTGCACGATGGTTTTCCTAATAATTGTATTGGCCTGCGAATTTACTCTACGCTTCCTACTACATCCGCAAGCTACGAGCGAAGTTTTAGCAAACTAAAACTACCTATTATTAAATTATTTGCGATCTTCCATGAGCCAGGAACGCTTATCGAGTCTTACAATCTTAGCGATAGAAAATCGAATTGTACACGAGTTAAATTATGACAAGGCCATAGACTTATTTGCTGAACAAAAAGCTCGGAGAGTAAAATAAAATTGTAATTTCAATTCACAAATGCAATAATTTATTTGATTTTTATTTTTATTATAGGTACATATTTCTATTTTAAATCCTAACCTGTGCTGTGTATAAAATATATATCCTACACGTTTTTGTCTATATAACTGTAAATAAATAGGCTTAACACAGAAAGAACAGCGATGGATGCATTATTTCCGAAAGGCCTATGTAGGCTATGTCCAAATTTCAATCAATAAGTGGACATCTGAAGGCTGAAATTATATGGATGATTTAATAAAGGTAAAAATAAATATAAGTGGGCGGGAGCGGCAATTTTCCTGTTTTTCCCCGCCTAAAAAAATTGAAGATCCGGGGCTGCCTGGTCCCATGTTACTTGGGGTCCGCGCTACACGTTCTTTTCCATTATCTCCTCTCATCCGTCACGCGTTCATGGCGTCAGCGTGAACGTATCTACTCTGCAACTGCCCCAATACCCAGAGTGGATACGTTCACGCTGACACCGTCTAGTGGCGGTGTTTGTGTGAACACAAAGCTAAAAGTTACAGGTTTTAGTGAAGAACGCAGTTGCTGCGCATAGTACATAGGCTATTGTTAGAAAGAATGTTCCATATCCCGTCAGTAGCTTGGACCGTGTTCCCAATTTCGGAAGTTGTCCCATCGCCAAAAATGACGGACGTCCATACCAACTTTCGACCTCTTTTTAAGCTCATAAAGAATGAATTTTCAAAAATCCTTGGTGCTTTACTTCGTCATAAGTACTATGAGAAACTTTTGTAAATATTCATATTTCAAGGCCCAGCGAGCAGTAAACTTTGAGTTGTGTGTCAGTAAATGAATGATTGTAAAATTTTATTCAAGTGGACTCTCAATAAGGTAAAAGAAAAAAAAAGGAAGTACCCTTATCTACATTTTAATAAATAGATTTAAACTAAAACAGTTCACTTCTCAGGTTCCGGCTTCTTTTCTTCGTTATCTTCTGTCTTCTCTTCTGGCTTCTCTTCTGTCTTTTTCATCTCTTCTGCCTTTTGCTGTGAACAAATAATTTATTTAAAATGAAAGGAAATAAGTAGGTACTTATCGTCAGAACAGATCGCCAATACGACGCAGTGTTGCAGTGAGGCGTTTTTTCACAGGCTGCTATAACAATAATCATTCCTTCTGAGTACGAGCAGAGACCTTGTAGAATTATTGAAGGACAGATTTCTTCAAAATGGTGGGCTCATTAGTTGAGTGACTCTTTTGCCCAATTTGTCGCGAGTTCGGTTTCCTCACGTATTAAAAACTTACCTACTTTGTAATCCCAATTAACTATTGGTTGAAGTTGCTAGCGTAAGGATAGTTATTGATAGGCCTCTGATGGCTGGGCAGGTCTGTACCTATTAACCTATATGTTGTGTGTGTAACCCACGATATAGGAGATATTCCTAATGATTCTTGTGACTCTCTCCTGTACCTACATAAGTTAAAACAAAAGTCCAGTAAGTTCTGTTCACTGTTGTCTACGTCACAGGACTTATAAAAGCGTTTTTTTTCCCAAGAATTTTCGCAAAGTTCGGATTATTGGAAACTATGAAAGATTTTCGTAATATACCTACCACCTACAAGCTATTATCAGGATTTTTGAAAAAAAAAACAGCTAATCCAGCCGAGAACAACGACGATGTGTATGATCGCTGATTGGCTGATATGAACGTTATTATAGGTCTAGGTATAGTTCGATTCAAACTTAATGGCGGCTCGGAAGTTAGCTACTCGCTGCGCAGTACTCCACCCCTCACCCCCGCTGACTCATGAATTCGCTACTGCGCAGCAACTCGCCTCATGTTCCGAGCCTTCATTAAGTTTGAATCGGGCTGTACCTACCTATGCACTGTCGCAGAAAATACGATTTTTCTTATGCTGTTACATAACGTGCGTTTGCACTGGCGAAACATCACAACAAAACTTGTTGAAATCTCTAGTTCCTGTCAAATATTGTATGGAACTTTGACAGAAACTAAAGATTTCAACATGTTTTGTTGTGAATGTTTCGCCAGTGCAAACGCACAGTAACGTAGGTACAGCCGAATTATTCACCATGGAAACTGTAAAGTGAGCTGTCAATATTGTCAGGTGGAATGACAGCTCACTTCACCTAAGTCTTCACGGTAGGTTTGTTACTTGACCGGCTGGTATACCGACAATCAAGAAACAAAAACTTCACATTATCACTACATCCTTAATCCTCACATACCTACTATATAACAAAGTCCCCCCGCATCTGACAGTCTGACGCGATAAATAAAAAAAAAACTATTTGTTTATAGGTGCCGAACGGATTTTACGGTTTTACCAATGGACAGAGTGATTCATGTGGAAGATTTAGGTGTATGACTCATTCAGGATTTGTGTAAATTGGCTGAAAATGTCGGAAAAAGTAATACCGGAGCTTTAGGTACTGGCGTGCACCGCCTAAACTAAAACAATGTGGTTATTACGGAATTATTCTTCATAAAAATATCCTTTAGTATGCCTTAATTACAGAAACAATTAAATGTTCTTGTGTCTCGCATGGATCCACGTTCGGCATACAACTGTCTATCCACATTTATCATTTCCCTCCTGACGCAATTCTGACGTTTAGTCAACACAGACGATGTTGCGGGCAGAAACTATGTACCTAGTTTCAATTAATTCAAACTCACAGCTTACTCACTCACAGAAGTAGCAGTGGGAACATTACAGTCTGAATAGGCTATTATTACGCAGTTATGCTTGCAACATGCAACTCACCGCAGCCTTTTTCATATCCTCCTGCTTCTTCATCTCTAAATCCTTGCTGACTTCCCTTATCAGGTCGATTTCTGCCAGACTCTTCTCTGAAAGAGGAGAGAACACCGTCACCGGTGCCAAATTCACGTCGTTTAGGGCGTCTTGAAAACTAAAGTAACGTTTTTGCAAGGCTCCGAACTCTTCGGGTGTTAGTCCCAAGTATTTGTCGAACATTTTTGCTGAAAAGTTAAGGATTTGTGTTAGATTGAATATTCAAAGCTTTTTTTTACAGCTGGTGTCGGCTATTTCTGCCAGCGCAGCGTCACGTTGAGACCGCAGCACAGCACAGAAAGGCGGGCCGTAGAACTTTGTACTTACTTTCAGCACGACTAGCATGACAACCATAGAAATTTTATGCGCGTTGAGCACTTTTTGGGTGAACAAAAATCATGGAACTCGCGTCATCGTTACCGAACGCTTTCCATGAGCTATATGTGTACGGTGTATTATGCATCTAAGTGTACTTTTTGGGTGAACAAAAAGCGTGAAACTCGCGTCATCGTCACCGCACGCTATTTTCACTTCTATTGGCAGTCCCCAAAGACTGCCCCGCATGTTTTTTTTTATGTATGTTCAGGCATAACTCTGTCATATAAAGACGGATTTGCAAAATTATTTTTTTGTTTGAAAGGGTATACTTCCGAGATGGTCCCATTGTCATCAGGTCAGGATCCGATGATGGGATCCTGGAGAAATCAAGGGAGCTCTACAAATATTAAACGCACATCTATAACGATTTGGGTATATTTTTTATAGTAACTCGTGCAGTTGCTCTAGGAAAGCACTATTTGTTGAAGTAGAACTGATGATGAAGACCACAGATGGCCACCGGAACTGCTCATTAATAAGTATTTTACGAGTTGCGATTCGATTACTTTAATATGGTTGCCAAGCAATTTATGCTCGTCACAATGCATATGGAGAAGCGGAGCTGATGGTGGTACCAGGAGAACTCTTCAACGATTAACGTCTCTGCATCGGGAAAAGCAATATTATGTAAAAGGTGATGAGTCATTGATATTAGTCAACAGAAAGGGGGGTGGCCAAAACTGCTAGTCCGCCTCTGAGTAGGTACAAAGCTATAATGTCTCCTAAGCCTGGACTTACACCGACACCTTTGCTTTTCAAGCTAGAGCATATAAACCATAGCTTTCAAACCAAGATATAGCGCTGTCAACAGTGACGTGAAGCCGCATTTCGTAAACAAATGAGGTGTAGTTTGATTGTAAATGGTTGTAAATGTGTGCGTGTGACCGTGTATGCACAGAGCGTAGGTGTAGTTTTGGCATGCTTCACTGTATTGTTCGCAGCGTTATGCCTTTTGGTTTTTATTTGGTCTGAGGGAAAAATGAACGAATTAAAAATACTTACATTTGTCTTCGGAGACCTTTGTACTACCAGAATAATAAACTACAAATGAACGTTAACAATGACATTGGAATTTACTAGTGTATATACTTTTTTTTTTCAACAATAGGGACAGAGATCGCCAACCTTTTGATGTGTCTCACATTAAAAAATACGCGCAGGATGTCCAACGTGATTGATTATATGATATAACCCACACATTCACAGCGTGTTTGTACAATAGTTACCACAAGTAAAATGCGCGTCGCTTCGTGAGATAAACATACTGTAACTAAAGTTAGGTACCTACAAAATCTAAAATCAATGCGGATTGCACTAAAACATTTCTATAAATGCAATTCTAAGCATGGGTAAGCGACTGCTCCTTAAAATCAACACGTTTCGTTTAGGAAATGCAACGTATAACACCACGCCTTTGTTCCCCGAAGGGTTAGACAGAGATGCACTACCAGTAGGTACCTACACACACTTTTCGTTAGTTGTGTTTAAGAAAAAACCTGGCTGAAAACCAGACTTGATGCTAAGCTAACAGACTGTTCATAACGACCATCCGAAACCCCTGATTATAGAAATTTGTTGGCGTTTCCGAAAACGGGGTTTTTTAAAGCAGTGTATCTCTTAAACCGTAAATAATTTTGAAAAAAAAAAAATGATATTTTCAAGTCTTATTTTAATACAGTGATGGAACTCAAATCATAATTAAATATACATTAATGCGTCAAAAACATCTTCAAACACACCTCTTAATTGTCCATAAAAGCAATTTATACCTTCACTAGCAATTATAATTATAATTAAAAATATACCATAAAATGTCTAATGCCAAGCTGCATTCAGTGATGGATTATGATGAGTAATATGAGCAATATGATGAAAAAAACCACGAAAAACATTGAAAAAGTACAAAAGTGTGGTTATTTTCTTTACTCTTTACACGTAAAGAAAAAGACAGGGACAAAGGCAAATCGGAACCCTGCGCCTTAAAGAAACTATTTGTAAGACACGCTCCGTATCTAACAAATCGTTTCACTACAGGGTAATTGCGTAACACCGTAACAGTAGCAACTTAATGGCTTTTCATTTTGACAGTTCAACAACATTCATTGCGTTTTGAGCAGACAATTTTTTCGAACCTAAGAAGCAATGGATTAGCAATATCCTTCGAAATAATTCAGATTGCGATTAAAAGTGTGTTTGAAGTAAGGTACATAGTAGGTACCTAATGGTACCTTTACTATATATGCGAAAGAAGGTGTTTTACTTAGGTTTTCAGTTTTAAACAAAATGTTCACGGCCTCTGAGGTCAGATACGGTTAGGTTCGATAAATGAAACATTGAATTTTAATTATAACTGTTTATGTACCAATGAATTTGCATGTAAACAATTCAATAATTAACTACCTACATATACATTTTAATCGATTCCGATTTAAACGTATTTAGGTGCACGTAAATAAATCGTGCATTTTGATCCTAGGTACTTAGTCCACTAAATTGTTTTGAAGTTAATTGTACGGCAATTGATAAATTGGCATGTCCCAATCAGGGCTTGGAACTGGTACCAAAAGTCTACGAGACGCCAGCACGTCAGCCTACTACAATCTGTCAAATTACTTTAATAGATTTTCAACTTTATCACTACAGCCTAAGGTTCAAAGTTGATTGGGAAAATTTGACAGTTTCGGTTAGGTTGATGAGCTAGAGTCTGTCGCCATTTCGGTACCTGGATGTCGGTTCCAGGCGGGTACCGGTACTCCAACAAGTACCGGTACGCGCGACGCGTACTTACCACGAATCTCATATTTGTAAACACGGCTACACATCAAGCTATGCATTTCCAGTATAAGCTGACCTCGCATTGTACGGCAATCTTATACAATGCGAGATCAGCCAGCATAAACTGGGAATTTATAGCTTGATGTGTAGCCGTGTGGACAAGGAACCTCGTACAGTTGTCAAACTTCAAGTTATTTACATGTCTAATTCCTATTAGTGAATTACTATTTCTGTTTTGTCACTCTAGCTTATGGAAATATTCTACGCATTGTACCGGCAGTAATAGTCAAACTCAAAGCATTTATTTCAATTAAACCATTTACAGGCACTTTTGAATTGTCAAGGGGTCAGTCAGTCAGAAATATGAAGCTAGTTGCCCATTCCAAAGCGTAGGTTCCTATGGAGAAGAACGGACAAAAAACTCCACTCTTTAAAATCATAATGTTGTTACAAATTGGATACTTTCATCATTTATGTTGAAATTATACATGAGAGAACAATGTAGAAAGACGTGCACGTAAAAAGCGTCCGTAATAAAAAGATAAAAACAAAACAAAAATTAAAATAAGCCGTGGCAGATAAGAGATGACCAGTCCCTACTGACGGACGGCGCCCGTTGACGAACATGACGCATGGATCAGCACCGTTTAGCTCAACTATTTTGAAGGGAACTAAACGATCCAACACACACGCCACCACCAGCGAGACATTTGAATGAGCATGACATTACTCTCAGTCGCCAGGGCACATCAAGTCAATGAAAGAAGTACCCAGTAAATGGTAGCTTTATAGAAGGTACCTACATGGTCACAGTGCCAGTGCTCACACATGTGCTATGCAATTATACAATACTAAGTAAGAGATTGAAGTTATACAATTCAAAGATAGTTTTTGCAATCTTCAGCAGCTCTTAACAATATTTTCGAATGCTAATCGGTTTGTTTATGCGCCCTTGTGGAGCTGGACCAGCGTTGAGCCAAGCATTTTTATCAGCGATGTAATCCCACAACTTATAATATGCTTACCGGCCATATAAGTAGTGTGCGTTTAATATAAGACGCTGTTGGTGAACTGTCAAAATGAAACCCATTGCGATCAGCCGGTCTATTCTGTAATAATCTCACGGTGAAAACTTATGTGAAGTGAACGAGTTGTCATTCCACCTGCTGCTAGGGACTGACAGCTCACTCCGAGCTCACTTCACCTAAGTTTTCACGGTGAGATGGTTACAGAATAGCACTGCTGTTGTCATTTTATGTGTACGCAATTACCCCGCTGTTCCTAATGCAGTGAGAGTCCCCTTGCCCCGGACGTGAGCTATCCCAATGTAAATTAGTGGAGGTGGTATCCACGGACTGACCGCGCAAACCACAGCAATCGAACAACGTATCATGCACGCAACGCATCGCTCAAGCAGACTGGCGCGCCACGCGACAACGGTAATTTTTTCTAATTACCGTTAAATTTTCTTAGAAATTGTTTTATTAGAGAGAGTCGCGTTGCTCCTGTCTGCAGGAACCTTTAAGCAGCGGCTCTTGTGGCTATTTAGTCACAAACCCCTCCTACATGCGACACTCCAAAACAAACGACGTTGTGTGTGTTAATAATGTAGTTATTATTTGTGCCGATTGCCAAATGCCTCTAAACTAGATTAAATTTCACCAAAATCGTTTGACAGGAGTAACCTGTCAAACGATTTTTACCCATTCTGAAATAGACTAAAGTGGCACAACTTATATTTTAGTTTGACAGCACTAAGATAGTACTGAGATTTTAATTCAGTGAAAATGACAATTTTACTATTCTGAGTTTGACGTTTTTCACCTAAAATTTTAATTGTCAACTAAATCTGATTTTTAATCGCGATTAAAAATGGCGTGGAATACTATTAGTTGAACTAAAATTCACACGAACACTTCGACTTCAGGTGCAAAAACAGTACTGTACTGGATTTTTTTCTTTTCTTTTGCATATGTCTCGAAAATGGTGTGTCCTATCGCAAAAATAATGAAAATTTCGATCTTATGAAAGCTCTATACCCCTAATACTCAACACGTAGATAATTTTTTTTTCCGTATAAAAAGTGAAATTTCCATATAAAATACGTCGAGGGTGCCCATTGCGCGCCTCCGGCTCTAAAAAAATTCACGGGGTAGGGCAAACAAGTATGTACCACGTGGAGTCGCAATTGTCAAATTCGATTTAGTTGTGTCAAAATAATATTTTAATGATCACGGGTATCGGCTGACATAATCCCACCAATAACATATTCATGTAAAATGTTGCAAAGACCAATAAGGCTCGCACCGTCAAAAAGTTATCAGATCTCATGTAGAGCCAAGCTTCTAACTCTACACGCCCTAACTCAACACCTTAGTCAAAATATGTAGCTTGGCCGTTTCCGGCCCGATCGCCGTCGCGTCGATTTATTGGTGGGGCGTGTAGTTAGAAGTTTGGCTCTACATGAGTAATAATTAACTATTGTATAACAGAAAAGTAATGAACAGTGAATACATTTTTCACCTTACGCCCATGTGACGGTAGCGAAACGGCCAAGCCACACATTTTGACTAAGGTGTAGAGTTTGTGAAGTTAAGGCGTGTAGAGTTAGAAGCTTGGCTTAGCTTGGCGTACTTTTATCGCGGCGATTTTTTTCGTGCACTGGATTTTTAACGCTCTGCTTAGCGCAGAGAGTTGAAAATCCAACAGTGTGTTTTTTCAAGGCGCTGCCTGGGACGAGAGTGCGTTTCAACCCGTTGGATTCTCAACTCTCGGCTCAACACCGTGACTTAAAAATCCAGTACGCGATAAAATCCCGCCGCGATAACTTTTCGAACCGTGCGAACGTGGTCTTACCACTAAACGCTTTCATACTGTGTCGTTGTAGTCAGCATTATCGTCGACGACATTGACTGTCGTGACGATATCGGCAGACGACACAGTGCGCTTGTTAACTGCTGTCATTACTCAAATACACAATCTACACTTTTGGAATCGTGCGGCGATGTAGGTAGGTAAGCCTTTACTGGCGCAACGCGACTATTCGAATCTGCAGTGGCATGGCATACCGCTTGAAATAAGCTGTTGGTTACATCGTGTTACATACCGATATCGTCGGACGATATCGTTGTCGTCCGAGCTGACGATACTGATATTTCGGTGTCGTTATCGTCGCAGTATGAAAACGGCCATTAGGGATCTGCCTAGGTACGGGCGTTATTTCACGTCACTAGTAACAATAACTGGCTACGGGGCATAACCGAATAGCTAGTTTCGAGTCAAACTGTAAAATAAAATAACGTGTATTTTGTAAGTAGTTACCTACCTATATTTTCCATGCAGTCAGTCCTAAGCCTGAACAAAGTATGAAGGGAAGTTTATTTGTGTTATTAATAATTATGTTAATGATGTAACTGATGCATAGGTAGCTACAAAAACTTATTCGTTCCAAAAACTTCAAACTTGTGATATATAAGTGACGTACTAAGTAGTAATCATTGACATTCTCGTTTCGCAAATAACTGTGATACTTCGATAAAATCACCATGCTGAATCACCGAATAGAATTTGAAAAATAACTACTTAGTTACTAAAATCACGTGTTTTCAAAACAGAGGACACTTTCGAAATGTATTGTGTTCGAAATCACTAGTTACGTTACGTTACGCGAAGAAAATCACGTAGCGACCCACCCTTTATTATATCTATGGACCCACCCCTATATCTGCCTATTTTAAAATACCTAGTCATTATTCTATGGTAGTACCTATGTCTAGGCTAGGGTACCTACAGTCAGTAATATTTTATTTTAAGAAACGGACATGATGTTATAGGACATTGTTAACTAGACGAGGGTTGACATGTTTGTTTCGAAACCCTATTATTATGTACAATGTATGAGTGAGTACTCTACTCTAGTACTTACCTGTGTGCCTGGAAGCTGTAGGTACCTGTTAGAGACATAGATTTATTTCTTAATTAAATTGTTTACTGAGGTGTCTGGTAGGTCGATGATGGACTGACGCAGGAATTTTGATCTATTTAATCTGTCTTGGGTTCGGCCCTATTACTTAGGACTTAGGTAAACTTCTCTGGCGATAATAAATGGCCCACGCCCGGCGTGTTGTAGGTACGTAAATTGCGCTGTACACCTCTGCCTAACCCTTTGGGGATTACAGGCGTGATGTTATGTTATGTAATCTGTCAAGGGGGTACTGATTATGGAAAGTCGGAAAGGTAGTTTTTGTAGATTAGGTACTCTCGGAAAAAGGTAAGTATGCAAGTCCTATTTATGACCCTTTAAATATTGTTCCAATTCAAAGACTTTGTAATGTACTAGGTATGTAGTTTATCTTGAGAATACAAGATGGCGCTGACTGTCACCTTTCGCGTGAAGGTATTAAGTTCATTTGACACTATTGGCAAATATTTTGATTCGTGGGTAGGTAGGTAGGTACATATGTACCCTTATAATAATTAGATTTGATTAGTGGTTATTAGATTGTATTAACGAAACTGAGAGGATTGGTTGATAGATGTTTTATTTGAGACACCCCAAGTTACCCCATTTACGTACCGTAAGGAAAAATAAGCGGTAGGTAAGTAAACGAAATAATCAAGATACCTTTTTTTCTTTGCTTTTTCATTTCAATGATTGTATTCCATTTATTTCAAAGCATTCCAATAAGAAATCGTTCCCCTTTCATTTCGCGTTCGTAGAACGGAACGAAAAGCCACCCCTCGAGGGGTAATGACTCACTCGTTCCACCCCCGACGGAAAGTGCCGACGTAACCCGATGATAGCCGAGCGGGGAGCGTACGGAGCCCGCACGGAAAACATTAAATCTCAACTCACATTATTATGTAATATTTTACAATTTTTTTAACAAAATAAATTCATTAAAATTAATGTGAAAATGCGCGGGAATATGTCAAGTGTTTGTTATTTCGGATACGCATCCGTATGCTGTGTTAAACTAAAGTGCTGTGGCCAAGACTGCCTATATTGATTTTCTAGTGACGTGCAGATGAAAACGTTGTATGCGGAATACAGTGTTATTAAGTATTAGATTGTGTAGTGGATTTAATAATTCAGTAAGTTATTTTACTTAAAAAGTGATGCGAATTCGGATAAAATAATCCTATCGGAACTTTCAAACGATTCCTGTGCCTCAATTGGAAATGTGTGAAAATCTGCATTAATTTTTTCATAATTAATTATGTCATACCAGTATTTTTTGATTAAACAAAAGATTTTAAATGAAAACTAACTTAATATAGAAGGAAAATATGCTAATAAACATCATCAAAATAAAAAGACGCCATATTTACATTCTAAAAATAGTTTCTACCCCTAAAAAGACTATTTTAGACCAAATCTAAAATAAACTACGTTTTCTAAAATCGTCGGTAAAAGTGTACAATTTATAGATCGTTTTATAGCAATGCCACCCACGAACCCGAAATTAATTGCTATTTTCTTTTTCTATTACACACCATCACGCTAGATCGATTTTCGGATAAACAAAAAGAAAATTATCGCGCTATCTAAAGTGACCATTTGACTGACTGAACATGAACCTTTTCAAAAGACTGGCAATTGTCTGCCAACTTTCATATCATAGGTAGGTAATCAGTCTGCATGGAAAACGGATTGGTGACGGACTGACGGTAAAACTCGAATTTCCCAAAGTGTTTTAACGTTTTCAAGGGTACCTACTTGCCTGTTGAAAGCTATAGCTTAGGGAAACTCTACTTAATTGTATTTCGTGGAACGTTCGATTACTTAAATACTAAGTGTTATTAAGATCACATTATTAGCTCCTTCATCGTCATCAGCCACAACCGGACTTCACCAACAGCTGGCATATGCCTCTTTTCCTGTGCCAATCAGCTCCTTACAATGTACCTACCTAATTATTACTTAGAAGTGAGCTTACCTAGACTAGACAAACCAGTAGGTAAAGTTCATTTTTATCATTCGAATCAAGTGAATGCGGTTATTTCGGATAAATAATCGAGGGTTCACACCTCAACACCGTTCGAATTTCGAAGTGATGTTTAGAGTATTACGCTACAACTGGTGCCATAACCAATCTAATTATTTTCTTCTCTTCTCTGTATAAGAAGAGGTTTTGTTCCCTGCACAAGCTGTAATTTATGCCAATCTTCAAATATAATGAACACTACGGCCGTGTCATAATTCCAAGAATTTGATTAACCTTCGCATTTTATTGGAGCAAGGACGTACCGGTATTGACATTGCATTGAGAATAACCCTGTACCCATAGCGTCATGCTATCTAATATCTATAACGGTAGTTTCAGACAGTTAGATTTCAGGATTTCGAATAAATTTAGGTACCAATCTAGAAATATCGTTACGGCTATGCGATAAATCCCTACTTGGCGGGTTCAGGTAATATCTGGCGAGTACCTACGCAAAAACATTAGCCTCCTTCTGAAAATCACTGCTATCGCGTAAAAAATTGGGGCAGTATTTATTTACCATTTTTTCTCTCGTGTGGAAATTGTTATAGACCTTATGCTTGGGCCATTAAGGGAAAGAAGGGGAGGAGGGTATTTCGGAATCCGTCAACGAATATCACACACATGGTGGTTGCCTTTAGCACATAAGGAAGAGGGCCCTGTGATTTCCCGTTGAACGACCGTGTAACGTCTTTGACAAGCTAGTATTGATATATTATTATTCTGTCTTTCATTTGCGGTCTTATGAGACATTTCTATGAATCTGTCTACCAAGACTGGTAATCTCCAGTCACAGCACTCACAGCTAGTGTTTCGTAATGCCAGACAGTAATAGAGGTCGTTGACTTTTCTATATTCAGCACTTCAGCAGTGCCCTATATCTAGGTTGTCATTAGGCACTGATATTATAGCAGATCTTGTCTTTTCCTTCTGTTGGACAGCTGTTTTTTTTATACCACCACTGACTCTAGGCACGGGGATTTTTTTTTATCTGGATGGCGTATAATTTGTCGTTGCGACATTGACTTTCTCCAAAAAATTCCAGAACGATCGGTAGATGTTCCCATTCCCACCTATTTACTTCTCAGGGCTATGTTACCATATACCGTGGCCCCCTGGCATTGCACAGGCAACAGAAGGAACACGGGTGGGTTTAAGTCAGTAAGAGTCTGACACGCCCTCCCGCTCCACCCAGAGCGGGAGACGTCATTTGATGATTTCCCAACCAAAAAAAAAAAGAAATAAAAAAGGGCTATGTTACCACCAGCCAGCTCTCCTATATTATTCATACCGGAACTGCCCCTTACATGTTTTCTCTTTTTTGAGGCTTCATCAAAAGAGCCATCATAATTGACAATACTTCTGTAGATCTAGCGCACCTTGGGTAGACAACTCTGCCTGGCTATTTTTAGGGTTCCGTAGTCAACTAGGAACCCTTATAGTTTCGCCATGTCTGTCTGTCCGTCCGTCCGTCCTCGCTTAATCTCTGTGACCGTTAGCACTAGAAAGCTGAAATTTGGTACCAATATGTATATCAATCACGCCGACAAAGTGGTAAAATAAAAATTGGTTTGTTTTATTAGGGTAGCCCCCCTATATGTAAAGTGGGAATTTTTTATTAAAAATGAATAGGGGTTTACTAAAATCATTTTTTGATAATGTCAATAATTTCGGAAATAATCGCTCCAAAAGTAAAAAACAATGTGTGTGTCCCCCTCTAACTTTTGAACCATAAGTTAAGAAAATATGAAAAAAATCTGAAAAGTAGAACTTTATAAGGACTTTCTAGAAAAATCATTTTGAACTTGATGGAAACAACAATTATTGTACAAAAATGACAAAAAGTTGTACAAAATAATTTCTGGACTAAGTTTGTAGTATAATCGTATATGCAAGCAGGAACACTTATTGTGACGGATGGGAAACTACGGAACCCTATACTGAGCGTGGCCCGACACGCTCATGGCCGGTTTTTATTTTCAACACGGCTTAATCTATTCGCGCTGTTATAGCTCCAAACTGTGGAGTTTCCAATAGGAGTTTACATGAAAGAGGATCGCTATCATTTTTAAAGTGACCTGTCCCAGTTTTATAGAACAGCCATTGTTACCTGTTACTAAGCTAACAATATAGGTTCGTGTTCAAAAAGTTTCATCTCATCATTATTTCGACAGTACACGTTTGACAACAGCTTATCGTTAAACCTTGAACTTTTTTACGTTGGTAACCCCGAATTCTATAGGTATAATCTGATTAAACACGCGTCTGAAATTGGGCCTAATAATTGCCTACCTACTATTGTACCTGTTATTTAAAATAACGCTGAGTGAATAGGTAGGTATTTATAGGATATTACACGTGTCTTGCGGTACTATTTCTATCCAATGGTGTTGCAGAACACAATTTAATACCATAGGATGATTTTAGATAAGGAATAAAAAGGGTCTTCCTTGGGGGAGCCTCAAAATTAGGTCGCTAGAAGCGTCCCTTCGAAATTCGAACGGTGTCTCTTTTTGAATCCGCGTTGATTTTGGTACTTTAAAAACAAATGAGTTCGTTTTCGAATTGTAGGTATGCGGTCACTTGTGTGACGTTCCACGTTACAGAACCAGCAAGGATAATCACAATTAAATATTAACGGCATCTTATTAAGATCTCAAAACTGCTTTTTAAGGCAAAAAAAGCTCATCTAAAAGTTGTCTAAATGTTGAGCAAATGGTTGCAAAAATCGGTATTTTACATGGAGCGAAATATGATCATGAAACGCAAAACTGAACTTACGGGGTCCAACCGTCTAAGAAAAAAAAAAGAAACAATAAAGTTTTTAGAACACCATTCGAATAAATTCTCTTTCCACATCTATTGTAATAGGTAGTCTAACGCATTGTTCTAAGACTTTACGCTGGCAACAATCCAGCAAGATGCGGGCTGCTTACTTATTGCTAAAAGCCTTTCTTTTGACCCAATTCAGTTACCCAAACGGTGTAATAGGGCTACGTTAATTGCTTTCAAACTGGATAGCCGTCATTCAAGCTTATTGTTAAAGTAATTAGCATCTTTCAGAGGGATTTTACTTGTTACGTTGTTAAAAAAAACATTTTGTCTTCATTTTATTCAGATCCACGGATTTTAAATAAGTATTCAATAATCCTTTCTACTCTATAAAATATCTTCGAAATTCGAACGGGTATCTCGTTGTGACTCACCTTAAAAAACAATGAGTTCGTTTTCGAATGGTGTGTGTATGTCGGTAACTCGAGTGAGGTTCCAAGTGAACTTACAGAATAACCATTCCGCGATGTTTTTTTTTTTTTCGTTTGATGAGTAACTGACCTGGTGTCAATTTTTTAGCCTCCGACTTGGCTTCACATGCCGTCGAGAAATATCTCTCAGGCATGTTTCCTCACGATGCCGCGATGTTTAAATTCACCGTTTTTGAGGCAAGTGATAATATCAATACGCACAATCGAAATATATTACTTGAAATTGCGACAGTCACACCACTATGTATCACCGCTGTCTGCGAAGATAAAGGATTCGCACCTTGATATATAATTTCAGTGCAGTTGTCAAAAAGGAGAAGCTCACAATGCAAAGTTTTTTCTAATAATTTATTTTGTTACAATAACAATAGGGGTGGCTCGCAGTTCCTGCTTCAATACGATGCAATAATAATACGCCTCATTTTTGTTTGTTTATCGCCCAACCCTGAGTTAATATTGACCTGACTACCGTATCAAATTGATAATATTTGGAAGCAGGTAAGTGTATATTATCAGCATTCTAAATAAGTAATTGCTTTTGCATTCATTTCAATTTGATTAATTAACGGCAATGATAAAACCATTTTTTTTTTTTTAAGTTACCGTGGAGTTTCTTGCCGGCTCTTCTCCATAGGAAACGACCAATTGGAACCGTGCACCTAGCTTCTGACGTTTCATAAGTGCCCATGTAGGTTTATGTGAAATAAAATATTTTGAATTTGGATTTGAATTTGATAATTGTCAAGCTGTCGTGGTCATATAATAGTGGGTACAGACCAGACGGCTACACATCAAGCTATACATTTTCAGTTTATGCTGATCTCGCATTGTATAGGATTTCCGTACAATGCGAGGTCAGCTTATACTGGAAATGTATAGCTTGATGTGTAGCCGTGCGTACAGGCCAGACTTACGAGTATACGGGTCGTGAATTCGAACCTAAGCAGCATATAACATAGCAACCAACAACAACAAAAAGAACAAAATTCTTAGATTTTCGACCCACACTAGGCCACATGGTGGTATCCACGTCCCAATCCCTGTCAAATCAATCCAACAGAAAAGGTTAATGAGAATCTATTGGCCTTCTATCGATAAAGTTAAGTTACAAACTATGTACCAATAACGGTCGATACGATGCAGGAATCGGTAATTTGTCTAGCAGTACTTAAGGTCTTAAGCCATCCCATTTTTACTCATTGAGACGAATACGGGTCGTAAATCGTAATTACAAAGTTATATCCTTGAAAGACCCTTGACTTGGCGAAAGGGATTATGACCTCTACCTCCAAGCTTGCAGGCTCAATGTCCCATCAGTCGCGGACCAAAAATCTCGGGGTTTATAACTTCACGAATCATGATGACCTGAAATCATACAAGTTGGTGACAACCTATACTTAATGATTAACTGTTTTTGAAACTGTCCTTGAGCCAAGTTGACCTCGAAAACCTCGGGTTGACCATCCATAAAATCTTTGATAGAACTCCCTGAAATAACTGGATTTGTAGAATTGTAGGTAGATAGAGCTTTAAAGTAGTACAAGTCCGT
Source organism: Xanthia togata (assembly GCA_963853775.1). Classification (NCBI taxonomy): domain Eukaryota; kingdom Metazoa; phylum Arthropoda; class Insecta; order Lepidoptera; family Noctuidae; genus Xanthia; species Xanthia togata. The sequence goes on along the minus strand of OY970817.1, from coordinate 7,050,534 downwards.
AGTCGACTGCAGGCAGCAGCAGCAGACGACGTGTCGTTGCGACACTGGTATCTATTGTATTTCTAAGAAATCGAATCGAATTTCTATGAAGTCGCCTGCTGCTGCTGCCTGCAGTAACCTACGCAATTGGACCTTTATACGACAGCTCGATAGTAATAAATATTTAATATTAACTCTCGCAGTTCATAACTTCATACGTTTCCAAGTTTCTGAGCGATGTGTAGGAATGAAATTCACTTCGTTCTAAGCTTATTCAAAATAACTGAAATACATATTTGAACTGAGGTTATTTAATTTGAGCGACTACCTTTTATATGGAGAACATTAAGTATTCTTCGTTCAGCCTTCGGGTCAGATGCTCATGAAATTTAAAGGGAGAAGGTTTTCTTCTGACTGCCTCTTTGGTCTAAAGTTCTACTGCTAAGCAGGTCCTGGGTTCGATTCTCAGGTCCAGAAAAGTATGATTGGGTTTTCCATCTGAATCTTTCTAAGTAGCAGCCTGGAGTCTGGATTTGTGCCCGGTTGATGGCAGTAGGCTCGCCACTTATTACATGAGACTTAAACATAACTGGCGAAATGTGAGTGTACTATACCTAGGTACATCTCTCTGCCTAACCCTTCAAGGAAACAAGGCGTTATGTTATCTTAGTTTTTCTTCTGTAATTTGAATGTATTACTTCCTATAAAAGATTTCAAATCTACTTATAGTCTAACCGCTCAAAAAGTGGCGATACCTACACCCAAAGCGTGCAGAAACAAGTGATTACAGATTATTTTACAATCAATACGAATAAAATTGATATGACTAACTATTATTCTACGTCCATGGCGGTACCTTTTGTTCTCGAGGCCTGTTACTTCGATGTACAGAGGCACGCGTACTTTTCATAGGATTCCACTATTTCAATGGATGATCTTTACTCATTTACCTATATTGAGGCACCGGAATATTCACAACCTACTTCAAAGACCAATGAATAGGTAACCAAATAAGTAATGGAATACCATCATTGACTTCACAGAATAAATAACAACACTAGTGCATCTGAAAGTAAACAATAAACGCAAAATAAAAATAATAATCAGTCGGCATGAACGTCCATTGGAACAAAAACACGATTTAAAAAATAAAATGACTATAAATTTAGTACAACGGCATCTATCGGTGAGAAGACTGAACAATGTTGGTGAAATGTGAAAGTTTTTATGTTGGTGATTGGACCTTTTGGTGTGAAGCGTGAAGATGGAGGGTGGAGGTTCTACAGGGACCTCGGAGGTCTACCAATATGTGGGACCTTTCAGGCTGGAGAAGACCTTGGGAAAGGGACAAACAGGTAAATAGTTCTTAGGAACTTTATTTCTGTTTTTTTAGAGGATTATAACAATAAAACATGTAGTCATTAAGAGCGCACCGAGGAAAATGCGAAATAATTGCTTTAGTTTGATCCCTTTCTGCATCTTTATTACTTAACCTTTAGTTATGCAATTAATATGTAAGATATTACACACTATAAATCGTACACCTTTAGAAACGCGACTAGGTACCTAGGTACTAGAAGTTTACTCGATAGAAAAAAATACCCAAAGTAATCTCTAAAAAAAAAAAACATAAACCCGTACGGCGTAAATACTTCACGGAAGGTCATCAGTTTTTTAATAATAACAAAACTATAATACCTAATATGTTTTCGATAACGTCATACATTTTACATTTTCAATGTTTATTTGTTACGAAGGAAATACCTAAATTAGCGCGCGAACCGCCCATTCTTTATCCCGCTCTATCCAATTCTATTATTTTTCATTAGCGCCAAAACTACTGTTTATTCAAAACAACATTCTAAAGACATTACGCGACATCTCTATATCTCTGGACACGTTTCTTGTTCTCCGACTCTTCCACTAAAGCTTGCAACAAGGAGCTGGTCAAAAATGGATCTGTAAAAGAAAAATATCAAATGTTTACGTACTGCCTTAAAAATCACTATTTTTACTGCTATAAAATGGTCTTACGGATGTTCTCGTCAATTAAAGCAAACATAATTAAAAAATGACAGGTAGGCACCGAAAAAATCTGACAAATGTTTAGTGACGTAAACCGCAGACCGGTTAAAGTACGTAATGGTCGCAAGCACTGGGGTCCAAGTCAGCTATTTTTATGAATTCGTCATTCCAACTCGATCCCAATGTCATTTTGCTAAAAGTTCGTAATCAGTTACATTCATAATGGTCGATCATTGGTTGATCATTGTATTCCACAAACACGATACTCGTATCTAACGAATTAAAAGCAATGACTGCACAACGCAAAAATTACGTTGTAATGGTTGGCAGTGACCTACCATTAGAAATCAAAGGAACTGTCAAAATTTTAGCAGATTACCGCCTAAGTCAGTCATTTATTTGTCCACAATCAATAGGTGCCATTTCTTTCAATGGAGTGTCAGTGGCTGACCATTGGAAAGTCATAATGACGCCAATTATATTAGTAGATTACCAAACTTGTCAAAATCAACAATTATGAAATCAATGATAGACCATTCTGACACTATTGTAATAGCAGAATTGAGGCCGGATGTTGAGCGTTCACGTCCGAGAGAATTTCCTTATAGAAATATCCAGGACCCCGGATCATTCTACCCGTAGACTAGACAAAAGTAACAATAGTCCGGTAAGAATAAGGTGCCTAAGGTCTCTCAGCTCAGGCTAGGTAGAACCACGATATTCGCGGGATGGCTTGTAGGTAGCAGTTGGACGAAAAACATTGAGGATGCAGTTAAATAGGGTAGGATTTGAGAAGCCTATCTCTAGCGGTGCACTGCGAATGGCTGATAATGACGACAAGCACGGCTCCTACGCCTATTAAGAGGGAACAGGGGCTGCGAGGAATTTGAAAAATAGGTATTTGAAGAAACTATTGCCGTCGCGCTGCGCCCGAAAAACCGAGTTAAACCCCGTAAAGTGCGAAAGGGACAACTGCAGCTCAGACCGATTATATCACAAAATTTTTGACGAAAACGATGTTTGGCATTCTCCTTTTTTCTCCTCGAAAACTAAGCCGATTTAATAATTTTTGACATTAAAATTTAAAGAAAGAGTATGTCTAGGTTCCTGTTATTTTCTTTTATGCTAAAAACTTTTCCGAATTAGTCTGGTAGTCCTCTAATCTCGGCGGTAAAAAAGGGGCATTTTTGTAATTTTTGGATGGTCATAGTTTCCTTACTTATTAATTGCTGAAAAAAAGGAAATGACAGGGACATGCCTGACAGCTCTAGAGGCATTATTCAGGAAGAAAAACGGGGAATACGTTTGTATGGAGAATAGCGCGCCCTGTTCCCTCTTAAGGAGCTTAGGCGAAAAGTGGATGGGTTACACCTCAGCCTACCCATTTTAAAAACATATAGGCGTAATGTTACGTAATACACATACTTAGGTACTCAGAGTGCCAAGCAATGCAATGTAAATTAATTCCTGAAGACCTGCAATTCCATATTGCCTGGCATAATATTAAATTCTATTTTGTTAATAATTGCACAAGTTATTAAAGTTGATTGGCGCTCATTGCTTATTGAATGGGCAGCTTTCCAACTGCCGACCGCTAGTAGTGTAATAAATTTCAATATAGCTTGAAATTCAACCACCAGACGCATTAATTAAGTTTCATGAGAGCCAGGTCTTTATTTCTCGTTAACTAGTGCATTTGGACAGCCTTTCCACGAGTGACAGAACATAGGCAGCAGAGATATTTTTTAACATGTGGATGCGTTTGCGGATGCAGATTTTTGGTGACACATCCGCGGATGCGGATTTTAGGTGACACATCCGTGGATACGGATGCGGATCTCAATTTTTATTGTGGGATCCGTCAAGCCAAAATTCAAAATTTCTTAAGTTTTTTGCAAATTACAGCGCTGTATCGTTGTACGCTAATTATAATTCAATTCGCGGCAATAATAATAAAATAATTAGCATGTGGCGAGCTGTTGGGCAGTAGCGACCCCACGGACCCTATCTCCCGGGAGAAATCTTGTTCCTCATCTCTGGCTTGCCTTTATTGGCCGGCTGGAGTGAACACTGACGAGGAATAGAGCTCCCACCTCTTTCTTGCCTTTATTGACCGGCTTGAGTGGAGATTCGCAAGAGCAAATGTGCTCGGAGGAAGGAAGTATCCCAGTAAGATGCTGGTAGGGATCTTGAACGTACACACATTCCTGCTAGATCATGCAACGCAGTTTTACACTTTTTATTTTGTATTCTTTCCTATTACCTTTTTTTTTTCTCTTTCTACTTGTGTGCCTTTTAGTCTGTGCCAAATAAATGTATTTTCTTTCTTTCTTTCTTACTTCCGGGATTGTCCTGATAGCCGTAGAATACCGCTCCACTCCTTATAAGCACCTCAGGACATGTTGCCCCCTTGTCGCTTCGACACTTTGTGCTAGCGACCGTTTTCGGGGGCCTATTATTGAGTGTGCAAGTCACCCCCTGCCATTTTACCTGTGTATTTTATATAAGATCAGGCAGGGGCCATAGTATTTCCATAGTTCTAGATAACCAGTTCACTTAGCCACTCAAACCCATAATCCAATATCATTGTTTCCATATCTTGCAATATAGTCCTGCACTAACCGCGGGTTGTCCTTGGGTGCACTAGATTAGTGCGTACAGGGATAATCCGCGTCGGTCAGGGCCTCGTTTCATTAGACACGTCTAACGGGCCTCTGCGAGTTGGCTTCGGCCCCTCGTATGCCTTCCAAAGGTCCGGGACCCTAGGGTCCCGAGAAATGTCAAAGTTTAGTAGAAATAATTACTAAATTATAATTATTTAAAATCTATAAAGCTCTCGAAAATTTATGTGTTTGATGGATATAAGACTTTTTCGTAAAAATGAGAGTATTTAGAGCTATATTGATGATTTATATTATTATAATTTCCATTTTGTTGATAATGATTTTACTTATATTCACCCTTTTCCACCCACATCTGCATCCGCATGAGCTTTTGTATTTTGTCTTGCTTAGATATATACCTATCGATCACGTCTGGGGAGTTTCACTAGATAATTTAATTTGACTCTGTGTAACTTAATAGTATAATGAGAATAACATTGAAATTCCACAATTTAAAGTCGTTTGTGAACATTTATGATATTTTATTGGCATTGAAGAAACAATGGAATAATCGCCACTCTAGGCAAACCAAATTGTGTTGTGAAAAAAACAATTATTGCGTCTGCGACATCCAACCATTCGATTTTTGAATGTTTTCCGAACAAACGTAAAAATCCGTGAACAAACACTCCATTTTCAAACTGTTTGAATTTCCAATAGTGCTTCGATGTGACCCGAATATTTAAAATGGCGGAAACGTTGACAGCTGATATGACTTCAGGAAATAGAGGCTGGGAACTGTTTTCAGCCTTTTGAATTCAAACGTTTTTTTGTTGAAGACACGGTGTTTTCATTGTATTGTTGTGGTACTGAATGTTTGCAGCTACTTTTTTAACTGACAATTGTATTGCTACTCAATGGCTGAGGATCCCAAACCCAAATAAGCCAAGAAAAAATAAATGCGATTAGTAAACGCGCTGTTCCGTATTCTAAAACAAAACTTTTTTTACAGCATAACACATGACCAATCAAATTCTGTATAATTAAGAAGCATATTGCTTTATGTTCGAAAAAGTCTGCTTAACAACGTAAATAACGCAATGAATGTTGTTGAACTGTGAAAATAAAACGGATTGTGATTGATCGTGTGTTACGCCTGGTGCTGATCCACGATGGTGCACACTTATCTAGACAGACTGCACGACCTAGCCTATTTACTCGAGACTGAAAACAAATAATTAAAAATACTTACTGATATCGATAAAATTTCTCGAATTCTGCGTATCTCGTATGGGAGTGAGGGAGACACTCGGTGGCACCGCTTGTATGGCAGCAGTGTGATGCATTACGGTCGAAGAACTGCTAACCATGGCTAGAACCATGAGAAGTAGAATCCTGTAAAGAAACTTAACACAATATCATAACGCCAGTTTTCCAGAGGAGATATCATTGTTTTACACTACTACACCAGCTTTTCGATAAAATTAGTAGGCATCCAATCTTCGAGCTATCGAAAATTTACTAGGTAATGGAAAAAATACACTTTTTCGACTTGAATCAGGGACTTGGGTGCGTTCGAACCTGCCTCAAAGTTTAACGCACCCAAGCCACACTAAAGAATCAAGGTTGAGATTAGTACGTAAATAGACAAAAAAATAACAGAAGTTTCGATAAGTAAGTACATACGAGAAGTACCTATGTGTTGTTGGTCAGCACCCTGATTGGGTAACACGATCAATCACATTCTGAATTTTGAAGGATATTGCTAATCCATTGTTCGAAGAATTTGTCTGCTCAGCACCGTACCTAAATAACGCAAAGAATGTTGTTGGACTGTCAAAATTAAAGCGATTGTAAGTGTTACGCATTAACCCCGCAGACCTAAGGTATATTACAGACTTGACTGGCCAAACCAGTATATCCGGAAATTGGGGTTCACCGGTCACAAATACCTAGGTATTTAGATCCACAACCTCGTTATTCTCTTGTATCCTATCTATCCTGACTCCTGGTTTTAGTATCCTTTTCGGTAGATAGCAGTAGGTATGTAGGTTAAAAAGTGAATTTTTTCACTCACCTGTGCGTATATGACATTATTGTTGAATTCTACCACTTGTTACACTTTCCGAGGATTACGTATGAATGGTGTTTAACTCCAATGTGGCTCCAGTTTCTGTTTCCGTCTAGATATTGCATGGAGCTGTAAAAACCCCAATGGAAAAAAAATAATGTAAAGTTGGAAAGGCATGCGAGTCGAACATGTCATGGCTCGTGAATCCTTTTATGGGGACTAATGTCCGGCTGAAGACATTTTTAGCTATGGTATAAACAAACGCACCTCCTCAAGATATATTAGTCCAAGGTTTCTCCGCGTCTGTGGCAGGAGAAAACTTTAGCAGTCATGAGAAAAAAAAAATGAAATACTCTCTAACTGTTAGAACACGTTCAATCTTTTATGATTGGCAACATTACCTCTTTAGGTAGGTAATAAGAGAAGGGAACGTGGTCTGAAAGGGGTTGTATCTGAATAGGCCTCTGCCTATATATAAAACCAATATCACTGTCGCTTTCGGTAGCGATACAGGGCCTCAAGTCTGCTATTACAATAGTGTCAGAATGGTCTATCATTGATTTCTTAATTGTTGATTTTGACAAGTTTGGTAATCTACTAATATATTGGCGTCATTATGACTTCCCAATGGTCAGCTACTGACACTCCATTGAAAGTAATGGCATCTATTGGTAATCTCGTACATACATGAGATGACAAATGAATGACTGACTTAGGCGGTAATCTGCTAAAATTTTGACAGTCCCTTTAATCAGTGAACCTACCATTAGAACGCCATTGTGCAGTCATTGCTTTTAATTCGTTACGAGTATCGTGTTTGTTGAATAATTATATTACGAGACCAATGATCGACCATTATGAATTTAGCAGATTACGAACTTTTACCAAAATGACAATGGGATCGTGTCGGAATGACGAATTTATAAAAAAACAGACTTGGGCCCCTGTATCGTTACCGAACGCGACAGCGATATCGCTTTCTAAATAGGCCTTAATTTGGAGGACAAATCGTGAGGAAATCTTATCTTGTGTAGGTACCTACCCATTAAGGTTATTTCTTCGCCAACATGCAGTAAATAAGCGAACTGACCAATGATCTATCCTTCCTACTCTGTACGAGGGTAAAAAGTATTCCTCTGAAACATCGCTAATGAGACATTTCTGTAACAAGAAATGGTATTAACCACTCTATGTAAGTAGTAATTACGGGAACAGGAAATATTGAAAATAAACGCGCGGTTCGCACTAAGTCTTACCTTACTGTAACTTGTAATTATTTGTAACAGAATATGAGAAGGAGACTATATCTACAGTTTTAGTGCACCAAGTGTCTGCGACATCACATGTGCATTATTTCAGACTGATGGGACGGCAATTTGACACGACCAGGGAGATATCAGGCGCTGAAGGTCTACTCTTTAAGTCCAACAACGAAGATACGGGCCCGTCCGAAAATAGATGGTCCTACAAAACACGTGTACGGACAGCTGCAGAGAAATGACATTTCTCTGCAACTGACTACAATAAAAAATTTCGAACAGGCAAACACACATCGGGAGTTAGGGACAACAGTAACTGTCAAATCGTGTTGTTTTTCATTAGTGGTTCGGACCCCAAACTAGTCTATGTCCGTATAGTGCTACAGAGTGAGTTGGAAACTCCCAAACAACGGCCGAAACTACGGATTCCGTACTTTGGGAGGTTATTATACCCCCAGGACCAACGGCTTTACGTGCTTTCGAACGGACGGGTTACCATAGTATATAATAACCGCCTATTTTTTCATTTATTTTTTTGTGTAGGTAAGCTCTATTTTGCGTCATGTTTACCGCAAATAAACGTATTTTCTTTCTTTCTTTCTTTTCTTTCTATTATTGTTCAACTGTAGGACAAAGGCCTATTTTCATATAGAGAAGGCACGAGCATTGATCAGCACGCTTGTTAAGAAAGAAAGAAAGAAAATAAGTACATTTATTTTCGGTACACATGACGCAAGCAAAGAAAAAAACACGAAAATAACAATTTTCTCAAGAGGAATTGGCGATTTTAGTCTTACATTAAAAAATATTCTTAATTGAATACAGCCCTAACTACGTAATACGCGATCAATCGGAATTTGGATCGTTTTGAAACCAATTGCTAATCCATTGCTTCATAAGTTCGAAAAAAGTTACTCAGTAACGTAAATGACGCAATGAATGTTGTTGAACTGTCAAAATGAAACAAAGTCGTACCTAAGTAATCGTTTACAAAAATGTGTTGCGTAATTAGATATCTAGTACAGATTGGTGAAACGTAGGCAATGATATTAGAAGTAAAAAGACGTACCTAGATAGGTTACCTAACTAACATTCTATCTTCAAAAACGGCACTATTTCACACTATTATATGACACGTGGAAGTAGGATGACATGTCGTAATTATCGGGAGCGAAAAAGAGACAAAACGAAGAAAATGTGGCTAATTAGCCAACTTTTGACATGCCACTTGCGGAACGTTTATAACCTATCTACCTCTTTTTACATATAATATCATTGAACGTAGGTAACATGGAGTGACAAATAAACGGGGCTTGAAATACCGTTTTTTTTGGGAACTTGACGCACCTGTACTATTAGTATTTATAATCAGTATCGGTACTACAACGGTATCAAAACCGGTAAAAAATAAATATTTCCGTAAGTTAGAGTGAGAAAACAGATATAGTACCTAAGTAAAAATGATAGCTAATAGTACTACTTAATCTGTGCTAATAGGTACCTATTATAAAAATAAATTCAAGGTTGCCAACCGTACGAGGTTCCTCGTATAAATATGAGATTTGTGGTATGCGCCGGGTACCTGAATTTGGTAGGTACCGATACTTGCTAAGTGGAGTACCGGTACCCGTCTGGAACCGGTACCTACCCAGGTACCGAAATTGCAAGAACCGCTAATTTATTAAAACGGACACACATTTCCCTGTGTTTATTATTCTAGCGTAGGTATGGCACTCGTGAGTTGCATAAACTGTGTGTTGTCATCTGAAATGATGCTGGGCTGGGGCCCTTTTGGCATTATATTCATTGTTTTCTGTTTTTACAGTTATACCTATATCGTGCATTTTTCTGCTGTAATGCCAATAAACGCATTTTTCTAGTAAAACCACTAGGTTACAGTCAGCGACAAAAATCAATCCACACTACAGGTTTTTAAATTTTAATTATTGAGCTAAATATTTGACTAAACTTGGAATGGTAGGTAATAAAAATTAATGAACAACCTAATAATTTTGTGTCAATTTAGATTATGTGTAAAATTTGCAGAGTAACGACTTTTGTTGCTGACCGTGCCTACCCGAAATTCACTGGTTAATGTCTCAATATTCACTTTTTATGTTTCCAGGTCTAGTGAAATTGGGTGTCCACTGCGTGACGGGCAAGAAGGTGGCCATCAAGATCATCAACAGGGAGAAACTGAGCGAATCTGTGTTGATGAAGGTACTTACTATCAATTTTACTTTTTGTAGGTAAGTAGTTTACGAAGTGAAAACTGGTATATATGATATAACAATTCATCATCATCATTCAGTTGCCCTGTATCTCTAATCCCTACAACGAAACAATAGGTACTATTAAAACTTAAAACTGGTATTAGCGCTATCTATATTCTATAGCCCAGAACTACGCGAATCCATGTTTACCCCGTAACAAAAATTACTCAACGAGCTTTAGAAGTTTTCACTTCAAAAAAAAATAACCAGTAGAATGCTTGTATTATCATTAAATAACATAGGCTTTATTATAAAGCCTATGTTATTTATTTTTATTTATAAATCACGCGAAAATAAATATAATATCACGCGAGCGAAACCGCTGGCGGAAACCAGTAAGAAGTAATGCTAACTTTTTATTATACTAAAGTGAAACCTTTCATATTTTTCAGGTGGAAAGAGAAATAGCAATTATGAAATTGATAGAACACCCACACGTATTAGGACTGTCCGATGTTTACGAAAATAAGAAATATTTGTAAGTATTTGAATGCTTCATGCTGGCGACAATAACCGACTTTTAATGATTTTAAACTGAAGATCACGTATAAACGAGTAGTGTTAATGATTTGGAAAAAATATATGTTAAATTAGAACATTTTCATAATAACTTAATATATTAATATTTTAGATTATATTTATATTTCATAGAGAAATTAATTTGTAAAGTTATGTCTAACGCGGATAAAAAACTGAGAATCACGCAAAACCTATCAAGCGCATTTTTCTGAAACCTTCACCATTTTAAAGATAATTTAATTATTGATCTTTTAGTGTAGGTACTTGTTTTATTAAAATACCTTTGATTTATGTATAAATTAATAATGCGTCTAATTTGGGACAGCGCTCCTTGATGGGCGAGTCCTATTACTGGCTGGACGTACACGCAGGCTAACCACTCAAGGTCACTGGCATAATTATCTATATAATCTGCGTCTTAATCTCCTATAGTTTGACCGAGACAGCTGTTCCGCGCTTTAGGTATGCGCGGCGGGTATACTTTATCATTGACTGGTCGATCTTTGCCACGATAATCAAGAGTTACTGAATCACGATGGGGAATGGTTTTTGGCACAGGCCAAACCATTATTTTTATGAACCAATAGGCTAGGTTAGGGATAGGTTTCCCACAACGTGGACGGACGATCGGACCAAGTGAAGATCGCAGGATCAAGCAAGTAGCGCAGAACCAATCATTGTGGTGAATATTGAGAGAGGACTATGTGAAGCAGTGAACGATATTGGCATAAAATGATTACTGTTCAGCATTTTTCAATTTTTTCCACTCGCTAGCTATTTCTAACTTACCTAACTATTATTTTCCAGATATTTAGTATTAGAACACGTAAGCGGTGGGGAGCTGTTCGACTACCTGGTGAAAAAAGGGCGACTAACTCCCAAAGAAGCGCGCCGTTTCTTCAGACAAATCATATCTGCACTCGACTTCTGCCACAGTCACTCTATATGGTATGTATATTAGAAAACCGGCCAAGTGTGTGACGGACCACGCACAATGAAGGGTTCCGTGGTTGGGATGAATTTATCCCAAAAAAAAAACTTAACTTTTTAGTTGAAAAACATGCCCTAAATTAACCGCAAAAAAAGTGGTAAGACTACAAATTAACGATTTTCGGACTTTTCCAGTAGGTACATACTTGTGTTGTGAGACCTTGCTTCTTGCCAAATTTCATGATTCTAGGTCAACGACGTAGGTTTTGATTTATTTGCGAGTATCAAAATAATATGTTGCTTAAATTATGTGTGTGTATGAGTATAAATATGGCTGTATTTTATTATTGCGCTGACTTATAAGCCTAAATTCTTTAGAGCTCCAAGGGACTGTAGACCTACGTATTTGATATTAATTTCAACTTGATACCTGCACTCGTTCCTGAGATAAATGATCTTGACAGACAGACGGACAACGAAGTGATCCTATAAGGGTTCCGTTTTTTCATTTTGAGGTAAGTATGGAACCCTAAAAATAATATTACCAGCCTATTATTGTATTACTGCAAGACATAAAGGACTCTTCTCCTACAGAGAAGGCAAGGGCATTGATCCAAGCTTGCTCAAGACTAGTCAAGACGTTTGGCGATTTCTGAGTTCTTTTCTAACTATAAGTTGATGGAAAAACATCTATCCTCAAGGCGCGCGATTCAAAAGTGTGCATCAAAATTACGAGTATTGTCATGAGGGTCTTAGGGAAAAACTCTGCCCCAAAGGTGCATCTATTACACCAAGAGCATCTGAACATTCGCATTCGCGTGGAAATAACATAAATTGGAAACAATTATTTAAATAGACCCTATGTAATTTACTTATTTATTTAGATGAATAAAATGATGTATTAGGTAGGTTGAAGCTATTACTAAGTAGAAGGTACTCCCCGTCACTTGTCCATAGGGGTTCATTAGAAAACCAGCGTCAGACAGCATTTTGTCGGGCATGAATGCTGAAACCTTTTTGGCGCAGCCGTGAGGCACACACTATTATTGCTTTATGATTATTTTATCTTTTTATTTTGTTATTTTGTTTCACGAACTGTGTCCAAATAAATATTACCTATTCTTTCTTTCTTTTCTCTCATTCTAGAACTAGTGCATATTTTTAATCGACTTTACGCAAAACAAGTTTTTTTGTCTTTGTAGTTTCTAATTTACTTATTATAATTCACGCAAATGCAGTGACTGGCTAACTGTAGATTTTCACAATCACCACGTTAAGGCTGCCTGTCCACTGGAGCGGAGAGGTTGACAGTCAGCCTAATGCTGGCAAACGAATAATTGCATCAGGCAAGGAGTAATACAAATAAAACAGCTACTGCCATCTAGTGTCGAGTAACACAACTAATAATTTCCTTTTCGCTAAAGAACCAAGATGAGGTTAAAATACAACTGATTTAATTTAATTTTCCAGCCACCGCGACCTAAAACCCGAGAACTTACTTCTGGACGAGCGGAACAACATCAAGATAGCCGACTTCGGGATGGCGTCGCTGCAGCCGGCCGGCTCGCTGCTAGAGACATCTTGCGGCAGTCCGCACTACGCCTGCCCTGAAGTTATTCGAGTAAGTACCTACACTACTAGCGGTTAATGAGCCCAATCATCAAATCATTTTTTATCGTGTTTAGTTAGATATCAATCAATACCATCACGTCTGTGGAGTTTCACTCACTTATTTAATTTAATCGTGTATAACATTATTTAGGTATTCATGCAGTTCAGCACGGTAATTTCGTAACACACGATCAATCATGTTTCATTTTGACAGTTCAACAAAATTCATAACGCAATGAATGTTGTTGAACTGTCAAAAAATTACGTTGTTGACATTTTTTTCGAACACAAAAAGCAATGGATTAGTAATACCTATCCTTCAAAATGATTCAGATTATGATTGATCGTGTGTTACGTAATTAGGTTGCCGTTCAACATAATAATGGGGTCTCCCTATCGACTCACAAGTATGACAGCCGTTACGCCACTAAACAATAAAGTGTCTGTATCCTGCATTTATGAACGTAATTCAATTACTGGGTGTTTATTACGTGTTCAATTGTTAAACGGGATTGGAGGGAGTTGGCTAGACAATTACTACCTATTCATAAGTTAAGGCAGTTAGCTTTACGTTAGTCATTGCTAAAGATACGGTTTCCAGCGGTGGCCGCCACATAACGGCCACAGTTACGAAAATGATGGCACCGAGGTCTGACTTCACGGTGTCAAAATACGCTCTTTAAGGAAGCACACCAACTTACTTTCATGAATAACATTTCAGTGACGTCATTCGATGGTAATTTGCGAACGCTATGTGGCGCCCATGAATTTTACAGCTAAAATAATTGAGCCATCACAATATTTTCACAGTAATGCAAGTTGTTAGATGCAGCCGTTTTTATCCTACATTAACTTTAGTACGGATAAACATTTGATTGTGGCATGAACAACCGTTTGAAGTTTGATAATTGGTGAGTTCACAAAGTTCACATGTAGGAAAACATAATTTCACGCCTGTATTTCCCCTTACGGTCATGCAGAGGTGTACCTACCTATAGTACAACCACATTTCACCAGTTATGTTTAAATTCCATGTATAGGAGGCGAGCCTATTGTCATCAATCGGGCACAAATCCAGACTCCGGGCTGCTACTGAGAAATTCCAGATGGAAAAACTCAATAATACTTTGCCTGACCCGGCAATCGAACCCAGGACCTCATGCTCATCAGTAGCGCTTGTGCCCACTTGACCATTGATACAAAAATCAAACAACGAAATCATTGGAAAAGTATTTTAATACAATTCCGCGCCAAAAACATGGCGGGAAAACTTACAATTGACGTACAAGATGGCGCGCACAAAATAGTTAAACCAAAGTTTATTAAATAACCCATATCCTCATAATTATCTAGTTAAGTACTTTGAACGCAAAACAGTGGTTGTAATTGAATTAAGTGGCATTATAGAGGGCTTGAAATTGAGCGTGGGCTTTGGTGGTATACTCTTACTAGTAATGTTTATTAAATTGTTCAATTGACTTACACGCGCTTAGCTTTCAGTTTCTAACGTAGTTCGTAGCAATAACGCTTTAAGCCTTAGATTTGCTTGCACAAAAACAAGCAATGCAATAGAACGTAGAAACTGTACGACTAGGCTAAGAAAAAAAAATAAGGCACGTCTTGGTCTGGCGTAGCGCCTTGTGGCCATTGGTCTTATCCAAACTAATTTCGACGAGTTAGAAAATACGATTAAATGAAAAAACCTGCCTGCATAATACAAGTACTATAAGAAAATCATTCAAATCAAAAATCCGCTGATAATTTTGCAGCGATTCAAACCTTCATCGACATTGTAAAATCGTTTTTTTCAACCTCAGACGCGTTGCAAGTTTACGCCACGTAACTTTCTCATTAATAATCGCAGATTCGAATTTTATAATGAACTAATAACAATTAATACAAAAAACAAACATTTTAAAACAAAGATTAGCCATGTCGGACGAGCGGTTCTCAAGTGATGTGTTACCAATGAACATCATTTCATTTTTGTTATATACATAGTAGATTCTAAGCAATGAAAAAACAATCAAATAATGTAACAGCTACTTAACAGAACAAAGTACTTAATTCAGTTTAAGCTATGCAGTTAAAATATTGCTGACTAACAATGAGATTACCGAAACGGTTCAACAGGTCAGATTAGACGCGTCCTTTATACCGGAAAGAGAAACCCTTGAATTAGATTATCAATTTCCGTTTTGTAAATATGTTTTAATTACTCGCCCGCGGTGAAGTTAAAAGAATTGACTTTGACTCATTTGAAATATTACGGACAAACATAACATGCTTGTTTTCCCTGTAGGTGTAGGCGATGAAAGGAAATTGTTTATACTACAGATGTAGAATATTGGGGTCACTTTAAACATCCTTATTAAAAAAAAAAATGTCTGGAGTAAATCTGGATGGAGTAGAAATTTCCTATCTGACTAGCCCTGAGAAGAAATGGCGTAACAAACTCCAGTATGTTTGGTACACCCACAGTATTTGCCAGTTATGAAGTCCATGTAATAGGGCTTTGATGTAGACTTGAGGTGAAATTCCTGAGGAATAAGACTATACCACCATTTTAGAAAGGTATTTATGAATAATAGAGCCACTTTAGTTCAACTCCACATTGCGCTTTTTCTAATTTATAGACAGGTAAGTATATCAGATCTATATTAGAACTTATATTTGCCTAGGGCTGTACTTACTACATTTTAGTACAAATTCTTTGAACATACTTAACAAAGTTTATTTTCAAATTAGTCTACAATTAACATATTATGTAGTTCAAAAATAAAATGGGTTGATAATCTACATTATCAGGTTTTTCAGTAAATACAATATAATTATACAAATCGTATTACAAAAAAAACTGAAACTCCTTTGTCAGTGATCTCACAAAGTTAAAAAGAGAGTGAGAGATTTATTTACTGTGTTTATAATCTAAGCGAGTATACATGTTATACTAAACGTACATTGATGATTTCATTGACAACGCTTGATATTACAAAAACCTTTAAATTCATTTATAATTTATTTCACATAAACCGACACGGCCACTTACGAAACATCAGAAGCTAGATGCACGGTTCCAATTGGTTATTTCCTATGGAGAACTTACTTTTACTATATTACTCTTTTAAAAATAATTGGCTTTTACAATGTTTTCTAATTAATGTGTTATTACTTATTAGGTAATTCAAAACTCTTAAGTGTTGTGAACTACCTACTAGCCTACTTGTGAATATTATTTTCTTTTTACTTGCTATGTTAATTAATCGTACCTACTGATTCTTCTACTAATCCGATTAGCCACAGGGAACCCACTAATAAAATGATGCATTGTCAATGAAATCAGTTTCATAATGTACCAAAAAAATAAAATGGTATGTACTTGTACAATGAGCAATTTTATTTGAATCACAGTCAAAATGTCTTCAATAAATCACAAGCCCTTATAAGCGTGTTTTGTGGAATCTTCTACCCTTCATAAATTGGCTGACTAATGCCCGTTTTCACAAGTGACACGTAAATGAATCCGTAAATAAAAGTGCACTGTTGGATTTTCAACGCTAGGCTCAGCACAGAGTTCAAAATCAAATTTAAATGTCACTTAGTGAAGGTGAAAAGGGGCATTAAATTATTTTTTTATTTGTTATACAAGGTTTACTATTTTTAAATATTATTTTCTAAGAAATTCGGGCACTGAGTGAAAATCAAATGGGTCAACCAACAAAAGGGTTGAAGAAGTTTGCAAGATGTAATAGAAATATTCTACAAAAAACAACTTAACTACAAAATTACTTACAAAACTTAAGTTTAAGATATTAATTAACTATTTACCTCCTAAAAATACCACTAAAATTGTGGTGGTAAAGTGAATACATTTTTTTTTTTTTGTGTAAATTTTACCCAACTATGGTTTAAAAAGAGGTACAGTTTTTTCTAGCTTTTTGCTAACTAACCCAAAAATATTTTATAGGTTTTTGAAAGAGTAAAATTTCTGAAAAATCTGTAAAACCTAAAATCACACTGCAAAATAAAGGAATGACATCTACATAACTTTTTTTTACAACTTAAAGTTCTAGGGTCGTTAAATGAGTTCAGATATTATTCTAGGTTTATTATAGTCCGTTCCTTACTATTCAAAATGTTAATATAACTTTTAACAGAACTTATAAATAACAACAAACCTTGTAACTGTCTCACACAATTTATCATATAATATAATTAATAATAAACAGACACACATCTGAAATTCTTGATCAATATTATTTTTTTGACCAAACTTTTTGGAGAATATTTATCAATCAAATGATATTTTTAAGTAAATTAGATCAGGAATCCCAGATGAATGCAAACAAAGAAAATGGTGAAAGCATCTTACCAGTATCTAAATTCAGTCATCATCAACTCTTTGTTTTTTGCTGGTATTTGAAGGAGTCTGTGGTGGAGAGTTATTTGTATCCCGACGCTTGCCAGAATGTCTTGCACAGTTAGTACCAGACTGACGGTTGGAATGTGAGTGAGAAGATTCTCGTGTTGGAGAGAACTGTTTTAGCATCTCAACATCATTGAAAATTACCTGAGCACCTCCACCACACGTAGGAACTACATCTCCTTTATACAATTTCGTTTCTAACTCCCCATCAGTATCTTGTTCCTGGGAAATCAGACAGTATTTCGATGTCCTAGAGTTGGCTATGTCTTTAACACTTGTTAACTTACTGATGACTTTACTGTTGACAATGTTCGGCTTCATTACTGTGCCCATGGGGACTATTTTGTTGGGGGCATGTTCAACCCAGCCTCGGCCGTCGGCGGATATAGAGCGACGGTGTCTAGGGTTGGCAATCGCTATGCCACGACGGGATGACGATGGAGTGTCTCTCTGTGTAAGCGTCTCTCTTTGGTTGTGATTTGTCTGTGGAACAGAGCTAAACGGGGTAAGCAGATGGGCTGGTAAAGCTCTTGGTGTAGACCCTGGAGTAAAATTTCCATCTCTGTTGCTTGTCTGTGCACCCATTTCTCCTGTAAGCTTGTTGAAATCTTCATTGTCTCCCCGGTTAAGAGCTTGAGCTATTATTCTTAGTCTGTTCTCCTTTTCTTCAATAGCATTCCTCAATCTTTCCTTCTCGCAATTTATTTCTTTTGCTTTTTCATGTTCAGCTGCAATCTTGTGATTATATTTCCTTTCTAGAATCTTCTTTTGTTTCTCTTTGTCGAATTTATTTTGGCTAAGCATCATCTCTTTTTCTTGCAAGTCTCTTTTCAATGAAGATGTATACTCTGTCAATTCATTTAGTTTTCTTTGGTGGGTGAGTGATGTGTTTTCAGTAGCGGTCAAGCGTTCTTCTAAAGCCCTCACCCTGCGTTCTGATGCTGCCAACTGTCCTCGCAAGGAAGCGTTCTCGCTCCTGATTTCTAAAGAGTCCTTTTCAAGGTCTAAAAGAGCAGATCTCAACCTTTCATCTTTGATAGCTTTGCTGCGTTTGAGAGTTTCACGTCTACTGATTCTCATTTCTAAATGGGCCATAAGTTCTTTGATTATGTGTGCTGCTTGAGAACTGTTGAGTTCGAGACTTGGGAAGTCAGGTCCAAGACTGTAGACAAGTCCCAGATCCATCTCTAAGTCCTTAGCTTCTGGCCTGACTATATTGTCTCGGGCTGTTGTGAATAGTCTGTTGGCCTTACGACGACCTGAAGTCAGGCCAATGTTAGCAGCTATGTCAATAACCTGTGGTTTAGCCACTTCAACCTCAGCAGCCATCTCTGCAAACCTCATCACTTGCACAGTCTCATCATAATCTTCAGCTCTTGGGTTAGCGCACACAACCATGCGTACTTGGCCTTCACCTTCAAAGAAATTCTTGAATAAATGAGTGATCTTTGACTCTCTGTATGGAACCATGTTATTAGCACCACTAATCTGATTTTCTCTCAATGCTTCCAGACAAGTTCTGAGTGTCATCAAAGACTTGTTAATGTTACCAGCTTCTCGCAGACGTTGACCAGTGTTCTTAGTTCTGTTTGTACGTTCACTGCCAGCTAAGTCAACTAAGCTGAGCTGACTTATGTTGAGAAACTTTTTATTTTGGATCACAGCTTCTCCCATCTCATCTACCGGTGCCTGCACCAATCGAATTGTGAACACCGAGTGGCTTCTGCTTGATTCTGCATTTAATGAAGTATGTGCCATACGTTTTCGTTTCAAACCCAAGTAAAATGCTTCAAAAGCTTCCTCAGCAGACTTAATTTCTACTTCAGTTACACCGTGAACATACATGTTATGAGCTGCATCTTCACGTATGATCTTAACAGGTAAGTTTCTACTTATTGGAGGTCCATCTTCCAGTAAATCAAACACACTGTTATTATAAATTTCTACATAAGTTACGAAGACAGCATATTGATTATCTTCATTAATACCCTCAATTTTAGTTACATCTGATGATGACATAGCTAAATCAGGATTTGAATGGTTCTTCCTTCCACTCTTGAATTTGTGGAGCTCCTGCTGCCGCTCCAACATGGCTTCCGCCTCATTTTGAATATCGAACATGTTCATTTTGTCAGGTTTGAAAATGTACTTGTGTGCTTGGAAGTCGTTTATAGTTTTAAAGATTATATTCAAACATCGAGGTAAAATGCCGCAATTTTGCGGTTCACCAGTCATTGTGAATGTTTTGCCACTGCCTGTGACACCGTAAGTAAATAATAAGCCATTTTTACCTTTGATTAGGCCTTCAACTATCGGTAACGCGACTTTGTCGAAGACTTCTTGTTGATTCGTTTCTGGCGGGAATACCTCTTTGAAAGTATACTTCATAGTCTTCGCATTCTCGTTTCTGTAGGTTATTGCAGTCACAGGAGGCGACAGGAGGACCATAGTAGGCGATATTATCTTCATACATGGTGAATCAGAATCTCTTTGCATAGGTCGAAGACGGCAATACACTTGTACCGGATCTCTCTCCCCAATTAGGTTTTGTTTACTCCGAGCTGGTGTTCGCATGTCGTTTAATCTTTGTTTCGATTTAGCGGACTTCATTTTGAGCGTTTTTCTATATCACATACACTATCACAAAATTATATTTTTCAACGGATTGATGAAATCAAAGCAACGGTCGTTCGGGTCGTTCATGAATTATCAATAAGTTACAAACATTTCAATTATTGAATTGCGAGGTTTGTGATCTCTTTCTAGCACGTGGGGTTTGTATGTCGTTGTCCCGTGTAACGACTGACAGTTGGTATCTGTCGTATTTGGTCGGATAATACTCGGCCGTTTAAAGTTGGTTTGACATAACAGGAATGTTGCTATAATTCGAAATGAAAAGTCCGTAAAATTAACACAAAAAGAAACCACGACCTTGATATTATTTTTATATTGTGACAGTTAAATTATAGTTTATTTTACAAGACCATGAAGCGAATAATTAGGTGGACAAATATTAAAAACGTATTGCTGATTATACGGTCATTATTGATTATAAATAAGAAAATATAATCAAAGAAACATCAAAATTCACGATTTCTTTGATACTTACCATACAATTATAAATCTTCCAGAAAACTGTTATGAAAAATAAAAATACTCTTAAAAAGTTTTAAAATATTAATGAGAATTATTGTTTTCATCATGAGAGCGATTACCCTAGATAGGGGAAAGCTTCACTTGGTTGCCACACTGAAATCTTACAAAACTGCCAACATAATAGATTACGTCGTATTACTCTGTTCCACGAAACTATTTTGCAAAAGCAACTGTTATAATTTCGGTTAATTAGTTGTTAATTAAATAAATAAAATATTTGATAAATAGTCTAAGTTAAAAAATATGGTGCAATTATTGTGTAATTAAATAAATTTATCATCATTTCCACGTTGTTGCAAGAAATTTGTTCTAATCCACAGACTAAAAAAACATATTAAAAAAATACGTTGGATTTGGATTCGTTAATTCGATTCTACCAATGACCTAGTTGGAGTATACGCTTAGGGGCACTATGAGCAGCAAAGAAAACCAAAAAAAAGGCCTAAGGCCTAAGGCTACACTCCAACCAAAATATTGCTATTACAATGACAATTATTTATCAATGGCCTTAGCTTGGCTTACTCCCACCGGACTTGCTACTTAGAAAGAAAAAAGAAAAGAAAGAAAGAAAATACGTTTACGTTTTCTTTTTACTAGCCTAGTGATTCTGTTTTGTTTTTATTACACTATGAGTCTTGAATTAAATGCTTTGAATTTGAATTTACGACCTTATCCTTATGCTTTCGGACCTGATTAAGGCCAGGACTCCACCAAAGCGGAGACGAGACGACACGAGTGGAGATGTGTTTTAAATAACCCACAGGAGTCCGGACCTAAGCCTTGTGATTCTCTCCTAGACCACTACCTATTCATTTAATAACCCATACATTTAATGTCACTTTATAATCATACTTTTCTTTCTTCGCTTTCAAAAATAAATTGCAAATGGGGGAGAGACATGAACTTGTTATCATATGAGAGTTATTGTTGAGTTGTTTTTTGTAAGTTAGCCAGTAATTAACTGAAATGTAATTTTTTATTGCATTTCTAGTGTTATTTATATACTTCTCCTGAATGAATATTCAGGAATGAATATTCAGAGCATTTTTTTCGAATGTTAGCCAGTAAGGATTAAAACCAGAAGTACTTATGGAATTTGTATAAATAATGTTTAGCGATTTTTTTAGATAGGTACCTACTTCTCTTTGCTGTCAAAGGTGGGTAAATTTTCAATGGGAGATGAGACTTCTCCTTTAAACTGCTCATAGAAGAATAGAATGGTTCCATAGTTTTCATCATATATTTTTTAACTTTTTAATCTTCAGGGTGAAAAATACGACGGTCGGCGCGCCGATGTTTGGTCGTGCGGGGTGATCCTATACGCACTGCTGGTCGGTGCATTACCCTTCGACGATGATAATTTACGTCAATTACTTGAAAAGGTAAATAATCATTGCTTTCTATGTTTTATCGTATCCTGGAAGTAAAGCTGTACAAGGATCTTTTGGCGTGTGGCCAAAATTGGAACTATCCACGCCATCTTGTTTATTCAAAAAATTTCACAAAATAACATAAAATAATGTTCACTTATCGCTTTCCTATCAACGTCATTCGACCGTGAAAGTGTTCCATGAAGTTCTAACTCCTACCATAGAACAATGAGAGTTTTTTAGGTGGCAGGACTAAGACATCGTCCGGGCACCCATCGGGCACCTGTTCAAATTGTCAAAGCGCTTATAGTTTCTCTAGTCGTGACTAAATGATGAACGAATGAATAAACTTTTTATATTCACTTTCGAAATGAAGACCTCTTGTCAACTACTGGCGCCAACTGGTGGCGTGAATTTTCATGAAAATCCTAATAGTTACTACAGCCCCAGTCATGAGGCGAGTCGCTGCGCAGTAACGAATTTTTGTGTCAGCGGAGGTGAGGGGTGGGGCATTAAGTTTGAATCGAACTATACATAATGTGAAATTGAACTTACTTACATAGTTTAAAAGTTTTTTTTTTTGTATTCATCTGCCTGCCATTTATGTACCTATAATTTTATTTAAAAAAAAATACCCGTTCTATTTAATTTAATCTGGGTGCATGGCAGTGCGCCAGCCACGTTCGGTACAACATTACCTACCTCCTCATAATATTTAATTTTGGTTTTCAGGTAAAACGTGGTGTATTCCATGTACCACATTTCGTTCCTCCTGACTGTCAACAGCTTCTGCGAGGGATGATAGAAGTCAACCCTGAGAAACGGATGACGGTAAGATTAATTTTTTTCATTTGTATTTTATCGAATGTTATGAAGTAGATCCTTGAATATGAACAATTTTGAGTAGGCTTGCGAGCAATTCTGAATTGGTAATTTTTATTCCATACATTTTATTTGAAAAGAAAAGGAATTTGTTGAAACATTTTACTAGCTTTTACTCTAAAATCTGTTATTATTTACCTCGTATGGTGGGTTCATAAAGCTAGCTCGAAAGAGACCGGTCAAAAGTCTAGAAAATTGCCACATAGCTTCTACGTTCACTTTTTTCCACAAAAAAAAAATAGAGGTAGATTAATAATTTGATGCAAGTTAACCTCAAAAAACCAACCTCAAAAAATTAACCATCTTTCTCATCCCTAGTTGGCAGAAATCACACGACATCCGTGGGTGACAGCCGGAGGCCGAGGAGAGTTAGAACAAGAGCTTCCAATGATGGAGGTGGTCCAGACCAGGGTGCTGCCGTCTGCTGAGGCTATAGACCCGGATGTGCTGCAGGCTATCTGTAGCCTGGGCTGCTTTAAGCAGAGAGAGAAGCTGATACAGGAGCTGCTTAGTCCACAGTGAGTTTTTCTTTTAGAATTAATATATGCTTACTTTGATGCAGAAGAAGAGACAGAGAGCGAGGGAGGGGTTTCATTATTTGAAATCACTGTAATTATGTTGTGGACGGTTGTGTGATTTTGAGTTTTGCATCAGCAGACGGAAAGTTGGACGGGGCCCTTAGAAGATATTCGCCGTCAAAGTCAAAGCATTTATTTCAATTAAATCTTTTACCCGGCACTTTTGAATATTCAAAGGGGTCATTCAGAAAGTTGAACTTGAAGCTAGTTGCCGTGGTTCAGCAGTGATTGCTAAAGATTGATGACATGATGGTGTAGAATGGTGTCTAGTAATGTCTAGCATATAGACCAAAGTAGTAAGTGACCAAAACTGGGTGTTTTAGGGCTGTCTTTAAACTATTTCGTCCAAGCTGATTCTTGATTATCCTAATTTGTAATTATAAATGATTTTTGAATTGCCCTCCGCAGCCACAACACAGAGAAAGTGATCTACTTCCTGCTGCTGGAGCGCAAGCGGCGCCGGCCGGCGCGCGACGACGAGCCGCGCCCCGCCGCGCCCGCCGCGCCGCCCGACGCGCCGCGCAAGAGGCTCGACACCTGCCGGGTAAGGACACTGGTATGGACAACTTCATTGATGATCTAGGGACGGGGAGTATGTAAACACTTCTACTGACTTTAACTATCCGGCCTGTTTCCAACTTTTTTAGGTTGGGGAGCAGGAGCTTGAGCGTGCAAAGAACCGCTTTCTACTATATTCTCCGTACTTTAAAAAATATATTGAATGCCGTACTTAGTAATAAATTAATAGGCAAACAAAACGACTTGTATATACAGGTCGACATTAAGGAGTCTGACGTGGTGAAATCTGGAACTAAATATTTTACTTAAATGCAGACCTATGATGGTGGCACTACTTTGCCGACAGGTGCTAGTAGGTTTTGATTTGAGTCACCCACAAGTAGCGTTTTTTGTTGCACATTTATTTTTACTATTTCTTTCCCATTCGAAGTGACTTAAGTGCGATAGTGGCGCCCTCATTTTTATTTTATTATTTTTTGCCAAGCTGTAATAGGAGATTGGCCATTGTTCTTTTTGGCCCCGCAGATGTGGCCCTGCATGCGCTCTCATGATATTACCCTTTCGATACTTTTTCTGGAAGCACGAATTGTAAAATAATTGTAATTATCTAAACGACCTGTATTGTTCACTCGTGTTTTGCAAAATAAATATATCCCTATCCTCATAAAGATGATTATTGTACTTATTACAGGTAAACGGGCAGTCGGCACACTTTGGTCAGATCAGCGAGGGCTCACCTATAACGCCTCGAAGATCACAGTATAGGTACGAAGTACAAATTCATTCCTTGAAGTTATTCGATAAGAGGGTAAGCAGTCATCTAGGCTTATACACAGAAATATTTACTGTTTATTGGCATTATAACTTGGGTGCACGACAGTGTACCGCTAAGTTCCTATTATGATTTTTGTTTGTGTTTCTTTGTATAATATGCCAATAAGTTGGTGTAAGTAAAGTAATAAACTGTAAAGTTGGAATTACTCTATAAACTGTTGAACACAATATAAACGTTTCTTCGTCCTGAGTTTATAACAAACACGTAATTTAGCTCTGACACAAAATATGCGGGTGTGAAAATGAATCGAATGTAACGTGGTCGCTGGTTCGATTTCCACTTCCAGCTTTCATTAAAAGCAGAAAGGGTAAGCACAGCCAAAACTAAATTTGCACTGGCCGGCCAAATAACCCGATTTGATCGCTCTAGACTTTTTTTGGGAGTTACTTGAAGTCCCGGATTGATGTAAATATGTCTCAGACTTTTGAAGCCCTTAAAGGGTATATCCTATCGCTGGACATTCTAACACAAGTGATGGAAAATGCCAAAATGACCCCGTATGGTCATCAATTCTGAAGGCGGCCACTTGACCGATATAATTTTCTCGACTTGATGGAAAAAAAATCTAATTCATTAAATAAATATAATCCACAAGTAGAACCAAAACGTTTTATTAAAAAAAAAAAAATACAGCCAAACAACCTCGGGTGATTACTTTTGCCCTACCTTTTATAACTGTGAAAGGACTGTATTATATATAATATACTTGTTTCTTCTATTTTTATACCCTATGTTGCGTTGTGTACAAGTACCTCAACCACCAACTTAATAATTATAGATCATTTGGACTCAGTTACGCCAAAGCGAGCCGCATTTGTGCATTGGTCAAGTGCTTGAAGTACTGACGCCATCACATCAACCTACCCGAAACTGTCAAATTTTCCCAATCAACTTTGAACCTTATTCTTTAGAGATAAAGTTGAAAATCTATTAAAGAAATTTGACAGATTATGGTAGGTTGACGAGCTGGCGTCTGTACCTAATATAAGAATAATAAATAAACTTACATATTCAATATTCCATATGGATGCAGGTCACTTCCAACCGGCCAATTTGGAAATCATTGGGGAGGCCTATGTTCAGCAGTGGACGTCCTATGGCTGAAATGATGATGATGATGATTCAATATTCCAAATGTGGTAAATCCTGCAGAATAATCCACTATATAAACTACGTTATAAAGCTTATGGTTAGATTAGTTACTTCGGAAACGGCGGGGTAATTGCGTAACTTACATAAATAAAATAGCAGTTGGTCGCAATGGGTTTCATTTTGACAGTAAAGTACACTCACGTTTATTGCGTTATTTACGTTGTTGAGCAGACGAATTTCTCAAACCTATGAAGCAATAGGTTAGCAATATCCTTCAAAATCATACAGACTGTGATTGAAAGTCAGTTACGCAATTAATTGGGTTGGGTCGTTTGGCCACTATCATCATCACGCTGTTTGATGGTATAGTCTGAGCACCTATGCTAGTCACCGCCTGAGGTATGTGAGCGGTGAAACGGGGGAGACCGCCATTGACAAAATTATCCGACTGAGTTAGCTTGGCCGACGTCTACCTCCCCCGTCTCACCGCTGAAATACCTCGGGCGGTGACTGGCATAGGCGCTCAGACTATACAGGTATAGTACCTACAGTAGATGCTAGGTAGTAGTGTGTGTAATATCCGAGGTTTGAGCACAGGTTTGGTCGCAGCAGGTCTGCCTCGGGGCGGCGCGGCGAGGGCCGGAGCTCCCCACAACTACCCGCCAGCCCTCCAAGTGAGTATACATAATAAAATAATCAAAATATTCATTAACCTTTTTGAGATATCGTCTTTCAAATAGAGAGCACGAGGTGGGTCGCTTTTTTTGAACTTAAGTGTATTATGTCAAACAACTGAGCAAAAGTATAAAAAAAACAATAGGAGTTTTATCGGATCTATGGTGTCCCGCTGCTGGGAAAAAGTCTCTTATAAAAGGAAAAAATTGGTGAATTTAAAACATAATACGATAAATCATTTCTGTAGTCATAAAACTAATTGTGAAATAAATTAAAATGATGTATAACTTAGGAATAATTTTCCATTTATTACTCAAAAATGAACTGGTAAACTTTGTTCTTATTCATTTAGTAAAGTTTAGTTCAAGGAATCAAAAAAAGTATCGAACCAGCTACATAAGTGTACCAAAGATCCATGCCAAGGTAGAACTTGGCGAGGTTCACTACCGGCACCTACCTAAACAAAAAAAATAACCATAGATGCAAAAACTAATGTTAAAATAAATAAAATAATATTGATCTCAGATATCTAACAAATGTTTTTTTTTTAAATGTAGTGGTACAGACGCCAGCACATCAACCTATTACAATCTGTCTAATTTGTCTTAAATATTTTCAACTTTATTTCTTAAGCATAGGGTTCAAAGTTGATAGTTTCGGGTAGGATGATGTGCTCGCTCTGTACAATAAAAACAATTTATGTCCATTTTATCATTGAATTAATAATGGTTTTATTTTTGGTTTTTTATTAATGTTTACCTACCTATAGCCTTTTTGTAATATATTTTATAAATTATTATAGAACGCAAACAATGAATATGGAGAAATAATTTTTTTTTTGTCTTTCATTCAGCTGGTCACACACCACATCGGGTGTCGTCTTTAGGAGGTACACCCGCAACTCCTGGATCACCGTTGGGTATTTATTTATTTTCAATTTATACCAAATCTGCTATTTTTCGAATGTAATGTCACGGACTATGTAAAGCTGTACATTGTACAAGGATCTTTTGACGCATTGCCAACTAACGCCGCCATTTTGTTTTTCATTACATTAAATTTACATAAAATCAAGGAACCATATAAAAGAAGGGATATAATTATATAAGAACGTATAAAAAGGAAAATATAATAAGTTCCTTGCATTAATCTTGCATCTTTATCTTTTATCTTTATCAATTAAGCTTACCAACACCGCGGGCAGCGCGTTAACGTCATCGTCATTCGAGCGCCAAAAATCCTAGCAGTTTTCAACTTTATTATTATTACCGGCCGCGCAATTTAGTTAAAAATTTCGAACGAGATGGCGCTATACATTTACGTCACGATTCTGAGTCGCGGTGTCAAGATTCTCCGCCGGTGAACGACCTTCGCGCGTTTTTGTAATGAATTCATACTTACCTGGCATAGGGGATACCGTGATCAATAAGGCGGTTCCCCCAGGGCGAGGCCTTCCCATTGCACTGCGGTTGGGTTGACCCCTGCGATTATCCCTAATGTGGATAACTCGGATGCGTAATTTTTGATAGTGGGGACTGCGTACGCGCCGTCCCCTCGGAATTCACTGTATCAAATAAGATTAACATATTATTAAACATATAACGCGCGGGGTAACTGTTGTTCTCAATTCTTTGAATATGGTTGGAAGTTAGATCGTTTTTATGGAACTGTAAAGTATCTGTGCAGTTTGAATACGTATGGCCAGATATTTTTATTCCAAAGCTTCTTTTGTTATTTAGAAAATCGGTCTTCCCTATAAAATCATTTCATGAGTAACGCCCGTTTTCTGGAACAAAAAATATCTACGCGTCAAAATTAAAGGCAAGTCAAAATGATACGATTGACTGAATTTTGCGCGCGCCTTTTAAGTTAATCGTGTGTTTTAAATATAATTAGTGAATGACTGCCTCGTTGGTCTAATGGTCGCAAGCGCTACCGCTGAGCATGAGGTTCTGGGTTCGATTCTCAGGTCGGGCAGTGTTATTTGGTTTGTCCACTAAGAATTCCTCAGTAGCAGCCCGGAGTCTGGATTTGTGCCCGGTTGATGGCGATAGGCTCGCCTCCTATTACATGGGACTTAAGCAAAACTGGCGAAATGTGGGTGCACTATAGGTACACCTCTGCATAACCTTTGGGAAATACAGGCGTGATGATATTATGTTGTGTTTAGTAATTGTGGTTCAAGTGGACCTATCTTGAGCATATAATCTTTGTTGTTGTTGTGAATGAGCTGCAAACACGTTTTCTGAGTCATCATCATCATCTGCCTAGCCTTTTCCCAACTACGTTGGGGTCAGCTTCCAGTCTAACCGGATGCAGCTGAATACCAGTATTTTATATGGAGCGACTGCCTATCTGACCTCCACAACCCAGTAATTGGGTGATACGATACCCCTTGGTAAGACTGGTTGTCAGACTTTCGGGCTTCTGACGACCCGTAACGACTGTCAAAGATCCACGAATGACAGCCGGGACCAACAGCTTAACGTGCTTTCCGAGGCACGGAGGAGTCTCGGTACGTAAGGTGGTCCCCCATCCACAGACCAACCCCGGCAAGCGTAGCTTAACCTGACGGATCGACCCGTGCGGCAGTTATTACTTAGCCACGAGCTCTCTTCCTCTTAAACACGTTTTCTGAGTACCTATTATTTTATAAATAAAATTATTTATTTATTTTTAGCGTCCCCATCAGTTCGGGAGCATCATCACCAGAGAGCAAACTCCACAGGACCTACAATAAGTCTGAATATTAGTAAGTTTCTTTTAGAAAATTATCTCAATACAGTCTTTACATTTTTATTTTATTTAAGATCTCCAACAAAAATAATTATAAACACAAGAACCAGCTTCTGCCCGCGGCTTCGCTCGGCAACGGTACTACGGGGATTAAAAGTACCCTATGTGTTAATTCAGGTTATAAACTATATGTATGCCAAATTTTGTAATCTTTAGATTACGTAAAAAAAAAAAAAACTTTTCCAATATTTTTTAATAATCTACATGACGGACACAAAAAATTCTCAATATCCCTATTGCCCCGCTGTTCAGACTGCATGGTTTAAGGCGCAGGGTTCCGATTTGCCTTTGTCTCTGTCTTTTTCTTTACGTGTAAAGAGTAAAGAAAATAACCACACTTTTGTACTTTTTCAATGTTTTTCGTTGTTTTTTTCATCATAATGCTCATATTACTCATCATAATCCATCACTGAATGCAGGTTGACATTAGACATTTTATGGTATATTTTTAATTATAATTGTTAGTGAAGGTATAAACTGCTTTTAAAGACTATTAAGAGGTGTGTTTGAATATTTTTTTGAAGCAGTAATGTACGTTCAATTGTGATTTAAGACTTGAAAATATCATTCTTTTTTTTTGGTCAAAATTATTTACGGTTTAAGAGATACACTGCTTTAAAAAAAACCGTTTTCGGAACCCTGCGCCTTCAGTACCTACATACGCCTTGATTTTTTATGAAATGATAACAGTACATCCTTTCGACTGTTGAGAGTGAGGTCCTGATACCTAGGGCGCATAAAGTGTGACCTATTGGCTTTTCCCTAAAACATCTCTAAATAGGTTAGTGCCCGGTTCATAACCGTCGAATAAAAAAAAACCAAAGATATAAATATGTCTAGATAGACAGTCAAAGTTGTGAACTCGTTGAAAAAAATAGCGTCCAACTGTTGGCCGCTAATGGCACGCACATTAGAATACAATGACAGCACAATGACGTGACGCGAGTGTAAGACGTAGCTGTCACGCACACCAGCATAACAAAGATGACTTGTTTTTTGTAGTTCTTTGGAGCGCGACACTCTATCTAGATATATTTAATCAAAGAAAAAACCTAATAGTCACAAACTAAAAATATTAATATAAAGGAGACGTTTCATTTTTGTATGGGACTCCGGCCATAACATGTACGCTTTAGAAAACCTGGGAAACGAGCCCTGAAGACAATAAAGACTGTTTTGTTTCTTAATATCTAATATTCTTTAGGCACTAAATAAAAACTGAAATTTTTTGACCTTTGTCAGTAGAAATACGACCATCGACAGCCAGCAATGACAGGTTGGAGAGATGACGTTTACATAACCTAGAACTGTCAAAACTGTGACTGTTGTAACTTTTTCCGGCTGAACGCCAAGGCCGTTTTGGACTTTTTCCATAAAAAAAAACGCCACCCAATTTTTGTACAGACACCGAAAGCCACGCAGTCGAGACGAACGAGACTGACAGATGTGATGTCAAATAGCAATACTAACAATATGTTTAAATTTTTTGTCCGGAAGTACCTACAAATCTACAATCCACAAAAAAGGATATTTTTTTTAACGATGATTATTTTTTTCTAATTAATCAAAAAAACGTCTTAGATCTTATTATCTTATCACAGAAATACATGCCTTTCATGCCATATAAATAATGTCTACGTGATATTATTATGTTTTAATGTAACATGATTTCTGGACGAAAGCAGTGTGCAAGTAAGACGACCGACGCGACGCCGACGCCATGGTCAATAGAATATGGCATTAGGTTGATAAACTATTATTTTTTCTGCCGAAGTAATCAGGGGAATATTTAGGAAAGAATATTTTCCTCAATTCGTGGAATTTTTTCCTCTTTTTTCATTACCGTACACTTTATGGCCGAAAATGAAACATCTCCTTTAATATGAATAATTATTAATAGTGAAATGTTAGTGATATTTACTTACGAAAAAAAAATACATCCAACCATCATCACAGGTGGCGAGCCTGGTGAAGCGGTGATTATAATAAACGAATCACCGATAATGGGCTCGTCCGTGGCAGTGCGACCGCATAGTCCTTCGCAATCACATCGAGGTATGTGCACGGTAGAGAGAGTGCCAAGCTCTATGGTCATCACTGCTTTTTTTAAATAATTTATTTTCACCATTATATTATTATCACCTTTCCATTTAATCAACTAGCCTCATTGTGCAATAATGTAGGTAGTATATTTTAAATAGTATCTAGTGTTGTTCTTTCAACATCAATTCAGAATTCGAACGGTGTCTCGTTGTGAATCCGCGATGATTTACTTTAAAAACAAATGAGTTCGCTTTCGAATAGTGTGCGCTCACTTGAGTGAGGTTCCAAGTGAACTTTACAGAATTGCACTATAAATTCTTACCTTCGGCTAAATTTCTACGGTCTAGAAAAAAGGAATAAGTTTATTGTTATAATAATACAATTATTATTTCCACAGTGCGTGAAAGGTCATCTCTACCGGGTCCAACGAGTGCTAATCAATCGCCTGCGCAGCCATCACTGTTCCCCAACCTAGGTACTATTCAAAGTAAGTAAATTATCTTCAGTCTTTTAGGTTATCAAAAGATATTATTCCAAAAAATATAATTATAATAATTATCTGGGGGCACGGGGGCACGCGCTTCGCTTGGCGGAGCAAAATTCTTACGGTACTTCCTGAAGTCCTAGAAAGCTGACATTTGGCATATAAGCCAGTATTAGTACACAAACAACAAAACAATTCGAAAACTTGGAACTTTTAACCCCCAACCGCTTAAACTATGGGATGGAAGTTTGTATGAGACATCCGCAAATTTTGATGCTAGAGGTCTGAAAATTGATATAGGGACTCTTTGTTATAAATAATAAAATATATATTTCAGGATTTTTAGTAAATCACCAAATTAAGTTTCCATCCCTTAATTTAAAGGGTGGGCCTTTAAATTAAGGGATGGAAACTTAATTTCATGCTAGAGATCTGAAAAACTGCAAAGATAGGAGAGTGTGCTATGAAAAAAGGCACCTCTGATGTGCAAGAAATACACCCCAAAAAAAGACAGAAAAATGAACAAAATAAAACAATATTGTATTTATGCAACTTAAAAAAAGAGGTGAAATCCCACCAAAACATTTTCATGTAAAATGTTGCCAAGACGAGACCATATGGCTCGCACTGTCAAAAACTTATTAGATCTCATGTAGAGCCAAGCTTCTAACTATACGCCCTAACCAAAATATAAGAAAATAATAAAATTAACCCAAAAGGCACAAAATAATTATTTTATAAATACGTCAACAAATAAATCTAAAGCTTCATGGCAAATCATAAATAATAAATATAATAATCCACGCACTACTGAACAAATTTCCCAAATTAAAACCCAAGATGCAATCGTAAGTAATCCAAAGGATATTGCAAACGCCTTTAATAATTTCTTTATCTATCAAATACAGATAAACACTAATATACCTACAGCTACTAATGTATTGAGCAATCCACATTCAATGTTTATGTCTCCTGTCTCACCTCAAGATGTTATGAGAGCAATAATATCCTTAAAAAATAGAAGTAGTTTTGGATATGATGGCATAGCCACAAAAGTAGTGAAATTTGTATCGAATAGTATTGCCTCACACCTGAGTCACATTATAAACTTATGTATCAGCTCTGGAGTGTTTCCAAAAGCGTTAAAAGTAGTTATAGTAAAACCACTCTTTAAAAAACACGAAAGGGAAAACGTAGCCAACTACAGACCCATTGCATTAATTCCGATTTTTTCTAAAGTCATCGAAAAACTTATACATATATGAATCAATTAACAATTTTCTGAATAAATATAATATTCTATGTAATGAACAAAAAGGTTTTAGGAAGAACAAAGGTGTCAATTTAGCTATTTACGATTTGCTTAATGTAATTTTTAAAAATGTTGACAGAAAAATACCAATATGCGCAATTCTCACTGATATGACAAAGGCTTTCGACTGTGTCCATCATAAAACCTTGCTAAATAAGCTTGACATATATGGCATAAGAGGAAATGTCCTTAATCTTGTCAAATCATATCTCAGTGAACGTGAACAATACACGGAAATATCAAGGATATGCTTAAGAAGCAAACGCGAAAAGAAATACCTTTCCGAATACAGAGGTGTCAAACACGGTGTCCCTCAGGGTGGCGTGCTAAGTTCTCTTTATATAAATGACTTACCGCGGCACATCAAAGACCCAATGATTGTGTTTGCTGATGACAGCACCGCATTAATCAGTTGTTCTGATGCAAATAAATATGAACAGGATATAAATAATACACTCGAGAGACATTGTGAATTGGCTTGACGACAATAGATTAGTAATTAATTTAGGAAAAACAAACATAATACATTTTTATCAGCCGATATCAACACCAAATTTAAAAATTGAATTTAATAGAACTAAAATAGACCAAGTACAAAAAGCAAAATTTCTAGGCATAGTAATTGACAGTCAAATGACGTGGAAGCCTCAAGTAGAAGAGGTATGTAAAAAATTAAGCATATCTGCTTATGTCCTATTCAATTTGGCTAAGAAAGTTAACATCACCACAACTTTGATTGCATACCATGGTCTCGTGGCATCCATTCTGAGATACGGTATAATTTTCTGGGGAAATTCTTGCCTACGGGAACAGGTATTCAAGGCCCAGAAACGTTGTTTGAGGTCGATGTTGAATATGAAAATGACTGATAGCTGTGTTCCAGTGTTTAAGTCCCTAAAGCTGTTAACATTTCCGGCAATGTATATTTTAGAAATGGCAATTTTTGTTAAACGTAACATGTGTCTTTTTACTACAGTATCACAAGTTAGTAAGAGACCAATCAGAAGCCAGTACAAAAATCTGTTAATAGTCGAGCATTGCAACACCGCATTACATAAAAAAAATGTTATTAGTATGGGACCGGCCATATATAACAAAGTACCTAACATAATAAAAAAAAAAACAATACGCAATTTTAAAAAGAAGCTAACAGCATTATTTATGGAAAAATGTTACTACTCGATTAACGATTTCTTAAATGACAATGACTTAAAAACCTAATGTAAATTTCTAATTTAAGATAGTTATAATATTTTTATGCAATTTAACGACATACCAACTTATCTAATTGTACCCGATTTCAAATGTAATTTTTTATTAGGACACTATTTGTTTATTTTAAGTTTTGACTACCTACTCGTTTACCTAATTAATTAATGTTTGCATGCCTAATCTAAGGTAGATTGTACAAGGATCATAATTGTTTTTTTAATACCCTATGTCATGTACCTACAATCTATGCAAATAAATAAACTTACTTACTTACTTACTTACTAACATCACAAACTCTACACCTTAGTCAAAATATGTGGCTTGGCCGTTTCGCTACCGTCACATGGGCGTAAGGTGAAAAATGTATTCAATGTGCATTACTTTTCTGTTAACCAATAGTTAATTAGTAATTCATTTAGTTAATTATTTCTCATATAGAGCCAAGCTTCTAACTGCACGCCCCACCAATAAATCGACGGCGATCGGGCCGGAAAACCTTGCTTGCGCGATGCAGGATTTTTATATTTAGTTCAAATGTGGCTATGTAGATTCCACCACAGAGGAGCGTGCAATTTTAAATAAGACGATCTCTACCTACATCGGACCAGTTTTTAAAGTTGGTCTGTTTGTAGGCGTGGCCCCCGGCGCGGTGTGCCCGGGCGGCCCCTGCGGCGGCGGGGCCGCGGCCCCGTGGCGCGTGCGCCTGGCGACCATCAAGAACTCCTTCCTCGGCTCGCCGCGCTTCCACAGGAGGAAAATGCAGAGTACGTATGCTTCATCTGATCATTATAGTTATAGATCAGTAAGTAAAGTAAAATGCCATCCACCAAGTCGCACCCCGTCTTCATGGATGGCATTTTCTGTATTGTATTCGGTAGTAGTGGATCTCCTTGTGAAGGAGCTCAATCAGAAAATACTTCTCACTGGGATTCATGAGACCTTTTTATAGATTACAGATATTTAAGCAGCAGCGACTATTGACCATTAGGCCATCTGTAAGTTGGTCAACCATACCAGGATTTTTTTAAATTTCTTGTTGGAAAATCCTCATGTCTCGGAAGAGTCAGTCAGACTCTTACTGACTAAAAACCACCCGGCGTTCCCTTCCCATACTTAGACCGAGGATCACGGGAACTTGTGAGCCTTCCATAATCCCCGGCTGGTGCCAGGCCGAGATGGATCACCTTAGGTCCCCGTCCGGAGTTCCGATCGGCCGTCCCTCTGGACCTGCTTTCAGGAGCTATAAATGTTTCCATCCATCCTCCAAAAAATCGGCTTTAATATCTCGTTTAAATCACGGGGTTATAAAACTTTGTACGATACGTAAAAATGTAATTCTGTTTGAGTCTCATCCTCATCCGTAAACTATTAAAAACCTAAAATCTTTCCACAGCATCTTCAGAAGAGGTCCACTTAACTCCCGAATCGTCTCCGGAGCTGACTAAGAGGTCGTGGTTCGGTTCCCTTCTACTGTCAGCTGACAAGGAGGAAACCTTCACCGCTTTGGTGAAGGGCAAACCTCTGGCGACCGTCAAGGCTGACTTAATACATGCTTTTTTGAGCGTAAGTATCACCACCGGTACAGCGGTGTCCTGAAAATATGTTGTTGAATTTCATACCAACTTATAAGTAGATAATAATTATCAGCCATGTATATGATTGGGAGTCTAATATGGTGAATAAAAAAAAAAAGTATACTTAAATGATTTCTTGATCACCTTACTTTGTGTACCGTCGCAGATGCTCGAATACATAATTATTTAATTTTATTGCTCTAACATAATCTTATGTCTAATTACTACAAACTTATCTTAAAAGGTCCGTAAATCAATTGTAAGAGACTGCATTCCAGACATTAAAAATGCTTAAAAATTGTGGATTATACATACAGAAATGTTAGTACTTGGGAGTATATAGCATGGGAGCATCTGTAGCCCAACTAGCACAAGTCCTGTATGTCGGCATACAGCGCCAGACCCCTCAAAACAGACAATAATACATTTTGAGCCCAAAAAGATGCATCAATGAATAATCTTAAACAAGAATTACGAAAGCGTGTGGTTTACCCTCTTTGTTTTTCCGTGGAGTAATTCTCTTGGATACGAGGGTATCCAAGAAAATTTCCCCACGGAAAAAAGAAAACCTTCCTTCTTAGGACAACGGAGGGCTATGTCGGACTCCTAACGACTAAAACCCCACT
Source organism: Xanthia togata (assembly GCA_963853775.1). Classification (NCBI taxonomy): domain Eukaryota; kingdom Metazoa; phylum Arthropoda; class Insecta; order Lepidoptera; family Noctuidae; genus Xanthia; species Xanthia togata. The sequence continues at coordinate 7,013,684 of OY970817.1, read as the reverse complement.
GTTCCTACTACTACCATGAGTCGGGGACCCGGGAGATACTTGTGCATTCGCCGCTCCCCCGGAGTGTTTTACCCTGATTATCTGGGCAAATTTATCACTAATTAAATAGATTTTATGCCCAGAATCCATATAAACATTAACAGTTTTATCAACTTCCTAGCTAACTGAATATGTTTTAAGCTCAGAACAATTAAAAAACCATGACACTTACAATACAGTGAAGCATGCCTAAACTACACCTCAACTCTGTGCATACACGCTCACACGCTCACATTTAAGATCAAACTACTCCTTACTGAGTGCACACATATTTACGAAACCGGCCTCACGTCACTATTGACAGCGCTGTGTCTGGGGTTTTGAACCTAAAATTAAACTTTCAGATAGCAGAATTATCACATAGTGTGTTAAGTCCGATGTCGTTTCGAGTGGAATACAAGAGAGGATCAAACGCACCCGCCATGTTCCAAAGACACGTGAGGTTTCAGGTGAGAACCATTCTTCTACTCCTCTTGTATTGGCAGGAAAGGTATCTATATATTCTCTGTATTGGCAGGTAAGTATGAGAAGAAGAGTAGTGTCAGCTCAATTTTGGACATAAATTAAACCCTAGTTTAGTCGGGAATTCGAAACGGATCTTTGAGCCAAAAAATATCACCCTGTATAATTATGCAGGGTGGTATTTTTCTTCAAAAATATACTTAAAGCATATTTCGATTGGTTCATGAACCAATGTCTGTGTATTATTTTACTTGAACATAAAAAAAAAAAACTATCATTTTCAGGTCGACATTTCTACAATAACGAAGGCACCGGGGGAGAACGGCAAGGAGTACTTATATGCTATCACCTTTACGTTATTATCAGGTTAGTTATTAAGTCAAAAATCATAACCCTCTTTCGGCTTTGCCGTTGTCGGTGAATTAAAAACTTTTTAATTTAACGGTGCTCCATACACCCATAGATTTTTAAAGCTGTGTTTATAAAATAGAAATTATAATGTGTATTTAATAATGTTTTTTGAGGCCCGCTTTAAGTTACTTAAATACAGAATGGATTTTTGAGATGGGTCGAAAAGTCCGTTTAAGTAGTCATGACCTCAGAGCTCAGATAGGAGATGCCCTGTCAAAAAAAAAAATGAGATGGGTCAGTAAGGACAGCTACCTTAACCGTTGTAGCTACAGGAAAACGATCTTAGGAGACTGTCCGTAACTTATTGAAACATTTTGATCTGCATTCACAAATTTTGAAATAAATGTACAGTCAGCAAGAAAAGCAGTGATTTTAGAGAATAAAATAACCTCTAATAATTTTGAACTTTTAGACTTGGGAAACGTTAAAAAAGACAGCCCGGTACAAAAGTCAGAAAATACCAAAGCCTTTGGATTTTTTTTTTCTAAAGCAAAAAACGACTTAAATTTTGTTCTCAAATAAAATAAAATTATATCGCTTGTTCGTTCGAATTTGAAATCCTATTTTTTTTTGTTTATTTTCGGTCATTCAAGAAAAAAAAGGTTTTTTTTTTGTTTTTTTTTTTCATCGTGAAAAGTAGGTTGGCGTCTCATTTCCTACGAAATGTAAGGGAAAAGTTTTTGCGATTTTTGACTTTTCTAGTACTCAAACCTCAGTTGGTCCAATAGTTTTTTGATCTTTATAAGAAACAAAATCAATTGGCATTAAAAAAAAAGTTTTTGTGAAAACTGCCTATTTTCTTCCTAGCTGTACATTCATTTTCAAGATCTATGAATGATCAACATTTCTCAGAGGATTATAGTAAAATTCAGCTAGACCCCAAGGGCTCTATGACTTACTTTATGTTAGGTTTGCAAAACATAATTTGACATCATCGAGCAGTAATGTCAGTCATATCAATTATTACTTGACATTATCGAGCAGTAATGTCAGTCATGTCAATTATTATTTGACATTATCGAGCAATAATGTCAGTCATGTCAATTATTATTTGACATTATCGAGCAGTAATGTCAGTCATGTCAATTATTATTTGACATTATCGAGCAGTAATGTCAGTCATGTCAATTATTATTTGACATTATCGAGCAGTAATGTCAATTATTATTTGACATTATCGAGCAATAATGTCAGTCATGTCAATTATTATTCGACATTATCAAGCAGTAATGTCAGTCTATGTCAATTATTATTTGACATTATCGAGCAGTAATGTCAGTCATGTCAATTATTATTTGACATTATCGAGCAGTAATGTCAGTCATGTCAATTATTATTTGACATTATCGAGCAGTAATGTCAGTCATGTCAATTATTATTTGACATTATCGAGCAATAATGTCAGTCATGTCAATTATTATTTGACATTATCGAGCAGTAATGTCAGTCATGTCAATTATATGTTACGCAAACCTAACGTAAAGTAAGTCATAAGAGCCTTTGGGGTCTAGCCGAATTTTACTATAACCCTTTGAGAAATTTCATAAGTGCTGTGAAAAGATATGAATAATTATGATGTTACGTTTTGTTATCTCAGGCAACATCCGTCGCTTCCGCCGCGTGTGCGAGGTGGTGCAGTCGGCGGTGTGCCGCGCGCCGGGCGCCGGCCGCGCGCCCGCGCTGCACCCGCCCTCGCCGCGCGCGCAGCGCAGGAACATACACCCGCATGGTAACACACCTACACAAGTAGGCACACCGCCGACTGCACCACCTCGCAGGTGGTGCAGTCGGCGGTGTGCCGCGCGCCGGGCGCCGGCCGCGCGCCCGCGCTGCACCCGCCCTCGCCGCGCGCGCAGCGCAGGAACATACACCCGCATGGTAACACACCTACACAAGTAGGCACACCGCCGACTGCACCACCTCGCAGGTGGTGCAGTCGGCGGTGTGCCGCGCGCCGGGCGCCGGCCGCGCGCCCGCGCTGCACCCGCCCTCGCCGCGCGCGCAGCGCAGGAACATACACCCGCATGGTAACACACCTACACAAGTAGGCACACCGCCGACTGCACCACCTCGCAGGTGGTGCAGTCGGCGGTGTGCCGCGCGCCGGGCGCCGGCCGCGCGCCCGCGCTGCACCCGCCCTCGCCGCGCGCGCAGCGCAGGAACATACACCCGCATGGTAACACACCTACACAAGTAGGCACACCGCCGACTGCACCACCTCGCAGGTGGTGCAGTCGGCGGTGTGCCGCGCGCCGGGCGCCGGCCGCGCGCCCGCGCTGCACCCGCCCTCGCCGCGCGCGCAGCGCAGGAACATACACCCGCATGGTAACACACCTACACAAGTAGGCACACCGCCGACTGCACCACCTCGCAGGTGGTGCAGTCGGCGGTGTGCCGCGCGCCGGGCGCCGGCCGCGCGCCCGCGCTGCACCCGCCCTCGCCGCGCGCGCAGCGCAGGAACATACACCCGCATGGTAACACACCTACACAAGTAGGCACACCGCCGACTGCACCACCTCGCAGGTGGTGCAGTCGGCGGTGTGCCGCGCGCCGGGCTCCGGCCGCGCGCCCGCGCTGCACCCGCCCTCGCCGCGCGCGCAGCGCAGGAACATACACCCGCATGGTAACACACCTACACAAGTAGGCACACCGCCGACTGCACCACCTCGCAGGTGGTGCAGTCGGCGGTGTGCCGCGCGCCGGGCGCCGGCCGCGCGCCCGCGCTGCACCCGCCCTCGCCGCGCGCGCAGCGCAGGAACATACACCCGCATGGTAACACACCTACACAAGTAGGCACACCGCCGACTGCACCACCTCGCAGGTGGTGCAGTCGGCGGTGTGCCGCGCGCCGGGCGCCGGCCGCGCGCCCGCGCTGCACCCGCCCTCGCCGCGCGCGCAGCGCAGGAACATACACCCGCATGGTAACACACCTACACAAGTAGGCACACCGCCGACTGCACCACCTCGCAGGTGGTGCAGTCGGCGGTGTGCCGCGCGCCGGGCGCCGGCCGCGCGCCCGCGCTGCACCCGCCCTCGCCGCGCGCGCAGCGCAGGAACATACACCCGCATGGTAACACACCTACACAAGTAGGCACACCGCCGACTGCACCACCTCGCAGGTGGTGCAGTCGGCGGTGTGCCGCGCGCCGGGCGCCGGCCGCGCGCCCGCGCTGCACCCGCCCTCGCCGCGCGCGCAGCGCAGGAACATACACCCGCATGGTAACACACCTACACAAGTAGGCACACCGCCGACTGCACCACCTCGCAGGTGGTGCAGTCGGCGGTGTGCCGCGCGCCGGGCGCCGGCCGCGCGCCCGCGCTGCACCCGCCCTCGCCGCGCGCGCAGCGCAGGAACATACACCCGCATGGTAACACACCTACACAAGTAGGCACACCGCCGACTGCACCACCTCGCAGGTGGTGCAGTCGGCGGTGTGCCGCGCGCCGGGCGCCGGCCGCGCGCCCGCGCTGCACCCGCCCTCGCCGCGCGCGCAGCGCAGGAACATACACCCGCATGGTAACACACCTACACAAGTAGGCACACCGCCGACTGCACCACCTCGCAGGTGGTGCAGTCGGCGGTGTGCCGCGCGCCGGGCGCCGGCCGCGCGCCCGCGCTGCACCCGCCCTCGCCGCGCGCGCAGCGCAGGAACATACACCCGCATGGTAACACACCTACACAAGTAGGCACACCGCCGACTGCACCACCTCGCAGGTGGTGCAGTCGGCGGTGTGCCGCGCGCCGGGCGCCGGCCGCGCGCCCGCGCTGCACCCGCCCTCGCCGCGCGCGCAGCGCAGGAACATACACCCGCATGGTAACACACCTACACAAGTAGGCACACCGCCGACTGCACCACCTCGCAGGTGGTGCAGTCGGCGGTGTGCCGCGCGCCGGGCGCCGGCCGCGCGCCCGCGCTGCACCCGCCCTCGCCGCGCGCGCAGCGCAGGAACATACACCCGCATGGTAACACACCTACACAAGTAGGCACACCGCCGACTGCACCACCTCGCAGGTGGTGCAGTCGGCGGTGTGCCGCGCGCCGGGCGCCGGCCGCGCGCCCGCGCTGCACCCGCCCTCGCCGCGCGCGCAGCGCAGGAACATACACCCGCATGGTAACACACCTACACAAGTAGGCACACCGCCGACTGCACCACCTCGCAGGTGGTGCAGTCGGCGGTGTGCCGCGCGCCGGGCGCCGGCCGCGCGCCCGCGCTGCACCCGCCCTCGCCGCGCGCGCAGCGCAGGAACATACACCCGCATGGTAACACACCTTTAGGGGCATGAGGCACAGGGTGTAAAGTTCACTCATCCACCATAGAAAAGGGAGGAGCCTCCGACCAGACGGGTGTTGTCTGGCGGGCCAACTGCCCGACTGTTGATGTCGGATAGTCTTATACAGGGTGTCCCGTAAATAATAGATCAAACGTAACGGGTAGGTAGCTTACCTCATTTCCAACAACTAATTTGAACAGTAAAAAAAAAAAACGGTAAGGTAACCAAGATATTTTTTTTTCTTCGATTTTTACCTTTCTCTCTACCAACATTCAGTGTTTGGAACGCTGTTGCTGCAAATGATAACATTTTTTGGTGTGATTTTTGTCAAACATTTCTGATTACTAATTACTAATGATAAAAGATACCATTTTTTAAAATAATATTTCATTTGCCTTAGAAAAAAAAATTGAATTGAAAAGTTTTGTTTTTACGATGAAAATTGGAAAAATTCTCCTGTAAAAAAATTGTATGACACCGAAGTGTACCATTATTTTTAAAACTTGTACAATTACTAAGGTTTGCAAATTGGTATAAAACTTACGTGTAGTGTTTGTCGTTACAAAGATATTGCTATGAATCTGAGAGAGGTGCAAAATTACGAAATAAAATAAAATTGAAAAAGTGTGCACAATTCAACTATTTTCTTAAAAAAAATTAATTGTTGCATTTCAGAGGCAATGTTCATTGAATTAATGAGGTATCTCAGCGTATGAAAAGAATTAGGAGGTTGAATAAAAAAAAATACAAATAAATCGTTTATTTTGTTTTTACAATAAATGTTCAAACTGACGTCCCCCTACGAGAATGCAAAGTCTGCATCTCCTAATAAAGGAAGCTCTTATCCGACGGATAAAATGGCTTTCGTTAATTTCTGTTACAGCAGATTGGATGCGCTGACGTAATTCTTCTTCCGACGTTATTCTTTGTTTGTAAACCCTGTCTTTTAGACATCCCCAATAAAAAAAATCTAAGGGATTTAAATCCGGAGATCGCGGAGGCCACAAAATTGGTCCTAATCGGCTGATCTATCTGTCAGGGTAAGTTTGATTGAGTTGCGCCCTTACTGCCGTCGCATAGTGAGCGGGGCACCCATCATTTTGTAACCACATTGCTTACCGCATGTCTTCTGGAACGTTTTGCAATAAAGTTGGTAACTCATTTCTTAAAAAATGCAGATAGTATTCGGCGTTTAGAGTTGCTGGTAATTCAAAGGGCCCTATTATTTGCCCATTTATTATTCCCGCCCATAAATTTATTTTAAATTGATGTTGGCTCCTGTCCTCTCGCATCAAATGTGGGTTTACCATCTGCCAACTGTGCAAATTATGCAAATTGAGATATCCATCTCGCCGGCACGAAGACTCGTCACTCCATAAAATTTTATTAAAAAACTGTGGGTCCGCCCGAATCATTCTAAGCATCCTTTGGCAAAATGCTACTCTTTGCGGGTAATCACGTGACGTCAACGTTTGAACACGTTGCACGTGATATGGGTGCAACCGGTGCCTTTTTAACACTCGATGCACCGTCGAACTTGGAATACCTGTAAGTTGCGCTATGACGCGAATTGAGACCGACGAATCTTCCTCGATTTCTCGAATTATGATTTTGTCATTGACTTGTGGCGGTTGCCCTTCACTGGCACCCCCAACTCCGGTGCCAAGAATTCTTCCTTCAAGAAGCGCGTTATGCACTCTAATGAATACGCGATAGTCGGGATGTCGATCCCGGTTCGGGTATCTTTCACGATACAATCTTGCCGCCGCTCTGGCATTACCTCTTGCTTCTCCGTAGATAAAATGCATTTCGGCGTACTCCCGTGGCGTGTACTCGTAACGAGGCATTGTACTACTGCACACACGTACAACCACACACAAACTAATGTTTTCAAAGTCCGTAGGATCGCCAAGTCATTCATCCAAAACACAAAGAATTCCAAATCGTTAGGCAAAGCAAAGTCCAAATACACAGCACAAGTCTAATTTTACAGAACACAACAGTTAGGCAAAGCGCAAGCGAAAGTTGTCTGACGTACGTATCAACTCGAAGAGAGATTCGTGTCAACTAAACAAATAAAATCATGCAACAATGAAGCCCTGTACGAGTGAAGGGTGAAGGAAAAAAAATACCTGCACAACGACATACCGATTTACCAAAAATACAAAAGCGGCGCTATATATCCCTTTCACACTGAGTGAGGTGCAACTCCGCAGGTAGCGGGTCCCAAATTTCGAACAGATGACGTCATCGGCTCGGAATTACGCTACAAGCTTAATGGCTTATGCTTGTAATCTAAGCATGTGGTGCTTAGATTACAAGCATAAGCCATTACGAGAAAGGACGAGAACCATTACGAGTTAGATTGTACCACTTTAATTTCTGTTCTGTCTTCTTCATCACGTTCATAGCAATATCTTTGTAACGACAAAGACTACACGTAAGTTTTATACCAATTTGCAAACCTTAGTAATTGTACAAGTTTTTAAAATAATGGTACACTTCGGTGTCATACAATTTTTTTACAGGAGAATTTTTCCAATTCTGGTATTTTCATCGTAAATACAAAACTTTTCAATTCAAGATTTTTTTTCTAAGGCAAATGAAATGTTATTAAAAAAATGGTATCTTATAACATTAGTAAACTATTCAGAAATGTTTAACAAAAATCACACCTAAATATGTTATAATTTGCAGCAACAGCATTAAAAACACTGAATGCTGGTAGAGAAAATGGTAAACATCGAAAAAAAAAAATATCTTGGTTACCTTACCGGTTTTTTTTACTGTTCAAATTAGTTGTTGGAAATGAGGTAAGCTACCCGTTACGTTTGATCCATTATTTACGGGACACCCTGTATATGTCGTTCGCGCGGTAAGCTCGCGGTCTTTGATGCGTAGTTCCTATGTGGCGGTGCAACCGCTACACACCTAAACACGTCACACTTCACAAGTAAAATATCATAACCCTCCTTTTTGCACCACTCCTTTTTATACACAGCCTACTACAAAGGAAGACTATCTTCTATACTATACTACATTATTTTTACCCAACTGCCGCCCACAAGGAGGATAATGTTTTTCGAGAGTATAATACGGAGTTAGTCTTTTTCTTTGGCACGTTCTGTAGCCTAAACGGTTTAATAAATTTTAACATATGAGGTGTCGTTAGATTCGTCTTAATTGTGGGAGTGACAATCAGTGACAGACTAGTTTTTTTTTTCTCAATGGGATTTTACATGGGCGGTGGGCGGCCGTCGTTTAGCGCGTGTCTAAAAGTCATAATTTATGACCCTGTTGAAAATTTGCAAATTTTTTACTGTTTGAGGTAATTTTGGTACTAAAAACGTGAATTTTAAATAGCAATAAGTTTTTTATTTTTAATAATAAGATATTTTATAATATTTTGGTGATGTTAATGCAGTTCACCTTTGTGCCCCTTTCGGATCGGACAGCTTTTTTTTCATATTGTATAATATTTATGTATTGTAAATACAAAAATAGAATTTGTAGGGGTACCACAAATAATAATAAAAAAACGATAAAAAAAAACTACAAAGTAAAAATTACTTTAATTTCGAAAGTCGGTGTCTTTGGTTTTGCATTTTCGTTTTTTGTAGCCTTCGATCAATAGTGCTATTATTGATCGAAGTTTGTAGCCCTACAAAACTAAGAAAATTAACAAAAAGCCCTAACTTCTTCTATTAATGTTTTTCAGCTGCTGGCGAGATCCCAGATAGTCCAGAAACTCCACATCAGCAGTCAGACCACGACAGTGACTCGTCAGTGTTCGACACCATCAAGAGTCCCACGAGCCACACCTCTATAGACCAGCTAGACCAGGTAAACTTTAACTTTATAATAAAAAGTTACCGAAATATTTTCTTTTGTTCATTTGTTAAAGTAAAGCCGATATCAGTAGTATTTATTTAAGTTTTTAGAGGCACGAGGTACAGGGTGTAAAGTTCACTCATCCTCTATAGAAAAGGTAGGATCCTCCGACCAGACGGGTGTCGTGCCTGACGGGCAACTGCCCAGCGATTGATAGTGGGGAAGTTATAAATATGCAGTTCACGCGGTAAACTCTAATTGCGCGATGCAGGATTTGTGTGACGTTAGGATTTTGTGTGACGTCAAGTCTTTGATGCGTAGTTTGCATGTGACGACGTAGATGCCGCCAAAATGTTCATTATTGCCTTTCATTCAGCATCCTTCAATCGAAGTGAAACGTCTGAACACAAACATCATCTGCCTAGCCTTTTCCCAACTTTCTTGGGGTCAGCTTCCAGTCTAACCGGATCTAACGTCTAACCGAATGTGAGTTTGTTGCGCCACTTCTTCTTCCCAGCTAAAGCACTAGGAAGTGGTGAAGGGTGGGCGTTTTGGGGGACTGTCTTATGTAATTTTCTCTCGCTCCGTACCATGGCCTGGACCAGAGCGGGACGCGAGAGATCCCCGCCGCCTCGCGTCTCCACTCCTACACGGCAGTGCTCTGCCCAGCCGGGCAGACCTCCACCGTATGCTCCACCGTGTCCGGGCGATCAACACAATGGTGAAGCCACTCCTCAAAGAGATAAACGTTTTAAGAACACAAAATGAATGAAAAGTAAAAAAAACAATTCATTACCAACCGATCCAATGATGTTGGATTTCGGCACTCGGCGTCTTTCATACCTATATAATTCTGTCGGTGTCGTCGAATGAAATAAAAATTAACGTAGACTTGAGTGGACCATTCACTCAAGTGAATGAACCATTCACTCTAGTGCTATCGGCTTAAGGTTAGGCAAGAACTTCTCATGCCTCAGCGAAAATTGGTGAAAAAACATCATGTCAAAAATCGTGGATTCTATTTTTAATATTCTATAAGATATTAGGTATTGTTTACATTATAATTTATTGTAATTACTTAGGACCCCATTTGATTTTTTATTTATGCCTGGTTGATGGAAATAGGCTCGCCCCCTATTATGGGACTTAACTGGTGAAATGTACTAGGTTCCTTACCTCTTGGGGATTACACGCGAGATGTTTTGTTGTAAGATTTTAAAATAATGCTTGATAATTATATTGTTTTTGGCAACCATATTAATTTAATTTAGTCTGTAATGTTTCAGAACGGTACACATCCACTCGGGTCGAGTTCGTCTGTCACAAGCGGGTCCAGTGGATACAAAGTAAATATTTATAATATTTCATAATAATATTTTAACTATTAATATAAATAATAATTTTAAAAATTTATTATTAACTACAATTAGATTAGTTAGAGCACAATGAATTTATGAAAATTGCATTTTGAATAAAAAGTTGAATGAATGAGTGAGTGAGTTAAAGAATGGAATTTGTATAGAAGAATGAACAAGTGAATGAATGTGAGTGACGGAAATAATAAATTAATTTTATTATGATTTTGCCAACTACCGGAATTTAATTATGTTATTATTTATTTTGAACTTGAATGTTGAATATATGTAAGTGCAATTGCAAACTGGAATGCCTGAGAGATATTTCTTGGCAGCATCTGAAACCAAGTCAGAGGCCCATGGGCGGCATAAAAAAATTGACACCAGTTTAGTCACTAACGACACGAAAACGATGAAGAATGAATTGGTAAAGTGAGAAAATGAAATAAATGGAAGTGCTTTTATTTCTGTTTTATTAAAACCCCTTATCATACCCCATATCTATTTCTCAAATGTAGCGAGTGAATGACTAAGCGATTTAATCATTTTCCTGGTATGATTCATGAATGAACTTCTGCGCTAAAGACTTATTGAAATATAGAGACTGAGTAATTTTGATAGTTGTTGAGTATCCTAGACGCGTTGGCAGGGGGGAGTTGTTAGTACAATAGGGATGATGACTAAAAAAATATTTTTTGTCCGTAATGTAGATTATGAAAAAATAACGTACACGTATTTTTTCTTTTTTTACGGTATCAAAAGATTACGGCGATACATTGAGTTATAATGTGGCATGACGTCACTTGTATGTAGATTTTATACATACTTGTGACGTATCAACCCCCACTCCCCAACTTTAATGCGTTGTATCTAAGTAATTTTTTATTCATATAATAAAGCAAAAAATACATGTCTAATATTTTTTTATTATCTGACTGACGGACTAAATAGAATTTCTTTTTATTGACCCAGGCATCATACCTATTGTCATAGAAAATGTATTTAAAAAAAAAAATGGCGGCTGTATTTCAAGTTTAGGCCACGCGCCAAAACATCCTTGTACAGCTGTATGCTCCTTGAATAGACTGACTGAATGAGTGTGCGATTGAATGACTTTACTGGTATGAGTCTTGCATGAACTTCTAAACTAAAAAAATATTGAACGATGGAACATGAATTACTGCACTGGATACTAATTGAATGATCGATTGACAGGGTGCGATTCATAAGTGAACTATTGAATGACTGGGTGTTATTCATGAATGAACTTTTGAACTAGAGACTTATTGAACGATGGAATGACTGAGTAATGTTGATAGTAGTCGAGTATCCCTTGTCCCGTATCGTGCCTACGTAACCGGTACACAAGTAACAAGTAAGCTCCGCTCCGCCGCAGCAGGGCGCGCGCGGGCGCCGCTCCGCCGACCCCGCGTCCGCGTCGCTGGACCACGAGATCATGAGCTGCGGCCGAGATCTGCCAGGTACGTGCCATTTATACTGTCTCTTATTACTAAATTATGTAAGTTTTGTATGTAGTCAGGGAAATTAATTGCTTAACAAAGTCACTATTGTCCGTAAATTCAAAACACTTCTGTCATTCTTTGTCAGATGTATGAATTAGCTATTTAGTAGAGACTTATAATAGTCCGTGCGCGACAGCTAGCCACCGCCTGAGGTCGTGCGTGGACAAACTAGGCAAACTGACGTACTGTATCAATTTGATAAACAATCAATTTTTCTGACCGTACAAACGCCTTTTTAATAGGGTTGGCTACCCGTCACGCATGAAAATATCATAACAAATAAAGGACGTAACTAAATAATGCTGGCAATTGTAGTTCTTTAGAGACTCGTTTTTATGATATTAATTTAGATTTAGAAACTGACTTGACTTCCTCTCTAAATACAAATTTCTGCTTCCATCTCTCTTTTGTGTCTCTGTTTGACGCGATGAAAGAATTATTGGCATGATTAAAAACGAGTAGTTTTAATGTTTTAGGTCTATAAGGTTTTAAATTAAAGGTAGTTATTACTAAAGATTTATTAAAGTGCGTGAAAAAAAACCCAATAAAATCAAATCACTCATTCCATAGAATCACCATTACATTCACACCCCGATCCACAGGCACCCACACAAAGCGTTCATCATCAGAATGTCGCGAGGCAACCTCGTCACCTCGACGCGGTCTCGACAGCCGCGACAACTCCATCAAGGACGAGCTGCGACGCAACAACTCTCTGCGCGACAATCGCCGTGACTTGTTGCAACGTGACAGAGATGTCGCACCGCCTACTACGTCGATTGCGTGAGACTAATCTTAGTAAGTTTTGGCGAATTGTGATGGGGAATACTGAGGAGTGAGTTCTAAGAAAACCCTTTACATGGGGTAATTGCTTGGCAGATCACAGACAAACGCAGTGTGAACTATATGAGAATTAGTCTGTCAGTCCTTTTGTGGGATAATTGCTTGACAGACAGCAAGAACGAATTAAAATAGCTCATGCCGTGCAAATATTAGCCTCAACGAGGTAGCGAGGCTAACTGCCCACGGTGCGCCACACTTACATAGGTATATAAGCATTGCCGCTCGTGGAGGGCCCTTTATTGCATCTCAAATGACAGTTGAAATCTGTCATTTTGAGGTCATTTTAAGAAAATGATAAAAAAATATTGAATTACTAAATTAATTAATGGAATTTGCGAATTGCTTGAGCAAAATTATTATATTTGCTTGTTTTGTAAGTTTCAAATAAATCAACCACATTGATGATTGTGATTAATACCTATATGTTGATTATGGTGTGTTGTGTAGCGGTTTACATGGCTTGCAACAAAACCCATAACGAATAATTGAAATACATGAATTAATGATTGGATTTTTTTATCTTTTTTTTTATACTCTAGAAATACTTTTCAAAATTTTTATGCAGAAACTAAATCTCTACCGATTTAAAAGCGATCTTTTTATACTTAAAAACATTTAAATACTAACACAAGATCAGTCGTGCTTATTTTTTACTTACCTGCTTTACAACATTTTAAAGCATAAGTACTTATATTAGGTAACATTCTTCCTATCACCTTTTATTCCCCATCACATACTTCAGCCTTAGCTAAGCTAAAACACGATGTATGTATTCTATAAAGAATTTGTCGATTTCCCTTCAAATTGAGCTAGACAACAAATTATACGGAGACGAAATGATTGAAATGGACCACTATTTATTTAAAGAAAAACTTATGAATGAATGAGTGAATGATTCAATCCTGGAGTGAATGATAATATCAATTTCATTTGTGTGCCCATTTCTCAGTTTAACAAATGAATGGACGAAATAACAGGATTTAAGCATTCATTAACTGATGAATGAATGGTTGAATCCTGTTATTTCGCTCATTCATTTATTAATAATTTTGAAGATATGTTCTAATGTTACTGTTGTCTTATCCTACTTTGGAGTCTCTTAATTCCAAATTATGGTCTAGCTCAGTTTGAAGTAACGAGTACAGTCAGATAAGTAAACTACGGTTCTGTCTTCCCCGATTGATGAAAAGTATTGGCCAAGATAATATACAATTCCTGAGCAACTGATGTTTATGTAAAAAAAGTTTAAGAAAAAATAGCAAGACATTTTTTTTTCGTTTTCTTTAAGAGGCCTATATTACGAGTATCTGTCTGTCATGTTTCTATTTTTATTGATTTCTGAAAAAAAAAAGCTATACAATCTAGTGCCTAATTTAATGGCTGTTATTTTTAAACGGTTGTTATTTTAAGTCTATTTATTTATTTTATCTTTCCACTAACCACACGAAAAGAAGAAAGTCTTTCCGTGAAGACAGAACATCTGGTAAAATGCACAAAGTTTCGGTAAAACTAGGAACGTTATTGGAAACGAGCGTACTTCCAAATTGTTAAAAAAAATTATAGATGACACAAAAGCTTCCTAATTGACACCATTTTTGCTAAACTCGATTGAAATAAAAATAACACATTTGGCATACTCCCAAACCAAGTTTTTGTCCTTTTCGAAAATAATATAAAAATAATGACATGGTGTTTTGAAAATGTATTTTGTTTTATGTAAATTATATTATATGAGATTTTTTAATATAATTAAGTATTTCGGGGGAGGGATTGTAATTATTAACAAAAATAACTTTTTATTTACATCAAGCGAAAAATATTTTTAACTACACCATCAAAGCTGGTCAAAATAATAGTATTTTAAGCGAAATAGTATTATTATATTGACTGGCTAAGGTTGCTAAATATGAATGGTATACAGATCGTAACAAAAAAAAAAAAAACAAACAAATATTTAGTAAAAATAAAAACTGGTAAAATAATATTGGTTATTGGAATTTTGTCACAACTGTAAAGAAAAATCGCCGATCGAGGAAAAAATGTAGCAAAATCTGTTTTTATAAGTATACATATAGCTGTATTTAGTAAGCTTAAAGTATGTGTTAATTTTAATTAAAATAAATGAAAAAAAAAACTTATATAAAAAATAATGAAACCGGCCATGTATTTTAAAATGTTAAAAAACGCTACCCCTGTGTACTGAGATTATGCTAAATTAGTTTAAGGCATGAGATGTATGCTGTATTTTTGCAAAAAAAAAAAAGTATTTAAGTATATGTTTATCCTTACCTACTGCCATAGACAACGCTTACACTATAGTTCTAGCATCTTTAAACTTGCACTTTATGTATATCGCCCAAACAAAAGGATTTTTTTTTAAACGAGCGAGCGGTATTATTCCTTGGAAATGTAATACTTGTATATTGTATATTTGCATTCATTTGTTTTTCTTATCCATCATCTAAATTGTGATACATATACATATACAATATGTACGGTAAGTGCAGAATATTGATAAAAAACAGCTCATTATTCTTTCTCCTTGGTTACTCAGTTTTCATCTGAGAAAATTAATTTTGCATCACAAAACTAAATGATCAATTTTTTTGCACTTAGTATATTTATTCAAAAATATTTTTTACGTTGATAATTTTTATTTTAACGCATTTATTTTTCCGGTCAAACGTAAAAATAATGGTTATTCTGGGCGATATAGTAGTTGTTTTAAATCTATAAAGTCGTCTTACTATATAAAATATAACATACTGTGTTCATTGTCAGTTAATATCCTGTATCGTGCAAAATATTGTAATATTATTTGGGTTCACGGCAGTGCCACGCCAAGTTCTTCAAATAGTCTAGGAGCTATGTAACTAAAAATACTAAAACACAATATAAATATGGGTAACGGTTATTTTTTGAAGTGTCCATAATTGCGTGTTCCTAATATCATGCATGGTAGTTTAGGAGTCTAAGCTGTTACTCCATCCAATTCTTGTAAAAATAGACAGAGTACTAGGCTCTACTTGGGAAACTGTATATATTTTTTGTTTATAAAACGATGGTATTCTAAAAAGTCAACCAAAACATCGCTATGGAATAGTATTAATGATGTCAATTTTAACTGTTTATTGTAGATGCGAAAACAAAACGATATTTTGCACGTCGAATCCGTATACATGTTAAAAAATTAATATAAAAAAGTACCTATATAAAACTAAAATTAACATCTTGTAAGCAAATTTTTCGTTTTGTTTGTAAATTATTGTTAAAAAATTAAGTTTTTTGTAAATATTACGCAAATGCATCTTTTACGAGTGGCATGAAATAATATTTCCATGCTGTTTTTTTTTAACAAGGTTTAATGAAATAATGTCAAATGATAATTTCAGTTTTGTTATTAACTAGTATAGTTGTGTGATTCTAAAAATGCGCACAGTAACTTACTGTAGAAACCAGGCTGAAAATTTTAACCTGCTCAGTTCTATATTAAATCTGACAAGAGCCAGGATACAGAACTAATTAAAAAAAAAAGATAGAAAAGGGTAAAAATAATCTCTTTACTTTATCACCGGCTCTGAAATCATTCCCATAACTCATTCCATATATTTTGATTTAGGTACCGTTAAATATTAGACCTGTTTGTTTTTTATTTCTCAAATTGTGTACATTTTCTTAGTGGATTTGTATTTATGGTGTGTTTTGTTATATATTTACTCATATTCAACCTATATCTCATTATTTTATGTAATTATTGTTTTGCACTTGATTAAATGGTGATATCTAATGATATTGTTGATAAACCAACAGCTTTACTTATATCATACATTCCCTGATATTGTATGTAGTTAGGTAATTTGTATAGTATATTATACATACGTCGAGCGCTTTTGTATATAAAAACGTTTTGAATATGCTTTTGGTCGCGTTTTGCGAAGTAAAAAGTCTTGAAGTAGCACTTACAATTATTTACAGACGGTAAAAATTTGAATTTAAATTTATTATTTAAAAAAAAAAAAAAAAATTGCAGGACCAATATTGTTATCTCGTACTTACCTTAGCCTAAATTACCCACTATTATTTGAAGTTATTTCTTTTTAGGTCAAAAATAATGTCTTTAAATTGTGAGCGCTAATTTAATTTACCATGTTTGATATTATTGCTGCAATGATAGTAACATGTTCTAATAATTATGTGACTTTTTAGTCCCAGTTAGTATAATTCCTATTATTTGTTAATTTTATTGGCAATGATAACATCCATACAATGGATTGGACAAATCAATAAAAAAAAAGTGTTTAAATTACAAATGACGTTTTAGATATATTTATCATTCCTCAGTCTGTTTTCCTATTTATGATTTTTCTGTGCATTTAGCTGAGGCAGTGCTTGTATGAATATTATCGTTGTCTAAAATAACTTGTTCCAAGGTGCTTATTTTGTTGAAAAGCCACAAAAAATATGTTTTTGTTAAAAAAAAAAAATGGATTTTCATCCTTTTTCTTATTGCAAACATCAACTGATAAAAATCGTTTTTTTTTGTGGCTTCACGAGTTTTCATGTTCTCATTGATTTGTATTTGATTAGTAGGTTTTATTGTGTTAATAATGAATAATAAATATGTTACTAATGAAAAGAACAATTCAGTTCTTTGCTGACAAATCCAATATCTATAAGCCATATTTTTATTGTAAAAGAAAATGGTGTTTGTACCTACATTTCCCTTGACTGCCTGACCTGATTTTTACATATCACAGAGCAAAACCATGTCATCATTCCCATAGAAATATTTATCGAAGCTATCCTAAGAAATCTAAAAGAATATTTCATAAAAATGAAAGATTTTTAAGCCTGCTAAAAAGAACGAGTGAATGATAATTATTCATTCAATCAACTTGTATTAAGCGAATAAAAGATTATTTTGCAAATAAAGTGTTTTGTAAAAAAATATTTATTTACGAAAATGCCTTCGTAAATCATAATAAATGTATCGTTGAAAATATTCGTATATTTTGACATTGAGAAGCGGACATAATTTTGTACTCAGTAATTTTTTAAGAGAAACTAACAAAATAATGATTATTCTCTGATATTTATATATATAAAAAAAACATATAAATACCATTCCGTTTAATTTCTGTGTGTTCGTGTAACTCTGTAAAATACTTAATAATTAATATATTTATTAAAAAATATTCTTCTTTGGTCTTCGAGCGAAGTATTTGAGACGAGTCAAGTTATGGTGGTTCTTAATAATATTTGTTCGTTAGACCAAACTTGATGGATCTGTACATTTTAGAGGGAGTATACTATGCTACGCTATATCCATAACTTGCTTAAGAAACTTATTGGTTAACATTGAACAAAATAATAAATTGAAAAATAATTGACGTGTTTTATTTGAGACCCAAGCAATAATCATTTCACATTTTGCCAATTATGTGTAAGTTTAATGCAAAAGGGGGTGAGCCAAAGCTTTGGCACAGGATACTGGGCTACTACTGAAGAAATCCTGGAAAAATCCAGCAACACTGACCGAATTGAATTAAACCTTACGTTAGACTAACATGGCGGATTTATTAGGGCCTTATCTCAATAGGACACCAGTAGCGGCGCAACCGTGGTTGCACTGCCAAGAAATGTATGGTTGGTAGCGCAACCGATCGGATGCCATAAATTATTATCGACGGAAATATACACAGCTTTATAGTGGATATTTCACCGATATCCACCATAAAGCTGTGTATATTTTGCTGGCAGCGCGACCATGGTTGTTACGTCACCACCACGGTGTCCTAGTGAGATATAGGGGTGATAAATCGATTACAATATTTGACAACGCCTATGAATAGCTCAGACTCCACCAAAGCGGAGAATTGCGGAGATGTCCGAAGCGGAAACGAGAAGAGATGTTTTTCAGCTAGGGTGTATCCACCGAAGCTGTGCGGAGATGCGTACTGGCTAGACAGGAGTGGAGTTATTTACTGACTAGAGCGGAACTGAGCTGCGTGCGGCGAGAGTTGGATGTTGACCGCTCACTGCACGCCGCTCACAACTCTTATCGTCTCTGCTGTGCGCCTTTGCCTGCTTGCGAACTCACATCTCCGCTTTGTACCGCCGCTGATCTAAGAAATCTCTAATATTACTTCGCCTTACATTTTGGATACCTACGATCTTCCGTAAGTAAATTACAATTTATGGAATTCATTCTATTTCTCGTTACTTCATGAAATACAATGATCTTCGAAGGAAGACCTCGGTAAAGCGAAATAAGAAACCCCTAAATACAACTAAATATCCGTCAAGTCCCCAAGTCCCCGTGTGCGTTACTCCAGCGGAATGTTGTCGCTTTTCAGGATTTCGGCTCTACAGATAATTAGTACCCCATCTCGTGTAAATGTTCCCGAAATTTAGAATTTGTGCGTCCAGCCGATCCAAAGATATTCACGAAAAACAGATTCCGCTGGAGTAACGTTACCCCAGCGGCATGTTTTTTAACCGGTGGTCGTAGCTGAGTACATACGTAGTATCCCTATGTAGTCTGTGGTACAAACTAGCTACTTAGATAGATCATATTTGTGCCTAATTGTGCCCCAAAAATTAAATTTGTGCGTGTTGAGGTTTCAGAGTTATTCAAGATGCCGCTGGGGTAACGTCTAGCAAATTGCTGCACCTCTCAAACGGCATGACATACAACTACGATTTTTTTTACTACGGTGGGTCTTAATTTGTGCGTATGCTGTGCAATTTTCTTTGTTCTATATTCGACACCGTTGGAAAATAATAAATTGATTTTCAAAAACCCTAAAATCGATCCTTGCGCTTCAATGAGAAACCCTAGAAACTTACCAGTTATGGTGATTTGTACCTTTTATGAACTCAAAGCATCATGCGAAATTAGATGTTTCTATTCCAACTCCTCAGAGAGCTATTCCATTTTAAATAAAATCTGGCTACGCTAAAATGTAACACTCCAATACATGAGTTACTATTAAGTGACGTTATTTATGATTCGGCAAATAATTAGTACCTTTATTCAATTGCTTATCCTTGAAAGTTTCAGCTGAAAAATCCTTGTAGATGTACAGCAATTTGCTAAACGTTACCCCAGCGGCATCTTGAATAATTCTGAAACCTCAAGACGCACAAATTTTATTTTTTGGGCACATTACAAATATCTATCTAAGTAGCTAGTTTGTACTCAGCTACGACCACCGGTTAAAAAACATGCCGCTGGGGTAACGTTACTCCAGCGGAATCTGTTTTTCGTGAATATCTTTGGATCGGCTGGACGCACAAATTTTAAATTTCGGGCACATTTACACGAGATGGGGTACTAATTATCTGTCGAGCCGAAATCCTGAAAAGCGACAACATTCCGCTGGAGTTACGCACACCAAGTCCCCCCTTCTAATTTTACGAAATCCTAAAGTTCTCAGTATTTTGTTTTTTTTTTTTTTTTTATCTTACGATTGCTTGAAAAAAATTCATACGGCGATATGAACCCTTATCGTTGTGTTTTTTGTTTTTTTTTTTTTACTTTAAAGCCTTTGCAAAAACTAAAAACTAAACGAAAGGTTCCTGTAACAAGCAAAGAAATACCATTTTAACTATTAGGTTGCAGGTAGCATAATCATCCACTGCCCGATGACACCCACTGTTGAGCATAGGTAGGCCTCTCTTTTCTTGTGACAATCCCTGCACTCCTGTGCCAGGACGGAGTAGGTGGAATTGAAAATATTAGTTATTTCATGATCTAACTTGACTTCTCATCACTTTCTAGCTGCAACTTCTTGATCGGAAACGACGGAAGAGTCTATGAAGGACGAGGCTGGAACAGGGTTGGTGCTCATGCGTTAGGATACAATCGCTGTACACTTGGCATAGCGTTTGTAGGTAAGCCTTCTTTTGTTGTTAGTTATTATCGTAAGAGTTTAGGATCATGATGAACAGGGTGTAAAGTTCACTCATCCACCATAGAAAAGGGAGGATCCTCCGACCAGACGGGTGTCGTGTCTGGCGGCAACTGCCCAATTGTTGATGTCGGATAGTCTTATATATGCCGTTCGCGCGGTAAACTCTGATTGCGCGATACAGGATTTGTGTGACGTCAGGTCTTTGATGCGTAGTTCCCATGTGACGATGTAGACACACGAGTACCAGCAGAATATTGTCTAATTTATTGATTTGAGTTTACATATCAGATGATTCGAGCATGAAATCGTGTAATTGTGTTTGATAATTTGGAATCTGTGTTTTCAACCATTTTTGAGATATTCATCAGAAACGCTTTCAGCTGGGAGAACGTTCTTCTAGTGGCAATTTTTTTTAACTACCGAAACTACGATAGGATCAAAAACAGCAATCTTACTTATGACTTTATTAACGGTAATAATTAGGAAAAGTAGTTTCATTATTACAAAGCATCGTATGCAGATTGGTGTATTTGGTACCACTATGGGTTTTACATTCAGGTTTTTGGTGGAATATAGCTATTTTTAATACGATGTGACTAAATAAGCAAAAAATATTTTAAAAAGACAACCATTCATAACTCAAATTGCGTAAAACTGACAGATTGCTGATTTTGATTCTATATATACGACTCAAGTATTCCACCTTTTAAAATTAGTTGGATGTGATAAGTTAGAGTCTGGCTAACGAAAGTAGGCCTTGGAATTATTTGCGAACTTTTTATATAGCAACTCTGTATGAACGTCAACGTCAATTTGACAAGGTTGTCGTTCGGTATCTCTGGTGTCAAATTGTATGCGTTTGTGTAAATAATTGTGATTCTAATTACGGTTTAAAATGAACAAATCTATCAAAAGTGGTGTACGAAAGATGTTGTTTTGCATGATTGGCAAGTTCAACGAAAAACAACAACAGCGTGATGCCGCGTTTAAACAAAAACAAGATTGTCTACGTGTGGTGTTGAATTTCATAGGTTAGTAGACAATATTATTTTGATACTTTGAACACCTACCTATCCAGTCGTCTTAGTAAAATTTTGATTTATAATTTACGTATCCTTACAAATAAGTTACTTTCGCTTTTTCGTATTGAATAAAACTAATTATATTCATTCGTACATCGCATCAGTCAACGTATTCATTTTAATAACATCACCTATGTTTTACGTATATACTCATAATGAATTTTTGCTGTATTTTTGTTGGTAATTTATTATTTATTATATGCTTTATTGTACATACAAAACGATATATAACAGAGGAAAAAAAAACAATTAAGATACATACAATGTTAATTTTAAAACGATTAACTTTCTTTAACAGAGAATCTGCAAGATGTCGAAGGAGTTGATGAAATAGTAAGAACTATTGAAAATCTCACTGAATTAGAGCAGAAAGATAGGATAATAACCCAGAATCAGTACTTAGAAGAAATAACTTCAATGACTGGTAAGTTTTTACTATACACTGGTGTTTTGAAATTATGCCGAAAAAAACCTTTGCATTTACGTAAACCAAGAATTAATTACATATTTTGTATATCTTCTTTGCAGAAGTGAGTGTCAGAACACTAAAGAGAGTAAAAAGAGAAGGTGCAGTAAATGAAGGTGTCTGGAGTACCCCGGGGAAGAAACGCCCACGGATACCTACTGTGTCTAACCTAGATAACTTTGACATAGATGCTATGCGTAACAAGATAAACGAATTTTATATTGTTAAAAAACAAGTTCCTACACTGAGGACACTTTTGGTGGAGTTAAAAGAAAGTATTGATTTTAACGGATGCAGAGAAACTCTGCGCCGCTTGTTATTAGCCAATGGCTATGAATTTAAAAATAATAAAAATGAGCGTTCTGTATTAATAGAACGCTATGACATATCTGCTTGGAGACATAGATTTTTAAGAACTATAGCAGGAAAACGTGCAGAAGGCAAGCCAATCATTTATTTAGATGAGACTTATGTCCATAGAAACTACAAGCCTAAGAAGTCATGGCAAGGTCCTTCAACTAGTGGTGCAATTGAAAATGTTTCGACCGGGAAAAGGTACATTATAGTTCATGCTGGATCAGAGAAAGGCCCCGTACCAAACTCTTTGTTAGTGTTTAGTACTAAATAAAAAAATGCTGATTATCACCATGACGAATGCTGAAAATTTTAATAAATGGCTTAAAGAAAAACTTATACCAAATTTGGAAGAACCAAGTGTAATCATAATGGATAATGCTAGTTACCATTCGGTAATTATAAATAAGGTTCCGAACACACAAACACGTAAAAGTAATATAAGAGAGTGGCTTCGTGATAATGGAATTCAATATGAGGACTACCACACGAAAGCAGAGCTGTTGTGTATTGTAAAACGAAAGACGCCTAATCCAATATATGAAGCTGATGAAATTTTAAATCAATGTGGTCATGAGGTGTTGAGACTTCCACCCTACCATTGTGATTTAAATGCGATCGAGCTTGTGTGGAGTTTGGCAAAACGTAAAGTGGCTAGCAAAAATATTGCAGTTACTACAGCTGCATTAGAAGAAATAATTAAAGATTCATTTGAAAACGTAAGTTCACAGGATTGGAAGAAAATTACTGATCATGTAATACATGTTGAAAATAAATATAAAGAACGTGATAAAATAACAGAAGAAAATTTAGAAAGTTTTATTATAAATGTTGGAGACAGCGATACTAGTGACAGTGATGAATCTTTTGGCATTGAAGTGTTAGAATCTGATTTTGATTACGATGAATAAAACGTAAGTTATTATGTATGGAATATTATCGTATTTTATTTGTCTATTTATTTTCGGATTCCGCCCATATTTACCTCGTATACTAACACCTATACCAGATCAATAAATCCTTAAAATCCCGTTACAAACCTGATACATATCAAAAATTAATACATGTGTAGATAAATTCTGTTTCTTTATTTCCCTAACATAATGTTCTTATACTGTCTATATATAGGGTTTTTCATTAAGAGCGCTCGAACTTTGAAATGAAATAAAACAACCTGTTTAAGTGATATTACTACAATTTTTATAACATTTTAAAGAATATTCAATGACATTATGTGTGGAAAATAATATCAGCCAAATGGCCACTGCGACTCCGCTGTAGATGGCGTATTCTGGTGGACTAATCTTGGAGGACGTCTTCGCATAAATGGTCAATTTCACGAAGAACGCGAGTTATGTTGGCCTTTAGGGCAACAATTGACTGTGGTTTATCTGCGTACACTAAAGATTTCATGTAACCCCACAGAAAGTAATCGAGCGGTGTTAACTCACACGATGAACGCCATAAATTGAACACAACGCACAGAACGTAGGCGAATAGACAACTGGTTTTGATAATAAATTTTACACAATTTCTACGCGTTGTTGAAGCGTGTAGCGTTCCATGATGAAATGTCACGACAAAATATATATTCATGCCAAATTTGGTAGCAATCGCATTACCGAAATGGCCGCTATGCGCTGCTAAAGTTCGAGCGTCCTTATTGAAAAACTATATGTATAATATTTTTAATAATGAATTACCAAGTATCAAAGTAGGTTATTCCAATTTTCATAGTATAATTTTAGTGTTGTCATGCATGTATTTTTAAATTTGCCGCCAATATTCTGGGGCCAACTTTCGTTAGCCAGACTCTAGTGTGTTGTAGGAGGTAGGTTTGTATATGAACTAGCTTCTGCCCGTGACTTCGTCCGTGAGCTTATAACCTTCCTCAATAATTAAACTATTCAATGCAAACAGATTTTTTTAAATCCGACTGGTCGTTCTGGAGATTACCCCTACATACATACTTACAAACAAACAAACAAATTTTACCTCTTTATTTTAGTTATAATTATATTTCCTCCTATAGCTAGCGCTAATTTTAATAATATAGCGATATTCATTTTAACTTTTATTAGTTTAGTTTATTACTAATTTATTTCCAGTGTTAATTGCTGGACATTCTCCCAATGCCAGCTACAATGAAGTTACTGAAGATATCTCTCTCTACAAGGAGTGGTGATCGCAGCATGTTGTTATTAGCAGACAGGAGGACGCTGCTGCACATCATCGCAACGTAATCCTCTAATCGCAACTAAAGGTACCATTCCGTACCCGACCGCAGGAGGCAACTGCAGGTGTCGTGTCGCCGCGACACGACTGGTTTCTATGAATTTCTATGAAATACCTTCCGTAGCTAGCGACACGTCGTTGGCAGCTACGGGCGAGCGACAGGCGACACGTGCAGCCCGACCGCAGACCAGTAGTGCCGCCAACGCTCGAGCGATAACACGTTTTTCTATCTTCTATCTACCGACTGGAAAACGGGCTGTTGCCGCCTGCGGTCGGGTTCGGAATGGTACCTTTACGATACCCATTAGGTACTTTTTTGACAGGAATGAGAAGAACATACATAGGTACATTACTTTATAGCCAAGCCAAACATATTTTGTACGGTAACCTTTATATTTTAACATAAATTCAAACTCAATCTCAACTCAAACTCAAAGCATTTATTTCAATTAAACCATTTACAGGCACTTTTGAATTGTCAAAGAGTCAGTTAGTCAGAAAGTTGAAGCCAGTTGCTAATTCCAAAAAATAGATCTCTATGGAGAAGAACGGGCAAGAAACTCCAATGACACTCTTTTAAATATAGAAATGACAAAATCCTGGGTAGGTACATTACTCTTGTTGCTTCTATTTCTGTTATATGTGTGAAAAATGTAAAAAAAAAAACGATAAGAGATGATGTGTCAACTGACGGCGCCCGTTCACGAACATGACGCGTGGATCAGCACCATCCAGCTCAACCATTTTGTAGGGAACCGAATGATCCAACACACTCGCCACCATCAGTGTAATGGTGCTTAATCGTTAGGGTATTGCATCATTCAAAACTATTTTGTGGTTATCCCTATTCGCAACCGAATATTCCGTTTATAATTAGCAATAATTTATTGTGTTATGTCCAAATTAGGACAAGCACTAAGGAAAATGTAATGACTACAAAACAAAATTAGATTCGTTCCTGCTGCAAAAACCTAAAAGTCATCCGTCAATATTGTACTAAACTGTAAAAGTTAACACGTATGTTTAGCCTCCAACGAGGAAAATAATATCAAAACATCCGAGAAGTGTCGTGGGACACACCCGGGTGGTTGGAACAAAGTTCCTTTCACTTTTGCAGGCTTGGCGAATGAGAGCTGGACCGAAGTGTGACATTTTGGATGCAGAGTATAACGTGCCATCAGGAATTTCGTTCCAACAACCAGTACATAAGAGTGACCGGTCTTTCTATGCAGTTCATAATGTCGCTAATAACGAAAATAACAATATTACGTCACCTGCGTGCATTATGAGCAAGCGTGATGATCAATGCCTTCTCTGTATGAAAAGTAGCTTTCTGCCGTGCAGTGGGACAGTATAGGTACTCGTAGGATGTTATCACATATTTTTTTTATTACATTACGGTCAATTCTCCAACTGCAACTGTAAGTATTTTCAGATATTTGTGTAGACCTTGACATATATCTATATATTTTTAACTACAATTTGTTCTTGGGATAAATTGATTCCAACTACGGAACACTTTATTTGTGCGTGGTCCGACACGCATTTGGCCGGTTTTATATAATGATAAACCGCTAAAAAAGTCACGAATCGCAAAAAAAAAACCCCGTACATGTCAAATCGAAACGTTAACGAGATCCTATTTTATTTTATTTTCTCTTCTACTCTTACACACGTTGTCTACATCTCTTTTTATCCACTTTCCAATCGAAGGTATGTTGGAAGAGATTGCTTTAGAAAATAAGCATTACCTTTGTACGTATTTTTCTGTTCCTTTTTTTTTTTCTTGTCTTGTTATATGTGTGTACAGACGCACATCAACCTACCCGAAACTGACAAATTTTTCCAATCAACTTTGAACCTTATACTTTAGTGATAAAGTTGAAAATCTATTAAAGAAATTTGACATTTTGTAGTAGGTTGACGTGCTGGCGTCTGTACATAAACTGTAAAAAAAAAAAAAAAACATTCGTATTTCGTAATGTAATGAAAAAGATAAAGTACGAAGTGCTAAAGTAAAGTTTAGTTTTCCTTTTTTCTTCTTTGGTGTGTACCCTCTTGATGCCAATCATAGGGTTTATTCACCACTTAACACTTTTTAATGACTCATAATTCGAAAGTGTTAAGTGAATAAACCCGGTTCAGTATTTCGGATTTCGGCTCATAACTCATCGCTTTATAATAATAGGCGCAGGTCGATCGAAGGCTACGCTTGTTGAGGTCGATCCGTGGATGGGTGACCATCCATTTCATATGGAAACTCCTACGCACCTCGTTGGAAGGCTTTCAAGGGATATCGTGTTATTCAGTAACTGGGTTGTGGAGGTCAGATAGGCAATCGCTCCATGTAAAATACTGGTATTCAACTGCATCTGGTTAGTCTGGAAGCCAATTCCAACATAGTTGGGAAAAGTTTAGGCAGATTGGTTGAAGTATAGCTTCGATATTTGTGGTAAGTAGGTTTTCTTGATATTACACAAAATAAATTTCAAATTCAAAGTATTTATTTTGAAAACCATGTACTAATGAGTAGTTGTACTGTATACTGTAGTAGTAGAACCAATAACTAGGTACTTTTGAACTGCCAAGGAGTCAGTCGGTCAAAAAATTGAAGCTAGTTGCCCATTCCAAAGCGTAGGTTTCTATTGAAATACCTGAACTCAAAATAGTTAAGTATACATACTTAATATAACATCACGCATGTTTTCCCGATGGGTTACACGGAGTTGTACCTACCTATTTATATTTCACCAGTTAATTTAAGCACCACGCAATAGGTGGTGGGGACTATTGCCATCCTCAAGGTAGATATCCCGGCGCAGCTACTGAGAAATTCCTAATGAAAAAATCCAATAACATTTTGCCTGACGTGGGAATCTAACTTAGGACTTCATTTGCAAGTGTTACTGCTGAGCAGTAACACTTGCAACCACTGGACCAATGAGGCAGTCGGCAGGCGGTTTAAGTATAGGTACTTAATGAGAAAATGTCGGAAACAATAACAGGATATACAGGGTGATTGGAAGATGGGTGCAAAGCTTTAAGGCGAAGATAGCACAGACAATTATTTAGAACCATTTAAGCCATGGTTGTCTTAGACGAAGTCTTACCATTTTTTTTAACCTAATTTTTATGTTTTTTTTCGAATATTCCCAAAATTTTAACTAAACTACTTGTTATTGGCCAAATTAAATGATAAATGAATTCATTTTTATTTTATTTAATTAAAGTAATGAGTAAGCAATCTAGCAAAACAAGTTTTAGGCTTCTTTGTCGTTAGGCATTTTGTTTACAGACATTTTAAGTTCACAAAAAAAAAAAAAACATAAATACTTTTTGTAAACCATATAACCTTAAAAAAAATTAGTAAGACTTCGTCTAAGATAACCATGGCTTAAATGGTTCTAAATTGTCTGTACTATCTTCGCCTTAAAGCTTTGCACCCAGCTTCCAATCACCCTGTATATTTATTTGTAAATTATTGATCATCCTGATTACCACGGCATTTCATTAAAGTAAGGGGTGGCACATCCGTGCAGCAGCATCGAATACAATATTGCAGATATTCGGGAAAAGCTGAATATATCGGCTAATAATTCGGCTTTGCTTGAATCGTGCCGAGCCGACCCGAACATGATTCAGATTGCGAGGATTGTCAGATTGTGAGGATAGATGCCGAACGGAGTTTGCCGGCCCGAGTCGAACGCAAGCCAAATCAATCAAATTTTTCCCAACTATGTTGGAGTCGGCTTCCAGTCTAACCAGATGCAGCTAACGCTATCTGACATCCACAACCCAGTAACTGGGCAATACGATACCTCTGGTAAGACTGCCAAATATTGTGTTGTACCTAAATGCTTCTGGGCGACTTTTTTGTTCTACAAATACTACCGAATCGAATGTGACGACTCATTCGGGATTTTGAGTAGCTACCCTAATTAGTTTTTAGGGTTCCTTAGTCAATAAATAACCCTTATAGTTTCGCCATGTCCGTCTGTCTGTTGTCCGCGGCTTAGCTCAGAGACTGTTAGTACTAGAAAGCTGTAATTTGGCATGGGTTTATTATTAATCTCGCCAACAAAGCAGTAAAACAAATCACTTTTTTTTTAAATGTTACACTTAAAGTGGGGATGTTTTTTATGGGGGGATAAATACAGAATTTTCCTGATATCGCTCGTGCAACCACGAAACGGGACTGTCCTACGATGTTTTTCACATCCGTTTTCAATGGGACATTGCTTGCAGAATTGGTCTATGGAGCCAAATAATTTTGTGGTAGCGACCGCGTGTCGGAAGGCACAGTGTGGGTAGGCCAAGATGAACCGATACCTTGGTAAAGAGAATCCGCTGAATGTGAAAAGATCAGGACCGGTTAATTTTGCAATGCTGGGGAGAGGCTTACGTCGGCGTCGTGATTATTGTAAATCAACCTCAACCCCTCTTTTTTTTGGTCCTATCTCGTAGTCATGCGCAGGTCTGCTGGAAGACATTTCTTCAAAAATAAAATACTTGGTAAATGAAATCTCTTTTGAACCTAACCGAAAATTAAACAATGGACAAGCAATGGATTACGCAAACTACTTTGTAACTTGCAAACCTTCAAAAACTTTGCACTAGTATAGCTTGTCCACTCTGGAATGACGCGCTCCACAACCGCATTATTCATAGAAATCCACTTTACCGTTTGCGTAAATGCGGTAGTGGGGCGCGTCATTTCAGAGTGGACAAGCTATAATGAATCTATCCTAATGTTTACCATCTGTACCATCTCAAAACATTATGATAATGGTAAAGTATAGAAATACTTGAACTCTCAGGAACGGAATATGCAAACTTGGAATATAAATTTTGTATGAAAACCGTTTAATCGTTTGTGGAGGAAAATATATAATTTATAATTATCCTTAAAAATATCACCATATTTCAGAAATAAATCACTCATGCGCAGCCTTTTGTTAGTACTTTCGAAGAATTGTAGCAATCAGTACATATCGACTGTTTATTATTATAATATTAATTAATACCCAATAAAATGTCTAGTTTATTTATATTTTTAGTAATTATAATATTTAAAGCTGACGCTCGGGGCCTAGACAATGGTAAGAACTATTTAGCTTACTAATTATTACTATTCAAATAGCCAATTTAGAATTAGTTGTATCAAACTGTCCCGTGTTGAGCTAGATAAGCATGCTTTAGTGTATAGTGTACGTATAAATCTCTATCTAAAAGAAAAAGTTTTGATAATTTGGGGGCCTGTAATCTTACAGACCCCCAAATAAACCTTAAACTGTCCAATGTTTTATAGAACCGACCAGAGCAGCTCCGACTTCTGCTATACTTGTATCGATAATGTTTGCTGCGATTGTAATTATTTAGATGGAATCCTAGTAAATTACCTGCCGTTTGATCTATGATCAGACGGCAGGCAACTTTTACGTGTAAAACACCTTTGCAAAAAGTTCAGATACAATTTAGACCAATAACAACTCGCAAACTGTTTTAATGTTTGGATGCAAAATAAAGCTCTATTACAATTGAAATGTATCTTTGAATTAATATAATATATCACGTAAACTTAGGTCTAACATGATAAATTGTAAACTATTGCATACCTAACATGGTGGAGCAGTGCAAAAGCACACGAATTAACAATTATCAACAACTCTGTAACCACTGTCTCACAATAAAAATTCTTTAGACTTTGACTTTGAAACAATAGTACCCTAATTAATAAGTTAAGTGTTTTGGGCCATAATATTGATGATGTTAATGAATTATAATAATGATCATTTCTTTTCAGTAGTTCACACTGAATTTATTAAACTTGCATCAAATGTTGAGGTCGTATATAAAAACCTACCAAAAACCACAAACTGCCTTTCAAAAAACATGTGACTCAGGTTGGCTGGACAAATCTTCAAAATAGCTTGCATTTAACTAGGTCAATAGGTCACTTTATGTGACGGCTAAACACCCTTATTTCAGAATTTGTGACGCTACAGAATCTTAGATAATCGATCGAAAACGTGTCCAGCCATCTTGAAAAATCACTTTTCGCTGGTCTCTCAATCTCGGTAACGGAAGTGATTTTGACGACTTTTTGCATATCAACGGGCGTCACATAAATTTGTGACGGGCACCGAGCTAAAAGTTTTGTGATAAGTACAGTGGTTTAGTAGAAAAATGCAAAAATCTGTGTCCAGCCATCTTGAATTTACGTATAAAACTTATGGCTGGCACTTCTGAATCTCAATAACGGGGGCGTTTTCGAATATGGTTCCTTTACTAATACTTGGTGACGCAATTTGTGACAGTAATAACGTTTGATTTATGGCGTCACATGTAAGGGTTTACGAGAAATCAATAAAAACTTAATGTTTAGCCAACCTGAGTTCAAGATGGCTGGACACATGTATCTCCACTGCCTGATGATCTACGACCTTCGAAATGTGTTCAAAATTTTGTGACGGGGACGATAATGATAACCTGAAATTGTGACGGAGAAACTTTGCGTAGTTTCAAAGATATTGACCATTTAAATTTTTCCATACAAACATCCATTAATATTGTGAGGTGACCATAATTTTACATAAATAAAGGATTTCTTTTTAATCGATTAATTGGCCGGTAGCATCCACGCCTGCTTTGTATTTGATTTCCCCGTGGGAATAAAAGGTTTTCCTGCAGTGAAAAGAGTAAGTATGTGTTAATTCAAAATAATATTTGACCACCAGCGCTGCAAGAGAGAGCCCACTTTTATTTCGCGTTTAGTTCATTATCTTATGTAACTGAAAATGAGAACTAAACTCGACAGCCGGCAGTGTATGTACTTACTTTTCGAAGTGTTATCACTAATCAGAGTACTAGTAACTATTAATTAATCTGCGGTAAGACAACCTAAATAAGAGATTCGACCAGTTGTCCTAGTAGTACCAACTTTAAGCAATAGATGGCGACACCAACATCAGCTATCATGACAGTATGGTTTGTCTTGTCCTTCGACGTTTTCGTGGTAGCCCGCGAAATTCAATTTTTCTTGAGTTTTTTGCAGTTATTTTTTTCGTCCGCGGAAACAAATAACTTATAGATATGTATGATGATTCTTATGGTTATAAAAATTACCCCCCCCCCCCACTTCTACATTTTTGTCTTCTATTGATTTAAATATCTACAGTTGTTCGTATTAGTATCACCAATACACGGATTTTCGTCCATTAAAGAAAACACCTTAAAATATACTTGTCCTACATAAAACCTACAATATTGGTTACCCTACTGCAGTGTTTGTATGGGGAAATTTAAATGATCAATATCTTTGAAACTACGCAAAGTTTCTCCGTCACAATTTCAGGTTATCATTATCGTCCCCGTCACAAAATTTTGAACACATTTCGAAGGTCGTAGATCATCAGGCAGTGGAGATACATGTGTCCAGCCATCTTGAACTCAGGTTGGCTGGACATTAAGTTTTTATTAATTTCTCGTAAACCCTTACATGTGACGCCATAAATCAAACGTTATTACTGTCACACATTGCGTCACCAAGTATTAGTAAAGGAACCATATTCGAAAACGCCCCGTTATTGAGATTCGGAAGTGCCAGCCATAAGTTTTATACGTAAATTCAAGATGGCTGGACACAGATTTCTGCATTTTTCTACTAAACCACTGTACTTATCACAAAACTTTTAGTTGGTGCCCGTCACAAATTTATGTGACGTCCGTTGATATGCAAAAAGTCGTCAAAATCACTTCCGTTACCGAGATTGAGAGACCAGCGAAAAGTGTTTTTTCAAGATGGCTGGACACGTTTTCGATCGATTATCTAAGATTCTGTAGCGTCACAAATTCTGAAATAAGGGTGTTTAGCCGTCACATAAAGTGACCTATTGACCTAGTTAAATGCAAGCTATTTTGAAGATTTGTCCAGCCAACCTGAGTCACATCAAAAAACAAGTAATAATAATCTGCATTACGCATACCTACATAACGCAAAGAATCAGCTCCCACATCAAGCACATTAAATCCATTAAATTATTATAATAGGTCTTTACCTATGTAATTGGAGATTCTGTAACCAGCATTTTCAGATTTAATTATCTGAGGATTGGCGTGCAATTCGAAATTCAAATGAATTGTATTCGAAAGACGTGTTAATTTAATTTCAAATTCAGTCATTTATTTTTAGATAGTTTTTTGTTTTTGTGACCTTGTGGTAGTTTTTGGCGCCATGGATAAACTGAAAATTCGTACAATTTTCGAATATGAGTTCCTACGTGGAAATACCGCTGCGCAAACAACACGAAACATTAACGACGTGTACGGGCCTAACACTGCTTACATAAACACGGCATTATTGGTTCAATCGTTTTAAATCTGGAAATTTTGAGTTGAAGAATGAGCCTCGCGGTCGGCCGGTAACCATTGTCGACAACGACGAATTGCAGGCGATAGTGGAAGCGGATCCAACTCAATATACGGCTGAGCTTGCTGCGGGCCTTGCAGTTAGTGTCAAAACAACATTAAAGCACTTGCGTCAAATCGGAAAGATAAAAAAGCTAGATAAGTGGGTGCCACACGAACTAAGCGACCAACAGCGAGATTTACGCGTCGAAGCATGCATAGCACTACTGAATCGGCATAGAAACGAGGGAATTCTTAATCGAATTGTTACCTGCGATGAAAAGTGGATCCTGTACGACAACCGTAAGCGTTCTTCTCAGTGGGTGGACCCGGGTACAGCACCTAGTCAGTGCGCTAAAAAAAGATTACTCATAGGAAGATAGATGATGGTGACTGTCTGGTGGACCAGTGCCGGACTTGTACATCACAGCTTCTTACCGAATGGCACAACAGTGACGGCAGATGTCTATTGCCAAGAATTGCAAACAATGATGGAGAAGCTCGTAATTCAACAACCAAGACTAGTCATTCACTCTTCCCCATTGCTTCTCCTAGACAACGCGCGAGCTCACACTTCACGACAGACCATCGCAATGCTACAAGAGTACAGCTAGAAGCTCTCCGTCACTCACCGTACTCACCGGACCTAGCCCAAACAGAGATTTCTACTTTTTTTTTTTAAATTTACACATTTTTTAAGTGGGAAAAAATTCAACACCCGAGAGGCAGTACAAAACGCTTTCGCTGAATTCATCGCCTCCCGTCCGGCAGACTTCTACAGTAAAGGGATAAACATACTGCCATCAAAATGGCAAAATTGTATAGATAATTTGGGTCAATACTTTCATTAGCTGCAAAAAGAAAAGAAAAAATATCATACAAATCTCCAATTTCATAGGTAAAGACCAATATATTGATAATGGGTTCTCCAAAAGCATAGTGTGCTATGTAAATCGCGCGCGCTCGGTTTCCTAATCTTTAGTCTATAGATATTTTAAGAACGAGATTGCATTCGTTATTATTATTATGTATTGACATAGATAGAGGGATACAAGGCGTTGGCAAATATGACGTTGTGGCGTTGTAAACATTTGTGAACTTGTCACAAAAATTGAATAGATAAATGAGCGATAGTTAAGAGTGTTCATATTTTAGCCAAGCGCCATAACATCCTTGTACCGTTGTAGATAAGTTTTTTTTTTGTCTACAGATCCACTGGAAATTACATTTCAGTCCATGAAAGATGAAAACGGTACTAAAATTATTTGTGACCACAATATTAATGATATACAAAAAAATGTGTACACGGTTCGCGAAGGAGAAGAATTCACAATATTTACAAAATTTAATAAATTTATCAATCATTTCTTGTAAGTAAATTTTCTCACCAAACTATACTGCAACAAGAAGCTTTAGGATATTAATATTTGGGTGTCTAATGAATAAAGAAACTAAAGTATAGAAAACAACGTTAATAATACATACAATGTGTTTAGGTATGTTTTTTCAATGTTTATTCAGATATTATAATGATATAATTTTTTACAGCTGTGTTAACAACCAGAACGATGATTATGACAATGACAATGATGTTTTTAACTACAAAAAATCCTATTTAGATGTAAACACTGTAAGTAATTTAACCATGTGACTCAGGTTGGCTGGACAAATCTTCAAAATAGCTTGCATTTAACTAGGTCAATAGGTCACTTTATGTGACGGCTAAACACCCTTATTTCAGAATTTGTGACGCTACAGAATCTTAGATAATCGATCGAAAACGTGTCCAGCCATCTTGAAAAACCACTTTACGCTGGTCTCTCAATCTCGGTAACGGAAGTGATTTTGACGACTTTTTGCATATCAACGGGCGTCACATAAATTTGTGACGGGCACCGAGCTAAAAGGTTTGTGATAAGTACAGTGGTTTAGTAGAAAAATGCAAAAATCTGTGTCCAGCCATCTTGAATTTACGTATAAAACTTATGGCTGGCACTTCCGAATCTCAATAACGGGGGCGTTTTCGAATATGGTTCCTTTACTAATACTTGGTGACGCAATGTGTGACAGTAATAACGTTTGATTTATGGCGTCACATGTAAGGGTTTACGAGAAATCAATAAAAACTTAATGTCCAGCCAACCTGAGTTCAAGATGGCTGGACACATGTATCTCCACTGCCTGATGATCTACGACCTTCGAAATGTGTTCAAAATGTTGTGACGGGGACGATAATGATAACCTGAAATTGTGACGGAGAAACTTTGCGTAGTTTCAAAGATATTGATCATTTAAATTTCCGCATACAAACACTGCAGTAGGGTAACCAATATTGTAGGTTTTATGTAGGACAAGTATATTTTAAGGTGTTTTCTTTAATGGACGAAAATCCGTGTATTGGTGATACTAATACGAACAACTGTAGATATTTAAATCAATAGAAGACAAAAATGTAGAAGTGAGGAAGGTGGGGGTGTAATTTTTAAATGTTATTGATTATTTACGTGCAGATATCTATTCTTTTTAGTAGGTATATATTATGTCAGGAGAACTAAACTAATGCTCTGAAGGTATTTAAATGTAAAAATAATATTTGCTGTAAATAAAATCACATTTATTTATTTGTACTTATACAGCGTTTCAAATGGCGAAAATGACGATGATCAACTCGCATTTGCACTTCCGTAACCCCCGCCTTGTACCACAACGTTGTTTTACCGCCGTCCTAAGGCCTTGACAAGGATTCCTTCGTGGTAGCCTGCGAATTTCAATTTTTCTTGCGTTCGTTCGTTAAAAGAAATCAAAATATGATTCGCGACAATAACAAGTATGTATTTACATAATTATAACCATAAGAATCATCATACATATCTATAAGTTATTTGTTTCCGCGGACGAAAAAAATAACTGCAAAAAACTCAAGAAAAATTGAATTTCGCGGGCTACCGCGAAAACGTCGGAGGACAAGACAAACTATACTGCCATGATAGCTGATGTTGGTGTCGCCATCTATTGCTTAAAGTTGGTACTACTAGGACAACTGGTCGAATCTTAACTCTTATTTAGGTTGTCTTACCGCAGATTAATTAATAGTTACTAGTACTCTGATTAGTGATAACACTTCGAAAAGTAAGTACATACACCGGCCGGCCTGCCGGCTGTCGAGTTTAGATCTCATTTTCAGTTACATAAGATAATGAACTAAACGCGAAATACAAGTGGGCTCTCTCTTGCAGCGCTGGTGGTCAATTATTATTTTGAATTAACACATACTTACACTTTTCACTGCAGGAAAACCTTTTATTCCCACGGGGAAATCAAATACAAAGCAGGCGTGGATGCTACCGGCCAATTAATCGATTAAAAATAAATCCTTTATTTATGTAAAATTATGGTCACCTCACAATATTAATGGATGTTTGTATGGAAAAATTTAAATGGTCAATATCTTTGAAACTACGCAAAGTTTCTCCGTCACAATTTCAGGTTATCATAATCCCGTCACAACATTTTGAACACATTTCGAAGGTCGTAGATCATCAGGCAGTGGAGATACATGTGTCCAGCCATCTTGAACTCAGGTTGGCTGGACATTAAGTTTTTATTGATTTCTCGTAAACCCTTACATGTGACGCCATAAATCAAACGTTATTACTGTCACACATTGCGTCACCAAGTATTAGTAAAGGAACCATATTCGAAAACGCCCCCGTTATTGAGATTCGGAAGTGCCAGCCATAAGTTTTATACGTAAATTCAAGATGGCTGGACACAGATTTTTGCATTTTTCTACTAAACCACTGTACTTATCACAAAACTTTTAGCTCGGTGCCGTCACAAATTTATGTGACGCCCGTTGATATGCAAAAAGTCGTCAAAATCACTTCCGTTACCGAGATTGAGAGACCAGCGAAAAGTGTTTTTTCAAGATGGCTGGACACGTTTTCGATCGATTATCTAAGATTCTGTAGCGTCACAAATTCTGAAATAAGGGTGTTTAGCCGTCACATAAAGTGACCTATTGACCTAGTTAAATGCAAGCTATTTTGAAGATTTGTCCAGCCAACCTGAGTCACATATTTAACCAATTTGCACAATGCGCTGCCTATATCTTTGGGGAATACTGTTTTGATGTGGAGGAGATCCGTTGAGATTGATTGAATCTGAAACTACACTCGAGAGCAATGAATCCGGGTCACTTAAAGAATGTTAAAAATCTCAGAAACTAAAAATGATAGGTTAATGCAATAAATTGTATTTAATAGACAATGTAATACTCCTTAAATGAAAGTAAAAAAAATATAAGTCACCATACATTTTATTAACACAAACTTACATAAAGAAAAAAAACTGCTGATCTCTCCTTAAAACAAAAATAGGAAACATGAAATTTTTGAACTTTATTACGATTTTCTTGAATTTTAATACTTCGTATTGCCTCCTCGTGCTTCCATTACTGCGTTTACGCGGTTTGGCATGCTGTACACCAAGTTCCTTATACGATTTTGGGGAATATTCTCCCATTCCTCTGTGAGAGCAATTTTGAGCTCACGAAGCGTGATTGGGGGAGGGTTTCGTTGTTTTACGCATCTGCCTAGCTCGTCCCAAGCATGCTCGATCGGGTTGATATCCGGGCTGCGCGCTGGCCACTCCATACGAGTAATGTTCATCTCTTGAAGGTAGTCATTCACAATCCTACCTGTATGAGGTCGGGCATTGTCATGCATAAATATAGCATCCTCACCTAAATTGACCATAAATGGACCAACGTGATCATTGAGGATTTCTTCCACATATCTTTCGCTAGTTAAAGAGCCGTTTTCTATGATCACCAGCTCTGTGCGACTTTCAGAAGAAATTCCGGCCCACACAAGTACAGACCCACCACCGTAGGCTACTTTTTCTTCGATGCATGCTTGCTTGAATTTTTCCCCTGGTCTTCGATACACTCTGTGTCTTCCATCGTGTTTGTAGAGCATAAATTTTGATTCGTCGGAGAACATAACTTTTGACCAATCTTCAATACTCCAATTTACGTGGCTCTGGGCATATCTTAGTCTTGAAATACGATGCCCACGCTCCAGTTTAGGGCCGTTTGCAGGTCTAAGGGGTTTTAATTTAGATTCAGCAAGCCGACGTCTTACTGTCCATGCACTTGGGTTACTTCCTCCGAGGCGTCGAAACTGATTTGTGAGTTCAGTTCCTGTAAGAAAGTGATTTCGAAGCATGGTGTTCACCAAGTATCGGTCTTCTCGTGCTGTGGTACACCTGGTTCTGCCCGTTCCTGGTCTGCGTAGGTTAGAACCAGTTTCTTCGTAACGTCGGAGAACTCTTTGTACTGTTGACAGCGACACACCGACAGTCCTGGCTGTATCGCGCTGACTCCGGCCGGTTTCCAGCATTGTAAGTATTCTGGTGCATTCTTCAGGCGTAAGCGACATAATTTCAGCTTGAATAATGAATATAGAGCACTATCAACATGGTTTATGTAACCACATAAATGACAGATTACAAACAAAAGCAAAACCAAATGCTGTAATTTCGTAGTTCCATCTTCGAAAGTGGCCCTTTTTCAAATTTGATTTTTTTATGATATAACTTTACAATAACTAAGAAGTTTTAATACCTTCATTTAAGGAGTATTACATTGTCTATTAAATACAATTTATTGCATTAACCTAGCATTTTTAGTTTCCGAGATTTTTAGGATTCTTTAAGTGACCCGGATTCATTGCTCTCGAGTGTATTAGAGATAGAACAAAATGTAAAATGCATGCATGTCGTTGACGAAGGAGGAGGGGGAGCTCGTGGCTAAGTAATTACTGCCGCACGGGTCGATCCGTCAGGTTAAGCTACGCTTGCCGGGGTTGGTCTGTGGATGGGTGACCATCTTTACGTACCGAGACTCCTCCGTGCCTCGGAAAGCGCGTTAAGCCGTTGGTCCCGGCTGTCATTCGTGGATCTTTGACAGTCGTTACGGGTCGTCAGAAGCCCGAAAGTCTGACAACCAGTCTTACCAAGGGGTATCGTATCACCCAATTACTGGGTTGTGGAGGTCAGATAGGCAGTCGCTCCATATAAAATACTGGTGTTTAGCTGCATCCGGTTAGACTGGAAGCTGCCCCCAACGTAGTTGGGAAAAGGCTAGGCAGATGATGATGTCGTTGACGAAGTCCTTAGCCGCTCTAGACAGAGAAGTGGAAGGAGAGTAGGTAGCGAGGTCTACTATAGTGGGACAATACGAGGTTATAAAAAAACCTGCTGGGTGATGAGCTGACTACAAAAGTTGCGGGACTGTTGAAATGCCATCTTTGTATTGTATAAACTCAATTTCCTTTGTATTATTTAATTGCATAGCACAGGTGTGAGTACTATGTACTAAAGAGCTACCATTTACCGGGTAATATAGTATTTCATTGACTTGAATGTGCCCTGGCGGCTATGAGTATGTCATGCTCACACAAATGTCTCGCTGATGGTGGCGCGTGTGTTGGATCATTTAGCTCCCTTCAAAATGGTTGAGCTGAATGGTGCTGATCCATGCGTCATGTTCGTGAACGGGCGCCGTCAGCTGGGACTGGTCATCTCTTAGCTGCCATGGCTTATTTTAAATAATTTTAAGTTTTTGAAAGATTCTTTTTTTTTTTTTTTTATTACGGACGCTTTTACGAACGTGCACGTCTTTCTACATTCTCACATGCATAATTTCAAAATGAATGATGTAACCAATATTTTGTATCAAATTTTTGATTTAAAAGAGTGTCCGTGGAGTTTCTCTCCCGTTCTTCTCCATAGGTACCTACTACGCTTTGGACTGGCCTTCATATTTTTGACTGACCGACCCCTTGACAGTTCAAAAGTGCCTGTAAATTGTTTAATTGAAATAAATGCTTTGAGTTTGAGAAAAATAATACTTAAAGTAGAATTTATTTTTGATTTTAGAAACATTGTTCCTTAGTAAAATTGAATCCTAACAATGCTATAATATACTATCAATTACAGCAATAAAACACCATCGTATTTTGCGGAAAATAAATAGGTTCGATTCCTAAGTCGTGTACGAGTATAAGGTTTGAGTTCTGTTTTTCTCACCTCGAACACCATCAACTACGTGGTTCCTTAAAATGTTCTCTACCTCTAGTAGATTCATTTTGTCAATACTGACCCATCTCATCAGATTACCCTGGTTATCTAAATGGATGTCTGTAAGATTAATGTTATACCTTTTAATAGTTTAAGGTAGAGAAAAAAATGGGTACTATATGGAAATGTACGCTGTTGGCCAATCGAGATCCCCCCCCAGAAATACTTCCCGTGGTCCAGTACAATGGCGTAAAATATTCAGCAGCCTATTGCTATATGAAAATTCACGTGAGACAAACAAGTACGTAAGCTAATTATCCTTCCCACTAATATGTTTTTACAAATATGAGTGCTTGTCAGTTTTTGTATTTGTTACTCACGGCTGAACGGATTTGAATGTTTGGCACACAGCACAGGTAGACCATACTTACTTTTGTATATGAAGTAGTTTTTCCTAGAATGCGAATGAAATCGCGGGCAACAGCTAGTAGAATATAAGTAATACACAAAATTCTCTGTCTAAATTAGACCAAGTTAACCCACAGACTCGCCTCAGACGATCCTCGTGAACAACATGGTACTGCAAGCAGTCCGCACAAACTTGTCGGAGAAGAACTTCGACTTCACTGCTGAATACCAATACGCAGACGGCGATGTAGTCGACGTCACTTGCGCCAACTTCCTTAAACCAGCGAATCTCACGATGGAATATGAAATGGCAGGAACAATGAGTGGTGAGTTTTCACATTCCTTTGTACCTATATTATTGTTATTATTGATAGGTATAAAAAGAGTTTACAATAGATATTCTTCCTCCCGTTTGAAAGTGCTTGATAGGACCTCAAACTAAAAGTCATCCCACACTATACATTATGCTCGGCATCAGATCGGCATCGCCAAGGGTATGAATATCGAAGTATTTTTCAATTCAGAAATTGAATGTATCAGTATCGGAATATCAGAATTAGTTTTTTGTTAATTGTCGGAAGTTTGTTCTGGAGTCTCCGCAGCGATGTCAAGATTGAACGATGATTTTAATATGGAGAGAGCATAAGTATTGAATATGGGAAGTCAGGTAGGAAGGAGAAGTGGGTTTGTCGAGAATAGATATAGCCGTCACCTCTCTGCGCTGACGGATGAGTAACCATTTTAAAAGCAATCGGTGCGTGTATACATGGTCATTCTTACGAAGATTGTTAAAAGGAATCGAATGCAATTATTGAGATGGCGGTCAAGTTTATTAAGGAGATCTGCATTCAGGTCATAGTAACACACATCACCATAGACAATTATGGTAAAGATTAGGGACTGTACAAGCATTGGCTTTAGTTTGATGGGACAAAATTTTTCAACCAATAGAGCGACCGCAACTGACAGTTTTTTACTGACAGTTGTGAACTCCTGTCATCAGTTAAGACAAGTGTCAACATGCAGACCAAGATCCATAACATCGGAACTAAACGGAATATCTGATTTGTTAAAGATTACAGGGGCTTTATTATGAACTCTTATTTCCAGGCAGTTTACGGCGTAAACAGAAATGCCTTGCAATGTCCTATTATGAACTCTTTAACAAGCCAGTCAGTGGTCACGTGACATCCTGGCCAACTTCTGGCCGACTATTGGAGCATTTCTTGACATATTAAAACTGGTAACAAGTAACCTCACAATCCATTCAATTTACGCTACGTCGAAATTATTCGAGCGTTATCCAGTTAATGTTGACGAAGTTGTTTGACGAGTTCATAATACGAAATGGCAAGACAGTTTTGTTTACGCCGTAAACTGCCTGGAAATAAGAGTCCTTATAGGGCCCCAGGTGGAACAGTTAAGCCATTCAGCTTCCTTATGCAGTGCGAGTTAACGTGACGCCAAATCGATCAGACCAGTTTTTGACCACAACTAAGTCCTGGTTTAGCTCCTCAATCTCATCAGAAATGTTATCAACACTTGCCTAGCAGTAAACGGTGGTAATGGGATTAATAAAAATGGAGAACAAAAGAGAAGATAATATACCGCCAGCTGCAAGATCACAAC
The DNA here is from genome assembly GCA_963853775.1 of Xanthia togata. Taxonomy (NCBI): domain Eukaryota; kingdom Metazoa; phylum Arthropoda; class Insecta; order Lepidoptera; family Noctuidae; genus Xanthia; species Xanthia togata. The sequence goes on along the minus strand of OY970817.1, from coordinate 6,971,368 downwards.
AACTCGACGAAAAGTCTTCACGACAGACTGCTTACGCCCCCGAAGATAAGAGAAAAACCATTGCAATACCTCCGAAGAGACCATAAGATAAGAAAGGAAGGATGGGTAAAAATAATTCGTGACTGACGGTATTAAAAGCATTGGAGAAGTCAATTAACACTAAGACTGTAACTTGAGTCTTCCATTCCCCGCCTTATATCGTCAGTCACTTTAAGGAGTGCTGAAACGGTACTATACCCGGACCTGAAACTGGATTGAAAGGGACTGATGAGGGAGTTGTGGAGAATAAAGTGGGACAATTGTTTATGAACACTGGCCTCCAGCACTTTAGACAGAATGGGAATAATGGAAGTTGGGCGAAAGTGTCTAGGAAGAGAGGGTTTGGGTAAGGCTTTGGCCGAACAACGGTGTTTGGAAAACACCGGTGTACAGGGAGAAGTTTATGATGTGGGAGATTGCAGGAAGGAGTTGATCAAGAGCCGTTACGATCTTAAGGCGGCTGATATTATCGCAGCTGACAGCTTACGACTTAATGGAAAGGTTAATCGAAAGGATCTGATCTCTTCCGGATCGACTGGGGTGATGACAAACGAGTTTCTAGCTAAACATAAGGAGTATGGCAACGTTTGGTCGCAAATACCTATCTGTAAACAGGCGTATATCAAACTCGAGGTAAGGTGAAGGATTTAATAGGGCACACACATAACACCATGCCTATATTACTCGAAGGGTTGGGCAGAGGTGAATAGAACATCCAATATCGCTGTACCAAAGAGGAAAATATTGTTTTTTGGGAAGTCCGTTGTTTTTTATTGTAAAATGTTTTTCATAATTTAAACTTCTGCGTGCGTGCGTTCATGTTGTGCGTTCTTCTTCTTCATGCGTTCAGTGAAATAAATTACTGATCGGTCATTATTTACGAATAATTATCGCGTTTTTAATCAATATTATCTGTTTTTGTTTGCATCGTCTGCTATCTATGTTTGAGTTGAATCTCGCATGTCTGTAGCTTTGGTAGCCTATTGAAGAAGAAGTTTTTTGATTGATTGGATTATTATTCCGTTCTTAAAATATCTGTTATAGATTTAATTATAATATTTCGTATTATTTCAGATATTTCTACCATGAAAGAACTATCATCAAATAAAGCAATCGGTTTTCGTGTAAATATGCATACTGGACATAACGATAGTTATATGATATGTACTAATACGGAACCAACTGACTACACCAAAGTTATGGTGAGGTTTATGCTAACAGAATTCAGTAAGTGTGTTTTGTTTTCTATTTTTAACCGACTTCTTAAAAAGGAGGAGGTTCTCAATTCGGATGTCTGTATTTTTTTTTAATGTTTGTTCGCGCATAGCTCCGTCGCTTGCCAACTGATTTTTCCCAAATGGTCCCATGAAAATTTTATCGAAATCGGACTTATGGTTTTTGAAAAATAAATAAAAATCTAAAAAAATATCTACACTGTCTACATTAATAATTATTTATTATGTTAATATGCGGATAATGTAGTGGGCTGCAATATTGTTTATACTTTGTGTTTATTTTCTCTTCTTTAACAATAATTATTGTAGCTGTTTATTGTCCCTGAATAAATAAAATAAAATAAACTCTGCATTGCGTGTTATGTTCACGCTTATCTCCGTCATTTACTAACCGATTTGGAAAATTCTTTTTTTATTCCAAAGCCTATGCTTTCCGATTGGTTCCATAGTCTCCAAGTCGGGATCCGATGATGGAATCCTGGCGAAATCGAGGGAACTCTTCAGATTTTATAGGAAAACGTACAGCGATTTTGGTATTTTCTACAACAAGGGAAGCATTTGCGTTCAATAAGGATCATTCTACTATCAGATCTGATGATGAATCCAAGAGACAGGCATCGGAACTCATACGATGATCGTAATCTTCTTGACTCTCGTTAGCTAAATGATTGCGAATTAAAGATATACGATGATCGTAATATTCTTGGCTTTCAGTGGCCAATCGAGTTCGAATCAAACTAAGACAACGATTATAACCTTCTTGACTTTCCTTAATCTCCCAAATTACCATGTTTATATACAGGGTGTTTGGCGCATGGACCGACACAATTTTTTCAGGGATTTGGGAGGTCATTAGCTAGGTTCTACCCATACACCCTTTGTCCCAAATGTCACGGTTGGTTACATATGATTATTTTTTTTAAATGAAAAAAATTCCCAAAATGTGTCCTTTAATTTGAAATAACTTTTTTGTTTGTGGGTGTAGTGGCACAAAACAAATTTTGTTGCATTCTCCAAAGTCCTTTAAATCTAAAAACATCTTTGTTTTATACAACTGGTTTCAAGAAAATTCCTTACAAGCTTCCAAAGTTAATTTTTGTATTTAATGAATGAAATTTTACAACTTCTAAATTAATTATAAAAAAAACTAAAAGCTATTTTGAACTTAGCTAGAACCTAGCTAATGACCTCCCAAATCCCTGAAAAAATTGTGTCGGTCCATGCGCCAAACACCCTGTATATATATATATTTTTTACATTTTTATTTTTACATTCTTCCTTGACATAATCACGCTATTATTTATTTTATTTTATTTATTATGGGACAATAAACAGCTACAATATAAAATGTTTACAAATAACAATGGTATAGGGTCATGGAGTATTAACAATATTGCAGCCCACTACATTATCCGCATGTTAACTAAATTAAGATAATTTAAAAAGTGCCACTAGATTAACATTACTCATAAATAACAGATAATTGGCATTATTCTATTATATTCTTTGATTCTATTTTATTATTATTATTTGACATTATATACCTACAATTTAACTTAAAATCTTTATTAGTGGCTTTTGTGAACATGATAAATATTCAGAATTGTGATAGCAATCACGTCATTTCGTTTTTAATACGTTTTTATTTTCAATAATTTATTCCTCTTTATATAGATTATTTTCTATTTTATGAATGTGAGAACGCTGTAGGCTTAGTGGACTGTATATTTGCTGACCATAATTATTTTGTTAAGTACCTGGTACTTGTTGAAAGACCTACACTGTCCTCCCATACCTAATACTCGTAACACTGTTATTTGAAAATATTGTAAAAACCAATTATTTTTAAAAGAGTAACCGTGGAGTTTCTTGCCGGCTCTTCTCCATAGGAAACGACCAATTGGAACCGTGCACCTATGTTCTGACGTTTCATGAGTGCCCATGTAGGTTTATGTGAAATAAAAATATTTTGAATTTTTGAACCTACGTAACATGTAGGTCCTCTGCTTTGACAGTCTGTTTTCGCGCTGGTTCTCATTCGAAATGGGTTGAGCATTTCTTTCCCTAATTTCTTTTAATCGTTTTCCTTTTTCATTCTCAGTTTCAGGTCGACGCCGTTTTCTCATACGAGAAGCATCTTTACTAGGCCTACCCATATTTTATAAGATAAAACATATGTCACTAAAAATTTACTTTTTTTTTTTTTGCATAAAAATAACTTACTTCAAATAACCTTTTCACCTCAGCACCTCAAACAAGCAGGTTTTGCTGTCAAAAAACAGTGAGCAAAATTCGATTTTGCTGCGAGCGTGAGACAAAGTAACTTTTTAATTATTTTTTTTTAAATGCTGAGAGCAGTGTTGGGTCTACTCACAAAATTCTAAAGATTTGAACTTCAATTAGTTTTGTCACTTCCACTTCGATACGAAAAAAGCGAGAGAGAAACAAGTCAATTCCAAGTTCGATTTCAAAATTCTATACCTACCTACTAGGAACAAAAAAGAAACAAACAATAATACGTTCGGATATAGGTACATAAAATATTAAAATTGCAAGTCATCTGCTAAGGTTTTATTTAAATTCTGTTTTATTAAATTTTTGGAACGATGTTCTTAAGCGGCTTGCGGTAAGAGTGCAGTGGCAGAAATCGTCACGCGAAAAGGCGCTTGCGACTGTCTTCTTCTAATTCAAAGAGACAGAAAGACGGAGAGAGATATGAAGTGTGAATTTGGTCGAAATGAAAATCCAAGATGGCGGTTGCGAAAATTTTCACATTTTTCATAATGGGTGTCGCTTTCATAGTTTTCAATGGTGCCAAAGCCGATCGTGAGGTCAAAATGTAAATCCAAGATGGCGTCTGCGAAAATTTTCAAATTTTTCTTCATGGGTATCGTTTCTATGGTTGTCAAGGTTGCTAAAGCCGATAGTGAAGTCAAAATGTAAATCGAAGATGGCCGCTGCGAAAATTTTCAATTTTTTTATTCATGGGTATCGTTTTTATGGTTTTCAAGGTTGCTTAAGCCGAAAAAGAAGTCAAAATAAAAATCCAAGATGGCGGCTGCGAAAATTTTCACATTTTTCGTCATGGGTGTCGTTTTCATAGTTTTCGAGGGTGCTAAAGTCGATAGTGAGGTCAAAATATAAATCCAAGATGGTGGCTGCAAAATACGAGGTGATGAAGATTATGTAAAAAAAAACCTTGTCCCATCCGAAAATGGGCGTATGGTACTGCAGTAACATTACAAAACAGTATTTTTTTGATTATTATTGATAGTAAAAAAGTTATTGGTATTTATAATTCACATTTTTAGTTCCAAAATTACCCCAAATCCATAAAAAAATGGCAAAACTCATAACTTATGACTTTTAGACACCCGCTAAACGACGGCCGCCGCCCGCACCAAATGTAAAATTCGGTCAAATTCACCATTGAAAAAAAATGTGGGGATTATTTTTTCTTATTTCCTGAAAATTTCCACATAAATATGCTAACAGTACGATACCTAACAACACCCTCACGGATCGGACAGGGTTTTTTTTTACATGTTGTATGTTCTCGCTGCTGAGGTGAAAAGTTGTATGTGTTACACGAGAGCAAAGTTATTTGCATCTCGTGTCTTTGAATCCCTCGCAGCACTCAGGATTCTAACCTAGAATCACTCGCTACGCTCGTGATTCAATTATAGAATCCTTCGCTTACTCGGGATTCAAAATCAACACTCGCAGCAAAAAACGACTTTGCTCTCTTGTTGCACAAATAACTATATTAACGTTATATCTTTTATCTCTGTGTCTAAATATTAGGTATTAGGTAATCTATCTTAAAGCATTTTACTTGTTTTCCGATTTGAATTAATATTTAGAAGCTGTAAGATTAATGTTTTGTTTTTTCTGACCTCAGTCTGTAGGTATATACTTAGTCATTTAGGTATAATTTATTGCTGGGCACTGACTCCTAAAAATTGTTAAGTTTATAGGTTAATCGTAGGTTAGGTTAGGTTTATTATTATAGGTAGGTTATAGTATTATTTATAACTTTTTAGTGCTTTTAGGGTTTTTTGAAGTCGCTTTTTTTATTAGGTACATAAAGTCACAAGCAAACTTAGAAGAAATACGCTTCATGGTCTTGGCTTTTGGCTCGATTGTGCAGCTACAGTGGGTACTAGAATAAATGTCTTTTTATTTTATTCAGTGACATCCACTTATGTGAATTAAGTCTAAACATTCAAAATTCAAAAGTCATTTATTCAAAGTGGGGTGTCTTTCAGTGATTTTTTGAGTAGGTACCGAATGTAGGTGTTCTGCCGTGGGTATGATTATTGTTTGTGATAATAATAGTCGTTAATGAAATTAAGTCTCAATTTTTAGGAGTGTCGCCACGTGTGACTCTCCTCTGTCCCTCCATGTTGAAGAACGTTTGTGTAAACCACTAATGCTCGGTTCCTATAAACAAAACGAATCGTTTTACTTGCCAATGGTAACATTTTTTGTTTCCATACTAGCATATAAATAGATTCGTAAGCTAATTTTATGCTTTGTACTTTTGCCTTTGTACTTTTTTGAGTGTGAAAAGTTCAAATAAATAAATTCTACCTGTTCATTATTGGTAAAGATACAAGTTTTAATTTTAACCAAGAACGGTCCGTAATTATAGGAATCAGCCATTAACCACGATGAGCCATTAGTCGTCATCTTGATGCGTGCAAAATTAAATTCTACTTTGACGCTGAACTCGTAACGTGTCAACCAAATTCCGAGTGGACTCCTATACGATCTAGCTCGTATGAGCGCACTCGGTCCGAGAGTATTCGTCTAGTGAAAACCCAGCCTTACCAAGCCACGCCAAGTTCCCATCCTTCGAGTTTCAGAATTTATACAATTTCATCCAGTATAAATACAAGTGCAGTGCATTTACGACGGCCGCTACCATTAGATGTTAGATAAATTTGGTTAATATTAATTGGATATTTTTTTATAGCTGAAAACGTACTTGATCCCTAGACACTTTTGATGTGTGTAGTTTTAAAAAATGCGGGCTCGATTTAGGAGTCCGGGATGTATAACGAAGCTAAACAGTAAGGCTTCAATAACGAAGCGATTTATGAAATGATTGGCGTACTTAGCATAATAACATAATCAGACCTCCTTTCGGTGAGAGGGAATGGGCCGTAATCCACCCGTTTACTAAGTATTTAATTATGATTTTGTTTTTATAGAAAATATTGTAAGTATCAAAATTAATGGGATGACTCTACGACCAAAACTCATTAATGATGATCACAATTATTATGAAACTGAATACAAATATCTAAGTCACCAACTCATAAACGTGGTGTGTGAAGTACAGCAAACAGACATGAACTTGGTGGTGGCGGACAGATTCGTTGATAAAGCCAGGAGATATCATAAGAAAGGTAATAAATAATCTTTAACCGTTGAAATGTTATTGAAGAAACTCATAAATAAAGGACAGGTTGTCATTTTTCCGGACCTTTCGACTTATATTCTCTTAGAAAATGAATAAGGATAAAGAAGGATCTGAAAATACATGTTCGGACTTTTACGCAAACTTCCGGCTTTTTTCAGGACTTTTCGAATTTCGAAGTTGTAACTCTAAGTGTGTCGGTGCGAATGTTGTGTTGTGAAGTGTTTCAGAATCTAGTTTACACGCGTAGATATAGCAGACACACAAAGTTTCCACTTTGAAGGTCCTTCACCTAACTTCATTATTTTGTTACTCATTTAGTTTTTTTGTTTATGGTCCTGTCCTGATATCAAAATTATTAAATATTATCCGGATTATTGTATCTTTTAAATTATTTCTACAAGACACATAAGTTACATTAGTAAGCACACGCTTGTATTCTATTAAAGTCTTAAGAAACAGTAACAGTAGCCGAACTCAGCATGGGATTGATGTATTATTATTTGTAAGTGACACCGGGCTCACCAATTTAAACTTCAGTTTCAACATACATTTTTCGAGGTATACTCGTAAGTTTGGCGTAACTTAAACAGGACGTTGAAACAAAATCTTATTTTTATTATTACAGAACTAATAAAAAACAAAAAGTCTGAGATGTCGTTTTATCTAAATCTTATGGATGACAAGAAATTAATATGTTCGGCTGATAATAATATGAGTGGTGACAATGAAGAAAAAGTCATTATTCGTTTTTCTTCAGGCAATTTCTCTATTGGTAAGTAGAGTGTCAGCTGACATGACCTTATAATAATATACAGTCCTTTCACAGTTATTTTACCTCTGATAGCAACCCAACAGCAAACGAAAGCAAAGATCGAAATAAAGATAATTTTGAGTTTGACAGACTTGTCAATGGCAGCAACCCAACTGCAACCTTAGAACAAGGAGAATAAAGATCACTATGATTTTGACAGGGGTGCCAAATCAGAGGTAAAATAGCTGTGACAGGACTGTAGCGATCACTAAACTTCTGCCTGTAGTGTAGTAAGCGCAGTTCCTCACGATGTGCACTCCGTCACACGCGGCCATCGTACAATCCATACTATACAAGTTGTGATACCTACTTGTATTTGAAAAGTCTTGTGAAAGACTTGTCGAAAACATTTATCATACATAAATATAATAACGTAAGTATTGACGTTGTTTCAGACATGTTTTGATAATATCTAGAGTCCGTGCCACCACTGCAGTCCTTTTGAAGCAGTGCTAGTGTCTATGACATTGCACCACATTGCATAAAAAAAAATTTAGTTCCACAATTTTCCACCGGACTTCATTCGTGGCGCCAACGGATCCTTGTAGTATGCTACAATAGCCCAGTCAATAACAACATCAAACATCGCAATCGCGCATGTAACTACGATTTTTTTCATATGTTGTTAGGTCCCCTTTTTTTTTTTTTTCTTTTTTTGGGTGGGTAATCATCAAATGACTTCTCCCGCTCTGGGTGGAGCTGGAGGGCGTGTCAGACTCTTACTGACTAAAACCCACCCGTGTTCCTTCTCTTGCCTGTGCAATGTCAGGGGGCCACGGTATCCCTTTCGGACTTTCCCGCAACCCCGGCTTGTTAGGTCCCCTGAGAGTAGTTTGTACCCAAGTTCGCAACCCTGAAAACCTTGTGCTACTCCCATGGTGCTCGAAAAATTGCGAAGTACTGGCAAAGTGTTTTTTTTTTAAATATACTGTAACGACGCGTATTTAGGTATCTTTGTTGAATATTTTTGTGAAGCAAGCTAAATTTGCTACAATTTGAGCCAACCTAATCACTCTAGGCCTATTGGTTGCGAAGATGCAGCGAGTCAAAGATGGGCATTTTTTTCCAAAAAGTGAAAAATTATCGATATATTATGATTTAGTGCTCTTCATAGCTGCATCTCGTGGGTATCATCTATCTAAAATCTAGCTACGTTTTTACAAAAGTGGTTGAAAACATAGCTGAAGTATCCCGTAATAATGACTCTATTTCGGTGCCACCACAGTGTACGTTCCGTTTCTTCGATGGTGGCATCGAAATGATTCAGTCAGAGCCATTATGACGGGATACAAGCTATATTGTATATTTTCAACCAATTTGAACCATTTTTTTTATCGTGTGGAAATCACGGAACACGACGCTCCATTGTCTCGGGCCTTTCACTTCCGACCATGGACTGGACCATGTCCGGAAGCGAGAGAGTATCCGCAGCACCAGCCGCCGCGACGAGGTCACGGCGTTGCACTGCCCAAGCAGGGCATTCCTCAAGAATGTGCTTTGCCGTGTCATCGAGGCAGCTGCAATGGTGGCAACCGGGTGACGGTTCCCGGCCTATTCGACACAGGTACTTTCCAAAACACCCATGTCCGGACAGCACCTGTGTCAGTCGGAAAGTAAGGGCGCCATGCCGTCTCTCCAGCCACTTCCTCACAAGGGGCCTTACCACCGCTATAGTGGCGTGCTCTGCGCTGGGTTGCGCAAGCCGCTGCTCCCACTCCACCACTAGAGCCTGGCGGAGCTCAGCCTTGTACACCTCGACATGACGAGGCTGATGCCTCAAAGGCCTTGCCTCTCTTCATCCCGAAGTGGTGATCCAGCCAAGAGGCTCGCCACCTCGAAGGAGATCGTACGGTATCCTTTTATCACCCTGACGGCCATTGCTCTCTGAGGTCTTCTCAGTATTGCAATGTTGCGGACCGTCAGGTTGTCCGCCCATACAGGCGCTCCATAGAGCGCCATGGACCGTACGACTCCAACATAGAGCCTCCGGTAGGAAGTATTTGGCCCCCCCAGATTAGGCAGCAAACCAATTTGAACCTGGACACTTGGTTAATTAGCCAAGAGCGTGATTAAGGCGCTACCCAAGCAGAGACACCGTAACACGTCCACTTTTTCGTCGCACTGTTAGCCGTAATGCTGCATATTACAAGCCATAATACAGTGTATAGTCAAGAGTATAAAAAAAGATTTACACAAAGATATTTAATAAAAATGATCTAGCAGCTTGAAAAAAAGTCGCCAAAGACCCAGAAAACCCTTTTCTGTTTCGAAATGCTCAATGTTTTGAGCGACAAGTATTTTTTTTATGTAACTATAAAAAAGGATAATTAGTCAACTAAAGAAATATGTTAACCAGTGAACTAAAATATTAATAATGAATTCATAATCATAATATCTTTATTGTGGGAATATGTTTGTTACAGGTCTTAACAATTTTTTTTTTAAGTTCCAATCTGTCCTGCCTAATAGGCATACAATTAAATTAGGAATTGCAATTATAACACTGAATTTGATGTTGAAACCGTTTTAGGTGTAAAAAAGGCATTCGGAAAGTTTTCAAATACATTTTTTACATCTAAAACTAAATATTCGGTGTTACGATACTAATTATTGCATTTCATAATCAGTCTTTTAGTTCACTAGTTAGCCATATTTCTTATTTCCATTCAGTAATATCGCCAAATTAATCAAAATAGCAAACCAGCTATTTGCGACGTTTCCCACTTGCTGTATAAACGCTCTTAAGATATTTAGTCATAAAACTGATACGAAAATATTGATAATTACCTCATGTCCTGTCAGTTTTTTTTTAAAAGGCCTAATTTTGTTCCATTCTAAAAAAAAAGCTCGTGATCGCGACGATAGGTCGTGGTCAAGCAAATGAAAATGAGTGGACTGTATAACATGGATATAATATGATAGAAATATGAATTACAAACGGGTCGGTTATAAAGTAACAAGGAAAATATGGACAATAAGAAAAACGCGTAAGCGCAGCCGTGCGTGGAGGTGTGCAACAGCTGACTGGTGTGGCGCGGGCGCCCGCCTTCCGTTGTACGGCCGGCTGGCTCGCCGCTGTCCCCGCACCCCTCGTTCACTGCCGCCAGCGCGCGGCGATGGTGAGAGTAGTGGTCTCAACAGCTCGCGACCGCCTATTCAACGTCTCCTGTGGCACCAACCATGTTCACATAACCTCTCTCGTCTTTTCAGATCAATATCCATTGCACATGGAATTGCCATCAAACGGTACAGTGATGGAACTCTATAGTGATGACAAACTCAAGGTTATTTTCTATGAGTTTGAAGATGGCGAGACATTACAGTTAAAATGTGGCCCTCTTCTCGTTCTTACGCCAGGACCAGTTCTATACCTACAAATTAAAGATTTTGGTAAAGTTTTGATTTTGTATTTGTTTAACAATACAGGAAAATCATATTTATGATTTATATATTTTTTTAGGTTCCCAGAATCCAGAGTCTTTAACGTACTTCGATGCATTGCATGATACGCAACAAATTTGTTTGCACACAAAGAAATATCGAACATCGAACAGCGTCCATAAAGAACCGAATGTTCGTTCGTGTGTACTCAGATTAAAAACCTCACTAATTTGTCCTTTATACAAAAATCGCTTATGATGGTCGATTTCATTTCAGATATATGCAAAAAAAATGGCTGCGCTATTTCTAAAACATTACACGTAACTCATAAAGATGAAATTACATGTTACATAAAAGAGCAAAAGTACGATCAAGTTTTTAGTGAAGAAGACAAAGTGCTTATAGAGATCAGAGTGATCCTCCGCGCGAGAGTAGCTGCAGACGTCTCAGCATCAAGTAAGTTGTATTTATTTTATTTATGGACGGAGAGAACCTCCTCGCACCGCACAGTTATCACACTTTCGGTACATCCAAGGGACACATTTTTTGTTCGCGGTGTCTTCTCTAGTTTACAATGATCTCAATGGCTATAATGATTGTGATATAGAAGAAAACTCGAAACATTATTCCGTCAGGTTTTTATGCTGCCAAAGTGATATCCGATATTTTATATCGAGGTATCACATTCTTCTAAATTTAACTGAGTAGGCAATACAAGCATTGACACAATTTTTGAAGCCGATGCAACATCCTATATTTTGGATCCACAAATGATCACATAGACATCATGTCGTCATCAATCATGAAATCAAATGATATTGTCGTGAATTGTAATATATTTATGCTCGTGACGTGTACAGGCTTCCCGAAGACATTTCCTTGTCTTTCTTTGTTTTGCACTTATATAAATAAATCAATGTTTTGTTTTTCAGTAGAAAACTCTCCTAACACTCTTATATACTATATGTCTGCGGTAGGCGTCGCAGTCTTAATAATATTGATGATAATATTATATTTATCAGTTAAGAAGCGTGGCTACTGTACAAGATCGAGTTCGCAAGAATTGCCACCAGTACCAACGCCGAGACCCGACGTAAGTTTTTTCTCTATTTTAGTTCTAACTTCTAAAAAATGTTGCTGTACACTATGACAGAAACAGTTGATTAAGTGTACGTTTTTACTTTCAGCCGGGCACTGTGTATTATGAGAACATGTTGGCCGTCTTTAAACCAGTCAACGACCGGGAGGCTGCAGATGTGGAGCCTCATTATGAGGAGATTCGATAGTCATTACTTGACTATTGAATCTTTATATGGTGGTCATGCTGTGGTCGGGTCTTTTCATTGTTTTGTTATTTCTCAATTTAGGTTCAACACTGAGTACAATATTCTTTAAGTATAAAGTTTTTACATAGAATATTATTAATAATTTATTTCAAAACTCCTCATTCCCTCTTTGAACTAGAGACTGACCAAAAATGGGCCGAAAACGAAAATAATTGTATAGTTTGTCGATGTATTATTGTTGAAAAAAGTATGATAATAGTAAAAGAAAAACAGTGTCATTCTTGTAACGGTTGAATCAATATTTTCTCAGAAAAAAAGAATTGCAAGCATGGATTGTCGAAAGTTGCGCGCGGATAGTTCTTGTGATATAAATTTAAATGGTTTAACTTTGTTATACATAAACTCCGTTTGAAATAAGATGAGACATTTTAAAACCTCTTTTATAGTCCATTCAACCGATTCTGACTTCTATACCGTAGGCATAAGGATGCCATTAAAACCAAAAAAGTATGGACTGCAGTAAACAAGTGGTTACAATACCAACTGTTTACTGCAGCTATCATTTGTCATGCCACCAACGCAATAGCAGTCAAAATCGGTTGAATGGGCTGTAAAAAAGGTTTATTTAAATGTCTAATCAAATGGGGTATAGGTACTTTTACCAAAAAAAAACCTATCGACAAACATATGTACACAAAATATATAAAAACCTGAACAATGGGAAAACAAGCATTGTATTGTCAAATCAATCTCAAACTGGACTACTCTAAAAACCTTTGAAGACGTTTTTGGATATTTGTTATATTCGGAAGTTGTGAGAAAAAAACGCACTACGCTATCAAATTCATTGACCACAGTCTTTGAATTTGAGCCACTTGCAGGCTTAGAGATGAGACGTTTTTGGTACGTGGTGTGGACGTGCATTATCATGCATAAGCAGTAAAGGAATGACAACGTCTGATAAAATCGTTTCAGTGGAAATCTGTCCATGGAGATTGCCTCCGATCTAAACCAGTTCGGTTCTTCCGACAATCCAAATACCCGCCCATATCATGATTGTACTGCCACAGTATGCATGGACTTCCAGGCTTGATTTTAAACGTTCTTGGCATCCAGGGGTCCTCCAATACCGTATACGTCTAGTATCTGGCCTCCTGACCGGTCAACCTTTGGGTGATGCAAAGACAAACAGTGGTAGGTGCAATTACAAGAAATTGAGGAATATTTTTAAAGTAATAAAGATACACATCTTTGACAAACTATAATTATAATATACATACCTAATTATATATAAATATAAGCATAAATAGTAAGTAAGTAAGTAAGTATATTTATTTGTTTAAACATGGTATACATACATTGCATGCAAGATATTACAGTAGAAAAGAAAGTTCAAACATGTTCAGCCGCGTGACGTGGCGTACAAATTGTTGAGTGGCGTACAGTTGCTGGGTTTTAAACCGGGACTACACTTATTAAATTCAAAATGATAAAATTACTATAACAATCGTACTACATTATCAATACAATTCAATTATCAATTCTATTCAATGTCAGTTCAATTATCAATTCAATTCAATGTCAAGTTAATTATTAATTCAATTATGTCAAGTTAATTATTAATTCAATTCAATGTCAATTCAATTTAATTATCAATACATTATACAATAAAATAAATTAAAATACATAATCATCAAGAAAAATTATCCTCTTTCATAAATTCCGAAATACTATAATAAGATCTCTCTATTAATAATTTTCTCAATTTCAATTTAAGGCCAGATACATCCAATAATCTCCATGACTTGGGCAATTTATTAAATATGGTCGGAGCCATGTAATAAATGCTCTTATGCAAAAGAGCAGTTTTACCGCCGCGAACACAGAGTAGAGTATTGTCACGTCTATTCCTTGGCACAGCATCAGACAAACGTTGGAATAAGTTAGGATGACTTACAGTGAACATTACCGTTTCCAAAATGTATAATGAGGGTAATGTCAATATTCTATGCTCTTTAAAATAGGGTTTGCAGCTGTCTGTTGTTTGAAGTCGAAACATCGATCTGATGCATCTTTTCTGGGCCCGAAACGCTACTTCATTGTCCGTACTATTTCCCCAGAAAATAACTCCGTATCTAAGAATGGATTCAGCCAATCCATAGTACGCAGTAATTAATGCATCTTTATTGAGAACCGCTGCTAGTTGTTTCAAAGCGTAGGCTGCACTACTTATTTTCTTACTCAGAGCTTCTATTTGGGGCTTCCAACACAACTTATCATCAATTATAAGTCCCAGAAATTTTGTTGTGTCAGTTGCATTTATATTAATATTATTATACTGGACATTATTATTGTTAGCTGTATGTGTACGTTGTCCGAAATGAATTACATTAGTCTTTTTTAAATTAATGATTAAATTATTATTATTAAGCCAATTTATGATAGATATAAGCGAATTATTAATGTCATGTTCATACGTACTTTTGTCATTACAAGCTATAGTCACAGTGCAATCGTCAGCAAAAAGTGTCATTGGGTGGTCAACAGCTTTAGGCAAGTCATTTATATATAAAGTGAACATCGGAGGGCCCACCACACTGCCTTGCGGTACTCCGTATATTACTTCTCGTTCCTCGGATCTTACAGTTATCTCACGTTTGTTGCAAATTTGACTTATTTCGGTAACCTGCTTACGTTTGTGAAGATAAGATTCAATTAGTTTTAAGACGTTACCCCTAATACCATACGCTTCAAGTTTCGCTGCTAGGGAATTGTAATGCACACAATCAAAAGCCTGTGTCATGTCGCAGAAAATGGCGCACACAGGTGTCCTCTTATCTACGTTTAACATGACATTATGTTCATAATTCATAAATAGCCAGATTTATACTTTTGTTTTTGCGAAATCCCTTTTGTTCGTCAGCTAAAATGTGATATTTTTCTAAATAATTGTTGATTTCCCCCGATATATATTTTTCGAAGACTTTGGATAACACTGGTATAATCGCAATCGGTCTGTAGTTTGACATCAATTCGTGATTTTCCTTCTTATAAAGCGGTTTTACTATAGACTTTTTTAAAGAATCAGGAAAGGTGCCTGCGCTTATACAAAGATTGATAATGAAACATAAGTGTGTAGATATTATCAATGCAACTGCTTTTAATATTTTTGTGGCAATACCATCATAGCCAACGCTGTTCGTGTTTCTAAGTTTCATTATAATATAGAATATGTTTATAAATATACATAAATACATGAATATATTAAAACAAACAATGGGAAAACATTAACGTTGTGATGATACCGCCAGCTTCTTGCGAATATGCTCGCGAACTTTAACTTTAAAGAATAATCGGTTGGTTGCCATCCTGGTTTCCTGGGGGAGCGCATTCCACAGAGAGATAGACTGAACGAAGAAGGAAGAATGAATGAAATGACGTTATTGTGTTTAAAATTAGGTTCATACTATGGAATATTATGCTCATGACCATAATTTTGTTTGGGTCGGGGTTTCATCCAAAATAAAACCGACTGTATAAAAATAACAAACTACATAAAGTAACATAAAGTCACTGCAATGTGGCTATTGAAGTCCACACATTTACTAGTGAGCAATACTGTTTCTGACAACCTGTAAGTATGACTAAAATAACTAGAGTGTGCACCAGGAAGGAAAGGTACATAGACGTCTTTTAGCGTTGGAATGTCACTTAACCGTTTTTTGTATTGTATCCGTTGACATACGAGTATTATTTGAAACAATTACGAGTACAACTAAATTACGGTCACCGTCTTTTAGAATTGTGTAAATATGGTGTAAACGGACAGCAGATATATTATGTGGCGTAGCTCTCACTGTGCTACGGCGTAGCTCACAATGTGCTACGGCGTAGCTCACACTGTGCTACGGCGTAGCTCACACTGCTACGATTGGTTTGGATAGGAAATCGGTATTCACCATTATTCGGCTTGCTAAATCAGACAGCACTTAGTAGTCGCTCTGTGTACAATACTGAAAGTCAGGCGCACCTGGTTAGACTGAAAGCCGAACACTACATTAATGGCAAAAGGCTAAGATGACTATAGAAATTATGATCTGTCAATATTTTCTATTTGGTTCAAAGCTTCTATGAAATGGCAGAGAATAACGTTTTATGCAATGAATAAAAGCTTTTTGGAAATTTTAGCTTATATGCCAAAAGTTAATCTTATCTTTAATAGGAAGATTTGAAACATTAATTAGCTAAAGTGCTTGATAAACCTATAAATGAATCAATACCGGAGACTCGTTTTAATAAAATTCAAAGAAGTGAAAATTGATTCGAGGAGGACTAGGTTTCGTACTGTTACAGCTAGAATAAATTCAAAGTAAGTTTTATTTTCTTAACATTCTCAATTTCTCATACATGCTTGCTTTTGCTTCTATTCCTTTGATTGTTTTGAGAGAATTGGTCAGGGAGACGGACTACTAAATAGAAAATAAAAATACGGAGGCAAACACCAACGCGAAAAAGGTGGTGGCCTAACATGATTTACGAATTTGGTACCTGTCCAATTTACTTTTACGTTACAAAGTTCCTTAGTAGGCATGTCATGAATTTTGTTTGCCTGTTCAAAATTATTAGCAACAAAAAAAAAACCGTAGCCTAAAGAATATGCAATAATATTAGTTATTCTACTACTTATTTCATTTGGTATAACTATAATTTGCAAACAAATTTTATTTTTACATCAATTTTGTATTTCAGGTTAGTAGGAGTACTAGTAGCAGAAACTGAAACGGCCTGCAGAAAAGAATTACATGAGGCACAGATAGCAAACTAAACAGGAAAATTAAAAAAAAAGTGTTCTATGAACAAGTTTTAATAGCCAGCTTAGAGTATTATTAACGAACGTATAATTTTACAATGTTTGTAAATATGTGAGCACCATGCATCTATCACATAATTAGTTTATGTCATTGCTTCATTTTTCATTCTTTTTACCTATCGTGGTATAGTAATCTTATTCTAGGTGCATCGTCTTCACTTAAAATTATATAATTAATGTATACAAGATATTGTGAAAATATTTTAAAAGAGTAACGGAGGAGTTTCTTGCCCATTCTTCTCCATACGAAAACTACCTTTTGGAATGATACATAGGTGGATACAGAAAAAAAAAATTCTCATCGCTAGAATCATTTTTTTTTTTTTTTTTAATTTTGACGTTAAAAAGTGCCTATTTTGTGCCTAATTGAAATAAATAATTAGACTTTCACTTTGACTTTGAACTACTCCCTAAAATGCCTTCTTATAAAAGTTTGTAGAATAATATTAGCATTTGCATTTCCCCTTGCAACTTCTTGAGTTACTTCATTTGTATGATATTCATTGATATTACTACTCTCTAAATGCATGTCTCCATCATGTTTAACTGCAATGTTCTGAAGTACTGCTTGAGCCACTATGGTTGATTTCACATTTTCTAGTTTGCAGGTAAAAGGCTTTTACAAGCGTTGTTTTCACACACCAAAGCAGCGTACCAAATTTCGGTGGCATATGGGAGGCTCTTTTTTTTTTTGGGTGGGAAACCATCAAATGACTCCTCCCACCCTCGCGAGCGGGAGGGCGTGTCAGACTCTTACTGACTAAAACCCACTCGTGTTCCTTCTCTTGCCTGAGCAATGCCAGGGGGCCACGGTATCTCTTTCGGACTTTCCCGCAACCTCGGCAGGCAATGGTCTCATCGGACCCCTTCACTCGCTGACACTCTTTGAGGCGCGCGTGGAACACAACGCGGGCCGTCGACCCGGGCTTGGTCCTTGCCGGACGGCGAGCTACCCATTGCTCACCGTCCGCAAGCCCGCGCCTACGGTGGCCGGGAATCAGCAATTGATTCCCGACGCCCTGGGCGTCTCCTCCTGCGGCGGCTAGGGGTGTGAGGGCGCGAAATTTGCCTCTCCCTCACGCGCTCCGCCTCCTCCTTTGCAAGCATTACTGCTTCGCAGAAGGAGGTGACGGCCTCCCATGCCCTCTCGCTCCGCACCATGGCCTGGACCAGGGCCGGACGCGAGAGATCCCCGCCACCGATCGCATCCACGAGGACACGGCGGTGCTCTGCCCAAGCCGGGAATACCTCCACCGTATGCTCCACCGTGTCCTCCGGGCGATCCACGCAGTGATGACACCCGGGCGTTTCCTCCCGCCTTATCCGAAACAGGTGGCGCCTCTCCAGCCACTCCTCAAAGTGGGGACTTATCGCCGCAATAGTGGCGTGCCCAGCACTGGGTTGCGACAATCGCACTCTCCATGCCGCCATGAAATCCCGTCGGAGCTCTGTCCGCTGTGCCGCGATTTCTCGCGGCATCGGAGTCAAGCCCTGGCGTTTCGCCTCCTCGCGCCACTCCCAAATATGCGGTGTATATAAATATACTCCTATATGGGAGGCTGGTGTCCGTTCAGTAAAAAAACATTAAAAAATTAGAGTAAATGGTTCCACAAAGTTGACTTATGGAGCCGGTGACCCCCCCGGAGGGTTCACTTCCAAAATGTATGGCGGCATGGCGTATGAGCTCTATGAAAAGTGGGTGGAGTCAGAAGGGTTAACGTGGATCAAATATGTAGATTTCGATAATGCTCGCACCATGAGTTTTACGGAGTCTTACGCCTAGCCTTACTTAGAAGGTAAGCTCGATAGATCGTGTCGTCTAGCTAACTTCACTATTATGTTTTGTTTCTTTCTTTCTCAGTAATAAGAAGAGAGAACGGCTCATATGATCAAAACGTAGTAGTATTACTATGGTAACAATACGTTTGCGCTTAAGTTAATCATTGCGGACGGTCAACGGCATTAGGTTTATAACCGTACTATAAAACACTGTAAAACGAAATAAAATAGTGTTTTCAGGGGGTTTTGTCGCTACACGTAGTTTCTAACCCTTTATATGTTCAGTGAATATTTGTAGGTGCGAACAGTTTGTCGATAGGTTTTTTTTTGGTAAAAGTATAATAAAATTAAACTGTTTAAACTTAACACGAACTATCCGCACACTGTCCGTTAGATGGCGCTGACGTGTAAACATTGCTTTTGACTGTGCTCCTGCTAAAGCGATTATAAAAAATAGCTAAATGTTACTTCGGACAGTGTAACATATTATAAAGTGAAAGTTATGATAAAAACGAACTGTGACAGTGTTTTCGTCGATTATTGTGCACGAACATCTGAAATACCAGAGTTTCTACGGTATCCAAAAAGTGACTTGCATAATACGGAACACATCAGTGAAACACAAAAATAAAAAAATAAACATACCAACTTTAACTGAGGCACTTGTTGAGGCAAGTCTATGAACTGGCAGAAACTAGTTTATTTAAAAAATATATAAAAACAGCAGTAAAAAATTAAAAATCATACTAATTCATCTAAGACATGGTATGGCTCTAAATAGTGTCAACTATCGCATCGCCAAACCTGAGCGACCACAACGCAGTACACTACTTCCACCTTTTCCTCGAAGCTTTTCAGCTTTGCACCAGCTTCCAAACACCCTGTATAATTTGTGTCGGGGGTTCTTATTGACTCCTGTCTAGTTCATTATCATCATCTTCCCTTGTCCCATGTTACGTGGAGTTGGCGCACCACGTTTTCTTCTTCCACTCTCCCCTGTCAACCGTCACGCTATCATTGACTCCCTTCTCTTTCATATCATTCCTCACACAATCCATCCATCGTTTCTTCGGCCTTCCTCTCCCTCTCCATCCATCAACATTTATATTCATCGCTCTTTTAGTCACATGCGTTTCCTCCCTCCTCATCACATGACCTTATCAAGCGATTTCTTTTTTTTTTCTATCACGGTCAAACTTACCCATATATATAATTTTTTTACTTCATACATTTTCGTCACTCCACACATCCATCTCAACATTCTCATCTCCGCTGCATGAAATCTTTTTTCATCCGTCTTCTTCAAGGCCCAGCATTTCGATCCAGTCCATTCCTGTCTAGATGAGAGATTAATAATTAAATAAAACATGAGCATGAGGTCCTGGGTTCGATCCCCGGTTCGGGCAAAGTGTTATTGGGATTTCCATTTGGAATTTCTCAGTAGCAGCCCGTAGTCTCGATTTATGCCTATTTATGATATTTTTTTTCAATTTGCGAGTGGTGTGAGACACATGGGTTACAGGTAAATCCATCGAAGATTCAGGTCATTGTTGTTGGCAGCTCAAGGATGATCCCCAAGTGGACGCAACTTCCCCAAGTTCAATTTAACGGAACTGCCATTCCAGTAAGCGAAAAGGTAAAGAGCCTTGGAGTTTGGATCGACAAACATCTTTCTTGGGGTCCCCAGCTACAGGACGTAAGCCGCAAATTTTTTGCATCTGGTAAGTCCCTGAGACGATTGCAGGACTTTCATCCAACTGCCACTAAGACTGTGCTTGCACAATCCCTTTTACTTCCCATCCTTGATTACGCTGATGTCTGTTATCTCGATCTCACTGAGGCACAACTAGATAAACTTGAGCGACTTCAAAACTTTTGTATAAGATTAATATTTGGCCTGCGCAAATATGATCACATTTCTGAATTTCGTACAAAGCTCAAGAGGCTTCCCATACATCTTCGCCGGAATTCTCATGTCTTATTTCAGCTCTACAGTATTCTGTTCATTCCTATAACCCCCTCTAATCTTAAAGAACGTTTCAAGTTCCTTCATGATACACTTAATAGATATCTGAGGTCATCGGAAAACTTAAGACTAGAGATGCCGATGCATTCCACCAGCTTTTATGACAAATCTTTTACAGTTCAAGCAGTACAATTATGGAATGCCTTGCCTGTGTCGATAAGGTGTGCTCAATCTTTGTCAACTTTTAAAATTCTGGTAAAAAAACTCTCCTTAAACATCATTATTACATAAAGTTCCTTGCTCTTGTTTCATGTTTATAATCTTATATAAGTTTATCTAAGATACGGACGTGCATTTTCACTTTTTTTTAAATATCAATTTTGTTTATCGATATTTTTTTATTTATTTTAGAGTGATTATATGGCTTTTATGTACAGTCTGTTGTCAATATTATCTGACCCACCCTAAAAACAAACGAATTTGGACCTTCTAACATTAACATTAAGGTTTATTCAATTTATATGAGCTTATCAGGCGAGTGCTAGGACTTGATGAACAAATACAATAATAATACAGACACGCAAATTTGATCTTTAAGACGTTAGCATTAGGTTTATGTTATAACTACTTGTTATAATATAATTAGTGTAATAGCTTATTTTAATAACCATGTTTAAGTAAGTCTGGTCTCGTGGTCTGTGTATAAGACTGAGGGAAACAAGTTGCGAGATCAAATCCTGCGTTGAAGATATTGTTTTGCTTTCAATTTAGAATTTATTCCAAAACTATTTCTTGTATTATTGTAAAGAACTATAGACAGATAACCTTCAAATATAAACTTTATAATATGGTAATATTTTCGCATAACTTGTAATAAGTGGGTAGTCAAAAAATAAATATTCGTATTCATTATAAAACCTAAGGGTATGCAGTGACTACGCGCAAACATATATTATAACCTTGCCTTACTAAATTGAAAAAACTTAACTTAAAGTTTTTTAATTTACCCACCTGATTATAAAATAAGTTATTAGGCGTAAATCACAAATAAATTTAAAAAGGAACTGATAATAGTTGGACTGTTTCCGAACCCACATGTTTTTCGTTGCCAATCCAGCATCAAACCGTTAAGCCACAAGAACTTGTTTTGAATAAGCGAAATTAAAGATTTGGTTGTAATTATGTAGTGTGACTAATAGCTTTCAACTTTAATGTCAACGAGATAATGATTAGAATAGCTTAACAAAATGATATATAATGCCGGTGGCTCCAACAATGTTGGGTGGGTTTACCTTAACGTTACGCGTTAAAGATCAAATTTGCGTGTCTGTATTATTATTGTATTTGTAAATCAGCACTGTCTGATAAGCTCATATAAATTGAATAAACCTTAATGTTACATGCACAGGGTCTAAATTTGTTTGTTTTTAGGGTGGGTCAGATAATGTTGACAACAGACTGTACCTACTGCAAAAAAATGGTTCGGATCTGGCCGCTGCGGCACAAGTAATTGCTTATTCAATTTTGTAGTTAACAATTTTGTAGTAGGCCGCCATTTTGAAATTTCGCGATTGGATTAGGGGTACTTTGTTAATAATAACAAAAGCCACAAAATACCCGACTTTTATTTAATTCGAACTTCGTCTTTTAAGATACTTTTTCACTCACTTTTTCGTTTTTCCAATTCCAGGTTTTCAGGGCCAAAAATAAACAATAATTATTTTTTTTTGGATTTTTTAAAATCATTAGTCCCTTTATAAAATTATCTTCTGAACAACTTTTACTGGAAACATTTTTTTGTAAATCCAATAGTTTTTTAAATAACTTTCAAAAACCAAAAAAGAGTCGATTTTACATCTACACTCGAGAGCAATGAATCCGGGTCACTTAAAGAATGTTAAAAATCTCGGAAACTAAAAATGATAGGTTAATGCAATAAATTGTATTTAATAGACAATGTAATACTCCTTAAATGAAAGTAAAAAAAATATGAGTCACCATACATTTTATTAACACAAAATTACATAAAGAAAAAAACTGCTGATCTCTCCTTAAAACAAAAATAGGAAACATGAAATTTTTGAACTTTATTACGATTTTCTTGAATTTTAATACTTCGTATTGCCTCCTCGTGCTTCCATTACTGCGTTTACGCGGTTTGGCATGCTGTACACCAAGTTCCTTATACGATTTTGGGGAATATTCTCCCATTCCTCTGTGAGAGCAATTTTGAGCTCACGAAGCGTGATTGGGGGAGGGTTTCGTTGTTTTACGCATCTGCCTAGCTCGTCCCAAGCATGCTCGATCGGGTTGATATCCGGGCTGCGCGCTGGCCACTCCATACGAGTAATGTTCATCTCTTGAAGGTAGTCATTCACAATCCTACCTGTATGAGGTCGGGCATTGTCATGCATAAATATAGCATCCTCACCTAAATTGACCATAAATGGACCAACGTGATCATTGAGGATTTCTTCCACATATCTTTCGCTAGTTAAAGAGCCGTTTTCTATGATCACCAGCTCTGTGCGACTTTCAGAAGAAATTCCGGCCCACACAAGTACAGACCCACCACCGTAGGCTACTTTTTCTTCGATGCATGCTTGCTTGAATCTTTCCCCTGGTCTTCGATACACTCTGTGTCTTCCATCGTGCTTGTAGAGCATAAATTTTGATTCGTCGGAGAACATAACTTTTGACCAATCTTCAATACTCCAATTTACGTGGCTATATCTTAGTCTTGAAATACGATGCCCACGCTCCAGTTTAGGGCCGTTTGCAGGTCTAAGGGGTTTTAAGTTAGATTCAGCAAGCCGACGTCTTACTGTCCATGCACTTGGGTTACTTCGTCGAAACTGATTTGTGAGTTCAGTTCCTGTAAGAAAGCGATTTCGAAGCATGGTGTTCACCAAGTATCGGTCTTCTCGTGCTGTGGTACACCTGGTTCTGCCCGTTCCTGGTCTGCGTAGGTTAGAACCAGTTTCTTCGTAACGTCGGAGAACTCTTTGTACTGTTGACAGCGACACACCGACAGTCCTGGCTGTATCGCGCTGACTCCGGCCGGTTTCCAGCATTGTAAGTATTCTGGTGCATTCTTCAGGCGTAAGCGACATAATTTCAGCTTGAATAATGAATATAGAGCACTATCAACATGGTTTATGTACCCACATAAATGACAGATTACAAACAAAAGCAAAACCAAATGCTGTAATTTCGTAGTTCCATCTTCGAAAGTGGCCCTTTTTCAAATTTGATTTTTTTATGATATAACTTTACAATAACTAAGAAGTTTTAATACCTTCATTTAAGGAGTATTACATTGTCTATTAAATACAATTTATTGCATTAACCTAGCATTTTTAGTTTCCGAGATTTTTAGGATTCTATATGACCCGGATTCATTGCTCTCGAGTGTATTTTGCAATATAACAGTAAAACTGAACAGAAAAACTGAGATACGCGTCATAACGCGTATCTCAGTTTTTCTAGAGACTTCAGGATGTAACTATACATATTTTTTTGTTAATTTTGAACCAAATTTCGGCTTGTTGGCATCGACCACCACTGGCTGTCCCATTTCCCTGGGGCCGTGACTACAAAGGTTTTCCGTAAAAGATCGCTTTAAGCGATAAGACCGCCCATTGTGTCACCCTATGTAAAATTTATTTATTTATTTATATATACTTTATTGTACACCACAAAAACACATAACAAAAAGAAAAAAATTAACACTACAAAATATACAATGGGCGGCCTTATCGCTTTCCGCGATCTCTTCCAGGCAACCTTGGAATGGACAGTGATTTGCCTGGACATAAAATGGGGCTGTCGTTGGTGCAAATAAAAAGTATACAATATACTAGAATAGATACACAGATAAATACATATCCTAAATAATAGATACATAAATACATACATACTTACTAAATATATAAACAACGAAATGTTTATGATCCGAATTTATGTTTGTAATTTGTATGGTATACAATAAAGAGTATTCTATCTATCTATGCCCAGTCGATACCAATCAGCTGCCTGTCAACAGGAGCGGAGCGAGGCAGTGGAGCGGAGAAATGTTTCAATAATAACCAATAGGAGCGGAGGTCTGAAGCGGAGTTTTGATTCTTTTGGTTAATATTGGCACATTTCTCCACTCCGCTGCCTCGCTCCACTCCTGTGGACAGGCTGGCTTACATGGGACTTAAACATAACTGGTGAAATATGGGTGTACTATAGGTACATCTCTGCCTAACCCTTTATGAATTACAGGCGTGATGTTATGTTATATTTATTAATAAAACAACGAATAATATAATTAAATTACATTTTATTATAATTAATTTCAATTATAATTCACAATAATATTATTTATGATCACAATTTATTTTTTGTACCCTTATTTTTATACTACTCCTAACACGGAATAGTTTTTTTTAGAACATATCATTTAGGGAAAAATATGAAAAAATCATTTTAATTTCGTGTTTTTACAAAACTAGTGTGATTGCGTCGCTGACTAAACCAAAATTCGAGTATATCTTTCTTTTACAAGGCGATTGAATGTGCGCCTTTATCGTGGACGTTCACGTCCACGTCACGGCAATGCGATAACACAGGAAAGTAAAATATATTTAAATATAATTACGAAAACTCTTAAATTTCCGTTCACGATAACGTGTACTGGTACGTATTTCCATACATTTTATGGACGTAGACGTCCACGATAATATCGTCACGTTAGAATTTATGAAACCGCTTTTATTTACTTCCATCTCGTTCTAGTTTTATTTTAAAGAAAGAGAAAACAATACCAATAAAATCTTCACTTGACATTGTGTGAAAAAACTTATGATTTATTTTATTTCGAGTGTTTTTAGATAGGTTTCAAATAGACAATTTTATTTCAAAAAAGTTCTTATTATTATTTTGAAACTGCAGTCGGAAAATAACATTTATTATATAAAAATATTTTTAATGCAAACAGATTCTTAGAGAAAACCTAGAAATAGGCTAATAATACCCTGGACGTGAATGTGTTCAATACGTATTTTGGCACGAACTTAGGACAGTCAAAATTGACAATTATATTACAAAGAAAAACACATTTATATCTTGCACGTATATTATAACTGCTATTAAATTAAATGCAACCGAAACTCACATTCAAGCTATTTTTTTTGGTCGCAAGCTAGTTTGTCGTTAATGGGAGCCATTTTCCGTTGATTGCTACGCCAGTCAGTATTAATAAAAAAAAATAACGAAAGCTATTTTTTTTTTGGTAAATATTTAATTGATCCCTTAAAAATGTATAGATCTTCTAATATTGGACACTTTTTTAAACTAATGAACCTCTAAAAACATTTTGCGCTTTTAATGATGCACACTCTTATTGTGACTCTTTTTAACTGCCTGGCCTTTATCACAGTTAATTCCAGTAACTAAGCTAGATTACCCCGATCAATCGGGTACGGTTAGGTTGGAACCGTGTCTAACCACGCACGAGCCGAATTGGTCGTGAACTAGGCACCCAGACCAACTGGGTTAGAATAGGTTAGAACTGTGATAGAGGCCCGCGAGTGTTTCATGCAAGTTGGTGGCAGTTACTTTGCTATTTTGTGTTTTAAGAACCCAAAATAGGAATTATTTGAGGTTCACAAAAAGAGGCGCAATCATTATATTAGTGTGTTCAATAATATTTTTAGAAAAGCAATAAGGAAACGATTTGTTTGTTTTCTTTGTTTCTATTCATGAAGTAGGTAACTTTCCCTTGTCTATCGCGGTACCTATTTGATCTATCCAATATTAGACAGTTTCCTTATTTGCTTTTCAATTTAGAAGAAATAACCAAACTGATTACTGAATTAGTTAACTTGCTTCTTCTTCACAACTGCAGGATGGCTCGGTGATAGAGGTCTCGCCTCTCATGCACGAGGCCGTGGCTTCAAACCCGGACAAGTACCAATGTAACTTTCAATTCATACATACCATCGAAGAAGTTCATATCTATACGCCGTAAGGACTATTTCTGCTTGCAGCGCTCGGCCGCTATAGAACCGGGCGGTGGCATCGTATTCACGGGATTTTGTTTTCAAACTGCTTAGATATGAAGTTCTTCGATAGTACCTTCTGAGTTTATCTTGGACATTACTGACATCAGTGAAGGAAAACATCGTGAGAAAACCTGGGCTTATAGTAAATATAAGTCTGAAATCGCTAAGACGTCTTGCGAAGAGCGTCGGCTTGAGAAGAGGCCTGTGCCCTGCAATAACAGGCCGGACAAACAGGACAGTATTAAAAAGTGCCTGTCGGACCTTTATTTTCAGCCACTATCAAACAAATTGGGTTAAGAAGTGTAATTTTGCCAATTATCTAAGTCCCATCGTCCACGACGCTGCTCAAAGTAGCCTGTTACTTACAAATCCCCAATGAGTAGCCACAATGTCACAGCACTAGGATTTAAATAGCGGTCCGTACAACTTACTATATTCCGCGCGCGAGTGCTAGTCACCACCTGAGGTATGTGAGCGGTGAGACGGGGGAGGGCACCATTGATAAAATTGCCAGACTGAGTAAACTTGGCCTTTGTCTACCTTCCGCGTCTCACCGCTCACATACCTCAAGCGACTAGCAGTCGCGCGTGGATTATAACGCGTTTACTATTTATAAGGTCTTCCTTTTAATATCCCATAACCCCAGGGAATTAAATCTAATAATGAGACCATGTCAAAGAATCAACTGGCATATGAATTATTATTTCTCAATGCTATTTATTTTAATTTTATTTTTTTATATCACGATAATTAAAGTAAAACACCCTTACGTGAAATATACTTTAAAAAAAAAGGCTGACTATTTTCGTCCATTAAAAAGCATTTTCATAGCTCTAATATGAATGATTTGTTTGAATGAAAATTATTTACTCATATAAAAGAAAAGAAAGAAAGAAAATACATTTATTTGGCACAACATGCAAAGGCACACAAGTAGAAAGAGAAAAAAAAAATAAGATAAAAGGAAAGAATACAAAATAAAAAGTGTAAAAACTGCGTTGCATGATAGATACCAGCAGGAATGTGTGCCTCGCGGCTACGCCAAATAGGCCCAGTTCAGCATATATGCCAGACAACTAGTGCTTGACGCTGGTTTTCAACTGAACCCGCATATTAATGAAACTTAGATATACACACATCGAGAGTCTAGTGTTATGTTATTTTCGAAACTACGTATATTTGGATCACTTGTTCTAGAACTTTTTGTATTTATTTTAAATACAGCATATAACCCTAGAGTTATGGGATTTCAAAAGGAACACCTTGTATAGTTAGTGATTGCTTGAGTTGAGTTTTTAACTAGTGATTTTTGAGAAGCAACTTAGACGACGGAAGTGTGTTATAATTTTTACACGAAAAAAAATTCATGTTATGTATAAAGACTTAAGCATGCAAGCTTGATGCTTGATGTAAGCTGAAGTGGCAGTGGGAGGGGCACATAGCGCGCAGAACTGACGGCCGATGGGGCAGGAAGGTTTTGGAATGGAGGCCACGTACCGGCAAGCGCAGCGTAAGACGTCCACCCGCAAGGTGGACAGACGACCTAATAAAGGTCGCAGGAAGCTGCTGGATGCAGGTCGCTTCCAAACGGCCAATTTGGAAATCATTGGGGGAGGCCTATGTTCAGCACTGGACGTCCCATGGCTGAAATGATGATGATGATGATAAAGATTTGAATTTAGAAACATGTGAGTGATTACAATAATATTAACAATCATTTATTATATCAAAAATAATTTGGGATAGGATATTTATTTTAAAAATCCTTTTCTTTTTTCATTTAATTTTAATATAATAGAAAGATAATTAAAACTGATTTCTTATTCGACATTTTCTAAAAATCAATTTTGTTTAGTTCTTAGTGAAGTGTAACCTACGAAACGCCACTGATGCTGCGACTGACATGGCCACCTACTCAACCACTAACTCATCTGAGATAATAAAATATTTTTACATTTCCCATCGACTCGAGAAAAAGAAAAAAATCATTTTGAACATTTTCTAAAAATCAATGTAACTCAAGGAAACAGTGACAAAACAGTAAGTACAGCGATGCGACGATAAGGTTTCCGATCATGATGGGGAAGCCGATCTTCAAGAACTGTAGGAAGGTGAACCGGTAGCCATGTTGTTCTGCCACTCCTGCGCATACCACGTTTGCGCTGGCGCCGATAAGTGTCCCGTTACCTGGTGTTAGGAAAACAGAGATTATAGTTTTCTTAAGCAAATAAGTATATTTAATTTATTTATCACAGTGATTCATATCTTTTGTTAGTATATTTAAAAATAAGGGAGTTTTTGTCCAAAAGTGAGCAGTGGTCGCCCAGTGATAACAACCGTGACTTACGAGTTGTAGGTCGTGGGTTCAAACCCAAGCACGCACTTTATTTTGTGTCAATTATTTCATCACCACTGCTCCTGTTCCAAAAATTCGAAAACATGTGCTATCTACCAACCCGCACTGGGCCCGCGTGGTAGACACTTTGCCCTTTGCCCACTTTGCCCACTCCACGGAGTAAAGAACGTGCCCTTTACTCCGTGGCCCACTCCCTGCAGTGGGTACATTATAGGCTGACTAAGATAGTGAAGTTTCAATTTACTAGGAGTTCCTTATCGCACGTTATAATCTGCACACTGGACCAATGAGAGGCGTAACATTTTGACCGTCACAACACTTTTTATGTGTGTTCCTTTTTCAGGGGTAAAAAAGAAACCGAAAAAAGCAGCTTCTTCAAAAAAAAATTGGTCTTTTAGTGTGCAATTTGGATAAATTTTCAGATGAAAAAGA
This sequence comes from Xanthia togata, assembly GCA_963853775.1. Taxonomy (NCBI): domain Eukaryota; kingdom Metazoa; phylum Arthropoda; class Insecta; order Lepidoptera; family Noctuidae; genus Xanthia; species Xanthia togata. The sequence continues at coordinate 6,941,735 of OY970817.1, read as the reverse complement.
CACATATTATTTCATTGTATTATCGTAAAAGCGGTAAAATACTACTTGTGAACTTTTCTTAAAAAAAAATTGGTTTGCTGATGGGAGAAAACAACAAAACAGCAAAATATAACACAACAACGAATAAAAACATACAAACGTAACATTATTATAATAAAAATCGATATAATAAATCCGTTTTATTTCATTGCACACTTCGAAGTGTATGGCAAATAATCATCAGAAAAGTCCCAAAAACATGTCTATTTTTTATTGTGTTGGTAAATTGTTGCTCGTATGTTCGTTACATGTGAGTTTTTTAAACTGGTCATAGATGGCGTTACGGGTTACTAAACTTCTTTGTGTGAAACGTGCGTTGCCAGGTTTTCTTTCCAAAAATGCATTCGCTAGCTTTTCACTCTAAGGCGACTATAAACGATTTTTTATTTTGCCAGCTGCTAAGGAGTTCTGAAATAGTGATGGGTACCTCCGAGACAGGCTCCGAAGCTCAGCGCCCAGGCGAGCGGCGCGAGGGGCAGCGCCAGCCCCTCGGGGTGCGCCAGCGCCACGATGACGCGCACCATCATCGTGGACAGCGGGATGTTGTCCACGAACGCCGACGCTATGCCGGACACCTGGTGAAAATGAGACAGAGTTGATCGATTATCGCGAGTATTTATAAAAAAACTGGCCAAGTGCGAATCGGACTCGCGCACCGAGGGTTCCATACAAACCTGTAGGTATGTAAGTAAAAGTTCACCCATCACGACAATCGAGTCATAGTTAGGGTATTTTTATTGCAAAATAAGTTTAAAATAAAATTATTAAAAATATTTTTATTGTATGATGTAACTAAAAATTTACGGTTTTCGCAATTTTTCACTGTCCATTCCTAGGTTGCCGTTGCCTGGAAGGCCGCCCATTGAATATTTTGTAGTGTATTTTTTTTTTGTTATGTATTGTTGTGGTGTACAATAAACTTTAAATAAATAATGATTCTAATGATTATAATTCTTTAAATACATATTAATTTTGTTATGGTTGCGAATCATATTTTAATCAAGATACAAACCTAATACTGAACTGCAACTTTAAAAAAAAACGTACGAAAATATTAATTTCGCGGACTACATATGCGGATTCACCTTAAGTACCCCAAAACTCCTGTATCAATGCATGCACATGCACAATGTTTTGGATGCGAAACCGTAAAATGCGATTTTTCACACCATATTATATAAAAGTCGTTTATCGAGGAGCTCGTGGCTAAGTAATAACTGTCGCACGGGTCGATCCATCAGGTAAAGCTACTGTAGCGGTTACACCGCCACATACGAACTACGCATCAAAGACATGACGTCACACAAATCCTGCATCGCGCAATTAGAGTTTAGCGCGCGAACGACATACTCGTATATAAGACTATCCGAAATCAACAGTTGGGCAGTCGGCCCGCCAGACACAACACCCGTCTGGTCGGAGGATCCTCCCTTTTCTATGGTGGATGAGTGAACTTTACACCCTGTTCCTCATACCCTTAAACTACGCTTGCCAGGGTTGCTCTGTTGATGGGTGACCATACTTACATACCGAGACGCCTCCGTGCCTCGGAAAGCACGTTAAGCCGTTGGTCCCGTCTTGGTAACTGTACTGGTGAATCTTTGACAGTCGTTGTCAAAGATTCACCAGTACAGTTACCAAGGGGTATCGTATTAGCCAGTTACTGGGTTGTGGAGGTCAGGTAGGCAGTCGCTCCATGTATAATACTGGTATTCAGTTGCATCCGGTTAGACTGGAAGCGGATCCCAACATAGTTATGACAGAAAAGGCTAGGCAGTTTGATATAAAAGTCGTTTCTCAACAATTATTTTTGTATATAATGTGTTGTTCACGGCTATGTGATGGGTCTATAGAGGTAAGAAAAATTGGGAGGATCCTCCGACCAGACGGCTGTTGTGTTAAGTGGGCTACTGCCCGACGATTGATGTCGGGACGTTGTATATATGCTAGTCGCACGGTAAAATCTGCTTTCGCGATGCAGAATTTTGCGTAATGTCAGTGTGATACGTAGTTCACATGTGGTGATATAGAGGTCACCACAGGTCTTTTCACACCACTAATAATTTAGGTGGTTCCTTCAGCTACGGTTTCTTAGAAGAGCCGTAGTCGCCTCATAACGGCCGCAGTGACGGCCGGCATGAAATGATGGCAGCGAGACTTGACTTGACATAACGGTGACCAAAAACGCTTGCTAGGAAAACACACCAACTGACTTTCATAAATAGCGTTTCAGTGACGTCATTCGCCGGTAAATTGCGGTCGCTATGCGGTGGCCACCGGTCTTCTTGAAAACCGTAACGTGTGCGAGTTGGAATAGCACCATGTTTGTATCAAAAAGAGGCACACTCAATAATATTTTTAAGGGAGTAAATAAAGTGCCTGCCTGACTTCGTACCCACGACCAAATGCTTGTAAGTCGAGACTGGATTTGTGCAATAGGGTTGCCCCCTATTACATGGGACTTAAAACATAACTGGCAAAATTTGTGTGTTCTACAGTACACCTAGGCCCAACCCTTCGGTGAAACAAGATATGATGTTGTGTTATGTTGTATGAAAAACTTAAAAAAAAAAACATAAAATTCGACTTACCCACAAAATAAGCATGATGGCGACTGCTAAGCGCGACTCTTGTCCAACTTGTAGTATCAACATCTCCGTCATATTGCCGATCCAGGATATTAAGCCTAGTTTAGATAACGCCTGAAATGTAAGAACATGATACGATTTTTTTAAGAATTATATTCAACTGCTGATCCTCTGAAAATTTACTGACTAAACTCAGTAAATTTGCGGGTTTTAAATTTTCTCACAGGAGCGAATAAAATTGTAATTGACCGCACGCGAGCCGGGCGAGTGAGGCGAGCGGTGCCGCGGCAGCGGCCGGCTGGGACTAGATCCAAGTTGGTTGCAGTTACTTGGCTATTTAGTATTTTTAGGACCCCGAAACATTAATTATTTTGATTTCATAAAAATAGGCACATTCGTTATATTAGGGTGTTCAATAAAAAAATTAGGGCAGCAAAATGGTTTCGATTAAATACACCGAGGTCTTGTGGTCGCACGCGAGGCTGTTCAGCCTGGCGTCCTAGGGTCTATACTACATAGCATAACCAGCCTATTTCCCCACTGCGGGGACAGAGGCTATCTCTTTGTGGCCATAATTCATAGTGCGGGTTGCTGGATATGTCTTCAATTCTTTGGTTCTAGGACATGCCGGTTTCTTCACGATGTTTTCCTTTACCGTTTTGCGAGCAGTGGTGATTAAATAATTTACACAAAGTGCCTGCCTGGCTTCGAACCTACGACCAAGTAATCCGCGGCCGTTTCCACTCGGCCCCTGCTCCTGCACTGTCCTGGGGTCTATACCAAATACCAAAATTATAATACTCTTTGCCACTAAAGAGCAGAAACAGAAGGGTTTACCTCCATAAGCACAAACAAAGCTGCGAAGAACAGCAAGGTAGACCACTCGACCCTCGCGAGGATCGGTTCCAGGTCATCCCTCTCTGCCAGGAGTAGCAGCAGTAATGCGCCTAGTAGTGCAGTCCAACCTAAGGATAGGCGTTCTGGAATCAAACGTGAGAACACTTTTATTAAAAAAACTATACATTTAGATATTACTGGTTTGTCTACTTATATAATGTCGCAGGTTTTTCATAAAATTAGGTTTTTGATCAAAAACCTAGGTTTTTGATGAAAACCCGGAAGATGACACATTTTAAACTCAATTTCATCATAAACCTGTAACAATACAGACTTTTGATCAAAAACCTGAACTAGTTTGGGTTTATGATAAAGTTCTTGTCAAAATCACGGGTTTGCTTTGTAGAGATGCTGAAAGAGATGCTGAAAGAAATGCTCGTGCGAAAAACATAAAATGCGCTGCAAGACAAATCGATGTGCATGCAAAAAAAAAAATGTTTTATGCAACTCTAGATGTCACAAGTCAACAAGCTATCATAATAAATAAAGCATAATAGCAGATTTATAAAAAAGCAAGTACGTGATAAACGTTTCTTTATTATTTTTTTAGTTTTGGCTCAGTTTGGTCGTATTTAATAGTTACGAAATATCATTTGCGCGGCTTATCTAAATCAGATTAATATAGGTACGTGAAATTGAAACATTTTATTTCATAATTGGATTGAAGGAGGAGAATATTTATTGGAACATGATGGAATTTTGATAAATAAATAATTGTTTTCTTCCTACTAAGTTGCAAATGATGATGGATTGTTTTATTTATTTCATTTAAATTGATTTATTTGTCATGAAACAAAGCAAACCCGTGATTTTGACAAGAACTTTATCATAAACCCAAACTAGTTCAGGTTTTTGATAAAAATCTGGATTGTTGCAGGTTTATGATGAAATTGAGTTTAAAATGTGTCATCTTCCGGTTTTTCATCAAAAACCTAGGTTTTTGATCAAAAACCTAATTTTATGAAAAACCTGCGACATATATAAATGTAACGGCAACGGTATAGTCACTGTGTACGTATTCATAGGTAGTTTATTTATAGCATTAAAAACTTGATTTCGTAATAAAAACGTCAAAAAGGTTGGAACTTTGACCTTCAATACCTCCGTAACCAAAATATTCCCGACTCTCGGCTTCGTTAAGGGTATTTCTACACCCGGTAGCTAGATAACTGTGGCACACTTTCCACTACTAGTGCAGAAATGCAAAAAAAAAGCGCGCGTTTTTAATACACAGACTTGTGGACCTAAAATCGGTGCAAAATTGCCACTTTACAAGCTGTTTTTTTTACCAGTTCCTATATTCAACGAATCGTAATAAGAGTTTTTATTCTGAAAGTAGGAAACGTAGCAAATAGATGTGATGTCTATTTTAACTATTGAAATTTTTTGATGTTTTATTATGAGAAATCATTTTCTTCTTCCCTTCTAAAGTCTGAAAATCGACAACACGCAGTGAGCATGCGCGAACGTTCCTTCTCTTAATGAGAAGACACATTTACTCTGCAGAAGCGCAATATGAGGTTACATGATTATGAAAATTTAATCATGGCAGGTATTTACGAAATTAAATATAAGTATATAATAAATGGGGCATGTGGCTACATAAAAAAAAGTCGGGGGATATCGTGAGACAGGAGACCGGTTGGAAAGAAGTTTCTTTCGCTGTTTATTATGTAGTATACAGATCCATATAGTATGGTGTCAAGTTTCAAGTGTCAAAAGTTTGTATTTTTGTTTTTTAATACAGAGCCATCTAGTAGAAGCTTTCAGCTCGACTAATGAATTAAAAACAAAAACTTTTGATACTTGAAATTAATTTTTTCGGACATACCGCTTTTTCGTTACGTGTCGATTTCTGGCAATCTACTCCTACCGCAAGCGTCGTTCCAACAGCCGTACGGGTCGATCTTTAAAGTTAAGCAACACTTGCCGAGGTCGGTCCGTGGATAGGTGACCATTCATGATATACCGTGCCTCGCTAGCTGTTGGTCCCAGTTGTCATTCGTAGCTCTTTGACAGTCGTTACGGGTAGTCGGAAGCCCGAAAGTCTGACAAGCAGTCTTACCAAGGGGTATCGTGTTACTCAGTAACTGGGTTGTGAAGGTCAGATGGCAGCCGCTCCATGTAAATGAATACTGGTATTCAGTCCAATCAACTGCAAGCCGACCCCAACGTGGTTGGGAAAAGGCTAGGCAGATTTTAAGATACTTACGTAATTCAGGGATTGCATGCAGAAAGAACACAATGATGACAAATGACACGCAGATTGTAGATTTCACCAACAACTGTTTGTCCCTGATGCGGTACTGAAATGAGAAAATACAGAAATCTAGACTAATAATAATTATTTATTTATTTATAGGAGAACCAACAGCAATAACAAATGGATAACCGTTGACTAAGAAACATAAAGCCAATTACAGGTTCTCACGGGTAAAAACAGAAAAATTAGTAGAAATCTTAGGATCACAACACTAACAAGCACGATAAAAAAGGTTAAGAATATATATATTATATAATATATAAGGTACAATAAGTATTATGCACTATGCACTTGTAAAAAAGTCAGCGTTTAGCCGAGCGCGTGCAAAATAGGTTTTGGTGGTAAATGGGTCAAATGAGAACTCTTTACAAAGAATATTAAAGTCTTTACTCGCTCGCACCATGTATGAGTTTTGCCTGTAGTTAGAAGAGGAAAAAGGAATGGAGATAGGTGGATTGAATCTAACTGATCTCTGAGGAACATTGAAACGTAGCTTATGAAGGAGATCAGGACTGTCAATCTCGTTGGATATAATTTTTAAGAGGAAAGTGCAATCTGCTAGTCGACGGCGATTTATGAGTGGCTGTAAATGAAATTTCTTGCAAAGATTTATGTAATTATCAGAATGGTATGGTATACGCAGCCGAAAACATAGAAAACGAATAAATCTTTTTTGTATATTCTCTATACGATCAATGTACTTGCCATAACACGGGTTCCAGATTTGTGACGCATATTCAAGATGAATTCTCACAAAAGAGCAATAAATAATCTTAAGGGTCTTGGCTTTCTTGAAACACCCTGCGAGTCTCATAACAAAACCCAGTGACCTCGGAGCTTTGGCCACTATTTGCTCAATGTGCACGTTAAATAAAAGTTTGGTATCATGAAAAACGCCCAGGTTGCGTACACCATCGCGTCTATGTAATAGCTGCCCTTTAAGTTTATAAGTTGTAGGGAGAGGGACGCGTTTTCTGCTAAAGGAGATTACTGAACATTTAACAGGGTTCAAATCTAGCTTATTAATCAAGCAATAATCATCCAATCGCGCCAGATCAGATTGGAGAGCATCCATGTCATCATCTGATGATACTGATGAAAATATCTTCATGTCATCAGCAAAACAAAGTAAATTTGAGTTGTGAAAACACGAGTCGATGTCGCTCACATAAATGATAAAAAGTAACGGACCCATCAAGGAACCTTGAGGAACACCACTAGGAGCTGAAACCCAGCTTGACATGTAGTTACTGATAACGACAGCTTGAGATCTGTTTTCAAGGTATGAAGTAAACCAACGAAGTAGATCTCCTCTGATACCATTATTAAAAAGCTTTGTTTTAAGGATATTGTGGTCAATTCTATCGAAAGCCCTACTGTAATCCGTGTAAATGACATCGACCTGTGCCCCATTATCCATTCTGTCCGTTAGAAAGTCATTGAGCAAAGCCAGATTAGATGCAGTTGAACGGCCCTTAAGAAATCCGTGCTGAGAAGGGCTAAAAGACTGCCTCAGTGCTGCGTAAACTTGATCGTAGACAACCCTCTCAAAAATTTTAGCTAAAATGCACAGTTTGGAAATAGGTCTGTAATTATAAAGAGTTTATGGCGGCCATCTACATAGCCACATGCGAACTACGCATCAAAAACCTGACGTCACACAAATCCTGCATCGCGCATTTAGAGTTTACCGCGCGAACGACATAAATATAAGACTATCCGACATCAATCATTGAGCAGTTGCCCGACAGACACAACACCCGTCTGGTCGGAGGAGCCTCCCTTTTCTATAGAGGATGAGTGAACTTTATACCCTGTTCCTCAAACCTCTTAATGTTATTGGGTTCTCCATCCGGAATGTCTCAGTAGCAGCCCGGAGTCTGGCCCCCCATTTAAATGGGACTTAAACTTAACTGGCGAAATGTGGGTGTATTATGGAAAAACCTCTGCCTAACCCTTCGGGGAAAGAAGGCGTGATGTTATGTTATGTATGTAAATTGCACCCGGGCGAAACCGGGGCAGGTCGCTAGCATTTTATAAACCGATTAATTAAAGATAAGATAAAGGGCAAACGTTTTCAGTTGTAATTGGACGCGGTAGGTACAGACGCCAGCACATCAACCTACCCGAAACTGTCAAATTTTCCCAATCAACTATGAACCTTATACTTTAGAGATAAAGTTGAAAATCTATTATAGAAATTTGACAGATTGTAGTAGGTTGACGTTCTGGCCTCTGTACTATAAAGGTTGTCTGCAAAAGGGAACCCCAATTCATGCTGGCTGGCAAACAAATGATTCTGGTTAGAAATGTAGAAAAAGCGTTAGTTTTTTAATAAAAAAATGTGTTATGCGCGAAAACACGTCCTCTTACAATATGTAAATAGTTAAAATTCAGTATCGTTTCTTGTTTAACGGCAACACCGAATCTATTCCCGTACCAGTAAGTATTACTAATTATTACAATATCGTCTGCATACCTACAGTGAACCAACATGAAATTTTGTTTATTTTCGTAAACGAAAACAAAGTTGACCGCCATGAGACTAGCCTGCAATGATGTTGCGACCGGAATGTGAACAAACCAAATTTTAAGATTAGCGGAATACATTTTTTTTAAATCTATTCACAATGTCAGCGAATTCCGATCTCATGTGTTTCACTTTGCACGTTAATTATTAGAATTGGCCTCGAGGTGTAATTAGTAGAACGCGTCATGTTCGTGAACGGGCGCCGTCAGTTGAGACTGGTCATCTCTTATCTGCCAGGGCTTATTTTTAATCGTTTTTGATTTTATATTTTTTTTTTTTACATTGTTCTCACATATAGAATCAACAAGAGTAATGTACCCAGGATTTTGTAATTTCTATATTTAAAAGAGTGTCCTTGGAGTTTCTTGCCCGTTCTTCTCCATAGAGATCTACGTTTTGGAATGGGCAACTATACTCGGAATTTTAATTCGATTCCAGATTTGACAATTTCAGTGTTGCAACGTTATGACAAGTACTAAATAGTGACGTTGCGAAATTATTCGATATGGAAATGGAATATTTCCAGATCGATTCTTCTCGTTTATAATTTTACTCTCGTAAACTAAGTATATCAGGAAATTAAATATTTCTGAACCGATAATTTAGTTTTGACGATTAATTAACGATCTGAGACTTTTTTTTTATAATTGTGTGTGAAATAAATAAAAAAATGTGATCATGAAGGAACATGACAAATAAAACAGATAGATGTATTATGGTAATAATTTATTTTATAAATTGTCGCCGTCATCGCTATCGCTATCGCTGTCACTTTCTGTAACATTTATTATAAATGTGTCTGTGATATTGTCAATTAACATATCTAGCCTACTCATTTTTTCCTCTTCTTTGACAACATGGGATACGCATTTAGACCATTCGGTAGCCGTAATTTTTTTAATGCCTTCCTGAAATAAATTTTTCACGTCTGTCAATTTGAACGCTGGCGCCATGTTATTATATCATTTCGATCAATAAGTGTGCTCTTGCGTGACCGTGCAACAAATTTAAAATTAAGATGCTTCAAAAATTTTCTGAGGGGGTCTGGAAATCTTGGGCATTTCTGAATCATCGTTCATCACTTGTAAAATTTGTTACTTCCTTCTAAACGTTACAAACAGAGCGTGAGGTTATTCCCAATATGTCAGCAACTTTGCTCATACATTCATTTTCTTCCACAACTTCAAAGGCCTCGAATTGCGCAGAAATTTCATTTTTCACGTATTTGTAGGCGTTGCGGATCATTACTTTTTCAGTAACAGTGAAAGCTTTTCGTGGACGTTTTTTTCTTGGGGACAAGAAAACATCCACGTCTTTTTGTGATGTACTTGGCTGAGGATCCATTTTGATAGAAAAACAAAACAAATAGATTCACTCAAAGTTCACAAAAAACTATAAACGTAACAACAAACACAACGTAACAACACTTTAACAAAAACCCAACAAAATAACAAAATATCGATTCGCAATGAAATAAGATATTCATGCAGTCAGACTGGGAGAATGAACCCGAATGACACGATAAACAAAATGGCGATAGCTGCACGAGCGCGCACGGGTTGCCAATACTGAAAACTATCTAGGCTCTTTTATTATAAGTTTTGTTTTTAATATAAAAACAAAAATATTAACTTTTTATAAAATAGAGCAGCGATTACTAATTAATAAATAATTATTATGAATAATTATGTATTTATTTAAATAAAAATCAATAATGTAGTCTTTAATTGGCACACACACTGATTGTTTATCGATTTTGTGTTCATCACTACACTATTATATGTGGTATCATTATTTCACAAAATGACAGTAGCTAATGTCAAATCTGGAATCGAATTAAAATTCCGAGTATAGCTTCAACTTTCTGACTAACTGACTCTTTGACAATTCAAAAGTGCCTGTAAAGGGTTTAATTGAAATAAATGCTTTGAGTTTGAGTTTGAGAATTGGCCTCGAGGTGTAATTAGTAGAATTGGCCTCGAGGTGTAATGGTGTTATTAAGTAATTAGATATAGGTACTAATCACTTAATAACAAAGATCGAAATATAGAAAGATCAGTGTGGAGTTGACATCAACCTAAAAGCTTTTTTAATTACAAATAAATAAAATAATTTAAGTGTCGAGAGTCTGTTAGTGTCACATTTATAATTGGTCACAATATCATTCTGCGATATTGACATTACGACACATTAAGTTATTATATAATGCTTAGTCGGTAAAGCAGATTCAATTATGCTACGAGTATGAGTAGAAAATATAACCATAACACTGTTTGTCCACCGCACCGAGAACGGGACGTCAACGAGAACGAGATGAGGACGCCGAAGTAGCAATAGCACATTTACTATGGTCGCGTAATCTCGTTTCTCATTGATGTCCCGTTCTCGGTGCGGTGGACAAACAGTGTTAAGTTAACGGACATATTTTGGATGTGACTGTACATACCTTTTGCTTCATCTGCGCCAGAGTGGAACAGAACATAGGATCAGAGCGTGAGGCCCCGCCCCCCGCCTCCCTGCGACTCAGAGCCACGTTCAGCTTCTCAACCTGAAACCGCGGAAAGGAGCACTTATTGGTGCATATAATAATGATTAAGTTTTCGGGGGCCCATAATTGAATATGCAAGTCACCCCGCTGCCGTTTTATCTGTGTATACTATAACATTGATCAGGCAGGGGCCATTGGCCTTCCATAGTTCTAGGTAACTAATCCACTATAGCCACCCAAACCCATAGACCAATATTTTTTGTTTCCATGTTCTGCAATAGGTAGTCCTGCACCAACCAGGGTTTGTCCTTGGGTACTTGCATACAGCCTTAATACAAGTTCATGTTTGTTTTGTACCACTAAACCAGAAATGGACCCCATGGTCCCGAGATATGTAAACACATAAAATTAATAATTTAATAATTAACGCACACCACCAAACGCCCCAATTAGAATAATATGTTATCTATCTATCATAATATTTTTATAATTCTGTATAAAACATTTTTTTATGATTAACTTAGATAGACTAGACTGTAGGAAAAATTATGGTCATATTAAAAACCTACGCACGCACACAGTTGCACACGTAAGGGCTTTTGCCCACTAGTAATTGTACAAACCGTATAAGCATGAGTGCACAAACGTCCACACAATTACTGGGATGGCCAAACCGGATCAGAAACGAACACGAATCGAATACGAACCGGTTAAGGCTAAGTGGGCAAACGCCCTAAGGGTCTACCTGTAGTAGGTACTTCGTCCATTTTGGTTTTATTTGACTGTACAGTGCAAGTGTGACTGTAATTTACGTTAAGTCCACAAAACGTCAAAAATGTTAACATCTTTAAGTGCAACGCTCCTATAATTTGATCACGCATAAAAAAACATTGTCACTTTTATATGGAGGTTCATGGAGGCCATCAGCAGCGGTACAGCATAGGTTAAGACGCTGACAACAGATACACCACGGTCACTGTCGGACTGCATAGAAAAGAAAGAGAAGCACAATGACACAACGCTTGTAATTTATTGCAAAATATGAAGTAATTCTCGATTTATTAAAAAATGAGTTGAGTAATCGAAAATAAAAAACAACCAAGTTCTGTATTCAAAAAAGACATTCTTGTTATTAATTAAAATATTATAAATGTTCGTTGATATTTAATACAGATATTTTGGATTAGAACTCAAATTAAAAGGTTAGTTTACCGTTACTGTGTATCGAGTTTTTATTTTGTAAACGTGTTTTGGTAACAACCAAGTTCTAATAAATATGTTCAAGATTAACATATATTTTTCCCGCCACCACAAACTATATAGATTTGGCGTATTTCTTTGTTAAGTCAAGCCTACTTTTACCGTTTGCCTGTTGTCAGCGTCTTAATGAATAAAACATAATACCAGCCTATTACCAGTCCAACTGCAGGGCAAAGGGCTCGTCTTATACAGAGAAGGCTAATGCCTTCTCATTGATCACCACGCTTGCTCAAGACGGGTTGGTGACTTCAAACTTATATTGACTATAAGTCCAGGTTACCTGACGTTGTTTTTTCCTTCACCAAAGTACCATAAAGTGTGAAAAAGTAAAAATAAAACTACAATTAGTAAAGAATACCTTCTTTTCGAGAGCTTTCCTCACAATATCCTCATCTCGCGAGTATGAGGACAGCGAGGCTGCTGCACGTCGCCAGACAGCTATCTCCTGACGAAGCTCTGCAATATAACACATTACGTCACCTCCGTGCCTCGGAAAGCACGCTAAGCCGTTGGTCTCGACTGTCATTCGTAAATCTTTGACAGTAGTACCCATAACCACTGTCAGAAGCCCGAAATTAATTGAAATGTTTATTTCCGTAAGTAGATCTTCTAAGACACTTTTAAAAGTCAATTTGGTAAAAAAAAAACTAGAAGGTGTCAGCCTTTCCTATCTGTCTGATCTCTGAGAATAAATTCCGTAACAAACGCAGAGGTCATAGTCTCTTTTAAGGTCCAAATATTATAATATTATGAATCAAACAATGCAGGTCCATGTCTGGAAGGGCCGTTTGAAGAAAGAGCCATGCAGCCGGCACGCATGCATGAATCATCGTGTAGCTCAACTACCCGTCACACGACGATTTTTATTCTGTAGAAAATTTAGCTTAGGCCAAAACTACTCAAAACCGCCAGACAGTTATTTTAATCATACATTCCTATTTATCCTACATGGTACTCATATTCACACAGTTTTCTCTTTAAATGTTATACAAATTAACATTAGTTTTGTCTCAACACTTCGCCACTACTCAAGACCAGGCGCTAGTGTCTATTTCGTATGTCAAAAAGGCGTTACTAAAAATGTAGTTTTACAATGTTCCCCCGGACTTCAGCGGTGGCGCGGACTCTAATGTAAAATAGTATTTTGCTTGAGGTACATTTTGAGTAGCTTAAAGATGACAACAAATGTTACCCAGAGGTATCGAGTCACCCAGTAACTGGGTTTTGGAGATCAGATAGGCACTCTATGTAAAATACTGGTATTCAGTTGCATCAGTTTAGACTGGAAGCTGACCGCAACATAGTTGGGAAAAGCGAGGAAGATGATGAGGCATAATTCTTACCTAAAATATCTCTGGGCACACTATGCCTTAGTTTATTGATATCTCTGAACATATATCTCAGCTGGAAGTAAGTCTGTACGGCGACTATAAATATGCCGACCCCCATATGTATAGTGAACGTCGTGAAGTTTATGTTCTGAAACAATGAAAGGAAAAATATAACAACAACAAAAAAAAACGTAAAAAAAGATAATAATAATGTGATATACAATTTGAAACTGTTAGGGATATATTATTATGTAACTGGCTTAAGATTTAGTTTGGTTGAAAAAAATGGCTATCTAGCCATGTTTTGTGAGATAACATGGCTAAAAGTGAACTTCGAATGTAGCTTATTGTCAACATTATCTGACCCACCCTAAAAACAAACGAATATGGACCCTCTGACATTAACAATAAGGTTTATTCAATTTAAATGAGCAAGCTCGACGGCTTGATGAACAAATACAATAATAATACAGACACGCAAATTTGATCTTTAAAATGTTAGCGTTAGGTTATATGTTATAACTACTTGTTATAATATAATTAGTGTAATAACTTATTTTAATAACTATCTTCAAGTAATTCTCGTCTCGTGGTCTGAATATAAGACGGAGAAAAACAAGTTGCGAGATCAAATCCTGCAACAAAATAATTGTTTTACTTTCAATTTAGAATTTATTCCAAAACCATTTCTTGTATTTTGTAAAGAACTTTATACGGATAACCAAATATAACTTTCTAAAATGGTAATATTTTCGCATAATTTGTAATAAGTGGGTAGTTGAAAAATGAAAATTTGCGTGTCTGTATTATTAGGTATTGTATTTGTTCATCGAGTCCTCGAGCTCTAACTAGTCTGATATGCTCATATAAATTGAATAAACCTTAATTTTACAAGCACAGGGTCCAAATTAGTTTGTTTTTAGGGTGGGTCAGATAATGTTGACAACAGACTGTACAATGTGTTTCTATAGTTTGAGTGTTTTGAGTTGTAGTGTCTAGTGCGCGCATTCCTACGGTGCGCTTTACAGTGATCTCGGTCAAACTATAGCAAATAAACGATTGATTTGATTTGATACGAATGTGAACAGTCGCTTAAGTATACGAATATGAACAATCATTGCATTAATTAAAGGTTCTTATTCACATGGAATGATTACTAAGTAAAATAATGTCAAAGTGTGATCTGTGAATCTTACCCTAACTGTGACTTAAGTCGGCGTACACAGGCGCGATTCGACTCTAGTAGAATAATTTCTAAAAAAACTTAGAGGGAACAGGGCCTGCAATTCTCCATACAAATGTATTCCCCTATTTTCTTCCTGAATAATGCCTCTTGAGCAACCATTTTTTTTTTCATAAAATCAAGTTCTGCTAAGACCCTGTTATTTCCTTTTTTTCAGCAACTTATTGTTAATGAAAATATGACCCTTTAAAAATTACAAAAATGCACCATTTTTACCGCCGTGATTAGAGGACTACCAGACAAATTCGAAAAGTTTTTAACATAATGATTGAAACTCGTTCTTAAAATTTGAATGTAAAAAATTGTTAAAATCGGCAGTTTACGAGGAGAAAAAAGGGGAATAGGAAACGTCGATCTCGTTTTTTTTTTGTGATATAATCGGTGCGAGCTGCAGCTGACGAGAGTCCGATAGGGAGCACTCTACGGGGGCAGACTTGAGGTAAGACGACAGCAATAGTTTCTTCAAATACTTATTTTTCAAATTCCTCGCAGGCCCTGTTCCCTCTTAATGGAAATTGATCTGCCAAAATCATGTCACACTGTCGCATCGCGCCTGTCTGCGGTATAGGTAAGCACGTGGCTAAGTTGACATGTCCAGCAGCAGGCTAAGTAAGTGTAAATCTAACCGCTTTCATGATAGCGGGGTGCGTGGCGATGATGACGTTGGGCGGGTCCCCCACGGGCGTGGCGGCGCCCCCCACGTTGCTGAAGATCACCATCGACATCAGCACGGGCACGGGGTTCAGTTGGGTCACCTCGCATAATCTGGAGGAAAGAGTATATTTACCACTTGGAACTCCCACTTCGTACTATCGAAGAAGTTCATATCTATACACCGTAAGGACTATTTCTGCTTTCAGCGCTCGGCCACTATATAATGGGGTCGGTAACAGATGTGGTCAACGTGTTCATGGGATTTGGTTTTCAAACTGCTTAGATATGAAGTTCTTCGATAGTACCTATAGGAAAAGATGATTAGGTATTACACACAAATACACACACACATAACATAGCATAACATCGTGCCTCTATTCATCAAAGGGTTAGGCAGAGGTGAACGTACACCCACGTACCATCGAAGAAGTTCATATCTATACACCGTTAGAACTATTTTTACTTGCAGCGCTCGGCCGCTATAGAACTGGGGCGGTAACAGATGTGGTCATCGTGTTCACGGGATTTTGTTTTCAAACTGCTTAGATATGAAGTTCTTCGATAGTACATGATTAGGTATTCTTTCTTATGAACTCTTCTTATGTCTGAGTACTTCGTTGGTCTAGAGGTCACAATCATGATATCTGAGCTTGTTGTCCGCTGGGTTGATTAAAATGTTATCAGGTCATTAATTCTTATTAGCAGCCCGGAGTCTGAATGGATGCCTGGTAAATTTGCTCCCTATTACTTGGAACTTACAAAAAGCACTACAAAATGTTGGTGTAAAAGTGAATTAAGTCATTTTCTTTTTGAATTCTTCTTTTTTTTTGTTTTTTTTTTATATTGGTCTTCATTCTTACCTGATGGTAACTGGAGTCATCAGCAGGACAGTGGTGACATTGTCCAGAAATGTGGAGAAGATCGCCGTGAAGAAACACAAGACGTTGATCAGTGGCCATGTCCTGCCGCCTGTCACCTGAAACATTAAAATTGTTTGAAAGAAGACAGAACGAAAATATGTTTAATTGCGGTAAAAATGATGCAAATAAAGAACATATGGGGGAAACTATGCGTCACATCCACGCAAAACGGCCATCGCTCAGCATAATGCTACGACCCTATGCGAGACAGAGCCCCGGTGCTTGTTTTCAGCGACAGCTGACGTTGACGTTATGACGTCAACCGGTGCAGCAAACAATGATATATAAAAAATAAATATGCAATAATTAGTTCTAAATGTTTATGTAAATAAAATAATTAAAATGGCAATATTCCGTTCAGTCGGCATCGACTCACGCGCCGCGTCGGCTTTAAGTGCGCGCAGCTGTCAGAAAACTATTTATTTGACGTTTTGACATACTGGTTACTTATAAAATTAATTAATTAAATTAATGCTAAGATGGAATTGTGTTAATAACAAGGTTGTTTGATTGATTTATTTATTTGACTTGAATATAAAAGGGCTGTCTGCCAATAACATTAGATAAAGAAAATTAGACAATATTTATACACTCATCGTACAAAGCTCCAGGTATACATACCTAATATTTTATCTATTCTTCTGCGAACACATCACAGTTAGGTTTAACGTCCAAGAGAGCGTTGAATGCTGAGAGTGCGAGGGTCAAGGAACTGGGCTCTTGGGAACAGCGTGCGTGACAGGCGTGCATTACAATATTATAATTTTTATTTTTCTCTCTGCTGTTCTGAATTCTAATCACTATTTTAATACGCTTGCTTTAAACAGTTCCCGTACTCAAAGAGAGATATAGGACCCTATAACTAAGCCAGCGTCGCGTTGTCTGTCGGTCCGTTTGTTTTTGATCAATCACAGTGCTTAATTTTTTTTTACCGTAATAGATAGCTAGTTGAAATCACAGTATGTTTTACTAAAGCCTCCGGCACCAGAAAGTATAGAGTCCCGGGTATGCTTGCTACAAGGAGATTCACTCCGCAAAATCCCATAAATAAAAAGCGCTTCGACACAATAAAGTGCAATTCAGGTCGCCCAGCGCTAATTACCAACAGTTATATTAACTTAGACGTTTCCTCTCTTTTTATCGCGTAACTCTTGTATCTTTTGACTACGTTACGCTCACTGAATTGGCCCGACAAGACGGGCCCGCCCCGTTCTTGTAGCTTCATACCTAAAATGCGGAGTGCACCTTCTGTATTGTTCTGTGTTCCTAGTACTAAAGATAGAAGTAAGATAGCAGTTTTAGACTAGTGCAGTTGTATTCAACGAAACTCAGCACAGTCAAAAAATTAGCACTTTTTAAACTTCAAAAATAATTAAATCCAGCCCCTTAAAACCCCAACTTTCACTGCCTTCTTCTTAGGGGTAGTCAGATATGAAATGTCGAAAATCGACACCATCTAGCTTTTTTATTATGACGTGTAAAAGTGGTTCTAATATCCTATTAACTGAATTAACTATTGTTTGACCTAGACAGCTGTACCGCGCCTTAAAAAGAGAAGAAAAATTATTTATTGGGACAAGAGATCTCAATTAAGCAATATGACAGCACGGCTATTGTGGAATATACTAATCCTAATAATTATCAAAATGACATAAATGATTCTCTGAGTGACATTATAAATTGGCTTGACAAAAATAATCTTGTAATTAATTTAAATAAAACAAAAGTTATTCATTTCCACCAGCGCCGTAAGTATCCATCAGTTAACATTGCCTACAATAACTGTATAGTAGAAGAAGTTACAAATGCAAAATTCTTAGGTATAACCATAGATAATAAACTAACCTGGAAACCTCACTTAGAGGAAATCGGCAAGCGTCTGAGTAAATCTGCATATTTATTATTCCAATTATCAAAGAAAGTAAATACTGACACACTACTAACAGCCTATCATGGATTGGTCGCTTCTATTTTAAGATATGGTGTTGTTTTTTGGGGACAGTCAACTAATAGAGAGCTTATATTCAGGATGCAAAAAAGATGTATACGATCAATGTGTGGTTTAAGAACGACGGATAGTTGCGTTCCTTACTTTAAAAAATTAAAAATACTAACTTTTCCATCTTTGTACGTATTGGAAACTGCATTATTTGTTAAAACGAATCAACAACTATTTCAAAAAATTTCAGCAGTTAAGAGAACCCCAATTCGTGCCCAATATGAGAATTTGTTATGTCAAAACAAGTGTAAAACTGCTTTAATGAAAAAGAGTTTCTTTGGTATTGCTCCAAATATTTATAATAAAATACCAGATACTATTAAATGTATGCCTCTAAACAAATTTAAAAAGTCACTTCAGGGGTTATTACTAGAGAAGTGCTATTACAGCGTAGATGAATTTTTAATCGATATTTTGCTTGTATAAAATTCTTTTCGTGCGTATTAATTTTTTTTTTTTGTACGTCTTACTCAAATTGAATTTAAATTTTAACATTGTGATTCTGAATTGAATTTATATTTTAATTATATTTTAATATTGTAATTTCGAATGAAAGTTAAATTCTGACATTTTTAATAAACAATTTTTGTTTGTATTATTTGTCTAGTGCAACTAATTTTGTACGCCATAAATGGCAAAACATGTAGCCACCACATATTAATTATAAGACCTTCATACTGTACTCATGTTTTACAAAATAAATATTATCTTATCTTATCTTATCTTAAAATGTGTTTATTTTACTCATAAAAAAAAAAAAACATAAAAATTTAAATAAAGCAGAAAGTCCTATGCGAGGCCAAAAGGCTCCTATCTCAGAATGATGCTGCGACATTTAATAATAAATGTCGCAGCGCTGGTTCTGGGGGGCTTAGGAATGAGCGTTGACGAATGAGTGGCCTGCACTGCCTCCCTGTCTCGTCGCTTATATAACTATGGCGCGGTACAGCGGTTCCGGTCAAACTATATTTAATTTAATTTCGCCACACTTACTTCAAAAGCCAAGACAGCGAGGTAATCGAAGAGTCCAGTCTCGGCCAAGATAGCGACGAGCAGCATCATGCTGAACAGCAGCAGCAGAGTCTCCACATCCAGCCAGGAGACCAGCTCTGGGAGTGAGGGTCTCTCGCCTGCCAGGGCCAGTACTGCTACGGCCAGCGATGAGGATAGTAGAGCTGCTATTGTACGGTTTACTATCTGGAAATTGGGATTAAGTGTAAACAATAGTAAAAATAAAACTAAAGGCCTTTGGTCCCGGCTGTCATACGTAGATCTCTGACAGTCATTAGCCCAAAAGTCTAACAACCAGTCTTACCAAGTGGTATCGTGTTACCCAGTTAGTAGGGTGTGGAGGTCAGATAGGCAGTCGCTCCGTGTAAAATACTGGTATTCAGCTGCATCCGGTTAGACTGGAAGCTGACCCCAACAAACTTGGGAAAGAGCTAGGCAGATGATGAAGATGATCAAAAGTAAAAAAAGACAAACAAAACAGACGGACAAAAAATTATCACATATTTCTGAGACCCGCAGTATGAAAATGTCCTAACATTCACATAATATTCTTGTCAACACCAGAAAGGCAACAAGTAGACTCATACCTCAAAGATGATAAGCGTATACAACGCGATGAGCAGTATGGTGGAGTATATGATGCCATCTTCTGGATCAATGGGGTTCAACTGGTAGCTCACTGTTAGAGGCACAGTGCTGTTGCTCGATGTACTCATACGCAGGGTTATTCTTGTACCTGAAAATTAAGTAGAAATAGGTATCATTGGGGAGACCTAACTAATATAGTGGTGAACCTAGGGCGCCGCGAGTTTTATTGCACTAGAGTGGAAACAGTTCAAATTCAAATTCTAAATTCGAATCTGTCTGAAACAATTACGGTGTTGCGGTCGGCCCGCTGCGGCGTCTAATGGCCTGCGCAGACTGGAGGACGGGACGGCAGGGGATTTTATTTTATTTATTTATTTAGGTTAGCCAACAATTGTATACATTTAAAATAAATTTCTTGATAGTACGTTTATAAGTGCAACAACAGGCTAACACAACATGCAGCAATTATGGTTTTGTATAATACATACAAAGCCAAAAAGGAAAGTTACAATTTAAGTTATTTTAAATTTATCGATTGAATTTAATACTTACCCAATCGAAATAAGGTATATATTTCAATGCCCGGTGATCGACGGAAAACTGCGCTGCGATGCTCTAAGCTCAACCACCGAGCATTGAAATATATATCTTATTTCGATTTGATAAGTTTTTAAATCCATTGATTAATTTAAAATCCTTTATCGTCCCGTACGCCAGTCAGCGCAGGCCCGGGCCTAATGTGCTTTAGCGCATTTTTGCACTGCGGCTATAATGTGCGCTTAGCTTTACAAGCTAATTCTCTCATGTGAGTTAAGTAAGATTCCATGTGAACGTTACAGAATAATACAAGGTACAGTAGATCAGCGCTGATCCTGGGGTAGACCAAGAGGAGCGGTTGCTCGAGGCGTCAAAAAGCCAAACGCGAAAAACAATTTCTAACACAAAAAAGAAAATTTGGAACAAAATATTTCGTTGTGGTGTAGGTACAGTCGACCCGCCTATGGTGACGCTGAAAAATCCGTAAATTGCCACTAGATAAATCCGTTAATAGGTTGGTTGATATTTGCAATTAAAGTAGATTTTTGAAAATTTGGAAATTATTATCTATTTAATATGATACCTAAGTTGAATTTAAGTGAAGTGAAAGTGTTGATCAAATGGCACCGAAAGACAATCTCGCTCTACCCTGAGCATGATCGGCACTGCGGTAGATAATTAAAGTTCATTACCATTAATTCCAATTTGGTTCCACCGAGTTATTTCCTCCTGTATGAGATCCTGGGCGTTGGTCACATTCCTCCTGCGTTTCCCGTTACTGTGTATAGGTGAGTTATCCTGTAGTATCAGCATCTTATTCTCACTGGAACTTGGCGAGAAGTCTAATAGGTCCTCTGGTTGCAGGTGGATCTTCCATTTTGTTGAATTCTAAATTAAAAATTAAAAACTATAACTACCTATCTACTTATTATCAATCTTAAACACAATCACAGCGTGTTTGTACATTTGGTAACCACAAGTAAAGCGCGCGTCGTTTCGTGACATAAAAATACTGAATGTCCTTATATACAAGGCTAGTCCGATACTTTTGATCGCAGTCTGATCTTATAAACATGTACACAATCACACTGTACATCTGGATTCAATAAGTGCCTATTCAAGGTACAAAGACTTCATTATATTTACGAGTTTATGATCATTAATCACTGTGTAGTAAACATTTATGATTGATCAGTAATTATCGCAGTAAATTACTTATACTCGTACTGTTTGATAAACTTCGTCAATATGATCACACAGCGATGAAATGAACAGAAAAGTTGTACCATTTGAACAAGTACGCATTGCATTAAAAGTACCTATTTTCATTCAATTCATAATTAATTAAATAAAAAAGATTCCATTCATTATGAAGTGATCATGGCGTAAGTTGGCTTCCAACTGTCAGCGATATTGTGGAAGTACACCTGCACGACGCACCGTGGGAAGAGTAACGTCTGCGGTAGCGCAGATACGTCCCTCGCGGTTCTTTTAGATCTCGAAGCCGTAACCAACTACGGCAAGAGTAGGTACGGATTTTGATAGCACATTTGGTCATGTAGTTAGGGAAGACCAAAAGCTTTTTAGTCGAACTATTTCATCAGCTATCCATATAATCTGTCAAACTGTCGAAATAGTATCGTATTTTATCACTAGATGGAATTAAAAACGACTCGTCGCTTGGGATAGTGTACTAGCCCAGACGTTAGACTCGTTTTTTTTGGGATAGTATGCTATCGTTAGACGTCTGAGTGGAGAGGTTCTTTGATAGTGTTTAATGTGACAGTGGTCGCAGTTATTCAAAAGCCCGACAATCTGTGTTACCCAGTTACTGGGTTGTGTAGGTTAGATAGACACTCGTATCATGTAAAATACTGATACACAACATAATTAGTAAAAGGTTAGGCTGATAATGATGAGTGGTTTACGTGGTAGCTACAGACCGACGTCTACCTCACCTGTTGAAACTCTGCTAGCTGGTCATCAGAGACTTCTCGGTGTAACCACAGCTGCAGGATATTGACGCTTTCATTGGTCACTGCCTGCGCAAACGGCCCGGTTAGAGTGATCAATACTTTGACTCTGTCCTCGCTGGCTGGTAGCTCGTATTCTGGAAAATAAATTAAATCAAAAATAAGGAGGCACAGTTCGAGCCCCAACTCACG
The DNA here is from genome assembly GCA_963853775.1 of Xanthia togata. Classification (NCBI taxonomy): domain Eukaryota; kingdom Metazoa; phylum Arthropoda; class Insecta; order Lepidoptera; family Noctuidae; genus Xanthia; species Xanthia togata. The sequence goes on along the minus strand of OY970817.1, from coordinate 6,919,222 downwards.
AGTCACAGCTGTTATCAAATCTAATCTAGCGAGAGGTTCCCCAAATTATCCTAAGTCGATACACTTTGGCAGCTACTTTATCACCAAGCTTGCTCTATCTCAACTAACTTATGTACATCAAGTCTTCTTGATACTACAGAATCTGAATAATTATGGTCGAGGTAACCCGTTAGAGAACTACCCGTTCCAAAGAAAAAGGGTCTTGGCAGACGGGTCGAAAGGATATCAAAGTGATCTTATAAGGCCTATAGTCCATGGCGTTACTCAAAAGTAAAACGTTACAAACTTAAATCACCAATGAGAGATGTCACAGCACGAGTACTTCAAAGGCCCCCGTTAATCGGAAAGCTGGTCAAGCCTTTGGCCCTGGAAGTCTACTCACTAAGTTTGTCAATAAAGTTTCGAGCCCGTCCACAAGTATCGAATTCAATTTTTCTGATGGAAAAATACATATCGGGAGTAGGGACTACTATCAAATCCTGTTGTCATTAATTCTAAGTTCGGGCCTGATCTAATCTTATATCCGTTAAGTAAGATCCGTAACTACGGCCGAAATAACGGACCACGCGATTAGGGATTAGACCCCCTGCACATGATCCCTCTCCGGTCATGTCGGATTGCCATCCCATCGGACTATGAGAGTGAGGGAAGAGAGAGTGCACCTGTGTCTGCGCACACACTTGTGCACTATAATATCTCCCGCGCCGAAGGCTGGTCTCCACTCAGATTGGTCCCCATGGCCGAAATCGGTTTGGATGACTACGACTCGAGTAAATGACGCGTTAGAAAGTCGCTGGGTTCGCGTTTTCCTATCGATATCAATCAATCTGCCTAGCCTTTTCCCAACTATATTGGGGTCGGCTTCCAGTCTAACCGGATGCAGCTGAATACCAGTATTTTACATGGAGCGACTGCCTATCTGACCTCCACAACCCAGTAACTGGGTAATACGATACCCCTTGGTAAGACTGGTTATCAGACTTTCGGGCTTCTGACGACCCGTAACGACTGTCAAAGATCCACGAATGACAACCGGGACCAACGGCTTACCGTGCTTTCCGAGGCACGGAGGAGTCTCGGTATGTAAAGATGGTCACCCATCCACAGACCAACCCCGGCATCGTAGCTTAACCTGACGGATCGACCCGTGCGGCAGTTACTACTTAGCCACGAGCTCCTCCTTTCCGCTTTCCCTTTCCGCTTGGCCTTTTCCTATCGATATACGGTTTTTAAATGTAAAGCCCTATAACCAGTAGTCACTGAGGGGAGGCCTGTGTCCCAGTACTCTGCTTATAGCAGTGAACTACTACAAGCTGATGAAGAAGGTCACTCAAAACGAAAGGGATGTTAACACAAACAAAAAAATGAGAGAGCCATAAAGTAGTCGCTTAAAATGTATAACATCTGACATCCACCTTGGGAATAAGCAACCTTAAGGTAATACGCAACATTAAAAGGGCGGGACCTTGCGCTCATGGGTCAATCCAAATAGCGCGCGCTTCCCCGCTGCCTGTTATACACTTCCGTCCCCTTTCACGAAATCATTTTTAGGGTATACAGGGTGTCCAGTAAATAGCACGACATACTGCAGGGGGTTATAGCTTGGGTCACTACCTATCAATACAACACAATATATGTTCAGCAAAATTTTACATTTTTTTTTCACCACTGTAGGTTAAACTTAAGTGATAAGAAAATACTTCTGTGAAAATTTTAACAGAAAAAAGTATTTCTTGAAAACATTCTTGTCTTTGATAGAAAAAAGACTTATCAATGAGTAAAGTAACTATTCACGAATAATTTGATGTAAAAAAAAGTACTAGAAAAGGATTTTTTCATTACGAGATGCTTAAAAATCTGTTTCAAGGTAGAGATTTTTCGGTATTTCGGAAAATTTTGTAAAACTGTAAATCCGTAAGATTTTGCTGAACATATATTGTGTTGTATTGATAGGTAGTGACCCTAGCTATCACCCCCTGCAGTATGTCGTGCTATTTACTGGACACCCTGTATAATGTTTTGTGTACTGCAGGAAGGCCAGAAGATTGCTTGATGATGAAGATGTTGACGTACCTTTAACTTCTCCTCTTTGTATCGCAGTATGCAGCACTGTGTCTGATCGCTCCATGTTCAGCAGTAAGGAGACAGTCAAGAGCACCCAGCTTGCGACTAGAGCACATAGCTTCACGGTACGTAGCGCTTGGTTTAACTGTGGACAAATAATAATAATAATACGAGCCTATTATTATACCATTGCATGAGAAAATCCTCTTCTAATACAGAGAAGACACGAGCATGGATCACCACAGTTGCTCAAGACGGGTTGGCGATTTTAGACTTAGTACCTGGTAGACCGATCTGTGCTCGGGTGAAAAAAAGAGGAAACGAATTTTCCCAGATATACATAAGACCTAGCTAGATCGATTTTTTGCCCCCGTAAACCCCTATACTGCAACTTTCATCGGAATCGTTAGAGCCGTTTTCGAGAACGTGATTACAAATATTGCTCATGTAGTATAGGACAAATTGAGGCCAAAGCGGCAGGGTTGCCGGTTCAATTTTTTTTCGTCTTTTGCAATTTGCAGGACAGTATCAGGTTTTATGTTGATCAAAGTATGATTCGCGACCTTAACACGCTTCAAATAAACCCCATTTTATCTGCATCTATTCTACGAGTAACTTATGATTTTGTCTCTAGTGCCCTTATTAAAACGTGAAATTACAATCTTCAGATTCAACATACATTTTTTGAGGTATACAACCAGTGTCCAGTACAACAACACCCGGAAGGCGTTGTTGTACTGGACACGAAGAGCGTTGTAGGCCCGCTGCGTATGCTTGACCCACAGGCTGCATGTGTAAAATGACTGGCAATAAGCCTTGAAAAGGGTAATCTTGACCGGTCTCGTACATCTTGCAAACCTACGGGCCAACATATTGCATCGGATCGACAACGCTCTTCGTTCCCGTTCTATGTCCTGGTCATCCTTAAGATCCTCGGCCACTATGTGTCCCAGGTATCTAAAACAGGGCACTCTGTTTAGAGCAACACCATATAGGTACACCGGCGGCACTGCTCTATGACCCTTTGCACTCACCCCAAACACCATGAATACACTCTTCTTCACATTGTACAGGAGGCCGTGAGTCAAGGCGTATCTCTCACAAACCTCAAGCAATCGCCTGAGTGCCTCAATCGAGGGACTCAGCAGCACCATGTCGTCCGCGTAAGATATGCTATTTATAATTTTCCCATCTACCGAGCATCCAACCCCTGTGCTGCTGAGTTCCCCGATCAACTGATCGACATACAGGCTGAATAGCGCTGGGGAGGTCAGACCACCCTGCCTTACACCACATTCCAGACCATACGTCTCCGACAAAACACCCGACCATCTGACCTGGTTAATCTGGTGATTATACCAGTACCTGAGAAGCTCAACTATCTCCTCAGGTTGTTCCCGGTCACGCAACTTAGTCCATAGGATGTTATAATCAACCAGGTCAAATGCCTTCGAAAGGTCTAAAAATACAGCGCACACAGGTGTATTCCTGCTGGTGTAGTAACTGACCGTGTGCTTGAGCGCCAAGATAGCTGTTTCTGTAGACAGCCCAGCTCTAAAACCGAACTGTGCGTCATGTAAATTGAGCTGTCCAGCCATCCTACGCTCCAGCACACTGTCAAGCACTTTTGCAGTTACAGTAGCCAATGAGATTGGCCTATAGTTCTCCTTATCTGAGACGTCTCCTGTCTTATTTTTCACTATAGGTACAACAATCGTCTTCATCAACTCAGCAGGAAGGTATGAGTGCCTAATACAAAAGTTATATAACATAGATAAGACCCTAGGAAGATGCGGACCGGCATGTTGGAAGTGTTCTATACTAAGGTTATCATGACCAGGAGACTTACCCCTAGTCATGGTTTTTATAACCTTCCCTATCTCCTTTGACGAGATGTAAATCGGGCTAGACGACCCAAGTCTCTCCCCACCGCACCCCTCCTGCTTATTGACCTGCAACCGTGATGTCACAGAGAAATGCCTTTTAAACATGTCCGCTATCTCCACTGGTTCAGACACGCCATTAACGCTCAAAGGTACAGCAGGTCTGGTGTTTAACTTCCGAGTTGACTTCCAGAATTTATTGAACTGCTTTTTCTTATGTTCTGAAGCTATAATGTCCAACTTAATTTGTTCTTCGTTGTCCTGGCAATATTTTAGTTTTTGTTTAAAGACTTTTCTCGTTTCTCGCATAACTATAAACAACTGACCAAATTGAGGTTTCCCGTGCCAAACCCAGTTTTTAAAAGCCACCCTAGCGCACCCATGAGCGTCCCTAACGTGTCTATTCCACCCTATCACAGTACCTACTTTTTCTCACAAAACCAGCAGGCCCTCAGCCGCCTCGCGCAGTGACGTAACAATATTCTTGTACAGATTATCAATTATTACAGTATGCTCTTTATTCGTACAGAAGTTATCGCAGCAGTTGCCTAGCTCTGCTGGGAAATCGACCAGTCTAAGCTTTTGCATACATAGTTGGTAATAGCAATTTATTTGTTCAGTACATCTTTCCCCCCACCTCACTTTGTCTACTACCTTTCCCTCAAGATTTGCTGAGGCATCCGTTCGCCTCACCATCCCCAGGTCGACCTGAATGCAGAGTGGAAAGTGGTCTGACCAGTAGGCGTTATGGTACACTTCCACCTTCTCCACTGATTTCCACGCTGCTTCAGAAACCAGGCAATGGTCAAGCCAACGTTTATTAATAAAAAGGGGTAAGATTTGTTTCTGTATTAATCCTGTGGCCTACAATGAAGAATATTAATTTATTAATCCTACCGTGTGAAGTCATTAAATAACCTCAAAAAGCTAGTATTGCACCTAATATCTTTGGGGTCGTCAATTAATCGTGTGATTTTTTTAGCAATTGTAGTTACAGAATTACAATCGTCAATCCAACTCTCTACGTTGAAATTACCGTATTTTTTTAGCATACACATTAATCGACTATTTAACTTATATTACTTGTTTAAATACTTTATCCTTTTTTTTAGTTTTGGCAACCCTTAGATGTTTTTGACATATAGAGAAAAACCTGAAAAAGGCGCGAGAAAAAAAGTATAAAGTATTTAAAAATAACAAAGTTGTACACCCACAAATAATATAAGTTGAATAGTCGATTAATGTGTATGCTTAACATATTGAATGACTAATCCATGAAATCATGTCATTTGAGGTCAATTCTAACTGAGAGAGCTGTATTGATGATTCTAATGATTATAACATAACATCACGCCTTGTTTACCCGGAGGGTTGGGCAGAGGTGTACCTGTAGTAGGTACACCCACATTTCGCCAGTTATGTTTAAGTCCCATGTAACAGGGGGCGAGCCTATTGCCATCAACCGGGCACAAATCCAGACTCCAGCCTGCTATTGAGAAATTCCAGATAGAAAAATCCAATAACACTTTGCCCGACCCGGGAATCGAACCCAGGACCTCATGCTCAGCAGTAGCGCTTGCGACCACTAGACCAACGAGGCAGTCATTCTAATGATTATAATTCTATTAATACTGCGTTGTTGTTGTCGTGAAATATGCAAACAAAGTATTTTAATTCGCGGGGCCCTATTTTGCATTCCCCTTAAGTATAAGACCAGGGTTCCTAACGATGTTTTTTCGTCACCAATGTCAGTAATGTCCAAATTAAACTCAGAAAGACTGGATGACACGTCATTTAGCGTCTCATTACAAAACAACTTCTAACTTTAGACCTAGCCAAAACCTGTTATTGTATTTTGAACTTTATAGTGACAAGTGTAAAGTTCTTACTACTATAATTATTGACTACTTTTTCTGAATAAAGTTCAAAATTAAGAAATGGCTGGATATTTTAAACCTGGCTCTCAAAATAAATCTTGTTTTGTAAGGCCGTTTAAGTCTATTGAAATCTTTGTTTTTAGTTGCTATTAATTCCAATCAATAAATCTACCCAGCCTTTTTGTTGAGGTTGGCTTCCAGTCTAAACGGGTGCAGTTGAATATTTTACATTAAGCGCATGGCTAGCTGACCTTCACAAACCAGTTACTGGGTAACACGATACCCCTTGGTAAGACTGGTTGTGGTGACTTTTGGGCTTCTGATTACCCATAACGACTGTCAAATATCTATGAATGACACCGGGACCAACGGCTTAACGTGCTCTCCCATCCACGAACCGACCGCAGCAAGCTTATCTTAATCCCCGATCGCCCCGTGCGGCTGTTATTATTTAGTACGAGCTATTATTTCCATTTAAACGAATATCAAAATTACTGTAAATTCAGGATTATTAGTACTACTCGTATATGAAAAGTTTTTTTTTAAATCGTAATCTAAACTTTGTGGCTTGTCTATAGGTCTGGAAAATATATCGTGGACGCAGTATACCTAAATTGTGGACAGGCAAGTTTATTGATTTTCTTTCCCACTTATTAATTTCTTTAGACAACTCATTATTACAATATAGTTTTTAAGAGGGAACCGGGGCTGCAAGGAATTTGTAAAATAGGTATTTGAAGAAACTATTGCCGTCGCGCTGCGCCCGAAAAACCAAGTTAAACCCCGTAAAGTGCGATAGGGACAACTGCAGCTCAGACCGATTATATCACAATTTTTTTGACGAAAACGACGTTTGGCATTCTCCTTTTTTCTCCTCTAAACCTAAACCGATTTAATAATTTTTTACATTAAAATTTTAAGAAAGAGTATGTCTAGGTTCCTGTTATTTTTTTTTATGCTAAAAATTATTCCGAATTAGTCTGGTAGTCCTCTCTCTAATCACGGCGGTAAAAATAGGTCATTTTTGTAATTTTTGGAGGGTCATAGTTTCCTTACTTATTAATTGCTGAAAAAAAGGAAATGACAGGGACATGCCTATAGAGACCCTGATTTTATAAAAACTCTAGAGGCATAATACAGCTCTAGAGGCATTATTCAGGAAGAAAAACGGGGAATACGTTTGTATGGAGAATCGCGGGCCCTGTTCCCTCTTAATTTATGAACGTACATTTTGAAAGTCGACAACGTCGCAAATAGATGTCAAATATTTCGCTGTTTTGATTAATTTGGTAATATGGAAAAGTGGCTAACTAGTGTACTAAAATATTGATCATGAAATGCAATAATTAATATCATAATACCGAATAGGTAGTGATAGTTTTATATGTAAAAAAAAGTATTTGTAAACTTGCCAAAAGTTTTTTTTTCACCTAAAACGTTTACATCATCAAAATCAGTAATAAAACACAGATTTTTTAATATTCCAGATCAATAGTTAGCGTTATTTCATATTTTCATGCATTAATATTGCCAAACTAATCAAAAAAGGTAAATATTTGACAGCTATTTGCGACGTTGCCAATTTTTTTGAATTAACGCTCTTATGTGAATTAGGTTTTTTAAGTAGGTTACCGACCTTTTTCTTCTTCACTGATTTCAATTTTGTGTCATCACTGTGGGCATGCATTGGTTCCATTAGCCTGAAAATAAAGAGTTTTTTTTTTAAATTATTTTACTAGATTTCACACGTAGCGAAACTGATTCTTTGAGGTGGATCAGAATCTTCGACGAGAGACAACGTACAACCTAATCCGCTAGATCTAGAAGCCAAACATTTAGCACAAGAATTCCTTTTATAACAAAAGTGAGCACTAAGGAAGGATTTTTGAAAATTCATCCCCTAAAGGGGTGAAATAAGGGAAAGAAGTTCGTAATTTTTGCTTGAGTAGGCAGCATAAGCATAATAAACCTTTAATTGTGCCCACTGCTGGGACAAAGGCCTCTTGGTGAGAAGGTGTCGGCCGTAATCCACCACGCATTCCCAGTGTGTCTTTTGTTATTGGTTCTAGGACATGCCGGTTTCCTCACGGTGATTTCCTTCACCGTTTTGAGAGAAGTGCTGATGAAATAATAAAATTAGTACTGGAGCAAGTTCAGAAGTGGAAATTGTTGAATTGACTGTACATAGTGTCATTGTTAACAAAACTGATAGTCTTTTTTCCAGTGGAAGTTCTCATCCTTCAGGGAAAAGTGGAAAATTATGTTGAATGAATGAATTAATGATTAAATAGGGGTTTAAGTATGAAATTGCCGTTTTATTGTAATAAGTACTTCGAATTGACATAGAACCTTCATGGTTTGAGATTTTTGAGTAAAACTTTTATCACATGGTACGAAGTTCTTCTTTTAAAAAATGTGCAACATTGATTATCGTCTTTCAGTTGTTTTTTTTAATCAGCTTAGGCAAGAAAGATAGGATACTTCGGAAATTCGAGTTATTTTTGAATACGAGTTCCGACGCGGAACTAACGCGGCAGAAAGAGCTCGCAATAACAATGTTGCATTTGGAACAGTCCCCTGCTAATGAAAGCACTGTGCGATTTTGGTTTAAACCCTTTGTGATGGAAACTTTGATTTGAAGAACGAACCACGTGCGAGACCGCCCACACAGGTGAATAACAATGAATTGAAAGAGATGATGGAAGCCGATCCGAGCCAAACTACCCAGGAATTAGAGGCATGGTTTAACGTTACCTTACCAATAATATTGACTCATTTGCGTCAAATCAATAAAATAAAATATGAGAAATGGGTGCCTCATGATTTGACTGATCTGCAGAAAGAAACGCGTGTTGAAACTTGTGCTGCCTTGTTGAATCGATACAGAAATGAAGGAATATTGGATCGAATTGTGACATGTGATGAAAAGTGGATTCTTTACGATAACCGTAAGCGAAAAATGCAATGGCTGACCCCAGGTCAAACGCCGCAACAGTGTCCTAAAGCAAAGCTTACCAATAAAAAGGTAATGTAACTGTTTGGTGGTCTCAGAATGGTGTTATTCACTATAGCTGTCTCCGATCTGGTCAAGCAATAACGGTAGATGTCTACTGTGCCGAACTCCGAACAATGATAGCAAAACTAGCAGTGAAACAGCCCCGACTCATGAATCGATCATCACCATTAGTGCTCCATGATAACGCGAGACCTCGTACAGCACGAGAAACCGTTTTAACTCTACAGGAACTGCAATTAGAAACCATTCGTCACCCTCCGTATTCGCCAGACCTTGCTCCAACGGACTACCATTTTTTTCGTGCGTTGGACAATTTTCTACGTGATAAAAAGTTTTCTTCTCTGTAGGCAGTACAAAATGCTTTCACACAGTTTGTCGAATCTAGATCACGAGAGTTCTATCGCAAAGGCATAAATGACCTTCCTATTATAGATAATAATGGTAAATAAATTGATTAAATAAATATGTTAAATTTAAAAAAAAAACGAATTTTAATTTTTCAGTACAAATCGGCAATTTCATACATTAACCTCTAATATTTATTTGCAAGAATATAGGTAGCTAACATACTACTAATGTCGGACTTTTACCGACTAAAGCTTCGTGCAGACCAGCGCGACGCGATGGCGCGACGCGACTCGAACAATACAATTTCTTATAAAGCTTGACGGTATAACAATAACCGGTGTCGCGTCGCGCTGTCGCGTCGCGCTGGTCTGCACGAGCCTTAAAGGATATCGCTCATTCAGCACCAGCAAATTACTTGTCATTCAAGTTAGGATTTAAAAACAATTGCATTAAAGTATATTTTACGATGGTTATACAGAAAAGTAGACCGCTTGAGCCGCTCACTGCCCGTGAGCCGTCACACGTAAAATAGACTAATATGCATTTGATTTAAAATCCTAACTTGAATGACAAGTTTTTCTGCTGTGTCGGAGCGGTGTTGTATAATTAACACTTGCTTCAAAAACGCTGAAGGAAAACATCGCGAGGAAACCGACCATGCCTGAGGGATATTTCTCGACGGCATGTGAAGCGAAGTCAGAGGCCTATGGGCGGCTTTAAAACTCTGACACCAGGTTAGTCACTAACCACACGAAAAGAAGAAGAAGTGGGACTTTTTCAATTCATATAATTATGTACTTTCTGAGTTCATTTTGGATATTACTGAAGGAAAAACATAGTGAGGAATCCTGAGCGTATAGTAAGATCAATACTCGTGTCTTCTCTATACTTGAAGAGGCCTTCGCCCTGCAGTGGGCAATAATAGGCTGGTATTATTAGGACATGGGCGTCGGAGCTCTGCTCTGGTGAAAATAGAGAATGCTCATTTAATAGTACAGATAGTTTTTTTTTTTTTTTTTATAAAAAACGTTGCCCCACACTAGGAATTAATTTTTCCTGTATTGTGGGTTCGTTTACAAACATTTAAACTCACATACATAAACAGCCAGACCCGGAATAACTAATTGTAGGTTATACAATTATTTGTTCCGTGCGGGAATCGAACCCGCGACACGCAGCGCAGCAGTCAATCGCTTAACCACTGCGCCAACCGTGCCGTAGTTTATACTAATTCTATGATGCTATGATAGTAGGTACTTACTAATTCCATGCTGCCATGTCATTATTCTATGGTAGCCTTGTTCTAAACTTTGGGCGACCGAGCTATGCTCTCAGAAACATAAATTTTCCCAGATATGAGACCTAGCTAGATCGTTTTTTCGTCCCCGTAAACCCCTATATTGCACCTTTCATCGAAATCGTTAGAGCCGTTTCCGAGAACGTGATTACAAATATACCTATATAATGTAAATTCAAATAACACGAAACATCACGCCTTGTTTCCCCGAAGGGTTGGGCATAGGTGTACCTGTAGTAGGTACACCCACATTTCGCCAGTTATGTTTAAGTCCCATGTAATAGGGGGCAAGCCTATTGCCATCAACCGGGCACAAATCCAGACTCCGGGCTGCTACTGAGAAATTCCAGATAGAAAAATCCAATAACACTTTGCCCGACCCGGGAATCGAACCCAGGACCTCATGATCAGCAGTAGCGCTTGTGACCACTAGACCAACGAGGTAGTCTCAAATATTGCTCGTTTAATAGTATAGGATAAGTAGTTACCTGTTAGTGACATCCTTGAGAGGCTCATCGTCCTCTCTCTTCGGCTCCACGTCGTGTTTCTTATCAAATATTGTTTTATCTCCTTCATTTGGCTCCTCTATTGGCTCGATTTTACCTGTAAATTGAATAGGGCATTTTGTTCATGTCATTAATCATCATAAAACGATAGCATATCATAACATCACGGCTGTAATCCCCAAAGATTTAGGCAGAAGTTTACCCACAGTACACCCAAATTTTACCATGCATCTTTTAAGTCTCATGTAATAGGGGGCAAGCCTTTTGCCGTCAACCAGGCACAAATCTAGAGTCCGGGCTGTTACTGAGAAATTCTAGATGGAAAACCCAATAACAATTCGCCCAACCCGGGAATCGAACCCAGAACTAAAAAACATAATTATGGTGTATTCCAGTTTGTCCTTGTAAAAAAAAAAAAAAACATGTCTTTGGGGACTGCCGATAGAAGTGAAAACAGCGTGCGGTGACGATGACGCGAGTTTCACGCTTTTTGTTCACCCAAAAAGTACACATATAAATGTATACACAGTATACATATAGCTCATGGAAAGCGTTCGGTGACGATGACGCGAGTTCCATGATTTTTGTTCACCCAAAAAGTGCTCAACGCGCCTAAAGAAGTTTTCACTTCAAAAAAAGTTCCTTCCCGTTGCTCCGTTGTCCATATATTACAATAAATTAACTGTGACAGCGTATATGGACAACGAGGACAACGGGAATACACCATAATTATGCCATTTAAAACATAATATTCAATATCCGAAACCCGGTTACTGTTATACATACTTATTATGTCTCTCTGGTCATTAAACGTACTTTTACATAATATTTACACTCCACTAGCACAACCGAAACTAATTTTAGAATGACTAGACGTAAAAAATGTATGACTAGACTTGAATGTTTAATTTTAAACACGTTCAATTTTTTTCATTGAGGTTCAATGTAAACTAGAGAAGCTATTACAAACAAATAAATTAGACTTTTCACTTTTTAGTTGTGGTACAGACGCCAGCACATCAACCTTCTACAATCTGTTAAATTTCTTTAATAGATTTTCAACTTTATCACTAAATCATAAAAGTTCAAAGTTGATTGGGAAAATTTGACAGTTTCGGGTAGGTTGACGTGCTGGGGTCTGTACATAACGCACACAAATTCAAATACCTTTTATGTAGAGGGAAAAATACGTATTATTGAAGCTAACTCAAAAACTACCCTTCCAAGCAAAGTTTATAAAATTAATATGGGACCTTGAAGACCTCTGGACCTACCAAACAAAAAAAAAAGAATCATCAAATCAATCTATAATTGGCGGACTAATTGCGTAACAAATATAAAAAAAGACATACTGTCGAATTGAGAACCTCCTCCTTTTCGAAGTCAGTTAAAAAGATGTTTTCACGCGGGTGTCAAATATGAGAACGACGACGTTGGATACGTATTCGGGTTGTGTACTGAGACGTCCTAATTACGTGATACACGATCAATCTGAATTTGAATCGTTTTAAAACAAATTCTTACACCATTGCTTCATAAATTGGAAAAAAAAAACTGCTCAGCCACGTAAATAACGCAATGTTGTTGAACTGTCTGTTTACGAAAATATTTTGCGTAATTAGATAGGTAGCTGTTGCGCAAAAATTTTGTTCGCGGTGTCTGCTCTAGTTTAAATTGAACCTCAACGGTTTTAGCGAGAGAACTGAGGTTCGGATCGTTTGTATGTTTTTAAAATATTCTTAAACAGTTAGTTTTTTATGCACATAAAAGGTAGCTCTAAAATAACAAACTTGTAAAATGTGTTGTTCAATTATCGGTTTAAATATTGTTGAAAACACACACATACACAGACACGCCATTCCGTGTGTGTGCGTTCACCAGCACTTTATATTAGGTCAAATTAAAATATCTAGCGAAACATTACAAACCTGAACTCATCATGTCTATGATCACTGATCAATAGGTTATCATTATAGAATATAAAAAATCTTGTTTTAACAAAAAATATACCCTATGTCCTCAGACCAAATAAAAAAACAAGACAGCACTACGAACAATACATGAAGCATGCCAAAACGAATCCTCCGCTCTGTGAATACACGCTGTACGCATACATTTACAACCGTTTACAATGAAACTACATCTCACTAAATGCACACATGTTTACGAAACCGGCTTCACGTAATTTTCGACAGCGCTCTGTTTTGGTTTTTTATTTGGTCTGAGCCAATCACACTAGTCAATACTGTAGCTTCCCTTTAGTGAAAGATATAGAAGAGAAGTTTACCCGATTAAGGTTAGTTGATGGATAGAGAGGGAGAGGAAGACCAAAGAAAAGATGAATGGATTCTGTGACGGGGGAATGGAAGAAAAACACGACTTGGGACGAACATGGGACAAGAGCTGCAGGCCTACTACCACCACTTATACCAGTATCATTTGAATTCTACTTCAGTGTGGGAAAGCGATGGAACTATACGTCCTGTAGAGCTCCATCTCTTTCCTACACTGAAGCAACTACCAATAATTATGATGAGTGTGATTAGTTTGATAGTGTGGATATCATGATTAGAGTGATTGTTAAACTATGCTCACCATGTTGCTGCTCGTACCGCTGCTTGAACGGCGCCAAGAGAGGATCATGCTTGATCTCATCGGGCAGATCCAACCAGATCTCGACACTGCCCGGAGTCAGGTCACTACAAGACACCACAGAGTATACACTAGTGTTCAAGTTTTTGTCCTTCTTTCTCCCTAGCCCGCGGATTATTTGCAACAGTTCCGCCATCGTTCGATGTCAGGACATCTTTGAGTACACTTTGTTTATTTTTGAAGTCCGTTTTGTTAGAATTTTTAATTTGTCACTATTCACTATTTTTAATGTGATTTTTCTACTTTTGTTTCCTGATTTATCAGTAGTTCTTTAAACATCTCACCGTAAAAACTTAGGTCGAGTGAGTTTGAAGTGAACTGCCGATCCCCAGATTCTCTAGCGTCAGGTAGGTTGACAGTTGATTTCAAGCTCACTTAACCTAAATTTTCATCCGGCTTTTTCTTACAGAATATACCTATTGGTTAGGCTGTGGCCAGATCCAAGTCAAGGCAGACTGTCTTTAAATTAGACTAATGCTCTTTGAAAATGATAATGAACTGTGAACAATAGTCTCAAGTTAACATGGTCTAAAATCGTAGGTATGTTTTGACTCCGGTGTGTGAAAATTTCCTAAGTGCATACACAGGAGTGGCGCACGTCAACGGGAGATGCAATTTCAGCCCTCGACAACGTGCCGCTCGTACCTATTTGAGTACGATGCAGCTCAAATACACGAGCGGCGAGATGTCGACGGCGCACAGTGGTCTAAAAATCGAGCTCCATTTTCATAGAAACTTAGTCGGAATTAAAAAATAATAATAATGTAATGTCTCTTGTGTACCCCTTTACGTGATATTAACGTATGTATAGTATTAGTAGCACCACGCGCGAGCAAAAAAAAAATATTTGTGTTTTTTTGTATTGTGAGAAACAACACTTTTTTTAAAATTTAAGATCAATCTTCTGGGGGCCAATTCTCGATTTTAGAGATGGTGTCGAACTCGACAAAAATTTCTAATGACGTCATTTTTTCGACAAATTTTAAAAGTTGTTATTCTGGGGATGTCGAATTTGACATTTGTCGAAGGCTAACGTTAGAGTTCATGTCGAGTGCTTCTGAGCAGTAGAGATGTCATGTCGATTGTAGAGATACGTCATTTCTGAGTGAATTCGTTGAGTTTTGGATTGTACACTGTGTTTTCTTTTCTTTAATTTTTAAATAAAATACGGCTTGGCATCTCATACCTACTGGAAATTCGATTTATACTCTTTGATTTGTGCATTGTGTTTTCTTGAAACGACGACCTTCGCGCAAATAATAGACTCTGTAATTTGTGTACCCACGATTGGACTTGAAACCACTGAAAGATGGACGAGTTTATTAGCATTTTTATCTCGGAGTTGTTGGAAAGTGGCGAACAACTGGCCAATACACGGCGACAACAGCGCACTTATCCCACCGTCGATATTTACGACTTGAGCGAAACAGAAGTCATTAAAAACTTCAGATTAGATAAAGATTTAATAAGGGTTCTAATAGATCTATTGGCTCCTGTAATTCAGGATACCACGAAAATAGACCTGAAAACGAAGGTAAATAATCGTCTGCTTCATAATTTGATTAGTCATGTATAACTGTTCACTAAACTAACCTTACCCACCAAAAATACTAATTGCACACCCTAAAATACCTAAATTAATTATACAGTCAACTGTCAATTTGTCAAACTGATTATTTTTACACTAAACGTTTCGTTTTATACTTAAATAATTAGGTTTAGTCAGTGTTTTAAAACAAAATCATTCATTAACTCATAGCTACCTAAAACGGAACGTGCGATTCTTCATAATGGTAACATTATCTTCACTCGACTCGACATTTTCGTGACATTTATTTCTATTTTGACTGAGAATACGGAATTCTGCTCAATTCGACATTTTTTGGTAGAGATAGAGATATTTTTAATAGACATAGAGATAGACTTACGATCTCGAACTCGAGATAAATGGCGAAAATCGAGAATTGGCCCCCTGGTGCCGCTTCGCGCGTAGACGCAAACGTTGTTTTTCGCAGCCTAGTGTATTCTTTGAAGTTTTCGAGAATATTGTTGTAGCAGGCTATAAACTAACGATAGTATAAGTAAATTGATCGGCAACTTCATTTAACCACGTCAAAGATTTGAAAAATCACATCCCGAAAATTGAAAACTTCAAAACTTTTCTACGCGCAAAGCGGCACCTAAAAGTGCATGAATTGGATGTCATCTTGATCGCCGTGTCCGTACAATAACTCATGTGAGCACCAGCACTTCAATTCCATTCAATTAAAAAAAAATGTAATTTAAGTGTTTTCTCCCATACAAAAAAAAAAAACTCAAATTAATTCCCAACGCTCGCCTCATCACCGAGAGTTGAAAATCCAATGCTCGAAATAAAATCGCCGCAATTTTATTACGCCCGGGCGTACGTGGGTTAGTTCCTAAGTTTATGTTTCTATGAGTATGAAGCTCGATTTTCAGACCACTGTGCGGCGGCTGCAGTTTCTTCTGCCGTTTACGTTCGCCGCTTCTGTAAATGAGCACTACAATAGTGGTTTTAGGTACATTTTTTATTTGTTTTCACAAAGATCTTCTGGCGCTCGAATGACGTTAACAGGGGGGCGTTGTTGATAAACATTTGTGCTATTGGTTTTTTTGCTATTGTCATTTGTGAAATGCAATGACATAACAAGATGGCGGCGTTAGTTCCGAATTTGAACATGCTCTAAAAGGTACAGCGGGTCTATTCTGTAATAATCTCACGGTGAAAACTTAGGTGAAGTGAGCTTGAAGTGAGCTGTCATTCCACCTGCTGCTAGGGACTCACAGCTCACTTCGAGCTCACTTCGCCTAATCTCCCATCCGTTACAAAGACTCCAGCCGGTCTATTCTGTAATAATCTGGTGAAGTGAGCTCGGAGTGAGCAGTCAGTTCCTACCAGCAGGTGGAATGACAGCTCACTTCACCTAAGTTTTCACGGTGAGATGGTTACAGAATAGCACTGCAGGAGTTCGATAACAATTAAAATTCTATTGTGTCTCATTAGTAGCAGTTGAACTCATATGCTTTCACAGTGAGAAGGTTACAGAATAGCACTCCAGTTGTCAGTACCTCCATATTATTTATGTTGTTAATTTAGGATTACGAGAGAGAGAGAAAACAACGGTTTTCTTGTATTCCTGAAGTTTATCATAATGAGATATTTTTCGAGTTTTCAGTTCTATTTGTTCTTCCGAACGTAAATGAAAGTTTTGTTTATAAAAACCTATTTATTTTCTTTTACATGCTAGATGACCCGGTGAACTTCGTGGCAATTCCTATACTAACTACTACGTGGGCAATTCCTATACAAAATTTCGATATTTTAGTTGTTCCTTTGAGTATTTCAAAATTTTCTGTTTTGCACCCAAAAAAAATTACAAATGATCCTCAAATTATTCCTATTTTAGTGTCCTATAAACACACACAGTTCTAACTTAACGTAACCCGACATTGGAGCATTCCGACTAAATAGTCGGGATGCTCCAATGTAGACTGCAACCAACTCGGCTCGCGCGTGGTTGGTCACAGATCTAATTTAACCTAACCCGTTTGTTCCAAATGTGAGACAAATGCCAGAAAGTTAAAAAGAGGCTCGATTTTTATCGATGATTAGCAGCCCAAAATGATTTGAGTGTTTCATTAAGTTTAAACCACGTACATTATAAGAAAGTCATATAAGTTTTTAAAGGATCAATTATATATTTCCCGTAGATTTAACCTTTATAATACTGGTGTCTCATATTGGAGACAGATAACAATAAAATTCTATTGTGTCTGCTAATTGCGCGCGCGACAGATTAACTGACATCACCCGTGGAGGCTGCTTTGACGGACGTTATCAGTATTCTATTAGTGATAAACCCATAAGTGCTGTATCGATTTTATTAACAATAGTAGATAAGGCCCGTATTCTAGAACGATGGAAAAACTCCTGAAAGAGTATAAGTATAGTCCGCACTCAACTGCTAGTCATGATCTGAACGCGTGCCAGGACCACAATAAAAACGGGTTTTGTCGACAGAAGAATAGACAAAACACAGATAAACAATCACAATTTTCTATGTCTATTCTTCCGTCGACAAAACCCAACTATAGAAACGGGTTTTCTACGGGTTTTGTCGACGGAAGAATAGACAAAATGACAGATTGTGATTGTTTATCTGTCATGTTGTCTATTCTTCCGTCGACAAAACCCGTTTCTATGGTTGTCATTCTACGCGTGCTGAGGTATGTGATTGGTCTGACGGGGGAGGGCGCCATGGATAAAATTGGCAGACAGAGTTAGATTGGCCTTTCTTTCCCCCCCTGTCACCGCTCACACACCTCAGAGTCTACTACTAGGAGTTGCGCACGAACTATACCCATAATATTTTTGGCTTCTATTTTATTACTTTAGACAACACCTTTCTGATACCTACATACCATACGTAGGTATCAGAAAGGTGTTGTCATTAAGGATGTGATACAGGCCATCAAACTAAGCAGCTTTCTCTATTGGACTAACATCGTAATCGCAAAAAAATAATCAGCCGTCCCATACATTTGTGTCGATCGAGTTGAAGTTTTGTATGGGACAGAGTTGACATCATTAAAGTAAAAAAAAAAACCTGCCAAGGGCGAGTCGGACTCGTCGCTTTTTTAGGTATGAATCTATAAATACGTGGCGGGCTAGACTTGTCGAATTCAGTGGACTTAACGTAGTCAGAAGATGTAAGAGTTACGCGATAGAAAGAGAAGCAACTTCTAGGTGAATATAACTGTAGGTGATTAGCGCTGTGCGACCTAAATTGCACTTTTTTGTGACATAGCAAGAGTCAGTTTTTATTTAAATGATATTGCGGAGTGTCCCATCTGTAATAAAACTGTGGTTCAGTAACATAGCCTATTCAAACCATCTACTTTATTAAGTATAGCACTTTGCCCGCGGCTTCGCTCCCGTGGTCTTTCCCGCGGGACCCGTTATTTTTACCGGGATAAAAAGTAGCCTATGTTACTCCCTGAAAACTAAGCTTTCTAATGGTATAAGTATATTCAAATCGGTCCAGTAGTTTCGGAGCCTATTCGATACAAACAAACAATCAAATCTTTCCTCTTTATATTATTATACTTAGATGTCATCATCTTCATCTGCTTAGAATTTACCCAAGGAGCTTCCAGTCCAACCGGATGCAGCTGAATACCAGTATTTTACACGGAGCGATTGCCTGTAGGACCTCTACAACCCAGTAACTGGGTGACACGATACCTCTAAGTAAGACTTTCGGGCTACACTACCTATAAAAAACTGTTAAGAGGGAACAGGGCCTACGATTCTCCATACAGATGTATTCCCATTTTTTCTTCTTTAATAATGCCTGAGCAATCATTTTTTTTAAATACAATCAATGTCTGCTGTAGACACGCCCCTGTTATTTTCTTTTTTTTAGCAACTTATTGGTAAAGGTAATATGACCCTCCAAAAATTACAAAAATGCCCCATTTTTACCGCCGCGATTAGAGAACTACCAGAGACATTCGAAAAGTTTTTAACATAAAAGAAAGTGATAGGAACTTAGACATACTCTTTCCTAAAAAAATAATTGAATCGGCTCAGTTTTCGAGGAGAAAAAAGGTGAATAAGAAACGTCGATCTCGTTTTTTTTTGTGATGAAATCGGTCTGAGCTGCAGCTGCCTCTATCGCACTCTACGGAGGCAGACTTGAGGTAAGACGATGGCAATAGTTTCTTCAAATACCTATTTTTTTAATTCCTCGCAGGCCCTGTTCCCTCTTAAAAGATGTACTGACAGTCTGAGACCAACGTCTTAACGTGCTTTCCGAGTTACAGACGGATCTCGTTTTGTAATGTATAGTCACCCATCCACGAAACAACCGCAGCAAGCGTAGCTTAACCTTGATCTATCGTCCATGAAGCTGTTACCTAGCCACAAGCCCCCTGAAATTCAATTATACTACGGATAAGCATTTCATGCAAAAATAATTTACTATTACATGATAATTGTAACTACTTAGTACCTACCTAATCAATGAAAATCCGTAAATTCAATCAAATTGGAGTCTGAATATCTGTGAAATTATCGTCTAAGGACATTAACAATATTGTGAATTAACGGATATTTATAAGTATGTACTGTCTCGTTGGTGTAGTGGTCGCAAGCGCTACTGCTGAGCATGAGGTCCTGGGTTCGATGCCCGGGATGGGCAGTCTTATTGGCTTTTTGAAAGAAAGAAAATAAATTTATTTGACTCAGATATTTAAACAAAAAACAAAAAAAACAGTATTGTGTGCCTCACGGCTGCGCCAAATAGGCCCAGTTCAGCATAAATGTCAGAAAACTGTGTCTGACGCTGGTTTTCAACTGGACCTTATGTTGCGAGTTTTTCCATTTGGAATTCCTCAGTAACAGCCCGAAGTCTTTGTGCCCGGTTGATGGCAATAGGCTCGCCCCCTATTGTGCTGGCGTAATGTTGTGTAAGCCCACGTTAGCACGAACTTAATAAAATCGCGGCGATTTTTATTCGTGCACTGGATTTTTAACGCTTTGCTTAGCGCCGAGAATTGAAAATCCAAAAGTGTGTTTTTACAACGCGTTGGGATGAGATTGCGTCCCAAAACGTTGGATTCCCAACTCTCACGAAACTCGCACGAAAAAAAATCGCCGCGATTTTATTATGTCTGTGCAAACGTCTCGGCTTATGTGTGTATAATATATTATTTCATTGGGATTTTCCGTGACAATTTTTCAATAGCAAGACTCAAGGTTGTTCTAAAGTTAGAACTCGTTTAGTAATGAGACGGGAAGTGTCTAGATACTCGAGTCCAGGGCACTCAGATGGACAGTGGAAGCTTAGTAATAGGGTTCCGTTTGGTACCCTTCTGGTACGGGCCCCTTTTTTTAAAATATTTTCTATTTGTTTATTAATGGTGGAGTAATAGTTTCTGACAAGCACATTATCTTATATAAGACTAGCTGACCCGACAGACGTCCTGTGCAAATTTTAATAATACATACAAAATTCCCATAGAAAATGCAACAAATTCTCCAGTCAATATTTAAAAAAAAAGAACTAGGTAGGTATTAGGACAATTTTAATACAAAAATTTGCCAAATCGTTCCAGGCGTTCTGGAGTTATGCGCTTACCAACGAACATCATTCCCTTTTTCGGGTTCCGTAGTCAAACTAGTCAACAAGCAATAACTCTTATACTTTCGCCACGTCCGTCTGTCTGTCTGGCTTAGCTCAAAGACTGTTAGTACAAGAAAGTTGTAATTTGACATGTGTCGTTGGAAAGGTCGTTCAAAATTATTGCGAGTTTGTTAAAAACATTTTTAGATTCAGGGATCCGTTTGCGAAATATTAAGCTTTAAAGTGCAAATTTTTGTTAGAGTCAAGTCCCCCCCCCCCTGCCAGCTAAATGGTTGGTTCTGGATACTTATGTGAAAAAATTCACACAGCAGTAGTATTATACCTACTAACGAAATTAAATGGAAAACTATCACAGATAACTAGACTACTTAAAATTTGCTGTTGAAAAATCATGTTTTCCCATACCTATATTCCGTGGGAGAACATGTTTTTCATCTACACTGTTAAGTCTGTTCTAGACTTCCATTATAAGCTGACCTCACATTGTAAATCGAAATCTTATACAATGTGAGATCATCATACACTGGAAATGTATAGTGTGATGTGTGCCGTATGTATAATCTATGCAAATAAATTTTACTTTACTTCAACAACAACGAGAAAAATAAACCACCGTTTGCGGAAGTACTGTTCATACCTCCCACCACCTGTGAACCAGACCGTAAAGATAAGCTAAGTAGTTGAACTACATAGCCCAATCGGATATCTTTATTATTAGTTTTAACTATTAAAAAAATATCCTGCGTGGCTTGCTAGGAAAAGTTTAATGATTCATTTAGGTACTTACCTATATAAATAAGGATAATCAAGATAAAAATGAAAATAATTGTTATAACAAATAATGACTCAATAATATTTAAAAACTTATGTCAAATTGTCATTATTAATTATAATATTGCGTTTTGTTAGATATTTTTTTATGTATCAAAAAAGATCTTTACTGTTTTTTAAAATCTATTTAGTTATTACCATGGCTCGTATTTTCATTGATACTCAGTTAAAAGTCAAAATTGTATTTTGAAATTAGACATAGCCACATGGCATTTTTATTTTTCTGAGAATTCTTTAGTACCTACTCCCACAGTTACAAATAAGCACTATTATCACCACACTTCACAGCTATAAGAAAATATATCGAAAAAGCGACATCTACCACTCCAAACACGTAACCAACTAATCAGTTTTGACGTTCACAAAATAAAAATAATATTTACAAAAAACAAAATTATCGAAACAAATAAAACAAGTGGTCAGGTTCAACAACCGCGCGATACTGGTGTTAACTGGTACGAACCGCTTCGAACCGGTTCTATGATTACGTCACTTGTTTTAGAGACGCCATACTTTTTGACTTTCGAATTTCGTGTGTTTTCTTTTGTGGAATGATACTAATGTTAATTTTATTATTATAGGCATGTTTAATAAAAACCTATGTACACCTACGTTCTACATATTTTAGGCAGAGCCCTGTAATCTCTTTATTACGTCATTCGCATTAGCTATTCTTGTGGTCATGTGTAGTGTAACACATAAGGAAAAACGCGATCAACAATGGATATTTTTATGGGTAGTCTAGGAATAATGACAAATGAGGTCATAAATACAGGATGAATAGAAACGTAAGCCGTGTAGGAAAATTACTTTGGTAGGTATAAATAGAACTCTTTGTGCAATATAACATCTTCCGTGCCGAAGGCTGGTCTCCGGAGAGATTGGTTGCCATGGCAGAAATTCGGTCTGAAGGATTATTATAGGTATTATTTTATTATAAATACAATTTTATTCGAGGGTTTAGCATAGAACCGTACCTACGTCTGTTCTTGTTCTAATTTATAATTATCATGTCGTGTAAAAAGAACCTGTATTTAAATACAGGCTGTTTATTTTTTGGGTGAAATGATTTTGTTTTCTTGTGTACAGGGTGGAAGGGACATCGACGCGAAAAATGATACCATGGATTCAGTACATGATTCTGAACCCCACTGCGTAGAAATTATTCGTCGCTTATTTGAAAAAAAACTGCTGTTCTATACATTTTGACCTCGTAGGTATTGCACTTTTCTATGAAACAGCTGTTGTTTTTTTAAATAACTGACGAAAAATTTCAACGCAGTGGGGTTCAGAATCACGTACTGAATCCATGGTATCAGTTTTCGCGTCGATGTCCCTTCCACCTTGTATATTGACTTCAAAATTAAGGCAAATTATGTGATTGATAGCACTCCAATTCTCTTTCTATTTTGAAGTCTTTAAAATGTTAAAAGAAGACTTCAAAATGGGAGCTTAACAATTCAATGGAACAATATTAAAGGAAGCAAGTTTTTTTTTTGCGTATTCATGTAGCTTTGTTTTCCCACGCTGTATATTCTGAAGGTCTTTGTATTACAAGATCAGTCAATCAGGCATAACAAGTAGCAATTATAGGGCTGCAATAATAATAGTAAACCTAGACACAACATTTTTAAACAACGAAGACATTTTTCAGATATATTCGTTGTTTTAATAGAAGAGTATAAAATTTTCTCTGTGTCGTTTCTGAGTTAAATAGTAGTAGGTAGAAAGACAGACAGTAAAAAAATTAAGCCAAAGACTAAACGAAAAGAAAAAGGTTTAATTATTATATTTTTCTTAGCTGGTCGCTAATCCTAACTAATATTATAAATGTTAAAGCTATACGTGTTTTTTTGTTTGTTTGTTTGTGACGCTTTCACGCTGAAACGGCTGAATAGATTAGGATGAAATTTGGCACATGGGTAAACCATGACCTGTATTAGGATATAGGATACTTTTTATCTCGATATTCCCACGGGGTTGAGACTATATGCGGGTGAAACCGCGGGGCGCAGTTAGTACAATATAAGTCTGTAAATACAGGGTCAAATTGAATTGTCTAGCGAAACTCCGCAGACGTAAAAATATCTCCGCAGGAATATCGTATAATTTTACAATGTTTGTAGATATGTGAGCACCATGCATCTATCACATAATTAATTTATGTCATTCCTTCATTTTTCATTCTTTTTACCTATCGTGGTATAGTAATCTTATCCTAGGTGCATCGTCTTCACATATAATTATATAATTAATGTATACAAGATATTGTGAAAATATTTTAAAAGAGTAATGGTGGAGTTTCTTGCCCATTTTTCTCCATACGAAAACTACCTTTTGGAAAGGGCGACTAGAATCTTTTTTTTTTTTTTTGTTAAATTTTGACGTTCAAAAGTGACTTTTCTGTGCCTATTTGAAATAAATTATTTGACTTTGACTTTGTAACTTTGTAATGAGTATCGATATCTAAATACGACAAAATATAAATAAAAATGATTTTATGATATTTACCCTTACGACCGCTGGTATTGTTGTTAACTTGTTAGTTTACGCGAAATATGAGTTGAAAATTCTGTTTTTTTTTTCATCTTGTTTAGATATCGATATTTATCACGTCTGTGAAGTTTACATACAAAAACAATGATTTTTTAAACTGATATTTCATCTACACTGCAGTTGATGAATACAAAAAAATATCATCAAATTAATTGATTTTTTGCTTTATCATGTTAAGAAATCGATACGCACAACGACTGCAAAGTTTTGCTAGCTAATTTAAATTGACCCTGTATTCACTGAAAAATCAGTCAGACAGCAATGTTCCCACTGCTGGGACAAAGGCCTCCTCTCAGTGAGAGAGTGTGGGAATCTCCGTTTTCAATTTTTGGTTCTAGGACATGCCGGTTTCCTCACGATGTTTTCCTTCACCGTTTTGAGAGCAGTGGTGATGAAATTATTTACACAAAGTAAAGCGCCTTTCAGGGTTCAAACCTACGATCTAAACTCGTAAGTCACGACCGTTACCACTGCGCCACCACTGCTCTCTATTTATCTTAATTTTCTTATCAGTATGTATTCAAATAAAATGGCCGGTCGAGGCAACCCTATTTGTAAATCAATAACATACACGCATTGATTATCTCGAGTAGTATCATTCATTATAATCAGTCCATTTTTATGAGATTTTTATATTTTTTATTACCTCAATAATGATTATGTTTGGTTTCCTTTAATGCCGGGTACAGATTGGTGAAATGTGACACATATTGAAACAAATTCTCCTAGTTGTTGTGTAAACTGTAGAGGCGCTCCCTCACAAGGGAGCATTTGTCTGTCATGTAAGCTTTCCACTCGACCTAGCCCTTTAAAAATAAACCTATCTTGTTGGTTCCAATTGTCTCACTACACTACCTAGCAGTTGACGGTCTCCGCAGTCCACTAGCGAAGCCCTAGCCGTCACAGTGGAATCCTGGATTGTTACATTACGAGCGCATTACATTTCATGTGGAGAATGGGCACCTACATATGGGTTTCTGCCCTGAAGCCCAATAGAAACAAACTATATACCTACCAATAGAAAGAGCTTTTCAAGAGGAACCTTTCCTACTAACACGACTTTTGCCAATTGTTAGTCAGATTGGAGTTAGTGACCTAAATAGGTGTGACTACTTGGCACCGAAGTTAAGGAATTTTCATGGCCCAATAGCTATAAGATATACATCAATGGCTTTAGCTTTTAGAGGAGAGCCTTTGCTGCTAACATGACTGTTGCAAATTGTTGGGCAGTTCGGAGTTAATGACCTTAATAGGTGACTACTTCGGCTTCGAAGTTAAGGCCCTGACAAATAATCGACAGAAGCGTCATATCACGAAATATTCTCCTTGAAGATATCTTTCCAGTGGCGCAATTAGAGTTTACCGAGCGAGTGACATATATAAGACTACCCGACATCAACACGGGCAGTTGCCCGCCAGACACAACACCCGTCTGGTCGGAGGATCCTCCCTTTTCTATGGTGGATAAGTGAACTTTCCTGATGCCCCTAAAGGCTTATGGGGATGCGGCGGTATAACGTTCTGTCCGGCGGACCGACTCATAAAAACATTGTTCCTCAAACGGCATCTAGGAGGCCAATGTTTTAAAATGTTCGTTTCTAAGCTTGAAAGATAATGTTTGCAAGGCACTAAGTTAATAAAAGTTATTTAATTGAAGAAATACCAGAATTTTAATGATATCTTATTACTCACATTTAGATGATATCTTATTACTCACATTTAGAGCTCTGTAGTACGTACTGACAATCAAGAAAAGTTAACATTATAAAAACTTTTTCACAAAAAATAAAACCGACTTCCAAAAAAAACACTACAAAGTGAAAAATAACATTGATTTCGGAAGTCGGTGTCTTGGGGCTTTTATTTTCGTTTTTTTGCCACCGACTTCCGAAATCAATGTTATTTTTCACTTTGTAGTGTTTTTTTTGGAAGTCGGTTTTATTTTTTGTGAAAAAGTTTTTATTTTTCACTTTTTAGTTGTGGTACCTACACAAAACCCCCACAAAAATTTGAATACCCATTACCTGCTATGTAAATTACAGTGACAGGAACTATTAGAATATCATCCACATATACTACATCGGAAAAATACGTATTATTGAAGCTAACTCAAAAACCCCTCATCAGATCTTGACTAAATTTATATGGGACCACTTCTGAAGTATGCCCTACCAAACAAAAAAAGAATTATCAAAATCAATTCATAATTGGCGGAGTAATCGCGTAACAAACATACAAAAAAAAAAAAAACATACAGTCGAATTGAGAACCTCCTCCTTTTTGAAGTCGGTTGAAAAGAAACATTCTCCTTGATGAGATCCTTCCATATCCATTGGTACATAATATCTTAACGCTATTGGGCTTTACGGTAGAAACGCCAATTCTCCTTTGGACGGCTCATTTGTAACATTTCAAGGTACGTATCGCCAATCTGTAGCCGCTAATACCCGCTAATAAAGCGGTCACCTACGCACACAGAGTCTGAGTAAGTGAATATTAAATAAGTACGAATTTACGTTTAATCCGCGCGTTCTTGCTAGGCTCACAGATACAAAAAAAAAAAGACTAACCTAACCCAGGGATCGAATCTAGGACCTCATGCTCAGCAGTAGCAATTGCAACCACTACACAAACAAAGCAGTCAATTACGTACCTTAATGAAAACCCACATTTCGCCAGTTATGTTCAAGTCCCATATAATACATATCAAGCCTTTAGCCATCAACCGAGCACAAATCCAGACACCGCGCTGCTACTGAGGAAATCCTGATGGAAAATCTCAATAACACAGCCCGACCCGGGAATCAAACCCAGAACCTTGAGCTCAGCAGCCGCGGTCGCAACCGCTAGTTGAGAGAGGCATTCAATTTATTCCAGTAGTATTAATACCAACTCATTTACTCTAATTTCCATAATAGCAGAAAACCAGTAATGTTTGCCTGTTATCATAATTATAATTAAAACGTTAAACGGACTGCAAGGTTAACTGAACTACAAATAATTAAATGAGGCGGTACAGCGCTGTTATGTGCTGATCTTCCACTGAAAGCGAACAGCTTAAGTTACTTTTTAATAAACTTTGCAATATAATAAGCCAACCAGTGTAGAATTTTCTCAAACGCCATGTTGAACCGATTAAGACATGAAAATAAAATAAAAATAAATGTGTTTATTCACAGAAATATTTTTTCATAAGACTAAGGTATGACATTATTACCTCTGCCAAACTACAAAGCAGTTTGTTGGCAGACGTAGTTCCTTTTTTTGCATTCCATAATTATATTTTTTTTATATATAATTACACTTTTTCACTTATAGGTAAACGTACTATTCCTTCATTTATTTAATTAAAAAAACAGACATAATACAGTTTTTGTTTTAAATATTCTCTTCAGTGAGGCTTTGACAAAAAATATTAAAGAGGTATATGAAACACATTAGTTTCTTTTTGACAGTTCAATAACATTTATTGCGTTATTTACGTTGCTATGCAGATTTTTTTTTCCAACTTACGAAGCAATGGTGTAGCAATCTGTTTCAAAACTATTCTGATTGATCGTGAATTGTTCCTCTACGGATCGTATGCTATTTAGTTCAAATTGAAATACCATGATCCTTTGTAATATAAGTTCCCTTCAAAATGGTTGAGCTAAATGATGCTGATCCATGCGTCATGTTCGTGAACGGGCGCCGTCAGTGGGGACTGGTCATCTCTTAGCTGCCAAGGCTTATTTTAATTTTTTAATTATTTTTATATTTTTATTATGGACGCTTTTAACTTGTACGTTTTACTACATTGTTCTCACATGTATAATTTCAACATGAATGATGTAACCAATGTTTTGTAACAATATTCTGATTTAAAAGAGTGTCTATGGAGTTTCTTGCCCGTTCTTCTCCATAGGAACCTACTACGCTTTGGAATGGGCATCTACATAGCTTCATCTTTCTGACTGACCGACCCCTTGACAATTCAAAAGTACCTGTAATTGGTTTATTTGGAATAAATGATTTGAGTTTGAGTTTGAAATAAACAGTATTTGTAAACGGTATAATAGAGCGTGGATCCAATTGAAGTTGTCAGAAATTTTTCCACAATTGTATGTAAACGAGACGTAATTATAATTACCATTCATTTACTTTACCTACAGTGGTATGGAGGTTAGAGGTCTCACTTTTAACGCTGTTGTGGGTTCATAACCTGCATCCTAATGGCGTAATACATCGACCTTCACCCATTTATCTTCCCAATTGCTTAATGGATGAAAAGTATTTTAAATCTAATTTATTATGTTAGAAAATACATCACGAGTGGAAATTGCAAGATATACACCAATTGAAAGAGCTTTTCAAGAAGAACGTTTTCTACTTACTCTACTTTTGCCAATAAAATTGTTAGTTAATTCTAAGTTAATAACCTAAATAGGTGACTACTTGGCCACCTAAGTTTGGGAATGTTCTTGGCGCCCAATAGCCATAGGTAAGTGATAATATCAATGAATTGTGCTTTTTAAGAGAACGAATTAATTGCTAAACGTATGAGAACAATTAAAAAAAAAAAAGATTTTTGTTTTTTTTTTAAATTATTCGTCGTCTGGCCCGGAATATTTTAGCCAACCCACTCGAGATACATTTTTAACATACTTATTAAAATATAAAATATTTTTCATTCAATCAGATGGGTGAAGATCGGTCTTCTTCGGATGTTAGACCAAGAGATTAATGACATAACAACAGTGGCATTTTTGTAAAACAGCCCCCACCCATAAAATGGCAATTGATCGCATTTGCATTTTAATCGACTTCAAAAAGGAGGAGGTTCTCAATTTCGACTGCATGTTTTTTTCTTCATATTTTTGTTTACGCGATTACTCCGCCAATTATGAATTGATTTTGATGATTATTTTTTTGTTTGGTAGTTCATACATCAGAGGTGGTCTCATTTAAATTTTATTAATTTTCCTTCAGTAGTTTTCGACTTAGCTTCAATAATATGTATTTTTTGCCTTGCAGTCAATAAGGATGATCTTATAGTTCCTGTCACTGTTATTTACATAAAGCAGGACGTGATATTCGAATTTGTGTGGCAACACAACTAGAAAGTGAAAAAAAAACAACAAATTTAAAAAAATACAGTTTAAAAATTCGGCGGCAAAAAACGAAAATACCAAAACCAAAGATACCGAGTTTGGAAATTAAAGTTTTAATTCATTTTTTGAGTGCTTTTTTAAGTCGGTTGTTTTTTTTATTTTGACATCGCGTTATTTACGTTGTTTGCGGAGCAGAAGAATTTATTAAACATATGAAGCAATGGTTTAGAAATATTCTTAAAACTCTCGTATTGTGATTGAAACTGTGTTATTCTGAAAGTTGGCAACGTCGCAAATAGTATGGAAATATGAAATGTGGCTAACTAGTGAACTATAATATTAAATGAATTGCAATTATAACACTGAATTTGATGTTGTAACCCTTTTAGGGGTTAAAAAAGACATTTCGAAAGTTTCCAAATACTTTTTTTTACATATAAAGTAAATGTTCGGTGTTACGATATTAGTTATTGCATTTCATTAACAATATTTTAGTTCGCTAGTTAGCCACATTTCATATTTCTATTATTGCCAAATTAATCAAAACTTGTAAATATTTGACAGCTATTTGCGACGTTGCCAACTTTTAGGATACGCCCTCTTAAGGCCTATGTGGCGCAGCATTACACTTTTTATTTGATTTTGATTTTTTTATTTGCAGTATAAAGCCCCGGGCTTACCTACACATGGCTACACATCAAGCTACATTTCCAGTGTAACATAACACCAACATTGTACAGACGCCAGCACGTCAACCTACTAAAATCTGTCAAATTTCTTTAATAGATTTTCTACTTTATAACTAAAGCTTATGGTACAAAGTTGATTGGGAAAATTTGACAGTTTCTGTACCGGTCAACTGCCCTAACTTCGCCTTGCGACGTGCCGTAAGACGTAGCTGTCACGCCCACCAGCATAACAAAGATGGGTGGTTTGTTTTAGTTATTCTGCAGCGTGACACTCTTCTCGACATAAATAATTAAAGATTTATCTGTACACGACGCGGATTACAAACGCGTTATTCACTAGTTTGTAACATAACATCACGCCTGTATTCCCCGAAGGGTTAGGCAGAGGTGTACCTATAGTACACCCACATTTCGCTAGATAAGTTTAAATCGTATGTTTTTGGCAAGAATATTGCCATCAACCGGGCACAAATCCGTCCTCTAAGCTGCTACTGAGACATTCTAGATGGAAAAACCCAATAACGCTTTGCCCAGCACGGTAATTGCGACCAGCGAGGCAGTCCAACTACAACATAGTTTAACTAGTTTGTATTTTAATTATCAAACTAGTGTCGTCCACATTAATATAGGTACTAGTGCTGTGACATTCTTCTGAGAACTCATTTCTGATTTCAGTTTGTAATGCATTACTTTTGAGCAGCGTCGTGGGCGATGGCCTTAATAGACTGAGCATGTCATCGAATGCAATCAATGGGAGGATATGCTCAATAACGTTGTTTACAAACAACGCGAACTATTTATGAACCATTGTTAATCTCACACAGAAACACGAGGCTGATTAACTGACAGTTTTTAACTAGTTTCAAAAAATGAAGAGGTTCTATGTTCGTCAGTAAGTTTTTTTTGTACCAAAGGACGTTGTATGTTTGACGCCTGTGTAACCTTATTAAAACACATTTTAAACGCGATGGAAGAGGCCCAAAATGTCATAGGAATCTTCTGCGACCGGACTAAGGTTTTTGATTACGAAACTTACGATACATTTACCTGAAACTTGAGTTTTATTGACTAGACAAATTAGCGTTCAGCTGAGTAAACTTAGTAAATGAAAACCAATTAACTTAACAATTTAATGATCAATCTTTTAAAAAAAAAATGTGATGTGGAAGTACAGACATCACTTAGAAATATTATTCATTTAACGAAAGTAGAAGGTAAATGGACGGTCCATCATCCATCAGGAACATTAGTTCATTAGTAGTAGAGAACATTGGTCCGTAACTTTACATAAAGATAGAGCACAGTTGCGTTTACAACAAAAAAAAAACATTCAAAACCTTTAAATTACAAATACTTTCATAGAACATAGATCCGTAGCTTTATATACAAATAAACACAAGCGCGTCTACAATTAACTATGAATCCGATAAGTTATGCATTCCCGTATTTCCTGTCATACCGGGATTTATAATTAAAGAAAAAAAAATAAGAAGCCTCTTCCATAATTTCATAGCCAATAATTAACTTTAGGCAAATATCATAATATATCTATTCATAATATACCAATACACAGACTGGTGACGATAAAGCTATCCTGCCGTAGCATACGCGTTTTTCGAAAGATTAAGTATTTAGGTTAAAATCAAGCTCGATATTCGTGACAACCAACACGTCATGCAATCCAACACCAGTGCTCAACCCTCAAGAGAATTAGCGTGTCGGTAACGTATGTAATTTCAGTACGTTGTATCAGACTACCATAATATCATTGGCTACACTGGCACTAGCATTTATTAAACCCTCGAAAACCTAGCCGAGCGAAACCATAAACTAATCAGCGTATATATATTCTCACTACTGGGAAATAGACCAGTACGCTAATTAGGTAATACACGACCAATCGGAATTTGAATCGCTTTGAAACAAATTTCTAAATCATTGCTTCATAAGTTCGACAAATAAATCTGCTTAATAAAGTAAATAACGCAATGAATGTTGTTGAACTGTCAAAATGAAACAAATTTGCCGTGATCGTTTAGGAAAATGTGTTGCGTAATAATTAGATAGCTGATCTGTGAGAGGGAATGGGCCATAGTCTACCACGCAGGCCCAGTATGTTACATGTGTTCGAATTTTTGGTTCTAGGACATACCGCTTATATTCTGGATTATAGATATATGTTTATTTCTCATCACAAACGTTACAGTGAACAGGAATTATTAAATATAAGAACACAAGGTCACAGTAATATTATATGATAATATTACCATGACAAGGTAAACATTTGTGAGAGACTGGTGCCCGAAATAGGTATACAATACCTGTGTTACGGGTCACCAGGCCCCCCAAGACTTAAAGGTGTAAAACTAGTTTAGACAACTATATAATAACTTAACAACTAATGGGTGATGATTTAACTTATATACTAGTTACATAATATTCTAAATATTTTTTTTAGAAAAATGTAAGAAAAAATATTAAAAATTATAATTACTCCATTGGGACATACTGTATTTGTTATTTATATGTATTAAATAGTGTGTGTCTGTTTATCAGATAGACATTTAGCGGATTGGAATCAATAGATTTTCTGTTGTCTGATAGTCTAGAGTTTTCAACCATTTACAGACAGTTAATTTGCAGACTGGTAGGGGTGTAAGTTATGTGTTGATTTTATTATACAAATATCCTCCAAAGAAACAGAAAAATGCTTGGGAGAGAATAGTATGAAAAAAGCTGGTAGGAGAGACATTACCTTTCTTACGCATAACTTTGTTAAGATTCGGGTCATATTCTAATTGTTTATGTTTTTTGGAAACTATGGAAACTATGGAAAATATGAAACTCTACCTAACAGTTAGAACATCCCAACGTTTATAAAGGTCAGCAGTTGGGTAAAGAAAAGGAAGTCCAGCTCCTACCTTGAGAACAGCTCTTTGTGCTCTTTCAACCTCCAGAAGATGAACTTTGCCTGCTCCTCCCCAAGAGGTAATGCAGTAATTAACTGCTGACTGACAGAGTGCTGAGTAGACCATTTTGGTAGTACTAAGATCAGCAACATGTCTTAATGTCTTAAAAATGTAGATAAGCTTACGAATCCTAGAAACGAGTATGTCAATGTGAGGTTTAAAGGTTAGTGTTTGATCGATATACACTCAAAGATATCTAATGACCTCCGTGTTTTGAAGAGGAGAACAAAAGCATGAGGAATTGGATAAAGAACAAGTATGGGCCATGATACCAAGAGTTGAAGAAGATTTCTCCTGGGCGCAAAAGCAACATATTTGGTTTTTGATAAGTTTAGTGTCAAAACATTATGTTTAAGCCATTGACAAACCTCATTGAAACCATGTTGAGCACTTTGGAAAACCTCCTCCCAATTCTTACCACTACAAAATAGCGCAGTATCATCGGTAAAAGATACCAGTTTTCCGTGTTCAAGATGAAGCTGAAGCAAGTCATTAATATAGACAAGGAAAAGGCTTGAACCCAAAACACTGCCCTGTGGCACGCCATAGTAAACAGAGAGTTCATCACTTACCTAGTTATCTATTTTTACTCGCTGCTTCCTACAACTTAAGTAATGTTTTAGCAGTAGCAATGGCAGGCCTCTAACTCCTATTCTCTCAAGTTTTTGTAATAGCAATGGAATAGGAACCGTGTCAAAGGC
This sequence comes from Xanthia togata, assembly GCA_963853775.1. Lineage (NCBI taxonomy): Eukaryota > Metazoa > Arthropoda > Insecta > Lepidoptera > Noctuidae > Xanthia > Xanthia togata. The sequence goes on along the minus strand of OY970817.1, from coordinate 6,885,574 downwards.
TTTGGCTAAGTCTAGAAATACTGTTACACAGTTCCTCTTTTTGTCAAGATTAGTGACAATTTATGGTTAGTGAGTTCATGCACAGCGTCATCAGTCGACCTACCCGATCGAAACCCAAATTGCTCAGGTGACAGGAGGGTATTTGTCTCCATGTTCATGAGGAGTTTATTAATGAGATGTTCTAGGACTTTGGACATCGTAGGCAGGATCGAGATAGGCCTGTAATTTGCAATGCATTCTTTGTCTCCTCCTATATGGATAGGTTTAACAAGGGCTATCTTAAATGCTAGTGGAAAGGGTATAAAAGTACCAGTATAAAAGGCCAGGTTGCAGATGTGAGTAAGTGGAAGTGTAAGCTGTTTAACGTAGCGTTTTAGGATTTTGCCCGATATCTGATCTATTCCAACTGCCGCACCCTGATCAAGTTCTTTATAAGATGCTCAACCTCATTTTCATCAGTAGGGAGTAAGAAAAGGGAGTTTGGTGATGTAGGAGTGGAGGATCGGCAGCTATTGTACAGATTGGCGTTACCAATAATTTCTTCAGCCAGCCTCTGTCCAACACCTGTAAATTGGATTACAAGGATATACCTAGTCTTGAAAGAATGCAATGACCAGCTTAGAATACGTTAGTGAGAGAATATACTTATTATAAGATGTGTCTACTGAAGTATAAGTCGATGTTTTTTGTTGGTATACAATGGCGTGTGCCAATTTAATGTTTTGTGTTGTGTAATATAAATTATTTTGCATAAGTATTATTGTATATAATCAAGTTTTTCTAACTGAACCGACAGCTGTGCTGCTGGAGAGTTGGTGCCACTTCTTCTTCCCAGCTAAAGCACTTGGAAGTGGTGAACGGCAGGCGTTTTTGGACTGTCTTATCTAATTTTGACGTTCAAAAAGTGATGATTATCAGCCTAGTTTAAATAAAAATGACTTTTGATTTTTGAATTTAACTAATTTGGAGATATTGTAAAAGATTAACCGTGGAGTTTCGTGCCGTTTCTTCTACATAGAAAACGATCAATTGGAACCATGCACCTAGCTTCTGATGTTTCATAGGTGTCCATGTTGGTTTATGTGAAACAAAATATTTTGATTTTTACTACCATAGATAATTACCTAGGCAACATTGTAATTAAAATAGTTTTAACGACCACTCACACTAGATTTTCCTAGTTTTTAATAATGCTCTATTGATAAGCAGTTGAGCCTAGGGCTTATGTTTTACATCTTGATGTTGTTATGTACAAAAATAATTCTAAGTCAGAATTTATGGCTGAGAAACGCGACAAGGTGCGTTGGCAGACCAATAGCCAGGTGGGTGACCACCTACAAAAGATCGCAGGGAAGACCTGGATGAGACTCGCATAGACCAGGGAAGCAAGGCAAAGAAAAAACAAATTGCATAAAATGAAATGTTTCTCATTATGAGAGCAGCTGTCTTCTAATTATGCGAGCAGCCCAGTGGTAACAGCCGCAACTTTGTATAAATTATTTTTTCACCACTCTCGCACGAAAGAAGTGTCTTTCCTCTACGAAAACAGTGAGGAAAAATGGTTTTTCCTCACTGCTTGAACAGTGAGGAAAGTTGGTTTTTCCTCACTGTTTGAACAGTGAGGAAAGTAATGATCCCGTTCACAAACTAACCTTGCCTGATTTTTTTATGTTAAATTTTAAAGATATTTTAAAATATAAAGAATTATTTTGATTTGCTTTGTGTCTATTTAATTTATTTACCTATGATGACTGAATACTTTCTTGCCGGGAGTGGTGAAAAGTTTTGTATGCAACATGTGAGCAAGTTCATTTGCTATTCGTTTTGTTGAGTCTTTCGCTTACTCAGGATTGAAATTTATAATCACTCGCTGCGCTCGTGATTCTATTTTTTAATCCTTCGTTCGCTCAAGACTCAAAATCAAAACTCATAGGAAAAACGAACTTTCCTCACATGTTGGATAAATAACTATGTCATCACCGGTGTTCTCAATACGGTGAACGAAAACATCGTGAGGAAAACCGGCATGTCGTAGAACCAAAAATTCGAAGACATGTGACATCTGCCAACCCGCACTGGGCCCGCGTGGTGGATTACAGCCCACTCCCTCTCACACAGAGGAGGTCTGTGTCCCGGCAGTGGAGACATTATGGGGTGATTATGATTATTATAAATATTAAAAAGTAATCAAACACACGAACTAAGGTCGCTGACATAGCCCAACGGATTAGCAAGCTGAAGTGGCAGTGGGCGGGGCACATAGCGCGCAGAACTGACAGCCGAAGGGGCAGAAAGGTTCTGGAATGGAGGCTACGTACCGGCAAGCGCAGCGTAGGACGTCCACCTACAAGGTGGACAGACGACCTAATAAAGGTCGCAGGAAGCTGCTAGATGCAGGTCGCTTCCATTCGGCCGATTTGGAAATCATTGGGGGAGGCCTATGTTCAGCAGTGGACGTCCCATGGCTGTAATGATGATGATGATGATGGTGAATCAAACACAAATCGGAATTGGATGTCTCCAACGTGACCAATACTAACTTTTAATACTTTGCGACTGTTCTGTTGGTATACCTGTCAAAAAGTCGATTTCCTGTGTGTGTTTACACTGTGCTAGTTCATTGTAGATTAAAAGTCAATGTATGCGGAAATTGGGCCCAACGAAATTGAAAGCATCATTATCTGCCCAGCCTTTTCCCAAGTATGTTGAAGTCGGCTTCCAGTCCAACTGGATGCAGCTGAATACCAGTATTTTACATGGAGCGACTGCCTATCTGAGCTCCAAGCTCAGACCACGACACCCCTTCGTAAAACTAGTTGTCAGACTTACAGGCTTCTGACAAGCTCTAACGACAGTCAAAGATCCACGATTTTTAACGAGATTTCCAAGGCCTCAGTATTTAAAGATGTCCACCAATCCGCGGACTGACCTGGGCAAATGCAGCGTAACCTGACTGATTGACCATGCGGCTGTTGTTACTAAGCCACGAATACCTCAATTAGCCACGAGCCCTTTTAAACCAAAGTTCATCTTCTTTTTCGTGTGGTTAGTGACTAACCTGGCGCCTTATTATGAAGTATTAATGCCATCATTATTCCACTGCAAAAAAAGGATGGTGCTAGCGGGCTCATATAGCTCCGTCTCTCACTCACACTGGAATAATGGTGGCATTAATACGTCATAATACGGCCCCTGTACCCTAATTGCGTAATGCACGGTCAATCAGAATCTGAATCGTTTTGAAACAGATTGCTAATCCATTGGTTGCTCGTTGCTGCCCAAAAACCGCTCAACAACGTAAATAACGCAATGAATGTTGTTGAACTGTCAAAATGAAACAAATTTGTCGTAATCGTTTACGAAAATGTGTTGCGCAATTAGATAGCTGGTGTCAGAGTTTTTATGCTGCCCATGGGCCTCTGACTTGGTTTTACATACTCCAACTCGACACCTACGACTCGGCAGTCCGACGGTCACACCACTACGCTATCACTCACCAGATAAAAGATCACAGCAAACTAAACATTTTTTTAATCGAAATAAGAACGTCAGTATAGATAAGCAGCTGGACCGGAAGATTTCAATAGTTTTAGATAAAGCTGTATTTGACTATGATAAAACTGAACGGACAGTATGTGTGTGTGTATTTGTTACTTAGATAACAAAGTGATACTCATAGACTTATAAAAAAAGATAGACACCGCGCCACGCATATCGAGTGAAGCAGTATGCCGGACCGTTTGTATAAGCACGCCTCACGCACACATTTACATCATAGTATGCCGACCGGCCGCCATTACGTGACACGACAGCGTCTGTCTCAAATCACGCACACATAGATCGGTATGGTGCTTCACTTTCGATATGCGTGGCGCGGAGTCCATCTTTTTTTATAAGTCTATGGTGATACTTTTATTCCTATTTTTATTTGCATACTAATTTCTGCCCGCGACTTTGTCCGCGAGGAATTTCATGTTTTATTATACTTAAAATATATCCTATCAATAGTATCGCACGCAGCGCCCGCTCGCGCTCTCGCGGCGATTTATTTTCATTCACTGGATTTTCAACTCTCGGTATTGAGCCGAGCATTGAGAATCGTCCGTGTGTTCAAACACAAGACAAATGCTTCAGCATTATTTTAATAGCATAGATTTACTTCGAAGTAGGAGCTCGTGGTTAAGCAATAACAGCCGTACGGGTCCATCCATCAGGTTAAGCTACGCTTGCCGGGGTTGGTCCGTGGATGGGTGACCATCTTAGACTCCTTCGTGCCTCGGAGAGCACGTTAAACCGTTGGTCCCGGCTGTCATTCGTGTATCTTTGACAGTAGTTATAGGTCGTCAGAAGCCCGAAAGTTTGGCAACTAATCTTACCAAAGGGTATCGTATTACCCAGTTACTGGGTTGTGGAGGTCAGATAGGCAGTCACTCCATGTAAAATACTGGTATTCAGCTGCATTCGGTTAGACTGGAAGCTGACCCCAATATAGTTGAAAAAGGGTAGGCAGATATACAAGGTCTTTTTTTAATATCCCATAACTCTAGGGTATTAATGAGACCATGTCATAGAAAAAACAAGCATATATATTTTTAAAGTGAAAACTTCTTTAGCGGCGTTGTACACTTTTTTTGTGATGGGTAAAAAATGTTACAACTCGCGTCAAGACACGTGACCTGATCGAAAATTCGTAAGACGGAGGGAGAGTAGACCGGTGCAAAATTATTCCCTAACCATTCCAAAATATCAAAAATGCACAACGTTAATATTCAAGTTTTCACTTCTGCTGGCACTCGCGGAGTGCAAACCGTTTTTTTTTTAAGTTTACTTACTACTAGACTCTCGATGTGTGTATCTAAGTTTCAATGATAAGTACGAGTAAATAATTTATCTCATTCATATTTAAAGCTTAGAAAATTCGACGTTGTCATATTTTCTTTTATGAACAAAAATAGTCAGAATTAAATGTTTTTTTTAATACTTTACATAAATAATCGTCGGGTTTTTTACATAAATAATCGTGACTTCATCAAATTATTTTGAATGAAAAAAAAAAACAAAAAAAAACATGCCTGTTGATTCTTTGATATGGTCTCATTCATACTCTAGAGTTGTGGGATACCAAAAAAATACAGCTTGTATAGATCACATAACATATCATAACATCACGCCTTGTTTCCCCGAAGGGTTAGGCAGAGGTGTACCTGTAGTACACCCACATATTTCGCCACCTATGTTTATAAGTCCCATGTAATAGGGGGCGAGCCTATTGCCATCAACCGGGCCCAATTCCAGACTCCGGGCTACTACTAAGATATTCCTGTCGGAAAAACCCAATAATACTTTTGCCCGACCTGGGAATCGAACCCAGGACCTCATGCTCAGCAGTAGCGCTTGCGACTACTTGTATAGATTTACTTCGAAAAGTATTTTATATAATAGTCCTGTGTTTAACTACTGAGAGACGAAGGCCTGAAAAAGCTCTATACTAACTAATAATATTATTGTTTATTTTATATTATAAGTACCCCTAGTGGGTTTATATCTACGTTAAGTGTTCGTGGCATCACATCAGCGGGCCCTATTAGAATACCGCGCTGCGGTATTTACACATTTCGTCGAGATAGGAACTTTTTTAGCCTCACACGGATCTTTTACTCCATTATTTTGTCAGTTTTTAATGTTTGGTATTTCTGCGCGTGTCCAGAATCAATATTTTACTTTCTTCAACAACGACAGCAGCATTGCCATTCAACGTGACAATGCTGCCAGCCTTTTGGGCACTTTTGCTGTTGACAGCGATGCAGATTGTGATGATGATGATGACAGTTGTTTTTTTGATGCCCTATGATTTTGTTCCCTCCTTTTTTATATACTTGTGCATTTTATTATTATTATTTTAAGACTGTTAGGTTATATTAATTAAGTTGTATCTTTTTTGAAAACAAAACAGTTTTTATGTTTTCATCGAGCTAATTTGGTAGAACCTCGATTACATTGTTACGACAAAAGACGATTGAAAAAATCTTAACATGATCCTTCGAGCCGGATAGAACCAGTGATCTAACATTAGGCTAAACGGTAAGCGTTCTGCGTTTGCGTACTGAGCTGCAGGTTCTGTTTTTGAATGGAATAACCGAACCAATACTTTGCCTACCGGTTGAAAAACCCTCGTCGTAATTAACAACTAATTTGCCAAATTAACGAATTTGAATTTAAACTCTTTCCACTCCAGTGCAATGAGGTTACCGCACATTTGCGCAGCCCATTGCATAAATCCTCCCAGATTACTTTCGTACATTGTGTAATCAATTATCACACTACAGGCGGTAGCACTACATAGCAACTCAAAACAGTAGCCGCAAAAATACGGCTTGTGAGCGATCCGCCAACGTGTTGCGCTACGGCCCGGTGCAACTCGCCTGTAGTGTGCAAAGGTTCATACAAAATGATCTAATGCTTGGTTCCTATAAACAAAAACGAATCGTTTTGTCATACCAATGCTAACATTTTATTGCAAAATTGGACATAATATAAATAGATTCGTAAGCAAAATTTGCCTGTGATAGGTACTTTCAAATGGGAGGGTCTACTGTGTAAAGCTATGGTCTTTATGTTACTCGTATGATGGTCTTTGCTTCATTATTGGTAAAGAGACAATAGTCTTAATTTTACCCAATAACGGTCCGTAAAGTATCTAATAGGAATCGGCCATAAAGTGATGCAGCAGGATTTTTGCAACCCCCCAAATGTGAAAGCCTTTAAAGTTACAATGACACAAGGGCGAAACAGATATAAATACGCGTCACTACTAAACATTCAGCTGTGTATCAGCCGTAAGTTGTTGTAAGACATTTTACGGTGTTATCATGTTGTGAAAACATGATTGTGAAACTGAATGACTCTGTTTTTCAGGCCGCGTAAGGTAGGTCAGGATTGTAGCGATAACTTTTACGACATGAAATTGAAATAATAAGATTTATGTTCGTAAAATATAGTGGAAATGAATCATCACCTCTAGGCAGGCGTGTTTCAAGGCACGTTTCGGGAAAGGGACATTCTGGGAAAGGGACTATTTGAAACCAAGGGACATTCTGAGCCTGAACGGTTTCATCGTCAATCTATCAGGTGAGATAGTGGTGAAACACGAGCCTATAAATATTTAAAAAAGAGAAAAATATGGTCATGAACTAACTGTGAAGGACCATGTTGATCTTTATAAAATCAACTGCGAGATTAAAAGCTACACTTGCTGCGGTCAAATCATAGGTAATACGGGCTGGTTTCCGCAACTCCACGTCAAAGCGCGTATTTTGCGTACGGGTGGGAAAAATCGGTCATTTGATCCACCCCAGTTCCTCAAAGAAGGCCAGCAACGCCTTGGTGTTACTGGCAATCTCGCGTAGGGTACCTGGGTAACCGAAGTACTTTGTCTTGTAAGTGGCGACCACCGGGCAGTTTAACAGCACATGAGCTGCTGTCTCGTCGTCATACATGAGCGGTCAGCTCATGTAGGAGTGACCATTCTGTGAGACCAAAGCGGATTGAAGAGTGCGATAAACCGTCTGTCACAGAAGTAATCTAATCTACATAATTATAGCCTCTAATGTCCCACTTCTGGGACACAGGCCTCGTCTTTGTGAGAGGGAGTGGGCCGTAATCCACCACGCGGGCCCAGTGCGGGTTGGTAGACGTCACATGTCTTCGAATTTTTTTGATTCTATGATATGCCGGTTGCCCCACGATGTTTTCCTTCTTCGTTTTGAGAGCAGTGGTGATGAAATAATTTACACAAAGTAAAGTGCTTGTCAGGGTTCAAACCTACGACCTAAAATTAGTAAGTATCGGACATTACCAGTGTACCACCACTGCTCTCGGCCAATCTATAATATACTCAGGTGTAAAAAGAATGTCTTTTATCTGTTCTGTGCTTTGAGTAGTGCGGCGCAAACCATGCACCACCCTGGGTAAATAAAATCTGTTAAAGATGTCGCCGCTTCATTAGCCCACGTTCGCACGGACTTTCAGCAGATTTTAAACTTTCGGTGTTGGGCGGAGCGTTGAGAATCCAACGCGTTGGGACGCATCTCGTCCCAGCGTGTTGAAAAAACACACTGTTGGATTTTCAACTCTCGACACAGCAGAGCGTTGAAAATCCAGTGCACGAAAAAAAAAACGCAGCGATTTTATCACGTCCATGTGTACTTGGCCTTATTCCTCGAATCCGCCCTGCCCTTGAACGCAAGGATCGGACCGCGCTCGCAACAGGGAGTTTCAAACTACGTCATGCGTAATAATAATGAATAATATTTCTTGATGTTCAGTAGTCATTGGATACATGAAGTGGGTTGCTTTTGTAAGACGATCAAAATGCTACGGGTGTATTATAAAGAAGTAAAATTTGTGAGTTTGTAAGGTAGGGGGCCTAGGGTGAAATCTTCGGAACTGCTGATCCGGTACCAAAAATGCTTTCACAAAGGGGAAGCTACAATATTGCCGAGTGTCCTAGGATATATTTTATGTTAAAACAAACGAAATCGTGGGCAGTAGTTAGTCGATTATAAATATCGATCATGTTTGATTTTGGACAGCTGTGTCTGCAAACTATCTGCCTTATCAGTACGCACGCCTGACAAACTTTACATAATGCTTTAGTCAATCGTCATAAGTTCATAATATAGCAGGCATGTTTTATTATGTATTACGATGATTGTGGGAACAAACAAAACTTAAGAGCGTTTGTCCTAAAAGTTGGCAACGTCGCAAAAAGCTGTCAAATATTTACCGGTTTTGAATAATTCATTTGGCATTAATACTGTATGGAATTATGAAATGTGGCTAACTAGTGAACTAAAATATTGATTATGAAATACAATAATTAATATCGTAACACCGAATATTTAGTTTTACATGTAAAAAAAGTATTTGGAAACTTTCTAAATGCCTTTTTTACACCTAAAACGGTTACAACATCAAATTCTATACATGTTATAGATGCAATTCATTATTAATAATTTCGTTAGTTAGCCTCATATTATGTTATTTCCCTATATTAATATTACCAAATTAATCAAAACAGCGAAATATTTGGCATCTATTTGCGACGTTGAGTCGGACACGTTTGCCGCATGTCTGATGAATTGTGGGCTAAAAGAACCACTAATTGAACCCACCCCTTAAATGCTAGGCAACATGGCGGCAGACGAAGAACAAGATGGAGGGAACTCCTACCGAAGGGTCTGGCCCGGCACAGGACAGACGTGTGTGGGAAAGGGAAAGGCAGGCTTTTGTCCAGCAATGGAACTTTATGGGCTATATAGATAGATAGATATACTTAGTCTGGCCATAAATACTGTTACAATTAAAAATAAGAAAGATATTACATTTGAATTTGGAATCTGTCATTTTTATACGATTGTTCATTGAGTTTTCTAATTTTGGCACCAATACATTGTAAAATATTTTGCGATATTAAAATGGAGTGGGGTGATAAAGAGAACCGAATCGCTGTGATTGCATTACACAAAGTTGGTATGTAGCCAAATGCAATTTTTAAAACTCTCCATACGCTTGGTATTAGTCAAATGTTTGTGTACCGGGCTATTAATAGGTAAAATGAGACCTCCTCTGTTTGTGACAGAAAAGGATCTGGCCGTCCACGTAGTGTTCGTACGAAAAAGGTGGTCAAAGCAGTAAGAGAAAGAATTCGAAGAAATCCTGTCCGAAAGCAAAAGATTTTATCTCGGGAGATGAAGATAGCACCCAGAACCATGTCGCCTATTTTAAAAGATGACTTAAGACTTGCAGCCTATAAGAAACGCACTGGTCATTTTTTAACTATTAACTGATAATTTAAAAAATAATAGGGTGGTAAAATTGAAACAACTACTGAAGCGGTACGCAAAGGGAGGTCACAGAAATTTTTTGTTTACGGATGAGAAAATCTTTACAATTGAGTAACATTTTAACAAACAAAATGACCGTATTTATGCTCAAAGCTCTAAGGAAGCTTCCCAATTAGTCGACAGCGTAACGTGGGCATTATCCGACTTCAGTGATGGTTTGGTGGGATGTTAGCTATGAAGGAGTGACAGAGACATATTTTTGTGAAAAAGGTATCAAAACATCGGCACTAGTGTATCAAGATACCATTCTTGAGAAGGTAGTTAAGCCTCTTAACAACACCATATTCAATAACCAAGTATGGTCCTTCGAGAGACTCGGCGACGGGTCAGAAAGCTCGGTCCACGCAGTCTTGGTTGGAAGTGAACGTTTCGGACTTCATCAGAGCTGAAGACTGGCCGTCGTCTCGTCCCGATCTTAATCCGCTGGATTCTGATTTATGGTCAGTTTTAGAGAGTACGGCTTGCACTAAACGCCATGATAATTTTGAGTCCCTAAAACAATCCATACGATTGGCAGTGAAGAATTTTCCCATGAAAAGAGTGCGTGCTTCTATTGATAACTGGCCTCAACGTATAAAGGACTGTATTGCAGCCAATGGAATCGAATAAGCTTTTTATATTTTAAACTGTTTTATATATGTATTTATGTATTAAACCAACACACTGTAAAAGTAATAAATATTATTTGCAATAAAAAATAAAAAAAATCTTCTTGACAATATTTATGTCAAGACTAGGTATAATTATGAGCATGAGGTCCTGGGTTCGATTCCCGGGTCGGGCAAAGTGTTATTGGGTTTTCTATCTGGAATTTCTCAGTAGCAGCCCGGAGTCTGGATTTGTGCCCGGTTGATGGCAATAGGCTCGCCCCCTATTACATGGGACTTAAACATAACTGGCGAAATGTGGGTGTACCTAGTACTACAGGTACACCTCTGCCCAACCCTTCGGGGAAACAAGGCCTGATGTTATGTTATGTTATATTATGTATAATGATACCAGAAACCAGAATATGGCACACATCAAGTCAACAGGAATAAGTTATCTAACTCATAACCCAGCACCAAAAAAATACTCGAAGTAAAAATAAAATGAAATAAACACAGAAATCCTTTATCACAAAATTCAATTATCGAACTTAACGATGTCCAATAAAAAACGATCGATACACACATACAAAAAAACAACTGAATTACAAATTCAAATGTAGAACAAAACAAAATTCTTCTTTAAATTTTCACTTTTTAAATATTAACGAACACGTACAATTTGAAAATGAAAGATGGCTGCGGTTTTGGCGCGAACGCGTGCGCTGGACGCGACGATATGAAATATACTGATAGACTGAATGTCTGATACGTCCAAGGATTATAGTTTGTTTTCACAAACGCTATGGATGATCACAAAAACACTGTTTACTAATATTGATAGCCGTCAATCGTAATCGTAAGTCGTAACACGGTATATCGGTAAACACACGTAAGAAACTGCTGTCTTTTATTTGAGGGAATTTATTTACAAATATTGATTGAAGTGAGACGTTTACACATCAAATATTTATGGTTAAACAATCACAGGCACGGCAGTGGACTCGCCATGTTCGTCGAAGGACCGATTGACAGTGGAGCTGACGAGTCCTGGAGTGGAGACCGCGTATCGGCAAACGTAGTGTGGGACGCCCCCCAGCTACATGGACCTACGACTTTAAGAAGGTGGCTGGTACAGACTGGATGTTGAAGGCGAAGGACAGGGTGTTGTGGCGCAGCCTGGAAAAGACTCATATTCGGTAGGGAACTGCGATAGGCTGAATTGAATAAAGGAGGAATTGTAAGCTGTTTATGTTGCTTTACCCAGGAATCAAGAGACCCACGGTATGTGGGTAAGTAACCCGAAAAGAACGAATGTAATTTCTAAGTTTCATTTGAACATATATTTATCATAAAGTGACGGTTTTTTTTTTTAAAGTCTGAATTGCCAGCCTGCAGTAAGCACTCCAGGGTGATCAATGCTTGTATTTCTTTTCATGAGAAAAGGCCTGTCCTACAGCGGGTCAGTTACAGGGCAGTTGAAGCCATAAAATCCAGACACTGTACTGGCTTCGTAGCCTTAAAACAGTCGTGATTCACCACCAGCCACCACCAGGACATCACCAGCTTCTAGTAGTCCAGTGTTGGACTAGGCCTCTTTAATCGCATACAATGAGGGCTTTGTGAAATGACGTTCACTAGGTGGCAGCACTGAGACGTCAGGTCCGGGCACCTGTCAAAAATGTCAAAGCGCCAATTTTTTTTGTTGTGACAGTATTATGAACGAATGAATGAAACGAATGATGAACGTAGTGATATTATTTATTTATTGACAAAATGGCGCCAATTGGTGAAGTCAATTTTCATGATAACCCTCATTCAACTCAATCCTCGGGTATTCTCATCTAGCTGCTAACTACCCTACGATGTCCTACAGTAGAAACATCCCAACGGCCATCGGTGGACACTCAAACAATGATACCATGGTCCATGATGATACCAGCCTCTTACTTTCCGACTAAAGTTAAGGTCGCTTACTCACACAGAGAAGGCACGAGTATTGACCACCATGCTTGGTCAAGACAGGATGGCGATTTCAGGCTATATTAACTACTAGCACTTTTCCCTCGGCTTCGCTCCCGTGGTCTTTCCCGCGTGACCCGATATTTTTCCCGGAATAAAAAGCTTTTTAATGGTAAAATATTTTTTCAAATCGGTGCAGTAGTTTCGGAGCCTATTCAATACAAACAAACAAACAATAAATTTTTTCCTATATTATAATATTAGTATAGACAAGTCTAGGTTGCCTCACGATGTTTTAAGAGCGCTTATCCTAAAACTTGGCAACGTCGCAAAAAGCTGTCAAATATTTACCTGTTTTGATTAACTTGGCAATATTACTGTATGGAATTATAAAATGTGGCTAACTACTGAACTAAAATATTGATTATGAAATGCAATAATTAATCTCGTAACACCGAATATTTAATTTTAGGTGTAAAAAAAGTATTTGGAAACTTTCCAAATGCCTATTTTACATTTAAAACGGTTACAACATCAAATTCAGTGTTATAATTGCAATTAATTTTTTCTAGTTCGCTAGTTAGGCACATTTCATATTTCACACATAATATTATTATTATTATTATTTTCACGCCTTGTTTTCCCAAAGGGTTGGGCAGAGGTGTACCTGTAGTACACCCACATTTCGCCAGTTATGTTCTTAATTCCTATGTAATAGGGGGCGAGCCTATTGCCATCAACCGGGCACAATTACAGACTCCGGGCTACTACTGAGATATTCCTGTTGGAAAAACCCAATAATACTTTTGCCCGATCTGGGAATCGAACCCAGGACCTCATGCTCAGCAGTAGCGCTTGCGACCGCTAGGCCAACGAGGCATTCATATTCACACAGAAATACGGAGTATTTGGAGTTTTTTTTTCATTTCTTATTTCCATACAGTAATAGTGCCATCTTTTTGCGACTTTGCCGGCTTTTGGAATAATCGCTCTTAACACTATAACGTATTACCCGAAGGGTTGGGTAGAGTATATTACGCTCACATTTCGCCATGTCTGTTTTTACGCTCCATGTAGGGGCGAGACTTTACGAGTATTTGCCATCAATCCTGACTAACTGAAATAGGAAATACTTAACTAAATATAACTTAAATTAGGGAAAGATTTAGTTAATCCTCTAAAAACTTATTGACCTTCTAACCACCCTTTTTGCACTCTTTTTTACTCGACTACAGAAAGGAAAAAGGAGGGGGATGATTTTGATCGGTATGTATGTAAGTATGTTCATCTGTTACCTCATAACTTCTAAACTCCTGATCATAATTTGACAAATGAGGTACCGTTGGAAGCACCTTGATCGTCCGCTGGTTATAGGCTATCTAACGTCACATTAAATATGAAAGGACTTGACGAGCACATTAAAAAAAAAACTTAAAATATCGCGTTATTTACGATAGGTACGAGTTCCACCGTGGCACCAGTGTGCTGCAGAAACAGCGCGAAGGATTAATTATGTGTAGGGGGAAGCTACGGTAAAAGAAAACGTGGTACCTTTTTGGTTCCGACGTTTTCGTTCTGGAAAATTTTACCTACAGAACAAACCCCGTGGACGGGCGGAGAAACTAATTGACAATGAAGAATTAAAAGTGATCGTGGAAGCTGATCCATTGCAAACCACGTCAGAGTTAGCGGCAGGCTTCGGTGTGAGTGATAAAACAATTTAAATTAACTTCAAACAAATTAGAATAGTGTAAAAGCTCTAAAAATGGATACCGCATGAATTGAGTGAAGCAAACCAACAAACACGCGTCGAGTGCTAAGTTAGAGGAGCTGCGATTGCCCAACCTTGCTCCAACAGATTAACACTTTTTTCGGAATTTGGACAATTTCTTGAAAGGAAAAAAAAAAAACAATTACGATGAGGCAGCAGTCATAACCGCCTTCACGGATGTTATTGATTTTCGCTCCCACAGTTTTTTCAGCAAAGGAAACAATGAAAACTACCCAAGCAAAGTTAATAAAAAATTAATTGGACTACCGTGTAAAATTCTTCTACCAAATGTGGTGGCGAGTGTGTTGGATCATTCGGTTCCCTACAAAATGGTTGAGCTGGATGGTGCTGATCCACGCGTCATGTTCGTGAACGGGCGCTGTCAGTTGAGACTGGTCATCTCTTATCTGCCAGGGCTTATTTTTAATCTTATATTTTAATCGTTTTTGTTTTTTTTATAACATCGTTCTCACATATATTTAGAAGCAACAAGAGTAAAGTACCCAGGATTTTGTAATTCATATATTTAAAACTTAGAGTTTCTTGCCCGTTCTTCTCCATAGAGATCTACGTTTTGGAATGGGCAACTAGCTTCAACTTTCTGACTAACTGACGGAATCTTTGGCAATTCAAAAGTGCCTGTAAATGGGTTAATTGAAATAAATTCTTTGAGTTTGAATGAAAAAAAAATATATTTAAAATCCGTCCATAATTGACGACAATATCGACGAAAAAAATTATTTTTTTACTTGCGGATGAACATAATATAATCTCCTCCTCTTTTGAAGTCGGCAAAAAAATACAAGGTAGGTACTGTAGTAAAAGAGAAGAGGCCTATTTTTCACTATATTTAATTAAATAATTAAAACGTCCTGGCAGGGTATCGAGCCTTATTAATCAGATTACCTAACCAATCGACCCTCACCCTCCACCATTGACCCTGACTTTGTTATGTAACTAAGCTAAAATATCACAATATCGATACAGCCTACTTAAGGCTATGTTCACAGGTCACTGGACAGCGGAGCGTGTAACAACAACAAGCAAGACGAACGGTCTGTACCAAAAGTATGATGAAAATATAAATAAATGGATCAGAAAACGTACCACTGGATGTCTTTTTGTAATGCCACGTACAAATTGAGTGCTTCGATTTTATTATTTGAATAGGTACATATACCCATAAATCTAAATTTAAATCACTTTAAAGTTACAATCCAATAATGTTGTTAAAATAATAATTGTTGATAAAAGTGGTGAGATACAGATGCAACCCTCTAAAATACAGATGAATGTGTCACTAGTTCACTATATTGAGTGATTGTTTACGCTTATATCAGATAGTTTTGGAACATACTTTAAGTAACTGTAGTGGTCGTTTGTATGAGAGTATTGTAGTGGTTACACCACCACATACGAACTACGCATCAAAGACATGACGTCACACAAATCCTGCATCGCGCAATTAGAGTTTACCCCGCGAACGACATATTTAAGACTATCCGACATCAACACTCGGGCAGTTGCCCGCCAGACATAACACCCGTCTGGTCGGAGGATCCTCCCTTTTCTATGGTGGATGAGTGACCCTTACACCCTGTTCTTCATGCTCCTACATTGAGTATGATACATATTCCATAGATTTAAAACAGTCCCAAATCGCATCAAACTTGGGTCTCGAATTCGGTTTCGGATCGGATGCAGTGCGAGACCAAAATTAGTTAAATGTATCAAATTTTAAGAAAATCTTCGATATTCATTGTTAAAATACCAGGAATTAACACAACCTTGCTGTACATCGCACTCGTCTCCACAGAGGCAACTCGTTCATGGGTCAATGTACCTATTCGTTTTTAAAACAAAATTCCCATTTACATTCGAAACTTACCCAGTAAACGATATAAAAACTATATTAAAACCAAACTTTGGAAAAAATGGTACTATAAAATTGCCTTGAGATAAATAAAACCATAAAACTTGACATTATAATTATTCAGTAAAATCATCAAAATAGCAGTTTTAAATAAACATTGACATTGTTGAATATTACATACAGAATTACATGATTACTATGTAAAGTATTATTTATTTTAATTTTTGTGACTAACTATGTGGATATTTTCTTTTCGTTCATTTTTTTTTCTTAGTTAGTTTTAATGATGGTCTGGCAGTTTGAGTAGTTTATGCGGCCTACCCAAATGTCCTTTCTTTGGTATTGTTCGTCGAGTTGAGCTTCTTAAGTTCTGAGTTGAGCTCCACAATTACTGACAAATGCTTGCATTGACTGGACAGGTCCACTCAAATCTATTCTCTAATTGTGGTTATTTTCTCAAAAGACCATTAAAATTTCAGACACCAATCTACATGGTCCTCATATGACCTGACCAAGATTATGTCTGGACTTTAAAAAGAGATTGTGGATGTTTCGGCCTTTCTTCTCAGAGTAGTCAGATAGGAAACGCCGAACTCATCTAGCAATTTTTTATTTTTTAATGACGTGTAAAAGTGATTCCAATATCCTATTTACAGAATAAACAATTTCATTTCATTTCATAACCCCTCTAAGGGTGAGGAAAAAAGACCCGTAACTTGGCGTTATTTAAACCCTATTCTTAGAATAGCCTTCACGAGTGGCTGCTCAGTGACGTTGCAAGAGCATGAAAAACTTTTTTTATCTTGATCGCTAAAGGCTCTGCTTACGTTTCTATGGAAGTTTTTGTGAGGAAATCGATATAATTTATTAGTGATACAATCGAATTATTATAATTGGTTGATTAGTTGTGATGGTATGATTATGAGAAGTCATTATATGCAGCTTTCAATATACGAGTAGATGACGCGTTGCAAGATTACAGGGTGAAGATTTCTTCTTTAAGAAGGAAGGAAGCTGTAACCACGCTGGGTAACAGCATGTTGATGATTTGACTGAATACTTAATTGATTCAGGCGTGATCTTGCGGAAATCCATAATAAAATACAATAGACGTAGTTAGATATATTTAGTAGCCTACCCTGTAAGAAATTGATACGCGTTTTACCTCTCAACGAGGCACCTCAGTATGACGATTGACTTGTCGAGAACCCGAACACGGCATGTTGCCACGCCGAGCGCCGGACGTAGATAATGACTCTCCAGGAACCGCTTAACTAAGCGGAATAGGTTACTAAATATGTCTACGTCTATTGTATTTTATTTGACTGAATGTCTGTCAACCAGTCTTACCAAGGGTATCGTATTACCCAGTAACTGGGTTGTAGAGGTCAGGCAGACTGGTTAAACTGGCCCAAACATAGTTGGGAAAAGGCTAAACAGATGATGATGGCATGAATTATATAGTTTGTTACATAGATATGTAAATAGTTTGTAGCCGATATTATTGTACAACGTGTTCCTTTTGGTCTCCCATAATTCTTAGGTTATAAGGTATAACTAAAAATAACCTGAATTTTTTTTTTTTTTTTTTTTTACTTGGTGATACATAAGTAATAGTGACTATGTCGAATAATTGTATGAATAAATATAAAAAATATATATGCCAGTGGTGTCTTTGAAATTGTCTCATTAATACCCTAGAAACACCCTAGTAAAATAAACACGTGTTAAAATAATTACGTATTCATACCGTGACTTAGGTGTTTGTTTACAATCTCTCCCACAGAGACAAACTGTTTGGAATATTAATATCAAAATTGTATTATTTATCAGTTACAAAACCATTTGCCAACAATGGGTAATATTTCGCAAGGACATATTAATATATTGTAAAAGGCATTTTTTTAAACTTATGTATTAAATAAGAAACATAGAGAAAATGTAATGGTACACATACTTATTACGCTCTTCCAACGCGGGTAGGCAGAAAGTACCTACAGAACGCTACCTGCTACGACTCTTTTCTTTTTGTGTTCCGGCCCCTTCGTGTCTTAATCTTACTGACTAAAACCCACTCGTGTTCCTTCAGTTGCCTGTACGTTGCCCGGGGCCAAGGCATCCCATTCGGACTTTCGGTCCTAGCGGACCCCGCTAGTTCTGCTGACATCTCTTTGAGGCGCGCGTGGAACACAACGCGCCGTCGACTCGGGCCTGGTCATTATCGGACCATTACTGCTTCGAGAAGGAGGTGACGGCCTCCCATGCCCTCTCGCTCCGTAACATGGCCTGGACCAGGGCCGGACGCGAGAGATCATCGCCACCGATCGCCTCCACGAGGACACGGCGATGCACCGTACCTGATATTTTTCTCCCAACCTAAGTCTTCCACAGAGTTTCAAGCGGCACAAAACGTAAACTTTAATCCGCCATCATGCAGAAAAAGTAGCAGAACATTGTGCGGCGACTCGTTACAAAATTATCATGAAATTTAGTTTTTATTGACAATCTTCTTCTTCGACATTTACTCAACTAGATGGTATTCGTTTTAGCTCGCAGTATATTGTAAATACACATTAATTTCTGTATTTTTTTTGTTAACTTTGTTGTTCTCGCCGGTGTCATTTATTTACGCGGAAGATTTATAATTTAATGACAAGTTTGCCCAATTCGTACTCTTATGTTTGTTGTTCTAATTCGTACCGGTAAGTCCTTACAAAAACGATTTTTTTTTATTCCAATAAAAATAATTCGAAAATCTTAAAAGGAAGTAGAACAAGGAAAATAAGAATGTTTCAGGAAAAAACAAAACAACCTAAATAGACTGAAACATGGCTATGTATTTTTATGCAATGAAGATCGGTAAGAGGACATGATACAGTGCAATGAATGTTTCAAATGGGTACATAACCTTTGCGCAGGTACAGATAACACGACTTATTATTATTGTTGTGATAATTGCAAGACGATCTCGTAAAGTACGATAAAGGAATATACGGACCGTACGAATTAAGACACTATATAATCTTAAATCGTACTTTTGAATTTATTTTATTTTTTTATTTTTGCTCAACAGTTATTTTGTATTATAAATTATCTTAGGAGAATAAACAAAGTTTTGATTTTCAGTGGTTTCATTATTTGTTTGCTTGTGTTCTTTTTATAACAGCAATTTTCTCTTAACGCGTCTGATTTAGGCAAGTTTACTCTTTGACTTATTGGTCGATTCCATTGATAATACCGTTGATAGTACCTATATCAACGGTCGATTCACACGAATTTAGTTAACTGAAACCAGCGAATCGTCTCTATTTTTTTTTCTGTGGCGATTTGCACGAAGTTAATTTATTTTGTGGGCGAATCGATATCTCTAGAAATACGTATTAGGCAATTGGCACATTAAAAATATTAAGATTTTACCTATTTATTTTTAATGTTTGCTTTATTTTAGACGCAAATAAGATCGGAAAAGTTGCAAAGATCATTTTACAAACAGCGTGAATAAGATTTTTACGAATCGGATATAGTACGTTTCACAGAAAAAGTTATTCACTATGATGGAGATAATTACCCCCTTAAGGGTTGGAGAATGCAGATGAATAACGCAACGTCCTAATAGAATGCAATTTAGGCAACGAAACCATCTCAAGTTCGCGCGAGTGTTGTTTAGTTTCGAAAGAACGTTCGCACGATCTTGCCATGTTCGCGATATGGCTCTCGCAGACAGGCGCGAAGCGACATCAATCGGTAGAATAATTTCCGTGTACTTTTCATAGAAATTGTTCCACCGGAGTTGCGTCGCGCCTGACTGCGGGACCCTTCAATAGTTTTCTATTAGGACATCGTGTGTTTTTAAAGATGAATATAATTGCAGAAATCTTACCGTTCATATTCAATAGTTGATATGTCAGCATCACTAGAACTATGGTTCTCTTTTAGCAGACCATTTCTTCTGAAAAAGGACTTTCTTCTGCGTTTGCCTCCCTTCTCTTCTGTGCTAGATTCTACGAATGATATGGTGGAAGATGATGTAAATTCCTTATGGTTATCCATGGCTCTGAAAAATATATTTTCTTTAGTCATTTTTTAAGGCACACAATTTGAAACCTCACTCAAGTGAGCGCACACAATTCGAAAGCGAACTCACTTCCATAGGCGTCATGTTTCGCTATTCGAATCAGATACGCGTAGCGGAAAATGACGCGAGTCTATTGAATTTAACTACTGCGGTTTCGCTGCTATGGTTTCGCAGCGGAGGTGTGCTACCGGGGTGTGTATTTTTCATACAGTCGTACCTATAATAAGATTTTATTCCTACGTGCTCTTCAAAACACATTACATACCTGCAACATGTGAAAAAAAGTGTTGCTAAGTATCGTCACGGTAATATTATTTATATAATATTACCGTGGTATCGTACTGAGAGAGTCTATCTAGGTACGAGTATGTGGTAATTTAATAAACCGTATTTTTTTTCAATGGGGAATTTTACCGGGATAATAGGGGCGAGCGGCTGTCGATTAGCGGCTGTCTACAAGTTATAATATATATGGTATTGGGATAGTAAAAAAGTAATCAATCTGCCTAGCTTTTTCCCAACTATATTGGGGTCGGCTTCCAGTCTAACCGGATGCAGATGAATACCAGTATTTTACATGGAGCGACTGCCTATCTGACCTCCACAACCCAG
Organism: Xanthia togata; assembly: GCA_963853775.1. NCBI lineage: Eukaryota > Metazoa > Arthropoda > Insecta > Lepidoptera > Noctuidae > Xanthia > Xanthia togata. Next base: position 6,864,789 of record OY970817.1, on the reverse strand, counting down.
TAACTGGGTAATACGATACCCCTTGGTAAGACTGGTTGTCAGACTTTCGGGCTTCTGATGACCCGTAACGACTGTTAAAGATCCAGAGAATGATAGCCTGGGCTTAAAGTGCTTTTCGATGCATAGACGTATCTCGGTGTGTAAAGATGGTCACCCATCCACAGACGACCCCGGCAAGCGTAGCTTAACCTAATGGATCGACCCGTGCGGCAGTTCTTACTTAGCCACGAGCTCCTCTATATAAAATTTTTATGTGTATTTTAAATAGCAATATTTTTTTTATCAATAATAATAAAAACATGGTAATGTCACACCCACACACACACTCTTTGTTAATGTTATTGCAGTACCTATGTGCCCCTTTCGGATCGGACAGAGTTTTTTTTTACATAAATATAGTATTTATTTAACATGGCTAAACAATTACGCACCAACAGACTAACATCATAAAGACCACGCGAATCAAATGGTAGATAGACAGAGATATATAGATATATCTATCGTTTATTTGGTGCACACAAAAGACATAGTACAACATTCAAAAACACGATCAAATAATAACTAAATACATGAATTTGGCACACAGCTGCCAATATACAGAATTAAAAAAAAAAACTGGCCAAGTGCGTGTCGGACCACGCACAATGAAGGGTTCCGTAGTTGGAATGAATTTATCGTAAGAACAAACTTAACTTTGTAATTGAAAAACATGTTCTCCCCTAAGGAATATATGGGAGAACATGTTTTTGCAACGAAAAAACTTGTAAAGCCCACTTAAGTGTGTTTTTTTCAAAATTTTATTTTACCACTTTTTTGGCGTCATTAACTCATGCCAAATTACAACTTTCTAGTACCAATAGTTTTTGAGCTAAACTACAGACAAACAGACAGATAGACGGACATGGCGAAACTATAAGGGTTCCTTGTTAACTACGGAACCCTAAAAAAAGACTAAAACAAGACATTGTGATGACACTTTTGGCTAAAACACTTTAAAATAATAAAAAAACCGCAGTTGTTGTGTAAAATTCCGCTACTAGAATGGGATGCGAGTAGCGGAAAATGACGCGAGTCTATTGAATTGAAATAATGCGGCTTCGCTGCTATGGTTTCGCAGCGGAGGTGTGATACCGGCGTCAAGGTAGCACCAAATGAGAGTCAACTCAGCATGTGTCAGGAAAATATACCCGACGCTGATATTCTGCTGGTCATAACCTGGTGATGGCTATATTCGCTCACGACATCACCATTGCGATATCAGGAGGCGCTCTAAATGGGGTCGATCAATTGCCATCAGTCTGTATTGTAGTAATATTGTTGCATTTGGTAGACGATCAATCCGCGCATCAATGTGTATCAATCAAATTGGTAATTGCAATGAATCCCTGACCCTTTAATTATACAAATCACCAGGAAAGGCGTTTTTTGAAGTGAAATTTTTTTTAGGCGCGTTGAGCTATTTTTGTAGGCGAAAATGGAAAATCTTATGGGAACACGTCACGGACATGCTAATGATAACAGTAGGTATATCTATGAATAAGACGTGTTGCAGGTGGTACAGGGTGAAATTTAATTCATGGGTATCTTCTTAAGGGGTCATTGTACTCATCATTATGAACAACTTTCACTATGAGACCTACCATGAAATCGCGAAAAATGAATCAGCTGTTCCCTACATTTTGACGAGTTATGGAAATATCAAATGTAAGGAACAGTAATATTTTTTTTCAGAGGATTCCTACTTATTCAATTTCACCCTGTTTAAGATACATACATAATATTTATGTACCTACACAATATGTGAAAAATAAAACACTGTTATTTCATTGTTTTAAGTTTTCACTTCTGTCTTTCTCCGGTTTTTTTATGTTTAGGCTTTCCTCAAGTATCGAAAACGGCACACAAAATTATAAAGGTTCAATTACAAATGGTCACATGTTTTAACCACCAATAGTGCTGAAATCACCAATAGTACAATAATAATATAGATTTATAAATAAATTTAAAAAATATTACTTTGAATTATGTTATAGTGCTACCTGCCTAAGTCTTGAGTCAAACGGGATTTAAAAAGGTTAAAATTTCCATTATGGGCCATCGATTTATGGGTCGGGGTGGGGTGGGGGGAGGGGGTGTGGGAGGGGCTACCCCCTTTCCCATCCCCACCCCCCCGAGCCCCTTGGTTATGGAGATATCCATGGTTAAAGTTTTGTGGTTAGGTTAGGTTAAAACACTAATTTCCATGCAAAGCATGCAGCATGCAAGCACGCAGCATGCAGCATGCAAGCAAGCATGCAACATGCAGCAGGCATGGTTTCTGTCACGGCTCCGGCGCTGCTGGCCTCCGGCGATCCCACGCGCCTACGCGATTTTAAATTACACTCTAGGGGTAGAGCAGACCTCGCGCATATTTGGGAGTGGCGCGGGGAGGCGAAACGCCGGGGCTTGACTCCGATGCCGCGAGAAATCGCGGCACAGCGGACAGAGCTCCGACGGGATCTCATGGCGTCATGGCGAGTGCGATTGTCGCAACCCAGTGCTGGGCACGCCACTATTGCGGCGATAAGTCCCCTCTTTGAGGAGTGGCTGGAGAGGCGCCACGGCGTCCTCACCTTCCGCCTGACGCAGGTCCTCACCGGACACGGCTGTTTCGGGAGGTACCTGTTTCGGATAAGGCGGGAGGAAACGCCCGGGTGTCATCACTGCGTGGATCGCCCGGAGGACACGGTGGAGCATACGGTGGAGGTATGCCCGGCTTGGGCAGAGCACCGCCGTGTCCTCGTGGAGGCGATCGGTGGCGGGGATCTCTCGCGTCCAGCCCTGGTCCAGGCCATGGTACGGAGCGAGAGGGCATGGGAGGCCGTCACCTCCTTCTGCGAAGCAGTAATGCTCGCGAAGGAGGAGGCGGAGCGCGTGAGGGAAAGGCAAATTTCGCGCCCTCACGCCCCTAGCCGCCGCAGGAGGAGACGCCCCGGGCGTCGGGAATCGATCGCGGATTCCCGGCCACCGTAGGCGCGGGCTTGCGGACGGTGAGCAATGGGTAGCTCGCCGTCCGGTAAGGACCAAGCCCGGGTCGACGGCGCGTTGTGTTCCACGCGCGCCTCAAAGAGTGTCAGCGAGTGAAGGGGTCCTATGAGACCATTGCCTGCCGGGGTTGCGGGAAAGTCCGAAAGGGATACCGTGGCCCCCTGGCATTGCACAGGCAAGAGAAGGAACACGGGTGGGTTTTAGTCAGTAAGAGTCTGACACGCCCTCCCGCTCCACCCAGAGCGGGAGGAGTCATTTGATGATTTCCCACCCAAAAAAAAAAAAAAAAAAAAAAAAGGGGAAGAGCAGACAAGACTGCGTGGAGTCGGATTTACAGCGATTCGTTTCTGTCACTAAAACCTAATTTTTAGCAAATGTTTGGAAAGTTTTACCGTAGGCACAAGATTTTTTTATAAGTATATAAAATTAAAATGTACTATGTGAAAATAGAATTATATTTAGACATAATATGATAAAATTAAATGAAACACCACCACCGTCAACGGAACGTAAATCGTCAAATTTGACATCTACCATGACAATATCTATCTAAATTGCGTGTTTTATAAAATTATATCTCGTAAACCGTGAGTATCTGCAACTTAAAAATTTGTAAAAAGCCTTTTGTTTACGAGTGCTATCTACAAAAAAAAAATGAACTTCCAACTCGACGGCCCATAATGGAAAGTTTATCCAAAAACTGTATCACTGAACTTATAAATAAAAAATAAATAATACATAATAATCACCAATAGTGCTATAATCACCAAGTGCTAGAATCACCAATAGTGATATAATCACCAATAGTGATATAATCATTAATTTAGTGCTATAATCACAAATCTAGGCAGATGGATGATGATCGAAGTTTGTTGTTATTATCAGACAGGAGGACGCTGCTGCATAATATATAATAATGGTCTATTATTGTGCCACTGCAGGGCAAAGGCCTCTTCTCATACAGAGAAGGCACGAGAATTGATCACCACGCTTGCTCAAGACGGGTTGGCGATTTCAGACCTACATTAACTATAAGCCCAGTTAGCCCGGGTTTCCTCACGATGTTTTTTCTTCACTGATGTCAGTAATGTCCAAGATAAACTCAGAAATTCTGCGGCATACCTCTTTGCAAATAACTTAAAATATGTACACTTTGTAATCAATTCGTGAAAAAAGGTTCGCCAAATTATTGATCAGTCGGAGAGCATTTTGGGAGTTTCACCTTGACCCGGCAACAGGGATTTTTAGGAGATGTATATATACCTAGATAAGTATCATTACTAGCTATTTTTTAGTAGGTACCTAGGCAAAGAATCAAAGGAAGTTTAAGCTGCTTAAATATACCTCTTTCTAAATCGTCTTTACATACTAGATTTCTTTTTACAAAATACGTAGGAAAGCAGTGAAAACCAATTATATTTTTCACAAATATAAAAGAAGAACCCTGACCTTTCTTACCTGAATTATTATTCGCCAAAATAAACAACGATTTCTATCCCTTAACATCTGTATTTTGAAGTAAATTATTCACAAAAATATATTTCACACTTTGTTTTCACATTCACACTACACTAAACGTCTTAACTTTTGTAAATACCCACATTTTTGATTAAACATTGTCTAAATCTGACGCCTGTTTTAATCAGCGGCGCTGGTGTAGCGCGGCGGGATTTGGAATCAATTGATTGATTATTTATTAGGTAGAAAAATAACTTTATTTGTCACTGTGATGCATTTAAACGTCTTGATAAATTGAAATATTTATTTTGGGTACATAATAAATGTTATTTTAACGGATTTTTAAATGAAAGTTGTTGAAAAAATATTTTCTATGCACCACCTGAAATTGTATGATACGTAAAGTTATCTAAGATCGCTAATATTATACTGTAATCAATACTATGACGTAAATGTACCTGGAACCTTTGAAGTCGTACAAGTTGTAAATGTTTCGCTAGCAAAGTAAGTATTTAATTAGTAGATACTGTTTAATTTACTAAAGAGATGTACCTACTTTCCCGTAAGTTATGTATTAGGTAGATAGTCACTGTAACTATGACTTGAGAAATATAAACGTGCTTTCATAAATTACATTATAATAATACTCCATTAATTGGAAATATGATTAGTCACTTTCTAGGGTTCCGTACCTCGAAAGGAAAAAACGGAACCCGTATAGGATCACATTGTTGTCCATCCGTCTGTCTGTCTGTCAAGACCCTTTTTCTCAGGAACGCGTGGAGGTATCAAGCTGGAATTTATATCAAATACTCAGGTCTACTGTCCCTTGGAGCTGTGAAAAAATCAAACTTCTAGATCAACGCAATCAAAAGAAATTTCCGCTTCGACACTCGCAAGGGAATCAAAACCTACAGGGTACTTCCCGTAAACTCAGAATCTTGAAGTTTGGTACGAAGCAACGTCTTATAGCACAGATAAAGGAAAAATTGCGAAAACCGTAAATTTTTAGTTACATCATATAATAAACAGGTTTGTACGGAACCCTCGGTGCGCGAGTCCGACTCGCACTTGGCCGGTTTTTTTACAGTCTGTTCAACCGATTTGGACTTCTAGACTGTCTAGGCATAAGGATGGTATTAAAAGAAAAAAAGTGGTTACAATACCAACTGTTTACTGCGGCTGTCATTTGTCATGCCACCAACTCAATGGAAATCAAAATCGATCGAACGGACTATATCCTACATATACCTACCTACAATTTTATTTCAACTCTTTATTAGTGGCTTTTGTGGACATAATAATTATTCAGATTTGCAATCATGTAATTTCGTTAAAAATAGGATTTTATTTTTATTAACTTATTTATCTATAAGTTTAAAGATTCTTTTCTATTTTGTGAATGTGAAAAATGTGTAGGCTTAGTGGACTGTAGATTCTATGTCTGACTGTCCTCCCTAAATATCATTATGTAAGTATTTGAAAATATTATAAAAGCCAATTATTTTTAAAAGAGTAACGATGTAGTTTTTTTCTGGCTCTTCTCCATAGTAGCTTCTGACGTTTCGTAAGTGCCCATGTAAGGTGACATTAAAATATTTAGAATTTGAATTTGAAAAGATCTTGTGTCAACCCCTTAGCTCCTACCATTTTTAACCAAAACTCTCAGAATACAAATACAGTTAAATTACGGGGTCAACTGTTCTACCTGAAAAATAAAGTAGCTCAATGCAATAAGTGACATCTGCTTACAAACAGCTGAACTATTACGCCGCTTGCTCGTTCTAATAGTTCGTCTATTCCACAATAGATGGCGTAATCATCAACATTTGATTATTATTGTGGACGTACAAAACAGCACTATTGTGCCAATAATAGCACAACTTAGGGAAATAGGAAACAAATAATAAAACAACAAATTAATAATGTATCCTCTACCCTGCCTTATTTTTATTTTGAACTTTACATGTCAGTATTATTTTAACTCGTTTTTCTTTACGTCTGTGATGTTTGCTGTCTCCTATTTATACGTGGGAAAGAAAGAGAAAACAGCCATAGGATTTCTGTGGCAGGCATGGGGCATTCGTTTTTCTTCATAATGTTTTTGTTTCCGTCTACTAGTGCCTTTCGACTAATGTTCTGTGCGAAATATACGTGCAAAAATGTTTTATTCCGATTTACTTGACTTATTTTGCGTAAAATGTGGTAATATTGTGTTAAAATAAGGATTTAATTGTGATCTGTGTGTTTCGTAAGGCTAAAGCAGTGTTTGTTTGTGTCTATTATTGATTTTTTTTGAACTCGTAAGAACAAGTGATTCGTTTCGGGTTTTGTTTGAAGATTTATTTTGTTTTAAAATAACAGGTAGGTACCCAAAATAATAAAATGTATTGTTTATTTTTTAATAAGAATCAGTATAAAAAATAACCGCAGTAACTATAAATACCCTCTTACTTATGCAATGGATTTACTTTTGGGTCCTATTTCATTGTTTCCAGGACAATTGAATACAAATTTTAAAATAGACATTAGGTAGCATAGGTATTTAGATATCCAATAAATACTGGTATTCAGCTGCATCCGTTTACCCTGGAAGCTGATCCCAGGATAGTTGGGAAAAGGGTTAATTAAAGTTTAGAAACGTGCCGTCTCGGTAGGAGAGGACGGAGGGGGGGTCGGGTTGGTAAACCCCCACTCAACTCTCATCGGAGATACTTACATAGATTTTATAAAACGATTTTTAGAATGACTTAAATCTCATAAAAGTTTGCTAAATGAAATGTAAAGGGAACTCGAAGGGAGGAGACGAAGCGGGCAAGTCATCCCCCCACCCACAAGTTCATAGGAGGCACATTATCAAGGTCAATGCCAAACGTTTTTAAAGGTCAAATTATAAAAAATAATGTTATTTGGTAAATATAAATTATTTTGTAATACCTTAGCCATAGTCGTAGGGGTCTAGTTAGCGGGGCTTCGGTCTCATAGCGGGGTCTTTGGTCGCTCGCTTCGCTCGCTCACTACAGTCCGCCATCCCCTTCGAACCTAATTTGTCTGAGTTGGGCTGTCCAAAGTCCTGAGCTCGCTTCGCTCGCTCTTGTATCCTAAGTTGCAGACAGGTTAGGTTCGAAGGGGATGTCTTTGTTCGCTCGCAAGGTCGCTAGGCTATCTCCGTAAAAAAGTTATTTTTTTTTAAACTTTTTTCTTTTATAGAGGTTTTTAGAACAGTCCACTTGTAAACGATTTAATTTAAAAAATAGTTCAAATTTTGAAAATGGAACTGCCTATATTATTGTGTATGTATTTTATTCATAATTTGTCATTTATTTACGATTTTTTCAAAATTGTCTGCGTCATGTCAGCATGAATTTAACGCGAGAAAATTTTCGTACAATGATTTTATATGACTTTCGATTTCATATACAGGGTGTTTGGCAGAACGTTGAACATACGAAAATGGTGGATAGGTTGGGTCATCTGCTACTTACTCAGCCCTAATTTAATTGGCCCTGGACCCCAGGATATTAAAAAAAAAGTTTTTTTGCTTTCTTCTAGTTTCACCACTTTCTTAACTTTAGAGTGTAATTTTTATCACAAATGGATAAAACAGGCATTTTTTTTAAATCTTTGATGTTGGTAGATTCTTATAAAATTATTGCTTTATTCAGATGTTAGCTAGAAAAAAAGTTATGAGTCCTCAAACTTACAGAAAGATCTAAAAAATATTTAAATCTAAATCAAACTGTCCTGCAGTTTGGCAGAAGATTTGTGAAATACACCTATGTAACTTTTGTTGAAATAAAAAAAAAAAAAAATATCAACTTGCATTTAAAAAAAAATGGTTTGAGTAAGTAGCAGATGACCCCACCTATCCACCATTTTCGTATGTTCAACGTTCTGCCAAACACCCTGTATGTCAACAAGAAAGTTATGATAGACTTCGATTGGCCTTTGACGATGAAGCCCCATCTCATGCCCCTGTTTACAACTGGTTTATTGAGTTTAAACGTGGTCGCACTAATCTCACCGATGATCTGCGTGAGGGACGGCCTTCTACGGAGGCGACTGAAGATATCATCAGTGTTGTGCGGCGTATGATAGAGACTGACAAAAGAGTGACTTATCAGCAGATTCGGACAAGCTTAGGCATCGGTATGAGTCAAGTGCACAAAATCCTCCATGAACATTTAGCGATCAGGAAGCTTTGTGCCCGGTGGATACCTCATCATTTGACAGAGGCCCAAAACATCCGTCATGTTGATTGGTGTCGTGAAATGGTTCAAAGATTTTACGGAGGTGACTCAAATGCTGTGTTCGACATATTTACGGGTGATGAAAGCTGGATTTATTGTTATGATCCTGAAACTAAGAGACAGTCTGCTGTCTGGGTGTTTCCTTCCGAGGAGTTGCCAACAAAAGTGAAGAGAGGTCGAAGCGTGGGAAAAAAGATGGTGGCCTCGTTCTTCGGAAGGACAGGTCATTACGGAACAATTGTTTTAGAGGATCGAAAAACAGTTACTGCAGAGTGGTACACTAACAATTGTTTGCCACTTGTCTTGGAAAAAGTTCGGGTGAAACGACCTCGCAGTAGGATCCTCCTTCACCACGACAACGCCTCGTCGCACACCGCCAAGCAAACAATCAACTACTTGGCGACGTCAGACGTGGAATTACTGGGTCACCCGCCCTTTAGCCCCGACCTCGCACCTTGTGATTTTTATTTATTTCCGAAAATAAAAGAAAAACTAAGAAAACGTTTTATGGACGCCGAGGAAGCAGTGGCTGCGTTTCAAAATGACGTCGAAGAGACCCCTAAGGACGAGCGAGGGGAAAGTGATTTTCTCAGTGGTTCCATCGAATGCAGCATTGATTTGATGTAAATGGACACTATTTTGAAAAGATATAATCAAACTAATAACTTGCTAGTTTGTTCAGTTTTTGATTTTTTAAGAACTTGCAGTGTCACCCTCGTATGTGGGCAATACGCTTACCAGGGTTGGTCTGTGGATGAGTGACCATCTTTACATACCGGGAAAGCACGTTAAGCCGTTGGTCTCAGCTGTCATTCGTGGATCTTTGACAGTCGTTACGGGTCGTCAGAAGCCCGAAAGTAGTATTACCAAGGGGTATTATTAATTACTTACCCAATTTTTTTAGTGTGATTTTCTCAGACGTGGTGTGTGACGTTAACGAAAAATGATACAACAAAAGAACAGATTTTGTCAACTCATAGGTACCTACTTCAAATAAAGACACTGCGAATGTAAGGCCATTTTAATAGGTAACATTTGATGTCTGTCAGTTTATTGAAAGCAAATCGTAAAATTACTCGTGTCGGTCATTATTACAATAAATATGTACCTAATCGTAATTGAAAAAAGTTAAGCAATTGTGCAGATTTAACAAAACGAAAAAATGTATTATTTTATGCCCGGCGTTACAAGGTAACGTTGTTAAATTTTGATGAATTGTCAAATGTTACCTATTAAAATGGCCATACTTTAGTGGTCGTTGATCCCAAAGAAAAAATCATTTTTTTTTTGTCCTAATTTAATATCCACTAGCTTTTGTCCGCCGTTTATCTCGCGTGTAGGTCGGAAATTATCCCACGGAAACGTACTATCGGTATAAAAAGTTTCTTATATTTAAATCCAGGCATAACCTATCTGTGTGCCAAATTTCATCCAAATCCGTTCAGCCGTTTTTGCGTGATTGAGTAACAAATATTTAAACACACAAACACGTCTGCTTAGTTTTGCTAGCTAATTAAATTTATCCTGTATAGTTCACACCACATAACAATAACTAAGTTGGTACTTACCTACCCTAAATTATGGTTCACATGATAATAACTCATAAAGTCATGAGTCCATGACTGACGTAGGTACAGACGCCAACAGGTCAACCTACCCGAAACTGTAAAATTTTCCCAATCAACTTTGAACCTTATACTATAGTATTAAAGTTGAAAATCTATTAAAGATATTTGACAGATTGTAGAAGGTTGATGTGCTAGCGTCTGTACAATTGTATTTTTAAAACGCGCGGAAGGAAAACAAGTCTGCGTGATTGTCGTCAACCTATAAGGTAATTATAATTAAGTGCATAAATTCATGCCTTTATTCAGCGAGGGGGCAGGCAAAGATGTACAGCTGTACAGTCATATCCAAAATTACCTAGCCCGCGAAATTCTCTTATGTTTTTTGTAATTTCAGTCTTTACAGGTCGTAGGTACCTATGTTGGTCAAAATATGATTCGCGATCGTTACAAATTATGTATTAACAGAGGAGAAACGAAGTCCTAATAATTTGTAACCTAACGCAATATAAATGTTTATTTTTTATTTTATATTAACGCTGTACGCTGTATCCAAATGAAATTGTAATTTATTTAATAGTTTTGAAGCGTTGTAATGAATAATAAATAAATATCGCTTAGGGAATTTCCCCCTGTCCCGATTTTCGATCCCTCGGGTCGCTTGTCTAAGGGGATGGCGAAGTAGACCGTAACGCCCCGGATCAACTCAGGATGGATGAAATGACAAGTCACAGAAACAACTCAAAACTCAAAGCATTTATTTCAATTAAACCATTTACAGGCACTTTTGAACTGTCAAAGAGTCAGTCAGTTAGTCAGAAAGCTGAAGCTAGTTGCCCATTCTAAAACGTAGATCTCTATGGAGAAGAACGGGCAAGAAACTCCAAACACTTGCGACCCACGGATGCCCCTCAAGTTATACAAGTGAAAATTTACAAGTCCATGATAAAGTTTGTGGTACTTGCATGGATCGGAAGGCTGGGTCGTGAAGAAGACGGATGAAAAAAGATTGCATGCAGCGGAGATGATAATGTTGAGATGAATGTGTGGCGAAAATGGATGAAGTAAGAAATGACTATAAGGGGAAGTTTGAAAGTGGAGCCAGTAACAGAAATGTTGAATTGGAAATCGTTTGGCTTGATATGGGCATGTGGTGAGAAGGGAGGAAACGCATGTGACTAAAAGACCGATGAATATAAATGTTTATGGATGGAGAGGGAGAGGAAGGCCAAAGAAAAGATGCATAGACTGTGTGAGGAATGATATGAAAGAGAAGGGAGTCAATGATAGCGTGACGATTGACAGTGGAGAGTGGAAGATGAAAACGTGGTGCGCCAACCCCACGTAACAAGGCACAAGGGCAGGAAGATGATGATGAAATACTTCCCCGTGGGATAGTTTCCGACCTTAACGCAGACGAAGTCGCGTCACAGCTAGTAGACTATAGTGAGATACACAAGGTATAGTTATTTACATAAACAGAGTTGATTGTAATAACAAACACCACGTGTAACAGCAGTTATTTGCTTCGTCCAGTTTAATGAGTGTATAAATATAATAATAGCCACGTTAAGAACTAAAGGTAAACGTAATAAAGACTCACGCTGGCTTGAGTCGCGAGTTCGCGGCGAGTTTTGTGACCTTTTACTCATGCTAAGGTCTATATTTCAGAACCTCAGTCAAAACTAAAGAAGCCATACATTCGGTTGAATTGGAACTAGTTTTGAGTAATGCTTGAATCTAGAGTGAGGTTCTGTATTATACGGCCTTAGTACATATTTTGAAGTACACTTCCGCAATATAATTGAGTAACACACTTTCAATTACAACAATCTGACAGTTTTGAAGTAGGTACGAGTATGTTGCTAATCCCTTGCTTCAAAGGTTTGAAAACATTGAGTTTTAACTTTGAAAACATAAAAAAATATGACAAAAAAGAAAAGTTATTTGATGCAGTTTTGAAGAAGACATACTGGCGATCATGACATACTGGAGTAATCTTAGTTACAAAGTTGGCTCGATTCAAATGTCCGGCTGTGTACCTGAGAATAATAATTTTCCATTAAAAAAAAAAAAAAAAAAAGATTATTTTAATTTAAAATTATTTTAATTTAAAATTATTTTAATTTAAATTGATTTAATTATTTTAAAAAGAAATTTATAAAGTTAAATAGAAAATACCAACCTAGGTTGTATAACGACTGGGTTTTCTGAAGGTTTTGAAGTCTGGTATGTACATCAAAACCTTCAGAAAATCCGGTCAAAGTCAAGGATTCTACTTAATGCGAGAAATACAGCAACGGGCAACTAGCTTCATAATTCTGACTGACCGACTTCTTGGCAATTCAAAAGTGCCTGTAAATGGTTTAATTGAAATAAATGCTTTGAGTTTGAGTTTGACAGAACCAGTCTATGTGGTGACGAGGACAGGACGCAGACTCGGCGTTCCTTTCTCGTATCTTCATTATTCTTCATACAAAATATGTTATGTCAATCTGGCCCAAATCAAATAATAGGTTGGGGAAAAAGTTACTTCGCATATTTTAAGAAAATTCAAAACATTTTTTAATATAGTTTATTTACATTTAACTAAAGTATGTAGGTACCATTTTGTTCGATAACTTTTTGCCATCTTGTAGGTAAGGACATGATCCCATTGCTATAGAAATTTTGGGACTTTTGATCAAAATACCGCGACAAGTGGTTTTGGCAGTCCTCTCGTGATGTTAACCTGACACTGCCTAAGGAATTCTGAAGAGACCAAAACAGGTGGAAATCTGAAGGTGCAAGGTCAGGACTATACGGCGGTTGCATTAACACCTCCCAGCCAAACTCTCTTAATTTTTGCTGAATGGCTAAAGATGTGTGAGGTCTAGCGTTATCATGATGAAAAACCACACCCCTTCTGTTGATTAATTCCGGCCGCTTTCTCTCAACTTCTTGCTTTAATCTCATCAGTTGTTCGCAGTAGAGTTCAGAATCGATGGTCCTGCCAGGTGGTAACAGCTCATAATGAATAATGCCCTTCCAATCCCACCACACACACAGCATCACCTTGTTGCGAGTTAACCTGGGTTTCGCCACAGTCTGTGAAGCCTGACCGGCCTTTGACCATGACCTTTTTCGCACGTTCTTATCGTACGTGATCCACTTTTCATCACCAGTTAACAGCTTCTTCAAAAATGGTTCGGTTTCATTACGTCGTAATAGAGAATCACAAATGAGTACACGGTTCATTAGGTTTCTTTCAGTGAGCTCGTGAGGTACCCAAATATCGAGCTTTTTTGTGTACCCAGTTTTTTTCAAATGCGAGAAAACTGTTTTGTGGTCAATTCCCAGTTATTCAGCTACGTCGTAACTACTGATATGCTCCACTTTTTCAAAAATGGCATCTTTTTTATCCGTAATAGGGCGACCAGAGTGACGTGCATCTTTGACACCAAAATTTCCGGATTGAAAACGCTTAAACCAAATTTGTGCTACTCTCACAGACACTGCACTAGGTGCAAACATCGCAAATTTTTTTCGTGGCTTGCGTTGCATTTTTATCTTTTTAGTAGTAAAATTTTAAAATGTATCGAATTTCTTCATTAGATTCACTCATCTTGACGGTACGAAAAACAAATGAAAATCACACATTTTCCTAATATGAATTTGGAATTATGTTCTTTAAAATTTAAACTTTCAATGATATCAAAACCAGCCAGATACAAATAGTATAGCCAAAGAGATTTTATTACAAGTTCATACATACTATAATGCGAAAAGACTTTTTCCCCAACTTATAGAAAGGACAAGACGCAGGTGCGTCGCTTTTCCATCTGCGTCCTATTGTTAAACTTATACTAAAGTGACAACATGCGGACATGGTGCTCGTCTGCACCATGTCCGTCAGTGTGGAAAGCCGAATGGGCTCACAACCGCACGAAACCACTACTACCTACTCTCGAAATTAAGTGTCAAAGGGTACAATATGAAGCGTTTCCGTCCCGTCCGTGTCCGCACCTCGTCTCTTCTATACAGGATGTTAAAGTAATTGCGTGCCATAACTTAGGGGTAGGTTCAGTATCGATAAAGGAACCCAGAAAAAAAGAAAAAAACTTGGAATTGTACGTACCTACCTAGTTACCTATGCTTCACCCGGCGTTTTTGAAGTGTTCGGGCGTAGGTATTTCATTGCGTTCGATAATATGTAGGTAACTCTAGGAAATTATTAATTAGCATTTAAACATTACTATCGCATCGCCGTACGAAGGAAAATTCGAATTGTAATTTACATACCGTCGTAGCGTTAGTTCGAGTAATTAAAGTAATTAAAGCTTTTTAACAAATAACATATTTTTAATTCTAAACGATTGCTATTTTAAGTTAGCAGGTGCTAATATCATTTTTTTTTCTGGCTTCCTTAATCGATACTGAACCTACCCTTAAGCTATGACACGCGATTACTTTAACATCCTGTATAATTTTAAAAGTCGCATACGCATCTCGTTTGTGCCGCATGTGCGTCCCGTCCTCGTCTCACGTCCCTTCTGTGTGGCCCGTGTTTAGGGTAGGCCCTAGGTCAAGCAGTGGAGTAAATGATGATGATAATGATGATCATTTTCCTGCTCTCATCCCAAGTTAGTTAGAAAACGTCCTAAGTATGGATGTTTTAAAGGATAAATGTGAAACGTGTTGAAAATCCAACAGTGTGTTTTTTCAATGTGCTGGGACGAGAGTGCGTCCCTACGCGTTGGATTCTCAACGCTCGGCAGAACATCGAGAGTAAAATCCCGCCGTGATATTTTTACGTCACTCCGAACGTGGGGTTACTTTCAGGGTTTTACGCCTTAAAGGCTGAAAGGATTTGGATAGAATTTGGTGCACGGATAGACCAAACCTGACTTTTATCCCTGAAGTAAGTTCTCGTAGAATTATTTCCGACCTCCACGCGGACAAAAAGCTATTAATTAATAGTTAAAAGCTAGCTAAGATATTTTATTTAATTTTGCCAGCAGTTCAAATAACCCATGATGAAGACCAAGCTGACTTCGGTGACGTACCTCGGCTTCACGGCAATGGACCGACGGTTCTCAAACGCCATGTTGTCGTGGTTGCTGCGGGAGATTAGGGCTACACGCGTTAGAGATAAGGTTTGTATTATATGATGCAGACAGTGGTATAGGCAAACAGTGGTAAGCTTGTATACTGGGTGGTAATTCGACTATCCGAATTGTACCACGTAGCCCACCTAACTTAAGGCTGATTTAAAAGAAAAAAAATATTATTTATTTTTTTTGTTTTTTTTTAACTAAGGTACTAAGTGTAATTTCTAAAATAAAAAACCGGCCAAGTCCGTGTCAAACTACGCACAATTAACACAATTAAGAGTTCCGTAGTTGGAATGAATTTATCACAAGAACAAACTTAACATTGTGGTTGAAAAATTTGTAATGTTTAGGAGACGACATACGGAATGTATGGGAGAACATGTTTTTTCAACTGAAAATGTAAGTTGGTCGACTATTACTCGTTAACTTGTAGAGCCTTAATAGTTATAGTTTTACTTTTAATTTCGTTATATTGCAATTACATTTTCACATATCCAAAACCAACCATTTAGCTGGTACTAACAAAAATTTGCACTTTAAAGCTTAATATTTCGCGAGCGGTTCCCTGAATCCAAAAATGGATTTCACACACTGTAGGTATTTTTGAACGACCTTTTTATGTTTCATGATTTTACCATTGTCGGCGTTTAATATGTATATCCATGCCACATTACAGCTTTCTAGTACTAAAAGTCTGAGCTAAGCCATGGACAGACAGACTGACAGACAGACAGATGGACATAGCGAAACTATAAGTATTCATATGGAACCCTAATAAAAGACATTAAAATATTAAAATATTCCCAAGTCCATAAATCCTAATTAAAATTTCACTTTCACTGATAAAAGACTAACCATTACACAAGGTGCTCCGTCATTACATCTCAGGACCAGATCCCAGGTCAAGAAAAACCTTAGATTACAACAAGTCAACAACATAACATCACGCCTGCTTACCCCGAAGGATTAGGCAGAGATGAAACTATAGTACACCCATTCGTCTTAGATTAATACTGTATTTTTCTTGCAGCTCAGCATTGCGATAGAAGATGGCTGCTTGAAAGCTTACAATGGCAATTTTGAGCCCGTCATCATCCATCGGCTGGTCGACATTGTACGGTAAGTCCCTACCATACCTAGTATGGTCTGTTCTAAAAGTATGTGATGAAAATGTAAACAAATTTATCAAAAAACGTTACTGTAGAAGTCAATTTGTAGTGCCACAGTGTTATGATTTGATTAATTGAATACTTAAACCATAAATTCTATTTTTAAATCAACTCGTCTGCTTTCAAATCAAGAGTGAACAGGCATCTTCTGGACACACTCGTTCCATCATCGACCTCATCTATCGCTTTCCATCAGATGAGATCGAGATGAAGAGCAGCACCCTAATAACACACGCGCAATCACAATCAGAATCATTATGAAGGATATTGCTTCTAAGGTTCGAAAAGTTTGTCAATTTGAATAATGCAATGAACAATAAATTTTGTTTAACTGTCAAAATGAAACAGATTGTGATTGATCGTGTGTTTCGCAATTAGGGTGCAGGTCCATTCAGCATTAAAAAAAAAATACCCTAATGATGTTTTTCTGCTCTAACCGATGCGGTGATAAAATCTAAAGCTGACTTCTCATTATGAGATATATATTATTACACCACGAGATATAAATTAATATAGCTCACCGTAGTTTTAAAATTTTACTGACTCCTAAGTCACAGGAACCTACACCTAGCTTAGGAGTCAGAGTATTCAAATATTGACCTTTGTATTAAGCAGTTTAGGACAACTTATGGATGTTGTTATGGGCTTTTTGGTTGGTGAATTAAAGAATTTATTTATTAAACGGAACCATTTACATTGAGATGTAATAATATTACATCTTTCATTATTACTATATATTATACCTCATCGTCTAAAATATTTTTCTTTATTTTCTTTTTTTCTTTCTTTTCTTTCACACAAAATTTATTCATCTACTTACATAAAACATGACAGGATTACCAAATGCGATAAATGCGCCTATCGTTGATACTAACATCTATTTATAAACAATCCTTGTGAATTTAACAACATAGGTATTCTCTACAAAATAAAAACAAAAAAATAAATGTAATCCGTCGGAATAATAAAAACAGGAATGTGTGTTCATCACGGCTGCGCCAAACAGCTTCAGTACAGCAGAAATGTCAGACAAAAATTTCGAATTTTGATTTTCCTTAAAACCTAATATCGTACATATTATAAATACAAAAAAAGAAGAACGAAGATCCACAAATCCGGACCAATTAATTTTTTGCAAAATAAAGTTAGATAGACCCTCAATTAACCATTGAAACCTGTTTTTCTCCGCAAAAACGTCTCAACGAATTATATAAACCAGTAAATGTTAATCTGCCCGATCTTGTATGATGTTATTATCGGAAAAAAAAACGTCAATAAATAAATAATACTTATTGTGACGTTCTATTTCACTACCTATGTTTTTTATATAATATACTAGCTGTGCCCACGATGTGGATCCTATCAAACATTATAAATGCGAAAGTGTCTGTCTGTTACACTTTCACACTAAAACGGCTGAAAGGATTTGTATGAAATTTGGCACATGGGTAGACCATGACCTGGAAAAGGACAAATTATACCTTTTATCCCGATAACTACACGGGATCGAGACTTGTGCGGGTCAAACCACGGGACGCAGCTTCATAAATTACTTCTTTATTGCTTAGCGTTCTACATTGATATATAGGTTTTTAGTCAAACTCAAATCATTTATTTCAAATAAATCAATTACAGGTACTTTTGAATTGCCAAGGGGTCGGTCAGTTAGAAAGATGAAGCTAGTTGCCCATTCCAAAGCGTAGTAGGTTTCTATGGAGAAGAACGGGCAAGAAACTCCATGGACACTCTTTTAAATCAGAATATTGTTACAAAATATTGGTTACATCATTCATGTTGAAATTATACATGTGAGAACAATGTAGAAAGACGTGCACGTTAAAAGCGTCGATAATAAAACAATAAAAATAATAAAAAATAAAAAATAAGCCGTGGCAGCTAAGAGATGACCAGTCCCCACTGACGGCGCCCGTTCACGAACATGACGCATGGATCAGCATCATTTAGCTTAACCATTTTGAAGGGAACTTAACGATCCGACACACACGCCACCACCAGCCAGACATTAGAGTGAGCATGACATACTCTCAGCCGCCAGGGCACATTCGAGTCAATGAAAGACGTAGGTAGATTTAAAGTAGGTAAACAGTGCTCACATATTATGTGCAAATATATCCTCAAGGATTGGACTATAAGCAGAATTTTTCTTTTTAAAAGAGTGTCCGTGGAGTTTCTTGCCCGTTCTTCTTCATAGGAACATACGCTTTGGAATGGGCAACTAGCTTCATATTTTTGACTGACCGACCCCTTGGCAATTCAAAAGTACCTGTAATTGGTTTATTTGAAATAAATGATTTGAGTTTGAGTTTGATGTCACATGTATTCGAATTTTTTGATCTAGGTACGGTTTCCGTGCCTTATCAATGTGTGTTATTGGTGCAATATAACATCATGCCTATATTCCAAGGGTTAGGCAGAGAGCTGTAGAAATCTATAGTACATCCATGTTTTGGCAGTAACCTGCATTTTAGTCCCATAATAGGCTATTACAGGGGGTGAGCCTATTACTTGGGACCGATATTCAACTAAATTGTTTAATTGCAGGGCTAGCCAAGTTCCAGGTCGTCCTGAGGAGCTGTTCTACATACTCCTGAATGAGAAGGAGGGACTCCTCAACTGCTTCCTGTTCAAAGCTGCCACAGTACACGAGGTTAGTTTTATATCTTAAGACGAAAATATCATAATAGGTTCACTGCTCACCTCACTCAAGTGAGCGCACACAATTCGAAAGCGAACTCATTTGTTTTTAAAGTAAATCATCGCGGATTTACAACGAGACACCGTTCGAATTTCGAAGTGATGTTTAGAGAATGACGTACTATTACTGGTCAAACCTTAGAATGATCGATGTCGTGGTACCAGCTAACATTGGCATATCGTTAAAATGTCAACGCTTAATGATATGTCAGACGACGTTTGGCCATATCACTAATGTAGGGTATCCATGGTGTAAGGTGTAGTAAAAATAGCCAAGTAACTGCAACCAACTTGGAAGTAGCGTTGGCTGGCAGCTGCCGCGGCACCGCTCGCTGCGCTCGCTCGGCTCACAGTTCTAACCTAACCTAACCCATTTGGTCGGGGTACCACTTAAGCGGCGTATTTTTTTTTTTTAAACTAATTTTAGATGCTATGTATGTTGCATTTCACGCCGCGGCATCGGCCGGCGAGCGCTACTTCCAAGTTGATCGCTTTCCATAATATCATATTTGGAAACCCAATAAAAGTCCATCGACTTTTTTTGCGTTTACACCCTACTTTGTTTGATTTGTTGTATGTCGCCACCAAGATGCACAACAAAAACAGGGCGACATCAACGCCTCTACCGGTGGATAATCTAACTATTTTACGATATGATCACTAATGTTTAGCCACATCATAAAGTTCATATCATTAAACGTTGAGTATTCAATGATCTGGCCAGGCCACTTCATGATGTGATCAGTGGTTGATGTTCATTTCATGAAATGATCAATTATAAGATCTGGCCACGACATCGACACTGATGGTCAGAAAGTCCCAAAAACCTCATCTTTCATCTATTACCTCGAAGTGTTCCTGAAAACAATGTCAGGTGTTACATAATACTGTTAGCTCTATATTTTTAATTTCGTTGACATTGTTGACAATGGCGTCTAATACATCAGTGTCAGGATAATGTGATAAGAAACAAACTGAGAGGTATGCGTTCTTGCTTTTTTAAATGGAACGTAATTTTTTTGGTAAATGAAGAAGTGTAGTATTGCCTGAGAGTCTTTACCACAGTGTATTCTTTAAAGTCCACTTGGAACCTCACTCAAGTGAGCGCACAAAATTCTAAAGCGAACTCATTTGTTTTTAAAGTAAATCATCGCGGATTCAACGAGTCGCTGTTTATTTAAGACGAGCTGTATTTTTACAAATTTGGAAATCCATTTTTGAAAATTGTAGGTCCTAGTAGTCATTTATAGCTATTTATCTCAAAATAATTAAAACTACGTAAATTACAGTCACAATTCCACTGTAAAGTCGAAACAAACCAAAATGGACGAACCTACTACGCTAAACCCTTAAACGTGTGCGACTGTGTGCGTGCGTATATTTGTAATGTGACCACAATTTTCTTCTACAATCAGTATAACTAATTTAAAAAAAAACAACCTACTTCCAAAAAAAAGTACTAGAAAATTTATGAAAAATAATTTTATTCTGGTGTCGGTGCCTTTTGTTTTAAATTTTAGTTTTTCGCTACGGACTTCCGAAATAAGTTATTTTTCACATATTTGTGTTATTTTTTGGAAGTCTGTTGTTTTTTTGTGTACCTACTTAAAAAGTTTTTATTTTTCACTTTTTAGTTGTGGTACCTATTACCTCACAGAAATTCGAATACCACTACCTGCTATGTAAATAACAGTGACAGGAAGTTATAACATCATCCATATAGAATAAGTGGGAAAAATACGCATTATTGAAGGTAACTCAAAAACTACCCAAACAAAGTTAATAACAAACATACAGACGAACAATAGAACCTCCTCCTTTTTGGAAGTCGGTTAATAAATAAACAAAGTTTTATACATGTACTTAATAAAAAATCAGTGTAGTATATTGTGTATGAATTATGATTAGGTACCTATAACATAATTATTTTAATTGAGGTTTTTGGTCGTTTCTCTGTGGTTTGCTGGTCTGCGGTATTTCCGGGAATTCTTTATACAACATGTATATAGAATTATAGATGACTAAAACTTGTTTTAATCAAATCTCGCTCACCTTGCAACTAGGGATACGGTATCGAATCAAAAATGTCGATACGACCAACTAACATTGAAAACATAACGCTTATATGCCGGCGAAGGTAAAGAAAACAACTTGAATATGGAATAAGAAGATCCTTCTATTTGATTTCCAATTAGAATTACAGAAAATGCCTTTTTTTACCATGGCATCTCGTAGTTGACCTCTGAGGTCGTGACTACTTAATCGGGCAGTCCTGTTGCAGCCTTAAGCCACTAATTTAAAGCCTCCAAGCCAGGGTGTAATACTAATAATAATACAAGGCGACTGCTCGCTAAGGGCACCCCCTAGCCTCTGTGGGCATAAACCTTGGCTTAGGGCATCGCTGGGGGAAGGACAGCAAGATGGGACAAGCTGGATCAAATGTGGATAACTATTATTATCAGGGGAATTTAAAGCTAAATGGTCAGCTATGGCGCGGGCTGGCGCTTCATCCAGCAAGGGTCGGGGGGTCAGAAAATGCCTAATCCTAGACTGTGTTTTATTTGTATACGAGTATTCTCCGTTGCGTGGTGTTTCTTTTTAAATATTGTTTACGTTTGAATATTTTTATTTCTGCCTGAGTATAGTTCCCGATGTTTTGGTTGGTATATTGGAGTGTACTAGCTGTCATGTGTTGCGTAATGTAAATTATCTTGCATACTATTATTATAGAAACAATTTTTTCTAACTGAACAGACAGCTGTGCTGCTGGGGAGTTTGTTGCGCCACTTCTTCTTCCCAGCAAAAGCACTAGGAAGTGGTGAAGGGTGGGCGTTTTGGGGGACTGTCTTATGTAATTTTGACATTCGAAAAGTGCTTATTCTCAGCCTAGTTTGAATAAATGACTTTTGAATTTGAGTTGGCGGTCGTTTTGCCAACACCCAAAAATTATATTTTCAAAAATTCAACTTCGGCGTATTAGTCCTTTAGGGTTTCATCATTCGTGGAGGCGATCGGTGGCGGGGATCTCTCGCGTCCGGCCCTGGTCCAGGCCATGGTACGGAGCGAGAGGGCATGGGAGGCCGTCACCTCCTTCTGCGAAGCAGTAATGCTCGCGAAGGAGGAGGCGGAGCGCGTGAGGGAGAGGCAAATTTCGCGCCCTCACGCCCCTAGCCGCCGCAGGAGGAGACGCCCTGGGCGTCGGGAATCTATTGCCGATTCCCGGCCACCGTAGGCGCGGGCTTGCGGACGGTGAGCAATGGGTAGCTCACCGTCCGGTAAGGACCAAGCCCGACGGCGCGTTGTGTTCCACGCGCGCCTCAAAGAGATGTCAGCGAGTGAAGGGGTCCGATGAGACCATTGCCTGCCGGGGTTGCGGGAAAGTCCGAAAGGGATACCGTGGCCCCCTGGCATTGCACAGGCAAGAGAAGGAACACGGGTGGGTTTTAGTCAGTAAGAGTCTGACAATCCCTCCCGCTCCGCCCAGAGCGGGAGGAGTCATTTGATGATTTCCCACCCAAAAAAAAAAAAAAAGGGTTCCACCATATACACCCATATTTCATCAGTTATGTTATAAGGTCATGTAATAGGCTTGCCTATTCAGTGCCATTAATCAGACAAAAATAAAATAAAACTCAATAATTAATTGGTAAGTAAGTAATATTTATGAGAGCAGTTGTAGCCCAGTGGTAGCAGCCTCGAATTAAGAGTGGTCGTGGGTTTGAACCCAGGCTGGCTCTTTACTTTGTGTAAATAATTTCGTCACCAATTCTCTCAAAACGGTGAAGGAAAACATCGTGAGGAAACTTGTCCGTCCTACAATGAAAAAATTGAAGACATGATATCTTCCAACCCGCACTGGGCTCGCGTGGTGGATTACAGCCCTCTCTCCCGAAGAGAAGAGACCTGTTTCCCAGCAGTGGGGATAGGCTGATAATGCTGATGATGCTTATATGCTCAAAAGTCCCTCTTGCGAACACTTAACCTAGATGCAGTCCAATTAGTTGAAAAGCATTGAATATGAAATAAATTTCTGATTAGTTCACATGTCAATCAATAAACATTTTGAGTATTGAATTTCTTTAGTACCTATCTACTATCAAAACAACTCAGTTCGACCAATTTCCTGATTCGGTATTTATTTTCATTGAATCAATGAATGACTTATTCATCTATTTTAAATATAAACAATAGCCCGAATCTAACGTAACGTGTTAGAACCTTGATCCAATATAAATTTAGATTCACGAACGTACTTTTGTCAGTTGTATATTAGTTTCAGCAATAAATACTAGTTGGTGCATGTTTTATTTGAGCTAATTCATCTTCTTCATAATATTATACTTAAGTGAATTGCAAAAATAAAATAAAAAATCTGTGTGATTTTAAATAATACAAAATGTTTGAGTGATACATTTAAATAAAATATTCAAATAGTTTAAATATATTGTGAAGATTTTAAAATAAAGTAATTTAGATTAAAGAGTAAAAAACAAGTATTCTTAATTTAAATTAAATTCTGTGATATAAATTTTATAAATGGACTTTAAAAGTTAGTGACCTATAAATGAGAAAACATGCAAATCTAATTTTGAAATGTTTGATTATGAAATAGATGAAGAGATTTTTATGGCGTTCGAGGACTGTATTTCAAATATAGAACGCTACGTGATTGAAAACAGACTTTGTTCGATATTCAAATACTAAAGACTGAATTAAATGTTTGAGGATTTGAAACATATCTAATTGTGATCGCCAAAAGCTGAAATAAACTTGCCTTAACATTGTATAAAATAATATTTCAATACCTAATATTTATGTCATCTACCTACCATTAGCAAAATTTGAAATACGACAAACCTTGAAAATATGTTTCAATAACGTCATTAGACCTTTTTTGTGTAGCTAAGTCGAAGGCAAAAAAACAAAATCAATAAAACCTAAAATCATAAACAAAGTCAACTGTAAAGACTAAAACAAGAATCGCCAACTATTACCTAAAAAATAAAGAAGTCACTTTTAATTATATGGACCAACTTCTAAATAAAATAAGTTTAAAGATCCCAGACTTATCTTCAGGGTAACAATTTCCACTGCTCTCAAATAAATTTAGTGTATTCTAAACCATATTTATAACGTCACTATTTTCTCCATAAAAGTATGTATCTAACTTAAAACAATAGACATTCCGCCGCTGAAAAAATAACAAGCGACTGTTCAAATAACATATAGCAAGGAATCGCCCTCATAACTTGGAGAGTTCTGAAAAAAAATCATCAATAAACGAAAATCATTAGGTATCCATTTGTCGGACTACTTACAAACAATACAATTATAAGAAGTGCTACAGAACACGCTGACGCTAAACACGTCAATTAATTATTACGATTTGACAGCTGTGCCAAGAAATAACTATGGCCAGTTTAGTATTCATCCCACTTGCAAGACAAGCGGCCGTGTGCTACGCTAGCTTTTCAGACGTACAATTTTGGCTTGGAGCCGTGCTATTGCTCGTCGCATGTGAAATGGACTTAATATTTTTCCATATTCTTAACGCTATGCATATAGAACTGAACTAAGTGCAAAGAAATGAGACTATAAGTGAATTTGACAGCTTAAAAAAGACGGTGGAGTGATTAAAAATTCAAATAAAGAAGTAGTTTTAAAACAAAACAAGACCTTGATTTCGTTTCGGGATTTCTCCATTCAATTGCTGGCATGTTTTGAAAATAGAACGTCAGTTGTGTGCCAACATTATAAGCGTGGCATCGTTTGCAGCAGTGTAAACAGAAAACATATGATTTGCGCGCATTTTAAAATGTTCGTTGACAGATGTGCGTAGGAAAGTGATTTTGACGTTTAAATTATTTGAAATTCGATGTTGAAAGAGTGAAAACAGTACAAAAGATGGAAAATTTGCCGCATTTTGAGAAGAATTGAAAATCATGTTTAGAAAAAGAAGGTTGACTTGAAATAATTGGAAATCTCGGAAAACTATTGTTTCTGCTTCAAACTATAATGAATTCAAGTTACTAAAATAATTAAATAAAACTTTAATTTTAAAATTGGAATGTGGAAAAGAATGTGAATGTGCCAGATATAAAATTTTCAAATTTTAAACCGATAAACGTTTTTGAAATTAAGACTAATGGTAATGAGTTTATAATAGTTAGTGACGCTGATATATAGAAGATAATGACATCGTGAAGTACCTATTGGAATATTAATAGTAATAGAGGAATATTTAATCGTGAGTACCTTACCTACTTTACTTACTACTTACCTATTTATTTTTAACCCCTACGAAAACAGAGGTGTTGGGGTGTTAAGCCCCCCGAAACGATCAATTGCGATGTCAATTTTTACGTGATTCATACACAAATTGATTGTCTACCAAATGCAATTGAAGCGATTGACAATATTAGGTACTACAATAGAATTGGATGGCAATTTATTGAACAATTGCAATTGATCGTTTCGGTTACCTTATATTATAAGTTTAACGTGTGTAGGTATTTGCGTATTTTTGTATCTGAGTGTCAGTACCTACGAGTATGTCTGTCAGTAGCATCGTAGCTCCTAAACAGCTGAGCCGAGTTTTTTAGTTTTTTATATGACACATACAACATAACATCACGCCTGTATTCCCCGAAGGGTTAGGCAGAGGTATACCTATAGTACACCCACACTGCTAGTTGTTGTGTGTATTTTTTATGTTATGTTGTTACTTTTATAAGAAATATGGGTTTTATCATTCTGCAACTGCCTCGTTGGTCTAGTGGTGAGGAAGCGCTAAAGCTGAGCGTCCCCGGGTCTTGCAAAGTGTTATTGAGTTTTACCACCTGGAACTTCTCAGTAGCAGCTCTCAGTATATATTTGTGCACTGGTGGAAACTAGGCGTGGGTAATCTTTATTCCGGAGAATGATAACGACCTTCGCCGGTTAACCGCAGTAGTTCAATTGAACTGACTCGCGTCATGTTCCGCTACACGAATCTGAATCGAGTACCTAGCGGAAAATGACGCGAGTCTTTTGAATTGACCTACTGTGGTTTCGCTGCCATGGTTTCGTGTCGGAGGTGTAATAAGGTGGCTGGGACAGACTGGACGCGGACGGCGGAGGACAGAATGTTGTGACGCAGCAGTGGACTGCGATACCCTGGGTTGACGAGAATTATGAAACATGTGGGAAATATTTTAAATATCATTCGATATTAAACAAGCCATTCAGTTTGAAATATGAACCAGGGGCCCAAGTCTGCTATTTTTATGAATTTGTCATTCCAACACGATCCCATTGTCATTTTGCTAAAAGTTCGTAATCTGCTAAATTCATAATGGTCGATCTATGGTTGATTGTATTCCACAAACATGATATTCGTAACGAATTAAAAGCAATGACTGCACAATGTCGTTCTAATGGTAGGTCACTGATCAAAGGAACTGTCACAATTTTAGCAGATTACCGCCTATGTCAGTCATTCATTTGTCATTATGTACGAGATTACCAATAGATGCCATTTCTTTCAATAGAGTGCCGTGGCTGACCATTGGAAAGTCATAATGACGCCAATATATTAGTAGATTACCAAACTTGTCAAAATCAACAATTATGAAATCAATGATAGACCATTCTGACACTATTGTAATAGCAGACTTGAGGCCCTGCTTGCTTGCACGTCTTTATCTTAACAATGTGTTAAACATCGTGTTTGATGTTAATTACGTTATCTAAAAGAACCTTCAATCAATACTTACTGTAGAATCCTGTTAAACTCGTATTTAAGTAAGGCGACGATAATCGACTTTTAATGATTTTATACTGAAGATCACGTCTAAACGAGTAGTGTTGTAATGATTTCAACCTAACTTCAGAGCGGCAAAGTTATTTGACGCAAACTGTACCTATATGTGATATAAACAATATTCATCATAATAGGGATGATGCCTGGGTCAAAAAAAAGAAATTTTATTTAGTCCGTCAGTCAGATAATAAAAAAATATTAGACACGTATTTTTTGCTTTATCATATTATTAAAAAATGACTTGGATACAACGCATTAAAGTTGAGGAGTGGGGGTTGATACGTCACAAGTATGTATAAAATCTACATACAAGTGACGTCATGGCACATTATAACTCATTGTATCGCCGTAATCTTTTGATAACGTAAAAAAAGAAAAAATACGTGTACTTTATTTTTTCATAATCTACATTACGGACAAAAACATTTTTTTAGTCATCATCCCTATTATCATCCTGTTTACAACCTCTCGGAAAATGGGCTGCGCGCGCGCTCATCGGTCAAATCAAATTGCGCGCTTCCCCCGGCTTCTTGTTACACACTTCCGTCTCTTTTCACGAAATCACTCCCACAGATTGCAGAGAAGCGGGAGAAAAGATGTTACACATCGAAAATCATTGCTGTCAACAGGAAAAGTGCCCAAAAGGCTGGCAGAATTTGAAGCATGAAGATATACAATACCTTCATGGTCCTCATCGTCTGAATGGGTTATAGTACCCACTATAACCCATTCGTATGTTTATCAAAAAGAGGTTATGGGTTAGCTAACGGTTGTCAAAGGGCCGACCTGCATTAAGAATGCAGGTCTGCACTATCCAACTTTGTACGTGCTATCAAAGTTATTACCGTTAACGGTTCGTAGTTCGTAAGTTGCATTGAAAGTTGGTCGAGGAATACTCGAAGCGCAACAACTTTGAAACGCACCAAAAATGCAGTGGAAAATTTCTATTTGATCAAATTGTAGTTCATTTTCGGATTCAGTTCTGTTTTATAAGTTTTATTCTAGCTCTCTCAATTGGGGTATTGTAGCCAAAAACTTCAGCTGAAAGCGTCAAGGTAGCCCGCAAATTCTTTTCTAACGTTTTTTGTCATTTGCAGGACAGTATCAGGTTGTATGTTGATCTAAATATGATTCGCGGCCGTATCAAATGTTTGTTTATAGAATTATAGGTGATCATAAAAATCAATGTCTCGAATTAAGTTGTCAAAATAATGCTCGAATTTCCAAGCATGTTTGAGAAAAAACTATTACTTACAGAACATTACCATTATGAGAGGCTTCTGGTTAAGTAATAACAGCCGCACGGGTCGTTCGATCTAGTTAAGCTACCTATGCTTGCTGCGGTTATTCAGTGTCTCCGTAACATACGATTACTGTGACCCCTCCATGCCTCGGAAAGCACGTTAAGCCATTGGTCCTGGCTGTCATTCTTGGATCTTGGACGGTCGTCAGAAGCCCGAAACAACCAGTGTTGTCAAGTTGTATCGTGTAATTGGGTTGTGAAGGTCAGATAGGCAGTCACTCCATGTAAGATACTGGTATTCAGCTGCATCAGATTAGACTGGAAGCCGCCCGACATAGTTGGAAAAAAGCTAGATAGATTGACAGTACATTAACATTATATGCCTACATATATACAACTTACAGTGGGTCGCATATACGAGCACCTATGTAGTTATATGTAGGTCAAAACATGTGCTCTCACTGCGTTTGAATAGTAAACACATGCTGACTGTTGTTAGCTAGAAGATTAGATAGGTATAACCACGGTAATAATACATAATATTACCGTGGTATAACTATGCGTTTGCACTGGCGAAACATTCACAACATAACATGTTAAAATCTTTAGTTTCTGTCAAATCCATACACCAATTTGAGAGGAACTAGAGATTTCAACATGTTTTGTTGTGTTGTTTCGCCAGTGCAAACGCACGGTAATAAGTATGACATGTGTCTGAGAAACATTTGCCAGTATTCTAGGTAGAACAAAAATAAATGCTATCATTGTATAAAAGTAAAAAAAAAAAAAAACTGACTTCTAAAAAAAATTACATACTATAATTATTAAAAATAATTTAAGTAATATAATTATTTAAAATAAGGAGAGCTCGGAGGAGGAGCTCGTGGCTAAGTAATAACTGCCGCACGGGTCGATCCATCAGGTTAAGCTACGCTTGCCGGGGTTGGTCTGTGGATGGGTGACCATCTTTATATACCGAGACTCCTCCGTGCCTCGGAAAGCACGTTAAGCCGTTGGTCCCGGCTGTCATTCGTGGATCTTTGACAATCGTTACGGGTCGTCAGAACAAAAGTCTGACAACCAGTCTTACCAAGAGGTAGTATTACCCAGTTACTGGGTTGTGGAGGTCAGATAGGCAGTCGCTTCATGTAAAATACTGGTATTCAGCTGCATCCGGTTAGACTGGAAGCCGACCCCAATATAGTTGGGAAAAGTCTAGGCAGATTAATTGATAATTATTTAAAATATATATATATATTTTTTAAATATTTTTTGATGAAAAATTGTTTTTATGTCTCGCTTTTTAGTGGGTCAGTTTGTAATTTATCTAAGTTACAATAGCCTAATATCAACTACTCATCACCTTTTACAAGGTATTGCTTTTCCCGATGCAGGGGCGTTAATCGTTGAAGAGTTCACCATCAGCTCCACTTCTCTATATGCATTGTGACGAGAATAGATTGCTTGGCAACCTTATTAATACTCGAATCGCAACCTGTGAATTCCGGTGGCTATCATCAGTTCCACTTCACCAAATGGTGCTTCATCAGATCCTGACTTGATGACAATGGAACCATTCTGGAAGAATATCTTTTCGAACAAAAAAATAAATTTGCAAACCGTCTAATGACGCAGTTATGCCCGCGCACATACATATAAAAAAAATATACAGGTGGTCCAAAAAGAGAAGTCATAAAAAAAAACTCATATCCAGGGATATCCGAAAATACCCCATGTATGTTCCGCGATTTTGTAATTTACGAGTTATAATTTTTTTGAGTTTTCTGCCGATGGAGCATCAAAAAATCATCTTTTTTTGTAGTAGGTATTTTTCAGATATTTTTTTGCGACAGTAACATAATGAATGTAAAAAAAAAAAACTTTAGCAAACTTAACAATAAAGAAACTTAACAATAAAGCCTTGGGAGGCCCCAAGGCTTTATTGTCTAACTTGGAATTAAAGTTTTTGTGGGTCAGATAAGTGCTATAAACATGTCATTGTAGTACATTATTTTATTACATCAACAATAGTTTTCGCAGCGCACGCCAAATAATGACCTTTATAGGCAAATTTTTGATACCTTGGGTAACATTATTGCAATTATTGCAGGGATCTCTAACATTTTTGAAAAATAAAAACGCGCCCATGTTACTTGCTGATTATGTAACAATCTCTATGTGAAATATTCTAAAGTAAAATATATTAATTTCAAGCAAACAAACAAATAAAAAATCATACAAAAAAAAAACTTTTCTCTATATAATATTAGTTAACACAAACATGAAACTCGATTGCAAAAACACATAACTGAAAAGAGAAAAACAAGCATTGAACTTTGTTTTTTGGAAGATATCGCAAGCGGGGTCAAACAAAAGCTACACCACATTTCAGGTTATTGGTTTGACCTGCAAAAGGACAAAAACAAAGTTCAATTCTTGTTTTTCTCTTTCAGTTATGTGTTTTTGCAGTCAGGCCTTTAGTTTTTTTTTTAAGTATTTAATTTGCATTATTTCAAGCTTTTTAGTTTTTTATTAATATACACTTACTGTAAACGACCAGCTTATGTCGTTTGAAGGGGGCGGTTTGTTGTAAGGTTTGGCACAGTAGAAAAACCACAAGCAGCTAATGTAATAGATCCACGTATATTGCACATAAAACACACACACAATATATTTAAAATACACAACAGTAATACAGACAAAGGTTAGAGCTAGATGTAATCCGAATTTAATACTTTATTCAACACGAATTTATACCTCAAGTAGCGAGATGTTTGTAGGAACGAAGTTAAAGCTCAACTGACTAAGAATCTGAGACTTTCTAAGAGAGTACTAGGCAACTAGTACTAGGCAACTACAATTGTAAAATCAGACCCGATACCTTAAGTAGATTTTTACTATAGGGCAAGTAGCGGGTACCATTTGTGCAAACACAATAATTTGCTCCTATACATCAGGGCAGTTCGCTATTCAGGGACGCGACAGAGGGTCGGGGTATAGCTGGGTATTTCCCATTTTGCTATGACGAGGGTGTTTACACGAATGAGGGAGGCAGGGTTGCGCAGGTGCAAGTTATGACATGATAATTACTTCTAGAACAATGGATTACGTAATTATAAACACAGATAGGTACTCTCATTGTTTTAAATAGGTATTCAGGTGGGAAATGGTCTAGTCAGTGTTGTAGTCATAATCAAAACATTGTATTATGACTGACAACGGAGTTATATACCTTTTATTACATAAGGACAGGTTAACAAGAGAAAATAAGGTATTTTTAGTTACCTGTAGACACGGACGAATGTCTAACACATCTTTTAGTTAAGTCGGTGTCTATAGGTACATTGGTTATTGCTAGAGACCTGATTTTGTGTCAGGAATCTTTGATTTTACTAGACTTTCTTGTTCTAACTTGTTGGATTATTTATTCGAAACATTCTATATTAGTTGACATGTTAGAACTGGACCAAAACTTTCCAGATTTGATGCTACCTACTGGACTTCATGTCCCGACTTGATTAATATCCACACATGATTCGACTTGATACTATTTTAACATGTGTAGATGTACTTACTAACAATAATCAGTTTATTAGGTAGGTATTTAGTGTGCTTCCTTAACACTTACCTATACAATATTTGGAATTGACTAATTTTTTGTAAAATCCTTCCCTTCCCTTTTTTGTATACGCAGATGCAATATATAAATATTATACAGGGTGGAAGTGGAAGGGACATCGACGCGAAAACTGATACCATGGATTCAGTACATGATTCTGAACCGTCCGTGTCCGTGGAGTTTCTTGCCCGTTCTTCTCCATAGGTACCTACTACGCTTTGGAATGGGCAACTAGCTTCATATTTTTGACTGACCGACCCCTTGACAATTCAAAAGTGCCTGTAAATGGTTTAATTGAAATAAATGCTTTGAGTTTGAGTTTGAACCCCTATCCGTTGAAATTTTTCGTCGGTTTTTTTTAAAAAAAAAATAGCTGTTTTATAGAAAAGTTCAATACCGTTCAATAACCGACGGAATATTTCAACGGAGGAGGGTTCAGAATCATGTACTGAATCCATGGTATCAGTTTTCGCGTCGATGTCCTTTCCACCCTGTATATAAAATATATGTCACTCCCACAATTATGACGAATCTAACGACCGACACCTCATAAAAGTTAAAATCCATCAAGCAGTTTAGGCTACAGAGCGTGCCAAAGAAATAGACATACATACATACTCCCGAAAAATATTACCCTCCTTCTGGGGCTGTCGGGTGAAAAACGCTAGGCAGATGATAATATTATGAGATAAATTAAATAGGTTCTGTGTATACACGGCTACACATCAGGCTATACATTTCCAGTTTATGCCGATCTCGCATTGTATAGGATTTCCGTACAATGCGAGGTCAGCTTATACTGGTATAGCTTGATGTGTAGCCGTGTGTTTAAGAACAAGATTTGTAGGTATGGTCCATTCGTTAGATTATACCTACATTATCTATAAAAATCACGGATATAATGTGTAATTATTCCTAATTTCTATAATTATATATTTCAATAAAAAATCTCATGGTATATGGGTATGATATTTTTTATTGAAATTTACTCGTATTATCTTTCGCGTTGGAGCGAATTATTATTATAAATTATTGTATTTATCTACTTCATCTTAATGATTATATCCTCTCAACTGGCGGGCGTTTTGAGTTAGATAATTATGTTTTAAAAATCATTATTTTTTTATCGTCGAATGTTTATCATCATCAGTCAATAACAAAAATTTTGCAAATCCGTGTGACATAAACATGTGACGTCACAAGTAGATATCCGTGACCCCTCTGATCTCTCTCTAATTAGTACCGCTCACGGACATCAATCAAGTTTTACGACCCCATGTTAAGTCGCCATTAATACGTGTAGTAGTGTTAATTGAATTAACTTTGCTGTCCCCTAAATGTCCATTTAGTTTTGGCAGTGTATAGAGTGCCGTTAGTGGCACTCTATCCCTATCGGATAAAGTGCCGTTAACGGAATACTAGTGGCACTGCCTCGGCCCGGCTAAAGTGCCGTCAGATTTCCATTGCCATTGTCACTGTCACTGAGGCACAGTCACTTGTTATTTTGTTTGATTGTTGAGATTAGGTCGCTGTAAAACACCTCATTTCCAAAACATTACATTCTCTTGTCCCTAAACACTGCCTGGCGTTGTGTGGTCATAATTCTAACCTAACCTAACCTATCTAAACTTTCAGCCATTTTAATTTGCTACTTCATTTTTCGTGAATTCAGTCAATGTAGTGACTTCTGATATAAAATATATTATTTTTTATTTTTTTATTATCTAAATTAATTATAAATTATCTAAAACAAATACCTACACATCAGTCAATACAAAATAACAAGTGACAGTGACAATGACAATGCAATGCTTACGGCACTTTAGCCGGGCCGAGGCAGTGCTACTAGTATACCGCAGATTGCGGCACTTTATCCGATACGAATAAAGTGCCGCCAGCGGCACTCTATACACTTCCTTATCGCTTGTCAAATCAGTTGACATTGGCTCATTTGCTTTGGTTATTTTTGTCAACCAATCAGATCTGCTAACATGTGATTAGGTTTTAAAAACTGGAAAAGTTTCCTTGTGATGGAAACCTTTTATTATCATCATCATACTCTTGCCTTCATCTCAATTGGCTCAGCAGCACTTCTACTTCCACACATCCAAGGCGTCGCCAGGCGATGGCCCGGGGGGGCAAGTTATTAGATATCAGGGTTGGCTGCCCCCTTTGCTTTTCAAACTTTTATACTTACACCAATGTTTAAAAACTAAGATAACGTTATGCCACTTAGATTAAGCGACAAAAATAAGTACACAAATAGTGGTCATTTCTGCTAACAAAAAGAGGAGTCATTTTTAAGGTATTTTTTATGTTTAGAAAACTATAAGTAATAAGGTTTTTTTTAATATTGGTAGTTGTCTATGATGGTCATTATTAATGATATATATTATTAGTATATTATATATAAAATATCAAGCAATTGATGAATATTTTAAATCTTAGAAGTGACGAGGTTCTCTATTTGTGAGAAAAAAACGCCAAATTCATAGGTGGGGACCCAATATTAAACCTCTTACTAGCCCATCTTTAACACAATCCTGATGATGTTGTCAGGGTTTGTTAATTGTATGCATTTCATGCATAGAATACCAATATAATGCAACTAATGGTATTCTAGTTCACTTGGAACCTCACTCAAGTGAGCGCACACAATTCGAAAGTGAACTCATTTGTTTTTAGGGTTCCGTACCTCCAAATTAAAACGGAACCCTTATAGGATCACTTCGTTGTCCGTCCGTCTGTCTGTCAAAACCCTTTTTCTCAGGAATACGTGGAGGTATCAAGTTGAAATTATTGTCAAATACCGTAGATCTAGGATCTACGGTCCCTCAGAGCTCTAAAGAAATTAAGCTTCTAATGTCAACGCAATAAAACTACGGCCATTATTGCGACATATTTTGATACTCGCAAGTAAATCAAAACCTACAGGGTACCTACTGTCCTTTGACCTATAATCATGAAATTTGGCAAGAAGCAAGGTCTCACAGCACTAGTAAGTAAAGGAAAAACTCCGGAAATCGTTAATTTGTAGTTTTATCACTTTTTTTTGTTATTGCAACTTACCTACATTTGCAGTTGAAGATTTGAACGTGACGTAGGTACATCGATGTATTTGAGAACATGTTTTTCAAATACAATGTTAGCTTTGTTTTTTAGATAAATTTATCCCAACTACGAAACCCTTCATTGTACGTGGTCTGATACGTACTTGGCCGGTATTAAGATATTACTTTGTTTTTTTTAAATGTAAATCATCGCGGATTCGCAACGAGATAGGTACCGTTCGAATTTCGAAGCGATGAAATCGACAGATCGACGTCGACCGATGATGTGGAATTATCCACCAATCCACCAATTCTGATGTTCATTTTTGGAACATATGAATTCATATTCGTCAATCGAGAGTTGGACAATACACTTCAACAGATTTAGACTCATGTTCTCATACATTTTAGGCCTTAGTAGCCGCATGCAGATAATATTGTAGACGTAAGTCACCCTTGAATGTGACTAGGTATATAAACGTACCCGGAAAATGAAAATAAATAGAGTTGGGCCGTAGACGCCGTAGTAAATGCGAATTTATAAATAAACTGTCCACGCGGCATCGTCGCACGCGCATCGTGGTGATCATTCCTTGAAAACATTCTTGATACAGAATTACAGATGGAGTACGCATACTTAGTGACAGTAGAGACTGAATGACTGACAACGCACATACTAAACCATTGATAGTAGAATTATGGGCATATTTTGTCAGTCAAAATAATTATGACGGTTTAAAAATAGTTCATGTTTGTCGGTGATAGTGTTAATTGGTTTTTGGGTGACGTATCTGAGTGTGGAAATTGCGACTACATTGTTGTATTGGGTTCCCAAACTGTAAATAAAGATTTAAGTGGTAATAGTAAATAAATATATAAATCAATATTACTTGATTTAAAATATTTTGAATTTTGAATTTTTGAATTTCTTGACTCTTGAATATTTATTTCTTTCATTGTAGTTGAAATATATTTTTAAACAACCTGAAAAAGGAGTGGGACACAATTATTGTAACACAGTTCTTGTACAAAAACTTTAACTCTGATAGCAATGTTTACTACAATATTTGTTTTAGACAATATTGCGATGGTTCTGTCAATCTATCATCAGGCTATATTTTAATCCTATACAATTCAATGAGCAAGATTTGTATATATTATATTTGTAATCACGTTCTCGAAAACGGCTCTAACGATGTCGATGAAAGTTGCAATATAGGGGTTTACGGGGGCGAAAAATCGATCTAACTAGGTCTTATATCTGGGAAAATTAGTTTTTGCCGTATTTTCAGCCCGAGCAGAACTCGGTCGCCCAAAGTTTTGAACAAGATGGCTACCTTAGAATAATGACGATAAGCATGAAGATAAGATAAGATATATTTATTTTTCTCAAACATGTGTACACATACAGAAATAAAAACATGCTTGCAGGATAACATTAAAAAAAATACGGGTTCAGATATGTTTGCCACGTAATGCGTGCAAATATGAATAATTATGATTCTTAATCATTTAGGTATTCAAGTCAATATCATTACCAACATTATACATTAATAAATTATAAATGTCAACAGTAAATAAATATAATTCATAAAATCTATATCAAAATAAATGATTCTGTCAGGAATTCCTTAATTTTATAATACTCGTATGCTTTGTCAGTTAGAAATGACATTAGTTGTTTCTTCAATTTATTGTACATTATTAAACTCCCTCCAACTTTAACATGGAATTAGTAAGTACCTACTATGATGGTAGCATGGAATTAGTATGAACTATCCTATACTATTAAACGAACATTTTCTATTTTTACCCGAGCAGAGGTCGGTCGACCAGGTATCTACTATTTGAAAATATGGGGTGTTAATGTTAGTAAAGAAGTTACTAAAAGAGTGACGAATATAAATATTGATGAGGGAGAGGAAGACCGACTAAAATATGAATGTATTGTGTGAACGATAATATGAATGAAAAGGGAGTGACTGTTGACAGGAGAGAATGGGACGGAAAAATGTTTTACGTCGACAGTCGAAAAAGGGCAGGAAAAATGCGTGAATGTTCACCGTGGAAAAAATGATCCTAAAAACTGATTTACCTAAATTATTGAGGTAAATATCGACGTAGTTTTTAAAACCATCCAAATAGATATTATTCTGTAATACACATGGACCTCCCAAACATCCAATACAATGAGTAACATGCCATAATTTCACGCTTGAAAATTATTTAAAATAATTTTTTGCTACCGCAAAAATTGCGAATATCCGGACATTGTTTACTTGTCAAAAATAATAATTAAGTAAAAATTAATGACTACTCAAATTGATTGATTGAGGTTAGAAAATCGCAAAAAGTTGTTTTCCTATGGTTGTGGTACGTACCTACCCACTAAAATTGTCGTTTTGTTATTGTAATAACTAATAAGTTAGCACTTTTTAGTGTTAGTGTAAAAAGTAGAATAATTATTTTTATGAATGTGGAATTGTAGATCCTCTTAGATACACTATAGTGCTATTCAGTAAAGTTCACTTGGAACATAGACTACTATATATATTGACTTGGAACCTCACTCAAGTAACCGAACAGAATTCAAAACCGAACCTATTTGTTTTTAAAAGTAAATAATCACGGATTCACAACGAGACACCGTTCGAATTTCGAAGTGATGTTTAGAGAATAGCTACCATACTTACGTCATTGGCACAACAAACTTGTCTATCTAATCTTTGACAGCTCTAAAAATAAATGTATTTTTCTCCAAAATCTTCTCGTAATGACTAATTTCTAACCAAGTCCGCTAGACGAGCCAAATTCTAACATAATGCGAATATGATTTTCCTAGAAACTTGTTGGACTGTGTCCAATATTCTGTCAATATGATAAGGAAATGCAGAAGGCTTACATTCTAACTCGTTTGCTTGCAAATCCTCGAATTCACTCAAAGAGTAGATATAGACTAAAGCTAAAACTGCTTCGAAGTTGCAATCATATGTTCTTATAATACATTTATAGAGGTATGAGGAACAGGGTGTAAAGTTCACTCATCCTCCATAGAAAAGGGAAGATCCTCCGACCAGACGGGTGTTGTGTCTGGTGGGCAACTGCTCGACGGTTGTTATCGGGAAGTTATATATAATTATGCTGATCGCGCGGTGAACTCTGCTTGCGCGATGCAGGATTTGTGTGACATCAGGTCTTGGATACGTAGTTCGCATGTGGCGTTGTAGATGCATACATTTTATGTTATGCGCCAACTGTGCATGAAATAGTGGAGTGATAAAATGTATGGTATATGTAGCATAATTTATAGTCAGCAACATTGCGTGGAAGTGTCTTTTCGCTCAAACGTTGTTTCACGGAGTAAAAATGCAAGGGATTGTAGGAAAGAGGATATGGATAATTTATGGTGAAAATATAGATAATTATAGGTGTACTAAAGAAAAAAAACATAGGATTATGAAGACACTCTATGCACATAATGGACCAACAATCTGCCCAGCGTTTTCCCAATTAAATAACTATGTTGGGGTCGGCTTTCAGTCTAACCAGATGCAGCTGAATACCAGTATTTTACATCGAACGAACATCTCGACGTGAGTATCTGACCTCCATAACCCAGTTACTGTGTAAGACTGGTTGTCAGACTTTCGGCCGTAACTACTGTAAAAGATCTACGGGTGACAGCCGGGACCAACTGCTTAACGTGGACCATCATTATGAGCAAATTTTCACCGTTACTGGGAATGGAAATTCTTTCTTCACTTATTTGTGCCAGCTACCCACACAGTCTATGACAAAAGCTTTATCGAAAACGGATGAAAACAGGAAGGTCAGCTATTGTTGGCTTTCTGTTTTGTTATTATAAGGACGAGAAGATTTGTGAACGCTATTAAGGTTAGCGACGTTCAAGGTCTGAATAAGTTGTAGAAAGAATTATGAGCCTTGTGGGTTCTAGCCCCGAGTACACGCTAGGCGAGGGCATTCGGCCAACGGGAAAATACACGCAAATCGAACGGTAAATCATACAAAAAGGCCCAGTGTAATGGGGGCTTTAGATATCATCCCATTCCCAATGTCCAGCTATCCATACTAATATTATAAAATGCGAAAGTAACTCTGTGTTTACATAACATGACGCCTGTAATCCCTAAAGGGTTAGGCAGAGGTGTACCTATAGTACACCCACATTTTACCAGACTCTGTATTTCCGTCTGTTACCTATTTATGCTCTGAACCGATAGTTATCTTTGACATATAAGTAGACTGGAACCTTGAGAAGGACATAGGCAACTTTTCATTCAAGATATTTTTATAAAAAATGTGAAATACAAAATACACGCTGACGCGGAAGATACGAGCAACAGTTGATTTATTTACGTGAAAGTTTCTGAAGATGTCTGTTCAATCACGGTATTGGTAACTGAAGAATTCTAAAGTAAACCCGAGTTTAAATAATCGATAGGTTCAATATATTGGCACACTGTTTCTAAAAACTAGGTTATTGAAAATTTTTGTCTCAATAGATAACTTTGTAAAATCAATATTAACACCTTTTTCGATAGTTTATCTGTAGCATGACCACAATAGAAACGGGTTGTTGTCGACGGAAGAATAGACAAAATTACAGATTTTGATTGTGAATCTAAACCGTTTCTATGGTGGTCATACTACGGGTGCAGAAACGGGACGTTAATTAGTCGTTTTATGCTCATAGTCTACAAGGCTACCAATCACCGCGGGCTTGCGGACGGTGAGCAATGGGTAGCTCGCCGTCCGATAAGAACCAGGCCTGGGTCGACGGCGCGTTGTGTTCCACGCGCGCCTCAAAGATATGTCAGCAATTGAACGGATCCGATGGGACCGATGCCTGCTGGGGTTGCGGGAAAGTCCGAAAGAGATACCGTGGCACCTGGCAAAGTACAGGAAACTGAAGGAACACGGGTGGGTTTTAGTCAGTAAGAGTCTGACACACCCTCCCGCTCCGCCCAAAGCGGGAGAATTCATTTGAT
This sequence comes from Xanthia togata, assembly GCA_963853775.1. Classification (NCBI taxonomy): domain Eukaryota; kingdom Metazoa; phylum Arthropoda; class Insecta; order Lepidoptera; family Noctuidae; genus Xanthia; species Xanthia togata. The sequence goes on along the minus strand of OY970817.1, from coordinate 6,824,790 downwards.
GATTTCCCCACCCAACTAGTTAATAAAATAGTTAGTATACTAGTTCTGTGACATTCTAGCTACACGTTACTTTTGAGTAGCGTTGTGGACGATAGGCCTTATGACTTTACCGCACCCGAACGCAGAGTCGCTAAAATACGATGCAGCATTGATGCAGTCACCAAATGGTCATTTAGGTACAAGTCAGTAAGCCCGTAGCCAACTGCAGGCAGCAGCAGTAGGCGACGTGTCGCCGTGACACTTCTGGTTTCTATGTATTTCCATGAAATACCGTGTCTTCATAGAAATACATAGAAACCAGTAGTGTCGCGGCGACACGTCACCTGCTGGTGCTGTGAGTTTAGCTACTGCAGGGGAAAGAGCGGAGCATAGTACTGCATTGCCAATGCTAAATGTGTCGTGTGATGTATGACCCTCAGTCAGTGTCGAAACGATCTCAGAGGGCCTTAACAAATTGACATTATAACGATGATTGAAAAAATTAATGACACTGAGCCCTATCGGAATACCAGCGCTGTGGTATTTTTTTTTTAATATCGCCGCATTAGGAGTATCAGATAGGAGCCTTTTTGGCCTCGTGCTGGTCGTTATTATTTTGTTAGTTTTTAAATGCCCATTTTTTTTATTTTATTATTACTGTTTGTATTTCCTAAAACATATTTTTCTTTATTTTTTACATACATAGATAAGCTACCGAAAAGCTAATGTCAATCCTGTTGAAAGTCGTTGTAGAAATACGAAACGCTTTGAAAGCTCTTGTCACTTGTCTAGGAACTTACGATGGTTATTTCCGCAAAATCATTTAAATATAAAGCGACTCTTATTACGATACAATAAAGTGCAATTCAGGTCGCACAGCGCTAATTACCTACAGTTGCTAGAAGTTGACTTTCCTTCTATCGCGTAACTCTTAAATCTTATGACTACATTACACTTACTGAATTGGCCCGACAAGATGGGCACCCCGCGTACTTGTAGCCTCATACCGAAAATGCGGAGTGATCAATCTGAATTAATCTGTGCTAGGGCCGCAGTTTTGTATTGTCATTCGTTTACTCAATCACAGACCTGTTTGATACAGAAATGTTATTATAAACTCTAAGAGCTGACCGTCATTGACCTTGCGATGGTTAACTTTACATAATATTATCGTAGAACAGGTTTCCATAGTAACGCGAGGTTAATATATTCGTTTCCTTGCAAACAGTGGTTTTGTATGTCCATTTTTGGTTTTAACTTGTATTTTTATTAGTAAACTATGGATAACCTTCTCTTGTAAATTTTGCTTTACCGTCCAAATTTAGATCATTTCCGATTCGTGAGGAAACCGGGCATGCCTGAGAGATATTTCTCGGCGGCAGCATGTGACGCCAAGTCAGAGGTCCGATGGCCTGGCATGGACCACACGAAAAAAAGAACATCAGATGCAGTGTGCAAACGCTCTTAGGTTGCGTTTCCACCAGAGATGACCGAAGATGCGTAAAGCTTCGTGCAGTTATTGTTATACCGTGAAGATTTCTTAGAAATTGTATTGATCGAGTCGCGTCGCGCTAGTCTGCACGAGGTTTAACGAGGGATGTGTGTGAAACTAACCAACATCGCTTCACTGTCATAGCTTGAGCTTAAGCTAGCACTGTTATTGGTTAGTTTTACGGACATTCCTCGCTCATCTCTGGTGGAAACGCAGCTTAAGAGCGTTTGCACACTGCCTTTTTTTCGGTGGTTAGTGACTATCCTGGCGTCAGAGTTTTAAAGCTGCACCTTTTAGACTTTTATTGGCAACACTAACTTAACTAAGACATAATGGCGCTGTTGATGTTACGTTTTTTTTATTTTATTATACGTGTTGTTGAAAAGGGTATGCCGAGATGGTTTGGTCATGTTGAGAGGATGAATGAAAGATGTGAATGGATGCCCTAGGAGGACATATTATATACCTTATTGGTGATGTTCTTCAGAAAGGACAGGTGCGTAGTACTCGCAACCGGCGTGCGTGTATGACCAGATGTATGAACGTAAACGAGGCAAAAGGAGTATGTTAGGATCGTAGCAGGTGGCGTTCTGTGGTTTCTGCCTACCCCCATGGGAAGAAGGCGTGAGTTTATGTATGTGTATGTGTTGACTGCATTTAAAAAAAATAGCTTTCATCATCTGCCCAACCTCTACCCAACCATGTTGGAGTAATTTACATCAATTATGGTGTCCAATCAATCTGCCTAGCCTTTTTCCAACAATGTCGGGGTCGGGTTCCAGTCTAACTGGATGCAGCTGAATACCAGTATTTTACATGGAGTGACTGTCTATCTGACCTCCACAACCCAGTCACTGGGTAAGAAGTTGAGTTTGTAACTGAGTAGCGTCGTGGCGTATACAGAGTAAACTCGTTACATCATAGATATGGACTATATTTATCCAGTTTCCTGTATAATTTGTATGTGTTTATATTAGTATTGTTGGTTTCCTGGTTTCCTCGTTGAAGCCTTGTTGATTGATTCATTATACTAAATAAGTGCCTACAATTCTACCTACAATCTGTTCTAAAACTTTTTGATGGAAGTGTAAACAAACACAATGACTCAATAAAAGGACATACATGACAAACTTTCAAATAAATGATTGTTTGAATAACATTATTAAATTTTAATTTAAAAATCGTGTACGAAAATTGTGGTTATAAAAATAACCTCTATTCTCAAATGAAAAACAATTTGAATGTGATTTGTAATAATAATATTAAGTTTATTTATTTTCTCTCACAACGGTTTTTCATTCACAGTTATTTAACAGAATTGAACTATAAAAATTCACACTGTGAGAGCTGGTTACCTGAAACAGGTTTTTGAAAAACCGGTATTACAGGTCACCAGATTGAAATTAGGATGTAAGTATATTCAAATAATCAAATCAAATAACTCAATTTCAACTGCGGTAACGTACCAGTGGAAATCAACATTCCACTGGTACATTTCTGACCCATTTGTTTATATTTTCATCAAATTGTTTTAAAACATAGTGTACACCTTTTTTTCATCCAGCCTTTTACTCCTTCCACATATTTTAGCTTGTGAATCTAAGAACGATGCTACATTATTTGTCTTCATTTCTGCATATTTAACCTATCAAAGTCTTGACTAATGAATGAGACACAATTAATAAAAATGTAACTATTGTCCCGGGAGTCAAACATCCAGATATAGATTCCATTCCCATAATATTTTCAAATAAAATTAGTTCTAAATCGAAATTCATGATTGAACAATAAAATAGTTAACTGACTCACACAGCTTCCTCATAAATAGTACGTTTTATAAAAATATAAACTAGTTTATATAAATCTATTCATACCTGTGTAGCAACTTTTAAAGACTGGTTTATAAATATACTCCTGATTTGCCATAACCAGTCAAGCACTTCTTGCATGACATTATTAACAAATTAATTTGAATATTTGACATGTGCTTTCAACTGTTTTAAATACATTATTGACTTGACAACATGCTTATCGATAGAAGTGACTTTGGAATGAGGGAAATATTTAGCAGAATATAGATAATAATTATTAAATGATTGTGTTATTTTATGGCAAAATACAAGAAACACAGCAAGTTCAAAGCCTATTGTAAATACAATTGCTGCGTTCAATATAAAAACTATTTGTTTGTTTTTCCCTTTTTCATTGTAGCGGAATGGTAGTGTAAGATATACACTGATGTTATAAGTCCACTACAGGGGGTCTACTCCTAAGTCTTCCTGACTTAAAACCACCCCGATGTTCCCTTCCCACACTTGGACCGGGGATGATGGGAACGTCTGTGCCTTCCATGATCCCCGGCTAGTGCCCGTCCGCCTTGGGGAACCATCCGTGGCCTGCGAGGGGAGCGAGGTGTAAGACTCTCCCCGTGACGTCTAATAGGGGCGCATGTTGAACACTACGTGCCGCCGCCTCAGGTCCTGCTGGATGACTAACCTAACCTAGCCCAACTCAACTTAGTTGCGAATTTTCAAAAGACTAGACGGATATTTTACTTAATATTTCCTCCTCTATAGGGATAAATGATTACTTACGCACGTGACTTCAATCATACGTACATCACACGCGCGTGACTGGTTAACGACACATTTTACAATATAACAACACGTGCTGTCAGATCTCGTGTATCTAACATTTGACATGACGCTTTCCGAACGACGTGACTTTGTAAAGAGGTAAACATTTAATTAATAAATACACAAGTTAACGTGTTTTGAATAATCTCTGCGTTGTTGTGCATGAATTTGAAATTATAATGAGGGTTTGTTTGTTTTGTTCATGTTTATGTGTAGGAAAGTCGGTGGGTTTGTTGTTACGCGAAATTAAAGTCGACAGAGAGTTTCTTGAACATTATTACTATGTGGTAACTATTTTTTTTTCTGTTATTACTAGCTTCTGTCCACGCCTTGGTCCGCGTGAAATATCTTGCTACCCCGATCCACCCCGCATCGGTCGCCTGCGCTATTATTTCGTTTTCATTTAGCGTTTTTTCTGACTTTTTCCTCTGCCCCTAAGTGACCTAGCGTGATTTTACATAGCCTATAGCCTTCCTCAAGAATTGGGCTATCAAATTCAAAAAGAACTGACTACGAATTTACAAAGTAATTCCAGAGATAAGCACGTTGAAACAAACAAATTCTCCATGCACATGACGCATGGAGAATTTGTTTGTTTCGTGAACGGGCGCCGTCAGTGGGGATTTAAAGGTTTTCTTGGTAACAAGAGTATTAAAATCTGTTATTGTTACCTACTTTGATTGAATAATGCACTCTGATTTACGAGAAAGATTTGTGAAGATACTAGGATGTTTGTAACCTCATATTTTGTAACTCAATCACTTATAAAATTCAGGTGCGTAGTACTTGTAACGGGCGTGCGTGTATGACCAGGGCGCCAACCACGACCTCTTTAAGCAGTATTATTTTGATGTTACTTCAGTGCGAGAAAGAATTGGAGCTATACAGGACGTCTAGCTCCATCTCTTTCCCACGCTCAAGTAAGATTAAAATAATACTGCTAAAAGAGGTGGTGGTAGGGCCCCAGATTTATGAACATAACCGAAGCAAAAGAAGTATGTAGGTAAGGATTGTAGCAGATGGTGTTCTGTAGTTTCTGCCTACCCCATGGTAAGAAGGCGTGAGTTTATGTATGTGCGTGTGTACATGGAGTAGTTTGGGTATGGAGGTCAGATAGCCAGTCGCTCTATATGAAATACTGGTATTCAGCTGCATCCGGTTAAACTGGAAGTCCACCTTAAGGTGGTGATAATCGACTTTTAATGATTTTATACTGAAGATCACGTCTAAACGAGCAGTGTTGTTGATTTGGAAAAAAATATTTGTTAAATTAGAGCATTTTCTTAATATAGGAATATTTTAGATTATGTGAAATTAATTTGTAAAGTTATGTTTTACGAGGATAAAAAAACAGAATCACGCAAAATATATCAAGCGTATTTTTCCATTTTAAAGATAATTTAAATATTGACCTTTTAGTATACGTGTTTTATTTAAATACCGTTTGTTTTACGTATAATAAATTAATAATGCGTCTTATTTAGGACAGCGCTGCTTTATGGGCGAGTCCTATTACTGGCTGGAGGTACGACGCGTTGTGTGAGCTCAGTACAGAACACGCAAGCTAACCACCTATGGTCAGTGGCATATATCTGCGACTTAAGAAAAGGCTAGGCGATGGTGATGACATGAAGTAGTTTTGCAATGATTGTGCGAGTAAAAGTACCTGCAACAACTAGTAGGACATAATATTTAGATCCAACCGCAGACTAGCATGCAGTAAACAACAAAATAGTTAGGTCAATCCACTTTGTCAATCAGGATAATTATAATACAAGGAAAAATCGCCTTTTCCTTGTTTTTTCGGTGATTCATTACTTACTGTATATTCCCCTTAATGTTTAATTTGTTACTAAATGGAGACGTCAATATTTTTTTTTTCGTTTTAGTTATCTAAAAAAACCTGTAGTTATCTTTTTCTTAAATTGTTTTTGGTATTTCCTGGGTTTTCCCTATTCTATCAATCAACTCAGCCTATCGCAGTTCCCTGCTGGACATAAGCCTCTCCTAGGCCACGCCACAACACCTTAAGTCCCAGCCACCTTAAGATTGTCGGTCCATCTAGCTGGGGGGCGTTCTACCCTACGTTTGCCGATACGCGGTCTCCACTCGCGTCCGGCCCGTGGATCGCCCGGAGGACACGCCAAGCTGGGCACACCTCCACCGTATGCGTGGAGCATACGGTGGAGGTGTGCCCAGCTTGGGCAGAGCACCACCGTGTCCTCGTGGAGGCGATAGGTGCCGGGGGATCTCTCGCGTCCGGCCCTGGTCCAGGCCATGGTACGGAGCGAGAGGGCACGGGAGGCCGTCACCTCCTTCTGCGAAGCAGTAATGCTCGCGAAGGAGGAGGCGGAACGCGTGAGGGAGAGGCAATATTCGCGCCCTCACGCCCCTAGCCGCCGCAGGAGGAGACGCCCTGGGCCGGGAATCGGCAATCGATTCCCGGCCACCGTAGGCGCGGGCTTGCGGACGGTGAGCAATGGGTAGCTCGCCGTCCGGTAAGGACCAAGCCCGGGTCGACGGCGCGTTGTGTTCCACGCGCGCCTCAAAGAGATGTCAGCGAGTGAAGGGGTCCGATGAGACCATTGCCTGCCAGGGTTGCGGGAAAGTCTGAAAGGGATTCCGTGGCCTCCTGGCATTGCACAGGCAACAGAAGGAACACGGGTGGGTTTTAGTCAGTAAGAGTCTGACACGTCCTCCCGCTCCACCCAGAGCGGGAAAAGTCATTTAATGTGTTGTAGATTTTAACAACAACAACGTTTACGTTTTTCTCGCGTATAGACAACTTTAATCTTATGGGTACTATTTCACCTAACGAGATAAAAAGTATCCTATGTCCGATGCATGTCTAATCTGGGGTACAATAAAGTATACAGTATGGTGTATTATGGTGGTTTTTTAAATGCCATAACTCTAGGAATCACATCTAAGAATCAACTGGCATGTATGTTTTTTTTTTGTTTTTCATAATTATTTGATTCGAAATAATTCGACAACGTCACGATTATTTATGTAAAAAACCCTTATGTGAAATATAAAAAATTAAAAAAATAATTCAGACTCTTTTGTTCATAAAAAGAAAAAATTACAACGTCGCATTTTCTTAGCTTTAAATATGAATGATTGGTTGGAATGAAAATGATTTACTCGTACTTAACAATGAAACTTTGACACACACATCGAGAATCTAGTGATAAGTTAAATAGGTGTTTAAAATAATTTATATGCTAGTTGATTCTTTGACATTGTCTCATTAATAACTTAGAGTTATGGGATATCAAAATGAACACGTTGTATATAAAATTTAAAATAAAAAACTCTTTGGTTTTTGCAAATGTCATTTTTTTAATGCATTATGGGTTTGCTCCTGACCTCGATCTCCCCTGATGGAAAGTGATGGCTGATAACTATGAGTATGATGGAACGAACAAGCCCAGAAGATGTCTGTTCACTCTTGCTTTGAAGGCTGACGGGTTATACGTGGAAGGGCACACAGACGCTGGCAGAGAGTTCCCCACTCGTTGAAATTTGTCCAGCCGTCAGAAGCCCGATAGTCTGACAACCAGTCTTACCAAGACGTATCGTTATTCTCAGTAACTGGGTTGTGGAGGTAAGATAGGCAGTCACTGCAGCTCTATCCGCTTACACTGCAAGCCAACCCGAACAAGGTGGGGAAAATTCCAGGCAGCTGATGATCGAATCTGTCCAGAAGAAGAAGAAGTTATTAAGTGACACTTAAACATACAAATAGTCTTTATCGCTTAATTTTCTATATTATTCTAAAGTATAGCTGCATAAAAGGCTGACTATGAGGAATATCACTATGAACTACAAAAAGAGAAAAGTTGTAATTACAAAATTCATCCTGGTAATAATGGTCATGTCACATCTCTGTGTGTGTGTTGGATCGTTGAGTTCCCTTCAAAATGTTTGAGCTAAACGGTGCTGATATTGATCAGCACCGTTTAGCTCAACAATTCAACCATTCAACCATTTCGCATGGGCGTCATGTTCGTGAACGGACGCCATCAGTAGGTACTGGTCATCTCTTAACAGCCTCGGCTTATTTTAATTGTTGAATTGTTTTTATCTTTTTATTACGGACGCTTTTTACGTGCACGTCTTTCTACGTTGTTCTCACATGTATAATTTCAACATGAATGATGTAAACAATATTTTGTAAGGATATTTTTTTTTTAAAGAGTGTCCGTTGTATTTGCCCGTTCTTCTCCATAGGAACCTACGCTTTGGAATGGGCAACTAGCTTCATATTTCTGACTGACTGACCCCTTGACAATTCAAAAGTGCCTGTAAATGGTTTAATTGAATTAAATGCTTTGAGTTTGAGATTGAGTTTGAGTTTATAATTTTTCCAACTATGTTGGGGCCGGCTTCCAGTTTAACCGAATGTAGTTAACCAGTATTTTAGGTGGAGCGACTACCTACCTAGTTACTCCCTTGCCTTGGTATAGCTTGTCCACTCTGAAATGACACGCCTCACTAGCGCATTATCCATAGAAATCTGCATTACTATGTGCATAAATGCGGTAGAGGGGCGCGTCATTTCAGGGTGGGCAAGCTATAATACTGATTGTCAGACTTTTGGGCTTCTAATTACACGTAACGACTGCCAAAAATCTCGAATGACAGCCGGGACCAACGGCTTATCGAGCTTTCTGAGGCACGGAAGGGTCTTGATTATTTATTTACCTATTTATTTATTTATCACTCCAAACATACAAATATCCTTACAGGCTAGACCCAATGCGATATTACACACACTTAAAAATTAAATATTTAAACTGCTTGTACCATAGCAAATACTATAGGTAGCTATTTTTTCAAATTCGCCCAAAGCGCAACAGAAATGTCGACGTCATCAGCAATGAGGTTGAGAGTGTGGAGCGCGCTCGTCAGCGGCGCCTCACGCAGCAAGTTAGTTCGCGCGCGCGGTACCGCCAGCAACCGCGGTTGACGACGACGACCCACATACCCGTCTGGCACGGCTAGTTCCACTCTTCGCAATATATCCGCATTTTGTATCTTCCCTCTAATTATCTTAAAGATATAAGTAACGAGTGTGAGTTGCCTCCTGACCCTCAGTTCATTATATCCGACCATACCTAAGACAAATAGGAGATAATAGTAAGGAGTAGGGGATAATAGGATATGGATATTATGTGAGGGATTGTCACCCAACCATGAGCCAATCGCGGCAAACATAGTTCGACCACCTTCGATCGACCAGTGTAGCCACAAGCTCCTTCACATATCTCTACATATTTTATTTCACATACTCATTTTAAATAACTTAGAACAAAGTCAATCTTCTTCTTTTCGAGTGGTTAGTGACTAACCTGGTGTCAGAGTTTTAAAGCCACCCATGGGCCTCTGACTTGGCTTCACATGCCGTCGAGAAATATCTCTCTGGCATGTTTCCTCACGATATTGTCCTTCATTATATAACAAAGTCAGCCTCCCGGAAATCAAACATTACCTAATTTACTTTAATTCACACATTGTGATGTAGTATTAACCTAAAGTTTACAAAAAACTGATATTTGTTTACACAAACATCAAAAAAATACTTTAAACATAGCTTGAGGTCATTCAGGCTATGTTAAAAAATTTTTTTAGGTAAACTTATGTGAACAATATTTTCGCACTTTTTGTATAAGGCGTGGTTACAAAACAAATGTTGTCATAAGTAGGTATTCATAGAAAAGGTTTCTGTTCCGTCTGATAATTTGTACCCGACTGCGAAAAAGGGTTATGTTTTAGCTAAAAGTTTCCGTCTGCAAGAGCTGTTTGATCAGCCGCCCACTTCCATCTGGCTTTTTCCTATTTCATGTTACTATTAGGTGCCATCTCCACGGACGAGAGAATCGCGGTGGTAGTCACGCTGTGCCTTCAAATTATCGCCGTGATGATATTGCCGTGTGGAGATCGAAGAGTTTCTATTGAATTTGATGGCAGAGCGAGACTATAGCTGCAATTCTGTCGCCCGTGGAGCCAGCCTTAATGAAAATTTTGAAGACACCCTAGAATGATATGAATGAAAAACGTCATGAATGATATGAATGAAAATGAATGATGAACGTCACCTCTCTCTACAATTTTTTTTTTAAATGTTTTTCATAAGTTTCGGGACCTTTCTGGGGTCGCGGACCTTTGTAAGGCGTACGAGGGGCTGAAACTAACTCGCAAAGACGTTTAGACGTTTTAAAGGAATGAGGCACCAACTGATGACTATCCCTGGTCGCACTATGCAAGTGCACCCAAGGACAACCCCCGGTTGGTGTAGGACTATTGCAGGATATGGAAATAAAAATATTGGATTATGAGTATGAGTTTGGGTGGTTTTGGTTTCTAAGCTACGCCACAGAACTTGTATCCCCGCTGCAAGCCAAGAAACTTCAACTACCAGCAATTACAACATTTTATTTTATTTTTAACAGATCGAAAATGCATTCAACCCGACCATTTTTTGGTTCCCACTCGGATACCTCAGCTATCAATATAAAAAACATGGTAAGATGCACGGCCTTGACTGTTGTCCCTAAATGTGCATTATAACCCCGCTGTTACAACGTTATGTCTTTTAGCTTCCTTCATATTGCCTTCTGATGCCTATACCAATAGACGTCACTTAATAATAATCTATCATTAACTTTAATTTGACAAGTATACACAACGCTACACGGTTATTTTAGCGCGTGGTTTAAATTGGTACTAACTTCGCTATCCTGTTTTGTTATTACAATTTCTGTGACATCATTTCACAAATCTTTACCAACAACGTGTCAATTTCATTCTGTCGCCTAAATATTTTGATTTAGAAGAGTGTCCGTGGAGTTTCTTGCCCGTTCTTCTCCATTGGAACCTACTAAGCTTTAGAATGGGCCTAGCTTCATCTTTCTGACTGACCGACTCCTTGACAGTTCAAAAGTGCACGTTGCTTAATTGAAATATGCTGTTTTTTTTTTAATTTTGCTTTTAGTCAAAAACATGACAGATTGAAACATTGAAGTGTGTGTGTGCGCTAAGATTATGGTACTCTAAAGTTAATGGTTGATTAATTTTAAGTAACCCTGCGTGCGCCGATTAATGATTTCCCACCAATAAGTATACTAAAACTCTCTCCTCCTTTTCTGTAAGTTGCCCAATTCAAAATCTAGGCAACGTGAGCTTGTTGTTGCATTTACCTACAGTTTGCTGTCTGCCTAGCAACTAAATTGAAAGCATTGCTGCCAATATTGATGTCAGACAGGACAATAACAGCTGTCCAGGGTCCGACAAAGAACGTCTTATACTCTTAGAGTACTCAGTGGTCAATTTATAGGTAATTCATTGAGTACCTATGCGTTATGCATTCTATCCTGAAAGCTGTCAACTAAATAACGTTTTTTTTTTTTTTTTCTATTTTATAATAATAATAATTTGTTCTTCCTTTTCTTATGCTGTATGAGAATGAGTATTAAATATTGCATGCATTATTTTAAGTTTTTATATGTTGTTCTGATTATTATCAGCCTTAGATGTTCTCACTGCTGGAACACAAGCCAGCGACAAGCATTGTGACACAAACATTGCGACCCACTCACAATCCACCACGCGGGCTCCAAGCGGGTTAGATGTCACATTTCTTGTCCTGGGACAAGGAATCTTAAAGGATCAAACAAAGGAATCAGGAGGAATCTTAAAGGATTTTTCAAGGGATCTTGTCGGTTATATAAGAAGTTTCACTTCTATCACGTGTAGGTACGGTGCTGCACGCAGAACTTATTTTTTTCTAAAATTTTCGCTTTTGTGCGTTGATTTAAAACTTTAGCGGCTTGGGGTTAAAGATGATGACAAAAGGATGAATCATTGACTTTGTGTCTTTCTGCACACTGGTAAGACACCAATTCTTGAGCTTTTAAATCTAGTAGGTCCCTACAGAAAAATGTAAACCGATACAAAATCTTCGTGAAATTAAGGAAGGTAATTTTTGTTGCCCAAACATAAGCTTTTCTCAAACATGCTTTGCCTTCTTCGTATTATATCAAAAATGCTGTACTGCTCAAATACATGCGAGCAGGCGGCCGGCAATTTTACTATGAAATTTCATATCTAACGTGCTAAGCAGCCGAAATAATTAATATGAATTCTCAAATTTGTTGTGGAATTTAAAAATAGAACGAGTTTTTTTTACTTCGAAACATGGAAACCAGGGAGGTCAATCTTACCAAAGATTTTATTTAAATTTCGATTTGGCTTGCAGATAGAGCTGTTTAAAGTAAAAAATAAACAAATGAACATAATAGGCGCGTGAAAAATGATCGTTGTTCGTCATTGATTCTGGAATTAAGATACATAGTTTGAATTTCCATGCATTATTTGAGAGTAGTAGATTTTACAACAAGTGCACAAAACGAACCATTTTTCCGAGACTTTTAGCAGCCCGAAACGAAGACGAGGGCTGATAGTAATGTCGAGGATAAAATGGTTTTGTGGACGAGTTATAAATTCTGCTTTTCACTTCGATTGCGAGGAAATAAAACAGTAGTATAGTATAAAATAACATTTCTTTAATTACATTAAATGTAAAATTAGTACAGTTTTGAATACTGAAGGAAATGGTTTTTCCCGGCAATTAACAATTTAATGAATTTTGTAATAAACATTTTCTTAAATTAAATAGATAACCTACCGTACTTAAATTTAAAAAAAATAACATCTTAAAAAACACAAGGCAAATAAATTAAAGTAAATATTATAAAATAACAAATTCTATCTGTGAACTTCTTATTGTGTTTGGCTGTATGGCTCATTTTCTTTGCCTTAATATAGATACATGTATGAGTAAATACGTTAATGCACTTGTGTACGAAATTCGATTTTGTGCAGCTTATATCCTGCACAAATAAGCACTTTCAGAGCATGAGAAGTGAAAAAGTAGGTACTATACAAGACTTGACCGCAAAGAAAAGAAACAGTACATTACTGTCGCGGCCAGCAAAAGGGGCATTGATAGACGAACGCGAACCAGTGAAAACGTTCGTCCACCAATGCCCCGTTTGCTGGCCGCGGCAGTAATGTACTGTTTCTTTTGTTCGTTGAAATATTATTGTACGTCAGTCCACCATTACAATATTATGTGTTGTAGAAGTTTTTGTTTTCTCTAATTACACCGAAAAGTAACAAAGACGTGCCTAACAGCCTTGAACTTCGGAAATAACATTTCCATTAGTATTCAACCATCAAAGTAACATTAGGTTTGATAATTCCTAACATTCTGTCAATAACCTTTTTCGGTTACAATAAATACTCAAACAGTATAACAGTACAATTGAATACAGTGTAGCTATTTGTTGTTATTACCCGACTGCGGCGAAGCCAAAAAAACGAGGGTTATGTGTTTGACCTGTATGTATGTATGTATGTCCGTCACTATGTTCCCTCATAACACCTAAATGGCTGAAACGATTTTGATGAATGATATGTCGTTAGATTTGTCTTTATTGCGCGAGTGTCACTGGGTATATTAAAATATTAAAAAAAATCAAAATGTTAAAAAAAAACTCCCAAGCCAATCGAGGCAAACAATCAAAATAAGGGTTGTTAAAGGTGATTACTAAAATATACACCAATTATATGTTTATTAAATGTAATTTGAAATGAGAAATGATAACATACGAAAAAGCTGAAAATAAAAGAGTTTGTATGTGTCAGCTCCGAAACTCGACTGGAGTTTACTCCTTAATACGATTGTCAATAGGCAAAAAGGGGAAATAAACGCATATTATCTTCTAACTCTACCCCCCCCCCCTCCCCCCACATCTCAGGTAAGAACTTACCTGTGTATAGTTTTCTTTCATGTTCCACTTTAGAAAGTTCTTCTGTATGGTTCACTTGATGTGTTTTGGAAAATGCAAGGGAAAGGATGTAATTCTTTTTACAGATAGTACTTATCTTCTTTAGGCACTTTACCCCGCGTCCTATTTAAAAGCGATTGTCGCGCAAATACTCGGTCGTTCGAACTTTTTGTTCGCTGAACATGAACGCGTGGTCCCGCCGACAGAGGGCGCTTTCCAGTTTTTCGATCAAAAAGTGACATATGCACGCGACCGATCGATTCTTAGACGCGTTCTTAGGAGAACCTAGTCTTTCGATTCCCCCAACACTCTCGTGGTACACGGCAGCACGACACCAATATTAATTCTATACATTATACAGAAATAGACATCTGTTAGCTATCAGAGAAAATATGATATTAGCCACATGCGAGGTTCTTCCTGTTACGAAAATACACAAACTAGACATATTTATATACGCGACCCGCCCCTGATTCGCACAGTTATTACCACAGAATAGAGGTTATTACTACTTGCCAAAACATCTAGATTTTTTTATTATATTATATAATTTTAATAGGAAAATATTGTACAGACGCCAGCAGGTCAACCTACCCGAAACTGTGAAATTTTCCCAATCAACTTTGAACCTTATACGTTAGTAATAAAGTTGAAAATCTATTAAAGAAATTTGACAGATTGTAGTAGGTTGATGTGCTGGCGTCTGTACACAAAACCTTCCGGATTAAAATATCTAAAATTATGGTGAAAGCTGCATCAAAATCCGTTGCGTATTTTAGTAGAACAACGCAGTCAAGATAAGGATTTGCAGCTGGTTCCTAATGGAGCTAAATTATGTGTTTGTTTACGATCATGAATGACATCTGTTAGATTAATAGATCCCATATTAGTCTTACCACAAAAAACATAGACTCGCGTTAGACTTAAATGTTTTCAGTTAGTATTCTCCGAAGGGTAGGGTACTAGGGGCCGTTTTTTCTTTGTACCTGTCATTTTGGGTTGCCAAACCGGCACGCTTGGCAGGCGGGTTGGCGATCGCAGTATGTTTTTATTTTTTTAAACCCACTCGTGTTCCTTCAGTTGCCTGTACGTTGCCAGGGGCCACGGTATCCCTTTCGGACTTTCCCGCAACCCCAGCAGGCATCGTTCTTATCAGACCCCTTCAGTTGTGCTGACCACTCTTTGAGGCGCGCGTGGAACACAACGCGCCGTCGACCCGGGCCTGGTCCATATCGGACGGCGAGCTACCCGTTGCTCACCGTCCGCAAGCCCGCGCTTACGGTGGCCGGGAATCGGCCTGCGACCCCCGACGCCCAGGGCGTCTACTGCGGTGGCTAGGGGCGTGAGGGCGCGAAGTTTGCCTCTCCCTCACGCGTTCCGCCTCCTCCTATCGCAGTATGGTCACAAATGAATATGGATGGGACACTCCGCAGTTTAGGTATGAAGCTACAAGTACGCGGTGGCCCGTCTTGCTGGGCCAATTCATTGAGTGTAACGTAGTCAGAAGATCTAAGAGTTGAGAGAGACAGAGAGGCAACCTCTAGGTGAATATAACTGTAGGTAACTAGCGCCGTTCGACCTGAATTGCACTTTATTGTGTCGTTGCAAGAGTCGCTTTTTATCTGTGGTATGGTGTTAAATGCATAGAGAACGCTGCTGCCCATTCTCTAGTGAATTTCTCAGTCCTTTACGACACCCACGGGAAGAAATAGGACGGTGCTGTTCTTTACGTCCACCACCACACGGCACACGGGTTTGGGGAGGCATATATCCAGCAGTAGACGTCCTTCGGCTGAAATGAGATAAAAGTAACAACGGGTGTAAAACGAAGCCGAGAGAAATTAGTTCTTCCCGTCATTGTGATATTTTATTTGTACTGAACCGTAGCTGGGATCCTTCTGGAGATTTGCCAGTTAGGAAATATGTTAAAAGTCACATATGTATAATATGGTGCAAGCCAATTGGCAAAGCATCAGTCCAGACTCCGGGAAAAGAAATTCGAGGAAGTACAGCCATCTGCCACACACACTACCTGTTTCGAGTCTCAAATCCAAAACTCCAGGGACAGCTGTTGCTCATGAAAACTATGCCAATGAGACGCACAGAGCTAACAAAGTAACTATTGTTGTTGTAAAGAAATTCGAGGAAGTACAGCCATCTGCCACACACACTACCTGTTTCGAGTCTCAAATCCAAAACTCCAGGGACAGCTGTTGCTCATGAAAACTATGCCAACGAGACGCACAGAGCTAACAAAGTAACTATTGTTGTTGTAAAGAAATTCGAGGAAGTACAGCCATCTGCCACACACACTACCTGTTTCGAGTCTCAAATCCAAAACTCCAGGGACAGCTGTTGCTCATGAAAACTATGCCAACGAGACGCACAGAGCTAACAAAGTAACTATTGTTGTTGTAAAGAAATTCGAGGAAGTACAGCCATCTGCCACACACACTACCTGTTTCGAGTCTCAAATCCAAAACTCCAGGGACAGCTGTTGCTCATGAAAACTATGCCAACGAGACGCACAGAGCTAACAAAGTAACTATTGTTGTTGTTGTGGTATTGTTATTAATACGGAAAATCGAATTTATGTAACTTCAACGATTGTCAAAGATCTATGAGTGGCAGACCCACGCACTGACCTTGGCAATGTAGCTTATCCTGTGATCGACCGGTGCGACTGTTATTACTTAAGTCCTATTCAGATATACCTAAGCGATATCTACCTACTATCGCGCTCGGTAGCGAGACTGATCCGCCTTCTGGTAAGTCACTTTGGACCAGTACCGCTACCAAACGCGACAACGATATTGGTTATATCTGAATAGGCCTTTAGCCAGGCAAGTTCTGGAGAGGCAAAATAAGAAAATACGGCAAATAGAATTTAACAAAAAGATCAGTGTTTTATAACGTCGTCGTCACTGCCTCTCGTAGGTATCTGTGTGACTGTCTCTTTATAAGCGTCGTGCAGACTAGCGCGACGCGACTTTGACAATAAAATTTCTAAGAAAACATCACGGTAGGCGCGGGCTTGCGGACGGTGAGCAATGGATAGCTCGCCGTCCGGTAAGGACCAAGCCCGGGTCAACGGCGCGTTGTGTTCCACGCGCGCCTCAAAGTGATGTCAGCGAGTGAAGGGGTCCGATGAGACCATTGCCTACCGGGGTTGCGGGAAAGTCCGAAAGGGATACCGTGGCCCCCTGGCATTGCACAGGCAACAGAAGGAACACGGGTGGGTTTTAGTCAGTAAGAGTCTGACACGCCCTCCCGCTCCACCCAGATTGGAAAAAGTCATTTGATGATTTCCGACCCAAAAAAAAAGGTACAATCCATTCACAGTTACTTGACCTCTGCGTAAACATAATCTGCCTATAATGTTCCCGGCTGGGCCTCCTCTCTTCGAAAGCGCTGTAATCCACCACGCGTGCCCAGTGCGGGTTGGTAAATGTCACATGTCTTCGAATTTTTGGTTCTAGAACATGCCGATTTCCTCACGATGTGTTCCTTCACCGTTTTGAGAGCAGTGGTGAGGAAATTATTTAGGCAAAGTAAAGGGCCTGCCTGAGTTCCAACCCACGACCTACAACTCGTAAGTCGGTGCCGTTACTGTGGGAATTTTACCTCTGACAGCAACCCTATTTCAACGGCACCTGTTCGCACGTCTGACGGAAGATGCGTCGGGCCTAACTTTTTAACTTCCAGTTAGTACGCTCAACGCACTAACGCATCATCGGTTGAGTGTGCAAAGTTGAATGTTTTATTATCTACTTGTCCGTTCTGGCGTTAGGCGACCGACGACACACAGTGCATCTTCCGAATATGTGCGACCATCCTGAGGCCCTGTATAAACCACGCTGTAGAAAAAATGTGTCTAACAACAAGCTTCCAAGGTGATCCATACAAAGTGTTGTATGGATCACTTTGGAAGCTTGTTGTTAGACACATTTTTTACGCACGATCATCAGTGGATGACCATGCGTAAACACGGCCATAAACCGTAGTTTTTCACGGCAAGAAAAACGTGTGTACAAAGGGATCAGGAAAAGGGAAAGGGGGATCATTGTGATATTGACAGTAATGCAAACATAGAGGTAAAAGTGTGGGTCTATCTGGCAGGCCCCAACGAGATTTATCAACAGGTGATAGGTTTACATAAGGACAGTATTTTGTACCTATAGAAAATAAATAAGATATAATTTGTACCTGGACAGTTTTTGATTAAATGACGTTTCTATAAAGTGTCTTGCTAGCGGGCCCCTTATGATTATTTTTATTGTTATTATACTTTCAGATCGCCCAGTAGTGCTCGGAGTTAGAAACTATTATGTACCTTACAAACCCGAAATTTCGACTTTCTGTGAGCTTATACTTTAGAAGATATTCGTTAATTAGTCAAACGACCAGCCAGCGGGCCCCTTTTTTAAATACTACTCTTTTATATCATACAATAGCATTAGGAGCTTGATACTATTATGTACCTTACAAATCCAAAAAATTCAAGTTTCTGTGAGCTATACTTTAGAAGATATTCATTACTTAGACAAACGTCCAGCCAGCGGGCCCCTTTTTTAAATACTACTCTTTTATATCATACAATAGCATTAGGAGCTTGATACTATTATGTACCTTACAAATCCAAAAAAATCAAGTTTCTGTGAGCTATACTTTAGAAGATATTCGTTACTTAGACAAACGTCCAGCCAGCGGGCCCCTTTTTTAAATACTACTCTTTTATATCATACAATAGCTTTAGGAGCTTGAAACTATTATGTACCTTACAAATCCAAAAATTTCGACTTTCTGTGAGCTATCCTTTCGAAGATATTCATTACTTAGACAAATGTCCAACCAGCGGGCCCTTTTTTTAAATACTACTCTTAAGTCTAAAACTTCACTAGCGACACACGGGGTTGCGACAATCGTGGCCAGAATCCGGCAGTTGGGACTCGAGGTGGCCTTGCACAAGTCCGAGGCCATGTGTTTTCATGGTCCTCGGAACGTGCCACCGTCGGGTTCCCAAATAACGGTAGGAGGGGTTCACATCGGCGTCGAGTCGACGATGAAGTACCTGGGACTCGTCCTCGACAGTCGGTGGAACTTCGTGGAGCATTTCCGACGTTTGGCTCCCAGACTGGAGCGGGCCGGGGCTGCCTTGAAGCGGCTTCTGCCCAATCTAGGGGGTCCAAACGCCTCCTGCCGGAGGCTATACGCGGGGATCGTGCGGTCCATGGCCCTGTACGGGGCACCGGTGTGGGCGCGTTCGTTGAGGCGGCGGCCTGCCCGCCGGTTGAACGCGTCCCAGAGGGTCATGGCCACCCGGCTGGTCCGGGGATACCGCACGGTCTCCGGTGAGGCGGTGAGCCTCCTTGCCGGATTGCCGCCATGGGATCTGGAGGCAAAAGTCCTCGCGCATATCTGGGAGTGGCGCGAGGAGGCGAAACGCCGGGGCTTGACTCCGATGCCGCGAGAAATCGCGGCACAGCGGACAGAGCTCCGACGGGATCTCATGGCGTCATGGAGAGTGCGATTGTCGCAACCCAGTGCTGGGCACGCCACTATTGCGGCGATAAGTCCCCTCTTTGAGGAGTGGCTGGAGAGGCGCCACGGCGTCCTCACCTTCCGCCTGACGCAGGTCCTCACCGGACACGGCTGTTTCGGGAGGTACCTGTTTCGGATAAGGCGGGAGGAAACGCCCGGGTGTCATCACTGCGTGGATCGCCCGGAGGACACGGTGGAGCATACGGTGGAGGTATGCCCGGCTTGGGCAGAGCACCGCCGTGTCCTCGTGGAGGCGATCAGTGGCGGGGATCTCTCGCGTCCGGCCCTGGTCCAGGCCATGGTACGGAGCGAGAGAGCATGGGAAGCCGTCACCTCCTTCTGCGAAGCAGTAATGCTCGCGAAGGAGGAGGCGGAGCGCGTGAGGGAGAGGCAAATTTCGCGCCCTCACGCCCCTAGCCGCCGCAGGAGGAGACGCCCTGGGCGTCGGGAATCGATTGCCGATTCCCGGCCACCGTAGGCGCGGGCTTGCGGACGGTGAGCAATGGGTAGCTCGCCGTCCGGTAAGGACCAGGCCCGGGTCGACGGCGCGTAGTGTTCCACGCGCGCCTCAAAGAGATGTCAGCAAGTGAAGGGGTCCGATGAGACCATTGCCTGCCGGGGTTGCGGGAAAGTCCGAAAGGGATACCGTGGCCCCCTGGCATTGCACAGGCAACAGAAGGAACACGGGTGGGTTTTAGTCAGTAAGAGTCTGACACGCCCTCCCGCTCCACCCAGAGCGGGAGACGTCATTTGATGATTTCCCACCCAAAAAAAAAAAAAAAAAAAAAAAGTCTAAAACTTCACAAGTACCCTCGTAAATTGTTTATAAGTTGCCTACAAAATGAACACAAACTAGACACATCTATGTTACGATACTTACTAAGTATTTATTACATTACAGCAAATTAATACTTATTTTGTCCTTTTCCTGTAAACAAATCCGCAAACATAAAAATTATTTAGTAATGCAATGTACGTAGGCAAACGCAAATTTAACTGGGTCCGTTTTGGTTGAATACATTTTTATTTTACGAATATCTTCTAAAGTATAGCTCACAGAAAGTCGAAATTTTGGATATGTAAGGTACATAATAGTATCAAGATCCTTATTCTATTGTATGATTTAATAGAGTAGTATTTAAAAAAGGGGCCCGCTGGTAGGACGTTTGTCTAAGTAACGAATATCTTCAAAAGTATAGCTCACAGAAAGTCGAAATATTGGATTTGTAAGGTACATAATAGTATCAAGCTCCTAATGCTATTGTATGATATAAAAGAGTAGTATTTTAAAAAGGGGCCCGCTGGCTGGACGTTTGTCTAAGTAACGAATATCTTCTAAAGTATAGCTCACAGAAACTTGAAATTTTTGGATTTGTAAGGTACATAATAGTATCAAGCTCCTAAAGCTATTGTATGATATAAAAGAGTAGTATTTAAAAAAGGGGCCCGCTGGCTGGTCGTTTGCCTAATTAACGAATATCTTAAAAAGTATAAGCTCACAGAAAGTCGAAATTTTGGGTTTGTAAGGTACATAATAGTTTCTAACTCCGAGCACTACTGGGCGATCCGAAAGTATAATAACAATAAAAATAATCATAAGGGGCCCGCTAGCAAGACACTTCGTATAAACGTCATTTAATCATAAACTGACCAGGTACAAATTATATCTTATTTATTTTCTATAGGTACAAAATAATGTCCTTATGTAATCCTATCACCTGTTGATAAATCTCGTTGGGGCCTGCCAGATAGACCCACACGAGGTAAAATAAAGGACTACACTATACTTTCGCTCTGACTAAAAGACAAATAACAGTCAAAACAGGTGCAAAGTCCATGTCAAATTCAGCAGAATTCATACAAACTGCGGAGATATGGCGTGCGAATGGGTTTGTCCTTTCCCATTTGATTGGGACTGGCGAAATGCCAGCACAACAGATACATTGATGCCAAATAAACTAACAAATATACAGTGTTATAACCATTATATTTAGTGCTACGGTTATCTTGTATAGGATAAATAGTAGGTAGTCATGAATAGTCTATAATGTTACCACTGCTAGGACATAAGCCTCCTCTGTGAGAGAGAGCGGGCCGTAATATATCACGTGGGCCCAATGCGGGTCGGTAGATGTCACATGAATTTTAAATTTCAGGACATGTTGGTCATGATGGATGGTATAGCAAAAATGCTAAACTGCCGCAATTATGTTCGGTTAGTATGACCAGTGTAATCAGTACTTACTGATTCACTTCAATTTATGGGTTCAGAGCCACAATACCAATTTCTGCCGCCAAGCAGCTTTGCTGTATTCTGGTTTGAAGGGTATAGGGTGCAGTATAACTAGAGAAGAAAGAAAGATAAAATAAAAAAAAAGAAATAAATAAATTACATGTATTTAGCACAGACTAAAAGACACGCAATATAATAAACAGCAGATAAAAAATCAAATAAAAAGTATAAAAGTGCGATGTAAGAAATTAGCAGAAAAGTGTGCCTCATGGCTGCGCCAAAAACGTCCAGTTCAGAAAAAATGCCAGACAACTATATTATGTCCCTGCCGCTGGTTATAGACTGGACCTGAAATGTGAGGAGACGGATGTAAATCAGTTATTTAAAGCAGTTATATATATATATATATATATATATATATATTTAAATTAAATAGTGTCAAATAAAAATAATCGAATATGTGCATAGTGTAATTTTGATTAAAATTGCAAAACAAAACAAAAAGTACTGATAAATAAATGAGACGGACGCATTAAGGCTCGTGCAGACCAGCGCGACGCGACGAAAATTTCACGGTATACCAATAGCCTGTGTCGCGTCGCGCTGTCGCGTCGCACTAGTCTGAACGGAGCTTTAAAGATCATTGTTCATAAATGTAAATATATGTATAAATCCTTGGTAACGAGTCAGAACAATAATCCTGTTTGCCAGACTTCCATTACAGACAGGAACATGACACTTTTCAGCTTTGTCTTTGGGCTACGATACTTCTGTCAGACGCAAATGCCGATGTTCATACGCGGCAGTGATTACTCTATCTGGCAAGGGGCCTAAATGTACGAGGCCCATATGCCCCACATTACAACCCACGCCAACTCATATAGAGGAGCCCCAGTGGAAATAGCATAGACTGGATTTCATTATTATCGGCTTGAAAAACATTTTGGTCTTGATCTACGCAGCAAAAGGTCCAAAGTAAGAATTAACACTATTAATTACGTAGGCAAACAGTTTTTTTTTGAGCAAGTTATAAGGTTCATGTAATATTTTTTGTCACATCATTGGCTTCATACGTCGTATCCATTATTAGGCTTATTACATAGCTGTTGTGTCAATAAAATGACCATAACACAATAATGAACGCAAGTACTTTTACGAGCATGAGGAACAGGGTGTAAAGTTCACTCATCCACCATAGAAAAGGGAGGATCCTCCGACCAGACGGGTGTTGTGTCTGGCGGGCCGACTGCCCGACTGTTGATGTCGGATAGTCTTAATGTCGTACGCGCGGTAAACTCTAATTGCGCGATGCAGGATTTGTGTGACGTCATGTCTTTGATGCGTAGTTCGTATGTGGCGGTGTAACCGCTACATACTCATGCTCATCATGTTTTTGCCTTTATCGCAATTTATTTGTGGTCTGTATAACTTGTCCCTTTCTTCCATACTTCTCTATCAGTCGTCATCTCGGTAGTCACCCCCTTTCTAGCCATATCATCTTCCACACAGTCCATCCATCGTTTCTTTGGTCTTCCCCTAATCTTATAGCCATCGACATTCATATTAAAAACTTTCCTCACAACATATTTCTCATTCCTCCGCATCACATGACTTTTTCAACAGTACTAGTCAGTCTAAAATCAATTTTATTTACACTTGCATAAAGTTGATGTTTGCTTAAGTGGGAATAACATAAATTAGAAACAATTATTTAAATAGACCTTAAATATGTAGTTTACTTATTTATTTAGATGTAAAAAAAATATGTATTCGGTATGTTGAAACTGTTGGTACTCCCCGTCACTTGTCCATAGGGGTTTATTAGAAAACCAGCGTCAGACAGCATTTGTCGGGCATTAATGCTGAAATGAACCTTTTTGGCGCAGCCGTGAGGCACACACTATTACTTTATGATTATTTTCACTTTTTATTTTGTTATTGTGTTTCACGAACTGTGTCCAAATAAATAATATTCTTTTCACCACTCCCGCACGAAAGAAGTGTCTTTCCTCTACGAAAACAGTCAGGAAAGTTGGTTTTTCCTCACTGTTTGAACAGTGAGGAAAGTAATGATCCCGTTCAGAAACTAACCTTGCCTGATTTTTCTATGTTAAATTTTAAAAATATTTAAAAATATAAAGAATTATTTTGATTTGCTTTGTGTCTATTTCATTTATTTACCTATGATGGCTCTTCTATTTAATACTTTCTTGCTGGGAGTGGTGAAAAGTTTTGTATGCAACTTGTGAGCAAGTTCATTTGCTATTCGTTTTGTTGAGTCTTGAGCGAACGAAGGATTGAAAAATAGAATCACGAGCGCAGCGAGTGATTATAAATTTCAATCCTGAGTAAGCGAAACTCATAGGAAAAACGAACTTTCCTCACATGTTGGATAAATAACTATTCTTTCTTTTCTTTCACATGCCCAAACCATAACAACCAATTTCCGCACAACTTTTCATTCACCGATACCAGTTTCAAACATCCTCTTATACCTACCTATAGGTAGGTACTCATTTCTTATTCTATCTAATCGCGTAACAACACATTCCCCTTAGCATTCTCATCACAGCTGCATCCAATTTATCCTTTTTGCGGCCCAACATTCCGATCCCTGAATGAACTCAAGTACTACAGAGGCAAAATGAGAAAATGTCTCTTTGTGTCTTTGTTATATTTTCACGACTAAAAGAATGACGCACCGGTTTTGATGCAATTTTACAAAGAGGTATTAACTAAGATTAATTGTTTTGTCAAAAATGGAAAGAGGGAAATGGACGCTTTTTTGGGACAACATAGGCAAATTTATTATCTATAGGTACTGATGATGATGCTGAAGAGTTTGATTTCTTTGTTTGCTTGAACGAGCTTATGTCTGGAGCTGCTAGTAGGATTTGGAAAATTCATCTTGCATTTGATAGCCCAATTCTTGTGGAAGGCTATTTAATATCACGCTCCGACCCTTGGGACCGAGCAAAATGATAAAAGCCAGATAGAACGCTAAGCAAAAACGAAGTAAAAGTGCAGGTGGGCGCTACAAAAACAACTGACTTGATAAACAATAAGATTTAGAATCTCAGATGGACACATTGTTATTATTATAATAATGTGTTTATTATGTTTTATTAAGAGTCTGTGACCTCTGCGGTTTCGGTGTTTCGGAAACACCGAACTCATCATCTAGTTTTAAAAGTAAAACTTCTGAAAACTAAGACCCGTATGACCTCCGATTTTTAATTTGTCTGTCTGTGATGTCTTATTGTTTATACCTTTTTTGTTGGCGTTTTTGTAGTAATTGGGTTTTAGTTTTTATTAGATACGGTACTTTTATTTTTACAAATTCAAAATCCGGAATCTTGTGTGAATCTGGATTTTTTATTTGTGATGTCTTGTTTATAACTTTTTACTTCGCCACAGTCGGGTAAAAAATTAATTTAATTTAAAAATAGATATTATTCTCTAAAAAGACACAAAGGCACATAAATGAGAACAATGATTAAAATAAATGATTATAAATATAAAGTTCGTTCGTTCGGCGTTGGAAGGCCTCCCACAAGGTGGACCGATGATCTTGTGAGAGCCACAGGAATCCACTGGATGTGGGAAGCACAGAACCGATAGAAATGTCGGTGTTTTTATTTTTTTTTAAGTTCTAGACTTGTATTACTGCGTACCTCGGCACTTCCTTAATCTTTGTATTGTACAAGTCTTAAACCTCAAAAGTCGTTTTTATTGCATCTGCCCGTAGGTAACACTTCATTGGTCGACGTGATCAGAAGGTTGCGTGTTCAGATCACGTAAAAACATGGTGTAAAGTTCACTCATCCACCATAGAAAAGGGAGGATCTTCCGACCAGACGGGTGTTGTGTCTGGCGGGCCGACTGCCCGACTGTTGATGTCGAATAGTCTTATTGTCGTTCGCGCGGTAAACTCTAATTGCGCGATGCAGGATTTGTGTGACGTCAAATCTTTGATGCGTAGCTCGTATGTGGCGGTGTAACCGCTACAGGGACATAGGCCATGTCCAGCAGTGGACGTCTTTCGGCTGAAATGATGATAAAGTTCGTCACAGACGTCGCAGTAGCAATTATGATACACCTATCCATTCATCGTATCTTATGCATGATGTTCTTCAGAAAGGTCAGATGCGTAGTACTCGCAACCACCGTGCGTGTATGACCAGATGTATGAACGTAAACGAGGCAAAAGGAGTATGTAAGGATTGTAGCGTTTCTTGCCCGTTCTTCATAGGTAGGTACCTACTACGCTTTGGAATGGGCAACTAGCTTCATATTTCTGACTGACCGACTCCTTGACAATACAAAAGTGCCTGTAAAATGGTTTAATTGAAATAAATGCTTTGAGTTTTGAGTTTTTAAGGAAAAAAATTAACACGCTATCGGATTAACTCAAAACTCGGTACTAATACTTAAAACAAAAAATATAAAATTACGTATTTCAGGGTTTTTCAAACATCAACTCCTAATGCGGTGTAAAATAGTAAATAGTACTACTGGTTGTTTTAATAACTCGAAAATAGGTATAAATAATGTTAAGTCATACAATGGAAACGTACCAAAACGCTTTTTTAAAACAAGCCCTGTCGCGGTGAAAAGGGAGGACACAGTTTTTTTTTTTTAAATCTTAGTCCATTGATACGTAAACTTAAAAATAGGCCCGAAAACTTATTTCTCTAAATAAATGTTAGTTTGTAAAAATAAATATTCGAAAACTATGATTCAAAGGGGGTGGAAAACTTCAGCACAACCCGTGTTGAAGTTTTTAGAGGAAAGTACGAAATCCACGCGGATGTAGTCGCAGGCATAGTTCTAATCGAAGGAGGAGGCGGAGCGCGTGAGGGAGAGGCAAATTTCGCGCCCTCACGCCCCTAGCCGCCGCAGGAGGAGACGCCCTGGGCGTCGGGAATCGATCGCGGATTCCCGGCCACCGTAGGCGCGGGCTTGCGGACGGTGAGCAATGGGTAGCTCGCCGTCCGGTAAGGACCAGGCCCGGGTCGACGGCGCGTTGTGTTCCACGCGCGCCTCAAAGAGTGTCAGCGAGTGAAGGGGTCCGATGAGACCATTGCCTGCCGGGGTTGCGGGAAAGTCCGAAAGGGATACCGTGGCCCCCTGGCATTGCACAGGCAACAGAAGGAACACGGGTGGGTTTTAGTCAGTAAGAGTCTGACACGCCCTCCCGCTCCACCCAGAGCGGGAGACGTCATTTGATGATTTCCCACCTAAAAAAAAAAAAAAAAAGGCGTAGTTCTAATATCTACACTAATAAACAGATGTGATGATAATGTCAATTTAGAGTAAATAGGGTATAAAGTTTGCTCTACAGAGGAAGTTATGCTTTATAGCTTACCAAAAGAAATCTCGTGACTGCCGCAAAGTGCAGTCAATCGTACGTTTATAGTTACATCTACAAGAGCCGCCCTTACTGCTATGACGTAGGTAAATCCGTCGATTTCAAACAAAAAAAAAAAACTTTTAAAATATTTCTAAACATAAAATATGTAAATTTAAAATTAATTACAGTATTGAATGACCTTCAGTATAGTTTATTATAGTTATAACGGACAATAACCTTCATATTGTTGTATTTTTTATTCTAATAATTAAATCAGGCATAAAAAGTCCTTGTATCAATAAAACAAAATAAATATATGACTTTATTGTTGGTTGCTAAGGTTACTTTGCATTTTTGTCTAAAAAAGCAGATATTTTATTCAATACTACAGATTAGTACAGAAGGTCACTTCGCAGAACCATTAAAATAAAAAAAACGTCCAAGTGCGAGTCGTACTCGCCCATGAAGGGTTCCGTAGCAGCAAGTAAGTAAATTGCGGTTTACGATTTATGACGTATTAAAAAAAACTATTCACTAGATCTCGTTCAAACCTATTTTCGGTGGAAGTTTACATGGTACATCATATTTTTTTTTTTTAGTTTTATCATTTTCTTATTTTAGAAGTTACAGGGGGGGGACACACAAACACATTTCACCACTTTGGAAGTGTCTCTCACGCAAACTATTAAGTTTAGAAAAAAATGATATTAGAAACCTCAATATCATTTTTGAACTTATTGACTTATTACACGCATGGGATTGATGAAAAAAAAAATGATATTCAGTTCTAAGTATGGGGAACCCCCAATTTTTTTTTCTATTTTTGTGTGAAAATCTTAATGCGGTTCATAAAATACATCTACATACCAAGTTTCAATAGTATAGTTCTTATAGTTACGGAAAAAAGTGGCTGTGACATACGGACGGACAGACAGACAGACATGACGAATCCATAAGGGATCCGTTTTTTGCCATTTGGCTACGGAACCCTAAAAAAGACTCTTGGTACGACACAATAAAGTGCAATTCAGGTCGCACAGCGCTAATTACCTAGAAGTTGTATCACTTTCTATCGTGTAACTCATATCTTCTGAATACGTCACGCTCACTGAATTCGACACGTCGATAGTATTGACACAGATGAACACAGATTATCCATCTGTATCAATGCTAACTGACCCGACAGACATTGTTCAATAATTTCTACACAATTCCCAAAGACGGCACGGTTGGCGCAGTGGTTAAGCGATTGACTGCTGCGCTGCGTGTCGCGGGTTTGATTCCCGCACGGAACAAATATTTGTATTCAATGACCTACAAGTAGTTGTTCCGGGTCTGGCTGTTTGTGTATGTGGGTTACAATACAGGAGAAATTCCTAGTGTGAAGCAACGTTTAAAAAAAAAAATGCTCTTTCAGTTTTCCCGAATTTTGCAACATTTCAAATATTTTTATTTTCTTCATAACCTGATTCCGGACTATTGCGAACATTTTAAAACAAAAAAAAAAAAAAAAAACAAATCTGTCCAGCCGTTTTTTATTATATAGATTTCAGTGGTAATTCAATGAATTCAAATAGGTACTAGCTGTTTAAAGTTACATAAGAGAGGCATTTATGTCCAGCAGCATATGGAATGTAATAATAGGATATAACCAATTGATTAAGTAGGTAGGTAGTCAGAACTTCAGACGCCCGAAAGTCTGGCAACCAGTCCTATCAATGGGTATCGTGTATACCCTAACTAGCTAGGTAGATGACCATCTGTTACATACCGAGACTTCTCCGTGGCTCGCAAAGCACGTTAAGCCGTTGGTCCCGGCTGTCTTTGACAGTCGTTATGGATACTCAGATACCCGTATGGCAGCCATTCTTACCAAAGATTACCGTGTATACCCAGTAAGTAGGTTGCGGAGGTCAGATAAACAGTCGCTCCATATAAAATACAATCCGGTTAGACTTCCTAACTTAATATTACAAATGCGAAAGTGAGTTATTTGTTTGTTACGCTTTCACGCTAAAACAGCTGAACGGATTTGGAGGAAATTTGGCACATGGGTAGACCATGACCTGGGTTAGGTCATATGCTACTTTTTATCCCGATATTCTCACAGGATGGCCATTTATGTGGGTGAAACTGCGGGGCGCAGCTAGGCTCATAATGATTAATGCTTATTTCCTTGAAACGATAACGAATCGTTTTCCTTACCAATGGCAGCATTTTTATTACCAAACTGGGCATATAGATTCGTAAGCTAATTTTACCTGTGATAGCTACTTCCATAAGGGATGTTCTACTATGTTTTGTGGTTGGGAAATTATCAAATAACTTCTCCCGCCTGGCCGGGACGGGAGGGCGTGTCGGACTCTTACTGACTAAAACCCACCCGTGTTCCTTCAGTTGCCTGTACGTTGCCAGCAGCCACGGTATCCCTTTCGGATTTTCCAGCAACCCCGGCATCGGTCCTATCGGACCCCTTCAATTGTGCTGACATCTCTTTGAGGCGCGTGTGGAACACAACGCGCCGTCGACCCGGGCCCTGGTCCTTATCGGGCGGCGTACCCATTGCTCGCCAACCGCAAGCCCGCGCCTACGGTGGCCGGGAATCGGCTTGTGATTCCCGACGCCCAGGGCGTCTCCTGCAGCGGCTAGGGGCGTGAAGGCGCGAAATTTGCCTCTCTCTCACGCGTTCCGCCTCCTCTCTTGCGAGCATTATTGCTTCGCAGAAGAAGTTGACGGCCTCCCATGCCCTCTCGCTCCGCACCATGGCCTAGACCAGGGCCGGACGTGAGAGAAATGTTGAGGTCTTTGCTTAATTATTGGTAAAGATACAAGTCTTAATTTTAATCAATAACGGTCCGTAAGTTATAGGAGTCGGCCATTAGACTATCTTCGCCTAGCTTATAGTACAACATCGCCCTGACAATAGCCACATGGCGATAAACGTGGTTTATGATAGGAAAACACTGCGTTACACTAATATTGTGTTGCGCAGTCGCAGATACATAACATATAGGTACCTGTGTTTATAATATAGATAATCGTATGTTTTGGTTTCATAACCTAAGGCTGTCCAGTGTTCATGGTATACTATTGTGTAGCAGAACAAAAACTTTGAAGACGTGTGACATCCACCAACCCGCACTGGGCCCGCGTGGTGGAGAACCTCCCACTCCCAGTTACAGAGAGGAGGTCTGTGTCCCAGAAGAAATAATGTTATTGGCTGATTATTTGTGCTATGATTCTGACGAAATGTTATAAGTCAAAGTCAAAGTCAAATAATTTATTTCAATTAGGCACAAAAAAGGCACTTGAACGTCAAACTTTACCAAAAATAATAATAACTGATTCTAGTCGCCCATTCAAAAAGGTAGTTTTCGTATGGAGAAGAATGGGCAAGAAACTCCACCGTTACTCTTTAAAAAAAAATCATTATATCTTTAAGATAGATATATGACTGTGGATGAAGCAAAAGGTGTAGTATGTAAGGATCGTGGCTCTTTCATAGTTTCTACTGAAGTGCGAAAAGGCGTGAATGCGTACTGCCTCGTTGGTGTAGTGGTCGCAAGCGCCACTGGTGAGGCGAGGTCCTGAGTTCAGCTTGGAGATTGTATTTTTGCCTGGTTCATGTCAATAAGCTCTCCTCCTATTCCATTATGAAACTTAAAACAAACTGGAGAAAGAGTCAACTATAGGCAGGCATACCTCTGTTGTTTTTTTTTTGGGTGGCAATAATCAAATAACTTTTCCCGCTCTGGGCGGAGCTGTGACTCTTACTGACTAAAACCCACCCGTGTTGCTTCAGTTGCAGTGGCAACGTACAGGGTTGCCAGGGACCACGGTATCCCTTTCGGACTTTCCCACGACCCCGGCAGGCGTCGGTCCTATTGGACCTTCAGTTGTGCTGACATCTCTTTGAGGCGCGCATGGAACACAACGCGCCGTCAACCTGGGCCTGGTCCTTATTGGACAGCGAGCTAACCTCTGCCTACCCTTCCGCGATGTACAGTCATAATTTTGTGTGAAAACCCTAGCCATACCTTCATAATGTTTACCCGCGCAACAATCGTGTTGTAGAAATCGTGACAGCCACTGTTTATAATTTTATTGTGTCCTATAATTTGATGGGTGGCATAACAGACGTCGTTAATACAATGGCTGTGCTACTCGCCATTTTACATACAAGCAGTGATATTCTGTGTTATTATATAACACTATGCTTGTGTTCTTAAATGGAGTCATGTGTAGAACCAAAAGATTATTCATACAAACAGCACTAGGTATTTCTCACCTGACCTGACCAAGATAATATCTGAACTTAAAAAGAGACTGTGACTTCTGAGTTTCGGTTCTTCTCAGAGTACTCATGTTCTAAAAAAGCAAGGTCTTGCATTCCGGGAGTGACACATGCTTACGTCACTATCCAGTTGCCACTTTATTGCAACAAAACACGAATTAAGGAAGTTTTTCAGTCACCATTCTGTTAAAAAATATATAGGTACACCTACAAAGAATTTAAATTGTCGTTTCGTTTGTTTAATCAAACAAACAATTCAATTTAGACATATACCATCGTAATTGTTAATCAAAACTTCATTGTTCTATCGGATTGGCACAGGTAATAAAGGTGATTGGGGAGTTATTATTAAACACTACTGGTAACACAGGAGGAGGTAATCGCTATCTCATCTATGTATCCGACTGAAAGACTTGTGACTGAAGGTCATGAATAAAAAATATTAAAACTAATCGCTATCTGAAGAGCTCGTGGCTAAGTAATAACTGCCGCACGGGTCGATCCGTCAGGTTAAGCTACGCTTGCCGGGGTTGGTCTGTGGATGGGTAACCATCTTTACGTACCGAGACTCCTCCGTGCCTCGGAAAGCACGATAAGCCGTTGGCTCCGGCTGTCATTCGTAGATCTTTGACAGTTGTTACTGGTCGTCAGAAGCCCAAACGTCTGACAACCATTCTTATCAAGGGTTATCGTATTACCCAGTTACTGGGTTGTGGAGGTCAGATAGGCAGTCGCTCCATGTAAAATACTGGTATTCAGCTGCATCCGGTTAGACTGGAAGGTGACCCAAACATAGTTGGCTAAAGGCTAGGCAGACTGTTTTGACAATAATATAGCCAAAAGCCTCGTATTCTTTGTTTCTTGTGTGTTTCTTACAACCAATTTACAGAACGTCTGAAGTCAATGTGAAGTACCTTATATGTTTTGAGTTACATATTTTTATCTTTAGTATAAAAATTATCTCACTTAAATAGCCCTATTTTTTTATTGCGTTGACTTAGAAGTTTGATTTTTAAAGAGCTCTAAGGGACTGGTCTAGACGTACGTATTTGATATTAATTACAACTTGATACCTTTACGCGTTCATGAGAATAAGGGTCTTGACAGACAGACAAACAGACTGACAACAAAGTGGTCCTAGCGTTCCCTTTTTAGGGTTCCGTACCCGAAAGGGTGCCAAACGGAACCCTATTACTAAGCCTCCGCTGTCCGTCCATCCATCCATCCGTCTGTCTGTCAGCGGGCTGTATCTCAAGAACCGTAATAGGTAGAATGTTAAAAATTTCAGATTGTGTATTTCTATTGTCGCTATAACAACATACAGGGTGTTTGGCAGAACGTTGAACATACGAAAATGGTGGATAGGTGGGGTCATCTGCTACTTACTCAACCCATTTTTTTTTTTTTAAATGCAAGTTGAAATTTAGTTTCAAGTATTTTTTTACATATTTCTGTAAGTTTGAGGACTTATAACTTTTTTTCTAGCTAACATCTGAATAAAGCAATAGTTTTATAAGAATCTACCAACATTAACGATAAAAAAAAAATGCCTGTTTTATCCATTTGTGATAAAAAATACACTCTAAAGTTAAGAAAGTGGTGAAACTAGAAGGAAGCAAAAAAAATTTTTTTTTAATATCCTGGGGTCCAGGGCCAATTAAATTAGGGCTGAGTAAGTAGCAGATGACCCAATCTATCCACCATTTTCGTATGTTCAACGTTCTGCCAAACACCCTGTATAACAAAAAGTTATTATTTAAAGAAATGTGTTTTTTTCGGCATTTTTCACTCAATTTTAATAGGTACAGTACGAAACCCTTCGCGTGCGAGTCCGACTCGCACTTGTCCAGGTTTTTGCCCTTTGAGGTCCTGGAACCCTAAAAGCAAGAAAGGATCCTAAAGTCCCAATTACTTTTCATCATAGATGGTCTTTAACAAGTCGCAGATCAATTGTGTGGAAGGCCGTAAGCCCGCAACTAAAGCATCACTGATTGATCGATGAAGCTAGCTCGTGTTTGAATCAACATCTTCAATACATACATATAAATGTATGTATTTGTGTAATGAACTTTGCCCATACATGTGTCTTTATTTATCTTTTACTCTCGTGCCAGTAAGCATGAGTAAAGCTTCGTGCAGACTAGCGCGACGCGACACCGGCTATTGTTATACCGTGAAGTTTTCTTACAAATTTTATTGTTCGAGTCGCGTCGCACCGTCGTCGTGTCGCGCTGGTCTGAGCGAGTCTTTAAACGAAAAACTTTTTAACAAAAAATAAAACCGACTTCCAAAAAAAACCAAGTCGAAATCCAAGTTATTTTTCACTTTGTAGTGTTTTTTTTGGAAGTCAGTTTTATTTTTTGTAAAAAAGTATTTATTTTTCACTTTTTAGTTGTGATACCTATACAAACCCCCCACAAAAATTTTAATACCACTACCTGCTATGTCAATTACAGTGACAGGAACTATTAGAACATCGTCCACATATACTAGGTGGGAAAAAACACGTTTTATTGAAGCTAACTCAAAAACCCCTCATCAGATCTTGACCAAATTTATATGGGACCACTTCTGAAGTATGCCCTACCAAACAAAAAAAGAATCATCAAAATCAAACAACCGAATTGATAACCTCCTCCTTTTTGAAGTCGGTTGATTACAGTGACAGGAACTATGTATTAGAACATCGTCCACATATACTAGGTGGGAAAAATACGTATTATTGAAGCTAACTCAAAAACCCCTCATCAGATCTTGACCAAATTTATATGGGACCACTTCTGAAGTATGCCCTACTAAACACAAAAAGAATCATCAAAATCAATTCATAATTGGCGGAGTAATCGCGTAACAAACATACAAAAAAAAACATACAATCGAATTGAGATCCTCCACCTTTTTGAAGTCGTTTGAAAATAGATATTGATGGTAAAACATTTCTTAGTCGGCAAGGCTGTTATGCAGCAGAGCAGTATGAGCAGTGGTGGCCCACTGGTGACGCGGCCCCGACTTGTACGAGCCGTAGGTTCGAACTCAGGTAGGCGCTTTCCTGCTCTCAAAACGGTGAAGGAAAACATTGCTAGGAAACCGGCATGTCCTAGAGCCAAAAATTCGAAGACATGTGACATCTACCAACCCGCACTGGGCCCGCGTGGTGGATTATAGCCCACTCCCTCTCGCAGATAGGTCGGTCCCAGCAGTGGGAACATTATTATGCTAATTATGCTATGCTTCACAAATAGATGGCGACTATATCTAATATCTTGCTAAAAAAGTTTTCCTCCCTCAAGCCACAAGTCTTATCATAGCATAAGTCAATGACCATAGGAATGCTGACAAATTTTTTTTCGTCCGTCATATCTTTAAGACGGACAAAAAAAAAGAGTCAAAAGAAAAAATACTTGACCAATATTTTTTAATAATCTATTATCAAAAAATATTGGGCACGTATTTTTTCTTTTGTTACGTAATCAAAAGATTACGGCAATACATTGAGTTAAAATGTGGCATGAGGTCACTCCCTGGTAAATTTTATACCAAACGTAAATATAAAAAAAATATAAAATGTAGGTATAACGCATTAAAGGGGCTTTAATGTGTTTTATCAAAATATTTTTCACCTCAGCACCTCAAACAAGCAGGTTTTGCTGTCAAAAAACAGTGAGCAAAATTCGATTTTGCTGCGAGCGTGAGACAAAGTAACTTTTTAATTATTTTTTTTAAATGCCGAAAACAGTGTTGGGTCTACTCACAAAATTCTAAAGATTTGAACTTCAATTAGTTTTGTCACTTTCACTTCGATACGAAAAAAGCGACAGATAGAAATAAGTCGATTCGAAGTTCGATTTCAAAATTACATACCTACGTACTAGGCCTACAAAAAAATAAACAATAAAACGTTCGGATACACACTTATTTATAACCTTAAAATTGCAAATCATCTGTTAAGGTTTTATTTAAATTCTGTTTTATTAAATTTTTGGAACGAAGTTGCGGTAGGAGTGCACTGGCAGAAAGAAAGACGAAATCAGATACTACTAAGTGTGAATTTAGTCAAAATGAAAATCCAAGATGGCGGTTGCGAAAATTTTCTCATTTTTCTTATTGGGTGTAGTTTTCAAGGGTGCTAAAGCCGATCGTGAAGTCAAAATGTATATCCAAGATGACGGCTGCGAAATTTTTCACATTTTTCGTCATGGGTGTCGTTTTCATAGTTTTCGAGTGTGCTAAAGCCGATAGTGAGGTCAACATATAAATCCAAGATGGCGACTGTGAAAATTTTCAAGTTTTTATCATGGGTATCGTTTTCATAGTTTTGAGGGTGCTTAAGTCGATAGTGTGGTCAAAATGCAGCCACCATCTTGGATTTAAGATGGTTGTAGAATACGAGGTGATGAAGATTATGTAAAAAAAAACCTTGTCCGATCCGAAAAGGGCATATGGTACTGCAGTAACATTACAAAGAGTATTTTTTTAATTATTATTGATAATAAAAAAGTTATTGGTATTTAAAATTCACATTTTTAGTTCCAAAATTACCCCAAATCCATAAAAAAATTGCAAAACTCATAACTTATGACTTAGACACCCGCTAAACGACGGCCGCCGCCCGCACCAAACGTAAAATTCGGTCAAATTCACCATTGAAAAAAAATGTAGGAATTCTTTTTTCCTGATAATTTCCACATAAATATGCTCGCAGTACGATACCTAATAACATCCTCACGGACACGGACACGGACAGGGTTTTTTTAACATGTTGTATGTTCTAGCTGCTGAGGTGAAAAGTTGTATGTGTTACACGAGAGCAAAGTTATTTGCATCTCGTGTCTTTGAATCCCTCGCAGTGCTCAGGATTCTAACCTAGAATCACTCTCTACGCTCGTGATTCAATTATAGAATCCTTCGCTTACTCGGGATTCAAAATCAACACTCGCAGCAAAAAACAACTTTGCTCTCTTGTTGCACAAATAACTATTTTGATTAATATGATAAAGCAAAAAAATACGAGTCTTAATTTTTTTTTATTATCTGGCTGACGGAGTAAATTGTTTTTTTTTTTCCCCAGTCAGCATCAATATTGTCTTCGAGCTCTTTTGAAAACACCTGGTTTCAGACCTCAAATTAATTCTTATTCTTTAAGGATAATAGCTGAATAACAAACTCAAGTATTGTATGCAAATATGAACGAAAATGAAAACAATAGTATTCTGAGAAATATCAATAAAGCTTATTAATATTTCTAGAACGAACTTCAACCGTATTTCTTAGAATAACACAACATTATTATAAATGTGTCAGGTTGCTCAATTTATGGTGATGTGTATTTAATTCACGAGTAAAATAGTTCGAAGGAACATTCACACACACACAAAACACCCGAATTGCGTAACACACTGTAGGTACATCAGAATCTGAATGATTTTGAAGGATATTTTCAATCCATTGCTTCATATGTTCTAAATATTTGTATGCTCAACAAGGTAAATAACGCAATGAATGTTGTTGAACTGTCAAAATGAAACCCATTGATATTGTAAGGTAACTTAACCCGCACTGCGAATTAGGTATAAAAAATCGTAATAAAAAAACTCAAAATATTCAATATCTTCTTAATTCATATTAACTTATGCATTGATTGCGTGGTCATTACTCTATAATTTATGTGTTGCCCTGCAGCACTTAGAGTATGCATGCATTGATTGCGTGGTCATTACTCTATAATTTATGTGTTGCCCTGCAGCACTTAGAGGGTGCATACTGAAAGTTGGCAACGTCGCAAATAGCTGTCAAATATTTCGAACTTTAACGAAATATTTCGATATTTTCGCTGAACGGATTTGGATGAAATTTGGCACATGGGTAGAAAATAACCTGGGTTAAGACATAGGATATTTTTTTTCCCGATGTTCCCACGGGATCGAGACTTAAATGGGTGAAACCGCGGGGCGCAAACTAGTGTTTTATAATACCGTGGTGTGTACAACTATGTAGTATTGGGATTAGTTCATACAAATATGTAGTTGTTGGGCCAACACTACCAGTTATAAAAAGCCAACACACTGTTATCAGAAGCACGGGCGTCGTATATCATTGTCAACGCATCACCTTTCAATTTAACCAGTGTGCAGTGCCATCTTGTGTGTTGATCTGTTGACTTGTGTTTCATAAACAAACGGTTGGATTCAAGGCTGACCAATTAACATTGCTTTTCTAGGGTTGTCAAAATGTTTATTGCGAACTAAGTGTACAATGTTGGTCTCTGATCTTTTACCTAAGTCTTCTCTCGTATCTGCATTCCGTACTAACTACATAAATGATTGAATAATATTTCTTGGGGAAATATTTAATTGATCCTTTAACAATTTATTGACCCTCTAATGATGACACTTTTAAAATTAATGAACTTCTAAAAACTTTTTGTGCTCCTAATGATGCACACATTTTTCAATTTATTAAGTCTCTTTTTTTACTTTCTGGCCTTTCCTCAGTTTGTCGCAGTTACTAAACAAGGGTACAGACGCCAGTACATCAACCAACTACAATCTGTCAATTTTCTTTAATGAATTTTCAA
The DNA here is from genome assembly GCA_963853775.1 of Xanthia togata. Classification (NCBI taxonomy): domain Eukaryota; kingdom Metazoa; phylum Arthropoda; class Insecta; order Lepidoptera; family Noctuidae; genus Xanthia; species Xanthia togata. The sequence continues at coordinate 6,786,831 of OY970817.1, read as the reverse complement.
CTTTATTACTTAAATATAAGGTTTAAAGTTGATTGGGAAAATTTGACAGTTTCGGATAGGTTGATGTGCTGGCGTCTGTACCTCGAGCAAACCACCGACACACCAGTGGGTCGCGATAGTTTGCGAAATGCTGAATGTTCCATAATATTTTAAGGATGGGTATCTATTATTTGAGGTTCGATTATATACATGTCTATAATGGGTCATGCCATGATGCAAATTTTAGCAAGTTAGTCAAGTGGCTGACTGCCCAAGGTCATAACCGACGTACGCTTTAGTATCGCTACTTAAGTCTTTGTTCACAAGGTCATCATCTTTACAGTCGAAAGACATCCACTGCTAGCCATAGGCCTCCGAAAGACATCCACTGCTGGTCATAGGCCTCCGAAAGACATCCACTGCTGGTCATAGGCCTCCGAAAGACATTCACTGCTGGTCATAGGCCTCCGAAAGATATTCACTGCTGGTCATAGGCCTCCGAAAGACATCCACTGCTGGTCATAGGCTTCCGAAAGACATCCACTGCTGGTCATAGGCCTCCGAAAGACATTCACTGCTAGTCATAGGCCTCCGAAGACATCCACTGCTAGTCATAGGCCTCCGAAAGACATCCACTGCTGGTCATAGGCCTCCGAAAGACATCCACTGCTGGTCATACGCCTCCGAAAGACATTCACTGCTGGTCATAGGCCTCCGAAAGACATCCACTGCTGGTCATAGGCCTCCGAAAGACATTCACTGCTGGTCATAGGCCTCCGAAAGACATCCACTGCTGGTCATAGGCCTCCGTAAGACATCCACTGCTGGTCATAGGCCTGCCCCAAGCGAAAGAAGCGTACGCAGTTTATTAGAGTTTCTATTGGAAATTAGAAGGACCAATTAGATTATTAGCAACACATAATAAAAAGATCTCAATAAGAAAAAAATATATAAATACTTTTCCATAATATAAATAATATAAATACTTTTCCGCTGATCAACTTTAGTGGAACCTGGAGATAAAAAAGACCAATATTTAAAAGACGCTCATTTAAAATTCAATTTTTGAGGTGTAACATCTTTCCTCCCGCTTCCCTGCAATCTGTGAGAGTAATTTCGTGAAAAGGGACGGAAGTGTATAACAAGAAGCCGGGGAAGCGCGCGCTATTTGATTTGACCAATGAGCGCGCGCGGTGCTCAGTTGGCTGTCAGATGGTACCAACCCATTTTCCGAGAGGTTGGAACTGTCAGCCAAGATCGGGCATAGGCTCGATCATTTTTTTTTACTTTGAATTTCTATTTAACATTGAACTTTATGAAGTACTGACATATTATTCTTTTAAACTCCTCCTGAATTTTCTGCCGTCTTACAAAATTATTACTAGTAGTATCGTGCACATCAAAATTAACCATTTTTTAACATTAAAAAAATCACCCGTAACCCAGTTTCGATCACAATCCGAAGGATTTTTATAGCTTCATATTAATTTGCAACTATGTTTGAAGAATTCGTTTGTTCGACAATATTATTGAATTGGTAAAAATAATGGCATTGAGGTTGTGAGTTTATTACGCAATGAACCCGATACAGATAGTGCAATCCACGACGCCGCGCCCCACTCCGCGATTACTGTAGGTACTGTAAGCTGTACTTTAGTACGGAGCGGAGTACCTTTGATTAGTTTTGTTTTAGCAGTTGTTCTGATATTGCTCTGTATATCACATATGTGTCACCCCTGTCCTTTGTCGTATAAATCAAACAGATCTTATAGGAAGTAATTGGTTGTTTACATTAACATTCAATGTAACCTAACCAATATCAACCTTGACCCACCCACTTAAGGAAATGGGCAAACATGCATCAGTACACGCGAACTAGTTTGTTTATTTGTCATAAACAATGTATTTTACATTAAATAACAAAACAATGGAATAACGAATTAGTTTTCCCTTTTCTCTGAAATGGGCTATGTCCGTTTTTTGTCACTTCGAAATTCGAACGGTGCCACATAGGAGTATTTAACCCAAAAAGTCGATCAAAAGTCGAATATTACAAAGTATTATTATTAAAGTAGTTTTTGCTACCTGGCAAAACGGAAGGGTCGGGGGGACAATAAACCGCTCGACTCTCTTTTGTTCTTGGTAACATTCCGTTCACAATCAGTCGTCTTTCTAACGCAAGCTTGATCGTACGAACATTAATACGCAGTGAAAGTGAGTCAACTTAATTGTTAAAAATAAGTGTAACAATTAGATTACTCGGAATAAATCATATTTTAGTTATGGACGGTGCAGAACAAGGTATGTAAAATTTAAATTACAATTTTTTTTAGTAATATATACCTTTAATAATTATTTACGCCATCTTTTGTGGGGTACATAAAAATGATGAGTCGATTTTAGCCTTTTCCAATATTTCAAAGTCTTTGTTGTATTTCCGGACTTTTCCTGGGTCAAATTCTTTTATCATCTTGTTGTTAGATATGCATATTAGAAATTTAAAAAGAAAATAGCTGCCATCACGTGCCAAAACGTTAACATTTTGAAAATTAAGTGCATGTGGTATTTACCAAAACAAACTTTATTTTGCGGTCACTTAAGTTAATTTCAGGTTTCTCTTGTTGTAGGGTCTTCTGGTGCTAAGGTCGTGACGCGAGAATATGTTTTCCGAAAAGCGAGGGAATATACTGAACCAGATTTCGGAAAAAAGTTGGATTTATTGGAGTTTGAAATAATTAATGACTCTTCATTCCCAAGTGATCAGAAATCTAAGTTTATTCATACATTTTCTCGTCTCAAGTCTGAAATGAAGTCTAAGTGGCAGACAGCAAAGCGAACAGCAAGTGTGTTTTTGAAAAAATATCATGATTGGTTACAAGGCACTCTTGAAATACCGAAACAAATAATTAATACTGAAAAATCCCAGGGTGCCGGACGGCCAAGCAAAGAGTTCGCGGAACTAACAGACTGCTGCAGGGCTATTCTGTAACCATCTCACCGTGAAAACGTAGGTGAAGTGAGCACGGAGTGAGCTGTCAGTCCCTAGTAGCAGGTAGAATGACAGCTCACTCCACGCTCACTTCACATGTTTTCACGGTGAGGTGGTTACGGGAATCGACATGCAGTAAGCGTCAAAAGACATCACATTTACGAGACAAAAATGAAGCAGAAACACTAATTTATGCAGGTCAAATGGCGCTTCGTGATAAAGGAAATGTGGATGGTGAATACGTGATAAAAGATATTATGGCATCCCCAACGCGTGGTCGTAAATATCGTGAAGCTTTCAGAAAGAGCGCTACACCTGAAGCAAAAATTAAGCAACTATCGCCAAGTCAGGCTTTGTCTATGTTTGTGGAAGCTGCATTAACAAGAAAGCAGTACGAAATAGTTAGAGAAAGTTCTAAAAACTATACCCGTGCTATTCGATTTTACAAAAAGCAAAACAAGATTGCTATCCAAATGCCGAGTCTTATAGGGTCACTGAAACGTGTGCAGAAATTCAATTACAAGCATTACTAGACCACACTGCTCAGCGTTTTATATTATATCTTGAAGAAGTGTTACAAACTTTACCAGAGGAAGAATTGGTGAACCTAAAGCTCACATATAAATGGGGATGTGATGGTTCGCAGCAGGCGCAATATAAACAAAAATTTGTTAACAGCAGTGAGTCTGACGCAAATATTTTTCAATCATCACTAGTGCCATTACAGTTGATAAGTAAGAGTAATAAAAAAAATATTTGGTAGAATCCATCACCGTCTTCTCCACGTTACTGTCGACCAATGCGGATCAGATTTATACACGAGAGCAAAGATGTAACAAATGATGAAATTAATTACCACAAAGACCAAATTAAACGGTTAAATGGCACGAAGATAACTTTCGGGTCCTGCGAAATAACAGTTACTCATAAATTGTTACTCACCATGGTAGATGGTAAAGTGTGCAACTCGGCAACAAACACAACCTCTACAATGAGATGCTATATTTGCAAAGCCACATCAAAGGATTTTAATAAACTCTAAAAGTTTAACGAGACCACATCAACAGAGTTACAAAATTTGGAGTTTGGCTTGTCTATTCTACATGCTCGCATCAGATTTTTTGAAACAATACTTCACCTTTCTTACAAACTTACTATAAAGAAATGACCGAACAAGATATAATAAAAGATAGAAAAGCAAAAATCCAAGAAGCATTCAAAAATGAACTCGGATTAATAGTGGATGTACCTAAAGCCAATTTCGGCAACACTAATGACGGCAACACTAGTAGAAGATTTTTTAACAATATAGAAATATCGGCAAATATCACCGGAATCGATAAAACTTTAATAGAAAGATTAGCAGTTATTTTAGAAGTGATATCAAGTGGATACAAAATTAATATTGAAAAATTTGACACCTATTGCCAAGACACAGCGAAGATGTATGTAGAATTATACTCATGGTATCCTATGACACCTACACTTCACAAAATTTTAATTCATGGGCCTACAGTTATTAGACACGCCATACTACCAATAGGGACCTTATCAGAAGAAGCTGCAGAGGCTCGTAATAAACATTTTCGGAAATTCAGGGAACAATACGCAAGAAAATTCAGTAGAACTGACTGTAATATGGATGTCTTAAATAGATTATTGTTAACTTCAGACCCATATTTGACAAGTATTAGACGAAAAGTGTCTAAAAAATCAATACCTTTTAAACTAGAAACTAGAGAAATGTTAATGTCCTACGAAGTTGATAATGTTAAAGGGGATGCAGAAGATAGCGTACATGATTCAGATGAAGAAGAGTATTCAGATGAATAAGCGACTTAATTAGTTTAATAATTTTTTAGTTTATAAGTTTTTAATTAATACGTCTAAATTGTTATAAGAAAGATTGCAATAAATAGTGACAAATTTAATGATTTTTTTACACCTATTTCAAATTCCTGCTTCAAAATTATCTCAAAATATTTTTTAAACATTTTTGAGTACATTTTAATGCCAATAAATAAATTTTAGCCAATAAATAAGTTTGATCGACTTTATTGATCAAATACCCCTATGTGCGGTGTCTCGTTGTGAATCCCTCGCGTTAGAATATTGGATTTGGGTGTCATATTTACGATATTATTTATAGTGGTTTTGATAAAATTACATGAGTAGAATTTAAAATAGTTTATGAAACTACACATGACTAAGTATTCTCCGGTTATTTAATAGTTTCATTTGAATCGAATTGGTTTTTATTATCTCGCAGTATATGCGAAAAGTAGAGTATTCTCCTCGAGATAAAGATGTCTTCGTCTTGGGTGAGCTTGAATCCCTCGCTGTACTCAGGACTAGTCTTAACTCCCTCGCTTCGTTCAGGAGTTATCTGACAGCTCCGTCGCTACGCTCAGGACGGGAGCCCTAGAATCCTTCGTTGCGTTCGGGATTCAAAATTTCTCCCGAACATTAAGACACTGCTTTACACCCTAGCTGAATAATCTACTATTAAAAACAAATGAGTTCGCTTTCGAATTGTGTCCGCTCACTTGAGTGAGGTTCCAAGTGAAGTTTACAGAATAGCACAAAGTAAATCGGTCCGGTAGTCTTTCAATAATGTTGTAAACAATTAGACAGTGACCCGTGATCTTGCCAGCAATGAGCTAATCTTCGTCAATTAAACTCTAAGGAGTACGTGGGACGTACCTACTTAAAAGTCGTAAATAAGTTGTTTGCCTCTAATTTAAGACCATTAATCGCTTCATTAACTCGACAAGGTTTTTTATTCTTTAAAATATTTTGATGAGCTTTAAAGAGCATGTTCATGGCATGAACCGGCGTCACAATACCGGCCCAGATCCCTTAGATCTGGGCCGGTATTGTGACGTTTTAATGCCACCATTATTGCAGTGTGAGTGAGAGACGGAGCTATGTATATGCCATCCTTTTTTCACAGTGGAATAATGATGGCATTCTTCATAATAAGGCCACTGTATGAGCCCGAATCTAGAAGGACAAATCCAAGTAAAAACAGTTCAATTGACCTTGATGTGAAAAACCTTAATAATTCGAAATCGTTCATTTCGACTATTGTATTGTTTGAGTTTAGAATGATAATTTAACAATAGATTTTTAAGCAATGAAGCTTTGTTATTATTCTATTATGCCATTTCATTATCCCCGGTCAATTTGGAGAGCAATCGTTCACGTAACCATTTAAATTTGAATTTACTGACCTTACGAGTAGTTCCATATAAAATCTCGAATAACTCGAAGATTTTCAGTTTAATGCCAGTAATTTTGCGATTTATAATTACCCACCTGCCACACTTGAAGTTGGATCGCGTTTCGTGTTCTGTCTCGTTGGTTGGTAGAACAAAAAATTCTATAAACACCTATTTTTCTGATATGCACGATTATTTGCGAAATAGGAAAAACAACCAAAGTTAGTAACCAATTTTGGACTATGACCAAAAAGTAATTGAATCAATCTGCCTAGTCTTTTCCCAACTATGTCGGGGTCGGCTTCCAGTCTAACCGGATGCAGCTGAATACCAGTATTTTACATGGAGCGACTGCCTATGACCTCCACAACCCAGTAACTGGGTAATACGATACCGCTTGGTAAGACTGTCGGTCAGACTTTCGGGCTTCTGACGACTAACGACTGTCAAAGATCCAAGAATGACAGCCGGGACCAACGGCTTAACGTGCTTTCCGAAGCACGGAGGAATCTCGATATGTAAAGATGGTCACCCATCCACAGACCAACCCCGGCAAGCGTAGCTTAACCTGATCGATCGGCCCATGCGGCTGTTATTACTTAGCCACGAGCTCCCCCCAAAAAGTAACTGAATACGTAGGTATCTTATTTATTATGAAGTGTCTGCCATCTGATGCTCTGACCTTACCAAACCGTTAGACCACTTGTTATTATCCTGATCTCTCTCCGGTCGTGTCGGATTGCCGTCCCATCGGACTATGAGAGTGAGCGCTCCTGTGTCTGCGCACACACTTGTACACTATAATATCTCGCGCGCCGAAGTCTAGTCTCTGATGAGATTGGCCGCCGTGGCCGAAATATGGTCTGGAGGACTAATAAACCGACTTCTTTTTCTTTTCGTGTGGTTAGTGAGTAACCTGGTGTAAGAATTTTACACCAGGGTCTCTGAGTTGACTTCACACATGCCTTGACCATGCAACGACTGACTACCCAAAATAAAGCTTTTTTAATGACAACTAGAATTGAGGGTTTATCGTGCTCTCCGAGTCCCAATGACGGCATTGCACTTCACCGCAAAACATTACTCCTCTATTCCTCATAGGTGCACGTAGAGTTATGTTATAAGCTTTATCTAAGATAAAATCTTAATAATATTGCCGAACCGTGGGTCAAATTCATAGTCGTGCTGCGTATCATCAAATCAACGACGCACTTTCCACTTTATTTTCCCTTCATAACCTCTCAACTCCTCATTTCAGGTGACCGACCTGTTCACCCAGATGCGGGAGCCGTCGCCAGGGGCCCCAAGCCCCCGAGGATCCGAAAACTCGCTCACTAATGGCGCAGTCACCAGGAATATGGGCTTTCAGCAGCAGAACAGCTCTGAGCATCTACCTTGGAGTAGTCCTGCTATTTCTCTGCCAGGGAACTGTAATTCTAACTTGTAAGTATTTTTCTTAATAATCTTGTCACTTCTGGGCTCCACGAAATAGCGCTGCGAACAATACAGTGAAGCATGCCAAAACTACACCTCTGCTCTGTGCATACACGCTAACATGCACACATTTACAATCAAACTACACCACACACATGTTTACGAAACCGGCCTCACGTTACTGTTGACAGCGAAATGTCTTGGTTTTTAATTTGATCTGAGCTTCTGGGTATGACGAATGTCACGATGAACTAATAAAGAAGTTGCTCGGTATGTTTATGATGCTTGGATTGTTTCTAAGCCCATTAGAATATCATCATCTGCCTAGCCTTTTCCCAACTACGTTGGGGTCGGCTTCCAGTCTAACCGGATGCAGCTGAATACCAGTATTTTATATGGAGCGACTGCCTATCTGACCTCCACAACCCAATAATTGGGTGATACGATACCCCTTGGTAAGACTGGTTGTCAGACTTTCAGGCTTCTGACGACCCGTAACGACTGTCAAAGATCCACGAATGACAGCCGGAACCAACGGCTTAACGTGCTTTCCGAGGCACGGAGGAGTCTCGGTACGTAAAGATGGTCACCCATCCACGGACCGACCCCGGCAAGCGTAGCTTAACCTGACGGATCGACCCGTGCGGCAGTTATTACTTAGCCACGAGCTCCTCTTTAATACCTAATGATAATTATGTATTTCAAGTAAGCTCAATAATACTTGACAAAAATATGACGCGTTTCAAGGATTACGCGGCGCAAAAAGTCTGTGGTTATCAAAATAATTATGCTCAAAATACTTGACTTATTGACTTTGCCTTTCATTTTAATTGAAGCAACAAATAACTTGCATCGTCTAAACACCGTGTACATAGTGCAACTTTTATTATGCTTCAACTTATAGTATGCCACTGGCAATTTAATACCAACCTGTCACACAGAACAAGAACACAGATGGAAACCAAACTGCAGCTGAGTTTTTATTCTCAAATTAAATCAACATGTACAGACGCCAACTTTCTTTAATAGATTTTCAACTTTATCACTAAAAGATAAGGTTCAAACTTGATTGGGAAAATTTGACAGTTTCGGGTAGGTTGACGTGTTGGCGTCTGTACGTCGACTAGTAAAAATCTTAAGGCGCGACTCCCGTGCATCTTAGGAACGTAGTATGGACATCTTTGAACATGTTCGCAGACGGTTAGCGAGTAGTTCGCGTGCAAGTTTAATGTCCTCTCGCGGACACAAATCGCGTGCATCTTAGGAACATATGTATGGACACTTTTGGACATGTTCTCGAGCCGTTAGCGTATGGTATGCGTGCAAGAGACAGTCAAAACACTCGTTTGCAAACACATGACGTGCATGCCGTGTGCGTGTGCTACCTCGGATGTGCTCAGTAGTTCGAGACCGTTTGAGGCACGTAGTGTACACAGATCATGCGCGTGAGCTTCAATTGCGCAAGTATGGATCCTTACTGTTCGCAACATACGCGCGCGCTTAGAATGTGACGCGTCCATAGCCATTCGTGGCGCCTAGCGTGCACGGTTCGTGCGCGAGACCTGCGCGTGCGCTGGTGTGCCTTCTAAAACGGGAAAAACAGAAAAATCCCTGCAAAGTGAGAGTCTCTGTGCGACATAAACAATAGCCTGACAGAATTTCTGAAACGGGTTTAACGGGCTCATAACAAGACGGTAATTATAGAAGAACTAATAACATGAACCTTTTTCCAGGACGAGTGAGAACCAGTCCCCTATGGCTCGAACAACCAGTAATGCATCAGCACTCACCTCGCTATGTGCCGACCTTTCTCCTTCTGACTCTCACTTCTTTGAGGTAAGTGTCTTTGATTTTTACGTGAACATACTGCTATCCTTACATACTTATTGTTTTCCAGGCTTGGGTCGGCTTACAGTCTAACCAGATGCAGTTGCATTTTACATGGAGCCACTGCCTCCTTTTTTATCTGGTCATAGAGCCACACTAGTTGCAAGAAATGTACACCTTTTCAAACTGGAGCGTTCGAGAAAGTCATGTACGAAGCTCTCCTGCGAAATCTACATAATTATACCTACTAGCCAACCAATATATTTTAGATAACTTTAGGAATGCAGCCCAAGGTACTGCTTACCGTCCCGCGTTCGAGTGTATTTCATTAGTTCGACAAACAAGTGTGCGACATGTCATTAAGTCGACAGGTCGTTAGGTTGACAGGCCGTTAGTTCAACAGGTCGTAAGGTCGACAAACAATGTACCTACGTTTACCAAAATATGACTTCTAGGTAATACGGTGTTCGATACCGATGGGGCTACTATATTTATATTTATTGCCAGGAATTTTAAAATATTAAGTAGATACCAGATAGTATAATAGACGACTTGGTGTAGGTATAAACTCGTACGGTAAAAACTCGCACTGGATTCCGTCATGTCACGATATGTACGACACTCAATTGTCTGTCTAATTAATTTGCTCGACTAGTATGTTTGTCCAGAAATTAAACGACGCCTGAAATGACGCGCCCACTACCGTATTTTACGTAAAATGCGGTAGTGGGGCGCGTCAACTCAGAATGCACAAGCTATAACAAGCAACTCCGAACTACAAATATATCTAAATTTTCCAGGTGTTATACATCGGCAAGGTCAGGATATCTCAGCGCAAGGTCCCGGAGTCCCTGATCGACGATGCTCTGAATAAGTTCGTTCTGCACGAGGCCGAGAAAGCAGTGAAACAACGAAGACATAGCTTGCTGTCTTCTACTGGGGTGAGTAAGGAACAAAAACAACAAAATTATATACATTTTTTTTCATTTGTGACTGCTTTTTAACAGCTCGCTACTTCATTTACATGGGCTTGTACACTCTAGAGGAAAAAGATTTGGGTAAAATGGTGAAGTGTTGATTGTTTTATTTGAGACGTACCAGCCCCGGATCTCGATTTTTTTTGAGGCAGGGCAATAACTGTCGTCTGCCGCCCCTCGCCAACCCTTTATGGGGAATGCGCTAAAATTCAATGCAATCAACAATGGCAGCAACATATTAATCAAATTTTATTATCGATCGATAATGCCCAATCCAATAGGGGTGCCAAAACTATTGTAATAAAGAAAGAAATAGAAAGATTATATTTATGTGTTGCGCGTCTCATTTATTGCAAAGTTGCTGTGTGCTTGGGTGGTGCAATTTTCTGCTATGCTTGCATTCGTCGCCCCCCGAAGTTGGAGCCCGGGGCACGAGCGTCGGTTTGTCCCCCCGTAGATCCGGGACTGAGACGTAAAACCGACCGAGACGTAGTATTCTTCGAACAGTGTAAGGTAACTCGTATTAAACATTCCTTATATCAGGAGCCTGACAGAGTTAAAAGCAGAAAACAGATTCCTGCTTAATGGTAAAATAATGTTTTTATGAAAATTACCATTCATTCTTCCTTTCAGACCTCAATTTACAGCGGTGACTCAAAAGAAAACCTCGATCAAGAAAATAATTCACCACCACCACAAGAACTTTTCAACAACAACAACAATAGAAAGATCCTGACACCTAGTACAACGCCCCTAGAACCAGACAAGGGCAAAATTTGGGCCAGTGCAGAAACACTTAATGTCCAACCGAAACCAGACCCGAAGAAATTAGACGAAGAATTCGACATGTTCACTAAAGAACGAGCTGAAACGTTTACTAAAGAAACACAGGTTATTAGGAAACCCACTCCTACGCCATTAGAACCTAACGTTTTGATCCTAAACGTGCCTAAAAATAATCTAGACACAGTAAAGGAAGAAGATAAATCTGATATTTACTCTGTCATATCAGAAACTGCATCGTCTATAACCGAATTTTGTGAGAAAACTAAAATTGAGAACGCTAAAATGGATTCTAAGACCCAAGATCCGTTTTTCGATAACCAGAAAGCTCATGACGATAGTCCAGCCCCGATGAGTTTTCAGGAGATTACCAGAAAGCCGGTGGTAACTGACAGGAAGACTTTGAATGAAAACAAGCCGTTTTTGAGGGATCGGTCGGCTTCTATTGGGACTATTAATCTCAAGACGCCTATCGCTCAGCTGATTGGGGAACAGAATAGGACTATGCTTTTTCAGGTAAGATTGTTAACTAGTTTAATCTTACGTTTCTGTTGTAATAGATAGTAAACTGATCAGGGTCCCGAATGATGATCTTTTCATCACACTTGGCTGATAGAACTATCCGTGTCTTATCATCGATTCTTTAGTCTCGTCTTAAAATATTGCAAGTGATCATTTATTCTATTTTATAAGACCACACGATCGAAATGGCATTGCAGTGCTTCGGTTTAAAAAGTATGGGTGGGCGTATAATTATTGGCACTTGAGACATTGGTTTCTAAGGTTGATAAATCCCTAACTACTTCACACCAAATGACCCGTCAGCCTGATTTGAACTGTTTTAGTAAATTCCCCACCTATTTATTTTTCAGGTTGGTCGCGCAGAACTCCGTCTTATAAGCCCAGACAGAAAGCAAATCCTGCTCCACCGCGGGTTCAAGGACGTGGCCTCGTGCGTGCTCGGCAGACTGAACAAGGAGCACTTCGGGTTCGTGTGCCGAGAGACGAACGACACGTACGCTTGTTATGTGTTCAAGTGTGAGAGTGACTCTGTGGCATTGGAGTTGATCAACGGTAAGTCTGCCATTGTTCCCATCTTTGATACAATTCTTCTACATGCTAAAGTTCCTCCGTCTAACAAAGTTTCTTCTATTGAAAGTCACTATTTAGCCTAAGTTCTTTTACACTATTTAGCCTATTTTATTTTATTTTCACTATTTAGCCTAGGTTCTTCCTGCTCAAGTTCCTCTAAATGCCACAATTACTAGTTTTGTCAAACATCCTGCAACTACCAACGTTCCTCCATCTACCAAAGTTCCTCCGTCTACCAAAGTTCCTCACTCTGCCAAAGGTTTTTTACAACCAAAAGTTTGGTGACTCTAACAAAGCCGCCTTTAAATACAGACTTCAGCCACAAAAATGCTCAAATATCTTCAGAATCACTATGGTTTTTAACACCGCACCGTCACCTATGTATCTTGTTGCAGCCATCAAGCAAGCATTTGTAGCGCACGCCGACCTTCTGAAGAAGACCCGAGAGAAGTCGCCAAACATGACATGTGAGCACTGTCCTATGCTGTGGTACCATCGACTGTGCCATGATATTGAAGGTACGACCACCATCTCTGATCATCTGCTTAGTCTTTTACCAACTATAGTGGGGTCGGATGCAGCTGAATACCAGTATTGTACAGATTTATGTAAATTATTTCATCACCACTGCTCTCAAACTGGTGAAGGAAAAGATCGTGAGGAAACCAGCATGTCCTAGACCTATGAAACCGAAGACATGTGACATCTACCATCCCGCACTGGGACCGCGGGGTGGATTACGGCCTTCTCGCTTTTACAGAGAGGAGGGTTGTGTGCCAGCGGTGGAGACATTATAGGCTGATTGTGCTAAATAATCTAGTTAAAATACTTTTGCAAAAATACCCAATAGTTGGGTCAAAGAAGGCTTGCATGCTAACATTGACAGTATTTACACTATGATTAGAGTAAGGAGGCACTCTATTGACCAAATAAATATTTCAGGTATGAACGACAAAAAGACTCACGCATTCATCCTTCGTCGCATAGAACAACTTCTTGATGAGGAACAGGACCTCATAATCACCAAGTATCAGGGTGGCACCAATCATATGTATGAGGTGAGCTTTTAATACCCTGTCTTATCTAAACTTATATCCGCTACTGTCTCTTATTATGTTTTCCGTTCTTTTTCATCTGACTAGCTTTTTACCAACAATGTTGGGGCGGCTTCCAGTCTAACCGGCTGCAGCTGAATACGAGTATTTTACATGGAGTGACTGCCTATCTGACCTCCACAATCCAGTTACTGGATACCACGATACCCCTTGGTAATTCTGCTGGTTGTCAGATTTTCGGGCTTCTGACGACCCGTAACCACTGTCAGAGATCTACAAATTGCAGCACGTTAAGCCGTTGCTCCGACGGCTTAACGTGCTTCCCAAGGCACGGAGGGTCTGCCTCTACCTATGTTTCCTTCTCATCACATGGCCATACCAAGCCTTTTCTGTCACTTCCAAAATTCCCCATAAATGTATATTATTCACGCTGATACACCCATACCGTATTATCTCGAATCCCGTGTATACCGCAGTTTCAATAACACTTTCCCTTCTGTCACAGACGAGTGAGCACAACGCATTCCTGATGATGTTGCTGAGAGCACACTGCGAGGCGAAGCAGACACGCCATGTTCACGACACCGCTGAAAATAGGTGAGCAGCACTCTTTCAATCAGAATCTGAAGAATTTTGACGGAAATTGTTAATCCTTTATACAATACGTTTAAAAAAAAAATCTTCTGCTCGAAAACGTAGGTAAATAACGCAATATTTTTTTTTGTTGTCAATGTAAAAGGCATTGCTATTGAAAGTATATTACGCATTTACCCCACAGGAGTTGTACCTAATAAAGCCACAGATGACGGGTCACTCCGCATTTTAGGTAAGAAGCTACAAGTAGGTACCGCGGCGGGCTCGACTTGTCAAATTCAGTGGGTTTAACGTACTCAGAAGATTTAAGAGTTACGCGATAGACAGAGAGGCAACTAGATGAATATAACTGTAGGTAACTAGCGCTGTGCAACCTGAATTGCACTTTATTGTGTCGTTCCGAGAGTCGCTATTTAAATGATTTTGCGGAGTGACCCATCTATACTAATCTGTGTTAAAGCTTCAAATACTGAGTTATAAGGACTGAACACTTTAAATTCTGTAAAACAAAGTGATTAGATAATAACTTTACTAGTCTATAATATTAATATTATAAAGAGATTGAGCGAATTTTGTGAGTTTGTGTATATGTGAAGGGTATTTATACTCCGGAACAACAGCTCCTATTTGAAAAATTCTGTCACATTTGAAAGGTACCTACATTATTCCAGATAGTCATAGGCTATGTATTATGTAAATATATACAAAAATAAGTACTTCATAATCGTAATGAAATACTTTCTTGAATTCATGCAAGCCTAGTACTTTTATTAGGTTACTCCTCAGAACTTTTGCACAATGTGTCGTGAACAAAATACCGTCATCACATATAAATTGCACCCGTGCGAAGCTGGCGTGGGTCGCTACTCTACTGTAAGAGCGCACCACGTTTTAATTAAAGAATTTAGAGAAAAAATTAACTGTTTTGGTGTACAAAAAATACTAACCATACTTACTTACGAGTACAATACAATCATTCATAGAAAAAGTAATAATATGCAGTATAAAATCTGACGATTGAGTGGGCATCAAACGACGTTCACTAGGTGGCAGCACTGAGACGACTGGTCCGGGCACCTGTCAAAAGTGTCAAAGCGCCTAGAGTGCGTTTCATCAAATGGTTCCTTTGCCAATATGTTGGCTCAAGTGTTAAATTAAAAAAAAACGTACCTATTAACACAGTGTAAAGAGCAACAGTGGACCGACGCCTTTGATGTTTGCGTAAATGCCGACACCGCACAAGGCCACAGTACTTACCTAGGGTTGTCACAGACTTTACACAAGGGCCCAAAAAAGGAGGGTAATGTGTTTAGGTTTTATGTATGTATGTATGTGCGTTTCTTTGTTCCGCCATAACTTCTAAATGCCTCAACAGTTTGGACATATCGTTACAATTTTTACATTGTCCTGAGTGACGCTGGTTTTTTTTTTTTTTTTTGCTTGGCTGTCTTCTATTTTATTTGGGAATAACAGCTGGTTAACAATAAAAATAAAATACGTTTCCGTTTTCTCATTAATCATTCATTAATTCATATTAATGTACAGATTGGCTACTATTAATAATATACACATATTATAAATGGGCAACTAACAAATATTTTCGGTTTTTAGATTTACTAGATCTTAAACTTCTGTAACTGTTGTTGAACTTAACTATATAAAAAAATCTCATCCTATTTTAGCAAAAAATCTATTGGAAAGCATGCACATGGTTTGGTCTTGAATTCGATTGTGCTCAAATGCTGAAATAGTTTGTTTCCAATATTTTTTCCAGTAAATGCCATCTTGGATTTCAAAATTAATGACATTTTCGTAATGAGCACCCCAAGGAACCTCGAAAATCACACCCATATCATTTATATTTTAAAAATAAGTCCGCCATCTTGGATTCCAAAAATAATGTCATTTTCGTAATCAGCACTCCGAGGTTCCTCGACGATGACACCCATATCGATTTTTAATAAAAATGAACGTCCGCCATCTTGGATCCCAACGTGGACATCTTTTTCGTAATCAGCACCCCCAAAAACCTAGATAATGACAACCATATCATTGTTGAAAAAAATCATGTCCACCATTTTCAATTTGAAAATAAATGTAAATTTTTTTTTACACGGAAACAAAAAAATTGCGAATTTTTTATCGGACATTTTTTGCGGTGTTTCAATTTTTGCTGGCAGGCATCACGCTTTTACATCCGCCATTTTGTTTACGTTGGCATGACAAAAATGTTACAAATTAAGCACTATCCAATTATATATTCACCTTTCTCCCGGGTGTGGAAATTGATGAAATCGCAGTTCTTTATTTATGCGACATGACGACTCGCATTCTCGCACAGCGCAGGTCGTATGCACCATTTTGGTAACAAGTAAAAATTTGAAAGAAGACACGTGTTAGCCCTGAAAGTCATGTCCCGAGCTACTAACAATAGCGAAGTATGCAGCTCGGGCTCGCCCTACCCGCCCCTCGCCCCTCACACCCCGCACGATTGCCCTGTCTAGACGGCTTCGTCGAACGACTGTATTGGTTTATAGACTGTGCTATTAGGTAGCGCCGTAGTGTATTCGTATTGTTCCTACAACATTGGAGCCAACATTACGACATTGGAACTATTTTATGACGCACTTTATATTTCTATAAGTCATGCATGACTGAATGATGAACGAACGAATGAAAAGAATGATGAACATGTCATCATATATTTTATATTCATTGTCGAAATGGAAGACCTCTTTTCAAAATGGCACACTGGTGGCGCGAGTTTTCATGAAAATCCTCATAAATAAATTCTCCAAACGCGTTGCTTTTCTGATTCATTTGTTTATACTTTCATCAGATAGTTATGGAACAGATCGTACCACATTTCGTATACTATTGTATAGAATGAAGTTTTTATAACTGAACAGACAGCTGTGCTGCTGGGTAGTTTGTTGCGCCACTTCTTGTTCCCAGCTAAAGCACTGGGAAGTGGTAAAAGGCGGGCGTTTTTGGGAACTGTCTTATGTAATTTTGTCGTTTGAAAAGTGCTGATTCTCAGCCTTGTTTGAATAAATGATTTTAGATTTTGATACAGCTTTGGTTTTCTTCAACCCATTTTCTGTTCTGAACGTAATATTCAATAATTGTTATTAGTTAATTAAAGGCTCTCTTGCCTTTCAGGTCTGAATTCCTGAACCAATACCTAGGTGGCAGCACTATCTTCTCAAAAGCCAGGCGCTCAATTTCCAGCAGTTTTGATTTACTCAAACGGAAGACCAGCAGAGACGAGAGCTTCGTACCTCCTATGTTAAAGAAGGTGAGTTTTATTATAGAATTAGTAATTGAACAGAGATCACTATGAGACCGCATCATTCGTCAAGTGGTCGCAAGCGCTACTGCTATGCATGATGTCTTGGGTATGATTCCCAGTTCAGGCAAAGTGTTATTGAGTTTTTTTACCTATCGTGGTATAGTAATCTTATTCTAGGTGCATTGTCTTCACATATAATTATATAATAAGTGTATACAAGATATAATTTTTTTTTTTAAAGAGTAACGGTGGAGTTTCTTGCCCATTCTTCTCCATACGAAAACTACCTTTTGGAATGGGCGACTAGAATCAGTTTTATTATTTTTTGTAAAGTTTGACGTTCAAAAGTGCCTTTTTTTGTGCCTAATTGAAATAAATTATTTGATTTTGACTTTGACTTTTCTATTTGGAATTTCTCAGTAACACCCCAGAGTATGGATTTGTACCCGGTTGATGGCAATAGGCTCGCCCCCTATCACATGGGACTTAGACGTAACTGGCGAAATCTGGGTGTACTAGGTTCATCTCTGCCCAAACCTTCGGGTAAACAAAGCGTGATGTTATGTTATGTGAAAATTTCGTGCCAAAATGAGACATGAAAAAGCGTCGTTGGACAATCAATAATTAGTTAAAAATATCGAATCTTAATTAATTAAGTACTTATTTCAGGAATCATCACCCCTGCCCACCCTTGTACCAATAGTACTGGACACATCGTCAGAGCATTCAGGCCAGGATCTACTGTCTCCTGAGCACGCAAGAAGCAAGAGTCTGTCCCCTGCAGTGTTGGATGGTAAGAAATTGAGCCTATATGGCTGCTTCTTAAGGTTCGAAATCTGGCATGTACAGTCGAGAAACGTGTTTTTTCATCGAGTTTCAACAGAATGAGGGTTTTCATGAAAATTCACGGCACTAGTTGGCGCCCTTTGGACAAGAGGTTTTTCATTTCGACAATGAATGTAAAATATATGATGAAATTCATCATTCGTTTCATTCATTCAGTCACAACTAAAGAAAATATAGGCGCTTCGACACTTTTGACAGGTGCTCGGACCTGACGTCTGAGTGCTGCCACCTAGTGAACGACATTACAGAAAACCCTCATTCATCTTTTCGTGTGGTTAGTGACTAACCAGGGTGTCAGTGTTTTAAAGCCGCCCATGGACCTCTGACTTGGCTTCACATGCCGTCGAGAAATAACTCTCAGGCATACCGGTTTCCTCACGATGTTTTCCTTCACCGTTCTTGAAGCAAGTGGTAATTATACGATACGCACATGAATCCGCAATGTCAGAGATTCGAACTCGAGACCTTTGACTGGCAGTCCTTTGAAACCCTCATTGATATAAGCTTGTTTGTAGCTTATCTCAGTCCCATACATTTTTCACTATTCCTTCATCATTTGGTATACAGGCAAAAATATTCATTTTCTCACTACACTTACCGCAATGATTCTTAAAGAAATTTTGCACTTTTTTTGTGATGTGTAATAAATGTTAAACTCGCGTCAGGACACCTGATCGAAAATTCGTAAGACGGAAAAATGCACAACGTTAATATTCAAGTTTTCACTTCTCCCGGCACTCCCGGAGTGCAACCCGTTGTTTTTTTTTTGTATTTTTTTTTTATGACATTGCATCGCTTACAGGTAGTTAGTAAGTTTAATTTAAATCTATTACTGTAAAAGGCTGATAAAGTATGTTGTTCATTGCAGAAGTAACACCACCCCCTCGTTCGACCATGACGCCAACACCAGAAGAGAGCGAAGACACTCAAGGAGAGGGCACTCCCGTCAACTCACCTATGATGGACATGTAAGTCATTAATACCTTTTTAATAGCTAACATTTATCACACGACTCACGGGTAAGCAAGTAAAAAAACTTGTATGATTTTGACTTACCAACAAAATCTGCACTGTCAACACAGTGTAGCTATGACTATAGATAAGTACCTACTTGTATAGCCCATGAAACAAAAAAGTCGGGTCGGGTCGGGTGTCGTGGGACATTCCTTTCGCTGTATATTATGTATTAATACAGAGCCATCTAGTATGGTATCAAGTTTCAAGATTCAAAAGTTTTTGTTTTTGTTATTTAATACAGAGCCATCTAGTATACGTTTTTAGCAAACTGTTGAACAGACTTTTTCGGGCGTAACACTTTTTTGTTACGAGACGATTACAACTAGTTTACTCCTACTACAAGCCGCGATAAAGATTTTCGTTCTAAAAAGGAATGTTTAATTAATCTCTTATTAGTACCTAAGTTTGTAAGTTTTTATCTTTATTGAAACCATAGATTTAAACCCTACTTATAATCCACAACGAAGAAAACAAAATGTGTGTCTCCATGCTAAAACTTGATGAAAAAATTGCGGCTAAAAAATATATTTTTTTCAGTTTATAAACCTTTCAATAAATGAAATTATTTGAATTCAATCCTTAGTATTTCTTTTCAGTTTCCTAAAAGTAAGTGACAGTCGCCCCGCGCAAGTGGAAGCCGGCAGCGAGAACGAAGCCACTTGGAGACAAGCCATCTACGAGAAGATCGTACAGCCTGAGGTGCAGGTTGAAGGTAACTTATTTATTTCATATTCATTAGAAAAAAACATTTTCATAAAAAATAAAACCGACTTAAAAAAAAAACACTACAAAGTGAAAAATAACTTTGATTTCGGAAGTCGGTGTGTTTGGTTTTTTATTTTCGTTTTTTTGCCACCGACTTCCGAAATCAAAGTTATTTTTCACTTTGTAGTGTTTTTTTTTTGAAGTCGGTTTTATTTTTTGTGAAAAAGTTTTTATTTTTCACTTTTCAGTTGTGGCACCTATAAAAAACCCCCACAAAAATTTGAATACCACTGTAAATTACAGTCACAGGAACTATTAGAATATCATCCACACATACTAGGTGGGAAAAATACGTATTATTGAAGCTAACTCAAAAACCCCTCATCAGATCTTGACCAAATTTATATGGGACTATTTGTGAAGTATGTTCTACCAAACAAAAAAAGAATCATCAAAATAAATTCATAATTGGCGGAGTAATCGCGTAACCAACTACAAAAAAAAGAACATACAACCGAATTGAGAACCTCCTCCTTTTTGAAGTCGGTTGAAAAGATATACTTTGTGTAAAAGTTGAATAGTGCGTATGTTACGATCTAAGCTGCTAATAGCATGATTTTGTACTTGTTCGGGGTGTACCATATGCCCAGGTTCACTTCTGTATGTTCAGCATGGCAAAATTACCAGTAAAGAATTTAAAAATCAGAACCCATCTCAAATAGCTCCTGTGGTAGTAAAAATGAGATAATCAGCAAATTATCCAGCCGTATGACACAAGATGACTCGTTCAACATTCACAAATTTTAACATTTCCATTCAATATCAGGAGAACTAACATCGCTGCGCAAGTCTTCAGGTCCTAAAGCGAAGAGAACCAGAGAAGAACTGCGTCAACTGTGGAAGATGGCTATAGATCAGACCATTCTGCTGTTCAGGATGGAGAAGGAAAATGCTAGACTTAAAGGTAAGCTATATTATACAATGAGGTCATGAATGCTGACCGACTGCTTTGTTAGTATAGTCGTTGCAAGACCGACTGCCAAGTTTAGTGGTTTCGAGTTCTATTCTGACGTTAGGCAAAGTAGTATTGGGTTCAGCTTCACTGGTGCACCTCTGCTGTTGTGCTCTTTGCTGTTTCCAAAGTCTTTGTCTAAGGTTCTCGCAGCTATCCGTTTCAGGTTTCTTGTAAATCTCGCTAGCAGTCTTCTTAAGATCGAAAAAAACCCAATAACAGTGCCCGACCTGGGAATCGAATCCAGGACCTACGCTTGCGACCACTAAACCAACGAGGTAGTCGAGGGATATAATGTCATGTGTGTCATTTATAAGCTATTTTACTTCTAGAAAGCGAAGAATCCTCAGCAGTCCGAAGAATAAAACTAGAATACAATGAACTGGGGATTTGTGACGCCGGTGTGAGTCTAATGTGGGACTCCTTACTGTCTCGAGACTCCTCACACGCTATGGCAAAGGTCGACAGGCACATGCTGACACAGGCTGTGATACAAGGTAACACTAGTAGTACTAACCTAGAAATAACTTAGAGTTGGACCTAAGATAGAGCCTTGGGAACCACTATTTGAATTGTTAATATTATTATTTGACATAAAACTTTTTTGTAAAAAGATGTTTATTTTGTGGTAATTAGAAGGTTTGTAAGAAGATCATCACACTTTTACACTTAGCTTGAAATAACTTTCAGCTGTAATATGTTTATTCTATCAGTTTATAAGGCTTTTATCGAGTCAAATATATACACATTGTACACATGGCTACATCTTCCAGTATAAGCTGATCTCACATGATAAAGGATTTCCGTACAATGAGATATCAGCTTATACTGGAATGTATAACTTGATATGTAGCCTTGTGAATGCTGCCCTAAATAATTTTTATCCCCAATTATTGCGTAACACATTTTGTATAACATCGAAGTTTTTTTAAGCAAATTAATAGTCCATTGCATAAGTTTGAAAACCGCATCGGATATTGTTGAATTGTCAACAAAATGAATGGCTTTTAGATTGTGAGTGCGGTACGCAATGATCTTGCAGTTTTCTAAGAATTACCGGGTACCACTATATCAAGAACTATCTCGGAGTCAAACAGGAGCGTGCGCTCGTAAATGGTGAAGTGGCCAACGAAGACAAATCACGTATTTGCCACGTCACTCGAGATGCCATTCGCGCGATTATGTTGATGTCCCCCCGCCCGCAGGCGTCCCGCGCATGTCGCGCGGCGGCGTGTGGTACTTCCTGGCCGAGCAGGCGTGCCTGCGCGCGGCGCCGCCCGCCGCGGCCGCGTGCCCGCTGTACCACACGCCCTACAGCGCGCTGTTGGGAGGCCTCACCAAGCACCAGCATGCTATACTTATAGATTTAGGTAAGTTTGAAGAACGAAAAGTAGGTCTGACATACCAAAATCAATTCCACAATCATAGCTTTAGTAGTGTGACCGTCGAGTTGGTCTCGAGTTCGAATCCAACCCGAATCCAGAAAAAAAAAACCCTCATGCCTGAGAGATATTTCTCTATGGCATGTGAAGCCAAGTCAGAGGCCTATGGGCAGCATAAAAACTGACACCAGGCTAGTCACTAACCACACAAAATAAACAAGAAATCAATTAAAATCTCTCAAATGATTTGTGTGTGAAAATTTGATTAGCTACTGTTATTACCTCAAGACAATTACAACTATAGTGTTATTCTGAAAGTTCACTCGGAACCCCACTGAAGTGACCACACACACTTCGAATTGTTCTGGGCCGCTTGCTCCCAGTTAAGATGTTCTTCCGAAGGTGACCGCAACTGCAAAGTTGCAACAAGCTTCTATGCAAAATATTTCGAAGTCTTTACCGCCTGACGCTGCGGTCAAGCGTCGACAGCAAATCATTAACCAGTAGAGTCGTTACTGGCTGTCACTAACAGAGAGACACGACGTATTTTTTTGTCACACAAATGGCACTCGCGTAACTAAAGAAGAGAAATGCCGCAGCTATCGAAATTGTGACGTCGCGTTCTTAATTAAAGCTGCAGCGGCATGTCGAGACTCTCCAGTCTATCATTGCAACGCGATTGGGTGACGTAGCCTCTTGCGGATTTGGTCGCCTTCGGAAAGCACCTTAATGCGACTCGGACCATCTTCATTTAGTCAGGTCTTTTAGTCCCAATTTAATTTTATTATTTTTCATTCAGGTCGCACATTCCCAAAACATTCGTACTTTGCATCAGCGCTGGGCCCCGGTCAGCTGGCTCTATATAACCTACTGAAGGCTTACTCTCTGCTGGACCCTGATGTTGGGTACTGTCAGGGACTAAGTTTTGTGGCTGGAGTACTATTGCTGCATGTAAGTATATTAAAAAATTACTTATTATTACTACGGCTTTTTTACCTGAAGCATAGTAGACCCACTTTTTGCCAGTTATAGTGTCAAAGTCCAATGGAATCAAAGGCAAACCTAACCCCCCAGGCTGCTACTGGGATATTTCTGAAAGAGAAAACATAATAACACCGCCTGAATCGGTGACCACAGGAACCTACACTAATAATAATTTAAAAATAAAATTGTCTTAGGTCCGACGCACGACTAGAGTTTACTCCGTAATACGATTGTCTTTGAATATGCAAGAGGCCGCAAAAAGGATCTTATACGCAACACAAAAAACCCTGACCCCAACTTTTTTTTTTTTTTTTTTGTCTATTATAGGTAGTACATATGAGAACAGACTCTATAACAATACAAGAATATTCCTAGTCTCAGCTAAGCTCTTTAACGTTAAAATGACTATTGGTTACAGATGGAAGAGGCAGAAGCTTTCATACTGCTCCGTCACCTTATGTTCAGAAGAGGTCTTCGGAAGCAGTACCTCCCAGACATGAGCGCTCTCCAAGTACAGGTAACTCTAATAAAAGCCTTCCATATTGTCAAGAAAGTTTATTTCCAAATCTTTGAACCACTTTCAAAGCAAAACATTTCAATTTAAACCAAAAGCTGGATCAAAACTTACTAGTGTGTACATACAATACCATTTTGTGACATTGGCTTTTCAATTTTTTCTTCCTTGTCCCCTAGCTGTCTTAAGTCGGGACAAGGCAGTGTAGGTTACGGGAATTCTTTTCTTATATCGGTGGGATAGTGTCCAGTCCAGAAACAAGCTCTACAGGGCCGTATGGGGTGGAGTGCGACCCTTCCCCCTAAGGGGGGAACTGACCCAAACTCTAATAATAATGTTAAGAAAAATGAATCCCAAGTCACGGAAAAAACGGAAGGAACTAGAATCGCCAACATACAATGTGTAAGCGTCGCGAATGTGGTGATGACTTGTCCGTTTCTTTTCTCAGTGGCACATGATAACGTTATTCTTAAGAAATCACATCATCAAGAAAAAGACATGAGAAGCATTAGCCAGAATCATTTATGTATTTATTCTTAAGCACACAAATATACCGATGAGAGGGACTTCGCCTTTTTTTTATGGGTGGAAAATCATCACATGACTTCTCCCGCTCTGAGGGCGTGTCAGACTTACTGATTAAAACCCATCCATATTCCTTCAGTTGCCTTTCCGTTGCTAGGTGCCACGGTATCCCTTTCGGACATTCCCGCAACCCCGAGGGACTTATGCCTAAGGCTGCTTGCATAAAGAAAGATACAGGTTTTCTGGTTGCGATTTGTCTGCACAGGGACCACACACGGCTACACATCAAGCTATACATTTCCAGCATAAGCTGACCTTGCATTTTACGGAAATCTTGTACAGTGCGATATCAGCATAAACTGGAAATGTATAGTCAGTACAGCTTGTGTCAGTACCAATTACTGATAAGCACAGATCAACCGACACAGTGTGAAAAGGTGTAGTCGGTACCGACAATTTGCACCATAGTTACAATCTTCATGCAGCATCCTTAAGCGTTAAATACCAGTTGAACTTTGGGGATCTGTAAAACTTCTAGGTAATAAGAGTACCATTCTAATAAACCATGAGCTGTCCTAGCTGTACCAGCTGTCGCGCCTGCTCCGCGACCACGAGCCGGAGCTGCACGCCAAGCTGGAGGCGCTGGACATCTCGCCCGCGCTGTACGCCGCGCCCTGGATGCTCACGCTGTTCACGAGCCAGTTCCCGCTGGGCTTCGTCGTCAGGGTGTTCGGTAAGTAAATGCAAACACATGTCTATACTTGATACAGTTCAAATTCCATTGCAACCTAACATTGCATTGCTTTGCAAGTACAGACGCCAGCACGTCAACCTACTACAATCTGTAAAATTTCTTTAATTATTTTTTCAACTTTATCACTAAAGCACAAGGTTCAAAGTTGATTGGGAAAATTTGACAGTTTCGGGTAGGTTGATGTGCTGGCGTCTGTACACTAATTAAAATTGCCGTGCTTTCCTTTAATTTAACTACATGCGAGATCTACATTATAATTACAACAAATGAATGTTTTTAGTTGTTAAGCCTTTATATATGACGTAGAAGGTACGTCTCTCTAGTTATTATCAGCTTATATTTTAACGTTATTACGCAATAGAAAAATTGTTTTCAGTTCAGATCAAATTAGAATTTACGATCAAATTAATCACCAAATTATAAACTAAAATAAAAAAAAAAAAAAAATGAAAAGATCAAAGCAATTCACACTCTGAAGGTACACGACACAAAAATACGGAACGCGCGACAGTTTTTACACGTGTTCACTGCTTGACCGCTACCGACAAACTGCTTAACCCGATCGAGCGTTATGTTGTAGTCACTGTCAAGCGCCGCTAGATGGCGCTGACGCCCCGATTAGACAAATTATAGTTCACGCGGTGTAGCATGGTGCGGGTGACAGGTGACAGAAAGGGTAAATTTATTTAATTTACTACAGTTATCACTGAGTCCGTATTATGCACACAATCTGTATGTAGGTACGGATCAGTCGTAGAATACAGAATCAGTAAAAACAAGTAAATTATAATATATTTTACCCTTTCTGTCACCTGTCACCCGCACCATGCTACACCGCGTGAACTATAGTGACTAACGTATTTTCGACCCATAGATATAAATAAATAGCTTTAGGATCATTTTTCTTTTGAATGGTCACATAAAAATCAACTTAGTGTTGGTTATTGCTAGCGTGTCAAATTGTAGCATTCATCAGTCGATTTAAAAAGGCAAATTATTTTCCAGGCGACTAACAACTTAAAGAGCGAGTAACTATTAGGTACTATAAAAAACGACATGGCGACTAATATTAACAGTGGGATAACAAACATTGTATTATAGGCAACTATAGACTTCCATTGTAAACGACCAGCTTATGTCGTTTGAAGGGGGCGGTTTGTTGTAAGGTTTGGCACAGTAGAAAAACCACAAGCAGCTAATGTAATAGATCCACGTATATTGCACATAAAACACACACACACAATATATTTAAAATACACAATAGTAATACAGACAACGGAGTGCTCCCGGACGCAGTGCCAAGGAGTAGGTGGTTCGGCGTCAGGACCACGGGCTGGTTGTGGTCATCGTAGACGTAGCTGAGAGGCCGGCTATTTATGATGAGCTCGGCCTCTGTGAGGAGGGTGTAAAGAACCTCCTCACGTGGGGCACGCTCCTTGAGCGTACTTCGTAGTGCGTTTCTTCACTGAAGCTATCATCCTGGCTCAACCTTGTGAGATGGTTGTGAGTTTCTTCTTGATCGCGCTGCTGTAGTTATTGTATTGGCCGACGCTTACGACATCGGCCGACGACGATGAGTACTAGAGCCGTGACGCGTTTCCTACGCGCCCACGACGTGTAGCGCTCGTAGCTGAGAAGTGGCGCCGCACGGTAGGCGTGCGCCGGCGTCGCTGCTGTAGAGTGGACCCGCTGAATGCGCCCCAAGTCCACTTCTGCTGACTCAGCCTCTCGACACACCGGCCTCCGCTCCTGTGGAACACATAAAAACGGGGGGCCGCACAGCCACGCCGTATGGTTCTCGGGCCAAGACGACCTGGTTGCTTTGCCCGCGGGGTCGTCCGCGGAAGGAACCCAGTGCCAGTTGCCTCGGTCCGATAGTCTAGCTAATAAGGCTGGTTGTAAGTCATGCCTTGTAATTGAGACTATCTTTTGTGGGGCTACGCGAGCCCTACCTAACATCGTCACTGATGCTAGGTTACTATCCCGGTAGCCCACTGGGTACGCGACCGCTGCGCATGTTTGTTTGCTTGCGTCGCTAAACATTTGTAAATCTAGATCTAGCCCATACAACCCTGGTATTTTTATTCGTTCCAGGCGATGCAGGTTATTAAGCCGAGCGAAACAAGTCACGGTTTCCTTTTCTTGAAAAGGTGATAATAATAATAGGTCGGGTCCGGTCAAAAGGTTACCGTTATAATTGGTAGGTATTATGTTGTTATGTTTTCGTAACAAACCTACTGCCCACTGTGATTCATCTGGTACACGGTGGTTAGTTTTATCTCGTATTTCTGAGGCCCTTTCATCTGATTGGTTTTTACGTACGTTCTCAGAAATACCTATCGCTTCGCTAGATTTAACTGGGTCATGCAGGTCAGGCAGGGAAACTGCCGTACAGTTAATTTGTTCGCTTTTTAAATCTTTATGGTCGAACGGACCATGTATAACCCAACCTAACTCGGTAAGGGAGGCAACTGGTTTACCGGGTTTTCCTTGACGGACGTCCCGGCCTACAACTAGCTGCCAATTGTCCTGCCCGATCAATACCAGCGGTTTGGCGCCCCTCATTTCCACGCATCCCAGGTCGCGGAGGTGGGCATTGTCGTTAAGCATTGCGGTAGACACGGTTTGAGAAGGCAAATTTAAATCACGTATAGTGCGACATTTAATGTTGTGGCACTGTCCGTTTGGCCTTTTGACCTTTACTTCAACCGCTCGCGACGTTGGGTCAGTGATCTCGTGACCGCCCGCTGTCTTCAATGAAAGGGGTATACTTGGGCCCTTCAAACCAGTAGCAATGGTCTTATCTATCAAGGAGACGGTTGCACCGCCGTCCAGTAATGTGTAACAATGACTATTGTTGTCTTTGTCATGACACAATTCTATTGGGATTATTTTTAACAATGCAGAAGCATGCCATTCACCGATGTTCGTTATGGTTTCGGGCTTATCTACCTGCTTATCACTCGCATTGTTTTGCTTATCGGCGTGCAATAATAGGTGGTGGGAATAACCGCATTTTTTGCATTTATCGGCGCGGCAAAACCTTTTGTTGTGTTTGTTTACTATACATTTGAAACACGTGTTTAATCCTTTTACGATGTTCCATCGCTGTTGAACTGTCATTTTTGTTAAAGGTGTCGCATTTTTCTATAGTATGTTCGCTTTGACATACGATACATTTCTTAGGTACGGAGGTTTCTTAGGTGGGGTACGGTATTACTCTGTGTATTTATCTTATGAGTCAGCTGTGGCCTACTGAATAGTTGACGCGCGGTATTCATGGGTCGTTGACCGAAGACTTGTTCCTGTTGCCTAATTGGGGGCGTAGAAGCACTAGGTTCTATTATAGATGGCTGTAAATAATACGACGTTGTATGCGTTAATTGTATTAAAAAGTGAGATAAGTATTCTAGGTTAGGTGAGACTCTTAGGTCTGGGCCTACTTTGCCATGGGGTTAGATAACGTGCAGGGGGTGGCCCCTGCACGTTATCTAACCCCATGGCAAAGTCCCCGTACTGAGCGCGTTGTATAGGAGTTAGCTTGTTTAATAGCTCGCTAACTAATTGTGGATTGTTAAGATAGCCGTCAGCTTTAATATTTTTAAGTAGGGCTACTACATTTCGCACGGTTGACGAGAACTTTCTAAGCTCGCGGCAGCTCTCCGATATTCTAGGTAGGTCCCTAATCTTTTGTAACGCGCTTTGTAATATTAAAGTCGGGTGACCATATTCTTGATCGAGCGCGTGCATTATGTCGTTGGGATCCGTACCTGAACTTAATAAATCCTCCACTGAGGTTCTAGCTTCGCCATGTAAAGACGTTCTAAGCCGGGCTAAGTTCTCGTGAACTTTATAACTATACTCTTGAGTGGTATCCCAGTACATATTTTTGTAACATATCCACTCGGATGGATCACCACTAAAATGTGGTAATTCGTACGCCTGTCGCGGTACCGGTCGCGGTCTCCCCATACTGGTTATTGCCTCTGCCAGCCTATCTAACACAGAGTCCCTTTCAACCGAAGACTCCCGCCGTCTTTCTTTAACATCATCTCCGTACTTCAACTGCCGCTGTGAATCCGACTCGGGTATCGAAACGCGAGGTCCACTTGCGGCCGGAGTGGTAAAGACGTGGTTATTGGTCGGTAATCGGGACGTAACTCTCTCGGTAGGCATCGGTGTATACGTCCGTGCTTTAGGTATCGTACTCGAATACGGTACCGGCACGGGTGTACCTAGTATGTGCGACACATTATTACGGTATGTAGTCGGATCAAGCGTACTTACGGTTTGTGAATAACTCACGGTAGGGATCCGGGGCGCGGCCACTTCCATGGGCCTGCGCTCCGCAGACGGGGTACACAACACTGAATCCGGTTGACACAACACTGTACTCGATTGCCGTAAAACACTAACTGGATTACGCAACACTGTTTCCTGTTGGCCAACTTGCGGCGTCGTATCTATCCACTGGTCGACCCGCTGTGCTGTACTCGCGTCTGAATTGGAGGCGTCGTCTTCGCTCTCGGTAGCTGCCTCTATCTCGGCAATGTCGGCCTCCACTCTTTTCTTGAGGAGATTTTCCCTATCCTTGAGGAGGTTTTCCTTTTCCTTGAGGAGGTTCTCATTTAGCTGGACTCGTTCCTTGAGAAGGCTTTCATTTAGGACGATTCTTTCCTTTTCGGCCTCGTACTCGATTCTTTTTCGTAAGAAATCGACACTCTTGCGACTACTTCTGGATGACGCACTGCTTGTCGATTTCCGGCGATCCATTGATGCCATGGTCGGCGCCACAGACGGCGAACCTGGTCCCCTATCGGACTGCAACCTGGTGCCCGTTGTGCTGTCATCCTTACGTGCTTCTTGCTGTTCGGCTAGCTTCCTTAGCTTGCTGCGTGTTGTGATGGAGCATTGCTGACTCATGATTACTTGAACCTTATCCGGCGTTCGAAGGACCAAAATGTAGACGATATCCGGCGCTCGAAGGACCAAAATGTAAACGACCAGCTTATGTCGTTTGAAGGGGGCGGTTTGTTGTAAGGTTTGGCACAGTAGAAAAACCACAAGCAGCTAATGTAATAGATCCACGTATATTGCACATAAAACACACACACACAATATATTTAAAATACACAACAGTAATACAGACAAAGGTTAGAGCTAGATGTAATCCGAATTTAATACTTTATTCAGCACGTATTTATACCTCAAGTAGCGAGATGTTTGTAGGAACGAAGTTAAAGCTCAACTGACTAAGAATCTGAGACTTTCTGAGAGAGTACTAGGCAACTAGTACTAGGCAACTACAATTGTAAAATCAGACCCGATACCTTAAGTAGATTTTTACTATAGGGCAAGTAGCGGGTACCATTTGTGCAAACACAATAATTTGCTCCTATACATCAGGGCAGTTCGCTATTCAGGGACGCGACAGAGGGTCGGGGTATAGCTGGGTATTTCCCATTTTGCTATGACGAGGGTGTTTACACGAATGAGGGAGGTAGGGTTGCGCAGGTGCAAGTTATGACATGATAATTACTTCTAGAACAATGGATTACGTAATTATAAACACAGATAGGTATTCTCATTGTTTTAAATAGGTATTCAGGTGGGAAATAGTCTAGTCAGTGTTGTAGTCATAATCAACACATTGTATTATGACTGACAACGGAGTTATATACCTTTTATTACATAAGGACAGGTTAACAAGAGAAAATAAGGTATTTTTAGTTACCTGTAGACACGGACAAATGTCTAACACATCTTTTAGTTAAGTCGGTGTCTATAGGTACATTGGTTATTGCTAGAGACCTGATTTTGTGTCAGGAATCTTTGATTTTACTAGACTTTCTTGTTCTAACTTGTTGGATTATTTATTCGAAACATTCTATATTAGTTGACATGTTAGAACTGGACCAAAACTTTCCAGATTTGATGCTACCTACTGGACTTCATGTCCCGACTTGATTAATATCCACACATGATTCGACTTGATACTATTTTGATATGTGCAGATGTACTTACTAACAATAATCAGTTTATTAGGTAGGTATTTAGTGTGCTTCCTTAACATCCATATAAAAAACACTTTTGTAAGCGTTTATTTTTGAGGAGGGGCTATTGTTAATTTCTTTCATCTTTAGCCGGCTAAAGTTAAGTGTAGCCGTAACCCCTTGCCTAAAAATGAAGTAGTAAATGAAAATGACTGAAATGTAAGTTAGGTTAGAACTGTGACCAGCCAGTGTCTAATGTTCGCTTAACAATAAATTCTATAAACAACCTCATTTTATACTTAAAATGCTACTGCACTGTAGCTTTTCACCCCCGCATTTGTATTTCTGTAGAATGTCTTTCGCACAAAACGTGTTACGCGTAAATGTCCTGCTACCACCAAAACCAACTCCTAACAGACATTATCTTCTCTTTCCAGACCTGATCTTCCTCGAATCCCTAGACATCGTATTCTCGGTCTCTCTCGCCCTGCTGTCTGCGCACAAGGACGGACTGATGCTGTGCGAGAGCTGTGAAGAGGCTGCGGAGTATCTCAAGCACAAGCTGCCCGACATGAACAAGGGCTTCTATGAGAAGGTTATGAAGAAGGTAGGTTGTTATTAAAGGACATCACCCACGTTCCATATATTTTTAGACCAAATTTGAAAATGACGGCCAAAGAAAAAAATATGATATTATGTTAGAACTTGTTCTCCTTAACATTTTTTATTATGACACCAAAATTGTGAAACCATTGCCCTCGGTTTTATTTGAGTTCAAAATTCTTTATTTTCTATGAAATTAATTTTAAAAAAAGAACTATCCTGCTATATAACCTGTCTGTAGTGGTCTTTTATTGTGGTATTTTGTTTTTTGTGGTTTATAGGATTTCCAAAAAATTAAAAATTAAAAATGTGCCATAATAAAAAATGTTAAGGAGAACAAGTTCTAACAGAATATTGGGTTTTCTTTCTCTGGCCGCCATTTTCAAATTTGGTCCAAAATGGATGATGTCCTTTCTGAGCAGATTTACGGCCGATATGAGTCTTTATATGAAATTATTTAGCTATTGACAATTTCATATGCATTTTTACCCCTATTTCACGAAATAGATTAGTTGTATCGCTTTAGGTTTCTGTCAACTCTTGGGAATGACAACAGAATTGTTATAATATCACATATCTGTTGCGTGCTCAACTATTACTCTAGCTTTAACCCCAGTAGCACACCTCCGCTCCGAAACCTTAGCAGCGAAACCGCTATAGTTAAATTCAATAGACTCGCGTCATTTTCCGCTTCTCTCATCCGATTTGAGTAGCGAAACATGACGCGAGTCTATTGAATTGAACTACTGCGGTTTCGCGGTGGAGGTATGCTACCGGCGTAAAAGTCTCGTAATTATTAGCGATTGAAATCTTACATGTTTTTGATGGTCAGAAATATTGAACTTACTCCGAGCGAAAAGAGGTTTTCACGTCAAAAAAGCATGAATGGGCTTAGAAAATTCTAAATTAAAGCCAGGAGTTGACATTATGGAATAGCTGGCGATAGCCTTTCTGCTATTGCCATTTACCGGAGTTAATGGCCATAGCCTCGCCCCTAATTAGGTACATTGGCCACCCTTTAGCTGGAAATACTTGGTTGTAATGTATTTTTCTTCCTGCAATCGATTAGGAACAAATGACATGCATAATATTAGTCAGGATTCTTAACCAAACTATTATTATAAATGCGAAAGTGAGTTTGTTTGTTTGTCACGCTTACACGCTAAAACGGCACGACTATTTGGATGAAATTTGGCAAATGGGTAGACCATGCCCTGGATTAGGACATATGATTCATTTTTAGTGACATGAGGAACAGTATGTAAAGTTCACTAATCCCCTATAAAAAAAAGGGAAGATCCTCCGGGCAGACGGGTGTCGTGCCTGGCGGGCAACTGCCCATCGATTGATGTCGGAAAGTGATATATATGTCGATCGCGCGGTAAACTTTATTGGCGCGATGCAGGATTTTTGTGTAACGTCAGGTCTCTGATGCGTAGTTCGAATGTGGCGATGTAGATGGCGCCACACTTTTAATCCCGATATGCAACCGCGGGGCTAGTTAGCTAATTCTTAATAACCATACAACTTTAATTCCCAGGTCCTATCGCTAGACATTAACCGTCAGCTCTGCGACTACGCGGTAGAGTACGCCGTACTACGCGAGGAGATGCCGCGTGTTGCGGCCCTCACTGAAGATAACAAGCAGCTGGTTGAGGATAAGAATAAGATGGGAGAGGAACTTGATGTAAGTTTGATAATTAACCTTACTGAACGTAGATTAAAATAAGTATGGCTTGTCCACTCTGAAACTGGCTGTTTGTGTATGTGAGTTTAGATGTTTGTAAACGCACCCACAATACAGGAGAAATTCGTAGTGTGGGGCAAATTTAAAAAAAAGAAAAATTTACGTTTATGTAAGTGTATTATGTCAGTAAACTAACCCGTAGTACATAGAAAGAAAAAGAAAGAAAGAAAATACATTTATTTGGCACAGACTAAAAGGCATACAAGTAGAAAGAGAAAAAAAAATAAGGTAAAAGGAAAGAATATAAAAGGGCATAGGGGTACATATGACTGCGCAGTAGAAAACTGTAGCGCGCATGCCAGCACACATGCGCAACCTAACTTCAGAGCGGCCAAGTTATTTGACGCGAACTGTACTGTTGTCGATAAAAGCTAATTATTAATTTATTTTATTATTTATGTACATACAGAAAAATTGATTCAGAGACATAATCATAATTATGAATACAATGGGTAATTGAGTAATTATGGGTACTGCTTATTTCTTAAGAAATTTCTTCCAGCAGACCTGCGACAGATTGAGAGTCACGTTAAGACTTACTTTACATCTACAATATATTCTCCATAAATTTTTTAAAAAAGCCCGATCATGTTTGTATAACATGATCGGGCTTTTTTTAAAAAATTGTGCAATTCACGACGACGCGCCCCACTCCACGACGACTGTACTGTAAGCTGTACTTTAGTACGGAGCGGGGCGGAGTGGGGCGCGTCGTCGTGCCCTGTCTATACCATGCAAAATACACGAACGCAGCAAGCAAGCACACAGTTTATTTATTTTCTACCTATAGCTTAGGATTTCCTGCGGGTGTTTCCCTTACACACTACATACACCTACCTCATGTTTCATGTACCTATTGTGCAGGATAAAATATGAATTTCTTTGTTTAAAGAAGGGTACCTTTGGTATCGGTTACCATCAATGACAGAAACCGTTTTATTTCACGTACTGACTTAATTATACGCAATAATACTAACCCAAACCATCTCCTATTACAGGAAGCAATGGACGCAATAACAAACTACGAGAAGAACCAAACTAGACTAGAAACGACGAACAAATCCTTAGAACAACAACTAACATTACTCAGCCGATACATCTCTACCCACCACAAACAAGAAATACCGATAGAAATAAAGAAAATTGTCCAGAACCACTCTAAGAAACTGTCCTTTAAAATATTCTCCTCGAAATTCTCTAACGAAGAGCAACAAGATGACCCGAGGAAGAACTTCAAAACTGGTCTCAGTTCTCCGAATCTATTCGCGAAAATTCGTGAGGACTCCCCGAGAGATATCGAGCACGAAAGAAGGCAGTTTATGATGAAGAAATCTCAGTCAGTACATTCTGGATTAATAGCAAATATGAAGAATACCCAACTAAAGGCGTTGGAAGAGAAGAACGAGAATCATAAAACAGAAAACATTACAGATACATTAAAAGAACTCGGAAAGAAACACTCGGGATTTTTCGCGAGCACGCAGGAGCAAATCCGGCAAGAAAGACTATTCGAGCATCAACTAAAGAACAATTTCGACGAAAATTTGCGCAGATTAGACGAGAAACTAAACGAAAAGCTAAATCCGACATCCTACATAGATGATCTAAGTATCTTTCAGAGTCGGAAAAGCATGTCTTTGAATTTACAGCCGTTAAAAGACGGAAAAGTGAACGACAGTGGTTTTGTTACCCCGCTCAGCCCGGACGAGACGAAAAATGACTCGTGTTCTACTATTTCTCATCCGCTGAGTGATGTTGATGTCGATATTAAATTCGATGGACAATCGACTAAATTAAAACAGATTAGACCTATTAAACATGTAAATGATAAATCGTAGTACTTGCCGTATATTCAATTTTGTTCGTTTTATAATGATTGGTGTGAGTAGAGCTGAAGTAGAATGTTCCGATTATACATATGCCAGAAATTTCATACGATACTTATCTATTACAGCATTTTGGTTGCGTTGCTTTTGAGAAATCGGTCATAAATGAACAGAACTAAAGTCGATATTGCTTTAACGTTGTAGTTACGCTACGAAAAAACTTGCTTTTGTAATTGTCATATCAATTATAGAGTTAATACAGTATCTATAGTTTTTTAGGAATATTGAATATGTGTAGAAACAAAATTGGGCAAATTGTGGACATTACTAGTATAAACATGTAAACTTCGAGTGGGTTCATGTTAATACAGAAAAGATGCAATGGGAGAGGATCGAACTCATGATCTGATGCTCTCGGTTACTACTTCAAAGCTAAGTTTGTTTTACGATGAAGCAATACATCGGCATCGTGAGACAATCTGACTAGATTTCCACACGATGTACGAAATCTGACTAGATTTCGACACGATGTAAGAAATCTGACTAGATTTCCACACGATGTAAGAAATCTGACCAGATTTCCACACGATGTAAGAATCTGGCTAGATTTCTACACGATGTAAGAAATCTGACTAGATTTCCACACGATTTAAGAAATCTGACTAGATTTCCTCACGATGTAAGAAATCTGACCAGATTTCCACACGATGTAAGAATCTGGCTAGATTTCTACACGATGTAAGAAATCTGACTAGATTTCCACACGATTTAAGAAATCTGACTAGATTTCCACACGATGTAAGAAATCTGACTAGATTTCCGCACGATGTTTTTTTACGAATTATGACGGTTATACGACTTTATAACATAATATCACGCTTGTATTCCCCGAAAAGTTCGGCAGAGGTGTACCACTATAGTTCACCCACATTTCACCAGTTATGTTTAAGTCCCATGGCAAGCCAGGCAGCCAGGGGCAAGCCTATAGCCATCAACCGGGCACAAATCATGACTCCGGGCTACTAATGAGAAGTTCCAGATGGAAAAACCTTAAAAAACTTTGCCCGACCCGGGAATCGAACCCAGGACGTCATGCCCAGCGGTAGCACTTGCGACCACTAGCCCATCTTTATAGCAGTCAGAATTCGAAAACAGCGTGTAAGCAAGCGTTGATCAATGCAAGAAAATACCTTTTTTCCTGCAGTAGTGACAAATACGCTGGAATATTTTGCTTCTACACGAATTTAGTATTCTTGCAGTGTTTATGAGCATTATGAGCAACTTGGTAATAGCGTTCGCCGGCCGCTGCCGCGGCACCGCTCGCTTCGCTCGCTCGGCTCGCGCGCGTTGGTCACAGTTCTATTCTAACCAACTTCACCCGGTTCACAAATTTTCGACAGTATATAATCTATCGGAAACAATACCGATAGATTATAAACTAACGGTTCCCATATATGTTAAAATATGTATGTTGTATGTATTATGAAGTATTTAATATGTAGATGCCAATTCGCCGATAAATATAATGTTAAGCATTATCCGCATCAGGGCACACGATGCAGAATATCTGTCGGAAACAGAGGTAATACTGAAAGATGTGTCGACACACTGTACTCGTAGATGTTCGGGAAAATATCAGGTGATTAAACCACCAGCCTTCAAAAGGACCATTATGACAGACC
Organism: Xanthia togata; assembly: GCA_963853775.1. Taxonomy (NCBI): domain Eukaryota; kingdom Metazoa; phylum Arthropoda; class Insecta; order Lepidoptera; family Noctuidae; genus Xanthia; species Xanthia togata. The sequence goes on along the minus strand of OY970817.1, from coordinate 6,749,998 downwards.
ATTGATTCAGTACATGTGGACAAATACACGGTAGAAGGAAAATTTCTCATTAATTTCACTGTAATAATAAAACATTGCTGTTTTAAAGGAAAGTGCAATACATACGCAGTCAAAATTTTGTATGGAACAGCAGTTTTTTTTAAATAACGATATTTTAACGCCTGCGGACTATAATACCTCAAATTGCTTAGTACGATCCTCTGTTATATCAAAAATAGTGCAGCATTAATTTTAAAATAAATAATTATATGGTAAAGTTGTATGTTTGACGAAGACATGATTCCAGAACAATTTATGAGTAGATTTTTTTTTCATAAATACTTCACTACTGAACGAACTTTAAGCAGATACCATTTTTTTTTTTATTACCTTTATTTTTGTCGTCAAATGCCTTATTCTCGCCACTCAGCCCGAGAGCAGTATCGTGCGAGCGAGATAAGGAGTGAATTTGAACTGAGGTATTATGGACTCCTAAGGTCATGTCTCTTCCTCTGTGTACAAGCCCGCCACAAGTTGTGAAATATTACATTTTGTGCCTTAGTGCTAATGAGTCTTTAGATAAGCGAATCGTTGCCTATAGTTGCATATTATAATAGGACTGACATTATTTGAAAAATCATTCTTGGTATTTAAAATGTTCTGACAGATGTTGTCCTGCTCAGACAGCGCCTACCGGGTCCAATTGTGAATCTCGGTTCCACCCAGGGCACACGCTTAAATACTCACAATTGGTCCAGCCGTTTAAGAGGAGTTCAGTGACATACACACGTACAGAAAAATTATATAAACATGAACAAAAGGATGGATGGTTGTTGTTGATTCGATTAGGTTATTAATTATTTGACGGCCGATTTACGCCCGGTCTCTGGAACGAAAATCAACACAAAAATTACCTTACAATTTGTGAAGTGCCCGTTAACTGTTGTGATTGATTGAATGAATTATCAACAGCTAAGCGTTTAATTTTGACGCGTCGATAATTTTCGTTCCAGAAACCGAGTGTTAGTGAAATTTTAACGTACATTAAGTGACTTATGAATAAATGCGTACATTGTAATGAGGGTCTTGTGTTCATAGAATAGGATATATTATACGTTATTTACTTTATGGGATAAGTGGGAAAGTAATCTCGTGGTAATAAGATTAGCCAGTTAGCAATGTGGTAGCGTGCCGGGTCGGATCTACAGATAGTGCAATCCACTGAGATGCGCCCCACTCCGCGATTACTGTACTGTAAGCTGTACTTTAGTACGGAGCGGAGCGGAGTGGGGCGCGTCTCAGTAGATTGCACTATCTATAGTATCGTTTGGCAGTCGTATGGGGGTAAAAGGGGTGAAAACTGGTAGAGGTTGAGTCACTGATAATAATGCTACCACTCATAGTAAAGGGTAATGCATATTTTTCGAGAAATTAATTTAAAAAAATATTGTTTCTAACCTCAAATCAGATAGAAATAAAAAAAGATCAATCAGATAAAGGGGGCACCCCCACCCTACCCTCACGTATGTGCGCCTCGGCTTCACCTCGGCCTACAATTTTACGATCGCCCATTAATGCCTTAGTGCATCAGTATTAGAATATCCTAAAATGTAAAAAAAACGTAAATAATAGTATTATAATATTAGACCCTCTAATAGCCTTGCTTATGTGTCACAGCTTCCATTTAAACACCGATAAATTAAGTAAATAAATAAATGTTAAATATAAAATAATAAATATTTATTGCACAATATATATTTAATAATTATACTGTTTGTGGACACTATAAATAGTAGGAAAATTTGGTATATTTTAATTTTAATTTCTATTGCTATTTTAGATATTTGCATTAATTTCTTTGTATAATTTTATTCAAAAAAAATGTTATTGTAAGTTGCGGTTATATTAAAGGGTGTGATAAAGACTATCAAACTGAACACTTTTCTTAATGGAACCAACGTCGTAATCGCGAAAAAATAATCAGCTGCCGAATTTCATTCATGAAGAACTTCATATCTAAGCAGTTTGAAAACAAAATCCCGTGAACACGATGACCACATCTGTTACCGCCCCGGTTCAATAGCGGCCGAGCGCTGCAAGCAGAAATAGACCTTACGATGTATAGATATGAACTTCTTCGATGGTATGTGTGACAATAACAATGCAATGCTTACAGCACTTTAGCTGGGCCGAGGCAGCGCCACTTAATCAGATAGGGATAAAGTGCCGCTAGCGGCACTCTATAGACTTCCTTAAAGTCTGGAACAGTTTATAATTTTGTCGTGATTACAAAATTTTGGTCCCATTAAATATGAACATACTGATAAATGCTGTATATTGATGCAAACAACATAGCTAATTCTAAGCCAACTCTTTAGTGATTTAAAACTGAAACGCCTATATATTTTTTTGTAGAATTAATTGGTGATATTTTATTGTTTTTTTTTTAACTTTTTCTACTTCAGCATATTTATTTCTTTGACTATTTGTGGGCGTCCAAGCAACAAGGGTCCAGTAGTGGGGTATTGTGTTAAGACTAGATTCGGTATCTAGAATAGTCAATTGATAGTAAGGATTTAAAAAATATTCAAAAACTGGCAAATATTTTTTTATCAGACATTTGAAGTTGAAATTCTGAAAAAGCTTGATATAGGTAGTCATTTACTTACTATAAGAATTCATAGATAGTTGAGCACTTATTAATAATCAATTAAAATTGCGAAATGCAATTTTTTCACCCAACTTTACAAAACTTCTTATACCTCGGAAACTAAATACTGAGAACTGGACCCTTTTTGCTTGGAAGCCCACATTTTATAGTATTCTTTAATAGTTTACAAGAAAAGAAACGTTACAACCTATTTTTATTCATTTACATCACCCGAAAGATTTTTTATAAATTACAATGAACAAAAATATGTATGACGAAATATAAATTGCTCAAAATTGTTTATTTTTAATTTAATTATAAGTATTTTATTACGTAAGAACCGAAATGATCGTTTGGCTTAAATATAGTGAAATATTGTGATTTATTAAATAAATATTAAAATATAAATAAATTAATAGTTGATTAAACAGATTTTTTTATTTCTCCTATAGCAAACTCTAAGAGATAACTGACCCAACACTGACCTGCGAATTGCAAAAAACAAAAGAAAGGGGGTTAAATAGCGGTTGAAAATGTTTTTTTTTAAAGTTAGAAACGTGGTAGCAGCTTTTTTACGCTTCTGTTTACTTATAAGTAAAAATTGTATCATCTTTTTAGGGTTCCGTAGTCAACGAGGCTCCTTTATAGTTTTGCCATATTTTTATAGTCCATCTGTCTGTCTGTTCGTCTGTCCGCAGCTTAGTTTTTGGAACCAGGTACCTATCCGTTTGCAAAAATAAATAGTGCTAGTTTTTGTTTAGAGTCTAGAGACACTAACGAAAATTTAATAAATGGTTAATGGTTGGTTGTAAATTAAATAAATGGTTGGTTCTGGATAAGTGGAAAAACTCACAGCGGTAGTATATCTATCGAAATTAAAAGGAAAACTATCACAGCTAGTAGTATTTTCAAGTTAACCAGTAATAATCGACCAATTTACATTTGCAGTTGAAAAAACATGTTCTTCGACTACAATGTTAAGTTTATCCTTGGGATAAATTCATTCGATCTACGGAACCCTTTATTGTGCGTGGTCCAATACGCACTTGGCTGGTTTTTTTGATAACTAAGCTCCTAACGCTCCTAAAGAAAACATGTTGCCGAAATCCCATCGGGGACACGGGTTCTGATACTGTGGATAGTCGCTACGTCCTCATCAGGGGCCGCGGCAGACGGGTTGCGGGCATGGCCCCTAAAGCCCCGCGGAGTGATATGGTGCCCGTGAACACGGGCACGTTCGTTGGGGGCCATGTAGGCCTAGCTTGGGGCTAGTGCGGTGGAAGCGCCACTTGCCTATGTGTGTGGATGCTTTGGTATTCAGCAGGAGAGTCACAGCTCTGATCTATAGTACCGCTTTCTTCACGCCACCACTGTCTGTCTCCACCAGCACGCTAAGCATGAACACAATAGAAACGGGTTTTAGTCGACAGAAGAATAGAGAAAATGACAGATAAACAATCTGTGATTTTGTCTATTTTTTCGTCGACAAAACCCGTAAAAAGGCCGTTTCTATGGCTGTTATGCTACGCGTACAGGTGAGACCTCCGGTTCACCGGAGGAGGCCCGTTGGGAGATGACCAGCATCATGGCTTGTAAATTGTAATAGAGAAATTATAACGCTTAAATACTTAAATAATTTAGAGCTATTCAAAAACAAAGATTCTAACATTCGTAAAGTCAAAATGACAGTTCATAGATGACATAAAATTCCTGTAAACATAGTAATTTATTAAATAAATTATAAATAAAATTTCAGTATATAGTTCAAAACGAAATCCGTACTGTGTTACTAGCTTTTGCTAGTAATCTTTTTAGGTTTGAAATTTAATCTAGCAAAACGTAAGTTTAGAAAGTTATTTAAAATGTTAAAAGAGCTTGAGTTTCATATTATTCATATTCATAGGGAGACCAAATATATCTGTCCCGCATCAGCGGTTGGCACAGTAATTTTTACCCCGCACCAGAGGAAAGATGGGCATCGGATATAATCAACCCGATACCGCACCGAACGGGTTAAAATACCTTTAGTTTTATGTATAATAAATGAATAATGCGTCTTATTTGGGACAGCACTCCTATACAGGCGAGTCCTATCACTGGCTGGCCGTAGATACGACGCATTGCGTGAGTTCAGTACATAACACGCAAGTTAAATCTTGCGTATAACTAACATAACTCACTCAAACTCAAAGCATTTATTTCAATTAAACCCTTTAGGCGATTAACACACGGCACTGCGCACCGCCGCGGTAAGCGGTGAAGCGGATCTCATGTCGCATTGGCCTCTAATAAATCCGTAGATGCACACACGTACACCGCCCGACCGCGCGGTCGAGCGGTGCTCGTTTCTACCGCAAACTGCTCGTACCGCGTGGTCGAGCGGTGCCGTGTGTTAATCGCCTTACAGGCACTTTTGAATTGTCAAAGAGTCAGTTAGTCAGAAAGTTGAAGCTTGTTGCCCATTCCAAAACGTAGATCTCTATGGAGAAGAACGGGCAAGAAACTCCAAGGACACTCTTTTAAATATAAAAATTACAAAATCCTGGGTACATTACTCTTGTTGATTCTTTAAGTGAGAACAATGTAAAAATAAATATAAAAATCAAAAACGATTAAAAATAAGCCCTGGCAGATAAGAGATGACCAGTCTCAACTGACGGCGCCCGTTCACGAACATGACGCGTGGATCAGCACTATCCAGCTCAACCATTTTGTAGGGAACCGAATGATCCAACTATACAGGGTTACAGGGAAAATCGTACTGAATTTTAAAGGAGGTTATTATTCAGGTCATTTCTGATGATTTTGATTCTGAAATAAAATGTCCGAAACTTAACCGTTATGGAAATATTAAATTTTAAAGATTATTTTTAAAAATCCTTTATTTTTTGGCTTTTAGTCGTTTTCTTTGGGATTAGAGCTCCTAGAGTCGGTGTTTTTGATGTATCTAGTTAGAAGACATGTCCATTAATAAAAATGATCAATAGAAACTGAACCTACTACTAACAGCTTAAAAAACTGCTCGACAACGGTTAGCATTATGAATTTTCCAATAGAGTGTTCTTAACTTTGATGGGCTTTAAAAAAAAAAAGTATGGAACTTATTCTGCGAATAACTTTACAAAGTTCTACGTCTCTTTAGCTATTCAAAAAGGTATATCATCTACTAGGTTTGTTCATAAAATCTTAAAATAATGTTATTAGAATAGGCCCATCTGGTAGTACAACATAACAGAATTTCGATACAAAAGAATCCGGCTTACTACCTGGGACTTTTAAACAATGAAAAAAGGTTTGGGTAGACATTGTTTGTGCCCGGGAGATGTGCGGTGACAAGTATTTATGTCATTCTAAATGTCTGAATTGTCAAATCGTGGATCGTGGTGTTTGTTTAGTCTGCTCATGCGATTCTTCCATGGTAGATGTGTTATCCGTGCCCTCCGATTTTTTTTTGTAAAAACGCGACTTGGCTTGGATTTTTGGACTGTTTCATCTTCTAACTGTGTGAAGTGGCTTGTAACTGGACTTTGATTTGTGTTGTGAACATGGCAACATTTACCAACGAGGAATATGCTGACATCCTAATGTGTTATGTATTTTGCGAAGGAGTGTCGTTGCGTGCACGCAATGAATACATGCTAAGGTATCCTACTCGCCGAGTACCTGATATTGGCGTACTTGACAGAGTTTATCGAAGACTACGAGAAACTGGTTCTGTTCTAGTAAGTCGGACTGACATGGGACGACCTCGTGTTCTTGATGACGACGACGAAGATAATGAAATACGACGTCTCTTTGAAGCCGACCCAACCACGTCAACAAACTTTGTCGCTCGACGGCTTGGTATTTCCCAGTGGAAAGTCTGGTTCGTAATGCACAGTTCTGGGCAATACCCTTACCATTACACGCCAGTGCAAGTAATTGAAGAAGGGGATCCATTGAGACGACTAGACTTCTGCAGATTTATGCTCAATACCGATAATGAAGATACGGATTTTTGACAAAGACGGCATCACAAACTATCATAACACCCATTATTGGGCTCCCAAAGCGCAAGGTAACCCCAAGAAAAAAATACCAAAAGGGTCACAAAGGAGATTCAGTCTTAATGTGTGGATGGGTATAATATCAAATAACTTGATAGGGCCATACTTCCTGCCCGATAACTTGAATGGCGAGACATATGAAAACTTTTTGAGGGAGGAGTTACCCTCTTTAATGCAAGACTTGCCTATTGCATTGAGACGAGACATGTTCTTTCAACATGATGGCTGCCCAGCGCACTACAGAAGAAGTGTTCGAGCATGGTTGGACGAGAATTACCCAAACCAATGGATTGGAAGAGGCGGACCTATAGCATGGCCGGCGAGGAGCCCCGATTTAACGTCGATGGATTTTTATGTGTGGGGTCATATGAAAAGCCTAGTATACGACAAAAAAATATTGATGCGGCTGAGGAAATGAGGCGGAACCTACGAACTTCTGTCGTGAAAAGTAATTTAAGAAAAAGAATGAGACTTTGTGTAAGAAATAGCGGCGGCCATGTAGAACATGAATTATAAAAATATTGCTAAAATTTTTGTCTTTTTTTTACGTATTTTAGCTACTTTTACCTCAAACTAAAAATGTACCCTCTCCTAACTTAACTGTTATTTAGGCAATGTTTTGCCTATTTAATAGCAAGTGTTATACCTTTTTGAATAGCTAAAGAGACGTAGAACTTTATAAAATTATTTGCAGAATAAGTTCCATACAATTTTTTTTATTAAAAGCCTGTTAAAGTTAAGAACACTCTATTAGAAAATTCATAATACTAACCGTTGTCGAGCAGTTTTTTAAGCTGTTAGTAGTAGGTTCAGTTTCTGTTGATCATTTTTATTAATGGACATGTCCTCTAACTAGATACATAAAAAAAACCGACTCTAGGAACTCTAATCCCAAAGAAAACGACTAAATCCCATAAAATAAAGGATTTTTAAAAATAATCATTAAAATTTAATATCTCCATAACGGTTAAGTTACGGAAATTTTATTTCAGAATGAAATTCATCGGAAATGACCTGAATAATAACATCCTTTAATATTCAGTACGACTTTCCCTGTAACCCTGTATAACCTGATATAAATGAGTCTTAAGCGTTCCAGTATAAAAAAAAAATATAGAAACTACCTACTTGGTGACATTAACTTCTTGGATTTGCTTCTTCCTGTATCGTAATGGTAAAAATAATGTTTTATAGCATTATTCGTTTTTTTTTTTTTCGTTATTTTGATTATAAAAGTTAAAATATATTTATGTATTGCTTTATTTAGACTCTTAGAAGAAGATTAAGAATTTTACCTCGTTTTTTTGTGTCACCTGTCATTACCTCAATTCCTTGCTATGGGATATCCCCATCTACAATCGCCCTCTTGTTCCCCAGACTGTTCGAGCTCCGTAATGAGTTGGTCCATATCATAGTCAACGATTACATCTACGTCGATTCGGAATTACAAGATCTTCAAATGACTCCTTTGGTTATAGAGGTAGACCTTCTTTGTTTCTTCTCTCACATTGGCATGAACTGCTGCGTCCTATATGACACTGATATATGCTAGTGGCCTTTTTTTTTTTTTTGGGTGGGAAATCATCAAATGACGTCTCCCGCTCTGGGTGGAGCGGGAGGGCGTGTCAGACTCTTACTGACTAAAACCCACCCGTGTTCCTTCTGTTGCCTGTGCAATGCCAGGGGGCCACAGTATCCCTTTCGGACTTTCCCGCAACCCCGGCAGGCAATGGTCTCATCGGACCCCTTCACTCGCTGACACTCTTTGAGGCGCGCGTGGAACACAACGCGCCGTCGACCCGGGCCTGGTCCTTACCGGACGGCGAGCTACCCATTGCTCACCGTCCGCAAGCCCGCGCCTACGGTGGCCGGGAATCAGCGATTGATTCCCGACTCCCAGGGCGTCTCCTCCTGCGGCGGCTAGGGGCGTGAGGGCGCGAAATTTGCCTCTCCCTCACGCGTTCCGCCTCCTCCTTTGCGAGCATTACTGCTTCGCAGAAGGAGGTGACGGCCTCCCATGCCCTCTCGCTCCGTACCATGGCCTGGACCAGGGCCGGACGCGAGAGATCCCCGCCACCGATCGCCTCCACGAGGACACGGCGGTGCTCTGCCCAAGCCGGGCATACCTCCACCGTATGCTCCACCGTGTCCTCCGGGCGATCCACGCAGTGATGACACCCGGGCGTTTCCTCCCGCCTTATCCGAAACAGGTACCTCCCGAAACAGCCGTGTCCGGTGAGGACCTGCGTCAGGCGGAAGGTGAGGACGCCGTGGCGCCTCTCCAGCCACTCCTCAAAGAGGGGACTTATCCAGCACGTCGAGTACGTCACGAGGCGGCACGAGTGGCGTGCCCAGCACTGGGTTGCGACAATCGCACTCTCCATGCCGCCATGAGATCCCGTCGGAGCTCTGTCCGCTGTGCCGCGATTTCTCGCGGCATCGGAGTCAAGCCCCGGCGTTTCGCCTCCTCGCGCCACTCCCAAATATGCGCGAGGACTTTTGCCTCCAGATCCCATGGCGGCAATCCGGCAAGGAGGCTCGCCGCCTCACCGGAGACCGTGCGGTATCCCCAGACCAGCCGGGTGGCCATGACCCTCTGGGACGCGTTCAACCTGCGGGCAGGCCGCCGCCTCAACGAACGCGCCCACACCGGTGCCCCGTACAGGGCCATGGACCGCACGATCCCCGCATATAGCCTCCGGCAGGAGGCGTTTGGACCACCTAGATTGGGCAGGAGCCGCTACAAGGCAGCCCCGGCCCGCTCCAGTCTGGGAGCCAAACGTCGGAAATGCTCCACGAAGTTCCACCGACTGTCGAGGACGAGTCCCAGGTACTTCATCGTCGACTCGACGCCGATGTGAACCCCTCCTACCGTTATTTGGGAACCCGACGGTGGCGCGTTCCGAGGACCATGAAAACACATGGCCTCGGACTTGTGCAAGGCCACCTCGAGTCCCAACTGCCGGATTCTGGCCACGATTGTCGCAACCCCGTGTGTCGCTAGTTCAGCCGCCGCCTGGTGCGACCTCCCCTGCGCCAGGACCAACGTGTCGTCAGCGTAACAAACGACGCTGACGCCATTGGGGAGGTCTGCGCGCAGCACCCAGTCGTATCCGATGTCCCACAGATGCGGCCCCAGGACCGATCCCTGTGGGACACCGCACGACATCTCTCGCCGGTTCCACTCTCCCTGGTGACCGGGGTAGATGATGGCCCTGTCCGTCAAATAGGCCTCGACCACACGACAGAGGTAGGTCGGCATCCGGTGATACCGGAGTGCCTCCCTGATGCAACTGCAGGGCAGGGTATTGAAGGCGTTGGCGATGTCTAGAGACACCGCCAAGACGACCCCACCCCGAGCCACCGCATCCCCCGTCGTGAGGGCTCGCACGCGCATGATGGCGCCCACCGTGGAGCGCCCCCTGCGGAAACCAAACTGGCTCTCCGCCAAATCCGGCCCCACCCGCACCAGCCGCCCGACAAGGCGGTCTGCAATTACTCTTTCAAAGAACTTGCCCACCTCGTCGAGCAGCACGATGGGCCGGTAAGCGGACGGAGAGTCCGCAGGGCGCCCCGGCTTCTTGATTAGGACCAGTTTCCCCGTCTTCCAACGAAGTGGAAACTGGCCCCTCTTCATACATGCGCTTAAGAGCCCCCTTAGTCGAGGCCCGAGAGCCTCTGAGGCCAGGACCCAGGCTTTCCCAGGTAAGCCGTCGGGTCCTGGGGCGGTATTTCTGGCATTCAGCCTACGTACCGCCACCCTCATCTCTACCTCGGTCACATCCAGAGCATCGTCGTCGTCGTCGGCGGTGTGGTCCGCATCAGGCACCGCAGTAGGCGGAGCCATGGGCGGGGAGGCGTGTTCCCCTCTCGAAGGGAACAGAGCGCTCACCACGTCCCCCACAAGCTGCGGCCGGAGACTCTGCGTCAGCGGGGGAGCCCATGGGCGGAGTTTCTCTCGCACCATTTTATATGGGCGTCCCCACGGGTCTCTGTTCAGAGTCTCCAGCGACTCCTCGTGGGCCAGTGCCCTGGCCCGCAGGATTTCCGCTTGGAGGGCGGTCTTCGCCACTCTGTACCCCTCGTACAGCTCCGCCTGAATGGCTTCCGTATCCGGAGGTCGAATACGGAGCCTGCGGTGCCTAGTGTACCGGCGTCGCGCAGTAACGCACGCATTGCGCAGTGTCGTCAGCTGACGCGACCACCAGTACACCTGGCGCGAAGCACGTCCGGGCTGGACCCGGGGCATTGCCACGTCGCATATCTCGGACATGGCCTCCCGGAACCACTCCGCCTCGTCATTGATGTCGGCAGGCCTGTCCGGTGATGACACCCAGGCCTGCACGATCGAGGCTTCCAGGAGGAGCTCCCGGTCCAGCTGCTTCAGCGCCCACCGCGGACCACTCGGGGCATGTCGGACCGGCGCGCTCGAGGTCTGGGCGGAGACGTCAAACCGGATGTACCGGTGATCGGAATACGTCTCCACCCCCTCCATGACGCGCCAGTCAATGACACGCGGCGACAGAGCGGGGCTAGTGAACGAGATGTCCACCACTGATTCACCCCGCATCCGCACACACGTGGGGACAGAACCCCGATTAAGGACGACCAGGCCTGTCTCCAGCGCCCAGTCCTCCACCATCCTACCCCGTGTGTCCGTATACCGGGAACCCCAAGCCACATTCTTGGCATTGAAGTCCCCGAGGACGAGCACGGGGAGGGAACAGAACCCGACGACGACGACTCTCAACTCCGCAAGGGAGTTGTGGAACTCGGCGAGAGTTCGGTTCGGGGAGAAGTATGCGCCTACCACGACAATCTCCCCGAACCGTGCTGCAACGCAACCCCGTCCTCTCTTAACAGCCTCGAGGGACGGGGTACCGGCGGCGGCCGACGAAATTAGGGCCACTGAGCCGCTCAGGTCCTCCACCCAGTCATCCCTGGGTGGGACAAAGTACGGCTCAGCGACCACGGCGATGTTAATCGACCACTGCGCCATGCTCTGGAGCAACAGATGCTGAGCTGCGGCGCAGTGGTTGATGTTCGCCTAGAGGAGGCGAAATGGGGCCATTATTGGCACTCCATTTCAGCCCCCTCCTTAGCCCCCTGTGAGGGCCCTGCGGCGGCGGCTGTGGCGGCGACGACGGCTGTGGAGGCGGCAACGGCGGCGGTGGCAGCGGTTGCAGCTGTGACGGCAGTGGCAGGTGGTTTGCCTCTAGCCATGGTGGGTAGAGCGCAGGCCTTGCTCCCAATCCGGTGGCCGGCTGGCTTGCCAGCCGCCGCACATACGACGCAATGCGGCGTGGCTTCGCACGAGCCGGCCTTGTGACCGGGCTGACCACAGCGGTAACAATGACTGCTGCGGTCCACCTCCGAGGTGCATTTAGCTCCCACGTGGTTGCCCACATGGCAGCGGAAGCACCTCAGAGGTCTGGGTTCCAGCAGTTTGACCTGCGCGGAAACCCAGCCCACCAATAGCCTTTGGCCCTCCCCGGCTATTTTCTTTGCCGCCGACACGGGGCAGCTCACCGTAATGGCTCGCAACCCCGTGAAGTCAGGACGGAGGGCGCCTTTTTTTTTTTTTTTTGGTCTCGGGGTGGAAAATCCTCATGGATGTCCTCCGCCCTGGGGCGGGCGAAGGGGTCTGTCAGACTCGTACTGACTAAAAACCACCCCGGTGTTCCATCTCACACCTACGTCGGGGGTCACGGGAACGCAGATACTTCCGCGACCCTCGGCTGGTGCCGGCCCGCCTCTGCGGGCCACCTCGAGTTTGGGGGGAGTGAGGTGTTAAACTCCCCCCTTACATCATAGAGAGGCGCGCGTGGAACACTACGCGCCGCCATCTCGGGTCCTAAGGAGTAGGGGGCGATGGATTTCCCCAGATCCATCGCCCCTGGACCCATTTAGGGGGGCTGGAAGAGGGCGTTATCCGCCCTCCGCCGACGCCCGGTGCGTCTGCTGCGGATCGGGTTAGCAGAAGCAATCTCCCGCTCCCTTTCCGCAGCCTCCTTCTGCGAGATGACTGCCACCGCGTCCCAGGACTCCTCGTTGCCGGCCATGGAATTCACGACGGCCGGCAGCGAAAGGTCACTGCCTACTCCAGAGACGAGGGCACGACGGAGGGCGCCTGCCCTAACCTGCTCGGCAGAGCACCCCCCAGCCCTAACGACAGCGGCCACCACCTGTCCCTCCGTCACGGAGTCGTCCAAGCCCAGAATACGCATGTCTGCGCATTTGGTGGGCCTGGACACCCGGGCCTCGTCCGCATTTATTGACGCCCTAAGCCTTTCGGCCAGAGCGTCAGCGGCCGGGCCGCTTGCCGCACCGGGGACCTCCAGCATCCGGGCCCCAGTCGCCGTGACCCTTATCCGGATGCCATCAGCGGCGCCGATCTCCTTGAGGTCCACCGTTGCCCCCACCTTGGCGAGCACGTCGCGGTAGGACACGCCCCTCTTCTCCGCCTCTGGCTGTAGTGTTATCACTACAGCTGCGGACTTCGGGGCGCGGAGCCTAGCCGCGACGCTTTGCTCCTTGCGCCGCTGCCGCCTCGCCTTTCTTTGAGCCGTCCTGTTCTTCTTCCCCGCCTTCCTCTTCTCGCCGGCTACTTGCCATTCGGCGTCAGCCGGTGCAACTTTAGGAGGAGGCGGGGTCGGCTGTTTCGCCGCTAGGGCCGGAGCCTTCGCCGCTAGAGCCGGGGGGTCTTTGCCGCCACGGCTGGGGCCCTCGCCGCCTGTGTAGCCGCCCCACCCTTGGTCTGCCCCGATGAACCTGGATTGGCTGGGGCAGCTGCAGTGACGGCATATGAGGCCGCCTTCCGCTGGCCAGCGGCCGGCAAGCTCGCCGCTAGAGGAGGGCGCAGGACGATGGCTTCTAGTGCGGAAAAACGAGACCACAAAGAAGCCATCTCCTGCCTAACCAGGGTCAGAACCCGGTCCTCCTCAGGCACGGGCCGTCCCTGCCCATGCTGCTCCCTCCCCTGTGGCACCTCACGGGGGCCGGCTCCCCGGATATATGCTAGTGGCCTGGATTGGCTACTTGCGTGTTCTGTGAGCTTACACAACGCGTCGTACATCCAGCCAGTAATAGGACTCGCCCATCAAGGAGCTCTGTCCCAAATTACACGCATGATTAATTTATTATGCATGAATCAAAAGGTATTTTAATAAAACACGTATACTAAATAATCAATAATGAAAAAAGTATGAAATTGCCGTTTTATTGTAATAGATACTTCGAATTGACTTAGAACCTTCATGGTTTGAGATTGTTGAGTGAAACTTTTTTCACATGGTACCTATGAAGTTCTTCTTTTAAAAAATGAGCAACATTTGATTATCGACTTTCAGTTGTTTTTTTTTATTCAGCTTAGACAAGAAAGATGGATACTTCGAAAATTCGAGTTATTTTTTAATACGAGTTCCAACGCGGAACTAACGCGGCAGAAACAGCTCGCAATATCAAGGTTGCGTTTGGAGAGGGGACTGCTAATGAACGCACCGTGATTTTGGTTTAAACTCTTTCGTGATGGATTTGAAGAATGAACCACGTGAATTAGCGGCATGGTTTAACGTTACCTTACCAACAATATTGAGTCATTTGCGTCAAACAATAAAGCACGAAAAGATCCCGTGATTGTGAAGCACGTCGCGCGTGTCTAGGGACGCCATTACGACTTTGCAAACGAATTCGGTCGTATAGCATCGCTATCTATGTCGAGACTGCCGGGTCTGCAGGGCTAACATGACAAGCGCGAGAAAACTCTTTTTCTCGTTTTGTCTACGATTCTGACGTCGTTCTAATCCCTAACATGACCGTAAACGACGAGTAAACTCGAAAAAGGCACTTTGACACTTCTATATCTCGCGACGAGAAACCGATGTTGCAAGTTATTAAAAACAAATTATTTTTATGATAGCAACATCGGCTTGAGATTCCGTTTTATTCATTCAATGGTGCTGATTCTCTTGTCACAAATGCCTCTAAACTAGAATAAAAATCACCAAAATTTAGATTATTCCTGTCTACCGACGATTTTCCATTCTGCAATAGACTAAAGTGAACTATATTTTAGATTGACCGCACTGAGCATTTAGTGAAAATAGCAATTTTGCTATTCAGAATTTTACGTTCTACACCTAAAATTTTGATTGTCTATTGTCGCGATTAAACAGGTGGAAATTAATTGTCATGAACTAAAATTCACAACAACACCTCGACGACGGTTTTTCTTTTCTCTTGCTTAAATCTCGAAAATGGTGTGTCCTATTGAAAAGTAATGAAAATTTCGACCCCCTTTATGAAAGCCATAAATCACTATTACTCAACATGTAGGTAATATTTTTTCATATTTTCCATACAAAAAACGAAAAATTCCGTATAAAACATGTCGTTCCAATATAAACAGTAGTTTAAACCTAAGTATTTTCATTATTAATATATTGTAAAACAAAATGATGACTAAAATAAGTACAATTAAGAAACTGCCATGTTATTTTGGAGTTTTTTTATTGTATGATAATTTTGTCTACTCTTCTCGTCGTCAAAATCGAGGACGAGTAAATATGACTAAATTACAGAAGAATCGGAGATTGTCTCGTCTTGAATTGTCAAAATTCGATATAACTAAGGTGCCATGTTAGGGTTTGTCGAGAAAACATCAATTTTGACAGAAGGAGTCGACCATTTTGTATGGAAGTGCTGTCAGAAAACGAGAAAGTGACCGAAATAGACCAAAATTACTCACGGGAGGGTGAGTAATTTAGTCGCGTGTGTCATGTTAGGCCTGCTGGAGTAGATATGAACGCCGATGGCCAATTCCACGGCGGCGGCGTGGCCTGAAAATTTCCACAGCGGCGGGGGCGTCGCGGTGTGCCCGGCTGTGGGCCTTAAATATATTTTTATCAGGGAGATATATCTTATAAAAAACTTAAATAAAACCATATTGTTTAAAAAAAAAAATGCTTTATATTTTTTAATAGGAACGTAATCGTTGTTAATTAAAACTTTAGTCTTCTAAATAATTGGAGATCACATTTACTGGAAAATAATAATTTCAGTATTTTCAGTGGAAGAGAAACTGAGCGTTTCTAATCACAGCTCTCTATAAAAACTAAAAAAAAAACAGATAATATTTTTATCAACATAAACATTGTCAAAATATGTATTATTCTATAATAATGTAAAAAAATAACAACAAAACAATCATTAATAAGTAATAAGTACCTATTTAAAGTAGTATCATGTCATGTATTTATAATTAGTTAGAAAACAAGTTGCGACTCGTCGCGCGACGGGCGGCGCGGCGCGCCGCTTGCTCCACTCGACGACGACGGCGACGGTGGCGTGGCGGCGGCGCGGCGCGGCGCTCATAATTATGTAGCCTGGAGTGGCGACAGCGTACCGGAGAATGTAGCGTTGGAAGGCCTCCCAGAAGGTGGACCGATGACCTTGTGAAGGCCGCAGGAATCCCCTGGATGCGAGAAGCACAGAACCGATCGAGGTGACGGTGCTTGGGAGACGCCTGAGTCTAGCAGTGGACGTCTTTCGACTGAAAAATGATGAATGATGATGATGTTATTTTATATTTGGCTATGGTAGCTTTTGCCCACGGCTTCGCCCTCATAGATGTCGCAAATTAACGCTCGGGAACGTACTACCGGAATAACATACATAATAGCCGATGAAAACGTCTGTAGATGCCGCCAAAACATAAGACTGCCTCGTTGGTCCAGTGCTCGCAAGCGCTACTACTTAACATGAGGTCCTGGGTTCGATTCCCAGGTCGGGCAAAGTGTCATTGGGTTTTTCAATCTGAAATTTCTCAGAGCAGCCCGGAGTCTGGATTTGTACCCGGTTGATGGCAATAGGCTCGCCCCCTATTACATGGGACTTAAACATAACTGGCGAAATGTGGATGTACTTTAAGCACACCTCTGCCCAACCCTTCGGGGAAACAAGGCGTGATGTTATGTTATGTTATGATTATCAAGAGCACCACCCTATGAATCTCATTCCAGCGCCTAAAGACCCTTGAAGCACTCCGGCCGTTGAGAAAATGCCTTCTTGACACCAGGGGGCCAAACAGCACCTCTATTAGCAGTATTATTTTGATGTTACTTCAGTGCGAGAAAGAAGTGGAGCTATAGATAGATAGATAGAATACTGTTTATTGTACACCATAAAAATTACAGACATAAATTTAGAAATTTTACATAGGGTGACACAATGGGCGGTCTTATCGCTTAAAGCGATCTTTTACAGACAACCTTTGGATGGATTAAAGGTAACACGAGAGACAATACTGCAGGTAGTCAGCAGTGTACCATCTACATATACAATAAATACATACATAAAGCATAAACATATATATATTGAAATGTATACATCGATATACATAAATAAAATTATAAATGTACGGTTTACGTACATAGCGTCAGGCTGCAAACGCAGCAACCTACTTTTCTCTTTAGTATTTAAAACAATGTTTAATATAATTTTAACGTAGTTGACAAGTTACGTACTTACATCGAACATCGCGGATTAGCATCCAACCTACACTTTGTTGTGATCGGTATTTATACTCTAATAAACTTTTAGAGTTACCAAGTCTGTGTGTGTTTGCGTCAACTCACCTAACTCCAAGAACTGGCTTACTTGCCACTTCTTACTTAAACTACGAGTGTAAGGTGCCGACTACTACGGGATCTTACATTTAATGGTCCTTCGAGCATTTCACTGTTTGGGGTATCTCTGGAAACGACAGCGAATCGGCTTGGCTGGCCTTCCACAAGCGGATCTCACCAGTCAAGTTGAGAAGGCGCGCATATTCGTAGAAGGAGAGCTCTGAGCAAGCAGCGAAGAGGGGATACTATAGAACTTCTTCGTGAATCAAGCGTATAAATAACTACTACAATCTACTACACACTACTACTACAACTACAGCTTCTGGACTACGACGTGAACTGCGTGTAATCCGACGCCTACAAACTAGAAGACACCAAACTACGTGTTCTTCAATACCTACTTTACTACTACATCTTACTATTGCTACTACTTTCGATTAACTGATCGATTACATCAAGATGAGCGACATCACTATACAAAACGAAGTCTTCGAGTCAATCAAACGTCTCTGTTCTAACTACCAGAAGGACAGCGCGTCTCGAAAAGGAAAGGAGTACTTGACACAAAGGTTAGTGTCATTGGAAAATCTCTGGCAAGACTTCAACACTAGACACAATGTATTACTTGAACGAGAGGACAAAGGAACACCATATTTTACTGCGAACATTTATGAAAAGACAAAACATATGTACGATACCACCAGGACTGATATACTGCAGCGGATGTTGGCCTGTGAAGGAAAACAGGCTGAAGTTGTAATCCCTCATCCTACGGGAGTAGATACCAAGACTAAGGAACTACTTGACCGACAAGAATGTCACATTAAAGCACTTGAACGAGCTATGTCCAAGATAGAAATAGACTCCATTACTGAAAAATGGGAGTTAGAGGATCACCTAAGCGTCCTAAAAACCAAGTGGGACACTGTAGAGAAATGTCACTGGGAGCTTGAAGCTATTCTGAAAGGGTCAAACGAAGTATACAACGACTTGTTTGCCAACAAAGAACGTCAATACGATGTTATGAAAAGATCTCTCAACTCGAAACTATGGACAAGCGCAAACTACCAAAACTTTGCACCTAGGATTCAACTACCGGAATTCACTGGAAACTACAGTCAGTGGATAACGTTCAAAGATATGTTTTTGGAGACAATTCACAACAATGCAAACGCTTCGAAAGCGCAGAAGATGCAGCACTTAAAATCTAAGCTTAGAGGAGAACCCGAACGATTAGTTCAACATTTGGTCGGCGCTGAAAACTATGAAACATGTTGGGAAATTCTTAGTCAGCGATACGACAACAAAAGACTCCAATTTACAAACTTGATGAATACTTTGATGCAGTTACCATCCATCCAGCAGGCTAACGCGGCTGTCTTGAAGAAAATGCATGACGTAATTAACGAATGCATGAATGGCCTAGATAACATCGGCCTAAATACATCAAGCTGGGATCCAATAATCGTGTATTTGATGGCACAGAAGTTGGACTCAATATCTTACACTGAGTACACCAGAGAAGTAGAGCATCCAAAGGAAGTCCCGGAGCTGGGTGAATTTTTAGGGTTCTTGGAGACGAAATTCATGGCGTTAGAAGCAGCAAAGGGTTACCAAAAATATGCATCAAACCAACATAAACAAACATTCAGCAACAGAACGAAATTCAACTCCAATAAACCATCATATGAACAGCATAGAAAAGAAACATCAAGAATATACCATACGTCATTCGGTAAATGTCTTCTGTGCGACGGTTTTCACGTGATCATGCAGTGTCCAAAGTTCATTGAAATGGACACACGGCACAGAAATGACACAGTAAGGAAGTTACAAATATGTAAAAACTGTTTGTATAAGCATGGCGACACAGAATGCATGTCAAACAAAACTTGCAAAGAGTGCAATAAACCACATCACACGATGCTACACTACTCAGCGCAAAAACCGTCATCAAGTTATAATATGAACAATATGGGTCAACGATCTCAACAACGGGAATACCAACCTTCAACATCAACTAATCAACATAGTTCGAACCATGTATCAAACAACGACATTATGGAAATTTTACTTACCACTGTGGAACTTCAAGTAAAAACTTTAACAGGAGACTTTATAACGTTGCGAGCTTTACTTGACCAAGGATCACAAGTAAACCTCATCACGGAGAACGCAGCTCAACGACTTAAACTACCTAGAAAAAGGATGAACGCTACGATCTCCGGCGTGGGTACCATTTCGGGAGATTGTAAAGGACAACTACTAGAACTGCACTCTTACTCCTGGTCACTTTCTAACTGGCAGTGCTACGTTGTCATTACCTCAACCGGAGCCTGACGACAGAAAGATGGATCTGAGAAAACGTTGGCAACTAACGGAGCACATGCTGGATCAATTCTGGAAGGCATGGTCCAATGATTATCTAAATACATTACAGTCTAGAAGCAAGTGGAACAAAACTATACAAAACCTCAAACCAAACGATGTCGTACTAATCAAAGAAACAAACTTACCTCCTGGTAAATGGGCCATGGGACGAGTAATGGAAACCCATCCCGGTAAGGATGGTTTAGTACGAGTGGCTACCCTTAAAACAAAAACTGGAGTGATAAAACGACCCACTGTCAAACTAACTGTACTACCACAGCAAGAAAACCTGCAAACTACTGAAGAAACAACAAAAGAGAAGAAGATACAGAGATAACAGAAAACCAAAGAAGAAAAAGGAGCACGGGAACCAACAAGCACAGCTTCCTGACCTTAGCTCTTATAACTGCGATAGGACTGATAGGAACCGCACAATCGTCACCAGTAACAAATAATTATAAGGTGACCTCAATAACCAACAATCAAACAACTATTTCACTTTGAGGAAACAACTATTTCACTTTGAGGAGCAGTAAAACTGATCCTGCTTTTATGTGTACATGTTTAATTTTTTATTACCTATTTACTCATTTACCTAATGTTTACTCTTACACTGTTTATACTTTTTATTACTTACGTTCTGGGATTTTTACTTTTAAACTGTTTTATGTACTGGATGCTCATCCCGCCTTTTGCCCTCGGGAGCATGTACGGTTTACGTACATAGCGTCAGGCTGCAAACGCAGCAACCTACTTTTCTCTTTAGTATTTAAAACAATGTTTAATATAATTTTAACGTAGTTGACAAGTTACGTACTTACATCGAACATCGCGGATTAGCATCCAACCTACACTTTGTTGTGATCGGTATTTATACTCTAATAAACTTTTAGAGTTACCAAGTCTGTGTGTGTTTGCGTCAACTCACCTAACTCCAAGAACTGGCTTACTTGCCACTTCTTACTTAAACTACGAGTGTAAGGTGCCGACTACTACGGGATCTTACAATAAACATGAAACAAGAGCAAGGAACTATATGTAATGATGATATTTAAGGAGAAAGGAAGTTTATATTTACCAGAATTTTAAAAGTGGACAAAGATTGAGCACGCCTTATCGACACGGGCAAGGCATTCCATAACCGTACTGCTACACAGGACGTCTAGCTCCATCTCTTTCCCACGCTAAAGTAAGATTAAAATAATACTGCTAAAAGAGGTGGTGTCAGTTTCATACCAATGAATAAGTGTTTTGCGAACTTGATTCTTATTACTACTAGACATTTTCCAACTGACAGGTGTGAGGTACGCACACACGCACGCAACACGAATTACGTCACTACTCAACTGTAGATACCCAAGTAAAATAGTTATGTAGAATATAAGCTAACCAATTGTGTTGATAATTCTTATGAAAACAATAGTATAGGATACAGATACGGATAGTATTCATAATCGATTGTCACATAACAATCGAGGCCTGTGTTTTTGTATTCAACTGTATGGCTGGCATATTTTCAGTTATGGGTAAGTAATACATTTAGTTTGAAAACCACCGTGAATACGAGCGTTTCTCTGTAAAAGGCGAGATTTTATTGGGTGATTTGACAAAAACGCTTTTTTTTTCAAGTGTTCGTGTGTTCTAGACCTTATGCAACTTTTATTTAAGTGTTGAATTTGAGATTACAGTTTGCAACTTTATTTTTGAAGAATTTAAAGTTTTGTGTAAATATTTTATTTATGAACCTTTATTAGCGCATATATTTTCAAAGGTAAGACTATAAATATTATACCTGGAGTATTTGAGGTTTTAATTTTTTTCTTGCATGTAAACAAGTGGTCATAAATTACTTACACCACAAAGCGAATACTCCGTGGTTAAAACATGAAAATAATTTAAAACCAATAGATTAATAAACCATTGTATTATAAAGGTACAATCATGTACAGCGTCGTTTTGTATAAATATTAGCAGTGTTATTCTGTAAAACTCTTTTCCGTATTTAAAAAAACCTTCAAAATCTAGTCACGTTTAGTTAAAAAAATTACAAAAAATTTAGGTAAGTAAGACGTATTTTTGACAAATTAAGTGCCGAATTCACCGATGAAACAGAATGCGATCAACACAACTCAGTGTCAAAATTGTTATGGAATATTGATACTGACCGCCCTTGAACGCGATTAAATTCGCGCTAAGACTGACATTTGGATGTAAACGTACTTAAAAATATAGAAATTACCCCCATACAACAGTGCCTGGGCCATGCCGTACCTAACTTCAAACTCAAACAGTGTTGAACAGTAACAATAGGTTTTATTGTCACTTCACTTCCAATTAAAAATAACCTTAGTAATGGGTTTGGCCACAGTCCGGTAAAACAAATATTATATCGTCTCTTTTAGTTGGTTTAATGAAGGAGAAATTATGTAAGTACTGACTCACAACCTGTATTGGCAACTGATTTAGCATTGTAGAACAAAAGAATGCTATGTTTACAAAAAATGCAAAATGAGAATGTAATTTTAATCTAGCACTGTTATGTAAGCTCCCAGGAATGCATCACCCACCATAATATTGTATGTTAAGAATGTTGCTGTTTAAACTTCTACTCAAATCTAATTACTCGAGGCAAATGCTAATAACTAAAAAGAAAGAATAACATTTTTTTATTTGGCAACAGATCGTGAAGCATAGAATACAAATTATACACCAAACAATAAATCAAAAGGATCTTGGCAAGTAATAAACAAAAATAAACCATTTACTGAACCAATTTCCCAATTAAAAATTCATGATACCACAATCACTGATCCAACAGAGATTGCAAATATTTTTAATAAGTAATTATTTTATTGACTAGACAAAACATATTATGACCTCAAAACCCGACGTAAGTAGCTTGAAAAGTAACCCTCACTCGATGTTTATGCATCCAGTATTACCTCAAGATGTTATGAGAGCGATGGGTTTTTCCAACAAGAATTTCTCAGCACTAGCCTAGTCTGGAATTGTGCCCGGTTGATGGCAATAGGCTTGCCCCCTATTACATGGGACTTAAAAAAAACATAACTGGCGAAATGTGGGTGTACTTACAGGTACACCTCTGCCCAACCCTTCGGGGAAACAAAGCGTGATGTTATGTTATGTAAATTTGTATATCAGTTCCGGAGTATTTCCTAACAAGTTAAAAACAGTTAAAGTTAAGCCAATAAAAAAACAAATAAAGATTTGGTTGGAAAAAATAATATATGACGCGATAAATAAACGCTGTTGACAATTTAGCGAATATGATATTAAAAAACCAGTTCGCGCAATTTTAACTGATATGGCGAGGGCCTTTGACTGTGTTGACCATGAATCTCTGATATTATACGAGTACAAGCTAAACATCACAGGTACGAGATATGCATGATCTCATGATGATATCTCAGCAACTGAAAACGGCTCACAGAAATTTCAAAAATATGTTTAAAAACTAAGCGTGAGTGAGTAATACTTATCATAACGTCGACTTATTAGGTATGGCGTACCACAGGGCACTGTGTTGGGCCCTTTATTATTTTTAATTTATATTAACGATTTGCCACGATGCATAAAACATCCCATGGTCTTATTCGCTGCCAATAGTACTGCCCTGATTAAATGTACAGACCTAAAAACATATGAGCATCACACTGGCTTGATCAAAAAAAATTAAAGGGAAAAGGGAATAAACATAAGATTAATGTTATGCATTTTTATCAAAGTATATACCACCGCAAACTTTAAATATAAATTACAATGGACTAAATTAAATTATAATGGTAGATAACCAACTAACCTGGAAGCCATACGCAGACAAAGTATGCAAAAAATCAACTACAGCAACGTATGTGATTTTAAATCTATCCAGGAAAGTGAATATGCCCACCAAATTAGAAGCTTACCATGGTTTAGAAGCGTCACTTCTGAGATCGGGGATAGTATTCTGGGGAAATTGTATTCTGAGAGAACAGGTACTCAAGGCTCAAAAACGGTGCATATGGGCAATGTTCAACATGAAAGTAATAGATAGTTGCGTACCTGTATTCAAGTTCCTAAAGCTAACATTCCCATCACTTAACATTTTTGAAAAAGCTGTTTTTGTAAAATCAAATATGCATCTTTTTAATAAATCGTCTGACAATAGAACACGTCCAGTTAGAAGGCAGTATACAAACATGCTACGTGTTAGTGGTTAAGCAAAACACTGCATTATTAAGGAAAAGTGTTTTAAATATGTGCCCGGTTATCTTTAACAAAATACCCGATGGAATAAAAAACGAGTCTATTGCACTGTTTAAAAAGAAATTGTCAGTCTTATTAATTGACAATAATGTTATTACTCCATTTGTGAATATCTAAATGATAAAACTTTATAGTTACCTAATTAATCCTGATGTCTTTAAATCTTTTAATTCTTTATTTTATTTTATTTACCATTTTATAAGAATTTTCATATTGACAGTATTTTCAGACTATCAAGAGGGAACAGGGCCTGCGAGGAATTTGAAAAATAGGTATTAGAAGAAACTATTGCCGTCGTCTTACCTCACGTCTGCCTCCTTAGAGTGCGATAGGGACAGCTGCAGCTCAGACCGATTATATCACAAATAAATGGATGAGATCAACGTTTTGTATTTCCCTTTTTTCTCCTTAAAAACTGAGCCGATTCAATTATTTTTTACATAAAATTTTTAAGAATTTGTCTAGTTTTCTATCATTTTATTTTATGTTAAAAACATTCAACTTTTGGAGGGTTATATTTTCATTAACAGTAAGTTGCTGAAAAAAAGGAAATAACAGGGACGTGTCTTCAGCAAACCTTGATTTTATGAAAAAAAAATGATTGCTCTAGCTAGAGGCATTATGCAGGAAGATAAAAGGGGAATACATTTGTATGGAGAATCGCAGGCCCTGTTCCCTCTTAAGCACTTGTACTAAATGTTTGCATGCCTAATTTAAGGTAGAATATATAAGGATCCAACTTCACTATTGTCTCGATCAGTACCGAGGGCACAGATTAGGTACTAATCAGTGCCGAGGGCTCCTGCGCTTACACACACATTCTCAACGTTTTTGTAAACTTGATAACCACAAGTAAAGCGCGCGTCGCTTTGCGAGATAAAAATACTTTAAAAAGTTGTATGTTTAAGCAGGTGTTTTTACAACACACCTACATAAATGAATGATAGGCAAATACGGTAGTTTCACATAAGTGATTGAAAATGATTAATGGTAATAAGTACGAAAGTTTTATGAGGTTTTAACATTTGTGAAACAAATTAAGGATGTAGCTAGGTAATAACATTGTAAATTGGTTTGTTTACGATAAGATTTCATTAATTATTACAGAACATTGAATGGGTAAATCATTTACAAATGTGAAAAAAACCCTGTCCGATCTGAAATGGCAAACAACCTTATATAATATTATAATAATTACCAAAAAGTAATAAATAATCTTATTATTATTGAAAATAAAAATGTTATTGCTATTTCACATTTTACCCCAAATACAAAAAAATATTGCAAATTTTCAACAGGGGTCATAAGTTATGAGTTATTACTTGTAGATTCCCGCTAAATGACCGCCGCCCACGCCCCGGTAAAAATACCAATTGAAACAAATAGTGGCGATATTTTTTATCTTTTTTCCTGAAAATAACTACCTACATAAATAGACTCAGTGCGATACTTAAACACACTCGCGAATCGGACAGGGTTTTTTTACATGTTGTATTACGAAGGTCACTTATCTATTTTTACACTCTGTTAGGTTTTAATTTTTAAATGAATAGTAGATGTGTGTCTTGCTCATGATGACAAATTAAAAAAAGGCTTTAAAAAATAGATACAAGTTGTAATTTTTTGTCGTCAACAGCACCAGCAAAAAAAAACAAATAATAAATATTAAATAAAATTACGATAATTCATTCCTTGATACATAAGATGTTAGTAATACGACATACTACTTAAAAGCTATGTTAGTCATAAATGTAATACAAAATTTCAATTCATTATAATATGTTGCACTCACCTGACGCATCGGGTACCATCGCGGAAATTGGTGGTTTACCACTTTTCGACCTTATTGTTCATGGTCGCATGCAAAGTTTTTGGTCCATGTGAAGTTTTACGGGTTTTTTTTTCCCATAATGATATTACAAGTAAAAAACCGGTCAATGAGGTCTCCGTAGTTGGGATGGAATTTATCCCAAGAACAAACACTGTAGTTTAAAAACATGTTCTCCCATACATTCCAACTGCAAATGTAAGATTAGTCGATTATTACTCGTTAACTTCTAAAGCGTACTAACTAGTAAATGTTAGATAGGTTATACGTGCTCTGAAAAAGTGACAAGACGAAGAAAACTTGGCTAATTAGCCAAGTGTTAACGTGTCACTTTTTCACTCCCTATAATTACGACATGCCGTCCTACTTCCACGTGTCTTCTAATAATATATAACAAATCATTTGAAGGTCAAATGTTGGGTAGGTAGCCTTTCTACCTCTTTTTACTTCTAATAATATCATTGATTTTTCCCGTATTTATTAAAGCTTCTGTGTTCACCCTTAACTCTTATAATGTACTATCTCAACTAATCTATGATGAGTAATAACATGACCAGCTCACAACAATCACAGTTTATTTAATAAATAACTTGTAATAACTCACGTAATATGACTTTAAAGTCCATTACAATGACCCATTGTCTACGTTAAAGATGTGTGAATTATTGTCAAAGATATAAAAGATGTTTACTAAACATTAAACTTATGACGTAATGTTTTTGGTATTATAAACGACTGACTATTTCTATTTGTTCTGGTCCTGCCAAAAAAGTTTAGAAGAAATCAATAGACAGGCAATGTATAAACAGACAGACAGTTTGACTAATACATACAAAAAGCCATAAACATTAGAAAAAAAAAAGGAAAAATTTAATTGAAACCATTTTGTCACCGACTGTCTTTTATCAATGTGTGCTTATAGGCACGTCTATGTATGACATTTTTAAATTTCGAATTATTTTTAATAAGACGTGCTGACCAACTGAAATCATTTCAACGCATTCGTTCAACTAAGTGGTTAGTAATTAAAATTGTAATAATTATTTTTAATGAATTTGTGTTCATGTTAGTTACGTTGCACAATTCATTATTTTGTTTTTAATTTGTAAAATGTGAATTTCCTATTAATATTTTAGTATTTTTTTTTAACTGTAGAATGTGATACGTTATTTATTATTTCCAAATATTTATTGTAAAATCAATAATAAGGATAGGATATAATAGGATAATTATCCAGTGCCTGTGCTGTGAACAAGTGGGAACTAAAGAAACTGAACTGATATATTACTTTTTTTTTTTAAATAGTCAAAAGAGGTTGAATAGGTAATTATCGAGGTGTTATTTTCCTATTTATGTAAGTTTTAATTTTGTTTAACTAACCTACTTCCATATTGGCTAACTAACACTTACATTCTGAAAGGAATTAAGGACACATTGCTTTAAAAAAAAAGTCTGTTCGACATCGTAAGTACCGCAATGAATTGTTGAATTGCCAAAATGAAAGTGATTGTGATGCCCGTTAATTACACTAGGCGAAACCGAAATGAATGCCTAAATAATAGAGCGCTGTTGGGTTTTCAACGACGAAAGTTGAAAATCCAACAGCTGGATTTATTTAGTTTTTGCCTAGTGACTGAAAAAACGGGCATGAGTATGGTGCGGAGCTAGGCCGCTGCGCTGTTCTGACCTACTGCTGGGAGAAGGCCTCCTCTATAGTAAGCAGATCTCCCTCTTAGTAGATCTCAGGCGTAGTAAGTCCCTCCCATAACGGAATAGAACGTTCACGTTCAGTGTCCCGCACAGTGTTAAGTTTATTTAACCATTAACTGAGTTGTGGAGGACAGGCACTGCGATAACAGCAATAAGTATAATTTTTGTCCAAATTGAGTTAAACATAGATTCGGATTCAGCGGAATTAGCTGTACGATTTGTTCTGACTGTCATTTTAATATCTTAACGGGAACCTTTAAATTTCAATAAGGATAAGGTTGTTAAGGCAGTAAGTAAATTGTATGTCAAGTTAACACTTACCAAACCTAACTTACGGCGAGTTTCTTTCCTTGGAGTTTCTTGCCCGTTCTTCTCCATAGAGATCTACGTTTTGGAATGGGCAACTAGCTTCAACTTTCTGACTAACTGACTCTTTGACAATTCAAAAGTGCCTGTAAAGGGATAATTGAAATAAATGCTTTGAGTTTGAGTTTGAGAGTTTAAGTGCGGTATCATCATTAATGTCTTACTTTTGCTAATGATATGAGCAGTAACTTTATACTTACTGCGGTTATATTAAGCAAATTGATGCAAAAATTATTAAACTCGTAATTGATATAAAATAGTTTTTGTCATTTAAAAGTATTCTAATAGAAATGCATACATATTTAATCATTACACAATTAAATAATTCTACACATTTAAAAAATCATAATGTAAATAAGTTAATAAAACAAGTCAGAAAAGGTAAAAATGTGACGAAAAACTTTGAGCGCCAATAGGGATGCTGACTAAAAAATATTTTTTATCCGTCAGTTAGATCATTAAAAAATATTGGACATGTATTTTTTTCTTTTTTTAAGAATACGGCAATAAATGTGCCATGACGTTGCGAGTATGTAGATTTTATACTTACTTGTGATAGCGACCCCCACTCCCCCAACTTTAATGCATTTTATCTAAGTATTTTTTTTTATAAATATTTTAAAGCAAAAAATACGTGTCTAATATTTTTTTCACCACTCCCGCACGAAAGAAGCGTCTTTCCTCTACGAAAACAGTGAGGAAAGTTGGTTTTTCCTCACTGCTTGAACAGTGAGGAAAGTTGGTTTTTCCTCACTGTTTGGACAGTGAGGAAAGTAATGATCCCGTTCAGAAACTAACCTTGTCTGATTTTTTTATGTTAAGTTTTAAAGATATTTTAAAATATAAAGAATTATTTTGATTTGCTTTGTGTCTATTTAATTTATTTACCTATGATGACTGAATACTTTCTTGCTGGGAGTGGTGAAAAGTTTTGTACGCAACATGTCAGCAAGTTCATTTGCTATTCGTTTTGTTGAGTCTTGAGCGAACGAAGGATTGAAAAATAGAATCACGAGCGCAGCGAGTGATTATAAATTTCAATCCTGAGTAAGCGAAAGACTCAAAATCAAAACTCATAGGAAAAACGAACTTTCCTCACATGTTGGATAAATAACTATTTATCAACCGACTGACGGACGGACTAAATAGAATTTGTTTTTTTACCCAGGCATCTTCCCTATTACTCGAAACTATGCAAAACGTACTTACTGCACTTATCGCTTGCGCGGCAGGGCAGTCGTGTGGTCGTGCCATGTAATAGGTACTGATTCAGCTGCACCCGGTTAGACTGGAAGCAAACTCCAATAAAGTTGGGAAAAGGATGATACATGACAGATGATGATATTGTTATGTTTGTCTATGGCAACCTGGGCTGCCCCGCTATTATATACGTTGCTGACTTGCTAACATTATTTATCTACCCAACTATGGGAGCATGGTGGCCCAGTGGTAAAGGAAACTTACGAGTTGTAGATCGTAGGCTCGAATCCAGACAGTCGCTTTACTTTGTGTAAATTATTTCATCACCACTGCTCTCAAAATGGTGAAGGAAAACATCGTGAGAAAACCGGCCTGTCCCAGAACAAAAATTCGAAGACTTGTCATCTACCAACCCGCACTGGGCCCACGTGGTGGATTACAGCCCTCTCCCTCTCACTTAGAGGAAGCCTATGTACCAGCAGTGGGAACAATATAGACTGATTATGATGATCCAACTATCAAAAAGATTTTTTGAAGTGAAAACTTCTTTAGCGGCGTTGTGCACTTTTCTTGTGATGGGTAAAAAATGTTAAACTCGCGTCAGGACACGTGACCCTGATCGAAAATTCGTAAGACGGTGCAAAATTATTTAACAACGCCATCTAACAATGTGTACACTAAACCTTGATCTCAACGGAAGCCTCTGGTAGAACCTGGTTCGAATAACGTCAAACAGATGGCGTTAATAATTCAAGCGGCGTTGTGCACTTTTATGTGATGGGTAAATAATGTTAAACTCGCGTCAGGACACGTGACCTGATCGAAAATTCGTAAGACTGAAAAATGCACAACGCTATTATTCAAGTTTTCACTTCTGCCGAGTGCAACCCGTTTTTTTTGTACCCTACAAAGGTGTTAATGTTAAAAATACACTAAACATGATTGTACATGAAATGGTCAACAATAGATTGAACAGCTGGCTCCTATAATAAGTACAAATATAGCTACTTGCATCTCAGGAGCCTTATATTAAATCTCTATTACTGATAAGTAGCAGTGATAGCCTAGTGGTGTGACCGTCGGACTACAGAGTAATAGGTCTCGAGTTCGAACCCAAAGCACGCACCTCTGCCTTTTAGATTTCATGTGCGTATTGTATAATTATCACTTGCTTCAGAAACAGAGAGCATGTGCAGCCAAGTCAGACGCCCAAGGGCGGCTTTAAAACTCTGACACCAGGTTATAGATAGTGCAATCCACGACGACGCGCCCCACACCGCTCCGCTCCATACTAAAGTACAGCTTACAGTACAGTAATCGCGGAGTGGGGCGCGTCGTCGTGGATTGCACTATCTGTAGTAACTAACCACACCAAAAGAAGAAGATTGATAAATTATTTTATATCTGTTAGTAGGTTTGTACAAAAACTTTTATCTATACCCATCCTATAAATCCTCTATAAAAGTTTCTGAAACAGTTAGCTTATTGCCAACATTAAAACAAGTCAAGTCAAAACTTAAAACTGGTATTAGCGCCATCTAGCTTCTGTTGTACAGCACTACGGGTGGGGCTAGCATGTCGGTGATGCGAATTCATAAGTTTATGCCCTACCAAAAACCGCTCAACTCGACAAAAGTCGTTTTTACTTTTAAAAAATGTAATGGTGTACTTACCTACAGATTTTTACAGAATAACACTAAAATATCACGTATTTCAATCTATAAGAATTGATTGTAAAGTTTATCTAATCAACTCTATACCTAATCTTCATTTGACAACAAGAGGATGATAAGGCACATTTATAAAAATAAAATTGACATAGCCCCCGCAGACTAAGTAGCTGAAATTGCAATTTCAAATCAAATTAAAAATCTTTAATTCAGTGAGGACTTAGACAGGACGTTTGGTAAAAGGACCGACACAATTTTCTTAGGGGTAGGTAGCGTCATATCCTAGTTTTGAACCATAATACCTGTGTCTTAGGTGTCACGGTAGGTAATTGAGAAAATAATTAGATTTTTCTATTAAGTACCCGAAATATCGTCACAACTTTCTTGTTTGTGGTTGTAATACATAGAACGCTACTCTTATAATTTTTCGATGTTATCGGCAATAATTTTAAATTAATTTCAAAAACAAAAATTAAACAATTTAGTGCTAGCAAAAGACACCAGAACTCCCTCAAAAAAAAAATGTCGATCCTTCTACCAAACATAATGTATAGAGTTAGTACTCGTAACATGTAACATTGTCCTTAAAACGAAGTGTTAGTAAAAAACACGATACGATGGCGCATGTAACTTGCAATGACAGCAGTGAACTACATACGGACAGCCCACTCTGTCGCAGCATTCATTTTCAGCAGGGCTAACATGACAAGCGCGAGAAAGCTCTTTATCTCGTTTTGTCGAAATTTGTCTACGATTCTGACGTCATTCTAATCCCTAACATGACCGTACAGAACACTTATAGGGTTCGCCATGTTTTGAGCCATCATCGATGCTGCGCGCTTGCGCATTATCCTATACTATTAAATGAGCAATATTTGTAATCACGTTCTCGAAAACGGCTCTAACGATTTCGATGAAAATTGCAAAATGGGGGTTTACGGGGGCAAAATCCAATCAATCAATCAATCCATCTAGCTAGGTCTCATATCTGGGAAAATTCGTTTTCTCTATTTTCACAGCCTCGGGAATGTGATACAACGTTGGTATACCTAGATGATATGTTTATCTATTTCCACCCGAGCAGACGAGCTCGGTCGACCAGCTTTCTAATTACGCAACATATTTTCGTAAACGATAAAGACAAATCTGTTTCATTTTGACAGTTCAACAACATTCATTGCGTTATTTACGTTGCTCTGCAGTTTTTTTTTTCGAACTTACGGAGCAATGGATTAGCAATCTGTTTCAAAACGATTCAGATTCGGATTGATTTTGCATTACGTAATTAGGGTACAGGTACTGTGTGTCAAGATGAAAGCCATTGCTACTGCTAGTGTGTAAAATAATTACCGCGCAGGCTTAGTTTTTAAGCAAATTGACTACCAACTTCAATTGTCCGTATATTCAAATCACTACCCAACATTCTTTGAAAGTTGTGAAAATTTCCGTCATCGTACAAGAACCATCATTATATTAATGTTTCTGACGTCAGCATAAATAATATTATATATTTTTCTTGAATTACAGTTCTAAAAATGTCAGACACAAGTTTTGGCATAGTCAACGAAGCGTTCGTCACGGAAACTCAAAATACTACCAGTTATACTGTTTTATCAAATTGTCTCTCGAAACATGATGATTTTGATAGCAAAGACAACAATTCTGACTGTTCTATAGAAAACAGGAATACAATAATAAAAGATAAAGTTAATCATAAAGAAATTCTAGAAAATGAAACTAAAGAAGATGGAGGTAACGATAAACAAATGATAGAAAAGGATCATACTACTGTAGAAAAGTATCCTAAAGCAGATGCTGTGTTAGATTTTATCAAATTAAGAGGACCAGCGTTTAGAAGCATGAGAGAGAAAAAATTGAAGAAGATTTGGAGAAGAGCGTCGCTTAAGGAAGAAGATGGTGAAGCTGAGATGTGAGTATTGCATTTCTAATATTTTTACGATAAAGGAAAACTTTCTGCAGTAAGAACTTTAGGTTCCTTAGTCAGTCAGTTCCTTTCTTATTTTTGTGGTTTGGTGTCGTGATGGCTCGGATTTGAATAATCCCGCATTTCAAGCACGAGAATGTGCGTTTGAAACCTGGAAAATGTGACTTATTTAATCTCATAATTATATGTTTGTTAGCAAGTCGTTCATTATTTCGGAATTTTTATTATATTGTAGAACCAGATTTCTCAAAGTCAAAGTCAAAGAATTTTTATTGTGAGACAGTGGTTACAGAGTTGTTAATTGTTAATTGGTGTGCTTTTGCACTGCTCCACCATGTTTATTATGTTAGACCTAAGCTTACGTGATATATTATATTAATTCAAAGATACATTTCAAAGTAGAGCTTTATTTTGCATCAAAACATATAAACAGTTTGGCACTAACTCATCACGAATCTGTCGGACAAAAATTCATGTACTTTATAATATGGTCTTATAGTGGTGGTTGTTTTAAATTATTACAAAACTAGTAAAAAAAAAAACATAAATGTTGTAATTAATAAGCTTTCTGTGTGTGTATGTCTTGTACATTGCCTAAGAGGTTTATTTATAAACATTGCTTAAAGTTAAGTGACATTCAAACGTCAAAAAATTATGGTTAAACAGTCGCTAATCATTAACTTTAAGCGACGTTTATAAATAAACCTCACTATCTTACGGCGAAGGGAAACATCTTTATAAGTAGAACCTTAACTGAAACTGGAACAGCTTGAGCTTTCACAAATCTTTCAGTTAATGGCTACAAAATCTAATACGTTAGAGTCCTTTATGAATGAAAGATCAATTAGGTCCGTTCTACCAAGGGGTATCGTGTTACCCAGTAACTGGGTTGTGGAGGTCAGATAGGCAGTCGCTGCATGTAAAATACTGGTATTCCCCAACATAGTTGGGGTAGGCAGGGAGATGATGAAGGGTGAATGCTAGTAATTCAAGATGTAATCTAAGTAGTTACTACAGAAAATTACGCGATAAAAATAAGTCAGAACTCGAAGTGAGTCATGGCAAAACTGCACTAATGAACAAAAGTACCTTCTGTATGGCCCAAAAAATATGTATGTATAACAAACTACCTGAAAAAATAATAACGCTAAATCTGGACCATTTCAAAACATAACTTTTAAAAGAATATTTATAAATAAATGCTATTACTCACTACAGGAATATTTGGACGATAATTCTATGATTAATGCTTCAGAAAAATGTACATAGGTAACCTCACCTATTTTGACGATTTAGAATTTTATTTGACTTAGGTAAGGATTATTATGGCATGAACGTAACTATTTGACATTTATTGAAGTTGATTTTATATTCTTCATTTTTTTATTGATATGCATGTACCTACGTAAATTGATTTTATATAAATTCGACCATGTTAATCAAATATATTTGTACGGCTCTGGGCAAAACATAGAGGATCTACCTACCTATCTGTAACATCGCAAACTATTGTAATATGACCTATATGTTTACAAATAAAGCATTCTGATTCTGAAGTAGACATTAAACAATACGTACCTACTACATACGTAGGTACTCATAATTTTATGTCTGTGTATCGCATTAACGCCTGATGGACTTGTTATAGCTATAAAATTCGAAACGTCTGTTTATAGCTATAAAATCGCAAGTGACAATAATTTACACCTTGTTGATAAATCTTGTATAATCACGATATAAGAAGACCATTTGTAAACTCAATACAGCTATTCAGCTCCTATGAACTGGGTTGTTAGTCTAGTGGTCGCAAGTGCTACTGCTGAGCATGAGGTCCTGGGATCGATTCACAGATCAAGCAAACTGTTATTGGGAATTTCTCAGTAGTAGCTCGGAGTCTGGATAATACGCTCGGAGTCAATAACGTAAATAACGTAATGAACGTGGCTGAATTTTCAAAAAGAAAAGCATTGCGATCGATTGCCATTTTATGAACTTAACTGCGAACTCTAAACCCACCGAGACAGATAAAATTCTTCTAAACACAAAAGTATCATTCCAAAATTATATGTCCATAACGTATTGATTGACCAACGTAATAACCCACTAAATAGTTTAATAACATTTCCTCAAGCATGCTTGGAAATTTGATTATTATTTTGACAACCTTCTTCGAATGGAAATTCCTGTACTGGTCAAATACATGCGAGCAGGCGGCTGGCAATGCTACTATGAAAATCGTACGTAAATCGTAAATCGTATTTGGCGGCCGAATAAATTACTATGAAAACTCAGATCTGTCGTGTAATTTAAAAATGGAATGAACTTTTTACTTCGACACATGGCAACCAAGAAGGTAACTTATCAAAGATTTTATTAAAATTTCGATTTGGCTTGCAAATAGAGCTGTTTATAAAAAGAAAAAACACTTGAATATCTACACAACACAGTCATGTACACACAACGATAATACATTGATACTGGAATTTATAATTAACTAGCTGCCCGCCTCGGCTTCGCACCTACCTATCCTAAGAAGCTTGTGCTGAAAAATAACGAACACCGAACACACATAAAAATAATCATCGAATTTGCTGCAGCTGTTCTCAAGTTATGCCGTGACTAGAAAAATAGGGATTGATTTAATATTTATACGTATATACAAAAATGAATCCTTATTAATAAATATTTATTTTAAAAAGTACTATAAAAGCCTTGGCCGCAACCAGGTAATGATGGACTCACGTATGTGTGCCTCGGCTTAGTCTCGGCCCACATTTTCTCGTTGTCCATCGCCCCTGTTGCAGGCCGCGCCAGTAATGTACTCTAATAGGGTATCTAAACAGATCCAGCTGTTTCCGAGATACGAGCAAACAAGGACACGGACGCGTCATTCTCATTAACTGTTAGATTAAATATTTAATTATAAAGATAAGATAATGAAGTAGGTACTTGGTTTATAGAGGACTTGAATGTGCAAACTAAACTAACCATTAGATTATGTTTACTATTTCCTTGGCACGATTAAAACTTTATTGTTGTTGGAGGAGCTTGTGGCTAAGTAATAACACCTGCACAGGTCGATGGTTCAGGTTAAGCTACGCTTGCCGTGACTGGTCTGTGGATGGGTGACTATCTTTACATACCAAGACCCCTCCATGCCGTTGGTCCCGGCGCTCATTCGTGGATATTTGACAGTCGTTACGGGTCGCCAGAAGCCCGAAAGTCTGACAACCAGTCTTACCAAAAGGTATCGTATTACCCAGTTACTGGGTGGTGGAGGTCAGATAGGCAGTCGCTCCATGTAAAATACTGGTATTCAGCTGCATTCGGTTAGACTGGAAGCCGACCCCAACATATTGGGAAAAGGCTAGGCAGATTGATGCAAACCCTGCTGCCTGCGAATCCCGTACGCCTACATAATCTTTAGGATGCCTGAGGAATTTTTTGCTACTATAAAGAATCTATTCTGTTATTCTGACCGAATGACCCGTGCGGCTGTGATTACTTAGCCAGGAGCCCCACGAGCACGAACATAATAATTAATAATACTTCTTATCAATTCCTATTCATCACCATACAATGAAACGTTTCCGTGATTGACAGACTGACAGACAACTGAAGTTTATAGGAAGATAAGTAATTAATAGGGGTTAAAGTATGAAATTGCCAACTTGTACTGAAAAATTTAAATTCGTTTTTATTTTTTATTTTACATATTTATTTAATCAAAATAATTACCATTATTATCTATAGGTACATTGCTGCCATCCAAAAACAATCCATCTAATAGCATCGTATTCAATATCGCAAAGACATATTTATGCCTTTGCATAGAACTCTCGTGATCTATATATTCGACAAACTGTGTGAAAGCATTTTGTACTGCCTCCTGAGAAGAAAACTTTTTATCACGTAGATAAATGTCCAAATCACGAAAAAAAAATTGTAGTCCGTTAGAGCAAGGTCTGGCGAATACGGAGGGTGACGAGTAATTAGTTTCTCGTGCTGTATGAGGTCTCACGTTATCATGGAGCGATAATGGTGAATATAGATTCATGAGTCGGGGCTGTTTCACTGCTAGTTTTGCTATCATTGTTCGGAGTTCGGCACAGTAGACATCTGCCGTTATTGCTTGACCAGATCGGAGAAAGCTATAGTGAATAATACCATGCTGAGACCACCAAACAGTTACTGTTACCTTTTTATTAGTAAGCTTTGCTTTAAGACACTGTTAAGTTAATCTTCCTTATAAACTTACACAAGCGACCCGCCCCAGGTGCCAGTTAAATATTAATGTGCATTATAAAACTTCTGGAATAAATGATCTAAATGTCACCTCACACTTCAGGTCCAGTTGAAAACCAGCGCCAGGCACTAGTTGTCTGGCATTTATGCTGAACTGGGCCTATTTGGCGCAGCCGCGAGGCACACATTCCTGCTAGTGTCATGCAACGCACTTTTACACTTTTCCACCTTTTATTTTGTATTCTTTCCTTTTAATATAATTTTTCTTTTTACTTGTGTGCCTTTTAGTCTGTGCCAAATAAATGTATATAAAAATATATATAAATGTATATAACATTTTTTTGCCTCTCAGTAAAAAAAAAAGATAGGTATACATAAATACCTATTAAAAACTATAAATATAATAAAAACACCTAATTATATATAAATGTAAGCACAAATAAGACAAACAATGGGAAAACATTACCGTTGTGATGATCATACTGCCAGCTTCTTGCGAATGTGCTCGCGAACTTTAATTTTAAAAGATAATCGGTTGGTCGCCATCCTGATTTCCTGGGGGAGCGCATTCCACAGAGAGATAGACTGAATGAAGAAGGAAGAGTGAATGAAGTCTGTGCGGTGAGTGGGACATTGAAGAAGACGATTGTGAGATGAACGTAGATTTCTATTGTGGTTGGCGCAAATGTACTGAAAGTTGGGGGCCAAATAACTAGGGGAAGAGGGGTAGTCAAGAAATGAAAACAAGGTGGTCAGCGCCCTTTGCTCTCTATGGTATGGGCAACCACCTGAAAAGCGACCGATGCGCAGAGACATGATAATATTTACGCAGATTGAAAACGAAACGAAAGCAGTTAGTTTGAATAAATTACTTGAATTTTGAATTTTGTAGTAAATTGTATTGATGTTTGTTGTATTGTATTGTATTAGGGCGTATTTAACCAATGAAACTGAACGCGATCAGCACATTTAAAAACCGCGTTCAAAAACTAACACTGTCATAGTGTCATTACTGTAATGGAATTTTAACACTGACAGCTCTTAAACGCAGTTAAAATTTGCTGATCACGTTCAATTTCGTTGGTGAAATTGGCATTAAATGAGCAATATCTGCATGTCGATTCCCGTAACCACTTCACCGTGAAAACATGTGAAGTGAGCTGTCAGTGTCATCTCACCCTGTTGGAATGACAACTCACTTCACCTAAATTTTCACGGTGAGATGGTTACAGAATAGCACTGCTGTACTATGTTCTCGAAAACGGCTCTAATGATTTCGATGAAAGTTGCAGCCAGGTCTTATATCCGAGCTCGCCGTCCGGTAAGGACCATGCCCGGGTCGATGGCGCGTTGTGTTCCACGCGCGCCTCAAAGAGTGTCAGTCCGAAAGGGATACCGTGGCCCCCTGGCATTGCACAGGCAACAGAAGGAACACGGGTGGGTTTTAGTCAGTAAGAGTCTGACACGCCCTCCCGCTCCACCCAGAGCGGGAGACGTCATTTGAAGACTTTCCACCCAAAAAAAAAAAAAAAAAATGTCTTATATCCGGATAAATTCGTTTTCTCCGTATTTTCACCCGACCACCCGACCAAAGCACGGTCACCCAAAGTTTAGAATAAGATTTCTACCTTAGAATAATGACATAGCAACATGGAATTTGTATACAGTAACTATCATGGCAGCATGGAATTAGTATGTACTATAAATGGCATTAGTATGAAATGAGCTACACTATTAAATGAGCATTCTCTATTTTCACCAGAGCTCGGTCGCCCAGGTACTAATTATACCTACATGCAATGTATGGCTAATATGTAAGATACTTTAATCAAACTGCACACCATCATCATCATCATCAGCCTATAACGTTCCCACTGCAGGGACACGGCCTCCTCTCAATGAGAGGGAGTGGGCGATAATCCACCACGCGTGCCCAGTGCGGATTGGTAGATGTCACATGTCTTCGAATTTTTGGTTCTAGGACATGCCGGTTTCCTCACGATGTTTTCCTTCACCGTTTTGAGAGCAGTGGTAATGAAATAAATTACACAAAGTAATGCGCCTGTCTGGGTTCGAACCAATGACCTACAATTCG
The DNA here is from genome assembly GCA_963853775.1 of Xanthia togata. Classification (NCBI taxonomy): domain Eukaryota; kingdom Metazoa; phylum Arthropoda; class Insecta; order Lepidoptera; family Noctuidae; genus Xanthia; species Xanthia togata. The sequence goes on along the minus strand of OY970817.1, from coordinate 6,711,003 downwards.
TAAGTCGCGGTCATTACCGCGGGGCCACCACTGCTCTCTACACACATCACACACACAACTGCACACGTACACTCTAATTATATCTTTATTTTCTGGTCTCAAAATAGGTATAACCACACTATAATCACACTATTATATAATAATTCTGGAGATGTTACTCGCACTGTATCCAACAACCAACTGCCGATCACTCATTTCGATATTCGTATGGCAAGTGTCGCCCCACCATTGCTCCGGAAGTTCGCAACGGAACAATAATGGCGCGACACCAGTACTGCCAACCTAACTATTAATCAGATAATTTGAGAAGGTAAACGTATTTAATTTTGAGTAGCCTTAATTTTTTTATTAAATAAATATGTTTTTAACAAATAAATCAACTAAACATTAAATTATAAATAAAATAGCTGTGAATAGTGCATTCAATAAGTACCTAGCCTCATCGCCAGAGGGCGCTGTAGTTTCAAAAGAGTTTTACCACAGTGTAGCACATTCTTTTTTAATTCTTTTTTCAAATTTTCATTCCAATCCCTTCATTTGTTTTAATTTGACAACTTATGGAAGCGAACGTGTCGATCGGTTTTACAAAAATGGAAAAAGAGCAATATCGTTCGGTGATTCGATTCCTATTTTTGGAAGGGAAAACGCGCATCGAAATCAAAGAGCGCTTGGATGCTGTGTACGGTGACTCTTATCCATCGATGGCCACCGTCAATAATTGGTTCAACGAGTTTGCAAGTGGCCGTACGTCGGTTTTTGATGAACCACGTCCAGGTGCACCGAAAACAGCTGCTACGGAGGAAAACATTAAAAAAATCCATGATCTTGTATTGGCAGATCGCCGATTGAAGGTTCTGGATCTAGCTGAGACTGTAGGCATTTCAGATGGAACAGTGCATCATATTCTTCACGAGGAACTCGGCATGAGAAAGCTGTCGGCGCGATGGGTGCCGCGTTTACTCACACCAGAAAACAAGCGCAACCGTGAGACCACATCGGAGACGTGTTTGGCGCTGTTTAAGCGGAATCCAGCGGAGTTTTTGCATCGTTTTGTGACCGTCGATAAAACCTGTATCCACTGGTACACACCAGAGACCAAAGAGCAATCAAAACAATGGATCCAGACCGGGGAACGTGCTCCAAAGAAGGCGAAAACTGTAAAATCGGCCGGAAAAGTTATGGCCACCGTTTTCTGGGATTCACAAGGTGTGATCTACATCGATTACCTCGAGAAGGTTAAAACAATTACAGAGCTTTACTATGCCGATTTATTGGGCCGTATCGACGCCGAATTAAAGAAAAAACGACCCCATCTGGCGAAGAAAAAGTGCTGTTTCACCGGTTCACACGTCTGTCGTTGCCATGGCCAAATTTGTCGAATTACGCTACGAATTGCTGCCCCATCCACCGTATTCTCCAGATTTGGCCCCTTGTGACTTCTTTCTGTTTCCTAATCTGAAAAAATCACTCGCCGGGAATAGATAGAGATTCGATCTATGAATGAGGAGGTCATCGCCGCCACGGAGGCCTATTTTGCAGAGTTTGACAAAAACCATTTTTCGGACGGGTTAAAAAAGTTGGAGCATCGGTGGGATAAGTGTATCGAACTAAAAGGAGACTATGTTGAAAAATAAATTGCCACTTTTCCAAAATTTTCGTTTACTTTTTGTAGGCTAAGTATTTATTGAATGACCCTCGTATGTCTTCAAAGCGACAACAAATATAGAAGTGTAATATCATTGAGTGACTCACTCAAAGTCAATCATCATGATATCTCCGAACGGATCTAAACATAATATCACGCAGTTCACATCCAGGCACTTTTCAAGATCGTTGGTCCATCTAGCTGGGGGGCCAGATTACGCTTGCCGAAACGATCAGAGGTGTATACGGCACCCATTTTTCGCCAGTTGTGCTAAAAGTCCCATTTCATAAGGGACAATGCTATTGCAAGTAACCAGGAACAAAAACATACCCGGTAATAACCAATGCTACCTCACGCTCCGCAGCGTTATGCTAAGCGTATGCTGAGAGGCAGGTGGCGCAGGTCAGCACAGTACAGATTTTGCAGGGTGGAGCAGGTGAGGCAGACATAGGTGACGCAGCTACACAGACACATTCGCGTCCTAGCTAGTACAAACAATATAGACGTTTGGTAAAAACACGTGACGACCAGCACGCGTCGCGCAGTCATCTGTGCCTGCACTACAACGAGACGCAGGACCGACACAATGACATGTCTGCGTGGCACGCGCCTGCGCCGCAGCGTACGCAGCTCTCAGTACGTTCATGCATTGCAAAATCTGCTCTGCCCTGCGCTACGTGGACCCGCGTCAACTGCGTCTCAGTATATGCAGCGAGGCAGTCAGATTAATACTAAACTCAAACTCAAAGCATTTATTTCGTTAAACTATTTACAGGCATTTTTGAATTGTCAAGGAGTAGGTCAGTTAGTATACCTATAGATAGTGCAATCCACGACGACTCCGCTCCGCTCCGTACTAAAGTACAGCTTACAGTACAGTAATCGCGGAGTGGGGCGCGTCGTCGTGGATTGCATTATCTGTAGAAAGTTGAAGCTCAGTTTTTTTATAACACTTAGGTCCGTATACAGAACGTTCCTCAAGTCCAGTTTGATCTTCAATTGATCACTGTTTAAGTATAGAATCACTACTTGAGCATCAGTCTTATTCCAGAACGGTAATCAATCTATACTCAGCTGAATCGAGACAAAAATCGAGCCTCAAGCAGAGATGTGTATTTATTGTCTATGCATCAGTCTGTTTTCGTTTACAATTTATTTTATTTACCAACTTGGTTCTGATTAAAATATACCATAAAAGCCCAATTATTTAGGAAATCAGCGTTATTATTTCGATCCCGAATAGTACTCGTACAATCCCTCATTAATTTATTGAAGTAAAGTTTAGTCATTTTGTAAGAAAAATAAGTCTAGCTTAAAAGACTATAGCCATAAATAGGTATGTTATGTCTTGGGCCTGTGTATTAAATATCTGAAAGGAACGCTAAAGTTCAACCTTCTATTTGAATTATCGTCAAACAAATTATTGTAATGATCTACCTCTTCAATTGCATCCATCTTGATAGTAATCATTCAAAAAAATAACAATCTATACTCGACAACGCATTACCACAACAAAAATTTTCAATCGGACATGACAATCTATGCTCAAGCGCGGTCTCGACCACACTTGGGTGATTATAGATCAAATCACTGCACACTGCTTGGGTTCGATTCACGAACTGAGTAACGATCTAAAATAAATCCAAACTCAGCTGAACTATGATCAATGAATCTATGCTTGAGGAACGTTCTAAAATTAAAATCAGTAGTGCAGCAATCTTACCGTGAAAACTTAGGTGAAGTGAGCTTGAAGTGATCTGTCATTCCACCAGCTACTAGGGACTGACAGCTCACTCCGAGCTCACTTCACCTAAGTTTTCACGGTGAAATGGTTACAGAATAGACCGCAGTCTTAAAACTAGTTTCAAACAGAGATCACTACCCCACAGAAACGATATTCAACATTCCACCCCGACATGGGTCCTGTCCTCCTGATAGTGAGCGGTTAAAGAGACAGTGATTTAGACATCTGCAATATCATAGACATTTATTTGCGTTGCCATTCCTAAGACAAAGTAAAAAATGTGTCGTGCCTATTGTGCCTGTAATTACATCGGCAAGCTTAGCTGCAGAAATAGGAATGGTGGTACTAATAGTCGATCACCGTCCTTCTTCTTCTTCGCGTCGCTGGCACGACTGTATTTCAAATCTTGTTGGTCCAAAACTTCACCACTTCCACGGCGTCGTCGGTGACAGCGCAGAGTTCACTTTGGCTGCATATTTTGGGACACAGAGGACAGGATAGGAGGTGGAGCATAGTTTGTGACACAGTTCCAATACCACAGCCTGCTGCCGTTCCGTCGAGGTAGCTCTTCTTTACCAGGTTGGAGTTACATCATTCCACTTGTGTCCGGAGACGGTTCAGAAACTTCCAAGTCTTTATCGTGCACTGTAGATTCACAATAAAGCTTCTATGCTTAAAAAAACGTTGAATACTGAAAGGGGATTGTCCAATTTCTATGGGACTTTGGCCACTCATAAACAAACAGTTCAGCTAATAGTATGCGATTGATTTATTAGGTCATATCAGTAAGAATGACGATATAAAGCTAGTTTTGTATCAAGATGTATATGTTACATATTTTTTAACATTTAATTGAAACAGGTTATGTATGAAATAAAACTTGTTTTTTTTATATAAAATTATATTTATTAATCAGATTCATATGTTATGAGAACATGATCAAGGAACTGGGCAGGTGGATTAATATGTTCCTGATACCTTGCCCAACTTAAAAACCAAATAATGGTCATAATATGTGCACAGCAACCTACTGTTCTACGGCCCACCATACAGTTGCAGCAATATTGTTTTATTGCTGCCCTCCCTTCAGTGTTATTTTCATAATATATACACAAAATATGTTTTTCACCACTCCCGCACGAAAGAAGTGTCTTTCCTCTACGAAAACAGTGAGGAAAGTTGGTTTTTCCTCACTGCTTGAACAGTGAGGAAAGTTGGTTTTTCCTCACTGTTTGAACAGTGAGGAAAGTAATGTTCCCGTTCAGAAACTAACCTTGCCTGATTTTTTTATGTTAAGTTTTATAAAGATATTTTAAAATATACCTAAAGAATTATTTTGATTTGCTTTGTGTCTTCATTTATTTACCTATGATGACTGAATACTTTCTTGCTGGGAGTGGTGAAAAGTTTTGTATGCAACTTGTGAGCAAGTTCATTTGCTATTCGTTTTGTTGAGTCTTTCGCTTACTCAGGATTGAAATTTATAATCACTCGCTGCGCTCGTGATTCTATTTTTCAATCCTTCGTTCGCTCAAGACTCAAAATCAAAACTCATAGGAAAAACGAACTTTCCTCACATGTTGGATAAATAACTATTTCTACTAATATGTCTGCTCTGTATTTTCCCACGCAATAAACTGCAGTTGACCGTAGGGAGTGGGAAACCTTCCAGTAGGTTGCTGGCAGTATTTCTGCAAAGCTCAATCGTATAGGAACCATCGCCTCTTATGTGTTCTCCATAATAAGAACGTGCTTGTTTCAATTGATATGTTCCACATGCAATTAGAATTAAATCACTATATTCTATCCTCGGAAAGGATACATTATCTATGTTTACATTAATAGAGAGGAAATCTGTTCGACGTCTATTTAAATTGTTTTGATTGACAAACTCTGCAAGAGTATTGTTTATGTGCATTTTTTTATTTATTATTTGTAGTATTTGGCCTGAAACAAAGAAACAAAGCGAATGACAACTGTCATTTTGACAGAAAGACACAACATTTTTTAAGCATCGTGTTGCCACATAAAAAAACATTTATGTATCGATCCATTTGAAATCGATCAAAATGATACAATTACTCCAGAAATAATGTATAAAACCTCAGTTTTATAACTTTTGAAGTCTTAAACCAATTATATAGTTTATTAGCATTTTTAGTTATGATATGTAGATTTGAATTTGTTGGTTTATAAAGATTTGAGTTTGCAACACTGGAACCAAATCCGAAGCCGGTGCATGTCTAGCATCAAATCAGATACTAAATAAAGGGGTTTTTTTACAATGCCAATTGATACAAAGTTATTTGCATCAGATGTTTACTAAAATAGAATTTAAAATATTGGTAAATTATGTTTTTGTATAGCATCGTGTTTAAAAATGGCCAAGTTTAGACAATGCCCTTTAAAAAAATCTCCTTGTTACAGAAATCTAGGGTGGGAATTGATAAATAAATGCTGCCTAAGATTGAGTATCATTGAATTACCTTTTTCAAATCAAATCATTTTATTTGTCACAAATTCACAATGCAGGTATATAATTTATATTAGGTCTTATAATGATAATGTTAGTGCGCTGCATTCTGCTCGCAAGCATACAAATAAAAAAATCTTAATTTAAATAAATTAAGATTCTTCATTTCTCGGGGAATTTTAGTGTATAATAGTGATAAATACTCTTGCGGAAAAGAGCTGTTCGAGTGCGGCCAACACTGAGAATGTTGGATTCCCTTTTTCTCAAACGTGAGTTTGCGGGGGGCCTAAATTCAAAAAGCCGCGGGTTTGTTTTAACAAATACTGCCATTTCGCCTGTAGGATCACGTTGACAATCAGACCCTATAGCTGGCATATCTAGCGGGGTTTAACACGACAACATAATTTTACTATCAAGGTATACATTTCCAGTATAAGCTAGCAGTACATGCAATGCTGGGTATCGCATGTTTCGGTTTTCCGTACAATGAGATATCAGCTTAGTTGCCGCCTGTGGTCGGGTACGGAATGGTACCTCATTCCGTACCCGACCACAGGCGGCAACTGTAGGCAGCCATGATTCCGAACCCAACCGCAGGCGGCAGCAGCCCGTATTCCAGTCGGTAGATAGAAAAACGTATTATCGCTCGAGCATACGCGGCACTTAGGTACTGGTCTGCGGTCGGGCGTCAGCGAGCGGCATGTACAGACGCCAGCACATGAACCTACTACAATCTGTCAAATTTCTTTAATTGATTTTCAACTTTAACACTAAATTATAAGGTTCAAACACGGATATCGAGGGATATGCCTTGGAGGCGTGGCACGTGGCGCCTCGACATTGCTAAATTGGGCTTATGTTCGAACGGCGGCTGTACGCTTCATTCAGTCGCTTTGCGATTGCGTACAGTGCACTATTGATGCGTAAAAAACTGAAATGCCGAGTTGTGCAGTAATAATTTGTAAAAATAGGTCTAGTACCATCAACCTAAAGACAAATGGCGTGTCTTACCACCGGTAAATAAACATTTAAGTCACTGTTTAATATTTTAAATCAATTTTTAAATCATTTACCAACTTACGTCCGGAGCGATACGAACTAACCCGAACTAGCCCGAATCTTCCCGAACGGAACGAACATTTTGGATTTAGAGAGGTGCATGCGAGTGCGTGCGGCTGATTTTATCGACATGCGTATTATTGCAGTCGAATATTATTTTACAGAACTCAATGGATATTCTAGTATTACATGTATAGTATAAGAGGAATATTATTTTACAGAACTCAATGGATATTCTAGTATTACATGTATAGTATAAGAGTTAAATTAGTTATTAATTTAATGTTTTTTTAAGCAAATAAAGACATTGTTAATTCAATACAGTTACTCGTGAAGTGTTTAAAATATTCCCATTTTATTGTAGTAAAAATAACCCAGATTTTCGGATAGGTATATAAAATCAAAAGAAATTATATAAAGAAAATTAAACGAAGATAAAATAATACAAGAATGTGCTAAAATTAAATATCGATAAAAATTATCGACCATCGCTTTCGACTCCCTAATTGCATGCGTGTGCATTAGCAAATAGCGAATGTTTACAAGTGAATGCCCATTCTATGTATGTGTGCTATTAGAAATTGATTTAGTGTAGGTGCTATCTTCTTAGTGTGCGTTTTCAAATTTTAAGTGTGTGTCGTAAGCACACTATTTGTTAATGTTGTAATTATTTTGGTGGGAGATAAGCGGTGGCACTTGGATTCCTTACTATTCCGCAATGAAGGCATATCTCTGGATATCTATGGGTTCAAAGTTGATTGGGAAAATTTGACAGTTTCGGGTAGGTTGACCTGCTGGCGTCTTACATGCTACGGAACGTATTTCATAGACATTCATAGAAACCAGTCGTGTCGCGGCGACACGTCGCCTGCAGTTGCCGCCTGCGGCCGGCTACGGAATGGTACATTAATGTTGAACGTCACTTGACCGTCATAATCGACAAGATCTATTTTGTCTATGTGACAGTTAGGATAATGTCAATCTTGTTGAAGATTGAATTGATGGATGGATTGTGTGAGGAATGATATGAAATAGAAGTGAGTGAATGATTGCGTAGCGGTTGACAGGGAGAATGGAAAACGAAACAAGAAACAAGTTCAGGAAGATAATTAGTGAAGATTGAATTACATGAAAACTGTTGTCAAAATTGTTAAAAAGATACGAGGTCGACTATACTTCATTTATCATAGGATACAGATAGTGCAATCCACGACGACGCGCCCCACTCCGCGATTACTGTACTGTAAGCTGTACTTTAGTACGGAGCGGAGCGGAGTGGGGTGCGTCGTCGTGGATTGCACTATCTTTATTGCTTTGAATAGATTAAATTGCTTTGTATTTATCGTGAAATGACAGAGTTTAACACACGTTTATATCGAAATAACGAAAGCGTGTTTGTCTAATCTAAATTATTAATAATAAAAAAGTGGTCAATGTCAAAATAATCAAATCGCACAATGATTATTGTTATAGCGGTCCCGCATGACGAGAACCTCGTGAAAGCTGAAAAAGATAAGCAGATTAAGTATCTTGACCTGGCTCGCGAGGTTGTCAACATGTGGGATGTGGATACAGCAATCTGAGGAGGCTCTCGTTAGGTAGCTGGATCAAGGGCTTGATCCAGAAAGCGGTACTTCTGGACACGGCGCGTATCGTTAGAAGGTTCCTCTCTCATAAATGTTTTTTATAAAAATATTTAAAAATGTAAATTATATGTCTATAAATGAAATAAAGGAAATACTTAGCACACGAGGTTGACGACACGAAACGACTTAGGACACAAGGTTAGGTTTACGACACGAAGTGACTTAGGACACGAGGTTGACGACATGGTGGAATGTGAGCTCGGAAATCATTGTGCCGATTTTCGTGACGGACAATGGCCTAATGGGCAAAAGCCTCAACCAACATCTATCGAGGCTTTCGTTAGGCGGTTAGATAGAGGGCCTGATTCAGAAGGCAGTACTCCTCGATACGACACTCCAACTCCCGACATTGGCGGACGTATTTTTTTTGTATATTGTTTTATGTTTTTTATTATTTTAATTTTAAGAAATAGTAAAAAATATAAATAAATAAGGAAGAAAATGGATAAACGACGTAATTATCATAAAGAGAAAAGATGTGTATTTTTGTATATTTGTATTTTTGTTTGTAATTAATAAACTCAAAAACTACTGGACCGATTTAAAAAATTCTTTCACCAGTAGAATGCTATATTATCAATTTATCACTGAGTAAAATAGGCTATAATTTACATAGATATCACGCGGGCGAAGCCGCTGGCGGAAGCTAGTATAATGGAAGTAAAATGTAGTGTGTGTGTGTGCATGTGTGTGTGTGCATGTGTAGTGTAATGGAGTATAAGTACATATATTATAGGCAGTGTATAGACCCACGGACCCTTGCTCGCAGAAGCGCCAGCCCGCGTTTTGCTGAGAAATGTAGACTTAAATTCCCCGATTAATAATAATGAATCATCTTTGATCCAGCCTGTCCCAACTTGCTGTCCTCCCCCCAGCGACGCCCTAAGCCGAGGTCCGTACCCCACAGGGGGTGCCCTTAGCGAGCGTTCGCCTAGTTTTAATTTAGAATAGTTTTGCCCCTGGCTGGAGGCTTTAAGTTAGTAGCTTAAGGCAGCCGCAGGATTGACCGGTTAAGTAGTCATCACCTCAGAGGTGAGCTACGAGATGCCCTAGTTAAAAAAAAAAAAAAAAAAAAACAGTGTATAGAGTGCCGTTAGTGGCACTCTATCCCTATCGGAAAAAGTGCCGTTAGCGGCATACTAGTCGCACTGCCTCAGCCCGGCTAAAGTGCCGTCGAATTTCCATTGTCACTGTCACTGTCACTTATTATTTTGTTTGATTGATAAGGTTAGGTCAAAACATTACATTCTCTTGTGACTAAACTGACCCTGGCACTCGCCCTAGTTCTAACTTAACCTAACCTATCTTATCTTTCAGCCATTTTAATTTGCTACTTATTTTTCGTAAATTCAGTCATATATGTATATATTTAAAGGTACCTATATATATTTACCGCCCATTGTGTCACCCTATGTAAAATTTCTAAATTTATGTCTGTAATTTTTATGGTGTACAATAAAGAGTATTCTATCTATCTATATTTATTTTCATTTTTGATTATCAAAATTATAAATTATCTGAAACAAATACGATCAATTAATACAAAGGGCGGCGTGCTAACCTCAACAATCAAACAAAATAACAAGTGCCAGTGACAATGCAATGCTTACGGCACTTTAGCCGGGCCGAGGCAGTGCCACTAGTATCGGATAAAGTACCGCCAGCGGCAGTCTTTACACTTCCTATATTATATCCTTTACAAAGAGCTTTGCTTAATGTTTTGTATTAGTTGTAATATTGCATTGACTGTCTCAATGGTCTAGTGGTCGCAAGCGCTACTGCTGAGTATAAGGTTCTGGGTTCGATTCTTATCTCGGGTAAAGTGTTATTGGGTGTTTCCATCAGGAATTTCTTAGTAGCAGCCCGGAGTCTGGATTTGTGGCCGGTTGATGGCAATAGGTTCGCCCCCTATTACATGAGACTTAAACAACTGGTGAAATGGGGGTGTAGGTAGGTTAGGTTCAACTCTGCCTAACCCTTCGGGAATTAAGCTTCGTGCAGACTAGCGCGACGCGACACCGGTTATTATTATACCGTGAAGTTTTGTTAGAAATTGTATTGTTCGAGACGCGTCGCGCTAGTCTGCACGAGGCTTTACAGGCTATTGTGTTATTATTACATTGTATTTAACAGCTCTAGACCGTGAGTTAGTAAGCTAATCAGATAATCACCATGGCAACCGAAGTAATGAACGTTATCTCAGAGGACGACTGATAAGGAAAACAAGACAAATCCTTTTTTTCACTTACAATAATATTATGCTGATAGATTTATTTAAATTAAGAGTACTATAAAGGTATATTTTTCATATTATTAACATTTACGTAGTAACCCAACAAAATACGTATTATTGAAGCTTACTCAAAAACCGCTTATCAGATCCTGACCAAATTTATATGGGACCACTTCTGAAGTATGCCCTCCCAAACAAAAAAAGAATCATCGAAATCAATTCATAAAAAAAAAAAAACATACAACCGAATTGAGAACCTCCTCCTTTTTGAAGTCGGTTGAAAATACACACGAAATGACAATAAACATGATCGTGAAAACCGTTGAGCGCTAACATGCGAACGGCTTCCAGTAGGTATCGTTTAACTGGTTAAAAAAGGATATGAAAAATTAAAAAAAGAAAATCAGGAACTGCGCCCGAGCTACTGGTGTTTAGGAGGTCCAGAGAGAGGAACTAGCCTAGTGTTTGAAACCCTTGTTTGATCCACTCAGGGGTTGACTTCGCACAAAAAACTTTTTTTAAACAGCTCTACGAAACTTATTTCCTAAACTTGTACTTATAAACTTTAGTAAGTGTATAGAGTGCCGTTACCGGCACTTTATCCCTATCGGATAAAGTGTCGCTATCTGCGGCATAATAGTGGCGCTGCCTCGGCCCGGCTAAAGTGTCGTAAAATTATGTAAAACAAATACGTCCAATCAATACAAAGAGCGGCGAACTAACCTCAACAATCGAACAAAATAACAAGTGACAGTGACAGCGACGATGACAATGCAATATTTACGGTACTTTAGCCGGGCCGAGGCAGCACCACTATTATGCCGCTAGCGGCACATTATCCGATACGGATAGAGTACCGCTAGCAGCACTATATACTGCCTAAATTTTGAATTTAAATGAATAAATTTTTAATCATAGGTACGATAGTCACATTTTTTTCAGAATTAATAAGTACCTATCTTATTTCATGAAAATATAAATATTAAAATAAACAGGACATTGTATTTGTTATTCAATGCAAGGGTATGTAAACTAGGTACCCGTTCAAAATAAAATACACAAAAAAATAAGACTCAAGAAACGACCTTGCCTAAACAACTTATAGACTTAGCAACTTATTATCTACCAAAAATATATGCGAAACATAATTGTCATAATCCATATGACAAATAATCAAGCAATAAAATTAGAAATATACGGCACTGATAATGTTGTCAAAGCCAGTCGAGAAACGCGCGCGGCTGAATAAGCACGTTCCTTTGCGCGAGAAAAACAAAAACACCATAGTGCATTCGCGCCATTTTTACAAGTGTCCTGTCAAAAATATGACAAAAGTTTTTCGTTGTGAAATTTCGCTCCAATTTTCGTAATTTGTTGGAAAACTGACAGTGAGTTTATCAATTTTATTTGTTGTGTTGTGTTTCCAACAAGTTGGGTTCCTGCCAAATTCGTTTGACATTTCAATGTTTGTATACAGACTATTTTGGTACTTATTATAGTGTTGTTGTGAAGATTATCGTATGCTTGTTTTCGATTATGTACTTTTCGTACCGAGTTTAGGAGTAATGCTAGTTAGCCAACAGAATATAAATAGGTCAATAGATAAATATATTATGATAGAATCAGCTGTTGGTCGCCTCATTAAATCATTGAATTACCTACATATTCATGCTTTTAAAAGATAGAATGACGACATTGTCCTTGGTTTTATTAACACTTTTTTCCTCTTAAGTTTTTTAAAACGATTTTATATTTATTGAGAGTTATACTGGTTAACTAGTAACAACTTTTTACTAAAACTTAAACGTGAACAATGATTTTGTAGCAGATTAATACACGAAAAGCGTAGCTATTAAAGGAAATAAAATAATTAAGTATAGGTAGGTATCTAAATACAGCTCAAAATGTATGTTTCGCTTTACGATAGTGATGTAAACAAAATAAGAATTTTACATAACATTAGACATATAAATGAATGCGTATTTTTAATCGTCATTGTTATGTAAATTAGTCACTAGTTCCACATAAAACCGTTTGTTTATATATATTATGTCTATACGTAATTATGTATTCATTTATCTATGGAGCGTGAATAATGTTTACGTCTACATAAGTATCAATTATTATGTAAATCGGGTAAATGTTCTTGCGTATAAGTTCTTCAATGATTATCAAGTGTAGTTATTTTAATTTTTTTTATGAATAGCATCTTGCAGGTCATCCTAGGAGGTAGTCAGTTGCCTAATTCGGCTATCCCGTGGATACGTTATAAATAAGGCCTCCAGCCAGGGCATACAACTTATAAACTAAGTGACTACACGCTAAGGGCACCCCCTGTGGGGTTCGAACCTCAGCTTAGGGCGTCGCTCGGGGAGGCCAGCAAAAGACAGACTGGATCGGATCTATTATTTTTGTTTCGTATCGACACGAAGTTTATGAGACTAGCTCCTGGCGTAGTAAAAATATTAACAAAGTACTTCGGTAACCCAGGTACCCTACGTGAGATTGTCAGTAACACCAAGGCGTTACTGGCCTTGGAGCTGGGGAGGATCGAATAATCGATTTTCCCGTACGCAAAATACGCGCTTTGACGTGGTGTTGCGGAAACCAGCCTGTATTACTTATTACCTAGCTAGATGTACATTTAAGGCGACGATAGTCGACTTTTAATGATTTTATACTGAAGATCACGTCTAAACGAGTAGTGTTAAGGTATTGGAAAAAAAAAAGTTAAATTAGAACATTTTTTTCATAACTTAATCTGTAAATAATTTAGACTATGTTTCTATTACACATTAGTAGATAATAAATTGGGAAAGTTATTATGTCTAACGAGGATAAAAAGCTGAGAATCACGCAAAAACTATCAAGCGTATTTTTCTGAAACCTTCACCATTTTAAAGATAATTTAATTATTAATCTTTTAGTATAAGTGTTTTATTAAAATACCTTTTGTTTTATGTATAATAAATTAATAATGCGTCTAATTTGGGACAGCGCTCCTTGCTGACCGTACGACGCGTTCGTTGCGTGAGCTCAGCACAGAACGGCTCGGTCGGGGTCGGCTTCTAGTCTAACCGGATGCAGCTGAATACCAGTATTTTACATGGAGGAACTGTCTATCTGACAACCCAGTAACTGGGTCGTGGAGGTCAGATAGGCAGTTCCTCCCCAGTTACTGGGTAACACAATACCCCTTAGTAAGACTGGTTGTTAGATTTTTTGAACTTCTGACTACACGTAACGATTGCACTACTAACTTTTGTCAAGGTTATTAGGAAACTGATTACTTAATTTAATGATATTGTAGTCCGTTTTTATCAAAACAATGATCAATAAGATTAATATAATAAACACTTCAGAATTAAGCATCTGGACTTAAGGCGCTACCCCGAGCTAAGTGGCGCCCTCATTGAATAAAAAATCGTAGCATAGCATAGAAAATAAATTTTAAAAAATTGATTAAATGAAGAGCAAAAGTGTCAAAAACGGCCACTTTTGCTATCTACTTTGGATACGAAACACTTTGAGTCCTGTTTTAACAACGTAAAAATACTTTATCCTCTTTGTAACAAACTCCAAGAATCCATTTTTTTAAATTTATTTTCTATGCTATGCTACGATTTTTTATTCAATGAGGGCGCCACTTAGCTCGGGGTAGCGCCTTAATTCGATTGACACTATTTAACACCTTGGAGTTTGCTTATTTTTTATGAATATCTAGCACTGCACCTGCGAATTTATACGCGTTAATTTCGTAAGTTCAACACCCTTTCTACCCCTATATTTAAAACCCCTTTTCACATTTACATTATATTTTCGAAAAACCCTGATATTGTTATTCTTTATTTTTGGTCTTATGTATAAATACTGAGGTTTCAAGATAATCACAAACTTTTATCCCCAATAACCCCATAAAGAGGGTAGTTTAGAAAAAAATAAGTGACAAACTTTGTAAGTTATGTCCGATTTTTCATTAAAACAAAACTTGCGGCTTTGTGGCGGGGCACATAGCGCGCAGAACTGACGGCCGATGGGGCAGAAAGGTTCTGGAATGGAGGCCACGTACCGGCAAGCGCAGCGTAGGACGTTCACCCACAAGGTGGACAAACGACCTGATAAAGGTCGCAGGAAGCTGCTGGATGCAGGTCGCTTCTAACCGGCCGATTTGGAAATCATTGGGGGAGGCCTATGTTCAGCAGTAGACGTCCTATGGTTGAAATCATGATGATGATGATTAAAACAAAAGAGTTGAATTTACAAAAACCCTTTCTTAGTTCTAATTTCACGTTCCCATTCCCATAAGGCCAGAAGGCCATAACCGAACGGTTCTCACGAATGATGTGGTAAAAAAATACGATTAAAACGGAAAGAAAAAAAAAATTGTACAACTAACGTTGCGAAACACATACAGATTTATTTGAAATCTTCTTTATTTTGTAATAAAAAAAAAGTCCAGTCAAAAGGAACAAATGATGATATTGATATTTATTTATGAAAATTGGTGTTAACAAAGACGTTTACACGTCAAAAATATTGTCAATTCGGTGAATCGCTGCGCCTGAGCGGGTTCTACGCGGGGCCTACACGGACTTTTAAACGAATTTACGCTGGTTTCAAGTAGCGTCAACGCAGCATTAGCCCTACGCTGACCAGCAGGGCTATTCTGTAACCATCTCACCGTGAAAACTAGGGTGAAGTGAGCACGGAGTGAGCTGTCAGTCCCTAGTAGCAGGTAGAATGACAGCTCACTCCACGCTCACTTCACATGTTTTCACGGTGAGGTGGTTACGGGAATCGACATGCTGGTGTGTAGGAATTCAAATTCTCATACTTCACTTAATCATAATTTTTCTGCCCTTGTCCCAATTTATTTGCGATCGCCGCAACATGTCCCTTTCTTCCACACTTCTCTATCAGTCGTCATCTCGGTAGTCATCCCCTTTCTAGCCATATCATCTTTCACACCGTCCGTCCATGCTGATACTTCACATGATCTTCGTCTTTAATATCTCTACAAATGCGAGGTATTTGTTTGTAAGTTTATATATGTAGGGGTAATCTTCGGAAATGCTGATTTGGTTCGGAAAATTCCTTCACTACTTGGAAGCTACAGTATTGACGAGTGTCATCTAAATCTAAACTAATATTATAAAGAAAAAAAATAGATTTTTTTATATTTGTTTGTTTGTTACGCTTTCACGGTAAAACGGCTGAACGGATTTGGATGAAATTTGGCACATCGGTAGACCATGACCAGGGTTGGGACATAGGTTATATTTTATCTCGATATTCCCACGGCACGGGGTCGAGAATTATGTGGGTAGAGCGATACGCGATAGTTATTAATATAGAGAATGTAACATGATAGGTACTTGAAAGATAATACTGTATCATATATCAACCGTTTGTAATTACTTCCACGTAGTATATTATCTGCATTCTAGTAAACAAGGTTTTCGAGGTGTCGAGTTCGGAATTCGTTCCTAGTATAAATGCAACGCAGATTTTTTGCTCATTTTTACACATACACCGGGTTTTTTAGTTAAGAATTTGAAGTTGAGAACTTGTCAAACTTTACTTAAGAATAATTTAATTAAGGTGAACTTGGGCCGCGATATTCAAAATTAATTTGCAAAAAAATTAGAAATTTCAAATTTTGCAGGATAAGTTGAAGGAATTACCATAAAGTAACAATTCCGTAACTAGCGACACGGCGGCGGCGTTTTCATAGAAATACAGAAGTTATAGTAGTAGGTACTTATTGGAATAAATTTCATAGAAATACGAGTACATACACGGAATTGTACCTTTAGTCATACTAAAGAAGTGTTTGACAATTTCCCAACTTCAAATTCTCGGCGAGCAAGCGTGCATTTTTTTTTTTGTCTATTTAATATTATACAACTTGAAATAATGATGTAAGAGCTGTGCACACCTGTAAGTGACATACACTCTAGATTGTTTAAATGTTACAGTATCCCAAAAAGTTTATTAGTGAATAAGTCGTTAGAGTGCTATAATTAAACAAATAAATAATAATGTCATCACATCAATGACCGCAGAGGCATGAATGCCTACCGTTAAGTGTCATAGTGGTCACACTCGAAGAGAATAGATTATTATGTTGTTGCTAAAGGTACTTTACACATAATTGTCAAAAACTTATAAACAAGTGTCTATGTTTCGTATCCCTACGGTGTACAATAATCTATATAAATAAAAATGAAATGTTGTAAGTTGGTAAGCGCATTACTTGTGAACTGCTGCACCGAATTCGCTAATTAATTGTGTTTAGAAAATTGTTATGGGAAAATTGGAAGCTTCCCGAAATATTTTAAAATTCTGAAAAAACTGAACGTTCTTCTTAATGAACTATGGACAGGATCTCTGCGGCTGTCTGCCGTGTCAACTAGTAAGAAAATAATATTATATGGACAACTGCTACGCCCCGGTTTCACCCGCATAAGTCTCGATCCCGTGGGGATTTCGAGATAAAAAGTAACCTATGACCTAATCCAGGTCATGGTCTACCTATATCCCAAATTTCATCTAAATCTGTAGAGCCGTTTTAGCGTGAAAGCGTAACAAACAAACACTCACTTTCGCATTTTTATTATTAGTTAGGATGGAAATAATGGCTTTTTAATTGTTTCTGTAATTAGCCGACAAAAGGTTAATCAACAAATTAATTCCCAATCAAAAAAAGGTACCTAATAACATAAAGTAAGTAATTAAGAATTTTATCATAATTAAGATTGGATTACTGGTTATTTGTCACAATTTTTAATGGTGATAACGAAAAGGCGCTACGAACCAGATTTTAAAGATAAGGATATTAAATCTTAACGAAGCATGCGTAGTTCATACCAACGTAATACCAAAATAATTTGTAAATCAAACATGTAGTGTGTATTTATTCCGATTGGATTACAGAATATCTAGACTCCCAAATATACAGGGTGTTTGGTGCATCGTGTGCCAAATTGAAATGGTCGACTGCAGGGATCATCTGCTATCCTTTCAGACCCCTAAACACCTCTCATGACCTGTGGATTTTTTAAAAATCGTTTTTGTGATTTATTAAAAAAGACCCAAATTTTACATTAAAATACAAGTTTTATAAAAACTTTATGGCGTAGACTGAAATTTAATTTAATTTAGATGTGTATTGTTTTAGATTACTTTTAAATGCAAAATTAGTGACTTAGTAACAAATTTTGGTTTAATTTTTCTATTTTAAATTAGTGACTAATGTCACTAATTTTGTATTTAAAAGTATAATCTAATCGATAGTAGATGCTTCAGTCGACCATTTCAATTTGGCACACGATGCTCCAAACACCCTGTATATTTTGAATGGACACTGACTTAAAGACGAGTTATGAGTTAAATAAGTTTTCTATAGAAATTTGAAATTCCTCATATCTCGTCTTTATATCAGTGTTTTTACGATTAGTTTGATTTACAAATTATTTTGATATTATGTTTGTATGAACTACGCCTGCTCCGCCGGCCCCTTAAGCGGATTATATATTAATGATAAGAATATCATTGAGATCTTTGGAAGCATCCATGAAACTAAGTACCTACCTAATTACCTGCCTTGTTTTTATAGTGGAAAGTTTTTACTTAATTATGACTCAGATCCAACCACATCAGACCAGACTGGTCGAGTGGTGATCAGACTGGTTGGTCTGGGGTTAGTGAGAAACTGGGTTGTGGATGTTAGATAGGCAGTCGCTTCATATTAAATACTGGTATTCAGCTGAATCCGGTTAGACTGGAAGCCGACCCCAACATAGTTGAGAAATGGCTAGGCAGATAGTTTGAGGTACTTATCCAAAGAGTAGGAAACTATCTAGTTCTACTATTTCGTGAAGGAGCTCGTCCAAGGAAGTACTGAAACTATACCTATTTCTGCCGCCAAGCAGCCTGTGTTCCGGCTTGAAGGGTGTCGGAACCGGCGTAATACTTAGCTGGAAGTCTAATGAGACGTCCAGAACTGACTATTTTCCTGAAATGGTTTTAGCTCTTCTTCTTTTCGTGTGGTTAGTAAACTAACCTGGTGTCAGAGTTTTAAAGCCGCCCACGGGCCTCTGACTTGGCTTCACATGCCGTGTAGAAATATCTCTCAGGCATGCCGGTTTCCTCACGATGTTTTCCTTCACCGTTTTTTGAGCAAGTGATAATTATATAATATCTACGCACATGAATCCGAAAATTCAGAGGTGCGTGCCTTGGGTTCGAACTCGAGACCTATGAATTGTCAGTCTGACGGTCACACCACTAGGCTATCACTGCTGCTGCTGTTTTAGCTAGGAATGCCCGTAGCAAGCACCTTTACCTATACTTATTCGCACCATTATATTTCACACCCAAAAATAAATTTTACTTCTAATCTTACCAACTATGTTGGCATCGCCTTCCAGGCTTACCAGATACCTACAGCTGAATACCAGTATTTTACATGGAGCGACTGTCTATCTGACCTCCACAGCCCAGTTACAGGAGCGCTGAATTTTCCTGAAATAGTAGGTTTAGTCGGCACGGTTGGCGCAGTGGTTAAGCGATTGACTGCTGCGCTGCGTGTCGCGGATTCGATTCCCGAACGGAACAAATATTTGTATGACCTACATGTAGTTGTTCCGGGTCTGGCTGTTTGTGTAGGTGAGTTTAAGTGTTTGTAAACGCACCCACGATACAGGAGAAATTCCTAGTGTGGGGCAACGTTTTTAAAAAAAAGAAAGAAAGAAAAAGCTGACCGCTGATGACTGCGACTAATTCGCATCATTCTTATTATATCACACCCAGTGGTGCAAATTAGGAAAAAACACTAGCCGCGATTATCAAAAGAGTTTTTCTGTGTTACAAAATAAATGTCATTTTAGACTTTGCATCGTTCTCACATTTGATTACAAGCGGACCAGACACTATCAGAAATAATGACATTACATTCAAATAATGTCATTACTACTGACAGTGTGGGGGTTGGTATGGTGACATGATATTTTATTTTACGTCAATATTGGAAGGAATGACAGTAATATTTATGTCATTATTACTGATAGAGTCTGGTCCGCTATTGGTTCAACATTAATGATGTTACAATTTTTTTGGAATCCTAAACCGAAGCCCACTGTTGAACATGATCATGCATGCAGCTATCACCATACTTGGTGATCTGAAATCTCTAAAACATTGTAGATAATGCCTGAAACACCTCTACATTTTTTGCACATAAAACAGTAAGTTTATTTATTTTAATTACTTAATTAAATAAATTATGACAATTAACTACGGGGTTAAGGCGTGTTTAAAGATAATTATGTCACGGTCAAAAAGTCACGGAATTACAGAGTTAATTATTATAATAATGATTTTAATGTACGCTGAAAATGACATAAGGAAAACGAGTCTAGGGTTAAAACGGGTGTAAAAAGAGGCTTACCGAAGCCGACAATCAGTTGTTATTTCCGGTATTGCAAAACTATTTTGTAGAGGACCATACCTGGAATCCTTCTATTCTGATATTGAAGGGCAGTTAGAAATTATTCTGACTTTTTTTTTTACGTAAACAATTATTTAAATGTTATAAGGTTAAAACTTAACTTAAAATACACCCACAACTTCTGTATCGTTGCATGTACCCAAAATCACAATCTTGTGCGTGGGTAATGCTAATGAGTTTACATTGCGCGCTTTATTTCTAAAGCATAAGGTTCAAAGTTAATTGGGAAACTGACTGTGTTGGATCATTTGGTTCCCTACAAAATGGTTGAGCTGGATGATGCTGATCCACGCGTCATGTTCGTGAACGGACGGCGTCAGTTGAGACTGGTCATCTCTTATTGCCAGGGCTTATTTTTAATCTTATATTTTTAATCGTTTTCGTTTTTTTTTTTTTTACATTGTTCTCACAATCTAGAATCAACAAGAGTAATGTACCCAGGATTTTGTATATTCTATATTTAAAAGAGTGTCCTTGGAGTTTCTTGCCCGTTCTTCTCCATAGAGATCTACGTTTTGGAATGGGCAACTAGCTTCAACTTTCTAACTAACTGACTGACTCTTTGACAATTTAAGTGCCTGTAAATGGTTTAATTGAAATAAATGCTTTGAGTTTGAGTTTGACAGTTCCGGATAGGTTGATGTGCTGGCGTCTGTACCTACAGTGTGATGGTGGCTTTGTGGTCTTTGTACACTCTATGTATGTACTATCGCGGACACGCATATCTGAACACCGCAAGGACTCTTCCTGCTTGCAACGCTGGGCCGCTATAGTAACGCTTACCTACAAAGAAAAGGGGCGCTAAACATCTATCGAATTACGTAACACATTTTCGTAAACGATTACGGCAAATCTGTTTCATTTTGACAACGTTGTTGAGCAGATTAACAATCTGTTTCAAAGCGATTCGGATTCTGATTGATCGTGTATTACGCAATAAGGGTACAGATGTGGTCATCCTTCGCACGGGTTTTTTTTTTTCAAAGTGCTTAGATATGCGTGATCGCAATGGTTCGTACTTAGCATAGCGTTATCAGACATTGAACTTTAATTGTTTTCTATCACAACGTCAAACATGAGTTGACCGA
Organism: Xanthia togata; assembly: GCA_963853775.1. Taxonomy (NCBI): domain Eukaryota; kingdom Metazoa; phylum Arthropoda; class Insecta; order Lepidoptera; family Noctuidae; genus Xanthia; species Xanthia togata. Next base: position 6,689,604 of record OY970817.1, on the reverse strand, counting down.
ATATGATTATAATTAATTATGCTTCTTTGATTTAGTGGTAGCAAACACGAGTGCTGAGCAGCACCCTGCTTACGTAACATAGTTTCAATCATAATCCGATAGTCTTGAAGGATTTTTCTAATCCATTGCTTCATATGGTCAATAATTCGTCTGCACAACAATGAAAGTAACGCGATGAACGTGCCTTAAGGGGCAGGGTTCCGATTTGCCTTTGTCTCTGTCTTTTTCTTTACGTGTAAAGAGTAAAGAAAATAACCACACTTTTGTACTTTTTCAATGTTTTTCGTTGTTTTTTTCATCATATTGCTAATATTACTCATCATAATCCATCACTGAATGCAGGTTGACATTAGACATTTTATGGTATATTTTTAATTATAATTATAATTGTAAGTGAATGTATAAACTGCTTTTAAAGACAATTAAGAGGTGTGTTTGAAGATTTTTCTGAAGCATTAATGTATGTTTAATTATGATTTGAGTTCATCGTTCCATCACTGTATTAAAATAAGACTTGAAAATATCATTCTTTTTTTTTTGGTCAAAATTATTGACGGTTTAAGAGATACACTGCTTTAAAAAACCCCGTTTTCGGAATGCTGCGCCTTAACTGTAAAAATGGAAGAACATGCGATCAATTGTCAGTTTATGTGTGTTATGTAATAGACCCCACTGATTTCGATCTCCAGCTATACAACTGGCAAAATGTGAATGCAAAGTCAGGAAAAGTTCATTGTTACCATTGTTACCCTCAAATTGACACGCTGACGTAGCGTGTCAATAAATTATCAGTATCATAATAAATTTTCCGTGTTTTATCCATATCATGTCAAATATTGACAGTTGTGAAACTAGAATATAATATACGGATGTAGAATGAATACACGGACAATTAAAATTGGTAGTCACTTTGATAAACATTCCCTGACTGTAGGTACTTTAAATCTCTGCCTACCTCTTTAGGAAATACAGTACAGTAATGTCGTCGGCTAAATTCATACAAAAGTTATTTAATTTTTATCATTTATCTCTCAGTACCTACATTAATAGATTATGCTGATACTGAATAAGTTCAATACCAGCATAATCTATTAATGTTGATGATTAATTTTGTAATGTTGTTATCTCATTGCTAAATGAGATAACTGTAATATTTAAGCAAATACAGGATTTGCAAGCATTATCAGTTAACTAATGTATATATGTATCAATATGGTAAAGTGTTTCTCACTATGGATTCCCATCAATACAAAAAATAAATCTAAAATAATTATTATTTAGTCTTTGACTGGCGATCTGTGTGCGTGTCAGCGGTACGTTTTTTTTTTTTTTTTTTTGGGTGGGAAATCATCGAATGCCTGCTCTGGCTGGAGCGGGAGGGCGTGTCAGACTCTTACTGACTAAAACCCACCCGTGTTCCTTCTCTTGCCTGTGCAATGCCAGGGGGCCACGGTATCCCTTTCGGACTTTCCCGCAACCCCGGCAGGCAATGGTCTCATCGGACCCCTTCACTCGCTAACACTCTTTGAGGCGCGCGTGGAACCGATACCCTGACATTATGACAACATTCCAAAGTCCTACGAAATGAAATGAAATTGTTTATTCTGTTAAATAGGATATTGGAATCACTTTTACACGTCATCTTAAAAAAAAAAAAAAAAAATTGCTAGATAAGTGCATAGATCTCGAGAAAAATCTCTGTGACAGACGGAAAAAACAGTGATCTTATACAGGTTATTCCACAAATTCAATGTCAGTCGCTCAGCGCACTATGGAGCGAGCTATACCTACTTGGGGTTTCTCTGAAGGATAAGATCTGATAAGAACTAGAATTACCGACATAACTTGCAGAGTTAGCAATAGCTTGCAGAGTTAGCAATAGCTTGCAGAGTTAGCAATAGCTTGCAGAGTTTGCAATAGCTTGCCGAGTTTGCAATAGCTTGCCGAGTTAGCAATAGCTAGCAGAGTTAGCAATAGCTTGCAGAGTTAGCAAAAACTTGCAGAGTTAGCTATAGCTTGCAGAGTTAGCAATAGCTTGCAGAGTTAGCAATAGCTTGCAAAGTTAATAATAGCTTGCAGAGTTAGCAACCTGACTTAAGTAGTGAGCCGGCCATAACATTTCTGTCGAAGGACCGATTGCCGTTACAGCAGATGAGTCCTCGAATGAAGATGAATCAGCAAGCATAGCATGGGATGCCCCCCTGCTAGATGGACTGAAGACCTTAAACAAGTGACTGGGGCAGACTGGATGCGGAAGGAAGCCAGGTGTTGTAGCGCAACCTGGGAAAGGCCCAGCAGCACCTGCAATCGGCTGCCGAGTAGGATTGATAGATTATTATGCGCTATAAAACTTGCTAGTATCATAAAAATATGTATTTATTTATTTAAACATACATACATTACAGCTAACCAATGCGGTAAATGTGCCTTAATGAATACTTAACTTAATGGTTACTTATAAACTAATACCTATAACTAATTACAAACAAAGCATTCCTTGTGAATTCACTCAGAAAACAACAGAATAGGTCCGTCTCACTCGCTATGAGGTTGAGCGTGCGGAGTGCACACGTCAGCAGCCCCTCTTTTAAAAGATCTTGCCTCTTTTTTTAAATTATGTAATTACTATCCTCCCCTGTTTCGCATCGCGATTTCTTTATTATAATATACGTAAGTTTAATATTATTAACACATAAACCTTCCAGAATAAATACTGGTAGTGAAAACCGCATCAAAATCTGTTGCGTGGTTTAGAAGAACAACGCGCTCAAACAGACAGACATGAAAAGCGACTTTTATTTTTACACAAAGATAAAGATATCAATGAAACCGTTATTTGGCGAGTAGATACGTTGTTGTATAATTAATATACGTGACAGTCTCGTGAAGAAGGAACTTTATCTATTTATTTACAAACACGTGCACTGCAACGCAATTACTATTGGCATTATGTATGGAAAAGTAGTTATGAATTGCGCAAGTATGAACTCTACTCACTGAACATTTATAGACGGAGCAAAATCCAAAAGTGAGTTTATAGCTTAGCCTAATTTTTCGGGGTAATTGCCTAACACCACTCACAATTCCAATGCAATTTTGACAATTCAACAACATTCATTACGTTATTTACATACGCAGACGAATTTTTCAAACATTTTTGGTACGCAGTTGTCGAGCTGTTGGTCCTGGCTATAATTTGTAGATCTTTGGCAGTCGTTACGGGTAATCGCAAGCCCAAAAGTCTGACAACCATTATTACCAAGAGGTACCGTGTTACCCAGTAAGGGTTGTGGGGGTCAGATAGGGAGTCGCTCCATGTAAAATTCTGGTAATCAACTGCATCCGGCTGTAAGCCGACCAGATTATCTAAAGTACATAAAAGAGTAACGGTGGAGTTTCATGCCCATTTTTCTCCAAACGAAAACTACCTTTTGGAAGGCGCGACTAGAATCAATTCTATTTTTTTGAAAAGTTTGACGTTCTAAAATGCCTTTTATGTGCCTAATTGAAATAAATTATTTGACTTTGACTTTGACCCTGACATAGTTGGCCTTTTCGCAACTAACTAAGCACATTGATTGATTGATGAAGCAAGGAATTATAAATTTCATTCAAAATTCTTCTGATTGTGATTTAAAGTATGTTATGCTGGGTCCGATCTTGGGGTCGGTAAAACTGTTTTTGGGTTCTCCATTAGTGATGTAACCTACGTGTAAAAAGTTGGGAAACGGCTCAGGCAGATTTGGTAGTATTTTATGTCAAGCAGGGAATTGTTTTAGGGTAAATTGATAGTATACTTACATTGGCTGGCGTTAAAGGTAAATCGTAATCGTGCTGTGGACTGTGATGCCCATGCTGGTCGTCGTATTCCAAGCTTGTCATTTGCATTCCATTCTGGAAAAATAAAATATGTTGGTTAACGCAAATGACATATTGTTTAGGCTCCAAATAGCACGATTTTTGTCTGAATTAAAAAATAGTACTGTTAAAAATTACATTATTAATTCAGTGGTCGACTCTGACCATACTTTCAGAGGGCCTCAAGTCTGCTATTACAATAGTGTCAGAATGGTCTATCATTGATTTCATAATTGTTGATATTGACAAGTTTGGTAATCTACTAACATATTGGCGTCATTATGAGACTCCAATGGTCAGTCACTGAAACTCCATTGAAAGAAATGGCATCTATTGGTAATCTCGAAAAGTTGAAAAATGACTGACTGACATAAGCGGTAATCTGCAAAAAAATTGACAGTTCCTTTGATCAGTGACCTACCATGAGAACGGAATTGTGCAGTCATGTCTTCTAATTCGTTACGAGTATCGTGTTTGTGGAATACAATGATCAACCAATGATCGACCATTATGAATTTAGCAGATTACGAACTTTTAGCAAAATGACAATGGGATCGTGTTGGAATGACGAATTTATAAAAATAGCAGACTTGGGCCCCAGGACTTGCTCTAATTCTGTAGCGTATAGGTACTACATGCTACAGAATTAGGGCAAGTCCTTAACTACTTAATTTTACTAACCATACCTATTGATAATTTAGCGTTCATAAATGCATGTTTAAGTAGGTATGTATGTTTAGTTAGTAGCATTATACTGATAATATTGATAAGAGTGACGCGACGGGAAACATACGCGACAGGATATTTAATTATATACATATTTAGTTAAACGAACTTATTTAGGGTGTTGTGGCTAAATAATAACAGCCGCACGGGTCGCGAGAAGGTTAAGCTACGCTTGCCGCGATCGCTTCGTGGATAGGTGACCATCTATCACATAATATCAAAACCCCTCCGTGCCTCGGAAAGCACGTTAAGCCGTTGGTCCCCGCTGTCATTCGTAGGTCTTTGGCAGTCGTGACGGGTCGTCAGAAGACCAAAAGTCTGACAACCAGTCTTACCAAGGGGTTCGTGTTACCTAGTAACTGGGTTGTGGAGGTCAGATAGGCAGTTGTTCCATTATAAAATACTGGTATTCTTCTGCGTCCGGTTAGACTGGAAGCCGACCCCAACATAAATGGGAAAAGGATAGGCAGATTTTGTCTTAATTAGCCAAACAGATATAAGTGATGCATTTTGACAAAGGTAAATAATGACGGGCCCAAGATTCTTAGAGTTGATAATGTTTTTAAATTACTGTGTTAAGGCGCTACCCCGAGCTAAGTGGCGCCCTCATTGAATAAAAAATCGTAGCATAGCATAGAAAATAAATATTAAAAAATGTAATCTTGGAGTTTGTTACAAAGAGGATAAAGTATTTTTACGTTGTTAAAACAGGACTCAAAGTGTTTCGTATCCAAAGTAGATAGCAAAAGTGTCAAAAGTGCCCGTTTTTGACACTCTTTGTAACAAACTCCAAGATTTTTTTATTTTTTTTTCTATGCTATGCTACGATTTTTTATTCAATGAGGGTGCCACTTAGCTCGGGGTAGCGCCTTAATAAGTATGAGAGGACAGTGTAGGCTTGTCAACAAGGACCCAGTATTTAACAAAATAGGAAATGGTCTACAAATCTAGTCCGTTAATCCTAGAATGTCCTCACATTCTCAAAAGAATCTATATAAAAGATAAATCACACTAATATTATAAAGGCGAAAGTTTGTGAGTGTGTATGTTTGTCTCTTCTTCACGCTAAAACTACTGAACGGATTAGGATAAAATGTGGCACACAGATAGTTTATAACCTGGATTAACACATAGAATACTTTTTATCCCGATATTCCCACGAAATCGAAACTTATGTGGTTGAAACCGCGGGGTGCAGCTAGTAAAATAATAAAAATAAAAACCTATTTACTTAAAATGTGAAAATAAACAATAGACAAAAGCTACGGTACAAGCTTGTTTATATAGTGATAAACATCTTGTGACAGGAACACGCATTGATATAATATACCTAATATTCTATAATATTATGACTCACGTGAGAATGATAATACATGAGATACAAGTTATATACATTAGCAGGTTAGACTTATAGAGAAATATGGAAGAAAAGGACATGTTGCGGCATCCTCAAATTAATTAGGATGAGATCAAGAGATTGATGAGGATGCTGACGAGTTTGTAACGTCACTTCTTCTTCCTAGATGAATCACTAGGAAGCGGTGAAGGGCGGGCGTTTAAGGGGACTGTCTGGTACCTTTCCGTAGCCGTAGTACCAACTGCAGACGACACGACCGGTTTCCATGAAATACATAAGAATAAATAGAAGCCAGACTTGTCGCAGCGACACGTCGCCTGCAGTTGTCGCTCGGGATTGGCTACGGCTCTCACTTTGAGGTTTAATTAGAACAAATGACTTTTGATTTTGATGACATATTAGCAAGTTCCTATAACTTTTAACCAGAGCTCTTTATGAAGGAGCTCGTTCGGAGAAGTACTGCCATCTCAGTTAAGCTTCGTGCAGACTAGCGTGACGCGACACCGGTTATTGTCATACCGTGAAGTTTTCTTAGAAATTGTATTGTTGAGTCGCGTCGCACCGTCGCGTCGCGCTGGTCTGCACGAGCCTTTACGCTGAGGTCCGTTGTGAAGGGCGTGGGTGCGGTTGTAATTACAGACACGTGAGACATTTCAGCTCTCTGCTTTAGCATTGGTGCCTATTGCTGATGACCACAGGCAGTGCTGGTCATTTACCATCCTTGGGTGTTCTGCTTGATTGCCACCAAATAATATAAATATAAAAAATAAACCTATCCGATTCTAAAGAGGCACATAAGTACTGCAAAAACATTACCATAAAATAATCATGAATCTTATTAATATTGAAAATAAAAAAAGTTATTGCTATTTAAAATTCACAGTTTTAGTAGGTACCAAAATTACCCCAAAACCATTAAACATTAGCAAATTTTCAACAGGGGTCATTATGATTTGTAGACACCCGCTAAACAACGGCGCCCGCGCCTCATGTAATAAACCGGTAAAATTCACCATTGAAAAAAAAATTGCGTTTTTTTTTTTTCTTTCCTGAAAATTTCCACATAAATAGACTCACAGTACGACACTTAACAACAGCCTCACAGACTGGATAGGGTTTTTCTTTACATGTTTTATAGGGAAGGGAATTAGGTTGTAATTAGTCTCGCCCACAGGCAAGAACGCTGAAAAATCCGTACTATTTATTTTAATGCGAAGTTCAACGGATTTGGATGAAATTTGGCACAAAGAAAGACCGGTTAGGACATAGGATAGTTTTATCCCGGTAGTATGGTCAGTACTCTGCATTACCTGACCCCCTCTTACAAAGAAGAAGAGGGGAAGAGGGTTTGGGTTATAAAAGTCAATGACTGTACGTTCCTGTGGGATAATTTTCGGCCTCCACGCGGGCAAAGCCAAGGCTAGTAGTAAATAAGTCATTAATTTTGTTCAAATTCCTTATTATATAGATATATAGAAGATAGAATACTCTTTATTGTATATCATAAAAATTACAGACATAAATTTAGAAATTTTACATAGGGTGACACAATGGGCGGTCTTACCTATCCATGATGGCGTGAACGCGTGTGGTTTAATAAGGAAAAATAGATACCAAAAATATACGAAAACAAAAATATTAAGGCGCACAAGATTTTTAAATTACCTATATTATTTGTGCAAACAAGGCCGAAGGAAAAGTTTTGCCTCTACGGTTTGCCTCTTGAGTAACTTGATGAATGTCAGTGACAGACACACAGCCGCACGAGCATTGATCATCACGCTTGCTCACACACAAGTGTTGGCGATTTCCGATATAAGTTCAGATTTTTTCTTAAATTGTTTTTCTTTCCGACCCCGATGACCCCATCACACTCCTCCAGGAGAGCAGTAGGGCCACCGGTACAGTACACAAAAACACCCGACACCCGTCATACCGACCTCGCCGCCGAGGTCCCCCACGATCGCGAGCGCGTAGCTTTAAATTCCCTGTATAATAATAATGATCTATCCTTGATCCAGCCTGTCCCATCTTGCTGTCCTCCCCCTAGCGACGCCCTAAGCCGCCCTAAGCCGAGGGCTCGCCTAGCTTTAATTAGAATAGTTTATGCCCCTGGCTGGAGGATTTGAGTTTAGAAGCTTACGGCAGCCACAGGAAAGTCCGGTTAAGCAGCTACGACCTCAGTGGTCACCGGCGGGATGCCCAAAAAAAAAAACTAAAAAAATAAGTTTCTTATAACACACCAACCGTATGTCCGATGGGATGTCCATAGGCAAAAAAGGATGAGTAATAATGACATTAATATTACTGTCATTCCTTCCAATATTGACGTAAAACTATTAAAATATTTAGATCACATCATCATTCCAACCACCACACTGTCAGCAGTAATGACACTACTTGAATGTAATGTCATTATTACTGATAGTGTCTGGAGTTCTGGACCGCCATAAATCTTTTCATAATGCTCACTTTACTTATCGCTGGGCCCGTGTGGTCGAATGCGGCACACTCCCTCTCACACAGAGGAGGCCCATGTCCCAGCTGACCGTTTTAAGAAAAGAAAGAAAAGAAATAAAAGAAAGGAAAGAAAGAAAAGAAAGAAAATAAACAAAAGAAAGAAAGAATAATATTAGGTGATTATGCTTACGCTTTGTTATTTAAGGAACTCTGGCTTGTACCAAATTTCATGCTTCTGTGTTCTGGTTTCTGTGGGTTTTCTATCAGTCAGTAAATTTAAGATTTTTACTAAGTAGAAGATTATAAAAGTTCTTGATTTGATTAAATTGGTTCTAGTAAAAGGCGTGTGGAGTTTCTTGCCGAATTGGAAACGACCAATTGGAACCGTGCACCTTCTGACGATTCACGCCCTTGTAGGTTTATGTGAAATAACATATTTTGATTTTTTTTGGAAGCGAAAAATAGTCAAAGGCCTCTCGGGGTTGATTTTGATGTCATTTTGGACGTACATTAGGAAAATTAGCTCCTTAAACCCTGTAATGTAGGTATAATAATAATAAATAATAAAAAAGCCGTTTATTCAGAGCCATTTAAAATGTATGCTACCGAAATAAAATTATTAACAAGTTGTAAGTATAAAAAGTTAAAAAAAAAAAAACATATATTGTTGACACCAGCTGTCTTAGTCTGTATGCCCATTGGCAAAGGCCTCCGCCATCTCTTAATATTTTACCCTATATTTTGCTAATCGAGTCCATAATTTAAGTTATGAAGTTTTAAGGTCTGCCAAATACCAACACAGGCCTATCACAATCTCGCTACCTGTAAAAATTCCGGTAAAAGGAATAGAGGTGACTACTATACAAAGACCCTTCGGTAATGCGACTGCTAAGGGTGTGATTCCCAATTCGGATATGTGCTCAATGACAGCGATAGGCTTGCCCCCTGATTACATGGGTCACACAAACAGGTATACAATATTGTTCTATATTATTCCCTTGGGGAATACCAGCGTGATATTAATAAGTCATGTGCTCAAATATTACATTGTATATAAATGAGTACACGATAACTTATGTTAAATGCATGACGCTATTCCACGGCTATAACAATAGTTTTATTGTGAACACGTAGATACCTACAGAATACGATGAGTTTACACCTATTGTCGCTAATTTAAGAGAATAAAGAATCAGTATTGATTTCTTTACACTGGCTTTTAACAATAACTTTGCTGTAGGTATGTCCCGGAATTAACGCAATAACACTGTTTTTATTATGTATAAAATATTGTTTTTTTATTATTAAATTAGTTATACTAATTGTAGCAGAAAATTTGTGGTCACACTACAAATCTACGCACGCACACTGTTGCAGACGTATAAAGGTCGGTCGTCACACACCTTAAAGATAATTTAAAATATATAATTACCTACCTTCAACTTATCGCTCACCGTACAATTCAATAGACCACCACACACAGTGAAGATAATATATATTTTACCATAAAGGATTTTTAAGCGCTATAATATATAAAGAAAAGAAAGAAAGAAAAAAATAGGTTTATTTGTCACAGAAACACGTGCATACAAAAAGACAGCAGCAGGTAAGCGGAAAACAAAACAGATTAATATTAAAAATGTTAATTTATACATAACAGAAATATTCGGCAACTGCACGTCATGACTGTGACAAGAAGGCTTCCACTCAGCATAATGCTGTGCTGTGGCTCCCCCATAACACAGCATTATGCTGAGTGGAAGCCTGCACTGATTTTCTGTGGTCATCCGATAAACACCTACGGAAATCAAGTCAGGTTATGTCAAATAATTCAGTTACACATTGCATATTTCAAAGTATTAGGCAGGTATATATACCTCTTTCCGAAAACCCGACTGCAAAAACAACTAAAAAGTTCAAAACAAGCTCAATTTCTGATGGTAGCAATTATTTTAGTTCAATCTCAGAATAGGGTGTTTTACCCTATATGAGAAAAAATCTAAAAATATATTATTGAGATAGCTTAAGCAAAAAGCAGTCGGAAAACGTTAGCTTTAGTTCATAAAATAGCAAACTAAATTTTAAAATTCAATTCAAAGGTTTCAGCTTTTTTTAATCTGTTTCATAACACCATTAGATAGTAGTCGCCATGTTATTACGTCGTACGGCCATGTAAACTTAGGAGTGTTAACTGTCAACTATCAGCGTACCTTTTAATCTATAAATTTGTTTACATAGTGAACTGACGTCATGACCACAGAGCAATATGGCGTCCACTGCGTCCTTAACGATTGAATAAAAAATTTGTGTTTTTTTTTGTGGTTCATTAGCACTATAGAATCTAATTGAGACACTTTTCAAAAATGGGTGTAATACCCTATTGATGTCACCAAATACACAACACTGCGATGCACTAGGATTGTTAGTCCCGCCTTTGGACATCCTAATCCAAACTAATACTAAAAATGCAAAAGTGAGTTTGTTTGTTACACTTTCACGCTAAAACGGCTGAACAGATTTGGCACATGGGTAGACCATAACCTGGATTAAGACATAGGGTACTTTTTATGTATGTTTAGCAATAGGTAATGGTTAGCGGTAGATGTTTATTTTTATATTTTATTAATATAAGTGATGAAAAAGTATTAACTACAAACTGCTTTGCACTTTGGCAGTAGTAAAATTATGTATAAATTTGTACAATAAACGCTTTTTACATTTTTTATCCCGATACTCCCACGCGATCGTTCGACGGAATTTGTAACAATATTCTGATTTAAAAGAGTATCCGTAGAGTTTCTTGCCCGTTCTTCTCCATCTCCATACGAACCTACGCTTTGGAATAGGCAACTAGCTTCATATTATAAAACTGACTGACTCCTTGACAATTCAAAAGTGCCTGTAAATGGTTTAATTGAAATAAAAGCTTTGAGTTTGCGGGTGAAACCGCGGCGGGGCGCAGCTAGTCTGCAATACAAGAGGCATAGTTTAAATGTTTCGTGTGCTTGGGATTATACCGATACCCTTTCAAAATAGAACACAGCAATGATGCTTGACGGGAGAAATATGCAAGTACGGTGGTAATACTTCCCCGGACGAGCTCCAAACAGAATTGAACCTAACACGAAAATATATTGCCGTAAGATTATGCCTAGTAAGTCAGTAAAGACTGTACTCAACAATATAATTAAAATCATATTTTTATATCGTTAGGATGTAGTTAGACCTGCGATTAAGCGAGTCGTGATATGTGTCACGCCTTATCTGATCATGTATAACATGGGTTCAGGTGAAAATTGAGTACAGTCAAGCGAAGAAAAATAAAATGCAAAACCATTTCTTTTTATATTTCTATTATACTGAGCCCTTTACCATAAAACTTACAATTCCACAAAATTGTTAAATTATAGAAAAAAATGCGTAACAGAAATTATAAATATATTATAGTAATAGCCACCACCCACACTGCACACTTAGATATGCCTAGAAGGTGCTAGCATGATATCCTGTTTGTTTCTGATGCATAATAATTAGTGTAGTTATTCAAAAGTCATTTTTCAAATTCAAAAGTCATTTATTCAAACTAGGCTGAGAATCAGCACTTTTCGAACGTCAAAATTACATAAGACAGTCCCCCAAAACGCCCACCCTTCACTATTTTTTACTTTATTACCCTACACCCTTTACTTTATTAAATTGTAAATCCGTAATTGACTTTAAGATTAGTTTATTTATCCTAAGTAAAATTGTTAAAGAGCTGTGGATTTTGTGAATAAATAAATACAATAAAATTAAAATAGTAAGTCATACTCGTAGACTTGTCACTACAATTTACTTATTTGAATCATCTGAGATATTTGTAAGGTTCTTTCCGCATTGATAGGTTTTTTGTTTGTTTGTTTAACAATGGTTTTCCATTTCAATTTTTTTTTGTTTGTATATCAATGGTTTTCCGTTACAATTTTGTTTTCGTTAAGGTTTTCAGGGCTTAGGCCCACTTGCGCGTTAACAGCTAACTTAGGGTTAATCCAATAATTCTCTTTGTATTAACCCTGAGTTAGCTGTTAACTCCGAGTTACTTAGCTAACCCATGAACGCGCAACCTTTAGAGTTTTGTGGTACCTACACGCATTTGATCTAAGATTTACAAAGTAAATTGTAACTTGTAAAGTTTTGTGGTAAAGGGCCCTGATGGTAAGCAATGATGGGTTTCACGATACTGCATGCTTGAATAATAGTAACAATAATATTTTTGCTCGAGACTTGGAAGACTCCCAGGTAGGTATCAGAAAACAGACTCCACTTTATACTGCTTTGAGCCTTTACAACTGAACATAGAAACATGAATTTAAGAAAATAAATGTTCCTTACGTGGTCTATAATTGCACAATGTTGAATACGAGGCTTTTGGCTAATTTGTAAATGAATATTTTGTTTTTCTTTTTTTTTTTGTAATCTGTGTTTAATTTGTACAGAATATAAACTTTTTCTTTATTTCTTTTTTCTTTCTTCCACTAAGAAAAGACTTGTTGAAACTCAACCCCCGAGCTTTCGCATGAGTGAATCTTACAGGGAGTTGAAGTTTGTAAGCACATGAAGTCGTGGGCAATCACATGTCATACATAACCAGCCTATAGGTAATGTTCCCACTGTGTCCCACACAGGACTCCTCTTTGTGAAGGAAGTGAGCTGCAATCCACCACGCAGGCATATTTATTTATTTATTTATACTTCAAGCACAAAAATTTACAGAGGCGGACTTAATGCCACAGGCATTTTCTACCAGTCAACCTTTGGGTGATGCAGAGACAAACAGTGGTAGGTGTAATAGCGAGAGTTGAGGAAAAAACGTTTATTTAAATATAAAGATATACATATATACCTATTAAGAACTATAAATATAATAAATACACATATTTATATATAAATATAAGCACAAATAAGACAAACAATGGGAAAACATTACCGTTGTGATGATACTGCCAGCTTCTTGCGAATGTGCTCGCGAACTTTAATTTTAAATGATAATCGGTTGGTCGCCATCCTGATTTCCTGGGGGAGCGCATTCCACAGAGAGATAGACTGAATGAAGAAAGAAGAGTGAATGAAGTCTGTGCGGTGAGTGGGACATTGAACAAGACGATTGTGAGATGAACGTAGTACGTATATTGCGGGTCGTTAATATTATAGTGGTAGAAATTGATAATATTTTCCTTGCTGACTGTACCTACATTTTTACTGGCGACTTTCTACCACATCGTAGTCACGATAAAACTTGTCTGCTTTCTCCTTGTTAACAGTAGTATACCGTAGGCTATCTTTATTTATTTAAGTGTGGTTTTCTGAGTGGCGATTTTTCTGTAAGCAGATATTAGAATAGAATATAATAGATAATGGTAATATAAAAGGTATTAAATACAAATGGTTTCATATATTTTACTTACTGCAGCATGCAGAAAATACACAATATCAAAACTTATTTACTACAAAATGGTTTTGTGCATTTTAAAGTTCATGGAAAAAGACAGCCGCATAAAAAAATTATGGAGGTAAAACCGTAAAACCGAAGGTTTAGTATCGCGACCAAAATCGCAAGCTCATGTTCGGAGAAGTCCGAACAGATATAGGTACCTACAGCTTGACCCAACTGGGGTAGGAAGATGGTTATCTAAGTTAATTTATTTGTAGGCGAATCGACAACTCCAGAAATCGATTCGCATACAAATAAAATAACTTCGTGCGAATATTACAATCAACACCGCTTATAACGCGACGTATCGGTAGCGAAGGAAGGCGAGCTCAATCCTTGTCCACTTTTAAAACTCTGGTAAAAAAACACTTCCTCTCTCGTTAAACATCATCATTACATTTAGTTCCTTGCTCTTGTTTCATGTTTATAGAGTTATATTATAAGTATATCTATGTATATATATTTATTTGAATAAGTTTATGCTGTATGTATGTATGTACATATTTATTGTATATGTAGATGGTACACCGATGACTACCTGCAGTATTGTCTCTCCTGTTACCTTTAATCCATCCAAAGGTTGTCTGTAAAAGATCGCTTTAAGCGATAAGACCGCCCATTGTGTCACCCTATGTAAAATTTCTAAATTTATGTCTAATTTTTATGGTGTACAATAAAGAGTATTCTATCTATCTATCTATCTATCTATCGGTAAAACGACGAAATTTTGAGGCATCAGCATTTCTAACAATCGTAATCCATCGGATCTGCATCTAGCATCCTTTGAAGTCGTTATCAACGGTTTTGACTGTATAATTATAGTTTTGCCCGTTTCGGGTAAATAAATTGTAGTTTTGCCCGTTTCGGGCAAATAAATTTAGGCGAAACTTGCTCTCATTCGCTACCACGAGTATGAACATTATTTAGGTAAGAGTAAGGTTCATATTGCATGGAACGCTTAGGTACTTAGCAACGTCATAATGTGCTTTATGAGTATGGACCTTTGCCGTTAGGGCTTTTTCTCCCTTTCTTTAATTTATCTCGTGACGGTACGGGCTACTCAAAAACAGTTGAAGTGCTGTCGTGATAAAAAATAGTCCTTCAACAAGAGCAGCTGGTTTATTCCGTTTAAAACTTACCGTAAAAGCGTATAGATGAGCTGTCATTTCACCTGATAGGAATTGATGCTATTGATAACGCCAAAGCGCGCACCTTAATTTTCACAGCGTGATTTTTACTGAATAGGTACATCGGCAGAGTTGACAACCCATGTGACTGAGTTACGGAGATCAGATATGCATTCGCTCCATGTAAAATACCGGTATTCAGCTACATCAGGTTAGACTGGAAGCTGATCCCAACATAGTTGGGAAAAGTCTCGGTAGATGTTGATGACATCGGCAGGGCTGACAGAAGTCTGAAAAATGGTGATCAAATGATGCTGGAACTTTAGGCATTGCAATACGATTGCTTATTTAGTAGTTAGGTAATGATTTTACCATTGAATAATACACTTTAACAGAATTGTTAGGTACGTGTAAAAATAAGAAAAATCGCCACATAGGAACCAATACTTGTGTAGGTACGAAGCTACATTAAATTAAAAAGTTTTAAATGTATTTTAGAAAATAAAGGTAAAATGTTCGAGCTGATAGAATTTGATACAATAAGCATCATTTCAGAGTAAGTTGTAGACCTATGAAATATTTATACTCAGATTTTTTATTCGCGTGACTAAAATGACATTTGGTGTCGATATAAAAATGACCTAGTAAATAATGTAGTTACCGAATGACTCACCAAGGACCATTGAATCACTCTCTTCAGAAGGACCTTCCCTGTTGCCGTGTGATCTCTGGAATGTTAATTATTGGTCGTGTTATTTAAAAAAAAAGTCGATCGCAGCCATCATTGGTCTAGCAAATTAAAAGTCAGAGTTTATGTAACTATAATAGGTTTTTGAAAACCACAATCAGTAAATCTCTTGCTATTAACGTCTATGATTAGTAGAACGAATTAACAGCTACTAATAAAGTCATAGACGTAAATAAATTTTTAAGTTGCCCTTAAATTACTTACATAAATTATTTATAATGATTAATTACTGTGTATGTGTAATTAACAACCACACGACTCCAAGGCAAACGCTTCTTCTCTTAAAGAAAAATAATGAGCCTTGTTTACTGCGTTTTGCTGATTTTAGATCATATTAAACCCAGATATTTCTTTAGTGCTTTACCGTAATTCAGTAGGTAGTCTAAAACATACGTGATGAAATTGAAAAAATGTGGATGAGGACATTCATTGTCAATTTCATATCTTCACCCTAGTGCTTAAGAAGCCCTGCCAGAGACAGATCGATCGATACTTTATTAAATGATAAATTGTGTAAATTATTTCATCACCACTGCTCTCAAAAAGGTGTAGGAAAAAATCGGGAGCGAACCGGCATGTCCTAGAAACAAAAATTCGAAGACATGTGACATCTACCAACCCGCACTGGGCTCGCGTGGTGGATTACGGCCCACTCCCTCTTATCGAGAGGAGAACAGTGTCCCAGCAGTGGGGACAGTATGGCTATTGCTTAAAAATAAAACACTATTATACTCTTTTTTTTTTTTTTACTATACGCACATACGGCTACACATCAAGCTATACTCGTACATGTCCAGCATAAGCTGACCTCGCATTGTACGGAAATCCTATATAACGCGAGATCAGCATAAACTGGAAATTTATAGTTTGATGTGTAGACGTCTTTACATAGATTAGTTCGGAGTATGCTATCCGACTACTCTGAGACGGAAGACCGAAACAAACTCAAAAGTTGGTCTCTTTTATAGTCCAGACAGTCAAACCATGCCGATTAGTGTGTATAGTAGGACTTAACTGCCCCGTTGGTCTCGTGGTTGCAAGCGCGACTGCTGAGCGTGGGGTCCTGGGTTTAATTCCCGGGTCGGGCAAAGTGTTATTGGGTTTTTCCATTAGGAATTTCTTAGTAACAGCCCGGAGTTTGGAAGTTGGTGGTGTGATACCCCCGTGCCTCGGAAAGCACGTTAAGCCGTTGGTCCTGCGCCTGCTCTATCTCCCGTCGGATTACTGTCCCATCGGACTATGAGAGTGAGGGAAGAGAGAGTGCACCTGTGTCTGCGCACACACTTGTGCACTATAATATCTCGCGCGCCGAAGGCTAGTCTCTGTTGAGATTGACCGCCGTGGCCGAAATACGGTCTGGAGGACTATATAGTAGGCCTTGTAGGTTTCTTGTAAAAATTATAACACTAGTAATTAATTAGAATGGCGGTCTTATCCCTAATTGCGATATCTACCATAAACTTTCGAGCCATCACGACACTCATTTAAGTTTTCTAAAAAGTTTATAATTAAGGCTGACATTAAAAATTCTATTGCCAAAAAGTCACCCTAAAAAAAACCCAACCTGTCAAACACAACACAACAACTTCTCATAAAGTTATAACCTCAAAATTACAGTGTTGATATTAATAATAATTAAGTTATATTAAGTAGACATGTTAAAATAACCGACGATGAACAAGATAGTGAAGAGTGTTAAGTCGTGGCGTGCCCCCAGGCCTGTGGAGGAACTAACTCGGAGCTCGTATTCGCTGGTATCAACTGATCTCACTGATGGAGCTCTTCAGCTGTGGGTGGGTCTACCTGATGAGGTGAAGTACGACCCGGCCTTGGAGCAGTTCCGACATCACTACGAGAAAGAGCATGGTGAGTTTAAACAAACTTTTTTTTAGACTTAGTGGTTGTGAATGCTTTGTTGGTCTAGTGCTCGCAAGACTGCTGCTCCTGGGTTCGATGCCCAGGTCAGGAAAAGTGTTACTGAGGTTTTAAAAAAAAAACCTCAACTCTCTATTTATACTCTAGAATTGAATTCAGTCTGGAATTTTCTAGGAAATATCGGTGTACTTTAGGGACATCTCTGCCTAACCCATCGGAAAATACAGTCGTGATGTTTTGTTTATGTGAAACTCACAGTATAAGTCTGAAATTGTGCCCAAAGGAGTTCCAAGTTAGTGCCTTATTACATGGTATAAATGATATTTATATTATGTTGTATGCCTCTACGTACCCCTTCGAGGAATACAGGGATGATGTTGGTTTTGTGAGTTCTAGGAATTATTTCTAAGTCAAAGATTCTTCAGACAGCGTCAGTTTATAATAACGAATCTTTTGCTATCGTTTCGTGCATCAATCTGCCCAGCCTTTTCCCAAGTATATTGGGGTCGGCTTCCAGTCTAACCGGATGCAGCTGAATACTACTAGATTTTACATGGAGCGACTGCTTATCTGACCTCCACAACCCAGTAACTGGGTAATACGATACCCCTCGGTAAGACTGGTTGTCAGACTTTCGGGCTTCTGACGACTCGTAACGTAAATGACAGCCGGGATCAACGGCTTAACGTGTTTTCCGAGGCGCGGAGGAGTCTCGGTATGTAAAGTTGGTCACCCATCCACAGACCAACCCCGGCAAGTGTAGCTAACCTGATAGATCGACCCGTGCGGCAGTTATTACTTAGCCACGAGCTCCTCGTGGATATTAGAAAAGTATATTAGCCGTCAGCAAGGCGATAACGGGACAGACAGTTCTTTTAAAAAAAAAACGTGAATGCTACAAATAAAATATCGGAAGATGCCCATAGACATAATCATTGAAGATGCCTGAATCCAAGCAGACACAATTCTTGTCTAGATTCTCTTTGCATTTGTCAAAGTTCCAATTCATGGTTATTTTTAGTTCATAAAATATTTGCGCACTGCATAAGTTCAATCGCATTAAAATTCGTTTTCTGTTTGGTTAGGATTGAGCTTCCAAAAGAAAAAAATCGTTTAGTTGTGGTTCTTCCTCGTGGGGTGATTTAGTAATCCTAATGCCATTTAACAATATTCATGTCGTCATTTATGCTGTGGAGCAGGCGATATTTCAAACATATGAAGCAATGCATTAAGTATTTCCTTCAAAATCCTTTAGATTGTGATTGCAATTGGGATGCAAGACTTGCTCACGTCAGAAAAAGCTCAACTAACAAGAGAACAAGAGGGGCAATTCCAGTATTATATAGAATGTTCGCATTCTAACCTCAGTCTTATAGAGTATTAGCGACCCGCTCCTGCTTCACACGGATTGACGACTTGGTACACGAGGAAAAACAAAAAAATAAAAAAATAGTGTTCTGATGGCCAGCCTGCTTATTTGTCTTCCAATAACCTACAGGTATTTTATGCCATTTTCGGGCACCATCTCTCACAAATGTTTACATCTTTTTTTAGTTAAAGCACTTCCTGACCATATCAACAATTGCGCTGAGAAATAAATAATTAAAAACACCATCGTAAGTTGCTACATAAACTCCATGGTAGGTACCATGGAGTTAATGTACCATGACAATATATGGTAACTCCAAGGAAAAACTCCTAATGGCATACATCAAGGTTTTCTTATGTAAATAACTTCATTCACGTACACCTTAAAAATATATTTGTGCTGATTAACATTTACCATAATTGAAAATTACATTTTGACGAGTAAATAATAAACTTGGAACCTTGGAATATTGAGATAGGTACTATGGCTTGTTTATGCACCATTGGAAAAAAAGCACATTTCAAAGTAGGGAGGTATTTATGTAGTATTATTTTACGTTGTAGGTACAGACGCCTGCAGGTCAACCTACCCAAAACTGTCAAATTTTCCCCATCAACTTTAGATCTTATACTTTAGTGATAAAGTTGAAAATCTATTAAAGAAATTTGACAGATTTTAGTAGGTTGATGTGCTGGCGTCTGTACTGCAGGAACTATAATAGGCCCACTTTCGCACGAACGTAAAAATATCGCGGCGGGACTTTATCACGCACTGGATTTTCATCTCTCGGTATTGAGCCGAGCGTTGAAAATCCGACGCGATGAGAAACACACTGTTGGATTTTCAACTCGGCGCTGATGGGAGCGTTGAAAATCCAGTGCACGAAAAAAAATAGCCGCGGGAAATAATCGCCCGTGCGTACCTGGGCTAAGGCGATTAGTCGTGCATAATTTATTTACCGACTTCTCAAAGAGAGAAGGAGAGTATCTTATATTGGACGTACGATCAGCAACAAAAGTTCAATAACACGGTCACTTTTACGTATCATTCTCACATAACTTTTCTTACAATCATTTAAAATATTGTATCTTCTTTTTAAATGTTAATTTGTGAAATGCTGGCCTGAAACACAGGTTTTCATAAACCTAGATCAGACAAGTCTACTTTACATCTAGTATTAATTTTACCTCTATTGCAATTAATGTAAATCATTATCTTACTTTATACTTGAATAAAAAATGTATTTATTTATTATTATTTACCAATAACATAACATCACGCCTTGTTTCTCCGAAGGGTTGGGCAGAGGTGCAGTGCCTGTAGCAGGTTCACTCACATTTCGCCAGTTATGTTTAAGTCCCATAAGTAATAGGAGGCGAGCCTATTGCCATCAACCGGGCACAAATCCAGAGAGTAGGGCCCTACCACCACGTCATTTAGCAGTATTATTTTAATTTTACCTGACCGTGGGAAAGCGATGGAGCTAGACGTTCTTTATAGCTTCACTTCTTTCTCGCACTGAAGTAACATTAAAATAATACTGCTTAAAGAGGTCGTGGTTGACCCCCTGTATCATTCTAATTGACCTATAAAAAGATTCGATAATCGGCTTTTTAGCTTTTCATATGAGTAATAACTTTCTTTAAATTTTATTTCTCCGACTTTTTACTCTACAATTAATATTTATAAAACTGAAGTGCTAAACGACTTTTTTTGCTGACTGTATCTATATTTGTTCTCCAAGAGGTACTTCAGTCAAATTTTAATTTAATCTAAAACCATGCTGCAGTGATTTAAGTAACAAACATGTTCGCAAACTTTCTTAATTAAATATTAGTGAGGAAATAAGGATTAGTGGTATGGCCTATTATTATTGAAAGCGCGCTGTTGGATTTTCAACGCTCGGCTCAGCACCTAAAGTAGAAAATCCAACAGCGTGCTTTTATTTAGTGTAAGCTCACGTACGCACGAACGTAATAAAATCGCGGGCATTTTTTTCGTGCACTGGATTTTCAACGCTCTGCTTAGCGCTGAGAGTTAAAAATCCAACAATGTGATTTTTCAACGCGCTGGGACGAGTGTGTGTCCCAACGCGTTGGATTCTCAACGCTCGGCTCAACATCGAAAGTTGAAAATCCAGTGCGCGATAAAATCCCGCCGCGATATGTTTAAGACTGTGCGAACGTGGGCTAAGTGTTAGTGAATAAAAGGTATTAGGTTTTCATTTTCAAATGTTCAATATCTATCGAACGGTCTCTGTTTACCAAAGATTTTTTTGTCAGCGTTCCAAGCTCCAGGCTATATTTAAACCGGTCCAATCCAGTTCGCGCCGGTATCTAACTATATGTTGTTCTGCCGTCTCGCTCTGTCTGTGAATGTTTGCTCGTTTTTAATCGTGATTACACGCTATAATACGAGAAATATGAATCCATACAAGGGCGGCAGTTTCGACAAAGATAGGGATCGCTATATTTGCGAAATGAAACATAATTTAATGAAACATTTTTTTTTATTGTGCAAATATACATACCTACCTATGTTTTGCAGAAAAAAAAGATAATTACATAAAAACTGACCTGATCAACCGTATTAAAATACAAAATTATAATCAGATACACACAACACCCTGTATAATCACCAGTTCAAACCAGTTAGCGCCGATTTCTTCCTTCAAATCCTCAAATTCATCTTCAAGTGTAGGTAATGTAGGTGTACTGTAGCTGAGTCAATTTAAACGTGTAAAAATATTGTTCTATAATCTTCAGCAAAGGTAGGTATTTCCAATCTGTCTGGGATTAATACTAGCTAGTATTTATAAACATAACTCGAGGCTAGAGTCTAGGCTATAATTAACCGGTCTGATCCAGTTAGCTCTGCGTCTAATGTTAGGTGAACGACCTTTCTGAAGCCAGAAACGTTTTAAGGTGAATCTGCAGTTGTAGCCCACGAAATTCAAATATTCTTACGTTTTTTTTGCCATTTGCAGGTCAGACTGTATCTTGATCAAAATATGATGCGTGACTATATGTTTGATAAAATATATGTTTTTCCAGAATTATAATGAATCATTATACATCTTTCTAAGTTAGATTTGTTACATAAAAACAAATTTCTTATGGCCCATTCAGCAATATAAAAACTTTTTCAAAAAAAAAAACACTGCAAAGGGAAAAATAACTTTGATTTCGGAAGTCGGTGTCTTTGGTTTTTTTATTTTGTTTTTTTTTGCCACCGACTTCCGAAATTTTTCACTTTGTAGTGTTTTTTTTTTTGGAAGTCGGTTTTATTTTTTGTGAAAAAGTTTTTATTTTTCACTTTTTAGTTGTGGTACCTACACAAAACCCCCACAAAAATCCCTGCCAGTAATGTAAATTAAAGTGACAGGAACTATTAGAATATCATCCACATATACTAGGTGGGAAAAATACGTATTATTGAAGCTAACTCAAAAACCGCTCATCAGATCCTGACCAAATTTATATGGGACCACTTCTAAAGTATGCCCTCCCAAACAAAAAAAGAATCATCGAAATCAATTCATAATTGGCGGAGTAATCGCGTAACATACATACAAAAAAAAAAAAAAAAAACATACATCCGAATTGAGAACCTCCTCCTTTTTGAAGTCGGTTGAAAAAAATAAAAGTATTCAGAAATACGTGTATGCAGAAAAATTTACTTTTTGGGGCTTCGATCGATTTGGATCTTCATTCTTTTCATTGTCTGTTTTTCTTTCTTTTAAACGTGGCACAGTTAAAGTCACATTGTAGTCGTAAATAGTGACACAGCCGCATCTGGATAGTCTGGGTTCCGTCCCTGACATGTTTGAATGGCAATAACTTTTAAGTATGTATATTTATTCTGCCTGCATCTGTAGTTCACACAGGCGGCGAACGAGGTCGCTGTGCAACGAATGTATAGTTTAGAACTGATATAAGTTAGAAGGACGATTCAGGATTTCATAAATTATCAAGCAGCATAATTCCGTAACACTCTCACAATCACAGTATTCACAGTCCCTTTCATTTTGAGAATGAACACAGCGGGCTTCTTGCGTAACACACTTACAATGGCAATGCCTTTAATTTTGACAATTCAATATCATTCATTGTGTTATTAACATTGTTGAGCAGTTGCATTTTTCAAACATATGAAGCAATTTCCTTCAAAATCTTTCAGATTGTGTTTGAACGTGTGTTACGCAATTGGAGTCATAAGGTTTGGTCATAGGCTGTGCGATGTTTGTCAGTCAGTCACAAAACTGAGGCCTATTCACCAGATCTCAAGACACAGAAACTAGTTTGTTTTTTTTTCTTGTGTAGGGCATCTCGTAGCTCACCTCTGTGGTGATTACTACTTAACCGGACAATCCTGCGGCTGCCTTAAGCTACTAACTCAAAGCCTCCAGCTAGGGGCAAAACTATTCTAAATTAAAACTAGGCGAACGCTCGCTAAGGGCACCCCATGTGGGGTACGGACCTCGGCTTAGGGCGTCGCTGGGGGGAGGACAGCAAGTTGGGACAGGCTGGATCAAAGATGATTCATTATTATTAATCGGGGAATTTAAGTCTACATTTCTCAGCAAAACGCGGGCTGGCGCTTCTGCGAGCAAGGGTCGGTGGGCACAGAAACTAGTATTCTTTTTCTTTAAAAAATAACATTATTTTATCGCAGCTCTCGTATTTGTACGATTCGATTCGCGAACAGCCCACCTGAGCTAACTCAAACCGGTTGTATCCAGTACAAACTAGTACCTATGCTGTGTGCAGTATTATAGTTATACATGCACTAGTGGCCTGTCTTTAACCTTGTCTGAGTCTGCATTTTGATGCGCTTTCGCCGTTTATGGAGGTAGGTATCTATCTATACACAATGTGAATAGTTCCGTGAGTCACTGACCGACACGGAAAACACATAAGTAACATGTTTTCTTTCTTTAGTAGGTGCACTTGTTTTTTAGAGTTCCGTACCCGAATGGTGCCAAACGCAACCCTATTACTAGGCCTCCGCTGTCCGTCCGTCCGTCCGTCTGTCTGGCAGCGGCCTATATCTCATTAACGGTAATAGGCAGACAGTTGAAATTTTAACAGATTATGGATTTCTATTGTCACTTTAAATAAAATTAAAAATTAAAGGGTAACAATATTTCTTAGCCCTGACATGTGGGGTTTCATTGTATAGAGCTCATCGAATATACTACAAACATATATATATAAATATATATGATGAATAATATATATGATATATATGAATCTTACGGATTTACAGTTTTACAAAATTTTCGAAAAATCTCTACCTTGAAACAGATTTTTAAGCATCTCGTAATGAAAAAATCCTTTTCTAGTACTTTTTTTTACATCAAATTATTCGTGAATAGTTACTTTACTCATTGATAAGTCTTTTTTCTATCAAAGACAAGAATGTTTTCAAGAAATACTATTTTTTGTTTAAATTTTCACAGAACTATTTTCTTTACACTTAAGTTAACCTACAGTGGTGAAAAAAAAAAAGTAAGATTTTGCTGAACATATATTGTGTTGTATTGATAGGTAGTGACCCAAGCTATCACCCCCTGCAGTATGTCGTGCTATTTACAGGACACCCTGTATATATATATAAATATATATGTTTAGCTTCAAAATTTTAGAAATAGGAGGCCGTAAAAGTTGTCTGTTTTAAACCATTTTTGTACGTGCTCTATCGCAACAACTAAACAAGTTAGGAATTTTAAACTTCTGTATAACATGTACCATAATCTGTATTTAATCAACAAATATTTAAAACGTCGATTAATATTGTATTTAATTTAAATATTGCTGATTATGTGCAACTACAAAAAATAGCTTTGGAATTCATAGTATGATTATGAATTACAAATTAATCTTCTCTCTTTAAACCCCTGAACCACCCTGATCCTAGGGGGTAGAATATTACATTTCACGGGCAGCAATATGCATACTCTCAGGCATGCCGTTTTCCTCATGATGTTTCCTTCACCGTTTTTAAAGCAAGTGATACAATACGCACATGAATCCGAAAAGTCAGAGGTGCGTGCCTTGGGTTCGAACTCGAGCCCTGTGACTTGGCACCGAAATTTCTCTCAGCAGTGATAGCCTAGTGGTGTGACCGTAGTCACAACACTAGGCTATCACTGCTGAGAGATATTTCTCAACGGCATGTGAAGCCAAGTCAGAGGTCCATGGGTGGCTTTAAAACTCTGACACCAGGTTAGTCACTAACCACTCGAAAAGAAGAAGAATATGCATACTGCCCAACGAAGGAAAAAAGCATTTAGAGCAGGTTTTCACCGCGAACATTTTGATGTCGGCGATATAGTCTTTAAATTTTAATTATTTTTCCTAAATTGTTTTAGTTTTTTACTGGGGAAGTCTGCCACCATTATAGTCTAAATTAGATATAGTTACATTACCTACATCAACGGCTATTTTTATGTAGTCAATTCTACCTAAACATTTTTTATGGAGCAAGTTTTAAAACATATTACTTTAATTTCGTCACATACTCACGAAATTGGTCTATTTTGTCAATGACACCGGCTCTAAATTACACACAATTTCC
This sequence comes from Xanthia togata, assembly GCA_963853775.1. Lineage (NCBI taxonomy): Eukaryota > Metazoa > Arthropoda > Insecta > Lepidoptera > Noctuidae > Xanthia > Xanthia togata. Next base: position 6,664,035 of record OY970817.1, on the reverse strand, counting down.
TCCAAAAAATCCCAATTATGTATGTAAATGATCATTATTATGATTTTGAAAAGCAAAAACTAATGATTTCAGATCAAATGACTGGCAACAATGGTAGTAATGATTCTTACAATTATTATAATGATCTTTTGTCATAGTTGAGCATACCCTAGTCCAATTCAAACCTAAATAGTTACGGAATTTTAGAAGCCTTCATATGCTTCATAATAATTACATGAAGAGGTTTGCAGAGGTGAATTTTCATCCATTTTATTTATTACATTTTGGAAAACAAACAGTAGTATATTAAGCTTATACAAAAAATCTTAAAATTAACAAATACCCACTACATTTTCCACAGATTACTATTGTAATAATAAAAACAAGCTGTTAGCAAACGTTAACTGCAGCAGGGCTAACTTAAAGAAAACAAACAAAAAAAATAAAAAAAATATGTAAAAAAAAAATATATATATATATAAAAAAAGTATGTAAATATGTAAATGTATATGTATAATCGTGAAAAAAAAAAACCATAAACAATATTAAATGTAACAAACACAAAAAAAAACATGATAAAATAAAAAAACATGCGTAATGTATAGAGATCGGATATTCGGATGCATATTTACCTAAAGTTGAGGGGTTGCCTATTATGGAAATCACATTTGTATCGAAAAAATCCCGGGATTCCGGGATCGACAGATTTAGAGTTCTGATTATAGAATTGAATGTATATTTACTTACGTTCAGGTGTTGGCTATTATGGAATGCACTTTTGTATCGATCGCAAAAATCTCGCGATTCCGGAATTGATTTTTTTTTTTAACTTTTTGACTATAAAAATGTTAGCTACTGTTGTAAAGTAGGTTGCCAAATTCGCACATCACACAGTGAAAAACAACTTGGTGCCTTGAGTTTCATTAAAAAATGTTTACAGTAGGTAGGTATATAATTTTTTATGTTAACACCGCAAAAGTAACCTTCACAAGAGGGCTGATAAGTCGTTTCCATACCATGTATCCGATTAGTTTTGCATTCCCGGATTTTATTGAATTCCGGGATTTAAGATAAGAATAAATAAATTAAGAAGCCACTTCCATAATTTCTTAGCCAAAAAATAACTTTAGGTAAATATGCATCCGAATATCCGATCTCTAAATGTATCATAAAGGAATTAATAATAGCCATAATTATCTACATTGCGTAAATCCTATGCAGCCTACTGCCGTTCCTTTAGAATTTTCATTATATCCTTTTTAAATTTTATGCCTCTATCTATACATAGGAAACCCATTTTCCTGTAGTCCATAGTCATGTTCTAAATCCCATGTAATACGTGACGAGCCTGTTACCGTGAACTGGACAGACATCCAGACTCCAGGCTTGCAGTGAAATTTCTCCTATTAGGACACCCAACATCACTTGGCCTGCCTAGGAAACCATGCACATCATTTGCGACCCTGGACTAGCTCTGCTTTTGAACGAAACAGGCCTGGTAATGGCAGCGAAAAAAGTGTCAGAAAAACCTTATGTCAATCCTGAGAAAGTTGTTGCAGAAATACGAAACGCTTTGAAAACGATTGTCGCTTGTCAAGGCCCTGTTATGTTTCATAGTGGTTTCTTATCAAACTCAAACTCAAAGCATTTATTTCAATTAAACCCTTTACAGGCACTTTTGAATTGTCAAAGAGTCAGTTAGTCAGAAAGTTGAAGCTTGTTGCCCATTCCAAAACGTAGATCTCTATGGAGAAGAACGGGCAAGAAACTCCAAGGACACTCTTTTAAATATAGAAATTACAAAATCCTGGGTACATTACACTTGTTGATTCTATATGTGAGAACAATGTAAAAAAATAAATATAAAAATCAAAAACGATTAAAAATAAGCCCTGGCAGATAAGAGATGACCAGTCTCAACTGACGGCGCCCGTTCACGAACATGACGCGTGGATCAGCACCATCCAGCTCAACCTCAATTATCATAACATAACATATCATATCACGCCGGTATTCCCCAAAGAGTTAGGCAGAGATGCCCAGCCACATTTCGCCAGTTATGTTCAAGTCCCATGTAATAGGGGGCGAGCCTACGGCCATCAACCCGGCACAAATGTGGGCTGATACTAAGAAATCCCATGTAAACTCCCAATAACATTTTGCCCGACCCGGGAACCGAACCTCATGCTCGGCAGAAGCGCTTGCTGCCATTAAACTAACGAGACAGCAGTGGGTTCGTTAATTATTAATAAGGTTGTTGCGCTATACCTTGTTTAAGCGATTCGTTCCATCAATGCTTATTAGGAAGCGCAAGAGCATGCATGATTCATTGCAGTTTACGTAAACATCACTGTGTTTGAAAACATGTTACTGTGCAGCGTTGCATAGATAATTAGAGGTCGTTGGCCTTTCGTTCAAGGACCTTAGACTAGAGTTTATGCCACAATGTAACAAATCTTATAAGGCTTGTTACATTGAGGTAGAGGAGCGACGAGCGGGTCAGATGTACTTAGTTAACATAGTCACCCTGCGTGTCCAGTATAACAATATATTCAGGATGCTGTTGGGTTTACCACGCTTTTGTAGCGCTTCCGGGATGTTCACCGAGGCCCGGGTTGATGGTTTTCATGCCATTATACGCAAACGGTGCGCTTCTATTCTCGGTAGAGTACGTGCTAGCTCCTACAGCATCCTGAGTGTATTGTGTGATAGGTGGGACAGCCCCATGCTGGCTCACTGGATACGGCTGCACACGTAGGTGTCAGTTGTGTCAGTTTTGTATGTAGTGTGGTTTTTACTAACATTAGGTTAAGACCTTTACTAACAAACAACATATGGATCTTGTAAGTCTGAAATAAAATATTTATTATTATAGTACGGTCACCGACAAAATTTGACGGCACGGTTGGCGCAGTGGTTAAGCGATTGACTGCTGCACTGCGTGTCGCGGGTTCAATTCCCGCACGGAACAGATATTTGTATGACCTACAAGTAGTTGTTCCGGGTCTGGCTGTTTGTGTATGTGATTTTAAATGTTTGTAAACGCACCCACGACACAGGAGAAATTCCTAGTGTAGGGCAATGTTATTAAAAAAAAAAAACGGAGCTTTCCTATATGTTTTTTTCACATAGGTACCTACTGTTAAAATTCAATTAGTGCGACATGGTTTGCAGAATGGGTGACTGGGGCCAAATGCTTTTGGGGTGGTGACCACATAAGGGAAGGCACAGTGTGGGTAGGCCAAGATGGTGGACTGATAATTTGGTAAAGGGTTATCCACTGAATGTGAAAAGCACAGACTCCTGCAGACCGCCGCGACGCGACGGCACGATAAGACACCGGTAGAACAATTTCCGTGAAGTTTTCATACTCGTAGAAATTGTTTCACCAGACTCGTGTCGCGCCGCGCCGTCGCGTCGTCGCTACTGTCTGACGGAGCCTTTAGTCGTATTTTGTCGGTGACTGTACTATGTTAGAGCACGGACGCTGCTACTTTTATACATCATCTAAATTCACACAAAATTATTCCAGACGTTGAATTTCAGCCTTTCATATAATAGTTAAGATTCTTTCGCTGACAGTACAATGTTCAACTATCTGTGTTCCGGTTTAAAAAGGGTGTAGGTGTAAAATAAAAGGCAAAGGTAAGGTTAAGCTACTCTTGCTGTGGTTGGTTCGTGGATAGGTCCGACCATCTTTACATACCCAGACTCCTCGGTGTCTCGGAAAGCACGTTAAGTCGTTGCTCCCAGCTGTCTTTTTCTGATCTTTGACAGTCGTTACGGGTCGTCAGAAGCCTGAAAGTCTGACAACCAGTCTTACCAAAGGGTATCATATTACCCAGTTACTGAGTTGTGGAGGTCAGATAGGCAGTCGCTCCATGTAAAATACTGGTATTCAGCTGCATCCGCTTAGACTGGAAGCTGACCCCAATATAGATGGGAAAAGGCTAGACAGATTGATTGGTGTATTTTATGGCACATGAGATATTACAGCTTTGTTTCTGGAATAAAAATGACTGCGATTTCTCTGGTATTGCAATCCACCGATAAGTGGTCACAGCCGTCTTTGGAAGGATCAGGTAGTCTGCTTGTTTGTTATCCCGAAACTTCAGTCGTGCTATTTAGCCAAAACTTAGACATGTTTGTCCTAATTAGTTTCTCTAATGAAATGTTTGTTTACCCAGTTTTATCCGTTATTCTGTTTTTTTATGTTTTATGTTTTACCTCAGTTTATTTACATCATCGGGAAATAGGTAACATAATATAAGCATTTATTTCGGGCTGCGCCCATAGTGTTAGTAACAATGGTCTTAATTAATACTAGTGTTAGTAGACATAGGTACATATTTTAATCCGTGTGGAGTTTCATCCAATGTCGCAGCATTGGAGACTCCCATCTATCTGCGAATAAACTCAAGATACTGTTGGTACTGCCACGAAGACGAGCGAGCAGAGAAGCGCTTCTCTTTCGCATGATGGGCATAAAATCATCTATATGCCTATACGCAAACATTTTTGACGCACTACATCTCCATGGCAGCCCCAACAGTATCCTGAGTGTGTTATTATACTGGACCCGTAGATCGCTATATGCACGCAAACTGTAACTAGTCCACAGGCTGCACGTGTAAAATGATGAGCAAAAAGCTTTGAACAGAGTAACTTTCACCGACTCTGTACATCGCGCAAACCTGCGGGCCAGCATGTTGCAGCGCACCGACAGCGATCTAGGTTCCCTGTCAATGTCCTTATTATCTTTTAAATCGTCGGTAACCCAGTGACCCAAGTACTTGAAACTGGTCACCCTAGTTAAGGGTGCTCCGCAGAGCGATATCTCTGGGATAGTTAGTTAAAGACCATTATTTCGCTCTTTTTGGCGTAATACTTGAGTCCATGAGCTACCGCGTAACATAACTTGTCACAAGCTCATTTATCTATCGCGATTTATTGCAATCTACGTCTTCTCAGTTCATCGCTACATGTATCCTTGTCTTGGCAGGGCTGCTCCATCGTCAATGCCGAACATGGCCATTTTTTTAAAATTTGTCCCATGATTGCACATGCTAGTGGCACGGTTTATTGAGATGATGATACGCCCATGGGCCTATTCCAGTGGTCAGTGATTGCAGCTCCAAGATGTTTTACGAAGGTAGACATTTGTGGGGCGAAGATTCCTTCAACAGAGATTTTTATTTTTTATGTGATGCATCACAGAAATAGCATTTCCTTAGTAAAGTATTCCATCTTCTTCGCAGGTGGTCTGGGCTTACCTCGGAAGAGCAAGTCGGGGTCCTCAAATAAACGACTGCCCAGCGTCAATTCGGCGCCACACCTCAACAACAACAACCTTCAGATCCCGAAGGATGACATCTCCGTCGCATTCCTCAATGGCTGTAAGCAGATACCTTCTGATGACGAGAAGAAGGAGACAATGTAAGTAACAACTCTTTGAATTATACTATTTTCTTTATTATGATGAAAGATAATAATTATGACACTTTCATGCTCAGTAAATGCGAATTTTAAAGCTGTCGGTTTTTTATTATTAATTCTTAAGCAGATAAAGTAATTGTAGTCCTTTCCGTCGCTAACCATCATTTAGTCTAACGTTTGTTCTATTTGTTGGCTCTCCATAACATTTTTCTGTAAACCAGTCGTCTAACTTCTTAGGAATCACAGCCAAGTGTTAATATTTCATTTTATTTTAAATATTTATTTAAAAAAAAAATTATCCTAACTATATGTATAAATGCGAAATTGAGTTTGTTTGTTACGCTTTCCCGCTAAAACGGTTAAACGGATTTGGATGAAATTCGGCATAGGGGTAGACCTTGACCTGGAGAAAGACATGGGTTACTTTTTATTCAGGGTCGCAGACGAAATCGCGGGCAACAGCTAGTATAATATTAAAATTAAACGCGTGTTCGTTGGTAAGCGCATCACTTGAGAACGGCTGAACCGTTTTGGGTATTTTTTATTTTAAAATGTTCGTAATAGTCCGAATCAGGTTTGTACGAAAGAAAAATTGGGAAAGTTTCCCGAAAATCTTCAAATTCCGGAAAAACTAAACGTCCTTTTATACGAAAATAATGAAATTTGAACAGGACAACGTGTGTCGGGTCAGCTAGTTTAGAATAAATTTTACTAATTGTGTTTTATTATCTTACAGGCTTGAAGAAGAACCAGGACCCAAAAAGCCAACAAAGGTAAGATTTTAAGAGATGTTTAGAGAATATAAAAACTTATTTACAACAAAAAAAAACACAAACGACTTTAAAAACAACACTACAAAGTGAAAAATAACTTAAATTTCGGAAGTTGGTGGCAAATAAGAAAATATAAAATACTAAACCAAAGACACTGACTTTTTATATCTCGCCTTTTAGTAGCTCAGTTTGTAATTTATCTAAGTCACATTAGCCTAATATCAACAAATTCATCACCTTCTACAAAATATCGCTTTTCCCGAAGCAGGGACGTTAATTGTTGAGGAGTTCTCTTGGTACTACACCATCAGCTCTACTTCTCCATATTCATAACATCAAAAAATATAAACATCCGAATTGACAACATCCTCCATTTGGAAGTCAGTTAAAAACTAGTAAGACGGGGAGCTGACACCAACATAGGTAAAGGCTAGGCTGATGAATGAGTATAATAAATACTAGTGACCCTCCCTGCTTCCCTAATGTGACGACATGTCAAAACATCGAGATTTCTGTGCTCTAAGTTCAACATTAGTCTAATAAACACATAAACCATTCGAGATAAATTCTTTAGATGATGTGGAAAATCACTTCAAAATCCATGCAGACAGACAGAGTCGAAAGGCGACTTTGTATCATACTATGTATAGATTTTTGTTTGTAGATGGCCAAAGCTAGACACTTCGTGAAGATGACCCTCCTAGTTGCAATGTGGATGTTCTTCACCATAGTATTCCTAATGTATAATGAGAAGGAACAGATCAGCAGACACTCCTCTGTAGCTCCGGGAGAAGTCAAAAGTATGTATAAAAGTACTAGGTACTACTGTCATTGAATTATCTTGACAGGATTTCTTCTTTCCTTCTAAAACGCTAAAGCCTACTTGTAATAAATCCATAATAATATAAAACATCATTGTGTGGGAAGTGGTGCAGTTTGGGCGGTTTTGGGGACGCTCAGAAAACACCAATTTTAGTCCACGTTGAATACATAACTTTGACGTATGATGATTTTTTCGTTTTCTTTTTTTAAGTTTTAACATTATTCGTTTTTTTTATCGGCACGATCTTACTTAGAAAAACTTGTTAAGCCGTGGTGGTTATGATCAGCCAGTCGACAAATCTGGTAGCGTCCTGTTACCCGCTTTACTGCCTGGTTAATTAATGCTTTGGCTACCCAAGGTGTGGACTGTACTTCGTCGTGTATTCAATACTTTATTTTATTCAGGTTACGCTCTACGATCAGATAAAGAACATCTATTGGTCCTCCTAAAGATGACGGGACCCTTTGTATCAGAACAGAATGAAAAGAAGCTAAATTCTAGTGATAAGTTGTCAATGCCCAAAATGGAGGTGTGGCTCGAGGGAGACAGATTTGAAGCTTTCACAAATGATATTAATCAGGTATGAATTAATTTAATAACTACAATTTTTTTCTTACTTGACACTTCTAATCAACGATCCTTTCAATTTCAATTCAACCTATGATCCTTTTGATATCCCATAACTCTAACGTATATGCTTTATGTAAAATAATACATAAAGTCGTAGATCAAGTGTTCCAAATATTCATACATAAACTACATCGTTTCGAAGATAACGTAACACTAGACTCTCGATGTGTGTATCTAAGTTTCAATGATAAGCACAAGTAAATCATTTTCATTCATATTTAAAGTTAATAAAATCCGACGTTGTAGGTATATTTTTTTTTATGGACGAAAATGTTTTTTTTTTCTATATTTCACGTAAGGGTGTTTTTTACATATAATCGTGACTCAGTCGAATTATTATGTAAAAAAATGAAAACGACAAAAATAATAATAAAATAAATATAATTCATCTGAGTACGTAGTTGATTCTTTGACATGGTCTCATCAATACCCTAGAATTATGGAATATCAAAAAGAAACACGCTTGTACTTGGCTTGCACGTACCTACGGTAACACCGTGACCATCTGCCATCATCACCAGCAGAGTAATTGCGTACGGACTTGGCAATGACTTCCATTTTGACAATTCAACGATATATTCATTGCGTCATTAACGTTGTCGAGAAGACGAATGCAATGGATTAGCAATTTTCTTCTTTCAATATGACTGATTTTCTTCTTTGAAGATGACTTTCAATCACAATCCGAAACACTTTGAAGAAAATTGCTCAAATTCTAAATTTGAATTTGAATTTGAGCGATTTTCTTCAAAATCTTCATCATTCTTACCCGTATTCCAATTTACTTTGGAAATTTAAAGTTGTGTACGGAAGTGGGATCCCGCTCTATTAAAAATTGCAGTGCTTCTAAAAAACTTTAAATTAGTTTGGATTTCTAATTAAAATCTTCTATTAATTCAATATATTTTTCTACCCCCAGACATCACGCTGGTTTCTATACCTCGACCCGGATGACGAGATAGATTTCACACAAGGCGAAACCAGGTCCAAAGTGCTGAAACTGACACCCACAGCCACCAGACGAAACTCCCTGAGTCCGAGGTCCAACCACACTGATTATGCCGTCAAGATATCCACGACTTCCACGACAACGATTCCGTTTGCATTGAGTTATACGATGGATCCCTTGGATCTGACAACGGGGGTGATTTACGCCTGTTTACTCCTGTGTGCGCTTTATATACTTATTATATTTGAGGTAAGTCTTATACTAAATAATACCAGCCTGTTACTGTCTCACTGAAGGGCAAAGATCTCTTCTCATATAGAAGCATTACCGCTTACACTGGAAACCGACCCCAACATAGTTGTAAAAGGCTAGACAGATTGTTTGATGAATACGCCGTAAACAAAGAAATGTTTTCGAAAAAAAAAATACCATTGACCAGTTCTCTTCCGAAAGCAGTGAAAGCAATAAAATTTCTAAATTTCAAAGGTTTAAAAACAAAATTTAAAAAATCTTAATATAAAAAACCAGTCAAATTACTTTCAATGGAGTATCATCTTTATTCCAATTAAAATAACGTCGTACATGCATGGAAGATTTTGCTACTGTAGCGTTTACACTGCCACATACGAACTACGCATTAAAAGACATGACGTCACACAAATCCTGCATCGCGCAATTAGAGTTTACTGCGCGAACGACATATATAAGACTATCCGACATCAACAGTCGGGCACCCCATCAGTCTGCTCAAGGTATTAGGCAAAATCTATGAGAGGCTTATTTATAAGCGTCTCAGGGACTACGCTGAAACCAAAGGCCTCATCCCCAACGAACAGTTCGGCTTTAGAGCCCAGCACTCTAGCGTGCATCAGGTCCACCGTATCGTCGAATTCATCGGCAGCGGCTTCTACCGTGGCATGTCGACAGGTGCGGTCTTCTTCGACATAGCGAAAGCATTCGACAAGGTCTGGCACAACGGCTTAATCTTTAAGCTCTACAAACTCGGAGTGCCCGATCGTCTCGTGCTCATCTTACGGGACTACTTGTCGAATCGTACTTTCCGCTATCGCATCGAGGGAGCCCTATCCTCTCCCCGCCAAATCCGTGCCGGAGTCCCTCAAGGCTCCGTGCTCGCCCCGCTCATGTTCTCGCTCTTCACAAGCGACATCCCCAAAAGCAATACGGCGCAGTTGGCTCTGTTCGCAGATGACACGTCCATATATTGCAGGGGCCGGTCGCAGACTCAGATCCACCTTCTCTTACAACGGGCTGTCAATAACCTTGGCGCCTGGTTTAAGAAATGGAGAATTGAGGTGAACCCCGACAAAAGTCAGGCGGTTTTATTCATAAAACCGCGATCTAGACCCCCTCACATTCCCCGACCACTCACCTTGTTAGGCAAGCCTATCCCCTGGGAGAAGCAAGCCAAGTACTTGGGAGTCATCCTCGATCATTACCTCAACTTTACAGAGCACATAAGGTCGGTTCGCTCGCGGGCTGCCTTCGCTCTCAGTAGACTTTACTACATCGTTAATGCACGCAGCAAATTGTCACTCAAGTGCAAATTGCGCATCTACACAGCGTGCATCCGCCCCATCATGACCTATGCGGGTGTCGTCTTTGCACACACATCCCCCAGAAATATCGATAAGATGCAGGTGATCCAGAAAGATTTCTTAGAAGAGCCACGGGCGCTCCCTGGTATGTCAGGAATATTAACCTCCACCTAGATCTCAAAATCCCCACAATCCATCAGTTCCTAAAACGCATTTCAAAGCGTCATTTTGATTCCGCCGCCAATCACCGCAACCCTCTGGTTGTTGAAGCGGCCAATTATACCCCCTCCCGTATTAGTCGATTTCGCCGTCCCAGGCATGTCCTCTCCGATCCAGATGATCCAACCACTCTCCTCCAGGAGAGCAATAGGGCCACCAGTACAGTGCACAAACACACCCGACACCCGTCGTACCGACCTCGCCGCCGAGGTCCTCCGCGAGCGCGACCCTCACGAGTAAATAATACTCCCCCCCGACCCTTGTCCGATGAAGCGCCAGCCCGCGCCGCAGCTGAGCGCGTAGCTTTAAATTCCCCGTCTAATAATAATATATCCGTGATCCAGCCTGTCCCATCTTGCTGTCCCCCCCTCAGCGACGCCCTAAGCCGAGGTTCGTACCCCACAGGGGGTGCCCTTAGCGAGCGTTCGCCTAATTTTAATTTAGAATAGTTGCTCCTGGCTGGAGGCTTTGAGTGTAGTGCTTAAGGCAGCCACAGGATTGTTCGGTTGAGCAGTAAATACCTTAGTGGTATACCTGCGAGATGCCATAGTTAAAAAAAAAAAAAAAACAGTCGGGCAGTTGCCTGCCAGACACAACACCCGTCTGGTCGGAGGATCCTCCCTTTTCTATGGTGGATGAGTGAACTTTACACCCTGTTCCTCATGCCCCTAAACTACAAATCCCGTCAATCGTCAAACCAAAGATCCAAAAAAGACTGTTTTTTTTTGGTTGCATCACAAATTTCCATAAAGATAATAATATACAATTAAAGTAAAGTAAGTAAGTAAAAAAGTATTTTTATGTCAAACAATAAAAAACAAACCAAGCAAATTATTTTCAGTCAAATTGAATTACATCTTTATTGGTTTATCAAAAAAATCTTAAATAGAATAGAATAGAATAGAATTTTTCTTTATTCAAGTAACCAAGACTCAAAAAAGATTGTTAGTAAAACTTACGACTATGTTAGTAAACACAGACACTACATAAAAACAAGGAAAACATTCACGAAACAACGGTTGGTGACTTTCGCGATATCCCATGAGAGACGGCACAACAGTGACCCACGTATACACAGTCCAGGCGACTCGCAACCATGCTTAAAACTGTTGGAGCTGCCCCACACCCTGCTCACTAGGGAAGCGCACCTTTTACGCTTATACTTTTTTTTTTTAATACCTGGAACATTTTGCGATTAATTCCGTCAAACCAAAGATAATAAAGGCATTCGGATACGATCACAAATGTTTTGGTTTCTGTAAAAAAATATATAATAAAACAGTATTTCTGGGAAATAAGTTATATTGCTAGGAACGTTATTTAATTCCATAAAGATATATTTATTTATATCACATTATTTTTATTTTTTTATTCATTTGTTATTTTTAAATATCTGTTACGATAAATACGCCTCACCCCTAGTGTCATGCTTGAAGTTTCTGAAATCAAGAAAAAATCGTCAAATTTAGGAAGTTTATTATTGTGTTATACGTGGCAAAGATCTTATGCTATTTAGTCTACTTTAAGACGTCTGCACAAACAAAACTTTTTAAAAATATTTAAAAATTGCTACAGCTTGGAAAACAAAATATAACCTATCTTATCTTATGTATTGAAATTAGTATTGCTTAAAATAACTAAATCTATCAATCAAAAACATAAAAAATATACCTCAAAAACTTTGTATACCGAATTCGACTCGCGCGAGGTTGGTCGCAGTTCCAATTTAACCTAAACCGTTTCATCGAGTTACCCCAGTTTAGTAACTGCGACCAACTGCGAGAAACGGCCAGAAAATTAAAGAGAGGCTCAATGATTAAATAAAGTGCGCATTATAAAAAACGCAAAAAGTTTATAGAGCATTTTTTTATTTATTTTTTGTAACTAACATAGTTTTAAGACCTTTGTAACTAACAATTTATGAACAAATCATATCTGAATTAAATGAATTTAATTAATTTATCTTAATTTAATTTTAAAAAGTTTCAATATTTTTTTAGAGGATCAATCAAATATTTCCCCTTTTGATATCCATTAATTCACCAGCACTTTACCTCCAGGTAATAAACCGGACGATGGCAGCAGTCCTGATATCCACCGCATCTCTAGCTGTGCTGGCCATGACAGGCGAGAGACCCTCACTCCCGGAGCTGATCTCCTGGCTGGATGTGGAGACTCTGCTGCTGCTGTTCAGCATGATGCTGCTCGTCGCCATCATGGCTGAGACTGGGTTGTTCGATTTCCTCGCTGTCTTTACGTTTGAGGTATGTGCTCGAGAAATAGATGGTGATAGAATACCGAGATGATGTTTAAAGGCTGTAGGCACATAAATTTTACAGAGTCATTTATCTTATGCAGTGCATTCTCCATCAATGACGTAAAAACATTAGTAATTCATTGCAATATAAGATTATAACCATCAGCAGGGACACCGACGCGAAAACTTTTACCATGGATTCAGTACATGATTCTGAACCGCCCTGGGGCCTTATTATGAAGTATTAATGCCATCATTATTCCACTGCGGAAAAAGGATGGTGCTAGCGGCCTTGTATAGCTCCATCTCTCACTCACACTGGAATAATGGTGGCATTAATACGTCATAATACGGCCCCTGAGTTGAATTATTTTGTCGATTATTAAAAAAGACAGCTTTTTCATAGAAAAGTGCAATACCTACGCGGTCAAAATATAATGGAACAGCTGACATTAGACTTAGGCTGACAACAGAAAAATTTCAACGCAGGGGTATTCTGAATCATGTACTGAATCCATGGTAACAGTTTTCTCGTTGATGTCCTTGTCACCCTGTATAGCCGCGACTTCGTTAGCATGAAATTTAGTTCCCGACCCACCGCGTCGCATAGCATCGCCCGCCCAAGTTCGTTCTTCGTTTTTGCTTAGCGTTCATTCTGACTTTTTTTTTTGATCGGCTCCTAAGAGTCTTAGCGTGATAGCTTGTAATCTTGCTCAAAAATTGGGCTATCAAAATGCAAAACTAATTTTTCAAATCCGACTGGTAGTTCTAAAGTTTAGTGCGTTCCTTTATTATTATAGATAATATTATATAGTATAGACATAAATACCACGATTTGATACATAGAATGGTCTAGACGACTCAAACCATGGCAACAGGTGAATCCTTTTTTACAATGGCATCATTGTACATTATCAGGCACATCTCTATTACCGCCGCCATCGCACGTGATTCCACACGTCGACGTTGGATATAAGTTACATTCATTCAAGTTTTATTGCACTGATAACAGTGCAATAAAACTTGTATGAATGTAACTAAAAAAACGAACTAACTAAAAAATAATAGCAATAAACTGATAACAGTATATTGCTATTATTTATTAGCTTATAGAGTGACTAATGAGAAAACTGAACACATGTAAATGAGGAGTTCCTCGTGTTGAAGAACATTTTTTTCAAGAGCTAGGTATATACACAGTATACCCGAATCGCTTTAACGTGGCAATAGCTATCATTGACCCACCTACACTTTCTAGCATTCTTATCTTCTTCAAAAACATAAATAAAGTCCGTTAACGTCCTGAATCAATATCTATCGTGACCTTCAACATGTTCTAATTACGAAAAACCAAACCAAACCATACATAGTTTATTATATGAGTTCTTACGGAGAGATATTAGGGAAAGGCCAATGACCCCTTTTGCCACGCTGAAGTGATTTGAGTACAGTTAGATTTCCCTTCAAAAAATTTAGTAAAAAATGAAAACTTTCAAAAATTAATGACATCAAAATCTTAATATGCAGTTGGATGCTTTTATCTTTCGCACAATCAAGTTGCACACAACGAAAATAATATAGGAGTGATCTTGAGTATTTTTTTAACGTGAATATATTTTATGTTAATTATCAAAGTTAACACGATTAAAAAAGACACCGGTTTTCTATGGCACTTCAAACTTTAGAACACAATGTCAATATTTGCAACATCTATCTCGCGTCGTCTGAGCACGTGTGCTGCATTAAAATGTTGAAGTAATGATCATTAAAACGGAGATAAGATAATACTTAGCCGAGTGACGCAGACAATACAATGTGGCAGAAATGTATGGTCTGTCCCAATCGTATTTAAAGAGAATGTAAACAATGGAACAGAAAACGTACCGCTGATACCAATTTATAGTGCCACTTACAAATTGAGTCTTTTGAATTGATTAATAGGGTATTACACCCATTTCTGAAAAGTGTCTCAATTAGATTCTCTTTATTCAATCGTTAAGTGCCATACAAATGCATTTAAATTTTGCATTTTCAAATTTCGCGCGTAATTAAAAAAACGCTGGACGCAGTGGACGCCATATTGCTCTGTGGTCATGACGTCAGTTCACTATGTAAACAAATTTATAGATTTAAGGTACGCTGATAGTTGACAGTTAACACTCCTAAGTTTACATAGCCGTACGACGTAATAACGTGGCGACTACTATCTAATGGTGTTATGAAACAGATTAAAAAAGCTGAAACCTTTGAATTGAATTTTAAAATTTAGTTTGCTATTTTATGAACTAAAGCTAACGTTTTCCGACTGCTTTTTGCTTATGCTATCTCAATAATATATTTTTAGATTTTTTCTCATATAGAGTAAAACACCCTATTGAATACTTAAACCTGAAATAATTTTAAATCACCTTGTAGATGTTGTTCATTTTAGAAAGTGGTAACATAATTATAAAGTTGAAACCTTCTAAATGCAGATGAATGTGTTACGAATTCCCTTTAGTGAGGAATTTAACCTGGATAGGGTTTGTTTACACTATCTTCAAATAATTTTAGTACAGACTATAGTACTGTAGTGGAGCTCCTTGTGAAAGAGCTTATAGGGAGATCAAATAAAAACTTGAACTGAGTCGATAAAAATGTATCAACTTATTCATACACCATCCATTCACCAAAGGGTTCCAGAAGTGTATAGTATAGCCCACACACCTTTTAATCTGTGACAGGCCAGGCACACTCCGCATTTTAGGTATGAAGCTACAAGTACGTGTTGGGCTCGACTTGTCGGGCCAATTACAAACGAACAATTGAGCGTAACGTAGTCTGAAGATATAAGAATTATGCGATAGAAAAAGGTGAATATAACTGTAGGTAATAAGCGCTCTACGACCTGAATTGCACTTTATTGTGTCGTAGGAAGAGTCGCTATTTATTTAAATGATTTTGCGGAGTGTGATTTTTTGTACTTGTACTGTCACGTTGTATTATGAGGACGTGACTATGTGACCTGAAAACGGGCATGTTCTATGTTATGTTATAGGGTTTGGTTTCCGCACTTAATCCTTCAGGTGGACAATTGTGCGTAAGCCAAGGGTCTGTTGCTCGGGCACAATTACCAATAAATTCAGCTTATGCCCATCATCTTCAACAACCTATATCTGTCCACTGTTGGACACGGGTGTCTCCAATCACACGTCATATAACTTGATCACTTTCTGCCCATTTCTGCCATATTAATATTGATAGAGATGAAATCTTATCTATTTCAGGTGACAAAAGGCAAGATCTGGCCTCTGATATCACTCCTGAGCGCTATCACGGCCATCATATCAACGTTCTTGGACAACGTGACGACAGTACTACTGATGACTCCGGTTACAATCAGGTAAACATTTACTAACCTAACCTACCTTTGAAAGACAGTAAGAAAACACGTTTTACTACGACGCACAAAAATGTAACTTTGTTAAGACGTTTTTTTTGTTATCGTTTATCCATTAACTTCTCCCGCTCTGGGCGTAGCGGGAGGGCGTGTCAGACTCATACTGACTAAAACTCACCCGTGTTCCTTCAGTTGTCTGTATGTTGCCAGGGGCCACGGTATCCCTTTCGGACTATGCCGCGACCCCGGCAGGCATCGGCCCTAGCTGGCCCCCGTCAGTTGTGCTGACGTCTCTTTAAGGCGCGCGTGAAACACAACGCGCCGCCGTCGCCCCGGGCCTGGTCTTTATCGGAGGGCTGTCTAGGCGTCCTTGTGGAATGTTATGATGTGCAAGTGACATTCAACCTTAGGGTAGAGAAGCAACAACAACTGCAACAAACAACTCTTCAACCGACTCTCTCTCTCTCTTGGTGGACTATACAATACAATACAATCTCAATCACTGAAGATATGAAAACAAAGGTACCATTCCGTACCCGACCGCAGGCGGCAACTGCAGGCGACGTGTGGCGACGTCATGTCGCTGCAGCCATGATTCCGAACCCGACCGCAGGCAGCAGCAGACCGTATTCCAGTCGGTAGATAGAAGATAGAAAAACGTGTTATCGCTCGAGCGTTGGCGGCACTACTGGTCTGCGGTCGGGCTGCACGTGTCGCCTGTCACTCGCCCGTAGCTGCCAACGACGTGTCGCTAGCTACGGAAGGTATTTCATAGGAATTCATAGAAACCAGTCGTGTCGCGGCGACACGTCACCTGCAGTTGCCTCCTGCGGTCGGGTACGAATAGTACCTTTAGACATGCTGTAAAAAATATATAAAAAATTGTAGGTCAAGTTCGAATCCACGCCGTACGTTTTCGTGAAAACTTTTCAATGTCGGTTTCAGCTGTAGTCCAAACCTAACCTAGCGAGCGGAGTTCCCTAAAACTATCTTCGTCGTTGCTAGCCCTTTGCCAGCTACCATCACGGCAAGCTTGCTCCATCCCAGCTCTGGCGATGTAACGTCATAGATAGGCAAATGAAATCCTGCCTCCAAGTTGGTACAAATAAAGCCTATCTTTTGCCTGCTCAACTATTACTCTACCTTCAGTGTCCGTGGAGTTTCTTGCCCGTTCTTCTCCATAAGAACCTACGCTTTGGAATGGGCATCTAGCTTCATATTTCTGACTGACTGACCCCTTGACAATTCAAAAGTGCCTGTAAATGGTTTAATTGAAATAAATGCTTTGAGTTTTCAAAAGCCTTATACATTAGCGATTGAAATCTTACAATATTTTCAAGGTAAAAAATATTGAACTTACCAACAGTACACGGAGAAAAAAGACGTTTTCACGTCAAATATATTTTTTCCGTGAGCAGGTCAACGTTTTTTAGTTTGGTTGAGCACGTTTTGAATAAATAAGGTTTTGGATTCTATAGTGATTATCTAATGTTGTCTCTGATAACCAGGTTATGTGAGGTAATGGACCTGGACCCCATACCAGTGCTGATGTCCATGGTGCTGTTCAGCAACATAGGGGGCACTGTGACCCCCGTTGGTGACCCCCCCAATGTCATCATAGCCTCAAACAAGGCTGTCGTGCAATCTGTAAGTACCTATAAGGGTCAGTTTACACCGACACGTGACGAGAAGCGACGCTGCGCGCACTTTTAAGATAGTGATACAAAATATAACTTTATTCACTACTCAGAAAGGTACACATTTAATTGAGATAATTCGAAAATGCCTCGCAGCGTCGCGCTGCGCTACCTGACCTTTATGCTATTTCCTCTCTTCCCCAGGGTATAAACTTCACGAACTTCACACTGCATATGACGTTCGGTATCCTACTGGTGTGTGTCCAGACGTACTTCCAGTTCAGGTACATCTACAGGGATACCGACAAACTGAGGCTCAACGTACCCAGGGATATACAAGGTGATTATAATAATATATGTGTGCCTGTAAATGTCCTTCTTCAGGACAAAGACCTCTTCTCTTATAGGAGTGGAACGATTTGCTTAGCAAGCAAGCGTAGTGAGTGATCAGGATCACACTCTGTATGCTTGCTTACTATACTCCATAGGTTTAGGTAGTTAAATAAAGGTAAACAAATAGGAATTAGTATTTATAGATGACACTGGTGCCGATTCTCTTGTCACAAATGCGTCTAAACTAGACTAAAAATCACCAAAATTTAGTTTACTCCTGTCAGATAGACTAAAGTGGCACAACTTAACTATATTTTAGTTTGACAGCACTAAGATTGTACTGAGATTTTAATTTAGTGGAAATGACAATTTTGCTATTCTGAATTTGACGTTTTTCACCTAAAATTTTAATTGTCTAACTAGTTCTGACCATTTTTAATCGCCACTGAAAATGGTGTGGAATATTATTTGTTGTCATGAACTAAAATTCACACGAACATCTCGACTTCGGATGCAAAAACAAGTACTGTACTGGATTTTTTTCTTTTCTTTTGCATATATCTCGAAAATGGTGTGTCCTATCGCAAAAATAATGAAAATTTCGACCCCCTTTATGAAACCGTTATACCCCTAATACTTAACACGTAGGTAATATTTTCCATACAAAAAGTGAAAAATTCCATAAAAAAACACGTCGAGGCTGCCCCCAAAGCGCGCCTCCGGCTCAAAAAAAAATCACAGGGTAGGGCAAACAAGTATGTACCACGTGGAGCCGCAATTGTCAAATTCGATGTAGTTGTGTCAAAATTATTTTTAAGAGACTTTTTACTATAGAATAGCTTTAAGATTCTCATAGCCAAAAGTAAGGAATTTTAGTGATAGTTTAGTTAGTTTAGTTCGGTGTACAAGAGAATCGGCACCACTTTCTTGTTTAAAAATACGATAAACCAAACTAAATTTATTTTAGATTTTTACAATAGTTTCCTCTCTTAGTAAGTATGTTAAACTTTATCATTTATTCATAAACTACTCTTCATATATGTAACTGATGGACACAATTTTTTTTAGTTTAGTATACATATCATCACGCCTTGTTTCCCCGAAGGATTGGGCAGAGGTGTGCCTATAGTACACCCACATTTCGCCAATTATGTTTTTAAGTCCCACGTAATAGGGGGCGAGCCTATTGCCATCAACCGGACACAATTCCAGACTCCGGGCTACTACTGAGAAATTCCTTTTGGATAAACCCAACAATACTTTGCCCGGGAATCGAACCCAGGACCTCATGCTCAGCAGTAGCGCTTGCGACCACTAGACCAACGAGGCAGTCAAGTATAATAATTTGTAATATGTCTATTGTAAAGAGCCCAAACTCAAAACGTAAACGAATTATAACGTTGCTAAATTGAAGAGTCAAATTCAAACTCAAATCATTTATTCCAAATAAACCAATAGGGATGATGCCTGGGTCAAAAAAAAGAAATTCTATTTAGTCCGTCAGTCAGATAATAAAAAAATATTAGACACGTATTTTTTGCTTTATCATATTAATAAAAAAAAATACTCAGATACAACGCATTCAAGTTGGGGAGTGGGGGTTGATACGTCACAAGTATGGATAAAATCTACATACAAGTGACGTCATGGCACCTTATAACTCAATGTATCGCCGTAATCTTTTGATAACGTAAAAAAAGAAAAAATACGTGTACGTTATTTTTTCATAATCTACATTACGGACAAAAAACATTTTTTTAGTCATCATCCCTATTACAGGTACTTTTGAATTGTCAAGGGGTCGGTCAGTCAGAACGATGAAGTTAGTTGCCCATTCCAAAGCGTAGTAGGTTCCTTTGGAGAAGAACGGGCAAGAAACTCCACGAACACTCTTTTAAATCAGAATTATTGTTACAAAATATTGGTTACATCATTCATGTTGAAATTATACATGTGAGAACAATGTTGAAAAACGTGCACGTTAAAAGCGTCCATAATAAAAATATAAAAACAAAAATAATTTAAAAATTAAAATAAGCCATGGCAGCTAAGAGATGACCAGTCCCCACTGACAACAGTACAACTATGACATATCATGACAACTGAAGTGACAGGTATTACGTTAAGATGGTTACTGGACAGCTGTCTCGTCACGTGTTTATTTTGTTCACCTTTATTTAACTACCTATGGAGTATAAGTAGAAGAAGAAGAAGAAGAGAAGATAAGAAGAGAAGACGAAGAAGAGAAGACGAAGAAGAGAAGAAGACGAAAGAAGAGAAAAGAAGAAGAGAAGTAGGAGGGAAGAGATCTCGGAAAGCGATAAGGCCGCCCATTGTATATTTTCTAGTGTTTAATTATTTTTTTGTTATGTATTTTTGTGGTGTACAATAAAGTATATATAAATAAATAAGTAAATCGTCTCATCATCAACAGCAGTCTAGCATTTTCCCAACTATATGGGGGTCGAATTCCAGTCATAACAGGATACTGCTGAATACCAGTATTTTTTATGGAGTGACTTACTATCTGTCCTCCACAGCTTAGTTCCTGGATAATACGATACCCCTTGGTGCCTATCGGGATTGTTCTGACTATGCGTAAAGGTTAATTAATTAATTCATTTATAGTATGTAACTTAATTTTTCTCATAAGTGGCAAGTTGCCATACCACGCTTGACTGATGAATTAGTAATTTAGTTACTTCAAATCCTTTTGATATCCCTAACTCTTCTTTTGTCTCCTTCAGATCTTCGACATCAGATTTCAATATGGCGCCGAGCCGCTGACTCTCTCCCCCACCTGAGCAGAGATGAGCAGGTGGTCAGAGACCGACTGGAGAGGAAGGTCAAAAAGCTGTCGGTCAAGCTCGAAGCGTTGGTTAAGGAGACGAAGATTAGAGCCTGCCCGAAGGACTGCTTCGAGACTATGCTGGCTGATATGAAGGATAAGGTGAACATACTGAGACTTAAGTTATGGAAGTTTTGTTTCACGAACGCGCGTCAATAATTCCAAATCATACCTTATTGCAATGACATAAGAGTCACACTCACATAAGAGTCACAGTCAGTATGACGCGCGCTCGTGAATTGTGTTATCTATAGGTACTAAGTAAAGTCATACGGATGTGGATTTTGATGACATTTCGCCAAATTTCAATACTTTTATCCTGCTTTTACAGTACAAGATTCGAGACAAGGTGTTGCTGATCAAGTGTACTGTAGCAATTACATTCGTGGTCGTCGTGTTCTTCCTACACTCCATACCTGAGTTCAGTAAGTGATTTATTATGGCATTTAACAGATAGATTATTACAGAGCTTGATAGAAATGTTCTTTTAAATATGCTTATAAATGCATACTTTTAATGAAAATGTTGTACTCAAGAATTTATACAGGTTACTAACACAATGAAAGTCGGCTAGGAGTCGGCAACGCAATTAATCTAAAGAGAAAATTGGAGTAGTAGCAAATGGTGGATTGAGGATAACATCTATCTGGATGCGAGAAGCACAGGACCTGTTAATATGACGACGATTGGGGACTGGGGAGGCCTATGCCCAACAGTGGACGTTTTTCAGCAAAATGATAACGTTAATGATGAAGATCTAGATAGTAAATCCGATTATTTCACTGGTTTTTCACCTTTGTTAAACAAGTCCTTGGAAAAGACCAAAGAAACCATGGATGGATTGTGTGAAAGTTGATATGGCTAGAAAGGGAGTGAATGCTAACATGACAACTAATACAGAAGTTGGAAGGAAAATACATGTTGCACAAACTCCAAATAAATTGGAATAGGGCAATAGAATGATGAATAATAATTATGTTAAATAAGTCCTTGGAGAGCAGCGGTGGCCCAGTGGTGGCGGCCCCGACTTACGAACAGTAAGTCGTGGGTTCGAACCCAGACAGGCGCGCATTACTTTGTGTAATTTATTTCATCACCACTGCTCTCAAAACGGTGAAGGAAAACATCGTGAGGAAACCGGCATGTCCTAGAACCAAAAAATCGAAGACATGTGACATCTACCAATCCGCACTGGTCACGCGTGGTGGATTACAGCCCACTCCCTCTCATTGAGAGGAGGCCGTGTCCCTGCTATGATGAAGTCCTTGGAAATCTTTCAATATCGACTCGCAGTTTAAACTAACCTATCCTTCCTCCCCAGACCGCGTGTCCCTGGGCTGGACGGCCCTGCTGGGCGCGCTGCTGCTGCTGACGCTGGCAGACCGCGAGGACCTGGAGCCGGTGCTGCACAGGATCGAGTGGTCCACGCTGCTCTTCTTCGCGGCGCTCTTCGTGCTTATGGAGGTAGACATGCATTCAGAGATGAAAATCCCTGTTTTTTAACCGACTTCCAAAAAGGCGGAGGTATTATGTTCGTCTAATTGTGAACCGATTTTGAAAATTATTTTTTCATTTGGTAGAGAAAGCTTGTGCGGTGGTCCCATATAAATTGTATTTACTTTGCTTGGGTAGTTTTTGAGTAAGCTTTATTAGTACCACTGTGTAGTGTTTTTTGTTTTAATTCGTTTTATTTTTAGTAAAATATTCTTTAGAATAAGTGTGACTTGTTCACAGCTATTCCGTCAGGAAAAGAGTCAAGAGCTTTGTCGCTGCAGTTACCAATTTGATAGCTTATTGTTGTTGTTATGGCCATTTTTTTGTCAGTTACTTTTAGTGGATATTTCACATCAAAAACGTTTGAAAACAGTTTTATTGTTCTTGTAATTGGAACTCCTCGGAGTCTGTCGAAACCACTATTTTGCTATCGAGTTGTCTTGACAAAACGACTTCTAATTTGAGATAAAAAATATATCAGTAAACGTTAAACGTTTTGCTATTCTCATTCCAGGCTCTATCCAAAATGGGTCTCATTGAATTCATTGGAGGACTCACGGAAGGTGTAATTTTGAAGGTGGATGAAAGTGCGCGATTAGCTGTAGCTATTCTACTCATGCTATGGGTATGTATAAGAAAAATTGCGTTTTAATATGCTGTCGAATGATTTTTTTTCTGATAATATATTGATTTGCAAGGTTCAGCTAATAATCCTTTCATAAATATGGCAGTCATTCAAGGTGATTACTGTTAGCCTTTAGACTTCAAGCTGAACCTAAAATAGTACAAGCACATGTGGCGGCATCTATATCGCCGCATGTGAACTACGCATCGCACTGACGTCACGCAAAATCGTGCATCGCGCAAGCAGCATTACCGCGCGACTAACATATATACAACGTCCCAACATCAATCGTAGGGCAGTTGCCCTCCAGACACAACCCCTGTCTGGTCAGAGGATCTTCCCTTTTCTATGGAGAAAAAGTAGAGTTTACACTCGGTTCCTCATGCCTTTATACATATTTTGATTCAAAAGAGTGCCAGGAACTTTCTTCCTCGTTCTTCTACATAAGAACCTACTAGCCGGTTGCAGACCAAGCGCTAAGCTAAGGTTAACTAAGCTGGTATAGCTGATGTAATTTTTTATACTTGTGGTCATAGTTTGCGGTTTACACACAAGTATGAAATCATGAATGTATTACATCAGCTATGCAAGTTAAGCTAAACTTACTTAGCTTACCTCTTGGTCTGCAACTACTTTAGAATGGAATGGGGGAAACTAACTACAGAACAACTATTTTCTTAATGTCCCTCGGCAAACTTCGTGTTTTGTCAGTCGTCGGATTTCTATCGTGTTCGGGTTGCCCCAAGAGTAAAAGCAACTGATAGAAATCCGTACTGTACATCTTTCTGACGGATGATCTGCTTCTTGACAATTCAACAGTGCCTGTAAATGGTTTATTTAAAAAAATGCATAATTTTATTTTTATTTTGAGGGGTATGAGGAACAGGGTGTAAAGTCCACTCATCCACCATAGAAAAGGGAGGGTCCGCCGACCAGACGGGTGTTGTGTCTGGCGGTCAACTGCCCGACTGTTGATGTCGGATAGTCTTATATATGTCGTTCGCGCGGTAAACTCTTATTGCGCGATGCAGGATTTGTGTGACGTCATGTCTTTGATGCATAGTTCGTATGTGGCGGTTTAACCGCTACAAATTCGTCAATACATTAATTGCAATTACAAAAGATCATTTTGATTCATTTATCAGTTCAAATTAATTATTAATTAAGGACAGATTTTCATAATATTCTTCAAAATAAAAAGTATGTTAGTTTTGGTTAATAGGATTTGTAATAATATCCTTGAAAATTAACATGAAATTCTCCAAATCCTCAGGTATCGGGAGTAACATCAGCGTTCGTGGACAACATTCCGCTGACGACCATGATGGTGCGCGTGGTGACGTCACTAGGCAACAACCCCACGCTGGGTCTGCCCATGGCGCCGCTCATCTGGGCGCTGTCTTTCGGAGCTTGTCTGGGAGGTCAGTCAATCAATCAACTCAGCCTATCGCAGTTCTCTGCTGGACAGAGGCCTCTCCCAGGCTGCGCCACAACATCTTACGAGTATCTTCCGCCTTCCACATCCAGTCTCTCCCAGCCACCTTGTTAAGGTCCTCGGTCCATCTAGCTAGGGGGTGTCCCACACTACGGTCTCCACTCCAGGACTCGTCTGCTCCACCGGCCATCGGTCCTTCGACAAACATGGCCAGCCCACTGCCACTTCAGCTTGCATACTCTGCAAGCTATGTCGGCAACTTCAGTTCTTTTCCGGATAATTTCATTTCTGACCTTTAAAAGAAACTCCGAGTATAGCCTGCTCCATTGCACATTGAGGGGCCAGCGGGATCGCTGGGAAGTCAGTGCTGTTAAGGAATACTAAATTCATCTAATTACAAAAGTGTGTTTCTTTGATTGTCCTTTCACGCAGCAACGGAGTAACGGCTTGGCGTGATTTTTTGCACAGAAATACAGATAGTGCAATCCACGACGACGCGTCCACCTCCGCAATGACTGTACTTTAGTACGGAGCGGAGTGGAGTGGGGTACATTTTTCGCCCAAAAATATTAAAAACGGAACCTTTGTCAGATCACATTTAGTCCGTCTGTTACAGAGGTTATTCCCGGATAAAACAACTCCTATGTGTTCTGGTTAATCACGGGAGCGTGCAGCCACGGATAAAAGCTAGTTTATAATTTTAGATTATAAGTTTTTCTTAGACTGGAATCTGATACTTTTGAAGAAAAACATCGTAAAGAATCCTGGAGTTGTGAAGGTCTGGAATTACTTAATTTGGTAACTCTCTTCTATCTCTTTCTGGTTTTCTCTGCGAGAAAGAGATAGCAATAGTTGACATTAAGTTTAGTTGTTATAGTACAACGGGACCGGGGCCAATATTAGGTACTTACGTACATCCACTCTAATACATACTAATATTATAAATGCGAAGGTAGGTCTGTCTGTCTTAACGACTAAAAGGATTTCGATGAAATTTGGCACACAATTAGACCATGACTGGGGTTAGGATTACGACATACAATACTTTTATCCCGGTACTCTGTTCCCGTGGGATAATTTCCGAGTTTATTTAGTTATTTATAATTGTCTTCCCTATTCCAGGTAATGGCACACTAATTGGCGCAAGCGCAAACGTGGTATGCGCAGGCGTGGCAGAACAACATGGCTACAAGTTCACTTTCGTACAATTCTTTAAGATCGGTTTTCCCATCATGATAGGACATCTCATAGTAGCCTCGGGCTATCTCATGCTATGTCATTGTGCGTTTGAATGGCATTAGAAGAAGACAGAGTATTCCAAGACAGAGATGCGAGTACTATTAGTATTTTAAGAATTTTACAACAAAAAAAAGTACCTATTACAGTCGGTGGGTTTTGCTTTCGCGTCTTAACGCTCCCGCAGACAGGCGCGACGCGACTCCTGTGGGACTATTTCTATGAAAATTTCACGGAAGTTGTTCAACCGGTGTCGCGTCATGCCGCCGCGTGCCGAACCGAATCTTAGAAGAGTTTCATCCTTATGAAGTTATTACTACCCATTTGCCTTTGATTTTCTGGCCAAGTTCCGTATGTTGACAAAATGTTTGTATACAGTTTTGGCCGACGAAATTGCGTGAACTGTTTTTCTGTGGATAAAAAGGTGGTCAGTTAAAAGACAAATAAGTAGAAATATTTTATGTGATGGTAAAACCTTTCATAGAAGAAGATTTGACGATTAAATCTAAGTCTAAAATAAGTAGAATTTAATCATTGATGAAGACTGGGTTAAGCCCTGGTACTATCCATTCAGCAAGGTTGTATATTGCTTTTTTAGAACCTCCGTTCTACAAAATACTACCTACTTCCTTTCACAAACAGCTAACCTTTTACTGAGTGTTCTTTAGTACCTAATGCCAATAATTAAGTTAGTTCTACAGGATTTTTTTTAAATGTGATCCGTCCATCTACTATATGTCACGAATTTTGTTGTGGTGCCTCAGAAATAAAAACAGCCAAAAGGTAACCTAAGCTTATATCGTGAAGCTGTCTCACGATGTGCTTGAAAACGAAATACAGTGCTACAAGGATCTTTTGGCGCTACCATGACATTGACAGGGGGGCGTTTGTGTCGTGAAATTAAAAACCAAGATGGCGGGTTTAGTTCCGAATTTTGCCACGTGTCAAAAGATCCTCTAGACATAATAATAATAATGTCAAAATGGCTTTCAATAATTTATTTTTCAGTCAATAATGTTTATGTTTCTGGCATACGATCCAGTTTTTGGCTATTACGCCTTTTTTATGGCAAATACGGTCTATCATGGCCTCTGTACAAATATGTAGTGTGATATATATTACAGTATTGTTCTAGAGCATAGTGTTATTCTATTTTATAGTTTTATTTAATTTAATGTTTTTATTTGTGATGAAGTTTTATTTGTTGGTTTCATTTTCACGAGTATCGGAATGACGTCAATAATTAGTTTTTTTTATTTGCGCTTTTTTGTAATTTGGGTAGATATTGTTAGTACAAAACGATTTTTATAAAAATTATACTTGGATATTTAAGATAACATGGTTAAAAATGTTATATTGACACCGTTTTAAAAATCGTGTCAACTTTTAAGTTCCCGCAAACAGCCGCGACGCGTCGCCGGTAATGGTTTTACCGTGAAGGTTTCTTAGAAATTGTTTTATTAGAGTAGCGTCGCGCTGTCACGTCGCGCCTGTTTGCGTAAAACTTTATGTAAAACATTCGTTCGTTCGTTCGTTCGTAAATAAAGACAAGTGAGAGATTTTCGAGACATTTTAAGTATTGTTTTTTTTTTAATGAGAAAGAAGGAAAATACGTTTATTTGCGCTAAACATGACGCAAAGATAGAACACAAAACAAAAAAAGAATAAGTTGGGGGGAAAATGGGGGAAATGAAATAAATAATTGTTAAAATTAACTGAAAAAAAAAATTATAATTCTAAATTGTGGCTATCAAGTTTAGGTATCTACAGGGTGTAAAAAGACCCAAGCAGAAATGTTCCTTATGTCAATTCCAAAAGGTATCTGATGAATGTGTAAACAAACCCTGTTCAGCTTTAATTATTAGGTACGCAATCACTCACTAAAGGGAATTAATAGTACATTCATTCGTTCATCTGTATTTAGAAAGTTTCAACTTTATATCTCACCACTTTTTGCAACAATTATAGTTTGAATAACGTTACTGAATGGAATAATTGAAAATTGATCGATGAAAATTGGGGTTTAAAAATATAGTTTTAATTTAAAATCAGATTTCGGGTATCAGTATTAAACATAACATACTTAAACTCACGCCCTTCTTGGGGGTAGGCAGAAACTACAGAACACCACCTGCTGCGAAACCTACATTTCTTTTTTTGCTTCGTTTACGTTAAAAAATCAAATAAAAAGCATTCAATTTATAAGTGGCACTACGAATTGGCAAGCCAAAGGTACGTTTTCTGATCCATTTATTTACATTTTCATAAGATATTTTTGGAACAGACCGTACGCATTCTGTAATTATCAGTTGTGCGTAAGCTGTCACTATTTCATTAAAATTGGTCTAACGCAAGTTGAAAGTCGTACACCTTTTCTTGCATATTAGGTAGGTGCCTATAATAAAAAGAAAAACTAGTATTATATTTTGTAAGGCAACATTGCAGTTGCTCTTAATTTATTATATATTTAATTTTTATATCAACGCGGGTAGCATGACAACCATAGTAACGGGATTTGTAGTCGACGGAAGAATAGACAAAATGACAGATGTGATTGTTTATCTGTCATTTTGTCTATTCTTCCGTCGACAAAACCTGTTTCTACAGTGGTCATGCTGAGCGTGCAGGTATAGATCGCCTGATTTAAAATGGCGCACTTCACTGCTTGTTAAAAGTGAAGATGCGTGCAATTCTAAATTGGACGAACCTACATATTTTGTAATTTGTAATCTTTTATCCTGTTCTCAAAATATTTATTGTCATGAAGTTTCTTTT
The DNA here is from genome assembly GCA_963853775.1 of Xanthia togata. Taxonomy (NCBI): domain Eukaryota; kingdom Metazoa; phylum Arthropoda; class Insecta; order Lepidoptera; family Noctuidae; genus Xanthia; species Xanthia togata. The sequence continues at coordinate 6,635,651 of OY970817.1, read as the reverse complement.
TTTTTCCAACAAAAAGTAATAAAAGTTTGGCTTGAAGAAACTGAGAATACTTTATTAATCATTTATTTTAGACAGACTGGTGCTGGTTAATGAAGTTTTCATGAAAATTCACGCCACCATTTGGCGCCACTTTGACTTTCTTTCTTTATTAAATTTTATATTCATTTTGAATAATGAATGTACAATTTATGATGACGTTCATCATTCGTTCACCATTCAGTCACGATTAAAGAAATGTAGGAGCTTTGACACTTTTGACAAGTTCCCGGATCTGACGTCTCAGTGCTGCCACCTAGTGAACGACATTTCAGAAATCTCTCATTATAATTAAGCCGATTACCGGATCCTCGAGCGTCTGTCAGACACACAGAGCACGGAATCGCCGCATAACATAATTTATTAAAATACTTTTCATTCAATAAACAAAATTAATGGGTGAGGCTCGTTCCTCTGCGTATCTTAGACCAGCACTGGCATCGTCCAAAGACGGCAGCAAGTACTAATGCAATTCGTGGCGCTGGAAGTGCGTTGAGCGCACAACATCTGTCACGGACCGCCTTCAAAGCAATCGGTTTCTATGCGTCATTTGTGGTCACTAGTGTCGTAGTGCGAGTAAATGGTTACACGCTTGGCAGGTGTTGACAACTCCGCCATCTAGCGGCCGTTTAGGCGTCTCCGTGCTCTGTGATCAGTCCGCAGACAGTTAATATTTTTGAGACCTCTTTATGTAAATAATTTTTGTGATAAAGTTAAATTATTGTAAATGTTTTTAATAATATTTTAGATGAAAATAATAAATAAAAGGACGTAATAATTATAAGTTCAAATAAAACTTATGAGTGATATAATATATCTTTGTTTTATTTGAGAGCCGAAAAAACTTTTTGAGGTTATTGTGATAACGGTTCACGTGATAAAATTTGTTTGTAGCCACCCATGGACAAAATAATTTCATATTTAATATGAAAATATTTGTTAAGAAAATTAATGTTTTTTTGTTGTTTTATCGTCATCAGATACCTACCCATCTAGTCAGTGACGATTCTTCAGTTTATTTAATTGGCTTCAGCTGTCTGCCATAGTCGGGTAACAAACATGAACAGACAAACATGTGGCAAACCAACACGCGCTCTGTACGAAGACATGTTTCAAACATAACAGTAATAGTTCATCGCCCGTCGCTCGCAGGTGCCTAAGGCACCCACCGGCGATTAATGAGAACTCAGTAGAGCTAGCAACTAAAAAAGATTTGGCGAGCAACGAGCAGCGAGTCTTCTGCTTCTTCTTTAAGTGTGGTTAGTGACTAACCTGGTGTCAGAGTTTTGTTCATGGGCCTCTGACTTGGCTTCACATGCCGTCGAGAAATACTTCTCAGGCATGCCCGTTTCCTCACGATGTTTTCCTTCACCGTTTTTTAAGCAAGTGATAATTATACAATACGCACATGAATCCAAAAAGTCAGGGGTGCGTGCTTTGGGTTCGGACTCGAGACCTATGACTTGGCAGCCCGACGGTCACACCGCTAGGCTACTGCTATCACGAGCAGCGAGTGATCATGGCAACGTACCCAGCGTGAGTCTCTTAGTATTCTTTTTATTTTATTTGTTAGGGACAAAAACAGTTACATGCCAAGCTTAACTAGAGACTCTTAAATTAGCACAATAGTGAGAATAGTAGATTGTTTGCCTAGGGAGCAAACAACTATTTTTAAGGCAAGAGTGTTTTTTGAATCCCGAGCGGAGCGAAGGATTCTAAAGTAGAATCCTGAACGCAGCGAGGGATTCAAAGTACGTCACTCGAGCTTAAAATAGTGTTGCTCCCGAGGCGAACACTCTACTTTTCATCACCCTCTATGAGAAATAAAAAACGTGTGCGGTCCTACCCTCATCTCTCACATGTGATTTAAAACCAAAACAAAACTTTCCCAGCTGCCCTCTTGGATTTACGTTTTGACCTCTTTATCAACTTTAGCAGCTTTAAAAACTATAAAAACGATATCCACAACGAAAAATTTGAAAATTTCCGCAGCTGCTATCTTGGATTTACATTTTGACCTCACTATCGGCTTCAGCACCCTCGAAAACTATGATAACGACACGCATGACGAAAAATTTGAAAATGTTCGTAGCCGCCATCTTGGATTTACATTTTGACCTCACTATCGGCTTTAGAACCCTCGAAAACTATGAAAACGACACACATGTTGAAAAAAAAAACCACAGCCGGCATCTTGGATTTACATTTTGACCTCACTATCGGCTTTAGAACCCTCAAAAACTATGAAAACGACACCCATGACGAAAAATTTGAAAATTTCACAGCTGCCATCTTGGATTAACATTTTGACCTCACTATAGGCTTTGGCACCCTCGAAAACTATGAAAACGACACCAATGACGAAAAGTTTGAAAATTTTGCTGCCATCTTGGATTTTTATTTTTACCAAATAATTCACACTTTCTCACTATTTCTTGCCAGCCTGTTACTTGTTCATACAATATTCGTGAATGATCTCTTCGGTGATTGGAACTTTTACTAACAATATCCACATTCCAAATTCAAATCTATTTTGCTCCCTAGGGATCAAAGAGCTATTTTGGTCCTTGTTTAAGAAGATCAAAGTAGCTGTTGAATAGATGTGATGAAAATACATTTATACAATCTATTCCATATTTATGTTACTACACATGTAACCCACAATATTGTCCACGAATTCACAAAAAAAAACAGTTAAAAGAAAACAGACTTACAATGTGCATCGTAAAATACTAGTAAGAAGGGAAAATATATATATATATATACATTTTCTATATATATATATATATATATATACTTATGAATTAAGTAACTCTATTGCTCTTGCCTTAAATTGATCTTTGGAAAGAGCAAATATGTCAAGCTCTATAAAGTGAGCGTTGTACGCATCAACGAGGCGACGAAGAGACACGTGCACCCCAGCATTAGTCCTGCATGAATTTGTGTGAAATAGTCGAGGCACGCGTACCCTACGAAGCATGACAGCTCTAGATACTATATAATGTAATGTAAGTATTTGACAAGGGAATGCAGTCGAATCTATTATTGCATATACCATGCAGCATCATTACACCCAGAAAAAGTCGTCTAGATTCCAAACTAAGAAAATTACAACGTTTCAGTAATTGTTCATAGGAGACTTTAGGACGAAAACATATTCTGCCCGCCAAGCAAGCATCGCTGAGCGAGTTCTCTCTTTGATAGCTCTTGTCGCTGCAACAAAAGAGTACTCGCCGAACAGTCAACGATCAACTAATAATTTAAATGTAAAAAAAGAAAGAACAATTGTTTATTCTGCACAAACAAAACGCATATTCAACAAAATGACAAAATACACACGTACAAAGTAGCCAAAAACCTCATATTCAAGCTGTAGAAGTTCTATACGTATACGTACGTACGTGCATGTATCTATTTTAGTCATATCGGACCTACTTACAATCTCTTGTACGTCTCTTGAGCGAGAAGATCGTTGATAGCCAGTCGCTCCCTTGTATGGACGGTGGGGCTGGTGCCTAAAGGTTGAGGTTAAAAAAATAGTAGATTACATTAGAGAGCAAAAAACTATTTTTAAGGTGAGAGTGTTTCTTTGAATCCAGAGCGGAGCGAGGGATTCAAAGTACGTCACTCGAGTTTAAAATAGTGTTGCTCACGAGGTGAACACTCTACTTTTTATCACCCTCTATGAGAAAAAAAAAGTGTGCGGTCCGACCCTCATCTCTCACGTATGATTTACTTTTAAAAGAGTAACCGTTGAGTTTCTTGCCGGCTCTTCTCCATAGGAAACGACCAATTGGAACCGTGCACCTAGCTTCTGACGTTTCATAAGTGCCCTTGTAGGTTTATGTGAAATAAAAATATTTTGATTTGAATTTAAAACCAAAACAATTTTTTCGCAGCCGCCATCTTGGATTTACGTTTCGACCTCACTATCGGCTTTAGAACCCTCGAAAACTATGAAAACGAACACCCAAGACGAAATTTTTCAAAGTTTTTCCAGCCGGCATCTTGGATTTTCATGTTGACCTCACTATTAAATTAAATATTAAATTCGGCAATGTGGCAATGCGGCCAGTCTCTTGGGTACTTACGAGTCCATTACAAGTTGACAGCGACGCAGATGAATTTTTCGAAGCTCTATTTTAGTTTGTGAATAGTTTTAGTTAAGTTAGTAAGTTATGTCATTTTGTTATTTTTATTTATTCGTTAGTTATAAGTTGTTGTGTACCCATATAATAGGGGTTAAAGTATGAAATTGCCGTTTTATTGTAATAGGTACTTCGAATTGACATAGAACCTTCATGGTTTGAGATTTTTGAGTGAAACTTTTTCCACATGGTACCTATGAAGATCTTCTTAAAATAAATGTGCAACATCCGATTATCGACTTTCAGTTTTTTATTGATTAGCTTAGACAAGAAAGATTTTAATACGAGTTCCGACGCGGAACTAACGCGGCAGAAACAGCTCGCAATATCAATATTGCGTTTGGAGAGGGGATTCCTAATGAACGCACCGTGCGATAAACGCTTTCGTGATGCAAACTGCAAACTTTGAAGAATGAACCACGTCGAAGACCGCCCACACAGGTGAATAACAATGAATTGAAAGAGATGGTGGAAGCCGATCCGAGCCAAACTACCCAGGAATTAGCGGCATGGTTTAACGTTACATTACCAACAATATTGATTCACTTGCGTCAAATCAATAAAAAAAAAATTTTTTGAAAGAATCCACTTTTCATCACATGTCAATGTGATGAAAAGTGGATTCTTTACGATAACCATAAGCGAAAAATGCAATGGCTGACCCCAGGTCAAACGCCGCAACTGTGTCCTAAAGCAAAGCTTACCAATAAAAAGGTAATGGTAACTGTTTGGTGGTCTCAGCATCGTGTCATTCACTATAGCTTTCTCCGATCTGGTCAAGCAATAACGGCAGAAGTCTACTGTGCCGAACTCCGAAGAATGATAGCAAAACTAGCAGTGAAACAGCCCCGACTCATGAATCGACCTTCACCATTATTGCTCCATGATAACGCGAGATCTCATACAGCACGAGAAACCGTTTTAACTCTACAGGAACTGCAATTAGAAACCATTCGTCACCCTCCGTATTCGCCAGACCTTGCTCCAACGGACTACCATTTTTTTCGTGATTTGGACAATTATTTACGTAATAAAAGTTTTCTTCTCAGGAGGCAGTACAAAATTCTTTCACACAGTTTGTCGAATCTAGATCACGAGAGTTCTATCGCAAAAGCATAAATGACCTTCCTATTAGATGGCAGTGTAGGGAATATGTGAGAAATTAAACTCAAATGACGATACAAAATATTCCCGACATTGGTGACCGTTACAGCAGCAATTTATAGATAACAATGGTAATTATTTTGATTCAATAACATAACATAACATCACGCCTTGTTTCCCCGAAAGGTTGGGCAGAGGTGTACCTGTAGTGTAGTTATGTTTAAGTCCCATGTAATAGGGGGCGAGCCTATTGCCATCAACCGGGCACAAATCCAGGCTCAGTGCTGCTACTGAGAAATTCCAGATAGAAAAACCCAATAACACTTTGCCCGACCCGGGAATCGAACCCAGAACCTCATGCTCAGCAGTAGCGCTTGCGACCACTAGACCAACGAGGCAGCCTAAGTTTGATTAAATAAATATAAGATAATTATTCTTATCTTACTAGGCGTAACAATAAAAACCAAATGTGTTGCTGAAATTAAAGAAATTTATTTATTATCTAAGTTTTACTAAATAAAATAGAAGTAGGTACCTAAACTAAAATTGTGTACTAGTTATTATTATACCTAATAATACATACCTGAAATTAAAGAAACGACATTTAAAGTAATTTGTTACACCTATTTCGATTCTTATATTATTCTAATAAAATATTTAACAACTAAAACTGTATTATATTTTTCATATTAACTTGACGTCTGAGCTAACTTTTTCTGGTTGACATTGTCATCCGTACCAACTGTCACCGTAGTATAGACTCTTTAGTGTAACTATGAAAAAGTATTAATAACTAAAGAAATACATTAGTTTTACATCTCCCCCCCTAAAGAAGAAAATTTACAACTTTTCGTTCTAAGCTACTCTTCCCCTTCTTCTTTATTTCCGAATTCAGGGACCGGAATAAGTTTTGTGATATGGAAAAGATTTGATTAATTTTTTCTGTGTCTTGTTCCTATTCTATAAATAGAGTTTGAAATTTTTTCTAGAATCTCAAAGGGGCCAATTTTCAGTTCATCTAATTTATTTCTGTTTAGTTTGTTTCCATTTTCCACGTAAACCATATCCCCTATATTAAATTCATAGTGTTTACGATTTTTATCAAAAAGTATTTTGTTATACTTATGTGATTTTATTGTATTTTCGAGTGCTGTTTCTCTATCTCTAATCCAGTCATTGTTTGATTTTTCTTCTTTCAATTCATTCGGTAAAATGTTTAAATCTGTACCATATAAAAGATAACTTGGTGTAAAGCCAGTAACCGAATGAATCGTTTTATTATATATACTGACGCATTCTTGAGCGATTGTTGCCCAGGCTCTCTTTTTTTGTGCTCCATTTATTTTGCATCTGATTTTGTTAACTAGAGTCTGGTTCAATCTCTCATTTAGACCATTTGAGAATGGTGCATTGACTGCTGTGAAGACCATAGGTATCTGCTTGCCATTTATGAATTCTTTAAATTCTTTCGAATTGATTCCCGGGTACTGATCGCAGAGAAGCATACCAATGTCTTCTGTTTCTGCTATATTCTTGACTAATATCATGAAATCATTGGCACATTGCGTCTTAGAGGTGAGAATAAATGCATACCTAGTAAAGTGATCTACTAACAGATGTAGATATTTTTTGGTCGATCTTGAACCTCCAAAACCTCCAATTGTGTCTATAGAGATTATTTCAAAAGGCTTTGTGGCCGGGCCTAGATGAGACATCAAACCAAACCGATCGTGTCCTCTTGATTTATTTTTAATACAAATTTCACAGCTTCTACAAGTTTTCTTTATATTTTTTGTAAAATTTTTAGCAGTGTAATGTGGACCTATCATTATTTGCATTTGTCTAATTCCAATGTGGCATAGGTATTCATGTATATTTTTTAGGAGTTTGATGCTAAACTCTTCTGACAGCATTATTTTTTCTTTTCCCCTGTCTTTTCTTAAGTATACACTGTGTTTTTTAATTAATTTGTTTTTGTTATTTTGTATTTCTTTATTATTATTTTGATCTATTATAATATGCTCTAGTTTTATCAGGTTAACAACTTTTAATTGTTCATTTCTATTATCATCTGACTCTAATACTGGCAGAAAGCCAGTATTAGACAATCCGCTTCTAAATTGTTTTTTCCTGGAGCATATTTTATTGTAAAGTCATATTGTGATAAATAATAGGTTAAATCACCTAACTCTTCATCTGTTCTAGATTTGAGATTCATGTTTTCTAGTGGTTTGTGGTCAGAATAAACTGTAAATGTTTTTCCTATTAACCAGTACTGCCAATATCTCACGGCTTCTTTTATAGCTAAACATTCCAGGTATATTGCTTTCTTCTTTTTTTGAGCTTGATTAAGTTTTTTTGAAAAATAAGCCACTGGTTTCTCTTTTCCATCAGGTTGTGTTTGTTTCAAAATGGCTCCAACTCCTTCTAAAGAAGCATCTGTATATACAGGGTGTTTGGCAGAACGTTGAACATACGAAAATGGTGGATAGGTGGGGTCATCTGCTACTTACTTAGCCCTAATTTATTTGGCCCTGGCCCACGGGATATTTTTTTTTTTTTTTTGTCTTTCTTCTTGTTTCACCACTTTCTTAACTTTAAAGTGTAATTTTTATCAAAAATGGGTAAAACAGGCAATATTTAGTATTTTTTTTTAAATCTTTTATGTTGACAGATTCTTATAAAATTATTGCTTTATTCAGATGTTAGCTAGAAAAAAAGTTATGAGTCCTCAAACTTACAGAAAGATGTAAAAAATACTCAAATCTTAATTTCAACTTGCATTTTAAAAAAAAACAAAAAATGATTGAGGAGTTCCAATTCTAGCAAAACATCCCTAGTGTGTGAGCTTTCTAATGGTATGTAATTTGCTTTTATAAAAAAAAACTTTAAGAGTTATTTCATAATTTTTTCAAGTAGGACATTTTTGACGAAACTCTACCTTTACGGAAAGTGAAATGTTTTGCGAAATTTAATACTGCAAAGTTGGTAAAAATTTAATGATCGACGGCTTGCCAGTAGCAGTGGTGCAAATTAACATTCACTATTCCCTTGGGATGGTTGTTACACGAAACAGGTAGAAATTTTGTTTCACTCTTGCGCAGTCATAGCGTATTTTTGTTCTCTTTCGCTCTCGTGGCACCGTGACGCCTCAGAATGAATTCTTTTCTTAGTCGAGACTTAACTGCCTCTGCGATCTCACGTGCCCGCTACGCTTACGTTTGTTTTTGTTCACTTCGTTTTCTTTTATTGTTATCACTAGTTTTGTTACCTGTTAGTTAAGTTTTTTGTTATTACTGTTTCCTGTTGTTATTGGTAAAGAAATGGCTGCTTTTACCAGTGAGGAATACGCGGACATGTTGTTAGCTTATGGAAGTGCTAATACTAATTCGCGTGAAGCGCGAAGGATTTATCAAGAGCGTTATCCCAACCGCCGAGTACCCAGTCATCAGACGTTTGCGAGTACTTACCGACGTTTACGACAAACCGGTAACCTGAACTTTCAAGAACCACGAGTGAACGTAGCACGACCCGATACTACCATTGACGAACAAGTTCTTGCCGAGTTTGACGCGGGCCCTACCAAAAGCATTAGACAGATAGCTTCAATGCTTGGCCTAAGCATATGGAAAGTGTGGTCTGTTCTCCGGGTAGATGGTAGGCATGCTTTTCACTACACTCCAGTGCAAGGTAAGATTTTAAGCTATTTATGTACTGCATCTGATACGATTTTGTGGAATGTAGTAAATTATGAGACAGTTCAATTGATCGTTCCATTTAACCTTGATTTCGTTACTTTCTTTATTAGTTGTTTTGCCTCATGTTGTTTTTTTGCGCATTCAATTCTAATTGCAAATTAAATTCGAATAAACTATTCCTATTCGGTCGCATTTACGTAACAGTCAGGCGGCCAGCGCTTACAGGATTCGGATTTCGAATTCGGTTTCAGGTGGTCAGCGTAGGTAAACTTGCCAGCGCTTATGGCTCCTTTTCAGAACAAATGGAAAGTCGCACGCCCTTTTGTGAATGTGGTCTTACGTCTTTATGGCTAAGCCATAAAGCCAATTAGGTACTTATTTAAAAATTGAAGATAATTTAATTTAGATAATTGTAGAGTTTGAACTCGAAAGAAGAAAAGATTCAGTATTGACATCAATTCTTAGACGTGTTTTGTTTGTTCTAGGTCTCGATGACAGTGATTTTGGGAGACGTGTGCAATTTTGTCGCCATTTGCTGCATACCGATGTAGACGACGGAAACTTTTTAAAGAGTATTCTGTGGACGGACGAGTCCAAATTTGACAAAGAAGGGATTGTCAATTATCACAATCTACACCATTGGTCACATAAAAATCAAAACCCACACGTGAAGAGACAATGGGGCTTCCAGAGGAGATTCAGTGTGAATGTCTGGGCAGGAGTGATTGGCGATAAGCTAATAGGGCCTCATTATTTGCCCGACAACATTAATGCGAACAACTACTTGGATTTTTTGATCAATGATTTACCACCATTAATGGAAGAAGTGTTCCAAGTAGCCATAAACAGGCCTATTGTCTTTCAACACGATGGTTGCCCAGCTCACTTTAGTCTGATCGTACGTGAGCATTTGGATAATTGTTTCCCAAATTCGTGGATTGGCAGGGGAGGACCAATTCCCTGGCCTCCGCGATCGCCCGACCTCACTCCGCTCGATTTTCACGTGTGGGGAAGGGCAAAAGAACTAGTTTACACTACAGAAGTATAAAGTCGAGAAGATTTAATAAATCGAATTAATGCTGCTTTCGAAGTTATGCGACAGGAGATGCTGCTGCGCACAACAACTGTAGAAATCAGACGTAGATGCCGCGCCTGTATTGTAAATGAAGGGCGTCAATTCGAACATCTGTGATTTATTATTTAAATAAATTATTTAAAATTATTTAATTGTTTCATTAATGCACCTAACTGGTACAGCATAATTTCAATCGATCATTTAATTTTTACCAACTTTGCAGTATTAAATTTCGCAAAACATTTCACTTTCCGTAAAGGTAGAGTTTCGTCAAAAATGTCCTACTTGAAAAAATTATGAAATAACTCTAAGTTTTTTTTTATAAAAGCAAATTACATACCATTAGAAAGCTCACACACTAGGGATGTTTTGCTAGAATTGGAACTCCTCAATCATTTTTTGTTTTTTTTTAAATGCAAGTTGAAATTAAGATTTAAGTATTTTTTATATCTTTCTGTAAGTTTGAGGACTCATAACTTTTTTTCTAGCTAACATCTGAATAAAGCAATAATTTAATAAGAATCTGTCAACATAAAAGATTTAAAAAAAATACTAAATATTGCCTGTTTTACCCATTTTTAATAAAAATTACACTTTAAAGTTAAGAAAGTGGTGAAACAAGAAGAAAGACAAAAAAAAAAAAAAAAAAAACCCGTGGGCCAGGGCCAAATAAATTAGGGCTAAGTAAGTAGCAGATGACCCCACCTATCCACCATTTTCGTATGTTCAACGTTCTGCCAAACACCCTGTATATTAATCGGTAAATCTTGATCAAAAATTTCCAAGACTGGTTGAGAGCATAGCAGACTTTTTATCATTTCGAATGTTTTTTGGCATTCATCAGACCAAACGAATTCTTGATTTTTCCTGAGTAAACTATGCAATGGATCTAATATTATTGCACTTCTTGGTATATATTCATGGTAAAAATTTATCTTTCCAAGAAATTGTCTTATATTCTTTTGTGTTTTTGGAACAGGAAAATTCTTTATTGAAATCAAATTATCCTTTATGGGTCTGACTGAATTATTTTGTATTATATGACCCAGATATTTAACTTGGTCCGTTGCAAAATTACATTTTGTAAATTTTAACCTGAACCCTTCTGTTTTGATGGCTTCCAGTAATTGTGTTAGATGATTGATGTGTTCAGAATAAGTTTTAGAAAATACAAGAATGTCATCTATATAATTTACAGCAAAATCAGTAAGTTTATATTTCCTCAATATGTTGCTTAATATCCTCTGAAAAATTGCTGGTGAGGTCTTTAATCCGAATGGTAAGCAAGTCCATTGGTAATGTCCTTCCTGTGTTACAAATCCCGTCTTTTTTCTGTCTTCAATTCGTAAAGGTATCGACCAAAATGCAGAATTAAATCTAAACTTGAAAAAAAAAATACAATTTCTCACCTTAATCATTAGGTCATCAATCAACGGAAAGGGTTGAGCTTGTGGTACTACTATTTTATTCAAATCTCTGAAGTCTATGCATAGTCTGGTTTTTCGATTTTCCTCTTTTTTAAACGCCAATGTAACAGGTGCAGCAAATGGACTGTTCGATTAATTTATTATCGAGTAATTTTGCTATTCGTTCTTCTATTTCTTTTTTATCTTCAACCGTGCATCTATAAGGCCTCTTACTACAATATTTGTCCACTAATAAGTCTATTCTTGCTTCATATTCATTAACAGTACCTACATCGTATTTATGTTTCGCAAAAACAGAATTATATTTGCAAACCAGTCTATCTATTTCAGACTTTTGAAACTGATTCAAATGATTTATTTTTATTTCAAAATCTTCTTCTTTTATATGCTCATTAAAATTTATTTTGTATTCTAGTAAAGTGTCATTAAATTTTTTAACTGTAGAAATTTCTTCCACGTTATTTTCATTATTTAGACTTTGCTTACAAGTTATTTTTAAATCTTCATCTTGAATAAGTTTGAACTTTTTTATCAAATCTAATCCTATCAGAAAATCATACTTGAAATTCTCGTCATCAATTATGTATACATCAACACTTTTTTCTAGATCAAACATTTTAACTTGCAAAGTTGTCAAACCACTTGTTTTTTTAACACCATTAATCGTTACTAAATCTGCTTCATTCACGCTATTTCCTTTTCTTTTTATATTCAACAATTTTGAATTTATCAAAGAAACATTTGAGCCTGAATCATAAACTCCATTTATTTCTAATTTTCCATTTAGCAGTAGTTTGACATTTATTAATGGTGTTACAATTAGTTTTTTTGATCAGTTTCATTTAACTCCGCTTCTATCACTGAATTGTTTACATGTTTGATAAATCTTTCCTTTACTTTACTATCTTCTTTTGGTCTGAACCAACATATAGCCTCTGAATGATACCGAGTACCTTTATTTAGTTTTTCACAAATTTTACATGAATTTTTATCTTCATTTTTATCTTTAGTTCCTTGATAAACATTTTTTTTCTTATCCGTGAAACTCTTTTTATTAACGATCTGTTTGTACTTGCTCACTTCATTAAATAAATCCACAGTGTGTTTTAACATTGCCCTATCGATTTTATTAAGAATAAATTCCGGTAAACCAGCTGCAATAAGATCAATCAAAGTACCCGTGTCAATTGATTCTCTCATATCTAATAAGAGTTTTTCTTTTCTTATAGCATAATCCAACAATGAACCATTCTTGTATTTAAATTGTAATGCATAAGTAACTGGAATCCAGCCCTTGTTTGCAAAAGTTCCACAGAATTTATTTTTCCATGTTGACCACTCTGAGTTCATTGTTAATTTTATAATCATTGAGCCGTACCAGTCCATACAAGACTTATCCATGAATAATCTGAGTATTTCAATTTTGTTTTCATCTGTTGTGACATCAAAACGTAAACATTCTTTTTCAAAAATATCCATCCATTGATTTGCATTCGAAGTTTTGCTTGTAAATTTTTAATCACAAACTGTTCTGCAATATGCTTTAAGTTCTGCCGCGGCTGTTTATGTTCCTGTGAATTTTTAACTAACTTCTCTAATAAATTCTCCAATGTACCAGTTTCAGCTTGATGTGCATCAGCAAATTGTTCTTGATTTATCTCTTCTAAAAATTGATCCTCAAATTGTACATTATCATCTTCATCCATGTAAACATTTCTAAGTTGTTCTGTCATTGCTATCCAAACTCTTCTTACCTGGTACCTTTTTTTTAAACTGTTTTTTACTTTACGATACGCATCCGTTTTTATTATTTTTAAATGTAGAGAAGCTGGTTGTAGCTCTTCTGGTATTGCATATACTTTATTATCACTTGTGGCTATTGCAATTATAGAAAAAATATTGGATTTTCCATCACTTCCAGGCAATAGTGTGAATTCAAAACGAAGTTTCGCCATTTCGAAGTAATTTTTTAACAAAAAATTTCGTTTTATAAGATAATTCTTATCCCTTTGTTCGGTACTGGACAGATTCTTGGATTGGACAGATTAGTTAGTTCGGCAGATTCACTACTCGACTGATTCGTGGATTCGTCATATTCTAGAGTTCGACGGATTAGCTATACGACAGAAAATGAACAGTTGTGCACAAAAAGATTAAACACAAAAACAGCCTTAGCAGGGTATACCTACTTATTTATATTTTTTCATAAATCTATGATTTACAAATAATATACTCGTATGGTTAAGTATGTAAACTCCTTGAATAGGTACTCAATTATCTAACAGGCCACTTCAAGTTATTGTCATTTAGCCTATGCCTACCTATTCAACTTCAATTAAATATTCTATTTTGTGAATGTGAGAACGCTGTAGGCTTAGTGTACTGTATATTTGCTGACCATAATTATTTTGTTAAGTACCTGGTACTTGTTGAAAGACCTACACTGTCCTCCCATACCAAATAACACTGTTATTTGAAAATATTGTAAAAACCAATTATTTTTAAAAGAGTAACCGTGGAGTTTCTTGCCGGCTCTTCTCCATAGGAAACGACCAATTGGAACCGTGCACCTAGCTTCTGACGTTTCATAAGTGCCCATATAGGTTTATGTGAAATAAAATATTTTGAATTTGAAATAATCCACTGGCATTTGTTTTCCTGTTTGTTGTGAAGTGACATAGAGACATGAATAAAAATATTGCAAGAAATGGATCTTGCCGGCTCGAGCACCGATGTAGTGGATTTAAAATTTAAAAGTGAAAGGGGAAAACCCGTTGTTTTACATGCTGGACACAGATACAATTTTGTAAAAAATAACAAATGTGGTACTACAAACTGGCGATGTGTAAATAAGGCAGAATGCAGCAGTTCTATCACTTTGGACAAACTAAACCGAATTGTTAGAGAGTCTAGTCATATGTGCATGCCCGATTTTACCAAAAACGTAGTATACAGTTTAATAGACGAATGTAAAGACTAGTATGCAAAACACTCGAACCAATCCCAAAATTATTTCAAGATTTTATGGACACTGCCGATTGCAAATTAAATGATGAAGATAAACCAACATTTGTACAGAAAAAGGATGTGTTGTATAAAGCTAGATGTATTAGTGATGAATTACCTGAAAATGAATACGAAAAACTGTAGATATATGAAATCTCTGAAGCTACCGCACAGTCTAGTGGGTGATTTCTTTTTATTTGATGATGGAATCGAATACAAAATTTTGATTTTTGGGTCAAGATTTGCGAGACTATCTGAAAAAAAGTAAGAGTTACTACGGGGATGGCACCTTAAAACATGCCCCACTCCTTTTTATCAAGTCTACAGTCTTCATATAAATATTTCTCACGATGACAATACCATAAATTTTATTCCTGTGCTTTACATACTTCTACGTAATAAAACGCAGGCAACTTATGAACGATTGTTCACTATTTTAAGGGACCAATTTTCCGTGATAATTGAAAATTATAAGTGCGACTTTGAAATAGCAACCATTCAAGCCGTGAAATCAGTTTATCCTGGTGTAAAAGTAACTGGCTGCTACTTTCATTACTGGAAAGCGATACTTAAAAAGAGCCAAAATATTGGATTAGATAAAACTGAAAATGGAGAGTATATCATGCGCCTTTATATGCAACTGCCGTTGCTTCCGCCGATTTTGGTTCCCGAAGCAATATTAAGTATACAAGAACTGGTTAGTGACTCACCGGAACATAATACATTTAATAATCATTTCTCAACTCAGTGGATGGGAATATAGGTTAGTGACTCACCGGAATATAATACATTTAATAATTATTTCTCAACTCAGTGGATGGGAATATATACCGAGAATGTGTTTACTTGTTATAATGAAAATTTTCGTACAAATAACCCAATCGAAGGGTGGCATGCGAGACTAAAAAAATGATTTCCCATTAAGCCACCACTCTATCTATTTATACAATTGCTAAAAAAAGAATCCCGTTTTCAAGACACAAAGTTAAAAAGAGAACAAATTTATTGCAACGGGAAGCAGCGTAATGCAAAACTCATACAAAAAAATGGTCAAATAAACAAAATTGTTACTGCAGCAATGAAGAATGAAGTTAGCGTGATTGATTGTTTAAAACAGTTGTGCAAGGTTAATTTTATATTTCAAAGTTAAATATGATTTTTTTGTTCTTTAATTAAAGTGCGTTTTATTTGTTTTTGTTTTCACCTGTACTTCTGCCGTATAGCTAATCCGTCGAACCCTAGAATATGACGAATCCACGAATCAGTCGAGTAGAGAATCTGCCGAACTAACTAATCTGTCCAATCCAAGAATCTGTCCAGTACCGAACAAAGGTTCTTATCTTACTAGGCGTAACAATAAAAACCAAATGTGTTGCTGAAATTAAACGAAATTTATTTATTATCTAAGTTTTACTAAATAAAATAGAAGTAGGTACCTAAACTAAAATTGTGTACTAGTTATTATTATACCTAATAATACATACCTGAAATTAAAGAAACGACATTTAAAGTAATTTGTTACACCTATGTCGATTCTTATATTATTCTAATGAAATATTTAACAACTAAAACTGTATTATATTTTTCATATTAACTTGACGTCTGAGCTAACTTTTTCTGGTTGACATTGTCATCCGTACCAACTGTCACCGTAGTATAGACTCTTTAGTGTAACTATGAAAAAGTATTAATAACTAAAGAAATACATTCGTTTTACATAAATATGTGAAATTTAAAAAAAAACGAATTTCAATGTTTCAAAACAAATCGGCAATTTCATACTTTAACCTCTAATATTTCATCGTATTAAAAAAATAAGTCCTGGATTTATTTTTTTAAAGTAATTAAATAAATGATTAAAATTAAATTAAATTTACAGTTATTTGTTACAATTAATATACATTCATAAAAGGATTTGTATAGAGTGCCGCTAGCGGCACTTTATCCGACAGGGATAAAGTGCCGCTACTTGCGGCATATTAGATGCGCTGCCCCAGCCCGGCTACAGTGCCTTAAGCATTGCATTGTTATTGTCACTGTCATTTTGTTTTTGAGGAAAGGCTAATATGTTCATTTCTTTCATCTTAAGTGTAGCCATAACCCCTTGCTTAGCAAATAAAAATGGCTGAAAGGCAGGTTAAGTTAGGTTAGGTTAGAACTGTGACCACGAGCACGTGCCGAGCGAGCGTAGTGAGTGGAGCAGCGGCCGGCGAGTGCCAGGGTCCGTATAGGCACACACAAGAAAATGTAATGTTTTGGGAATGTAGTGTTTTACAGCGAACTAACCTCAACAATTGAACAAAATAACAAGTGACAGTGACAGTGTTAGTGACAATGACAATACAATTCTTACGGCACTTTAGCCAAGCCTAGGCAGAGCCACTTTTATATTAACAACCTACTTAAATCCCAAATTAGATCCAATATTAAGTTTCTATTTAGTTTTTACATAATTATTAAGAACGATATTCGTATACTGATTACCTTTCACTATACATTATTGTCCCAGGCGGGGTCATTTTGACATTTCATAGATTCTAAAAATTCGTCTGCTCAATGACGCAATGAACATGGCTGAACTATCAAAATATCAAAGCATTGATCAAAAGGCATTATGATCGATTGCCATTTTATGTGATAAAAGTGGTCATTCTAAAAGTTAGCAACATCGCAGATAGCTGTCAAATATTACCTGTTTTGATTAATTTGGCAATATTACTGTATGGAAATATGAAATATCTCTTACTAGTGAACTAGAATAATAATAATGAATTGCAATTATATCTAACACTGAATTTGATGTAACCGTTAAGGGGCCAATTAGTTCAACCGGGTTTCAGACTGGCTAAAGTAGACTCATCTTTCATGGGGTACTGTTTAAAATGTTACAATATAATACCTCCCCATATACTACAACTAAATGAAACGAAATTTAAATCTTGTATAAAACGCACACTATGCTGCCAAGCATATTATAAGCTTGGGGGTTATATTGCTGACAAAAATGCTTGGCTTAACGCTGGTCCAGCTCCACAAGGGCGCATAAACTAATTGATTAGCATTCGAAAATATTGTTGGAACTGCTGAAGATTGCAAAAACTATCTTTGAATTGTATAACTTCAATCTCTTTTTTATTGTATAATTGCATAGCACATGTGTGAGCACTGTGACCATGTACCTTCTATAGAGCTACCATTTACTGGGTACGTCTTTCATTGACTTGATATGCCCTGGCGGCTAAGAGTATGTCATGCTAACTCAAATGTCTCGCTGGTGGTGGCGTGTGTGTTGGATCGTTGAGTTCCCTTCAAAATGGTTGAGCTAAACGGTGCTGATCCATGCGTCATGTTCGTGAACGGGCGCCATCAGTAGGGACTGGTCATCTCTTATCTGCCACGGCTTATTTTAATTTTTGAATTGTTTTTTTTTATTTTTTATTACGGACGCTTTTTACGTACACGTCTTTCTACATTGTTCTCACATGTATAATTTCAACATGAATGATGTAAACAATATTTTGTAATAATATTTTTTTTTTAAAAGAGTGTCCGTGGAGTTTCTTGCCCGTTCTTCTCCATAGGAACCTACGCTTTGGAATGGGCAACTAGCTTCATATTTCTGACTGACTGACTGACTCCTTGACAATTCAAAAGTGCCTGTAAATGGTTTAATTGAAATAAATGCTTTGAGTGTGAGTTTGAGTTTTGTAAAAAAGGCATTTGGAAAGTTTCCAAATACTTTTTTGACATCTAAAACTAAACATACGGTATTACGATAGTAGTTATTGCATTTCATTCAATATTATAGTTCACTAGTTAGCCTTAGTTCATATTTCCATACAGTAATATTGCCAAATTAGTCAAAACAGTGAAATATTGACATCTATTTGCGACGTTGCCCACTTTCACAATGCACGCTTTTAACACAGCGCGAGGTAATTGCGTAAACGCAATTTGCTAAACAATTAATTTATCTGACTGTACCTACCTACTTATATGATTACCAAAACTTACATTAATTTAACTTTTTATTAATAATTCTGATAGTTTACGTTTATATTTTGCTTAACTAAATTATAATTAAAGCCAACCGAGTCAAGTGATTACAAGCTAAAATCGCAAGTAGTGAAGTTATGTTCATTGTAATAGGTAATAATAAAATTAAAATTAATTAATATGTTCAGTGCCAGAAGCCCTCCTGGAGGGTTCACCAGATGCAGAGGGGGCTCCAGATGCTAAAACTTTTGTGTATTTTTGTTTTCATAGCAGTTAAGTGTAATTGAATGTAATCTAAGTACTGTTTTCATGAAATAAAATCTTATCTTATTTACCTAGTAGCTCGCATATGGGATGCCGGGAGCCCTCACGGAGGGTTTATTTGTAATGTAGGTTTTTACTAGCGCATAAATTATAAACCGTGAAAATAAAATCTGATGTATATTTTAACAAGATTTATTAGTATATGCGTTGGTTTTAAAATCGAAGCATTTTTATTTTTTTTGTTCACGGTTACTAACTTATTCACAAAAAAAGTTGGAAATTACGTATAGCTAAAAGACCCCCTGAAAATACAATTTTACTTCGTTTTACAGTATTTTATAACACGGTTTTAAACCTATGTAATGCCGTTGACCGTCCGCGATGGTTAACTTTAGCTCAAACGTAATGCCGTTAACCCTCCCGGAGGGTTCACTTCCAATATGTATGGTGGCATTTGATATGAGTTCTATGAAAAGTAGGTGGAGTCGAAAGTGTTAAAAATCATGTTGTTTTAATACTAGTTGTGATTTCAGCGCGTCTTTGTAGCGTTATAAAGCGCGTGGCCGCAAACGCCCTTACAATGCTTAAGGCCTCTGCCTCGAATTTTGCGGGCAGCGGAGCGGCGGCGGCGGCGGCGCGGGAGCGGCAGGATCTTATGCGTAAAATCAAATGGACCGGTTCTCGAAAACAGCGGCGAGGGGGCGGGCAACGAGCGGTGCACTCCAGTCAAGCGGTGACTACCCGCGCCGCCGCCGCCGCCGCAGCCCCGCTGCCCGCAAAAGTCGAGGCCGAGGTCTAATAGCTAGACTATGTATTCTACGGAATTCTCGTACTCAATACGAAATTCACAGTGAGTGGTTGACACTAGCGTGAATCGATCTAATAATGTTTTAATTACTACATTGGTAGATAGTTAAATGTGCAAGGATATTTTGGCACGTGACCAAAATCTGAACTAACGACGCCATCTTGTAAATAATGTTTACCAACTGCAGCCCCTCACAATGACCAGGCGCCAAAAGATCTTTATACAGTTGTACCTAACACTATACTCCATTGGTTTAGGTATATAAACATAATATGTTTCTATACAAATTTAAATAATGAGCTAAATTGTGTTGCTTTGAAAAGAGAATATTATTATTAATCTCAATATATTTACATTTTGCATCAAAATTATATTAAATACGACATAACTAAACATAAATCTTACCTGAAAAGAGAAACAACATTTAAAGATAGTAATGACAATTATAAAATAATTTTCACCTCAGCACCTCAAACAAGCAGGTTTTGCCGACAAAAACAGTGAGCAAAATTCGATTTTGCTGCGAGCGTGAGAAAAAGTAACTTTTTAATAAAAAAAATTAAATGCCGAAAGCAGTGTCTTCTCACAAAATTCTAAAGGTTTGAACTTCAATTAGTTTTGTCACTTTCACTTCGATACGAAAAAAGCGAGAGATAGAAACATGACGATTCGAAGTTCGATTTCAAAATTCCATACCTAGTAGGCCCAAAAAGCAAACAAACAATAAAACGTTCGGCTACACATAAAACCTTAAAATTACAAATCATCTGTGAAGGTTTTATTTAAATTCTGTTATATTAAATTTTTGGAACGAATTTCTTAAAGCGGCTTGCGGTAAGAGTGCACTGGCAGAAATCGTCACGCGAAAAGGCGCTGCGATTGTCTTCTTCTAATTCAAAGAGAAAGAAAGACGGAGAGAGATAGAAAGTGTGAATTTGGTCAAAATGAAAATCCAAGATGGCGGTTACGAAACGGTTGCGAAAATTTTCACATTTTTCGTCATGGGTATCGTTTCTATGGTTTTCAAGGTTGCTAAAGCCGATGGTGAAGACAAAATAAAAATCCAAGATGGCGGCTGCGAAAATTTTCACATTTTCCGTCATGGGTGTCGTTTTCATAGTTGTCGATGGTGCTAAAGCCGATTGTGAGGTCAAAATGTAAATCCAAGATGGCGGCTGCTAAAATTTTCAATCTTTTCTTCATGGGTATCGTTTATATGGTTTTCAAGGTTGCTAAAGGCGATAGTGAAGTCAAAATAAAAATCCAAGATGGCGGCTCCGAAAATTTTCACATTTTTCGTCATGGGTGTCGTTTTCATAGTTTTCAAGGGTGCTAAATTCAATTCAATTCAATTTAATTTATTTCAGACCATGCTGTCCATTTTGTTAGTAACAATGTTCTTATAGACTAGTGTTAGTAAATACACAGTGATAAAAGAAAAGTAAATACAACAATCACTGCTGCGCCATCCCATGACAAATGGCGCTGCAGTGACTGATGTAACTGCAGTCCAGCCGACGCGCCGACTCCACGCACCAGGGTAGCGCATCTTTTACGCATAGTAGCGTAAAAGCAGTCTACGCGATGTTCAGCAAACATCCCTGATACACTACAGAATCGCCGCAGCCCCATCAGCATCCTGAACGCATTATTAAATTGGACTCGGAGAGCACTGAAAGACTTTTGAGTATAGTCGGCCCACAGGCTGCACGTGTAGAATGATGTACAGTAAGACCTGAAAAGTGTAATTTTGACTTCTGTCGAACAACGTGCAAACCTGCGGGCTATCATGTTCGCTCGCACTGCCAGCGCCCTCCGTTCCCTCTCGATGTCCTCATTGTCCCTGAGGTCGGAGGTAAGCATGTGTCCTAGGTACTTGAATTTTGACACCCTACGCAAGGCTGTACCATTAAGCATGATGTTGGGAAACACGTTACCTGTACTATTTCCTCTGGCCTCAAAGACTATGACCTCACTTTTGAGTGGATTATATTTTAATCCATGCTGCTCGGCATAAGCCTCACAAATGGCAAGCAGTTTTTTAATGCCTCATACCGATGCACTCAGTAGCACCATGTCATCAGCATAGCTTATGTTGTTTACATTAATTCCATCTATGTGACAACCTATCCGGGTGCTACTGAGTGCCACAATCAGATCATTTATATACAGGTTGAATAGGGTTGGAGAGGACAATCCCCCCTGCCTCACTCCGCACTCCAACCTGTACAATTGCGACATGCTTCCCGACCATCGCACGCCATTGACCTGATTACCGTACCAGTACTTGCAGATGTTGATGAGTTCCGGTGGTAGACTAGTGTTTAGTAGCTTTTTCCATAGAATATCATAGGAAACCAGGTCAAAGGCTTTCGAAAGATCAAGAAAGCATGCGTGAACTGTAGTCTGACGTTTCGTATAGTATTTGACAGCATGTTTAATACACAGAACTGCACTTTCAGTGGAAAGTCCGCTTCGGAAGCCGAACTGATTGTCATGCAGTTCAATGTGCTTGGTCAGCTGTGAATTCAACATGCTGTCAAACACCTTCGATACCACTGTAGCAAGAGAGATAGGCCTGTAGTTATTCCTATCTGATAGATCAGCTGTCTTATTTTTAACTATAGGTATAACAATTGTTTTAATCATCTCTTCAGGCAGATATGAGTGACTCAGACAAAGGTTAAATAGCATAGCCAGCAATCTCGGTAAGTGGGGTCCAGCATGCTGTAGATGTTCAATGCTTAACCCGTCATGGCCGGGAGATTTACCTCTAGTCATTGATTTGATTATCAGCTTCACGTCTCTAGTGGTACATCTAAAACCCATGTTTTCACCGTTCTTAACATTGATCACCGACTGTGAGGACCCCAATGACGATTTAACAGTAAAATGTTGACGAAACAGATATGCTATTTCCCCGGCATCGCTTACGCCGTCGATACACACAGGTGCAAGTGGTTTGTTATTAAGTTTATTTGTGGCTTTCCAAAAAGATCGAAAGTCGTTTTTCGAGTGATGAGAGGCCAAGATATCCATTTTCACCTGTTCTTCATGGTTCTGACACCATCTCAGTCGGTTCTTAAAGATTTTCCTGGCCTCACACATCTCGTTATAAATTGCACCTGCATTTGGTTTGCCATACCAACACCACAAATAAAATTTCCCCTTAGCTTCTCTGTGTGCCTCGCTAACATGTAAGTTCCACCCTGCAACAGGTTTCTTTTTCTTACGTATATAACATTTACTACGTTTGCTACACAACGCTGCCCCTCTTAATATGTTTATAATGTTGTTATACAAACTGTCAATGACATGCCTATGCTGCAAAATATTGCAAGTGTAATCAGCACATTTTATAAACTCCTCTGGAAAGTCAAGAAGTCTTAGGAGTCTCTGACATTCAGTCATGTATTGAGTAACTTGATCTACACTTCTTTCCCCCCATACAACATCATTTACAGTTGGTTTACAGTCTAGTATCTTAGGTGATGAGACTATGCCCAGATTACACTCCATTATTAATGGAAAGTGGTCCGACCACATTACGTCATACTTGACAAACACTCTGCGCACTGACGACACAGCTGCCTTAGATACTATATAGTGATCAAGCCATCTTTGCGACCCGTGAGCCTCGCTTACGAAAGTGAAACAAACGAATTAGAAACGCCCTTCAACATTTCTACATCAATGCAAGTCCACTCCTGGTCCTCACAAAATAACGA
Organism: Xanthia togata; assembly: GCA_963853775.1. Classification (NCBI taxonomy): domain Eukaryota; kingdom Metazoa; phylum Arthropoda; class Insecta; order Lepidoptera; family Noctuidae; genus Xanthia; species Xanthia togata. The sequence goes on along the minus strand of OY970817.1, from coordinate 6,612,361 downwards.
TAGTTCATTATAAAATTGCTCAGTAGGGTGCGCATTAAAATCACCTAGTATGTATACACAATCAATGTTACAACTGTCTATGATAGCGCTTACCGACCCGAGGATGTCCGTAAACTCGACTAGATTCGCCGCTGAGTCCACAGGCATGTAAACATTCACCACTAGTACAGACCGCTCAGGTAACACTACGCGTATCGCACATATTCGCGGATTATTGCACTGCACCACTATCACATTATTAAACACTTTACGCCGCCAGAGTATTCTGAGACCGCCGTGAGGACGTCCTCGCAACATGCCCAACGACATGTCCACCGCCGAGGTCCCTGTGCAGCTAAACTCTTCATCAATACTACTCAAGTATGAAATATCACTGGGCAACAACCATGTCTCCTGAAGAGCTATCAAGTCACAGGATTTACACAGCTCACGTATTCCTTCAACAGAGCGCTTGACACTCTTACAATTAAAAAGCCGATAGTGAGGTCAAAATATAAATTCAAGATGGTGGCTGCGAAAATTTCAAATTTTTCGTCTTGGGCGTTGTTTTCATAGTTTTGAGGGTGCTGTCGATAGCGAGGTCAAAATGTAAATCCAAGATGGTAGCTGCAACAATTTTGTTTCTGTTTTAAATCATACTTGAGAAAGAACTTCGTGCATGAGCATGACAGGGGTACCTCGATCTCGTACTTTTTTTCAAAAAAAAAAAAAGGTAAAATTTTCCATTGAAAAAAAACAGTGGGGTTTCGTTTTTCTTTTTTCCTGAAAATTTCCGCATAAATATGCTCACAGTACGATACTTGACAACAACCTCACAGATTGGACATGCTTTTTTTACATGTTGTATTTTCTCGCTGCTGAGGTAAAAAGTTGTGTGTTACACGAGAGCCAAGTTATTTGCATCTCGTGTCTGTGAAACTCCTCGCCGCGCTCAGGATTCAATTATAGAATCCTTCGCTTACTCGGGATTCAAAATCAACACTCGCAGCAAAAAAACAACTTTGCTTTCTTGTATACTATTTCTATATTTTTACTAGGTTGTCATTTTGACAATTCATCTCCATTTTTACAATTCTATTGTTTAGTCCATAGAGCTAGGTACTAAATATAGTTTGTATACCTAGCTTATGTCAAACACTATGCAAATGAATTAAACCTTCATTTACATAAATAAAAGTAAACAAATCGTAAAAAGGGTTTTTAGAGATGAAAATTTCTTGTTTAACAATACGATATCTAAATTAAATTTATTTTCGATTTCTAAGATAGTTTCCTCTTTTATTAATGTATTTTATACTTGTATCATTTATTCTTAAACAACTCTTCGTAGATATAAATGCTTGAGGAGCACAATTTTCAGTTAAATTTATAATAATAATTTTGTATTTTGTCAGCTGTCTGTTGTAAAGAGCCCAATATGACAGGTTCTCTAAACGTCAACAAATTATAACGTTGCTAAATTTAAGAGTAAAACTGTGATGTAGTAACAACTGAAGTGACAGGTATTACGTTTAGTCGGTTAACTTGACAGCTCTCTCATCACGTGTTTTTTTTTTAAACCTTTGTCTACCTAAACCAACAGAGTATAGTAACATCTTTCTCGTTCGACTAATTACTATTTATTAAATTAATTATAAACTACAGATAATGCAATCCACGATTACGCGCCCCACTCCGCGATTACTGTACTTTAGAACGGAGCGGAGCGGAGTGGGGCGCGTCGTCGTGGATTGCACTATCTATACTCATTTATTCTCAGATAATAATGCTCACGTGGTATTAAAATTTGTTAATCTAAAAGTCGATGGGGACTTAATTACGAAGAATTAGCTAGGTTTAGCTTAAGTTCGTGCTCTTCTGTGGACATAGCATTGCATGTAACACGTTTTGATACTGACGCAATATATTGAACTACTTCGTCCGTTTCTGAAGCTCACAATAAGTGGGCTCCACGTATTCTTGTGCGTTACTGTTCGCATAATGAGCATTATTTAAATTAGCATACGTTCCACCCTGAGCTTTGGCAGGTTCGCAGTACATCGGCTCAGGCTCAACAGTGTTGACATACGCCGGTTCGTTCGTCACGTTCGAGTAAGGATTATTGTCCTGTGCCATCTTGTTCCTCACAATCTTTGGCAAGACTTTGGCGTAGCACTGCTCTGGTCTGTTAGCATAAACCTCCGAATAGTTCGGATCATCTGTTTCTTTGAAGGCATTCTTTCGACCTTGTGCGTTTGGTACTTCTAAGATCGCGTATGTTGGTTCGACTGGTTTCTGTTTCTTGTTCCTCAGGTTCTTGGGTATCGGCGTGGAGTAGAGCACCGGTTCCTGGAAGGGCACGCTGTACGTCATGTCCTCCGCTCTGCGGTCCACGGGCACAGCATAGTTAGATTCCCATTGAGTTGGGTAGGCGGGGATGGAAGTCTCACTCGGAGTCTGTAGATTCTTGTAGTTGCGATTGTGGGGTCCTCCCTAAACGGTAAACAGATGAAATTAATTCCATATTCGCCTATGTGAGAGTCTAACGCCAACCTAGTCTCATTTTTTTCAGATTTCTAAAATATAGGAAAAAAGGAGGCAGGCTTGTAAATGAGTCAGCTCGGCTGAAGGAGTACAAGTAGTACTGATAACGACCCCATCTACTTTTTTTTTTATTCGTGACGGGTTAATATGATCCCGATATCCTATTTACAGAATTAACAATTTAATTTCAATAATACAATTATGTTTCATCGACACGATAAGAATTTGAAATTCCAATAGGTACACCCACGAGTGCCGTACGCTAGAACAGTGTTTTCCAACATTTTCGTGATGCGACCCCCTTAGTATGAATAAAAATTTCGCGACCCCTATCCTCCACTGTTTATAATCTGTATTTTATTATAATACAAGTATCTAATACGTACAACTTTTTTTTTTTATAATTTCGTATCGGCTAATTACGTAATTAAGCACCTATAACAGACATGTTACATCGCCAAATGCCTCCACGGAAAAGCGATACGATGGATTTGTGGGGAAAGCGTATCCCACTCGCCTCCTAATTAAATTTAAGTAAATTTGATGTCGTATAGTTGATAGATTTATGAGGGTCATGGCTACGAGGGTTTACCCAGTAGAGTAATTACGTTTTTAAACGCAGCTATAGATGAGGCAAGTTTGGGAACCAACCTAAAAAATCTGCTGGAATTATTTAAAGCCACAAAACCAGGTTTAAAAAAAGTACACTAAGGGAGTCAAATTTAGTTAGACAATCAAAATTTTTGGTCAAAAACGTCTAAATCAGAGTAGCTAACAATGCCATTTTCACTAAATTAATAACTCAGTGCCATCTTAGTGCTGTCAAACTAAAATATAGTTAAGTTGTGTCACTTTAGTCTATTTCAGAATGGGAAATCGTCGTTTGACAAGAATAAACTAGATTTTGGTGATTTTTGTCTAGTTGTTTAGAGGCATTTGTGACAATAGAATCGGCACCAATATCTGTGTTATAATAACTACATTAAAATAATAAATATATTTTTTCTTAGAAAGTACCTTCAAAGAAAAATCGTGTGACTGCGTTATTCTTCTATACATTTCCAGTTTATGCTGATCTCACATATAGGATTTCCCTACAATGTGAGGTAAGCTTATACTGGAAATGTATAGCTTGATGTGTAGCCGTGTGTACATTTAGAAACCAAACCTAAAAATTTATATCAACTCTGGACGGTGTTATTGTTATACAATGTGTAGCTGAATCAATGCAAATTATGCAAGTTGTTTGTTCAGAATCATGTTCGGTTCATGACGCACAGTGGAGGATAGGGGATCGCGAAATTTTGTTTCATACTAAGGGGGTCGCGTCATGAAAAAGGTTGGAAAACACTGTTCTAGCGTATAGCACTCGTGGGTTGCAGCTGAAAATCAGCGTCAGGTGGTACACTTTCTTGCGGTCCATGGCCCTTTACGGGGCACCGGTGTGGGCGCGTTCATTGAGGCGGCGGCCAGCCCGCCGGTTGAACGCATCCCAGAGGGTCATGGCCACCCGGCTGGTCCAGGGATACCGCACGGTCTCCGGTGAAGCGGCGTGCCTCCTTGCCGGATTGCCGCCATGGGAGGCAAAAGTCCTCGCGCATATTTGGGAGTGGCGCGAGGAGGCGAAACGCCGGGGCTTGACTCCGATGCCACCAGAAATCGCGGCACAGCGGACAGAGCTCCGACGGGATCTCATGGCGGCATGGAGAGTGCGATTGTCGCAACCCAGTGCTGGGCACGCCACTATTGCGGTGATAAGTCCCCTCTTTGAGGAGTGGCTAGAGAGGCGCCACGGCGTCATCACCTTCCGCCTGACGCAAGTCCTCACCGGACACGGCTATTTCGGGAGGTTCCTGTTCGGTATCAGGCAGGAGGAAACGCCCGGGTGTCATCACTGCGTGGATCGCCCGGAGGACACGGTGGAGCATACGGTGGAGGTCTGCCCGGCTTGGGCATAGCACCGCCGTGTCCTCGTGGAGGCGATCGGTGGCGAGGATCTCTCGCGTCTGGCCCTGGTCCAGGCCATGGTACGGAGCGAGAGGACGTGGGAGGCCGTCACCTCCTTCTGCGAAGCAGTAATACTCGCGAAGAAGGAGGTGGAACGCGTGAGGGAGGGCAAAATTCGCGCCCTCACGCCCTTAGCCGCCGCAGGAGGAGACGCCCTGGGCGTCGGGAATCGATCGCGGATTCCCGGCCACCGTAGGCGCGGGCTTGCGGACGGTGAGCAATGGGTAGCTCGCCGTCCGGTAAGGACCAAGCCCGGGTCGACGGCGCGTTGAGTTCCACGCGCGCCTCAAAGAGATGTCAGCGAGTGAAGGGGTCCGATGAGACCATTGCCTGTCGGGGTTGCGGGAAAGTCCGAAAGGGATACCGTGGCCCACTGGCATTGCACAGGCAAGAGAAGGAACACGGGTGGGTTTTAGTCAGTAAGAGTCTGACACGCCCTCCCGCACCCGGAGCGGGAGAAGTCATTTGATGATTTCACACCCAAAAAAAAAAAGGTGGTACACTTTGTGTTGTCATCTTATGATATTCTACTGAGCTGAGGCCCTTTTGGCATTTTAATTTTTTTTTCTGTTTTTATAGTTATATGGTGTATTTTTCTGCTGTAATGCCAACAAATGCATTTTTATTTCTAACTTCTTTAAAAAAAATATAGATTTTCTCTACTCATACTTCGAGTAACAACACTACCAGCGGTTGTTGACCCCCTAAAAAAAACATCAAATCATTTTACTCGACTGCGACGAAGCCGAACCAGAAGGGGTTATTTATTTTAATTTTATCATGTTTAGATATCGATCCCATCACGTCTGTGAAGTTTAGCCTGCTAATTTAATTTGACCTTGTGTAGGAATAGCACATTCCGTGTCAAAACAGTGGAAAGGTGTCGTGGATGGTGTCAAAACAGTAAAAAGGTGTCGTGGTTGGTGTCAAAACAGTGGAAAGGTGTCGTGGGTGGTGTCAAAACAGTGGAAAGGTGTCGTGGGTGGTGTCAAAACAGTGGAAAGGTGTCGTGGGACACCCGGTTGGAACGAAGTTCCTTTCGGTTTTTGCATACTTGGCGATTGTAAAAGTGTAACATTTTGACCGTCACACTTTTGTTACAAAACAAGTGTACACTTGTTACTTGTTGTGTGTTAAACTTTTTTCAGTCTAGCTCTCATTAGCCAGGTGTGCAGAGTATAACGTGCGATAAGGAACTTTGTTCCAATAATAGGCAGTGACCAAGGTGATAAGGGGGCTAGCTGCAGAGGGCTTACCGTGTGAGCACAATACAGCCGCATCGGGCCGCAGCGCATCCCATTTCAATACAAAAAAGGTCGGTGCGGCGATAGTGTGCGATGGTTCAAACAAAATATACGAAAGTGAATTAGGAGCACTTTTGCAATGTGGGGGCGGCCAACCAACTCTGTGTTACACAATATATTAACTAACGAAGGGCGTTTCCGTTAACCCACAATAGTATTATTTTTTTTGCCTGTGTGGACGCTATGCTTTTGCGGGTTAACGGGAACGCCCTCATTTAATTAACATACTGTAGGTATATATTTCAAAAAGAAAAGAAGGTACATACAAACCATATAGTAACGTAACAGCGACTTAAAAACGATGTTAGTAAAACTTACAAACTAACCTAACAACAACTAATACCTACGTGGCTCAACACATGTTGGCACAGTACCTAATAAAGGGCCTGTCCATCTTGTCGAACAACGTTTTTGTGTGTTGGTGTAAAGTGAGAGCTCGTGGAGGTTTTTTTTTTTTTTCCTTTTTTTTACCTATACAAAGCATGAGTACCTGCGAGTGGTTTCGCTTTCGGAGCTTGACGATGACAATAGACACGCAGATGATGAGGATGCACAGGGCGGCTCCGGCAATCACTCCTATCGTCATCCATTGTACTGAAGGGTTCTCGTTATTTCCTGCAATGTATCATTGATCCGATCAATAACTGCATCTTTAGTACAAATCCTACTAATATTATAATAGTTTGTGATGGATGGATGGATGTTTGTTACTGTCACGCAAAAACTACTGAACGGATGTGGATGAAATTGGGCACACAGATATTTTATGGCCTGATTAACACATATGATGCTTTTCATTCCGATATTCCCAAGGGAGCGAGGAAATAAAACGGGAACCATCTCTATGAAGGGTCAGTGGGTCGTTCTTAGGGGCGGATTTTTCCGAAGGCAAACAGCAGCGGCAGTGCCGCCCAACTGCAATGACAGACCATTTTTTTAGATGGCGATAGTGCCGCCTGCTGCTTGAGTGACACAAAACAGCATATTAGTAGTGTTGTCAGTGGCTGCCAATAAAAGAGAGACAAGACGTATTTTCTTGTTTGACATATTATGAGTTTTGCGAAACCGAGGAAGAGAAGTGCCGCTGCCGTCGTAAATGTGCCGTCGAGTTCGGAAATAAATAGTAGCAGCACTGTCACCAGTGTTTATCGTTAACCGCGACGCCGCTGGGGATTGTGCCTTTCATATATTTTCAGAAGCAATAAAAAAAATATGTTAACAGTTTGGGGGCGCATCACGTTCGATCAGCCTGCGAAGTTAAGAAGCCATTGTGGCGGTTAGTTTTAAGATGGGTGATCATTCGTAAATATTGACACCCCTCCGTGCTTCGGAGAGCACGTTTAAGTAGCAGGTATCATTCCTCGGTAATTCGTCGGCCTGCGGACAGTCGCGATCATCCATGGGTAGGTGAAATGTTTAACACATCGAACGAGAACCTTCCGTTTCTCGGAGATCTCGGTTGTCATTGGAATATCCATGGCGCTCAGAAGCTTAAAAGTCTGATAAAATTGGTCTGATCTTAAAATTTAGATTGTAATCAGAACTTGATATGACAACAGATAAACACGATACTCGTAATATGGCAGTTTTAGACACAAGTACGAGTACGTTAAAAAATATCGGTTTACCTTTAACTCCTGAACTCGCTGATGCATCGAAATTACCAGCGTGGGAGGTTCCTGCTACAACAAAAAAGTTAAGTAATATAATTTAACAACACATGGTTTGATCAAAAAGTATTAAGTACTTAACGAAACATCACGCCTGTTCTGCCAGAAGGAAACTCAAACTCAAACTCAAAGCATTTATTTCAATTAAACCATTTACAGGCACTTTTGAATTGTCAAGGAGTCAGTCAGTCAGAAATATGAAGCTAGTTGCCCATTCCAAAGCGTAGGTTCCTATGGAGAAGAACGGGCAAGAAACTCCACGGACACTCTTTTAAAAAAATTTATAATCTTACAAAATATTGTTTTCATCATTCATGTTGAAATTATACATGTGAGAACAAGGACAGAGGTGTATCTATAGTAGACTCGTTTTTTTTCATTTACTTGTCCCATGTAAGGTCCCATTCATTACCTACATGTTTCGTAAATAACATGGTAAATAATTAGGTATTTCATTAATCAAAATCTTATTATTAAACATGCATCGAAACAAAACAGTAGGTACAGTACAACTATTTTCTTTATGTCCCTCGGCAAAGTTCTTGGTGCAGACCGGACACTGTCTGCACCAAGTGCAAAGGCAACTGATAGAAATCCGACGACGTTTGCCGAGGGACATTAAGAAAATAGTTGTACTGTACAGTAGGCTAATTTGCGTAATTTTGTGAATTGTGACGCTCTCGATCGAGTTATGGTGTAATTGCAGTAAAGTTCAAGATGGATTGCTAAAGCGTATTCTTATAGTCATTGAACTGCTCGTAGTGGTAGAACGAGCTCTTATTACGCTCGCGTAACGCGAACTTGACGCGAGTATTTATCTGACAGCGGCAGAGAATGGACGAAAAGCGTTGTTTCGATTAAAACTTAACTGTAACTAAACTTCTGTAGTTACGTGACGTATACCCGTTTTCACTATTAAATGTATTGCAAAATAAAAGCGTACTGTTGAATATTCAACGCTCGGCTCAGCGCCGACAGTAGGTCACTACACTTCAACTTGCGTAGATGCATGTGTCGTAGGATGATTTGATCATTTGAATTTTGGTGAAAATCCTATAGGGATTTTGCGAAAACATGGGAAATTAGAAAATAGTGAAAACATTTCTGCGAGCAACTGGGTGCAATAGGTTAGGTTAGCTAGACCAACGCTACTTCCAAGTTGCTCGCAGAAATGTTTTTATTTCACCATTTTCCATCCGCGTTTTCGCAAAATTCGAATTATCAAATCATCTTACGACACATGCATTACAAATCAGTATCATTATAATTATCTTGTTCTTATTGTAATTTATTTGGGTTGGCGCACCGTGGCTCATAATGTGCAGAATTTTAAGAAGCCAATATTATTTATTATATGTCCAACAGAGACTACACAATTACGTGTACGAGAGAACAGGGACAGATTTAGTGTGCGGTTCCAATTATAGGAGACCAGCATCATAAACTTATAATCTTATATTATTAAGGTTGCACTAATTTCTTATGAATCACAAACGAGGCAGAGGCTACTTGTGCCTCGCATACGTGCAAATGCGCCACAGGGTTTGACGCCTGCGCTTTTTATTACCTGTTAAGGCATGCTCCCGGGCATACTAGCACATTTTGATTTGATAAGTCTTAGTCGTGCTATACATTTTTTCGGGTCGGCATTATTCGGCAGTCGGGCGGCAAAATGGAATTTATGTAGATATCTACATGTTTAGGAAAAAGGCGCTCGACTTCGCTCAACTTGTGACCGAACATATTCAGTGAGCGTAGATGCCAAATGGACGGCACGAGCCGAGTTAAAGCCGAATATTTGTGTCGTAATTGCTTTAGGTCGGCTTTGTTGTTCGACAAATAATGCCGAATCGAATGTGCCGTCGCGAATACGTGTGTAGCAGCTAGCAATCAACCAGAAGACATGCACACACATCAGGCCTGACACCGGCAAGTGTATACTCCTCACAAGTTACAGCCCTTTCACAGTTCTGTTATTTTACCTCTGACAGCAACGAAAATAAAGATCACTGTGATGAATAATCGAAACGGTGACTGAATCCAGTACCAGCTGTCGTCGCATTCTATAGAAACTCCGTCTAGGCCAGCTCGAGGGCAAAGTGTTATCACTGACTTGTGGTACCGCAGTATAAATATGGACAGTATGGAAACTACGCCTATTTCTTGAAATAATTACCTACGCTCCATTTTTTTTAAGTCGTGGTGACCACTCTTCTCGGCGGTTGTGCACTTCGTCCCATTCACACTTCGTACCGCATTCGCAGTTGGTCACACTAGCACTTCGTGCCATTCGGGCTTGGTTCCATTCGCGGTTGGTCCCATTCGCAGTTGGTCCCATGCAAGTAGTTTGTAAGGCAAGAAGTAGGTTTGCGCATAACCCGTCTCGACACAGCACCCGCAACTGACAGCACCGCGACAATCGCTTAAGGTCTCGTCAATGAGCGTATCTGCATGAGTGTGCCGTTTCGAACACATGAGTAAAGAAACGCAACAGAGAGTAAGCTTCATACAACCGCGCTATGATAGATCAGATACACTACTACAACATGAGGCGCGTGTGTGCATGCAACTGGCGGCTCCGTCATGTACAAAGAGAAACCGGTTCATATCTGCTCGGCCAGTTAGATGCGACTGGCCGAGCTGATATAAACCGACGCACGACGCGTACGCGCAGCCCTGCGCGTATGCGTCGTGCGTCGTGTTTGTTTACGTTTCACGTTTTGAAATGAGTAAAACATAATAGTGTGCGTAGTTTAAACTGTGTGTTTCGACAGGTAAGTAGTAAAACGATTACAATTTATTATTTTACTGTGGTAGATACCACATGCCTCAACATCGAAAGAAAACTTAACCCCCGGGTGCAACCAAGTTTTGGTATTGATCGTAATCTTCTTATATATAAAATTCTCGTGTCACAATGTTCGTTCCCGTACTCCTCCGAAACGGCTTGACCGATTCTCATGAAATTTTGTGAGCATATTGAGTAGGTCTGAGAATCGGCTAACATCTATTTTTCATACCCCTTAGTGTTAAGGGTTGTCAAAAAAAAAAAAAGTTGCAAAACAACGTTTGCCGGGTCAGCTAGTATTATATGGTTTAATGGTTTTTTTAGTAAGTGAATCCTTTGTCGTATGCTATGCGTTCAAGAGCAAAAATAACACTATTTTTTTTTACAATTAATGCCATATGATTGGTGTTTATGATTTGAAATAAGTAGGAAATACCTACCGATCTATTAGTGATTGAATAATTATGTTTTGAAAATTAAAACACGTAAGCTAATAATTAACGTTCTGTTTATTAATTTTTTTACTCATGTGCCAACCCTACCAAAATAGGTATACATTTTGCACGCTCTTTAGAAGGTTACCGTAGTTTCTTAGTTACTGTCCATATTTATACTGTGACTGAACAATGATTAAAGACGATGTGGCACTGACATTAAAAAGTATTCAAACAAGTAGGTACGATATCATTAATTTTGTTCGCCTGCTTATTTAGATAATCGCGGTTACTATAGCAGTCGCGACATTGATTTGATTGATTTGTAACAAATTAACAAAAATAATTCTAAATGATAACTAATCACCTCTTTTTAACCGACTTCAAAATAAGGAAAAGGTTCTCAGTTCTTCGTAACCTTTTTTAGGGTTCCGTTCCCGAAGGGTGCCACACGGAACCCTATTACTAAGCCTCCGCTGTCCGTCTGTCTGTCTGTCAGCGAGCTGTATCTCATGATCCGTAAAAGATAGACACCCAGTTGAAATTTCACAGGTTATGCATATTTCTATTGCCGCTTTAACAGCAAATAATAAAAATTTAAAATTAACAGGGCCTAGTTTCGATTTCGATTTCGATTTCGTTTAAACGTTCGATTTTTTTTTGAGTAAAGAACAAATATTTTTATTTTATGTATTTTCAGAAATGATTAAATAAAAGTTGTCCGTTTTAGACCATTTCTGTACGAGCCCTATCTCAACCACTAAACAAGGAATTTGAAACTTCTGTATATCATGAGTTACTGTATATAATCAACAAATACTAAAAACGCCTATTCATAAGGTATTTTATTTAAATATGGGTGATTTTCTGCAACTGCAACTGCAAAAATAGAATCCTTATGAAATACAAATTTATCTTTGCGATCTTTAAAATTTAAGGTTAAAAATAATAATATTCTTCGTTTAGTATTTTCATTTATTTGCTAAATAATGTACGGTGGAACGGAACCCTTCGTGTGCGAGTCCGACTCGCACTTAGCCTATTATTTTTATCATGCCACTTTTTGATTGTGAGTGTGACTACTAATTAAGTATTTATTTGATTGTTTGGTTATGTAGGGTTTGCAAACCCATATTTTATTAAAATTAAGTTATCAATAATTAAAATTATTATATTTTTCGATTCAAAATTATTGTATAATTAATAAATAACATCATGCCAGTAATCCCTAAAGGGTTAGGTTAGGTTACAGATTTGATTTTTCATTTTTCACCCAGATTTCGCCAGTTATGTGTAGTTTTTTTTATTATTCTTAAAATACATATGTTTACGAATCTAAACATGATGTACATACATATTTGTTGGTTAAGTGACCAATGTCGTTGGTCAGGTGGTCGCGATATTAGTTTGGTCCATCATAATAATATGTATTCTATACGGGCCCTAGACTAGAATTAGGATAGTATTAAAGTTTCAATACTTACTAGATTTTGGGCTGGTGGAGGTAGTACTAGTACTGGAGGTAGTAGTCAGAACTCTCTCGCGGAGGATCACTCTGATCTCTCTGAGCAGTTTTTCTTTAATGTCATTATCCGGGTTTTCCTGCTCTTTTAAATAACATACTATTTCACTATTCTCGTCTTTACGAGTTACATTGATTTCATTAGAAACATTGCAGCCACTTCTATTGCAGACATCAGGAGAGTTATCTGAAACCGGAAGAAGACTTAACGATACAAACTGCCTCAAATTTGAGAGTAGGTAGGTACCTATAGTAAGTTGACCGGAGCGAGAAAAGAGGGAGTCACTAGAGTCCGACCGAAAATGGATAATTTTTTCAGCCGAAAAGGAAATACGGCCTGATTTGCATTTTTGGCGTGAAAACGAAAACAATTTTTTTTTTATGACGTTCGATAGTTTTCTTTGGTAACATTTTAAAAAAATGCAGTGACAATACTTAACTTAAATCACATGAAATTTGTACTTGTCTCTTTAAGATATAAATATTAATATCAAAGAATCCAACATTATTTGCTGTGCCTGACATAATGAAGTTACCATACCCAAATTTAAGTTAGTCAATATGTACTAAGGTTACATTTTGGAATGCAATAAACGATTGAGTATTGGGAACAAGATTTTTTTTCAGTATTTTCTCAGTCATTATGCTTTTAGTTGTGAATATATAAATAAGCTCTCTTCCTTAACAGGCGCACTGCGCAGCATTGTTTGTTGTCTACCACTACAAGTTCGCTATATGATTTATAACTCTATGGTGAAACCTCATTTGGATTACCTAATTGAAGTGTATGGTTGTACTTATAAATCCAACTTACAAATCCTACAAACAGCTCAAAATAAAATTATCAAAGTTCTTTTTAAATACAACTACCGAACACCTACACTAAAACTTTACAATAACACTAAGCTCATGAATATCTCTCAGATATATAGGTATACTTGTTCATAAAATTTTAAATAAAAACGTACACACACAAATAACTTTTACAAAACAATCACAAATAAAAAACAGATACAGAACTAGACAAGCAAATGACATAGGGCTACGGGACCCCAGAACAAACTACGGCAGGAGTACTATTTTGTATGAAGGAGCACAGCTTTACAACAAATTGCCTCGGCATATAAAAGATCAAAAATCAATGTTTACATTTAAAAAATCTCTAAAGAAACACATTTTAGCGGATTTAAAACTTTAAGTTATCTTCGGGTAGTGCATTATTGTAACCAATTTTGTTGTGTAACTGTCGCGTCGCTAATGTATTCTAAGTAGAAATAAGTTTTTTCTCATATAAGTGAATGTAATTCTTTTTGAGAATAAAGTTCTTAAACCATATATATTCACTGAATAAATGAATAGAAAAAATTGAAATGTCGATAATTTTAAATTATCAACAAATTGCCTAAAAAGTGGCAAAATCGCAATTGGCATTTTTTTTTAAAATTATATTAGCTCTTGATTATATTTATATTAATAGGTATTTTTTTGTTTAATAACTTTTCCTAGCTCTGCAATTCTCGGCTCAAATTGACAAGTTCGATGAAATTGAGGCATCCCAAGGGCAAGATTCTCATTTCTATTATTTTATTTTCTTATCGAATAAGCGAAAGAAATCAAGCGTTTCATACGAATAAAAACGGATAAAAATAGGGTTCATATTCGTTTGAAACGCTAACTTTGCTTAGTATTACCTTTACTTAAGTCAAATTGCAATCTGTGAATCTTGCCCTAAGTATGGTTTTATTTTAATTCTTTGTGTTTGTGTTCCTTCAACAGTTCTTTGTGATTGTGAGTAAGCTCAAGTATCGTAGTAACTTACCAGAATGTTTTATTTGTAAGGATAGAACTTCTCGTGCCACAGGAAGAGGGCCACATTTTGTCTGCAATGTCTCGCCATCTTCAAACTCATAGTACATAACATGTTTTTTGTCATCATAGAGTTCCATCACTGTACCGTTTGATGGCAATTCCATGTGCAATGGATGTTGATCTGAAAAGACGTGAGAGGTTTTGTGAACAAGGTTGGTGCCACAGGAGACGTTGAATAGGCTGTACCGAGCTTTTTTTTTTTTAATGGATCATAATTAGGCCTTTAAAAAAAAACTGACAGGACATGTCGTAGGTTATCAGTATTTTCGTATCAGTTGTATAAATAAAGATCATAGGAGCGTTTATGCAGCAAGTGGGAGACGTTGCAAATAGCTGTCAAATATATCGCTATTTTGATTAATTTGGCGATATTACTGAATGGAAATAAGAAATATGGCTAACTAGTGATCCGAAAGATTGATTATGAAATGCAATAATTAGTATCGTAACACCGAATATTTTATAGATATAAAAAAAAATAATTTGAAAATTTTCTAATTGCTTTTTTTACACCTAAAACGGTTACAACATCAAATTCAGTCAATTAATTATTAATATTTTAGTTCACTAGTTAGCCATATGTCACGCTCTTTCGAGCCTACTGTACTACTTGTTACATGGGCAGCCTTTTTTTTTAAGAGTCTGTCACGCCCTCCCGCTCTGGGTGGAGCGGGAGGGCGTGTCAGACTCTTACTGACTAAAACCCACCCGTGTTCCTTCTGTTGCCTGTGCAATGCCAGGGGGCCACGGTATCCCTTTCGGACTTTCCCGCAACCCCGGCAGGCTATGGTCTCATCGGACCCCTTCACTCGCTGACACTCTTTGAGGCGCGCGTGGAACACAACGCGCCGTCGACCCGGGCTTGGTCCTTACCGGACGGCGAGCTACCCATTGCTCACCGTCCGCAAGCCCGCGCCTACGGTGGCCGGGAATCGGCAATAGATTCCCGACGCCCAGTGCGTCTCCTCCTGCGGCGGCTAGGGGCGTGAGGGCGCGAAATTTGCCTCTCCCTCACGCGCTCCGCCTCCTCCTTCGCGAGCATTACTGCTTCGCAGAAGGAGGTGACGGCCTCTCATGCCCTCTCGCTCCATACCATGACCTGGACCAGGGCCGGTCGCGAGAGATCCCCGCCACCGATCGCCTCCACGAGGACACGGCGGTGCTCTGCCCAAGCCGGGCATACCTCCACCGTATGCTCCACCGTGTCCTCCGGGCGATCCACGCAGGAATGACACCCGGGCGTTTCCTCCCGCCTTATCCGAAACAGGTACCTCCCGAAACAGCCGTGTCCGGTGAGGACCTGCGTCAGGCGGAAGGTGAGGACGCCGTGACGCCTCTCCAGCCACTCCTCAAAGAGGGGACTTATCGCCGCAATAGTGGCGTGCCCAGCACTGGGTTGCGACAATCGCACTCTCCATGCCGCCATGAGATCCCGTCGGAGCTCTGTCCGCTGTGCCACGATTTCTCGCGGCATCGGAGTCAAGCCCCGGCGTTTCGCCTCCCCAATGGGCAGCCTGTGGGTTAGATATACGCAAAGATCCTATAGCACTCTCCGAGTTCAATATAACAATGCGTTTAGCATTTAGAATACTGCCCCGTTTCTGTAGTGCGTCAGGGATGTTTGCAAATGCGCATGTAGATTTCTCTAACGCAACAATGCGTAAAAGGTGCGCTTCCCTGGTGCGCAGGGTGTGGGGCAGCTTCAACAGTGTCTTAAGCATGGTTGCGAATCGCCTGGACTGGGTATTCGTGGGTCGCTGTTATGCCGTGTCTCATGGGATGTCGCAACGATGACTAACCGTTATTTACTGTTATTTCTTATAAAGCTTTCCTTGTTTTTGTTTAGTGTCTGTGCTTACTAACATAGTCGTAAGTTTCACTAACAATCTGGTTGAGTCTTGGTTACTCGAATAAAGACAAATTATATTCTAAATCAAAATTCCTACGGAATGATATTTTCAGAGAAAAGTTCGGGTTTTCTTTTCTTCACTGAACTGCAACGATATTATTTATTTAATTGTGGAAGGAAGTGAAGCGACAGTAGTGCATCGCGGTATGCAAATACGGTTGAAAATGGCGTTGTGTTTGAATTTGGTTGAATCTCGTGTCCGTCAATTAAATGAAAGAAGTTATTTTTAAAAAAAATACACCAATAAGTTAAAACATTTTTACATATTTCTTTAGTTGACAAATTTTCCTTTTTTATAGTTACAATAAAATTAATAGTCATAATGTCGCTCAAAATATATAGCATTTCGAAAAAGATTTTTTTCTCAATCTGCTAGATCATTTCTATTAAATACCTTTGTGTAAGCCTTTTTTTATACTCTTGACTATACACTGTAATAAGGCTTGTAATATGCAGCATTACGGCTAACAGTGCGACGAAAAAGTGGACGTGTTACGGTGTCTCTACTTGGGTAGCGCCTTAAGCACACTACGTGAGTGGCACTTCAAAGCTTGGCTAATTAGCCAAGTGTCCAGGTTCAAAGTGGTTAAAAACATAGCTGAAGTACCCCGTCACTATCGAAGAAACGGAACGTTCACAGTGGTCGATGGTGGCATCGAAATGATTCAGTCAGAGCCATATGACGGGATAATTCAGCTATGTTTTCAAACACTATGGTAAAAACGTAGCTAGATTTTCGATGGATACCCACAAGATGCAGGTTATGAGGAGCACTAAATCATTATAATGTATCGAAAATTTTGCACTTTTTGGAAAAAATGCCCATCTTTGACTCGCTGCATCTTCGCAAACAATAGGCCTAGAGTGCTTAGGTTGGCTCAAATTGTAGCAAATTTAGCTTGCTTCACAAAAATTTAAAAAAAAATGAAACACTTTGCCAGTACTTCACAATTTTTAGTAGGTTAGGAGTAGCACAAGGTTTTCAGGGTTGCAAGCTTGGGTACAAACTACTCTCAGGGGACCTAACAACATATGAAAAAAAAACGTAGTTACATGCATGCGCGATTGCGATGTTTGATGTTGTTATTGACTGGGCTATTGTAGCATACTACAAGGATCCGTTGGCGCCACGAATGAAGTCCGGCGGAAAATTGTGACTAATGTATGATAATGACATAGACACTAGCGCTGCTTCAAAAGAACTTTGCAGTGTTGGCGCGCACTCTAACACTCTACATATCAAAACATGTCTGAAACACCGTCAATACTTACCATGTTTTCGACAAGTCTTTAACAAGATTGTCGATTACAAGTAGGTATCACAACTTGTATAGTATGGATCATACGATGGCCGCGTGTGACGGAATGCACATTGCGAGGAACTTGAGTGATCGCTACAGTTCTGTCACAGCTATCACCCCTGTCAAAATCATAAGTGTCTTTATTCTCCTTGTTCTAAGGTTGCAATTGGGTTGCTGCCATTGACAAGTCTGTCAAAATCAAAATGATCTTTATTTTCGTTACTTTATGGTTGCTGTTGGGGTGCTGCCAGGTAAAATAATTGTGAAAGGACTGTACCTTATTATAAGGTCCTGTCAGCTGACACTCTACTTACCAATAGAGAAATTGCCTGGAGAAAAACGAATAATGACTTGTTCTTCACTCCTACCAATCTTATTATCATCAGCCGAACACCTTAATTTCTTGTCATCCATAGGTTTGAGATTAAACGACATCTCAAACTTTTTGTTTTTTATTAATTCTGTAATTTAAAAAAATAAAATTTTGTTTCAACAGCTGTTATACTCTCGTCCTGGTTAATGGAGTAAAGTTACGCCAAACTTATATACCTCGAAAAATAAAGTGAAAACTGAACTTTAAACTCGTGTAACTTACAAATAATAATAAAACATCAATGTTGTGGCGATTTCGGCCACAATGACTGTTTTTGTTTCTGACGACTCACCCTGGATCGAAAATCGCGTTTCAAGACTTAGAGTAGAAGTAATTTGGCTTGAAAATTGAGGACTTATAATTTTGTTTACGAAAAAAAAATTATGGAGCAGGTATGAATAATCTCTGGAATTGCAAAATTTCACGGCAGTCAGTTTTCGAAACGCGATTTTCGACCCAGTGAGCGATAATAAGTTGCGAGCATGTGCATAATAATGTAAGCACACGCTCCTAATTATGTCCGTGTGGATTAAGGAGCCATGTCTCATATTTAAACGCGGGTAGGTACTACCAATATTAAGTAGTAAATTTGCCGATTTTGTAGACCCGATATTGAAATTTGTACTAAAACCCTTAAAAAAATTACAGGACGTTTAAGGTAGCTCCTCAATTCTGACGGTCTAGAAAATATATGTTACGTAGCTACTAAAGTAGTTTTGTGTGGTACGAGAGCCCTCGACCAAAACCATTTGATTGAGTAACAAACACACAAACATACAAACTTTCTCATTTATAATTTTATTTATTTATTTATATATACTTTATTGTACACCACAAAAACACATAACAAAAAGACAAAAATTAACACTACAAAATATACAATGGGCGGCCTTATCGCTTTCCGCGATCTCTTCCAGGCAACCTTGGAATGGACAGTGATTTGCCTGGACATAAAATGGGGCTGTCGTTGGTGCAAATAAAAAGTATTGTAGGAAGAGTGTAGGCATGTCGTATGAACACGCGCATCCACGCGTGCGCGCCTCCCGCGCCCCGCATTGCGCGATCGTCCGCGCCCCGCTCCGCGACCGTTAGTCCGGCTCGCATCACGCTCGCAAACGCCACGAATTTTATTTCTCTCGGTGTCCTACAAATTAACTGTTCAGTGTTCTTGTTCTTGTTCTTTCAGTGTTCAACTAATATCGAAACACTGAATATTTAGTTTTAGATGAAAAAGTTACCTACAAACTGGCGCTCCAACGCGGCACGCGTAACCGACGCGACGCGAACTCAAGTACCTACTTACGAGTTAACGGTTTTTCTCAGTGGACGCTACGTTAATAAATAGTGTTTCCTCGTGTTATCGTGTTTAGGTGATTATTGTGTACTTAACAAACAATAATGCCTCGCCGCAAAAACGATGACGACACCATGAGTGGCGCTCCGGCGTCCCCGACGCCCGCGCCGCTATCGGAGGGGACGCTTACGGCGTTTCTCGAGGCGTTCGCCAAGGCTCAAGCCGAATCAAACCGCCAACTGGTTCAGAGCCTGCTGGCGACGTCGGCCGACAACGTCGCAACTTCACCGTCTCCATCGCCTGCACCAACGAAACACGGAAACTTCGCGCGCTGTACAGCGAGATTTAGTGGATCAAGCCACGACTCAGAGGCCTTCGAAGCATTCGTCGACTCTATCGTGATATACAAGGAGTGTACATCGATCAGCGACGAACATGCACTTCGCGGTCTACCCATGCTCCTAGAAGGGGAGGCAGCTGTGTGGTTCCGGGGCGTTAAGCCATTAGTGACGTCATGGGAAGACGCGCTACAAAGGTTACGCGCCATGTACGGTGTATCCCGACCACCGCACAAGCTATTCCGCGATATATTTGCCGCGGAACAAACAGAAGAACGCACGGAGGTCTTTGTTGCTCGCCTCCGCGCGCTTATCGCCAAACTTCCATACGTCGTGGGAAATGATATGGAAGTCGACATGATTTACGGGTTACTACATAGACGCATAAGGAAACGTTTAACCCGTGAATCCGTTTACAATCTAGATATGTTGGTTGAGAAGGCGCGAAACATAGAGGAGTCGCTGTCCGAAGTGTCAAACGACGCGCGTGGCCGTGCCGCTAGCGCGCATGCGCCACACGCGCTGCCACCGCAGCCCCGGCCTGCGCCGCCGTCCGCGCCACCCGCGCCGCCCGCGCGCGCCCCTGCGGCCTCCGTGACGTGTGCGCCGGGCGCGCCGGTGGACATACCTACTGGGTCGTCGAGCGCTACGAGTAGTGCTCCGCCCCCGCCGACTATGGTAAACAATAACAATTCGTCTGAAAAAGGTAAACGACTATTTTGTGTTTATTGCCGTAAAGTCGGACACACTCGCGACACTTGCAAAAACATTAAAGAAAAAACCGATAAAGGTTCAGTGGCAGTGAAGTGTTATGGTTGTGGAGCTAACGGTGTGATACGATCTAATTGCCCTAGATGTTCTGTAAATAGTACTAAGGAATCATTTTCTGTCCTGGATATTAACATGTTCGACTCTGATAGCCGTAATATTGTTTCACACAACTGTTCTAAGTGTAACATAAATGTCAGTAACGAATTTTATAAAAAAAATAATTTGTGTAACGTGTCTCAAGTTCAACCTGCTTATTTATGTAATTGTAAGTGTGTTAGCGATAGCGAATGTGATGCATTGCCGAGTCGAGTTAACTTATCCGCGTCGAACTTATGTACCGACGGTCGTCCGATACTCGATATTGAGATAGGTGGTTATCGTGGTACGGGGTTAGTTGATACGGCTGCCAAGCGTAGTGTAGCCGGTTCGAGACTTTATGCACTGCTTCGTAAACAGAACTATTCCTTTCGTAGTTGTTTTATGTCGGTAAAATTAGCCGACGGTATAGTGCGGGACCTTAAAGTTTTACTCGTGGATGTTGACGTGTTATTTAGGGGGTCGGCAGTACCCATCACTTTTGTTATTTTTCCGGATTCAGTAAATAATGACACGTTGCTCGGTATTGATTTCTTGCGTAAAGTCGGTATTGTTATCAATATGTCGAACAATACTTGGTTCACAGCTGATCGGCCTCAGGTCATTCACCCCTTGCGGTGTGAGACCTCACGTGACGTCGTAGGATGCGCTTCTGCGGATGTCTTACGTAATAACGAGGGTTCGATGCTGTCATTTTCAGAGAAGGATTGTCTCGCTCAGCTGCTCCAGGAGTATGGAGATATCTTCACAGAAGGGGGAGAACCAACGTCGTTCGCTGAGCATCGCATTGATTGCGGTGATCACTCGCCGATTGCAGTGCCGCCGTATCGACTCACGCCCGCTAAGAAAGCCATCATGGAGGCGGAGTTGGAGAAGATGCTGCGCGAAGGTATCATCACGGAGTGTGAATCTCCGTGGGCAGCACCAGCTCTTCTGGTACCGAAAAAGGACGGTACTTACCGGTTCTGCGTGGACTATCGCAGGTTGAACGCGGTCACTAAGAGTGACTCGTACCCGCTTCCGGTGATCGATGACCTCCTTCAGTACACTGGTAAGAGCTGTTTTATGAGCACTATTGACCTTCGATCTGGTTACTGGCAGGTCAGAGTAAGACCTGAAGACCAGGATAAGACCGCCTTTGTTTCTCCGTTTGGACTTCATAAATTTACGCGCATGCCGTTTGGTCTGCGGAATGCGCCCGCAACCTTTCAACGTTTGATAGACCGATTTCGATCTGCATCATCCCTTAAGGAGGTGACCCTCCTTGGGTATATTGATGACTTGATATTGATATCCGGATCATTTCACCAGCATATTCAGGACTTACGTGTGGTATTCGACCGCTTACGTGTCTTTAACCTCCACGCAAATCGCGATAAGTGCATATTTGCTCGAGAGAGTGTGAAATACCTGGGGCATATCATCACCTCTGAAGGAGTGACCCCAGACCCAGATAAGGTTGCTGCGATATTAGATATGAAGGAACCAGCTAATGTTAAGCATCTAAAATCCTTTCTGCAGAGTTGTTCATGGTTCCGAAAATTCATGCCAAACTTCTCCCAAGTTGCGCAACCACTGACTATGTTAACGCGCAAGGATCAGTCCTGGTTGAGGGGTTATGAACAGGCTAAGGCATTTAAAGAACTAAAAGGATTGCTTACCTCACCTCCGATTCTTATTCAGCCAGATTATAATGTGCCATTCATTCTCAGGACTGATGCCAGCAACTACGCACTGGGTGCGGCTCTACTCCAGGGGGAGTCGCCGCGTGCAGAGAAACCCATCGCGTACGCCAGTCGCCTGCTTACCTCGGCGGAGCGGAACTACTCGACCACCGAGCGCGAGGCGTTGGCAGTTGTCTGGGCAGTCGAGAAATATCGTGGGTACATCGATGGCCATCCTGTACGTGTCGGCAGCGACCATCAGCCCCTGAAGTGGCTACTCACCTTGAAGTCGCCTGCCGGTCGTCTCGTACGATGGGCTATGAAACTCCAGTCATTTGATCTGCAAGTTGATTACACTCCTGGGAAAACGAATGTCGTTGCTGATTCGCTCAGTCGTCCGCCCTGTGAGGAGGAGGCTCGCGATTCCTGTGGAGTTAGCACGGTGCTTGTCGACCCGCCGCACTGGGATGCTGCTACTCTTCGTGAAGACCAGCTCGCAGACCCCGAAGTGGCGAAGATCATTAAGGCTCTGGAAAGCAAGGACGAATTAGAACTTACCCGTTGGACGGAGAGAGGATATCATATATGCAGAGGTGTACTATACCGTTATACTGAGGCAGAGACTGAAGAACCGCAGCTCGTCATCCCTGAAAACCGACGAAAACAGGTACTGGTTGAATGTCACGACTCTGCTACTTCAGGTCACGGCGGTTTAGACAGAACCCTGCACCGTATAAGTCAGAGATTTTATTTTCCCGGTATGCGACGTTACGTAGCAGAGTACCTGAAGACCTGCATCGAATGCCAGCGCTACAAGGCTTCCAACGAGAAACCTGCGGGGCTGTTACAGACTCCAGTTCCCGCTCAGCGTTTCGAAGTCTTGGCGGTCGATCTCTTTGGGCCGCTTCCCAAAGGAGCTAATGGAGAGAGATGGGTGTTGATTGTTGAAGACACAGCCAGTAAATGGGTCGAGCTATTCGCCCTCTCCGAAGCCACAGCTGACGCATGCGCAAAGGTACTAATTGAGGAGGTTTTCTTACGCTTCGGCGTTCCTCGACGTCTCATTTCCGATAACGGTGTACAGTTTGTTGCCGATGTCATGCAACATGCAATGTTCACGCTTGGTGTGAAGCAGAACCTTGTGCCTCTCTACCATCCAGAGGCCAACCCTGTCGAGCGGAAAAATCGCGACCTCAAGACTCAGTTGGCCATCTTAGTAGAAGGACACCATCAGCAGTGGCCAGAAGTTCTGCCATTCATCCGCTTTGCGTTGAACACATCACTGACTAAGGCAACTCAACAGACACCTGCTTATTTAACATTTGCTCGTGAACTCCGCTCACCTATTGCAGTACAGAGCGATCTTCGTGCTGTCATAGAGGCTGAAAACTATGTTCCACAGATTACGCCGTATCTGCTGAAGCTAGCGGAGACTCTCAGCAGCAGCAAGGAGTGCATCGAACATCAGCAGGACCTTCGTAAGGCTGCGAAGGACAGGACTCGTCAGGCTGACGAACTGGCTATCGGTGATCTTGTCTTGATGAAGTCACACGTCCTCAGTAATGCTGCTAAAGGTGTCAGCTCCAAGCTTATGCCTAAGAGGGATGGCCCTTACCTGGTGCAAAAGAAGGTTAGTCCAACTACTTACCTCTTAACGTTCCCTGGTTCTCCAGATGAAGTCATCGGTAAATACCACATTTGCGACTTAAGGAGGTATCATTCTCGAGATGGTGAATGCCCTGAGGTTCCAAAGCCGGTTGCTCCTAAACGTTCTCGTGGTAGGCCGCGTAAGCAACGTGTCATAGTTGACGTTTGACCACCTGTGGGGGCACTCAGTTGGTCAAAAGGGGGAGTATGTAGGAAGAGTGTAGGCATGTCGTATGAACACGCGCATCCACGCGTGCGCGCCTCCCGCGCCCCGCATTGCGCGATCGTCCGCGCCCCGCTCCGCGACCGTTAGTCCGGCTCGCATCACGCTCGCAAACGCCACGAATTTTATTTCTCTCGGTGTCCTACAAATTAACTGTTCAGTGTTCTTGTTCTTGTTCTTTCAGTGTTCAACTAATATCGAAACACTGAATATTTAGTTTTAGATGAAAAAGTTACCTACAGTATACAATATACTAGAATACCTAGATACACAGATAAATACATATCCTAAATAATAGATACATAAATACATACATACTTACTAAATATATAAACAACGAAAATAAATGAAGACTATAGATAATTACAGTTATGAGAACAAGATCACAACGACAAGTAATGTTCCTTCACGAGTCTCTTAAATATTGGTAGCGATTGCGCGCGTTTAATTTGAACTGGCAATGCATTCCACAAACGAGCGGCCTGGACAGTAAAAGACTTGTCGAGGAAAGTTGTGGAATGTATAGGCATTTTAAGCTTCAAATTATCCGATGTCCTTAAAAATTTCGTGTGGGAGTTGCAAAGAAACTGGAAACGTTTCTTGAGATAGAGAGGGGTGGAAGGGGAAAAAAGCACATTATACAAAAGGGAAAGAATATGAACATTCCGGCGAAGGTGAATTGGTAACCACTTGAGCTTCACACGAAATTCGGAAACATGGTCATATTTGCGCAAACCGAATATGAACCTTATACAAACATTTTGAAGCCGCTCAAGTTTATCGAGTTGGTCTTGGGTGAGGTCAAGATAGCTGACATCAGCATAGTCAAGAATGGGAAGAAGTAGCGATTGTGCAAGCGCAATCTTGGTGGCAGTCGGTAGAAAATTACGTAATCTCCTCAAAGATGCAGCGGATGCAAATAGTTTGCGGCTAACTTCCTGTAGCTGGGTAGTACAAGAAAAGTTTTTATCGATGAAGATCCCCAAGTTTTTAACTTTCTCACTGAAGGGAACAACTGAATCGTCAAAAAAAACTTGGGGAAGAGTCGTCCAGTCGATCCTTGAGACCGTCCTAGAACTGCCTACTACCAAAACCTGCGTCTTTATGGGGTTGATCATAAGTCCATATCGCTTACTCCAATCGCATATACGGGCCAGATCACGATTAATCGTTGTGATAGCCTCGGATAGACTTCCAAGAGGAGCTCGCGAGTAAATTTGTAAATCATCTGCATATAGATGGTAGAAAGAAGTTAGTTCGTCGGAGATTGAGTTAATAAAAACTGCGAAAAGTAATGGAGATAGAACGTCACCCTGAGGTACACCGGCAGAAGTATTACTCCAGGAAGACAAGGTCTCTCCAATGCAAATACGTTGCCGGCGGCCGAACAGGTAAGTACGAAACCAGTCAATTACCGATGGAGATATGTTATGAGAGCATAAAATGCCGAGCAAAATATCTAAATCAACGGTATTAAAAGCATTACTGAAATCTAGCAAAGCTAAGACCGTTAGATTTCCGTTTTCCATGGCTGACCTTATATCATCCGTAATTTTATTATGATTATAATATGTAGGCAAGCATATTATAAGTTGGGGGATTACATTACTGATAAAAATGCTTGGCTCATTGCTGGTCCTGCTCCACAACTAATTGACATTTTGAAAATACTGTTTGTGCTGCTGAAGATTGTAAGACCATCTTTGTATTGTATAAACTCAATTTCCTTTGTAATATATAATTGCATAGCACAGGTGTGAGTACTATGTATTAAAGAGCTACCATTTACATTCTTTTTTTTTTTTTTTAGGCACTTTTGAATTTCCAAGGGGTTGGTCAGACAAAAATATGAAGCTTGATGAAATTGCCCATTCCAAAGCGTAGTAGGTACCTATGGAGAAGAACGGGCAAGAAACACCACGGACACAGTTTTAAATAAAAAAAATTATACAAAATATTGGTTACATCATTCATTTTGAAATTATGCATGTGAGAACAATGTAGAAAGACGTGCACGTTTGTAAAAGCGTCCGTAATAAAAAGACAAAAATTAAGAATAATTTAAAAAATTAAAATAAGCCATGGCAGCTAAGAGATGACCAGTCCCAACTGACGGCGCCCGTTCACGAACATGACGCATGGATCAGCACCATTCAGCTCAATCATTTTGAAGGGAGCTAAATGATCTAACACACGCGCCACCATCAGCGAGACATTTGAGTGAGCATGACATACTCACAGCCGCCAGGGCACATTCAAGTCAATGAAATACTACATATTACCCGGTAAATGGTAGCTCTTTAGTACATAGTACTCACACCTGTGCTATGCAATTATATAATACAACGGAAATTGAGTTTATACAATACAAAGATGGTCTTACAATCTTCAGCAGCTCCAACAGTATTTTCAAAATGTTAATCATTTAGTTGTGGTTGTGAAGCAGGACCAGCAATGAGCCAAGTATTTTTATCAGTGGTGTAATCCCCCAACTTATAATATGCCTGCCTACATAGTGTGTGCTTTATACAAGATTTGAATTTCGTCTCATTCAGTTGAAGTATGTGGGGAGGATTTTTTTTGTAACATTTTAAATAGTACCCCATGAAAGATTAGTCTACCTTAGCCAGTCTGAAACCTGGTTGTACAAATAGGTCCCTATTTCACCTCTTTTACTAAAAAGATGTAAATTTTTTCTTACGTACATGATGTTTTCATAGATATATTGACAAGATGTTTTCATAGATATATTGACCATCATGATGTTAATATCCTTAAACAGTTCCCTAAGAGAGTCGCGCCTGCGGAGATAATAAATGGCTCTGATCGCTTTTTTCTGCAAAATAAAAATAGACTCAATGTCTGCAGCCCGTCCCCAAAGTAAAATACCGTAAGACATGATACTATGAAAATAACTGAAATAGACTAGGCTCGCGGTATCTACAGTAGTAAATGCGGTATGTGCGGTAGTAAATGGATTTTTCTTACAGCGTATGCTGCTGAACTTAGTCGTCCTGCAAGAGATGTTAAATGAGGACCCCATTGTAGCCTTGAGTCGACGTTGTCACCAGGAAAACAGTTTTATCGACAAATTCTAGTTTCTCTTGATTCAATACTATCTCACAATTACTACTTTTGACATTTGGTAAAGAAAATTTTATGCACTTAGTTTTTTTTTTCATTTAATACTAAATTATTAGCAGTGAACCAATTTTGGACCTGCAGTAGGGCGTTATTTACGTCGTCAAAATTTGTAACACGTCTACATTAAAAATTAAGGAAGTATCGTCAGCGAATAACACCATTTGTGGTTGATTTTTAAATAAATGGAGTAATCATTAATATACACTAAAAAGAGGAATGGACCCAATATCGAGCCTTGTGGCACACCCATTTTTACTTTTAAACCTAGTGAATTGATACCGTTTATTTGAACTTGCTGTTGTCTATCATTTAAATAAGATTTTACTAAATTGAGTACAAGTTTTCCAAGTCCGTAATGCTCAAGTTTCAAAAGTAAGGTTTCGTGATCGACGCAATCAAACCTCGCCTTAGAGGGGTCACAAAAAATTCCTATTGCGTCTTGGGCCTGTTCCCACGCGTTAAAAACTTCCCACAGAGTCGGGTTTAGAATTATCTAAACTAACGATTTTATACGTTTTTGGCCGTAAAACGATGAGACATGGTTTTGGTCGTGGCGTGGGCTCTGGTACCACACAAAATTGTTAAGGAATTTTTATTTTATATCCTATATGTACTTAGAAATTTCTACTAAATATTGGTGCTATTGTTATCCGATTTGATCAACTACTTTAGTAGCTACTTACATATATTTTCTATAGACCGTCAGGATTGAGGAGCCACATAAAATGTGTTGTATTAGCGAAATTATATAGTATTTCTATATTATTTTTATACTACAAATTACAATACTAAATTGCTCTAAAATATGTTGTAATTGGTTGATTACTTTCTGAGAAACAGCGCGGTTAAATTTGTGGATTTTTATGAAAAATCAAAACATTGTATATTACGCATAAGTAAAAAAATTCGAACTAGAAGAAGTAGTAGTATTTATTATTTATTTATTTATATATACTTTATTGTAGACCACAAAAACACATAACAAAAAAAAAAAATATCCGCCAGTAGGTATTTTTTGAGTTTTAAGTGGCTCCTCAATTCAGACGTCTGAATTGAGGAGCCACATCAATACTTTATTGTACACCACAAAAACACATACTTAACAAAAAAATAACAAAAACCGTCTGTATTTTTTGAGTTATAAGTGGCTCCTCAATTCAGACGTCTGAATTGAGGAGCCACATTAAACGTTCTGTAACTTTTAAGGGTTTACTACAAATTCTAGGATCTAACCTACAAAATTGGCTAATTTACTACTAAATATTGGTAGTACTCGCGTTAAAATATGGAACATATCAATACGGACACTCGTAACTTAGTACATACAATTTTAGAATAGGCTATACTCGTGCCTACAGATAATATTTATTCATGTTCATACAGCGCAGTGTCGTAACGGTCAAATTTTTTTTTTCGGTCTATCTCTCATTCGCCAAGTATGTTGTGTGTGTGCGATAAGGAACTACGTTCCAAAAAAAAGTAACAAGATAATGTAGGTAGATGAAGGGCCTTCAAAGTCTAAACTTACTAAGTATAGTAAATATGTCTGCTATATCTGTCGATCTATTCTGTAAAAATCTCACCGTGAAGACTCAGGTGAAGTGAGCTTGAAGTGATCTACGCGTGTAAACTATATTCCGGAACAGTTGATTTATTCGGTAAATATCTCACTGTGAAAACCTATGCTGGAAGATTTTTGGGCAAATTTCTCCCAACACGCGTCATTATATACTTGCGCAAGCCTAAATTTGCGCAAGTAAATCGTTACTCGTGGCTACAATTAGGTTGAATAAGCTGTCATTAGTGTCTATCCCCAGCGTCAGTGGAATGACCGTTCACTTCAAGCTCACTTCATCTAACTTACGCGGCGAGATTTTCACAGAATAACAGCAGTGCTATTCTGTAAACATCTCACCGTGAAAACTTAGGTGAAATGAGCTCGGAGTGAGCTGTCAGTCCCTAGCAGCGATGGAATGACAGCTCACTTCACCTGAGTTTTCACCGTGAGTTTTTTACAGAATAGATCGGCTGGTCTAGCAGATCTTTATTTTCACAGTGTTTTTTTTAAATCCTTATTTATGTCAAAAAGTCCCGAAAAATTACAACCGGATATAATACATTACTTACCTCTTTTTTTGTAATCCGTTAGATATCCAACGAAATCCGAATTTTGGTGGTCCACCACCACCAAGCTAATGTTGGTTCGCTGTACTTCACATACCAC
Organism: Xanthia togata; assembly: GCA_963853775.1. NCBI lineage: Eukaryota > Metazoa > Arthropoda > Insecta > Lepidoptera > Noctuidae > Xanthia > Xanthia togata. The sequence continues at coordinate 6,583,260 of OY970817.1, read as the reverse complement.
GTTTATGTAGAGGTTATTTAAATATTTGTATTCAATATCATAATAATTGTTGTCAACGTTTTTGAGTTTTGGTCGTAGAGTCATCCCATTAATTGTGATACTTACAATATCTATAAAACAAAATCATGATTAAATACTTAATAAGTAGGTTATAGCGCAGTGGTGGCCGAGTGGTAGCGGCCCAGACTTTCGAGTTGTAGGTCGTAGTTTCGAACCCCGGCAGGCACTTTACTTTACTCAAAACGGTGTAGGAAAATATCGAGAGGAAACCGGCATGTCCTAGAACCAAAAAATTCGACGGCATGTGACATCTACTAACCCGCACTGTGACCGTGTGGTGGATTACGGCCCATTCCCTTTCGAAGAGTGGAGGCCTCCTGTGTACCAGCAGTTGCAGTGGAAACATTAAAGGCTGATTATCCTAAGTAGGTTTTTCGTTTCATAAACCGCTTCGTTATTATGCTAAGTAGGTTTTTCGTTTCATAAACCGCTTCGTTATTATGCTAAGTAGGTTTTTCGTTTCATAAACCACTTCGTTATTATGCTAAGTAGGTTTTTCGTTTCATAAACCGCTTCGCTATTATGCTAAGTAGGTTTTTCGTTTCATAAACCGCTTCGCTATTATGCTAAGTAGGTTTTTCGTTTCATAAACCGCTTCGTTATTATGCTAAGTAGGTTTTTCGTTTCATAAACCGCTTCGTTATTATGCTAAGTAGGTTTTTCGTTTCATAAACCGCTTCGTTATTATGCTAAGTAGGTTTTTCGTTTCATAAACCGCTTCTATAGAAGCTTTACTTTTTTGTTACTTTATAGTTATACAGTATTAATCAGAAAGGTGTGGTCATATTTAAGGGTGTGTGTTAGATATGAGCGCCGCGCCGCCGCGCCGCCGTCGCCGTGAGTTCATGTCGACGCGTCATCGCCGAGTAGAATTTGCGGCGCGCCGTCGCACAGTGGATCGACTCCATACGTCCATACAAACCGGCGGACAAAGGACTACCAAAATAGTTTCAAGATTTTTGAAAAACAAATGATGCCAATGTGCTCTCCTTACTAATCTAAATTGAAAGTACCTTGATAGATTTTTCGATTAAACCCTAATTTTAGGAGTAATTTGAGTAAAAACTTATTGCAATGTATGGAAAAATATAGTAAAAATAGTGTTTTCCTGAGATTCCCGCACGTTTTCCGGTTTTACGTTTATAATATATTTTGGCATAATATTTAGGAGATTTCATCCGAACATATTTATGTCCCCCAGTGTCCGCCCTATTATTTTTATTTTTTGGTGGGAAATCATGACTTCCCCGCTCTGGGTGGAGTGGGAGGGCGTGTCAGACTCTTACTGACTAAAACCCACCCGTGTTCCTTCTGTTGCCTATGCAATGCCAGGGGCCACGGTATCCCTTTCGGACTTTCCTGCAACCCCGGCAGGCAGCGGTCCCATCAGACCCCTTCAATTGCTGACGTCTTTTTGAGGTGCGCGTGGAACACAACGCGCCGTCGACCCGGGACTGGTCCTTACCGGACGGCGAGCTACCCATTGCTCACCGTCTGCAAGCCCGTGCCTACGGTGGCCGGGAATTGGCAATCGATTCCCGACGCCCAGGGCATTTCCTCCTGCGGCGGCTAGGGGCGTGAGGGTGCGAATTTTGCCTCTCCCTCACGCGTTCCGCCTCCTCCTTCGCGAGCATTACTGCTTCGCAAAAGGAGGTGACGGCCTCCCATGCCCTCTCGCTCCGTACCATGGCCTGGACCAGGGCCGGACGCGAGAGCTCCCCGCCACCGATCGCCTCCACGAGGACACGGCGGTGTTCTGCCCAAGCCGAGCAGACCTCAACCGTATGCCGTGTTAGTGTCCGCCCTTGAAGATATACGACAAATATATGATTTTTATTTTTTGTATCAGTAACTCGTGTTGTTATAATGATTTTAGTGCGAATGAGGCAAAAATGAAATATAAAGCAATTTTTGTAATAACAATATGGTTTTCTTTAAGTTTTTTCTAAGAAATATATCCCTGATTTAAAAAAAATAAGGCCCACGGCCGGCCACGCCGCGCCGCCGCGACGCCGCCGCCGCTGTGGTAATATTCAGGCCACGCCGCCGCCGTGGAATCGGCCATCGGCGCTCATATCTAGTGTGTGTACAGACCATCAAACTGATCAACGAGATTTTGTTGACCAACTTTCTCGATGTGGGTCCCATCGAAAGTTGGTCAGTTTGATTTTCTGTACCCCACCTTTCCGATACATGCTGTCATAGTAAAACGCGTGGACTAATATTACTGTATAATTTCATGATTGGTTTCAGAGCATAGCACTAAATGAATAAAAACAAATACATGGAAATATTCGCAAACGCGTCACATACAATAGGTTGGTACTATTAAGAAGGTTCGGGAATGTCTCATCCTGGGTTAGAGACTAACAACGAAGTTTTTAACATGGAGGGATAGAGGAGAGTCTCATGCGATGACACTCCGAAAAATAAAAATAAAAATTGAGACTCTAACTAATTGGAAACTCACGGAAACACACCCAACATAATTTGTGTTTCACATTAGTAGATGTCGCTTTAATTGAAGGCGACAAATGCTTGCACTGACTGCACAGGTCCACTCAAATCTGTGTGATGCTTTCCTCAAAAGACCATTTCAGACACTAATCTACATGGTCGTCACATGATCTGACCGAGATTATGTCTGCACTTTAAAATAGACTCTAGTTTATATTTCTTTTCAGGAATAGTTAGATAGGAAACGTCGACTCCACAGAGCAATTTAAAAAAAAAAATGATTTGTAAATGTGATTCCGATATTCTATTTACAGAATTAAAAAAATCATCTCCTTTTAATGACTTTAATGAGGGTTTAGGGGCATGAGGAACAGAGTGTAAAGTTCACTCATCCACCATAGAAAAGGGAGGATCCTCCAACCAGACGGGTGTTGTGTCTGGCGGGCCGACTGCCCGACTGTTGATGTCGGATAGTCTTATATATGTTGTTCGCGCGGTAAACTCTAATTGCGCGATGCAGGATTTGTGTGACGTCATGTCTTTGATGCGTAGTTCGTTTGTGGCGGTGTAACCGCTACAAGGGTATTCGAGTGAGAACGATGACTTAAATGGAGCCTAAAGCAAGACCACAAACGTATCACATAAATAAAATTGCTTTTTGCTTGTTTTAAATAAAATAGAAACCAAAACAAACTTACTTGATCCTGCCCTCATTACAAATCTCACCATAACTTTGGTGTAGTCTTTTGATTCCTTATTAGTACATATCATATAACTGTTGTTGTGTCCAGAATTCAATTTCACACGAAAACCGATTGCTATTTTTGATGATAGTTCTTTCATGGTAAACTTATCTGAAATAAAACGAAATATAATTATAATTAAATCGATTACAGATATTTTAAGGACGGAATGATAATCTAATCTGCCACACGCTCCCACAGTCCACAACAAACGGTTCTTCTTCTTCAATAAGCTACTAAAGCTACCGAAATGCGGGATTTTCAACTCAAACATAGGAAGTAGACGATGTAAAGAAAACTTGCTCATCAACTCAGCTTATTGTAGTCCACAGCCGGACATAGGCCTCACAACAGGCTGCGCCACAACTCCCTGTCCTCTGCCATTTGGATCCAGTCTGTCCCAGCCACCTTCTTAAGGTCGTAGGTCCATGTAGCTGGGGGGCGTCCCACACTTCTCTGGCCGATACGCGGTCTCCACTCCAGGACTATCGACGCCATCTGTCCTTCGACAAACATGGCCAGCCCGCTGCCACTCAGAAGCAGCTTACTTACTCTGCAAGCTATGTCGGTAAATTCAGTTGTTTTCCGGATAGCTTCATTTCTGATTTTATCGTCCAAAGAAACTCCGAGCATAGAGTCCGCTTCATAGTGCGCTGAGCAACCTTGAATCACACAATGACAGCCTGACTGTCAGGACGCACTGGTTGAAGACCTTAGTCTTCAAACATTGTGGAATAGGCGACGAAAAGACATGACGAAGTTTTCCAAACGCTGCCCAAACCTATTCTGTCAACATATTGTTTCGAGAAGCGACCTATCGATGTGGATTGGGACGACGTGTGAATTTTGCATGACTTTCGCCTTTCCGAATTCATGCTGAGGTCAACCCACTGAGAGGCTCCATTTAGGCTGTGCAGCATCTGGTCTACCTGATTCAGCGTCTCTGTCATTATGACGATGTCTCCGGCAAAATGAAGGTGTGAATACTAGACTAGATAGTATTTATAATAATAAAAATAGATAATAGTTAAAATGCGGTTAGTATTCATAATGACCGATCAGAGATGTTTTACACTGAACTAATACTGAATGTAAACGACGCGACGGGTATTATAATTACTTTTAAAAAATATATTGCACAAAGACGTTACTGTAACATCGCACCGAGCCTTACCGAGGGTGCCTTATAACAGCGCACCGAGCTTCACCGCGGGGCCTTGGAAAGAAATATACTTTTCACTTTTTCTTTTTGGAACGAGATAAATACGTCTTGCTGATTTCTTTAAAAACTGTGCTAGATAAAGTCTTCATAATTATTTTTCTGGAACCTAATGTTTACACAAACTAATATTTTTTTGGCTAGCTTATTTTGTCCCAATCTTGGGCAAACTTGGCTTTCCTCCATTCCTTCCATCCTTCACAAGCCCGCGCGTTCTACTTTCAGTTTTGGCGGAATCGGTCTAGTTCGTCCCACTATCCCCTTCGTGGTCTGCCGCGATCCCGTCTTACTGTCTCAGGGCACAAACTCTGAACTTGTTGGGCCCACAGTTTGACGGCTGACATGTCCTGCCCACTCTGACAAGTTCCATTTAAGTTCGGCAGCCTTTTGAGCCACATCAACTTGTTTAGTCGAACTCGATCCGTTAATTACATCTTGTTTACTGTGCTCTATTGCTCGTTGGCTTGAGTTTGGGCTTCTGGATGTTAGTCAAAGACCAAGTCTGGGCGCCGGTTAAGATACACAAATGTGACAGGATGGAAATGATGTTATAATACCACTCCTCTCTATGTTAAATAAATACATAGCAAGAATTTGACTGTAGCATAACCAAAAAATTAATATTATTGAATGATTTTGCGCTGTGTGGTACAATTGGAATTCGGTTGTTTTTTGTACAAAAAAAAATATTTTTCATTTTTTTGTTGTGGAATTCCACACATTCTTTGCTATGTATTCATTTTACATACACAACATAGACGAAGTAGATAAAATACGTGTTATTGGAGCTAACTCAAAAACCACTCATCACAATTTCACCAATCAGTAAGGGTTACTTGTTTGTTTTGGGATTTGTTTTATACAACAGAAGGGGTTTTGATGGGACAACCCCTAAGTTAACCCCTTTCTAATAAAACTATCGCAAAACAAACATTTAAAAAAAGATTCCGACATATTGAGAACTCCTCTTTTTTGACGTATGTTAATCAATAAGGACGTACTGATTCGAGTCCTTCAGGTAAAGCGACTTGACTTCGCCCAGCCAAGCTAAATTCTTCTATTAGCTTCCTTCTCATAGTTGTTGTCTCAAACTGAATACTTTGCTTGGGCAAAGTATTATTACCTAGCAGCCTAGCATTATTGTATTCTCGAACAACTTCGAGAGCACCGCCATCGCCGGAACAATTTTGTGGAATTAACGTCCCCTTGTCTTTGTTGTCTTTTTTTTATCTATAGGGCATCTAGCAGGTGAACACTAAGGTCGTAACTGCTTAACCGGACTTTCCTGTGGCTGTCTTAAGCTTCTATACACAAAGCCTCCAGCCAGGGGCAAAAACTATTCTAATTAAAACTAGGCGAGCGCTCGCTAAGGGCACCCCCTGTGGGGTACGGACCTCGGTTAAGGGCGTCGCTGGAGGGAGGACAGCAAGGTGGGACAGGCTGGATCAACGATAAATCTTGATTATTAGACGGGGAATTTAAAGCTTCCGGCTCAGCTTCGGCGCGGGCTGGTACTTCATCCAGCAAGGGTCGGGGGGTGTCTCTCTTGATGCAGTAATACTTTTAGAGTATGGTTCTGAGTTTCGACGGTCAATGTCGCTTTATCATAAGGACATCACAGTACTAGGATAGATCACGAGCAGACTTGACATCACTGCAGAGACTCCAGAACAGACCATGTACACCAATCGAAAGTTTAAAATTCCGACAATTAACAAAAAACTAATTCTGATATTCCGATACTGATCTATTTAATTTCTGAATTGAAAAATACGAAAAATCCATACGAAATTCCGATATTCATACGCTTGGCGATGCCGATCTCATGCCGAGCATAATGTATAGTGTGCGATGTGTTTTAGTTTGAGGTCCTTTCAGCCACTTTCGACTGGGAGGAAGAATGTCTATTGTAAACTCTTTATAAATCAATAATAACAATAATATAGGTACAAAGGAATGTGAAAACTCACCGCTCATTGTTCCTGCCATTTCATATTCCATCGTGAGATTCGCTGGTTTAAGGAAGTTGGCGCAAGTGACGTCGACTACATCGCCGTCTGCGTATTGGTACTCAGCAGTGAAGTCGAAGTTCTTCTCCAACAAGTTTGTGCGGACTGCTTGCAGTACCATGTTGTTCACGAGGATCGTCTGAGGCGAGTCTGTGGGTTAACTTGGTCTAATTTAGACAGAGAATTTTGTGTATTACTTATATTGTACTAGCTGTTGCCCGCGATTTCATTCGCATTCTAGGAAAACTACTTCATATACAAAAGTAAGTATGTTATTATGGTCTACCTGTGCTGTGTGCCAAACATTCAAATCCGTTCAGCCGTGAGTAACAAACTTAAAAACTCACAATCACTCATTATGTAATTCTTATTAATGGGAAGGATAATTAGCTTACTTGTTTGTCTCACGTGAATTTTCATATAGCAATAGGCTGCTGAATAGTTCGCGCCTTCGTAATGGACCACGGGAAGTATTCCTGGGGGGGGATCTCGATTGGCCAACAGCGTACAGTTCCATACAGTACCCATTTTTTTTTCTGCCTTAAACTATTAAAAGGTATATTAATATATAAACAGTCATTAGATATTATTAACCATGGTTATCCGATGAGATGGGTCTGTATGGGCAGAATCTGAAACTACTCTGCCGTGCTAATTAAAAACGCAGTAGAAATAATTTTTGGAAATTTGAGTTAATTATAGATTCAAAATCCTCGTAAAGAACTCTATATAGTAATTTGATCCTTATTTTGATAGCTGTTCTGGAAGTGGCACTTTTGGTAAGCAAAAACACACGTGTGTATAATTCTAACTCCGATTGATCTCCGTATTTTTCATGTCTATGACAAATAATTGACAAAATGATTTTTTAACTATGATTTAAATGTTCGAAATAAGGTAAGAAGTTTGGTTGAAGTTGATTAATGAAACTGATCTCTAAGACGTGTGACAGTATTTTACCTATTTTATATTAATATTCCTAGATTTTGTAAAGACTATTGATTGTTACTAGATTTTATTATTATTTCATTTTCATTATTTCAGTGTAATTGGTGATAAATTATAAGTCCTCGTCGGCCACATTAAATATTAATCTATGATTTTGATCTCGACTAGTTGGCTGTGATTATAATAATGTTTAGTTTTGAAATTTATTCAGTTCTTCTAATAAAAAAAATACAATAAAATAGTTTTATTATGTATTTCTTCTTAATTAATGCATTATAGATATGACCAAGTTATAGTGTTTTTTTACGTTTGTACACTAATTTCAAAAGCTTTATTGTCACTCTTTTACTGCGGTTATGGTTCGTACTCAGAATAAGAATACCATTAAGAAAATATTGTATTACTATCTAATAATAAAGGCATGCATTTTCTGTGATTAAGATTATTTCAATATTATGTTTTATTTGCTATTTAAAATAACGTAATTCATTAAATATAATTATGTTGCCACGAAAGCGCCTACCTGTAAAGATTATAACATAATCTTATGTGTAACTATTTATTATAATTAGTATTCAACATAAAGTCTTTGATCCTGCCCTCTATGGGTAACTGTGGAATACTGTTACAACCATTTGCGTGCATCTGTGAACGATATCGATTCCTTTGATATCAAATGCCATCTATTGCCCAGCTTGTGAACTCAGTCAATATACTGTGAGTTCGACTGGAATAGAAACTATTACTAATTTCGATGTTGGAGCTAACACTAATATTAAAATGAAAAGGGAACATACAGTAAATTTGTTTATGACAAAGCACTACCTACCTTTTTTTTTTTGTGTGGGAAATCATCAAATCACGTCTCCCACTCTGGGTGGAGCGGGAGGGCGTGTCAGACGCCAGACAGATGCCAGGGGGCCACGGTATCCCTTTCGGACTTTCCCGCAACCCCGGCAGGCAATGGTCTCATCGGACCCCTTCACTTGCTGACATCGCTTTGAGGCGCGCGTGGAACACAACGCGCCGTCGACCCGGGCTTGGTCCTTACCGGACGGCGAGCTACCCATTGCTCACCGTCCGCAAGCCCGCGCCTACGGTGGCCGGGAATCGGCAATAGATTCCCGACGCCCAGGGCGTTTCCTCCTGCGGTGGCTAGGGGCGTGAGGGCGCGAAATTTGCCTCTCCCTCACGCGCTCCGCCTCCTCCTTCGCGAGCATTACTGCTTCGCAGAAGGAGGTGACGGCCTCCCATGCCCTCTCGCTCTACGGAGCGAGAGGGCACGGTACGCCATGGCCTGGACCAGGGCCGGACGCGAGAGAGCCCACCACCGATCGCCTCCACGAGGACACGGCGGTGCTCTGCCCAAGCCAGGCATACCTCCACCGTATGCTCCACCGTGTCCTCCGGGCGATCCACGCAGTGATGACACCCGGGCGTTTCCTCCCGCCTTATCCGAAACAGGTAAGTACCTCCCGAAACAGCCGTGTCCGGTGAGGACCTGCGTCAAGCGGAAGGTGAGGACGCCGTAGCGCACCTCCAGCCACTCCTCAAAGACAAAGCGCTACCTAAGGTCACGAAGATGGCGAATATTAAGATCAATAACAGAATGTAATAATGAAATACGAGAACTAAAAAAAAAAAAAAAAAAACTGATAAGCATTGTAAGTTTTATTGAACAAACTAAATAATAAGTTAATGTACTTGACTTTGAGAAAAGCGTCGCGCACCGAATGGCGTGTGTGAAAAGAAAAGTTGTGTTAGAAAGCACTGAAATTGTAATTGTTGAACAAATAACCTCTGTAACATAATGTTTTGATTTAAAAGAGTGTCCATGGAGTTTCTTGCCCGTTTTTCTCCATCAGGAACCTACTTTATTTGGAATGGCCGACTAGCTTCACCAAATAACTCAAACTGAATGACTCCTTGATAAGTGATAACTCAAAATAAGCGCAGTAATCTGCTTTTATGCTTATTTCTTTTACATAATAGGTCACAATGTGAAGATTTTAATGATGTGAAATCTTCCGGGCTACTAGTTCAGTTAGGTGTACCTCAAGGCTCAATACTGAGTGCATTCTTGTTCTTAGTGTATATCAATGACTTACCATTCTATTTAAAGGGTATCTGTGAATTTGTACTGTTTGCATATGATACTTCTCTTATTTTTAAAGTAGACAGGAATAGACAAGATTTTGACCAAGTAAATAGTTCACTGTCAATGGTTACGGATTGGTTTACGACAAATAACCTAGTTCTCAATGCCAAGAAAACGAAATGTGTAAAGTTTGCCCTTCTAAATATTAGAAATCTAGGACCCAACATCGTCTTAGATAAATATAATGTGGTATTTGTGTATCAGGTTCAAATAAAAAGCTGGTTACGGTATAAACGTGTATTCCTTGGTCTGGACTCACATGCTAGCACAAAAAGGAAAGTAAGATGGCGACTGACACCGAGCACTATGCGCCCTCTATAATGCCATATATTCTAGCAATGTCAGATTCACATACATATATACTACACCTCCCCATTTAAATTACAAAGCAACCCCCTTACGACAACTTTACACTGCACTGTAAAACGAACTGAGCTTATTCTACTTATAGCTAAATGTTTTATAATTAAACGTTTTTGGTTGGTGGCGTGGTAAAATGCTCTCCTGTTGGCTCAGCTAGGTCCTCAGTTAATGGAGTATCTGTTCCCACTGTGGACTCCTCTCGTGGAACCTCCTCACGGGAGCTACGCGCCTCAGACCACCCAGACTGGAATCCAACTGGAGTGGTACCGAGCTCGGCGGTTCCGTAGATGATGGCCCTGGACCTGTTGAGATTACAAGTGAACTCCTAGATCTTTGCTTTAGCTGGTCGAGGTGTCGATGTACTACGTTACCATTAGTATCAAGGATCCTAAAATCGTTTGTTCCCGTCAATTTTATGACTGAACTTGGTTGCTACTTTTCAGCTTTTAAATACTGACGGTACCATACGTCGTCCCCTACGCCTACTTCCCTACTCACTCCTCCCTTAGCTCTAACCTGTCGTTCCTGAGCCTCCCTCTCCCTGGACTCCATATCCGGTTTTAATGCATCTAACTTAGTTCTTAAATGTCTGCCCATTAACAACTTCGAGGGACTTTCCCCCGTCGTAGAATGTTCAGTGATAGTGTAATAAGAATTTATTTACAGTGGACTCAATATTTTTACTTTCCGCTAATGCTTTTTTTATAACCTTATTTAATGTTTTTACCGCGTTCTCTGCCGCTCCGTTAGAAGCGCGATGGTACGGTGCTGTAAAAATGTGTTGTATACCATCACTATTGATGAAGTCCGCAAACTCACTACTCGTGAACGGCGGTCCATTGTCTGTTACTATTTACCTTGGCAATCCAAACCTACCCCATAACTCGCTTAATCTCGAAATAGTGCTTCGCGCCGCTGTACTTGGTACCGGAAAAATTTCTAACCATTTTGACATGGCATTAACTATCACCAAGTATATCATTCCGGAATTACCACCCACATGACACAGCCTAATTCCTCATACAATTCCGAATTCCTATTGTAGTAAGGCTGCATACCTACTCCGTCACAGCTTTCCGGCCAGCCCTCCTTTATGTATGTCAACACTCGGCTTAATATTGTATCCTTCTGAGTTTGTCTTTTAATTTGTTTGTAATCTAATAATAGCGCATCTTGTGCAAAGTGTAGATAGGTACGTTTGTTCAGGAATGACGTCCCTACAGCGACCCGCGGTGTTGTCCGGTAACCGCGATAAACTGTCCGCACAGTTTTCCTTAGTTTTTATGTATTCCATATCGTAGTCATAAGCTGACAATATAACCTACTCGCAGTCATATTTGGTACGAGTATATCGGTATGTGGCCCAAATATGGAAACCAGTGGTTTATGATCGGTGCGTAACGTAAACCTACGACCATACAAATATTGGTGGATTTTTTATACACAGAAAATAATAGCTAAGGCTTCGCCATATATTTGTGAGTATTTTTCTCCGCGGCAGTGAGCGCACGTGACGCGTAAGCAACCGGGCGCTCGCCCCGTGGTCCTCTCTGAGCCAACACCCCGCCTATCCCCCGCGCGCTTGCAACACATGTCACAATAATGGGTTTCCTGGAATCATAGTGTGCTAATACCTCACTACTGACTAAAACACGTTTTACTTCTCCAAATGAATGCTCACAATCATTGTCCCATTCCCATTGACCCCCTTCCGTAACAACTTATGTACCTAATGGTACTAAATAAAAACTTAGATTTTTAATAAATCTTGCAAAGAAATTAACCATTCCCAAGAATGGCCGTAATTCAGTTATATTAGTTGGTCGTTGTATTTTTAAAAAATAGCGTCGATTTTAGTAGTATCTGCTTTAATTCCTTCTTTTGATACCACATACCCTAAGATACTTAACATTATCAACTAAGAAAACACATTTATCCTTTCTTAATTTCAAACCATTGTCCGCTAACCGTTTAAGAACAGCCTCGAGTGCCTGTACGTGGTCTGTCCTAGTTCTCCCTCCTATTATTACATCATCTAGGAAACCTTGTACATGTGGAATACCCTGCAGCAAGTTAGTCATAATCCGTTGGAAGATTCCCACGCTTGATGATAATCCGTTTAGCAATCTATTGTAACAGAATAACCCCCGATGTGTGTTTATGACTGTGAACTTCTTTGAATCATCCAACTCTATTTGATTATACGCATTTGGTAGGTCAATTTTGCTTAAATACTGCGCCCCATTAAGACCAACCAAAACATCAGCAATCCTAGGGAGTGGGTAACGATTGACCAGTAAAACGGGGTTCAGAGTTGACTTGTAATCTGCACAAAACCTTAACGTTCCGTCTGCTTTGTTTACCAGTGGAGAAGCCCAGTCCGAGCAGTCAACTGGTTCGATGATACCGGCGCACAGGATCGCGTCCAGCTCCGTGTCCATACGCTCGCGTAGCACGTAGGGTAGTGGACGCGCCCTCTGGTAAACCCTTCGATCAATAATGGTAAACCGGTTCTGCTTTGTCCCGAACTCGAAATATTGCCTTGCCACATGTGTACCGTCCCAGTCCTCCGCTGAACACTTCTTTGTATCTGTCGAATAATTCACATAACTCATTATCCTTATTTTTACTATTTTGTCCTATAAAATTACAATGAAATCTCGGTATAGCAATTTTTTTTTTTTTTGTGGCTTCGCACGGTTTGTGCATTTAGCCAATGTCAAGTTAAATTTCGGAGCAACAAAGGTAGGGAAACGAAAATAGTATAGCAATTTGTAACTCTGCCAACCACTGCCTTCTAATCAAGGATATGGTACCTCCATCTATAACAAATAACTGCAATTGTTTCTCAATTTTACCCTAACTTACTATTAGTTGTATGATACCTAACGGCTTAATTTTTGATCTATCATAGAATTTTAAAACTTTGTTATCATTCTCTATTGGTATATGATCAAAGTTATTACCATAAATTATTTAATTTATACATTAAATTGCAGTTCCCGTGTCTATTTCCATACCAATAACAATGTTATCTACAAAAATGGGTAAACTCACCGCCTTAGAGCTATTTAATGATAATAGACTTAAGTCCTCAATATCCTCATCTTCCTCAGTTGTTCTGTCTCCGGAATCACCAACATGATGTGCCTGCCTTGCCTCTTTGCCCTGTCTGTCACTGGCCTGCACACGAAATCCCGATAACCTTCCGTATTCGTGGTTCACGCCCCCGCAAGCCGTCGGGCGCGCCCGCCGAGAGCCGCTCCTTTACGCCCCCGTCCGGTGCGCTCCGCGTACGGCGACAGCGCGTGCACCGTACACGCGCTGTTCTCCTCTGTACTTTTGGCTGCTCGACCTCCGCTGCGTCCCTGTCTGCCGCCTCCAAAGAGCACACCAACTTGATTGCCTCCGTAAAAGATATCGTGTCATTTTCTGCAAACAACCTTTGACGAATGATGTCACTTTTAAGCCCGCATATAAATTGATGTCGTAGATTTTGTTAAATTTGCAATTACGCGATAACTTTTTTAATTCTGCTACGTACGCGGCGACATCTTCAGACGCGCTCTGTCGTTTTTGGCGAAATCGGTATCGCTCCGCTAATGATGATGGTGCTGGTTGCAAATGCTGACGCATCATGACATTAATTTGCTCATAAGTTGATTCCGATGGCTTTTTCGGGCTGGTGAGATGGACCAGCAATTCATATGCCTCATATCCCATGCTCCCAATTAATGTCGGCTGCCTCAAATCGTCAATCACCTTGTTGACCTTGAAATACATTTCAAGTCGATCCATCTACGACCACCACACTCTGGTCCGCACTTCGAATTCCTTGATCTTCCCGATCGATATTTTACCAACTTGTTATCCTCGTCGCCACTGTGGTATTTGTGTATCAGGTTCAAATAAAAAGCTGGTTACGGTATAAACGTGTATTCCTTGGTCCAGCCTAGCACAAAAAGGAAAGTAAGGCGGCCGACACTGAGAACTATGCGCCCTCTATAATGCCGGTTACACACATGCGATATTCTAGCAATGCAGGTTCACATATACTACACTTGAAACTGTAAACTCGGCAATTTTTCTGGGCATAACAGTAGATGCCAAACTTCAGTGGGTCCAACATATATAGAGCCTAACAGGAAGGCTTAGTTCGGCCGCCTACGCCGCCGTCAGGAAAGTAAGACAATACACTGACGTTGATACAGGTCGGTTAGTCCATTTTAGTTATTTTCATAGCGTTATGTCCTACGGTATGCTGCTGTGGGGCAAAGCTGCTGATATTCAAAATATATTTGTCCTCCAAAAACGAGCTGTTCGAGCAATTTACCAGCTAGGTGCCTGAGTTTCTCTGAGAGATTTTTTCAAAGATATCGGTATTCTCACAGTGGCATCACAATTCATCTTCGCCAACATCTTATAGTATATTTGGCAAAATATACACCAAAAATAGTGATATTCACAATGTTAACACTAGTAATAAGGATAAACTACCTGATCCCTTTCACCGGCTTCATAAGGTTCATAACTCATTTGTTGGGCTTGGTATAACCGTTTATAACAAGCTACCCTCTTCTTTGCGTTAACTAAAGTAAAATCCAACCTTTGTCCAAAGGCATACTATTCTATCAACGACTACCTAAATGATAAGAATAGTTGGTCGCTGTGATTAACTCAGACAATGTTAAAATTTTCTTTCTCCAGAATTAGCTTACCTACTGACAGATTATATGAGTTTATATAATTGTTTATAATTTTACTTTGTAAGTCAATTTATTTTAATTTATTTTTGACATAATCTACTCATTACAATGTTTTTTTTTTAGTTGAATTGCAATATGTGGTTAGCTAGCGACCTCGACAATTATTTATTTTACCTCGATGGTCCTAGTTTATCAATTATAACTTCTTTACAGCTATATGTAAGCGAGCACGCCCTTTATGCCTGGAGGCTTTTTTTTTCTTTTTTATATAATTGTTTACGTTTATTTATTTTTATTTCTGCCTGAGTATAGTTGTCAATGTTTATGGTTGGTATATTGGCGCGTGCTAGCTGGCTTTAATTTATATATAATCATAATTACGGGTATTAATTTATAATTTAAATCATGTTTTGTGTAATGTAAATTATCTTGCATACTATTATATAGGATCATTTTTTTTCTAACTGAACAGACAGAGAGCTGTGCTGCTGGGGGGTTTGTTGCGCCACTTCTTCTTCCCAGCTAAAGCACTAGGAAGTGGTGAAGGGTGGGCGTTTTGGGGGACTGTCATGTAATTTTGACGTTCAAAAAGTGCTGATTCTCAGCCTAGTTTGAATAAATGACTTTTGAATATGAACTTTTGCTAGAAGAAAGCGCAGTAACTCCAAACTTACTGCTGTTATAGCTTGTAATACTGGATTTAGTCATGAACACCTATAAAGCATAGCCATGAAGCATAGATACATTGTTTTTGTTTTAAAATAGTTGAGTTAAATATATAGATAATTCGGTTAGTTCTTATGAAACAATGCATATTTAGCTATACTTGTAAAACAAAACATATTTGCATAACTTCAAAATTATACCTAAAAAAACAAAATAAAAGTAAATAATCTTTGGGCGCCATTTACTCGAAACTACGAATTACCTCCTTACTGGGTCCTCCTAGACCTCCTTATTATGAAGTATTAATTCTATCATTTTTTTATTGCGAAAAAAGCATGGTGCTATCGACCTTGTATAGCTCCTTCTCTCACTCACACTGGAAAAATGGTAGCATTAATACGTATTAATATGGCCCCAGTACTTCTAATTAGCGCGGCAGTACTAGAGAAAGTTTTCAGGAACCACGTAGTCGATGTTAGAGAAATACAGCATTCATAGATTTTAAAAAAAAAACCTAAACCTACACCACTCGGGAGACGACCCTTGTCGTTTTCGATAAAAAATCGAATTGTGTTTTATTGCTGTAATTGATAGTTAGAATAGCTGTAGATTGTAAGGATTGAATTTTACTAAGCAAAAACGTTTATAAAATTAAAATAAATTAAATTTCATTATTTTTTACAGTTCCGCAACTTTTGTAGTCGGTTAAACTCATTAAACCAGTTGTAAACAGTGGCATGAGATGAGGCTTCATCGTGAAAGGCCAATCGAAGTCTATCATAACTTTCTTGCGAAAGTCATAAAAAAATAATTGTACGAAAATTTTCTCGGGTTAAATTCATGCTGACGTGACACAGACAATTTTCAATTTGCCGCCAAATCGTAAACAAATGACAAATGAATAAAATACATACACAATAATATTGGCAAAGGGGTCCATTTTCAAAATTTGAACTTATTTTGTATTATATCGTTTACAAGTGGCCAGTTCTAAAAACTTTCAGTGTCACCATCGTACTATCGAAGAACTTCATATCTAAGCAGTTTGAAAACCAAATCCCGTGAACACCATGACCATAATATCTGTTACCGCCTCGGTTCTATAGCTGTCGAGCGCTGCAAGCAGAAATAGTCCTTACGATCGATGTATAGATATGAAGTTCTTCGATGGTAGGTACCTAATTTACTATACTTAAGTTAAATTAGATCTTTTTTTTTCTGTTACATACATATTAGCACGGTGGACGGTTAAGTTTCTTTTTGTTTCATTAAAGTTTTGCATAGAGTTTTGTTATTATTTATATTATGAACACCATGTATTTGGATAGGTAGGTATATTAATAAATCATGAAGCTACTTATATTATTATTTAAGAAATATTATAGGCATGTCAGACTGCCTCGTTGGTCTAGTGGTCGCAAGCGCTACTGCTGAGGGTCCGTTTAGGCACAAGAGAATGTAATGTTTTGGGAATGTGGTGTTTTACAGCGAACTAACCTCAACAATCAAACAAAATAACAAGTGGCAGTGTTAGTGACAATGACAATGCAATTCTTACGGCATTTTAGCCAAGCCGAGGCAGCGCCACTATTATGCCGGTAACGGCACTTTATCCGAGAGGTGTACACTGTCAATTAAATATTCCACGAGTTTATACGAGAAACAGTTTTTTATTCACCTAACAAATAGAAATAGACAATCCAAATGTTGTTGCTAAAAAGTTAGTGCGTTAACCGTGTTCAAAATGGAGATAGAATATGCTGCGGTACATTGGTGCCGATTCTCTTCTCACAAATGCGTCTAAACTAGACTAATAATCCCCAAAATTTAGTTTACTCCTGTCAAACGATGATTTCCCATTCTGAAATAGACTAAAGTGGCACAACTTAACTATATTTTAGTTTGACAGTACTAAGATTGTACTGAGATTTTAATTGAGTGAAAATGACTATTTTGCTGTTCTGAATTTGACGTTTTTCACCTAAAATTTTAATTATCTAAATAATTCTGACCATTTTTAATAGCCACTGAAAATGGTGTAGAATATTATTAGTTGTCATGAACTAAAATTCACACGAACATCTCGACTTCGGGTGCAAAAACAGAACTGTACTGGATTTTTTTCTTTTCTTTTGCTTATATCTCAAAAATGGTGCCCTATCGCAAAAATAATGAAAATTTCGACCCCCTTTATGAAACCCTTATACCCCTAATACTTAACACGTAGATTTTTTTTTTTTTTTCCATACAAAATGTGAAAAATTCCATATAAAACACGTCGAGGACGGCCCCCACAGAGCGCCTCCGGCTCTAAAAAAAATTCACGAGGTAGGGCAAACAAGTATGTACCACTCGTGGAGTCGCAATTGTCAATTTCGATTTAGTTGCGTCAAAATAATTTTTAAATTTAGAGACTACTACAAAATAGCTTTAAGATTCTCATAGCCAAAAGTAAGGAATTTTAGTGATCGTTTAGTTCGGTGTACAAGAGAATCAGCACCATTGTGGAACTTACGCGGCGCGTGCGGTGCATATACGCAGTGGAATTTGTGAACCTCACCTGAAGGGAAAGTACTCTAAATACTGGAGATAGCAAATTTTACTCAAAGGAAACATTCCTAGAGATAGCAAATTTTACTCAAATTCCTTTTTTTTTTTAAGTAACAAAACTGCATTCAAAGATTTTCGAAAATTCGCCTTCCACACTCAGGAATCGAACCGGCTAAAATCCGAAAAAATAACACCCGTATTTTTATGGGATCAATCGATAGAATCAATCATAAGGATCAAATCTCTAACAAACATGATACTTACACTAAATGAAAGGAAACCCATAAAATCTTAACTTATTTTAATCGAACGAAAAAAAGGGGTAAACTAACTAATTAACTAATTGTTACGCGTAGCGACGCAGGTGGGCAGGAACATAATAGTTTCAGATTTTCCATCTCAGCGGTACACGGCAAATGCGAATTCCCCGAAGGGAAGCAGCGCATTGTGCAATTAATAAATTGATAAATTACTTACAGTGATGACCTTTTTCGAAACGTCCATTTTCGCATTCAAATATTCATTTTGATTATTATTGTTTTCACTACAGCTGTAACAGATTTATATTATTAATATCTTGTAATAACTTAACAACGTGTGCCTTTTGATGTCCCTTAACTCTAGGCTATGCTACTAAAAGTAAGTAAAAATAAATATCCTAGAAACTCTGTATTTTTGGAACACTTGGTTCCACAAATACATAGTTTCGAAGATAACATAACACTAGACTCTCGATATGTAGTATCTAAATTTAATTGATAAGTATGAGTAAATAATTTTCATTCAAACCAATCATTCATTTTAAAGCTAAGAAAATGCGACGGTGTCTAATTTTTTTTAAATGTTTTTTTTTAAATTTTTTTTTTATGTATATACCCTATTAAATAAATAATCGCGACTTTGTCGAATAATTTTGGAAGAAAACTGGAAAATGAATATGAAAATTCATAAGCCAGTTGATTCTTTGATCTGGTTCAAGAGATATGGGATATCAAAAGGAACACGTTGTATAAGTCAAAATGAAATGGTGTTCGTTGCTAAGCTCATAACTTGACAACGGTTGGACCGATTCGACTTTTTTTTGTTTCAAAATGTTCGTAATAATCCAAATTAGGCTTTTGTGGTATGAACAATGTGGAAAAGGTTCCCGCAAAATTTACAATTTTGAGACAAACTGAACGTGCTTTATTCTACAGAACAAAGTCTCTCGGGTCAGCTAGTACATAATAAACATTATCTAAGCACATTTTATTATATTATTAACATTATTTTCTATCCTTTTGTTACCTAAATATTAAAATTCTAGAACTTTTGGGCCTGCGCAGACTGGCGGACTTGACAGCAGAGGATTTTATTCAATATAATGTTCAATGCTTGGTAATCGACCTTGGAGCTTGCGCTGCGACAGCGCAGTTTTCTCTGGAGCATCAAGCATTGAAATATATATAACCTATTTTGATTAGATAAGTATTAAATTTAATCCATAAATTTGAAATCCTACCATACCGCGCCAGTCTGCGCAGGCCATTTTGTTGCAGTGTGGTTTGGTGAGAAAATTTACTTACATGAAATGATTGATTAAATTCTTATATTTTGCCTTTATTGTGAATTCTTCTCCTTCGCGAACCGTGAATATATTTTTTGTTATATCATTAATAGTGTGGTCACAAGTAATGTTAGTACTGTTTTTAACTTTCTCGTACATGATTTCAAATGTAATTTCCGGCGGATCTGTAAAAAAACAAAAAAGTACTTATCGTAACTATCGTCTCCAACTTCTTTTATCAAATAAATTTCTGTGACAAGTTTACAAAGGTTTACAACGCCACAACGTTATATTTTGGCGTTAAACTAAAGGCGGAACTAACGCCGCACTCTTATTTGTCAATAACTTTCTGTGACAAACAATTTCAAAATGTTTACCAACAACGCCCCCGTCAATGTCAGGCCAAAAGATCCTTTTAGCACTCATCTTTTATATCTATACATAATAGCCTACTAGAATAACCGCCACCTCAGTTACATGTTTAGATAATATATTTACTGACATATTACCTATAAATAAACAAAATATAAGTCAACTGGATTCTGACCACTGTGGACAGCTGATTACATTTAGCAAACAAGGCAAAAAAGTAGCTAAGAGATATATCACTGTAGCGCTAAAAACTACAGGACGCTTGGAGAGTTTTAAAAACAAACTTAATACTTAGTAAATTACCCTACTTGCCTTATTGTGATAATCCTAATGAACTGTACAATTCTTTTTTTACCATGTATTGTACAGAATTTAACTCAAAATTTATACCAAAGCAGATCTCAGTAAAATAGTTCTACAAGTTTCAGTGAATGGGCAACTAAAGGGATATTTAAGAGAAGAATCAAGCTCTTTGAACTGTACGAAGAAAGAAATTAAAAGTAAAGAATTTTATCAATATGTTCCAAATTATTTAAACAGTGTGTAGCGAAGGTAAATGTCGATATTTAAGTTCAAAAATTTAAAATAGTCAAAATAAAATACAAATGATTTGGGAAATTATAAACAATGAGACTGGAAGAGACAGAAAGACTAGTAGTGAATACAGCCTTGATATTAACAATACAGTTATTAAAAAGGATTTAGAAGTAGCCACAGTTTTTGTAAATTTCTTTGCAGATATTCCAGTCTCAACCACAAAAGCTTTAAATTCTTGACCCACTGTTGCCAAGTCCCTATTGATTTTTTTTTTTGATAATTGTAACCATGAATTTAATTTTGACTATGTTAGTGCTCAAGACTTTAATTTCGATTTTATTCGAATTTATAGAAGAGTTATTCAGCAAACCAAGAAAAAGGCAGGTATAATACATAATTTAAATACCCCTACAAATATAACAAAACAGAAGTGAAAACTTGTTAATGGATGTACAAAGAAAACAATAAATACGCAAAGTAGAAATTTAATCCTAAAAGTGAACAATAAAATGATAACTGACCCCCAGCAGGTCAAAAATCAATTCATTGACAGTTTTGTATTCAAATCGTCAGCAATGAAAAAGAAAGGGCAATGATTAAAAACTCATTGTCCTTTGTTAGAGAGTACAAAAAGAGTGGAAAATGATTTAACCTTCTATACAACTACACCATCGGAAATTACAAAGATTATAAGTAAAATAGCCAATCAAAAATCTTGTGGTTTTGATGATTTACCGATATCGATTTTGAAGGAGAAGATAGACTGGTCTGGTCAATTAGCCAATTTCAACTGGTCTGGAAAGATAGACTCTTCGAAACATTTATCAAAAAAAAAACAGAAAGAGGGTTCTGATTTTTTTTGATAAATGTTTCGAAGAGTCTATCTTTCCAGACCAGTTGAAATTGGCTAAAGTAGTTCCAATATTCAAAAAAGGTACTAAAACTGATCCAAAAAATTACCGACCTATATCCCTTTTGCCAACCTTATCAAAAGTATTCGAAAAAATCATTAAAACTAGGCTGATGGTCCATTTAAATGTAAATAAAATCATTAATTTAAGACAATTTGGGTCTTAGAAAGGCGTTGGTTGCTCAGATGCAATAAATACTCCTAATAAATAAATAAATGACATAATTAATAAATTAAATGAAAAAATGAAAGTGGCAGGGTTATTCATCGACCTTAGCTCGGCTTTTGATACGATTGATTATGAATTACTACTAACTAAACTTGAATATTATGGTATCAGGGGCAAGTCCTTACAACTTATAAGATCCTTCTTACAAAATATACGAATGTTTGTAGAAATAAAAAGCATCGATGAAAGTAATCATGAAGTCATATACACCTCTAAAATTACAAATATAAAACGTGGTGTGCCCCAAGGCTCCATTTTAGGACCAATACTATTTATTTTATTTACAAATGACCTGCTTAACTTCATGCACTATGTTCAGCCCGATGTGCGATTGGTTTACAGCCAATAACCATTTGCTAAATACAATTAAGACTAACATCATTATATTTAAGACAACAACTCGCCATAATGACAATTTAGATGTACAAATCCTAGGAAACAAGATTGAATTAGTGGACAAAGTCATTTTTTTGGGATTTACATAGATGTGCATTTAAATTGGAAACAGGAGCTGGCTGCTATTGACTCTTCAATTTCATCAGCATGCTATGCACTCAGAAGTCTTAGAGATATGTTGGATCTAAAGCAACTAAAGGCTATATATTTCGCGCTGGTAGAATCTAGATTAAGATACAGCATAATGCTTTGGGGTAACAGTTATAGTTGTAACTGTCATAAAGCGTTTTATTTTACAGATTCGTGCCATTAGGACCACAGTAAGGATCTCACAAAGAGATTCATGCAGAGAGCACTATAGAGAATTAGACCTTTTAACAGTACCAAGTTGATATATATTACTAATCCTGAACCACATTGCTAAGTATATTGATGAGTACGAATCACAAGAGGAACGTAGGTAAGAGAAAGCACAAGAAGAAAGGAATTTAAACACAAAATGGCACCAAACTATAACATAATTAACTAAGCATTGTTCCGGATACCAAGCAGTGGAGTTATTTATTAGGTTACCGACTGATTTAAAATTATTAATTTCACACACATTCATACAGAATTCATGTCAAATGATAAAAATAGTCACTAGTTAAAATAATGGCAGTTAACAAGCTTGAATTAAATTATCTTTTGACTTAAACACACTTCATCACTAAGACCTTGATAAAGTTGTACTCTTCATATTTTGACATTGAATTTGACATTATACCTGCTATTAATTTAACATCGTTGACATATTTTTAATTAATTAATTCTGGAACTAAACATTTCAACTCAATTTTAATTGGGCTTTTATATGTGATAATTTTATTTAATATGTAATGTTCATCACAATTTTATTTGTTATTGAGATATTATTATGATGATATAATATCTCAATAACAAATATATGAGATATATTATAATGAGATATTATTAAAACTTTCATTATACTCAATGTAAAGAAAACTGCTGATCTGTGGGGAAATTACGTAGCGGTTGCAAAATGCATAATCAACACTGTAGCGCCTGAATCAGCAATTATCTTTAATAAATGTATTGACTGTGGTGTAATTCCTGACTTAATGAAGACTAGTAAAATAATATCTTTGTTTAAATCGGGCAGCACATCAGACTACGAATTTTAGACCAATTTCTGTGCTTCCCACCTTTAGTAAAATATTTGAAAAATGTATGCTAGATCAATTGCAAAGACATTTTAATAAACATAAATGATTAAACAGTTAAACAATTCGGTTTCACAAGGGGTCGCTCGACTTCCGACGCTGGTGTTGAGCTTCTTACACATATTTTACGCGATAAGGCCGCCCATTGTATATTTTGTAGTGTTAATTTTGTTTTTTTTGTTATGTGTTTTTGTGGTGTACAATAAATTATATATAAATAAATAATAAATACATTTTTTAGGCCTTGGAGAAATTATTTATTTATTTATTTATTGACACACCAACGACTTATTCACTAAATAATTACATTAAATATATTCTATTTTAACAGTTTTGCGGTGAATTCGTCACTTATAGGTGTGCACAGCACTTGTATAATCAATAATAAAACTAAAATCGAATTATGATAATAACAAAATTAAATTTACAAAATTTGCATTGAGTTTAAAATGTAGTTAAATTAAAATTCAGAATAATTAAAGAAAAACATCAATTAAATTAGAAAAACAATTATAAATTAAAACAATAAAAATAACAAATAAATTAGGACGCATTACATTAATTAAAATTAAAAGAATAGAATAGATTAAAATTAGAGTTCAAAAATTAAATTAAATTGTACAATATTAATTATCTAGAATGTAGTCACTCAAATACCCAAATTAACATTTTGTAACAAAATTAGTCAAAGAAATCGATTAAGAACTGAGGACGTATCGTTTGAATTCATTCAGACTGTTCGAAAATATGTCTAATATCACAGAGAAATCAGAGAAATCACATGATGCCCTAGGTATTTATTATGACTTATCTAAGGATTTCGATTGTGTTTCTCATGATACATTGGTAAGGAAATTTCATCACTATGGTGTTAGAAACACTGTCTTGGATCTTCTTATTTCGTATTTGGATAATAGGATCCAAAGAGTGGACTTTAACGGCAAGCGATCCCCGGGTTCTTTTGTCACTATGGGAGTTCCTCAGGGTTCAATACTTGGCCCTTTTTTATTTCTTGTATATATGTATTAATGATCTACCTTGCCTTATAAAGAACAGTCATGAAATAGTGTTATTTGCAGATGACACATCACTTTTATTTAAGCTTAAGCGACAACAGACAGTTACCGACGATGTAAATAATGCTCTCTCTAAAATAGTGCATTGGTTTAGTGTTAATAATTTACTTTTAAACTAGAAAAAGACTAAATGTAATAGATTTCTGACACCTAAGGTTAAACAGGTGAAAACCAATGTATTAGTAAATGGGGTGGAATTGGATCTTCTGGACACCACTGTGTTCTTAGATTGGATTGGATTCGAAGCTTCAGTGGGGCCCTCATATAACCAAATTGTCGAAGCGGCTAAGCTCTGCAGCCTACGCGGTCTATAAAATCCGTCATTTGACTAATGTATAAACAGCTCGATTAGTATATTTTAGTTATTTCCATAGTGTAGTAGTAATGTCCATACGGCATTTTACCGTGGGGAAATGCAGCCGACATTCAGGCTATATATTTTGTGCTGCAGAAACGAGCCATTCGAGCAATTTATAACCTAAGTTGTAGGCATTCACCGAGGGATACATTTAAGGAAATAAAGATAAAGACAGTCGCATCTCAGTATGTATTTGAGAACCTGATTTATTTAAAAAATAATATTAATCTACATTCATCATACATTCAATCGACATTCATAGCATAAACACTAGAAACAAAGATCAACTTAATCACAGAAGACGAAGATAGACATGATAGGAACACATTCGAAGGAATACATCTGAGGATCTGTTTGTTATGTTTTGGCATGTCGCTATGACAATGGTGTTATAGCTTAGAACAAAAGTAAGGGAATCTTAACTGACCAGTTTAGGTAGGCTTTTGGAAATACGTACACTACTCAATTATATACATTTTTAATTTACTTGTACAGTAATATAAAAAGTGTAATTTACTTATTGATAGATGGCGTTGTTCTCAAAATGTTCATGGGTTTAGTCTCACCATAATTTATGTGCCATTTTACTCAGACTTTAATTAACAATGATATTTTTTTTACAAATATAAATATTGAAGGGTTTGAAACAGCTTATAGATTCATTGTGTTATCTTATATCGTTTGTCTGACCGCTGAGGCTCCAAGTATTTTATATTTCGAATCTTCGCGTCACGTATTTGCGATGAATGTTTTTGAATGTAACGAATACAATCACCCAATAACGCAACGCATTTTTTTTTAAATGTTTTTATTTACGTGAAAATTAGAAGTCGGTTAAAAAGTAACGCAACTCGCGTAAACTTCAAAATGGCTGTTAAAAACTTTAAAAAAAATATTCCGTTTTTCTCTTTCCGAGTGAATGGATGCGCTTCGTTTATTTTGTGGATTTTTCTTGACGACTTGGCTTGTATGGACATTGAGGATTCTGCTTCTAAACATTGACCTCGAAAAGTATTGAATACCGCTTCGCATCGCTTTATCTGACTGACCCTTGCACGAAAATCTGGACTATTTTCTTGTTTGTGAAAAGCATTGTTGTTGTGTTGAATAAAAATGAACGCGAGCAAGTGTTGTGTGCTGAACTGCAAAAATACTCGTAAGTACAAAAAATATACTGTTAACTAATTAATGTGTGTGTGTAGTGTGTCTACAAGTAATAATGGTTCTCTGTAGGTGCGAAGTACGAACCGACTATTCGCTCTATTAGAAATCAAACAACGTTTTCTCATAATCTGGATATAAATATTCACTGACTTAACTACATTACCAATCGAATATCAACAGAGAGGAAAGTTAATAGTGAGGAAATAATAATCTTTGGCCTATTCTCAGGTCCAGATACTACTTTGCATAAGTTCCCTGATCCAGAAAAGGAGTTGGATAGATTCAATAGATGGATATATGCAATTGGTGGAAATGTATTAGTGATAGACCCCAAATCTGTGTTTAAGAATGGAAGTCTGCCACTCACATTTGAATTCAAAATTCAACACTGCCAGCAGAAGAATTTAAAAATATTGAATTTGACATTGAATCTAATGTTTTATTTTGAGTTATTGTAAAAAAAAAACCTAACTAAAAAGGAAAGCAAGTAGGATAGGGCCTACCGTAGATTTGGAGCAATATTGATTCATGAATTGTTGTTTTTACTTGTTGCTAGAGAGTGCCATGAAAATAATGTTCGAGTGACGTCTCTATCTCCCTATATAAAATGTACTCTGTGGCTATGACGATAGAAGAGTGACGCAAGTCGCATACTGACCATTGATAGACATTGTCACTGACCGTACAAGAAAAGTTCTTTACCTCTATCTATACATGGGAGGTAGATACTAATAAAACGTGAGTGTTAAGGAAGCACACTAAATACCTACCTAATAAACTGATTATTGTTAGTAAGTACATCTGCACATGTTAAAATAGTATCAAGTCGAATCATGTGTGGATATTAATCAAGTCGGGACATGAAGTCCAGTAGGTAGCATCAAATCTGGAAAGTTTTGGCCCAGTTCTAACATGTCAACTAATATAGAATGTTTCGAATAAATGATCCGACAAGTTAGAACAAGAAAGTCTATTAAAATCAAAGATTCCTGACACAAAATCAGGTCTCTAGCAATAACCAATGTACCTATAGACACCGACTTAACTAAAAGATGTGTTAGACATTTGTCCGTGTCTACAGGTAACTAAAAATACCTTATTTTCTCTTGTTTACCTGTCCTTATGTAATAAAAGGTATATAACTCCGTTGTCAGTCATAATACAATGTTTTGATTATGACTACAACACTGACTAGACTATTTCCCACCTGAATACCTATTTAAAACCATGAGAATACCTATCTGTGTTTATAATTACGTAATCCATTGTTCTAGAAGTAATTATCATGTCATAACTTGCACCTGCGCAACCCTGCCTCCCTCATTCGTGTAAACACCCTCGTCATAGCAAGATGGGAAATACCCAGCTATACCCCGACCCTCTGTCGCGTCCCTGAATAGCGAACTGCCCTGTTGTATAGGAGCAAATTATTGTGTTTGCACAAGTGGTACCCGCTACTTGCCCTATAGTAAAAATCTACTTAAGGTATCGGGTCTGATTTTACAATTGTAGTTGCCTAGTACTAGTTGCCTAGTACTCTCTTAGAAAGTCTCAGATTCTTAGTCAGTTGAGCTTTAACTTCGTTCCTACAAACATCTCGCTACTTGAGGTATAAATTCGTGCTAAATATAGTATTAAATTCGGATTACATCTAGCTCTAACCTTTGTCTGTATTACTGTTGTGTATTTTAAATATATTGTGTGTGTGTTTTATGTGCAATATACGTGGATCTATTACATTAGCTGCTTGTGGTTTTTCTACTGTGCCAAACCTTACAACAAACCGCCCCCTTCAAACGACATAAGCTGGTCGTTTACAGTGAGTTTCATATGAAAGCAGTGCAATCAAATAGCTACCGCAAAATGGCGGTACTCATGAAACTGACGGCATTAACCGCAAATACAGATAGTGCAATCCGCGATGACGCGCCCCACTCCGCGATTACTGTACTGTAAGCTGTATTTTAGTACGGAGCGGAGCGGAGTGGGGCGCGTCGTCGTTGATTGCACTATCTTATAGTATATTATGCAATTAGTGAATAAAGGACGGATTTAAGCCGAGGGCCATAGACGAATCACGAGCAAGTGAAGTATAGTCAAAATAGTTTCTCGTAGTCATGGTATGAAGTATAGTATTCAAGAGTTGCATACTATACTTTATACCATGACTACGAGAAAAATAAAGATATAAATGAAAATAGACACTTAATGTAGAAAAAATTGGAACAATTTGTTTCGTACAACTTGCAGTATTCAAAATAGTGCCAATTTACTAATGTCAGCAAAGAACACAAAACAGTGTTTATTTTAATGCTAAAATCCTTGTCGAAAATGTCGACCAATAAAATCTCGAGGAGTTATTTGCACAAGAAGTTTGTATGTCGAGTATTCTTTGCACAAGGAGTTTGTTCCAGTATTTTTTCGCAAGGAGTTTGTATAGCATTGAGATGGAGGTCGAAAATTTTGGTGGGTTCTAAATTCAAACAGCAAAATAGTGATTAACAGTGCTTTTTATTCACTGTTTTCAGTGAATACAATAAGTTTATATTTCATAATATTTCTTGAAAAAACTAGTAAACAAAGTTCATCATCATCATTTCAGCCATAGGACGTCAACTGCTGAACATATAGCCTCGCCCAATGATTTCCAAATTGGCCGGTTGGAAGCGACCTGCATCCAGCGGCTTCCTGCGACCTTTATTAGGTCGTCTGTCCACCTTGGGGTAGACGTCCTACGCTGCGCTTGCCGGTACGTGACCTCCAAACTAAATTATTTCAGCTAAAATATCCCATAAAATATCTAAAAAACGTTTGACTTAATAGCAAAGTCACTTTGATATTAAGCTCAATTATTCAATAGCTTCATTTTCCTGCCCTTATCCCATTTTACTTGGGGTCGGCGCAACACGTTTTCTTCTTCCATTCTCCCATATCAACCGTCACGCAATCATCTACTTATCACTCCTCACACAATCCATCCATCGTTTCTTTGGTCTTCCGCTCCCTCTCCATCCCTCAACATTTATATTCATCACTCATTTAGTCACATGCGATTCTTCCCTCCTCATCACATGCCCATACCAAGACAGTCGATTCCCTTTCAACTTTTCTGTAAGTGGCGCAACTTTCAGACTTCCTCTAATAATATACTCATTCCTTATTTTATCCATTCTTGTCACACCACACATCCACCTCAACATTCTCATCTCCGCTACATGCAATCTTTTTTCGTCCATCTTTTTCACAGTCCAGCATTCCGATCCATACAATACGACAGGTCTAATCACGGACTTGTATATTTTCCCCTTTAACTTGAGGGGCATCCGTGGGCCGCAAGTTGTTCCAGTGACCTGTCGCCATTTCATCCATCCTGAGTTGATCCGGTGCGTTATGTCACGGTCTACCTCACCATCCCCTTGGACAAGCGACCCGAGCTCACCCGAGCTCAATTGCTCAATAGCAACATAATAATCTTTTTAATTATGGAATCCAAGAATACCCCACACGCTTATGTGCACTGCATTCATTCTTTTCATCCCTCGGTTACAGACATGTATGTGGTGGGCCACCCAAAATATTTTTTTCGTAATTTCACTACACGTTTGTTTCCCGATGCACAGAAAACACCTTCTTTCCAATTTACATCGATACTGTGCCACTGTGTGACTTCCGGTCCGACGGACCAACGGACATGACGAAATTATAAGGGTTCTTTTGCCATTTACTATGGAACTCTCTAATCGCTCTCTTTGCGGCATTATACATCGTTACGAAAACTTGTACCACGGATTCGGTACATGGTTAGTGGAACCCCCCTCTGTGTGTTTATTGTCGGTTTTTATCACTCAGACTGATCCATACAAAAGTGGAAGGGAACTTTAAATAGTGGGTCATGGGACTACCAAGCAGATGGCATAAAAGGTATTTCTAACCAGATCAACTTAAACATTGAATTTCGCAATGGTACAGGCTTCTTAGTGCAATGCATCGCATAAGTTGGCGTTGCTCTATACATTCGTCTCAGATTCTTACAGCGCGATTTCCTATCGAAGTTCTTTGACAGCTGGCACGGGCGGCAATATACCTTAAAGTCCTGAATTGGCCTTAGAACTTAACTTTAAGATTCTCTTAAAAGTTGTTCCGTATAACGTAACAGGAATAACAAACGAAAATTGGTATGTAAGTAATATTGTAAAAATATTTCAACAAAATCTCTTTTAGTAGTTTTGATTTGACAGCCGCACCCATCAAGGAAAATAAGAATATAATGTTAAATATGCGCTAACTATAAATGGTTGATGTTTCAACAAACTTGTTTTATATATATTTAAGTAAATAATTGAAGATTGTAGGTACTTACGCTGTTCAGCTTTTACTAATACGAATCCAACTAAACACACAAAAATTGTCCTGAAAAACATTGTCACTTCACCAATAGTCAACTGTTATGGAAACTGATTATATTAGAAATAAAATATTGTTGTGGTTAGAATGACTGTTAGCGATGTGCGTATTAGAATTGTTTCATTCGAATAATATTCGATTGTATATTTTCTGATTCGATTGTTTTCCATCGCAACGTGAAAACGAACAGTGGACCAGTCTGATCTCAGAATCCTGGAGCAAGACCAAGCTTAGTAGATAGAGACGGTCAAGAGCAGACCACATGGAAATATTCGGTCAGGGGCCCAAGTCTGCTATTTTTATAAATTCGTCATTCCAACACGATGCCATTGTCATTTTGCTAAAAGTTTGTAATCTGCTAAATTCCTAATAATCGATCACTGGTTGATCATTGTATTCCACAAACACGATACTCGTAACGAATTAAAAGCAATGACAGCACAATGACGTTCTAATGGTGGGTCACTGAACAAAGGAACTTTCAAAATTTTTGCAGATTACCGCCCAAGTCAGTCATTCATTTGTTATGTAAGAGATTACCAATAGATGCCATTTCTTTCAATGGAGTGTCGTGCCTGACCATTGGAAAGTCATAATGACGCCAATATATTAGTAGATTACCAAACTTGTCAAAATCAACAATTATGAAATCAATGATAGACCATTCTGACACTATTGTAATAGCAGACTTGAGGCCCAGTAGACCCGGTGTTTCACTATTGATTGATCTGCTCTTAGCATGTCGATGGCAAATATTGTTTCTATCTATTTATTTTCGGTTCAGTAATACACAGATTCAGTAATAGACAGATGTCGGTAACTACGTTCTATAAGCCTGCTACCAGTAATATACAAACTTTTTGCATCATGTCTGGAAAAACGCATAGAAGATCAAGTAGAAAAACACCAACCAGTAGAGCAAGCCGGTTTTCGCAAAGGTTTCAGCACTATTGATCATATCTACACATTCAACCAGGTCTTGGTTACTGAAAAATACATCGAGTTTCGACAGCCGCTATACCTTGCTTATATAGACTACGCGAAAGCTTTTGACTCAATAGCCCAAGAAAGCATATGGAAAGCCCTCAAAGACCAAGGAATACCAAGAACCTACATAGACATCCTGAATAATATTTACGAACAAAGCACAAGCCGAGTAAAGCTCGACCGTACTGGGCCAGAGATTAAAATTCACCGAGGAGTAATACAAGGGGACCCTTTATCACCGAAGCTCTTTATAGCAGTTTTACAGTACATCATGAATGATCTGAACTAGAATGGGAAAGGAATGAATATCAATGGAAACTGCCTGAGCAACCTTCGTTTCGCAGACGACATAGTTATTTTCTCTGAACCACCTCAAAACCTCGAAGCCATGGTAAATGAACTCAACTATGTTAGCACCAGAATTCACTGAGAAAAATGTCATTTTGGCATAATCTTAAAATATCGTGACGTTGGTTTAAAATAGATGCGTTGTCTTATAATATGTTGATAATAAGTAAATATTACGCTAGAACTGAAATGTGTTAAGATGGAATCGAATTTTTTGGGTAAATAATGCAATATTATGATACTTGTCATCGTAAAAATTTGTAATTATGAAATAACATTGTCTTCTTCAAATAATAACACAATGTAATAGAAAATGGTCCACTGTCCCATAAATTAGTATGATAATTATAAATAAGATTCTAATTAAAAAACACAATGACAGTCACCGTAATATAAATAGATTTCATAGTTTAATATGAAGAAGTATCTCTAAAAATACGATGACCTCCCCCTAATGTACTATATTAAATTATAATGCTTTAAACTTATATTTTTAAAGTAAGCATCATTTTTTAATATTACAGTCATATTATTTTATGTGAATCCTATGATAATACGATTAAATAATCTCATATTTTTAGAGTAAGCATCAAAGTTCAATAATATAGTCATATTATTTTATGTGTATCCTACTAAATTATTATTACAGAGACCCATTTATGAGTAGCATTTGAATGATGTCCTACAAATTTAAGGTGACGGCATTATATAATGAGGTCTCCCTCTCTCACTTCATTCCGCCGCCGCGCCATTTCGGTCGGCCATTTGTATTTCACCGCTACAGCCGGCAAGTCACGACTCACGACTCGTTTAATTAATAGCAATAACAATTCCATTAGTGCCAGTGAACGTGTTTGATCAGTGCAAAAATGGATATGGCTACGCGTGATCTTTTGAAGAAGTGGAATTTGGAACGCTACATCGATCGTTTTGAAAGTAAGTTGACAAACCTACCTAGTAAGTTGCTAGCATGAGCTCACACATTACATTCACACATTCTAATTTCTAGCAAGAATAGGGTCAGAGTGTCGTCTTAGAGGCACTATGAAAAAATACTTAAAAAAATTTCGCGACCAATTTCAAGGTCACAGTTCTAACATAACCTTACCTATGGATCCCTTCGACATCGTTTTTACGACAAACGGTTGGTCGGAGACAAAAAACACCCAGACACTTTTAGCCTTTCTAGGTGTTACATACTATAGAATCGAGAAAATAAACGATTTGCGAAAATAACACTTTTTTGGCCGCTGTACACTCCAACCAAGAATAGTCTTGTCGTATAGTACCTACCCACCTACCTAGATATACGTTCATATTTATATTATACACTAGATTCGATGTGCAACTGCAACCCAAAAAAAAACAAATAGGTAGAGTGCGTCTAAACTAAAATGACGCGCCCCACTACCGCATTTACCGTAGTGTACGTATACAAATTTAAGTAGTGGGGCGCGTCATTTCAGCTTAGACGAGCTCTACCAACCTACATTTTATAAAGTCGATGCGACGTAGTGCATTTCACAGCTGCAATCAGGGCGCTGTTAAATTTACCTTTTTTTTCAGCTGAAAGAATTGATATCGCAACAATGCAGATGCTTAGTAAACAAGACATACATAGTATGTTCCCTCAAATAGGGGACAGACTCCGGTTTGAAGCAGCTCTGGCCATGTTAAAAAGCGACCAACCAAAAGATATGGTTTGTTTTCATGTTAAATTGTATTTCAAAAAAGTAAATTTTGTTTTAAACTTTTTGCTTACACATGCCCTGCGTCGCTTAAATGCACATTCTCCTACTTGCATGTAGGTAGGTACCTACTTATTAACTTTTATTATTTTAAAGTCTTCTTAAGATACCTAACAATTTAACCGGTGCAGTATTTATTTAAAAAGTGGAATAAAATCATAACTTTTCATCAGTCTTGTTAGTTTACCAACTAAGTACATTATTATTACCTTTTTAAATTTCTTGTTAAATTTCAGGATAACTCCTACAATTCATCACTCTTTGAAGAGGTCCTGAGGAATGACTTGTTAACTAGTCTACCTTGTAACTTAGAGCCTCTGCCACCGTGTGAAGGACTGCAAAGCTCAATCCTCAACCAAGACTGCGAAGCAGGACTTAACCAGGAAAATTTGGTAAGTTCTGCAAAATTGTAGAAAAGTACTCGTACTTACTGTTTTTTGGTTCAAGAGCAATATGTATTAATTTGTAATTACATCCATACTAATATTATAAATGCGAAAGTAAGTTTGTCTGTCTATCTGTCGGCTGGGGCAGGACCTTTTCACATTTTCATACCTAAGACACTGAACCGATGCAAAATTTGGTATAGACATTCTTTGAGACCAGGATCAGTCCTGATCTTGATCGATTAGTTTTTATCAGGGCCGGATCAAGGGACGAGGGCAGGACCGTTCACACCTGCAATGCTGAACCGATTACTAGTAAAAAAATATAACACTTCCCTTGAGTTATCTCCGGCTAGGGCTAGCTATAGCCTGTTAGTTAACGGTCGCACTCGGACACATTTAGTGATTATTTCAACGATTATTGAGGTTAATTGACCGTACATACTCATATTATCACACCTTTTTGTTACATGTACTATTATAACATTGTCTCAAAGTAAATATTATTTTAGGATGGTGACATACTGGTGATACCACTGGACTCGTCGTCGTCAGTGGGTGAAGCAGTTAGACAAGAGTCCACCGGGAGCAATTTAGTAAGTTATTGCCTATTATCCTGTACTTTTGATAAGGAATTTAAATTGACATTCAATATTGTTAACCCCCGGCGTAAACAGATAATTTTAACGTCTGTACCTGTCCTGTCCTGTATGTGTGTACGGACGGCCGTTTAGGAGCTATACTATATGTCACAAAGATCAGTAATATATTTGGAGTTGGTGACAGCTATAACTAACAACTAAATGCATGATGCCTAGACTGGCACCGACTCCAACTGATCATTATACTGAATGGAAGGTAGGTATTGAACCTGTATTTTCAACATTTTAGTGACTTTTTTTTTTAACTTTTACCTTGCATATTTAGTTTGTAATGCCATACTTATACTATTTGTGTTTCAGGTGAATACCATACTGAATTCATCAGTCGAGGGAAAACAAATAATAGCAATTGGGCAGAAAACGGGCACCTTACCCTCAAACGTGCGTGGGCGTTTATGCAAGCTGCTTATGGAGAAGCTCATTACGGCCGAAAACCCGGTACTTCTGACAGATTCGCAGCTGCTTGCTCTATCCTACGACATTGGCAGATTATTTAAAGAGGAGTCACCACCCCTATACTACGCGCCGTACCTGCCGGCTGATGCTTACCAGGCTAAGCGCAATATCTCTGGCTGGTTAGTCACCGCCAGAAGGGCTCGACGGCAGCATTTAGTTTC
The DNA here is from genome assembly GCA_963853775.1 of Xanthia togata. Taxonomy (NCBI): domain Eukaryota; kingdom Metazoa; phylum Arthropoda; class Insecta; order Lepidoptera; family Noctuidae; genus Xanthia; species Xanthia togata. The sequence continues at coordinate 6,548,418 of OY970817.1, read as the reverse complement.
GTTGGGCCTTATTGAAAAGCCCAAGTCACGTTCTCGCTCCAAGTCCAGTCCTAGGCTAGACACCCCTCCACTCGCTGGAATCGACCTGACCGGACTTAAAGAAGGTAACTCCTTTTCAAGAAATTTTATGTTTTCAGATTGAATTAAATTATCAAGAACAAAATTATTGAGAAAAATATCTGAATTAGTATAAATTTTCGTTACAAATTACAAAATATCTGAATCTAAGAACCGTTATTGTCATTGTACTATTTATTAATCGTTTTAATTTTTGTTGTCAGGTGAAGTGGAGGACGTAGCGTCAGCATTAGAGCAGCTGTCAAGTCCTTCAGCTGGTCCGTGGCAGGAGGTCAGTGCCCTGTGGCGGGAGACGGTGCGAGCTCGCCTCCGGTACTTGTACTACGAGGAAGGGACATTACAGGAGTACTTCAATAAGTATCCTATCCTGAAGTCAAGTGATGGATGGCGACTCCTGACGTATGACTACGAAGCACTGTTCCCTGATAAATCCGGGGGCCTCGACGCCTTGGATGCTTCATCGGAAAACATACTAAAAGCTGCTCAGCAGAAGCTTAACACCACAAAGGACTCGTTTCTTCGTCGAAAAATAGCTGATACATTGGCAATTTGTGACGGTAAGGAAATGATTCTGTTATATAGTTCTAGGTGCTCGACCTCCCTGGGTCGGTGAACCCGTTATAAAATATATAGACAAAAAAGAATTTAAAAATTATCTAACATGGTGCAGTCGTTCAGAAGTAACGGGCGGGCGGACACACATTTCGGCAATTCATTTTTACTTATATAGATAGATTTTATTTTGTTCTGATACTTTTCCCTGTTTGCTCAGTTAATGATGATGTGTTGTGTCAAATATACTATTATTATTTTCTTTCCAGATGAACAACCGGAGACAAAATTAATAGCAGCGATATTGCTACTCGGCTGTCTCTTTAATATTCCTCCTGCCCGTCGATCTAGAAAAGACTGGCAAGCTTCACGAGCGGAGATATTGGATGGATTTGTGACCATCGTGGATGATGACGCAGACGTGCAAGTGGTAATTGAGGAGCGTCGCCAAAAGCTTCAAAACCTAGGTATTAGCCTCCAACCATTTATAATTTGGTGCCGCCAGTCAGGTGTCTCCTTCACAGTATGTGACAATACGTTTTACAAGTTCACAACACTAACTGAGGCTGTTGATGTGACTTTTAAAATATTTCATGCTACTGCGGCTAAATATCCTACTGAAAGCTATAACATTTGGCTTATTATCCAAATTGGTTTTTACAAAGTCAAAACATCGTACGATCGTATGTCACAATCTGTGAAGGAGATATTAGTTACTCTCGGAGTCACAATTTAAATTAAGATGAAGTGTCACAGTTGTAAAAGGACTTTTCCCACGTTTTCTTCACTTATTACCCACATAAGGAAAGAATGTGAAAAAATTGATATTACTGGAGTTTATAAATGTGGTGAAGACGCATGCTACCGGTATTTCACGGACGTTAGACAATTTAGAAAACATGTTAACTTAAAACATTTGAATAAAGTAAACACTCGTTATTTGCCATCCACCTCAAACGAGGCTTGCGTAGTTCCTATGTGTGAAACAGAGACTACCAAAGTAGCAACTGAGCACATATACATTGAAGCTGATAGTGAACCGGAAGTCCTTGATAATGCTGATAGTATTATTCATAAAGAAGTTTTGAAATTTATTTCAACGCTCTATGTAAATCCCTCTGTATCTCGATCGTCTGTACAAGCTATGGTTAGTCATTTGCAAACCCTTCTTGACAATATCGCACCGTCTTTAATGTCCGTATTCGGCCCTGTGCTAGCTGATGAGGAAAGCATGTCTGGAAGCGAAATTAATAAACGACTTCATAAGTTCAACACAGCTTTGAAGGGCATCTTTTTTCCGTTTCGTTCAGAATATTTGAGATTCCGAGAATTGAATTTATTAGGTTCTTTTATACCACCACATGAAGTAATCGTTGGTTATTGTCCTGACATTTCACAAAGGAGTAACACTTTAACATTACACACCTAGCCACGTACAATGCAAGTAATTCAACTTCGCCAGGTTTTGAAGAATTTTTTTTCCATTGACACTATTTGGAAAGATGTAACGGATTATTTGAACCACCTAAGGGGTAATTTAATAATCCGTGAAGAAAATCCGATGAGGCCAATGTGTCTAGAAAATGTAATGCAGGGATCTGTATGGCTGGCAATGTGTACACCGCAGGCGTCGGACATTATTCTTCCTTTAGTAGTATACTATCATGATTTTGAAATTGGAAATCCTTTGGGGAGCCACGCTGGGGTGCATAAGCTTGGTGGTGTATACGTTTCCTTGCCAGCACTCCCACCACATTTATTTTCATTGTTGAATAACATTTTGCTGTTAGCTATTTGCCATTCTGCTGACAAAACTAAATATGGAAACAAAGCTATTTTTGACCCTGTTATTGAGGAATTGAATTACTTGCAAAACAAAGGAATTTTTATAGAAAATAAGTTTTTTAAAGGAACCGTAAAATTGAAGGTTGTTGCTATAACTGGCGATAATTTAGGCCTGAATTCAATTCTCGGGTTTACTGAAAGTTTTTCAGCTAACAAGTGTTGCAGAATCTGTAACATTGACAAGAAAGGTTTGCAAACTGCTCTATATGAAAACAGTAACTTGCTTAGAAATATGACTTCATACCACGCTCAATTGCAAGAAAACGATACACCTAACACGGGCATTAAAGAATCATGCTGTTGGCTTAAGGTGACAGGATTTGATTTATTTCAAAATGTAGCAGTAGACCCAATGCATGATATATTAGAGGGTGTAGCTCGTTATGTAATGACCTTTGTCATAAACCACTTCCTTGCCGAAGGTCTTTTAAAGATCTCAGTATTGCAACAAAGAATAATTTCATTTGATTATGGACCAGATAGGAATTCAAAACCAAGTAATTGTTTAGTTGTCCAAGGTTCGAAAGTAAAATTAAAAACTTCAGCATCAGAAATGCTTACCCTTATTAGATACTTCAGCCTAATAGCCGGGTTTTACATTCCTTTAGAAAATAAAGTATGGAAATTATACATTATGTTGCGGCAAATCACCGACAGGTTATTAAGTCATAGGGTCTTCAGTGACACCAATATTCAACTCCGGGTTATAATAGCAGAATTTAATCAATTGTACACGGAGCTAACAAAATCACCCCTGCAGCCAAAGTTTCATTTTCTGACTCATTATCCTACCATGCTAATGAAGTTCGGCCCCGTACGTAACATGTGGGCTATGCGTTTTGAAGCCAAGCACAGAGTATCTAAGTTAGTGGCTAGATCATCTTTTAATCGAGTCAATGTTTGCAAGACTCTAGCAATAAAATGTCAACTTATGCTCAATGAATTGTTTGTGAAAAATACAATACCTACAACAAAAATACTAGGAAAAAAATCTGCATTAAATTCAGGAGACACTGTCAAGTTTTCTCTCGGCACTGGCGTTGTCCTCAAATATTCGGTTACTTCCGCTACAATAGCTGGTGTTATATGGCAGCGGAACTCTATTGTTACTGTAGATATAGATGATGAACAATTCTTACCCACTTTTGGCCAAATTGATGCAATTTTGGTGACAGATACTGAAGAGGTTTTTTTCCGTTGCTGTATGTTTGAAACTATTGAATTTAATTCTCATTACAATTCTTATGAAGTTAAACGTGGTAATGATTATCTGTGCTTTCCTTGCCAAAATGCCGTTTCTCCGTGTCCTAACACGCTCACTCTAATGCGAGGTAACACGTCATATATTACAAGTAGATGGTACCTAGAGTAAAAATTTCAAAATTCTGTAGGTATTCTAACGGCTTACGGTCGCTGCTATAATACCTTGAAAATGCGCAAACGAGTTAACTCGTTTGCTCATTTTTAAGGTGTTTTTATTTTGAATCCAGTAATATCAATTTTTTTTGGAAACGTTTACATAATTATTAATTATGTACTTATAGCGTACGCGGCGTTGCTAGTTTGAGGCACTGCAGAGTCCAAGGGCAGTTATTTTTTTATAGCAGAGTGCGCTCAACTAGTAATCTACCCTTAGTTACGGTATTTATCGGATATCCCTTTAGGATATCCTATAAAGACGGCCCGATAACGGTGTCCGCATAAAGTAATGGTATGAGCCAGCACCAATAGCTGGTTTAAGGTGAACGCACACTTATCAGAGCCGAAGGAGGCGAAGGAATCAAATTTTAGAATTACTTAAATGAAGTCCAATGTAACTTCGCACACTTATCCGCACCGAATCGTACGACCTTATTCGTCCGATTCGGTAAGTGTGCGAGGTTCCATAGGATTTCATACAAGTAATTCTAAAATTCGATTCTTTCGCCTCCTTCGGCTCTGAAAAGTGTGCGTTCACCTTTAGTAATAGATTTTAAAGTAAAGTATTTGTATGAGGGATAGATTAGTCTCATCGGAGTGTTTATAGTAGCACTTTACTTGAAAATAGATATTTACTATAATAATATAACCAATTTATTGTATGCAGCTTTAAGGTGAAAGCGTCAGGGTAGCCCGCGAAATTCAAATTTTCTTACGTTTTTTGCAATTTGCAGGCCAGTGCTAGGTTTTGATTGAAATGTTAGACGCGGGTGTAAGACGTATGTAGTACAACTTATGTACTTACACCCGCGTGCAACATTTAATTAACATACAACCTAGCACTGGCCTGCAAATTGCAAAAAACGGCTACCCTGAAGCAATCACCTTAAGGGCAAAAATGTTTTAGTTATAGGTACATTAATGTAAAGTTTGTTATTTTTTGTAAATTAAATTTCTACTCGTCTCAACCTTTATTTTAATTTGTAAAAACTAGAATTATTGAACATAATGTATATAATGATTCTTTATAATGACCGACAAATAGATACTGTAATCATTAAGGCGAGGATGTTTCTAAACAAAACAGTCTTCTTTTATACTGAATATAAATGTTTAGAGTATATAATAATTATTCATTCATACTATGGAAATAAAAATACCATTCAATTTTCTGTTTAATTTATACATACATCCCTTTTCACCTTCTTACCATTCTTGCCAAGGTACTATTTTCTATTTTTTTTACTTACTCTCCATTTTTTTAAGGTTCAAGTTTAGGGTTCTTCAGTTTTTTTTAATGTTGAGCTCACACCTAATAATATTTAAAAGGAAAGAACCAATATTGGATACTTAAAAATAAGGGGATCATGTAAGTCCAGTGGCGCCCTCAATTATAGGAGGATTGTGATTTCTAATAATCCAAACAATTTCTGTGTAATCCACCAGTATTTAGTTGTAGTCCTACTGATGGAGAATGAGTAGAACTACAACTAATCACTGGTGTATTATAGAGATATTAATTGGTTTATTAAAAAACACAATCCTCCTATTGAGGGCGACCTCCGTAAGATAATAGGCTATAACCAGAGATATGAGGAAATAGTAGGAAAAGTAAGAGGACCTAACCTAAAATACGAGGAGGTTACCGAAAAATAGTAGGAAAAATAATAGGATATAACTGGATATATGAGGAAGGCACCGAAAAATAGTAGGTAAAATTGTATGACATAACTGAATATGTGAGGAAGTCACCGAAAAATAGTAGGAAAAATAATAGGATATAACTGGATATATGAGGAAGGCACCGAAAAATAGTAGGTAAAATTGTATGACATAACTGAATATGTGAGGAAGTCACCGAAAAATAGTAGGAAAAATAATAGGATATAACTGGATATATGAGGAAGGCACCGAAAAATAGTAGGAAAAATTGTATGATATAACTGAATATGTGAGGAAGTCACCGAAAAATAGTAGGAAAAATAATAGGATATAACTGGATATATAAGGAAGGCACCGAAAAATAGTTGGAAAAATTGTATGACATAACTGAATATGTGAGGAAGTCACCGAAAAATTGTAGGAAAACTAATAGGATATAACTGGATATATGAGGAAGGCATCGAAAAATAGTAGGTAACTAAAACTAAATCCATGGTGACACATCATCTTAAATACTGTTATCATCAACATCAGTATTATCATCGTTCTTTTTGGTGAATCACTATGCTCCGTCCTTTGAGTGAATTCATCATACTTTAAGCTGAATTCACCTCTTTTATGATTGTCAGTTTTCTCAGTGTTGGCCTACAGTTAAATATAAATAAAACGAAGGTAGCTACAAACAGCCTTAAATATCCCATAACAGTAAATGGATCCGTTCTTGAATACGTAGAAGACTACACATACCTGGGAAAACAAACATCTTTCAAACCCTCGAGAAACGAAGACGAAATTAGTAGGCGAGTGTCCATGACATGGAATAAGTTCTGGAGCCACAAAGAAGTCCTAAAATAAAACTGCCCCTACACCTGAAAAAAAAAAGTAATGGACTCTTGTATACTTCCATGTCTTACATACGCCTGCCAAACGTGGAACTTCAATAAAAAATCTAGAAATAAAATACAAACATGCCAGCGCGCTATGGAATGAAGCATATTAAACATAAAACTTAAAGACAAACAAAAAAACGCCATCATTCGCGAGAAGACAAGAGTGATAGACGCCCTACAACACTCGCAAAAATTGGAGTGGAAATGGACGGGGTACGTAGCACGCTCCGAAGACAAAAAATGGAGTAAAAGAACCACCATGTGGGCAGGCCCAAAAGGAATACTTAAACAAGGTCGGCCCCGAGAAAGATGGGTTGACGAGATAGAAAAAGTAGCGGGCCAGAACTGGCCTGCAGCAGCTCAGGACAGGAAAGATTGGCAAGAAAGGGAGGAGGCCTTTACCCAAAGAGGGGTCCTTTAATTTATTATTTACTTTTTTTTTTATTAGTAACTTTTTTTTTTTTGTTAGGATTATCGAGGCTTTATTGTTATTATTAATAATAGTATTGGTCCATTCGCTGACGCAGACATTAGGGCATGTGCCGCAAGATGACAGGTGGTCCATTGTCTGCGCGGAGACATTGAACAGAGGAACCATCCGAGAAACCCCACTTTTCGAGTTTGTCTCTGCAACGGCCGATTGAGTGAAATGGAATGTTTTCGGCTTTATTCTAAGAGTTGATAACGCCGCAAATTGCATTCAAATATTTACCTGTTTTGATCAATTTGGCAATATTACTGTATGGAAATGTGAAATATCACTAACTAGTGAACAAGAATATTAATATGGAATTGCAATTATAACAAAAATTTGATGGTGTAACCAGTTTCGGTGTAAAAAAGGCATTTGGAAAATTTCCAAATACTTTTTTTTACATCTATAACGAATATTCGGTGATACGATAATAATTATTGCATTTCATAATCAATATTTTAGTTCACTAGTTAGCCATATTTCATATTTCCATACAGTAATATTGCCAAATTAATTAAATCAGCGAAATATTTGGCATCTATTTGCGACCTTTCCCACTTTCAGAATGCACGTTCTATAATTGATTGGTTGAGCCGCTATACTTCACAATCGATTGACACTATTCGGTTTTTTATCGGATTCGGCTCGCTTAGATTTAATCGAGTAAATTTGTTACGAACTACTAATCGATTTATTCGAATAGGACATTTCAAACAGTAAGTGTATTAGTAATTCATTTAATTTTGTGTTGACTAATTATTGTATCCTTCATCCTTGTGCGTTTTCCGTGTTCACAGTTCATATCACAAAAGTATAGAGAAATATGTTCCAAACAATTTTTGATGACATTAAGCATAATTACCGTAACTACCCAGGCTCCTACGTGTGACATACCTACGAGCTGCGCTCGAACTTGCTCACTCGTGCGTGTGTTGCGTTGCGTGTTGCGTTTAAAAATATTTTTTCTTGATTTCCGAATGCGTGCCTCGTGGTTTTTAAGTTCACCACACGGGTTCGGATGTTAGTCGACTTACTTTGTGCAATTTGATTTAAAATTCAAAAGTCATTTTCAAACTAGGCTGAGAATCAGCACTTTTCGAACGTCAAAATTACATAAGACACTCCCCCAAAACGCCCGCCATTCACCACTTCCTCGTGCTTTAGCTGTGATAAGAAGTGGCGCAACAAACTTCCCAACAGCACAGCTGTCTGTTCAGTTAGAAAAAAATGATTCTATATAATAGTACCTATGCAATATAATTTACATTATTACATTAATAGCCTTTCTTTTCCTTTTAATAGAGAACTTTCAGCTCAGGCAGAAATAAAAATAGCTAAACGATAGCTAAATAAAAGCCTCCAGGCTTAAAAAGCGTGCCCGCTTACATATATAGCTGTAACTAAAAGTTATAATTGATAAAGTAGGACCATCGAGGTAAAATAAATAATCGTAGAGGTCGCTAGCTAACCACATATTGCAATAAAACTCATAAAAAAAAACATTGTAATGAGTAGATAAGTCAATACTAAATGAATAAATTATTCATCACCACATTGTGAAAACGGTGAAGGAACCGAAAAGCGAAGCGAAGCGAAGTTCTAGGATTAGCCGAAAACACGTCATGTCATGTCCACCAAGCCATAATGGGCCCATGTGGAGGTATATGGCCCACTCCCTCTCACAGTACGAAAACCTGAGTCTAAAATCTAGTGGGAACATTCTATGCTAATAAGAATGTTAGTAGATATCTATGTAAGCTTATTTTCGTAGCATCATTTGAAGTAGGAAGACAAATTTTTGGTAGCCGTCTGAGGTCTGGACATCGCAGACTTTTATGCATAGGATGGAGGTTTCGCGATTTATCAATGACAGTCAGTAGTGCGTTATTTAACAATTGTTCTTCATTTTGGTTTGCCCCTTGGTTAGCTAGAAATCATAATTTTGTTGATTTTTTCCTGTAATAATTTGCTAATGTGAATAAACACATACCTACTTAACAAATTTTAATAATTGTGATATCTAGTTCAGTGAAGCGGTACCAGGAAACTGGCGCATGTATAAAAATTGATTTTATAACGCGAACTTATTTCGAATCGCTCCCGCCACAATCCGCTCGTTCAAATGCAGCTTCTAGCTAGAATGTTCTAGAAACCGTGTGAAAAACATACGACGCGCACCTTTCTGACAAGTCGTCTGCCATCCGTCAGCTGGGCAGTGCAACAAGATATAATTTACGAAACTTTTTTTTCTTCACCCCGAAACCCTATTGTTTTCATTGATATTGTCATCACAATATAGATGAAAACAATAGGGTTTCGGGGTGAAGACATATATCACAATATATGTTTAACATATACACATCTGTATATCGTAAACATTTTATATTGTGATATCTGTAGGTATATTATTCTGGCGTCCCAACGAGTGGGAAACGCGCTCGCGCGCGCGTTTTGAAGAACTAAAATGATGTGATACATACGCGTACTAAAATGCCGCGTATGACAACGCGCAGCAAACAAAAAGGCGACTTTTACGACGTGGATTCTGAACAAGATCCGCTGGAGACGCCAAAGTCTGTGGGGCGCAGCCCGCCCGCGGCTGAGACGCCGCGCCGGCACACATCACGGCAAATGACCTGTCCGCCATGGTGACGTCCCTTCAGCAGGCACAAGCCGATAATTTCGAACGGCTCCTCAATTTAGTCCACGAAGTTCGGCCGCCAACTTGTTCGCCCGTGGCGGTTAACGCCATCGCGCCGGCCACGCCCACACCGTCGTCGTCGTCTGCACAACCTGCATCAGGGAACTTCGCTCGTGCAAGCCTCGTTACAGCGGGATGACGACCGGGTCTCTCGACGGATTAATAGATGCTGTAGAGGTATACAAGGACTGCACCAATTTAAATGAATTTAATTGTTTACGTAGTCTGTCAATGCTGCTCACACATGATGCAGCTACGTGGTGGCAAGGTGTAAAGGCCACTTTCAATTCTTGGGATGAGGCTTTACAATACTTGCGCTGTGCCTTCGGTGACAGCCGCTCACCACACCGCGTATACATCGAGCTGTTCTCCAGATCACAGGAAGCTCCAGAGCGTACGGAGCTGTTCGTCGCCGCAGCGCGCGCTCAACTAGCGTGGCTCCTAACAGATGACATTAGTGAAAAGGGCCAGTTAGACATGATTTACGGCCTTCTCAAACAGAAAATTAGAAAATGGTTACGACGAGAGGAAATTTCTGACTTCAATACCCTTCTTCGTAAAACTCAGAGTATCGAGGATTCCTTAAAAGAAACTCCCAATGTTGACACTTCAAAGGGCCTCTACAGGCCGCGCAGACTACGGCGCAGACGTCAACTCAGCGGGCATCGCGGTTCTACCCTGCGTCAAGGCACGCTAAACGTCGACGTCAACAAGATTCCAGTCGCCGAGAAATATAAACATTTTTGTGTCTATTGTAAACATTACGGACATATATGTGGTATAGTAATCTTATTCTAGGTGCATTGTCTTCACATATAATTATATAATTAGTGTATACAAGATATAATGATTTTTTTTAAAGAGTAACGGTGGAGTTTCTTGCCCATTCTTCTCCATACGAAAACTACCTTTTGGAATGGGCGACTAGAATCAGCTTTTATTATTTTTTGTAAAGTTTGACGTTCAAAAGTGCCTTTTTTGTGCCTAATTGAAATAAATTATTTGACTTTGACATAATCGCGACCAGTGTCGTAAATTAAATGCAAAAGACGATAGTGATAATGCAAATTCTTATAAGATATTATCGTGTTTCGGATGTGAAGAAAGCGGAGTGATACGTTCTAATTGTCCAAAATGCAATTCGAAGCTTAGCGCGGTCGATTTTATTTCTATGTCACGAACGTGTATGTAATTCACGTACCCCGTGCGCATCATCAGACGTAAGCCGGCTGCACAGGTGAGTAACATTAATGTTCCTCCTCTGGTTTCTACTGGGGTTGTAATCTGTGGTTGTACCTGAGTTGTGTTCTCCTACTTGTGGTGTATATTCTAAGAGCTCGAACTGTGTGGAGGTAAACTCAAAGCTCAGCACTACAGAACCGGGTACTATTTCGCGTAATAATGCATTTTCATCCCACATAAATAATAATTATCGTGAAAATTCGGCCCATCCAAACGATAAGTCTTTAAGTATTTACTTCCATAACTCGCCCTGTGCAGGGGAGTCTTACTCGAATTACCGTAACTCATGTACCTACTGTACCTAGTGAATTTAATTCACTGCTTTCCAAGGAAGTTATTTACTATCAACTATTTCTATATGGAGTTATAAAACACATAGCAAATTATAGAAACTTATATTGGCAAGAAAGTTCGTCCCTTCCAAAAACTACACCGCCAACGCTTAAAGTAGCTTCATTCGGTGTTGCCAACACGTCCTGCGCCGTGTATGTCCTTAGGCACTCGTTACACCCTCAGTCTTACTTCGCAACGAACCATCTAAAAACACACACTTTATGTTAATGTGTTATTTAATAAAAAACAAAAATGCTTCGGCCATTCATGATTCATAATACTAATACTCATAGAATTCCATTTGCTGGGTTTACATCGCTTCTGTTCCTTTGGCCTTAGGAACTCTCACTACTCAGAAACTGGTAATCCCATTCATGAATCTACCATAACCTTTCTACTCAAAATCATAATTACAGAACTCAAAACAAAGCCCCTTTATTCTTGGGAGGCTTTGTGAATTATTCTGCAGTAAGTTATTCCCAATTCAAATTGTACTGGACTTAGATTCTGGCGAGTGACTAAAGGCAATTTTTTTTTCGTCCAATTTCAATTTAAGAGTGCTTTTTATTCACTGTTTTCGGTGATTTTAGATATTTGGAATTAATTAAGTTGCTACTTTTTTGTGTCGTGTTTTATTTGAGATGCCAAAGAGTATAAAAACGTCAATTTAAGGAGGCCGAATAACACAGATTACCATATAATCTATAGGACAGGCCTACGTAATAATACGTAGTCGGCATCTGCCATTATTACCAGCTACGTAATATTGCGTAGTTGGCATTCAATGGGTTAAGGAAATCTTCGACCGGAAACCTGTCGAAAATCAACCGCTATACGTGTTGTGTCTTTTTTGAACAAACAGCGAAAGTAATTGAAGTCTGTGTTTAATTTTTACTGAAAATTACGTAATCTCAATAATATTAGAGAATATCAGCGATATTAACATAACAGCATCCGTTGAGGCTAGCAACTATAAATCCTGCGATAGTTTAGCTGGATTTTTGCACAGCCGCGTTTCAAAACAAAAACCGTGGAACAAACGCTTAACTACAGCAACACTCGTGAAAATGTTATGGTCCCATGTCAAGTTCAAATTTCTGTGTCCCAAACATCAGCGGCAACTACTACCACAACCGGATCAACCGTGACTAATCAAACACCAAGTCAACGAAAACCCATATAGTGTTATAATTGCGTATTCATGTTTTAACAAAAAGATTTTAAAAAGTGACAAAACTGAACAAACAAATAATCAGGAAACAAAATATGTACAACTTTCTAATGCGAAAGACAAGTTCTCTAAAAAAATAAGCATTAAGTAACGGTTTTGTTCATAAAACATTCAGAGACACCGGGAGTACCTGTACTATAATGACATCTAATTTGGCAGAACAATGTAATCTCCAAAGAATTCCGTTGAATACCCCTATAGCACTGCAGGGATTTACTAAAGACAATTTAAAATCGTGCCTACGAGTACTTTCACCACCTCTCGTGAAAGTAGGAAAACAATTAGATTGCGTGAATATAGACGAGATTGAGATGTACATACTTAATGAACTATCGGGACGTGATAAGACGCAACGTGACAGAACGGTCTGATTTAATGTATTCGCGAATTGGAATCGAAATCGAAAACGTAAAACATTTTGAAGACTTCTGCAACGTTGTTGGTGAAATATCCTTAGTTTGATACAGATTCTCAGCGCGATGAGTTTGGTAATCTATTCAGTAAATATCAGCCATGCATAACTATGAGTATAAACCAACTAGGGCAAGTAGAAGGTCATGAGGAAATGGTCATAAATTTACACGATAAAAAACCAGTGCAATGTAGAGCATACAGGACATCATAGTTGGATAGGCAAATTGTAAGAACTATGGTAAACGAACACTTAGTGAATGGTATAGTCCGTGAAAGTTAATCCGAGTATGCGAGTCCAGCTCTGCTTGTGAAAAGAACGGTGAGAAACGATTGTGCATTGATTACCGCGCATTGAATAAAGCTGCAACGAAAGATAAATATGCGATGCCACGCATCGAAGACTTAAAGACTACAGGCCATTCTTTATGCTGACGCAAGCACAGACGGAATTGCAGGCATTTTAATGCAGGTTACGTAATGGTGAAAAGCCTATTCATTATTATAGCCGCCAAACTACTGAAGATGAAAAAACATACCATTCTTTTGAGCTTGAACTGCTAGCTATCGTACAGTGTTTGGAAAAGTTTAGGCACTATCCGTATCTAAATTTCGTATAATAACAGACTGCAGTGCGGTACGTTATGCGTTAACAAAAAAAGATCATTCCCCAAATTTTGCGGTGGGTGCTTTCTACGCAAGAGTTCTCTTTCGATATCGCTCATAGAGAGGGCACTCGTAATAAGTAGGAACCCGTTAAGGTCTCGAAAAAAATCTGAAGCGGAAATTGTCATGTCTATAATAGATGCGGACGGTGAGCAATGAGTAGCTCGCCGTCCGGTAAGGACCAGGCCCGGGTCGACGGCGCGTTGTGTTCCACTCGCGCCTCAAAGAGATGTCAGCACAACTGACGGGGTCCGCTAGGACTAATGCCTGCCGGGGTCGCGGGAAAGTTCGAAAGGGATATCGTGGCCCCTAGCAACGTACGTTGCTAGGGGCCAGTTGCATGTAAGTACTTACATGCAACTGAAGGAACACGGGTGGGTTTTAGTCAGTAAGAGTCTGACACGAAATTCCAACGCAAAAAAAACAATAACAGTAGCGGATTGGTTGCTCTCAGTTCAACTGCAGGATCCTCGGATAGTAGTGACTAGTAGGCAGACTTTAGAGTCGGGCGAAGCAGACAAACATAGGGATGTATGTATTCAACAAACACGATACATAAAGATAAAGTATATTGACGTACAAGTCACGGTCGTCGCTGGGTTGTTCCAAAGAAATGCATACTTATGGATTATCACATGTAACCGATGACCTTGGTCATTTTTCAGTCGATAAAATAAGAACCGATATTGGTTATCTCTGATGCGACACATAATTAAAACATATATTTAAAAAATTGTTTAAATTTCGTTTACTATAAAAACAAAGCCGGCCCAAGCGGAAGTGAGCTATATGCACAACCATTCTACACGATTCATGTGTATCATCTAGAGTAGTTATTAGTAGTAATGTAATAAGTGAACTTGCAAAGATATTCGGCAACCCTCGTAGATTTGTTATGGATGCGGGTTCCGCGTTTACGTCAAAAAAGTTTAAATAATTTTGCAACGGCAAAAATATTCGCCTGCATACAATAGCCACAGTTATGACGTGCTCAAACGGCCAAGCTGAAAGATATAATAAAATAATCCTGGAGGCCATGAAAACTATGGGTGCAGATTTGGATGAAGGCATAACATAACATTACGCCTTAATTAAAGTTAATCACTATTTTGGTGTTTGAATTTAGAACACACCAATATATTCGACCTCCATCTCAATGCTATACAACCTCCTTGCGAAAAAAATACTCGACACAAACTCCTTGTGCAAAGAATACTCGAGATTTGATTGGTCGACATTTTTGACAAGGAGTTTAGCATTAGAATAAAATCTGTTTGGTGTTCTTTGCTGTCATTAGTAAATTGGCAGTTTGGCACTATTTTAAATCTTACTGGAAGCTGTACGAAAACAAAATTTTCCAATTTTAAGGCGCATTTTAATGAATTTTACCTTCCTTTTTTCTTCATTAAATGTTTAATTTCGCTTAAATCTTTCTCGTAGTCTATAATATGCAACTCTTGAATAAAACGGATTTATATCGAGGGCCATGAATCACTCGCGTCGCGCAGGATTCTAACACTTGAATCAACTACTCATCCTAGTGTGGGGCAACGTTTAAAAAAAAAAAAAAAAAAAAAAAAAAAAACTTCACTTGCTCGTGATTCATCTATGGCGGCCCTCGCTTTAAATCCGTCCTTTATTCACTAATTGCATAATATAGTAATTTGATAGCTCTTGTCATTGTCAAACACAAAGTAGGGTGACCATGAATTTCCTGGGACAAAATACAGGAATTGAATTCGAATTTAGCGGGATTACAAATTTCAAGTATGAGCGGTGTATTAGTTGTTCTTCGGTTAGTTCTCCTTGGAATAGTATACCACGACGACCCAATTTATGTATTGAGATTTTAGGAATTCAAGGAAGGCTTGGGGTTTAATCGATACCGCGGCTAAGGGAACCATCACCGGGTCCGCATTCTACGCGTTGCTCCAACAACTTAATCAACCATTCACCTCTAGTTCTATGAGTATTTAACTCGCGGATGGTATTATTAGAGATGTTAGGGTATTATTAACCAATTTTATCTGTTCTGCCTCGTTTGTCTAGTGGTCGCAAGCGCTACTGCTGAGCATGAGGTCCTGGGTTCGATTCCCGGGTCGGGCAAAGTGTTATTGGGTTTTTCTATCTGGAATTTCTCAGTAGTAGCCCGGAGTCTGGATTTGTGCCCGGTTGATGGCAATAGGCTCGCCCCCTATTACATGGGACTTAAAAAACATAACTGGCGAAATGTGGGTGTACCTACTACAGGTACACCTCTGCCCAACCATCACATCACACCATCATCGTTATGTAATGTTATGTAAACAATACACTTGGGTACTTACGTATACCAATCCAGTTTGGTTTAAATAGGTTTTTAATAGTTTTTTTTTTTATATAGATTCTCTTTTATATTTTGTGAATGTGAGAACGTTGTAGGCATAACCGACTTTTAGATCTATCGATCGTTTTCTATCTTGCTAAGTACCTGGTACTTGTTGATAGGCCTACAGTGTCCTCTCATACCTATAAACACTGTAACTTGAAAAGATTGTAAATACCATTTACTTTTAAAAGAGTAACCGTGGAGTTTCTTGCCGGCTCTTCTCCATAGGAAACGACCAATTGGAACCGTGCACCTAGCTTCTGACGTTTCATAAGTGCCCTTGTAGGTTTATGTGAAATAAAATATTTTGAATTGAATTGAGTTGATTATTTTCCCCGACGCAACTAATAACGATACGTTGTTAGGCATTGATTTTATTACTAAAGCTAAGTTGGTTCTGGAATTTCATCATATGCATTGGACATTGTTATACAGCCGACCGGCCACAGTTCATTCACTCTGTTTCGTGTGGTACTTCACGCTGTGAGACAGATTGCGCTGCTATGGGTCTTCTGCGTGACGATGAGGCTACGTTGCTGTTCAAGTCGCAGAATGAATTAGCCAATATAATTAATTAGTTCTCTGACGTTTTTGACTTAGTTTGTGAGCCGAGCCCTTACGCTGAACATGTTACAGATACAGTAACCACTCTCTTATCGCCGTACCCCCGTACCGTCTTACCGGGCCCAGAAAGAAGTCTTGCCGGCTGTTTGTGTATATGAGTTTAAATGTTTGTAAACGCACCCACAATACAGGAGAAATAATAATTCTTAGTGTGGGGCAACGTTATTAAAAATAAAAAAATTGTGCGTCGATCTCAACCAGATGTTAACCGAGGGCATAGTCGAAGATTGTGAGTCCACCTGGGCATCACCATGCGTTTTAGTACCGAAGAGTAAGTTCCGGTGTTGTGTACACTACCGGAAACTGAACGCCATCTGATGCCTACCCCATGCCATGTATCCACGAGCTTTTGCATTCGTCCAAAAGAAAGTGATAAGTACCTTAGACCTCCGCAGTGGCTATTGGCAGGTCTGGTTGAAAGTTTGTGACAAAAGTGCGTTTGTGACGTCTTTTGGTATCTATAGGTTTACGCGGATGCCGTTTGGGCTGAAGAATGCCCCAGCAATGTTCTAGCGCCTAATTGACCGATTAAGGTCGGGTGCCTCGCTCAAGGACGTTACTATCCTTACGTATCTTCATGATATTCTGATAATTTAAGACGGCTTTGAGAAACATGTTACTGATCTACGTGCCGTATTCGACCGTCTACTTGTTTTCAAGCTGCGCGCGAACAGGGACAGTGTGTCTTCGCCAGGGAGCAGTCGAAATTCCTTGAACACATGATTACCCCGCAGAGTATATCACCGGATCGGGATAAGGGTACGTAGTGTTTTAGAGATGAAGGAACCCAAGAGTCTTCAGCAACTTCGTACTTTCATTTAAACATGTTCGTGGTTCCGAAAGTTCATTCCTGACTTCGCTAAAATAGCAAAACAGAAGAATCAGCCTTGGACTTGGAGAGCCAGAGGCGTGTATTGAGCTGAAAAGGCTGCTCACCAACTCCATCCATTCTAGTACAAGGTGATTACAGATAGTGCAATCCACGATGACGCTCCCCACTCTGCGATTACTGTACTGTAAGCTGTACTTTAGTATGGAGTGGGGCGCGTCGTCGTGGATTCCACTATCTATGTATACTCTAAACTCTTTATTTTGCGAAAAGTTGCCAGCGCTTATGCTTTCGGTGCGATTTTACTCCAAGTCACCGCACGATGAACATCCAATCGAGTATGCCAGCGCCTTCTGATACCGGCATCAGAAGGCGGCTGGCATACTCGATTTGTGATCCGTAGTTCGCGTTCAGCCGGCTGAACGCGAACTACGGAACGGTAGGCTCTGGCGTGGTATGGGCTGTTAGATGGACATCAGGTATGCGTAAGGAGTGACCACCAACCCTTGAAGTATTTATTTTCTAAGTCGCCAAGTGGCAGGCTCGTTCGCTGGGCTTTGAAATTACAAGCATTTGACTTACAATTCGACTACACTCCAGGTAAGTGTTATATCATAGCCGATAATCTCAGTCACCCGGTCAATGATAAAGAGACAGCACCGGTATGTGAGCTCTCTCCTGTGGTTGTGAAGGTTCCACGATGGGAAGCCATTACCACGAGTGAGTCACAATTAGCGGACCCCGAAGTCGCCAAAATCATCCAGGACTTGGAAGGTAACGTTGAGGTAGCTACTAACCGGTGGGCCGAGAGAGGCTATAACTTAAGTCGAGGCGTACTGTAGAGTACGCCTTGACGTTATGTTGCGGAAGTTGACTCTGAAGAGCCGCAACTTGTTATAACAATGAGTTTTAGAAGTAAAGTAATGTTCGGATGCCATGATGCACCTACTGGCTCATGGAGGTATTGAGCAAACATTACTTCGTATCTCTCAGAGATATTACTTCCCAGGTATGAGACAGTTTGCTACGGGGTACTTAAAGACTTGTAAATAGTGTCAATGCTACAAGCCCTCGAATGTCAAACCAGCTGGTCTGCTACAGACTCCAGTGTCAACTCAAAGGTTTGAAGTCATTGCAGTGGAGATTTTTGGGCCATTGCCTAAGGAATCTCAAGGTGAAAGGTGGAACTTAATTTTAGAGGACACGGCTAGTAAATTTGCCCTCACTGAAGCTACGTCTGAGGTCTGCGCTAAAACTCTTGTAAACGAGGTATTATTTATGCGATATAATGTACACACATATCGCATAAATATACACCATATTCGCGCTCGATTTCGACTTAGCTGCCATAGTATAAATTAAATAATATCCCAAAGCTTTCATATGGCATAAGTTTCATCACTGCTGAGAGTTGGGTCCAAAATGACTCATGGTCCTTTCATCCAAATCCGTTCAGTCGTTTTTGCGCCAATTTAGAACATACATCCAGACAAAAATTATAAAAACTATATTTGCGGCATCAGACTCATACCTACACCTCGTAGCAATTAACCTAACCTAAAGTAGGGAACTTCGCGACGGGCGGCGCGTGGAAAAGTTCGCGTACTGCATTTTTATAATCGTGATAACTTCGAAATTTAATGTCCGATTCCAACCACATAATTAATTTATGTCATTCCTTCATTTTTCATTCTTTTTACCTATCGTGGTATAGTAATCTTATTCTAGGTGCATCGTCTTCACATATAATTATATAATTAATGTATACAGAATATTGTGAAAATATTTTAAAAGAGTAACGGTGGAGTTTCTTGCCCATTCTTCTCCATACGAAAACGACCTTTTGGAATGG
The DNA here is from genome assembly GCA_963853775.1 of Xanthia togata. NCBI lineage: Eukaryota > Metazoa > Arthropoda > Insecta > Lepidoptera > Noctuidae > Xanthia > Xanthia togata. The sequence continues at coordinate 6,529,240 of OY970817.1, read as the reverse complement.
GCGACTAGAATCAATTATTATATTTTTTTTTTCTGTAAATGTTGACGTTCATAAGTGCCTTTTTTGTGCCTAAATGAAATTAGTTATTTGTGCAACAAGAGAGCAAAGTCGTTTTTTGCTGCGAGTGTTGAATTTGAATCCCGAGTAAGCGAAGGATTCTATAATTGAATCACGAGCGTAGCGAGTGATTCTAGGTTAGAATCCTGAGCGCTGCGAGGGATTCAAAGACACGAGATGCAAATAACTTTGCTCTCGTGTAACACATACAACTTTTCACCTCAGCAGCGAGAACATACAACATGTAAAAAAAAAACCTGTCCGATCCGTGGGGTGTTATTAGGTATCGTAGGTACTGTTAGCATATTTATGTGGAAATTTTCGGGAAAAAAGAAAAAATAATCCTAATTTTTTTTTCAATGGTGCATTTGACCGAATTTTACATTTGGTGCGGGCGGCGGCCGTCTTTTAGCGGGTGTCTAAAAGTCATAAGTTATGAATTTTGAATTTTTTTTATGGATTTGGGGTAATTTTGGAACTAAAAATGTGAATTTTAAATACCAATAACTTTTTTTACTATAAATGATAATCAAAAAAATACTGTTTTGTAATGTTACTGCAGTACCATAAGCCCATTTTCCCCAGATTTTCGGATCAGACAAGGTTTTTTTTACACAATCTTCATCACCTCGTATTTTGCAGCCACCATCTTGGATTTATATTTTGACCTCACTATCGACTTTAGCACCCTCGAAAACTATGAAAATGACACCCATGACGAAAAATGTGAAAGTTTCGCAGCCGCCATCTTGGATTTTTATTTTGACTTCACTATCGGCTTATGCAACCTTGAAAACCATAGAAACAATACCCATGAAGAAAAATTTGAAAATTTTCGCAGCGGCCATCTTGGATTTACATTTTGACTTCACTATCAGTTTTAGCAACCTTGAAAACCATAGAAACGATACCCATGAAGAAAACTTTGAAAATTTTCGCAAACGCCATCTTGGATTTTTATTTTGACTTCACTATCGGCTTAAGCAACCTTGAAAACCATAGAAACGATACCCATGAAGAAAAATTTGAAAATTTTCGCAGCGGCCATCTTGGATTTACATTTTGACTTCACTATCGGCTTTAGCAACCTTGAAAACCATAGAAACGATACCCATGAAGAAAAAATTGAAAATTTTCGCAGCCGCCATCTTGGATTTACATTTTGACCTCACGTTCGGCTTCGGCACCCTTGAAAACTATGAAAACGACACCCATTATGAAAAATGTGAAAATTTTCGCATCCGCCATCTTGGATTTTCATTTCGACCAAATTCACACTTACTATCTCTCTCTTTCTCTTTGAATTAGAAGAAGACAGTCGCAAGCGCCTTTTCGCGTGACGATATCGGCCACTGCCACAGAAATATTATCTATGGCCACTGCACTCTTACCGCAAGCCGCTTATGAACTTCGTTCCAAAAATTAAATAAAACAGAATTTAAATAAAACCATATCAGATGATTTGCAATGTATATCCGAACGTTTTGTTTGTTTCTTTTTTGGGCCTAGTAGGTATTTTAATTCGAATCGATTTGTTTCTATGTCTCGCTTTTTTCGTATCGAAGTGAAGGTGACAAAACTAATTGAAGTTCAAATCTTTAGAATTTTGTGAGTAGACCCAACACTGCTCTCGGCATTTAAAAAAAATTATTAAAAAGTTACTTTGTCTCACGCTCGCAGCAAAATCGAATTTTGCTCACTGTTTTTTGACAGCAAAACCTGCTTGTTTGAGGTGCTGAGGTGAAAAAATTATTTGACTTTGACTTTGACAATGAATTAAAAAGTAATTTACTGCTACATAAATAACCTTGTAGATAAAACTATTTATTTGAATAAGAATTAATACTACGATACGAATGTAACCAACTTTTGTTTTTTACCGGCGGCGATCTAATTAAATTTTAGAACACAAAAGTGGCTATTGTGATTTAACTATGTTATTTAGATATATTCAGTGGTGGACTTTTTTGTAGGTAATAATGAGTACTCTAATCATGTAGTACATAATTTTGATGTATCATCAATAGTTTTCTCAGCGCACGCCAAATAATGAATTTTATAGGCAACATTTTGTTACTTTGGGTTACATTACTGCAATTTTTTTAGATCTCTATTTTTTTTTAAAATAAATTGTAGTCTATGTTCATCAAGGATAATGTCGGCTTCTAATGGCAAAATAATTTTTAAAAACGGTCAGTTTCGGACCCTATTCAATACAAACAAACAAACAATCAAATCTTAATTTCTATAATATAAGTGTAGGTGGCTTTCTGTAGTTTCTGCCTACCCCATGGAGGTAAGAACGCGTGAGTTTATGTATGTATAAATAAATATTTTAATACACAAAACTTCTTCTTTGAATTAATTATCAATACAGTTTGGACTAAGTATAAATAGTCTTGTAGTAAAACAGTATCAACATTGCATACAACGTGGCAATGCTGCCAACCTAAAAGGGCACTTTTAGGTTGGCAGATCAGAAAACTATTGATGATACATCAAAATTATGTACTACATGATTAGAGTACTCATTATTACCTACAAAAAAGTCCACCACTGAATATATCTAAATAACATAGTTAAATCACATGTGTAGATATCATTCCTCAATCGTACATACCTACTGTCATGGCAACATGGAATTAGTATGAACTATCCTATACTTTTAAATGAGCATTCTATATTACCGGAGCAGAGTTCAGTCGCCCACGTACTATTATGTAACTGAAGGAATAAGAGTATTGTAATTTGCTTAATAAATGTAGCACCTAATGCATAAATTAGTAGGTACCTAGACCATTACCTTTAGCTCATAGCAACTGTAAATTGTCGCTGTGGCCATAACATTATAAATAGGTAACTTGTTGATCCATTGTTAGGTAGCAACTGAGGAAAATGTATGAGGAAAGAAGATAATACAATCGGCCAACAGCAAAATAACGCGTAATAACTATACAGAATGTGGTGGTATCATCTGAAACACATTTTTCCGGGGGCCCAAGTCTGCTATTTTTATAAAATCGTCATTCCAACACGATCCCATTGTCATTTTGCTAAAAGTTCGTAATCTGCTAAATTCATAATGGTCGATCATTGGTTGATCATTGTATTCCACAAACACGATACTCGTAACGAATTAAAAGAAATGACTGCACAATGACGTTCTCATGGTAGGTCACTGATCAAAGGAACTGTCAAAATTTTAGCAGATTACGGCCTAAGTCAGTCATTCATTTTTCATTATGTACGAGATTACCAATAGATGCCATTTCTTTTAATGGAGTGTCACTGGCTGTTGCTGGAAAGTCATAATGACGCCAATATGTTAGTAGATTACCAAACTTGTCAAAATCAACAATTATGAAATCAATGATAGACCATTCTGACACTATTGTAATAGCAGACTTGAGGCCCTTTTTTTTTTTTTTTTTTGGTTGGGAAATCCTCAAATGACGTCTCCCGCTCTGGGTGGAGCGGGAGGGCGTGTCAGACTTTTACTGACTAAAACCCACCCGTGTTCCTTCTCTTGCCTGTGCAATGCCAGGGGGCCACGGTATCCCTTTCGGACTTTCCCGCAACCCCGGCAGGCAATGGTCTCATCGGACCCCTTCACTCGCTGACACTCTTTGAGGCGCGCTTGGAACACAACGCGCCGTCGACCCGGGCTTGGTCCTTACCGGATGGCGAGCTACCCATTGCTCACCGTCCGCAAGCCCGCGCCTACGGTGGCCGGGAATCCGCGATCGATTCCCGACGCCCGGGGCGTCTCCTCCTGCGGCGGCTAGGGGCGTGAGGGCGCGAAATTTGCCTCTCCCTCACGCGCTCCGCCTCCTCCTTCGCGAGCATTACTGCTTCGCAGAAGGAGGTGACGGCCTCCCATGCCCTCTCGCTCCGTACCATGGCCTGGACCAGGGCCGGACGCGAGAGATCCCCGCCACCGATCGCCTCCACGAGAACACGGCGGTGCTCTGCCCAAGCCGGGCATACCTCAACCGTATGCTCCACCGTGTCCTCCGGGCGATCCACGCAGTGATGACACCCGGGCGTTTCCTCCCGCCTTATCCGAAACAGGTACCTCCCGAAACAGCCGTGTACGGAGAGGACCTGCGTCAGGCGGAAGGTGAGGACGCCGTGGCGCCTCTCCAGCCACTCCTCAAAGAGGGGACTTATCGCCGCAATAGTGGCGTGCCCAAGACTTGAGGCCCTGGTAGGTCTTTTTTACAGACTTCAAAAAAGGAGGAGGTCCTCAGTTCGTCGTTCGTCGGAATCTCTTTTTTTATGTACCTATTTTCCCCGATTACTCGAAGACCGCTGGACAGGTTTAGCTTTCTTTTTCTTTTTTTGAAAGGATATACCTCTTAGGTTTTTGAGTTAGCTGCAATACTGCGTATTTTTTACAATGTATGTGGGTGATGTTATAATAACTTCCTGTCACTGTAATTTACACAGCAGGTCTTCGAATTTGTGTTTTTTACACTTAAACTTTTATTTTTAGTTTTTTTTAGAAAAAGCAAAAAATAAAAGTTTCATTACAAAAAAAAAAACACCTGACTTCTAAATACTAAATACTTACAAAGAGAATTTTGAATGTCGGTGGCAATAAAAAACAAAAATACGGAACCAAAGACGTAAAGTATTTTTTCTCTTTGTGGTGTCTTTTTTTTTCTTTTTGTAAAAACTAATTTCAGGCTGGTGAAATACCTATGCATGACAGTTCACTATGCGTTTATTATTGACTTAGGTGCTACATGTACATAAATTTATGAGAGTATATTGCTATTGCAACATTTATTTTCATGAACAGGTCGTACTTCTGAATCAGCTCTTACTTTATTGTTTATTTAAAACTAGCGAACCGCCCTGCTTTGCACGGCTTTAAAACAAAACATAGAGATTTCTTTACTAGGTGTATTATGTAACTTTAACATTAAAATGTGAAATTGAATTCTCTAAAATCTAAATGATCGTGAAAACCTAATTGTATTTGTAGTTTGAGCTGATTTGGGATCAGTCATAATTGAAATTTAATTAAAGTAATGTACTTAATTGAAACGTTACTTAAATTGGATTGGGAATGTGGCAGGCACAGCGCGGCGATCACGTAACCTTACCAAATTACCCTCGGTGTGATGATGAATGAACTCGGTAGGTACGCTGAGAACAAGGCGATGTAAGCTGTATAAAAGAATAAAAGTTATTAGAAAGTGATATAATAATGAAAAAGAAATGGTTGGTAATAGGAAAGAATCGAAATGATAAAAAAAAGTTACAAGAAAATTGAGAAAAGAAATATGTAGGTAGGTGATGTCTGGAAAAAAAAGCTGATGCAATAATTGCTTATAAGAATAATTGACTATAGAAAGGACTAATTATGGATGAATTTATGCTTGAAAATGGGAATGGATGGCAATTAAGCAAGTTGACTGAATATGTGATGACTTTTAATGACTTTAAAAGAATGAATTGGTCGAACTCACGAAACCGCTGCTACCAAACCCTTTGTTCGTCCTTTGCGACTGATGTGGCCGACGCTGCTTAAGTGGCTGCTTCCAGATGCTGGTAGGTTGAGTTCACTGATGCGATGTCCTCTGTTTGACCTCTAGCTGATTTCTGACGCGCTTTGTGGTGGCGTGGCTTGCGATCGCGACGAGATTTTTTGTTTAAACTTGACCGAAACCTCGAAGGACCATAGATAGGCCCAGCTTTGGCTAAATTCGTTACGATGGTTGGAATAATAACGCGGTCGCACAGACAGACAAGAAAAGCGACTTTTATTTATAATCAACCGACCAACGCAATGAATATGTCGTTAGATTTGTGTTTATTGCGCGAATGTCAATGGGTATAAAAAATCAAAATGGGGGTTCTTAGGCGACAAAAAGTATGTTTTCTAAAAAAAAAATACACCTATCGAGTGGGGTATCAAAATAAAGGGTTTTAAAAGGTGATTAAAAAAATATAATATAAGTACAAATTATATGTTTAAATGTAATTTGGAATGAGAAATGATAAAAAATTAATCATAAAATAAAATCAACAAGAAATAAGTCTAAAACCACGTGGCAAATTATTAATCGTGCAAAATATAACATACCTAAATCTAGTATTACTAAAATTATAAATAACAATAGTACTTTATCAAATCCCAATGACATTGCTGAAGCATTTAACAATTATTTTATCGAAAAAGTACAAGGGAAACTTGATGTGATTAGTAAACCTAAATGTAACATAATTGACACAAATCATAAAACAATGTTCATGGTCACTAGTATACCACGAGATATGTACGAGAGAGAGAGAGAATCATCCAATTGAATGAAACGAAATTTAAATCTTGCATAAAACGCACACTATGCTGCCAAGCATATTATAAGTTGGGGGATTACATCGCTGACAAAAATGCTTGGCTCAACGCTGGTCCAGCTCCACAAGGGCGCATAAACTAATTGATTAGCATTGGAAAATATTGTTGGAGCTGCTGAAGATTGAAAAACTATATTTACATTGTATAAATTCAATCTCTTAGTATTATATAATTGCATTGCACATATGTGAGCACTGTTTACCTACTTTAACATTTACTGAGTACGTCTTTCATTGACTTGAATGTACCCTGGCGGCTGAGAGTATGTCATGCTCACTCAAATGTCTCGCTGGTGGTGGCGTGTGTGTTGGATCATTAAGTTCCCTTCAAAATGGTTGAGCTAAATGATGCTGATCCATGCGTCATGTTCGTGAACGGGCGCCGTCAGTGGGGACTGGTCATCTCTTAGCTGCCATGGCTTATTTTAATTATTTTTGTTTTTATATTTTTATTATGGTCGCTTTTAACGTGCACGATTTACTACATTGTTCTCAAATATATAATTTCAACATGAATGATGTAACCAATGTTTTGTAACAATATTCTAATCTACAAGAGTGTCCATGGAGTTTCTTGCCCGTTCTTCTCCATAGGAACCTACTACGCTTTGGAATGGGCAACTAGCTTCATCTTTCTGACTGACCGACCCCTTGACAATTCAAAAGTACCTGTAATTGGTTTATTTGGAATAAATGATTTGAGTTTGATTTTGAGTTTGAAGAATATGACGGTATTGCTACAAAAATACTGAAACATGTGTCAATGCAAATAAGCGGTCATTTAAGTCACATTATTAACCTAAGTATTAGCGCAGGTATATACCCTGATGCGTTAAAAATATCAATAATTAAGCCACTTTTTAAAGGAGAAACTCAAACCCAAACTCAAAGCATTTATTTCAATTAAACCATTTACAGGCACTTTTGAATTGTCAAGGAGTCAGTCAGTCAGAAATATGAAGCTAGTTGACCATTCCAAAGCGTAGGTTCCTATGGAGAAGAACGGGCAAGAAACTCGGACACTCTTTAAAAAAAAAATATATTCTTACAAAATATTGTTTACATCATTCATATTGAAATTATACATGTGAGAACAATGTAGAAAGAAGTGTACGTAAAAAGCGTCCGTAATAAAAATAAAAATAAAACAATTCAAAAATTAAAATAAGCCGTGGCAGATAAGAGATGACCAGTCCCTACTGATGGCGCCCGTTCACGAACATGACGCATGGATCAGCACCGTTTAGCTCAACCATTTTGAAGGGAACTCAACGATCCAACACACACGCCACCACCAGCGAGACATTTGAGTGAGCATGACATACTCTTAGCCGCCAGGGCATATCAAGTCAATGAAAGACGTACCTAGTAAATGGTAGCTTTATAGAAGGCACATGGTCACAGTGCTCACACATGTGCTATGCAATTATACAATAAAAAAAGAGATTGAAGTTATACAATTCAAAGATAGTTTTTGCAATCTTCAGCTATTCCAACAATATTTTTGAATGCTAATCAATTAGTTTATGCGCCCTTGTGGAGCTGGACCAGCGTTAAGCAAGCATTTTTGTCAGCGATATAATCCCCAAGCTTATAATATGCTTGGCAGCATAGTGTGCGTTTTATACAAGATTTAAATTTCGTTTCATTTAGTTGTAGTATATGGGAAGGTATTTTATTGTAACATTTTAAACAGTACCCCATGAAAGATGAGTCTACTTTAGCCAGTCTGAAACCCGGTTGAACTAATTGGTCCCTATTTCTAGTACAATAATTGTGTCTTTCACCTCTTTTACTGAAAAGATTAAGATTTTTCCTGACGTACATGATGTTTTCATATATATATTGACAAGGTACCGTCATGATGTTAATATTTTTAAACAGTTCCCTTAGAGAATCGCGCCTACAGAGACAATATATTGCTCTAAGAGAAAATAACGATATCATTAATTCCAGTTATTTCTGAAAAAAAAAAAAAAAAAAATTTGTAAACTTTATAAGTTCACAGATAAAAATGACATTCTGTGTGAGGAACGGATTTCGTATACTATTAATATGGCTATATATGATTTTATATAAAATGTCATTAAAAATGTTGATTACCGGAATCCGGTATGTAGCATTTTTTGGCAAAATGACCCAGGCATTCGACTATGTACATCATGCTACTCTTTAAAAAAATAAACGAAGCCTACGGGATCAGAGGCAATGTCCTTAGTTTGCTTAATTCGTACCTACAAGACAGAAAACAAATAACTGAAGTCAATAAAATGTATATAGTTAGTAAACATGAAGAGAGATTTCGTACTTAAGAGCGTAAAGTATTATTAGGGGTACCGCAAGGTAGCGTTTTAGGTCCCTTTATATTTATTTTATACTTAAATGACCTACCGAAATCTATTGAACTACCTATAACACTGTTTGCGGATGATAGTACGATTACAATAGCTTGTAAAAGTATAGATACTTATGAGAGTGAAATTAATAATATTGTAGCGGTTACACCGCCACATACGAACTACACATCAAAGACATGACGTCACACAAATCCTGCATCGCGCAATTAGAGTTTACCACGCGAACGACATATATAAGACTATCCGAAATCAACAGTCGGGCAGTCGGCCCGCCAGACACAACATCCGTCTGGTCGGAGGATCCTCCCTTTTCTATGGTGGATGAGTGAACTTTACACCCTGTTCCACATGCTCCTAAATTAGTGACTCCGACGTGATGAACGTCAACGCAGACTTCGTGCAACTACTTCAGCGTGACGTCATCATCATCACTCCAGCAAGCTTTCACGAGGCGAGTCACACAGACAGCCAGCACCCACGGCTTCAACGGGTATCCTGTCCACCAGCATGCCGCAAACGCGCATTCCTGGTCATCACCCTCAGCCTCATCAGCGACCTTGGCACAGCACCTGCACTTTCGGCAGGTCTCACAAGCAGAGCTCTTTCTACTGGTTGACGCTAGCAGTCAGCCACAACCCGGCGCTATACCACATCCGACTCACTGTATCGTGACGCAGCGCCACCCCGACTCACTGGGGAATCACCGTAGACAGTTCCGACTCACCGCGAACTATGAGACACCCGTTTCCGACTCACTGGAACCTCCACTGGTACTGTGAAGCATAGCATAGTTTAAAACAGACGGTAAACTGGCTAGACGCAAACAATTTAAAAATAAATTTGGGTAAAACTAAAGTTATCCATTTTAGACAACAGGCCTCTAGTGTTAACTTAAATATACGGTTCCCTATCCATTTGCATACAATTTTAAGACCTAATATAACTTGGCATACTTTTGTTTCTCCTAATTATATTTTCGCATAATATTATTTACGCTTAACAGCTTACGCATATTTTTTAAGCATAATTTCTCTTATCATAATAATGATTAAGCATAACATTCTGAAGCATAAATTAAATTACACTCTAGGGGTAGAGCAGATAAGACTACGTGTAATTGAATTTTTAAGGCAATACTTTAATTCTAATTTAGGGTTAAAAATTTAATCAAAAATCGTCGCTCTAAATAAACGTTAGGCGTTAGGTCTTAAAAGTATTGAATTGAGACCTGTTTTTTTAATCAACAATATTACCTATTTAATTGTTACAGAAACTATAGCAACATGGTTTGATCAAACGAATAAACTTCGAAATTAGCATTTTCCCAAGCAATTGCTAAAAATATACACCTGAAATAAAATACACAGTTAAGTTAGTTAACTGTTAGAATAAATGTTAATTTATTTGTGACAAAATTAACAATTTATTTTATATTAATAAATAATAATACCGTTTTTTATACTTATGGTTTTTTTAAAGAAATATTTAAAAATGTTAAAATATGTTTATCAAATGAATAAAGGGAATCCTAATAATAAATTTATATTTTTTGTAATTGTATGCCTAATAACTATTATACTAATAGTCATTGTGCCTAGTAACATTATGTGAGTTAAATTTATGCCAAAACAAATTAGCCTTCAATATGATTATGCCAACATAAACAGTATGCCAAAAAAAAAAAAAAGTATTATTTGGCAAAACGAATTATGGCAAAACTGTTATGCCAAAGTATATTAGGAAAGAGAACATTATGCAAAAAGAAGGGATCCCTAAATATACACTATAATAATGATACCTACCATAGAAGAAGTTCAAACTACAAAATTCCTGGGTCTCGAAATAGATAGAAAACTAAATTGGAAATCACACGTTGATACTTTATGTAAAAGAACGAGTACGTCTGCATACTTCGACACAAATTATTACCTATATAAGCACGGATGCGGACTTCTTACTGCTTATTATGGGATAGTAGCTTCACATTTACGGTATGGGATCATATTATGAGAAAACTTAGAAAGAGAGACCGCCTTCTTTTTTATACTAAAAAGATGCATTCCAGCGATGTTTAAACTTAAACCCACTTATAGTTTTGAACCGTATTTAAAAATTACAAAATATTAACATTACCTTGTCTGTACATATTAGAAGTAGCTGTGTTTGTAAAGACAAATCCGAGTCGTTTTAGACGTCTTTCAGATGTAGTACCCCGCGGCCGCAATAGACGCGATAATAGTGTGCTATGTCTGGAGTCAGCCAAGACAAAGTGTCTACTGCATGGCTCAGTCATTTAGAACAAATTTTGAAAGACATGGAAACTCTTCCACTTTCATTATTTAAAAAGAAACTGAAGCGTTTTAGTGCCGAAAGCATAATATAATATTAAGGAGTTACTAATTGAGAAACAATTTTTAAGCTAATGGTGCCGATTCTCTTGTACACCGAACTAAACTATCACTAAAATTCCTTACTTTTGGCTATGAGAATCTTGAAGCTATTCTGTAGTAAAAAGTCTCTAAATTTAAAAATTATTTTGACACAACTAAGAGCGAGGCCCCATTAGTGCGTTGCGCTGCGTTGCGTCGCGTCATCGCAACGGAACAACGCATTGTATGCCACACTTGTGTTGCGTTGACGCTGCGCCAACGCAACGCAAGAGGGCATGCACGCCGACGCAGCTGCGTCTCAGTTCAGCCTTTGCAATGGATAGATACAAACGTGTTCTTTTGTTGCTTTTATTACGGCACCGCCGAAATAAACGTAGAAATCATAGAAGATTCTGGATATCTCCTTTGATAGCATTAAGAAATAGTGATGGTCAGTTTTTTATGCAGGAATATAGGGAGTTGTTATTAGATGAAAAGACTTTTTTCAATTTTTTTCGAATGAGTGTGGCCAGCTTTAATAATTTGGTTGAAACCTTAAAACCACATATACAAAAGCAGTATACCAAATTCAGGAACCCTTTAGAACCAATTGAAATGATTGGTATTACATTGAGGTAAGTAATTCAAATATCATAATACTCGTAATGTTAATCAGTTATTAATTTATTATCTTTAAAAACAGTTTAATTTAAGTGTTACTATTAGGCAACAAAGCAAAGTTATAATCTTCTTCTTGACTATCATCAGTAAAATTATTAATCGTAGTGTTGGTTGAATAGGTAGCTTCGAATTCGTCTGTTCGATACGACGATGGCGATGGTGACTGGGCATGTTGTCCAGTTTGATATCCGCGTGACTGCAATGGTGTTGCTTGATACTGTTGTCCAGTTTGATATCCGCGTGACTGCAATGGTGTTGCTTGATACTGTTGTCCAGTTTGATATCCGCGTGATTGAAATGTTGTTGATTGAGTCTGTTCCCCGAACCGAATTTCGGTAATGATATTTATAACTTTGCTTTGGAACGTCAAAGTTTGTAATTCCGTAAAGCTGTCCAAAGAAGGCAAAATTCCTTTGAAAAATGATAAGTGGCGGTTTTCTTTCTCTTGCAACGCTTCTAAAGTTTGCGCCTCGAAATCATCTATTGCTTGGTTTGATCTCTTACGGCTTGCAGGCACGTAGCGAGAAGGACCTGGGGGTAACGAGGACATTTCTTTTGTAGGAAATGGAGAAGATGATAATGTGTTTTCATTTCGTTCCGTTTCTTCAGACACCATTTCAAGGCTACTGTCAGTTTTATTTTGGGCAACTTTCATCAAAAACAGCAACTGATGATAATAATGATATTTTTTCAATTGTTTTGCCCCTGATCCAGACGAACTGTTTTCTTTTATTTTTTTTACGTATCGAAAAAAGTTGTCCTTCACGCTTCTCCATTTTTTCACAACCTCGTTACCTGCAAAGAAAGAAAAAAATGTGTAAGTACCTAACTTGTCTACACTGACCAATCTAAATGGGCCACCCTGTTTATTTTTTGTGTTTCTATTTCAGGTACTTAGGCAGCGGAAATTCGATAAACGATTTGCATTTCAAATTTAAACGTGGAAGAGCAACAATTTCTAGAACTATTTCGTCAGTTTGTCAAGCTATATGGAAATATGTTCGACCACAGTACTTAGAAGAGATCACAGTAGAAAAACTACAAAATATTGCATTAGATTTTGATCTCAAAGCTAACTTTCCTCATTGCTTTGGGGCAATTGATGGGAAACATATACGTTTAATAAAACCAGACAAAAGTGGCTCTTTGTTTTATAATTATAAAAATTATTTTTCAATTGTTTTGCTGGCGGTTGTTGACTCAAATTATAAGTTTGTTTTTGTCGACGTGGGTGCATATGGTAAGGAAAGTGATTCTACTATTTTTAGAAATTCGACACTGTACAAGCTTTTAATGAGAAATGAATTACCATTGCCTGATCCACAACCACTTGGAAATGATCATAATAACGAGCCACCAATCCCTTATGTACTCGTCGGTGATGAAGCATTTGGTTTAAGTAAGCATGTTATGCGCCCATACGGCGGATCCAATCTCAATGTGAAACAAAGAGTTTATAATTATCGCCTTAGCAGAGCTCGTAGATACGTGGAATGTGCATTTGGGATCATGGCAAATAAATGGCGCATTTTACATAGGCCAATTGATACGTCATATGATTTAACTATTAATATTGCGAAAGCATGTTGTGTTTTACACAATTTTGTTATACAACACGATGGGTTAAAACAACAAGACAATATGGCAATAAGTAGGTTCCCACAATTGAGACCCCATAGCAGTGAAGAATCATTAGCCGAAAATTTTATCAGAGATCAATTTGCTAATTACTTTATGAGTCCAGAAGGGGCTTTACCATGGCAGTTGAAAAAGATATAAATTAACTTATGTATTGAATTTACAAATAATATAATAAATACCAACTCACCAATCTTGTTCTTTTTTTGGTCCTCAAACTCGTCGTAATCTTGAAATATTTTTTTACAAACAGCTACCCATTCATTCGCTTTACGAAATTTATCACTGTAATGTTCGTGTGATTTATCCCATATAATGGGTCTTTCTTGGACCAAGGATATGAGAAAATCTATATCAATATCCTGCTCACTCATGGTAAGATAAAAAATGTCGTTACGCTCGTCTAGCTTCCTCCTCTAGCAGTGCATCACTGTCCGTCGTCGCAGCGGAGCTCCGACAACGCAGCGCATCACCCCCCCTCCCGCTTCGTCTCTTGTCCGTCGATCCGTTGAAACGTCGCGCGCGACGACGCAACGGTCTAATGGGGCATGTTATAAAAAATGTATGGAAAACGACGCAGCGACGACGCTGCGACGACGCAACGCAGCGCAACGCACTAATGGGGCCTCGCTCTAAATCGAATTTGACAATTGCGACTCCACGTGGTACATACTTGTTTGCCCTACCCCGTGAATTTTTTTAGAGCCGGAGGCGCGCAATGGCGCAGCCTCGACGTGTTTTATATGGAATTTTTCACATTTTGTATGGAAAATAAAAATATACAATGTGTATCTGGACTTACGACATTAAATTAAAACAAGCACAGTACTAGTCCATAGAAACATTTTAAAAGACGAAGATTAGTAGTTAATGGAAAATTGAAAAATTGCAATTTTCAAACAAAATAAATAGCAGAATCAACTGCATAAAAAGTAAACACGCTTTAACTACGAAAAGTCACTAACCTGTTGCGCGGCCCGATGCGGGTCGCGGCGGGGGGCGGCGCCTGCGCGGCGGTGCGGGGCGTAGGTGGACGTGGGTAGGTAGTTTAGTCGGAGAACAACAAATTAGCGGCATAAACTCACTAAGTTGCGCGTTGTTAATTAAAAGATCACTGATTGAATAATTAATCACATAATATCACATCACAATCAGAATTTACATCAATAGCCAAATTTTTAAATTTTCAAGGTTTCCACCGTTGTTCATTATGCACAAGCGACATCGATACCTAATTAACTAACACTGAACAATAAGTCACACTAAATCGTCTTTAATCACAAATAACAACTATTTTTTTTTCACAAAATCACGACAATGCGCGCGCGGCTCGTCTCGTAATAAACAAAGTAGCGGTGTGCGCTCCTCAAAGGGAGCCGCTGCACTGACACGACACTGACCGAGTCCCGAGACTTTTTGCCGAAAAAATTCCGCTCACACACACACTCGCAATTGTCTATGCACCACTAATGCATAATTTGCGTAAGTAATATTTCTTTTTCTTTCTAATTGTAGTATTATTTTGTGGGACTGGGCGGGGCGCGTCAGAGTGGAATCGTATGACACCTTTCTCTGTCTCTCAAGCATATTGAGACGTAGAGGATAGAATCGTACGTTTTGCACAGGTTCTTGACCTTACAATGTTTACCTATTATTACGGACTCAGATCTACATCATGTTGAAAAATAAGAAAATGAAAAATAATTTCCTGTGGCTAAAGTATTCATTGGATATGATTGATTTTTTGTATACGGGTAAAGAACATGACACTCTTTACGTGGTTTTAAGAAATGTCAAGCGTCCTGCTCCACGTAGTATATTACCTACGTGTTGAGTATTAGGGTTATATGGGTTTTATAAAGGGGGTCGAAATTTCATTATTTTTGCGATAGGACACACCATTTTCGAGATATAAGCAAAAGAAAAGAAAAAAATCCAGTACAGTACTGTTTTTGCACCCGAATTCGAGATGTTCGTGTGAATTTTAGTTCATGACAACTAATAATAATCCACACCATTTTCAGTGGCGATTAAAAATGGTCAGAATTAGTTAGACAATTAAAATTTTAGGTGAAAAACGTCAAATTCAGTATTCTGAATTTGACGTTTTCACTAAAACGTTCGTTTTGCAAAATTGACATTTTCACTAAATTAAAATCTCAGTACAATCTTAGTGCTGTCAAACTAAAATATAGTTAAGTTGTGCCACTTTAGTCTATTTCAGAATGGGAAATCATCGTTTGACCGGAGTAAACTAAATTTTGGTTATTTTTAGTCTAGTTTAGACGCATTTGTGACAATAGAATCGGCACCACTGTGTATATATTTTGTACTTAATTAATTGTGTAATATTTTAAAATTTTATTTAATTATTTAGTAAAATGTTGAATGTTTTAAGTATTTTGCATGTCTACGAAAAAAAACTCTCTTATCTTTATAAAAAAGGAATTTACATTTAAGTACATTATTTTGTTAAAATAAATATCGTTAATCGGTACGTTATTCCAACATCTTAGGGATTAAGTACCTACAGTGGGTTTTAGTTTTCGATGGAGTTTACAATCGGGTAGCTTGACTTCGATTGAACAATAAAAGTATACTATAGTAGTCTTTGAATAAAATTATAATGATTGAATCGAGCGTTACCTACTACTTAGTATAGGTAAGTACCAACCATAGAAATATAAACATATCTATGGTACCAACACTCCACTATATCGCTCGTTTCGCTCCAGTCATCCTGTTAACCTCAACTTTACATGTTTTACCGTGTCCGTTATCAGTTTTTACACCAAATAATCCTTAGTAAACTTAATCATAAAATGTTACACAGAGCAAGCTGTGTGTATTTAGTTATAGTGAGAGCTACAAAAATTGGTGAGTTCTAAAATTAAAAAGCAATAATTGAGCATGTACTTATAAATAATAAAAATAAAAAAAACATATTAGTAAATAATACTTACGTTGGCTTTTATTTCTGTAACAGCTGTGGATCATGCCACAATCTGACTCGGCTTGACAATCAAAAGTTGAAAATTAATATACTTAGTGCACCCACAATTTCACCAGTTACCTATGTTTAAGTTCAGTAGTGTAGTTCTTGTCCTATCTAATCCTAATAAGACGCAGATATATTCCAGTGACCTTGAGTGGTTAGCTTGAGTGTTCTGTGCCTAGCTCACGCAACGCGTCGTACGTCCAGCCCGTATAATAGGACTCGCCCAGCAAGGAGCGCTGTCCCAAATTCATTTATTATACATAAATCAAAGGTATTTAAAAAAAACACGTATACTAAAAGATACATAATTAAATTATCTTAAAAATAGTGAAGGTTTCAGAAAAATACGCTTGATTGTTTTTGCGTGATTCTCAGATTATTAACCGCATTAGACATAACTTTACAAATAAATTACACTATGTAATATAAACATACTAAAATATTCACACATTAAGTTATTTAAAGAATGGTCAAATGTAACATATTTTTTTTACAAATTATTAACAGTACTAGTTTAGACGTGATCTTCAGTATAAAATCATTAAAAGTGGGTTAGTGTCACCTTAATATTATTTTCCTACCATTCTTTAGCATAGTTACATATTTCTGGTTGAAATCCATCGCCCCCTACTCCTTAGGACCCGAGATGGCGGCGCGTAGTTTTCCACGCGTGCCTCTCTATGATGTAAGGGGGGAGTTTAACACCTCACTCCCCCCAAACTCGAGGTGGCCCGCAGAGGCGGGCCGGCACTAGCCAGGGATCGCGGAAGTCGCATTAGATCCCGTGATCCCCGGCGCAAGTGTGAGACGCAACACCGGGGTGGTGTAAGTCAGTAAGAGTCTGACAGACCCCTCTGCCTTCCCCAGGGCGGAGGACATCCATGAGGATTTCCCCCGTAAAAAAATAAAGGGCTACAGACTCTACGTAGTGGCATATGTTACAGGGCTCATGTTACTGACTTTTATGTTTCAGCTGAAACGGAGTCTGCTACTCGTTTTTGTATGCCAGCTGCAGGACTCGCTGTTATTATTATATTGTTGAAAATATATTTCACTATAAAGAAACATTGTTGTAGAAAATCTAAGCAAGGGTTACCACCGAGTGAAATCGACGTAAGTTGTCCTTTTGAAACCTTCCAGTCTTCTTCTTTTCGAGTTGATGGTACTTTTTTGAATTAGTTGTGCCCAGTAGGTGGCCACGTTCATAGCAGCGCCAGTGGCATTCATTAGATGCTCTAAAGTGTAGGTGTGAGGTGCATAGATACTTGGGATATTTCAGCAAGTCGGACATGATCTGGACAGCACCGCACTCTCAGTGGGTGTGTGGCTCAAGAGCGGGCGTTTTGTGGAACTGTCTTATATAATCTTGAAGTTCGAAAACTACTGATTCCCTGCCTAGTTTGAATAAATGACTTTTGATTTTGTTGGACGGGTCAATAATCCCTCATTTATTTTCCTATGCAACCTCAAAACATGTATTAGAAAATTTTGTTCACATTCTTAGGCCATTTCTGTACAATGATAGAAAAATAATTACTTAAACCATAAAAAAATATACAAATCTAATTCAATAATTACGAACCATCGCTTATGCACAGACAGAAGATGCATTGCGAGCTAATACGCTAATTTACTCTTATTTACCAAAGTTGCCATTTATTTATTTATTTATTTATAATAATAACTACTATACTATTACTATAGTATTATTTGTTCATTAGTACATTAACTATTTATGCAATTCCTAGCCTAAAACACAGTTTCAACCTTGTTAAGGCAATTATGCAACTGTTGTATTTTAATTGTAAAATTATTTATGGTAAATGTGATCCCTTTCATAAATAAACGATTATGATGACCTGGGGACTAGGTATTGAGCATATGGGGCAATTTATTGAGGTGCTTCCTTGTACAATTTATGCATTGAATCAGTGGATAGACTGTGTAGTATAAATCTTATGAAATAAGTTGAATGAAAGTCTGTTTTTACTTTCAGTTTTACCTGAACATCCTCTCAATATTCCAAACTCAGAATGAACGGGAGTCTGCCGAGTTGGAAAATCACTACGAAGAAATTGTATGGTCAACATCCAAACGAATGCAAAACGAACGTAGGTATAACAGTAATCACAACAGCTCTTTATCATTTAAATAATTATTAGATAAAGTGTTTTAGTTTTATTTAGTAGGTCTAGGTAGGTAGGTAGGGTAGGTCCATAGGTCTTGGTCAAGTTTAATTTAATATGTTAATATATGACTGTTACCGGAATTAAAGAAATAATTATTACAATGTTATTTTATTAATTTAATGTATCGAATAAACTCTTGAAACAACATAATTATTGACTTCCTTGTCAAGACTCTTACGAACATTTTCAACCTATGCCTGCAAACAGGTACTTACCTATTTTCCCATCCCAACTAAAATGCTCCAAAGTCCGTCCAACTTTTAAGGGTGGCGATAAAAATGTAATCACTAACCATCGCTCGATCTCAATTCACCCCTCTATGTCCAAATTTTTAGAAAAGATAATATATAGCAAACTACTTGCTAATAATCAGATCGGTTTCAGAGCTGATAAATCTACGGACGAAACAGTCTCTACCTTTATAGCTAGAGGCACACGAACGTGTTTGTCCATATTTCTGGATATTAACACCATCAAATAGTTAGGGGTTTTGATAGTCAGTAATCTCAGCTTTAAAGACCTAAAACTATTTAGTGCTCGAGCCAGTAAGCTCATAATATACGTCTTCAAGAAGCAGAGACATGTTGTGGATGCTTTGTTATTAAAACAAATCAACTTTGCCTTATGCTAGTCTGTTATAAGTAAGTAAGTAAGTAAAGTTTATTTGTTTAAACATGGTGTACATGATACATTGCATGCAAGATAGTAATGGGATACAGAAAAGTTCTAACATGTTCAGCCGCATAACGTGGCGTACAAATTGGTAGGAAGAGATGGTGCATAAACCGTGATAATATTCATCAAAATTACATTTCTTCATTATTTATCAAAGATTAGGTATAATTACAATTCAATAAGCATATTTTTTATATACAATTCAATGTCAAAGTAGTCATAAAATAAATGGATCGATAAAAATATTAATTAATGTCATTAAAAAATTCAATTCCAAATTACAATTAAAAAAAAAAACAAATATAAATATTAATTTATTTATTAATTTAAATTATTATTATGACGTATTGAATTTTATCCTGGAGAGGAGCTCCTAAAACTGTTATAAAACCTATTGATGTTGCGAAACGCGTTATCCTAAAGGTCTGCACTTTTAAGCCTTCAAATTTATTATACCAATACTGTGAAGTACTTACGGTCCGTCAGCTCATCCTACTTACTACCGTTCTAAGGCAACATAAAGATATGAATTCTGACTCCAACCATAAACGTAGGCGTGTGCAATCGTAAACACCAACCACACACAACCTTCATTAGAAGATTTTTTATATTCTTGGGTCTCTATACCTATAGTAAAATTAAGCCCACGTTTGCACGAACGTAAAAATATCGCGGCGGGATTTTATCGCGCAATGGATTTTCAACTCCCGGTGTTAAGAGCGGCCAACCCGTCATACTTTTCATACAAACGCTCGTACGTGCTTATGGCGTTGTAACACATCTCCATTTGATTTTTTGTAACTAATATGTATCTTGTGCACTAATACCTAGGATTCTATGAAAGCAACATACCTAAAGAAAATTTGAGAAACAAATTCAGTATAAGCCTCCAAAAATCAGCTTTTATGCACAAATTTCACCTGAACTTTGGCCGGTCATAATGTACTCATAAATAGTAAAAGTAAAGAAAAAATCTGCATAGAAACCTTGCACATGTAATGGAGATTCTAAATGACAAAAAAATTATTTCAAAAGCTTGTAAGGCTTACTCAAAAACACGTAATTCCTGAAACAAATTTTTACACACTATTTTTCGTACAATGTTATCGCGTTCTCACTTGCTTGTTAGTAGTTCTCACTTGCGCTCGATGAAACAATAAGCTTTTCGAACATGCTGGCGTTGTCGATAGACGGGCCGGGAAGGGCCCTCTTAAGAGCCGAGAGATGCCGAGCGTTGAGGATCCAACGCGTTGAAATAATACACTTAGTTTTTAACTCTCAGCGCTGAGCAGAGCGTTGAAAATCCAATGCACGACAAAAAATCTCCGCGGTTTTAATACGTCCGTGCCAACGTAGGCTAACTCTTACTTACATATCTGTTCGCTAAACAGGACCCAGTGTAAGAAAGAAAAGACTACCAGTGAACGACTAAGTACTTTTTGACACTATCTTATGATGAGACAGAAAAACTTTTAACCGTACCAGTGATCTTCAACAACTTTTTACTACCTTCTCAACTTATACACACATTTGCATTGCAAATCTATGAAATGAATGAATGATGAATCTAAAAAATATGAAGCTCTGTGTTTACAGAGCTTCATATTATTGGTTAAATCGAAATTGAGTTTGAGTTCCGATTTTGGTTTTATTTATCGCCTCGCAACTTTCTACGTACAGCTATTATTATTATGCAAGTTACGTATTATTACGTCGGCACGGTTAGCGCAGTGGTTAAGCGATTGACTGCTGCAGTGCGTGGCGCGGGTTCGATTCCCGCACGGAACAAATATTTGTATGACCTACAAGTAGTTGTTTCGGGTCTGGCTATTTGTGTATGTGAGTTTAAATGTTTGTAAGCGCAACTACGATACAGGAGAAATTCCTAGTTTAAAAAAAAAAAAAAGTAATACCTACTGAAAACGGTGGCAGTAGATAAGTTCGAGGAAGGAAAATACTAAAGTTACAAACATCGAATGAATTTGGTATTATTACGGGGAAAATGATCACTTGTAATAGCTGGCATCAACTGCGTACAATGCGCAGAAAATACTCATTTACTTATTAAATTATTACTTTTACACTTTACAATCATTTATTTGTTCATTTTAAGGCTGCAGGGTGCAGGCCAGCGGCGGGACCCTGTGGGTCGCCGCCGTCTGCCTGTTGGTCACAGGGCTTTTGTCTGTTCAAACCAGGTTTAAATGTAATATTATATAGGTAATATAAGTAGCCAGTTAAATTTTACAAAATTTATCTGGCTGCTTATATTACCTATATTACATTTAAACCACAATTTGTGCTACGAACCTACAATAGAGGCCATCCTCTTCACGGTCAGGGCCTTCAGAACGAACGCCAACTAAATATTCATGATTCGTATGTAGATACAGCCACTTGATTACACAGATAAATATATTTATCTGGGGAAACAAATTAGTTTTGACAGAAAAAATAACGAACTTGAAGTCGAAAGAAGAGTGCAACAAACATGGAACAAATACTGGGGTTTAAAGGAAATCTTTAAAAGTAACCTCCCTATCCATCAAAACGAAAGTTATAAACTCCAGTCTCCTGCCATGCTTGACGTACGGATGCCAGACGTGGAAATTCACCTCTAAACTCAAAAGTAAAATTACAACCTGTCAACGAGGACTAGAGCGCAGCATGCTTAAAATAAATAAATTATATAAAATACGACACACAAAAATAAGGTCAATAACAAAAGCAACAAATGCATTGAGTTATGCACAAAAACTCAAGTGGAAATGGGCAGGGCACGTCGCGGGGCTTAAGGATCAGAGATGGACCATAAAAGTGAGTGAATTTCTTGACTCTCCCTCTTCCCCTAGTTATTTGGCCCCCCACTTTCAGTACATTTGCGCCAACCACAATAGAAATCTACGTTCATCTCACAATCGTCTTCTTCAATGTCCCACTCACCGCACAGACTTCATTCACTCTTCCTTCTTCTTTCAGTCTATCTCTCTGTGTGTGACCGATTATCTTTTAAAATTAAAGTTCGCGAGCACATTCGCAAGAAGCTGGCAGTATCATCACAACGGTAATGTTTTCCCATTGTTTGTCTTATTTATGCTTATATTTATATATAATTAGGTGTATTTATTATATTTATACTTCTTAATAGGTAAATATGTATATCTTTATATTTAAATAAATGTTTTTTCCTCAACTCTCGCTATTGCACCTACCACTGTTTGTCTCTGCATCACCCAAAGGTTGACTGGTAGAAAATGCCTGTGGCATTAAGTCCGCCTCTGTACATTTTTGTGCTTGAAGCATAAATAAATAAATAAAAGTGACAATTTGGAAAGGTCCTCCAGGTAAAAGGAGAAGAGGAAGACCGTTGACACGTTGGGAAGATGAGATCGCAAGGACAGCCGGCCCAAACTGGAAATCGATCGCACAGGACAGAGACAAATGGGCATCTTTGGAGGAGGCCTTCACCTAATATGGGGTTCCTGCAGATATTGTCATATGAAACTAAATTATGTTATATTAAATTATTGTGTTATGTTAAATTAGTTAATAAGTAAAGCAGTAACGGAAACAAACTAGCTATGCGTATTATAAAATAAGAAAAGTAAAATAATCAAAGAAAAGAAAAACTAGTTATGTAAAGTAAATTTGTTAAGTAATTCAAAAACAATGTAAAGTAATTAGTAGGAAATAAAAGGCTTTTTGATTTTATTTTATTTATTTATGTAAATACAGACGCCAGCACTTTAACCTACTACCATGTGTCAAATTTCTTTAATCGATTTTCAGCTTTATCACTACAGTATAAGGTTCAAAGTAGATTGGGAAAATTTGACAGTGTCGGGTAGGTTGATGTGCTGGCGTCAGTACATTTGTATTATAGAACCCACTTGACATTTCGTTAACTTCTTACTTGGTGGGCTCAAAATTATCAGAATTTCAACGGTTGGGACATGCCAGACTACAAACGGACTTTGACACGCCCAAGAAAGGACAGTCGGTCCGTAGTGTCCGTACCTACATTGTAGACCACATATCGGATACACCACCAACCCACCGTCGCGGTCATCACACCAGTCATGAGACTTTACTTACCTACCTACATCCCGGAGACCAGATCCACCCCCGTTATCTTTATTCTTTAACAAAATGAAGAAGTCTTTTCTCTTAATCTTCAATAGATTGTCTTGTGTCGGCACAAAAACAGGTTTACGCTGCGACGGTCTGTCAAGAGAAGCAGGCGGCAGCGGGGCCGACCCCCCGGCGCCAAGCAAACGCGCCGAACAACCTGTAACAATACCTTGGATGAACAACCTGTAACAGTATTAATATTATAAACAAGTATGAACAGCCTATGTTGTTGCCAATAAATGTACAGAGGCGAACTTAATGCCACAGGCATTTTCTACCAGTCAACCTTTGGGTGATGCAGAGACAAACAGTGGTAGGTGCAATAGCGAGAATTGAGGAAAAAAATATTTATTTAAATATAAAGATATACATATATACCTATTAAAAACTATAAATATAATAAATACACCTAATTATTTATAAACATAAGAACAAACAATGGGAAAACATTATTACATTAGGAAGAGTGATGAAGTCTGTGCGGTGAGTGGGACATTGAAGAAGACGATTGTGAGATGAACGTAGATTTCTATTGTGGTTGGCGCAAATGTACTGAAAGTTGGGGGCCAAATAACTAGGGGAAGAGGGAGAGTCAAGAAATGAAAACAAGGTGGTCAGCGCCCTTTGCTCTCTGCGCTGGCGTATGGGCAAATATTACCTTACAAGCGACCGATGCGCAGAGACATGATCATATTTACGCATTTTCCCGCTTACAGCCCTCCTCTGTGTGAGAGGGACTGAGCTGTAACGCACCACGCGGGCCCAGAGCAGGTTGGTGGTGTTTTTTCCGAAATTTTGGCTATAGGAAATTCCCGTTTTCCTTCACTATTTTGAGTAAAGAGGTGATGAAATAAATGGACAAAGTGAACCTGGGTTCGATTCAGAACCCACGAGCTTACTGCTACAACTCGGGCCCGTTAACACTAGGTCTCCACTGTTCTCTTTTATATGAGGACATTAATGTAATTTTCACTAACACTAGATGACACCTTAATGAATGCCTAAATAAAAATGTGTTTTTGGATTTTCAACTTTCGGCTCAGAGCCGGAAGCAGAAACGAGCATTAGTGTAAGATATAAGATAAAATAGGTAGTCCGTATTCGAGGAAAAAAAATTAGTAAGAAATATTACCATACCATCTTTACTTCAGTTATCCAAGTATCGAAAATCGATCCCTCTTCGAATCTTATGAAGTCATGGCTGCGTGTTCGACAGTGCGGCGCCTGAAAATCAACACTTACACGGGCAACCAATGATATTATATGTAAAAAGAGGTAGATAGGTTATAAACGTTCCGCAAGTGGCACGTCAAAAGTTGGCTAATTAGCCACATTTTCTTCGTTTTGTCTCTTTTCGCTCCCGATAATTTCGACATGCCATCCTACTTCCACGTGTCATATAATAGTGTGACATAGTGACGTTTTTGAAGATAGAATGTTCGGTAGGTAACCTATCTACGTCTTTTTACTTCTAATATCATTGCGGGCAACTATAATTTAACAATTCTTGTCCGTAAATTGCTCGATATTGCTCCAACGACATTATTTTTCTCTATCGAGTTCCGCGTGTAAGTGCAACAAAAAGGTAATATTAGGTACAAACATGAAGATTAATGCATGTTTTTAAAACTGGTCAAGTGTAAGCATAAGTAGATAATTTACCTTCTATTTATTTTTGCTACGTACTCATAGAAGCTATATATACCTATTCAGTGAAAATTTCCCTGTGACATACAGCAGACAGATCGACAGACAGCCGGATTAAGCTAAGTAAAAGGGTTCTGTTCCTTTGGCACCTACCTACTTGGTACACAGCTCTAAAAGCACATATACGAAATACGGAATATGAGGACGGAATACGTAATATGGTGTGACGTCAAACTTATGGCCTGATTATTTTCCCTATTTTTCAAACCAGCAAAGCGCAACTTCTATCGACTTATCACACCTCATATTCTGTTTTTTTTAGCTCTGTTAGTATCGAAACTGTTTCTAAAGAATAAAAGTACCTATTGATAGGAATAATCTTTCTACCGAAGGCTTCCGCTCGGGACTGTCGCCGGACCGCCAAGCTGTTTACGCCAAGTTTGATAAATAATAATTTAAAAAGCCCTTCCTATCCTATACATGCCACCATCATTGCCTGCCTAGCCCCTTTTACCGCTAGTGTACAGCGTGATGATTTTGCATTGCTAATCTGCAATTTTGTAACATTTTGTTTCGTCTTATTTTATTACATTCCCGCTGTAAACTGTAAAATAACACAGACATAATGCACTATTGCTCATCCCCCATAGCAAATAGCGTGATTTATATCCTACGTGTTGACCGACATTTAAGTAATAGTTTTACATTATTTTAGCAGAATCCATGCAGTATGTTTTGCGTACCTAAAGCTTGGACTTTCATAGGTACAGAACAGATATGCAGATAAAAAATCTAAAAAAGTTCATTGATGCCTCTGATAGCGCGGGAGTAAAGCCTCGCACAGACTGGCGCGACGCAACTAACAAAACAACTTCTAAGAAAACTTCACGGTAGAACAATTGAGAGCAACAGCGCGCCCGCGCCATTCTGCACGAAGCTTAAAGTCAAATAAATAAAGCTAGTAGTTAAATAAAGTAGCTGCCCCTATACATGCCATTATTACTTAGCTCCTTGTAACATGGCGTGTCGTTAAATAATCCCGCGGCAAACTGATAAGTATCAGGGACATACTGCAGTATTGCTCATCCCCATTGCAAATAGCAAGAGATTTATAGCCTACGTGTTGGCTGACCTTTAGGGAATGGTTTTGCAAAATTTTAACAGAATCCATTCAGTATGTTTTGCGTAAAGCTTGGACATACATAGGAACAGAACAGATAAGCAGAGAAAAAATCTAAAAACTTTACTGTCGGTATTAGTATCGTTCTCACCTCGTTGCAATTACTTATTCTTAATAATATTAAACGTGCGGATTTAAACTCTTAAAGATTTTACTATAAGGAAATATTCAATAGTTAAATATATCAATCTAACACAAGCTTGCATAGCATTATGCTGAATTTCATTTGCGGGAATTTTTTGAAAAACGTTATTTACGATGGGTTTCATGTGTTTTTTAAAAAACCTGGACGAATTGTTTAGTTTTTACAGCTAGGTAAATTTTACGCACTATTCTCAATAAAATAATGATAAGCACAAAAAATGTCCTTATGTTTTATGAGCTAGATTGAAAGCAATTGACATGTTGAGAATAAGACGTATAGTGTTAGTGTCCATGAATGATGATTTCGGTGACTGTAATGACGAAATGTTGCACCGAATGACAAACAGATTATTATTTCAAAGTCAGCTTTATTGTAATAAAAAATAGAGGTACATATTCATTAACATAACATACCATATTTTTATTATTATCAGAATCTTTTTAGTAGACACATGAATTCATGATTTTAGATTATTTATTAGAAACTTTTGTTTGTTAAAAAATATTCTTAAATAAAATATAACATTTTAATCAAATTTTCATAATACTTGAGGTATTATGTTTTATTTTATTTTATATATATATTTAATCAATAGGATTTGGTCTTACTTGGGTTAGTTTAGTGGATTTATGTACAAAACGCCTCATGTGAACTAAGGAATCCCAAGGACGATGACGTCACGAAAAATCCTGCATCACGCAAGCAAAGTTATCGGCTTGCTATCATATCAACACCTCCACATCAATATTACCATTTTCCTACCGTTTAGGCAAACAAATAAAGGGGCCCGTAGGTATTAGCGGGCCCACACCCCCGCAAGGGAGCGTCGCGATATTTCGACACATGTATTCCTATTTCCCGTTTGGCAGTAGCCTACTAGTCACAACACGCGTCTGTTCGGACGATCCTCCCTTTTCTTCAGAAGATGAGGAATTTCATACATTATTCCTCATACCTCTATAACGGTGATCCTGAATATGAATGTCAGCGCAGATTTGTGCAGCTGCTTCATCATGACGACATCATCATCCCTTCCTCAAGTTCGCAAGCGGTGCGTCACACAGCCACCCTGCACCCACTACCTTTACAGGAGTGTGTGGCTTTAACAGGAGTTCTAACCACCTAGAAGTTAGTTAGAACTACGTAATTAAAAGATTTTACGCTTTTTAAGAGATCATTCATTTTTGTTCTCATTCATTTTAACTACGAAATTGAGGGTTTTTTTTTTAATTATTGACCATTTACGTTTTTTAATAAGAACCTATGTGTGCTAAGTGTGAGTTCATCGTTTTGATTTCACTACTGTTCCATGATGTGGTGACCTCACACAGTTTTTGGAGGTGGGTTGCAGCATGAGCGTCATTTGATTAGGGTTTTTCAAACAAGATCCAACAACCCCTCCACCCAGGGCAGTTCTGGAAAATTGTTCATTACGATCTTTATTGTATATGTGCCAACGATTTGTAATCAAATAAATGTGATTTTTCATACAAAATAAATTGTTTCACCGCTTTTCCCCCCCACAAGGACTGATTTAAAAAAAATCGTTGAATGCCTTTCCGTTATTTTACTGTATAATTATATAAATAAATTTTCAAGTAAATCGAAGCAAGCAATAAAACACCCCTAAAACCTTAACTACCCCTTTTACAAATTTGTGGCTTGAACTTCTAAAAATCCAAAAATATGTAATTGAATTTTTTTATCAAGATTATTAATGTTGAGTTTCAAATTCATCGGACCGCTCGCGATCGTTACTATTCTTACATACAAACTTTAGTATCCCCGAAATGTATTGGTTTTGATAATCTAATAATGTCAAATTTTGTTATTTACTAGGTATTCGTGCCAAGTTAAGTTTTTATATCAAATTAGTAAGATTTTGTATTTAAACAAATTCACCCCTTTTCACCCCCTTAACGGTCCATTATCGTAAAATCCTTTCTAAATAAAAACTACTAATGACGACTAATGACTTTACTAATAATGACGGATTGTGCTAAAACATGTTTATGAAGTAAGATTTAAAATAAAGATTCTCGCTTAAAGATAAACTCATGAGCGATTTACAATAGTTCCATTATGATTATGAACAACAGTGCACATTATCTAGATAAGTTAGATGACACAAATCATATTTTTTTGTGACAATATTTTTGAGAACTAGCCTCAAATAATGAGGTATTCCTCGAAGCGCTACCATTTTGAGGCGCTCCTAATGAGGCGCTCCTTTTTTATTCCTCGGAGCGCACCTTTTAGTAGCGCTCCCGATAGCAATTAAAAATATTAAAATTTTATTCCTCGAAGCGCGCCTATGATTAACTTTCGAGTAGAGATAGGATACTAACTGAAACTATCGATAATAAATAAAACACGTTATTTTATACAATTTGCAAAAACTCTGTACTCCTTGACCATATATCCTTAGCAAAACTCTACTCCCTTTAGCGTATCGGGCACGACTGCCGACATTCGGCAGCATTACACAAACACCTAACCATAAATTATCTGAGACATTACATTCGTGTTTCACGTCAAACAATACACTACTCGCAAACATTGTGGAGACTATTTTTTTTTTTGTGACATTCTTTTAGATTGATTCATTTTTGATTGTTTGTTTATAAATGTATTTGATCATGTTTTATTTTGAAGTCATGTTTTAGTTATTGGTTTAAAGTTATCGTCAAATATTTTTTATTCAGTCGCTTGCATAAATTACGTCACCAAGACTAAGTGGTGTGGTGTTTGGTAACGGGGGTGAATGACGATTTGCGTGATGCTTTGTTTGTTTTCGACAGGTATATGCATATATTGAATAATGCACCTTCAAGTTCATCCTATAAGATTTTTTTTGTAAAACAGTGTTAAATTGTTTAAAGAAAAACATATGTAGCCGGAAAGTGTTTTTCGCCGAAACAAAGAAACACTCATTAACCATAAGATGAATACTATGCCATCGATGAGAGGTGTACAATAGGACATTGTACACCGTGAATGCAAATGAAACATGCCACTGATTACCGCCACACACGGAATGTTTCAGTTTCGTTATTATTACTGATCACCGCAACGCACGGAACCTTTCAGTCTCATAACTACACTGATTGATCACCGCAACTCACGGAATGTTTCAGTTTCATAACTACACTGATCACCGCCACACACGGAATGTTTCAGTTTCGTTATTATTACTGATCACCGCAACGCACGGAACCTTTCAGTCTCATAACTACACTGATTGATCACCGCAACTCACGGAATGTTTCAGTTTCATAACTACACTGATCACCGCCACACACGGAATGTTTCAGTTTCGTTATTATTACTGATCACCGCAACGCACGGAACCTTTCAGTCTCATAACTACACTGATTGATCACCGCAACTCACGGAATGTTTCAGTTTCATAACTACACTGATCACCGCCACTCACGGAATGTTTCAGTTTTGTTATTATTACTGATCACCGCAACTCACGGAATATTTCAGTTTCATAACTAAGTACACTGATCACCGCCACACACGGAATGTTTCAGTTTCGTTATTATTACTGATCACCGCAACGCACGGAACCTTTCAGTCTTATAACTACACTGATTGATCACCGCAACTCACGGAATATTTCAGTTTCATAACTACACTGATCACCGCCACTCACGGAATGTTTCAGTTTTGTTATTATTACTGATCACCGCAACGCACGGAACCTTTCAGTCTCATAACTACCCTGATTGATCACCGCAACTCACGGAATATTTCAGTTTCATAACTACACTGATCACCGCCACACACGGAATGTTTCAGTTTCGTTATTATTACTGATCACCACAACGCACGGAACCTTTCAGTCTCATAACTACACTGATTGATCACCGCAACTCACGGAATATTTCAGTTTCATAACTACACTGATCACCGCCACACACGGAATGTTTCAGTTTCGTTATTATTACTGATCACCGCAACGCATGGTACCTTTCAGTCTCATAACTACACTGACTGATCACCGCAACTCACGGAATATTTCAGTTTCATAACTAAGTACACTGATCACCGCCACACACGGAATGTTTCAGTTTTGTTATTATTACTGATCACCGCAACTCACGGAATATTTCAGTTTCATAACTAAGTACACTGATCACCGCCACACACGGAATGTTTCAGTCTTATAACTACACTGATTGATCACCGCAACTCACGGAATATTTCAGTTTCATAACTACACTGATCACCGCCACTCACGGAATGTTTCAGTTTTGTTATTATTACTGATCACCGCAACGCACGGAACCTTTCAGTCTCATAACTACCCTGATTGATCACCGCAACTCACGGAATATTTCAGTTTCATAACTACACTGATCACCGCCACACACGGAATGTTTCAGTTTCGTTATTATTACTGATCACCACAACGCACGGAACCTTTCAGTCTCATAACTACACTGATTGATCACCGCAACTCACGGAATATTTCAGTTTCATAACTACACTGATCACCGCCACACACGGAATGTTTCAGTTTCGTTATTATTACTGATCACCGCAACGCATGGTACCTTTCAGTCTCATAACTACACTGACTGATCACCGCAACTCACGGAATATTTCAGTTTCATAACTAAGTACACTGATCACCGCCACACACGGAATGTTTCAGTTTCGTTATTATTACTGATCACCGCAACGCACGGAACCTTTCAGTCTCATAACTACACTGATTGATCACCGCAACTCACGGAATATTTCAGTTTCATAACTAAGTACACTGATCACCGCCACACACGGAATGTTTCAGTTTCGTTATTATTACTGATCACCGCAACGCACGGAACCTTTCAGTCTCATAACTACACTGATTGATCACCGCAACTCACGGAATATTTCAGTTTCATAACTACACTGATCACCGCCACTCACGGAATGTTTCAGTTTTGTTATTATTACTGATCACCACAACGCACGAAACCTTTCAGTCTCATAACTACACTGAACACCGCCCCACACGTTGTGTTTCAGTTTCGTTGTGACAGATTAATTTATGATACAACGCCTCATGCGATAATCACATTAAGAGGGCCCTTCCCGGCCCGTCTATCGACAACGCGAGCATGTTCGAAAAGCTTGTTGTTTCATCCAGCGCAAGTGACAACTACTAACAAGCAAGTGAGAACGCGATAACATTGTACGAAAAATAGTGTGTAAAAATTTGTTTCAGGAAATACGCGTGTTTTTGAGTAAGCCTTACAAGCTTTTGAAATAAATTTTTGCCATTTAGAATCTCCATTACATTGTGCAAGGTTTCTATGCAGATGTTTTCTTTACTTTTACTATTTATGAGTACATTATGACCGGCCAAAGTTCAGGTGAAATTTGTGCAAAAAAGATGATTTTTGGAGGCTTATACTGAATTTGTTTCTCAAATTTTCTTTATTTTGCTTTCATAGAATCCTAGGTATAGTGCACAACATACATATTAGTTACAAAAAATCAAATAAAGATGTGTTACAACGCCATAATCACGTACGAGCGTTTGTATGAAAAGTATGACGGGTTGGGCGGGTTGGCCGCTCTTAATAATATTGTTTTCCTTTCGACTGTGCATAATCTACCTACCTTTTGTACATGGGTGTTTCTCCGTCTTGGTGAAAAAACACATTCCCGTGTCATATTTTGAAAACAATGAAACACTGAGACTGTTTTATTGAAAAGTTCTCATGGGATGAACTTGAAGGCGCATGAGAACTTTTAAACAAATGATTGAATATAATATGGATATACCTGTCGAAAACAAAAAAAGCATCACGCAAATTGTTATTCATCTTCGTTTCCCAACACCACCACTTACAGTCTTGTTGTTGTAATTTATAGACGCGACTGAATAAAAAAAAATGACGATAATTTTAACCAATAACTAATGTGAGTTCAAAATAAATTAAAATACGATCAAATACATTTAATAAATAAGAATGTTCTTGATCAACCTAAAACTGTCACAAAAAAACGTCGTAAGTCGCATCAATGTTTGCGAGTATCTTTCGACCTTAAACACGACACATAAGGCATTCGTGCCCGATTAGCTGAAAAAAGCACTAGTTTTTCTAAGGTTAGCCCTCATTTCTAGTTGTCTGAAAATATTCACAAAAAATTTAATTTGTGTCACCTAACTTATCTAGATAAATGTATTGTTGTTCATAACGAAACTATTGTATAAAGGCTCATGCAGACTAGCGCGACTTATCGCGCCACGCGACACCGGTATTTGTCCTACCGTGAAGTTTATTTAGAAATTGTTTTGTTAGAGTTGTGTTGCGCTGTCGCGGCGCGCCGTTCTGCACGACACTTAACACGCTCATGAGTTTATCTTTACGCGAGAATCTTTTTTTTCGGATTAGATTGTAAATCTCACTTCAATATGTTGCATTTTTGCGGATTGTGCCAAATTATGTTAAAATGCTATAACATGTTTTGGCACAATCCGTTATTTCTAGTAACGTCATTAGTAGTTTTTATGTAGAAAGGATTTTACGAAAGTCGACCCTTAAGGAGGTGAAAAGGAGTGAATTTGTTTATGTAAAAAATCTTACTAATTTGATATATAAACTTAACTTGGCACTAATAAGTACCTAGCAAATAACAAGTTGGACAGTATTACATTTTCAAAACTAATACCTTTCGGGGATATTAAAGTTTGTAAGGAAGAATAGTACCGAAAGGTCCGATGAATTTGAAACTCAACATTAATAAGCTTGATAAAAAAAATAAGAATTACATATTGATAAACTAACAGACTTAAACATACATACATGTTTCCCCGAAGGGTTGGGCAAAAATATTAATAATATGTACAAGTTTAAATTATATAAAAAGTGGGGGGGGGATAATTATAGGGCAAAAATTCGTCCGCATCGCTGTAAACAGGAAAAGTGCCCAAAAGGCTGGCAGCATTGCCACGTTGAATGACAATGATGATCCTTTGGCCAAAGAATAGGCCAGCCCTCTGGTCACGTGAAGAGTCGACCAGCCGCTTGGCGATGTCTTGAAAAACTAAGTGGGCACTCGGACCCCATGGCCCTAGTGTTTCAACCCCAAATGGCTCAAACATATAAGCCCCAATAAGATTGGAGTATTTGTACCGTTTGATGTTTTCCGCACCTGCAGCAGCAGCCCCAGCACAGCCCGCCGTGCTAGGAAGATGGGATGGCGCAAGGGTGTCGACGCACGTTGCATCCCACACCAAAGGCCTACCTACCTTCCAAGGCATTATGGTCATTCCATCTGGTCTCTTCCCATCGTCGCGTGCCAAACCATTGGGTTCTAAACACAGCTACAGCTGGCACTCCGGCGGTGACAAGAGCACGACGAATGATGTAATTATTGCTGGCGTGCCGTGCTATCCGGCCTGCGCTCTTACTGCAGGATAGGCCATGGTGTCCGAGACAGTCGACACCTTCACCGCATCGGCAGCGATGTGTGTGGCTCCCACACAAGAAGCGCCCAGACGCAGACAGGTAGTGAGCCGGAAGGTGGTATCACCCAGCATAGTGCTTATGTTGGGTGACGGTAGCGCCTGAAGCCAGAGACCCGACTCCCACTCACCCACAGCCAGGAGGCGGGCACGCTCAGCAGTATTGGTGGACGTATTAATAAGATTATTCCGTACAAATACATAAAATTTGGACCAAAACAACAGTATCTGATCAGGGTGAATGCCGAATGTAAATTAATTTTGTAGAGTCTGTCCGAAATGTCGTTGAAGTTTTTGATTTTTTCTTCGATGAAAGAAGGAAAGCTGTCTTCTAAAATTGGGGAACCTAGGAGCTGAAGTGAACTTTTTTCTAAAATTTTGATTTATATTTTGGGGCTATTGCATTAAATTTCTCAAGGGTCAATTGTCTGTCGGTAATGTCAGAAATGAAAATTTTGCCAATGGATTGTCTTTCAAAATGGTGTCTACATCACCTCCTAGCGTTCCATCATCCAAACACTACACGTTAAATTTTGAATTTAGTTTCTGTATAATTGCATGGATAGCCAAGCTGAAAATGATGGCCCGAGAGGGTCACCTTGTTGGCATCCTACTGCAGATTCCAAAACTTTGTCCTTGTATAGTAATTAAGAGGGGTACCTGTAACATTGCCACATAACACCATAAATTTCAGGTAGTTCCTTTTTGACTTCAGCCAACAAAGTGTCCCTGTTGACAGAGTTAAAGGCATTCTTAACGTCAACCTTGAGGATAGCCTCACATTTGTTGGAGTTTGAAAAGGTACAAAGGGCATGCACGACAGCCTCACAGCCCCCTCTCGAGCCGAAACCAAGCTGCAGAGGCTGAAACTTAACTGTAAGGGATTCGCTGTATAGCTTAAAGCATATTTTGGATGCCGTACGCCTGTAGGTGCACCCAACGGTGATGGGACGAATGCCGCCGTCCTTCTTACGCAAGGCACATGGGTTGGCCCCGTATAAGACATCGACCACGACCTCGTTCACACCGCCGGTGAGCATGAGTTTAATCAGAGCCGCGAGCTCCCTTAGAAGCGACTCACCAGCGTCCCCGGCACCTCAACTCAATAGATTCTTTAGATGTTGTGGAGTCAGGCCGTCGAGGCCGCCGGCGGAACCACTCCGGAAGGAGCTCACGGCTGCAATCAACTGGGGCGCCGAAACGTTTAGAAAGGTTGAATTTAGGAGGGTCGGGTCGGGGGGATCGGGAAAGGTGAGACTATCCGCAGGCGCTGGGTGTTTACTCTCTAGAGCTGTTAGCGTTTCTGGAGAGTAAGGCGCCATTACATATTCTTTGTTTTTTTTTTAATTGAACTCACAAATGGGTAAAAAGAGGTAATAAAATTTTTAGGGGAGGATTTTATTGCTTGCTTCGATTTACTTGAAAATTTATGTAAATAACCATACAGTCAAATAATGGAAACGTATTAAACGATTTTTCAAAAATCAATCCTTGTCGGGGTGAAACAATTTGTATGAAGAATCACATTCCTTTGATTACACATCTTTGGCTCATATAAATGTACAATAAAGATCATAATGAAATATTTTCGGAACTACCTCTTTTTTTTTGGGTGGGACTTCTTCAAGTGACTTCTCCCGCTCTGGGTGGAGCAGAGTGTCAGATTCTTACTGACTAAAACCCACTAACCCACCCGTGTTCCTTCAGTTGCCTGTGCATTGCCAAGGCCACGGTATCCCTTTCGGACTTTCCCGCAACCCCGGCAGGCATCGGTCCCATCGGACCCCTTCAATTGCTGACATTTCTTCAAGGCGCGCGGGGAAAACAACGTGCCGTCGACCCGGGCCTGGCCCGGACGGCGAGCTACCCATTGCTCACCGTCCGCAAGCCTCGTTCCGCCTCCTCCTTCCCATGCCCTCTCACTCCGTACCATGGCCTGGACCAGGGCCGAACGCGAAAGATCCCCGCCACCGATCGCCTCCACGAGGACACGGCGGTGCTCTGCCCAAGCCGGGCAGACCTCCACCATATGCTCCACCGTGTCCTCCGGGCGATCCACGCAGTGATGACACCCGGGCGTTTCCTCCCGCCTTATCCGAAACAGGAACCTCCCGAAACAGCCGTGTCCGGTGAGGACCTGCGTTAGGCGGAAGGTGAGGACGCCGTGGCACCCGTCTAGCCACTCCTCAAAGAGGGGAATTATCGCCGCAATGGTGGCGTGCCCAGCACTGGGTTGCGATAATCGCACTATCCATGATGCCATGAGATCCAGACGGACCTCTGTCCGCTCTACCGCGATTTCTCGCGGCATCGGAGTTAAGCCCCGGCGTTTCGCCTCCTCGCACCACTCCTAAATGTGCGCGAGGTCTTTTGCCTCCAGATCCTATGGCGGCAATCCGGCAAGGAGGCTCGCTACCTCACCGGAGACCGTGCGGTATCCCCGGACCAGCCGGGTGGCTATGACCCTCTGGGACGCGTTCAACCGGCGGGCTGGCCACCGCCTCAACGAACGCGCCCACACCGGTGCCCCGTAAAGGGCCATGGACCGCACTGTCTGACTGTGTAGGACGAGTCCTAGGTACTTCATCGTCGACTCGACGCCGATGTGAACCCCTCCTACCCTTATTTGGGAACCCGACGGTGGCGCGTTCCGAGGACCATGAAAACACATGGTCGCAGACTTGTGCAGGGCCACCTCGAGTCCCAATCGCCGGATTCTATCCACGATTGTCGCAATCCCGTGTGGCACTAGTTCGTCCGCCACCTGTTGCGACATCCCCTGTGCCATGACCAATGTGTCGTCAGCGTAACAAATGACACTGACGCCGCTGGGGAGGTCGGCGCGCAGCACCCAGTCGTATCCGATGTCCCACAGATGCGGCCCCAGGACCGATCCCTGTGGGACACCACACGACATCTCTCGCCGATTCCATTCTCCCTGGTGACCGGGGTAGATGACTCCGGAACTATCCTGGGTGGAGGGGTTGTTGGATTTTGTTTGATAAACCTAAATCAAATGACGCTCACCCACCTCCAAAAACTGTGTGAGGTCACTACATCCTGGAGCAGTAGTTAAATCAAAACGATGAACTCACATTTAGCAGCCACACATAGGTACTTATTTTAAAAACGTAACACATAAACATAACATCACACCTTGTTTCCCCGGAGGGTTGGGCAGAGGTGTACCTGTAGTAGGTACACCCACATTTCACCAGTTATGTTTAAGTCCCATGTAATAGGGGGCGGGCCTATTGCCATCAACCGGACACAAATCCAGACTCCGGGCTGCTACTGAGAAATTCTTGATAGAAAAACCCAATAACACTTTACCCGACCCGGGAATCGAACCCAGGACCACATGCTCAGCAGTAGCGCTTGCGACCACGCAAAAAACGTAAATGGTCAAAAAATAAAAAGAAGGTCAAATAATTACTTAAAAGGTGGCCGATTGCGTGTCGGCTTACGCAGTGAAGGATTTCGTTGCCAGAATGCAATTTACAAGGGTTGAGAACAGAAACTAATGATCTCTTAAAAAGCGTAAAAACGTTTAATTACTTACAGAGTTCTAACTAACTTCTAGGTGGTTAGAACTCCCGTTAAAGCCGTGGGTGCAGGGTGGCTGTGTGACGCACCGCTCGCGAACTTGAGGAAGGGATGATGATGACGTCACGATGAAATAGCTGCACAAACCGGCGCTGACATTCATATTCGGGATCACTGTTTTAGAGGTATGAGAAACAATGTGTAAAATTCCTCATCCTCCGGAGAAAAGAGAGGACCGTCCGAACAGACGTGTGTCGTGTCTATTCAGCTACTGCAAAACGGGAAATGGGAATAGGTACATGTGTCAAAATATCGCGAGACTCCCGCAAGGGGGCGTGGCGAGTGGAGACTTTATAGTGGCCCGCTAATATGAGACCCACGGCAGGAAAATGGAAATGTTGATGTGGGGATGTTGATTTGATAGCAAGCGGATAACTTTGCTTGCGCGATGCAGGATTTTGCGTGACGTAATTGGGATTGCTTAGTTCGCATGAGGCGTTTTGCAGATAAAACCACATAACTAACCCAAGTTAGACCAAAACCTAAGATTATGCGGTACTATAACAGTTTGATTAAAATTGTATATTTTATTTAAGAATATTTTTTAACAAACTAAAGATTCTAATAAATAATCTAATATCATGAGCCTACTAAAAACCATTCTGATAATAATAAAAAGATGGTAGGTAGTACCTATGTTATGTTAAAGAAAATGTTTCTTTTTTATTACCGTATAGATAGCCGACTTTGAAATAATAATCTGTTTGTCATTCGGTGCAACATACCGTCATTACAGTCACCGAAATCATCATTCATGGACACTAACACTATACGTTTTATCCTGAAAATGTCAATTTCTTTCAATCTTAATAGCTCATAAAAAATAAGGAAATTTCTTGTGCTTTTCACATTATTTTATTGAAAATAGTGCGTCAAATTTACCTAGCTGTAAAAACTAAACAATTCTCGGTATTTTTTCAAAAACACATAAATCCCGCCGTAAATAACCTTTTTCAAAAATTGAAATTCAGCATAATGCTATGGAATTTTGTTTTAGATTGATATATATTTAACTATTGAATATTTACTCATAATAAAATCATTAAGAGTTTAAATCCGCACATTTAATATTTTTAAGAATAAGTAATTGCAACGAGGTGGGAACGCAACTAATACCGAAAATATCGTTGTTAGATTTTTTCTCTGCTTATCTGTTCTGTACCTATGTATGTCCAAGCTTTACGCAAAACTTACTGAATGGATTCTGTTAAAAGAATGCATAACTACACTCGAGAGCAATGAATCCGGGTCACTTAAAGAATCCTAAAAATCTCGGAAACTAAAAATGCTAGGTTAATGCAATAAATTGTATTTAATAGACAATGTAATACTCCTTAAATGAAGGTATTAAAACCTCTTAGTTATTGTAAAGTTATATCATAAAAAAATCAAAATTGAAAAAGGGCCACTTTCGAAGATGGAACTACGAAATTACAGCATTTGGTTTTGCTTTTGTTTGTAATCTGTCATTTATGTGGGTACATAAACCATGTTGATAGTGTTCTATATTCATTATTCAAGCTGAAATTATGTCGCTTACGCCTGAAGAATGCACCAGAATACTTACAATGCTGGAAACCGGCCGGAGTCAGCGCGATACAGCCAGGACTGTCGGTGTGTCGCTGTCAACAGTACAAAGAGTTCTCCGACGTTACGAAGAAACTGGTTCTAACCTACGCAGACCAGGAACGGGCAGAACCAGGTGTACCGAGCACGAGAAGACCGATACTTGGTGAACACCATGCTTCGAAATCGCTTTCTTACAGGAACTGAACTCACAAATCAGTTTCGACGCCTCGGAGGAAGTAACCCAAGTGCATGGACAGTAAGACGTCGGCTTGCCGAATCTAACTTAAAACCCCTTAGACCTGCAAACGGCCCTAAACTGGAGCGTGGGCATCGTATTTCAAGACTAAGATATGCCCATAGCCACGTAAATTGGAGTATTGAAGATTGGTCAAAAGTTATGTTCTCCGACGAATCAAAATTTATGCTCTACAAGCACGATGGAAGACACAGAGTGTATCGAAGACCAGGGGAAAGATTCAAGCAAGCATGCATCGAAGAAAAAGTAGCCTACGGTGGTGGGTCTGTACTTGTGTGGGCCGGAATTTCTTCTGAAAGTCGCACAGAGCTGGTGATCATAGAAAACGGCTCTTTAACTAGCGAAAGATATGTGGAAGAAATCCTCAATGATCACGTTGGTCCATTTATGGTCAATTTAGGTGAGGATGCTATATTTATGCATGACAATGCCCGACCTCATACAGGTAGGATTGTGAATGACTACCTTCAAGAGATGAACATTACTCGTATGGAGTGGCCAGCGCGCAGCCCGGATATCAACCCGATCGAGCATGCTTGGGACGAGCTAGGCAGATGCGTAAAATAACGAAACCCTCCCCCAATCACGCTTCGTGAGCTCAAAATTGCTCTCACAGAGGAATGGGAGAATATTCCCCAAAATCGTATAAGGAACTTGGTGTACAGCATGCCAAACCGCGTAAACGCAGTAATGGAAGCACGAGGAGGCAATACGAAGTATTAAAATTCAAGAAAATCGTAATAAAGTTCAAAAATTTCATGTTTCCTATTTTTGTTTTAAGGAGAGATCAGCAGTTTTTTTCTTTATGTAATTTTGTGTTAATAAAATGTATGGTGACTCATATTTTTTTTACTTTCATTTAAGGAGTATTATATTGTCTATTAAATACAATTTATTGCATTAAACTATCATTTTTAGTTTCCGAGATTTTTAACATTCTTTAAGTGACCCGGATTCATTGCTCTCGAGTGTATTTCATAAAGGTCAGTCAATACGTAGGCTATAGGTAAATCGTTATGCTATTTGCAATGGGGGATGAGCAATATTGCAGTATGTCCCTGATACTTATCAGTTTACCGCGGGTTTTTTTAATGACACGACATGTCAGGAGCTAATGGCATGTATAGGGGCAGCTACTTTATTTAAGTACTAGCTTTATTAATTTGACTTTAAGCTTCATGCAGACTGGTGCGACGCGACACCGGTCTACCGTGAAGTTTTCTTAGAAATTGTTTTATTAGTCGCGTCGCGCCAATCTGGACGAGGCCTTACTCCCGCGCTATTACCTATACTTCGTTTTCGCTTAGCGTTCTTTCTGCCTTTTTTTTTGCTTGGCTCCTAATGGTCATAGCGTGATGTTAAAACAGCCAATGGATAGCCTTCCTCAAGAATTGGGCTATTAAATGCAAATATATTTTTTCAAATCCGACTGGTTATATTTCCGATATTAGCGCGTTCAAACAAACAAACTCTTCAGCTATATATGTATTATAATATTATTAGTACCTATAGATTGTCTATGCGGTCCGTCGACCACCCCTGATGCCTTTGTAAGATGACTCCCATAATAATAATATATATAGTACCTAGGTCTTTACATAAATGTAATTGGAGATTAATATAACCAGCATTTTCAGATTTAATTATCTGTGGATTGGCGAGCAATTCAAAATTCAAATGAATTTTATTCGAAAGACGTGTTAATTTAATTTCAAATTCAGTCATTTATTTTTAGATAGTTTTTTTGTTTTTGTGAAATTGTGGTAGTTTTTGGCGCCATGGATAAACTGAAAATTCGTACAATTTTCGAATATGTGTTCCTACGTGGAAATACCGCTGCGCAAACAACACGAAACATTAACGACGTGTACCTACGGGCCTAACACTGCTTGCATAAACACGGTCCAATAATGGTTCAATCGTTTTAAAAAGTATTTGCAGCCTGACAGTGTTTCTACCTGAATCTCGAAATCTTTCGTCAACAGTTTGAAAGGGAGCTACAGCATGTCGATTCCCGTAACCACTTCACCGTGAAAACATGTGAAGTGAGCGTGGAGTGAGCTGTCAGTGTCATCTCACCCTGTTGGAATGACAACTCACTTCACCTAAGTTTTCACGGTGAGATGGTTACAGAATAGCACTGCTGGTCCAAGAAGAACCGGTATACAAGGAAATTGATTAATTCAAAATACTTGCTAATAATTATAACTCTGCTAACCCTTTGAAGAAACAACGTGCTTTGGTTATGTTACCAATAATTGACAATTTTCAAACGAGTTGTGGTTTTGAACAGAGTTCCAACATTAGATATTGTTTTCGTTAGGTAATTTGCGTACCTCACTCACAATCCCCTTCATTTGTGGGGATTCAAAATCCACAGCTTCATGTTTGATGTCTGCTCGAAAACGTAGGTACGTAAATAACACAAACAATATATTAGGTCCTTAATCCATACCTATGAAATCGCCGTTTTACCTACATAGAAAAAAATCAAACATGTTTTTTTAAAGTTATTTATTTATTTAATCGAGGTATTGGGCATTACACTTTTGCCATTTTAATGGAAACTTGTTGATGCCTCTGATATAGAAATCCAGGGAAAGGGAATCTATGAACTCTATAAAGGCGTTTTTCACCGCCTCGTTGAATTTTAAATCAAAAGTTCGAAAGACGTACCTATTCGATTGTCGTACAGGATCCAGTCCTCATCAAAGGTGACACACAAATGAGGAGGTATTCGGAATTGTATTGTCATACGATTCCGAATCCCCCCCCTCATTTGTTTGCCTTCCAACAAGTAAAAACAAGCTTCGATGCGATTTTGTTGTTTTTGTTCAGCGAGTTCATAGCCCCCACTTTCCAAGCTTTTTATCTTTCCAATTTGACGTAAATGAATCAGTTAATCAATTTATCACTTACGTTGAAGGCTGCTGCAAGTTCCGACGTGGTTTGAGAATAATCTGGTTTTACTATGGCTTTCAATTCGTCCTTACCGACTTTCGTCTCCTACGTCCTTCTCCAGGGGCCCAAGTCTGCTATTTTTATAAATTCGCCATTCCAACACGATCCCATTGTCATTTTGCTAAAAGTTCATAATCTGCTAAATTCATAATGGTCGATCATTGGTTGATCATTGTATTCCACAAACACGATACTCGTAACGAATTAAAAGAAATGACTGCATCATAATGACGTTCTCATGGTAGGTCACTGATCAAAGGAACTGTCAAAATTTTTGCAGATTACCGCCTAAGACAGTCATTAATTTTTCAATATGTACGAGATTACCAATACCTAGATGCCACTTCTTTCAATGGAGTGTCAGTGGCTGACCATTGGAAAGTCATAATGACGCCAATATGTTAGTAGATTACCAAACTTGTCAAAATCAACAATTATGAAATCAATGATAGACCATTCTGACACTATTGTAATAGCAGACTTGAGGCCCCGGTCATGATCTACTCATGTGCCAAATTTCATCCAAATCCGTTCAACCGTTTTAGCGTGAAAGCGTAACAAACAAACAAACACACTTTCGCATTTATAATATTAGTTAGGAGTAACTCAGTAGATCATAGCAAAAACTGTTTTTTTTAAATATAATCTCATAAACCCCAATTTAGTTCCTACTTTATTTTACAAAGCCTTTATACACTTGGTGGGTCCTACGCCTAACTAGTATGTTTTAAGGATTGTTAATTAAATTACGTTTATGAGGTAAGTATTGTATTAATGTTAATGCTCTTAGTAGAACCTATCCTTTATCATACAGGAAAGAAGTAGTAGAATCCAACACCTAACGGATGCATGACTAGCCTGAGTAGTGTGCACTGTGTAGACTAAATTATACAGTCCTACCTACCTATCACAGTTATTTTACCTCTGACAGCAGCAACACAACAGGAACCATACCATTACAAGCAGATTTATCAGTTATCAGTGGCAGGGCAGCAACCCAATACAGCAACCAAATAAATATGGATCATCGCGATTTTAAGTGGCGCAAAATCTGAGGTTTTTTTTTAATTACCTAGTTTCTTTCTGTATCTACCTACTCCTTTTTAGCGGGTTTTAGTTTAGATCTTCCTTCCAATTTTAATCGATATAGTGCCAATAGTCTCCGAATAAAATAGCTGTGTAACATTCAGACGGACGGACAGACAGGACCAAAATATGAGGGTTCCATTTTAGTATTTTAATTATGAAACTCCAAAAATCCAGTGACATCTATTGGATCTTACTTGCACCACGTACCAAAAGTTGGTGCCATTTGTAGCCCCTAGACTAGATGGACGATTAATACTGTACAGCTCACCAATGATACACAATGTTCACTTCATTATTTTGTGCCATTTGTACCTTTTATATTCATACATCGTTTGCCTTTAATAGTAAAACATTATTTTATACCATTAATAAGCTATAATTATTTTTAATATTATTATTGCGCTTAATATAGCACAGCGACATCTTACGGAAAACATTAGAAGCTTTGTCTATTAAATTAAATTTATTTATTGTGGATAGATGGCACTATGGTTAAGGATAGGAGCATGGTGGATAGATGGCGCTAGTTGAGTTTTTAATTAAAAAATATTCAATTGGATTTATTTTCAATGTATTTTATACTTGTAGTTAGTAAATACTTCTTTTTTTTACTAAGAAAAATAAAGTAAGTACTTACTAAGTTACTACGATACAATCATAACAACGTTATAAAGACGGGCGACATACCTATTACCTACAAACAGTTTCGTAGTTGGGCTGGTCGGGCACAAGTCAAACGAAGCTGTGAGCTGAATACCTACTAGGTATCTGAAATTTTTCGCGAAGTTCTTTTTATGGTTTCGAAAAAAAACTCTACTAGGTACCTACCTACATTTTTAATTACAAGTATTGCGACAGCTTATATCAAAATATAGAAATACCTTTTAAATCTAAACCACCGAGTCTATTGGCTATGGCATTTCCTCCTAACTTCCATGAGATCCGACAGTTGAGAGAGTTCGAGAGTCACTAAGTAGGTACCTACCTATTGTAACTACTAAATAGATTTTATTCAAGCGACAACAAGATCTAACGTGCTGGCCACGGACAATTCGCTATAGCGAAAATTCGCGCGGCGCGACCGGCGGCGCGGCGCTTCTTGCGAATGAATCAAATGTATGGAAATGTACTGGGCATGCCACGCGCAGCGGCGACCAGCGAGACACGCGCCGCGCGAATTGCCGCGCCGCCCGCCGCGCCGTCGGTCGCGCCGCCGGTTCCCGTGGCCAAGGTGTTAGGGTTACAATACGGACCTTTCCTTTTTCATTAATAGATCGCACATCACAAACAAAAGGGGATTATCTGCAAAACAGTGTTTTGAGATATAGCGTTTTGAAAGTTTGAAAATTCATAGCTCCTGAAGTAAGGGTTGTAATGTCTTAATTTATAAACAGATTTGATGGTACATTATCCCTCTTTATTTTTAGTAAGTTTTACGCGTGTATCACTGGTAGTTTTAATTTTATTTGCACTTTTATGTGGTCGGGTGAAGATAATACTGTATAAGC
Source organism: Xanthia togata (assembly GCA_963853775.1). Lineage (NCBI taxonomy): Eukaryota > Metazoa > Arthropoda > Insecta > Lepidoptera > Noctuidae > Xanthia > Xanthia togata. The sequence goes on along the minus strand of OY970817.1, from coordinate 6,484,344 downwards.
AGTTCAAATTGCTAAAACTTTTGAGTTACGACTGTCTAACCCGGACGAAATTGACTCTAATCTGATATTATCAAAACTAATTTAAAATAATACATATAATAAATACATAATTTGATGTTTACTCTAGAAGTAAAGGATTAACTAAACAAACAAAAAAGTTGTTAATACTAAAAACAAGTTTATTAGAATGTACTTAAAGTAAGTATCACAATACTTAAAAAACAAAAACATTTAAAAGAAGATTAAACTTAATAGCTCAATAATGTAATACCGTATAAAATTCAAAGTTTGGTAACATTTTACAAAAAGAAAAAGAATTGAATTCTTAATCGAACATTAATAATTAGCTGATCAATTAAAAATAATCAGTCTTTAATATCTATAAATAATAATCTCAGTAAAACAGGAACCAAATTATAAAAATGTAGTCATTCTCTTTTTCTCATAATTATAAAAAACTATAAAAATTATTAAATTATTCATAATAATGAGTTACAAAAATCGTAGGTATTTTTTAACAATCTCTAAACATTATAAAATTTGTTAAATTATCTTACACTAAATAAATGTAGGTATTAAATATTGTTATCAATGGTTTTCCAACAGTCTCATAATTTTATAATCATAATCAAGTAAAGTTAATATTAAAAAGTAGATACTTAATGAAATTATTATAATGACTTATAAAAATCGTAATAGGTTTGTGGAATGTGTCGTTTTTCGACCAGTTTTAAAATATCCTGCTTCTTTTTTTCACTTCTTCTTTTCGTGTGGTTAGTAAACTAACCTGGTGTCAGAGTTTTAAAGCCGCCCACGGGCCTCTGACTTGGCTTCACATGCCGTCGAGAAATATCTCTCAGGCATGCCGGTTTCCTCACGATGTTTTCCTTCACCGTTTTTTGAGCAAGTGATAATTATATAATATCTACTATATTTTTTTCACTGACTTGCATTTTTTCAAAATAAGCATTATCCAAACTTTCTGGAAAAGCGAATACGGTTTTTCTTGTGTTCAATTTTCTTATTTCTATACGTTTAAAGTCTTCGTCAGCATAAGATGTTTTTACATGAAAAGCCAGTGGATCGTCCTGTCTAATTTGGATTATTTTTATATCTGCCAATTTTATTTGACAGTTATCCGTTGTTTTGGAATAATTATTTCCAATCTTATCGCACATTGTTTTGATGTCATAAAAGTCGTTAAGCGATAGCTCTTGTACCGTGTAGTAACGGTGGATTTTCTTAGCTGTTTTTATAATACTGACATATTCTTGTGGGCTGTAGATAGATTTTTCCGAACAATTTTCGCAACGATGTCTATATTTCGGTTTTATTTCCTGCATAATAATTTTAATAAAATCTCTTTGCCTGTTTATATCACCCAAGGACCAGTAATTGTTGAAAATTAGGTTTCGTGTAGCTTCATCTATGTTTTTTGTACACTTTAATCTACATGTCATTTCTTTGCGCGGACTTTTAAGTGATCTTGGTTGAACTCGCTTCTTTTTTGAACTTACATACTCTAAGCCCAAATTACGTTTCCTCTTGGAAAGCGCCTTTAAAGATTTCGTTACTCTTATAGTGCTAATATTCTGAGATTCCGTAGAAAATGACTGGTGTAGAGTACAGTCACTATCCAAACAAAATTTGTTGAAATGAGGAATGCAGAGAAATCCTTGACATTGAATAAATGTGCTAAAACTGTCTGCAATACAATTGTTATACTCGCAATGCTGTTGACTGGCATGATTGGTTACGTCACACAAAACTTCATCGTTGTTTGTTGCTGTTAGAGTCTCGTCTGCTAAGAAATTATTGGTTTCACCAGTCAACGTACTATCAAGTATTTCTGTACTAATTTCTTGAGCAGTACTGTTATGGAATTCGCAATTATTGAAGGACTGCGCATTATCAAAGTGATCCCAGCAAAGAAAACTGTTGCATTTACTACATGCTGAGAAGACTTCAGAACAACAAGATAAATAGTCGCATGTTTGATGACGGCCCGATGATTCTGACACACAGGATCGAGACCGACAATTTTCATCGGGAAAATACGTCGGATCATTAATATCATCATTATCTGCAAAAGGATCCCCATTTTCATCATTTGAGTTGCTCTCATGTGTCATTTGGCGATCATAAACTGCCCTCAGCATTTTTTCTATCCTATTATTTCTCTTCATAATTTTGAATTAATCTAAAATACAAAATAAAAGTAAAAGGAAACATCAGACAAAAAAGTAACATTTCATTTAACACTCAGTCACCGCGCAACAATTAACGTGTAATACAGTATTATCTCAAACAAAACGATGGCTATAAGGTATCATTTAGGCATAATTTCGGCGAAAATCACAAATCCATCAAAACAAAATAATCATTACGGAATTAATTCAAAATAAAATAAAAATTGCGTTATTCTAACGGGCAATAGGATATTAAGTCAAAATAATACTACGATTTATATTATATCTAACAGGCAATAAGGTATTAAGTCAAAATAATACTATAAAGAATACTCACATTTTATATTTTCGCTCCGCAAAGTCGTCGTAACTTGAAAATAATACGTGTGACGCCGACGATTGCTGAGCGACAACTGACTCAACTAGAATGCGACCATATTGATTGATGCGTGAATGACACGATTGAACGGTCAATAAAGAAATGTATTGCCATATCTCGAAAACTATTTGCGCTAAAAATACCATTGTCTTGCCAGTTTGTAGAAAAAAAAATCTATGTTCCAAAACGCAAAAAATAAAAAAATGGCATTCTTCGACTTGATACCCTATTGTTTGTGACGTGCGAGATGTTAAAAACAAAATTAAAATGTCGAATCGATAAAAAATCGAATCGAAGGGTTAACCTTATTTTATTATGATCCTTTATAATATTTTAGAGAAAAACTTCACAGATGCACACTTTTTTAAATATATGAACTTCTTTTTAACTTTCTGACCTTTTGTCACAGTTGGTCTCAGTAACTAACCTAGGGTATCCCGACCAATCGGGTTGGAACCGTGCCAACCGCGCGCCAGCTGATCGACTGAAGCGAGCGGTGCTGCGGCAGCAGCCAGCGAGCGTAGTGCTCGCTGGCCGCTGCCGCAGCACCGCAGCACCGCATCCAAGTTGGTCGCAGTTACTTGGCTATTACCTAGCTATTATTTTAAGAACCCCAAAATAGGAATTATTAGTCACAAAAAGAGGCACAATCATTATATTATTAGAGTACCTATTCAATTCAAGTTCGATTAAACATATAGGTACATTTCCAACTTACCTTGCTTTGGTATTAATAAAATTGGTAACGTTTAATTTCTGAAGCTATTGGTAAAAGACATAAAAGACATAACATAGATCATAGCAAAGGGACTAAAAACAGGTAGGTAGAAAACTACACAAGTCAAGGACGTCATAGCCGGACGTCGTCTGGTCTTCGTTGACCGGAAATCGCCTCGCCTGAAGACCTGCCATGAAAAATTTAACTAGACAGTGTTAAAGACAGGTAATTGGGGGCCAGCATCATGATCGAATGCATCAGGAACGAGGGGCCAGGGTTGACACGCAAAAGGGATACCGTGGCCCCCTGGCATTGCACAGGCAATAGAAGGAACACGGGTGGGTTTTAGTCAGTATGAGTCTGACACCGCCCTCCCGCTCCACCCAGAGCGGGAGACGTCATTTGATGATTTCCCACCCAAAAAAAAAAAAAAAGGGTTGACACGCAATGGGTAGCTGAAGACGGGCGTTGTTATTTCGATAAAAATAAAGACAGGCAGCTAGGAAGCGTCTGCGGAGTTATTCTTGACGAATTACTATTTACCAAGGAAGGCAACAGAGCAGAGAGAGATGTGAAATTATACTCGCATGACTATACATGACATAATAAAGGGGAGGTCTTTGCCCAGGGACGGCACAGTAGGTAGGTAGGTACTAATAAAAAACAGTGTCCACTTTTGAGTCTCGCTGCCGTACCTGCTGACCGTACCTAAGTAGGTACCTTTCAGACGTGTCATCAGTCCTTACTCATCATCTGCCTAGCCTTTTCCCAACTATATTGGGGTCGGCTTCCAGTCTAACCGGATGCAGCTGAATACCAGTATTTTACATGGAGCGACTGCCTATCTGACCTCCACAACCCAGTAACTGGGTAATACGATACCCCTTGGTAAGACTGGTTGTCAGATTTTCGGGCTTCTGACGACCCGTAACGACTGTCAAAGATCCACGAATGACAGCCGGGACCAACGGCTTAACGTGCTTTCCGAGGCACGGAGGAGTCTCGGTATGTAAAGATGGTCACCCATCCACAGACCAACCCCGGCAAGCGTAGCTTAACCTGGTGGATCGACCCGTGCGGCAGTTATTACTTAGCCACGAGCTCCTCTCATCAGTCCTTACTCCTCTTTTTAATAAAAGCTGGGAGGCACAGGGTACTCAATACTCATGATTATTTTTGAGACTTTTCAACTAGTGAGTTTTAGTTTTACTTTTACCAAAATATAAATCATCAATTTTAACAAGCACAATGTATGGTTCGGTGCTGTGTGATATCATTGTATTGTAAGATTTGTAACAACACGTCAACACAATCAAAATACAATAACACTCGCGCAAGCGTACGGTCCACATACAAAAAATATTTGTTCAAAATCGCATTGAAGTAAAAGAGAGACAAAAATATTATTTTTAATAATTCGAGTAAACAGAAAGCACGCCGCATCCTTAATAAGTTTTGACCACTTGAGACTTTCCGATTCAGTCGTCCTATACGATCGAATAGTGTTGAAATTATGAAAAAGGTCAATCAATTATTTTACTTATTGCTCCAAAAATAAAGTATAGTTTAGTTTGCGGTCATTTGACGGCTGATGTCGGCCGCCATTTTCCACAATGGCCGTCAGAAACGCGACATCTATGCAGAGTTTAGTGTCATCGCGAGCGTGCGTAGCTTGGGTCGTGGGTGTTTTTATCAGCACTATATTGTTTGCATCCATTGTATAAAGAAATATGACACGAAAAATTGCTCGGCGTAGTCATAATTCATACCTATCTGCCGTGTTGTAACGCAAAAAAGTTTATTTATAATAAATCGTGCCGTGCCGTATTTTATTGGTCCGCTAAATAGTAAAATAATGAATTTAACACGCCGCCGCAGTCTTCTGTTTGAATTGTCGTGAGCCTTGTTGTGGGATCGATTTTTAGGTGTTATTAATGAAATTACGGAGGTGCTCGCGAGTGATATTATTACATAAAGAACCCGTTTTAAAACACTCCCGTTACGCTGGTGTTCCGTCTTGTTCAAGCTGTGGAGCGCTTAAAATCGATACAAGTTAATAAAAAATGCATATTTTCCCCATGGTTTCATAAAGGATCGGGTCAATACAGTGCCGGTTTGAACGGCGTTACGAATGTTTTTGATTCGCGTTCAAAATGTGGTATTGTTGATGACTGCAGTGCGACCGATTTATTTTGTCCTAAAGTGATGGTGATTATGACAACATACTTACTGTTTTGTTCTGCCACGGAGTTTTCCACTTTAAGAGGTTAGTAAACAAATCACTTTTTTTCTAGTAAACACAATTTGTACCTGAAAATAAAATAATTTTACATTTATGGTCCGAGACCAATCATCGTGCCCGTGACAAAACCGTGACCTAATGGCGGGAACATAGGTATTTAATGGTTTAGGTCAAACCTCGACCTTTTGGCATCTTCTGCATGGCCAGTATTTTATGTATTTACTAACTGCATTGCAATAATAACAGGAAAAAAGGTCGTGCCATGTCGCGGACTATGAATTATAAATAGGCACAATGGCTGCATTCAAAACACGATAAAAAAAGATAGTTATCAGTGTACGATCGCGTGATTTACTCTATCAGCATTTAAAATCTAATGTTACGCGACATTTGACATTAAATTCATTGGACTCACGAAATGTGTAATATTCTACGTTGGTGCTCATTTATATTATAGCAATAAGTTACATTCAGTCAAACGAATTTAGGATTAGCAAGATAAAATTGAACTACTACCTGAGTAGTGTAAGTAGGTACGTAAATAGTATTTATTTTAATTTGCAATAAATCTAGGCTGACCTAGCAAATATTTAAGTAAGACGTAACAATCTGAAAGCTATATTTTTTCATAAAATTCTAGGAAAACTACCTATATTACTGAATAAAATCTAAAATGTCAAAATCAATAACCGTCACACTTACACAAAGATATTATTAATACTATCATCTGTAACGCATAATTTTAATGCCATTTTAATTTCCACTGAAAACTATAGCTAGCAAAAGACTTACCTCCTTACTAATAAACATTGTATAGCGTCTGTGTAGTTACACAACGCTTTGTCTTCTTCTTTCGAATGTCAAATTACTGACGACTGAAAGAGAGAAAACGGTGTGTAACTATTCACCTGATATAATACATTTATTAGTAAGGCAGTTACAGTCCAATAAAAAAATAATGAAATGAATGACTACCAATATATTATATTCATTGATTGTGTTCTGTTTCTTTGAATTTGAATAATAGTTCTTACCTGCCAGCTTGGCTATGGCTGTAGACAGAATAAAACCTACATGTAATTTTTTTATGGAATCATTACTGTTTTAATTTAGACTTACGATATTTCAACTTGAACAGTTATTCCTTCTAAAAAGAGGTACTTTATTCTTTATTTTTTTTAAATAAATCATTTCAGTAGAGTACTTATCATTAATTTATTGGTTTGTTTTCCTATGCAATCGAAATTAAGATATGTAACTGCATATTATGGTTAATTTTTTGACAATATTGTTATATTCATTGAGGTTTTATCTGTGAAACTAGGCATCAGTTCAGTTGAATTGTAATTATTTTGTGTTGTGAATTAGATAAGGCTAGTCCCATTCTTATTTTGATCACATACCATCTTTTTGTACTCCTGCGGGTCCTGTTTCCAGTATTTGCCAAGAAATAATGACAAAAGACATAATTCTGGATTAATGATATAAGTAGCATGTTAAAAAGGTATTGCCGATGTCTTATGTATCATACATTGTGGGTATGAACCCAGGCGCCTGCACTTTACCTTGTGTAATTTATTTCATCACCACTGTTCTGAAAAACTGGATGTTCAGAACCAAAAATTCATATGACATCCACCAACCCACAGGGTGATGGATTATAGCCCACCCTCTTTAACAGAGAAGCGGATTGTGTCCCAGCAGTGGGAATGTTATAGGCTGGTTATGCTAAAATGGTAAATGTACTAACAAATATTGGATATTAAGGCTTGTACTGTCGAAGATCTAAGCAGTTTGAAAACAAAATCCCGTGAACACGATGACCACATCTGTTACCGCCCCGGTTCTATAGCGGTCGAGCGCTGCAAGCAGAAGTAGTCCTTACGGTGTATAGATATGAACTTCTTGGATGGTACATGAGATTTATAAATCCTGTAATTAATTATGTATTGCATTGCTACTTACCCAACTATCTACTTTAGCATTATGAGCTTGGGTTCCTAAGTTCGATTGTGCAAAAACGTATGCCTGTTACGTTACAGCCTATAGTCTGTATTTTTGCAGTTAATTGATCCCAGTAAACTCATCTTGTATATTTACATTAGACGTAATGCTTATTGATAAAATATGGTGTAGTATATAATACCTCTCTGCCTACACTTTAGGAAAATACAGGCATGATGTTATGTTATTTTTAGTACTGGTTAACGCTAGATGTTTTTGCACCTTCATCGATATAGTAGCAAAGGCAGCCCAAAGAAAATATGGATGGACTGTATGAGGAATGATTTGAAAGAGAAGGGAGTGAATGATACCGTGACTGTTGAAAGGGGAAAATGGAGGAAGGAAACGTGTTGCGCTGACCCCAAGTAACAAGGACAGGTAGATGATGGTAGCAAGAAAATTTGTGTTTAACCAAAACATTGTCAAACTAAAATCATTATTTCAATCAAACCATTACTAGGGACTCACTTTTGAATGATAATTTGATAGTACTCAGGTACTCAGAAAGTTAAGCTAAGGTTAGTTGTCTGTTCCAAAGAATTGATACTGTTAGAAGTTGAATTTACAAAACATCCTTTATACTGCTTTATATTTTACCTATGTTCGTTGATTTTTGCAGTCGTTACATGTAATCAGAAGTCCAAAAGTCTGACAATCAGTCTTACCAAGTGGTATTATGTTACCCAGTAACTGGGTTATTACCATGGCATTAGCTATTTTAGTGACCTTATTGGTGATGATCTCCAGAAAGGTCAGATTGACATAGTACTCGCAACCACCGTGCGTGTATGACCAGATGTATGAACGTAAACGAGGCAAAAGGAGTATGTAAGGATCGTAGCAGGTGGCGTTCTGTAGTTTCTGCCTACCCCCATGGGAAGAAGGCGTGAGTACGTATGTAGCTATTATATATATACCTAAGTCTTAGTTCATGGTGATATGAGAGCGAAGTAAATAAGAACGTTAATAAAAAATAATCTTTTTTTGAGTCTTAGAACATCGAGCGAGGCTACTGCGAAAGCCGTAGAGGCATAGACCTGTTCTCCGAAACAGGTTCTTATAACAGTGTAGCATTACATTAGGCAGAGGTAACCTGGCAGCTCATCCTCTGTTATTTTTTTTACGCGATTTGTGCAGAAGTAATTTTATATTCTATCCTGCTGCTTAGCCTGTAAAGTTTGCAATAGGTTCTGTCGAATACATGTACTGCAGTTTGGCCATAAAATCTACTGTAACAATTTATTGCTATTTGTGTCTTCAAATTCTATTCACTAAATTATTTTTTCTGAATACATAAGAATTCCCAGAAGCGGCCTGGAGTCTGGATATATTCGTATATATAAGCTCGGCCGCTATTACATGGTACTGAAATGTGTGTGTGCCTATCTTTTTGGGGTATACAGGCATGATGTTATGGTTAATAACTAGTAAGTGAAGTACATTACGTACGATTTAAAAAATAAAATAAAAACTGACAGTGGGTTTCCATTAAGAACGGGTTGTGTTTCGTTCTCCTAAATCCGTAGTACTCGGAAACTCGGAATGCATTAGCGTTTGTCTCTGGTTACCAGATTTCCCCCTACGAGCTACGTGCATCCGAACGGGAAGTCGAAATTTGAATTTTTCAATGGAAAAAGATTTGAAAATTACATGGTTTTAAAACAAAATTACACCGTTTAAAAAAGGTTAGCAAGTGGTATTGATATTATTTTACTTACCATTGTTAACTGGTATTGTAGATCGAATTTGTTAAATAGCTGACCCGACAGTGACGTGAGTGTCGGGTCAGTCATTGAAAAAAAAACACATAGTTTTTCCAAATTTGCAAATTTTTCAGGAATCTTCTAAAATTATTCTACAATTTTAAAACTATGATAGCATTCTTCTTTTGAATTTCCTTTGTGTACTGTTATCAACAGACAAGCATGCCTTATCTAATTAACCTGCTGACCTACATAGTAATGAGATAACGTGAGTTCCCACGATTTGAGTCAATACTTACACATTGTGTAACAATAACTGGGTCTGTAAAAGTCTCACCGCGAACACTTAAAGCTCGGAATACATATTTATTTATTTATTCACATACAACTATCATCACAGGCTTACCTAATACAATAGTGTAGTTTTATTTTTTAATAACTTGCCACGCTTACTATGCCAGTAACTTGCACAAAAGCATGAAAGTAGCTGCTCTCTTAAGCCTGGAATACACATGCCAGTAACTGGCACAAAAGTATGCAAGAAGCTTGCATGCCATTGTGCTATAAAACCACTTCTGATTGGTGTATGTGGCTATGGCATGCAAGCTTCTTGCATACTTTTGTGCCAGTTTCTGGCATGTGTATTCCTGGGTTAAGAGAGCAGCTATTCCACATGATGCGAGGGATTGACACTATTGCAATAATATTTATAATATCAATTGACATATTGGCTAATAATTTATAATTTAAATTATGTTTTGTGTTGCGTATGGTAAATTATTTTTAACTGAACAGATAGCTGTGCTGCTGGGGAGTTTTTTTGCGCCACTTCTTCCCAGCTAAAGCACTAGGAAGGGGTGAAGGGCGGGCGTTTTGGGGGACTGATGTAATTTTGACGTTCGAAATGGGCTAGTTAAAAAAAAGAAAAGAAAAAATACGTTTATTTGCGGAACAGACGCCAGCAGATCAACCTACCCGAAACTGTAAAATTTTCCCAATCAACTTCGAACCCTTATACTTTAATGATAAAGTTGAAAATCTATTAAAGAAATTTGACAGATTGTAGTAGGTTGATGTGCTGGCGTCTTTACCTATGACGCAAGCAAAGAAAAAAAAAACACGAAAATAACAATTTGGTTCTCAGCTTAGTTTGAATAAATGACTTTTGAATTATGAGTTCTTGAATTTTGAAAACTCACTTCAAAACAAAGGAGGTCACTACTCAGCAGTCGGAGGAACAAGGCTGCCAATGATGATAAGCCAGGAGCCTGGATTTGTATTTGTACCCCGTTAATGGCAACAGGCTTGCCCCCTAATACATGGGGAATTATTGTGATTGTACTTTACACCTACTCTTTTGGGGATTACAAGGTCATGTGTAACATCAATCAATGATGAAAGGCAGGCTATGAGTGCGTTGCTATCCAACGTGGCAACACTGCCAGCCTTTTGGGCACTTTTCTCACTGACAGCGATGCGGACATACTTGTACATAATAGGTATAAATAGTTTATGGTTAGATTGTATACTGTATTTCAATAACTGTCTTTATATTCCTTATTAAAAAAAAATGCAAGGAAGTAAATTAATCTCTACGACCAAATTCAAAATCACTGTAATTATGTACCATCTACTATGTCTATGCATTTATATAAAGATACAGTCGATAATAAATGGGAATACGTTTGCGTGTATGAAACGGCTTATAAAATGTTTATGGCGTTTCTTTACTGTTCTATTTATGGTGCATTGTCTATGGCATAAAGTTATGGTCCCAGTTATTGTAACCTACTTTTGGAAACAGATTCGTGTAGTAAGTTTGATGGGATTATAATCAGAAATGATAAAGAAAGAAACGATGGATGGACTGTGCGAAAGATGATATGGCTAGAAAGGGGTGGTCGCTACTAAGATGTCAACTAATAGAGAAGTACTATCGAAGAACTTCATATCTAAGCAGTTTGAAAACAAAATCCCGTGAACACTACCCGCCCCGGTTCTATAGCGGCCGAGCGCTGCAAGCAGAAATAGTCCTTACGGTGTATAGATATGAACTTTTTCGATGCTACCTATGGAAGAAGACATGTAGTGCCGATCACAAATAAATTGTGATAAGGTAAAGAGAATGATGATCAGAAATATCCAGTGTATTCATGCTGGTAAAGATAATTATGTTAGACTAGCTGTGCCCCGCGGTTTAACCCGCATAAATCTCGAATTCGTGAGAATATCGGGATAAAATTATCCTATGTCCTAACCCAGGTCATGGTCTACCTATGTGCCAAATTTCATCCAAATCTGTTTAGCAGTTTTAGCGTGAAACCATTACAAACAAACTCACTTTCGCATTTATAATATTAGCTGCGCCCCGCGATTTCACCCGCATAAGTCTCGATGTCGTGGGTATATCCGGATTTAAAGGTATCCTATGTCCTTTTCCAGGTCATGGTCTACCCATGTGCCAAATTTCATCCAAATCCGTTCAGCCGTTTTACCGTGAAAGTGTGACAAATAAACAAACAAACTCAATTTCGCATTTATAATATTAATAGTATATTAGTTAGGATACGTTTGAAATCACCAACACATGAGTAAGAAAGCCTGCATGGTCATCCATCACAGAGAAGAAGCCTTTGGTCTGCTGAGGCCAGTATGAAACTAGTATAGATTTGTCAAAATGAACAGACAAAGTAGCGTGTCGAAGTTTGTGTACAGACGCACGACTTTATATCGCGCGATCACTTCCTGAGTTTCCACGATTGACGAACCTTTCACACGCCGCGAGCATTCAACTCCGCTTCCAACCTTGCTGGTTTAACCTTTTACTGCAGCAAAACGTTGCTTGACACCATTGCCTCTGGTGGTTTAGACAAATATCATCTCATCATCTTTGAATATAATTATGGACCATTTTCAAATCATGATGGATGTATACGTACTCTACTACTCCTAAGCAGAGTAATAGAAAAAAATTAGAAGTCGACTACAGTTGTACAAATATTATAATATGATTATTCCCCAAATTCTGCTTTATTTATTAGCCACAAAAACGATCAGTAACTAAAGTCTCGTGCAGACCAGCGCGACGCGACTCGAACAATACAATTTCTAAGAAAACTTCACGGTATAATAATAACCGGTGTCGCGTCGCTCTAGTTTGCACGAAGCTTAATGTGCGATTTCTTCATTCCGGTCGCGCATCAAAAATGTCGTCTGAACCCAACCTTTCAATGGGCGCGTTCTCTGCCGTGTACAGTCGAGCACATAATTGCAGCAATTTGCTCCAATCGGTCGCTAATTACCGGTGTACCATTGCCGCTCACTGTACTCGCTAACTACCCGCAATCGAGATTGTATTTAAGTGATTAACTATGCACTTTACAATGTAACTGTAGATACGTGGTTGCTTTGAAAACAATATCGAGCAATTATGTTCTCATATCGTAATTGATATCGTTTTCTTGTGTGGGCTTTTCAAACAGCATACCTTATCTACGAGTATAAAGCGCTTCTATTAATATTAGTTATGCTCCGTTCTTTGGATGGGTATCCACTATGCACTTTGTTCGCGCACCAACTTGGTATCTTTTGTACTATAGAAATTTGATTCTAGGTGCATCGTCTTCACATTATAATATAATACAAACAAAATATTGTAAAACATTTTAAAAGAGTAACTACGGAGTTTCTTGCCCATTGTTCTCCTGATGAAAATACTTAGGAATTAGGAGGATTAGGAAGGGGCAACTAGAATCAATTCTATTTTCTTGTACATTTTGACGATCATGTGTCTTCTAAGGGCCTTCTAATGGCCTAATAATTTGACTTTGTGCGATGTGCATCATTCTGCTTTGTGTTTGCATAAAAATGGCCACCATTAAAGCAGATGCGCGGAGCACTGTTGTGTGCGAACATTGTGGATCCCAACCCAGCTTTAAAAGTTTCTCAAGGATACTATTATGTCATTCATGGGTAGTATTTACCTGTATAGGTAGGGTTGCAGACCAAAATGAAAGTAGAAAACAACTTAAGCTTCGTTTAATTACGGCTGCAGCTGAAGACGCTGCTGTAAGGAAGAGGGTGAAGTACGCTCCGTTGGCGGAACGTTACCTTTTTGTGCCCGTTGCCGTTGAGTCCATGGGGTGTTGGGGCACTGAGGCCAAGAAGCTCATTAACGATATAGGGCACAGGCTCCGTGATAAAACGGGTGACTCCCGCTCCGGATCGTTCTTGGTGCAAAGGTTAGCCATTGCCATCCAACGTGGTAATGCTGCAAGCGTTATGGGCACCTTTGCGCCGGGAACAGTTAGGGGCGGGTTATTCGACTAATTTTTTGACTTGTTGTATAGTTAAGTAATTAAATAAATATATATATGTTTAGTTAATAAGTGTTATTTGTGGAAGAAAAAATATAAATAAAAAATACACTTCTTAGTTCTTAGTCCATCTTACTACTTAGCTTTAAAAGTTTCTCAAGGATACTGTTATGTCATTCATGGGTAGTACCTGTATAGGTAGGTAGGGTTGCAGACCAAAATGAAAGTAGAAAACAAAATTAGCTTCGTTTAATTAAAATATAAATAAAAAATACACTTCTTAGTCCATCTTACTCACGCGAGTATTCTATTCCGTGATCTTACTCGTATAATTCGCTATCAAATCCATTAAAATTTCGAGATCGCTCCCGCTTTATTTGTTTTTTAGCTACAGATAATACAGGCAAAACTGCATTGAATAACCACAGATAAAAGTGCATTCAGACAATATGCTACTTTATTAAAATCCCCACATTTATATGTGTGTACACGCTGGTACATCATTGGGACGAATTTAACGAGAGTTTTATGATCTTAATACTCCTTTATGGCCGATATCAAACTTGGAGAAGCTAATAAATGCTTATAGGAGGCGCAGATTTTCCACTTTCAGGTTTATGTGGAACGAAGAAGTTTTTTGGCGACCTAAATTGCTTTTTGCCGCATATTTCTTTCTGGGTATAGTTTTGCTTATATTTATATGGAATACACTCTTAACCACAGTCGCTTTCATTTTGACCGTAACATTGCTTTGAAATACGTTTTTTTTGTCTTTGAGTGGTGAATTGTTTCATGCATAACCGGTCTATAACGTTTCCACTGCTGGGACTCCGGCCTCCTCTGTGAGAGTGCGGGTTGGTGGCTGTCACATGTCTTCGAATTTTTAGTTCTAGGACATACCGTTTTCCTCACGATGTTCTCCTTCACCGTTTTGGGAGCATTGAAATGCTCTTAAAACGTGAACTCGTGAAATAAATGACGCAAAGTAAAGTGCCTGGGGTCGACCCTAATAGTCTGAATTCTACGATACGTTTTTATACCATAAAGGGATGCATTTATTAACTATCAAAGAAAACTGAAATACTTAGTTCAGAAAACTGAAAAGATAAGTATTGAAAGTATCTCGTACTATTTTACTCTGTCCGACGGGGTCCAGATTGATCACATATAATTTTAAGTTATCACCTAAGCAGACATTGTGGAATGCAAATAAACTATTCAGTATTGAGAACGTTATCTGTTTTTATGCTGTGATAATAAATGTTTGCCCTGTAAATTCGGATATTCGACTTTGCACTATGCCAAAATGTTTCGCGTCAAGTGTCTTGTCGCGAAAGTGTCCGGCTGTACTTAAAATCAACTCCCTGATATCAGATGTCCACACTTTCTCCACACTTCCAACTGTAATTAAATATATTTTAAATTGAAGTGAACTTTAAGAATGATTGATCGTTCAAAGTAAACCAATTTTTAGTATACCTTCCAGTGACATTTAAACTCGAAAGTTCCACTTTCGTGGCATTTTTATAAAAATCAATAAAGGTTAATCTTGTCACTTGGAAATGGAACGATTTCGTTTTGGAATTTATGTAAGTAATGTGTGAAAAAACATCATTATGTCGGTAAATTGTTTCTGCCCTGGCAAAGAATATCACCAGTTTCTCTTGTACTGGGTAACACTAACTTCATCTTTGAAAATAATTACGGGTAATCGATGCCCGAAAGTCTGAAAGCCAGTCTTGCCAAGGAAGGGGTATCGTGAAACCTGGTATCTACCTAGGTTATGGAAGTCAGATAGACAGTCGATACTAGTGTTCACCTGCATCTGGTTTAACTGGAGGTCGAAAATCTACTGCTTCAAAGTTAGTTAATCCGTTCAAAAACCGGATCAACGCAATGCACATCGTTGAGTTATTCAAAAGAAAGCTGTTAATGAAATGAAATTGTTTATTCTGTAAATAGGATATTGATTTAAGTAATCACTTTTACACGTCATATAAAAAATATAAAAAAATAAGCTAGATAGAGTCGACATTTCCTATCTGACTACCTCTGAGAAGAAATGGCGAAATAAAATAAAAAGTCAGACTCTTTTTAAGTCCAGACTTAATCTTGGTCAGATCATGTAAATTACGTGTTAAAAATGGTATTTTAACTAAAGAAAAAAACCCCACAGATTTGAATGGCAGTGCAAGCGTTTGTCAGTAATCGTGTCGTGTAGCTCAAGTAGTGAATGCAAATCCGTTCTGTTTTAATATCCGGATTTCTTAGAAAGTTTTTTTTATCAAATCCGGATTATCCGAATTTAACGAACTTTTCATCTTTACACACATAACTACAAACTAATATGGTTAGAGTTGTTTATTTTGTGCTTATTTTGAACAATGATTCCTCCCCGTTATGGCGTATGGTGCTGAAAAATGGTGTCTCAATTAGCAGGCAATCACTAAATTCAACGTAATGGCAATGTTGGGGATTTCTCTTCGTGATCATAACAGAAATACAGAGATCCTAAGAAGAAGGAAGCTAACCGACATGGTGATAGTGCGGAAGAAGTGGAAATCGGCAGGCCACTTATGCGGTGGTAGATGGGATAAGGTGTTGGAGCGGAGACCCAAAACTGGCCATGAGACCGTAGGCAGGCCACCAGCCAGATGGATAGACGACCCAGTCAAAGTAGCAGGTAAGAGTTGGATGCGGGAAGGGCCCAAGACCGGGTAAAGTGGCGTGGCGTGCATTGGGTGTGCCCAGAGACTCGGCAATCGCGGGACGAACGAACAACACGATCTAAAACGATTCGAAAACCGCGAGCAACTTGTGAGTTTCGATATTTATGGTACAATTTTTTATTGTTCAAAAAATTCGGATTCGATTTTCAAACCTGGATTTGGAAGTACAAAAAATGTGCGGGTATTCGATTTTTTTGGATTACGGATAATCCGGATTGCATTCCCTAAGCTCAAGTCAGAAGTTAAGGCCCGTGCAGACTAGCGCGACGTGTCGCACGACGCGACCGAGCCTTTAAGGAGCTCAACGACCGTCACGTTAAGAGTTTACGAGTGTCTAAAAAAAATTAGACTGTCAAGATTACATAATCTTTACAGTACAAACTTAGCGTACATAGACTACGTCATTTACTCCCATCCGTATCCGTGTACCAAAGGATAAAACGACAAAAACACGCAAAGTTAAGCCTTGTATGAAGTAAACGGCGTTTCACTAGAGGTGCGCAAAGAATGGAGAGGTGACACGGTGTAAAGGGGTCGGCTCGAGAGCGCTGCACTCAAGGACCCTTCAAATTATACAGGTGAGCGTTTAGGGGTGGGACGAGGGCGGTATCGATGTCGATACCTTTGTAAATATATATTTTTTACGTATTAACATGATCGCCAGCTTTTCTTTTTTGAAAAGGAATAATGAATAAATTAAATTTACTTAGCAAGTCTCATAAAATTTAAATGAGATACTTTTCTTACGCACGGACCAATGGGACTTATGTATGTATTTCATTGCATACAAGTTTTAAGAATACATCAACTTAAACGTCATAAACCGATACCAAGATGTGGAGCTATCATCGTCTGTCGAGTCTTTTCTTGGCGGTCTGAAGTTATATTGGGTCTCTGAAATCACCAACCCGCAGTGAGCACGCTTTGTGATAAATGCTCGTTTCTTCTTTGTGAAAGATAAGATCTGCAACACATTGAAATGACAGACCAGTGTAGACCTCTTTTTTTTATGGGTGGAAAATCATCAAAATGACTTCTCCTGCTCTGGGTGGAGCGGGAGGGCGTGTCAGACTCTTACTGACTAAAACCCACCCGTGTTCCTTCTGTTGCCTGTGCAATGCCAGGGGGCCACGGTATCCCTTTCGGACTTTGCCGCAACCCCGGCAGGCCCATCGGACAACTTCACTCGCTGACATCTCTTTGAGGCGCGCGTCGAACACAACGCGCCGTCGACCCGAGCTTGGTCCTTACCGGACGGCGAGCTAAGTGTTATATAGACCTCAGATTCCGCTGAATTAAAACGTCAAAAAATTATGTATCGATAACGACTGTTCCCTTCCCTACGCCTCTTGACTCTCGTTGAGCGGTAGCAAGATTTTTCTGCTTACATCGCTTAAAAAAAAGGAAAAGGTCACGGGGTCGCGATGCTTTGGGGAGGGAATTCATAATTTTTGCTTGCCACCCCCCAGTCCCCGTTTAAACAATCGATTTGGCATCGCGGTCAGTTTCCTCATTAAAAGTGTTGTTGAAGATCTGTTTAGATATGGACAGTCTTTTCAGGGATGTCTGTCTATCGGTACAGATGAGTTCATGTGATTTTACATACCTAACAGTATTTCCCGAATTGCGCAAACGCAAATTTTAAAACATGTCTGCCTCTCATTCGGGAAATACTACACATTTACCGCATTTAGAATTATTTAATAAGAACTCTCACATTCAACATTGCTTCGCCAAGTCTTATGCACTAATGGGCGTACCATCCAAACTGGGCTGCTACTGTGATATTTCTGATGAAAAATCCAGTATCACTTTTCCAGACTTTTGCAGTTGTTCGTTTGAAAGGTAACACTTGAGAGTAGTTAGGTCTGTTTTTTTATGCTTCACTAATTTGGAGCCTTTTTTTGTAAATTGTTCTCCTTTTTTTGTTTTAAACAGACTTCAGAAGTTCAGTCATATTAGAGACGGATTTGCAAAATTATTTTTTTCGTTTTAATGGGTATGCTCTCGTGGTGGTTCCATATTATTAACTTTGCTTGGGTTATTTTGAGTTAGCTTCAATAATGCGTAATTTTCTTTCCACTTAGTCTATGTCGATGATGTTATAATTACTTCCTGTCACTGTTATTTACATAGCTGTTTTTGGTATTCAATTTTGTGTGTGGCAAGTACCACAACCAAAAAGAAAAAAATTAAATAATTTAAAAAAAAACTACGTATTGAAAAATTACTTTATTTCGGAAGTCGGTGGCAAAAAAAAGTTATTTTTTTGGAAGTTGGTTGTTTTAAATTCCTTTGCGTGTCCAACATACTTTAATATGAATTCTGGCATTCATTGCACATTCTAAACTAGCAGGGATCATATCCCGGAAGACCGTAACAAAGGTCAATGTCATACAAAGTCAAATGCTTCACATTTAGATTTAGTTCCCTAAACCACCGAACGCTGCATTCGCCGCAAGGCCCCAATCATTTGATTGTTGTCCAATCAAGCCACTGGACATGATTGTAGTCGCAATTGACATCAATGCGTTATTTTAATTCATGTGATTGATTGATGGTTGCCTAAATAACTCGCAATATGTTGCTTTAAGGGGGAAAGAATAGCTTTATTTAAAGGGGCTTATATTAATATCACTTGCGTCTTTAATAAGTGTCAGTCAATCAATCTGCCTATTCTTTTCCCAAGTATGTTGGGGTTGGCTTCCAGTCTAACCAGATGCAGCTGAATACCAGTATTTTACATGAAGCTTCCAGTCTAACCACATGCATTTGGCATCTATCACATAATTAATTTACTGTCATTCCTTCATTTTTCATTCTTTTTACCTATCGTGGTATAGTAATCTTATTCTAGGTGCATCGTCTTCACATATAATTATATAATTAATGTACAAGATATTGTGAAAACATTTTAAAATAGTAACGGTGGAGTTTCTTGTCCATTCTTCTCCATACGAAAACTACCTTTTGGAAGGGGCGACTAGAATCAATTATTATTATTTTCTTGTAAATTTTGACGTTCAAAAGTGTCTTTTTTGTGCCTAATTGAAATAAATTATTTGACTTTGACACCTGAATACCAGTATTTTACATGAATCGACTGCCTATCTGACCTCCACAGCCAGTTACTGGGTAACAAGATACCCCTTGGTAAGACTCTTTAATAAGTTGATACCGTCAGAGTAGCTGAAAGATAATACTCTGTTCGTTTTATGTTGAGTGATGTGACACATGAAAATATGTATGTATTTATTTTACAGATTGTTTAAAGGCTCGTGCAGACCAGCGCGACGTGATTCGAACAATACAATTTCTAAGAAAACTTCACGGTACTTATAACAATAACCGGTGTCGCGTCGCACTAGTCTGCACGAAGCTGTATACTACATAATATTACGCCTGTATTCCCTAGGGTTAAGCAGAGGTGAACCTAAAGTACCCACATTTCACCGGTTATTTATGTTTAAGTCCCCTATAAATGGGGGGCGAACCTTATAACTCATAGTCATCTTTTTTTTCTAACTTTGTTGCGGTCGTCTTCCAGTCCAACCATTGTGCAGCTGAATAAAATGGAGCGACTGCCTAACTGACCTACCCAACCCAGTTACTGGGTAATACGATACCCCTTGGTAAGACTGGTTCTCAGTCTTTCGGACTTCTGACTGTCCGTAACGACTATCAAAGATCTACAAATGACAGCCGGGACCAACGGCTCAACGTGCTTTCCGAAACACGGAGGGGTCTTGATATGTAATGGATGCACCTATCCAGGGAACCACCTCGGGAAGAGTAACTTAACTTTTGACCGACCCTTGCGGCTGTTATTATTTTGCCAAGAGGCCCTAAACAAATAACAAGCTAACACCTAAAATTTATTTTATCTTTTAACCTTTAAAACATTAAAGAGAAACAGAAAAACCCTCTAAAATCTTAATCCTTTAACCCGCCGCTAAAAGTAGAATCGCTTGCCCTGACAATATTTGTACCTACTTACAGAAAAGAGAAAAATCTAAACAGTTCTATTTCTGTCGCGTCAGCAGCTGCGCTCAGTAACTTTTTTGGTACCGAAGTGTCAAAACATGGCACAAAAAAGTGTCAAAAGAAACGTCTCACTGTTTTTGTTTTAGTAATCCGTTTGTCTTAAATGTTTATTTTAACGCCACTAGAACAGCGCAATATTTTTTTAAAAATATTTTTATTTTAGAGGGTAATAATAAGTCCTGGATCACAAGCACTGGAAGTTATGGTGAGAGGTCTTTGCCCAGCATTGGGATGATGCAGGCAGACAGTAGCAGTATTTTCAAGTGCTTCCGTTATGGAATACCCCCATCTCTTGCGGGAAAGTCCGAAAGGGATACCGTGGCCCCCTTTTTTTTTTTTTTTTTGGTGGCAAATCATCGAATGATGACGGTATCCCTTTCGGACATTCCCGCAACCCCGGCACCGTGGCCCCCTGGCATTGCACAGGCAACAGAAGGAACACGGGTGGGTTTTAGTCAGTAAGAGTCTGACACGCCCTCCCGCTCCACCCAGAGCGGGAGAAGTCATCAAATTTAATCATAATTTTCTCATATCTCGTATCGGCACAAACTATTATGAGACTAGCTCATAAGTATAATCAGTCTACAACGTACCCACTGCTGGGACATGGACCTCCACTCTGTGAGAGGGAGTGAGCCATAATCCACCACGCAGGCCCAGTGTGGATTGGTGGTAGATGTCACGTCTTGGAATTGTTGGTTTCTAGGACATGCCCCTCACGATGTTTTCCGTCAGCGTTCAATAACTCATGCCGTGGTTTAAACATTGCCCAGCCGGAAACCAACCACCAAAGACCACCACGAGGCGCACTCGCGAGACTGTGGACCCGGGGTAAGAGTTACGTTGGTGGCCGTGCTAAACGATTTAAGTACATATACCTAATAGGATCCGCTGGAGGCGGGAAGCACAGACCCGGCCGAAGTGGTGATGCTTGGAGGAGGCCTGTGTCCAGCAGTGGACGTTTTAGGCTGAAATGATGATGATGACGATGACCCAATAGGAAAAGCTTCCTAAAATGAGAATTATACGGTCATGGCACAAACGTTGCTAAAAAGAAAACCACAGGCTCTGCCAATTAAAGTTCTTTTTAAGCTTCAGACCGATACTTTGTCTCTTAATTGCAAATCCTGTGCATTTTAATAGACTAACACTTTGTGACACAACAAGCATCTTCAGTCTTCAACCACTTGCATCACTTTATTCAACAAAGATATCATAATATTTGGTAAATAAGATAACTGATTCACCACAGTTCAATTTTCGACTTGTGCGGTATAAAAGGCGTTCGTAACGCTACGCTTTTTACCTCATTCTCAATTCTTCATGGGAATAGTTTAGACTTATAAAAAGCGTTACTAAAGCAGTAGTCAGTAACTAATTGACGCTATGGTTTATTTAGCGGATTAAACTTGGGCTTTTGATTCCAAGTGAATTAGATCAGCGATTCTTGGAATGTAGGACTTGCCACAAAAAAAAAAAACTTTTGGCAAATTGTATTGAATACTACTTACTCATCTTTGTCATAATTATTACATACTCGCTGTGCCTGCTGCTCCACTCGTGTGTACTAACTGTAAGATGAAACTAAACGCTAGCAAGACCGGACAAATTTCCTTTAAAATTAAATGTTTCTCGAGTTTTAGGCGCACTAAAGGATATACAGACAGTCGTTACCTTTTATTTATGCGTAAGTTAGGACATTCAGGATCAACATTTAATAACTCTTATCTTGGTAAGGTAAGGTGTTAATTAGAAAGATTGCCGAGAGTTTTATCAAACTCACGTCAATCATTCTAGTTTATACTTTATAACAATAGGATAAGATTTACATTGCAATGACTTACTAGGTACTAGTTTTACGTCATTAAAATTGGATCGTGAATGCGCTGCTGAGCCTTAACAAAAGCCGGTGTCGCGCCTTGCGAGTCTGAACGAAGCTTAAGGCTGCAGTCTCGCAAAATGCACTCGCGGCGAATTATTTGCGTAACTTTGTATTTTTATTTTTAACAAAATAATGAAATAACATGAAATATTTTTATTGCACATAAATAACCATAATATAAGTAATAGCTAGTTATTTTTTGTAAGTTCATCTAGGTGGATTATGTTAGGTAAATCAAGCATTAAATACAGCTCTTTCGCGCCCAACATCACTTCGAGTTCTGTTTGCGCGCTTAGTTTATAGCAATGAAGAATTAATTTACAAATCTGTTCAGCGCTTAATTAACTCAATATTCTCGTCTTCAAAATGCGTTGATTAGTTTTTTCTAATTATGTTTCATTTTCTTAATTCAGAGGTCACAATTTCATCAAAATTCTCTGTTTTTAGCTCCTAATAAACGGTTTGTTACATAATAACTATGCATCTTATGTATGTAATAATTAGATTATTTTAAAGCCAAGAGTTTATTTAGCAACTACTAAAAAAATTGCACCTAAATCACACATTACACTAACAATAATAATAATCTCAAAATACCTCTAAAAAAAAACAGAATTTCTCTCTCAATTCTTGTTTTTAAACTCGTTTTTTGGAGGTCTTTTAAGATGATTATTATTGTTAGTGTAATGTGTGATTTAGGTGCAATTTTTTTAGTAGTTGCTAAATAAACTCTTGGCTTTAAAATAATCTAATTATTACATACATAAGATGCATAGTTATTATGTAACAAACCGTTTATTAGGAGCTAAAAACAGAGAATTTTGATGAAATTGTGACCTCTGAATTAAGAAAATGAAACATAATTAGAAAAAACTAATCAACGCATTTTGAAGACGAGAATATTGAGTTAATTAAGCGCTGAACAGATTTGTAAATTAATTCTTCATTGCTATAAACTAAGCGCGCAAACAGAACTCGAAGTGATGTTGGGCGCGAAAGAGCTGTATTTAATGCTTGATTTACCTAACATAATCCACCTAGATGAACTTACAAAAAATAACTAGCTATTACTTATATTATGGTTATTTATGTGCAATAAAAATATTTCATGTTATTTCATTATTTTGTTAAAAATAAAAATACAAAGTTACGCAAATAATTCGCCGCGAGTGCATTTTGCGAGACTGCAGCCTTAAGACTTAAGTAAAATTACGTATCCAAAATTCGAGAAAAAATCTGTGAGCACACTTACCAAATAAGCATCGAATAGACAACCTCGTCCTTTTTAGAAGTAACAAGAAACCGTTTATGGGCCCGATCACACTACAACCACGTCACATTCTAGCGACAAAATGTGTGCAACCAGTGGGTACGGGTGTCGCTGCAGCTCCACGCAGTTGCGTTGTGGTAAACTGGTAACTACAAAATCAAATCAATAGTTCGACCGTTGTGTTTGCGATGTGGCCGGCCGTTAAGCGTCGTTCAGACCAGCGCGACGCGACTCGAACAATACAAATTCCAAGAAAACTTCACTACATAACAATAGGCGGTGTCGCGTCGCGCTAGTCTGCACGAAGATTTAGTTCGCGGTCTCTGGTGGTTGCGTTGTGTCTGCGACGTGGTTGGTAAGCCGGTATCGCATACACGGTTGATTTTGACGGCCAAATGTGGTCGTGTGAATGAACTATTAATTTTCATACAAATTAGCGCTCGTCCACGTGTTGTCGTTGTGGTACGTGTGGACGGGTGTGCATGGTGTTCCAAGAAGAGGCCAGAGCCATTAAAGGCTAACAAGACAGGCGCGTCGCAACACTAGTAGAACAATAACTATGAAAACTTCATGGAAATTGTTCTACAAGAATCACGTCGCGCCTGTCTGCGGGAATCCATATTGCTTCACAAACATCAAACGCAGACTAACTGCCGACAAATAAACATTGGACATACATGTTTGGGTTTGAAACTTTCATTTGAACCATTTGAGGTAATCTTGTTGGTTATTATTCTGAATGTTCCTGGAATGGTTTTTTTATTGCACTACGTGGTACACAGCTTATTTATCAAACTATACATTTCCAGTTTAAGCACACCTCTCACTTACGTACCTAAATTATATACAATGCTAGATCAGCTTATACTGGAAATGTATAGCTTGTTAAGTAGCCGTGCTTACCTGCGCCAATATATCCTAAAGCTTCGAAAACATTCAAAACATTTGATATAATTTTTTTTTTTTTTTAAAGCTTTAACTATGACTATTTTAAAAATTTGCACGACTAGAAAGTCGAATATAGTGAAACCATATAAAAATTACCTTACACAATGTACCTATATTCTGGCAAATAAAGAATTCATTCATTCATTCATTCATTCGTGCAGACTAGCGCGACGCGATACCGGCTATTGTTATACCGTGAAGTTTTCTTGGAATTTGTATTGTTCGAGTCGCGTCGCGCTGGTATGGACGAGGCTTTACTAATTTTGTTTGTTACGTTTTCACACTAAAATAGCTGAAGGGATTTGGATGAAATTTGGCAAACGGGTGGACCATGACCTGGATTAAGACATAGGATACCTACTTTTTAACCTACACATAAATATCATGCTTGATATTCGAAAATACGAATTTCAAAACTGCTAAACTTTTTCGTCCCGCGCGTGCACATCGAGCTAATTCACACAATTAGATACTAACTGAACATCTTGACGTGATGAAAGTCGCCGCCGACTGCAAAGGGCGGGAAAAACAAACAAAATGGCTGAACGCATTAATCATTCGCTTGACAAACGCAGACGCGACGGTGTCTCGTGTGTTTTGTTGGTGTAAGCAGTGGTCTTGGTTCGACTGTTGCTTTACATCTTTAGGTATACGAGCCGAGTCAGCTTTGCAGTCTACTGTTGGAGTTAAAGAAGGTATTTTATCCTTTTAATGGATCTTTTTCTCCTCTTTTAATCGCTTTCTCACTGCTGAGAATCGTGACTCCGTATCAAATTGTCAATGGTCTTTTTCCATCTGTTACGATCAAGTGGCCTGATGGAGTATGGCGCTGATAAGTGTATCCGACCACCTTTTTGGGCTTTGGCTTCTAGTTCTTTTGCCGTCAATTTATTTCACCATTAGCCGTTCCTTGTTATTGATACCTCTGCGAGCGATGTGACCTAAGTATCTCACTCACGACACGTTGCAGGCAGGTTGAAGACAGTTGGTGTGCTTTCTCTAATTTTAGTTGTTTCAGGATCGAGACATTTGTGCGGTGGGCTGTCCATGGTAGCCTTAGTAGGCGGCGCCAGCACTCACAATTCGAAGGCGTCAATTCTTCGCCTATCGGTAGACTTGATCCGCTTGATCGTCCCCCCGTAGAGAAAGATTGAGAATACAAGTGTGCGGACCAGGTGTTTCTTTGTCCGTTTGGTGATATTCTATGGATGGATCTACATTATTCCATAATGGCCACTATTGTAACTTGTAAATCAGTTATTTCGTGGGCGCTAAGTATTTACCATAAATGCCTTAAATAAGCTTGGGCCAGTACAGTAAGTTCACAAAAATCGTTGCACCGAAATTAGTTAAAAATCGTTTGCCATTTTGAAATGGTTATTCTTGCCATTAGAAAGGTTTATTTTGGAAATAGGTTATCGGGATCACTACTACACGTCAGTTTTTTTTTTTTTAAAGGCTAGATGGAGTCGACACTTCCTGAGGAGAAATGGCGAAACAGACTCAGGAGTCAGGGGTCAAAGTGTGTTTTTAAGTTCAGACAGAATCTTGGTCAAATCATGTGAGGACCATGAAGATTAGTGTCAGATATGGTCTTTTGAGGAAAGAACCACACAGATTTGAGTGGACCTGTCCAGTCAGTGAAAGCATTTCGCATAAGACTTAATTTTTTGTCACACATTGACCTGCTTTCTGCCAAATATTGTCATCATTATCATTAGCCTACAGCAGTCCACTGCTGGACATAGGCTTCCAATGGCACGCCATTCAGTTGGATTCTCTACAACCCTCATTCAGCTGCTACCAGCCACCCTGCAAAGATCGTCGCTCCACCTAGCCTGAGGGCGTCCTACCTTAACCTTAACCCGTCTTCACCAACGGTTATCGGTTCTACGGCTAATATGGCCGGCCCATTGCCACTTCAGCTTGCTTATTCTGCGAGCTACGTCAACAAATATTGTGTGCATAGTAAACACCCTGAAAATTTAACCAAATCTTGGGCCAAACCTTAGAAAAAAAAAACTATTATATTATAATTGTACTAACTTGTGCCCAATCACTGTTCACAATACTAAGTAAACAACATTGAATTTTGATCCTTCGTTAAACAGGAGGCTTAGGAATAAAAAAACGCGGACAAGTCGGACTCGTTCACGAAGGGTTCCGCCGGGTATAAAGTTAAACTTTTTTTTTTAATACGTTCTTATTTGGGGGACCCGTTACATTCTACTCATTGGTTTCTTTTGCGGACATAGGACACACTCTGTGAAAGTTTGGTTTAAAAAATACAGCCCTGTGACGTACGGATGGACAGCGGAGCCTTAGTAGGTAATAGGGTCTCGATGGCACCCTTTGGTTACGGAACCCTAAAAATCTTCATCCCCAGATTATTTATATGCCAGAGTCAGTTTGTGTCCCACCCTCGCCGTAGTTGAACATTAAAGGTACGTCCAAACTGGCCCCGCGGCGTAATCCGCGGTCATGTTCATGTAACAACGAACCACCAACAGTATTGACATTTATTTTTCTTTATTAAAGTTATATTTTATCCTGAAGGCATTTTCTAACAAGGTTTTGTCTCGACTCCAGTCATTGTGGCTCTGTGGGTTTCAAGAAAAGGATGTATTTTTTTTTTCGTAGTTTTGACAACGTATTGGCTGTTTGTTTGTTTAATTTTAATAGTGGGCCTTTTAGGATGATCGCCTGAAGGTATTTTTTAACTTAATTAACTTTTTGGACCTCTATCTGCCGTGGGCTAGGTAATATCAAGATAGGTTTTTTTTTTTTTTTGTAAAGAAAATATGTACTTGTCATGAATTCATAACCTTTAGAGGTTTATTTTTGTAATAATCCTGTCTTTATATCAATAAATTAGACAAAAGTTAGGCCCACAAAGAAATCCATGTCGTGACCTTAAGGTATCATTCCGTACCCGACCGCAGGAGGCAACTGCAGGCGACGTGTCGCCGCGACACGACTGGTTACTATGAAATATGCACCTAGCTTCTGACGTTTCATAAGTGCCCTTGTAGGTTTACGTGAAATATATATATTTTTTTTTTTTTAATACCTTCCGTAGCTAGGGTCACGTCTTCATATAAATACATAGAAACCAGTCGTGTCGCGGCGACATTTCATCGCCTTTATCAACACGACAAAATGTGAACATCTAGTTACAAGGTTCACCTCTCTCTAAATACAATACAATGAAAACAGGTCAATTAAATTTAGATTTCAAAGCACCGTAGTTTTGTAAACTATAAACATAATGGCGTTATTAGGTACTTATCTACATTAATGGAAATATAATTTTATTATAGTGTTTGTGGAGGACGTTACTTACTTTAAGATAAAAGGTCGTGAGATCAAGCCAACTTTGATTATCCATTATGAACTCGTTTCTAGATAAACCACTCCTCACTTTTAACTTACGAAAAAAGTAATTATTTTTGTTTTTACATCGAAATAAACGCTCGAATGATCACAGGAAAAGTTTATTTTAGTCGAATCCAGCCATAAATTAATGAAGTTAGTTCAGCGTTAGTGAACACGGTTTGATTATCTAACTTTTTTATTTTATTTTTTTATTTTTCGGCTTGAGCATCGCACATCCACCTTCAGGGCATTTAATTACTTCGCTAATTTGTTGAAGACAATTTTGCTTTTATTTTTCCAATTACTTACATCAAGCATTTTTTTCTTTTAGGTAACTTAACAACAATAAACTATCTACTTACCTATTTGTATTTTTATACTCTTGCAGTACTAGATCCTGTAATAATGCGTAGTTCTTGACGGTTTTAATAATGTTATCATAGTACTTACCTATTGGGGTTTATCATCCCTCTATATCACCTCGGTGAGGTCTTACTTTCATTGACTACTACTACTACTTTGATTTGAAACAATTTTGATTTTGATTTTTTCTATTTTGACAAAATTCCCTGTTCTCTGCCAATTTTATCTATGTTCTATGCACGATACTTTATTTCAAACAGTTTTAGTAGAAAAATAACTAAGATTCAACGTATTACTCTACAATTTTACTACTACATTACACACAACTATACTAATGAAAGAACAACTAAGAAAACTCTTCTAAAGCGGAGAAATATATTTAAAATAGCAATTTGAAGCGTGCATTTTACATTATTCGCTTTGTTAAACATTTAATATTTGTGAAGAGAGTAGAACGGTTCTTGGTTCTGTCTCGTTGCCCGCGGGCCACACCGGCTACATCGCGCTGATGGTACAAAAATACAAAGTGCAATAATTACTGCATTACGGCCATCCTTGGGGCTTTGTTAGGGGCCAAGTCCGTATCATAATAGCGTTTTCGATGTTACGTTTGTTTTGTTGATGATAGTTTCTGACTGACTGCCCCGTTGCTCTTGTGGTGGCAAGTGCTACTGCTGAGCATGCGGTCCTAGGTTTAATTCCCAGGTCGGGCATTGGGTTTTTCTATCAGGAATATCTTATTAACAGCCTTTCTTTTTTTTTTTTTGGGTGGGAAATCATCAAATGACGTCTCCCGCTCTGGGTGGAGCGGGAGGGCGTGTCAGACTTTTACTGACTAAAACCCACCCGTGTTCCTTCTCTTGCCTGTGCAATGCCAGGGGGCCACGGTATCCCTTTCGGACTTTGCCGCAACCCCGGCAGGCAATGGTCTCATCGGACCCCTTCACTTGCTGACATCTCTTTGAGGCGCGCGTGGAACACAACGCGCCGTCGACCCGGGCTTGGTCATTAACAGCCTGGAGTCTAGGTTTGTGGCCGGTTCATGGCAATAGGCTATTCTCCTATAACATGGGACTAAAACATAACAGGCGAAATATGGGTGTACAGACTTACAGACATGATGTTATGATAATTGTTGAAGACAGTAACAAGACGGTTCTTGGCTCTGCGGGTCACATCGCGCTGATGGTACAAAAATACAGTGCAAAAATTACTGCATTATTTCCATCCTTAGGACTGTGTTAGGGAGATGGTCATGCCCATATTATGGGAGGAAATATGGCGTTTTATGTTATGTTTGTTTTGTTGACGAGAGTTTCCATGCGGGGAGATTTCCATCATACAAAAGCTTTGTTCTGCTAGAAAACAGCATTGCTGTTCCGATTTTAAAAGTAGGAGTGCCGTTATATTGAAATTTTATCTTTTTTCTGTGCGTTGGCAGTTATGGTAATCCCCACATGTTGCACGAGACTATAGATACGTTGGTTTATCATTATCACTTTTCACCAGGTTTACCGAGACGGCGGAAAAATGGTTATTTTGGTAATTCATAGGATGGCCTGAGTTGTCGATTCGCCTACAAATAATTTAACTTCGTGGGAATCGCCTCAAGATTTTTTTTTTTTTACATGTCGTTTCGCCTGATTTGATGAGTAAATTCGTGCGAATCACCAATAAGCCTGTCTGTAGTACCTACAATATAAAAATTAATAGATATTTTATTCGGGCAATATTTAGAAGAAGAATTAATAATAAAAAAATAAGTTTTAAAGGTGCTTAAAATTTTCATTCTTTGACCGTACAAACACCTATAAAGGCGTTTATCCTAACAAAGATATTAGCACAGTCGTCAGTATAATCACTGCATTAGCTAGCTCTCAGTGTGTCGTTGTTCAGGAGTGAGGCAATGTTTTTCAGGTATTATCAGCTAACTTCAATGTTGCTAATAAATAAATAAACATTGAAGTGGTTGGCTCTCAGTTTCGCCTGCAATATTTGTTAAATTACGTAATATATCGGAGAGACCGTGAAAACTAAGGTTATTTATTTATAAAAGCCTTTATTCGCTGACCTTTTTAACTTACATGCTATTCTTATAAAACAGTAGTATTCTTAAATCTAATTTACATGCAAAAATAATAAATTTATTAGCAACCACTTTGGTCAGGTTGTCTGTCGACATAGGTCCCCAATTGTTTCCACGTCTCTCTATCATTGGCAGACCTTCTCCATCCTTTTGGTAAAACGTTCTCCCATCTTTTGATTTGACCTCCTCGTTGTCTTGTCCCGTTCCTCGGATACCACTCTATTACATCCTTAGTCCATTTTTCTTTGTTAGTCCTCATTACTTGTGATGTGCAGTCCAGTTCCATTTCAGTTTTCTTATTTTTTGTAACACGTTACTGACCCTTGTTCTTTTCCTTATTTTTGAAGTTGTCCATCGATCCCGTAGTCTTATGTTAAGCATAATACTATAAACTTGGAATAAACTGTGATGGAATGACAGTTCTCTTCACATTATAAATTTTCATGTTGAGATTTTTACAGCAGGACTAATAAAGTCCATCATGTATTAGATCATATTAGAAATCTTTGTTATTCCGCCAACCCTCTGCTATCTCCTAGCCTACTAGTCATTAGCGTCACTGGGGGCGCGCAACCCGATACCGCTGCTAATGCACTGTCCACTGTTCGGGATAATAGGCGTAATACACCCCTCAGTGATAATGTTATAACTTTCATTATATAATGACTGCCGGAGGTCAGGAGACGTAAGGCTGGCACTCCATTGAGGTGGTTTATAGACAAGCTAAGAAAAGAAAAAAACACATCTCCGCTTCAGTAGCTTCGCTCCTCTGTTCCAATGGATATGTAAGATAATCAAACTGAACTTCACGAAAGCAATATAAAAAAGCCACTTGAAAAGTGCAAAAAAAATCTAAATATCACCTAAACCACACAAGTTAGCTACATGAAGTAAAAAAAATCTTGAAAACAGTTTTATATGTGTTTTTGTGCTCTATTCTTCTTTTTGTGTGGTTAGTAAACTAACCTGGTGTCA
Organism: Xanthia togata; assembly: GCA_963853775.1. Taxonomy (NCBI): domain Eukaryota; kingdom Metazoa; phylum Arthropoda; class Insecta; order Lepidoptera; family Noctuidae; genus Xanthia; species Xanthia togata. Next base: position 6,453,121 of record OY970817.1, on the reverse strand, counting down.
GAGTTTTAAAGCCGCCCACGGGCCTCTGACTTGACTTCACATGCCGTCGAGAAATATCTATCAGGCATGCCGGTTTCCTCACGATGTTTTCCTTCACCGTTTCTTGAGCAAGTGATAATTATATAATACGCACATGAATCCGAAAAGTCAGAGGTGCGTGCCTTGGGTTCGAACTCGAGACCTACGACTTGTCAGTCTGACGGTCACACCACTAGGCTGTCGCTGCTTGTGCTCTAAATACGCTTGAATGTTGTTTTTTACGTCAAGAAATATTTCATGATAAGTTAGTGGCTTTTTATATTGCTCGTCTGTGTATTTTTATTGTCTAAACTTTACCTTACCTGTTGGTAATCGAAGATACAGTTGACGATGGTGCAAGTTTCTCTCGAGATTTTAAAACTCCAAAGGAAGCTGTCGGAAAACACAGATTCTGGCAGGGAGTTCCACTTTGTACCTGTACGCACAATGAACACAGGTTGCCAAAAGTTTTTTGCGTTTTGCACCATCCGATCCGTACAAATAATAAAACGCAGCGTTTCACAGTCTGTCTATCCGTAAGTGTGCTTATAACTCCAGAACTGCTTATCTGATTTACGTGATTGTGTTTATATGATATTTTTAACCTAAGTAGTAAAAATAATAGAAATGGAAGTATGAAACAGATTAATTGTAACTTATTTTGAAACACGCTCTGTAATTAATTTTATCTTTTCAAAGACCTTTAACACTACAATCTCACATAAGTATTTTGAATATGCAATACATTTTTAATTAGTGTGTTTTTGACTAATAATCATGTTCTCAAACCCTGATATTACCAGAATAGGATGCAGAGAAATAATATTTAGTTGTTTAGTAGTTGGTAGCTTTGTTTGTAAGAGGACGTTCCGGTGGGCCCCTACTATCCTACCTATTTTTAGTGCAACCTTTTGAATTTTTGGTGGTCAATTGGATCTGCATTATTACAAAATAAATCATTTAATTTATTGATATATAAACAGAAGCAACTGTTATTCTTTGTCAATCGTATGAAATAGCTGTATGAAAAATAGACAGTGTGTCAACCTGCTCAACTATCAAAAATCAAACAGATGTTATCTTTTCTGACAATCTGCTCTACAATAATGTTCCCTGACTGCATAATGTGCAAAATTTTTGTTACGTACATAAAACTAATATTATCTTTTCTTTCTTTCCAGAAGCCGAATCGTCCCGCGAATGATTTCAAAAACATCAACGTTGAAATTCACATCAAGAACTCGACATACGAATAGAATAACAAAATTAATATCAGTATTATGTAATATCGAGTGTTTAGTTTAGCTAGTCGGCCATCTTGTGTTGCTATGGGTGCCATTTTGAATATGTTCCGCGTGAAAATGGGCGTGGTCATCGCCAGGGTCTGCCTCCTGCTGATGCTGGCCGTTTATTCTTCTTATGGTGAGTTTTTTTTATAATCATGTTAATTTACTTTCAATAATTATTTTCAATGCATGGATTGAATGACGGGACCACGGTCTGTACTGTAGGTCTGTTTGTACTCAGTATACGACATTGTCGCATGTAGCCACAATGTAATGCCGTACTGTAATGTATTTTAGGTGTCGAACTAAAGTGTGAGCATCATGAAGTTAATACCGTCCAATTTAAGGAAATAAACTAAGTGAAATTATATTAAAATGTAAAAAAAACACTCGACTCAAACATTTCCTTATTTCTCTTTCCTACTCCATCACCAGACCCTGTTCATCATCTATCTGTCACCTATTCATTGGACCCAACCGCCTTACCAACTTACAGTACATCTTACATATTCTGCAAATTCCAGGTGATGCGGCAGCATCAGTTCAAGGTTACTATGTTCTTCTAATATCATTGAAGTAACATATTTTTTTGTGTCGGGGGTTAAAATATAAGCGTAAGCGTAACTTAAGATCTTTTTAAGGGATTTTTACTTCGTGGTTTAGTCACCAATAGTGTGTGATTTTAAAATAGAAATCCAATTGACATGACCGCAGCGTGGTATTTAAATACATTTATAAACAATAGTAAAGAAAGTACCCACTTTCTTGCACTATCAATTTAACAGAGGACCGTAAAAATACTATTTTTTTCGAGTTTCCGACCAATAAACCAATGAAACCTTTTAAAAACAACAAAAAAACAGTCTAATACCCAATAAACACTTTTCATTACAATGCAGGCCAAAAAAACAGCCCACCCATCACATAATAAATTCTATGGGCGCTTGTAAGCGGTGTAGTGTAATAAAATAAATTGGACATCTCGACACGAAAGCCAGTTTGCGGACAATTACATATTATTTCATATCGCTTAAGTTGAGATTTGTTCCTTTTTGGAGAGTAAAATTGGGTGTAATAAGACGGGTTTTTTGTTGGCTTGGTCGGTTTTCTGAGAAGTGTAGAGCGGTAATTATGCTCGTCTTAACCTGGGCTGCTGTAAGCGACCTCTTCGTAGGCCCCTATAATATTAAACCATAATCAACACGTTTTGCAAAGAATTCTAAGGGATAATGTTTAAAAACGAAGATTAAATAGAATGCGAAAGAATCATTCCTTTGCAAAGATAATAGATTACAGCAATCACTAATCCGTTTATACACTGGTGATAACAGCTGTTTTCTTAGAAAAACGATACCTGTAGGTACTTTCTGCAACTCATGTCGCCATCGATATAGCGCGACGGACGTTGTACCAACGAAGAAGTTCATATCTATACACCGTAAGGACTATTTTTGCTTGCAGCGCTCGGCCGCTATAAAACCGGGGCGGTAATAGATGTGGTCATCGTGTTCACGTGATTTTGTTTTCAAAATGATTACATATGAAGTTCTTCGATAGTATGTACCAACTTCGTATATAGACGTTTCAATCCTAATATTATTTCTCTAGCACTAAGTATTATTGGTTTTTATAAAGATATCTTACATAATCTCCCAACTCCTATATTACTATTCTCAAAGTTTTGAAAATCTTGAACATTTTGTATCCTAATTTGAAACCTGTACCATTAAAGAATAGTTATCATAACAAAAGCTCCGTGTCTGCCTCCCCTCCATATAATGCGTTTTAAATGACCCCACGTGAAGTGCATAGTAAAAAAAAAAGAAATTCTAATTTATGGTTTTCTACACTTTCTTTTTAACTTGCGGCTTTAGAATTATAAGATGTTACCCTAATGTTGCACTGTAGTGTTTTTAAATAATTTGATGTGAGAGATGACATTTCTTGTGTTTCTCGGTTTGATTTGAATCTTATCTCACTGTTTTGGTCAGATCAAAATAACATTGACAATTTATGCTTTATTTTACACCAATGTGCTTTTTTCTTTTCTTTTACATGTTCGGAAGATATCATTGAGGACAGATTCCATTTAAGCATATATACGTAAAAGGTATTCCTCTTAACTTTTCAGACTTTAGTATTAGTTACCAATATCTGCAATGTCAGTTTTTCTTTAAATCAATCATCCAATTATTGTCTGCTACTGCAGTATTAACTCAATACATACTCGTATATGGTTTTATTATATGATTGTGAATTTCAAGCCTACCCCAGTATTACAGGGTTTTATGTCGGTCCAAGAAGTACAAGTAGTTACCCCGTTAACTGCACTGACCCGATTACAGTCTAGTATGGTAATTTAAGTGTATAAACCTGAATTATGTTGCTCCACTTAAAAAGTATATTTTTAGTCAATTGATTTTTCTTCTCCTTCTCTCGTGTCATTGTATTTGTTCTCTCTTGTGACAATACAGGGTGTTAACGTAATTGCGTGCCATAGCTTAGGGATGGGTTCTATCCATACAGGTTTTTTTTTTTTTTTCCTACTTGCCTATCCTTCAATCGGCGTTATCGAAGTGTTCGGGCGTAGGTAAGTATTTCATTAGGTAACTCTAGGAAATTATTAATTAGCATTTAAACAAAATAAAAACATTATTATCGCATCGCCGTACGAAGGGAAAATTCGAATTGTAATTTACATACCGTCGTAGCGTTAGTTCGATTCGCGTTCGATAGTAGGTAAGTAATTAAAGCATTTAAACAAATAAAATAATTTTAATTCTAAATGATTGCTCTACCAAGTTAGTAGGTGCTAACATATGTTTTTTTTTTCTGGCTTCGTTTATCTATACTGAACCTACCCCTAAGCTATGGCACGCAATTACTTTAACACCCTATAAAATTCATGCAGATATGATAAAAGAAGAGAACTGAGAATTGGTCTGTCAACTAGTCTAAGCAAGGGGTATCGTGTTACCCAGTACAGTTACTGGGTAACACGTACCCCTTGGTTACAATATCTGACATCCACAACCCAGTGGTTGTGGATGTCAGATAGACATTCACTGTTACTGTTTTCCTGTATCATCCCACTGATGGGCAAAGGCTTCTCATGACCTCCAAAACTTGCGATCCAGTGCTAAAGTGGACCCCCAGTCGTTTGTTATGTCCAGCTCGTCCTGCCATGTTCTACGGGGCCTACCTCGACGTTTTTTACTTGTCTCAGGGTTCCACGTAGTGGGTATTATGACCCACAGCTCGTTAGGCATGCGGCAGAAGTAACCAGCCCAGTCCCACTCCAACTTTGCGGCTTTTTTAGCAACGTCAGTAATCTGAGTTTGGAACGCAGTGTGGTGTTGCGAATATGGTCTGTTAATTGGCAGCTGTTCTAGCTGGAGATAGACAGTCGCTCCATGTAAAATAATGGTATTCAGCTGCATCCGGTTAGACTGGAAGCCGACCCCGACATAGTCATACGTAATGGCAGAAAATATGATGATGATGTTTGAGGAAAAGCCTCCTCAAACATCATCATCATATTTATATAAGCCTATACATATATTTATTTAAGCCTCCCTTTTATTTAGCCTTGCACATAAGAGAAACTTTAACTTTAGTTAAAAAAAAAACACATTTCTAGTGTGGGGTCTCATTTTAAACATTTTATTTTTACTAGCTGCGCTCCGCGGTTTAGTCCCGCGGAAGTCTCAATCCTGTGTTAATATCGATATAAAAATCGTAAGTATCTTATGTCCTAATCCAGATCATGAGCTTCCCATGTGCCAAATTTCATCCAAATCCGTTCAGCGGTTTTAGCGTGAAAGCGTGACAAACAAATAAACAAACTAACTCACTTTCGCATTTTTATAATATATTAGTTAGGATTATTTGTTGTAATTGCGGCAATAGAAATACACGATCTTCATATGTCTACCTATTTCGGTTCATGAGATACAGCCCGCTGACAACCAGACGGACACACAGCGGAGGTTTAGTTCCGACAGGGTTCCGTTTGGCATACCTATCCTTCGTGTACGGTACCCTAAAAAGTAACAACCCTTTACTGCAGCGGTAACATTAGTAAGTAGGTATATACTTAGGTATGTATGTACCTACTTCATATTCACCCTATAATGTCCCCCAATGCTGGGTCACAGGCCTCCTCTGTGAGAGGGAGTGGGCCGTAATCCACCACGCGGGCCCAGTGCGGGTTGGTAGATGTCACAATGTCTTAGAATTTTAGGTTCTAGGACATGTCGGTTTCCTCACGATGTTTTCCTTCACCGTTTAGAGAGCAGTGGTGATGAAATAATTTACACAAAGTAAAGTGCTTGTTAGGTTTCGAACCTAACCTATCGCCCGGAGGACACGGTGGAGCATACGGTGGAGGTATGCCCGGCTTGGGCAGAGCACCGCCGTGTCCTCGTGGAGGCGATCGGTGGCGGGGATCTCTCGCGTCCGGCCCTGGTCCAGGCCATGGTACGGAGCGAGAGAGCATGGGAGGCCGTCACCTCCTTCTGCGAAGCAGTAATGCTCGCGAAGGAGGAGGCGGAGCGCGTGAGGGAGAGGCAAATTTCGCGCCCTCACGCCCCTAGCCGCCGCAGGAGGAGACGCCCCGGGCGTCGGGAATCGATCGCGGATTCCCGGCCACCGTAGGCGCGGGCTTGCGGACGGTGAGCAATGGGTAGCTCGCCGTCCGGTAAGGACCAAGCCCGGGTCGACGGCGCGTTGTGTTCCACGCGCGCCTCAAAGAGTGTCAGCGAGTGAAGGGGTCCAATGAGACCATTGCCTGCCGGGGTTGCGGGAAAGTCCGAAAGGGATACCGTGGCCCCCTGGCATTGCACAGGCAAGAGAAGGAATACGGGTGGGTTTTAGTCAGTAAGAGTCTGACACGCCCTCCCGCTCCACCCAGAGCGGGAGGAGTCATTTGATGATTTCCCACCCAAAAAAAAAAAAAAAAAAAAAGGTTTCCAACCTACGACCTACAACCACTGGGACCACGATTCCTCTCCTACCTACCTATACTACATTTTGTACATTCATTCATTATCTCTCGTACATTCTCACTCCTTGACTATCTCGTACATTCATCTGTCACTCGTTTATGCTTCACATCTGTCATTCATCTTTACGTCTCGTTTCACTATCCTGTCATAACGTTCCGTTCCTACAGCTTGTAGGAATAGTACCTACTTACTACCCGCTTCATCTGTACGTCTCGTTTCACTATCCTGTCATAACGTTCCGTTCCAACAGCTTGTAGGAGTAGTACCTTCTTCTACCCGCAAAATTAGCTCCAACCGCAAACACTCCTAAACGCACTAATACAAACAGCAAGAATGCGTAATGACGCGAACGTTGACTATAATTAGAATATACTGCCTTAACCCTTAAGCCACCACAATTATCTAGATAATTAACCCGCGCACAGCTGAATTCTACCGTCGAACGTTAAAAGATGTTTAGATCCTCTACGTAATTACTAAATGGAATACTCGCAGTCGTTTACTGCTTTGTTATTGTAAAAACTTTATTTAATTCTTTTTCTCAATTCAAAGTAGCCTAAGTTATTCCTAAACTATCGATTCTTTACTACGGCTATCTGCAGTAAAATCGGGCCAGCCGTTTTGGAGATTAGCCGGACCAAACACAGTCTTTTTTATATTTATTTGTATTGTTATAAATACCGTGTATGTATACTTGTTTTTCATAATTATGCATTTAGACTTTAATTTTTATTTGTGTAGATGCAACTACATAGGCAGTTAAAAATAAATGATTTTCTTAAATAAATTAGTGTAGTGACATTTACCTTTAATACCTCCTATTGTTTGTACGTCCTTTTGGCTTCACTCCTCTGTGTAGCACTCCATTAGTTCACTTCTCTGTGTTTAGACGCCAACATTTATATTTATAAGAAACGATATGCGTTGCCAGGGATGCTCAAACTTCAAAGTTAACCCCCCAGGGGCGTTTCGTTTGGGGGCGTCAGTGATTAAGGTTAAATGCGCAGATTTAGGATAGTTGTGATGGTTGAATCTTTTGAAATGTGGTTTAGTACGACCCTAGAGGATTGGTTTATGATGGGGACTTTGAAGTTATACATTTTAGCGGGAATCTTATGTTTGTGTATTAAGAGGTTTATTCAGGATTAAATTGAAATATACAATAACAACTTATAATTAATTAATAGAAATAACAATGTTATATCCTAATTCAACTGAAACTATTAGCAAACTAAAATATGGCGTCGAAAAATTCATCCGCATCGCTCTCAACTGGTAATGTACTGGAACGTCTTAAGCCTCGTTCAGACCAGCGCGACGCGACTCGAACAATACAAATCCCAAGAAAACTTCACGGTATAACAATAGCCGGTATCGCGTCGCGCTAGTCTGCACGAAGCTTTATGCGTCTGAATTGTAGCCTTGTTGGTTAGGTGTGTAAAAGTTCACAAGTACTTCAGACTGACAACGTTTGTCATCCTTTTGTGTGAGTGTTCAAAACTAGTTACACACGTGTTTGGCCACTGCGGTTAGCTAATGACTCAAGGGGCAGTAGAGTTGTGTAATTCTGTTATACCTACCTATACCAAGTAGCTTCAAAAAAACTCACAAAGACTGATGCAGTTTTAGAGTATCACTTCACCTGCTTCTACGCTGCGGGTCGCGGTTTGCCTTCCGCAGGGAACTAATATAGGTAGGTATGACCTAGCCCTACAGTCAGTCTGTTTTGAAGATGGATTCTGCGTTTGTCTATCAACACACACTCGACATAAGAATCTCGAAATGGGTAGGTACTGTTTTTTAGGGTTCCGTGCAAGAAATGTGTGTTTTTCAGCGTTTTTTGCTCCGATCTTAATACGGTACGGAACCCTAACCCGTCTTTTTATAAACGGTAAGAAATCTACCAGCCTTTATCAAAGAATTATTCTCAATAATAAAAGAAATACGTACATGATAGCAAAGACCAAGCTATTTAAGAAATGAGGTAGAGGGTTCGCCCCCCCACAAAACACTTTGAGCAACGCAGTCGGATTACGTTCGCACTCCTGCATTACCATTAACAACTCGCACGTGATTATGTTCGTCAGAAGCCCGAAAATCTGACAACAAGTCTCACAAAGGGGTATCGTGTTAAGACCAGCGTGACACGACGGGACTCGAACAATAGAATTTCTAAGAAAACTTCATAGTATGACATTACCGATGTCGCATCGCGCTAGTTTGCACAAAGCTTTACCCAGTTACTGGGTTGTGGATGTCATATAGGCAGTCGCTCCATGTAAAATACTGGTATTCAGCTACATCTGGTAAGACTGGAAGCTGACCACAACATAGTTGGGAAAAGGCTAGGCAGATGATGAAGACGTGATTATGTTAGCACTGATTTGAGGTTTGAAACACATGCTCTCAGTCTCGATGGTAAATCTATACAAAAAAAATAAAAAAATTGAAGTGTCTGTAATGTCAAAATAACAGCTTTTTACTGCTGCTTGTGAAAGTATACTCGATAATATTAAAAAAAAAAAAAAACTGCTCGTTTGTTCCGGCTAATCTGCGAAAAGGCTGGTCCGATCTTGACTGATTTTATTTAACAAGGAGTAACTCGGACTACTTTTCACTACGGTCCACGCGAGTGATGGCGCGGCAGCAGAAGTCTGACTTATAACTTGAGAAATTGGGACTTAAGGTCTTAGTGAAGGAGCCCTTCGGGGAGCTACTGCCACCAATACATATTTCCGCTACCAAGCAGCGTTGCTGTGTTCTGGTTTGAAGTGTATGGGGTGTCGGTGTAATTTCAGGTACACGTGGCCCATCAGCTGATTCTGGGACAGCAATGCACCTGTGATGTCTGTGCTCAAGTCTAATACAAAAGTTGTAGGTGGCTGTGACAATAGAAGAGCAGCTGGGCGTCGAAGTGCGCTTAATGATCTCCGCCCACGCCGGCGGCGAAATTGGGGCTGTGTCGTCGCCCGAACAGGCAGGCCCAAAGGCATGCAGTGTTCCACGCGTGCCTTTATGGGAGAAGTGCGGTCTTGAGATCGGCCGTACTGGGTGATGGAGCCCGCTAGGCATGGCGGGATGATACCAGTCGGGGGTGCGGCCAATGTAGAAGTATCTCCCGGGCCCCCGACACATGGTAGTAATAGTAACAGCGGGGTTTTAGTCGGTAAGGCATAACCCTCCGTTGTCCCAAGACGGAGGGTTTCCATGAGGATTTCTCCACGGAAAAAAAAAGTTGCCTGTGACAACATAATCCACGGTAATATACCTAATATATTAGTACTATTAGTAATCTAGGTAGGTACTAACGGGTTCGTGTTTTATTTATCAGTTCTTGACGTTCTGCACAGCTGGTGTCGCTCAGTGTTGAATTGCTAGGAATAATTGTAACATTACGCCTCTGCCCTGAAGAAGTAGATTGGTAGAGTTCAGCCAGATTTCACCAGTAATATGTGAACGTAAACGTAATTATTGCTTAAAACAGTTAAAACTGACCCTATTTAACCCTATTGCCTATTGCTATTACGAATTTAGATCCTACCATTAGCTGAGTGCCGTAAAAAAATAAAACTGCCGTCCTGGAGAACAGAACCCAAAACCTTATAGGGACAAGTTTAAACCTACTTCTGACCATTGTTATACATATACTCAAAATTATCGCATAGCAAGTTTAGTACAGACATTGCTGCTCACCCCATAAACTTAAAAATACTACAGTGAAGTCCACACGGCTTCGTATTTGGAGTTTTAAATATAAATCCATGGTGTGACGGGCGGCAGTCAATAAATTAAGTCCTCAAACGTTTAGCGGGTTCGTGTCCACGTCAGGGGAAGGGTGACCATGTGGTGGCGGATTTGGAAGACATTATTAATAGAATAGAATCCTCTTCCCACTAGCTTGGAGTCTGGATTTGTGGCCGTTTCTTGGCATCTACTTATTACTCGTCAAGTAACTGGCGAAATGTCCCCTTCGGCGAATACAAACCGTGTGTGCAACATAACAACGGTGATGTTATGTCTGAAAATCCACTTGCAATGTCTTCAGCCTCCACCTTCTCACTGTTGGACATAACCATCGTTTTTCACATGCCACCTCGTGCTAGTTATTTGCGTCTTATTTCGCACCAAAATTAATTAATGAAATGCACCGACCCCAGCGTGGTTTGACCAGACTCGATTACCAGAATGAACCAGGGACTAGTGCTAAGATTTGCACTAGCCCCTGCAGCTTCAATGAAAAAATAACACAACTATCAAAGTGTAGGTAGTGTTGTTGTTGCGTGTTGTTTCAATCAAATGGTTACCAATTACTGCGGTTTTTGATTAATGCAGGCATCTGTAGAAACCAGGGGTAAGTTATCAATGCACATTGCTACTTACATTCAGCCTTTACACATCTCTTTAAAAAAATCTCTGCTTTTGGTACGTCGGACGAGCCCTAACGCTTGGCCACCCTACTCAAAACCCGTTCCATTTCAAAATGTCCGTAATTCTGTCGCCAGTGATGACACATGACGTCCGCGACCCTACCATTAATTAAAATGAAGATATCATTGACATTCGATACTAATCTGCAGGCTATTGTCTTGGAACGTTAATTAACGAAAGATTATAAAGAATTTAAGGTGAGAAGTATTTGGAAAGTGTTGGGGAAGATCATAGTCAACTGATTAGGTATACAGGTTACAGAAAATAAGCATTATCAGCCTATAATGTTCAAACTGCTGAAGTGGGCTGTAATCCAGCACGAGGGCGCAGTGCGGGTTGGTGGATAAAATATAACATGTCTTCGAATACGGGCAGGCACTTTTCTTTGTGTCAATTATTTCCCTTTAGGCGCAGAATGTCCAATTCGCACAATGTCCAATACGCAGCATGTCCAAATCGCAAAATGTCCGATTTCTATAAATGGCATATATTACACATAACACAAAGGGCTTCGCTAAGGGGGGCAAAGGGGGCAGCTGAGTCCAAAAAAAATCGTCTAATACAAGGCATTTTAATGAAAAAAAAAATCCTTACTATAAATCCAATTTTGTTTATCTGGACGACTTTTATTAGATTTTTCAAAATGCCATATCTCCTAAACGGGGTCTAATCCGGAGTCCGGGGACGTAATTCGTGTCTATGTATGTGTTGGTGGTAGGCCCAGTCATCATAATTATATATTAGGTTCTGAATAATGTTGGGAAAAACCACCCGAAAGGTCCGTTTCCAACGAGTTAATTTGCCATCCGTGGTGTCCCGTGTATCGGGTTGTTGTGGTACCGATACAGGTGTCATAAAACTATGACTTCAGTTTCTTTCTGTGTGTATTCTCGCGCTGTATTTATAAACAGCATTTTCTTTTTATCAGTGAACTGCTGTAAAATGTGATAGCATTGAACTTGACCAAAATAACAAAAGTCCATCAAATCAAATTGGTTGATGAGATTTAGCTTCAAATCAAATTGGTTCTAAGATAAAGGGTGTTAGTGAAGTTTTTTTATCTTTATCTATACGCTAACTAAATATGTCACGAGTAGTCGTAGTCTGGTCTGATCTGTCGTAAAGCCGGTGTAACAACTTTCATAAACGGATAAGCTAAGCTAAAATTATAAGCATTTCATATTTCTTCAACGGCTTCGACTTGTCATAATAAATTCCCATTATCCTTTAGCTAAAAATAAAACTACAGCAAAACTCCATTGCGTAGAAATAAAAATAAAAAAATCATGAAACGTCAAACTGCCGCCGCCTTCTTTAAAACTGTTACCGTTCGTAATAGGCAAAACGTGCCTGTTCGGTTAATCTCGGATATGTTCGGGCGGCATGCCAGCCGCAAATCCCTGGACTTAGATATGTACTTACAGAAAACTGGCTTGCTCAGGGTCACGAGTTGGTGACGACGCGACACGGCAAGTGACTTTCTGCGTTATTTTGCGACGCGTCTGTGTAATGTAATTCTCATGCTACATTTTTTGTATTAGAAAATTCTCAGTTGCGGCCCGGAGTCTTTGCGATGACACACAGTCGTGGTGTTTTCTAAATACCGTTTTTAAGTCTAACGCCACAATTAGAACTTTAAGATGTGTCTTGATTGAACAATTTCCTTCCGAAGCATAAATTCCCATCAGTAATGTCGGTTATGCATCGGTGTGAACACCCCCTTACTCCACTCGTGCCTAGCGCCATCTGTCATCAAGTTTGACAGTTGACAGTTAAACGATTTAAAAATAGAACGCTCATCCGAATGGAAGATTTGAATGAGATTTCGATTTTTTTTTTGTCGGTGGTATTGAATTTTACTGATATTAACATTTAACACACATTGACTAATAATTCATGAAAATTGAATACCTTGCTATGTTTTCGCTATTATATTTTATGTTAGCAGCTTGGTGGTTTCTGTTTTATTTAAGCTGTGGCTGTCTGTCTAATCTTTTTGAATTTAGAATGTGATTGTTTTTTTTTTTGCTAAACCAATTACAACAGCTTACTGATCGATCACAGGCTTTCAAAAACCGGGAGCTTACATGTCAATTCAAAGACATAATACCTACCTACCATAATTGAAACAGAAACCTAACGCGTGCCTGTAATAACTGTAAACAGATAGGTACTTTTTATTGGGATTGGGAATGAGGAAATATTTTTTCTTATTTATAAATTCTATGAATTTCTTAAGACTGTTGAAGTATTTAATTCGTATCAGCAATTCCTCAAAGCAGTAATACCTATGTATATTTCGTGGCCAGATCTTAAAATTGATATGAAATGGTAGGTAATGGTAGGTATACATAATTATATACAAAAACTCTCGCCTTTGTCCCATGGGGGTAGGCATAAACTATAGATCGCCACCTGCAAACACATAATACCAGTAACTATCGGTTTAGAATATGATTCACCATCTTCCAGTTAAAACTGATCAGAAACAGCCCAGTCATTTTGACTGATTAAAACTACCATGCATGTTTTTTTAAACTTGATTCACGCAATTTTTTGTTTATGAGATATGGACATGGGATTGTAAATTAGAAGTAAAATAGTAAATTGTTTGCCTCGGAAACATCTATTTTTAAGGAGAGTGTTTCTTTGAATCCAGAGCGGAGCGAAGAATTCTAAAGTAGAATCTTGAGCGCAGCGAGGTGAACACTACTTTTTATCACCCTCTATGAGAAAATCTCTAACGTATGATTTAAAACTAAAAACAAAATGTTCACAGTTGCCATCTTGGATTTACATTTTGACCTCACTATCGGCTTTAGCGCCCTCGAAAACTACGAAAACGACACCAATGACGAAAACTTGAAAATTTTCGCAGCCGCCGCACTTTCTCTATCTCTCTTGCCAGCCTGGAACTTGTTCCTACAATGTTCGTGATTGATCTCTCTGGTGATTGGAACTTTTACTAACAATATCCACATTCCAAATTCAAATCACTTTTAGTCCTTAGGGATTAAAAAGCTATTTTAGTCCCTGTTTACGAAGAAAACTAGCGCTTTTTGAATAGATGTGATAAAAAGGTACATGAATTTGCTTTTCATTGCAAATTAAATAAATAAGTATGAAGGTACATTGTAGGTACAGTTCGCTGCAAAAAGATGTTCAAGAAAAAACGAACACGACGGGTTCCGTACCGTACTAACATCACGAAAAATACACGTTCCCTGTGTGGGACATAATTATTAAGTTTTTATTATTTTTGTTATAGCGGCAATAGAATTACACTAATCTGTGAAAATTTAAACTGTCTAGCTATTACAGCCCACGGACAGACAGACGGACGGACAGCGGAGGCTTAGTAATAGGGTTCCGTTTCACACCCTTCGGGTACGGAATCCTAAAAGGTCAAACAATAAAAACTTTTTCACAAAAAATAAAACCGACTTCCAAAAAAAAACACTACAAAGTGAAAAATAACTTTGATTTCGGAAGTCGGTGTCTTTGGTTTTTTATTTTCGTTTTTTTGCCACCGACTTCCGAAATCAAAGTTATTTTTCACTTTGTAGTGTTTTTTTTTGGAAGTCGGTTTTATTTTTTGTGAAAAAGTTTTTATTTTTCACTTTTTAGTTGTGGTACCTACACAAAACCCTCACAAAAATTTGAATACCCATTACCTGCTATGTAAATTACAGTGATAGGAACTATTAGAATATCATCCACATATACTAGATGGGAAAAATACGTATTATTGAAGCTAACTCAAAAACCCCTCATCAGATCATGACCAAATTTATATGGGACCATTTCTGAAGTATGCCCTACCAAACAAAAAAAGAATCATCAAAATCAAATCATAATTGGCGGAGTAATCGCGTAACAAACATACAAAAAAAAAATACAACCGAATTGAGAACCTCCTCCTTTTTGAAGTCGGTTGAAAATAGAGTCCGCAACAATACAGTCGGGTAATAAACATTTTGTGTCCTGTTGTCTATCAAAAGTAAAACAAAATTAAAGATTACTGAAACTACGAGTATAATAATTACAACACTTGTGGAGTTCTGTACTTTAAACCTATTCCCAAGTGAGAATGAAGTTTATTTTATATGGAAAGTGTTATAGAACCTAATGACCTAAACCTCCTCGTTAACACGCGGTGTTGCCAACTTAAAAATGAAATACACACGTACACAGGAACTTTTAATATTAATGATACATGAAAATATAGTTTACGTACTTCGTGAATTTACACAAACTTATTGAGTGTCACGAAAATATTATTTTTGGTCCTTATAACAAGGGGTTAAGGTACAAAATTGAAGGTATTTGGGGCTAAATAGGATTTTCGAGAGGAACGTTTATGGAAATAACTTTAAAATAAATCCGTAGAGTTTAAAATGCAGTTTAAAAAGACAGAAATGAATGGAGTGGAGTGTTGGATGTATTTTTTTTTTGTTTGTTTTACTTAAACTTGGGAAATAATCAATCAGTATGGGAGAAATATGCGATTGTAATTTTGTTTCGGCATAACTGTCGGGGAATGCGACGATAGGTTTGTTTTGTAAGGTTTTATATACTTTTGAATTGTATTGCTGAGATTTTGAGTTTAATATTTAAAAAAGGGATATAGCAAACACTCTAAAACAAAATCACCAGAATGGTACTCCTAAGCCAGATCTTGTACCTAAAACTGCCTAGCCTTTTCCCAACTATATTGGGGTCGGCTTCCAGTCTAACCGGATGCAGCTGAATACCAGTATTTTACATGAAGCGACTGCCTATCTGACCTCCACAACCCAATAATTGGTTAATACGATACCCCTTGGTAAGACTGGTTGTCAGACTTTCGGGCTTCTGACGACCCGTTACGACTGCCAAAGATCCACGAATGACAGCCGGGACCAACGGCTTAACGTGCTTTCAGAGGTACGGAGGAGTCTCGGTATGTAAAGATGGTCACCCATCCACAGACCAACCCCGGCAAGCGTAGCTTAACCTGATGGATCGACCCGTGCAGCAGTTATTACTTAGCCACGAGCTCCTCGATCTTGTACCTACACAGCTAATAAATATTTTCCAGCTAGTTCTTCTCGAAAAAAACCCTTTTTCCAAAACCCAATTCAATAAATATCTACCCGAACCCTTTTCTGTAACATCTCTATCACAAATTGCCCATTACAAATTTTACTACTACTAAAGCCGCTCCACCTTCTTTGTCCAATTGATTCATTACCACTGCTGGGACCAGAATTTATTATCATCTTCGCCTTAAGACTTCCTAGGGACAGTTCAAGTTATTTACTTTAACTTAATAACCGGCTTACATGCCCTTATTTATGTCAAAACTGGTGAGGGGTGGTTTTTTCCGGTGCAAACTGGATCTATCCGGTTTAGGGATGTCAATGTGAATTTTAATTTATGAATGGTTCTGTGTTTGGGTTTTAAGAGGTTCTTAAATTAGAAGTTTTAAGTCGTCTGTAATTAGGAAGTGAAGAATGGTTTACTGGGTGTTTCGGTTTGCAGTTTTAGAGCCTACGGGATAAAACTGTTATGGGTTTTCCGCATTACGAAGGAGAGAAGCCTTTGGTCGGTTTTGTTTAAATTTAAACAAAACCTTAATAATTAAATTATACACCTAAGCCTTCCTCATGAATCACACCTGAACGGTGAAATTCATTAGTTAGTTAGTTAGTTAGTGTGTTCATTTGAAAATCCGATCGGTAGTTTTTGAGTTTATCGCATTCAGACAGACAGACGCGGCGGGCACTTTGTTTTGTAACATGTTTTATAATTAATGTAATTTTAGGTACCTATTTTACAAAGAAATTCCCATTATAGTTTCTTTTTCGTTATGAATGATGAAGTATTTATACATTCATAACGACCATGTTTAAAAAAAAATATCCCTATCAGAAAGCACGGCTTGACCTCTAGCACGGTAATATTATGATAATATTACTGTGACTCTAGGCAGCACTGTTGCCATATTAAAAAAATCATTGTGACCGCTGAGGCTCCGAGTATTTTATATTTCGAATCTTCGCGTAACGTATTTGCGACGAATGTATTTGAAGGAAAAAATAAAATAAATTTGGTACTAGTGAAGGGACGTCTCCTTTCGTAACAAAAAAAAAAAAAAAACATTTTGCGATTTGATACAAGCTAAAAATAGTATTTTATTAATTCTAAAGATCCGTTCAGCCTTTAGGGAGAGATGATGGATCTTGACAGAGTTTTTTCACCCGTTTCTCTAGAACTCAACTGAAATTTTCAGACAACACGCACCCCTGGGGCTTCGCCTAAAATGGGTTTTTATCTAATTTGTAAAACATAGTACGAGATTAATTTGTAACTTGATACTTATTCCTGAGGGGTTATTGAGCTTCAACTTACGCGAAAAATATTTATGAAGAATACAATGTAGGAGCTGTTGCTAAATCAATCAATCTAAGTTAGTTTTAAAGTCTAACAAACTATTGTGTTAAAATCTCATCGTGAAAACTTAGGCGAAGTGTGTCAATCCCTATGTGATGCGGATCTCAAGTTTTTTTAAGGGAGCCGTCAAGGTAAAAGGCGAAATTCAAAATTTCCTACTATTTTTGCAAATTTCGTTATATGTTGATAAATTCAATTCGCAGCAATTATAATAAAATAATTACTAAATTATAATCATTTAAAAATCTATACAGCTCTCGAAAGTTATGTGTTTGATGAAAATTATTTCGTGAAAATGGACGATTTAGAGCTATATTGATGATTTAAAATTTTAAATGATTATAATTTCAATTTTTTTTATTATGATTATCGCATTGATTAATGCAGATGCGGAGGTCTAAATAAATGCGGAAGCTCTGCGGATGCGAATATCCGCAACATCCCTGATCTCTAGCATCAGATGGAATGACAGCTCACTTCATCTAAGTTTTCACGATGAGATTTTTACAGAATATACCGGCTGGCTGTAGACTATTAAAACTGTAGAGTGCTATTGTATAGGTTCATTTCGAACCTCATCCAAGCGAGCGCACACAATTCGAAAGCGAACTCATTTGTTTTTAAAGTAAATCATCGCTGATTCACAACGAGACACCGTTCGAATTTTGAAGTGATGTTTAGAGAATGACACTAAGTACTAATGTTTTGAAATTGCCAACACGCTGTGATCAATTCTCGTGCCTTCTCTGTTTGACCCACTACCCATCTTAATCACTTTCATACTCTGAATACAATTTTCCAGTGTAATAGACACAGCTATTTAAATAATATAATGAATCTGTCTAATCAGACAGAAGAAAGGACTGTACTCTGAAACATTGGAAAAGTCTGCAGAGCGGAAATGTCCAGTGGCGTGTGAATTAATATTAGGAAATAAATGGATTTTTTTGATGTCGTAAATACTTTCTATCCTATAATCCGGTTGGATCAGAATAGGAATGGATCTTTGTTATATTAGGAGGTTCTAGTGATAAACTTTCTTAGCGTATTTTGAATAAAGAGCAAGAAAAACACCAATTTTATGTTCTTCATTAAGATAGAATACTCTTTATTGTACACCATAAAAATTACAGACAAATTTACAGCATACAGCACTACTCTTACTGTACGACACAATTTCTCCAATCCCTAGTCCAGCGAGACATTACCTCAAAAAAGGACAAACAAGCGACCATAAATAAAATACCCGCCATAATTACAATAGAACCAATTTAGAACGCGCCACTCGAATCATTACAGACGAAAAAAAAATAAGGCAAAGGCAAGCGCGCCGACAGCCAACATAGTTGACATGGCGCACTTATTTCAGTGTTGCCATCAATTTCCAACCCGCCCGTTCTGGGTAATTTGCCGAGACGTACTCCCGCTGATTATTTATGCCGCGCTCATTGGTGGAGACATTCTTAGCTGTGGGGACTTTTAATTTTTATTTCCTCGAACGGCGAGCGTTTGTTTTGACGTCAATAAATGACGGGAAGGTTTGGCGCGAATTAGCGGTGGATAGGACGTGACGGCGCGAAACGATGACTGATTAACGGTTCTGGAACTTAATTTTTCAAAATATGACTACTTTGTCTTTTTAAAAGGTTTTGACTGAGACCCAGCACATTTCATGCCATTAAATCTGCATCTTTAGTTTATTGCCACCATTATTTTAGCCGTTTTTCCCCATGACTCTCTCTCACTTTCTTCTCAAAATGTAAACCTAGTTAGTTACTCCAAGTGCGATGTGCTAATGCCATCCATCTGCGCCAATCATATCCAGCGTGATAATGCCTTTCATTTGGTCAATTCAACAACATTCATTGCATCATTTACGTTGTAAAGAGACGAATGTTTCAAAACATAATTATGAAGCAGTGGATTGTGATCAAAAGTATGTTACACAATTGGAGTGCAGGTCTCTACGGCGGCGGGAGGAAACGTCCGGGTGTCATCACTGCGTGGATCGCCCAGAGGACTCGGTGGAGCAAACGGTGGAGGTCTGCCCGGCTTGGGTAGAGCACCGCCGCCGTGTCCTCGTGGAGGCGATCGGTGGTGGGGATCTCTCGCGTCCGGCCCTGGTCCAGGCCATGGTACGGAGCGAGAGGGCATGGGAGACCGTCACCTCCTTCTGCGAAGCAGTATAGCTCGCGAAGGAGGAGGCGGAACGCGTGAGGTAGAGGCAAATTTCGCGCCCTTACGCCCCTAGCCGCCGCAGGAGGAGACGCCCTGGGCGTCGGGAATCGCAGGCTGATTCCCAGCCACCGTAGGCGCGGGCTTGCGGACGGTGAGCAATGGGTAGGTCGCCGTCCGGTAAGGACCAGGCCCGGGTCGACGGCGCGTTGTGTTCCACGCGCGCCTCAAAGAGATGTCAGCGGGTGAAGGGGTCCGATGGGACCGATGCCTGCCGGGGTTGCGGGAAAGTCCGAAAGGGATACCGTGGCACCTGGCATTGCACGGGCAACTGAAGGAACACGGGTGGGTTTTAGTCAGTAAGAGTCTGACACGCCCTACCCCTCCGCCCAGAGTCATTTGATGATTTGCAAACCCAAAAAAAAAAAATGGTCCTTACGAACGATTTAAACTCTTCAAAGGACCTTGTAGCTTGTGTGCCATGCCAACGCATCATGAAAACTGTAAACATAATAAATTAATGTTTACACATCACATGAAATAAATGCCATCTTTATAAATAATCTGAGTTTCTGCCTCATGAATTCATGATTAATTACGCAATAATAAATAAGCAATAAAAATAAGGTAGTATAAAGACCAAAATGTACAGGTATCGAAAATTAAATGCTCTTTCGGTATAGGTCACAAAGTGAAAATTATTAAAAATGTCGCGTGACGAAACCACAGATTAATTATGACAGCGCCCATAAATTATAGAGGGCACTGTTGCCAGGCATTAAAGTAAAATTTTGTAAGTTTACGTCAATACTTAAATTATAATTAATGTAGTTCCGATTAAGATCGAAAAAGACGTAAGTTTTTTTGATATTCTTATTGTGAATGTAAAGAAAAATGTATTTATGTGTATCATGTTATTCAAGTGACCTATTGATTTCTGTTGAGTAGTTATAACTCCAATCATCAAAACACAAACATAATTGCCTATTGTGTCACTAAATGTAAAATTTCTACATTTACCTACTTAAACAGACTGAATTTTTAGTCACCGTCCAAATATTGATTATTAATCTTTGGCGAAAATCATTGAATACCTGTTTTTTCTTTTATTATCACTCAATACAAAAGTAATGATTGAGATATCACATCACAAAGTTATTATATACCACGCAGAGCGGATAATTCTTTCCAGAAAATGATTTAATATGAAAATTTGAAGTATCGATTTTTTTCTTCAAAAATGGAGTTAGTAAATCATACCTAATCTCTGGAAAAAAATTGGACGGTGACTAACAATTCAGCCTGTATATTATGTATCTGTAATTTTTATGGTGTACATATGAAAGAGTATCTATCTTCTATCTATCTATCTAATATAACCAGGGCTCGGATAACGCTATATTTTTCGAAACAGTTTCGTCTTAAAACCTAACGAACGATTTGTTTCGGTTACGTTCGAACGGAACGTTATTAAAACGTTTTTGAAGAAGAACAAAATTTCAATCGTTCTCGGTTAATAAAACGTTTAAAAAAAAAAATGGGTTGATCGATAGGAAACTCGCAACACAACCCTGATCAATACATAAGCGGCAAGCGCATTGGAATCGATAATGTAATGAAATGATTATAAGGGTACAATTCAACTAAACAAGTTCATGCTTGGCGCATGCACCGTGCGCGGCTGCGTCCTGCGGAATAAACCCGTTTTTGAAAACGTTCTGATTTCGTTTTCGTACCGAAACGAGAACTGTTAGAAATGTTTTAAAAACGTTATTTTGAATAACGTTTCCGAGCCCTGTCTATAACATTACTCCTGTAATCCCCGATCGGTTAGGCAGAAATGTAGCTATAGTACACCCACATTGCGCCAGATGTTTAAGTCCCATGTAGCGGGGGGCGAGCCTATTGCCATGAACCGAGCACAAAAGCAGACGCAGAATAATCAATCAAACAGTCAACGAAAGTCATTGCACGGTCAATCTTCGATTGCACCACAAAATCAGTATTCAGGACTGCGTATATCTCTCGATATATCGAGAGCTTATCACTGGTAATGCCGGTGCCGTGTTCGCGTAAGTGCGTCTAATCTTAAGATAAAGATAACGCCGGATATCTCTTAAGAAAACACTATTAATTTAATTATAATGGAATCTCTTTTAATTTTTTTGTGTTATTTTAGCTTGAGGGAATGTGAATGCGTTTGTTTTACACTAGCTTCTGCTAGCGATTTAATAAAACTAGAATAAAACTTCACGGTAGAACAATTAACGGTGTCGCCGCCGCCCAGCCGCCCGGCGCCGTCGCGTCGCGCTGGTCTGCACAAGGCTTTATACTAGCTAGTAGCTTCCCATTAGTGAAAGAATTTTTGGAATTGGATCAAGGTGCCTACTCTCTAAGTCCGTCAACGATGATACGGGCGCGTCCAAAAGTACACTCGAGAGCAATGAATCCGGGTCACTTAAAGAATCCTAAAAATCTCGGAAACTAAAAATGCTAGGTTAATGCAATAAATTGTATTTAATAGACAATGTAATACTCCTTAAATGAAGGTATTAAAACTTCTTAGTTATTGTAAAGTTATATCATAAAAAAATCAAATTTGAAAAAGGGCCACTTTCGAAGATGGAACTACGAAATTACAGCATTTGGTTTTGCTTTTGTTTGTAATCTGTCATTTATGTGGGTACATAAACCATGTTGATAGTGCTCTATATTCATTATTTAAGCTGAAATTATGTCGCTTACGCCTGAAGAATGCACCAGAATACTTACAATGCTGGAAACCGGCCGGAGTCAGCGCGATACAGCCAGGACTGTCGGTGTGTCGCTGTCAACAGTACAAAGAGTTCTCCGACGTTACGAAGAAACTGGTTCTAACCTACGCAGACCAGGAACGGGCAGAACCAGGTGTACCACAGCACGAGAAGACCGATACTTGGTGAACACCATGCTTCGAAATCGCTTTCTTACAGGAACTGAACTCACAAATCAGTTTCGACGCCTCGGAGGAAGTAACCCAAGTGCATGGACAGTAAGACGTCGGCTTGCTGAATCTAACTTAAAACCCCTTAGACCTGCAAACGGCCCTAAACTGGAGCGTGGGCATCGTATTTCAAGACTAAGATATGCCCAGAGCCACGTAAATTGGAGTATTGAAGATTGGTCAAAAGTTATGTTCTCCGACGAATCAAAATTTATGCTCTACAAGCACGATGGAAGACACAGAGTGTATCGAAGACCAGGGGAAAGATTCAAGCAAGCATGCATCGAAGAAAAAGTAGCCTACGGTGGTGGGTCTGTACTTGTGTGGGCCGGAATTTCTTCTGAAAGTCGCACAGAGCTGGTGATCATAGAAAACGGCTCTTTAACTAGCGAAAGATATGTGGAAGAAATCCTCAATGATCACGTTGGTCCATTTATGGTCAATTTAGGTGAGGATGCTATATTTATGCATGACAATGCCCGACCTCATACAGGTAGGATTGTGAATGACTACCTTCAAGAGATGAACATTACTCGTATGGAGTGGCCAGCGCGCAGCCCGGATATCAACCCGATCGAGCATACTTGGGACGAGCTAGGCAGATGCGTAAAACAACGAAACCCTCCCCCAATCACGCTTCGTGAGCTCAAAATTGCTCTCACAGAGGAATGGGAGAATATTCCCCAAAATCGTATAAGGAACTTGGTGTACAGCATGCCAAACCGCGTAAACGCAGTAATGGAAGCACGAGGAGGCAATACGAAGTATTAAAATTCAAGAAAATCGTAATAAAGTTCAAACATTTCATGTTTCCTATTTATGTAATTTTGTGTTAATAAAATGTATGGTGACTCATATTTTTTTAACTTTCATTTAAGGAGTATTACATTGTCTATTAAATACAATTTATTGCATTAACCTATCATTTTTAGTTTCCCGAGATTTTTAACATTCTTTAAGTGACCCGGATTCATTGCTCTCGAGTGTAGTTCGAAACTTAGAAAACCCTACACCCGATTAATTTACACTTTTTGGACGGTCAAAAATACCATCGGAAGTATCGAAGTAGGAACAATTGTCAAATCGTGGTGTCATTCATTCAGGTAGGACCCCGAACTAATTTTTTGTCCGTAGATGGTACTGTGATACGATGTAGGAGTCGCCTGTAACTTCGGCTGACACTACGGATTTACGGACCTCTGTGTATTCCGAAGTTTATTTACCCCTACGTGCAAACTCACAAATATTACCTCTTTAATTAGAGGCAAATTAGAGGTTTTTTGAGATATTGAGACCGAGATTAGAAAAAGAACGTTCATAAGAATACAGGAACATCTACAGCAGGGGTGTCAAACTCAATTTTGCAGAGGGCCATATATTAGATTTAGAATTTGTAGGCGGGCCAGGTTCAAATGAAAAAAACTAAAACATACTGAATTATTTTAACATCTTTAAGTATATAGTTGTTACAAATCATACCAAAAGTAAGAAAGACGGTAATTATTTTGAGCTCGAGGATCCGGATTCTCTTGTTTTTGAAATCTCATTGATGTCAGGTATCATATTCGTGGTAGTTATTTTAAGAATTGATATAATATATACGGCCCGCGGGCCGTATCTTTGACATGACTGATCTACAGAGATCTAGGTATATTATCTGTGGGGCACTAAAATATACCTTGAAACATAGCATTGAAATTACAGTTTTCAAATCACATTCATCAGCTTTGGTGTCCAAAATGCTTATTAAGGCGACGATAACGACTTTTAATGATTACATACATTAGATATTATTTGAAAAAAAAAAAGAGTTTCTTTAGATCATTTTCTTAATAACTGAATATATGAATATTTTATATTTCATAGTGAAATTAATTTGTAAAGTTATAATAAAAATAATAATAATATACCATTTATTTCAGGCGACACATGCCCATAGAAAAATACCTTAACCTAAACATACATATTTTAATAACAAAAAATTGTGTTAATAAATAAGGCTTAGACTACGTTAGTAGCACTTCACTTTGCACTAGCTTGACCTTGTGCTGTCCTGTGGAACTTGTCCACGGAAGCGACGGAACACCACGTCCTGCGACCAAAAGTCTTCTTCCATGACGAGGGGCAGATAACAGTTCGGTACTTGCACGACGATCGCCTTGAAGTTGACGTTCCGATTCTAGTAACTGCATTACTGCACCCTCGGCATGTACTCGTACTATCGAAGATCTTCATATCCAAGCAATTTGAAAACAAAATCCCGTTAACACGATTACCACATCTGTTACCGCCCCGGTTCAATAGCGGCCGACTGCTGCAAGCAGAAATAGTCCTTACGGTGTAAAGATATGAACTTCTTCGATGGTACCTCGTCCTTTGGCGCACGTACTCCACGATGACGATGTTATGTCTAACGCAGATAAAAAAACTGAGAATCTCGCAAAATCTATCAAGCGTAGGTATATTTCTGAAACCATTTATTTCACCATTATTAACCAAATATTTTACCATTTTAAAGATAATTTAACTATTGATCTTTTAGTATACGTGTTTTATTAAAAATACATTTTGTTTTATGTATAATAAATTAATAATGCGTCTAATTTGGTACAGCGCTCCTGGATGGGCGAGTCCTATTACTGGCTGAACATACGACGCGTTGCGTGAGCTCAGTACAGAACACGCAAGCTAACCACTCAAGGTCACATATATATCTGCGTCTTAAAATCAAAGATCTGACGAGAAACAACGTAATGAAACCTTCCACCTCATCATATTCCTAAAAAGAAAAACTATGAAAAGAATTTCCCAGAATGAGCCAATGAATCACGATGCGATTTAAAATTATAATGCTAGTATTAAGTAGGAAACTATTAATGTTTCATTCATGTTTCCTGAAACGTAGCCCGCTTTTTGAAGACATGTGCTCGCCATGTGTCGACAGAGAGAAACTATGGAGTTGTATTGGTGATTAAAATATTTTTAGAAGTTGCTTTTTTTTCGATTGAGTCAACGTTGTCCTAAGTAGATAAGTAATAAGTTGTTATCCAACTTTATCTGACAGTAGCGTTATGCAGAAATATTTTCAAAATTGGTGATACCTACATACAATGTCAATTTGCTATGACGCTTGTCTTCACGGATATCAGATAACTGTGCTTGTCTTCATAGTCGGAAAGTTTATCTAGTGGTTAAACCGAAACCGTCGAGTGCACGGTGCAACCAGATCTTTCAGGACCATTACCAATTTTACTGACTGGCAATTCTCGATTATGTAAAATCCGTAAAGGCATTTTAACAGGCTTGAGAAAATCTCCATGGATTTCTAACAAAGTCAAAGTCAAATAATTTATTTCATTTAGGCACAAAAAAGGCACTTATGAACGTCAACATTTAAAAAAAAAAGATATAATAATTGATTCTAGTCGCCCATTCCAAAAGGTCGTTTTCGTATGGAGAAGAATGGGCAAGAAACTCCACCGTTACTCTTTTAAAATATTTTCACAATATTCTGTATACATTAATTATATAATTATATGTGAAGACGATGCACCTAGACCTAACAAAACAATAATTAAATCATCAATCATCTAACAAAAGAATATGTCAACAATGTAGCAACACTCCTCTAGTGATGTATTTTTGTAACAATTATGATATAACTATACGAGTATGTCGCAGTAAGATGATTGAAGCGGTTCATAGCTGTCGGAGTTATTTTGTTGCTGCGACCAATTTCGAAGTAGCACACGCCGGACGCTGCCGCGGCACCGCTCGCTTCGGTCGCTCGGCTTGCGCGTAGTTGTTTATAGTTGTAACCTAACCTATTTGGTCGCAAGGCCCTAATATTTATATTACTATATCGTGGTCGTATCATAGTTATATTCCTAGTAAGACAGCTATGAACCGCTTTCATATAACTATACTTACAGATATAACTATATCACGGCTATAACCATCTTACTGCGACATATACATATCATTGGCTGAATCACTAGCCCATAAAATACAGACCCAGGCCTAGTTTGGGCGTTATTATCAGATTTTTGCAATATATCTAGGTAGTAAGACGGGCTGGTGTCCGCAAACTGCGGACATAAGTATAGTACGCTCGTAAGAGTGTATTCTATTCTATGTAAGAATTTAAATTTCGGATTGATTGCCTGTTACATGTATTCTTAAGGTACAATTTCGTAGCCGACCGCAGGCGACGCGGACGTGTCGCTAGCTACGGAAGGTATTTCATAGATATTCATAGAAACCAGTCGTGTCGCCTTCTGCGGTCGGCTACAGAATGATACCATTAGTGTCCAATCGTTTTTTTTTTTTTAAATTTGATCACAATTTAGCATCTTATTAGCATAGCAATCACGGTTAAGAAATTCACCTTCCATACCTCTACCTCAATCCTAATCTACAAAGCAGCTAAGCCACATAGGTTACCCGTTATTAATTTTCCGAACTACCCACAAATGTAAGTACCCATTAGCTGGTAATTTTCTTCTCGCAGCCGCGAGTACCAAGTGGAATTGTTAAGCTTATGATCTTAGGCCGAAGCCACACAAGTAGGAGCTTCGCTTGGTTTTTAGAGCTACGCTGCGTGGTAAAAGGTGTGGTGGCAAACCAACGTTTGATGCTGTTTTTTTTTTTTAATCTCTGTCAAGTCATTGGGTGTAAATAATATGACATCGTTACCGTCGCAGGTTATATAATATATAACTGGATTTTTATAACTATGCGCTTGGTGCTGTCAAAATCGTAAGTTTGTTGGAATAGAATTCACTCGCCCGGTTATCTCCTCATACACAACTCGTGTCGTCTCCACAGTTCTGTCTTATTACTCGATAAGTTGTTATTGTTATTATTTAAACCACATACACTGTAATATTTTGACGTTGACAGGCGCACAGTTATAAAAATCGGGTTAGAACCTGGATGAGGATGGCACAGGAAAGTGGGGATTGGCACACCAAAAGAGAGGATTATGCTCAGCAGTGGGTGAAATCGGACTGTGGGTGAGGATCATGACGATGATGATATAATAAAGAGTATTCTATTCTAAGCAGATCACCTAGTACATTGTTAAGCAAGCCACTCGCCAAGCGTAGCAGCACCAAGCGAAACTCCTGCCAGTGTGTCTTCGGCTTTACGAAACATAACAACTCGTTGCGTAGAATATAGCGAAGATGATGTGAAAATTAGCTAGCAATGAGGTGCTGTTCTTGGAGAAATGTTTGCTTGAAGATAAGCTAATTATGTATTAAAGGTTATGTGAGCAACGTGGGTTGGGTACATAAACGTCTGAGTATGCTCTGCTCATTCCGCGATGATGGTTTGGACACATATGTGAAACGCTTATTTTACTTCTGTGTCGTGACATCATCATCAGCATTTCAGCCGAAAGACGTCCACTGCTGAATATAGCCGGAGGCATATGTCGAGGGCCTAGGTCCAGAACAGGTTCCGGATTCGGATTCCTACGGCCTTCACCATGTCCTCAGTCCACCTTGTGGGAGGCCTTCCAACACTACGTCTTCCGGTACGCGGTCGCCACTCCAGAACCTTTCGGCCCCATCGGCCATCTGTTCTGCGAGCAATGTGCCCTGCCCATTGCCACTTATGTTTGGCAATTCTTCGGGCTATGTCGGTTACCTAGGCTTTGTATCTCTTCATTTCTACGTAGGGCAACGCCAAATATGGCCATCTCCATTTCATTTTGGGTGTCTTTCAGTCTTCTAATAAGGCCCATTGTGAGCGACCACGTTCGAGCGCCATAGGTCATCACTGGCAACACATTGGAATTGATTGTGTGTGTTATTCGATTATTGATTATTTTGAAGTACCGAGTAATAATAGTGCCATTCTCGCTGCGCACCCGTGCGTGCGTGTATGACCTGCGGAGTAATTGCGTAACACACATATAATTACAATTGATCGCAATGGGTTTCATTTTGAAAGTCCACACATTTTTTGTATTGGGGAGGACCTCCTCCCCAAAAAAAAAAGTGTGTATATGTGTTATTGTAGTATTTGTAGTTGACTTGCAAAAACAGATTTGGCCGGTCCGATTACACTTCGTATTCGTAATGCAATTGGAGCGTGCCACCTGTGTGCTATATGTGTGAACGTAAGTTAAGCTACGCTTACTGGGGTTGGTCCTTGAATGGGTGACAATCTTTACATACCGAGACTCCTCCGTGCCTCGGAAAGCACGTTAAGCCGTTGGTCCCGGCTGTCATTAATTGATCTTTGACAGTCTTTACGGGTCGTAAGGAAGCTCGAAAGTCTGACAACCAGTCTTACCAAGGGGTATCGTGTTACCCAGTAACTGGGTTGTGGAGGTCAGATAGTCAGTCGTTCCATGTAAAATACTGGTAATAAGCTGCAACCGGTTAGAGTGGTAGCCGACCCAAACATAGTTGGGAAAAGGCTAGGCAGATTGATTTTGAGCAGACTAATTTTTCAAACATATGAAGCAATGGAATAGCAATAACCTTCAAACTCGGATTGTGATTGAAAATATGTTACGCAATTAGGTTGCAGATGTATGATGATGTATACGTTCTGTAGTTCCTGCCTACCTCCCTTGGGACAAAAAGAGGTGAGTTTCTGTATGTATTTATTTACAATTGTTACACTGTTCAATCAATTGCAAACACAAGCCCACAAACCTACTAACCTAATATTAAGCGATAAACATAGCATGCAAATAAAAATCTTCTTTAATAAACATTGAGGCGACTCCATTAATTTCTGTAACAAAATTCGATGACGTTTTTAAACAGACGAATAACTTATGTGTTGAGGATATGTACTTGGAATTTAGAAATGTGGATATGAGTTTAATTAAAACCTATTATTATTATTAGTATTTGACTAAAAGTGGATGTTGTTCATTTGTAAAGATTTATTAAAAACTATTTTAGAATCATCTACATTTGTACTGTTATAGTATTTCCTGTTAGAATATGTATATGCATAAATTACCGAGCAATCTTGAAAATGTGATAGTCCTACTGACGCGATTACCTTATCAGACAATTACAAGTGTTAAGCTTCGTGCAGACTAGCGCGACGCGACACCGGCTATTGTTATACCGTGAAGTTTTCTTGGAATTTGTATTGTTCGAGTCGCGTCGCGCCGTAGCGTCGCGCTGGTCTGAACGAGGCTTTATACACATAAATAATCGAAATATGTATATACCATTTGTTACAAAAGCCTGAAACAACAAAATAACTTTACACCTACAACTAAGTTCCATTAGTATTTCATGGAAATATACTCGTAAAAGTTATTTGAAATAGTATCTACTCTTATCCAAATTCAACAATCTTTGTTACGTTTATTCCATCAAAAGTCGTCGACTTTCAAAGAAAAAGTGACATTTCTTTTTGTGAACAAAAATTAGCGTATTACTTTACGAATTTGGACTAAGTTTGTAAATTTTTAAGATTCAAAATTGTTTATTTCGTTATCAAAGGCGGACTTTTCCCATAGATATGGGTTTTTTCATGTCTCTTCAAAGGGACGGTCGTTCTTTTGGATTCCTTTAGGAAGCGTGTTATTGGTGACAAATATAGTTATGAGAAGATTCCGGATATTATTCCCTTTTGAGGTTTTATAACCTTGTTTGTTTTTAATTCTCTTACGAGTGATGTTTTAATTTAAATATGTGGTTCCTGTGAAGACTACTTACGTAGGTAATTACATTTTGTTGCCGGCGGTAACCAATTCCAGGTATCCTTATTCCTTTTGCTTCCGGAGTTTGTCAGCATAATGCTGATGGCAACCACCTGAGGGATTTGAATTGCAAGCTTGTGTATAAAGCTGGGTAAGATTCCCAGACCGCACTTGACATAACATCGTTAGCCAGTACGCGTCGCATACGAATGTAATCTTTATACGTATATTGTTAATGTACATATTCGTATGAAACGGTTGCTCAAATTCGCTTATACAGGCATGAAACTCATAAGAATTCGACTCAATGCTCAACAGTTTATTGCATTCTACTTACGTGGTAATTTGAAATTACATGTAGGTACTTAATCATTTTTGTCGGGCACAGCAAAAATACTTCACATTCGTACGACACGGTTAAATGATAAATAAATGATAAATGATTTATTTCTGCAAGTAGGTTTGTACAAACACTTTTACACGTCAATCATATTTTAAAAACTAGATGAGGTCGGCGTTTCCTATCTGACTACTCTGAGAAGAAAGGCCGAAACAAACTCAGAGGTCACAGTCTCTTTTAAAGTCCAGACATAATCTTGGTCAGATCATGTGAAGACGATGTAGATTGATGTCTGAAATGGTCTTTTGAGGAAATAACCATTCAGATTGAGAAGACCTGTCCAGTCAGTGCACGCATTTGTCAGTTATCGTGCAGCTCAACTCAGAATTTAAGGAGCTCAACGATTCGACGAACAATACCAAAGAAAGGACGTTTGGGTAGGCCACATAAATTACTCAAACTGCCAGACCATGATAAAAACTAATTGACAACAACAAAAAAAAAAATTAAAACAAAACAAAAGGGAATATCTGCATAGTCTTCACATTCACAATAATTAAAATAATATAATACTTTAAAGTAAATATTCATGTCAATGAATATATAACATTCATTAATGTCAATGTGTATATAATAACCCGGAAATAATCTTGGTCAGAGCATTTCAATTTGAGGACCATGTAGATTTGTGTCTGAAATGGTCTTTTGAGGAAAGAACCATACAGATTTGAGTGGACCTGGCCAGTCAGTGCACGCATTTGTCAGTAATCGTGTAGCTCAACTCAGAACTTAAAAAGAGCTCAACGAATCGACGAACAATACCAAAGAAAGTACTTTAGCAGTCTTATTTATATGTCTAGATGTCGCGTTCCAAAGAACTTAAACAAACGAGCCACTTTGTTAGCCCAGTTATCTAATTACGCAACACATTTTCGTAAACGATTACGACAAATCTGTTTCATTTTGACAGTTCAATAACATTCATTGGGTTATTTAAGCTTCGTGCAGACTAGCGCGACGCGACAGCGCGATGCGACACCGGCTATTGTTATACCGTGAAGTTTTCTTCGAATTTGTATTGTTCGAGTCGCGTCGCGCTGGTCTGAACGAGGCTACGTTGTCGAGCAGTTTTTTTTTTCGATCTTATGAAACAATGGATTAGCAATTCTAGACGCTATTTTTTTCGACGAGTTCACTGCTTCGATTGTCTATCTTGTTTTATTTTATATCTCTGAGCAAAGATACTTAGTCAAACTGCGGTCTAGGAATCTTGTCCTATATTCGCGCACAAACTGTGCTCCGTGCATCTCCTTTGTGCTTGCATAAAGCCTCGTGCAGACAGGCGCAACGCGATACCGGTCATTGTTCTACCGTGAAGTTTTCTTAGAAAATGTTTTACTAGAGTCGCGTCGCGCCTGTTTGCACAAGGCTTAAAACGGCCACCATGACAAAGCAGTAGCTTAGATCGCAGTTGGTGCGCGGAGATAGTGGGTAGTGTGGATTTCCAGCTTAACCTTTGTCCTATTTGTAGGAAAACAGCTATTCCTTGTTGTAAAGCTCCTTGAGAAAGGCTCTGACGTTAGATGACTGTAAATACCTAGTCGCAATAAGAACATACATGAAGTATATCACAATATTATCGTCTTTTTCTTAGCTTGTCGATAGAAATTTATGCAACGTGTTCCTTTTGATATCCCATAACTCTAGGGTATTATTATCTTTTTTCGACAAAATCACGATTATTTTTGTAAAACACCGGTATGTGAAATGTAAAAAAAAACTGACTATTTTTGTGCATAAAAAAAAATAACAACGTTTTTCTTAGCTTTGTATAGACTGGCTGGTAATTAGTGATCGATACTTAAACACGTGACTTTACTCATCATTATGAACAACTTTTACTAAGGCACCAAACCCGAAATTGCGAATAAAAATCATCTGTTCCTTACATTTTATGTTCGCATTAACTCGTCAAAATCAGTCACATAACCAGTCACCCTTTATATGAATGATTGGTTTGAATGAAAATGATTTACTCGTACTTATCCAACAATATTATATTATATATTATATTATTTTATTATTTTATATTCCTCTTACACACGGTGTCTACATCTCTTTTTACCCTCTGTCCTATCGCAGGTATGCTGGAAGAGATTTCATTAGAAATAAGCATCACCTTTGTACGTATTTTTCTGTTCTTATAATCTTGTCTGTTTATTTTTGTGTGTACATAAATGGTTAAATAAATAAATAAATATTTTTGGAACACACATATTCTAGGACTTTTTGTATTATTTTTACTTATAGCATATAACCTTAGAGTTATGGGACATCAAAAGGATCACGTTGAGACGTTGTAGAGTTGGCCCAGAATTTGGCTACGAGCTTGGCACCTTCATTAGCGTCCATCAGCTCCTGTAGCGTGCAGACAGCAGGACACGCTGGATATTTTGTGCCCCATTGTTTGTGGGACAGCACCTCATTTTCACTCCAGGAGTCTTCTGTGAATCTCCTGAGCTGGTTTTCTTTCCGTCGGCCTTCCTTTCTGCCTTGAGGGAGATACCTGAGGAGCGTAATTAGCCCCGTTCAAAATGAGTCGAGGTTTGGACCTTCGAAAACGATCGCACTAATTTTGCGTAGGTATTTTTTTTTTAGTAATGTAATGTTTGGGAAATTAATCGTTTATCAAATCGACTAGTAACCTAAATTGTATCTGTATATTCAAATAACAACTGTTTGTATTCTTCGACAGTTCTAATGAAATGAATGTAACATGGTAACTTGACGTAGTGTGTTGATAAACAAACATTTCCCTTTTTTAAATTCCTGATTCGTAAGTTTTGTCTTCATTAGCCTATAGGTACTGTTGAACATTTTACTTGAAAACTCTCAAATCTTGTATCGGTACAATTGTGCCCAGTGCTGTAACTGCGTAGCTCGTTCTCGATCTTCGTCATCTGCTGAGCCTTATCTCAACCACAGAAGAATACAGATAGGACACTCCGCAGTTCGGGTATGACGCTACAAGTACGCGGCGGGCCCGTCTTGTCGGGCCAATTAAGTGAGTGTAACGTAGTCAGAAGATCACGCGATGCAACTTCTAGGTGAATATAACTGTAGGTGATTAGCGCTGTGAGACCTGAATTGCACTTTGTTGTGTCGTTGCAAGAGACGCTTATCGCTTGCGGAGTGTGTATTAATCTGCGTCTCAACTATGTTGTGGTTGGCTTCTAGTCTAAACGGGTTCAGCTGAAAGCTCCATCAGTACCTAAGGCACTGCGCATACGTATCGACTTTAGTGGACGCAACTGTCAACGTTTTAGGTTTCCGTAAAGGCTTGCCAGTTGCAGCAACGTCTACAGTTCGTGTCAAACAACTTTGCCGCTCTGAAGTAGGCTACAAATGACTGCGCAGTAGTCAATCTTCCTTATAAAACAGTAGCGCACATGCCAGCGCGCATGCGCAACCTAACTTCAGAGCGGCTAAGTTATTTGGCGCGAACTGTACGTCTGCGCAATTTCTTAAAATTATATGAATAACGTCATAAACATTCGTTCGTTCTTCCTTATTCGTTCAGTCTATCTCTCTGTGGAATGCGCTCCCCCAGGAAATCAGGATGGCAACCAATTATTATCCTTTAAAGTTAAAGTTCGCGAGCACATTCGTAAGAAGCTGGCGGTATCATCACAACGTTAATGTTTTCCCATTGTTTGTCTTATTTGTTTTAGTATATTCATGTATATTTATTTGTACTTATTTTTATATATAATTAATTAGGCTTATAAACATGGATATCGATGCATATATATTTATATAAGGTTTGTATATGTGTATCATTATATTTACTTTTTTTTTAAACTCAATTTGCACTTTCCACTGTTTGTCTCTGCATCACCCAAAGGTTGACTGGTAGAAAATGATTCTGTGCTTGAAGTAAATAAAATAAAAAGGTAGTTGAGGGTGCCTGTTGTCGAAACTCACGAGGGTCATCAAAATTGCTCCGTCTCTGCAGCGACTTAAATATCAATAGAATCATCCAGTTTAAGCTAACCTCCTTCCAAACTCCACGTTTTCCTCAAAAAGTAATTTAGCCTTTTTCATCATAGAACTCCTTAGCTAAATCGGTAACACTTGAGGGTGCATGTTGGCTTGTCGCCCAGCCGTGGGCGTGGTCCTGTGATCGAGTGGGGAACCGCCTCGGACGATAACTCAACCGGAGGCGTGGACTATCTACAGTCTGAGCTGTAATTCAGGTGTCTATGCTTTTAAATTGTTGCGAATGCTTCGGCGGGGAATGTTGCGCGAATAGGTGTTAGATGCAATGGAAGGACGGAACGATGGATGTATTGTGTGCAAGAAGATATGGCTAAGAAGGGTCGAAATGGCTAAGGGAGAAATTTATGGTGACTATCTAACTTAAATTGTAAACTTTGACAGTTGTATGAAATGGCTATAGCACGGCAAATTGACATAGTGTGTCAATGAGGGGGGTTTTCATGAAAATTCACGCCACCAGCTGGCGCCACTTTGAAAAGAGGTCTTCCATTTCGACAATGAATATAAAAAATGTGATGACGTTCATCAATCGTTTCATTCATTCGTTCATCATTCAGTCACGATTAAAGTTGACACTTATAACAGATACCCAGACCTGGCGTGTCAGTGCTGCCACCTAGTGAACGTCATTTCAGAATACCCTCATTTGGTAAACACGTAATTTTCCTGGCTATAAATTTTGAGATCAATGCTAATAGAGATGGAAGGTAAGAACAGTATGTAGCTGGTGATGATGGCATTACTGTGTACTGTTTCTGTGGCAGAATAGTGGTTATTCCAACCTTTTCTCTCATGTCCACCCGAGCTAAACGAGAATAAGCCATTCCATTATATATGGTTGACACCGGGGCTTGATTGCTGCCAGTACCAACTTTGAAAGAGTCATACGAGTACAGATAGTGCAATCCACGACGACGCGCCCCACTCCGCGATTACTGTACTGTAAGCTGTACGTTATGTTACGTTACTATTACGTTAATGTGTGCCAAACTTTATTGAAATCTGTTCAGCAGTAAGTATATGCATGATACTTAGCTAACACACATCAAACCAAACTTCTTCATAAACTTTCACATCGTTACGTATTTCAAAACGCAACATTTCTTTGTCAGTCGATTATCGCCGTGTCGATGTTGGTTACTGCCGTGCTTTTTAACTCAAAAACCACTTATCCGATTTACGTGTTGTTTAAACAAACAACACGTAAAAGTCACTTTCTGGCCAAGTTGGAGTATAATAAGTACCTACGAGCGAGCGGAACCGGGTGCACAGCTAGTTGACAATGTTCAAGAAGTAAGATGGAATCCTATAGATTTTGTAGTTGGTTTACATTTTCGTTAATATGGTTTTTTTTTTCTGAACGGGTCAACCCCAAATAAGTCTCAGTACGTCAACGCGAAGCAATCAATACACTAATAAGGACAAATCGAGCTGAAACACACTTACTTGCGCGTCCCACTTGTGTCCGGACTTTAATCACTCGCAGGGCTGCCAACAACGAGTATTACGTAGGCTAGATTGCAATTTGACACGGGTGGGTTTTAGTCAGTAAGAGTCTGACACTTCTCCCGCTCCACCCAGAGCGGGAGAAGTCATTAGATGATTTCCCACCAAAAAAAAAATGAGCAGCTTTAACTTATTTGATGGGCTAAATGAAAAAAATAATACGTTTATTGACTGATAATTGCATACAAATTCTGTTACATTTTTTTATTAGTCCCTATTGTTGGTTGCAGGACAGTGGTAATAAAACCGGTATAAGATGGCCTCTTATTTTATTACGTTACATTATTATTCGTTTAGAAAAATAACGGTTATCATACTTTCGTTATTTCGATTTATACGTATAATAAACTACATTATTTCACGATAAATACAAAGCAATATAATTTATTTGCCATTTACATTATAAAAATAACTCTAAAAGTGCAATAATTTCAACAATATTACACAATAACTGTCGTTATTTAGCCGTTATTTTTCTAATGTTATAATAAAAATATAGTATAGTACGAAGTTTAAATAGCATCAGCTCAAGGTCAAAGGTGCTACCAGTGACGTGCGACCTATATAATACAGTACCTACTTAATTTATCCGGACAGAAACAGGCCAATCAAATTAGAGGCAAATTCATTCATTTATGAAGTCGCCGACTGGTAAGTCTTTGAAAAAAG
The DNA here is from genome assembly GCA_963853775.1 of Xanthia togata. Classification (NCBI taxonomy): domain Eukaryota; kingdom Metazoa; phylum Arthropoda; class Insecta; order Lepidoptera; family Noctuidae; genus Xanthia; species Xanthia togata. Next base: position 6,416,535 of record OY970817.1, on the reverse strand, counting down.
AAAGAAAACAATAATTGACGTCTAATTAGTATGTGAGTTTTTTTTTTTTTTTTTAATAATCTTGTTTTAAGTGAAATGCTGCCACCCAACCTCTTGAAGTGATCCCTTAGCGAAACAAAATATTTGATCAGATTAATTTTTGGTTGACTGACACCATCTTGTGAGTTCACTTGTAGGCTGCAGCCCTACCAACACGCACACACACGCGGCAGACCGTGCTCTGTACACTCGGGGACAGGCTTTAATCGCGCACACATAAATTCTACCGAATCCAATTCCTAACGCTATCATTTACAGGGGAAAATGTTAGTTAGGGCGCATATTTGCGATTTGATTACTTGATACGCCATTTTGTTTTTGTTTCTTTTTTTGCAAGTTTGCGGTCAGGCAACGATATTATGTGCAATATTTTCTCATTTTGAGTACTTATTTAATAGTCAAAGTTTGTGGTTTAGTGCTACAGATCTAGTTGAGAAGACCCGACAAAATTAAGAAAAAAACAAAGTTTCTCTATTTAAGAAAAAAACTACTAAACATTCTTCAACATCTTTTCTCTACAACAAAGTCATATCCACAATCAACTCGCTACAGTTGGCGAAAATCATCCTACTAATATTATAAAGGCGAAAGTTTGTGAATGTGTGTATGTTTGTTTCTTCTTCACGCTAAAACTACAAAACGGATTTGGATCAAATTTAATACACAGATAGTTTATAACCTGGATTAACACATAGGATACTTTTTATCCCGATATTCCCACGGGACCGAAACTTATGCGGGTGAAACCGCGGGGCGCAGCTAGTAGTAAAAAAAACAATATGATTGCCTATGCATTTTGACTCAAATGTAATAGAACGGATAAAACAAACGTATCTACCTTACATAAGCAGACATCACAAAAGTCGCAGTCGTAAGTTGTAACCGCGCGCCTACCCTTAACCGTTTAATGTGAACATCCACCCTTGATTATGGAGGGGACAACACATTGTTTCATTAGTTCGTGTTTGGTCAGCAAACGCCGGTAATCCGGAATGGCGTGATTGCGAATTTATTTTAAGACCGAACGGCGCCTCCGCGGCCGGCTCACGGAAAACGATGTCATTTTGCAGAAATAATCGGTCTTGGGCTTTGGTTTGTTTGTGACAGCATTGTTTTAAGAGGTCGAGATTATGTCTTAGATTTTAGGTTTACAATATTGAAAATCATATCATCATATTTATGCAGTCAATCTACCGAGCCTTTTCTCAACTATGTTAGGGTCAGCTTCCAGTCTAACTGGATGCAGCTGAATACCAGTATTTTACACGCTGTGACTGCCTATTTGACGTCCACAACCCAGCATGATACCCCTTGGTTATACTGGTTGTCAGTTTTGGGCTTAACGTGTTTTCCTAAGCACGAAGGGGTCTTGGGTCTTGTAATGGATGGTGACCCATCCACGAACCGACCGCGGCAAGCGTATTTCTTTGTGTCCTTTATGTTCATCGTCATATAATAGCGAAAATAAGACATTACATAATTCCAGCTGTAGGGGTGATACGGGTAGGTATCTAACATGTAGGAAAATTATTCTAAAAATGATGGCGACTGTAAAACAGTTTTTTGTTTTGCTTCTCATTTTAATGACTGCTTTCCTTAAAAACTCTTCAGTCTAAGTCAAACTTCTCAGTCCCATACAGTTTAATAAAACCTGGATTAAACGACTTAACTCCCCGTCAACGTATCGTCGTTGTGCGCCCTATCTTATTTTGTAAATCTTTCGCTAATTGCGTCAGGAATTTGGTAGTAGCGTGTGATAGCGGTAAAGGGTTGGTTTAGCTTTTACGATAGTTAAGATTTGAACCTTTAGAGGGGTTAATTGTATGTATTTGTAGATTTAATAGGTCAACATACGTCGGAACTATTAAACTCACACAGTATGAAATGCTGCCGTTAACTAGCATTCCAAGTAATTTGATTGACTGTTATTATTTCGGTCAATCAATGATAACAGTTAGTTTGAGATTTTGAGAACAGATTTCCTGACCGGCACGCGTTAGCATGACAACCACAGAAAGTGTTTTGTCGACGGAAGAATAGACAAAATGACGGATTGTGATGTTAGTTAAAAAAACCGGCCAAGTGCGAGTTGGACTAGCGCACGAAGGGTTCCGTACCATTATCTATAAAAACGGCAAAAAAATTGTGTCTGTTGTATGGGAGCCCCCCTTAAATATTTATTTTATTTTGTTTTTAGTATTTGTTGTTATAGCGGCAACAGAAATACATCATCTTTGAAAATTTCAACTGTCTAACTATCACGGTTCATGAGATACATCTGCTCGACGATTGATGTTGCGACGTGGTATACATGCTAGTCGCGCGGTAAACTTCGCTTGCGCGATACAGGATTTTGCGTGACGTCAGTGTGATGCGTAGTTCGCATGTACCTATGTAGATGCCGCCACAAATACTTTGTCTACGACTGGTGGTTCATGCGTCTACTTGTCTCACTACGGATTTCAGAGTTCAGATTTTTTAGGTATTTAGGAGCATGAGGAACAGGGTGTAAAGTTCACTCATCCACCATAGAAAAGGGAGGATCCTCCAACCACACGGGTGTTGTGTTTGGCGGGCCGACTGCCCGAAATTTGATGTCGGATAGTCTTATACATGTCGTTCGCGCGGTAAACTCTAATTGCGCGATGCAGGATTTGTGTGACGTCATGTCTTTGATGGTAGTTCGTAAGTGGCGGTGTAACCGCTACAGGTAGATAGTTACTTTATGTTCACTAAAGTAAAAGGTAATTATATCAGCCTATTACTGTCCTACTGCTTCAAAGACATCTTCTCGTTCAGAGAAAGGTCAAACAGATCTTTGTAAGATTAGTTTTGAAGATTAGGCAGTAGAACTCTTTCTAAAGGAACTGAACCGGGGACCATACCTAGGTTTGTTCCTGATTGAAGAGCATGGGTGGCCAGTGTATTTTTTTTTATGTGTAACATCTTTCCTCGCTATCCTGCAATGTGTACACAGTACATAAATACCCCAAAAATCTATGGGAGTGATTTCGTGAAAAGGGATGGAAGTTTGTAACAGTGTTGGACCAATGAACACGCGCGGTGCTAGAGTTGGCCGTCACCTTGACCCCGCCCCTTTAATGTTGCTTATTACCAAGGTGAGATGTCAGATGTCACACATCATATGCGACTACTGTAAGGCTCGCTCGTTTCTGTGAAGCTCATTAGGTCGAAGGTGAAAGCAAACTTCACCCGGAATCCTCAACCACAGAGGAACTGGCTATCTTACCTCTAACTGCCGAAACACAATAATGCTGTTAACATTGTTGTTATGGCGACAGGCTTAGATGATTTGCTTCATAGAACAACAGATACACGAGACATTTCAGCTTTGTCTCTGGGATGCAAAGCTGAAATGTCTCGTGCAACACATCTGCGATGACATTGGCACAGTATGAATAAGTACAGTATTCCATCTTCATAGAAAACGGCCGAAACTACGCGCTTCGAAATCTCAGTGTACGCAACAATATCGAGTGCGACCAGGGGGCCAATTCTCGATTTTAGAGATGGTGTCGAACTCGACAAAAATTTCTAATGACGTCATTTTTTCGACAAATTTTAAAAGTTGCTATTCTGGGGATGTCGAATTCGACATTTGTCGAAGGCTAACGTTAGAGTTCATGTCGAGTGCTTCTGAGCAGTAGAGATGTCATGTCGATTGTAGAGATACGTCATTTCTGAGTGAATTCGTTGAGTTTTGGATTGTACACTGTGTTTTCTTTTCTTTAATTTTTAAATAAAATACGGCTTGGTATCTCATACCTACTGGAAATTCGATTTATACTCTTTGATTTGTGCATTGTGTTTTCTTGAAACGACGACCTTCGCGCAAATAACAGACTCTGTAATTTGTGTACCCACGATTGGACTTGAAACCACTGAAAGATGGACGAGTTGTTAGAAAGTGGCGAGCAACTGGCCAATACACGGTGACAACAGCGCACTTATCCCACCGTCGATATTTACGACTTGAGCGAAACAGAAGTCATTAAAAACTTCAGATTAGATAAAGATTTAATAAGGGTTCTAATAGATCTATTGGCTCCTGTAATTCAGGATACCACGAAAATAGACCTGAAAACGAAGGTAAATAATCGTCTGCTTCATAATTTTATTAGTCATGTATAACTGTTCACTAAACTAACCTTACCCACCAAAAATACTAATTGCACACCCTAAAATACCTAAATTAATTATACAGTCAACTGTCAATTTGTCAAACTGATTATTTTTACACTAAACGTTTCGTTTTATACTTAAATAATTAGGTTTAGTCAGCGTTTTAAAACAAAATCATTCATTAACTCATAGCTACCTAAAACGGAACGTGCGATTCTTCATAATGGTAACATTATCTTCACTCGACTCGACATTTTCGTGACATTTATTTCTATTTTGACTGAGAATACGGAATTCTGCTCAATTCGACATTTTTTGGTAGAGATAGAGATATTTTTAATAGACATAGAGATAGACTTACGATCTCGAACTCGAGATAAATGGCGAAAATCGAGAATTGGCCCCCAGGGATGCCAGACGTACGATAATTTCGACACCGGTACTATGTACGATACAATATGTACTATCGTACGCCAAAGTACGATAATTTGCTACCCTCCGAAGTGGGATGAAACGACTATTCAGCAAAAATAATGTGACGAAACCAAGATTATGAAACAAACTTGAATCAAAATCTGCTTTACTTTCAGCGCAATGCATAAAAACTCAATCGAAATAATGCTGTTATGGTGTTAAGCAACTGAAAAAATGATATTACTTTTTAATCTCTTTCACATTTCAAAACTTCCTAAAATTCCTATCATAATTCTAGTTTTAGCTATGCGTTTAGCTACGCGTTCCGCGCGGCTCTGGCAGTTGTTGTACGATAATGTTTCATCTGGTACGATAATTTTCGTATATTGATACAGCAGAGATGATGAGGACCGTGGTGGTACCAATTGTGAAGAGTAAAACCGGTGACCTAAGCGACACGAGCAACTACAGGCCAATCTCACTGGCTACAGTACTTGCTAAGGTTCTTGACAGTTTGCTCAATACACGGCTGGACCGGTATATAGACACGCATGATAATCAATTTGGTTTTAAGCCGGGATTGTCTACTGAGTCAGCTATCTTGTGTTTGAAGCAAACTGTTAGGTACTACGCCGATAGGAGCACACCTACTTACGCTTGTTTTCTCGACCTCTCGAAAGCGTTTGACCTGGTTAAATATGACATCTTATGGCAGAAGTTATATAACATCTCCATGCCTCTCGAACTGATAGAAATATTCAAGTACTGGTATCTTAACCAGGTCAACGTCGTTCGATGGTCAGGTGCTCTGTCGGAGCCGTACAGGTTGGAGTGCGGGGTGAGGCAGGGGGGGCTGACCTCGCCAAGGCTCTTCAACCTGTAAGTACGTGAACGCACTGATAGAGGAGCTCAGCAGCACCCGTGTTGGTTGCCATATAGACGGTATTTGTGTCAACAATATTAGTTACGCGGACGACATGGTGCTGCTGAGCGCCTCGGTGTGTGGTCTGACCAGGTTGCTCGGCATCTGCGAGCGTTATGCGCGGGATCACGGTTTGCTCTATAACGCCAGGAAGAGTGAATGCATGGTCTTTCGGGCCAGGGGTCGGAGATGCCCGGATACTGTTCCAACTATTAAATTAAACGGGGTGAAGTTAAAAAGAGTTGAACAGTTTAAATATCTCGGGCATATTGTGACCTCTGACCTGAGGGACGATGCGGACATTAATAGGGAGCGGAGAGCGTTGTCTGTGAGGGCCAATATGATCGCCCGCAGGTTTGCACGTTGCTCGGGGGCCGTCAAAATAACTCTTTTTAGAGCGTTCTGTACGTCTCTGTACACAGCCAGCCTGTGGGTGTCATATACCCAAAAGCAGTACAGCGCTCTCCGCGTCCAGTATAATAATGCGTTCAGGGTGTTGTTGGGGTTGCCCCGGCACTGCAGCGCGTCGGGGATGTTCGCCGACGCCCGTGTTGACTGTTTTTACACGACGATGCGAAAGCGGTGCACATCTCTGGGGCGCAGGGTCCGGACCAGCTCCAACACCATCCTGAGTGTATTTGCGAACAGGTTTGATTGTCAGTACATTAACCATTGTTATATGGTAAATGTAATGACAAACAAACAATTGTCTGAAAGTTATTGTTAATAGTTTTAATTTTATTTATACCTAGTTGTTTTTTGATTTTTTATTTTGATTTGAATTTAATTATGTAATTTTAGATTTTAATTTTATCATTTTAATTTGACATATCACATTAATTTTATATTTATTTTAATTGAATTTTGATATTATGTATTGTGTGTATGATCTGAGATTGATTGAAATAAATGGAAAAAATTGAATTGATACGATAATTCACTCGCACTCGTCTGGCAACCCTGAGTGCGACGCAGTTACCCATGGACGCGGAAGGTTTATCTACCGAGCGGCCGTAGGTTCAAGGCCACTGCTATATAATACTGCTACTTATTTATTCTGTGCCATTAGTATTGTAGATGTCCATAGATAGGCGGCGGTAACCCCTTGTCATCCAATAACGTAAAAAACCAGCCAAGTGTGAGTCGGACTCGCCCACGCAGGATTCCGTACTGTTTTAAGATCGAGAAAAAAACGCCTGAAGACACGTTTCTTGTATTGGGGCACCCTTTAATTATTAACTTTATTTGTTGTTATAGCGGTAATAGAAATACACAATCTGTGCTGTTTACCTATTACGGTTCACGAGATACAGCCTGCTTCTAAAAACCGCGATGCTGCAACGTGACTTTTTATTATTGATAGGCTTTGTTACGAGCAATATTTCTGTGCGTAGAAAATCGTAAAAAATCGGTGAGTAGGCAATTTTTTTTCCGGAGGTGATTTTCCAAAAATAAAAACTGGAAAATATGCGCCCAAAGATGCTCTATCAGATTATATTTATAAAAAAATATATAATATATATATTTATTTTTTATTTTTTTATTACAAGATCACCTAAAGTTCATGATAAAAAAAGTGTGAAATGGACACGTGGGTGTTTTACTCGTGCATTATAAATGCATCCCTTGATCGATAAGTACCAAAAACAGCAGAGGGTTTTTTTTTTCATCAAATGGAATACTGTGAGACGGACAGAGGAGGCTTAGTAATGGTGTTTCGCCTGGCACCCCTCGGGTACAGAACCCCAAAAACTTACTATTCTAAATATGCACCTCGGCCACTTCGGTACTCAAACGACAACAGTTTATTAAAGTTAACCTCACTGCATACATACATTAAACATAAAGTTATAACAGTAATAAGCAAACACACATGTCCTAACGACCGCCCAAAATAGTTAGTTACTAACATAGGTTAGTTTTAACTAGATCATCTCGGTAACTGTGTCGACGAGTTCAAAGTTATGACGCCGCGGTTTTGTTAGCATTTGTGTTATCTTACCAGGCGCGCAGACCGAGGTTAGAGGTATAATTGATTGTTTGAGGGGATTATTATTTTAACTCTTGTACAGAAGATGTGAAAACAAAAGTTAGCTTTAACGTAACATCGTTTGAGAATTTCTAAATAATTATTGAAGTTAAATATCACGAACAAGTGTTTTATTCATTCTGGGACCGCCAGCGATCCTCCAGCACTGACAGCACCTACCTAGGTAGGTACTTAAATTTCAGTTAGCTTCCATTTCCACGTCAACCTACACGAAACGGTCAAATTTTCCAAATCAACTTTGAACCTTATGTATTAGTGATAAAGTTGAAAATCTATTAAAGAAATTTGACTGTAGATGCGCTGGCGTCTGTACATGACGCCGGAGCCGCAACGGAGCTGCACCGGGCGGCGCCAGATCGCAAGATAAAAAATGTTATAATATTGAATAGGTAGGTAAGTGAAATACACGCGGCGGGGCCGAGTAGGTAATAACATAATTATTTACCGGTTAGTCCCGCTATGGTATGGTCCCGGTATGGCACCCTCTTAAAATACCTATCAAAAAGTCCCGCTATGGTACCCATCTTTTAGATCTACGTTAGACAATAGAAGGTACAACTGAAAAGAAAAGTGTATCTATAAATAAATACTTTTAGGAGTGTATCAATAAAACGTCTGTTTGCGATATTAAATCAGTCTTTTATTAATTCAAAATATTTATAAAAAAATATCAAACAGTAAAACGAAATATTAATTGCAATGTAATTTTTAAAATAATCAACAATATTAATTACCAATAATCAACAATAAAAAAAATATAAAAAATCCACATCTCAGAAAAGTATTACTGTAAATATTATAAACTACAAATAAAAACAACATCCAGACATAAATATTAGTTACAAATAATCAACATTGAGAAAAGGCAGTAATTGTAAATTTATATAAACTACAAAAATAATCAACAACCAACTAGACAAATATATTAATTACAAATAATCAACATGGAGAAAAAGGCGCAAATTGTAAACATAAACTACAAAAAATAATCAACATCGAGAAAAAGTATTAAACATTTTAATAGGCTAAAAACAAAATTAAAATAAACTATTTTTTTAAATGTTCTGATCGAAATGTTGACTTTGATATGTTAATCAGAAAATCACCAATGGAGATAGCTTTATTTTCGTAACTTTTTGTTAGCTTTTGAATCTGGCGGTCGATTTCTATACTTGTTCTTTTTCTTGAATTTATAGGTGATCTTTTTAGTCGAAAGCTATAACAAAAATCATCAGTTATTTAAGTTAAGCTATATTTTTTTCAGTAACCGTCTGTAATAGAAGGCGACAACCAATAATATCTACCAAAATAAATAAAATCAAATCCATTTTCAAATTCTTCTATGTACTCGTATTATGTAAAAAAATATATATCTGCTTTTAAAAATATTATATCTGCTTAAAAATATTGTCTAAAAAATACAACTTACTTGGCTTGTTTTATATCAAAGTGACATTTGTGTCGTTGCCAATTGTTTGCAGAAACAATAATAAACTGGGATTTTTTCCAATAATTTTGTTGAATCTGCCATTCCATGATCCCGCCAAGTTAGTTGTTCTATGGCGTTCATTATGGCAACACCAAATGAGGTCTGGATATTCAAGCCACTGAGTGACAAAATAGTCATTGAATTTGGTCATAGCTTCATCGTCGAAACTGAAAAAAATACTTATTAAACGTTCGTACTTGTAAAGCAATGAAATTAACAGGTCCTTACTGATATTGTTGTTCTTTACTTTTTTGCCATATAATTAGAGTTAAGTACTCAAACATCATTTTGGAAAGTAACCAAGATATTATACCTATTTTCCATTATATGCAGCCAGCCGTCTTCAATATCTTGTTTTGGCAAAAACGCCAAGCCTATGCATTGCTTAACATGGTTCGAGGACTCTTCGTGTTCCATGAGATTTAAAGATTTCGCTTTTTTGATAACGTTCTTTTGAAAATGTACGTTACATCCATTTATTTTGATATCAGGAAAAATCTTCGCTGCTGCATTTATTACTCCTATTTCATAATCGAAGGTAAATTTCGATGGACGCCATTCAGGCAAAGTTTGTTTAATCAATTCGAAAACTTTTTCATAAGTTTTCCCTTCTTTGTTTTTTAACAGAATATAAAATAATGGTGCTACATTCGTGGATAACTCAGTGCTTCCCATGTCTCCATGAATGACATAAACTTGTTCGAATGGGTTTGGGCAGCCGTCGAAAGTGCCATCACCAAAGTAATGCGTTACACATTTTATATATTCCTTTACTTCTGTCGAGGAAAATATAATTATTCGATTACAGTCTTCATTACAATAATCAGCCAATACATACTTATTAAATTCTTCTGGTATTATAATTTCTTCCACATTCTTAAATTGTGTTTTTGGTACGTTCAACGACTTATTTCGGTGTCTGTATAATACTGTTTTTAATTTTTTATAGTCAGGAACATTTCCTGTAAGGTGTAACCCTTTGTCTTTTAAGTTACCCATGTGTTTTTCGAAAATTTTCTGTACTGATCCGTAATTTGAATTTACTTCTTTTTTGCACTCACTTATAGCCATTTGAACTTCATTGTCTTCAAAATGTGGCACGCACTGATCACTGTGTTTATAATCTTTAATTATTGTATTATTGGTATTCTCAATAGTTATATATCCACTACATTTAATACTATTTCTCCTATTTACACAATGCCAAGTACTTGAATTTTTATTTTCTCTGCGTTTAATATATTTATGTCCGGCACGTAATAAAGTTTTTCCACCGCGTCGACTGTCAATAATTATTAAATTTACACCACGTGAACTACTTGACCCAGACATTGCAATAGATAAACTAACAAGCTATCCTAATTACTCATATCGCAAAAGTACAGCTGCAAATAGCAAACTAAACCCGGAATAATACTGTCTCTCTCTATTTTCATAAAAACAAAAGGGAAGAGCTAGATACGAATTCGAGGAAGGGCTCGTCTCTATTGTTTTACGAAAAAACCGGTTGGTCAGGTAACTACCTGAAGTGAAACGACAATTACCGAGCGTGATTTGTTTAAAAAATAGTATTAATAAATATTATCTTGCTTAACTATAATAGTTAAGAAAAGATATTTTTTATTTATACTATTTTTTTCTTAACGCATTGTATAACTTTTCTTTACAACAGTACCAAAAACTGAAGGGTACCATAGCTGGACTTTTTGATAGGTATTTTAAGAGGGTGCCATACCGGGACCATACCATAGCGGGACTAACCCTTATTTACAGGGACATAGAATTAGTCAATACCCAAATGTACAAATTGTAAACAAACCCTGTTCAGGTTAAATTCGTACGCAATTGGGATAATATTTAGTTTAGTAACACATTTAATCTGTATTTAGGTTTCATTTGAACTTTGGATATATCTCACCACTTTTTCCGACAATTATTGTTTGAATAACATTATTAACATAACATAACATCACGCCTTGTTTACCCGAAGGGATGGGCAGAGGTGTACCTGTAGTAGGTACACCCACATTTCGCCAGTTATGTTTAGGTCCCATGTAATAGGGGGCGAGCCTATTACCATCAACCGGGCACAAATCCAGACTCCGGGCTGCTACTGAGAAATTCCAGATAGAAAAACCCAATAACACTGCCCGACCCGGGAATCGAACCCAAGACCTCATGCTCAGCAGTAGCGCTTGCGACCACTACACCAACGAGGCTTAACATTATTAAGTAAATTGATATCGAAAAATCAGCGAAAAAAAAATTGATTATTGTATAATAAAACATCTTTATGGTTAATTTAAAATTAGAATTTAGAGTTCAAGTGTTCAGTGGCACTAGAAAATTTGCATCCACACTCCACAGTTACGTATCCTGATCCAATTGTTAACATTTTCATGAGATACTTTTGGGACAGAGTATACTTGCACAGCACTCTGCAGGAACAACATCACTTGAATCTTAATTTTTCGTCAAAATTTGTCTAAGAGTATGGTATGATGTCAACACCTATTAAGTAGCTCTACCCCTATGTGTTATCCGTTATTATGATTTTTATGCAAATTAATCGTACCAATTAGCATGCAAATGTACATAAATATCAATGACAGAACATCACGCCCGTCATCACCAAAGGCTTAGGCAGAGGTGTTGGTACCTATAGTACACCCACATTTCGCCAGTTATGTTTAAGTAATAGGGGGCGAGCCTATTGCCACCATCGGGCACTAATCCAGACTGGGCTGCTACTGAGAAATTCTACATAGAAAAACCCAATAACACTTTGCTTTACCGGGGCATCGAGCCCAGGACCTCATGTTCAGCAGCAGCGCTTGCGACCACTAGACCAACGAGGCAGTAATTATCAATACTATCTAGAAAATATTAACTCCTTTTCTATATTACAAAAAAAAATTACTTACGCTAATATATTATATCCCAATTCTGATACCAGGAATCAAACCTCGACACGGCTTCTCGACGGATTTTTCTCGAATTAATATTCCAGTGCCATCGCGACGTACAAGCTGAATTTAGAGTGATCGCTGTTCCTATAATGGAAGGGGATTACCCTGATGACGTCTCACGACCCCTTGCGACTTATGAGAAGAGGTCTGGGTTTTTAAGAAGAACTGAGATGTACCTACACATTTCTGTATGGGCTGTGTGGAAGATGATATAGATAGATAGATAAATAGTTTATTTAGTGCACACAAAAAACAGCACAGCATACAAAAGCACGATGAAATAATTACTATCTAAGAAAACAAGACATTGTGATGACACTATTGGCTATATGACACACTTTAACGAACATAAAAAAGGTGCGGTGTGCGCTTCAAGGTTGCACCAAATGGGAGTCCAGCTCAGCATGTGCCAGGCAAATATATCTGACGCTGATATTCTGCTGAATCCCTGCAATGATTATGCCTAAAAAAGTGGTGACTTCCGAAATGAAGAGTTAGGGCTCTGCCTCGAATTTAGCGGGCAGCGGGGTGGCGGCGGCGGCGCGGGCTGTCACCGCTTGACTGGAGTGTACCGCTCATTGCCCGCCCCCGCGCCGCTGTTTTCGAGAACCGGTCCATTTGATTTTACGCATAAGATCCTGCCGCTCCCGCGCCGCCGCCGCCGCCGCCCCGCTGCCCGCAAAATATCGAGGCAGAGGCCTAACAGTGAAGTGTGGAAGTAAACGACATGTTACGCCGACCCCAAAATGAGTCATTCAATAGGATTATATGAGAGTTGTATTAATGATTATAATTCTATAAAGGTATAAATATTTGATACGGCCGCGAATCATGTTTAGATCACTTCGATCAATAATAGCACTATTGATATTATTGATTGAAGTTAGATCAACATGCAACGGGATACTCACAAGCAAGTTGAAAAAAAAAAGTAAGAAATTTGAAAAACGCCGTTGTTACATAAGTACCTACTTACTTAGTAGCACCCCAAAAATCAACATAAAGCTGACATAGCAACTGATACCTACTCAAGTTTCCTTAAACACAGCTTCTTGTACACCTACTCAATAATTAAAAACATATCCACCTTTAAGCCGTAGTACACTCAAGGAGCCGTCATAATTATAAGGCCGAGTATACAAGGGAGCGCCGTAATACTAATATCATAAAGAGGAGGGTACAAGGGTATTTGAACAACATTGAAAATTCACTGGGATATTAGGTAGCGTACTAATAATGTATGAAATGTTAAATACACTCTGATTATGTTTGTGGAGATTAATTTTAAGATTTAGATAGGTATTTGCAGGTATCCGTTACATGGTTGTATTATAGTTTTGTACCGAATTCGTTCGTCCTAAAATAAATAGTTATTTTCACCACTCCCGCACGAAAGAAGTGTCTTTCCTCTACGAAAACAGTGAGGAAAGTTGGTTTTTCCTCACTTCTTGAACAGTGAGGAAAGTTGGTTTTTCCTCACTGTATGAACAGTGAGGAAAGTAATGATCCCGTTCAGAAACTAACCTTGCCTGATTTTTTTATGTTAAGTTTTACAGATATTTTAAAAAATAAAGAATTATTTTGATTTGCTTTGTGTCTATTTAATTTATTTACCTATGATGACTGAATACTTTCTTGCTGGTCGTGGTGAAAAGTTTTGTATGCAACATGTGAGCAAGTTCATTTGCTATTCGTTTTGTTGAGTCTTTCGCTTACTCAGGATTGAAATTTATAATCACTCGCTGCGCTCGTGATTCTATTTTTCAATCCTTCGTTCGCTCAAGACTCAAAATCAAAACTCATAGGAAAAACGAACTTTCCTCACATGTTGGATAAATAACTATTATCCAACATGTGAGAAAAGTTCGTTTTTCCTATGAGTTTTGATTTTGAGTCTTGAGCGAACGAAGGATTGAAAAATAGAATCACGAGCGCAGCGAGTGATTATAAATTTTAATCCTGAGTAAGCGAAAGACTCAACAAAACGAATAGCAAATGAACTTGCTCACATGTTGCATACAAAACTTTTCACCACGACCAGCAAGAAAGTATTCAGTCATCATAGGTAAATAAATTAAATAGACACAAAGCAAATCAAAATAATTCTTTATTTCTTAAAATATCTGTAAAACTTAACATAAAAAAATCAGGCAAGGTTAGTTTCTGAACGGGATCATTACTTTCCTCACTGTTCAAACAGTGAGGAAAAACCAACTTTCCTCACTGTTCAAGCAGTGAGGAAAAACCAACTTTCCTCACTGTTTTCGTAGAGGAAAGACACTTCTTTCGTGCGGGAGTGGTGAAAAATAATTTACTAAGTACCATAAAACCTGGAAACTGGACCCTTAGGTTGAAGATAGATTTACTTAATCATTATCATCCTAGTCTTTTCCCAACTATGTCGGAGTCGGCTTCCAGTCTAACCTGATGCAGCTGAATACCAGTATTTTTTACATGGAGCGACTGCCTATCTGGTTAGATCATACGGATCTGAAGGTAGAACTGACCAAATATAGGTAGTGGCTTTAGAAACGGACCAGGCATCATCCGGCCCGAATCACTGTCCCTAAAGCCAAAGTTAAAGTCAAATCATTGCGACTGCCTATCTGACCTCCATAACCCAGTTACTAGATAATACCCCATCGATACCCCTTGGTAAGACTGGTTGTCAGACCTTCGGGCTTCTGCACCCCGTAACGGCTTAACGTGCTTTCCGCGGCACGGAGGGATCTTGGTATGTATCCATCCACTGGAGGATCGACCCGAAAACAAACAAACCCTTCGATAGATTTACTTAAATTAATAATAAAATTAGGTTTCTTAATTTTCATGGCAGTACAGACGCCAGCACATCAACCTACTACAATCTGTCAAATGTCTTTAATAGATTTTCAACTTTATCACTAAAGTATAAGGTTCAAAGTTGATTGGGAAAATTTGACAGTTTCGGGTAGGTTGACGTGCTGGCGTCTGTACAATGTACAAGTACGTACAAAAATGTAGGAGTACATTCTTACAAGAATGTGGACGAGTTTGCACATTTTGAATAATCAAAGTTAATTACGTAATCAAAAATAATGCAAATAAATTCCAATTTAAAAAAAAATATCCTACCTGCCGACATTATTCAAAAATTCAAATTTGCTCGTCATACTAAAATAATTTCAACGAAAACAGATGGAATCCATTTGAATTAACATTCCTTTTTTTGAAATTGGCGGGAATTATAAGTGAAAACAAAATGGCGGGGCACCCACTTGACATTCAAATCGCGTTTGCTTGATTGAAAATAAGAATTCACAAGTCAAAAATGTCGATGGTGAAAAATGTTTTTGTATTAAATTATTGTGACAATGTTAGCAGGGGGTGGCTTTTCTTGATGTTAAATGTGTTAAATTTTATATTTTATGTTAATTGCTCTCCTGGAGGAAAGTAGAAAATGGCGCTTTCAAGATTTAAATAAGATTCGTTACTTACTCGTAGACCGCTAATCTAAATAATAGTGACAGTTTCATTTCAAAATAAATTAGAAACATCTTTGAATAATTCAAAATGTTTACTAAGTTACAAAATAGGCAAATGACACGTAAATAGCTGAAGCGTCACCAGCGTCACTGAAAACCGCATGTGAATCAGGCCAGCGGTTTTGGAGTCACAATAATTACACAATAAACAAACTTGTTTTGAGGATAAGGATTTCTAAAATTATTAATTACTTTAGTAGGTATTAACTTTTTAGAGTTCCGTACCCGACGGTTTCAAACTGAACCCTATTACTAAGCCTCCGCTGTTCGTCCGTCTGTCTGTCAGCGGGATGTACCTCATGAACCGTAATAGGTTGACAGTTTTAATTTTCCAGATTATGTATTTATTGCTGCTATAACATAAAAATAACGTTATTAATTAAAGGAGGTTAACCGTGGCGGTTTGAATTAACTCAAAACAATTGCAGCTGCCCGAATTATTTGAATAGAAGAAATACAAACAATTTATTTACTTATAATGTTGGTAGATGTAGGTACTGGAATTTTTAAATAATAAAATTTGCAATGCAATGAATTATCAGTGCCAAAAACAGAAGATCAGCCCCTTGCTCAGTTAGCGGTTGCAAAACATAAATCGTAATATTAATTATTTACTTTCCAACGTAACAAAGCAACGCCAATTTCCCGAGGCTTTCGCCTTACAGACAAACACTCGTCCATAAATTGACAAAGACTGCACCGTCGTGATGCTAAATATTTAAATCAGAAGGTTCACTTCTATAGACTTCAATTTGGTTGCATCTGGAACAGTAGTAGAACTCTTAGTGAAGGCTCGTCCGCTCGTATACGGTGGAGGTCTACCCGGCTTGGGCAGAGCACCGCCGTGTGGAGGCGATCGGTGGCGGGGATCTCTCGCGTCCGGCCCTGGTTCAGCCCATGGTACGGAGCGAGAGGGCATGGGAGGCCGTCACCTCCTTATGCGAAGCAGTAATGCTCGCGAAGGAGGAGGCGGAACGCGTGAGGGAGAGGCAAAATTCGCGCCCTCACGCCCCTAGCCGCCGCAGGAGGAGATGCCCTGGGCGTCGGGAATCCATTGCCGATTCCCGGCCACCGTAGGCGCGGGCTTGCGGACGGTGAGCAATGGGTAGCTCGCCGTTCGGTAAGGACCAGGCCCGGGTCGACGGCGCGTTGTGTTCCACGCGCGCCTCAAAGAGATGTCAGCAAGGGAAGGGGTCTGATGGGACCATTGCCTGCCGGAGTTGCGGGAATGTCCGAAAGGGATACCGTGGCCCCAGGCATTGCACAGGCAACTGAAGGAACACGGGTGGGTTCAGTGACACGCCCTTCCGCCCCACCCAGAGCGGGAGAAGTCATTTGATGATTTCCCACCCAAAAAAAGGCTCGTCCGCTCGTCCGGGGAAGTACTACCTATTTCTGCCGTCAAGCGTTGTTATTTTAATGTGATACATTCTTCTTCTCGCTTTCCTGCAATCTGTGAAAGCGATTTCATCAGAAGCGATGGAAGTGTGTATCAGGAAGCTGGGGAAGCGCCCGTTGACTGTCAGAAACGACCATGACGAGGCCCCGCCCCTTTAATGTTGCTTATTACCAAGGTGAGATGTCAGATACACATCATAAGCGACTAGGTACTGTAAGGCTCGCTCGTTTTTTTTGCGAACGGTGATGCTTTGGGCCTTCATCTCACCTGATGGTAAGTGATGATCAGGCCGAAGGTGGAAGCGAGCTTCACCCGAAATCCTCAACCATAGTGGAACTAGCTAAACATCTAACCGCCGAAACAAAAAACGCTGTTAAGATGGTGGTAGCTAGCCAGGCGGACTTAGAACAGAACAAGCCCTACCACCAACAAAACCGACAAAAAAAAATTGCCCCCACTGGCAATGGAACCGACCTCTGAGTCTGAGACAGGTGGGTCTTACCAACAGACCAGAGAGGCAGCTGTGTTCTGGTTAGAAGGGTATGGATGCCGATGTAATCACAGGCACATGAGATATTTCAGCTTTGTCTCTGGGAATCAACACACCTGCGATGCTTCTCTGCAGATGTTCATAGGCACCGGTGGGTGGTGACTACTTACCATCAGCCGATCTATTACTGTAATAATCTCACCGTAAAAACTTAATCATTAGTGTCAATCCTTAGCATCAGGTGGAATGACAGCTCGCTTCAAGCTCACTTCACCTTTTCACTCCACGATTTTTACAGAATAGATCGATTGGGCATGCCTGATTACCTGCTACTTAATATCGTACCTAAATAAAACGCACGAAAGTGCTATTTCCATTGGTTAATCCTCATTACCTAAACCTTCACCTTCTAAACATTTCTTCTCAATGACCAAAGGGCAGCCATTTTGAATTATTTTACTTTTTTTTCCTTCTGAACCATCAGTCCTGTTGACACTGTACCTTTAATGAAATGTTAACTTTACGTTCAGAAATTGTAATTAGTTCACAAATATTAGGTTTTCCTTCCTTCCCGTCTTCGTTGGTAAGGCGTGATGTTTTTTTTTTATGTTGACTTTTCTTATTGTTTTTCATTGGTTGGGCAGAAGAATTCATATTTTTATTTGAATTTGGTTCGAAAAAAAAACGGCTCTTCGATGTTTCTCATTTTTGCCAGGTGTAAAAATAAGCTCGTGAGAACATTGCTCATTTTTAGAACCTTTTTTAAGTCTGCTATACACTGGAGTGTTGTGCTGTTGTCGTTAGGCGCTGGTTACCAGTTTTCATGTATAGTTGCCGACCTCAATAAAATGGCAATCGATATCAATGCCTTTTATTTTGACAGTTCAGCCACGTTGTTGAGGAGTCCAATTTTTCAAACCTAGCTATGGATGTAAATAAAAGGCATTTCGATCGATGGCCGCTTAAAGTGTGCTACGCAATTACTCCCTTCAAAATGGTTGAGCTGAATGGTGCTGATCTATGCGTCATGTTCGTGAACGGGCGCCGCCAGTTGGAACTGGTCATCTCTTAGCTGCCATGGCTTATTTTAATTTATTTTAAGTTTTTGAATGATTCTTTTTTTTTTTTTCTTTTTATTACGGACGCTTTTACGAACGTGCACGTCTTTCTACATTGTTCTCACATTCATAAATTCAAAATGAATGATGTAACCAATATTTTGTATCTATTTTTTTATTTAAAAGAGTGTTCGTGGAGTTTCTTGCCCGTTCTTCTCCATAGGTACCTACTACGCTTTGGAATGGGCAACTAGCTTCATATTTTTGACTGACCGATCCCTTGACAATTCAAAAGTGCCTGTAAATGGTTTAATTGAAATAAATGCTTTGAGTTTTGAGTTTGGCTCCGATGTTTGCCAACAAAAAAGACTGCCATAGACAGTAACTACAGGAGCATTATAATCAATTCTATGTACTTACCCAAATCGATTGTGTACCGACAGTACGATGCTTTCCCCCAACAGAAGAGTAAACATTATTAAAAACCGCGGTCACTTGAGCATTGATCAACAAGCAGTCCGTACAATATATAGATCGTGTGGACACCGCACTCCGTGTTTCCCAGGATTATTTGGCGAAACAGAGCGTTAACCGATTGTGTGCAGTGCGGGGGTGAGGTCGATAGATTATGTATCGATATTATATGAATGTTGGTCCGCCCATATGATATCGAAAGCTAATATTGGCACTGGTTATACAATATATTATAGTGTGTACTTAATATATTTGGTGTATTTAAACACTGGGTGTTACAGCAGTTTAGTTTAACTACTTGTTTACATCTCTTAGGTTAGTAATGCTCTGGCTATAAGAATAACGTCTTGCGTTGTATCGTTGGGCGTATGGTAAATGGTGAATAAATTATGAATGATAGACTAGTAGGTATACAATTTATACGTTTCTGCGGTCATGTCGTCGGCCTACTAACCTTGTGGTTCGTTATCCTTCAGAGCGTAATGGTTTTATGTGAAAGAGCATAAATATATGTTTGTTTTGCTGTTATGATGTAACAGCCTTGCAATATGAATAATAATGTATTACTAAATTTGGATGAGCACACATACCCATTAGCCTCGCAGTCATTTTAACGAAAACATTGTATCGAGTTGCTGGAGTTAGAGTACTGAAGTGAATTTTTTATAAGTAATGTATTCTTTTATTAAGTATGCTCCTGTATTAATTTTTTATCAAATCCTTTTTCGCTCAAACGTTTACGTCCCCTTTTAAGTTTGCGTTTTTCCATAAATTTATGATTAAAAGCCGACAATCAACAACAACATATTAAACCTCATCGATATATCGATACCGCCTTCCGTCTCTACCCTTAGCCCCAAGGCGGTATTACGTGGCGTTGTGCACGCCGCCTTACGCCCTTTGTTCTGAACACGCCCTAACGGCGCACTGATGGCGAACCTTGGCAAATAAACGGGTATTGCCATGTTTAACCCCGACCGACGTATTCAATCATACGTGAATACTATTTTAGTAACGGACATATTATTAATTGAATAAAAACAAAAGAGCGACGATTAGCCTACGTCATGTTTACGTAGGTACTCTCTCGGCCATGTCGCGTAGGACTTATAATTATTATTTATTTAAATTTTTCACACTAATAAAAAGCACAAAGGCGGACTTAATGCCTTAGGTATTCTCTACCAGTCAACCAAGGGTGGTGAAGAGATTAGATGGCAGGTGCTCTGTTTGAGAGATACCTATATTATATATATATATATACATAATATATACAAATTCAAGGGAGAGGTGTTGAGATGACTCTACTCTATTTATTTTGATAAAAAGCTCTGCAATGCATACCGACTGGTCGCTGTCCTGATATCAAGAGGAAGCGCATTCCATAGAAGAATGGACTGAATATGAAAGGAAGAATGAACAAAGTCAGAAGTATGAGAAGGACAAAGTAGGAGAAAATTGTTAGAAGAACGCAGATTCTTAGTGTGTGAAGAACATAGATATTGGAAGTGAGACATGAGGTAAGAAGGAGGAGTGGGGGAGTTAAGAAGGGAGAAAAGCGTGGTCAAAGCGCGCATACTTCTTCTTTGGCGAATGGACATCCATTTGAGCTCAGACCTATAGCTCGACACATGATCATATTTCCTGAGGTTGAATATGAACCGGATACAATTGTTGAGCAGTCTGTCGAGCTTATCAAGTAAAACCGAATTCAAGTCAAAGTAGCATACGTCACCATTGTCGGTGATAGGAAAAACAAAGAAATCAAAGTCTGCACAAGCATAGTTTTCGTCTTAGCGGGTAAAAAGTTTCTCAGACGATACAGGGATCGCAGAGTATAATCTGCCTAGCCTTTTCCCAGCTGTGTTGGGAACGGCTTCCAGCCTAGCAGGATGCAGCTGAATACCAGTACTTCACATGGAGCGACTGCCTATCTGGTTTGATCATACGGATCTGAAGGTAGAACTGACCAAATATAGGTAGTAGCTTTAGAAACGGACCAGGCATCATCCGGTCCGAATCACTGTCCCTAAAGCCAAAGTCAAATCATTTAGTTGAAACAGGCCATTAAAAGGCACTTGAACGTATTCAAGAAAATAAAATAGATTTTTGTTGCCCCTTTCAAAAGGTAGAATGGAGAAGAATGGGCAAGAAACTTCATTGTTTCTTTCAAAATGTACTACAGTAATAACTTAATAGGGATGTTGACAAAAAAAAAAATTAATTCGTCAGGTAGATTATTAAAAATATTGGACACGTATTTTTTATTTTTTTCCCACTCCCCAACTTTAATGCGTTTTATTATTATGATAAAGCAAAAAAGACGTCTAATATTTTTTTTATTATCTGATTGACGGACTAAATTGTTTTTTTTTTACCCTGTCAACATCCCTATTATATGTGTAGACAATAGGGATGATGACTAAAAAAATGTTTTTTGTCCGTAATGTAGATTATGAAAAAATAACGTACACGTATTTTTTCTTTTTTTACGTTATCAAAAGATTACAGCGATACATTGAGTTATAATGTGCCATGACGTCACTTGTATGTAGATTTTATCGATACTTGTGACGTATCAACCCCCACTCCCCAACTTTAATGCGTTGTATCTAAGTCATTTTTCATTAATATGATAAAGCAAAAAATACGTGTCTACTATTTTATTATTATCTGACTGACGGACTAAATAGAATTTCTTTTTTTTGACCCAGGCATCATCCCTATTCATTGGGAATAAATTACTATACTACAATAGGTACATACCAGTGTGTGAGTTCAGGGAATCACAGAAAATTGAATTGATGTCATAATACTCATAATAAATTATACAGTACTTAGCAATAATTATTAGGAACCAGTTTGGATAGTGATGGAGTCCTCTTATAGCATCCTCTAAAATTTAGAGCGTGCTTTTAGGGTTTAAAAGTACGCTGTCCCTAGGGACAGCGTACTTTATTGCTTTATTTTTTATTTATTTTTTTATTTATTTTTTGCGTATTGTATTCTAACCATAGATTCTATTTTGCATGGATGCGACTTAGTTTTACATTAATTTTAGGTGTTTTGTTTTTCTAAATAGTAATAAAAAAATGTTATTAATTTTATTGAGCGGGCCGTTGTAAAATAAAGCTATATTTTGTAATTCCTATTATTATCCCTATTGTTTCTACCTACACGTGTAACTAATTGCTATTATTCTTTATTTTCAGGTAAGTCCTTGACCGCTCTAACAAAACAAAGGAATTGAAATACAAAATTAAGGTAATTTCTATAGATAAATATTTGAGTCATACTTAATAGGTATTATAAATAATTCCCTGAAAAGCAAGTTTATTTTTCAATACAAATACGACGAGAAAATGCATTCAAGTAATAAAAGAAGTGATTTCACTTAATATGTCATAAATCCATCAACCCCATATAAAAATAAATATTTTATGAAAGTAGACGAAGGATACTTTAAAGGGTAATATACAACAAAATAAACTTAGTACTGTCAAGTAAGTTGACATGTGTGAGACCTCATGAGTGTTAAACTTACAATTTTAATAAGCATCTCTTGAGATACCTTCCGTCTGAAGTTACCTATGTGGCTGTTGTAATTTGACAGCTTTAATATATTCAAAATGTCATCCAACGCATTGTTTTACCTACCACGAGCGGCACGCGGTATACAGATAGTGCAATCCACGACGACGCGCCCCACTGCGCGATTACTGTAAGCAGGGCCTCAAGTCTGCTCTTACAATATTGTCAGAATGGTCTATCATTGATTTCATAATAATTGTTGATTTTGACAAGTTTGGTATCTAATCTACTAATATATTGGCGTCATTATGACTTTCCAATGGCCAGCCACTGACACTCCATTGAAAGAAATGGCATCTATTGGTAATCTAGTACATAATGACAAATAAATGACTGACTTAGGCGGTAATCTGCTAAAATTTTGACAGTTGCTTTGATCAGTGACCTACCATGAGAACGTCATTGTGCAGTCATTGCTTTTAATTCGTTACGAGTATCGTGTTTGTGGAATACAATGATCGACCATTATGAATTTAGCAGATTACGAACTTTTAGCAAAATGACAATGGGATCGTGTTGGAATGACGAATTTATAAAAATAGCAGACTTGGGCCCCTGGACTTTACCTACTACGGAGCGGAGCGGAGTGGGTGCGTCGTCGTGGATTGCACTATATCTATAGTTTTTGTAGGTCCTACAATTGGTCACAATTTGAATTGAAAACTTCTTCAGGCTCACTTTGAGCTCTTTCTGATCAGTGAACGAAAATGAACCGTCACGCTCGGGTCGGTGACGCAAAAAGCAGTGATAGCCTACTGGTGTGACCGTTAGACTGCCAAGTCATAGGTATATAGGACTTTTCCGATTCATGTGCGTATTGTATAATTATCACTTGCTTCAAAAACGGTGAAGAGAGTTATTTCTCGACGGCATGTGAAGCCAAGTCAGAGGCCCATGGGCGGCATAAAAACTGGCACTAGGTTAGTCACTAACCACACGAAAGAGAAAGTAAAGGTGACGCTGAATCGCGTATCCTCGGCGTTGAATCGCGCATACTCGGCTTCAGTCGTAAGTTTTACCTCTATCATGTGGTCATAGGCAAGCACACAACCTCTCTTTTGTATGACCTACGTTTTGTAGGACGTGTTCGTTGAGACATTTAAACTCTACTGATTCATGCTCCTACAAAAATCCGCCACCGATTGTATGTCGTCTGCGAACGCCCTCCCTAGAGTCCTAAACGAAGCTTCTAAAGGACAAAAATACCTGTAGGTATTCTTCTACCTCACAAAAAAAACTATATCGGACAGCTATCAAATATACAATCGTGTTTCTTATTTCTAAATTGTGAGCAAATTCGCAATTTCTACAAAAAACTTCAATTTTTCTCTGTCAAAGATTTTTCTTAGTACCTTGAACAGAAAACCCTATCAAGTATTTATGGACTGCCAAAGCTTTCATAGATAGTTTATTTATAAGAAAAAAAACTTAACAAAACTTGACGTTAGTCTTGCAGGCTTTCCTAGACAAAAGCTGTTCTGTAACTAGATATTTCTGGAGCGTCGAACTGAAATATTATATCGAAGCCTATCAACCTGAATTCGGCTCTATAAAACGGACATTGGACGATATAAAACGTGTCTAGCGAAATTATACTTCAAAATAAAGACCATACATATCATTTTTTTTTTTGAGTTTAAACATTAAATTAAGGCATTTTCAACATTAAATACTCATTTACATTTAAAACGTCAAAAATTATTTAAAATTATCTGTCAAAACTTGGTAAGTATATTATAGGTAATTAGGTAGACAATTTAAGGTAGTATAGTCCGCATACATTCCACATCTTCGGAAAACCCCAGTCCCGCCAGCCGAAATGGCGTCATTAAGCAATAAACATCAATCCAAAACTAAAGATTCCCACGAATCCCGCATCAAAATTCGAATGATTCACTTTAAACCGCTCATTAAAAGTTTTTAACATCAAACAACTATAGATACAATATAATCTTAAACAACTCCCACCATCTTGTCTCGCCGCCATTACTAAAATAACGGCCATATCTCTCCAACTGTCAAATCAAGTTCTTTTTACAAATCGTTGGGATATATTTCCACAGAATTAGACATTTTTCTTCACAAATCGCTCGAATAAGTAACAAATTAAAAAGATTAGTAAGAATTTTTATCGTTTCCGAAAGCAGTTAGCGCTTGTGTGGTATTTCCGGAGGGTGGCAGCACCAGTTATTCGTTGAGTAAATAAAATTGGACTTAAGTATCAATTGTTATTCGAGTAAAAAGATTTATCTTGACACCTTTTCCGCTTTTGAGTGAATGTTCGACCGGTGATTGGTAGGAGTTCCACCGGTGCGTGAACATCGGCTTTGTGGTTCGGAGCTTTTGGTCTTAGGTAGTCCATTAATGAACTGCGTTCGACTAATAACACCAGACCAATCAATCTGCCTAGCCTTTTCCCAACTATATTGGGGTCGGCTTCCAGTCCAACCGGATGCAGCTGAATACCAGTATTTTACATGGAGCGACTGCCTATCTGACCTCCACAACCCAGTAACTGGGTAATACCATACCCCTTGGTAAGACTGGTTGTCAGATTTTCGGGCTTCTGACGACCCGTAACGACTGTCAAAGATCCATGAATGACAGCCGGGACCAACGGCTTAACGTGCTTTCCGAGCCACGGACAACAACACCAGACCATTATACAATATATATTATTACCTAAGCAAAGTGTGTCTGAGAGCAGTGGTGGCCCTGTGTTAACGGCCGTGACTTTAGGTTCGATCCCAGTCAGGCGTTTACTTTGTGTACATTATTTCATCACCACTGCTCTCAAAACAGTGAAGCAAAACATCGTGAGGAAACCGGCATGTCCTAGAACCAAAAATTCAAAGACATGTGACATCTACCAACCCGCACTGGACCCGCGTGGTGGATTACGGCCCACTCCTCCCTCTCACTCAGAGGAGGGCCTGTGTCCCAGCTGTGTAAACATTATAGGCTGATAACGGTATATCTGTTGACTCCTGTAATGCAAGGTCAATCAAAACTACCATACACAATCGAGAAATAATCTTCTCAAGTTTTGACTGGAACAAAACGTATGAGATAAATATTAGCTAGTCGGCAAAGTTGCTGATGCATTCTGAAAAATCTCATCGTTATAACTTAGATGATGTGATCTGTCAACGGTGTTAATCCCTAGCGTCAGGTGCACACATAATAGCACAGGTACAGCGTACTTCAAGCTCACTTCCCCTAAGGTTTCACTTCGAGATTTTAACAGAAACCGGCAGATCTGACAATAATCGCCTTTGCACATTAGCACATCCCTATTCTGCCTAACACGTAATACCCATGTAGATACACAACACTATCGTATAACGCATCGGATGGTGGTTTTTTATCACCACCCATAAAAAATGTCTTAACTACTGATTTATTGTCCTGAATTTACGCGACGAATAAAATGGAGTCGTGAGACGTGTAGTCACAATCGATAATGTTGGAGAGTTGAAGCTGGTGACAGTTGCTAGAAACTTGTATGATCATGACTGGCGCAACGGCGCAACCAACTCCCCAGCAGCACTGTTGTCTGTTAAGGTGCTCCCTCGCCGGGAGCATTCGCCTGTAATATAACGCGGCGGTCAGAGTCGAGCATTACATCAGCGAGGCAGGAGAACCGAGCATAACAGTGCGCAATGTCTGTAATATTTAATCTGAAATGTTACATTACGGGCGAATTTTCGTCAGTCAGGGAGGCATCAAATGAATTCTTCTGCTCTGGGCGGAGCGGGCGGGCGTGTCAGACTCTTACTGACTAAAAACCCTCCCGTGTTCCTTCAGCTATCGGTCAGGGCCACGGTATCCCATTCGGACTTTCCCGCAACCCCGGCAGTGGAGTTTACTAACGTTATGCTCAAAATCGAGTCTGTAACGTTTTTCGTCTTTAAAGTTACATTACAGACAAATTCTCGAGCACCTTTAGAATTTCGATTCTATATTGCTTTTACCCCCACCCACATAAAATATGATACATAGTTTGCGGCGATCGAACCGATGCCTACCTAGATTATCTGAAGACCTCGAAAGGGCTAGTGTATTAATTTCTATGATATTGATAGGTAAACTAGCCAGTAAGCAGATTACCATTGTGTTCGCGCTGCTAACACCGCTGTAATTACGTTACTGGTTACATTCACTATTACCATGGGGTAACGGTTAAGTATTGAACTTATAGCGTTTTGGTTCTTCCTCTTATAATATCCTTCTGACCTAATTTCGGTAACAGCAGCTAATTTAGACTATGCCAAGTATACAGGTACAGGTGCACTCGCTTCTCTCTTCAATAAAATTATTCGACGGTAATTAGACACGACCGGGCAGAGATCAGGTGCAGGACCGACGGCTTCACATGTGTTTCGAAACTCGGAGGTGTCACACCGCGAACTTCCTAACTCTGGGCTGGTCTGAGAAATTCCTAACGGAAAAGCCCAAACACTTTGCCACACTTGATCGTGGTGGCGACCACTGGACCAATTTCTTTTGCAGGTGGCTAAGGCGGTTATAGTTTAAAGATTTCAATCAATCAATCTGCGTAGCCTTTTGCCAACTATGTTGGGGTCGGCTTCCAGTCTAACCGGAGTAGCTGAATACCAGCATTTTACATGGAGTGACTGCCTATTTGACCTCCACAAAACAGTTACTGGGTAATACGATACCCATTGGTAAGACGGCTTGTACGCACGGGCCGATCCGTCAGGTTAAGCTGCGCTTGCCGGGGTTGGTCTGTGGATGGGTGACCATCTTTACATACCGAGACTCCTCCGTGCCTCGGAAAGCACGTTAAGCCGTTGGTCCCGGTTGTCATTCGTGGATCTTTGACAGTCGTTACGGGTCGTCAGAAGCCCGAAAGTCTGACAACCAGTCTTACCAAGGGGTATCGTATTACCCAGTTACTGGGTTGTGGAGGTCAGACAGGCAGTCGCTCCATGTAAAATACTGGTATTCAGCTGCATCCGGTTAGACTGGAAGCCGACCCCAATATAGTTGGGAAAAGGCTAGGCAGATTGGTAAGACGGCTTGTCAGACTTTTGGGCTTCTGACTACCCGTGTTTGTGTTACAGATCTACGAATGACAGCCGGGATCAACGGCTCAACGTGCTTTTCAAGTCTCGTATGTAATGGATGGTCACCCATCCACAAACCGACCGCGGCAAGCGTAGCTTAACCTTCGATCGACCCGTGCGGCTGGTATTATTTAGCCATGAGCCCCTTTATGTATGTAAATAAAAATTGATTGCCGCGTGTATGAAAGGCTAAATCGATTTGGCTGTTTTTTATTGTTTTCGTAATTATCAGGATAAGATTTGTATGATAGATTTTTTTGGACAATCTCAACATACCACGGGATGACGGGAGCGAAGCCGCGGGCGGTAAAAAGCAGAAAGATAAAACGCAAGAGTTCTCCAACTTTGTAATAAACATTAAAGTACCATTCCGTAGCCGACCGCAGGAGGCAACTGCAGGCGACGAGTCGCCGCGACACGACTGGTTTCTATGATATACCTTCCATAGCTAGCGACACGTCGTTGGCAGCTACGGGGAGCGACAGGCGACACGTGTAGCCCGACCGCAGACCAGTAGTGCCGCCAACGCTCGAGCGATAACATGTTTTTCTGTCTTCTATCTACCGACTGGTATACGGGCTGCTGCCGCCTGCGGTCGGGTTCGGAATCATGACTGCAGCGATATGACGCCGCGACACGTCGCCTGCAGTTGCTGCTTGCGGTCGGGTACGGAATGGTACCTTAAGCTTACGCCTTGGACCACAATCTAATCGTCTAGTATGTCATATTCATTGACGCGTCATTAATTGGTAGGAGACCATTTAGTTAGAGCGAGTGCGCCGATGACTAAATGCATTCACTTCTGATTACATCGGGAAATAGTATTTATTGATTAATGGGTCATAACATAACATCACGCCTGTATACCCCGAAGGGTTGCGCAGAGGTGTGTCTACCTATAACCTACCTAAATCCTGACTGCGGGCTGCTACTGAGAAATTCCTGATGGAAAAACCTACTAACAGTTTGCCCAACCCGGGAATCGAACCCAGGACCTGCTCAGCAGTAGCGCTTGCTACCAATAGCTAGACTGTTAGACCAACGAGGCAGTCTAAGTAATGGGTCATCCTACTAATATTATAAACGCGAATGTTTGTGAGCATGGATGGATGGATGTTTGTTACTCTGTCATGCCAAAACTATTGAACGGATTTGGATGAAATTTGGCACACCGGTAGTTTATAGCCTGGATAAATACAAAGGAAACTTTTTTTACTCCGATATTATGTTCACGGGATCAAGATTTATGCGGATCAAACCGCGGAGCGCTGCTAGTCTATTGTTATATTGTATTAGATCACGAAAACATCACGCCTGTTTTCCGCGATATCGTAGGCAGGAGTGTTAGTACACCTGTAAGTCTTATGCAATAGGGGGTGAGCCTTACTTATGAAAAACTAACTAGCAAGCCGTCCCTGCTTCTTATATTATTTGTGGCAAGGTTATTACGACTTAGCTAAAAATCAAGATTTATTTATTAAGACGCAGATATATTCCAGTGACCTTGAGTGGTTAGCTTGCGTGTTCTGTACTGAGCTCACGCAACGCGTCGTAAGTCCAGCCAGTAATAGGACTCGCCCATCAAGGAGCGCTGTTCCAAATTAGACGCCTTATTAATTTATTATACATAAAACAAAAGGTATTTTAATAAAACACGTATACTAAAAGATCAATAAATAAATTATCTTTAAAATTGTGAAGGTTTCAGAAATATACGCTCGATAGATTTTGCGTGATTCTCAGTTTTTTATCCGCGTTAGACATAACTCAATTAATTTCACTGTCTAAAATATTCCTATCTTTTTTCAACGAATACTGAAGATCAAATCAAACGAGTAGTGTATTAAAACTACTCGTTTAGACGTGATCTTCAGTAATCGTCGCCTTGAATGTAAGTTTAATTTTAATGTAAACATAACATAACATCACGCCTGTAGGCCCCGAAGGTTTAGGCAGAGGCGTACCTTTAGTACATCCATATTAAACCCCATATTTAAGTCCCTTGTAATAGGGGGCAAGCCTATTGCCATAATAATAATTGTATATTAATGTGTTATACACATACATCTTCCGGAATAAATTCTGCGTGAAAACCGCGTCCCAATCCGTACTAGAGAAGATCAATGCGGTCACAGTCAGACACGAAAAGTGGCTTTTTTGTTTTATACTATTTATAGATTTTCTCTTTTCTGTAGGTACCCAAAGGTTATAAACGGAACCCTATTACTAGGACTTCGCTGTTCGTCCGTACGGCTGTCACCAGGCTGTATCTCATGAACCGTGATAGTTAGACAGTTGAAATTTTCACAGATGATGTGTTTCTGTGCCATTTTTTGCCTTTTTTAAGATAATGGTACGGAACACTTCGTGCGCGAGTCCGACTCGCATTTGGCCGGTTTTATACTTCGTTTCTAGCCATATCTTCTTTCACACAATCGATCTATCGTACACTTTTCTTCCATCTGTTTGATATTCGAATTGCTTCGTTTTGAAGCGCGATGATTTACTTTAAAAACGAATGAGTTCGCTTTTAGAATTGTGTGCGCTCACTTGAGTGAGGTTTCAAGTGAGCTTTATGTCTCCTTTGACGTTGTGTTTGGCATTTTTTAACCTACTCTATGTAAAGTTAGGGAAATTAATTGCTAATCAAATGGACTAGCAACCTAAATTGTCCGTATATTCAAATCACAACTGCAGAGAAACTCGTGGCTAAGTAATAACAGCCGCACGGGTCCGTCCATTAGGTAAAGCTACGCTTGCCCTGTTTGGTCCGTGGATGGGTGACCATCTTTACATACCGAGACTCTTCCGTGCGAAAGCTCGCTAAGCCGTTGGTCCCGGCTGTCATTCGTGAATCTTTGACAGTCGTTACGGGTCGTCAGAAGCCCGAAAGTCTGACAACCAGTCTTACCAAGTGGTATCGTATTACCCAGTTACTGGGCTGTGGAGGTCAGATAGGCAGTCGCTCCATGTAAAATACTGGTATTCATCTGCATCCGATTAGACGGAAAACCGATCCCAACATACGAGTAGTTGGGAAATGGCTTGGCAGAGTGATTCAAATCACAACTGCCATTCCTTGACAGTTGTATCTGTATGACAAGGCTATAAAAACCAAATTGATGTAGGGCGTCAATTTCCTTACCAATTAATTTCCCTGACTGAACAACAAAGCTGCAAGCCAAAGCATTTTGATCAATAACGTCTCCAGTACCTTAGCTCCGAAAGTCCGTGCCAAAACAGTGTACACTTGACTATTTCCAAGATCCTTGTGTATTTGCGAGCATCCCTTACTCCTGAGCCTTTAAGCCTGCAGGCGGTGCTGGAGTCACGAACCCTCCTTGCTGCTCCTGTTTACTATTTAAAATAGGTTTAACGCCTAACTAATGTAAGTACAAGTATATAATTGTGTTTTGGTAGAGTTTAGACGGTGAAAATGCGCCTGCTAAAGGACCCTCGGCAATTATTCTAATTTATACTTCATAACAATGATAAAAGAGTTATTTTGTAATGACTTACCAATAGCTGAACGTACAAAATGTTATATCGTGTATTTCGCGCCACGTTCGCAGATATATTAGAACATTCTCAGTTGGCAGCTAAGGAGACTTATAATTTGGATTTAGATCAGTCTTATACCCTATCTTGTACTTAATGCCTACTTCGCAGCGCAGCTCTAATTTGGTTTTCGAATTATACCTTAAAAGCCCTCTCGTATAGAATTTCCCGAGATAAAAAGTGCCTAGGCTGGTTCTTTAGTCGCGAAACGTTAGCATAAAAACATATAAAAAAATGGCCAGATGGCCCTTATTTACTGAAAAATTGTGTTCTATGAAGAATAATAGGCAAGAAAATCTATAATTGAAGAAAATGAACACATAAATATGTACAGACCACTAAAATAAGCCTTGACAGCTAAGATTAGCTATTAACTGACATGTACTTAATTATGGGAGAGCATCAATTGTAGTGTCTTGCCTATTCTTCTATATAGAACGCAATAAGTTAGTTAGAAAGGGAAACTTGTACCTACATCATTAAACAAACTGATGTGGTAGCGTAGTAACCAACTGGTTGTTAAGATATTAATAACAATATAAATTTATTTATTTATTTGTTCTCATGCACATTACACATTAATCTGTTAGTAAATTCAACAGATTGCATGTTTGCACATCGCAGGGTAGGATAACATACGGGTTAGTTGAGCGGTGCTAAACTAGACGGCAAGTTAGTAAAATGGTGCCAGTGGTGCAGTCCGGTCCGATGGCACCATTTCTCTAACCAGCCGTCTGGTTTAGCACTAGGTATTCAATTAACCCGTATGTTATACTACCCTGGGATGTGTGAACACGCCAACAGCAAAGTTAACTAACAGATTAGTTGTTATTAATATCTTAACAGCGCGATGTTAACAGATGGTTACAACACAAGTTCGTCTGTTGATGTACAAGTTTCCAGCTGTACCTAGTAGTTTAAATCTGAGTGTGTGTAGATATTTATAGAATAACCATTAGAAGGTAATGTAGGCAGAAATATATTATACTTATTATAAAACAAAATCGCTTTTCGCGTTTGTCTGTATGTATGTCCGCGTTGTTCTTCTAAAACACGCAACAGATTTCGATGAGGTTTTCAACATAATTTTGAGAATGTATTCCGGAATGTTTATGTGTATATCACATTAATATTAAACTTATAGATAATTTCGATGTTTTTTCAAGTCGTAAAAATCTTGTGAAGCAGGGGGACCCGCCCCTGCTTCGTAAGGTATTTATACATAAATAGATGTTCATATTTGTGTGTTTGTACAGTCAAATAATAACATATAAACTACTATACAGGATGGCGATTTAGTCACCTATATCTGTCAATGGGGTGATGATGTGGCGGCGTCTAGATCGCCACAGATCGATACTGACGTCACGTAAAATCCTACATCGCCCAAGCGAAGTTTATCGCGCGACTAGCATATATACAACGTCCCGACATCAATCGTCGGTCAGTAGCCCACCAGACACAACAGCCGTCTGGTCGGAGGATCGTCCCACATACAAAAAATAGCAGATGAGTGAACGTTACACCCTCATCATACCTCTATATTGGTGACCCCGAAGCCCCGAACATGAAGCCACAAACTTTCGCTATGACACTAAACCGATTTGTGAAAAAAAAGAACAATAGACAATTTCGATGTGAAAAGTTTTTTTTGACGACTTGTAAGTATATGAGTTTCATAGCGAAAATTGTTCAGTATGAAGGGCAAAATCACCCCCTTGACGGATGCAGGTGACTAAATTGCCACCTAGTAATAGTTTTTTTATAACGCGATAATTTGTGGAATTAAGTATCTACCTACCAGTCGGATTTGGAAAATTCTTTTTGACGGGAAATTCTCGAGGACGGGCCGAGGGAGTTTTTTTTTTTTTTAGAATTTCCTAATCCATTGCTTCAATGTTTGTTCATATGTTTGAAAAATTTGTCTTCTCGACAACACAAATACTGCAATGAATGTTGTCGAATTGTCAGAATGAAAGACAACAATTGCAATTAATTGCTGTCAAACGCTGTTGTCATTAAGCAGCCACTTCTGCAGTCCCAAATATAGTCGGAGTTCAAAGTCAAAATCTCACTTTCAGAGGCCGAACTTACCCCCTTTAGTACCTATGAAACGTATGCTTTTGTCTTTTGAACAATTATCCCAAACTGACAGATGCGAAGGGAAAATTTCGTTTGTAGTTTAGTTTCTGTACCAAAAATCATAGCATTTATCACCCCTAAGGTATTATTAACCCCTTCTGACTCACTAGACATCCCTCGACTGTGAAGTTCAAAGCACAAAGGCCTGTCAGTTACCCGACTGACGCAGAAACCTGGTGTATGCCTTAGATGTGTGTGTACGTCTTGTTGACGTGTTGATCTAATGACCTGACGGTTATGAGCATTAGTTTTGAGTGAGAAGCTTATTTATTTATTTAACCATTTATGTACACACATAAATAAACAGACAAGATGAAAAGAACAGAAAAATACGTACAGAGGTGATGCTTATTTCTAAAGAAATCTCTTCCAGCATACCTGCGATAGGACAGAGGGCAAAAAGAGATGTAGACCCCGTGTGTAAGAGTAGAGAGAAAGTAAAATACATAAAATCGAAACAATTCACTCAATAAAATAAAACAAATTATAATTACGACAATATACTTACTAACATACATACATATACAATCATACATACTTCTAAAATAAATCTATGCTTACGCAATATGACGAAGTGGAAAGATAGTGTTCTTTCACTCGTCTTTTAAATACTGCAACAGTTTGGCAGTCCCTAATGTCGGGCGGAAGTGAAGCTTCACGAATATTAGTTGTAATTTTTGTCGAAGGCTATGCAAATTACCTCTTCTAACAAATACGGGCCTAGATAGTGGCAAAGCGTTTCGTATATCTACAAAGACTCCATCATCGTCGTCGCTGTTTCAATTTCGACCATTAAGAAGTAACTGACATCCATCTTAATAAGCATAAGCAGCCAAATTGTCCCCACTGCTGGGACAAAAGCCTCTGTGAGAGGGAGTGGGCCGTAATCAACCACGCAGGCCCAGTGCGGGTGGTAGATGTCAAATGTCTTAGAATTTTAGGTCTTAGATCATGCCGGTATCCATTCGATGTTTTCCTTCACCGTTTTGAGAGCGTTGGTGATCAAATAATTTACACAAAAGTAAACTGCCTGGGTTCGAACGGCGAAGTCGCGGTAGTTTCAACTGGGCCACGACTGCTCTCGATCATTCTCTCGAGTACCCTCGACCATCTTAAAGTCTAGTTTATTTAATTTCTGTGAAATTACGTAGGCTCGTGTATACTCAAATTATAATAATAAAATTAGATTATTATATTTCATTACAATGTTGTCTAGATTTTCCTTTGTGGGATTCTGTGGGATAAACTTAATTATTGTTGTTAGTTTAGACTATATTCTTGTATAATAATAACAATATTATTAATTTGCTCTCGTTGGTCTACTGGGCGCTAGTGCTACTGCTGAGCACGAGGTCCTGGGTTCGATAATCGTTTTTTAGTTTTTCTATCTGAGATTTCTCAGTAGCAGAGTCTGGGTTTGTGGCCGGTTGATGGCAATAGGCTCGCCCCCTATTACATGAGACTTAAACATAACTGTCGAACTGTATGTGTACTATAGGAACACCTCTGCCCAAGCCTCCTGGGACACAAGTCGTGATGTTACAATTATTTGCAAATTTTACGTAAAGAGCAGATCAGATATTTTAGCTTGATTGGATAAGGTTTGCGTCATAGTTGTTCCAGAAAGCTGTAACTAAATCCCCAACCCCTGTTCTCACGTTTTCAGTCCCTCTTATTACTCTAGTACTTTCTAGTCTTCTCTCAAGCCTCATGTTCTGAAATCTATCGTGTTACCCAGTAACTGGGTTGTGGTGGTCAGATTGGCTTCAAATAAAATACTGGTACTCAGCTGCATCTGGCAAACAGTTCTGAATTCACACCTCACCTCGGAAAGCACGTTAAGCCGTTGGTCCCGGTTGTCATTCGTAGATCTTTGACAACCATTACGGGTAGTCAGAAGCCCAAAAGTCTGACAACCAGTCTTAAAAAGGGGTATCGTGTTACCTAGTACCTGGGTTGTGGATGTCAGATAGGCATTCGCTCCATGTAAAATACTGGTACTCAACAGCATCTGGTAAGACGGGAAGCCGACCACAACATACATAGTTGGGAAAAGACTAGGTAGATGACACATTAAATTCACGATCGTCGTATGTATGCAACAACATGTCGTAATTGTATTGATGTTAAAATCAATATTGAAGTCGCAGGAAGTAGGTACCAATCATTTCAATGACAGAAAACATATTTTACCACTGAAATGACTGTAAGTCATAATCGATTCGATTTTACATCAAATAGTTTTGAAAAAAGTATGCTTAGATGGTTTGGTCATGTTGAGAGGATTAATGAAATACTTACAAAAGGTATTTAGTATTTACAAGGCAGATATGAGTGAAAACCCTGGGAGGGGATGCCCTAGACCAGAGGCCGGAACCTTTTAACATACGCGCCACCCTAATTTTCGTTTAAAATCACTACGCCCCTGAGTTAGTTACTTTGTCGACTTATGCAGAAAAGCATATTGTAGCAAGCCGCCTCGTATAGGTTCGGTTTTCTTTAGTCCATTCATACACAAATGAAAAACTATTTTTTTTGACTTACTCAGAAAAGTTGAACCTCATTTTACAGCACCTAAGTAAGCATTATGAAACGTTTGGGGCCGCGAACCCCCAATGATCACTCTACGCCCGGTGGGGGGAACCGGTTGGGAATCCCTGCCCTAAACGGGTATGTTTAGGGCAGGGGTACCTTACTGGTGATGTTCTCAGAAGATGTTCAGGTGCGTTACTGCGTAGTACTCGCAACCGGCGTGCGTCTATGACCAGATATGTGAACGTAAACGACGCAAAAGGAGTATGTAAGGATAGTATCAGGTGGCGTTCTGTAGCTTGCCTAATCCCGTGGTTAGAACGCGTGATTATTTGTTTGTGTAGTTCTGAATCAGAAGAAAACTTGTTTCTTCCCGGAAAAACTGCCGCTCCATTTAATTTCAGCTGCAGTTTTCGAGGAAATTAACTACAATTACTTAGGAATTTCTAAATTCTTCAATGGTGTATGTCATGTCTATGCGCCTAAATTATTATCGTAATATAAACATGAGTCATGATTACTGAAGCAATCTATATTTACCTTATGAGTGAACCAAACTGTTACTGTGTCCTTATCAGTTATTATTCATTCTCGGAACAACCACCTGGTAACAATGTAGCTCACATCAATGTACCTAGGTACCTTCTTCATACAGTCATTTCGTAATCACATTTCCTTGAAACATAACATCACGCCTGTAATCCGCGAAGGGTTAGGCAGTGATGTACCTGCAGTAAACCCACATTACACCAGTTATGTTTAAGTCCCATGTAATAGGGGGCGAGCCTATTGCCATCAACCGGGCACAAATCCAGACCGGCTGCTACCGATAGAAAATGCCAATAACTCATTGCCCTCCATGGGAATCGAAGTCAGGACTTCATGCTCAGCAGTAACGCTTGTGACCACTAGACCAACGCGCACGAAGGGTTCCGAACCATTATCTATAAAAACGGCAAAAAATCATGTCTGTTGTATGGGATCCCTTAAATATTTATTTTATTCTGTTTTTAGTATTTGTTGTTATAGCGGCAACAGAAATACATCATCTGGGAAAATTTCAACTGTCTAACTATCACGGTTCATGAGATACAGCCTGGTGACAGACGGACGGACGGACAGAGAAGTCTTAGTAATAGGGTCCCGTTTTACCCTTTGAGTACGGAACCCTGAAAATTATCCAGAATCAGTCCATTTCTGTAAATCTCTATAAACGAAAAAATCTTCATAGGTACGAAAATCACTTCGAAATTCGACCTGTCTCGTTGTTGAATAGTGTGCGCTCACTTAAGTGAGGTTCCAAGTGAACTGTACAG
The DNA here is from genome assembly GCA_963853775.1 of Xanthia togata. Classification (NCBI taxonomy): domain Eukaryota; kingdom Metazoa; phylum Arthropoda; class Insecta; order Lepidoptera; family Noctuidae; genus Xanthia; species Xanthia togata. The sequence continues at coordinate 6,379,335 of OY970817.1, read as the reverse complement.
AATAGCAACACAGTTTATAAATACGGGCCACGAGCTCTCTGAGACCGATTGAACTGACTACAAAGTTCAAAATAATATTGCTTCTAACTAAAGCTATCACTATTCCGAGCTACCTCAGGTCGGGAAGGTCACGCTATCGATCTGCCAACCCCCAAAGGATTATAAAGTGTAATGCTCATCTCCCCCTGAAGTTGAGCGCCGGCAGTAGAGTATAATTGATTTTAAACTTGCATGATGCCTGCGAAATGGTAATTTTTCGAATATGGCGCTCCTGAAACTAGTTTGAACCGGTTCGAGCTGGATGCTTTGCTGGTTCGAAGCGGATATTTTAATTTGGGTGGATGGGGGTGAACTTTGTTTTTATCTGACTATGGGAGGCTAACGGATTAATGCGATGTGAAATGTAAAATCTCCACTTACAGCCTCAACGCAACCAAGCCTTATGATAATGTCCCATTTAAAAACGTGCTGGAGTTAAATTGTGAATTAATTTGACAAGTTCTTTCTTCCACATCTCTTTTATTAAAACTTTTTCAGTTACACAAATGTAATCAATTTTGATAAAACGTCGGTAGAAAAACATGGTCTGAAATTGCCAACACGTTTCCCGTTACACGAAACACCTACTTAAATGAACTCCTAAACACTGTTGGGAACCGTTGTATTTTCAACCCTCGATTTTAAACCGACCCTTAAATAAGTTTTTGTTTTTCACTTTTTAGTTGTGGTACTTAATCATTTCATAACCTTTATTGTGCAAATATGAGACAACCATACAACTTAACGTCACTTAATCATTTAATAATAATGAAATAAAGAAGATGACAGAAATCGTCTTGAGTTACAGTGATAATTAAAAATTTAGACAGGTCATCAGTTGGAGAATGTGACGTGGTAGTTTGATCGTATTTGAGTATCCCCTCGTACTACTTACCACACACAAATTCGAATAGCACTACCTGCTATGTAAATAACAGTAACAGAAATTATTATAACATCGTCCATACAGACTAAGCGAGAAAAATACGTATTATTGAAGCTAACTCAAAAATTACCCAAGCAAAGTTAATAATTGAGGTGGTCCCGTATAAACTAACTAATACTGTACTTTAAAAAAATTGTAAATCCGTCTATAAACGACGAAGTTATGCCCGAACATACATTAACAAAAAATCGAATTGAAAACCACCTTTTTTAGTAGTCGATTTTATTTAGGTGTCATCTAGTGTCAGTGAAAACGAGCAGCAGTGAAGCAAGCATTGTGGACGCTCTTTGAGACAACCCTCTAACCTGCAGCTACAATTAAAACGGACATTTCAAAACACCCTTTTCTAATAAAGAAGCACTAATTAAACACTAAAACAAAATGGCGTAGGTACAATAAATGTAAAATATGACAAGACAACGATGTTGATTCTTGTCTTTTGAGAAGATGTCGCCGGGTGAATATGAAATGGAAAGCATACTTTATCAAGTAAGAACGTTCCGGAGGTAAAGCAAATACACGGTGCGAGTTCTGAGAAAATGGCGGAATATCCTGGTGTCCCGAGCGAAGATTAAATAAAATAAATTCCTGAAAATACACCAGTGTAATTTTATATTGTAATAGCTGTTCCCCTAGGTCCACTCGTGACCTAAAATGATTAGGGCACTTGAGCACTTCTAGTTGTGCCCTAATTATTCGAAACTTGAACATACTTCCTAGGTCTTTATCGTTATCTATAGGTGCCCTAGAGAGGCCCTGCAGAGGGCCTAGACAAAACTTCTATCAGCGATAACGATGACGGAAAAGTCAAAAATGTATGGGACTGACATAATTATGCTACCGTAAACATTATGTCAATTCTGTTGAAAGTCGTTGAAAATTTACGAAAGGCTTTGAAAGCGATTTTCATTTGTCTACGCCCTCTGGAAGTATCTTCAAGCCAAGTCGGCAAACGTAGGTCCACCTGATTCTAGGCAGCTCATTCGAAAATTAGAGTTTTTGTTTCTCCGCTGCCACCTTTCATCCACGCTACATCCGAATACAAGGAACAGTCGACCAAAACAGGAGTGAGAGGGGCTTGTATTTTTTTCATCAAATTTGCGCATAGAATACTTAATGAAGCCGTATGATGAGCACCCGCGCACTCAATGGATAGGTACAGAAGGTCGGCTCCATACAATGAGTGTAAGAGCACGCACAGACACGGTTTCCGTACTCACAGGGAGTGCAAGAGCCTTAAGGAAGGGAAATATTTAATTATTCCTCTAAAATTTAGTTAATGGCCTCCTAATGTACGATTGCTTAAACTAATGAGCCCCTAAAAATTTGTAACCTTTAATAAACGGTCAAAGTAGCAAAAAATATGCATTTAAAACATTGATAATATAAAAAAATATCAATGATTTAAAATAATATATATATAAAATATTTTTGAAACATACTTACCTATAGTCCATTGAAACGCTGGCTTCCAATTGACGTTTGTTCCACTTAAACGAATATCAATTTTATGTTAGTGTAAATAAAGTTGATTTCAGAATGACTAATACTATTGAAAAAGTAAGAAAAATGTTTGAAGTTGCAGTGCAAACTGAACTTTATAATACGGGTATTAAAGTTGTTTTTCCAAAAACTCATATTTGTTTACATGTTTGGAAACGAAATCGCGAACGCAGTATACTTTTTTTTTTTCGCTGTGTTCTATGTTTTTCAGGCAATGGCTTCGAAAATACTATACTTGATTAAAAACAGTTGGCAACCCCAGATGTGACCTTCTGGCCACTCATTGGTGGTTTGTAACACGTTACTTTTGAATAGCGTTCTGGACGATAGGCCTAATAGGGTGCGAGTTTATTGTAGGGATGTAACTGTAATTCTTTGGGCTAATACTTTGAATAATCTACTGGAAAAACTTATAACTCTGCCCGATTTGAGGGTCTAGACCACTTCCAGGACTTTTCGAATTTCTACAACTTTCAACAGAATTTTACCTTTACGGTAGCGTATGTCCATCCAATACATTTTTGACCTTTTCATCATCGTTATCACTGATAGACAAAAATAAAACGACTCTGCGACCATTTCTTTGACAACCTAACTCAAACCTCTAACTCATAATTATTTGTTTAACTATTAATGAAGACTTGTAATTGGTCATATTCATGTTATTAACAAATGCAGTATATGGCCTAGCTGTAAGTTTTCCAATAATTATAAAATAAATAAAATAGAATGGCACTTTGTCTAGCTCTAGGTAATCTGGAGGTCTTACAATACAATTATCTCAGGAATTAGCAGTTACTAGTTGTAGACCAACAAAGCAGTTAATTTAAACGATTATTTCTTAAGGGGCCTGCGAAGCATGCGTTGTTCATGCAAACGTAATACCAAAATAATTTGTAAATCAAACATATCAGTGTCCATTAAAAATATATATTTGGAAGCTTAGATATTCTGTAATCCAATCGGAATAAATACACACTACCTTATGAATATGTTTGATTTACAAATTATTTTGGTATTACGTTTGTATGAACTACGCATGCTCCGCCGGCCCGTTAATGTACAAATAATATTCTGACAAACCTCCTTGTTACTAGTTTTAGCGATAGGAAGTGACGTCATCGCGTATTACACTGTAGTGCATAATAATCAGTTACATAGTCATAATAATATTAGTAATGCAATACGATAGTCATTGATTATCTTGATATTATAGTAACGGTAAAGTATCGGTAATTCGGTACCGTTTGTCAAAGTTTGTTTAGTCTGTCGATTTGTAAGAAATTGCTAATCCATTGCTTCATATTATGTTCGAGAAAAAAATCTGCTCAACAACGTAAATAACGCAATGAATTTTGTTGAACTGTCAAATTGAAATAAATTTGTTGTAATCGTTTACGAAAATGTGTTGCGTAATTAGATAGCTGGTTCGAAAAGTACAATCAGCAGATTTGACTTCGTGACGGCTGCGCTGACGGTGACCAAAAAAAATGCAGACTGAATTATCGTAATGGTTTCGTTCCTTCCACTTTTCTAATGTATAGTGCTGCGGAACGGAATGGACGCGAATTTTTGGAACGAAATTGTGTAAAGCATAATTAACTTTATTTCACTTTTTTAACGTGCAGAAGAGATTCGAGCTGCTAGCTGCGGGAATTCCCGAGAATGCGCGAGAATTCCCCGGAAGTTTTTCCGGTCATATCAAATTTTCTGGGCCACCACTACTGGTAGATAGATTCATTATTGAAAGGAAAGGATAAACAACAGGAAACAACATTTACTGGAAAGGTACAAACGGCGGTAAAACAGCTATTTCTTCCAGATTGGATGGAAAGAAATACAAATCATAAGCAGTATTGCTCTTACCCAGTTTCATGGGTTCTAGTGAAATGAAAGGCACGTGAGACATAATGTCAAACTGAGTCTCTGGTAAAGACCCGATCACACGTACTACAACCACACCACATCGCAGCGACAAAATGTGGGCAAGCAGTGGTTACGTGTGTATGACGTCGCTGCAGCTTCTTGCAAATGAGCTGTGGTAACTACAAAATCAAATCAAATGGTCATCAAAACATTGTGTTTGCGATGTGGCCGCTGGTACGCGGTCTCGCTGGTGATGCGTTGTGGCTGCGGCGTGCCCTTGATGTCGTTGGTATCGTCCACACGGTTGCCGTTACATACTATTTAGCGCACGACCACGTGTTGTCGTTGTGGTGTGGTTGTGGAACGTCTGTTCGGGCCCTTAGCAACCCAAGGCAGGACTTTGACCACTGATCATCAGGTGGGCCGAAACCTTATCTTTTCCTTTAAAATTTCTTTGAACCAGCTCTCACTTGAAGCATCGACAAACAATCTAAAACGGATGTGTTTAAATAAAACTGTTTATAATAACAGAAAGTAAACGGTCAGTGTTTACATAACTTAAGTGCTCGTGTCGGGAATCTAACCCTGTACCCGACTAGTTTAGACGATTACTTCGTGGTAAACATTGTTTCTTGGGAGAGTGATTCAAACATTGTATGGTGTTTTGCTCCGTTAGTGTTTAGTGCTAAATATAGGCTTAGTTATTAACCTTACGAATTCCGTGGCTAAAAATATCCAAAGTTATAAATATGTCTAGATGTAGTCAAAGCTATAACACGTCGAAAAAGATTGCGTCCAACCACGGATATCGAGGGATATGCCTTGGAGGCGTGGCACGTGGCGCCTCGACATTGCTAAATTGGGCTTATGTTCGAACGGCGGCTGTACGCTTCATTCAGTCGCTTTGCAACTGCGTACAGTGTACTATTGATGCGTAAAAAACCAAAATGCCGAGCTGTGCAGTAATAATTTGTAAAAATAGGTCTAGTACCATCAACCTGAAGACAAATGGCGTGTCCTACCACCGGTAAATAAACATTTAAGTCACTGTTTAATATTTAAAATCAATTTTTAAATCATTTACTAACTTGCGTCCGGAGCGATACTAACTAGCCCGAACTAGCCCGAATCTTTCCGAACGGAACGAACGTTTTGGATTTAGAGAGGTGCAATCGAGTGCGTGCGGCTGATTTTATCGACATGCGTATTATTGCAGCGAATCTTTTTTTACAGAACTCAATGGATATTCTCGTATTACAGGTATAGTTTAAGAGTTAAATTTGTTATTAATTTAATTTTGTTTGAAGCAAATAAAGACATTGTCATTTCAATACAGTTACTCGTGCATAGCATAATATTTAACAGAGAGGGTTCCCTTTACCCGGTAATACAATATTTAAAAAAAAAACTCATTATATTTTAGTAAAAATAACCCATATTTTCGGATAGGTATATAAAATTAAAATAAATTATTAAGTTATAATAATACAAAATGTGCTAAAATAAAATTAAATATCGATAAAAATTATCGACCGTCGCTTTCGACTCCCTAATTGCATGCGTGTGCATTGAATGTTCGCAAATAGCAAGTGTTTACAAGTGAAAGCCCCGCCCATTCTATGTATGTGTGCTATTAGAAATTGATTTAGTGTAGATGCTTTCTTCTTAGTGTGCGAGTTCAAATTTTAAGTGTGTGTCGTAAGTACACTATTTGTTAATGTTGTAATTATTTTGGTGGGAGATAAGCGGTCGCACTAGGATTCCTTACTATTCCGCAATGAAGGCATATCTCTGGATATCTATGCGTCCAACTATTAGCTGCTAAATGCATACACTAGAAAAGCACAATGAAGTGACGCGAGTGTAATACATAGCTGTCACGCACACACCTGACAAGTTGGCCTGTTTGCTGTAGTTCTTTTGCAGCGCGATAACCTACCCACACAGTTACACACAAAGGTAATTCGAAGCTGCCTACCTAGTGCTCAAGTCATATATTATTCAGCCGGCACCCATCAAGTTTATAACGCCATGTCAAAATAAATAAACTTGTCTCAGACACCGCAGTACGGGTACGGGTAGGGTTGATAACCACTCAGACTTCTATGGATAGCATATTATCCCAAAAAAAAGTAGTCTGCTTTCCTGAGAAATTTCTTTTCGTTTAGTTTTGCTAGTTAATATTTGCTTCGTTTTAATTATAGCAGAGAAGTACATATCACACAAAGGTCTTTAACGTCTGGGCTAGTACACTATCCCAAGCGACGAGTCGTTTTTAATTCCATCTAGTGATAAAATACGATACCATTTCGACAGTTTGACAGATTATGTGGATAGCTGATGAAATAGTTCGACTAAAATACATGAGCAGAGAAGCAGCTATAGAGGTTTTAGTTACGACAGAGCGGGTGATGCCGTGCGCGGGTTGCGGGCCGCGCGCGGCAGACGCAAGAGACCATAATGGTCGCGCGGGTTAGACGTCTGAGTGGTAACCTGACGTTCTGCAGTTTCTGCCTACCCTAAGAACAAAAGGTATGACTTTAAGACGTACTAGCTCTTGTCTGCAGCTTCGCCAGCGTGGCTGTCGGAAAATATCTCTGGGCATACAATTCGCCGCTCGTGAAAGCCTTGTCATCCTATGGCGCTGAAACGTGGTCGCTCACAATGGGCCGCATTTGAAGGCTGAAAGTCACCCAAAGGGCAATGGAGACGGCTATGCATGGAGTTTCCCTACGTGATCGAATCAGAAATGAAGAGATCCGTAGGAGAACCAAGGTAGAATTTATTTATTTATTTATTTATAACAGCTTAAACTACCATTACAGGGGTTACCCTAATGCGACAGTTAAGAACTTAAACTAATAACCTAAGCTATATACTTACAATAATCAAATTATACAAAAATAAAACTAACACCATTAATAAATTTAATATAGTACAAAAAATTAAGTATTATTTTGCTTGTAGCATAATATAAATAGTAATACCCTTGCGAATTCACTCACACAACATGTAAACACATCAATCTGAATTTGAAGGTCATTGATGGTACGGATAGCTCTGGTAAGGGGTGCCTTGGCAAGCAGGTTAGTTCTGGCTGTAGGTACTAGTAGCAGTGGCGGGCTGCGCCGCCTCCACACGTAGCGGTCTGGCACACACAGACTCAAGCGCTGCAATACTCCCGGGTTACTCTCCACTCCACGAAGCACCTTCACTAAATAGGCGACCAGCGTAAACTCCCGTCGGACATGCAATTGATTATAGCCAACCATGCCCAGGACAAACAGAGTGGGATACATCAGTGGGTAAAACGGATATACCCCATATAATTTACTGTACAAATGGCGCGTGAATTTGTTCTGAACACGCTCCAACATTACAGAGTACTTAGCTTCATGTGGAGCCCATATGACCGCACTATGTTCCAGATGACTCCTGACTAGTGCATCATACAGGACCCTAACTGCTGTGATGTTTGTGAAGCTTTGTGTCTGTCTCAGAACAAATCCTAAGTTTCTGTAGGCCTTCTTACAGATCCTGGTTACATGCTCACGGAATGTCAGATCAGGAGTCATGAAAACACCTAAGTCTCGCACATCCGAGACTCGTTGCATTGGCGCAGCGTCCACCCCGTACTCATAAAGCAGAGGTGCACGAGCACGGGTGAAACTCATCAACGAGCACTTAGATACGTTGAAGTACAGTTTGTTTTCATGGCTCCATTGTACTATTCGATCGATATCTTCCTGAAGGCGCCTGCAATCAGACTCGGACCAATTGCCAAACTTAAGTGGCAGTGAGCAGGGCACATTGCTCGCAGGACAGATGCGCGATCGGGTCGAAAGGTTCTGGAGTGGCGACCGCGTACCGGAAGACGTAGCGTTGGAAGGCCTCCCACAAGGTGGACCGATGACCTTGTGAAGGCAGGAATCCCCTGGATGCGAGAAGCACAGAACCAGTCGATGTGGCGGTACTTGGAGGAAGTCTTTGTCCAGCAGTGGACGTCTTTCGTCTGAAATGATGATGATGATGTCATCTGAGATTCCATTGACCTCTTCACCTGATGGAAAAGTGAATGTCGTTTCTTTAACTGTTTAGCCGCACAGAGACAATATCTGATTAAACAGCGATTTTAATATAAAATGTTCAAAATTTGTTTATTTATTTGTTACTAGATGGCGTTATACAATTTGTAAATCGCGGTGTCAAGATTTTCCGCCGATAATCTATGGTCTTAGAAAAAATAAAACTTGAATCATTGCTTGTTTATTCTACGGTGAAATCACTACATCTACGAATAAAGAAGAATGGAATGGAGTAAAAATTAATTACTTTTCTCAACCCGGTAACTAACCCCACTATAGCGAGGGCTATTCAACTAACCCCCACTATAGCGAGGGTTATACAACTAACCCCCACTACAGCTAGGGTTATTCAACTAACCCCCACTATAGCGAGGGCTATTCAACTAACCCCCACTATAGCTAGGGTTATACAACTAACACCCACTATAGCGAGGGTTATTCAACTAACCCCCACTATAGCGAGGGCTATTCAACTAACCCCCACTATAGCTAGGGTTATACAACTAACACCCACTATAGCCAGGTTTATTAAACTAACCCGCACTAAAGCGAGGGTTATTCAACTAACACGTACTATAGTGAGGGTTATTAAACTAACCCTTACTATAGCGAGGGTTATACAACTATCACCCACTATGGGCAGGATTATTCAACTAACCCCCACTATAGCGAGGTTTATTCAACTAATCCCCACTATAGCGAGGGTTATTCAACTAAGGCCCACTATAGCGAGGGCTATTCAACTAACCCCCACTATAGCTAGGGTTATACAACTAACACCCACTATAGCCAGGTTTATTAAACTAACCCGCACTATAGCGAAGGTTATTCAACTAACACGTACTATAGTGAGGGTTATTAAACTAACCCCTACTATAGCGAGGGTTATGCAACTAACACCCAGTATAGGCAGGATTATTCAACTAACCCCCACTATAGCGAGGGTTATTCAACTAACACCCACTTTAGTGAGGGTTATTAAACTCCAATATAGCGAGGGTTATACAACTAACACCCACTATTAGCCAGGGTTATTCAACTAACCTGGCTTGCCCTTTGTTTAGTTTGTAGGTAGGAAGCAGCCCTGCCAGAAAAGAGATCAGTACAGTACATAAGTTATTTCATTACCCGTACGTGTACTCGGCGTACAATATTGATGCCTTACTAAATATCTTTGAAGGTATATGGATGTCCTGGGTAACGTACTTCGGCTGTTTTATTATCTGCGTAGGAACCCTAGGTAGATTTACCTTACTTACTACTATCGTACGACCGTTAACTTGCGGTATAGCTAAGGGCTGTATCTACTTCTTGCAACCTTTTTTATTTCATGTTACGGGTCGTCAGAAGCCCGAAAATCTGACAACCAGTCTTACCAAGAGATATCGTATTACCCAGCAACTGGGTTGTGGAGGTCAGATAGGCAGTTGCTCCATGTTAAAATACTTGTATTCAACTGGTTAGACTGGAAGTCGACCCCAAAATATTTGGGAAAAGGCAGATGATATAGCTAGCTGTGACCCGCAACTTTGCCCACGTCAGAATCCATTGCCATTAGTATCTACATAAGTACGTATAGATAGTTGCACTATCCACGACGACGCGCCCCACTCCGCGATTACTGTACTGTAAGCTGGACTTAGTACGGAGCGGAGCGGAGTGGGGCGCGTCCTTGTGGATTGCCAATACCAATTTATTAATATCCTAAAGGTTTCTATTAAGCTGGTATTATGCTGGAGGCGTATCTACACTAATATTATAAAGAGAAAAGATTTGTATTTTTGTTTGGAATTAATAAACTCAAAAACTACTGGACTGGTTAAAAAAAAAAAAAACTGGTAGAATGCAATATTATCACATTTGTCACGGAGTAACATAGGCTAGGCTAGGCTGGCATAGGTCGCAGGAAGCCGCTGGATGCAGGTCGCTTCCAACCGGACGATTTGGAAATCATTGGGGGAGGCGTCCTATGGCTGAAATGATGCTGATGATGAACATAGGCTATAATTTATAAAGATATCACTCGGGCGAAGCTGCTGGCGGAGGCAAGACTATCTGTCTAACATTGCGCGGTCTACTTCAACTCGGTGCGTCGTCTAATGGCTGTTGCTGTTTTATCATTTCATTCATTATTCAACAATCGACTGACTGCATTGACTTGGCATTTCAAATCGCAAGTATAAGGATCCATGCCTAAAAAAAATTTCATGCAGATACGACAATTTACAGGTAGGTCCAAATAATAAGTCAATCTTCTGAGTAATGTCCTTGAGTTTATCTTAATTACTATCTGCCATTGTTACCCGTCTACGGCGAAGCAAAAATAAGGGTTATGATTTTGACCGTCATGTAGGATGTATGTTACCTATGTACCTCATAACTTTTAAACTACTCATCATAATTTGACTTTTATAGGACTGGTTATAGGCTATGTGACGTGATAAAAAGTCAACAAAAAAGGTATAAACACGACATCGCAGACAAATAAAAATCCGGAGTCACACGTAATCTAACACGTGTAACTCCGGATTTTTAGTTTTTTCTGTGTGATGTCTTGTTTATACCTTTTTAGGTGACTTTTTGTCACGTCAGTTGGGTTTTCCTACTTAATAACTTTTTGCTGAAAGCGTCAAATAAGCCGCGTCCATCATTAGCATGGTCTTCCCTTAACTCCGTCCAATGTTTAGGAACTGTTTTGTCGCTGTTGAATAACATTAGTTGTCCAGCAGGCGACGGACTAAAGCGATAGTTTTATGCTTGCAAGGGCAGAAGAACCTCCATGAGGCTCTCGAGGTCTGCCGCGCTATAAACGTGGCTAACTAGCTTAAAATTTTACCGAAGAAGGAAGAACGAAAACACATTTATGTAGCACAGTCTAAAAGCCAAACAGTACAGCACAGCATGATATTTTCGCACGCAATACCACGCACTGATTTTTTTTGGCACCCCTGCAGTGCCAGCGTCAGAACGTCAGCCATCCCTACCCTCGTAACTTGCCTACACAAACCTACACGCAGGCCTATCCAAAGTTCGCACATACGTCTCTGTCGCAAAAAAACTTGTGCTACACAACTTCTAACGGTCCTGAAGTTCGCAATAATAAGGCAGTTTTGTTGCTTCGAATTCTTGAAAGGGTTGGTGGGAAATATAGCCTAGCTTGGTGGAGGGTACGTGCGTAACTGGGTACCCATAAAATGCGTCAATATGAAACTATGTCATTCAGTCAAGTGCCTGTAGAATTTCAGGCACATGAGACAAATCAGATTCTTTCTCTAAAGTTTGCTACAAATCCCTTGGTATATGGGGTGAATTAAAATAGGTAACCGCCTCAAGTGATACTTAAATGTACAATCAACCGCACATCAGTGGTAACACTTGCACAACAATAACCACCCTTACTGATAGGCTATTAATGTCAAATTGTTACCAGTATGTGTGGACTGTACGTCCGGCACACTAAGCAGTTGAAAAGTCCGATCAGCTACCACCTTGCTGTCTGTCAAAATTGTACACCACGTTCTATTCTTCTCTATGTTATTATGATCATTCCCCATCCATAACAATAAATAAAATCAGTTTCCATGCCTCCTATTTACCACCAGGAGGTTCATTCTCAAACTTATTTCGTTTTTAAATAAAATCTAGGCTTCTAGGCCATGAAAAGGTCTCAGTAATATTAAAAGTAGCACCCCCAGTAATCAGTGCATGCTAATAAATATTACCGCGCGAACGCAATGACCTGACGGTAATGGAATTAACCTCAACCGCTGGGGAAGCCCTAAGTTTACTGAAATTTTAAAACGGGGACATAACCCGACATAGGACAGTTAAATGGCGCGGACACGCGACGATTTTGTTGTGGTTCTACGAAATCACTTGTCACTTTACAAAAAAGAAAGAAAATAAATTTATTTGACTCAGGTCAAGGCACACAACATTCACACAAAAACAAAAAAAAAAACAGAAAAAAAAAAAAACTTAGAATAGTACTGTGTGCCTCACGGCATACAACTAATATGTATGGTGAAGGGTTATTGCGGTAAGACCAAAAAACAATAAGTTTACAAACATAAAATATAAAGTAATTTTCTGGACTTGTTGTAAGTAACGGATTTACATCGGTAGTAGAGGCACAGGTAGAAGAACGAGCAGAAATGTATTCCACGCTCAATTTTACAAACGACTGGTCTGCAAAAGTTTGCGTGTTCAGACATTTCAGTGTTTCCTTGTATTCAGTCATATCTTATCATAGAGTAGGGAATTAACTTCAAGTCTAAGATGAGCGGCTCTGAGAGTTCTAAGTTTGCTCTTTGAGGTGAAAACATAAGTTTTAAAGTATGTCGCGGGCACGCTACTTTTATTTAGATATAATAATAGTGAGAAAGGATTCAGTTAGATTTTTTGAGGTTTAGGGTTCTAAGTTATGTGCCAATCGGAACCCTATTACTAAGCCTCCGCTGTCCGTCCGTCTGTCTGTCAGCGAGCTGTATCTCATGAATCGTAATAGGTAGACAGTTGCAATTTACACAGATTTTGTATTTCAATTGCCGCTATATAATTAAATAGGGTCCCCATAAAATAAACGAGTTTCTTTCGGCGTTTTTTTGTTTGTTAAATATTGTACGGCGGTGGTACGGAACCCTTCGCGTGCGAGTCCGACTCGCACTTGGCCGTTTTTTTATTAATATGTAATTACTGTCATTTGTTTTTTTTTTCATTAACAACATCGCGGCTGTATTCTGTAAGGCAGAAGGCAGGTGTACCAATAGTGCACCTATATTTCGCCCAGATAACGTAGCGATAATATGGAATATTTAAAGTTAACTTATGGAATCATTGACATATTTATATTATTAAAAACCAGGGAAAATCGTTGCCATCCGATTGCCCAAAAATTACAAGATTTTTGTGACTGCCACAGCCCAGTTAAGGTCGTATTTTTAAGACCTTCGCCAACAAAATTATTCTAATTAATAGCAGTAAATGAAACCACAATCAAAACAGTTTAAAAAAAACTATATCCCCTTAAATAAAAACATGCGTAAGAAACGCGGTCAGTCCCAAAACATCGTCCCCTATATCCCAAAGTTATCCCAATACTAAATCCTGGTATCAAATTAGACATGTAAATAACGATTTGATGATCATAGTAAGCGATATACCATTGAGTTGTGCTAAGTGATTTTGGACTTAAGACCTCCCCCGCCTTCCTCCCCGAGGTCCTGAGGGACCTGTGATTAGAGGTAGTTTAGAGATAGTAAGTACCTTGGAAGATGAGGCTTAAGTTTGAAGTGTTTTGAGTTTTAGATAACTTATTTTTTTGTTGTAAAATTGGGGTGTATTAAAATGGCACTTAGAAGGGGCGCATCCTGGGCTGTTGAAATATCCCAAGGGTTTTACCTTAGTATACTACGCCCAAATTTTCATATGTAATAGGGGGCAAGCCTATTGACGTCAACCGGGCACAAATCCAAACTCCAGACGAAAAAAAACGTCTTTAAAAAGCCGTCACTACTTTCAAAGAACAACACTCTCGCAGATTGATCAATCTTTCAGTACCCATTTATCCATAATAGCTCCCGCAAACACGCGCGACGCGACTGTGGTGGAACAATTTCTATGAAAACTTCACGGACATTGTTCTACGGGTATAGCGTCGCGCCTGTCTGCGACATTCTTCAACATTATTCGTACAATTCTACGTCTAATTTCTATATAGTCTACCAATCGGCCGCACGCATATAACCGTGACAGGAAGGATTAGTAATCCGACATGAAAGTAGGCCCTAATTCTTGCGTCAGCTAAGAATATTAAGTAACTGGTCATTGATTCTGTAGTGGTTTTAAGTAAATAAGTAAATTTATTGCATTTTCAACTTTACAATAAAGACGGATGAAGTACTGTTCTCCTAAGCTAGTATTTAGCCTGTGTTAAGGAGAGACAGTGCCGGTCCCCTAATTGGCGGATTATTATATTAATATAGTCTGTTTGACGATTATATTAATATAAAAGACAATAAATTCAGCCATAATTAAAATCATAAAAGCATTCAAAATCAATATCAAAATTAAAAACGAAATCATAATAGAATCAAAAACCAAGTTAAAAACAAACCAAAATTATAAACAAAATTAAAATTAACATCAAAATCAAAAACAATATGAAAATCAAATTTAAAATTATATTATATTTAATTATTTTTAATACAATACATATTTAAAGCGTGTGGGTATATGTATGTGTCGGTGCAGGTGCGTTGTGTGAAGTGTGCATGTGAGTGTGTGCGTGTGTATTTGTGTGTTAACATGATTACTTTGTGAGGAATAATTCAGTTTTAGGTTTACTAGTAAATCAGAGTTATCTACGCTTAAGAACCTACACCATAATAATTTTAGTCAAGAATTGGTCCCACTGTATCAAATGACCCTCCACCAGTAGCGATACTTAGAGGTTCAGCACAATCAGTACACAGAATGCGCCCTTTATTTTCTTTTTTATTATGTATCAATTTAATGTTAATTGCTAATATTGTAATGATTTAATAATAACTTAATTTATTATGAATGCTGTGCATGCCTGTAAGTGATGCATTGACACAGTATTGAAGATTCGTGATAACCTATTATAAATTTATAAACTATCCTTCGCTTATCTACGATGTACGGTGCACTCAGCCGTGAGGCACACACTATGTTTCTTTTAAAACATTTAAATTTTTAGGGTTCCATACCTCATAAGGAAAAAATTAAGCCTTTAAAGGATCACTCGTGAGTCTGGCTGAGTGTCTGTCTGACCGTCTGTCACTGCCAATTTGCTCCGAATCTAATGGACCGATTACGTTGAAATTTGGTACATACATATTATATGTATTTCTGTGACCCAAATACGGACGTGTAACGTCAATAAATGAATTACTACACTTTTGGGGGGCTAAAAAGAAAATTAAAAAAAAAGATTTGCAAACTGTCCCGTGTGACATTTCAGATGAAAGGGCTTATTGCGAGGATCTCAATTTTTTTCTCATAATTTTAAAATTAATAAAAAAAAAACACTCAGTGAAACCAATAAAAGGCCTATGGTCTTAAAATCACCTACAGTTATGCTCACCTAGAAGTTGCCTCTCTTTCTGTCGCGTAAACCCTCGTGCAGACTGCGACGCGACATCGCGACGCGACTCTAGCAAAACAATTTCTAAGAAAACTTGACGGTAGAGCTATTACCGGTGTCGAGTCACGCGTTTCTGCACGAGGCTTAACTCTCAGATCTTCTGACTACGTTACACTCACTGAATTGGCCCGACAAGACGGGCCCGCCGCGTACTTGTAGCGTCATACCTAAACTGCGGAGTGGCCCGTCTGTATTAACTTAACTGTGACTCGACTACCTACAATGTAATCGGGGACAGAGCATTCTTTCGTTGGCCTATCCATGTTAAAATACATATCAAAAGCCAAAGCATATCAAGAATAGAATGCTATTGTTCTGCAACCCAATTACGTAACACAATTTTTTTCACAATCTGATACAATACAATAAAGTTGAAGACTTCGTTTGAACGCGCTTATAAATCGAACTACCAGTCGGATTTGAAAAAATATTTTTGCATTTGTTAGCCCAATTCTTGAGGAAGGCATTTAACATTACGCTAGGACCCTCAGAAGACGAGAACAAAAGAAAAAACTCAAACTCAAATCATTTATTTCAAATAAACCAATTACAGGTACTTTTGAATTGTCAAGGGTTCGGTCAGTCAGAAAGATGAAGCTAGTTGCCCATTCCAAAGCGTAGTAGGTTCCTATGGATGATGAAGAAAGGGCAAGAAACTCCACGAACACTCTTTTAAATCAAAATATTGTTACAAAATATTGGTTACATCATTCATGTTGAAATTATACATGTGAGAACAATGTAGAAAGACGTGCACGTTAAAAGCACCGTAATAAAAAAAAAAATATAATCATAGCAGCTAAGAGGTGACCAGTCCCCACTGACGGCGTCCGTTCACGAACATGACGCATGGATCAGCATCATTTAGCTCAACCATTTTGAAGGGAACTTAAAAATGGTTGAGCTAAATCATGCTCAAAAAAGTCAGTAAGAACGCTGAGCGAAAACGAAATAATAGTGCGGACGGGCGATGCGATGCGACGCGGTGGGTCGGGGCGACAAGAAATTTTACACGGACGAAGACGCGAACTGAAGCTAGTAGCAATAAACTCGTATGTAACACCCAAGAGAGTCAATATGACTATTTTTAGCCTCAACAAACACAAATACAGCTTCCATTAAGTTCAAATTAAAACACACAATACCGTTAATCTAACAGATGAGTAATACGGATGTGTTGGAGTACATTTTAGCAACTCTTTTATAAACCTTCACATAGATACAAAGCATGGAGACGTTACAAGAAATGCAGAAGGGTCACACCTTAGTATCTTTTATAGTTTTTAGAGAGAAGTTAGCTGTTACCCTGGGTTGTGGAGATCGAACAGCCAGTCGCTCTATGTGCAATACCTTACAAAGAACATAATTCCACTGCTAGTTTTTATCTATCAGTTGGGTTGTGCAATCAGTTTATTTACTCATTACTAGCTTTTATTTGATACCAATATTGTTGTAATTTATTTAAAAAAAAAACCTTCCTCTGAATTTGTTTTGTATTTGCAGCTGCAATATAAAAATATTATATAGCTTAAGTCACCCAAAATCGGTTCTGTATGTTTTATTCTTTGACATTAACATAAACAATTAGGGACTATCTAAACTATGTATGTGGTGTATACAACTAACTGAATATTATTCAAACTAAAATATAGCGTCGAAAAATTCCTCCGCGTCGCTGTCGACTGGTAGTGTACCCAAGAGACTGGCCGCATTGCCACGTTGTATGGCAATGCTTAGCCTCTGGCCAAGGTAAAAACCAGCCCTTGGGTCACGGGAAGCGTCATCCAAAATAAAGACGAATCTAATGACACCTCATAATTATGTTATCGATCCTCGATCTACACTTTATGCGGGTGAAACCGGGGGGCGTAAGATAATGTCAGGAGTTGTGAACCTTCTCTTTTCGTCTCTGCAGTGGTCTCCACAAGTACATTAGTAGTGCGTACAAATAATACTGAATGCGAGTGTTAATGAGCGTTATCCGTTGCCCTTATAAACTGTTATTAGTGCTTTTAATTCACTGTTAGGGCTCGGCTTGTTTTACGCTCAACGTGAGTGATGTTTGATTGTAACATTCAACATTATACTTATCTACGGTGCACCTAACTATCTATCTACCTACCTATCTACCCATCCTACCTACCTACATACTTACATACCTACCTACCTACCCTACCTACAAACCTTGTCCTGAGAATAACGAACACAACAAACAAAAAGAATTATCCAATTTGGTGCAGCCGTTTTCAAGATACGACGGCGACCGACGGGACCAAAGGAAATAGGGATTCATTTTTATTTATTAAAATAATAACAATGGTTCAAAGCTTTCTGCAAAAGCTGTTAGTCGTTACTCGTGAGATTAATCTAAACGCGTTGAACTATTGAATTAAAGATAGTGCAATCCACGACGACGCGCCCCACTCCGCTCCGCTCCGTACTAAAGTACAGCTTACAGTACAGTAATCGCGGACTTGTCCGATGAAGCGCCAGCCCGCGCCGCAGCTGAGCGCGTAGCTTTAAATTCCCCGTCTAATAATAATATATCCGTGATCCAGCCTGTCCCATCTTGCTGTCCCCCCCTCAGCGACGCCCTAAGCCGAGGTTCGTACCCCACAGGGGGTGCCCTTAGCGAGCGTTCGCCTAATTTTAATGTAGAATAGTTGCTCCTGGCTGGAGGCTTTGAGTGTAGTGCTTAAGGCAGCCACAGGATTGTTCGGTTGAGCAGTAAATACCTTAGTGGTATACCTGCGAGATGCCATAGTTAAAAAAAAAAAAAAAAAAAAAAAAGTAATCGCGGAGTGGGGCGCGTCGTCGTGGATTGCACTATCTGTAAGCTTTTATTATACAGGGTCAAACTAAATTAGCTAGAGAAACTATGCACATGTGGGGATGTCTATATCTTAACAAGTTAAAATATATAAACTTTTCTTCTTAACGTTTTCGCCACATTGTATTTCAACTTTTCCATGGCAGACTTTAAAACTAAGTACATGTATTAACCATGAATCGAACCCGCGACCTGTAAGCAACGCAGAAGCGATGCTCTCTCAACAGCAGTGCCATGTTTCCACTGACTATTCAAGCAATATTCGCTCATAAACCAACTAAACGAGCATTCAACAAACTAATTTTCAAATTCCTTATGACTGCACGGTACATCAATAAAGGCATGTACACTCGAGGACTTATCAAGCTGTACAGTTCCAGTATAAGCTAACCTCTCATTGTACGGCAAACCTATACAGCATTTATCAAAAAGGTGTGATCATATTCCATTGAACAAACTCCATGGGACCAACCTCGTTATCGCGAGAAATGATCAACTGTCCCATATAAAACGTCAATACCTACCCGACCCAAATATACGGCTGATTATTTGGTCCCATGGATGTTCAGTTTGGTGGTCGGCCACACCCTTAAATATGACCTTACTTTTCTGCTACATGCTGCATACAATGGTATTCGTCGAGTCGTTTGGCTCCTTAAGTTTTGAGTTGAGCTACACTATTACTGACAAATGCGTGCACTGGTTGGACAGGTCCACTCAAATCGATGTGGTTCTTTCCTCAAAAGACCATCTAAGACATTAATCTGCATGATCCTCATATGGCCTGACCAAGATTATGTCTAGAATTTGTTGCGCCACTTCTTCCCAGCTAAAGCACAACTAGGAAGTGATGAATGGCGGGGGCGGGGGCATTTTGGGGGGACTGTCTTATGTAATTTTGAAACGCAAAAAATCCTGATTCACACCCTGGTTTGAAAAGTTTTATTTTTAAAGAGTTGGTTCTCTGTGTTTTTTTGGTCTTTCTGTTCAGAATAGTCCAAACACACCGAATCCTAATTTATTTTTGATTTGTAAATGTGTTTTTTTAACCAATTTACAGAAATAAATAATCATTTAATGCGAGGTCAGCTTACACTGGACATGTATAGCTTAATTTGTCGCCGTCTGTACATTCAAGATGAATTTTACGAGTAAAAAGACGTTAAGAGAGTTATAATAAAAAGTCTTTGTATTCGCGAACGATGCATAAAAGCGAGTATAAGAAAATATTAAAGTTCGGGTGATCGCATAAAGGAATTACCGCCTTTATGGTCAGTCATAGCTGCTCAACCAAGTATGGTATGGTAGGGGGATAAAAATAAACAATAGCGTTTATTTCTATGGTATAAGGTGAGAATAAAATATGGTGTAGTAGATATGTCATGTTTTAGCGCTCATGTGCATAGCGGATATTATAAGGTGCGCGCAATTTTTGAAGTAAAACTTTCTTTAGGCACACTGCGCTCGGGTCGGTGTCGCTGAGTCGCGTATACTCGGCTCCTGTCGTGTCACATCACTTCTCGTGCGGTCATAAGAATCCACCCACATTTTTTCTCTTCTCCAAATCAAATTCTATGCCTTTGATTTGGTTACATTATTGTTATTAATTTTTGTCCACATGTGGCGATACCTATAAATACATATATGGGGTGAACACAGGACACTCAAGCCCTGCTACTACTACCTTCTTCCATTATCAGCCTTTGCTGGGATACTGACCTCCTCTGTGAGAGGAAGTGTGCCATAATCCACCACGAGGGCACAGTGCGGGATGGTGAATGCAACATGTCTTTGAGTTTTTGGTTCATGGACATGCCGATTTCCTTACGATGTTTTCCTTCACCGTTTAACACCTTCAATATTTTTACCACGGCTCGGCTTGATCTTATAGATCGACGAAATAGAGAACAATTATAATAAAAAGTTACTGTATAGCAGTTTTTAGGGTTCCGTAGCCAAATGGCAGAAAACAGAACCCTTATGGATTCGTCATGTCTGTCTGTCTGTCCGTATGTCACAGCCACTTTTTTCCGAAACTAAGAACTATACTGCTGAAACTTGGTAAGTAGATGTATTATGTGAACCGCATTAAGATTTTCACACAACAATAGAAAAAAAAAAAAGGGATTCCCCATACATAGAACTGAAACTCATTCTTTTTTAAAATCTAACCCATACGTGTGGGGTATCTATGGATAGGTCTTCAAAAGGATATTGAGGTTTCTAATATCTTTTTTTTCTAAACTGAATAGTTTGCGCGACAGACGCTTCCAAAGTGGTAAAATGTCCCGTCCCCCCTATAACTTCTAAAATAAGAGAATGATAAAACTAAAAAAAATATATGATGTAGGTACATTACCATGTAAACTTCCACCGAAAATTGGTTTGAACGAGATCTAGTATCTAGTTTTTTTTAATACGTCATAAATCGTAAACTATTATAAAACATCGATCAAAGTTACAACGAACTACAAGTTTATACTATGTTACTTGCTGCTACGGAACCCTTCATGGGCGAGTCCGACTCGCACTTGGCCGGTTTTTTTCTTTACAAGCATCACTGCCTGTGTACATTCAAAAGATGTTTATCGGACTATATTCTCATATAGGTATATTGTGCCATAAAGTTTGTAACTTAAACCATCCACCTCTTTCAAATGACTTAATGACATACAATTTTCGACGTCTCTCAACCAGTTTTACAACATTCATGAGCAGACGTGATTCATCTCGCTTTACTACTGTATCTTCACTGTTGTGACTGCTACGTTGACTCATCGGTCACAATATAACTAACTTTGTCCTAGTTTCCAAGGTGTTGGTTTAGTCACAAAACACAGATAATCTGTGGTTATAAATTATTACTTCTTCTGTAAAGTTCACTGCTCACCTCACTCAAATGAGCGCACACTATTATCGAAAGCGAACTCATTTGTTTTTAAAGTACTTAAATCATCGCGGGTGCACAACGTCAATTCTGAAGAACACTTCGTAATTCGAACAATAACTCAAAGATAATCCAGTCAGCAAGGTTGGTAACTTGAAGTATTCCTGAATTTATTGACGAAAGGGCTCTACATTATGGCAGATTGGTTACTCATCTTAACAGGAGGAGCTCGTGGCTAAGTAATAACAGCGTGCGGCTGTTGGTCGATGGGTCGCTCCACCAGGTTAAGCTACGCTTGCCGGGGGTGACCATCTTTACATATCGAGACTCCTCCGTGCCTCGGAAAGCACGTTAAGCCGCTGGTCCCGACTGTCATTCGTGGATCTTTGACAGTCGTTACGGATCGTCGTCAGAAGCCCGAAATTCTGACAACCAGTCTTACCAAGGGGTATCGTGTTACTCAGTAACTGGGTTGTGGAGGTCAGATAAACAGTCGCTCCGTGTAAAATACTGGTATTCAGCTGCATGTGGTTAGACTGGAAGCTCACCCCAACATACTTGGGAAAAGGCTAGGCAGATTGATTGGTTACCCATCTTAACGTGATCTATGGGGTAGCATATCCTATAGTTCTAGACCCAGAAAGTATATACACATTCAAATTGCCTTTGACGAAAGTTACTATGAATACATCATTACCAATTACTTCTTGCAATTCAAATTGAACCCTTACAAAAACCGACAAAACGAATTAAATATAATGTTTATTGTAAATATAATTGCGTATGATATATTGCTGGCAGCCCCATTCCAATCTTATAATGGTTCACAATGCAAGGATAGGGTTACAAGACTAAAAAATGAGGGGACCATGTGACAACATTGAAAGTTGAAACCGCTACTTATTATTTATTTATGATCAGGATCACGCTTTTTTTTTCCAATTACGGAGTGTGTTTTGCAAGTGGTATCCGATGGAGTCCATTAGGATTTCTCAGTAACAGTTTGGAAGTTCGCGGTGTGATACCCCCGTGCCTCGGAAAGCACGTTAAGCCGTTGGCCCTGCACCTGCTGTATCTCTGGTCGTGTCGGATTGCCGTCTCATCGGACTATGACAGTGAGGGAAGAGAGAGTGCCCCTGTGTCTGCGCAGACACTTGTGTACTATTATCTCCCCCGCGTCAATGGCTAGTCTCCGCTGAGGTTGGCCGCCGCCGTGGCCGAAATTCGGTCTGAAGGACTTTTATTCGATTGAGTTTCCACTTACACTTACCAAGGCTCGGATACCGGTTAAATTTTCAAACCGTTATTATGTACTTGACGCAAAACCTTTACATTCGATTTCGTTCGCATAAACCTTTTTTTTTCCGGTATTTACATAAAGGTTTTTCGGATTAAACAGTTTAGAGCAATAAAAACCGGTTAATCGGTACGACTACGTAGCGCGCCGCTATGCGCGGCATCCTTACAAGTAGTCACAAGTTGCAACGCGTGTACCGACATGCCGCTCGTTGAGTAAAGCCTCGTTCAGACCAGCGCGACGCGACTCGAAAAATACAAATTCCAAGAAAACTTCACGGTATAACAATAGCCGGTGTCGCGTCGCGCTGTCAAGTCGCGCTAGTCTGCACGACGTTTCAACCGGTTTATTTAGGTTAAAATAAGGTTCTTAAAACGTTACATTCTTAAGAAAAGTACGGAGGAACCCCGAAATAAACCGGTATCAACAGGTATTTTTTAAACCGGTTCCTCTGGGATCAGGGATAAACAGGTACGTCAAATACTGACTGAATTGACGTAAGCTGCCATACGACCTGTCAATATCAAACCGTATGTCATCTCATTACATGTACACTTTTGTGACATGACCTAGAGCCAAAGGTGCTTTTACAAGTAAGCTAATGGACTAAAATAAACATATAATTAATTAATTAAGTAATCTGTACCTACATACCTACATAAAAAATAAATAGAATTGAAGTGTCTGTTTGTAATGTCAAAATAACAGCTTTTAACTAAATGCATATGAAATTATCTGGTACAAACGCCAGCAGGTCAACCTACCTACCCGAAATTGTCAAATTTTCTCAATCAACTTTGAACTTTATGCTTTAGTGATAAAGTTGAAAATCTATTAAAGAAATTTGACAGATTGTAGTAGATGTGCTGGCGTCTGTACTTATAACAAACAAAAACACTTCTTTTTTGTCGACCTTTTCGTTTGTTCCGGCTAATCTCCGAAACGGTTGGACCGATTTTGACGGAACATTAATTGGCAGATAGCTGATGTTATAAGGAGTAGCTTAAGGTGTTTTATAGAAAAAATAAAATGGAGGCCGCGGACAGCAACTAGTAATTAATAAACTGAGTAGCATAATAGTTAAATAATAAAGCTTTCATTTTATAAATGCAGTGTGCTCAAACTAAAATGAAGCAGACTGCAATTTATTTTACAGAGTATTCAATTAGCAAAACGAATTAGTGATGCGAAAAATATTAATTCGAAGTGATCCCAGCCCTAAGCTAGTGACGTGACAAATTTAATTACAAATCGATTAGCCTATCTAGTGATGGGAAATCAATATTTTTTTATTGCTTTTACACGATGGAAAGTGATAAATTCGATTGGAATTTGAATAAGTGCTGTGCCCAAATTGATTGCGTTGATATACGTGCCCGGTAGAATTACTGAGGGTGTGTGACAAACATAATACATTCATACGTCATAGTCGATAGCCTAACCTAGCGGTTCGGATTACACAATTCCGTTTATAAGTGTTGGGATTGATGTCGATAAAAAAAAGCATTTTGTATAATTGATTGGTTTGTGTTGTGATGAATAATGAATGTTTTAAATTATTGTGGTCTGTTCTGTGAAATCTAAAGCAGTTTAAGTACGGAATTAATTTTACAGACTTTAAAAAATATATGGACAGATAGGATTCCAGAATCTATAGACGCCAAAGCTTTGAAATAAGAATGTTTTTTTTTTCGACACGAGTTATTTCTGGTTAGTTCATGCTGTGATGAAATTATACTAACTGACTTAACATGAAGGCTCTTCCAAAATTGACCCCTTTTGTGACTGGCATGAAATAAATAATCCTTTAAATAAATATTTGTCAAAAAAAATGCATTCGATTCGGAATGGTGACGTCGTATGCAGTCGTGTAGACTACATACACAAACCATGAAACCTGTAATCCCCTAAGGGTTAAGCAGAGGTGCACATCCACATTTTGCCAGTTATGTTTAAGTCCATTGTAAATGGGGGCGAGTCTATTGCCATCATCAACTGGCTCCGGGTTGCTACTAAGAAATCCTTGACGGCAAAACCCAATAACACTTTGCCCGACTTGGGAATCGATCGGACCTTATGCTCAGCAGTAGCGCGACCATGAGACCAACGACGGCAGTCGACGTAAGTAATTTAACTTCATATATACCAAAACAAATAATCTTAAATAAATAATACTAAACGACTTTTATAGAAACCTCACCAAGTCAAATATACGTTTGTAAAGTAATTAAGTGGGAAACTTTTTTATTGTTTCAAGCGAAGTGTGTCAAAATACTGAAAATTTCCCGTCGAAGTTAGCGAATTATTATTTTGTCAGACTCGAAACAAATATGGAAGTTTAAATATAGGAATGTTTGTCTTTATAAATGTATATTTGAGGTTATTATTGTTTTTTTAGGGGGAGGGTATTTTTCTTTTGGTCTTTAATTTGTAGAAAGTAATACAAAGAAACGGTTGTAAGTTCCAGAAGTAAGGAGTTGTGTTTTTGTTTGTTAATATTTATGATATTGAAAAAAAAAGGAAGTTATTTTATCACGGTTTTTATTTAATATTTTTTTAGCCAAACTGTTTTAAAGTATGTCTTTAACTTACTTAATTTACATGTAAATATTGTCGGTATGTCACAACTCCACCATATTTTTTTTTCATTACCTTTAAAACCATCAAATTAAAAAAGTTTCACCGCTTTTATAATTTATTCAACCCTTAAAAACCTGTCTGATTACAACATGACGTCAAATATCAATCAGTCACCGCACTATCGCGCCATCTCAATTTATCGATAAGAACACAACACTACGCTGTCCATTATAATAGGCGTTTTGTTTACAATCCCAACTGAAGGGGAATCCGGACCCCAACTCAATAACACAATGACTTAAATCACACCACAACACTCACACAGAATGTACTTTAACTCCATCAAAACAAAGCTGAATTTCGTTTGAAGCATCAAGGAATAAACTTGGAGTAATGTTAAATGCAAATGGGAATAAGTGACATTGTGTATCAATGTAAAAGGAACTGTATTACAAGAGAGTTAAAGTTGCTCTTGGAATGTAGTTTGCGGTGTAGATAAATGGGTTATGTCGTGGCGCTGTCGGCAGAAGAAATCGATAACACAAAATTGCGTTTCCGTCACCTATTCCCTGTAGTAAGTTGTGTTTTTTTAGTATGCTACGATGTTTTGTAGCGACATATTGCTCTAATGTGGAAAGAAGGTTTAACTTATGATCATTCTTAAGCTGTAATATTCTCTCCACAAAATTACTTAAAATGTCAAAAGGGTTTATTAGATCTTAAACGTATTAAGACTTTAATTCGAGGATAAAAACGTTTCAAAGCAAGTAATTAAAAAGATAATCAAAGCTGGTGTTTCACCTAAAATTCGTTTTCGTACCGAAGCTGAAGTTCAGTTTTGGTTTCAGTTGAACAGTCTTTCAGGAACCGGGCGCCAGTTCCTCGTTTCATATCACTCTAAAGTGTACCTACTATTCAGTTAAGTTCACTTGGAACCTCACTCAAGTGATCGAACTCATTTGTTTTTAAAGTAAATCATCGCGGTTGGTTTCCTCAACATTGTTCGAATTTCGAAGTGATGTTTTCAGAATAACACTCAGATTATGGGCCGGTTTTTATGACTCAAAGTGTACTGAAACACTGAATTATAAAAACTGGCCCCGTAAAGAAAGCAGCTGCCATTTTGAATGACCATGTATGAAGTTAAACAGCTGTTGCACATTCTGCAAGGTATGTCCACTGACCGTCTGCCGGTAGTCTGAACAATACACTCCGAAACAATGGGGTCATTAACCGCAGCCGCCATGTTGTTTTTTTTTGTAAAATTAAAACAACTCTTTTATTCGGTGGGTCGACTCGTAGAGCAGTGAAAGGGGTAGAGGGCTTTTTTATGTTTTTTTTTTGTTTCCCTGGCTATTCTAGAGCTCCGCATTATTTCTAGGTGATGGAAGATAATTTCTTTCTAAGCATCTTCTCATACAGAGAAAGCACGAGCATTAATCTGCATGTTTCCTACTTGGCGTGTTAGAGATTTCTGCCAATTATAATAGGACATGATGAGGTTTCTTCACGATGGTTTCCTACACCGCAGGTACTTACTAGACAATGACGTGCAAGTTTAGTGTCTATTTTGTTAAGGACCTAGTAGGTACTTGTTGACAGGCCTACACTGTCCTCCCATACCTATTAACAGTGTAATTTGAAAACATTATTTTTAGACTGCCTCGTTGGTCTAGTGGTCCGCAAGCGCTACTGCTGAGCATGAGGTCTTGAGTTCGATTCCCGGGTCGGGCAGTGTTATTGGGTTTTTCTATCTGAAATTTCTCAGAAGCAGCCCGGAGTATGGATTTGTGCCCGGTTAATGGCGATAGGCTCGCCCCCTATTACATGGGACCTAAACATAACTGGCGAAATGTGGGTGTACCTACTACAAGTAACCTCTGCCCAACCCTTCGGGGAAACAAGGCGTGATGTTATGATGATGTTATGTTATTATTTTTAAAAGAGTAACCGTTGAGGTTCTCGCCGGCTCTTCTCCATAGGAAACGACCAATTGGAACCGTGCACCTAGCTTCTGACGTTTCATGAGTGCCCATGTAGGTTTATGTGCAATAAAATATTTTGAATTTAGAATCCTTACTCAATAAATAAGTCACATTGACAGTTTACCCTACATGATTGGGAATCAGCACCCTGTTTTTTTTTTTTTTTTTCTTTAAAAAAAACGTTGCCCCACAGTACGCATTTCTCCTGTATCGTGCGTGCGTTCAAAAACATTTAAACTCACATACACAAACAGCCAGACCCGGAACAACTACTTGTAGGTCATACAAATATTTGTTCCGTGCGGGAATCGAACTCGCGACACGCAGCGCAGCAGTCAATCGCTTAACCACTGCGCCAACCGTGCCGTCAAAAATTGCAGTTTTGAAGGATATTGCTAATCCATTGCTTCATAGATTTGAAAAATTCCTCTGCTCTACAACGTAAATGACGCAATGGACGTTGCTGAACTGTCAAAATTAAACCTATTCTTATCAGTAGTCATTTTATGTGTGTTCTTGATATTGTTGTTTGCTTGTTACAAAAATTGTTATTTTACCACTCTGCACTCGGAATTTTGTTTGTTTGTTTTCATTTGCTAGTGTCGCAACACATTACGCAATTATTGTCTTTGGCCTCTGGCCCTGACATCAAGCAATAGACAAAATTTGTCAAACTTTTTTATGTGTTTAATATTTAATACGAACCTTTTGGCTAATTTGTAAAGGAGAGGTACACACTGACCTCGCATTGTACGGAAATCCCATACAAAATGCAAGATCAGCGTAAACTGGAAATGTATAGCTTGGTGTGTAGCTGTGTGTACTAAATGTATTTTTTTTGTAATGTGCGTTTAGTTTGTGCAGAATAAACCATTTTTTTTTTTCTTTTGGTAGTTTAATCTAAGAGGCATACCAGAGTAGCTTGATTTCACCCCTAATTCTGAAGCTCTATTGCTCTATCGTCGACAAGGCTCTACAGACTTTCAGGGTCATCTTATCAGGAGATTTAATAAGGTTACGATTTTGACTTGAAATCACAACAATGTTAATGATTCAGGGCTAAAATAGGAATAGATAAGAGTTCAACGTGTATCATCTATTGATAGATAAGGGGCTATTTAGTACAAAGTATTATCGACTGATTGTTAATGATAATTATTATTGAATGCCTCTTGTGATGGTGCTCGCAATACGTAGCGTTATTAGGTTTCCCAAAAGGACATTCTTAGTAGCAGTAAGTAAGAGGCGACCCTATTACAAAGACTTATAATACATTAGGTTTTTACATTTCATAATCTCCCATTTTTCGAGCTTTTTGACTTTACCAATTTGTTTCAAGTGAATTAAAATTGTTTTGTCTTTCACACCGAAGCCTGCCGCTAACTCTGACGTAGTTTGCGATGGATCATCACTTTAAATTCTTCATTGTCAACTAGGGTTTCCGGTTGTCCACGGGGTTTCTCTAATTCTGTAGGTAAAATTTTCCAGAACGAAAAATTTGGAACCAAAAACGTACTGTATTTTCTTTTACAGTAGCTACCCCATACACATTATTAATCTTTCAAGCTGTTTTTGCAGTGTTGGTGCCACGGAGGAACTCGTACTTGTAAATGACGCGTTATTTTAAGTTTTCCATGTTATAGTTGTGAACAGAACGATGTCAAAGAAAAATCTAATGGCGCGAAAACAAATGAATCACTAAATTCGAAACACAAATACACAAGCCTAAATTTGAAATAAATTTGAATTTGGAATTCCTAACCAAACGCTAGATATTTTAGATATAAGTGGCCAGTTCGACAAAACCATTGATATACTAAAAGACCCAAAACGCCAATTTCATTATGTAAGGAGTAAGGACCCAATAACTGGTATATAAAGGTAATCATACCTTTATACAAAAAAAGCATCACTGATGCTTTTTATACTGTTCAACATAAAACCACCATTTCCAGTAACCATAAAATTTTGGAATTATTGGTATCGTTCGTTATCCACGCGTTGTCTAAACATGGTAGTCTCCAACTTCACCAAGTTTGGCGTTGCAGGTACCTTACCACTTTCCATATTGTAGAACTATAGACAATCCTTCTGTTTGCCAACCTATCACATAAAACCTCAAACAACAACGTTTTAATGAAAACGCAGCCTCTGCGCCCCAGTACTCTGTGCGGTAGTTAAATCGAGTTTGAAATTGGCGCGGCCGCCCTAACCCAACTTTGTATTGAAACAAGCTTTTTACGTTCTGTCTACATATACGAACAAAATAATAGGTCTGTATGTTTGGTTCGCTTCTTTGCGGTGCATTGTCATTTTTTTTGGTTGTTATGTCATTTCTGAAAGCACTAGGAAGTGGTGAAGGGTGGGCGTTTTTTGGGGACGGTGTTATGTAATTTTGACGTTCGAAAAATGCTGATTCTCAGCCTAGTTTGAATAAATGATTGAATTTTTAACCATTTCTTTTGTCTGTGAAGTACTTAGTTACTATAGACCTTTGACAACCAACCTGTCTGACAACCAGTCTTACTAAAGGGTATTGTGATACCCAGTAACTGACTTGCGGATGTCAGATAGTCAGCAATTCCATGTAAAATACTGGTATTCACCTGCATCCGGATAAACTGAAAGCCGACACCAATATAGTAAAAAAGGCTTTTGATATTGAGAGATCTTTGTGAAGGACCTCGTACTAGGAATACCCTACTGCTACTAGGATGGGTAGTACTTCCTTATTTTTGCCTTCAAGCAACGTCACTGTGCCGGTGACACGAGACATTTCAGCTTGTCCTCTGGGGTGAAAAGGCGTCAGATTCTGCGACGCCTCTGTTATTTCAGATGTCCTGAAACGGTGATAAAAGAGTAAGCACCTCAGCACTGGCAGCACACTTGCACTACGAAAATCGCCCTTACTGCCACGACATAAAGACGCTCTCCATGTCAAATGATTACCACAAAGGTATACGAGTAATCTGAATTATTTTTTATCAGTCGAACAAACTATTGTTGCAACAACTTTCAGGCTTCAACCCAAATACCGACATTACCCCAACCACACAATGGAAGTTGGGCTAATCGACTTCCTTTGTAAACTAAACCAAACTACATTTTTCTAAATTAATTTCCAACGTTCACGTTAATTACAATTTAATTGATCACGCGACGGTTCGCAGATTGTGGAGAATCAGTTATTATGCTGTAAACTATTAGCTTTAGCTTGTAAGTTATTATTATTCATGGAGTTCAGGATATTGTATTTAGCTTTGGGAACTTATGTTAGAGAAGATTTACCTATGATTATGCTGGTCATTAAGGCGCACTTTGTTCATTTGGTGATCATGTTTTTTGATTAGACTACTTTTCAATCGAGGGCTGTCACGAAAAACTCTAATGTGACGTCTAATAATTAAGGTATTCGTGCTGTGGTGGGGGTTGTGCGGTCGAGGGAGTGCGGGGCGTTGCGCCGTGCTCGCAGTCTTGAGCAAGCGGTCTTAGCGATAGCACGCCAAAGGCAGTAATACTCGTATAGGAAACAGTGTTTTCTTGTACACAATTAACCTAAACCAAGACCACATCTAGTACTTCTTTTTTCGTTAATTTAACTTTACGAAAATATCCGCTCATTATCTGTTGAAGACCAAAGAAACGATGGATGGACTGTGTGAGAGATGATATGGCTAGAAAGGGGGTGACGGAGATGACGACTAATAGAGAAGTATTGAAGAAAAAGACATGTTGCGACGTCCCCAAATCAATTGGGATAAGAACAGGATAATGGATGATGATGGTGATGATATCTGTTGCCGGCGACTTCAGCAGCGTGTTTTCGATGTGTAACGTCTTTTCTCTCGCTGTCCTGCAATCTGTGGGAGTGATTTCGTGAAAAGGGACGGAAGTGTGTAACACGAAGCCGGGGAAGCGTGCGCTATTTGATTTGACCAATGAGCGCGCGCGGTGCTAGAGATGGCCGTCAAACCCTTTGGTCAGCCCCTTTAATATTGCATATTGTCAGATGTTACACATCATATGCGACTACTGAAAGGCTCGCTAGTTTTTTATATAAAAAAAAACCTCATAAATATTCAGGTTAAAAAGTAGCCTATCCTCTGGGTCCCATTTTGCCTTTCATTACGATCAGGGGCCCAAGTCTGCTATTTTTATAAATTCGTCATTCCAACACGATCCCATTGTCATTTTGCTTAAAGTTCGTAATCTGCTAAATTCATAATGGTCGATCATTGGTTGATCATTGTACTCCACAAACAGAATACTCGTAACGAATTAAAAGAAATGACTGCATCATAATGACGTTCTCATGGTAGGTCACTGATCAAAGGCACTGTCAAAATTTTTGCAGATTACCGCCTAAGACAACTCATTATACATTTTTCATTACGTACGAGATTACCAATAGAAGCCATTTCTTTCAATGGAGTGTCAGTGGCTGACCAGTGGAAAGTCATAATGACGCCAGTATGTTAGTAGATTACCAAACTTGTCAAAATCAACAATTATGAAATCAATGATAGACCATTCTGACACTATTGTAATAGCAGACTTGAGGCCCTGTTCAGTTGTTTAGCCGTGACAACTAACATACAGACAGACAGGAGTTTCGCAATTTTATTAGCGTGTAAATTCACCAGCAGATTAACTACTAGTAAACATGTTATTACTCGCTTTCCAATCCACGTGTTATCTAAACAAAGCAACACAACACATGCATGAAACCTATGAAACAGTGTGGAAACAATCAAAAGTTGTGTCCCCGCGGCCGAACTGACCAACTTCCTTCATAATTCTATAACACATGATTGACCATGCGTTGCCATGGGCTTTGGAATCAGTATAATTATTTGTATTAGTTTAAACCAGCGTTGGCACGATGAAATCATTTTGATTTTTTCAATGATCAAATGTGGTTGGTTAATTTTACTTTCTTTTTTCTTCTTTTCGTGTGGTTAGTGACTAACCTGGTGTCCAGAGTTTTAAAGCCGCCCATGGGCCTCTGACTTGGCTACACATGCCGTCGAGAAATATCTCTCAGGCATGCCGGTTTCCTCACGATGTTTTCCTTCACCGTTTTTCAAGCTAGTGATAATTATTATTATACAATACGCACATGAATCCGAAAATTCAGAGGTGCTTGCCTTGGGTTCGAATTCGAGACCTGTGACTTGGCAGTCCGACGGTCACACCACTAGGCTATCACTTTCTTTCTTAGAAATCAATATAAAAATCAGATTTAGAAATAAGATACCATTAAAGACTCTTTATTTAATAAAGAGTATGGTCTTTTACAACTGAAGAATCAATATCTTTAACATTATTATAATGCTTGAACAAGAAAACTAGATTTCCAGCCTTTTCAATTCCCAGTCGGTTTCTTAATTTACTATGGCTACCCGACTACGGCGAAGCAAAAAGGAGGGTTATGAGTTTGACCGGTATGTTCACCTGTTGCCTCATAACTTCTAAACTGCTGATCATAATTTGACAAATATGTCCGCTGGTCGCTTTAAAAGCCGTGGTCGCATGCCATAATAATTTCGAAGGTGTACAGGCGTGCCACCACGGCTTTACCTAGACCATTTTTGTACCTATGACTTGATTTCTGTCTGAAATATTTTCTTTTTTCATACTTTTGGGCGTGATTTTCCAGTACTCGAGTTTTAGTTTTTGAATTTACTTTTTATTGCATGCGAAGTTTACAAAACACTGCGCGGGGATTCTCCTTATAGTTACACTGTATGATAAAATAAAAAAAATCGTGATTATTAGGATTTTATCATAACATCATGACTTTTTCCAACTTTAAACTCACGTGTCTGTTGTGTGAGCTTTTATTTTATCTTTACTTGTATTTTGAATCCTGCAATTTTTAAATTGGTCAATTTCCATTTGGTATTTCAAGTTGAAACGATGGAGATACTTCTAGAGAAGGCCTGTTGCTGCAGTCAGGATCTTCTTCATGATCTAACGTGACGTTTCATAAAACATCGAAAAGTGAAAAGGCCAAGTTAACTCACACTGACTTTTTACTTGTTAACATTTTAGGAAAATCGTCTAAATTACAATGTTTGTAAATAATGAAGCGTTGAACAATTGAAGCGTTGAAACTTGAAATCGAAGTTGGCATTGAAGAGATTCAAGCCGAAACAATTGAAAATGTACTGAAAAATTGGGTTGATCGGATGGGGTACTTCCGGGCCAGTCGTGGTAGTCATATGAATGGTATTGTGTTCCATTCTTAAATGAAGTAAATACATCTTTTATGGGGTACTGTATTAAATGTTACAACAGAATACCTTGTGATATATTAGAATTAAATGAAAGAAAATTTAAAACTCATATAAAAAGTACACTTTGTAAACAAGCATATTACAAATTAGAGGATTATATCCAAGATAAAAAAAATCATCAATGTTTTTGTTTCATGTTTTTATTTTCTTAAGTAGTGCAAAAAATAATTACCTTTGTATTATAAATAACGTAACAATAATTGACATATTCACCTAAGTTTTTAATGAGCTGCAGTCTTTTGTTAATTATAATACAACTTAGCCAAACATTAATTACCCCTTTAAGCCTCGTTCAGACCAGCGCGACGCGACTCGAAAAATACAAATTCCAAGAAAACTTCACGGTATAACAATAGCCGATGTGGTGTGAAGCTTTACTCACGTGGGTAGTTATTAAAAAAGATTAACAGCCAAACCTCGAACATTGTACCTACCCTCAATAATTAACCTAATGATTCGTTTCTTCTTCCGCAGGTAAGGAGCTTTGAACAAGGACTTCAGTTTTTACCAGAGGTACTACCTACCCACCCACTCGAAAGTAATCGGCTTATGTAAACTGGGAATGAGAGTTTTTTATATTAAAATATTTGTGAAGGAGATGCCGCAGTTGCTAGCGATGAAATTATATATTTAATTAATCTTCTTATTAACATAAATCAGGGCCTCAAGTCTGCTATTACAATAGTGTCAGAATGGTCTATCATCAATGATATTAGATGTAAAAAGAGGTAGATAGGTTATAAACGTTCCGCAAGTGGCACGTCAAAAGTTGGCTAATTAGCCACATTTTGTTCGTTTTGTCTCTTTTTCGCTCCCGATAATTACGACATGCCATCCTACTTCCACGTGTCATATAATAGTGTGACATAGTGCCGTTTTTGAAGATAGAATGTTAGGTAGGTAACCTATCTACGTCTTTTTACTTCTAATATCATTGTCTATCATTGATTTCATAATTGTTGATTTTGACAAGTTTGGTAATCTACTAACATATTGGTCAGCCACTGACACTCCATTGAAAGAAATGGCATCTATTGGTAATCTCGTACATAATCAAAAATGAATGAGTGACTTAAGCGGTAATCTGCTAAAATTTTGACAGTTCCTTTGATCAGTGACCTACCATTAGATCGTCATTGTGCTGTCATTGCTTTTAATTCGTTACGAGTATCGTGTTTGTGGAATACAATGATCAACCAATGATCGACCATTATGAATTTAGCAGATTATGAACTTTTAGCAAAATGACAATGGGATCGTGTTGGAATGACGAGTTTATAAAAATAGCAGATTTGGGCCCCTGGACGTGTTCCCCGAAGAGGTAGGCAGAGGTGAATAATCTGAGACTGTCGAAAAATTATGAACTTTAGTTAATGCATTATTTTACGGTAGTTTACCTATAATTTATCCATGGCACCAAATTGTGAAAAACAAACTTGCAAACTGGTATCAAACTTGTTTGTGACGTAACGCACCTTCTATGTTCTATGTTATGGGGTTTGGTTTCCGCACTCAGTCCGTCAGGTGGACCGTTGTGCGTCGTAACGTAACGCACCTTGCGCTAATACGAAATAGCCTGCATAGCTGCGAGCAACTTGGAAGTAGTGCTCGCCGGTCGCTGCCGCTGCACACAAGCCTCCTAAAGACCTACAAAGACCGGTTCGTTACCACTTGGCCACGTAACTGAAAAACCAAATTGAACACACGGGAAACTCAGCTGGTATCGACCTTTTTTTTTTTCATGTTCATACTTCTCCAAAGGGATATGCCCAAGTTTCATAGTGAGTTTGGCCCAGAGTGCACACTTATGATATGATGTCTTAAATGTAGTATAGATTGTCAACATGTAATAAAATAAAGAATCGGTTAAATATATCTTCGGATTTTATAGTAAAGAATATTTTAATTTTTTTAAATACATTACATTTAATATTACCTAAATGTATTCGATGGTGAGGTTTTAACACTTTATAGACTCCTTACTCGTCATTGGTATCATAATCTAT
Organism: Xanthia togata; assembly: GCA_963853775.1. Lineage (NCBI taxonomy): Eukaryota > Metazoa > Arthropoda > Insecta > Lepidoptera > Noctuidae > Xanthia > Xanthia togata. The sequence continues at coordinate 6,343,844 of OY970817.1, read as the reverse complement.
TAAAACCTCATCCAGGAATTGAGAACGTGCATTCGTATTACTTTGATGCCGTGCCCACCCGTACCAGATAGCTGACATGACGTGGCCACAACATCCAACTGTTCGACGGCCTACAATACAATTACAACAGTATTTTTGTATTGCTGCACGACCAGTATTATTGGTATTTCTCAAAATGTAAAAAAAAAAAAAAAACTTGTTATTCTTATTAGTTATTATAAGTTCTTCTTCTTCTTGAAATCTTCCACACTTCTAGGATGAAATGGATAAGTTGATAATTCAAAATTAATTATGATGTGTTTTTTTACATAAATATTTTTCGTGTGCGTTTCTTGGCCAAAAATGGGCAAGTGCCTTTCATCTTAGGCCCTATGAGAGAGACATCCTCTGAATTGTTAATAAGTAGTACTGAAATCATGAAACAGTCGTTTTTCATAAAGAAATGTACAAAAGAAATAGATTTAGTCTGGCCAGCATGAACTCACTGTCTCCGCCAAATAAAATTACCTTAGAAATGATTTGGTTCAGCGGCTGTCAACCTTTTGGGCTTTGCTAATTATTTCATTCTTGAGTATAATTAGTGTGTGCTTTATTCAAACTTTTAGGCATAATGGGGCATCTTTCAGACCAAAAATTCGACGATGTGATGTCCACTAACCCGAACTGGGCCTGCGTGGTGGATTATGGCCCACTCACTTTCGCTGAGAGGAGGTCCGTGTCCATGGCACGGTGAATCGTTATGGGCTGTCCCCTCAGGCCGTGCGCACTTTGTATCTGCGTTTTCATACGGATTTCACTCGTGCGTACACGTACGACCATGTTCGTATGAATTGAGTACGCACACTGGATACGTTTTTCTCCGTCAAATAGGTAGTGTTCGGGTGACATCGCATTAAATGCACGAAAAGTCCCAACAATTTTGGTTTATTTTTGCGCGCTCCCTTTATACTTGGATGGTCGCGATCGTTCGTCCGTGTTTCGTACTTTCGCACGAGTGACATTCGTATGAAAACGCATCCAACGTGCGCGCGGCCTTAAACTGACGAAATGTAGGTATGGGTACTATGACAGTGTAATTGAAATAACAGAAGACCTGAAAGGTTATCGTACTCATCATTATGAACAACTTTTAATAAAGGACCAAACCTTAAACAGCGAAAAAAAATCTTCTAACTGTATACTACTACTACATGATTAAACTCGAGAAAAATTTAGAGAACAACAGATTTTCTTTTGCTTGTATATTCCTGTCGGTACCTCATCGCGGACTACAAGTTTGAGGTTATGTTTATCTGTAAGTAGTTAACCATTAGGTAATAAATAAAACATGTATTACTTCACGGTCAACAAGTCAAAGTTTGAGAACCACTGCCACTCGGGTGGTAGGGCGCACGGCACGTGGATAAAATTAGGGAATAAGAGAGTAGGGAGGGAGGGGGTGTAAATTATGAATTTGTGAATAATTCACACGAACCATCAAAATACTAATGTTAAAATGTGTCAGGAAAAGCCGAGGGCACACGGGTCGCCTTTTGTGCCTATCTATTTGTATTCATTGTCATTATTTTTCATACATTATGATTGTATACTTAGTTATTTTTTTGTATCTACATACTGAAAGCCTATTCAATTGGTTTTGTATTCATGAGATTTTTTTAAACATACAACCATGTAAAAAATTGTACCATCGAACACTGGTGGTTGACCACTCGGTCCCCGGTGGTCCGCGATGGTTTGACATTGCTATCAATAACACTATATATCAATCTACCTAGCCTTTCCCAACTATATTGGGGTCGGCTTCCAGTCTAACCGGATGCAGCTGAATACCAGTATTTTACATGGAGCGACTGCCTATCTGACCTCCACAACCCAGTAACTGGGTAATACGATACCCCTTGGTAAGACTGGTTTTCAGACTTTCAAGCTTCTGACGACCCGTAACGACTGTCAAAGATCCACGAATGACAACCGGGACCAACGGCTTAACGTGCTTTCCGAGGCACGGAGGAGTCTCGGTATGTAAAGATGGTCACCCATCCACAGACCAACCCCGGCAAGCGTAGCTTAACCTGACGGATCGACCCGTGCGGCAGTTACTACTTAGCCACGAGCTCCTCAGCCGCCTGCTATCAATAACACTAATAAAGCAATTAATAAAAACAAAATCTTTTAGCTTAGTACTCACAAAAATATATGATCATTATGACGTAAGCGCACAAAAGTTATTCCAAAGCCAAGGGTAAAATATATCGTAAAGACGTGTAATGAAATAACTACATTGTAGCCCAAAAAAAGGTATACAACAATCAATCATACATTTGTGGCGAACACTGGACCTTTTATTGTGGCACCGAGTGTAACACAATACTTTAAAAGTGGCTTTATGTGTAATGTCAAAAGGGCAATACAAGAAATCGGGAAAGTCACGTTATTCATGACGTGATACAGTGATATTCGGAATTATTTTTTTGTGGGAGAAAATCCTTTGTTCAGCTTGGTCAAGTAGTGTCCTTATTCTATAAACATTACTTCGAAATTCGAACGGTTTCTCGTTGTTGTGAATCCGCGATGATTTACTTTAAAAACAAATGAGTTCGCTTTCGATTTGCGTGCGCTCACTTGAGTGAGTTTCCAAGTGAACTTTACAGATTACCAATACTGACTGCCCTCTAACCTCTGGTTTCGGAAAGCGTTGTCTCCGTTTGCCATTGTCATTTTAGTGAATCTTTATGGTGGATCCACACAGCCAGGCGGCACTGCCAGCGGCTAGACCACAAGTAAAGCCGCAAAAAAAGTCGATATTCTTAGTTGTTTTGTGACTTTCGGTGAAGTGAGCTATACGCAGATACTGGAGGCAATGGACAATAACTCTTCTACCCGCCGCGCGGTGCGGCGACCGGGGCGGTAAAATGACCGCTGGCTTTGTTGCGAATGCCGTACGCAAAGGCTGTGGCCAGGCCGCCGGTCGACCGTCGCCGGGCTGTGTGGATCCACGATTACAGTCAAATTGGAATTTGACAGATTATTTTACTGTCAAACATTTTTTATAGTGGCCAGGTAAATGTTACTACTGCCCTACGTGCTTCAGCTACACGATTGTGATACTGAATGTTATATGAAACAATAGCTGGGGCCTTACTATGAAGTATTAATGCCATCAATACGAAAAAAGGATGGTGCTAGCGGCCTTGTATAGCTCCGTCTCTCATTCACGCTGGAATAATGGTGGCATTAATACGTCATAATATGGCTCCTGTACTCTTTAAATGATATGCACAAAACTTTATTTGAGTTAAATGTTATTTGTAAGTACCTAGTGGGGATTTTTACACTTTTACATACAATTCTACTGCAATTTATAGGTATTGTGTTATTTCTTATAGCGAAGTCTCTCATAGAGAAAAACGTACAAAAACACAACATCACGCCTGTAATCCCCAAAGTATTGGGCAGAGGTGTACCTATAGTACACCCACATTTCCCCAGTTATGTTTAAGTCCCATGTATTAGGGGGCGAGCCTATTGCTATCAACCGGGCAGAAATCCGCATTCCGCGCTGCTACTGAGAAATTCCTGATGGAAAAACCTAATAACATTTTGTCCGACCTGGAAATCGAACCGGGACCTCATGCTCAGTAGTAGCACCTGCGACCATCATACCAACGAAAAATCTTGTATTTTTGAACATACCTGTATATTTTTACCCGACTGCGCGACAGTAAAGACAGGGTTATGTTTTTTCAGCTACTTTCCCTTACACACGGAATAAATATAGGACAAGTAATAATATAAATTGTTAATCGCGTAGTGGTCGATGTCGTGTCATTAATCACTGGCGCGGGGGTGGGCAGAGAGCTGGGGTCCAATAATTTGATGCGGCGACATATTGTCGCTGGACACGGCCACGGTTTTGGGGTCCCGTGAGGAGTTGAGGAAAACGGTGGAGTTTGTGTGGGTCGCGATTTATTTAGAGAATGACATGTTAAAAAAAAAACCTAATAAGTACATACATAATATTTAATAAAGTACCTACAAGTCGGGGGCTTTTATTTTTACGAAAATACGTAAGTTTGTGTTCGTATAATATATATATATATATATGTATATGAACGAATTAATGTAAAGATACAGAAGAAATCTTAGCGTGGGCCAAAAGAACCCCTGGTTGATTATTATAACCGAAAAATAATAGCAAGATGGCCATGTACAAATATTTTAAAAACATTAAAATACTTGTTTCAGATTCTTACCAATTCAATTAATTAAAAAAAAAAATATAAATAGTAAGAATAGGCGACAGACATCATCATCTAGCCATTTTTACAGTAAAATATAAATTAAAAGTCATTTATTGGTGTGATTTTTGGTACATTTTACATGAGATCTTAATGATAAATAATTCGTTCCTCAAAAATCTACGTTAAAGGTGGTACACTCTTTCACATAATTAGTTATTTACCTTACCCCTTCACCCTTTACTAAAATTAAATAATTACAACGCAAAACACAACATAACTTAAGACAGAAAAAAACTAGCATAACATTAACAATATTGAGTAAGTATACCTACATAGTATAAATAATGAATGGAATTAAAGATAATAAATACAATGTCAAAATTTAATAAATATCAATAACTTACAATTTATCGTTAAGGAATTCGTCAATAGTATAATAAAAAAAAAACAGTAATAGATGTCTTAATTTGTTTTTAAATAGAATAATATTTCAGTCCTTAATTCCATTTGACAATTTATTAAATATAAGATAGGTAGTAATATAAAGAACCCACTCAAAATAAAACCAACTGGCATCCCAAATCCCAGCATCCTGATCTATAAACATAGAGGCATCCCTATTTACGTTGATGCGTGAGACATGCCATTACATCCCGGTATCCCCAAGGACACACTGAGCTACGGAACCCTCCCGTAAGAAAAATTACTACCTTTCTAATAGTCGGGAAACACGACACGTTCTTTATGAATATGAGGGAGACCTAAAAATTTAAGTGTTTCGTTTCTTTTATTGGTGTATTACTTTTAAGCTGCGTGCAGACTAGCGCGACACGACAGCGCGACGCGACACCGGCTATTGTTATACCGTGAAATTGTATTGTTCGAGTCGCGTCGCGCTTGTCTGCACGAGCCTTAAGTCTGCGACTGGTATACAAACCTAGATGCACCGCCATTTAGCCTCCTGAGTCAGTACTGTGAAGGCTTGTTAGCACTGTCCGCCAGTGTAGCACTTTTCTGTAAAGTTCACTTGGAACCTCACTCAAGTGAGCGCACACAATTCGAAAGCGAACTCATTTGTTTTGAAAGTAAATCATCGCGGATTCACAACGAGACACCGTTTGAATTTCGAAGTTCATTTCGGAAAAGTTTTTTTCCCTGGAATCGCAGAAATATACGCAACAATGAAAACACATATATCATCCAAGTACTTATCAAGTTCTTTAGTTACAGCACTCACAATAGAAAGTACATCGCACGGTAGTCGAACCGGGGGACCCTTGCCGTCAAAAATTACATACAAGCCAAATAGCTCAATCAATTATCCGGCTAACTATTGTGACTGAGCGTTTTTGACCCCTTTCTACTAGGTATTAGAAAACGTTGTTATTTTAGTTGGTGGACGCACTTAGTTGTAGAAACGCCGCGTTTTGAAAGCGGTTTTTCGGTAGCTTTAAGGAAAACTGTGCTGTTTTGCGATAACGTTTTTTTTAAGGTTTATTTTCTTTCCATATTTGTTTTTTTTTTGCGCTTGGCTGCTGACAAAGAATTGGTAATATCCCTTTTCTTTTTGAGTTTTTTTATAGGCGAGAAATGTCAAAGGGATGATGTGTTCAGCACTTTCCTGTCGTGGGTGCGTTTACTAATAAACCTACTAATCTCTCAAACAAACCGGAACACTCGGGCTTTACAATTTTTATTTCCGTGCGGGAACTGTGTAGGTAATCGACACGTAGCGCAGCGTAATACCCGGTCATCACTCAAATTCAAATTCATAATATTTTATTTCACATAAACCTACAAGGGCACTTATGAAACGTCAGAAGCTAGGTGCATGGTTCCAATTGGTCGTTTCCTATGGAGAAGAGCCGACAAGAAACTCCACGGTTACTCTTTTAAAAAATAATTGGTTTTTACAATATTTTCAATTAACAGTGTTATTAGGTATGGGAGGACAGTGTAGGTCTTTCAACAAGTACCAGGTACTTAACAAATAATTATGGTCAGCAAATATACAGTCCACTAAGCCTACAGCGTTCTCACATTCACAAAATACATTAATCAATCTTTGACTTCCATAATGAATTGGATGAATAAAAATAATCTTAGGCTAAATATTGATAAGACAACAGTAATGAATTTCCGAATAAGAACCAGCCGTACCCCCCCTTTAAATATTAGATATGTACAGAATAACATAGCAGAAACCGAAGTGACAAAGTTTTTAGGATTAAATATTGATAATACAATAAATTGGAAAATACATATTGATAAATTATGCAAAAAACTAAGCCAATACTCATATGCACTCTACAGATTAAGAAAGGTGGTCAACAGGGCAGTGTTATTAACAGCGTATCACGGATATGTAAGTTCCACTCTCAGATATGGCTTAATATTCTGGGGGAATAGCGTAGATAAGGAAAGAGCATTCAAGGCTCAAAAGCGCTGTATCAGGTCTATGTTTAATCTGCATCAGACCGATTCTTGTCAGCCATTTTTCATAAACCTTAGAATACTAACATTACCATGTTTGTACATATTCGAATGCGCGGTGTTTGTAAAAAGCAATATTCACTTATTTGAATACCGTAGCCGAATACGCCATCGGGATAAATTATGCACAATCACGACCAAGACACGTTTTCTGCAGCAAAGTGTATTGTGGGTTGCTCCAACAATATTTAATAAAATTCCAATACATATTAGAAGCATTTCAGAAATTAAATTATTTAAAAAGAAACTCCGTGACCTGTTAGTCGATAAATCCTATTACTGTTATATAAGACTTTATGTCAGACAAGTCCCTTTAAAATTTTAAAACAATATTTTGACCAAGACCATGGTGCAGTCAGTGCTGCTAACTATTAATTTTATGATCTATGACTGACCTATATTTTGTGATACTTAATTTTTTGTTGTAATGTTAGATTGTAAGTTTGTAACTTTAGGTAGATCTTAACTAGTTAATTTAATTTTTTCTTTAATTGCAATTTATTTTTTCTTTTTTTCTTTGTTAATTTATTAAAATAATAATGTTAATTTCGTGTATAATAATAAATGACACAATGTTAATAATTTTAATAATTTGTATTGTATGCCCAAAAGGCGGGACATAGCTGACCAACATTACTGTAATTCTTAACACCTGTATCTATTTCTGTACCTATGATCCACAATAAACATGATTGATTGATTGATTGATTGAAAATACTACTATTAATACACTTAGCCCCAACTTAACTAAAGTAACAGCTACTTACCGTTAAACGTACATACTGTATTTAAAAAAAGCTAGGTTTTTGATTGGCTAAAACACCGCGACCTACCTGTGAGCAGCCCCCGCGCTAAGGTCGCCCGCGTAACTCATATTTTCTTACGATTTTAGCAATTAGTAGGTGTGTTAAGTCAATGTCAGGTTGTATCAATGTTGTGTCAATATGTAGGTCACCTGCAAATTGCAATAAACGTAAGAAAAATGTAATTTCGCGGGCTACCCTGACGCTTTCTTTTTTGCCGGAGATCACTTTCCGTTTAGGACAGGAATAGTGACGTTTGCTAAACGCAGTGCGTTCCTGAGCTAGTTAGCGACATATGGTAACATTGTGACCGCTCGTCCCCACAGTTTATTCCTCGCTACTCGCAAGTCATCTAATTGATTGACTATTTCTATGTTTGGCGGTTACAATGTTTAGATTTTGGTGTTATCGTTGAAATGTTCGATAATTTGGGCGCATATCTTCGGCTTTTAGCATCATGGTCGTGAATGAAGGTATTCAGCTGCTTTCGGTTAGACTGGAAGCCGACCCCAACATAGTTGGGAGAAGCTAGGCAGATTGATTGGTCGTGAATGAAGGCTTCGCTCGTCTCCGATATTTTGAGTTTCATGAACTATTGCCAAATAAATGTTATCCTTTCTTTTGTAATGATAAATAATCTAATGTAACAAGTAGGCCTAGAAGACCTATCACGCTATAAAATAAATAAATAAAATAACCTTTTAATCATTGCTTTTTTAATTAAGTACTAAAATAATATTAAAAATGCTGCATGCACTTTTTATATTATTTTTAGCATAAATCATAATGTTAACATTCCTAATTCACAAATATTACATTTTATAAACAATCAATCAATAATTGACGGCACGGTTGGTTCAGTGGTTAAGCGATTGACTGCTGCAGTGCGTGTCGCGGGTTCGATTCCGCGCACGGAACAAATATTTGTGTGACCTACAAGTAGTTGTTCCGGGTCTGGCTGTTTGTGTATGTGAGTTTAAATGTTTGTGAACGCACCCACGATTCAGGAGAAATTCCAAGTGCTGGGCAACGTTTAAAAAAAAACCTATATCCTTTGTTGGTATTTAGTCGATTTAAGTGTGCAAACATTAATTATTATTACTTTAAATAATGGCAACACTCACATAAGGATTTGTGTAAAACCAACAACTGTCAGTTCATTCCTTTTTTTTTTCTTCTTATTATATTCGCTGTGCTAGGAGACATACATATATATAACCTTCCCTGTGTAACGTTAAAATAAAATATAAAGAAGAATATTTAAACTCAGTTTCTGTTTTTAATTCACGTTCGTAACCTGATTTCCTATATCCTTTTTTTTTTTTAAACTGCAATATTTCTTAAACTGTTTTATGTTTTTCATTGAAACGATATTCCATGTTTCATTAATGACAATATAACGTCAGTTAACACGCATTTATTTAGTTGTGATAGCTTATTTCATCTTATCTGATTAATCGAACTTGTTCAAAATTTGAGTAAAGATTTATGGACATCCTATACAAAGCTGCTTCGTATTTGTTTTTAAATTGGGTCACTTTTTCGTAGTATCTCACTTGATGGTAAGCAATTATGGATGGTGCCCGCTTGCCTAGAAGTAATCTAATTACTCGTGACTTAAATCATTATCTTCATTTCAGCCGAAAGACGCCCACTGCTGGCCTTTTCATTTCCATTCACTTCATGAAGCTCTTTTATTTCGTAAAAAGAAAAGCATAAAACAGCAAAACTATTCAGATAGAAATTAAAATATGACTTAACGACACACGGCAAATTTATTGTTCTCCAAACCCGTAGTCAAGTAATAAACAGTTATGAATTTATAATTATATCATGCAGCGGCACATCAAAGCCTAGGCGTGTCGCGGTGAAACTCGTAAATCAGAGCTTCCGTTAAACGTCCGCCCCGCGAGTTGCGTCGATATAAATCTTTGCGCTGTTTACTCGTGACTCGTGAATCCTTTGCTTCATCGCGGAGAGATATGATTGGAGGAGTTGTGGTTTGTGATACAATTGTTTGTTTTATATTAAAATATTGCAAAAAACCATCACTAAAATTAAAATGTAATCAGAAAACAAAACTTATTCAAACTAGGTTGAGAATCAGCACTTATTAACGTCAAAATTACTTATGACAGGTCCCAAAACGCCAGCCCTTCACCACTTCCTAGTGCTTTAGCTGGGAAGAAATGGCGCAACATACTCCCCAGCAACACAGCTGTCTATACAGTTAGAAGAATACTTACCCGCGATATATTACATCACACAGGGGGACGTCAATAGGTCATTCCATAGTTAATTGCTGAAAACCAGCGCTGTTGACGTTAGGTTGGCCCGAAGTCACAAAATTTCGCTGAGCAATGACCTGTTCTTGCACATATACGACGCACAGCTTAATTTCTCTTATTATTTATTAAAAACTAGCACTTTACCCGCAGCTTCGCTCCCGTGGTTTTTTAAAAGTAGCCTATGTTACTCCCTGAAAACTAAGCTTTCTAATGGTAAAATAATTTTTCAAATCGGTCCAGTAGTTTCGGAGCCTACTCAATACAAACAAACAATCAAATCTTTCCTCTTTATAATATTAGTATAGATGTAGTTAACTCTGCAATCGGCATTTTGTTTTTGTTATGTTTTTGTTGTCATTAACCAATGTCGCAACCACAGAGTACGTAATGTCGCAACAGTAATTACGCAATATTTTCTTTGGTCCGAGCCCTTGCCTTCAACCAATGAACAACATTTCCAAACGGTTTTACGATGGTTGAATACGAGGATTTTGGGCAACTTTTTTGTATTTGTGTATTTTTCTTTTACTGTTTTTTTTTGTGCATAATAAACATATTTTCTTTCTTTCTTTTTTCTTTTATTCTCTACAATAGTATGCTAAGTAATTAACATTACGAAACACAAAGCTTTAAATTAAAATTACGCTGATATACCAACAAAAACATTGAAAACTATACTCAATATATTTTAAATTAATTACAAGGCAACTATTGCATGTCCTATGACAATACATAAATATGGAGAATATACGTTAAGCATGTATTGTTCTTTTATATTAATTTTGTTTAAATTAATTACGTTTTCATTTGAAACGATCACGCACGCCATATTCATTTTCCGTTTTGAAAGAATATCATGCATTATTAATGGCAGTAATATCGCCCTGGCCAGTAATTTATAGGAAACTGCAGACGAGTAAATTCCTTTTTTACTTCCCCAGCAATCAAACTTAAAAGAGCGTGAACATGAAACACTTAAAATATATAATTCATTCACACATCAAAAAGCTATCTTATGTCGTAGTGCAACTCATAAATCTGACTTTATACCAAACGTCCGGCTCCGTCGCTAAAATGGCGGGGTTCGCTGTTTTTGACGTTTTAACGTTAGTGACGTGACAGGGGTAAGTTATGGCTATTGTCTGTATTGGCCGGGTGTTTTAATTACTAGTAGTTCTACCACGCTTTATGGGTTGGATGGGTTAGATGCGGCGAATTCAATTTAGGGATGTTCCTAGGTTAATTGGAAGTCACAAGCTTGTCTGCAAAATTGCTGTCGACATAACTATAGCAATACTTTTTTCTCAGTTCATACTGTCATAATTATTTCGTGCTGCAAGAACAACTTGTTATAAAAAGATACTAGTTATAGAAAAGCACAAATTATTTAACGCCCGTTTGATCGTATCAATCCACCTCCCCTATACCGCGTATGTTGACGATGCTCAACGCGCTTGTGGAGATCAACCTTAGATTGGACTTGTTGTTTGTTGATGAATGGAAGACAATAGTGATTGAATGTTTGCGGTTCTGTGTGAAGACAGTGTGATACTTAGCATTAACAAAATTTAGTATCAATGACTAATTGGCTGTACTAAATCTATAATAATAAATAAATAAGTTAACACTAGATTTTCCTACAATTTAATACACTCGAATCCTGTTCTAATGTAATAAATCCAAACTTCCAAAGGATAACAAATTCAATTCACTAATTAAAAATAATTCGCTTTGAAGTCCCAATAAACGATATATCCTGAATGACTTTGAACTTTTGAGTGAACGAAACGAATTCATTCGGTCTGGTCGCACCAGATGTTAGTAACGTCGAGTCACTGTGTTTATTAGTGTTTTTTTTTTGTTTGACCGCGGTTAAAATGTTTTTGAGCCTTTTGTGATTTTGCATTTATAGGTAGTTGTTGTTTTTGTGGAAGGTCTCGTGGCCAAATAATAATAACCGCATGGGTCGATCAAATCGTCTACTTGCTTTTGCGCGCGGCTTCTTTCACGTGGATGTTGAAAAATATACCACGAAAACGTACTATCGGGATTAAAAGTATCCCGACAAAACGACAAAAATTATTCGTTGCTATTTTATTATATCTACTTTATGATTCAATGAAAGGCTGTATAATTGGAATAAGGATGGCGACCAACCGATTATCTTTTAAAATTAAAGTTTGTACATTCGCAAAAGCTGCCAGTGTCATCACAACGGTAATGTTTTCCCATTGTTTGTCTTATTTGTGCGTATATTTATATATAATTAGGTGTATTTATTATATTTATAGTTTTTATATCTTTATATTGAAATAATTATTTTTTTTCCTCATTTCTCGCTTTTGCACCTACCACTTGTCTCTGCATCACCCAAAGGTTGACTGTAGGAAATGCCTATGGCATTAAGTCCGCCTCTGTACGTGCTTGAAGTATTAATAAATAAATAAAATAATTATTACAATTCCTGAAATCCATCGCTACTTAGATTATACAAAGATTTTTTTACAAAGCTAGTTTCCAAATTAGTTTTGTATTTAATGGTAAAATATCCGATTTACATACCAAGAACTGGCTTCCTAAGTTTTAATAAAACTTAGGTATTCAGTTGGTACTCTGGTCATAAAAAAACCTTTTCGTACGGAATTTAAATATGAACAAAATACTAAATCGTAATATTTATGGTGTACATATTCTATTATATTTAATTATATCTAGAATAATCTAGTTTTCTTAAAATTTGTAAGAAAAAGTGTCTAATATATTTTCGCAAGCTGTTTTACCTACGCGACAATCCTTACCAAAAGGACACAGGTATTTGCCCTCTAAATAAGATATAGGCCCAACGTGACGCATAAATAAAATTATCAAATGATAATAATATATCAAACCGTTATAAAATGCACTTCGCGTTACGTCATGTTACGGTGAAACTCGTAAACCGGGCGAACGCGAACACGTCCAATAGTAAATTATAATATATGCCTGAAGGCTTTTTTATGGGACACCATTTGCAGATTGGCATGAGGATATTGCCTGGTTGATACCGAACTGAGTACTTGTACCTTCTTGTTATAAATATCTAGTAGCTCTGTAAAATTCACCAGGATAGCTAATCACAACCATTTGATACGCTTCCCTGCCAAATCGAACATCAATCAATGGAGTCCGCTAAACGCTGTTCATACCTAAATCCGAAACCAGAATATTTTGTCAGTATAAGCCAAATGGACGAGCACTATTTTTCTGACGGCTATTTGCCAGGCAGGGACTAAGCAAATCAAGTAACCGAAAATGAGTGATTTTCTTTTCGGAAGCCTGTCGAATATTTGTCAAGAGCTATCTAGGTCTCCTAAAGTTTAAGGGTCGCTAGTCTGACAATCTGACGTTAGGCTTCAGGGTGTCAGACTAGCGTCCCTTAAGTAAGTTGCCTAAGACATATTGTTTAGATTAAGTTAGATATCTATAAAATGGCGAAACAGCGGGTGTTCCTTATATATATTTTTTTAAACAATTTCTCACTCTTGGAACTACTCCTGTATTGTGGGTGCGTTTACATACATTTAAACTCTCATACACAAACAGCCAGACCCGATTTTTCCGGTGGTTCCTCTCTGCGGGATACTATTCTCCCCCTCATTCAGTCAGTCTGGAGCCAGACTGTTGAAAATGTAACGTATTTTAAAGGAACTATGTAACTCGTCTACATAGCCCGACGAACATAACTCACTGCATGGTCTCACATCCGACTCGGAACTATTGTCTACAGTTACGACTTGCTTTTGCCCTATGGCTTCGCCCGCGTTGAGGTTGGAAATTCCCGTAAATAAAAAGTATCCTATGTCCTTACCAAGGTCATAGTCTACCTGTGTGCCAAATTTCCTCGAAATCCGTTCAACCGTTTAGGTTTTGAGAAGGTATCAGACAGACAGAAAAGAGTTGGTATTAGTAAGTATGTATACGCTCATGGCGTTTCGTACTCCGTCTCATTTACGAACATACCGTTTCGCTTAGGTGGTACACCCCCAGGTGGGGCTTGTGACTAACTAATAACAGCCTTAATTAACAGCAGTAAATTGGCTGAAGTATGGCAATGATTGTTGAAGATTTCGGAAAAGATCATGCTGACTGGGAGCTGTAGGTACTGGCGTGCGCCGCGTAAACCAATAGAGTAATATGAAAACAATTTACTATGAAATTCATAAATTACATAGAGTACTTTAAACCCTGGTAGTACTTTCCCTTGGGATACTTATTTTCCGACATCGACACGGGCGAAGCCGCGGGAAAAAGGTAGTAGTAAGTAAGTAAAATAAAACTGACTCAACGCAACTAAGGTAGACACTATTTAAAACCCCTGACTGTAGTCATACCGCTAAATGCAGCACAATATCCTACCCTCGAATCGCTTGAAAAAACATTTGTATGCAAAAACGTTAGTATCTGGCCGACCGTAAAGGGCGATGGTGCTCAGCAAAATATACAAATTCTCTTCAGTTCATATTTGTATGAGGACTCTTAGTTTAGTTTCCGTTTATTTGGTTTTAAATTAATTTGGGATTCGTCGCTTGGCATCAACTGAACTATGGGCCTTTTCGAGAAGGTATGTTAGTAAGGTTGATAAGAAATTTATGTTCCTTTTGAGAGGAGTATCTCCGCTAGTAATAGATAAATATATTCTGATGTTTATGTAGAAGATGTTGGAATAAGACTGGTTGAGCCACCTTTTTAGAAGTACCTGTTCACCTATCTGGAAAACCATTCATGCAAATTGTGTTCCTTTTTTGAATGCATTTAGAAGTAGTGCATAAAACCAAGCCCATGAACAAGACTTCGCTATATCATTCATTGCCTGAAGCACAGTTTCAACCTAGTTCAGGCAAATAAGCAACTGTCTTCTATTTTAATTGTTAAGTTACTTATTATAAATGTCTCCCTTTTTTATATAAACGATTAGTATATTTATTATTCAACATAAACTCGAAGAAATCTAGCATGAATACAATCATGTGTATAACTCCACTTAAATGTCCTTAACATCACAACAAAAACCGCCTGTCTTGTAGTGCGGTCGATGCGAATCCCGCACCCTGGGATTAAAGGATTAAACGCGGGACCGTGTCGATACAATCTACCACAATGGCGCTCGCCAACTGCGTTTGTGATCAACAACAAAGCGTTGCTTAAACAAATAAAATTGTGACCAAAAGATTTGTGAATTTGTACAGGGAAAAGATATTTTGGTAATAAGGAAGTTGAGTGAGGAAAATCTTATTATTTGTTCGAGGAAGCTTAGAAGACAGTTGAACTCTTATACTTATCGAAGAAAATGACACAATGGGACTTCGCAATCTTTTTTTGCGTTATCCTTTGATCATATAATATTCCAAAATAGGTGCAATACGAATATGAGATCGGATTTTATCGAGATGTTATACTTAGCCTTTTACATATTTATAAGATAACCAATTATTTATTTAAAGATAAATTGATCCAGCCATTCGTAAGTCATTGAAGAACATAATTAATACCCACCCACGGACCCTCTAAATATAGCAGATCCTCTTTCGTAAATCACTCAGATCAATTAGATATGGCGAGACCATCGAAAAGCCAGCCCGGTTCGGACCAAAACCACGGAAACAAACGAATGACAAACTAATTCACAAATTAAACAGGAATCCGACTGTCCTCTGGCAAACACTAATTTGTCTCGAAAGATAGCTGAATCCCGTAACCGCGCGACCCGGTCTAATCCCGGGGCAGTGCGTGCGACCGCATATAATCCCGGGATTATATCGATAAATATTTCACTTCACTAATCGTAAATGATTTTGGACGACGAATTAACTCTGGATGCTACTCTAGGTTTAATAATGGAGGACACTTAAAAAAAATGTGTGATGTAATTTCATCACGGAATGTAATATTTCAGAGGTTTCAAAGAAAACCTTTGTTCACGAATTTAAGTTTTTTTTTAATTTGTACACCTAAATCTTTTAAATTATCTATCGCTTTTTACCAGGCGAAATCGAGGTCAGGATTGGGATTTGGGAAAGAAAATAAAATAATAAGAAAAAATAGCAAATTGAAATTAGGAAATGCTATGCTTTTTCTCAGTCTCCATTTGACTGTCAATGGTGCCGATTGTCTTGTACACCGAACTGAACTATCACTAAAATTCCTTACTTAAAAGGTTATAGAGAAACTTAAAGCTATTCTGCAAAAAAAAAAGGTCTTTTAAAAATAATTTTGACACTACTTAAAATGTAATTTGACAATCGCGACTCCTCGTGGTACAGACGACAGCACATCAACCTATCCGAAACTGTTAAATTTTCCCAATCAACTTTGAACCTTGTGCATTAGTGATAAAGTTGAAAATCTATGTAAGAAATTTGACAGATTGTAGTAGGTTGATGTACAGACTGGCGTCTGTACATACTTAGTTGCCCTACCCCGTGATTTTTTTTAGAGCCGGCTGCGCGCAGTTTCCGAAAATTCCATATAAAACACGTCAAGGATGCCCCATCCTTGACGTGTTTCATATGGAATTTTTCACTTTTTGGATGGAAAATATGAAAAATGATTACCTACATGTTGAGTTTTAGGGGTTTATGGGTTTCATAAAGGGGGTCGAAATTTTCATTATTTTTGCTAAAGGTAGGACACAATTTTCGAGATACAAGCAAAATAAAAGATAATATAGTTTAAATAATATAGTATGTATAGTATATATCCGTTTTTGTACCTAAGTTTTCATTCATGGTGAGATTTTTACAGAATAGATCGGCTGCTGCTAGGGACTGACAGCTCACTCCGAGCTCACTTCACCTAAGTTTTCACGGTGAGATACAGAATAGCACTGCTGAAGTAAATTTTTGTTCATGACAACTAATCCTATTCCACACCATTTTTAATCGCGATTAAAAATAGTCAAATTTAGGTCATAAACGTCAAATTCAAAATTAGAATTAGAATAGCAAAATTATCATTTTCACTAAATTTAAATCTCAGTGCTATCTTAGTGCTGTCAAACTAAAATATAGTTAATTTGGGTCACTTTACTCTATTTCAGAATGGGAAATCGTCGTTTGATAGGAATTAACGAAATTATGGTGATTTTAGTCTAGTTTAGAGGCATTTGTGAGAAGAGAATCGGCACCAATGTTTATTTTTTATTAGTAGTTTGTAGTCAGAAAAAAATATTGCTAAGCAAATTGACACATTACGTCAATTTGCCGTGTTACAGCCATTTCATGAGCTCATCAGGAGCTCGTGGGTAAGTGATAACAGCGACTCGGGTCGCCGATCAGGTTAAGCTATGCTTGCCGGGGTTGGTCCGTGGAGGGGTGACCATCTTTACATACCGAGACTCCTCCGTGCCTCGGAAAGCACGTTAAGCCGTTGGTCCCGGCTGTCATTCATGGATCTTTGACAGTCGTTACGGGTCGTCAGAAGCCCGAAAGTCTGACAACCAGTCTTACCAAGGGGTATCGTATTACCCAGTTACTGTGTTGTGGAGGTCTGATAGGCAGTCGCTCCATGTAAAATACTGGTACTCAACTGCATCCGGTTAGACTGGAAGCCGACTCCAATATAGTTGAGAAAAGGCTAGCCAGATTGATTGATACTTTGTGCAGAATAAACTATGTTTCTTTATTTTCTTTTACATTGCTCCGTCAACATCAAAACCGTAATTCCAAGCCGCTCACCCAAGCCTTAATCCTCAGAAAACACACAACTCCATCTAAAGAAAATTAAAACATAACCAGTTTTAGAAGGTGTCACTATCAATAAACTGTGAAATATTACGTACCTAAGAGATTAGTATTTTCTGGAGTGCATCTGTGCCCTAGGCTAGCACTAAATATGAGTTATTGGAAATTTTATACATAGTTATAGAAGGTGGATAGATGGATAGATCGAGATGAATTGTAGTAATTAGTGGAGGATAGGTAACTATAAAGGCGTATATATGCCTAGCCTTTTCCCAAATGTGTTGGGGTCCCGAATGCAGCTAAATACCTACCAGTATTTTACATGGAGCGACTGCCTATCTGAACTCCACAACCCAGTTACTGATTAACACGATGCCCCTTGTAAAGACTGGTTGTCAGACAGATTACCCGTAACGTTTGCCAAATGACAGCCGGAACCAACGGCTTAATGTGCTTTCCGAGGCACGGAGGGATCTCGATATGTAGGTAATGGATGGTCACCCATCCACGGACCGACTGCGGCTGTTGTAATATTTAGCTACACACAATATTTACGTAGTTTTAATACTTTATTCATATCTATGGGTGATATCTACTAATCGTGCTTGTCTCAAACATTTAAACCTAAATTCTTGAATGTACCATGGAATAAGTTCATATCTATACACAGTAAGGACTATTTCTGCTTGCAGCGCTCGGCCGCTATAGAACCGGGGCGGTTACAGATGCGGTCATCGTGTTCACGGGATTTTGTGTTCAAACTGCTTAGATATGAAGTTCTTCGACAGTACCTACGTTACGTTTAGGTCGCGCTTTTGTGCTAGGTCCTCAGATGGTATAAGTACAGACAGCATGGCATAATCAGCCTATAATGTACCAACAGCTGGGACTCAGGCCTCCTCTCTTCAACAGGGAGTGGGCCGTAATCCACCACGCGGGCCCAGTGCGGGTTGGTAGATGTCACATGTCTTCGAATTTTTGGTTGTAGGACATGCCGGTTTCCTCACGATGTTTTCCTTCACCGTTTTGAGAGCAGTGGTGATGAAATTACACAAAGTAAATCGCCTGCCTGGCGTGCCTTCCTACAACTTGTACGTCCGTGCACCGCTGCTCAAATACAGATAGGCAAAGACGAAACACTTTGTGAGTGTAGTTAGTCCTTGCTAGTTGCGTTTTTAGTGGCATGAAGAACAGGGTGTAAAGTTCACTCATCCACCATAGAAAAGGCAGGATCCTTCGGCCAGACGGGTGTTGTGTCTGGCGGGCCGACTGCCAAACGACGACGCATCAAAGACATGACGTCACTGAAATCTTGCATCGCGCAATTAGAGTTTACCGCGCGAACGACATCGGGCAGTCGGCCCGTCAGACACAACACCCGTCTGGCCGGACGATCCTCCCTTTTCTATGGTGGATGAGTGAACTGTACATCCTGTTCCTCATGCTCCTAAATTGGGATCTGGCGGGCAACTGCCCAACTGTTGATGTCGGATAGTATTATATATGTCGTTCTCGCGGTAAACTCTAATTGCGCGA
Source organism: Xanthia togata (assembly GCA_963853775.1). Classification (NCBI taxonomy): domain Eukaryota; kingdom Metazoa; phylum Arthropoda; class Insecta; order Lepidoptera; family Noctuidae; genus Xanthia; species Xanthia togata. The sequence continues at coordinate 6,324,765 of OY970817.1, read as the reverse complement.
TGCAGGATTTGTGTGACATCATGTCTTTGATGCGTAGTTCGTATGTGGCGGTGTAAACCTTGTGCCAAAAATTGACTAAGAAATTTGTTAATAAATGTTAAGAAAATAAAACACAAACTTTGACGAGGCTCTAAAGTTAGGGATCGAAAAACACGTTCCGATATCATTGCGCAGGGTAGTTCTTATTTCTCCTAGGGGAAAATGCGTGTTTTCAAACGATTTTTTGTGTACACATGTAGGTATATCTCTCCCATAACCCTATAACTGCACAGCTACAGTCCCCACAGTAATTCATGCATGTTTAACCCGCCACTCGCCGCTCGTCTAGACTCAAGACGTTTTATAGTTATTGGGGACGCCCACCAATTGGGAAAGTGTCGCAAATATAAATGTAACTTACGTTTAAAAGCTTGGGGTGAGAAGCAAATGTTTTGAATGTATATCGAACTGGTTTCTATGTAGGGACAACGAGACTGCGAACAAGAGCTGTCAGTGTCGTCATTATTGGGGAATATTGACAATGACAGCTCTTGAACGCAGTTGTGCTGATCGCGTTCAGTTTCATTGGTGAAATCAGCCCTTATCACTTCGAAATTGTAACGGTGTCTCGTTGTGAATCCGCGATGATTTAAGTAATTTAAAAACAAATGAGTTCGCTTTCGAATTGTGTGCGCTCACTTGAGTGAGGTGAGCAGTGAACTTTACAGAATAGCACACTATGGTAAGTAATACACTAGCCCTTTTTATCGGAATCCCTTGTGATTGGCGATAGGCTAAAACGACCCTTAACCAGTCGTCAGCTATTACTATAAAAACCGGCCAAGTGCGAGTCGGACTCGCGCACGAAGGGTTCCGTATCATTATCTATAAAAACGGCAAAAAAATCATGTCTGTTGTATGGGAGCCCCCCTTAAATATTTATTTTATTCTGTTTTTAATATTTTTTATTAAAGCGGCAACAGAAATACATCATCTGTGAAAATGTCAACTGTCTAACTATCACGGTTCATGAGATACAGCTTGGTGACAGACGGACGGACGGAAAGCGAAGTCTTAGTAATAGGGTTTCGTATTTACCCTTTGGGTATGGAACCCTAAAAACCGACGAAAGTGCGTGTCGGACCATGCACAGTGAAGGGTTCCGTAGTCGGGATAAATATGTACGCATGTACAACATTGATTTTATCGTCAGCAAAAATAAACTAGGTTTTTATATTATTTCTTAAAGAAACTGAAAACAACGTTATAAATTATTTCTGTGGCTATAACCGAAAACATCCCACATCTCACGAATTTATTGACTTAAATAAAAAGTCACTCAGAAACATTATAATCTTTTTAATTGTGAGATCCAAAACTACCCCACACGCTTTTGTATATTGAATTTATTTTTCCATCCCTCGATTACATCTATGGAGAATGCCACCCCTGATATTTTATTTGTAATTTCACTACAGCATTGTGTACGGCGCCCGGCGCACAGAACACCTTTTCGATTTTCATCGATATAGTGCTAATAAAATAGTCTCCGATTAAAATGGCCGGACAGACGGACGTGACAAAATCATAAATAAGGTCTCCATTTTTTTCATTGGCTACGGAACCCGAAATAACGTCTTAGGCGAGTTAGACACGCATGAATTATTTAGTGGTACTGAGCACATGCCGTGCAATGAGGGGTGAGTAAGATCGGGGGTTAAATATAGGTAAGAAAGAAGCTAGTTTTGACATGACATCATGCTTGTAATCCTCGACGGGTTAGGCAGAGGTATACCTACAATTCGCCCCAGAGCGCGGGGCGAGTCTATTGCCATTAACCGGGCACTACTGCTACTACAGAGAAATCCCTGACGGATAAACCCAATAGCACCTTGCCCGACCTGTTATTCGAACCCAGGACTTCATGGTCAGCAGAAGCTCTTGCTACAACTTCAACGAGGCAGTCAGAAGCGAGTTTTGCAGTGTTAAAATCCATTGAAGCCCTTTTCAAATAAAAAAGACTTCAAAATGGTGACGTAAGCTTTAGATGGGGGAAGAAATGTGTTTGAAACTCGGTTACCGCGAAGTCCAGGTTCGCACGAACTATTTTTATCGGGGCGTTTTTTTTTCGCACACTGGATTTTCAACTCTCGGTATTGAGCCGAGGAATGAGAATCCAACACGTCAAGAAAACACACTGTCGGATTCTCAACGCTCTGCTCATCGTGCGCGATAAAATCCCGCCGCGATATTTTTACGTCCTGCGTACGTGGGCTTAAATAATCAACATGTTTTGAGAATGAAGAACAGAAAATATGGCAAAAAGAAAATAAAAGAATTAATTTTAGTATCAAATATTACAATTTCATAATTTGTAAATTATTAATTATAAATTAAAATATATATGCTTTCATTGCTGGCCAAGCGCAGCACGTCATACACATAGCTACAGATATACTGTTAACATGAGCATATCGGCGATTTTTTTACCAAAAATCGCTCAACGCGTCTAGAAGTTTTCACTTCAATAAAAACACGACTCGTCTCGAAGCAATGAAATTGAAGTTTTAGCAAAACATTTCCCTACTCTAGGAATTTCATGTATGGGCACAGAATATGAATACAGATGGTTCACTCCGCATTTTAGGTATGGCTACAAGTTGGTACGCGGCAGGCTCGACTTGTCGAATTCAGAATGCTTGGCTCATTGCTGGTCCTGCTCCACCACCACAACTAATTGATTAAGATTTTGAAAATACTGTTGGAGCTGCTGAAGATTGTAAGACCATCTTTGTATTATATAAACTCAATCTCCTTTGTATTATATAATTGCATAGCACAGGTGTGAGTACTATGTACTAAAGAGCTACCATTTACCGGATAATATGTATTTCATTTACTTGAATGTGCCCTGGCGGCTGTGAGTATGTCATGCTCACTCAGATGTCTCGCTGATGGTGGCGTGTGTGTTGGATCATTTAGCTCCCTTCAAAGTGGTTGAGCTGAATGGTGCTGATCCATGCGTCATCGTAACGTAGTCAGAAGATAAATAGAATTTACGCGATAGAAAGAGAGGAAACTTCTAGGTGAATACAACATTTGGTAATTAGCGCTGAGCGACCTGAATTGCACTTTATTGTGTGGTAGCAAGAGCTTTTTATTTAAATGATTTTGCGGGGTGAACCATCTGTACCTACTAATCTGTGGTATGGGCAACATTGCGATTTAACCGTGTTAAATTAAATTAGCTAGCGAGACTCCGTTGACGTGATGGGCATCGATATCTAAATATAATCAAACGAAACAAATTATAATTTGATGAGGTTTTTTGGGGTCGTCAACCGCAGCCAGTAAATGTAGTCACTTGAAATATCAGTTTAAACAATCCATTTTTTTGTGTGTATGCAACGTGTTTGTTTGGATATTTCATAACTCTAGGGTATTAATGAGACCATCCACAGAGTCAATGAATCAACAGGCAATAAATTATTTTTCTATTTTTGTAAGATAACTTACCACTAGACTCTCGATGAGTGTAGATAAGTTTCATTGATAAGTAGGTACCTACGAGTAAATCATTTTCATTCATATTTAAAGCTAAGAAAATGCGACGTTATCATATTTTCTTTTTATTGATAAAAATAGTCTGAATTACTTAAATGTGTATTTTATGCAGTGTGATTCTTTATAATGTGCACATATCGAACTGAGGGGATGTAAGCTTAATTTTATCGACGGAAAAAAATATTTAAAAATATCCAAATATTTATTTTTATTTTTTATGGATTAAAAAAAAATGTTCTCTGCTATGACCTCAATGTAACAAAACGGTTTAGCTTTGAAAATAAATGATCTATCGCGATGAAACAAAACTCAATAATGATTGGAAGTAAGTAATTAAGCATCCTCATAAAATTAAAATTGTGGAACTACACCAAATGAAAATAAACATGTTTTTTTTTAATGAATTTTTACAATAATCGTACAAGCAACTTCTCAATAAGACGCCCCATTACATACCTTTTTTATTACTTTAAGTAATTCTTCGCCGTATAGCGACCCAATAGTACAAATTATTGCATGTTTATAACTCAAACTTAACATTTTCTATCAACTGTCAAGGAATTTATCGATATTCATCACGTCTGCGGAGTTTCTTATTCAGAATACAAAAAAAAAAATGGCAGCTTACAAATTAAAATAATTATTAAAATGATTATTTAAACTTAATTCCCGATACTGAGTGCGGCTTAAATCTAATTACCGTACAAATAGTGCTCTTAATTAAAACATTGCTCAGAAAATACATTAAAACATTATGTAAGCGAGAGATACCTTTGAAATCATTTTATATTGAAAAGCATCGATTTATCTGAGACCCGTCAGTTTACAATTTAGATTCGCTAAGACTAAATTATTAATGAAATTATTTTGATGCGAAGGACGCGAGGTGATTGGTTCGTATCTAGATTTCTAGGAAGAATTATATTATTCCAGATTTGTCTAATCTCTAAAGCACACCTATGTATAGTCAAACCGTGTGCCGGTAAATTCGTAGGCAATCACTCACTAAGGAATTAGTAAAACATTAATTTGTATTTAGAAGGTTTCAACTTTATATCTCACAAAATGTTTGAGCAATTACCTATTGTTTTTTTTTTTTTCATTATCATAATCATTTTTATTTGTGTAACATAGGTAGTGAATACAGTTCTTAAATTAAAGTTCATAGGTCGCTATGTTATGCCAATAAGCGTACAAATTTTAATATGGTTGCATGCAAATTATGAGAGAATAAAAATAACAAGATTAATCATGCGAGAGGTAAACACAAATTATTTGGTAGGTATGTCAAAATTAATAGAATATATGCCACAATATGGAGTAATTTCTACAGTCAATTAATAAACAAATACTCATAAATTTACAATTAGTCACAATAGTCAAATAAAAAATTTGTTTCTACACTACAATAAATAAAATAAAAGTCTACATTAATTTATCATTTAGAAATTCATCAGTCGTATAATAACATTTTTCAATTAATAATTGTTTTAATTTTTTTTTGAATTGCGTAACATTCAATTGTTTATTGTAGATGCGCATCAGGTAATTTATTGTAGATGCGCGGTGCCATGCCTAAAACGCTCTTTCTCACTAAGGCAGTCTTACAACGCTGATTGCTTAAAGAGTTTGCGTATTGGCTACGAACCGCAACATCTCGTAACGTTGACATTTTTTCGAATAACCTCGTGTTAGTTTTGACGAAAACACTAATTTCAAAAATATATAATGAAGGTAGGTAAGGTAAGTATTTTCAGCGATTTAAAGAAAGGTACACAGCTATCATCAATTTTCAGACCACACATTGATCTTATGCATCTTTTTTGTGCCTTAAAGACGATAACTTTATCAGTAGAATTTCCCCAAAAAATAATGCCGTATCGCAAAATTGAGGCTACTAATCCGTGATATGCAGCTAGTAGCGCATCTATATTTATTTTCCTAGCAATTTGGAAAAGTGCGTATCCTGATTTATTTTTTATTGTTTGAATAACATTATTACCTAAATTTTAATTGAACAATAATAGTCGGAAATTAACATTACAAAACATTAGGTAACCTGGTTCCTGGTGCAAACGGGTAAAAAGTAAGGCTTTCTGGTCCATTTGTTCGAGTACATTTTCATCACATACTTTTGGAACGAAGCATACTCCTTTCGCTTCGCCTCCACATTACATTGTATGATCTATCATTAACATCATCCATTTGGATCTAGATGAACATTTTCCAGTCTAGCTATCCAGACTGAGTGACAAGGACAAATTCCTAGATCAGCGTCGTAACATACTTGTAAGTGCTTTCGACTAGAAATGTAGCTTTAAAGCAGAAATTAGGTTTAATGCGATGTTTTATAACTGGGTATGTTTAAGCCATGTTGTACTTTTACTAGACTTAGATAACAGCGATGTATTTTCCAGTACCTAGTGGATTACACGCTCCAGGGTGCCAATTCTACTAAATTGCAAAGTTATACGCTCTGTACCGTCTCATCAATGGTTTGGTTTAGTTCGGCTATCGCCTGTCCTCCATAAACCTACACTACTGCTACGGTACATAGGCCTACGACAGCAAAAAGTTAAAGTAAATATTTACGTTGACACATAGCTCACACAAAGGTCACACTACGATGAAAACTATAGGTACAAGTTTTTATTATGTTATGCATCATTTAGGTAATGTTTACTGACGATTCCTTATGATGAGAACAGTCGTGGTCGCAGTTCAAGATTGTGAGTGAGGGTTCAACTTGACTCAAGTACAGTTTCACAGTCCTCTACAATCGTGGTTGTTCTAACTGGGATGATTTCTGCCGAACCGGGCCTGGTCCTTATCGGACGGCGAGCTACCCATTGCTCACCGTCCGCAATCCCGCACCTACATGGCCGGTCTGGGATTCCCGACGCCCAGGGCGTCACCTGCGGCTACTAGGGCCGTGAGGGTGCGAAGTTTGCCTCCCTCACGCGTTCTGCCTCCTCCTTCGCGAGCATTACTGCTTCACAGAAGGAGCTGACGGCTTCCCATGGCCTCTCAGTCCGTACCATGGCGCGTGAGATCACCGCCGCCGATCGCCTACACGAGGACACGGCGGTGCCCTGTCCAAGCCGGGCAGACCTCCACCGTATGTCGTCCGGGTGATCCACATAATGGTGACACCCGGTCGTTTCCTCCCGCCTTATCCGGAACAGGAACTTCCCGAAACAACCGTGTCCGGTGAGGACCTGCGTCAGGCGGAAGGTGAGGACGCCGCCGCCGTGGCGCCTCTCTAGCCACTCCTCAAAGAGGGGACTTATCGCCGAAATTGTGGCATTCCGAGCGCAAGCAACTCTGAAGACACGAGAGTGTACAGCGACGCACTCGCAATTGCTGCGAGATCCTTTGACTCGTGCACAAAAAACCGACAGCGAGGCGTGCCGAGCGTTCTCATCTACATTCTCGCACTCGGCTTGTCTCGGTGTGCCTCGGCGAGAGTGTACAGCCGCCATCAAGAACATCTCTAAAACCAGGAAAATATCGTGGGGACACTGATTATGCTTGTACATTACTATTACTTACATGTAATAAAGAAATCTCCATTATTTGCCAAGCTCTAGAAACCTTACAAAGCAGGAGCGGGTCACTTGCTATTTTATAATGTATTTTACCATACAACTATCAACAGTCCTATAAAAATTCGTGTCGTGTATGCCACACGCAAAAATAGTAGAATTAAATTCATTGGTTCAACAAAGCATGAATCAGAATCACGTTGCTTGTCTATCCACTCATATTTTTATTATTTCTGCCTACCCCTAAGTGCATTGTATTGTTCAGAATTATATGTGACCACTGAAGCGGGTTTTCATTAAGGGTTTATTATTATTATAAAAATTTAGGGGAGCCATGTTTTTTTTACCAATTTAAATAAAAAATGGGTTTTGTGTTTTTGTTTAGGGAATCGTTTTGGATATTGCGCAATTTTTTGAGTTTCGTTGGAAAAGTAGAATCATCATAAGACTTGTTTGTTTTTCAACGTCTTTCTCACAAAAATGTTGGAGATTATGTAGGTACTTAGCAAACTTAGCAGTGCTATTTGTAAGTTCACTTTGAACCTCACTCAAGTGAGCGCACACAATTCGAAAGTGAACTCATTTGTTTTTAAAGAACCTAAATCATCGCGGATTCGCAACGAGACACCGTTCGAATTTTGAAGTGATGTTTAAAAATAAAACTACACTACCAACCATTTTAAGAGGGCAATTGATTGATGTGCCGTCTAAAATGATGTACCCTCTCTAAATGAATGACGGCAAATCAGTGACAGTTAAATGTTGCACTGTTGCAATATTGCTTGACACTTTAATCAATTTTCGTCTGATATTGACCTGCTATAAGAATGTATGTTAAAGATAACCCCCATTTCCATATTTCCTTACTCCTGTTTAACAGCATCCACCAATAACTTGTATTCTCGCGTACCGCCCCGAGCGTAACTCTCGCTGACAGCTCAATTTGTTTGCTCAACAATAGATGCACAATTTAGTAGCGCGGTGTACTGAGCTGGATGCCTTGCTAATTTTAATTACCGATTTATTTGTGCGAGGTGGTTACTCAAACCAAGTTCGTTGTTTTAATAGAAGCCTGCTTTTGGCACTTTGCAGAGCAAAGGTTTGTTTTTTTGTTATAAAAGAAACGTGTTTTTATAACTGCACATCAGGTAAAAGTTCACTTAGAACCTCACTTAAGTGAGCGCACACAATTCGAAAGTGAACTCATTTGTTTTTAAAGTAAATCAGCGGATTCAAAACGAGACACCGTTCCAATTTCAAAGTGATGTTTATATCACCGTAATCGTGTTGCCATTTGCCAATCTGCCTCGCCTTTTTCCAACTATGTTGGTGTCGGCTTCCAGTCTAACCGGATGCAGCTGAATAGTATAAGCGTTTGCTATTTATTTCGTCTAAAAGTATTTAAAATAATTTAATTGGCCGTACACGGGCAGAATGGTATCATGACCTTTGCCATCAAAAAACTGACTTTACTGCGGTTGGCCATATTGGAAGTGGCTCGTTTCGAATATTTAAACCGATCGGTGTAAAAAGTGAGGATTTGAATAAATCAATTGTAAAATCTTTTGGTCAACAGTTTCGTTGAAGGACGAATATATATTAGATTTGTTATTGAGTATTAATTGTTTCATTTCATTGATACACTTCTGACTATCCAATAATAGGTACCAGTATTTTACATGGAGCGACTGCCTATCTGACCTCCCTAACCCAGTAACTGGGTAATAAGATACCCTTTGGTAAACATATACAGGGTGATTGGAAAATGGGTGCAAAGCTTTAAGGCTAAGATAGTACAGAAAATTTAGAACCATTTAAGCCATGGTTGTCTTAGACGAAGTCTTACCAATTTTTTTAACTTAATTTTTAAGTTTTTTTTGTAAATATGTCTAATGTTCACAGAAGCCTATAAAATGTTTTGCTTGATTGCTTACACATTACTTTGATTAAATAAATAAAAAATGAACTCATATATCATTCAACTTGGCCATAATTATGCAGTTTACATAGAATTTTGGGAATTTCCGAAAAAAAAAAACAAATATTAGGTTACAAAAATTGGTAAGACTTCGTCTGAGACAACCATGGCTTAAATGGTTCCAAATGGTCTGTACTATCTTCGCCTTAAAGCTTTGCACCCATCTTCCAATCACCCTGTATAATCGTGTTGTCATCGAGATATTATTATTTTGATATTCGAGATATGGAAACAGTGGAAGTTGAACCTTTTGAAAGTATAAAAAGTTCTTTCACCTACTTATTATATGTTTGTCATTCAACCGTTTTTTTGCCAGCCTGAAGCCAGGTTCTGTACCTAAAGAAACAAGTACTCATTAGCGAACTTTTGAACAGCGTCCTTGTTCACGGCTTGATACTTTTTTGTTGTCTTTGTAAGTTACCTACACTGCTACTGTAAAATAAATACAGATTTTAAATAACACAAAATAATGTTACGAATGAAGTAAATATAGTTTATTGTAAGCCAAACTGAATAACACTTCACTCTAGGCATAACTTCGAAATTCGAACGGTGTCTAAAATCGTCGCGATAAAAACACGTCCGTGCGTAACTGGGCTAATCTATTTGATTCTATTCCTCTTCTTGTAAGCAATAGACATGATGTTTGTTTTATGTTATAAAACTTAACTGTAACATGTATAATATTGTTGGCAGGCAGACGGAGAATAAATATCTAGTGTTGTTTCATATTTTAAGTTTATAAACGCTGCCAAGACCGACTGTTCTTCATAGAAATATGGTTAGCGACGAATATTCTGTTAGTGCGCTTAAAATTCGAGAAGCACATATTTGATTTATGTGATTTTTCAATTCTATGATAAGTTTGTTTTAGATTTGTATGGTACCTATATGTTCTCCAAAATGCTCTTTGATCCTTTCCCATCCTTTTTAAATACTACATGTATTATATTATTATTATTTTATGACGTTTAGCTATTGAATTGAGTTAATATTGTCAAATAAATAATAGATTTTACAACAAGTGCACAAAAAAGGCGAGGGCTGATAGTAATGTCGAGGATAAAATGGTTTGGGGACGAGTTATAAACTTTGCTTTTCACTTCGATTGCGAGCAAATAAAACAATAGTTTAACATAACATTTATTTAATTAAAATTCAAAGTAAAATTAGTACAGTTTTGAGTACTGAAGGAAATTGTTTTTCCCGGCATTGATATTAGGCTTGGGCTGCAGACCTATACAGCCTACTTACTATTCAATTAATTTTGTAATAATAATTTTCTTTAATTAATTAAAAAGCCGTACTTGAATTAAATTTTAATATCTTTCATGTCTTAAAAAACACAAGGCAAATAAATTAAAGTAAATATTATCAAATAACAAATTCTATCTATGAACTTCTTATTGTGTTTGGCTGTATGGCTCATTTTCGTCGTTTCGAGTAGATACGTTAATGCACTAGTGCACAAAATTCGATTTTGTGCAGCCTATATCCTGCACCTTTCAGAGCATGAGAAGTGAAAAATTATTTTAAATCAGTACGCATAGCACAACCACCAGAAAAATAGGTTTTGTCGAAATATTAGACAAAATGACAGATTCACTATCATAATCTCTCATTTTGTCTAAAGGTAGAACTCCAAAACATATCTTTTGAAAGCTTAAGGGGTATTTTAACTTAATTCTGCAGTCAAATTCAATTAAGTAATTAGTTGGCTAAACTTCACAGATGTAATGTAATCGATATCTAATGACGGAAAAATAAAAAGATTTTCGAAATTCAATTTTAATTAACGATAATACCAGCGGCCGTTGACCCCGTGATCAGCTGTACTTAGTTATATTTTATTTAACACTGTAAAGCTAAGCTAAGGGGCTCGTGGCTAAATGATGGTAGTCCACGGATCGATCGAAGGTTAAGCTACGCTTGCCGCGGTCGGTGGTCACCCATCCACGGGTGACCACCCATTAAATATCGAGACTCCTTCGTGCCTCGGAAAGCAGGTTAAGCCGTTGGTCCTGGCTGTCATTCGTGGATCTATGACAGTTGTCACGGGTACTCAAAAGTCTGACGACCAGTCTAACCAAGGGGTATCGTGTTATCCAGTAACTGGGTTGTGGAGGTCAGATAGGCAGTCGCTCCATGTAAACATAGATGGCAATCGCAACATAGATGGTAAAAGGCTAGTCAGATAGATTCATCACTGCGTGGATCGCCCGGAGGACCCGGTGGAGCATACGGTGGAGGTCTGCCCGGCATGGGTAGAGCATCGGCGTGTCCTCGTGGAGGCGATCGGTGGCGGGGATCTCTCGCGTCCGGCCCTGGTCCAGGCCATGCTACGGATCGAGAGGGCATGGGAGGCCGTCACCTTCTTCTGCGAAGCAGTAATGCTAGCGAAGGAGGAGGCGGAACGCGTGAGGGAGAGACAAATATCGCGCCCTCACGCCCCTAGCCGCCGCAGGAGATGCCCTGGGCGTCGGGAATCGCAGGCCGATTCCCGGCTACCGTAGGCGCAGGCTTGCAAACGGTGAGCAATAAGCAGCTCGCCGTCCGATGAGGACCTGGCCCGGGTCACCGGCGCGTTGTGTTCTACGCACGCCTCAAAGAGATGTCAGCAACTGAAAGGGTCCGATAGGACAGTGTGCCTGCCGGGGTTGCGGGAAAGTCAGAATGGGATACCGTGGCCCCTGGCAACAAACAGTCAACTGAAGGAACACGGGTGGGTTTTAGTCAGTAAGAGTCTAACACGCCCTCCCGATCCGCCCAGAGCGGGAGAAGTTATTTGATAATTTCTCACACAAAAAAAAGGCAAATTGATTGCAAAGCTAAGTTCAAATCGAGCGTGAATGTGGCGGGCCGCACAAAAAATAATTCTAAAACCGTTTAAAGATGATAGAAAGTTCTAATAAACAAACGAGTACCAATCGTCTATAGTAATAGAATTACAAACATATTTCATGATTGGTAGGCTCCATCGGCATTTGATTATCACGCGCGAGCAGAACGGAGAGGGGACAGCGAAAAATTCTGTACTGATATAAAACGGGTTGAGTCGTCAGTACTTCACCAGTTTCGGGGGCTAGATTCGATGCTATATAGTCTTTCGAAAGGATCTAGATGTGAACGTAAAGTTTTAATAAAGTGTTTCGCTGTAATTCTTAATGCAAGCCACACCTGTAACTAGTATACTTGCTCAAAATTGGAGTTGTACAAGAAGACATTTATGCAAGCCACACACGTTACGATATACTTGCTCAAAGTTGGACTTTCACAAGTATACATTTAAGGCTCGCGAAGACTAGCGCGACTTGTCGCACGACGTGACACTGGTATTTGTTCTACCGTGAAGTTTTCATAGAAATTGTTTTGTTACGAGTCGCGTCGCGCCGGTCTGCACGACGCTTTATGCAGGCCACACACGTTTGCACTTGCACAAGTATATATTAAGACCAAACACTCTAGAGTCAATTTCCACGCAAGCTCCGCCCCCATGCCACCCGCCACTCAACTACGTGCTAAACGCTAACACATCAGTAATAAAGTTGAATATCGCGTGCGCTCTTTGATCGTGTTCAAGCACGCAACTAAATGGCGTAAGTCTCAATTCTAATTTCGTTTATAACTAAAGTAATAATTGATCTACAGAAAAAATACCTTGTGGCTGGATAATAAACTATATTTTCTTACTGTGAATACTTATTTTAGACATAAAAGCCGAGTTATCTTGATTTTATTTAAATAATCTTTAACAGTCATGATTTTCGAATAAAAAATGAATCGAGCGAAAATGTTACAATTACGTAACTGTCTTGTACTGACGCCAGCACATTAACCTACTACAATCTGTCAAATTTCTTTAATAGATTTTCAACTTTATCACTAAAGTATAAGGTTCGAAGATGATTGGGAAAATTTTACAGTTTCGGGTAGGTTGACCTGCTGTCTTCTGTACTTGAAAAGAAAAAGTTGCAATTAATTATATACTAAGGATCCATTTTGACTGTATGCCTGACTGTTTCAGAATATTAATGCAAATTAACATACAATTTAGGGACCCTCCTGTTAACGTGTGTGGGAGAATTAGCACAAGTATCCGAGCCTTTCGGCGTCACGCAGACTTGTACAAATCTATCGTTACGTGTATGTCCTGCATTACATTTGTTATACTTTACTTGTTAAGTCGATTCACCCAACTTCCAGTGCGAGTGCGGTGCTCCTGAACAGATTATGTCCCATCTGCGAGTGTCTCAATTTTCCGCTCACCTGCACCCTTGACGATCTGACCAACGCCTCTGACGCCGCAATAAAAATGGCCACCTAGTGGACCCAAACAGTATAAGCAACATTCGAAACGAAAAGTTGAAAACTTGTTAAGTTCCTAATATGATACGTCCAAGCTCATGTGATGCTCTTCTCTCATATCTGATAAACTGAGAATAGTCATGTCGTGGCAAAATTTGTCAGAAAGGCTTACAACCATCCCACGTGCACCACAAAGTATTGTTAAAAATTTGGAGAAAAAAAATATTGCTACACGATACCGTTGTCTGTATTATTTACCTACTGTTGTTAAATCCATTCAAAACGAATTATAAAACAAAGGTTAAAAAAGGTAAAGTAGGGCCAAGAAAAGATATCAGAAACAAAACATTTACCTTCTAATTAACCCGACAATAAACTTATTCCCATTTACTGAAAGTTCATTTGCAATCCAGGTCGAATCGACCGGCCGTGTCGGGAATACTCAGCGAACGGAGGGTTGAGATATTTTAATTTATAACTAATCAGAACGCAGCAGTGTTGCCAATGTTTATATGAACGTGAACATTGGAGGGTTAAAGTCGAATAAAGTGGCTTTTAGTGTTTTTACACGATTAGGTTAGAAGGGTTATAGTTTGGCAGTTTATATTTGATGAAATGAAATTGTTTATTCTGTAAATAGGATACTGGAATCACTTTTACACGTCATATAAAAAAATATAAAAAATAAGCAAGATGAGGTCGGGTTTTCCTATCTGACTACTCTGAGAAGAAAGATCGTAACTGTGGAGTTTCTTGCCGGCTCTTCTCCTTAGGAAACGACCAATTGGAACCGTGCACCTGGCTTCTAACGTTCCATAAGTGCCCATATTGGTTTACGTGAAATATTTTTTTTTAATTTCGAAACGAAACTCAGAGTTTACAGTCTCTTATAAATTCCAGACATAATCTTGGTCAGGTCATGAGGACCATGTAGATTATGTGTCTAAGATGGTATTCTAAGGAAAGAACCACACAGATTTGAGTGAACCTGTCCAGTCAGTGCACGCATTTGTCAGTAAGTAATAAAACTTTAAAAAAACCAAACCACACCAAACTTAAAACCTAACTCCAAATAGCCTTACATATTAAAACCATTACCGAATTCAGGCAAACAATTTCTGATCAAATTCAAAAATACAATCCACCTGTATTGAACAATTTCCCGCTCCTATTGGATAATGGTCGACGGAAATGGCGTCGCGATGACGTCACAGTACTTCCGGGTGACACAGCCTACCCAGGCAATCTGGAGTTCAGTCTGCCAATATGTTGGTATGTTAGTGGGAAATTATGAGGAATTACTTGGAAGTATTTGTAGGCTGTGTTGTGTTAAAATGTTTGCAGGTTTATTTATAAAAAGAATCAGTAATGTGACTATTATGACTGAACAGAATTTTGCCCGGTTTTTGAAATCTCGCAAGCGACTTGATTGGCTCTTTTGCAGCAGCAGTTAGCTGTTGCGATTGGCTGACCGAAATATGGTCAACCAATCGCTAACGTTTAATTCGACAGTAGATTTACTAAACTTTCTTACGAGCTTGTGGCTAAGTAGTAACTGCCGCACGGGTCGATCCATCAGGTTAAGCTACGCTTGCCGGGGTTGGTCTGTGGATGGGTGACCATCTTTACATACCGAGATTCCTCCGTGCCTCTGAAAGCACGTTAAGCCGTTGGCCCCGGCTGTCATTCGTGGATCTTTGACAGTCGTTACGGGTCGTCAGAAGCCCGAAAGTCTGACAACCAGTCGTTCCAGGGTTGTGGAGGTCAGATAGGGAGTCGCTTCATGTAAAATACTGGTATTCAGCTGCATCTGGTTAGACTAGAAGCCGACTCCAATATAGTTGGGAAAAGGCTAGGCAGGTTGAGATTTACTAAACTGGGTTTGTTTGTGTTTTTGCCGACTTGAAAAATCATGATTATTTGAATTTTATTAAGTAATTTCTTTTACATCTTTTTCAGGTAAGTTCCAGAGAACAAAAATACGAGTTGAATACAAAGGTATTAAGTTTATTTTAACATAACGTACTTCGATAAACATCACTATTTATTGAGTTAAGGCGCTACCCCGAGCTAAGTGGCGCCCTCATTGAATAAACAATCGTAGCATAGCATAGATTTAAAAAAAAAAAAATGATTCTTGGAGTTTGTTACAAAGAGGATAAAGTGATTTGTGCCCGCTTGATGGCAATAGGCTCGCCCCATATTACATGGGACTTAAACATAACTGGCGAAATGTGCATGTACCAACTACAGGTACACCTCTGCCTAACCCTTCGGGGAATACAGGCGTGATGTTGTGTTATGTTATGTTGCTTACATTTCAGTAAAATGATTTCAGTCTGTGGTAGATCTTTCTATAGATTTTAGAACCAGTTTTTTATCTTTTTCGTTACAGCTGAAATACTTACCCCTAATCGTATTTTAGGTTGCAAACTTGATGTAGTCCTAGCTATTATATATCTTGAAAGCGAATTTGTGACTTGGACCGTCTTAATGTTAATGTAAAGGTTGCTTGTCCACTACGGTGTAACAAAGATTCTTTACTTTAGGTTATTTTTTCGTATCGACACGAGCTTTACGAGAATATCTATGGGAACATTTCAATTCTGTAAAGTTCACTTGGAACTTCACTCAAGTGAGCGCACACAATTCTAAAGCGAACTCATTTGTTTTTAAAGTAAATCATCGCGGATTCACAACGAGACAACGTTCGAATTTCAAAATGGTATATGGAAAAAAACAGCCGAGCATCATTTATTTATCAATGTCACAAGACTTCACTATTCAAAATTGGATCTCAAGAATTGACCACCCCACGTTACACCCCAGTGGTTAGCAACACTAGCCGGTCACTACTCTCGTTGGCAGTGTTTCAGGGCATAAATTGGCACACGCGATAAAACTGGTGGCTCGGTCAGCGACACGTCTGGCTAGAATTGTGTAAGATTGTGCCTTCTTATTTTATTAGAGGTCGTGTATGCTTTGCTTGGGTTGGGACGTTATTTTTGTAAGTGAATCAGACGGTTTAGGGGGACGTTTTTCGCGTGCGTAAATTGCTGTGGGCTGTTCCAAAAAAATCTGATGAGAATGTAAACAATGAATGCAAATTTTAGTGTCACTTCAAATTGAGTTCTTTGATTTGTTTATTTGAACACTTTTATTTTTTATTTTTTAATAAATGAGGTCCAATAGTATTTGATGCAAATTCAAACAAACCCTGTTCAAGAATCACTCGCTAAATTGTAATTGAAAAATCATCGACGAAGATTGAGGTTATAAAATTAACCTGAATTGTCAATTGAATAATATCTTTAAGTTGATCTTAAATTAGAATTTCGGGTACCTAAATAAGTATTCAAATAATCACCACAAATTGGTCCACAGGTACGTTTCTGGTTCATTTTTTTACATTTCGATCATAATAATATACTTTTGGACCTCTATTTTTATGTGGAAATTATAATGGATCTTTCAGGGAAGGACGGACTTCTAGCTATTCTCAGCCTCCGAGATCTCTGAAGGAGCGCATCGGGGTGCCCGAAATTTTGCACTACGTTTTTTACCGTCCCAGTCTAGAAGATCATCAATTAGATTATATAGAAACATTTGGTATATAAACATATACCAAATGTTTTCGACGAGCGCTGATCCTGCCACGACACACTGTCACGCAGTTTGACAGGTTTATAAAATGTATACAAATTTTTGGTCCAAAATAAATGATTTATTTATTTATTATTATTAATAATAATAATAATAAATAAATAAATCATTTATTTTGTCGAAAACATTTGGTATATAAACAATCTAATTAAACATCAAGTAGGTAGATATAGATAGTGCAATCCACGACGACGCGCCCCACTCCGCTCCACTCCGTACAGCTTACAGTACAATATTCGCGGAGTGGGGCGCGTCGTCGTGGATTGCACTATCTGGGGCCTTATTATGAAGTATTAATGCCATCATTATTCCACTGCGAAAAAAGGATGGTGCTACGGGCCTCATATAGCTCCGTGACTCCGTCTCTCACTGACACTGGAATAGTGGTGGCATTAATACGTCATAATACGGCCCTAAAGCCATCATTATTCCACTGCGAAAAAAGGATGGTGCTAGCGGCCTATGAATAGCTCCGTCTCTCACTGACACTGGAATAGTGGTGGCATTAATACGTCATAATACGGCCCCTGTACAGATAGTTTAAATGGACGGTAACAATATTATTTTTTTCGGTTATCGGTTCAGTGTCCCGCAACCGATTAATTATTGTGTTAAAATTAATGTTCTCCTTCTAATTATCTTCGTTGGTAGTTCTAACTTCTATGACTGTGAAATGATTTCTCCGGGACTTGTACAGTTGTTCTGCTTCACCATTAATTCTAGCTTACTGAGCTTCTAGGTTCTGGTCCTTAATCGTTGTAGGTATAGGAAAACGTTCTTAGGAGACTCTCCTTAGCTTTTTGTGTAGGTAATTGCTAACTTCATAAAATGGAATTCAGAAATCTGTATACATTTAACTCCAACCCCGATTTATTCAAAATTAAGACCCACCGAACAGCCCGCACCGCTGTCTCATAGACTAAAGCCTAGCTAACTCTTAGCTACCTGTACGCAAAGTTTCAGTAAGTTAGTTTCAAGTTCAGTGAGCGGTAGCACGGTTACAATAACCGTTGTTATTATCTATTCAGGCAGGGTCGGGCCAGTTAATTTGTTTTCTTGAGGCGCGGATCGATGGCAGTCCGCGCGTGATGTTAGTCTACATTGTTCTACGGTACGGCTTTTTGTTGTAAAGGAACATAGATGAAAGATGGAGTACTCTTTATTATGTACACTAAAGGAGGGAGGGGGTTGTGTAAGGGATCACCAATTAGTTTTAATACGGGTCCGTTTTTTTTAAATAATATGACTGTCGCGTTCCGTTTGGTAGAAGATTACTGGCAACTAGGATTATAAAATTAACTAAGAAATAAAAAGAAAAGTCAACAAAAATAATAAAGTAATGAATATTAATAACTTTTTCTTTTTTTTACTTTGAACTATCTGAAGTCTGGAGTAAAGTTGGTGCCAGCTAAACTAAAAAAAAATTGTTATTAATTTTAAATTAAGTTTCAGTTATAAATTTTACTATTTACTTATTATACCCACCCACAATGTGGGTGTACCTACTACAGGTACACCTCTGCCCAACCCTCCGGGGAAACAAGGCGTCATATATGGCGACTCCAACCTAGCTAAAATAAATGAGTGCAGTCCCTAATATCCTTCTTGTCCTACTAATATATTTATAATATGTCGTAGGATGATTTGATAAGTCGAAATTTTCGTGAAAACCCTAGGATATTGCGAAAACTCACTGTCACTGTTCTAACCTAACCTATTTCAACCAAGTTGCTCGTAGAAATGTTTTCACCATTTTCTAATTATCCGTATTTTCGCAATATTCCTAGGGTTTTCGCAAAAATTCTAATGATCATATCATCCTACGAAATATAGGACTTAGGTACACTAAAAGACTTCGACACCGTTTGACAGTTGACCATGAAAGTTATGTATTTAGGGGTATCTAACAGTTTAGCACAGAGGAAAAAAAAATCTTGCCTCCACGCATTTAAAGCCAAGGGCAAAAAGCTAGTCATATTATGAATGCGAATGTTGATATGTTTATAATTAATAGCCCTTTAACGGCTGTACGTATTTTAGTAAAAAAAATGCACATAGAAAGGTTATGTCCTGATTTAAAACAGGATAATTTGAATCCGGATTTATAATTTGATGCTAATTTCCATATCATATTTGTGTGACTTATCGGATTTACCTATTTCTTTAGCTTGATCCCTAGAAAGACACGTTATTTGGTAAAGTTTTATCGAGTGATTCCCACGATAATATACATGTTAAATGATTTATGTTAAAAAAGGCTCTCGCAGACAGGCGGGGCACGTCGCTGGTAGAACCATTTCCGTAACGTTTTCATAATAGAAATTGTTCCACTAGAGTCGCGTCGCGCCTATCTGTGTGAGCCTTAATCCTTTCAATATTTTTACGCATACACAAAAAATTAAATCATCCAATTCAAAGCACACACGGCACAAACAAAATATACTTTTTACAAAAAAAAAAACATTCTCTTTACAAATTAACCCCCCAACTCGTCCCGTGCTACAACGCGACCCAACCCTAGCGTGTCTACGTGTCCTTAACCCTAACGCTTGTAATTCAGAGCGCCGCGCAATTGTGTTACCGAACACTGTTTCATCTACTGCGGACACCCCTTATTGGCACTCCGCGTTTTAGGGTTCCGTGGGGCGAAAAATGTAATGATAAAAGGTGTATGATTGTTTTATTTGGTGATAAGTAATTGATATATGGACTGGAAGAAGTGGCGGGTGAAATAGGCAGGCGGAGTTGTTGTGATTGTTCCTTTCGGGGTCGAATGCGGATTGGACTGGCTCTGAAGTGTGGATGGCCCATGCCTGAGCTGCAGCGAAGTAAAGTCAAAAGACAATAACAAATTCTTCCTCTCCTAACTCACTGATTTGTGTTGTGCCCATAGATATCCAGAGATATGCCTTCATTGCGGAATAGTAAGGAATCCTAGTGCGACCGCTTATCTCCCACCAAAATAATTACAACATTAACAAATAGTGTCCTTACGACACACACTTAAAATTTGAACTCGCACACTAAGAAGAAAGCAGCTACACTAAATCAATTTCTAATAGCACACATACATAGAATGGGCGGGGCTTTCACTTGTAAACATTTGCTATTTGCGAACATTCAATGCACACGCATGCAATTAGGGAGTCGAAAGCGATGGTCGATAATTTTTATCGATATTTACTTTAGCACATTCTTGTATTATTATAACTTCGTTTAATTTTCTTTATATAATTTATTTTGTTTTTATACCTATCCGAAAATATGGGTTATTTTTACTAAAAATAAAATGAGTTTTTTTTTTATATTGTATTACCGGGTAAAGGGTACCCTCTCTGTTAAATATTATGCTATACACGAGTAACTGTATTGAAATAACAATGTCTTTATTTGCTTCAAACAAAATTAAATTACTTAATAACAAATTTAACTCATACTATACATGTAATACGAGAATATCCATTGACTTCTGTAAAAAAAGATTCGACTGCAATAGTACGCATGTCGATAAAATCAGCCGTACGCACTCGATTGCACCTCTCTAAATCCAAAACGTTCAGTTCCGTTCGGAAAGATTCGGGCTAGTTCGTATCGCTCCGGACGTAAGTTAGTAAATGATTTAAAATATTAAACAGTGACTTAAATGTTTACTTACCGGTCGTAGAACACGACATTTGTCTTCAGGTTGATGGTACTAGACCTATTTTTACAAATTATTACTGCACAGCTCGGCATTTTGGTTTTTTACGCATCAATAGTACACTGTACGCAGTTGCAAAGCGACTGAATGAAGCGTACAGCCGCCTTTCGAACATAAGCCCAATTTAGCAATGTCGAGGCGCCACGTGCCACGCCTCCAAGGCATATCCCTCGATATCCGTGGTTGTGCCCAACAGGGTCCATATATTATGATCTAATTATAATTTTACCACCTAAGACTACCTACATGTGGTATGCAAAAAAAGTATTGAGTACTAATTGCATGTAGAAAAGGTAACGCGATCAAAAAAAAAAAAGTCTTACAAGTCCGCCATTTTGATTTTATAACAACCTAACCTTATCTATAACCATTGCGCAACCTAGACGAATCGATAGATATTTATATTAATCTATCCAGCCGTTGGGATGCTTCGAGGGTATAATTAATAAAGATTCCCACATATTACAAAGATACGCGTGAAAAACAACACAGTCTCTGCTCTCGCGCAGTCTCAATAAACTGCTGTCATGTTTGGTCAAATTAAACTCAAAAGCAGTGAGCTGTGGTGGCCCAGTGGTAGTTGTAGGTTCGAACCCTGACAGCCGCTTTTCTTTGTGTAAATAATTTCATCACCACTGCTCTCAAAACGGTGAAGGAAAACATCGTGAGGAAACCGGCATGTCCTAGAACCAAAAATTCGAAGACATGTGACATCTACCAACCCGCACTGGGCCCGCGTGGTGGATTACGGTCCACTCTCTGTGCCTGCGTCCCAGCAGTGGGACAATTATAGGCTGGTTATGCTAAACTCAAAAACCATTGATCAGTAAGAAGTGGCAACATTTTAACTTGTGAATAACAGCTCTCGAGAACAGAGCCGCTAAGACGTTAGCCGGCAACCTAGGGGAGTGCTAAGCTTTCAATCCACATATACCACTGTAATGTATTTGCAATAGTTCTTGCCGTAGTATTATTCAAGTAACTTCGAAATTCAAACGGAGACACCGTTTGAATTTCGAAGTTGTGAATCCGCGATGATTTAAGTACTTTAAAAACAAATGAGTTCGCTTTAGGACTGTGTGCGCTCAATTGAGTGAGGTGAGCAGTGAACTTTTTTAGAATAGTTTTAATGATAGATGTTTTACTCTATATAGCGATAAACTATGTCTATAACTCTACAAAACAACTTCGATATGATTAAACTACGCAAGTTACCATACCAATACGGAACCCGCCTCATACAATGGTACGCGCCAAAAATTCGCCAAATTACAGACGCATTGAATGAAGCACCTCTCCAGCTCTCGATTAACTGTTTCATCCTACGGAACCCCCCTCTTTTATCCTCTGTCAGGGTTCCGTATTGAAAAACCCCAGTTTTAGGGCATTGATTGTGTCCATCGAGTGAAAGGGGGGGAGGTGTGGCGTAAAAAATCGAGATCTGTTCGTTTGTGGACTCAAAAGTGTGTGATGGAGAGGAATTTTGATGAAATAGTATTGTTTTCGACTGGCTATGTAAGGGTTGCTTTGTTTTATATTTGGGTATTTGCTGTTATATAAGGGTTTATCTAGTTCTAATACTAACGTAAAAGTCAGCATACAGAATAAACATACGTCACGCCTGCATGCTCCGTAGACGTGGTAGATGTGTGTCACAGTCATGAAAAAGGAGGCGAACCCATTGCGATAAACTGGCCACTCATCCAAACTAGGGGTTTCGACTGAGTATTTTCTTAAACGAAAATACAATAGCACTTTGGCCGACTCGGGGATGAAACCCTGAAATAAAAGATGTCGCAATTTTTTTTTGTTTTTTTTTTTTAGAAAAAACCTTGCCCCACTCTAGGATTTCTCCTGTATCGTGGGTGCGTTTACAAACATTTATACTCACATACACACACAGCCAGACCCGAAACAACTACTTGTACTTGCACTGGAACCACGAGGCAGTCAAATCTTATAAAGATCAGCCTAGTCTTTTCCCAATTATATTGGGATCGGCTTTCTTTATAACCGGATGTAGGTGAATAGTATTTGACATGGAGCAACTAAAAAAATAGAGGTAATTTAAAAAAAAACCGCATCTGTTCACTACGTTTAGCATGAACACAATTGAAACGGATTTTGTCGACGGAAGAATAGACAAAATGACAGATAAATAATCACAATCTGTCATTTTGTCTATTCTTCCGTCGACAAATCCCGTAGAAAACCCGCTTCTATGGTTGTCATGCTGCGCGTGCAGGAGTTGATCTTGCAATTATCCTAGTTCTCCACTCACCGCTAAACACAAAAACAGCGTGAATATAAGTAAAGGCAAACACGTAATGACGTCAGCGTGGGCGGAGGGCACACGATCGTTCCCATGACGACACTAAACTCCAGCCTTATGTACTCGGCCTAATGATATTGTGGCTTTGCAAATATTGTGCGGAAAAAATACTTGTGGACTCTGTCGATGTGTGTTTTTAGTAGTTAATGTTTAGATTAGGAAAATCCTTGTGAATGAGTTTTTTCCGGGAAAGTACTTCCACCGTACTTACAAACTAACCGTAACCAAAGTTTTCTGTGATTATGTTAAAATTACTTGAGATCCGCTAATATTAAGAAACTTCGGGCACACACATTACACTTTACAGTCTCAAAATACAAAAGCGCGTAGAGCACATTATATGTTTACGTTGTTGTTTGAGATATCACTCCGAACCATGGACCGTCATCAGTAATCCTATTATGTAAACCTCAAGGCGGGATTCCACCAAAACTGTGTTCAGCACAATCGTTCACAAACGTTTTGTGGAGAACTCCAACAGTGCACGTACGGAACTGCAGTCTGTTAGTCTCTGTGTCCACCACCGGCAGATCTGTGCGTGTTGTGCAGCACATTTGTAAATGTTTATTTGAGTGAGTCCTCCGGAAGAATCATTTGTGTTTAGTGTCCCACACTGGTGAAATCGCGCCTTTACCTACTCAAGTGAGCGCACACATTTCAAAAATCGAACTCATTTGTTTTTAAAGTAAATCATTGGGGATTCAACACGAGTCGCCGCCGTTGGAATTTCGAAGCTATGTTCAGAGAATACTACTACAGTTCCTTTGTTACTTCTTCAATAAATTAATGGTATCCTAATATACTTCGTCAGGTATAGCATTCCGAGAAACAGTGGTCACGTGGGATACCCAAGTCTACGTCATCACATCTGTGTTACCAGTAGTGTGTTATAATAACTCCCCAACCACCTTACCTGTGCGAATCCGATAAAACAATGAGGTTTTAATTAAGAATTGCGTTGGTATAATATTTAAATTGACCATTTAAATGATTTGTATATATTTTTTAACAGAATTACTGAAAATCTTTCCTTAATTCGTGTTTCGTTGCAATAAAGTGGCAACTGGATAGTGACGTAAGCATGTGTCACTCCCGGAATGCCAGACCTTGTTTTTTTAGACCATGGTATGCGACTATTACTGTCCGACCGTCGAGAGAATGCGTTCCTGACACCTGTCAGTTGGACAATTGCTAGTAGTAATAAGGATCAAATTCGCAAAACACATATTCGTTAGTATGAAACTGACAGCTGTCAAGAACGGATTCTCTCAGCAGCCGGACTGTAGTAACTAGTAGCGACCATTATGCAGTATATATAATTTTAAAATATAATAATGTTGTTTTTTTTTTATTTCACCTAATCAAAGTACTGGCCCAAATTATTATACAATTTTGCCATTTTGATGGCAGTTTGTTTATCCCTTTACTGTAGAAGTCTGCCGGACGGGAGGCGATGAAGTCAGCGAAAGCGTTTTCTACTGCATCTCGGGTGTTGAATTTATTCCCACTTAAAAAATTGTTTAAATTTTGAATGAAGTAGAAATCTGTTGGGGCAAGGTCCGGTGAGTACGGTGGGTGACGGAGAGCTTCCAGCTGTAACTCTTGTAGCTTTGCGATGGTCTGTCGTGAAGTGTGAGCTCGCGCGTTGTCGTGGAGAAGCAATGGGGAAGAGCGATAGACTAGTTTTGGTTGTTGAATTACGAGCTTCTCCATCATTGTTTGCAATTCTTGGCAATAGACATCTGCCGTCACTGTTGTGCCATTCGGTAAGAAGCTGTGATGTACTGGTCCACCAGACAGTCACCATGATCTTCCTATGAGTAATCTTTTTTTTAGCGCACTGATTAGGTGCTGTACCCGGGTCCACCCACTGAGACGAACGCTTACGCTTGTCGTACAGAATCCACTTTTCATCGCAGGTAACAATTCGATTAAGAATTCTCTCGTTTCTATGCCGATTCAGTAGTGCTATGCATGCTTCGACGCGTAAATCTCGCTGTTGGTCGCTTAGTTCTCGTGTTACCCACTTATCTAGCTTTTTTATCTTTCCGATTTGACGCAAGTGCTTTAATGTTGTTTTGACACTAACTCCAAGGCCCGCAGCAAGCTCAGCCGTAGATTGAGTTGGATCCGCTTCCACTATCGCCTTCAATTCGTCGTTGTCGCCAATGGTTACCGGCCAAACGCGAGGCTCGTTCTGCAACTCAAAATTTCCAGATTTAAAACGATTGAACCAATAATGGACCGTGTTTATGCAAGCAGTGTTAGGCCCGTACATGTCGTTAATGTTTTGTGTTGTTTGCGCAGCGGTATTTCCACGTAGGAACTCATATTCGAAAATTGTACGAATTTTCAATTTATCCATGGCGCCAAAAACTACCACAATGTCACAAAAACAAAAACTATCTAAAAATAAATGACTGAATTTGAAATTAAATTAACACGTCTTACGAATAAAATTCATTTGAATTTCGAATTGCGCGCCAATCCACAGATAATTAAATCTGAAAATGCTGGTTATAGAATCTCCAATTACATAGGTAAAGACCTATTATTTTCAAATAGCTTTTCATAGTGTTCGATAAATCTCTATCTCCCGCAAATAAAATCTCCGTGGTTGCACTAAACGCAAGTAGGTCGCTGAGCTTGCCTGACTGCGTCCTACCCTCACATTTTATTGCTGACTACCCGCCTTCTACAAATATGAACGAAGGTGGTGACGCTTGCTTATCTTTCATGTCTTTCTTGCTGTCATTACCTTTGTGCATTCGTGTTGGCTTGCAGCAAAATCTGCAATTGCTGTGTCTTGGAGAAACGTATTGGTGATTGCAGTGTTTTATTATTGCGTATTTCTCAGTTAGGGGGCAATATCGATATTCTAAGGTATGGCCCGTAATTACCGCGACAGAGATATTCGTATGACGACCGGGGCGGCATCGGGACCGGGACAGATACAAAGGAGTCTTGATAATTATGTAACGCACGTTCCCTAGAAGTCCTAGGACTGCCGTTGGCGTTGGAAATCAGTTTTAGATGTTGAATTATTTCTTTTGGACTAGCTGAGCTTCAAAGTTTCGGCACTTTTCTATGTGCCTTTTATCTACCTCTATCTTAATATTATTAATTCAAGTCTATTTTCGTCGTTCGTTTGGGTCACTTGTCTGTGTGACCGCGTTGTTCTTCTAAACTATGCAACGGATTTTGATGCGGTTTTCAACATTTTTTTTTTTTTTTTTTCTGATTAGTGAAGAACTCTCGATGCTTTATTAAGTTTTAAAAACCGCGCGAAGCAGGGACATAAAAATAATTAGAACCAGTAGCTCCGTACAATATGTTTCCATCTTTAGCAAATTAAATCACAATAGAATTGGGCGGTGTCGGTGACATTATGTGGAACATGCAGAATATGCTGACAGTGTTTCTCACTGGTTTTATTGCTGAAATCTACCGGCTAGAGATATGGACGACAGGTGCCAGGTTTTGGAACATGCTAACCTTTGTAAAATTTTGTGATTTATTTGTACTAGATTGCGATTCAAGTGAAACCGCGAAGACCTGGTTTAAACCATGATTTCCATGTACCCGCCGGATTCTATAGTATGTCCTTCGGATGGTGTATTAATAATTGTTGTAATTTTGTCTCACGAAGCGACGCACGCTTTACTTGTGATAACCAAGTGTACAAACACGCTGTCTGTCTGTTTGTTCCGTCTAAACTCCGAAACGGCTGGACTGTTTATGACAGCGCTTTCACTGGCAGATAGCTGTAGTGCTATTCTGTAACCATCTCACCGTGAAAACTTAGGTGAAGTGAGCTCGGAGTGAGCTGTCAGTCCCTAGCAGCAGGTGAAATGAAAGCTCACTCCGAGCTCACTTCACCTAAGTTTTCACGGTGAGATGGTTACAGAATAGCACTGCTGATGTAATAAGGAGTTACTCAGGGTAATTTTATTTTTGAAAGAAAATATTTTAAATATTAGAAGAAGTGAATATTTACTACAAAATTATTTACACCACTTGCAAATATAACTGGAATTAAATACGTGTGTTGATAAAACGGTTCATAGTCAATCCAACTCCTAAAGGAGCCAGTTGACACACATAAGATGGCCATGTGACCCAGATGCGTCAAGTACCAGGTACGACAATTTTATGGCCAATCTATTTAGGTACGTAACGTATCGACGTTTGAGGTTAAACTTCCAACTTCTTAGGGCGACATATGCTCACAACGTACTTACACTTGTGCTATTTTGTAAAGTTCACTTGGAACCTCACTCGAGTGAGCGCACACAATTCGAAAGCGAACTCATTTGTTTTTAAAGTAAATCAAATCAAATCAAAACGAGACACCGTTCGAATTTCGAAGTGATGTTTAGAGAGACAGAGAACCTTACTCAAAAGGTCACTTAGACATTCTTTAGCCACACAGTGACCGCTATTCTTTTGACATGACATATCAAATTCTAGTTATGTCCTGTTTTATTCAGTCTACACGACATCGCTGGAGCTATATTCTAGACAGAAGGACAAATGATCGAGATGGATGGAAGGACAAAAAGTAGGTAACGTTTTATTTTAGTCTGCTGATAATCTGTCACTGTGTCGGTTCACAAAGTTTTTTTTTTTAAGCCAAGCTTTCTATGACAGCTATCACAGAAGCGGCGCCATTCCAAAGACAGAGCTAACGTCTCATATCCCTGTAACTACACTTGAGGGCCAATCTTGAGGTGACAATGATAAAATGATAAATGATTTTATGTCTGTTAGTAGGTTTGTACAAACACTTAAACTCATCAGTCATATTTTAAAAACTATATGCGTTTCCTATCTGATTACTACTCTGTGAAGAAAGGCCGACACAGACGCAGAATCGCTTTCAAAGTGTCAAAATTGTATTTCTTGCTTGGCTTGGCTTGTAATCTTCTCATTATTTGAAATGAAATACCAACAATTCAAATTTCAACTTTATTAGTCGCAAACTTGTAATGGAAATCGTGTCATTTGGTTTAAATTGGTTTTTATTTTTAATATTGTATTTATCATAAATATAGATTATTTTATATTTTGTGAATGTGAGAACGTTGTAGCCCTTGTGAACTGTAGATCTGATGACAGTTTGCTATTTTTTTGTACCTGGTACTTGTTGACAGGCCTACACTGTCGTCCCATACCTATCAACACAATATTTTTAAAACAACATTGTAAAAGCCAATTATTACTAAAAAGAGTAACCGTGGAGTTTCTTGCCGGCTCTTCTCCATAGGAAACGACCAATTGGAACCGTGGAACTAGCTTCTGACGTTTCATAAGTGCCCATGTAGGTTTATAAGATTTTTTAATTTTTTATGTATTTCGTATTCTACTACCTCTTATAACAGGATTGACATAAGCTTTTCGGGAGCTTTTGTCAATCGAATTCATTTTTGACTCATCCATCATTGTTATCGCTGATAGAATGTCACTTAGGCTCTCAGCACCCTTACAGTACCATTCAAACCGAAACTTCATGGCAGAAATAGAGTTCGAGCTCCTTCAGAAAGATCTAAACTTCATAACATCACGCCAGTAATCCCCGAAGGGTTAGACAGAGGTGTGCCTATACTATAGTATACCCACATTTCACTAGTTATGATTAAATCCCAGGGGCCGAGCCTTTTGCCATCAACCGGGCACAAATCCAGACTCCGGGCTGCTACTGAGAAATTCCTGGTGGAAAAACCCATGACTTCATGCTCAGCAGTAGGGCTTGCGTCCACTAGATCAACGAGGCTGTCAAGTGAACGAAGCGAGCTCCACTTCATCATTACTTATCTACTTCCTCACTCTTTTATATTCTGATAAAGAATGTATGTTCGCTTTACAATTCCTAAAGGTATCGCTGCATATGGTCACAGAACCAGTGTTCTGTGTGCTCGTGACACATCTGGGTCAGTACCCAGATGTGTCACGAGCTAGGTACCGACCATTTTATAGTGAATTTATTTACGTACCAGTTTGGGAGGCACAGCGCCCGGTGCATGCGATCGTTCTAAGCAAATACTGCAAATATGTTGATGTTATCGGGTCTTCCGCATAACATATCTATCATCATGCTTGCATTCCTCGAAGATGTAGGCACGGGTGTAGCATCCAAAACTACCATCTTGCATTGACCATTAATTATTTCACCTGGAGTGCTATTTTGTAAAGTTAACTTGGAACCTCACTCAAGTGAGCGCACTCAATTCAAAAGCGAACTCATTTGTTTTTAAAGTAAATCATCGCGGATTCACAACAACGAGACACCGTTCGAATTTCGAAGTAATGTTTAGAGAATAACACTACTGTTCCAAAGAGGCATTTGAACTGTAATGAGTCGTAATATACAGGCTGATATTATAAGACCTAGCTACTGTACCAAAACGCAGAAATTATCCCCACACATATAATTTAAGGTAATTCTCCCCTTGTTAAACCCGTGCCGCGTATTTCGCTCAAGCCACTTGTTTATTAAGGTATGTATACACACAATGAGAGCTACGCTTGCGGAATGTTAACATGGCCCTAATCATTTGCTACGTGATACTAAAGTACATGTAATTGATTTTGAATATGAATATTATGTTGTTATGATTACTTCGTTTGTCGTTATGTGGGGTTTGATTAGAGACTAAATTGATCGTTTGTTTATCCTGCTGTTACATAACATTATACTTTGCCGTCAAAATAAGCATGGGATTTGATTCTGAGGTGTAAATAAAAGAGCCTCCGCGAGTAATAATGATCAGGGAAATGAATTGTTAACCGAATTGACACCCTTCGTCAATTTGATATTTCATGCAACTGCCAAAGAATGACAGTTGTGATTTGGTTATACGGACAATTTAAGGTTGGAAGTCAAATTGCTTAACTTTCCTGACTTCACATGAACAAACAATTTCTTTTTTGCCTTTTTTTTTGTAAAATCTTGGTATTGCCGTAAATTGCTCAGTACCTATTGGCGAATCGTCATATTAAACCACAATAATTGCCATGCAATTAATTGCCCGTGAAAGTTTGAAGCTTCGTGCAGACTAGCGCGACGCGACACCGGCTATTGTTATACCGTGAAGTTTTCTTGGAATTTGTATTGTTCGAGTCGCGTCGCGCCGTCGCGTCGCGCTAGTCTGAACGAGGCTTTAAGCGTTTTGTTGTCCGGCGCACTCTGGACAGTCATCTACGCTACCACCTTGATGACATGGTAATCTTGTTACCTAGGAATGAACTGTTCTAATATGCACAATTCGTGTCAATACGAACGAAGAATAGACCCGTCGAATCAATTTTTGTAACTTCTTGAGTTCGGTGTGTCCTTTTCGACTTTCTGGGAAGAAACACCGAAACAAAGTCTATACGGTCAAGGCGTTCCAAAATCCTGTGCTAGTGTACCTACCTATCTATACCTACTCGATGGATTGAGACATCACTTCGAAATTCGAACGGTCTCTCGTTGAGAATTCGCGATGATTTACTTTAAAAACAAATGAGTTCGATTTTTAATTGTTTGCGCTCACTTGAGTGAGGTTCCGAGTGAACTTTACTGAATATCATTTAGGTAGGTTTATGACATTTAAAAAAATAAGTCAATGTCAATAAATCTGACTTATCTGATTGTAATCTGAAACATACTTACAGGTCAAGGTCTCTTTCAAATTCCTGTACCTTCTAGTGTACCTACCTATAACTACTCGATAGTATGAGGCTTGGTCGCTGCTATGTACCTATTCATGTGCTGTAAGTACACAATGGACGACCGATATTAGCCCATGTTTGTACGGTTTTACTGCTGCCCATACATTGGATCCCTTAGCTTAGGGATCGAGGGCCGGCAGAGCGATATCCCTTACCAAGGATCGCTGGAGGTGACACATTGAATATACTTGCTTAAATGCACATCTGTGCTTTTCTCTAAAATTCACTTGGAACCTATCTCTAGTGAGCGCACACAATTCAAAAGCGAAATCATTTGTTTTTACCCGACTACGGCGAACCAAAAAGGAGGGTTATGATTTTGACCGGTATGTATGTATGTCCATCTGTTACCTCAGAACTTCTAAACTACTGACCATACTTTTACAAATGACGTAAGTATCGTTGGAAGCGTCTTGATTGTCCGCTGGATACAGCCTATGTGACCTAATATTAAATTCAATATGGCGCCCTCTAGAGGACATAGTCATGAACTAGAAAAAAAAAAAAGTGCCATGTTGGGTATCAATTACTTACAAATATGTATATTTATATCATATTGTCTAAGTAAATAAATATGTGCAAATTGTTAAAAACAAGCATAAGTGAGACTGCTACGTACAGCGCGATTGTAAAATCAACAATAAAACTTAAACATAAAAATTGCTCTGCAAATACTTATAACAAAATTATAACCCCAAAACAATTTAAATCAAAAGTATCTAAGTTCAAAAAGTAAAACCGACTCCGACAGAAATCAAGACATAAGTACAAAAATGGTATTGGTAAAGCCGTGGCCATTATAATTTTGTAGGTGTACAGGCATGCGACCACGGACCTTGACCATTTTTGTACATGTCTTGATTTCTGTCTGAAACTTTTTCTTGTTTCATAATTTATAGAGCGTGATTTTTCAGTAGTCGGGTTTTAGTTTTGAACCGGACACCGTTCGAATTTCGAAGTGATGTTTAGCTTTAGAGAATAATACTACTGAAATTGCAATTAAAACAAAAGAAATATGGCCATGTAGGTAGCTGCTAAGTATGATTCTGCTTCAATCATATCGGTAATAATGCCTATGTTAAGGAAGCACACTAAATACCTACTTAATAAACTGATTATTGTTAGTAAGTACATCTGCACATGTCAAAATAGTATCAAGTCGAATCATGTGTGGATATTAATCAAGTCGGGACATGAAGTCCAGTAGGTAGCATCAAATCTGGAAAGTTTTGGTCCAGTTCTAACATGTCAACTAATATAGAATGTTTCGAATAAATAATCCAACAAGTTAGAACAAGAAAGTCTAGTAAAATCTAAGATTCCTGACACAAAATCAGGTCTCTAGCAATAACCAATGTACCTATAGACACCGACTTAACTAAAAGATGTGTTAGACATTTGTCCGTGTCTACAGGTAACTAAAAATACCTTATTTTCTCTTGTTTACCTGTCCTTATGTAATAAAAGGTATATAACTCCGTTGTCAGTCATAATACAATGTTTTGATTATGACTACAACACTGACTAGACTATTTCCCACCTGAATACCTATTTAAAACAATGAGAATACCTATCTGTGTTTATAATTACGTAATCCATTGTTCTAGAAGTAATTATCATGTCATAACTTGCACCTGCGCAACCCTGCCTCCCTCATTCGCGTAAACACCCTCGTCATAGCAAAATGGGAAATACCCAGCTATACCCCGACCCTCTGTCGCGTCCCTGAATAGCGAACTGCCCTGATGTATAGGAGCAAATTATTGTGTTTGCACAAATGGTACCCGCTACTTGCCCTATAGTAAAAATCTACTTAAGGTATCGGGTCTAATTTTACAATTGTAGTTGCCTAGTACTCTCTTAGAAAGTCTCAGATTCTTAGTCAGTTGAGCTTTAACTTCGTTCCTACAAACATCTCGCTACTTGAGGTATAAATTCGTGCTGAATAGAGTATTAAATTCGGATTACATCTAGCTCTAACCTTTGTCTGTATTACTGTTGTGTATTTTAAATATATTGTGTGTGTGTTTTATGTGCAATATACGTGGATTTGTTACATTAGCTGCTTGTGGTTTTTCTACTGTGCCAAACCTTACAACAAACCGCCCCCTTCAAACGACATAAGCTGGTCGTTTACATTTTGGTCATTCGACAGCCGGATATCGTTTACATTTTGGTCCTTCGAAAGCCGGATAAGGTTCCAAGTAACCATGAGTCAGCAGGGGTCCATCACAACACGCAGCAAGCTAAGGAAGCTAGCCGAACAGCAAGAAGCACGTAAGGATGACAGCACAACGGACACCAGGTTGCAGTCCGAAAGGGGACCAGGTTCGCCGTCTGTGGCGCCGACCATGGCATCAATGGATCGCCGGAAATCGACCAGCAGAGCGTCATCCAGAAGTAGCCGCAAGAGTGTCGATTTCTTACGAAAAAGAATCGAGTACGAGGCCGAAAAGGAAAGAATCATCCTAAATGAAAGCCTTCTCAAGGAACGAGTCCAGCTAAATGAGAACCTCCTCAAGGAAAAGGAAAACCTCCTCAAGGACAGGGAAAATCTCCTCAAGAAAAGAGTGGAGGCCGACATTGCCGAGATAGAGGCAGCTACCGAGAGCGAAGACGACGCCTCCAATTCAGACGCGAGTACAGCACAGCGGGTCGACCAGTGGATAGATACGACGCCGCAAGTTGGCCAACAGGAAACAGTGTTGCGTAATCCAGTTAGTGTTTTACGGCAATCGAGTACAGTGTTATGTCAACCGGATGCAGTGTTGTGTACCCCGTCTGCGGAGCGCAGGCCCATGGAATTGGCCGCGCCCCGGATCCCTAACGTGAGTTATTCACAAACCGTAAGTACGCTTGATCCGACTACATACCGTAATAATGTGTCGCACATACTAGGTACACCCGTGCCGGTACCGTATTCGAGTACGATACCTAAAGCACGGACGTATACACCAATGCCTACCGAGAGAGTTACGTCCCGATTACCGACCAATAACCCCGTCTTTACCACTCCGGCCGCAAGTGGACCTCGCGTTTCGATACCCGAGTCGGATTCACAGCGGCAGTTGAAGTACGGAGATGATGTTAAAGAAAGACGGCGGGAGTCTTCGGTTGAAAGGGACTCTGTGTTAGATAGGCTGGCAGAGGCAATAACCAGTATGGGGAGACCGCGACCGGTACCGCGACAGGCGTACGAATTACCACATTTTAGTGGTGATCCATCCGAGTGGATATGTTACAAAAATATGTACTGGGATACCACTCAAGAGTATAGTTATAAAGTTCACGAGAACTTAGCCCGGCTTAGAACGTCTTTACACGGCGAAGCTAGAACCTCAGTGGAGGATTTATTAAGTTCAGGTACGGATCCCAACGACATAATGCACGCGCTCGATCAAGAATATGGTCACCCGACTTTAATATTACAAAGCGCGTTACAAAAGATTAGGGACCTACCTAGAATATCGGAAAGCTGCCGCGAGCTTAGAAAGTTCTCGTCAACCGTGCGAAATGTAGTAGCCCTACTTAAAAATATTAAAGCTGACGGCTATCTTAACAATCCACAACTAGTTAGCGAGCTATTAAACAAGCTAACTCCTATACAACGCGCGCGGTACGGGGACTTTGCCATGGGGTTAGATAACGTGCAGGGGGTGGACCTAAGAGTCTCACCTAACCTAGAATACTTATCTCACTTTTTAATACAATTAACGCATACAACTTCGTATTATTTACAGCCATCTATAATAG
Organism: Xanthia togata; assembly: GCA_963853775.1. Taxonomy (NCBI): domain Eukaryota; kingdom Metazoa; phylum Arthropoda; class Insecta; order Lepidoptera; family Noctuidae; genus Xanthia; species Xanthia togata. The sequence goes on along the minus strand of OY970817.1, from coordinate 6,290,233 downwards.
AACCTAGTGCTTCTACGCCCCCAATTAGGCAACAGGAACAAGTCTTCGGTCAACGACCCATGAATACCGCGCGTCAACTATTCAGTAGGCCACAGCTGACTCATAAGATAAATACACAGAGTGATGAGTCTAGCTCCGTACCTAAGAAATGTATCGTATGTCAAAGCGAACATACTATAGAAAAATGCGACACCTTTAACAAAATGACAGTTCAACAGCGATGGAACATCGTAAAAGGATTAAACACGTGTTTCAAATGTATAGTAAACAAACACAACAAAAGGTTTTGCCGCGCCGATAAATGCAAAAAATGCGGTTATTCCCACCACCTATTATTGCACGCCGATAAGCAAAACAATGCGAGCGATAAGCAGGTAGATAAGCCCGAAACCATAACGAACATCGGTGAATGGCATGCTTCTGCATTGTTAAAAATAATCCCAATAGAATTGTGTCATGACAAAGACAACAATAGTCATTGTTACGCATTACTGGATGGCGGTGCAACCGTCTCCTTGATAGATAAGACCATTGCTACTGGTTTGAAGGGCCCAAGTATACCCCTTTCATTGAAGACAGCGGGCGGTCACGAGATCACTGACCCAACGTCGCGAGCGGTTGAAGTAAAGGTCAAAGGGCCAAACGGACAGTGCCACAACATTAAATGTCGCACTATACGTGATTTAAATTTGCCTTCTCAAACCGTGTCTACCGCAATGCTTAGCGACAATGCCCACCTCCGCGACCTGGGATGCGTGGAAATGAGGGGCGCCAAACCGCTGGTATTGATCGGGCAGGACAATTGGCAGCTAGTTGTAGGCCGGGACGTCCGTCAAGGAAAACCCGGTAAACCAGTTGCCTCCCTTACCGAGTTAGGTTGGGTCATACATGGTCCGTTCGACCATAAAGATTTAAAAGGCGAACAAATTAACTGTACGGCAGTTTCCCTGCCTGACCTGCATGACCCAGTTAAATCTGAATTCGAGCTAGAAGCGATAGGTATTTCTGAGAACGTACGTAAAATCCAATCAGATGAAAGGGCCTTAGAAATACCGGATAAAACTAACCACCGTGTACCAGATGAATCACAGTGGGCAGTAGGTTTGTTACGGAAACATAACAACTTAATACCTACCAATTATAACGGTAATCTTTTGACCGGACCCGACCCATTATTATTATTACCTTTTCAAGAAAAGGAAGCCGAGACTTGTTTCGCTCGGCTTAATAACCTGCATCGCCTGGAACAGACAAAAATACCAGGGTTGTATGGGCTAGATCTAGACAAGGATCTAGATCTAGATTTACAAATGTTTAGCGACGCAAGCGAACAAACATGCGCAGCGGTCGCGTACCCAGTGGGCTGCCGGGATAGTAACCAAGCATCAGTGACGATGTTAGGTAGGGCTCGCGTAGCCCCACAAAAGATAGTCTCAATTACAAGGCATGACTTACAACCAGCCTTATTAGCTAGACTATCGGACCGAGGCAACTGGCACTGGGTTCCTTCCACGGACGACCCCGCGGGCAAAGCAACCAGGTCGTCTTGGCCCGAGAACCATACGGCGTGGCTGTGCGGCCCCCCGTTTTTATGTGTTCCACAGGAGCGGAGGCCGGTGTGTCGAGAGGCTGAGTCAGCAGAAGTGGACTTGGAGCGCATTCAGCGGGTCCACTCTACAGCAGCGACGCCGGCGCACGCCTACCGTGCGGCGCGACTTCTCAGCTACGAGCGCTACACGTCGTGGGCGCGTAGGAAACGCGTCACGGCTCAAGTACTCATCGTGGTCGGCCGATGTCGTAAGCGTCGGCCAACATAAGAACTGCAGCAGCGCGATCAAGAAGAAGCTCACAACCATCTCACAAGGTTGTGCCAGGATGATAGCTTCAGTGAAGAAACGCACTACGAAGTACGCTCAGGGAGCGTGCCCCACGTGAGGAGGTCCTTTACACCCTCCTCACAGAGGCCGAGCTTATCATAAATAGCTGGCCTCTCAGCTACGTCTACGATGACCACAACCAGCCCGTGGTCCTGACGCTGAACCACCTACTCCTTGGCACCGCGTCCGGGAGCACTCCGTTCGCGCCGGGAGACATCGAGGACGTCGACTCCCGCTGTCAGTGGCGGCGTGTGAACGCGCTCGCCGACATGTTCTGGCGTCGGTGGCTACGGGAGTACCTACCTACTCTACAACGTCGAGAAAAGTGGACAAATAACGTACCAAATGTGAGTGTCAACGACGTAGTGGTTATCGTAGATAACACCAATAGTCAAAAATGTGTATCACGGAAGTGACGGGATAATCCGTGTAGCTGACGTAAGAACAATAAATGGGGTCCTGCGTCGGCCCATTGTTAAATTAATTGTGCTTCCCACCGTCCATGTGTAATGCGGCGGAACCCTTTTACAGGGGGTGGAATGTTAAGGAAGCACACTAAATACCTACTTAATAAACTGATTATTGTTAGTAAGTACATCTGCACATGTCAAAATAGTATCAAGTCGAATCATGTGTGGATATTAATCAAGTCGGGACATGAAGTCCAGTAGGTAGCATCAAATCTGGAAAGTTTTGGTCCAGTTCTAACATGTCAACTAATATAGAATGTTTCGAATAAATAATCCAACAAGTTAGAACAAGAAAGTCTAGTAAAATCTAAGATTCCTGACACAAAATCAGGTCTCTAGCAATAACCAATGTACCTATAGACACCGACTTAACTAAAAGATGTGTTAGACATTTGTCCGTGTCTACAGGTAACTAAAAATACCTTATTTTCTCTTGTTTACCTGTCCTTATGTAATAAAAGGTATATAACTCCGTTGTCAGTCATAATACAATGTTTTGATTATGACTACAACACTGACTAGACTATTTCCCACCTGAATACCTATTTAAAACAATGAGAATACCTATCTGTGTTTATAATTACGTAATCCATTGTTCTAGAAGTAATTATCATGTCATAACTTGCACCTGCGCAACCCTGCCTCCCTCATTCGCGTAAACACCCTCGTCATAGCAAAATGGGAAATACCCAGCTATACCCCGACCCTCTGTCGCGTCCCTGAATAGCGAACTGCCCTGATGTATAGGAGCAAATTATTGTGTTTGCACAAATGGTACCCGCTACTTGCCCTATAGTAAAAATCTACTTAAGGTATCGGGTCTAATTTTACAATTGTAGTTGCCTAGTACTCTCTTAGAAAGTCTCAGATTCTTAGTCAGTTGAGCTTTAACTTCGTTCCTACAAACATCTCGCTACTTGAGGTATAAATTCGTGCTGAATAGAGTATTAAATTCGGATTACATCTAGCTCTAACCTTTGTCTGTATTACTGTTGTGTATTTTAAATATATTGTGTGTGTGTTTTATGTGCAATATACGTGGATTTGTTACATTAGCTGCTTGTGGTTTTTCTACTGTGCCAAACCTTACAACAAACCGCCCCCTTCAAACGACATAAGCTGGTCGTTTACATTTTGGTCATTCGACAGCCGGATATCGTTTACAGCCTAGATTATCTTGCATCAACGATACAAGAGTCTGATCTATTTCCTTGTCTAGAACCACATAGCACTTAGTCCAGCTCAATCTCATCCTCCCAGACTACCCACATGTAATAAAAGCAACAAAAAGCCGCCTCACATGTAAGACAAACCGCAAATGTAGTTAAAGGCCTTTCAGACGCGACGGGCGCGTTGCCGCTGCGGTCTGCGCCGAGTGGTCCTCTATTGATGCCTTATTGAATGTTAGGTCACATTCATATTGGACGTCTTGTCGCTGCGATGGTGGTCATGATTTTATTAAGTACGTACTAAGGTAGGTCTACAGCCCGACGTTGGTAAGTTAGCCTCTTATAATTAATGAATTTCTAATCGCTCGTAATTTTGCAATTATTATAAAGAGAAAGAATACTTTTTTATATTCTCGCCCAACAACACAACTGCTGCTGGGTGCAAAACTCATAAGGAAGTATTTTTTAGCAAATAAGATCGCATTGCAATCCTGGTAAAAACATCTTTATAAAAAAACTCAGAATGTAGTATTCGATTTCTCTTTAATCAACAACTCATAAACACTTTGCTCTTTGTATAATAGTTTCAGTTTTCACCTCAAGAACCTAGATCAGAAAAAAACACTTGTATGGTTCGTGCCGATATGAGAGAAGAATTGACAAAATAATCGCCTCATTTGTCGTCGCCCTTACAAGTAATGCTACAGGCTTGCGACTAACCCAATCAAAGCAGTTCCATTTGTACGCGACAGTACTCAATGCGCTACTCACGAGAATTACCAGCGGTACAGTCATGCACGCTGAATTATCAAATAGTTTTGAGAGAATTTGAAATGGAAAAGTAAAAAGATATTCACTAAAACTTTGTTAGAAAACTTATTTAGGGAGCATGAATTTAAAGAAAATGGTGAAACCTAAGTAGGCCTACTACTTTATATAAGAAAAAAATAAAAAGTTGTGTAAATCGAATTGGACTCGAGTTTAAAACCCACGATAAGAGATGTGAAGGGCTCCTCCAATTATTCCATTGGCCATCAACCTGAAGACAAATGTCGTGTTCTACGACCGGTAAGTAAACATTTAAGTCACTGTTTAATATTTTAAATCAATTTTTAAATCATTTACTAACTTACGTCCGGAGCGATACGAACTAGCCCGAACTAGCCCGAATCTTTCCGAACGGAACGAACGTTTTGGATTTAGAGAGGTGCAATCGAGTGCGTGCGGCTGATTTTATCGACATGCGTATTATTGCAATCGAATCTTTTTTTACAGAAGTCAATGGATATTCTCGTATTACATGTATAGTATATGAGTTAAATTTGTTATTAATTTAATTTTGTTTGAAGCAAATAAAGACATTGTTATTTCAATACAGTTACTCGTGTATAGCATAATATTTAACAGAGAGGGTTCCCTTTACCCAGTAATACAATATTAAAAATAAAACTAATTTTGTTTTTAGTAAAAATAACCCATATTTTCGGATAGGTATTAGACATGTGCGCCGCGCCGCGCTGATGACCGCCGCCGCCGGTCAGGGCTCGACGCCGCTGCCCGTCGGCGTAATCGGCGTGAATGGCGCGAATGGCGCGGGACGCTCGGTCAGCACATTGATAATGCTTGAAAGTTTGTACAACAAGTACAATCAAGTGCCCATCAACCAGCTCCTTGAAAAGTCACGTAGAGAAAATTTAAAGATTACCGAAAGTGGATGGCGATTGATAAAATATCTCATTGGCTTTTTAGCTAAGTTCAGGGAGTGTGTTACGATTATGAGTGCGCAGAAATCTTGCACGATTAATGTTGCACTTGTTTTTAAAATGGAACTAGCTGAAATCATGAACTCCCTGGACGATGACGAGCCTTTGAAATATTTACGATGAAAAAAAACATGAAGGCGAAGTTAGACCAGCGACTACTGACTAATGATTTAACAGTAGTTGCAACGTTGCTAGACTGCAGTTTTCAAGCTATTAACGAGGTTGAAAAGTATTTATCGCTACACGGAACGGATCGAGTATCATTTCTGGCTAGCTACACCCGTCGCGTAGTTAAAAAAGAACATTTGTGTTCTCCATCTCCCACATCAACGGTAACGAGCACTGTTCAGGCCGAATCTTCTTCTTCGTCTTCTCGACTCTTCCAACTCTCCTTAAAATATGGAGCTGGAAGTGGAAGCTATTCTGCTGAAGATCAAAGCAATGATTTCATCGAAACAGTGTTGGAAATATTTTGCTGGGTGCGATCCCCGCGACTATTCTACGAATGACATAGATGTACTAATATACTGGAAAGACCGGCATTCCCTTATTTATCAACATTAGCCAAGGGTATTTTGTGTGTTCCAGCGACAAGCACACACAGCGAACGTGTATTTTCTGTAGCTAGCCTAACAATTACAGCAAAACGATCACGTCTATCTGGGACCAATGTATATAAAATAATTTTTATACACGACAATTACGAAAAGTGTAAAAAATCTGTTCAAGATATTAATTAGGTAAATAAAGGACTTATGTCTTTTATGCACCTTTGTTTAGTTATAATTAGATATGTTACACAGATATTTTAGTATGTTTTTCTGTAATCGCGTACCTTAGTTTTAGTTGTGACTGCATTACTTACATTATTCTAGTGCCATTGATTGATTGTTACCCTCAAAAATACTGAGTTTGAAGTTAATAAATATTTTCTAAATTTTTTGAAATTTGATTTTTTGACGCCGGGTACGCCGGCCGTTTACGCCGCCGCCGGCCATTTTTGACCTCTACGCCGCCGCCGAAGATTTTGGCATCGGCGCACATGTCTAATAGGTATATAAAAACAAAATAAATTATATTAAGAAAATTAAACGAAGTTATAATAATACAAGAATGTGCTAAAGTAAATATCGATAAAAATTATCGACCATCGCTTTCGACTCCCTAATTGCATGCGTGTGCATTGAATGTTCGCAAATAGCAAGTGTTTACAAGTGAATGCCCCGCCCATTCTATGTATGTGTGCTATTAGAAATTGATTTTGTGTAGCTGCTTTCTTCTTAGTGTGCGAGTTCAAATTTTAAGTGTGTGTCGTAAGTACACTATTTGTTAATGTTGTAATTATTTTGGTGGGAGATAAGCGGCCGCACTAGGATTCCTTACTATTCCGCATTGAAGGCATATCTCTGGATATCTATGCTCGATATCAATAATGACGAATGGTTACGAATCAAACAATTTGTCTCCAGATCTTTTCTTCTGCAACAGTAGCTTCATATGCACCATCGCACACTTTTCTAAAACACAATTGAATTTGTTAAGTGTATAACATATCGTTAGTTGCGCCACTCTGCGGAAATCGTCAACATAATGGTTCTCGTCTAAGGGGAGAACCCTCTCCCTTCTGTGCTTGTCCGAAACAAACTATTAGCGAATGAGACTGTTGATTTACAGTCTTTACTGGAAAATTCGATAGATGACAAGTTTTTGGCGGATATTTTTGTCAATGTTACTTATACTCGAACTTTCCCAATATTTTTATTCTCTTCTCTTATTTTGGTTCTCAATTCGACGGTAGGTTTTTTTAGTTGTTGTTGTACGAGTAGTGTCCGAGCGATTCACTTCTCAGTCTTGCGTTTCGTCTGTTTAATTTGCAGTGCTGTTCTGTAAAATTCACTTGGAACCTCACTTAAGTGAACGCATACAATTTGAAATCAAACTCATTTGTTTTTAAAGTAAGTAAGTAAACATTGTAGAAAACGATGTTTCATTTAAGGTCTTACGAAGCATATATTTTTTCCTTACTCATTTTTCCGGACATCTAACATGTAACCCAAAGGCAAAGCTGACATATGACTGTAATATAAACCAACAATTGACTTTTCTCTTTGATAAATAGTCCTTCCACATGTTTCCTCGTCCGCTAAACAAAACGTTACCTACTTATTGTCCTTCCGTCCATCTCGAGCATTTGTCCTTCTGTCTAGTATATAGCTCCAGGGATGTCGTGTAGACTGAATAAAACAGGACATAACTAGAATTTGATATGTCATGTAATAAATGGCAAAAGAATAGCGGTCACTGTGTGGCTCAAGAATGTCTGAGTGACCTTTTGAGTAAGGTTCTCTGTCTCTCTAAACATCACTTCGAAATTCGAACGTTGTCTCGTTGTGAATCCGCGATGATTTTCTTTTAAAAACAAATGAGTTCGAATTGTGTGCGCTCACTTGAGTGAGAGTCAAGTGAACTTTTTATACTTACACATACACACATCAATTTTGAGTTCTCTTATTTTATTTATCTTCAAGACACAAAATGTTCAGATTTTCCGCATAATTCCCGGAAAATGGCAGCCCTGTCTACAGCTAAGTAGCCTCGAATAGAAATGAATGACCGCGCTCAGTTGAACATTACGCCTGGATAGCCTAGTTGGACTCCGATACGATAGTTACAGGTTTCTATTCTAATAGCCAATTTTCTGTTCTTGGAATTTCCAAGGTAATGTCCCCGATATGTAGAATTGTGTGTGAATTGAAACGACGATGGATGGACTGTGAAAGATGATATGGCTAGAAAGGGGGTGATTACCGAGATGACGACTGATAGAGAAGTGTGGAAGAAAAAGACATAATAATAATGTAGAATTGTGTACCGTGACTATGTTTTTGTTGTTGGAGGGTTTCGTATCATATTACCTTGAAGCCTGCTAAAAATTAAATTTATAGAGTGCAGAAAGCTGTAGGTACTTACTAGCGATTAAATCTTATTGGGTGACACGAACATCTAGACAAACTCCACCTGATAGGACGTGGTTACCACGAATAGATGGACACCTGCAGCACCAGCCAGAGACATGGCAGATGCGTTGCCATTTGCCATCTCCGAGACTAACGAAATTGCTTGTAATTACACCGGCCATCCATATCCTTCAAACCGGAACGCACAGCAACGCTGTTTGATGGAAGAATATGGTGTGGTATAAGTACTTCCCCGGAACAACTTCTTGACTGAGAGTTGAAGAAAAGAGTCTCCATGAAGGACCTCGACCAGTGAAGAAGAGGTGAGTGATCAGTATAATGTTCTGTCCTATAATGTTCCCACTCCTGGACACAGACCTCATCTTCTCTAAAAGAGAGAGAGTGGGTAGTATTCCACCACTTAGGCCCAGTTCGTGTTGGTAAGACAATGTAAAGGTGCCCACTATAACGAGTTTATTGTATAGAATCATTTTTTTTCTAACTGAACAGACAGCTGTGCTGCTGGGGAGTTTGTTGCGCCACTTCTTCTTCCCAGCAAAAGCACTAGGAAGTGGTGAAGGGTGGGCGTTTTGGGGGACTGTCTTATGTAATTTTGACATTCGAAAAGTGCTGATTCTCAGCCTAGTTTGAATAAATTACTTTAGAATTTAGTTTTTTTTTTAAACTCAAACTCAAACTCAAATCATTTATTCCAAATAAACCAATTACAGGTACTTTTGAATTGTCAAGGGGTCGGTCAGTCAGAAAGATGAAGCTAGTTGCCCATTCCAAAGCGTAGTAGGTTCCTATGGAGAAGAACGGGCAAGAAACTCCATGGACACTCTTTTAAATTAGAATATTGTTACAAAACATTGGTTACATCATTCATGTTGAAATTATATATGTGAGAACAATGTAGTAAATAGTGCACGTTAAAAGCGACCATAATAAAAATATAAAAACAAAAATAATTAAAATAAACCATGGCAGCTAAGAGATGATAAACCAATTACACAAGGTAAATTGCTAGTTTTAGTAGAAAAAAACCACATCTGGCAATACCTACAGTTGAGACATTCCTCCAATATAAATGACCTATACACCACATCTAGCATTTGTCGTGTCGGCTCCCAATGAATAGTCCGCGCACCGCTGGGCTCATACTAATGCTGGACTAATGTTGTGCTCTGTGACAAGAATACGGATCGCCGGTGGCCTAATATATTTACAGGGTGGCGGCTGGATGAGATATAAGCGATCAGCGTGTTAAGACTCCTCGTTGGCCGCAAGCTGAGCATGAGATCCCGAGTCTGGCAGTGTTTTTCCAAATTGAACTTCACAGTAGCAGTCGGGAGTCTCGGTTTGTGCCCGGTTGATGGCAAAAGGCTCGCCCCTATTACATGAGACTTAAACATAAGTGGCGAAATGTCTGGTACACCTCTGCCTTACCCTTCGGGGAACAGGCGTCATGTTATTTTAAGCCAAACCTATTTTAAAGACAGTTGGGTAACGAAAGTCTACTTCATATCGGTACCATTTGGCTACATAAAGACTAGAAGCATTGCCATTCTATGACATTGGGATGCCCGCCCACACTACATTTATACTCAACCTCTGCTACTCGATAAGCAACCAGCATAGCGCAGGATAATGAAGTTTGTCGAGTCCCAGCAAGATGATTCAAAACTCTTGGAACAAAAACCATAGAATTGTATTTATAAAAAAAAAAACCTGGGTGAGTTTTTAGAAGCATGAGGAACAGGGTGTAAAGTTCACTCATCCACCATAGAAAAGGGAGGATCCTCCGACCAGACGGGTGTTGTGTCTGGCGGGCCGACTGCCCGACTGTTGATGTCGGATAGTCTTATATATGTCGTTCGCGCGGTAAACTCTAATTGCGCGATGCAGGATTTGTGTGACGTGATGTCTTTGATACGTAGTTCGTATGTGGCGATGACCGCTACAAGTTAATAAATTATGTAACTAAATATTTCACTTTCATCAAGGACAGAAAGTTCTAGGCCTCAGAAAAGATCTGACCTGACCCCTACTTTGACAGACTTTCAATCACAATTCGAGGCTTTTGGAAGAAATTTCTAATCCATTGCTCCATAGGTTTGAAAAATTTGTCTGCTCAACAACGTATATAACGCAATGAACGTGGATGAACTGTCACAATATAAGGAATTGTGATCAACTGTCAGTTTATCTGGGTTACGCAATTAAGTAAAGGTTCTGTTCTGGAGTGGCGACCGCGTACCGGAAGACGTAGCGTTGGAACGCCTCCCACAAGGTGGACCGATGACCTTGTGAAGGCCGCAGGAATCCGCTGGATGCGGGAAGCACAGAACCGGTCGAAGTGGCGGTGCTTGGGGGAGGCCTATGTTCAGCAGTGGACGTCTTTCGGCTGAAATGATGACGCCATTACCCCGCCGATTAGTCGATCCGATACGTTTAAAAAATCGCTAACTCTCCTCACTTTGACCACTGCAAGTATAATAAGAAGTTGAGTGGGCTGTAAGGGTGAAGGTTACCGCCTCAACAGACATAGGTATATAGGTAGCGTTAGTAACCGTTCCGGGTTTGGCTCCCGAGCGAGTGAGGAAAATTGCTGATTGGTAATTTAGACAAGTTTGTGTTCGTGATTTTGTAAAAGAAAGAGTTGTTTTATAATAAGGGTGATATTGTTAAGAATTGCTACATTTGAGTCTATAGAGGCCTTCTCAAATATAGCTATTTTAGTGGATTTTAGCGGTTTGCCCGCGGCTTCGCTCACGTGGAGGTCGAAAAAATAAAATACAAAAGTAATCTATGTGTTAATCCAGATTATAAACCATTTCATCCAAATCCCTTCAGCCGTTTATAATATTTAACAAACAAACACATTTATAATATTAGTAGGATGTTTCAAGAAGAATTTTCTGCAACTGGCTACAGACGATAGTCGTCTAACAAATAATACCATTTACCACCCTATACTTTACCCAGACAGTTTAAGAACACCCACATTTATCCTTAACAAACGGCACGTGATCGCCCGACACACAGTCAATACAGAAATAAAACATTAAAGTATTCCCACAACTCTTGACAACGCCGCAACAGTAAACAAAGTTAAAAATGATGAGTTACAGTGGAAACCTCTTAGTGAGTGCAAGTTTATGCGAATGTTAGCAGTTTTTGTCGCCTGTCGCTTATTGTTTGCGGAGAAGTGTAAGTTGGCTTTAAGAAATATGTCCGGGTTAAAGTTTTGAGCGGGAATACTCTGGTGAACGCGAGCAGAGAGTAAGAATTTAAAGAAGGGACCCACCCTTCTTCCGAACGCATTCTACACTTCGGGGCGTATGAAACACGTAGTCAGGGGTTATACCTATACCTATTAAGGTAGATCCGCAGTAGTGGACCCGCGAAATTCAAATATTCTAAGGTTTTTTGCAATTTGCAGGTGTCTAAAAAAAAAAAAAACGTTTATTTGCGGTACAAGATGACGCAAGCAAAGAGATAAAAAAACATAAACACGAAAATAACAATTTGGAGGAAAATATGCGTCACATCCACGCAAAACGGCCATCGCTCAGCATAATGCTGGAACCCTATGCGAGATAGAGCCCCAGCGCTGGTTTTCAGCGACAACCGGATTCGGTTTTCAGTGTCAGATTGTATCTTGATGAAAATATGATGCGCGACTATAAATGAGTTAGATTTGTTCCATAAGAACCAGCAGTGCTATTCTGTAACCATCTCACCGTGAAAACTTAGGTGAAGTGAGCTCGGAGTGAGGTGTCAGTCCCTAGCAGCAGGTGGAATGACAGCTCACTTCAAGCTCACTTCACCTTAGTTTTCACCGTGAGGTGGTTACAGAATAGACCGGCAGGGGCGTAGTTACCGCCGTGTCTGCCGTATCAAATATACGGGGCGTATCAATTATACCAACGTGCGTAATCAGACCTGTCACTAGTGTCCATAGAGGCAGAAACTTTGGAAAAACTAGTCATCATCAGATATAAATGATTCAATAAATCAGTTTGCCGAAAAAAAGGCAAGGAGTGTATATATTTTATTTGAATTGTTTGTAAAAATTTTGGTGAGTGACAGATAGATAATTATTATGAATAATTTTTCTTTTTTTTTTCTTTTGTGAGAAATCTTTACCCTTCCTAAGGGCCCCCAAACAAAATTTTATACGGGGCCCCGCCAAGGCACGCTACGCCACTGATAAGAAAAAATCTAAGATCTATCGAAATCGATCGAAGTTAAGTATCTAAGTTTTTAGATACAACCTGACACTGGGGCCAATTCTCTTGTCACAAATGCCTAAACTAACTATCGTCGCTTGAGCACAGGTAGGCTCTCTTGCGTTCGTTTATCAACAAAGTTGACAATCTTGCATCCTAATTACGTAACGCACTCGGAATTGACAATCCCTATTATTTCGATAATTCGAACATTTCCACTGTGTTCTTTTTTATGTCAAGCGAACGAATTTTTCAATCACTAGTAATTTATTTTGTTGTTATGTCAAAATTAAATGGATTGCCATTCCTAGTCATCAGTATCATCTCATTATCTACAATCTAAGTTAGAGGTTAGAGTCGGCTGGCATTCCTAGTGTAGAGTACGTTGGGGTAAGTTCATCGCTGGGATAAGACCGTACTACGAGTGCCCCGACGGTTTGGGCAGAATAAAATGGCGCAGAACGCAATGTTATCCACGTTGTGAAACCTTGTAAATACAGATGAATGTGCTACTTACAAATTTCCTTTAGTGTGTGATTGCGTAAGTAAGAATTTTCCTGAACAGGATTTGTTTACACTTTCATCTAATGCTTTTTGAACAGAGTATAGGGAAGTTCTTACATGGGTGTCGCTTCTTTACGGCTTTTTTATTCTATGGCAGTAGTTCTTAGTTGTATTGTTGTGCTACTGTCTGAGAATTTTGTTGTGCCGTCCCAGAGTGTATGAGTACGTTCAATTTGTTGCACGATGAATTAATGAATGTGTGAATGATGTGTTTCTTGGGGCCGATATTTTTTGGGAAAGTTTATTTTCGGCTCAACTGTTTTTTCCTGCTGATTTTTTTAGGAAAGTATTCTTATACTTTACTGTATGTAGGTATATGAAACAAAACTGAAAATTTTACTCTTTTTATTTTATTCCTAAAATAAAATCGCTAAACGCCTATTAAATGGTATTTTTTAAGTACCTAGGTACTTAATGATGACAATGTTTCAAAAATCATTAATCTATTATGATGTTTGATTTTTAGAATTCCACTATACCCATTTCAGATTCATTCAGTAACTCGGTCAAAGCCGAGATGAAGGTTTAAAAGGTTTTCCTTGTAATATTAATGTTAACTACGATAATATCGAAAATAAACTCCCCTTCGCAGAACTTGAGTCGTTTGGAGGGCAGGCCAACATTTTTGTTGTTTGTATAATATCAGCCTGTACAAGTAAAGTATTGCTATTCAGTAAAGTTCACTTGGCACCTCACTCAAGTGATCGCACACAATTCGAAAGCGAATTCATTTGTTTTTAAAGTTAATCATCGCGGATTCACAACAACGAGACACCGTTCGAATTTCGAATTGATGTTTAGAGAATAACACTGCTGTAATGTTTGTGTGTAATTAGTTTATTATTTACTAGCGACACGCACCTGTGTCGCACGGTTTTTTCGACTTGATAAAACATCGAGATTACTTTTTTGTAGATAAGTTTAATAGTACCTATGTAACTAACAATTATACACTTATACTTTCCGGAATAAATTCTTCTAAATGATGGTGAAAACTGCAACAAAATCCGTTGCAAAGTTTAGAAGAACAACGCAGTCACACCTGAAAAGCGACTAGCTATTCGTGCCCGGGTGAATTTCATGTCTCTATATATTCTGACCTTTAGTCCACGTTAGGATTTTCCAAAAAAAATCTTTCATTTCAATCCTTGCCTTGACAATAACGACCATAAAAAAAAAAAAGCCAAATCGGTCGAGCTGTTCTCAAGTCAATTCAATTTTATTTATATAGAAGATATTTACAGATTATTAATATTTATTATTTTCTTTTTCAGGTAAGTCCCAGCCAAAACAAACTTGCCGAAGGTAAAGGTATACTTTTTTTAAGGGACCACCTAAAGCCGTTCAATCAATCATTCGCCATTCTGTGAACAGACCACAAACAGATTTCAAAACAAAAGAGTAAAGTTTTTTCAAAAGATAAATTTTTGAACTTTTGAAAAAAGAACTGCTCCTTTTCCGCGGTTAAGACCGAATAGTGTGCGTTGGAATTTTGATCAGTCGTATAATCAATCTGCCTAGCCTTTGAGACTGTCAGACTTTCGGGATTCTGACTACCCGTAACGACTGTCAAAGATCTAGAAATGACAGCCGGGACCAACGGCTTAACGTGCTTTCCGAGGCACGGAGGAGTTTCGGTATGTTAAGATGGTGGATCCATTCATACCTATACAAAATATTGTAAAACATTTTAAAAGAGTAACTGTGGAGTTTCTTGCCCATTCTTCTCCATGCGAAAACTACCCTTTGAAAGGGGCTAGTATCTTTTTTTTGTTTGTTAATTATGACATAATAATTATAAGGGCCTATTTGAAATAAATGATTTAACTTCACCTATCCACGAACTGACCGCGGCCAGCATAGCCTAACCTTCGATCGATCCGTGCGGCTGTTATCATTTAGTCACGAGGTCCCGCCATTTTATTTGAACAATCGTATGTAATGTTCAAATATCGTAATAAATAATTTAAAAAAAACAGCTAATCCTTAACAAGGGTTTAAAATACCGGTATTTTTGGAAACCAGTACCAGAGTACTTAGTACCTGTACTATTGGTATTTTTAATGAGTACATATACTGTACCGGTATCAAACAAATATTCCCGTAAGTTAGTGAGAAAAATATACATATAGTAAGTAAAAAGGATAAAAGTTTAGACGTTGGCAAAATTAATAACTTCAAGGTTGCCAGCCGTTCGAGGTTCCTCGTACAAATATGAGATTTGTGGTATGCGTCGGGTACCGGTACTTGTTAGGTGGAGTATTGGTACCCGTCTGCAATCGGTACCCAGTTACCGAAGTGGCGAGAACCGATAAGTACCTACCGATAAAAATACCAGTATTTTTGGTAGCGGTTCTAAGCCCTGCCCTTAACCTTTGACGCTACAAAACTGACAGTTACTCTTAACGATCAGTTAAACAACGTCAATTTTAGCGACACTCGCACTTGGCGACACATGTCCGCTGTCCGCTCCTTGCAAGTAATTGTGTCCGAATTAGTAACAACTCGGCGTTACCAGCAGTGTTGGTGCGATGAAGATATAAATAGAGAGCTATGGTGTGGCATAGAAACGTTTGGAGTTACGTCAGTGTTACAATTGAAGAAATAAACAGATGTGAAATGCATTGAAGATTGTTCACATGATTACGCTCTGGTTTAGGAATTAAGATCAATCTATTCTAGCTCCTAGACTGAAGTCCATTGCCAATAGGTAACTAAATTTCGAATGTACGCAATGCTATGTGACGGTAATTCGGATTACTCTATTTCCAATAAACGCTAACCCAAATAACCTCGCTGTATCAATTTCAAAAGCAAGTCCTATTAATTTGCTGATAACCATTGAAGACTTCTATTATCTAGCTCCAAACTGTCTTCATCCTTATAAATTGTAAAAGAATAATTGTTTTATTTGAAGGATTATGGAGAAACGTATTAAAAACATTCCCGTCTGATTGAAAACTTTGTCCTTATTTTGAAGTCAAAGAAAAACACAGCACTATTGTACACTTGCAACTAATGGCACCGGAATTAGCAACATTGTCGTTACAGCGACGTATTTAGACGCACCCGTTTACCGGCTAGCTATCAAATGCAGGAACGATCCCCATTGGTTCAGTTTTGGTGGCACCGGGCTATGGATTGTCTATGATTACGGCTCTGCTATGTTATTCTCTAAACGTCACTTCGAAATTCGAACGGTATCTCGTTGTGAATCCGCGATGATTTACTTTAAAAACAAATGAGTTCGCATTCGAATTTTGTGCGCTCACTTGAGTGACGTTCCAAGTGAACTTTACAGAATAGCCCTACTCGAATAAGAAATACTTTTTAATTTTTAATGATTCTCAGTTAGCCATGCTGACATGCCATACCTTTCGGAATAAATTATCTAAGTAATGGTGAAAACTGTATCAATCCGTTATGGAGTTTAGAAGAACAGCGTGGTCACACACACCACACATGAAAAACGACTTTAATTTATTATATAGATATATAAACCTTCTTGAATACATTACTTTATTTTCATTAGACCTCATATTTTTATCATGATAGTATTCCCAGTTGACTCGATCCCAACCGTGTTCTCCCATACTAACTGCACTTAACCTCGTTGTTGAACATGATAAATGACATCTGTCGGCCTGTCCACTTCAGCGTTGATTCAATACTACCCAACGTATTGGTAAATGGTACTCTTTAGCAATCTTCGAGTTCCGGGTTGTTGGAATTTATTGAATTTATGGTAAACTAGCTGGTAGCCGCGACTTCGTTTGCATTCGAGTCTTGTGTGTCGCTGGGGTTTCGCAAAAGCCTTTGCTAGTCGAAGGAATATTCTTCCTAATTACATATTTCTATCTTCAGTGATTTAGACTGTGTTTTCTGGTCCATCTGTAGAAAGATGAAAAGAATGGTAGAGTACTGAAATTAATGGTCACAAATCGCCAACACGCCATAAGCAAGAGTGGTGATCAATCTCATTCTTCTTCTTTATGAAAGGAGGCCTTTGCCCTGTAACACTTAATTATAAAACTACCATATATTTCACTGAAACTACCCACAAAAGCAGCAATAAACTAAGAAGAACTCCAATCCATTACAACCATCTAAACCCTCAAATGACTTCATATTATGAATATTTTTAACACAAGCCCAGGCCCAAAACCTGTAAAAACAGACGCTGTCAAGGTTGTGGGCAAACGGGTTGTCCCAGGGGCCCAGGCCACTCCCATATAAATGGAAAGGCCTTGTTCTGAGGCCCCAGGAGGCCTCAACGGCGTGTGTTAAAAAATGGACACTGCTCCGTCGTTGGCTTTCGTAAAATTAGAATATGGAAAATAGTAAATGGATATTTTTGTGTCCAGAAAGAAAATGCAATGTCGTGTTGGTATTTTGATAATAGATTATGACTATAATATAGAAGTATGGAAAAGCCTTCTTACGAATACTCCAATTTCGCCTAAAATGTGTGTGTGTGAACTATGTGTAAAGTTCACTTGGAACCTCATTCAAGTGTGTGCGCTCACAAAGTGAACTCATTTGTTTTTAAAGTAGTTCATCGCGGATTCACAACGAGACACTGCACCGTTCGAATTTCGAAGTGATGTGTAGAATGAAGGCTTGTTTTAAAACGTTCGAATCGGCACTGTTATAATATATACCAGACAAATTCCAGATGAAATGAATGAATACTGATTTTTTTTTATTTAAAAGAGTGTCCGTGGAGTTTCAAGTCCGTTCTTTTCCATAGGTACCTACTACGCTTTGGAATCGGCAACTAGCTTCATATTTCTGACAACCGACTCCTTGACAATTCAAAAGTGCCTGTATGCTTTGAGTTTGAGTTTGAATGGGTTAGAATTTATATAACAGGCATCACATCGCCACATGTAAACTACGCATCAAACTGACGTCACGCAAAATTCTTCATCGCGCACGCAGAGTTTACCGCGCGACTAGCATAAAATATATGGAACGTCCCGACATCAATCGTCGGGCAGTAGCCCACTAGACACAACAGTCGTAGGCCGTAGGTCGGAGGATCCTTCCTATTCTATGGAAGATGAGTGAACTTTACACCCTGTTTCTCATACCTCTATAGACCAAATAATATAACCGGAATTTATATTTATAATTTCTATGTATTAGTTCTAAAACAGGCATATGCTTCAATCATTAGCCACGAAGTACAAAACTTGCTAATTGAAAAAAACAAAAATGTCTAACAACAATCTGCTTCTCATAGTCTGTAAACAATGTATAATTTGTGTCAAACCTCGGATCACGTTTGACATAAATACGTTGGGTTAAAAGATAATTGAATACGTATGTGTCGTGAACTCGTGTCGTAAGGTTGGGAGCCAATTAGGTACGTACCGTATATTATTGATAAAGGAAATCCTTTCTTTAGATTTAACTGCTCTAAGACAGCGGGCCGATTAAAGCCTCGTTCAGACCAGCGCGACGCGACTCGAACAATACAAATTCCAAGAAAACTTCACGGTATAACAATAGCCGGTGTCGCGTCGCGCTAGTCTGCACGAAGCTTAATGTGGTAATATTTTTTGTTTAGCACAGCAACGCTAACACCATTCACTGACACAGATAGATCCTCACGGTGACACAGAATGCGACGCAACTTTTTTCCAAACAATATTTTTCATCGATACGCTAAGGAAAAGATAGTGAAGGCACGAATCATAATCAGCTCTAGGCGCGGGCCACACAGAAGGGACGCCAGACTAGGACGGGACGCGGCATCTCTTTCACGTATCTTCATTATTTTTCATACAAAATGTAGACACATTAAAAATCCTGAGTCATACGTCGTGTTAGGGCCATAAATCAAACAGATTACGTGTGACTCCGGATTTATAATTTGTTGGCGTACCTTTTTAGTTGGCGTAGTTAGGTTTTAGTTTTAATAACTTTTATTTTTATTAAAATTATTTTGTGATTTTATGTTTGAAATTAGCTAATTAAGCCCTTTGATTTGATACCCAACAAGGCGTATTTTCAACCGACTTCAAAAAAGAGGAGGTTCTCAATTCGGTTGTATTTTTTTTTTGTATGTTTGTTACGCGATTACTCCGCCAATTATGAATTGATTTTGATGATTCTTTTTTTGTTTGGTAGGGCATACTTCAGAAATGGTCCCATATAAATTTGGTCAAGATCTGATGAGGGGTTTTTGAGTTAGCTTCAATAATACGTATTTTTCCCATCTAGTATATGTGGACGATATTCTAATAGTTCCTGTCACTGTAATTTACATAGCAGGTAATGGGTATTCAAATTTTTGTGGGGGTTTTGTGTAGGTACCACAACTAAAAAGTGAAAAATAAAAACTTTTTCACAAAAAATAAAACCGACTTCCAAAAAAAACACTACAAAGTGAAAAATAACTTTGATTTCGGAAGTCGGTGGCAAAAAAACGAAAATAAAACCCCAAAGACACCGACTTCCGAAATCAAAGTTATTTTTCACTTTGTAGTGTTTTTTTTGGAAGTCGGTTTTATTTTTTGTGAAAAAGTTTTTATTTAGTTCATTATGTTGTGTCCTCTAGGAGGGCGCCATATTCAATTTAATGTAGATTCACATAACCTATAACTAGCGGACGATCAAGATACTTCCAGCGATACCTCATTCGTAAAATTATGATAAGCAGTTTAGAAGTTACGAGGGAACAGATTAACGTACAAACCCACATACATAAATACCGGTCAAAATCATAACCCTCCTTATTGTTTCACCAAAGCCGGGTAAAAAGTCGAATCCGCATCACGCCAATGCCGTATGTGCGTCCCGTCCTCGCCTCAAGTCCCTACTGCGTGGCCCGCGCCTTAGCAGTCCACGGCTAGACATGCCCTTTACAATCGCACGACATTTAACTCTCTTCGTGCACTCTCATCCAGCTGCTATCTGTCACCTTACGAAGATCGTCGCTCCGTCATCATCATCCACCGTCCGACTTAACTCACTGCTGCGCATATGCTTCTCTTTTCTTGCGCCAATCCCCAATCGTCACTCCACTTAGCCTATATCTGACACTGCGTTTACAGACAAAAATAGTTTCCCTCTTCCCACTTGCAGTTGGTGTTAGCGACTGTGCATGAAAGTAGTACCTATTGAGTATTGACTTCCACCCCAGTTGCGAAACACACTTTCTATCACGCCGAAGGATTTTGAAGGAATTCATTGCTTCATAATACCTATAAGTGAGAAAAATTCGTCCGGTCGAAAGTTTTAATAATGCAATAAATATTGTATTCATTATTGATCGGGAACGTATTACGCAGTTATCCTGCTGCTGTCTGGTAGTGGATTACAGCCCTCTTCCCTCACAGAGAAGGGTATCAGTATCTCAATAGTAGGAAAGTTAAATATGCTGATTATGTCTGGTAATGTCCCCAATGCTGCATGCAATCAATCAATCTGCCTAGCCTTTTCCCAACTATATTGGGGTCGGCTTCCAGTCTAACCGGATGCAGCTGAATACCATTATTTTACATGAAGCGACTGCTTATCTGACCTCCACAACCCAGTAACTGGGTACTACGATACCCCTTGGTAAGACTGGTTGTCAGACTTTCGGACTTCTGACGACCCGTAACGACTGTCAAAGATCCACGAACGACAGCCGGGACCAACAGTTTAACGTGCTTTCCGAGGCACGGAGTCTCGGTATGTAAAGATGGTCACCCATCCACAGACCAACCCTGGCAAGCACAGCTTAATCTGATGGATCGACCCGTGCGGCAGTTATTACTTAGCCACGAGCTCTTCCTCCAATGCATGCAATCATGGTTATTATATTAATTTCCTCTGATGTGTTCTCCAATAGTTTCACTGCTGTATTGTATTGACAGATTTGTTTATTTTCTTGACATCAGTCTCTTTAACAGCATCCGCGAACAGAAAAAGCCTATCCATTTTTTTCCTTACATAATTTCTGTCATAATATTCTACTTATCTATATCGTAAATATAATTCGGCACAAGCAAACGCCAACAAATAATATCGGCAGCTAATATTATTTACGTGGGCACGCGCAACGGGAAGCGGATGTGACCGAATTCGCGACTGAAGGAGCTTCGGCTGCCCGGTAAAGCGATTTGTCAATACGCGGATGTTCGACGTGCGAAACGTTTTGATACTTGCTGGGCTTTTATTCAATAAAATAAAATGTTACACTTATTAAAAGTGATGAATTATTTAAAATAGTATATTAAAACATAACAGAACAATTACATCAGAAAAAGAAACGTTTGTGAATATATTATTCATAAACGCTGCTTATATTCTATGAATAAGGGGGAATATCTAAAAAGTATAACTAAGTTTAGAGACGCGAAAAAGTATGTAAAACACAATAATGGCAATGGACAGGACCTATGTTAAGAGAGGAAAAAGAGAAATAGACCATTAATAACAGAGTGGTACCCAAGGGGTGGAAAAAGGAGCAAAGGACGACAAGCGAAACGTTGGGAAGACGACATCAAAAGAGCTGGTCCAGAGTGAATTAAGAAGGTGAGAGTCAGATAGAGATGGAAATATTTAGAGGAGGCCTTTCTAGAAGGACAAGCTGATTAAAAAGAGTGCAACAAACGTCGATGAACTTGATATAAAAAATATTTTTAAACATTCTAGAACCAACAATAAAGCCTTATTTTATTTTATATGACGGCCCAGCAAGTGGCTCCGCCTCGTTATGCCGAAGTTATTGGAATTACCGAAAAGGTCGGATAAGAGTGACACTGGACAGTCACTCTTGCAGAGCGTCGTATCGTTACGTTTCGTGGTTGCGTGGCCTTCTGATGACAGATAAATGATGTCAGGGGACCCGCAGTCATACCACGTCCACGACGAACTGCTACATTCCGGCACAATAATGATGATATTGAAGCTGCTGAACCACTATACAATGACCAATTCTAGTAAGATTTGTTTCGTTTCGTTTTGTATCACAACGCCGCTAAATGTGATAAATGTTCAAAGGGGCGTGTGATCTGTCATTCAGGTCCCGAACCTAGTTCAGACTCCAGCTTTCACGAATGTTTAGCTCAATTAAGGCAAAATTGTATATACATACAAACTACTTTAACAATGTACCTTGGTGAGAGAAATAAACTATATATTATTATAGTAAAGGCTATCCTGCGCCTTTATATATTAATTTATTTTATTACTAAATCATACCCATAGAAGTTCTATGAATACCAAATATTTCTATGAATAAATAATTAGTAATGAACCTTGACATAAAGAGACACGTGAACACAGAGACGTTGCCTTTAATGTATTTAAACATAAGAAATAACGGTATGAAAGTTTGTGAAGATGTTTAGATGTTTTTTACTCTGTCACGCGAAAGACGGCTTTTGTTTTGCTCACAGATAGATCATACCCTGGATTAGCATAAGGTACAAAGATTCTATTTTTATCCGGTAACATGAAGGACTTTTCCCGAGATGTGACAAAAACCGGGAACAAGAGTCACGGAAAATATGCCGTTAGTGACAACGTAAGTGTATCACAACCTAATTTCTTTTACCACCCACGAGACAGTGAAAAATAATATGTAACGAATGATTTGAATCAGCAATTTCTACTTATAATTCAGAAACTCGTGTTTTTCTATAATTTGTACATTAACATAGAAATTATATTACGTAAAATATGTTATATTTTTTGTATAAAGAGTTCCAGACAGGAGCTGGGTTTCCATAAAGGAAAAGTAATTTTTAAATAAATGGAATATGTAAAACGTTTAATGATAACATTCCTGTTTCTTATAATTTGTATGGTGTCCCTGAGATTTTAAGATAAATAAAACTTAATATGTTTTCGTAACCTTTTCATACATGTGATGAGATTTTTCTGGATTTTATGTTCTCTCAAAAATCTTATTCATATATTCTTGTATATTCTTTTTCCGGGCCTTTCTTACTACTACCCCGCATCATTTAGTGGTCTAAATAATATTTCATTTGCAAGATAGTCTAAATAATATTTCTACGAAACAACAATACATATAATTTTTGATAACGATTGATGTATATATTTCTAAAGTTCTTAGTTGAATATTGTAAAGATGGCAAACGGTTTTACCAGTAGGTACAGTAAAGGTCGTCACACACTTTGAAGATAATATAAAATATATATTATCATCGACACATCGCTTACCGTAAAATTTAGTGAACCATCGCATATATTTTACTTTAAAGGATTTATCTTCAATGTCTGTGATGAGCTTAATTGCGTAACATGTTTTCAATCACAATACAATCCGAGGATTTTGAAGGATATTCCTAATCCATCGCTTCTTTGGTTGGTAAAATCCGTCTTCGTAAAAACGTAAATATTGCAATGAACGTGGCTGAACTGCCAACATGAAAGCTATCAATTGTCATTTTATGTGCAGGTTCCATGCAATCTACATCATTATGTATTTACAATACATATTCTATCATTGAGTTACTATACTGTAAGTAAGCCGCCATAACCGCTTTCTGATTGGAGAAGGGCACAATGCCATCCATACTAGTTGAGCTACATGATTACTGACAAATGCGTACACTGACTGGACAGGTCCACTGAAATCTGTGTGGATCTTTTCTCAAAAGACTACTTATCACAGACACTAAAGTAAGGCCATTTTAATAGGTAACATTTGACAATTCATCAAAATTCAACAACGTAACCTTGTAACGCCGGGCATAAAATAATATTATTTTTCGTTTTGTTAGAACTGCACAATTGTTTAACTTTTTTCAATTACGATTACATATTTATTGTAATAATGACCGATTCGAGTGATTTTACGATTTGCTTTCACTAAACTGACAGACGTCAAATGTTACCTATTAAAATGGCCTTACTTTAATCTGCATGTTCCCCATTAATCTGACCAAGATAATATCTGGACTTTACAGGAGACTGACCTCTGTCTGAATTCGTTTTGGTGTTTCTTCTCAGAGTAGTCGGATAGAGAACACCAACCTAATCTACCTTAACCAATGTATTTCAATAAATATACTTTTGTGAAAATTACACATAATTATGTCGATTACGTAATTTGAAGCTAAGCTAGCGACAAAAATAAAACTGAGTATCAAAATCAGCTCATCGCGTTACAATTCACTGGCCAGCAAGTTTTGATCGTCGCGGTATTCGCATCGTTAAGTGATTGGCTCTTACGGTCCGCAGATTGACTGAATGATTTCATATACAAACTGTATTGTGTATCATTTTTGGATATATTTTTGTGAATATTGAAAGGATGGAAGGAAGGTTTTGTATGGCGTTTTTCGTTGGTCGTCAGTGAAGTTGCAGTGGTTGGTTGGTTGGTAGTTGTAGTTGTTGTTGTACAACAAGTAGCGTTACCTTATATCTATACATTTTATAAATTAAAGTCCCTTTTCGAGTCTGACTGCGTGACCGCGTTGTTCTGCTTAACTACGCTTCTAAATTGAGTCTAATGAGGTTTTCACCATAATTTAGAGAATTTATTCCGGAAGGCTTATGTGTAAAATACATTCATATTATTACGTTTCAATGTTGGCTCAAGTCGTAAAACCGTGCAAAGTAGGGCCTGGTTGCTAGTTCATAACGAAAACACAGTGTTGCATAATTATTAACCCCATTAACACATTTCAGTGCTTTCCATTTAAGACACGCCCTATTCATTAGAAAAACAAAAGAAAGACTTTTAATTAACCTTTTAAAAAATTATATTAAATACAACAGAAGCTTTTCAAGAAATACGACGCGGTCCTTCATTTTCGTAATTACCTAGAGTCAGGCGTTGATTTATGGAGTAAAATTATATTTGACAGTGTTTTTCAATGATACTTATTTAGATAAACGACAATAGCATGGTAATGGCATGGTATATCTCGTTAATTACTGGAGTACTGATTTTGAATTGTGGGTACTAATTCTATCTTGGTATTAGAGGAAGTTGCGCCACTTACAGAAAAGTTGAAAGGGAATCGACTCTCTTGGTATGGGCATGTGATGAGGAGGGAAGAATCGCATGTGACTAAAAGAGTGATGAATATAAATGTTGAGGGATGGAGAGGGAGAGGAAGACCAAAGAAACGATGGATGGATTGTGTGAGGAGTGATATGAAGGAAAAAGGTGTCGATGATTGCGTGACGGTTGACAGGGGAGAATGGAAGAAGAAAACGTGTTGCGCCGACCCCAAGTAACATGGGATAAGGGCAGGAAGATGATGATGATGAATTCTATCTTGCAGGGTACAAATTTTCTAAGTAGGTTTGAGGAAAGCGACAACCTCCTCAAACTTGGAATCAACATTCAAAGTCGTGGTCCTGGTGAAGGAGCGCGCGAAAGTTATCATCGTTGATTTCGTGTTAAATACAAATGTTTCAGTTCTGTTTTTTTACGAAATGTATCACATATTATAAAGATACTAATTACTTGTTTACTTAGAATAGCTGTAGCATGCCCCCTTTTTTGTTGCTCATGGTGGTACTGCTGAAGGGAGCGTGACTGCCGCTGGACCACCTTCAAAGTTGAGTTTCTCGAAAACTACTAAGGTACCAATTTTGTTGTTTCGAATACTAATTAGCACCGATTGAATACTAATTATTTACCAAATATGGAAGCGATTGGCTTTGGTGGTCCGGTTGTAGTCACGGACATTGATTGTCCTTAATCTACTACATCTGACAACGACTGAAATTTAGGGAACCAATTTTTTAGTTGAAAAGGATAATGAAAACGTCATTATCTTTAATCCACAGGACAAAGTTACGTCCTATTCTTCTCAGTTAAACCTTTATCTCGATATTCAAACCACAAATAATGTATGCGTATTTATTCAGTCCTTTTCTTAACTAAAACACATGAACTACAATCCTGATCATGATATATCTACAAACCTTAATAGAAAAATATGGTCCGTACCTGACGAATGGCGGCATTGCGCGTAAAGCCGAAAATAAAACAAATATCCATCTTTATATATTAATTTACAAAAATCATGATATATATTTCTTAGATGATCTTTAAGGTAATGTCGAAGACTTTGGATGGAATAAGAATGATTGCCATATCCGCGAAGATACGAGAAAAGATATATAAATATCTTTTACGTTGTTGTTTCATCATTTCTTTTATGATTATCCTTGATATGACAAGCCTCTGGTTTTCGAAGGTTTGTTAAGAGTAAGACAGATCGGACTGTCATTTCTGTTTACTTATGATTACCGTATCTGTATAACTTTCGGCTATTTTGATTATAATCTTTGCATATTACTCAGTCTCACAATATATCCGGTGATTTATTTATTTATTTATTTATTTATACTTCAAGCACAAAAATGTACAGAGGCGGACTTAATGCCACAGGCATTTTCTACCAGTCAACCTTTGGGTGATGCAGAGACAAACAGTGGTAGGTGCAATAGCGAGAGTTGAGGAAAAAACATTTATTTAAATATAAAGAAAAAAAAAAAAAAAAAAAAAATTCAAAGATTAGCTAATATTTTCTGTTTAGGTTTTAGTATGCATAGCTACACGAGAAGAGCGTAAGACACGTATCTTATATATCCAAATGCTTTCATATTATACCAAGAACGGTAGTATTTCCTATTACCCAGTAACTGTGTTGTGAAGGTAGGCAGTCGCTCCATGTAAAATACTGGACTAACTTATATTCAGCTGTATCCAGTTGGTCTGGAAACCGAGCACAATACAGTTGTCTATGCAGATGATGTTGAAAATACAATATCTCTGGTTTTCTATCAGTGCACCTGTGTCTGCGCACACACTTGTGCACTATAATATCTCCCGAGCCGAAGCTAGCCATCGCCTTAACCAACATTCGGACTATTATCTGCCCTTTAGTGCGCTTTAAACTCGGCTTAAACGTATCTGATTTGCGCTAGCTACCTACTGATATTTCTTTCATAACCTCTTTGAGTAAGTAACAGCACTACGTTTGGAGAATTGAATAAACTATATTTATTTTTCTGACTGTGTCGCGATTGGCACGGGTGGTGACGCGAACGATATCAAATAGATGTGTACCTTTAAAAGTATGTATCTTTATGTGAGCGTTTTATTAGTGTAGGTACTGCTCCGTTTTAAGTTTGATTTCATTGTCAAAGTCAGCTTGGTGGAGTTTTTCTCTGTCTCTGAACCTGGTGCAAACTTATGTGTCTGAAATACATAACCTATACCTACATGAGTTCACGAATCACAAAACTTATGCACGCCCTGCGCCCTGGCATTCGACTCGGTTAATAACCTTGTGCTAATCCACCCTATCAAGACACTATCGTAAGGAGAACTAATTATTTTATGCGAGATTTTAACTGCCCTGCAAATGGTACAGGCCTTGCCCTAGTAGTGTAATTTCCTAAACATCATCTGCCCCTTTTCTAAATTATGTTGAGTCGGCTTCCAGTCTAACCGGATGCAGCTGAATAGCAGTATTTTACATGGAGCGACTGCCTATCTGACCTCCACAACCCAGTTACTGGGTGGCACGATACCCCTTGGTAAGACTGGTTGTCAGACTTTCAGGCTTCTGACGAAACGTAACAACTGTCAAAGATCTATAAATGATAGCCGGGACCAACGGCTTAACGTGGTTTCCGAACCACGGAGGGGTCTTGGTATGTAAATATGATCACCCATCCATGGAACAACCGCGGCAAGCGTAGCATAACCTGGTCGGTCGCCGCGTGCGGCTGTAATTACTTAGCAACAAGCTCCTAAGTGTGATTTCCTAAACATCACTTTGAAATTCGAACGGTGAATCCGCGATGATTTTCTAAAACAAATGAGTTCGCTTTCGTAATGACTGTGTCCGCTCACTTGAGTGAGGTTCCAAGTGAACTTTAGAGAGAACTACTTGCTCAAATCTTCCCAATTCCGATTTTGATAGAATAACACCACTGTTGTGCACAGTGCAGCAGTGGTGCTATTCTATCAAATTCACTTCGAAAGGACCATTATATGTATTTTTATACGCCCCATATTTGTGACAATCCTACCCGAGAAGAGCCTATTTTTTTCATAGCGCGTATTCCGGTAAAATAACATTGTTTTGTAGTATGTCTGTATGTTAGATGGTTCTCGTGAATAAATAAGTGGGGTCCCGTGTTCGTGTCTGTTTAACAGTCAGCTGTCACGCAAACGTAGACTATGATGTATCGGGGATTTGCTTGCGAAATACAATTTTACAGATATTATTGGCAGATATTTTGCTAGTGTCTTCAACTGTCTTGTTGATCTTCTAGACTGAGCGTGCGGTTCTGGGTTTGATCCCCAGGTCAGGCAGTGTGTTTAGTTTTTTTTACTCAGAAATTTCTTAGTAGACCGAGTCTGGAATTGTTACCAGTTGAAGGCCTTAGCCTTTGCACGGATTTTCAACGCTCTGCTTAGCGCCGAGAATTGGAAATCCAACAGTGTGTTTTTTCAACGCGCTGGGACGTGAGTGCGTCCCAACGCGTTGGATTTACAACGCTCGGCTCAACACCGAGAGTTGAAAATCTAGTGCACGATAAAATCCCGCCGCGATATGTTTACGTCTGTGCAAACGTGGGCTAAGGATTAAAGGCGGTAACTGTTGGGGAGAACTATACTTATCTGCCTACCCCATTTAGGAATTCTGGTGTTATGTTGTCCGTAGGATTATTAAATCGTTGGGTTATCTCTGTCTTAATCATTTTCAACTGTACTGATATAAATATACCTTTCAATTTTTTTTTGTTTTTGGGTGGGAAATTATCAAATGACTTCTCCCGCTCTGGGCGGAGCGGGAGGACGTGTCAGACTTACTGACTAAAACCCACCCGTGTTCCTTCAGTTGGCTGTACGTTGCCAGGGGCCACGGTATCCCTTTCGGACTTTCCCGCATCGCCGGCAGGCATCGGTCCTACGGGACCCCTTCAGTTCTGCTGACATCTCTTTGAAGCGCGCGTGGAACACGACGCGCCGTCGACC
Organism: Xanthia togata; assembly: GCA_963853775.1. Classification (NCBI taxonomy): domain Eukaryota; kingdom Metazoa; phylum Arthropoda; class Insecta; order Lepidoptera; family Noctuidae; genus Xanthia; species Xanthia togata. The sequence continues at coordinate 6,261,216 of OY970817.1, read as the reverse complement.
TTTCTCAGCTATACATAATTATATTAGTACAGACATTACTGCCATATACCACACGACCGTACTGTGACCGGACACAGCAAATAAAAAATACATAAATTCACACAAACATACAAATATGCTACATTTATTATTAGCTACGAGTATTGCCAAATATTATCGACGCATAAAACTGGAGAACATACCGTCTTCCAGAGTTATGTAACTTGCGTGTCGAACGAAAAACTACCCTGGGGTCATAAAATTAGGGTTCATGTTGAGTTTGCAAGCAGTTATTGATGGTACCGCAGTCGGTGATGTAACAAATGTCTGTTTGAACAGTTGAAGGTACTTTTTTTGGGATATTTTTGTTTAGTAACGAAATGATTCTTAAAAAAATGTGGTTGGGAGTGTGTTTTTCCGGAGTCTTATAGTATTTCGCTCAAAGCGAGTCAAAAGCCCTAATGAATACCGAATTACTATAACCTAAAAACACTGCCTCGTTGATCTAGTATTCGCAAGCGCTACTGCTGAGCATGAAGTCCTGGGTTCGATTCCCGGGTTGGGCAAAGTGCTATTGGGTTTTTCCATCTGGAATTTCCCAGTAGCAGCCCGAAGTCTGGATTTGTGCCCGGTTGACGGCTAACCTAACCTAACCCTTCGGGGATATATGTAAAAACACTTGCCGGGATCATTGGAAACGAACTAGGTATAATTATGGTTTTTGCATTAGTTTGAATAAAAATCAATTTCTGTATTACATTAGAAAAGCCCTTGCAACATTTAGCTTCTTATCATTTGGCTTCTCCAATTTTCACCATATTTTCAGAAAAAAATATATTTCGATATTAATAATTAATTACACAGTCAAGTATGGGAATTGCTGCACAAACCTTTTTGGTGAATAAAATCGAGCGTTAAGGCTCGTTCAGACCAGCGCGACGCGACTCGAACATTACAAATTCTAAGAAAACTTCACGGTATAACAATAACCGGTGTCGCGTCGCGCTAGTCTGCACGAAGCTATACGAAAGATTTTGTATCGATAGGTAGAAAAAAGATTTAAGTACCTAAATGTTTGTGCAAGACTTCACGAAATAATTAGGAAAAGACGTCTCCTTTTCCTAGCACATAAGGTCCACTCGGACTGCCAAACGCCCATTATGTGACCACATACCATCACGAACAGTCGTAGGGGATATTCCGTTATTTATATAATTACACCCCTGATGAGGCTAGGAATTTATGGCTATCTTCACGGTTTTCGTATAGCGGTGGGCAGGAAGCTAAGCGTTATTAAATAGAGGAGGATAATTTATGGTATCGGAGATTCGAAAGTAGTGGGGACAGAGGCAAAGATTTAAATCGTTAGATTTGCCCTCACCGCACTTAGGTCGCGCGTAAAAGTGTTCATGCCGAAAATAATGTGTTGCATGGTTACGATTTTGAGTATAATCAAAATCAAATGTTGTGATCATCTAAACAGCAACGTTAGGTGGAACAAGAATATACTAATACTGCTCATCACAAACTTAAAATTTATCGGGAAAAGCCCATATTCAAGACTAGCAAATATATTTAATAAGCTACCGGAAAGTTTAAAATCCCTACCAAATGACTCAATTTTCTCGAAGCAGTTGAAATCTCTGTTAATAAAGAAAGCCTACTATACCGTTGAGGAATTTAAAACTGACAGATTGTGAATCGATTGACCTTGTAATAATATGCTTGACGTACTCAAATGTGAAATAATAAATGACTTTACTTTAATATGCTTACCTATAATGACTAAAATGAATGAACGAATAAAAAAAAATGTTTTATTTGAAATAAAATGTAATAATTAAATAGCTGATGTTTATTAAATGTAATGAATTGTAATTGTAATTTAATCATATCATATGAAACATTTGCAGTGCCCTTACAGGGTGCATGTCTTAATACTGTGTCATGAAATTTTAATGCATGCCTACTAACCAGTGTTTAACATGTTAGCAAATAAATAAATAAACGTGGCCATATTTTGACGCGGACAGTTATATCTTTGGCCATAGGTTCTTCTTTCTTTTTCGTGTGGTTAGTGACTAGCCTGGTGTCAGTTTTTATGCCGCCCATGGGCTTCTGACTTGGCTTCACATGCCGTTGAGAAATCTCTCAGGCAGGTTTCCTCACGATGTTTTCCTTCACCGTTTATGAAGCAAGTGATAATATAATACGCACATGAATCCGAAAAGTTAGTCAGCGTGTCTTGGGTTCGAACTCAAGACCTATGATTTGGCAGTCCGACGGTCTCATAGATATCCAGAGATATCCCTTCATTGCGGAATAGTAAGGAATCCTAGTGCGACCGCTTATCTCCCACCAAAATAATTACAGCATTAACAAATAGTGTACTTACGACACACACTTAAAATTTGAACTCGCACACTAAGAAGAAAGCAGCTACACTAAATCAATTTCTAATAGCACACATACATAGAATGGGCGGGGCATTCACTTGTAAACACTTGCTATTTGCGAACATTCAATGCACACGCATGCAATTAGGGAGTCGAAAGCGATGGTCGATAATTTTTATCGATATTTATTTTAGCACATTCTTGTATTATTATAACTTCCTTTAATTTTCTTTATATCATTTATTTTGTTTTTATATACCTATCCGAAAATATGGGTTCCGTAATGAAGGCATATCTCTGGATATCTATGGTCTATTGCAATCAAAGCTGCTGGCCAGAGGTAAAACAAAACTACTTCAGATGAACAAAGTTTGGGGTTCACACCTGGCTGATCTAAGTTAACTTTTCAATTTTATTATATTTAGGTACTAAGGCCGGTTACGGATCGGCAAACCCCTTGGGATTTGCAGAGAGCCTACACAAAGTGACATCAGCGATAACGATTATGGATAGTGAAAAATTTATGGGACTGGCATAAGCTACAGAAAAGCATAAATGAATCCTGTCGAAAGTTCTTCTAGAAATACGAAACGCTTTGAAAACGATTGCCACTTGTCTACAGATAGTGCAATCCACGACGACGCGCCCCACTCCGCGACTACTGTACTGTAAGCTGTACTTTAGTACGGACCGGAGCGGAGTGGGTCGTGGTTTGCACTATCTATAGGCTGCGGGGTAATTTTGTAACACACTTACAGTAGCAATGGCTTTCATTTTGACAGTTCAACAACATTCATTGCGTTATTTACATTGTTGAGCAGACAAAGTTTACGAATATATGAAGCAATGGATTAGCAATATAAATCATTCAGATTGTGTTTGGAGAGTGTGTTACGCAATAAGGGCGCTGCACGTGAAGCACGACCACAATAGAAAAGCCATTGGTAAGTGATTACGCCGGTTATAGACGGAAGAATAGACAAAATGACAGATTCATAATTGCAATCCGTCGTTTTGTCTATTCTTCCGTCTATAACCGGCGTAATCACTTACCATTGGCAACCCTCAAAATGAAAAAATGAAAACATTTTTTCGGTTCATTATCAACCCTCCAAAGTGTACACACATTTTGTCAATTTAAAAACGCCCCTACATAATCGTAATGTTTATTTAATAGCCCAAATAAATGATTATCCAAATGAGTATATTTTAGCGGCATCGACCTTTTTACTCAAAACGAGACTTCGTTCGAATTTCGAAGTCATGTTTAGAGAATAAGCCCTATTTTTTTCTGAATATTTTAAGGCGTGGTGAGTTCCCGATTAATGCAAACTTACTGATCAGATACCTGACCAGCCCGTAGGTATACATACCCTCAAAAAATAGTATTTCATCCAAAAATACACCGCTTACCCTGTCATCCAAACAGCTTGAGAGCTCAGAAGCAATTTGTTCTTGTCACTCGATCATCCGTCCGATCTGTCCGATACGCCCGATATGTTGGGCGCTTGCATCCGATGACGTTCCGTTCGCACGCTGACATTTGATGAAGAGTTAAGCGATGGATATGCCAATGAAAAAGGACTCGAAAAACGGACGGATCTCGGTATTTGCAGACCTTGCTTTTAGTCAAACATTTCTAGATTGAAATTACAGTTGTTGCAGCTTTTACTGCTACACATCAAACCTCGCATCAAGCTGAGCTCGCATTGTACGGAAATCCTATACAATGCGAGATCAGCATAAACTGGAAATGAATAGCTTGATGTGTAGCCGTGTGTACAAAATTGATTAAAAAAAAAGGACTAAGCGATCTGAGAATTAAAAAAAAATGCTAGGTTCTTTCTCCAATCAGAGCTGAATCTGACTTAGCTACCGAATCACCCATTTAAGTCATACACAGCTAAATGTATTTATAAAGGGTGCTACAATACTACAGGCACTTGAGACAAAGGCAACCTCATTGGTGTTGCAGGTATCTGGTACATATTATCATACCTACAGGTGATCTAACCACTATACAGTATTGCCGCGTCTGCCTCCCGTCCTTGCCTCACGTCCCTTCTGTGTGGCCCGCGCCTTAGGTTGACAAGTAGACAAACTGTCCTATTTGTACATCTTATAATTATAATATGTAAAACAAGTCAGTTTGACGACTTGTCAACCTGCAATTTAAAGAAAGAAAAGAAAGAAAATATGTTAATTCTGCACAAAAGAAACGCACATTATAACAAAAGAAAAAAAAAATATACAAAAATTCAAAAGTAGCCAAAAGCCTCGTATTCAACCAGCAAAAAAACAAAAACAAATGGCAATTTAAAAAACTAGCTGTATCTGGGGTGCATTCAAATGGCCTCCACGAATGCCAATACTGTTTAAGTAAGCGCTTGTCTACAGTACACCTTCAAGAGTAAAAGGCGTGAATTTTCCATATAAACTACAGTTTATTCATTTGGAAACGTATTGTCCGTCAATTTGTCACAAAGGTATATGATAAGTAGTCGTCTTTGACGTCATGTAGTGCTCTGTTTTACATTCCTTTGACGGATATTGTCTCTACAGTGCAGTGTGTCCATGGATAAAGTGTACAGACGAAAATGGGTGAAACTAGACCATTATTCATCGATAAAAAAATCTTAATAATCATAAAAAATTAAGCCTGATATTGTGGTGATAGATCGACGAGAGCGCCGTGCAATGATTGTTGATATCGCTGTCCCTCATGACGAGAATCTCGTGAAATCTGAGAAAGATAAAAAAATTGTCGACATGTGGGACGTGGACTCTGCAATCATTGTACCGATAATCGTTTCAGTTAATGGCCTAATAGCGAAGAGCCTCGATCAACACCTCAGGAGGCTCTCATTGCACGGCTGGGTCAAGGGCTTGGTTCAGAAAGCAGTACTTCTGGACACGGCACGCATAGTGAGGAGGTTCCTCTCTCTAGAGCCCTGACCACCGGCAGCTTGGACCCTGTTCCTGATGCCGATGGGCCACTATTTTTTTATATTTGTAAATGTTTTTATGTAATTTTTTTATTCTAATATTTAAAAATATACTCGTAATTTATATGATGTAAATTAAAATAAAGGATAAAAAATAAAAATATTTTTTTTACTGCCTATTAAATTCCCTAGTAGAAAATATGCTAACTTCTTATTAATGTCATTAAGTCAATTTCGTTAAAATAAAAACAATAATGATGGCTGATAATTGATGTTGCTTGGCAAGTACAAAGAAACCCTTTCAAAACTGTCATAAAGTAAAAAAAACACAATTCTTTGAAAAAAACAATTCTTTTGTATTTTTATTTTATTTCCAATTTTTTTGTCGATGTTTAATGGTCTAGTTTCACCCATTTTCGTTTGTGCACTTTATCCAGGAACACACTGTATATAAAACAGAATGACCTATGAGTTTATTGATGTAGCTAGTTTTCTTCTTCCACATTGTTACGGACTATCAATCTGCCTAGCCTTTTTCCAACTATGTTGGGGTCAGCTTCTAATCTAACCAGATGCAGCTGAATACAGTTGGCGCAGTTGAATGCGGTTGGCGCAGTGGTTAAGCGATTGACTGCTGCACTCCGTGTCGCGGGTTCGATTCCCGCACGGAACAAATATTTTACATGGATCTATTGCCTATTTGGCTTCCACAACCCAGTTACTGGGTAACAAGATACCTCATACAACTTATGAGATCAACCCAGAAATAAAAAAAACTGGTGTTCCCTACATTTTGTCGAGTTCTGCGAACATAAATTTATAAGCAGCTGATTATTTTATAATGAGTAATAACCTCTTTTCAGTTATTTCAATTAGACCTTGTTTATGAAAAGCTCATTATTATTATTATACTAGCGATCCGCTTCTGTTTCGCACGGGTTTAATGTAAATATATTATGCAAATAACCTAACGAAAGAATTTTAAATTTTTGGTGATAACCCCATCAGAATCCGTTGCGTAGTTTAGAAGAACAACGCTGTCACACAGACAGACACGAAAAGCGACTTCAATTTTTAATTCTATGTATAGAAAGCTATTTTTTCCGCTGTAGAATGAAGGCCTCATCTCCTTAGTCATTTCACTTCTCTCTTTAAAAATAGATCATGCCGTGGTAAAAATATTAGCTAGTTATTTTATATTAGCGAGTTATTTAGTCATAGATACGAACCCTTTTTTTTTGTGAGGGCGTGATTTTTGCCTCTCCCTCACGCGTTCCGCCGCCTCCTTCGCAGGCACTCATGCTTCGCAGAAGGAGGCGACGGCCTGCCATGCCCGCTCGCTCCGTACCATGGCCTGGACCAGGGCCCGACGCGAGAGATCCCCGCTACCGATCGCCTCCACGAGGACACGGCGATGCTCAGCCCAAGCCGGGCAGACCTCCACCGTATGCTCCACCGTGTCCTCCGGGCGATCCACGCAGTGATGACACCCTGACAATTCCTCCCGCCTTATCCGAAACAAGAACCTCCCTTAACAACCGTGCCTGGTGAGGGTGGTGAGCTTTACTTTCTGTAAATTACTTTCATCACCACTGCTCTCAAAACGGTGAAGGAAAACATCGTGAGGAAACCGGCAAGTTCTAGAACCAAAAATTCGAAGATATATGACATCTACCAACCCACACTGGGCCTGCGTGGTGGATTACGGCTCACTCTCGAATAGAGGAGGCCTTGTGACCCAGCAGTGGGATCGTTATAGTCTGATTATGCAGCAAGATGGTAGCGGGGCTACCCATAGTGCCCTGACATATAATGAAGGATTGAAGATTATTGAATGCTGCCTTGCAGTTTCTTGGGTCAAGAATATCATCATCATCAACATCATTTCAGCCATAGGACGTCCACTGCTGCACATAGGCCTCCCGCAATGATTTCCAAATTGGCCGGTTGGAAGCGACCTGCATCCAGCGGCTTCCTGCGACCTTTATTAGGTCGTCTGTCCACCTTGCGGGTGGACGTCCTACGCTGCGCTTGCCGGTGCGTGGCCTCCATTCCAGAGCCTTTCTGCCCCATCGGCCGTCAGTTCTGCACGCTATGTGCCCCGCCCACTGCCACTTCAGCTTGCTAATCCGCTGGGCTATGTCAGCGACTTTAGTTCGTTTGCGGATCTCCTCATTTCTGATTCGATCTCGCAAAGAAACACCGAGCATAGCCCTTTCCATAGCGCGCTGAGTGACCTTGAGCTTTCTTATGAGGCCCATGGTGAGAGGCCACGTTTCAGTTCCGTATGTTATCACTGGTAACACACACTGGTTGTAGACTCGTTTTTAGACACTGAGGTATGTTGGACGAGAAGATGTTGTGTGGCCAAGAATATAGGTACTGCTTTGCTACCTTTGTCTGCAACCTAGCCATGCTACTTCTACCTATTTAGTTATTTTCATTAACCTATCCTGCTGGTTTCAATTATCTGACGGTCTGCGCAGTCTTCTTGCCAAGCCCTAGCCGGTACAGTGGAATCTTGAATTGTTACATTACAGGCAAACGTTCCCGGTAGCGTAAATACAAAGGCGAATGCAACACAGACACCCATAGTCTGTGCTGCATTATCTTGCGAATGGCTTAAAGCAGTAATAGGCCGTCCAAACCCAGCTGCAACACATCGCTTCGTAGTGCAGCCGCATTAGTTTGTATAAGGCAATGAAAAGGCGAATTCAAAGCAGACACACATAGTATTATCTATTTCCGTTAGATTATGAAGCGTCGAAAAATTCTGAACTGGGAAAAATGGGTCAGGTTAGGTTAGAACTGTGACCAACCGCTACTTCCAAGTTGCTCGCAGCTAGGCAGCCTATTTAGTAGGTACTATAGCAAGATGCGTTACGTCGCAAGCAAGTTTGATACCTGCAGTGTAGAATAAGCTGTATTTCAGTCGTTTCTGTTAAAACAATGTTATTCGGAGCCGATCACATTGCAGACAGTTTTCAAATGTCGTCTGTGGTGTAATCGTGTTTGTAATACTTTATTCATACGGACGCGGCTGCGTTACAGAACAGCTACTGTCAGTGTTGCTTCCGACTTTGTATTTACGCCTCCTGGTAAGGGAACGCCTTCGAAGGCAAGTAGGTACGTATCGTACGAAGTCAAGTAAACAGAAAATTCGAACGATATCTAAATTGAAAATAATCGTTTCGCTCACAATATCTATTAAGTTTTAAGACTTAATTTTCGGCTGAAATGATAAAGACTATAATCATATCTATGGGTAATACAAATTGTGCTTGCCACATAAAGAAGATTAAACGGCATTAAAAAAATAAACCAATATGCAAATATAAGAATGGTTACAGCTTATTTTCGTTTGAAAAATCGTTAGAATTTACGTTACGTTGACTTGGATTTTTTTATTGACATGACATCATTATTATTGATCGCAATTTTAAATATTAATTATTATTTTTAAATGAATAGAATTGTATTTAATTTTAATTTTATTAATTGCCTTTTAATATAAATTTAAATTATGAAACTATTTTTAGTATATTTACGAGTACCTATATTATTGCTAACTACTAAATGTGTACTGCATGCTATACCTAAGTATAACCAAGGCTGAAATGCCGAGTATAGTGAAACCATAATCTTAACAACTTATTATACTTATGTTAGCGCGCGTTCGTGCTAGGGGCTCCGTTTTTCCATCATCCTTTTACCAAGTTCCTAAAAATGTCTGCGGTCCCATCCCACTTTTTAAATAAGGAGAGTAACAATTGCCCCCCTTCCTAATTCTATAGCACATTTCCACCTAATTGTCAACTGTTTATAACAGCCATCAAATTATTTCATCGATAAAATGGCCCCGAATTACAAAGACGGCCCTTTGGCTCATTAGCTCAAGGAACAACGCACACAGGGATGCTGGGCCTGGGGGTGGACTGATCTTTTTGTATGCACGTGTTTTTGGAATAAACCAATTTTTCGTTCTTTCTTTCAAAGTATCCTTTAATATCGCCGCTAGATATATATTGGTCGACATGGGCTGTGCTATGTTACTGGGTTAATTAATGTAGATAATATAGGTGCCCCTGCTTCGATTTTTTTTCATGACTTGACAAAACATCGACATTTCTTAATTATCTTTTAGTATTATACACACAAACCTTCCGGAATACATTCTCTAAATTATGTTGAAAACCTCATCAAAATCTGTTGCGTGTTTTAGAAGAACAACGCGGACATACGCGAAAAGCTACTTTGTTTTATGATATGTATAGATATTATAATTGTGTGTGTATTAATTTGTTATGAGGGGCTCGTGCGTTAATAATAACAGCCGCACGGGACTATCGAAGGTTAAGCTACGCTTGCCGCGGTCGGTTTGCGGATGGGTAACCATACATCCATTACATAATGGAGACAACTCCGTGTCTCGGGAAGCACGTTAAGCCATTGGTCCCGGTATATCATTCGTAGATCTTTGGCAGTCGTTACCGGTAGTCAGAAGCCCGAAAAGTCTGACAACCAGTTTTACCAAAACGGGGCATCGTGTTACCCAGTAACTGGTACCCAGTAATAATGGTATTCAGGTGCATCCGGTTAGACTGGAAACTGACACCAAGGTAGTTGGGAAAATGCTAGACCGATTGATTTGATTGTGGTATTATGGTTAAAGCTAAGCTTTGCAGCTCCACGTGTAAAAAAACTCTGTATCAACGTATTTTTCCTGTTACGCAAAATTACAGCTGTCTGTGATATGCTGTAAAGTTCACTGCTCACCTCACTCAAGTGAGCGCACACAATTCGAAAGCGAACTCATTTGTTTTTAAAGTAAATCATCGCGGATTCACAACAACGAGACACCGTTCGAATTTCGACGTAATGATGATGAGAATTACACTACATACCACCATATCAAACAAATTATAGTAAACTAGCTGCGCCCTGCGGTCTCACCCGCATAAGTTTCGATCCCGTGAGAATTTCGAGTTAAAAAGTATCCAGGCTATAAACTATCTGTGTGCAAACTTTTATCCAAATCCGTTAAGTAGTTGCAGCGTGAAGAAGAGACAAACATACACACTCACAAACTTTCGCCTTTATAATATTAGTGTGATTTGTATTTTTTGTGTGAAAATTTTGCCTTTTTCGGCGAATATTTCAAAAACATTTAAGTACTTATGTTTTTTTTTAAATTTATTTCCAAAATACATTTATCATTACAGGGCAACCTATTGTGATAGCGTACTTAATCTAACTCTTATCCTAACTTATTATTAACTTATAATTATAATTAAATAACCTACCCCATCTCAGTATACGCAATACCTTAACTTTAAAATTACAATTGTAAGGGATACCAAGTTTTCAAGTTAAATTAACTTGCTTATACAATTCCTCGACCATTAGAGCCTCAACAATTGGGATATTTTCTTAGAAATACGATATTTATTCAACATTGCGAATACTTGATCTAAAAAGGTAGATTGGGTTGCAAAGTGACAAATTCTATTTGACATTTTGTCCGGCACTTGGTTCCGAAAGTGTTGCCCTATTTCAGGTTAGTTTTTATTTAATATCTCTGTTTTTCTGTTCAGTGAAGTGTGTTTATTTTTGTTCTTTTGACTTTCCAATAACATCGCTTATTATAGTTGACATAACTTGGATGTTTTAGGAGATTGGTGAATGGTACTAGATGTATGAGCAGTGGTGGCCCTGTGGTAAGACCGCGACTTAGGACTTGTAGGGCGTGGGTTCGAACCCAAGCAGGCAGTTTACTTTGTGTTAATTGTTTCATCCATACTGCTCTCAAAACGGTGTAGGAAACTGGCAATGTCCGGCATGAAATAGAACCATCAATTCGAAGACATGTGACATCCGCCAACCCACACAGGGCCCGCTCCACTCCTTCTAAACTGGAGGCCTTTGTCCCAGCAGTAGCAACATTATTTGTAGATAGTGCAATCCACGACGACGCGCCCCACTCCGCTCCGCTCCGTACTAAAGTACAGCTTACAGTACAGTAATCGCGGAGTGGGGCGCGTCGTCGTGGATTGCACTATCTGTAGGCTGATTATGCTACAAGTTAGATGAAAGTGAACCGAATAAACAAAAGGAATATGTATTTAAGGATTTATTTAGCACATGTAGTTTCTTCCCGAGTTTTTAATCAATAGCTCTTTAAAAGTAAGAATTGGTCACGACTAACCGCACTACGCTTTCGTGTAGTCTGTCTGTCATACGTAAGAAGAATTCTTTATTAACAACATTAAAGTAAATAAAATCTATCTCCATTTAACTACACTAACATTTATTACCCTCCTAGCTATTCATTTCACGTTATTCTAAAAGAAAATGCTCAAGATATCAATAAGAAGCTTGTATGTAAGTAAAGCAAGCTATTTCCCGAGATATGTTTAAAATCTGTGCACCCGGGATGCTGGGTTGTCTCGACTGTCCCGTTGTGTAGTAAAAACAATATTTGTCATACTTTGACTGATATTTTATGATTAGAGATGGGAACTTGGCTTTTCGATATCGATAGGTTGGTTTTATTACTTACCTAACAAACTTTTAAGTGTATGCATGCAGCGTTAAAATGTGTTAATCAATAATTGAATTCTTTACGTTATTTTACAGCTCTTAAATGCTTATTATACTTGTGTTATACATATAAGTCATCTTGAAGGAGAGTACGTATAGTAGAAAATATCCATGTAGTCAAACCGTCTGTTTTTTACAGGAGTTATTACATAAACATTAAACAATTAGCAGTCCCCAAATAACACCATGTTGCTGGTTCGTACTTAAATAATAATTGAATCGGGAAGCAGTAATCTGGGTTAGCGATTCTCATTAAGTCTTACATTTCCAATATTGACTGTAATGACCAATACAGCAGTAATACTGGAATTATACCAGCGTTATTGCGGTAATGTTAATTTTATCGTATAATGTTCATAACTTCGCATGACTTTATTGTACTCAGTTGTAATAATATGTTTGTTTTCTTTGCAATCACTTACTAATATGCAATTTTATCAAGAGACCACTTCGATACCAACAATATAAGTAGTAGAATTGAACTAGATAATTAGTGACCTGTTTTTCATTTTTTATTACTCATTTTGCCTAGTGGATTACTAATCCGTCTTAAAATGTTAGTTAATATCAGAGCTATAAAAAACATCGATAAGAAAAATACATAGAGACAGTGTCCCATCACTACGCAGCAATGGCACCGCGGGACCTGAGACAAGAAAAACGTCTTTATAACACACCTGAGCTCGGCGGACACTACGGCGACCCACCTTCTTGGTACTTTACGATTTACCCATAAAAATATTAAATAACAGTGTCCCTTTACTGCCGTGCAGATAAAATTAAGATGTTTTAACTTTTTATGTGTAATATCATTATCATAATATTAGCAGTATTAGATATAACTAACTTGGGTTAAGTTTACTATAAATAAGTTTACTTTTCGGTACGTTATGAATTAATAACAAGTTAACGATTTCATCGATGATAGTAAAATTTTAAGAATCGGTTTTACACAGTTTATCCAAATCACTCTACAATACCGTTTGATGGCAAAACCACGTTTTTTTAATGTGGACACTGGTCAGCATGGTGGTGATAGTATCTAAAGAGATAGACCTCTAAACTAAATGAAACATAGTCAGTTATTGACATAGTCGAAATAATTTACAAAAAAATATCTGAACCCTTCTTTTCTAATTCGCGGTCCTATCTAAAATGAGAAACGTAGGTATATTATTGTTATAAATTCTTTCAGAAAGTGTGTTGAAGCGTGCAAAATTGACGGGTCGGGTGAAATCGGGTCAGAACGAGCTCTTTACCTGATTAACGAACCGTGTGGGTCCGTTCTACTCTGAGGTTAATTTCACAAATGAAACTAACACTGAAGAGTTTCTCGATTGGCTGTTATTCAAAGTATCTTCAGTTTTGTAGGTAAATTATGAGCGTTTGATCTAAATAAATAATTTATCGAAGTAGAAATTTTATGTTTTGTTATGAAAATTGTTTATGAGAGCGTGTTAGACAATGCCTTCGGAGTTTCAGCCATGTATCACATAGCGTAGCTTCTTATCTAAATTTCAATAATTATGAATTTCAATTAATTTTCAACGTATGCGCTGAATATTCTTGGCGTTTTTGATTATGTGGACAAAGGCAACCACTTTTCTCTACTCCCTACAAAACAAATGCCTTTCGTCAAGCAACCGTCGTCGCTTACATAAATTAAAAATCGTATAGCCTTATCCAGACGCAATAAAGCAGTCCTAAGCCAAAGATTTACCCAATAAATCACAACTAAAACAAAATCAAATATAAAGACAAGTTTAATACCGACTGCGGAATAACAGAAATAAATACCCCTCTCAGACGCAAGTATCAAGATTGTCTCGTCCGCTTCAGCGACAGGTGCGGCCTGAGATACAATTACGTACATTATATTTTTTTACGGAGGGATTTGTTTTATTTCGCAAGGAACCCTGAATGTTAAGGGCGTTGCTAAGATATGTACTTGTACTATAGCCTATTGATTTTGTTCAAGTTTACTTGCGACTAAATTGTTTTATTGAGCGTATGAGTAGTGAGTGGTTCTAGGAAAGAATTACAAATGGATAAAAATCACTTCGAAATTCGAACGGTGTCTCGTTGTGAATCCTCGATGACTTACTTTAAAAACAAATGAGTTCGCTTTCGATTTGTGTGCGTTCACTTGAGTGAGGTGCCAATTGAACTTTACAGAAAAGCACAAATTGACTAATTTGACGAGTCTTTCAATTCTATAAATTCTACGAATTAGGTAGATAAAAACTATAGATGCTATTTGCATCAAATGTCACATACCTAATTATCTCCAAACACAAAGTTTCAAAACTTCAGCTCAGGCTACAGAATAGCCTACAAAAGGCTAACTAGAGCCTTCAACCCCTTACCACACAACTATAAATAAAACCATTAAACATATCGAAACTCTAGGAAAAGTCAACGTCACACTAATAGAGGACCTAAATTAGTTGTAAAGTTTGTTCGGCCTAGACAAACACGTATAATGGCCGATTAGCCTCAGATAACCGTTGATAGCCGTCTATAAACACATAAATTGACTGTATCGGGTGTGCCTTTCTGTGGAAATGACCTTCGTTTTGATGTAGGGGCTTTTAGTTAAATGTTGATAACGTTTTAGCTTTAGTGTTTAAATAATTTGTGTGGCGATATTGATAATAGGGACTAAAAAAATGTTTTTGGCCCGTAATGTAGATTATGAAAAAATAACGGACACGTATTTTTTCTTTTTTTACGTTATCAAAAGATTACGGCGATACATTGAGTTATAATATGCCATGACGTCACTTGTATGTAGATTTTATACATACTTGTGACGTATCAACCCCCACTCGCCAACTTTAATGCGTTGTATCTTAGTCATTTTTTATTAATATGATAAAGCAAAAAATAGGTGTCTAAAATTTTTGTATTATCTGACTGACGGACTAAATAGAATTTCTTTTTGTTGACCCAGTCATCATCCCTATTCGTTGACGTTTAGAGCACCTGTCTTATTGGGCAGATTACAAAATATTATATTATTATTATTATAAATCTAACTAAAAAAAATTGCTCAAGCAGTTACATAGAAGAGTAGTTTAAGAATAATAGAGAAAGATACAGTATACCTAACATACATGAATAAAAGAGGAAACTGACGTAAATATCGTATTTTTAAACAAGAAAGTGTCATCTATGAAAACCCGTTTTACGATTTATTTACCTTTATTTCACTACCTAAACCAATGGAGTATAGAAACGTGACATTCTTTCTCTGTCGTCGGTCCATCTAGGTAGGTGGCGTTCCATGCTCCGTCAGTCACTCAAGGACTCTTCTGCTCTACGGAACTACGGTACCCTTCATTGAGCGTGGTCGTGGCTCGACACACACTTGGTCGATTTTTCTACAGAGCTAGTCCGGCTACTTTTCAGCATTAACTTTGTAAGATATTTCTGTGACTTTTTTTCTTTCTTTTTTATTTAATTACGGGTGATATCTGAGAACTTCTGATTTCGAGTTACCTGGTCAGACAGGAAGTCGTTCCATGTAAAATACTGGTACCTATATATGTACCGGTTAGGCCAACCCCAACATGCCGCGAGAAATCGTGGCACAGCGGACAGAGCTCCGACGGGATCTCATGGCGGCATGGAGAGTGCGATTGTCGCAACCCAGTGCTGGGCACGCCACTATTGCGGCGATAAGTCCCCTCTTTGAGGAGTGGCTGGAGAGGCGCCACGGCGTCCTCACCTTCCGACTGACGCAGGTCCTCACCGGACACGGCTGTTTCGGCAGGTACCTGTTTAGGATAAGGCGGGAGGAAACGCCTGGGTGTCATCACTGCGTGGATCGCCCGGAGGACACGGTGGAGCATACGGTGGAGGTATGCCCGGCTTGGGCAGAGCACCGCCGTGTCCTCATGGAGGCGATCGGTGGCGGGGATCTCTCGCGGCCGGCCCTGGTCCAGGCCATGGTACGGAGCGAGAGGGCATGGGAGGCCGTCACCTCCTTCTGCGAAGCAGTAATGCTCGCGAAGGAGGCGGAACGCGTGAGGGAGAGGCAAATTTCGCGCCCTCACGCCCCTAGCCGCCGCAGGAGGAGACGCCCTGGGCGTCGGGAATCAATCGCTGATTCCCGGCCACCGTAGGCGCGGGCTTGCGGACGGTGAGCAATGGGTAGCTCGCCGTCCGGTAAGGATCAGGCCCGGGTCGACGGCGCGTTGTGTTCCACGCGCGCCTCAAAGAGTGTCAGCGAGTGAAGGGGTCCGATGAGACCATTGCCTGCCGGGGTTGCGGGATAGTCCGAAAGGGATACCGTGGCCCCCTGGCATTGCACAGGCAAGAGAAGGAACACGGGTGGGTTTTAGTCAGTAAGAGTCTGACACGCCCTCCCGCTCCACCCAGAGCGGGAGACGTCATTTGATGATTTCCCACCCAAAAAAAAAAAAAAAAAAGGCCAACCCCAACAGAGTTGGGAAATGGCTAGGAATATTTTGATATTCCACAAAGAAACTCCGTTGCCGTCAAAACTTTTGAAGCAACACGTCATGAATTCTACGTTAAAAATTATCAAGCCACAGCCAACTTACCGGGCTCATTCTATAATTAACAGAATAAACAACAACTAATATTTAGAGTACCCTCTCAAGTAAACACTCTGTAACTATAATCCCGTTAATTCGATACTGCTCTCGATATTATCGGTAATCGGTTTAATCTTGATCCATTATAGTAATAGTAATCGGCACAATTGTAAACATCGAGTGGTTTGTGATGTATGTAGTAAATATGTGATCGACTCGGCGGGTCTCGAGTGTCGGCGCAGAATATGCGATGGAATACAGGGTGTTTGAATTTGTTTTTTGTTTTCAACATATTTTAATATTATTACTTAACTGCCTCGCTGGGGGAGCTCGTGGCTAAATAATAACTGCCGCACGGGTCGATCCATCAGGTTAAGCTATGCTTGCCGGGGTTGGTATGTTGATGGGCGAACATCTTAACATACCGAGACTCCTCCGTGCCTCGGAAAGCACGTTAAGCCGTTGGTCCCGGCTGTCATTCGTGGATCTTTGACAGTCGTTACGGGTCGTCAGAAGCCCGAAAGTCTGACAACCAGTCTTACCAAGGGGTATCGTATTACCCAGTAACTGGGTTGTGGAGGTCAGATAGGCAGTCGCTCTATGTAAAATACTGGTATTCAGCTGCATCCGGTTGTACTGGAAGCCGACCCCAATATAGTTGGGAAAAGGCTAGGTAGATTTGACTTAACTGCCTCGCTGGTCTAGTGATCGCAAGCGGTACTACTGAGTATGAGGTCCTGAGTTCGATTCTCGGGTCGAACAAAGTGTTATTGCGTTATTCCATCTGATATTTCTCAGTAGCAGCCCGGAGTCTGGATTTGTGCCCGGTTGATGTCAATAGACTCGCCCCCTATTACATGGGAATTAAACATAACTGGCGAAATGTGGGTGTACAATAGGGTACACCTATGTCCAACCCTTTGGGGATTACAAGCGTAATGCTACATTTATATGTAATATTATTAACCGTCGTCGAAAGAAGAAGGAGGATCTCTTTACCTAAATTGTTTTTTTTTTACATAAACTTCTTTCTCTGTTTGTACAATTCAGGCCATTCGATTTTCTTTTTATGTTTTGAACTTGACAAAAATCTATTCAAATAACTAGTAGTTAGTAAGTCAAGAAGTGAGTAGTTAGTAACTAAATGTGAAAAACTAGATAGTGCAATAAATATGAGAAATATATTAAGTTTACTTTACATCATATTTGGGACCTCTAACTTAACTATAAATTCCATACCTCATTTTCACAATTAGTAAAAAAAACTCAATAAGTTATTGAATCAGCATGTATCCTCGAAGAGGTCGGGACGAGTAGCATCATTGAACAATTGATACTGTCAAATACAATTGTAGGTTATAATATGATCCTTGGGGTGGTTTGGGGACTAGATTGGCAATGAGTAGTAACTATTATGATAAGTATCTGGGCACCGAGCTCTGCTCTAGTGAAAATAGAGAATGCTCATTTAATAGTAAGTATATGGAAGTTCAAACTAATTCCATGTTTTTTTTTTTTCTTTTTTTGGGTGGGAAATCATCAAATGACGTCTCCCGCTCTGGGTGGAGCGGGAGGGCGTGTCAGACTCTTACTGACTAAAACCCACCCGTGTTCCTTCTCTTGCCTGTGCAATGCCAGGGGGCCACGGTATCCCTTTCGGACTTTCCCGCAAATGATATTATTCTAAGGTAGCCATCATGATCTAAACTTTGGGCGACCGAGCTCTGCTCGGTGAAAATACGGAGAAAACGAATTTTCCTAACTAGATCTATTTTTCGCCCTCGTAAACCCCTATTTTGCAACTTTCATCGAAATCGTTAGAGCCGTTTTCGAGAACGCCATCCTATCTGCACGAACGCTATTCCTACACACGTCCTTCTAACGCACCTTGCAGGTCGCAACTTAGAAATCTCCTTAAATCCCCTCCCACTCGACCGACTTCTACTCCTACTCCTTCAGTGTGAAAATGTTGATGTGAAAATGTTGGTAGCAACATAATTTTATCGATCGATAGTTTCAATCCAACAGGAGCGCCAAAACAAAGAAATAGAAAGATTGCATGTGTTCCTCAATAGCACTGTCAGTTTTATACAGAAGTAACAATGATTAATGATACATGTCACTTCCCACTCCAGAACAAAGGTCTCTTATTCTACAGAGAAGGAAGTCAAGCTTTCATCTGTTTCCATCAGAAGATGACTATTGTTTTCCTTACGATATTTCCCGTCACTTTCAAGAGATTATCATGTGTCTTGAAGAGATTTATTTATTCAAGCAACGAAGTATTAAGTAATACATCAATTAAAAATAAGACAAAAAAATCCTTAACATAATCCCAAAATATTTATCAAAAAGTAATATTAATTAGACCTTAATTGCGTAATTTACAGAAAACAGGTGAAAATATACTCAATTAATTAATTAATTAGCAAACACAAAAAACTGGGATATTTTTGCCGCGCTTTTCATTAGCCTCCATTTTCCAATATGGCGGCTTTGTTTACGTCAACCGTGGAAATGGCCGACTATTTTTTCGCGCGAAAATAGCTTGTTTACTTAGCGTTCTTGTTTTCTAGTCATTTAACTAATTGAGCTGGCTTAAATTAATTGAATATTGTTGTAAACACTAGTTTCATGAGATGCAAATAGTAGGTCTATTGTAATGATATTGTGAGCTGGTCATTACTGG
This sequence comes from Xanthia togata, assembly GCA_963853775.1. Lineage (NCBI taxonomy): Eukaryota > Metazoa > Arthropoda > Insecta > Lepidoptera > Noctuidae > Xanthia > Xanthia togata. Next base: position 6,242,045 of record OY970817.1, on the reverse strand, counting down.
ATAGAGTTAGCCTCGTTAATTAAACCTGTTTTCAAGGTTATATCAACACAACTATAGGAAGTGTACCTGAATTAGCTTTTTCTCATCCAAATCCAATTGTTTCCAGACTGACCAGAAACTACCGAATTTTTTGCCAAGTTTTTCATTAAACGACGACTATTCCATTCATCATCCTGCCTTTTACCAACTATGTTGGGTTCAACTTCCAGTCTTACGGAATGCAGTGAAATACCAGTACTTAAGTATTTTACATGGAGTGACTTCCCATCTGACCTTCACAATCCAGTTACCTGGTAACACGATAGCACGACTGACTGTACCGTTTATTAAAGACAGTACTAAACTCTTAACCAATAACCATACTTTTTTAAAGTTGTTTCTATGAACTCGGTTTTCTTGAGAATTTGCTCACGAAAATTGAGTTCACACAATCATAACGGAACAGCCAATAAACAACGAAGACCTCATGAAAATTAATTACAAACCCATTTAAAATAACAATTAACCTAATGAAAGCACTAAAATAACCGAGCATATTATTAGTTTTCTATTTAATACGACATTCGGGAACTTGCTCACATGTACCTACTATACAAAATTAATTAAAACCTAATGCAATAAAGAGAATGGTTCCTGTGAGATGAAATCACTCATTCGTGAAGTGTGCAGACAAACTTGTATCTGCCTCTTTCTAACGTGTATGTTTGAGAAGATGTGTGAGAGGGATGCACAGGCGGGTAAATGAGCGAAGTTCATTAGGCATTCGGAAAATGAAACTCAATCACATTTCTGTCGCGTTTAGAGAGGATAGCGTTATGCTAGGGTGAATAATGTAGTTTGGTTAGATTTTCTTTGGGACTTTCGTGATTGGTTGGAAGTTTAAAGCAGTATTAAGTTAGTGGAGAATATTATTTTCGTGTTTGACTGTCTACTAGAAAATGTTCTTATTCCAGAACTAGGATGTTGATACGCAATCTTGTACGATTATTTTGGTTTTACAAGCTTTTACACCAGATTTGCTAACTAGTTAGGGTCAGGGGATACTTCACAAAACTTCTATTTTTTAGAACAGTTTTGTGAAGATAGAAATCTGTAACTGAGAAGCAAATTCGTAAACCACTGGTTTTTTTTACCTAGGCGAACAATATGTTGGCCTCAAGAAACAAATAATGGAAAGGAAGCTTTTGAGGTAAATAAAAAAAAGGATACTTTTTTGCTATTTCGCCCGTAACTTAAATGACCACCCGGTTGAAAAGAATTACACTACAATGACATTTCCTAGTCACCTATTTTCATCGCGACCCGTCCTTCCCCTTATCGAACCATCACAGATCTACAATACCTGACTGATTCAGCTTACTTCTCCGCTCTAGCATAATGCTGTCCGCCCCAGTAACGTACGGAACGCGATTAAGGAAGCTTTGACGAGCGGTGCGTACTCGATTATGACTCGCTGGAATTAAATCATAAAATATGTACACGTTTTATTAGTTATTATAGAAATTAATGTTCGACAGACTGCTCAACAATTGTATCCGGTTCATATTCAACCTCAGGAAATATGATCATGTGTCGAGCGTATAGGTCTGAGCTCAAATGGATGTCCATTCGCCAAAGAAGAAGTATGCGCGCTTTGACCACGCGTTTCTCCCTTCTCAACTCTCCCACTCCTCCTTCTTATCTTATATCTCGCTTCCAATATCTATGTTCTTCACACACTAAGAATCTGCGTTCTTCTAACAATCTTCTCCTACTTTGCCCTTCTCATACTTCTGACTTTTTCATTCTACCTTTCATATTCAGTACATTCTTCTATGGAATGCGCTTCTTCTTGATATCAGGACAGCCACCAGTCGGTATGCATTTAAGCGGAAATTGCAGTTTTTTGTCATAATATATAGAGTAGTCATCACAACACCTGTCTCCCTTGAATTTGTATATATTTGATTAAATATGTATGTATGTGTATTATAATTATTTCTATAATTAATCTATTTGAATAAAAAATGTATTTTCTTTGTTCCTCTCAAACAGAGGACCTGCCATCTAATCTCTTCACCACCCTTGGTTGACTGGTAGAGAATGCCTAAGGCATTAAGTCCGTCTTTGTACTTTTTTGTGTGAAGTGTTTAAATAAATAAATACATAAATGTTCGAAGTAATTAAATTAATTACCTCGGTATCCATATTTTTAGTGCTGTAAAATTCTTGGAACCTCACTCAAGTGAGCGCACACAATTCGAACTCATTTGTTTTTAAAGTAAATCATCGCGGCTAAACAACGAGACACCGTTCGAATTTCGAAGTGACGTATGGTCAACCAATTGAGCAGAAGATCTGCTGTAATGTCTCATATTAACTATTGTGATTGGTTTGAACAAAATAGTAACAGCCAATCAAAAGTGACATACGATTGTATTCCTGTTATAGCCTTATAACATTACGCCTGTAATCCCCGAAGGGTTAGACAGAGGTGTACTCTATAGTTTCGCCAGATATGTTTAAGTCCTATGTAATAGGGGGCGAGCCCTTTTATTCTTGTTATCATCTTACATTATCTGTGTTTGCTGGGTGATATAATTAACTCTACCATTAATTATTAAATGATCTTTATAGCCTTTTGATGTATTTGTGTTTTTCCTTAATAAAAGCTCTACTTAGCATTAGATATTTTATTTAATATTCAGCGCCTCAACACAGCTAAAACAAAGCCTTTGGTTCAACTAAAAACAAAATTCCTCACTGAAAACTGTCAAATACCCATATTTCACAATAAACAGGCTGACAAAAGATAGATATAAAAGCATTCATAACTCAATTGTGTATCTGTCTGTCACTGAAATTGTTTTTGGCGGGTGCAATCTCGAAAACTAATTGTTCGCCATTTTATAATTGAATATATTTGTTTACCTGCCTAGTGGCCCTCGGCGCCATCTTGCGGGGGGAAGCGTAATTAATTTGATAATAAATTGCCGAATACCAGAGAGAAATTAAAATATTATTGTGGTGAGGGTAAAATTAAATCGGTGGGCAATAATATAAATTGCTTTGGTGATCCGATAGTGATTGAGGTGGCGATGGTATTCTGATATTTAGCGTTATAATTTGTTTGATTGGAAGCAGATTTTTATATGCGAAAAAGATTTGACCGACTTTTCGTTATGTAAGTCATGTATGTACAATATTAATGCTAAGACAATATAAAAAACCAAGACAGAGCGCTGTCAACAGTGAAGCCGTGAAGTTTCGTAAACACGTGTGCACGTAGTGAGGTGTAGTTTGATTGTAAATGTGTGCGTGTGAGCGTGTATGCACAGAGCGGAGGTGTAGTTTTGGTTTGCTTATCTGTATTATTCGCGGCACAATGTCTTGTTTTTTTTTTATTTGGGGATCATGCCCGTTCTTCTCCATAGGAACCTACTATGTTTTGGAATGGGCAACTAGCTTCATCTTTCTGACTGATCGACACCGTCGCCTTGACAATTCGAAAGTGCGTGTAAATGGTTTCATTGAAATAAATGTTTTGAGTACTTATAAGTTTCAGTTGGTATGTGCACCGATGGTAAGTACTTTAATATACTTTAATTATTCATATTGCGAATACCTTTACGGTTGCTGGTAAAATTGCAGTCTGATGTGATGGATATTCAATTTTTAGTGCGAACTTTGTGTTTCTTGAACCAGAAACTACATGCACGTCCTTGTACAATGGCATGTTACAAAAGAGAATAATAAATATAAAAATGAATAGGTAGGTATATCCCGAATTTCTCAACCGTTGGCTGAAAAGTGGCTGTCTGACATGCGGAAGAACAACAGATCGTTTTGAGAAAATGTCAGTGGGTACTGCCATGAAGGCTGGCATGCGGATGAAGGGTCAAGACTAGAAATTTGCTGTGACATATTGCAATACCTACAATATCATCAAAAAACCAATTGAACAAGGGAGTACAAGAGCGACAAGAAGATATTTTGGATTGTGCTATCTATAAAAGGAATCGGTGGGACTCTTCCGATGTGAGAGCGCAATTGTCGCCGCCGCCGTTAGCATACCTCCGCCCGCGCCGCGAAACCTTAGCAGCGACACCGCAGTAGTTCAATTCAATAGACTTGCGTCATGTTCCGCTACTCGAATCGGATGAGAGTAGCGGAACATGACGCGAGTATACTCGTAGTGCGGCGTTAGCGTTCGATTTGTTTATACCTAGGATATTCTGGTAGCCTTGCCAAGTTTACTTCAATTCGAAGGAAAAAAAGTACTGAAACTAAAATAAAATACTTGGAACAGGCCATTCAATTCAGTTGTTGACAATTTCCGGGACGTTTGACAACTTTTGTATAGACCTTGTAGGTAAAGTTTATTTCTGTCGGTGTTTGTTATGAAAGGAACAAAAGTTTGTAGCTCTAGAGGTAGTCACAGCTGGTATGTTGTACGGGTTGTACCTGGGGAACATCACGCCTGTATTCCGGAGGGCTAGGCAGAGGTTTACCACACCCACGTGGTTTAGTACACCCATATTTCGCCAGTTATGTTTAAGTCCCATATAACAAGGGGCGAGTCTATTGTCACCAACCGGGCACAAATCCAGACTCCGGGATGCTACTGAGAAATATCTGATGGAATAACGCAATAACACTTAGCACGACCCGTGAATCGAACCCAGGACTGAGACAATCCGAGGCAGTCTTAGATGTGATTGAATTAAACTCTTCTATTTTAAGTGAGCGCACTTTTTCACAGGGGCAATTAATTTGCCGAGCCTTTTTCCAAACTATGTTGGGGTCGGCTTCCAGTCTAACCGGATGCAGCAGAATACTAGTATTTTACATGGAGCGACTGCCTATCTGACCTCCACAATCTAGTAACTGGGTAATACGATACCACTTGGTAAGACTGGTTGACAGACTTTCGGGCTTCTGACGACCCGTAACGACTGTCAAAGATTCACGAATGACAGCCGGGACCAACGGCTTAACGTGCTTTCAGAGGCACGGAGAAGTTTCGGTATTTAAAGATAGTCACCCATCCACGGACCAACCCTGGCAAGTGAAGCTTAACCTGATGGATCGACCCGTGAGCGTTGTTATTTTTGGTTAGAAGGATGTAAGTGCTGATTGATGTGCTGGCACATGAGACATTTCAGCTTTGTCTCTGGGATGCCAACGCGTCTGCGTTGTCTGTGGTATTGCAGATCTCCATAGACTAAAAACTCACGGAGCGATTTTCACCCGCGCCCGCCGCGGTGGCGGGACCGCAAAAACTCGTAGGAACACGTAGTACATGGAAATGTAGATAGTAAATTTCACGACGCGGTTTATGTCCGCGGCTTGCGCGATTCTTTGCATGTCCCCGCGCTGCCGCTCTGCACTCGTCACCGCGGGTGCTGAAAGCCGCTCCGTGAGTTCTTAAGGCGCAGCTTTCTGAAAACGGGGTTTTTTAAAGCTGTGTATCTCTTAAACCGTAGGTACTATCGAAGAACTTCATATCTAAGCAGTTTAAAAACAAAATCCCGTGGACACGATGACCACATCTTTTACCGCCCCGGTTCTATAGCGGCCGAGCGCTGCAAGCAGAAATAGTCCTTACGGTGTATAGATATGAACTTCTTCGATGGTACATAATTTTAACCAAAAAAAAGAATGATATTTTCAAGTCTTATTTTAATACAGTGATGGAACTCAATACATAATTAAACATACATAAATGCTTCAAAAAAATTTTCAAACACCTCTTAATTGTCTTTAAAAGCAGTTTATACCTTCACTAACAATGATAGAGATGAAAAATCTTCAAACAAAAATATACCATAAAATGTCTAATGCCAAGCTGCATTCAGTGATGGATTATGATGAGTAATATGAGCAATATGATGAAAAAAACAACGAAAAGCATTGAAAAAGTACAAAAGTTTGGTTATTTTCTTTACTCTTCACACGTAAAGAAAAAGACAGAGACAAAGGCAAATGGTCGGTAGCGAATTGTGTATTGTTTCCTTTCTTGACAGATGGTGAACTTTCTCACTTATCAAGCGTTCATTTTGGAGATATAATCACGTATTAAAATGTAAAACGATTACTTGACGAACAGTAATTTACGAGTATTGTGTCAGTAAATCAGAATTGCAGTACAATGTCGTTATATTTATTTCAAACCGTCACAATGGCAGGATGCAGTCCTGAAGAATAAATTCATTTTTAATAACTGAACGAGTTTTGTTTTTCAATGTTGTGCCCGTTATGACAGGGTTCTCTACTTGCATATTTTTTTTATTGTTTTCACCTTGTTCAAAAAACCTGTAGTTTTATTATTTATAAACATCACTTCGAATTTCGAACGGTGTCTCGTTGTGAATCGGTGATGAGTTGGTCGCTTTCAAATTGTGTGCGCTCACTTAAAGTGAGCTTTACATAACATTTTCCTACGGATTAACCCTTTCGGGCTTTTAACACGTCGCACGCGCAATTAGCAGACACAATAGAATTTTATTGTCATTTGCACACATGGGGTGCAATCGACATTTTAAGAGTAAATAATCGAATGCCATTGGTATCGTCTACATATCAATATCAAAAACTAAACTTTTACAAAAAGTGCCAACTTATTTAAACATACATGTACATAAAATCAAGCCTTTTTCCATGGAGGTAGGCCGAGAGTACCTGCTACTTACTTATCTTCATTTAATTTTACGAAAACGGAAACCTCACTAACTCGATGAATACCTATACAACATAAATTTTTCTCGTTTGAAAACCATACGGAACCCTAAATCCCTAGCATCCGTCATCACTGGAACACCTGGATTCAAACCGTGGCGTGTAAAACAAAGGGCAGGACAATGGCGGCGAATGTTTTATACATTGGCAACGCGTGCTGCGGTGTGAGGGAGAAGAGGCTAGCGATATTGTAAGAGTGAAAATAATACTTACAATAATATAATGTATGACCCGAATTTTCTAACTGTGCTCCTCTCAACATCAAAATATAACAGTGTATGTATACAGGTGTCCGGTAAATAATGGATAACCTTGAAATAGCAACAAATAGACCTGACGACATTACAAAAAAAAAAAAACTCAAGTAAGTACCTAAGTTAAGATTTTTTTGAAAAAAAAAAAAAACTATTTCTAGTCACATTATTTACTGCTTCTCTGTCGGCATAGTCAATGTAAATATTATAACAGCAAAATAACCGATGGAATTCATTCATTTCCTTAACCTACTTTGACAGCTTTTAGAATAACTCTTCACCGGAAACTTTAAAAGTGATCTTTATCTGGAGCAAGATTATTGCCATACCTCGGGTACATCTTTTCTTCGGGTTCTGGGCCGCTACCGACAGTTACTTATTGAGAAAATCCAATAACACTTTGCACGACTTGTAGATCGAACCCAAGAACCCATGCACAGCAGTCGCTGAAGCAATGAGGCATAAAGCCAATAAGGCTTTTAGGCAATGGGCAATACAATCATGAGGTTCTTTCTGTCCGTCCAAAGGTCTGGACTGGTAGATATGGCTATCAGTGATAAAGACCCCATCGTAATTTCCTAAACATAGAATAGAAATTAACAAAATTGTACAAGTTTTGTAAAAAATTTGGTGGATAGTAAAATATATTCTATGGGTCCTTGTGATATGTGATTTGTATTTTGCAAGTATTGCATTGCGATGCGTCGACTGACAGTCCAGTTGTCACATCTCTGGGCCCTCTGAGTTCAAAGTCAAAGTCAAAGTAAAATAATTTATTTTAAAAGTCAAAAATTACAAAAAAAAAAAAAAAAAACTAGTCGCCCCTTCCAAAAGGTAGTTTTCGTATGTAGAAGAACGGGCAAGAAACTCCACCGTTACTATTTTAAAATGTTTTTACAATATCTTGTATAAGTAGGACATTAATTATATAATCATAAGTGAGTTCAAATGAAACTTAAATAGCTTGAATCTCTTCACTTAGACCAAACCACAATCCATTGAATTCTTCACAGCTGTAAATTAGGCTTTACAAAAATAAGAACAAAGCCTATTGGGACCTAGCCTAGGTATGAATTCTAGACTAAGACCTATTGTGTCTAGGACCTTTGTTTCAGCCCTCGGCTTACTATAATCATTACAATTATAGGGTAGTTTTAATTGCGGTCGTAGTGACGTAATAATAATAATAAATATGGGGTGGTTATTACCTATTAGGGTTATTAGGGGTCGGTGACGCGTTTTGTAATGCTCTAGGTTTTTGAGGGACACTCGTTCTTAGAAGGGCCGATTTATAAACGATTACCGATATATATGTGTGTCTATGACTAAATGAGCGTGGCTGAAGCAAAACAAGTGCCTAGCATCTGGCGTTTTGTAGTTTTAGCTATGGAGAAACTCGGTTAAAGGAGATCTGGACCAAATATGCTGCCCAGGCATGGGAATACTTTTATTTTTTTCCTTACATGAAGAGATATTAAAAAAAAAATGCATCCACGGGGCTATAAATTATAGTAGCTTAAATCTTATCTTAAGGCTTTTTTGTGCTTTAATTTTTGACTTTTTTTTTAACGTTTACTTTAAATAATATTATTATGTTACTTATTCTACCTCCCGAGCCCGGTCCCGACCTCGCTAGTCTCGCTCGAAGCAAGTTTTTTTTGTAAGCTCTATACGATAATGACAGCTGTTTAGCTCTGTCTCGATTTTCAATTCCTAGAAGTTGCATAATATAATCCAGTATTTATAATATACCGTCTTTTTTTTAAAATAAGATGCTGGTTATGATTTTTCGTCAATGTAAAACCTGTACAATAGACTATTTTTTTCTCAATACTCCTCGGATAGATTCTAAAGCGCCTTGGATTACAGACTAGTGTTAGTCTAAGGAACACTATACAGTATGATTCAATGTTGGGCAGCACTTGGTCCAACGTCCATACAAAAATGGTCAATCTCTTTTATCAATGAATGCGTACGATAACATTGATAACCGATAACTACTGTACCTTCTATCCTTTCCATTTTTTGGGTTCCGTATCCGAACGGAACCCTATTACTAAGCCTTCGCTGTCCGTCCGTCCGTCTGTGTCCGTCTGTGGTCGTCAGCGGGCTGTATCTTATGAACCGTAATACTTAGGTAGACAGTTGAAATTTTCACAGACGTATACAGGGTGGCAGGGAAATCGACGTGAAAACTGTTACCATGGATTCAGTACGTTATTCTGAACCAGCTGTTCCATAAATTGACACCGCGTAGGTACTTTTCTATGAAACGCTACGCTGCTACGCTGTACTGTGTACAGTACTGCTGTACAGTGCCGGTACAGCGTCCTAGTTATTGTTTTTTGCTGCACCGAACGACGTCAATACGTCGGCGCCGGTTGTCGGTGAAAACCAGCGCTGGGGCTCTGTCTTGCATAGGGTCGCAGCATAATGCTGAGCGATAGCCGTTTTGCGTGGATCTGACGCATGTTTCCCGCAACCTTTTCTATTTTTTTTTGTGTAACCTCTTTTTTGCGTCATGTTTACCGCAAATAAACGTATTTTCTTTCTTTCTTTCTAAACAGCAGTTTTTTTTAATATAATCTTCAAAAAAATTCAACGCAGAATCAGAATCATGTACTGAATCCACGGTAAAAGTTTTCTCGTCGGTTTCCCTGCCACCCTGTATTTCTATTGCCGTTATAACAAAAAAATATATAAATTAAATCAAGTTAATAATTAAAGGGGGTCCCCAAGTCCCCATACAAGAAACGTGTTTTTTTCGGCGTTTTTTGCTCGATCTTAATACGGTACGGAACACTTCGCATGCGAGTCCGACTCGCACTTGGCTGGTTTTTATGACAATTCAAAAGGGCCTAAAGTTTGAGTTTATGATTATCTTACACACGAAGCTGTTCGTACATCTATCTAAAGCAGACGATTCAACCTCATCTGCTTGCTTGCTTTTCATCACTGTTGGAGTCGGTTTCTTGACTTACCGAATGGAGCTGAATACCAGTATTTTATATTAAAGCGACTGCCTATGTCTCCTCTACAGCCCAGTTACTGGGTAACACAATAGATACATAGAAAACTCTTTATTATGTTAGTACACCATAAAAAAACACATATAGGTCATGTAGGGATTAAGCAAGAAAGAATATGATACGGTACCCCTTAGCAACACTGTCAGACTTACGTGCCTCTGCCTACCCGTAACGACTGTCAAAGATCTATGAATGACAGCTGGGCCCACCGGTTTAAAAAAATCGCTTCATCACCGAAAAAAAGCAGAAGTATTCGTAATGCTTTTGTACCTGTTTCCTTGAAATACCCATAGTTACCTTTAACAACACTTACATAAAGAGGAGTCGATGCTCAGTCCTACCTTGGATTAACTACATAGATGCGTTAATAATAAATTCATCTCTCCATTGCATCAAACAATATGATACTAAAGGCTCGTGCAGACCAGCGCGACGCGACGGCGCGACGCGACTCGAACAATACATTTTCTACATACATTTTCTAAGAAAACTTCACCGTATAACAATAACCGGTTTCGCGTCAAACTGTCGCGTCGCTCTAGTCTGCACGAAGCTTTAAGTGGATCTGATCGGTTCAGTATCGGTATGGATAAACCCCGCTTCAATCCGTTTGTCTGAGAAGAGCTTAGATACCTCTTTGATAGAAAGCTCACTAGTATGTTAGGTATAGTAGGTCCTGAAAGTGAACAAACGTAAGGATGTGTAAATTTACACATCATTCGTTCATGAATCTTCTAGTACAAAACCGAATCACCATGTAGTCGCTTCTGTAAGTGTTATTCTCTAAACATCGCTTCGAAATTCGAACGGTGTCTTGTTGTCAATCCGCGATGATTTACTTTAAAAACAAATGAGTTCGCTTTCGAATTGTGTGCGCTCACTTGAGTGAGGTTCCAAGTGAACTGTACAGAATATTATACTCTCACTTCTTGAAAGTCCAAATCGACGAGATAAGATTCAGGCCAGGGTTACTCAACCTGAGGAACTCATTCTTCCCAGCAAAAACACTAGGAAGTGGTGAAGAGTGGGCGTTTTGGGGGACTGTCTTATGTAATTTTGACGTTCGAAAAGTGCTGATTCTCAGCCTAGTTTGAATAAATAACTTTTGATTTTTTGAGGTCTAGCATGTAAGAAATTTATGGTTCTACAAAACTATTCGATTGACTTTAAAAACTGTATTTATTTTGGGGGCTCACGTTCTCAAGACCTCTGAATTTTAATTATAATTAATTTATTCGCAGAAAAGAAAAGTTTAATATCTAGGTGAATAATGGATAGTTAGCAAGGATCCACTATTAAAATACTTTTGAAATACTCATCAAACCTCTTTTCTTTCTCTTCCAGGAGGCGGCTGCAACTTCCCAGAAGGCTGGACGGGCGGCTGGTTCCAGTCGGGCACCCCTGGGCTCATCTACATCAACTCCACCACCATGCAGGGCAAGGGGGAGTGCGCGGAGACAGATGCCAACGACAAGTTCCTGGTTTACGAAAGGTTAGCTACCATCTTTAACTCTCCAACAGGATATATCTGAGGTTTCAACACTGAACGCGTGAAGTAAACGAAACGTTAATTCGGACGTTTTTTTTTATCGAAAAATTCCATCGAAGACTAACCTGTGGTGTCAGGGTCTTTATGCCGCCCATGGGCCTCTGACTTGGCTTCACATTGCGTCGAGAAATATCTTTCAAGCATGGTTCCCTCACGATGTTTTAAGAAGATGTAACTCCAACCTGGTAAAGTGAGGCTACCTAGACGGAACGGCGGCAGGGGTGGATGTGGACCTGTGTCGCAAACTATGCTCCACCTCCTATCCTGTCCTCTGTGTCCCAAAACATGCAGCCAAAGTGAACTCTACACTGCCACCAAAGACGCCGTGAAGTTTTAGACCAACAAGATCTGAAATACAGTCATGCCAGCGACATGAAGAAGAAGAAGACCTGGCTGGCTGATATTTAGGATGCTGTATTCCTGCCATAACGTTAGGTTAACTAGGAATCATATAACGAATGATTCTCACTGTAGTAATCCCGAATAATCCCGATATTATCGGTCCCTCATGATTCCAAGATGATGATCTTGACGATCTTCTTAATTACTAACTCCTTTTTATTTGCCGCGGCATCTACAACGCCACATGTGAACTACGCATCACACTGACGTCATGCAAAATCCTGCATCGCGCAAGCAGAATTTACCGCGCGACTTAAAAAAAACCCTTAAATAAATAAATAAACAACCCTACTAACGTCTTCTATGTAACAACTTTATGGACGGTATGTCTGATACAAAGATATTATTACATAAATCCTGATGTACAGCCTCGTTGGTCTAGTGGTCGCAAGCGCTACTACTGAGCAATGAGGTCCTGGGTTCGATTCCCGGGTCGGGCGAAGTGTTATTGGGGTTTTTCTATCTGGAATTTCTCAGTAGTAGCCCGGAGTCTGGATTTTTGCCCGGTTGATGGCAATAGGCTCGCCCCTATTACATGGGACTAAAACATTACTGGCGAAATGTGGGTATCCCTGCTATAGGTACACCTCTGCCTAACCCTTCGGGGAAACAAGGCGTGATGTTATGTTAAATCCTGTTTTGAATGTTTCAGGAACGAAGACTGCTACAGATGCCTGGTCATACACGAAAAGCACAAATATGTGTTACAATATAAAGAAAGTGAGTAATTAATGCAACTTATACCTACTAATCCTAACATAAAGCGTCGTGCAGACCTAGACAGCGCGACGCGACAGCTCGACGCGACTCTAACAAAACCATTTCCAAGAAAACTTCACGGTAGAACATTATAACGCTGTCGCGTCGTCGCGCAACAAGTCACGCTAGTCTGCACGAGCCTTAACTAATATTATAAATGCGACAGTGAGTTTGTATGTTGGTTTGTTACGAATGTCACGCTAAAGCTGCTGATCGGATTTGGATAACATTTTGCACATGGCTAGTGGAGCATGAACTGGAGAAGGACATAGGACACCTTTTATCCCAATATTCCTACGGGATCAAAACTTATGCGGGTGAAACCGCGAGGTGCAGCTAGGAATAAAAGTTAAAGTAGTTAGTTAGCTCTTCTCTACAGAAATCTATGCTTAAGGCGCAGGGTTCCGAAAACGGGGGTTTTTATAGCAGTGTATCTCTTAAACCGTAAATAATTTTGACCAAAAAAAAAAGAATTATATTTTCAAGTCTTATTTTAATACAGTGATGGAATATTTTCAAGTCTTATTTTAATACAGTGATGGAACTCAAATCATAATTAAACATACATTAATGCTTCAAAAAATCTACAAACGCACCTCTTAATTGTCTTTAAAAGCAGTTTATACCTTCACTAACAATTATAATTATAATTAAAAATATACCATAAAATGTCTAATGTCAACCTGCATTCAGTGATGGATTATGATGAGTAATATGAACAATATGATGAAAAAAACAACGAAAAACATTGAAAAAGTACAAAAGTGTGGTTATTTTCTTTACTCTTTACACGTAAAGAAAAAGACAGAGACAAAGGCAAATCGGAACCCTGCGCCTTAATAAACCTTCGATTTGAAACTATTAACTATGTACTATAGCTTCATCTTTCAGCATTACTTATCGATTTTTACATTTCAAATGTAAATAAAATAAATGCTACATCAGGGTAAATTCTTGTGCCTTCATAAATATTTGTAAAAATTGCACGAAAATTTGAAGATAATTTTCTAAGATACTACCCATCCTGTGCCTTCTCTCTTCATGTAAATGTTATGGAAGCTAAAAAAGGGATTCCTATTTCCTGGTTAGACAATGTACCGCAACAATTATCCTCTCAATGACTGCCGAGTCCATATCCCACTTGACAGCAACAAATGAGTCAAGATACTTGATTTCTTTTATGTTTTTAGAATTTCCTGTAATCAAATTGACTTTCCCTTTTCCACAGCATACTGCGGTCAGAGAGACTCACTGTCCACAATGTGTGAGTCAATAACTGGCGATGCACCTCTCTACTCCATGTTCAGAAAGGAGCCCAGGCCGCTGCCTGAACCGTGTCCGTTCCATCCAGCGCCGTTCACATTCACTTATAATCGGTAAGTGTTACTCCATGTTCAGTTATAGCCGGTAAGTAACATATATGCACTAGAAGGGGAAGATTTGAGCAAGTGGTTTTCTGTAACATTCACTTGGAACCTCACTCAAGAACGCACACAATTCGAAAGCATTTGTTTTTAAAGTAAATCATCGACGAGACACCGTTTGAATTTCGAAGTGAGAGAATTGCTCAAAAATGATTTGCTCAAAATCCAGGAGAACAATGCATTAATTGCGATCTAGTCGATACTTCGGTTAACACCGCGTACTAAGCGAAACGAAATTGGAACTATTAAAATTCGCGAAGCAAAGCAAAACGAACTGAGCTTCGTTCCTAGTGTGGCCTGCGCTTTATCGAGTTTTAAGGCCTCTGCCTCGAATTTTGCGGGCAGCGGGGCGGCGGCGGCGGCGGCGCGGGAGCGGCAGGATCTTATGCGTAAAATCAAATGGACCGGTTCTCGAAAACAGCGGCGCGGGGGCGGGCAACGAGCGGTGCACTCCAGTCAAGCGGTGACCGCCCGCGCCGCCGCCGCCGCCCGCCGCCCCGCTGCCCGCAAAATTCGAGGCAGAGGCCTAAGATATTTTGTTATCACCATACGAGTTGGCACTGGCTCGTCTTTGAACCTCGATTAGCAGGGATTTCTTTTCTTAGTTCTTTTGTATTTTTTATGTGAGTAAAACTTTATTTTATCATTACTTCCAGTGGCTCCGGCGACTGCACGAACCCTCCGTCGCGAGCGGAGTCTTGCACGGACGACTCGCGATTGCTGCTGCGTTATATGGCCTGTCCTGATGTACCGGGCACAGAGAGTAACGGTATGTTACCATAAATGCATGTATATTGAAAGCCAGATAAGGAAACTAGCTTCTTCTCACAAAGGTGTATCGGACGCAAATTTTAGCTATACCGTGGGCTTTTGGAGACTTTTCTTGCATGACGTTCTAAAGTACCATAATTATTAGTTAGTTTTAGGAAAATAAAAAGTTTAAGTTATCAAGTGTTTATCCTCAGAGCCTTAATTTATCTTTAAGTCAAGTATTTTTATCTCACGAAGCGACGCGCGCTTTACTTGTGTTAACCGAGTGTACAAACACGCTGTGAATGTGTGTGTAAGCGCAGGATTTTTCGGTACCGT
This sequence comes from Xanthia togata, assembly GCA_963853775.1. Classification (NCBI taxonomy): domain Eukaryota; kingdom Metazoa; phylum Arthropoda; class Insecta; order Lepidoptera; family Noctuidae; genus Xanthia; species Xanthia togata. Next base: position 6,226,822 of record OY970817.1, on the reverse strand, counting down.
CCAATACAAAACAATGGCGCAGTCGAAAGTGTGTGTGTTATGTACTGATGCTACTCGTTTTCACGCACACATTCACAGCCTGTTTGTACACTTGGTAACCGCAAGTAACGCGCGCGTCGCTTTGTGAGATAAAAATACTATAGCATACAGTCACGAGTAACTTTTGCGGTACATTGAGGATGCCAGAGTTTATCTTATCTGCGTTCGCAATTTATTTGCCAAACATGTAACCAACAAACACGAGTCTTAGGAAAAACAGCTGTAACGCCTACACATAAGAGTCAGTTTGCGCTACATATCTTATATGACTTTTTTAACAGTACTAGTAAATCTAAAATAAACTTAATTTACACTTGCATAAAGTTGATGTTTGTTTAAGTGGAAATAACATCAATTGGGAACTAGGATTTAAACAGACCTTACATTTGGTGCAGACGGTCGGCCACCTATCAGTGAAAAAGACGTCTTGTATTATGGTTTACGTGATATTGCTAAAAGTTTTTCTCCCTATATTTCCAGTTGAGGAGCTAATCTGCCTGGCGACGTGGAAGGAAGGCTCCACGCGCTACGTCGTGGGTCTCATCTCACAGGTTCAGAGGAGGAACTCCATCTCCACTGACGAGGACATGTACAGGTAACTTTAACAGTATGCCCCTTTAATAACTGTCGCAACGAAAAAATCTTTCGATTAGCATCCAAGAGTTAATTTAGTGCAGCACTGACTTATTTCAGACAATATTACAGTTCATTTTATTACAATTTTAGAATATTATAGCAGTTTATATTTTGCCATAAGTGAGATATGGTGACGTTATTCACTATGACGAACACTTTATTTTTTTTTACGACAGACTACGAGACTAATAATTTCAAGTCAAGTATCACCGTCTGCCTTTTCCCAGCCATGTTGTGGTCGGCTTCCAGTCTAGCCAGATGCAGCTGAATACCAATATTTTACATGGAGCGACTGCCTATCTGACCTCCAAAACCCAGTTACTGGACACTCCACACCCCTTCGCAAGACTGGTTGTCAGATTTTCGTGCTTCTGGTAGTCAGAAGCACGAAAAAACGATTGGCAAAGATCATCGAATAACAGCCGGGAGCAATTTCTTAATGTACTTGCCAAGGCACGCAGGGATCTCAAGTTATTCCTGTACCAAATATCATCTCAAACATCTCCCGTTTCCTCAATAATTCCAGATGCTTCGTGTACAAAGGCAACCACGCGGACAAGACCGTGACGTACAACATCGCCCAATCAGGAGACGCCACGTGCAACGGTCTGACGTCACCCGTCGATGGCAGTCGCACCATGAAGCTCACCAATAGTACGTATGACGAGCTCACTTGTAGTGCGTTTGAGGTTTATTAGGTATAAGTAAACCAGAAAAAGTATGCGCTCCGGTAATCTTCGTGTTTCCGAATTAGCACGAACGGCGTGCCACAGACGTAATGCTTCTAAGTTTTGTATTGCGCTTTCTGTTTGGTTACCGACTCTGGTCGCAGATCTCCATGTGTCACTCAAAACTTTGAAAAGTTTTTAAAATTGTATAGAATTGTAAATTTATAATTTTGCAAGTACTTCCATGGCTGTATTCGATCTTATAATCGCGCGTTGCTATTTCCGAAGTTAGACGATGATTCCCGAAGCGCATACTTTTCCTGGGAGATCTGTAGTTATGTTCCTTTGTTTTTCTTGTATAGTATATTGGGGTCTTTTGTAGTCTAATGAATGTTTTCTTTTCTCTCTTTCTTAAGTATTTGTAAGATACTATTGAGTGTATATTTTATTTTTCTAAGTTTTTTTTTTAATATCTTGGTGGGAAATAAACGTTTTATTTACTATGATTTTTTGGTTTCTTGCTTTTTAATGTATTTATTTATTCCTGTAGCTTTTGTAACGGATTACCTTAACGCGGCTTGCGATATGAGTGGACTGGTAGAAATCGCCACGTAATGAAAAAGCCTTATACCTCCTCCATGCGACTTCCTCTCTCTCTCGGTCTCTTTCTATTATATACGAGTGTGTGTGTGTGTGTGCGAGAATCGCGTCAGGAACTTCATTTCTGACGGGAGTCTCCCGATCGCACCCTATTTTTATGTGTACATCTTTCCTCTCGCTATCCTGCATCAAATCTGTGGGAGTGATTTTTTGAACAGGGACGGAAGTGTGTAACACGAAGCCGGGGAAGCGCGCGCTATTTGGTTTGACAAATGAGCGCGCGCGGTGCTAGAGTTTGACGTCAGAAACGACCTTGACGAGAGCGCCCCTTTAAGGTTGCATATTACCTTAAAGTTGCTTTTTTCCTAGTTACCAAAAGAGTTGCTAAAAACATCACGTGATTAATAGACGATCCCTAAGTTGATCTAAAGTGTAGATTACTCTTTCGATTAACTTATTTTTATGACTGTCAGGAAAAAAAAAATCTCGAAGGAAATTGGACATAGTACAGTCACGAGCATAAATACTAGAGAAGAAATAGATAGCTGTTTGGCCGGATACCGGATAACCGGTTGGTAAGCGTATCGTTTGCGAACAGATTTTTTGGTTTAAAATATTGGTAATAGTCCGAATTAACTTTTTATTTAAAGAAAAATTGGTAAAACTTCTCGGAAAATTTTGGATAAACTAGAAGCCCCTTTTTCTATGAATTATAGTGTCAGGACAACGTCTTTCGGGTCAACTAGTTACAATTTTTTTTTTAAAGTATGTCAATGTTTAATCGTAAACAATTATATTTTAAAGTTTGTGTCGTTTAGACTACGTAGATATAGTAAGTAAAGAATACACTTTTTGTTTTGGGTATCATTAACATAGATGTAAGGTAAGGGCTTTCTGTAAGCTCTGATTTCATTTCTAAATTCAAGCTGGCCATCATAATTTTTTTTTTTACTTACATAGTTTGTTTTCATGGGTATCATTTTCATGGTTCTTTGCAAGTAATTATACTACATTTATTATAGTACTAGTGACCCATTCCTACTTCGCACGATTTTTACGACTTGACAAAACATCGAGATTTCTTAGGTAAACGTAACTTTAATATTAACGTATTATACACATAAACCTTCCGGCATAAATTCTCTAAACGATGGTGAAAACTTCATCAAAATCTGGTGCGTGGTTTAGAAGAACAACGCGGACATACAGACAAACGCGAAAAGCGTCTTTAATTTATAATATGTATAGATTAAACAAATAACGGCTAAATAACGACAGTAATTCTATTATTGCACTTTAGAGTATTTTTTATGGTAAATAGATTACATTGCTTTGTATTTATTGTGAAATAACGGAGTTTATTATACGTTTATATCGAAATAACGAAAGGGTGATAACCGTTATTTGTCGTGTTATATAATATTAGGTTGGGGAAAAAGTCTTTTCGCATTATAGTATGTATGAACTTGTAATAAAATCTCTTTGGCTATACTATTTGTATCTGGCTGGTTTTGGTATCATTGAAAGTTTAAATTTTAAAGAACATAATTCCAAATTCAAATTAGGAAAATGTGTGATTTTCATTTGTTTTTCGTACCGTCAAGATGAGTGAATCTAATGAAGAAATTCTATACATTTTAAAATTTTACTACAAAAAAGGTAAAAATGCAACGCAAGCCGCGAAAAATAATTGCGATATTTATGGACCTAGTGCAGTGTCTGTGAGAGTAGCACAAATTTGGTTTAAGCGTTTTCAATCCGGAAATTTTGGTGTCAAAGATGCACGTCGCTCTGGTCGCCGAGCCAGATCGGCATATCAGTAGTTACGACGTAGCTGAAGAACTGGGAATTGACCACAAAACAGTTTTGTCGCATTTGAAAAAAACTGGGTACACAAAAAAGCTCGATATTTGGGTAACTCAAAGAAACCTAATGAACCGTGTACTCATTTGTGATTCTCTATTACGACGTAATGAATCCAAACCATTTTTGAAGAAGCTGAAAAGTGGATCACGTACGATAAGAACGTGCGAAAAAGGTCGTGGTCAAAGGCCGGTCAGGCTTCACAGACTGTGGCCAGGTTAACTCGCAACAAGGTGATGCTGTGTGTGTGGTGGGATTGGAAGGGCATTAATCATTATGAGCTGTTACCACCAGGCAGGACCATCGATTCTGAACTCTACTGCAAACAACTGATGCGATTAAAGCAAGAAGTTGAGAGAAAGCGGCCGGAATTAATCAACAGAAGGGGTGTGGTTTTTCATCATGATAACGCTAGACCTCACACATATTTAGCCACTGTGTTAATGCATCCGCCGTATAGTCCTGACCTTGCACCTTCAGATTTCCACCTGTTTCGGTCTCTTCAGAATTCCTTAGGCAGTGCCAGGTTAACATCACGAGAGGACTGCCAAAACTGCTTGTCGCGGTATTTTGATCAAGTCCCAAAATTTCTATAGCAATGGGATCATGTCCCTACCTACAAGATGGCAAAAAGTTATCGAACAAAATGGTACCTACATACTTTAGTTAAATGTAAATAAACTATATTAAAAAATGTTTTGTATTTTCTTTAAAAAATGCGAAGCAACTTTTTCCCCATCCTATTAATAAACGGAGTATACGTAGAAAACAAGGTTCATTGCTTTACGCTCTAGTAATAATTTGATTGTCTAAATTCAATTAATCCTTGACTTTTGCTATGAACTGTACTCAACACCGATATATTTGGTATGGTCGAAAAAATAATAACATAAGAACATTTGTGACACACATTTATACAGGGTGGCGTTCACATCGACGCACAAACTTTTACCACGGATTCAGTGCGTGATTATGAACCCCCATGCGTTGAAATTTTTCGCCGGTTATAAAAACAACAAAAAAAACTGCTATTTCATAGAAGAGTGCAATACCTACGCGGTCATAATTTATGGAACAGCTGATAAAAAAAAATAACCGACGAAAATTTTCAACGTATGGGGGTTCAGAGTCATGTCCTGACAATCTATGGTAACAGTTTTCGCGTCGATGTCCGTGCCACCCTGTATTAAAATAAATATTCATATTATATTTCCTCCGATTACTTTTGGTCGATAAGGCCCTCGGTACACGCCACGGTTTCTTTACGGTACGTTGTATAAACCGCGCCGTACAAAAAAACGTGTCTGTCAACAAGCTTCCATAGTGATCCATACAACACTGACGACCGAGCCTACACACCGCGAATAGACCGTGTGTGTACAAAGAGCCTAACAGAGTCATTATGGTCTCATCAAATCCCTAATACCCAAACAAAAATCTTCAACCATAACCACAGATGAATATAGATGGGTCACTCCGCATTTTAGGTATGAACCTACAAGTACGTACGCGGGGGGCTCGACTTGTCGAATACAGTGGGCGTAACGTACTCAGAAGATATAAGAGTTACGCGATAGAAAGAGAGGCAACTTCTAGATGTAGGTAATTAGTGCTTGTGCGACCGGAATTGCACTTTATTTTGTCGTAGCAAGAGTCGCAATTCAAATGATTTTCCGGAGTGACTCAACTGTACTAACGTCTGTGCCATAACAAAATTAATGGCAAAATAATAAAGATTATGTAAAAGCAGACATACTGACGTATTTTCTTAAATTTTCCAGTCGATGACGAACACAACCGCTGCCACTTCCCCAGCTGGGTGGTGGAACACCACAAGTGGTTCAGTCTGGACCACACGCACCAGTACCACTTCACCACCAAGAACGCCACGCTCAAGGTAACCACTTTATATACGGAACTTGCTTTTGCTCGCGGCTTCGTCGCGTGGATGTCGGAAAATATCCCACGGGAACGTTCCACCGGGATTTAAAGTACCGTATGTGTTAATAGGAGGCTCCCGTAATAGGATGTTAAGCATTAATATTCTGAAAAGTCGCGCATACAATCAAAAAGGAACTATAGTATATGATTTCTTTTTCTTTCCATGTACAGACGCCAGCAGGTCAACCTACCCGAAACTGACAAATTTTCCCAATCAACTTTCAACCTTATGCTTTAGTGATAAAGTTGAAAATCTATTAAAGACATTTGACAGATTGTAGTAGGTTGATGTGCTGGCGTCAGTACAAGACAGTCACGTAAAATTTGTACCATTTTCGCTCGATTTATTTTTTATTCGAGAATCATGTCTTTTTTTAATATTAAAATAAATTTAAGATTACTCTGATTTTATGTCTAAAATAAGTATTAACAGTAAGAAAATATAGTCCAGCCACAAGGTATTTTTCCCTAGATCAAGTTTTACTTTAGTTATAAACGAAATAAGAGTTGACACTTTACGCCGTTTACTCGTAGTTCCGTGTTCGAACTCGATCAAAGAGCACACGCGATATTCAACTTTATTACTGATGTGTTAGAGTTTAGCACATAGTGGAGTGGCGTGGTGGAAATTTCTTTAGACTGCCTGGTCTTAATCCAGACATAAGCTACCGAAACGCTTATGTCAATCCTGTTCAAAGTCGTTACAGGAACTGGGACGCTATTGATACTGCTAAACTCGTATTCAGTTTACTTACTTAAAAAAAAAAAAAAAACAGAAAAAAAGATGGCTGGTTTACATTTTTCTTCCGTTCCCGGTTTTCGTAACCACAGAGAGCCTCTATAAAATATTTTAATAGTCTTCAAAAGACCATTTCAGACACCAATTTTCATTTCAGGTCTTCACATGATCTGACCAAGTTTATATCTGGACTTTAAAAGACTGTGACCTCTGAGTTTATTTCGGCCTTTCTTGTCAGAGTACTCAGATAGGGACGCCAACTTCATCTAGTTATCGACACTTTTTCGACTCCACCCACTTTTCATAGAACTCATACGCCATGCCGCCATACATATTGGAAGTGAACCCTCCGGGAGGGTTGCCGGCATTACGTTTGCGTTAAAGTTAACCATCGCGGACGGTCAACGGCATTAGGTTTAAAACCGTGTTATAAAACACTGTAAAACGAAGTAAAATATTGTTTTCAGGAGGTCTTGTCGTTATACGTAGTTTCCAACCTTTTACATTTTTTGTGAATATTTCCAACCGTGAACAAACATTTAAAAAAATTATAAATGCTTGGATTTTAAAACCAACGCAAATTATATTCTAATTAATCTTGTTAAATATACATCGGATTTTATTTTCACAGTTTATAATTTTGTATTCGCTAAGAGAAACCTACATTTAAAATGAGCCCTCCGCGAGGGCTCCCGGCATCCCATATGCGACTAGGTTAACCTTCCAGGAGGGCTGTCGGCACTGAACGTGTTTAAATATGATTGACGTGTCAAAGTGTTTGAACAAACCTACTTACAGAAATAAAATCATTTATCATGGAAATAATAATGTATTTACTGCCGATTCGCAGATAATGAACGAGGACGGCTCGTTCGAGGAGAAGCGGTTAGTGTGTCACTCTATACTGGAGCACAAGGACAACAAGCTCGTCAAGTTGGTCGCGCACCTCACTAGGGGATGGTGAGTTCAAAGCTAATTAAATAAATCAACTTTCTGTTAACATAACATTAGGTATATTTTCTGGTTTCTGAGCTATTTATGGAGCCAGTGCACTCCCCTTATTATTAATAAAAAAGGTATCACAAAAAAGGTAGACACAATATATAAAAAAAACCAGCCGCGCACTGAAGAGTTCCGTAGTTGGGATGAATTCACCCCAAGTACAAACTTAACTTTGTAGTTCAAAATCATGTTCTCCCATACGCCGCAAATAAAAGTTTGAATTTATTTATTATTTATTTTATTATTTATGTACACATATAACATAAGACATAATCATAATTATGAGTACAAAGGTACTGCTTATTTCTTAAGAAATTTCTTCCAGCAGACCTGCGACAGGAGAAATGAGAAAGAAATGTAGACAATAGTGTGTGAGAACAAGAAGTCTTAAACTAAAATATTGAAATAAACCTACACGTATAACGTAATAAATTAACATATACTTAAATAAATACATAGAGCTTAAAATCCTTGCTTGTAATCGCAAAAGAAATATGATAAAATTACAAATTAATGATTTCGGACTTTTTCCTATACTTGTGCTGTGAGACCTTGCTTCTTGCCAAATTTCATGATTCTAGGTCAACAGTAAGTACCCTATATAGGTTTAGATTTATTTGCGAGGATCAAAATATGATGCGTAAATGGCCACCAAGGGACCATAGACATACGTGTTTGATATTATTTTCAAATTGATACCTCAACGCGTTCCTGGGTCTTGACAGTCTGACGGACGGACAACGAACTGACTTAAGGGTTCCGGTTTCTACTCTTGAGGTTCGGGTTCTGTACTCAGATGATCCCATGTCCCCTACGTAAGACCTAAAGCACTCACTAAGCCCGTCCTGCGCGCCCGCAGCGAGTCCGGCCACGTGTGCGTGCGCCTGGCGCGGCGCGAGGGCGCCGTGCTGGAGCTGCAGCTGGGCGCCGCGCTGCACGACGCGCCGCACCACGCCTGCGCCGAGCAGCAGTACACGCCGCACGTCACGCTCATCAGTCAGTTCGATACAGTGCATACATACACAACATACAATAATTAAGAGGGAACAGCGCCTGCGATTCTCCATACGAATGTATTCTCCTATTTTCTTGCTGTAGAGACGTCCCTGTTATTTCCCTTTTTTATTTCCCTTTTTTCAGCAACATATTGGTAAATAAAATATGACCATTTTTACCGGCTCGGATCGGCTCAGTTTTCGAGGAGAAAAAAGGGGAATACGAAACGTCGATCTCGTCAATTTTGTTTGTGATATAATCGGTCTGAGCTGCAGCTGTCCCTATCGCACTCTACGGAGGCAGATTTGAGGCGGATTCAAATACCTATTTTTCAATTTCCTCGCAGGCCCTGTTCCTTTTTAAGGCTTTGCCAAATAGAACACGTACTTTAGCTTAGTACAGCGCAGCACGTAACGTTAGAGCCGGGGCTCTGTTTAGTTGCAGTAAACGTACAACATAGTGCGACACAATCCGGCGCTATAGCGCGGCGTCAGGCTAGCGCTCTAACCCGCGCTAAGTACGCGCTCTATTTGGCGAAGCCTTGAGGATATAATAAGTGGTTATAAGGAATGATTATGATGACTTTCCTAAATGATATAACTACTAGCTGCGCCCCGCATAAGTCTCCATTCTGTAGAAGTATCGAGATAAAAAGTATGCTATGTCTTAACCCAGCTCATGGTCTACCCATGTGTCAAATTTCATCCAAATCTGTCCACCCGTTTTAGCGTGAAAGCCTAAGAAACAAACTAACTTTCGCATTTATAATGTTAAGTTTGCATATGAAAGGCAGACGTTTAGACGTCTGTCGTATATAGTTTTAACGTTCAAAAGATCCTGAATCTCAGCCTAATGACAATAAACATTTTTTTATTGGTTTGTACTCTGCTAGAACACTTTATTTATGGTTATGTTCATATTTCCAGCGACGTCCCTGTACCCGGTGCGGTGTCCGATGCTGGGTCGCTACACGGTGCAGGACTCGCTGGCGGACAGGCGCAGGAGACGACAACAACTTACTATTGGTAACACACGCTATGTTCTGCTGACAGCCGAGAGCGGCGGCGAAGGGGGAATGTCGGTATAGGGCATATGAGTCGGTCTTACCCCCAAGGCGGGCCAATAGATGTTTCACATCAAAAATGTAACCTATCCGAGGCGGGGTACTGATAAGCTGTGGGGTGCTAATACTTCCGAGCTCGTTTCGGTCGCTCTTGCATTCTAAAGTCTGTTAATTCTCTCTCAACAAAGAAAGTTAAAGTTGTCTATCTGCATGAACGCTAAAAGGATGTCTATTCTATCCGAGGTGTTAAAATTTTCGAGCATATTATTGGTTCTTTTTATAAAAACACCGTTAAATTAGTAAAAAAGAAAGAAAGAAAGAAATACGTTTATTTCCGGTACTGTACGCAATAAAGAAAAAAACACGAAAAAACAATTTGGGGGAAAATATGCGTCACATCCACGCAAAACGGCCATCACTCGGCATAATGCTGTGACCCTATGCCAGACAGAGCCCCAGCGCTGGTGCACAGCGACAGCCGGCGTGCAGAATATACAGAAATAACAAAATAAGACAAACATAAAATAAACACAATAATTAGTCCTAAATATAACATTTAAAATGGCAACATTTCGTAGCGTCGGCGACTTACGCAGATTTTAAAAAAATGTTTATGGGTTGGAAACCTTTTTGACCGGGAAGCTTTAAAAAAAAAGCTTGGTATACTGATGGTTACCTTTTAACTACCGTCCTTTACTTACAGACGAGTCGACTGGCGAAGAAGTAGCAGAGAAGCCAGTGGAGTGCGTGATGGGCCAGTACGACAGCGCGAGCATCGGGTGCGGCGCCTCCCAGGATACCATCGAGTTCCAGTCCGCGTGCACCAGCACAGGTACACTTACTGTAGACGCGCCAGGGGCTGCGGGATGGGCCAGTATGGGCCAGGTATACTGCAACCAGCCTACAACAGTCCACTGTGAGGAGCTCGTGGGTATCAGGCTAAGCTATGCTTGACCACGCGCTCGGTTCTGTGGTCAAATTCAAAGTCAAATCATTTATTTCAAATAGGCCCTTATAAGGCACTTTCGAATGTCAAAATTAAAAAAAAAAAAAAATGTATTTATAATCTTTTTTTTTTAACTATCTTTTGGAAGGGGTCTTCCAAAAGGTAGTTTTCGCATGGAGAAGAATGGGAAAGAAACTTCACCGTTACTCTTTTAAAATGTTTTACAATATTTTGTATAGGTTTGAATGGATGGGTGTCCCTATTAACATACCGAGACTCCTCCGTGCCTCGGAAAGCACGTTAAGCCGTTGGTCCCGGCTGTCATTCGTGGATCTTTGACAGTCGTTACGGGTCGTCAGAAGCCCGAAAGTCTGACAACCAGTCTTACCAAGGGGTATCGTATTATTACCCAGTGGGATGTGAAGGTGTTTTTTTTTTGGTTGTGAAATTATTATACAACTTCTCCCGCTCTGGGCGGAGCCGGAGGGCGCGTCAGACTTACTGACTAAAACCCACCCGTGTTCCGTCTGTTGCCTGTATGTTGCCAGGGGCCACGGTTTCCCTTTCGGACTATCCCGCGACCCCGGCAGGCATCGGTCCTGTTGGACCGCCCGTCAGTTGTGCTGACATCTCTTTGAGGCGCGCGTGGAACACAACGTGCCGTAGACCCGGGCCTGGTCCTTATCAGAGGGCGAGCTCCCAATTGCTCACCGTCCGCAGGTCGTGGGGCGTGAGGGCGCGAATTTTGCCTCTCCCTCACGCGTTCCGCCTCCTCCTTCGCGAGCATTACTGCTTCGCAGAAGGAGGTGACGGCCTCCCATGCCCTCTCGCTCCGTACCATGGCCTGGACCAGGGCCGGACGCGAGAGGTCCCGGCCGCCCCACGCCCCGCGCGCCTCCGGCGGTGCGAAAAGTTCACTCATCCTTTTTAGAAAAGCAAGGATCTTCCGACCAGACGGGTGTTGTGTCTGGTGGGCCAATGCTCATCGATTGCTGATGCGTAGTTCGCATGTGACAATGTAGATGCCGCCACATTATATTGTTTCTGTACCTAGTGTAATTATGTACTCAATTGACTCCTTATATTTCCAGTGTACACCTGCTACGGCAGCTGGCGCGAGGGTACGCTAGGCCTCGTAGTAGCCGGGCTAGCTCGACCAGCGTCCAGGCCACACGCGATGTGCTTCATATACACCACATACGTTAGGAATGGTCAGTATTCACATCATTAGCATAAAAGGTCCAAAAATGGAAAAAATGTTGTGAAATCTACACCAACGTGACATTTTCAATGGGGTATTTAAGACAATTATTTGATTAAGGCGTGGCCTTGCGGAAGTCGATTATAAAATACAAAAGACATTGATATAATCACTAACCCATTCCACTTAACTATTCCTAAAGAGTCATAAAAAACGCTGTAAGAAATCGACCGGCGCTCCGCGTGGCAACACGCCGTGTTCGGGTTCGCGACAGGTCAATGGTCATCCTGAGGATGCTTGAGAGGTTGGTTGAGAGGTGAAACACGTGTCGATTTTTTACAGGGTTCTTTTAAGACTCTTTAGGAATAGTTAAGCGGAATAGGTTACTAAATATACTAATAAATGTCTGTAGTATTTTTTAATTTAGAGAAATTCGGCGGCTCTTGACTAGATAACAACAGCCGCACGGGTCGGTCGACGGTTAAGCTGCTGGTCGGTCCGTGGATGGGTGACGGTTAAATACCGACACCCCTCATTACACCGTTGGTCTCGGTTGTCGTTCGGAGGTCTTTTACAGTCATTACGGGTAGTCATCAGCCCAAATGTCTGACAACTAGTCTTATTAAGGGGTATCGTGTTACCCAGTAACTGGGTTATGGAGGTTGAAGAGTCGCTGCATGTAAAATACTGGTATTCCGCTACATCCGTTTAGACTGGAAGCCGACCCGAATATAGTTGTGAAAAGGCTAGGCAGATTGGCTTTTTATAACTCCCACCGTATTTATATGACGGTGTCAGCGAATACTGAGTGATAGTGCCGTAATCGTCTCGATTCGGTGGTACGGAATCCATAGTGCAGGCTTACAATCAAACACGATGATACAGCAAATCAGTTAGTACTTTAACTTTCACAATAATGAACACAGTACAATACTAATGACGTGCTCGCACCACCTTCTAAGTTCGTGATTGCCATGCTCCAGACACGGGCGTGCCGGTGCAGTTCCTGGCCGTGTCGGCCGTGGCGCGCTCGTGCGACCGCGCCGTGCTGCCGGGCGTGGCCGGGGATAAGGCCTACAACCTCACTATTAATGGTATACTACTCTTTTAATTTTTTTATACACATATTATTTATACAGCATGTCCTGAAATTAACGCACACTACCAAACACCCCATGAATGAATGAATGAAATGCACCGACCCTAGCGTGGTTTGACGACACTCGATTGCTTGAATGAACCCAAAGATTCACAGCCCTGGAGCCTCATGTGCTTCATGGTGCTACAGAGACCATTGCATATCAAGGAGTAGACCGGGGGCACGATAATGATAGGGATTCCTATCGTGGTTAATCAAGTTTCTCGTTTCTCGTGATAACTCTGTCCTTGGTGTTTGTTAGCTTTAGTGATGGCCGATACTTTCAAACCAGAGAGACGGGTGACATTTATCTATGAATGGGCATCTTTTAACGACGCCACTGCCAAGTTGGTTCAAGTCTAGCTTCACCGGTGAATCTTTTGGCAGGGTTAAACAGCTTTCTCGACTCTTTTCTTCTTCGTTATGATGAGTTGTCAGCAGAAGTGTCCTGGGCACGGTCGGCCCGCTCCTCGTTCTTTATGACCAGCTCTGCCGCGCTACAAGTTCAACCCGTAGCTCACCGCTGTTCACCTCAGGTTGACGCGATTGCAAGTATTGTAGTTCTATAGTTCAAAGTTATGCATACTATTCAGCACAAAAAAATATTAAAAAAACTAGACCCCGACAAAAACTCCCGACCCACCTGATAGTTGTACCCGAGTTGACCCTAATCTTGGGTTGTCTAAAAATAGAATGCGCATTCACAAAAACACCACCCAATACTCACAAAAAAGCATCCTTGAACACAAAAACGATTTTGGAACACTATACACCGCACATAATAGTATTATAATATTATCACACGCGCATTATATCTTCAAGTTGGGTACATTATTTAGCCCATAAATTCAATTAAAAACCTGTAGGGACTAAGTTAACTAGTGACTTAAAATGACGGAACTAAGACGTGTGTCTTGCAGTCAGGAGCAAATCACAGAAATATATAGAAAGATCTCACCAGATTAGCCTGCACGGGGTCAACCCCTGTCGCACCGGAGCATCACTGCATCGTTTCAATGTAATTCACTTGACGACACAGAGTCACTACCACTAAAACAAAAGAAACTCGAAGTTCAAGACTCAATACTAATAAACAACAACATAACTGGCGGAATATGGGTGGACTTTAGGCACACTTCTGGCGTGATTTTATGTAAGGATAATGTAAACCCGTGCCGGTCCCGCAGGCACGTGCGAGCAGAGCAGCAAGTACAACAGCGTGGCGGCGCGCGCGGGCCCGGCGCTGGCGCTGCTGGGCGCGCTGCTGCTGCTGGGCGCGCGGTGATACGCGCCGGGCCGCTGAGGCCGCGCAGCTGGGCGGGCGGCACATGTACTGGCCATCTTTTTTCGAGGATAATGAACGCAATAATTAAAAAAATACTAAGCGCAGTGCGAGACCGCGCCGTTGGTTTCGTGAAAGCGTTTGGTCACAGCTGTAACCTAATCTAACCTAGCGAGAGGATTTCATTTCATTTCATTGCTTAGTCGGCAATGTAATGCTTGAACAGCACTATAGTTTGACCGAGACCTCTGATCCGTGCCTTAGGTATGTGCCCGGCTCACGGCGAGCAGTACAGGCCGCTCATTCGTCAACGCTGCCCCCGCCTCGCCGCGCATTCCTATGGTGCGGAACAGCGATCCCGGTCAAACTATAGCCTCCACAACAGGATTCCCTGTGCCGCAAGATCTTCTCCGCTGATATTGACGTGAAGTTATGAAAATAGCTCATACCGTAGTAAAATTATTAACCAGTTAGAAATGTGGTAACGGCTGACTGTCCAGGGTACCTTCTATTTTAATAGGACTTCTGAAGTATTGAACCTTGCTAGTACTAATGTGACTTTCAAAGTCTTATCTATTATCTGAGTTGATCTTGGAGATTACTGACTTATGGTGTAAGAAAACATTATGAGGAAATCTAGACTTGTAATGGACTGAAATCGTCAATATGCAGTGAGCAATCTATGCGACTTCGACTTCGCTGATTACGTTTTGACGAATTCATTTACTTTTATGCTGTTTTCTTTTATCATTTGTCATTGGCATCTTATGCAATTATGCATGAACATATCTAATCAACTCATTATTAAATAACTTGAAATCCCTGAAACTGAACTCCATTATGTTGAGAAGACAAGATGGCCTATACTAAGTCGCTAACCATACATTTTAAAGTCTTAGACAAAAACTATTATCCTTATTGCTACTGCAAACTCAAGTTTGCTAATATTTTTACATTTATTTTTTAATCAAAACTACATCCAAACCCTGCTGCATATGTATAGCGAATAGTGTTGCTTTTTAATGTGATAAGTGCAAGATACGGCAAGAACACTAAGTAGTACCAGTGGTAGAAAAAGTACCGAACACGTACCATCCTCCTTTGTGAGCTCGGCAGCTTTTAGTAGGATTTAAAGGTTATTGTAATGGCAACACTGAAATTGAACTGTCAAAGTGCTAAAATGTTGCCATTTAACGGTGAATTATTTTATAGAGTTGTTTTTAAATTAGAAATTTTTGGTTGTTTTTTTTTGTGTTTTGTAAAAATTGTTTTTTTAGCGGAGCTCTGTGAAATAATTGATTTGTGTGCTATAGGTTAGAAGAGAACGAAACAAAGTTAAAAGAAACGAAGCAACGTGATCGATAATGTAAATATTAAAAGGTATAAAGTTGGATAACTGAAGAGAATATGACGATTTTTAAGTAACTGTTACTTATGTAATTTAATTATGGTACATATAAACATAATCTATCGTGGCATGGATATAGAACTGTCGTAATGATATCATGAAATTACTTTCAGAATAATTGAAAAAGTAAAAATTTATTGATTTAATTAAGACAAGTTCTATCCCATTTCGACCACATACAGATGTTTGATATTTTTATTTTTTAAACATACTTAGGTAGTATATTAATGTAGTCAGTGCCATATTTGTTAAGCCCTCCTACATACCGACGATTTGTCGCTGCTATTAGTCGCACGATTATTAGACTTAGTTTGAATGAAATAGATGTAACGCTGTTTTAAGGCTGCAGTTGTAAGTGCATGCGACAAATCGCTGCGATTTTTCTTTATACGCAACCGCAAACCTGCTTTTAAGTATTTTCAACGCGTAGGCAAATTGCAGCTACTACTTTTTAAAAAATGCTCAAAAATCGCGCGACAAAATTGTCGTATATGCGACATTTTCTTTACAAATATGGCATAGATTAAATCTGTACAATATAACGATGATATAATATAGAAAAAAACGCTTTCAAAGTATACATTGTATGCAGATTATACATAACATAAAAAATAGCCGGAGCCACTGCTGAACGTAGCCTTCCAGTCCGGATGCAGCTGAAAACCAACGAATGGTATTAGGAAATCATTGAAATATATTCGTCCATGAAATTTTCTATTAGAACTTCGTGATTTGACATCACATTAAAATCCAATTTTTTGAAAAAAAAAAAAAATAACAAGCATAAACGGCTGAATGCATTTACGGCCCTATCTAACAAGGATAACAGCGGCGGCGCGGGCGCAACCATGGTCGCACAGCCAAAAAAAAAAATGCTTGGTGGTGCAACTGATCGCACGCCTGGTGAGACACCCACCATAAAGCTGGATACACTATGTTGGCAGCGCGACCATGGTAGCGCCACCATTGAGATATAAGCTGTAAATAAGATACTTTTTATCCGAGTACATGGAAGTTTTCTCGGTTTGCGAGTGAAACTGCAAACAAAAGTTCGTCATTTCTAAATAAAAAAAAAGATATATGTTGGTCTACGTTTAGTAATGGTTTCGGTAAGATATACAGAATATATGAATAAGACTAATTTAGATAGAACTAAATGTAGATAAAACTATGCTCAGCCGATTTTGATTAGTTTACGAAAAACGTCCATCTTTTTATTATGCTCATTTTTTTGTGTTTTTTATAAGAATTGCAGCTAAAGTGCGAAATAAGAGCTTAGGCTAGTCATTGTTTAACGCGGTTTTATTTTATAAGTATACATGAAAAATGAAACTATTTTCCAATATAAATCTAGTAAAATAAAAAGGCATTTATAATCATAATCGTGGTTGTTTCCCAACTGTGTTGTGGTCGGTTCCCGTCTAACCGTAGGCAGTATACCAGTATTTTACATGGAGTGATTGCCTTTCTGACTTCTACAACCCAGTTACTGGGTCGAACTACAATTTAAAGAAACTTTCAAAATTATCTTTATTTCATCTTGTTTAAATTTAATTAATCACCTATCTCTAAAGTAGGAGTGATTCAATTTGATTATTAAAACCACATTATCACAACTATCTTTTATTTTAAAATGAGTGATTTCTAAAGTACCTACATAAAAAGTATTATATAAAGCAGCTATTTATACGCATTTCGAATATTTCTCATAATAAGAAAGGCTCTTATTCCGTACTAAATGAGTGTACCAACATTATTTATAAACTTAATTCAAAATAACAGTAATTTTATTTATTTTATATAGTATGTAGTGGGGCCATCACTTTACCTTTTGGAAATATTGAAGTTGTTAAAAAAAAAAGCTTCTAAAAAGTAAAAATGTCAGAACTCTATCTTCGACCATATAAATTATGCATTTTAAGATGGCGCCCTTATAATATTATTTCCGCTATACTCAGTTTGCTTTCGATGCTAAAAATCAATAATGACCAACAGTAGTTATATAAATATACATTTGCTCATACGAAATAGTTGTTTTTATTTAGTATGTGATAAAATTAACTTAAGAATTGTAAACCTATGTACACGGATTTTTCTTGCTTAAAAAAAAACATCTAAACGACTTAAAAATCGCAAAAGTCACGATTATTCCAATCAGTCACGATTATTTTGTCGCAAGTTCCGTCCGTGTACAAAGGGCCTAAATGATGTAAATATAATCAAGTTCCTGTATGGTTTTAGTTGAACTCAAATTTTATCATTTGTGATAATATTCTGATTCAGAATGTCAATGCTTGCCTAAACTTTGTTTTTATAAAGAAATATTATGTAGCCCAGAAGACTATTGTACATACTTTATCTGGATAATTTATTAAATGATTGTTGCATGGTGGCGATTTGGTCGCATTAATTATTCATGTTGAATAAACCTATGAAAACCGCACGTAATATTTAAGAAGTAGGTGCCCCTTTTTTTTTTGCGGTGGGAAATCATCAAATGACTTCTCCCGCTCTGGGCGGAGCGGGAGGGCGTGTCTGACTCTTACTGACTAAAACCCACCAATGTTCCTTCAGTTGTCTGTATGTTGTCAGGGGCCACGGTATCCCATTCGGACTTTCCCGCAACCCCGGCAGGCATCGGTCCTATCGGACCCCTTAGTAGGTGCCCCTGAAGATATTACCGGCCACCGACCCCGGTAGTCGCATTATCAAAACCAGCTTATCTGAAAAAAAAAAATAACCAAAGTTAAAGTAACTTTACAAATAGGATTTTTTATAAATCGTGCCACCAGTCGCCAGTGTGCAAACGACCTAAGCATAAACGCATTTAAAAAAAAATACAGGACGAAAGTATTAATTTATATAAATAACCGAAGATAATAAATAGGTAATAATTATATTGAAAATTATAAACGAAAAAGTTTCATACGATCATTTTTATCAAAAAAAAAAAAAGTTTTTTTTATAAGAATAATTTAATAAAAAAACGTGTTTAATGCACTAAAATGTTAAAAAATTAAATTCACTTAGATTTAAGAGCTTTGTTTTATTTTTATTTATTGTATTTTTAAATTAAGGCGAAAAAAAATCTTCACGTTGTGAATAATCTGCACGTTCATGTTTTATGTAAAAAAAAAATGTAATACTCTATTGGATATGTACTTTCGCGTGTAAATATTTTTATTTTGCTGAAGGTTTTTTGTGATATCAAAATGGTTTTTTTTTTCGTGTATAAAATAAGCGTTTATTGATGTTTTGTGGCGTCTCCATGTTGATTTCGATTTGGCCACAGGATACGATTTGTAACTATTAACGTATAAGCCTATTATTATATTTTGATTACTGAAATATATTTGAAAAATAATTTGGTTTTTTATTTTTTTGGCAACACTAATACGTATCTGAGTAAAGACGAGATCTCAGTCGTCCGGCGGTGAGATGGGCGAACGACGTTGTTGCCATCGCGGGCAAAACCTGAATGAGGCTGGCACTGAGTTCCGGGCTGCTACTGAGAAATTCCAATTGAAAAAACCCAATAACACTTTGACGACCTGGGAATCGAACAAAGGACCTGATGCTTAGCAGTCGCACTTGCGACTATTAGACCGACGGGGCAGCCTAGTAGCTGCCCCTTATTTATAAACGTTGCTTAATAATTGTAGCTTAAATTCGTCGGCACGGTTGGCGCAGTGGTTAAGCGATTGGCTGCTGCGCTGCGTGTCGCGGGTTCGATTCCCGCACGCACGGAACAAATATTTGTATGACCTACAAGCCGTTGTTCCGAGTCTGGCTGTTTGTGTATGTGAGTTTAAATGTTTGTAAACGCACCCAATATACAGGAGAAATTCCTAGTTGCCCCACACTAGAAATTTCGTTTTAGTTTTATTATTATTAAAAAAAAAAGTTACCAATTATTAGCGTATGCATTTTTGATGTGCAAAACTCTTAACTTGAATTGTTATTACAGACGAATAATGGTTAGCGTCAGAATGGCTGGTTGCCTATGGCATCGGCTCTGAAAGTATATTCAAGAATTGCTAACCAATTGCTTATATTTGCTACATTTCTTCAGTAATTGCTACATATTAATCAAGCAGCACATACCTACCTATACAATAGCATAAATATGAAACACGGGAATTGTATGAAAGAAAAAACTGTATTAGATGGTTAAATCTTTATTTAATATTATTTCTATGTGTACATCAAATCAATAATTATTTTTTAGCATATAATTATAATACAATGGGGATCACCTTCTTTTTGCTCTTTGTTATCTTTGTAGATAGATCGTCGTCACAATGCCAATGTAAATTTCGCCTGCAGTGAGCTTTATAATGACCAATTTGTATTCCAGGTGATGGAGGAATAAATTCTATTATTGACACTAAACAAAATTCAGTGTCATGCAAGAACAGATGAATCGGTGAATCATCTACTGAAATAAATTAATGTGAATTGAATTCAAATGCAATAAGGTCTCGTAAGGCTAAAGTAAATGATTTAATACCATGACAGTTATGTCGACGTCATTGTGTAATTTATTTACCATTAATAAGTGTATTTGCGGCTTCTTGTAACTCGTTAACAGTTTTATTAACGTCTACGAGTATATGTAGAACAGGGGCCCTACCACCACCTCTTTCAGCAGTATTATTTTAATCTTACTTGAGCGTGGGAAAGAGATGGAGCTAGACGTCCTGTATAGATAGATAGGTAGATAGAATACTCTTTATTGTACACCACAAAAATCACAGACATAATTTAGAAATTTTACATAGGGTGACACAATGGGCGGTCTTATCGCTTAAAGCGATCTTTTACAGACAACCTTTGGATGGATTAAAGGTAATAGGAGAGACAATACTGCAGGTAGTCAGCGGTGTACCATCTACATATACAATAAATATGTACATACATACATAAAGCATAAACTTATTCATATAAATATATAAATCTATAAACATGAAACAAGAGCAAGGAACTAAATGTAATGATGATGTTTAAGGAGAGAGGAAGTGTGTTTTTACCAGAGTTTTAAAAGTGGACAAGGATTGAGCTCGCCTTATCGACACGGGCAAGGCATTCCATAACCGTACTGCTTGAACTGTAAAAGATTTGTCATAAAAGCTGGTTGAATGCATCGGCATCTCTAGTCTCAAGTTTTCCGATGATCTCAGATATCTATTATGTGTGTCATGTAGGAACTTGAAACGTTCTTTAAGATAGGAGGGGGTTATAAGATTGAACAGAATACTGTAGAGCTGAAATAAGATATGAGAATTCCGGCGAAGACGTATGGGAAGCCACTTGAGCTTTGTACGAAATTCAGAAATGTGATCATATTTGCGCAGGCCAAATATAAATCTTATGCAAAAGTTTTGAAGTCGCTCAAGTTTATCTAGTTGTGCCTCAGTGAGATCGAGGTAACTGACATCAGCGTAGTCAAGGATGGGAAGTAAAAGGGATTGTGCAAGCGCAGTCTTAGTGGCAGTTGGAAGAAAGTTCCGCAATCGTCTCAGGGACTTACCAGATGCAAAAATCTTGCGGCTTACGTCCTGTAGCTGGGGACCCCAAGAAAGATGTTTGTCGATCCAAACTCCGAGGTTCTTAACCTTTTCGCTAATTGGAATGGCAGTTCCGTTAAATTGAACTTGGGGAAGTTGTGTCCAGTTTATCTTGGGGATCATCCTTGAGCTGCCAACAACAATGACTTGGGTCTTCGATGGATTGACCTGTAACCCATGTGCCTCACTCCACTCGCAAATTGAATCCAAATCCTTGTTTATACCAATAATTGCATCAGCCAAATCCGAAAGGGCAGCTTTTTTATATATTTGTAAATCATCTACATAAAGGTGGTAGGACAAAAGAAGTTTTTTGGAAATAGAGTTTATAAATATTGCGAAGAGTAAAGGAGATAAAACGCCACCCTGAGGTACACCGGCAGAAGTATAACACCAAGAAGAACGAGACTCTTCTATGCATACACGTTGCCGGCGGCCATACAGGTAACTACGAAACCAGTCAATCGCCGTTGGAGATATGTTAAGCGAGCGAAGCATGCCAAGCAGGATATCAAAATCGACCGTATTAAAAGCATTACTAAAATCCAGTAAGCAAAGAACCGTCAGATTTCCTTCTTCCATGCCTAACCGTATATCATCAGTGACGTTAACTAAGGCTGTAGCGGTGCTATGACCAGGACGAAAACCGGATTGGAAAGGATTCAGTAGACTATTCTTACAAAGAAAAGCACTAAGCTGATTGTGGACAAGGCGTTCTAGGACTTTGGAGAGGAAAGGCAAGATAGAGATAGGACGGTATTCGGAAAAGGAAATAGGATTCGATTTTTTGGGTAAAGGAGTGATTTTTGCCTCTTTCCACATTGATGGAAAAACACCATAGGATATAGAGTAATTTAGGATATAGCATAGGATGGGAAGGATTTCGTCGAGGACAGGGACTATCATTTTTCGACTTACACAATCACTACCAACTGCGTTAGATGTGATTGAAACAACGCTCTTCTTAACATCACAATCAGAGAATTGACTAAAAATAAATGGGGGATGGTCCGGAGTTGGAAGGTTTGAAAGATAGTTTATTGTAGCTGCCTTCATGGTCCCGCTGCAGTGGGACGAAGATGAGAAGCTCCACTTCTTTCTCGAACTGACGTAACATCAAAATAATACTGCTAAAAGAGGTGCTGGTTGGCGCCCTGGTATTTTCCGCTGAAAATTAATGATCGGGAATTCTAATTCTGTGCAATGTTCTCTTTCGTCCGCACTTTGTTCGTTTGCACTTTAATTGATTGCATAAATCAATTAATATGCGTTTAAATACATTATTAACATTACACTCGCGACTAATCTCCACAGTATTAGCCTGTCTAACTTTGCAAAAAAAAAAATACTTGAGTCATTTCTGATCTAACTTTGTACACTTCTTCAGTATTCTTCTCAGTCATTAGCCTAAGAAGTTTACAAAACAAATGTTTGCTGTCCTGTATTGTTCCACTAGTACGGTAACCGTCGACGTATGCTATAGATAGCCAAAGCTTGACATAAGAATAGCACATGTGTTTCTCAAAATATTTTTTTGTCACCAATCTGTAATCTGCTTCCGTTAGACAAAAGTACAATAGATTTTAAAGTTATTTTTTCTTTTTTAACGTCTTTTCTTTTACCTCTCTACTTTGCGATAAAGGTCGGACCAAAAAGGGAAACCAAAGTTTTGGAGTCCTTTTTCATTGTCTTTAGAAAGATTATAAGGGTTAAAGTATGAAATTGCGTTTTATTGTAATATATACTTCGAATTGACATATTATAACCTTCATGGTTTGAGATTTTTGAGTGAAACTTTTTTCACATGGTATCTATGAAGTTCTTCTTTTAAAAAATGTGCAACATTCGATTATCGACTTTCAGTTGTTTTTTTATTCAGCTCAGACAAGAAAGATGGATACTTCGAAAATTCGAGTTATTTTTGAATACGAGTTCCGACGCGCAACTAACGCGGCAGAAACAGCTCGCAATATCAATGTTGCGTTTGGAGAGGGGACTGCTAATGAACGCACCGTGCGATTTTGGTTTAAGCGCTTTCGTGATGCAAACTTTGATTTGAAGAACGAACCACGTGGAAGACCGCCCACACAAGTGAATAACAAAGAGATGGTGGAAGCCGATCCGAGCCAAACTATCCAGGAATTAGCAGCATGGTTTAACGTTACCTTACCAAAAATATTGAATCATTTGCGTCAAATCAATAAAATTAAAAAAATATGAGAAATGGGCGCCTCATGATTTGACTGATCTGCAGAAAGAAACGCATGTTGAAACTTGTGTCGCCTTGTTGAATCGATACAGAAATGAAGGAATATTGGATCGAATTGTGACATGATGAAAAGTGGATTCTTTACGATAATCGTAAGCGAAAACTGCAATGGCTGACCCCAGGTGAAACGCCGCAACAGTGTCCTAAAGCAAAGTTTACCAATAAAAAGGTAATTGTACGGTTTTCACCATTCGTCTTTTACTGATTGATAGGATATGATTGAAACTAGGTATTTGACTTGATACGTGTATTGAGTCAACGACCTTAACTAATGATAAAATGAGGTGTTGGTATGACGCGGTCCGAAAGTGAACTGACTTGATGTAAAATGAATTTAATTTTGTTAAAATTCTATTTTGATGAGAGTGCAATTATGCAATGTGCGGTCGCACCGTACATACTCCCGGGCGCGAGATGACTGATGCTGGTGCTAGTATGATCTGATGATACAAGGTGATAGAACAATTTTACTTATGTTGCTAAATTGTTAGATGATGTTTTAAAACTACATTTGTTCATAACAGTTGAAGTTGCTCTATCAGTTACGAAAGCACTTGAATTGTTTTCTACTATCGCGCACTGATCATTACGAAACAATTCACTCGCGCATTGTACACTTTGATTTGGTACACCACTATCACTGGCTCGGTAGTGCACGGAGGGTTGCCCAGGTGCAGGCTGCAGGTTCACGGTGCTGCGCCTTCGCCAGCGTATGCATGTGAACACGGCGAAGGCTAGTCCTGCCGCCCCCACGGAGCAGATATATCGTATTTTCCAAATTCAATTAATCCTTGACTTTTGCTATCAACTGTACTCAAAACATGTTTGTTTGGTATTGTCGAAAAAATAATAATATAAGAAAATTATTTTGTGACACACATTTATGCAGGGTGGCGTTCACATCGACGCAAAAACTTTTACCACGGATTCAGTGCGTGATTCTGACCCCCATGCGTTGAAATTTTTCGCCGGTGATAAAAACAAAAAAAAAAACTGCTGTTTCATAGAAGAGTGCAATACCTACGCGGTCAAAATGTATGGAAACGCTGATAAAAAAAAAAACCGACGAAAATTTTCAACGTATGGGGGTTCAGAGTCATGTCCTGAAAATCTATGGTAACAGTTTTCGCGTCGATGTCCGTGCCACCCTGTATTAAAATAAATATTCATATTATATTTCCTCCGATTACTTTTGGTCGATAAGGCCCTTGGTACACGCCACGGTTTCTTTACGGTACGTTGTATAAACCGCGCTGTAGAAAAAAACGTGTCTGTCAACAAGCTTCCATAGTGATCCATACAACACTGACGGCCGAGCCTACACACCGCGAATAAACCGTGTGTGTACAAAGAGCCTAACAGAGTCATTATGGTCTCATCAAATCCCTAATACCCAAACAAAAATCTTCAACCATAACCACAGATGATTATAGATGGGTCACTCCGCATTTTAGGTATGAACCTACAAGTAGGTACGCGGGGGGCTCGACTTGTCAAATACAGTGGGCGTAACTTAGTCAGAAGATATAAGAGTTACGCGATAGAAAGAGAGGCAACTTCTAGATGTAGGTAATTAGCGCTGTGCGACCTGAATTGCACTTTATTTTGTCGTAGCAAGAGTCGCAATTCAAATGATTTTCCGGAGTGACTCATCTGTACTAACGTCTGTGACATAACAAAATTAATGGGAAAATAATAAAGATTATGTAAGCAGACATTCTGACGCATTTACTTACATTTTCCAGTCGATGACGAACACAACCGCTGCCACTTCCCCAGCTGGGTGGTGGAACACCACAAGTGGTTCAGTCTGGACCACACGCACCAGTACCACTTCACCACCAAGAACGCCACGCTCAAGGTAACCACTTTATATACGGAACTTGCTTTTGCTCGCGGCTTCGTCGCGTGGATGTCGGAAAATATCCCACGGGAACGTTCCACCGGGATTTAAAGTACCGTATGTGTTAATAGGAGGCTCCCGTAATTGGATGTTAAGCATTAATATTCTGAAAAGTCACGCATACAATCAAAAAGGAACTATAGTATATGATTTCTTTTTCTTTCCATGTACAGACGCCAGCAGGTTAACCTACCCGAAACTGTCAAATTTTCCCAATCAATTTTGAACCTTATACTTTAGTGATAAAGTTGAAAATCTATTAAAGAAATTTGACGGATTGTAGTAGGGTGATGTGCTATCGTCAGTACAAGACAGTCACGTAATTATACCATTTTCGCTCGATTCATTTTTTATTCGAAAATCATGTCTTTTTTTTAATATTAAAATAAATTCAAGATTACTCGGCTTTTATGTCTAAAATAAGTATTAACAGTAAGAAAATGTAGTTTATTATCCAGCCACAAGATATTTTTTCCTGAGATCAAGTTTTACTTTAGTTATAAACGAAATAAGAATTGAGACTTCCGAATTCGAACACGATCAAAAAGCGCACGCGATATTCAACTTTATTACTGATGTGTTAGAGTTTAGCACATAGTGGAGTGGCGTGGTGGAAATTGTCTTTAGAGTGCCTGGTCTTAATCCAGACATAAGCTACCGAAACGCTTATGTCAATCCTGTTCAAAGTCATTACAGGAACTGGGACGCTATTGATACTGCTAAACTCGTATTCAGTTTACTTACTTAGAAAAAACTGAAAAAAGATGGCTGGTTTACATTTTTCTTCCATTCCCGGTTTTCGTAACCACAGAGAGCCTCATAATATAAGAAATTTTAATAGCCTCCAAAAGACCATTTCAGACACCAATCTACATGGTCTTCACATGATCTGACCAAGTTTATACAATACAATTAACTTTATTTTCTCACCACAATATACACACATTACAGACAATGGTACACAATTCAGGTAAGTATATATTGTGGGAGACTGGTGCCTAAGCTAGGCTCGTGGCCTGTGTTTCAGGACACCAGGATCCCATCCATTTACATTTTCATTTTATAAATTTTGTACTAAGCGCGCCGAAAGAATATAGTAAGGAATCATTAATAGCTAGGTTAGTATGCGAGACGAATGTTAGTAGATGTGTAGTATGGGTGATTGTGTGGGTGTGTGAGTGTGTGGATGATGTGAGAGAGTGTGTGATGGTGTGTTTAGGACATTATAAGGATGTTTTCAGTATCAATATAGTTTAATTGTAGTAGCCAGTCAGTTAGCCTCTTTTTGCATATATTCTTTGTGAGACTGAAGATGTGTAAACACCTTATGAGTTTTATTATATAAGTAACCGCCTAGAAAGCAAAAGAAACGCCTTGAAAAAATAGTTTTGTGACGTAGATGGTGGCGCTCCACTGGGTCATATCGTCTTTTCCCCCTGGACAGCGTTGGATTGTAAACCAATAGAGTATGCTGTTTCAGCAGAATGTGCAATATAAACAGTTGACGCACTGTCAGGACTTTATTTTCTTTGTATAGCTGTTCAGTGGGGTAGCGATACGGTCGAAAAGATGACACTTTCAGTATAGCTCTTTGGGTTCTTTCAGTTTTTATTAGGGTAGTTAACAAGGGTATTAGTACACTGATTTCATAATATTTTTATCGACTACAAGTCTCAGCGTTTTGAACATATATATAAGTTTCCTTAATCTGTTACTAAGAGTGGTTATGTGGTCTTGAAATCTTAGGTTTTTGTCGATTGTTATTCCCAGGTATTTTACATTCTCAATCTTGGTGAGTGGTTCGCAGTTACAACTACGGGTGAGTGGGTTTGTGCAAGAGTGAGCTACAATAGTATTAGACAATGTTTGGGAGGTGCCATTGTTTTTCATTGAAAATGTTATGTAATTAGTTTTGGTCGTATTAAGGGTCAACAGATTGTCGCATAACCAGTTGGATACCGTATTAAAGCCTAGTTGTGCACGCTCATAGACATCTTCCCGCGAGCTCGCGCTGAACAAGAGGGCAGTGTCATCAGCAAAGCTAATGATTTTTCCATTAGGGGATGGTGAGCATACCCAGATCGTTGATATAAATGAGGAATAGTGAAGGTCCGAGGACACTACCTTGAGGCGTGCCGTAGTCGGTTGTTTGTTCCTCACTGATGTATTCATCTATCTTTACTCTCTGGGTACGCTCACTCAGGTAGTCTTTAAAGAGGTCCAGTGGAAGTCCTCTGGTTCCCAAGCTTTCCATCTTACGTACAAGAATTGGGACAGAAACCGTGTCGAAAGCCTTAGCAAGATCCAGAAATTATATCTGGACTTTAAAAGACTGTGACCTCTGATTTTATTTCAGCCTTTCTTGTCAGAGTAGTCAGATAGGGAACGCCGACTTCATCTAGTTATCAACACTTTCGACTCCACCCACTTTTCATAGAACTCATACGCCATGCCGCCATACATATTGGAAGTGAACACTCCGGGAGGGTTGCTGGCATTACGTTTGCGCTAAAGTTAACCATCGCGGACGGTCAACGGCAAAAACCGTGATTTAAAACCGTGTTATAAAATATTGTTTTCAGGGGGCTTGTCGTTATACGTAGTTTCCAACCTTTTAAATTTTTTGTGAATAATTCCAACCGAGAACAAACATTTAAAAAAAATATAAATGCTTGGACTTTAAAACCAACGCAAATTATATTCTCCCTCCCTCCGCGAGGGCTCCCGGCATCCCATATGCGACGACCAGGTTAACTAGGTTAACCTTTCAGGAGGGCTGTCGGCACTGAACGTGTTAAAATATGATTGACGTGTGAACAAACCTACTTCCAGAAATAAAATCATTTATCATGGATGTAATAATGTATTTACTGCCGATTTGCAGATAATGAACGAGGACGGCTCGTTCGAGGAGAAGCGGTTAGTGTGTCACTCTATACTGGAGCACAAGGACAACAAGCTGGTCAAGTTGGTCGCGCACCTCACTAGGGGATGGTGAGTTCAAAGCTAATTAAATAAATCTACTTTCTTTTAACATAACATTAGGTATATTTTCTGGTTTCTGAGCTACTTATGGAGCCAGTGCATTCCCCTTATTATTAGGTACAATTATTCCAACAAGAATAATACAAAAAAAGGTGGACACAATATTTAAAAAAAACCAGCCACGCACTGAATGGTTCCGTAGTTCGGATGAATTCATCCCAAGTACAAACTTAACTTTGTAGTTGAAAATCATGCTCTCCCATACGCCGCAAATAAAAGTTTGTAATCGTAAAAAAATACGATAAAACTACAAATTAACGATTTACAGACTCTTTCCTGTGTTATACTTGTGCTGTGAGACCTTGCTTCTTGGCAAATTTCATGATTATAGGTCAACAGTAAGTACCCTATATAGGTTTTGATTTATTTGCGAGTACCTATTAAAATATGTCGCATAAATGGCCACCAAGGGACCATAGACATACGTGTTTGATATTATTTTCAAATTGATACCTCGACGCGTTCCTGGGTCTTGACAGTCTGACGGACGGACAACGAACTGATCCATAAGGGTTCCGGTTTTTCCTCTTGAGGTTCGGGTTCTGTACTCAGATGATCCCATGTCTCCTACGTAAGACCTAAAGCACTCACTAAGCCCGTCCTGCGCGCCCGCAGCGAGTCCGGCCACGTGTGCGTGCGCCTGGCGCGGCGCGAGGGCGCCGTGCTGGAGCTGCAGCTGGGCGCCGCGCTGCACGACGCGCCGCACCACGCCTGCGCCGAGCAGCAGTACACGCCGCACGTCACGCTCATCAGTCAGTTCGATACAGTGCATATGTCGTGGCCAGATCTTACAATTGATCATTTCATGAAATGGCACTCGATGTTTGGTCATAACCTAACCCATTTGGTCGGGGGGCCGGCGAGCGTCCAAGTTGATCACTTTCCATAATATCATATTTGGAAACCCAATAAAAGTCCATGGACTATTTTTGCGTGGTCACCCTACTTTGTTTGATTAGTTGTATACCGCCGCCATGATGCACATCAAAAACAGAGAGTCATCAACGCCTCTACCGGTGGATAATCTAACTATTTTACGATAATTATGATCACTAATGTTTGGCCACATCATGAAGTAGTCGTGCGTTTAACTGTTCATATCGTTAAACGTTGAGTATTCAATGATCTAGCCAGGCCACTTCATGATATTGTGATCAGTGGTCGATGTTCATTTCATGAAATGATCAATTTTAAGATCTGGCCACGACACATACATACATTCACGATTAATTCATATAATAAGTATGTATGTATTTATGAATCTATTATTTAGGATATGTACGAGTATATATCTGTGTATCTATGCTAGTATATTGTATACTTATTATTTGCACCAAAGACTATTTCCACGCAAATCACTGTCCATTCCAAGGTTGCCTGGAAGAGAAACGTTTTAACGTTCAAAAGATCCTAATTCTCAGCCTAATGTCAATATTTTCTTTTTTATTAGGTTGATCTCCGCTATAACACTTTATTTATGTTTATGTTAATATTTCCAGCGACGTCCCTGTACCCGGTGCGGTGTCCGATGCTGGGTCGCTACACGGTGCAGGACTCGCTGGCGGACAGGCGCAGGAGACGACAACAACTTACTATTGGTAACACACGCTATGTTCTGCTGACAGCCGAGAGCGGCGGCGAAGGGGGAATGTCGGTATAGGGCATATGAGTCGGTCTTACCCCCAAGGCGGGCCAATAGATGTTTCACATCAAAAATGTAACCTATCCGAGGCGGGGTACTGATAAGCTGTGGGGTGCTAATACTTCCGAGCTCGTTTCGGTCGCTCTTGCATTCTAAAGTCTGTTAATTCTCTCTCAACAAAGAAAGTTAAAGTTGTCTATCTGCATGAACGCTAAAAGGATGTCTATTCTATCCGAGGTGTTAAAATTTTCGAGCATATTATTGGTTCTTTTTATAAAAACACCGTTAAATTAGTAAAAAAGAAAGAAAGAAAGAAATACGTTTATTTCCGGTACTGTACGCAATAAAGAAAAAAACACGAAAAAACAATTTGGGGGAAAATATGCGTCACATCCACGCAAAACGGCCATCACTCGGCATAATGCTGTGACCCTATGCCAGACAGAGCCCCAGCGCTGGTGTACAGCGACAGCTGGCGTGCAGAATATACAGAAATAACAAAATAAGACAAACATAAAATAAACACAATAATTAGTCCTAAATATAACATTTAAAATGGCAACTTTTCGTAGCGTCGGCGACTAACGCAGATTTTTTTAAAATGTTTGTGGGTTGGAAATCTTTTTGGCCCGGAAAGCTTTAAAAAAAAAACTTTGTAAGTACACTGATGGTTACCTTTTAACTACCGTCCTTTACTTACAGACGAGTCGACTGGCGAAGAAGTAGCAGAGAAGCCAGTGGAGTGCGTGATGGGCCAGTACGACAGCGCGAGCATCGGGTGCGGCGCCTCCCAGGATACCATCGAGTTCCAGTCCGCGTGCACCAGCACAGGTACACCTACTGTAGACGCGCCAGGGGCTGCGGGATGGGCCAGTGTGGGCCAGGTATACTGCAACAAGCCTATAACAGTCCACTGTGAGGAGCTCGTGGCGAAGTAAGATGTCGTACAGCACGATTCGATGCATCAGGTTAAGCTATGCTTGACCACGTGATTAGTCTGTGGTCAAATTCAAAGTCAAATCATTTATTTCAAATAGGCCCTTATGAGGCACTTTTAAATGACTAAATTAAAAAAAAAAAAGATTGTAGTCACCCCTTCCAAAAGGTAGTTTTCGCATGGAGAAGAATGGGAAAGAAACTCCACCGTTACTCTTTTAAAATGTTTTACAATATTTTGTATAGGTTTGAATGGATGGGTGACCATTTTAACATACCGAGACTCCTCCGTGCCTCGGAAAGCACGCTAAGCCGTTGCTCCCGGCTGTCATTTGTGGATCTTTGACAGTCGTTACGGGTCGTCAGAAGCCCGAAAGTCTGACAACCAGTCTTACCAAGGGGTATCGTATATATATATATCGTATATATCACTGCTTACCCAGTGGGTAAGCAGTGATAGCCTAGTGGTGTGACCGTCAGACTGACAAGTCGTAGGTCTCGAGTTCGAACCCAAGGCACGCACCTCTGACTTTTCGGATTCATGTGCGTATTATATAATTATCACTTGCTCAAAAAACGGTGAAGGAAAACATCGTGAGGAAACCGGCATGCCTGAGAGATATTTCTCGACGACATGTGAAGCCAAGTCAGAGGCCCGTGGGCGGCTTTAAAACTCTGACACCAGGTTAGTTTACTAACCACACGAAACGACGACCCAGTGGGTTGTGGAGGTGTTTTTTTTTTGGTTGTGAAATTATTAAACAACTTCTCCCGCTCTGGGCGGAGCCGGAGGGCGCGTCAGACTTACTGACTAAAACCCACTCGTGTTCCTTCTGTTGCCTGTATGTTGCCAGGGGCCACGGTTTCCCTTTCGGACTATCCCGCGACCCCGGCAGGCATCGGTCCTGTTGGACCCGCCGTCAGTTGTGCTGACATCTCTTTGAGGCGCGCGTGGAACACAACGTGCCGTAGACCCGGGCCTGGTCCTTGTCAGAGGGCGAGCTTCCAATTGCTCACCGTCCGCAGGCCCGCGCCTCCGACGCCCAGGGCGTCTCCTGCGCCGGCTAGGGGCGTGAGGGCGCGAATTATGCCTCTACCTCACGCGTTCCGCCTCCTCCTTCGCGAGCATTACTGCTTCGCAGAAGGAGGTGACAACCTCCCATGCCCTCTCGCTCCGTACCATGGGCTGGACCAGGGCTGGACGCGAGAGGTCCCCGCCGGCCCACGCCCCGCGCGCCTCCGGCGGTGCGAAAAGTTCACTCATCCTTTTTAGAAGTCGAGGATCCTCCGACCAGACGGGTGTTGTGTTTGGTGGGCAAATGCTCATCGATTGCTGATGCGTAGTTCGCATGTGACAATGTAGATGCCGCCATATTATATTGTTTATATTTCCAGTGTACACCTGCTACGGCAGCTGGCGCGAGGGTACGCTAGGCCTCGTAGTAGCCGGGCTAGCTCGACCAGCGTCCAGGCCACACGCGATGTGCTTCATATACACCACATACGTTAGGAATGGTCAGTATTCACATCATTAGCATAAAAGGTCCAACAATGTAAAAAAATGTTGTGAAATCTACACCAACGTGACATTTTCAATGGGGGTATTTAAGACAATTATTTGATTAAGGCGTGGCCTTGCGGAAGTCGATTATAAAATACAAAAGACATTGATATAATCACTAACACATTCCACTTAACTATTCCTAAAGAGTCATAAAAAACGCTGTAAGAAATCGACCGGCGCTCCGCGTGGCAACACGCCGTGTTCGGGTTCGCAACAAGTCAATCGTCATCCTGAGGATGCTGGAGAGGTTGGTTGGGAGGTGAAACACGTGTCGATTTTTTACAGGGTTCTTTTTTAAGACTTTAGGAATAGTTAAGCGGAATAGGTTACTAAATATACTAATAAACGTCTGTAGTATTTTTTAATTTAGAGAAATTCGGCGGCTCATGACTAGATAACAACAGCCGCACGGGTCGGTCGACGGTTAAGCTGCTGGTCGGTCCGGGGATGGGTGACGGTTACATACCGACACCCCTCATTACACCGTTGGTCTCGGTTGTCATTCGGAGATCTGTTACAGTCATTACGGGTAGTCATCAGCCCAAATGTCTGACAAATAGTCTTATTAAGAGTCGCTGCATGTAACATACTGGTATTCAGCTACATCCGGTTGGACTGGAAGCCGACCCGAATATAGTTGTGAAAAGGCTAGGCAGATTGGCTTTTTATAACTCCCACCGTATTTATATGACGGCGTCAGCGATATTGCCGACATCGTCTCGATTCGGTGGTACGGAATACATAGTGCAGGTTTACAATCAAACACGATGATACAGCAAATCAGTTAGTACTTTAACTCTCACAATAATGAACACAGTACAATACTAATAACGTTCTCGCACCACCTTCTAAGTTCGTGATTGCCATGCTCCAGACACGGGCGTGCCGGTGCAGTTCCTGGCCGTGTCGGCCGTGGCGCGCTCGTGCGACCGCGCCGTGCTGCCGGGCGTGGCCGGGGATAAGGCCTACAACCTCACTATTAATGGTATACTACTCTTTTTTTATACACATGTTATTTATACAGCATGTCCTGAAATTAACGCACACTACCAAACACCCCATGAAGGAATGAATGAAATGCACCGACCACAGCGTGGTTTGACGAGACTCGATTGCTTGATTGAACCCAAAGATTCACAGCCTTGGAGCCTCATGTGCTTCATGGTGCTACAGAGACCATTGCATATCAAGGAGTAGACCGGTGGGCACGTCTTATGTAAGTACACATCTGTTTCTCATGATAACTCTGTCCTTGATGTTTGTTAGCTTTAGTGATGGCCGATACTTTCAAACCAGGAAGACGGGTGACATTTATCTATGGATGGGCATCTTTTAACGACGCCACCGCCAGGTTGGTTCAGGTCTAGCTTCACCGGTGAATCTTTTGGCAGGGTTAAACTGCTTTCTCAACTCTTTTCTTCTTCGTTCTGATGAGTTGTCAGCAGCAGTCTCCTGGGCACGGTCGGCCCGCTCCTCGTTCTTTATGACCAGCTCCGCCGCGGTACAAGTTCAACCTGTAGCTCACCGCTGTTCACCTCAGGTTGACGCGATTGCAAGTATTGTAGTTCTATAGTTCAAAGTTATGCATACTATTCAGCACAAAAAAATATTAACAAAACTAGACCCCGACAAAAAATCCCGACCCACCTGACAGTTGTACCCGAGTTGACCCTTATCTTGGGTTGTCTAAAAATAGAATGCGCATTCACAAAAACACCACCCAATACTCACAAAAAAGCATCCTTGAACACAAAAACGATTTTGGAACACTATACACCGCACATAATATTATTATAATATTATCACACGCGCATTATATCTTCAAGTTGGGTACATTATTTAGCCCATAAATTCAATTAAAAACCTGTAGGGACTAAATTAACTAGTGACTTAAAATGACGGAACTAAGACGTGTGTCTTGCAGTCAGGAGCAAATCACAGAAATATATGGAAAGATCTCACCAGATTAGCCTGCACGGGGTCAACCCCTGTCGCACCGGAGCATCACTGCATCGTTTCAATGTAATTCACTTGACGACACAGAGTCACTACCACTAAAACAAAAGAAACTCGAAGTTCAAGACTCAATACTAATAAACAACAACATAACTGCACTTCTGCTTAACCTTTCGGAAAACAGGCGTGATTTTATGTAAAGATAATGTAAACCCGTGCCGGTCCCGCAGGCACGTGCGAGCAGAGCAGCAAGTACAACAGCGTGGCGGCGCGCGCGGGCCCGGCGCTGGCGCTGCTGGGCGCGCTGCTGCTGCTGGGCGCGCGGTGATACGCGCCGGGCCGCTGAGGCCGCGCAGCTGGGCGGGCGGCACATGTACTGGCCATCTTTTTTCGAGGATAATGAACGCAATAATTAAAAAAATACTAAGCGCAGTGCGAGACCGCGCCGTTGGTTTCGTGAAAGCGTTCGGTCACAGCTGTAACCTAATCTAACCTAGCGAGAGGATTTCCCTCAACAATGCTTAGTCGGCAATGTAATGCTTAAACAGCACTATAGTTTGACCGAGACCTCTGATCCGTGCCTTAGGTATGTGCCCGGCTCACGGCGAGCAGTACAGGCCGCTCATTCGTCAACGCTGCCCCCGCCTCGCCGCGCATTCCTATGGTGCGGAACAGCGATCCCGGTCAAACTATAGCCTCCACAACAGGATTCCCTGTGCCGCAAGATCTTCTCCGCTGATATTGACACGAAGTTATGAAAATAGCTCATACCTTAGTAAAATTATTAACCAGTTAGAAATGTGGTAACGGCTGACTGTCCAGGGTACCTTCTATTTTAATAGGACTTCTGAAGTATTGAACCTTGCTAGTACTAATGTGACTTTCAAAGTCTTATCTATTATCTGAGTTGATCTTGGAGATTACTGACTTATGGTGTAAGAAAACATTATGAGGAAATCTAGGCTTGTAATGGACTGAAATCGTCAATATGCAGTGAGCAATCTATGCGACTTCGACTTCGCTGATTACGTTTTGACGAATTCATTTACTTTTATGCTGTTTTCTTTTATCATTTGTCATTGGCATCTTATGCAATTATGCATGAACATATCTAATCAACTCATTATTAAATAACTTGAAATCCCTGAAACTGAACTCCATTATGTTGAGAAGACAAGATGGCCTATTCTAAGTCGCTAACCATACATTTTAAAGTCTTAGACAAAAACTATTATCCTTATTGCTACTGCAAACTCAAGTTTGCTAATATTTTTACATTTATTTTTTAATCAAAACTACATCCAAACCCTGCTGCATATGTATAGCGAATAGTGTTGCTTTTTAATGTGATAAGTGCAAGATACGGCAAGAACACTAAGTAGTACCAGTGGTAGAAAAAGTACCGAACATGTACCATCCTCCTTTGTGAGCTCGGCAGCTTTTAGTAGGATTTAAAAGTTATTGTAATGGCAACACTGAAATTGAACTGTCAAAGTGCTAAAATGTTGCCATTTAACGGTGAATTATTTTATAGAGTTATTTTTAATTTAGAAATTTTTGGTTGTTTTTTTTGTTTTTTGTAAAAATTGTTTTTTTAGCGGAACTCTGTGAAATAATTGATTTGTGTGCTATAGGTTAGAAGAGAACGAAACAATGTTAAAAGAAACGAAGCAACGTGATCGATAATGTAAATATTAAAAGGTATAAAGTTGGATAACTGAAGAGAATATGACGATTTTTAAGTAACTGTTACTTATGTAATTTAATTATGGTACATATAAACATAATCTATCGTGGCATGGATATAGAACTGTCGTAATGATATCATGAAATTACTTTCAGAATAATTGAAAAAGTAAAAATTTATTGATTTAATTAAGACAAGTTCTATCCCATTTCGACCACATACAGATGTTTGATATTTTTATTTTTTAAACATACTTAGGTAGTATATTAATGTAGTCAGTGCCATATTTGTTAAGCCCTCCTAAATACCGACGATTTGTCGCTGCTATTAGTCGCACGATTATTAGACTTAGTTTGAATGAAATAGAT
This sequence comes from Xanthia togata, assembly GCA_963853775.1. Lineage (NCBI taxonomy): Eukaryota > Metazoa > Arthropoda > Insecta > Lepidoptera > Noctuidae > Xanthia > Xanthia togata. The sequence continues at coordinate 6,190,363 of OY970817.1, read as the reverse complement.
GTAACGCTGTTTTAAGGCTGCAGTTGTAAGTGCATGCGACAAATCGCTGCGATTTTTCTTTATACGCAACCGCAAACCTGCTTTTAAGTATTTTCAACGCGTAGGCAAATTGCAGCTACTACTTTTAAAAAAATGCTCAAAAATCGCGCGACAAAATTGTCGTATATGCGTCATTTTCTTTACAAATATGGCATAGATTAAATCTGTACAATATAACGATGATATAATATAGAAAAAAACGCTTTCAAAGTATACATTGTATGCAGATTATACATAACATAAAAAATAGCCGGAGCCACTGCTGAACGTAGCCTTCCAGTCCGGATGCAGCTGAAAACCAACGAATGGTATTAGGAAATCATTGAAATATATTCGTCCATGAAATTTTCTATTTAAGAACTTCACATTAAAATCCAAATTTTTAGAAAAAAAAAATAACAAGCATAAACGGCTGAATGCATTTACGGCCCTATCTCACAAGGACAACAGCGGCGGCGCGGGCGCAACCATGGTCGCACTATGCGACTGCTGGATACACTATGTTGGCAGCGCGACCATGGTAGCGCCACCATTGAGATATAAGCTGTAAATAAGATACTTTTTATCCGAGTACATGGAAGTTTTCTCGGTTTGCGAGTGAAACTGCAAACAAAAGTTCGTCATTTCTAAATAAAAAAAAAGATATATGTTGGTCTACGTTTAGTAATGGTTTCGGTAAGATATACAGAATATATGAATAAGACTAATTTAGATAGAACTAAATGTAGATAAAACTATGCTCAGCCGATTTTGATTAGTTTACGAAAAACGTCCATCTTTTTATTATGCTCATTTTTTTTGTGTTTTTTATAAGAATTGCAGCTAAAGTGCGAAATAAGAGCTTAGGCTAGTCATTGTTTAACGCGGTTTTATTTTATAAGTATACATGAAAAAAAATACTATTTTCCAATATAAATCTAGTAAAATAAAAAGGCATTTATAATCATAATCGTGGTCGTTTCCCAACTGTGTTGTGGTCGGTTCCCGTCTAACTGTAGGCAGTATACCAATATTTTACATGGAGCGATTGCCTTTCTGACTTCTACAACCCAGTTACTGGGTCGAACTACAATATAAAGAAACTTTCAAAATTATCTTTATTTCATCTTGTTTAAATTTAATTAATCACCTATCTCTAAAGTAGGAGTGATTCAATTTGATTATTAAAACCACATTATCACAACTATCTTTTAATTTAAAATGAATGATTTCTAAAGTACCTACATAAAAAGTATTATATAAAGCAGCTATTTATACGCATTTCGAATACTTTTCATAATAATCATAAGAAAGGCTCTTATTCCGTGCTAAATGAGTGTACCAACATTATTTATAAACTTAATTCAAAATAATAGTAATTTTATTTATAATATGTAGTGGGGCCATCACTATACTTTTTGGAAATATTGAAGTTGTTAAAAAAAAAGCTTCTGAAAAGTAAAAATTTCAGAACTCTATCTTCGACCATATAAATTATGCATTTTAAGATGGCGCCCTTATAATATTATTTCCGCTATACTCAGTTTGCTTTCGATGCTAAAAATCAATAATGACCAACAGTAGTTATATAAATATACATTTGCTCATACGAAATAGTTGTTTTTATTTAGTATGTGATAAAATTAACTTAAGAATTGTAAACCTATGTACACGGATTTTTCTTGCTTAAAAAAAAACATCTAAACGACTTAAAATTCGCAAAAGTCACGATTATTCCAATCAGTCACGATTATTTTGTCGCAAGTTCCTTCCGTGTACAAAGGGCCTAAATGATGTAAATATAATCAAGTTCCTGTATGGTTTTAGTTGAACTCAAATTTTATCATTTGTGATAATATTCTGATTCAGAATGTCAATGCTTGCCTAAACTTTGTTTTTATAAAGAAATATTATGTAGCCCAGAAGACTATTGTACATACTTTAGCTGGATAATTTATTAAATGATTGTTGCATGGTGGCGATTTGGTCGCATTAATTATTCATGTTGAAAAAACCTATGAAAACCGCACGTAATATTTAAGAAGAAGGTGCCTCTTTTTTTTTGCGGTGGGAAATCATCAAATGACTTCTCCCGCTCTGGGCGGAGCGGGAGGGCGTGTCTGACTCTTACTGACTAAAACCCACCCGTGTTCCTTCAGTTGTCTGTATGTTGTCAGGGGCTACGGTATCCCATTCGGACTTTCCCGCAACCCCGGCAGGCATCGGTCCTATCGGACCCCTTAGTAGGTGCCCCTGAAGATATTACCGGCCACCGACCCCGGTAGTCGCATTAACAAAACCAGCTTATCTGAAAAAAAAAAGTAACCAAAGTTAAAGTAACTTTACAAATAGGATTTTTTATAAATCGTGCCACCAGTCGCCAGTGTGCAAACGACCTAAGCATAAACGCATTTAAAAAAAAATACAGGACGAAAGTATTAATTTATATAAATAACCGAAGATAATAAATAGGTTATAATTATATTGAAAATTATAAACGAAAAAGTTTCATACGATCATTTTTATCAAAAAAAAAAAAGTTTTTTTATAAGAATAATTTAATAAAAAACGTGTTTAATGCACTAAAAAGTTAAAAAATTAAATTCACTTAGATTTAAGAGCTTTGTTTTATTTTTATTTATTGTATTTTTAAATTAAGGCGAAAAAAATCTTCACGTTGTGAATAATCTGCACGTTCATGGTTTATGTAAAAAAAAATGTAATACTCTATTGGATATGTACTTTCGCGTGTAAATATTTTTATTTTGCTGAAGGTTTTTTGTGATATCAAAATGGTTTTTTTTTTCGTGTATAAAATAAGCGTTTATTGATGTTTTGTGGCGTCTCCATGTTGATTTCGATTTGGCCACAGGATACGATTTGTAACTATTAACGTATAAGCCTATTATTATATTTTGATTACTGAAATATATTTGAAAAATAATTTGGTTTTTTATTTTTTTGGCATCACTAATACGTATCTGAGTAAAGACGAGATGTCGGTCGTCCGGCGGTGAGATGGGCGAACGACGTTGTTGCCATCGCAAGCAAAACCTGAATGAGGCTGGCACTGGGTTCCGGGCTGCTACTGAGAAATCCCAATTGAAAAAACCCAATAACACTGCCAACCTGGGAATCGAACCAAGGACCTGACGCTCAGCAGTCGCACTTGCGACTATTAGACCGACGGGGCAGCCTAGTAGCTGCCCCTTATTTATAAACGTTGCTTAATAATTGTAGCTTAAATTCGTCGGCACGGTTGGCGCAGTTGCTGCGCTGCGTGTCGCGGAGATTCCAGCACGCACGGAACAAATATTTGTATGACCTACAAGCCGTTGTTCCGAGTCTGGCTGTTTGTGTATGTGAGTTTAAATGTTTGTAAACGCACCCACGATACAGGAGAAATTCCTAGTTGCCCCACACAAGGAATTTCTTTATAGATTTATTATTTTAAATAAAAGTTACCAATTATTAGCGTCTGTTTAGCGATGCATTTTTGATTTTCAAACGTCTCTAACTTGAATTGTTATTACAGACGAATAATGGTTAGCGTCAGAATGGCTGGTTGCCTATGGCATCGGCTCTGAAAGTATATTCAAGAATTGCTAACCAATTGCTTATATTTGCTACATTTCTTCAGTAATTGCTACATATTAATCAAGCAGCACTTACCTTTTTTTTTTTTTTTGGGTAGGAAATCATCAAATGACGTCTCCCGCTCTAGGTGGAGCGGGAGGGCGTGTCAGATTCTTACTGACTAAAACCCACCCGTGTTCCTTCTGTTGCCTGTGCAATGCCAGGGGGCCACGGTATCCCTTTCGGACTTTCCCGCAACCCCGGCAGGCAATGGTCTCATCGGACCCCTTCACTCGCTGACACTCTTTGAGGCGCGCGTGGAACACAACGCGCCGTCGACCCGGGCCTGGTCCATACCGGACGGCGAGCTACCCATTGCTCGCCGTCCGCAAGCCCGCGCCTACGGTGGCCGGGAATCAGCGATTGATTCCCGACGCCCAGGGCGTCTCCTCCTGCGGCGGCTAGGGGCGTGAGGGCGCGAAATTTGCCTCTCCCTCACGCGTTCCGCCTCCTCCTTTGCGAGCATTACTGCTTCGCAGAAGGAGGTGACGGCCTCCCATGCCCTCTCGCTCCGTACCATGGCCTGGACCAGGGCCGGACGTGAGAGATCCCCGCCACCGATCGCCTCCACGAGGACACGGCGGTGCTCTGCCCAAGCCGGGCAGACCTCCACCGTATGCTCCACCGTGTCCTCCGGGCGATCCACGCAGTGATGACACCAGGGAAGCAGCACCTACCTAAGATAGCATAAATATGAAACACGGGAAATTTATGAAAGAAAAAACCGTAGTGTATGGTTAAATCTTTATTTAATATAATTTCTAAGTGTAGGTACATAAAATCAACAATGATTTTTTTGCATAAATATAAAATACAATGGGGATCACCTTCTTTTTGCTCTTTGTTATCTTTGTAGATAGATCGTCGTAACAATGCCCATGTAAATTTCGCCTGCAGTGAGCTTTATAATGACCAATTTGTATTCCAGGTGATGGAGGAATAAATTCTATTATTGACACTAAACAAAATTCAGTGTCATGCAAGAACAGATGAATCGGTGAATCATCTACTGAAATAAATTAATGTGAATTGAATTCAAATGCAACAAGGTCTCGTAAGGCTAAAGTAAATGATTTAATACCATGACAGTTATGTCGACGGCATTGTGTAATTTATTTAACATTAATAAGTGTATTTGCGGCTTCTTGTAACTCGTTAACAGTTTTATTAACGTCTACGAGTATATGTAGAACAGGGGCCCTACCACCACCTCTTCTTTGATCCAGCCTGTCCCAACTTACTGTCCTCCCCCCAGCGACGCCCTAAGCCGAGGTCCGTACCCCACAGGGGGTGCCCTTAGCGAGCGTTCGCCTAGTTTTAATTTAGAATAGTTTTGCCCCTGGCTGGAGGCTTTGAGTTAGTAGCTTAAGGCAGCCGCAGGATTGACCGGTTAAGTAGTCATCACCTCAGAGGTGAGCTACGAGATGCCCTAGACAAAAAAAAAAAAAAAAAAACACCACCTCTTTTAGCAGTATTATTTTAATCTTACTTGAGCGTGGGAAAGAGATGGAGCTAGACGTCCTGTATAGCTCCAATTCTTTCTCGAACTGACGTAACATCAAAATAATACTGCTAAAACAGGTGGTGGTTGGCGCCCTGGTATTTTCCGCTGAACATTAATGATCGGGAATTCTAATTCTGTGCAATGTTCAAATTCAAATTAAAAAAAAAAAAAAAAAAAAAACAAATTCAAATTATTTTATTTCACATAAACCTACAAGGGCACTTATGAAACGTCAGAAGCTAGGTGCACGGTTCCAATTGGTCGTTTCCTATGGAGAAGAGCCGGCAAGAAACTCCACGGTTACTCTTTTAAAAATAAATGGTATTTACAATCTTTTCAAGTTACAGTGTTTATAGGTATGAGAGGACACTTTTTTGTTCTCTTTCGTCCGCACTTTGTTCGTTTGCACTTTAATTGATTGCATAAATCAATTAATATGCGTTTAAATACATTATTAACATTACACTCGCGACTAATCTCCACAGTATTAATCTGTCTAACTTTGCAAAAAAAAATACTTGAGCCATTTCTGATCTAACTGTGTACACTTCTTCTGTATCCTTCTCAGTCATTAGCCTAATAAGTTTACAAAACAAATGTTTGCTGTCCTGTATTGTTCCACTAGTACGGTAACCGTCGACGTATGCTATAGATAGCCAAAGCTTGACATAAGAATAGCGCATGTGTTTCTCAAAATATTTTTTTGTCACCAATCTGTAATCTGCTTCCGTTAGACAAAAGTACAATAGATTTCAAAGTTTTTTTTTCTTTTTTAACGTCTTTTCTTTTACCTCTTTACTTTGCGATAAAGGTCGGATTCTTAGCAAAAATCGAATCGTCAGTAAACTCTTCCTTTGTCTGCAGCTTTCTTTTCTGAACCAAAGTTTTGGAGTCCTTTTTCATTGTCTTTAGAAAGATTATTGATTATAAGGGTGTACTTCGAATTTATTGACATAGAACCTTCATGGTTTGAGATTTTTGAGTGAAACTTTTTTCACATGGTACCTATGAAGTTCTTCTTTTAAAAAATGTGCAACATTCGATTATCGACTTTCAGTTGTTTTTTTTATTCAGCTTAGACAAGAAAGATGGATACTTCGAAAATTCGAGTTATTTTTGAATACGAGTTCCGACGCGCAACTAACGCGGCAGAAACAGCTCGCAATATCAATGTGGCGTTTGGAGAGGGGATGCGATTTTGGTTTAAGTGCTTTCGTGATGCAAACTTTGATTTGAAGAACGAACCACGTGGAAGACCGCCCACACAAGTGAATAACAAAGAGATGGTGGAAGCCGATCCGAGCCAAACTATCCAGGAACTAGCGGCATGGTTTAATGTTACCTTACCAAAAATATTGAATCATTTGCGTCAAATCAATAAAATAAAATAAAAATGAGAAATGGGTGCCTCATGATTTGACTGATCTGCAGAAAGAAACGCATGTTGAAACTTGTGTCGCCTTGTTGAATCGATACAGAAATGAAGGAATATTGGATCGAATTGTGACGTGATGAAAAGTGGATTCTTTACGATAATCGTAAGCGAAAACTGCAATGGCTGATCCCAGGTGAAACGCCGCAACAGTGTCCTAAAGCAAAGTTTACCAATAAAAAGGTAATTGTACGGTTTTCACCATTCGTCTTTTACTGATTGATAGGATATGATTGAAACTAGGTATTTGACTTGATACGTGTATTGAGTCCACGACCTTAACTAATGATAAAAAATGAGGTGTTGGTATGACGCGGTCCGAAAGTGAACTGACTTGATGTAAAATGAATTTTTTATAATTCTATTTTGATGTGAGTGCAATTATGCAATGTGCGGTCGCACCGTACATACTCCGGGGCGTGAGATGACTGATGCTGGTGCTAGTATGATCTGATGATACAAGGTGATAGAACAATTTTACTTATGTTGCTAAATTGTTAGATGATGTTTTAAAACTACATTTGTTCATAACAGTTGAAGTTGCTCTATCAGTTACGAAAGCACTTGAATTGTTTTCTACTATCGCGCACTGATCATTACGAAACAATTCACTCGCGCACTGTACACTTTGATTTGGTACACCACTATCACTGGCTCGGTAGTGCACGGAGGGTTGCCCAGGTGCAGGCTGCAGGTTCACGGTGCTGCGCCTTCGCCAGCGTATGCATGTGAACACGGCGAAGGCTAGTCCTGCCGCCCCCACGGAGTAGATATATCGTATTTTCCAAATTCAATTAATCCTTGACTTTTGCTATCAACTGTACTCAAAACATGTTTGTTTGGTATTGTCGAAAAAATAATAATATAAGAAAATTATTTTGTGATACACATTTATGCAGGGTGGCGTTCACATCGACGCAAAAACTTTTACCACGGATTCAGTGCGTGATTCTGAACCCCCATGCGTTGAAATTTTTCGCCGGTTATAAAAACAAAAAAAAACTGCTGTTTCATAGAAGAGTGCAATACCTACGCGGTCAAAATGTATGGAAACGCTGATAAAAAAAAATAACCGACGAAAACTTTCAACGTATGGGGGTTCAGAGTCATGTCCTGAAAATCTATGATAACAGTTTTCGCGTCGATGTCCGTGCCACCCTGTATTAAAATAAATATTCATATTATATTTCCTCCGATTACTTTTGGTCGATAAGGCCCTTGGTACACGCCACGGTTTCTTTACGGTACGTTGTATAAACCGCGCCGTAGAAAAAAACGTGTCTGTCAACAAGCTTCCATAGTGATCCATACAACACTGACGACCGAGCCTACACACCGCCAATAAACCGTGTCTGTACAAAGAGCCTAACAGAGTTATTATGGTCTCATCAAATCCCTAATACCCAAACAAAAATCTTCAACCATAACCACAGATGAATATAGAGGGGTCACTCCGCATTTTAGGTATGAACCTACAAGTAGGTACGCGGGGGGCTCGACTTGTCGAATACAGTGGGCGTAACGTACTCAGATGATATAAGAGTTACGCGATAGAAAGAGAGGCAACTTCTAGATGTAGGTAATTAGTGCTTGTGGGACCGGAATTGCACTTTATTTTCCGGAGTGACTCATCTGTACTAACGTCTGTGCCATAACAAAATTAATGGGAAAATAATAAAGATTATGTAATAGCAGACATACTGACGTATTTTCTTACATTTTCCAGTCGATGACGAACACAACCGCTGCCACTTCCCCAGCTGGGTGGTGGAACACCACAAGTGGTTCAGTCTGGACCACACGCACCAGTACCACTTCACCACCAAGAACGCCACGCTCAAGGTAACCACTTTATATACGGAACTTGCTTTTGCCCGCGGCTCCGCCCGCGTGGATGTCGGAAAATATCCGTTAACGTATAACGTTCCACCGGGATTTAAAGTACCGTATGTGTTAAGAGGAGGCTCTCGTAATAGGGTGTGTAATGTATGATATAATAACAAATGCTCTAATTTCACTTGAAATAACGTTCATATAATATAATTTTCATATGCTATAAAATCATATAACCTAATTTCATATCACCTAATGTTACATATGATATAATTTTCATTTAATATAAAACATTTAGTATAACGTTCATTTTATATAATTTTCAATATGTATAATATTCTTTTTATATAACATTCATTTGACCTAATGTTCTTTTGGCCTAATTTTCATGTTTAATGGTCACAGTTCTAACCTAACTCAAATGGCACCTAACCAAATCTTAAAATATTCAATGCATGGTTGAGGTTGGGCTTGGTCGACGGAGCCCCACCTCGCGGGGCTCCTACTTCTGGATGGTTTATAAAAAAATAACCACGTATGGGATGGCATCCCCTTCTAACCTAACCTGTCCGAGTCGGGGTGCCCTAAAGTCCATTTTTGCTAGCACCATACTAACAGGCGTTTAAAATCGTATCAGATTTTCTATATTATATTAAAAGTTATTAGAGATTATGAATATTATAGTAAATGAATAATATACTACATGAATATTATGTCAAATGTGCATTATAGGAAATGTTTATTATATCATAAGAAATTAGATAAAATGAAATTATATCAACAATTCATTATCTCAACTGATCGTTATATTAAACAAAAGTATATTAACTGAAATTAGGCCAAGTGAACGTTAGATTTTTTGTTATTATATCAACCGTTACACACCCCCCGTAATAGGATGTTAAGCATTAATATTCTGAAAAGTCACGCATACAATCAAAAAGGAACTATAATAAATGATTTCTTTTTCTTTCCATGTACTGTCAACCTACCCAAAACTGTCAAATTTTCCCAATCAACTTTGAACCTTATACTTTAGTGATAAAGTTGAAAATCTATTAAAGAAATTTGACGGATTGTAGTAGGTTGATGTGCTATCGTCAGTACAAGACAGTCACGTAATTGTACCATTTTCGCTCGATTCATTTTTTATTCGAAAATCATGTCTTTTTTTACATATTAAAATAAATTCAAGATTACTCGGCTTTTATGTCTAAAATAAGTATTCAAGAAAATATAGTTTATTATCCAGCCACAAGATATTTTTTCTCTAGATCAAGTTTTACTTTAGTTATAAACGAAATAAGAATTGAGACTTTACGCCACTTACTCGTAGTTCCATGTTTGAACACAATCAAAAAGCGCACGCGATATTCAACTTTATTACTGATGTGTTAGAGTTTAGCACATAGTGGAGTGGCGTGGCGGAAATTGTCTTTAGACTGCCTGGTCTTAATCCAGACATAAGCTACCGAAACGCTTATGTCAATCCTGTTCAAAGTCGTTACAGGAACTGGGACGCTATTGATACTGCTAAACTCGTATTCAGTTTACTTACTTAGAAAAAACTGAAAAAAGATGGCTGGTTTACATTTTTCTTCCATTCCCGGTTTTCGTAACCACAGAGAGCCTCATAATATAAGAAATTTTAATAGCCTCCAAAAGACCATTTCAGACACCAATCTACATGGTCTTCACATGATCTGACCAAGTTTATACAATACAATTAACTTTATTTTCTCACCACAATATACATACATTACAGACAATGGTACACAATTCAGGTAAGTATATATTGTGGGAGACTGGTGCCTAAGCTAGGCTCGTGGCCTGTGTTTCAGGACACCAGGATCCTACCCATTTACATTTTCATTTTATACATTTTGTACTAAGCGCGCCGAAAGAATATAGTAAGGAATCATTAATAGCTAGGTTAGTATGCGAGACGAATGTTATTAGATGTGTAGTATGGGTGATTGTGTGGGTGTGTGAGTGTGTGGATGATGTGAGAGAGTGTGTGTGAGTGTGTTAGGGATGTTTTCAGTATCAATATAGTTTAATTGTAGTAGCCAGTCAGTTAGCCTCTTTTTGCATAATTATATTCTTTGTGAGACTGAAGGTGTGTAACACCTTATGAGTTTTTTTTATATAAGTAACCGCCTAGAAAGCAAACGAAACGCCTTGAAAAAATAGTTTTGTGACGTAGATGGTGGCGCTCCACTGGGTCATATCGTCTTTTCCCCCTGGACAGCGTTGGATTGTAAACTAGATAGAGTATGCTGTTTCAGCAGAATGTGCAATATAAACAGTTGACGCACTGTCTGGACTTTATTTTCTTTGTATAGCTGTTCAGTGGGGTAGCGATACGGTCGAAAAGATGACACTTTCAGTATAGCTCTTTGGGTTCTTTCAATTTCTATTAGGGTAGTTTTTGGAGCTCCACCCCAAGAGGTGATACAGTAGCATATTATAGATTGAGCAAGGGTATTAAGTACACTGATTTCATAATATTTTTATCGACTACAAGTTTCAGCGTTTTGAACACATATATAAGTTTCCTTAATCTGTTACTAAGAGTGGTTATGTGGTCTTGAAATCTTAGGTTTTTGTCGATTGTTATTCCCAGGTATTTAACATTCTCAACCTTGGTGAGTGGTTCGCAGTTACAACTACGTGTGAGTGGGTTTGTGCAAGAGTGAGCTATAAATAACAAATAATAGTATTAGACAATGTTTGGGAGGTGCCATTGTTTTTCATTGAAAATGTTATGTAATTGGTTTTGGTCGTATTAAGGGTCAACAGATTGTCGCATAACCAGTTGGATACCGTATTAAAGCCTAGTTGTGCACGCTCATAGACATCTTCCCGCGAGCTCGCGCTGAACAAGAGGGCAGTGTCATCAGCAAAGCTAATGATTTTTCCATTAGGGGATGGTGAGCATACCCAGATCGTTGATATAAATGAGGAATAGTGAAGGTCCGAGGACACTACCTTGAGGCGTGCCGTAGTTGGTTGTTTGTTCCTCACTGATGTATTCATCTATCTTTACTCTCTGGGTACGCTCACTCAGGTAGTCTTTAAAGAGGTCCAGTGGAAGTCCTCTGATTCCCAAGCTTTCCATCTTACGTACAAGAATTGGGACAGAAACCGTGTCGAAAGCCTTAGTAAGATCCAGAAATTATATCTGGACTTTAAAAGACTGTGACCTCTGATTTTATTTCACCCTTTCTTGTCAGAGTAGTCAGATAGGGAACGCCGACTTCATCTAGTTATCAACACTTTCGACTCCACCCACTTTTCATAGAACTCATACGCCATGCCACCATACATATTGGAAGTGAACCCTCCGGGAGGGTTGCTGGCATTACGTTTGCGCTAAAGTTAACCATCGCGGACGGTCAACGGCAAAAACCGTGATAAAAAATATTGTTTTCAGGGGGCTTGTCGTTATACGTAGTTTCCAACCTTTTAAATTTTTTGTGAATAATTCCAACCGAGAACAAACATTTAAAAAAAATATAAATGCTTGAACTTTAAAACCAACGCAAATTATATTCTAATTAATCTTGTTAAATATACATCAGATTTAATTTTCACATTCACTAAGAAAATCCTACATTAAAAATGAGCCCTCCGCGAGGGCTCCCGGCATCCCATATGCGACGACCAGGTTAACTAGGGTTAACTAGGTTAACCTTCCAGGAGGGCTGTCGGCACTGAACGTGTTAAAATATGATTGACGTGTGAACAAACCTACTTCCAGAAATAAAATCATTTATCATGGATGTAATAATGTATTTACAGATAATGAACGAGGACGGCTCGTTCGAGGAGAAGCGGTTAGTGTGTCACTCTATACTGGAGCACAAGGACAACAAGCTCGTCAAGTTGGTCGCGCACCTCACTAGGGGATGGTGAGTTCAAAGCTAATTAAATAAATCAACTTTCTGTTAACATAACATTAGGTATATTTTCTGGTTTCTGAGCTACTTATGGAGCCAGTGCATTCCCCTTATTATTAGGTACAATTATTCCAACAAGAATAATACAAAAAAAGGTGGACACAATATTTAAAAAAAACCAGCCACGCACTGAATGGTTCCGTAGTTCGGATGAATTCATCCCAAGTACAAACTTAACTTTGTAGTTGAAAATCATGCTCTCCCATACGCTGCAAATAAAAGTTTGTAATCGTAAAAAAATACGATAAAACTACAAATTAACGATTTACAGACTCTTTCCTGTGTTATACTTGTGCTGTGAGACCTTGCTTCTTGGCAAATTTCATGATTCTAGGTCAACAGTAAGTACCCTATATAGGTTTTGATTTATTTGCGAGTACCTATTAAAATATGTCGCATAAATGGCCACCAAGGGACCATAGACATACGTGTTTGATATTATTTTCAAATTGATACCTCGACGCGTTCCTGGGTCTTGACAGTCTGACGGACGGACAACGAACTGATCCATAAGGGTTCCGGTTTTTCCTCTTGAGGTTCGGGTTCTGTACTCAGATGATCCCATGTCCCCTACGTAAGACCTAAAGCACTCACTAAGCCCGTCCTGCGCGCCCGCAGCGAGTCCGGCCACGTGTGCGTGCGCCTGGCGCGGCGCGAGGGCGCCGTGCTGGAGCTGCAGCTGGGCGCCGCGCTGCACGACGCGCCGCACCACGCCTGCGCCGAGCAGCAGTACACGCCGCACGTCACGCTCATCAGTCAGTTCGATACAGTGCATATGTCGTGGCCAGATCTTACAATTGATCATTTCATGAAATGGCACTCGATGTTTGGTCATAATCTAACCCATTTGGTCGGGGGGCCGACGAGCGTCCAAGTTGATCACTTTCCATAATATCATATTTGAAAACCTAATAAAAGTCCATGAACTATTTTTGCGTGGTCACCCTACTTTGTTTGATTAGTTGCATGCCGCCGCCATGATGCAGTGTCAAGAATAGAGCATCATCAACGCCTCTACCGGTGGATAATCTAACTATTTTACGATATGATCTCTGTTAGGGACCTAAGTAAGGACAACTTAAACGCAGTGGACTGTAAGTAATTTAAATGTATTCCAAAATAGGTATCTACAATTATGTTGGTCGAACGTATGGAGTGCGCGCGCGTGCCGTCTTAGGAGATCGGTTGCGAAGTGGTCGAAGGCCCGCGTCCCGTACGCCGCGCCTCTCGCCGCCACCGCCGCTCGCCACTTTCCGGTGTCTCACGACAGCACCCGAAGATTGCAGAGTGGTCGGAGGCGCCCGAACATCCTCCCCGGGTTGAAGCATTCAAGTGAGAGGAAGTGGGCAGACGTTGTTGTAAGCCCGCACCACCGTTCCTCTCTCTCGGATGCATCTGTAAACACATGAATCTCATTTATGGTTGAATTGTCACATGATATTCCAACTATAATCACTTACAGAGAGTCATAGCTTATATACTAAGATTTATTTACAATTTAAAACATAAAGATAATAAATACCTTGGTTCCCTTTCCTGTGAAGAACTTACAAATTCTACAAATTTTATTTTACGTCACGCTCAAATGGATATGTTTCCTGATGAGTACAATTTACTGCAATCAGGAAAGTCTTTACCGAAAAAAAATAGGCTTATTTCTTTGAGTCCTTTTACAGATTCGAATGGTCTCATACGCGTAGGAGGGAGACTTGACAACTCACCTTATGATTATAATGTCAAGCACCCCGTATTATTATGTGGTAAGCACCATATAACTAAAATAATATTTCATAAATATCATCTCGACTGCTTACACGCTGGCCCTCAGCTGCTCTTGGCAAATATACGCCAAATGTATTGGCCTCTTGGTGGTAGAAATCTTTCTAAATGTATTGTTAGAAAATGCATCAAATGTTATAGATACAAGTGTCAAATTGTGCAACCTACAATGGGTCAGTTGCCCTCTTCAAGAACACATTTAGAACACCCATTTTTTAATAGTAGTGTGGATTATGCTGGGCCAGTGCTGATAGCTGATCGCAAAGGGCGAGGGTGTAGGCTTATAAAGGCGTACCTGTGCATTTTTGTTTGCCTTGCCGTTAAGGCTGTTCACATCGAGCTTGTTACAGATTTAACAAAAGAAGCCTACATGGCTGCTTTGAACCGTTTCGTGGCTCGTCGTGGCAAACCCGAAAGCATCTTGTCCGATAATGGTACAAACTTCGTAGGTACTTGCAATGAGCTACGTAAGTTTTTACAAGACTCTAATCTCGTGTCTGAAGTTGCTCAACAAGGCATCAAATTTTCTTTTGCACCTCCATACTCTCCCCATTTCAACGGCATTGCTGAAGCCGCCGTCAAGTCTACTAAACATCACTTAAAGAGACTTTTAGGCACAACGCACTTCACATACGAAGAGATGGCCACGTGCTTGACTCAAATAGAGGCCGTTTTAAATTCCCGTCCTCTTACCCCTCTTTCCACTGATCCTCTAGATTTTTCCGTACTTACTCCTGGACATTTCCTTATTGGGCGACCACTAATATCTGTTCCGTATCCGCAGGTTACTGATCTCATCATCGGGCGACTGGAGCGTTACCAAAGAGTGGAGCACATAAAACAACATTTTTGGAATCGGTTTCAATTAGAATATGTTTCTCTGCTCCAGCACAAAACTAAATGGACAGCGTCGACGGGACAACTTTCAGTGGGAGCCCTGGTTCTCATCAAAGAGAAAGGCCAACCGCCCTTGGTGTGGCCGCTGGGGCGTGTCATCAAGGTCTTCCCTGGCTGCGACGGGACCACACGGGTAGTGGAGTTGAAGACGAAGAGAGGAACGGTGGTGCGGGCTTACAACAACGTCTGCCCACTTCCTCTCACTTGAATGCTTCAACCCGGGGAGGATGTTCGGGCGCCTCCGACCACTCTGCAATCTTCGGGTGCTGTCGTGAGACACCGGAAAGTGGCGAGCGGCGGTGGCGGCGAGAGGCGCGGCGTACGGGACGCGGGCCTTCGACCACTTCGCAACCGATCTCCTAAGACGGCACGCGCGCGCACTCCATACGCCGCGCCTCTCGCCGCCACCGCCGCTCGCCACTTTCCGGTGTCTCACGACAGCACCCGAAGATTGCAGAGTGGTCGGAGGCGCCCGAACAATCACTAATGTTTGGCCACATCATGAAGTAGTCGTGCGTTTAACTGGCCATATCGTTAAACGTTGAGTATTCAATGATCTGGCCAGGCCACTTCATGATATTGTGATCAGTGGTCGATGTTCATTTCATGAAATGATCAATTTTAAGATCTGGCCACGACACATACATACATTCACGATTAATTCATATAATAAGTATGTATTTATTTATGAATCTATTATTTAGGATATGTACGAGTATATATCTGTGTATCTATTCTAGTATATTGTATACTTATTATTTGCACCAACGACTATTTCCACGCAAATCACTGTCCATTCCAAGGTTGCCTGGAAGAGAAACGTTTTAACGTTCAAAAGATCCTAATTCTCAGCCTAATGTCAATATTTTCTTTTTTATTAGGTTGATCTCCGCTATAACACTTTATTTATGTTTATGTTAATATTTCCAGCGACGTCCCTGTACCCGGTGCGGTGTCCGATGCTGGGTCGCTACACGGTGCAGGACTCGCTGGCGGACAGGCGCAGGAGACGACAACAACTTACTATTGGTAACACACGCTATGTTCTGCTGACAGCCGAGAGCGGCGGCGAAGGGGGAATGACGGTATAAGGCATATGAGTCGGTCTTACCCCCAAGGCCGGCCAATAAGCTAAGGGGTGCTAATACTTCCGAGCTCGTTTCGGTCGCTCTTGCATTCTAAAGTCTGTTAATTCTCTCTCAACAAAGAAAGTTAAAGTTGTCTATCTGCATGAACGCTAAACGGATGTCTATTCTATCCGAGGTGAATAATATGCTCGAAAATGTAAAATTTTCGAGCATATTATTGGTTCTTTTTATAAAAACACCGTTAAATTAGTAAAAAAGAAAGAAAGAAAGAAAATACGTACGTTACGCAAACAAAGAAAAAAACACGAAAATAACAATTTGGGGGAAAATATGCGTCACATCCACGCAAAACGGCCATCGCTCAGCATAATGCTGCGACCCTGTGCGAGACAGAGCCCCAGCGCTGGTGCACAGCGACAGCCGGCGTTGGCGTGATGACGTCAACCGGTGCAGCATATGCAGACAATAAAATAAGACAAAAATAAAATTAACACAATAGTTAGTCCTAAATATATAAAATATAACATTTAAAATGGCAACATTTCGTAGCGTCGGCGACTTACGCAGATTTTAAAAAAATGGTTATGGGTTGGAAACCTTTTTGGTATGGGGCGTTTTTAAAAAAAAAAAAACTTTGTCTCCTGATGGTTACCTTATAACTACCATCCTTTACTTACAGACGAGTCGACTGGCGAAGAAGTAGCAGAGAAGCCAGTGGAGTGCGTGATGGGCCAGTACGACAGCGCTAGCATCGGGTGCGGCGCCTCCCAGGATACCATCGAGTTCCAGTCCGCGTGCACCAGCACAGGTACACCTACTGTAGACGCGCCAGGGGCTGCGGGATGGGCCAGTATGGGCCAGGTATACTGCAACAAGTCTACAACAGTCCACTGTGAGGAGCTCGTGGGTATCAGGTTAAGCTATGCTTGACCACGCGCTCGGTTCTGTGGTCAAATTCAAAGTCAAATCATTTATTTCAAATAGGCCCATATAAGGCACTTTTAAATGACAAATTTAAAAAAAAAAAAAGATTCTAGCCACCCCTTCCAAAAGGTAGTTTTCGCATGGAAAAGAATGGGAAAGAAACTCCACCGTTATTCTTTTAAAATGTTTTACAATATTTTGTATAGGTTTTAATGGATGGGTGACCATCTTAACATACCGAGACTCCTCCGTGCCTCGGAAAGCACGCTAAGCCGTTGGCCCCGGCTGTCATTTGTGGATCTTTGACAGTCGTTACGGGTCGTCGGAAGCCCGAAAGTCTGACAACCAGTCTTACCAAGGGGTATCGTGTTATTACCCAGTGGGTTATGGAGGTGTTTATTTTTGGTTGTGAAATTATTAAACAACTTCTCCCGCTCTGGGCGGAGCCGGAGGGAGCGTCAGACTTACTGACTAAAACCCACCCGTGTTCCGTCTGTTGCCTGTATGATGCCAGGGGCCACGGTTTCCCTTTCGGACTATCCCGCGACCCCGGCAGGCATCGGTCCTGTTGGACTCCCCGCCAGTTGTGCTGACATATCTTTGAGGCGCGCGTGGAACACAACGTGCCGTAGACCCGGGCCTGGTCCTTATCAGAGGGCGAGCTTCCATTTGCTCACCGTCCGCAGGCCCGCGTCTCCGACGCCCAAGGCGTCTTCTGCGCCGGGTAGGGGCATGAAGGCGCGAATTTTGCCTCTCCCTCACGCGTTTCGCCTCCTCCTTCGCGAGCATTACTGTTTCGCAGAAGGAGGTGACGGCCTCCCATGGCCTGGACCAGGGCTGGACGCGAGAGGTCCCCGCCGGCCCACGCCCCGCGCGCCTCCGGCGGTGCGAAAAGTTCACTCATCCTTTTTAGAAGTCGAGGATCCTCCGACCAGACGGGTGTTGTGTTTGGTGGGCAAATGCTCATCGATTGCTGATGCGTAGTTCGCATGTGACAATGTAGATGCCGCCACATTATATTGTTTCTGTACCTAGTGTAATTATGTACTTAATTGACTCTTTATATTTCCAGTGTACACCTGCTACGGCAGCTGGCGCGAGGGTACGCTAGGCCTCGTAGTAGCCGGGCTAGCTCGACCAGCGTCCAGGCCACACGCGATGTGCTTCATATACACCACATACGTTAGGAATGGTCAGTATTCACATCATTAGCATAAAAGGTCCAACAATGGAAAAAAATGTTGTGAAATCTACACCAACGTGACATTTTCAATGGGGGTATTTAAGACAATGATTTGATTAAGGCGTGGCCTTGCGGAAGTCGATTATAAAATACAAAAGACATTGATATAATCACTAACCCATTCCACTTAACTATTCCTAAAGAGTCATAAAAAACGCTGTAAGAAATCGACCGGCGCTCCGCGTGGCAACACGCCGTGTTCGGGTTCGCGACAAGTCAATCGTCATCCTAAGGATGCTTGAGAGGTTGGTTGGGAGGTGAAACACGTGTCGATTTTTTACAGGGTTCTTTTTTAAGACTTTTCTTAGGAATAGTTAAGCGGAATAGGTTACTAAATATACTAATAAACGTCTGTAGTATTCATGACTAGATAACAACAGCCCACGGGTCGGTCGACGGTTAAGCTGCTGGTCGGTCCGTGGATGGGTGACGGTTACATACCGACACCCCTCATTACACCGTTGGTCTCGGTTGTCATTCGGAGATCTGTTACAGTCATTACGGGTAGTCATCAGCCCAAATGTCTGACAACTAGTCTTATTAAGGGGTATCGTGTTACCCAGTAACTGGGTTGCAGAGGTTGAAGAATCGCTGCATGTAAAATACTGGTATTCCGCTACATCCGGTTAGACTGGAAGCCAACCCGAATATAGTTGTGAAAAGGCTAGGCAGATTGGCTTTTTATAACTCCCAGCGTATTTATATGACGGTGTCAGCGAATACTGAGTGATAGTGCCGTCATCGTCTCGATTCGGTGGTACGGAATCCATAGTGCAGGCTTACAATCAAACGCGATGATACAGCAAATCAGTTAGTACTTTAACTCTCACAATAATGAACACAGTACAAAACTAATAACGTTCTCGCACCACCTTCTAAGTTCGTGATTGCCATGCTCCAGACACGGGCGTGCCGGTGCAGTTCCTGGCCGTGTCGGCCGTGGCGCGCTCGTGCGACCGCGCCGTGCTGCCGGGCGTGGCCGGGGATAAGGCCTACAACCTCACTATTAATGGTATACTACTCTTTTTTTTTATACAACATGTCCTGGAATTAACGCACACTACCAAACACCCCATGAATGAATGAATGAAATGCACCGACCCTAGCGTGGTTTGACGAGACTCGATTGCTTGAATGAACCCAAAGATTCACAGCCCTGGAGCCTCATGTGCTTCATGGTGCTACAGAGACCATTGCATATCAAGGAGTAGACCGGGGGGCACGTCTTATGTAAGTACACATCTGTTTCTCATGATAACTCTGTCCTTGATGTTTGTTAGCTTTAGTGATGGCCGATACTTTCAAACCAGAGAGACGGGTGACATTTATCTATGGATGGGCATCTTTTAACGACGCCACTGCCAAGTTGGTTCAAGTCTAGCTTCACCGGTGAATCTTTTGGCAGGGTTAAACTGCTTTCTCGACTCTTTTCTTCTTCGTTGTGATGAGTTGTCAGCAGAAGTGTCCTGGGCACGGTCGGCCCGCTCCTCGTTCTTTATGACCAGCTCTGCCGCGGTACAAGTTCAACCCGTAGCTCACCGCTGTTCACCTCAGGTTGACGCGATTGCAAGTATTGTAGTTCTATAGTTCAAAGTTATGCATACTATTCAGCACAAAAAAATAATAAAAAAACTAGACCCCGACAAAAACTCCCGACCCACCTGACAGTTGTACCCGAGTTGACCCTAATCTTGGGTTGTCTAAAAATAGAATGCGCATTCACAAAAACACCACCCAATACTCACAAAAAAGCATCATTGAACACAAAAACGATTTTGGAACACTATACACCGCACATAATATTATTATAATATTATCACACGCGCATTATATCTTCAAGTTGGGTACATTATTTAGCCCATAAATTCAATTAAAAACCTGTAGGGACTAAATTAAATAGTGACTTAAAATGACGGATCTAAGACGTGTGTCTTGCAGTCAGGAGCAAATATATGGAAAGATCTCACCAGATTAGCCTGCACGGGGTCAACCCTCGCACCGGGGCATCACTGCATCGTTTCAATGTAATTCACTTGACGACACATTCACTACCACTAAAACAAAAGAAACTCGAAGTTCAATGACTCAATACTAATAAACAACAACATAACTGGTGGAATATGGGTGGACTTTAGGCACACTTCTGCTTAACCCTTCGGGGAACACTGGCGTGATTTTATGTAAGGATAATGTAAACCCGTGCCGGTCCCGCAGGCACGTGCGAGCAGAGCAGCAAGTACAACAGCGTGGCGGCGCGCGCGGGCCCGGCGCTGGCGCTGCTGGGCGCGCTGCTGCTGCTGGGCGCGCGGTGATACGCGCCGGGCCGCTGAGGCCGCGCAGCTGGGCGGGCGGCACATGTACTGGCCATCTTTTTTCGAGGATAATGAACGCAATAATTAAAAAAATACTAAGCGCAGTGCGAGACCGCGCCGTTGGTTTCGTGAAAGCGTTCGGTCACAGCTGTAACCTAATCTAACCTAGCGAGAGGATTTCATTTCATTTCATTGCTTAGTCGGCAATGTAATGCTTAAACAGCACTATAGTTTGACCGAGACCTCTGATCCGTGCCTTAGGTATGTGCCCGGCTCACGGCGAGCAGTACAGGCCGCTCATTCGTCAACGCTGCCCCCGCCTCGCCGCGCATTCCTATGGTGCGGAACAGCGATCCCGGTCAAACTATAGCCTCCACAACAGGATTCCCTGTGCCGCAAGATCTTCTCCGCTGATATTGACACGAAGTTATGAAAATAGCTCATACCGTAGTAAAATTATTAACCAGTTAGAAATGTGGTAACGGCTGACTGTCCAGGGTACCTTCTATTTTAATAGGACTTCTGAAGTATTGAACCTTGCTAGTAGTAATGTGACTTTCAAAGTCTTATCTATTATCTGA
This sequence comes from Xanthia togata, assembly GCA_963853775.1. Lineage (NCBI taxonomy): Eukaryota > Metazoa > Arthropoda > Insecta > Lepidoptera > Noctuidae > Xanthia > Xanthia togata. Next base: position 6,169,154 of record OY970817.1, on the reverse strand, counting down.
GTTGATCTTGGAGATTACTGACTTATGGTGTAAGAAAACATTATGAGGAAATCTAGACTTGTAATGGACTGAAATCGTCAATATGCAGTGAGCAATCTATGCGACTTCGACTTCGCTGATTACGTTTTGACGAATTCATTTACTTTTATGCTGTTTTCTTTTATCATTTGTCATTGGCATCTTATGCAATTATGCATGAACATATCTAATCAACTCATTATTTGATAACTTGAAATCCCTGAAACTGAACTCCATTATGTTGAGAAGACAAGATGGCCTATACTAAGTCGCTAACCATACATTTTAAAGTCTTAGACAAAAACTATTAACCTTATTGCTACTGCAAACTCAAGTTTGCTAATATTTTTACATTTATTTTTTAATCAAAACTACATCCAAACCCTGCTGCATATGTATAGCGAATAGTGTTGCTTTTTAATGTGATAAGTGCAAGATACGGCAAGAACACTAAGTAGTACCAGTGGTAGAAAAAGTACCGAACACGTACCATCCTCCTTTGTGAGCTCGGCAGCTTTTAGTAGGATTTAAAAGTCATTGTAATGGCAACACTGAAATTGAACTGTCAAAGTGCTAAAATGTTGCCATTTAACGGTGAATTATTTTATAGAGTTGTTTTTAATTTAGAAATTTTTGGTTGTTTTTTTTGTGTTTTGTAAAAATTGTTTTTTTAGCGGAACTCTGTGAAATAATTGATTTGTGTGCTATAGGTTAGAAGAGAACGAAACAATGTTAAAAGAAACGAAGCAACGTGATCGATAATGTAAATATTAAAAGGTATAAAGTTGGATAACTGAAGAGAATATGACGATTTTTAAGTAACTGTTACTTATGTAATTTAATTATGGTACATATAAACATAATCTATCGTGGCATGGATATAGAACTGTCGTAATGATATCATGAAATTACTTTCAGAATAATTGAAAAAGTAAAAATTTATTGATTTAATTAAGACAAGTTCTATCCCATTTCGACCACATACAGATGTTTGATATTTTTATTTTTTAAACATACTTAGGTAGTATATTAATGTAGTCAGTGCCATATTTGTTAAGCCCTCCTACATACCGACGATTTGTCGCTGCTATTAGTCGCACGATTATTAGACTTAGTTTGAATGAAATAGATGTAACGCTGTTTTAAGGCTGCAGTTGTAAGTGCATGCGACAAATCGCTGCGATTTTTCTTTATACGCAACCGCAAACCTGCTTTTAAGTATTTTCATAGCGTAGGCAAATTGCAGCTACTACTTTTAAAAAAATGCTCAAAAATCGCGCGACAATATTGTCGTATATGCGACATTTTCTTTACAAATATGGCATAGATTAAATCTGTACAATATAACGATGATATAATATAGAAAAAAACGCTTTCAAAGTATACATTGTATGCAGATTATACATAACATAAAAAATAGCCGGAGCCACTGCTGAACGTAGCCTTCCAGTCCGGATGCAGCTGAAAACCAACGAATGGTATTAGGAAATCATTGAAATATATTCGTCCATGAAATTTTCTATTAGAACTTCGTGATTTGAAATCACATTAAAATCCAAATTTTTAGAAAAAAAAAATAACAAGCATAAACGGCTGAATGCATTTACGGCCCTATCTAACAAGGATAACAGCGGCGGCGCGGGCGCAACCATGGTCGCACAGCCAAAAAAAAAAATGCTTGGTGGTGCAACTGATCGCACGCCTGGTGAGACACCCACCATAAAGCTGGATACACTATGTTGGCAGCGCGACCATGGTAGCGCCACCATTGAGATATAAGCTGTAAATAAGATACTTTTTATCCGAGTACATGGAAGTTTTCTCGGTTTGCGAGTGAAACTGCAAACAAAAGATCGTCATTTCTAAATAAAAAAAAAGATATATGTTGGTCTACGTTTAGTAATGGTTTCGGTAAGATATACAGAATATATGAATAAGACTAATTTAGATAGAACTAAATGTAGATAAAACTATGCTCAGCCGATTTTGATTAGTTTACGAAAAACGTCCATCTTTTTATTATGCTAATTTTTTTGTGTTTTTTATAAGAATTGCAGCTAAAGTGCGAAATAAGAGCTTAGGCTAGTCATTGTTTAACGCGGTTTTATTTTATAAGTATACATGAAAAATTAAACTATTTTCCAATATAAATCTAGTAAAATAAAAAGGCATTTATAATCATAATCGTGGTTGTTTCCCAACTGTGTTGTGGTCGGTTCCCGTCTAACCGTAGGCAGTATGCCAGTATTTTACATGGAGCGATTGCCTTTCTGACTTCTACAACCCAGTTACTGGGTCGAACTACAATATAAAGAAACTTTCAAAATTATCTTTATTTCATCTTGTTTAAATTTAATTAATCACCTATCTCTAAAGTAGGAGTGATTCAATTTGATTATTAAAACCACATTATCACAACTATCTTTTAATTTAAAATGAATGATTTCTAAAGTACCTACATAAAAAGTATTATATAAAGCAGCTATTTATACGCATTTCGAATACTTTTCATAATAATCATAAGAAAGGCTCTTATTCCGTACTAAATGAGTGTACCAACATTATTTATAAACTTAATTCAAAATAATAGTAATTTTATTTATAATATGTAGTGGGGCCATCACTATACTTTTTGGAAATATTGAAGTTGTTAAAAAAAAAGCTTCTGAAAAGTAAAAATGTCAGAACTCTATCTTCGACCATATAAATTATGCATTTTAAGATGGCGCCCTTATAATATTATTTCCGCTATACTCAGTTTGCTTTCGATGCTAAAAATCAATAATGACCAACAGTAGTTATATAAATATACATTTGCTCATACGAAATAGTTGTTTTTATTTAGTATGTGATAAAATTAACTTAAGAATTGTAAACCTATGTACACGGATTTTTCTTTCTTAAAAAAAAAACATCTAAACGACTTAAAATTCGCAAAAGTCACGATTATTCCAATCAGTCACGATTATTTTATCGCAAGTTCCGTCCGTGTACAAAGGGCCTAAATGATGTAAATATAATCAAGTTCCTGTATGGTTTTAGTTGAACTCAAATTTTATCATTTGTGATAATATTCTGATTCAGAATGTCAATGCTTGCCTAAACTTTGTTTTTATAAAGAAATATTATGTAGCCCAGAAGACTATTGTACATACTTTAGCTGGATAATTTATTAAATGATTGTTGCATGGTGGCGATTTGGTCGCATTAATTATTCATGTTGAAAAAACCTACGAAAACCGCACGTAATATTTAAGAAGAAGGTGCCCCTTTTTTTTTTGCGGTGGGAAACCATCAAATGACTTCTCGGAGCGGAGCGGGAGGGCGTGTCTGACTCTTACTGACTAAAACCCACCCGTGTTCCTTCAGTTGTCTGTATGTTGTCAGGGGCCACGGTATCCCATTCGGACTTTCCCGCAACCCCGGCAGGCATCGGTCCTATCGGACCCCTTAGTAGGTGCCCCTGAAGATATTACCGGCCACCGACCCCGGTAGTCGCATTACCAAAACCAGCTTATCTGAAAAAAAAAGGAACCAAAGTTAAAGTAACTTTACAAATAGGATTTTTTATAAATCGTGCCACCAGTCGCCAGTGTGCAAACGACCTAAGCATAAACACATTAAAAAAAAAATACAGGACGAAAGTATTAATTTATATAAATAACCGAAGATAATAAATAGGTAATAATTATATTGAAAATTATAAACAAAAAAGTTTCATACGATCATTTTTATCAAAAAAAAAAAAGTTTTTTTTATAAGAATAATTTAATAAAAAACGTGTTTAATGCACTAAAATGTTAAAAAATTAAATTCACTTAGATTTAAGAGCTTTGTTTTATTTTTATTTATTGTATTTTTAAATTAAGGCGAAAAAAAATCTTCACGTTGTGAATAATCTGCACGTTCATGGTTTATGTAAAAAAAAAAATGTAATACTCTATTGGATATATACTTTCGCGTGTAAATATTTTTATTTTGCTGAAGGTTTTTTGTGATATCAAAATGGTTTTTTTTTTCGTGTATAAAATAAGCGTTTATTGATGTTTTGTGGCGTCTCCATGTTGATTTCGATTTGGCCACAGGATACGATTTGTAACTATTAACGTATAAGCCTATTATTATATTTTGATTACTGAAATATATTTGAAAAATAATTTGGTTTTTTATTTTTTGGCAACACTAATAATACCTATGTATCTGAGTGAAGACGAGATGTCGGTCGTCCGGCGGTGAGACGGGCGAACGACATTGTTGCCATCGCGGGCAAAACCTGAATGAGGCTGGCACTGGGTTCCGGGCTGCTACTGAGAAATTCCAATTTTAAAAACCCAATAACACTGCCAACCTGGGTATCGAACAAAGGACCTGATGCTTAGCAGTCGCACTTGCGACTATTAGACCGACGGGGCAGCCTAGTAGCTGCCCCTTATTTATAAACGTTGCTTAATCATTGTAGCTTAAATTCGTCGGTACGGTTGGCGCAGTGGTTAAGCAATTGGCTGCTGCGCTGCGTGTCGCGGGTTCGATTCCCGCACGCACGGAACAAATATTTGTATGACCTACAAGCCGTTGTTCCGAGTCTGGCTGTTTGTGTATGTGAGTTTAAATGTTTGTAAATGCACCCAATATACAGGAGAAATTCCTAGTTGCCCCACACTAGAAATTTCGTTTTAGTTTTATGAATATAAAAAAAAAGTTACCAATTATTAGCGTATGTATTTTTGATGTGCAAAACTCTTAACTTGAATTTTTATTACAGACGAATAATGGTTAGCGTCAGAATGGCTGGTTGCCTATGGCATCGGCTCTGAAAGTATATTCAAGAATTGCTAACCAATTGCTTATATTTGCTACATTTCTTCAGTAATTGCTACATATTAATCAAGCAGCACATACCTACCTATACAATAGCATAAATATGAAACACGGGAATTGTATGAAAGAAAAAACTGTATTAGATGGTTAAATCTTTATTTAAAATTATTTCTATGTGTACATCAAATCAATAATTATTTTTTAGCATATAATTATAATACAATGGGGATCACCTTCTTTTTGCTCTTTGTTATCTTTGTAGATAGATCGTCGTAACAATGCCCATGTACATTTCGCCTGCAGTGAGCTTTATAATGACCAATTTGTATTCCAGGTGATGGAGGAATAAATTCTATTATTGACACTAAACAAAATTCAGTGTCATGCAAGAACAGATGAATCGGTGAATCATCTACTGAAATAAATTAATGTGAATTGAATTCAAATGCAATAAGGTCTCGTAAGGCTAAAGTAAATGATTTAATACCATGACAGTTATGTCGACGGCATTGTGTAATTTATTTACCATTAATAAGTGTGTTTGCTGCTTCTTGTAACTCGTTAACAGTTTTATTAACGTCTACGAGTATATGTAGAACAGGGGCCCTACCACCACCTCTTTTAGCAGTATTATTTTAATCTTACTTGAGCGTGGGAAAGAGATGGAGCTAGACTCCACTTCTTTCTCGAACTGACCTAACATCAAAATAATACTGCTAAAAGAGGTGCTGGTTGGCGCCCTGGTATTTTCCGCTGAACATTAATGATCGGGAATTCTAATTCTGTGCAATTTCCTCTTTCGTCCGCACTTTGTTCGTTTGCACTTTAATTGATTGCATAAATCAATTAATATGCGTTTAAATACATTATTAACATTACACTCGCAACTAATCTCCACAGTATTAGCCTGTCTAACTTTGCAAAAAAAAAGTTACTTGAGCCATTTCTGATCTAACTTTGCACACTTCTTCTGTATCCTTCTCAGTCATTAGCCTAATAAGTTTACAAAACAAATGTTTGCAGTCCTGTATTGTTCCACATATACGGTAACCGTCGACGTATGCTATAGATAGCCAAAGCTTGACATAAGAATAGCACATGATGTGTTTCTCAAAATATTTTTTTGTCACCAATCTGTAATCTGCTTCCGTTAGACAAAAGTACAATAGATTTTAAAGTTTATTTTTTCTTTTTTAACGTCTTTTCCTTTACCTCTCCACTTTCCGATAAAGGTCGGATTCTTAGCAAAAATCGAATCGTCAGTAAACACTTTCTTTGTCTGCAGCTTTCTTTTCTGAACCAAAGTTTAGGAGTCTTTTTTCATTGTGTCTTTAGAAAGATTAAGGGTTCAAATACGAAATTGCCGTTTTATTGTAATATGTACTTCGAATTGACATAGAACCTTCATGGTTTGAGATTTTTGAGTGAAACTTTTTTCACATGGTACCTATGAAGTTCTTCTTTTAAAAAATGTGCAACATTCGATTACCTACCGACTTTCAGTTGTTTTTTTTATTCAGGTTAGACAAGAAAGATGGATACTTCGAAAATTCGAGTTATTTTTGAATACGAGTTCCGACGCGCAACTAACGCGGCAGAAACAGCTCGCAATATCAATGTTGCGTTTAGAGAGGGGATGCGATTTTGGTTTAAGTGCTTTCGTGATGCAAACTTTGATTTGAAGATCGAACCACGTGGAAGACCGCCCACACAAGTGAATAACAAAGAGATGGTAGAAGCAGATCCGAGCCAAACTATCCAGGAATTAGCGGCATGGTTTAATGTTACCTTACCAAAAATATTGAATCATTTGCGTCAAATCAATAAAATAAAAAAATATGAGAAATGGGTGCCTCATGATTTGACTGATCTGCAGAAAGAAACGCGAGTTAAAACTTGTGTTGCCTTGTTGAATCGATACAGAAATGAAGGAATATTGGATCGAATTGTGACATGTGATGAAAAGTGGATTCTTTACGATAATCGTAAGCGAAAAATGCGATGGCTGACCCCAGGTCAAACGCCGCAACAGTTTCCTAAAGCAAAGCTTACCAATAAAAAGGTAATTGTACGGTTTTCACCATTATCTTTTACTGATTGATAGGATATGATTGAAACTAGGTATTTGACTTGATACGTGTATTGAGTCCACGACCTTAACTAATGATAAAATGAGGTGTTGGTATGACGCGGTCCGAAAGTGAACTGACTTGATGTAAAATGAATTTAAATTTGTTATAATTCTATTTTGATGAGAGTGCAATTATGCAATGTGCGGTCGCACCGTACATACTCCCGGGCGCGAGATGACTGATGCTGGTGCTAGTATGATCTGATGGTACAAGGTGATAGAACAATTTTAATTATGTTGCTAAATTGTTAGATGATGTTTTAAAACAACATTTTTTCATAACAGGTGAAGTTGCTCTATCAGTTACAAAAGCACTTGAATTGTTTTCTACTATCGCGCACATCATTACGAAACACTTCACTCGCGCACTGTACACTTTGATTTGGTACACCACTATCACTGGCTCGGTAGTGCACGGAGGGTTGCCCAGGTGCAGGCTGCAGGTTCACGGTGCGGCGCCTTCGCCAGCGTATGCATGTGAACACGGCGAAGGCTAGTCCTGCCGCCCCCACGGAGTAGATGGCCACGTACTGGTGTATATCGTATTTTCCAAATTCAATTAATCCTTGACTTTTGCTATCAACTGTACTCAGAACATGTTTGGTATTGTCGAAAAAATAATAATATAAGAACATTTGTGACACACATTTATGCAGGGTGGCGTTCACATCGACGCAAAAACTTTTACCACGGATTCAGTGCGTGATTCTGAACCCCCATGCGTTGAAATTTTTCGCCGGTTATAAAAAAAAAAAAAAAAACTGCTGTTTCATAGAAGAGTGCAATACCTACGCGGTCAAAATGTATCTATGGAAACGCTGTTAAAAAAAAAAAATCGACGAAAATTTTCAACGTATGGGGGTTCAGAGTCATGTCCTGAAAATCTATGGTAACAGTTTTCGCGTCGATGTCCGTGCCACCCTGTATTAAAATAAATATTCATATTATATTTCCTCCGATTACTTTTGGTCGATAAGGCCCTTGGTACACGCCACGGTTTCTTTACGGTACGTTGTATAAACCGCGCCATAGAAAAAAACGTGTCTGTCAACAAGCTTCCATAGTGATCCATACAACACTGACGACCGATCCTACACACCGCGAATAAACCGTGTGCGTACAAAGAACCTAACAGAATCATTATGGTCTCATCAAATCCCTAATACCCAAACAAAAATCTTCAACCATAACCACAGATGAATATAGATGGTTCACTCCGCATTTTAGGTATGAACCTACAAGTAGGTACGCGGGGGGCTCGACTTGTCGAATACAGTGGGCGTAACGTACTCAGATGATATAAGAGTTACGCGATAGAAAGAGAGGCAACTTCTAGATGTAGGTAATTAGCGCTGGTGCGACCTGACTTGCTTTTTATTTTGTCGTAGCAAGAGTTGCAATTCAAATGAGTTTCCGGAGTGACTCATCTGTACTAACGTCTGTGCCATAACAAAATTAATGGGAAAATAATAAAGATTATGTGATAGCAGACATACTGACGTATTTTCTTACATTTTCCAGTCGATGACGAACACAACCGCTGCCACTTCCCCAGCTGGGTGGTGGAACACCACAAGTGGTTCAGTCTGGACCACACGCACCAGTACCACTTCACCACCAAGAACGCCACGCTCAAGGTAACCACTTTATGTTCGGAACTTGCTTTTGCTCGCGGCTTCGTCGCGTGGATGTCGGAAAATATCCCACGGGAACGTTCCACCGGGATTTAAAGTACCGTATGTGTTAAGAGGAGGCTCCCGTAATTGGATGTTAAGCATTAATATTCTGAAAAGTCACGCATACAATCAAAAAGGAACTATAGTATATGATTTCTTTTTCTTTCCATGTACAGACGCCAGCAGGTCAACCTACCCGAAACTGTCAAATTTTCCCAATCAACTTTCAACCTTATACTTTAGTGATAAAGTTGAAAATCTATGAAAGACATTTGACTGATTGTAGTAGGTTGATGTGCTGGCGTCAGTACAAGACAGTCACGTAAAATTTGTACCATTTTCGCTCGATTTATTTTTTATTCGAGAATCATGTCTTTTTTTAATATTAAAATAAATTCAAGATTACTCTGATTTTATGTCTAAAATAAGTATTAACAGTAAGAAAATATAGTCCAGCCACAAGGTATTTTTTCCCTAGATCAAGTTTTACTTTAGTTATAAACGAAATAAGAGTTGACACTTTACGCCGTTTACTCGTAGTTCCGTGTTCGAACTCGATCAAAGAGCACACGCGATATTCAACTTTATTACTGATGTGTTAGAGTTTAGCACATAGTGGAGTGGCGTGGTGGAAATTGTCTTTAGACTGCCTGGTCTCAATCCAGACATAAGCTACCGAAACGCTTATGTCAATCCTGTTCAAAGTCGTTACAGGAACTGGGACGCTATTGATACTGCTAAACTCGTATTCAGTTTACTTAAAAAAAACTGAAAAAAGATGGCTGGTTTACATTTTTCTTCCATTCCCGGTTTTCGTAACCACAGAGAGCCTCATTATAATTATAAGAAATTTTAATAGCCTCCAAAAGACCATTTCAGACACCAATCTACATGGTCTTCACATGATCTGACCAAGTTTATACAGTACAATTAAGTTTATTTTCTCACCACAATATACATACATTACAGACAATGGTACACAATTCAGGTAAGTATATATTGTGGGAGACTGGTGCCTAAGCTAGGCTCGTGGCCTGTGTTTCAGGACACCTGGATCCCACCCATTTACATTTTCATTTTATAAATTTTGTACTAAGCGCGCCGAAAGAATATAGTAAGGAATCATTAATAGCTAGGTTAGTATGCGAGACGAATGTTAGTAGATGTGTAGTATGGGTGATTGTGTGGGTGTGTGAGTGTGTGGATGATGTGAGAGAGTGTGTGATGGTGTGTTTAGGACGTTATAAGGATGTTTTCAGTATCAATATAGTTTAATTGTAGTAGCCAGTCAGTTAGCCTCTTTTTGCATATATTCTTTGTGAGACTGAAGATGTGTAACACCTTATGAGTTTTTTTATATAAGTAACCGCCTAGAAAGCAAAAGAAACGCCTTGAAAAAATAGTTTTGTGACGTAGATGGTGGCGCTCCACTGGGTCATATCGTCTTTTCCCCCTGGACAGCGTTGGATTGTAAACTAATAGAGTATGCTGTTTCAGCAGAATGTGCAATATAAACAGTTGACGCACTGTCAGGACTTTATTTTCTTTGTATAGCTGTTCAGTGGGGTAGCGATACGGTCGAAACGATGACACTTTCAGTATAGCTCTTTGGGTTCTTTCAATTTCTATTAGGGTAGTTTTTGGAGCTCCACCCCAAGAGGTGATACAGTAGCATATTATAGATTGAGCAAGGGTATTAGTACACTGATTTCATAATATTTTTTAGTCTCAGCGTTTGGAACACATATATAAGTTTCCTTAATCTGTTACTAAGAGTGGTTATGTGGTCTTGAAATCTTAGGTTTTTGTCGATTGTTATTCCCAGGTATTTTACATTCTCAACCTTGGTGAGTGGTTCGCAGTTACAACTACGGGTGAGTGGGTTTGTGCAAGAGTGAGCTACAAATAACAAATAATAGTATTAGACAATGTTTGGGAGGTGCCATTGTTTTTCATTGAAAATGTTATGTAATTGGTTTTGGTCGTATTAAGGGTCAACAGATTGTCGCGTAACCAGTTGGATACCGTATTAAAGCCTAGTTGTGCACGCTCATAGACATCTTCCCACGAGCTCGCGCTGAACAAGAGGGCAGTGTCATCAGCAAAGCTAATGATTTTGCCATTAGGGGATGGTGAGCATACCCAGATCGTTGATATAAATGAGGAATAGTGAAGGTCCGAGGACACTACCTTGAGGCGTGCCGTAGTTGGTTGTTTGTTCCTTACTGATGTATTCATCTATCTTTACTCTCTGGGTACGCTCACTCAGGTAGTCTTTAAAGAGGTCCAGTGGAAGTCCTCTGATTCCCAAGCTTTCCATCTTACTTACAAGAATTGGGACAGAAACCGTGTCGAAAGCCTTAGCAAGATCCAGAAATTATATCTGGACTTTAAAAGACTGTGACCTCTGATTTTATTTCAGCCTTTCTTGTCAGAGTAGTCAGATAGGGAACGCCGACTTCATCTAGTTATCAACACTTTCGACTCCACCCACTTTTCATAGAACTCATACGCCATGCCACCATACATATTGGAAGTGAACCCTCCGGGAGGGTTGCTGGCATTACGTTTGCGCTAAAGTTAACCATCGCGGACGGTCAACGGCAAAAACCGTGATTTAAAACCGTGTTATAAAATATTGTTTTCAGGGGGCTTGTCGTTATACGTAGTTTCCAACCTTTTAAATTTTTTGTGAATATTTCCAACCGTGAACAAACATTTAAAAAAAATATAAATGCTTGGACTTTAAAACCAACGCAAATTATATTCTAATTAATCTTGTTAAATATACATCAGATTTAATTTTCACATTCGCTAAGAAAATCCTACATTAAAAATGAGCCCTCCGCGAGGGCTCCCGGCATCCCATATGCGACTAGGTTACCTTCCAGGAGGGCTGTCGGCACTGAACGTGTTAAAATATGATTGACGTGTGAACAAACCTACTTCCAGAAATAAAATCATTTATCATGGATGTAATAATGTATTTACAGATAATGAACGAGGACGGCTCGTTCGAGGAGAAGCGGTTAGTGTGTCACTCTATACTGGAGCACAAGGACAACAAGCTCGTCAAGTTGGTCGCGCACCTCACTAGGGGATGGTGAGTTCAAAGCTAATTAAATAAATCAACTTTCTGTTAACATAACATTAGGTATATTTTCTGGTTTCTGAGCTACTTATGGAGCCAGTGCATTCCCCTTATTATTAGGTACAATTATTCCAACAAGAATAATACAAAAAAAGGTGGACACAAAATTTAAAAAAAACCAGCCACGCACTGAATGGTTCCGTAGTTCGGATGAATTCATCCCAAGTACAAACTTAACTTTGTAGTTGAAAATCATGCTCTCCCATATGCCGCAAATAAAAGTTTGTAATCGTAAAAAAATACGATAAAACTACAAATTAACGATTTACAGACTCTTTCCTGTGTTATACTTGTGCTGTGAGACCTTGCTTCTTGGCAAATTTCATGATTCTAGGTCAACAGTAAGTACCCTATATAGGTTTTGATTTATTTGCGAGTACCTATTAAAATATGTCGCATAAATGGCCACCAAGGGACCATAGACATACGTGTTTGATATTATTTTCAAATTGATACCTCAACGCGTTCCTGGGTCTTGACAGTCTGACGGACGGACAACGAACTGACTTAAGGGTTCCGGTTTCTACTCTTGAGGTTCGGGTTCTGTACTCAGATGATCCCATGTCTCCTACGTAAGACCTAAAGCACTCACTAAGCCCGTCCTGCGCGCCCGCAGCGAGTCCGGCCACGTGTGCGTGCGCCTGGCGCGGCGCGAGGGCGCCGTGCTGGAGCTGCAGCTGGGCGCCGCGCTGCACGACGCGCCGCACCACGCCTGCGCCGAGCAGCAGTACACGCCGCACGTCACGCTCATCAGTCAGTTCGATACAGTGCATACATACACAACATACAATCATTAAGAGGGAACAGCGCCTGCGATTCTCCATACGAATGTATTCTCCTATTTTCTTGCTGTAGAGACGTCCCTGTTATTTCCCTTTTTTCAGCAATATATTGGTAAATAAAATATGACCTTCCAAAAATTACAAAAATGCCCCATTTTTACCGGCTCGGATCGGCTCAGTTTTCGAAGAGAAAAAAGGGGAATACGAAACGTCGATCTCGTCAATTTTGTTTGTGATATAATCGGTCTGAGCTGCAGCTGTCCCTATCGCACTCTACGGAGGCAGATTTGAGGCGGATTCAAATACCTATTTTTCAATTTTCTCGCAGGCCCTGTTCCTTTTTAAGGCTTTGCCAAATAGAACACGTACTTTAGCTTAGTACAGCGCAGCACGTAACGTTAGAGCCGGGGCTCTGTTTAGTTGCAGTAAACGTACAACATAGTGCGACACCATCCGGCGCTATAGCGCGGCGTCAGGCTAGCGCTCTAACCCGCGCTAAGTACGCGCTCTATTTGGCGAAGACTTGAGGATATATTATGTGGTTATAAGGAATGATTATGATGACTTTCCTAAATGATATAACTACTAGCTGCGCCCCGCGGTCTCACCCGCATAAGTCTCCATTCTGTAGAAGTATCGAGATAAAAAGTATGCTATATCTTAACCCAGCTCATGGTCTACCCATGTGTCAAATTTCATCCAAATCTGTCCACCCGTTTTAGCGTGAAAACCTAAGAAACAAACTAACTTTCGCATAAATATAATGTTAAGTTTGCATATGAAAGGCAGGCGTTTAGACGTCTGTCTTATATAGTTTTAACGTTCAAAAGATCCTGAATCTCAGCCTAATGTCAATAAACATTGTTTTATTGGTTTGTACTCTGCTATAACACTTTATTTATGGTTATGTTAATATTTCCAGCGACGTCCCTGTACCCGGTGCGGTGTCCGATGCTGGGTCGCTACACGGTGCAGGACTCGCTGGCGGACAGGCGCAGGAGACGACAACAACTTACTATTGGTAACACACGCTATGTTCTGCTGACAGCCGAGAGCGGCGGCGAAGGGGGAATGTCGGTATAGGGCATATGAGTCGGTCTTACCCCCAAGGCCGGCCAATAGATGTTTCACATCAAAAATGTAACCTATCCGAGGCGGGGTACTGATAAGCTGTGGGGTGCTAATACTTCCGAGCTCGTTTCGGTCACTCTTGCATTCTAAAGTCTGTTAATTCTCTCTCAACAAAGAAAGTTAAAGTTGTCTATCTGCATGAACGCTAAAAGGATGTCTATTCTATCCGAGGTGTTAATATTTTCGAGCATATTATTGGTTCTTTTTATAAAAACACCGTTAAATTAGTAAAAAAGAAAGAAAGAAAGAAATACGTTTATTTCCGGTACTGTACGCAATAAAGAAAAAAACAATTTGGGGGAAAATATGCGTCACATCCACGCAAAACGGCCATCACTCGGCATAATGCTGTGACCCTGTGCGAGACAGAGCCCCAGCGCTGGTGTACAGCGACAGCTGGCGTGCAGAATATACAGAAATAACAAAATAAGACAAACATAAAATAAACACAATAATTAGTCCTAAATATAACATTTAAAATGGCAACATTTCGTAGCGTCGGCGACTTACGCAGATTTAAAAAAAATGTTTATGGGTTGGAAACCTTTTTGACCGGGAAGCTTTAAAAAAAAAGCTTGGTATACTGATGGTTACCTTTTAACTACCGTCCTTTACTTACAGACGAGTCGACTGGCGAAGAAGTAGCAGAGAAGCCAGTGGAGTGCGTGATGGGCCAGTACGACAGCGCGAGCATCGGGTGCGGCGCCTCCCAGGATACCATCGAGTTCCAGTCCGCGTGCACCAGCACAGGTACACCTACTGTAGACGCGCCAGGGGCTGCGGGATGGGCCAGTGTGGGCCAGGTATACTGCAACAAGCCTATAACAGTCCACTGTGAGGAGCTCGTGGCGAAGTAAGATGTCGTACAGCACGATTCGATGCATCAGGTTAAGCTATGCTTGACCACGTGATTAGTCTGTGGTCAAATTCAAAGTCAAATCATTTATTTCAAATAGGCCCTTATAAGGCACTTTTAAATGACTAAATTAAAAAAAAAAAGATTGTAGTCACCCCTTCCAAAAGGTAGTTTTCGCATGGAGAAGAATGGGAAAGAAACTCCACCGTTACTCTTTTAAAATGTTTTACAATATTTTGTATAGGTTTGAATGGATGGGTGACCATTTTAACATACCGAGACTCCTCCGTGCCTCGGAAAGCACGTTAAGCCGTTGGTCCCGGTTGTCATTCGTGGATCTTTGACAGTCGTTACGGGTCGTCAGAAGCCCGAAAGTCTGACAACCAGTCTTACCAAGGGGTATCGTGTTATTACCCAGTGGGTTGTGGAGGTGTTTTTTTTTTGGTTGTGAAATTATTAAACAACTTCTCCCGCTCTGGGCGGAGCCGGAGGGCGCGTCAGACTTACTGACTAAAACCCACTCGTGTTCCTTCTGTTGCCTGTATGTTGCCAGGGGCCACGGTTTCCCTTTCGGACTATCCCGCGACCCCGGCAGGCATCGGTCCTGTTGGACCCCCCGTCAGTTGTGCTGACATCTCTTTGAGGCGCGCGTGGAACACAACGTGCCGTAGACCCGGGCCTGGTCCTTGTCAGAGGGCGAGCTTCCAATTGCTCACCGTCCGCAGGCCCGCGCCTCCGACGCCCAGGGCGTCTCCTGCGCCGGCTAGGGGCGTGAGGGCGCGAATTATGCCTCTCCCTCACGCGTTCCGCCTCCTCCTTCGCGAGCATTACTGCTTCGCAGAAGGAGGTGACGGCCTCCCATGCCCTCTCGCTCCGTACCATGGGCTGGCCCAGGACCGGACGCGAGAGGTCCCCGCCGCCCCACGCCCCGCGCGCCTCCGGCGGTGCGAAAAGTTCACTCATCCTTTTTAGAAAAGCGAGGTTCCTCCGACCAGACGGGTGTTGTGTCTGGTGGGCAAATGCTCATCGATTGCTGATGCGTAGTTCGCATGTGACAATGTAGATGCCGCCACATTATATTGTTTCTGTACCTAGTGTAATTATGTACTTAATTGACTCCTTTTATTTCCAGTGTACACCTGCTACGGCAGCTGGCGCGAGGGTACGCCTCGTAGTAGCCGGGCTAGCTCGACCAGCGTCCAGGCCACACGCGATGTGCTTCATATACACCACATACGTTAGGAATGGTCAGTATTCACATCATTAGCATAAAAGGTCTAACAATGGAAAAAAATGTTGTGAAATCTACACCAACGTGACATTTTCAATGGGGGTATTTATGGCAATTATTTGATTAAGGCGTGGCCTTGTGGAAGTCGATTATAAAATACAAAAGACATTGATATAATCACTAACCCATTCCATTTAACTATTCCTAAAGAGTCATAAAAAACGCTGTAAGAAATCGACCGGCGCTCCGCGTGGCAACACGCCGTGTTCGGGTTCGCGACAGGTCAATGGTCATCCTGAGGATGATTGAGAGGTTGCTTGAGAGGTGAAACACGTGTCGATTTCTTACAGGGTTCTTTTAAGACTCTTTAGGAATAGTTAAGCGGAATAGGTTACTAAATATACTAATAAACGTCTGTAGTATTTTTTAATTAAGAGAAATTCGGCGGCTCATGACTATGTAGATAACAACGGCCGCACGGGTTGTTCGACGGTTAAGCTGCTGGTTGGTCCGTGGATGGGTGACGGTTACATACCGACACCCCTCATTACACCGTTGGTCTCGGTTGTCATTCGGAGATCTTTTACAGTCATTACGGGTAGTCATCAGCCCAAATGTCTGACAACTAGTCTTATTAAGGGGTATCGTGTTACCCAGTAACTGGGTTATGGACGTTGAAGAGTCGCTGCATGTAAAATACTGGTATTCCGCTACATCCGGTTAGACTGGAAGCCGACCCGAATATAGTTGTGAAAAGGCTAGGCAGATTGGCTTTTTATAACTCCCACCGTATTTATATGACGGTGTCAGCGAATACTGAGTGATAGTGCCGTAATCGTCTCGATTCGGTGGTACGGAATCCACAGTGCATGCAGGTTTACAATCAAACACGATGATACAGCAAATCAGTTAGTACTTTAACTCTCACAATAATGAACACAGTACAATACTAATAACGTTCTCGCACCACCTTCTAAGTTCGTGATTGCCATGCTCCAGACACGGGCGTGCCGGTGCAGTTCCTGGCCGTGTCGGCCGTGGCGCGCTCGTGCGACCGCGCCGTGCTGCCGGGCGTGGCCGGGGATAAGGCCTACAACCTCACTATTAATGGTATACTACTCTTTTACTTTTTTTATACACATAGTATTTATACAACATGTCCTGGAATTAACGCACACTACCAAACACATCATGAATGAATGAATGAAATGCACCGACCCTAGCGTGGTTTGACGAGACTGGATTGCTTGAATGAACCCAAAGATTCACAGCCCTGGAGCCTCATGTGCTTCATGGTGCTACAGAGACCAAGGTTAATCAAGTTTCTCGTTTCTCATGATAACTCTGTCCTTGGTGTTTGTTAGCTTTAGTGATGGCCGATACTTTCAAACCAGAGAGACGGGTGACATTTATCTATGGATGGGCATCTTTTAACGACGCCACTGCCAAGTTGGTTCAAGTCTAGCTTCACCGGTGAATCTTTTGGCAGGGTTAAACAGCTTTCTCGACTCTTTTCTTCTTCGTTGTGATGAGTTGTCAGCAGAAGTGTCCTGGGCACGGTCGGCCCGCTCCTCGTTCTTTATGACCAGCTCTGCCGCGGTGCAAGTTCAACCCGTAGCTCACCGCTGTTCACCTCAGGTTGACGCGATTGCAAGTATTGTAGTTCTATAGTTCAAAGTTATGCATACTATTCAGCACAAAAAAATATTAAAAAAACTAGACCCCGACAAAAACTCCCGACCCACCTGATAGTTGTACCCGAGTTGACCCTAATCTTGGGTTGTCTAAAAATAGAATGCGCATTCACAAAAACACCACCCAATACTCACAAAAAAGCATCCTTGAACACAAAAACGATTTTGGAACACTATACACCGCACATAATAGTATTATAATATTATCACACGCGCATTATATCTTCAAGTTGGGTACATTATTTAGCCCATAAATTCAATTAAAAACCTGTAGGGACTAAATTAACTAGTGACTTAAAATGACGGAACTAAGACGTGTGTCTTGCAGTCAGGAGCAAATCGCAGAAATATATGGAAAGATCTCACCAGATTAGCCTGCACGGGGTCAACCCCTGTCGCACCGGAGCATCACTGCATCGTTTCAATGTAATTCACTTGACGACACAGAGTCACTACCACTAAAACAAAAGAAACTCGAAGTTCAATGACTCAATACTAATAAACAACAACATAACTGGCGGAATATGGGTGGACTTTAGGCACACTTCTGCTTAACCCTTCGGGGAACACTGGCGTGATTTTATGTAAGGATAATGTAAACCCGTGCCGGTCCCGCAGGCACGTGCGAGCAGAGCAGCAAGTACAACAGCGTGGCGGCGCGCGCGGGCCCGGCGCTGGCGCTGCTGGGCGCGCTGCTGCTGCTGGGCGCGCGGTGATACGCGCCGGGCCGCTGAGGCCGCGCAGCTGGGCGGGCGGCACATGTACTGGCCATCTTTTTTCGAGGATAATGAACGCAATAATTAAACAAATACTAAGCGCAGTGCGAGACCGCGCCGTTGGTTTCGTGAAAGCGTTTGGTCACAGCTGTAACCTAATCTAACCTAGCGAGAGGATTTCCCTCAACAATGCTTAGTCGGCAATGTAATGCTTAAACAGCACTATAGTTTGACCGAGACCTCTGATCCGTGCCTTAGGTATGTGCCCGGCTCACGGCGAGCAGTACAGGCCGCTCATTCGTCAACGCTGCCCCCGCCTCGCCGCGCATTCCTATGGTGCGGAACAGCGATCCCGGTCAAACTATAGCCTCCACAACAGGATTCCCTGTGCCGCAAGATCTTCTCCGCTGATATTGACACGAACTTATGAAAATAGCTCATACCGTAGTAAAATTATTAACCAGTTAGAAATGTGGTAACGGCTGACTGTCCAGGGTACCTTCTATTTTAATAGGACTTCTGAAGTATTGAACCTTGCTAGTGCTAATGTGACTTTCAAAGTCTTATCTAATAACTGAGTTGATCTTGGAGATTACTGACCTATGGTGTAAGAAAACATTATGAGGAAATCTAGACTTGTAATGGACTGAAATCGTCAATATGCAGTGAGCAATCTATGCGACTTCGACTTCGCTGATTACGTTTTGACGAATTCATTTACTTTTATGCTGTTTTCTTTTATCATTTGTCATTGGCATCTTATGCAATTATGCATGAACATATCTAATCAACTCATTTTTTGATAACTTGAAATCCCTGAAACTGAACTCCATTATGTTGAGAAGACAAGGTGGCCTATACTAAGTCGCTAACCATACATTTTAAAGTCTTAGACAAAAACTATTATCCTTATTGCTACTGCAAACTCAAGTTTGCTAATATTTTTACATTTATTTTTTAATCAAAACTACATCCAAACCCTGCTGCATATGTATAGCGAATAGTGTTGCTTTTTAATGTGATAAGTGCAAGATACGGCAAGAACACTAAGTAGTACCAGTGGTAGAAAAAGTACCGAACACGTACCATCCTCCTTTGTGAGCTCGGCAGCTTTTAGTAGGATTTAAAGGTTATTGTAATGGCAACACTGAAATTGAACTGTCAAAGTGCTAAAATGTTGCCATTTAACGGTGAATTATTTTATAGAGTTGTTTTTAATTTAGACATTTTTGGTTGTTTTTTTTGTGTTTTGTAAAAATTGTTTTTTTAGCGGAACTCTGTGAAATAATTGATTTGTGTGCTATAGGTTAGAAGAGAACGAAACAATGTTAAAAGAAACGAAGCAACGTGATCGATAATGTAAATATTAAAAGGTATAAAGTTGGATAACTGAAGAGAATATGACGATTTTTAAGTAACTGTTACTTATGTAATTTAATTATGGTACATATAAACATAATCTATCGTGGCATGGATATAGAACTGTCGTAATGATATCATGAAATTACTTTTAGAATAATTGAAAAAGTAAAAATTTATTGATTTAATTAAGACAAGTTCTATCCAATTTCGACCACATACAGATGTTTGATATTTTTATTTTTTAAACATACTTAGGTAGTATATTAATGTAGTCAGTGCCATATTTGTTAAGCCCTCCTACATACCGACGATTTGTCGCACGATTATTAGACTTAGTTTGAATGAAATAGATGTAACGCTGTTTTAAGGCTGCAGTTGTAAGTGCATGCGACAAATCGCAGCGATTTTTCTTTATACGCAACCGCAAACCTGCTTTTAAGTATTTTCAACGCGTAGGCAAATTGCAGCTACTACTTTTTAAAAAATGCTCAAAAATCGCGCGACAATATTGTCGTATATGCGACATTTTCTTTACAAATATGGCATAGATTAAATCTGTACAATATAACGATGATATAATATAGAAAAAAACGCTTTCAAAGTATACATTGTATGCAGATTATACATAACATAAAAAATAGCCGGAGCCACTGCTGAACGTAGCCTTCCAGTCCGGATGCAGCTGAAAACCAACGAATGGTATTAGGAAATCATTGAAATATATTCGTCCATGAAATTTTCTATTAGAACTTCGTGATTTGACATCACATTAAAATCCAATTTTTTGAAAAAAAAAAAAAAATAACAAGCATAAACGGCTGAATGCATTTACGGCCCTATCTAACAAGGATAACAGCGGCGGCGCGGGCGCAACCATGTTCGCACAGCCAAAAAAAAAATGCTTGGTGGTGCAACTGATCGCACGCCTGGTGAGACACCCACCATAAAGCTGGATACACTATGTTGGCAGCGCGACCATGGTAGCGCCACCATTGAGATATAAGCTGTAAATAAGATACTTTTTATCCGAGTACATGGAAGTTTTCTCGGTTTGCGAGTGAAACTGCAAACAAAAGTTCGTCATTTCTAAATAAAAAAAAAGATATATGTTGGTCTACGTTTAGTAATGGTTTCGGTAAGATATACAGAATATATGAATAAGACTAATTTAGATAGAACTAAATGTAGATAAAACTATGCTCAGCCGATTTTGATTAGTTTACGAAAAACGTCCATCTTTTTATTATGCTCATTTTTTTTTGTGTTTTTTATAAGAATTGCAGCTAAAGTGCGAAATAAGAGCTTAGGCTAGTCATTGTTTAACGCGGTTTTATTTTATAAGTATACATGAAAAATGAAACTATTTTCCAATATAAATCTAGTAAAATAAAAAGGCATTTATAATCATAATCGTGGTTATTTCCCAACTGTGTTGTGGTCGGTTCCCGTCTAACCGTAGGCAGTATACCAGTATTTTACATGGAGCGATTGCCTTTCTGACTTCTACAACCCAGTTACTGGGTCGAACTACAATATAAAGAAACTTTCAAAATTATCTTTATTTCATCTTGTTTAAATTTAATTAATCACCTATCTCTAAAGTAGGAGTGATTCAATTTGATTATTAAAACCACATTATCACAAATATCTTTTAATTTAAAATGAATGATTTCTAAAGTACCTACATAAAAAGTATTATATAAAGCAGCTATTTATACGCATTTCGAATACTTTTCATAATAATCATAAGAAAGGCTCTTATTCCGTACTAAATGAGTGTACCAACATTATTTATAAACTTAATTCAAAATAACAGTAATTTTATTTATTTTATATAATATGTAGTGGGGCCATCACTTTACTTTTTGGAAATATTGAAGTTGTTAAAAAAAAAGCTTCTGAAAAGTAAAAATGTCAGAACACTATCTTGGACCATATAAATTATGCATTTTAAGATGGCGCCCTTATAATATTATTTCCGCTATACTCAGTTTGCTTTCGATGCTAAAAATCAATAATGACCAACAGTAGTTATATAAATATACATTGCTCATACGAAATAGTTGTTTTTATTTAGTATGTGATAAAATTAACTTAAGAATTGTAAACCTATGTACACGGATTTTTCTTGCTTAAAAAAAAACATCTAAACGACTTAAAATTCGCAAAAGTCACGATTATTCCAATCAGTCACGATTATTTTATCGCAAGTTCCTTCCGTGTACAAAGGGCCTAAATGATGTAAATATAATCAAGTTCCTGTATGGTTTTAGTTGAACTCAAATTTTATCATTTGTGATAATATTCTGATTCAGAATGTCAATGCTTGCCTAAACTTTGTTTTTATAAAGAAATATTATGTAGCCCAGAAGACTATTGTACATACTTTAGCTGGATAATTTATTAAATGATTGTTGCATGGTGGCGATTTGGTCGCATTAATTATTCATGTTGAAAAAACCTATGAAAACCGCACGTAATATTTAAGAAGAAGGTGCCCCTTTTTTTTTTGCGGTGGGATATCATCAAATGACTTCTCGGAGCGGAGCGGGAGGGCGTGTCTGACTCTTACTGACTAAAACCCACCCGTGTTCCTTCAGTTGTCTGTATGTTGTCAGGGGCCACGGTATCCCATTCGGACTTTCCCGCAACCCCGGCAGGCATCGGTCCTATCGGACCCCTTAGTAGGTGCCCCTGAAGATATTACCGGCCACCGACCCCGGTAGTCGCATTACCAAAACCAGCTTATCTGAAAAAAAAGTAACCAAAGTTAAAGTAACTTTACAAATAGGATTTTTTATAAATCGTGCCACCAGTCGCCAGTGTGCAAACGACCTAAGCATAAACGCATTAAAAAAAAAAATACAGGACGAAAGTATTAATTTATATAAATAACCGAAGATAATAAATAGGTAATAATTATATTGAAAATTATAAACGAAAAAGTTTCATACGATCATTTTTATCAAAAAAAAAAAAGTTTTTTTTATAAGAATCATTTAATAAAAAACGTGTTTAATGCACTAAAATGTTAAAAAATTAAATTCACTTAGATTTAAGAGCTTTGTTTTATTTTTATTTATTGTATTTTTAAATTAAGGCGAAAAAAAATCTTCACGTTGTGAATAATCTGCACGTTCATGGTTTATGTAAAAAAAAAAATGTAATACTCTATTGGATATGTACTTTCGCGTGTAAATATTTTTATTTTGCTGAAGGTTTTTTGTGATATCAAAATGGTTTTTTTTTTCGTGTATAAAATAAGCGTTTATTGATGTTTTGTGGCGTCTCCATGTTGATTTCGATTTGGCCACAGGATACGATTTGTAACTATTAACGTATAAGCCTATTATTATATTTTGATTACTGAAATATATTTGAAAAATAATTTTGATTTTTATTTTTTTGGCAACACTAATACGTATCTGAGTGAAGACGAGATGTCGGTCGTCCGGCGGTGAGATGGGCGAACGACGTTGTTGCCATCGCGGGCAAAACCTGAATGAGGCTGGCACTGGGTTCCGGGCTGCTACTGAGAAATCCCAATTGAAAAAACCCAATAACACTGCCAACCTGGGAATCGAACCAAGGACCTGACGCTCAGCAGTCGCACTTGCGACTATTAGACCGACGGGGCAGCCTAGTAGCTGCCCCTTATTTATAAACGTTGCTTAATAATTGTAGCTTAAATTCGTCGGCACGGTTGGCGCAGTGGTTAAGCGATTGACTGCTGCGCTGCGTGTCGCGGAGATTCCCGCACGCACGGAACAAATATTTGTATGACCTACAAGCCGTTGTTCCGAGTCTGGCTGTTTGTGTATGTGAGTTTAAATGTTTGTAAACGCACCCACGTTAAAGGAGAAATTCCTAGTTGCCCCACACTAGGAATTTCTTTTTAGTTTTATTTATTAAATAAAAAGAAAAGTTACCAATTATTAGCGTCTGTTTAGCGATGCATTTTTGATTTTCAAACGTCTCTAACTTGAATTGTTATTACAGACGAATAATGGTTAGCGTCAGAATGGCTGGTTGCCTATGGCATCGGCTCTGAAAGTATATTCAAGAATTGCTAACCAATTGCTTATATTTGCAACACGAGAATGAAAGAAAAAACCGTAGTATATGGTAAAAACCGTAGTACATGAAAACAATAATTATTTTTTAGCATATAAAATACAATGGGGATCACCTTCTTTTTGCTCTTTGTTATCTTTGTAGATTGATCGTCGTAACAATTCCACTGTACATTTCACCTGCAGTGAGCTTTATAATGACCAATTTGTATTCCAGGTGATGGAGGAATAAATTATATTATTGACAATAAACAAAATTCAGTGTCATGCAATAACAGATGAATCGGTGAATCTACTGAAATAAATTAATGTGAATTGAATTCAAATGCAATAAGGTCTCGTAAGGCTAAAGTAAATGATTTAATACCATGACAGTTATGTCGACGTCATTGTGTAATTTATTTACCATTAATAAGTGTATTTGCGACTTCTTGTAACTCGTTAACAGTTTTATTAACGTCTACGAGTATATGTAGAACACTGCAAAAACAACAACACAACCCTACCACCACCTCTTCTTTGATCCAGCCTGTCCCAACTTACTGTCCTCCCCCCAGCGACGCCCTAAGCCGAGGTCCGTACCCCACAGGGGGTGCCGTAAGGCACGAGGTGGTGGTGCCTTCATCACCTCAATCACCGCAATCACCTCAATCACCGCAATCACCTCAATCACCACAATCGCCGAAATCACCACAGATAGTTCTGACTCACCGCAAACTGTGCGGCACCCGGTTCCGACTCACTGGAACCTTAGCTGGCACTGTGAAGCATCGCAAGATACTCAGCCCACTATCGACCTCCGGTCTCCGGACAGGAGTGATGTAGCAGTTAAACCGCCACATACGAAAAAAACTGGTGGGGGATTACCTTTGATTCCTATTTTTTCCGGATCATCAGCGGCGGGAGCGTTAGCAGGCGGTGCAGCTGGTATTGCCAAAACCATAAATGAATTCAAGTTAGCTAAAAAGCTCTTGGTTGAATCGAAGGGACACAATGAAAAAATGGAAGCTCTTTGCATTGGAAAAGGATTACACCTTAAACCGCATAAAAATGGGCTTAGAATTTTTATATCAAATAAAAAAAACCTATCGGCTGCCCAAACGAGCCTTAACTAACTTTGACATTTTGAAGTATGGAAATAATATTCCTTATTTTCGAGGTGTATTTATGAGAGATGAGCTCCCTAACAAACTTTTAAAAAATTGTGCGGAGTGGTTAACTTTAGGTAGTTCATAAAATCCCGGGTCTCATTGGGTATCCCATGCTAAAAATAATGATTATATTGAATATTTTGATAGTTATGGAAATCATAAACCTCCAAAGGAAATTATAAAATACTTAGGTGCTAAAGTCAAACACTAGTTAATTATTAATTAGACTTCAACTCAAGTATATTTACCAAATTTTCCTGATATCGCTAGCGCAACCAAACGGGACTGTCCTTTAAAGGAAATATTTTCAAAACTAAAGTTAATTCACATTGGGACATTGCTTTTAGAATGGGTCTATGGGACCAAGCGATTTAGGTGTGGCGACCGCTTACTGGCAGGCCCAGTGTAGGTAGGCCAAGATGGTGGACCGATAACATAAATTATAAAAAAAAACTTGTAAAGGGAATCCGCTGAATGTAAAAGCAAAGGTCTGATCGATGTTGCAATGCTTACATCAGAGGCTTACATACTGATGACTGTGACTAACTAACAATCTCATTTTTTTTTGTATTGTTTCGCAAGTCTCCTTTAAGATATTTCGCTTTAAGGTATTTGTATTTATTTTATTTTAGAAATAAAATTATATAATTTCTAACCAAATCTCGTTTGAACCTTATTAAAACTTAAAACGGAACTTACGAAAACTACTTTATAACTGGCAACCTAAAGTTGTTTTCCAACTTGTTTGTTGAAGTAATAAATCTATTTTTAATAAAATTGTACTTAAATCTACAATCGGTTGTTTGTCGTTCTAGTCGTCTCAAAACCTCAATAAAATAATGCTAAAGTATAGAGATTACTTGCGCTCTGAGCAAAAAAATATACAAACTTTGAAGGTGCAATTTGTGTGACCATATTCTAAATTCCCATGGGTGGAATCGTTTGTACAGGAAAACACATATTACAAAGTTTTCCTTAAATATATCAAAGCGGTGGTCACTGTTTTTCAGAAATAAAATCAGGACAGCCATTTGTCATTCCAATAGAGGAATTATAACAAGTAATACATATTGACTATTTATTATAATTTTAATTTACCTATTAAAATGTTGAGTGTATTAATATTTTTGATTATTATTATATTTAAAGCTGACGCTTCGGGCCCGGACAATGGTAAGAACTATACTTCGTACATAATAGCCCAATAAGAATTCACAGTTCCCACCGTATGGTAATGTACGACAGTTGTCGTTTTATTGCTTAATCGGAATTTAGAGCATTTATTACATCTTTTAATTTTAATTTTTTTTTTGTTTTTTTTTCTATGTATATTTATAAAATAACAATAATTTCAGTGGTACCATAATTAACACCAATATTATTCCCTTAAAATATAGACACACTTTTTGCACGAATAATACCATAACAAGCTATTACAGATTATGCTATCGATAAGTTTTTCGGAAGGCGACGATTACCATATTAATCGTGTAAGCAATGCATTTTTCCATGTAAACTATAAAACGATTACCTATATTCGTGTGTTATTTACAGGATTTGTAAATGTCTTTTTACAAAACAAGACATATTATACTTATTTATTTAGATAGAACGCCCGAAGAACATATAATTTATATAAGGGTTATTATTTTCCAGGCGACTAACAACTTAAAGGGCGACTAACTAATTGCTATAAAAAAAAACTTGGCAGTGATTAAATATTTTAGTAATAATTATATTAGATGAGCATCAAAATGCAAGTAATTATAATAACTAATTAATGGCTACTACTTTAAGGTAGCGAACATATCAAACAGGGCCAATTGAAAGGGTGTGTAATGTTTGGTATAATAATAAATAATTTAATTTGACATAACTTTCATATTATGATCTAATATATAATTGATATAAAAAAAAAATATTTTTTTTTTTTTTTGATTGATATAATTTTCATTTTCTCTAATTTTATTTAGTATAACGTTCATTTCATATAATATTCAAATTGTATAATGCTCTTTTTATATAATGTTCATTTGACCTAACTTTCATATTAACTAATTTTCTAATGTAAGCATCGTTCTTGAGAAAAGCAAATTATATTTTAACCTAACCTCAAAACATTAAAGTTGCTTCTGCATCGTCTCTGGCGCTGCGGGGAGTGTGTGCAACCCCTTCGCCCTTACGTAACAAAGGATAGACACCCATGCTCACCTCCGCAGCTTCGGCTGCCTCAGCCTCAGCCGCTACGGATCGCACAGGTACCTATGCTATGTTACAACGGGCGGGGGTTGCTCTCCCTCCGCGCCTTTTTTTATATACACTCTAGGATAGGAGCCAAAAAACTATGTAAAGTCGGGGTGCCCCGATTCTGTTTTGCAAAAATAAAACTAGACATTTCCAAATGATATTTAACGTTACTTATTGATTTTGAATATTATAGCAACTGAATATTATACTAATTGAATATTATTTCAAATGTGCATTATATAAACCGTTCATTATACCATATGAAATTAGGTAAAGTGAAATTATATTAATAATTCATTATAACATTTGATCGTTTTATTAAAAAATATATATAAAAAATGAGGTCTTATAATAATTAGAACTTTTTTATTATATCAAACGTTACACACCCTAATTGAAATAATGACATGGCGACTAATATTAAAAGTGGGATATCAAACATTGTTTTTAAGCAACTATAGGCTTCCATATAAAAAACACAAGTGTTTTTTTTATATGCAAGCGTTATTTTTTAGGAGAGGCGTTAATTAATTTTATCTTTAGCCGGCTAACCAAAACGCCTTGGCTAAAAATGAAGTATTAAATGAAAATCGCTGAAAGGTAGGTTAGGTTAAGTTAGATTTGACCAGTGCATGTTGCCAGTACCTAATGACCTAGGACACTGAAACGTGGCCGCTCATAATGGGAAAGACGGAAAATTGGAGGCCACAACCATGTCCACCTTTAAAAATAACAACTTTGTAATTTCAGAAAATCCTGAAATTCGTCTGTCTTGTACCGATAGTAAAAAAGAGAATTATACAGTTTTAAAAGACAAACCACTGAAGATAATTATCGAAAATTGTTATGCACGATACATATGGTAAGTTTGTTAGAAAAGGGCATCATTTTTCAGATCTAGCCGAATTAAAATTAAACGATAATTCGCTTATTATTATGTAGGTATCGTACTTTTAGATCAAGTTTCTAATGGCGACCATGCACAACCAAGTTTACCGTCCCATTAGTACGAGATTTATTTGCGGTTTGACCAATAAACTTGACCGTTGGTGTCTAGAGCACTACAAGGATATTTGGCGCCTGAATGACACTGACCTATGGGCGTTGTTGATACAAAATTGTGAAACTATCACAGAATTATTTGTATAGGACAAAACAAGATGGCGGCGTTAGATCTGATTTTGCCCACGTACCAAAAGAACCTTGTAGCGTTGTACCTACTTGAAAACTCAATCGCACACACAACACACACAGGCTTCAGACTAGCTAAAGTAGATTCATCTGTCATAGGGTACTGTTTAAAATATTGCAATAAAATTCCTCCCACATATTTCAACTGAATGAGACGAAATTCAAATCTTGTATAAAACGCACACTATGTATAGTGAATGTGTCACTATCGGTCACAGGCAGTGAGCAGGCCTAGCCTTCTGATTTATCTGTGTATAAAGATGCAGTGGAAAAGTTACAGGCCGACATCATGTGACTGTTTTCAGGTGTTCCAGTTATGGTGTCCTCTACAGAAAATTTGTACCTGAAACCGAATTTTCAAACGATATTATCAACAAATTAAATGTGAGTATTTTAGTATAGCGCTATACGCTTTTCCGTCGCCTGTGTCATTTTCAGACTTTCTCTTACAGACGATCGAACCTTATAAATCCTGGAACGTTTTAAATGTTCGACAACAGTACACTTTCCATATTAATTTTACTCCAACGTTCCAGAACACCATACAGACACATCTCTAAACGTCGGAAAGACTTAATCTGCACTATTCCATTCCCACGTACTTCCTTCGTAAAACGATTCTCTGTATATCTTGCTCCATCTCTCTATAATAAAATTAATGCAAAATGCCCAATCTATAAAATTCCATTTTACAACTGTACGAACACTCCTTTTGGACCTCAATTATTATGACACTGAATTATTCCTCACAAAGTAATCATGTTAACACACACAAATACACACGCACACACTCGAATGCACACTTAACACAATGCACCTACACAGACACACACATATACCCACACACTCTAGATATACAAGACATATCTAGAGTGTGTGGGTAAGTGGGTATATGTGTGTAATAAAATATAATATAATTTAAAATTTGATTTTCTTATTGTTTTCGATTTTAATTTTAGTTTGTTTTTTATTTGGTTTTTGATTCTATTTTGATATTGTTCTTAATTTTGATATTGATTGTGAATTGGAATGTGTTTATTTATTTATTTAAACTTTTCACACTAAAAAAAGTACAAAGGCGGACTTAATGTCTTAGGCATTCTCTACCAGTCAACCAAGGGTGGTGAAGAGATTAGATGGAAGGTGCTCTGTTTGAGAGGAACAAAGAAAAATCATAAAAAAAAAACTTATATATAAATATTTATTATACACACACATCATACATACATATTTAATAAAATATATACCTATATTATATGTAGTCATCATATATACAAATTCAAGAGAGAGAGGTGTTGAGATGACTCTACTCTATTTATCTGAACGATGTTTATTTAGTTTATGATTTTAATTATGGTTGAATTTATTGTTTTTTATCACGTTTATGTATTGTTGCTGTAAATTGTTGTTTAAATAAGTGAATGAAATGAAACCTATTTATTTGTTATAGATAACTATTGTACAGTATCAACACTTATGTCCAGCTGCTGTTTCAAATTTTAAATTTCAAACACACAATATTGATATAATAATCCACCAATTAGGGGACCGGCACTGTTTCTTCATAACACAGGCTAAATTCTAGCCTATCTAGGAGAACAGTACTTCACCCGTCTTTATTGTAGTTGTACCTAAAAAAAAAACATAAATATGCAACATTTGTAAACTTTGCAATCCCATTTTTTTAAACAAACTATATTACTATTATACTTAGTCCTTAAATCTGTATTAGTTAGTTTCACTACATACGATAAAGTTCGCGTTAACTTACTTAACAGATAATATCCTACAAATTCTGTTCCATTTTTTAATTTAATTGATATGTAGTGGTATTGAAATTATTTATAAATCTGTCTTGAGATATTAAAAAAAAAAAAAAAAAATGTTTATTGCTTCATCTTAAATAACTTAAGCTAGTTACAAATGGGAGAATCCAATTAAGCAAATAGTATGCTTGTTTTAGGAAAAATAAAAACCAATAATCTAATAAACTAATTTTAATATTTTATAATGTTTAAATGCCTTATCAATATTAACCAATCAAGACTGTAAATTGTATTATGACTATGATGTATATGACTAATAACTAATGACATTGATGTAATCTCATGATATAAACATGTACTAGAAATATTTGCACGACTGATAAGTCGAATATACTACAGAGAGACTAAAATTATTTTACCATGTTATTATGTAAGTACCTATATTCTGGCAATTTCATTTCATTTCGAATATCGTGAAATTGGTGAATTGAAGTGAATTCTACTCACTTCTTATTCTATCTATTCGCTTCCTACTTATAATAATTCTTCATTCCTCTTATAATTCTGAGTTGCATGCCTTTCATTCATCCCTTTGGTGGCCCAACATTCTGATCCCATAAGTTTAAGGAGAATGCGGGAGTTGCAGATTGTTGCCCTGACCTGTCGCCATTTCGTCAATCGATACCTACATAAACGTACAACATAAAATTAAATTATATCGAAATGTCTAAGAGTTTTTTTCTATAAGAGCATTTATACATAAAGTTGGCAACGTCGCAAATAACTGTCACATATTTCGCTGTTGATTAATTTGGCAATATTACTGTATGGAAATAAGAAACTATGGCCAACTAGTGAACTAAAATATTGATTACGAAATGCAATTATTAATATCAAAAATCAAAAATGTTTTTATTTCATTATTTTACACGTTGTACGTTATACAGTTGGTGGCGTCTCCTTTTAAGCATAAAAATGCCTGTGCCAGGAGGCGCCGCTCTTGTATATCTTGCAATTAATTAGTGTAAACATGTAACGAAACAAAGTTTTATAAATTAATTATTTTTAGATATTATAATTTGTCTGTTGGTATAAGTGTGTGTAAATTTAAGCGTGCGTGCGAGTGTGTGCGTGTGTATGTATGCGTGTGTGTGTATGTGTGTATGTGAGTGTGTATGTTTGTGTGTAGTTATTTTATGCGGAATCGGTTTTACCTTATATTTAATAGAAGAGTTTCTACTTCATCATAGCTAAACTTATCTATCCACTTAATTAGCAACAATTTTCATTCTTTATACGGTTTAGTATGTATATCTGTTTGTTTATTTATTTTATTATATAAGAAAGACGAGCGTTTTTCGTACTGAATATTTGCAAATTCTGTTTTTACAAAAGGGATGGAAGCAATATTGTGTTTCCTTCTTCTAGCTAATACATTAGGATCTAAAGGAAGGGTTTTATATTTTTTTAATACAATGTGTAGTACATATAATTTTCTAACTGATAATAAATTACTTATTTAGCTCATAGGTGGAAAAGGTCCTTTTTTAGAAGTACATTACTTTTATCAATGTCCGTTGCGCTCTTTCAACATCAAGGAATCGTGTTTTACGCGCGCCCTCCCAAATGGAAATGCAATATATTATTACAGATTGAACTAGTGAGATATACACTTCATTAATAAGATTTTTTTTTGCTAAGCCTCTCCTTGGGAATATGTGACGTAATTTTTTAAAAATCCAAATAAATTTTCGTATTCTCGCAGTAATTTGTTCAATCTGAGAATACCAGGACAAGTTTTGGTCTAACATTATACCTAAGTACTTGACGTGGCTAACTTTACTAATTGTTGGACAATTGCAGTCACAATCAACCGTCCTCCTACACTCATGTATTTTAATGTTGAAATTAGGTTCTGGTTGGACATTTTTATAAATTGAGAAACAGATACAATTAGTTTTGCTCGTGTTTAGCGTAAGGAGATTTGTTTTTAGCCATGAAGCCACTTTTAACATACCCTTCTTTGTGTTGGTTTTGGTTTCAGCCCAGGTTGAACCAATATTTTAAAAATATTGAAAAACATCAATATCATCATCAATAGTTGAAAATATCGGAACGTATTTAGTTTTAGATAATTTTTGGAAACCTTCCAAATGCCTTTTTTATAACTAAAACGGTTACAACATCGAATTCAGTTTTAAAATTGCAATTCATTACTAATATTCTAGTTCACTAGTTAGTCATATTTCATATTTCTATACAGTAATATTGCCAAATTAATCAAAACAGGTAAATATTATAAATATAAGTATGAAATTGCCGATTTGTACTGAAAAATAGAAATTTGTTTTTTTTTGTCCTGGTCTTCCACGTGGTTCGTTCTTCAAATCAAAGTTTCCATCACGAAAGCGTTTAAACCAAAATCGCGTTCATTAGCAGTACCCTCTCCAAACGCAACATTGATATTGCGAGCTGTTTCTGCCGCGTTAGTTCCGCGTCGGAACTCGTATTCAAAATTTACTCGAATTTTTGAAGTATCCAACTTTCTTGTCTGAGCTGAATAAAAAAAACAACTGAAATTCGATAATCGAATGTTGAACATTTTTTAAAAGAAGAACTTCATATGTACCATGTTAAAAAAGTTTTACTCAAAAATCTTAAACCATGAAGGTTCTACGTCAATTCAAAGTACCTATTACAATAAAACGGCAGTTTCATACTTTAACCCCTATTATTTGATAGTTATTTGCGACTTTGCCAACTTTTTGGATGAACGCTCTTAAAACTGAAAAGGTACTTGTTTACACATTGCCTTCTTTTACATGGTACTATAATGCCTCCTCGTTATTATATTACCGGGTCTTTCTTTAACACTCTTGTCTATTGTAGGTACTTACAATAGACAGGAGTGTTAATATGAAACTATATCTCGTTTCAGATCACATACGTTACGGCTGAAATGAGTACTAGATGGAAGTGCAAAGTCTTGCAGCAGTACCATGGTCCAGTTTTGTATACATATAAGAGAAATAACTATACTGCAAAAGATTTACATTTTAGTCTTCATGTCAAAGGAGCAAGTAAGTGCTTTTCTACCTCATTAGCACTTAGCCAGCGACTTCATCCGCCCTATATTCTCTTATCTAGTGGGAATATTGAAAAAATTGTCTACTTTATAACGAGAACCTCCAAGGAAGGGATGGGTTTGGATTTGGCGTTGATGAGCCAGTCAGTGAGTTAGTCTGGATTTTTCTTTTTATATGCAAGATTTATATAATAGACAACTGATATTTATGTGCGCGAGCAGCGAAAGTGGGGCAGTTTGTTAACCCAAAAATATTCGACGCGAGATGCAATGAAAATAACTTTCTTTTTTATTAAAAGATTTTAAGCTAATTACGTCATACTCTACAATCAAAGAAAAACAGGCGGTGTTTGTATTTTTGCCCGAAATTCCTTGAATTATAAAGATCTGGCGATTTGTAACACCATGTCAATAGACTAAGTGTTTGAATTTTGTGGTGTGGAATTTCCTTCCCTCAACAACATTATGATTTGCTTATATAGAACAACAGATAGTAACATAAACTCATTATTTGACAAATTTGAATGAATAATTACATAAGATTTGTAATAAACCTAATAAATAAAATATTCTCATAGGTGACCTAAATATAGACACACTCAAAAGCAATAAAATAACATCACGTCTAAAAGACACTTGTCAATTTTGGTCTAGCCTTACATATAGACCAACCAACTAGACAAAAAGCCTGTATTGATCACTTTATAAGTAACATTAAAGACGCGAATGGTAAAGTTCACAAATTATTTCTCTCCGGCCACGATACAGGTCAAACTTTAAATTTTCCCATTTATAATAAACCAGTAAGGCCAAAAAGTTGGTATGTTTACAGAATAGACTAGGTACAGTGCAGACAATCTAGACAAATTAATAAATTGTTGAAGTATATGAACAAGAAAATTTAAATTCAGCCTTTGATATATGTACTCGTAAATGATACGTTATGTTTGTTTTACAACCTTCGCTTTCCAAATAAAAAAGTAAGAATTAATTCAAACTTTAGTCACTAAGATGGATAACAATGGGAATCAGAAAGTCAAGTAAACAAAAAAGAAAACTAAGATGTCCTCAATACATATCCAAACCTGAAGGCGTATTGTGTTGGCGTTGAAAATGCGTTAGCCGTTCAAAACACCTCGTAAATTATAAAATAATGTCATCGGCAAAAATAAAGGCAAAGCTGCATGGAAGATTATCAAAAACAAAACTGATCACGTAAACACTAAAACGAATATTGATGATATTAAAATCAACAATAATCATATAAACAAACATATGGAAATTGCTGAAACTTTCAATGTTTTTTATAATTATTGCCAAAGGATTCTATAGCAAAAATAAAACTTCATTAGACAATAAACTTTTCGATTTACCGAACATGACGCAAACCACCGTGTTTTTACACCCATGTGATAAAAATTAAGTAAAAAATACCATGATGTCCCTTAAGAATGGTACAAAATATCCTGTGCCACCATTATATCCCCAATCATCGAGCACTTGATAAATCTCTCATTCTGGCAAGGAATTTTGCTAGATAAACTCAAACAATCCATTGTTAAACCCTTATTTAATCTGTCGCGCGCGCAATTAGCAGACACAATAGAATTTTATTGTTATCTGTCTCCAATATGAGACACCAGTATTATAAAGGTTAAAAATGTGACATAACATATTTATCGCGGTAATCCGCACTAACACTAATAGCTAACTTATCAAAAATCTTTGAGAAAGTCATGCATCGTACTCACAAATTATTTCGAAAAATTTCAGATTGTAAAAGAGGAATAAAACAGCTTTCAAAGGGGAAAATCGATTTCTTTAGCAGCATTTAAACTGATCAAAAATGTAATTATTATAAATATAAAAAAAACAGTAGCCCACCGGTATCGGGAACAGGGTCCAAGCTATCGGCGGTCAGGGCTAATGAGAGAGGAACCTCCGGTACGAATTTCCATTGCCGTCCAACGAATTTGGGGTGGGAGGAGGGTGGGGGGAGAGGGGGAGGGAGGGGTACTACCCCCCTTAATAGGAAAAGTTGTGGAGCCCCCCCCCTTTTGTTTTTTTAATTTATAATTCTGAGGAAATTTCCCTCATTTTGGGGATTAAAATTAAAATAAGTGTAAAAAGCCAGAGGGGACCCCTTGGGGGAAGGGACGTTCCCTCCTACAGAAAGGGGTAACCCAAAAAGAAGGGACACTGATTCAGAGGGATTTCTGTATCTATTTTGAAACTGCAACTTCTCCGGCACTGCGGGAAGAGCAGCCTCTACGCCCTTGCGTAACAAAACGCAGGCATCCATCCTCGCCTCCGCAGCTTCAGTTTGTTGGTCGCCGAGGCGACCAACAGCCTCAGCCGCTCCGGCTCGTCCGATGCCTACGGTTTGTTACAGCAGGCGGAGGCTGCTCTCCCTACGTGCCTCCGGCTCTATAAAAACACTCTAGGGACAGACTCGTACCAGGTGGAGTCGGGGTCAATCAATTCGGTTCTTTGACTTATGTGGAACCTAACCTATTTTTTTGCGTCTGTTTTACGTTTCGTTCCACAAGCCGGCAAGAGACGGTAAACACTAAACATTATAATTTTAATAGCTCGTAATGAAAATAGCGCTGTAATTTAAATAATATATGTGTGCATGAAAGCTATTGGTAAAGGTCTAAAGGTCTAAACACCTACTCGTTTAAAAGAATGACAATAAGTTGGCTTCTCTCCCTGTCATACAACGACACTGAGGATATAGTAAGCTAACACCAAAATATACAAGCAAGTCATCCACATATAACTCAAACCTGCAACTCACCACCACACGCACGACACATGCACCAACACACACACACTAACACACACCCATACACACACACACACACACACTACAATATTTATACTATGTTAAATATTCTAGTTACAGTAAGCATACAATATCATTGTTTTCTGAATTTTGATTTTGTAACAATGGACCAATAAATTATTCATAATCTTATTCTTTTAATAAAATCGACTGCTGAAACTTCTATGCACTGTCCGGTGCAAACAATCTTCTTTAGAGGGTGTTCCCAGCACCAGTATTTACCTAATAAAAATGCACTGCGTCAAGTCAGAAGACAAAATTCAACATCTACATTACTTTTAAACGAATAACCCGATTGGGCATGTAAAGTTGATGACGACGAACAATTTTTGTTTTTTAATGAAGAAGTTGATGGTGTTGGGTGTATTTTGATTTTTACAACAGAACAAAACTTGCAATTCCTTGATTACGCTCTGTACTGGATTATGGATGGTACATTTAGGTGTACTCCTCTTCCGTTCCTACACATGTACACAATACACGCTTTAGTGGGAAACGATGAGTCAACGGCGATTACTGTCAATGATTTATGCTTTTCTGCCGTCTCAAACTGAATATGCTATGAAATATTTTTTCGAGAAGTGAAAAAATGTAGTGATACTTTCGAACTGTTAATAAGTCCGCTATAATTATGTGTTAACTGACTTGATAATGCTGCAATAAATGCCTGCAAACGTGTTTTTCTATCGAGTATCTATAAATGTTGCTTTTTTCATTTTACTCAAAACGTGTGGAAAAAAATACAAAAACTTGGATCAGCTGCAGATTCTGGGTTTGCAC
The DNA here is from genome assembly GCA_963853775.1 of Xanthia togata. Lineage (NCBI taxonomy): Eukaryota > Metazoa > Arthropoda > Insecta > Lepidoptera > Noctuidae > Xanthia > Xanthia togata. The sequence goes on along the minus strand of OY970817.1, from coordinate 6,132,447 downwards.
TGAAAATAAGATATTTATTTGCATTTGATAGACTGATGGCGGAAAGTTTAATTCCAGATAAAGCCCATGAATTGGTACAATGGTTTCGGCGATATTACGTAAATGGTCAATTAACAAAAATTCAACGACTGTTATTATAAAAAAAAACTGAACCATTGTTTGCCCCAAGTCTATGGTGATCTATGAAATTTTTTGCCAAGATATGCCTCGATCGCAGAACACACTTGAACGATGTTAACGATGCTATTGATATGTTGTTTAAAGTGTAAAATTGAGTCCATTGCAGCACCTATGTAGATCGCGAATATGTTCAACTCTCTGCAGACAGATACCATGTAGACTATAATCAAATTTTATAATTTTTTTGTTTTTTGTGAATGTAAACATTTAGGTAAACTTTTGACTGCGACTTGTAAGACAAAATCATTGTAGACGCCGTGGTACGGCCGCGTATCGAGCGTCCTGCGCCTGCGTCCCAAAGAAAATTGTTATATCTATGACCTTTGGCGAAAAGAAATAACGTGGTGACTTTTTTACCGGTTTTTGTTTTGCAAATGGAAATGCACAACATAAACAACAACTTTTTTTTGGTTTTATTTCAAAATACTTTTTTAATTAAGTCTATTGCTCTTTATTTTTCAATTTCACGGTATTCTGCTGATGCAGATGCAGATACAAGTTATAGATTTATTTTCAATATCTGATGTATTTATATTCTGTTAAATGAAATAACTGCGACCGACGGACTCCTGAGTGCTACCACAAAAAAATTCAAATTCAAAATTCAAAAGTCATTTATTCAAATTAGGCTGAGAATCAGCACTTTTCGAACGTCAAAGTTACATAAGACAGTCCCACAAAACGCCCACCCTTCACCACTTCCTAGTGCTTTCGCTGGGAAGAAGAAGTGGCGCAACAAACTCCCCAGCAGCACAGCTGTCTGTTCAATTAGGAAAAATAAAATGATTCTATACAATAAGTACTTATGCAAAATAATTTACATAACACAACACAAAACATTAAATTATAAATTATCAGCCATATGACAGCTAGCACACGCCAATATACCAACCAACCAAAAACATCGAGATCTATACTCAAGCAGAAATAAAAATAACTAAACGTAAAGAATATCTAAAAAAGAAAATAAAGCCTCCAGGCATAAAGGGCGTGCCCGCTTACATATAGCTGTAACTAGATAATAACTTTAATTGATAAACTAGGACCGTCGAGGTAAAATAAATAAACAGTTAATTACTAATAACAATAACAAAACCATGATCAGCAAGACGACCAGTCACCACAAGCAGCACCCGTTCACGAGCTTAACGCAAAGATCAGCCATTACCCCCCTCGCCATATTTGAGGGAAGGAGGCAACCCGACCCCCGACGCTACCGCAAGCAGTGGCATCTAAGGGAGCATGACGAACTTGCTGCCAGTTTTTCAGGAAAAAAATAAAATATGATCAGTTTGTCGAGGTCGCTAGCTAACCACATATTGCAATACAACTCATGAAAATCATTCTAATGAGTAGTTAATGTCAACAAAAAATTAATAAAATTAAAATAAATTGACATATAAAGTCAAATAAAATGAACAATTTACCTAAGCTTATATAACCTGTCAGTAGGTAGGCTAATTCTGGTGAAAGAACATAAACATTGTCTTGAGCCAATCACAGCGACCAACTATTCTTATCATTTAAGTAGTCGTTGATAGAATAGTATGCCTTTGAACAAAGGTTGGATTTTACTTTAGTTTTAAACGCATTAAAAGGCAAATCTAGCAAAGAAGAGGGTAGCTTGTTGTAAAAGGTTATACCAAGCCCAACAAATGAGTTATGAACCTTATGAAGCCGGTGAAAGGGAGCTCGTAGTTTGTCCTTGTTTCTTGTGTTAACATTGTGAATATCACTGTTTTTAGTGTACAAGTGTATATTTTGCCTAATATATAGAATGTTGGCGAAAATGAATTGTGATGCAACAGTGAGGATACCAATATCTTTAAAAAAATCTCTCAGAGAAATTCCGGCACCCAGCTGGTAAATTGCTCGAACAGCTGGTTTTTGAAGGACAAATATATTTTGAATATCGGCAGCTTTGCCCCACAGCAGAATACCGTAGGACATAACGCTATGGAAATAACTAAAATAGCCTAACCGAGCTGTATCAACGTCAGTGTATTGTCTTACTTTCCTGACGGCGTAGGCGGCCGAACTGAGCCTTCCCGCTAGGCTAGATATATGATGCCCCCACTGAAGTTTGGCATCTACTGTTATGCCCAGAAACACTGCCGAGTTTACGGTTTCAAGCACCTCTGTATCTAAGACGATGTTGGGTCCTAGATTTCTAACATTTGGAAGGGCAAACTTTACACATTTTGTCACGCCACGATTTTGTCCTCCAAAGTAAGGAGCATAGATCGCAGTCTCACTGAATGTCTTAGCTGACATTAAATACTGGTTGCAAACGATTGTGTTATTTGTAGAGAAGCTCACAGCACCTCGAACAGCCAGCTGTTTTTCGGAAATACAGGTTTTGTCTAATGTTGTATTAGGCTGCGTTAAGACAGGCAAAAACATTCGTGAAGCAGTCACGCACTCTCATGCAGGTTCATTAATGACAATTGTGAACTCTGTTTACCAGGCAACAGCATTCATTTTGTCGGAATATCACCCAACCACACGGCAGTCGGCCGCTCAAAAGTTTTCGTCATCGCCCGCGTATTCCACTCCTTCTCTACCCTCTGAATTCAGTGCAAAGTCGCTTACCTGCTCATTTAATTTAAAATGTATCGATAAAATAATAGACCACACTTTGCTATAACCACGTGGTAGCCGCGTTGTGTATTGGATCATTCGGTTCCCTACAAAATGGTTGAGCTGGATGGTGCTGATCCACGCGTCATGTTCGTGAACGGGCGCCGTCAGTTGAGACTGGTCATCTCTTATCTGCCAGGGCTTATTTTTAATATTATGTTTTTAATCGTTTTTGATTTTTATATTTTTTTTACATTGTTCTCACATATAGAATCAACAAGAGTAATGTACCGAGGATTTTGTAATTTCTATATTTAAAAGAGTGTCCTTGGAGTTTCTTGCCCGTACTTCTCCATAGAGATCTACATTTTGGAATGGGCAACTAGCTTCAACTTTCTGACTAACTGACTGACTCTTTGACAATTCAAAAGTGCCTGTAATTGGTTTAATTGAAATAAATGCTTTGAGTTTGTGTTTGTGGTTACTTTATGTTGGCGCGAAGATATTCATGGTCAAATAAAACGCTCCTTTCCAATAAATCCATGTTATGTTATCGTTTTCAGGTGAAACACTGCTCTACTCTACTCACAGCTACACTCTGATTTACTGTTTGACAGCAACAGGAATCAGTGTCATTATTATTCTGGTAGTATTGTATTGGGCTGTCAAGAAGTCTTGCTGCTGTATAAGATCGAGTTCGCAAGAATTGCCACCAGTACCAGCGCCGAGACGGAACGTAAGAATTTTTCCCTTTTTAGTATATTAACTTTTTTTTACTGTATACTTTTAAGAAACAGTTGATTGTTGTCCGTTTTTACTTTCAGCCGCAGACTGCTTATTATGAAAACCTGTTGACCGTGTTTCAACCCATAAACGAACGAGATGCCGCGGCAGAGTTGGAAAATCATTATGAGAAAATTCAGTAGTCAAGTGATGGTCGTCGCACACCTTAACGTCTCAACACCAATTCAACTCAAAGCAAAGCATTGACAAAAACTTTATATGGCGTCACGTACAGCAACTACGGCTGGTTAACGACGACGCGTCGACAATTACCATCACATAATTTAGGAAATGTCACTGTACGTGACTTGATATTAAGTTCACATTACAATGTTTTATTTTGAGTTGAGTTGGCGATAAGATGTTTCAGTGCAACGGCCATTCGCCAAACATATGACGTATTATTGCTGACTATGTTTGTTTGACTATCCGAAGCAAATTATAATAATTCGCTCTAAATCTCCTACGGCTTCTATTTCTATAATCAACGCGGAAAGGAGGAGCAGGCGCGGGCGGCGAGGAAGATTCCCCGCAGTCTGGGTGGGGTCTGGTCATCCTGGTCATGAGAGAGAGAACTTCGGTTAATCGATTTGTATTATTTGTAAAATCAATTAATGAATATGTCTTGTAGGAGACAAAACGTAGCTGCTGCCCGCCACAGCGCAGCAGCGTGCGGGGTGCGGGAGACGAGGTGCCAATCGCCGCTGTCCTGCACTGCCTTCATTCAAATCAACGGTCCGAGAGGCACGCGTCCTTACGTTCATTATACGAACCATACCTCTAATACGGTCCGCTATTTTATTTGTATCTCTGAGTCGCAGGCCACGCTGGCGCGACGCGTCTTGCGTCTGCGATGAGCGGGAAAAATAATAATACGGGTTGAACGGGGGGTGCCATGTTGGCGCGAATGGCGTGCGCGTCAGGCAACCGCGAGCAGCGGAGGGAATAATACGAGTTCGCGCGTCCTGCGTATTTATTAAATTTTGTTGAATTATCCGCGATGCAAAACATAAATACGCAATAATAGCAGATAAAAACCACGTGTCACGCGGCCGCTTCAACGTGGCACACTACAGCGGCAAGACGCAGCGTCTTTACTCCTCCCGCCCCCGCAGGTCGCTCCCGCTCACCGCAGTAGCTCTAGCGTGGCCTGCGGCTGAGAATCGCCAACCATCTTAAGTCTAAAATATGTACCTACAGTAAATCAAATTCTCGTTTTGTTGTTAAAACTGTCTAATCGATGGCTGAATCACTAGAGATATTGATGTTACCTTAATTTAAGTAAATCTTAGTTCGTTTTCAATTTATTTAATTTATAAAACCCTTTTATTAATAGGTATTCTATTTAATATGACTTATTTTAGTAATATTCTATTTTATGATGTATATAGTTTAAAGACACACAACACAATGGCGTGATGTTATGTTATGAGCATACGTGTCTAGGCAATTCAATATTGAGCCTTTTTTTGAAATGCAATCTCGTGTGAAGACAATCTTGTATTTGATATAATCTCGTTCGAGATCTCGACGAATACAGTCGAGATTTCGAAACTGAGCACATGACTTAGCACATTATGCTTCTCGAGAATCCTTTTAATGACATGATTATATTAATGATTTATAGTGTGGGTGATTCGTGTGTGCTGATGACGTTAAGTATGCGTGGCCCAGATGATTATTATATAACTAATTGGGTGCAATAATTCCGGGACATGTACATAATGTTGTCCTAAAAATAACTCATGCCGCCTGTGATACAGGTTTATCCTACTAACTACAGGCATCAAACTTTGTAATACCTAAATTATTTCTAAGATTTAATTATATTGTATTTAACCATTTTTTTTATAAAAAAAGTAAAAAAATAAATAAAAAATTGTTCATTATTTTGAAACAGTATTTAAAATGCTCCAATATATGCTCGATAGATGACGAAATAAAAGAATATAAAAAATCAGTACCTCACATAGTGACTGCTTTCAACGAAACGTTAGTAACAGTAGTGTCAGCTGTCAAACTATTCCATCTGTCAAAATATTACATCGGTGATGGTCATCGGCTTATAGATGGCCGTCTGACAGTCAAGAGAAAAATATGTATTCAGTATTTCTACGATATCGACACGATTAGAAAGAAAGAGTTTCTAAGACGACAACCAAGTCTAAAACTGGGAATAAACTATCGGACGCGTCCGCGACCGATGAGTGTGCACGTTGTTTCCAGCTCCAGCCAGCCAGATTTGTATCAGACGTCCGAACGCTCAAGGACGGCCCAAAGTCACGTTCGCGACTTACGACCCATAGTTTGCACAGTGTAGTGCTAAATGTATCCCGATACAAATCAGCCACGACTATCAGCCGCGGCTTACGGACGCGTCCGATAATTTGTTCCCAGCTTTATAGATAGTCATAATTTCAGTCAGATTTTTTATTTATTTTTATTTATAAATTGAATTTGTAACATCTTGTTTATAATGGGCAGTAACCCGTCGTAATTATGTTATATTAGTTTTTACAAATTTTAGGTGATGATCTACGAGCAAATTTTCCTGTTTTTCTCTTTTTGGCAATGTTTGGCAGTGTGTATATTTTGTTCCACATTACTTTTATACCAGACAAGCTCTAAACGTGAAGAATTGTAATTGGCTGCCAGATTATCATACTATTATAACACCATTGTATTTAGCTGTAAGTCTTCCAAAGACCTTAAATAAATAAATAATAATAATATTCAAATTCAAATTCAAAATATTTTATTTCACATAAACCTACATGGGCACTTATGAAACGTCAGAAGCTAGGTGCACGGTTCCAATTGGTCGTTTCCTATGGAGAAGAGCCGGAAAGAAACTCCACGGTTACTCTTTTAAAAATAATTGGTTTTTACAATATTTTCAAATAACAGTGTTATTAGGTATGGGAGGACAGTGTAGTTCTTTCAACAAGTACCAGGTACTTAACAAAATAATTATGGTCAGCAAATATACAGTCCACTAAGCCTACAGCGATCTCACATTCACAAAATAGAAAATAATCTATATAAAAATGAATAAATTATTAAAAATAAAAAAGTATTATAAACGAAATGACGTGATTGATACGTATTGAATAATCAATTTTAGTTTTGTAAAGATGTATTTATACTATTACTGCAGGTTGTTTTTCATTGTAAAGGCTAATATGTAGTAAACAAGGAATTAATGATTAGAGAGTGTGTATGCCAGTGGGAATTTACTTGATAATTGAAATAAAACCAATAACATGCTTATTTTCTTTTATTCCATTTTTCTAACTAGGATATAGTCTAAGAAGGAGGCAGGTGCTGTAATATCTGTTTGATGTCGAGCACACCCCATATACCAGTCATGATGTGAGCACAGCAACCCACGGTATGGTTTCCAAGTCCAGGGAAGAATAGCCTAAGCAACAATGAAGAAATCACACACACGTAATACCACTCCCGAGACGCGAAACCAACGAACAAGATAACACTAGTGGTTAATAACAACGAACAATTTAAAAAAAACGGTAATTGTCGACCTTGACCTTGTCTTTTGACCTCTCAGTAAGCTAACAAAACGCATAACATAATCAATGTGCAAAATAAGCAAATAATAAATGTTTTGTTTTTAAACTCTGATTCGCTAAATGATTCGCAAAAAGAATGTGGTAGGCAAAAAAACTGTTTTTAATGCAAAAATAAGATAATAATCTGTATATTTTAGGTTAATTTCTTTTATCATGTTTATAAAATGAAGTACCTTACGAAACGCATCATAATCGGAAGAAGGTGTATCACGAAATTTACAGATTAAAATTCTTGGGTTGCAAAATTTTATCATCTTTGAACGACAATTTCAGGTGGTACAAATGTGTAATTTATATATTTTTGACATTCCTTGGGTAGGAATTCATGGATTAGGTCGGCATGCTCATAAAGTATGACATTGACAGTTACTGTCTGTACTATTATGAAATTCAGGACTTCCTAAGCGGTGATTTTACTGACAGCTGAAGTTCAAATTGATCGTTCGCTAAGTTCATATCAATTTTTTTTTTAAACGTCGGCCCACCCTTGGAATTGTTCCTGTATTGTGGGTGCGTTTACAAACATTTAAATTCGCATACACAAACAGCCAGACCCGGAACAACTACTAATAGGTCATACAAATATTTGTTCCGTGCGGGAATCGAATCCACGAAACGAAGCGCAGCAGTCAATCACTTAACCACTGCGCCAACCGTGCCGTCAAATTACCTCGTTCGAGTGCCTTTTGTTTGGTTTTAATTTTTAATCAGATAAATGACTTATTTTACCAAAATGAGTACGCGTTGTAATATCGATTTCGTTACAAGAACACAAATAATTGCTTTGCATAATCAAGGCAAAAACTTGTCAGAAATTTTAATAAATGATGAAAAAAGTTCATTGACCCCGAAAACCAGTTGTAAATATCTAGGTTTTATTATAAACACAGTTATTTCATATTAGACTAAAAGACACAAAAAAGACACATATCACATGGAATAATTTAATGAACCTCAAACGTTGCAAAATCGACGAGTGAAAGAGAGAAAACAGTGTGTAACTATTCACCTGATATAATACGTTTATTAGTAAGGCAGTTAGTGTACAATTACTACCACTCGATTCGCGCGCTCGAACGCTCAAGTTTGAAAATAATAGCTTGACGGGGAACCGAACTGCGCACGATTGTTCCGACCACCGCCACAGACATGTACGAGTATAAAACTGCTTCAGAAACTATTTTTTGCAAGAAATCGCGGTATTTGTGATTATCTCTTGATAATTGAGTTTAATATCGTTAATGATATTTAGATGTTTTATTTTACTAAACTTAAAATTAGTTTTTCGATAGTTGCAACAAGATGTTACAATAATCTTGCAAAATTATTTTTCCGGGAGCCGACTATAGTGATTCCAAGAAAAACTGTCGACTCAACAGGGTCCACCTTTATTCCATTAACTTTAACATTGGTAGTTAGCTGCCTGACATTTGGCATTGAAAATTTAATGAGTTTAGTCTCTTTTCATTCAAGAGAAGATTATTTACATTAAACCAATGCACAATTTTAGAGAGCGCATCGTTGCCTTGTTCAATGTTGACTAACTGACGTTTGATTTTAAAAATAAGGGAAGTGTCATATGCGTATACTACGATCTTGTGATTATCCCTTATGGTTAGTCATTTATATAAATTAAAAACAAGAAAGAACCTAGAATTGAACCCTGCGGAACGCCCATGGTGACCGCAGATCCTGCAGATCTCTTGCCATTAACATCGACCCTCTGAATTCTGTTATTCAGATAAGAAGTCAGAAGGTCGAGAGCTCTGTGTGCCGTCATACCATAGCTAGTGGTACAGTTTCCTGATGAGTGCGTTAAGATGTACGCAATCGAAGGCCTTGGACAACTCGCAGAAAATGCCAAGAGCGTCGTGCGACTCCTTCCAGGCCTCGAATATGCTCTTTTTTTTTTTTTTTTTTTTTTTTTTTTATTATAATTCACAAAACTGATGTACAATCATTAATGCAATGAAACAATTACCAAACAACAGGTCTGATTGACATCTACTAGATGTGAATCTAGCATGCGTAATTTATGCTAAACACTTACTATTTAAAACAAAACAAAAAAGACAAAGATAAGCAAAATTTACAAATTGTGAGCTTTTGTTTAAAAAGTTTTGGGAAAGAACAATAAATATAAAAACAAAAAATAATTATACAATTATGACTCTAAGTTTAGTCCTAACTGAGGCTACTGAACCAGCAAAGATGTCTATTTCACCACGAATAGAGTTCGCAAGAGAAAGCATGCGGCAAATGGGTGAAAAATTTCCTATATTAGTTCGACTATGAGGCAGAACGAAAGTCCTTCGGTTAATTAAGCGGCTACTACTGCGTGGAACACTAAGTTTGACTTTTTCTAAAAGCTCGGGAGAATCTATTAAACCATTTATTAATTTAAACAAAAACATGAAATCCAATGATTTCCTACGTGCGCTTAAGGATTTCATTTTGTAATGACTCAGCCGAGAGTTATACGAGTTCAGACTACGACATCTGTTATCTGAGTAACTTAAGTGATAAAGAAACCTTTTTTGAACGCGCTCTATCCGATCAGAGTGCACCTGATAAAACGGGTTCCAAACCGTACTGCAATACTCCAGAATACTCCGAATGACGCTGTTGTAAATGGAAACAGTCAGAATTGGTTCCTTAAAAATTTTCATTTCCCTCACGATGAAACCTGACAATTTAGATGCTCGACTAATCATTTGGTCGTAATGATTTCTAAAACTTAAACTACTATCCACTAAAACACCAAGATCCCTAATAGTATCAACTTCTTGGAGCGGGGTGTTATTAATCAAGTAATAATTTTGAGATAATTTCCGTTTTCTGCTAAATTTAATGAAGTAACATTTCTTTTGATTTAATGACATTTTATTTTGCATGCACCAATTATGAACTTTATTTAAATCTAGCTGAAGCTGAATAATATCGGATTCGTTGTGTATAGTTCGATATATTTTTAAATCATCAGCAAACAGTTTATATTCCGAATCAATCTTGCAGCCCAAATCATTTATAAATACTAAGAAAAATAGAGGTCCCAAGTGCGACCCCTGAGGCACCCCTGATGGTATGTAACATTGTTTAGATTTAAAACCCTTAAGATACACCAATTGTGAGCGATTTCTTAAGTACGATTCGCACCAACGCAGCAACGACCCATGAACTCCCATACTTTCTAATTTAGCAATTAATAAGTCATGATCTACCAAGTCGAAGGCCTTTTTAAAGTCGGTGTATATTGCATGCACTTCTCTACCGTCATCCAATGCAGATGATATAAATGAAACATACTCGACTAGATTAGACAGTGTCGATTTTTTGGGGCGAAAGCCGTGCTGATGATCATCCAGCACACTTTTAAAGTGAGTAAACATTTTTTTCTGAACAAGCGATTCAATAATTTTACCACAAGCGGATAGAATGGACACTGGTCTGTAATTTGCAACATCATCAACACTACCAGATTTAAAGATTGGCGTGATATGCGCTATTTTCCACTGATCAGGAACTACGCCCTGTGCTAAAGAATAGTTGAACATTGTAGTCAGAGGATCGGCCAGGTTCGCTGCACATTTTCTAAGGAAGAGAGGAGGAATTAAGTCAGGCCCGGGTCCTTTATCACAATCTAGGACAGACAAGTGTTTAAAGACTTCTTCCACTTCAAGTCTGCACTGGCTGAATCTGTTATTGTTACAGGGAGTCGGTTCAATTGGCATTGAAGAGTGTATGTCATCGTTTATTCCATATATGGACTTAAAATTATCGGAAAACAAGTCACAAATTTCCTGACCGCCCCTGGCAAACCTAGTGTTATTCAAAGTCATTTTGTTGGGAATATAATTGTTACCTATCCGTTTACTTTTTAAGTACCTCCAGACATGCTTAGGATTGGTGCGCAGATGTTCAGCTATATTTTTTTTAAAATTAGCATAACAGTGTTTTATCAATTCGCTGCAACGCATTCTCAGGCATTCAAACGTAACTTTATCTCTAGGATTCCCATATTTTTTATATACATTGTGATATTTAGCTTTTTCTTTAATAACCTTTAGTAAAGCTCGACTATACCAGACAGGATAGCGTTCATCTCGTGGTTTTGTTATCGGAGTATGCAGTTTAATAATTGGCATAAGAATGTCATAGAATTTCTGCAACATTTCGTTAATATTAGTTATAGAACTCCATTCATCAGACCAGGCAATTTTTGCAAGTTCTGCGTTGACCGCTTCATAATTACAGAGATAAAAGTTTAAATACGGGATTTTATTTTGCACTAGAGGAGTGCTATGATTAGTTTTAAACGAGATCTCCAGCGCTGGGTGATGAGGATCAATTTGTATAAGCGGAACTGAGGCCTGAGACACTACCACTTTGTTGTTACTGCTACTAAGAACTAGATCTAAAGTACGATCTGACGTGTTGAGTATAGTGTTGCATTGATGAAGGTCATTAAAGGCTAGCATGTCTAAAAAATGTGTTCTATATTACAACTAGATCCTTTGGGGACCAATAAACCAGAATCCAAATTATATTCCCACGAAATACTACCCATATTAAAATCACCGATTAGTAAGTTGATAGAATTGATTTTGGTTTTTTTGTTAATTACTTCTGTAAAGTTTCGAAACAGTGTATCGATATAATCTTGTTTGATTGGAGGTGGAATATAAACCGCACAAATGCTCTTCAGTAATTCCACGCCCGCGTCTGTAGTTGAACAACCCTGTGTAAAACCAAACTGTTCTATTTTATGTAGTAAATGATGTGCATTGAAATGTCTTATCATTTGTTTCAAAATTAACTTTTCAAAGATTTTGCTGAATGTAGGTAATATCGAAATAGGCCAAAAATTCGTAGGATCAGTTGTGCTGCCAGACTTTAACAGTGGAATCACTTTGCTAAGTTTCATTGTATGTTGATTGCAAAACTTATTTGTTTGTTGTTTTTATATCCACAATTTTTGAAAGCTCTTCAAAGTTAAAATTCTCGCTAAAATCTGAATACAGGGTGTTTTATGTCCTATAACCCCTTTCAAGGACGAAATACTAATCAAATTTCTTTGATCAATGTATCATTGGATATAGACAGTGACACCAAAATGTACCGTTTTTTAATTGAATTGAATTTGTATAAAATAATTAATTAGGTCTCAAAAGCCCAAAGAATGTACTCAATATGGACGCTGCGTGAGAATAGATCTTCGCACTCAGAATAGATGGGAAGCAGCTCATAAAGTAATTTTTTGCTCTATTGGTGTAATTGCTGTATGGCGTTCCAATGCGAGGTTAAATAAATAAATAAATAGTTTTATTAGTGGCATACTACCGTATCCTTGGCCACGACCTGCTCGCTGCTCGCTCACAAATGACAGAAGTTGTTTAGAGCATGCCACGAGTCATGGTGACGCGACTGCGCGGAGCGTCCTTTGACGCATATGTGTAAGCGCAGACTGACGGAGTGGCGGCGAAGAGCAGTTTGAGCAGCGGGCACACCGAGTGACTCGTGGACCACACCAATCCGCCACGCCTGAAGTACGAGTGCCACCAGCCGAGTCGCGCCGGAGCATGGTGCAGTGCATCGTAGCGGATGAGCATGCTCGCGGCGGCAGCTTCCGCTGGAACATGGGCGCGTGGTCATACCATACCAGCACGACGCGTAGCATGACAACCATAGAAAAGGGGTTTACTACGGGTTTTGTCGACGAAAAACCTGAAACCCGTTTCTATTGTGGTTATGCTAACCGTGCAGGGAGTCTTTGTATTGTACGCACAAGATGGCGTTAAAATCAGAATAAATAGAGAAAGTCTTATTTCAGAATATGTTCAACAGTAGTTCCATGTAACTATTGTTATTAATTGATATGCAGCTTAAGGATAATAACAAAGTTTTCCTTCAAAGTGAGTAATACAGCGATCGCTAGTGTGCCTATGGAACCGGAATGTGTTAGGACAATTTAAATCAATAAAGATGGTGTTAATTTTCGAAGCTATTCCTAAACACTCAATTTATTTTACAATAATCCTAATTCAAATATGTTGCAAGACAGGAATAAACAAAAACTTTTTTTTTTTTTAATTTGTAAACATACATAGGTGATTACAGGTATTTTTAAATATAAAGTGTCAAGTGCACAAACCATGTTCCGCCGATAGGCATACAAAGTCTGAGTTAAAGTTATAGTAAACTTATATATAAAAATAAAACAAAAAAAAAGTTCATGCAGTAGTTTTAAACAAATTAACAATGTCAAAAAAACATATTATTAGGCATGTCAAGTTATAAAATTGTTTGTCAAAAGGTTTCAAAAACACAGATATTTATAAATTATAAAAATAAATAAAAATTCTTCAAAATTTGTCATACTCTGTGATTCAATAATATACCTTGTCATTTAGTAGCTTAAAGAGCTCGCTTTTGAATTCATTATTATTCTTACAATTTCTAATATTACAAGGTAGTTTGTTATACAATTTTGGTGCCATTACATTGACACTTTTATAAGCATAAGCAGTTCTGGTGATTATTGTTTTCAACTTATCTGAGCGACGTTGACTGTCTACATGACTAAACAAGTGTATATTGGTTTTTACAAACATCAGAACCTCATATATATACCTACAGTGAAGGTACCGTCAGGACATTAAAATCCCTAAAGTGTGGCTTACATGTATCTGTTGTTCTTAACTTGCAGATGGCTCGGATGCATCTTTTTTGTGCCAAAAGCACGGAGGATATATTTGAGGCATTACCCCAGAATATAAGTCCATTCCTCATAACATACATAAGTAAGAGGCACTTTGTACCTATTAAGAAACTGAAATGGAAATGGCCAATCCATGTAATTATGTGGAGTACCTGATGGAAGCTGGACTACATTATTAGCCAGTCAGCCAAGTCGCAGTGTAGCTGGAGTCAGTAATTCTTTCATACGTAATATTCATAAACACGAAAGTGTCTCGGTCTGATTGTTACGTTTTGACGGCATAACAGCTAAAAAGATTTTGACCAACATTGGTACAGGAATAGCTTGCACTCTGAGAAACAACATAAGTACCTCAATTAAAAAAAAAACAATCTCTAAAAGAGGTGAAATGAGGCGTTGAAGTTTATATGGGCAATCATCAGGCAAACGGAGTCGCGTGAACAGGAAATAATAAAGTTACATTATCCTTAAACAAAATAAATGATGGTCACTGTATTACAGTAGTAAATCACTCCTGTGAAGTATTTTGTTATGTGTATTGATTAGTATAGACTGTTAATTAAAATACTTAAAAATGTTTCGTTTAGTATTATGTTTAGTTTTTATAATATTGAGAGCTGAAGCCAATGTAACAGAAACTGGTAAGAATTTTTTTGACTGACCTTATTCCTAATCAAGTGACTGTTAATGACTGATGAAATAAAATAAAATTAACTGTGTCTTAAATCTTGGCCGGGAGACATAAAAAAGTGTTAAATCATGCCTGTGATGCCCTTTAGCAGTCGGCTATCTAATTGCGTAACACATTTTCGTAAACGATTAAGACTAATCTGTGTTTTTTTCGAACCTAAGAAGCAATGGATTAGCAATCTAATTCAAAACGATTCAGATTGTGATTGATCGTGTATTACGTAATTCGGGTACGGGTTTCTTTTAATTAATTGTTATACTTATGCAGAACAGTACCTATTAGCCTAGCAACCGCCATATTTTTATGACGTCACTAACATAGTGTCACTCTAACTAAAGGACCACATTCACGATTTTTGTTTACGTAAAGCCATTTTTAAGTAATTGCAATGTGACTCAATAGTAATAAAGTATAAATTAGAATGATTTACGAGAGTTTTATTAAAAAAAAAACCTCTCGTGACTGTGCTCCTTAAAGGAATCTCACACATAACAACCAAGAAAGTTATCTTTTCCGGCGCAGTTGTGTAAAGAATACCTAAATACAATTTAAATGTTTAATATTCATTTGAAAAGCATAATACAATATGATAGATCCATAGTTTACTTTTCTTGATTAATGGTTTATCGGGTGCTATAACAGATGTAAACCGAGACTTAGATTCTAAAAAAAAGTGGTCTGATATTTTTGGGGTATCAATAAACCCCTCAAAGTGTCAGGGCGTTGCAATTGTAAGCTCGCGCATGATTGGTAGGGTGGTACTTAGCTCTCCTCCACCTCTTATTTTTAATGGTACCGTCGTACCCATTAACATCTACGGCGAAAGATCTCGGTTTGCATCTTAACTCGACACTTGACTGGCAACGCTAAGTTTCTAGTGTTAGTCAAAGGGTCAACGGTACTCTGCGATTCCTGTATCGTTTGAGAAACTATTTTCCGCTAAGCGAGAAGTTTAAATAAATAAATGCTCAGTGTAAACGCGTATTTGGAATAATATCTATGCATAATATACAGTAACATAACTATTGGTGAATTCTTATCAGACAAGTTAAATAAATAATAATTAGATAATATATCAAACGTCCCATAAATTCCTTAATTATTTTGACAATAAATACTGTGAAATTACTTTTTAATTTGAATCTATGACATTATTTACTTATAAATTTGTACTTATAATATCAGTATACAAGGCATTATTTTTGAATTTATGACTTTATTTAACGGATTAATCGGATATTAAATGAAATTGTATAACCATAATTATGAATTTTGCATGCCTGAATTGGAAAAATACAGTGGACTGCGCATTCACTTGACATCTAGAAATGTATAAAATATACTGTGTTGAGCAATAAATATTTGAATTTGAATTTGAACATATTATATTGTTTTGATTTCCTGTTATATTTATAGAATAGCGTCATAAATCAGCATCATCATAAAGGTACTAAATCATTTACATTGTCTTTATTTAGATAAAAACACACAAAAGACTAGAAAAACACACAAAAGACTAGGTACTATTTTTATTATGTAGGTACTTAGTACTTCCTACCAGAAAACGATCGTAGACAGTAGCCGAGGTGGGGCTTTGTAGTTTCTGCTTATGAAAAAGGGGATGAGTCTATGTAGGTATGTACCGTACCGTAAACCGGGGCTTCCTTCATAATGAACAATATAAAATATATATATATAAATAAATAAATAATAATAATATGGCTTTACAAAGGGTCGCTCCACTACAGATGCGGGTGTTGCTCTGCTGAAACACATATTTAACGCATGGGAGAACTCGCAAAATGCTATTGGGGTTTTCTGTGATCTCTCCAAAGCCTTTGACTTTATTGATCCCAGATCCCAGAAATGCACGAACATTACATTGAACAAGAAACTGCGTGCACCATGATACGCTTTTGGGTAAACTGCGACATTACGGTGTGCAAAAGGAAGCTCACAACGTTATAAATTCTTATTTACGTAATAGGTCCCAATGTATAGATGTTGATGGTGTGAAATCGTCCGGGCTACCAATTCAGTTAGGTGTACCTCAAGGCTCAATACTGGGTACCATTCTATTTAAAGGGTATCTGTGAAGTTGTATTGTTTGCAGATGATACTTCTCTTATTTTTAAGGTAGACAGGAACAGACAAGATTATGACGATGTAAACAGTGCATTCTCAATGGTTACGGGTTGGTTTACGACAAATAACCTAGTTCTCAATGCCAAGAAAACGAAATGTGTAAAGTTTGCCCTTCCAAATGTTAGAAATCTAGGATCCAACATCGTCTTAGATAAAGAGGTGCTTGAAACCGTAAACTCGGCAGTGTTTCTGGGCATAACAGTAGATGCCAAACTTCAGTGGGGGCATCATATATCTAGCCTAGCGGGAAGGCTCAGTTTGGCCGCCTACACCGTCAGGAAAGTAAGACAATACAGCTCGGTTAGTCTATTTTAGTTATTTCCATAGCGTTATGTCCTACGGTATTCTGCTGTGGGACAAAGCTGCCGATATTCAAAATATATTTGTCCTCCAAAAACGAGCTGTTCGAGCAATTTACCAGCTGGGTAGTATTTCTCTGAGAGATTCTTTTAAAGATATTGGTATCCTCACTGTTGCATCACAATTCATTTTCGCCAACATTCTATTGTATATTAGGCAAAATATACACTTGTACATTAAAAACAGTGATATTCACAATGTTAACACAAGAAACAGGGACAAACTACGAGCTCCCTTTCGCCGGCTTCATAAGGTTCATAACTCATTTGTTGGGCTTGGTATAACCTTTTACAACAAGCTACCCTCTTTTTTGCTAGATTTGCTTTTTAATGCGTTTAAAACTAAAGTAAAATCCAACCTTTTGTTGTAATCTACTTCCATTCTCAAAACTAATAGGTGATTATTGATTATATCTAGAGTAGAAGTTAACCATTTGCAACACTTTAGTGATGAGAATAAATAAGAGTAGATAAACACTATCATATTTTATCAAAGGTTTATATTTCAAGAATAAATACTAGATTTCATTAATCCACAAATTATATTATCACATATTATGTTCTCCATTCCTTATTACTTTTAATTCTATTTAAAGATTTACAATATAAACTAATAAGTTACCTTAATTTTCTAGAATACCTCCAACAATAATGATCACAAACTTAAACTTGCCACTGACCCAGTCACTTGGGACGACCTGCTCTAATGAACGTCGGAATCAAAGTGCCACCAAAATACCGTTTCCGCGGCCCGACCCGTTATTCTACATCTTTTTTAAATCTTCGGTGTTGCCAGTACAGAGAAACTGTTTTTACCGACCTATTTCAAATTATTATAAATACCTGAAACTATTTAATGCTGCCAATACAAACTAACAATTAATTATTAAAGAATTAAAACCTAACACTCGACCATCCTGACCTTGTGCATGTCCCCATGCACATAAGTAAAACAAAAACCTAACACTTGGCCTTCTTGATTCGACTTTCATGAGATTGGTTCACAATATCAGTCACTTTAAATCGAGTACTTACAAAACTAAACTGAACAGTTGAAGTTATACATAATTAAGTTTTCAACTCATTTTATAACTATTTCATCATTTCAATTCTCACAGTAAAATCAAAATTCCATATCAGTTACATGAATATTATTATGCCCTTGCGAACCCTCAATTCTCACAAAAACATAATAACACTTATAAGTTTCTATTCTAGTAGCGGTGAACCCTCAATTCTCACAACTATGTAATAGCATAGATTCAAATCAATCATCACTTTTTCATTATATAAGCAAGCTATTGTAAACCCTCCATTCTTACAAAGCTTAATCATATTTATTGTGTTTGCCTATCCAATTGGTGTAAACCCTCAATTCTTACAACCAACTAAATAGAATCAAATTATATCCACAATTCATTTTCATTTTAGGTATATAAATAAGCTATTGTAAACCCTCAATTCTTACAAAGCTTAATCATATTTATTATATGCCTATCCAATTGGTGTAAACCCTCAATTCTTACAACCAATTAAATAGAATCAATTACACCCTCAGTTCATTTCAGGGATATCTCACAAAAATCATGGAACAATTTAATCAAATTATCTGAAGCAATTTGAAAATTTAATAAAATATTCCCTATCAATTTGCTTAATAATTAACATAAATCTTTGATTAATTAACGTTTAATAAATGAATGTCTAGTATCAATCTTTCATTGTATAATTTATGACAATATAATAAATAATATTCATAATCACGAATTCTGATCAGTTTGTATTTCCTTATTCACAATTTCATCATTAATGGATTCCTCGTCGTCATCATCATCACTATCATCATCTATTCCTAAAGAAGCTACATGAACCCAAGGCGACATGCGATCTGCAGCAATAGTTGTTTTACGTTTATTTTTACTACTGGTTAAGCCTGATATAGCCGCGACTGTATAACGATCATTATCTAACACCTCTACAACCCTGTATGGACCTATATATGATGGTAAAAGCTTTTTACTTTTGCCATCATTATTGAAGTTTGTTTTAGTAATTTTTATTAAGTCCCCTTCACTATAAACATGATGAGGACGTTTATTTTTGTTGTTACATTTTTGTATACTTTGCTCATGGTCAATGTTATCTTTAGCCGATTCTCTAATGATAGTTATATCAGTATCTTCTCTAGTTTCCGTCACTACTTCATTTAGCCTAGGGTCTATTTCAGACTTCATGCAAAACCCAAACATTACTTCTGAAGGGGTTTTACCGGTTGTCTTTTGGCGTGTATTATTAATACCCCATTGAACAGTTCCTACTTTGTTGTCCCACTCCTTCTCACTGTCATTCAGATTTTGAGCAGTCAACGAGTTATGAATGGTGCGGTTGTACCGCTCAACCTGACCGTTAGACCTCGGGCTAGCTACTGCATTAAGGATATGCTTAATGCCCTTGTCTATGCAAAACCTTTTAAATGCGTGTGACGTAAATTATGTCCCGCGATCACTCACAATACGATCCGGATTCCGAAAGGTGTAAAATATTTCTTCCAGGGCTCGTATCGAAACTAGCGACTTCGTATTTCGGACCGGGTTGATCCAGACAAACTTTGTGAAAGCGTCCACAACAACTAATAAATAGCAATTTCCCCGCTTAGACCTTACAAACGGGCCCAATTGGTCAATATGGAGAGTGTGAATAGGCACTTCCACCTTTGTAATCGGGTGTAGGTGGCCCGCACTCCTACTATTATTTTTAGAATATGCACACTCTATACATGCCTGAACATATTTCTTGACGAATCGGGACATCTTGGGGAACCAGTAAGTACTTTTTATCCGTTCAAGGGTCTTTTCGACTCCAAAATGTCCTATCTCGTCATGATTTTTACGTAATATCTGCCACCTTGCCCCTTTAGGAACTACCCAACGTAACTGATTTTTATCTCCATCCAGAAAACGATATAATTTGTTATCTTTAAGGCAATAGTTGTCTCTTATATATTTTAATCCGTCAGCATCGAGATTACTAGTTAACGTTTCATGGATCCTACGCAGTTCAGAGTCGCCTAGCTGTAGAGTGGCTAACCAATCCTCACTACTTATCGACATTACTGATGGTAATTGTTCCGATTCTATGGAATCTCCAACGTTAACCGGGTTTCGAGATAGTGCATCAACGTGTGCCATTTTTGACCCCGCGCGGTATTCCACCGTACAATTAAACTCTTGTAAGAGTAACCACCATCTCGCTATTCGTGGTATAAGGTCTCGTTTGATGAACGTTGAACGCAAAGCACTACAGTCAGTCACAATTTTGAAATCTTGGCCCAATAAATATACTCTAATTTTTTTTAACGATATCACTACCGCTAATATCTCTAATTCGTAAGCGTGAAAATTTTTCTCTTCAGGTGATGTCTGACGACTGTAAAAGGCTACTGGGCGGAATGTATCCCCATCATGAAGCCTTTGAAGTAGTATTCCACCGATGCCCAGTTTGCTGGCATCGGTGTGCAATTCTGTCTGAGCTACCGGGTTATATATTGCTAGTATTGGTCTACCAACTAATTTATCCTTTAGATCAATGAATGCTTGTTCCTGCTCTTTTCCAAAATCCCAGGTAGCATCCTTTTTTAAAAGTTTGTTTAAGGGATGCGATAAAGTTGCAAAACCCTTTATAAATTTCCTAAAGTACCCGACGAGGCCTAAAAATTGTCGAACCGAATGTTGACTAACAGGACGAGGGAAATCCAGAACACATTGAGTTTTCTTATCACCAGGACGCACTCCGGACGCACTTATCTCATACCCTAAGTAATTAATTGTATCTAGCAAAAATTGACATTTGGATAAATTGAGTGTTAAGTTAGCCTGCTCTATCAACTTTTCTCAAGTCTCTCTAAGCATTGACCTACACTATTCCCATAAATTAAAACATCATCAATGTACGCCGTGGCCTCAGTAAACCGAGATGAACCTAAAACCCTATTTATCATCCGTTGAAATACAGCGGGTGCGTTTGCTAACCCAAACGGCATACGATTGAACTCGTACTGTCCGTCTGGGGTGACAAACAAAGTAAGTGGTTTAGAACGCTCAGAGATCGGTACTTGATAATATCCCGATGTTAGATCTAATGTGATGAAGTATGCCTGCCCTGACAACCGCGCGATTTCATCTTCAATGATAGGCATAGGGTATCGCTCCTTAACTGTGATAGAGTTAAGCATACGATAGTCTACACACATCCTTACCCCGCCATCCTTTTTACGAACTAATATTATTGGGCTAGCGTATTCCGACACAGATTCTTGGACAATGCCTGCCTCTACCATTTCTCCTACCATTTCTCTAACCTGTTCGCGTTCTTTATGGGACAATCGGTAGGGACGATAGACGACGGGTTTGCGACTGTTTAATTCTATGTCCATCTCAGCAACATTGGTACAACCTAACCCTTTCAGCGATGCAGCGAAACAATGGTTATATTTTTGTAATAAATTTAATAAATTTTGTCTTTGACACTTATCAATTCCATCACCTATATTAACATTATTCTCATCAATTTTGTCTTGGTCCGATATCAATGCTCCTGGAGAGGTTGCTACAATCCTATTAATTACCTGCACCCTAGCGCCGCGTGCTACTACCATACCTTCGCGCAAAAGAACAACGTTCATTAGAGGAGTAATATTGGGGTATATCAAACCGTCTTTTACGTAATAAACTCCTCCAATTACCAAAAAATGTTGATTGGGCCGCCCGACGACTTTACTATTCAATAAGATATTTCCGGTATAACATGAATTTACTCTAGCTTTGACAGAAAGTGGACCATAAGCTTCTCTACGTCAGCCTGTACTGTAACAAGAGCTTTAGTCTCATCTAAATTACAACTTTCATTTAACCAGGAGTTTAAATTATTATTATAAAACTTTAATTCATTCGCA
The DNA here is from genome assembly GCA_963853775.1 of Xanthia togata. Taxonomy (NCBI): domain Eukaryota; kingdom Metazoa; phylum Arthropoda; class Insecta; order Lepidoptera; family Noctuidae; genus Xanthia; species Xanthia togata. The sequence goes on along the minus strand of OY970817.1, from coordinate 6,110,450 downwards.
TTTTTATAAACTAATACGTGTTCCTGTTCGGTAAAAGACTGACCCACTAAAAATGGTACGTCTAATAATTCATCCTGAATAACTTGACACATAACTTTTGCATCCACACCGTCAATACATAAATCGATCTCAACTCTACCTACCGAATACACAACCTCATTGCCAAAACCTTTTATAGGTAATGATATTTTCTCCGGATCTAATTGGAATTTTTGGGTCGTGGATAGTGTGATTAGCGAAATGTCGCTTCCGAAATCAACGAAACAGTTCATGGGAACTCTATTGATTGTACACTCCTTCATGTACTTTGAATTGGAGCGAGAGGTTAATATTGTCATTGTTTTTGAAATAGTGTCAGCCTTGTGCGTCTGGTCTGTTTGAACATTATTCCTAAATTTACAGCTATCAGATTTATGACCATAACGATTACACCTTGTACACTGAATTAAAGGCTTAGGGCATTTTAAATAGGGATGACCCTTTTCCTTACAATTGAAACAAAATATTGTACCCGTATTCGTTCGGTTTAGCAATTTTCTTGATGAATTATCTGTGCTATTATTACCGTTCTGTTCAGACTTCACCCTATAGGCGTATCTTGATTACTCATTAGGAATTGTAATAATTGGTCGGGCTGAGTACAGCGTACCGCATTAGCACTAGACCTCAGGTTTCTGTCGCTTAACCCATGTATCAACAGCGCGCTTGCCTGCGATGTCGCATTGGTTCAGTAGAGCCAGCTTCTCATAATAATAAACCTCTAATGGTTCGTTGTATCTAGTCTTTCTACGTAACATGTCCTCCAAGGATTGGCCATAGTTCTGTTCGCAGGGAAAAGCACTTAAGAGTTTTTCCTGCCATTCCGACCAATTAAATAAAATAGAATTTTGACTTTCATACCAAACTTTGGCCAACCCTTGGAGTTTCTGCATGGCAAAGTGAACGGTTGTCCGTTCATCCCAACCATAGACAGTGGCACACTCATTTACCTTCCTTATCCAAATATCAGTCCTCTGAGTTTTGACAGACGGATCGAAATCCGGTAAAATATTTTTCGAATTAATGCTGTTATTAGTGGAAGGTAGGCCTGCTGTCACTGGTTGTGGTTTCAAAGAGTTAATAAGCTTAATTACATCTTTACAGTTAAAAGTAGGGCTACGTGACCTTGTATTCCGTGCGGTGACTCTACTCTCCGCATCTCGGTCGTCTCTACAACGAAGACGGCTGCTCTCCCTGATGACTCCTTCTTCAAGGGCACGTAGTCGCTCTCGTTGTTTTCCAAGCTCCTGCTCTCGCTCGCGTAGATCTCGGTCTCTGCTCCGTTTGCTGCGGCTGCGGCTCTGCAAACGTCCACTGCGGTTGCTGCTTGGTCCACGGTTGTGACTACTCCGATTTGGCTCTCGCTCGCAGTGGGTGTTGCGTATGAGGCTTCGACTTCTATGGCGTCGGCTTTGACTACGACTAGACCCCGGTTGAATCCTTGATTGAGTATCACCTCGAGGCGGGGTAGTCAGCCGACGCCGTGGGGACGTTTCACTGTCACGAGGCATTATCTGAAACTTGTAACAAAAGGCTTGACTCCTTAAAGAATTAAAACCTAACACTTTGTTCAAAGGCATACTATTCTATCAACGACTACTTAAATGATAAGAATAGTTGGTCGCTGTGATTGGCTCAAGACAATGTTTATGTTCTTTCTCCAGAATTAGCCTACCTACTACTGACAGGTTATATAAGCTTAGGTAAATTGTTCATTTTATTTGACTTTATAAGTCATTTAATTTTTTAATTTTATTATTTTTTTGTTGACATAATCTACTCATTAGAATGATTTTCATGAGTTGTATTGCAATATGTGGTTAGCTAGCGACCTCGACAAATTGATCATATAATAATTTTTTTCCTGAAAAACCGGCAGCAAGTTCGTCATGCTCCCGTAGATGTCACTGCTTGCGGTAGCGTCAGGGGTCGGGTTGCCTCCTTCCCTCAAATATGGCGAGGGGGGTAATGGCTGATCTTTGCGTTAAGTTCGTGAACGGGTGCTGCTTGTGGTGACTAGTCGTCTTGCTGATCATGGTTTTGTTATTGTTATTAGTAATTAACTGTTTATTTATTTTACCTCGATGGTCCTAGTTTATCAAAATTATAACTTCTAGTTACAGCTATATGCAAGCGGGCACGCCCTTTATGCGTATGCTAGCTGTCATATGGCTATTAATTTATAATTTAAATTGTGTTTTGCGTAATGTAAATTATCTTGTATACTATTGTATAGGATCATTTTTTTTTCTAACTGTATATACAGCTGTATTGCTGGGGAGTTTGTTGCGCCACTTCTTCTTCCCAGCAAAAGCACTAGGAAATGGTGAAGGGTGGGCGTTTTGGGGGACTGTCTTATGTAATTTTCACGTTTGAAAAGTGCTGATTCTCAGCCTAGCTTGAATAAATGACTTTTGAAATTGCTAGTATTCAATTATAGAAATAACCCGCTACCTAATTACGCAATACATTTTCGTAAAAAATTACGACATATTGTTTCATTTTGACAGTTCAACAACAGTTAAACAAGATTCATTGCGTTATTTACGTTGTTGAGTGGATGTTTTTTTCGAACTTATGAAGCAATTGATTAGCAATTTGTTTCAAAACTAATTAGGGTACAGATCATCGTGTTTTTTCGCTACGTTCATTTTATTACTGTAGGTACCTAACAACATACCATCGAAGAAGTTCATATACACCGTAAGGACTATTTTTGCTTGCAGCGCTCGGCCGCTATAGAACCGGTGCGGTAACAGATGTGGTCGCTAACTAACCACATATTGCAATACAACTCACAAAAAAATACATTGTAATGAGTAGATTATGTCAACAATAAATCAGAATAACATTAAAATAAATTGACTTATAAAGTAAAATTATAAACAATTATTTTAACACATATAACCTGTCAGTAGGTAAACTAATTCTGGAGAAAGAACATTTAAACATTGTCTTGAGTTAATCACAGCGACCCACTATTCTTATCATTTAAGTAGTCGTTGATAGAATAGTATGCCTTTGAACAAAGGTTGGACTTTACTTTAGTTTTAAACGCATTAAAAGGCAAATCTAGCAAAAAAGAGGGTAACTTGTTGTAAAAGGTTATACCAAGCCCAACAAATGAGTTATGAACCTTATGAAGCCGGCGAAAGGGAGCTCATAGTTTGTCCCTGTTTCTTGTGTTAACATTGTGAATATCACTGTTTTTAGTGTATAACTTGCCTAATAAATAAGATGTTCGCGAAGATGAATTGTCATGCCACTGTGAGTATCTTTGAAAAAATCTCTCAGAGAAATTCTGGCACCCAGCTGGTAAATTGCTCGAATAGCTCGTTTTTGGAGGAAAAATATATTTTGAATAGCTTTGCCCTAGAGCAGAATACCGCAGGACATAACGCTATGAAAATAACTAAAATAGACTAACCGAGCTGTATCAACGTCAGTGTATTGTCTTGTTTTTCTGACGGCGTAGGCGGCCGAACTGAGCCTTCCCGCTAGGCTCGATATATGTTGGCCCCACTGAAGTTTAGCATCTACTGTTATGCCCAGAAAAACTGCCGAGTTTACAGTTAAAAGCACCTCTTTATCTAAGACGATGTTGGGTCCTAGATTTCTAACATTTGGAAGGGCAAACTTTACACATTTCGTTTACTTGGCATTGAGAACTTGTTATTGGTCGTAAACCAATCCGTAACCATTGACAGTGCACTGTTTACATCGTCAAAATCTTGTCTATCTTGTCTATTCCTGTCTAAGGTAAGAAAGGATAATGTTTGAAAATGATTTTCAAAGATATTGGCGCGCTCACACAGTAGCCTTTTATACGAGACGCCGACATCGGTTACATTATTATTATGTTAATTTGTAGGTTCCGTACCTCAAAAGAAAAAAACGGAACCCTTATAGGATCACTTCATTGTGTCTGTCAGTCTGTCAAGAGACCCTTTTTCTCAGTAACTCCACGCGTTGAGGTATCAAATTGAAATTAATATCAAATACGTAAGTCTACGGTACCTTTGAGCTCTAAAATATCAACCTTGTAAGTCAAGGCAATAAAAAAAATATGGCCATTTATGCGACATATCTTGATACTCGCAACTTCCCGTTGACCTACAACCATGAAATTTCTCAAGAAGCAAGGTCTTACAGCACAATGAAAGGGAAAAATCTTTAATTTGTAGTCATACATTTAAAAAAAAGCGATTTCAAAGTTACAGTAGCAATTGGGGAATAAACCGTGGCGTATGTATATCGATGTAGAATGAGATGTTTGTTTTTAGGATAAATTCATCCCAACTACGGAACCCTTCATTGTGCGTGGCCGGACACGCACTTGGCCACTTTTTATTTAATTCCTTGTCCACATGGTATTAGACAACATGCCACTGAGTTAAAAATTCACTCAAGGTTCAAATAAGTATCACCGCGGTTAATCACGCAATAGGTACCTAAATTAAGGGAGTGCATTCTGTAAAAAGCTGTCAAACAGTTCGAATATTTGATTAGTTTATTAATATCACTAAATTAATTATGAAATTGATACACGCTGTATGTGTATCAAAAATGCGTGGTCATATTAAGGGTGTGGTACAGACAATACAATCTGAATAACTTGTTCCATGTTATCATCATTGTAATCGTGAAATAATCATCTAGGTACTTTCCCATACAAAACTTCAATACCACTCGACCCAGATGTATGAGATGGTTGATAATTTCTAAGCCCCTTTTTATTGCCCTTTACAAGTACAGATCGGAACACGACGAATGACACGTCATCAATATCAGCTCCATAATCATAACACTCATGTTTCCGAAAATTGTAATTAATAATATCATTAATGTAAATATATTTAAACTCCACTGTTTTTTATCATAACGCTTTTATCCCTAAACATAATTACCATAATATACCACTGTGAAAAAAATACTTAGAAAAATCTCGGGACCAATTTCGAGGTAGCGCTCGCCGGCCGCTGCCGCGGCACCGCTCGCTTCGCTCGCTCGGCTCGCGCGTAGTTGGTCACAGTTCTAACCTAACCTATGGATCCTTTCCACATCGTTTTGACGACAAACGGTTAGTCGGCGACAAAAAACACCAAGATACTTTTAGCCTTATATTTAGGTGTTTAATACGATAGAATCGAGAAAATAAACGATTTTTCAAAAATAACACTTTTTTGGCTAAATTTTTCGCGCACCCAAGGTTACACTCCAACCGAAATTCATAAAACACGACACGTTGTGGTCAAAGTTTTAACCTAACCTAAACCAATAATTATGAATAAACCGATTCGTTTCTGGAACTTGACTGAATAACTGGAGCGGGACTCTGGCTTCGCTCTTCGGAGTTTGTTGCGCCACTTCTTCTTCCCAGCAATGCACTAGGAAGTGGTGAAGGGTGGGCGTTTTGGGGGACTGTCTTATGTAATTTTGACGTTCGAAAAGTGCTGATTCTCAGCCTAGTTTGAATAAATGACTTTTGAATTTTGAATTTTGCTCGCTCGGCTCGTGCGTTATGGTCGCAGTTCTAACTTAACTTAAGTTATATACCAATGACTATACATAGTACCGTAATAAACAAAAAAGATTGACTTTTAATAACAGTGTAAAAGATGGTTATGTTGAGAAAATATAGGAAAACAAATACAAGTATAATAGATGTTTATTGCTACTGACATTATTAAGTTGAATGCTTCGGAATTATGAACATTAGAAACAGAGTAGTTAGGAATTGTGATTTTTAGGAAGAACATTTTTGGATTTCCAGTTATCGGAGTTGAAAATTTAGGTGAACTTTGGCGCACCCACAAAAAATACTATTTGTACACCAATTTCATTGGTAGAACATAGAGCTCGACTACAATAATATGTATATTTAAGACCTTCTATGTGTACCTATGTTCACAAATAAAGATTGATTGATTAACACGGCTGCACACCGTTCGGGAAACTGCGCAGTATGTTGTCGTCTCAGTCACCGCAGTGTCCCGAGAATACAGTCTTTGACCAGTGAGTGTTTCCAGTACCTAATGACTTATGGCACTGAAACCTGGCCGCTCACAATGCGAAAGACGGAAAATTGGAGGCCACAACCGTTGTCACCTTTAAAAATAACAACTTTGTTATTTCAGAAAATCCAGAAATTCGTCCGTCTTGTACCGATATTAAAAAAGAGACTTATACAGTTTTAAAAGACAAACCACTGAAGATAATTATCGAAAATTGTTGCGCACGATACATATGGTAAGTTTGTTAAAAAGGGCATAATTTTTCAGTTTAACGATAATTCGCTTAATATTAGGTATTGTACTTTTAGAACAAGTTTCTAATGGCGACCATGCACGACGAAGTTTACCATCCCATTAGTACGAGATTTATTTGCGGGTTGTCCAATAAACTTGAACGTGGGTGTCTAGAGCGCTACAAGGATCTTTTGGCGCCTGAATGACACTGACATAGGGGCGATGCTGGTACAAAATTGTGAAATTATCACAGAATTATTTGTATAGGAAAAAACAAGATGGCGGTGTTAGATCTGATTTTGGACACGTATCTAAATAATCTTATAGCGTTGTACCTACTTGAAAACTCAATCGAATTTCGATTCCGTCGTTATAATCATTCTTCAAACTATAAGAGTAAGCAGGGTGGATTTTTGAGACGGATCAATAAGGATAGGTATATTAATCTTGTAGCTACAGGAAAACGGTCTTGGATTCACATATTTTGAAAACGTGTACAGTCGGCAAGAAAAAGGTAGTTTTCAAAGAACTTTTTTTTTTGTTGCCTGTGTTTTCCGAAGTTGTGAGAAAAATGACCTGAAATAATTGAGAACTTTCAGACTTGTATGGGAAACGTTAAAAAAGACAGTCCGCTACAACAGTTAGAAATCTCAAAAAAGTTATGTATGAAAAAAAAATTTCAAACGCAACAATCTAAATTATGTTCTCAAAGCAAAAAAAAAATATGAAAAAATGTGAACGTGTGTGTGTGTGTTTTAATATGAAGAATGAAAAAATGTGAAATTTGTTATATTCGAATTATGAAGGTTTTTTTTTTTGTTTATGTTCGACCAGTCTCTTGTTGTAGTCTCATTTCCTCGGAAATGTATAGGAAAAGGTTTTTATCACACCTATTCAAAAAGAGCTAGTTTATGCTTCGTAAATAGGGACTGAAATGACTTTTTAATCTAAGTTACTAAAAGTGATTTGAATTTGGAATGTAGATATTGTTCGGAAAAGTTCCAATCACCAGAGAGATCAATCACGAACACTGTATGAACAAGTAACAGGCTGGCAAGAGAAAGAGAAAGTGTGAATTTGGTCAAAATGTCAATTCAAGATGGCGGTTGTGAAAAACTTTACATTTTTCGTCATGGGTGTCGTTTTCATAGTTTTCGAGTGCTAAAGCTAATAATGAGGTCAAAATGTAAATCCAAGATGGTAGCCGCGAAAATTTAAAAAATTTTCATCATCGGTATGGTTTTCATAGTTTTCGAAGGTGCTAAAGGTGATAGTGATTAGTGAGGTCAAAATGTAAATCCAAGATGCCGATTGCGAAAATTTTGTTTTTGTTTAAAATCATAGGTGAGAAGGAACTTCGCTCCTGACGGGGTTCGGACCGCAAACGTTATTATTTCTCTTATAGGGTGATAAAAAGTAGTGTTCACCTCGGGAGCAACACTATTTTATGCTCGAGTGACGTACTTTGAATCCCTCGCTACGCTCAAAGAAACACTCTCGCCTCAAAAATAGTTGTTTGCTCCCTATAGGCAAACAATCTACTATTTGCGATTTCTGACTTTTCTAGTACTCTAACCTCAGTTGGCGCTATAGGGTTTTTGGATCCTATAAAAAAGGGATCGATTGTCATAAAAAAACTTTTGATAACTGCAAATTTTCTTGGTGACTGTATTTTTTTTTTCAAAATCTGGGAATGCAGATAAAATGTCTCAAAAAGTTAAGAACTGTCTCCTAAGACCGTTTTCTGGTAGCAACAATGGTTAATGTACCTGTTCTTACTGCCCAAAGATATAAGAAATAAGTTTCTATGTCACTGCCCCATCTCAAAAATCCACACTGTATACTTTAAGTTTTTTTTTTTGAAATAAAATCGATACACTCTTATTAATTACAATAGGCCAACGACAAAAATGATAAAGGTTACGATAGCCAATAAGAAATATGCAACATAAAAAATAAAAACAATAAATGACTATCCTTACACATATATCCTATAAAAACAAAGTAAATGCCATAGTAAAATTGTTGTAAAGAAAGTGGTGGCATTGCCACGTTGTATGGCTATGCTTAGCCTCTGACCCAGGTATAAGATAGCTATCTATCCTTTTGTAGATGGAATACTCTTTAATATGTACACTATAAAAATTACTGATATAAATGTGGAAATTTTACATAGGGTAGCACAATGTGCGGTTATCCCTTATTAAAATAAAGGTATAATGCTTACCACTTGAGTTTTTTGTTTATAAAAGTAGTTTTCGTGCACCGGCAACACTTGAATTTAATATTAAGTAAAACGTTGTCTTTTTTTAAATCCAACTACTGGCAAGATTTTACTCATAAACGTCACCCGTCGATATACGTCAATGTCAAAGGGAGCCAGTCGGCAGTTTGGTGAAAAAAATTTGAAATTGTTTTGATGTTCCACATTTTTTTTTGTTTTGTTCAACAAAAAATCTGGTAATTGTTTTTTGCGTTCAGATTCATAAACTATGTTATATTCTTGTAGTTTTGTATCCATTAGGTTGAAAAAGCCGGTAATGTATGCATGTTTTTTGATCGTGCGAAGTTATGGGTAATAGTGGTAAATTATATACCATTGTGCGTTCGTACCTAACTGTAAATTGGATTTACTAATATAAAAAATAATATGTATTTTTTGGGTTGTGAATTATGCATATTTTTTTAGCTTAGCTTTGCTTATTTCGCCTATTTCAGTGATCTGAAATAAGCGATGAGTGTATTACCTAAATTACACAAGCAAAGCCAGGGAAAACAACTAGTATAGGAATTAATTCAAATCGTAATAGATAATGGTAACTATTTTACCACCATCAAAATATTTTACAAGTCGATAATGGATAATGGTAAGATATTTACCACCCAAAAAACCCCATTTCCCTCCCTTTTTTTGTTTTTATTCCATCAAAAATGAAATCAGCGGCCCCTAATTACTTAGAAACAAACCTCGTTTTTCCTAAATATCCACAGGGGCTCGTGTTTGTTTAAGGGTTATAACGCTTTTAGAGGCATGAGGAACAGGGTGTAAAGTTCACTCATCCACCATAGAAAAGGGAAGATCCTCGTTCGCGCGGTAAACTCTAATTGCGCGATGCAGGATCTGTGTGACGTCATGTCTTTGATGCGTACTTAGTATGTGGCGGTGTAACCGCTACATGCTAAAAGTCGAACCTTCAGTCACGGCAATTGTCAACCAACCGCTTAGAGAATAATTAACTATCACGCACTCACAGGCAGTGAGCAAGCATGAGCAAACCTTCGGATTTATCTGTGTATAAAGATGCAGTGGAAAAGATACAGGCCGATATTATGTAACTGTTTTCAGGTGTTCCAGTTATAGTGGCTCCTACAGAAAATTTGTACCTGAAACCGAATTTTCAAACGATATCATCAATAAATTAAATGTGAGTATTTTAGTTTGCGCTATACGCTTTTCAGTCACCTGTGTCACTTTCAGACATTCTATTACAGACTTAGGCCCTAAGTATGTAATAGAAAGTTTCGCTACCTACGATTAGGTTCTCGTTAACTTACAACAGATAATATCCTACAAATTCTGTTCCATTTTTGAATTTAATTAGTAAGTAGTGGCTAATATTGACATTATTTTATAAATCTAATCAATAAATTTAATATATTTTATAATGTTTATATGCCTTATCAATATTAAGGAAGCAAGACTGTAAATTGTATTAAGATTATGATGTATTATATATGACTAATACCTAATGACATTGATGAAATTTCATGATATAAGTATGTACTAGAAATATTTGCACGACTGATAAGTCGAATATAGTGAGACTAAAATTATTTTACCATTTTATTATGTAAGTACCTATATTCTGGCAAATAAATATAATTTCAATTCTTAGTCTTCAATACTCATTTCTTGGTCTATCTTTTCGCTTCCTTCTTATAATTCTTCATTCCTCTTATAATTTCTCAGTTGCATGCCTTTCATTCATCCCTTTTGTGGCCCAGAGGGAACAGGGGCTGCGAGGAATTTGAAAAATAGGTATTTTAAGAAACTACTGCCGTCGCGCTGCGCCCGAAAAACCGAGTTAAACCCCGTAAAGTGCGATAGGGACAACTGCAGCTCAGACCGATTATATCACAAATTTTTTGACGAAAACGACGTTTGGCATTCTCCTTTTTTCTCCTCGAAAACTAAGCCGATTTAATAATTTTTTACATTAAAATTTTAAGAAATAGTATGTCTAGGTTCCTATTATTTTCTTTTATGCTAAAAACTTTTCCGAATTAGTCTCGTAGTCCTCTAATCACGGCGGTAAAAATGGGGCATTTTTGTAATTTTTGGAGGGTCATAGTTTCCTTACTTATTAATTGCTGAAAAAAAGGAAATGACAGGGACATGCCTATAGAGACCCTGATTTTATAAAAAAAAAAATGACGGCTCTAGAGGCATTTATTCTGGAAGAAAAACGGGGAATACGTTTGTATGGAGAATCGCGGGCCCTGTTCCCTACTACTTGCCAAAACATTATTTAATTTCTCTAGATTTCTACATGTAATTGGCCTCATTAATGAACCTTATTTGAATTTTTTGTAAAGGCATGTAGGAGCAAAATGTTATTGTTTGTCCACTGTGATCAGATGGCAACTTATTTACAATTTGTTTATGTAAGTAATCACAATTACAGAAAATATTATCTATACAAGTGGCAGAAGAAGCTGTCACTCGGGTTGGTTCATTAAAAACATTTGACAAGTCAAATGACCTGAAAAGACTTAATATCAAGTGATTTTTTAAGAGGTATTGGATTTGATTTTCAAAAAAAAGAAAAAATTTGAAAAATTTGATGAAATCTTTATTGGAATCGATATAACGATCAATATAATTTAATGTTTGAAGATGATTTCATGCAAATGCTGGCCGCGGCTCCGGTTTAGATGGCCCATTCGCAAGGCCCAATTTCGGCACACTCTCTCCAACATATCAGCCGGTATATCACGAATAAATGCTTCAATATTGGCTCCCAGTGCGTCAATCTTTGCTGGTTTTACCCTGTAGACATGAGCCTTAACATGGCCCCACAAGAAATAGTCCAAAGGCGTTAGATCACACGATCTAGGCGGGTAATTGACGGGCCCAAAACGTGAGATAAACTGTTCACCGAAGGCGGCTCTCAATTGGGCCATTGTTTCGCGTGCCGTGTGGCATGTGGCACCGTCTTGTTGAAACCACATGTCAGACATGTCCAATTCTTCCATTTTGGGCAAAAAAAAATCGCCAATCATCACACGGTAGCGCTCGCCATTCACAGTAACTTTTCGGCCATTGTCGTCTTTGAAAAAGTACGGCCCGATGATGCCACCGGCCCATTGTAGCGGTTACACCGCCACATACTGACTACACATCAAAGACATGACGTCACACAAATCCTGCATCGCGCAATTAGAGTTTACCGCGCGAACGACATAGATAAGACTATCCGAAATCAACAGTCGGGCAGTCGGCCCGCCAGACACAACACCCGTCTGGTTGGAGGATCCTCCCTTTTCTATAGTGGATGAGTGAACTTTACACCCTGTTCTTCATACCTCTAAATTGGTGACCCCGAGTATGAACGTCAACGCAGCCTTCGTGCAACTACTTCAGCGTGACGTCATCATCATTACTCCCGCAAGCTTTCGTGAGGCGAGTCACACAGCCAGCACCCTCGGCTTCAACGGGTATCCTGACCACCAGCATGCAGCGAACGCGCATTCCTGGTCATCACCCTCAGCCTCATCAGCAACCTTGGCACAGCATCTGCATCTTCGGCCGGTCTCACAAGCAGAGATCTTTCTACCCTCTCCTGGTCGACGCTAGCAGTCCGCCACAACCCGGCGCTATACCACATCCAACTCACTGGATCGTGACGCAGCGCCACCCCGACTCACTGGGGAATCACCGCAGACAGTTCCGACTCACCGCGAACTATGCGGCACCCGGTTCCGACTCACTGGAACCTCCACTGGTACTGTGAAGCATCGCAAGATACAAGACTCAGCCCACTATCGACCTCCGGTCTCCGGAGGGGAGTGATGTAGCGGTTACACCGCCACATACTGACTACACATCAAAGACATGACGTCACACAAATCCTGCATCGCGCAATTAGAGTTTACCGCGCGAACGACATAGATAAGACTATCCGAAATCAACAGTCGGGCAGTCGGCCCGCCAGACACAACACCCGTCTGGTTGGAGGATCCTCCCTTTTCTATAGTGGATGAGTGAACTTTACACCCTGTTCTTCATACCTCTAAATTGGTGACCCCGAGTATGAACGTCAACGCAGCCTTCGTGCAACTACTTCAGCGTGACGTCATCATCATTACTCCCGCAAGCTTTCGTGAGGCGAGTCACACAGCCAGCACCCTCGGCTTCAACGGGTATCCTGACCACCAGCATGCAGCGAACGCGCATTCCTGGTCATCACCCTCAGCCTCATCAGCAACCTTGGCACAGCATCTGCATCTTCGGCCGGTCTCACAAGCAGAGATCTTTCTACCCTCTCCTGGTCGACGCTAGCAGTCCGCCACAACCCGGCGCTATACCACATCCAACTCACTGGATCGTGACGCAGCGCCACCCCGACTCACTGGGGAATCACCGCAGACAGTTCCGACTCACCGCGAACTATGCGGCACCCGGTTCCGACTCACTGGAACCTCCACTGGTACTGTGAAGCATCGCAAGATACAAGACTCAGCCCACTATCGACCTCCGGTCTCCGGAGGGGAGTGATGTAGCGGTTACACCGCCACATACTGACTACACATCAAAGACATGACGTCACACAAATCCTGCATCGCGCAATTAGAGTTTACCGCGCGAACGACATAGATAAGACTATCCGAAATCAACAGTCGGGCAGTCGGCCCGCCAGACACAACACCCGTCTGGTTGGAGGATCCTCCCTTTTCTATAGTGGATGAGTGAACTTTACACCCTGTTCTTCATACCTCTAAATTGGTGACCCCGAGTATGAACGTCAACGCAGCCTTCGTGCAACTACTTCAGCGTGACGTCATCATCATTACTCCCGCAAGCTTTCGTGAGGCGAGTCACACAGCCAGCACCCTCGGCTTCAACGGGTATCCTGACCACCAGCATGCAGCGAACGCGCATTCCTGGTCATCACCCTCAGCCTCATCAGCAACCTTGGCACAGCATCTGCATCTTCGGCCGGTCTCACAAGCAGAGATCTTTCTACCCTCTCCTGGTCGACGCTAGCAGTCCGCCACAACCCGGCGCTATACCACATCCAACTCACTGGATCGTGACGCAGCGCCACCCCGACTCACTGGGGAATCACCGCAGACAGTTCCGACTCACCGCGAACTATGCGGCACCCGGTTCCGACTCACTGGAACCTCCACTGGTACTGTGAAGCATCGCAAGATACAAGACTCAGCCCACTATCGACCTCCGGTCTCCGGAGGGGAGTGATGTAGCGGTTACACCGCCACATACTGACTACACATCAAAGACATGACGTCACACAAATCCTGCATCGCGCAATTAGAGTTTACCGCGCGAACGACATAGATAAGACTATCCGAAATCAACAGTCGGGCAGTCGGCCCGCCAGACACAACACCCGTCTGGTTGGAGGATCCTCCCTTTTCTATAGTGGATGAGTGAACTTTACACCCTGTTCTTCATACCTCTAAACCATAATCCACACCAAACAGTACATTTTTCGGGATGCAGTGGTAGCTCTTGCAATGCTTATGGCTGGTCTTCACTCCAGATGCGGCAATTATGCTTATTGACATATCCATTCAACCAGAAATGAGCTTCGTCGCTGAACACAATTTTTCGATAAAAAAGTGGATCTTCCTCCAACTTTGCCAATGCTCATTCACCAAATGTTAGACGTTGTGGGAGGTTGTGTGGCTTCAATTCTTGCACCAGCTGTATCTTGTAAGGTTTTACACCCAAATCCTTTCGCAAAATTTTCCACGTAGTGGAGTAACAGAGGCCCAATTGCTGCGAACGGCGGCGAATCGACATTTCACGGTCATCACTAACACTGGCGGATACAGCCGCAATATTTTCTTCGGTCCTCACTCTACGTATGCGTGTTCGTGGTTTAATGTCCAATAATGTAAACTGGGTTCGAAATTTAGTCACAAGCTTCCGAATAGCTGCCTCAGTAGGCCGACCAAACTGCCCATAAATTGAAAGAAGTGCGCGATGCACTCTCTTAACCGAGCATGCATTTTGATAGTAAAATTCAATAATTTGCAAGAGTTGTTCGTTCGTAAGTAGATTCATGGTTAAATTATAGACCAAACTGAACAAGTTTGACAATGACACAAGACACGATTCACGCGTGATCTGTCAAATACAGTGTTGCCAAAAAGATACCAGCAAAAAATCACCCTTTAGTTTGACAGTATTAACGATATTTTCTAATATATTAATATTAAAATCACCACATATTATTAATGACTTACTACTACCATTTAGTTTATTTAACACATCTTCCATTACAGAATCAAACATAGATAGATTCTGGTAACTTGGAGGTCTGTATACACATACTATAACATGCTTATCTAGCTCAACATAGGACAATTCAATGGTGTGTTCAACAGACAGCCCGATTATGTCTTTTCGTTCTTTCGATTGAATAGATTTTTTTACTAATATTAATGATCCGCCATGTATCATACGTTTTCGGCTGAAATGGCTAACTACATAATAATTATCATAGTTAATTGACATTACTTGATGATCTTTTAACCAATGTTCTGTTATACAAACAACATCAAACTTAGTATTTTCTAAAAACAATTCTATTTCCAGTAATTTGGAAGAGCAACCTTGGATATTTTGATTGAATAATTTTAAAGTATGTTGCCCCCCTTTTGGTTTTTTCTTATGTGTAATATTGCCAGAAGATACCTTTTTATTATTCTCTAATAATAATTGGTTATTTGAAGGGGTAACTTCTGTTGTCTTACTAACTAGTTTAAAAAGTTATCCGGAGTGACCTCCACAACTACAATGGAAGAGTCTAGAATGTCTGTATGAATTCCAGCAGGAAGAGAATACCCTATCTGACTGGTAGTGGCCTCCAAAGATGTTGGTATTATAGGTGTATCCTCCTTCGTACAGTCACGAGCTTTAATTTGGGACCCATTTCCGTTAAATGTTGTTAGAACAATCATAATGCATTATGGTCGAAACTTTGAAACTTTGCTTTAAGGTTGAATGTCAAGTTAAGACATAAAATGTCTTATCTAATCGACCTATGAAATGATAACCTCGTTGCAAAAAGCTATCATTACGATTTTCTAATTACGAACATTTGTGTCGTGTCAGTGTCATTTAAGAAAATAGTTTAATGTGATATTTTCACAAAATATAATTTACCAATTAATAAAATGCTTGCGGCTAATCGTGACCAAATAAGGCTCCAAATTATTGATTTGCACGAACAAGGAGTAGGCATTCACGAGATATCGCGACGAATAAATGTGACAAGAAACACAGTTCGCCGCTGGGTTCGACGCCACGGGAACGAGGAAAATATTATTGACTTATGACGAAACAACCATCACCCGCAAGTTATAACACAAGAGCAGAGCCGCTTGATGCAAAGGCAATACCTGATGAATGGATTTACGCCAACGAGGCATTTTGCGGAAGCGTTTGAAGTCCACCCTTCAACAGTTAGAAGGCATCTTAAAGCTATGGGACTGCATCACAGGCGGCCTGCAAAAAAAATTGCGTTGACGGATGCCCATAAAGCTGCTCGACTTATTTTCGCACGTCAGTATCTAAATTTTGATTGGACGACGACGGCTTTCATCGATGAAAAGACTTTTCAATCTTCCCAAACGGGCAGACTACATTTGTGGCGAATTGACAGGACGCGATACACGGAAGACCACGTCATAGCTAACAACGCGTCTGGTCGCATTACAGTTAACATGTCTGGCTGGATTAGTTCAGCTAGCATTGGAGAACTAATAAATTTACCACCCAGGGCCACTGCTCAAGATTATGTCGATTTATTAGACGAGAGTGTCCTTCCAACATTGCAACTACAATATTATCCACAAGAAGATGTTGCTCCAATAAACTTTGTTCAAGATAACCCAACAATTCATACGGCAAGAATCGTTAGAACTTGGTTCGACAATAATAGAGCAAATTTAAATCGTATTCCGTGGCCTGCAAAGTGTGCCGATTTAAATCCTATAGAAAATTTATGGGGCTTAATGGTTCAAAAATGGTCAAATAGAAACGAAAGAACTAGAGAAGCACTTATGGATCACTGCCTCACAGTCTGGGAAAGTTTAAGGGGTACTGACATATGTGACAAATTGATTGGATCCATGCGTAACCGGCTAAGGTGGATATACGCGGTTTTGAATATTTATGATAAAAAAATTACTGGAGAGATTTAAATTAATTTAGTCGTAGCCTTCGGTGATAAGTGTTTATTTTGTGCACCGCTAACCATGCTTTCTATATAATTGTGTTAAGATTGAGGTTTGTGTCATAAATGTCTTAATAAATATAAAGAATAAATAACTTTGTTTTTCTAAAGATTTTATTAATCAATATTTTAGCTGAAATCTTCTAAGCCCCCATAATCATAAACGGCCTTTAAACCTATTTTATTTTAAATATGTTGTTTTGGTCCGTCACTTTGATATTTATGTTTGAGAAAGAGACAAAACTTTTTAACTAATATAGGTTTGAAGAATAAGCGGGTTAGTTGACTAGCTATCATATATTGACAATATAATTTTGTTCTTTTTTATTTGTTTCTTTTTTCTTATGGGACCACAGGACCAAAAAGTAATTATTACTCGGAAATCGGTAATGATCGTTTGCCCTCGCTCCAGTTGACGTTAGCCCCTAGAAACGTAAAGTTGTCGATGGTAAACATTATGACGTTTATTGTTTGTGCAGTGACAGCGTTAACATAATAGCTCTAAATGGCGAAAGTTTGCTACACGATATTCAACCTTAGGTGGGTCCCAAATTAAAGCTCGTGACTGTACATGATGACTCATAATTAATCACTATGTTGTTAGTATAGCTAGGCAACACAGACTCGTCACTAATACTACAATTTGTTATATTAGCTATAACCTCGTTAATATTATATGCTATTAACATAGCAATCATATGTCTACATTCCCAAGACAGAGATAAAGTTCTCTGAGTTAACTTAGAACCACTAACAAACTAGTTAGTGTCAAAAAACAATAATTTGTCACTATGACAACATGTCAGCCTGTGAATAGTACTATTCAACTTATAAATATAATTATTTTCATAAACTGATAAAGTATCAGAGTAAGGTAAAGCACACAACATTAGCTTTCCTATATATAACTTTAATAAGGTGTCCACACCATCCACTATGTCCTTTCTGGTAATACCAGTACTATTACCTTATAGCAAAACCATTGTAGAATAATTATCTAGGTTTGTGTTTGCAATTCTTTTAATCATTTGTTTGAAAGTAGTGTTATGATAACTATGATTGGTAAAACTATGGCTAAGGTAATTGAGTAACATTTTTCCAAAGCCCGAACCTAATTCGTCACAGAAAAATATAGATTTATTTTTAATCTGTGTATTAACACAGGTTTCTGCTGGAAGAGCCGACACTGGAGAAGGCAAGTCAGGCTGAGGCTGAGGAGGTGGTGGTTCATAGGCACAGCTGTATGAGATATTATTAGTCAAAGACTCATACCTTCCCCAGCCTCAAACAAGCGCTCACTTAGTTGCAGCTGTGAATTTTCATATTTCTCAAAAATATCCTTCAGCAAGCGCTCCTTATGTATTATACCATTATAAAGGAGCTTAGTATCAATATCATACTTTTCCCTACATTCATCTAACTCAACAGTACAACTATTTAAACTTTTTGAAAGGATAACACGTTCCTTTCTAAGGGAAAGATTTATGTATGTATTCAATGTATGTAAACGAACCCACGATACAGGAGAAAATCCTAGTGTGGGGCAACGTTTTAAATAAAATTAAAAATTAAAAAAAGAAAGATAAAAAAGCTAGATAAGTGGGTGCCACACGAACCAAGCAACCAACAGCGAGATTTACGCGTCGAAACATGCATAGCACTACTGAATCGGCATAGAAACGAGGGAATTCTTAATCGAATTGTTACCAGCGATGAAAAGTGGATCCTGTACAACAACCGTAACAGTTCGTCTCTGTAGGTGGACCCAGGTACCGCACCTTATCAATGCGCTAAAAAAAAAGATTACTCATAGGAAGATGATGGAGACTGTCTGGAGGACCAGTGCCGGACTTGTACATCACAGCTTCTTACCGAATGGCACAACAGTGACGGCAGATGTCTATTGCCAAGAATTGCAAACAATGATGGAGAAGCTCGTAATTCAACAACCAAGACTAGTCAATCGCCCTACCTTGCCAACAGATATCTACTTTTTTCAAAATTTAAAAAAAAAAATTAAGTGGGCGAAATTTCAACAAAAAACAAATTTGTCAAAAAACAATAATTTGTCACTATTACAACATGTCAGCCTGTGAATAGTACTATTCAACTTATAAATATAATTATTTTCATAAACTGATAAAGTATCAGAGTAAGGTAAAGCACACAACATTAGCTTTCCTATATATAACTTTAATAAGGTGTCCACACCATCCACTATGTCCTTTCTGGTAATACCAGTACTATTACCTTATAGCAAAACCATTGTAGAATAATTATCTAGGTTTGTGTTTGCAATTCTTTTAATCATTTGTTTGAAAGTAATGTTATGATAACTATGATTGGTAAAACTATGGCTAAGGTAATTGAGTAACATTTTTCCAAAGCCCGAACCTAATTCGTCACAGAAAAATATAGATTTATTTTTAATCTGTGTATTAACACAGGTCTCTGCTGGAAGAGCCAACACTGGAGGAGGCAAGTCAGGCTGAGGCTGAGGAGGTGGTGGTTCATAGGCACAGCTGTATGAGATATTATTAGTCAAAGACTCATACCTCTCAGCATTGCACTTCACCAAATCCAGTAGTTCCCCAGCCTCAAACAAGCGCTCACTTAGTTGCAGCTGTGAATTTTCATATTTCTCAAAAATATCCTTCAGCAAGCGCTCCTTGTGTATTATATCATTATAAAGGAGCTTAGTATCAATATCATACTTTTCCCTACATTCATCTAACTCAACAGTACAACTATTTAAACTTTTTGAAAGGATAACACGTTCCTTTCTAAGGGAAAGATTTAATTTTAAGAGATTTTGTTTTTTAAAGCCCTCTGTGACCGTTTAATTATTTTCCTAAAGGACAATGACAAGAATCGGCTCGAATCATGTAGCGTCCGACAGACTTTTAATATTTATGATAATTTATAGCATAAAACAGTAAGAATTATAGAGTATAAATAAAATCTGTAGAAGTACACCGTTTAAAAGTAATTTTAAATAGTTACCTATTCAATTTTTCAACACGTTTCCTATCTGCAATTTCAATTAGAAATGTTGCCAATACCAAAATAAAATAATATCGATACGAAATTGCACTTTCAAATCGATCGCATTATCATTATGAAACTACGTAAGTGAATTTATTACATATATAAGTCGTAACTCGTAATTCTAGTATTTAGTTATATTTTTGAATATATTTTATAACAATTTAAAATAAGTTAATTCGATTTTCGATACAATTTAGAATATTAATTATTATAGTTCTGGCAACACTTGATCTTGTTTTTGTAGTTGTCATTGATGATTGTCAAAAAGTTTTACTACTTCTCCTGCGCGTTTTATCACGAGTGTCGAAGTGATTACGTGTTTTTGAGATTTATGTTTTATATTGCTGTGTTTCTGGACTCCGATTTTTCTACCACTTACGACTTGGCTGTTGAAACTGAACCTGAACCTGTCTTACTCGCTGACCCGGCTCGCCCAACCGAACATCTGAACCTGCCTACTTGTTGACCTGGCTTTTCTCACACGGACGGACCTTTAGTCTACTAACCATGATTCGCTGCATTAATTGTGGTGTAAATGCCTTTCGAATGCGACGATGCTCGTTAGAAACTGAGACTGAAGAGATTCTGATGAATAATAAATTGTTAAAAAGTATCCATGTGTTTTTTTTCCATACCTACATTCTAAAATAATGTAAGTATGGTATAATTATGTATATTTACTATGAAAAAATATATTATGCGAGGATAATATGTGCCAAAAATCATTAAATAATTAATAATTTAATAGTTTTTTTGTGGTTATCGTTAAAATTAGAACTGGTAAGTGGACAACTTTAAAGAACTATAACTTTTTTTGGTGTACTTCTTATAGAAAACTAATTATACTATCAAATTCTATAATTATTTTCCTTTTTAATGATATATAGTTCATCTTTGTCGGTTCTGGCCGAGTCTTGAAGGACAACTTGGCATTCTCCTTTAATGTATTTCTTTAATTTATTATGACTCACAACAATAGGACACAATGGTATGGTATCGTCACCAGTCAAATCTATTGTTATAGCTGGCTCACACACTGGTGCCGATTCTCTTGTCACAAATGCGTCTAAACTAGACTAAAAATCTCCAAAATTTAGTTTAATCCTGTCAAACGATGATTTCCCATTCTGAAATAGACTAAAGTGGCACAACTTAACTATATTTTAGTTTGACAGCACTAAGATTGTACTGAGATTTTAATTTAGTGAAAATGACAATTTTGCTATTCTGAATTTGACGTTTTTCACCTAAAATTTTAATTTTCTAACTAATTTTGACCATTTTTAATCGCCACCGAAAATGGTGTGGAATATTATTAGTTGTCATGAACTAAAATTCACACGAACATCTCGACTTCAGGTGCAAAAACAGTACTGTACTGGATTTTTTTCTTTTCTTTTGCTTATATCTCGAAAATGGTGTGTCCTATCGCAAAAATAATGAAAATTTCGACCCCCTTTATGAAACCCTTAAACCCCTAATACTCAACACGTAGGTAATATTTTTTTTTATTTTCCATACAAGAAGTGAAAAATTCCATATAAAACACGTCGTGGCTGCCCCCACTGCGCGCCTCCGGCTCTAAAAAGTATGTATCACGTGGAGTCGCAATTGTCAAATTCGATTTAGTTGTGTCAAAATATTTTTTTTAATTTAGAGACATTTTACTACAGAATAGCGTTTAAGATTCTCATAGCCAAAAGTAAGGAATTTTAGTGATAGTTTAGTTAGTTTAGTCCGGTGTACAAGAGAATCGGCACCACTGATTTTGACTTACTGCCTACCAAATCATTAAATAGGTTATTGGTGGTAGCAACCTGTTCACTGACTTTGACAGACTGAGATAGATAAGGCCTTATGGGCTTCACATAACTTCTCTGTTTATGTTCTGAAATATGGTTCAAAGCCAGTTCATGATTGTCACTGCACTCTTGAAATGTTGACACTTGATTTTGTAAATGTCTGTACTGGTCGGCTAAGTTTATGTGATCTGTGTGTAGCTCAGCCAGCTCATTTTTGAGGAAGGTGTTCTTGGCAATAATGTTTTCCACTTCTACTTCACTGTCTTCCCTTTCCTGGAGCAGTTGTTTACATTCAGCTTGAGAAGCTTCAAGTGTGCAAAAGAGCATCAAAATCTGACCCGGCTATTTTGAGAAAAATACACTTTTACAATATTAGGTCTTTACTTATGAAATTGGAGATTTGTATGATAATTTAAAATTTTTTTTTTTTTTTTTTCAGCTGATCATAGTACTGACCCAAATTATCTATACAATTTTGCCATTTTGATGGTAGTTTGTTTATCCCTTTACTGTAGAAGTCTGCCGGACGGGAGGCGATGAAGTCAGCGAAAGCGTTTTGTATGTACTGCCTCTCGGGCGTTGAAATTTCGCCCACTTATTTTTTTTAAATTTTGAAAAAAGTAGATATCTGTTGGCAAGGTCCGGTGAGTACAGTGGATGACGGAGAGCTTCCAGCTGTAACTCTTGTAGCTTTGCGATGGTCTGTCGTGAAATGTGAGCTCGCGCGTTGTCGTGGAGAAGCAATGGGGTAGGGCGATTGACTAGTCTTGGTTGTTGAATTACGAGCTTCTCCATCATTGTTTGCAATTCTTGGCAATAGACATCTGCCGTCACTGTTGTGCCATTCGGTAAGAAGCTGTGATGTACAAGTCCAGCACTGGTCCTCCAGACAGTCTCCATCATCTTCCTATGAGTAATCTTTTTTTTTAGCACACTGATTAGGTGCGGTACCTGGGTCCACCTACAGAGACGAACTCTTACGGTTGTTGTACAGGATCCACTTTTCATCGCTGGTAACAATTCGATTAAGAATTCCCTCGTTTCTATGCCGATTCAGTAGTGCTATGCATGTTTCGACGCGTAAATCTCGCTGTTGGTTGCTTGGTTCGTGTGGCACCCACTTATCTAGCTTTTTTATCTTTCTTTTTTTAATTTTTCATTTTATTTAAAACGTTGCCCCACACTAGGATTTTCTCCTGTATCGTGGGTTCGTTTACATACATTTAATCTCACATACACACAGAACACAAACAGCCAGACCCGGAACAACTAATTGTAGGTCATACAAATATTTGTTCCGTGCGGAAATTGAACCCGCGACACGCAGCGCAGCAGTCAATCGCTTAACCACTGCGCCAACCGTGCCGTCTTTCCGATTTGACGCAAGTGCTTTAATGTTGTTTTGACACTAACTCCAAGGCCCGCAGCAAGCTCAGCCGTAGATTGAGTTGGACCCGCTTCCACTATCGCCTTCAATTCTTCGTTGTCGACAATGGTTACCGGCCGACCGCGAGGCTCGTTCTTCAACTCAAAATTTCCAGATTTAAAACGATTGACCTTATAATGGACCGTGTTTATGCAAGCAGTGTTAGGCCCGTACACGTCGTTAATGTTTCGTCTTATTTACGTAGCGGTATTTCCACCTAGGAACTCATATTCGAAAATTGTACGAATTTTCAGTTTATCCATGGCGCCAAAAACTACCACAATGTCACAAAAACCTATCTAAAAATAAATGACTGAATTTGAAAATAAATTAAAACACGTCTTTCGAATAAAATTCATTTGAATTTCCAATCCACAGATAATTAA
The DNA here is from genome assembly GCA_963853775.1 of Xanthia togata. NCBI lineage: Eukaryota > Metazoa > Arthropoda > Insecta > Lepidoptera > Noctuidae > Xanthia > Xanthia togata. Next base: position 6,087,011 of record OY970817.1, on the reverse strand, counting down.
ATCTGAAAATGCTGGTTATAGAATCTCCAATTACATCAACAATAAGACCTATTATAACTGATGATTATTTCTGGAATCGGATCTACGTTTCTTTTACATCATGATATACATGGCAGCTCGAATTCATTTCTTCTATTCCTAACACAAATTAGCGTTTATCTCATAATCTCATGCCAGTATCTTATTACCATTCGAAAAGGATGCATGTTCAAACCAAGCAACTTTAGAACCTCAATACTCAATACTCAATACGTTTATTGCATTCCACAATGTGAACTTAGGTGATAGGTACATAAAGCCATACATTCGTTTTGGAGCATTGTGGGCCCTGTCGGGCATAACAACATAAAAATTAGGAGGAGGGCTATTATAGCTATTTGTTAACAATTTTAATATTAATCTACTCTTTCGTATTGTGTAGGTAGGTAGGCTGATAACTAATTGTTACATATAATTTTTACCACTCATATATTGGATTTAAGCATTAATATTTATTTAAATTATACATATATTATTATTATCATTGGTAGTTATAAATAAATTATTATTGTTTATTTATTAAATTTATCATTTAAATATTCATGTACATTATAATAACATTTACAGATTAGGAATTGTTCGTAACATTTACAGATTGTGAAATCTCCAACACACACTTATCTTTAAGGGGATATGTTGAAAAAAATGTGGTTTTTCTATTTCGTGTAAATTGTTGAGTATGTGGAATAGGGATTTAACATTTTGGTATATGTTTTTTGACTCTTTGTTCTAGTATCGTGCAAAAGGAATACACGACTACATGATTTTTTTTCGATACAAAAAAATTGCAAAGTTACATCTATTTTTTTACTTTTTTCAACATCACGGCGTAACGTTTAAAAGTACTTCAATGGAATTTACTTTAAAACATAGAAAATTATCATATCAAAGTTTACTCAAAGTAATTTTAAATTGTATTTATTTATTTAGTTAAAAATGGAGTATATTCGTTTTGGCACATACGTCGTTTTATTCTGAGCGCACGCATATTATAGCCATCTCTTCTTTTGCGTTTCAAAAGTAATTGCATCACTTTCGCTCGCGTCATAGATCAGTCGCCCGGTGCGCTTCATCGACGACGAACCTATGACGTTTGTCTGCAGATCGGTGCTATCGGATTTTCGTGATTATAATAATTGTTTATATATTAAAAGTTAGTAGATTGTTATTTAATTTGTGTTGAATAGGTATATAAAGACTATTCTTGCGATTTAACAGTACCTATAACGTATCGTTTTCTATTTGTGACGAGTTTTTATTTAATTATAAATGAAAATGGGAAGAAATATGAAATCAAAACTAAATAAAATACAAGGTTTGAAGTACCTGAGCATGAGGGCTCAGAAAATGAGAGAGAGTAAAAAGTAAGTATATAGTTATGTACAATAATTAGTTCCTATTGTATCAGTTATGAGCACGTTCTTGACTGCAATCATGCCCGATGGAAGACAACGATGACAACGAAAATAAATAATGAGTTGCGCTCGAGAGCTTACTTCTTTTGTAATTTTTTTCTGTTGTTAGATCCTAACTCAACCAATTGACCGGTTTTTATCAATGGACTCATTTTACAGGAAAACAGTATCAATAGCTAATAAAAAATAATCCAAGTCGCCACCTCGCTCATAAATTTAGATAATCAGCTACAACCTGTCCTTGCCTCGCAAAGTAATAATGGGTAAGCATTATATTTGCTAGAACAAAATATTTATGAAATAAATATAAAAAAGCCTAAAATGTAGTATCTACTTTTTACTTTTTTAGGTTAGAAATATGTCAACAGTACATCAATAATACTTCAAATACTATTACCGCGTGTGACACACTAAGAGCACAAAAACGAATGGAGTCGCATTTGAATTGCAAAAAAAGGTGATTTTAAACGAAATTATTTTTTGATTTTTATTGAGGTATGAATTATTGTGTGTGATTTAATATAATAAGTTAATTTCAGTTGTTTAATAATTTTAGTATTCTTGCCAAGCAGAGTAGTTTTTTTTTGCGGTTTTCAAGTCGTAGATTTTTTTTAATCAAAAACAAAAAACAATCAGAATGAATTTGATTATGCTCCACTTGAATTTAGATGAACGTTTTTATTCCAGAAATAAAAGAAAGCAACAACATGATGTCGATAACGAAGATGAGGAAGAAGAACCATTGCCATACGGAATCGAACTTGAAGAAAATGTGAGTTCTCTCATTTTATTTACTATGTAGGTACTTTCCATTATAGAGCTTGGCATAAATAGCATTTTACAAATTTGACTTATACTTTTCTTGCAGGAGTCCAAAACTGCCGACATCAGCGGCCACAGAGTTGTTGATGTAAATTACTTTTTTAATGAATTATTTAAAATATCAAGTCCCGAATCAATGTTCCAATGCGGCCTTACAACCATCAAATTAGAATTCGAGAAAGTTTCTGGCCTTACATCTGAGTTCACATTTTCTTGTACATTTTGTAACACAAAGTTTAAAGTACAAAACTTAACACAAAGGTTAAATATAATGGCAGTGGCCGGGATGATAGCAGCTGGTTGTAGTAACGCTCAACTTAAACAGTTTCCATTCATCCGGCAGCTGTCAATTTACCATCTATGTCGGAATACAGGTACAAGATGAAGTATGTGACGAATGGGAAGTGACGGCATGGGAAGAGGTGAGAAAAGCGGGGGAAAGAGAGAAAGAAGCGGCGGTCAAAGAAGGAAAGGTTACTAAAGATGGCATACCAATAATAGATGTAATCTTAGATGGTTGTTGGGCTACCTGGCGCTGCGACAATTATAGGTAGACGATTTCGTCAAGTTCTTTTTATGGCAGTTAAAAACAAATACTGTTGTATTTGTGCTAGAGCGGAAAAAGGAAATGAATTAGTAAAACAACATGAGTGTTTTAAAAATTATAGCGGATCTTCAACAGCTATGGAATCTATTATTATCGCCGAAGGATTTAAACAGTCCATAGAAATGCATGGCATTATGTATGGAAGACACATAGCTGATGGAGACAGTAGCACTTATGCAAAAATACTTGACTCTCGACCATATCCCTCAATCACGGTCGAAAAGATTGGTTGCAAAAATCACATATTATGAAATTTTTGTAATAAATTCCAAAATTTAAAAACATATTAAAATATCCTAAAACAGAAAAGAATATACTAACTACAAATAAGATTTTAAAGATACGAAAGTATATATGTAGTGCCATCAAATACTATGGCTTAAAAAATCTGCACCAAGATATTACGAATGCCATTTATCATGCATTTGAGCACCATGATTCTTGTAATAAAAATATTTGTGGTGAAAATTCAAATGAAGAAAGAACTTACAAAATGCACTTATGGGGTTGTGATAAAAAAAACAAGAGAAAAGCTGAAATCGCGAAAAAAAATCGTCTGTTCCCTATATTTTGACGAGTTATCAATCAATCTGCCTAGACTTTTCCCAACTATATTGTGGTCGGCTTCCAGTCTAATCGGATGCAGCTGAATACCAGTATTTTACATGGAGCGACTGCCTATCTGACCTCCACAACCCAGCAACTGGGTAATACGATACCCCTTGGTACATTTTGACGAGTTATGCGAACATAAATGACCAAGCTGATTTTTTTTCGCGATTTCAGGTTTGGTCCCATAGTAAAAGTTGTTCATAATGATGAGTACAATGACCCCTCAAGAGGTTGGCAAATATGTTTATAGCACCTTAAACATTATTCTTAGAATGAACTATAAGAACACATTAGAAAAGAAATAAACATTTGTAATATACCTTAATTACCTAATTAATTTTTATTACATGGTACGTACTAAATAAAAAAAATGGTTGAAAATTCAATATTTGTATTATTTGTCTACTCCATACCTCCTGTGTGCTAATATTTCAGGAATTTCAAGAAATGTGAACTCGGCTCTCCCGATGTCGACCGCGTAAACTGCATTCGCCGCTCCCCGCGTGGGGGGCTAAGCCACGCCCATCGAGCTACGATTTATTTTCAACATAGCACCTTAACACTTTTGTCTATTGTACAATAGACAGGAATGTTAATATGAAATTATATCTCGTTTCAGATCGCAAACGTTACGGCTAAAATGAGTACTAAATGGAAGTGCACAGTCTTACAGGAGTACCATGGTCCAGTTTTGTATCCACATAAGGGACGTAACTATACTGCAATAGATTTACTTTTTAGTCTTCATGTCAAAGGAGCTAGTAAGTACTTTTCTACCTCATTAGCATTTAGCAGCGACTTAGTCCGCCCTACATTCTCTATCTAGTGGGAATATTGAAAAAAAGGTCTACTTCATAACGAGAACCTCCAAGGAATTCACTGACTGGCTCATCAACGCAAAATCCAAACCCTTCCCGGTTTGGATTTTGCGTTGATGAGCCAGTCAGTGAGTTAGTCAGGATTTTTGTTTTTATATGCAAGATTTATATACCTAATAGGCAACTAATATTAATATGCTCGAGCAGCGAACGTGGGGCAGTTTTTGAATCCAACAATATTCGACACGAGACGCAATGTAAACAACGTTCTTTTAAAAGATTTTCAGCTAATTACGTCATACTCTACAATCAAAGAAAAAACAGATGGTGTTTGTATTTTTGCCCGAAATTCCTTAGATTTGTAACACCATGTCTGGCGAATTTTAACCCCATGTCAATAGACAAAATGTTTGAATGTTGCAGAATTTTCTTCCATCAACAGCGTTATGATTTGCTTATATAGAACAACAGATAGTAACATATATTCATTTAAATTAATAATTACATAAGATTTGTAATAAATATAATAAATAAAATATTCTCACAGGTGATCTAAATATAAACACACTCAAAAGCAATAAAATAGCATCACGTCTAAAAGACATTTGTCAATTTTGGTGTATCCTTACATATAGACCAACCAATTAGTTAAAGTGTAGGTAAAGTTCACAAATTATTTCTCTCCGGCCACGATACAGGTCAAACTTAAAATTTTCCCATTAATAATAAACCAGTAAGACTAAAAAGTTGGTATGTTTACAAAATAGACTAGGTGCAGTGCAGACAATCTAGACAAATTAATAAATTGTTTATCAGCACTACGTTGTTCAGAAGTATATGAACAAGAAAATTTAAATTCAGCCTTTGATATATTTAATTATACGTTATGTTTGTTTTACAACCTTCGCTTTCCAATTAAAAAAGTAAGAATTAATTCAAACTATAAGTCACTAAGATGGATAACAGTGGGAATCAGAAAGTCAAGTAAACAAAAAAGAAAACTAAGGTGTCATCAATACATATCCAAACCTGAAGACGATACATCAAACTATACAAAATACAGCACTGTCTTCAAAAATGCGTTAGCCGTTCAAAACCCCTCGTAAATTATAAAATAATGTCGTCGGCAAAAATAAAGGCAAAGCTGCATGGAAGATTATCAAAAACAAAATTGATCACGTAAACACTAAAACGAATATTGATAATATTAAAATCGACAATAGTCATATAAACAAACATATGGAAAATGCTGAAACTTTCAATGATCTTTTATAAATATTGCCAAAGGATTCTATAGCAAAAATAAAACTTCATCAGACAAAAACATTTTTATTTACCGAACATGACGCAAACCATGTTTTTACACCCATGTGATGAAAATTAAATAAAAAATACCATCATGTTCCTTCACCGATAACTATGTTACAATTATTGCACTTTACTTTACTAGATATCATCGCGGCCTGATACGTCATCCTCGGTACGTTTGCTCGCCCACGCTTGCAATCGCAGACTGATTGATATTTAGAAAAAAAAACAGATTATAAAAGAGGAACAAAACGGCTTTCAAACGGGTCAATCAACTACTTTAGTAGCACTTAAATTTTAAACTGATACAAATTTAATCGAAAATTTATATAACCGTATTCCAGTATCTGTCATCCTCTTTGACGTGAGCAAAGCTTTCGACTTTGTTAACCACAATTTACTCACACAAAAATGCAATAACTACGGAATTAGAGGAAAAGTTATTGATTAGATTAGAAGCTATTTAATTAACCGCCAACAAAAAGTAGAAATAAGAAACGAAAATAACGAGTCCACATCATAAAGTTCTGAATATAGTCAAACTAAATCAGGAGTACCCCAAGGTAGCATATTTGACCCATAGGCTTTCCTCATTTACATCAACGATTTACTTACAGCTTTACAACAACAATAATTTTGCCGACGACATATCGTTAATTTTATTTTTTATTTCGATTTTACTTTATACATAGAACAGTCCAATTTAAGTTCGACCGAATAACTTAAAAACTAGGGAAACGTGTAACCCACACAAATGTCCGCGAAATAATGTTTTCTAGATACTTAGTTTAATGCGTGCGTTGTAAGAAGTACTCGTAGGTATTTTGGAATAATAGTTATAAGATGGCTATTTATTTATATATACCACATTATCCATATCAAAAAATAAAAAATATATATATATATATATTTAACTACAAGAAATACATACCTAGATTATTTGAAAGATTCAATAGCCGTCTTTTTGAACTTAAAGTGCGAACATATCCAAATCGATGAAATGTGTAATATACGTATCTACATACAATACGTCGGAGAGGCGCCCGAATGCCAGGGTGAGTTCTGCACCTTGCGGTTTGGAAAAGCCAGGGCATGTGCGCCTCTCGATGCATCACAGTTCTAGGTAAATGTAAATGTAGCATAGGTTATTGGTAATATCTGGACAATCGTACCTGTTCTTACACAGACCATGAAGCATCATGGCCATTAGTAGGCTGCGTCTTGACTCCAAGCTTTGACGTTTATACCGCATTAATAATTGAGTGTATGGTAGTTTAGACTTAGTGCATAGCACGTAAATATTTATTTGAACCATTTCCATTATTTTTATATAAATATAAATGTGTTGTATATTTATTTTATACATTCAACATGTTTAAATATTTGTATTCTAGCCCGTGGCGAAACATGTAAGATCATCACTATATTATAAAATGTACCATGTTTTAAAGCAAATAAAATATTATATTCTATTCTATGGCCCCAACTTCTGACGGAAAAACCTTAAGAATAGAAACAGTGTCATGCATTAGAATAATACTCTATGGTGTAGTTTTCCTGTATTTGACTTTTTGCTTCTGTATTTTTGATATTTTTTGGTGATATTTTTTGTTTGTAAATATCTGTTTTTTACGTGACTGCATCAGAAGGAGTGTCTCGTGTATATTATGGCTATACTCAGCCGAATATTGTTGTTATTGTGAGTAATTTATTCATTTAAAAATTCTTAAGTAGGTTATTACTAGTTTTTTTCTACTTACTACTACGGCTTTTGCCAAGCGGCAAACTTTTGTATATCGTGGCGGCTCCTTTGTGCGGCAACATGTTAACATAGCCATTATTTATTTAAACTTTATACTAATTTAACACTATAGTACACGCCAGCACATCAACCTACAGCTACAGTCTGTGAAATTTCTTTAATAGATTTTCAACTTTATCACTAAATTCAAAGTTGATTGGGAAAATTTGACACTTTCGGGTAGGTTGACCTGCTGGCGTCTGTGCATAAATTCTATGTTTGTTTTTCACCAGAAACAGTAATATTAACTGCAAACAACCAAAATTTGACTTATGTAACGACTAACCTGTCAGTTAACCACGATGGAGAGGCCAACTACAGTTACGAAGACGGCGAGGATTTTCCGATGGATTTTTCGTGCAAAAAAGCAGCAGATAAGCATAATTTGGACACTCTGCGTTTGGAATATTATAACGCAGAAGGTAAATCACTTGAAGAATATATTAAACAACACCATCCACTCGAGTCGAAGTAAACAGGATGGCGATTTAGTCACCACCATAAACGATTCGGTTTTTTTTGCACTTTCAAAAATTAATGCCTTGATTTAAATAGAAGACGTACACAAAACCGAACTATTTGCAACGAGATCTGGTTATCGATCAATAGATTAGCACATTGATATTCGATCGATGTTTCACTAGACGTAATTATTTTATCACTTTGAATTAGTACTCAAAGGCAATTGAAAATGATAATTAGGTGTTATAACACTCTAAAACAGAAAGAGAAGGAATCGCGCGGCCAGCCACTACAGACGCCATTACTAATAATATTTGCGTCCACGCAATTAGCGCTGAGCACGAAGATGACTGTCACGGGCCTTGACCACAGTATCTGTGACTTGACAGAATTGTCACGGGTCTTCAGTTTTCATGAATCGGTGACGCCCACTAACACGCTTGGTTTGGAAAGTGTTGACAATACCGTCACTAGCAGCGGCCGCCAAGTCGTGTCCGTACTCTGTGCTAAAAAAGCTTATAAAATGGCCTCTGGATCCACAAACGCTGTAGTTACAACGTCAATATCGATCGCAATGACAATCTAATAAATAAGTGACATTTCAGGGATTCTTCTATTTGAAACTAAGCCTCGAGTAAGACCACACAAATTCCGTTCTGTCTTGAAATCGAACAATGATAAGTATTATTTGGACTGTATACGCACTGCCAGAGATCCCGACAGAGAATATCGTTATCGAACTACGTTTTTAACAAAAAGAGGTTTCCATGCTGGTAAGTAATGGTGTTGTACTAGTTACTAAATGGTGATTTTTATGTAAAATAAAAAACATAAAGGTGTGAAAAAATATTGATTCACAAAATGCCATTTTAACCCACAGTTCTCGAAAGGCTGTGACTGCAATGTACAGTGCATATTTGTGTTTTTAATCGATATTCCTTGCAAGGTGAAAGGATGTTATTAAAATACTTAATGTTATTTTACAGATGCAGTGCAACATGAAGTGATATTATTTGTCAATGGCCAAAAATTGACAACATCTTTTAATAGCAACAAATCATATGACGATTATATATTGAGGTATATTGATGGAGAGGTATTGAATGTTACGTGTCGAAAAATGAACGTTTATCGGAAAGGCACTCTAACTTTCCATTATGATAAAGAAATTGTTCACCATATGAGCAAAAGTAAGTAGATATTGATATAAACCAACTCCAATAAAGTTGGAAAAGCTAGGCATAAGCAGATGACGACGAATTTGATAGATTTGCCTTATCTGGGGTTTTTTTTTCTATTAGTCACTTATAGGGGGTAATGTTTTGACAAAAGGGTTTTTGAAAAACCCTTATCTTAAAAGAACCGGTGGGTTGAGCCATTCACAATTTTTCCCTTGAATGGGTTTGGGTGGTCTAAATGGCTTAACCCATTTCTGTACTCCAATAACAAAACTCTTTAAAATTCTATCGGAGGAAGGGTTTAAAAGAGTTATTGAGATGGTTAACTAACTCCTTCATAGCTTTTGGGTTTTGAAGTTGAAGGGTTTATTAACAATGGGGTTGCGACAATCGTGGCCAGAATCCGACAGTTGGGACTCGAGGTGGCCTTGCACAAGTCCGAGGCCATGTGTTTTTATGGTCCTTGGAACGCGCCACCGTCGGGTTCCCAAACAACGGTAGGAGGGGTGAACATCGGCGTCGAGTCGACGATGAAGTACCTAGGACTCATCCTCGACAGTCGGTGGAACTTCGTGGAGCACTTCCGACGTTTGGCTCCCAGACTGGAGCGGGCCGGGGCTGCCTTGAAGCGGCTCCTGCCCTATCTAGGGGGCCCAAACGCCTCCTGCCGGAGGCTATACGCGGAGGTCGCGGTCCATGGCCCTTTACGGGGCACCGGTGTGGGCGCGTTCATTGAGACGGCAGCCAGCCCGCCGATTGAACGCGTCCCAGAGGGTCATGGCCACCCGGCTGGTCCGGGGATACCGCACGGTCTCCGGTGAGGCGGCGAGCCTCCTTGCCGGATTGCCGCTATGGGATCTGGAGGCAAAAGTCCTCGCGCATATTTGGGAGTGGCGCGAGGAGGCGAAACGCCGGGGCTTGACTCCGATGCCGCGAGAAATCGCGGCACAGCGGACAGAGCTCCTACGGGATCTCATGGCGTCATGGAGAGTGCGATTGTCGCAACCCAGTGCTGGGTACGCTACTATTGCGGCGATAAGTCTCCTCTTTGAGGAGTGGCTAGAGAGACGCCGGTCCTCACCGGACACGGCTGTTTCGGGAGGTTCCTGTTCGGTATCGGGCAAGAGGAAACGCCCGGGTGTCATCGCTGCGTGGATCGCCCGGAGAAAACGGTGGAGCATACGGTGGAGGTCTGCCCGGCTTGGGCAGAGCACCGCCGTGTCCTGGTGGAGGCGATCGGGGCGTCGGGAATCCATAGCCGATTCCCGGCCATCGTAGGCGCGGACTTGCGGGCGGTGAGCAATGGGTAGCTCGCCATCCGGTAAGGACCAGGCCCGGGTCGACGACGCGTTGTGTTCCACGCGCGCCTCAAAGAGATGTCAGCAAGTGAAGGGGTCCGATGGGACCATTGCCTGCCGGGGTTGCGGGAAAGTCCGAAAGGGATACCCTGGCCCCCTGGCATTGCACAGGCAACAGAAGGAACACGGGTGGGTTTTAGTCAGTAAGAGTCTGACACGCCCTCCCGCTCCACCCAGAGCGGGAGAAGTCATTTGATGATTTCCCACCCAAAAAAAAAAGGTATATTAACAAAATCATTGTAGATATAGAGGATTTTAAAAGGGGCTTACTAATAATTTAATGGGATTAGAGTTACTAATTAAGTTGGATGCACACTAGGCTGACGTGTCGTGTTGTGATGCATCAGTAGATTCATCAGAAGTCTATCGAAGCCATACATTTTGTATGGAGGAAGCACACTACTCTGATGATGTTGGTGCGTCAAAAACCTTTTAAATAGCAAATTGGAATGGTTCCTGCGTGAACTTTGTAGGACAATCTAGATGTAGACCAGGGGCGAAGAGCATAAGGCCGCGCGTACTTTGGATCACGCACTCTAGAGTGCATCAGGCCCACCGCATTATCAAACACATAAGCGCTTTAGCGCATTTGGCTTTCAACGCAGTTTGATAACCGGTGCAGTATTCTTCGACATAGCGAAAGCGTTCGACAAAGTCTGGCACAACGGCTTATTATATAAGCTCTACAAACTCGGTGTGCCAGATCGTCTCATGCTCATCTTACGGGACTTTTTCTCAAACCGCACCTTCCCCTACCGCATCGGAGAAGCGATATCCTCCCCCCGTCCTATCCGCGCAGGAGTCCCTCAAGGCTCTGTGCTCTCCCCCCTAATCTTCACGCTATTCACTAGCGATATCCCGAAGAGTAGAAAGGCGCAGTTGGCTCTGTTCGCAGACGATACGGCCATCTACTACAAGGGTTCCGGCTCTGACTCGATAGCCCGCACTCTCCAAACCTCCGTCGACAAGCTCGGTGCCTGGTTTAGAAAGTGGAGGATCGAAGTCAACCCAGACAAAAGCCAAGCGGTTCTCTTTTCAAGACCGAAAAAAAGGTGGAAACCCAACCTCCCCCGACCAATCACCATGTTCGGCAAGTCTATCCCCTGGGAGAAGCGAGCCAAATACCTAGGTGTTGTCCTCGACCAGCATATCTCCTTTAGCGACCAAATAAAGTAGGACCGCTCGCGAGCCGCTTTCGCTCTAGTTAGACTCCACTCCATCCTGAATGCACGTAACAAAATGTCACTAAAGTGCAAATTGCGTACGTACACGGTGGCTGCGTGCATTCGTCCAATCATGACCGCGGGAGCCATCTTTGCACAAGCAAAGCCCCACCATATTCATAGGATGATTCATACGTTAGGAACGAGATCCTCTATCTCGACCTAAAGATTCCCACAATCCACCAATTTCTTAAACGCAATTTCAAGCGTTTCTTTGAGTTCGCCGCCAAACATCGCAACCCTCTGGTTGTTGAGTCCGCCAATTATGTCCCTAGTAGAATTAGTGAGATCCGCCGCCTGAGGCAAATCCTTACCGACCCAGACGACCCCATAACCCTCCTCCAGGAGAGCAATAGGGCCACAAGTACAGTTCACAAACACAGACACCGACCTGCATTCCAACCTCGCCAAATTTAATATGTTATCTATCCTTGATCCAGCCTGTCCCAACTTGCTGTCCTGCTCCCCGCCGAACTAAGCCGAGGTCCTTACCCCAAAGGGGGTGCCCTTAGCGAGCGCTCGCCTAGTTTTAATTAGAATATTTTTTGCCCCTGGCTAGAGGCTTTGAGTGTAGTAGGTTAAGGCAGCCACAGGAAAGCTCGGTTAAATAGTCATGACCTCAGAGGTCAGCTACGAGATGCCCTATAAAAAAAAAGATGCGTTTTACATACGAATTTCACTCGTGCATACACGTACTAACACCCCCGCTCCCGATTCCAAATGAAGAGTCCACAGAAACAATGATCAAAGTCACTTCAGGAGAATTTTAAGAAAACAGAAGTGACATACACAAACGCAGTATGACTTAAAATCACTGCTGATATAATATTTATAACAGTATTTTATACCATTTAAAAAAGAACTATGTTTTTAATTTATGATTGAATATTTAAGATTTTCTTCAGTTAGGCTGAAACCGAAATTACATTAATGATCTAAGTCTTACTGAAAAACCTCTCTAGTAAGACTACTAAGAAACTTTATCAGATTATTATAATTATAGTTTTGGCAGATTATCATCATATTCCTGAGAATTTCTTGTACAAAATTGTTTCAAGTGTTGTAAATCTGTGTAAAGAGGCATTTTTACTGGGATAAGCTCGCTGTAAGACTTCTCAGGTTGATTGGTTTTTACGTTTTTTGGTGTGATTATTGTCCATGACACTATTGATACTACATTCACTGTCAGACATGATGAACTAGCAGCATAAAATGACTTCTCATTTCTCAACTTGAAATTTGGATAGTCGTTCAAAAGCATAAAAGAAAGATCAAAGTCATAGACTCTGATCGTTTATTTTATCAGTACGGACCATGATAATTATTAACTTTTATGCCGAAAATTAATAGCTAATTTTTGGGAACTATGAACGTTATTAGCCTTTTTATGATTCATACCAGGTAAGCTTAGCCTTTAGTGAACTAGATGGCGGTATTAACTAGAAACTTCTTTCAGAGTGATTTTGATCATTAAATTCTTTCCGTGGACTCTTCAAATAGAAAATGAGCGTGCAGACTGGGTGCGACTAACTGTGCGTTTGCACTGGCGAAACATTCACGACAAAACATGTTGAAATCTTTAGTTTCTGTCAAAGTTCTATACAATATTTGACAGGAACTAGAGATTTCAACATGTTTTGTTGTGATGTTTCGCCAGTGCAAACGCACAGTTAGTTGTATTCGTATAGTGCCGACGTCCGAAAACAATTCGAACTTATATCACCCTAAAACTACCCATTTGATGGAGAAAAACATATCCAGTGTGCGCACTCAATTCGTAAGACCGTGGTCGTACGCGTACGCACAATTGAAATTCGTACGAAAACGCATCCTTTAGCTGAGATTTAAGCGAAACTCAAGTATTTCAAACGTATAGTCTTCGGACTAGCTTCTCTCAAAAAGCTATAATGCCCTTCGCATTCAGTATAACAATGGATTCGGGATGTTGTTGGCAGCTGCCACGCATCTGTAGTGCTTCGGGTATCTACGCGGATGAGTAAACTGACGGCTTCGCTGCGATCAGACGCAAGCTTGAGGGGATGCTAACTCGCGCGCGCATGGTATGTTTCGCAGAGTGCGTGCCAGCTCCAACAGTCTCCTGAGTGTTATTGGTAACAAACTGGATTGTCCTGTCCTGTACTGCTTAAGCTAGCTACGTGTATCACTAATAAGTATGTTGTTTAGGTCATAATGTTTAGTAAAAATGTTGAGTAAATAGTAACACTACTAACATAGCTTGTAAGTGAATTGTTACTAACGCCATGGGTCCATATTACTCGAAAAAAAGGTTTTATTATTTTAAAAACCGAAAAATAATAGAGTATTTAATTTTCAGTACTCAGGAGTCCGTTGGAAGAAGTTATTTCATTAAATATATCTGCATCAAACATTAAAAACAAGTCACTGACTTGTGGTATCAACAACACGGATTTAGAAAAACCAAACGCGAGGCTGGTATTCTTGTCAGATGTTCCTGACAATGGTATGTAAATAACATCTGTTTTTTTTTCTCCTTATTATTTACTTTATTTATTTTTACAGATTTTACATTTACCAAGAACAATAATATCTATAAAAATAAGTAGACTACAAATATTCAAAACGGTTTGTTCCGCATTCGCCCCATGAAGTTTCGGCCCACACAAAAAAATCCTTGTTCATCCCACATTTTATTCCCTTTTGATCCCCAAATCGTTTGTTTTATTTATTTATTTTATCCAACGTAACTATAGAGGTATGAGGAACGGGGTGTAAAGTTCACTCATCTTCCAAAGAAACGGGAGGATGCTTCTACCAGACGGGTGTTGTGTCTGGCAAGAGCCCGACGATTGATGTCGGGACGTTGTATATCTGTAGACACTCGTCGCGCGGTAAACTCTACTTGCGCGATGCAGGATTTTGCGTGACTTCAGTGTGATGCGTAGTTTGCATGTGGCGTTGTAGATCCACAGTTATTAAAAACAATATTGTTAATATAAACATATGATCTATATATGAAATTATCATAATTTTCAGATGTTCGTATTCGCGGCCTGCCTAGAGATAACATCCTGTACCAGTATACGAATGATGAAGATCAATGGACTATTGAATATCAATACTCTGTGAACGATACTCTTAACTTAACTTGTGTATGGAATGGAGGATTTCATGTTTCCCACACACATCACCTGAGTCCATATCCAAATCTGTTTGAGTGGAAATTCGAAGGTATAATATGCCTGTTATATTACAAAACTTATATATAATTACTATACACTTGCCTCTCAGTGTTGAGGATCATGACTCCTCCCTGGATCTTGCAGATGTCTTGTCTTGTTTTGGCACCAAATATTTCAGTCCTGACAGAGTCCTGAGCCATTCTTGAGGCTTCCTGAAAAGGTAGTCCTAGGGACTGGAGGATTGGTTCGGTACACCGTTTTGCTCGTAGAAACCTTCGTTTTACCTGGACCTCTAACATAACAGAGTGAATTTTAGAAATGGGACTTCGGGCTCTGTATTGTTGTCATTTCTGGGTGATCAACAAACGGTACCTACCTACTATTCTAATTTTATTTTATTTCACTAACTAAACAAGAACCCAGGTAGGTACAAAAGGTACCTATGAGTAGGTTATTTATAAAGCTGCTCATTTCAGCTGGTTAATGTCAAATATGGTTTTAATAATCAAACATGACTGTGGCGACGGGAATTCAGTCCGTCGACAGTAGCTTATGTTATAATAGGTGTAATTTACTAGTACAAGAATATTTGACAAAACTCAATTATACGGACACGAAAAAACTACTGGAAATATTAAAATAAACTTAATAGTAGGTATTCTCTACCTTATTTACTTTAATATTATTCGTTAATTTATTTTAACTTAATATAATATAATTTAGTTTTAAAATAATATACTTACCAAATTAATTACTCTTACAATCATTGAAAACATTGTATCTTCTTTTATAAATGTTAATTTGTGTAATGCTGGCCTGAAACACAGGTTTTCATAAACCTAGATCAGGCAAGTCTACTTTACATCTAGAATTAATTTTTCCTCAATTGCAATTAATGTAAATCATTATCTTACTTTATACTTGAATAAATTTTTTATTTATTTAGTAACAGCAGGATTACAGGCACAAGATGACGCAACACGTAATTTCAAAACGAGAAACCACTCTCATTATACACCGTGACAGGTTGTACGTTATTTATAGATACAACAGTTTTATAGAATTTCGTTTCACATAAAAAAACTCATTTTATCATTTCATAGAATAATCAATACGCAGAAATCTTACTTTGAAAATTTTTAAATCATTGGTTTTTGGTACAAATGAAATGTTATGTTTCGATATTCATTTCATTAACAAATCAAATACTTATTCTTTATCCTCATATTGTTTAGTTAATATAAAAACGTATTACCAAGAAAAACATTAAATCGAGTAACAATTTCTAAACGATTTAATTCATACCTTTGACAAAATGCATACCTTCCTATAAAATTACAACACCGCGTTCACAAAAACAATGCGGATTAATTTTAGTCAAGCAGGAAAACAATCTTGTTATTCTCATTAATGACCCTAATTTTGTAATTGCGACCAATTTGGGCGTAGCTCTCGCCGGCCGCTGCCGCGGTACCGCTCGCTTCGATCGCTCGGCTCGTGCGTAGGTCACAGTTCTAATCTAACCTAACCTATTTGTTCGGAATGCCCTAATAGTTATATTATTAGATCGTGCTCGTATCATAGTTAGAAGATTGAAGACTTTTTTATTTTAATATTATTGCATTTGTTTCTGGTCCAATACAGAACGTTGATTAGTAGAGTTGATTGTTTGAACTGTTCGCTGGTACGAGTATGTATAAATAATCTACGTGACCATCACACCCGGGCTTTTAAACGTTTATGATTATCATTATCACTCCTGATTATGATAGTGAAATTGCCAACTTACGTGCTTATAAATAAAATAAATAAAGAAATAAAAATAACAAATAAATTATTTATGTACAACTGACGATCATTATATTCATTTTCATTATATTTACTTTAAAAAGACTTTACTGAATAAATTTTGATACAGGCAGAATGGGTGGAAAAAATGTAGCTAGATAGAAAATGATATTACTGATTTATCAATTATGAACTTAAGTGTATTAAATGTTGACATTTTGAACTTAGGTATAATGACTATCGACATTTTTAATCATTCGATATTTAAATCACTCGGTATTTCAATCCTAGACATTTTAATCTTAGGTATAACAATTTTCGATATTACCTGTAGGTACCTGTAATTTACGACGTTCAAATTATGTACACATATTTATTTATAAAATTATGGATAGCCTATCGTCTATTTTTACATTTTCGTTGAAATAAAATACCATTGAAAAATACACCGAACAAACAATATTCTTTATAAAATAATTATACTGTTTGATAAGTTTGTTAAATAAAAAAATGTGACTATAGAATTCATTGAATTGTGTTTCTGTGAAATATGTTTCATTCAATTAAATATTCGCTAAAACAATAATATTCGAAATAAAAATACAAGGATCAAATATTATAAGAAACATTTGCTGCGAAACGAAATTCTATGAAATTTCTGTCTGCGAAACAAGGGAATATCATCATGTGACATTTTAAGCCTCGCGCAGACTAGCGCGACGCGACGGCGCGACGCGACTCGAACAATAAAATTTCTAAGAAAACTTCACGGTATAACAATAACTGGTGTCGCGTCGCGCTAGTCTGAACGAAGCTTTAGTCGTCTTACAAAAGCAGGCCACTTCATGTATCTAATGACTACTAAACATTCATATAAATAAATTGATATATTGTAACAATTTTTTTATTGCTCCTAGAGGTATTTTATGTCGGGTACTCAAAGTCAAAGCATTTATTTCAATTAAACCATTTACAGGCACTTTTGAATTGTCAAAGAGTCAGTCAGTTAGTCAGAAAGTTGAAGCTAGTTGCCCATTCCAAAACGTAGATTTCTATGGAGAAGCTCGGGCAAGAAACTCCAAGGACACTCTTTTAAATATAGAAATTACAAAATCCTGGGTACATTGAGTGGCCCTTTGTAAGACGACTAAAACGTCACGGTGTATACACCGTCAGTTTGCTGGATAAATATTACCTTAGAAGTAAAGTTTTTGGCTTGCTTTTTCTGTGCCACTTCTGGGCAAAGGCCTCATTCACTCCACTCCAGAAACTTATTACCATCGGGTGACCACTCAAAATCAGCGCTGTGCTGTGTGTCATATTTATATTCATATCTTTATTTGCATTCCATAATGTAGGTATAAAAAAGGCACAGCAAAAAGTATAAAATTAATTTATAATATAAAAAAAAAAAAAAAAAAAAAAATAAGTAACATTCAACCATTTTTAAATATGTTCTAAAATTAATTGAGATCAGTTAGGTTGTGGTACATAATAATTATTTGGTATGGTCAATAAAATTTAACATAATGTCATATTATAATATGTATCTATGTATGTATGAATATGTGTATGGTGTCTGTTAGTGTTAAATAATTTTTAAATTTTAGTCGTTTATGTATTCGTTTATTATGTAGTATGCTTTTTTAAATAAATATTTGCTTTATCTTATTTATAAATGTCGTATCCAGTGAAACCAGCGATAACATAAAAAAAAAAATACCAGATGGTAGTTAGGTATTAATTATTTATATGGAAATTACATACGGGCTATTTGAATGTAGTTTCATGTGTGTTCCCCATAGCACAGCATCATGCTGAGTGGAAGCGTTCTTGTGGCAGTCATGACGTGCAGCTTAATGCTCGTGATTACATAATGTAGATGTATTTTGTTTAATTTTTCTGATCACTTATCTTTTTTGTAAGCACGTGTTTCTGTGACAAATAAACCTGGTAAAAAGGAAAGGAATAACATCCGTTTTTTTTTTAGCTAAAACAAATGGTTCTGAAGCAATTAACATTCCAAGCACGCCAATTAAGTTTTCAAAAATACCATTTACGAAGATTTTGGATGCAACCCACAGCGGAACTAAAATAAAATGTATTTATTTTCCAAACGGAAAGCATGGCCTTCGTACTATAAATAAAATAGTAGAGATAATCCTGCGATTGAAACCGGAATTGGTTTTAGAAGAAAACAGGAAAGATGACCCTCCAGGTGAGTGATGACCATTTATTTTAATGATCTTTCTAAAAAGGAATTAGATAACTTTTAAGCCAACGAGAACCCTTTCCGACCGCATCATCGAAGTTAAGCACTACCTTTTAGTGCAGACTAAACAGAGGTAGAATAAAATAACTTCTAATAAATATTACAGAGAGGTAACGTTGTCAGTTTTTATGTATAGTTACCTCATACCATACTGGTGTAGCGTGTGTGTGTGTGTGTGTGTGTGTGTGTGTGTGTGCAGTGTGTGCTAGTGTTTTTAGAAATTACTCTCTGAAAACACTGATCCAATTACAAAAATTATTTCACTGATAGTGAGCTTCACTATGTATAAGTGACATGGGATACTTTTTATTTGGAAATCTCTATATGGATGAAACCGTGGCTGCAGCTAAAGTTATAAATGAAGGTGAAACTATCAGAAACAGTAAGAGAACGTAAGTTTTTTTTTAATTATCACGGCCCCGTTCCCGCAAGTACACGTCCCGGAGCGGAGGGCCAAGATTTCTAATAATCTCGATAAAGTTAATTAAAAAACAATCTTACTTTAAAGTACCATCAGCACGAAAAATCTTAATAACGTTTATTTGATGTCACCCAGTTGATGAAAGACAAACATTAATGCCCGATTACGTAATGGATCATTAACACTAATGATTTCATTAATTTAATCAAAGAACCATTCAAATCGAGTCGAATGTTGCTTTTCGCAACAAGTTAATGGAAATTTGTATTTAATGACAGCTTTAAAAGTTAAAGTTCGTTTCTGCAACTGGGTATTATTGTTATACTTAACTTCAGGAATAAATGATAAGTTCTAGATCATGGTTGAAATAACCGAGTCTGGTGTACATTATGGTATAAGACTCACCTGAATATTTACAAACACACTCTCAATATCCAATTTTACTGCACCACCACAATTTATAGTTTTTTTTCCTACAATACCCAGCACTAGAATTTTTATTCCATGCCATCCTATCCACGATGATTTACTTTAAAACAAAATGAGTTCGCTGTCGGATAGTGTGCGGTGTGAGTGATGTTACGAGTGAACTTTACAGAACAGAATTAATTTGTAGTAAACCTATTTACACTGTTCATTCCAGGTATCGATTTGGTGCCTCAGATAGTCCCTATAACTGCTGCTGTTGGAGTCACTATTTTCATCATAACGATGGTCTGCCTAGTTTTATGGCGCAAAAGGACGAAACGGGTCAATCTTATTGAGGTAGGTACTTAGGCACAGTTAATAACTGTGCGCTTGGAGCTGTCAAAATCGTAGGTTGTTAGTCTTGAATTAACCCACCCGGTTACCTCCTCAGTGCCCTGACGCATCTTAATACGGTCTACACAACTCGTGTCGTCTCCACAGTTCAGTACTGTATATTCGTTAAGTTGTTATTGTTGTTATTTAAACCACTGTAATATTTTGACGCCGACAGGCGCACAGTTATAAAAATTGGGTTATAATCTTTTGTTTTCAGAGGATGTATAATAGTACACCAAATTTTTACCAGATAAGTCAAGTCCCGTTGTATCAGCAGATGAGCCTATTTCTATAGGACTAAATTCAGACTCCAGCCTGATACAGAGAATTTACAACTCGAAAACTTCGGATTTGAAATGGGCAATGTGGGACTGGTCGCACCCACCAGCACAATGTTTGGCAGTCATGTGACCTCAAGACCAACCAGCTAGTCGAGTCAGTCAAAGTAATAAATGTTTATTTTCATTTCAGAACGCATATGATAATCTCTCAAATCAAAACGACAGTCCAATACCAGCGTTTCCAAGCCAATGGGAAGCTAACTACGACGATTCAAATTACGCTAAAATTGATGAGGGAATTATGCAAGAGAATTACAACTATTCAACAGAAAACGACAAATTATACAGCATGCCATATAAAAGACAGAGTAATACGAGTGAGAATCATTACACTGAAATAGACGATTATTTAAATCCTAAACCTGATGGATTAGAAGTCAATCGGAATACTGCTCAATCCTCCAATTACAATAAACAAATAGATACACTTAAAGTAACACCATCTCACAGTTCGAACAATGCAAGTTATAACAATTTTAGTGATTCAAAACAAGGCACTTACGACAAATTAAGACACAACGATTTACCTATCAATCATGTTTATGAAAATTACAGCAAAGTACAAAAACCGAGTAAAAGTAAGAGTGTTACTTTTAGACAAGTGAGCAATGACTTAGGATCGGGACGTAATTACAGTGAAGGAAATTCCAGGCAAGATGGTGGGAATAACGACCGTAAAGTAAAACAAAAAAATGATGGTTATTACGCTAATACGGGCCAAGATATCTACATGCAACCTGGGGTTATGCATGAGAAAGATAACTATGAAAATCAGTTTCTTCAAAATGAGAAAACTAACAATTCAGACTATGCTGAACCTTATGGTGAGGTTGGAATAAGTTGCAAAAACGACTTTTATGGATAAACTGATAAACGAATTAAATAAAATGACAGAAAAAAAAACAAAAGCCTGTTTGCATGAGTTTTGCCAAGCAACTTACAAAAATAAACAAGAAAAGTAAAAACCGATTACAAGAAGAAAATAAAAAGAAAAAGAATACGTAGGGAGTGATACAGTTTTAGGAAGTAGGATGCTGAGTGTTGGTTATAAAAATGGCCTTGCATTTAGTGAGGGCAATAAGTTTAGAAAAATAGAAAATAGTTTATTGTCTAGGTAATACAATAAGCAGGTTAACACCAAATTGAGACAACATCAGTAGCTTAAATATTACCTATAGCTATGTCACAAAATATTATTTGTTAGTGAACCCCAAACTAGACAGTTAGTCTGTATCTTGGGGCTCGGGGTACGAATTCCAGAGTGGAGACTTTAGAGGTGATTTCAGGTGTTGTATTGTATATCTGGTACAACACAACGCCTGAAATCATCAAGCATAGTAATTAATTTATATATAAGAAAATTATTAACATTACCTAGACTTGAAATGGTTTCTCTTAAGAGAACTCTCTTACAGAACTTAGTGATGGAAAGTTCAAAACCCACATCAAACGTGTCCTTATCAAAAAAACATATTCTATGATCAAAGACTACGTTGAAGACAAGGAAGTTTGGCAATAAATCCTTCTGCACATGTGGCTTCCCTGGTACCTCAATTACGGCATTACTATGTAAATGTCTATTAACAAAATTAAGCTCCCAAATTAAGATGATTATTTTATTTTACCTATTTTTTTTTTCTTTTACGTACTTTTTTGACATAAACTTTTCGTTATTTGACAATAACTTCAATAGACTATATTTTTTATTAAATTAGATTTGTTACAGCTTTAGTGGCAGTCATGTCATTTTGTTTAAATAGGTTTTCAATTTGTTTATTTTTTATATAGATTCTCTTCTTTACAAGAGGCCTCCTCTCATACCTACAAACACTGTAACTTGAAAAGATTGTAAATACCATTTACTTTTAAAAGAGTACCGTGGAGTTTCTTGCCGGCTCTTCTCCATAGGAAACGACCGTGGAACCGTGCACCTAGCACGTTTCATAAGTGCCCTTGTACATAGGTTTATGTGAAATAAAAATATTTTGAAATTTGAATTTGAGAAATTGTAAACTACTAATAATTTAGGAATAAGTAAATAAGATACTCATAGATGTACGTATAATTCATTAGTATGTAAATATATTTTTACTAGTTTAAAATGATTATTATTTATGGCGCCTAGCAACACAATGCTCATGATGGACAGTTTTAAATAAAAATATTAGCCGTAAAGGCAAACAGATGCGACCTGACTCAAATAAAACAATATCTAAGAAAACTTCACTGTAGAACAATTACCGGTGTCGCATCGCGCAACAAGTCGCGCCTGTCTGCACGAGCCTTAAAGTTTGTTTCTTAAGAAAGCGGTGAACGGTCACACAATAACAGTAGGTATTGGTAGAAATGGTAGATTTTTATATCGGCCATAAAGATAAAAAGATCATTTACTTGTCCGAAACATGAGTGGCACAACACACATGGCTTGCAAGATGTTACAATTAAATTATATTAACAGTTATGTTTTGCCTTAACGGCTTACAGAAACCTACCTACTTATTGTAGGTAGGTTTTAACCTACCTACTTATTGTAGGTAGGTTTTTGTATCAAATATATAAATTATGAATTTATCCATTATTCAAATGATTAACAGCCCAAATTAGAATTTAAAAAAATAAAATGTAAGTTCATGTTAAATTAATAGTATCAACTATAATATATAATACATTTAGTCAATTGAATGTCAAAGTAATTAGGAATACACAATTACAAGAATTAACTTAATTTAACAAAAAAAAAACATTAAGTAAAAGGCAGAACCGCTATCCTTGGAAACAAAAGCTTTACCAACCAACTTGTGATGTCCTGACACAGCAATGTCGACCTTTTTTTTTTTTTTAACTATGGCATCTCGCAGGTATACCACTAAGGTATTTACTGCTTAACCGGACTGTCCTGTGGCTGCCTTAAGCTTACTACACTCAAAGCCTCCAGCCAGGAGCAAAACTTTTCTAAATTAAAATTAGGCGAACGCTCGCTAAGGGCACCCCCTGTGGGGTACGAACCTCGGCTTAGGGCGTCGCTGAGGGGAGGACAGCAAGATGGGACAGGCTGGATCAAGGATATATCTATTTATTTATTTATTTTATTTATTTAACCATTTATGTACACACAAAAATAAACAGACAAGATTATAAGAACAGAAAAATACGTACAAAGGTGATGCTTATTTCTAATGAAATCTCTTCCAGCATACCTGCGATAGGACAGAGGGTAAAAAGAGATGTAGACACCGTGTGTAAGAGTAGAGAGAAAGTAAAATACATAAAATCAAAAACAATTCACTTAATAAAATAAAACAAATTATATGACAATCATCATATTATGGGGGGATATCATTATTATTATGAGGGGAATTTAAAGCTACGCGCTCAGCTGCGGCGCGGGCTGGCGCTTCATCGGACAAGCAATGTCGACCATTGAACCAACCAAATATAACGCTGAGACTTCTATTAAACAGATTGGATGAATAAAATGCCCTCATAATTAGAGTCGTAACGGAACCTGCTTTATGCCTTCGAAAGTTGGCATCATTGGCAGCTTTGTTCCACCAACTGTTGAACATATACCACCTCCGTTTGTGCCATGCTTCCCTGGTCTGTGCGAGTCTCATCCAGGTCCGGAGTAATAACAGAGGTCTAATAATAAAAAAAATGGCTCCAAGTATGCGAAGCGTCTATATATTTTAAGTAGGCCATTATTAAAGGCACTTTTTAACGTCATTTGCAAGTTTGTTACACTTTTAATAGTAGTTTATGAAACTGTTGCATAATGAGGGGTATTAAAACATGAATGTTATTATTATTACACTTGTGTATTAATACCCTACTACTGCCGCCATGTCCAGTAGCAAGTTTAGTGATACTGTGTAGTGGAGCCGGTTTAGTTTATGAACTACAAAGGAATTGGTTAGAAGGTGACAAAACCGTATAACTGTCATTACTTTGTGAAATATAGTTATAGTTTTGATTACCAATAGGGGGCTATTTTTCTTATGACTATGACTACTGCCGGACCACCAATGCCAATCGCTTTCATAATTGGTAAATAATTAGTACTCAATTGGTACTCGAACAACAAAATTGGTACCCTAGTAGTTTTCAAGAAAATCGACTTTGAAGGTGGTCCGGCTATAGTAAATGTATGTGCACGAGTGTACACCTAAACAGCTCAATACCATTGACAACTTAATTTGGTCGGGTTATACGCGGAATGTATTCCCCGTTTTTCTTCCTGAAAATGCCTCTAGAGCAGTGGTTTTTTTTCATAAAATTAGGGTCTGTATAGGCATGTCCCTGTCATTTCTTTTTTTTTCAGCAATTAATAAGTAAGGAAACTATGACCCTCCAAATATTACAAAAATGCCCCATTTAACCGCCGTGATTAAAGGACTACCAGACTATTTCGGAAAAGATTTTAACATAAAAGAAAATGATAGGAACCTAGAAATACTCTTGCTTAAAATTTTAATATATTTTTTTTTATTGAATCGGATCAGTTTTCGAAGAGAAAAAAGGGGAATACCAAACGTCGTTTTTCGTCAAAAAATTTGTGATATAATCGGTCTGAGCTGCAGTTGTCCCTATCGCACTTTACGGGGGCAGACTTGAGGTAAGGGGTCAGACTTACACGTATACAATGTGGATCTGGACTTACGACATTAAATTAAAACGAGCACAGTACTAGTTCATAGAAACATTTTAAAATACGAAGATTAGTAGTTAATGGAAAATTTAAAAATTGCAATTTTCAAACAAAATAAATAGCAGAATCGACTGCATAAAAAGTAAACACGCTTTATCTACGAAAAGTCACTAACCTGTTGCGCGGCCCGATGCGGGTCGCGGCGGGGGGCGGCGCCTGCGCTGCGGTGCGGGGCGTAGGTGGACGTGGGTAGGTAGTTTAGTCGGAGAACAACAAATTAGCGGCATAAACTCACTAAGTTGCGCGTTGTTAATTAAAAGATCACTGGTTGAATAATTAATCACATAATATCACATCACAATCAGAATTTACATCAATAGTCAAATTTATAAATTTTCAAGGTTTCTACCGTTGTTCATTATGCACAAGCGACATCGATACCTAATTAACTAACTAATATTAAACTAACACTGAACAATATGTCACACTACACTGTCGTCTTTAATCACAAATAACAACTAATTTTTTTCGCAAAATCACAACAATACGCGCGCGGCTCGTCTCGTGATAAAAAAAGTAGCCGTGTGCGCTCCTCAAAGGGCACCGCTGCACTGACTGCGACTGAGTCCCGAGACTGCCGAAAAAATTCCGCTCACACACACACTCGCAATTGTCTATGCACCACTAATGCATAATTTGCGTAAGTAATATTTCTTTTTCTTTCTAATTGTAGTATTATTTTGTGGGACTGGGCGGGGCGCGTCAGAGTGGAATCGTATGACACCTTTCTCTGTCTCTCAAGCATATTGAAACGTAGAGGATAGAATCGTACGTTTTGCACAGGTTCTTCACCTTACAATGTTTACCTATTATTACGGACTCAGATCTACATCATTTTGAAAAATACGAAAATGAAAAATAATTTCCTGTGGCTAAAGTATTCATTGGATTTGATTGATTTTTTGTATACGGGTGAAGAACATGACACTCTTTATGTGGTTTTGAGGAATGTCAAGCGTCCTGCTCCACATTGTATAACTAGGGAAGTGGCAATAGGGATGATGACTAAAAAATGTTTTTTGTCCGTAATGTAGATTATGAAAAAATAACGTACACGTATTTTTTTCTTTTTTTACGTTATCAAAAGATTACGGCGATACATTGAGTTATAATGTGCCATGACATCACTTGTATGTAGATTTTATACATACTTGTGACGTATTAACCCCCACACCCCAACTTTAATGCGTTGTACCTGAGGCATTTTTTATTAACGGCCCTGCGCGCCGATGACGCTATTACGCTTAGGCCCGGCTCGCATTCCGACAGCGTGACGTCATTCTGACCTTGTTTACATAAAACGTTCCTCTATTGTTTCTATGCACTTGAGGCTCATAATGTAAACTGCTTTGATTTTGTGAATAAACAGACCATATTATTATGTGTAAGCCGAGCTCGTGTTCTGAGAATTTTATTTATAACAAAATAATAAAAACAGATAACTGGCTGAAATGTGTTTTGTTCCTGTTTCGTCTATTTTTGATAAAACTACTAAATCAATGTACACAAAATTGTATGATTAAATATAATAACTCCTTATAAATGATAATTTAACAACTTACCTTCGATTATTCCACAAAAACAATAAAAAACAATTCTTTTATAGTGAATCACACGCGCACTCCGTTCTGTGTCAAACGTCAGTTTTTACTTACTTTTTTTTTATTTCTCATAGTGTATATTTTTGCTTTTAGTTGATTTACTTGACAAGAATATTTATCAGACCATTGACTAAAAATGCCACAGAGGATATTAGACTTTAATTATGAGTACAAATAGAGATGGAAGCCGCATAAAATCACTGTCCAACATGTTGGACAGCCGGGCTTGACGGCCGGGGCGAAGTGACGTCCTTGAACGTCACCCCGCCGGGAACCGGTTAATATGATAAAGCCAAAAATACGTGTCTAATATTTTTTTATTATCTGACTGACGGACTAAATAGAATTTCTTTTTTTTGACCCAGGCATCATCCCTATTGTCGATTGACTGCTGCGCTGAGTGTCGCCCGTTCGTTTCCCGCACGGGTCAAATATTTGTATGTTTATTGAGTACTAACTTTGTCTTGCAGAGTACTAATTTTCTATGTAGGTTTGAGCAAAGCGACAAGCTCCTCAAACTTGGAATCAGTCGTGGTCCTGCTGAACGAGCGCGCGAAAGTTATCATCGTTGATTTCTCGGTAAATGAAAATGTTTTAGTTCTGTTTTTTTTACGAATTGTATCACATATAAGGGTACTAATTATTTGTATACTTAGAATAGCTGTAGCATGGTCCCTTTTTCGTCGCTCATGGTGGTACTGCTGAAGGGAGCGTGACTACCGCCTCCTACTCCGCCTTCAAAATAATTTTTCTCGAAAACTACTAAGGTACCAATTTTGTTGTTCGAGCTCTAATTAGTACCAATTGAGTACTTATTATTTATCATATATAGAAGCAATTGGCGTTGGTGGTCACGGACAATTTTTCTTTTATAAATCTATTTTTCTTAATTTTTCCCGTACACGTACTCATAATAAAACAGACCCCGTAATCAGTTGTAGTTATACAGCTGTTTATGGAGTCAACGGCCGCGGGCATCGCGCCTTTGAAGTTTCACCTTGTATGAAGTATAGGTACAGTACTAATGTTTAAAATAAAACCAATGGTTATTGCTATAATTTTTATTTAACAATGATTTTCTTTATTTGATCATTCATTTATAATAATAAAATAGTTAATAAAAAAATTTATATTAATTATTATGGTTTTATTAAAAATAAAATAAATAGTAAATAAAAATATGTAGGTAAGTTTTAATTTAAAAATCATATTTATGACATTTTTATTGCATAAATATCATAAAGATATGGTAACTGCTTTAATTTTTAGCTCATAGCAGAATGGCCTTTGGCTGGCTTATCACTCAAAAGTTCTATATGGACCAATAGCGATATGGAATACCTCATCTTAACCCTTGTGCAAAAGAGCATCACGATCTGACCCGACCATTTTGAGAAAAATACACTTTTATAATATACAGGCTGGATATATTCAGACGGGTCGTAAGGGCAGGCCGCATTTTCCGCCTCCTGCCGGAGGCTATACGCGGGGATCGTGCGGTCCATGGCCCTGTACGGGGCACCGGTGTGGGCACGTTCATTGAGGCGGCGGCCTGCCCGCCGGTTGAACGCGTCCCAGAGGGTCATGGCCACCCGGCTGGTCCGGGGATACCGCACGGTCTCCGGTGAGGCGGCGAGCCTCCTTGCCGGATTGCCGCCATGGGATCTGGAGGCAAAAGTCCTCGCGCATATTTGGGAGTGGCGCGAGGAGGCGAAACGCCGGGGCTTGACTCCGATGCCGCGAGAAATCGCGGCACAGCGGACAGAGCTCCGACGGGATCTCATGGCATCATGGAGAGTGCGATTGTCGCAACCCAGTGCTGGGCACGCCACTATTGCGGCGATAAGTCCCCTCTTTGAGGAGTGCCTGGAGAGGCGCCACGGCGTCCTCACCTTCCGCCTGACGCAGGTCCTCACCGGACACGGTAGTTTCGGGAGGTTCCTGTTTTGGATAAGGCGGGAGGTAACGCCCGGGTGTCATCACTGCGTGGATCGCCCGGAGGACACGGTGGAGCATACTGTGGAGGTCTGCCCGGCTTGGGCAGAGCACCGCCGTGTCCTCGTGGAGGAGATCGGTGGCGGGGATCTCTTACGTCCGGCCGGCTGACACCTCCTTCTGCGAAGCAGTAATGCTCGCGAAGGAGGAAGCGGAACGCGTGAGGGAGAGGCAAATTTCGCGCCCTCATGCCTCTAGCCGCCACAGGAGGAGTCGCCCTGGGCATCGGGCGTCGGGAATCACAGGTCGATTCCTGGCCACCGTAGGCGCGTTGTGTGTTGTCAGCAAGTGAAGGGGCCGATGGGACCGATACCGTGGCCCCTGGCAACGTAAAGATAACCGAAGGAACACGGGTGGGTTTTAGTCAGTAAGAGTCTGACACGCCCTCAAAGTCATTTGATGATTTCCCACACAGAAAAAAGGGCAGTCCGCATTTAGTTTTTGTAAAAAAATGTTTAGTGTAAATTGCACGAAACCTTTTTTTATTTAATTCATGATTGAATCTGTAAAAATCTCTAGGGGAACAATACTGAGGTTAGAGCATTAGAAATGTCACAAATGGCAAAAATCTTTTCATAAAAGTAATTAGTAGTGACCAATCATTTTATCCAAAATCTTTTATATGTCACCGTATTCTTATCAAATTATGAACTTCGTGGGTTTATAATCTATCAGTATTAATTCCGTTAGATTATAAACTTTCGATAAATTATGAACTGCAACACACTATTTACAATTTAATGCATGATTTTGCTTTTAAAAGTATATTTTTCTCGAAATTGCCGGGTCAGATTTTGATGCCTCATTGCACAAGGGCATAGAATATGAAGTATAGCTTCACAAACATCGAAACCGTATCGCTATTGGTTCACAGACCACTTCCCATACTGAACACTCTCCTTTATACTTACTTATATTTTAAAATGTTATTAATTATCACGTAAAGCTATGTAGGACGGTTTTATAAAATATTATTTAAAATATCATTTTGTACTTCTTAAAAATCAATCAAGTTGTACCTACAATTTAAAAAAATAAAA
Source organism: Xanthia togata (assembly GCA_963853775.1). Classification (NCBI taxonomy): domain Eukaryota; kingdom Metazoa; phylum Arthropoda; class Insecta; order Lepidoptera; family Noctuidae; genus Xanthia; species Xanthia togata. The sequence continues at coordinate 6,057,240 of OY970817.1, read as the reverse complement.
ACTAACTACCTCGTTGGTCCTAAGGTCGCAAGCGACTGCTGAGGTCTTAGGTTCGATTCGATTCCCAACTCAAGCAGTTATATTGGGATTTGCCCATTAGCGGATGGAGTGAGCCCATTTGAAGGCAATAGGTTTTTAGTGGCATGAGGAACAGGGTGTAAAGTTCACTCATCCTTTATAGAAAAGGGAGGATCCTCCGACCAGACGGGTGTCGTGTCTGGCGGGCATCTGCCAATTTTTTGATGTCGGATAGTCTTAATGTCGTTCGCGCGGCAAACTCTAATTGCGCGATGCAGGATTTGTGTGACATCATGTCTTTGATGTGTAGTTCGTATGTGGCGGTGTAACCGCTACACAAGTTTTCCAGCTACGTGTGTACCTACTACATTTATTTTATTTATTTGCATAATGTACACTCGGTTACAGGCTAGGCTAAAAAACTTAAAGAGTAAATGACCCTGTTAGGGTGCAGCAAATATTATTATTACATTTGACATAAAGTTACGTTAAAAAGTTAACATTACATTGCATACCTACTAGATACCAATATCACAACATTCATTATTACTACTAATACATAAACTATTTCTAGCATAATTATATTTAATTTATAATAATTCAAGTCATTTGAAATATAAAAGTAACATAGAAATTAATAAAATTATTTTATAAATATATAATACACCTCTGACTGTTGAAAGATCCAGTTGTGTGTACAGTATAAGTCGCGCGTGCGAGAATATTATATATATTACGCACCAAGGCACGAGGGTTTCACACCGCCCACTGCCAAACTCAGGGCACACTTTGCCCGACCCGGGAATCGAACCCACGCTCAGCAGTCTCACTACAAGCTATTCATCATTATCATTGGCAGCTTGTTCCACCCACTGCTGAGAAAAGTCCAAGAAAAAAACGGAACCAGGGTCCAAGGAAACCAAGGAATCATGTCAGCCTCATACAATTCTAAAGCCTGCACTACATTACTCGCGAAGTTGACCGAAGTGCCCCTCTACACTCTCGTATTCGTTTAACATACGAGAGTGTAGAGGGGCACTTCGGTTCGCTTCGTGCAATCTCCTTTCGGACGACTTCCAATCGTTGTCGGTTTTTGCGCCCGAGTCAATGGGCTCGAAGCGTCCTTTAGTACTTCGCACGAGTTTGTAATCACGTACTTCGACGAGTACTTCGTCGAAGCAACTTCACGAGTAGTGTAGTGGGTGTTTAAGATCTAATGCCAGGTAAAAACACAGTGGCACACGAGTAGGTACCCAGTCGCCACTACTAAGTGCCCAATCATGACAGGGAAGCCAATTTTAAAGAACTGCATGAAGGTGATCTTGTATCCATGTTGTTCAGCCAACCCGACGCAGACGACGTTGGAGCTGGCGCCTATGATAGTACCGTTACCTGCAAATTAAATAAAAATAACTGACATCTCACACCAAAAAGCATTAAAGTAGTCAAGACAATAAATATAGATAGTGCAATCCACGACGACCTCCGTACTAAAGTACCTACAGCTTACAGTACAGTAGTCGCGGAGTGGGGCGCGTCGTCGTGGATTGCACTATCTGTAACATGTACATAAGGCATAGACAAAGTGATATTCTAATGGTAACGATGATGGGAAGTAGAAATCGGCCAAGTGCGTATCGGACCACGCACAATTAAGGGTTCCGTAGTTGGGATGTATTTATCTCTAGAACAAACTTAACATTGTAGTTGAAAAACATGTTCTCCCATACATTCCAACTGCAAATGTAAGTTTCTACGCAAAATATTAGGAGATTGACATGTTATTTTAAGACTGTAGACTCGTTATATGTTTTGTGATAATATTTATGAATAGAACTATTTTCTGTATTATTTAAAAAAAAAATATGCTCAGTACTTTCAGGGATGGGGGCGAATGGTAAATTAAATTTTCATCAATTTTCTTAAATAACTGAAACTTTATTTTAAAGTATAAAAAAAACAAATTATCGCAGTACTTTAGCCTTTTCCTATGATGTGCCACACGGTACAGATAGCAAAACTTTTTTTTACATTTTATTATTTGTTTAAAAAATTCTTACTTATTCAAAATTCATTTCAAAATTTTCCTTTCAAAATTATTTGGATTGAGATAAAAAGTGTACTACGTAATGGGGTTAAATGAATATTTTTACTCTTACCTCCCAAACATACTCCGAAAGACAAGGCCCATATCAAAGGCGCCATTGGCAGGTTGAGCGTTGGATGGCTGCCCAGTGACGTCACGACTCGGACCATCATGGTCGTTAAGGGTACGTTGTCTACGAACGCTGATGTTATGCCTGACACCTGTAAGTAGAGATGTTGTCTAAAAATTTCGTTTTTTATTAATTTATTTATCTTTATAGAGGTTCTTTTCTATTATGTGAATGTGAGAACGCTGTAGGCTTAGTGGACTGTAGATTCGTTGACCATCATTATTTTGTTAAGTACCTGGTACTTGTTGAAAGACCTACACTGTCCTCCCATACCTAATAACACTGTTATTTGAAAATATTGTAAAAGCCAATTATTTTTAACCCTTAACTGCTCGCATGGGGTCATCGCACTTTCGCGCGTCGAAAAAATGCACTTGCAACGGTCGGAACCCCCCCGCGCGCCCGCTAGCCTCTTAATATACGCTAAAGAACATATTATAGTTAGTACCGTTTAGACCGCTGCAGGTGCAGGCCGTGCCGCTGCTCTCTTGAGCCGTGACCCCGTGCGAGTATTTACGGTGACCGAAAAGTGTCCACAAAATGCAGTAAATGCAAAAAGTTTTTATGTAATGAGCACTTCATTGTCTACTGCCTAACCTGCAATAACGAGAACAAGAACGATTCCCTTAGTTCCTAAGAATTCATGAAATTTTAATACATGATCTCATATTGTGCCAAAAATGTTCCCTATTGTAGAAGTTTATATTTTAGTTATTTTGATGTCTTAGAAGATTTTATTTTTAGTTGTGGTTTTTATGTCTTATAGTTTAAATAAAGTACTTTCATAATTACTATTAGCGTGTTTCATTAAAAATAAGAAATCATCCAATTTCATCCATACAAATTGGGGTCACCACGGACCCCGTGCGAGCAGTCAAGTGATTTTCTTCGTGCGAGTAGTTAAGGGTTAAAAGAGTAACCGTGGAGTTTCATGCCGGCTCTTCTCCATAGGAAACGACCAATTGGAACCGTACACCTAGCTTCTGACGTTTCATAAGTGCCCATGTAGGTTTATGTGAAATAAAATATTTTGAATTTGAATTTGAATGAAAAGGCTTTCAATAGGTTAACTTGAACTTAGAGAGTTGTATTGATAATTTGAATAATTATTATTATTTTTTAAATACATGTGTGTTACGGTCGCGAATCAGATTTTTACCAACAAACAACCTGATACTGAACTGCAAATTGTAAAAACTCTTAAGAAAAAATGAATTTCGCGGGCTACTCTACGGCGCTTTTGCTTCAACATTATTATGAAGGAAAAAAAACGAAAATAAGATACATCGACCTCTTAAAATAACTGTCACACAGCAGGTACAATCAGGAGCATAAATAACTTACACGTACACAAAATTCAAAAACGATTTTCTCGTGCAATAACGATTGAACGGGACTACTGACTCAGACTATGGCCGCGTAATCTCGTTTCTCGTTGATGTCCCATTCACGGTGCGGTGGACAAACAGTGTAAGGGTCGGGCCCTTACACTGTTTTACTGGGCCCAACCCTTACACTGTGTGTAACACAACAAAGTTTCTCTATCAAAACATTAGGAGAAGATCACTTTTAAATATCTTGCGAAGTGCAGGATGATGAGTGACACAGAAGACGAAAGATGTTTTTTTTCCATAATTTACTACTTAATACTCCAAAACATTAACGATGCGACCATATCGGTGGGTAATTTAAAAATAAATAACTTGGTCATGTCAAATCCACTAAAATGATTAAAAAACAAATAAAAAGAAGAGTGAAAGAACACTATCTTTCCACTTCGTCATAGTTGCGTAGGTATTTATGTTGTATTTTATTTATTTTAGAAGTATGTATGATTGTATGTATGTTCGTAAGTATATTGTCATATAATTTGTTGTATTGTATTGAGTGAATTGTTTTGATTTTATGTATTTTACTTTCTCTCTACTCTTACACACGGTGTCTACATCTCTTTTTACCCTCTGTCCTATCGCAGGTATGCTGGAAGAGATTTCATTAGAAATAAGCATCACCTTTGTACGTATTTTTCTGTTCTTTTAATCTTGTCTGTTTATTTATGTGTGTACATAAATGGTTAAATAAATAAATAAAATACAGGAAAAAAAAAATATGAACATCGTTAGTTTTTTATCTATCTCGCGAGATTATAAACTATCATAAAATTGTGAGCTGCAACAAACCATTTATAATTATAATCTATTCATGGCAAACCGTCAATTTGTGAACTGGTATCAAATCTTGCATGCGACGGAACGCACCTTGCGTTAACACTAAATAGCCAAGTAACTGCGACTCACCTAGAAGTAGCATTAGCCGGTTCCTGTCGCGGCACTGCTCGTTTCGCTTGCTCGGCGCGGTTGGTCACAGTTCTAACCTAACCTAACCCATTTGGTCGGGATATGCCCTGGCTTAGTTGCTGCGATTAATTCGGCTACCACCAAGACCGACCAATCAGGGATGGTTCACAATTTTACGGGTGTTATCGGACAAATTATGAACCCTGTCGATCGTGTCTAAGTAATAACAGCCGCACGGATCGAACCATCAGGTTAAGATACGCTTGCCGGGGTTGGTCCGTGGATGGGTGATCATATTTACATACCGAGACTCCTCCGTGCCTCTGAAAGCACGTTAAGCCGTTGGTCACGGCTGTCTTTCGTAAATCTTTGGCAGTCGTCACGGGTCGTGAGAAGCCCGAAAGTCTGACAACCAGTTCTACCAAGGAGTATCGTATTATCCAGTTACTGGGTTGTGGAGGTTAGATATGCAGTCGCTCATGTAAAATACTGGTATTCAGCTGCATCCGGTTAAGCTGGAAACCGATCCCAACATATTTGGGAAAAGGCTAGGCAGATTGATTGATTATGAACCCTGTCGATAAGTGCAGGTTCGTTCACAATTTGACGATTTGATATTGATAGATTATAAACTACTAAAAAAGAATAACAGTTCATTTTTTTTTGAAATTTTATAACATAACAGTGGCAATTTATATAGATTATTTACTAACGGTGATCACAATCTTACAGTGACATAATTATACAAGCAGTACTTACCCACACCATAAGTACTAAAGCGACAGCTAAGCGATCGCTCTCATCAACTCTCAGAATAAGAGCCTCCGTCCATCCACCGATGTAGCCAATCAGACCTAGTTTAGATAGAGCCTGTAGTGAAAATAAAACAAAACATTTATTGATGAAGCGAAACTCAAAGGTCACCAGAATTAAAAAAAAAAAAACTAATAAGATATTAACGGGTAAAATAGATAGCATAGAGAGAAGCTACCAGGATTGATATTCCTTAGTCCTGTAATTTACGAATAATTATAATAGAAATGAACGGGTACCTAGTAGTGCAAAAAATCGAGAACTGAACTGATCATTTGATCTCTGCAGTTTGGCAGTTTGGTATTGTAAAATTAATGTCTGTGAATAAACACTTTTTAATTTCATTTTTTTTTCTCAACCCTGTAATTTCAGTATCACTGAGTAATTTGGTTTTGGACTACAGAACTAATTTGGTTTTGGAGGACAAAACTCATTTGGTGTTGGAGGACAGAACTCATTTGGTTTTGGAGGACAGAACTCATTTGGTTTTGGAGGTCAGAACTCATTTGGTTTTAGGGGACAGAACTCATTTGGTTTTAGAGGACAGAACTCATTTGGTTTTAGAGGACAGAACTCATTTGGCTAAATCGAAAGTACCTAGTAGTTCATAGTTGAGAATGGCCTATTTACAATATTATACAAATAAATAAGAAAAACAATAAAAGTAACCGTACGTAATAAGGAATACAGATACGAATTGAAATAAGTGATGGATCATTGTCTACCTCCATAAGCACGAAGAGCGCCGCGAAGAAGAGCAGCGTGGACCACTCGATCCTGTGCAACACCGGCTCCAGGTCCTCGCGGTCTGCCAGCGTCAGCAGCAGCAGCGCGCCCAGCAGGGCCGTCCAGCCCAGGGACACGCGGTCTGGGGGAGGAAGGTTTGATAAAGAAAAAGTATTTATTAGGACTCACACAAGAAAAACCTAGGTACGTAGGTTTGAACCCAGACAAACGCTTTACTTTGTGTAAATTATTTCACCACCACTGCTCTCAAAACGGTGAAGGAAAACATCGTGAGGCAACCGGATTATTTTATGGTTAACATAGGTTTTCAGCGAAGGGTTAGGCAGAGGTGTACCTACACCCACGTCCCACCAGTTATGTTTAAGTTCTATGTAATAGAAAAACATTGTTGTAATATTTCATATTATACCTCTATACAATTTTATGGTCCATATAACGTTTAAGCTCAACAACATCATTTTAATTCTTTTAAAAATTTCATAAGCTAGACAACTGACCAATTCAAATGCTTTAGATAAATCAAAAAGTTAAACTTACACAAAGAGTGGATTATATTCGGTTTGGAATCACTCTGGGCCACTGAGACACCTTAAAGATAATTAGGACATTGAAGTGGAACACAGGTCGCTGGCTCTCCATTATGACATGCTGACCCGCTGGCAGATTTGCACGATGTACGAAGCCAGTTACAGTAAGGCTTTTAAAGGTTACTTACTGTCAGTCCTTCTACACGTGCAGCCTGTGGGACAACTTCACTCAGCGGGCATACAAAGGCTTTCGCTTATAATAAATGCAGTGGGAGTACTGCTGCGGCTGCCGCGGCAGTACTAACAGTATTGTCAGTGTGTTTACTGATCGGTGGTATTCCCCGACCCTGAATTTTCATTGTTTGTTAATTTGTGACTGTACCTACTAACACTAGATGTTAAGTGAAATTATTACTAACCCTATTGATTCTGTCTTTAATTAAACTATTCTATTAGGTTCCGGCTTTTTTTAAATCACTTACTGAACTCGGGAATGGAGTGTAGAAAGAACACGATGACCACAAAGAAAATGGCGACGGCGCACTTCATCAGTAACACCTTGTCTCTTATCTTGTACTGAGAACAACAAAATAAATGGTTGAGTAAACATACAAAATACACGTCAAGCCTTGTTTCCTCGAAGAATTGGGAAGCGGTGTACATATAGTAAACTCACATCCAGTGGCGGCTGGTGCCTCAGAAAACCGGTGGTGCACTGCATGGGTTTAGTGAATATTTTCAAATAAAATATCTAGGACACCCCATAGACATGCCTCGTGGTATACGGGAAACTGGCAGGTATAGCGAGGCGCAGTGATGAGATGCAGGCGACGACACAAAACTTTACACACACACAACACATTTTAGTCTAAATTGTATCTACTCAATATTGTATTTTACAATCATGTTTACTCACAAAATGTTCACTATTTTCTTAGATAATAAGTAATTAATTACGCAGGTACAAAATTACTCTGCATTCGCGCGCGAAAAGTAACAATAACAAGTGCTTACTGCGCAGGTCAAGGCCTCGGATCATGCATGCGAAAGCGAAGTGTCCCCGCTACCCCCGCCGCCCGAGAATCTTTCGTATTCTTTCGGCAATTTCCGGTCGCGTGCGGCGCACCTAACTATCCTAAAAATGCATACATTTTGTTCTAAGCATCTTCCGTCTCACGCGCCCGGCGGTTTACATCTTGTTCCACTCCCACTCCCACTCCCACTCCCACGCCCACTCCCACTCCCTATCCATTTTTTTAAATTGACCGCGTAAATAAATCCTGACTTACCAGATTCATGTGCGTATTTTAAAATTATAACTTGCTTCAAAAACATCGTGAGGAAACCGGGATGCCTGAGAGATATTTCTCGAAAGCATGTGAAGTCAAGTCAGAAGCGGACAGCTTTAAAACTCTGACACCAGTTTAGTCACCAACCACACGAGAAGAAGAAGATGAGTTTACAAAACTAAAAACACTAAACAGTGCCAAATAGCTTTATTTTTGGAAGTCGGTGTCTTTGGTTCTGTATTTTCGTTTTTTGCCACCGACTTTCGAAATTAAAGTTATTTTGCACATTTTAGTGTTTTTTTGTCGGTTTTATTTTTTTTGTAATGTTTTTATTTTTCACTTGCTAAATATTTAAATAACAGTGCCAGCTACTATAACATCATCCATATAGACTAAGTGGAAACTAAATGAGAAAAATACGTATTATTGAAGCTAACTCAAAAACTACCCAAGCTAAGTGAAAAGCTATTTTATTAACTTTTATGACCTATCAAACAAAAAAGAATCATAAAAATCATGTCATAATTGACGGAGTAATCGCATAACAAACACAAAAAAAAGAAATACTGTCGTATTGAGAACCTCCTTCTTTTTGAAGTCGGTTAAAAAGAGAGTATCATCCTCTAGCCCATATTCCAATTTATTCGGAGCCGGCGTAGTATGTCCTTATTCTTGCACCTCACTATCAGCCATCATTTTACTATTTACTTTCTTTCTAACTTAGGTAATCATCATCAAACGTGTTGCGTCGACCACGAAGTGTCCGTGGTCGACGCAACACGTTTTCTCCTTATATTCTCCCCTGTCAAACGTCACGCTATCATTCATTCCCTTCTCTTTCATATTATTCCTCACACAGTCCTTCCTTGACATATCCACCTTTACTTTGACCTGCCTCCCCACCCATCAACATTTATATTTATTACTTTTTTAGTCACACGCATTTTCTAAGGAAAAAAGAAGATAATTCGTCTTTTACACAAAACTTCCTACGGTCCCTCAATTTTCCTTTATTCTACCATATCCATTCTTTCTATCTTTTTACGACATACGAGTATTATCATGTTAAAAATTTCAGTATTAAACACCGAAGGAGCCTTTGCTTATGGCCAACCCCGTCACACCAACTGTTACTTACGTAAAATGTGCTTGGCTATCTATTTACCTCTATTTGGCTCTCAATACGGTGAAGAAAAACATCGTGAGGAAACCGGCATGTCCTAGAACCAAAGACATGTGCCATGTACCATCCGCACTAGGCCCGCGTGGTAGATTACAGCCCACTCCGTCTCTCACTTTGCCCTCTCCTCGAAGAAGAGAGGAGGCCTGTATCCCAGGAGTGGGAACATTATAGGGAAGATTATGAGGGCAAAGGCTTATCTCTCCTTTTGCACATTGTCTTTTGCTATTTTCAAAGTCAAACTGAAATCATTTATTTCAAATAGGCCCTTGTAAGGCATATTTGAACGACAAAAGTTTTAAATAATCCCACGAAAGCGTACAACGGGGATAGAAAGTATCATAACTATGTCGTAACCCAGTGTAACCTGTGTGCCAAATGTCATCGAAATCCGTTCAGCCATTAAGGCGTGAAAAGGTAACAAACAGATAGACAGACAGACAGAGTAACTTTCGCATTAACAATATACGTATGAATGAATGTATGCACCTTCTCTCTCATATCAGCCAGTGTCGCTTCGAAGCTTTCTTTAGAGCAGGTCCTGACCCTCGCCTCCTTGACCAACATGTTGAGCTTGACCGTCAGCTTGCTAATCTTCCTCTCCAACCGTTGTTTGACTATCAGCTGGTCGCCGCTCAGGTGAGGGAGGGAGTCGGCTGCGCGGCGCCATATTGAAATCTGACGTCGGAGATCTAAAAATATTGAAGATTCTTTTAGTGAACGAGCGGGCTGTAATTGTATTAATAAGGAAATTAATTGTTTAATGTAAAGGATTAAAACGCTAAAAAATAATGATAAAACATAACCAAAAAGAAAGTGTAGTGTCTCAGGTCACAAATGAGCTAAGAAACAATGAAAAATAAATTGATTATAAGATATGGTTTTAATATGAACGTAAATAAGCATTTTAATGTTAATAATAAACGGACTAGTTATACCAGGCGCCCGAGGAACGCGCTCAGTACCCTGCGTTTTCGCAGCAATATTTACAGATTTTGTTGTAACGTTTGAATCCTGAACATGCTTAGTATGTCTGTGTTTCTTTCAAGTTTATTACTGATAGCACTTTGTCCGCGGCTTCACTCCCGTGATCTTTCCCGCGGAACCCGTTATTTTCCAAGGGATAAAAAGTAGCCTACGGTACTCCCTGAAAACTTAGCTTTCTAATGGTAAAAGAATTTTGTAAATCAGTCCAGTAGTTTCGGAGCCTATTCAATACAAACAAACAATCAAATCTTTCCTCTTTATAATATTAGTATACCTAGTCTTGCCATAAATATTGTCACGAAGAATTTTTATTTTTGTATTGCAAATAATATTTATTACTTTTACAGTGTGTTAGTTTAATACATAAATATAAAACAATTTAAAATATAAAAAGCTTATTCGAAGTGGTCTCCATTGGCTGCAATACAGTCCTTTAAACGTTGAGGCCAGTTATCAATAGAAGCACGCACTCTTTCCATGGGAAAATTCTTCACTGCCAACCGTATGGATTGTTTTAGGGACTCCAAATTATCATGGCGTTTAGAGCAAGCCGTACTCTCTAAAACTGACCATAAATCATAATCCAGCGGATTAAGATCGGGACTAGACGACGGCCAGTCTTCAGCTCTGATGAAGTCCGAAACGTTCACTTCCAACCAAGACTGCGTGGACCGAGCTTTATGACCCGGCGCCGAGTCTTGTTGGAAGTACCATACTTGGTTATTGAATATGGTGTTGTTAAGGGGCCTAACTACCTTCTCAAGAATGGTATCTTGATACACTTGTGCCGATGTTTTGATACCTTTTTCACAAAAATATGGCTCTGTAGTGACAGAGCCATATTTTGGTTTGGTTTTTTTTAGTTTGGTGGGGTGTTAGCTATGAAGGAGTGCCTTCATAGCTAACACCCCACCAAACTATCATTGAAGTCGGACAATGCCCACGTTGCACTCTGTCGACTAATTGGGAAGCTTCCTTAGAGCTTTGAGCATAAATACGGTCATTTTGTTTGTTAAAATGTTGCTCAATTGTAAAGATTTTCTCATCCGTAAACAAAATTTGTCTGTGACCTACCTACAAACTCGGTAGGGTAGGTACCTACCTACCCTACCTACTTACCCTACCTACCTTCCTACCCTACCGGGATAAAAAGTATCCTATGTCCGTCTCCTGGTTCTAAGCTACCTCCCCACCAATTTTCAGCCAAATCTGATGAGCCGTTCTTGATTTATAAATAGTGTAACTAACACGACTTTCTTTTAAATATATTTAATTCATATATAGTATAAAACTATATATACTATATTTGGAATTGACTCATTACAATCTTTTATTTTATACCAATATGATTGAGTTTTAATTTTATTTTTTATCTACCACTCCTTTTTTTTGTATTTGCAGAAGCAATAAATAAATATTATATAGCCTATCTTACCCACCAGTTTAGACGAATCTAACGACACCTCATATGTTAAAATCGATCAAGCCGTTTAGGCTACAGACTTACAGAGCGTGTTAAAGAAAGGGATATTATGTATATACATACTCTCGAAAAACATTGCCTTCCTTCTGGGGCAGTCGGGTAACAACAAATCTTATTAAAGGGTAAAATACATACAGGGTGTCCAGTAAATAGCACGACATACTGCAGGGGGTGATAGCTTGGGTCACTACCTATCAATACAACACAATATATGTTCAGCAAAATCTTACTTTTTTTTTCACCACTGTACATAGGTTAAACCTAAGTGATAAGAAAATAGTTCTGTGAAAATTTAAACAAAAAATAGTATTTCTTGAAAACATTCTTGTCTTTGATAGAAAAAAGTTCACGAATAATTTGATGTAAAAAAAGTACTAGAAAAGGATTTTTCCATTACGAGATGCTTAAAAATCTGTTTCAAGGTAGAGATTTTTCGGTATTTCGGAAAATTTTGTAAAACTGTAAATCCGTAAGATTTTGCTGAACATATATTGTGTTGTATTGATAGGTAGTGACCCTAGCTATCACCCCCTGCAGTATGTCGTGCTATTTACTGGACACCCTGTATATCATCTTTGGATAGCAGGCTGACCAGGCGTTTATTACGCCTTGAGAGAATCGTGCCTGCGCCTGGTGACGGGGACCATCACGGGACACTGCTCGCTAAACAAACACTTCCACTTAATAGGCATAACGGACAGTCCTCTGTGCAGGGCCTTCATGGAGGTGAGGAGACCATTGCGCACGTGCTCTTTGAATGCACGAGCGTCACCCAGATTAGAAGAGATACTCTCGGGTCACCCAGATCATACACAGATGTTCTAAACAAACCAGGAGACATAATTAGCTTCTGGAGGGAGGTGGGCTGGTTGGAATAACCCCCCAAACGGCCGCTATGGCCCACGCACAATGGTCCACCTGACGGACTGAGTGCGGAAACCAAACCATAACATAAAACATAGAACATAGGGGTAAAATACTATCATTCAGATGCATCTGGTCAGACTGGGAGGCGACCCCAACATAATTGGAAAAGGCAAGGCACATGATTATGATGATCGCCCCCTATTACATGGGACTTAAACATAACTGGCGACCCCTTCTGGGAAACGTGGCGTGATGTTATTTGTATATGATGACGATGAAATAATTCTCCATGCAATGGGTTTTGGAAATCTTACCTTGAACGTCCTTGGGCTCGTGTAACTTAAACTTGTTAATATCCCTGAAGATGAACCTCAGTTGGAAATAAGTCTGGACAGCCACCAGCAGGATACCGAAGGTCATATGGAGTGTGAAGTTTGGGAAGTTGATACCCTGATGAAGAGAGGTTTTTAGTGTTCTTATGTGATAATCAAGCAAGCGGTTCATGTGACGGTAAGTGGTCGCCACAGCCAAAGTGGACGAACTGAGTGCACGTTCGACTCGAGCGTCCGGCGGGGCGCGGGCGGGGCGTGCGACGTTCGTGTTCAACACTTGCAAACACTCGCGAGTGTCCTGAGTGGCGCCGAGCGGCACGGCGCTTCCTGCGTTATTGTATGCGGTGAGCCCCGCGGCGAGCGGCGGAGTGTGGCGGTGCGTGCAAGTTCAAATCAGTGTGGCAGCGGGGACGGAAGCATTCGCGACATTTCGTTCGAAGATATCTATTTTATTGAAATTCAACTTAAATTAAGCGTGCACTAAGGCCACTGGGCGAACGCTCTTTCGCCGTTTGCATGCAACGCGTAATGCTCCGCTAGATGCTTTTTCACTCAGGCCGTAAACTAAGGACGTCTGTAATACCAAAAGCATATCGGAGGAGCGTTGCATCAGAGACAATTCTGAAGGGCTCCAAGATAGTGCTGAATAATAACATGTGTTCAATGTAACCAGTCTTACCAAGAAGTAGTGTGTTACCCAGTGTTTAGGTTGTGGATGTCAGATATGCAGTCGTTTTAGGTAAAGTTCTGCTTTTCAACTTCATCCGGTTAGACTGGAAACTGACCCCAACATAGTTGGAAAAAGGTTAAGCCGATGATTTTTCCCATTGATTCCAGTGGGAAAGACCTCCATTTCATGTCAATGTATTGATAATAATAATGATCACCATGCTTGCTCACTCCTTTTGTGTGTTGCGATTCATAGTAAATATTTTTGTGAAACAGGGCGATATTGCATATTTTGTTAATACTCAAGCAGTTGCTAAGACATTTTAATTTAAATAGCCTCCTTCATAATGAACAATATGGCATTACAAAAGGTCGGTCGACCACAGATGCGGGTGTTGCTCTGCTCAAAATGCTATTGGAGTTTTCTGTGATCTTTCCAAAGTTGTTTTCTGTTTGCAGATGATAATTCTCTTATTTTTAAAGTAGACAGGAATAGACAAGATTTTGACGATGTAAACAGTGAACTGTCAATGGTTACGGATTGTTTTACGACAAATAACCTAGTTCTCAATACCAAGAAAACGAAATTTGTAAAGTTTGCCCTTTCAAATGTTAGAAATCTAGGACCCAACATCGTCTTATATAAAGAGGTGCTTGAAACTGTAAACTCGGCAGTTTTTCTGGGCATAACAGTAGATGCCAAACTTCAGTGGGGCCAACATATATCGAGCCTAGCGGGAAGGCTCAGTTCAGCCGCCTACGCTGTCAGGAAAGTAAGACAATACACTGACGTTGATACAGCTCGGTTAGCCTATTTTCATATCGTTATGTCCTACGGTGTTCTGCTGTGGGGCAAAGCTGCAGATATTCAAAATATATTTGTCCTCCAAAAACGAGCTATTCGAACAATTTACCAGCTAGGTGCCAGAGTTTCTCTGAGAGATTTTTTCAAAGATATCGGTATCCTCACAGTGGCATCACAATTCATATTCGCCAACATCTTATATTTTAGGTAAAATATAGATACACTATACACTAAAAACAGTGATATTCACAATGTTAACACTAGAAGTAAGGATAAACTACGTGCTCCCTTTCACCGGCTTCATAAGGCTCATAACTCACTTGTTGGGCTTGGTATTTATATGCTCTGTGGGGCTTGGTATAACCTTTTATAACAAGCTACCCTCTTATTTGCTAGATTTGCCTTTTAATGCGTTCAAAACTAAAGTAAAGTCCAACCTTTGTTCAAAGGCATACTCACAGAGCATATAAATAAGAGGCGGAACTTAGAACATTCAGTTTTTGAGAATTTGTGACAGTCTTTAGCCAACCACATTAAAAAAACATAGCTACCAACATGAAAATTCTAACAAACTTGACAACCATGTCCTTGAAGGGCAGCTAACTGTTATAAATAGGGATGTGCAACATATCGTATCAGTAAACTTATCGATATCGATGAAATGCATTCTATGCAGATATTAGTGAGGCTACAAAACTAATTTATTTAGAGAAATCGGTAAAATAAAACAGATTTTTATGATTTCAGTATTTATTAATCTACATAAATGAGCAAGCAACATCGGTATCAGGCCAAAATGGGTTAGTTTTTTGTTTTTTTAGCACCAACGTCACAATTCCTTTTAGCACACCTGACTCAAATTTTTCCAAGAGATTCGCACTGCTTCTTAGTGATGCCTGGCTGCATTTAGGTTTTTGCAATTGTTCCATCAACTAATTTCCCCTTGGTGTTAAATCTGTAAAGATAATTAAATATAAGCAAAATGTTTGATGAGTTGTAAACATTTCTCTGTAAATAAAACGCAGGGATCTTTTCTATTTGAAATGAGCAACAGAGCACAATTAATTTTGAGAATTTCTTTCTCTGTCTATTTGTAACATCTTCACATGAGAATATGAAACTAGATTTATTTCATATTCCCCGAATTTACATAACGGTGTCACAGGTAGATAATATATAATGCGAGACTCTCTAACCCATATATTTAGCAATCAACCTAGTTATACTAAATTAGATTACAATTTAAATTAGACTAACATTACTGTAGGCACAATGTTTTAAACCATTTCTTCAAGAATTTCATGATTAATCTTCATTGATGGCTCGAGTCGTATTACAGAATTTTAATGATGTTAATAATTTCCTCATTGTTAATTAATAGCAATGTTAGGTGAGCACAAGATCACATTAGTAATAAATATCAGTACTCACCGGTATGGATTCAGTGAAAACTTGAAAAATGCAACATATTTACAGTATGCCAGGCCTCCTTGATACCGCAAGCTCCGTGACCCTTACCCATGATGGTTCACAAACTTGGAGTCACCGTCAATTATTCTGATATGTTATATTCCGAAATCTTACAGAAAAAGGAAAAATCACAACACAAACAATAATACACAATAATACTTGCGCGACGGCAGACATGTTTGTGAGCACTTCGTAATGTAATGTTGGTCAATAGGTCAGTTTGACGTGTTTTTCTGAATGTTGGCTAAAGACGGTCACAAATCCCATACAAAAAATATTTGTTCGGAGTTTCACAGCACTGGGCATACTATTCTATCAACGACTACTTAAATGATAAGAATAGTTGGTCGTTGTGATTAACTCAAGACCATGTTTAAATGTTCTTTCTCCAGAATTAGTTTACCTACTGACAGGCAAAAAACGAGCATGAGTTTAATAATTGTTTATAATTTTACTTTAGAAGTCAATTTATTTTAATTTATTGTTGACATAATATCTACTCATTACAATATTTTTTTAGCTAGCGACCTCGACAGTTATTTATTTTACCTCGATGGTCCTAGTTTATCAATTATATCTTCTAGTTACAGCTATATGTAAGCGGGCACGCCCTTTATGCCTGGAGGCTTTATTTTCATTTTTAAATATTGTTTACGTTTAGTTATTTCTGCTTGAGTATAGTTCTCGATGTTTTTGGTATAGAATCTTTTTTTTTCTAACTGAACAGACAGCTGTGCTGCTGGGGAGTTTGTTGCGCCACTTCTTCTTCCCAGCAAAAGCACTAGGAAGTGGTGAAGCGTGGGCGTTTTGGGGGACGTTCGAAAACTGCTGATTCTCAGCCTAGTTTGAATAAATGACTTTTGAATTTTGTCAGTAATATTGATTCAGTAATCAAAACTGCGATTTTTTTAACAACTACATGCTACGTTGCCAACTTTCAGAATGCACAGACTTAAGGCGAAGACTGACTTGTAACATTTGTTTGAAATGTATCAAGACTTTGAAATGCCAATGTCGGATTTTTCGTGAATTCCTTTGAAACGCGTTACAGTAGTCAGTGCAGCGAGCCGAGCCGCTCGATGCGAGCATTGCGAGCGCATGTCAACCTTTACGTCCACCATTCTGAATAAAAATCGAGCACGCTTGAGTCAAGTACTCGAAGCGAGCGTTTGTTGCATCTCTTGTATCGCCGTTTTGTAACGAAGCTCGGCTCGAATTACAAACAAACGTTGCAAGTCAGACTCCGCCTTTAGATCTTATTCACTTACAGCTTGCACGACTTGCTTGTTTGAAGCTATGATGACATTCGGGGGATCACCGACAGGGGTCGCAGTGCCTCCGAGGTTGCAGAACAACACCATCGACAGCAGAACTGGTACGGGGTCCAGTTCCATCACCTCACATAGTCTGGGAATAAAATAAAGGGCTTGTATTTAATCGAACCTCAAATAATGCCCATTTTGCTTTCCTCAAAATATTATTGAACACTCTAATAATTATGACAGCGCTTCTTTTAACTCCAAAATATGAATTAATAAAGGTTGGAAATCTTTAATAATTAAAAAAAATAACTACATAAATAGCCAAGTAACTGCGACCAATTTGGATGTCATACCGCCGCCGTGGCACCGCTCGCTTCGCTCGCTCGGCTCGCGCACGTTTTGTCTCAATTCTGACTTAACCCAACTCTTTTGATCAACAAGGTAAGAGAATCTGTTAAATATTTCCCAAAATACAGTGCATGCAGACACCATGTTTTAGAAATAGGCAGTCACACAGCGGTATTAGAGGCAGAAAAGACGCACAAAAAAACCGAACTTTTTGATAAATATAATTTATTTTACCGTATTTAATAACCAAATATTATTTGTGTGTAAAGATCTGACGCCAAAAACATAACACTAAAAGTTACACTATATGTAATAAGTTATTTAGATTAAGATATTTTTTTACTAGGTATAAGGTGTAGATTCAGGATTTAGTTAGTAAGGCCACTCTGTCGCATTGGATCATAGATCTGTAATGATAGTGTAGGTAAGATTGTTATAAATAAATAAATAAATAACATTGCATATTTTTTATGCTTTATTAAGTTTAAATATCGATCCAAATCACGACGACACGACCAATCACGTCTGGCTGAGTTTAGCTAGTTCATTTTAATTTGACTTTGTAGTAAGAAAAACTAAAAAATATGGGAAGTGATAGATACTTATTAAATAATTATTAGGTGCTGTGGAAAACTAAACAGGATTGAACGGTCCAATTACATCGCTTGTATGTACTATGCTTTTGGGTTGGAAATTATCAAATAACTTCTCCCGTTCTGGGTGGAGCGGGAGGGCGAGTCAGACTCTTACTGACTAAAACCCACTCGTGTTCCTTCAGTTGCCTGTATGTTGTCAGGGGCCACGGTATCCCTTTCAGACTTTCCCGCGACCCACCATAGTAACGCTTAATTGTTTTTTTTGTTTTTCGAGTAACGCTTACCTAAAAAAAGATGGTGATGTGGTCATCGCGTGCACGGGATTTTGTTTTCAAAGTGGTGAGATATGCGTGACCGTGAAGTCGACTTACCGTATGGTAACTGGAGTCATAAGCAGCACAGTCGTGACATTATCGAGCAATAACGATACTACAGCGGTGATCACGCACAGTAGAGTTATCAACGGCCATATCTTGCCTTTTGCCAGCTGGAAGACAAATGATGCAAAGTTTTAAAAAGACTGCCTCGTGGGTCTTGCGGTCGTAAGTGACTGATGAGCCGTAGATGACTGGGAACGATCCACTGGCTCAGACCAAATAAAAAAACTAAGACATATCGCTGTCAACAGTGACGTGAGGCCGGTTTCGTAAACATGTGTGCACTTATTGAGGTGTAGTTTGATTGTAAACGGTTGTAAATTTGTGCGTGTGAGCGCTTATGCACAGAGCGGAGGTGTACTTTTGGCATGCTTCACTGTATTGTTCGCAGCGCTATGTCTAGGTTATGTCGCTTGGTTTTTTATTTGGTCTCTGAGTCCACAGGTCGGAAAAGTGATATTTGATTACCAGCTCAAAGTTGGGATTTGTGCCCGAATCATGGTAATTATTGGAGTCTCCTAGTCTCCCAATAAGTGAGAAGTGTAAAGTACACCCACTCACCCACCTCAACCCCAAGTAATAAGAGCCTATAAATACAAGCCTTTCTAAAATCTGCCTAGCCTGTTCCCAGCTATTTTATTTATTTATAATAATAACCAACTTGAATTTACAGTTTAACCACACATACAAGTTATTGGTCTGTACAAAATAAACATAAATCATTTAAAAAAGAACAAATTAAACATACTGACAAGCAAAAATAAATATAAACAGAACAATAGAAATAATAATAATCATTATGTCATAGAGAAATTATTATGCATGCACATTAAAACTTAAATAATAAAAAATAACAATAATCAATTATATGTAGGTATAAATCAAAGAATAAACATAAAATATTGTAATCAAGCTTAATTAAAATTAACACTAATTAAAGAGGAATTGTACTAGAGGCAACAATAGACTCCAGGTAACGAGTAGCAGTGCTAAGGAATGTCAGCTCAGTAGTCGCAAAGATATCTAATGTGTCATCAAATGATAATATGTTGTTTATGAGGGTGAGTGCAACGTATAATGGACTGGTCTTGAGGGATTTGGATGTTTGGGGTACAAAAAATAAAGGACGTTGCCGAGGACGAAGTGTATGACGGATAGGTAGAGGGATATTGAAAGAAATGTACTGTAAGAGCGAAGAGTTGAAGTGGTAACCACGAATAAGGCGGATGAAATATTTAACCGTGGCAAGATTTCTCCTGACTTCCAAACATTGGTAGGTTACCATACCTAGCACAAATGGTGTAGGATACAGATACGGATAATACCCATACAGTTTCAAATAAACACACATTACATGACACACACACACACACACACACACATTACACACATACATTACATTACATTATCACATTATTGTTTACATGGGACGACAACCACACATTCTTACTACGGGCTTCTGACCCGTAACGGCTGTCAAAGATCTACGAATGACAGCCGGGACCAACGGCTTAACGTGCTTTCAGAGGTACCCTCCATGCTTACGTAATGGATGCCGGATGGTCACCCCTCTACGAACCAACCACGACAAGCGTAACTTAACCTTCGATCGACCCATATGGCTGGTACATACAGGCTGAATTTTTAGTCACCGTCCAAATTTTTTCTAGGCATTAGGTATGATTCACTAATTCCATTTTTGAAAAAAAAAAAAAATGATACGTAAATTTTTCATTTTAAATCATTTTCTCGAAAGAATTATCCGCTCTGCGTGGTACATAATAATTTTGTGATGTGATATCTCAATATTTTTGTATAAACATAAACATAACATCACGCCTTGTCTCCCCGATGGGTTGGGCAGAGGTGTACCTATAGTAGGTACACCCACTTTTCGCCAGTTATGTGTCCCATGTAATAGGGGGCGAGCCTATTGCCATCAACCGGGCACAAATCCAGACTCCGGGCTGCTACTGAGAAATTCCAGATAGAAAAACCCAATAGCACTTGGCCCGACCCGGGAGTCGAACCCAGGACCTCATGCTCAGCAGTAGCGCTTGCGACCACTAGACCAACGAGGCAGTCGATATTTTTGTATTGAGTGATATTAAAAGAACAAACACGTATTCAATGATTTTCGCCAAAGATTAATATATCAAAATTTGGACGGTGACTTAAAATTCAGGCCTTAAAGCCACGAGCCCTTTTTGAAAGAACAACCAAATAATATCACTTTACTTCGTACCTAGAACCGTGCTTGTGTTTATTCACGAGACGTGAACAAACAATTATTTTCATATAAGTACACACATAGAAACACATGTAAACATAACATAATTATCTCCGCTGGAAACAAATACATCATAACCTTGACTTGTCTGTCCGTCTGTCTATTATTAGATATATCAACGAATAGATTAGCTATGGACTTTATCTTATCAGAATTTTTTAAAGGTGCTCCCTCACAGCGAGCATATGCCTGTAATGTAACATTACAGATTCAATATTATTACAGACATTGCGCACTGTAACGCTCGGTTCACCTCCCTCATTGATGTAATGTTCGAATTGTATCATTACAGGTTGCGCACTGTAACGCTCGGTTCACCTCCCTCACTGATGTAATGTTCGAATTGTATCATTACAGGTTGCGCTCTGTAACGCTCGGTTCACCTCCCTCACTGATGTAATGTTCGACTTGTATCATTACAGGTTGCGCACTGTAACGCTCGGTTCACCTCCCTCACTGATGTAATGCTAGATTTGTATCATTACAAGTTGCGCACTGTAATGCTCGGTTCTCCTCCCTCACTGATGTAATGCTAGATTTGTATCATTACAGGTTGTGCACTGTAACGCTCGGTTCTCCTCCTTCACTGATGTAATGCTCAATTTGTATCATTACAGGTTGCGCAATGTAATGCTCAATTTGTATCATTACAGGTTGTACACTGTAATGCTCAGCTAACCTCCCTCACTGATGTAATGCTAGATTTGTATCATTACAGGTTGCGCACTGTTATGCCCGGTTCACCTCCTTCACTGATGTAATGCTCAATTTGTATCATTACAGGTTGCGCACTGTAAGGCTCGGTTCACCTCCCTCACTGATGTAATGCTCAAATTGTATCATTACAGGTTGCGCACTGTAATGCTCGGTTCACCTCCCTCACTGATGTAATGCTCAAATTGTATCATTACAGGTTGCGCACTGTAATGCTCGGTTCACCTCCCTCACTGATGTAATGCTAGATTTCTATCATTACAGGTTGCGCACTGTAATGCTCGGATCTCCTCCCTCACGGATGAAATGCTCGACTCTGAACGTTACATTACAGGCGAATGCTCCTGGTGGGGGAGCACCTTTATGTGAATCATGTGTCTTTAGTTATGAGAATTACACGTCCAATGTCAATCATTATTATGAATATCCATCTGGATGTCATTCTGTGTCATTCTAATCTTGCCATCATAATTACATCATCATTATCAGTAAATATACTGCGGAAGCAAATGTTGAGTATCAGCAGACTTAATTTCCTAACACACTCCTGTCAAAGTCACTCACACTGTATAGATAGTGCAATCCACTGAGACGCGCCCCACTCCGCTCCGCTCCGTACTACTTTTTGGTCTTCGCACTAATTCAGTGTTAAAGTGCAGTGTAAGTGTTGATTTATCTGTATACATATTATAAAACAAAGTCGCTTTTCGCGTTTGTCTGTATGTCCGCCTTGTTCTTTTAAACCACGCAACAGATTTTGATGAGGTTTTTACGTTTTGTGAATCGATTGACCTCGTAATAATAATTGTTTGACGTACTAAAGGTGAAATAATAAATGACTTTAATATGCTTGCCTATAGTTACAAAAATGAATAATAGTACATTACTGTCGCGGTCTATAATGACTACTTTGCTGGTCGCGCTGATGATGGCCGACAGCGCAGCTCCAGGCCGACACAGCGCGGTCAGCGTGCAGTACTTGATGGACGAGCTGAGGTAAAGGCCGAGGCCGTAGGTCGAGGCCTTTACAGCGAGGACAGCAAGGGCTGAAATGATGGCCAAGCTGGAAGGCCTAGAGCGTAGCTAGGCTAGCTCGAGGCAATCATAGCGTGACCAGCGAAGCAGTCATAGTGGGCCAAGGCTTGTAGGTATAGTGCTTTACTCAAAAATGCAAGTACCTAATCTAAATAAAACCAGCAAGTAATTTCAATAAAATATATATTAATTAACTAGAAATTTAATTAAAATGACAATTATGAAAAGTATAGTTACTAAAATTCAACACCGACTTTCTTGTAATTTTTTTTTGTACTTTGTTTTTTTTTTTAACAATGGTAGTTGGAACTATACAACCAAATATGGAATAAAATCTTTTTGTACCTATCTCTATAAATACAAACAGTTTTTGCATTTAATTTTTTTAAACGTTGAAACGTCAAAATAGCGGCCGGCAATGTTTTGCCGGCCTGTTAGAGCGACCAGCAAAACTTTGCCGGCCGCTCCTTGAAACAGAACGCCAAGGTCGACATGCATTTTTGAGTAAACGAATTACAAATAATGATTTATTTGAAATAAAATGTAATAATTAAATAACTAATGTTCATTAAAATGTGATGAATTGTAATAATTAGAATCTTCAAATTCGTGTAATTTAATCATTTCATATGAAACATTTGCAGTGCCCTTACAGGGTGCATGTTTTAATACTGTGTCATGAAATTTTAATGCATGCCTACTAACCAGTATTTTCCATGTTAGCAAATAAATAATATCAAACGTAAGGAGATCCCTAAGACTTCCAGTAAATGACGCCGGAGCTGCACCGGCGCGGCGCCGCGTAGTATTTACACTCATTCTGAGATATTACAGGAATGCCGTTATGTACTGGAAGCCTAAAACTATGGCTTCCAAGAAGACAGGTGGCCGCTACACCGCCGGCAAGAAAATGATGGCACCGGGGTTTCACTTTACGATGTCAAACAACGCTCTCTAGGCAAGCACAACTGCTTACATTCATAAATGACGTTTCAGTGACGTCTTTCGACGTTAAATTGCGGACGCTATGTGACGGCTACTGCTCCTTTAGGAAACGGCAGCTTTAGTAACCACTCCTCTTTCAAAATTAGTTTCTCGTCATAAGCCAAAATCTAATAATTAAACTTTTGGATTAACCTGAAAAGTCAACACAGCGAAGTAATCGAAGACGCCAGTCTCCGCCAGTATAGCAACGAGCAGCATCATGCTGAACAGCAGCAGCAGAGTCTCCACATCCAGCCAGGAGATCAGCTCCGGCAGTGAGGGTCTCTCGCCAGCAACAGCTAATGCTGCCAAAGATGTGGTGGACAGGAGAACTGCTGCCATTGTTCTGTTTATTACCTATGAGAAAGAAATCGTTAAGTCTCAGACGCTTCACTTTTTGTTCATTTTGGCATATTTGACTCGAAGTGAAACGTCTGAACTGAACACAAAAGGTAACAATAGGGAAAAATCGAATCCATTCGTGAATCAATCCAACAATGTTGGATTTCAGCACTCGGCATCTTTTACTAGCCTACCGAATGGTCGAAAAATGAAATGAAAGTAGCAGATGAACGTTCAATCCTATATAATTTTGACGGGGTCATTTGAACGTGTACTGACACAAAAAATCATTTTTGTCTTACTTTTTAGGGTTCCGTAGTAAACAAGAAACCCTTATAGTGTCGCCATGTCCGTCTATCTGTCTGTCCGTCTGTCCGCGGCTTAGCTCAGATACTCTTTGTACTAGAAAGCTGTAATTTGGGATGGGAATACATAATTATAAATCACGCCGACAAATTGGTTAAATTTAATCATGCAAAAAAAAAGAAATGTGTGCCTCCCCTACACGTAAAGTGGCGATGTTTTTTTTCTTCACATCTATCCCATGTTGTGGGGTGTCGTTGGAAAGGTCGTTCAAAAATTAGGCTTTACAAGTTAAAGAGCAATAATTGACCAACTTACGTTTGCGGTTGCAAAGACATATTCTCCCATACATTCCTTATGGGAGAACCTGTTTTTCAACTACAGAGTAAAGTTTGTTGTTGCGATAAATTAATCCTAACTACAGAACCCTTCATTGTGCGTAGTCCGACATGTACTTGGCCGGTTTTTGAGTGAACCATTCACTCGAGTGTAGCGTCTGATATCAAATTTTAGTGCCTCAGACAGCCTCGTTAGTCCTGAGTCCTAGTCGATCCCCAGGGTAGGCAATGTTATTAGGGGTTTTCATAAAGGAATTTCTCGGTAGACAACCCGGAGTCTAGACTTATGCCAGGAACTATAATGCGAAAGTTAAAATCTATGGATGTTATATTTTAAACACTAACATTTTTATGACATTTGTTATAATTAGGCTGGAAACCAAAACATTTTGGGTTATAAAAAGACAACCAGGCCCCTTCACAATTTCCTAGTAATTGTACTGGAAAAAATGCCTTAAAAACCAACAATATTTAGGATATCTTACCTCAAAAACTATCAAAGCATATAACGCACAAAGCAGTATACAAGCATAAATGATCCCTGTAGTACCATCCAAAGGGTCCAGGGTATATCTTAAGGTGAATGGAGTCGTCACACCAGCCGTGGTGGTCATTCGAACAGATAGCATGCTGTGGTTGGTGGTCAAAGCTGGTGGTAGTTGGAGCACGAAAGACCGAACCTCACTTTCATGAAAATCTTCGGCTTGATTTTCTAGCATTATTGTCCAGTGATCTGATGTCTGTGGGAAAAATGGATGTATATTAAAATTTGCTTCTTCGTTGGACTATTTGGTCGGTCAGCGGGATATAAAAACCAAAAATTAAATTATATTCGGACCAGACTAAGGCACACAATAATACACAGTAATAAGAACACAAACAAATGAAGCAAATATAACATCGATTTTTGTAGCGGTCAGGTAAAGTGGTTAATTTTTTTTTATAAGGAAATGTCCTTATAAAAAATGGTAAAAAGGGTAATAATGGGTAGGGTGGTAATTTTGTGGTAGGAGAGGGTGATATGGCCACCATCCAGGTATACGAAGAAACAGTCAGTTATTTTTTTGTATAATGACATTCGTAGATGCAGCCCTTTTTTGCCATATAATTGCAATTGGCTCGCCACTTATCACATGGGACTAGCAGTGACAGCCTAGTTGTGTGACCGTCGGACTGTCAAGTCATAGGTCTCGAGTTCGATCCCTAAGGCACGCACCTCTGACTTTTTGAATTCATGTGCGTATTGTATAAATATGACTTGCTTCAAAAACGGTTTAGGGAAACATCGTGAGGAAACCGGCATGCCTGAGAGATATTTTTCGACGACATGTGAAACCAAGTCCGAGGCCTTTGGGTGGCTTTAACACTCTGACACCAGGTTAGCCACTAACCACACGAAAAGTATATAAAAAAGGATGAAGACATGGGACTTTTAACATAACTGTGACAACTCGCACTAGGCCCGCTTGGTGGAGTATGGGCCACTCCCTCTTACAGATAGGAGGCCTGTTTCCTAGCAGTGGATTACGCTTTATGCTATGGAGATAATTTTATACAATACAGCACGGCCTACATCTACAGACTTCATGATTATATTATTGTATGCTTCCAGCAACTATAACTTACCTGTACAGCATCATAATCTGCAATCCCATCCATTTCTTTGACATCTCTCTTCACAACCCACCTCTCTAGCCAGATCTCCATTTTGGTCATGTTCATCTTCTCACTCGAGTTCAACCTCTTCTCGTATTGTTCCGACAAGAATGGTCCAGTCAGCTTCAATAGTACTGACAGCTTATTGTCATCATTCCGGATTAAGTAATCTTGAAAAGAAGAATCAAATTGTAAAGCTTCCCTAGAAAGAACTACTGAAGAATTATAGTTGTCATGGTATGGGCATGTGATGCGGAGGAATGAAAAAAAGTCGTGATGAATGTCGATGAATATAGTAAGAGTAGAGGAAGACCAAAGAAACGGTGGATGGACTGTGTGAAAGATGATATGGCCAGAAAGGGGGTGACTTCCGAGATGACGTCTAATAGAGAAGAATAGAAGAAAGAAATAAGGTATGGTAGAAGAAGTATAAGGGCAGGAGAATGATGTTCGTAATGATGCTTTGTAAGAGGGGAGGGGGGAGGTAATGCAAGGCACTGACTACCTGTATGATTCGTCAACCCTTATGGGAGAAGTCTGAAACTGCGCAAATATTGGTAAACTTGATCTTAAAGACAAAAAACGGTTTTTTTTTTTGTTAATGATGGTTATATACGAGGGCTTATTTTCGATCTATTTTTATACAATAAAACAACTAAGTAAAGAGCTGCTGATAAGGTTCAGGCCGATAAAAGAAACGTTCTGTTTTAAATCAAAAGTTTATATATGTAGTTGGCTGACTAACGGATTAGCTTCGGGTTTCAGGCTTTTCCTACGGCAATCCTTCATAATCTGTAATGTGATGAATTAGTATAATACTGTGATTTCGTTTTAATCCACTATACATCAATCAATTTACAACAACTGCCTACTATAAGGCTAAGCGTATGCTGAGATGCAAGTCACGCAGATCAGCACAGTACAGATTTTGCAGGCAAGGCAGACATAGGCGACGCAGACACATTCGCGTCCTAGCTAGTACAAACAATATAGACGTGTGGTAAAAACACATGACGACCAGCACGCGTCGCGCAGACATCTGTGCCGGCACTACAACGAGACGCAGAGCAGGACAGACACATGGCTGCATGGCACGCGCCTGCGCCGCAGGGCACGCAGCGCTCAGTACATTCATGCATGACAAACTCTGTTCTGCTGAACTGCATCTCAGCATACGCTTAGCCTTATAGGCCTACAGCTTAACTGAGATGGTGCCTGAGGTAGCTGTGCGGTGCGGGGGGTGGGATGTGGTGACATATTGCGAAAGCTCAACACCCCTCCAACACCGCGGAAATATAATTATCAAGTCTTGTTCATGCTCTAAAACTTTTGGTGTAAATGAGTCACTTACCCTTGACTTGTCCGGGGGCTACTGAAGAATGCCTGGTCACTTCTTCTTTCTCATTGTGCATTAAAAAGGCAATTGTGAAGAATATCCATACTCCTACCAGGAGAGTTATTTTGAATGTTTGTCGAGCTTGCGCCATCTATTGGTGGAAATGGTACCTAATTTAAAATTACTTTATTTTTTTAAATCAGTATGTAAAAAGATTGTGTAAAAATAGGTGTTATAAATAAAATAGGTCACGTAGAGATCTCCTACGTTAACGGCGCGGCGTACAAATATAAAATATGAAAATAAACAGAATTTGAACTACGATTACGAAGTATGTGGACTCTAAGGTCCCAGATACATGTTAATCGCTTTCTAAGCGTTTCGTATTTCTACTACGAATTTGAACAGCATTGACATAAGCTTACGTCAATCCCATACATATTTAACTTTTCCATCGGCGATAATGCAAATAAAATGTCACTTTGTCTAGGCCTTTAGGTAGGTACAGCTTGATGCAAACCTTATGGCGGCTCGGAACATGAGGCGAGTCGCTGCGCAGTAACAAATTCATGTTTCAGCGGGGGTGAGGGGTGTGGTGCTGCGCAGCGAGTAGCGAACTTCAGAGCCGCCATAAAGTTTGACGCGTACAATACCCTTAATTTGAGTTGCTTGAGCTGCTAGAATCGTATCCTTACCTTCGATTTCTTCTTTGATACTGACTTTTCATCAGGTCTGCAAATAAAATAATTTAACCGTTATTTCCCAATTATATCTCCTTGTAAAATATTCTAAGGTATCATAAGAATTTGTGGGTATTCTAAAGCTGAAGAAAAAGAATAACATTTTTACGCATGCGCACTGAAAAACTCCTAGCACGAACGCGCGACGTAAACGGTAAATTCAAATATGTTTCGAATTGAAAATATAATAATAATAAATATTTTATTTCGGACTTACAAGATACATATGTTTGTTAGTAAAGGTCTTAACCTAATGTTAGTAAAAACCACACTACATACAAAACTGACACAACTGACACTTACGACTGACCTGATTAACTATCCTATGGCTTTTTGGTTTAAATTTTTGCGACAAGCACAATCGCCATGCCATGTATTAAAGATAGATATGAATAAAGTCTTAAAACGGAATTATTACATGTGTGAAACGAGTATTTTTTTTTTATCCGCTCTGTCTTGCATATTATCCCCAACAACTGTAAGCCGATTGAGTTAAATGTGTTAACCAACCATAAAAGCCCCAAGAAAATCAAGTTTTGCGATTTCTTTGTAAATGTTTTATCAAAAATAAAAATAAAGATAACGATCCTAACCAAAGCGATCGTCGCAAACATTTAGATCGGCGAACCCACGCGTGGGTCGCTTCGACAGGAGCCACAACAAATGCAGCTGATTTATTTTCGCGATTTCAGATTTGGTCATAATGATGTACACAATCCCCTAAAAGGTTTTGACTTATTGTAATAATACCGTGTTTACTACTTACACTTTCTCCTGTCTCGCCTCACTATCAGGATTTTTCTCAGCTCCATTGAGGAAGGTAACGTCTTCTCCCTGACTTCTACCGCTGTCATACAGATGAGGGGCTGAACTGACTGACGGCAGACGTTTGGTTGATCGCAGATGTGTGGTTTCTATTCTCCCTATAAATTTAAAGCTCATATAAAACACTTCGGAAGGACTATATACAGGGTCCAACTAAATAAGTTAGCGAAACTCCGAAGACGAGATGGGCGTCGTTAACTAAACGTGATAAAACAAAAATAAAACGGCCAAGACCGTGTCGGAGCACGTACAATGAAGGGTTCCGTAGTTGGCATGAATTTATCGCAAGAACAAACTTTACTTTGTAGTTTTAAAACAAACTGTCGATTAAAAGCCAACTTACTTAGTTGTGGTAGTTTTTATTTTAATATCGTTATAAATATATACTACAGTCGTGAATTTTTTCCCATATCTAAAACCAACCATTTAGCTGGCAGGGGGCAGAGGGACACATAACTAACAAAAAATAACACTATAAAGCTTAATATTTCGCAAACGGATTCCTGAATCCCGTGAAAATGGAAAATAACTAAAAATTAACGATTTTTGGACTTTTCCCTTTACGTGTTGTGTTGCTTCTTACCAAATTCCATGATTCAAGGCCAACGGGAAGTACCCTATAGGTTTTAATTTATTTGCGAGTATCAAATATTTCGTAAAAACGCTCGTATTTTTTATTGTGTATACTTAGAAGCTTGTTTTTTTTTAGAGCTCCATGGGACTGTAGGTGTAGACCTACGTATTTGATATTTTAATATCAACTTGATACCTCTCGCATTCCTACGAAAACGGGTCTTGACAAACTGACAGATATATAGACATACGGACAACGAAGCGATATAAGGTTTCCGTTTTTTCCTTTCGAGGTACGGAACCCTAAAAAAAGTTTTGAAAGAAAAAAAGAAAATGTTTTATTTGGGACACGCACAGGAAATACAAAACAGCAATAATAATAAAAATGTAAACAAAATTATATAAAAATAAAAATTTAAAAAAATAACAAAAATAATAACGACCTCTGCGAGGCCAAAAATGCCCCTATCTCAGCATATATACGGCGATATTTAAAAAAAATAACCACCGCGCTGGTATTCTGTGTACTGTGTTACTATGGATACACCTACGGACTTAGATAAATCCCACTAGGGGATTAAAAATAAAAATAATAAAAAAACTGAAACTGTGTAACAATAAATAATCATAATAATTTGATGATATCGTTTTTTTTAGATCAACGACCGAAGGTAGTGTAGATGGTTACTAACGGCGGTCATGGTTACGGACCGGAGGGACTTATCTACATGACTAGCGAAAGGCCTTTTAAAATACCTATGTACTCAAAATTATAATTACGTCCTATCTGTATTTATTTTACGGTGTGTTGTATAAATAATAAAATAAATATATAATTTTGCCAAATTTTTCTAAAACATCAAACAGTTAAAAAATAAAGGAAAAAGTTCATTAGCCATTTTCAAAGATCATCTACGTACTTGAACTTTGACACCAGTTGTCTCAAAATTTTACTCTTTCATTAAGCATACAAATTATGGGAAAGACATCTTCGTTTAATCAGCTATCTAACGAGTTACAAAAGTTTAAAAAATATTTAGAGATGCCAACGAAAATGTTGATAATGCTGGAAAAGGTAAAATTCAGAAATTGTTGAAATATTGAAAAATTTAGTGATAATCGAATTAATTAAATTGTTTTGTGTCATCCCACTGCTTTTAATATCAATGCAATCCAACACGCTAGGCACCTCGGTTGTTATAACCAGGTCACAATTCGTGGAGCGGCTTTTGAGTTTAAACATGACTCACGGTCTACTCGCTGGCCCTACTGTATGTAGGTCCAAAATTAATTTACTGCTAATAATTTAGTATTAAATGGGAAAAAAACTAAATATGCATAAGATTTTCTTTACCGAATGTTAAAAGTAGTGTTTGTGATATAGTATTGAATAAAGAGAAACTAGAATTCGTAGATAAAACTGTTTTCCTGGGGATCAAGCTCAACTCCAGGTCTGAAATGGGGTCCTCATTTTACATCTCTTTCAGGACGGCTAAGTTCAGCAGCATATGCTGTAAGAAAGATCCGTTAATTTACTGATAGATTGCTCACACGTTTGACTTGGAATTGTTATTTTAGATTTTACCTCCGCCTGAATTTGGATTGGATATTGTTGAAACTATGGATCGCGAGGGACTGATAAGTTTAAATCTATTCATTCATACCATTTTCATCTCGATTCAGGCCCAAGATTGTATGTAATCGTTTCTGTCTCCTTTAAATCTTGTATACAACGCACACTATGCTGCCAAGCATATTATAAGCTGGGGGATTATATCGCTGACAAAAATGCTCGGCTCAACGCTGGTCCAGCTCCACAAGGGTGCATAAACTAATTAACTATAAATTGATTAGCATTCGAAAATATTGTTGGAGCTGCTGAAGATTGCAATAACTATGTAGGTATCTTTGAATTGTATAACTTCTCTATGGTGGTGGCGTGTGTGTTGGATCATTAAGTTCCCTTCAAAATGGTTGAGCTAAACGGTGCCGATCAATGCGTCATGTTCGTGAACGGGCGCCGTCAGTAGGGACTGGTCATCTCTTATCTGCCACGGCTTATTTTAATTTATTTTAATTTTTGAATTGTTTTTATTTTTTTATTACGGACGCTTTTTACGTGCACGTCTTTCTACATTGTTCTCACATGTATAATTTCAACATGAATGATGTAACCAATATTTTGTAACAAAATCATGATTTAAAAGAGTGTCCGTGGAGTTTCTTTCCTGTTCTTCTCCATAGGAACCTACGCTTTGGAATGGGCAACTAGCTTCATATTTCTAACTGACTGACCCCTTGACAGTTCAAGTGCCTGTAAATGGTTTAATTGAAATAAATGCTTTGAGTTTGAGTTTTGAGTTTGAGGTCAATGTTCAGTCGTCGCTTAGTTTGCGTGTATTTAAACATACAGCGCACGTACATGCTCAAATAGTGTGAAATGAGTCGCCTTTAAAACAAAAAAAAAACATAAAACTTCCCAGAATACGTCATAAAATATGAATTCTTTAAAATATGTAATTGAAGGGCCTATTATTGCAAATGTATTAGAAAGCTAATACCTACAACGACAAAGCTTCCTACGTGAATAAAAAAAAAAAAAAAGGGCCCATAGTCGATGATGCAAAAAAGATAGAATTGACTATTGTTGAAATCTGATCAGAGGAGCTCGTGGCTAAGTAATAACTGCCGCACGGGTCGATCCATTAGGTTAAGCTACGCTTGCCGGGGTTGGTCTGTAGATGGGTGAGCATCTTTACATACCGAGACTCCTCCGTGCCTAGGAAAGCACGTTAAGCCGTTGGTCCCGGCTGTCATTCATGGATCTTTGACAGTCGTTACGGGTCGTCAGAAGCCCGAAAAATCTGACACCAGTCTTACCAAGGGGTATCGTATTACCCAGTTACTGGGTTGTGGAGGTCAGATAGGCAGTCGCTCCATGTAAAATACTGGTATTCAGCTGCATCCGGTTAGACTGGAAGCCGACCCCAATATAGTTGGGAAAAGGCTAGGCAGATTGATTGGTTACATCGAAAGGTTTATTAAAGTATTAGGTACCCAATGGAATCAAAATGAGAGTTTAGAGAAAAGCGATATTCAGTGACGAATTCTGGGTAATTTTCAAAAATACATAAAACTTGGTTTTCTCGAATTCCATCCATTTTTGCCTTGGGTTTATGGGGTGCTTAACTGTTGCAAATGGGTCCCACTGTCACGAAGTGATGTCCTAGAAGGAATCCGTCAAATTACAAGTCACTCTGTATACTGGTGCCGATTCTCTTGTCACAAATGCGTCTAAACTAGACTAAAAATCACCAAAATTTAGTTTACTCCTGTCAAACGATGATTTCCCATTCTGAAATAGACTAAACTGGCACAACTTAACTATATTTTAGTTTGACAGCACTAAGATTGTACTGAGATTTTAATTTAGTGAAAATGACAATTTTGCTATTCTGAATTTGACGTTATTCGCCTAAAATTTTAATTTTATAACTAATTCTGACCATTTTTAATCGCCACTGAAAATGGTGTGGAATATTATTAGTTGTCATGAACTAAAATTCACACGAACATCTCGAGTTCGGATGCAAAAACAGTATTGTACTGGATTTTTTTCTTTTCTTTTGCTTATATCTCGAAAATGGTGTGTCCTATCGCAAAAATAATGAAAATTTCGACCCCCTTTATGAAACCCGTATACCCCTGATAATCAACACGTAGGTAATATTGTTTTTTATTTTCCGTACAAAAAGTGAAAAATTCCATATAAAACACGTCGAGGATGCCCCCACTGCGCGCCTCCAGCTCTAAAAAAATTCACGGGGTAGGGCAAACAAGTATGTACCACGTGGATTCGCAATTGTCAAATTCGATTTAGTTGTGTCAAAATATTTTTTTAATTTAGAGACTTTTTACTACAGAATAGCGTTAAGATTCTCATAGCCAAAAGTAAGGAATTTTAGTGATAGTTTAGTTAGTTTAGTCCGGTGTACAAGAGAATCGGCACCATTGTCTTATAATATGTACTTAAAATCTCAATGTCACACAAATTACCTAATCTAGACTCTTTATAAGTATTATTTACATCCATATTAACATTTGCTCGTCAAAACGGAGCTCACGTAAATGGTGTGGTAAAAATCTCATTGGTTTCGACAAATATCTCTATAAGGACTTTATATTTTTAAAGAAGGTTAGTCAATTGTGCTAAAAGATGTTAGGTAGTCCAAAGGTGCGGTTTGCACCTCACATACCTACACTTATATATGTGTACTTTGATACCTTGATATATATGCAGGATGTTTGGTAGAAGGACCGACACAATTTTCTTAGGGATAGGGAGCGTCATATCTTAGTTTTCAACCATAAAACCTGTATCTTAAGTGTCACGGTAGGTAATCGTGATGATAATTTGTTTTATTGTATTACCCGATATGACGTCACAAATTTCTTGTTTGTGTTTGTAATAGAACGCTTATTGTGTTGTAATTTGATGTTATCGGTAAAGACATTTAAGTACGGTTGGTTATAGAAAATGACTTTAGTGTGTTTCTTAAGTGTAACAAAAAAAAAACGTATTTTTTTTTTAAAGAATCTACAATTGTGAATTGTGTTTTGTCTAAAGTTGTGTTAACGTACGAACTTCAACTTTTTTTCAACTTATTAACTTTTTTTATTTTTAAATTTCAACTTTTTTTTAAAATATTTTTTTATTGTCTGTCCTTTTGCCAAACACCCTCTAAATCTGTCTATGTAAGCATTTATTTCAAATAAACCATTTTGAATATGAAGCTACCTACTTGCCCATTTTTTTTTTCAATGTGTAGTAGGTACCTACCTATGGAGAAGAACGGGCAAGAAAGTCCACGGACACGCTTTTAAATCAACAAATTTTTACCTAATATTGGTTACGTCATTTATTTTGAAATTATACATGTGAGAACAATGTAGAAAGAACGTGCACGTTAAAAGAGTCCGTAAAAAAACCTGAAAACCTGACTGCAAAAACACATAACTGAAAAGAGAAAAACAAGCATTATCTATAGAATTTCGGTATTGCAGGCGGGGACAAACCAATACACTAAAATGATGGTGTAACTTTTGTTTATCAGCGATGTAATCCCCCAACTTATAATATGAATAGCTGCTTGTTGTGCGTTTTATACAAGATTTGAATTTTGTCGTGGGGAGGAATTTTATTGTAACATTTTAAACAGTACCCCATGAAAGATGAGTCTACTTTAGCCAGTTGAAAAAATAGGTTCCTATTTCTTGTACTATAATTTTATTATGACTACCACACCTCTTTTACTAAAAAGATGTATTTTTTTTCTTACGTACATGATGTTCTCATAGATATATTGAAAAGGTACCGTCATGATGTTAATATCCTTAAACAGTTCCCTTAGATGATCGCGTCGAATGTATGGCTCTGATCACTCTTTTCTGCAGAATAAAAATAGACTCAATGTCTGCAGCCCGTCCCCACAGTAAATAAGGTAATTGTATAAGTACAATAATTATTACTACATAAGATAATATAAGATAAGTAATCGTCATCCTCGAAAAGGGGGGTGGGGGAGGGGAGCACATTGTTTTCTTTACGGAAAATACGGCCTTAATTTTTTTTTAAAGGGCTTTCACTGCTTGAGAAATTCTTCCCCATCCCCCAGAGAGACAACCAAATTCAAGCCAGCAAGTTAAAACTACTGGTCATGCTTAAAAATTAAGCCTTTATGATAGATCTAAAAATAGACTCCAAGGTTTAATATATAAACTAAGACAGACGTCGGAAGGCCTAGCAAAGTCATCATAATCTAGATTCCGTAACAGTTTGTCACAGTTCCAATTAACACAAAGCTATTTATAGTTCATCGTAGTTTCACACGATATTTTTAGGGACATTGAACGCCTTGAATAATATGAATACTGGTTCCAACCAGTATCAGTAAAAAGCGCGACAGCCGTGCTTGGCTTTCTGGGTTCGATTGCCAAGTCGGGCAAAGAAGTCAGGATATATTCTATTCTTCTTATTTAGAGGTATAATTTGCAAAGACGACACGTATATGACAAATTTAAATGTGATATTATTTATTGTAATTTTATTAGATTTTTTAATAATAACTATTTTTAATTTCTATTATTTTGAATCACTGCCTCGTTGGTCTAGTGGTCGCAAGGGCTACTGCTGAGCATGAGGTCCTGGGTTCGATTCCCGGGTCGGGCATCGAACCCAGCATTTATTTCAATTAAACCATTTACAAGCACTTTTGAACTGTCAAAGAGTCAGTCAGTTAGTCAGAAAGTTGTAGCTAGTTGCCCATTCCAAAACGGGCAAGAAACTCCAAGAACACTCTTTTAAATAGAAATTACAAAATTCTAGGTTATTCTATTATTTTGCGTTATTCTTGTTGCTTCTATATGTGAGAACATTGCACAAAAAATAATCAAAACATTCAAAATATAAGATTAAAAATAAGCCCTGGCAGATAAGAGATGACCAGTCTCAACTGACGGCGCCCGTTCACGAACATGACGCGTGGATCAGCACCATCCAACTCATTCATTTTGTAGGGAATCGAATGATCCAACACACTTGCCACCATGAACATGACATACTCTGAACTGCCATACTCCTTCAAGTCGAAATACATCTTAATAACATAGTAAACGGCTCCATAGTACACACATTTACAAACATTGAAAAAATGCTTCTAAATTATACAAAACTATAGTTTGCAGTGTATTTGAGATCAGAAGTTCATTTTTTTTACGAAATGCAAAACTACATACATTCTAGTTGTGCCCCGCGGTAGGTATTTCAACTTAAAACCTCCACATCTCCCCGAGAAAATGTGTCTTACCAGACAGACGGACAGCGAAGTGAAACTATAAGGCTTCCGTTCTTACCTTTTGAGGTACGGAACCCTAAAAATACCAATCAATCCTTACCATGCTCCTTCTCGTAGTGCTGTCTAAACTTCTCCCAAGCGGCATCGTACTTGACTTCATCAGGTAAACCCATCCACAGTCGAACAGCATCCTCAGTAAGATCGGTGGAGACCAGAGAGTACTCGCTCCGAGACAGTTCCTCATTCGGCGGAGAACGCTTGAACGTCTTTAGTAACTTCTCCATGGCTTAGTTGATCATGACGGGGCAGTTGAAGAGTTGACTGTTCTGTGGGAGGAGAATTTTATTTAGTAATAAGTTTAACATATATGTAAGGTGCATTAAAATGTCTTCTACGAGTCGCGATAGCCTTTAAAGTTCCAGCAAACCCTATACTGGTGGTAGCATGGTGCGGGTAACAGGTGACAGAAAGGGTAAATTTATTTTCACCACTCCCGCACGAAAGAAGTGTCTTTCCTCTACGAAAACAGTGAGAAAAGTTGGTTTTTCCTCACTGCTTGAACAGTGAGGAAAGTAATGATCCCGTTCAGAAACTAACCTTGCCTGATTTTTTTATGTTAAGTTTTAAAGATATTTAAAAAAATAAAGAATTGTTTTGATTTACTTTGTGTCTATTTAATTTATTTACCTATGATGACTGAATACTTTCTTGCTGGTTGTGGTGAAAAGTTTTGTATGCAACATGTGAGCAAGTTCATTTGCTATTCGTTTTGTTGAGTCTTGAGCGAACGAAGGATTGAAAAATAGAATCACGAGCGCAGCGAGTGATTATAAATTTCAATCCTGAGTAAGCGAAAGTAAGAAAATCAAAACTCATAGGAAAAACGAACTTTCCTCACATGTTGGATAAATAACTATTTATTTACTACACTTATTACTGAGTCCGTATTATGTACACATTCACAACCTGTATGTAGGTACGGATCATAGTCGTTAAATACAGAATCAGTAAAAACCAGTAAATTATAATATATTTTACCCTTTCTGTCACCTGTCACCCGCACCATGCTACACCGCAAACAGTATAGGCAGTCAGGCTCGCTAACAACTGCCTGGCTCATATTTTTTTCGACATCATAATCTGCTTAGCCCTTTCCCATGCAGCTTGGGGTCAGCTTCCAGTTTATCTGTGTTATATCTTCTAACAAGGTGATTAATTAATTCAATTCAATTCAATTCAATTTTTTATTGCATTCATG
The DNA here is from genome assembly GCA_963853775.1 of Xanthia togata. Taxonomy (NCBI): domain Eukaryota; kingdom Metazoa; phylum Arthropoda; class Insecta; order Lepidoptera; family Noctuidae; genus Xanthia; species Xanthia togata. The sequence continues at coordinate 6,019,709 of OY970817.1, read as the reverse complement.
TGTACATTTACTTGTTACAATTTATGTAAGTTCCAACATGAAACCCGGTTAGGGCACGGCAACATTATAATAATAATAATTTTAACATAATGATAATAATTTTAACATAATGATAATAATTTTTACATAATAATAATTAACATAATAATAATACATTTAAAATAATAATAATAATTTTTACATCATAATAATTATTTTATTTTAGAGTAGTGTGCGTTTTATATGTATGTAATTATTTATCTAGCTATCATACTAAATATTTTGTTCTAGGTATTCTGCGACCGAGTAAAAGCATTTTTGTGTTCGATATTCTTTTACTTTCCTGTTAAATTTATTGAGTTTGGTTTCTTCTTAATACCACCACTATCACTATTAGACTTAGATTCTTTATTGATAGAAAGACAACGTGCGTACGGCATTACTTTATAAGGATCCCATTTCACATTCACAATCAACATGGCGGCGCTAGTGTTGCCCCTATGCAATACTTTGTATTTTAACATTTAATTTTTTTTTTATTTGAAAAAAAAGATGACAGAGCGATATCAATCTCAAATAACAAATACATTGACATAATTTTATTACTGTTCTATTTTATTACGTTTTATTTCTAAGCACATTCATTATGGTTTTTAAAAGAAACGAGAATCAACAACAATAAAGGTTGTATGACTTGTTCTTTGAGAGACATTACTGTACACTAACATCATTTAAACGCTTAATCAATATTTCAATTTTACATTCCACTTTTGAGTAACAAAAGCAAAGCAGCAGAATACCAGTATTTTACATGGAGGTGACTGCCTATCTGACCTCCACAGTCCAGTTACTGGGGAACACAATGTTCTTCAATTAATCCATTTCACATCCATCCAGGTTCGGGCACCCTAAGTTTTCACGCATAATTTCACCCGATGTACCACACGGCTGGCCGGCAACTTTTACGTGTGAAAAGGGTAAAAAATACAATAGACGACGTATATTTAGTAACCTAATCAGCTTAACTAAATATACGCGCCTGAGTCATATACTCGTATCTGTGTGAAAAGGATTGAAGAAGAAAGAACATAGTTCTTTTGAGTATTTTTCATCTACAGTAGATCGTATAAATATAGACCATTTAAAGATAGCATTCTAATAGTCAACGTTTTAGTATCAAAACCCACGGCTATGTACAAAGCAGAGACATGTACTCGTAATAATACCTAGGTCTTAACTGAAGTATAATTATAATCGCTATCAGTCTGCGTGCCTGCTCTATTTAAATAAATAGAGGCATTATTGTATGGGGAACTTGGAAATGTATGAGAACGCATCGCCAAGACATATGGTCGTAATACTAGGCTTCGTTCACAGGGCATGCCACTATTGCGGTGATAAGTCGCCTCTTTAAGGAGTGGGTGGAGAGGCGTCACGGCATCCTGACCTTCCGCCTGACGCAGGTCCTCACCCGACACGGCTGTTTCGGGAGGTACCTGTTTCGGATAAGGCGGGAGGAAACGCCCGGGTGTCATCACTGCGTGGATCGCCCGGAGGACACGGTGGAGCATACGGTGGAGGTATGTACCTATATGGCGTTGATGAACTCAATGTTTACATTTTTTATTTCTGCTTATTACAAGACATATTTTTCCTGTATTGTGGTCGCGTCTTTGTATTTAATTATTTACTGATAGCAATATACTCAGACCAAGTAAAAAACTCTATATATAATATACATATCGCTGTCAACAGTGACGTGGGGCTGGTTTCGTAAACATGTGTGCGCTTAGTGAGGTGTAGTTTGATTGTAAATGGTTGTAAATGTGTGCGTGTGAGCGTGTATGTAGAGAGCGGAGGAGTATATAAAGTATATATTGGAAATGTAAACAAACCCTGTTCCGGTTAAATTCTTAAGCAATCACTCACAAAAGGAAATTAGTAAAGTCAAAAAGTCAAAAGTCAAAAGATTTATTTGCATACTAAGTGTACATTTTGGTGTTGTTTACAAATGCAGGTACTTACAACTTAGCGGCCTTTTCCAGGCATCGCAAACTTGAGGGCTAACTAGCAAACAATTAAACTATAACGACACAATGAAATTCATAATTACCTTCTATCATTAAGTTGGATTAAATCTAATAATTTAAGTCATAACAACACACTTTAAGTAACACATTCTTCTGTATTTAGAAGGTTTCAACTTTGTATCTCACCACTTATTCCAACAATTATTCTTGATTAAAAACATTATGAAATTGTAATTGAAGTCATCGACGGAGATGGAGGTAATAAAATTGAAAAATATATTTAAGAAGATTTTTTGAACCAAAATTTATTGGTCAAATTAATAATAAAATCAAAGTACTCAATTTGTAAGTGGCACTACAAATTGGCATTCACAGGTACGTTTTCTGACAAATTTGTTTATATTTTCATCACATACTTTTGGAACAGACTATACCGCGAACTATGTATGTTAGATGAGCTCAGGCGCACCCTCGATCCCATTGGTATAAATAGGGATGATGCCTGGGTAAAAAAAAAGTAAATTCAATTTAGTCCGTCAGTCAGATATTTAAAAAATATTAGATACTTACACATTTTTTGCGTTATCATAATAAAAAAAAGACTTAGACAAAACGCATTTAAGTTGGGGAGTAGGGGTCGCTACGTTACAAGTAAGTATACAATCTACATATTTATGACGTCACGGCACATTTTAACTCAATGTATTGCCGTAATCTTTTGATAACGTAAAAAAAGAAAAAATACGTGTCGAATAGTTTTTAATAATCTACATGACGGACAAAACAATAATGTTTAGTCATCATCCCTATTGCAGATGAGCGGCTGTGATTAATAACGTATTTATAATATTACTAGCCTAGCTAAAGTATCCCACGGGAAGATACAATCGGAATTAAAGTATTTCATATCCTAACCCAGGTCATGGTCTATCCATTACCCATACGTTTTAGTATGCAAGCGTAACGGACAAACAAACTCACTTTCGCATTTATAATACTAAATGAATAAATAAAAATATTAATTAATTATGTTAGAATTGATTGCCTGAGGAGCTCGTGGCTAAGTAGTAACTGCCGCACGGGTCGATCCGTCAGGTCCGCTTGCCGGGGTTGGTCTGTGGATGGGTGACCATCTTTACATACCGAGACTCCTCCGTGCCTCGGAAAGCACGTTAAGCCGTTGGTCCCGGCTGTCATTCGTGGATCTTTGACAGTCGTTACGGGTCGTCAGAAGCCCGAAAGTCTGACAACCAGTCTTACCAAGGGGTATCGTATTACCCAGTTACCGGGTTGTGGAGGTCAGATAGGCAGTCGCTCCATGTAAAATACTGGTATTCAGCTGCATCCGGTTAGACTGGAAGCCGACCCCAATATAGTTGGGAAAAGGCTAGGCAGATTGATTGATTGCCTGGTTATGGTGAAACAATAAATACATAAGTACAAAAGTGACATAAGCAAGAAATATTTACTGAGAACAATGAATTGACATGGTCACTGTTAGTTATGTTCAATACAACCTCTAAATGTGAGTAACGTTCTTTGTCTTAATCTAACAAATCACTCAGTAAAAATTACTGAAATGAAAGAAGAATGCAATAGCAGTTAAAAAAAAAAAAACAAAATTCGTAAGTGTAGCAAAATAGTTGTATTTCTTCGTTAAAACAAAGTTTACCTACGCCTAAACTACCAAAAAAAAATATTGTATACAAACTTGTAAATATCAGGCGGAAATTGGCAAATTTCCAAACGGCAGGCAACACACAAAACACCAATATTCTTATTAAAAATTAAATATATTAAAAATAAAATTACAGTTCACTACGAAAGTGCCGGGAATTCAATATGGTAGGATATTTTTTTTGCTTCGCGCAAAGGACGTGCGCATTCAACCGTGCGCGGTGTCTAACTGGCCTATAATACACACATAATGTATTTTTATCAGTAGCATATTATTATCGTTTGAACTGAGCCAGTACTATGTTTGTTTATAATACAATTTGTGAAGTGTTAATGACCTTTGCATTAGTATTCCGGTAACCGGCCTTGAGCTTGCGCCATTTTTTTTTTAACATTATTTCTTACTCAAATGCTAAAAAAAAACGAAAGAGTTACGTAATTCAAACAATGCCATTATATGAGATTAAAATAATCCCAGCATTGACCTTGTTGTTATGCCATTTGTTACGTTTCAACTCATATCTGTATTGCGGCCGCCACGGTTACGTCGTTACGCATAAATTAACGCGTTGAATAAGACATAACGCTCACGTGGCCAACATTTAATACGTTAACGTTATAGGATTGATTACTTGTTGTATATAGTTTGTACAGGATAAAAAATGTTCAGGCTTACAAAACTTTCTTTATTTAAAATTCCTTTCATTTTTTTTATTTATTACGATAAAACCCCTTGCAGCAATTATTACGTTCTTATTCCGAGGAAAAAGTCGACTGTTTATCTCACAAATTGAGAGTGTGCAAGGTTTGGGAGAATTTTTTCTATATTCATACGCCCTCATCAAAATATCATCATTCTAATGAACTAGCTTCATATTTCTGACTGATGACGAACTAAAGTCGCTGACATAGCCCAACGGATTAGCAAGCTGAAGTGGCAGTGGGCGGGGCACATAGCGCGCAGAACTGACGGCCGATGGGGCAGAAAGGTTCTGCAATGGAGGCCACGTACCGGCAAGCGCAGCGTAGGACGTCCACCCACAAGGTGGACAGACGACCCAATAAAGGTCGCAGGAAGCTGCTGGATGCAGGTCGCTTCCAACCGGCCAATTTGGAAATCATTGGGGGAGGCCTATGTGCAGCAGTGGACGTCCTATAGCTGAAATGATGATGATGATGATGAACCCCTTGACAATTTAAAAGTGCCTATAAATGGTTTAATAGAAATAAATGATTTGAGTTCGAGTTCTGTTTTCATGGTTATCTCTTCATTCTGTCGTCATCTTCAAACAATTGACAGAAACAGAACAATGTTTTAAATTCTTAAAACGAATCGCTGTTTAGAAGATTAGTACTAGTATCGAAGCTAGATAAAGTTTCATGTACAGACAGAAGGAAGCGAAGTCCATTACAGCTTGTTGAGTAAAGTTAGCTCCAGGTTCGCGCGGGCGTATTTTTATCCAGGTGATACTTTTTCGCTTATAGGATTTTCGACGCTCTGCTTAGCGCCTAGAGTTGAATATCCAGTAGTGTGTTTTTTGAAGCGCTGTGATACGCACTGGATGCGCTCTGTTGGATTCTCAATTATCGGCTCAATACCGAGAGTTCAAATCGCCGCGATACAATACGTCGTGCGAACCTGGGCTTACTGTCTTTAAAAACTTGTGCACAATCAACATCAACTAAATCCTTTTATTCAAAACTGATGATGATGCTCCTTCTGTCTGTACATAGAGCTCCAAAAAATTTATATATTACCTGCTTAGATAAGTTTCGATAGGTACTTATATTTTGTAAGTGCTCGTAGCATTAAACGACAAGTGTGGCTTGGTAATCAACTACACTCGAGAGCAATGAATCCGGGTCACTTAAAGAATGTTAAAAATCTCGGAAACTAAAAATGATAGGTTAATGCAATAAATTGTATTTAATAGACAATGTAATACTCCTTAAATGAAAGTAAAAAAAATATGAGTCACCATACATTTTATTAACACAAAATTACATAAAGAAAAAAACTGCTGATCTCTCCTTAAAACAAAAATAGGAAACATGAAATTTTTGAACTTTATTACGATTTTCTTGAATTTTAATACTTCGTATTGCCTCCTCGTGCTTCCATTACTGCGTTTACGCGGTTTGGCATGCTGTACACCAAGTTCCTTATACGATTTTGGGGAATATTCTCCCATTCCTCTGTGAGAGCAATTTTGAGCTCACGAAGCGTGATTGGGGGAGGGTTTCGTTGTTTTACGCATCTGCCTAGCTCGTCCCAAGCATGCTCGATCGGGTTGATATCCGGGCTGCGCGCTGGCCACTCCATACGAGTAATGTTCATCTCTTGAAGGTAGTCATTCACAATCCTACCTGTATGAGGTCGGGCATTGTCATGCATAAATATAGCATCCTCACCTAAATTGACCATAAATGGACCAACGTGATCATTGAGGATTTCTTCCACATATCTTTCGCTAGTTAAAGAGCCGTTTTCTATGATCACCAGCTCTGTGCGACTTTCAGAAGAAATTCCGGCCCACACAAGTACAGACCCACCACCGTAGGCTACTTTTTCTTCGATGCATGCTTGCTTGAATCTTTCCCCTGGTCTTCGATACACTCTGTGTCTTCCATCGTGCTTGTAGAGCATAAATTTTGATTCGTCGGAGAACATAACTTTTGACCAATCTGCAATACTCCAATTTACGTGGCTCTGGGCATATCTTAGTCTTGAAATACGATGCCCACGCTCCAGTTTAGGGCCGTTTGCAGGTCTGAGAGGTTTTAAGTTAGATTCAGCAAGCCGACGTCTTACTGTCCATGCACTTGGGTTACTTCCTCCGAGGCGTCGAAACTGATTTGTGAGTTCAGTTCCTGTAAGAAAGCGATTTCGAAGCATGGTGTTCACCAAGTATCGGTCTTCTCGTGCTGTGGTACACCTGGTTCTGCCCGTTCCTGGTCTGCGTAGGTTAGAACCAGTTTCTTCGTAACGTCGGAGAACTCTTTGTACTGTTGACAGCGACGCACCGACAGTCCTGGCTGTATCGCGCTGACTCCAGCCGGTTTCCAGCATTGTAAGTATTCTGGTGCATTCTTCAGGCGTAAGCGACATAATTTCAGCTTGAATAATGAATATAGAGCACTATCAACATGGTTTATGTACCCACATAAATGACAGATTACAAACAAAAGCAAAACCAAATGCTGTAATTTCGTAGTTCCATCTTCGAAAGTGGCCCTTTTTCAAATTTGATTTTTTTATGATATAACTTTACAATAACTAAGAAGTTTTAATACCTTCATTTAAGGAGTATTACATTGTCTATTAAATACAATTTATTGCATTAACCTAGCATTTTTAGTTTCCGAGATTTTTAGGATTCTTTAAGTGACCCGGATTCATTGCTCTCGAGTGTATATGTATTTCATTGACTTGAATGTGCCCTGGCGGCTGTGAGTATGTCATGCTCACTCAGATGTCTCCGTGATGGTGGCGCGTGTGTTGGATCAGTTAGCTCCCTTCAAAATGGTTGAGCTAAACGGTGCTGATCCATGCGTCATGTTCGTGAACGGGCGCCATCAGTAGGGACTGGTCATCTCTTATCTGCCACGGCTTACTTTAATTTTTGAATTGTTTTTATCTTTTTGTTCTCACATGTATAATTTCAACATGAATGATGTAAACAATATTTTGTAAGATTTTTTTTTTAAAGAGTGTCCGTGGAGTTTCTTGCCCGTTCTTCTCCATAGGAACCTACGCTTCGGAATGGGCAACTAGCTTCATATTTCTGACTGACTGACCCCTTGACAATTTAAAAGTGCCTGTAAATGGTTTAATTGAAATAAATGCTTTGAGTTTAAGTTGAGTTTGAGAATGGTTGAGTTGAATGGTGCTGATCCATGCATTATCTTCGTGAACGGGCGCCGTCACTTGGAACTGGTCATCTCTTAGCTGCCATGGCTTATTTTAAATGGTAAGGTTTGTTTTTGAATGGTAAAGTTTGTGTCATATTTTGTATTTTTCTTTTTATCCGTAATAACGTTTTTACGAACGTGCACGTCTTTCTACATTGTTCTCATATGCATAATTTCAAAATGAATGATTTAGATTTGTTTATTTGACTTAAAAAAGTACACGTACAGTGACACTTAATTAAACAGAGAAATAGCCTGGTACAAAAATATTGATCATCAATGACTCCTATGCTAGGAAAAACCTGTGTTATAGGGGTCATCCAATCCGTCCATTATGGATGTTATAATACTTAGTTAATTACAATTTAGTAAAGTGCACTTTTGTAAAAAATAAACAAATAAACTAGACTAATACAATTGAAATTGAGGATAAGAAACGGGGGGATGAAAGAAACACGGGTTTAAATTAATTAATAACAAGGAAAATGTAGTACCTATTTATGTGCCAGGTCTGTGTTGTTTGAGTGAGTGAACGTGTGTAAGTGTGAGTGTAGATATGTATGGGTGAGTGTAGGTATGTATGTGTGAGTGGGTGCCTGATTTGTTTATGGTTTAAGTAAATCTTCCGTGTCGTCATAATTTAGGGTGAGCAGATATTCCTTTACTTTTTGTTTGTATTGGAAGTTGTTTAAACAATGTATATTTAATGTGTTGTGGAGTTTATTGTATAGTAATGTGCTAAATAACGGTTATGCCGTCGTGCAAAGGTGGTATTTGTACAAAATTTGGGACAAACGGGTTTGGGTCTTCTTCTGATCGTAGGGCTCTTACATCTATCAGCGATAAGGCCGCCCATTGTATATTTTGTAGTGTTAATTTTGTTTTTTTTGTTATGTGTTTTTGTGGTGTACAATAAAGTATATATAAATAAATATTAATAAATAAATCTATTGGGAGGGGTAATTTTATGTGTATGTGTGACCGCACGAAGCATATACATCTGGCGGACTGTCAGTACCTTAAAGTCCGAATAGACTTGCTGAGTGGGATACCTAAAGGGTTTGCTCAACAGGACTTTGATAATTGCACGTTGGGTTCTTTCAGCTGATATGAGGATTGTTTTGGCTGCACCACCCCACGCAACGATACAGTAACTTAGTATTGATTCACAAAGGGCGCTATATATATTTTTAGGATATCTTTATGGGCAGAAGTTCTTAACTTTTTAAACAGCTAAATGAGTTTTCTAGTGCGCGCAGATCGACATTCAATGTGGGTTTTCCAGCTTAAACTGGAATCAAGATAGAGGCCGAGATACTTTACGGAGGTGGTTCTCGTCACTGTCTGGCATGAACTGAGGTTGTTGCTGTCATGCTCGTAACAAACGTGGGCTTTGATTTGTAAAGAGAAGTCAGATGAAAGGGTAGAGGGTCTGGAACCAAAGATTACAAAATTAGTTTTTCTGACGTTCAAGGTTAAGCTATTTTTGCCCAACCACATCATAACTTGGGTCAAAGACCGTTCAGCGGCCTTTCTAGCCGATTCCCAGTCGTGTCCGCTGGACAGCAAGACAGTATCGTTGACGTACGCTACAATGTGAGTAGAAAGGAGAGTAAGTAGACAGAGTTCGTTAACATAGATTTGGAGGAGGGGACTGAGAAAACTTCCTTGTGGCACACCGAAATCTAGTAGTTGTTCACTGCTGATGTACTCGCCTATTTTAACGCACTGGGTCCGGTCCGATAGAAAATCCTTAAGCAATTTGAGAGCTGTGCCGCGTATTCCAATCTGTTCTAGTTCTCCAAGTAAAATAGGGATAGAGACAGTGTCGAAGGCCTTAGAGAGGTCCAAGAAAATTCCGACACATTTGTGTTTGCAGTCAATTTTGTTGACAAGAGAGTCCAGTAGAACCAATACAGCATCTTCCGTCGATACTCCCTTTCTGAAGCCATATTGGTTTTCAGCAATGATTTTATATTTGTTCAGAAAGTTGAGGAGATTCTTGAGAATAATTTTTTCTAGTATTTTGGAAATTGCTGGAAGTACCGAGATTGGTCGATAATTATTGACACTGCCTCTTTCACCTGTTTTAAAGATTGGATGAACAATGGCTCTTTTGAGGGATGAAGGTCTTTAATGATAGCCTCGACCTGTTCCTCGTCAGTCTCCAGTAGGACAATTGAGTTGAGAATCGAGACTGGGTGGGGAGGAGTACATATTGGGCGTTACTTAGGTTTTGCGGGATGTTGTTGGCCAGGTTTCTACCGACATTAGCAAAGAACCTATTCACGGCGTTGACTGACACGATTGGGCCAATGTCTATTTTAAGGAGATCAGTCGGTGTTAGAGTATTTTTATTTGTGTCAAGTACATTACGAATGGCCCCCCCATTATGTAACCAATATTTTGTATTTTTATTTACAAGAGTGTCCGTGGAGTTTCTTGCCCGTTCTTCTCCATAGGTAACTACTACGCTTTGGAATGCGCAACTAGCTTCATATTTCTGACTATTCAAAAGTGCCTGTAAAGTTCCTGCCTAGGAGATAAGACAGCACCCGCAAATACTTGCAGCAGAACAACTAGAGGGATCAGCTTTTAAATTAAAGTGTGCACATTATTTTTTATACTAAATGTTATAAATTTTGTTTTTTTAAGATTTAATGTAAGCAGATTGCAATCAAGCCATTCAATTATATTTTTAAGACCAATCTCGACTGACGATTTGACATCACTACATGTTTTTTTAATTAAATAAGATTACAGTATCGTCAGCAAAAGTGATCACTTTTGAACAGGGTAATTCAATGTTACAAAGATTATTAACATAAATCAAGAATAATGTTGGTCCAAGTACTGATCCTTGCGGCACACCGAAACCAACATTAAACCTAGCACTAAGGTTATTACCAATTTTTACAGATTGTGTCCTATTACTAAGATAGTTTTTAAAAATTCAAGTGGTTTATAGCACAGTTACAGATGTGTGTTATTATAGGAGCGAGAGACCTGCTGGATTGGCGAAGTATTTCGGCAGGTAAGTGGTCCCAACCAACCGCACACTCACCTCGAATACCTATAGCCTCCAATGTGAAAATTAGCAGAGGAACGGAGACAGTATCAAAGGCTTTGGCTAAATCTAGAAAAACACCAATACATTTATTATTGTGGTCGCGATTACTAGCTACATTGGTAACCAGATGTTAAACCGCATCTATTGTTGATTTTTTCCTTCTAAAACCAAACTGATTATTAAAAAGAACTTTATTTTTCTCCATATAGTTTACAAGCCTAATATTTATTAGCTTCTCCAGGATTTAAGCCCTAGTAGGTAGAAGCGATATCGGACGAAAACTGGTATAACAATTGAGTCCTTTAACACATTAGGAAACTTTCCACACGTAAAACATAAGTTGAATATGTGTGTTAAAGGTTCAATGAGAAGGTTTACACATCTTTTCAAGAACACAGAAGATATTCCATCCCAACCAGTAGAATTAGTACTTTTTAAGGACATAACAATTTTATAAACTTATGTTTCTTCAGTTTCCAATAACACAAAAGAGTTCACCGGGCTGTGTTTACATTTAAACTTTTGCACAAGATCATTTTCCGTAAGCTTTAACTTTTGTAAGATGTCAGTTGATAGTTTGGATACCATATTGGTACAAAACTCATTTACAAAATCGACCGATTCTTGAGGAGTTGATTTTATTTTTAATAATTCATAAGGCCCTTGAGATTTTTCCGAGTGATTTAGATTACATACACGAAGAAATTCAATTGAATTTTTGACTTTTGTCTGTCAAAGTCACGACAGATACAGAAATCGTGGTTTTCACAACTTTATTCTTGAAATTCTGTTTTTTAGTCGACTATTTTGATTATAATCTGTGCCGAACGCATAATTTCTCCTCTATTTCGTTTCGCAACTAATCACTTGCTAACTAGCGTTTATAAGACCCGATTTCACCAAACAATTCTTAACGAGCCATCAGCAAATGCTCTGTTAAAATTGACGTAGACGTCAAAAAGTTTTACGTTCTATGGAGGGATCTTAACAAGGCGTTGCTAAATCAAACATCTAGCAGATGTTATCTATCATCGAGTGAACAAAAACGACCGGTCTGACTTTTCATTCACTCTCGTTTTTATGCAACCAAATTAAAATGTCATGGCGTCTAAGCAAAACGTTCTATAAACAGTGTAATTCTCTATTATTCGTTTTAAACGTCAAATTTGTAAAAATGTTTTAAAAAATTATTTTGTTTTGTGGTATTTTTTGCTGGCTGAGCTTGCTAACAATGAAACTAAGATATCATTGTAACACAGTGGTTTAATAAAGTACATTTTATTTTATCACAAATTAACTTCATTTGTAAAACACAGGATGACAGAAACAACAGTTGCTAGGCAACAACTAAAGAAGACTACTCTTAATTCATAGTGCATTATAACCTTTAAGGTACTTACAACAATTTTTGATTCTTCTAAATTGTAATTTTTACTTATTTTGTGTGTTAAAATGTCGAAAAAAGTCGCCGACCCAATTTCAGCGCTAGTGAAAAAGAAATTTTAATAGGACTCATTACAAAACATAAAAATTTAGTTGAAAACAAAAAAACAGATGCAGTGACGAATGCTCATAAAAATGAGGGTTGGAAGGTGCTTTCTGTGAAGATGGGGCGGTCCTATTACTAGTGGGAACCACTGTGAGCTTTTACACTACGTTAGGTAACAAACATTTCTAATAATATGAAACATCATGGATGGGTACCTAATTACGTAAGAAGTTGTAAGTCGAATCATAGGCATATTTTTATTACAATTCACATACCTAATAAGGCAATTTTAAGGTAGGTACCAACCGATTTGATGGATATTGAAGTTTATCTTCAATCATTTGCAAGACCTCTATATGTACAAGATTCTTTCGATAAACGAAACCTTGTCCTGAAATCTAGATCGTCATATTCTTCAAAATATAAGTCACGTCGATCTTTGTATGTTTTAGGACGTTGAACTTTATTGTCTAAAAGTTGTAAATTTTCTAAAAATCATCATTTCCGTGTTCAAAAATAAAATTTTACGCTGCTTCCATTTTATTTGACCAACTGACAACCAATTGACAGCCGTTAAAAACATTAACGGACCTTTGGAGCAGTGATTAAGTTTGACACCTTGTTAAGAGGATTAACCATTCGTTAGTACTTGGTGAAACACTCACTACGCTTAACGGGCCGTTGTCTATTTAACGGGGCGTTAAAACTAACTAACATTGTATGGTGAAACTAGGTCTAAGACCCGATTTCACCAAACAATTCTTGACGAGCCATCAGCAAATGCTCTGTTAAAATTGACGTAGACGTCAAAAAGTTTTACGTTCTATGGAGGGATCTTAACAAGGCGTTGCTAAATCAAACATCAAGCAGATATTATTTATTATCGAGTGAACAAAAACGACCGGTCTGACTTTTCATTCACTCTCGTTTTTATGCAACCAAATTAAAATGGCATGGCGTCTAAGCAAAACGTTCTATAAACAGTGTAATTCTCTATTAGTCGTTTTAAACGTCAAATTTGTAAAAATGTTTTTAAATTATTTTGTTTTGTGGTATTTTTTGCTGGCTGAGCTTGCTAACAATGAAACTAAGATATCATTGTAACATAGTGGTTTAATAAAGTACATTTTATTTTATCACAAATTAACTTTATTTGTAAAACACAGGATGACAGAAACAACAGTTGCTAGGCAACAACTAAAGAAGACTACTCTTAATTCATAGTGCATTATATATAACCTTTATGGTACACGTATGGGCTTACAACAATTTTTGATTCTTCTAAATTGTAATTTTTACTTATTTTGTGTGTTAAAATGTCGAAAAAAAGTCGCCGACCCAATTTCAGCGCTAGTGAAAAAGAAATTTTAATAGGACTCATTACAAAACATAAAAATGTAGTTGAAAACAAAAAAAACAGATGCAGTGACGATTGCTCATAAAAATGAGGGTTGGAAGGTGCTCTCTGTGAAGATGGGGCGGTCCTATTACTAGTGGGAACCACTGTGAGCTTTTACACTACGTTAGGTAACAAACATTTCTAATAATATTAAACATCATGGATGGGTACCTAGTACCTACTTACGTAAGAAGTTGTAAGTCGAATCATAGGCATATTTTTATTACAATTCACATACCTAATAAGGCAATTTTAAGGTAGGTACTAACCGATTTGATGGATATTGAAGTTTATATTCAATCATTTGCAAGACCTCTATATGTACAAGATTCTTTCGATAAACCTTGTCCTGAAATCTAGATCGTCATATTCTTCAAAATATAAGTCACGTCGATCTTTGTATGTTTTAGGACGTTGAACTTTATTGTCTAAAAGTTGTAAATTTTCGAAAATATCATCATTTCCGTGTTCAAAAATAAAATTTTACGCTGCTTCCATTTTATTTGACCAACTTACAACCAATTGACAGCCGTTAAAAGCATTAACGGACCTTTGGAGCAGTGATTAAGTTTGACGCCTTGTTAAGAGGATTAACGATTCGTTAGTACTTGGTGAAACACTCACTACGCTTAACGGGCCGTTGTCTATTTAACGGGACGTCAAAACTAACTAACAGTGTATGGTGAAACTAGGTCTTAGTAAAGAAAAGTTAATCATTTATTTAGAGCTAACTAATTGCTTAGCTAAACAGTGGCTAATGAGTGATGAGCGAGATTTTTTATAAATAAGGCTGGCAGGGAACACTTTAGTCCAAATTGGGATGGAAATTTAAATCATTGGATTTAAATATCCATCCCAATTTTCGTATTCTATCAGCATCGTGTTCAAGGTGGGAGTACCAACTCAAATAACAATAAAAATTATACTTCTTTACAGCAAATTTGACTGGTGCTATGGGCCACTAGCACCTAGCACAAATATTATTCAACTTCGCAAAGATTAGGGAGAAGACCTTACTACATGAAAACGATGAGGAATGCGAGAGCCATGAGAAAAGAATGGCACCCATGTCTTTGGAAGAAGAATATTGGAAATTAATAATACTCGTAATGAATTTATAACAATAATGTAGCTTCATTAATTATCAAAATAAATTATTTTCTATAAAATGTCTTGTTATTTGTATGTGACTGCTACAAACTGGCTTTTCTTTAGTTTTGGGCCTTAGAGATGGCGTCATAAGATGAGTGGTACATGCGAAAACACATTGGATAATCACTATCTCCAATGCCTCCTCACGAACTCATTATCTTCAAACCACCTGAGCACCTACTGAGCTTCCTCCTGATTGAGCTAATTCCCTATAAATCCTTGTATGATGTGTACTTCGAGAGAAGAATAATAACTTATTAGTTATTAGGATGATAGCCTATCGACGAGGTGGGCAAGCTCTTTGAAAGAGTCATTGCAGATCACCTCGTCGGGCGGGCCGGACTCAGTTGGGACTCGAGGTGGCCCTGGACAAGTCCGAGGCCATGTGTTTTCATGGTTCTCGGAACGCGCCACCGTCGGGTTCCCAAATAACGGTAGGAGGGGTTCACATCGGCGTCGAGTCGACGATGAAGTTCCTAGGACTCGCGTACTAGTCGACAGCCGGTGAAACTTCGTGGAGCATTTCCGACGTTTGGCTCCCAGACTGGAGCGGGCCGAGGCTACAGTAAAGTTTAGCATTTGGTGTTCGATGATTATTGTGTATTTGATTACTTGATTATTTAAATAGATAGCTGTATAATGTATAAATGATTAATCTTATTATGATAATAGTGGCTTAAGTGTGAATAAAATAATCGAATTGAATGGATTAAAATGTGTTTGCAATAAATAAATAATTATAGGTAAATATGCATATGTATTATAAATTTATAACCGTTATCTAACAATAAATCCACAAATCATTAAATTATTACTATTCCCTTTTTACTCAAAAAAGAAGAATGACTCGGAAAGAACACGACAGCCAGTTATATTATGGACGTGTTCGAAACAGTCAAACCCAGTTTTTTCTGCGAAGCAATAAGAAACTGCCGCAGTCGAATTCTGAAGGTGCCAAGATATTTAAGATTTCTTATCGGCGGGAGAATATTGTTCCAGCATTTAGATGCGGCATATCTAAAACTTCCCCTGAAGGCAGCTGTCTTATGCAATTGAGCGGAGAGTTGCTGCGAACACTGTCTACTTGCGCATTCTCTTTTACTAGCGATCCAGCTCAGTTTATTGTATAGGTAGGACGGTTGCTTGTGCTTTATGACTCCAAATAGTAGGCATGCCAGGTGCAACTTACGACGTGACTTCATCTTAAGGATGGAGTGGTTATTTAAAAATGGCGTTACGTGACTTCTTGGTGGGATTGAGAAGCAGAATCGAGCGCAGGCGTTTTGCACCCTCTGGATCAGTTGATCAGTTCTTGCCAGTAGTCGGGGGCTAATAACTGCGTCCGCATAGGTTAGGTTAGATAGCACGAGTGACTCAACCAGCTGGATCCGCAAATCCTCTGATAGATAAGGTCTTATTTTATAAAGGACCTTAAGCCGGTAAAAAAAAGTGCGCACTGACTCTACCACGTGTGTTTCGTATCTCAACCCAGCGTCCATGTTCAGACCCAGATTACGTGCCTCAATGACTCGACTGACCGACTCACCCAACAGGGTAACATTGATTGTTGCCGGTACTGCACTGATTTGATGGTTGGTTCCAAAGAGCATATACTTAGTTTTAGTCGGGTTAAGTACCAAACTGTTGTTTTCAGCCCAACATGCTACCCTATCAAGATCATCGTTAAGGTCTTTTAACGCGATGTCATAGTCACTTGGCTTAAAAGAGATATAGACTTGTACGTCATCTGCATAAATATGGTACATACATAGCTTTAGGGATTTTATTATATCCGCACAATACAAAATGAAGATGATGGGGCCTAGTATTGAGCCTTGTGGGACTCCCCTATTAACGGAAGTAAGTGACGAAACAAGGGAAGAGCCATTGCTTAATTGTATTTCTACACGCTGCTGACGGTTGGTAAGATAACTTTGGAACCAGTGTACCGTGTTTCGATCAAATCCGTAATAGTTCAGCTTTGATAGAAAAAAATCTATATTAATGCAGTCAAAAGCTCGCGAAAAATCGAGTAGTACAAGAAGTGTGCACAGGCCCTTATCCTGTGCTGACAGAATGTTATCTGTCACGTCCAAAAGAGCCGTAGAAGTACCACGTCGTTTACGAAAGCCTGACTGTAGCTCAGATAGAATATGTTTGCCTTCCAGATATTTTGACAGCTGCTGACATACAGCTTTTTCAGCAATTTTGGATAGGCAAGGCAGAATACTAATGGGCCTGAGGTCTTTTAAATCAGTTGGATTTGTTTTTTTAGGTAATGGCCTAACAATTGCGACTTTCCAGATGTCAGGGAATGTTGCTGAAACAATTGAGCTGTTGACAATGTCAGTGATGGCTTTTAGTGTATGTGGGAGTGTAAGCAAAAGCATATTCAGGGTCACCTTATCACAGCCTTCAGCGTTAGATTTAAGCTGGCGGAAGTTTGAAGTTTGATCAGGAGTTACAGGATGTAATGCGAATGTGAAGCTATCATCGCCATAACGATGAGACTCAAAGAAAGTGTGTTGTGATATATTGCAGACGGGGTTACCAGGAACATTTAAAAAATGATTATTCAATTGGTTTGGATCTCTGAAGTGAGCAGGAAGGTCTTCAATTCGTTTCTTAGGTAATATAGCGTTTTTTAAATTTTTCCATAAAGTTTTGGGATCTTTGATTTTGTTATTAATATTGAACTTAAAATATGCAACTTTTTCCCTAAATAATGAAATTACCACCAGAGATTTCAGCTGCTTGTAGTAAGCATTCTTGGAATCGGATTTGGTTTTTTGTTTACGGTACTTGGTCAGAGCGTCATCTCGTAAATGCATCATTAATTTAATTGTTTCTGTTAGCCAGGGATAGGACGGTTCCTTAATTAAACATTTCTTGACTGGAGCATGCGCATCATAAATTGTTAAAATGTTTCTATTCAGTTTCTCAACCATGTCATTCACATTAGGCAAGCCACAAATGTTGTCCCAGTGTATGTGCGATAAGTCACTTTCTAAAATTTCTTTATTTATTTGCCGAATGGGTCTGTACGTAATTGAATGGGGTTTATATTTGCTACGCCTAATATCAAATTCGCAGAAAACAAGTGAGTGACCATTTATTGAACCATAGGGCTCAATAGATACCCCTTTGTGGTTGAGATCAGTACAGACAAGGTCAATTAATGTTTTGCTATGGTCTGTAAAATGGGTGGGCGAACTTACAATTTGATTTAGGCTCAGGCTATGGAAGAACTCAGATACTTTCTTAGTTTGCCCGTTAGCATTCAGTAAGTTAACATTGAAATCGCCAAGCAGTATGTAGTGATCACATTTTACTAAAGAACTAATGGACTCGGTCACGGCGTCGAGAAAGAGGTCTAAGTCGAAGCATGGGGGACGATACGCTGTGCCTATAGCAATTTTATTTCCATTTAGAGTTAGGGTAATCCACATTTGTTCGACAGTGCCGTATCTAGGGTCAATTGAGGTGGACCAGGTACGAGCGGTCAGGCTGCGTTTAAGATAAAAACCCACACCACCCCTCCGACCCCCGTGTACAGATAGCGGTCGTGGCGTGTGGCGCAGGCGATAACCTGGCACAGTGGGCGCTCGCCCCTCTTCGCCCGGTCGTAGCCAAGTCTCGTTAACTGCGAACACATCGAAAGAATGCCTTTCCACTGCTGCTATAAAATCATCGTGGTTAGTGCCAAGAGAGCCCACGTATTTTTCAAGCATGTAAAAAATAAAAAATAATTGTTTAATAAAAGTGATTGTAAATAATAATTTTAAATAAATAATTGTAAATAAAAATTGTATATTAGACATTGTAAATAATAATTGCAGGTTAGCCAATGTAATAAAAGTAGGTAGGAATAGTTGTATAATATAAGTCTTTGAAAATAATAATTTAAAAGACATAATCTGCATTACCATCGAGTTGTGTCTATGAATACGGGTAAAAAAATTGTGAATATCAGTCATGTGTTTGTAAGTAATATTTGCATAATAATATGTTAATGTTTTAAAATTCAAGTAATCTGTGCATGAGAACATAACTGTTGTGCGTGTTATTGAAAGGGTCAAGAAATGATATCAAGTTTTGAGATTTACTGAATGTAATTATTGTTTATTAAAAGGTTCACAATACTTGGTTACGTTTATTTCCTTAATATATATGACGTGGCAAGGCGAAGGTATGTGAGCGACTGGCGTGCCCGGCGCTGGCGTTCCTTACGATACCAAAAATGCAATTCAGCAAAACGCAACGCCAGGGTCGCTACATCACACCCCCCCTTTCTTAAAAAATAACATAATTCACAAAAAAAAATTTTTACAAAAAATACACTGGGCTTACAATTACAATGTTGCGTGCAACACTACACAATAGGTACAGTACACCGGAAATGTTGCTTACTTCTACTTCCTCCTCCCTTGCGGTCTCTTCACATTGAAGAGCCGTCTTTAAAAAATATATTAGGTTTATATATGTTTAAGGGTAGCTGTCATAACGTCCGCTCTGCAATATTCAATAACACCACTAGGGCCGGCAGCTTCCGTTATGACAGCGCCAGTGCAATAAATACTTACAAATAATTATAACGATAATACAATCTTGACGGGATACCACAGCTAAATGTAACCGTACATAGTTCGCGTTAACACATAATATAAACCGGCAGATTCCTGCACAATTCACTTTTCGTACCTGTTTACACGTAATTTGCTGCGCTTGCCGGATTACCCATATTTCCGGCCGCTGTTCCAGCCAGTGTCGTCACCTCCTTTTTCAGCCAACCTCTCAGTTGGCCTATGCAGCCTCTTTTTATTGCGTAGCATAACAAAATTCCCAATATTACCGCAATAATGATAAGGATTATCCCAAAATAATTCAGTTTGTGTTCCAATTGTTGTCCAGCTGCTACCTGTGCTTGGGCTATTGAGATGAATTCTTTATTATGAAAATTACCCATGTCTATAAATCTGTGCTCTTTACTTGATTTCGGTAATGTAAATAGTGAATTGTACATGAATCTCTTACACTTGCGATAAACTTAAGCTAATTTTGCTAGTCGAGCAAAAATCGCACCGGTTTCTTGATTACTCGGCCTGAGCGCGTGGTTTTATTGATAGGCGGTAGCGAGTTTGGCTCAACCTGTGGTTTTTGTGTTTCACTGTTATTATTGTTCCTTACGCTGTCTGGTATCGTATCCTCACTAATAATATATGCTGGTTTTAATCTATCAATGGACACGGTTGATTGACGATCGTCTTTTTGTATGTCAAACGTCTTATCGTTTCTGCTAATAACTTGGTATGGACCACTATACGACGGTGTCAATGGCTTCCTTACCATGTCATTTCTAATGAATACGTGTGTACAGGTATTTAAATCTTTATGAACGAATATTTTCCGCGAGCCGCTAACCGCTCGTGACTGTGGGCGCATGTCATTAATTATATTTCTCAATTTGCTTACAAATGTCGGTAAATGTCCTACTTGCGGTTTTTCTGTCTCGTGATAAAAATCGCCTGGTAAACGCAACGTGTGTCCTAAAACCATTTCTGCTGAACTTACATTCTGGTCACTTTTGCAAACTGCACGAAGTCCCAACAATACTGTAGGTAATTCGTCAACCCATGACCTATTTTCTAACAGTCTTGCCTTTATTGCTGCCTTAAGGGAACGATGCATTCTTTCTACCATACCATTACCCTGTGGATGGTATGCTGTCGTACGGATTTTCTTTATGCCTAACATATTCATCAGACTGCTGAATATTTCGCTTTCGAACTGTCTGCCCTGATCGCTGGTTAACGTTTTAGGACAACCAAATCTACATACCCAACCTTCATAGATCGCCTTAGCGACTGTGTCAGCAGTAATGTCCGTAACTGGAATTGCCTCCGGCCAGCGAGTAAATCTATCTATGACGGTGACGCAATATCGATAACCTTCCTGTGCAGTCGGTAGAGGCCCTACTATGTCTACGTGTATGTGTTCAAATCGTTCTGTTATCGGGAATGTACCTAATTTTGAAACGGTGTGTCTATGTACCTTTACTCTCTGACATTGTATGCATGATCTCGCCCATTTAGCGATGTCTTTTTTCATGTCCGGCCAAAAATAACGACTTGTGACCATTCTTCGTGTGGCCCTAATACCTGGATGGCTTATGCTATGAACTGAGTTAAAAACTGGCTTTCGGTACTGTAATGGAATGTATGGCCTTACTTGGTTTTTAGTAATATTACAATATATCTTTCTTTTACATAAAGGTGATTGAATTTGTTCTAATACAATGTTGCCTCGTGAACTTGCTAACATGTGTGACATTTGAGCGTCTGTTTCCTGCGCCTGCGCGATTTCGTCGTAATCTATGCTAGTGTTACAAACAATGGACTCTACCCGTGATAGCGCGTCAGCAACCGCATTCTCGTTGCCGGTGACGTATTGTATGTCGCTCGTGAATTCGCTGATGTACAATAACTGCCTTGCGCGCATTGGTGTTTCTCGATCCGTGCCTATTTTTGTAAATGCGTATGTTAACGGCCTATGATCGGTGAAAATGGTTAATTCGCGACCTTCTACCATGTTCCTGAAATGGACGATTGCCAAAAAAACTGCTGTCAGCTCGCGGTCGTATGTGCTGTATTTTTGTTGTGCTGCTGAAAGCCCCTTTGAAAAATATCCTAGCGGTTGCCATTTACCGTTTGTTTCTTGCTGTAAAACTGCGCCTACGCAAGTATTTGATGCGTCACACATTAGTGCTAGTTTGCCTGATTGTCCCGGGTGAGCTAGCGTAATGGCGCTTTTTAGGCTATCCTTGCACTTCTCAAAAGCCGCCAATGCTGTATCGTTCCACTCTATTTTAGACTTATCTTTCTTTTTGGCGCCGTGCAAATATTTATTTAACTCCGCCTGGCTTTCGACCGCGTGTTTTATATGGGACCTGTAAAAGTTTACCATACCTAGAAATCGACGCAATTGTTCGATTGTTTCCGGTCGCGGATAATTTTGTATGGCCTCGACCTTATTTTCTAGTGGCTTTATTCCGTTTATATTTACGTTGTAGCCTAAAAATTCTATTTCCTTTTTCCCTAACTCGCATTTTGCTAAATTTATTGTTATGCCATACTGATCGAATCTACTGAAAATTAGTTTTAAATGTTTTTTGAAAAGCTGGTCGTTTGTGCTGGCTATTACAAGGTCATCGATGTAACAGAATAAATACGAGCTTTCCTGGCCGTCCTTGAGATATTCTATATTTTGCAACACTGTGTTATTCATAAATCTTTGGAACGTTTGTGCTGCGTTTCGCAAACCAAACGACATCCGTGGAAACTCGAAAAGCCCGAAAGGAGTTATAATTGCTGTTTTTTCGATATCCTGTGGTGCTATACTAATGTTATGGTAGGCCCGGTTGATATCTATTTTTCCGAAAATTGTCTTACCTGCTAGTCCATACGTGAAATCCTGTATCCTCGGTATGGGGTACCTGTCTGGCTTCGTGATCGCGTTGAGTGCACGATAGTCACCACAGGGTCTGATCTGCCCATCCTTCTTCGGCACGACGTGTAGAGCGCTCGCCCAAGGACTGCTGGATGGCCTGCAAATCCCTAACTCTTGCATTAGCTTAAATTCCTCCTGTACCAATTTATACCTATGAGGTGGTAATTGCCTGGCGCGCGTAAATACCGGTGGGCCTGTAGTCTCTATATGATGGTACACGTTGTGACTTGACGGTTCTTTGTATGAAACGGGCTTAGTTATACTCGGAAATTGCTGTAATAATTCTCTGTACGGGTTGTCTAATTGTATGCTTGAAACAGATGGTTCCGTGCACTTTACGACGGATGCTTCCCTACTTATTTGTGTGTGACCGTCAATCAACCGCTTTTTATGCAAATCTACTATTAATTGGTGTGCCTCTAAAAAATCTGCTCCTAATATGGGCTGTTTAACATCGCAAATAATAAATGACCATTTAAAACTCCTCCTTAAACCTAAATTTAGCTCTATGTTAGTTACGCCATACGTTTTAATCTCTGTGTTATTCGCCGCGAACAGCTTATACGAACACTCACGTTTTACTTTGCTGCCTCTCACTTTACCCACTGGTATCACTGATACGTTAGCTCCTGTGTCCACTAGATACACAATTCCACTTCTATAGTCTCGCACGCAGAGCCGGTGGTTTTCCGCGGTACACTCACCCACCGATGATGACTGCACCGCCTCTAGTTTTCCGTACCCTGCTGCTTCTTGGACCAATTGCACGGCGACTCGCACGCCCGCGCGTTTTCCCGGTAACGAAAATGGTGTCTGCATAGCCAATCCGAGGAACTAGGTGTGCGACGTGGCCTTGACTGGCTCCTGGGCCTGTAGCGCCCCTGCTGCCAACGCCGCTCTCTCCGGTCTTGTCCCGAGTTCCCGTCTCGCTTCCTGATGTCATTTATTTCCCCGCGCAATTCCTTCATTTCCACCGATAATGCGCTGAGATGCTTGACCAAATCCGTTTTCGTGTCGCATGTCAATTCCGATGTGCTCGGTGCTATTGACGCGACCTCACCGGTACCCATGTTTTCCATCACTCTGTCTGCCGTCTCGGCGAGACTCTCAAGTTTCGTGTCTCCGGTCACCGCCAGGACCGCCCGCACGCCCGGGGGTAAACGATTCATCCACAACCTTTTTAGTGGCTCGTCCGTTACATTGCAATTCTTTGCTAGGGCCGCCATCGCCCTATACAGCTGCGATGGTTTCTGTGTTCCCAGGTCCATCTCTCCCATTAGCCTCTGGAATTGCTTGTCCGCGCTCTCTTCATAAATCGCCAATAAACGCTTTTTCAATGCTGCGTACTTGCCTGACTCTGGCGGGGCTTCGATTATATCTGTAACTTGCCGCACTGTGTCCTGGGTCAATCTGGCGATTGCTATGTCGAACAGCTGCGCATCAGCCAGCTTTTGTGGTGCCATAATAGCCTCGAACTGACAGAACCATGATTTGGGCAGATCTGTCCAAAAATCTGGTATCCTTGTCTGCACCGATACCGCTGCTACTCCGGTGGTTGCTGCCTGTGCAGCCGCGGCTACTCCAACTGTTGGTGGTGGAGTCATCGTAGTAGTTGTTTCACTAGTTTCGAGACTATTCTCTGTTACTTGCACCCACGCGGTTTTTTTAACGCGCCCTTGCCACGTCGCCACTGAGTCGCTTACGGCGCAAAAATTAAAACACAAAACTATTGATTTAAACGTTCGGGGTCACCACTTGTTGTGCGTGTTATTGAAAGGGTCAAGAAATGATATCAAGTTTTGAGATTTACTGAATGTAATTATTGTTTATTAAAAGGTTCACAATACTTGGTTACGTTTATTTCCTTAATATATATGACGTGGCAAGGCGAAGGTATGTGAGCGACTGGCGTGCCCGGCGCTGGCGTTCCTTACGATACCAAAAATGCAATTCAGCAAAACGCAACGCCAGGGTCGCTACATAACTAATTTGCTGTAAGCTGATAGTAAATGTATGTACCCTGATGGCATCCACCGTAGAGCGCCCCCTACCGGAAATTGGGTGGATTGACCTGATCGTTGCTTAAGATGGTGCTTGTTGCTTCGGGTGAACATCCGGCTCGAAGGACCAAATATGTTGTGGTTTCTGCGTCAGGTGTCGTCGTGTCAGCGTCGTGAAATTAAATCAGACACACGGCTCCTTAACGATAACGTGTATTACTATCGTATTACAGTTAGGTTGTCTTTTTCACAATTTAAAGTAGTTTAGCGGTTATAATTTGCGTGAGTTCGTTAGCGTGTCACCAATACAGTGAAAATCCGTAGCGCGTCACTAGTATCACGCCGTGGTGTCTGCCTGGTCCCCGTGAGCCGTCTTCGTCTCATCGATGAGTTTTATTTGTTGCCAGTATATGGCGCGGTGGTCGTCTACAAGCAGTACTACGCGTTGCTTATTCTTCATACAACGCGTCTCGTGAATTCTAGTGTAGTACACAGCAAAAGCGCAAGAGATTTATTGTATAACCAATAAATTAGATTATTTAGATTTACAAAGATTAAGATTATTGTAAGAAATGGAAATTTATATCTGTGAGACCTGTGCTGGCGGCGTATTTTACATAGTTCATTGAAACACTAGTATTTCAATAAATTAAAATCTGCCGCTTTTTCTGTCTGTCGACATCTTTTGTAATCTGACCTTATCTTTTGAGTAAAAAGTTAAATTGATTGGGAAGGTGTGTACCCGACTTCGATTTAATTTAAAAAATAGGTTGCTATTTGCTATTCTGATTTAAAAAAATGTTTGATAATTATTACCTACTGGCTTGGTTGTGTACATACAAACACATTGTATTGTTTTCCTTACATTTTGTTTACAAATCAACATAAAGAGAATATTTGGACCTAAACGGATATTTAGATTTATCATCATGCAAAGGCAATGGCGCCGTGCGGTAAGAGTCGGGTAGGGTAGGTAGTCGGTGGGCCACCGACCGAAACAAGCTGAAACTGGTACGTTTTATTTTAATTTTAGCCGTGCATACCTTGACTGAAATCTCGCCGCCACTATTCTCAGCGGTGGCTGCTAAAAGACTGTCAATGATGGTGCTGATAATAACTCCGTTAAAAACTTTCGAAGACGGAGGGCAAGTTCCGTCACGAATGTAATTATGAGAAGATTTTATTCACAACCTCGTCAACCTCGACTGCCTCGTTGGTCTAGTGGTTGCAAGCGCTACTGCTGAGCATGAGGTCTTGGGTTCGATTCCCGGGTCGGGCAGTGTTATTGGGTTTTTCTATCTGGAATTTCTCAGTAGCAGCCCGGAGTCTGGATTTGTGCCCGGTTGATGGCAATAGGCTCGCCCCCTATTACATGGGACTTAAACATAACTAGCGAAATGTGGGTGTACCTACCTACTACAGGTAGGTACACCTCTGCCCGACCCTTCGGGGAAACAAGGCGTGATGTTATGTTTATTCACAAAAACAAACGAACAAACAAACGACGATTTTAATCTGCTTGATAATAGTAACAGCATTGTTATTTTTGGTTGGTTCATTGGTCGACATTGCTTTGTCAGTACATCACAAGTTGGTTGGTAAAACGATCCGTCATATTATGGCCGTCATGAAAACCTGTAATTTCCACCAATATCTGACATTATGGTGTCACAAAACGCTCAGAGGCCATCACTGAAGACCAGTGAAGGGCCAATCGGAGCGACGAACGCGGTCGATGCGTAAAGTCGAGATGGTTAAAAGAAACTCACACTAGGGCCTCAGTATTTTGACAGCCGTTATTGTATGACCATTCACCAGTATCATAGGAAACGGTAGCTTTACGCCCAACATTTTTATTTAAACTGTTCATCATTAGCAATGTTGCTAGGCCATAAATAATAATTAATTAAAACTACAAACATAATATGTTTACATACTAATGAATTATACGTACATCTATGAGTATTTTAGATTCCTAAATTATTTGTAGGTACCTGCAGTCTAAGTTATCCTACAATACGGCGGCTATATAACTTGGCAATTCTGAACGGCACTATGAACTTTCGCGCATGCTCTCTCACTTAAACACGGTTCATGTCACCATTTGGTTCCTAAAAAATGATATTGCGCAGGTATCTACGCAGAGTTCGGAACTGCCAACTTGTATCGGTCGTATTGTACGTAATGATAATAATTTGCTTATTTATAAATTAATTACTTTACTTAGTGCACTCCTGAAATTATCTACTAAAGGTCATTTTTATAACTAACAGTAAGCCTCCTACTTCATAAAACTGTACCACCCATTACGTATTTTCTTTCTTTTTCTTTTCTTCTCTTAAGACATTATTTTCTTTTTGTAATCGGTGTTTACTATTTTTGTAAGTTGCTTGGCAAAACTCATGCAAACAGGATTATGGTTTTTTTTTCTCTGTAATTTAATCATTCGTTTATCAGTGTATCCATAAAAGTAGTTTTTGCAACATATTCCAAGCTCACCATACGATTCAGCATAGTCTGAAAGTAATGGATTGTTAGTTTTCTCATTTTGAAGAAAATGGTTTTCATAGATACCTATGTTTCTTATGCATAACCCCAGGTTGCATGTAGATATCTTGGCCCGTATTGACGTAATAACCATCATTTCTTTATTGTAATTTACGGTCATTATTCCCACTATCTTGTAGTTTCCTTCACTGTAATTACGTCCCGGTCATTTGTCTAAAGTGTCATTTTTCCTTTTACTCGGTTTTTGTACTTTGCTGTAATTTTCATAACCATTATTGATAGGGAAATTGTTGTGTCTTAATTGGTCGTACCTTATTTTGAATCACTAAAATTGTTATAACTTGCATTGTTCGAACTGTGGGATGCTGTTACTTTAAGTGTAGCTGTTTGTTTTTGTAATTAGACGCTTGTGCACTGTTTCAATTGGCTTCTAATCCATTATTAGCCTAAACCTGTAGGCTAATAATCATCTATTTCAGTATAATGATTCTCACTGGTGTTACTCTGTCTTTTATATGGTATGCTGTATAATTTGTCGTTGTCTGTTGAATAGTTATAATTCTCTTGCATAATTCCCTCATCAATTTTAGCGTTGTTTGAATCGTCGTAGTTAGCTTCCCATTGGCTTGGGAACGCTGGTATTGGACTGTCGTTTTGATTTGAGAGATTATCATATGCGTTCTGAAATGAAAATAAACATGTACTTTAACTTTGGACTAGCAGGTTGGTCTTGTGGTCACAAAAATGACGGCCAAACATAGTGCTGATGGGTTCGAAAACTAAAAGTATATTAACTGTAAGTACCTCAATAAGATTGACCCGTTTCGTCCTTTTGCGCCATAAAACTAGGCCTATTATCGTTATGATGAAAATAGCGACTCCAACACCAATAACTAGAGAGACTATCTGAAGCACTGAATTGTTGGAAATGTGATCTGGAATGAACAGTATAAATAGGTTTACTTCAAATTAATTCTGTTCTGTAAAGTTCACTCGTAACATCACTTACACCGCACACTATCCGAAAGCGAACTCATTTTGTTTTAAAGTAAATCATCGTGGATAGGGTGGCATGGAATAAAAATTCGAAGGATTGGTCTTGTAGTAAAAACAAATCTATAAATATTGTGGTGGTGCAGTGAAATTGAAAGTGTCTTTTTAAATATTCAGGTGAGTCATATACCACAATACTAAGTCTGGCCATAAATACTGTTACAATTAAAAATAAGAAAGATATTACATTTGAATTTGGAATCTTTCATTTTTATACGATTGTCCATTGAGTTTTCTTATTTTGGCGCCAATACATTGTACAATATTTAGCGTTATTAAAATGGAGTGGGGTGATAAAGAGAACCGAATCGTTGTGATTGCATTACACAAAGTTGGTATGGGGCTAAATGCAATTTTTAAAACTCTCCATACGCTTGGTATTAGTCAAATGTTTGTGTACCGGGCTATTAATAGGTACAATGAGACCGCTTCTGTTTGTGACAGAAAAAGATCTGGCCGTCCACGTAGTGTTCGTACGAAAAAGGTGGGCAAAGCAGCAAGGGAAAAAATTCGAAGAAATCCTGTCCGAAAGCAAAAAGATTTTATCTCGGGAGATGAAGATAGCACCCAGAACTATGTCGCGTATTTTAAAAGATGACTTAGGACTTGCAGCCTATAAGAGACGCACTGGTCATTTATTAACTGATAATTTAAAAAAGAATAGGGTGGTAAAATCGAGACAACTACTGAAGCGGTACGCAAAGGGAGGTCACAGATTTTTTTTGTTTACGGATGAGAAAATCTTTACAATTGAGCAACATTTTAACAAAAAAAATGACCTTATTTATGCTCAAAGCTCTAAGGAAGCTTCCCAATTAGTTGACAGAGTGCAACGTGGGCATTATCCGACTTCAGTGATGGTTTGGTGGGGTGTTAGCTAGGAAGGAGTGACAGAGCCATATTTTTGTGAAAAGGGTATTAAAACATCGGCACAAATGTATCAAGATACCATTCTTGAGAAGGTAGTTAAGCCCCTTAACAACACCATATTCAATAACCAAGTATGGTCCTTCCAACAAGACTCGACGCCGGGTCATAAAGCTCGGTCCACGCAGTCTTGGTTGGAAGTGAACGTTTCGGACTCCATCAGAGCTGA
The DNA here is from genome assembly GCA_963853775.1 of Xanthia togata. Taxonomy (NCBI): domain Eukaryota; kingdom Metazoa; phylum Arthropoda; class Insecta; order Lepidoptera; family Noctuidae; genus Xanthia; species Xanthia togata. The sequence continues at coordinate 5,990,838 of OY970817.1, read as the reverse complement.
AGACTGGCCGTCGTCTTGTCCCGATCTTAATCCGCTGGATTATGATTTATAGTCAGTTTTAGAGAGTACGGCTTGCTCTAAACGCCATGATAATTTGGAGTCCCTAAAACAATCCATACGATTGGCAGTGAAGAATTTTCCCATGGAAAGAGTGCGTGCTTCTATTGATAACTGGCCTCAACGTTTAAAGGACTGTATTGCAGCCAATGGAGACCTCTTCGAATAAGCTTTTTATATATATACTTTTTTAAATATTTATATATTAAACTAACACACTGTAAAAGTAATAAATAATATTTGCAATAAAACAATTTTTTTCTTCGTGACAAAATTTATGGCAAGACTATTTATAAAGATAAACATTATTTTTATTATTTAAAAATAAAGACCTACATATTTAAAGCAAATGACATGATTGCCACTACAGCTGTAACAAATCTAATTCAATAAAAATATAGAATATTAAAGGTATATAATATCAAATAATGAAAAGATTATGTCAAGAAAGTACGTAAAAATGAAAAAAAATAAAATAAAAAAATCATCGTAATTTGGGAGCAGTTAATAGATATTTACATAGTTATGCCGATAATGAGGTACCAGGGAAGCCACATGTGCAGAAGGTATTATTGCCAAACTTCTTTGTCTTCAACGTAGTCTTTAATCTTTTAATATGGATTTTTGATAAGGACACGTTTCATGGCGGTTTTGAACTTTCCATCATCGGTAAGTTCTGTAACCGACTTTGGCAACTTGTTAGATAAGCGGATATTGTATATAAGAAATGAATTTAGATTAGCTAAAAATCTAAATTTGGTTTTCGCTTCTTATTTTGAAAAGTCCTAAGTTTTCGCAAACATACAAAATACATTTTAATATTCTAAAGAGAAGGCTGAGTTAGTATATCAATGTCTTTAAATTTATTTCTAAGGACGCAATTTATAGATCAGCCCTCTGTTGTAAAATTAAATTGAATCTACGTCAACTGCCGATCTCCACAGCAGAACGCCACTAGACATAATACTGTGGAAATAAGCAAAGTATACTAACCTAGCTGTGGCTACGTCAGTCAACTGCTTTATTTTTCTTACTGCATAAACAGCTGAACTTAGTCTACCTGAAAGAGCTCTAATGTAGGCGCCCCATTACAATCTCGAATCTAAAGTAATTCTTAGAAATACAGTTTCCGTAATAGCATCTAGTTTCTTGTCATTAAGTTTTAAATTTAGACCTACTTGAAGTACATTTGGTAATGATAACTAAATACATTTAGTTTTGTTCGCATTAAGTAAAAGATTATTAGCTGCGAACCATTTTGAAAGAACTGTCAGACTATCGTTGTGTGACTGTCATTAACATTCTCTAATTTATAACAAAATATAATATTTACTTTAAAATCGGCATACGGTCGGGCCACTTAGAAACACATTAAATCTCCATTTTATGGTTTGACAGCTTGAAACGTTACCCTAATAAATAACAAACGATCCTATTTCCTTAAAATTGTAAAACACTATTGAAGCCCTTAGAAATCCCATCTCACGATGGAAAACATGTTGGCGAATTCTAAGGATTTAAATCAAAGCAGGGATTGTCAACATGCGGTTCTCAAAGTTAGTGGGATCAAGCGTGCTCTTACATGAATATAACGAAAGTAAGGTAACTAACAAATAGAAATCTAGAGTTATGCTAACTACCTAACTAGAATGATACTTAAAACAAAAATTACTTATAAGCCATTCAAAGGCATGCAAATAGTCAATGCTTCCATTGATGTAACCATATATTGTCCTATAACTGTAGTTATACTATTGTATTGATAGTTTTATTATTCAAGCAGATAGCTAAAGTACTTTAATAGGTTTTGTGCTAAAACATAATAGTATGGTTCTATGATACAATATAATTATATAAATTGTAACTTTTGAATCTTCCGTCTCGAAAGTTTGATATTCTTTGTTCCAAGGCAACGAATATTATTACTGCCACATCTGGTTCGCATGAAACCTACTCAGGCAATTTAAGCGGACCCTTTTAAAACAATTGAGAATTTTTACACAAAAACTGCAATAAACCTATTCTGCAAAACTGTGGGAAGTTGGTTTTTTTAGGAATGTGGGGAACGGAGGAGATGGATATTTTAAGACAAGTGAGGCAGTTGATTTTGAATCACGAAAGGCTAAGGACGTCAGAGTCCAGCGAGCTAAGCTAGGAGACTTGATGAATATCAAGTGATAGTCCGTAGGCTGTCGTTAGAGACCGAGCACTATTTATTAAGTTGTTAGTGGGTTTAAGACCACGATATGTAGCGATGACGTAGTCTAAGCTAGGCAGTGAGTTTTGAAGCGCTTCGGGAGACGATCGAGACGACGAAGCGAAGCCCGAGGCTAGGCTGGTAATGTGGGCAGTATCTTGTAAGTGATTTGTAATCTAATTCTCTCTAAGGAATTATTTGGTAAGTGTCAACTTTAATTAACTTTTATCTTTAGTAGTAGTATGTCCATAATTCCTACTAGTTGATTTACATTGTATTTATAGGTAACAGTAAGGTGATACCGCTGACGAACTATTAATGATCGTTTATACCAGAATGGCGAAATAACTCTTATTTATTATCCTGTTTTATAACTAATGTTATATTCTCGTGTATTACCTGTCCATGATAGGTCATGGACAGACAGACTAATCACTTGCAGTTGGCTTTAGGGCATGGTGAAGGCCTTCCACCATACTTGACACTGAGCACTAACGCTCGAGACTATTGACGATTGTTGACCTTAAGCTGACGCACCACATTTGGAAGGCAGAACCATAGATACTCACAGCTCATTAAAAGGAACTAGGCTATAAAGCCAATCTGTAATTGTATAATAAAACCAAACGTTTGTGATGATTTCTGTATCCAAAAAGGCCTCGCCACAGAACTCTTTGCGTGAGGCTCGTTGACGTACATTTCCGGGAGAGGGGGTAGGCTTTACCAAGTACCCCAAACTGAATGGATAGTCCGTTCTAAGGAACGCTAGAAACCGTGTCTCGTTAAGCCACAGCCGGCTTTCGGGCCATTCACTAATTTTTATTAGCGAGACACGTCATTTGGATGCCCAGATAGAAACGCCCCGTTGTCGATAAGGACGATCCACACGGCTGCCGATTACATTGCAAGCATCATCTAAATGGGGCAGTTTAAAGAAATGGGAAGAGACGAAATTCCTCTTCGGCGTTCACCAAGTACAATCGTAATGAGTTCTGCTAGAGACTGAGTCTACGGTGCGCTTGTGCTAGTCTTGTGTTAACTTAGTAAAAGGGGTTTAGGCCGCCGTAAGGGAGTCTTTAACATTAGTATGCAATTATAACTAAACTAAACTTATCTTCCTCAATAACAGTTGGACTTCGCAGTACTCTGTCTTAGGATTGTGTAAGATATTTATATTGTGATTAGGGAGCGTGTTCCGTTAGAATCGTATTAGTTCCTCAGAGGTTCTATGCGTTAGGTCTAACGGATCACGTACAATGAGGCAAACGTTATAAAACGGTTCCCGGTCTCACTGAAGTGGGTACGTTGTAAACAGACAAATTAACGTAACTATAAATAATTATTGAGGCGCAAGCGTGACGTTCCCTTCACCCCTTCACTTTATCAAAACTGTATTGCAGATATTGGTGCTCAACTGCGAGAGGAGGAGACGTTGGCGTTCCAACATTTATAATACTATATTATATATTATATCATATATTTTTGCGTATCCTCTTATCTTCTTAGCTTCATATTGTATTAATATTATAATACTTATGTTTACTAACTGTGGATTCCCAATATTAACTTCACCTTGTTCCCCTCCCTGTCCCCTAGCTTTCTAAGTCGGGACAGGGTAGTCTAGGTTATGGGAATTCTTCTCTTTCTTACGACGGTGGAAGAGTGTCCAGTCCCGAGACGAGCTCTACAGTGCCGTACGGGGTGCGGCACTTCCCCCACAGGGGGAACCGACCCAAACACTAACATTAACATAATTAGGAAAAACGAAAATTTTATCAGCCTAGGGTAATTTAGGTACAGTCACAGTTGACATATAAGATATCCGTATATTTTCTATTTATTTTCAAAATAAGAGAAGTGTCATCAGCGAATAAAATTATATCTGATAAGTTAGCCATCATGTTAGGGAGGTCATACCTCCGAAGCTGCGAGACGCAAAACGTCATAAGTGGGCCCAAGCACCGTGCGTTGACAGATGCCGCGATAAGAATAAACAATGGGCACAAAAAATGGTCTCCTGCTGTTTATATTGGCTCTCGGCGCACAATGTAAACTTTGTTGTGTTGTTGAATACATAGAGCATCATATTACGTATAAACAATGCTCGTAGGACGAGAATCGTATTTGTAAAAAAAATGTTATTATCAGATAAGGCGGGAAAAACCTGTTTGTTCCTGTTTTGTTTGGCTATTTCTGATAAAACTACTGTTTCAATTTACAGGAAACTTTGCAAGTTACATAATGAATAGATAAGTAATTTAACAAAAGCGTTTGTTTGAGAGTCTTACGTAAAATTTTCAAATGATTGAAACTCAAATTTCATAGCGCGCGGAGCCATTTTTGTGAGTTTGCGTACTATTACGCGTAACTTTTATTTCTGATAAAACTACTGTTTCAATTTACAGGAAACTTTGCAAGTTACATAATGAATAGATAAGTAATTTAACAAAAGCGTTTGTTTGAGAGTCCTACGTAACATTTTCAAATGATTGAAACTCAAACTTCATAGCGCGCGGAGCCATTTTTGTACTATTACGCGTAACTTTGAAAATTCACATCCGAGTTACAGTGACTTATTTCATATTATTTTTTTATTAGGATACTATTTATACCTTTATTGACGGATATCTACCCCTAACTCGTAATAATATACCATTATAATTGTATCGATCGACATTTTATCGTCACTGTACTGAGCGTCACCATGGCGAACGTCACAGTGAAGAATGTGTCACTTTCAACTTTTTTTTTAGTGTTCCCTGTTAATTTTTTTGGTAGTGAAGCATTCAGTGTACTAGAATATCATTCTCCCCATAGACAAAAATTGCCACAAACGATATAAACCCTTAATTCCATGTATACTTAGAGATTTTTACCGCGTGAACCAGGTGGAACGATATCGTTCCAGCGCGGCTCACAATGCTCACATCCGAGTTACAGTGACTTATTTCATATATTTTTTTTTACTAGGATACTATTTATACCTTTATTGACGGATATCTACCCCTAACTCGTTATTATATACCATTATAATTGTATCGATCGACATTTTATCGTCACTGTACTGAGCGTCACCATGGCGAACGTCACAGTGACGAATGCGTCACTTTCAACTTTTTTTTTTGTGTTCCCTGTTAATTTTTGTTGGTAGTGAAGCATTCAGTGTACTAGAATATCATTCTCCCCATAGACTAAAATTGCCACAAACGATATAAACCCTTAATTCCATGTATAATTAGAGATTTTTACCGCGTGAACCAGGTGGAACGATATCGTTCCAGCGCGGCTTGACGGCGCGGGACAGGTGGATCAACGTTGATCTGCTCGCAGCTTTATCGGTATAAACTAGAAATAGAAAAGAGCCAAGAATTGATCCTTGAGGTACGCCCAAATTAACAAGAGACCCCGAGGACTTCGCCTCGTTACGTTAGCTTTTTGCTGCCTGTTTGATTTATAGGAAAGAACAAAATCAGCAGCTATTCCACGAATTCCAAAATGGTGTAATTTACAGATCAGCGTTCTGTTGTCAACGCAGTAAACGCTTTTGAGAGTTCACAGAAAATGCCAATTGTATCCTGGGACTTCTCCCAGGATTCCAAAATGTGAATTTACTACTACTTTACTCCTGCGTCAGTCGTCAACCTACCTATTGTGACAACATCAGCTGGTGTAGCATGATTTTTTTATATATTTTACTCAATGTTGGTAGCACATATACTCGTTTATAGGTCTATAATTAGAAGGATCACTCTTACTATCCTATTTTAAAATTGGTACTACTTTACTATGTTTCATTATGCCTATTAGGACAGGAGCAATTGTGTCGATGATATCTCCAAGAACCTTAACGAAAATCCCCCATAAGTTTTCAGTGTTTTTTTGTTAAGACTTTTGAAGCCAAGTCAGAGGCCATATGGGCAGATTTAAAAAAAACTCTGACAACAGATTAGTCACTAACCACTCGAAAAGATGAAGAAGACTTTTTTAAATTGTGACATTAGAAATGGCCTTGAATTCAAAACTTACACACACTACACACGCTACACTAGTATGAGGTATTCATACATAAAAAACAGACAACGTTACCTCTTTGTAATATTAGTTTAAATGTTGTTTTTATTCTTCCTCTGTTGGGTGTGCAGTAAAAGGTAGTGCTCAGACTTCAAACGAAGATGCGGTTGGAAAAGGTTCTCGCTTGCTTAGAAGTTATCTATAACTCACCTGAAGTCTCTTCAGTCTTTTGTGCTTCCAAAACCAATTCCGATTTCAATCGGAGGATGATCTGTACTTTTTTATTTTTAGTAGATTGCAACGTTTCTTTTGGAAAATAAGTACACTTTATTTTAGTTCCGTTGTGAGTTGCATCCAAAATTATTGTAAATGGTTTTTCTGAAAACTGCGTATTTGACATCCTAATTGCTGCAGAATTAGTCGTTATATCTAAAAAAAATAAAGAGTTAATTCGTTTCTGAACTGGAGTGATTGATGCGTTTGCCCAGAAGTGGCACAGAAAAGCCAAGCCAAAAACTTTACTAAATCGACGGTGTATGAAAAGTAGTTGCTCGTTTTGAAATTATATGGCGTGTCATCGTGTGCCTGTAATCCAGCTGTTACTGTCAACAGGCTGAATTAACGATGCAACATTTTCGATTATTAATTTGACATATCCAACTGACATGAGCAGCTTTGTAAAAAACCTGCTCATAATTACCATGAAATCTACTACCATTCTATAGCAACCAATAAAAAAAGGCATTCGTTTTTGAAAAACAACAAAAAAGACAAAGTTTAAAACGACGGGGTTATCGTTACTTCCTACAACACAGACACTGCGGCGCTCGCCTCTCAAAGCACCTAGTTGCGGCTCGGCGCGCGGCTCACGCATGGGACTCCGCATTGTCTACAGGGAAATGTACAGACGCCAAACACATCAACCTATCCGAAACTGTCAAATTTTCCCAATCAGCTTTGAACCATAAGATAAAGATAACAATAAAGATAAAACCCTAGTGACAAAGTTGAAAATCTATTTAAAAAAATTGACCGATTGTAGTAAGTTGACGTGCTGGTGTCTGTCTGTACCTCCATAAACGAAATTTAGTAAGCACTTATTTTTGTACGTCTTACTGGAAAATACCAAAGTTAAAAGTTAACTTCGGTAGGTATTTTATCACTGTTAAGTGGCTACTTTAAAACCGATTTTTATGGCTTGGTATGGCAAACTTTGGTAGGTATTTTCTGACTATGCACGATTGCATGACGCGACGCATCGTACCGACGGCGCGGCGAGATGGCTGACCTCTAATGTTTTCAATATCATTTCGTTCTAGGTGCGAACTTACGGTAGGTACTATCAGACATGGTTTTAATAATTTTCTGTAGGTACTAGATACGGCTATTGTATTTAACGTGACATTATTAGGTACCTATTATTAATTTATTAGTCTATTACAGGAACAAGACAAAAATAAAACTAACCACAAAACCGGGTCAGTGGTGGGTCGTCTTAGGCGCGGATTTCGGGTTAGCTCCGTGTGCACCAAGGCACCATTGTCTCCAAGAGTACATGCACCTAGCTTCCACCAGACTGTCACTAGCAACTGCGTAAAAACGCACCTTAATCAACCACTACACTCCGAATAGATAGAACTCATTTTCAAAAAAAACGCGCGATGTTTGCCTGTAACGTAAGTACATCGGATGCATATGCGTCGCTCGCTCGAGAGATTTCGGTAGACTGGCTACCGCCCGGGCGCCTCGGGCGGTGGTGGTATTTCGCGCGATTACACGTCATTGGCTAATGATTTATTTGTATTTCAGCTCGCATTGGCCGGACATCCTTGTAGTCCATGTGGACTCCTCATTTTAACTGTTTTGAATGCCATATCGCTACCACGATGAGTTAGTACTTTGATGTTACGGTCAATGTTTGAACACGTTTGAGCAACATACGACTAATTTGAGAACGCCTATGTATGTAGTTTAGTTTGTTTCAATAACATATTTGATGCTATAGAATGGTAGTAGACCATGGTCTGAACAGCGTTTGTTCTAGCAAAACTGTGATTCAAATGTCACCGTGTATAGAAGTTTTGTAATAACGGGCGGCTAATTCGGATGTTTACAAGTTTCTTTAGTCCCCATTCAGATTTGACGCCAAATTTTGCAGTTTTTTTGGTGTCTATTATTTAGTTAATATTCGGAAAATTTGTTATTCACAGTCTATAAGACCATGACCACCGCAACTTTCAGTAATTTTATCCTGAAGTTCTTCAACGAATTTAAAAACGACCCGTTTTTTTAACAAAACATTAAGAGAGGGAACAGGGCCTGCGATTCTCCATACAAACGTGAATACGTTTGTATGGAGAATCCCTTTGGGGAATCCCTTTGTTCTTCCTGAATAATGCCTCTAGAGCAATCAATCAAGTTCTGCTGTCGACATGTCTCTGTTATTACCTTTATTTCCTTTTTTCTTGGTAAAAAAATATGACCCTTCAAAAATTACAAAAATGCCCCATTTTTTATCGCTGTGATTAGAGGACTACCACACAAATTCGAAAACTTTTTAACATAAAAGAAAATTGATAGGAACCTAGAGATACTCTTTCTTAAAATTTTAATGTAAAAATTAATTGAATTGGCTCAGCTTTCGAGGAGAAAAAAGGGGAATACGAAACCTCGATCTCGTCAATATTTTTTGTGATATAATCGGTCTGAACTGCAGCTGTCTCTATCGCACTCTACGGAGGCAGACTTGAGGTAAGACGACGGCAATAGTTTCTTTAAATACCTATTTTTCAAATTCTTCGCAGGTCCTGTCCCCTCTTAAGAGTAAAGAAAGAAAGAAAAATATTTTATTTGGGACACGCACAGGAAATACAAACAGTAATAATATTTAAAAAAGGAATACAAAATTATATAAAATAAAATAAAAAGAAGCATAAAACAAAACTAACAAAATAAAAACGACCTGTGCGAGGCCAAAAAGGCCCCTATCTCAGCATAATACGGCGATATTTAAAAAAAAAAAAACAAATACCACCGCACTAGTATTCTGATAGGGCCCAACGTAACAAATACCATTTTGATCACTGCGGACTTCGAGACACGTCCTGATGTTTTCACTATGGGGTTATCTAAAGGCCACGACACGTATGTCGTGGTCAAGCTTGAATACGAAAAGCAGAATATTTTTGAGTTTGTTAGTGGGATACCTAATAAAGTACGCGAAAATTTAATGAAAGACACGATGAAAAGCGATCACATTTTAAGAATAAAACAAAGCAGATTAGGCAGATCTTATTCCCCGTATAAAATTGCCAAGCTTGAATAATAAAAATATAGTATGGAAAATTATTCGGTAATTTTCGTTTGTAATAAAAATAATCTTAATTTAAAGTTGTATACTTTCTAATTGGCTTCCCTGTTTATCAGGCATATTATACCTTCGAATATCCACTGAAACAGATTTGGATATTGACCCCAGTGCTTCGTTTTTTTTCCTCCATTCCATACACAGCTTAAGTTAAGAATATCGTTCACAGAGTATTGATATTCAATAGTCAATTCATCTAAATCATTTACATACTGGTACAAGATGTTATTTCGAGGCAGGCCGCGAATACGAACATCTGAAAATTATTATATTTTCATAAAATTATTGTTTATATTCCCGAAATAAATACTTATATTTAAATTTGAAATATTGAATATTATGTGGTGCTCAAAAATCAAATTACAATGAATTGGCTTTCATAAATATGGTAAGTAATTTGAAACTTAAAAAGTGTTTTTTTTACTACTTATCAATATTTCAATGCATCACGAAAGAATCCAGCATTATCAGTCTTTCTTTATAACAGTATGGGAGTCAACACCCGATGATAATAAAACATTATGTTACTATCTGAAGAAAATAGGCATGAAGGAGATGGAAAAGAAATAGAACCAGTAGCATTTAGAGCGTCATCGAAAATCCAAAGTCAAAATTCAAAAGTCCTTTATTCAAACTAGGCTGAGAATAATCACCAGTGTTTTTAGATTTGAGTGTGTTAAAAACATTAACTACACCACGAGGCGTTACATGTTCGAAGCTAAATAAGCGACTACTTTTAGAAACACTACTAAGCAAAAGGTTTTCAGCTTTAGACGGGGACAAATTTAAGGAGCGAGTCGCAGTTATAGGTATGTTGGCAAAAAACTCATTAAACGTCAGCTGCCTTAGTAACTAATTTATTGTCGACCCTAATCTTGCTTAACCGATTTACCCGTTTCATTGTTAATAATTATTTTCCAAGTGGTTTATTTACTCTATTATTGGAATTTTTAATTAAATTCTTATATTTTGATTTAACAAAAACACTAACCTTTTTAAATAATTTTTGACATACTCTAGGAAAGGTGAATCATACCGGTTTTTTTTCAAACCATGTAACTCGTATAGTTTCACTCTACTTTTATAAATACCCGGAGTGGCCCATTGGTTAAAGTCATTGGAGATGCCATTAATCTTAATAGTTTTAGTCTTGAAAGTAGATTGATACTCTTTATGCACAACATCAAAAAGGGCTCCATACATTATTATTATTATAGATGGTGTTATTCTATGGGGTGTGTAATGTTTGGTATAATAACAGATAGTGTAATTTCATTTGACATAACTTTCATATGATATAATTTTCATATGCTATAAAAATATTTAACCTTTCATATGATCTAATGTTATATTTGATATAATTTTCATTTACTCTAATTTCATTTAGTATAATGTTCATTTCATATAATTTTCGAATTGTATAATGCTCTTTTTATATAATATTCATTTGACCTAACTTTCATATTAACTAATTTTCTAAGGTAACGCATCGTTCTTGAGAAAAGCAAATTATATTGTAACCTAACCTCAACACAATAAAGTTGTTTCTGCATCGACTCCGGCGGTGCGCGAAGTGCTCACCTCCACAGCTTCGGCTTGCTGGTCGCCACCAGCGACCAGCCTTAGCCGCATGCCTATCCTTTGTTACGTAAGGGCGAAGGGGTATTATACAGCGGGCGTGGGTTGCTCTCCCTCCGCGCCTCTGGTTTTTATATACACTCTAGGGGTAGGAGCCAAAAGACTACGTAAAGTCGGAGTGGCCCGATTCGGTTTAGGAGCAGATTCAACCTATTAACAAATTGTATTAAACGTTTCTTATAGATTTTGAATATTATAGCAACTGAATAGTATATTAATTGAATATTATTTCAAATGTGCATTATTTAAACTGTTCATTATACCATATGAAATTAGGTAAAATGAAATTATATCAATAATTCATTATATCATTTGATCATTATTATTAAAAAAAAAATGAAATTAGGTCTTATGATCATTAGAACTTTTGTTATTATATCAAACGTTACACACCCTATTCTATGAGCTATATTATTTTTAAATTTATTGCAACGACTAGCTGTATAAGGCCTACATTCTATTTTATGCGGCTTTTTATGTAATGGCATGGGGAAGCTAGTTAATAAACCACAGTGGTCAGACGTTAGGTCACTTAACACAAATTTATTTTTGGCATCACAATCAATAATCTAATATCAAGACAAGTTGCCGAAGATGCCGTAATCCTAGTAGTTTCAAAAAACAAGTTAATTAAATTATAAGATCTAAATAGATTAAGAAGTCTATTAATGGAGTAACATCTAAAATATTAATATTAAAATCTCCACATAAAATTATACTTTTATTACTTGATTTTAACCTATTGAGTGAATCCCCCAGTAAAGAATATAAAATGTTTTCAATGTGGTAAAGTTCGTCACATAAAATCCCAATGTAAAGCATGCAGCGTAGATAAGAAAAATGTATCCGGGTAAGGAATGCAAGGAAAAAGAAAAACAATGCAAAATATGTAAGAAAACCAACCATAAAAAAGAGGACTGTTTCTTTCGCAAGAAGAAAATGAAATCAGTATTTCAAGCAGTCAAGACTACCTTTCAACACTCACAGAAAAGGGGCAAATAGAGTATTAGGAATCAAGACACACTAGATACACTCAGATGTTTGTGGTCCTCTTGAAACAGAAACACATGATGAAAAAAAGTTACCTAGTAACAATGATAGATGATTACAGTAACTTCAATAAAGTACTTGTATATACGATAAAACAGAAAAGTCAAGTATCTGAAATTTTTAAGAACTATATTGAAGAGACTGAACGTCAAAGAGCTGAAAAAGTCTCTTATAAAAGATGTGACAATGGAGGAGAATATAGAAGCAATGATTTTAGAACCTGGTGTTCTAAAAAGGGTATACAACTAGACTATACTATTCCGTATACACCTGAACTAAATGGAAAATCAGAACGATTGAATTAAACACTAGTTGAAAAAACAAAAGCCTTGTTGTTTAACACTGAGATGGAAAATGAGATGTGGGGTGAAGCTGTCTTGTGTGACATCTATCTCATAAACAGATTGGCCAGTGACACTATACAGAAAAAGACACCATATGAAGTGGTATTCCAAGCGTCCAGAGATATCCAACATTCAAGAATTTGGAACATTTGTTTATGCAAAACATTTGTGAAATTTGAAAAAAACTAGAACCAAGAGGGGAAAAAAAACTCATAACAGTAGGCTACACTAATAATGGCTATAGACTTTGGAACTGTGAAAAAAGAAGATTAGAAGTAGGAAGAGACATAACAATGTTGAATAATTATAAAACCAATAAAATAAAACCGGAAGACTAACAAGTAAAAATAATAGCAAAGGACATTAAATATAGAACCAGAAAGCAACCAAGAAATAACAAAAAAATAAAATGATACAAACACAAGTAACCAAACGATAATATTAAATAACAGTGATGATTACCTGTTTTATTGTGAAAATGATCAAGATGATTGTGTCTACTGAATGCAAGACCGTCACATATCATCTGGCTGAAGTCTATAAATTGATCTTGGGTACTTTTTTGAGCGATGGACGCTCTATTTAGATCAGTGCTATTACCCCACATTATAAGACCATAGCGTAGTACTAACGATTCAACATAATTATGCATGGTAAGATATAATAGCAGTTATTATGTTTGTTATTTTTTTTACTTGCTTTAAGGCGTATACGAATTTATTAATTCTACCACTGACGTTATTTAGGTGTTCCTTCCAGTTTATATCTCGATCAATTATTAATCCTAAAAATATTATTTTGATTTCCTTTATTTCGTTTTGAATACATACGAGTATTATTTACATTTTTAAGAATTGTTATTAAAAATAGGTATAAAAATAGTGGCCCATCGGCATCATACATTTCTATAGACGGGACATAGCGAACAAAATCATAATCCGATACATTTATCCTAGTGGGCAAAAGTTGCTCAGACTAGTGTGGTACCTTTTTTTTTGGAGCGGGAGTCGTGTCTGACTCTTACTGACTAAAACGCACCCTTGTTCCTTCGGGTGCCTTTACGTTGCCAGGGGCCACGGTATCCCTTTCGGACTTTCCCGCAATCCCGGCAGGCAATGGTCCCATCGGACCCCATCACTCGCTGACATTTCTTTGAGGCGCGCGTGGAACATAACGCGCCGTCGACCCGGGCCTGGTCCTTACCGGACGGCGAGCTACCCATTGCTCACCGTCCGCAAGCCCGCGCGTACGGTAGCTCGCCGTCCGATAAGTGTGGTACACCTGCATGTCAAATCGGATTCGTATCCACAAAAGAAAATTATTTTCGAACTATAATGCCCAATGGTGCATTATGGTATCGCTAATATTACTAAATATTGAAAAAACTACTAGACATAACCACGGTTTATTTTCGTTTGTATCTACCTATTTTATAATTTATGAATTATTATTTAGATAAATTAAATAATTTTGTCAGATAATATGTTTAATTAACTATCTGACTGTTGGTAATCAAAAGTTGGCGTCGCTTCGGTAAAAGTGTATCGTGCCGAACATGGTGATTAAGTAATTTTGCTATATTAAGCTAGATGGCGTCACTAAGACATCGGATAAATTTTTGATCATTATATCAAAACCAGATGTGGACATTATATTAAAACCAGACTGTAACAATATTATCCATGTTTAAGGCAAATAAAAACGTGTTTTATCTTAACTATTTGTGGGTCAAAAAGGAATAAATAATCTTGTTAAATTCAAAATGTGTAAAAAAAAGTTATTTATAATATTTATTACGGAGAAAAAAACAGATGTTATTTACATACCATTGTCAGGAACATCAGACAAGAATAATAGTCTTGCATTCGACTTTTTTACATCCTTGTTATTGATACGACAAGGTAGAGATTTATTGTTAATGTTTGATGTAGATATATTTACTGAAATGGCTTCTTCCGACGGACTCCTGAGTACTGAAAATAAAACAATAAAACATTTATTTTCGAGTAACATGGACCCATAGCGTTAGTATCCATTTACTTAGACACTATGTTAGTGACTTCGCTACGATCAGACGCAAGTACGAGGGGATGCTCAAGCACGCGCGCGTGTGATGTTGCTAGCATGCCAGCTCGAACAGCCACCTGGATGTCATTGCTAACAAACTGGATCTTCCTATTTTACACTATTAGTGACAGAAACAACACACTTATTAGTGATACACGCACTAATAAGTGTGTTGTTTAGGTCATAATGGATTCAATATGAATACACAAAAACACAAAAATGCGCGAAAATACACGAAAATGTGTAAATACTATTATTTATACAAAATTTTTGGAATCCATTATGACCTAAACAACACACTTATTAGTGATACACTTAGTGGCCCATAAATAGTGTAAAATAGGACACTCCAGTTCGTTATGAATTACACCCAGGTGGCTATTGGAGCTGGCAAAACCCCTCTCCCACGACTAATCACCATGTTTGACAAGCCGATCCCCTGGTAGAAGCGTGCCAAATATATTGTTGTGGCCCTAGATCAGAAACTGTCATTTTCAGAGCACATAAAGCAGGCTCGCTCGCTCGCCGCTTTCGCTTTAGGTAGACTCCACTTCGTTCTCAATGCACGTAGCAAATTGTCACTCAGGTGCAAATTGCGTACCTACTTGGCGTGTATTCGACCAATAAAGACCTATGCGTGCGCCACCTGGGCATAAGCCAAACCCTATCACCTTCAAAAGATGCAGAACCTCCAAAACCATTTCATTCGAATAGCAACGGGGATCCCGTTGCTATTCGAATGAAATGGTATGTTAGGAACGAGATCTTCCATCTCGACCTCAAAATTCCCACTATATCCCAATTTCTTAAACGCAATTCCAAGCGTTTCTCTGATAAAGCCGCCCTACATCGCAACCCCCTGGTTGTGATGCAACCAGATATTATGTCCCCTCTAGAATTAGTAAAGTCCGCCGTCCGAGGCATATTCTGACCGACCCAGATGACCCAATAACCCTCCTCCAGGAGAGAAGTAGGGCCACCAGTACAGTATACAAGAACAAACGACGACCCGCATTCCGACCTCGCCACCGAGCTCCTCCGCGATCGCAACCCTCCTGAGTAAATAATACTTTCCCCGACCCTTGCTCGACGATGCGCTAGCCCGCACCGATGCTGAGCCTGTAGCTTTAAATTCCCCGAATAATAATAATAATAATAACCCCACCGCTGTATCTCTACGTCGACGTCGTGGTGGGGCTTGCGCGCTCCATTGAACCCTAGGTCTGTGCCGATAGAGTTTACTTTGCCGGGACCGATCTAGGGTGAGAGGCCAGACCAAAAGAGATACAATCCAAGCCAACTCTGGAAAATAGGGGACCTCCAGTTTTATTTACCCTTGCCACAGTGAACGCAGGGCTCTTCTGTGGTCGACTTTTTGTGTCCCTAGAGACGATCCTACGAGAAGCGTAGGAATAATCATGATAACAAGATCTAAAACAAAACAATTAATTCAGGCAAACAAGCCCTCAACAGATGATGAAATATCACCGATTTTATCATCATCCTCTCCAAGGTCCATCTTTTCATCAATCGTATCATATCGTCACCTTTACATTTATCACGCTCATTAAGATCATCATCATCGCCATCGATGGCAGTAGACGTTGTGTCGGAGGCTACTGCTGCCATAAACCCTTCATCCGCTATTGTCACAACCAATACGCGTAAAAAATGGATCGAAGACATGAACCAATTCATTTGGCGTGTGTATTTAATTATCACCAATTTAGAAACTGAAACAAATTCATATCTTACATCTTTGCCCCAACAATTAATTAACAGATTTCCGCAAATGAATGTCTCGAAACAAAGAGTTGGAGCCCAACGCAGAGCAGACAGATGTTCACAATAAATTACTTTCGGTCACTACACTTGATATAATTAGATTAGAAGTAAGCAGAGAGCTACAAACAAACACCAGTAACTTGGATACACACACCCGGACACCGGCGCAGTTAAACATAGACCAATTCAACACACATTTACAAGCGCAACCAAAATGTAGAATGAGGTGGTCAAACGAAATGAACGAAACTCTAAAAAAATCCTATTTCATCGCTACGAAAATGGAAACAGAATGACTGTCTGGAGGAAAAAATTAAGAGAAATGTTTATTGAGTTCTATCCACAATCGTCACATCTGTCTGTGCAGAGAATATCAGATCAAGAAAGGGTAATTCTTAATAACAAACTGATATCAGATGAACGACTTCAAGACCTAAAAACGTATGCAAAGAATACAATTAACCAACCGAATACCAATAGGCAATTAGAACATCACAATTTACTTATAGCTGCAGACAATACCCCAAAACAAGCACCCACAAATAATAACACAGAAAATGCACACGTTAATAATCAAACACACACACAAGAAATCGGAGTAGGAACCGAGCTCAATTTCTTGAATAACATTGACATTGAAGCCTTGACCACCATTATAAACACAGAACATAATTCCACAAACGTTGAAATAAGTCAGGAAAGATGTAAACAACTAGAGGAAACATTCTCAAATACACTACAGCATTTCACAAGCATTCATCCCACAAAAAGAAATTATATACCTAAACAAAAACTATCCAAAAAATTAGCCCAAATAGTAAGTAACATTAATAACGTTATCCTTCCAAAATATGTCAATGCAGATACATACTTCAAAGCCCTGCAGACAGTTATATATAGTGCTTCTTGGACAGCTGATAAAACAAATGGAAGTAAACTTTCTTATAACACCTCTGAGAGTACGGCCTGCATCAATCAGAAGAATAAGAAACCGAAATGGCAGAAAAGATTAGAATTTAAAGTTAAAAACTTAAAAGCAAAAATCGGTAGACTTACAGCATACATACAAGGAAACAGAGGCTGGCCTCCAGCCTCTGTGTACAAGAAAACAGAGGCTGGAGGCTTGTTAGAGAGGTACACACAATACTAGAAAACTATAGAATACACTCAACTCGTGAAGAATCGAATACACACCTCACACATTTCTTAGATACACTAAAACAGAAACTCACTCTTGTAAATAGTAGATTAAACAGGTATAATAATTGTGCACTTCGCAAAATTCAAAATAATAAATTTAGAAACAACGAAAAGCAGTTTTATCGAACGTTAAAAATTCAACCACAAACCAAACCGCACCCAGTAATAATGAAAAAACAAACTATAGTTTACCATCGGTACAAGAACTTCAACAACTTTGGCCAGGAATTTGGGAGAGGCCAATATGTACTGAAGCTGTAATGGTTTTGCACAAGACATGCGTGCGAATAATGTCATAAAAACACCACATTTATTGCAGTTTTTTACCAGCTATATGCAAGACAGACACTGTTGTCTGTCGTTACGTTACGTTGACTGCAATGGATGTGAATCTGACCCATATTACACTTGGTCCGGTATGAGCCAAGGCAGCAACTTGGGGCCTCTCGAATTCATAATAATGGTAAACGATTTGCCGTAATTCGTTAGACATGGCTCTTGTTTACTGTTTGCAGATGACCTTAAGTTGCTGCTCGAGATCAAGTGTGAGTCTGATGGCGATCGCTTGCAGGAGGACACAGAAGGGAGGTGGAGAATACAGTCACGAGAACAAGCTCTACTTCAATGTATCGAAGTGCTCGGTCATGAGTTTACCCGCGCACGTGCACCTCTACTTCGCGAGTACGTGGTGGACGCAGCGCAACGAGTCACACAGGTACGGGATTTAGGGGTTTCTGTTACTCCTGAATTATCGTTTCGCGATCATATAACTAAGATCTGTAAAAGGGCATTCAGAAACTTGGGATTCGTACTGAGACAGACACAATACTTCATCAATATTGCAGCAGTCAGGGTCCTAAATGACGCACTAGTCAGGAGTCATCTGGAACATAGTGCTATCATATGGGCTCCACATGAGGCCCAAATACTCTGTAATGTTGGAGCGCGTTCAGAACAAGTTTACGCGACACTTATACAGGAAAATTTATGGGGTATATCCGTTTTGCCCGGTGATGTACCCCACTCTGTTTGTACTGGGTATGGTCGGTTTTTTTACACTTGTCGCGTATCTTGTTATTATTTCGTGGCATCGAGCATAATCCGGTAGTGCTGCAGCGCTTAAGTGTTTGCGTACCAGACCACTATGTGTGGAGGCGGCGGCGCCTATCCCTGCAGCCCGTGCCGACGGCCAGGAACAACCTACTCGCCAAAACACCTGTGACCCGGGGAATTCATATCACTAGCGAACTTCATGGCAAAATTGATGTGTTCACGTGTCATTTGAGTGAATTCGCAAGGACTCTGTTATTTATTTTATGTTATTAAATAGATTAATGTAGGTAGTATGTTATTGTGTTGTATTGTGCTAAAGTTCATATTATATTATAAGTTGTTTTAGTCCTTTATAGTATATTTAAATTGTAAATAATTTAGTAAATATACATTTGTAAATGACCGCACTGTCACATTGGGTAAATACTCGTACACCTATAATGTTAGTTCTAAATGAGATTTTATACAATATATAATTACCAAGAAAAAAAATAGAATTCATTTCATCGCATATTTTCTGTAGTAAATAGACACGTAGTCAATTGATACCGAATTAATTTTTATTTTTAACTTTTAAAATGATTACTTACACATGTTCGAAACGTGAATTGATTTTGTCTTATATTGAAACAGGAAGAAATGTGTCGACTGTGGATACTTGCTTACGAGATGATTATCAAGTTCCAGAGGACAACGCTCGTTTGAGAATTAGTGATTTTCAAAAGACTGTCCTCAATTTAATAGACGTTGGGATCAAGCATCAAGAAAGAAGAAAGACTTTTTGAGGTATAATAGTGATTGGCTGGTTATAGAACTAACGCTAAACGGTTGTGTAACTTTTTCAACGACACAAGATTCCACGCCATCTACTTCAACAGGAAAGCAAGAAAGACCGCGTGTGACTTATGGAAATGCTTCAGGATCAAGTAAGAAGCGTAAAAATACTACATTACTTAATGATTTTGGATTTGACTATGTCTATGGTGCATACATATGTTCAAGGTTTACGATCAATGGGAGAAGGCAATGAAGCCAATTACATTCAAACACTAAGCGAGCAGGAAGAATTAAGTGTTTTTATTGATTTGGATCTGATTATGGCACAATATTTGTATCTGAGGAACCTTACGATAAAAAAAAAAACTGTTTCTTGCTACCACCTTGGCATGGCAGCAATGTATAGATAATAATGGTAATTATTTTGATTAAATAAATATGTTAAATAAAATAAAAAAAACTAATTTCAATTTTTCAGTATAAATCGGCAATTTTATACTTTAACCCCTAAAACTTGCCAGTTCGCCTTGAAAAATATTATTTTAATTGCACCCGACCTGCGTGAGAACCTTAGAATCAATATATTAAGGTCGATTTAGAGTTTAGACCAAACGAGTGAATGCACTGTATCTATCCCGTAGAGTGGGGATAGAATACCGTGCATTCACTCACATTATTTTTGTGTAAACAAGAACAGAAAATTCCTTCGTTGGGCAAAAGATGCTCTAGAGTTCTGGGTCTAAGTTCAATTTGTCTAAACACACCTTTATATCTCATCGCTAATGCTCTTCGCCTCCGGTCTACACCCAGATTGTCCTCCAAATTTTAAGCAGGAACTATTCCAATTCGCAATTTAAAAGGTTTTTGACGCGCCGACCAACATGCGTATGTGCAGTAGTGTGCACGCCTCCATACAATATGTATGACTCCGATAGGCTTTTGATGAATCTACTCATACATCACCACACGAGTCACGACACGTCAGCCTATTGTGAATCCGACTTAATAAGTAAGCTTATCCCATAAATGATTACCCCCAAAACACTCCTTTTAAAACCCATAAATCTACCATGATTTTGTTAGTAAAACCTTCAACTTCAAAACCCTAAAACTAAGAAGTTAGTTAACCACCTCAATAACCCTTTCAAAGCCTTCCCAAGATATAATTTTAAAGAGTTATTGGATTACAGCTACGGGTTAACCCAAAGACCATCCAAACCCATTCAAGGGAAAGGGTTTTTGATTGGGTTGAGTCATTCACAATGTATGATATACTCTATCATATACATTGTGAATAGCTCAACCCACCGGTTCTATTGAAATAAGGGTTTTTGAAAAACCCTTTAGGCAAAACTTTACCGCAAACCCTATAAGCGGATAATCGAAATAAACCCCGAATAAGGCTAATCCATTCAAATTCATCGTCATCTGCTTATGCCTAGCTTTTCCAACTTTATTGGAGTTGGCTTATATCAATATCTACTTACTTTTGCTCATATGGTGCATAATTTCTTTATCATACTGGAAAGTTAGAGTGCCTCTCTGAGAAACATTCATTTTTCGACACGTAACATTCAATACCTCTCCATCAATATACCTGAATTTATAATCGTCATATGATTTGTCTTTATTAACAGATGGTGTCAATTTATGGCCATTGACAGACAATATCACTGCATGTTGCACTGCATCTGTAAAGTTACATTAAGTATTTTAATAACATCCTTTCACCTTGCAAGGAATATCGATGTTTGTGTTTTTAACACAAACGTGTACAAATTGCATGTCACACCCGTTGCGCTCTGGGGCGGCAGTCTCGATATACATATATAGCGATCGATATACGACCAAGCCTATATGGCGTCCCTAGACGCGTGCGACGTGTTTCACAATTTTTCGTTCTTGTGAAGCAATTTTGACTGTCTAGGGACGCTATTAGGACTTTGCGACCGAATTCGGTCCCCCTGCCTTTCGGGAACTGCGTGTTATAAAAGCATTGTGTATATATAATAGAATTTAGTAACAGCACCACTACTTACCAGTAAGTAAGAACGTAGTTCTATAACGATATTCTCTGTACGGATCTCTGGCAGTGCGTATACAGTCCAAATAATACTTATCATTGTTCGATTTTAAGACAGGACGGAATATGTGTGGTGTTACTCGAGGCTTACTTTGAAATAGAGGAATCCCTGAAAGGTCAATTATTTATTAGTTTGTCAGTGCTATCAATATCGACGTTAAGGTGCCATTTCACCAGTGTGTGGCACAGCACAGCACTGTACCGCAAACTGTACAGTAGAAATGATGCTCTTGGTGCACCCGCATGAGTGAATATTAATAAAATGTGCGCGCACTTTATTGGAAACGCGGACAACCGTGAACTTTTTTTCGCGCACACGTCCAAGTGAGTTCACGCACTTAAAGTAAGGCCATTTTAATAGGTAACATTTGACAGTTCATCAAAATTCAACAACGTAACGCCGGTCATAAAATAAAATGTTTTTTTCGTTTTGTTAGAACTGCACAATTGCTTAACTTTTTTCAATTACGATTACATATTTATTGTAATAATGACCGATACGAGTAATTTTACGATTTGCTTTCACTAAACTGACAGACGTCAAATGTTACCTATTAAAATATCCTTACTTTAGTTTCGACGCCAACGCCGCCGGAGTAAAGACATTTATTTGTTTGCGTACATTCGGTGGCGCCTGGCGGATTTCATGTGCAATTGTTTGTTTTAATTACGGATTGCCTTGCATTATTAATGAGTGAATGAATTATAATCGCACGCACGCGCTTTACACACGTTGTCTACATCTCTTTTATCCAATTTCCTATCGTAGGTATGCTGGAAGAGATTTCTTTAGAAATAAGCATCACCTTTTGTACGTATTTTTATGTTCTTTTTTTCTTGTCTGTTTATAAATGTGTGTTTAAAAACTGTTAAATAAATAAATAAAATTGTTGAATATTCATCAATGTCTGAGGTCTGAGCTATCAATTTTAATCCCCTCTTTGTGAAATAATTCAAAATCATACTAGTCTATCGATCAACAACCACAGCTCATTTTTTTTTTGCGATGAATATGTTATAATAGGTATGATTGATGGCGGATTGATTTCATTGCAAATATATCGGTTTTGTGTAATAACACGTTTTCTGTTGCAAGCCACGATTCTTTCAAAGTGCTGTTTTCATACGGAAAGTTGTTTAGTATGACAAGTAGCATCACCCCCTTGACGGATGCAGGTGACTAAATCGCCATCCTGCATTTTGACTTCGAAGCGAATGGATGGTGTTGCTTAATGTATTCTTCAAGTGATTTACCTTCTGCATTATAATATTTCAAACGCAGAGTGTCCAAATTATGCTTATCTGCTGCTTTTTTGCACGAAAAATCCATCGGAAAGTCCTCGCCGTCTTCGTAAGTGTAGTTGGCCTCTCCATCGTGGTTAACTGACAGGTTAATCGTTACATAAGTCAAACTTCGGCTGTTTGCAGTTAAAATTACTGCTCCTGGTGAAAAAGTTAACATAATTTATGTACTCAACATGGTGTTAAACTATAAAGTTTAAATATTTGCAGGGCTATGTTCATTTACTCAATAAGCTCCAACAATAATCATATAAACAAGGGGTGATTGAAGGTTGGAAAAAAGGCAAACGTTTATTCGTACAGCAATCATGAATTTTATTATTAATGACTAAAAAAACTAAAGACTTAATGAGTAATCAAATTAGTTAATCACAGTAATAGTTGTGGCAAAACTGACAGCAAAACCTATCGTTAAAGGGGTTAACCTTCTTTTTTTTTTGTTACGGGGTGAAATCCTCATGGATGTCCTCCGCCCTGAGGAGGGCAGAGGGGTCTGTCAGATTTTTACTGACTAAAACCACCCCGGTGTTCCGTCTCACACTTGCACCGGGGATCACGGGATCTAATGCGACTTCCGCGATCCCCGGCTAGTGCCGGCCCGCCTCTGCAGGCCACCTTGAGTTAGTGGGGAGTGAGGTGTTAAGTACCCCTAACATCATAGAGAGGCGCGTGTAGAACACTACGTGCCACCATCTCGGGTCCTAAGGAGTAGGGGGCGACGGATTTCCCTAGATCCGTCACCCCTAGACCCATTTAGGGGCGCTGGACGAGGGCGTTATCCGCCCTCCGCCGACGCCCGGTGCGTCTGCTGCGGATCGGGTTAGCGGAAGCAATTTCCCGCTCCCTTTTCGCAGCCTCCTTCTGTGAACTGACTGTTTCGCAGAGGTTAACCTAACCTAACCTCGGGTCCTAACCTCGCTCGTAGGTACCTGTTCTTATCACACGTATAGAAAAAGGAAAGTCTTAGCTAACTCAATGACTCACTGACCACCCAACACCCAGACCAAGCCCTTGGACTTTCTCTTCCTTGGAGGTTCCCTTTATTTATGAAGAAGACAAGGAGTAAGATCGGCGTTGTCGAAACTCCTACGGGATAGGGATAAGGGCGAATAAATTCACTGGTAAAGTGTTAATGGGGTAAAAAAAGCACTTACTTGCTCCTTTGACATGAAGATTGAAGTGTATTTTTTTTGCAGTATATTTATGTTTCTTATGTGTATATGCCACGGGGCCATGGTACTTCTGTAAGATTGTGCACACCCAACTGGTACTCATTTCAGCCTTAACTTTTGTGATCTGAAACCAGATATAATATTATCATAATAACACGCCTGTGTTCTGTATTTCTCGAAGGAGAGCCCCATAGCTGGTCTATTGTAGGTAGGTACGTATACCAACATGTCGCCAGTTATGTAAACTAGTGTATCTTATTCAGTTTACAGGCTGAAACGAAAAAAAATATTTGTTATTCATGTTAAAATATTTGTTAGAAGTTTTTTTTCTACTGTAATTTGAATTATTATTATTTTCATTTTATTTCTATCTGCACACACGTATTTACATGATTTAAAAAAAAACCGATTTAAAATACACTGGATCGCAAAAATTCCGGGTCGCTAATAAAAACCGTGATATCTCCATAAATTACATACCTAGATCGCTAGAATAAATAATATGTAGTAAGCAGGTTACTAACGTTTGTTCTAAATCTCTAAAGAGATTTCATTTGGACAAGTAAAAGATATAAAAAAAATCTGCTCTTTGAACATTTTTAAACTATAAAATTTGGAAAATAATATTTTTTCTGTTTTTTTTTCAAAGCGAGCTGTCATAACTGATTCCTTGGATTGATCAGAGTATTCAGTGCAATATCATGTCGATAACACCTGAATAATGTACACGGATTATTACCATGGTACAAGAAGGAAGAAGTCAGCATAGCACTGCTAGAACAGTAGGAGTATCTTTATCAACGGTCCAAAGAGTACTCCAGCGTTTTAAAGAGACCAGCATGAACATCAGGAGACCAGGAAATGGCAGGCCAAGGTGCACAACAACACAAGAAGACCGATTCATCGTGAGCACTATGTTAAGAAATCGACATCTCACGGCTGTTCAGGTCCGAAACAGTCTTCAAGAAATTCACCACAACAATGTGAGCTCTGATACGATTCTGCGACATCTTTGTGAAGCTGATATAAAGCTGTTATAGGCCATCAAACCGTCCCAAACTGCTCAGAGAACATCGAGTTGCCAGGTTACGGTTTGCTCGAGAACACATTCGATAGACAGATGTGAAATAATTATAGGGCATCAAAAAATTTGTCCGCATCGCTGTAAACAGGAAAAGTGCCCAAATCGCTGACAGCATTGCCATTCAACGTATTGCCATGTTGCATGGCAATACTGTCTGCCATTTGGGCACTGATTCTTTGGCCAAAGAATAGGCCAGCCCTCTGATCTGATGGTTTCACCAAAGGACGTTGTACGACTGACGCCGGTGTCACCTTATTAAAACACATATTTACAGTGTGGGAGGAGGCTCAAGATGCCATAGGAATCTTTTGTGACCTCTCCAAGGCATTTGACTGCGTAAATCATGAAACCTTACTCTTGAAACTTGAGCATTACGGACTAGGTAAACTTGCGCTCTGTTTAGTAAAATCTTATTTAAATGATAGACAACAGCAAGTTCAAATTAATGGTGTCAATTCACTCGGTCTAAAAGTAAAAATAGGTGTTCCTCAAGGCTCGATATTGGGTCCTTTCCTCTTTTTAGTATATATTAATGATCTACCCCATTTAATAAAAAACCAACCACAAATGGTGTTATTTGCTGACGATACTTCCCTAATTTTTAAGATAAATAGACGTGCATCAAATCTTGACGATGTAAATAACGCCCTATGGCAGGTCCAAAATTGGTTTACTGCTAATAATTTAGTATTAAATGGGAAAAAAACGAAATGCATAAGATTTGCTTTACCGAATGTTAAAAGTAGTGATTATGATATACTATTGAATAAGGAGAAGCTAGAATTTGTAGATAAAACTGTTTTCCTGGGGATCACGCTCGATTCAAGGCTGCAATGGGGTCCTCATTTAACATCTCTCGCAGGACGGCTAAGTTCAGCAGCATATGCTGTAAGAAAAATCCGTCAATTTACTGATGTAGATATCGCGAGGCTAGTCTATTTCAGTTACTTTCATAGTATCATGTCTTACGGTATTTTACTATGGGGACGGGCTGCAGATATCGAATCGATTTTTATTCTGCAGAAAAGAGCCATCAGAGCAATATATGGCCTCCGTAGGCGCGATTCTCTAAGGGAACTGTTTAAAAATATTAATATCATGACGGTACCTTGTCAATATATCTATGAAAACATCATGTACGTCAGGAAAAATCTTAATCTTTTCAGTAAAAGAGGTGAAAGACACAATTATAGTACTAGAAATAGGGACCAATCAGTTCAACCGGGTTTCAGACTGGCTAAAGTAGACTCATCCTTCATGGGGTACTGTTTAAAATCTTACAATAAAATACCTCCCCATATACTACAACTAAATGAAACGAAATTTAAATCTTGTATAAAACGCACACTATGCTGCCAAGCATGTTATAAGCTCGGGGATTATATCGCTGACAAAAATGCTTGACTTAACGCTGGTCCAGCTCCACAAGGGCGCATAAACTAATTGATTAGCATTCGAAAATATTGTTGGAGCTGCTGAAGATTGCAAAAACTATCTTTGAATTGTATAACTTCAATCTATTTTTTTTATTGTATAATTGCATAGCACATGTGTGAGCACTGTGACCATGTACCTTCTACGAGAATAAAGCTACCATTTAATTGGTACGTCTTTCATTGACTTGATATGCCCTGGCGGCTAAGAGTATGTCATGCTCACTCAAATGTCTCGCTGGTGGTGGCGTGTGTGTTGGATCGTTGAGTTCCCTTCAAAATGGTTGAGCTAAACGGTGCTGATCCATGCGTCATGTTCGTGAACGGGCGCCATCAGTAGGGACTGTCATCTCTTATCTGTCACGGGTTATTTAAATGTTTGAATTGTTTTTATCTTTTTATTACGGACGCTTTTTTACGTATACGTCTTTCTACTAATTAATAATTAGTAGAAAGTATAATTTCAACATGAATGATGTAAACAATATTTTGTAAGAATATTGTTTTTTTTTTAAAAGAGTGTTCGTGGAGTTTCTTGCCCGTTCTTCTCCATAGGAAACTACGCTTTGGAATGGGCAACTAGCTTCATATTTCTGACTGACTGGCCCCTTGACAATTCAAAAGTGCCTGTAAATGGTTTAATTGAAATAAATGCTTTGAGTTTGAGTTTGATCACGTGAAGAGTCGACCAGCTGCTTGGCGGTGTCTTGAAAAACTAAGTGGGCACTCGGACCCCATGGCATGTTTCAACCCCAAACGGCTCAAACATATAAGTCCCAATAAGATTGGAGTATTTGCGCCGTTTGAGGTTTTCCGCACCTGCAGCAGCAGCCCCTGCACAGCCCGCCGTACTAGGAAGATGGGATGGCGCAAGGGTACACATGTTGCATCCCACACCAAAAGCCTATCTACCTTCCAAGGCATTATGGTCATTCGGTCTGGTGTCTTCCCAACGTCGCGTGCCAAGCTATTGAGTTCTAAAACAGCTGGCACTCCGGCGGTGACCAGAGCACGACGGATAATATCATTGATGCTGGCGTAGGCCATGCTTACTGCAGGGTAGGCCATGGTGTCCAGATAGTGTACTACACTATGGTACACTAGATACACTAGGCACTAGGTAGAGCACATAGGTTGGCCCCATAAGACATCGACGACGGCCTCGTTCACACCGCCGGTGAGCAAGAGTTTAATCAGTGCCGCAAGCTCCTTTAGAAGCGACTCACAAGCGTCCCCGGCGCCTGAGCTCAATAGGTGCTTTTGATTTTGTGGAGTCAGACCGTCAAGGCCGCCGGCGGAACCGCTCTGGAAAGAGCTCACGGGTGCAATCAACTAGGGCGCCGAAACGTTTAGGAAGTTTGATTTAGGACGGGAGGGTCGGGGGATTGGGTAAGGTGAGACTATCCGCAGGCGCTGGGTGATTACTCTCTAGAGCTGTTAGCGTTTCTGGAGAGTAAGGCCACCACATCACTGCTGATCAGTATCCTGGCCGCTGCCCCGATGTCACCTTCACTTAATTTGGATTCCACATGTGAACATAAGCCTTTTTGTGATTGGTTTTTGAATGCACGAATTTTGGATTAAAAATTAGGGTCGAATTGTTATAATTTTCTTTAATTTGGTTCGTTAAGGTTTTGTAGTCGCCAAATTTGTTTGGACATGCAGAATCATATATGGGAATGAAAGTAATTGCTCCCAGGCACTTTGTGAGTTCTTCTGGGTCGCAAGGCGGAGACATTGCGCCACAACCATGCTCGCGCCCCGGGAAATTCTCTTTAACACTGGGGTAGAATATTTGAATTTTGCCAGCGTTTTCCACAAGGTTTTCTCTCAAGGTGTTGATGTTGGGGCTGTGGCTGTGGGGCACAATGGTACACTATGTGATTTGTGGATCTTACCATAGAGTATTTTCAACTCCGTTCGCCTTTAAAAAACGTGCCTATGGGCAATGTGGACAACTCACAAGCTGGATATCAAGCGATGTGGCAGGTTGACTGGCACTGGTCCCGGCGCCGCTACAGCCGGCATTGAACTTAAACTATAGTAGAATAGGTAATTTTACCTAAAAAATATAATAATAAACTGCACATATAAAACTAAAAACTCAGTTTTCCTATATTTACAGAATGTCACGTAAATATGAATTGTAATTACAATTTTTTGAGGACTGGCGCAGTCGTGTTCTAGGCCTGGGGCACTGCGCATGCAGGGCGCAGCCTTGGCTGCAGGCGTCGCGTCTTTGACGTGGTCAATATTCAAAGTTGTCGAGCAGACAAATATTTCAAATGTATGAATCTATGGATTATGAATTTTCTTCAAATCCTTCGCATTGTAATTGCAAGTGCTTGTCTCGGATCAGTAGGTGTATTTTCGATGAATAGAAAAACCACCGCAGGAACCCGTTTTTTAAATTTACCACTACATCCGAAAGTCAAATAACTATCGTAAAAAGCCTATTATTAGCTAATAAGTAATTGAAAAATTGAGGTGTCCGTATGGATTCAGGAGTGGCTCCATCAAATAGGTGGAAACTTTATTGTTCTAAGTTAAAAAAATAAGGAAAAGATGTAAAAGGTAAGGTTTGACGACACGGTTGGCGCAGTGGTTAAGCGATTGACTGCTGCGCTGCGTGTCGTGGGTTCGATTCCCGCACGGAACAAATATTTGTATGAACTACAAGTAGTTGTTCCGGGTCTGGCTGTTTGTGTAGGTATGTGAGTTCAAATGTTTGTAAACGCACCCACAATACAATACAGGAGTTGTGTGTGTGTGTGTGGAGCAAAAGAAAAAAAAAAAAAAGTTTATTCTTTCTGTCGTCTCTGCATTAGACCAGCTGAGATAAGAATTATAAGGAATGTGTGGTGTTACGCAACAGGACAGTAAAAGAAATGAGTATCATTATGTAAGAGGAAGTCTGAATAGGCACCGGTGGCTGAAAAATTGCGTGGAAATCGTTAACATGGTACGGGTATTCAGTGCGGACCAATGAGGACAATATCGTGAGGAAAGTTAAATAGAAAATAGTTTATTGTCCAGGTAATACAGTGAGCAGGTTTACTTGTAACACGAACTTGAGACAACATGAGTAGTTGGACATAGTTATTCAAAAACGTTCCAACCCACAGCAAGTTCAACTTGCAATAATGGCAATTTAGTATTCGGTTTGTTTTCTTTTTTATGTTAACAGATATCGCTATGTGATGTGTCATTTTAATGATGTTTATAAATAAACTTCTTTAGAACGTTCCAAAACCTATGAGACACCTTTGCAATTTCATTCCATCAAAACATTTTCGCAAAAACGTTTCATAGTTATGTGAATCATTACAGCGAAATAATTAAAATAAAAACGGTTCAGAGAAATTGATGAGTTTTTAATTGTTTTTAGCTCCAAATGTGTTAAGCGTTGTGGGTTTATTTGTTTTCTAATTCTTTGATTTCCAATGCTCCAAGCATTGGTAATCAAAACGATGGATGAGCTGAGTGGAGAGATAATATATCTAGAAAGGGGGTGACTAGTGAGATGACGACCGATAGAGAAGTATGGGAGTAGAAGACATGCTGCGCCGCCACAAATATATTGTGATAAAGACAAGATATTGATGATACTAAAATACTCACATATAAAATGTTGAATTTCTCGTTTGAAAATTCGGTTTCTGGTACAATTTTGTCTTTTCCGTATGTATTCGAACACCTGAAAATAGTCACATAATAACTATCGGCCTGTAACATTTCCACTGCATCTTTTTATACAGATAAGACATAAAGCTGGCTCATGCTTGCTCTCTGTGTGTAAGAGCGTTAGTACACAGCATCTTAGTAAATTATTCTCTAAACGGTTGGTTGACACTTCCCGTGACCGAAGGGCTGGCCTTTATCTTAGCCACAGGCTAAGCATGCCATACAACGTGGCAATGCCACCAGTCTCTTGGGCACAATACCAGTTCACAACAGTTTTTGAATAAATATTATTATTATTATTCCGTTTATTGTTCTCTTTAACATATAAAATACATTTTTAAATATATATATTTTTAAACGATATAAAAAACATTTAAAAATATAAAAAAATATTATTAATTATTATTATTATTTTTATATTTATTTTATATTCTCTGCTAGCCGGTAAGAGCTGATAACATGGGCCTAAGCCAAGTGATTATCAGTTGGATTAATAGCGGTCACGTGCAGAAGATTGCACAGAAGATGGTAGAGTGTTTATGTTTTGATGAGGGTTTTATGATTTACATTGCAGAAACTTTCTCACGAGTCTGCATGTGTTTAGTATCACTGCCTTCTGCAGCAGATGGTAGGTATTTGGAGGTAAATTAAGAAAATTAAGGGACTGGTGAAGTTGTTTCGGTATTACTCCTGTTGTAGACAATACTATTGGTACTATTGTAACTTTTCGCAGATGCCAAAGTCGGGCTACTTCAGCTTTTAGTTCAATGTATTTGCTCAGTTTTTCTGCTATTGTTGTCTGCAAGTTATGTGTGTTTGGTACAGCAATATCTATTAAATATCCAGTTTTGTTAATCTTGTTTATAAGTGTAATATCTGGTCTATTGAAATGAATTGTTCGATCGGTAAGAATGGCGCGGTCAAAATATAGTTTTGTGGAGGGATTCTCTAATACAGTTTCTGGATTGTATTTGTATATTATTACAACGATGGGAGAAATTTTTCGACGCTATTTCGATGTTGTTAGGTTTTAGTGTTAGGATATTTTATTATTTTTACTTTATGTGCTATTTTTATCATTGTTATCGTAACCTTAATCATGTGGCGTATGGTAATTATTACGCATGCAAAAATTTTAATAAAATATTTAACTTGTAGCTTTCCTCAAAGTTTGAAGAATGAACGACAGAATAGAATCGATCGATCAATCGTATATCGATTGACAAAAAAAACCTTGTAGCGTTGTACCTACTTGAAAACTCAATTGAGAATAGTAGGTACAACGCTACAAGGTTTTTTTTGGCGCGTGGACAAAATAAGATCTTACGCCGCCATCTTGTTTTATCCTTTATGTTATTTTTGTGCTAGTTTCACAAATGTTTACAAGCAACGCCCCCTGTTGTCAATGTTAATCAGGTGTCAAAAGATCCTTCTAAACTGCGCGCAGCTGAAATCGGAACTAATACTATGCCAACGTCTTTCGTTTATGGTCAAATTAAGTATAGAATTATTTAATTAATTATTAATATTATTAATATACTCTTATTTTAATTTTCTGTCATTCGTGAATCTTCGACAGTCGTTACGGGTCGTCAGAAGCCCGAAAATCTGACAACCAGTTTTACAAAGGGGTATTGTATTACCCAGTTATTGGTTTGTGGAGGTCAGATAGGCAGTCGCTTCATGTAAAATACTGGTATTCAGCTGCATCCGGTTAGACTGGAAGCCGACCCCAACGTTGTTGGGAAAAAGCTAGGCAGATTGATTGGTTAGACTTGCATCATTTATTATTAAACTACTCTTCGTTGACGTAACTGCTTAAGCACAATTTTAAAATTAGATTATAATAAACATAATATTTTGGAATCTGTTGAATGTAAAGAGCCCATTATGACAGGTTCTCTAAACGTCAACGAATTATAACGTTGCTAAATTGAAGAGTACAACTGTGACGTAGCTTGATATCTGAAGTGACAGGTATTATGTTTAGTCTGTTAACCTGACAGCTCTCTCGTCACGTGGTGTTTGTTGTTTACCTTTTTTTAACTACCTAAACCAACGGAGTATAGGTAGGTACATTTATCATGCAAATGTCATCCACTCACGGTGAAGTTTACTTGATCAAACTTCAAATCTCGTGCTAATGTGACAGTAAACTTGGTCGTGCCGCCATTAGAAACTTGTTCTAAAAGTACGTTAACTAAGCTAATTATAGTTGAATTTTAATTGAGCTAGAACTGAAAAATGATGCCCTTTTTTAACAAACTTACCATATGTATCGTGCGTAACCATTTTCTATAATTATCTTCAGTGGTTTGTCTTTGAAAACTGTATAATTCTCTTCTTTCATATCGGTACAAGACAGACGAATTTCAGGATTTTCTGAAATTAGAAAGTTGTTATTTTTAAAGGTGACAATGGTTGTGGCCTCCAATTTTCCGTCTTTCACTTGAAAAGCCTTCTAATGAGGCCCATTGTGAGTGTTCACGTTTCAATGACTTGTCATTAGGTGCTGGCAATACGTACTGGTCAAACACTGTCGTCTTGGGACACTGCGGTGAGTGGAGAGGATATTGCGCAGTTTCCCGAACGCTGCGCAGCCGAGTTAAGGACACATTATACATTCGGGTCCAGTAGGTATTGAAGTTTTTTATGGGACTGTTGATAATTAAGTATTTCACGATTACGAATAATTACGATGTTGGCCCCATGGAGAGAGTTGTACAGTTTGATGGTCTGTACCACACCCTTAAATATGACCACGCGTTTCTGATACACTCTGTATATTTTATCATTTAAATAAGTAATATTAATAAACTAATCAAATCAGCGAATTATTTGACAGTTAATTACGACGTTCTAAACTTTCACACAATATAAATAAAATACACTCTTAATTTTGATACCTACTGCGTGATTATCCGACTCTGTGGCATTCTGTCTGTACCATGTGGACACGAAATTCAACAAAAATAAACCTAATATAACCTAAAAACGTCGTCGCATAAAAGGCTAACGTGTGAGCGTGACAGTTTCCTTTCTCACCAAATACTTAGCTACAATTAAATTAAAGAAATAACCTGATCATCTGATATTTCGCTACATTAATTTTATTACTGTACCTAACAACATACATATCTACATAAAGTCATGCCCTTTTCCCATGGGGTAGGCAGAAACTGCAGAACGCCACCCGCTACTATCTACGATCGTTTTCTGGTACGAAGTAGATACTAAGTATCTATATAGGTAATAACATTACCGAGTGGTTTGTGTGTTCATATAAATAAAGGCAATGTAAATTATTTAGTTATTTTATGATTGCATCATTGCGGAAGGAATTTAAAACGCTATTCTATAAATATAACAGGAAATCAAAACAATATATTAGATAGCAGTAATTATACATATTCCTTCCAAATCCGCGGCTATGTTGTATTAGTCAATACTTAAACAAAAACCTTTTCCGATCCGAAAGATAGGTGGTACTGCAATACAATTTCCGAAAATTAATAAAAAAAATCTTATTATTATTGAAAACAAAAAGTTATTGCTATTTCAAATTAACATATTTAGTACCAAAGTTACCCTAAATCCTTAACAAAATTGCTAATTTTCATAAAGTTACGATTTGTAGACACCCGCTAAATGACGGCCGCCCACGCCATATGTAATGTAATACCCGGTAAAATTCCCAAATGTAAAAATGTGTCGTTTTTTTTTCCCTGAAATTATCACATAAATATACTCTCAGTACGATACCTAACAACAACCCTTTTTTTTTTTTTTGGGTGGGAAATCTTCAAATGACTTCTCCCGCTCTGGATGGAGCAGAAGGGCGTGTCAGACTCTTACTGACTAAAACCCACCCGTGTTCCTTCTCTTGCCTGTGCAATGCCAGGGGGCCACGGTATCCCTTTCGGACTTTCCCGCAACCCCGGCAGTATGACCATTGCCTGCCGGGGGAAGTGAAGGGGTCCGGGATCTCTTTGAGGCGCGCGTGGAACACAACGCGCCGTCGACCCGGGCTTGGTCCTTACCGGACGGCGAGCTACCCATTGCTCACCGTCCGCAAGCCCGCGCCTACGGTGGCCGGGAATTGGCAATCGATTCCCGACGCCCAGGGCGTCTCCTCCTGCGGCGGCTAGGGGCGTGAGGGTGCGAAATTTGCCTCTCCCTCACGCGCCCCGCCTCCTCCTTCGCGAGCATTACTGCTTCGCAGAAGGAGGTGACGGCCTCCCATGCCCTCTCACTCCGTGCCTGGACCAGGGCTGGACGCGAGAGATCCCCGCCACCGATCGCCTCCACGAGGACACGGCGGTGCTCTGCCCAAGCCGGGCATACCTCCACCGTGTCCTACGTGATCCACGCAGTGATGATACCCGGGCGTTTCCTCCCACCTTATCCGTAACAGGTACCTCCCGAAACAGCCGTGTCCGGTGAGGACCTGCGACAGGCAGAAGTTGAGGACGCCGTGGCGCCTCTCCAGCCACTCCTCAGAGAGGGGACATATGACCGCAATAGAGGCGTACCCACATAACAACACCCCTATGGATCGAAAAGGGTTTTTTGTTACATTCTGTATATTATATTAAATCAATGATTGAAAGTATGTGTAAGTAAAGTCCAGATAGCGTCACTCGGAAAACTGAAAACTATCGCGATGCGCGTGCGTCACTATTTGAGCGGATAGACTGTACTAGGATGTTGAACACAAAATATACTGAGATGAAGGCTAAATGATTCCAAGGCGAAACAAACGTGATGTGCCAAACCCGTATATTATGATATATGCCTTTGGAAGATGATACCCATTGAACACAACACCAACGATCTAATTACAAAAAGAATACTTCGAGCCATCTATTGTATGTTAAACTTTATTTTGTCAGTGATAAAGTTCCTAATACAAAAACTGACTTGAACTGAGTCTAAATTGTGTATTTTGTATTATTTCTATGTGTATGTGAATTTTATGATAGGCGGAATAAAGTTCGAATTACATTTTTAAAGCTTAAGCTAGTTGCGTTAGTTGTCCTTTGGTCGGCTTCTCTCATCAAAACTATGATTATAAGTCATGCCGTAGTATAAAGTTGCTTTCAAATCGTTTCGTATTTCTACGACTTTCATCAGGCCGTGTCCTAACCAAAGCGATTGTCACGAAAACACGTGACCGTCGCGTTGTTTCGTTCGGCGAACCCGACCGACCACGGTGTGGTCGCGCCGCGCGCCGATAGAGAGCGCCTTCCCTCGTTTCCTTACCAAAGCGAGTTGTTGGCGCGACCACGCGTTCGCATTTAATTATGTTACGACTTAATTATGAATGCGAAGATCTCGTTTTCGATGTGACTGATATTGACGACTTTTCTCCCTGTCGAGATTAACGTTAGTTTTACCGTACAGTTTTAACCGTAAATCTATGCTGCGTGGAGGTTCTCTAACGTGTAGAGAACACGTTAGAGAACCTCCACGCAGCATGATTAAAAATTGTTTAAAAACTAAGGCACGTAATGACATAGTTGGTTTATCAGTTGAACATTGCATCGAACTGTCCTGTGTTGAGCTGGATAAGCATGTTGTAGTGTGCGTGTACAGACCCCCTAATTATCAGAACTTTTCTTTATTTGAGTCAATAATGGAAGATGTCCTAGCTAAACTTGCATCCAGTAACAAAACCACGTTTATTTGTGGTGATTTTAATATTAATATTCTGGAAAATACTTTAAATAGCAATCGATTATTAAGTCTTTTTAAATCATTCAATTTATCTAACATTTTTACAGAACCGACTAGAGTAACTTCAACTTCCATTACTTGTATTTTTTTTCTTTTTTAATAAAACGTTGCCCCACACTAGGAATTTCTCCTGTATCGTGGGTGCGTTTACAAACATTAAACTCACATACACAAACAGCCAGACCCGGAACAACTAATTGTAGGTCATACTAATATTTGTTCCGTGCGGGAATCGAACCCGCGACACGAAGCGCAGCAGTCAGTCGCCTAACCACTGCGCCAACCATGTCGTCAAATTATGTATTGATAATGTCTTCTGCGATTGTGATTATTTAGCTAAAGCCACAGTAAATTATTTGCCGTCTGATCATAGTGGTCAAACGATAACTTTTAAGTTTAAAACAGCTTTGCAAAAAGTGCAAATACAATTTAGACCAATAACAAATGGCAAATTAAATAGATTCAATAGTATCCTAAATAAGGAGTTAAATGTTCTAGGCCATAATATGGATGATGCAAATAAATTGTATGAGGATTTCTTTTCAGTAGTGCACACTGAATTCAATAAAACTTTTGAAAAGAAAACAAAAAATATTAGCCCTATTTTTATATTTAGTGACTGGGCAACTAGAGGTATTAGGATAAGTAGGGAAAGGCTTTTCGAGCTGTATGGCCTTAAGCCTTACATTAACACTGAAACTTTCAACAAGTATGTTGTATGTATGTCCAAATTTTTTAGAAATACCTGCAAGGTAGCTAAAGCCCTGTACATTAGCAATAAGATCAAATCAGCAGAAAATAAAATAAAAACAGTTTGAAAAGTTATAAATAATGAAACTAGTAGGGAAAAAAAACGAATAACTGATTACACATTGGAGACTTCACGTGGTGCAATAAGCTCTAACTTAGAAGTAGCTCAAGAATTTGTAAATTTCTTTACCATTTCATACCATCTAAAACGACGGAAGCTTTAAATTCTTCACCCGATGTCTCAATTGATTTATTAAGAGCGAATGTCCCAGGTTGTCCGGTTGAATTTCAATTTATACATATAAACCCTATGATAGTTATTAAAGCCTTTCGGCAAATTAAAATCAAACTGACCGACGATCTATCTACATCCATAATCAATACAATAAAACAATACAATACAAAACATTTATTCGACACAGACACAACACAACAGCAACAAACACATTAAAAAAAAAAAAAAAAACATAACAATAAAATTGCAGTAAAATTTTGCTGAGCGTGCCCGTACCGAAAGGGTTACCATCTCAGCATTTGCTGGGCGTCAGACACACAGCGCTGGTTTTCAGTTGGCACCCCACAGTGACACACGGACGTAGGTAAATAAAATAGATTTATACTTGAATATTAATAATAAAAAATGTTTAAGAATACGTAAATAAATAATGCAGGTAAAAGATTTTTTGTGTGCTACTTAGTTCAGAGTTTTTTTTTTTTTTTTAAGTACCTACGAATCTACAATATAAAACAACGCCTGTCGCTTGACGCGGGGACGCATCATCGAGCAGCGACCAGTGCCAGTAAATTTATATTTCTAAGGCTTTCAAAAGTTTCTATTGTAACGGAAAAGAGAAGATAAGATCGAAACCTTGTGGTTCTTGGAGACATACCGCATCACATCCAGCCTAAAATAAGGTTAGTTTCTAGGATAAGAGATAATTAAATAAAAATAAAGGAGACATACATATATCATTGATTATTGATTGAACATAAATTAGTAGATTAATTATAATTATATATAATTAATTATTGGATTAAATAAAGGATTTATCAATATTAATGTCATTAAATTCAATTTGTGAATTTAAAATGAATTTCTTAAGTTTAGTCTTAAATGAACTACTGTTTCGTAATCGAGTCTATAGCACCATACTTAGCTTTAATATTTAATTTGTGTGTGGATCAAGGAGTCTTCCCGGACTTAATGAAATACAGTAAGGTTATACCACTTTTTAAATCTGGGGACAGTAAAGACACCAACAATTATAGACCAGTATCCGTGCTGCCGGTATTCAGCAAAGTGTTCGAAAAGGTAATGCTAAACCAAATGCTTAATCATTTTAACACCAACCAAATCTTACACGATCAGCAATATGGTTTCACCAAAGGTCGTTGTACGACTGACGCCGGTGTCACCTTATTAAAACACATATTTACAGCGTGGCAGGAGGCTCAAGATGCCATAGGAATCTTTTGTGACCTCTCCAAGGCATTTGACTGCGTAAATTATGAAACCTTACTCTTGAAACTTGAGCATTACGGACTAGGTAAACTTGCACTCTGTTTAGTAAAATCTTATTTAAATGATAGACAACAGCAAGTTCACACTAATGGTGTAAATTCACTCGGTCTAAAAGTAATAATGAGTGTTCCTCAAGGCTCGATATTGGGACCTTTCCTCTTTTTAGTATATATTAATGATCTACCCCATTTATTAAAAAACCAACCATAAATGGTGTTATTTGCTGACGATACTTCCCTAATTTTTAAAATAAATAGACGTGCATCAAATCTTGACGATGTAAATAACGCCCTACTGCAGGTCCGAAATTGGTTTACTGCTAATAATCTAGTATTAAATGGGAAAAAAACTAAATGCATAAGATTTGCTTTACCGAATGTTAAAAGTAGTGATTTTGATATAGTATTGAATAAGGAGAAGCTAGAATTTGTAGATAAAACTGTTTTCCTGGGGATCACGCTCGATTCAAGGCTGCAATGGGGTCCTCATTTAACATCTCTCGCAGGACGGCTAAGTTCAGCAGCATATGCTGTAAGAAAAATCCGTCAATTTACTGATATAGATACCGCAAGGCTAGTCTATTTCAGTTACTTTCATAGTATCATGTCCTACGGTATTTTACTATGGGAACGGGCTGCAGATATCGACTCTATTTTTATTCTGCAGAAAAGAGCCATTAGAGCAATACATATATTGCCTCCGTAGGCGCGATTCTCTAAGGGAACTGTTTAAAAATATTAACATCATGACGGTACCTTGTCAATATATCTATGAAAATACACATCGTACATCATGTACGTCAGGAAAAATCTTAATCTTTTCAGTAAAAGAGGTGAAAGACACAGATATAGTACTAGAAATAGGGACCAATTAGTTCAACCGGGTTTCAGGCTGGCTAAAGTAGACTCATCCTTCATGGGGTACTGTTTAAAATGTTACAATAAAATACCTCCCCATATACTACAACTAAATGAAACGAAATTTTAATCTTGTATAAAACGCACACTATGCTGCCAAGCATATTATAAGCTTGGGGATTATATCGCTGACAAAAATGCTTGGCTTAACGCTGGTCCAGCTCCACAAGGGCGCATAAACTAATTGATTAGCATTCGAAAATATTGTTGGAACTGCTGAAGATTGCAAAAACTATCTTTGAATTGTATAACTTCAATCTCTTTTTTATTGTATAATTGCATGGCACATGTGTGAGCACTGTGACCATGTACCTTCTATAAAGCTACCATTTACTGGGTACATCTTTCATTGACTTGATATGCCCTGGCGGCTAAGAGTATGTCATGCTCACTCAAATGTCTCGCTGGTGGTGGCGTGTGTGTTGGTTATCGTTCGTATCGGATCGTTGAGTTCCCTTCAAAATGGTTTAGCTAAACGGTGCTAATCCATGCGTCATGTTTGTGAACGGGCGCCATCAGTAGGGACTGGTCCTCTTATCTGCCACGGCTTATTTTAATTTTTTAATTGTTTTTATTTTTTTATTACGGACGCTTTTTACGTACACGTCTTTCTACATTGTTCTCACATGTGTAATTTCAACATGAATGATGTAAACAATATTTTGTAAGAATATTTTTTAAAAGAGTGTCCGTGGAGTTTCTTGCCCGTTCTTCTCCATAGGAACCTACGCTTTGGAATGGGCAACTAGCTTCATATTTCTGACTGACTGACTCCTTGACAATTCAAAAGTGCCTGTAAATGGTTTTAATTGAAATAAATGCTTTGAGTTTGAGTTTGAGTTTAATATAGAAAAACTGTGTGTTTGTCTTCCCGAAATTAAGTTTTAATATACAAACAGTATCATGAAACAATGTTAAACATTCAGTAACACGAATAAAAACATTCGTATGTTTCTATCAATCTGCCTAGGCTTTTCAAATTCAAATTTATTTATTTGCAAATATGGGTAAATAATGTGCAGATATTTTACATTCATGTAATAGGGTATATCACAGTCTTAGTAACACCATATTTTACCTTTCGGCGTGCAAAGTACGTAAAAAGAAAACGCAAAATAAATAAAAACTAAACAGAATAAAATTAAGAATGAGATCAGTCTATCTGTCTACAGTTTATCCAGCAAATAAGATTGGGCTTTTGCAGTTATTAGTTATTTTAGTGATAGAACGGGTTGTTGTATTCTTAACCCGGACATTGTAAATAGGTTTTCAAATGAATATTAAACATTTGAAATGAGACTATTCTTTTCCCAACTGCACCGAAAAACATAATACGAGTTGACCATCACACATAAGAATGTGTGAGAGTCTATTTCTTTAGTAAGAGCGACGTCATAAAAAATATGGCGGACGCTAGCCAAATACTGCTACTCTGATCTGCATAATTAATGTACAATAAATATAAAAATCCGGCCAAGTGCGTGTCGGACCACGCACAATGAAGGGTTCCGTAGTTGAAATGAATTTATCGTAAGAACAAACTTAACTTTGTAATTGAAAAACATGTTCTCCCATACGGAATATATGGGAGAACATGTTTTTGCAACCGCAAATTTAAGTTGTTCGATTATTACTCGTAAACTTGTAAAGCCCACTTAAGTGTGATAGTTTTCCTTTAAACTTCGTTATATATAAGAACTAGTGCCGTAACATTTGAATTTCTAACTACAACCGTTTAGTTGGTAGAGGGGGGGACACTTGACTCTAACGAAAATTGGTACTTTAAAGCTTGATAAGTCACGAACGATTTACTTAATCAAAAAACGAAAGACCTATCCAACGATATTCCAACCTATGGAAAGGACGAAAAAAAAAATTATCATCCCCATTTTACATGTAGGGGAGGTACACTAAGTAATTGTTTTTAAAAAAAAAAAAATTTACCACTTTTTCGGCGTCATTAACTTGTATACTCATGCCAAATTACAACTTTCTAGTACCAATAGTTTTTGAGCTAAACCGCGGACAGACAGACAGACGGACATGGCGAAACTACAAGGGTTCCTTGTTGACTACGGAACCCTAAAAACCAACCAAGTGCGTGTCAGACCACGCACAATGAAGGATTCCATTCCAGGGATGAATTTATCCTAAGAACAAACTTAACATTGTAGTTGAAAAACATGTTTCCCAATACATTCCAACTGCAAATGTAAGTTTGGACACACAATAGGTATATAAAAAAAATACAGAGCGATATGGTGGACTGGTCAATTTTCATCTATTTTCTTTAATAACAATAAAATATTTTAAAAAAATAGCTGCACTTTGCGGTTTCACCCGCATATTATGTCGATCCCGTGGGAATATAGAGATCAAAAATATTCTATCCATGTGCCAAATTTCATCCAAATCCGTTCAGCTATTTTAGCGTGAAAGCGTAACAAACAAACAAACCAACAAACAAACTCACTTTTGCATTTATAATATTAGTACCTAAGGATTAGGATACTTATAATATTTGAAATCTTCTTAAGAGTCCTATTACATTTTTTTACGGAAATTCATGATTATTGACCATGTAATTTTCAGCAGCAGTAAGATATTTTAATCATTTGATTATAATAACTATAGTGCCATTCTCTTTCTTGTAAGTTGGAGTTTAGTAGTATTTTCGTGTAATTTGCTGAATTGACGCGGAATATACAATGTGGATCTGGACTTACGACATTAAATTAAAACGAGCACAGTACTAGTCCATAGAAACATTTTAAAATACGAAGATTAGTATTTAATGGAAAATTGAAAAATTGCAATTTTAAAACAAAATAAATAGCAGAATCGACTGCATAAAAAGTAAACACGCTTTATCTACGAAAAGTCACTAACCTGTTGCGCGGCCCGATGCGGGTCGCGGCGGGGGGCGGCGCCTGCGCTGCGGTACGGGGCGTAGGTGGACGTGGGTAGGTAGTTTAGTCGGAGAACAACAAATTAGCGGCATAAACTCACTAAGTTGCGCGTTGTTAATTAAAAGATCACTGGTTGAATAATTATTCACATAATATCACATCACAATCAGAATTTATATCAATAATCAAATTTATAAATTTTCAAGGTTTCCACTGTTGTTCATTATGCACAAGCGACATCGATACCTAATTAACTAACTAATATTAAACTAACACTGAACAATAAGTCACACTAAATCGTCTTTAATCACAAATAACAACTAAATTTTTTCGCAAAATTACAACAATGCGCGCGCGGCTCGTCTCGTGATAACCGTGTGCGCTCCTCAAAGGGCGCCGCTGCACTGACTGTGACCGAGTCCCGAGACTGCCGAAAAAATTCCGCTCACACACACACTCGCAATTGTCTATGCACCACTAATGCATAATTTGCGTAAGTAATATTTCTTTTTCTTTCTAATTGTAGTATTATTTTGTGGGACTGGGCGGGGCGCGTCAGAGTGGAATCGTATGACACCTTTCTCTGTCTCTCAAGCATATTGAGATGTAGAGGATAGAATCGTACGTTTCGCACAGGTTACGGACTCAGATCTACATCATGTTGAAAAATAAGAAAATGAAAAATAATTTCCTGTGGCTAAAGTATTCATTGGATTTGATTGATTTTTTGTATACGGGTAAAGAACATGACACTCTTTATGTGGTTTTGAGGAATGTCAAGCGTCCTGCTCCACATTGTATAGTACTTTAATTTAATTTATTGTAATTTTGTCTTAATATATTGAGAAACAAAAACTAATGAAACGTATTCACTGTAGATCGAAGTTTTATATCATATTAGTTTATTTGATTTAATTGTGTTTATTTGGAATATAATGGACATGAAAATCAAGACATTTATTGGTTTTCTTTACGACTTTTCCCTGAAAACTAAAGGAATTTAAAGAAATTCTAGAACTCCAATAAACAAGTAAAACATTCAAGTTATCGTTTAATAACTTATGATTTTATTAGAACTGAATGAAACAATGTGAATTTGAGCGTCAAAGTTCCATTGCCGACGTTTTTCCTTGTAAACTGAGTTCGTAAAATATTCATAGTAAATTACACGACAAGAAAAGTTAAAATGTGCAACTCCAACTTACAATAAAGAGAATGGCACTATCGTTATTCATAATCAAATAATTCAAATATCTTACTGCTGCTGAAAATTACAACGTCAAAAATCATGAATTTGCGTCAAAAATGTAATAGGACTCTTAACAAGCCCTTTCATTTAATATGTCACGCGGTACGCAGTTTGCAAAACTTTTTTTATTAATATTCTCATTTTTCCATCAAAAGTAAACCCCGTATTCAAAATGCATTTATTTACGTTACACGTTCATATTTGGGTCACAGAAATTCTTATGTGTACCAAATTTCAACTTAATCGGTCCAGTAGATACGGAGAAAATCGGCTGTGACAGACAGACACACGAGTGATCCTACAAGGGTTCCGTTTTTTCATTCGGACGTACAGAAACCAAAAAAATAATAAAAAGGAACCAGACTGTTAAAGGGTGTGGCAGACATAATTAATTATAATTTATCACTAATTACATTTTTTTAAACTTTTATTTTAATTTGTCACGTATTTAGATTATGGTCAGAAACATATCTTACCAGTTTCAGGAACATTTGCTTCAGCTCTCAATATTATAAACACTAAACATAATACTAAACTAAACATTTTTAAGTATTTTAATTTACAGTCAATACAAATTAATTATAATTAATACGCATGCATTAACAAGACTTCACAGGAATGATTTTGTTCTGAAATACAGTGCCACAATTTAAATATTTTTAGAACAGATTACGTCATTCTAATAAATAATTATATTGCTGTGTCCATGATTCCGTATGTCTGGATTTTCCTGTACAAACGAACTCAAAAACATTTCACCGCTTCTTTTAAAAGTTTGCATAGTACCTACCTACCTACCTCTGAGTTCAAGCCATCTCAGTAAAAACTCAGTTTTTCTGTTCTGCCGATACAATTAAACTTTCATTTACTGTTTTATTAATATGCTAGCGAGCGATTCCATCGATGTAGAAACAGGAAAACTATATACCAACTTAATGTTTTCCGATT
Source organism: Xanthia togata (assembly GCA_963853775.1). Classification (NCBI taxonomy): domain Eukaryota; kingdom Metazoa; phylum Arthropoda; class Insecta; order Lepidoptera; family Noctuidae; genus Xanthia; species Xanthia togata. Next base: position 5,946,503 of record OY970817.1, on the reverse strand, counting down.
CGGTCCGGTCGTAGTTTATGAAGTATTTTTCTAAATGATTTGCTGCTAGATTTAAAACGTCTTGGCACATAGAAACAGATTTTTTTGTGATTCGTTTCCGTAGTCCAGTTATAAAGGGATCGGAAGACACCATAAGTCTATTATAAGTGTCTTCCATGGCTAATTTTCCTGCTTTTTTTTTAAATTACTGTCTGTACTTTCACACATCTTTGTTTCGACTTTCTTGTGCAGCTTCGCTAATTAAGCCTATGGGTATTTTAGGATTATGTAATATTTTTGATCCATGGTTAAGTAACTTGTGAAGTGTTGTTATACTATGGGTAAAATTCATCACAAAAAAAGGTGTTTTTGTACAAAACGCCTTGTCACCTACTTTTACCGTTTACCTATTTTTTTTTTATGACCGCATTGATTTGATAACCACTAGAAATTACTTTTAAAATGGTATGCAGTCGATTTATGAGCCGATGAACTTCTTGTGCATGCTGAAAAATAGCATGTGCAGTATTACATCAGTCGATGTATCTCCAGGGTTGTCTTGGTTTGTCAACATGTAGCCCAAGTTTTTGCCAAAATTCTGTTTGTATGCGGCGATTTTCAACTGCTACCAACGATTGACTGTGTTTACGAGTGACTTGCTTGCCATTTCACAACTTGAAATTTTTAGCCTATATGTAATAAGAAATCCGCAAACCTTATCCAGGCATGTTGCGATGAAATACAATAATTAAGGTTTTCTTCAGGGATCTGTTTTGACATGCGGAATTTTATCCTGTTAAAGTCTTTCGAGGTGATTTTACAAATATAGCAACGCATGGCAGATTTCGTGTCAGTGAAGGTGTTTATCATCTTCCCATCAACCATGGCCATTATGAACTTGTGTTTAACTAAACATTCTTCCTCTATTAAAACTATTGTTGCTGATTAAACGTCAATCTCGGATTGAACACTGAGCTACAAATTTGATATTTCTGCAGTTTCATGAGCCATCTCTAACTTCAACGGACGGATTACCTTGGTGAGGAGGTGCGAGGATTTTGATAGATGAGCACAGTTTTGCCATGATCACACACGAGTTGAACTGGCACAATAGAAGTAATTAGCATATTTGCATCAGACTCTTCGACATTTTCAAATCTCTGTTTATACCTGGAATGGCAGCCCGATCCATCACACCCCCATTTTGATATCAGGAAGATTTTGTAACTGTCTGTAAGCGATTGTATGACTTTTGTTCAGTGTGGTCCATTTAATTCTGAAGAAGAACTTCAGCACTCTTTTCGGTGCAAAAATACCTTCAGAGTAACACCTTTTCTTTAGCTTCAGTTATACTTTCATAATTAGGCACAGACTGCAGTTCATCTCCATTGCTGAAGTTCGCAAAGTGTTGTACTGAAATTTAGACAATTGTCCTTCAGTCACCAAGGATAACGCTTTGCCTGACGAAAGGCTCGCATGTATTTTGGGACCGTTAAAACTGCTGCTGGCACCCGCTAAAGTAACTTCTTTGATTATCTTTGATGTATGATATTTTACCTGAGCTGCAAAACCCAGTTCTTCAGGTTCAAATTGTTTCCGAACATCTTCTGTATTTCTAAGTTTTATGCGTTTGCAACATTCTTCAAAGTTCTTATAAGGTCGGCCACCAAGGCTGCCACTTATCTTTCGAGTATGAATCGCAACAGGAAATGTAATGTAGGTATCGAACCAGTCTTTACTGGCGTTAACACACCGAAGAAAAATTCTGTGCTTGAAGAAGTTTTGTCTTATAATTACTTACCAATCTTCTTAAGGACTCTTATAATTCATCTTTATGTTCATTGATTTTCAGAGCACATTGAACTTTTTTTCGAATGAGACGAGAATGACTTCTATGGACGTCACACAACATCCTGACGTCACACAAAGCCTGTATCGCTCAATTAGAGTTTACCGATATACTAGCTTCCGACTTCAGTCATCGGGCAGTTGTCCACCAGACACGACACCCGTCTGGTCAGAGGATCCTCCTTTTTCTAATAGAGTATGAGTATTTTGGAAATTTTCTCCTTATAATAAGCTATTAGAGTTTTTCTGCTAAAGCTCACTTCCTCGTCAGTTGATCCTAAAACAATATCAAACCAATATTTAGCACCAATTACATTGTGTTGTTTTACGTAGACTGGGTCCAATACAGAATAAAGACGGTGATTGTGTATTGAAAAACAAAGTCCATATGATCTAAAAATACTAATATCAAATCTGGATCCCTCGGGAAGTTACACTTTAACCTTTTGTGAAGTTTAAAAATATGCAAAAGAATACCATTTCAGTCATAATATTTTTAAATATAAAATAGCAAGCATTACTATCAAAAGTAGAGAATAATAATAATAATAACCTCACCGCCGTATCTCTACGTTGACACCGAGGTGGGGCTTGCACGCTCCGATCTCCAGGTCTATGCCGGTAGAGTTTTTTGCCGGAACAGGTCTGGGAAGAGGAGTCGAACTAAGGGTGATACAGAAACCCGCAGGGCAGCATGTGGCGAGCTGTTGGGCAGTAGCGAGCCCACGGACCCTATCTCCCGGGAGAAATCGCTTGCCTTTATTGGCTGCCTGGAGTGAACACTGACGAGGAATAGAGGTCCCATCTCTTTCATGCCTTTATGGGCCGGCTTGAGTGGAAATTCGCAAGAGCAAATGAGCTCGGAGTAAGGAAGTATTCCAGTGAGATGCTGGTAGGGTTCTTGACCGTACTTCCGGGATTGTCCTGATAGTCGTGGAATACCGCTCCACTCCTTATATACCTCAGGACATGTTGCCCCCTTGTCACTACGACACTTTGTGCTAGCGACCGTTTTCGGGGGTCCATTATTGAGTGTGCAAGTCACCCCCTGCCATTTTACCTGTGCATTTTAATATAAAATATTGGTCAAGCAGTGGCCATAGTCTTTCCATAGTTCTAGATAACCACTTAACTTAGCCACCGAAACCCATAATCCAATATCTTTGTTGGTCCCGGTTGGTGCAGGACTATTGCAAGATTCCATATCTTGCAAGATATGGAATCTTGAAATAGTCCTGCACCAACCGTCCGAGTGTCCTTGGGTGCACTAGCATAGTGCGTACAGGGATAATCGTAGGTTGGTGCCTCGTTTCATTAAACACGTCTAACAGGCCTCTGCGAGTTGGCTTCGGCCACTCGTATGCCTTCCAAAAGTCCGGGACCCTGGGGTCCTGGAAATGTCAAAGACGTAAAAAATAATAATAATTCTTTATTGGCATAATAGGTTACAGAAACTTGTTTGAGTCAGCGCCCTCTTCCATTTAATTTGGCTTTGATACTAATGTCAACATAGGAATAGACAAACATATGTGCTACAAAATACAATTTTAAAAGAATAAAAACAAAATAAAAATTCTACTATAACAGAAATGAAAAGTATCATAAAATATAAAATAACATCAAAAATATAATTTATTCTTAAACTAGGTATTATACAAGTATCATGCTGTATGTGTGTGGGAGTTGTGTACGTGTGCGTGTGTTCCCGTTCGTGTTTGTGTATGAGTAGGTGTATGAAAGAAAGGTATCTACTCAACAGCGTAAGTATCGCAGTGAATGTTAAACTGACAAAATGAAATGCACTGGCCTAACTTTTGAAGTACATAAGATACTCGTATACTTTCGAAACAAAAAGGACTCGAAAAAGAGTTTAATTGTGTACATAAAAACTTCATAGTCGGTAACCTACTTTTAAGAAATGGCTGAAAAAAACAATTTTACCATTCATTTTTTGTTTTCAAATTTTTTCTAGATCGTCTTCTTGCAAAAGCTAAGTTAGACAACAGCAAATTAAAACTTATTTATCATGCCTCTTTCACCTGACGAATGTGCTACGATCATGACTTTTCATGAGCTAGGCATCAGTATCCGTCGTACTACAAGAATGGTGGGTGAGACGTTACGAACGGTCCAGAAGGTGAACCATTTGAGGACACATGGTAATGGCAGACCCAGGTGTACTAGTGCCCGAGAAGACCGTTATATTGATTCCACTGTGTTGAGAAATCGCCACCTAAATGCAGTTGAAGTCCAGCAACAGCTTCTTCAGACCCAAAGGGACTACATTAGTGACAGTACAGTGAGAAGAAGACTGGCTGAACCAAACTTGAAACCCCAAAGACCAGTGAGTGGCCCCAAACTCGAGAGAGAGCATCGAGTAGCGAGACTGCGATACGCCCGTGAACACATACAGTGGGATCAAGAAGAATGGTCAAGAATTTGGTTTACAGATGAGTCTCGATTCTCACTTTACACTTCTGATGGAAGACGAAGTGTCTACAGGTGACCAAGCCTGCTTCTCAGAAAGAGTCCAGTACGGTGGAGGCAGTGTACATGTATAGGCTGGCATATCTTCAGAAGGTCACACAGAGTTAGTGGCCATAGAAAATGGCACTCTGACTGGGGAAAGATATGCCCCGGAGATTCTCAATGAGTATGCGGGGCGGTATTTAGTAAATATGGGTGATGGATCGATGCTGATGTATGATAATGCCCGGCCACACATGGCTCGGGTCGTGCAAGAATATATTCAGGAGGTTGTTATCAGCGTGATGGCTTGGCCATCAAGAAGTCCTGATCTCAACCCGATTGAGCACGCCTGGGTCATCTCATGCTAGGGAGGCTAGTCAGAAGCTGCAGACCACCACCAAAACAGGCCCTGATAGACGAATGGGAGAATATTCCCCAACATCAGCTCCAAAACCTCGTGTTCAATATGCCAAATCGACTCGAAGCTGTAAGCAAAGCCCGAGGAGGCAATACCAGTTATTAAAAAATAAATTTTAATTGAGTTTTATGCTAAAAATGGCTATTTTTATAGTTTTATCTTTTTTAGATTTGAAAATGTTACTAATGTATAATTTACTATAGTTTCAAAGAAAGCTGATAAAAATTGCTATAAAACGTTTTTTATTTTAAATCTCTAACTTCTATAGTTTAGAAAAAAATGAAATTTTAAAAGTGTAGTACTTAGTTTTGCAGGCCAGTGTAGATTAGTCGTAATTAAGAACATTTGGTAAGTAATTAAATTAAATACAAAATAAGAAAATCGAACACGGGTAGTGTTCGATTTTCTTATTTTGAATAAGTATTTGTAAGTGGCACTACAGATTGGCACAAGTACGTTTTCTGGTCCATTTATTTACATTTTCATTAGGTATACGTTTGGAACAGACTATGCTTACATTGATTATTTTAGTTAGTTAATAGTTTTAAGATATTATATTTTTATTTGATTAATTAGTTGGGTATAAGTTGTTATTTACGTACATTTCGTTTTAATTCTGAATAAATCTATTTTAAAAATAATAAGATATATACAGTAAAATTATTTATATCAATTGCTTACAGATTAAGTTAGTTTGCCGTGCCCAAATGGACACGGTGAGACTTTAGTAGACCTACATTAATTAAGAAGTTTAAACAGGAATGCTTGATTTTAGTCTTTAGTATTTTAGATGGCTATTCATGTTTGAATATTTAGAAAATCGTTCTTTCCGATTAAAACTTCTGAGGTAGATTTATTTGTGAACGAGCACGGCCGGGGCACTACTGCCTAACAGTCCAGCAGTTCAACGTAAATAACGCAAGTAATATTGTCGAATTGTCGAAATAACAACTGTCGTAGGGAATATGCATGTATTTTGTTTTTACTTAATCAATTAAAGACAGAAATATAAACCTAAGAAAAGTATTAAAAGTAAAAATTCAACTACTGCTTGTTGCTAAAAAAATAAATGAGATTCCAACAATTTTCTACTACAATCATTGATATACGTATGTATAAAACCCAAGATGCACAGTCTCAAACTAAAGTAATACTCAGAACTGTCTCCAACTCTACATAAGTATATTAAACATACTTTATTAAAAATTCAACATTACGCGCATGTTTTAAAGTGGTTTTTACAAAGCAATGTTTATAAAGCAATAACTTTTTATGACCGAAGTTTGCCGGTAGGACAAGGCATGAAGTGGAGTCGAATATATATTTTATACTTATTACTTTTTTTACATTGATTTAGTATTAAAAGTTTTAAAAATTTATATGAATGTGTTCTAAACATACATTTATATTTTATGCTGAGTGTGTATCTTGGGTTTTTTAGTACGGTATATCATTGACTAGAATTCATACTTTTTACATTGTATAAACGGACGTTTGAACAACGTTCGTTTCTGTCACTGTCAGGATGTGACGTCATTTTTCACGTTACTGTTTAGCTTACATGGTTTTTTTTAGCCCCAAATCATACAAATTAAATTGTTTTTGTGCTTTATCCAAGCAGAAATCTTAAACTTACAAACTTACTTAGTGAGAATTCAAGCAGTCGGCAAAGAAGCTAATTTTCGAAGACAACGCGTTTTGAGTTTGCGTTCCGTTCCACCAAAAAAAGTTATGTTTTTTTTTGGTGAAAAAATAAATTGTAAAATAAGTAATGCTTTAAAAAACGTAAAAAAATTGGTATTTGTTTTTAACTCCCATAAAAATAATGTATTGTGTATAAAACATGATTAAGTTTTGTATTACGAGCATATTCACTATAAGCAGCGTTCCTAGATCCGGTACCCTAATTTCGTAATACACGATCAATCTGAATTTGAATAGTTTTGAAAAAAATTGAAAAAAATCTGCTCAACAACGTAAATAACGCAATGAATGAAGTTGAACTGTCAAAAATGAAACAAATTTGTCGTAATCGTTTACGAAAATGTGTTACGTAATTAGATAGCTGGTTGATGCCTAAGCCGTGTCCTAACTAACGCGACCGTTACGGTCATTAAAATTTGTTTGGCGAACTCAAACACGCCGCCGCGCCTACAGAGGGTGCAATCCGGTTTTCCGAACGAATGAGCGACTATAATATTGTGAACGCGACGATCGGGACTGTACGCGATCGTCGCGTTCATAATATTAGTCACTCGTTCGTTCTTCACAGTTTTTTTTTTTTCTTCTTTGGCAACTGAGCCTGTGTCGACTATTCTGCCAGCGTCATGTGATGACGGCACCGCAACAAGGTGAGCCGTCGAACTTTGCATTCTTCACAGTTATTTTACGAGTCAAAATCACTCTTCTCTTAATGCTCGGTACAAAGCTGTTCCGTTGCTGACACTGACAAGTCACAATGATCTTTACTGTGGTTACAATAAGGTTGCTGTTGGGTTGGCTGTTGGAGGTTGAATAACTGTAAAAAGAGTGTATTCACGCGATTTGGAACACAGAGGTTGGGTGTGTAAGTACAGCTTGCCTCTGGTATTGCAGATGCACCCAATATCATCAAATTGTAGTGCCTTTAGTGGGTAGTTAGCTATCGTTATTTTTGATATGATAGGACATCACAAACTAGACTAGGTACTACTAGTTTATGGTTCATACATTTTAAGTCTATTTCTGTATAATGGTCTTCAGTATCCATATTATTTTTTATGGTTCCTGGTGTTTCATAAAACATTTCTCTGTTTGATGGAATTTCACTGTAACACTCGGCGTATTCATTTTCACATTCATTTGTATATGGTGGTGATGGACTGTTATTCTGGTTTATTAAATCTCCGTATGGAGTCTGAAAATTAATAATAAAAATCATTAGTTTTGTCTTCTGAACTTAATGATATTATAACACAAGCCAAGTACACATTAAGGCCTGCAAGCGATATCGCTGTTGCACTCGGTTGCGATTCCGAACCGGTACCTACGCGATACCGAATCAATACGCAACACCGAATCGGTATCGGTACGCGAATATCGTTGTCGCGCTCAGTAGGCAATATCGCCTGACGCATCGGTATCGTGTCGGTATCGCGTACCAATTCGGTATCGCGTACCAATTTGGTATCGAGTACCGAATCGGTATCGCAACAGAGCCCGACAATGATATCGCTTATATCTGAATTTACATACTATATTACAGAATAGACCGGCTGTAGATAGTTACAGAACTATCTCACCGTGAAAACTTAGGTGAAGTGAGCTATCATTCCACTAGCGGTGCTATTCTGTAAAAATCTCACCGTGAAAACTTCGGTGAAGTGAGCATGGAGTGAGCTGTCAACAGTGTTGTAGCGGTTACACCGCCACATGCAAACTACGCATCAAAGACATGCCGTCACACAAATCCTGCATCGCGCAATTAGAGTTTACCGCGCGAGCAACATATATAAGACTATCCGACATCGAAAGTTGGGCAGTCGGCGCGCCAGACACAACACCCGTCTGGTCGGAGGATCCTCCCTTTTCAATGTTAGATGAGTGAACTTTACACCCTGTTCCTCATACCCCTAAAGTGTCAATTCCAATCAAAAACAAACTCACTTCACCTAAGTTTTAACGGTGAGATTTTTACAGAATCGACCGGCTGATGCTAGGGACTAACAGCTCACTCCGTGCTCACTTCACCTAAATTTTCACGGTGAGATGGTTACAGAATAGCACTCTGCTGGCCTTTAAGTGATGTGGGTTTAAGTGAAGTGCAAAAACAATATTAATATCAAAGTAAAACAAAAACCATAAGTATGTACAGAAATGACACAACATTTTTACACAATTTGAACACGACGATAGGGTAATCGTGGTCACATAATTATTATATCTATTGGTTATTTATTTTGGTGGACTGTGCGCTTGAATTTTTGAAGTAAAGTGCAACAAATATCAATCTCTTGAACAAAATTATTAAGAAGTCTGCAAAGTCTTGGGGACTGGAGGGTATGTTTACCAACAACGCCCCCTCTGTCAATGTATTTTAAAGAGCCAAAAGATCCTAGCAGCACCGTAATGAGTTACGTACCTTGGGAAAAATACCACCCACTCATCCGGTAGTGTACAGAGAGAAACATCAGTGATTAACCCTACTGAAAATACCATGTTTCTTACCCCAGTCGACGGATACGAAGTAAACAAGATCTTAACAAACCTTAAAAATAAAAATAGTTTCGGCATAGACGAACTCCCACCTACTTTGTTCAGACAGTGCGCTGATGAACTTACCTTGCCGTTCTATAAATTAATAAATAAATCCTTCGAAGAGAGCAATCAAATTCCCCAATCAACTAAAAAAGCTCTAATGAAACCTATCCATAAAAAGAACGTAAAGACAGACCCAAGTAACTATAGACCAACTTCCCTTCTTCCTAGAGCATCCAAAGTCTTCGAAAGAGCAATGTGTGAGAACAATTTTTAAGCGAGTAAAGAAAAGCAATATTAAATATAATTAAATATTTAATAAATAAATAGATAAACCTGCATAAAAATATTAATAGAATAAGTAAATTAATGGAAATATAAATACATAGACAATAGGATATAAAATCATTATAATGGATAAATTTAATAATATTATTACTTAACTATGAATAACAGATGTATTTTAATAAGTAAAATAACAAAAATAAATTATAACATAATAATTATACTACATTAATAATAATGAACAATCTATAAGCGAGTAAAGAAATAAGCAATACTAAATATAATAAAATAAATTAATAGATTTACCTGCATATAAAATATTAATAGAATAAGTGAATGAATGGAAATATAAGTCAATAGGTAATAGGATATAAAATAATTCTAACTTAATAACAATTAAAATTAATAAAGCGCTCTTCCTCTCTCTCCTTATTTAAAAATTAGCTGTGCCCGACAGGGTCCATAATTGTTTCTATTGTTATATCTTTTATTTACCACCTGTAATTGTACATTAATATGGATTGCAATAAACGATTTGAGATTTACCTCACTATTGCTTCTAGTATTCCGAGTCCTCACGCACCAGCAAGCTACGCCAGTCAGACCTAGGATGATGAACACAGCTGTAGAACTGCTTAAGATTAGCCATAAAGACTTCACGGATATCTTTACATTTAACAGTGTGTTATGACCTGAAACAAAATTGTCCTTATTTTTAAAAAGTGCCGTGCAAGTTTGTAATTTTAGAGAGGCACACGACTATGTGTCATGCACTCATGACAGCTGTCATTCTGACAAGAATTGTATCTAGAGAGAAAAAAAACGCGTTGCACTCCGGGAGTGCCGGCAGAAGTGAAAACTTGAATATTAACGTTGTGCATTTTCGATATTGCTTTATTATCATTCTACTCTCCCTCCGTCTTACGAATTTTCCATCAGGTCACGTGTCCTGACGCGATTTTAACATTTTTTACCCATCACAAAAAAAATGCACAACCGCGCCGCTAAAGAAGTTTTCACTTTAAAAAATGCAGTATGCGCGATGTCGCTCAACCGAAAGCGCAGTGTCCCCCAGCGTCAACGCAGTGTTATAGGACTGAGCCGCTTCGGTTACATGCCTACGTTGTGATGATGTCTGCGGGGCAATTGTGTAAAGCACTCACAATCCCAATGCCATTAATTACCCCACGTCCTAAGTAAATGTGATCGTCGCGCGAGTAAGCGATCCAAGCAATCGTTTGTATGAGTTTTGACTATGTAAATTTCATATAAAAGAACGCTTTTGATTAGAACCTATTGTGATGCTAAGTGTCTAACACTGTTTGTCCACCGCACCGTGAACGGGACATCAACGAGAAACGAGATACGTGGCTACAGTAAATGTACTGTTGCTACTTCGGCGTCGTCATCTCGTTCTTATTGACGTCCTGTTCACGGCGCGGTGGATTAACGGCCTTAACCTATTGAGTGCTGGCTTACGACGAGCCAATGAGTTGAGGTGATGCCGGTCCCGTGCCGAGCTGATAATGCACTTACTTGAAATAATTTCACCACTTTTTGCTCCCGGTTTTAAGTGGAGGATGATCTCAACTCTTTCGGTTTTGAAATAAGTGTTTGGAATATAAATACAGTTTATTGTTTTGCCGTTGTGTGTTGAATCCAAAATCTTCGTAAACTTTTTTTTAGACACACTTATCATCGTAGGTAACAACAATGCTGCAGTGATAGAGGTTTCACCTGGAAAAATATGGTAAATTAATGAAAGGATAAAGGGTTTTTTTTTTCTTAACAGTTTGGGCAACACTGGGGTGATATAAGATATTGTTTTTTGTTTGTTTTCACTAAAGATCAGCAATCGCTTTATGAAAAGTGGAAACATTCTGACATTATGTCTCGCCTGTATGTCTACTGGCGAGACATAATACTGCGTTATTCTTATTCATGAGAACTCTCACCCCCCTGAAAGAATCCCAATGAAATCATTATTTTACAACATACCTACATACCTTTTAAATGGTTAATAATATTATTATTTATAATTTTAGATAGGTACATAATAAGAGACCGCATAGAATAGAATGTAATAGAGTATTCATTTAGTTACTCAGAATGTAGGTATTTATAATAAGTTGGTTACAATAATTATTAGAGAATCTTTGTACATTCTACCATTTTGGCATGCAAACATTGATGTAGTTCATCATCAAACATACAAACATTAATACATAACTAAAATTTATCAGCTAGAAAATCCGGTACGGAGTAGTAACATTTATTTAATAGAAGTTCAGTTAGTTTTTTTTTAAGTTGTTACTGGTTCCTCTTTCATGGTATTAGGAATGTGGTTAAAAATAGCCGGTTCCATACAAAAAATACTTTTCCTCAACAAAGCAGTCCTATATCTACCTGTGCGTAACAAGTTTTGGTATTGAGATCGTAAGGTTACATCTCGGTAACTGCTTTCCGATAAAGTTAAAAATGGATGTCGATTATGTTTAAAAAAAAAAGAGAAATTTCTAAAATGTAAAGGAAATACCGAAATTTCAATAAATTATGACTTCAAAATTGGAACACAGCTGTCAGTAACTTTCAATCTAAATATTACTCGTAGGCAGCGTTAAATACTCTAACGGTAAAATTGCCCCAATATATATTATGTATAATATATTTTACTCAAAAATGCATGTAATGTGGTCATTATTTTGACAACCTTATTTGAGCAAAGTCGACCTTGCCGTTCTGTTTCAAGGAGCGGCCGGCAAAGTTTTGCTGGGCGTTCTAACAGGCCGGCAAAACATTGCCGGCCGCTATTTTGACGTTTCAACGTTTTAAAAAATGAAATGCAAAAAGATTTTATTTAAAACACAGCTGTTTGTATTTATAGAGATAGGTACAAAAAGATTTTATTCCATATTTGGCTACATAGTTCCAACTACCAAGGTTAAAAAAAAACAAAGTACAAAAAAAAAATTACAAGAAAGTCGGTGTTGAATTTTAGTAACTGTACTTTTCATAATTGTCATTTTAATTAAATTTCTAGTTTATTAATATATATTTTATTGAAATTACTTGCTGGTGTTATTTAGATTAGGTACTTGCATTTTTGAGTAAAGCACTATACAAGCCTTGGCCCACTATGACTGCTTCGCTGGTCACGCTATGATTGCCTCGAGCTAGCCTAGCTACGCTCTAGGCCTTCCAGCTTGGCCATCATTGCAGCCCTTGCTGTCCTCGCTGTAAAGGCCTCGACCTACGGCCTCGGCCTTTACCTCAGCTCGTCCATCAAGTGCTGCACGCTGACCGCGCTGTGTCGGCCTGGAGCTGCGCTGTCGGCCATCATCAGCGCGACCAGCAAAGTAGTCATTATAGACCGCGACAGTAATGTACTAATAATACCAAACCTTAAAATGGAAACGACAAGACTACGTTATTATGCTAGTAATACTGTTTTGTCACCATAATTTTCATTATTGTCGCATTTTAAGAGTGCTGTACTATCAGCGGCAAACGGTACCATGATATTGGTGGGTTTGGCGTGTTAATTAATGTGAATTAAAATAACGACTGCACTATGACATTGGTACTGAAACCAGTAATGTTAGTTATAACTCAGTTTAAGGGAGATAAATAAATTTAAATAAAAACTGACTCGTTGGTCTAGTGGTCGCGAGCGCTACTGCTGAGCATGATGTCCTGGGTTCGATCCCAAGGTCGGGTAAAGTGTTATTTGGGTTTTTCTATCTGGAATAACTCAGAAGCAGCCCGGAGTATGGATTTGTGCTCGTTTAATGGCAATAGGCTCGCATTCTCTTACATGGGCCTTGAACATAACTGGAAATGTGGGTGTATCTACAATAGTACGGCCCAACCCTTCGAGGAAACAAGACGTGATGTTATGTTATAACTAAATAAATACCAACCATTTAATTCCCACTGAAACCGGTGATTATCGACCAGGATTGAACCTTTTGAAACACAAGTTAAGCTAAGACTATCATTCACAGAATATTGATATTCAATAGTCCATTTATCTTCATCATTTGTATACTGGTACAGGATGTTATGTCTAGGCAGGCCACGTATACGAAGACCTGAAAATATATATCAGATACGTTAAAAATTTTGGAGAAAAAAAAAACTAGCGAACCTTACAATAGTCGCATATATTTATTAATTTATATCACAATTATAACACCTATAATATGTACCCTAATTACGTAATGCAAAATCAATCCGAATTTGAATCGTTTTGAAACAGATTGCTAATCCATTGCTCCGTAAGTTCGAAAAAAAAACTGCAGAGCAACGTAAATAACGCAATGAATGTTGTTGAACTGTCAAAATGAAACAGATTTGTCTTTATCGTTTACGAAAATATGTTGCGTAATTAGAAAGATGATGTGTAACATCTGACATCTTGGCTAAGGTACACATACAACATGTAAAAAAACCTTTTCCGATCCGTGAGGGTGTTGTTAGGTATCGTACTGAGTCTATTTATGTAGTAATTTTCAGGAAAAAAATACTATCACCGGATTTGAACAAAGGATCTACTTTACTGTGTTTCATGAGATCCGGAAAGACTCCTTGGTCTACACTGGTGTTAAATATGAAAGCTAAATAAGGCGCAATGGTTTCGATGATAGATCTACAGACTTTTTCAGACATTCCCCATAGATCTTCTGTTGATTGCATGATCTTTAAAATTAAATCAACAGAACTTTTGGTAATTTTACTGCAGTACCTATGTGCCCCTTACAGAGTTTTTTTTTACATATTGTATATGCAAACTCAAACTCAAACTCAAAGCATTTATTTCAATTAAACTTTTTACAGGCACTTTTGAATTGTCAAAGAGTCAGTTAGTCAGAAAGTTGAAGTTAGTTGCCCATTCCAAAACGTAGATCTCTATGGAGAAGAACGGGCAAGAAACTCCAAGGACACTCTTTTAAATATAGAAATTACAAAATCCTGGGTACATTACTCTTGTTGATTCTATATGTGAGAACAATGTAAAAAAATATATATTATTTAAATCAAAAACGATTAAAAATAAGCCCAGTCTCAACTGATGGCGCCCGTTCACGAACATGACGCCACAACACATATGATATAAACAATATTCATCATTCTGTTTACAACCTCTCGAAAAATGGGTTGGTGACAGCCAACTCTAGCACCGCGCGCGCTCATTGGTCAAATCAAATAGCGCGCGCTTCCCCGGCTTCGTGTTACACACTTCCGTCCCTGTTCACAAAATCACTCCCACAGATTGCAGAAAAGCGAGAGGCAAGATGTAACACACAAAAAGAAAAGCGAGAGGCAAGATGTAACACACAAAAAGAAAAGCGAGAGGCAAGATGTAACACACAAAAAATTGAATTATTTGCAATAAGATATTAATTTAGCAGTTGACTTTAGAATAAAACAGATTTTGTTTACATACCATTTCCAGAAATATCAGACAAGAATAATAGCCTCGCGATTGGTTTTTGTATATCCGAGTTACTGATAAAAAAAGTTAGAGTTTTTCTATTTATTTCTGTTGTGGATACATTTATTGAAATATATCCTTCCAACGGACTCCCAACCACTGAAAACCATTAGTCTATTAGTTTTTGCGCATTGTATGAAGCAGATCCGTGGGCTTGCGTAACAATAGATACATTAAATACTCAACTAGGAACCCACTAACTAAACTGCAGTCCTCCGGCAGATATTGGCCTGTCAGTTGTCGCAACAGGCCAAGTACCTAAATAGCGGTCACCGAGCTTACGGCGAGCTGTCGCGCGTCGCCTCGCTTCTGGTACGTAGGTTCGTCGCCACCTCCGCCTAGCGCTAAGCGAGGTGTCGGCTGGCCGTAAGCGAGGTGTAGTATGTCGGCAATCCATACCGGTAAAGGCCAGATAGTCGCTTATAAGCGACATCGGGGCCGACATGACCGTCAAGCCCCACTGTCACCAAAAAGCGACGGTGACTGACGCGGCTAAGATCCCTGTTTTTACCGTTAAGAGCGCTTATCCTAAAAATTGGCAACGACTCAAATAGCTGTCAAATATTTACCTGTTTTGATTAATTTGGCAATATTACTGTATGGAAATTTGAAATGTGGCTAACTAGTGAACTAAAATATTGATCCTTTATTTAACTACATAAGTACATATAAATTATATTTTTAAATATTAAAATAAAAAATATAAAAACATTTAAAAATATAAAAAATAGTGGCCCATCGACATCAGGAACAGGGTCCAAGATGCCGGTGGTCAGGGCTCTAGAGAGAGGAACCTCCTCACTATGCGTGCCGTGTCCAGAAGTACTGCTTTCTGAATCAAGCCCTTGACCCAGCTGTGCAATGAGAGCCTCCTGAGATGTTGATCGAGGCTCTTCGCTATTAAGCCATTAACCGTAACAATTATCGGTACAATGATTGCAGAGTCCACGTCCCACATGTCGACAACCTCGTGTGCTAAGTCAAGTTACTTGATTTTTTTATCTTTCTCAGCTTTCACGAGATTCTCGTCATGAGGGACAGCGATATCAACAATCATTGCACGGCGCTCTCGTCGATCTATCACCACAAAATATTGATTATTATTGCAATAATTAATAACGTAACACCGAATATTTAGTTTTACATGTAAAAAAGTATTTGGAATGTTTCCTTACGCCTTTTTTACACTTAAAACGGTTACAACATCAAATTCAGTGTAATTGCAATTCATTATTATTTAGAGTTTGCTAGTTAGCCACATCTCTTATTTACATACAGAGTAATATTGCCAAATTAATAAAAACAGTGAAATATCCGCGGCAAGCCGATGCTGCATACTTCGACTTTAAAAAAGCGTTTGATTTAGTCGATGATGACGTATTACTGAAAAAGTTAACAGGGGTCGGTTTCACCCCGCATTTATTTAAATTTTTTGGGGATTATATGAGTAACAGGCAACAGTATGTTGACTATGCGGGATACAAATCGAAGGCATACTATACTAGATCTGGTGTAAGCCAGGGAAGTAATATAGGGCCCCTTGGGTTTCTCATAATGATAAACGATCTACCAAGTGTGGTACAAGATGCTAAGTGCTTATTATTTGCCGATGACCTCAAACTTTCTCTCCCCATAACAAACATGGATGACTGTGAAAGACTGCAGAGAGATATAGACGGAGTAGTAACTTGGAGCTAGAGTAATCTCCTGCAGTTTAACACATCTACGCTGGCTAGGGTCACTGAAATGAGGGACTTGGGTGTCCGTTTCACCATTGGACTAAAGTTTCGTGATCATATAGTTACAGTTGGTATGCAAAAAATATTTGCGAAGTTGCCCACTTTCAGAATAAACGCTCAAGTAATAAGGTCTAATTAGTCTGTGGGTAGTTTCACTCTATGGCCTGACGGATTCTCGTCAAATAAATCATTTAAAACCAAAAATATCGAACCGAAATAGCGACGCGATTTTAGGGCCTTTTCGGATAAGGGTATTTAGGAGAGGTCATTTGCAACCAAATGACGCCTCATGACCCTTATGCAAATGTCAACCATTTTCGAGTAATTTGACATTTCTTATTTTAAATTTTAAATATAGAATGTCAAATTACTCGAAAATGGTTACTGTATACTTGCGACCCGCCCCTTCGCACGGTTGCAATGGCGTGTTTTATACACATATATAGGTACCAGTTGCCACACAGACGAACACGAAAACCAACTTTGTTTTGTACTACATATGTAACAAAATCGGTGTTATATTACTCATATGCCTCTATATTACTCACCCGGACTTGTATAGCGTCCAATTGTTTCATTATAATTGTTAAAAGTTAGAGTGCCTCTTATATTTTTGTCGGTTTTTTGACAGGTAACATTCAATACCTCTCCATCTATATACCTGTACAAGTAATCGTCATAATAATACGATGACTTGCCGTTATTTGTAATTGCAATCAATGTTTGGCCATTAACGGACAATGTCATTGCATGATGGTGTGCATCTGTAAAAAAAAAAACGGGCAAGCCTTAGTAGTCGCATAAGATGTGTATCTAACATCTGACATCTCACCTTGGTAATAAGCAAAATTAAAGGGGCGGGGACTCGTCGAGTTCGTTTCTGACAGCCAAATCTAGCACCGCGCGCGCTCATTGGTCAAATCAAATAGCGCGCGCTTCCCCGGCTTCGTGTTACACTCTTCCGTCCCTTTTCACGAAATCACTCCCACATATTTGATTATTTAGATTTTGATTTTAATTTCAGGAAATCGAGAGAAAAGATGCTACTTACACATCAAAAACTTTTAGTTTAACTTTTGTGCTATGCGATACAAAATATTTGTGTGGTTCCGTCAATCGTAATAATAATATTGTGTATAATTGGCTTTGGTTATGACACGTCCTAACCTAATCGATTGTCGCGTTAATTTTTATGTGCGAACCGGAACGCGTGAGCGTGGAGTGAGCTGTCAGTGTCATCTCACCCTGTTGGAATGACAACTCACTTCACCTAAGTTTTCACGGTGAGATGGTTACAGAATAGCACTGCTGATTACGTAATACACGATCAATCGGAATTTGAATCTTTTTCAAACAAATTGCTAATCCATTGCATCATAAGTTTGAAAAAAATATCTGCTCAACAACGTAAATAACGCAATGAATGTTTTTGAACTGTCAAAATGGAACAAATTTGTCGTGATAGATACGTGATTAGATAGCGGGTTTTAGCGTGTTAATCCTTATTAACACTTCTAATCCATTTAATTTACTTACCAGCATGTAAATCTCGTTTCTTCATATAGAAGGTAGTTCTATAACGATATTGCCTTTCGGTGTCCCCGTCAGTGCGTATAAAGTCCAAATAATACTTATTATTATTGGATTTCAAGACAGAACGGAATATGTGTGATTTTACTCGAGGCTTAGTTTTAAATAGAAGAATACCTGAAATGTCACTTACTAGTTAATGAGGAAAAAAAATTATTACCTATAATTATTTTTTTAAATTCTAATTTGAAGTTACTACTATACTCCATTGGCTTAGGTAATTAAATAACAGTGAACAAATAGTAAAAAAAACCGTCAAGTGCATGCCAGACTGAATAGAAGAGAGAAGAGATGACTTTATCCCAAGAACAAACTTAACATTATAGTTGAAAACCATGTTCTTTAGCTGGCAGGGGGATACTAGACTCTAATAAAAATTTGCACTTTAAAATATAATATTTCTCAAACGAATCCCTGAATCCAAGAGACAAAAGACATCCCCACTTTACGCGTAGGTAGAGGAGGAAAACTAAAAAAAAAAACATGGTTTTATTTTACCACTTTGTCGGCGTGATTAATATGTTTAGCTATGCCAAATAACAGCTTTCCGTTTCTAAGCTGTCTATCCGTAGAGACGAACATGGCGATACTACTTATAAGGGTTCCTTGTTGACTACGGAACCCTAGAAAGGGTTTATATTATAGATGACACTTCTTATTAACCAACATAAATTTATTTACGATTTTTAAGAGTTTTTCTCCTACTAAAGTATGTTAAACTTTATCATTGAGCATTTTTAGTTCGTTTTTTTTTTTTTTTGTAATCTGTATCCGTCTATTGTAAAGAGCCCTAAATACTGGTGTTCTAAACGTCAACGAATTATAACGTTAATTAAGTAATATACTACTTAAAAGGTAGCTTGATCTCTGCGACATAAATGCCAAACTGACATTCCTAGGGTAGGAATTCATTCATTAGGGCTGCTTTCCGAATTAGAACATAATCGCTCACAGCGCTGACATAGATAATTGGCGTTCTGAGTAAGATATCACGCGATAATGACAGCTGAGGGCTGCGCTCGCAGTACTCGCTCAACGTCAAAACTTGCATAACATATTTCTTTGTGTTTACACCACTAATTTCTTCTTCTTCTTTGTTTGGGTAGCGAACGGTAGGCAGATGCACAATTTCGAAAATGCCACGTTAGTGTAAAGATATGATGCGAGTCAATACAAAACAGCACAACTGTCATTTTTGACAGCGCCCACGGTGATATTAGTAAAAGGCATGGTCGGCGTTATCGCAAGATGGCGCACGTCATCTATGACGATTCAAGACGCAACGTTATCGCGGCCACGTTAATGCGGTACGGCTGTTATCACGCTCTAATCGATTACATCGTAACTCGGAATTCGGGGTAAGTCGGCATGCCCATAACGTATGACATTGACAGTTACTGTCTGTACTATTATGAAATTCAGAACTTCATAGGCGTGATTTTACTGACAGCTGTCACAGAGATCAAGCTCTAGCATCTTTTAAGAAGTATAAATTGAAGTGCTAGATTGATTACAACTGTGACGTACCATGACAACTGAATTGACAGGTATTATGTTTAGTCGGTTACTTGACAGCTGTCTCGTCACGTGTTTTTTTTGTTTAGGATTATTTAACTACCTAAACCTACGGAGTACACTCTGTTGGCTTACGTAGTAGTAGTATACTCCGTTGCGTAACTCGGGGTCCCTGTGATTAAGTCCTTCAAATTATGATTTGAGGAATGTTTTCTATTTTATTGCTATTAAATACCGTCATCATTGTGAAGTTTAACTTATTTAACATAATACCATTACATTACATAATTTTCCCACCGCTGGGACACAGGCCTCTTCTCTTTTGAGAGGGAGTAATCCACCACGCGGGCCCAGTGCGGGTTGGTAGATGTCACACGTCTTCGAATCTTTACGACGCACAACTGCTCTCATAAAAGCAGTTTTAATACCATTCATCATTCCAGCCGAAAGACGTCTACTGCTGTACAGGCGCCAGCACATCCACCTACTACAATCTGTCAAATTTATTTAATAGATTTTCAAGTTTCTCACTAAAGTATAAGGTTCAAAGTTGATTGGTAAAATTTGACAGTTTCGGGTAAGTTGACCTGCTGGCGTCTGTTCATGCCAAGCGTGGCTATTATGGCAAGGGGGGTTGTCATAATCGCCACGCTTGGCCGGCGCGGGTTGGCGATCGCAGTATGGCGTTAAAATGTATAGGAAGACGCTATGCTCATTCTCTAGTTGGTGAGTCCCTTAGTCACCTTTTACGACACTTAAGGAGGAAATGGGATGGTACTGTTCTTTAGGTCGACGATAACAGACTTTAAATGATTTTATACTGAAGATTACGTCTAAACGAGTAGTGTTAAAGATTTATGTTGAAATTTATGTTGAATTAGAGCATTTTCTTAATAACTTATTACATGAATATTTTAGATTGTTCACATCGTTACATCATCATCATCATCATTTCAGCCGAAAGGCGTCCACTGCTGGAAATAGGCCTCCCCCAAGCACCGCCACGACTGATTCTGTGCATCCCGCATCCAGCGGATTTCTGGATTTATATTACATAGTGAAATTAATTTGTAAAGTTATGTCTAACGCGGATAAAAAACTGAGAATCACGCGAAATCTATCAAGCGTATTTTTCTGAAACCCTCACCATTTGAAAGATAATTTAACTATTGATTTTTTAGTATACGTGTTTTATTAAAACCATTTTTTTTTATCTATACTTAATATTATAAAGAGAAAAGATTTGTTGTTTGTTTGTTTGTATAAAAAGTAGCCTATGTTACTCCCTGAAAACTAAGCTTTCCCGCGGGAAAGACCACGGGAGCGAAGCCGCGGTCAAAGTGCTAGTCTATACTAATATTATAAAGAGGAAAGATTTGATTGTTTGTTTGTTTGTATTGAATAGGCTCCGAAGCTACTGGACCGATTTAATTTACCAGGCTGTCACTAGGCTGTATCTCATGAACCGTGATAGGTAGGACAGTTGAAATTTTCACAGATGATGTATTTCTGTTGCCGCTATGACTAAAAACAATAAATATTTAATTATATCAGACATGATTTTTTTGCAGACTATATAGGTAATGGTACGGTACGGAACCCTTCGTGCGCGAGTCCGACTCGCACTCGGCCGTTTTTTTTTATTTGGTTTGAGATCTGTACATAATTATGTTTCTAATCGAGTGGCCATACTGTGGTGACATGAATAATATTATAATCGCGATAATTATCAATGAATTATTTATTTATTTATTTATTAAAACTTTATGCACAAGTAAAAAATATACTGTACAAAGGCGGACTTAATGCCTGAGGCATTTTCTACCAGTCAACCTTAGGGTGGTGCAGAGACAAAACATGGCAGGTGCAACATAAGTGATAGATAACTTGATAATGAATACCTACTAATACATAAAACATACATAGATACATACATATAAACCGAATCAACTTTGTCAGGAGAAATAACGATAGGTAGAGGAGAAAACAAATCCAGCAAATCAGCGCTGCAAAGAATCTGAAAACTTTTCACGAATATGTTTACGTGCCATCAACTTGTAAGATAATTAAGTATCTTCTCTACCTTCTGAATTATAATATT
This sequence comes from Xanthia togata, assembly GCA_963853775.1. Classification (NCBI taxonomy): domain Eukaryota; kingdom Metazoa; phylum Arthropoda; class Insecta; order Lepidoptera; family Noctuidae; genus Xanthia; species Xanthia togata. The sequence goes on along the minus strand of OY970817.1, from coordinate 5,924,829 downwards.
CCAAGCGCAGAGAGTCCGCCCAATGAAGATCTACTTTCTTGCAGGAAAAATACAAGTCCTCGCCATCTTCATAAGTGTAGTTGGCCTCTCCTTGGTAGTTAACTGACAGGTTAGTCGTTACAAAACTTAAGCTTCGGTTGTTTGCAGTTATAATTACTGCTCCTGTTGGATAAACAAAACATAGTGTTTTTATAAAGACGAGTCAGTTGAGACTGGGTCATCTCTTATCTGCCAGGGCTTATTTTTAATCTTATTTTTTTTTTTTTTTTTTTTTTTTTTTTACATTGTTCTCACTTATAGAATCAGCAAGAGTAAAGTACCCAGGATTTTGTAATTTCTATATCTAAAAGAGTGTCCTTGGAGTTTCGTGCCCGTACTTCTCCTTAAAGATCTACGTTTTGGAATGGGCAACTAGCTTCAACTTTCTGACTAACTGACCGACTCTTTGACAATTCAAAAGTGCCTGTAAATGGTTTTATAAATTTTTTTTTTTTTTTTTTTTTTTATTGAAATAAATGCTTTGAGTTTGAGTACGCACGAACGAACAAAACATGGTGAACACGAAAATCGTACACCGGAACATTTAGTTCGTACGTGTGGACATCAATTATCAAAGCGAACACAAACACCAACCACCCCGCTCTCTTTAGTAGCCATGGATTCGAAATTGGATCGCCACGAAAATTTTTAAGCAACAAAGAGTTTTATGTTCGTTAGTGGTACTACTCACATGCAAACAAAGTGTTCGATGTTCGTGTTCACTATGTTCTAGTTCGTTCGTGCGTACACGCCTGACGCCGCGCGCCGCCCGTTAACATACCTCCGCTGCGAAACCATAGCAGTGAAACCGCAGTAAGTTCATTTCAATAGACACGCGTCATTTTCCGCTACTCGGATCCGATTCGAGTAGCGGAACATGACGCGAGTCTATTGAATTGAATTACTGACGCGAACACTTCCGCTGCGAAACCATAGCAGTGAAACCGTGAACATTTGAATATTTGAAGCGGGTGTACAAATATTGTACCTTTTTTTGTTTTTTTTTTTTTGTTTGGGAAATCATCAAATGACTTCTCCCGCTCTGGGTGGAGCGGGAGGGCGTGTCAGACTCTTACTGACTAAAACCCACCCGTTTTCCTTCTGTTGCCTGTGCAATGCCAGGGCGCCACGGTATCCCTTTCGGACTTTCCCGCAAAAAAATATTGTACCTAACCGCTCGTTTACACCAATAAATAAAACATGTAAGTAGCATACAAGTTGTAAAGACTTGTTGTATAAAAAAAATTTAGAAAACTTGTCAAAAAGATAACAAAGACATGTCTGAAACAATGTCTCCACAATTGACATGTAGGTAATGATACATTAAACAAGAATCACAACTTGTATATCGGATGTAAAAAGACGCTTAACAAAGCCGAGAATCACTCGCTCTTTCTACCAATGTGTTTTTTTTTGTATCTGAAACATTCCGTCTACCAGAAGGCATTTTCCTTCATTTCATTAATGAACAGTACCCTAATTACGTAATACACGATCAATCTGAATTTGAATAGTTTTAAAACAAATTGCCAACCCATCCAAAAATCTGCTCAATAACGTAAATAACGAAATAAATGTTGTGGAACTGTCGAAATAAAACAAATTTGTTGTAATCGTTTACGAAAATGTGTTGCGTAATGAGATAGCAGGCCATGGAACACCTTTACATTTGTCTTATCATAATACATTATTAGCTACCTACCTACGTGAGATTTTGACATCTCGCTGCGTGTGTAAGTAGGTACTTAGCATAAGAATTTAACCTAATGTAGGTAACTTAACGCCTGTATACCCCGAAGGGTTGGGCAGAGGTAAGGTGCGGTTAACATGACATACCAGAAAGAAACCGTGCCGTATACAAAAGCCCGCAGGATAGGTACCGCCAGTGGGTCTACCTCAGAACATAAAAAAGGCCTTCCTTTTTATGATCTGAGGGGTCTAGGTACCCTATATAGCAGAACTTTTTCAGTCTTATTTATAAACGCCTCTTAAATTTTAATCAATTGCTAAGCAATTGATTAGGGCTACCGCTTCCTCACGAACTCATTGTCTTCAAACCACCTCAGCACCTACTGAGCCTCCTCCTGATTGAGCTTTCCCTATAAATCTTTGTATCATGCGTAGGTACTTCGATAGAAGAATATTATCTTATAGGTAATCATTATCGTAACGGATATAAATGAGCTTTGTAGGTCTTCGGTCTTCCTCCGTCTACTTCACACTGGTATTTCAAAATTATTTAATTCTTCTATATCGTTCTGAAATCCAGTAAAAGATTGTCGAACGCCATAATTAGGTACTGAAGCACAAGTAGACATTAGGAACAAAATTACCTCGAAGCACACATTATTCGCATTGCATCGATCAGCTGTTTCAAATAAAATCCGCCATCTTGCCTCTTAGCATCCTCTCAACAGTGGACCGGTCGGTGGTGTTTAATTTTGACAGCTACTAATCAATTGCTTAGCGACCTCTTAGCGCTAAATAGCGTTTATAAAATAAGAATTTTGTGACTCAATTGCTTCGCAATTGATTTAAATTTAAGAGGCGTTTATAAATAAGACTGTAAGAGGCAAGATGGCGTATTTTATTTAAATCAGCTGGGGCCTATTACGAACTTTAAAAAAAACAGGCAAGTTCCAGGCAATACATTTCACTGGCTGGTTTGTCTATGGCTGGCTTGTAATTCTCTGCCGTAACATTTAGAAACACAATTAAATATTTATTGGTAAGTTACGGTTTTATTCAAATCACGTATTTTATGATAAAAATAATATATACCTATATATTTATAGTAATTAATATAGGTACTAAAAGTAGGTGAAAATATGAACACAATGTATGTTGTGCTAATTAATTGTTATTCATTTTTTCTGTGTTTGTAAATTGTAACGCAGATTCTCATAACGATAACGTTTCCGAACGTATTCCACTTGGAGTTTAGCGGGGAAATTGAAAACTTAATTCATGGGCAATGCAGTGTATTGTTGCAACTAATAAAATAATACTACCTATCGTAGGTATTGTTTATATAATAATACTCTCTGTAAAAAGTACCGCGAAAGTTACGCTGATAGTTTTCTTCGATTACCGGGGTGTAGTGCACTACAAATTTCTTCCAGATGGACAAACGGTGAATAAAGAGTATTATTTAGGCGTCATGAGGCGTTTGCGAGAGAATATGCGCCGAAAACGGCCCAGATTTGTGCAACGACAATTCATAGATTTTGCACCATGATAATGCACCATTGCACAAAGCCATCATTGTGCAAGAGTTCTTAGCCAAAAACTCAGCGAATGTCATCGATCAAGCGCCGTACTCACCTGAGATGGTTCTGTCTGACTTTTTCCTGTTCCCGAGGCTAAAATTAACTCTTCGAGGAAGATGTTTCGAGTCGATTGAAGCTATAAAAGAAAATTCGCTGAAGGAGTTGAAGATACCTCAATCAGCTTACCAAAAATGTATGGAGGACCGGGCCAAGCGCTGGCGTATTGCAACTATTGCAAGCGAAAGGGCCTACTTTGAAGTTTGAAGGCGACAAAATAAATCGTCGCCCTCGCCACACAATACACGTTTGACCTCATTAAATTTAAGTAAAATTTGGTACTGGTATTCATTGCATTCGGTTACACTGGTAACAGTTGGGAAAAGGCTAGGCAGATAATATTGATAGTGCAATCCACTGAGACGCGCCCCACTCCGCTCCGCTCCGTACTAAAGTACAGCTTACAGTACAGTAATCGCGGAGTGGGCGCGTCGTCGTGGATTGCACTATCTGAAATAATCCATTGACGGATTGAAGTCCGTTAATAAAGCACTTAACTATAAAATCGTTCTTACCAATTTCCGTGTCCATTGCTTCAGCTTTTAATATTAAAAAAACTAACATGAGTGAAGGTAGCATTCTAACATTAATTTACAGTCGATACTATTCAATTTAACTCGCTTATTTCAATAACAAAACACATACTAAGGTAATTAATTACTGAAATACAATGACCATGTTTTAAGGAAAATACTTATGTTAGTACCATCGCACCTACTTGCGGAGCTCGCCCGTCAATCCGCGTGTATTTCGAATACCACTAGAGTTTCCCCCGCGCCCCCGCCTGTAAAAGCAATTATGTATCGGAAAAGCCACGCGCGTGACAGATTTATGACTGCACTCATAAACAAAACACTTGAGTTTTTTATGACGTTTATCGTCTTATCGTTAGTTGTTTTGGGCACAGGCTTAGAAAAAGCATACTATAGAATGTTTATAATCTTCGTGCAAAAGCTTGTATTGTTAAATCAATATTGTTATCGTGAGTTCTTTCAATACTCAATTCTTTATTACATTCCACAATTTAGGCTTAGGTGGTAAATATTTACCAAAAGAAACAATCATGGTCCCTGTCGGGCACAGCAAAAAAAAGATATGTGGAAAAGAGGACTTAGCATTTACATAACTTATAATGTACCTACCTAACTTATTCTCAACACATGTTTTTCCAAATGAATTATTTTTTATAATAATAATAATTTAGCATTTAGCTTACGAGTATTTTAACCTTTATTATCTTTGTATGTATTTCATTATCTTTTGTTCATTGTTGACGAGTTCAGGGTACATTATGAATAGATATATGTTATCGAAGAATAGCGTTTTATACACAAAAACGCAGAAAATAAAATCACAAAAAATTACAACTTGAGTAGGTAGGTACTAGGTACAAATAAAAGCTAATCTGGTCTGTGAATAATTTTACTCTATGGCCTGACGGATAGAATAATCGACTAAATCATTCGTACACAAAAATATTTGAGGCACGGGGGGCTCGGTTTTCTATCGGTTAAATTAAATAATGTACGTAATCAAACGGTTATAGACAGTTCAACTCTTCTGTGCGCGCGGCGCCATGTGTGCGTGCGCTGTAATTAAACAGATTTAATTTGTGTGGCAGTGACGTGGCAGTCGTCGTCCGAGCGCAACACAAACTAAAGCTGTATAATTACAAGCGCACGTAACTAACTCATATGATTACTCTGCGCGACCGCCGACTGGTACAAGATCTCATGTTCTTCTTCAAATTGGTTAACAATAGATAAGACTGCGATAATTTAACTGAACAAATTGGACTAAAAGTCCCCTATAATTTACCCAGATATCCCATTACCCATTTATTCTGCACTAAAGCATCCAACACAAATATAGGAGTAAACTCACCTCTCAACAGGCTCAGCCCAGAGATTAATTCTTACATAAAATCCACTCCACATGTTGACATATATCATGACTCCCTAAAAAACTTTAAAACCCAAATCTTAAGGTCCCAAAGCACGCAACCCGCACAATCTAAAGATTTGTTGTGTTAGTATGTAAGTATTTCTTGCAACCTTTGTAACTTTTAACTTGTATCATTTTGTGTTTCTGTTTACATAGTTTGTTACCACTTAATTTTTATAAAAAAAATACCTATACTTTTCGTTTTTACCTTAGGTTATCACTGTATTTGAGAATGTTGGTTCACCTGTTATTGGCAACTGTATAAGCACATAACCGTTAACTACTGTTATTTTATATTTTGTATACAGAAGCTGTTGGTGTACCTTTATAAATAAATAAATAAATAAAATATAAACCTAGAATATTCCGGTTTTATGGTCATACTAGCAATTCCACAGGATTAGGTATTCATTATGTAGGATAAATTTGGTTTTTATCCTTGAGTGTCTTACCGCATGAGTAAATCTATTATTGTTATTATTGTTGAAATACTGAAAAACTTTTTTTTTAATGGTAACCTATTAGCCATTTCATCTAAATTCGTTCAGCCATTACGGCATGAAAAGGTAACAGGCAAAATGGTAAAAATTAGAGGTGTCGTGGGACACCCGGGTGGAATGAAGTTCCTTTCACTGTGTATTAAGTACCTACTAACTGATTCCCATTTTGTAAAACTCACGTGAGATTAGGGGGAGGGGTGGGTCGAGAAAAATCTCTCGACATCTCACCAAGGGACCCGTGCTGGGGTATAAAAATCACCAAACTCTCATCATAAGTATATAAGTAGGTACTCATCATCATGATGCCTTTTGACCTCGCACAACGACTTTCTGCTTTATTTTAATTTTACTTTGTTTTTATTTTAATTTTAATGAGTGTGTTTAGTTTAATTAGATCTCCTGTGCTTGTCCCAATAAATACTTTTTCTTTATTTCTATAATTATTGAACGCCCCCTAATAAATTATCCTCGTAAAGGAAAATTAATACTATGTCAACAATGGACGACTAACATGCGTAAATACCTACACTTCTTCACTGATACTGTAAGTTCAAAGACGCTCCGTGGTGAAAGAAGTGGTGGAAGAACAAATAAAGTAGTAACAGCCTCGTTGGTCTAGTGGTCGCAAGCGCTGCTGCTGAGTATGAGGTCCTGGGTTCGATTCCGGGGACGGGTACTGTCATTAGGTTTTTCTATCCGGAATTCCTCAGTAGCCCGGTTGATGGTAATAAGCTCGCTAACTATTACATGGGACTTAAACATAACTGGCGAAATGTGGGTGTAATACAGGTACACCTCTGCCCAACCCTTCGGGAAATACCGGCGTTATATTAAGTAGTGTAAAAAAATGGATTATTTAAAAAAAAATGTGCAAAACATACAGTTTTGTGTAAAAAAAATACGTTTATTGAATATGTAAATGGTAACTAATATTGAAGTGTAAAATTTAATATAAAATGTTATTATTACCTACTACATTATGGTCGCCTACTCTGGCTTGACTGGGTACATCACAAAACATAAAATACTAAAAACTATAAAATATCACTAGCTTTTTGAGTATATTACAATGACTACCGACATACGAAACATTGAATTAATTGGTAACTGAAAAACTTTGCCTTCTGCAATTTTAATACAAAGCACATACAATTAAAAGTAAGTATGTACTATATTTAATAACACACAAAAAAATTAATATCACTTGATAATTGAGTATACAATACCTACATTAACTGGTAACTGAAAAACTTTACCTTCTGCGATTTTAATACAAAGCCATACACTTAAAAGTAAGTAGGTACTATGTTTAATAACATTAAAATATCACTTGATAATTGAGTATACGAACCTAATTAAGTATAATGATTAACATGGTCATGGCAAAAAAGATCTTCAAAGTTATCCAACATTAATCTCCATCCAAACTATTTAGTATACCCACAAAATCATCCCATAGACAAAAACCGTTATCATCAGTTTTACAATCCTCCAACTGCAAAGAGGTAAACTCAGGAGGGTTATCCAAAGACAAACTTTTACCTTCTCTCATTTGGTCGGTACACTGGTATACATAATCAACCTTCATGAAAAAAGTACCAGATTTTTCTTCCAGCCATTTCTGAAAGACAATTTTTCCACCAGCAGGTGTCATTTCATGTTGATTTTTGAGGCTGTATGGTTTAAAATCCATGCTTTTAAGTACCGTATAGATGTTTGCGTCATGTCCCATTAGAAGTGTTATTTTATATTGTTTATTTAAAATCATTTCTCTCATATATTTTAGTAATGGTCTTGCCAAATCTTTAGCAATTAAAGTTGTGTTAAAAATCACACTATGGTAGCCTTTGCTTAAATCTAAAACAAAGTTCCATTGATCATTATTTTTTAGAAGTCCCCATGCAACCTCTTTATCAGGAAATCCTTGATAGTTCTCCATTATAAAAGAATCTATGACAGATTTAGAGATTTTCAACGGACCTTCCAAATTCGGTTTCAAACCAACATTAACAAATATTTTATTTATATCGGTAACAAAATCACATTTGTGTTGCGTTAAACAATATTCTGACTGTTTATAATTAAGGATTTGTTCTAAGTCTTCGTAAGAACTGTTCAAATGTAACGATTTCAGTAACATTCGCATTTGTTCTGCTGCTTCCAGTTTAAATATTGCGGATGTGTTGTGTATGACGGGGTTAAAAATGGGATCCTTACCATCTGAAGAGTGATTTATCTTTACATCACATCCTGGAAAACCTTTAGTCACGAAAGCTTTAGCGGAAGCCATAGTACGTTGTGCGGTATTGGCATAAACATAAAAGTTTTCATCTTGAGGACACTCTGCATTTAACAGACCTTGTTTTCGCAGCCATAAAGTAAAATATTCCCCCATATATCCTTCCAATAATGCGCCTTTGGCTGTTAAATAGCCAGTTTTTTCCTTCCAAATTGGCCATGTCTTTGGTGTAAAATCTGCTAAGTTTTTAGACAAAGGAGTGCGCACATTATGTCTACTAAGTATAAGCACTTGCTGTAGCTTAAAACTCTTTTCACAGTGTCCTTGTAACACTAATACAGATATATAAAATAATTTAAAATACATTTCTCACTGGTTATTATATCTTTGGAATTAAATATTCACATCACAAGTGAGTTACAATTAAAATGATAGCCAAATTAGTGAATGTAAGTCACAAGATATCATATTTACACAAAGGGAAAGTAAAATTATATAATCTACACCTACTTGTAAACAAGATAGCAACAAAGTCATTAGCTTTGTTCTACGATTAGCTTTGTTCGCGGTACAGTAATAATATCTTAAGGTTGTGAGGAGCACACTTAGATTTATACTTATCAGTGTAATAATTATGACGTGTAGCGTAGTAATTCATTGTGCATTCAAAAATACAACTGTAGACAAAAAATATTTTGCTATCAAACACTGCAGGCAAATCTGAATATGAAATAATGTCATTATGTCAATGTCAAATTGACATTGACAAACACAAAAGCCTTTTATGAATACAGTGTCAAGAACCATTTTCATTAAATAAAAAGAAAACTATGCTACAAGGAATATAAGCAAGCTTTCTGTTTTGTCTTAGTCTCATAATTATTATTATCCAGTCGACTTTTTCCAGGTAGGAGATCAATGAAGAACTTAGGATTAGTTTCTGTTCATCAGGTGCGAATGAGTTTGTCGCTTACTTTATGAACACGAAAACAAGTACTTTCTCTTAATAGATGGCGCTGAGCTCCGATAAAATAGTTATACAATGCAATTATTTGCAAAATAGGTCAAATCTATTGTAAAAAGTTGTAAACAACTTAATAATAATAATATTTTTATAAATCAAAGTTCAACATTCAATGAAAATGAGGCGGAAATGTTATTTGGATCGTATCTTTTATCAGAAAAATATAGCAACGACTTTAAGTAATAATTGTACACATTTTGTTTACATTTCAAGTCCTCAAGTTACACCCTTAACGTCACAGTTCATTGACATCGTCAGCGTGGTTTGCAGTTTAATCATGACGCTACTTGCCACTAGATGGTGTAGGTAGGTACCTACGTTTGTGAACTGTTGCTAGGCTTAATAAATGAAACGACGACGTGTTCACGGTACAATGTAGGTATATTCTTGGACTAACCCACGGATAACTAATTATACAGATAAGTACAGACATTACACCTCCACCACTATATTAAGCTATAAGTAGGTAGATACATAAATAAGGATCTTAAAAGCTAGGTATAGGTTACATATAATCTACTGAGGAAGTTACCTAGTTAACTTAATTCTAATAATAATAACGTAATTCTAATCAAACTCGAACCCATTCTTTTGCCGGTTAGGACGTGATTGTAACAGCATGTCGATTCCCGTAACCACTTCACAGTGAAAACATGTGAAGTGAGTGTGGAGTGAGCTGTCAGTGTCATCTCACCCTGTTGGAATGACAACTCACTTCACCTAAGTTTTCACGGTGAGATGGTTACAGAATAGCACTGCAGTTCTGAAAGTGGTGAACCGAGTGTAGTGGGTTGATTACTTGTAATATCATCTCGTACGATAGGCGCGACCACACATTGAGTTGAAGGAATATCTCTAGATTGAGATTCATCAGTTTCTTTATGTTGTTGAACACTTAACGCACTCTCATTTGCCACTTCACCCCCCTTGTTAAACGGCATTCTCACCCCTGTTTGTCGATGAATTACCTACCCGTATCAACTTCAGGACAGGCAACATCTGATAAACGCGATCTACGACGCATTTGATCTAAATAAGGATCTTAAAAGCTAGGTATAGGTTACATATAATCTACTGAGGAAGTTACCTAGTTAGTAGTTAGTTAGTTAGTTATTCTGAACGCTGTAGGCTTAGTGGATTTGCTGACCATAATTATTTTGTTAAGTACCTGGTACCTGTTGAAAGACCTACACTGTCCTCCCATACCTAATAACACTGTTATTTGAAAATATTGTAAAAACCAATTATTTTTAAAAGAGTAACCATGGAGTTTCTTGCCGGCTCTTCTCCATAGGAAACGACCAATTGGAACCGTGCACCTAGCTTCTGACGTTTCATAAGTGCCCATGTAGGTTTATGTGAAATAAAATATTTTGAATTTTGAATTTTGAATTTTGAAATGACGTTTCATCAATTGACCGATAACACTTTCCAAAACGTACCTGCGAGACTTTCTTTACTTCGTATCTGCCCTTTAACCCATTTGTCTTGTTGACCAAAGCCCCTCGCCCAAACTCACCTTGCCCAAAATCACGCTTATCTAACACCATCTGCATACCTACTAGGCCTGGCCGTCTTGTGCGGAACTTACTTTGTCCAACAAGGTTTGATCGTTCTTCAACAGATCAAGACGTGAGCGTAATCTACGTTTCTGTAGCAACATCGCTGGAGTTTCGCCTGTTGTGCTATGTATGTATAGTGTTTCTATAGGTTAAGAAAAAGTTTTGGAGGGCTAGATCTACATCAATGTTGTCCATATGCGCTTTTTTAATCGTACGCTTACATAACTTGACGGCGTTCTCCACAGCCCTATTCGAAGATGGATATATGGTAGGCTGGTGAGAAAGACTGCTTAATCCCATTGTTTTAAAAATTCCGAAAATTCTCTACTTTTAAATGACTGAATGGACTCTGATCTTAAACTAGTTCTGTCGGAAACCCGAATCACGCAAAAGTAACTCGCAGAATTTTTATAATGACTGTCGCAATGGTTTGTTTCGTTTCAAATTCCACGATCCACTTCGACGTAGAATCTACCAATATTAAAAATGTTCTACCCTTAAACGGTCCCAAAAAAGCAATACGTCAGCGTATCCACGGTTGGAGTGCATACGGCCAATGCTGCGGTGTCGCACGAGGCGTCGCGTCTGCCTCGAGCGCACACGTCTTGCAGGCACGGCACAGCGCCTCCACATCGTCGTCGATACGCGGCCACCATACGAACTTCTAGCCCAGCTCTTTGTTTTAACTATGCCCATGTGGCTACAATGAAACTGTTTCAGTACTGTCTGCCTCAAAGACTGGTATAATCATTCGGTAACCCCACATAATACAGCCGCCTTCAATGTATATCTCATTACGCCTATTGATAAATGGATGCGGCCAGCCTGATTCTACGTAAACTTTAATTTTAGTAAGTAAAACATTCCTAGCGTGGCGTGGTAACGTGGTCTCTCACCATGGGCCTCATAAGAAAGCTCAAGGTCACTCAGCGCGCTATGGAAAGGGCTATGCTCGGTGTTTTTTATGCGAGATCGAATCAGAAATGAGGAGATCCGCAAACGAACTAAAGTCGACATAGCCCAACGGATTAGCAAGCTGAAGTGGCAGTGGGCGGGGCACATAGCGCGCAGAACTGACGGCCGATGAGGCATAAAGGATTCTGGAATGGAGGCCACGTACCGGCAAGCGCAGCGTAGGACGTCCACCCACAAGGTGGACAGACGACCTAATAAAGGTCGCAGGAAGCCTACACCCAGAGCTTGACCGTAGGATGATCATCGTCGATTACCAGCGGGTTTTTCAACTCTTCCTTCATTTCTTGGATCGCTTGAATATGGCTTCTAAGTCTGAGTGTGCCGTTTTTGGAATCGACGCTCAGCTGGTGAAGGCGGATTCCCGTTGTTTAGACTATCTATTTCCTCTGCGAAGGACTCTTCTTGAGAGGACCACATCAAGAGTTCTTCAGCTGTCTTAAGTAGCTCGACTGTTACTGGCAGCCTTACTTCTTCGTCTTCGTGGGCACACTGTGTGTGTGTGTGTGTGGTTTCACTGTAGTTTTGTTCTTCTTCCAAGCGGGATCAGCTTCTTTATTCTTCTTCGACCTTCTGTAGTTGACTCTCTGTTTGGTGGCTCTGCAGAGTTGAATAAACTGGAGAACTCGCGCTGTTGAGTATCGGAGCCTGTCCCAGCTGGAGAACTTTGTTAGATCAGGCAGACCCTCTGCTAGTTTCAGTCTTCTCTTGTCGTTCACGTGATGCGTCTTCTCTTCATCAGAAGGTTCTTCTGCTGTCCTCTTTGTGACTTTGGTCGGCCAGGAGTCTTCTGTTTGGTATAAGAAGTCTGGCCCCTTGAACCATCGATGATCTCTGTTGAATGTTGCTGGTACGTCTCGTGTGGCGTCGTCCGCCACGTTTAGCTTCGTCGGAACCCAGCGCCAGTCGTTGACCTTGGAACTCTCTTCTATTGCTGCTAGACGATGTGCCACGTAAGGTTTGTCTCATACAAACCTTACGTGGCACATCGTGACCCTATTCATATCCAGGTTAGTACTGTCTTGCTGTTTGTCCAGAATATTTTGCGGTCCGGCTTCCTCTCGTGTTCTTCGACCACCGTCTCTGCAAGTCTGGTGCCCATGACTGCTGCTTGTAGCTCCAGTCATGGGATCGACGTCAACTTCAATGGCGCCATCTTTGCTTTACCCATGATGAGGGATAGACCGACCTCACCTTCTGTTGTTACTGTTCTCCAGAAGAGGACCTCTGAGGAGGCTGACTCGCTGGCATCGCTGAAGACGTGGACTTCTAAGGAGGTGGCGTCGCTGTAGTTGAGATATCGCCGTGGGATTGCCACTTCGTGGAGGCTCTTCAGATGCCCCATCCATATTTCTAACTGCTCCACCAGGTCTTCATCGATTTTGTCATCTCATGTTGTTCCTCTGCGCCAAAATTCTTGGAGGAGTTGCTTCGCCCTGATTGTGACAGGCGAAGCGAAGCCGAATGGATCGAAGAGTGACATCACTATTCTTAGTGCTTCCCTTTTCATTGGCTGTTTACCTTCAATGAGTGTAGAAGGTATTCTTGCTAAGTTGAGGTTGAAGGTGAGCTCGTCTGATTTGATCTTCCATATGACTCCTAAGACTCGTTCAGTCTTTTCTTCTGTTCTGTAGAGTTACATGTCTTCTGTTTGGTTGTCTTCTTCAAGTGATTCTAGGAGTGACGTTGAGTTTGATTTCCATTGTTTCAACTCGAAGCTGGTCTTCATGTGCACTTCTCGCACACTCTTCGTGATACGTTTGGCGTCTTCGAGGCTTCTGAAGCTATCTAAATAGTCGTCGACGTAATGCTTCTGTACGATGGCAGCTGCGGCTTCTCGGTGAGTTTCTTCATGTTGTTTGACGTTCAAGTTCTTGACGTAGATTGCTGTCGAAGGCGAACTCGAACCTCCGAAGATTAACGATATCATTCTGTACTCTTCTGGAGGTTGGTCATCTCGTCGATCCCCGCGCCATAGGTACCGCAGTGCATCTCTATCTTCTGTTCGCAGCTTTACTTGCATGAACATCTCTTTGATGTCCACCGTAACTGCGACCAAATGTTGTCGGAATCACATGACGACGCCTGGTAGTGACTGTAGTAGATTAGGACCTTTGAACAGCATGTCATTGAGTACCACCTTTTTGGTCTTGGCCACGGCGTCGTGGACTACACGAAGTTTATCTGGCTTCATTGGGTTGACGACTGCGAAGTGAGGCAGGTACCATGTCTTGCCAACTGTCTTCTGTTTCGGGGCAGGTTTAACGTACTCCTTTACGATGAGAGCGTCCATCTGTTCGACGTAGGTACTTCTTCTTCAGTGCGGGTTCACGATCGATTTTATTTTCTATGTTGAAGAGCCTCTTCAGTGAATTTTCATAGTTGTCTGATGCCAGTTGTCCTAACCTATCAGTACTCGTGGCATCGCATTGGCGTATGTGAGATGTCCCCGGATGTCAGATAAGTGTTGACACCCTTCCATTAGTTCTTGAGGAACCCGTTGGGATGAGACTTGCAGGTTCTTCACTGTGCGTGCTTGTATTTGCTCTTCATGATCGTTGAGCTCCTTCAGCTTGATGGTGACTCTTCTGGATGCTGATTCTGATGCCTTCATGTCATTGATGGTTTCTATCTTCAATGGATCTATGGGTCCCGTTACTCCGACGGTTTTCGCTATGCTGTCTTCGACATGAGTGACTGTTGACCCGTCGTCCATCAATGCGAAGGTGTGGATAGCTCCTGTTGGCCCCTCCACCTGGATCGGAAGGATCTTCAAGTATGATTGCTTCTTAACTGTCCAAGTTGAGTTGATGACTTCTGTTGCCTCTTCTTTTGCTTCTGTCTTCTCTGTCTTTTCTGTTTTCTTGTCATAGTGCAGCATCTTGTTATGGGAGTACTTGCAGCCGTTGACACCGCATGACTTGGGCCGGCAGTTGTGTGTCTTGCTTCTGTAACGAAGACCCCTAAAGCAGAGGCGTTTGAATTTGGCCATGTCCCATCTTCCATTTGAATCCAACTTCTTGAATTGTTCGCATTCTATTGCGTTGGTGTGCCCCGCTTCTTCACATATGAAACACTTCAGTGATTGCGTCTTCTCAGTCATGTTGTTGACCCGTTGCGTCTTCTTTTATAGTGCGGCAATAGTAGGTGCTGCCACACAACTCTGCTTCCCTTTTGAAGAACTTCTCAATCTTGATAAGGCAAGGATCTTCACTTGGTTGCGTGGCTGAGAAGTCGTAGTATCTGTATCGTAGAGTGGGCGTCAGCTGGTCCACTATTGTCTTCGCGAGTTCAGGGTTATACATGTAGTTGAAACAACCCAGTCTTCAATGGTGCTACTACGTTGGCGGGGGATGGCTGCCGGCGCGGGGGTGCTGACGGCCGAGGCGGAGGCAGCCGCCGAAGAGGTGGCGGTGGAAGTGACGGGGTTTGGGTTGGTCGTCGCGGAGGTGTGTTCGGAACTCTCCGTGGCAGTCGTCCCTGTCTGTGTCGATTCCGATGTGGCTTCCGTGCTGGCACCGGTCGCCGAGGTCTCTGGAGTGGCCTCTGACGATGACGGTTTCTGGTCTTTTGACGGCTTGCGCCCCCTATCCTCAGAGCGCGTAAGGGCCATGACGTAAGCTGATTTCACGATCGATGAGCTTGAACACGATGACTATATCTTGAATCTTCAAGGTTTCTATCTTGAAGCAGTATTCCCCACAATATCCGGTGAGCGAAGGACCATTAAATGTGCAGTATACACATTCGGGTGCTGGATTGGTGAGGAATGAAAGCCCACAAGTCTTCCTTGTAGTTTATTCTTTATTAATGTTCTTCCTGTTACTGCTGCTCGCCGACTGCACCGACACCGAAAACCAAGCCGATAGTATACAAAATCTGCTAAGAAAATCAGAAAGCAGGAATTTTATCCAATAAGAATAAGGCGATTTCGGCACAGTAAGCTAAGTACAACGGAACTTTACCTTAATGAGAGCCCCGCGACATTATTCGCGTTTTTCGCTACAATTTTCAATGATAACATAGGTACCTACTATAAATGATATGTTTTCAGAATCTTGTTTCTTGACACTTGTTTTATGTTTTTTTCTATACGAGAAAAATATAACTTATGAGAAAACAAGACATAAAATTATATCAAACATAGATCCAACTTCCTACTTCTAACTAAAATCAATTTTAAAACAAGGTCAAATCAACATGAAACAAAGTCAAATTAACAATCAAGAAATAAACACAAACTAAGAATATAAATCTGTTAGCATTCTGATAAGATTCTAAGTAAGAATATTAGACTGTGAGAATATAAACCTTAAACACTAATGAGTAAACACTACATGACTACACTATCCTTATCAGTTCACTTTTCACTTTAAATCACTGATATTTACACGTGTATTTACTATTAGTCACTCATTTGCTTATTACACTATCAAAATTCAAAATTCAAAATCATTTATTGAAAATAGGCTGAGAAATCAGCACTTTTCGAAAAACGCCCGCCCTTCACCACTTCCTAGTGCTTTAGCTGGGAAGAAGAAGTGGCGCAACAAACTCCCCAGCTGCACAGCTGTCTGAATAGTTAGAAAAACTTGATTCTATGCAAAAGTACCTACTTTTGCAAAATAATTTACATTATGCAACATAGAACATTATATTAAATTATTTTCTATAAGTCACCTAGTACACGCCAATATACCAACAAAAAAAGTGAAAAGTAAATCACTTATTATCAACTTAGTAACACTTAGTAATCACATAATTAGTTGTTCCGCACACCTACAGACTATCAATCGCAATACCAATTTACAGAACCGACTCCAACTCCAACTTCTGCTACTTGCATCGATAACTGTGATTGTGATTATTTAGAGCTAAAGCCATCGTAAATTATTTGCCGTCTGATCATAATGGACAAACGATAGCTTTTAAGTTAAAAACACCTTTGCAAAAAGTGCAAATACAATTAAGACCAACAACAAAAATGGCAAAATAAATAGTTTTAATAGTAACATAAACGAGTTAAATGTTCTGGGCCATAATATGGACGATGCAAATAAATTGTAAAAGGATTCCTTTCATTAGTGCACACTTAATTCAATAAAACTTTTGAAAAGAGAACAAAAAATATGAGAGTGAAACAAAAAATTGCATTCGCGAAGGAGACAGAGATAACATATTTTTGTCTCGTTTACTCTTACCACTGGGTCTAATAAATTGGCCCCTGCGGGGTGATTGGGTACCTATCACACTTACAGTAGCAATGGCTTTCATTTTGACAGTTCAACAACATTCATTGCGATTAAGCAGACAAATTTTTCGAAGATATGAAGCAACGGGTTAGCAATATCCTTCAAAATCATTCAGGCTGTGTTTGATACTTAGTGTTATTTATAAGCAATTTTAGTCTGATCTCATTCTTATTTAGTGACATGTCTGTTGCTATGCTCCCACTACGTGACGTACCTATTACAGCTTTGCTACCTATGTTATAAAATATATTTCGATTAGCTCTTTCATAACTAAGTTTACGATGAAACCATTTTATGGCCTGGCCAACGAGTTTCCTTAAACGTAATCAATATTCTATAGAAACTGCCTTCAATTTAATTTAATTGTAAGTTAACGTTTGTCATAAAAGTCACCAACACAACACCAGCTTTCTAATTACGCAACATAATTTTCGTAAACGATAAAGACAAATCTGTTTCATTTTGACAGTTCAACAACATTCATTGCGTTATTTACGTTGCTCTGCAGTTTTTTTTTCGAACTTACGAAGCAATGGATTAGCAATCTGTTTCAAAACGATTCAGATTCGGATTGATTTTGCATTACGTCATTAGGGTACAGGTTTCAAAATCAAATTAGGTATATGGAAAAAAACAATTTAAGAGTTACCGACAATCCGACGGATTTTGAAGGAAATTGTTAATCCATTACTGCACAAATGTTTGTAAAAGTCTACTCGACAACGTAAATCACGCATTAAATGCTCAGACCAAATAAAAAAACCAAAACATAGCGCTGTCAACAATGAATTGTGGCCGTTTCGTAAACATGTGTGCACTAGTGAGGTGTAGTTTGATTGTAAATGTGTGCATTCGAGCGTCACAGAACGGAGGTGTAGTTTTGTCATGCTTTACTGTATTGTTCGCAGCGCTAGTCTTGGTTTTTTATTTGGTCTGAGAATAAATGTTGTTGATTTGTCAAAATAAAACGCATTGCCATAAGTTTGTGCGTTACTTACACAATTACCCCGCAGAGTTAGCAAACTGAAGTGGCAGTGGACGAGTCATGTTTGACGACGGACTTATGGCCATCGGAGCAGACGACTCTACGAATGGAGACTGCGTATCGGCAAGCGTCACTTGGGATGCCCCTACCTCCCAGCTTGATCTTCCACGACGACTGACTGGATCCAAAACACACCGGTTCCCCCGGTTTCACCGGTGAACACCGGTTCTGGGTTCTGGTTCTGGGTTCACTCAGCCTTTTGCAGTCCACTGTTGAGCTTATAGGTCTATGTGCTCAGCAGTGGACTGCAAAAGGCTGAGTTGAATGAATAACGATAATAGTTAAACCAAAATGCATTTTTTGTCGCCGGTTTAGCCTCATTTAAGTAGCCTATTTTGACCCCAAAGATCCACGTTTGCCTAATTTGGGGGCCAATTTCATCACGATATTTTTGTGCCTACAAATATCGTGTTGACATTAACCTACATTCTGTTGGGAAATAAAAATCTTTAGATCTCTATTTCGCTGGAACAAAGGTTCCTAAAACTTCCTGTATCGTGAAAGGCAACAAACAATTTATGCCAATTATTAAAGCAGAATATTGTAATAATAAGTTATCGTAGTGCACTGTACGATCCGTTCTCTAAACAAGTTTGATTATGCCAATGCTGTTCCGCAACGTGTAAGGAGGCTCATGTTTAGAATGGAGCTTGTTGTTGGAGATTAGATTATAAAATTCTATAAACAATTGCAAAAAGGAGTTCCTCGATTCCAGTATTTTGTTTTGGTGATAAGAATGCCTAAACATGTAATATATGCTCACACCAAAAATTAAACAAAATATTACTAAGAATAGACATTTAATTTCATAAACTCACTCCAAGGACAGTATCCAGTTTGGGAGATCTGACAACTCTTTAATTCCAATAAAACTTTTTGAGGAGGCTGCAATAATGACAAATGCTCGCCATTCCTCAACTGTTTCGTAGTAGCATAAACGTATTCCACTTTCAAATATTGTCCACATATATCCCTCCATTTTTGAAATACGATTTTCCCGCCTATGGGGAACGGTTCAAATTGATTCGGCAAAACAAACGGTTTGAAGTCTAATGCACTGAGCACAGTGTTCAAATTGGAATCGTGCCCCATTAGTAAAGTGAATTTTGGTGTTCCATCTCTGAAAATGTCGAACATGTATTTTAGAATGGGTCCAGCTATGTCTTTTGATCCTGTCGTAAAATTGAATCTGACATTCTGGTTTTCTTTACTGATTTTAGTTAAAAGTTCCCATTGCTCATCGGTCAGGATTTCACCCCATGCGACTTCAGATCTTGGCAATCCTTCGTAGTAACTCATTATGAATGAATCAACAATCGAATTTCCGATAGACAATGGTCCACTGACATTAGGTTCTTCGCCATCTTCCAACACGATTACATTTTGACGTAAATGTAATTCACACAAAAGTAATTCTTTGCAAATATCCGAGTTTCTTAAATCTAAAATTCTACTCAGTTCTAAATATGACTGTGTGAGGTTTACTTCATTTAATTTATTCTCCATTTCTTCTCTAATTCGATTTTTAAATGCTTCCGCAGTGTTATGAAATATAGGCATGAATATAGGATCGAAAATCTCCAAATTTTCGAGATGTTGTACTGTTAAGTTGCAGTTTTGGAATGCAGATTTTGCGAATGCTTCTGCCGTGGCTATTGTTCGTTGTTTAGTGTTCGCATAAATTAATATCTCGTCTTTATTAGGACATCCTTTTATAAAATCCTCGCAATCTAGCCATTCGGCTATATAATGGCCCATATAACTTTCAAGCTGGGCACCTTTTTCCGTCAAATATCCCGCAGAAGCATTCCATTTCGGCCATAACTTTGACGAATACGATTCAAGCTTGTCCGTCAACGGTGTACGCACATTATGTCGACTTAACATTAAAACCTGTTCCAACTTGAGGCTGTTGATATCATTTTGACATCCTTTGCTTATCACAACGAGACACAAAAGAACAATCAATTTACCCGCCATTTGTTTATGGTTTTATTTTTATACGGAGCACTGAGGCACTGACCACTAAACTATTATAGAATTTCTGATTGTTTTGAATACAAATTACCAATTCATGTTTTTATCACAATCCTTAGCGTGATTGGGCGACACTTCCCGCGTCTGTGAGCGAACTGAGACTGTCTCGATTCGCTAAGTGCATCGATAAGCGTGTTTCATCATGCGACGAAAATGATAAAACATAATGGGATTTTATGACACCGTAGTGTAATCGCTAATTGCAATATTTATGATTATCAGTAATTATTTTTAGATTTGTGAATATTCCGCACACTAGGCGCTAGATGGCGAGACGGACCGCATAGAAACACTTAGCGGTTGTCATCACGCAACAGCTGTCGCCAAGCAAAGGTGCTGCTATCGGTGGATGTTTGCGGTACTAACGTCGGGCGTCGACCAATAGGGAGACGCCATCAGCCCGCCATCACCGCGAACCAATCAGGACTGAAGATTTGAAAGAATAAAGAATAACGAAGTGTTTTGGGTTTTGCCGGGAGGATTTTGAGGCAGTTCATTTTTATTTCTTCTTCTGGGTGCATTGAAAAATATATCTAAGTAAATATAATTTGTGTAAGATATTCTGATTAAGAAGCTAAGTATTACCTTATTTCCTATATGTTCTCGGTTTACTCATTTAAATATAATATTCGCTGTTATGAGCAATTTGTGTTTTATTTCTTGGGGATAGCTTTGTCATAACTTACTGGAGTTTTATTTGAATAGGAGGTGATTAGATTCCATTGTTATATGAGGTTCCAATAACTTGATCTTAATTACTTATACTTGTGAACATGCTAAAAGGACGTATCTCGACGTACTGCTATCGTTGCTTATTTAATATGTTTGTTCTAATAGGTGTAACAATTTTCAGAAGTGGGATAGCGATCTGGAGCAGTTCTCAGCCAAGCCATGAGTTCCGATGGTCACAGCCGGTCTCGCAGCCGGTCCCGCAGCCCTGTCAGATGGAGTCACCGGCGGATGGAGCGACCGCAGCCGGAGCGCCGTAGCTGCTCCCGCGACACGTGGCGGCCGGGACGTTCGCCAGTCCGGGACTATCGAGGCCGCTTTCCACCTGGCTTTTCAAATGAATCCGGTAGGTCGGTTCCATATTATTCGGGTGTGATGGTTAAGCCGGATATAATACCGGAATTCGATCCTGAAAAACCGGAGCTACCTGCATCTCAGTGGCTTAACAAAGTAGAGCAACTAGGTGCCATACATGGATGGAACGACAATGTTAAAAGTTATTATATGCAGGCACGACTCGTTGGATTAGCGAAGTTGTGGCATGGCGCACTTCGAAGCTATGAGTTTACGTGGCCGGAATGGAAACAAAAAAATCTGGAAGCGTTCCCTCAAAGCATAGATTACGCAGACGCATTGAGGGAAATGTTAAGTAGGAAAAAGTTATTCAATGAAACGATGACTCATTATTATTATTCGAAATGTACCATGTTAACTAAGTGTGAAATCATTGGAGAAAAAGCGGTTTCCTGCATCATAGAAGGGTTGCCGTTCCACATGAGAACTTCTGCAAGGGCTGGTAATTATAAAACCCCAAGCGAGCTTTATTCTCACTTTCTGTGCATGAATGACGACAAAAAAATTAATCAAAGTCAGAGAAACGTTCTTCGAGGTCGAGATTCCGCATCGTCTTCAAAAGAAGCAATTAGAGATCCAAAAGAACGAAAGCCAGGTGTTACTTGTTTTCTTTGTAACGAGTCAGGGCACGTTGTTCGGTCGTGCCCCAACAATCCTAACGCTATAAAATGCGAAATCTGTGGGAAAACCAACCACAAAAAGGAGCAGTGTTATCAAAAGGCTGTCAGCATTGTACAAATACAGGTAAATGAATGTTATTTTAAACATGTCTTAATTAATGGTTTAAAAGGTACCGCTTATTTAGACACGGGGGCTCAAGTCAATCTCATCACTCATGATTGTGTTCTAAAGCTTGGTGTTGCAATGCAACCTTGTGTCGTTTTTGTCAACGGGTTTGGTGGACCACCAATTAAAGCTCACGGACAGGTATCATTAGAGTTCGTAATAGATGAAGTTAAGGTTTGTTCAGACGCAGTTGTCGTGGATGCTGCCGTAAACAGAGCTGACGTTTTTATTGGACAGCCCATTTTGAACAATGAAAAATTCAAGCTTACAATTTGTGGTACTACCGTCTTTTTAGGATATGCAGTAACAGATGAAAATAAAGTTGAATCGGTTGAAATAAATTCTTTGCAAGTGGGTACATGTGTCGATAAGGTTAACATTTTGTGCTCTACAGACACTGTCGTTCCAGCTTATTCATCCTTGTTTGTTGACACGTACAATGATGTTGAATTTGACAAGTCAACTCTACTGTTTGTGGATAGTCGTACAATTGTTTGTAATGGTTATAACTATAGCATTCCTGCTTCTATGAATTGTTTTCCAGTACAGACCATTTTCATAGTTAATCACGGTAAAAAGCCACTGCGTTTCCAGAAAGACCAGGTTATTGCTCGTGGATTGGTTACTCGAGAAATTGGTTGTTCTCTTGGTAAATCTGCAGATAATCTTGTTTCGATCATGAGCATTGATACAACCAAAATCAAATGTGGATCCGGAGATCCACAGATAGTTAAAGAGTTAGTAGAGATTTTAAAGGAATATTCAGATTGTTTTTCTATAGATACAGGAGAATTAGGCAGGACTGACAAAATAGAATTGAATATCGAACTTAACTCTGATAAGCCGGTTTGTTATCGTCCTTACAGGCTTTCTTTTTCAGAAAAGGCAATAGTACGAGAAAAGATTGAAGATATGGTATCCAACGGTATTATTAGAGAATCGTCGTCTAATTATGCCAGTCCCATTGTATTAGTTAGGAAAAAGAACGGAGATTATCGGTTTTGTGTGGATTTTAGAAAATTAAATAGTATTACAGCGAAAGATAAATATCCTCTGCCCATCATAGAAGAACAAATCGAAAAACTAGGTGGGAAGAAACTTTTTACGAGTCTTGATTTGTCGCAAAGTTTTTTCCAGATTCCAGTAGCGGAGGCTTCAATTCACAGAACTGGTTTTGTCACGCCTGAGGGCCACTATGAATTTTTGCGTATGCCCTTCGGTTTGGCCAATTCCCCAGCAATTTTCCAGCGTCTTATGGACAAGATATTTTCTTCGTTACGTCATGATAAGGTGCTTCCATTTATAGATGATCTGTTGCTACCTACCAAAACTGAACAGGAAGGCCTCCATCTGCTTCGGGTAGTTTTGGAAATAATAAGGGACGCAAAATTGACGTTAAACCTTGATAAGTGTTTTTTCTTGCAAAAAAAAATAGATTACCTCGGTTACGAGATCAGCGAGAAAGGTATTAGGCCTGGTAGTAAGAAAATCGATGCTGTGGTCAACTATAAAGAACCTAAGAATGTACACGAACTTAGGATGTATCTAGGTCTGACTAGTTATTTCAGGAAATTTGTTAAAGATTATGCGTCTGTCACGTATGCTCTGTACGGGTTGCTAAAAAAGAATGCAACATGGGTTTGGGATCCAGCACAGCAGAGAGCTTTTGATCAACTGAAGAAGATTTTGACGACTCGACCGATACTCTCATTATTTTGTAGGAAAGGTGACATAGAAGTTCATACTGACGCAAGCAGTAAAGGTGTAGCTGGCATTCTATTACAGGATCAGGATGGTGGTATGAAACCCATTGCGTATTTCAGCCGAAAAACAAGCAAAGAAGAAGCTATGTATCATTCCTACGAATTGGAAACATTGGCTGTAGTGGAATCGTTGAGGAGATTTAGAATTTACTTAGCAGGTAATTATTTTAAGGTGGTGACAGACTGTGCAGCCGTTCGAGACACTTTCTTGAAAAAGGATCTACTACCTCGAATAGCAAGGTGGTGGTTATCTATTCAGGAGTACGACATGGAAGTCATTCATAGGCCAGGTAAGTCTCATGGGCACGTGGATGCGCTGAGCCGATTTCCGGTAGACCCTCCCTTAGTAGTAGATATCAACGTGATTGACGTATTCGATTGGTTAGTATGTCTTCAAGATCAAGATGAGAGGATTCGCATAATTCGAACAAAATTAGAATCTGGGGATAACGATCCAGATATACAGAAAAATTACAAGCTGAAAGATGGTCGAGTATACAAGCTCGTTAAGGATGGAGAACAGCGGTTAGTAGTCCCTAAATATGGAAGGTGGAATGTCATGAGGAAGTATCATGACTGCATCGGACATCCAGGCCTGAAGCGGTGTGAGGAAATTATCAAAGGTAACTTTTGGTTTCCAGGAATGACACGTTTCATACGAAAATATGTCAACTCATGTTTAGACTGTCTTTACAAGAGGGGACAGTACGGAAGACTTGAAGGTGAGTTACACCCCATTGAAAAAGTTCCGGAACCAATGCACACTCTGCACATTGACCATCTCGGTCCTTTCTGCAAAAGTCGAGCAGGCAACAGTTTTGTACTAATGGTGGTCGATGCCTTCACGAAATTTACATGGGCGGTACCAGTTAAAACTACAAAGACTCGAGAGGTAATAAAATCTTTAAATGACATTTTTTGTTTATTTGGTTATCCAAAGAGAATTATATCCGACAGCGGTACGAGTTTCAAAAGTAAACATTTCAAACAGTTTTGTTTGGATAATCAAATAAAACACATAATCAATGCTGTAGCATGTCCACGCGCAAATGGACAAGTGGAGAGGTATAATCGTACATTACTAGATTCACTCAATACAAGCGTGGAAGATGAAAAGGATTGGGATACTCTGATCGCAAACATCACCTGGGGAATGAATAATTTACTAAACGGTTCGACTGGATTTACACCATACAGGCTCATGTTTTCAGCGACTCGCAGCAGGTATCAAGGTATGGGAGATAACATCGTGGATAACGAGGCGACAGCTGCACGCACTAGGACCGAAGCTACAGCGAACCTAAACCGGACGGCAGAGAAAATGCGTAAATATTTTAATGCAAAGCGTAAACCTCCAACAAAATACAAGGTAAACGATTTAGTATTATGGAAAGGAGCTGCTGACCGAAATGTGAACGTTCGACGAAAACTGAAGGAAAAACGTACAGCGGGCCTTATAAGGTAACGAAGGTAGCAGGTAATGATAGGTACATGATTACTTCGCTGAAAGGTGTGAAAGGGTATAAGCGATTCAGAGCTCTTGTGTCGTCGGACTCGTTAAAACCTTTTCAGAGGGAGGATGATTCGGGCGCTAGTTCAAATGATACAGAAGTGGACAGCACGGAGGAATTAATCGACTTGCTTGAAGGATGAACTTTAATGAATTCCAGGAAAAATCAGGTTAATACTAATTTTGATGAGTGGAATAATGTAATGGTACAAATAATTTGGATTGTGATCGGAACTATTATGTTAATTGAATGGTTTAAAATTGGAGTTACTGACGGAAATGTTTTGAAAGCGATTGTGAAATGTTATGGGTTGGAAAATTATGGTATTTTCACTGATGTAAATCTATGGGTATTTTTGGAAACTGGTTTTGGTAAACAAGTAGATACTTATCTTTTTACTTTTGGAATGATTTGACTTGATGATTGATAATGATTCATTTAAAGGACATAGCTATGATGTGCTTTTTATTATGTATGGACCAAATATTGTTTTACGGTTCATAGAATTGAGTTTTCTTTTCTTTTTTTAGGACTGGGTTTGCTATTTTTGAACAATTACATATAGTCTTTTGTTCTCTTCCTTTGCAGAGTCGCAAAGGCGTCAGGATGGACGAGTGTGAATATTCCGCACACTAGGCGCTAGATGGCGAGACGGACCGCATAGAAACACTTAGCGGTTGTCATCACGCAACAGCTGTCGCCAAGCAAAGGTGCTGCTATCGGTGGATGTTTGCGGTACTAACGTCGGGCGTCGACCAATAGGGAGACGCCATCAGCCCGCCATCACCGCGAACCAATCAGGACTGAAGATTTGAAAGAATAAAGAATAACGAAGTGTTTTGGGTTTTGCCGGGAGGATTTTGAGGCAGTTCATTTTTATTTCTTCTTCTGGGTGCATTGAAAAATATATCTAAGTAAATATAATTTGTGTAAGATATTCTGATTAAGAAGCTAAGTATTACCTTATTTCCTATATGTTCTCGGTTTACTCATTTAAATATAATATTCGCTGTTATGAGCAATTTGTGTTTTATTTCTTGGGGATAGCTTTGTCATAACTTACTGGAGTTTTATTTGAATAGGAGGTGATTAGATTCCATTGTTATATGAGGTTCCAATAACTTGATCTTAATTACTTATACTTGTGAACATGCTAAAAGGACGTATCTCGACGTACTGCTATCGTTGCTTATTTAATATGTTTGTTCTAATAGGTGTAACAGATTGTTATGATTCCGTTATCAAATTGTTTAGTTAACAAAATTATGATTATCAGCCTGTGGGCTCACTGCGGGGCAAGGTGTCTGCTCATACTGCAGGAACGAGCATTAATCACTGGGAATGTTACGGATATAAAATTTTATTGGATCGGGATACGGATACAAATATAAGTAGAAATAAGATTATAGGTAGGTACCATCGCGGACAATTTCACATGAAATTGTTTCGGATTATTTGTATACTGTAGGTTGTCTGTAAAAGATCGCTTTAAGCGATAAAACCGCCCATTGTGTCACCCTATGTAAAATTTCTAAAATGTCTGTAATTTTTATGGTGTACAATAAAGAGTATTTTAGCTATCTATAAGTAAAACTCAAATAACAAATAAAAAAACGTAAGTGACGAGTGCGGCTAGTGTGCGGGCTAAGGCTCGGCCGGGCAGAAAAACCTGCCCTATCTTGTCTGATTTAGACTCCGCCCCTATCCGAAAGTTTTTTTAACGTATTCGGTTATGGTTACGGATAAATTATTATTTCGGATATCCGATGGTTACGGTTCTATAGCATAGATTGTAGAGGCCTAAACATCCCTCCCTGTTAATCACCACACTCGTTCACTTTGTTTATTTCTTTATAAGAAAGAAAACAAGAAATGTAGCGGACTGAGCCTATATCACCACTGCTGGTTTTTGTAGACTTTTTCCTATTTATCAAGGGGGACTGTTCTACGAAATAAACGTCGTGATGGTTGGTGGTAGACTGACTTTTTAATCAAAGAAAACAAAAGGTATCAAAAATAAATAATATTCGAAATATAAATAAACACTGTACAAAATAGACCAAAAAATATAAAGTGTAAAAAAGGTGCGTCGTGCACACTCCTGCCCCCCAAAGTTATGTCCTCAGCTTGAGCACCTTCTTCAAGGGCCTCCTCAGTGTGCCCGCTGCAGTCCTGACATCCGCCACTCGAATCACCCCATCGCGGCCAGGGTAAGTCACTGAGATGCACCCTCTCGGCCAGGAGCCCCTAGGTTGCCGTCAGCCACCAAGACCAGATCGCCCACAGCCGACTCTGGAACATCGCCTTGCCCGGGTCTGGGAATAAGATTCGGCAAGTACTCTTTAACCCAGCGCTGACAGAAGTGGTCCGCCAGTCTGACCGCTTTGCGCCAGCCGCTTCTTGACATCAGATCTCAGTCCGTCAAGGTTGCTGGAACAGGACGCCCCGACGAAGCTGCAAGGAGAAAATTATTCGGAGTGAGCGCCTCTTCGCTGCCGGGCTCTACGGCGAGAGTTGATGAGCCCTTCTGCTTCTGCCAGCACGGTTCGGAGAACTTCTTCTGTCGGAGCACGTTCGGTGAGGGTTGCTCGGAGTGCTGTCTTCACACTTCTCACCAGTCGCTCCCATACTCCACGATTTTCTCCGTCGCAGCATATTCCATAGTTGCGTCCCCGTAGAGTGCACGGAGTTCTCTTCTTGCCCCAATAAAAGCGGTGCCATTGTCAGACCAGATCTCAGACGGCGTTCCTCTGCGAGCCACAAAGCGCCGAAGACTCATTACAGCAGAATCCGTCGACAAGCTTCCAACAACGTCCAAGTGGATGGCGCGGACGACTAGGCACGTGTACAAAGCGACCCATCTCTTCTCTCGTCTTCGGCCAATAGACACCTGAACTGGCCCGAAGTAGTCTAGCCCAGTGAATGTAAAGGGGTGCTTGTGGTGAGCTAAACGTGCCTCCGGTAGATTCCCATGTGGGTGGCTGGAATTTCTCAGCTCGGCGAATGTGACATAACTGGCAACGGAAGGCAACGGAGCGGACGACGTTTCTTAAGCCGAGCAAATAGAAGCTCTGACGAAGCTCGTTGACCACGGTCTACGTGTTGGCATGGGTGGCTCGGCGGTGGTGATAGTCCACCAGTAGCTGGACGGCAGGGTGCTTCCCATCGAGGATGATGGGATTCTTTGTGGCTTCAAGCACTCCCGAGGCTGCGGCGATACGGCTGGATAGGCGTAGGAGGCCCTCTTCATCCACAATCAGCGACAGTCGGAACAGCCGACTGATGCAAGGTATGGGCAGGGGCGGGAGTTTGCTCAGACACATCATCTCATCGGGAAATGACTCCAGCTGTGCCTGGTGCAAAATGTGCGTCTTGGCCAGGTGCATATCGGCAGCTGTCTCATGCATTGAGTGTGGAGAACCAAAAGAGCTTGACGGCTGAAAAGAGAACGTTAATATCCCCCTTGCTCACGCACTAAATTCTCTACATGAAACCCCCTACGTGATAAGGAATGGATTCTGATCTTAGTTAGATATTTATGAGCTCTATAATTTGCTCGTACCAATCTCAGCCAAGAACTAAACCGCTTGGGATCAGCTGAGACAGGCACATGCCTCTCAAAGCTACCGATGAGGTGAACTGCTGCAATGGTATATGCTGGATTCCTACTCTCTTCATTTACGCTCGGGTACTCTGAGGAACTACAAGGCTCACTAGGCCAGTCAGAAGAAAGCAAGAATTCTGGACCAGTGATCCAGCGATACAATATTATGGAAACGCGGAGAACACGTCGCGTAGTCGCGATTAGCTCGCTTCGCACTCTTGGAGAGCACGTTCACATCGCTAGAAACACGCTGGCAAACGTCAGTGTGATAACGCTCTTAGCTTCGTCATCTCGTGCGTGTCTCGGGAAGTCCGATTTAGTATTGTAGTCAATCTCATTTTTTACCTACTTCACAATATAAATCTATCACGTGATAACGCAGCGAGGTCAAAACGATTAGTGATCGTAATTTTATTATTCGCATTATCCCTAAGTTACACAAACTATTGTACTGAAGATACAAGAAAATACTTACTTTTTTACAGAAAAAAACAAACGACTTCCAAAAAAAACAAAACACTACAAAGTGAAAAATTACTTAAGTTTCGAAACTCGGTCTTTGGTTTTGTATTTTCGTCATTTGCCACCGACTTCAAAATCTTTTCTGAATTTTAAGTTATTTTTCACTATGTAAGTAGTGTTTTTTTGAAAGTCAGTTGTTTTTTTTTGGCGCTGCAGAACCGGGGCAACCTCAACAGCACCATGAAGCCATTATTATATTGCACACGCAGATCATCTAGAACCCTGCGCATACCGTTGACCCACAAACTGGCCCTGTAGAACCCTTGACAATAAGCTTTAAGCAGAGTTATTTTGGCCTCGTTACTACAACGAGCGAATCTGTGAGCCATCTTGTTGCATCTGGCTGCTAGCGCCCTCCGCTCACGATCCATATCTACCTGATACTTGAGGTCCTCGGTGACATAATGTCCCAAGTATTTAAATTGGGCGACCCTTTTAAGAAGTCCATTGAGGGATATAACGGGCTCATCATTTTTGTTATTAGATAGATAGACATAATCACCCTTAATTCAACACTAATAAAGTAACACAAACAACAACTAAGTATTATACAAACTAAAATATAGCGGCGAAAAATTTCATCCGCATCGCTATCGACTGGTAACGTACCCAAGAGACTGGCACTGACTAACCTCATCATCATCTGCCTAGCCTTTTCCAAACTACGTTGGGGTCGGCTTCCAGTCTAACCGGATGCAGCTGAATACCAGTATTTTATATGGAGCGACTGCCTATCTGACCTCCACAACCCAGTAATTGGGTGATACGATACCCCTTGGTAAGATTGGTTGTCAGGCTTTCGGGCTTCTGACGACTCGTAACGACTGTCAAAGATCCACGAATGACAGCCGGGACCAACGGCTTAACGTGCTTTCCGAGGCACGGAGGAGTCTCGGTACGAAAAGATGGTCACCCATCCACAGACCAACCCCGGCAAGCGTAGCTTAACCTGACGGATTGACCCGTGCGGCAGTTATTAATTAGCCACGAGCTCATCTGCACTGACTGACCTATAAGGTTATTATTCTTTCGCCGCTTGAGGTTTTCTGCAGCCGCAGCAGCTCATATTTTAGATGTTTCCCAGGGGCAGCAAAGATCAGGTATTCACTTTTAGTCACATTGTATGCCATGCCGTGGGCTGCCGCATATCTTTCACAGACGCATCTCCCTGATTGAGCCAGCCGTTGAACTCAGCAGCACTATGTCATCAGCGTAACTCAAATTATTGACGCAACGATCAACTCATTTACACAAGTTGAAGAGCTTAGGTGTGGTCACCCCCCTGTCTCAGCCCACACTCCAACCTGTATGCTTCAGATAGAACTTCTCCCCAACGAACTTGGTTTAACTGTTTAGAGTACCAGTACAGGAATAAACCCGTCAACTCAGGTGGTACACCTGCTCCCCTGAGCTTATCCCAAAGGATATCATATGACACAAGGTCAACTGCCTTTGACAGATCAAGGAAGCAGGCACCGGAGTACTTCTATCCTTATAGTATTGGACAGTTTGCTTTAGACAGAGGATAGCACTCTCGGTGGAAAGTCCAGGCCGAAACACAAACTGTACGTCATGTAAAGTTATCCACTTGTCAAGTTCCTTGGCTAGCAAACCATCCAACACCTTAGCAATTACAGTGTCCAAGGATATCGGTCTGTAATTCGCCTTGTCAGAAACGTCCCCAGTCTTATTTTGTACGATTGGTACCACTATTGTTTTCAGCATATTGGGTGGAAGATATGAGTGGCTAATGCACATCGCGAAAAACAGCGCCAGCACTCTCGGCAAATGTGCCCCAGTACACCTGAGGTGCTCAATGCTGAGACCGTCGTGAGCCGGAGACTTTCCCTTGGCCATTCATCTGATTAGTTCAGCTACATGCTTGGCAGAGAAACGAATCGGTTCATAATCACGACTAGACTCCTCATCGATCACCCCCTGAGCCGGCCCAAGTGGAGATGATACCATAAATCGTTCTTTGAACATGCGGGCTATGTCCTCCAGCAAACTACATTCCCCCACGCTCACAGGGCGGCCCAGTCCAACCTTCAGCTTATTGGTTGACTTCCAAAACTCCGAAAATTTCTTAGAAGCTTGGTGCGGCGCTAATATGTCCAATATTAATCTGTTCCTGATGATTTTGGCCCATTTAAGCCTACCCCTAAATATTATCTGACTCTGTCGCATGTCTTCCCAAATTCTGCCCAATTTTGGCTTGTTATAGAACAGCCACGTGTGATACTTAGACCGAGCCTCCCCATAAGCGCCCCGAACTTGTTTGTTCAGCCTGCCACCTGTCTTACCTTTTGGAGTTGCTTGTCATCCCATGCCAGCACAGCAGCCCCTGAAAAAACATTTACAATGTTGCCATACATACGATCCAGCGCACGCTTATGTTCTACAATATGACACATACTATCTCCACACTTCTCAAACAACTCCGGATAATGGATATTTGTTAACTCTTTGTTACATAGATCCCGATACCTATTTATTACCACCTTATCGTGCTCCCGCCACAAAATTTTATTTTTTACTTTAGTTTCCTGCACCAGTTTTGGCACGATTATATTTAAATCGCACACAATTATTATGGGTAGATGATCTAACCAATAGGTATCGAGATCCACGATGACATTTGTTACAGTGTGCCACGCTGACTTCGTAACGATACAGTGATCCAGACTTCGCTGAGTACCATGTATGTTACTGACAAATGTAAAAGCGTCCGATTCAATACCTAATTTTACTACATCAGCGCATATCCACTGATGATCTTGACAGTGGTTACATAGCTCAGCCTAAAACGGCTGATGTGGATGAAAATGAGTCTCCTAACATAAATATTGTTTCAGTGTCATTGTTTTCCACAATGGCACTGATTTCACCTAAACAATTTGTGTCAATTCTAGAAGGTTTTCGGAGTTGTCCGTCGGCATGTAGACACTAAATATTGTCTGCGTCAGGATGACTGGACCAAGAGAGATTTTGGAATTTTGAGCAATACCAAGTTTTAGTACCTATTTGGTACTATTTGGTACCAGATATCAAATAATTAGTACCTCGCTTAAGAGGGAAAACTATTACGAGGAAAGTGGCCAGCCATTCTGACTTCAGAATGGCTGGACCAAGCCGGTTTCACCGAAATGTTCGGTGAAATCAACGTGCTCCAGATTACATGCAAAATTTCTTCTAGGTGTAACTTCTTTTTGGCTAATCGAAAAAAATTAAGAAAAACATATGCTTAGGTACCAATGAGGTACTAAATTATAACAAAAAGATGAACTAGTTTGCGTCCCCACGTCTGCCACGTGTTAGCCAAGGACGGTACCCTACATTTCACTAGTGTTTGTGCTCAGAACAGTGACAGTGTTTACCTGTGACCTAGCCGTGTTCTAAATAAATGTACTATTAACTTTCAAGCTGTTTTACCATCCAAACTCTACCTAACTATTTACCTATCCGTTACCGGCCTGCGTAGTCTACCCTGCGCAGCTCTAGCCGTTACAGTGGCGCTCTGTAAATACCCGCGGATGTATCTACCGCAGTGTTCCCCGTGTATTAAAAGTCTTTATGTAGGTACGGTATTGAGAATGTGGACATCATGGGGGAGGAGCCAAGTCTCTTGAAGCGCTAATACATCCGCAAGCTTACACAAAGGAGATGGCTAAATGACTGCCCCAAGCATGTATAGGAATCGCACATTAACACGTGATATTTAAAAAATAATTCATGAATTATTTAGTGTTTAATAATTTCCTAGAACTTTTGTGAACGTTAACCATAAAAAAGTATATTAATTGCTTTTTGATTTACATGACAAGGTCAAGGGGAAATAACACTACTGGTAAGAATCACAGAATAACGAATAAATAAATAAATCGTATTTTTGTTGTTTTATTTCAATATCTTCATGTCTTTGGTTACTCAGGGCCTAAACTAGATAACGTAGTTTAGGCAGGATTTATCATAGATGATACGATAGTCGTTACGGGTCGTCAGAAGCCCGAAAATCTGACAACCAGTCTTACCAAGGGGATCGTATTACCCAGTTACTGGGTTGTGGAGGTCAGATAGGCAGTCGCTCCATGTAAAATACTGGTATTCAGCTGCATCCGGTTAGACTGGAAGCCGACCCCAATATAGTTGGGAAAAGGCTAGGCAGATGATGAGGCAGGATTTATCAATCACCCCATACCTACTTACTAAACTAAGTCTCCCTGGCGCGTTTGTCTGTCTGCCTACGGATGTATCAACAAACAGATTTTGAAGGGGTTGTCACTAGTAGGTAGATTGGTTCTTCCGGAAGGTTTAGGCATACATTCGTGTAGGATAATGAGTTGAAATAAAGACAGTTTTCACAGACAATAAGTACCTATATAAATAAGTGGTTAAAATGATGAACCTATTTGAAAATAGGGATTAATATTAACAGACTGACCCAAACAACTATAGATTTTTGTATTTGAGATAGTTAAGTTCTGCTAGGTAGGATACATTATTATTATATTCACGCAGGCGAGAGTGGTTTTTGTGCCGATTTTAAAAAAGCCCGTAATTACCTCTTTTTAGATATATACTCAAGTAGGTACCACTGTGCGAAATCAGGATGTGTCGCTAGCCAAAAATATCGTAAGTCGCCAAACGCCTACGTAAAAGTTCATAGCAATATGTCATTTGTTTGCAGTTTTTTATACCTATTGACGTAGAAGTTACAAGAATATATTTTCAGGATTGTAAAGATATGAAAAGTTCTTGAAACTTTTTTCATATGAAATACTAATATTCAGCTATTCAGCATTACATATTGCAAGGTTCCATGTTTATACATTGCTGGGGCAGTCGTCTATACTTCCATTTAGCCATCTCCTTTCGAACATTGTCTAATGACCTCTTTAAAGATTTACAATTAAATGTAACAAACATGTTTGAACACGCCTGTTTCAATTAACTATCCATTACGGTTGTTTCTGAATGATACCCGAGTCAGAGCTTACACGAACTCTGTCTTTCCTTTTAAAGCTTTGTTCAGACGAGCCCGACGCGACAGCGCGACGCGACACCGGTTATTCACCCTCGCGTCCGACTCGGGCGCACTCATAGTAGCGATCACTGGGCTGCAAGTGGGGGGCACAGGTGCGGGTGCACCCAATAACCGATCGCTCGTTCGAAACCGCTGTACGCGCCTCCACGCGCGACTTTTCTTCTAACGATGTCTTAGCGCGTTTGCTCGGTGCTATCGAAACTGGGGTACGGGCCTCCACGTGGACAATATCCTGACCTTGTACACTCATGACCGCACCATTTTCTATTGTGTTTACTGTTAACTTTATATTTGCATATATCACCAACTATGAACTGAAACAACTTCATATTAAGTATAATACAACGATAATTATATTAACTTCAAACAAAGTACATGAAACGACTGCCTCTTACAAAGGTCTTAGAACAAGTCCCCATATAGTCTTAATATAACAATGGTCACAACGCTGCTCTTGTTAATGTTCCCATGCTGAATTGACACTATCTTATCGATGTTTACGTTCGGCTCGGGATACAGCAACGCACGCACCTCGTCTCGTGGGTCACCATGCCGGCCGCTCCAGTGATGTCACTCTTAACATTATAAAAAGAGCGTGGCTATCGCCAACATTACGGTAGTCGTATCTTGTCTAGCGGTAATTGTCCTATCAGGTACATATTCTAAGCCTATAGGCCCACTGTCACACTCAAAACTATTAACTACACGCACGCTCCACGCCGTTTAATAACAGGATCGAAATGCTTTTCGTTTGATTGCTTCAACTTAAGCGAATCTTTCAATTCTTGCCGTGTAACAAATTCATTTTTTAGTCCACCCATCTCAACACCTAATCTTGCAATTTCAAAATATCTTTCAACGGACTTGTCGCAACTAGGTCGTCGAAGGTTACGGGAGGTAATTTATGCAGCTCCCTCGCCACGAATATGGGTAGTCGCTCAGGGTCTATAGCATCTATATGTTTCAGCATATCGATGATATCCTCTAAGTCCTTTCGTGATTTATCATCCTTATTCCTATTAATCATTTTCTTCGTGGGATCAGCTTCAAATAATAGCTTATTTGCTATCAATATATCCTCAGCCGTAAACGCCATTACACATATCCTTGATAAACTGATATTTTGTTATACCTACACGAACGTTATCACTTCATTTATAACAATGTTGCACGAACTACATTTTACAATATTTGAGGTCATTGCTCCGACAACAGCTGTTACCGCGCGAACGATAAAAGTTGCTTGGATTTGTCCTTGATAAGCGCGAGCCCGCGATTCAACGACGAACATAAAGTGCTTGGCAGCCTTATGTCGAATCGCAATCCGTGAAATACTTATTATTGAGTAGTTCCGGAGGCCATCTGTGGTCTTCATCATCAGCTCCACTTCACCAAATGGTGCTTTCCGAGAGCAACTGCACGAGTTACTATAAAAAATACCCAAATCGCTATAATTGTGCCTATAATATTTGAAGAATTCCCTCGATTTCATCAGGATCCCATCATCAGATCCTGAATTCATGAAAATGGGGTCACCTGGGAATTATACCCTTTCAAACAAATAAATAATTTTAGAAATCCGTCAAAAAAAAAAAAAAACGAAATTATAACCTCCTCCTTTTTAAGAAGTCGTTTTTTTTTTTTTAAACTCGAGTCTAACGAAGTCTAGAAGTCGAAGTTGGTCCGGTTTACTCTGGGCTGTCAGTCCTACCATTTTTATGACTGGCCATTCTTTCAACACTGCTTTAGCTCTTAATTTTTTCATCCGACCGTCTTCGGGCAAAACTGCGCCTTCCGTTCGTTGTGATGATGCTTAGGGAAGGCCTATATCCAGCTTTCATGTGATGATATGTCATTCCATAGTTAATGATATGAGAGAAGAAGAAGATAAGGCTATCATCTGCCTAATATTTTCCTAATTATGTTGGCCATGGCTTCCAGTTTAACTGGATGCAGCTAAATACCGGTATTTTACATAGAGCGAGCGCGAGATACTTCTTGACACAGAATAGTCTACTTCCTTAGTAAGAGTAGTTGCAGTGGAAAAATACAAGTTGATATTATTGTTGTTGGTTTTATTTTGTTTATATGTAAGTATCTATGTATTATTATTTTTCGAGTTATCTATCAATTATGTTTCATCTGCCATGTTTTGTCTCTGCATCACCCCGTTGACTGGTAAAAAAATCCTCAGGCATTAAGTCCACCTTTGTACTGTATTTTTTTACTTGTGCATTAAGTTCTTATAAATAAATAGAAGATCAAAAATAAATACTTTAAGCTTCGTGCAGACTAGCGCGACGCGACAACGCGACGCGACACCGGCTATTGAAGTTTATTAGAATTATATACCGTGAAGTTTTCTTAGAAATTGTATTGTTCGAGTCGCGTCGCGCCGTCGCGTCGCGCTGGTCTGCACGAATGTTACGCTATGATAACACTGCGCAAATACGAACATTCTTACAATTACATCAGTTTCAGAATAAATATTAGTCAATCGGGTCTGTACTGAACAGTGGACCTATTATAGAGAGGTATTGCAGCGTGTTGGTAAACAGCTCATTTTAAACCCACGCGTTTTAGTACTTAATATTTCGTTACAAATACCTGCCTTTATAGGGTGGCATTTTGTGATGCCACCTGAAGGGAAAGTACTCTTAATACTGTAGATAGAAAAGGAGACTGAAACGATTACATACAATCTTGGGCCTGGTTGTAAAAAGATGACAGTGGTGTCAATTAATAGCTTATATATTATCAGCCTTTCACTGAAAATTCTGCGGATTTTGTCAATCTGAGAACAGAGATAAAAGAGATTATGTAAAAGTGAGGTTATGTTACAATCTTTAACTAACAGCTGATTCCTGAAGTGCAAAATATGTGCTTTTGCACTAATAGTTATTATATTTAGTAGGACATATTTGATAAATCAAATGAATGAACGTCAATAACTTCAGTCCTACCTACCTATGTAGGTAACAGGTATGGAGTTACGGAAAGGATGTCTAAAATAACATAAAAAATCATTTAAGTATTATAGTGTTTTATTCGTCTTCAATTATAATTAAAATGTCGTCTAGGAATTGTGCAGGTGGTGCTATATGATCTTGGTACCTAGCCCAGCTAAGGTACCATATACCTAAGCGCAGTAGCCTACAGTTCGTCTCCCTACAATACAATTTACAGTAATGCATTACTATAGCCTCCCTTCCTGTACGAGAGCCATTGCCGAATCACTGACAGAATTGTTTCATCGGGTAAGGGTCGTCGACCCAGTGTATTGCAGTGATCAGTTGTTGTCCCACAATTCACACAGCGATCCATAGTTTCACTGTTTTTTCTATTCCGTGGTTTCAACAATACCCAATACACAATCCGGCGGTAAAATCCAAAATAACAATTCCAAGTCAAACGTGTGACCGATCTTCGGTGTCCAGTGTGAAAGCGAGGGTCGTACGAGGTAGACAGGGTCGGAATCCGTAAAATACAATGCAAAGGTCGTGAAAAATGAAGAACAATCGGAAAAGCACTCAAAACGCATCGGAAAACACGAAACGAGTAAGCAAACGAGATCATTAGAGCAGTTGGCAACCACAGACTACATATTATGGATACTACGTTGGCAACTGTCTAGTGTCCGTGTCAGTCAGCTGTCATGCCAGTGACATAGACTAAAAATAGAAAACTAATTTTAATCGATATGTAATCGATAATCATTAATATTGTTTTTTCAGTAATTATTTGATATTTTATTTATTAATATGACTGTAATTCTAAGCACTATATTGCAAATAAGTGTATAAAGTGCATTTAATTACTTTGAGTTAATTATTTAGTGCAAAGGTTTTATTTTCGTAACTGTGTAATCGATTACTCAATCGGTAATCTCACGAAAACTATCTTTTCCATATTTCTCCGCTTCCAGATTGCGAAGTGAGGTGATTTTTCATATTCTAAGATAGAAAAATATGACTAATTTTTTAGATCATATCTTAACTTATTACATTTGGGCCCACCGTTTCCCATCTCCTTTTACTTAAAAAAACATTCCTTTGTTTTTGAATAGAAAGAAAACTGCATTCAAAGATTTTCGAAAATTCGCTTGCCACACCTGAGAATCCGACTAAAATCTGTAAAAATTACAACCTGTAATTTTATTGCATCGATCGTTAGGATCAATATTATAATGAATAAATCTCTCTAAAGCCCGGGTGACACGAGGCTAGTAAATCAAGCTAGTGAGCCAAGCTAGTGCTGCCAAGCTAGTAAGCTAGTGACACTAGCTTCGTGTAGACGGAACTAGCTTCGTTTACAAGCTAGTAAGCTAGTGTGGAAGCTAGCAAGCTAGTGCCTCAAGCCAGGATAGTTTTATAGCTTGGGGTTCTATTTTTCAAGCTAGTAGGCGCCCCCCACCACCCGTTTTACTATCCTGGCTTCGTTACTAGCTTCGTGTCAACCGCGAAGCTAGCGAACCTAAGCTAGTGTGCAGTCGGAGAGCGTGGTGAGAGTGCGTGCAATTTGTTAAAATGCCGAAATTAGCGGACGAAATTAATTTAAAATTCGTTCAATTGTACAGAGAAGAGGAATGTTTGTGGAATGCAAGTATTCCATCTTACAAGGACAAGCAAATGCGAGACTCGTCACTAGAAAAAATACGCGACATACTAAATAAAGATGGAATAGAAATGTCGATAAAAGAGATTAAAAATAAAATTAAAAATCTAAGAGCTACATATTGTCAAGAATTAACAAAGATAGAAAAATCTGAGAGGTCTGGAGCAGGAACTGCAGAAGTCTATAAGCCAAAAATTATTTGGTTTGAGGAAATGCATAATTTCATAAAAAAGGTGCCAATGAAGAGAAAAACTTCGGTAAGTTATTTTAATATTATTTACTCTTTACAATTATTTACCTTAAAAGTACTTATTGAAATATTAATAATCGTCGGCATTTTTAATTTTTCTTGTAGTTTTGTCTGAATTAACGAATCATTCTTGCTTGCCATGGTACTGCTCCATCATTGTTGAAATATCTCTTAAATTTCTCCCTTTTTTCGATAGCTGACAGAGAAGAGTGGTTACTGCCCTGTCGACTGATACTGGGTAAACATAAATTTTCCATTCTCCATGAACCGGGAATAATGTTTCCCGCTTCAATGTCTTCTTGGTCGACATCACTACTAATGCAATAAGTGCTTTTTTGCTCTTTTCGTAACCAATTATGCAGAGCACATGATGCTAGTACAATTTTGTCTACTGTTTTTACGTCAACTGCGATTGGTCTTTGATAAACACGAAATCGGCTTGCCAATATGCCAAAGGCATTTTCTACAGTTCTTCTGGCTCTACTTAGCCGGTAGTTGTATACTTTTTCTTCATGTGTTAAATTGTCACCTGGGTACGGTTTCATAATATACGATTTTAATGGGA
Source organism: Xanthia togata (assembly GCA_963853775.1). Classification (NCBI taxonomy): domain Eukaryota; kingdom Metazoa; phylum Arthropoda; class Insecta; order Lepidoptera; family Noctuidae; genus Xanthia; species Xanthia togata. Next base: position 5,885,147 of record OY970817.1, on the reverse strand, counting down.
ATGCAGCATCCGCCAAAATTACTCCGCCTTGTGGTATAAGGTTATTTTCTAGCTGATTATATATGGAGCAATTCCTAAAAACACTTCCATCAGATGCCATTCCACAGGCGCCGACGTCAATATAAATGAAATTATAATCGTAATCAACAATAGCCATAAGAACAATACTCAATGTTTTTTTGTAATTAAAAAACAAACTTCCACTGTTGCCAGGAGCTATGATTTGAACATGCTTCCCGTCGACGGCGCCATAACACGCTGGAAAGTTCCATTTCACTCTGAAACCATTTTCTATAGCTGCCCATTCTTCAGTTGTAGTTGGAATCTGTAACAATATTTTTAACAATTTTTTTATTTTCAGAACAATCAAGATTCTCCAAACAATAATAAAGATGACAACAGTGCAAGCAACAGTCAGTCATTAGAACCACCCGTAGCAGAAAATCTGTCAGAAAAGACAGTTGAAATGTCTCAACCTGCAAGCGAAATGTCGTCTATTCAAGATAAAACTTCTAAATTTATTTCCCCCGGAAGTAACATTCCGCAATTTAAGAAACGGAAGGTTTCGCAAGTGAGTTCATTGATAAATGAAATTAAGGTGATTAAGGAGGATTTAAACAGTTCACGAGAATTTCAGGAACCAGAGCTGGATGAACATGAGATATTTGCAAAATATGTAGCAAGTCAGTTGAAAAAGCTTTCACCCGGACAGGCCATTTTAGCTAGGGATCAGATCAACGCAACACTATCCCGCTGTCGGATGTATGATTTAAACTTCGGAAATACTACATTTTCGTACCAGTCACCTATCAATTCTTCAGACTCCAATATGTCAACCACATTTTCTTACAATAGTTCTGCAGCAAGTCCACTCTACACTAATCCACCATCACAACTACAACAGACTGAGCAACGTGATGAACCCATCATCCATCCGCCACCACAGCAAGAGTTGGAGCAAGATGAAGATCCCATCTATCAAGCATTTCAAAATGCTTGATACATTTCTCGCCATTTATGTAGCGTAAACGTACATTTTGTCGTCATTTATGATTTCTCATTTTGTAATTTAGAATTTAATCTCGCCATTTATGTAAGCGTAAAAGTACCTACTTTAATTTGAAATAAATAAAATTCTACATACCTGTATATCTTTCTTTAATGCCTTATAAATTTCACTGCAAACTTCTGGTATGAATCTAGATATAGTAGATCTTGAAACACGATACATGTGACTTAACTTCCTGTAATTGACACCAGATGATAGAAAATCTAGAGTTATTTCCAATTTTATTTTAGCCGGTATGGCTTCTCTCATATTAGTATTTAATTTTTGTATTTGTGGTCCCACTAAATTCAGTAAATTGTCAAAAATATTAGGTGTCATTCGCAAAATACTCTTGAATTCGCCGGAATCCTCAGATCGCAGTTCTTTTAAAAGTAATGCAGATGCTCCATGACTATGTCTTCATAAGATCCAGGGTCTTGTCCAAGTACGCTTTTCTTCTAGCAGAGCTAATATTTCATCTAGCGCATGTTGACACAACTTCCGAATTAACTTTCTTAGTAGAATTGCTTTTCTCTTACGCACACTGTTCATTTTTACGTATACGTGTTATCAGGTTAAGCACAACTCACTACTGACTTGACTAGCTTGAAATTTCCTAGCTTCGTGTAGACAGCACTAGCTTGGTTACAATCCAGGCTAGTAGGTAAGCTAGAAACCAAGCTAGTGACCCCTTACTAGCTTACTATCCTAGCTTCAAAATACTAGCCTCGTGTCACCCGGGCTTAAGAAACATAATAAATTAAATTAAAGGAAAACCATGTCAATTGTCAACTAAACTAACTAAACTATCACTAAAATTCCTTACTTTTGGCTATGAGAATCTTAAAGTTATTCCGCAATAAAGTCTCTAAATTTAAAAATTATTTTGACACATCTAAAATCGAATTTGACAATCGCGACTCCACGTGATATAATATACTTGTTTGCCCTACCCCGTGAATTTTTTTAGAGCCGGAGGCGCGCAGTAGGGTAGCCTCGACGTGTTTTATATGGAATTTTTCACTTTTTGTATAGAAAATATTAAAAAAATACCTAAGTGTTGTATTAGGAGTTTAGGGGTTTCGTGTCTTTTTAAAGGGGGTCGAAATTTTCATTATTTTTGCGATAGGACACACCATTTTCGAGATATGAGCAAAAGAAAAAAAATATATATACAGTACTGTTTTTGCACCTGAAGTCGAGGTGTTCGTGTGAATTTTAGTTCATGACAACTAATAATAATATTCCACACTATTTTTAGTGGCGAGTAAAAATGGTTAGAATTAGTTAGACAATTAAAATGTTAGGTGAAAAACATCAAATTCAGAATGGCAAAATTAACATTTTCACTAAATTATAATCTCAGTACTATCTTAGTGCTGTCAAGCTAAAATATAGTTAAATTCTGTCACTTTAGTCTATTTCAGAATGGGAAATCATCGTTTGACAGGTAAATAAACTAAATTTTGGTGATTTTTTGTCTAGTTTAGAGGCATTTGTGACAAGAGAATCGGCACCAATGACCATGCGATCATCGTTTCGCTTTCTTTTAATTCCGGTACGTTCCCGTGGGATATTTTCCGACATCCATGCGGGCGAAGTCGCGGGAAAAGCTAGTATACTAATATAATAAAGCTGAAAAGTTTGTTTGTTTGAACGCGCTAGTCTCTGGAACTAGTCGAATTTAAAAAAATATTTCACATTTGATAGCCCAATTCTTGCGTAAGCTGGCGATGGCGTAGCGGGGCGATGCGATGCTATATTTTATATTAAAGAACAAAGTCACGGATAAAAGAAGCTAGTTGTTTTATAATAATACTTGATGTTTGAAACGGTAATATTTGTTTAAAACTGTACTTATCGTGACGGATAGTGAGAAAAAAGACGTAAAGAAATTGTGACCGTGGCTCTAAATGCAGCAAGCTAATCCCTCAACCATTGCGGCATTGAGATTCGCTAAGCAGTAACATTTAGGCTTAGAGCTCACGGAGCGATTTTAACCCACACCCGCCGCGGTGACGGAACAGCTGTTTTATTTCTAAACTAACAAGACCGGTTGTTTGTGCGATTACGCAGCCGTCGCGGTTGCGATCATCGCTCGCAAACTTGACGATGATAAGATTATTCAGTTAAGTCCCGGTGGGACTTGCCACTGGGACCTTAACTAACAGAAGAATTAAAAAAGAAGGCCTGAATGGATCTGGGTGGGTGGATTGCCCGAACATCGATCGCAGAGCGCGCGGGTAGAGCGCGACAAGGTCACGGGTGACCGCGACCCGCGCGATTCTACTAGGATTCCACTAATTGCTCGCCGCACAGTGCAGTGGGCTGAAAATCGACATAATAGACATATAATACTTTTATCCCAAATGTCCACTTTTATGACTTGAAAATGTTTTGGGAAGCTAAATACGCGCCTAAAAATATCAACATTTCTTTTTGTAGGTAGTTTTCCTTTTTTTCTTTTCCGGACTTCTTGAGCTTCAGCTACAGTTTTTCTCAAAGCCCACTCCCTGTCTCTATGGGTTTTTTTCGTAGGCTTTGATGTTACAATTTTTGACAAGTCTGGAAGGTAAATGCTTCTTAGTCTATTGTATTCACAAATTGAGGATTCCTGCGCTTTGATACCTACTTCTAAATTCGACTTAATTAGATGTGAGCCGTCCAGACTTGTAACTCTCGAAAGTGCCACGTAAGCTTGATCAGATGTGAATACTGCAGAACCGATATCCATCAGCGCATTATTTAGAATTAGGCCCTGAATTTTGTGTACTTATAGATATTTATAGCATAGATAGGTTAGGGAAACTTTTCGCGATGAACATAAGCTCTAAGTATTAATTATTATAACATAATTATAAATTTAAAATTTAGTTTTGACCGTAAACAAGCTAGCAAGCGTAAGCTGGTAAACATGTTCATTATTAAATGTAATGTAGGTACCTATATTTTCTTAATTATTTTTGTATAATCCGGATCAAGCTTTCACTGTATACAGTATTTCCGAATCCATTGCAACTACTAGTACTGGTACGCAAGAGATTTTTTTGTGCAGAAACACGATTGATAGATAAACGTGACTTTAAAGTACATAAAACGTATTAATATATTTTAAAATTATCCAAACAACGTCCAAATCGTGAACAATTCATATCAGTAAACTAATGAGTAACAGAGTAAGCCTTTCAGTCGTCAAACTAATTGTCAAAATTGAAATTATGAACGAAATTCGCAAATTTATAGGTAAGATTTCTAAACACATTCGAACAGCAAGAGGTCGCTCGCGCGTATGAGAGCGGTTGCCGCTTGCTCGGAGGCATCCACCTCTGCGCGCGCCGCAGTGCAAGCGATTTTTTTTTTTTTTTTTTTTGACTAGGGCATCTCGTAGCTCACCTCTGAGGTGATGATTACTTTACCGGACAATCCTGTGGCCGCCTTAAGCGACTAAACTCAAAGCCTCCAGCCAGAGGCAAAACTATTCTAAATTAAAACAAGGCGAGCGCTCGCTAAGGGCACTCCCTGTGGGGTACGGACCTCGGCTTAGGGCGTCGCTGGGGGGAGGACAGCAAGTTGGGACAGGCTGGATCAAGGATATATCATTATTATTATGCGAGGAATTTAAAGCTACGCGCTCAGCTGCGGCGCGGGCTGGCGCTTCATCGGACAAGGGTCGGGGGGGAGTATTATTTACTCGGGAGGGTCGCGATCGCGGAGGACCTCGGCGGCGAGGTCGGTACGACGGGTGTCGGGTGTATTTGTGCACTGTACTGGTGGCCCCATTGCTCTCCTGGAGGAGAGTGGTGGGATCATCTGGATCGGAGAGGGGTGCAAGCGAGCGCGGTTATTTACATTTAACATAGGATGCAGATGAACCAGTGGCGGCTGTGCCTTAGGTGCGCTCGTGCGCCGCACTACCATTTTAAACCTTCTAATATACAGCTACCTTCTACTCATACCATACTATCTATACAGTATAAACCTAAGGTATAAACTTTCTAAACAATGATCTATACATATAACTACAACAATGATCTATCCATAATACTACCTACCGTACACAGAAATTACGTTTACCTATGCTAGGTTTTGTTATTGGAGTTGAGTAAATCAAGCTGACCTGTTTTGATTTCTACTGCAAAAGAATTAAATCTTATTTTTGCTTGAATAGAAACGGCCCCGTGCGCTCGACTAAAGCGCACGCAGCGAGCTCTAACAACTTCTATGAAACAAGATGTAAACCGCCGGGCGCGTGAGACGGAAGATGCTTAGAACAAAATGTATGCATTTTTAGGATAGCTACGTGCGCCGCACGCAACCGGAAATTGCCGAAAGAATACGAAAGATTCTCGGGCGGTGGGGGTAGCGGGGGACACCTCGCTTTTGCATGCATGACCCGAGGCCTTGACCTACGCAGTACGCACTTGTTATTGTTACTTTTCGCTCGGGATTGCAGAGTAATTTTGTACCTGCGTAATTACTTATTATCTAAGAAAATAGTGAACATTTTGTGAGTAAACATGAGTGTAAAATACAATATTGAGTAGATACAATTTACAATAAAATGTGTTGTGTGTGTGTAATGTTTGTGTTATCGCCTGCATCTCATCACTGCGCCTCGCTATACCTGCCAGTTTCCCGTAGATCACGAGGCATAGTCTATATGGTGTCCTTTTTATAAGGTAAAAATTATATATTTTATTTGAAAATATTCACTAAACCCATGCAGTGCACCACCGGTTTTCGGCGGTGCACTGCATGGGTTTAGTGAATTGGTTCATCTCAGTGGCGGCTGGTGCCTCACACCAGCCGCCACTGAGATGAACCAAAACAGATTCCTTAGAAGAGCCACGGGCGCTCCTTGGTATGTCAGAAATATCAACCTCCACCTCGACCATAAAGTCCCCACCATCCATCAGTTCCTAAAACGCATGTCCAAGCGTCACTTTGACTCCGCCGTCAATCACCGCAACCCTCTGGTTGTTGAAGCGGCCAGTTATACCCCCTCACGCATTAGTCGTTTTCGCCGTCCTAGGCATGTCCTCTCCGACCTAGACGACCCCACCACACTCCTCCAGGTGAGCAGTAGGGCCACCAGTACAGTGCACAAATACACCCGATACCCATCGTACCGACCTCGCCGTAATAATACTCCCCCCCGACCCTTGTCCGATGAAGCGCCAGCCCGCGCCGCAGCTGAGCGCGTAGCTTTAAATTCCCCTCATAATAATAATGATCTATCCTTGATCCAGCCTGTCTCATCTTGCTGTCCTCCCCTCAGCGACGCCCTAAGTCGAGGTTCGTACCCCACAGGGGGTGCCCTTAGCGAGCGTTCGCCTAATTTTAATTTAGAATAGTTTTGCTCCTGGCTGGAGGCTTTGAGTGTAGTAAGCTAAGGCAGCCACAGGACAGTCCGGTTAAGTAGTAAATACCTTAGTGGTATACCTGCGAGATGCCATAGTTAAAAAAAATGTGTTGACTCATTCCGGATCCAGCATCAATAAGAAGAACACAAATAAAAGAAGAAATACAAGCAAGAAATCTGGACACCAAGCCAGCATCTAAACGTGTGTACTGCACAAAAACACTTCTTGTACTTTTTGAATAGTAACATTATCCTGTGGCGCTAAAATATTACAATAAATAATTATAATAAGTTAATAATAGTTAGCCAGTTGTTAGTTAGTTACTGAATAATTCACTTTCTTAATAAAATTATAACTGAAATAAAACTACTTAAAGTTTACTTACCAAAATTCAATAATACAACATTGCAGAATATGGCGTCATTGCAAATTATAATTTCTCAATTTTATTAAATGTTATTTACATATTATTATCATCATAAAAGTACGAAAATAATCTTAATTCTGAATATTGACTGAATAACTGAATTTTAACGCTTTCTACTGGTTTAAAGAATTGTAATAGCTGTTATAAGGGTAGATCAGCGTTTATACCGACGATAATAAGCGTGTTGTACATTTATTCAGTTACTATGTTGCTATAATATGGCTATTGTACAAATTAAAGCATTTTATTTTGTTCCGAAATTGCTGGGCGCATCTGTGTAAGCGCTACAACCATAACTTCGTTGTGGATAAAAGTAGAAGTCTGAATTTTTAGTAACCAAGCAGACATTGTATAAACACGGTATATTTAAAATTTCATTCAATTTGAACCATTCGTTTCACATCCACAGATTAGCGCTCTGTTGTCTGACGCGCAGCATGGTTTCCGGCCTGGGCGGGGGACAACGGGGAACTTACTGGATCTTATGACTCAAATAGTACCAACGGTGGATGCGGGTCAACAGGTAGATGTTGCCTACTTCGATTTTCGGAAAGCTTTTGACACAGTGGATAACGACGTCCTTTTGGCAAAATTGGCTGGTGTAGGCTGTACACCTCACACTTTGGCATTTTTCGCCAGCTATTTACGAGACCGTTGTCAGTACGTCGACTGCAGTGGGCAGCTCTCTGAGCCCTATTTCACGAGATCTGGAGTCAGCCAGGGCAGTAATCTAGGGCCTTTTCTTTTCATTATAACAATTAACGACCTGCCGAGAGTAGTCAATAAATCCACAACATTGTTATTCGCTGACGACTTGAAACTAGTTCTTAAAATACAACAGAAAACTGACCCTGACATACTGCAGCAGGATATTAATCGGGTAGTAGAGTGGAGTCTTAGCAATAAGTTGTATTTCAATGTGGCCAAATGTTCGGTGCTATCATTTACCCGCGCGCGCGTCCCAAGTCATTATCAATATTGCATGGATGGAATTCGACTGCAACGTGTCTCAGAGGTTAAGGACTTGGGCGTGCGCTTTACAACTGATTTAAATTTCCGTAAACATACCACTGATGTTTGTAAAAAAGCATACCGCAATTTAGGGTCTGGTCTTACGGCTAGGAAACCAGTTCACGAACATCAGCGCTCTGAGATCGTTATACGAAGCGCTTGTAAAAAGTCATTTGGAATGCAATGCTGTCGTCTGGTCGCCTCATGAAGCCAAATACAAACTAATGCTAGAACGAATCCAGAACAAATTTGTGAGATTCCTGTACTTAAAGCAGTATGGTGTGTATCCAGGGTATGCACTGCTGTATTAGGATACAGCTACAGCTCTATTTGTGCTGGGCATGGTAGGCTATAGTAAACTGGAAGTACGAAGGGAAGTAGCTCTCGCCACTTACTTATTTAAGGTTATGCGGGGTAAAATACACAACCCAAGCGTTCTGCGCACAGTTGGGTTGTGTGTACCTGATGGGCACGTGGGGCGGCGGAGGCGGCCGCCGCTGCTGTGGGTGCCGCCCGCTCGCACCAACCTGCTGCAGCACGCGCCGCTGACGCGCGCGTTGCTTACACTCAATACGGTGTCACAACAGATTGACTGCTTCAACTGTACTCTGAGTGAATTCACACGGGCTGCATTTTGTAAATTTACTCCTGATTGTGCTTAATAATATAATTTTAAGTCTAATCTTTGTAAGTTATTAAAAAATAAAACTACACTATTGTATTAGGTAAGCCTGTGATGATAGTTGTATGTGAATAAATAAATAAGCTAATGAACAGCACTCACTGCCGCACTCAGTTTTATTAAATTAATAAATGACATAATAACCCATTATTTTTCTATGTCCCATTCTTGCTTTTTCATTCCGTTGACCATTTTATTACAAGTTACCTTTGAAAATAATTATATCTAGGTACCTATGTACCCTTATTATTCCATCATATTATATTATTCACTGAAAATGTATGAATTAATCTGGGGTGCATAAATAACTGTAATTTCCCATATAACTATGGGTTACAAAGTTGGCGTATCTAAAACTGGACCGATATTGAAAAATATTTTTGTTTTTCCTTGATTTATACACTAAACACTAATTGTATTCTAAATTGAAGCTTCTATGTTTGTTAGAAGTGCCTTAGAGTTTTGATGATCGGTCAGTCAGTGAGTGACAAAATTAAGAAACTTTGATTAGTTATATTATTAAAACGAATGGTTCAAATTGAATGAAATTTTAAATATACCGTGTTTATACAATGTCTGCTTGGTTACTAAAAATTCAGACTTCTACTTTTATCCACAACGAAGTTATGGTTGTAGCGCTTACACAGATGCGCCCAGCAATTTCGGAACAAAATAAAATGCTTTAATTTGTACAATAGCCATATTATAGCAACATAGTAACTGAATAAATGTAGTACAACACGCTTAATATCGTCGGTATAAACGCTGATCTACCCTTATAACAGCTATTACAATTCTTTAAACCAGTAGAAAGCGTTAAAATTCAGTTATTCAGTCAATATTCAGAATTAAGATTATTTTCGTACTTTTATGATGATAATAATATGTAAATAACATTTAATAAAATTGAGAAATTATAATTTGCAATGACGCCATATTCTGCAATGTTGTATTATTGAATTTTGGTAAGTAAACTTTAAGTAGTTTTTTTTTCAGTTATAATTTTATTAAGAAAGTGAATTATTCAGTAACTAACTAACAACTGGCTAACTATTATTAACTTATTATAATTATTTATTGTAATATTTTAGCGCCACAGGATAATGTTACTATTCAAAAAGTACAAGAAGTGTTTTTGTGCAGTACACACTTTTAGATGCTGGCTTGGTGTCCAGATTTCTTGCTTGTATTTCTTCTTTTATTTGTGTTCTTCTTATTGTTGCTGGATCCGGAATGAGTCAACACATTTTTTTTTTAACTATGGCATCTCGCAGGTATACCACTAAGGTATTTACTACTTAACCGGACTGTCCTGTGGCTGCCTTAGCTTACTACACTCAAAGCCTCCAGCCAGGAGCAAAACTATTCTAAATTAAAATTAGGCGAACGCTCGCTAAGGGTACGAACCTCGGCTTAGGGCGTCGCTGAGGGGAGGACAGCAAGATGGGACAGGCTGGATCAAGGATAGATCATTATTATTATGAGGGAAATTTAAAGCTACGCGCTCAGCTGCGGCGCGGGCTGGCGCTTCATCGGACAAGGGTCGGGGGGGAGTATTATTACGGCGAGGTCGGTACGATGGGTATCGGGTGTATTTGTGCACTGTACTGGTGGCCCTACTGCTCACCTGGAGGAGTGTGGTGGGGTCGTCTGGGTCGGAGAGGACATGCCTAGGACGGCGAAAACGACTAATGCGTGAGGGGGTATAACTGGCCGCTTCAACAACCAGAGGGTTGCGGTGATTGACGGCGGAGTCAAAGTGACGCTTGGACATGCGTTTTAGGAACTGATGGATGGTGGGGACTTTATGGTCGAGGTGGAGGTTGATATTTCTGACATACCAAGGAGCGCCCGTGGCTCTTCTAAGGAATCTGTTTTGGTTCGTCTGCATCCTATGGATGTTATAGGGAAAGCACCCGCATAGGTCATGATGGGGCGGATGCACGCTGTGTAGATGCGCAATTTGCACTCTTGTGACAACTTGCTGCGTGCATTAACGATATAATATTGTCTACTGAGAGCGAAAGCGGCCCGCGAGCGAACCGACTTTATGTACTCTGTGAAGTTGAGGTTGTGGTCGAGGACGACTCCCAAGTACTTGGCTCGCATCTCCCAAGGGATAGGCTTGCCTAACAAGGTGAGTGGTCAGGGGAGGTGAGGGGTCTAGATCGCGGTTTAATAAATAAAACCGACTGACTTTTGTCGGGGTTCACTTCGATTCTCCATTTCCTAAACCAGGCGCCAAGGTTATTGACAGCCCGTTGTAGGTATATGAACATCTGGTTCTGATTAAAGCCCCTGCAATATATGGCCGTATCGACTGCGAAAAGAGCCAACTGTGCCGTATTGCTTTTGGGGATGTCGCTTGTGAAAAGCGAGAACATGAGCGGGGCGAGCACGGAGCCTTGAGGGACTCCGGCGAGTCACCAAAGAAAACCGCCCTCATTTTATAAAGACCCCTGACCAATGAAAACGTTCTAAATTTGCACACGGCTCTAATCGTTTTGTATGGGGAACTGACTGTAGCTGTTTTCTGTTAAACGTTCCTTACAATGTCTTTCTTATTTTTATTACATAGGACTCGACTTATTTTACCTAATTACAAAAAAACTGTATCAAAAAACCTTAATTTAAACCTTAAAAATCACAAAATTCTCTAACGGCTCTCGTTACGGTAAAGTATCGTAGTATTAAGCTTACGTAACACTAATCGCGCAAGTGGTGCCGCCTAGCACGATAATGGGTAACAATAATTGTCTTAATATTTCCTTAATATCAAGTTATTGCACAAATCTTTGAAAGGTAAGGTCTGACCTATAACAAATATCTATTTAAATGAATAAATTAAGCACCGTTGCTAACATAAATCTTATACACTAATGAGTTTGATACTACATGACTAAACTGCCCTTATCAGTTCACTATTCACTTTAAATTACTGATATTTACAAGTTTATTTACTATCTATTACTTATGCACGTATTTACTACGGGACCTATCACTTATTTACTTGTCTCGCACATCACTCCGGCCGTGCGACCGCGTCGCATCACGTTTCGGTGCGGGTACATCGTACATAGGCAGGGGCAGGATCACCAGCTTTCGCACAGGTCGTCGCAGGACACCTCCCTTGGTCTGCACGTCCACTGTCCGCACGATGTTGTCGGGGCCAGGATATACGTCGCGATGACTCGCCCTCGTATCCATACGTTGCGGAGCAGGTTCGGGTCGACGATCTGCACGAGGTCGTCGACTTCAACTGGTCGCCCTCGTCCGTGGGGCTCCCGCCGGTGTTGCAGTTCGGGAAGGTACTCCTTGACCCAGCGGAGCCAGAAGACGTCAGCGAGCCTCTGCGCGGCTCGCCAGCTGGATCGGGAGATTGTGTCCTGATCGGAGAATGTGCCCGGTTGTGGCACGTGCCCAGGGCCTCCCAGCAGAAAATGATTGGGAGTCAGGGCCTCGGGATCCTCTGCGCTAACGGAGACGTGAGTCAGCGGACGACTGTTGACGGTGTACTCTACTTCAGCTAGTAGAGTGGCGAGGACCTCTTCGGTGGGGTGGCGCTCGTGCAGGGTTGCTGCGAGCGCTGTCTTTACGGAGCGTATCATACGCTCCCAGGCGCCGCCCATGAATGGAGCTCCAGGCGGGATGTAGCGCCAGGAGATTGTCCGCTTTGCTGTCTCTTCTGATGTCGCCGCGTCGATCACCTGTCGTAGTTCCTTATTTTTTTATTTATTTAAACTATTCACACTCAAAAAAAAGTACAAAGGCGGACTTAATGCCTTAGGCATTCTCTACCAGTCAACCAAGGGTGGTGAAGAGATTAGATTAGTTCCTTGTCGGCAGCCTTTAGGTTGGTGCCATTGTCCGACCAGATCTCGGTCGGGCTGCCGCGTCGCGCGATCTTTCGTCTGACCGCTATTACCGCCGAGTCAGCGCTAAGTGACCCGGCGATTTCCAAATGTATGGCTCGCGTCGTGAGACATGTGAAGATGGCTACATACTCGTATCTCTTCTGCCGAGCTCGTCCAACGGTCACCGAGAGAGGTCCGAAGTAGTCGACCCCGATGAAAGTGAAGGGTCGCTTGTGATGAGCTAAGCGACACGCTCGTAGGTCCCCGGTTCTTGGATGCGGTGGTACTTGCGTCTTCATTCTGCAGAACAGGCATCTTCGTAGTATTGTGCGTGTAATAGGGCGCAGTCGTAGTACCCAATACTGCTGTCTGCACTCGTTGTCTGTGGCTTTTTACACCGACGTGATGAAGTTGCCGATGTATAGCAAGAGTGAAATGAGAGAGTGTAATCTCAAGGTTACAGATAGTTGCGTTCCTCTTTTCAAGAAACACAAAATACTAACTTTTCCTAGTATATACATTCTCGAAGTAGCTATATTCGTTAAAACTAACGAGCATCTATTTCCTGCATTAAAAGATACGAGGATGCGAACTACTGCCATGAGATCAAAATATCAGAGTCTATTGTGTACTGGTAGATATAACACTGCTTTGCTTAAAAAAAACATTATTGGTATGGCACCTATTATATTTAATAAATTGCCAAATTGTTTTAAGGATCAGCCCTTAATAAAATTCAAGAAACTCCTGTCGTCGTTGCTGACAGAGAAATGTTATTACTCTGTTACCGATTTTGTAAATGATGAATTGTAATATTTGTTTCAATTTACCTCAATACCTATTATGTAAATAATTTTAGACTTAGCTGATCCAAGATCTCATTTTGTATTAAAGTAAGTACCTAGTTTCAAAATTATCTGTAAGTTAATCACTATATTTTTGTATGCCAATAGGCAGAATGTACCGGGAATATATCTGAAACTAACACCATTATTGTAACACCTACATTCTATACAAATAAAGATATTGATTGATTGATTGATTGATAGCTTCCACCCAGAGCTTGACCGTAGGATGATCACCGTCGATTACCAGTGGGTTTTTGAACTCTTCCTTCATTTCTTGGATCGCTTGAATACGGCTTCGGAGTCTGAGTGTGCCGTTTACGGACTCGACGCTCAGCTGGTGAAGGCGGCCTTCTTTGTTGATCGGCTTCCCGTTGTTCAGACTATCTGTTTCATCTGCGACGGACTCTTCTTGAGAGGACCGCATCAAGAGTTCTTCAGCTGACTTGAGTAGCTCGGCCGTTACCGGTAGCCGTTTTATCCCTTCTTGTGGTGACTTTTTCGTAGTCGTGGTCGCCTGTTTTTTCACTGTAGTTTTGTTTTTCTTCTAAGCGGGATCAGCTTCTTTATTCTTCTTCGTTCTTCTGTAGTTGACTTTCTGTTTGGTGGCTCTGCAGAGTTGAATAAACTGGAGAACACGCGCTGTTAAGTATCGGAGTCTGTCACAGCTGGAGAACTTTTTTGGATCAGGCAGACCCTCTGCTAGTTTCAGTTTTCTCTTGTCGTTCACGTGATGCGTCTTCTCTTCATCAGAAGGTTCTTCTGCTGTCGTTTTTGTGACTTCGGTCGGCCAAAAGTCTTCCGTTTGATATAAGAAATCTGGCCCCTTGAACCATCGATGATCTCTGTTGAATGTTGCTGGTACGTCTCGTGTGGCATCGTCCGCCACGTTTAACTTTGTTGGAACCCAGCGCCAGTCGTTGACCTTGGAATTCTCTTCTATTGCTGCTAGACGATACGCTACGTAAGGTTTGTATGAGTGTGACCCTGTTCTTATCCAGGTTAGTACTGTCTTGCTGTCTGTCCAGAATATTTTGCGGTCTGGCTTCCTCTCGTGTTCTTCGACCACCGTCTCTGCGAGTCTGGTGCCCATGACTGCTGCTTGTATTTCCAGTCTTGGGATCGATGTCAACTTCAATGGCGCCACCTTTGCTTTGGCCATGATGAGAGATAGACCGACCTCGCCTTCTGTTGTTACTGTTCTCCAAAAGAGGACCGCTGTACTCAGCGGTCCTCTTTTGGAGAACAGTAACAACAACAGCTGACTCGCTGGCATCGCTGAAGACGTGGAGTTCTAAGGAGGTGACGTCGCTGTAGTCGAGATATCGCCGCGGGATCGCTACTTCGTGGAGGCTCTTCAGATGCCCCACCCATATTTCCCATTGCTCCGCCAGGTCTTCATCGATTTTGTCATCCCATGTTGTTCCTCTGCGCCAGACTTCTTGGAGTAATTGCTTTGCCCTGATTGTGACAGGCGAAGCGAAGCTGAGCGGATCGAAGAGCGACATTACTATTGTTAATGCTTCCCTTTTCATTGGCTGTTTACCTTCTATGAGTGTAGAAGGTATTCTTGCTAAATTGAGGTTGAAGGTGAGCTCGGCTGAGTCGATCTTCCATATGACTCCTAAGACTCGTTCAGTCTTTTCTTCTGTTTTGTAGAGTTCCATGTCTTCTGTTTGTTTGTCTTCTCCAAGTGATTCTAGGAGTGACGCTGAGTTCGATTTCCATTGTTTCAACTTGAAGCTGGCCTTCATGTGTACTTCTCGCACACTCTTCGTGATACGTTTGGCTTCTTCGAGGCTTCTGAAGCTATCTAAATAGTCGTCGACGTAATGCTTCTGTATGATCGCAGCTGCGTCTTCTGGGTGAGTTTCTTCGTGTTGTTTGGCGTTCAAGTTCTTGACGTAGATTGCTGTCGAAGGTGAACTCGATGCTCCGAAGATTAACGACATCATTCTGTACTCTTCTGAAGGTTGATCATCTCGTCGATCTCCGCGCCATAGGTACCGTAGTGCATCTCTATCTTCTGTTTGCAGATTGACTTGCATGAACATCTCTTTGATGTCCGCCGTGACTGCGACCAAATGTTGTCGGAATCGCATGACGATGCCTGGTAGTGACTGTAGTAAATCAGGACCTTTGAGCAGCATGTCGTTGAGTGCCACCCCTTTGGTCTTGGCCGCGGCGTCGTGGACTACACGAAGTTTGTCTGGCTTCATTGGGTTGATGACTGCGAAGTGAAGCAGGTACCATGCCTTGCCAGCTGTTTTCTGTTTCGGGGCAGGCTAAGCGTACCCCTTTGTGCTGAGAGCGTCCATTTGTTCGACGTATTTTTTCTTCAGCACGGGTTCACGATCGATTTTCTTTTCTATGCTGAAGAGCCTCTTCAGTGAATTTTCGTAGTTGTCTGGAAACTTGACATCTTCTTTGCGCCAGAGAAGACCGGTCTGGAATATTCGTTCCTCTATCTTTATTGTGTTTTTCTCTAGGATACGAAGTGCTCGTTCTTCCGGATCAGTCTTCGGTCTCTTGGGGTTAAGGCAGAGTGCGTCCATCTCGAAATAATGTTTCACGAGATCTTCTAGGTTCTCTTCTGGATCTTCTGTGACGTGTGACACGAAATCGATTTGCTGTCCAAATGTTCGTGTCTGGCTTCCGTGGAGTACCCAACCTAGTGGCGTGAGAGATGCCACTGGGTGGTTGCTGTCTCCTCTTCTTATGTCTGTTGTCAACAGAAGATGCCAATTGTCCTGTCCTATTAGCACTTGTGGCTTTGCATTGGCGTATGTGAGATGTCCCCGGATGTCAGATAAGTGTTGACACCCTTCCAGTAGTTCTTGAGGAAACCGTTGAGACGGGACTTGTAGATTCTTCACTGTGCGTGCTTGTACGAGTATTAGTTCTTCATGCTCGTTGAGCTCTTTTAGTTTTATGGTAACTCTTCTGGATGCTGATTCTGATGCCTTCATGGCATTGATAGTTTCTATTTTTAATGGGTCTATGGGTCCTGTTGCGCCGACGCTTGTTGCTATGCTATCGTCAACAAGAGTGACTGTTGACCCGTCGTCCATCAATACGAAGGTGTTGATAGCTCTCTTTGGCCCCTCCACCTGGATCGGAAGTATCTTCAAGTACGATTGCTTCTTACGAGTAGTTTTTGGTGGAGGTATATTCGGAGCTCTCCGTGGCAGTCGTCCCTGTCTGTGTCGATTCTGATGTGGCTTCCGTGCTGGCACCGCGGTCGCAAAGGTCTCTGGAGTGGCCTCTGACGATGACGGCTTCTGTTCCTTCGACCTTGTCAGCTGATTTTGCGATCGATGAGCTTGAACACGTTGACTATTCTTGAAACTTCAAGGTTTATTTCACTGTAGCACTATCTTGAATCTTGAAGCAGTATTCCCCACAATATCCGGCGAGCGAAGGACCATTAAATGTGCAGTACACACTTTCAGATGCTGGGTTGGTGGGGAATAAAAGTCCAGATTTCTTGCTTGTAGTTTCTTCTTTTATTTGCATTCTTCTTATTGTTGCTGGATCCGGAATGAGTCACCACTTTTTTTTTTTTTTAGCTATTGCGTCTCGCAGGTATACCACTAAGGTATTTACTGCTTAACCGGACTGTCCTGTGGCTGCCTTAAGCTTACTACACTTAAAGCCTCCAGCCAGGAGCAAAACTATTCTAAATTATTTCGCGAAGAATGGGCAAGAAACTACCGTTACTCTTTTAAAATGTTTTCCCAATATCTTTTATACATTAATTTTATGTAATGACACTGACATATTTTCATAAATTAATTGGCAAGGTACCGTCATCAATGAATTAGCAAGGTAACACGCAGGTACTCACCGGACACGGTTGTTTCGGGAGGTTCCTGTTTCGGATAAGGCGGGAGGAAACGCCCGGGTGTCATCACTGCGTGGATCGCCCGGAGGACACGGTGGAGGTCTGCCCGGCTTGGGTAGAGCATCGCCGTGTTCTCGTGGAGGCGATCGGTGGCGGGGATTTCTCGCGTCCGGCCCTGGTCCAGGCCATGGTACGAAGCGAGAGGGCATGGGAGGCCGTCACCTCCTTCTGTGAAGCAGTAATGCTCGCGAAGTAGGAGGCGGAACGCATGAGGAAGAGGCAGAATTCACGCCCTCACGTCCCTAGCCGCGGCAAGAGACGCCCAGGGCGTCGGGAATCGCAGGCCGATTCCCGGCCACCGTAGGCGCCTACGGTACGCCTACGTCGACGATGCGTTGTATTCCACGTGTGCCTCAAAGAGATGTCAGCAACTGAAGGGGTCCGATGGGACCGATGCCGGCCGGGGTCGCGGGAAAGTCCGAAAGGGATACCGTGGCCCCTGGCAACATACAGGCAACTGAAGGAACACGTGTGGGTTTTAGTCGGTAAGAGACTGACACGCCCTCCCGCTCCACACAGATCGGGATAATTTCATTGAAGATGTCCCACTCAAAATAAAAAAAACCGGCCAAGAGCGTGTCGGGCCACGCTCAGTGTAGGGTTCCGTAGTTTCCCGTCCGTCACAATAAGTGTTCCTGCTTGCTTATACGATTATACTACAAACTAAGTCCAGAAATTATTTTGTACAACTTTTTGTCATTTTTGTACAAAAACTGTTGTTTCCATCAAGTTCAAAATGATTTTCCTAAAAAGTCCTTATAAAGTTCTACTTTTCAGATTTTTTTCATATTTTCTAAACTTATGGTTCAAAAGTTAGAGGGGGGGGGACACATTGTTTTTTAAATACCTTTCCAACAATATATCACACGTTACATACAGGGTTGAAATTTAAAAAAAAAACACTTCCAACATATAGGGGGGCTACCCTAATAAATTTTTTTTTTTCAAATTTTTATTTTGCCACTGTCGGCGTTATTGATATACATATTGGTACCAAATTTCAGCTTTCTAGTGCTAGGTCACAGAGATTAAGCGAGGACGGACGGACGGACGGACGGACGGACGGACAGACAGACAGACAGACAGACATAGCGAAACTATAAGGGTTCGTAGTTGACTACGCAACCCTAAAAAGGAGCCGTAATAATAATAATTAATATTTTAAAATAGTTCCCTGAGAGATTCGTGACGACGCGCGACGATGCAGATTATAAATGGCTCTGACAGCTCTCTTTTGTAAAGTTAATAAGTACTAGCACTTTGCCCGCGGCTTCGCTCCCGTGGTCTTTCCCGCGGGACCCGTTATTTTTCCCGGGATATAAAGTAGCCTATGTTACTCCCTTATAACTAAGTTCTCTAATGGTAAAATAATTATTCAAATCGGTGAAGTAGTTTCGGGGCCTATTCAATACAAACAAACAAACAAACTATTAAATCTTTCCTCTTTATAATATTAATAATAAATACACATACACACCTACGGACTTAGATAAATCCCACTAGGGGATTACAAAAATAACACTATCTGATCCATAATACGTCATATGTGTCTTCCTGTACCTACTTGATCATGGTAATATGATTATTATTTTGTTATCTAAACGACTCCGACCCGCGGCAGCCACGTGTACCTACCTATCTATAATTATCTGTCCAACAACCCCAAATTTAATGGATAAAAAAAACATTTTCTCAAACATTCTTGGAAATTTGAGCATTATTTTAATAACCTTCTTCGAGATAAATCGAAATTACGATAGATACTGGTCGAATACATATGCGAGCGCCCGGCCGGCAATGTTTGTATGAAAATCAATATCTGCCGTGTTTAGCGGCCTAATAAATTACTATGACAATTCATATCTGTCGTGTTATTTAAAAATGGAACGAACTATTAACACATGGCAGTCAAGGAGGTAACTTATCAAAGATTTTATTTAAATTTCGATTTGGTTTGCAAATACAGCTGTTTAAATAAAAAAGAAACAAATGAACATAGGTAGGATTGGCGCGTTGTTCGTTATTGATTCTGTTTTTTTTATTTAAACAGCTCTATTTGCAAACCAAATCGTTTTTTTTTTTTTTGAATTTCCGCGCATTATTTGAGAAAAGTACTAACATGCCTTGGCCGCAACCAGGCATTGATGGACTCACATGGTGCCTCGGTCCACATTTTCACGATCATCCATGCATTTGATTTAAAATCCTAACTTGAATGACAAGTTATTTGCTGTGTCGGAGTGGTGCTATTGTATTGAGTGATGACTTTATAAATGCTTATCCTAAAAGTTGGCAACGTCGCAAATAGCTGTCAAATATTTACCTCTTTTGATTAATTTCTCTAGGGAAATAAGAAATATGGCTAACTAGTGAACTAAAATATTGATTATGAAATGCAATCATTAATATGGTGCCGATTCTCTTGTCACAAATGCCTCTAAACTAGACTAAAAATCACCAAAATTTAGTTTATTCCTGTCAAACGATGATTTCCCATTCTGAAATAGAACAGTGACAGAACTTAACTATATTTTAGTTTGACAGCACTAAGATAGTACTGAGATTTTAATTTAGTGAAAATGACAATTTTGCTATTCTGAATTTGACGTTTTTCACCAAAAATTTTAATTGTCTAAATAATTCTGAGTATTTTTAATCGCCACTAAAAATGGTGTGGAATATTTTTAGTTGTCATGAACTAAAATTCACACGAACTCCTCGACATCAGGTGCAAAAACAGTACAAACAGTAAATATTTTTCTTATCTTTTGCTCATATCTCGAAAATGGTGTGTACTATCGCAAAAATAATAAAAATTTCTACCCCGTTTATAAAATTCTTATATCCCTAATACTCAACACGTAGGTAATATTTTTTTCACCACTCCCGCACGAAAGAAGTGTCTTTCCTCTACGAAAACAGTGAGGAAAGTTGGTTTTTCCTCACTGCTTGAACAGTGAGGAAAGTTGGTTTTTCCTCACTGTTTGAACAGTGAGGAAAGTAATGTTCCCGTTCAGAAACTAACCTTGCCTGATTTTTTTATGTTAAGTTTTAAAGATATTTTAAAATATAAAGAATTATTTTGATTTGCTTTGTGTCTATTTAATTTATTTACCTATGATGACTGAATACTTTCTTGCTGGGAGTGGTGAAAAGTTTTGTATGCAACTTGTGAGCAAGTTCATTTGCTATTCGTTTTGTTGAGTTTCGCTTACTCAGGATTGAAATTTATAATCACTCGCTGCGCTCGTGATTCTATTTTTCAATCCTTCGTTCGCTCAAGACTCAAAAGCAAAACTCATAGGAAAAACGAACTTTCCTCACATGTTGGATAAATAACTATTTCACCACTCCCGCACGAAAGAAGTGTCTTTCCTCTACGAAAACAGTGAGGAAAGTTGGTTTTTCCTCACTGCTTGAACAGTGAGGAAAGTTGGTTTTTCCTCACTGTTTGAACAGTGAGGAAAGTAATGATCCCGTTCAGAAACTAACCTTGCCTGATTTTTTTATGTTAAGTTTTACAGATATTTAAAAAAATAAAGAATTATTTTGATTTGCTTTGTGTCTATTTAATTTATTTACCTATGATGACTGAATACTTTCTTGCTGGTCGTGGTGAAAAGTTTTGTATGCAACATGTGAGCAAGTTCATTTGCTATTCGTTTTGTTGAGTCTTTCACTTACTCAGGATTGAAATTTATAATCACTCGCTGCGCTCGTGATTCTATTTTTCAATCCTTCGTTCGCTCAAGACTCAAAATCAAAACTCATAGGAAAAACGAACTTTCCTCACATGTTGGATAAATAACTATTTCACCACTCCCGCACGAAAGAAGTGTCTTTCCTCTACGAAAACAGTGAGGAAAGTTGGTTTTTCCTCACTGCTTGAACAGTGAGGAAAGTTGGTTTTTCCTCACTGTTTGAACAGTGAGGAAAGTAATGATCCCGTTCAGAAACCTGATTTTTTTATGTTAAGTTTTAAAGATATTTTAAAAAATAAAGAATTATTTTGATTTGCTTTGTGTCTATTTAATTTATTTACCTATGATGACTGTATACTTTCTTGCTGGGCGTGGTGAAAAGTTTTGTATGCAACTTGTGAGCAAGTTCATTTGCTATTCGTTTTGTTGAGTCTTTCACTTACTCAGGATTGAAATTTATAATCACTCGCTGCGCTCGTGATTCTATTTTTCAATCCTTCGTTCGCTCAAGACTCAAAATCAAAACTCATAGGAAAAACGAACTTTCCTCACATGTTGGATAAATAACTATTTTAATTTTCTATAGGTACAAAAAGTAAACAATTCCGTATAAAACACGTCGAGAATGCCAACCCTGCACGCCTCCGGCTCTAAAAAAATTCACGGGGTATGGCAAACAAATGGGTGCGCCAAAGTTCACCTAAATTTTTAACTCCGATAATTGGAAATCCGAAAATGTTCTTCCTAACACTTTTCATCCTAACAATCACAATTCCTAACTACTCTGTCTCTAATGTTCATAATTCCGAAGCATTCAACTTCATAATGTCAGTAGCAATAAACATATAATATACTTTTATTTGTTTTCCTATATTTTCTCAACATAACCATCTTTTACACTATTATTCAAAGTCATATCTTTTTGTTTAGATTTCTTTTTATTCATAATAATCAGTATTATATACACTAATTTTGCGTAACTTTGTTGTCACATAACATACAATAAGAATAATAGTACCATACCATGGTACAAGTAGTTAAATACATGTTTTCATAATACACTTTTCAATTAAATTAGTTTAATATTAGCGGCTATAGCTTTCAAATAATCACTTTTATTGGTGTATTTTTGGAAGCCAGAGTCACGCTCCAGTCATTCAGTCAAGTTCCAGAAACGAATCGGTCTTATTCATAATTATTGGTTTAGGTTAGGTTAGAACTGTGACCACAACGCACGAGCCGAGCGAGCGAAGCGAGCGTGCCGCGGCACTGGCCGGCGAAGTGCCAGAACCGAATCAGTCCTATAGTTATTGGTTTAGGTACCTACGGTTAAAACTGCGGTATAAACTTTATGTTTAGGGATAAAAGCGTTATGATAAAAAACAGTAGGAGTTTAAATATATTTACTTTAATGATATTATTAATTACAATTTTCGGAAACATGAGTGTTATGAACATCGCCGGTAGCACTACAAATAGTATGAATGAAAACTTTAGGATGAAAAATTTTAGGAAGAGTGATCATTCGGATTACAAATCGTTAGGAAGAACAATTTCGGGTAAAGAACTTTAGTTGAGCCAATATGGACCCCAAACAAATAAGTATCACATGGAATCGCAATTGTCAAATTCGATTTTAGTTGTGTCAAAATAATTTCTAAATAGGTAGAGACTTTATATTGCAGAATAGCTTTAAGATTCTCATAGCCAAAAGTAAGGAATTTTAGTGATAGTTTAGTTAGTTTAATTCGGTGTACAAGAGAATCGGCACCTTGTAACACCGAATATTTAGTTTTAGATGTAAAAAAAAGTATTTGGTAACTTTCCAAATGCCTTTTCCAACGAGCAACGAGGCATTTCACACAAAGCAAAACAAAAAAAAAACCATTGGCTCGCTGGGAAACCAGAAAAACAGACATAAATGTTTGAAAATAAAAATGTGTGTTTTCGAATCAGCAACCATTCTTTGAAGGCTAGTCAATGAATTCACATCCACTTTGTGAGACAGCAAACAATACGAATTTGGTGCTATTAGCACAGATGAATACCTACAGAAGATTCACTCAGCAAAATCATTTCAGTAAAAAAACCGGTCAAGTGCGGGTCGGACTCGCGCATGAAGGGTTTCAGTACCATTAGGTAGGTAATAGGTAATACGGGCTGGTTTCCGCAACTCCACGTCAAAGCGCGTATTTTGCGTACGGGTGGGAAAAATCGGTTATTCGATCCACCCCAGCTCCTCAAAGAAGGCCAGCAATGCCTTGGTGTTACTGGCAATCTCGCGTAGGGTACCTGGGTTACCGAAGTACTTTGCCTTGTATTTAATGACCACCGGGCAGTTTAACAGCACATGAGCTGCTGTCTCGTCGTCCTCTATGCAGGCCCTGCAGAGCGGACTGTCTGTGACTCCTATGACAAAGAGTTGTCTATTAAATGACCCATGGCCAGTTATAGCTGCTGTAACCGTACGCAGCTGTTGTTTAGTTAGTCGGAGAACCTTTTTCGTGAGGCGGCCATCAATTGAAGGGAGTGCCTCCTTAGCCTACCTGCACTCGCCTTGGTCCGACCATAGTTTGTAATGCTGATCCCTAGTTCGTTTCCTTACCAGAGTGCGTAAGTAACCGAAGGGGAGTGGCACGATGGGTTCGGGCCCCACTTGTGCCATGCTCAATCCCCTTCTGGCAAGTTCGTCGGCACCATCGAGCCCAAGCGAACCGCTGTGTCCTTTGATCCATTGAATGGTTATTTTATTGAGGTCACCCACCTGGTTAAGGCACTGGTGGCACTCGTATATCAAACCAGAGTCCACAGTGTGACTGTTCAGCACTTGCAGAACAGCCATGCTGTTTGAGAGTATACGTATCGAGTGGTCCTTAACTTCCCTAGCCAGAATAGCTGAAGCGGCAAGAGAAATACCCATGCATTCGGCCTGGAACACTGTGTTATGGACTCCCAATGGTGTAGCTATGTGGATGTTGAAGTCATCCGAGAAGACTCCAGCACCTGTACCGCTACCTGTTTTGGATCCATCCGTGAAGATGCGCAGCTCTGTTGGGCGCAAGCCCTCACATCGGCGATCCTCGTGAAGTCTGTATCGTGGATTCTGTATTTTTTTATCAAAGATAAATTGTTTGGGTACCCGGTCATATATGACTTTCGTAATGGGGAACTCCTTGTAGAGTCCCTCAAGCAGCGCGGTTTGTGTGTCTCTTTTACCCCAGAGATTTGCTGCATTAAGTTAAGACGCACTGCCGCCATCGTCGCTTCCTGCTGTATGAACAGGTGCAGCGGTGGTAAAGCAAGGCTTCCATTGCAGCAGTCGGAGTAGTCCTCATGCAGCCTGTGGTTGCCATGCAGGACAGTCTTTGCATGCGTTGTAGTTTGTTGGTGTGACGGCGCGAATTTTGCCTCTCCCTCATGCGTTCCGCCTCCTCCTTCGCGAGAATTACTGCTTCGCAGAAGGAGGTGACGGCCTCCCATGCCCTCTCGCTCCGTACCATGGCCTGGACCAGGGCCGGACGCGAGAGATCCCCGCCACCGATCGCCTCCACGAGGATGCGGCGGTGTTCTGCCCAAGCCGGGCAGACCTCCACCGTATGCTCCACCGTGTTCTCCGGGCGATCCACGCAGTGATGACACCCGGGCGTTTCCTCCCGCCTGATACCGAACAGGAACCTCCCGAAACAGCCGTGTCCCGTGAGGACCTGCGTCAGGCCGAAGGTGAGGACGCCGTAGCGCCTCTCTAGCCACTCCTCAAAGAGGGGACTGATCGCCGCAATAGTGGCGTGCCCAGCACTGGGCTACGACAATCGCACTCTCCATGACGCCATGAGATCCCGTCGGAGCTCTGTCCGCTGTGCCACGATTTCTCGCGGCATCGGAGTCAAGCCCCGGCGTTTCGCCTCCTCGCGCCACTCCCAAATATGCGCGAGGACTTTTGCCTCCAGATCCCATGGCGGTAATCCAGCAAGGAGGCTCGCCGCCTCACCGGAGACCGTGCGGTATCCCCGGACCAGCCAGGTGGCCATGACCCTCTGGGACGCGTTCAACCGGCGGGCTGGCCACCGCCTCAACGAACGCGCCCACACCGGTATGCGAGCCCCCGTTAAATATTTATTTTATTCTGTTTTTAGTATTTGTTGTTATAGCGGCAACAGAAATACATCATCTGTGTTTCAACTGTCTATCACGGTTCATGAGATACAGCCTGGTGACAGACGGACAGACAGACGTACAGCGGAGTCTTAGTAATAGGGTCCCGTTTCACCCTTTGGGTACGGAACCCTAAAAAGCGACTCTTGCAACGACACAATAGTGCAATTCAGGTCGCACAGCGCTATTTATTTACAGTTAGGTATATTCACCTAGAAGCTGCCTGTTTTTCTATCGCGTAACTCTTATCGACTTAGCGGGGGCACTACCGTGCCCCCAGATATTATCTTCAGACTATTTATAAGTTACGCTCACTGATTTGAATTGGTACCATCTGTAGGTAGGTACTCATCTGTGGCATTTAGGTAAACCATGACAACGTGGTTCTCAGTCTCTTTAGGGTTCCGCAACCAAATGGTAAGAACGAAATCCTTAGGTGGCTCCATAATTTCATTATGTCCGCCTGTCCAGAAGCCACACAGCCATTTTACTCGGAGACTATTTTTGCACTACGTATATATTGGAAATAGGTGTCTGCGTGTCCCTAGAGAACTGTGTACTTATACAAAAAAAAAACGGCCATGTGATTGTCGGACCACGCACAATGAAGGGTTCCGTAGTTGGTATGAATTTATCCCAAATACAAACTTAACATTGTTTCCAACTGCAAATAAGTTGTAAGCACTGAGAAACTGCTGAGAGATTTGTTGCCACGTTATTTTAAGACTAAGTAGGTATAGACTTCTTAACTTAATAGGTTTTCCTGTAATCAATGAATATAGAACCACTCACACACTCAGTATTTTTTTCAAAATTTTAGGCTCATTCGTTTCAGAGATAAGGGTGGTCAATTTTCAACTATTTTCTTAAATATATTTTAAAAAAAAATTAGAGCCTCGCAATAAGCACTTTCATTTATGTCACTTATAGGTACACACACGGTACACTGTACAACTTTTTTTTAATTTTCTTGTTTTCCCCAAAAAATGACCTCAAATTCATTTATTTACTTTACACGCTTTGGGTCTCAGAAATACATACCTGTGTGTTTCAACTATATCGGTCCATTAGATTCGGAGCAAATTGGCTGTGACAGACAGACAGACAGACAGACGAGTGATTCTCTAAAGGTTTCGTTTTTTGCTTATAAGCTACGAAACCCTAAAAAAAAAAACACTGTGGTGGCACTCCCCATTCATATTTCCCATCACTAAAATGAATGAAAAAAATACTCATTGCGCATTAGCGTGTTGGGTAGATATTGTAGGATCATTAAAAAGATGATGTTTATTGGTGACTGCATGGGATATTTTCAATTACAACCGCAAAAATAACTGATACATCGTTTTTTTTTTGGAGAAATAGGTACGCTTCGCAGCCGTCCATGTCAAGTCGTTTAGCTATTCCCCGCTAGATGGCGTTAAGATAAAAACACCAAAATTAATGAGAATTATTTTTAATAATAATTTATCACAAAGTTAAATATTGTGTAGATGTAAACATTAAACAGATTATTCATAGTAATAAATACTTGTTAAATTACATTAATTATTGCAACCACATAAATACAACATGTTCATGAATATTCTTACTTCAATCAAATACAGTTTGTCCAGTATATTTTGGGTGCACTAAAATATAAAAGCAGATGTGCTGTTATGGAGTATTTTACGCCACTTCTTCCCAGCTAAAGCACTAGGAAGTGGTGAAGGGCGGGCGTTTTGGAGATCTATCCCATGTAATTTTGACGTTCAAAAAGTGCTGAATCTCAGCCTCAGAAATCTTTATTCCGAGGCGATATAAACTAATTTTCCATCCATATTCTACTACTGTGGGCTCCTTCATACACTCAATGCAAAACTTATATGCAGTCCATTGTGAGGATCAAAATTCTAGATTTAACTTTCTTAACTTACACAATGAAGTACATGGGGCATTATATTTATTATAATTTTAGTATAGGCGACCTTGTTATTGATTCATGGCTTTTGACAAAACTCAACCAAAAACGAGTTAGCGAGCAACGATCAGCGGGTGCGCGACGGCAATGAGCGATTACGCGCTGGTATGCTCATGTAAGTCCCAAGTGAGTCTCTCAGCGAGAGTTCTGCCTGCCAAGCGATCGTCTCTGAACGAGGACTCGCTGGTGTTGTGAACAGGCAGCGCTCAAATATATATATATATATATATCTTTTTTTATTACACCTACAATCTTTTGAATGTTTCTTGAGGGAGAGAATGGTTGATAACTAGTCGCTTCCTCGTCGGTGGTGGGACACGTGCATTAGGTTGAAACTATCTGACGGCCACATTGGTCTTGTCGTAAAAATGTTGACGTTTTATGACATATGAAAGTGACATTCAACATTTGGGCGGTAATTTAAAGACTACAAAAATGTGTTATTTTTTATGTACAACGGGGAAGCTCTTGGCCTGCGTCTCACCTGATGGTAAGTGACGATGAGGCCGAAGGTGGAAGCAAACTTCACCAAGAATCCTCACTGGCTATCTTACCTCCAACTGCCGAAACACAACAATGTTGTGCCACAACAACATTGCTGCTATGGCGACATTAATAAGATGATGGTAGCTAGCCAGGCGGACTTAGAACAAGCCCTACCACCACATACCCGAGCAGAAAATTTTGCCACCGTGGGAATCCATCCCGGGACCTCTGGGTCTGAGACAGGGACCTCTGGGTCTGGGTCTGACCTGTCGACCCAGAGGCAGTTATATGTTAGGAATCCATAATCAAAATGCGCAAATGCGAATTTTAATGTACAAAAGTATTCGCATATAAAATAGGAAGACTGACAAGCTCCTCAAACTACATTGCACTATCCCGTAATACTTATAAATACTGCCCAATTACATCACAGCATTCAACAACAAAGATTGAAACAAAGACGCCATCTTTAAAAAAAAAATGCGACAAAGTTGACATTGACAGCTGTCAAATAGGATACTTTTTCTTCTTCTAGCTTTTGGTTGTAGCTCTGTCCAGTTGTGTCAGTTGGTGTGCAATCCTTTCCTCTCGGGCCCGCCTGGCTTGGCCAATTCCTCGTTTCTCTGCGAATTTCACTACAAAGGTCTCGACTGGCATTTTACCTGAAAATTTGTAATAAATAAATTAACTATTATACTTTCAACATTATT
This sequence comes from Xanthia togata, assembly GCA_963853775.1. Taxonomy (NCBI): domain Eukaryota; kingdom Metazoa; phylum Arthropoda; class Insecta; order Lepidoptera; family Noctuidae; genus Xanthia; species Xanthia togata. The sequence continues at coordinate 5,857,004 of OY970817.1, read as the reverse complement.
TTATTTTCTAACATAAACTTCCTCAGAAACTAGCAGGCAGGATAGTAAGAAGATCATTATTTAGGTTTTTTTTTAAATATCAGCTCTTGGCAGCCTGGACCGCAAAAAATGCAACAAATTCAATACAAACCTGTTAAGAACTGCTCCGCAATGACCTCTGACTCCTCATCAGCTTTCAACGCAGCCTCCTTCAGACAATCCCTGATCCGATGCGGATCATACATTTCTGCTAATTTCATGTGCTTTCTACAAAGATAATGAGAGACATGCTGTGTTGAGTCTGATTGTGGCAGCTATGCAAGGGAAAAACTAAAGAACCAATGAATCTATGTGTGACAGATGGCTAGAAATGTGGTAAAATACTGAGATGGCTGCTGGAGTTCTGACATCATCATTCTCCTGCTCTGATCCCAATTTATTTAGGGTCGGCGCAACATGTCCCTTTCTTCCACACTTCTCTATTAGTCGTCATCTCGTCCATCCATTATGGATGAAAGTTTGGTCTTCCCCTACTCTTATAGCCATCGACATTCACACTCAAAACTTTCCTCACGACAGTTTCCTCATTCCTCTGCATCACATGCCCATACCATGACAACCAATTTCCCCAGAACTTTTAGGTCAGTTCTGACAGAAAGAAGTAAAAGAAAGATAAATTGTTTGGATAGAGATCAGATGTAACATAACATCATGCCCTGTTTCCCTGAAGGGTTGGGCAGAGGTGTACATGTAATACACTCACATTTTGCCAGTTATGTTTTTTAAGTCCCATGCAATAGGGGGCGAGCCTATTGCCACCAATCGGGCACAATTCCAGACTCGAGGCTACTACTGAGTAATTCCTGTTCGAAAAACCCAATAATACTTTGCCCGATTTGGGAATCGAACCCAGGACCTCATGCTCAGCAGTATCGCTTGCGATCACTAGACCAACGAGGCAGTCAGATCAGATGTTTGGATGAATAAAGCATAAGTACTGCATCAACCCTTAATAAATTAGGTTAAGGTCAGGGGTCAGGGGGATATGGTTATGTGCTTACCTATTCAATTCCTCAAAGTTCATCTTCATTTGTACGATAGTAGATATACGGTCAATAACTTCAGTCTTTAAATCGTCCAACGCTTGTTGTTTAACGATGTTTTCTTGAGCTATGAGCTCGATGCTGTTCATCAACTCTTCTGTTTCAAGATCCAGTTCTACGAGCTGAGGGTTTACTTCAATTATTTTGTCCTGGAAATTGTAATGACAATATTTGGTAAGAGTATGGATATTTTATGACATGGTCATGCAGTAAATACTTTATCCTTTTCAGTTTATGTATAGACAGATAATTTTAATGAACTTTTCAAATATTCAATAACTAGAATTTCTCAGTAGCAGCCCGGAGTCTGGATGTGTGCCTGATAGATGGCAATAGGCATGCCCCCTATTACATGGGACTTAAAAATAACTGGTTATAATATGTGGGTGTACACACGGCTACACACAGGTACACCTCCGCTTATCCCTGCGGGGATTTGAGGCGTGTGTATTCCAATTTACAGTAAACTGAACTTATAACAAATTACAGTGAGGCATAGGAGCTTACCAGACTAAACTAATGAGATATATCATTTTAGTTACAGTATCTCACCTGTAAATCAGTATTCTGTAGGATCTCCTGCAGCTCCTCGATACAGCAGTCATTTAATTCCGGGAACATTAAAGACTGGCCACTATAGTTTGATTGCGGACTCACATCGTTGCTCTTTGACTCATCAGAATTTGATAACTTCGGCATGGATTTCTGGAACTCTCTTATAATAGCTTGAACAACACGGCCCAAGTCGGAGTGTAAGGTATAGTTCAACAAACCAGGAGCTCCAATAACTTGGTTCGAATTTTCTCCGATCCACGGATGAGGTATGGGCGGATTTACGAATAAGGAAGGTTTTTCATTAGGAAATTCAGGTCCCAATAACACTGATAAGCTCATATTTTTACCGTCAGCGACGAACTCGACTCGATATTCCGCATTTTCATCAACTTCGACGACGTGATCATTGAAGATTTTTAACGTGTCAATTTGACGCTTCCTCAAATCTTGCTCGCTGTAATATTGACGTGGCAGCATCTTTAGTCAACGTATTTACTGAAAAGATAACACCAGATGAGTGAAAGTTGTTAAAATTGATGTTTTTTAGCACAAAATTTGTTGACACCATTGGTTCTTTTATGTTTTTGTGTTATTTGGTAAACTTTTAACACAAATCGTGTGAAGGAATATGATTTTCATACCTGCTATTTAAATTTATAAAATGCTTATAGGAAGAATTTTTTAATTAAAGTTAAACAAAGTGGCTAAGAATTTCCAAAATAATAATTCGTGCGATCAATAAGAAACTTACAGTCAGTTTTCTTTGCAACAATTTGTTTGTTTTATTTTCCTATATTACTGTCATCCACAGTATTATAAGAATTTCATTGGCTTCCTCAAGCGTAATTTGATATTTGACCAATCAAAAAAGCCTTTGTTATCGATTGGAAAGATACACGTAAAAGGAAACAAAGAGGCTTCTAGCAGAAGTGTCAAACTCTACGTCAAATACGTCAATCAAACCGAATGCGTTTAATTACACCAGAATCTCAATCTCCTGTTGATGACAAAACATAGGCAAACAATATTATTCTATTATTTGTTTCAAACAAGAGTAATTGGTTGCATTTATATTGTATGTTGTTATAAAAAGCTTATCTTTATTTTAGCGAGTGTTTGTTTGCAACAAACAACCCTGCATCAAACAAACCGTTATTTTTTAATGTATAAAAATATAGATGTCGCTCATAGCCATATTCTACCACTGACAAGCAGACTAGGTACTGTGAAAGTGGTGGGTAAGCAGAGACGAACGTATCTCACAACCCACAGGCTAAAGGATGATTTCCACCAAACGGCTCGCATCGTATCGGATCGGAACGGATTTTACAATCTTTGAACGATATAATCGTGTACCTACACAGTAATAAAACTCTTATTGCCTTTAAAGCAGTATATAAACATTTAACTACGCTGTTATGAAGTTAACGAACCAAACTAGGTTTCAATTATTTTTTTTATAAAAAGTTGGAATACTTGGTTAAAATGTTTATTTCAAAGGCGTCTTGAACATTGATGCAGTCCGTCAGTGTATATTAAAACCTTCCTCATGAAACACCCGGTCCATTTGGTGAAAACCGTTTGAAAATCCGTTCGGTAGTTTTTGAGTTTATCGCGTTCAGACAGACAGACAGACGCGGCGGGGGACTTTGTTTTATACATATATGTAAAGATAATTATGTAAGGATTAATAAAGATTTTTGTGAGTTTGTACCTATAGGTACATAATTAGGGGGTACCTTATCTTCAGAACTACCTACTGATTGATTCCGAAAATTCTTTCACTAATAGGAAGCTATAGTACTGTCGAGTGTCATTGGATATACATGGTCAAATTTAATTAGCTAGCGAAACTCTGGATATCTAAACATGATAAAACAAAAAGCAAAAATATTTTTGACATTTTTGCGGATAAACGACCGCCCGTATGTAGTGTAGTTATTGGAATACTTACTAGTTTTTTTTTTTGGTGTAAACTTTACAGACGTACAGCCGCCAGCAAATCAACCTACTGCAATCTGTCAAAGGAGATGTTCCAAATCCGGCCTAGTATATTATAGAAAAATCGAGAAAAATCTATGAATTTCTGGCGGAAGTTTTGTCGATTTATAGCGACAAATCTGATTTTATAACTCATTTAAATTTAAACGATTGTGATATTATTATTTTGGTTCTCTCTATTTTGATTTTCTGCAACGAAAATATTCTTTTTCCTTTATCAGATCTGAAGAGATGACAGTTCTGGACATAAAGACCACGGACAGATCGCGGTCAACGACCCCGAAGCCGCCACTACTGAATTTTGATTCGTGAAATTATGTTTGTCAAGTACGAGGCTAGACTACTTTAGCTAATAAAATATCGCAATGGCAATACCAATGCGCTGTACTTAAGACGAACAACTTGATACTGTCATCAAATAAAATCATTTAAAAATAGAACGAATTTGAAAGCCTTATCTTTCTAGGTGGTCATTTTTCAAACTTAGTTATGTTTGGTTTAAACTGACTGACAAAACATTCTAAGTCAGAATTCAAATTGATGAAAAGTTTAGTTATTATCAATTTCAATACTCTCTTCCCGCCATACCATCTTTGATCGTTAAGGCCACTTCAGTATAATGGGGCTATTATGGAGATTATAGTATAGGAAGTAAGAGCGAGCGAAGCGAGCTCGATATTTTTAGCATCCCGCTTCGAATAAGTTAGCTTTTCTTTCTCTTCATACAGAAATCGAAGTTAATTTATCAACTTATGCAGAAAAGTTTGAGATTTATGAAAATATTTTTGATGCAAGAGAGAGCAAAGCGAGCTTGAAAATTTTTGCACCCGGCCTGGGAAAGATTAGACTTTCTAAGAGAATGCGGAAGTTGCAGGGGTTCATTCAATACAAAGTCAGAGTCGATAAAAATACAGTATTTAAGCGTAGGTATCTACTCTTACTACTTTTGTAGATTATAAAGTAGTTTAGGGGCATGAGGCTGGGTGTAAAGTTCACTCATCCACCATAGAAAAGGGAGGATCCTAAAACCAGACGGGTGTTGTGTCTGGCGGGCCGACTGCCCAACTGTTGATGTCGGATAGTCTTATATGTCGTTCGCGCGGTAAACTCTAATTGCGCGATGCAGGATTTGTGTGACGTCATGTCTTTGATGCGTAGTTCGTGATAATAGAGTACGGAGGTGGGCCACCCCAAGGGAGGTCGATCTCTGGATTTATATTCTAGTTTCACACATTTCGGGGCTTAAGCCCCCAGAACCGCCCACTGCCTACGGCCCTGACTGAAGCTAACTCAAAAACTACCCAGGAAAAGTTAATAACATTTATAATATAAGGGACCACGCAAATTAAAAAAATATTTTTCAAAATCGGTTCACAATTTTATTGACGAAAATATCGAGGGAAAAACATAAAAATGGGTAAGTAAAGCCTTTCCTCTGCGTTTCTATATTTAGGTACGACATAAATAACTTTTATGCGCATAAAAAGTCAGGACCTGCTAATTTTCCGTCATACAGTAGGTAAATTTCAGCTATCATAGTCAAATTACAGGCTGCCAAATAATAGGCAGCGCCATATTGTTTTGCAGATTATTTTTAAGTGGTTATTCACTGTCATTAGCTTTTGCAAGAATCATTTCCTGTCACGATTTCATAAAACGTGTTGTTTTAAGGTTGAATAATATGTATACCATGTCATTAATACCTACCTCTTTGCAGGGCAAACGCCTCATCCCATACACTAGCACAGCTTAATACAGATGGTTCACTCCGCAAAATCATCTTTAGTATAATAATAATATTATTATGAAGAGGAAAGACTTCTTTGTTTGTTTGTTTGTACCGAATAAGCTCCAAAACTACTGGACCGATTTGAACCATTTTTCACCCATAGAAATTTATCTTTCTATTGGTGATTAAATGGACAAAAATATCTTTCCTCTTTATAATATTATTATTATATTGTTAGTGTATTAGTATATATTAAAAAAAAACATTAATGATGACGGTGGTGGATGGTTTATGTGGACCTGCATGAATGTATGTAGGGTATGCTCCCTCGTAACCACTAAACGGCTGAACCGATTTTGATGGATGATATGTCGTTGCGGTAAGCAACGTCATTCGGATCTTCAATCACTCCGCGATTCGGCATACTTAGCTGGACGGAAAAATACATATTCAATGTTACTGTTCGGTTGTGCCGACTCGTGCCGACCCGAACAACTGTGTAACACCCTTTAGCTAGGCTAGGATTTTACATACCTACTCAGTTTTTCCTATTTGCCCATAAATGTAAGTAAACACAACGTAGGTTCCTTACTTAAGTGTTAATTAGTCATTATTGAATTAAACATCGCACACAGATAATTTGCGAAAGGCAGACAACGAATAAAAAAAAAAGTCTGACAAGAAGTAACTGCATTGTAGAGGTCAGATAGGCAGGTAGACATCCACAATGCAGTTACTCTTTGTCAGACATTTTTTTTTGAATTCGTTGTCTGACTTTCGGGTTTCTGAATAGTATCGACGAAATAAAGAGATAATTCATTTATTTGGTTATTTATTTTTATATTTCAAGCACAAAAATGTACAGAGGCGGACTTAATGCCACAGGCGTTTTCTACCAGTCAACCATTGGGTGATGCAAAGACAAACGGTGTGGTTGGAGTGGTTATAATGTAGGTATACAGATAAAAAGTCCAAATACATTTTACATTACGATTTTAAAATAATAATATTAATAATATGTACAAGTACCTATATATTACATAAAAAGTGGGGGGGGGGATAATTATAGGGCATCAAAAAATTCTTCCGCATCGCTGTCAACAGGAAAATGCCCAAAAAAAAGGCTGGCTGCATTGCCACGTTGAATGGCAATGCTGATTTTTTGGCCAAAGAATAGGCCAGCCCTCTGGTCACGTGAAGAGTCGAACAGCCGCTTGGCGATGTCTGGAAAAACTAAGTGGGCACTCGGACCCCATGGCCCTAGTGTTTCAACCCCAAAAGGCTCAAACATATAAGTCCCAATAAGATTGGAGTATTTGCGCCGTTTGATGTTTTCCGCACCTGCAGCAGCAGCCCCAGCACAGCCCGCCGTGCTAAGAAGGTGGGATGGCGCAAGGGTGTCGACGCACGTTGCATCCCACACCAATTTTACATTACGGCATGCAACATTTTCAAACAATAGAAATTATAATCAATAATATGTATATAACATCACACCTTGTTTCCCCGAAGGGTTGGGCAGAGGTGTACCTATAGTGCACTTACATTTGACGTTTGACATTTGACGTTTGACATTTGGTCTAGTGGTCGCAAGTGCTACTGCTGAGCATGAAGTGGGTTCGATGAAGTTGTAGCAGGCAATGTGCTATTGGGTTTTTCTTTAGAATTTCTCAGTAGCAGCCCGAGGTCTGGACTTAAACATAACAGGCGAAATGTGGGTGTACTATAGTCAATAATACACTCGGCGTCACAAAAATCGCACCTCTTTAAGAATTCCCTTCAAAGTCATTTTAACCCCATTAATCAATGGTACACATATGACTATAAGGTATCATTGGAAAGGCAATTTATTTGAAATTCAGAATAAATCAATAAATTTGGTTTTTTGTTTGCCAGGGAATAAAAAAAACACGCTAATGCAAATGATTAAAAACTTAAATTTTATTTTATCAGTGTAAATTTTAAAAAAGTCCATAAAATCAACTTAAAACCTAGTGTTACCCCCCCTAGCTCTGATGACAGCTTCCATGCGTTCTCTCATGGACCTAATTAATGTGACAACAGTCTCTTGAGGAATGTTGTCCCATTCTGCAACGACGGCATCTTGGAGGTCTTGGAGAGTGGTAGGGGTAGGATCACGTGCCCGTACTCGCCGTTTCAGTTCATCCCAAAGGTGCTCGATAGGGTTCAGGTCTGGACTTCGCGCCGGCCAGCGCATAACAGGGATTCCAACTTCTTGCAGGTAGTCTCTTACAATTAATGCGGTGTGACAGCGCGCGTTATCGTGCATTAACGTGAACCCACTGCCAACAAAACCCGCATAAGGGACAACCTGCTCCTCTAAGATCTCTGTTATGTACCGAGGAGCAGTCAGCGACCCTTGCCCGCAAGCACTTCCAGTCCGAGAAACACACACAAGGTTCGTTTTGCCTTCGATTGCCGCCCCAGAACATGCACGAGCCACCCCCGTATTCCACTGTCTCTTGAATACAGGCTTGTGCGAATCGTTCCCCTTGCCTCCTGTACACTCTTCTACGCCTGTCGTTGCAGAAAAGACACACCCTCGTCTCATCCGGGAAGAGTACAGCCCTCCATTGGTCTATTGTCCAATCCACATGGTCACGGGCAAATTGCAACCGGTCTCTCCTATGCTGTGCAGTCAATTTTGGCCCTGTAGCAGCCCTGTGAGCTGCAATTTTCTTCTCCTTCATTCTTCTTCTAATCGTGGAGACGCTGACAGAAGTTCTGCGAGCTGATCGCAGTTGTTGTTGCAGCTCAACAGCATTGGAGAACCGATTACGTAAAGACGTTGAAATAATGAAGCGATCGTCTCTTTCGGATGTGCACCGTTGTCTTCCAGATCCACGTCTTCGGATATAGCCACCAGTCTCTTGGAAGCGTTGGAACACTCGTCGAACGGCAAAACGACTCAAGTTCAGTTGCCGAGCAACATCACATTGCCGCATCCCTGATTGCAGTAGTGCAATGACTTGAGCGGCTTCATCTGCAGTGGTATCCATCTTCTGGGGTATTTTTCTTGCTGCAGCTGTTCACGTGTGTTCACTTCAAAGGTTGGATAGTGACCTGGGTCGCCCGTTTTATACCCTTGTAGGGAGGTGCAATTAGTGGCCGTTGTAATGCGTATTTTGACAACATTTTCTTTAACGTTACGCGCTAATGAGATCTGTTGTGTTTAGGAATTCTAACTGTTGTTAATTTAAAGGTCGTTAAACATACTTTCAATTGATACCAATATTAAATAGGGTTTAATGTATACGTTGATAGCGGGACTTGCTTGAAACTTATTTTCGGAGAGGTGCGATTTTTGTGACGCTGAGTGTAGAATGGAATTAATTATTAATAGTAGGTATAGTTCAATTCAAACTTAATGGCGCCTCGGAAGTTAGTTACTCGCTGCGCAGTACCGCACCCCTCATCCCCGCTGACACATAAATTCGTTACTGCGCAGCGACTCGCCTCATGTTCCGAGGCGCCATTAAGTTTGAATCGAGCTGTACATTATGATACAAGTGTGTGTGCTTTGTAGTCACCGTTTTTTTGTTATCATACTTGTAATTCTGAATGTTTCATGTTATTAATATTTTGATAATTTTAATTCCTTTAGCTTCCGCAAGCGGTTTCGCCCGCGTGATATCTTTATAAATCATAGCCTATGTTACTCAGTGATGCTGATGATTCTACTGGTGAAAGATTTTTTTAAATCAATCCAGTAGTTTTTGAGTTTATTCATTACAAACAAAAATACGAATCTATTCTGTTTATTATATTATTATTGTAGAATAAAGATTGCAATGTATGTAGGAGACATTGCAATGTAATATGGATAAAGCCGTCATATAGTTATAGCTATATCCCTAGGAATATAGCTATACATATACGGTAATTTAGTTAAATGAAAGCGGTTCATAACCGTCGGAGTAATAATTTTGTTACTGCGACCGATTTCGACGTAGCGCTCGCCGGGCGGAGTTGGTCACAGTTCTATGGATATCCCCCTGTAATAAAAAAAAAGTGGTATGTCAGACTCTTACTGATTAAAACCACCCCGGTGTTCCGTCTCACACTTGCACCGAGGATCACGGGATCTAATGCTACTTCCGCGATCCCCGGACCGCCTCTGCGGGCCACCTCGAGTTAGGACCTCACTCCCCAGTGAGGTGTTAAACTCCCCCCTTATGTCATAGAGAGGCACGCGTGGAACCTACTACCATCTTCATCCTACTACGCTACCATCTCGGGTCCTAAGGAGTAGGGAGCGATGGATTTCCCCAGATCCGTCGCCCCTGGACCCATTTAGGGGGGCTTGATGAGGGCATTATCCGGCCTCCGCCGACGCCCGGTGCGTCTGCTGCGGATCGGGTTAGCGGAAGCAATCTCCCGCTCCCTTTCCACAGCCTCCTTCTGCGAAATGACTGTTTCGCAAAAGAATACCACCGCTTAACCTAACCTATTCTATTTGGTCAGGGTACCCTAATACGAGTTATTTTGTCCGATTTCGAGGTAGCGCTCGCCTGGCGGAGTTGGTCACAGTTCTATGAATATCCCTCCGTAATAATAAAAAAGTGGAATGTCAGACTCTTACTGACTAAAACTCTTACTACTACCCGGTGTTCTGTCTCACACTTGCACCGGGGATCACGGGATTTAATGCTACTTCCGCGAACCCCGGCACGCCTCTGCGGGCCACCTCGAGTTAGGGGGAGTGAGGTGTTAAACTCCCCCCTTACGCCATAGAGAGGCACGCGTGGAACACTACGCGCTACCATCTCGGGTCCTAAGGAGTAGGAAGCGACGGATTTCCCCAAATCCGTCGCCCCTGGACCTATTTAGGGGCTGGAAGAGGGCATTATCCGCCCTCCGCCGACGCCCGGTGCGTCTGCTGCGGATCGGGTTAGCGGAAGCAATCTCCCGTTCCCTTTCCACAGCCTCCTTCTGCGAAATGACTGTTTCGCAAAAGAATACCACCGCTTAACCTAACCTATTCTATTTGGTCAGGGTACCCTAATACGAGTTATTTTGTTCGATTTTGTTCGTATCATATTTTACTGTTAAAATTCAGATACAAAATTACTATGACTATGACATACACATTATTAGTAGTACTTGTTAAAATGTTAAGAATATCGTATAATTTTACAATGTTCGTAAATATGTGAGCACCATGCATATATCACATAATTAATTTATGTCATTCCTTCATTTTTCATTCTTTTTACCTATCGTGGTATAGTAATCTTATTCTTGGTGCTTATTAATATAATTATATAATTAATGTATACAAGATATTGTGAAAATATTTTAAAAGAGTAACGGTGGAGTTTCTTGCCCATTCTTCTCCATACGAAAACTACCTTTTGGAATGGGCGACTAGAATATTTTTTTTGTTTTTTTGTAAATGTTGACGTTCATAAGTGCCTTTTTTGTGCCTTATTGAAATAAATTATTTGACTTTGACTTTGACATAGAACAAGCAACATAATTTTCTGCAAGTTGTCTATTCATCAAACAATAAATATAAACGCAGACGCACGTTTCGGTGAAATTATATTTAATGCGCGAACTTGACCCAAATGAAGTTGTAAGAAAAAGACACTAACTTTTTTTTTTATAGTTAGTGGTAAACGAAGACGAACTGTCATCTGATATTTTAATCTTGATTTTCATACGAAGGTTAGGAAGGTAGTATACACATATAAAATAAACCCTGTCCGATCTGTGAGGGTGTTGTTAGGTATCGTACTGAGAGTACGGAGTTCTATGGGCAATTTTACTTTAATTTTAATTTTATTTTTTTGGGGCGCGGATGATCGTCGTTTAGCGTGTGTCTACAAGTTATAAGTTCATAACTTATGTTATGACCCCTGTTGAAAATTTACAATTTTTTTATGGATTTGAGTAGGGGTAATTTTGGTAGGTACAAAAAATGAAAATTTTAAATAGCCATTTTTTTTTTTTTTTATTACTTTTTGTAGTAATGTTATTGCAGTAACCTTTGTGACTCTTTCGCATCGAACAGGTAGTTTTTTACATATTGTCGGTCAAATTGAATGGATTTTGTTTAGATGTCGAAACTCCGCAGACGATGTATATCAATATCAAAAAAATCAAGTCTGTTGTATGGGAGCCCCCCTTAAATATTTATTTTGTTCGGTTTTTATATTTGTTGTTATAGCGGCAACAGACATACATCATCTGTGAAAATTTCAACTGTCTAACTATCACGGTTCATGAGATACAGCCTGGTGACAGACGGACGGACGGACAGCGAAGCTTAGTAATAGGGTTCCGTTTTTACTCTTTGGGTAAGGAACCCTAAAAACGGTTTGATGACTGTTTTTTGGGGTCAAACTCCCCTTTTAGTGATGTTACTTGAAGTACCTAAGAGTTGAGCAAATCTGTTTCTATTTATTTTATCGTGTTTATATATCTAAACCCATCACGTATGTGAAGTTAACACAAATTAAAATAGTTTTTTTTTAAATTGATATTTCAAGTGACTACCTGAAGTTGATGACCCCAAAAAAAACGTCATCAAATCAATTTATTTTTGTTTTATTATGTTTAGATGTCGATACCCATCACATCTGCGGCGTTTCGCTAGCTAATTTAATTTGAACCTGTATATAGGTTCGGTGGGTATACCCGAAGCTCTACTACTTACTATACCCCAGTCGCTTTAGCATGGCAAAATAGCGGTCATTGCCCTTTCCCTAACATCTCTCCGTAGACACCCCAACAATAAACTATTATTGGAACATGTTGAATCACGATAGATATTGATTCAGGACGTTAATGGACATTATTTCAGTTTTTGAAATAAAGAATGCTAGACAATTTTGGTGGGTCAATGATCGATATTGCTACGTTGAAGTGATTCGGGTATATTGAAATTTGAATCAGATCTTTATATATTTATTTAAATGGTTACTTTATTCATAGCATTGCTGTGGCAATGTACGCACGCGACATAAAAATAAACTAAAATAGAATGTGGTATTTTCGATTTAAAATTTTACATTAGGTACGATAGGTCAAAATGATACGTGCTCTGGATATTCATATTTTTACTACAAGGATGTACAATGTTCGTACCATCGAAGAACTTCATATCTAAGTGCAGTTTGAAAACAAAATACCGTGAACACGATGCCCAACATCTGTTACCGCCCCGGTTCTATAGCGGCCAAGCGCTGCAAGCAGAAATAGTCCTTACGGTGTATAGATATGAACTTCTTCGATGGTACTTAATACGGTTAAGCGTAGTAAACGCCCGGTTTCTGGAACAATAATCAACACAAAAATAGCTAGCAAAGGCAAATAATTGTCGAGGGCGCGTAAACTGCTGTGATTGGTTGAATAACTCATCGACAGACAATCGCATTACCTACTTGAATTGCGTTTAATTTTGACGCGTCCATAATTTTAGTTCCAGAAACAGGGCGTTAGCGTCGTGTAATTTAAAAATGGAACGAAATTTTATCTTGGACACAATATCGCAACCAAGGAGGTAACACACTCGATTTTCTAAGATAATCAATCAAAGATTTTATTTAAAAGAAACAATTGTATTGGCGCGTGAAACATTATCGTTGTTCGTCATTGATTCTGGTTTTTTTTTTTAATTAACTTAGTTTTTATTTCCGCGCATTATTTGAGAAAAGTATACAGCCTTGGCCGCAACCAGGCATTGATGGATTCACGTATGACTCACATTTTCACGTTCTTCCATCAATGCCCTTTTTGCAGGCCGCAGCAGTAATAATGTAGGTACTATATTTACATTCCAAAATGCATAAATATCTTACAATAGCTAAAAAATAAAGCTAATCTAGGTACAATTACGGACCGTGTAGAGCACAGCAACTGTACTTATACATACTCCATTTGAAATAAGATTAAACAATCCTTTTTTTACAGTCCGTTCAACCATATTACTATACTCTTTGGTTCAACCTATTCTGACTTCTACACCCTTGGCATAAGGATGGCATTAAAAGAAAAAAAAGTGGTTACAATACCAACTGTTTACTGCAGCTGCCATTTGTCATGCCACCAACGCAATAGAAGTCAAAATCGGTTGATCGGACTGTAAAAATGGTTTATTTAAATGTCTAATCTTATTTTAAATGGAGTTCATGCCAAACTAAGAAAATAAGAATTTTAACTTAGCATAGAGTGAAAAAGTAGTAAATAAAATAATTGAAATAATCATTATCTGTGTAGCCTTTCCCTTAACTTAAGTAGGTATATTGGGGTCGGCTGCCAGTCTAACCAGATGCTGAATACTAGTATTTTACATGGAGCGACTGTCTATCTGACCTCCACGAACCAGTTACTGGGTAACACTATACCCGTTGGTCTTCTCTTCTTTTCGTGTGGTTAGTGATTAACCTGCAGTGCTATTCTGTAACCATCTCACCGTGAAAAGTTAGGTGAAGTGAGCTCGGAGTGAGCTGTCAGTCCCTAGCAGCTGGTGCAATGACAGCTCACTCCGAGCTCACTTCACCTAAGTTCAATTCAAGTTTATGTCTACTGACGTTATGCAGGTTAAGGGCTATAATAAGCGGGCTCCTCTATCTCTGTCGTATACATGACCTCAAAGGTCGAACTTTGAAGGCTATTACACTATTTATTGGTACTTTACACCTGACATAAGGGTAACCCGGAAGTCCATACACACAGATGTGATGGTGATGGTGTCAGAGTTTTAAAGCCGCCCATGGTCCTCTAACTTGACTTCACATGCCGTCGAGAAATATCTCTCAGGCATGCCGGTTTCCTCACGATGTTTTCCTTCACCGCTTTAGAAGCAAGTGACAATTAACAGTGACAATGACCATTAACAATTTTTATTCCTGTAACTGCTATTTACATAGCAAATTCAAATCTTTTATTGGTGTGATTTTTGGTATATTTTACATGAGACCTTAGACCTTAGTAATAAATAATTAGTTCCTCAAAAATCAGCAGGCAGTGCTATTCGAATTTGTGTGGGGTAGGTAAGTCATCATCTGCCTAGCCTTTTCCTAAATACGTTGGGGTCAGCTTCCAGTCTAACCGGATGCAGCTGAATACCAGTATTTTATATGGAGCGACTGCCTATCTGATCTCCACAACCCAGTAATTGGGTAATACGATACCCCTTGGTAAGACTGGTTGTCAGACTTTCGGGCTTCTGACGACCCGTACGACTGTCAAAGATCCACGAATGACAGCCGGGACCAACAGCTTAACGTGCTTTCCGAGGCACGGAGGAGTCTCGGTACGTAAAGATGGTCACCCATCCACAGACCAACCCCGGCAAGCGTAGCTTAACCTGACGGATCGACCCGTGCGGCAGTTATTACTTAGCCACGAGCTCCCCGTGGGGTAGGTAAGTACCACAACTAAAAAGAGAAAAAGAAAATCTTTAAAAAAAAAAGCAACCGACTTCCAAAAAAAAAACACTACAAAGTACTATTTCGGAAGTCGGTGGCAAAAAACGAAAATTCAAAAAAAATAATCAAAAAAAAAAAAACAATGTAATTTTTCACTTTTTTTTTGCCTATTCTAGTGGAGTTTCTTGCCCATTTCTTCTCCATACGAAAACTAACTTTTGGAATGGGCGACTAGAATCACTTTTTTTTTTTTTTTTGTAAATTTTGACGTTCAAAAGTGCATTTTTTGTGCCTAATTGAAACAAATTATTTGACTGACTTTTTTGGAATTCGGTTATCGCTTTTTTTTTAAAGTTAATACTTAGTTACAAGCTTTCCTAAATGCAAATAAATAACTATATATAAAATACTGAGAAAATCACTAGTTACTGAGAAAAACACATTAGTACCTACTTAGTTTTATTTAAACAACATAAAATTACTGTGTAAATGTTTCTGAATAGTGCAAATGTTATTTTAATGTGTTTGTTGAAGCTTAAGCTAACGATTTGTGTGTCCATCACAAATCCTTTCAAAGACGTCAATGGAAAATGGAACCTCGATATAGAAAATTACTTATAATTTCTTATTAACACTTAACATTAACATTTCTTAAAACACAGTATAATAAAGTAACAGTATTACGTCTCTGCAGTGACCTTGAAATAATTACCTACGGCCGCTCGGTAGATAAACCTTCCCCGTTAGTGCGTACGTTATTTATACTGTGCTTAGGGATTGCAATCCATCGGATTACCGGATCCGGTTTTCCGGATTGCAATCCCTAACTATGCTTAAGCTAACGATTTGTGCGTCTGTCACATCCTTTCAAAGACGTCAATGGAAAATTGAACCTCGTTTTATTTTGAATTTCTTATTAATAAATTCCGGGACACTAAACGCCCATAAACGTCATAATAATAAAACTTATACTGTGTCTTAATTACGTAACACACTTTCAATCATAATCTGATTGACTTTGAAATCCATTGGTTCATAAGCCTCATCTCATAGGTATACTAGCACAGCTTTAATACAGATGGTTCACTCCGCAATATCATTTAAACAAAAAGCGACTCTTGCGACGACACAATAAAGTGCAATTCTGTACCTACCCTAATCACGCAATACACGATCAATCGGAATTTACTTCATGAGTTCGAAAAAAAACTGCTCAACAACGTAAATAACGCAATGTATGTTGTTGAACTGTCAAAATAAAAGGCCATTGATACTGGTAAATCTAAGTATGTTACGCAATTACCCCGCTGGAAAGTGTTAAGACGCAGATATATGCCAGTGACCTTGAGTGGTTAACAACAGTGGTCCCCAAACTAGGCAGCGCCCGTATCTTGGGGCTTGAGTTGCGTGATCTTAAGAGGGCCCTTCCCGGCTCTTCTACCGACAACGCGAGCATGTTCGAAACGCTTGTTGTTTCATCGAGCGCAAGTGAGAACTACTAACAAGCAAGTGAGAACGCGATAACATTGTACGAAAAATAGTGTGTAAAAATTTGTTTCAGGAAATACGTGTTTTTGAGTAAGCCATTTGCCATAATGTCATTTAGAATCTCCATTACATGTGCAAGGTTTCTATGCAGATGTTTTCTTTACTTTTACTATTTATGAGTACATTATGACCGGCCAAAGTTCAGGTGAAATTTGTGCAAAAAAGCTGATTTTTGGAGGCTTATGTAATACTGAAGTTGTTTCTCAAATTTTCTATATTTTGCTTTCATAGAATCCTAGGTATAGTGCACAAGATACATATTAGTTAAAAATCAAATAAAGATGTATTACAACGCCACAATCACGTACGAGCGTTTGTATGAAAACTATGACGGGTTGGCCGCTCTTAAGAGGGCGTATCCTAAAAGTTGGCAACGTCGCAAATAGCCGTCAAATATTTACCTGTTTTGATTAATTTGGCAATAATACTGTATGGAAATATGAAATGTGGCTAACTAGTGAACTAAAATATTGAATATGAAATGGAATAATTAATATCGTAACACCGAACATTTACTTTTACATGTAAAAAAAGTATTTGGAAACTTTCCAAATGCCTTTTTACACCTAAAACGGTTACAACATCAAATTCAGTGTTATAATTGCAATTCATTATTAATATTTTAGTTCGCTAGTTAGCCACATTTCATATTTCCATACATTAATATTGCCAAATTAATCAAAACAGCGAAATATTTGACATCGATTTGCGACGTTGCCAACTTTCAGAATAAACGCCCTTATAAATTAATTCGAAATATGTTTGCGTTAGCTTAAATTTGATTTCAGGATATTTGAAAATGGACAGAATGGTTAATAAATAAAAACATTTATTTCAGAATAAATTCCATATTTGTTAGTAACAGTGCAAACTTATAAACTAGTGTTAGTAACATTATTTATTATACAAGCGTGAGGCTCGCCGATCCTGGGAATGTCTACTTGACTGCATGCAGTCGTATCCACCGCCCCAAGATCGGAGAGTCCCACCTGTCAGCCAACGTTTTGAGAATGGTGTTGGGGCTGGCGCGAACACGGCGTAGCAGAGATGCACATCTCTTACGCATGATGGCCGAGAAACTATCAACATCGGCGTCGGCAAATCGTCGGCTACAAAAACGCGGCAGCCCCATCAACACCCGGAACGTGTGTGTGTGTAATTAAATAAGGGTAGCGAACTATCCAAATTAAATTAATTTGAAGAAATAAAATAATTCAGAATAATATATTGTAGTGTGTGTGTGTTGTGTGCGGATATTTAATACGAACCGCCATTCGGTAGCCTTCCGAGCGGTCAAAGAATTAGTGAAGGTTCTACATATATCTTGATTAGGAAAAACCTATTGCATAAAACCACGATTTTGGTCAATGTTAACAATTTAAATATGAGGGTCGAATGGTGCATTGTTTGAGCGATTAGTTCTGAACTATACGGATCGTGAACGGGTTGATTTCAAAATTCAAATAGGTATAGGAAATGGGAATATTTCTGTAAAAGAAAGAAAAATGCGTTTATTGGCTTGACTGCCGTGCGATAGGCAGTTACAAAAGTGCCGGATTACAGAGAGTTTATTGATCGTAGTCGTTCTACAGTCCGGTTCTATTCTACGAGTAGGTATTATTACGTGAACTAATAAAGTATTTTTACTTTGCAAATCTGTGTTAAAATTATTTCTTACTAGCTAGCTTTGATGCAGGATTTCCGAGCGCATACTATATTTTAAATAAGTGGAACCTGACGTTCATACAATGCCCTGTTATTAACAATTAGAGGAATTGATTTCATATAATATCTCATGATTGTGCAAAAATACAATTACCTAGACGAGAAAAATAGTATTGGCCATACCTACAATATATTTGTTCCCTGCTGGAATCGAACCTAAGACTTCGTAGCGCAGAAGCTGACGGCTTAGCCACTGCTGCGCCATTGGAATCATGTACAAATTTCTTTAATTGATTTTCAACTTTATCACTGAAGTATAAGGTTCAAAGTTGATTGGGAAAATTTGACAGTTTCGAGTAGATTGACCTGCTGGCGTCTGTACCTTTAAGCGTCGTGCAGACTAGCGCAACGCGACGGGCGCGTTGCTACTCGAACAATACAATTTCTAAGAAAACTTCACGGTATAACAATAACCGGTGTCGCGTCGCGCTAGTCTGAACGAAGCTTTATTGATACTTGTGGTGGCATCAGAATCGCCACATGCGAACTAAGCATCAAAGACCTGACGTCACACAAAAATCCTGACGTCACACAAAAATCCTGACGTCAAACAAATCCTTCATCGCGCAATAATAATTAGAATTTACCGCGCGAACGACATTATACAGGTTGGAGTTTTATTTTAGTGTAGATTTTTTGATTTTCCTTACATTTAATTTATCAAGTTTGTTAGAGAGATTTGATTCTTATGATTGAGTCCATCGATTGATCCCATAAACATACAGTGTGTTATTTTTTCGAATTTTAGCCGGTTCGATTCCCGAGTGTGGGAAAAGAATTTTCGAAAAAAATTGAATGCAGATTTGTTTCTTTTTAAAAGTAAAGGAATGTTTTGTTTGAGTAAAATATGCTATCTCCAGTATTTAAAGTACTTTCCCTCCAGGTAAGGTTAAAAAATTCCACCCTGTGTAAGACTATCCGACATTAATCGTTGGGCAGTTGCCCGCCAGACACGACACCCGTCTGGTCGGAGGATCCTCCCTTTTCTATAGAGGATGAGTGAACTTTACACACTGTTCCTCATACCACTAATATAAAAAGGGAATGGATGAAATTAATTACATATAATAAAAAAATTAAGGCCACCGTCGTCGGTTTAAAGATCAGGCCATCAAGTAATATTTTATTAGGTACCATAACAGTCCAAACTCTGTTGCAATAACCACTTACTATTAACGTTAATAATGTACATAATTTTCCTCAACAAGCCAACCACCCATCCATTTCTCAACCTCACCACCGCTGCTTAACCGCAACTGCATAACACAGCCAACTGACCTCCTTTATGAATTTAAACCATCCCATTTTTAACCTTGGCTACAATCGATTTTTTCCATCAACACTACGAATTAATCTTTGTTTTTTTCGTCTGTGACGTCCGAGGCAGCGGACAGTCAGTCATCCCCACTTTCGCTGTAGAGGGGACGGCAATTTTCTGAATTACTACACCTTCGAGCTGCGGCATTCCCATTCATACTCCATCGCGCTTTCAAATACAATACCTGTGTCTCATAAGAAAACATTAAAAAGTAAACTTAAAAAAATACATTTCCCGCGCTATCCGCTCGGGTTTCGCGGGTTTGAAAATTCGAATTTCAGATTGATTATGACAATTATATTTTTTTATTTGTTTTTTTAATATAGTTTTTTTTTCTCGTATACGTAAATCCCGCTAAGGATTCATCTTATAACCTAAAAAGTTACTCTTTGTTTGCATAATATAGCTGTTGCCGTCGGCAATTTTTATGTAATACAAGTAACAGTATTACATAACTATCATTTCGGCCTCATATTTTGGTAGTTGCGATAGTCGACGGTTTGCCATGGATAAAACTGTTCGCGCAAACTGAGAACTGTGTCCTAATTTTAAATTAAAAAGTTTTGGTGTTCTGTGTTTAAAAAGAGTGAAGTGTGTCGGGACTTTTTTGCTGTCAAGTAAGTGTCAATTTTTTTTTTTTATTTGTTTTTTTTTAAGCCTATGTCGTTATGGTGAAAGTCTCTTTATGTATTATGTAGGTAAACTGTTATCTGTTTTTCTTATGTAGTGTATGGTCGATCCAAGTTTAATATTGCCCAATTTACGCGGTATTAGATAATTCGTTGCGATAACTTAACCTACTTTTTTAATATCATTCTTGGTTGTTGAATTCGATGTTCGAGTATAATTTTGCAATACATGCTAATTAGTATGGTGATTTGGATTTATGTAAACTTTATGAGATAATAATTTATTATTTTATGCAATAAGATTAGAAAAGTGTTACACTGAATGTCAGTCAAACAATCATTAGGTCAATAGGTAAAACCGAATAAACTAGAACAGTGACATATGCGCAAATTTTTTTTTTGTAACATTTTTTTTTCGTCTAATAAGTAAGTAGGTCAAACTCAAATCCACAGGTTAATTTCCATACAAAAACTTTACAAACATACAAAATAATCTGTTCGCGATAATCTGCAATATATACAACGCTGCAACAACAAGGGAGCTGGCAGAAAGCCAACATTCTCTTTTAAGAAACTGTTTGAATAAAATACATCTCTCAATGGTGTCTACGCGTTGATGTCTTTCGTATTGAGGACATGCGTAACATAGATTTTACACGATTACGGTTGATTTTAACCTTTTGAGCGCCAGGGTCACAAATACGTGACAAGCGAAAACTGTCCCTGAGCGCCAACGACACAAATATGTGACAAAAACAGCGGTACATTAAAACACGAAATAAACTATTTAAACATTACTTTAATGCCTATTTATTTATATACCTGTAAAATAGAAGGTCCAAAATTTATTTATTTCCATAAAACTAATTAAATTGCATTATAAATATTGAGAAATTTTACGTTAAAAAGAAAGAAATAAACTCTGAAAAAAGAATGTCCTCACACGCCAGAGTCATAACTGCGTGACCGCTAGTGATGTAGCGCATGTTGGATAATATCATTATTTCAAATCAAAGATCGATTCGAAACTTTCCTCTGGAATATATTATTTTAGGTATAATTTGGTACTAGGATAAAGCAGCATTAATTTTATAAAACCAGTCTTAAAAATCATTCAATAAGCTACATAGTCAAAAATAAAATTTGGTTGGGTCGAATTTCGATATTCACTAATCCCAACTCAAGCGCATCCCTAACGCAACCCGAATTATCAGTACCCTGTACGCCATGGTCACGACTAGACGACAATATCGTGACGTCACAAGCGCGGCGACCAGAAATTTGTGAAGTGAATGAATAATATTTATGATTAATTTACTTGTGATATCGAGTTCAAGATTTATATTAAGTGACTATTATAATGAGTGGGAATTTAATGACTACGGAAGAACTTCTTCGCATATTAGAAGGAGTCTCAGATGACGAAGAATTTTTGGAAACAGAATATTTGGACGAATCTGATTTAGAGGTAAGTTATTTTTATCTGCTTTTATTTTAAAAATTTTGAGCAAATATTAATCTTATTAAAAATCACGATGAAATCTGTAAGTGTGGCCTGGTATTGGTGTTTGTAGACCGAAAGAAACATATTTTTTACAGAAATAAGTTACTTTTGAGAATATTATTGTTGTAAAAAAATAGATACAGCCGTTATACAGAGTTTTTAAGTTGATATATCGATCGTTGTTTGTTTACATACGATTTAATTAAGATATGAATCAGCATACAGTTACCTACTAAATGCTTGTTGTATTATTTAACCTATTGATCGCTAACATAAATAAGTAAAAATCAAGAATGATTTTGATATTTTTACTTGTGTATATGTTTAAGCGATATAATATGTTTAAATATTACATATATTTATGAAATATTAATGGCGCCTTATACCTAAGCCTGCACTCATAGGTTTCTAATATATGTATACTATTATTTCAATTAATTATTATGTATATAAGATAATACAATGCAGATTTTGTATAATGTTGTTCTATTATTCTAAAGATTTATTAGTATAAGACTGATTGGTAACTGTGATAATTATATATAATCGTTAATTGTTTTAATTTGTTACTTTTTATGCCAGGTTTATAGAACTTATTAAAATTTTCTATTTTTTCATAGTTTTTATTTACCTTCTTAACCTATTTCAATCATATATTTTTAAGTACCTGTTACATTCGGAATTATAAATCTGATTTAAAAAACGTGTTTCATTTATTATAAAATAATATTGTACTAGAACATCGATAAACGAGATATTACGTTGCCACATCCTTATTTCGGAAGCGAAGTAGTTATTAAAATGGCGGGCCGTCCACGCCATGGTCACAATATGAAGACAGCAGATCAAGAATAGTGTTGTACCTACAGTTATTATATTTAAATATATTGTAGTCTCATATCTGTTATTACGGTATTATACAAGTCTGTAAATAGTGTATAACTATTACTTTAATAGGAAGAAATGTAATGTTGAATTAAATTTCAATGTTATAAGGACATTATATTTCGAAATTAAAGACGAAAATGAAAATAAAATTGATTATCGATGAAGTTTTGGAATCCCTATTTTTTTCGTAGGTATTTGCGGTGAATTTGTGGCCTGGCGTTGAGGGCAAGTTCATGCGTTTTTGCTCTGGCGTTCAAAAGGGGTTATGTGTTTTTGTGGTCAGGTTTAATTTAACTACATAATTTTACACTATGTAAATCGGATTGAAATCTGGATAGGGAATAGGTATATGGGAGAACATGTTTTTGCAACCGCAAATTTAAGTTGGTCGATTATTACTCGTAAACTTGTAAAGCCGACTTAAGTGTAATAGTTTTCCTTTAAACTTCGTTATATATAAGTACTACTGCCGTGACATTTGAATTTCTAACTACAACCGTTTAGTTGGTAGAGGGGGGGACACTTGACTCTAACGAAAATTGGTACTTTAAAGCTTGATAAGTCACGAATGGTTAACTTAATCAAAAAACGGTTTTCCCAAACCCCTAATATTTTTGAAAGACCTATCCAACGATATCCCACAGTATGGGAAGGACGAAGAAAAAAATAACATCCCCACTTTACATGTAGCGGAGGTACCCTAAATATTTTTTTTTAAATTTTAATTTTACTACTTTTTCGGCGTCATTAACATGTATACTCATGCCAAATTGCAACTTTCTAGTGCCATTAGTTTTTGAGCTAAACCGCGGACAGACAGACGGACATGGCGAAACTATAAGTATAGGGGTTCCTTGTTGATTTAATCATCTACCGCTTGACAAGTTTTTTAATATATACCAATTAAAGTTCCCAATTATACACATATCTCTTAAAATATGGCTGTAGTTCAACTCTGCCTACCTTTTTGGGGAATACAGACGTATTGCTAGTATGATGCCCCAGTGGTAACGGCGGCCCCGACTTAAGTTGTAGGTCGTGGGTTCGAACCCAGGCGCTTTACTTTGTGTAAATAATTACATCTGCTCTCAAAACGGTGAACGAAACCGGCATGTCCTAGAGCCAAAAATTCGAAGACATGTGACATCTATCAACTCGTATTGGGCCTGTGTAGCAGCTAACAGCTCACTCCCTCTCGAAGCTAACTATAATAACAACCATGAAAACTAATGTTTTAAAACTTTTATGCACTAATGTTTAAAAACTAAGATAACGTATGCCACTTATAACTAAGCGAATAAGTTTTGGCTAAGTTTTAAAACAAATAGTGGTCATTTCTGCTAACAAAAAGAGGAGTCATTTTTAAGAATTTTTTTATGTTTAGAAAACTATAAGTAATAAGGTTTTGTTACTATTGGTAGTTGTCTATGATGGTCATTATTCGATATAATATCAAGCAATATTGATGAATATTTTAAATCATAGAAGTGACGAGGTTCTCTATTTGTGAGAACCCAATATTATAAATGCGAAAATGAGTTTTGTTTGTTTGTTTGGTAACGCATTCACGCTAAAACGGCTGAACGGATTTGGATGAAATTTGGCACATGGATAGACCATGACCTGGGTTAGGACATAACATACTTTTTATCCCGATATTCTCACGCGATCGAGACTTATGCGGGTGAAACTTCGGGGCGCAGCTAGTTATATATGATGCTTACTGCCACTGCACCACTTATATTTCTCTAATCGCAATCTATAGGCAAAAACATTTTGTCTTCTAATTCTCCTTAGCGTGACTATGGCAATATAAATTGAGTCAGCCCAGTAGGCCCAGCACGAACGCGTGCAGTAAACGCTACGTAAATTCGATCGAATTAAACACATACCATCACGACTTGTGTTCCCGAAGGGTTGAGCAGAGGTTTACCTGTAGTACACCCATATTTCGCCAGTTATGTTTAAGTTCCATGTAATAGGGGCGAGCCTATTGCCATGAACCGAACACAGATCAATCAATTTTGAATCGAAAATACGACTATCCTATAGCAGTTCGTTTTTTCACGTCAATGACGTGAAATCTTTAAATTAAGAAAATATTATTCGTGATACGAGTGGGTATAATTTCAATTCAGAAAATCAATTGATTTTACATTGATTTAGGTACTTCACTTTCGTGCTAGCCCCTCTGAACTGAGCTCCGAGTTTAGCATTATCAGGGGCCGTATTATGACGTATTAATGCCACCATTAATTACAGTGAGAGTGAGAGACGGAGCTATACAAGATCGCTAGCACCATCCTTTTTTCGCAGTGGAATAATGATGGCATTAATACTTCATAATAAGGCCCCTGAGCGTCCATTAGTTCTTGTATCACGTAAATAGCAGGCTACTCCGCACATGCCGTCAAGTGTCGCATCATTTATTGAACAGCACCTCATTTTGGAGGATGTTTTCCTCCACCGTTTTGAGAGCAGGGGTGGTGATGAAAGAATTTACACTTTTGTGTAAATTGGCGAGTCTTCACTGGGCCATTACTGCTTCTGCATAATTAACAAATTTTTCGGTATTTTTTGTGACCTTGTTACCTAACAAAGCCGTCAATTAGATTTAATAGTTCGATAGTCTAACCATGAGGAATTATTAATAGATGAACTATAAAATTCTGGTGACCTGGGATGACTTTCTATAACATTTGGCATTGAGGGTTGCCTAATGTATCAAATGGTCAAATACCTTTGGTATGGCATTGAATACTTATCACGATTTATTTATTAAAAAATTGCATGCGCTGGGCTAGTGGTCGGGGTCCTGCGTGTGATCGCTGGTGTGGGCAAAGTGTAATTAAGTTTTTTTTTAATTGGTAATATTATGAAATTCTCAAAATCTCAGTAAGTTTTGTTTTTATTTGAATAGTTAGTTAGTTAGTAATTTAGTGTTAGATTGTATACGGTGTATAAGATTTTTCATCTATGATAATAATAAAAATGCAATTAAGAGGGAACAGGGCCTGCGATGCTCCAAGACAAATGTTTTCCCCTTTTTTCTTCCTGAATAATGCCTCTAGAGCAATTTTATTTTATTATAAATAAATGATGGTCTGCTGTAGACACGTAGGTACCTGTTATTTCCTTTTTTTCAGCTACTTATTGGTATAGAAAACATGTACCTCAAAAATTACAAAAATGCCTCATTTTTATCGCCTTGATTAGAGGACTACCAGACAAATTCGAAAAGTTTTTAACATAAAAGATTATGATAGGAACCTAGACCATAAACTTTCTTAAACTTTTAATGTAAAAAATAGTTGAATCGCTCAGTTATCGAGGAGAAAAAAGGGTAATACGAAATGACGAACTCGACAATTTTTTTTGTGATATAATCTTTCTGAGCTGCAGCTGTCCCTATCGCACTCTACGGGGGCAGACTTGAGGTAAGACGATGGTAATAGTTCCTTGAAATACCTATTTTTCTAATTCCTCGCAGGTCCTGTTCCCTCTTAATGCTCAGTTACAACTGCTCAGTAGGTTAATGGTATGCCCACTCCCAGGCACGGATCCAGCCCTCAAAAACGGTGGTGGTCAACGCCATCCGAAAATCTACCAAGTGCGAGTCGGAGTATGAACTCGCTCATGATCGATATAGTGCATTCCTACAAAGGAGACATTTAAAATAGTAGATTTTACAACAAGTGCACAAAACGAACCATTTTTGTAAAATGGTTTTTGGACGAGTTATAAACTTGCGAGGAAATGAAACCATAGTATAACATAACATTTCTTTAATTAAAATTCTAAGTAAAATTAGTACAGTTTGAAGGAAATTGTTTTTCCCGGCATTGATATTAGGCTTGGGCTGCAGACCTATACATACAGCCTACTATTAAATTAATTTTGTAATAATAAGTTTCTTAAATTAATTAAATAACCTACCGTAATTGAATGTAAATATTTAATAATTATCTTTCATGTCTTAAAAAACACATAAGGCAATAAATTAAAGTAAATATTATAAAATAACAAATTCTATCTATGAACTTCTTATTGTGTTTTTCTGTATGGCTCATTTTCTTCGCCTTAATATAGATACCTACATTTATGAGTAGATAAGTTAATGCACTAGTGCACAAAATTCAATTTTGTGCAGCCTATATCCTGCACAAATAAGCACTTTCAGAGCATGAGAAGTGAAAAATATAATTATGACGCCCTGACCAAACATAATAACTTGTATAGTGTCGATTAATTGAGGAACGAGAACGGAGGTGCCATTAATGTTAACGGTTTTGGTCTTGAAAGTAGATTGGTACCTACTCTTTTTGCACAACATCAAAAAGGGCTCGCCCTATTTTCGGGCCTGCTCCCTGTGCAACACAGAGTGGAGGCCTGTGTCCTGTGCCCTGCCATAAATAATACAGTGGAAACATTTTATGCTGATTATGACCTGTACCGCAGAACATTTAGACTCTAGGAGCTAGGAGCTCATCGTATAATAATTGCAAAGTGTTCCCTTTTGACATGGTACCGACGGTCAGCGCTCACACTACCTAAAAGATATGGGGATTCCTTACTCATAGGTACCGACTTGTTATATAATTATATTTTTTTTACTTGCTAGATAATTTGATTGTTCTCTGGCTAGGTTTTAGTGTTTACTCATTCAGCCTAGTGGTTAGATTATTATTTCAACAATACGACGTACCTACATTAATTAATTTAAAGAAATTCTAGAACTCCAATAAACAAGTAAAACATTCAAGTTATCGTTTAGTAACTTTCGCTTTTATTAGAACTGAATGAAACAATGTTAATTTGAGCGTCAAAGTTCCATTGCCGACGTTTTTCCTTGTAAACTGAGTTCGTAAAATATTCATAGTAAATTACAAGACAAGAAAAGTTAAAATGTGCAACTCCAACTTACAATAAAGAGAATGGCACTATCGTTATTCATAATCAAATAATTCAAATATCTTACTGCTGCTGAAAATTACAACGTCAAAAATCATGAATTTGCGTCAAAAATGTAATAGGACTCTTAAGAATTTCTCAGTAGCAGCCCGGAGTCTGGATTTGTGCCCGGTTGATGGGAAAAGGCTCGCCCAATGTTACATGGGATTAAACATAACTGGTGAAAGGTGGGTGTATCTACTATGGGTACACGTACCTCTGCCTAACGCTTCGGGGAAACAAGGCGTGATGTTATGGTATGTTACAAGAACACTTTAATTTAAACATTTTGTTATCTTGCCAGAAAATTACTTTCACATAAATTTCGTCCTCTTTTTATTACTATTATTTATTACAATGTCTAACATAATTAATTGAAAAAAAAAATTACTTAATGTTTGAGTTTATGCACTAAAAATCATGATGTAATTAATTCAAAATTGGGTGTAATTTCGCACTTTTGGCGTTTAAGTAGTTTTTCACATAAGTACCTAATTAGTTTCTATTATATGTTTCTACATAATATGGCAACATGTTTACGATTGTAAGTAGTTAATTAATTATTATATTAAGAAATAATATTCGCAGGGTAACTAACAAATTTTATTTCTTTCTCTTCGAGTCGTACATTTGTGCTGAATTCTAGAGTTCTAGGTTAACAGCGTAAAAGTGTGAATACAGATGGTTCACTCCTTAAAATGATTTAAATGAAAAGCGAGTCTTGCTGCGACACAATAAAGTGCAATTCAGGTCGCACAGCGCTAATTACCTACAGTTACCTCTCTTTCTATCGCGTGATTCTTATATCTTCTGCTCACTGAATTTGCGTGACAAGACGAGCCTGTAGCGGTTACACCGCCACATACGAACTACGCATCAAAGACATGACGTCATACAAATCCTGCATCGCGCAATTAGAGTTTACCGCGCGAACGACATAATATATAAGACTATCCGACATCAACAGTCGGGCAGTCGGCCCGCCAGACACAACACCCGTCTGGTCGGAGGATCCTTCCTTTTCTATGGTGGATGAGTGAACTTTACACCCTGTTCCTCATGCTCCTAAAAGCCTGCCGACGACTCGTACTTGTAGTTTCATACATAAAATGCGATGAACCATCTGTGTCAACAGCAAGTACGAGTATGTACCTACCCTGTAAATATGTTTGCTAGTAAATTAGTGAAATCAGTCACTGTGAATCACATATACAGTTCAATCAACCTGCGAAGCCCAACTATGTTGGGGGTTGGCTTCCAGTCTAACCGCATGCAGCTCTATACCAGTATTTTATATAGAGCGACTGCCTATCAGACCTCCACAACCCAGTTACTGGGTTATACGTTACGATACCCCTTGATAAGACTGGTTGCTAGAGTTTCGGACTTCTGACGACCTTTAATGACTGTCAAAGATCCAGTTACATGTGCAAAATAATTATGATAATGGCATGATCGCATCTTTTCTGGAATTAAATTAGGATTTCAATAATTTTACCGACCGGTACTTTTGTGCCTTTAATTTGAATAAAGAATATCAACTTCTACGACTACCAAAAATACTTAGCATATTTCTGACTGGACATAGGCCTCTCCGAAGCTGCACCACAACACCCTGTCCTTCGCCTTTCGGATCCAGTCTGTCCCAGCCACCTTTCAAAGTTCGGTCCATCTAGCTGAGAGCTTTCCACGCTATGCTTACTTACACGTGAACTAAGTTTTTTATTTTTATAGGCAACATTTTGTCCCACTACCGACTCCGAGCAAATGCCTCTCCTTATTTCTCCTTGCAGCCGGAGAGATGGGTAATATCGTCACTTACTGGGCGCTTAAGGGACCACCGCAAATGTGGTGCGACTATTTAAACATGTTTGAGAGAGAGACCAGTGATCGCACAAAATAGAGAGGTTTGGACTAAGTTGCTTACAGAAATAGTTAAAATAGACAATGCTACATGACTCAATCAATTAGAACCTTTCTCGCCATTCTTGTTCTGACTGGGTTTTACCCGTTATCGTACTTAGTCATATATTTCGACACCTCGCTGTCCACCTTGTGAGATGAGTAGAAAGTACAACGGTTGCTCAATCGTGTCAGGTCAAAATATGTTATGTTTTTCGAGAAGGTCACGTAGAATGTCCATTAATCCACGAGGCTAACCAGTATTAAACATCGGGCAGGGCAGTCCATGTGAGTTAGAGCGATAGAGTTTACGAGGCTATTTGATGGTTTCCGAAATACTATTTAATTTTAGTTTGTTGCCAAATCTCATGTTAATTTATACGGGTTATTGATGTTATTTTAGTCAATGTAATATGAGAATTGATCAGTCTTCCAGACCTTCCTCTGGCTTACGATTGTATGATATCTTAGTTTTTTTTTTACGAGGGCATCTCGCAAATATTCCACTAAGGTAGTTACTGCTTAACCGGACTTTCCTGTGGCTGTCTTAAGCTACTACTCTCAAAGCCTCCAGCCTGGGGCCTAAACTATTCTAAATTTAAATAAGGCGAACGCTCGCTAAGGGCACCCACTGTGGGGTACGAACCTCGGCTTAGGGGAGGACAGCAAGATGGGACAGGCTGGATCAAGGATGGATCATTATTATTATAACGCCAGCCTGCGTCGATGCTGAGCCAATAGCTTTAAATTCCCCGATTGTTAATAATAATAATATATCTTTGATCCAGCCTGTCCCATCTTGCTGTCCTCCCCCCAGCGGCGCCCTAAGCCGAGGTTCGTACCCCACAGGGGGTGCCCTTAGCGAGCGTTCGCCTGGCTTTGAGTTAAGCAGCTTAAGGCAGCTACAGGAATGTCCGGTTAAGCAACTACGACCCTCCTTCTGAGGTCAACTGCGAGAAGACCTAGTAAAAAAAAAAAGTGGCCAAATGCAGTTGCAGCCCAGTCATCAAAGAAGAAACATACTAAGTAAAGCCGAAGTCTCTGGAATAGTTCAAGGTAGTAAATTAGTGTTTCATTTCGCTGCTTCAAGATAGTCCGTCATCGTGGTCACTGGGTTGTGATACCCAACCTAGGTACGTACTCGTATTCAGGGGTACGTGGTGGTGTGTGCAGCCACCGAGGCTCAGGTAGCAGGGAGCGCACATCAAACATCAGTGGGAGATCGTCCTAGGGCGACTGCGGTACTGTAGGTGCCGTCCGCAATAAGTACCGATGAAAGTACTAAGATCTACCCCATATTAAACTCGGCAGATTCGGACTTCCTAAAAGGAAAATCACTTATCAAAATTCAAAAGTCATTTATTCAAACTTGGCTGAGAATCAGCACTTTTCGAACGTCAAAGTTACATAAGACAGTCCCCCAAAACGCCCACCCTTCACCACTTCCTAGTGCTTTTGCTGGGAAGAAGAAGTGGCGCAACAAACTCCAGCAGCACAGCTGTCTGTTCAGTTAGAAAAAAAATGATTCTATACAATCAATCTTCAAGCTTTGTCAAACTCCAAACTCAAAATCAAAGCATTTATTTAAATTTAATTAAAATAAATGCTTTGCTTTTGAGTTTTACCATTTACCACTTTAGAATTGTCATTTTGTAGGTACTTTAGAATTGTCAAGGAGTCCGTCAGTCAGAAATATGAAGCCCATTCCAAAGCATTGTAAGTACCTATGGAGAATGACGGGCAAGAAACTCCACGGACACTCTTTTAAATTAATTGTTACAAAATTTATTAGTACTTAGCATCATTAGTGTTGAATTTATAAATGATTTGTGAGAATGATGTAAAAAACGACGTGCACGTAAGCAAAGCCAGAGAAAAGCAAAAATATATATACAGGGTGTTTGGCAGAACGTTGAACATACGAAAATGGTGGATAGATTGGGTCATCTGCTACTTACTCAGCCCTAATTTAATTGGCCCTGGACCCCAGGATATTAAAAAAAAATTTTTTTTGCTTTCTTCTAGTTTCACCACTTTCTTAACTTTAGAGTGTATTTTTTATCACAAATGGATAAAACAGGCATTTTTTTTTTATCGTTAATGTTGGTAGATTCTTATAAAACTATTGCTTTATTCAGATGTTAGCTAGAAAAAAAGTTATAAGTCCTCAAACTTACAGAAATATGTAAAAAAATACTTGAAACTAAATTTCAACTTGCATTAAAAAAAAAAAAAATGGGGTTGAGTAAGTAGCAGACGACCCCACCTATCCACCATTTTCGTATGTTCAACGTTCTGCCAAACACCCTGTATAAAAAAATTAAAAAATTGTAGCTAAATAAGCAAGTACAACAGGCTAATAAGGCAGTATTTTGTTGACTCGCACGAATTTACTCGCCCGAAACGGGTGAAATGACACTTTTAAATATTTTTTTTTTCTTGAGGCGATTCGCAAAAGTTTTATTATTTGTGGGCGAATCGACAACTCCAGAAATACGTTTATGGCAACTGGCGCATTTTGAGGTTTATGCAGTAAAGTTAGTGTACTTTTTTCTTAACCTGAACCAAGCTTACATAGCATTACATGACGCTAATGCAATGTAGGATCAAGAAAACTAGAAAATGACCAATTTCTGTCAGGAATCTTGTCACAATCTTTAACCCCCTTCACGCATACTACCCTTGATGATTATCATTATATAAGTAATGTTATTACATACATTGTTTTCTTACCACATTTTTTACACAAGTACGTCAAAGCTTAAGCGTAAAGATTTTAAGATTACTGCTAATTAAAAGATCATTCTTTTGAGATATTATTAATTATACTATAGAAATTTTAACTGAAACAATTGGTATGAGCAAATAAAAAACAATTTAAAAAAAACGTTGAGTCCAATTATTATCGTGGGAAATAGATATTAAAATAATAATATATTTAATT
This sequence comes from Xanthia togata, assembly GCA_963853775.1. NCBI lineage: Eukaryota > Metazoa > Arthropoda > Insecta > Lepidoptera > Noctuidae > Xanthia > Xanthia togata. The sequence continues at coordinate 5,824,831 of OY970817.1, read as the reverse complement.
TGTTTATTACTGAACCGTTTCTAAGTCTGTTTAAATGGGTACTTAATATTTTTGCCCGTAGGTCCCGAAATAGAACCATTATTTTATTTTCCGCCTGGGTAAATAGTCGTGAAATTTGTCGAATTATTTTGAATGATTTTTTTTAAAATATATCATTTCATTTTTTGATATGGTCTCATTGATACCCTAGAGTTATGGGATATAAAAAAAAACACCCTGTATATGTATTTGTTTGGCTTGCTTTAGCCTAGTGATCGCAACCGTGACAACAGGGACCTTATTATGAAGTACCTATTAATGCCATAATTTTATTATTCCACTGCGAAAAAAGGATGGTGGCCTTGTATATTTCCGTCTCTCACTCACACTGGAATAATGGTGGCATTAATACGTCATAATACGTAATCTTGAGTTCGATGTCGACACTTTGTTTTTACCCGACCACGCGACAGCAAAGATAAGGTTGTGTTTTCTTGCGTATCAACATAGCTCATAATAATCAGCCTATATTGTCCACTGCTGGGACACAAACCTACTCTGTGTGAGAGGGAGTGGGCCGTAATGGACTCAATGCGGGTCTCAATGCGTAGCACCCAAAAAAAGTGCCAGGACCATGTAGGGTATCACACACAATAAAGGACGTGAGAAGACTATTCCAAAAAAAATAAAACACAAAAAGGTTGAACATCAACACAAAAAAATCAAAAAACACGAGTGAGACTAAAAAGTTTACAAAATATGCTCACTTGTCAAGCAGTCTGAAGCAGTAGGTGGCGTCAAATCTGAGTTTGAACTAAAATAACTATATTTTATTGGGTTCCGAATCCAAAGGGAGACAAACTGAACTATCACCAAGCCTCCGTTGTCCGTCCGTCTGTCTGTCAGCGGACTGTATCTCATGAACTGTAATAGGTAGACAGTTGAAATTTTCACAGATTGCGTATTTCTATTGCTGCTATAAAAATAAAATAAAGTGAAAAATTAAAGGGGTCTCAGAAATGATTTTTTCGGTGTTTTTTTGCTAAATATTTTACGATGGTACAGAGCACCGGCACATCCACCTACCCGAAACTGTACAATTTTCCCAATCAACTTTGAACCTTATACTTGTGTGATAAAGTTGAAAATCTATTAAAGAAATTTGTCAGATTCTAGTAGGTTGATGTGCTGGCGTCTGTACGTAACCCTTCGTGCGAGCCCGAGACGCACTTGGTCGGTTTTAAAAAAAAATTGTTGTGACGGAAGAAACCGGTGGAAAATCTCTCCAACATAGTGACTAAATGCTCCTTCCTACTTATTCTGTATTAAAATACTGAATAGGAAGTGTATTTTCGAAAAGACTTTGAACATACGAAAATGGTGGGGTCATCTGCTACTTACTAAGCCCTATTTATTTATTTTTTAATATCTATTTGAAATTAAGATTTAAGTATTTTTTAAATCTTTCTGTAAGTTTGACGACTCGTAACTTTTTTTCTAGCTAACATCTGAATAAAGCAATCGTTTTATAAGAATCTGCCAACATTAAAGATTTAAAAAAAATAAAAAAATTGCCTGTTTACCCATTTTTAATAAAAAATCCACTTTAAAGTTAAGAAAGTGGTGAAACTAGAAGAAAGCAATTTTTTTTTTAAAGTATCCAGCTGGCCAGGGCCAAATAAATTAGGCCTTAGTAAGTAGCAGATGACCCCACCTATCCACCATTTTCGTATTTTCAACGTTCTGCAAACACCCTGTATATTTGCTCAGCTCTGCTATTCTCAGAACAAATACCATCTTCTCTAAAAGTATGTTTCTCGATAAGACAAGTGACACACAACATCCGTTTCCTGAACTAATATGTAGTTATTACTTTGACATTGATCTTAGAACGAAACAGCGCAAATACGCAGAAATCAATGTCACTTGTGGGTGAACTCCTTATTGAGCATTTTGGCTCTTTTTATTTGTTTAAAAACCTTGTTGGTTAGTCAAGAACAAGGTTGTCTTAACCTTCTTAGTCATAAACATTTACCTAGCCCTTCCAACTATGTTAGGGTCGGCTTCCAGTCTAACCAGATGCAGCTGAATACCAGTATTTTACATGGAGCGACACCACTTGGGTGGGTAATACGATACCACTTGGTAAGGCTGGTTGTCAGACTTTCGGGCTTCTGACGACCCGTAACGACTGTCAAAGATCCAGTTAAATCGCGCAAGGACTGTACTGGGTAACATTATACCCCTTGATAAGACTGATAGTCGGAATCTTTCTCGTTCTCTTTAGAAAAGAACATAAAGTTTTTATTTTTATTTATCGTGTTCCCCGGAGAGGAAAGCAGAAAATTGAAAAATCATTTAATCAAACATGGCTGAGAATCAGCACTTCTCGAAAGTCAAAAATAACATAAGACAGTCCTCCAAAACGCCCACCCTTCACCACTTCCTAGTGCTTTAGCTGGAAAGAAGAAGTGGCGCAACAAACACCCCAGCTGCACTGCTGTCTGTTCAGTTAGAAAAAAAAACGATTTTATATAATAGTTTGCAAAATACTTTACGCAACACAAAACATAATTTAAATTATAATTAATTACAGCTAGCACACGCCAATAGACCAACCAAAAACATCGATAACTTTAATCAAGCAGAAATAAAAATAACTGAGCATAAACATATTATCTTAATAAAGGCCTCTAGGTATAAAGGGCGTTCCCGCTTACTTATAGCTGTAACTAGAAGATATAATTGATAAACTAGGACCATCGAGGTAAAATAAATAATTGTCGAGGTCGCTAGCTAACCACATATTGCAATACAAATCATAAAAAAACATTATAATGAGTAGATTATGTCAACAATAAATTAAAATAAATTAACTTATTAAAAAAAATTATAAACAATTATACAGGGTGTTAAAGTAATTGTGTGCCATAGCTTAGGGGTAGGTTCAGTATCGATAAAGGAAGCCAGAAAAAAAAAAAGATCAACCTATATTAGCACCTACTAACTTAGTATTATTAGGCCCTTAGTATTCGGACGCGAGAAGTGAAAGATAAAATGACAACGCTTTCGATATTAGGTAAGTAATTAAAGCATTTAAACAAATAAAATAATTTTAATTCTAAACGATTGCTATTTTAGGTTAAACTTGTTTTTTTTTATTTTTCTCGCTTCCTTTATCGATACTGAGCCTACCCCTAAGCTATGGCACGCAATTACTTTAACCCCTGTATAAAATCATTTATCTTGTCAGTAGGTGCTAATTCTGCGCTAATAATATTGCGTAGTTTGGAAGATCTAAGCGTTTTTTTTTTAAAGAAAAGAAGGAACAACATGTGCAAGTTGAACTCGCGTGGTTAAATATAATTATCTATCATGTTATTTTATCCCAAGAATAAACTTAGCATTGTAGTTGACAAACATGTTCTCCCATACATTCCAACTGCAAATGTAACTATGTACGCAAAATATTGAGAGATTTACTATGTTATTTTAAGACCATAGACTTCTTATAGGGTTTTCCTGTAATCTATAAGTAAAGAACCATTATCAGGATTTTTTGTCAAAATTTTGGCTCGGCAGTTTCGGAGATAAAGGGCTATAGAGATAATGGTAAATTCTCATCTAACTTCTCAAATATTTTTAAAAGTATTTATTTTAAAATAATTAAAAAATAATAAGATCCTCACAACAAGCACTTTCATTTGTTTATTTACGTTATACGTCCGTGTTTGGGTCACATCATCATCGTCATCATTTCAGCCATAGGACGTCCACTGCTGAACATAGGCCTCCCCCAATGATTTACAAATTGGCCTGTTGAAAGCGACCTGCATCCAGCGGTACACATAAATTCATATGTGTACCAAATTTCAACTAAATTGATCCAGTAGATTCGGAGCACATTGGCTGTGACAGACGGACAGACAGCCAGCCAGACACACTCGTGATCCTATAGGGTTCCGTTTTTTCCTTTTGAGGTGAACCCTAAAAACGCAAAAAAAATAACAAGTTGAGGGCAACTATGCGTCACATCAAGAACGCGAAAAAATAAACACGAAAAAATACTCTAAAGCAAGGAAAATCAATAGTTAAATACTTATCACACGAAAATATTTGTCAGCAGCGGCGCGGAATCGACCTGACGCCCCATTTCACTAACCTTGTGCGGCGGGAACGCAACCCGCATACCTAATGAGTTACGATACGTATGTGTACTTGCGATACTGAGCCTATGTGAGTGTGAAGTGAAATAATGTGTATCATTATGTACTAGCAGAACTTGCAATTTTATTGCAATAGAATAGCTTTCTTAAAATTGGTTCAGTTACGGCTGTCATTCGAAGATCTTTGCCAGTCCGTACTGGTAGTCAGAAGCCCGAAAGTCAGACCACTAGTCTTGCCAAGGGATCTCAGTAGTAACTGGATTGTGGAGGTCAGACGGGTCAACATAGTTGGGAAACGACTAAGCAGATAATGAACAGACATGATTTCCATACATATTAAATTATTTAGTGATTTAGTCATCAAAATATTTTATTTCACACAAACTTACATGGGCACTTACGAAACGTCAGAAGCTAGATGCACGGTTCCAATTGGTCGTTTCCTATGGAGAAGAGCCGGTAAGAAACTCCACGGTGACTCTTTTAAAAATAATTGGCTTTTGCAATGTTTTCAAATTACAGTGTTATGCCTGTCAACAAGTACCAGGTACTTAACAAAATAGAAAATATTCTACAAATCTACAGTCTTATTAAGCCTTCACATTCACATAATATTAAAAAAATATAAACCTTTTTAAACCAAATAACATGATTGCCTTTACAACTGAAACAAATCTGTATTAATATCCTGTCCACAAAAGCCACTAATAAATAGTTGAAATTAGAATTGCAGGACATTTCCAAAATATATCATCTTCTTCATCATCATTTCTGCCGAAAGACGTCCACTGCTGAACATAGGCCTCCCCCAAGCACCGCCACTTCAACCGATTCTGTGCTTCCCGCATCCAGCAAATTCCTCCTCCATTTGCAAGGTCATCGGTCCACGTTGTGGGAGGCCTTCCAACGCTACGTCGCGCGTCGCAAACCAAATAAAACTCCAAGACATAGCGCTGCGAACAGTTTTCGCAGCGCAGCATACCAAAACTACACCTCCGCTCTGTGCATGCACGCTCACACGCGCACATTTACAACCATTTAAAATGAAACTACACCTCACTAAGTGCACACATGTTTACGAAACCGGCTTCACGTCACTGTTGACAGCAATATGTCTTGGTTTTTGGGGTTCCGTACCCAAAAGGTGAAACGAGACCCTATTACTAAGACTCCGCTGTCCGTCTGTCACCAGGCTGTATCTCATGAACCGTGATAGTTAGACAGTTGAAATTTTCACAGATGATGTATTTCTGCTGCCGCTTTAACAACAAATACTAAAAACAGAATAAAATAAATATTTAAGGTGGCTCCCATACAACAGACATGATTTTTTTGCCGTTTTATAGATAATGGGTACGGAACCCTTCGTGCGTGTGTCCGAAACGCAATTGGCAGTTTTTTATTTATTTGGTCTGAGCATTGACAAATGCTTGCACTGACAGGACAGGTCCACTCAAATCTGTGTGGTTCTTTTCTCAAAAGACCATTTCAGACACTAATCTAGATGGTCCTCATGTGGCCTGACCAAGATTATGTCTGGACTTTAAAAGAGACTGTGACCTCTGAGTTTGCTTCGGCCTTTCTTCTCAGAGTAGTCAGATACGAAACGATGAACTCATCTATCAATTTTTTTTTAAGAAGACGAGTAAATGTGGAAAATAAACAATTTCATTTCATTTCACTACCGTGCTCTTTCAAAACACAAGCAGTATGAAAATAAACAGATAAATCATATAGAATCTAATTAACATAATTTTTCATGCGAATAGCTCCATTTTATTAATTTGATTTTATCATACAGTTCCGTAATGTTTACAAGCCAAACCATTGACATAGCATGTGTTAACAGAAATGATAATTTTATTTTACTTTTTGTTATATTTTAATTTATACGGTATAATTAGTATAATTTATAAATAAATTATCTTCCTCGTCAAAGTCAACGTCTAATCGTTTATTGCGAACTAAGTGTACAATGTCGGTGTTATGTTATGTTAGTACTTATGACTTAGCAGCCTTTTACAAGCATTGCAATTATCATTAGCCTGCTTATAATAAAACATTATTATTACTTAATTATTCTGGAATTTTTCAGTACTCGTAGCAGCCCGAGTCATGTCTGGATTTGTGCCCGGTTGATGGCAATAGGCTCGTCCCTTATTACATAGGACTTAAACATAACTGGCGAAATGTGGGTGTTGTACTATAATAATTTATCAATTTTATTTTTATGCAATTCTTATAAGTTCTATCAATGATATAATGTCCAAGAATATTAATTTTAGCTTTACCAATTTTATAATTTTAAATCAGAATTTCATAAATTTTAGTTTTTAATATATCTAACCTATTGTTACTTTTTACCGATGTTACAAAATGTTCAATATTAGCGCTTATTAGTAAGTATAAGTTAGCTTATTTCTCCGATTCATTTTTTTAAGCATGTACTGTATACCTACTCATATGTAACTGATGCACTATTGTTTTACTTTTTTAAATGTAGGAATTATGATGTTTGTATCGGTGTAATCAATTGTTGGTGAAGTGAATAGTAAAATAAATAAATAAGGAGGGTTAGCCAGAAATAGTGTGTAGAGAGAGGTGCACTAAGAACATACTAAGACAAGGGTTTGGCAAAACTCAACCCCTGAGCGAGTCTAACCGGCGGTCGGAGTTTGTAACTTGATTTTTATAACTGTGCGCCTCTCAACGAAAATATTACAGTGTTATGTGGTTTAAATAATAACAATAACAACGTAACAAATAATACGACAGAACTGTGGAGACGACACGAGTTGACGTGTGCCCGCGCCCGGGGCACTGAGGAGGTAACCGTGCAGGTGAATTTAATACCTACTAACAATCTACGACTTTGACGGGTCCAAGCGCACAGTTATACTAAAAATCGAGATAGACCAACTAAATCGCAGCAAAAAATATTCTAAATTCAAATAACTGTCAAAAAATCCAACATGACCGCTCTAAATACAAACAGAAACACCGTTTGCAAATCCACCTCTCTCTTTGCCGTGCCGAAATAACACATAATTATATACATTTCTGGTTCAAGTTCAAGTGTCCATTATGTAAGCCGCTGGATTTCACCGTACTTTCGTAACTCTTACGGCCGGTACTTGGACCGTCGTACATTGGTATAAGGACCGGCTGGCCGATAAAGGGGTTACAATATGGCTGTGTTTTTGGAGTGGTTTATGATCCATGGTGTATGGTATTATGGGCTATGCTTCTGCCATAGTAGGCCATGACATAATAATTATGTATAGCATAATGTCTGTCAGAGAGCAGTGGTGTCCCAATGGTAACGGTCTTACGAGTTGTAAGTCGTGGGTTCGAACCCAAGCAGGCACTTTTACGTGTGTAAATAATTTCATCACCACTGCTCTCAAAACGGTGAAGGAAAACATCGTGAGGAATCCGGCATGTCCTAGAACTAAAAATTGGAAGACATGTGACATCTACCAAACCGCACTGGGCCCGCGTGGTGGATTACGGCCCACTCAAAGGAGTGGGCCTGTCCCAGCGGTGGGAACATTATAGGCAGAGATGCTTTGCTTGCACCATAAGAACGGAATTCCGTACTTACCTATGTGTGGTCCGTCTTACTTCCAAAGTATTGATATATCATGTATATTTTATCATAGTATTAACAAAATCATGCTATTAGGAAATAGGTATTTACTCAAAGTTGCTATTTTTATTTGAGTATTGCGTAATTGTAAGGTATTTATGCTTGTGACTGTACCTACCGAACTTACAGAGTAAGTCAATGACCCACGATACAAAACGATTTTTTTAAACATTTAAACTAAGTCAAGATGTTTATCAGGCCGTAAACGATGCTTCGGTCCCGCGGCCACAGGCCAAACCGTGCCAGGCCAGGCCTACAGGCCGTGGGAATCTTTGATCCGATGAGGCCTGTGGTGGGAGTTGCTCGGCACGGACCACGACCGGCCTCGACAGGCGTGGCAGCGCGCCAGGCCGCAACAGGCCTCGACAGGCCGTGGGACCGTGGCTTTGGCAGTACAAGCATACATAATGTAGGTATTTCTGCTATCAAGCATTGCTGTGTTCCAGTTTCAAGAGTAGGTTTGGGTGTAGAAACAAAAGAAAAAAAAAGACAAGTCAAAAAAGAAAAGAAAGAAAATAAATAAAAGAAAGAAAATAAAGAAAGAAAGAAAGAAATAAACTATGTTGACACTCCAACTTTTCCGAAATTTCCAACGTTTTGGCAAACATCTTGGTGTTGGTAGGTACCTATTGAATCAAAAGCAATTTTCAATAATGTGGGTCATTGGCCCATGTGCGGAGGTTTCACAAAAAACTATGGATTTATTACTTTGATCACTGTACGAGTAGATTAAACTATCTAATGAAAGTGTAAACAAACACTGCTCAGGTTAAATTCTTACGCAATCAGTATCTAAAGGGAATTAGTAATTTAGTAATTCCCTTGAATAGGTTACGAATAGTAATCCATTCATCTGTAGGTACCTATTATGAAGGTTTTAACTTTTTATCTCACCACTTTTTCCAACAATTCTTGTTTGAATATTGAAAGTAATTGAAAAATCATTTACGAAATTCATGTTAAAAAATTGACCTCCTTTAACAAAAATTAAAAAAAAAACTATATACCTAATTATTATTAAAATTAGAATGTCAGGTTTAACCATTCAAATAATCAAATCAAAGCATTCAATTACTCATTTGTTGACATTGTCTTGAGATACCTACTTTTATATAGACCATAAGTAGGTAACTATTCACCTACATTACACATTTATATGAAATAACATAGTTTTAGCTCAGCCACTAGGTAATGCTTCCGCGAGTCTTTCCTGCCGGCTTATAACGGATTTCTCTTACATCAGAGTAAGGCTGTAATCATAACACTACGGAATAAACACACCTATTATTATTATTATTTAGTACCTGGGCGACCGAAGCTCTGTTCTGATGAAAGATAAAGTAAGGTGTCACTATTGTTGTTCTAAACTTTGGGCTACAGGCTCTGGTCGGGTGAAAATACGGAGAAAACGAATTTTCCCAGATATGAGACCTAGCTAGATCGATTGTTCGCCCCCCGTAAACCCCTATATGATAACGTGATTATAATAGTAGATTGTTTGCCTAGGGAGCAAACAACTATTTTTAAGGCGAGAGTGATTCTTTGAATCCAGAGCGCAGTGAAGGATTCTAAAGTAGAATCCTGAACGCAGCGAGGGTTCAAAGTACGTCACTCGAGCTTAAAATAGTGTCCCAGCCACGATGCTTACCCGGAGCGAGTGTATCGGACACTGATGTTTACTCGCAACTACCCTCAGGATGTTGTTGCTGCTGCCGCGTACTCTGCCCAACAGCGACGACGCACGCTTGCGTCTTATTGCCAGCGTTGCCGGAATGTTACTTTTGTAACATTTTACGTTACTTTTGAGCCTCTCGTATTACCTCCATGTTACACGACTCAGGGCTTTTAGGGCTTAATAAAAAATATTTACTTAAATATTTTCTAGCAAACAAAAAATAAAATAAAACAAGAAACGCAACGCACCCAAGAAACTTTGAATTCGTTCGTCGTGTTGGCGCACTTGATTTTGTGACCTGACAGTGACACAAATTGACTGTCGTGACCACTACCTCGCGAAAATCCGTCACTTATCGCATATTCACCCACTTGCGTGTTATTCTAAATCTTCCATCCCGCTTACTCAGGCGAACAAGCGTGTGCCTAATGGCATCCATGTCAATTCAGTTCAGTTTGTCTTTGTTTTGTATTGTAGTCTTGTGTTTTGTTTGTTTATAGATATATATACCTACTTTCTGTGATTATACCAACAAAAATAAATAAAGAAAGAAATAAAACTCCGATTCGATCAACAATTTATTCGAACACAACACAACAGCAATAACACATAACAACAACAAAACAAAATTCGGAGAACAACTACAAACAACAGCAATTTTTTGTATACGAAGCTTTACTAATGTTGTAGTAAACTTTTTTAGTTTTTGTGTAAATAAAGTGATATAAATTAGTGTAATTTTCCACATAAACTAAGGCCATGTTACATTTCTCGTGAAAATGTAAATTTTTGAACTGTCATGTTATATTTGACTAAATGCCACTAGTAGCACTGCTTATTGAGTAAAAGTCATTCGTACGCGCTTCGGAAAACATGGCGGACGACAGCAGAACCGCGGCAACCGCAACAACACTCGAAAACGTTATTGTATTGTACCCGCAGAGCGCTGTATGCCTTTTGAGTATAATTAACCTAGACTGCTCGTGTAGAAAGATTGGCAGTATGCTTTGAATAGCGCTAACTTGACTTCAGATGAGCAACGAACAAACCTACGAGCCAACATTTACCCCGGACCGCCAGCAGCGCTCTGCGTTCACGTTCAATGTCCTCGTTGTCCTTTAGATCATCGGTGACAATGTGCCCTAGATATTTAAACTTTTTCTCTCTAGTGAGAGGAATTTTAATAGGGTAATAGTTCAATGTTGAAGATAAGGGCTTTATTATTACGGGGAAATATTGAACTGATTCTCAAAAAAACTTATTAAATCCTTTTAATTTCTAACAGTTGGTCGCAGTTACCAAGCCCAAATGGGTTAGGTTAGGTTAAGTGAGACGGAACACCGTGGTGGTTTTAGTCAGTAAGAGTCTGACAGACCCCTCTGCCCTCCCCAGGGCGGAGGACATCCATGAGGATTTCCCCCCGAACACAAAAAAAAAAGGTTAGAACTGTGACCAACCGCGTAGCTACATCAAAGTTGGTCGCAATTACTTAGCTATTTAGTATTTTTAGGTTCTCAAAATAGGAATTATTTGAGGTTCACAAGAAGAGATGCAATCATTATATTAGTGTTCAATAATATTTTTAGGGCCTTCTACTATTTTGGGGCCCTAAGAATACTATATTTATAGCCAACAAAACTTGGACCAACTTGCATGTAGCGCTCGTTGGCCCTGCCGAAGCACCGCTCGCTTCGCTCGCTCGGCTCGCGCGCAGTTGCTCACAGTTTTAGTCGGTGTATGAGGGTGTAGCGGTTACACCGCCACATACGAACTACGCATCAAAGACATGACGTCACACAAATCCTGCATCGCGCAATTAGAGTTTACCACGCGAACGATATAGATAAGACTATCCGAAATCAACAGTTGGGCAGTCGGCCCGCCAGACACAACACCCGTCTGGTCGGAGGATCCTCCCTTTTCTATGGTGGATGAGTGAACTTTACACCCTGTTCCTCATGCCCCTAAATTGGTGACCCCGAGTATGAAAGTCAACGCAGCCTTCGTGCAACTACTTCAGCGTGACGTCATCATCATCACTCCCGCAAGCTTTCGTGAGGCGAGTCACACAGACAGCCAGCACCCTCGGCTTCAACGGGTATCCTGACCACCAGCATGCAGCGAACGCGCATTCCTGGTCATCACCCTCAGCCTCATCACCCCGACTCACTGGGGAATCAACGCAATCATCTCAATCAGCGCAATCACCGCTATCACCTCAATCACCGCAATCATCTCAATCAGCGCAATCACCGCTATCACCTCAATCACCGCAATCACCTCAATCACCACAACCGCCGCAATCATCGCAGACAGTTCCGACTCACCGCGAACTGTGCGGCACCCGGTTCCGACTCACTGGAACCTTAGCTGGCACTGTGAAGCATCGCAAGATACAAGACTCAGCCCACTATCGACCTCCGGTCTCCGGAGGGGAGTGATGTAGCGGTTACACCGCCACATACGAACTACGCATCAAAGACATGACGTCACACAAATCCTGCATCGCGCAATTAGAGTTTACCACGCGAACGACATAGATAAGACTATCCGAAATCAACAGTTGGGCAGTCGGCCCGCCAGACACAACACCCGTCGGCAATAGGGTCGCCCCCTAATACATGAGACTTAAACATTGACGGCGAAATGTGCGTGTAGGTACTATACGTACACCTCTGCCGAACCCTTCGGGATTACAAGCGTGATCTCATGTTATGTTATGTAGTTTGTCAAATCGCTGACCAAGCAAATTGATGACCTCATTTTTTTCTAAACGTGATTTAATTGCGGGTTTGCTAAGAATGCGAATGATGCAATTTTGTAGTATTACTTAATTGTCACATACAATCATAGTGGAGTGTGTTGTGTTTATTTTGACGGATTTATTATTGTTCCAGCGGACAGAAGAAATTCGTGTAGGTATCTACATAGTAGAGTAGCCTATACTCCATTGGTTTAGGTAATTAAATAAAGGGGGTTTTTATAGATGACACCTTCTTGTTTAAAAATACGTTGTAGCTTGTAATTTATTTTTAAATTATACTTTCCAATTTTATTAATGTCATGTTAAACTTTATCAGTTAATCTTAAATTACTCTTCGTAGATGCTTTAGCACAATTTTTTGTTTTTTACCTATAATATTTTGTAATCTCTCTGTTATAAAGAGACCAACAAGATAGGTTCTCTAAACGTCAACGAATTAAAACGTTGCTAAATTGAAGAGTACAACTGTGACGCAGCATGACAACTATAGTGACAGATATTACGTTTAAAGTCGGTTACTTGACAGTTCTCTTGTCACGTGGTTTTTATTTGTTTACGTTTATTGAACTACCTAAACCAACGGAGTATAGATAGGGCGAAGGATAAAGCTAACCCGTACTGGGTAGGTAATCTTTGATGTGAAAACTTCTTTAAGCATTTTGTGCTCTTTCTGAACAGTGAACGAAACTGAACCGTCACGCTCGGGTCAGTGACGCTAAATCGGGTATAATCGGCTCCAGTCGGTGGGAGACGCTGAATAGCGCTTCTTATCGAGTGTTGTCATATGCAAACACCTTCTTTTTTTTTTGTAAAAAAAAGTATTAAAGTGTAATTATTAAACAGTAGTTGCTAATTGAGTGTTTAAGTACCTACAGTGTTAAGTTAAAATTATGGTAAAAGTGTGCAAATACAAAGGACGATGCCAGGATTTGTGTGAACTCTGGCCCCACCCTCCAATAGCTGCGTGCGGTACATCGTTGGATAGGTATTTTAAATATACCTATCCAATGTAATTTCAAAAATACCTATCCAATGATGTATCACACGTAGCTATTGGAGGGTGGGACCAAAATTTGCATCCTCATTTTTGAAAACATTTGGATTCAAAGTGTGGAGCATAAAACATTTTCAAGCCAATTACTTACACGTAAGTACCTTGCCAAAATGTTTAGAAACAATAACACTATATATAACCTATACCTAGCTGCATAATCAGCTTATAATGTCCCCACAGCTGGGACACAGCCCTCCCACTTTCTGTGACTGGGCCGTAATCCACCACGCGGGTCCAGTGCGGGTTGGTAGATGTCACATGTCTTCGAATTTTTGGTTCTAGGACATGCCGGTTTCCTCACGATGTTTTCCTTCACCGTTTTGAGATCAATGGTGATGTTTTTTTTTTATTTTACGATGGGTTTGTTCTTGGCTCTAGTCTAGGTCAAAGGTGACAGAGACAAAGTCAACGATGGAGTGAGCTTACCCAGAAGAAGCCTGTTCACTCTTACTTTGAATAAATTCGGGTTGTATGCGTTCGGAAACACAGACGCACCTATAAAAGATATTTGAAAACGCTTAGTGCGAGTTGGTGGAATATCAACTAGGTAGGGATAACCTGCAGTGCGTCTAGATGTCCGATGGTAGAAGGGGGCCGGTGGAATGAGGTCATGGAGTTCATGGGCACACTCGCTGAAGTACAACCTGTAGAAGACCGACAAGCAGGCAACCTTGCGGCGATGAGCCAAGCTGTGAAGCTTGGCATCCACCAGTTTAACGTTTAACGATTTTCACAAAGTACGCCTGTCTGGGTTCGAACCTACGTCGTATGTCGCGGCCATTACATACTACCACACTACCTTATTATTCACGTAAATCCGACATCTGTTGGTAGGCGATAAAAATATCAACTGCTACATACAAAACTTCAATACCTACTCGAAACAAATGTATGGGACGGATGATTATTTTTTCTCGATTATGAGGTTGGTACCATGAAAAGAGTTGTTCCGTTTGAGGGTCTGTACCACACCATTAAATATGACCATGGCACGCGTTTCTGATACACGCTGTATACCTACAACGTGTAACGTTAGATGCGCAAAACCTGAAAATAGTTTGATTAGAATAACGAGCCGAATAAATTAAACCACTCTTTAATATTAAAGAGTGGTTTAATTTATTCGGCTAATTTATTCGACATAGGTCACATTTTTCAAAAAATCTTCATTCAAAACGTTTAAAAATATATATATATTAATAGGTCAAGACATTACATGCGCAAACCCGCCAAAATAGCAAAATAGCAGACGCAAGAAACGATCATAATTGCCAGTAAAACTAAAACAGCACATATAAAACCTTTACAATTTTTTTAATGATTTTTTTTCTCTCTGAAATAGGTCATTTGGATTTAAAATCAGTTGGGGTATCTGAGGTTTTGCGCATTTAACGTCACACGTTGTATAACTTTAGTGGAAAAAAAAAATGGGTCGTTCAGAGTTTTTTTTTTTTTTTTGGTTGGGAAATTATTACATAACTTCTCCCGTTCTGGGCGGAGCGGGAGAGCGTTTCAAACTCTTACTGACTGAAACCCACCCGTGTTGCTTCAGTTGCCTGTGCAATGCCAGGGGCCACGGTATTCCTTTCGGACTTTCCCGCAACCCCGGCAGGCATCGGTCCCATCGGACCCCTTCAGTTGTGCTGACATCTCTTTGAGGCGCGCGTGGTGTGAACACCCCTTAGGGTCTGAACACATGTACCTACCACAACCACACAACGACAACACTTGGTAGGGCGCTAATTTGTATGAAAATGAATAGTTTAATTATACACACGGACCACATCAAGGCCACGTCACAGCCACAACGCAAGCACCAGCTAATCCGCGCACTAGCGACCGACCATATCGCAAACACAACGATCTTGTGATACCGACCACATCGCAAACACAACGATCCTGTGATACCAACCACATCGCAGACACAACGATCTTGTGATACCGACCACATCGCAGACTCAACGATCTTGTGATATCGACCACATCGCAAACACAACGATCTTGTGATACCGACCACATCGCAGACACAACGATCTTGCGATACCGACCATATCGCAGACACAACGATCTTGTGATACCGACCACATCGCAGACACAACGATCTTGTGATACCGACCACATCCCAGACACAACGATCTTGTGATACCGACTACATCGCAGACACAACGATCTTGTGATACCGACCACATCGCAGACACAACGATCTTGTGATACCGACCACATCGCAAATACAATGATCGAATGCAAAATATACAGGTTTTCGATTAAAATATCGAAGACGATTTTTTTATTGAAAACCTGTAAATTGTGTATAACATTGGTTCATAGTAAAGTTTGTTAGGAGTTCGTGTCATCACGTCCGCAGAGTTTCACTAGGCAATTTTATTCGACCCTGTAGATTAATGTTGCATTAAAAATACAGAACTGATTACAAAAAAAAAAAACATTACAACAAGTTCTAATGCCATGGTATTTCATTCATATACTTATCAAAAAGTACTGGTCAAACTTCAAGCGACGAGCTAAGTGGGGTCAGCAGACTGTGTCGACCCGTTTGTGTCATCACATAAACAAATGATTTCTTGACCACTGTGTGGACTAGTTGAAAAGACCCATTCATAACTCACATTTCTGTTTCTACAGGTCAAGAAAAACAAATCAATCTGTATTGTATAGGATGTACCAGAAAGGGTGTAGACAAGTTTAAAAACATTTTACAAAAAAAAAACATTCGTCTTCAAATTTAAGCTATTTTACGCTTTTTATTGTTTTTCTGTTTTGTGTTCAAACCAGGAACAACTACTAATTTTCAAAATCCGTCGACGATTGACGACATAGCCCTAAATAAAAAACATAATATAGATGAACAACAACGGGCTTAAAGTTTGAAAAAAGATGCAATATAGGCACAGTGTAGTGTAAGACTTGCCATAAATATTGTCACGAAAAAAAAAATGTTTTTATTGCACATCATATTTATTATTTTTACAGTGTGTTAGTTTAATACATAGTTAAATATAAAACAATTTAAAATATAAAAAGCTTATTCGAAGTGGTCTCCATTGGTTGCAACAGTCCTTTAAACGTTGAGGCCAGTTATCAATAGAAGCACGCACTCTTTCCATGGGAAAATTCTTCACTGCCAATCGTATGGATTTTTTTAGGGACTCCAAATTATCATGGCGTTTAGAGCAAGCCGTTCTCTCTAAAACTGACCATAAATCATAATCCAGCGGATTAAGATCGGGATTAGACGACGGCCAGTCTTCAGCTCTGATGAAGTCCGAAAGGTTCACTTCCAACCAAGACTGCGTGGACCGAGCTTTATGACCCGGTGCCGAGTCTTGTTGGAAAGACCATACTTGGTTATTAAATATGGTGTTGTTAAGGGGCTTAACTACCTTCTCTAGAATGGTATCTTGATACACTTGTGCCGATGTTTACACCTTAATACCCTTATGTTTTAACCTTGTTTGATACCTTTTTCACAAAAATATGGCTCTGTCACTCCTTCATAGCTAACACCCCACCAAACCATCACTGAAGTCGGATAATGCCCACGTTGCACTCTGTCGACTAATTGGGAAGCTTCATTAGAGCTTTGAGCATAAAAACGGTCATTTTGTTTGTTAAAATGTTAAGATTTTCTCAAAAAAATCTGTGACCTCCCTTTGCGTACCGCTTCAGTAGTTGTTCGATTTTACCACCCTATTATTTTTTAAATGATCAGTTAAAAAATGACCAGTGCGTCTCTTATAGGCTGCAAGTCCTAAGTCATCTTTTAAAATACGTGACATGGTTCTGGGTGCTATCTTCATTTCCCGAGATAAAATCTTTTGCTTTCGGACAGGATTTCTTCGAATTCTTTCCCTTACTGCTTTGACCACCTTTTTCGTACGAACACTACGTGGACGGCCAGATCTTTTTCTGTCACAAACAGAGTCGGTCTCATTGTACCTATTAATAGCCCGGTACTCAAACATTTGACTAATACCAAGCGAGAGTTTTAAAAATTGCATTTGGCTCCATACCAACTTTGTGTAATGCAATCACAGAGATTCAGTTCTCTATAGATATCACCCCACTCCATTTTAATATCGCAAAATATTGTATAATGTATTGGCGCCAAAATTAGAAAACTCAATGAACAATCGTATAAAAATGACAGACTCCAAATTCAAATGATTTATCTTTCTTATTTTTAATTGTAACAGTATTTATGGCCAGACTAAGTAGATACTGTCCAGTTATCCTTCTACATTTAAATTGCATTCATTCTGAAGTAATGGTTTAAAAAGGTAAATACTGTACCTATGTAAGTAATTGTTATTACTCGTTCATTTCAGCCCGACTTACGTTTTCGAAAGTATATCACTAGGGCAATGTCAGTATTATTTATGATTCTATCTGATTGCAAATAATGATTCATTTAAGTCGCTGCGGGACATTGGGGAGGAGTCGTGCTTCCATCCTCTAACATTGTTGTGGGCTGTTTGTGGATCTCGGGCAATTAAAAGATGATAACAGCTTCTTACACTTAGTTTATGTATTATAAAAATTATTCGTACAATTAATAACTAATGTCCTAATTAATCTTGTCCATTAATAATAATAATAGAAATGAAATAACAAAACTTGGTATGAATCTGTGCGCACGCGTCTCATGAACGTGCGACAGTTCCTAGGGCTGCGAGTGACTGGCGCTCCTGTTGTTCCCGGCGCCCTCGTCCTGCGGTCCTTAAAATATTGGTGTTCAGCTGCATCCGGTTAGTCTGGAAGCCGACACAAACATATGTAGTAGATTTTAAACTAACTTGTGACCATGGACGGATAATGCTTGTGACGTAGCGAGCCCCCACTCCCCGATTTTAATGCGTTTTATCTAAACCATTTTTCAAAAAATACATCTTATATTTTTTTTATTATGTGACTGATGGACTAAATAGATTTTTTTCCTATTCAACATTCCTATTCCTATCACTTGACATCATAATTATTTGCAATAGCCGCAAATTCCTATCACACTTCGCCCACTGCCAGTCGGAACACGTAATCTATGCACATCACGACCTACTAACCCTCACGGTGACTTACATAACTATTATATAAACAGTTCAAATATTTGGATGTACTGAGTTGACCACGCGACATCGGCCGCTGTTTATTGCATTGCTAATTAAATGTTTGTCTAGCATTTCTTAATAGTTTTTGAAGAGAGAAGTTTTTTTATAGTGATGGGCAATTCTTGTGATAGATTTTTTTCTACCATTCTACACCTAATGATAGATCTATACAGTTTAAATATATAGATGCACTGAGTTGATCACGCGACATCGCCCGCCTTTTGTTGCATAGCTAATTAAATGTTTGTCTAGCATTTCTGGATTTTGGAGAAAAAATATATTATTTAGTGGCGGGAAATTCTTGTGATAGATTTTTTCTCCCACTTTGTGTTATTCTACACCTATTATACCAAATGATTTATCTATGTGAAATGATATAGTCGATTTTCCATCAAAAGGACACAAATTCAGTGCCTCATCATCATCATTATTTCAGCCATGGGACGTCCACTGCTGAACATAGGCCTCCCCCAATGATTTCCAAATTGGCCGATTGGAAGCGACCTGCATCCAGCAGCTTCCTGCGATCTTTATTAGGTCGTCTGTCCACCTTGTGGGTGGACGTCCTACGCTGCGCTTGCCGGTACGTGGCCTCCATTCCAGAACCTTTCTGCCCCATCGGCCGTCAGTTCTGCGCGCTATGTGCCCCGCCCACTGCCACTTCAGCTTGCTAATCCGTTGGGCTATGTCAGCGACTTTAGTTCGTTTGCGGATCTCCTCATTTCTGATTCGATCTCGCAAAGAAACACCGAGCATAGCCCTTTCCATCAAATACAGGATTTTCAAATTCAGTGCCTAGGCAAACATAATAATTATGGTGAACTAATAACATTAATTTGTCTGCATTTGATCGGTGATCGAATCGAAAACCCCACACTTAGCAGGTAGCTGCTAAGTGTGGGGCTTTCATAGGTGTAGGGATCGCAAGCGTAAGCTTAACGACCCCTGGACCTATGAGGCAGACAACACTGAATTTATTTTATCATTATTAATGTGATATTGTCATAACTAGCGATAGAAACATAGGAAAATATGTTCATTAGAGTTAGCAATAAATTCTATTTACTGGATGCCTGAGAGATATTTCTCGACGGCATGTGAAGCCAAGTCAGACACCCATGGGTGGCTTTATAAAAGTCTGACACCAGGTTAGGCACTAACCACACGAAAAGAAGAGATTCTATTTACGTTACTGAGGTACTAATAACATTTTATGTTTGTTCCAGAAAAATGCAATAAAAACAACTGCTGAAGCAAAACAAAATACAAGATGGCTGCCCCCCAGCTGATTTCTGTCAGTGACGCCATCAACGAGAATTTAATAAAGAAGGACAAGGAAATAAATTATTGTGCCCAGTGTATCGATAGTGTCGACGAGAATATGAACAATAAATATGAAAATATGACTGAAGTGCAGAAGTTTTATAATGGGAAAAATGTTCTGATCACTGGTGGTACAGGTAAGACAATCCTGCTGTATTTAAAACATCCTGTTTTTTGTCGGCATAATCAGCTGATCAATTCCGAAAAGCTCACCGTGAAAAATTGTCCATTCATTATAAAATTGGACAAATTACGGTTATTTCCCTTTCGTTATATAGACTCCGTTATTACACGATAAATGCAATGCAATGTAATTTATTTACCATTTCCATTCAAAAAATTCAAAATTCAAAAGTCATTTATTCAAACTAGGCTGAGAATCAGCACTTTTCGAACGTCAAAATTACATAAGACAGTCCCCCAAAACGCCCACCCTTCACCACTTCCTAGTGCTTTTGCTGGGAAGAAGAAGTGGCGCAACAAACTCCCCAGCAGCACAGCTGTCTGTTCAGTTAGAAGAAAAATAAAAAATGATTCTATACAACAGTATGCAAGACAATTTACAATATGCAAAAAATAATTTAAATTAAATAGCTATAATTAATAGCCATATGACAGCTAGCACACGCCAATATACCAACCAACAGCATCGAGAACTATACTCAAGCAGAAATAAAAATAACTAAAAGTAAACAATATCTAAAAAAAAAAAAAAAAAAAAGCCTCCAGGCATAAAGGGCGTGCCCGCTTACATATAGCTGTAACTAGAAGTTATAATTGATAAACTAGGACCATCGAGGTAAAATAAATAATTGTCGAGGTCGCTAGCTAACCACATATTGCAATACAACTCTTAAAAAAAACATTGTAATGAGTAGATTATGTCAGCACTAAATTAAAATAAAATTAAAATAAATTGACTTATAAAGTAAAATTATAAACAATTATATAAACTCATATAACCTGTCAGTAGGTAAACTAATTCTGGAGAAAGAACATTTAACATTGTCTTGAGTTAATCACAGCGACCATCTATTCTTATCATTTAAGTAATCGTTGATAGAATAGTATGCCTTTGAACAAAGACATTAAAGAATAACTCAGTAATTTCAATAATATTACACAATAACTGTCGTTATTTAATAGTTATTTGTCTAATGCTATAATAAATGGAGTATATTCGTCAGGTGAAATGACAGTTCTCTTCACCTACGTTTTACGGTGAGATGTTCATTGAATAGACCAGCGGTTCTCAAACTTTTTTGGCGACGGAACCGTTTTGGAAAACGAAATATTTGACAGTGCTATAAATAATCAAAAACAGCGTTTAATGGATTTTTCCGCTCTTTCTTTGTTTGTTGTTGTTTTTACCAATCTGTCCCACCAGTAGAACAAAGTGGATTGTTCACAGTTTTGTCGTCCACTGTGTTCCACTAATTGATTTTGGTGGGGCAAATGAACACTCGCATAAACTCTCGAGTTCACGTTTTTCCACTGGCACTGTTGGGTTTAATAAAATATCATATTGAAAATAAAAATAAAACTCTTTTTATTTTCAATATAATCATAAAAAATAGAAAATATTCGTACGAGATTAGGATGATTCTGAATCAGCTAAAATACCAAAGACCAATGACGTACACTGCTGGACATAGGCCATAGGCTAATATTTTCGCGGAGCCCCCGCATAGGCTTTGCAGAGCCCTAGGACTCCGCGGAGCACAGATAGAGTATGGCTGGAATAGACCAAGAAGTCTGTGCACTTTTTATCCCGATATTTTCACGGGATCAAAACTTATGTGGGTGAAACCGCGGGGCGCAGCTAGTCTACGAGTAATTCATAATTCAATCACCGGCCAACCCTTATCCCAACTATGTTGGGGTCGGCTTCCAGTTTAACTGGATGCAGCTGAATACCAGAGCAACTGCCCATCTGCTTACCCAATTGTTTGCCATAATTTCTTACCTAGTTTACCTTCTCAGGTTTCCTCGGCAAGATTCTGGTGGAGAAGCTTCTCCGATGCTGTCCAGGTGTGGAGAACCTGTACCTTCTGGTGCGGCAGAAGAGAGGAAAGGACATCTATACCAGGATGGAAGAAATCTTTGATGATCCTGTAAGTAAACTAAGAGAAACTTGTAAAAATGAAGTTGCTGTGTTACAAAACAGTGAAATCTGAGGAACCTCTGATTACTACTCGTAATATTATTTCAATGTTTGATTAATTTATGATGAACTAGCAGTTTGCCCGTGGCTTCGCTCCCGTGGTCTTTCCCGCGGGACCCATTATTCTTCCCGGGATAAAAAGTAGCCATGTCACTCCTTGAAAACTAAGCTTTCTAATGGTAAAAGAATTTTTCAAATCGGTCCAGTAGTTTCGGAGCCTATTCAATACAAACAAACAAACAATCAAATCTTTCCTCTTTATAATATTAGTATAGATTAATGATATACGAGTATGTACCTATATTTCATGAGATAATTCAAAAAAAGCCTTTTAACTTTTTTTATACAACCAACATGTTTATACAACCTACCTATGTTATATCAAAGATCTCTAAAATGAGTTAACAGCAGTGCTATTCTGTAACCATCTCACCGTGAAAACTTAGGTGAAGTGAGTTGTCATTCCAACAGGGTGAGATGACACTGACAGTTCACTCCACGCTCATTCACATGTTTTCACGGTGAAGTAGTTACGGGAATCAACATGCAGGTATAGATGCCTTCCAGAAAGACGAGCCTAAAGAAAAGTACAGCTTACAGTACAGTACGGAGGGGGTGCGTCTTCATGGATGGCACTATCTGTACTGAGCATAGATATCCGTGGTACTGAGCTTTGTACAAGAACAAACTATTTTACACACTTTGCTTAAATATTTTTTAATTATTTTTTTACTGTACTTTCTTTGATCATTTGGTTGTCTTCAAAAAAGGAACCTTATATCAAACGGGCTGGCCGAAAAATTATTCTGGTTGCATTCGAGTACTCACGTGAATTTAGAATCAATTACAAAATTGTAAAATAAGCTTTTGTTCATTGTTTTAAGGCTCCCTCGAACAGGCAGGACGCGACACCGGTAATTGTTGTACCGTGAAATTTTCTTAGAAATTGTTTTATGAGAGTCGCGTTGCGCCTGTTTGCGGGAAGCTTTAGACAAAAGTGAATAAAAAACAAATAAATAGCTAAAATTCAGTACAGCTTCATATTTAACGGCAACGCCAGTGCCGTGGCTATTCTGGGGCCCTATTGTGAACTCTTATTTCCAGGCAGTTTACGGCGTAAACAGAACTGCCTTGCAATTTCGTATTATGAACTCGTCAAACAAGCCAGTCAGTGGTCACGTGACACCCTGGCCGGCTTCTGCCCGACTATTGGCTGGAAATACCGTATTATGAACGTTCGTTTGACATTTCTTGACATATTAAAACTGATATAAGTAACCTCACAATCCAGTCAATTTCCGCTACTTCATAGGAGTTTTTATTGAATGGTTTTGGATATTTTTGGCGAAATTATTCAGAGAAAATGTCACGTGTGACGAATATGTACCGTTCGAGTTTCTGGAAACTCCGGAAAGTGGCACTTCTGATCAAAATACCAAAATAACGGTAAAATTGAAAAACTCCTACAATGTTTCAAACTAAACATAAGTTAGGCTCCGCCGAGGGCGATAACTCTCATCCATTGAACTATAATAATTTCAACAGCCTAATAAATGGTGCACCATGATAATTACAAAATATTACCATGATAGAAAGAAAGAAAGAAAATACATTTATTTGGCACATACTAAAAGGCACACAAGTAGAAAGAGAAAAAAAAAAATAAGATAAAAGGAAAGAATACAAAATAAAAAGTGTAAAACTGCGTTGCATGATACCAGCAGGAATGTGTGCCTCGCGGCTACGGTTATAGGTAAATATAACATGTTGAAAACTGGATATTTAGTAAAAACACTCAAAAACACCACACCAACCATATCCATTCATTATCCATATTTTTGTTTATACTCTGAAACTAGTAGGTACTTACTAGCGCAGGGACATAATACATTCTGTGTAAAAAGTACTGGGAATTGTTCAATAAAACCATTAAGTAATTTTTATTCGTCAATATTTATTTTGTCGGCTCCAAAGTAGGCCCTTTCGCTTGCAATACAGCTACGCCAGCGCTTGACCCAGTCCTCCATACATTTTTGGTAAGCTGATTGAGGTATGGTCTAAAACTCCTTCAGTGAATTTTCTTTTATAGTTTCAATCGACTCGAAACGTCTTCCTCGAAGAGGTAATTTTAGCCTCGGAAACAGGAAAAAATCAGACGGAGCCATATCATGTGAATACGGCGCTTGGTCGATGACATTTGCTGAATTTTTGGCTAAGAACTCTTGCACAATGATGGCTTTGTGTGATGGTGCATCATCATGGTGCAAAATCTATGAATTGTCGTTCCACAAATCTGGGCCGTTTTCAGCGGATATTCTCTCGAAAACGCCTCATAATGCCTAAATAATACTTTATAATCACTGTTTATCCCTCTGGAAAAAAATCGTTGTGCACTACACCGCGGTAATCTAAGAAAACTATCAGCATAACTTTCGTGGTACTTTTTATAGAGAGTAATAGACAAACAATACGATAGTATTATTTTATTAATTGCAACAATAAACATTGTCCAAGAATGAAGTTGTCAAATTCCCCGTTGAACATCAAGTGGAATACGTTCGGAAAAGAGAATCTCGCGTTACAATTTACAAACACGGAAAAAATAAATAAAAATTAATTGTATAGCACAATAAACATTGCCTTCATATTTTCACCTACTTTTAGTAACTATATTAAGATATATTTATTATTTTTATCATAAAATACGTGATCTAAATAAAACCGTAACTTACCGATAAATATTTATTTGTGTTTCTGAACGTTACGGCAGAGAATTTCAAGCCAGCCACAGACAAACTAGCCTGCGTGAAGTCGGTCAGAATTACCGATGTCATAATACGAAATATATCCAGCCAGTGAAATGAATTGCCTGGAACTTGCCTGGTTTTTTAAAAGTTCGTAATAGGCCCCCTGGTAGGGACTACATAGCTAGTCATATCCATTCGAAAGGCTTCCAAGTCGTTAATGACATATTTTCGGTAGGTACTTTGTCTAATAGACGGTCGGTTGGTTTGATCTGTTATAATTTTCGGGTTTTGGATTTGTGAACAGCATATAAAGAACTCCTTCGATAACATTGATGTTCGATTCAGCACGGAAGCGTACATCGCGTGGTTGTGAACAGCCTCGTATGGCTGTGGAAAAATACTGTGTTTCTAATATAATTGAATGTTGCGCAGTAGAACTCACTGACCACAACATCATAGTGATGTGTGTCTATAGGAGTCCACATAGTAGAGACATAAAAAGTAAACTTGATATATTTTTCAATAACCTGAATATTCTCTTAGTCTTTTTCACTACACACTAACAAAAAACTTATTCTATGCGGTGATTTCAATATTGATCTTTTAAAAAAGACCACATGTTTAGATCAATTCAAATATCTTATTACGGGTTACAATCTCAAATTTGAAATAAAGGTTCCAACAAGATTAAGCAGTGGGACTTGTATAGATAACATAATTCACAATGTACGAGGATCAAAAGGAGAAGTTTTAGAGCTGGCGTTATCTGATCATACGGCACAACTGTTGCGATGTCCAGTTAGACGCACATGCATCTTAAATTACTGGTATACAACTAAACGAGATTATTCAAAAGAAAATATTCAGAAATTCATAGACAACATCAAAGCTATCATTTTTGCTGACGTATACGAGGAAACGGAACCCGCTAAGGCATTCAAATTATTCTATGACCTGTTTAAGTTGATATATGATTTATGCTTTCCAAATATAAAAATACGGATATCAACTAAAGAAAAAGCAAAATGGATTAGTCGTGGCATTAGGATTTGCAGTAAGAGAAAAAGAGAATTGCTGTGGAAATACCGGTTACTACCAAATAAGCAAAACAAAACAGAACTTAAAAAGCTTTCAAATCGGCTGAAGAAAGTAATAGACCTCACACAGAGAGCCCATAATAATCGTTATATACATTCAGCTCAGAATCTATGTTAAGCAACATGGAAAATAATAAATAAAAATAATAATAAACAAAATTTTCCAGGCGAAACCATAACAAAAATCAAATCAAATAGCAAAATCTTATCTAATCCTCTTGAAATAGCACAAGCTTTTAACGATTACTTTGTAGATCAAGTGAAACCAGTTACTAATTTAAACATGAATAAACATAAGATAAGAAGTAGCATTTCTTCCATGTTTATGTCGCCTACAATACCACAAGATATTCACCAAATTATTATGTCACTAAAGAATACGTCTAGCACTGGGTATGACGATATAAGTACAAATATTGTTAAACGGGTATCCACAATAATTGCTCCTGTGCTGAGTCATCTAATCAATATGTGCATATACCATGGTTACTTTCCAGAAGAATTAAAACTAACAATTATAAAACCTCTCTTCAAGAAAGATAACAGAGAAGATATGTCCTGCTACAGACCTTTGGCGTTAGTACCGATTTTTTCAAAAATATTCAAAAAAGCAATATATTATCAACTTACTTCATACTTTGAGAAAAATTGCCTTTTCGTTGATAATCAGAAAGGTTTTAGGAAAAACAGATCTATTGACATGGCCATCTACGATTTTTTACATATGGTTACCAGTAGAGTGGATAAGAGGCTACCAACTCTAGCACTTTATATGGACATGTCAAAAGCTTTTGATCGCGTGGACCATAAAATACTAATACATAAACTCAATGCATACGGAATAAGAGGAAATATATCAAATCTAATAGAATCTTGTCTGAGTGATAGGCAACAAATAACGTCCATTAGTAGAATCTCTAAAAAAAACGAAATAACGTATAAATCCAGTCATAGAGTGGTAAATTATGGAGTGCCACAAGGAAGTGTACTCGGACCGCCCCTATTTATTGTTTATATTAATGACTTTCCGACAGCATCATCATATCCTATGACAATGTTTGCGGATGACTGCACTTTACTTTTTAATATTGACGACGTAAGTACATTGGAGGATGAGATTAATTCTACTTTACTAACTATCAGTTGTGAATTGGCTGCAGAATAATAATTTGATTCTAAATCAGTTGTGAATTGGCTGCAGAATAATAATTTGATTCTAAATCTTGATAAAACAATATTAATGAAATTTCAACAAAGAATAAATTATAATCTGGACTTAAATATTAAATACAATGGCAAAACTATTAATGAATCGAAAGTGACTAAATTCCTTGGACTAAACATAGAAAATACTTTAAAATGGAACTCCCATATTGACAAAATATGCAGTAAGCTAAACCAATATTCCTATGCTTTGCACATGTTAAGTAAAACGGCCAATAGAGCAACAGTTTTAACGGCGTATCATGGTCTAGTAGCTTCAACATTGAGATACGGAATCATATTTTGGGGCAATGCTACGGGTAAAGATATGGTATTTAAGTGCCAAAAAAGGTGCATAAGAGCTATATATAATTTGCAGACAACAGACAGCTGCAAACCGTTTTTTAAAAATACGAAAATATTAACTTTGCCGTCGTTGTATATCTACGAAACATCTATGTTCGTTAAAAATAATTTAAATAAATTTGCTCGAGTAACTAGTCCGTGCCGTTGTGATCGGTTACAAACAGTCGGATCTAGTACTGCACTATACAGAAACAGTATTTTTGTAATGGCTCCAAAGGTCTATAATAAATTACCAAAATGTATAAGGAGTGAAGATAATGTTCGCAAATTCAAAAGTAAATTGCATTCATTTCTAATAGATAAGACGTATTACTCTATCGAAGAATTTTTAAATGATAAAATATGACATTGCCATCAGCCCTTTATTATAATTTATTTTTTATTTATTTAATTGACATTATTTATAATATTATACAATTTGACATTAATAGCCTTTTATATTATTTACTGTTGACATGCATGAAAAATAAATTATAATTGATTCATTAATGATTAATAATACTTTCAATTTTCATTATTTACTTGAACCTGACTTTGTATTGTATAGATCCAGATTTATTAGTAAAAAAACAATATTTGTACACCAATTTAATTGGTAGGACATAGAGATTAACTAAGATGTATGAATAAGACCTTTATTTCAGTACCTGTGTTCACAAATAAAGATGATTTGATTTGATTTGATTTTGATTTGATGAGCCCTTCAGTAGACACCATCGAAGAAGTTCATATCTATACACCGTAAGAACTATTTCTACTTGCAGCGCTCGGCTGCTATAGAACCGGGGCGGCAACAGATGCGGTAATTGTGTTCACGGGATTTTGTTTTCAAACTGCTTCTTCGATAGTACTTATTTTCATTTCAACAAAAAATATTGCAAAGGTCAAGTTCAACCCATAAAAATGGCAGCCATGACTGTTACAGCCAAGACCTTGCCATTTTACGGCCAGTCGCCAAGGCGAGAAAGATGCGTTCCTTTTTAGGCAAACCAGAGATTATTGTCAAAAGTTATGGCTAGGTTCACCTTCAGTAGAACGGAAGTCGTAAATAAAGCTTTTTTGGAGAAATTATGGTTCTTCAATATATTGAGTCATTTATTTTGAAGGTAGCTTCCTGATTATTTATTTATTTTTATGTAAAAAAGATGAGTAGTGTCACGGTTGTCGTGTGGGGTTTTTCAAGAACAAGGTTGGGGGTTCGTGGCCTTTTACTTTTTAATTAAACTTAAGATTAATGAAAACATCGTGACGAAACCTAAGCTGCATCATCATCAGTATTAAAATTATTGATTCTTATAAGGGTACATAACAGGTAACTTACAGCAGGTACCTTAATTAAGGTACACAATAGGTATGGTTAAAAATGTAGCCTTCAGTGGCTTTAGTTACAAACAAACACACATCTCGGTCAAGGGATATTGGCGAAGGAATCGGCACTGCCAATATTTGCACTAGCCATGAATGAGACAGGACTTAAATATTTTGACAAACATTGTCTTGTCTTGGCTGCTAACCGTCAGTCTATAACCAACCTTATCAAAGTGCTTTAAAGTTCACTTGACACCTCACTCAAGTGACAATGCGAAAGAGTTCGTCATTTGTTTTTAAAGTAAATCATCGCGGATTCACAACGAGACACCGTTCGAATTTGTTAGTGATGCTCTTCTCAGAACAGCTTCATAATCAGCTTATAATGTCCCCACTGTGGGGACATAGGCCTCCTCTGTGTGAGAGGGATTGGGTCGTAATCCACCACGCGGGCCCAGTGCGGGTTGGTAGATGTCATATTATGTCTTCGGTTCTAGGATATAGGGTAGGGTAGTCTAGGGTTTTCTCACGATGTTTTCCTTCACCGTTTTGAGAGCAGTGGTGATGAAATAATTTACACAAAGTAAAGCGTCTGTCAGGGTTGGAACCTACGATCTACAACTCGAAATTCGCGGCCGTTACCTCTGGTTCACCACTGCTCCAACACCTTCCTACCGTGGCACAAATATTATCCACCAGGCAAGATGGAAGCAGACTTGACTGGGACGAACCTAACAACACCACCACCCCCACCACCACCAAACATACACATTTTACATTACATTTTATTTTTTACATAATAACCTTATAGGTAACTATATTTTCGAGCCGTTTGGGGTTGAAACCCTAGGGCCGTGGGGTACGAGTGCTCATGGTCTGTTCAATGAAATCTCTAAACGACTGGTTGACACTTCCCGTGACCCAAGGGCTGGTTTTTACCTTGGCCAGAAGCTAAGCATTGCCATACAACGTGGCAATGCGGCCAGTCTCTTGGGTACACTTACCAGTCGACAGCGATGCGGATGAATTTTTGACGCTATATTTTAGTTTGTATAATAATATATTAGTTTTTTTTTACATAATACCAATAAAAAAATATGTATCAGTTGAAATATAAACAAAATAATATAATAGCAGTGATAGCCTAGTGGTGTGACCGTCAGACTGACAAGTCGTAGGTCTCGAGTTCGAACCCAAGGCACGCAACTCTGACTTTTTGGATTCATGTGCGTATTATATAATTATCACTTGCTCAAAAAACGGTGAAGGAAAACATCGTGATGAAACCGGCATGCCTGAGAGATATTTCTCGACGGCATGTGAAGCCAAGTCAGAGGCCCGTGGGCGGCTTTAAAACTCTGAAACCAGGTTGGTTTACACGAAAAGAAAAAGAACAATGTTTAATTTTTTTTTACATTTATATACTCACTGCAAAAGTCTCCCCGTGAAAACTGGTGAAGTGAACTGTCATTATATTCCAAATGCAATAAGGATTGACACTGGTTACTCTTCTCTGTATGAGAAGACAATTTTTTTCCCTGTAGTGAGACAATTACAGACTAATCAATTCTTCGTATTATTTACAGGTCTTCAGCCGGCTAAAGGAAGAGATGCCGAAGTTCCGGCACAAAGTGGTGGTGGTGCCAGCAGACTGCGAGTCCGCTGGACTTGGGCTCACCCTGACTGATAGGCAAATGCTTACTGAGAAGGTAGGGCCAATGATATTAGAAGTAAAAAGAAGTAGATAGGTTACCTACCTAACATTCTATCTTCAAAAACGGCACTATGTCACACTATTATATGACACGTGGAAGTAGGAGGGCATGTCGTAATTATCGTGGGCGAAAAAGAGACAAAACGAAGAAAATTTGGCTAGTTAGCCAACTTTTGACGTGCCACTTGCGGAACGTTTATAACCTATCTACCTCTTTTTACATATAATATCATTGGGTAGGGCAATATTTCATGCTTTTGGTTCAACTATCTCAATCAATTCACTGAGCCAATCTGTCTGCAAGTTTTACTTGACTTTTGATTGAAGCCTGAGAAGATATCATCGTCCTTCAGTAGTTCAGTGAGGGTTTACTGAAATGTCGTTCACTAGATGACAGCACTCAGACGTCAGGACACCTGTCAAAAGTGACAAAGCGCCTATATTTTCTTTAGTCGTGACTGAATGAAGAACAAATGAATGAAACGAATAAAAAAAAAAGTCATTTATTCAAACTAGGCTGAGAATCAGCACTTTTCGAACGTCAAAATTACATGAGACAGCCCCCCAAAACGCCCACCCTTCACCACTTCCTAGTGCTTTTGCTGGGAAGAAATGGCGCAACAAACTCCTACGCGCGATAAACTAGGACCATCGAGGTAAAATAAATAATTGTCGAGGTCGCTAGCTAACCACATAATTATTGCAATACAACTCATTAAAAAAACATTGTAATGAGTAGATTATGTCAACAATAAATTAGAATAAAATTAAAATAAATTGATAAAAAGAACGAATAATTAACGTTATCGTATATTTTATATACATTTTCGAAATGAAAGTGGCGCCAGCTGGTGGGTATGAAAACCCTCAATAACTTAGAAAATGTATCTGTAACTATTAGGTACTTACTAGATTTTTCAATTCATAGAAGCCTAGAGTAGATATTAGAATCAGAATTTTATTTGTAAGAAAAAGTTTATTGTAAGAGTTTCTTCTGTTTATCTTTATAAACCCAAATCTCTAAGAAATTTGGCTAACTAGTGAACTAAAATATTTATTTATTTATTTATTTATTTATTTGCTAACATGTTAAACACTGGTTAGTAGGCATGCATTAAAATTTCATGACACAGTACATAACATGCACCCTGTAAGGGCACTGCAAATGTTTCTTATATTATGATTAAATTACACGAATTTAAAGATTATAATTATTACAATTCATTACATTTTAATAAACATCAGCTATTTAATTATTACATTTCATTTCAAATAAATCATTTTTTTAATTCGTTCCTTCATTTTAGTCATTATGGGTAAGCTTAAAGTAAAGTCATTTATTATTTCATATTTAAGTACGTCAAGCATATTATTACAAAGTCAATCGATTCACAATCTGTCAGCTTTAAATTCCTCAACGGTATAGTAGGCTTTCTTTATTAACAGAAATTTTAACTGCTTCGAGAAAATTTAGTCATTTGGTAGGGATTTTAAACTTTCCGGTAGCTTATTAAATATATTTGCTAGTCTTGAGTATGGGCTTTTCCCGATAGCTTTTAAGTTTGTGATGGGCAGTATTAGTATATTCTTGTTCCGCCGGTTATAGTTTTCATTTAGATCGATATTAGATTTAAAGAGGTGCCTATTTTTCCTAACGAATATACAACTTTGCAGTATATATATTGCTGGTAGTGTGAGAATTTGTTGTCTAATAAAGTGTGGTCTACAACTCTTTCGTTGGTCTATGTTCATCAATATTCTGATACATTTCTTTTGCTGAATGAAAAGGTCCAAAAAGTCAGTACTGTCTCCCCACAGAATAATACCATAATTTAGCCAGGAGTAGGCGTACGCATAATAGGCAGATAAGGCGGTTTTATAATCTGTGTTGCATTTCAATATACTTAGTGCATAAATAAATTGGGACAATTTTGCTCTTGTACTTTCTACATGTTTCTTCCAATTTAGGTTTGAATCTAATGTTAGGTCTAATGTTAGGTTTTGATTATGAAATGCAATAATTAATAGCGCAACACCGAATATTTAGTTTAAGATGTAAAAAAAGTATTTGGAATCTTTCCAATTGCTTTTTTTATGCCTTAACCGGTTACAACATCAAAATCAGTGTCATAATTGCAATTCATTCTAGTTCACTAGTTAACCATATTTCTTATTTCCATACAGTAATATTGCCAAATTAATCAAAACAAGTAAATATTTGACAGCTATTTGTTTTGGTGTCCCGTTTAACCCTAACAGTACCCTAATTAAGTAATGCAAAATCAATCCGAATCTGAATCGTTTTGAAACAGATTGCTAATCCATTGCTCCGTAAGAACGAAAAAAAAACTGCAGAGCAACGTAAATAACGCAATGAATGTTGTTGAACTGTCAAAATGAAACAGATTTGTCTTTATCGTTTACGAAAATATGTTGCGTAATTAGAAAGCAGGTTCTGCCTACTTACTAAACCAGATGGTTTTATTAGAAGTGCAGTGTGCTAATTTCCAAAAGAGGCCATTTTTCTTTTCAAATTTATTAGTTATGCTCTTACATTTCCCCCTCCTTCCTATTGCAGGTGAACATTATCTTCCATTCGGCAGCGACAGTCAAGTTCGATGAGCACCTCCGAGCGGCCCTGGCAACCAACGTCAGAGCGCCCCTCCATCTAATCAGACTGGCTAGGGACATGAAGAAATTAGACGTAAGTACCTACATTACCGTCAATTTTTAGGGTTCCGTAGTCAACAAGGAACCCTTATAGTTTCGCCATGTCCGTCTGTCTGTCTGTCTGTCCGCGGTTTAGCTCAAAAACTATTGGTACTAGAAAGTTGTAATTTGGCATGAGTATACAAGTTAATGACGCCGAAAAAGTGGTAAAATAAAATTTGGAAAAAAACTATTATTTAGGGTACCTCCGCTACATGTACCAACCGTACCGTACCGTAATAATCGACCAACTTAAATTTGCGGTTGCAAAAACATGCTCTCCCATATATTCCGTATGGGAGAACATGCGGCATATATGTATATATGTATGCATGTACATGTATATGTATGTATAATGTATGCATGTACGGAATATATGGGAGAACATGTTTTTCAATTACAAAGTTAAGTTTGTTCTTACGATAAATTCATTCCAACTACGGAACCCTTCATTGTGCGTGGTCCGACTCGCACTTGGCCGGTTTTTTTTTTAATGCAAAGAATCCTGCAACCCTATTCCCTATTACTGCAACTCCTAGTTAGAATCTACAGTGAGTGGTAGTAAGCATACCAGAAAAGAGCCGAGAACTCGGAAAAAATATTCAACTGTCTTCCAAAACGCAAAGTAATTAATTAGAAGAGAATCGAATAAGTAGGGAGCAAGCCTATTGTCATTTGTCTCTGGCTGGAACAGAGAATTTTGTAATTATAAAACCTAATAACACTTTGCCCGACCCGGAAATCGAACCCAGACCACCGATTATTACAGATGGTTCACTCTGCAGAATCATTTAACACTTTCGACTCCACCCAGTTTTCATAGAACTCATACGCCATGCCGCCATACATATTGGAAGTGAACCCTCCGGGAGGGTTGCTGGCAATACGTTTGCGCTAAAGTTAACCATCGCAGACGGTCAACGGCATAAGGTTTATAAAATTCTGTAAAACTTAGTAAAATTGTGTTTTCAGGGGTCGCAATAAGTAGTTTCAAAACTTTTAAATTTTTTGTGAATGTTTGTATCCGTGAACAAAAAAAAAACATGCTTGGATTTTAAAACCAACGCTTAAACTAATAAATCTTGTTAAAATATACATCAGATTTTATTTTCACGGTATAAAATGTTTATTCGCTAGGTAAAACCTGTATTTCACGCGTTGAGCGCCAAGCACAAAAACCGTGTTTTTCATTTTTGGACTGCATTTTCCGACTTGACGTCAGACTTTCAGACATAACTTTTGATCAAAAAGTCGTACAAAAACCCACATCGACCGAAACAACCGTGGAGGCCAGAGGTTTTAGAATTCATAGTCAAATGTATTAAAATGTGTTTCCTGGCGGACACACTGGCCTCTGAAAGTGGAACTTTGTGGTTTCGGATTTGTGGACGTGTTAAAATGAGCCCTCCGCGAAGGCATCCGGCATCCCTTATGCGACTAGGTGACTATTGGCGACTAGAATCTATTATCATATACAGGGTGTTTGGCAGAACGTTGAACATACGAAAATGTTGGATAGGTTGGGTCATCTGCTACTTACTCAGCCCTAATTTAATTGGCCCTGGACCCCAGGATATTAAAAAATTTTTTTTTATGCTTTCTTCTAGTTTCACCACTTTCTTAACTTTAGAGTGTAATTTTTATCACAAATGGATAAAACAGGCATTTTTTTTAAATCTTTGATGTTGGTAGATTCTTATAAAATTTTTGCTTTATTCAGATGTTAGCTAGAAAAAAAGTTATGAGTCCTCAAACTTACAGAAAGATCTAAAAAATATTTAAATCTAAATCAAACTGTCCTGCAGTTTGGCAGAAGATTTGTGAAATACACCTATGTAACTTTTGTTGAAATAAATAAAAAAGAAAAAAAAAAAAATATCAACTTGCATTTAAAAAAAAATGGTTTGAGTAAGTAGCAGATGACCCCACCTATCCACCATTTTCGTATGTTCAACGTTCTGCCAAACACCCTGTATAATTGAAATAAATTATTTGACTTTGACTTTGACTTTGGTGAATCCTTCAGGAGGGCTCCCAGCACTGAAAGTGTTAAATAAAAAGCGACTCCTGCTGCGGCACAATAAAGTGCAATTCAGGTCGCACAGCGCTATCGCTATTACCTACAGCTATATTCACCTAGTCCTAGAATCTGCGTCTCTTTCTATCGCGTAACTCTTATATCTTCCGACCGCGTATTCATCTGTGCCCAGAAACAAGACCAGCGAAAAAGACAGCCCAGAAAGAATTATATTATTTGCTACACTTGAGTATTGTAAGTTTCCGATGTAATTTAATCAAAATTAAACCTTATTTTCAGGTACTAATGCATGTATCGACGGCATACTCGAACTCCCATCTCTCTCAAATCGAGGAGAGGTTCTACCCCTGTGATGCTGACTGTGAACAATTACAACAGATGATCGACAAGCTTTCAGATAACCAGATAAATAAAATGTTACCTAAGTGAGTAATCAATCCTAAGTAATATTATAAAGGCGAAAGTGAGTTTGATTATTTGTTTGTTACGCTAAAACGGCTGAACGGATTTGGATGAAATTTGGCACATGGGTAGACTATGACCTGGGTTAGGACATGGGATACTTTTATCCCGATATTCATACGGGATCGAGACTTATGCGAGTGAAACTGCGGGGCGTAGCTGTTTTTAAAATATATAGCTTTTGGTGACAGCTTTGTTCGCATTCCCCCTCATAACTCCTTCTTGTCTTGTCATCACCATGATCTGCCTTCAATAATTGACTAATCGGCATATGCCTCTCCGATTACATGCCATTGAAGTCAATCCCCAGCCACTTTCAGCCATACTCAATACTCAAATCTTTATTTCTTCATTATCTCAAATCTTTATTATCTACTGTCAGCCACCCTGCAATGAAGCCCGACTTAGTTTGATGGCATATGGAACCTACCTCTTTCTTTTTTTTTCGTGTGGTCAGTGGCTAACCTGGTTTCAGAGTTTTTATACCGCCCTTGGGCCTCTGACTTGGCTTCACATGCCGTTGAGAATATCTCTCAGGCATTTCTGACGATTTCCTCACGATGTTTTCCTTCAACGTTTTTGAAGCAAGTGATCATTTTACAATATGCACATGAATCCGAAAAGTCAGAGGTGCGTGCTTTGGGTTCGAAATCGAGACCTAATGACTTGACAGTCCGACGGTCACACCAATAGGCTATCACTGCGGCACCTTCCATAAGAACGGGGAGTATATTTTGTACCTATATTTTAATCCAGGACATGGCCTTATTTGTAGCCGATCAATATATTCAAAATATTGTGAAACATTTTAAAAAGAATTAGGGTGTCGCGCACTAGACGGCCACGACCAAGACTAGTGGTCGTAGCCGTGGCCTGTCACGACTAGTGGTAGCGACCTGGTAAACTGAAATAACCGATACGAATCGCGCCCTTGGTCCCAACGGCCAACTATCATACAATACCACTAGATGGCCACGACTGGCTGGAGGCCGGCCGGTGGCCGTCTAGTGCGCGAGATCACTAGCGGTGTAGTTTCTTGCCCGTTCTTCTCCATACGAAACTACCTTTTGAAAGGGGCGACTAAAATCAATTATATTTTTATGTAAATTTTGATCTTCAAAAGTGCCTTTTATGTGCCTATTAGAAATAAAGGATTTGACTTTGACTGTGAACCTTAACAAACTTTGATATTTTATAGTAGTCAGAACTGTCTCCATGGCTAGTACCAAAATTTTCTTGAAAAATCATATGAATGCTGTCGTAAAAACCACATCAAAATTGATTATGTAGTTTTAAAGTCGTATCCAATCAATCAATCTGCCTACCCCTTGGTAAGACTGGTTGTCAGACTTTCGGGCTTCTGACGACCCGTAACGACTGTCAAATATCCACGAATGACAGCCGGGACCAACGGCTTAACGTGCTTTCCGAGGCACGGAGGAGTCTCGGTATGTAAAGATGATCACCCATCCACAGACCAACCCCGGCAAGCGTAGCTTAACCTGATGGATCGACCCGTGCGGCAGTTATTACTTAGCCACGAGCTCCTACCAAAAGTCGTTTTAAAGTCGTATCCAACAAGTTCAAATCTGACCAGCACTGTAATTACGTAACACACGACCAATCATAATTTGAATCATTTTCAAGGTTAGTGCTAATCCATTGCTTGATAATGTTCCAAAAATTTGTCTGCTCGACAACGTAAATAACGCAATGAATCATCATCATCATCATTTCAGCCATAGGACGTCCACTGCTCAACATAGGCCTCCCCCAATGATTTCCAAATTGGCCGTTTGGAAGCGACCTGCATCCAGCGGCTTCCTGCGACCTTTAATAGGATGAATGAATAGAATAGAATAATTATTTATTTGCATAGAAATTAGATACAAAAAAAATACAGATGTTTTATATTTAGCGATTATACATTCTACCTTAAATTAGGCATGCAAACATTTAGTTTATGTGCTTAATAGTCAAAAAATACTGTCAATATGAAAATTCTTATAATATGCACAAAGTTCTTATTTAGTGATTGGGCGACTCCAGGTATTCGTAAAAGCAGGGAAAAACTTTTTGAACTGTATGGCCTAAAGCAACATATATGAATAATACAAGCTTTCATCAGTATGTTGCAAAATATTCTAAAACTTTTAAAAGTGTGTGCAAAATGGCTAAAGCTCTTAAAATAAAATCAGCTGATGATAAAATAAAAACTACCTGGTAAATAATAAATAATTAAACCGGTAGCAAAAAACAACCTAATACTGAATTTAATTTAGAGACTGCACATGGCCCCATCTACTCAGATGTAGAAATAGCTCAGGAATTTGAAAACTTTTTTGCTAATATTCCCCATAAAACTGAAGCTTTAAATTCCTCACCCGCGCTTTCTGCTGCCTTACGTAGAAATAATGTAAAGGCATGGCAAAGGCAGGCAAGTAGTTCTTTTGTTCAAATCCAGTGATAGTAAGGAACCCAACAATTATAGGCCTGTGACAATTCTGCCAGTTCTCAGTGAGGTGTTTGAAAAGTTGATGCTCAATCAAATGTTACGTCAATTTTATAAAAAATTCAACTTTCATGATCAACAGTACGGTTTCACCCAAGGGCATTATACCACTGACTGACTGGTAGGTGACCAGTGTCACCCTAATAAATAACATTTTTAACGCGTGGGAAGAAGCACAAGATGCCATTGGAATCTTTTGCGACCACACGAACGCGTTCGATTGCGAAACCACCGTGTTCGCGCTGAAACTGGAGCACTATGGGATTAGGAATACAGCTCTTGATTTGCTAAGATCATACCTGAAAGATAGATAGGTTAAAGTTCAAGTCAACGGCACAAACTCATTAGGGTCTGAAATGGTAATGGGCGTTCCTCCAGGTTCGATACTGGGTCCATTCCTCTTTTTAGTTAATATGAATGATTTACCCTAATTATTTCAAAATCAACCGAAGATGGTGTTATTTGCAGATGACAAATCATGGATCTTTAAAATAAACCGGTTTACGGTAAATAATTTGGTATTAAATAAAATAAAAACAAATGCATTGGATTTAAATTACCTAATGTTAGAAGTAGCGAATGTGACATCATATTGAATGGAGAAAAACTGGAATTTATTTATCAAACGGTTTTCCTAGGAATGACGAGAAAATACAATGGGGACCCCATATAACATTTTCATAAAATAAGTGATAAACATAATTTTAATAATAGATATAAACATAAAATAGATCAACCATTTTTCAGATTATCTAAAGCACATACATCTTTTATGGGCCATAAAAGATGTATATTGTGCTTTTTAGAAGTGGACTTTTTGGTCTAAATTGTCTATTAAAATGATTTTCCTACATTTTCAGGATACTAGGACCCTGGCCGAACACGTACACATTCACAAAAGCTCTAGCGGAGAAGGAACTGCGAGTGAGTGCGGAAGGCATGCCTGTAGCTATATTCAGGCCAGCAATAGGTAAGTCAGTCATCTTATGCTTGTCCCAAGTTATTTGGGATCGGCGCAAAAAAAAAAAAACACCGTTACCGATCCATTTATCTTTTGTCTGGTATCCATATCCCCTTCCATTTCAAAGGTAAGTCAATACATCACAAATATGATTACTACAAGAAAGATATTAATAAAAACAAAAAATATTGAAAACATTGTGAGGAAACCGGCATGCATGAGATATATTTCTCGACGGTATGTGAAGCCAAGTCAGAGGCAAATGTTTTAGAATATTTTGTATACTCAATTTGAACGGATACAAATAAGGCCATGTCCTGGATTAAAATATAGGTACAAAATATACTCCCCGTTCATAAGGTAGATGCCGCAGTGATAGCCTAGTGGTGTGACCATCAAACTGCCAAGTATGATTACTACAAGAAAGATATTAATAAAAACAAAAAATATTGAAAACATTGTGAGGAAACCGGCATGCATGAGAGATATTTCTCGACGGCATGTGAAGCTAAGTCAGAGGCCCATGGGTGGCTTAAAAACTCTTACACCAGGATAGTCACTAACTACATGAAAAAGAAAGACAGACAGGGATAGAAGAGTCCTCGAAGAACCATTGAAAAGCCTAACCTTTGGAAGGCTGAGTTTTGAAATCCAGCCTCAATAACGGCCTGCCTGTCCCATTGATTGAACGACTTGGCTCATTTAAGTTACTCTTTTGGTAATGAAATGCGGAGAAGACCGCGTGCGGGAAAAGGATTAAATACGAGAATTTGATTTTAAATGCGTACGAATGGATTGACTAAATATGATAGATATAATTTTTTTTTTTTCAGTTTTATCGACAGCAAAGGAACCTCTAAAGGGGTGGTTAGACAACATGTACGGACCCACTGGAGTCACCGTTGGCACTGGTGAGTTGTTCGTACAAATCATACACACTAACTTATTGATGAAGACCAGTTCTTTTTTGTCCCCCTTCCCCCATTATTTTAAGATTGTTAGATTTGAAAGTAACACAACTTATGGTTAAGATGTATGCGATGTCGATGTGCTCGGTAGCGATACTGGTCCAAAGTGACTTACCAGAAGGCGGATCAGTATCGCTCCCCGGCGCGACAGCGTTATTGCTTATGTGGCGTCACGTATTGTGAAATTTGTGAACGCAAATTAGTATACGTGGCGTCGCCTGGTAGTCAGGAACGCACCCTTGTAAGTGGCAACACTAAGCCACGATGCGGGGCGTTACCGATGTAACGTAGCGTCCCTCACCAGTTGGCTTGTAAACCCTCGCGGGACAGACTAGATATTATGTCATTAGTTTATTTTGTCCATTCTAGTTAATTAGTTTTATGTACTAATAGTGTACCTAACATTAGACTGATACGTGTGATGATTATTATTTACTACAAGTTGAAGTTTCTCTTCGGCTCTCTAACTACGCTTCACCTCCAATATCGTAAAAGGAGACAGATGGAATACCTTCCACGTTTGTCCCTAAACTTATATCTGAATAGGTCTTTATGCTGAATTAAAGGCGTAGTCTTGCGTAGACGGTGAATCGATTACTTAAGGTCTCAGGTTTAGTGGAGCAAAAATATCGAGCGATTAGGCAGGTCACCGGCCCTCAATGCACAGCATTGGGCCGATGGTGATCAGATAAAAAGAATTATATAATTCGTTACTTGCTGCAGTCACTGCAGATACTCGAAATTAGAAGTGTGGATTCCCTTGGCAAAGATCCAGCTATTTTGCTAACTTCAAAAAATCATTTGACCGCATTCTTTCTTGATGATCATTTCTTTTTTTGACCTCACATATTTTTTCTTTCCAGCCACTGGCATCCTACGGACAGTGCAGTGTGACGAGTTAGTGTCAGCAAACATAGTACCAGTAGACTCGGTGGTTAACTGCCTGATAGTGGCCGCCTATAGTGTGCACAACGCATATAAAGAAAGGTACGTACTTCTGTACTCTGACCGATTGGCTAACGTAAAGGCACTTCACAGCAGCCCACGGCTAAGCTATGTATAAAAATGTAGACGGGATTGTGCATTGTGATCCCCGGCTACGCTACGCCACAGATGTGTGGCTGGAAAACAAATGACCCGCGCAGCTAACGTGCTCAACTTTTCCGTGTACATCTTACGTAGGTAACTGTGATCGGTCTCGGACGTGTTTCCTGCCAGTCCTATTATACCCCAAAACATAGGCACACAAAGGCCTCCTTCTCCCTTTGTCACACACTGTTCTCTGCTAATGTAGGGGTAGGAGTCAAGGTATGCGTGATTCCGAGCACCACTGCTGTTTGTGGTTTACTTCTCAACAGTTGTCAACATTTACGTCTTACCGCTGTGATGAACGCCGCACTACTGGTCTGCCGCAGCGGCAGGACGATACTGCCGCATAACAGTGGAATCGAAGCAATGTCGGACAGCATTGCTGCCGTGCTTGAAATGTAATCTCATATAAACCGATAGAAAATGTATGGGGATCAGTAGGGACGCGGAAGAACTACAGGCGTTGTTCGGAATCATACCTTCAAGTTCGTCCCTCCATCTTCACCCTAAGGGCCTAGTCAAAGTGACATTCTATCACCGATAACAATGATGAAATGGTTTCGATAAAACGCATTAAAGTTGGGGAGTGAGGGCTCGCTACGTCACAAGTCAGTAGAAAATCTACCAGGGAGTGACGTCATGCCACATTTTAACCCAATGTTTTGCCGTAATCTTTTGGTTACGTAAAAAAACAAAAAAATACGTGTCCAATTTTTTTGTATAACCTACTTGACGGACAAAAAAAAATTGTCAGCATCCCTATCGCGTATCACACATAAAATGGCAATTCATCGCAATGCCTCTCATTTTGACAGTTTCAACCACATTCATTGCGTAATTTACGTTGCTGAGCAGACGAAGTTTTCAAACCTATGAAGCAATGCATTAGGGATTTCCTTTAAAAACCCGCGGATTGGAAATGAAAGTATGTTACGCAATTAGATGCCTCGATGTAGTCTAGCGTTCAATGTGACCTCCTCAGTGGTTCTTTTAGCTGTAGACATAATTATTTTAATGAGTTACTAATCGAATGCCTTCCTTTTCAGTTCACCACCGCTAGAGCCTCCGATCTTCAACTACGTCAGTTCAGTGGAGAACAGATTAACGTGGGGCGACTTCGTGTCGAAGAACATGCAGTGGATACATTATTACCCCTTCACTGATGCTGTGTGGTAAGTGGGATATTATTGCTAATAAATCTTTGCAGTTATTATGGCCCTGTGGGATGAAATACCGTTTTCTTGGGATTCAGTTTGTGGGTTCCAAGGCAAAGTCAACTTTCAAAAGAAATAAGAAGAGATACCATATAGTATATTTGAGGAAATCTTGACTTATATGCTCCGAATCCCACTCCCAGGTGAGCAAACGTAGAACAGTAGTCAATGAAATTAAATGTGGTATGAATGATCAGCATCTTCATTTGTTTATTATATTTAAACTAGATGCCCGCCGCGGCTTCGCACGGGTAGCACTAAGTACTTATCTACGGCACACCTACCTACCTACCCTACCTAGATACCCTAATTGTACCTACGTACCTACCTACCCATCTACCTACCCTACCTACCTAGATAAGTAGGGTAGTTACCCTACCTACGTATAATTATATGTAGCTAGGTATAGTAGGTAGGTGTAGGTAGTGTGGGTAAGTAGTGAAGGTAGGGTAGTCACACACCCCTACCTACCTACTTACTTACACACCTACCTACTTACCCTACCTACATACCTTTTATATTATATAGATTGCGATTTAAGTATTTCGTACAGTGCTTAGTCTCCTTTGACCACTTTTCTCTGACCTCATAGTCTAATAAAAAGGAGTAAGTAGATATGCAAGGAAGATGTTTAAAAGGAGTAGGTATGTAAGGGTCAAAGCAGGTGGTGTTCTGTTGTTTCTGCCTATCCCCATAGGATGAAGGCGTGATTTATGTACATGTCGCAGTAAGATGGTTGAAGCTGTGATATAGTTAAATATCTAGGGATATAGCTATATACCGTAATATAGTTAAGTATATGAAAGCGGTTCACAACTGTCGGAGTGCCCTTATTTTGTTACTGTGACCAATTTCGCTTCGCTCGCTTGGCTCGCGCGTAGTTGGTCACAGTTCTTACCTAACCTATTTGGTCGGAGCGACCTAATAATTATATTATTATATCGTGTTCGTATCACAGTTATATTCCTAGTAAGACGGTTATGAACTGCTTTCGTATAACCACGGCTTCAACCATCTTACTGCGACTTAAGTATGTCATAGTTTAATGTTTCGCCCTGCAGTACATATCTACTGTCGTATGTAAATTATCTTGCAACATAGTCGCCTTCTCCCCGTTCCAGGTTCATATCACTAAGGATGACGAAATCGGCGCTAATGAACAAAATATACATGATATTCTTGCACCTACTACCAGCTGCGTTAGTCGATGGCTTGGCCGTCTGCTTAGGAAAAAAGCCAAAGTAAGTATTAACGCCAACCCATATTTTATCTGCCTAGCCTTTTCCTAGGTCGGATAGACTTTTGGTTTTACCAGATACGGCTTAATACTTTACTAAAGTTCTCTTGTGCCCTACGTTACATAAAGTATACTCCCCCTTGGTGTTGTGGTCGCAAGCGCGACTGCTGAGAGTGGGGTCCTGGGTTCGATTCCCACGTCGGGCAAAGTGTTATTGGGGTTTTTCATTAGGAATTTTTCAGTAACAGCCCGGAGTTTGGAAATTGGCGGTGTGATACCCCCGTGCTTCGGTGCGCACGTGTCGCCGTTGGTCCTGCGCCTGATCTCTCTCCGGTCGTGTCTGATTGCCGTCCCATCGGACTATGAGAGTGAGGGAAGAGAGAGTGCCCCTGTGTAGATGGCTAGTCTTTCAGAAATTCGGTCTAGGGGAGACTACTACTGCACAATATATAGTTACAAGAAATCACATAAAACAGATATCCCCCTAGGCCGCTCCCAGAAAGAGGTGGCGAGATGATGATGGCGACATAGACGCTTCTCACGAGAACAGCCGGTCAACGGGGCACAGTAAGGACGGAATGTCAAAACTGCTCAGCAGTGGGGCTTTTTAATTGGTTGTTTTTAAGGAAAAGCCAAGTAATGCCAAAAACGGAACCCTTATATCTTCGTCCGGATATCACACAGCCATTTTACTAGAAGACTAAGCACCATATCGATGAAAATTAGAAAGAAGGTGCATGCTGTGCCCCGCTAAACAATGGTGTAGTGAATTAATGGCTGGCACTCCCCATACATTTAATTGAGGGATGACTTCAATGCAGTAACGCGTGAGGTGTTGGATCCCATAAAAGAAAATACTGTTTCTAAGTGACTTTGCTATTTAAGTTAATAGTTTTGGAGATTTGATGTATTACCACAAAAATAACTTCGTTTTTCATAGTTTTTTTGAGTTAAAACTTATTTTTACGGTCAATAAAATCAATACTTAATGCTTGCGTGAATATTCATCCCAACTACCGGATCCCTTCACTTTGCGGTAAGTCA
This sequence comes from Xanthia togata, assembly GCA_963853775.1. Lineage (NCBI taxonomy): Eukaryota > Metazoa > Arthropoda > Insecta > Lepidoptera > Noctuidae > Xanthia > Xanthia togata. The sequence goes on along the minus strand of OY970817.1, from coordinate 5,780,265 downwards.
GTAAGTTAAGTCACGCACTTGCCCGGGTTTTTTTTTACCCTACACAATAGGTTCCTGCTCTTTTTCATAACTTATGTTTAAGTAACTAACCAATATCTTTCTTTTAGGATGCTAAAGGTATACCGTAAGATCCACAAGTTCTCCTCAGTGCTGTCATACTTCTGCACGAGGGACATCAAATACTGCAACAGTCGGACGAGAGAGCTTTGGGAGAAGACTTCTGAAGCCGATAAGCAGGTAAGGATTTGCAAAGAACGAAAATGCCTAGACAAGTGACAATCGCTTTCAAAGCGTTTCGAATGACTACAACAACTTTTAACAGGTTTTTTAAACTTGCTTTTCGGTGGCTTATGTCACAAAATGACCACTCTCTAGAAAGAGACAGCGACTGTGCGGCTAATAGCTGTCTCTTTTCTGCCTGTACAAGACGCAAAAAGAGACAACTACTGCACATACGCTTTGTCTCTCTCTTACTTTTCGGTCCGTATTCATTGCACAAATGAATATTAACGTCACAACTTAAATAGGAACGTCACTTTGTCTAGGTCCTCTGATACGCGCTAGTTCCTTCTCCGATGTTGTCCTGCTCAGTGCTCTTTAGGGTAGTCAAAGTCCTAGTGGGGCTGTTACAGGGTGATGTTTATTACAATAATTACCTGCAAAAGTTGACCTTGACCTTGATTTAGGTCTTGGAATCTCTATCTTCGATTGAATATTATAGACCCCATAAACCTAATTATCTCTGGATTGTTTTGCGTTTACGTTTCAACAACTGAAAATTTAATTTATAAATGAAAATTTACCAAAGTATTTTATGAGTAGGTAGGCTCATAAAATACTTTGATAAAATTTTCATTTGACATTACAAAATGCGAATAATACATGCGTACAAAGGAGTTTGTTTTAAAACGATCCATAGAATTAAGTTATTAATATAGTTTTGGCATTTATACCTACCTACGTCTCTCAACTTTAACCAACGTTTATTAATAAAGGCGAACGTTTTTTAAACGCCTGCTAACGTTTCTGGATCATCAAATCTTATGTTTGCTGTTAAAAATGGCACACCAAAATTATTTATGAGAAGAATTTGTTATTAGATCAAATTGAATATAAGTCTTTACAAAACTTTTTGTATCTAAAATAATCCACGTTATTTTTCCAGATATATCCCTTCAGCATGAGCGACATAAACTGGGACGTGTACTTCCAGGACTACCTGGGTGGCATCAGGAGGTACCTCTTCAAGGAGAGCGATGACACGCTACCAGCAGCCAGGATTAAGTGGAAAAGGTATACTAGAAGCTAGTTTTGACCATATAAAAGAGTAGGGGAAGACCAAAGGTACGATCGATGGGCTGGGTGAAAGATGATATGGCTAAGAGAAATCGCTAATAGATTGGTATAACGGCAGAAGAATGAATGATGATTTTATTTCTTCTCTCTGAGGGAGCGTGGAGGGGGGGCGGTATTTCTATTTCCGTAAACTCAAGAATGTTTTAATGGCCCTTTTCTTATTAGTAATATTCTCTAAGCAAAGTAAAAAATAAAACGGGTTATAAAATTATGCACCCGTTACATCCCCCCCGCCTCTCGTAGTGAACGAGCCTGGCGACAAAATTAAATGCTACCGTTTAAAAAAAAATAGTTGATGTATTTCCTCACTTCTTCCTACCCCTTGTTGCACCCCCAGTTGGTCAGTAGTGAAAGAATACAGTTCTAAGCGAGATTTTTTTTTACAGATTATACTATCTGCATCAGATAGCAAGGTTAATTTTCTTCATCCTGGCGGTCTACGCTTTATGGCGGATCCTATCTTTATTATGGTGATTTTAGTAATAACTTGTACAGTTAACGTAAGAAAAGGTGATTTTAAAATTAACTGACTAAAGAATGTAATAAACAGCACCCTGTATATGAGATCGCGTAGCTTTTTCTTCAGAAAATAATATAATATAACCTATTATTTATTACAGAGATGTCAAACGCGCTTTTTTAAATGTGTAACATCTTTCCTTATGCTTTCCTGCAATCAGTGGGAGTGATTTCGTGAAAAGGGACGGAAGTGTGTAACACGAAGCCGGGGAAGCGCGCGCTATTTGATTTGACCAATGAGCGCACGCGGTGCGTCAGATGACACCAACCCAGTTTCCAGTTGGAACTGCTTTAGGGGGCAATAGGAACAGGGTGTAAAGTTCACTCATCCACCATAGAAAAGGGAGGATCCTCCGACCAGACTGATATAGTGTCTGGCTTGCCGACTGTTGATGTCGGATAGTCTTAGGTATATATGTCGTTCGCGCGGTAAACTCTAATTGCGCGATGCAGGATTTGTGTGACGTCATGTCGTATGTGGCGGTGTAACCGCTACACTGCCAGTCAAGAGGTCAGATGTTACACATCATAATTATGCGACTACTGTAAGGCTCGCTAGTTTTTTTTTTACAATTTTTTTTAAAGCTGCACTATGGTGATGGTTTAAAAATCACTCAATGCCTAGGGAAGGGATAAAAATATAGTATTTTTCTATAATTCGGGGTGAGGTAGAAAACATGCGAAGGGGATTTTTCTGAAGTATTTTCTCCAGCAAAGCACCACGTGGTCTCGTTTAAAAATAGGGTTTAAAATTCAAGTTCTCATTATTTTTGAAAAACCAAAACCGATGTAAAATTAATAAGTACCTAGTTTATATAATTACGTTAGGTACAGCGAATGTTACCAAAACCTAATTATTATAATAAGTATTATAATTAGAAAAGAAAAGATTATCTTGTAAAAAACGATTTCAAATAAATGTAGTTCTAAGTAATCTTTAAGTACAACATTAACAAAAACATAGCTTACATAGGTCTATTTATAACCTTGTTTCCAATTGATTTTAATTCCACTTAAACAAACAGCATCTTTATGCTAGTGTAAATAAAGTTGACTTTAGACTGACTAGTACTGTTGAAAAAGTCATAAAAAATATGAAGATATAGCGCAAACTGAACCTTATGTGTAGGCATTACAGTTTGTTTTTCCTAAAACTTGTGTTTGTTTACATGTTTGGCAAATAAATTGCGAACGCAGATTACCTACATAATTTCGTGGAAAAAAAAACCAGTCGAATTTTCATAAAATTTCCAATTATAAGTTTATAATACTTTTGTACCCAATATGTACTCAATTTGTACATACTTAAAAAAAGTACCTTGAAAGGGTAAGAGTGCAGATACTTCATTTTTATTACGGTGTAGGTACCTATAGAGCATCTCTCAGCAACCCCAAGTTATGATTATGAGGAAACTTACGTAGGTGTTTATTGTATTAACAAAGAAGTGTCTGACAATAAATGTACTGTTTTTACATCAGGTTTATTTATAAACGTTGCTTAAAGTTAAGAGACGTTCAAACGTCAAAAATGTATGGTTAAACAGTCGCTAATCATTACTTAACTTTAAGCAACGTTTATGAATAAACCCCTAAATATGCAAGCTGTGCCTAGTTACCTACGTCAACTTTTTTCTCGGGCTGTTGATATAAACGCCTGAGCAAAAATACATAGCAAAGTGAAAATATACAATTGATAATGTAAAAGGATAAAATGTAATTATGTATACAATTCTGTATTTTGTAAGTAAAACTTATTGTAATGATTATTATTATCCAAAAATAAATACTTTAAATAATATAATTATGCTGTTTAAATTCCATTAGTAGGTACTTAATTACCCATCCATACTAACATTATAACTGCGAAAGTTCCTGTCTGTCCGTTGGCATAAAGAGGTAGACGGTAGACCATGGCCTTAAAACACGCACTGGTTGATCAATCAAGGTTAAGCTACGCTTGCCACGGTTGGTCCGGGGATGGGTGACCATCTTTACATACCAAGAACACGCCGTTGGTCCCGGCTGTCATTCATGAATCTTTGACAGTAATTACGGGTCGTCAGAAGCCCGAAAGTCTGACAACCAGCCTTACCAAATGGGTATCGCCCCAGTTACTGGGTTGTGGAGGTCAGATAGGGAGTCGCTCCATGTAGAATACTGGTATTCAGCTGCATCCGGATAGACTAGAAGCCGACCCCAACATAGACGAGTTCCGACCTCCACTCAGGCAAAAGTTAGACTACTTGTCTATTGTTGTAGTTCTTTTTTTTTTTTTCATATAATGCTGTATAGGTAACTTTAGGCCGTAAAAAAAAGTCGGTAGTATTAAAAAAAATCTATATTCAAACAAAATAACTGCACTTTACATTGGGATATAAACTAAACTGAGATTCTTTGTAAGTCTAATAAATACACATAAGCTTGTACAAATATAAATTCATCAACGATTACATTTCGCTATCGATACGATTAATAATATCACGGCTGAATTTCTTGTTCGGGTAGGCAGAGGTGAGATTGTGTAGGTACACATACTTTTTGTCAGTTATTAGTTAAGGCGACCCTATTTTCATTGGACAAGAATCCCAGACCGGACTGGTAAAGAGGACTTTGTAATTGATAAACCCTGAAATTGTGTTATTTTCTTTAATCCGCGCGACTCTGCTTGCGCGGTGCAGGATTTTGCGTGACGTCAGCGTGTTGCGTAGTTTGCATGTGGCGATGTATATGCAGCTACAAGCTCATACACAAAAATAGTAAGTATCAAAAATATAAACAGTGAAGCGTTTTCGCAATGAATTCATAAACAATTTCTTCTAAGGGCCATATCACACTGGCGATTTGCAAGCGTGTTTTCGTAACAAGAACGATTGACGTGACGTAAAAGAGAGACCGACGAAAACGCGGAGAACACGTCGCCTCTACTTAGCTTCGCACCCGTGGAGAGCAGGTTCACAAATCGCTTCACTAGAAATACGCTGGCCAATCGTCAGTGTGATAACGCTCAACACGACGAGTACATATATCGCACCTTGAAAACAAAAGTGGCATTATACTGAAGATGGCAATATTGAGTTACAACGACATCTAGATTCCTTGAAAGAAAGCGCTTTTATTGCAAAAACCGGCATTATCATAGTTTCAATACTTTTCCCTAGAGGCCGCTAGTGTCAGTTTTTACTTTTGGGTAAATGACGAAGTAGTAATTCATAAGGTGACACTATATCAGTTGAAGACAAGCATTCGGAGTGGATACACGCTGCGGTGAGTAAAAAAGTGGCATTTTATGTATAGTGTCGTTTTAAACGTAATTCAAGCTAATATTTCTACGGAAGTAATAACTACAAAAATGGCATTTTAAGTATAGTGTCGCTTATTTAGTTAATGATACACTAAATTATTATTTTTGATGAATTTAAAAATGTCATTTTTTGTTTAGTGCCTTTTTTAAAGTTATTGTCTGTGATCATTTTCGGAACTGATAAAAACATGAATGGCATTATAACCATAGTGCCATTTTTTTGGTTAAATTTATTTCAAATAGCCATTTTTTTGTGAATAAAAACTGACGTTTTATTTTTAGTGCCTGTTTATTAACAAAATTATTAAAATATTGATGTTTTAAGTTATTCTTTAAGTGTCATATTGTTCTTAGTGCCAGTAATACTATAAAGTTATGAGTATGATGATGTTTCATTTTGTTAAATAACTGTCATATTGAGTAGGTATGCTGCCACTGTTTTGAAAAATATAACATCTACAATTTTGTTTAATGGCATTATTATAGCGAATTATAACAAAACTGTTTTTTTCTATATTTGGATGTCATTCTTGCATTTGAGAAACGTTTTTTCTTTACTTTAAGGTTATCAACATGAATCCGTCAAGACATAGGGGTAGAAAAATATTAATGCTAGCAATTCAAAACAAAGAAAACTGTTCAGAAAGTGAAGCCTCAACATCCAATTTAAACGATTTGCCAACAACTAGCAACCATACATATGCAGCTGACAAAGAAAACCTCTGCGACGACGATGATGGTGACTTTTCACCCGCTTCTGATGATGATACAACATACGCACCTACAAAGAAAACATGCCGTAGATCAAGCTCAAGTTCATCGTCGTCTTCGAGCTCTTCATCATCATCTTCATCTTCCAACAAATCATCTGTTTCATCTTTAACTTCTATTGCACCCGATCCACCAAATATTCGTCAAGCCACCACTCAAAGTACCAATGTAAGTGACAATAATTTAGAATTTGTTAATGACTGTACTGATGTGATTTCAAATAACCAAAGTTCTGGGTATGTAGATAATAATATTGCAGTAGATATTGCACCAGCTGTTGATTCTAATAACCAAAGTGTTGGGAACGAAGATAACGACAATGCAGTGGATATTCCACCAGCTGCAGATAATACCGAAAAACCGAAGAAAAAGAAAAAGAACCAAACAGTTGCCTATATTTCTAAGACATTGAAAGACTGCGGAAAAGAATACATTTCATGCTCCAAAACAAAAAAGGTTTTCCCAGCTAAGTTTCTAAAAACAACATGTGAGTCGACCTGCCGCTTAAAATGCTCAGAGACTATTATTGAAGAATCGAGGAAACAAATATTTGAAGATTATTGGGGCATGGCTTCACTGGTAAGGCAAAGAGAATACATAGCTCGCAATATGGAAGAGATTAAACCGAAGTATCAATATAAGAGAGTTGATTCCAATAGAAAGTTGAAGAATGCTTTTTATTTTAATGTAAATGGTACTAGAACTAAAGTATGTAAAACATTTTTTAAGAATACATTGGATATAACAGACAGATGTATTAGAACTGTAATAGAGAAGAAGAATAGTACAACAGGTATATTAAAAGGAGAACAAAGAGGTAAGCATGGACAGCATAAAAAAGTACCTGAAGGTTTGATTGAAGGAGTTATACGTCATATTAGTAGTATTCCTAGAATTGAAAGCCATTATTTACGGCAACAAACGACAAGAGAATACATCGACGGCGGAAAAACCTTAACAGATATTTATTTTGATTATAAAGAAGACTGCATAAAGCAAGGATTATCCTACGTAATGATACATACCTACAGAAAAATATTTAACGAACAATTTAACATTGGTTTCTTTATTCCAAAGAAGGACCAATGTGAGCAATGCTCTATATACAAGCTCGCAGAAAGTGTTGAACAAGCTGCTCTTAAAGAAAAGTACGATCAACACTTAGCAGAGAAAGAAAAGAGTCGTGAGGAAAAGGCTAATGATAAAGTAATGGTGTCGCCTAGTTTTATTGTCGCATGTTATGATTTGCAAGCCGTGATGACAGTACCAAATGGTGAGATTTCTACGTTTTATTATAAGTCTAAAATAAATTGCTTAAACTTTACCATCTCTGAGCTTAAACTTGACAACACTGAATGCTTCTTCTGGGATGAATCTCAAGGACACCGAGGAGCAAATGAAATAGGTACTTGTGTATTAAAATATTTGCAAAAAAAATCTTCTTGTGCCGACGAATATCTCGACATAGTTTTTTACTCTGATAATTGCTGCGGTCAGCAGAAGAACCAGTTTATTATCGGAGTGTATATTTACGCAGTCCAATACTTAAAAATAAAGTCCATAACACATAAGTTCCTTATACGTGGCCATACCCAGAATGAGGGAGATGCTGTACATTCCGTAATTGAGAAACAAGTTAAACGATGTCTTAGATCTGGAGCTATATACGTACCTTCGCAATATATTTCTGCTATTCGAAGTGCTAAAAAACGTGGAAAACCTTTCATTGTAAATGAAATGGGTTACGGCAATTTCATAGATATAAAGCAACTACCAGTTCCTAGACTAAATAAAGATGTAGATGGCCAAGTTGTGAAGTTGTCGGACATAAAAGTTATCAAAATTGAGAAAAATGAACATAATGAAATAAAAATACAGTACAAAATATCGTATTTTGATGATTTTAAAGAGCTTGATTTGAGTAAAAGAACAAATAGAAATAATCGTCCTACAGAACTCAAACCGCTTTATCAGCGTAAATTGGAAATATCCGAAAGAAAGAAAACTGACGTAAGGAGCCTTATTAATGCTGGTTTGATTCCAAGTTATTATACCTCCTACTATGAAAGTATATTTCACTAGTATGTATTAAGATACCAAACGATAATTTTGATACAACCTACGTATTTTAGACGATCTCATTAAAATAATTGGTATCACTAATTATAAGTCTAACTAGATCAGTTTTTTTTCTAGAAACCTTTATCTTTTATTTTGAGAAAAATACCTTATTTTTTTAAAGTTAATTTTATGTTTAAGTTTAATGTTTGATTCATTGTTATTAGTTGTAAGGTTTAATTAATACCCCCAAAAATTGTGATTTATACCTAAAATTTGCATTTCAACGAAAAACGTTACATAATTATAGTGTATCTTGATTGTTCTGATTATAACTTAATTGTTTTTGCCAAATAAATAATGTTTCTTCTTTCTATGACATCATTTCGTTTTATTTCTGTTTTTTTTTTCTTACTACCATTATTAATATTTGAGTAATTATTCTAAAACGGGTAGGTTTACATAAAACAAAAGTGGCACTATGCGGAACTTTTTTTTAAAACCATGTTTTCTAAATAACTCCATAATTTACTGGTATTTTTTCAGTATATAACTTAAATAGGATAGTCAAACTGGTAAATTAAATTAATTGCATTCTTTTCTTCCAATTATTTGCTAAGATATTGACCAAAATGCTGCGTCAAAAACTTTAAATGGTCATACTGAAAAATGTCAATTTTTGTTTAACGCCACTTTTGTTTTCAAGGTGCGATATATACATCTCGAGTTGGTACCATTCAGTTATTAAACTACAGAAAAGGGAAAAGCTTCAAACAACACTCTGAAAGTTCAGTCAAATGTTTACATAACAATTAAAGGCAAAATTGCACTGAATTCATCGATATCCTAAAAAGTAAAAATATAATATCATTTTTTTTTTTTTATATTCCTGGCTGTCATACGTAGATCGTTGGCAGTTGTTACGGGAAGTCACATAAGGCAGTCGCTACAAATCTAAAATACTGGTATTCAGCTGCATTCGGTAAGACTGGAAACCAACCACAACATAGTTGAGAAAACGCGGGCAGATGATGAAATAGAAATGGCTCAGGCTGCCAATAGAGGTTTACAAGCTTAGCTGTCATATAGGTAAATTTGTCTCACTTTCAACCTAAATAGATTGATATAGAGTGTCAATCCATAACAATTTACTACATAAAAATATCCTCAAAAACTTGCCTTCAATTGTCATGAAACAAAAAAAAATACAAAGATACGAGTATATCTAGATAGAAAGTCAAAGATGTCAACTCGTCGAAAAAATAGCTTCCAACTGTTAGCCACGCACACTTGAAAAGCACAATGACGTGACGCGAGTGTAGGCCCACGTTCGCCGGACGTAATAAAATCCAGGCGATTTTTTTTCGTGCACTGGAGTTTTAACGCTCTGCTCAGCGCCGAGAGTTGAAAATCCAACAGTGTGTTTTTTAGACGCGCTGGGACGAGAGTGCGTCCCAGCGCGTTGGATTCTCAACGCTCGGCTTACTACCGAGAGTTGAAAATCCAGTGTACAAAAAAAAACCGCTGCGATAAAAATACATCTGTGCGAACGTAGTTGTCACGCTCAACGGCATAACAAAGTTGGCTTGTTTGTTTTAGTTCTTTTGCAGCGTGATTCTCTATTTAGACATATATGTCCAAGCAAAAAGGGTCCAGTTCTCGGCATTTAGTTTCCGAGATATAAGAAGTTTTTTAAAGTTGGGTGAAAAAATTGCATTTCGCGTTTTTAATTGATTATTAATAAATGCTCAACTATCTACAATTTCATATAGTAAATGACTATATACGACTTTTTCAGAATTCCAACTTCAAAAATGTCTGATAAAAATTATAATGTGCCAGTTTTTGAATATTTTTTCAATCCTTACTATCTATCAATTGATTATTCTAGATACCGAATCTAGTCTTAACTCAATACCCCACTACTGGACTCTTTTTGCTTGGATGCCCACATATAAATAATCAAAGCAAAATACATAAAAGTCAGCTCAAAATTCATAATATAAAAAGAAAATCATTAGTAAATTCTGCAATACAAAAAGTTGCCTAAAGAATACTGTAAAAAATATTTACTAACATTAAAGTCTTACAATTGGATGGAATTTTGTAATACGAGTCAAAATATTATAAGACTAGGAAACTATGACATTACAGTTTCGGAATGTATAATTCAGCTCTAAACTATTAAAAAAACGTGTATACTTACTTTCTAACACTTTTACAAAACTATGTTAGTTTACATTTTAAAAAATGCTTGATCCAGATTCCATACGGAAATGAATTATTATTTTTCGAATTTTCTATTACATTCCAGCATAATCAGTTATAAAAAAATATATATAATCACCAATTTATACAAAGAAAAACTCATAAGTACAGACTACAAAAATTAGATCTAACACACTAAGATGGGATGTTTTTTCGTACGATTTAGAATCGCAAGTCAGTTTTTTTTAAATAATTTACACTGAATTCATAATTGTTTATAAAAATAGTTTAATTTAAAAATCATTAAGTTAAAAGTGCAGGAAAGCTGGGATATATAAATAGTATGATTATGTATAATTGCACTCTCTTATGTAAAATATATTAGGTTGTGATTACACCCACACGATGACACGATAGACGTGTCGCATTGATGCCTAGATCAATGTCGATCTAAAGCTTATCGAAGATTCCTGCTTGTACTACTTGGCTCACTGCTGACGTTGGATCGATCTTATTGAAAATAGCTTGCCATGACTTTTTTAGGTCATAATTTAGAAAGTGTCAAACTCAGGAGTTAAATGTCAAGCGAATTTGAACCATGTGCTGTGAAACTTTTAGTGTCAAGTTGTTCTGTACCCTAATTGCGTAATAGACAATACAATACAAATTAAAAAATTCAACATTTGAATTTGGATTGCGTAATACATGATCAATCAGAATCTGAATCGTTTTGAAACAGATTTCCAATCCATTGCTTCATAAGTTCGAAAAGAAAATCTGTTCAGCAACGTAAATGACGCAATTAATTTTGTTGAACTGTCAAAATGAAACAGATTAGTCGTAATCGTTTACGAAAATGTGTTGCGTAATTAGATAGTTGGCCTGCAGATCGATCCATCAATCGAAGTTTAAGGGTTTGAATAATCGTCTTATATAAATGTCAACGTTTTATGTCGATCGTGAGGAGCTCTAGGCTAAGTAATAACTGCCGCACGGGTCGATCCATCAGGTTAAGCTATGCTTGCCGGGGTTGGTCTGTGGATGGGTGACCATCTTTGCATACCGAGACTCCTCCGTGCCTCGGAAAGCACGCTAAGCCGTTGGTCCCGGCTGTCATTCGTAGATCTTTGACAGTCGTTACGGGTCGTCAGAAGCCCGAAAATCTGACAACCAGTCTTACCAAGGGGTATCGTATTACCCAGTTACTGGGATGTGGAGGTCAGATAGGCAGTCGCTCCATGTAAAATACTGGTATTCAGCTGCATCCAGTTAGACTGGAAGCCGACCCCAATATAGTTGGGAAAAGGCTAGGCAGATTGATTGTTTTATGTCGATCGTGTGGGTGTAATAACGCCCTTACAGTAGCTATGCGCTGCTAAAGATATAACATATGATTTCATTTCATATTGATATTATGAAAATCTTGCAAGATATTTTACTGCTGCCATTAGCTATAAAATGAAAGAAGGACATTAAATATTATGGGTAGGAGATATTTAGCTGTGAGATATAGCTTTTTAAACTACGTTCAGTATTTAAAAAAAATTGTTACACACAACACATTTATCTGCAGGTACTTAATACTATCGTCCATATGTTACAGATAGTGCAATCCACGACGACGCGCCCCACTCCGCGATTACTGTACTGTAAGCTGTACTTTAGTACGGAGCGGAGCGGAGTGGGGCGCGTCTCAGTGGATTGCACTATCTATACCCATATTTAAGGTATAAAGTTAGATTATTTATATAAGTAGATTTACTGTATAGGAAACTGGGTTGTTCCGAATGTCAATATATTAAAAATGGTTCAATGTCTTAAAGCACAGAAAAGTATAAAAGCAGTACTCCGCATTTTAGGTATGAAGCTACAAGTACTGCAAGGGCAGACTGTCGGGCCAATTCAGTGAGCATAACGTAGTCAGAAGATATAAGAGTTACGCGATAGAAAGAGAGGCAACTTCTAGGTGAATATAACTGTAGGTAATTAGCGCTGTGCGAACTGAATTGCACTTTATTGTGTCGAATCAAGAGTCGCTTTTTATGTACCTAAATGATTTTGCGGAGTGAACCATTTCTATTAATCTGTGCTTTAAGAAAGAAAATAAGCCTGAATTATTAGGTATAAGAATTGTTGAGATTCAAAAACGAATTTTGTGATTTACAAGTCTCTTTCATAAGTTCATAATCGTATGCTGCTACAGTCTCCGTGAAGAGCGGTGGCGTAGCATAACGGCCGTCATGAAAATTATGTCACAGGGGTTTACGGGACTTTACCGTGTCATAAAACGCTCTCTCGGGAAACACCAACTTACTTTCATAAATAACGATTCAGTGACGTCATTTCACGGTAAATAGCGGACGCTATGTGACGGCCGATCTTCTAAAATCTTTTCTAAAAACTTCATTTTGTTATTATACATGCTATGTTAAGTTATTGAAGTGAAAACTGCATTAGACGCGTTGAGCACTTTTTGGGTGAACAAAAAGCGTGGAACTCGCGTCATCGTCACCGAACGCGTTCAATGAGCTATATGTATACTGTGTACTTTTTGGGTGAACAAAAATCTTGGAGCTCGCGTCATAGTCGCCACACGCTAGTTTTCACTTCTATCGGCAGTCCCCAAAGACTGCCTCGCATGTTTTTTTTGTCGATTTTAATACTTAAGTTTATGTTGCCAAGCCATAGCAGCTTTATTTGACTAAAGGTACCATTCCGTAGCCGACCGCAGCCACGCACGTCGCCTGCTGCTGTCGGCTACGGAATGTTACCATCGAAGAAGTTCATATGTAAACACCGTAAGGACTATTTCTGCTTGCAGCGCTCGGCGGATATAGAACCGGGGCGGTAAAAGATGTGGTCATCGTGTTCACGGGATTTTGTTTTTAAATTGCTTAGATATGAAGTTCTTCGATGGTACCTTTACTTTCATTCACGTCTCAGTGACGTCTTACAATGGTACATAGCAAATGCCTCATTCCTATTTGTTACATTCATAATATGTTCAGTTATTTGTCAATTTAATACTTGAGTGTATTCTGGCAAGCAAAGTGCCTTATTTGACTAAGTTTTTATCTATAAAAAATTGTTATCATTGACATAGGTAAGTAAATTGAAATATTATTACTACTGATATTTTTTAATACAATTAATTTACTGGTTATTTATTGTGCATTTGTTAGTCTTAAACGGACAGTCACTTTTGTACCACACATTTACTTAGTACGTAGTTACTTTTATTATTATTGTTATATCTTTACCCTATGAGGCAAATCTAGCGTGTTGTCTATTGATATAATTTTACTGTGCGTTTTATAGTTTGCCAATATATTACTTTTATTTGAATATACAGTGCTTTATTGGTAGTCTTCATGAAACTAGTCGATACTCAATTTCAGAAAAGGAATATATTATTTTATATAAAGAAAATAAACTCAGTATTAAGAGTTACATGTCGTTAACATAGACAATACGAATAGTCAGGAGTCAATTAATTTGTTTTAACACCCAGTTGCACTAAGACAAACATTAATGCCCCATTATGTAATGGATCATTAACGCTAATAATTCCATTGCTTTAACAAAGAACCATTAAAGTCGAGTCTAATGTTGCTTTCGGCAACAAGATAATGGAAAATTTGTATTTAATGACAGATTTAAAGTCAAAGTTCGTTCCTGCAACTGGCTGTAAATGGCAATACAAACTTTGGCACGTTTAAAAAATACATGTAAATAAGGTAAAGAAGAGTGAATATAATTATGGATCGATCCGACACTGTTTTTGGAGTCAACACTAAATGATAAATTGCTGCGATCGATTCGATTCATCTTTAGATATTCATGACAGTTTTCATCGATCTGACACGATGGATCGATAACGATTAATCGTTCCGTGTCACCCTTTATAAGTATATACACCCTTTTCGATTGATATTTCGCTCAAAGATTAAGTCAATATAATGATCAGATATGTCAGCATGTATAGGATATGTTGTGTGTTAGTTCTTGTGGCAGATCCGTATACTAACGGGTCTGGCCGCAGTCCGGGGTAGTTAATGTCCGGCATTGGCGACTCTGGAATCATTAATTAATAGTTGGTTAGAAGTTAACACAAGTACACTAGACTGTATAGTATAGCTACAGGGCGGCAGGGAAATCGACGCGGAAACTGTTACCATGGATTCAGTACATGGTTCTGAAACCCCCTACAGGATCACGCTCAAATGGATGTCCATTCGCCAAAGAAGAAGTTTGCGCGCTTTGACCCCGATTTTCTCTCTTCTCAACTCTCCCACTCCTCCTTATCTTATGTCTCACTTCCAATATCTATGTTCTTCACACACTAAGAATCAGCGTTCTTCTAACAATCTTCTCCTACTTTGTCCTTCTCATACTTCTGACTTTGTTCATTCTTCCTTTCAAATTCAGTCCATTCTTCTATGGAATGCGCTTCCTCTTGATATCAGGACGGCCACCAGTCGGTAAGCATTTAAGCGGAAATTGTAGTTTTTCGTCTAAATAAATAGAGTAGTCATTTCAACACCTCTTTCCCTTGAATTTGTATAATATATATTATTAAATATGTATGTGTATTATAAATAGTCCTAATTATTTTATTTCTAGTGATTTATTTTAATATTTTTTTCTTTGTTCCTCTCAGACAAAGCACCTGCCATCTAATCTCTTCACCACTCTTGATTGACTGGTAGAGAATGCCTAAGTCCGCCTTTGTACTTTTTTGAGTGTGAAAAGTAAAAAAAAAAACATGTACTGAATCCATGGTAACAGTTTTCGCGTCGATGTCCTCCCTGCCACCCAGTATATGGCGACACATCCAGTATGAGCTGGCCTCGCATTGCATGCATAGGCTTGCCATGTAATGCGAGACCAGATTCACCTAGACAAGTGAGAATCGCTTCCAAAACTTTTCGTATTTCATCAATACATCTGACTTTTCCATCTTTGTTATGGCTGATAGTAAGTCATTTCGTCAAGTCAAAAATGTATTGGATGGACATAAATCCGATACATTGACTTTCCCATCTGGGACTCCACCAAAGCGGAGATGTGCAAAGATGTCTGAAACGGAGATGAGATGTTTTTCAGATAGGGTGTATCCACCGAAGCTGTGTGGATGTGTACTGGCTAGACTGGAGCGGAGATGTGTGCTGGCTAGAGCGGTAATGAATTGATGATGGATGTTGACCGCTCACTGCACGCCGCTCACATCTCTTCTCGTGTTCGTGTTCAGTGGTATCGCTGAAGCTGAGTGGAGACGAGATGTGTGAATAACGAAATTCTAATGGTTATTTAAAACACATCTTTTCTCCGCTTTGGTTCAGTCCGGGCCTTATACTGGCTGGATATAAATATACCTAGCTTGATATATCACCGTTCATCGTGGAAAATTTATAACGACAAGACATTTTTTACTTAAAAAGAAGTTTATATTTTTTTTTTTGCAAAGAGTTTTTGTTCCTCTCTATACTCCATTTGAAATAAGCTTAGACATTTAAACAAACCTTTTTTACAGTCCGTTCAAGCGATTCTGACTTCTAAACTGTAGGCATAAGGAAAATAACAAGTGATTACAATACCTACTTTGTACTACAGCTGTCATTTGTCATGCAACCAACGATAAGAATTTCAAATGGATTAAAGAGAGGAGCTCTTTTCATGAAAAAAATAAAATAATAATTAGTGAGTTATCGAGTAATTCAGTATTTATGAATATATGCAAAAAATATTTTTTTTAATCCAATAACACACACATTGACCAATTAGAAAACCAATTTGCAGAAACACACACACGCGTGCACAACAGATTATAATTTTTGATGTGTAGGTAGGATCTTTCCTCTCGATTTGCTACAGTCAAAATCAAAATCTAAAAACATCTGAATAATCAAATCCGTGGGAGTGATTACGTGAAAAGGGACGGAAGTGTGTAACAAGAAGCCGGGGAAGCGCGCGCTATTTGATTTGACCAATTAGCGTACCCTTAAATTCTGTGGCTAATCTCATTACAAAGCCGTACATGCGATAAGAATTATTAACATGTGCGTCTAAGAGCAGTTAATCGTCAAGTAGTATTCCCAGGTCGCATATCAATCCTCGTGGAGGCGATCGGTGGCGGGAATCTCTCGCGTCCGGCCCTGGTCCAGGCCATGGTACGGAGCGAGAGGGCATGGGAGGCCGTCACCTCCTTCTGCGAAGCAGTAATGCTCGCGAAGGAGGAGGCGGAGCGCGTGAGGGAGAGGCAAATTTCGCGCCCTCACGCCCCTAGCCGCCGCAGGAGGAGACGCCCCGGGCGTCGGGAATCGATCGCGGATTCCCGGCCACCGTAGGCGCGGGCTTGCGGACGGTGAGCAATGGGTAGCTCGCCGTCCGGTAAGGACCAAGCCCGGGTCGACGGCGCGTTGTGTTCCACGCGCGCCTCAAAGAGTGTCAGCGAATGAAGGGGTCCGATGAGACCATTGCCTGCCGGGGTTGCGGGAAAGTCCGAAAGGGATACCGTGGCCCCCTGGCATTGCACAGGCAAGAGAAGGAACACGGGTGGGTTTTAGTCAGTAAGAGTCTGACACGCCCTCCCGCTCCACCCAGAGCGGGAGACGTCATTTGATGATTTCCCACCCAAAAAAAAAAAAAAAAAGGTCGCATATCAAACTCCTCCTTAGTAGTGGTGCCAGAGTTGGCCGTCACATTTTACTTTGACGCCCCTTTAATGTTGCTTTTATATTTATTTATATCTTATCGCATTTTTGTAAGCTTGTTATATATCTACTCAAAAATAATGAACAGTAAAATACTTTAACACAAAAGTTACATTATCATATTTCCTCTATGAAGCCAAACAAGAAGCTATGTTCTTCCAAACATGCAAAGAATATTGTGGTATCAGAAATAGTTGCTCTATAAAAAGAAAAGTTTCTAAGGCAGCTAGCTTCCTAACCAAAACGATCGTCGCGCAAACACGCGACCGTTCGCGTTTTGTTCAGCGAACCAGAACGCCGACAGAGGGCGCCTTCCGGTTTTTCGAACAGAAATGTGACATAAACGCGACGATCGTATTCACGCAAAAGATCATTCTGGTTAGGACACGAGGTAAGCCACCATTCCCGCTATGTCGTATTCTCAACTTTTTAAAAGGTTCTAAAAAAACCTCAATTTTTATTGGATGATACTGGCAGAATATGCCATTTTTTAAATCGCACATTCGAAATATCACGGATGACAGTTAATCGTTATTTAACTCTAGTGGAGATATTGAAGGTAAAGCCAGTCACACATTTCGGTGGTGACATGTAAATTTAAAAATGGAAGTCGTTTTCAAGCAATTATTTCTGCTCAATATTACTTACTGTGCGTTCATTATAACTTTTCCCGTGACGCAATCGGTAGCACTGTTCTGTCAGTCGCTATTTTGAACTCTAATGGTATTGAAACTAGGAATGACAAACAATTATGGTGTCAACCTGACGGCAAAGGACAAGTTATAGTGAACGGTCTGTAGTTCTAGATGTACTATCGCGGACGCGTGTCCGCGATAGTACATCTAGAACTACAGACCAGGAATAGAAATAGTCCTCAGGAATAGTCCTTACGATGTTCAGATATGCGTATATCTGAACATCGTAAGGACTATTCCTGCTTGCAGCGCTTGGCCGCTATAGTAACGCTTACCTACGAAAAAATAAAGTGTCGTGTGCACGGGACTTTCTTTTCAAAGTGATTAGATATGCGTGACCGCGATGGTATGTGTAGATTTTGAATTGGTGATGGGTGTTATACTAGATAATTTTAGCTAAAACTCACCTCCTCGCAGCATAAACGACGTAAACAGCGAACAATGTCATAAGTGTGGCCTCAGACGGCGCGATGTTAGCCGCGCCGGCGTAACGCGCGGTGCCACACGCCGGTGGGCACACCGGGATTATAGATTCTAGAGACAAGACGTATATTGTAGCATGCGACGAGTAGCAGCCATGCATGCAGAGTATGGATAAAAAATGGTACAGAGTGAGATCATCAAATTAAAGATGTTGGTTTTATGTACCATCGAAAAAGTTCATATCTATACACCGGTAAGGACTATTTCTGCTTGCGGCGCTCGGCCGCTATAGAACCGGGGCGGTAACAGATGTGGGCATCGTGTTCACGGGATTTTGTTTTCAAACTGCTTAGATATGAAGTTCTTCGATAGTACCAAGTTTGAAATCACCAACGCTCAATAAGCAAGCGTGGGGATGAATGCTCGTGCCTTCTCTGTAATAAGAGGCCTTTGTCCCGCAGTGAGAATAGGGATGAACCCTAAAATATTTTTTGTCCTTCAGTTAGATTATTAAAAAATATTTGACACGTATTTTTCTTTTTTTTTACGTAATCAAAAGATTACGGCGATACATTGAGTTAAAATGTGGCATTACGTCACGCCTTGCTAGATTTTATACTGAGTTGTGACCTGACGAGCCTCCACTCCCCAACTTTAATGCGTTTTTAGGGTTCCGTACCAGAAGGGTACCAAACGGAACCCTATTACTAAGCCTCCGCTGTCCGTCTGTCTATCTGTCAGCGAGCTGTATCTCATGAACCGTAATAGCTGGACAGTTGAAAATTTCCCAGATTACGTATTTCTACTGCCGCTATAAAAACAAATAATTAAAATTAAATAAATTTAATTAAATTTGATCGTGAAATAAAAATCTAACCCAGACATGTGGGATAGCATTGTCTAACGCTCAACGAGTAGTGAACAAATATAATTTTTATTTTATCTTAAATAATGAAGAAGTAGGGAGGGAGCCGTAAAAGTTGTCAGTCAGTTTTAGACCATTTTTGTACGATCTCAATCTCAACAACTAAACAAGTTTGGAATACTTCTGTCCAACACCACATACTGTATAATAATCAACAAATACTAAAAACACCGATCACAAAGGTATTTTATTTAAATATGGGTTATTTTCAGCAACTGCAATAAACACCTTTGTAATTCATAGTATCATTTACGAAATAATTTATCGTCACGATTTTAAAAATTTAAAATTAACAATAATAATATTCTTCGTGTAGCGTTTTCATTTATTTGCAAAATATGCGAGTCCGACTCGCACTTGGCCGGTTATTATTAATATGATAAAGCAAAAAATATGTGTCTAATATTTTCTATAATCTGACTGACGGACTACATAGAATTTCTTTTTTTTACCCACGCATCATCCCTATCGTCCAACTGCAGGCCAAAGGGCTATTAGTGGAGGCTGGTATTATAGTTTTTTGTTAAATTATTGGGTGCTAATTAATTGGTCGATAACTATCATCTCACTTTGTATTGTACAACAGGACGCAGGTAAGTGGTAACATTTTGAACTTGAGCTGGTCGAACGTAGTACAGTACAACTATTTACTTAATGTGCCTCGGCAAACTTCGTGTTTCGCCAGTCGTCGGATTTCTATAAGTTCCCTTTGCACTTGCGCCAAGTTTGCCGAGGGACATAAAGATAATAGTTATACTGTAGGTACGTAGTTTTAATATACTCGTAATAAGAGGCTAGCTGATACTGGTTTTGTAACCACTGACCTGCGGCTTACCTTACTTTAACAAATACGCAAAATTTATATTGATAAAAAAGAAATTAAACATTGCAAGACGCAATTATTGCAAAACACTAAAATATTTTGAAATCAAGTCCAAAGAAATACTAAAAACAAAAAAACATGGTCAAATTATATTGGCTAGCGAAACTCAGCAGACGGGATGGGTCGATATTTAAATACGACCCTTTTTTTTTGTTATTTTATTTTGTGTTTCACGAACTGTAGTTACGAGTAACTCTGCAATCGGCATTTTGTTTTTCTTGTCACTTGCCAATGTCGCAACCACTACCAACTACTACACCAACAACGACAGAGTAAGTAATGTCGCAACAGTAAATACGCAATATTGTCTTGTTGTTGTTGTGTTGTGTCTGTGTCGAATAAATGTTTTGTATTGTTATTGTATTGTCTTTGGTCCGAGGCCTTGACATCAACCGATGAACAACATTTCCAAGCGTTTATTTGTTGGTTGAATACGAGGCTTTTGGCTACTTATGATATGTGTGTATTTTTTCTTTGAATGTGCGTTTTATTTGTGCTGAATAAACACATTTTCTTTTTTATTTCGAACTGTGTCCAAATAAAAGTTATTCTTTTACTTTTTTCTTTCTTTGGTGCTTTCTTTTGGGGGTTTCATCTACCGCCTGTAGTGTTGTTACTTGGAAGTATTAGTGGAGAAAACAATTTTCTTTTGTTTTATCATGTTTACATGTCGATATCTAACACGTCTGTGAAGTACGAGTATAAAACTCATAAAATAAAATGATTTTTGGTTTGATAATGTTTAGATATGGATACCTATCAAGACCGCGGACTTTCGCTAGCAAATTTGAATCGACCTTGTATATGCTTTTCAAAATCAAAGCAAGCTTATTTTAAGTAACGAATTTAAGTAAGTTTATTGTAAATACCTTTCCCCTTTATGCAACTCAAAAAAACCATCAAAGCTGACTCCACTTATACCTTTAACATTCCTAGCGTTACTTACCGACTAAGTCGACCTGGCCCTCGTCAGTTCCCAGCTTATTCTGAGCCTTGCATTTGAAGATGCCGTACTGACGCTTCTCAATTGTGATGACCCTGATAGTCGTGTCTGTGAACTCGTCTGCAGTCGCGAAGTGGGAGATTCTGGGGGAGAAAGAAATATAGTCTTTTAAGAGAGATGCTTCACATACATGTTGGAATCTCAGACCAAATAAAAAACCAAGACAGCGCTGTCAACAATGACGTGAGGCCGGTTTCGTAAACATGAGTGCACTTAGTGAGGTGTAGTTTGAATGTAAATGTGTGCATGTGAGCGTATAGGCACAGAGCTGAGGTGTAGGTTTGGGATGCTTCACTGTATTGTTCGCAGCGCTGTCTTAGTTTTTTATTTGGTCTGAGGTTGTGATGACGACCTGGAAGTTTATCTTGGTCATCGCTGACATTCGTAAAGGAATATACATCGTGACGAAACCAAATTACCCTATTTAATGATTATTTTATCAAATCATGGCATTTGAAGCCAATTTTAACATAGAGACTTGTGTAGAAGATTCTGATTATTATAATTCTTCAAATATTAATTTATAGAATTCCATCTGCCTAGCCTTTTCCCAACTCTGTTGGGGTCGGCTTCCAGCCTTACCGGATGCAGCTGAATACCAGTATTTTACATGGAGCGACTGCCTAACTGACCTCCACAATCCAGTAACTGGGTAATACGATGTCGGGCTTCTGACGACCCGTAACGACTGTCAAAGATCCACGAATGACAGGTGCTTTACGAGGTATGGAGCAGTCCCGGTGTGTAAAGATGGTCACCCATCCACGGACCAACCCCCAGCGAAGCTCAAGCTGATAGATCGACCCGTGCGGCTGTTATTAGGTACTTGGCCACGAGCTCCTCTAATCCAAATTTTAATTTATAGAATTATAATCATAAAAAACATTATAACAATTCTAAGTTCATGATAAAGCAGGATTATTTCATGAAATCGTGACATTTGAGGCCAATTCTGACTTAAGGAGTTGTATTACTGATTCTAATGATGATAATTCTGTAAAGCCATATTTGTTACGGTCGCGAATCATATTTTGCTCAACATGCAACTTGACACTGACGTGCAGTTTGCAAAAGTGCGAGTTTCGCACACGAAGGGTTCCTTACCGTATTAAGATCGATCAAAACCCACGTTTCTTGTATGGGTCCCCTCTTTAATTACAAAAATTCGAAAAACTATATTTGCAGCATCAGACTCGTACCCACACCTCGAAGCAATTAACCTACCCGTTACCGTCAAAAAGTTCGCGTATTACATTTTTATACTCGTGATAACTTCGAAATTTAATGTCCGATTCGATTGATTTAAAAAGTATTTTACTGCTACATAAATACCCTTGTAGGTCTAAACTATTTAATAGGTTGGGAAAAAAGTTGCTTCGCATTTTTTAAGAAAATTCAAAACATTTTTTAATATAGTTTATTTACATTTAACTAAAGTATGTAGGTACCATTTTGTTCGATAACTTTTTGCCATCTTGTAGGTAGGGACATGATCCCAATGCCATATAAATTTTGGGACTTTTGATCAAAATACCGCGTCAAGTGGTTTTGGCAGTCCTCTCGTGATGTTAACCTGACACTGCCTAAGGAATTCTGAAGAGACCGAAACAGGTGGAAATCTGAAGGTGCAAGGTCAGGACTATACGGCGGATGCATTAACAACTCCCAGCCAAACTCTCTTAATTTTTGCTGAGTGGCTAAAGATGTGTGAGGTCTGGCGTTATCATGATGAAAAACCACACCCCTTCTGTTGATTAATTCCGGCCGCTTTCTCTCAACTTCTTGCATTAATCTCATCAGTTATTCGCAGTAGAGTTCAGAATCGATGGTCCTGCCTGGTGGTAACAGCTCATAATGAATAATGCCCTTCCAATCCCACCACACACACAGCATCACCTTGTTGCGAGTTAACCTGGGTTTCGCCACAGTCTGTGAAGCCTGACCGGCCTTTGACCACGACTTTTTTATCGTAACTGATCCACTTTTCATCACCAGTTAAGAGCTTCTTCAAAAATGGTTCAGTTTCATTACGTCGTACAGTATGCGCAAAACTTTTTGAGCTCTCGGAAGTTGCACGCGAGTGGCTGCGCAGTAAGTAAAAAATGTTTCACAGCTTACAGTAAATGATTTTGCACTCATTGTGTCCTGCGCGGTTTAGTACTCGGGCCTACGTTCAGAGGGCTCATAAAGTTTTGCGAGAACTGTAATAAAGAATTACAAATGAGTACACGGTTCATTAGGTTTCTTTCAGTGAGCTCGTGAGGTACCCAAATATCGAGCTTTTTTGTGTACCCAGTTTTTTTCAAATGCGACAAAACTGTTTTGTGGTCAATTCCCAGTTCTTCAGCTACGTCGTAACTACTGATATGCCGATCTTGCTCCACTTTTTCAAAAATGGCATCCATTTTATCCGTAATAGGGCGACCAGAGCGACGTGCATCTTTGACATCAAAATTTCCGGATTGAAAACGCTTAAACCAAATTTGTGCTACTCTCACAGACACTGCACTAGGTCCATAAACATCGCAAATTTTTTTCGCGGCTTGCGATTCATTTTTACCTTTTTTGTAGTAAAATTTTAAAATGTATCGAATTTCTTCATTAGATTCACTCATCTTGACGGTACGAAAAACAAATGAAAATCACACATTTTGGTAATTTGAATTTGGAATTATGTTCTTTAAAATTTAAACTTTCAATGATACCAAAACCAGCCAGATACAAATAGTATAGCCAAAGAGATTTTATTATAAGTTGTATACATACTATAATGCGAAAAGACTTTTTCCCCAACCTAATATTAGGTAATTTCATAACAATTCCAACGACGTAACTTCTAAACAGCTCCCATGCATAGTTTAGAAGATATCGTCGTTTTAATCAGACGAGCCGTTTTCGCGCGAGACCAGCCAGAAGTAGCGCGACAAATAATCATCGCCATTTTGGCCGCGACAAATGAGAGGACAAATAATGATATTCTGAAACTGGGCGATAAACAGTGGTCATCGTGTGCACGGGATTGTGTTTTCAAAGTGGTTAGATATGCGTGACCGCGATAGTGCCACGTTACTCATTTTCCCTATTGTGTTTACAACGAGATTGTGAACACGCAATAATATTATGACTGTGGTTATGAGCAAATTTTTTATATGATAGCTAACGCCTTTACTTTCAATTAAATTACTCATTATCTTACAGCAGTAGGTTCTGTGCAAACGTATAAGTTGCAAGATGAAGTTGTTCAGCATAACGTTGGCGCTATTAGCATTATGTTCTTTCATTTATACAGGTAAGTTTTTAGTTTAACTAAGTAATCTCTTGTTTGCTAGTCTAGACAATAAAAAAAAAATAACTACCTACCTATACTCCATTTGAAATAAGATTAGACATTTAAATAAACCTTTTTTACAGTCCGTTCAAACGATTTTGATTTCTAGTGCATGACAAATGGCAGCTGCAGTAAACAGTTGGTATTGTAACCAATTTTTTGCTTTAATGCCATACTTATGCAAACGGTATAGAAATCAAAATCGGTTAAACGGACTGTAAAAAGGTTTGCTTAAAAGTCTAATCTTATTTCAATTGGAGTATACGTAGTTTGCAGGTATTTATCGGCACGTCACTGTAGTTTGTGCGTGTGACAGAGCCATTTTACTCGGAGACTGTAGATTTATATCAATCAACATAAGCCAACTTAAAGGTATAAACAAGACATTACAGACACACATAAAAAATCCGGAGTCACACGTCGTTTGGGCATAAATCGAACAGTTTACGTGTGACTCCGGAGTTTTGTTTTTATCTCTTGTTTATACCCTTTTAGTTGAGATTTTGTCGTAGTTGCGTTTTAGTTTTTATTAAATTATTTTGGGATTTATAATATGTACATATTTTTGAAAGGCAGTGTATAGGGTGCCGTTAGCGGCGCTGTGTAGGCTCGTGCGTTGTGTGGTCACAGTTCTAACCTAACCTAACCTATCTTAACTTTCAGCCATTTTAATTTGCTGCTTCATGTTTCGTAAATTCAGTCAATGTAGTGACTTCTGATACATAGATCTATATTAATTTTTATTTTTTTATTATCAAAATTATCTAAAACAAATACGATCGGTCAATACAAAGGGCGGCGAGCTAACCTCAACAATCAAACAAAATAACAAGTGACAGTGACAATGCAATGCTTTATTACTAAAGCGTTAAGGATCAAAGTTGATTGGGAAAATTTGACAGTTTCGGGTAGCTTGACCTGTTAGCGTCTGTACAAAGATTTAAATCTTTAGATTTGCAGATGGTCTCGTTTCTGATGCACAATATTGCCATGGAAAGGGCATTTTAAACAAGATGTTATTACTTGAGACTTGAAAGCTATTTTAGTTATTTTAATTTATACTTTTCAGTTGCTGGCTATGTGAACCCATGCAGTAAAATAACGTTCCAATACCATAAACAAGAAATCTATGAACTGCTGGGTATTGCTAAACCAACGCAAGAAGAAAAAGAAAGGCTGAAATATCTTATAAAACAAATATATGCCTGCAAAATACGAAGCTCATATCCACTATACAGTTTAAATGGATATTTTGGACCCGCCAAGGACTACTGATAGAACTTTACTTTATTTTTTAACTAAAATACTCGCGTTATGAACTGAATCGTCGGGCCATGAATGTCAGTAGCTATAAGAATGTGCAACGCCTTGCGTCTTATCGATGGTTTGCTACCAGCAGTACTATTCTGTAACCATCTCACCGTGAAAACTTAGGTGACGTGAGCTGTCATTCCACCTGCTGCTAGGGACTGACAGCTCACTACGAGCTCACTTCACCTAAGTTTTCACGGTGAGATGGTTAGGTACAGAATAGCACTGCTGCTCCATAAGTGTGAGCGAGACGACTAACAACAATTATTTATGGCCTGACGACTCAGTTCTTAATTTTTATGGTTACCTATCTTATATTTTTACCTAAATTTACATTTCTTAACTAGCTGACACGGCAAACGTTGTGCTGTCCAAACAATAGTTCATACAAAAATCACATAGCAAAAAGGAGATAAGTTTTTCCCATCTTTCCAATTTTTCTTTCCCTAAAAACTTAATTCGGACTATTACAATGGGGACCCCATATAACATCTCTCGCGGGGCGGCTAAGCTCGGCCGCTTATGCTGTTAGAAAGATAAGACAGTTAACAGATGTAGAAACCGCGCGTTTGGTCTATTTTAGCTACTTCCACAGTATTATGTCGTATGGCATTTTACTGTGGGGTCGGGCTGCTGACATTGAATCCATCTTTGTTTTACAAAAAAGAGCTGTCAGAGCCATTTATAATCTACGTCGTCGCGAATCTCTCAGGGAACTATTTAAAAATATTAATATTATGACGGTACCTTGCCAATTCATTTATTCAAATATTATGTATGTGAGAAAAAATCTACATCTTTTTAATAAAATAAGTGATAGACATAATTTTAATACTAGAAATAAAGATAAAATAGATCAACCATTTTTCAGACTATCTAAAGTAAATACATCTTTTATGGGGTACTGTGTTAAATGTTACAACAGAATACCTTGTGATATATTAGAATTAAATGAAAGAAAATTTAAAACTCATATAAAAAGTACACTTTGTAAACAAGCATATTACAAATTAGAGGATTATATCCAAGATAAAAATGCTTGGAAACATGCTGGTCCTGCTCCATAGGACAATTCAGAATCTAGAAAAAATCGAACTGGTTGCTAATTTAATTGTATAATTATTTTTTAAACATTTATTTTTATTTTATTTTTTGTGATTACTTGAACTCACACACTGACTTATTATTATTAGTATTACTTATTATAATGTTGGAAATATAGTATAATTTTACAATGTTTGTAAGTATGTGAGCACCATGCATCTATCACATAATTATGTCATTCCTTCATTTTTCATTCTTTTTACCGATTAGTAATCTTATTCTAGGTGCATTGTCTTCACATATAATTATATAATAAGTGTATACAAGATATACAGGGTGTAACAGAAACCCTATAGCTATCCTTAAGCACTAATGATAACAGCTGGTATAGAATCACTATACATAGTTTCAACTCAAAATAATGTACTCTAAGAATTGATACCAAATTTTCGGTTTCATATGTTTTTTAAATTCAAATCATAACAAACGTGTCACCGCACTACGTAGGTCAATAACTTTCCACGTTACTTGCCAATATCAGGATAAATCTCTTCCGTAATTCTGCGCGCCTAGTACCGTAGTAGCCTACTGCAGGCGGTGTTCTTTGTCGGCGTGAACTGACAAAATAAAACATGTCGCCGCCGCGCTTCCAAGAAAATGGCGCGCGCGCGCAATAAACCATACCTACTTTACCGTGATGTAAAAATTAACGCGTAATTATTGATTTACAGTTTACTCGTTAATATCAAGCCAGAAATTGGGTGCACGTAAAAACAGGTAACAAAACTTACGTAAAAAATCGAAACAAAGTTTAGGTAGGTTAACTAAATAGTTTCATCTCTTATTATTACTTATTGCCGAGTAAACAGAAAATCTTAAAGCTATGCTTAATTTAGTAAATTGACTTACATTTTTAAAGATGTGGTGACCTTGGTATTGTATTGCACAAGGCCGCTCGCTTGCTCATGGACACCTGAACATTGCGTAGCATGTCTGGTGTTATTTATGGTCCTGAAAGCGGCCTCAATCCGCACTTTCATTAGGTCCATTGTATCACACTGCACTACGTACACTTGTACCCCCACAAAAAAAAGTCTAACGGGGTTAGGTCTTGGGTTCGCGGAGGCCAAGCCACGCTTCTACTACCACGCTCAACCCACTGGGAAAAGCGCGCATCTAAATAATGGCGCAATGACGCGTCGCGTCGTTTTTAAAAATTAAATTATTATCCATCACAAGATTAACATAACTCAACACTGGTAGCACTGTGAGGACATCGTCTAATTCATTCCTCAGGAAGTTTTAATAATTTACGACCGTCGTCACAGGGATAGAAACGAGTGCATCAGACGGAGACGCGGCGGAAAAGACGACGACTGACGAGCAAAGCATTACCAAAATTTGCTAAATAAAGCTCCTATTCCCTGCTATTCTGGTACCTAAATATTATTTCGTTAAATTTAGATACCTATGGGGTAGCTGTCCTATTAGTGTTCACTACTATTTAAAAATATTGATCAAGAATTCAAGATTATTTTACATCCTAATAATAATTTCAACTAAACTCCGTCAAACTTTTAAGTAAATCTAACACACCAGAGCAGACTAATTACGTAATGCATTTTTTTTTTGACTCAGCTCCCACCCTGGTTGGGGCGGAAGGAAGTGTTAGACTCTTACTGACTAAAACCATCCTGTTCCTTCAGTTGCCCTTGCATTCTGGGGCCGTGTTATCTCGTTAGAACATTCCCGCAACCCCGGAAATTCCCGCAACTCCGGAAAAATATTCATTTCAATCCATTAAAGATCATAATAATTATGGGGCCGCGATATCTCGTTAGAAGTCTGAATTAAAAGTTTTATTTACCAGGAGTAATTTAAACTACACGGACTGCAATTGGTTCACGTACCCTAAGACCCTAACCCATTAGGTTTACACACATTATGATGCTTAGTGTGTGCATAACGACGTAATCAGGGTTCTGTGAGCAAACGATTTTCAATTCGGCAAAAACAATTCCTGTTTTTCTTGCGGTCCTAGTACTTTTATTACTTTCTTTCTACAGTTAATAGGTACGTTTTGCGACATTTTTTATTGACTTCGTTTAAAAACTACCTACACGTGCTCAAACTAGTGAACGAAGTTTATTTTCGTTCACTGGCTTAAACCAATAAAACCAATGTAGGTAACACTCAAACAGCACCGACCGTGAAACTTCCGATAATTCTTTCGGTTAGTCCTACAGACAAAAAATATGCGTTGCGTGCTATTATTTTGTAATAAAAAAAAAAACTATTAACTTGTTGATAATAATTTTCGTCGTAATTATAATTTACTTATTTAAAAAAAATTATGAACGGAACCCTCTGTGATTTTATTTGTACTAGGAGAAGCATAAGTTGCGAAAAAATGAATAGAAATGATTTTTTGGGTTCAGTTGGACAAAAATTGTTACTAAATCTTCAAGCAAATCGATTCAATAAGGTGAATCGAATTTCCTGGATCGTATGTGTAAAAATTATTATGATAAGGGCTCATAGTCATAATAGTTCAAGTTCATATTTGCCTAAAGTATTGTGCTGACAATCATACGAGTAAACAGCGAATAGGTAGGTTTATCTATTTCAAACAAGATCAATTACATACTTTTTAACTTGTCCGCATTGTTTATGTTAGCACTAAGCGAAGATTGAAAACATGACTGTTTGATAGAAGTTCTCATTTCGAATGACATAGCTGTGTTTTATAAATTAAAGCCATAGGTTGAAACAGCCCACAGATGAAAATAGCCATTATTTAGTAGTAAAAAAAGTGATTTTAGCCGCGACTGTAATTGTAATATCTCACAATTCCAATTGGTCGCAGTGGGGTTTTGTTAAAATAAAAGGTTAGGAATAAAGTTAGGAAATTTACAGGAATATTGTTTTTGAATTAGATATTTACTGTGTTGTAGGTACGATGGTAAGGTGGGTGGTGGGTGGAAGCTTACTATGTCGATAATAATGATCTACAAAGTAATCTTCAACAAAAGGACAACTACGTAAAAAAACAACATGTGTGTAATGTATCCAAATATTATTTCGTTAAATTTTGATACCTAGACCAATAAAATTAATTGTATTGTAGCTAGTTCGCAAACTTATTCAGTTTAGGAAAAGTCAGTAACCTAATAATATTTTGTAAAAAAAAGAAACATGCGGAACCGTTTATTCAGAAATACCAGGAGTAAGAGGTTGATTTTTACTTACAAATAGTTCGCTGACACCGATCAGCTGACTTAGTGCTAGTGATGTGTTTATTTCAATTTGAAAAGTTCGGTTTCTGGTATCAATGTATTAAAAAAAATCATAACTTCCGAACATGTAGAGATAGATTTTAAAAACCCTTCCAATATGGTTTGTTATCATCCAAAGAAGCCGTGTCCTTGGTATGTATATACCCTTTCCGTTACACGTTGTATAATGATTTTTTTAAAAGAGTAACGGTGGAGTTTCTTGCCCATTCTTCTCCATACGAAAACTACCTTTTGGAATGGGCGACTAGAATCAGTTTATTTTTATTTTTTGTAAAGTTTGACGTTCAAAAGTGCCTTTTTTGTGCCTAATTGAAATAAATTATTTGACTTTGACTTTACAAAAATTTTAAAACAAAAAATAGCCAAATCGGTCCAGCCGTTCACAAGTGATGCGCTTACGCTTATCAACGAACAGCATTTAATTTTTATATGCATTAGAGTTCTTGTACAGACGCCAGTAGGTCAACCTACCCGAAACTGTCAAATTTTCCCAATCAACTTTGAACCTTATACTTTAGTGATGATGTTGAAAATCAATTAAGGAAATTTGACAGACTGTAGTAGGATGATGTGCTGGCGTCTGTAAGTCCGCGCCACCACTGAAGTCCGGCGGAAAATTGTGGAACTACATCTTTTTATTGCAATGACATAGACAACGACGCGTCTATCGGACTTGAGTCTTTGACTCTAGACTCTAAATCTAGGTCTATCCATGTTATATTATTATTTTTATTTTCTTATTATTGTACACCCAAGAGGTACTCTGCAAACTTTTTTTTTTGTTTTATCTGCTTTACTTGCCTGTAGCAACAATAAATAATATTCAAAATGTAGAAACTTTAAATTTTTAATTAAGAGCCGTTTTTTAATTATTTCACTTTGCCCCACCAAGTTGCCCCGCTGGTGGGGCAGAGTGGAATGCCAAAACTTTTGCAGTGGGATCAGCCCCACTAGTTCGATTTGGTGGGGCAGATTAAACTAGTCTAAAATGTTGTCGATTCTGCCCCACTAGAGTTGGCACCTTAGAATTTGTGTATTGTAGTAGGCTTGGTGGTGCAAAGTGGAAAAAATAGCATTTTTTTTTGTAATGTGCGTCTTGTTCGATAAAAAAATTAAACTTTCATTGTTTCGACATTAATTCTCACACTTCCTCTGCACCCCTCGCTCGCAAAACACACACTCCATGAAGATATTTAAAATTATTTTTACCTATTGTAAGCTACACACGCCACGGTCCAGTGCATGGTCTACCAGTGCAGATGTACTGCAAGTGAGCCCGCATGTTGTATGTTCCATGAACTGTACGGAATCCTAATGTGTAACATACTTTCAATAACAATCTGAATGATTTTGATGGAAATTGCTAATCCATTGGTGCATGTTTCAACTCTCTCAACTCCAGGGTTTAAGATATAATTATACCTGTAATGCTGGTTGTTGGACAGTTGCACTTCATCCTTGAGCCAAGTTATCGCAGGCGGTGGGTAAGCTTCCACGTGGCATTCCAGATCCATGTCGTATTGTAGCGCCTGAAATAAAAAAGAGAAATATGTTACTGACCTTCTAAAAACATAATTGACCTTCCATTTTTTTTACGACTTCATTTTGTGGTCATTTTAAATTATTGACCCTCTTTTTAACTTTCTGACCTTTTCTCAGAATTGCTCGCAGTAACGAAGCTAGGCCACCCCGATCAAATGGGTTAGGTTAGATTAGTACTGTGACCAACGGCTACATCCAAGTTGGTCGCAGTTATGTTGCTATCTTCTTCTTTTCGTGTTTTTAGTAACTAACCAGGTGTCACAGTTTTAAAGCCGCCCATGGGCCTCTGACTTGGCTTCACATGCCGTCGAGAAATATCTCTCAGGCATGCCGGTTTCCTCACGATGTTTTTCTTCACCGTTTTTTGAGCAAGTGATAATTATATAATACGCACATGAATCCGGAAAGTCAGAGGTGCGTGCCTTGGGTTCGAACTCGAGACCTACGACTTGTCAGTCTGACGGTCACACCACTCGGCTATCACTGTGCTATTAAGTATTTTTAGGACCCCAAAATAGGAAATAGTAGAGGTTCACAGTAAGAGGCCCAATCATTAAAATTAAATGTCATGCATAATCACCCTATAATGATCCCACTGCTGGGACTCAGGCCTCCTTTGTGAGAGTGGGTTCTAACTTGTGGGAATTCACTACGCTGGCCTAGTGCGAGCGTTATAAACACATATTTTAGAAGTAAAAAACATTTTAACTACAAAAAAAAAACTACAAAATAATTTTAATTTCTTTGGATCTGTATTTTAGTTTTTTGCCACCGACTTCCAACTTTCTAAATTAACATTACTTATGCAACGAAGGGAGAGCTTTAGAAGCCAATTGAATGGGTTCAATCGGACTTTATGATAAAATAATAGTGGACTGTATTAAAATAGGTATAATACCATAATTTACATGAACAACGTATATGGAAGACAGTACAAAGAAATGCCCGTCTGTGAGCAGTGGTGGGGCTCGTGTCGATCGTAGCGGGTTCGGTACCCCGAGACCGCGCGCTTTCCAGGCAGTGAATCATGCGCATATGTGATGCGCCGACACATTTACTTGTAAGTTGATTCTGTCTTCAAAAACTGTGGTTTTTTTATTCGACAAATAAGCATGTTTCTTTTACCGTGTTGTTTTAAAAAAACTACTCAACCAATTCTGATAATATTTTCGCCTTTCTTCGAAAATTCAAACTTACCTGAGCCAGCCTCGGTCTAGGAACAGTCACAACAGGAGCGAACTCCACTTCTAAGTTAATATTCCTTCTAGCTCCTTTGCCGACTCCGTTCTCCGCTACACAGTAGTATGTTCCGCGATCTTCCTTGTGCACTGTCGCGATCTTAAGGATGTTGCCTCTGTAATTAGAAAAAAGGATAGGAAATTGTAATACATACTCTCCTGACCGGATTTAGGTTACAGTGGGCGGCCAATGTTTTCTAAATCTAACCAAGTACGCGAGAAATTTTGTACAAGTGTGTGCGCTAACTCCCTCTTCCCTGATTCTCGTAGTCCGATGGGACGGCAATCCGAGACGACTCATAAGACCGGTATAAGGAATCTCGCGCCCTAGATGGCCACGACTCCGGCCAGTCGTGGCTAGGGCTACCTGACAGGCATTTGCCGTATTTGACGACAAGCGTGCGGCCGGCGCAGAAGATTTTAGAAGAACTTTAAAAAAGCAATTGTTTTGTGGTACTAAAATGTTCAAAATATTAATTTTGAGTAAATGTCAGTCTTTAAAACTATCTGTTGCGTATCATTTATTTTATGACTTAGTTTTTTTACAAGAGACAGGCATAATTCTAAAAAATCTGGCATTTTGTATATCCTAGACCGGCTTCTCCCTCACATAGATGGTAGTCCTAACCCTAAGTCGTGGCCGTCTAGTGGTATTGTATGGTGTGCGGCCAGTTAGCCGTTACGACCAAATGCGCGCTTCGTGTCGGTTTCAATATTTTACCTGCTATCTAATTGCCTATACATTTTCGGTAAACGCTGTACATGGGGGAAAACGCACACACACGCACTCAATACGCCTCGTCGATCAATAAGAACCTAAAACCCGAACGCCTAGATTTGGTACAGACGCCAGAACATCAACCTACTATCAGTGGCGTGCGTTTCATAAAGACAGAAAGACACTGCCTACCCTACCTAACTCAGTATAATCTTGTTCTGATATCTATTATTATTTTATCTACGAGTACGACGAGTACCTACTTACTAACAATAAGCAAAAAAATCATAGTCGCTCCAAGCAAGCTTGTTCAGTATTGTGGCATTGCGCGACCTAGTGCCGCGCCGCTACGGCTACGCTGAGTACCAGGAGTGCCTCGGCTCGGGAAAGACACAAACTATTCGAGTCTAAATGTTTATAAGTGTGCTCTCGTGGTCATGCGGAATGAATGGGTATGCGTTCCTATAAATACGTGGCACGCAATGTCACAATAACGCACACAACCGTACAGAATAGACAGTGCCTTTTTTACAGCACGACAAATTACGAAATTATCCGATGTTTTCCGAACCGAAATTGGCTATCCAAATATTTTAAAAAGTAGTATTGTTTCATTTATATTGCATCATAACTTACGCTATTTCTTTTTTGTCGTATTATTTTTTGCAGTGTTGCCGAGTATGTGACATAATCGCCATATTGTTTTTTTTATTCGTTTTGAGAGCTTTATTATTTGGTATTTATGAGTTTAACGTCGATAATAGTATGAAAAATGGATAATATTCACTATGAAAGTTGTTGTATAGAGAAAATAAAAAAATGATGCGTTTTCAAAACTATCATTCGGTGATAAAATCAGTAAATATATGGATATTTGAGGTGGCTATTACCTACATCATTATTTATTCGAATAGACGACGAACCAAAACCAACAAGCAGTAAGTATTTTTGGCTTTTAAAATTTTCTTCCTACCCTGTCTAAAAACTCTGTGCACGCCACTGCCTACTACAATCTGTTTTTTTGTTAATTATCAATAATATAAATGTTTTATAGATGTTATGCTCGTTTCAATAATGCTCAATAAGTTAAACCTATTATATATGGACAGAATTTAATGCCCATTGGCACAGACAAACATGGCTGTGATACCTTCCAAACAAAACTAGTCTAAGCTCTGGCGGACGTGGGTGTGCCGTCCATACATTTTTGCCCACTATCCTTTCTTTAATAGATTTTCAACTTTATCACTACACTATAAGGTTCAGTTGATTGGGAAAATTTGACAGTTTCGGGAAGGTTGATCTGCTGGCATCTGTACTACGCTCTTAAGGCGAAAACGTCAGGGTAGTCCGCGAAATTCAAATTTTCTTACGGTTTCTGCAATTTGCAGGTCAGTACCAGGTTGTATGTTGATCTATATATGATTCGCGATAGTAACAAATGTTTATTCATAGAATTATAATCATTGAAATAATAGTAATCCCATTGAATGACTATTTTATGAAATCATGACATTTGAGGCCTTTTTTTTTTAGTCTCGGTGTGGAAAATCCTCATGGATGTCCTCCGCCCTGGGGCGGGCGGAGGGGTCTGTCAGACTCGTACTGACTAAAAACCACCCCGGTGTTCCATCTCACACCTACGTCGGGGGTCGCGGGAACGCAGATACTTCCGCGACTACGACATTTAACTTAAGGGAGTCGTATTGCTGATTCTAGTTATTATAATTCTGTGCTTAGTCATATTTGTTACGTTCGCGAGTCACATTTTAATCAACATACAACCTGACACTGACCTGCAAATTGCACAAAACGAGAGAAATTTTAATTTTTTGACTAATCTGTTTCATTTTGACAGTTCAACAAAATTCATTGCGTTATTTACGTTGTTTAGGAGATTTTTTTTACGAACTTATGAAGCAATTGATTAGTAATCTCTTCCAAAATGATTCTGCTTGTGATTGATTGTGTATTACGCAATCAGGGTGCGGTCGTGGCCGTCTAGAGCGCGAGTTGATAAGGAATCACAAAAAAAAAAAAAGTTGACTTTATCTCAGGCGCAGTTTTTGAAAACCCGTGCTCATAAATGTAATTATCAAATCTACAGTTCACGCGGTGCAGCATGGTGTGGGTGACAGGTGACAGAAAGGGTAACTTGTTTTTACTGATTCTGTATTTTACGACTGATCCGTACCTACATACAGATTGTGTACATAATACGGACTCAGTAATAACTGTAGTAAATTAAATAAATTTACCCTTTCTGTCACCTGTCACCCGCACCATGCTACACCGCGTGAACTATAGTGTCAATTATACAAGGTCAAATAAAATTAATTAGGTAAACTTCTTAGATTTAACCTTGTTATTTTGGTCAACCAATGCGAGACCTACAGTCAGACAAAATTACCGAGTGCGCTTTTATAATTTCGTATCGTGACTATATTATCGTCGACGGCCACGTCCATAAAATGTATGGAAATATGTGCAAGTCTTAACGTTATCGTGGAGGGATATTTAATCGTGATACCGTGGACGTCCACGATAATATCGTTACGATATTATAAAAACGGCATGTCTTTCGAATTTACCTGTAGATAGATCCACCGGTGGGTAAGATGGCATTGTTTTCACGACGCCAAGAGATCTTCGGTGGCGGGAATCCACCAGCATAACATTCCATCTGGACACCTGAAATTAAGAAAAATCATGTGAAAAGCTTGCTCAACTAAAGACCACCCTTATTTTTTTTATTTTGATATTAAATCTAAAATTTAATAGATACGCAATATCTTTTCGTCCCACATACCGCAGTGTCTCAAGACGAAAGTCTTTGACCAATGCGTGTTTGCTATGGCACTGAAACGTGGTCGCTCACAATGGGCCTTATTAGAAGGCTCAAAGTCACCCAAAGGACAATGGAGCGGGCTATGCTTGGAGGTTCCCTACGTGATCGAATCAGAAATGAAGAGATCCGCAGGAGAACCAAGGTAACCGACATAGCCCGCAGAATTGCCAAACTTAAGACAGTGGGCAGGGCACATTGTTCGCAGAACAGATGGCCGATGGGGCCGAAAGGTTCTGGAGTGGCGACCGCGTACCGGAAGACGTAGCGTTGGAAGGCACACAAGGTGGACCGATGACCTTGAGGTGGCCGCAGGAATCCGCTGGATGCGGGAAGCACAGAAACGGACGAAGTGGCGGTGCTTGGGGAGGTCCATGTCCAGCAGTGGATGTCTTTCGGCAGAAAGGATGATGATGATAAACTAACATGAAAACAATGCATGTTTACTTACTCTCTCCTTCGCTAGCCACTAGCGAACGCGTAGAGTTATCTGAAATAATCGGGGGTCGTCGAACTTGTAACTCGACTTCAGCCGTTATTTTGTTACTGATCGACATTAGTACTTGGCACTGATACCAGCCGGCGTCGTTCTCTTGAATATCCTTCATCTGTTGGAATAGAATACAATTTATATTAATTATAACCATAGATTCCAAATCTTATACAATGGTGCCGATTCTCTTGTACACCAAACTAAACTATCACTAAAATTCCTTACTTTGGCTATGAGAATCTTAAAGCTATTCTGTAGTAAAAAGTCTCTAAATTTAAAAAATATTTTGACACAACTAAATCGAATTTGACAATTGCGACTCCACGTGGTACATACTTGTTTGCCCTACCCCGTGAATTTTATTAGAGCCGGAGGCGCGCAGTTGGGCCGCCTCGACGTGTTTTATATGGAATTTTTCACTTATAGTATGGAAAATTTAAAAAAAAAATATTTACGTGTTGAGTATAAGGGTTTCATAAAGGGGGTCGAAATTTTCATTATTTTTGCGATAGGTCACACCATTTTCGAGATATAAGCAAAAGAAAAGAAAAAAATCCAGTACAGTACTGTTTTTGCACCCGAAGTCGAGATGTTCGTGTGAATTTTAGTTCATGACAACTAATAATATTCCACACCATTTTCAGTGGCGATTAAAAATGGTCAGAATTAGTTAGACAATTTAAATTTTAGGTGAAAAACGTCAAATTCAGAATAGCACAATTGACATTTTCACTAAATTAAAATCTCAGTACAATCTTAGTGCTGTCAAACTAAAATATAGTTAAGTTGTGCCACTTTAGTCTATTTCAGAATAGGAAATCATCGTTTGACAGGAGTAAACTAGATTTTGGTGATTTTTAGTCTAGTTTAGACGCATTTGTGACAAGAGAATCGGCACCAATATACCACTAAATGAAATGACTAATTATACAAATAAATACAAAACAAAAGGACAGTAAGGTGTCGAAGTACTCGTCCGCATCGCTGTCATCCGGAAACGTGCCCAGAAGACTGGCAGCATTGCCAAGTTGAATGGCAATGTAAATTCTTTGGCCAGAGAACGAGCCAGCCCTCTGATGGCCACGTGAAGTGTGTTCCAGCGATCAGTCGATGAGAAATTTACTTGACCTTCACCGGCCCCATGACCTGAGCGTTTCGACCTCAACGAACTGACCGACCTTAATAGCTCATGATCTGCCGAACCTTCTCAACTATGTAGAAGTTGGTTTCCAGTCTAACCGAATGCAGTTGAATAACAGTATTTTACATGGAGCGACTGCCTAATATGACCTCCACAACCCAGTTACTGGGTAACACGAAACCCGTTGGTAAGACTGGTTGTCCGACTATCTAGAGCGTAATAAAAATTCTTACCGAAAGTGTGTAAGTGGCAGTAGCATCGTCGAATCTCAGAGAGAACCGGGAATCCTTGATGATCAGGCCAGCATTGCTGGATAGGGGGATGGATTCCACAGCCTTGAAACGATCGTATTTGACCTGCAAAGAAAAATCGGAATTAGTTAAATGAAAGTAAATCCAATCTCATCTCAAAATCACTACATATCATACAACAAAGTCTCCCCGCCGCGTATGTCTGGCTGAACGCGATAAACTCAAAAACCACGGATTTACATACGTTTTTACCAATGGACGGTTTGATTCATGATGAAGGTTGTAGAGCGCGTATCCTAAAAGTTGGCAACGTCGCAAATAGCTGACAAATATTTACCTGTTTTGATTAATTTGGCAATATCTGTATGGAAATAAGAAATGACACTTTTATTTTGTTATTATGTTTCACGAACTGTGTCCAAATAAATATTATTATTTCTTTAAATGTGGCTAACTGGCCACATTAGCTACGGTACGAGTATATTGCCAAATTAATCAAAACAGCGAAATATTTGACATATTACATACTAAACGCTCATAACATCACGCTACGACTCTTAGGAGCAGAGCAAAAATATAAAAAGTCCGCGCGGGTCTGCGATGCGACCCGGTGGCTCTGGGGCCGAGGGAGTTTTAGATATAAAAATATTGCTGTTATTTTAGTACTTATATTGTGTATCTTTCGACTTCCACGCGAACTAAATCGTGGGCAGAAGCCAAGGTCTATTTATAACCATGTCTCCAATTTATGTTATTTTCACTTAAACAAACATCAAGTTTATGCAAGTGTAAATAAAGCTGACTAGATAGTACTGTTGAAAAATTCATCAAAAATATGAATCTGTAGCGCAAACTGAACCGTAAGTGTAAGCATTACAGTTGTTTTTCCTAAAACTCGTATTTGTTTACACGTTTGGCAAATACATTGCGAACGTAGTATAGTAATATAATTAATGTTAAAGTTGTGTAGTACTGTGAGTATGTAAGGATCGTAGCAGGTGGCGTTCTGTAGTTTCTGCCTACCCCATGTGAAGCAGGCATGAGTTATGTTATGCCAAATGCTGTCTGTTTGTTACTTTTCACCCCTTTTGGCAGATAGGAAGCTTAGAACCTGGAGAATGACATAGGCTACGTTTCATCCTGGATAATTTGTATTTCTGTGTGTCATACAGGATCAAACAAAATTTGCTAGCAAACCTCCGCAGAAGTGATAGGTATCGGTAAGTTAACACGAAAAAAAAAGATTTATAGTTCTTCTTTTTGGGTCAATGAAAAAAAAAAAAAAAAAAATGAAATTAAGCATGAAAAAAATGGTATTTTTTTTTGTTGAAGTATGATTTAAGAAAATTAGTTTGTTTTTTTATTTTGTCTGGCTTAGATATCAACACCCAGAGCGTCCGCAAAGTTACGCTAGATTTTTAATTTGACCCTATGTTTTGGAGTATCCGCATGACATGGGAATAACTCATGTTTGGTAAAAATATTAGCCAGTCAGCAAGATGGTAGTGGGGTGAGTGTCCAGGGTGCGCCCCCGCCGAACGTTCTCAAAAGACCATTTCAGACTAATCTACATGGTCCTCATATGGCCTGACCAAGATTATGTCTGGTCTTTAAAAGAGACTGCGACCTCCGAGTTTGTTTCGGCCTTTCTACTCAGAGTAGTCAGATAGGAAACGCCGAATCTTCGATAGCCTCATCTAGCAAATTTTTAATAATTTTGATATGATGACGTGTAAAAGTGATATATCCTATTTACAGAATAAACAATTTCATTTCATTTCCCCCACGTACATTTCAGCCTATCGCCAATCAAAAATCAATCTGCCTAGCCGTTTCCCATCTACGTTGGGTTTGGCTTCCAGTCTAACCGGATGCAGCTGAATACCGCTATTTCACATGGAGCGACTGCCTGTCTGACCTCTTTAACCCAATAACTGGGTAATACTATTCCCCTTGGTAAGACTGGTTGTCAGACTTTCGGGCTTCTGAAGATCCGTAACGACTGTCAAAAATCCACGAATGACAGCAGCGAGATGACCAACAACTTAACGTGCTTTCCGAGGCACGGAGGAGTCTCGGTATGTGAAGATGGTCACATATCCACGGACCAACCCCAAGCGTAGCTTAACCTGATGGATCGACCCGTGCGGCTGTTATTACTCTGTATCGCCACTCGTGGATGCCATTTTAAGACTGCTTTTCCACCAGAGATATGCTACGCTACGTTTCTATGGATGGGTTTGATATCCACTAATCATATTGATTCAAAAATTCAGAAGTCTTTTATTCAAACTAGGCTGAGAATCAGCACTTTTCGAACGTCAAAATTACGTAAGACAGTCCCCCAAAACACCCACCCTTCACCACTTCCTAGTGCTTTTGCTGGGAAGAAGAAGTGGCGCAACAAACTCCCCAGCAGCACAGCTGTCTGCTCAGTTAGGAAAAAAAAAAAAACTATATGATTGGTCCACACAGCACTGATGGAAAAGGGTTCATATAACTATAGGTATTTTCTCTTTTCCGTTACAATATCAACTTTAGAAAGCCTTAGAAATATAAATTTACTGGCACTTTGAAATATTTTATGGAAAGCACATTTCATTCGCTGGCTTTTTGCGGCTGCTCGATGATGCGTCCCCGCGTCAAGCGACAGGCGTTGTTTTATATTGTAGATTCGTAGGGACTTATCTCTGAACTAAGCACACAAAAAAAATCTTTTACATTATTTATTTACGTATTCTTAAACATTTTTTATTATTAATATTCAAGTACGTATCTATTTTATTTACCTACGTCCGTGTGTCACTGCGGGGTGTCAACTGAAAACCAGCGCTGGGTGTCTGACGCCCAGCAAATGCCGAGATGGTACCCTTTCGGTATGGGCACGCTCAGCAAAATTGTATTACGTTTATGGTTCTCTTTTTTATGTGTTTGTTGCTGTTGTTTTGTGACTGTGTCGAATAAATGTTTTTTATTCTATTCAATTCTTAAATAAGCTGTTTTTAATATGGAAGGATGCGTGCTATGGAATGGGAGCTATGAATGCGCGAGTGATGTAGCTATATGTAGAGCAACCGCAGCCGCTCCTCGTGCCTTCCCTACCGTCGATGCATCGTATAGTTCGAGCTGCTTATCTTCCTCACGGCGGCGCATCTTCATAGCACATTTAACTCGCTCCGCTACGCTTAAAATGATTTGAAACGGTTACAGTCCGTAGCTTAGCTTTCGCATCCTCGCAGCTTAGCAGCATAGCACATGTCTGGTGGAAAAGCAGCCTAGCGGGCATTTGGAGAAGATTATTCTTAGATGCTTGAACCCATTAGAAATCATCATGTATGAAGATTTTACGCGGCGATAACTCAAAAAATCATTGAATAAACATTGCAAAAGTGTAATAATAATTTAAACACAATTGCTAAAATGACAAGAGTCAAGATATTTATAGATAATTATCCTTGAATCAATGTAGAGCAATTTAGTCTCGCGTTTTGCTTTTTGAAGTCATACAATTTTGTATGGGACTTGGGTTCCGTATTTCTTTTACTAAATGCTTGACTGCCTCGTTGGTCTAGTGGTCGCAAGCGCTACTGCTGAGCATGAGGTCCTGGGTTCGATTCTCAGGTCTGCCAAAGTGTTATTGGGTTTTTCTACTAGGAATTTCTCAGTAGCAGCCCGGAGTCACGATTTGTTCTAGGTTCAAACTCAAACCATTTATTCCAAATAAACCAATTACAGGTACTTTTGAATTGTCTAGGGGTCGGTCAGTCAAAAAGACATTTTGAGCTACAGGCGTTATACTGTGTTATAACTAATAACGTGATAACAAAGTTTCAGAAATTTTTATTAAAACTGTTTATAAAGACATCATATGATATAAAAACCGGCCAAGTGCGAGCCGGACTCGCGCACTTGCTATAAAAACGGCAAAAAAAATGTATTCTGTTTTTAGTATTTGCTGTTATAGCGGCAACAGAAATACATCATCTGTGAAAATTTCAACCGTGTAACTATCACGGTTCATGAGATATAGCCTGGTGACAGACGGACGGACGGACAGCGGAGTCTTAGCAATAGGGTCCCGTTTTTCTCTTTGGGTACGGAACCCTAAAAAAGGAAGAATTTGAGTTCTTTAAACTTTAAACGATGAATTCCATCAGAGCAATCGGGTAAGCACTACACTTGAGTGACAAGGATTTGAACGTCAGAAGAATCACATGTCATTCCTTCATTTTTCATTCTTTTTACCTATCGTGGTATAGTAATCTTATTCTAGGTGCATCGTCTTCACATATAATTATATAATTAATATACACAAGATATTGTGAAAACATTTTAAAAGAGTAACGGTGGAGTTTCTTTCCCATTCATATCCATACGAAAACGACCTTTTGGAATGGGCGACTAGAATCAATTATTATTTTTTTTTTTCTTGTAAATGATGACGTTCATAAGTGCCTTTTTTGTGCCTAATTGAAATAAATTAT
This sequence comes from Xanthia togata, assembly GCA_963853775.1. Lineage (NCBI taxonomy): Eukaryota > Metazoa > Arthropoda > Insecta > Lepidoptera > Noctuidae > Xanthia > Xanthia togata. The sequence goes on along the minus strand of OY970817.1, from coordinate 5,737,719 downwards.
TTGACTTTGACTGAATCAGCCAATCATTTAATTTAGCGCCTCAAAAACTTGTGGGGAACGAACACACGTCCACTCTTCCGAGCGTCGGCCGACCGAATCCTCAAATTCGATAGGACAATCAATGTCAAGGTGAGTGTTCAACAGAGCTAAGCCATTAAGTCGATCCTCCTTTATTGTCGACCTCAGCCATGTCTTTGTACGCCGCAATGTTGAAAAAACTTATTTTTACTGTAGCAATAGATACAGGTAGACAAGCAAATATTTTCGATAGCGTGTGCAAAATAGGATAGTCACATCTGGGACAAACAGACAACGCTTGCAGAACAGAACCAAGATCATTAAGGGCATTTATCCAGGACCACTCCGCCTCGCCGTTGATGTCAGCAGGCCTGTCCGGTGATGACACCCAGGCCTGCACGATTGAGGCTTCTCCCGGTCCAGCTGCTTCAGCCCACCGCGGACCACTCGGGGCTGCGGGGGCGCTCGAGGCCTGGGCGGAGACGTCAAACCGTATGTACCGGTGATCGGAATAGGTCTCCACCTCCTCCATGACGCACCAGTCAATGACACGCGGCGACCACTGATTCACCCCGCATCCGCATACACGTGGGGACAGAACCCCGCTTTAGGATGACCAGGCCTGTCTCCAGAGCCCAGTCCTCCATCCTGCCCCATAATGGTGCGTGCCTTGGATTCGAACTCGAGACCTATGACTTGGCAGTCTGACGGTGACGCCATTGAGCTATCACTGCTCTTCAAACTCAGTACAAAAGATTAAAAAAAAAAATATATAATATAGCATGCTGACCTGGTAGCAGTAAAACATTATTGCTAAAAATCAATTAATAATAATAATAAGTATGTTAATTCATTTTCTAATAATAATACCAGCCTATTATCATCTTTGTACTGTCTCATATAGAGAAGGCACGAGCATTGATCACCGCTCTTGCTCAAGATGGGTTGGCGATTTCAGGCTTATATAAACTATAAGTCCAGGTTTCCCCATGATGTTTTTCTTTCACTGATGTCAGTAAGATCCAAGACAATAATGTTGTGATGCCCAGAGGTCTTGCATGCACGAGGTAATGGATTGCAGCAGGACCATAAAAATATTAATATTTTGTTTATCTGAAGGATCTCTAAAAACGAACTATGTAAATATTGATAGTCTGTCATAGTAAGTAGGTACATTGTTCTAAATCTGTGTTTAAATAAAGAAGCTTTCAGTTTGAAGAGAACCATCTTCAAGAGTAGTCATTTGTGTGTTCGTGTAAAGTTAAAGCAGATATTTTTGAAGAACATTATTTGTTGCTGTCAGTAGAAATTAAGGTAAGTCTTGTCTTTTTTGTTATAGAATCTATGTTTTTAACTAGACAAATTACTACAAGAGAAAAATAATAACAAATATACTTAATAAATAATAACTTACCCAAATAACAGGGAAGTCCTGAGCGTAATGTACAGAGCAGTCCAAGTCCACCTGACCACCAATGTCCCTGATCTGTTCCTGCGTTATATGAGATATTGTCGGTGTTCTTTGTGATGATGCTGGAAAAGTAAATTATTTAAATTAGTTGAAGGAAAAGTTATTTAACACAATAATATTGTGGCGGAATTCTCTGAGGAGGTAGTATAGTATGGTTGGTGTCTCGGTGACCAGACTAAGTATCCACCTTAACTTCTGTTTACTTGTGGTGGGATGGATACACTATACATGCACTCACTTTTTTAACCATTTATGTTACAAGTTCTATTTAATAGAACGATTACGACCAAGCACAATCTCCTTCTGAAAAATTTCTAATAACAGACCTAATCATGTTGACCTGGTGATCGAAACCAACTGACATATTAGTTAGTACTAACTAAATTAAATAACTGTACATAAGTAGTTAGGTAGTTGAAGAATAATATTCTATTGTATTAAGTACTTATTATCTTTGCATAGTTTGCATATTATAATTGTATATAGAATCAAGTTCTTGCTGCTGGGGAGTTTGTTGCGCCACTTCTTCCCAGCTAAAGCACTAGGAAGTGGTGAAGGGAGGGCAATTTGGTGGGCTGTCTTATCTACCTAATTTTGAGTCAAAAAGTGCTGATCCTCAGCCTAGTTTAACCTTTATAATACTGGTGTCTCATATTGGAGACAGATAACAATAAAATTCTATTGTGTCTGCTAATTGCGCGCGCGACAGATTAAATAAATTACTCTTGATTTTGATAACGTAACTGATAAGTTAAATCATATAATTTGTTGATCAATTCATTAGATAAATACAACGGATCTAACTGAATCAATATAATAAGATATTCATCTCAATAACTTTCCAACAATAAATTTATTAGGTATGGTGATGAATTGTTGAGCAAACTCACTGCTCAAAAACAAGAGGAATCCGCCCCTAAGACGACCCACTGACCGGATAATCTCATAATTATAAGACGGACGTTAAAATACAAATTGAAGAAAACAAATAAAAAAAACAAGAAAAGTTTTACTAAAATATCGAAAACAAATGTCAAGTTATATAGAATACTGGTTGATCGAAACAAAAGCTAACCACTACTAAAGTCAACAATACTTTAACATTGGTGTTCCTTGTTAAATCATACAAATCATTCTGAAATAATCATCAACGATCATAGGGTGTGTCATTCAACAATCGCACAAACAGTTGAAAACGTACAAACAAAAAGGCGTGGACTAGTAAAAATACGTAAAACTACGCCATTTTAATTTGTTGAAATACTTAATTAGGCTATAATTGAACTGTTTTTACTTACCAATTGTTGTAAAGCACAGTAATACTGTTACATAAACGTAATTTTTAAACTCCATTGTCGGAACACGCATCATTTCTCTCACAACAACAGAAACTTAGTTTTTTTTTTAATTCCGTTTGAATGGTTTGTTTGAATGCGAATGAACGAGTGCAGCGAAAATTTTCGTAATGCCACGTAAAAAATTAGAAGCTAAATTATAGCATCCAATCAAAGAAATACAAATTGTAAACCATGCTGAAGATAATTAAATAAATAAATTTGATTTTTCATTATTAATTAACGTTACTTTCATTGATAAAATAACATTTAATTATCATTTCTTTCATAAAGCTGGTCACTCTGATTCAATAGCCATTCTAAATTTTCATTCGTAATGAATGAACGGTATTGTCATGGCCGCGCCTTGCTGTGTCGATAAAACAGTATCTGCCCAAAATAATACTGCTACTCGCTAATAGATGTCGGAACAGCAATGAAGAAGTTTCTCTATAAGGTTACAAGATGGCAGTTTCTTAGTCTTGGAAATTTTAGGTGATGAATAAATAGACTGTTCTTCCTACTATTGTTAATAGTATCGGCACACCTGCATAGGTAAATACTCTTATTATTTTCATTTATAGCTTCGCCCTACTTTTCCCTTGGCAACCGTTTCATTAGTTTACTGTTTCATTAAACAAGGATTTGTTTTCTACAAGGGCTCACTCACGTCTTCGTAACCAAAATTTGATTGGCACTATAGGTAACGTCTCATAAATTCAATTATTAAACACAATTAATAACAAATGACAAGTACGTTAGTACCTGTCGGCTGTCCAATTATGTTGGCGCAGTGGTTGAGCGTTTTGGAGTTACGGGTCGCAAGTTCGATCTCAATCGCTCCTTCCTACACATTTTGGTACTGTAGAGCTTATCCGGGTCAGACTGTTACCCGCGATACCAAGTGCGGGACCTAAAAAGATTGTAAAGCATAAAATACCGCTTAATTATTTGAGTTTCATTCAATAATTATTTACATTTTAGTTATTTTTATTTTTTATTTTTATTACATTTTGTAGGAATCTCCTCTATAAGGGTAAGTATCTCAATATAATCCTAGTTTTGTATAAAATTTATTAAAAATAGCTCATTATCAATAATTATCAATTAGGTATCCGGTTCTGTCGCGAAAATCTTCATAACAAAAACTATTTGTGGAATTATAAACTGCGAAATGAAATTACCTAGATAAACCCTTGCCCTTACTAAAACTGGTTTCTTACGAAAGCGGTGAACGGTCACAAAATAACGGCTGTTCAAATGAAGCGATTTTTGACACCTAAACGTCAAATACTGGTGAAAGTGACTGTTTTTTTATGACGGCAGTTTTAAGACAGGCACCGCTCTGCTGATAAAAAACCGACTTGGACTTTACTATTGGCTTTAGCACGCTCGAAAACTATGACAACGACATCCATGACGAAAAATTTGAAAACTTTCGCAGCCGCCATGTTGGATTTTCATTTTAACCTCACTATCGGCTTTAGCACCCTTGAAAATCATGAAAATGATACCCATGATGATAAATTTTCAGCCGTCATCTTGGATTTACGTTTTGACCTCACTATCGGCTTTAGCGCCCTCGAAAACTATGAAAACGACATCAATGACGAAAAATATGAAAATTTTCGCACTGCCATCTTGGATTTTCATTCTAACGAAATTTACACTTTGTCTCTATCTTGCCGGCCTGTTTTGATAATACAATGTTCGTGATTGATCTCTTTGATGATTAGAACTTTTATTAACAATATCCACAACCCAAATTCAAAAATCACTTTTAGCCCCTAGAGATTAAAAAGCTATTTTAGCCCCTGTTTACGGAGAATAAATTAGGTTTTGAATAGACGTGATAAAAAAGTATACTATACGTATAATTATTATCCGTATGTTGTCAACAAGTTAATACACTATTTACTCAAAACAAGATAAAACTTAGCTTATCTTTTGCATACCTAATTGTATTTCATGATCATAAAGTTAATAATAATATTATGATAACATAGAATGATCTTTAAACCATGACATTGAGATAAAATTGGCCATGCTATTTATTTATTTTTAAACCTTTTAATCAGATACTTTTGCTTCTGATTATAGTGAAAAATGTGAAGTAGCCCAAAAACTAACAGACTTAAAATAATAATAATAAAACGATAAAGATAAATAAATTAAGTACTTATCTTGAGTTGGCTCGCGAGGTTGTCGACATGTGGGATGTGGACTCAGCGATCATTGTGCCAAAGTCAAAGTCAAATAATTTATTTCAATTAGGCACAAAAAAGGCACTTATGAACGTCAACATTTACAAAAAAAAAATATAATAATTGATTCTAGTCGCCCATTCCAAAAGGTAGTTTTCGTATGGAGAAGAATGGGCAAGAATGTCCACCGTTACTCTTTTAAAATATTTTCACAATATCTTGTATACATTAATTATATAATAATACGTGTGAAGACGATGCACCTAGAATAAGATTACTATACCACGATAGGTAAAAGAATAAAAAATGAAGGAATGACATAAATTAATTATGTGATAGATTGTTGCTCACATAATATTTACAAACACTGTAAAATTATACTTAATAAAAAATATAATTAGGTATATGCCGATAGTCGTGTCAGCCAATGGCTTAATTGCCAAGAGCCTCGACCAACACCTAAGGAGGCTCTCGTTGGGCGGCTTGATTCAGAAAGCGGTACTCCTGGACACGGCTCGCATTGTTAGGAGGTTCCTCTCTTTGGAGCCCTGACACCCGATACCGGTGGGCTACTATTTTTTATATTTTTAAATGTTTTTATATATTTTTTACTCTTATATTTAAAAATATAATTTATATGTATTTAAGTGGAATAAAGGAGATAATAATATATGTAAGTATATAAATAGTTTAACAAGAATGTAAGAATTAAATTATCATAGACGGATCTTTTATACATATAACATATTCTGAAAAATCTTAGGATCGGCTTCCAGTCTAACCGGATGCAACTGAATGGTGCCGATTCTCTTGTCACAAATGCGTCTAAACTAGACTAAAAATCACCAAAATTTAGTTTAGTCCTGTCAAACGATGATTTCCCATTCTGAAATAGACTAAACTGGCACAACTTAACTATATTTTAGTTTGACAGCACTAAGATTGTACTGAGATTTTAATTTAGTGAAAATGACAATTTTGCTATTCTGAATTTGACGTTTTTCACCTAAAATTTTAATTTTCTAACTAATTCTGACCATTTTTAATCGCCACTGAAAATGGTGTGGAATATTATTAGTTGTCATGAACTAAAATTCACACGAACATCTCGAGTTCGGATGCAAAAACAGTATTGTACTGGATTTTTTTCTTTTCTTTTGCTTATATCTCGAAAATGGTGTGTCCTATCGCAAAAATAATGAAAATTTCGACCCCCTTTATAAAACCCTTATACCCTTAATACTCAACACGTAGGTAATTTTTTTTTTTTTTTTTTCCATACAAAATGTGAAAAATTCCATATAAAACACGTCAACGTCAAGGATGCCCCCGCGGCGCGCCTCCAGCTCGAAAAAAAATCACGGGGTAGGGCAAACAAGTATGTACCACGTGGAGTCGCAATTGTCAAATTCGATTTAGTTGTGTCAAAATATTATTTTAATTTAGAGACTTTTTACTACAGAATAGCGTTAAGATTCTCATAGTCAAAAGTAAGGAATTTTAGTGATAGTTTAGTTAGTTTAGTCCGGTGTACAAGAGAATCGGCACCAATACCAGTATTTTACATGGAGTGACTGCAGCCTATCTAACCTCAGAGTTTTTGTGTAATGTTTCGAAAAATCATGCGCAGGAGACACGGTTTAATGTATTCTTAAATTAGAAGGCACTAGGCGATTTGGTTACCTACCTAAACCTACCCACCTTTTATTACCAATGTAATTGTAACGTATGGTAGGTACAGACGCCAGCACATCAACCTACCTGAAACTGTCAAATTTTCCCAATCAACTTTGAACCTTATACACTAGTGATAAAGTTGAAAATCTATTAAAGAAATTAAACTGATTGCAGGTTGAAGTGATGGCGTCTGTACCAAAGCATACGTTTCTTTGCTTGTCTTCAACTCGGCCTACAATGGATTCGTAAAGAACCTGTCCCACCGTCGACAAGGAAGCGACTAGCTACATATTAGTATGGATGGACTAATAATGTGTGGCAATTCCACAGACAATGAATGATAAGACATATTATACGAAAGTATATGTGGTGTCGGTCCGCTTGTCTTGCAGGTCTTTATAAAAAAAAAAATGAAACTAGGTATTGATAAAAATCTAATATTTTTTTGAGGTATCAGTTTTTGTGAGGTAATTATTTAGATTCAAAAGTGTATGAGATACTGGGAGCCTCAGCGGTCACAACTCTCACAGGGAAAATATTCTAGCTGGGAAGACTGTATAAAGAGAAACTCAAACTGTTCACTTAATTTTATTAAATAGGCTTAGAACAAAAACAACTATTATATTATTAGAAGGTAGGTACACTGTTCAGAACTAATTCTAATCGAATGTCTCAATCGACGCCCCGGGAGCGAATGCCCGTCCGCGCACCCGCTCCTAGCCAAAAACACCCAACGTCCTGGCGGTAAATCCCGCACTCCAATTGGCCCACGATATCGGGCCATTTCAGTGTCGTGGACCAATCGTTGAGCCTTTTTAACAATTATCTTTGAATAACAAGCGATTAGTTTTATTAAAAGGAACAAAACCTAACAATCGTCCGTCCTGACATCGTGTGCGGCCCTGCACACGGCTCCAGGTGGAAACCTAACAATCGGATTTTTGAGCAGTTGCTTGAACTACTTAATTACAATAATAATTAATACCTGCTACTATACTATTAATACAATAGAATAATTGTAATACAATTCACAACAATATAACATAATACAATAAGCTCGATACAATATAATAAATTCTTATTACTTATTTACTTTTAATGAACTGACAACAATCGAATAAACAAACTCATACACATTTTTTTTGTTTTTTTTTGTCAATATCTAGTAATCAATAATAAAACTGTAGAAAATATTAGCTTCTATATAAACATTTGAAAACGAAAAAAATTGAATACCAATCCAATCCATCAGCAATCCATTTGCAATCGAAACGAGGTGAACCCAAACGATCGATTAATTGGGTCACAAAACATCTAAGAGTAAGTTCACGGCCGATCGATTATGCCGTGAAACAAACTTAATCCCTGAACGATCGATTAATCAGGGTGCCCTAATATCCTGAACGATCGATTAATCAGGATGCCTAGCGACGCCCTCACGAGTCGATCGATTTATAGTCGTGATGGCAGCCGAAAGGACTTGCTTTGACACTTTTTACATCAAGCCACGAACCAATCGATTCTCGCGTACTTGATCTGTAACAAAGAATAATATTCTGTATGTAATAGTCTTTAAAATTAAACACAAAGTAACAAGATGCTCGTATTCGAATTCGAATTATGGCCAGTATTATGGTCGTATTGGCAATATTCTCGCCCTCTATTATATGGGACTTAAACATAACTGGCGAAATGTGGGTGTACTATTGGGACACCTCTGCCTAACTCTTTGGGGAATACAGACGTGATGTTATGTTATGTTATTTTCGTCACTATCGCAACTATCATCAACATCATTTCCTTCGATCTCTAGGGCGGTCACATGGATCCACGGTTTCATGCGGTCCGCAGCGACAGTTGTTGGGCGTCTGCTTTCTGTATCGACTAGTCCCGGTATCGGTGCTACAACGTAACGGTCCATACCTAGAACCTTGCTAACACGGTATGGTCCTACGAAAGAAGGCATAAGTTTTTTTGCTCTGTCCGTTATTACTGAAACAAGTCTTTGTTATGTTTACGAGCTCACCTTCGCTGTAGGTGCGCGCGAGTGTTCTTTTGCTGTCATACCTATCCTTTTGTTTGACCTGCTCTCTATCTATTCTAGCCTTTACTTTGTCGCGTATGTCTGATAGATCATCTTTATTACGAGTGGCTACTGTGACAACATTAAGCATGGGATTAAAATCACTGCTCATACAGGTTCCAAACATTACCTCTGAAGGTGTCCTTCCTATGGTTTTTTGAATGGTGTTGTTGAGCCCCCATTGAATGTTACCCAAATGGCTGTCCCAACTCTTTTCACCATGTTTAGTACTTGAAGCCTTCAAGGAATCGAGGATGGTGCGGTTGTACCGCTCGACCTGCCCGTTTGACCTGGGGCTAGCTACCGCGTTTAAAACGTGTTTTATACCTTTATCTAAGCAAAATCGCTTGAATGTATGCGAGGTAAAACAGCTACCACGATCGCTTATGAGACGGTCAGGGTTTCTAAATGTACTAAAAATATCCTCTAGAGCCCTCATTTTGGGTGTTGGTGTTTCTAACGGGTCTTAAGAAACAGTACTTGGTAAAACCGTCCACAACTACGAACAGATGAGTGAAACCCCTATTTGACTTCACAAAAGGTCCAAGGTGATCCACATGAAGCGTGTGGAATGGAATCTCTACCTTTGTGATAGGATGCAGTAACCCTTCTCGGGTGTTTGAATTGTTTTTTGCATATGCACACTCAATGCAAGCGCCCACATACTTCTTGACGAACTTGGACATTTTGGGGAACCAATAATTATTTTTAATCCTCTCTAAAGTCTTTTCAATGCCGAAATGTCCAATGTCGTCGTGATTGAGCTTACATACTTGCCACCTTTTGGTACTACCCATCTGGCCTTCTCCTCATCACCGTCTGAATAGCGAAATAACCTATTGTCTCTAATGACATAATTCTGTTTAATGTATTGTAGGCCTTTTTCATCTAGGTTACTATTCAAAACATCTGATATCCTACGTAGCTCAGAGTCGCCTAATTGAAGCGTATGAAGCCAATCTTCACTACTAATGGTCATTATTGCCGGAAACTGATCCTGGAGATATTCCGATGGTCCGACAGGATTTCGAGACAATGCGTCAACATGATTCATTTTAACTCCAGCCCTGTATTCGACAGTACAGTTGAATTCCTGTAGCGTCAGCCACCATCGAGCTATTCTTGGGATCAAGTCCCGCTTTGAGAATGTTGAACGCAATGCGCTGCAATCGGTGATCACCTTGAATTCTTTCCCTAATAGATAAACTCTAAACTTACGAAGGGAGCAAACCACTGCTAGGGTTTCCAACTCATAAGAGTGGAAGTTCTTCTCCTCGGGAGAAGTCTGCCGACTATAATATGCAACCGGGTGAAAATGCTCACAGTCTCGCTTTCGCTGAAGAAGAATCCCACCAATTCCTAACCTGCTTGCATCTGTGTGTAACTCTAATTCAGCAGCGGGGTCAAATATATCTAAAACCGGCCTATTAGCTAAACTAGATTTCAGCCTCTCGAACGCCTGCTCCTGATCGTCATTCCACTCCCAGGCCGCGTCCTTTTTGAGTAGTTTGCTAAGAGGGGACGAGATTTGTGCAAAGTTTTCTATAAACTTGCGAAAGTAGCTGGCCAGGCCTAGGAATTGCCGGATGTTATGCACGTTTTCGGGTCTAGGAAAGTTGATTACGCTACATATATTCTTTTCCGGGTCCGATACCGCTGGAGCTAATCTCGTAGCCTAAATAGTCGACTTTATCAGGTAAAAACTTACATTTTGACAAGTGCAAAGTAAGATTCGCCCTTTCGAACCTTTTTAAGAACCTCCTTTGTTACACCGGACGGCCAGTATGAGTTCAATCGTATGCCGTTCGGCTTAGCCAATGCACCTGCCGTATTTCAACGCATGAGCAACACAACACTCGGTTCAGCTCGATTCAGTAAGGCAACAGTGTACATCGATGACGTTCTCATTTTTGGGAAAGACGCTACACCTTTCGTCGAATCGCTGTCAAACTTTTGATTCAATTGGCGGTTCATTAATAACACGATTCACAACATCGACTCAGTACGACAAAAGACTAGCTTGGATGAAATTCGGCAAATACCCAAACAGGGTACCACCAATAAGTTAATATGTCCATTGAATGGATGATGAAGTCCTCCAAAGATGAAATACTGATCATTGGGCTTTCCCACTAGACTATTTTTTATTTTTTTTAAACGTTTCCATCGAATGCAAGTTGGGTCTGTACTCTGATTGATGCAGGACCAAAAATATCAATTTCATTAGCTGTCGAAAATCTCAACAAGGTATCACTGTCATCAGCAAGTACAGAAGAAGGCAATTAATTCCCAATATTATTGAATTGCAATTTGCTCCAATTTTTATAGACCGATATGTGAGATTGCTCCGTGAAAGATTTGTCCCATAAGCACAAGGACCTCTAATAAACGGTCGGCCATGACTGCAAGCAACTCTAGCCTCTACCTCATCGACACTCATGTCAAGAGTCAAATTTCCTAGTGACTGGTTATTGCTAAATCCTTTCATTAGTGTGGGACATTATCGTGAGATACACCTAGTTTCCTGGCAGTGGATTCTCTAATCGGGGTGACGTCACTCCCGAAATCTATGATAGCTCTAAGTACACAACTATTGACTTTTATCATTTTTATACATTTTGAGCCAGAATGGTTACCTATTTGAGCGTCTTCATTGTTTATAAAATCAATTAATTTAGTTTTCTGCACTGCACCAGTTAGTGTTTGTTACTTTGTCATCTGACTTACTGTAACATTTCTCCGCGGTGTGACCGATCTTATTGCAATGTGCGCACCAACGGCTTAGTGCAGTGCAAGAAACTATGTCCCTTATCCTTACAATTGTAACATCCGCTGTCGTAGCATTGTCTGGCACTAGGTCTAGCGCTCGCTGTATTGGCAGCGTGAGAATTATCAATATTCCTATTCCTAACATGAAAACATAAGAAGTAAATACTGTAAGAGTTGATCGGGGTGGGTACAACGCAATGCTAACGCTCCTGATTTAAGTGTTTTATCTGTAATGCCATTTATTATGCATTCTGCTGCGCGGGTACCTACTATATCACATTGATTCACTAGACTTAATTTTTCGTAGTAATACACCTCTATGGATTCGGTATATCTGCTTTTTCTTTTAATCATATCTTCCAAGGACTGCCCGTAGTTTTGTTCGCATGGAAACGCGTTTAATAACTTCTCTTGCCATTCTTGCCAAGTAAATAAGATAGTATTTAAACTTTCGTACCAAGTCTTGACCCAGACCTTGGCAACTTTTGCATAGCGAAATGAATGGTGGTTCTTTCATCCCAACCGTATACCGAAACGCACTCATTCACCTTTCTTAATAAAACCTCCATTAGCTGGTTTTTGGACGAGGGATCAAAGTTTGGCAATATATTTTTATGATCAATTTTCTGTGGTTGTGGTGCGCTTTGGTTTACAGGTAATGCGAGACCATCCCTCAAGACCCCCTAATCATATCAAATAAGTATCTTTTCGAAAAAGAATGGCTACGTGACCTTCGAATCCGTTCTGTGCGGTTGTGCTGCCGTGGTCCCCGCTCCGCACGTCGCTCTGCACATGGCTTGGCGTCACGGCGCCGCGCCGACGCGGAGGTGTACGGTGACGGCGGCGGCGGTCCGCTCGCGGCTCGTCGCTGCGACGCGACGCGTGGTGATGTTCTTCGGCGGCGCGCACACGGTCGCGCTCCAGTCGCACTTCATTCTCCAGCATACGAAGCCGTTCACGGCCCAGCTCGATGTCCGGCTCGAGGCTTCGACTTCGCAGCCGATTTCGGCTCCGCGTAGCAGAGTGAGTCTCCCTGTGACCCGGAGTCACGCGCCTTCGTTGACCCGGTGACTGATACATTGCCTGAAAACTCGCGGCAAAGGAACTTGAGAGCCGTATATTGAATTTGTAACCTATTGTGAAGTTAGTGATTGCAGACAGGCAAAACACTCTAAGCGTTTGTTTAACCTTTCTTTAAATACCATTGGACAACAAAATAAGGCAGATTATAGGTACAGTTAAGTTGCAGTTTTAGTTTAGCATTTTAACTAGTTTTTTGTTGATTGAATTCTCGTCAGTCTCGTATTCCTTATATAAACAATGAAATCTAATTCTTCCTGTTCTAAAAATAACACAGGCACCTTATTTTTCAAGTATAAACACTTAAGTGCGATAGTCTCGATAAATGTGGCATGCGGCGTCGAGTGCTTCGCTCGCATATCGGTTCAACTTGTCGCGGGAGGTGTCGGGAGACGCGATGCTTGGTAAACGACATTCCAACCCAATAAGCTAAACTTAAAGATCTATAACGACAAACTACAGCACAACTTTAGTTGGTTATATTTATATCCCTCGACCATTTTATTTGGCTACTGCCCGGAATTCGAACCTGGACCACATACCAATTCAATTGTTTATTAGACGTTACGTCTTCCATAGTAGTAACACGGAAAAGTTTAAACGGGTATTCAGTCGCTAAAATACCGTCGACCCACAAAATTAATAATAATAATGATAAATAAAATGTTATTACAAGATTTCAACATTCTACATTTCAACAGTAAATGACACAATCTAAAAACAAAAGCGTATTGGTACCTAATTAACGCAATATCCTAAGACTAGTAAGTCTCAAGTTAATTCCGAGGCAAGATCCGTAATTATGATCACATCAAACAAAGTAGAGATACAATTTGGGCGTGTACTTACGTTTTGGTTACTTGTCACTTCTGAAATATGAGATACTGGGAGCCTCAGCGGTCACAACTCTCACAGGGAAAATATTCTAGCTGGGAAGACTGTATAAAGAGAAACTCAAACTGTTCACTTAATTTTATTAAATAGGCTTAGAACAAAAACAACTATTATATTATTAGAAGGTAGGTACACTGTTCAGAACTAATTCTAATCGAATGTCTCAATCGACGCCCCGGGAGCGAATGCCCGTCCGCGCACCCGCTCCTAGCCAAAAACACCCAACGTCCTGGCGGTAAATCCCGCACTCCAATTGGCCCACGATATCGGGCCATTTCAGTGTCGTGGACCAATCGTTGAGCCTTTTTAACAATTATCTTTGAATAACAAGCGATTAGTTTTATTAAAAGGAACAAAACCTAACAAGTGACAATTACACAAGACAGAGACTAAGAGATGCAACAAAAAATTTACAACTAATCAAAAATAATGTTTATCATATTTTTAATATTCCAAGTAACTGGATGCACCCAATTATGATAAAAAAATAATTAGTACAAACGTGATCAGGTCATCAGACACCTGTATATAATGATGGTCACTTATAGAGCTTCGTACTCAATAATAGAGGACTCTTAAGAACGAAGCTCTGATTCATAGGTGATCATCATTAAAACATTGCATAATTATAATCAGCTTATAATAGTTATAATGTTTGCTGCTGGGACAGGCCTCTTCTGTTCGAGAGTCCGTAATCTACCACGCGGGCTCTGTGCGGGTTGGTAGATGTCACATGTGTTCGAATGTAGGACATGCTTTTTTCTCAAGATTTTTTCCTTCGCCGTTTTGAGAGTATTAGAGACAGCTGTATATCCTCTATTAATGAGTCCGACGCTATGATTCATAAGTTAGTGATCATCATTAAAATTTAAAACGATGAAAGGAATTAATTTAGGTACAGTTACATCCAAAATATGTTCGTGTGCCATCGCGCTAACATACAGCCATCTTCTATACAAGTCAGACCAAATTAAAAATGTGACACTACTGGTGCCGATCCTCTTGTATGTTCACCAACCGAACTAAACTATCAAGCACTAAAATTCCTTACTTCTCCATAGGAACCTACGCTTTGGAATGGGCAACTAGCTTCATATTTCTGATTGACTGACCCTTTGACAATTCAAAAGTGCGTAAGTGGTTTAATTGAAATAAATGCTTTGAGTTTGAGTTTGAGTTTAAAATTCCCACCAACACCTTGACTTCAGGTGCAAAAACAGTACTGTATCTTTTTTTTCTTTTGCTTATGTCAAAATATGGAGTATCATACCTATCGCAAAAATAATTAAAATGACGACCCTCTTTATAATACCCATAAACCCCGAAAACTCAAAATGTAGGTAATAATTTTTCATATTTTATTTTCCATACAAAAAGTGAAAAAATTCAATATAAAACACGTCGAGGCCCCGCCTGCGCGCCTCGGGCTCTAAAAAGTTCACGGGGTAGGGCAAACATGTATGTACCACGTGGAGTCGCGATTGTCAAATTCGATTTTAGTTGTGGCTAAATTATTTTGAAACTTAGTTTTTTTTTGCAGATAGCTATAAAGTCAAAAGTAAGGAATTTTAGTGTTAATTTAGTTAGGTATTCAAGAGAATGGGCACTATACTTCATATAAGATAGCTTGATCTCTGCGACAGCGGTCAGTAAAATCACCGCCTATGAAGTCCTGAATTTCGATGCCGAACCAGTAGCTTTAAATTCCCCGATTAATAATAATTAATTATTATCCTTGATCCAGCCTTTTTTTTTTTTTTTTTTTTTTGTTCCGGGGTGGAAAATCCTCATGGATGTCCTCCGCCTGGGGCGAGCGGAGGGGTCTGTCAGACTCTTACTGACTAAAAACCACCCCGGTGTTCCGTCTCACACCTACGCCGGGGGTCGCGGGAACGAAAAAATCCTCCGCAACCCCCGACTGGTGCCAGCCCGCCGCAGCGGGCCCCTCCTCCTTCATCACCGGCGCACCAGAACACATGGCACGCCGTGACCAACCCAGGGACCAAACCAGCACATGGGCGCCAGACAGCCCCTTGTCTAGGCGCCCTTGGCCCCTCTTCGGCGGGTCAGGTAATTGGCCCCGCCGTCTACCAATTTTCGGCCGCAGAGGATAGGGAGAGCGGCCTACGCTATACCGACACTCCTCTTCCCCTGCGGCCCCACCGCGTTCGCCATCGGACGGTGGCGACCCCGTCAAGGCCGCGGCAGGGAGGGAGAGCGCTGTACCGCAATACACCTCTCCAGCCGCGGCCCCGAAACCGCAGCCGCGATGCCTCCGATACACGGCATCGCGGCCCGCCTCAGTTGCGATGTCGCCACCGCAACCTACTCGCTGGCCGCTACGTCATGGGCTTTTATCAAAAAGCCCTGACGAGCGGCCCCTCCTCGGGTTCCTCTTAGCTTCACCGTGGGTGCCCAACCCACGGCTACTGAGCCCCCCCGCAACGACAATGCGGGAACCCTTCGGGGGGGATCCTTGATCCAGCCTGTCCCAACTTGCTGTCCTCCCGCCAGCGACGCCCTAAGCCGAGGTCCGTACCTACCCCACAGAGGGTGCCCTTAGCGAGCGCTCGTCTAGTTTTAATTAGAATAGTTTTTGCCCCTGGCTGGAGGCTTTGAGTTTAGTAGCTGTAGCCACAGGAATGTCCAGTTAAGTAGTCATCACCTCAGAGGTGAGCTACGAGATGACATAGTAAAAATATATTGGTTCATAGCTACAAGTACACAAGTGAACTGCCTGGCGTTTAGAATATGACTGAAAATAAAACGTCCGGAGCACCGGAAATCAGCGCATGCGTCTATACAGTCCGTTTTCCGTCCGCAATCGTCCAGAATTACCGGTGCGTGTGTCATCGGACTTATTCTGCGGTATTGACATTACGGCACTCATTATTAGTCGGTAAAACAGATTATATCGTGCCATTAATGAGCAGGCAAAAAGAGTCCTTAAAGGTACCTAAATTAATTCCTTTTCCATTCTTTTAATGATGATCACTTATGAATTAGAGCTTCGTACTCGTTAACAGTCCTCTATTAACTAGTATGAATTAGCACCGTCCGAAAATTTCCGATGCGTGTGTAATCGCCCTAACATTCAGCCATCTTCTATACAAGTCAGACCGAATTAAAAATGTGACGTAGTGTCACATTTTTAATTCGGTCTGACTGGTCTGGTGCCAATTTTCTTGTACACGGAACTAAACTAACTAAACTATCACTAGAATTCCTTACTTTTGGCTATGAGAATCAAGATATTAGGTACCTATGCAAAAAAAATCTCTAAATTTAAAAACAATTTTGACTCATTAAAATCGAATTTGACAATAGCGACCACGTGGTACATACCTACTTGTTTGCCATACCCCGTGAATTTTTTTAGAGCTGGAGACGCGCAGGGCAGTCTTGACGTATTTTATACCTATGGAATTTTTCACTTGTATGGAAAATATGAATAATGATTACCTACATGTTGAGTTTTAGGGGTTTATGGTACCTATTTTTAAAGGGGTTCGAATTTTTCATTATTTTTGCGATAGGACACAACATTCTCGATAAACAAAACAAAAAAAAATAAATGGTACTGTTTTTGCACCTACATAAACTCGAGGTGTTGGTGTGAATTTTAGTTCATGTCAACTAATACAATTAGTTGACATGAACTAAACCACACTATTTATAATCATGATTCAAAATAGTCAGATTTTGTTACAGAAAAGGGCTGTTTGAGCAATTTACAACCTAGGTCCGAGAGATTCCCTTTGAGAAAAATTCAAAGAAATAAATATTCTGACTGTATCCTCACAATATGTTTTTGAAAACCTATTGCATGTACACAAAAATATATAAAATTTAAGTTAGCTATGTTAGTTTTAAGAAAATTTCCGATATTCATAGTTTAAATACCAGGAATAAACACAACCTTGCTGTGCATCGCACTCGTCTCCGAGTAGTAGTCCTAGAGTAGGCTGCTCGCTCTGCTAAGCCTTGTGATAAAATCATAAAAATTAACATTAGGTACACCTAATTATACAGTAAAATCATCAAAATATACCCGTATCTATTATATAAACATTGACATTTTTGAATATATTATACAAAATGACATGATTACTTTGTAAAGTAGTATTTATTATATTATTTTAATTTTTGTGAATGTGAGGACTATGTGATTTAGCCGATTCCCGGCCACCGTAGGCGCGGGCTTGCGGACGGTGAGCAATGGGTAGCTCGCCGTCCGGTAAGGACCAGGCCCGGGTCGACGGCGCGTTGTGTTCCACGCACGCCTCAAAGAGATGTCAGCACAACTGAAGGGGTCCGTCGGGACCATGGCCTGCCGAGGTTGCGGGAAAGTCCGAAAGGGATACCGTGGCCCCCTGGCATTGCACAGGCAACAGAAGGAATACCCAATTAATGTCCTTTCTTTGGTATTGTTCGTAGAGTTGAGCTCATTAAGTTCTGAGTTGAGCTCCACGATTACTGACAAATGCTTGCACTGGCAGGACAGGTCCACTCAAATCTGTGTGGTTCTTTTCTCAAAAGACCATTTCAGACTAATCTACATAGACCTCATTTGGCCTGACCAAAAGAGACTGTGACCTCTGAGTTTGTTTCGGCCTTTCTTCTCAGAGTAGGTAGTCAGATAGGAAACGCCGAACTCATCTAGCTAAATTTTTATTAAAAAAAAAAAAAAAATGTGTAAAAGTGATTCCAATATCCTATTTATAGAATCAACAATTCCATTTCATTTCATTGTTAGACAATCGAAATTTTAGGTGATAAACGTCAAATTGAGAATAGCAAAATTATCATTTTTACTCAATTAAAAACTCAGTGCCATCTTAGTGCTGTGAAATTAAAATATAGTTAAATTGTGTCACTAGTCTATTTCAGAATGGGAAATCGCCGTTTGACAGGAATAAACTAAATTTTGGTTATTTTTAGCCATGCCACCCAATGCACAACTTTAATCCAGTGTCACAGAGGCTTAAAAGCTGCAAAAAATTATTGGGTGTGTGAGTCCAGCCGATGGCAACCAAAAAAGATGTGATCTTTGGCAAGAACTGCTAACCCTTCTGAACGATCAGAAAGCCTCCTATCCAGGCACAAGTTACCGTGGCCTACTTAGAAAACCTTAAATTGACTCCGTACCCAAGAAGGCCACAGCAAGGACAACCTCCATAAGTGGGGCTTTATGGGCGGCTCAGATCTCCAGTTGTACGAGTATGTGGCGTCTCTCCACAGACAATGGCTCACCTACGATCATGCATCGCATCCCCTATAACCTGCACACGTGAGGACCTAAGGGCTGCGTCAGCGAACGGTATTCGCATTGTGAGTTTTGGGCCAAACAATAAAAAAAAAATTAAGTAAGTAAATATCTATTTATGTGTTATTTTTGCCATCGACATACTGAGCAGAAAACCATTAAGAAATTCCAAGCAGCTCGAAGCCTGGATTGTGCCCAATTTTAACTGCAATGCTCGCTCCTAAAAATGGAATTGATCAAATAACTGGTGAAATGACAGCTCTTCATCCCCTTTTTTGTTTGATTATGAAGTGAAATATCAAACCATTGCAATCCGCGGGAAAATGGCTAGTTTTAGATAAGCGTGGCAAACAAAGCAATAATGGTGATAAACTCTGTCTCTGCATTAGTTTGTAGAGTTACTGCGAAATGTGAAGAACATAGGACAGTTCACTTTTCTAGGTTTTATTAGAGAGAGTAGTTTTATTGGAGAGTTTGATCATTAAGTTCTTGTGAACACCGGGGCGTCTTTGCAAAGGCCCGGTTCTCAGGTTAATAATGGTCGTAATGGTTTCACCTATTTCACCACTGAAACTGAACGCGATCAGTATTTTTAAAACTCGTTCAAGAGCTGTCAGTGTCAAACTTGTTATGGAATATTGTACACTGACAGCTCTTCAACGCGTTTAGATGTGCTGAACGCGTTCAAATTCATCGGTGAAAGTGAAATCAGCTTATGACATGTTCCCGCCTCTATATTGCGTTTGTAGTTTGACAGTTGTACGACGTGACAGGAGTAACGCTTAGCAAAAGTATGTGCTAAAACGTACATAGATTTCGGCTGCATTCTCATTAAAAGTATTAGGTAGGTCAAGACTCCAAGATTTTGCGAGACTCTTGCAGCAAGACCGAGACCAAGAACAATACCAGGTTGGTGGGTCGTCTTAGGGGCGGAGTTTTAGGAGTTGGAGTATACGCTTAGAGGCATTATGAGCAGCAAAGAAAACAAAAAAAAAACAAACTGGTAGAAAAACATTTTTGGGACTTCATGATCATGGTTTTCGACTAGAGCAACAATTTATTTCCAGAAAAGATTTTCATCCGAGCAACCATTTTGGAAACAGCGTTTTGTAAAAAAAAGAAAAAAATTGAAAGCTCCTAACTCGGAAACGGTGCGTCATAGGGCCATGCTTTTCAGAACCTAAATGGTTTCTATGGACAAGGTTAATAAAGTGCTGCAATAAAATGGCCGAAATCGTTAACAAAAAACTCCGAAAATTTTCTTAGTCCTTTGCCCCTGAATATTCAAGCTGAAAGATCGGCCGACACTTAGAATATTTTTCTCAATATTTCGCGGTATTTTTACATCATCTCATGGTTTTCGACTAGAGCAACAATTTCTTTCTAGAACGGTGCGTCATAGGGCCATGCTTTCCAGAACTTAAATGGTTTTTATGGTCAAGGTCAACCCGGCACTGCAATAAAATTGAGAAATTTCCGTTTTTTTTTTTTCCATTTTTTTAAATCCTTGCGCTATAGCGCCCCTGAGGCTTCACTCCAACCCAATACCAGGTATTCTGTTGCAAGAGACCAAGACCTAGACTGGGCGGGTCTTGTCTTAGTCGTTGGATTTGGGTAACCACTCATGTACCTAAGTGGCTGATATTTAGTAGCAAAGGTTAACTGGTGACTGACTTTAGCTTTAGACATTACCAATCTGCCTAGCTTTTTCCCAACTATATTGGGGTCGACTTCCAGTCTAACTGGATGCAGCTGAATACCAATATTTTACATGGAGCGACTGCCTATCTAACCTCCACAACCCAGTAAGGGGCAAGCGTAGCTTAACCTGTTGGGTTGATCCATCAGGTTAAAGTACGCTTGCCGGGGTTGGTCTGTGGATGGGTGGCCATCTTTACATACAGTGACTAGTCCGTGCCTCGGAAAGCACGTTAAGCCGTTGGTCCCGGCTGTCATTTGTGGATCTTTGACAGTCGTTACGGGTCATCAGAAGCCCAAAAGTCTGACAACCAGTCTTACCAAGGGGTATCGTATTACCCAGTTAGGTACTGGGTTGTGGAGGTCAGACAGGCAGTCGCTCCATTTAAAATACTGGTATTCAGCTACATCCGGTTAGACTGGAAGCCGACCCCAATATACATAGTTGGGAAAAGGCTAGGAATATTAAGTTGTCTCTTTCTAGAATTCTGATTTTGAATAGACTTGAATTTGACAAATTCAAGTTGAATTGCTTGCAGAAAAAAGACAGCTTATTACGGTAATAGCCGCACTGTCACTTTGTCTGTTCCTAGAGAGTCGTCACTTTTGTGAGGATAAAGGCTCCCGTAGACAGGCGCGACCCGATTATGGCAGAACAATTTTCATGATGTATTCATAGAAATTGTTCTACTAGAGTCGCGACGTCGCGCTGACGCATCGCTTCTGTCTGCGGTTGCTTTAACACGCAGTCCATTCTCTATGTCTATGATCAAAACCAATAAATTAATACCATTGGTATTTTATTTACCTTTTTTTTTTAAGTAAATGGCGCCTAAAGTCTGTTTACTTTTATTTTGTTTTTTTAGGTAAGTATAATAATTTTGAAGTTTTGCGAATAGATATGTTTTGATTCACAAGTATAGCTGAATATGCATTGTTTCATAAGAATTAACCCAGTTATCTATAAGTTTAATACAACAATTTTAGAACAACAAAAAACCTATCTATGCTTAGCAGGGTCTTCATGACTAAATACAGTATTACAAGCTATAATATAAAAGCAGTAAGTTTGGAGTTACTGCACTTTCTTCTAGCAAATGCAGATTACTGCGCTTATTTGATTTATTCAATTATTATTATCACTCCGACAACAAATTACAAACGCAGTGCAATACTGACATACAGCTTTAAAAAAATATTATTTTAAAGTGAAAAATAACACACATTTATTGGTTAATATTCGTTGGCTTTAATGGTTGTATCCGATTTTTACTCTTATTCAGCAGTGCTATTCTGTAACCATCTCCCCGTGAAAACAGGTGAAGTGAGCTCGGAGTGAGTTGTCAGTTAGGGACTGACAGCTCACTTCACGTACACTTCACCTCTTGATTCATTGGAGCAACAGGCGAGGCAATGTAACATTGAGATCTGCAATTTACCTGAAAAGTTTTCACCGTGAGATTATTACAGAATAGACCGGCTGATCTTTCTTCAATTCACAAAGTACGGTAGCCATAATTGATAAGCTTCTATATATTACCCGATAAAAGGAAGGATTTTTACGTTTTGATTTTTGGAAACTGTTATCGAAGATTTTCAAATATTTAAAAAGTTATATAGGAGTTTCATCCCTACTTTTTTAATATGAAAAAGTTTTTTTATAGTTTTCATTTGAAGTCTGATAAAACCTTTTAATTATAAGTTCTCAGACGTGTGTATAATTCTAACTCTGAATAGTGTATTTAGCTGTGATTAAAATAATTGAAATTTTCGAAACACGGAAGGAAGTTTGGTTGAAGTTGATTATTGAAACTCATCTCAAAGGAATTGTGTGGCGTTGTGTGACAGTACCTTACCTATTTTATATTAATATTCCTAGATTATGTAAAGACTTTTTAAATTGTTACTAGATTTTATTATTTCAGTGTAATTGGGGATAACTATAAGTCTTCGTCGGCACATTAAATATTAATCTACGATTTTGATCTCAACGTTATGTGCCTTAATACTTGGCTGTGATTACAATAAAATTTATTTAGATCTAGTAATAAAAAATAATAATTTATAAAGTTGTATTATCTATTTCTTCTTGATATATTATTAAATTCTATATTACCAAGTTATTGTTTTTTTTTACGTTTGTACATTCATTTCAAAAGCTAATTAATTGTCTTGTGCTAAATAATAACGCAGTTGGATATATTAGATACTGCTAATTTATAGGTACCTATAAATTGCATTTTTAGAAGAAAAAAAAAACACTAAGGTACGGATACCAAATAGCAGCGCAGTAATAAAACATATGGGAATGTACCTGTTAGTATCTCATAATAGGTTCTATAAGTACTTTTATTTTTATACTAAGGATAAGCGCAGCTACACATCTAACTGCATTTTAAATAAGTGTTGTGTCTTCTTTCAATAGGGATGATGAATGGGTCAAAAAAAAGAAATTCTATTTTGTCCGTCAGTCAGATAATACAAAAATATTAGACACGTATTTTTTGCTTTATCATATTAATAAAAAATGACTTAGATACAACGCATTAAAGTTGGGGAGTAGGGGTTGATACGTCACATGTACAAAATCTACATACAAGTGACGTCATGGCATATTATAACTCAATGTATCGCCGTAATCTTTTGATAACGTAAAAAAAGGAAAAATACGTTTACGTTATTTTTTCATAGTCTACATGACGGACTAAAAACATGTTTTTTAGTCATCATCCCTATTGAAATGGAACGCTTAGAAAAAGTGTAGTATCCAATTTTACTGCATATAAAAGTATTATCCATATATTATTTTATGAATTATAACAGCAGCAAGCGTTTCTTACTTGCAATTCAAAATTCAAATTCAAAAGTCATTTATTCAAACTAGGCTGAGAAATCAGCACTTTTCGAACGTCAAAATTACATAAGACCCCATAAACGCCCGCCCTTTACCACTTCCTAGTGCTTTATTTGGGAAGAAGAAGTGGCGCAACAAACTCCCCAGCTGCACAGCTGTCTGAATATTTAGAAAAACTTGATTCTATAAAAAAGTACTTATGCAAAATAATTTACATTATGCAACATGAACCATTAAATTAAATTATTTTCTGTATGTCGCCTAGCACACGCCACTATACCAAATAAATTATGTTCACAAAAATACTGGAAGGCAAAGAGCAGTAATGTCTCTTACTGCAGTTGTGCTTAGTAATTCCCCCTTCTCAGCAAGAAACATGCTGCGTTTTTACTTATTAAAAGTGCCACTTCCCGAACAGCTATCAAAATAAGGGTCAAATCACTTTAAAGAGCTCATTACGAGGATTCCGAATCTATAAGTAACTCAATTTTCCAAAAATCCTTCCTTACTGCGTTTCAAATTAGCAGATTAAATTAGGTACATTATGGTTATCCTACTTGTTTATCACCTCATAGGTAGGTATCACCGAAGATCGAATAGAAGGCTAGATGTGACGTTCTTGAATTAACATGAAAGGAAAAAACACTGGACTGAACTGGCCTTAACAGACTTCTTTAAATGGGAGGATGGGAGGTTCTCAATGCGTCTGTTTACGCAATACGTTGATTTTGGTAAAAAAAAATAAGGCTCTCACCAGCAGGGTAATTGCGTGACACACAATAGCAATGGCTTTCATTTTGACAGTTCAACAACATTCATTGCGTTGTTGAGCAGACAAAGAAGGTACAGTTACGTTTGACGCGGTCGGTTCCATTACATATCGCCCCTCCTTACCTCGGAAAGCACGTTAAGCTGTTGGTCCCAGCTGTCATTCGTAGATCTTTGACAGTCGTAGTGAGAAGCTCAAAAGTCTGACAACCAATCTTACTGAGGGGTACCGTGTTACCCAGTAACTGTGTTGTGGAGGTTAAAAAGGTCATATTCAACCTCAGGAAATATGATCATGTGTCGAGCTATAGGTCTGAGCTCAAATGGATGTCCATTCGCCAAAGGAGTTTGCGCGCTTTGACCACGCTTTTCTCCCTTCTTAACTCTCCCACTCCTCCTTCTTATCTCATGTCTCACTTCCAATATCTATGCTATGTTCTTCACACACTAAGAATCTGCGTACTTCTGACATTGTTCATTCTTCCTTTCATATTCAGTCCATTCTTCTATGGAATGCGCTTCCTCTAGATATCAGGACAGCGACCAGTCGGTATGCATTTAAGCGGAAATTGCAGAGTTTTTTTTAATCAAAATAAATAGAGTAGAGTCATCTCAACACCTCTCCCTTGAATTTGTATATATACAGGGTGTCAAAGTAATTGCGTGCCATAGCTTAGGGGTAGGTTCAGTACCGATAAAGGAAGCCAGAAAAAAAAAAGTGAATACTTAACTTGGAATTGTACGTACCTACCTAGTTACCTATTCTTCATTGCGTTCGATAGTATGTAGGTAACTCTAGGAAATTATTAATTGGCATTTAAACAAATAAAATAATTTTTATTCTAAACTATTGCTATTTTAAGTTAATATATATATATATATATATATATATATATAATTATTATTTTTTCTGGCTTCCTTTATCGATACAGAACCTACCCCTAAGCTATGGCACGCAATTACTTTAACACCCTGTATATTATGGATATACAAATTCAAGGGGCATATAATATAGGTATATATTTTTATTAAATGTGTATGTATGTGTAATGTATTATAATTATTTATAATGATATATTTTAATCAAAAAATGAAATTTTTCTTTGTTCCTCTCAAACACAGCACCTGCCATCTAATCTCTTCACCACCCTTGGTTGACTGGTAGAGAATGCCTAAGGCATTAAGTCCGCCTTTGTACTTTTTATTAAGGTGAAAAGTTTAAATAAATAAAAAGGCAGTCACTCCATGTGAAATACTATGGTATTCAGCTGCATCCAGTAGATTGGAAGCCAGCCCCAACATACTTGGGAAAAGGCAGGAAGATTGGTTGATTGTTATTTCAACCAACCAATTACATCAGTTAAGACGCAGATATATGCCAGTGACCTTGGGCCTTATTACAAAGTATTAACGCCATCATTATTCCACTGCGAAAAAAGGATGGTGCTAGTGTCCTTGTATAGCTCCGTCTCTCACTCTCACTGGAATAATGGTGGCATTAATACTTCATAATACGGCCCCTTGAGTGGTTAGCTTGCGTGTTCTGTACTGAGCTCACGCAACGCGTCGCACGTCCAGCCAGTAATAGGTCTCGCCCATCAAGGAGCGCTGTCCCAAATTAGACGCATTACTAATTTATTATACATAAAACAAAAGGTATTTTAAATAAACACGTATCTTAAAAGATCAATAATTAAATTATCCGACCAAGAATAGAAAAATCGAGAAAAAATAATATGGAAATGCGCTAATTTTGCATATTATATACATAATGAATGTAATAGTTTTAATATTCAAAATTAACAACATGATGTTGTAACACAAAGAACAGCATTTTTTTGCGTTTTCTTTACACATCGAGAAGAGTGTTTCTCGTCTTATAACTAACTGACCTGCTCTCCTGAAAAGCTGTTTACTTGCTACACTAGTAGGTGGCGCTGATAAAAACTTTTTGCTGCAGGCCCAAGTACTTTTTATGGTTACGAATACCAGTACTCAAAAATATTTTTATTTCATTGCAGTCTTGGCTCTCTAAGAAAGCTATCAAGCGCTATTTCGATTACAGCATTTAATCTGCGGAAAATACGTTTTCCGCAGATTAAATGCTGAAAGAAAATACGTTTATTTAAATTAATATCCCGTGTTGAGCAAGCGTTGTGATCAATGCTCGTGCCTTCTCTGTATGAGAAGAGGCCTTTGTCTTGCAGTGGGACAGTAATAGGCTGGTATTATTATACCCAAAGGGTGCCAAACGAGACCGCTCGTCCGTCCGTCACGCGTCAGTTAGTCCATCCATTTGTCATTCAGCGGGCTGTTTCTCATGAACCGTAAGTGGTAGACAGTTGAAATTTTCACAGATTGTGTATTTCTATTGCCGCTATAATAAACATACAATAAAGTAAAAAATTAAACGGGGTCCCCCATACAAGAAACGTGTTTTATTGGTTACGGTGGTACGGAACCCTTCATGTGCAAGTCCGACTCGCACTTGACCGGTTTAGCAGAATAGACCGGCTGGAGTGCCTCATTTAGTGAATCAAGCGTAGTGTCGCTTCTAGATAATATTGTAAGTATATTTTTTTACATTCGTGTAGTTATTACAGTTACATAATATTGTTTTTACCTTAAGTAGGTATTAAAGTATCTACTGGTGTTAGTTATTCTGATATCAGCTGTCGACCGAACAATATGTAAGTCATAATATACACACATATAATTATATTCCGTTTATTATTCTCTTTAACATATAAAATACATTTTGAAATATATTTATTTAAAACGATATAAAAAACATTTAATAATATAAAAAAATAGTGTTCCGCCGGTGTTGGGAGCAGGGTCCAAGCTACCGGTGGTTAGGGCTGCAGAGACAGGAACCTCCTCACAATACGAGCCGTTGCCTTCTGAATCAGGCCCTTGATCCAACCCCCTAACGAGAGCCTCGAGAGATGTTAGTCGAGGCTTTCAGCCATCAGGCCATTCGCCGTTACGACAATCGGCACAATGATAGCCGAGCTCACATTCCACATGTCGACAACCTCGTGTGCTAAGTCGAGATATTTTATTTGTTTCTCTTTCTCAGCTTTCACGAGGTTCTCGTCATGTGGAATGGTAACATCAACTATCATTGCGCGGCGTGCTAATCGGTCTATCACCACTATATCAGGCTTATTGGTAACAATAGTCCTGTCAGTAATGATAGACCGATCCCAGTACAACGTGACATGGTCATTTTCGAGAACTGGGTCGGGCACATACTTGTAGTACGGTACCTCAGACCTAATTATATTATTATTATGAAACGGGAAAGTACCTTGGTTATGCAAGAGTAATTTTGCGTAGGCTTATTGGAACGAAGTTCCTTATCGCACGTTTTTTTTGCACACTTGGCGAAAGAGAGTAAGTTCTAAAAAAGTGTAACATTTTGACCTTCACTGCTCTTTTGTAAAGCTACGGTTTCCTAGAAGAGTGATGGTCGCACATAGCGGCCGCAGTGACTGCTGTCATAAAAATGATGGCAGTGTCAAAGATTTAAATCGTTAGATTCGCCCTACCGCGTCAAAAGATAGTCTCATTTCTGTTACGTTTTGACCTCTGACACACAATGACGCACTTGACATCACTTGATTGTCATCGAAACGCTATTTAATAATGTGTGAGCTCACTCTTCTCAGTATGGTCACTTTTTCTTGTGTCTAAGTACGGTCACAGATTATAGATGAATCACTCCATACAAAATTGTCTATACCTACTGCTATGATAGCCTACACCTTAGAGTCGCTAGACGCTGCGAACGAAAATGTAACTAACCTTAACAAGCGTAAAGTGAGTTTTGCTTTGTAGTTGCGCCCCGTTGCGTCGTTATTGTGAATTGTCAGGGCTGCCTCTTTCGATAAAGATGTCAGTAGGTATTTGTAGTACACTTTATGAAATAAAATAAAAGTAATAAAATAAAATAAATAATAAAAAGTTTGAATGTTAAAAAAAATGACAGTTGACTAATGGAGGTCATTGATCTCTATTCTTATCTCAAACGCATAGAAGAAGCTCAGATTACTTCTACCACGCTTTGTGTGCAGTGCATTATGTGCAGTTGATGGATCAACATCCATCAACTGCACATAATGCACCAGAGCCCGCCATAGCATAAGATTTTGAAACTCAGTACGTCAGGTCGACCGAAATATATGCGTACGTACGCGCCTCGCGGCTATCGGCAACCCACTGAGAAATGGTTCGCGTACGAACCGGCGCACAGTATGGTATTTTCATGATCTAGACGGACATTATAAATTATTGGTACTTGTCTGAACAGGCTTAACACTAGTGTGTATTGACTGAAGACAAGTTATACTACAATGGACAAAGGTTTATTTACCCAGAAGTCGTGCCGAACAATAGATACAAGGGTCGGAACGGCCGCCTACCTGCGCTTCACAGACACGTACGCCTCGCGCTCGTGTCATTCGTCTGAGTTTGCTCGATGAATACGCTGTTTGTGTACGTTAATAGTGATTTTTTGTTGTTATTGTTTCCACGTGAATCTCAAGGTAAGTTTGCATACATATTTTCTTTAATTCGTGTATAAATTTTATCGTTAGGTTCAAAAGAATAGATCAAGGTATTTATGGTAAAAAAAAAAGTTTTTTTAGTTTGTACTTGAGTTTTAGTTTATTATTCCGCATTATTCCGATCACGTATTATATTCTAATGAAAGAACCATCTTTAAGCTATACGTAACAAGTTTATTAGTTGGCGAAAGTTTGCGACACTCATACAATTATTTCTTATTATCAGAATGACTCCGCAAATATCGCGACGTTCGTTTTTCGATGTTTGGTTTGCAAACGCAAAACAAACGAGAATGGATGCCTTATTACATCATATTCTACAAGAACTTGGTGACCCACCCCTCAGTGATGACAATTTAAAGAGAATTAGAACAATAATAAGAAATAATTGCACAAAAATCGATGCAAAATGGTCGAAGTCGGGAAGGCACCGAGAACGCTTCTTTAAAGCGAACTCTTCGTGGTTAGAAGAGAATATTTCGCTTCCAAATATTGTCAGTGAACCTACCATGGATATTTCACTACCTGGAACGAGTAACCGACCCGGAAGACCACAAAAAGTCTTTGAACATTCAAGCGATAAAACAAAAAAACTTTTTCACAAAAAATAAAACCGACTTCCAAAAAAAACACTACAAAGTGAAAAATAACTTTGATTTTGGAAGTCGGTGTCTGGGTTTTTATTTTCATTTTTTTGCCACCGACTTCCAAAATCAAAGTTATTTTTCACTTTGTAGTGTTTTTTTTGGAAGTCGGTTTTATTTTTTGTGAAAAAGTTTTTATTTTTCACTTTTTAGTTGTGGTACCTACACAAAACCCCCACAAAAATTTGAATACCCATTACCTGCTATGTAAATTACAGTGACAGGAACTATTAGAATATCATCCACATATACTAGATGGGAAAAATACGTATTATTGAAGCTAACTCAAAAACCCCTCATCAGATCTTGACCAAATTTATATGGGACCACTTCTGAAGTATGCCCTACCAAACAAAAAAAGAATCATCAAAATCAATGCATAATTGGCGGAGTAATCGTGTAACAAACATACAAAAAAAAAATACAACCGAATTGAGAACCTCCTCCTTTTTGAAGTCGGTTGAAAAGGCGACGAATTCAACAGCTCCTTGACAAATCGAGCCAGGAAGAGTTATCGATGGCAACCGAGGTAAGCCTTCGACAAGCTGGAAAAAAAGATTCAGCTGCTATTGTAAGAGAACTTTGTCTCTTTTCACCTCAGAGAGGTACAAAAATTAAAAAAGCGCGGAAGAGTTCTGCATGCAAAATCCATTACGGACTTTCAGAAGAACAAGCTCTCTCATTAATTATAGATGCAAATCTCTCGTCACATCAATACAATGTTATACGCCAGCAAATAAAAGAAGTGAATAAAAAACTATATCCACCTTATTATAAAGTTAAAGCGGCAAAACAAATGTGCTATCCTAGTGGTATTAATGTCACCGAAACGCACGCTGAAATTAAACTACAATCTTTAATGGATCACACGATTACACGACTATGCAAAGTACAAGAAGAGGTCTTGAAGACTATAACCGACTTGAGAAACCTGGATATAATTGTGAAATGGGGTTGTGATGGAGCGGAACAAACCAGGTACAAACAAAAATTTTCGGACGAACATTGCAGTGATGCCAGTTTATTCAGTATTTCGATGGTGCCTATCCAAATGTATGCAGTGAGTGACCAAGACATTAAAACAATTGTGTGGCAAAATCCTTCCACATCGTCTACTAGATATTGTAGACCCATTAAGTTTGTATTTGGATAGGAAACCGTGGACTTAATTCTTACGGAAGTTGACAAAGTTAAGGAGCAGGTAACTACTTTGTCGCCTACTAAAATTGTTGTAAATGACACAGAAGTCTTTGTAAAGCCAACATTGATATTCTGCATGATTGATGGCAAAATTTGTAATGCAGTAACTTCGTGCGCGTCCACACAAACCTGTTATTTATGTGGTGCAAAGCCTAGAGAAATGAACAACGAAAGGTTGATGTTAAAAAAGACGGTAAAAAGCGAGTTTCTCTCATTGGGCCTGTCCCCTCTGCATTCATGGATAAGATTTTTTGAATGCATCTTACACATATCTTATCGTCTTGATATAAAAACATGGCAGGCTCGGGGAGCAGATAATAAAAAAAAGTAGCTGAAAAAAAGAAAAACGTACAAGAGAAGTTTAGGCGCGAGTTGGGCTTACTGGTAGATATGCCTAAACAACAGACAGGCAATACAAATGACGGGAACACGGCTCGCAAGTTTTTCAGAAATGCTGAAATGTCAGCAGAAATAACAGGTGTTAATGTTGAGCTTATCAATCGCTTCCGTGTCATATTAGAATGTATAAATAGCGGGTTTCCGATAAATGTCGATAAATTTCATAAATACGCTAAGGAAACAAGGAAGCTATATATTAAAGAGTACTCATGGTACGCAATGCCTGTAAGCGTACATAAAATACTTTTCCATGGAAAAGATATCATTGCTGCATGTGTTCTTCCAATAGGACAACTTTCGGAAGAAGCACAAGAGGCTAGAAATAAGCACAATAGAAAATTTAGAGAACTCTTTACGAGAAAGTCGTCAAGAGTTAATACAAACACTGATTTACTAAATAGATTGCTTGTGTCATCAGATCCATTCATTGCAAGTTTAAGGGCTCCTCCAAAAACTAAACGGGGTCAAATTACTTCTGAAGTGCGCGAGCTTTTGTCATCTGACCACGGTGAATTAGGACGATATCTATCAGATTCCGAAGAATTTGATGAAGATTCTGACTGATAGGTACCTATCTAATTTATGTAATTCTGTCTGATTTGACATAATATGACATGAACCAAAGTCTGTACCTTTTTGAGAGAAATAAATCATTATTTTTATTTTATTTTTTATTTTAATTGTTTGTTTTTTTTTTGTATTATTATGTTGAAATATAATATCTAAAACCTTCCCAATGTGTTTAAATTTTATTTAATACGTACTTGATTAATTGTTAGGGTATTCCATACACATATATTGAGTTAAATAATATTGTCCGTCTAGATCATGAAAATACCACACTGTGCGGCGGCCGGTAAATAATAAGCGCGTAAGTACGGAGATTTATGATTTATCTGGTAATCTGTGGTACGGTGTGAACAAATCTAACGATTTAAATATTTGGACAGCGGGGTTTGACTTGTAGCGGTTACACCGCCACATACGAACTACGCATCAAAGACATGACGTCACACAAATCCTGCATCGCGCAATTAAAGTTTACCGCGCGAACGACATAGATAAGACTATCCGAAGTCAACAGTTGGGCAGTCGGCCCGCCAGACACAACATCCGTCTGGTTGGAGGATCCTCCCTTTTCTATGGTGGATGAGTGAACTTTACACCCTGTTCCTTATACCACTAAAGACTTGTGTGTGAATGTCAAATAATGATTAAAATAACAGATTTTCATGACGTCCGCGTCCGTTAAAATATGATGATACCGCTTTCCTAGGACATTAAGAACGAAAGGAGCTTCGTTCCAACCGGCACCCTAATTACATAACAGACTTTCAATCACAATCTGAATGTCAAATGTCGTTTAATAGTGACTATTATGAGGTTTTAAAATCCTAATGTTAATGTTCTAAATTCAAATTCAATTTTCATAGGTTTATTATTTTGTTTAGCAAGTCATTTTTACCCTGTATGGAGTATGAAGGAAATTGATAAAACAACACACGTAAATGAAAAAAAAAAGCTAAGAAACGTTTATTGAATAACTTGTATTCCCTCCCCGAGCTCTTATTACTGCTTCCATACGGATCTTCATGATACGTAACAGATCTCGGATGAGAGTCACGATACGTAATAGACTTTCAATCACAATCTGAAAGCATTTGAAGGATACTGCTAATCCATAATTATGTTTCATATAATTATGTTTGCAAAATTTGTCTGCTCTACAATATTCATAACGCAATAAATGTTGTTGAACTGTCAAAATGAACGCCATTGCTACTGTAAATGTGTTACGCAATCACCTTGTGTGTTTCACCTCTCGTTGTGTGTTTTGCGTAGGCTAACTTCGGTTGATTTTGAAATAATTGGGGTAAGTAAATTAATATAAACTAAAAATAGGAATGGACCCAATATCGAAGCTTGAGGAACGCCCATTACTATTGTTGGAGCGCCTACGCTATTAGTCTTAGCTTTAAGTGTTGTGTCCTACGTAAACTATTATGCTTTTGTTAATTGTGCTTGCACGCACAGTCGTGCGTCATTCTTCTAACCAAAATTAAAAACTCATACACGTAACATGTGCCTGCTGTTTTTTTTATTTAAATCACACTACTTTCCACACAACCATTTCAGACCCTAATGAGTTTGTGCCGTTGACTTGAACTTTAACATATCTTTCAGGTATGATCTTAGCAAATCAAGAGCTGTATTCCTAATCCCATAGTGCTCCAGTTTCAGCAGAAGTGCCTCATGGTCTACGCAATCGAACGCCTTCGAGAGGTCGCCAAAGATTCAAATGGCAACTTGTGCTTCTTCCCAGGCGTTAAATATGTTCTTTATTAGGGTGACACCGGAGTCAGTGGTGCAACGCCCTTTTTTGAAACCGTACTGTTGACTATGACAGATGGAATTTGTATTATAGTGACGTAATATTTGATTGAGCATTAACTTTTCAAACACTTTAATGGGAACTGGCAGAATTGACACAGGCCTATAATTGTTGGGTTCCTTACTATAACCGGATTTGGACAAAAGGACTACAGTACTTTACTGTGTTTAATGAGATCCGGAAAGACTCCTTGGTCTACACTGGTGTTAAATATGAAAGCTAAATAATGCGCAATGGGAAATCTACAGACTTTTACAGACATTCCCCATAGATCTTCTGTTGATTTAATTTACAAAACTTTAAAAGCTTTTATAACAGCTTGGGGGTTTGTATGCTGAAACCTAAACTCCAAAGGGAATGCCTTTACATTATTTCTATATACGGCAGCAGAAGCGCGGGTGAGGAATTTAAAGCTTCAGGGCAAAAAGTTTCAAGCTTCTTTATGGGGAATATAAGCATAAATGTTTTCAAATTCCTGAGCTATTTCTACATCTGAGTTGATGGGGCCATGTGCAGTCTCTACATAAAATTCAGTATTATGCTGTTTTTTAATGTGAATATTTTATGAAGAGCTTTAGCCATTTTGCACACACTTTTAAAAGTTTTAGACTATTTTGCAACATACTGATGAAAGCTTGTATTATTCATAACTATGTTGCTTTAGGCCAAAAGTAAAAAAAAAACCCAGCTTTTACGAATACCTGGATAAGATAAGATAAGAATTCGCCTGGAGTCGCCTGATTACTAAATAAGAACTTTGTGTAAATCGTTTTAGTCTTTAGTGGAAAAGTGTCAATAAATTGTTTGTTTAATAGTGAAAAGAACTCGGCGTAGAACTCAATTGGGTCACATATATTATTAAAACTCTGAATACTTAGTTTACTTGCTAAAGCATTATTTAATTTCTCTAGATTTTTTCATGTAATTGGCCTTAACCTTATTTGTTTTTTTTTTTTGTAAAACCATATAGGAGTAAAATTATTGTTTGTCCACTGTGATCAGATGGCAACTTAAAATTTGTTTATCTAAGTAATCACAATTACAAAAAATATTATCTGTCACTCGGGTTGGTTCAATAAAAACATTTGACAAGTCAAATGACCTGAAGACTTAATAGTCTGACAGTATTAGAGTTATATATTATATTAATATTAAAATCACCACATAATGATTATTGACTTACTACTAGCATTTCCTCCATTTGACTGCCTCGTTGGTCTCGCAAGCGCTATTGCTGAGCATGAGGTCCTGGGTTCGATTCGGGGTCGGGCAGTGTTATTAGGTTTTTCCATCTGGAATTGCTCAGTAGAAGCCTGGAGTCTGGATTTGTGCCCGGTTGATGGCAATGGCGAAATGTTGGTGTACTATAGGTACACCTGTGCCTAACCCTTCGGGGATTACAGGCGTGATGTTATATACCAGCATTTCCATCTTCCATTACAGAATCATTCATGCGCGGCTGCAATTGATCAGTTCAAGGCCAAGTTGCGTAGGTATGTCTGATTAGTGTGACTTATTGTAAATGTGCCCCCTTTTGTAAATAAACGATTTTATTATTATTATTTTTATTAGGGATTGCTCTACCGATATCGATAAAAAGGATTTAAACTTTATAAAAAATGCTCAATAAAAATCACATTAATATTTAATCAAAATCAGTCAATTACGAAAAGAAAAACAAGTACCTATTCTCTTATTATTGATTTTTAAAATGAATTAATTTGGTATATGTTTTTCGAATTAAAGTTTTAGGGTCCTGGTCTTGGTAAAAAATGATAAACGAGCGTCTACATATTTCTGAATTATGCATCTTGCTAATTCAATCAAATGATTTGTTGATTCTATTTCATATTACACAGATGGAAAAACTGAGAAACTCCTCCTTTTTTAAAGTCGGGTAAAAGTAGATAGGTATTTAATGACAGTACCGTAAAACGGGGTGAATAGAATTGACGGGGGGAATAGAGAAAAATCTTGAGATAATTTCTAACTTTTTTTTATGGCAAACTCGATATCCCCAATAAAAAACCCGCAATTTTAATAATTTGTTGGTGTAATTTTTCTTAGTCTGGCAACTTTTTATTTGTGGGAACATCGCTAAAAACGTCCAAAACTCAATGTCAAAGTTGACAACAAAACAAGTCGTTAAGTACGAGTGAGTTTGAACCTCCCTAGTTCGGTGAATTTTGGTCATAATAGTTTAAAGTTATCTTCAAATTACGGTCAGTGCTGTTATAAATATATTGTGCTATAATTATTAAGGTAAGAATATGTATTATTATATAAAATTGATCGTATTTCGTAAGCCTTGTTTTCTTTAATTTTTCGAGGTGAATAGATACACGAAAGAGGTGAATAGACACGCCTGAGGGGTTAATAGGCACGCAAATATGGTTAATAGACACAGCAAAGGGGTGATTAGTTACGAAAGAGGGGTGATTAGCCATGATTATGTCAGGGCTGCCACAAAGTTTGTAGTGGTTATCTACAGTTCAAATTTCACTTTTAGTTACATAAAGCGTTTTTAATGTTCTTGATTATTTTTTAACCCATTCAATATTCACTCTTAAATGATAATCTTAATTATAATTTTAATATGGAAGAAGAGGCAAAGTGCATTTTTTTGTTTTAATTCGAGTTTGTAGTTCATGTTTAGGATATGTTGATATTAGTAATTATTATAAATAATTGTTGATTTTGAATGATATTCCTGACTGATTTAATATAAAGAAAATTATTTTAAAGTCACATGCATTTCTTTTTTTAGTTTTGTTTTCGTGATACTCTCTAAATTTTTTATTTTTTTTTAATCATTGATGATTTCTATTTGAAATTACATATGATTTTTCTTTAAAACTAATAATTAAAGATACCTTCTCGAGTTTGCTTGCCTTTATCCTAAAAAAATATTTAGGGAAACTACAATGAGGCAGCCCTACGAAATTTTTCTAATCACCCCTCAGGTGTGTTTATTGTCCCCTGATGGGTGGTAATTAGAAATCACGGATATTTTGTGTCTTTTCTTATTAACTACAAACATATCCGAATAGAAACAAATATATTTCAATAGTTTGGCCTGAGACTCAAACAATACATGCTTTAAAAAATGGGTATCAATTCTGCAACGTTACGAAAATCGTTACCAAAGTTCGAAGACCTATCTATTCACCCCATTTTACGGTATCTCAATTGAATAAAAATTCAATTAAATTAAATTTTATTATTATCGATATCGACTTCAGCCATTAAAGGTAACAGCACAGATTTTTACGATACAAATACAAAGGGAAAGAAAGGGATAAAACAATTAGAATTCCCTAATGAAAGAAAGGGACTTTTCCAAAAGACATCAACGCGCGACTCATCCGTGTGCTCGGTCACCCAACCACCATTTTAAATAGACCCCTGCGGTGGCTCTTAAAATCAAAAATAATTTTCATAGTGTTTATTAACCGATGAAAAGTTATGCCATCTTTTTTGTAACTAGATGTCTTGGAATGTTTCCCACACCTTTTCACCATGCATGAAGGCATTTTTTGCGTTATAAATTGCATAAAAAATTATAACTATTTGTAATTATTTAGCGTGCACACAGGTCTAACACTTGGTCACAACTAAAATGGTTACTAGTACCTTATCCTATACATAGGCGACAAAATACTAATACTTATCGAGAGGGTTCCCTATCCATTTGCATAAAATTTTAAGACCTAATATAACTTAGCATAATTTTGTTTGGCATAATTATATTTTCGCATAATATAATTACGCATAACAGCTTACGCATAATTTTTTTAAGCATAATTTCTATAACCATAATAATGATTAAGCATAATATTCTAAAACATAAATTTACTAAGCATAAAGTTCTAAAGCATATCTTTTTTAAGCATAATATCCTAAAGCATAAATTTATTTACGCTTATTGATATTAAAACATATTTTTATTGAACACTTTTGTGGGTTTTTTTTCGCTGTAGGAAGCATGAAGCAAGCAAGCATGCAGCAAACAAGCAAGCATGCAGCAAACAAGCAAGCATGCAGCATGCAAGCAAGCATGCAGCATGCAAGCAAGCATGCAGCAAACAAGCAAGCATGCAGCAAACAAGCAAGCATGCAGCATGCAAGCAAGCATGCAGCATGCAAGCAAGCATGCAGCAAACAAGCAAGCATGCAGCAAACAAGCAAGCATGCAGCATGCAAGCAAGCATGCAGCATGCTGCATTCAAGCGAGCATGCAACATGCAGCAGGCAGGGTTTCTGTCACGGCTCCGGCGCTGCGGGCCTCCGGCGGCCCCACGCGTGCTAATCGTCGCAGACGGCTTTCGCTCACCACCGGAGCTTCGGCTTGTTGACCGGCTTCGCCGGCCAGCCTCAGCCGCGGTAGCTCGCTCGCAGCCGACTGCTCCTCAGCCCGCGGGCCGCCTCGCTCCTACGCGCCTACGCGATTTTAAATTACA
Source organism: Xanthia togata (assembly GCA_963853775.1). Classification (NCBI taxonomy): domain Eukaryota; kingdom Metazoa; phylum Arthropoda; class Insecta; order Lepidoptera; family Noctuidae; genus Xanthia; species Xanthia togata. Next base: position 5,699,937 of record OY970817.1, on the reverse strand, counting down.
CTCTAGGGGTAGGACAAACGAGACTACGTGGAGTCGGTTTTGCAGCAATTCGGTTCCGTCACTAACTTTTGTTGCACAGCATATTAAATTTTTAACCAACAATATTATTTTGTTACAGAAACTATAGCAAATTGGTTTGATCAGAATTATGTATGGGGCATTACAAGTTCACCACCACCATTTCCACCCAAAGTCTGGAGTACGTATCTACTAGAAAAGGAAAATATATATATTATTATTATGCTAATAGTCATTAGGCCTACTAACGTTATGCGAATCAAATTTATGCCAAAACAAATTAGTCTTTAAGATGATTATGCCAACCAAAAAGGTATGCCTAAAAAAAATATGCCGAACTATTATTATGCCAAAATAAATTGTGCCAAAATCGTTATGCCGAAGTATATTAGGACAAAGAACATTATGCGAAAAGAAGGGATCCCTTATCGAGAGTCGGGGAACTGTATGCGCAGTCAAGTGGTTTTATAGTCTTTGGTATACCCATACTATAAAATGCTTACAAGCTCAACACAGGGCAATTCGATGGTGTGTTCAACAGACAGTCTGATTATGTATTTTTCGATTGAATACATTTTTTTACTAATATGAATGTCCGCCATGACGTTTTCGGCTGAAATGGCTAACTACGCAATAATTTTCATAGTTTATTGACGTTACTTGATGATCCAATGTTCTGTTATACAAACAACTGAAAATAACAAAAACCGACTGACCGTTGGCACCCTCCTAATAAGTCATGATAATGTAAAATTTGACTCAGGTTAAGGCACACAATATATACACAAAAATAAGAAACAAAACAAAAAACGGAATGGTACTGTGTGCCTCACGGGCTCACGGCTGCGCCAAATAGGCCCAGTTCACCAGTGTCTGACGCTGGTTTTCAACTGGACCTTATGTTACGAGGACGTCTTACGGATGTAAAGTTTTATAGTGTGTAAGTGTTTTATATGTAAATAAAAATAGATATTATGTGTAGCAAATAATATTAAACTCGATAAGATTTTTTTTAACAATTATCGATAGTTATATAACGCTGTATAAGGAAATAAAAAAACCGGCCAAGTGCGTGTTGGACCTCGCACTTGGCCGGAACAAACTTAACTTTGTAATTGAATAACATGTTTTCCCATACGGAATATATGGGAGAACATGTTTTTGCAACCGCAAATTTAAGTTGGTCGATTATTACTCGTAAACTTGTAAAGCCCACTTAAGTGTGATAGTTTTCCTTTAAACTTCGTTATATATAAGTACTAATGCCATGACAGAATTTCTAACTACAACCGTTTAGTTGGTAAAGCGGGGGGGGGGGGGGGACACACTTGACTGACTCCTAACGAAAATTGATACTTTAAAGCTGAATAAGTCACGAACGGTTTACTTAATCAAAACACGGTCTTGGCAAACCCCATAATATTTTTGAAATACCTATCCAATGATATCCCACACTATGGGAAAGAAAAAATTATCATCTCTACTTCACATGTAGGGGAGGTACCCTAAATAATTGTTTTTTTCAAAATTTTATTTTACCACTTTTTCGGCGTCATTTACTTGTATACTCATGCCAAATTACATGCCAATAGTTGTGCTACGTCATGGGTTAATAGATCTTTTAGGTGGTGGCAGGTTATACCACACTTTGAAAGCCGCTTATCGGAAGCTACCTCAAAGCGGCTGTACTATGAGACTGACCCCCGAATACTGAAACGTCACTCAAAATTTAAGTAGCACTTATATTTAACAGATACTCAAAAGTGACGTTTGACAATACGAAATCTAAAGTTTAGGAGCTGCTCAAATGTTAAGCAGCCCTTAAATTTTGAGTGACGTTTCAGTATTCGGGGGTGAGTCGAGAGTTGCTGCGAGCATTACCTTCTCTCACATTCTCAACTTGCGTCTGGACTTCATTTTTAGAGTAAGATGCTTGTTTAGGAAAGGTGATACATGGCTTCTGCGAGGGATACTGTAACAAAACCGAGCACTGGCGTTTTGTACCCTTTGAATGAGACGGTCTGTATGAGCTAATAGTACGGCCCGTATCTGTGTCAGCGTAGTTCAACCTAGACAGAACCAGGGTTTCCACGAGCTGTTCCCATAGTCTTTCAGACAAGTAAGGCCTAATCTTGCTTGTACAACACCTTCAGGCGATAAAAGCAGTTTTTCACCGAGTCGGCTACATGCTTTTCGAAACGAAGGTGTTCCGTCCATAATAAAACCAAGATTCCGCGCTTCATAGACTCTCTCAATTGGTTCGCCCATTAGCTAAAGGTGAAACGTGCATGTAGTTTTGCTAGTTGTTGTCTAGTGCCAAATACCATGTATTCGGTTTTGGTTGGGTTTAGCGACAAGCGATTCTCTTTAGACCTGGCGGCGATTCTACTTAGGTCACCGTTTACATCTTTAATGGCACTATCGTACTCATCTGGTCTAAAGGATATGTAAAGTTGGACGTCGTCGGTGTATATGTGGTACTTGCACAGATTGCATAGATCCCTGCGGGACCCCTCTCTCAATGGAAATAAGTGTAGATGTAAGGGCAGTGCCGTCACCCAGACGTAGATCCACAAGTTGTTTATATCACTAAGGTAGCTGAAGAACCATTGCGTAGCGCTGGGCTTGCGTCAAATCCGTAATAATTTAGTTTCGACAGTACTAACGGGATAATTATTGCGTCAAATGCCCGGGAAAAATCTAGCATGACCAGCAATCCTTTCTCCTTTGCTAGTAAGAGCTTATCAGTAACATCTAGTAGGGCCGTGGCAGTACTGCGCTGTTTTCTGAAACCAGACTGTAAGTCCGGTAACACGTTATTTTGTTCTAGAAAATGCGTTAATTGCTGGCTGATGACTTTCTCTAACACTTTAGACAGCCACGGTAAGTTGTTATGTTATTAATTATAAATGATTGTTGCAATGAATTGTATAATAAATAACAATGTTGTGCTTGTGACAGTCAAAGCTTGAGATTTGCATGGCTCAAGGCGTAATATGGTTGAACTATTTTCTAATTTTAACAACTTAATGTAATTACCCATATTAGCAAATAAATGATTTTGAATTTGAATTTGAATTTGTAAAATACTAAATGTAGAGTCAGTTGTTATGTAATTTATTACTTAATATGGCTTTAATATAGATAATATTATCTATATTAAAGCCAGTCAACAAATTATGGAGTTTACTAATATTTGAAAACGTATAAAGATAAACTCATAACATGTTGTTATTGTAATCAGAGATAACTCAAAGGTACGTTATCAGTTCAGAATAACGCCAACCTACGCACTCACTTAGCTTATATTATTATGAAATAATACTCTTTGATAAACCGCATAATATTTTGTAGGTAGTTATGCATAACAGTCATTAGTTCCAACAGTAGAGAATCACTCGACACCCTAAGCTGTTTCTAACCTCTTGTATTTTTTTTTTAGTTAATAGCCATGTCACCGATTGCAGTTATTTATCATCTCTTTCGACACGACACCTTTTTCTAACACTTAAGTTAACGTTGATCTGAAGTGGCCTGGTGGTCCCTTCCAGAAATCTTGTTTTTTTGGATTAACCTTTAAAAAAAAAAAAATGTAAGTACCAATAGTTCGTATTAGCCATTCCGTCTGCATCGCTCTAACCGAGCACACCTCTTAATTATTGTAAATATCGTAATTAAAGTTTATTTTAAACTAAATCACTGCCGTTCATATTTGACTAGGTATGTATCAAATTTTGGCATAACATCACGCCTGTAATACCCGAAGAGTTAGGCAGAGGTGTACCTATAGTACACCCACATTTCGCCAGTTATGTTTAAGACCCATGTAATAGGGGTCGAGCCTATTGTCATGAACTGGGCTGTTACTGAGTGAGTACGTAAGGGAGACTGATTGTCAGAATTTCGGGACCCTGGCTACCAGTAGGTAACAACTGTCAAAGATCTACAAATAACAACAGGGATCAACCGATTAACGCGCTTTTCGAGGCACCGAGGTGTCTCATATGTAATAGATGGTCACCCATCCACGGACCGGCCTTGGCAAGCGTAGCAGTAAATAATTTTGACCAAAAAAAAAAGAATGATATTTTCAAGTCTTATTTTAATACAGTGATGGAACTCAAGTCATAATTAAACATACATTAATGCTTCAAAAAAATCTTCAAACACACCTCTTATTTTACTTTAAAAGCAGTTTATACCTTCACTAACAATTATAATTATAATTAAAAATATACCATAAAATGTCTAATGTCAACCTGCATTCAGTGATGGATTATGATGAGTAATATGAGCAATGTGATGAAAAAAACAACGAAAAACATTGAAAAAGTACAAAAGTGTGGTTATTTTCTTTACTCTTTACACGTAAAGAAAAAGACAGAGACAAAGGCAAATCGGAACCCTGCGCCTTAACCTTCATCGACCCGTGCGGTTGTTATTATTTAGTCACGACCCCCTCCTTGCGTTTCAATAACGTAAACATAAGTAATTTATATTTATTATTTCGATTGATAAATAGTTCAAGTTCAGTCATTATCATTATCATTCGTTCGGTAGCAGCACAGTTAGCTGCACGACTAAGCCAGCATTTTTGATATCTGAGTCGGGTAAGTAAATAATTTAAGTACCTATTTAGTTTAATTTTGTTATTGTCTCAGTAGTAGCCCGGAGTCTGAAATTGTGCCGGGTTGATGGCAATATGCTCGCCCCCTATTACATGGGACTTAAACATAACTGGCGAAATGTGGGTGTACTACAGGTACACCTCTGCCCAACCCTTCGGGGAAACAAGGCGTGATGTTATGTGTTTGTTATTTTATTTTTTATAAAAGTTCGCTTGTGTTCCGGTATTTCAATTATATTCTATTTTAACACGCGTTTTTATAGGTAAGTGTTATATAGTCCTAAAAGCAAAAATGTTTTTGTCGAATGTGGTTTATTTTAAATTAAATCCATACTATATAGATAGTGCAATCCACGACGACGCACCCCACTCCGCCCCGCTCCGTACATACTAAAGTACAGCTTACAGTACAGTAATCGCGGAGTGGGGCGCGTCGTCGTGGATTGCACTATCTGTACCTACCTATACTTCAAGCTATACTATAATAAATTATATATAATATCTCATATAATTATATTACATAATATAGGTACTTAATAATATGATAAATTCGAAAGTAAGTCTGTTTGTCTGTATGTTATATTTTCACGACTAAAACCACCAAACGGATTTCGACAAAATTTGTCATGTAGGTAGAGACATCCTGGGAAACGATGTATAGGCTTTTGTCTTTAAAATAATCTCTTATGGGGTGTTAAAGGGGTTGAAATGTTGCATAGGAAACCCAGCATATCTTAAATTAGGTAAGGGATATGATGGTAAGTAATATAGAATTACGTGTTACAACGTTTTTGTAAAATCGTCCCCAAGGAGGTCCGGATTTTAATCACACCATATTTACCTAAATTATGGTATCTCTTTTGAAGAGATTTATGGGATTGGAAATTTGTTCGTGGTCCATATCTTAAGACAACATTTAGACTTTATTTATTTCATTAAAATCGGTCCAAAGTGTCAAAAGTTACTACAATTATCTGCCTGTCTGTTACCTCACTCCTTAACGGGTGAACGGATTTGGATGAAAGGCATACGGATAGGCCATGATTTGGGTTAGGAAATATGATACTTTTATCCCGGTAGCACGGTCCCTTGGGATGACATCCGAAAATCACGCGGGCGAATCTGAGGGCAAAAGCTAGTATATGTATAAGTAGGTAAGTAGTTACGTAATATATTTATAAGTAGGTAAGTGGGATTATCTTAGAAAAGATTAAGTGGGTTTAATTACATAATAGGGAAGATGACAACATTTTTTTTGTTTGTCCGACTGGTAGATTGTTAAAAAATATTGGACACGTATTTTTTAGGGTTCCGTAGTCAACAAGGAACCCTTATAGTTTCACCATGTCCGTCTGTCTGTCTGTCTGTTTGTCTGTCCGCGGTTTAGCTCAAAAACTATTGGTACTAGAAAGTTGTAATTTAGTATGGGTATACACGTTAATGACGCCAAAAAAGTAGTAAATAATTAAAAAAAAAAAAAACAAATATTTAGGGTACCTCCCCTACATGTAAAGTGGGGATGATATTTTTTTTTCGTCCTTCCCTTAGTGTGGGATATCGTTGGATAGGTCTTTCAAATATTAGGGGTTTGCCAAGACCGTTTTTTGATTAAGTAAACCGTTCGTGACTTATCAAGCTTTAAAGTACCAATTTTCGTTACGAGTCAAGTGCCCCCCCCCCTCTACCAACTAAACGGTTGTAGTTAGAAGTTCAAATGTCACGGGAGTAGTACTTAAATAAAAGAAGTTTAAAGGAAAACTATCACACTTAAGTGGGCTCTACAAGTTTACGAGTAATAATCGACCAACTTAAATTTGCGGTTACAAAAACATGTTCTCACCTATATTCCGTATTGGAGAACATGTTTTTCAATTACAAAGTTAAGTTTGTTCTTACGATTCATTCATTGCAACTACGGAACCCTTCATTGTGCGTGGTCCGACACGCACTTGGCCGGTTTTTTTCTTCTTTTACGTAATTAAGAGATTATGCTATGTATTGAGCGTGACGTCACTCCGGTAGATATTATACTGACTTTTGACGTAGCGAACCCCACTCATCAACTTTAATACGTTCTATCTAAACCATTTTTTATTCATATGATAAAGCAAAAAAATACGTGTCTAATACTTTTTAATTATCTGATTGACGGACTAAATAGAGTTATTTTTTTCCCCAGTGAACATCCCTATTCCATAAATAAGAAATTTCCAAATTATGGGAACGATTTTTTATTTTATTTAGTACGCAGGTGCTTTATGCGTATTAGTTAAAGAAAAGAAATAAAAAAAAGATAATAATATTAGTTCGTAATATGTTTCTTCGAGGCCGTGACAGTTGAGGAAAATTTCTCATAATTACTTAGATAATTATACTTAAAGAATTTGTGGTCGATCGTGTGCAAAGTTGAACGGGTTGAACGGAGAATATTCCGGAAGGTTTGCGTCTATCTTCTTCTTGTGTTACTAGCTTGGTGTCAGAGTTTTAAAGCCTCCCATGGGCCGCTGACTTGACTTCACATGCTGTCGAGAAATATCTCTCAGGCATGCCGGTTTCCTCACGATGTTTTCCTTCACCGTTTTTTAAGCAAGTGATAATTATACAATACGCACATGAATCCGAAAAGTCAGAGGTGCGTGCCTTGGGTTCGAACTCGAGACCTATGACTTGGCAGTCCGACGGTCACAACTCACACCATTAGGTTATTTATTACTTATTTACTATTTTAACATACAGATATCACAATATAATATGTTCAACATACACACATTACAATATTGATGAAAACGATAGGGTTTCGGGGCGAAGAAAAAAGGGTTTCGTAAATTATTTATTTATTTATTTATCACATGTTTCCTTTGCCATTACAGATCATAAATTTAATGCGACAAAGTAACTTAAAATATACTTAACTATACCTTACATGCTACACAGTATGTGGCCCTTGTGAACTCACTCAGTGTACAGGTGAATAGGTCTATGGCAACCGCCACCGTGTTGAGAGTGCGCAGCGCACGAGTTAGCGGTGCGCGCCCCACGCGCCACGTACCCATCCGGTAAATTAAACCCTATTTCTGAGAGTATACCTGAGTTTTGTATACAGCCTCTTAAAACTTTGAAAATATACGTTGCCAGTGCCACTTCACGCCTAATTTCTAATTTGTAGTAGCCCACCATACCGAGACAGAATTTGGTAGGATACAGTAACGGGTCATCTCTGGAGGAGGCCTTCACCTTCGAATAAGAGGGGTTCTTGTTGCTAAAACTGTGATAATCGTTAAAATATTTATGTAAATCAAATAGTATCAATTTATATAATTTTAATTTTTAATAATTGTAAAATAATAATTTCTCTAATATATTTTTATTCTGTTAATTATAAGTTACGATTTTTTTTTTTTTTAAATATGATTGCATGCAGTATTTATATATTTTTGTAAACAAATAGCAAGAAATAAAAGGCTTTTTATTTTATTTTATTTTATTTTATACGGTAACGGGTATCCCGGGTATCTCCCATACTGCTTTAAATAAATAAATCTGACGAATTTGTTCTGTATCCGTTCGAGCATATTTTTGTATTTTATTTCACTCGGGCTCCAGACGGCCGCATTATATTCCAGATGACTCCTCACAAGAGCCTCATATAAAGCCCGCAATGCACTGATGTTTTTGAAGTCATTTGCCTGACGCAGCATAAATCCCAGATTCCTGTACGCCTTTTTACAAACGTGTACTACGTGTTTCCGAAACTGCAGATCACTGGAGAAATGAATGCCTAAATCCCTAACCTCCATGACACGCTGCAGCGGCTCCCCGTCCATGCTGTACTGGTGGTGTTGTGGGATTCGTGTGCGTGTGAATGAAAGCACCGAGCACTTTGATACATTAAAGTATAGCTTATTGCAGTGACTCCATTCAGTGACCTTATTATGTCTTGTTGCGCTGCTGCTACCCAGCTGACGTGTCACTATATAAAATGTATTCTGTGAGCTGACGGATGTCAGACGACTTGTCAGAAAGGTGCACGTTGTCTGTTTTTCACACGGCTTCTAGAACATTCTTGCTAGAAGCTGCACCCTTAATGGACGAACGGATTGTGGCGGGAGCGGTTCGAAATAAGTTCGCGTTATGTTATAAGTATACTATATACTATAAGATAGTGCAATCCACTGAGACGCGCCCCACTCCGATCCGCTCCGTACAGCTTACAGTACAGTAATCGCGGAGTGGGGCGCGTCGTCGTGGATTGCACTATCTGTAGTACTTTTTCTACTATGTTTTATTTGGTATTATACATTAATATTAAAGTAACATAAAACTAAGAAATCTCGATGTTTTGTCAAGTATTAAAAACCGCGCGAAGCAGGAGCGGGTCGCTAGTTTTGAATACAAGCAAGACTGGCAATGTCTCTAGTTTTGGCAGTTCAACAATATTCATAGCGATATTTACGTTGTTAAAAATCCTTCAAAATCATTCAGATTGTGATTGGAAATTAGTTACGCAATTGGGGTGCTGGCCACACTGAGGCGAAACACGGCTGTTCTGATCCATAGTCTCCAAGTCAGTTGACACAATCGGCTCGAACGAATTGCATCCCGCATCCCGCGCGGGATTCGATGAAGTTTGGCGAGAGCTTTCTAATCATACAAATCTTCTATTACAGTAAACACACAACATGGAGGCAGTAGTATTTGATGGCAGCAAGCTTTCCCTGAGCTTCCAGAAGAACTATCCCATACCCAAGATCATCAATGACGATGATGTCATCGTGAAGGTTCACTACTCCGGAATCTGCGGTACTGATCTGCATATCATTCAGGTAAATAAATTGTATCTTCACTGCCAAGTCTTTTCTTAAATTGGTTAGGGTCAGCTTCCAGTCTAGCCGGATGCAGCTGATTAATGGGGCGACTGCATGTCTTACCTCCGCAACCCCTTGCTAAGACTGGTTGTCAGACTTTCAGGCTTCAGACGACCCGTAACGACTGTCAAAGATCTAAAAATAACTTCCAGGACTAACGGTTTAACGTGTTTTCCGAGGCCCGGAGTCTCGATATGTTATGGATGGTCATCCATTATCGGATCGGCCTAAGCAAGCGTAGCTTTACCCTCAATCGATCTTTACAGCTGTTATAATTTAGCTAAGACCCCCTAAACAAATATGACCTGGAACTGAACATTTGAAGACTTGTGCCTTTCACCAACGTGCACTGGGTCCGTGTGGTTACGGCCCCATCCCTCGTGAAGAGTAGAGGCCTTTGTCCCATCAGTGGGCATATTATAGGCTGCTTATGCTATTATCTTCTTTGTCGTTCCCTCAATGCTGAGGATACTAACCACATACGTCGCGACTCCAAGCTATGCGGCCTTCTGCAGTGTGGACCGCCTTCTTGATCGCGTCTGACCATCTCACCGGAGCGCGTTTTCCTTCCACCCGGCCTAGCAACATAGGCTGCTTATGCTACGAGTATACAGTATATCAATATTATGTTTTTTTACAGGGTGAGTTTCCCGCCATTAAAACCCGCCCCATTCCCCTTGGACATGAGTCTTCAGGTGTCGTCCACGCAGTTGGCAAGAAATCCATCTTCAAAGTCGGACAGAAAGTCGTCATTGACCCTAACCGGTAAGTAACATAACATAAAGCCTTGTTTCCTCGTAGGGTTGGGTAGGGTTGTGGGTGTACCTTTATTAGGTACACCCACATTTCACCAGTTATGTTTAAGTTCCATGTAACAGGGGGCGAGTCTACTGCCATCAACCGGACACAAATAATTTTTAATAATTTAAATAAGAAATAAAAGTTATAAAAAGTAAAACCCAACTACGACCAAAACGCCAACTAAAAAGGTGACAAGATATCACAGACAGACAAATAAAAAATCGGAGTACTTTTTTTTGACCGATTAGGGTTAATATTGAAATTTGGGCAATTATTACACAAAAGTCTGAGCGAATAAATTTTTTATTGCACCTTATTTTATGTAATTGTAGCTTGTAGGGTAGGTAAGTATTGCGCAGGTCTTGCGCTAGCGAAAACATTGAAGCTTTTGGGCCATTAATGTGTGAAAATAATGGATCTTTTGAGCGCAATAATGGATCGTTTGAGCGCAATAATAGATCGTTTGAGCGCAGTTCTATCATATTGCGCAAACATGTTGGAGGTGTAGGTAGAGGCCGCATACTCTGAGCATGGAATCGCCCTCGGCAGCGTCTCTAGACGGCAGTAGGTATTAGAACATTTTTAATTCGTGAGGGGACCGTCTTTAAATCCGTCAGTTTCTAAACTACTTAATAAAAAAAAAACTTCAGTTAAATTACAGGCACTTTTGAATTGTCAAAGACTCGATCAGTTAGTCAGAAGGTTGAAGCTAGTTGCCTACTCCAAAACGTAGATCTCTATGGAGAAGAATGGGCAAGAAACTTTGAAATATAACTTTTTAATATAGATATTACAAAATCCTGGGTACATTATTATCGTTGCTTCTAAAAATGAGAATAATGTTGTTGAATAAAAATGTTATATAAAAATGGAGGATTTTAGACGTCAATAAGACGTCTAAAATCCTCCATTTTGATTTTATAAAAGCTAGCCTCTAACCACCGTACGACATAATCGTAGTCTATGGGCACCTCATCTATTAAAATCCATTCAGCCGTTAGGATGCTTCGAGGACTTATAGAATCCCACATACAACGATTAATAGATAAAACAAACCCTATATTTGCTATCGCGCAGTCGGGTAATAACACCACAGAAAATAAGTCTGTGTTTCGTCATTGCTCGCATTATCATTCTAAAATTTGTTTTCTAAAACGGTACTGTATGGATTAGAATGCTGGCCCGTGAAGAAGACGGATGAAAAAAGATTGCATGTAGCGGAGATGAGAATGTTGAGATGGATATATAAAGGAAGAAGGGTTAAGGGGAAGTTTCAAAGAGGCGCCAGTGACAGAAAAGTTGAAAGGAAATCGTTTGACTTCGGCATGTGATGAGGAGAGAGGAAACTTATGTGACTAAAAGAGTGATTCATTATAATGTTTTTGGATGGAGAGGAAGAGGAAGGCCAAAGAAAAGATGGATGGATTGTGTGAGAAATGATATGAAAGAGAAGCAAGTGGACAATGATAGCGTGACGGTTGACAGGGGAGAATGGAAGAGGAAAACGTGTTGCGTTGCCCAAGAAACATTGGACAAGGGCAGGAAGGTGATGAAAATTTCATCTCACCATCTTTTATTTTCCCAGGGCCTGTAACCTCTGTGACTTCTGCCGCAATGGCAACTACCAGTACTGTTTAACAGCTGGCATCAACAGCACGATCGGCATCTGGCAGGATGGAGGGTGGGCGCAATATGTGAGGTCCCCAGAGGCCCAGGTCTTTGCGTTACCTGATGAGATTACCACTGAACAAGGTAAGGATTTTGTTGATGTAGTGGAGAGCAGTGGTGGCTTCAAGATAGCGGCCTCGACTTACGAGTCGTATATCGTAGGTATGAATCCAGGCACTTTGTGTAAATTATTTCATCACTTTCGCGCACTGGGCCTGTGATCACAGAGAGGATGCTTAAGTCCCAGCTGTGAGAGTCTATAGTAGGCTGATTATGTTAAGGTAAGAATTAAGCGTAGCGTGGAACGATCTGCCCAAATAGATGACTGGGACAGACAGGATGCGAAAGGTCAAGGTCAACAGACAGGGTGTTGTGGCGCAGCTTGAGAGAAATTTATCTCCAGTTGTGGACTACGAAAAGCCGAATTGATTGAAGGTCAGAATTTTATTGAAGTGGTAGTTGAGATCTTTTTGAAGGTTCTCGTCGGAGGAAGTAATACTATCATATCTTTTTCTGCGTCGCTATATACCAGTTTGAAGGGTTTAATGCGCTGGCGCCGGTGCAATTACAGGCACATACGATATTTAGACTTTGTCTCTGAGATGGTAACTTATAAATGTTTACAAATGTTGGACGTGTAATTAAATCTTTCGCCAATTACTAATGATCATGTCTTGTTTTCAGCTGGTCTTTGTGAGCCCTTCTCCTGCGTCTACCACGGCTACGACCGCGCCTCCCCCCTCAAAGTTGGACAGAAGATCCTAATTCTTGGTGCTGGTATCATCGGTAAGTTATGCTCATAAATAGGTAGGTCTACCCATTAAAAATGTTATAGAGTTTTTATATACGGGACAGACAGCTTATCCAAAATCAAAGTTAAGATCACTTAAATCAAATCGAGAACTCTCTGTGCCTCGATGACCATGAGTTGAGCACTGAGCGACTGACGCCAACTGTTAGGCTTTGCCCGCACTGCGAATTTTATTTGCGCGGTTTATATTCAATGTAAGGCATAGCAACGAGCGCGAATTTTAAATCGCCAATGTGTGTAGATACATAAGATACAGAATTGCGATAAATTTAATCGCAGTGCGGGCTAGGACAACCGTCATGCGTCTTGCGACAGCGACTACGGAGAAAACAAATGATAGAAGTTGTTTAGAGCATGCTACGAGTCTCCGCGACTCGACTGGCGGAGCGACAGACGGAAACGGGAGACGCGTGTCCGCGCAGATGTGTCACTTGACGCAAGTCAGTCGCTCGAGGCCTTGAACGAGGCCTTATGTCGCACATATTAATGGATTCATCTTATGATCAGGAAACCTATGGATCACCACCCTGCACCACCATGGACACAGGGAGGTGACCGTCTCCGAGATGAACCTGACGAGACTAGACATCGTCAAGAGATTGGGTAAGATTTGATAAAATTGTCACTTAGGTAATAGGTAATACGGGCTGGTTTCCGCAACTCCACGTCAAAGCGCGTATTTTGCGTACGGGTGGGAAAAATCAGTCATTCGATCCACCCCAGCTCCTCAAAGAAGGCCAGCAACGTCTTGGCGTTACCGGCAATCTTGCGTAGGGTAACTGGGGAAATTGTCATTTCCATTAAGCCTCTTCCCCTTAGGAGCATTTTTATCGCGCGATAATAACGCAAGCGTTATTGCGATAATGCGTCCCGATTCCATGCACACAGCTACGTTTTTATCGTCCGATATTTCTAACGTCTGCGTGACCTACACTACAGGCGCCACACTAGCACTAAACCGTACTAACGTTATTAGTGCAGGTTTGTCTAAGCTCGCATGCGTTCTAATTCAAGTGTTCTAAGAACACTTATCGGAATATTGCAGGGAGCAACGCAAGCGTCTTTCTTCTATTGCGTCTTTATTATCGCTGCAGTGTGTAACTTCGCGGCCGTCCTAATACAAAAAGTAGTGAAAAAGATATCGCAAAATTTCCAATCACGACACAGATTCGCTAGCACATTTGCATCACTCTATAAAACTAGGCAGATTTATAGTCAAAGTTAAGAAGTTCATTAGGTTTGAATACATAATTATTATCATGATTTCTTTCTTTGTTTCAGAAACTGGCTTCAGGCTGGTTACACCTGACGTCTTGGCTAAGGAAGCTAAGGAGAACATTACCTACGATGTCATCATTGACTGCACAGGTAACGTTTTAGTCAAACTATTCGTTTTTGTTCAGTCTAAGTCTATATCCCTATAGAAAAATGGCGAAAAATCTCTCTCTCTCCGCAAATCGATCAATTTAACCAACATAACACAAATGGCCATAGCGGAAACAAAACGATGTTTTAAATTATTTTAGGGCTAAACGTATTAAGGCTTGTGGTGCCATTGGGCTTTAATATACATTTGGCATCCATGGCTATCAGCTCTGCTCCAATTTGCTGACTCGCTAATATTTTGACTATATGCTAGCTTTTTCTGGCCGACTCCTAGGCCCTTGCGTAGGAGTCGGTAAGAAATGGCCCTTGCCTTCCTTAAATTTTTCCATATTTTGCGATCCTCCTTCCAGTTATGATGAAATGGGACTATTTCTCGATATGTCTAGGTTGCCGGTAAGACTAGATCGCGATACGACTGTATCTAGTCTGTGTCTGTGGCCTACCTTTTCACTTCATCTCGTTATGTTTCCAGGAGTTGGCAAGGTGATGGAGATAAGCTTCAACTACCTGAGGGAAGGCGGCAAGTACGTGCTGTTCGGCTGCTGTCCGCCCACACATACCACCACGTGAGGATACTTCATTATTCTATACTATGTCATCTATAACAGAAGTCAATCTAGTCAGTTTTTTGGCCTTATATTGTAGTAGCGCTTGAAAAAAGAACTGCCTCGATGGTCTTGGTGTTACTGACGTGACGACTGTTGCATGCGGTCATAAGTAACAGGATAAAAGTTCCTCCAGACCGAATTTCAGGTATGGCGCTCAACCTCAGCGGAGACCAGCCTTCGGCACGAGAAAAATTATAGTGCAGGCGTTTGTGCGCGACACATGTGCACTCTCTCTTCCCTCACTCTCATAGTCCAATGGACCGGCAATCCGACACAAAAGGACAGAGCTCGGGCGCAGGGCCAACCGCCTAACGTGCTTTCCGGCAAATTCCGAACAGGGAAAAATGATATAGAGTCAAAGACAGATCTATATTATTCTATGTTGGTAAACGATGGCCCACGGAAATGGCTTGTTCTCCTACAAGGTAGAAACGAGTATTGATTTCCTCATTTGCACACGAAATGATTATTTATTTCAAGCTGGCTGTTCAACTATTCTGGGATTTTATGGTTTCGTTTAAGAAGTTTATTTCGCTCAAAAAGAATACAATTATTCACTTCTATGAAGAAAAACATAATAATTTAGATAAGCGACGGTTTCGCTTGGTATAAACTAAAATTAAGTTGGAAAACGGTAGAAACTTACAATTCAAACATTATTCAGGTGGTGCTTTAATAATCTTTTAAAAGTTGGAAGTGATTTTGATTCCTTAATTGTTTTAGGTATAGAGTTATAGAGTTCAGCCCCCTCATGTACTATAGTCTTTCTACCGTAGTTTGTCCTAGGTGCTCTTAAAATTATATGGCTAGCCTGCCTCGTCGTGCGCTTTTGAATTTTACCGGTTTGTTTTGAAACCGGACCCTAGTCCAAACCGATACAGACACTTTACTTTTTGAACTGAAAGCTTGACTTGATTTGCGTCACCTGGGTGTGGGATAATTCCCGGATGTGTCTTGTCTGTTCGACGTCCGTCCAGCAAAATATCAGCGTCAGGTATATTTGCCTGACACATGCTGAGCTGGACTCCCATTTGGTGCAACCCTATAAGAGCGTATAAACTGAAAGTAGGCAACGTCGCAAATAGCTGTCAAATATTTCGCTGTGTTTTTTTCACTTCGACGGCAGTCCCCTTGATTGGATAGGTTTTTTTTTTTTTATCTTGCATTTTCTTTCGAAGTAAAACGTCTGAACGCAAAATCAATCAAAAGTTAAAAATGAATTCATTAGTGAACTGATCCAACGATGTTGGATTGCGGGACTACCAAATTATCGAAAAATTCAATGAAAGAAGCGATGAACGTTCATCCCTTTATAATTTTGTTTGTGTCATTTGAACGTGGAGCAGTGTAGGAGTTGTAGGTCGTGGTTCGAGCCTGACTGGCGCTTTACTCTGTGTAAATTATGTCGTCACCACTGCTCTCATAGCAGCGAAGGAAAATAACGTGAGGGAACCGGCATGTCCTAGAACCAAATATTCAAAGACATGTGACATCTACCAACCTGCACTGGGCCAGCGTGGTGGACTGCGGCCCACTCTATCTCACAGAGGAGGCCTGTGTCCCAGCCGTGGGGACATTATAGGATTAATATGCATGTGAACTAAAATGAACCTGCGTCTGATAATATAAATAGGTATCATCACTTCTATGAGCACTTGATGGATAGTATTCTTACGCCGGGAGCAGCAAACTCTGCGTTACCGTGCTTCGGGTGACATTTATCGGCGATAAGCGTAAGTCCAGGGATGTGTGGCCGGCTTTAGGTTTCATCTCGATGGGTCTCTTGGATGCAATGAATGTCGCAGTGAGTTTTGCGGTAGGCATCAGAAATAATTTCAGATTAGTCTTGTGAGAACCCTGCGATGTTAATCGAGATTATGCATAGAGCCGGTTTTGTAAGTAGATTTTGGATTGATTCTTTACCCTGTTAAAGATCTACCACCTGGACATGAGTTGCCTTGGGTAACCTGGAAGTCTTTAAACAGACTCCGGACCCAGGTTGGTCGAAGCAAGGAAAACCTGTTTAGGTGGAGGAGATTCATAAACGACTCCGCCTTAGAGTGTAAATGTGGTGCTGTTCCACAAACGATGGGACACTTATTGTCGTGTCCTGAGTGACCTGTCAGCTGCATGTTACAGGAGCTGATGGACGCTAGTGATGGCGCCTAACACGTGGCTGAATTCTGGGCCGCCTATTTAGATTGACACCGACACTCTAAGCAGAAGAAGATCACTTCTATTCGTTACTCATTACTATTTCTTTTGTTTCAGCATCAACCCGTTCAACATTTACAACAAAGAGCTGACAGTAATTGGCGTGAAGATCAATCCTTTCAGTTTCCCCTACGCTATCAGCTGGCTCAAGGCTATGGGGAGCAGGTAAGCGTTCTTCTTCCTCTTCTTTAACATTCTCAATAGTTAATTTGAGCCTCTAATGGAAAAGTCAAATAATTTAATTCAAATAGGCTGTTGTAAGGCACTCTTGAACGTCAAAATTTACAAAAAAAAAAAAATGATTCTAGTCACCCCTTCCAAAAGGTAGTTTTTGTATGGAAAAGAATGAATGAATGAATGAATTAATTATGTGATAGATAGGTACATCATGGTGCTCATATTTTTATGAAATACCAATAGGGATGTTGACAAATAAATATTTTTTTGTTATATTATTAAAAAATATTAAGATAAGATAAGATGTTCGCCACTCTCCAACTTTAATGCGTTTTATCTTTTTATTAATATGATAATGCAAAAAATACGTGTCTAATATTTTTTTATTATCCGTCTGACGGACTAAACAGATTTTTTTTCCCCAGTCAACATCCCTATTAAGGGTCTTCACTTTTCAGATCTGTGTCAGGAAGGTCGGTAAAAGAAACTAAATATTTTCCATCTTTACAAAAATCTTTACAGCTTATCTTTACATAAAGACATTATAATTATTAGGGACCACGGGAGAATAATTACGTCAAGAGCGGTTTCCGAGACTAAGGGCTAACACAACCATTTGTGTGTTTATAACTACTTAATGTATAAACATTGCTTTAAGTTAAGTATATCACAAAGTTTTCTTGCTCCATTGCTCTTTCACGAAAGCACAAGAAACGTTAGAGTTGGCACTAACTATTGCGCAAACCATATTCAAAGAAAGTATTAAAAATTTACACCTAACAAATCCCAGCTAATGTAACCACAAAATTCAAAACCTATTGTCCGTGATCCGATTCATTAAAGTAACTCAGAAGCCATTACAATATTATGCTCTTTTTCAAGGTATCTGGATTACCACAAGCTCGGCGTGAAGACCTACCGTCTGTCAGAGTACGCGGCTGCCATGGAAGATCTGAAGAAGGGTACCGTTGCTAAGGCCGTGTTCAAGATTAACCAGGATTAGGCGATCAAAGTTACACAACGTGCTGCTACAATATGGCGACATTAATTTAACACGCGGTTATGGATATTGGCTAGTATTTAATCATAATTAAAAAAATTCAAAAGTAATTTTTTCAATTTAGGCTGATAATCAGCACGTTTCGAACGTCAAAGTTACATGGCACCTGGCACGCCCACCCTTCACCACTTCCTAGTGCTGTAGCTGGGAAGAAGAAGTGGCGCAACAAACTTCCCAGCAGCACAGCTGTCTGTTCAGTTAGAAAAGTTTTAATAAGGTAAAATAATTCGTACATAGTTTTTTTTTTTAATTTTCGAACGTTCTTCCGGCATAGCGCTCTCTCTTTCCTTCAACTCGCCTACTCTTTGCACGTTATTCGTTTTAATTTCATTGGCCTGCAATGTTATGTTCCATGACCCGGAAAATGACCTCTGCGCTACTGTTCTTTAAGTACAGGTTACTCCAAGATGCTATTTTAGAAAATTGTAAATAAGTAAGAAAAAAATACGGATTGCACTCCGGGAGTGCCGGCAGAAGTGAAAACTTGAATAATAACGTTGTGCATTTTTCCGTATTACGAATTTTCGATCAGGGTCACGTGTCCTGACGCGAGTTTAACATTTTTTACCCATCACAAAAAAGTGCACAACGCCGCTACAGAAGTTTTCACTTCAAAAAAATAGGTACTCAGCTGTATTCGGTTAGACTGGAAGCTGACCCCAACATGGTTGGGAAAAGGCTAGGCAGATTGATTGAATGAAATTAAAAATGAAACCGCGGAACCGTACACGTGTGTTAAATTAATATCGCCATTAAAACGGCACGCTGTATGATATACTAAATTAAATATTAATAGAAAATATAATATAATAAATGAAATAATAATATAAGATTATTATATGTTATTATTATTGTTCTTGTTTATTATTATTAGTTCATTAAATATTTGTTTTGTTGCTACTTATTCGTTTGTTTTATTAATATTTAAACCTATTTAATGTAAAGAGCATAAAATAGATGGAAAACGGTGGGCCCAAATGTAATTAGTTGATATATTATGATCTAAAAAAAATGACATATTTTTTTATCTTAGAATATAAAAAATCAGCTCAATTCTCAATCTGGGAGCGGAGAAATATGAAAAAGATAGTTTTCGTGAGATTATCGATATTGAGTTATCGATTACACTATTACAAAAGGAAAACCTTAGCACTAAGTAATTTACTCAAAGTATTGAAATGCACTATATCTATATTATGACGTGACCAGATCTTAGAATTGACCATTTCATGAAATGGCCAGCTAACATTGGCCATATCGTTAAAACGTCAACGTTTAATGATAATTATGTCAGTCAACGTTTGTCCATATCATTAATGTAGGATATCCATGGTGTAAGGTGTAGTAAAAATAGCCAAGTAACTGCAACCAACTTGGAAGTAGCGTTCACCAACCCTTGCTTTCACGACCCTTGAACTTGAACAACCCTTGTTTTCACACTGAACACCGAAGATCGCTTACACGTCTGACTTGGAATTGTTATTTTGGATTCTATCGTCGCCTTAATTTGGATTGGAAATTGTTGAAACAATAACAGTATCAGGAGGTGATATCCTGTGTGTACTGTGTTCTATCACTTCGAGGGACTGTAATGTTTAATTCTGCTCATTCCTATCATTTTTCATCTCGTTACATTCAGGACCAAGATTCAGATTCCGATTCCATCTCCATTAAAAGGATTAGGGATATCTCACTAGATGGGGGATGAGGAATATGATGGAGATTTTTATTTTTGGGGGGTTTCTGGCGGGATTTCTCATTTAGGGATTATTTATTAGTTTCTAAGTTCTCATCATCATCATCATTTCAACCATAGGACGTCCACTGCTGAACATAGGCCTCCCCCAATGATTTCCAAATCGGCCGGTTGGAAGCAGCCTGCATCCAGCGGCTTCCTGCGACCTTTATTAGGTCGTCTGTCCACCTTGTGGGTGGACGTCCTACGCTGCGCTTGCCGGTACGTGACCTCCATTCCAGAACCTTTCTGTCCCATCGGCCGTCAGTTCTGCGCGCAATTTTGGTAGGGTTGGCACAGGAGGATAAAGTTAAACGACGTTGAAGATGTCTCAGCAGTAGATAGGTATAAATTGAATGCTCTGAGTTTCTTGTAGACATACATTCTCACACTGGCTCGAACTCGAACACTACATCGTTTAAAGCTGTCCGGCGAGATGATAATTATGTATATTATCTTTTACAAAACTTGCTTATGATAAAACAATATAACTAAGTAGGTACTTATCGCATTTGTTGAATTGCGAATTTAAAGTTAGTAATTACGCTTAGGTATTAAATTGCGTTTTTTTTTAATTATTGTCAAGTTTTTAATTAATTTGGTGGTTCACTATGCCTATGTCAATTTAAGCTCAAAATTTACCTACTCTGTTACCTTGTTCTAAAATCTTTACTAACGTGTATAATAAATAGCAATAGGCTATAGATAATTGCAAGACTTGCAAGACTCTTGCTGCAAGACCAAGACCAAAACCAAGTCCAAGACCAGGTGTATTGACGCAAGACCAAGACTGGTCTAAGTCTCGTCTTGGTCTTGCATTTGGGCAACACTAAGCACAACGTGGCGTGAACAGAATAAACCTACCGTCTTGTATAATGATAAGTTTTTTTTAGCAACATCAATTCATGAAACAAGGCCTTTAATCTGCTCCAAATTAATCTCTGTCTACCTGTGAAAACTACATGAAAATCCGTTCAGTAGTTCCGGAGATGTGCGCAAACAGACAGACAGACAGACCCCGGATAGTGCTGTTTTATTGTATGTATAGATATAGAAACAAAAACTGAATGTGGTTGTAGCATGTTCACTTAACGATTACGGAAAACCAACATTATTGGCTTAAGAATTTTAACATGATTGGTGCTCTAATCAGTTTCATGCAAATTTGATCCGTACTTCTTAGAAGATAGAATTCTCTTTATTATTTACACCATAAACATTACAGGTTTAAATGTAGAAATTTTACACAGGCTGACAATGGGCGGTCTTGTCGTTAAAAGCGATCTTGTAAAGACAACATTTGGATGGATTAAAGGGAGAAGGAAAGAGAATACTGCAGGTAGTCAGTGATGTACTATTTACATATAGATACAGTAAACACATACATACTACTCGTAAAGCATATACTTATCAATATAAATATATCAATCAATCTGCCTAGCTTTTTCCCAACTACGTTGGGGTCAGCTTCCAGTCTAACCGGATGCAGCTGAATACCAGTATGTTATATGGAGCGACTGCCTATCTGACCTCCACTACCCAGTGACTGGGTAATACGATACCCCTTGATAAGACTGGTTGTCAGACTTTCGAGCTTCTGACAACCCGTAACGACTGTCAAAGATCCACGAATGACAGCCGGGACCAACGGCTTAACGTGCTTTCCGAGGCACGGAGGAGTCTCAGTATGTACATATGGTCACCCATCCACGGACCAACCCCGGCAAGCGTAGCTTAACCTAATAGATCGACCCGTGCGGCTGTTATTACTTAGCCACGAGCTCCTCCATTTACATTACATATACAATATATAATATATACATACAATGTATGCTAGAAGAGATTTCTTTAGAAATAAGTAACACCTGTAGGTACGTAATTTTTTCTGTTCTTTTCTTCTTGTCTGTGCATTATGTGTACATAAATGGTTAAATAAATAAATAATTATCTAAATAAATATAAAATAATAAACATGAAACAAGAGCAACATTATTAATAATAATAATTACTCACACTATTAACATACCTACATACTTCCAAACACAGTTACGATATACGAGTAATACGGTTATCACGCTATCGCTAAATGTCACCGGGTCAGAGATGGTAATCTTCCCATTGTGTGGATCCTCCGTATAGGACCCTATTGGAAAGGTCTTGTAACGGTTGGGTTGGTTCCAGGTAAAAGTCTTAGTAATCCATGCTTTTATATAACATCACGCTTGCATCTCCGAAGGAGTTGTCAGAGGCGTAAGAATTATTCAACTTTATTTCATTGTTATAATCCCATGTAAAAAAATAATTTCAAAAACTAAAAAACGCCGACTGCAAAAATGCTTAAAGGAGAATTAAAACAAGCATTATAATTTATAACTTAATTTTGGTATTGCAGGCGGGACAAACCTATAACCTGAAATATTGTGTAACTTTTATTTGTCCCCGCCCCAATAACGACATATATCATTCATCAAAATTGTTTCAGCTGTTTAATAGTTACGTGGGAGCATAGAAACGGATAAACTCAAACTCAAACTCAAAGCATTTATTTCAATTAAACCATTTACAGGCACTTTTGAATTGTCAAGGAGTCAGTCAGTCAGAAATATGAAGCTAGATGCCCATTCCAAAGCGTAGGTTCCTATGGAGAAGAACGGGCAAGAAACTCCACGGACACTCTTTTTAAAAAAAAAAGAGTGTCCGTGGAGTTTGTGTGGATATTACATACATACAGGTCAAACACACAGCTCTCTTTTTTTGGTTAGCCGCAGTTTGGTAAAAAGGTTCTGGAGTGGCGACCACGTACTAGAAGACGTGGCGGTTGAAGGCCTCCCACAAGGTGGACCGATGACCTTGTGAAGGCCGCAGGAATCCGCTGGATGCGGGAAGCACAGATCCAGTCGAAGTGGCAGGTCAGGTGTATGTCCAGCAGTGGACGTCTTTCGGCTGAAATGATGATGATGAAATCTCATGAATTAATCGTCCTGGGAATCTAACTCAGGACTGGAAACTACAATCCCGAGCATGTTTTTCAATCCCGGGATTGCGGGGCTGTCACGGGATTAGATTATGTGGTTTCTAATAAGGATCATTTTAAAAAAAAAAGAGTAATTTCTTAAAAAATGTTTTTAAGAATATTTTATTGAAGTATTCCGAACGGGGAAGTCCCTTCTTTCTAAGTACTACGACAAACATTTTCACAATTCCTTCACATCAAAGCACATTATGTCATAAAAATAGCTTTATCACATTAAAATCTTCAATAATATTCCAAAAGAAATAAGGGAACTCCCTCTAAAACACTTTAAATCCAAATTACACTTATGGCTTATTGAAAATTGTTTTTATAGTGTAAAAGATTTTTTTGATAAAAAAGTAACATATAAATATAAGTTAAGATAATGAGTTTTAATTATATTACTTTAAGTACCTATTTATTATTGTTAAGATTTCAAATAGATGCGAAACCCTAATAACCAATGTTATTAGACATGTGAAAAAAAAATGTGTTATACTTATAAAATGTTTTTATTTTATATAACATGTTTAAATATTTGTATGCCAGTCCATGGCGAAACATGTAAGATCAAAACTATATTATAAGACCTTAATGTACCATGTTTTAAAGCAAATAAATATATTCTATTCTATTCTATAACACATTATGAGGGCTGTACCTGTGTAGTACGTATCATACGGCGTATCAAAGGGTTGTTTTTTTTTGTCATTATGTAATAAACGCTATTATAGACCATTTTGTTTGTTTGTGTATGTGAGTTTAAATGTTTGTAAACGCACCCACGATACAGGAGAAATTCCTAGTGTTAACGTTTTTAAAAATAATAAAAAAAACAGCATTTTAGCTTGCTGTTTTAGGTAGCTCTAGAGTAAAGTGACTGGTCTATTAATATATTCTAGGCGAGGTCATTGTTAAGGCGCAACGGACTACGGAATGTAAACTAGACCTGTTTGTGGCAATCCCGAAAATCCCGAGATTAGTTAAGAACAGTCCCGGGATTTTCGGGGTCAGAAAACGGCCGGGATCCCGGGATTGTATTCTCTACTCAGGACCCTACCCTCAACAGTTGCAGCTTCCCTTAAAACTGTTCTATTTCAATCATAAGTTTCAATATGCCGTATCCGATACAGGAAAATAACACAAAAACATGCCTTAACATGTACTAAATAATTTAATTTATGTATTTGTGAACTGCATTGATAATATAATATGTTGATTGTATTACATTTGTCATACAAAGAATTTAAGTGATTCATTGGCAGGGGTCGGTAACATTCGGCATGTTCAGAGTCCGAGGTGGGCACTGCATCTTATAAAAAATATCTAGATATACATACTCGTAGTGTGGCAAGTGAATCAATATTCTTTCAAAGATTTTTGCTAAATTAAAAACTTAAAAAAAAGAAATTATTGACTTTAAAAAAGTCATTGGCCAAAAACGAAAATATAGAACCAAAGACACCGACTTCCGAAATTAAAGTTATTTTGCTTTTTAGTGTTTTTGATGTTGGTTATTTTTTTTTGGAAAAAAAGGTTTTTTTTTTTTTTTTCAGTTTTTAGTTGTGGTACCTACCCCACACAAATTCGAATACCACTACCTGCTATGTAAATAACAGTGACTTGTTATATCATCCATAGAGACTGTGAGAAAAATACGTATTATTGAAGCTAACTGAAAAACTACCCAAGCAAAGTTAACAAAACAATACTTAAAACCTAAAAAAAAAAAAAAAAATCGTAATGTGCGGAGTAATCACGTAAGAAACATACAACAACAAAAAAAAAGTCGAATTGAAAACCTCCTTTTTGAAGTCAGTTAATTAACTGGAATTTCCGAACCGTCCTGGGCCAGCATTGCACGTAAACTATTAGTTTTGAGCCATTTACGGTCGTAACGCTTGGGTCATGGGCCCGAGTGCGCGTCTCCTTTTTGAGGAGATTTCTTGTCGACACTTCGCGTGCAATGCCGAGAGGGCTGCCTCGTTCTTTGGCCAATTTGCATTACCATTCAATGTGGCAATGCTGCAGTCTTCTGTGCACGTTTCCGGATGACAGCGACGTGTAGAACTACTTTGACGCCTAGATGACCTTGGTTTTATTTAATATTCCTTTTTTTTACTATTACATTAAGATTAGCAAGTCAGCAGCTTAGTAGCGCGGCTGAGTTGCCCAGGGTGTGACGAAAGATAACTTAATAACAACATTGCGGTAGTTCTTCTATTGCACCATCAACTCATGCCAATACGAGAAAATAAGACTATTCAGCAACCACGAGAAATCTCGTTAGATATTACCAAAATGTTGCGCACCCCTTAAAATCCACCGGCATTGTGTTGTCAAACATGAGATGCGATCTTCACAACAGTTAACTGAATATTTTGCTAAAATGTCACTGGGGTGTTGCATGATTCATCTTTCATTTATTTTTATTTCTTCTAGAAGGTATTATTAATTTTCTGAATCATCTTCATCATTTCAGCCGAAAGACGTCCACGACGGTTCTGGGATTCCCGCATACAGCGGATTCCTGCGGCCTTCTCCTTCATTTTCTGAATGATCTTGGTCATTAGCTCCATCCTCGACTACCAGCCACCTTTCCTAAATCGTCACTCCATCTATATAAATTTAATTCTGTAAGTAAGTCCAAACAAAAACTTTCACACGTCAATAATTATTAAAAATATTATGGGGTTAGTGTTTCCGACTACTCTGAAAAGATACACCGAAACGAATTCAGAGGTCAAAGTCTCTTTTAAAGTCCATAGCCAGACATAATCTTGGACCATGTAAGGACCTTATAGATTAGTTTCTGAAATGGCCTTTTGAGGAAAAAACCACCCAGATTTGAGAGGACTTGTCCAGTCAGTGCACGCATTTGTTAGTACCTACGCATCGATTCGACAAAAAATACCAAAGAATGGACATTGGGGAAGTAATTAAATTGCCAGACCATCATTACTCCTAGCCGGAGGGCATCCAACTTATTGTGATTCTTACTCCTCAACTTTACTTACTCCTCTCAAGATTACGTCTAATCCAACAGTCATCGGTTCTACGGTTAATATGGCCGGCCCATTGCCACTTCAGCTGGCTTATTCTGTGGCCTATATCGACTAACTGGTTCTCGTTCGGATCATTTTAATCCGGATTCCCCGAGATCAAAAATATCAATAAAAACGGAATATTATTTTCAACGTCTGTCCATTGCAAAACAGTTTACTAGCATCTATCTTCGATACAGTTAATTCAATACGAAATGTCACTCGTTGCATGATTCATCCTAATTCGAAAGTAGAGCACTTTAGGACAATCTTTTTTATTATTGACTTTCATGAGTTGTGACGATTCGTTATGATCTTAAGGGTCTTCACCAGGAAATCGTGCTAAGGGTTTTAGATAAGTTAATATAGAAAACGAAAAGTAGTAGCTACAAAAAATTATTAAAACCGGCCAAGTGCGAGTCAGACTCGCGCACGAAGGGTTCCGTACCATTGGTGCCGATTCTCTTGTCACAAATGCGTCTAAACTAGACTAAAAATCACCAAAATTTAGTTTACTCCTGTCAAACGATGATTTCCCATTCTGAAATAGACTAAAGTGGCACAACTTAAGTATATTTTAGTTTGACAGCACTAAGATTGTACTGAGATTAATTTAGTGAAAATGACAATTTTGCTATTCTGAATTTGACGTTTTTCACCTAAACTTTTAATTGTATAACTAATTCTGACCATTTTTAGTCGCTACTGAAAATGGTGTGGAATACTATTAGTTGTCATGAACTAAAATTCACACGAACGTCTCGACTTCGGGTGCAAAAACAGTGTTGTACTGGATTTTTTTCTATTCTTTTGCTTATATCTCGAAAATGGTTTGTCCTATCGCAAAAATAATGAAAATTTCGACCCCCTTTATGAAACCCTTATACCCCTAATACTCATCACGTAGGTAATATTTTTTTTATTTTCCATACAAATATTGAAAAATTCCATATAAAACACGTCGAGGTTGCCCCCACTGCGCGCCTCCGGCTCTAAAAAAATTCACGGGGTAGGGCAAACAAGTATGTACCACGTGGAGTCGCAATTGTCAAATTCAATTGTTGAGTCAAAATATTTTTTAAATTTAAAGACGTTTTACTACAGAATAGCTTTAAGATTCTCATAGTCAAAAGTAAGGAATTTTAGTGATAGTTAGTTAGTTTAGTTCGGTGTACAAGAGAATCGGCACCATTATCTATAAAAACGTCAAAAACATCATGTCTGTTGTATGGGAGCCCCCTTTAAATATTTATTTTATTCTATTTTTAGTAAGTATTTACATACCAACCAATATATTTTATGATATACATATATCATACGGTTCATGAGACACAGCCTGGTGACAGAGTCAGACGGACAACGGAGTCTAAGTAATAGGGTCCCGTTTCACCCTTTGGGTACGGAACCCTAAAAACGTCTGGCTAGGTCAAGAGTTTCACCAGTCACTGAAAAAATCGGATGGAGGAATAACCTTGCAAAAGATTGTTAAAAAAAAAAACACTAAAAACGTGCAAACAGAACTGCCATATATTGATAACTTTAAGAAGTCACCTAAACTTAAATAAAGTCAACAAGGAAGAGTGAACCCACAGATTTTTTCAGTTTTCCATAACATTACTTCTGTTTTGCGTAAGAAGTTCGGTTTTCTAAATTTTCACGGTCACAAAAATGTTATATTGACTCGTTGGTTAAAATCCACAAGTGCCGTAATGCCCTGGATGGCCCTTGGTGACTGGCTAACATTGCCACGGCATGGCATGAGCATTCTAGTTCATGTTGATAGGAAAAGAAGAATGTGAAATTAAAGAGAAGTGAAGAAGGTAATATTGACCGACTCGCGACTGCAAGGGTATAATAGTACATTAGTACTGCGGAGTGCGGCCTGCAAAAAGGCCCATCAATGCCTGGTTGCGGCCAAGGTTTGTAAAGTACTTTTTTTTAAATGCGCGGAATTTCAAAGCAGCAGCGTAAGCAAATTAATTACCCAGTTACTGGATTTTGGAGGTCAAATTGACTGACTTCCTCTAGGTCTGCAGATTTCTTCGCGATCCTTCACTTGTGAGGTCCTAGATCAGTTTCCATGATTGGGTTTTCTGTTGAGCGTGTATTTCATAGTAATAATTACTGGGGAAAGCGAAAAAACAGTTAATGTATAAAAACATAAAACACAATACACCCTTAACATAATCATTATTAACCAATCCATACGTATACTGATCTCAGAAAGCGAATAACAAAGTGACTCATACGAGGAACACTATCGAAATCTGTTGAGCAATTTCCGAGATGAACGACGAAAACTTTCTCTCAACTTTTCGATTACCTTGTATTGTTTAATAATCGAACCGACGACCGGGAAGAATGTTGGTTACTGGGTCATTGGGGGACAGACAATGGTCTGTGCGGTCCATTGTGTGAATGATGTGGGAGGATGGGTCATTAGCTTTTTAAAATGGTGGCCTTTGTAGTATCAGACACAACACGAGGTGAGCTCTGTTGTCATATATGTTTTTCTTCGAACTGCAGACTATTTTTTTTGGGATTAGTCCCACTGGATTATTTACATTCTACAATGGATCTATCATTTTCTGGTTATGAAAATAGGTATTTCACGATTTTCTCAAAGGTTGGTAAAGCGTTTTGAATGCCTCGTTGGTATAGTGGTCGCAAGGGTTATTTCTGAGCATCAGGTCTTGGGTTCGATTCCCGGACCGGGCTAAGTGTTATTGAGCTTTTTCATCTCGAATTTCTCAGTAGCGTGAGTCTGGATTCGTGCCCGGTTGATGGCAATGAGCTCGCCCCCTATTACATGTGACTTAAGCATTATTGGCGAAATAGGGGTATACTGTAGGCACACAGCCTAACCCTTAGAGGAATGAAAACGTGATGATATTTGTGGTAAAAAACATTAGGAATTGCAAAATGGATTTGCAAGATGGTCTCTTGTCGCGGTTGTAACCACTTTTCGTCAATTGGACCATCCTATTTCAATACTCCAAAATTATAAACCTATTTTTATTAAACAAGATGGCTTCATCCTATGACTATCCGTTGAAAACAAAAAAAAACATGTCCGTTGAATAATAAAATGCTTTTGACCAAGTCAAAAACTCAACCACACAGATCGTAATTTGATAAGCAACTCCGCGGTATTAAAGTAACATAAAAATGATAAATTGATCAAATCATTGTACATTACCATAACGGTCTATCAATGTAACATTATTATAACAATATTATTAAATGATTGATGATTTTATGTCATAGCATATAACGGAGCTGAACTTGCGGTCAAAACTATCACGCATTTATTCTGAGAAAAATAAGCAGAGATGTAATGTAAGATCGGTCTATCATAGTAGGTACAGTTAATTTAGTCAATAACTGTTAACATAATCTGCTTAGCCTTTTCTCGAGTATGTTGGGTCAAAGTCAATTTTTTTTTTCAATTAAGCATAAAAAAGGCAGTTTTGAAAGTCAAAATTATAAAATAAATAAAAAAAGATTCTATTCGCCCCTTCCAAAAGCTAGTTTTCGTATAGAGAAGAAGAAGAAGAATGTTGTCACAATATCTTGTGTAATAATAGTTATATGTGAAGACGATGCACCTAGAAAAAGATTACTATACCACGATATGAAAAATGAAGGAATGACAGATAAATTCACCGGAACGCTGCGGTTGCTCTATCGGTTGGAAAACCCACACACATAAAAAAGCAATACTTGTACAGTCCCTAATCTTTCCCATAATAGACTATGGTGATGTGTGTTACTATGACCTGAATGCAGATCTCCTCAATAAACTTGACCGCCTTCTAAATCTGCATTCGATTCGTTTTCAATCTTCGTAAGTATGATCATGTGTCTGCGCATCGATTGCTTTTAAAATGGTTACCCATACGTCAGCGCAGAGAGTTGAGGGCTCTGTCAATGTTGTATTCTATACTTGACAAACCCACTTCTCCTTCTTACCTGACTTCCCATGTTCAATACCTATGCTCTGCCCATAGCAAAAATCTTCGTTCTACAAACAATCGTCTTCTACGATCCCGCTCTGGTTATATTCACTCTTCTTTCTTTGTCCAGGTGGTACTTCTTTGGAATGCGCTTCCTCTGAACATCAGGATGGCAACCAGTCGGTTATCTTTCAAGTTAAAGGCACGTGAACATATTATTCGTGAAAATTCTTTGCAGCGCTGATTTGCTGGATTTGTTTTCTCCTCTACTTATCGTTATTTCTCCTGACAAAGTTTATTCGGTCTATACTCGTATGTAATGTAGTATTAATTTTCAAGTCCTGCCATGTTTTGTCTCTGCACCACCCTAAGGTTGACTGGTAGAAAATGCCTCAGGCATTAAGTCCGCCTTTGTACAGTATTTTTTAACCTGTGCATAAAGTTTTAATAAATAAATTATGTGATAGAAGCAAGGTGCTCACAATTCGGTGGTCGGCCCAGTCTAACCGGATGCAGCTGAATACCTGTATTTTACATGGAGCAATTCCTAGCTGACCTCCACAACTCAATTATTGAGTAACATGATACCACTTGCTAATAATGGTTGTCAGACTTTCGGGCTAATGACGACCCGCAACAACAGTCAAAGATCTACAAATGACAGCTGGGCTTAAGAGTCCTATTATATTTTTGACGCAAATTCATGACTTTTGACGTTGTATTTTTCAGCAGCAGTAAGATATTTGAATTATTTGATTATGAATAACGATAGTGCCATTCTCTTTATTTTAAGTTGGAGTTACAAATTTTTACTTTTCTTTTCGTGTAATTTACTATGAATATTTTACGAACTCAGTTTACAAGGGAAAACGTCGGCAATGGAACTTTGACACACACACACACACATCACATCACATTCACATTGTTCACATTGTTTCATTCAGTTCTAATAAAAGCGAAAGTTACTAAACGATAAATTGAATCTTTCTTTTCTAGAATTTCTTTAAATTCCTTGAGTTTTCAGGGAAAAATCGTAAAGAAAACGAATAAATGTCTTGATTCAGCGTAAATTATATTCCAAATAAACACAATGAAATCAAATAAACTAATATGATATAAAACTTCGATCTACAGTGAATACGTTTCATTAGTTTACAAAATTACAATAAATAAAATTAAAGTACTATAAATTCCGCGTCAATTCAGCAAATTACACGAAAATAATGTGTAACTCCAACTTACAAGAAAGAGAATGGCACTATAGTTATTATAATCAAATAATTAAAATATCTTACTGCTGCTGAAAATTACATGGTCAAAAATCATGAATTTCCGTAAAAAAATGTAATAGGACTCTTAACGTCTTTCCGAGGCACAGAGAGGTTGTGGTATGTAAAGATGGTCACCCATCCACGGGCCAACCGCGGCAAGCGTAGCTTAACCTGATCGATCGACCCGTGCTGTTATTACTTCGCCAAAAGTTTCATTTCAAATAGTCAATAACTGTTACATTCTCCGTAATTTTTATTTTTTTAGGTACTTAGTTCTCTATAGCTACATCGGTCTTGAGGTTGCAAGCACGACTGCTGTGCGGAAGGGTTAATTGCGTAAAATTAATTTCGTTATTGAGCAGACAAAACGAACATATGAAGTAATGGATTATCCTTCAAAATCATTCAGATTGTAATTGAAAGTTGTTACACTGGCCCACTAGCGCGTTTCTGAGATAGCTAAATAACTCGGAGTTAATAACTAACTCAGGGTTAGGCTCGGGCCACCGTCGGCGCGGGCTTGCGGACGGTGAGCAATGGGTAGCTCGCCGTCCGGTAAGGACCAGGCCCGGGTCGACGGCGCGTTGCGTTCCACGCGCGCCTCAAAGATACGTCAGCACAATTGAAGGGGTCCGATAGGACTGATGCCTGCCGGAGTTTCGGGAAATGCGCAAGTGATGGACCATAGGATGCTGGTTAGATCAGTAATATTGAATTTTTCATTTTTTTGGCAATTATTCAACCTGGATTTGTGTTCGGTTAATGGCAATAGGCTTTCTTCCAATTACAAGGCACTTCATTACATAACTATAGTGACGTATATATGTGAAGTATACATACGACACGTGGGGCAGTGTAGGCCGCTCATTCGTCAACGCTCACCGCGTCCCGTCTCTCATTCGTTAAACCTGCCCCTCGCCTCGCCGTGCATTCCTAAGACGTGGTATGGGATGCTCGGTCTAACTATAGTGAAATTATTATAAGTTATAGTCACCTGCTAGTGTTCAAGGCGCCATTCTACTCGTTATACTGAACAACTTTCCCCATGAACGAAATTTCCGATTCACGAGAAAAAAGCTATGCAACAATAGACAGTAAATTTCGATGCTGATGAAAGGGGATACCTACACTATTCATACTGGTCCAGCTCGATTTTCATCAAATTTACACTTAAAATAAAATAAAAACTTTTTTACAAAAAAAAAAAACTACATCCAAAAAAAAAACACTACAAAGTGAAAAATAACTGATTTCGGAAGTCGGTGTCTTTGGTTTTGTATTTTCGTTTTTTTGCCACCGACTTTCGAAATCAGTTATTTCAGGAAAGTAGAATCTACTTTCCAATAAAAAAAAAAAACATCAAAATCGGTTCATAAACGACGAAGATATCCGCGAACACACATAAAAAAAAAAATATACGGTCGAAATGAGAAACAGGAGGTTTCTCAATTCGACCGTATACAGGGTGTCCAAGAACCTGGCGTCCAACTGGATTCCCACGATGCCCCAAGTTCTAACAGTACTCAGAAAAATATTTTAAAAAATCCACCCCATGTACTTACAGAATTATACTGATTTAAAAAAAAAAGGGGAAATGAGCACCCTGTGACATACTTTTGAATGCTGTGACTGCTAATGCTGATAATTTCGATATTTCTTGGAGGTTTTGTAATCTAGGGTATTGCTGTGTCTAAATAGAATGTAAAAATAATGTACTTATTGTACCATTTTAAAATAAAATATTATTTTAACTAAAGGTGATATGGAAAACTATTGAATTTCGCAACTTTGACCGACTGTAGTGTAAAAAAAATGTACCAAAATAGTATGGCAAGTGACGTCAAATTTTGACGCGTTTATTCCTCTTTTTAAAAAGGTATAATACTTACACATTAATTTGAAAAAAAAAATTTTTGATAATATTTTTACTCAACAACCCAATTTTTACGATGTCTTACAGAATTCTTAGAAAGAAAAATTTACGACGAATTGAATCTAACCTCTAAAGAATTACTATTGTATGCTCATAAAAATAACAACAGGCCTCTCAAAAAACAGGTTAGACCGTAAGGGACGGTATGTGCATGCATCTCACCATAGTGATTCGTTATTACAACAGGAGGGAGCAAGACAGAAACTATCTTTGCGATTTGCTGGTTCTTCTTTATGGTACCCCATTATTCAGGTAAGAGTGAGGGAGAAAAAGGTTAGAGGTGCGAGTGAGATAGATAGTGACGCTATCTGGGATCGTGCTATTTAGGATAACAGTACGGTCAGTACGCGTCACTGCCTCCTGCCGTTACTACGCACCTCTCTCTTATTGTTACCATTGATCACGTACTACGATTTAAAGCTTTGTTTATTGGACTCGATTACTCTTTGTGCTCTGGACTTTGAAACGAACTCTTTACGACGACCTTTGCCTGTGTTTGGACAGTTTGTGTTTTGTGTGTGCTACCATGGTGACCTACACTCCGCAAGAATACGCAAATATGCACTACATTTATGGAGAATGTAGAGGTAATGGACGAGCTGCAGCGAGACTTTACAGAGAAAGGTATCCGAGGGCTACGCGATATCCCGACCATCGAGTTTTCATTAATGTGCACAGATCACTATGTGACGGGCGGTTCCCCAATCAAGTAGCTGGTGAAGGACGACCCGTAAATGACTTCATACGCGATGAAGTTTTAGAGGCGGTGTCGGCAAATCCAAGCATCTCTGTGCGAGGAATAGAAGCTGATACGGGGATACCGAAGAGCACAGCACACAGTATTCTCCAAAAAGAAGAATATCATCCGTACCACGTACAGCGAGTGCAAAGTCTTTTACCTCGAGACTATCCGAGCCGAGTCGCGTTTTGTGAAACAATCCTGCAAAAACATCGAGAAGACGAAAACTTTATCGACAAAATTTTGTGGTCAGATGAATCAACATTTAAGAAGGATGGCTACATGAACCTACACAACTTGCACGAGTGGCATGTGGAAAATCCGCACTTGATGCGAGAAGATAGATCCCAGTACCGGT
The DNA here is from genome assembly GCA_963853775.1 of Xanthia togata. Taxonomy (NCBI): domain Eukaryota; kingdom Metazoa; phylum Arthropoda; class Insecta; order Lepidoptera; family Noctuidae; genus Xanthia; species Xanthia togata. Next base: position 5,665,653 of record OY970817.1, on the reverse strand, counting down.
TCAAAGTGAACATGTGGACCGGTATTCTCTGTGGGAATATTATTGGTCCATTTGAGATGCCCGAGAATTTGACTGGCGAATCATATTTAAATTTTCTTCAAAATGATTTGCCAAACTTACTAGAAGAGACCCCACCAGATATGTGGTTCCAACACGACGGCTGTCCAGCACATTTTCGCGTATCCGTTAGAGAGTTTTTGGACGAGCAATACCCGAACAGGTGGATTGGGCGATCAGGAACAATCCCGTGGCCAGCCCGCTCACCTGACTTAAATCCGCTGGATTTTTTTTTCTGGGGAACTATGAAGGAGCTCGTTTATGCGAAGCCCATTAATGACATCGCTGACCTTCGTGAGAAGATAACACAAGCAGTGCAGGTGATACGTCAAAAAAGTTACTCGCGAAACATAAAGCGGTCCTTTTTAAGGAGAGTGAGAGCTTGTATTGCCGCGGGTGGTCAACATTTTGAACATTTATTGTAATAAAATATCTTTAAACTAACATTCTTTGCTTTTATTCTACTGGGAACCCATCTACCTGTGTGTATTTCCTTCTTGCTCACTCTTGGAACCGAAGTAAATAATAGTAGTAACATAACAGTTTCTAAGATAAGAAAGGGTCCGACAGTTACCGTTAGTAGGTAGGCACTTCGTAAAAATTGGGTTGTTGAGTAAAAATATTATCAAATTTTTTTTTTTCAAATTAATGTGTAAGTATTATACCTTTTTAAAAAGAGGAATAAACGCGTCAAAATTTGACGTCACTTGCCATACTATTTTGGTACATTTTTTTTACACTACAGTCGGTCAAAGTTGCGAAATTCAATAGTTTTCCATATCACCTTTAGTTAAAATAATATTTTATTTTAAAATGGTACAATAAGTACTTTATTTTTACATTCTATTTAGACACAGCAATACCCTAGATTACAAAACCTCCAAGAAATATCGAAATTATCAGCATTAGCAGTCACAGCATTCAAAAGTATGTCACAGGGTGCTCATTTCCCCTTTTTTTTTGAAATCAGTATAATTCTGTAAGTACATGGGGTGGATTTTTTAAAATATTTTTCTGAGTACTGTTAGAACTTGGGGCATCGTGGGAATCCAGTTGGACGCCAGGTTCTTGGACACCCTGTATATAATATTTTTTTTTTGAAGTCGGTTAAAAAGTAAAAGCAGGTGAATTTGTGGAAGGATAGCTTTTGCCTGCGGCTTCACCTGCGTGGATGTCAGACAATAGCCCACGGGAACGTACGAGTACTACCGGGATTAAAAGTAGGTACATACCATACGTGTTTATCCAGGTAAACAATATATTAATTCCGTAAATTTTTTTTTTTTTTTTCAAAGTTTCAACTTACTAGCTGTTGCCCGCGACTTTGTCCGAGTTCCAGGATAAAAAGCCTATATCCTTCTCCAGGTCATGGTCTACCAATGTACTAAATTTCATCTAAATCCGTTCTGCCGTTGAAGCGTAGCAAACAAACCAACAAACAAACTCACTTTCGCATTTATAATATTACTAGCTGTGCCCCGTGGTTTCACACGCATAAGTTTCGATCCCGTGGGAATATCGGGATAAAACGTATCCTATGTGTTAATCCAGGCTATAAACTATCTGTGTGCCAAATTTTATCCAAATCCGTTCAGTAGTTTTAGCGTGAAGAAGAGACAAACATACACTCACAAACTTTCGCCTTTATATTATTAGTGTGATATAGTTAGGAATTAGGATGCATGCGCAGTTGACTGTACGCTCTTAACTGACTTGTAAGATAAGATAAGATAAGATAAGATAATTTTTATTTGTCAAAAACATGTGTAGGTTTGTGTGGGTATGTTCAAAAAAATAAAGTTTCAACATGTTTTGACTGGAAAGGCGTACAAATACCATATTATTAGCTTGAAACAATAAAATCATGCAGTTACATTAAATTAATAGAACATTTCAAATTAATACAGTAATTAATAAAATAAAAGATGTCAAAAGTAAAATAACAAAATAAAAAAATGTCCATAGTGCATCATTGAAAATTTATACAGCAATAATAAAAACTGACTAAATAACGTCATTTAAATAGTCGGCAACATTATAGTAGCATTTATTTACTAGAAAATTCTTCATAGTTTTATTAAAATTGTCAATATTTAAATTTTTGTATGCCTTTGGTACCTTGTACCTTGTGCATCATGTCTTTTAGCACGTTCGTAACCTTTGACTAAATTAATTATTGGGAAATCAGAACAGCATACAATTTTCCTTGTTTATTCGTAAACAGGGTTAACATAATCTGGGCTAGGTCACAAAAACTAGGTTTGCTCTGATATCACAGTTTCTATGAGCCGTAACCTTGCACTACTTAGGACCTATAATGGCACATATAATTAGTATGTAATTAAAACCATCACACTATTATAAACTTTAAAGTGGCAGGCTGCAGACAAGGTGCACATAAACAAACAAAGTAGAACTATGTTCAGATTCCGAATACAACGGTACGAGGATCTTTGGCGCTCTGCTCTCGACCATTTTGGTCGAGAGCAGAGCATTGAACGAGGCAGTTATAATTTAATCCTAGATTGGAGTCAATTGTCACCAGCAACTACACTCATACAGCTGCCTTATTGGATACCAACGTCAAAAAACTAAAGAAAAGTGTTGAACAACATGTTTGAATCATGAAAATACATTAGGCGAGTCCCCTGCTCTAGTTAGCTCAAAGTTATTAATGAGTATTTTACAAATCACCTAATTTGACCTCGAATTGCTAAGTGTATGTTTAGTACAGATACCATAAACGATTATTTCAACATTGAAAAGTATAGGTACTTTTCGTGTTTTTATTTGCTCGCTTGATACTTGCAGGTTCGGTGGGAAGTATTTTACCCCCCAAAATTTTTTGAGAACCATACTAGTATGAATTGCTCTAGAGCTTCACCCGCCTCAAAATATGCTGAGAACAAGATGTGGTTTCAGGCGATACTCGGTCCTACCCTCTTACACTTGCTCGGAAAATGGGTTGGTACTATCTGACAGCCAACACTAGCACCGCGCGCGCTCATTGGTCAAATCAAATAGCGCGCGTTTCCCCGGCTTCCTGTTACACATTTCCGTCCCTTTTCATGAAATAACTTCCACAGATTGCAGGACAACGAGAGGAAAGATGTAAAACATCAATAATAAAAACCTAGGCCTAAATACTGATGAGCATAATAAAAACTACTTCTCAAACTCCATTCAACCAGCTGTCACATTAAAAACAAAAACTAATGAATATTCATAACCAATTGTCTTGCTAACCGTACGCCACACATCTGTGCATAATATGTCCTTAGCAAAATTATTATAGGTCAAAGTTACGCGCAGAAGATAATATGCTAATGTACAATAAATAACGGAACTGGGTCAAATAGATGGCGATGGATTCCGTCTGGTTACAACTAGTTATGAATGCAATGAAATATTTGATAAGAATGGTCCTTTTGAGCAACTTTGTTCTGTCTGTCTTGTCATGGTGATATTTATGACAGCTGTCATTGGTCTTTTTGACACTAAAAAGAGTGACAGGAGACTGGCAGTCGCATTTTTGCAACCCGGAACTTGTACGTGTTTGGAGCTGATCCGGCTCGAAGGACCAAACAGTTTAACTTGGGTGGGAGGGAAATAAAAATCAACTGATCAAATTTTTCTGCAGTAAAATCTTTTATCAGCTGTTGTGACGAAATAACATAAACAAATACAAGAGATCGTTAAGGCTTCTCTCTCGCAAAGAACAAATACAGCTTGGCTTGCCATGCCAAAAATGTTCTCAAGTACTTAAGTGAAATCCTTGTAATTTCTTATTGAGAAATAAAATTTCTTTAACCATATACCAGATAATTACAGCTGATGAAAGAACACCCTCCCTCCTCCCCCCACGGTAGTCTTCAGATTATCTATTCTTTAAAAATCTCACCATGAAAGTGAGCTGTCACTTCAGCGGCGAGCGCGCTCGGCCAGCGGGCAAATACATGCAAATCAATCGGCAAATCACGCAAAAAAGGCCCAATATACGTTGGCCTAGCGACGGGCTCACCCAACGTGGCTTTACAGAACAGACCGGAAATGTTAGGCACCGGTAAAGAAACCATTTAATTTTACAGCTCTACATCTTTCGTAATACCTACATCCAAACTAGTTTGAAGCGTAAAATTGCAATGTAAAAACTTTTCCATTCATCCTCCTATGAATGGAAAATTGTAAGCACATAATTCATTAGAATGTACACACAAAATAACGGAATAGTGTCGATAATAATCAGGAAAATTACTAGTTAATTAGTACTTGAATGTTATGCTAAATAACTTTGTAGATAATGAAGATTTGTTACTTTTGAGTTTTCCATGAGATCTGTCGTTTTTATTCATAATGGAAAAAAAATATACATAAACGCTTTCTTTCGATGGGGGTAGGCATAAATTACTGAACATCACGCTACAATCCTTAAGCCCCCAGTACACGTCGGGCGAGCCCGTCGCTCGGCCAACAAATTGTTACACCTATTAGAACAAACATATTAAATAAGCAACGATAGCAGTACGTCGAGATACGTCCTTTTAGCATGTTCACAAGTATAAGTAATTAAGATCAAGTTATTGGAACCTCATATAACAATGGAATCTAATCACCTCCTATTCAAATAAAACTCCAGTAAGTTATGACAAAGCTATCCCCAAGAAATAAAACACAAATTGCTCATAACAGCGAATATTATATTTAAATGAGTAAACCGAGAACATATAGGAAATAAGGTAATACTTAGCTTCTTAATCAGAATATCTTACACAAATTATATTTACTTAGATATATTTTTCAATGCACCCAGAAGAAGAAATAAAAATGAACTGCCTCAAAATCCTCCCGGCAAAACCCAAAACACTTCGTTATTCTTTATTCTTTCAAATCTTCAGTCCTGATTGGTTCGCGGTGATGGCGGGCTGATGGCGTCTCCCTATTGGTCGACGCCCGACGTTAGTACCGCAAACATCCACCGATAGCAGCACCTTTGCTTGGCGACAGCTGTTGCGTGATGACAACCGCTAAGTGTTACTATGCGGTCCGTCTCGCCATCTAGCGCCTAGTGTGCGGAATATTCACACTCGTCCATCCTGACGCCTTTGCGACTCTGCAAAGGAAGAGAACAAAAGACTATATGTAATTGTTCAAAAATAGCAAACCCAGTCCTAAAAAAAGAAAAGAAAACTCAATTCTATGAACCGTAAAACAATATTTGGTCCATACATAATAAAAAGCACATCATAGCTATGTCCTTTAAATGAATCATTATCAATCATCAAGTCAAATCATTCCAAAAGTAAAAAGATAAGTATCTACTTGTTTACCAAAACCAGTTTCCAAAAATACCCATAGATTTACATCAGTGAAAATACCATAATTTTCCAACCCATAACATTTCACAATCGCTTTCAAAACATTTCCGTCAGTAACTCCAATTTTAAACCATTCAATTAACATAATAGTTCCGATCACAATCCAAATTATTTGTACCATTACTCTACATTCCACTACATTCCATTACATTACATTCCACTCATCAAAATTAGTATTAACCTGATTTTTCCTGGAATTCATTAAAGTTCATCCTTCAAGCAAGTCGATTAATTCCTCCGTGCTGTCCACTTCTGTATCATTTGAACTAGCGCCCGAATCATCCTCCCTCTGAAAAGGTTTTAACGAGTCCGACGACACAAGAGCTCTGAATCGCTTATACCCTTTCACACCTTTCAGCGAAGTAATCATGTACCTATCATTACCTGCTACCTTCGTTACCTTATAAGGCCCGCTGTACTTTTCCTTCAGTTTTCGTCGAACGTTCACATTTCGGTCAGCAGCTCCTTTCCATAATACTAAATCGTTTACCTTGTATTTTGTTGGAGGTTTACGCTTTGCATTAAAATATTTACGCATTTTCTCTGCCGTCCGGTTTAGGTTCGCTGTAGCTTCGGTCCTAGTGCGTGCAGCTGTCGCCTCGTTATCCACGATGTTATCTCCCATACCTTGATACCTGCTGCGAGTCGCTGAAAACATGAGCCTGTATGGTGTAAATCCAGTCGAACCGTTTAGTAAATTATTCATTCCCCAGGTGATGTTTGCGATCCGAGTATCCCAATCCTTTTCATCTTCCACGCTTGTATTGAGTGAATCTAGTAATGTACGATTATACCTCTCCACTTGTCCATTTGCGCGTGGACATGCTACAGCATTGATTATGTGTTTTATTTGATTATCCAAACAAAACTGTTTGAAATGTTTACTTTTGAAACTCGTACCGCTGTCGGATATAATTCTCTTTGGATAACCAAATAAACAAAAAATGTCATTTAAAGATTTTATTACCTCTCGAGTCTTTGTAGTTTTAACTGGTACCGCCCATGTAAATTTCGTGAAGGCATCGACCACCATTAGTACAAAACTGTTGCCTGCTCGACTTTTGCAGAAAGGACCGAGATGGTCAATGTGCAGAGTGTGCATTGGTTCCGGAACTTTTTCAATGGGGTGTAACTCACCTTCAAGTCTTCCGTACTGTCCCCTCTTGTAAAGACAGTCTAAACATGAGTTGACATATTTTCGTATGAAACGTGTCATTCCTGGAAACCAAAAGTTACCTTTGATAATTTCCTCACACCGCTTCAGGCCTGGATGTCCGATGCAGTCATGATACTTCCTCATGACATTCCACCTTCCATATTTAGGGACTACTAACCGCTGTTCTCCATCCTTAACGAGCTTGTATACTCGACCATCTTTCAGCTTGTAATTTTTCTGTATATCTGGATCGTTATCCCCAGATTCTAATTTTGTTCGAATTATGCGAATCCTCTCATCTTGATCTTGAAGACATACTAACCAATCGAATACGTCAATCACGTTGATATCTACTACTAAGGGAGGGTCTACCGGAAATCGGCTCAGCGCATCCACGTGCCCATGAGACTTACCTGGCCTATGAATGACTTCCATGTCGTACTCCTGAATAGATAACCACCACCTTGCTATTCGAGGTAGTAGATCCTTTTTCAAGAAAGTGTCTCGAACGGCTGCACAGTCTGTCACCACCTTAAAATAATTACCTGCTAAGTAAATTCTAAATCTCCTCAACGATTCCACTACAGCCAATGTTTCCAATTCGTAGGAATGATACATAGCTTCTTCTTTGCTTGTTTTTCGGCTGAAATACGCAATGGGTTTCATACCACCATCCTGATCCTGTAATAGAATGCCAGCTACACCTTTACTGCTTGCGTCAGTATGAACTTCTATGTCACCTTTCCTACAAAATAATGAGAGTATCGGTCGAGTCGTCAAAATCTTCTTCAGTTGATCAAAAGCTCTCTGCTGTGCTGGATCCCAAACCCATGTTGCATTCTTTTTTAGCAACCCGTACAGAGCATACGTGACAGACGCATAATCTTTAACAAATTTCCTGAAATAACTAGTCAGACCTAGATACATCCTAAGTTCGTGTACATTCTTAGGTTCTTTATAGTTGACCACAGCATCGATTTTCTTACTACCAGGCCTAATACCTTTCTCGCTGATCTCGTAACCGAGGTAATCTATTTTTTTTTGCAAGAAAAAACACTTATCAAGGTTTAACGTCAATTTTGCGTCCCTTATTATTTCCAAAACTACCCGAAGCAGATGGAGGCCTTCCTGTTCAGTTTTGGTAGGTAGCAACAGATCATCTATAAATGGAAGCACCTTATCATGACGTAACGAAGAAAATATCTTGTCCATAAGACGCTGGAAAATTGCTGGGGAATTGGCCAAACCGAAGGGCATACGCAAAAATTCATAGTGGCCCTCAGGCGTGACAAAACCAGTTCTGTGAATTGAAGCCTCCGCTACTGGAATCTGGAAAAAACTTTGCGACAAATCAAGACTCGTAAAAAGTTTCTTCCCACCTAGTTTTTCGATTTGTTCTTCTATGATGGGCAGAGGATATTTATCTTTCGCTGTAATACTATTTAATTTTCTAAAATCCACACAAAACCGATAATCTCCGTTCTTTTTCCTAACTAATACAATGGGACTGGCATAATTAGACGACGATTCTCTAATAATACCGTTGGATACCATATCTTCAATCTTTTCTCGTACTATTGCCTTTTCTGAAAAAGAAAGCCTGTAAGGACGATAACAAACCGGCTTATGAGAGTTAAGTTCGATATTCAATTCTATTTTGTCAGTCCTGCCTAATTCTCCTGTATCTATAGAAAAACAATCTGAATATTCCTTTAAAATCTCTACTAACTCTTTAACTATCTGTGGATCTCCGGATCCACATTTGATTTTGGTTGTATCAATGCTCATGATCGAAACAAGATTATCTGCAGATTTACCAAGAGAACAACCAATTTCTCGAGTAACCAATCCACGAGCAATAACCTGGTCTTTCTGGAAACGCAGTGGCTTTTTACCGTGATTAACTATGAAAATGGTCTGTACTGGAAAACAATTCATAGAAGCAGGAATGCTATAGTTATAACCATTACAAACAATTGTACGACTATCCACAAACAGTAGAGTTGACTTGTCAAATTCAACATCATTGTACGTGTCAACAAACAAGGATGAATAAGCTGGAACGACAGTGTCTGTAGAGCACAAAATGTTAACCTTATCGACACATGTACCCACTTGCAAAGAATTTATTTCAACCGATTCAACTTTATTTTCATCTGTTACTGCATATCCTAAAAAGACGGTAGTACCACAAATTGTAAGCTTGAATTTTTCATTGTTCAAAATGGGCTGTCCAATAAAAACGTCAGCTCTGTTTACGGCAGCATCCACGACAACTGCGTCTGAACAAACCTTAACTTCATCTATTACGAACTCTAATGATACCTGTCCGTGAGCTTTAATTGGTGGTCCACCAAACCCGTTGACAAAAACGACACAAGGTTGCATTGCAACACCAAGCTTTAGAACACAATCATGAGTGATGAGATTGACTTGAGCCCCCGTGTCTAAATAAGCGGTACCTTTTAAACCATTAATTAAGACATGTTTAAAATAACATTCATTTACCTGTATTTGTACAATGCTGACAGCCTTTTGATAACACTGCTCCTTTTTGTGGTTGGTTTTCCCACAGATTTCGCATTTTATAGCGTTAGGATTGTTGGGGCACGACCGAACAACGTGCCCTGACTCGTTACAAAGAAAACAAGTAACACCTGGCTTTCGTTCTTTTGGATCTCTAATTGCTTCTTTTGAAGACGATGCGGAATCTCGACCTCGAAGAACGTTTCTCTGACTTTGATTAATTTTTTGTCGTCATTCATGCACAGAAAGTGAGAATAAAGCTCGCTTGGGGTTTTATAATTACCAGCCCTTGCAGAAGTTCTCATGTGGAACGGCAACCCTTCTATGATGCAGGAAACCGCTTTTTCTCCAATGATTTCACACTTAGTTAACATGGTACATTTCGAATAATAATAATGAGTCATCGTTTCATTGAATAACTTTTTCCTACTTAACATTTCCCTCAATGCGTCTGCGTAATCTATGCTTTGAGGGAACGCTTCCAGAATTTTTTGTTTCCATTCCGGCCACGTAAACTCATAGCTTCGAAGTGCGCCATGCCACAACTTCGCTAATCCAACAAGTCGTGCCTGCATATAATAACTTTTAACATTGTCGTTCCATCCATGTATGGCACCTAGTTGCTCTACTTTGTTAAGCCACTGAGATGCAGGTAGCTCCGGTTTTTCAGGATCGAATTCCGGTATTATATCCGGCTTAACCATCACACCCGAATAATATGGAACCGACCTACCGGATTCATTTGAAAAGCCAGGTGGAAAGCGGCCTCGATAGTCCCGGACTGGCGAACGTCCCGGCCGCCACGTGTCGCGGGAGCAGCTACGGCGCTCCGGCTGCGGTCGCTCCATCCGCCGGTGACTCCATCTGACAGGGCTGCGGGACCGGCTGCGAGACCGGCTGTGACCATCGGAACTCATGGCTTGGCTGAGAACTGCTCCAGATCGCTATCCCACTTCTGAAAATTGTTACACCTATTAGAACAAACATATTAAATAAGCAACGATAGCAGTACGTCGAGATACGTCCTTTTAGCATGTTCACAAGTATAAGTAATTAAGATCAAGTTATTGGAACCTCATATAACAATGGAATCTAATCACCTCCTATTCAAATAAAACTCCAGTAAGTTATGACAAAGCTATCCCCAAGAAATAAAACACAAATTGCTCATAACAGCGAATATTATATTTAAATGAGTAAACCGAGAACATATAGGAAATAAGGTAATACTTAGCTTCTTAATCAGAATATCTTACACAAATTATATTTACTTAGATATATTTTTCAATGCACCCAGAAGAAGAAATAAAAATGAACTGCCTCAAAATCCTCCCGGCAAAACCCAAAACACTTCGTTATTCTTTATTCTTTCAAATCTTCAGTCCTGATTGGTTCGCGGTGATGGCGGGCTGATGGCGTCTCCCTATTGGTCGACGCCCGACGTTAGTACCGCAAACATCCACCGATAGCAGCACCTTTGCTTGGCGACAGCTGTTGCGTGATGACAACCGCTAAGTGTTACTATGCGGTCCGTCTCGCCATCTAGCGCCTAGTGTGCGGAATATTCACAGTATACCGGACCTGCCGGTCGATTCTGTAAAAATCTCACCGTGAAAACTTAGGTGAAGTGAGTTTGGTTTTGCTTGGAATTGCCACAATTGACAGCTCACTCCACGCTCACTTCACCGAAGTTTTCACGGTGAGATAGTTACAGAATAGCACTGCTGTTTGCGTGATTTGCGTGTATTTTACGTTGGCCGAGCGTGCTCATCCAACGACCTCGCCCAACGTGTACCTCCTGGGGGCTTAAAATACCATTTTTGCTTCGTTTTCAGGCCCAGTACACGTTGGGAGAAGCCATCGCTCGGCTAACGTATACTGAACCATTTTGCGTGCGCATTTTGCGTCGGCAACGTGTACGTGGAGGCTTAACGTTCATACATCTGGTCATGCACGCACGCGCCAGTTGCAAGTACAACACACCTGACCTTTCTGAATAATATCATGTACGAGTATTATGAAAAACGCTATGTTTCTTAATAATTATTATCAACTTGGTAAAATACACATTTTACTTTTATTGACACTAAGCTAAGAACGAAGTCTGAAATTAATATTTCGTACTGCTGATTCTCAATCATTAGGACTGCGAAATTAGATAATTATCTTGAATTCAAATTTCTTGATTCAGTTTGTGATGAAAGCCAGCTCACGTCACAAGTATAGAAAATCCACTGTAAAATCTAGTTTTCAGTATAAATGAAATACATGAACGCGTGGAATGCGACTCCTACGATTGCTGTAGTACTTGCTAAGGACGACATTGAACGGGCGCGGACATACGAGATTTGTTTTGAGGTGATAGATCTTAAGATGTGTCGTGAAATTATTGAATGGCAAAGTTTACCTAATCACGGCTTAGTCTGCAAGACAGACTTGTAGTGCTTATTTTTAATATAATGTGTATAATATTAATGTGAATCGAAATTGGGTGAGTATTTTAATTAGACCATATTTTTTTGTAAATGAACTACTAACTACATGTTAGCTTCAATAATACATCAGAAACGGAACTAGATCCAATATTTGTTAAAATAACTATCATCATCATCATCATCATTTCAGCCATAGGACGTCCACTGCTGAACATAGACCTCCCCCATTGATTTCCAAATTGGCCGATTGGAAGCGACCTGCATCCAGCAGCTTTCTGCGACCTTTATCAGGTCGTTTGTCCACCTTGTGGGTGGACGTCCTACGCTGCGCTTGCCGATACGTGGCCTCCATTCCAGAACCTTTCTGCCCCATCGGCCGTCAGTTCTGCGCGCTATGTGCCCCGCCCACTGCCACTTCAGCTTGCTAATCCGTTGGGCTATGTCAGCGACTTTAGTTCGTTTTCGGATCTCCTCATTTCTGATTCGATCTCGCAAAGAAACATCGAGCATAGCCCTTTCCATAGCGCGCTGAGTGACCTTGTGCTTTCTTATGAGGCCCATAGTGAGAGGCCACGTTTCAGTTCCGTATGTTATCACTGGTAACACACACTGGTTGTAGACTTTCGTCTTTAGGCACTGAGGTATGTTGGACGAGAAGATGTTGTGTAGTTTCCCGAACGCTGCCCAGACGAGTCGGATTCGACGATTGACCTCCATGTCGAAACTGGACCTACCCAACTGGATCACTTGTCCCAGGTAGACATATTTGTTTCAACAATTAACAGACAACAAATTACAATCAACAGTTTCGAGAGTAGAGAAAATAACTATAGATACTATTAATAAAAAATACAAAACTTGACCTTAAACTTTGACAATAATAAGCTCGTTAAAAAGCAGATACACCTTCACTCATTGCACGATTGCAAGTCTAAAGCCTCGGACCCACAGGCGCGTTTTTATTGGTCGATAATAACGCAAGCGTTATTGCGATATTGCGTCCCGATTCCTTGCACACAGCTGCATTTTTACCGTCCGATATTTCTAACGTCTACGTGTAACCTATACTACAGGCCCCCACGCACTAAACCGTACTATAGTTTAATTAACGCAGATGCGTGTAAGATCGTCTGCGTCCAAATACAAAACGTTCTAAGAACATATCGGAATATCGCAGGACGGAGGAACGCAAGCGTCCTACTTCTATTGCGTCGTTATTATCTCAGCAGTGTGTAACTTCGTGGCCGTCCTAATACAAAATGTACTAAAAACGGATATCGCAATAACGCTTCCGTTATTATCGACCGATAAAAACGCGAGAGGCTTAAACTTTTCATTGACTTACCAAACAATAAAAAAAACAATGGTGTCTCCAGTCTCAAATGTTCTTTCATTGATAAAAATACAAAGGATGCATCCGCAGATCGATCTAGTGACACACATTACCGTGTATGTCACACATGGCATTGTAATCGAAGCCTCAGCCAATGCATGTTTAAAAAAAATAAAAACGGACCAGTAATGTCTCATTTAGTTTTCGGCCGCCATAATGTATGGACGCCTCAGATTTTGATTTTCGAATTCATAATTTAATTTTAAGGATTTAATTTTTTTTGTAATCTTGACAGTAACTTTATAAAAAAGGAAAGTTAAGGGTGAAACGAAAAAATGCTGAAATACATTTTTTCTTTGTTATTCCTTATTAGTACAGTTAGTTGTGATTATTATTTGAACAGAGTTAATCACTTAGAATATTATAAAAACAGGACGAGGCCTTCTAAGGCCTTTTCAAGTTTTTCATCGAATTATTTCAATCAGAACTTAGTGTCAAAGCCGGGGAAGGCAGAAAAAGTGCAGTGTGGTACCAGGACCATTGATTTTAACCCGAGGAGGACTGGGAAGATCGTCGGCGGTACTGAAACGCCTTATGGGGCCTTTCCGTGGCAAGTGAGTACTGTAAAAAATCGTTTTTTTTTTTTTTTCTGGGACAATCTGTAGGTAACACATTTTTTAAGGTATTTTTCTTTTTGGCAACTTGTATTGTCCCACTGTTGGGCAAAGGTATCCCCGACAGCTTGCGACGCTTCCCTGTGTGTTGCCTTCTCCGGGAAATCCTCAATAAACGCCTGTAAGTTATCACGCCCTCGGTGACGACACCCGTCTTTTGGGTCCCAGTTCGTGAGGACTCTGGCCCATCTGTTCCCATGCATCCTACATACATGGCCCGCCCAATCCAACTTCAGTCTAGCAGACTTGTTGCCCACACGGGTGATTCCAGTTCTGTAGCGTATCGTGGCATACGTATGTCGCTGAACTAATACCCAATACGCAATGAATGTTGTTGAACTTTGAAAATGAATCAGATTAGTCGTAATCATTTCCGAAAATGTGTTACATATTTACTTAATTAGACAGCAGGTCGTCATTGTCTTTTTTCGATCACACAATTACGTTTGGTCTGCTTCTATTCCCAAAACTGGCTGAATTATGTTTATTTTTTTGGTTATTGCCTTGATCGATCAAATTGTTCAGCTGTTTCTATGCTACGAGCCCCATAACCAAATAATCTCCCCCTTTTTTTTGGGTGCGAGATCATCAAATGACTTCTCCCGTTCTGGGCGCTCAGCGGGAGGGCGTGTCAGACTCTTAAGCCAGGAATACACATGCCAGTAACTTGCACAAAAGTATGCAAGTAGCTTGCATGCCGTTCCCAAATACGAGTAGGTACACCAATCAGAGGTGGTTATGGCACAATGGCATGCAAGCTTCTTGCATACTTTTGTGCCAGTTACTGGCATGTGTATTCCTGGCTTAACTGACTAAAACCCACCCGTGTTCCTTCAGTTGCCTGTACGTTGCCAGGGGCCACGGTATTCCTTTCAGACTATCCCGCAACCCCGGCAAATAAACACCCCAGCCCCCCTAGCCAAGTTGCAAACGTTATACGTGAACGCTTAGTAATCTCTTATAGATTTTCAACTTTATACCTAAGAGCATAAAGTTGAAAATCTATTAAAGACTACTGAGCGTTAGCGACCGGAATGAACGAAAACACTATGTAATCTTCAATAGATTTTCAACTTTATATCCAATAACATAAAGTTGAAAATCTATTAAAGACTACTGAGAGTTTACGTTTATCGTTTGTGACTTGGCTAGGGGGGCTGATGGCTTATTGAGAGTACTTACGACTGCAAAATAATAAAATGATGCTTATTTTTTCGAATTCGAGTAGTTTTTGTGTAATTTTCAAGTTACAAACTCATAACCTGTAAAACGTAGGAACATTATCATTTTCTTCAGGGCGTGCTTTAAATTAAATTACTTAGTAAATAAATTTGATGACGATTGACTATTCGGACATTGTGAAACTGGCCATTAGAATAATTTACATACATTCAATCGAATCTAAATATATTCAAATGAATTTCCGTGCGTTAGTCTCGCAAATACTCGAAAATGGCTCGTCCGATTGTGTTGAAACTTTGGTAAGTTGTTGTGTGCGCGCCGGAGAAGGTTCCCAAGAAGAAGAAATAAATGAAAAAGGCATTGCAACACATGCCGGAAATTAGTTAGTAATACCTAGATAAATTATGTAAACCTGTAAACGGACTGAATTAGGCGGACTAAATTGAGGACTTACTCTTTTAGAAATCGGATAAATAAGTACGCAGACTCTTAACTTAGTTTCTGAAGATCGAAATTAAGTAATGGGTCTTTTAATAAAGGGTATTAAAAGACCCATCACCAAGCCCTCATCTACTCATTCTGTAAGTACCTACATTAAGAGCGTTTATTCTGAAAGTGGGCAACGTCGCAAATAGCTGTCAAATATTTCGCTGTTTTGATTAATTTGGCAATATTACTGTATGGAAATATGAAATGTGGCTAACAAGCGAACTAAAATATTATGAAATGCAATAATTAATATCGTAACACTGAATATTTAGTTTCATATGTAAAAAAAAAGTATTTGGAAACTTTCCAAATGCCTTTTTTACACCTAAAACGGTAATGTTATAATTGCAATTTATCATTAATATTCTAGTTCGCTAGTTAGCCAAATTTCTTATTTCTATAAGTACAGTAATATTGCCAAATTAATCAAAACAGGTACCTAAATTTTTGACAGCTATTTGCGACGTTGCCAACTTTTAGGATAAACGCTCATAAAGTTACTGCTGGGAAACAACTTTAATTTTTGATGTGAAAAACTGCTGTTTATGGCACATAAAACATTGCGCTTCTTCTCATAAAGAGAAGGCTTGAAATTTTGACCTTCAATAGCTCCGTAACCAGAAGGTTTCCAGATATGGTCCAGCACAAAAAAAAACACACACACAATGACGGGAAGAATAAGTGAATTTGGGCTTCGTATAGCGTCTTTTTACACCCGTTATATTCAAAACAGACGAAATATTGATTGATTTAACATAAACGCCTATTTTAAGTACCTACTTTACCTTATCCTTAAAAGCACTGCCCAAATGGTGTAACACAAAAGTAGCAATTGCAAGTAATGTCCATTGATATTGTATTGTAATGTTGTAAAGCAGATCCGAAAATACATATTATTACTATTACCACTATCCATTATGTGTTTTTCATATTTCTTGTAGGCTAAGGGTTACATATTACTAGTAAATAATTTATAATTTATAGAAGAATATACCTACAACCAGCTACAACAGTAATACTAGGTAAACACTACATATTATACAAGTTTCATAAAAGTTTTATGAATGAAAACTTGTTAATTAAGTATATCCGAAATCAAACACAATAAAATCCATATTGTAGAACGGAACACACTACGCACATAAAATAACCCATTTTATGATAAAAATCCACAAAAATAATGTTACAAAACCGAAAAGTGTACCAGGATGGCATATTACATAACTGCCATCTTTGTTTCGTTCCCGCGCAGAGAGGCCGCCAAATGTCAAGTTGACAGACTTTGTTACGTTCGAAAACGAATGGCGCGTAATTATGGCGACTTTCACTTTTTGTAATGAGGTTTTCATAGTGTTCATGTTTTGAATGTGTAATTGTCAATGATTATGGAGGTGGGCCTTTTAAGTTTAAAAGAAATTAAGAGTGACGATTTGTCATTTGAGGATGATCGTCATCAGATAATGGTGTTAAGGTCGGCTTTCACTGGTTTCAAGTCAAAACAGATGTGGACGAATGGGATATCAGTCTCTGCAAGTTAGCAGTTTAGCAGACTTTGACTTTTCTCAAGTCTGCTTTATTGATTATACTTTTTAGTCATAATTGATGAGGTTCTTTTCAAGACTTGACTATTCCACTTTCGACAGAGCACATTTTTTTTAATGATTACATTTAAATTTAATTGCAGCCAAAACAAAAATTTGTCAAAACGTGATTGATCCAGCAGAAAAAAATTAATAAAACGCATGATTTCATCAAAAGTAGTTAGTTAGTTAATCCTCTTCGAAATTCATTCCTAAAAAACTATTTTGTCCAATAAAAAAAAAAAAAAAAAATTGGAAAAATCAAGTTTTGAAAAGAACCTCCTCAATTTAATATTTTAATGTTAAAACTAATATTATTATTATACAAACTAAAATATAGCGTCGAAAAATTCATCCGCATCTCTGGTGACTGGTAGTGTACCCAAGAGACTGGCCGCCTTGCTACGTTGTATGGCAATTCTTAGCCTCTGGCCAAGGTAAAAACCAGCCCTTGGGTCACGGGAAGTGTCAATTGGTTGGGAAATCGTCAAATGACGTCTCCCGCTCTGGGTGGAGTGGGAGGGCGTGTCAGACTCTTACTGACTAAAACCCACCCGTGTTCCTTCTCTTGCCTGTGCAATGCCAGGGGGCCACGGTATCCCTTTCGGACTTTCCCGCAACCCCGGCAGGCAATGGTCTCATCGGACCCCTTCATTCGCTGACACTCTTTGAGGCGCGCGTGGAACACAACGCGCCGTCGACCCGGGCTTGGTCCTTACCGGACGGCGAGCTACCCATTGCTCACCGTCCGCAAGCCCGCGCCTACGGTGGCCGGGAATCTGCGATCGATTCCCGACGCCCGGGGCGTCTCCTCCTGCGGCGGCTAGGGGCGTGAGGGCGCGAAATTTGCCTCTCCCTCACGCGCTCCGCCTCCTCCTTCGCGAGCATTACTGCTTCGCAGAAGGAGGTGACGGCCTCCCATGCCCTCTCGCTCCGTACCATGGCCTGGACCAGGGCCGGACGCGAGAGATCCCCGCCACTGATCGCCTGCACGAGGACATGGCGGTGCTCTGCCCAAGCCGGGCACCTCCACCGTATGCTCCACCGTGTCCTCCGGGTGATCCACGCAGTGATGACACCCGGGCGTTTCCTCCCACCTTATCCGAAACAGGTACCTCCCGAAATAGCCGTGTCCGGTGAGGACCTGCGTCAGGCGGAAGGTGAGGACGCCGTGGCGCCTCTCCAGCCACTCCTCAAAGAGGGGACTTATCGCCGCAATAGTGGCGTGCCCAGCACTGGGTTGCGACAATCGCACTCTCCATGACGCCATGAGATCCCGTCGGAGCTCTGTCCGCTGTGCCGCGATTTCTCGCGGCATCGGAGTCAAGCCCCGGCGTTTCGCCTCCCCGCGCCACTCCCAAATATGCGCGAGGACTTTTGCCTCCAGATCCCATGGCGGATGAGCAGAGGCCCTAGGGTTTCAACCTCCTCAATATTCTTGTCCCACTGTTATGCCTCTTCTCATAAAATATGTATGTAGAGGAGGCACGAGCATTGATCACCACGCTTGTTCAAGACAGGTTGGCGAGTCCAGGTTTTCTCATAATGTTTTTCTTCACCGATAGCAGTAATGTCCAACATAAACAAAGAAAGTACATATGAATCGAAAATATCACATTGGTAATTGCCCGGATTTGAAAACACAACCTACGCTTAAGAGGCGAGGCTTTAACCACTAGGCCATCACGACATTTAGTCTTAATTACCGGGATCTCAGACCAAATAAAAAACCAAGACATACAAGTCAACAGTGACGTGAAGCCGGTTTCGTAAACATGTGTGCACTTATTGTAGTGTAGTTTGATTGTAAATGGGTGTGTGTGAACGTGTATGCACAGAGCGGCGGTGTAGTTTTGGCATGCTTCACTGTATTGTTGTTCGTTTGGTGACCGGGATCTTATTGTGGACTCGGTTATCCAATGATACTTTTACGTATTTTTCTTTAAATGAATCCAAATCTAAAACGTATCAGTTCCGCCCTAGTCCCACGTAAATCGACATCGGCGCAAAATGTTTTATTCTTCCATTGCGCCCTGTTAGTGGCCACGTTACAAAATCCTCCTTCATAAAAATATATCATTAAAATATCATCATATCTACCTAGCCTTGTCCTAACTATGTTTGTTTCGCCTTCCAGTCTTACCAGTTGCAGTATTTTACTTGGAGAAACTGCATAACTGTCTTCCACAACACAGATACTGAGTAACATGGTACACCATTGAAAAGACTGGTGGGTTTTTCGGGCTTCTGACTACCCGTAACGCTCTACTGTTATCATTGTCTCCTTACACACCCTTGGTAAGACAGCTGTCAGACTTTCGGGCTTCATTCAGACTACCCGTAACGCTGTTCTGTTATCATTGTCTCCTTACACACCCTTGGTAAGACGGTTGTCAGACTTTCGGGCTTCAGACTACCCGTAACGCTGTTCTGTTATCATTGTCTCCTTACACACCCTTGGTAAGACGGTTTTCAGACTTTCGGGCTTCATTCAGACTACCCGTAACGCTGTTCTGTTATCATTGTCTCCTTACACACCCTTGGTAAGACGGTTGCCAGACTTTCGGGCTTCAGACTACCCTTATGGCTGTCCTGTTATCATTGTCCCATAAATATAAATATGCCTCATTAGATGTAATACTTATTTCAGGTGGAGATTCAGATGCTGGACGTAGATAAGCTGACCTTCGAGCATCACTGTGGGGGCGCTGTCATCGCGGAGAGGCTGGTATTGTCAGCTGCGCACTGTTTTGACAAAGTTTGTTACCTTTTTTGTATAGTAGTCTTAGTATTATTTATTTTTGTTTTTGGTCCAAACGATATTCTGGATACTTTTAACGTAATGGATGGAAGGACCCATACTGCAAGGACATGAAAAAGAGCGGAGTAAAAACATTTTATCATCATCATTTAAACCATTTTTTTTTTGTTTTAGCAACCGTTAAATCTGGAACACATTCGAATAGTGGTAGGAGAGCACCGGCTGAAGGTACAGGATAAGCACGAGCATCGGTTCCTGGCTGAGAAGGTGGTACGACATCCGGACTTCAGGAAAAGTGAGCCATACTTTTCATATCGGAGAAGTCTATTAATTCCTCAACTTTCATGTTACGAGTACATAATTATGTACACCTCTGTCCGGTCCGGAAGGTGTAGATGACGGGCAGCAATACCATTGCAAGTGAGTTTCTTTGGGGGCATAAAAAGTTCTTGGATACTCATAATTTATGAAACCGCAGTTTAAATAAAAAATACCAACATGCATATCGCATTACAATGTTCCCGAGTACACATAAAACGGACACTCTTCAAGTCATTAATCTCTCAAGCATGCCAGTTTCCTCACGATGTTTTCCTTCAAAGTTTTTGAAGCAAGTGGTAATTATACAATACGCACGTGAATCCGAAAAGTCAGAGGTGCCTTGGGTTCGAATTCGAGACCTATGACTTGGCAGACCGACGGTCACACCACTAGGCTATCACTGCTATTCACCTCAACACCTCAACTAAAATGAGTTCTTTGGTACTAAGTCTTTAAATCTCCACCAGTATTTGAAATGCACACATCTCAAAAAAAGTATCATTTTTTTTTTTAATAACGTTGGAACCCACGATACAGGAGAAATTCCTAGAGTGGGGACTCTAGGAATTTCTCCTGTATCGTGGGTGCGTTTACAAACATTTAGAATCATAATCATTTATTTGCAATAAACTATTGGTACAGTGTTGGTGTTACAGTCAATAATAAGTTCTTAATACAAAGTCAGACATTTGACATGCAAAACATTACAATGTATTTAAATGCTAGAGTATAATATTTATGTCCAATGGCATGCTTTAAATGTTTCTATTATTTATTAATTTAACATACATTCATTATTAATATTATTGTTACATTAATTTAAAATAGACTATTATCATTATCTATTTATAAATTCATTTATAGAGTAAAATCATTTTTCCAGTAGCCATAATTTTAATAAAAAAAATAAAAAAAAATTAGCATCTCTTTATCGTTCTTTGGTATTTTGTCAAAGATAAGTCCGCACATGTGATAACAGTTCTTTTTATACAGAGAAGTCTTTGGAGCCCTATATACTCACATACACAAACAGCCAGACCCGGCACAACTACTTGTCAGTCATACAAATATTTGTTGCGTGTCGGGGTATTGTAATAACGTATTTCTATTCTAATTTCAGACGGTCCCCACAGCAACGATATAGCAGTAATCCTGGTCTCCCGGTCCGGTAGTGGCGTGCAGTTCAACTCGCACGTGCGTCCTATTTGCTTGCCTGATGATGGCGTCACGGCTGGGAAGTGGTGTGCTGTTAGCGGCTGGGGGTTTCAGGCAGGTAGGTACTGTTCCTGATTAGCATTATCAGGGTAAAATGTTCCACTACTGGGACACAGGCCTCCTCTCTTTGAGAGAGAGTAGGGCCGTAATTCGCACCACGCGGGTCCAGTGCGGGTTAGTGGATGTCGCACGTCTTCGAATTTGTGTGTTGGGTCGTTAAGTTTGTAGCGGTTACACCGCCACATACGAACTACGCATCAAACGACATGAAGTCACACAAATCCTGCATCGCGCAATTAGAGTTTACCGCGCGAACGACATAGATAAGACTATCCGAAATCAACAGTCGGGCAGTCGGCCCGCCAGACACAACACCCGTCTGGTTGGAGGATCCTCCCTTTTCTATGGTGGATGAGTAAACTTTACACCCTGTTCCTCATGCCCCTAAAAGTTCCTTTCAAAATGGTTGAGCTAAACGGTACTGCTCCATGCGTCATGTTCGTGAACGGGCGCCGTCAGTAGGGACTGGTCATCTCTTATCTGCCTCGGCTTATTTTAATTTTTGAATTGTATTTATCTTTTTATTACGGACGCTTTTTACGTGCACATCTTTCTACATTGTTCTCACATGTATAATTTCAATATGAATTATGTAATAAATATTTTGTAACAATATTATGATTTATAAGAGTGTCCGTGGAGTTTCTTGCCCGTTCTTCTGCCTAGGAACCTACGCTTTGGAATGGGCAACTAGCTTCATATTTCTGACTGACTGACCCCTTGTCAATTATTCTAAAGTGCCTGTAAATGGTTTAATTGAAATCAATGCTTTGAGTTTGAGATTTGAATTTGTGGTTCTAGGACATGCCGGTTTCCTCAAGATGTTTTTCTTCATCGTTTTGAGAGCAGTGGTGATGAAATAATTTACACAAATTAAAGTGCCTGTTCGACTATTTGAACCTGTGACCACCTCTGATTACTTGTTCATCACCAACGATTTAGTATATCTTGTCATTTTATATGCTTGGTGCGCTATCAGTGCCAGGGGGTTTCAGGCAGGTACCTACAATTTCCAGCTATTTACTACTTTTATATAAAATATCTATAAAGGTATATATAAAAATCTCGCAAAAACTCGAAAATGGCTCAACCGATTTGTTTTTTTTTTGTTTCGTTCGCCTTATTACTGGGGTGGTTTAGGAAAAAAGAAAATTATGAGAAACCCAAAGGAACAGCCGAAAAATCGAAATTTAAATTTTGACAGGACAACGTCTGACGGGTCAGCTAGTTAAAAATAAATACAATAAACTAAATAAAATAAACACAAGCCAAAGTGATCCAGACCAAGGGCATATCAAGCATGGAGGTTGGAGAGCGCTAAATGGAAACTACTAAGGAAATAAGGAAAGAGAAGAGAGTCTATCTTGACACGGCTACCAATACCTGTCTACGCATCTTCCTTTTTTTTCCCTGCCTAACTCTTCGGGGAATGCAGACGTGATGTTATGTTATCTTTTTTGGATCTTGCCAGTGCGAGTATTTCGACAAATAAACAAATTATCTGATGGCATAGTGGCTTAGGTTTTACCCCGAGTCCACACTCTCCAGGAGGCATACTTTTTTGAGGAGGTTTTTTTGACAAGTCAAAGGACGCGGGGCGCGATACCTGACAGGCAACTGAATAAAACGAGTGTGGATGGGTAGCACTCGTGTAGCCTCCGCTTGCCGCAGCTCGTGCAAGGACCTCCACGAGGCGCACTCGTGAGAGTGTGGAACCGGGGTAAGAGTTTACGTTGGTGGCCGTGCTAAATGATATAAGTACATATACCTAATAGAATCCGCTGGAGGCGGGAAGCACAGACCCGGTCGAAGTGGAGGTGCTTGGAGGAGGCCTGTGTCCAGCAATGGATGATGATGATGACGATGACCCAATAGGAAAAGCTTCCTAAAATGAGAATTATACGCACATGGCATAAACGTTGCTAAAAAGAAATCCACAGGCTCTGTTAAAGTTCTTTTTTAAGCTTTAGAACGATTATATCCAAGATAAAAATGCTTGGAAACATGCTTGTCCTGCTCCAATGGACAATTCAGAATTTAGACAAAATCTAACTGGTTGCTAATTTAATTGTATTTTTTTACCATTTATTTTATTTTTTGTGATAATTGAACTCACACACTGACTTATTAATTAGTATTACTTGCTATAATGTTAGAAATAAAGTATAATTTTACAATGTTTGTAAGTTTGTGAGCACCATGCATCTATCACATAATTAATTTATGTCATTCCTTAATTTTTCATTATTTTTACCTATCGTTGTATAGTAATCTTATTCTAGGTGCATTGTCTTCACATATAATTATATAATTAGTGTATACAAGATATAATGTTTTTTTTAAAAGAGTGACCGTGGAGTTTCTTTCCCATTCTTCTCCATACGAAAACTACCTTTTGGAATGGGCGACTAGAATCAGTTATTATTATTTTTTGTAAAGTTTGACGTTCAAAAGTGCCTTTTTGTGCCTAATTGAAATAAATTATTTGACTTTGACTTTGAACGACACTCTGTGTCTTAATTGCAAATCCTGTCCATTTTAACAGACTAACACTTTGTTAACAAGCATCTTCACTCTTCAATCCTATCCTTGTTTTCAGAGAACACCGAGAACTTCGCACCAACTCTGAGGGCAGCTGCAGTGCCAGTGTTAGACCTCACTACTTGCAGGAAGAGTCAGATCCTGGGTGGAAGACAACAGGCTATATTGGACTCTATGATCTGTGCAGGTGGGGTTAAAATTAATACATTTTTCTAAAAATTATGAAAGTGGATTTTATTGTAGTTATGTTTGACTTGAATTTTGATTACAACCGCCATGGAAATAAACATTATAGTAACGTAAATGATTGCTATCAAGAACTTGATTTACAGGTATATACAACGTGTA
This sequence comes from Xanthia togata, assembly GCA_963853775.1. Taxonomy (NCBI): domain Eukaryota; kingdom Metazoa; phylum Arthropoda; class Insecta; order Lepidoptera; family Noctuidae; genus Xanthia; species Xanthia togata. The sequence continues at coordinate 5,641,600 of OY970817.1, read as the reverse complement.
AGTAACGTTAAATCAGCAAAACCTAAGTTAGCCCTAAGTTATAGTTTGATCAGAACAACGAGCAGAATCAATTGAACCACTTTTTAATATAGGTCAGATTTTTCAAAAATCTTCATTGAAAACGTTGCCGTGTCTATTTATTAATAGGTCAAGCCATCACATGGGTAAATCCGCCAAAATAGGTAAAAAACACAAATTGTTGTCGACCAATTTAAATTTTCTCATACGCGGGATAATAATAGCTTTTATTTCAATGCAAATACGAATCTTCCATACAGTAGCACCCCTCCCTCGATACAGCATCGCAGACGCAAGAAACGATCAGAATTGCGAGTAAAACTAAAACAGCACACCTTTACAATTTTTTTTTTCTGTCTGTTGTAGGTCAATTGAATTAAAAATCAGTTGGGGTGTCTGAGGTTTTGCACATTTAACGTTACACGTTGTATATAAATAATAATAACCTGTAATTGTCTTACTGTAGGACGAAGTCCTTTTCCAATACTGAGAATTGTACGAGCATTGATTGCTCTTACTTGATCACTTACCAGATTTTTCCTCAAGATATTTTTTTAGGGTAAATCAGTGGTTTCTAAAGTCTTTTGTACACACACGTTTTTCTTGCCGTGAAAAACAACGGTTTATAAGCCGTGTGTAGGCTCGGTCGTCAGTGATGTATGGATCACTATGGAAGCTTGTTGACCGACACGTTTTTTCTAAGGCACGCTTTATACGCCGTGTGTAGGCTCGGTCGTCAGTGATGTATGGATCACTATGGTAGCTTGTTGACAGACACGTTTTTTCTAAGGCACGCTTTATACGCCGTGTGTAGGCTCGGTCGTCAGTGTTGTATGGATCACTATGGTAGCTTGTTGACAGACACGTTTTTTCTACGGCACGATTTATATGCCGTACTGTAAACCAACCGTGCCCGTGTACAAAGGGTCTAGGATAAACTGAGCACAAAGATCAACGTCATCTGCATAGTCTTCCTGGCTTCCAGTCTAACGGGATGCAGCTGAATATCAGTACTTTACATGTAGTGACTGCCTATCTGACCTTAACAACCCAGTAACTGGTTAACACGACACCCTTTGGTAAGACTGGTTGTCAGACTTTTGAGCTTCTGACTCGTCGTTACGAGTCAAAGATCTACGATTGACAGCCAGGACAATCGGCTTAACGTGCTCTCTGAGGCACGGAGGGGTGTCGATATGTAATGGATGGTCATCCATCCACGGACTGACTTGGCAAGCGTAGTTTAACTGTCGATATACCCGGGCCTCAAGTCTGCTATTACAATAGTGTCAGAATGGTCTATCATTGATTTCATAATTGTTGATTTTGACAAGTTTGGTAATCTACTAACATATTGGCGTCATTATGAATTTCAAATGGTCAGCCACTGACACTCCATTGAAAGAAATGGCAGATATTGGTAATCTCGTAGATAATTAAAAATGAATGACTGACTTAAGCGGTAATCTGCTAAAATTTTGACAGTTCCTTTGATCAGTGACCTACCATGAGAACGTCATTGTGCAGTCATTTCTTTTAATTCGTTACGAGTATCGTGTTTGTGGAATTCAATGATCAACCAATGATCGACCATTATGAATTTAGCAGATTACGAACTTTTAGCAAAATGACAATGAGATCGTGTTGGAATGACGAATTTATAAAAATAGCAAACTTGGGCCCCCGTATGGTTGAAATAATTTAACCACGAGCCCCTTTCTAAGATAAACATTGACAGCTGGGACCGACAGTATAACATGCTTTCTGAAGTTAGGAAAATAAATTCATTATGTATGAGTGATCAGCTAGATTATTAAAAAAAAAATTGACACCTATTTTTTTTTTTACGTACCTATTCTAAAGTTAAAATGTGGCATGACGTCACGCCTATGTAGATTTTATACTTAGTAGTGACGTACCGAGCCATCACTCCCCAGCTTTAATGCGTTATATTCTAAGTATTTTTTTATTCATTAATAAGATAAAGCAAAAAATACGTGTGTAATGTTTGTTTTATTATCTTACTTACGGACTAAACAGAATTTCTTTTTTTTACCCAGGCAACATCCTTATTGAAATAGATGAATACTTACCAAGTTTTTACCGCTTCAAAGTAAACCTGTAAGTAATTTTACCTGCCACTACAGACTGTTAAAAGGATCCATATCTTCACAGGTATTCTATCAGGCGGCGTGGACGCCTGTCGAGGGGACTCAGGAGGCCCCCTGGCCTGCATGGGGTCCAGCAGATGGCAGCTCCACGGCGTGGTCTCTTGGGGGTCAGGTTGTGCCAGGAGAGCCAGACCTGGGGTGTACACCAGGGTTGCTTCCTATGTGGACTGGATCAGGAGAACCGCTGCTAGTTTAGGTCATAAGATTGGGTATTAAACGTAGGTGGAACTGAGATTTTGCGTAAATAAAAAGGATGGTATTTTTCCTGCAAATATTTAAGAGCCCTTTGATTATTTATATGTCTAGATAGTGTCGTGCTGCAAACGAACTAAAACAAACAAGCCAACTTCGTTATGTCAGTGTGCGTGACAGCTACGCCTTACACTCGCGTCACGTCACTGTGCTTTTCTAATGTGCGTGCATTTAGCGGCTAACAGTTAGACGCTATATTTGTCGACGAGTTCAGTTTCGACTGTCTATCTAGACATATTTATATCTTTGTAAGAGCCATACAAATTTAATTGACAGGCAAGCAGCTTTGTGGTGGGACTCACAAAAATATTATTTGCTTGAGTAGTTATAAACAATTAGAAACTATTCGTACGATATTAGGATCATTCTGAAGCAGCTAAAATACCACAAAACGTTCACTGCTGGACTTAGGCCATAAGCTAACATTTTTGCGGAGCCCCCACAGAGCCACAGGACTCCGCGGAGTACACGTTGAGTATCGTTCTAGACCAACCAACAAACTCAAAAACTTTTAGGTTTCTAACCGCCCCATCTAAAAAAACCACCTGTATACGCGTGAAAAACATGACCCTATCTTTGCAGTCGCTAAGTCAAAAATGTATTGGACTCAATATAACCTGCCGAAAAACTTGTCTTAATCCTGTAGAAAGTCGATGTAGAAATACGATACGCTTTGAAAGGGATTGTAACTTGTGTGCCCTCAGGTTGCTCTTCATATGAAGCCATGAGATTTAATTGACTGTGGCATACGACCATCATGATCATTTCAGCCGAAAGACGTCCACTGCTGGATATAGGCCTCCCCCAAGCACCGCCACTTCGACCGCTTCTGTGCTTCCCGCATTCAGCGGACTCCTGCGGCCTTCACAAGGTCATCAGTCCATCTTCCAACACTACGTCTTCCTCAGTACGCGGTCGCCACTCCAGAACATTTCGGCCCCATCGGCCATCTGTACTGCGAACAATGTGCCCTGCCCATTGCCACTTAAGTTTGCCAATTCTGCGGGCTATGTCGGTTACCTTGGTTCTCCTGCGGATCTCTTCATTTCTGATTCGATCAAGTAGGGAAACTCCAAGCACAGCCTTACAGCCTTCTAATAAGGCCCATTGTGAACGTGCATACCATAACATGATGCAACAAGAATGTTTCATCGTCTAAACAGTATTTAGGCGCTGCAAGTCATTTGTTACTTCAATTTTTTTGTATGCCACAGCCACTGATAAATACAGATGGTTCACTCCGTATTTTAGTTATGAAATAAAATGTAATGAAATTTATTTGCAAGAATTGTAGTACATTGCAGTCTTGTCGGGTTATTTAACAATTCCTATTTAAAACAATTCGCTAATTAAAACTAGCATACAAACATTACATTAATTTAATAAATGAAATTATGCTAATAAAATTGGAATATATACATACATCATAGATAGAATAAGAATGTCAATCATTTGTCAAATTATTAAAGTAAAATGTCAGTGTGAGTGTTTAAAGTTTAGGTACTCATTCACAGAATAGAATGATTTTTCTATAAGCCATTTGAATAACGCTGTTTTAAAACGATTGATTGGCAGTTCCCTATATGATTTTGGTATATATCTTTATAACCATTGGAAAACCACTTGAAGCTACAAGTACACGGCGGGTCCACCTTCTCGGACCAATTCAGTGAGTGTAACGTAGTCGGGACTTCAGAAGTTCCATGAGTTACGCGATAGAAAGAGAGGCAACTTCTAGGTGAATTCAACTGTAGGTAATTAGCGCTCTGCGACCTGAATTGCACTTTATTGTGTCGCAGTAAGAGTCGCTTTTTATTTCAATGGTTTTGCGGAACGAACCATCTGTAGGTATTCATCTGTGCCACAGCCACGTGTAAATGGTAAATACGTTTTGCCAGATGTGGAGGCTATTTTGATGAAGCTTAACGATATAATAATCGTTATGTATGATTCCATTGCTTATCATTAATTTGCTCATGGCTTTTACGTCACCTGACTTGCAAAAAAGATACTTTATTCGCCAAGATTTTCCTGATCATCATATTATCCATATCTATACATAATTGATGTTCGTGTCTGTGTGTATGACCGCGTTGTTCTTATAAACTATAAACGGATTCTGATGCAGTTTTCACCACCACTTAGAGAATTTATTACGGAAAATTTTACATGTTTCTTTAACTATTTATGCAGACACATAATTAAAAACAGACAAGGAAACAGAAAAATACGTACAAAGGCAATGCTTACTTCTAAAGATAAATCTCTTCTAGCAAACCTGCGACAGGAAAGTGGATAAAAATAGATTTGGACAACGTGTGTAACAGTAGAAAAGAAAACAAAACACATAGTCAAAGAAAAAAACTATTCACTAAAATAAATATAAACATACAATATGAGAATATACTCACATATAATACTTCTAAAATAAATATCAATACAACATACAATAATTAATATGTATAGTACAGTAATATTAAACTTACATATAATAAAAAAAACAATGTCTTGTATAGTCGTAAAAACCATGCGAAGCAGGAGGGGCGGTTCGCTAGTTAAAACTAATCATAGTTATATTATATAGTTAAGTTACCGTACCTAAGTTAAGTTTAACGCCAAAGGTTAGTGAGTTATCATGTAATTATGTAATAATTAACGTTAGTTCACAAGATTGTTAGGATAACCTATTAAATTAAATTATTGCAAGAATTGTTTTTTTTATTACCCTTTCTTTAAATCACGATAACAATATTAGGTCATCAATCTACGGGGTACAGATCTACGAGATTTTATGATCTACGAGGTTAAGCTGTTCTTGCTGCAGGCTATATTTGGATAGTGTACCGTAACGTTTAGCTCGTCATAATTGATTGTTTAGGGGTCCCTCTAGGAGACAGGTACTCCAGTGAAGTTTTACTTTAACAGAAAAGAGGTAATAAAAAATTAAAAGGGTTAAGAAGTAAAAGGTAAGGGTATAATAGCAAAATAAAATTGATTGAAGCTAAAACCAAAGGATACCCGAAAATGTAAATATGAATAATTATTTTTTGAATTTTGAAAATCGAGCCAGACAAAGAGGAAAGAGGCTATAAGACAAGGGGTTATACAAAATAGGGCGCGAAACTGTAACGTTTGCGCCTATGTGAAAGAGTATCAGGAGGGGGTGAGGTTCTAGGGATTGAGTATCAAACTGTGACGCAACATTTAGCTCCGTGGAGGAGTTAAACGTAGGTCACAATAAAAACAATAGAAAAGAAGATATTAAGAGGGAACAGGGCCTGCGATTCTCCATACAAACGTATTCCCCTTTTTTCTTCCTGAATAAAGCCTCTAGAACAATATTTTTTTTTTCATAAAATCAGGGTCTGCTGTAGACACGCCCCTATTATTTCCTTTTTTTCAGCAACTTATTGGTAAAGGAAATATGACCCTTCAAAAATTACAAAAAAAGCCCAATGTTTACCACTGTGATTAGAGGACTACCAGACAAATTTGAAAAGTTTTTAATGTAAAAGAAAATGATAGGAACATAGACATATTCTTTCTTAAAATTTAAATGTAAAAAATAATTGAATCGGCTCAGTTTTCGAGGAGAAAAAAGGGGAATACGAAACGTCGATTTCGTCAATATTTTTTGTGATATAATCGGTCTGAGCTGCAGCTGTCCCTATCGCACTCTACAGAGGCAGACTTGAGGTAAAATGACGGCAATAGTTTCTTCAAATACCTATTCTTCAAATTCCTCGCAGGCCCTGTTCCCTCTTAAGATTAAAGATTAAGTTTAGGACGTTAAGGGACGGATTCACAGGACATGGGATGCTCGGGATAGGCGGGAGGCAGGATCAGGTAGACGGACAGGCAGGCAGTCAGTCAGCGTGGAGGAGCTGGGCTGCGGCGACACATGGAGCAGATTTGTCCACCCTGTCGAACGGAGAGAAGGGTGCGAGAGTTTGTAGTTAGCGGAGGCGCTTCGCGGTGCCTCACGCTAGCGGGAGGATTGCGTCAGCGTCACACGTGACGGCGGAGGCTTCTCCTGGAGGGTAACATCGTCTGGAGTTAGGCCACTTGATGTTGGAGGCATCTTTAGTGTGCGTGTATTCGTGGCATCTTACGCCACGTGATTAAAGTTCGTTTGGAATCCAAGCAGACGCCTCCTACAGGGGTAGGCAAGAGGGTCGGACAAATGACAGTACACAGTATTAAACGCACTCAGTGTTTATTGTCAGAGACCACTAAGTATTGATAGTTTAGGTTACAGATTTAGTATGATTAAACGTATAATTACGCTATATACACGCGCACAAGCTAGTTATATAGAACTGAAGTTTGAGTAGTGAACAGGTATTAAAAAAATGACAATTATCTGAAAAACAAACCACCGCCCATTGTATATTTTGTTATGTGTTTTTGTGGTGTACAATAAAGTTGATATAAATAAACAAAGGCTTCACCAAAAGCCAAGACAAGACTGAAAAATTTGAAGGCTATTTTGAACGTTCCGTGTCAAATGTTAAACATTACAAACATATTAAGTTATTTCTTAATTTATTGATGGCCAGAACTAATAAAAACAGTTTACAGAGGGAACATCCTACAACTGCCCTTATTAGCCATTGTTACTTTATTAAGGTTACAGTGAACCTAGACCTCTTATAAGATTTTTTACAAAAGGGAAAGTTAATAGTATAAAATAGGTTTTAGATGCTAAAACAATCACAGATCATTAAAAGTATGCTTTTCATTGGTACAACGTTAAAGAATATACAAAAAGAAAGTTACATGAGTGACATTGGATTTCAATAGGTAAATAGATCAAAAGATCGTTTGTTTAGTATAATAATTAATGACATATGGAAAGACTAAATGATGTCGTTGTGCACGGCAGAACACCTACACACAACGTATAAACCGCGACGTAGAAAAAACGTGTCTGTCAATAAGCTTCCATAGTAGTGATCCATACAATACACCACCAGAACACCGTGCCTACAAGTGGCGCATAAATCATAGTTTTTCACGGCAAGAGCACAAAAACGTTATGGGTCGACAACCAGTCTTACCAAGGGGAATCGTATTACCCAGTTACTGGGTTGTGGAGGTTAGATAAGCAGTCACTGCATGTAAAATACTGGTATTCAGCTGCATCCCGTTAGACTGGAAACCGACCCCAAAACAGTTGGAAAAGGCTAGGCAATTTATTGAGAAACATAAATAATAACCAAAAATAGTAAATTTAAAATAAAAGCAGAAAGTCCTGTACGAGGTCAAAAGGCAGCATGATAAAGCGGCATAAAAAAAAAAGTGTGATGGTAGTTCTTCCACGGACGAGCTCCTTCTCAAAGATTTCAACTAGGTATTAAATTAGAATAGGTAGATTATCTTGTAGCGGTTAAACCGCCACATACGAACTACGCATTAAAAAGACATGACGTCACACAAATCCTGCATCGCGCAATTAGAGTTTACCGCGCGAACGACATATGTAAGACTAAGACTATCCGACATCAACAGTCGGGCAGTCGGCCCGCCAGACACAACACCCGTCTGGTTGGAGGATCCTCCCTTTTCTATGGTGGATGAGTGAACTTTACACCCTGTTCCTCATACCCCTAAAATCTGATTAGACTGAAATAATGCTGCAAAAGACATTACGCAGTGATAATAACTGGGCACAGTACAGATTGCAATTACGGCTATGTTTTCAGAAAGGAATATATTTTTGTTTCATGATTTTTAGTTACTTTCTTTTTCAGTCAGGTTTTCCTTAATTACGATGGCAGTGACCGGACCCAGTGACTCGAAATTTTAGGCCCAGTCAGTGAGTTCATGTCGACGAGATGGGTTGTAAGTCAGGCGGGGTAGGCTACTGGGCCAGAAAATAGACGGGTAGGTTAATCAACTGGACTGACTTGAGGGCGCGAAGTCAGCACAGGACTGGGTTGAAACTAGTGTCTACACGAGCTCAGTTGCAAGTCAGCGGTGGACTGACTGACTGTACGAGTACCATCACGTTATAAAGCTCGCTTTAGGGCGTCGTCGGTCCTATGCCTAATTAAACTATCTCCGTCAAACTCAAACTCAAAGCATTTATTTTAAACAAACCAATTACAGGTACTTTTGAATTATCAAGATGAAAGAAAAAAGAAGCTAGTTGCCCATTCCAAAGCATAGTAGGTTCTTATGGAGAAGAACGGTCAAGAAACTCCACGAACACTAATTTTAATCAAAATAATGTTACAAAATTAGTTACATCATTCATTTTGAAATTATAAATTTGTGAACAATATAGAAAGATGTGAACGATAGTAAGACGTAGAAGCTAAGAGATTACCAGTCCCTACTGACGGCACCCGTTCGTGTCGTGATCATCGGATTGGATTGGATTGCCGTTCCATCGAGCTATGAGAGTGTGGGAATAGGGAGTGCACCTCTGTCTCCCACACTTGTGCACTATAATATCTCCTGCACACTTGGCTAGTCAACGATGACTTTGGCCGCCATGACCGAAATTCGGTCAGGAGCATATTATATCTATTACAGACGCATTATTCTTTTACAAACTGATCAGAAATAAAATTGACTGCCCAACATTGCTTGGCCTTTTTGGATTCCGCGCCCCTACCAGACTCCTACGTGGTAACGTTACTCCCCTTTATCCACCTCTGCGTAGAACCGTCCTTGGTGCAAACTCGGCTATTCCCCGATTATGCAAGCTAATTAACAGCTGCAGTGACGTAATCGATATACACCATGACAGCATCGGGAAATTTATTAAATCAATTATTCAATTGTGTTCTGAGGGCTGCTTAAAATAAAATTAAATTAAATTATCGTAGGTAATTGTATAATAATCCTAAGATTTAATTAATTAATCCTAAGATTTAATTAATTAATCCTAAGATTTAATTAATTTACTTGTTTTAATTAATATAATCCTGTTTTTATTATTTTGTTAATTCATACTTCATGTTGTACTGTTTAATTTAAAATCGTTTAATATTGAATGTTATCCGTTTTTTTTGTGCATGTTGTGTTAGCCAGTAAGTAGTTATTACACTTACAAATGTATTTTTTGTAAAATTCTCGTACTCCATAAATGTAACAGTGTACATAACTGTTGGCTAACCTCATAAATAAATAAATAAATATCTATGTCGGCGTCACATTGTAAACAACACGTGCATCGGGCTATGGCGCACTATGGCGCTGTAGCGCGCTACGACATTCTCCCACCTCCTCGCTGCTGGGCGGAGTTAGTGATCGCTACGTCGTAGCGCGCTACGTCGTTGCCCCACCTACAATACTACCGTATAAAAGAGTCCGCACGGCGGCGAAATGGCATTCTGCCTTCAGGCGTTGCCCGGTGCACAGGTTGTATTGATCTCAATTATTGTTGCCTCTCTGTACATTGTTACTATTTTGTGTAAACTAAGCTATTACTGGGTGTCATGGCTATTTGTGTCTTGAAACTGATTAAGTGTAGTTTCGTGTAAAATTAATTGATTAAATAATTTAAAAGAAAATCTAAATTCTTATTATTTAAAGAACCTCTTTTATTTTACAATATATCTGATCCTGTGCCTTCATCAGAAGCGGGATCAGACCCACTCCCACCTTTATCTGTGACTGCCAGTAATTTAAAACAGGAACAAATGTATTTTTTTTTCGGCTAGTATGGAATCAATTATTAAAAAAAAAAATAGCAGATAATATGACACCTAGCTACATGACACCCAGTACGTAGTCAATGCTGGTTCCTTTCGATCCTGATGCACCTGAAACCGACATGATCAACTGGTGTGCGTTAAAATCAAGCCAGATAATATTTCATGCGTTGGTGTTAAGGAAATGCTGGTCTTTAAATTTTCCAAATCCATGACAATGAAGGATTTCAAATTGATAATATAGTCGAGGCAGGAATGCGCATTTACTGGGAAATGTACTAACCGGTTTTGGCATATCTATCCTGTCACAGTGCAATGACAAAATTTGGCCTAAACTCAATTCTGTCGTTATAAACGATAAGAATCAACTCTTCCGCATACTGCGCAGCTTTTCATTAAAGAGAAGAATTGAAGAACCAGGTACGTCTGAATCGTACACGAAAATTCCCCGTCCGTCAACACCATTTCGGAGAAATTGCAATTCGATCGGTTCTAATAACGTTAATTGCTCACTCCAAATAAAATTCCCAACCATGGTACAAAACTGTCTTCTAGATGTTTACATAATTCGAGAAAGTTCTTCGCCTTTCGCGAGTTCCATATTATTAATTTAAAAAAAAGGGTCGGTAGCGATCGTATGTATGTGTGTTGATTACCGGGAACTTAATAGCAATACTCGACCAGACTATAAGCTATCCGTTACCACTAATTAGTGATCAAATCGATAAGTTACATGGGGCCTGTTTCTACTCTAATTTGGATATGGCCACTGGATTTCACTAATTTGCGTCCATAAGGAGTCTATAGAAAACTGCTTTTGTTATACCTTCGGGTCAATTTGAGTACCTAACCATGCCGTTTGTTTTACAAAACGCTCCACAGGTTTTTCAAAGGGCTATAAATACTGCACTTAAACCTCCTTAATCAGAGACCGTTTAAGAAGAGTTGGTTCGTTTAAATAGATAACTTTAAAAAAATGTTCATTTATGAAGACAAAAATTGAATATCTGGGTATCGTAATATCCTCTGGAGATGTTGGACCAAGTCCTCATAAGGTTCAAGCCCTAAAAAATATCCTTCCTCCAAGCACTGCTATCAGCGGTTCATCAATTTACAGGCCTGGACACATATTTTCGACAATTTATTCCAAATGTCTCAAAATTGATTAAATCTTTGTATCTTCTAAACCGCGGTCCAAAAGGTTACTATTTGGACCTGTGAACATAATGACGTACATCAGAAAATAGTAAAATATGTCATTTCTCAGCCAGATAAAAAAAAAAAAAAAAAAAATTGACCCTTTACCCATCGAACTCCACACTGATGCAAAAAGTGTAGGATATGGGTCTAAACTAGAAAAGAAAAAAAAAAAGTCTACCTCATGTTGTCGCTTATTTTAGTCAGAAAACCATAAATGCTGAAAGTCGTTATCATTCGTATGAATTGGAAACATTAGCCGTAGTTAAATCTGTGGAACATTTTCGACATTACCTGTATAGGCGTAAATTTACGGTTTTTACTGACTGTAACGCCTTCAAGGCCTCTCATTCCAAAAAGGACATTACACCTAGAGTACACAGGTAGTGGGCAATTTTGCAGTCGTATGACTTTGATATCATTTATAATGATGGAAAAAATATAGCACATGCTGTCTTTCTTTCACGTAATCATGCTGACACATCTTTCACTCATAAACCAGCTAAAATTGTAAATTTGGTTGAACTAGAGAGGTGTTGGTTATCTGTAGAACAACGTGATTCTGAAATATCAGACATTATTTCCAAATTCCGTTCAAATTACTTGCCGTCTGAAATATCACACACATACGATTATTAGACAGGGCATACTTTATCGTAAAATCTAACGTAATAAAACCACTAAATGGTTACCAATATTGCCACACTCTTTAACCTGATCAATGATTAATCATGGGCACAGCGAAATAAAACACCATGGTTATGAAAAAAACGCTCTATAAATTATACGATCCTTATTGGCTCCAAAAAAATGTTCAAAATTAAAAAAAAAAAAAATAGATTGTTTGTAAGGTTTCCAAAGGTCCGTCGGGTGCCCAGCAGGACCATCTGTATCTAATCCCTAAATTGCCCATTCCATGGCATACAATTCATTTGGATTTAACTGGCAAACTCAGCCGAAAAAGCGAGCGTAAGGAGTATTGTTCCGTGATTATTGATGGTTTTACAAAATTCGTCTTGTTAGAGCATACCTTAACCCAAATGCATCTGATGCTATTAAATCACTTAAAAATGCAGTGAACTTGTTTGGCGCTCCTAAAAGAATAGTTGCATATCGTGGTAGGTCATACGACAATGCTGAATTTAAGAATTTTTGTAAAGATAATCATATCATATTATAGCCACTGGTTCCAGTAGGGCAAATGGTGAGGTCGAGCGTATGCTCACTATAGTTGAAACATATTCGGACAGCTTATGGCAAGATCATGTAGGCAATATCCAATTAACTCTCAATAGTACTCGTTGTAGAGTAACAGGGTTCACGCCCTTGGAATTAATGTTTGGTATTAAGGGCAGTTCATTAAGGATATCAAGAGTATCAAGACTAATAATCCTGATGAAGATAGGTTAAACCTCGAAACAATTCGATCCGATGCTTCTGCTAGTATAAAAAGCTGGCTCAATATGACACAGGTCGATTTAACAAGGGTAAAGCTATAGTTAAACCTTTTTCAGTAGGTGACTCTGTCTTTGTTAAATGCGAAGAAAGACACCAAACGAAACTAGACCGTAAATACAAAGGCCCCTTTAAAATAACCGCTATTTTGGAAAATGATGGGTACGAATTAAACACATTAATGGAAACCATAGAGTCTACAAATACTCTCACGAAAACTTGCGAGAAGTACCCCGTCAGTCATTTTTTTTGGAAATCGCAGAAAATTATGATGAGGATGACGTGTCGGCGGATAATAACAACACAGAGGTTCTTGTTCACGAGACTAGGCAACATATTAACTTTGATGATATTCAGTCTACTAATAGTGATACTATCTCTGCCAATAATAATACCATGTCTGCCAATAGTGATACCTCTGTCAATAGTGATACCATGTCTGCTAAAAGTGACACTATATCTACCAGTTCTCATAATAATGCAAATTGTAGAGACCCTGGTTTACGTGCTGTTTCAGTAGAATCTATTGGCCTTGAATCAATTAACATTGTAACAAAAGCACTTGTACATCAGCCAAAGTATTGAGCTATTTGTTAATTAAGCTAAAGGAACAATACTTGTTCGGCCTAGCTAGATCCGGTCCAGTTTAACTGAAGGGATACACCTGAAGGGCAAAACTATTGCCGGACCAGGGGACTGATCTTGTAGGGTCAGAAGTTGACCGGACCAAGCCTTGTAGAGTCATAGCTGACTGGACCAAGTGGTCAAATATCTGGAGGGTCAGAAGTTGACCGGACCAAGCCTTGTAGAGTCATAGCGGGCTGGACCAAGTGGTTAAATATCTGAAGGGTAGACCGGACCAGAAACAATAGCAGGATGACCAAACGGTACTTAATCAATTTTTCATGTTCTAGATGTGGCATTGTGGGCTAAGCGTGCGAGGACGTCCGCACGTCAGCATGGCCGTGTCGGCGTCACATTGTAAACAACACGTGCATCGGGCTATGGCGCACTATGGCGCTGTAGCGCGCTACGACATTCTCCCACCTCCTCGCTGCTGGGCGGAGTTAGTGATCGCTACGTCGTAGCGCGCTACGTCGTTGCCCCACCTACAATACTACCGTATAAAAGAGTCCGCACGGCGGCGAAATGGCATTCTGCCTTCAGGCGTTGCCCGGTGCACAGGTTGTATTGATCTCAATTATTGTTACTCTGCCTCTCTGTACATTGTTACTATTTTGTGTAAACTAAGCTATTACTGGGTGTCATGGCTATTTGTGTCTTGAAACTGATTAAGTGTAGTTTCGTGTAAAATTAATTGATTAAATAATTTAAAAGAAAATCTAATTTCTTATTATTTAAAGAACCTCTTTTATTTTACAATATATCTGATCCTGTGCCTTCATCTACACATCTTTGCAATCATAATAAGCGTATTTTATCTCGTGATATTGTGAAAATACTGCTCCCAAAATATTGTTTTATCTTATTTATGTGATAATCGTCCTAATGACATATTTGAACTATTCGTGCAGCATTAAAGATGATAAGATTATTAATATCTGTCAGAGCCTTTAACATCGTCATAGGGATCTGTGAGAGGTATGCGGGTCACTTAACCTCGGGTAGGTACAATTGTAAGAAGATTGAACTACTCATATTCAAGGCGGGTATTATGAGTCCGAAAACCGTTCCACCGGTCAGATTTGGAGGATTGCCTGTAAGTAGGGTCACTAAATTCAAGTAACTGGGGCACTGGGTCACCGAGGACCTCTCAGATGATTTGGATACCGAACGGGAACGTAAGGTATTAGTAGTGAGATGCAATATGGTGGCGTGCAGGTTTTCACGGTGTACAAAAGAGGTCAAAATTGCTTTATTTTTAAGGCATACTGCCAGAGATTTTATACCTGCAGCCTGTGGGTCCGTTATACGCGTAGATCTTTCAATGCCCCACGGGTTTTAGTATGCTGTTGGGGTTGCCTCGCTTTTGCAGTGCATCAGATATGTTTGCCAGCACCGACTGCTTTATGGCAATAGTAAGAAAAAGAGTGGCCGCCCGGATGCGCATCAGCACCAACAGTCTGCCTTCTGAATATTATATTGGGAAGGGTTGATTGCCTGGTTGTGAGGCACTGGAATACCGTTTACGGATCTGGAGGTGCCATAAATAATAATAAGGGTTAAAGTATGAAATTGCCGTTTTATTGTAATAGGTACTTCGAATTGACATAGAACCTTCATGGTTTGAGATTTTTGAGTGGAACTTTTTTCACATGGTATCTATGAAGTTCTTCTTTTAAAATATGTGCAACATACGATTATCGACTTTAAGTTGTTTTTATTATTCAGCTTAGACAAGAAATATGGCTACTTCGAAAATTCGAGTTGTTTTTGAATACGAGTTTCGACGCGGAACTAACGCGGTAGAAACAGCTCGCAATACTTATCAATGTTGCGTTTGGAGAGGGGACTGCTAATGAACGCACCGTGCGATTTTGGATTAAACGCTTTCGTGATGGAAACTTTGATTTGATGAACGAACCACATGGAAGACCGCCCACACGGGTGAAAAACAATGAATTGAAAGAGATGGTGGAAGCCGATCCGAGCCAAACTACCCAGGAATTAGCGGCATGGTTTAATGTTACCTTACCAACAATATTGACTCATTTGCGTCAAATCAGTAAAATAAAAAAATATGAGAAATGAGTGCCTCATGATTTGACTGATCTGTAGAAAGAAACGCGTGTTGAAACTTGTGTTGCCTTATTGAATCGATACAGAAATGAAGGAATATTGGATCGAATTGTGACATGTGATGAAAATTGGATTCTTTACGATAGCCGTAAGCGAAAAATGCAATGGCTGACCCCGAGTCAAACGCCGCAACCGTGTTGTAAACGACCAGCTTATGTCGTTTGAAGGGGGCGGTTTGTTGTAAGGTTTGGCACAGTAGAAAAACCACAAGCAGCTAATGTAATAAATCCACGTATATTGCACATAAAACTCACACACACAATATATTTAAAATACACAACAGTAATACAGACAAAGGTTAGAGCTAGATGTAATCCGAATTTAATACTTTATTCAGCACGAATTTATACCTCAAGTAGCGAGATGTTTGTAGGAACGAAGTTAAAGCTCAACTGACTAAGAATCTGAGACTTTCTAAGAGAGTACTAGGCAACTACAATTGTATAATCAGACCCGATACCTTAAGTAGATTTTTACTATAGGGCAAGTAGCGGGTACCATTTGTGCAAACACAATAATTTGCTCCTATACATCAGGGCAGTTCGCTATTCAGGGACGCGACAGAGGGTCGGGGTATAGCTGGGTATTTCCCATTTTGCTATGACGAGGGTGTTTACACGAATGAGGGAGGCAGGCTTGCGCAGGTGCAAGTTATGACATGATAATTACTTCTAGAACAATGGATTACGTAATTATAAACACAGATAGGTATTCTCATTGTCTTAAATAGGTATTCAGGTGGGAAATAGTCTAGTCAGTGTTGTAGTCATAATCAAAACATTGTATTATGACTGACAACGGAGTTATATACCTTTTATTACATAAGGACAGGTTAACAAGAGAAAATAAGGTATTTTTAGTTACCTGTAGACACGGACGAATGTCTAACACATCTTTTAGTTAAGTCGGTGTCTATAGGTACATTGGTTATTGCTAGAGACCTGATTTTGTGTCAGGAATCTTTGATTTTACTAGACTTTCTTGTTCTAACTTGTTGGATTATTTATTCGAAACATTCTATATTAGTTGACATGTTAGAACTGGGCCAAAACTTTCCAGATTTGATGCTACCTACTGGACTTCATGTCCCGACTTGATTAATATCCACACATGATTCGACTTGATACTATGTTAACATGTGCAGATGTACTTACTAACAATAATCAGTTTATTAGGTAGGTATTTAGTGTGCTTCCTTAACATTCCACCCCCTGTAAAAGGGTTCCGCCGCATTACACATGGACGGTGGGAAGCACAATTAATTTAACAATGGGCTGACGCAGCACCCCATTTATTGTTCTTACGTCAGCTACACGGATTATCCCGTCACTTCCGTGATACACATTTTTGACTATTCCTTTAGTCCACTCACTTCGGTTTTTTGTGTTATCTACGATAACCACTACGTCGTTGACACTCACATTTGGTACGTTATTTGTCCACTTTTCTCGACGTTGTAGAGTAGGTAGGTACTCCCGTAGCCACCGACGCCAGAACATGTCGGCGAGCGCGTTCACACGCCGCCACTGACAGCGGGAGTCGACGTCCTCGATATCTCCCGGCGCGAACGGAGTGCTCCCGGACGCAGTGCCAAGGAGTAGGTGGTTCGGCGTCAGGACCACGGGCTGGTTGTGGTCATCGTAGACGTAGTTGAGAGGCCGGCTGTTTATGATGAGCTTGGCCTCTGTGAGGAGGGTGTAGATGACCTCCTCACGTGGGGCACGCTCCCTGAGCGTGCTTCGTAGTGCGTTTTTCACCGATCGTACTAGGCGCTCCCAGCAGCCGCCCATGTGTGGGGCCGCTGGGGGATTGAAGTGCCACTCGATGCCTCGGTTGATGGCGTCAGCCCTGATCTGACCTTGATCCAGGTCTCTCAGGGCCGCTCGCAGCTCGGTGTTCGCTCCGACGAAGTTGGTCCCCTGGTCGGAGTACATATGCGCTGGTTGCCCGCGGCGCGCAATGAGCCGCTGCAGGGCGAGTATGGCGGAATCGGCGCTCAATGAAGCGGCCAATTCTAGGTGGACAGCGCGCGTGGTGAGGCACATGAACAGAGCACCCCACCTCTTCTCGCGGCATCGCCCGATGGTCACCTCCATCGGGCCGAAGTAGTCGACGCCCACTCGGACGAAGGCTCGTCTGGACGACTCCACCCTGGCAGGTGGGAGATCACCCATCTTGGGTGGCGCTGGTCTGGCTCTACATATTCTACAAACCTGACAGCTGGCTACCACCGTTTTTACAGAGTTTCTTACCTTGGTGATCCAGTACTTCTCTCTCAGATTGTTCACGACGGTCTCGTGGTTGGCGTGTAAGGCCATAGCGTGATGAAAGGCAATTATCTTACGCGTCAGAGGGTGGCGTCCATCCAAAATAATAGGATGCTTTTCGTTGAAAGTGAGCGCCTCACAGGCACTCAGACGCCCTCTTACACGTAGCAGACCGTCATCCGTAATCATCGGATCGAGAGCCTTTACTGCTGTCCTTGGGGACCGGCAGTCCCTTTATTATGGCGATCCTCTCCTTCTGGAAGCTGTCGTCCTGGCACAACCTTACGAGATGGTCGTGAGCTTCTTCGAGGTCGCGTCGCTGTAGTTCTCCTGTTGACCGACGCTTGCGACATCGACCGACAAAGATGAGTACCTGTGCCATGACGCGTTGTATACGCGCCCACGACGAGTAGCGCTCATAGTTGAGTAGGGGTGTCGGCGTCGCTGCTGTAGTGTGGACCCGCTGAATGCGCCCCAAGTCCACTTCTGCTGACTCAGCCTCTCGACACACCGGCCTGCGCTCCTGTGGAACACATAAAAACGGGGGGCCGCACAGCCACGCCGTATGGTTCTCGGGCCAAGACGACCTGGTTGCTTTGCCCGCGGGGTCGTCCGCGGAAGGAACCCAGTGCCAGTTGCCTCGGTCCGATAGTCTAGCTAATAAGGCTGGTTGTAAGTCATGCCTTGTAATTGAGACTATATTTTGTGGGGCTACGCGAGCCCTACCTAACATCGTCACTGATGCTAGGTTACTATCCCGGTAGCCCACTGGGTACGCGACCGCTGCGCATGTTTGTTTGCTTGCGTCGCTAAACATTTGTAAATCTAGATCTAGATCCTTGTCTAGATCTAGCCCATACAACCCTGGTATTTTTATTCGTTCCAGGCGATGCAGGTTATTAAGCCGAGCGAAACAAGTCTCGGCTTCCTTTTCTTGAAAAGGTAATAATAATAATGGGTCGGGTCCGGTCAAAAGGTTACCGTTATAATTGGTAGGTATTATGTTGTTATGTTTCCGTAACAAACCTACTGCCCACTGTGATTCATCTGGTACACGGTGGTTGGTTTTATCTCGTATTTCTGAGGCCCTTTGATCTGATTGGTTTTTATGTACGTTCTCAGAAATACCTATCGCTTCGCTAGATTTAACTGGGTCATGCAGGTCAGGCAGGGAAACTGCCGTACAGTTAATTTGTTCGCTTTTTAAATCTTTATGGTCGAACGGACCATGTATGACCCAACCTAACTCGGTAAGGGAGGCAACTGGTTTACCGGGTTTTCCTTGACGGACGTCCCGGCCTACAACTAGCTGCCAATTGTCCTGCCCGATCAATACCAGCGGTTTGGCGCCCCTCATTTCCACGCATCCCAGGTCGCGGAGGTGGGCATTGTCGTTAAGCATTGCGGTAGACACGGTTTGAGAAGGCAAATTTAAATCACGTATAGTGCGACATTTAATGTTGTGGCACTGTCCGTTTGGCCCTTTGACCTTTACTTCAACCGCTCGCGACGTCAGGTCAGTGATCTCGTGACCGCCCGCGGTCTTCAATGAAAGGGGTATACTTGGGCCCTTCAAACTAGTAGCAATGGTCTTATCTATCAAGGAGACGGTTGCACCGCCGTCCAGTAATGCGTAACAATGACTATTGTTGTCTTTGTCATGACACAATTCTATTGGGATTATTTTTAACAATGCAGAAGCATGCCATTCACCGATGTTCGTTATGGTTTCGGGCTTATCTACCTGCTTATCGCTCGCATTGTTTTGCTTATCGGCGTGCAATAATAGGTGGTGGGAATAACCGCATTTTTTGCATTTATCGGCGCGGCAAAACCTTTTGTTGTGTTTGTTTACTATACATTTGAAACACGTGTTTAATCCTTTTACGATGTTCCATCGCTGTTGAACTGTCATTTTGTTAAAGGTGTCGCATTTTTCTATAGTATGTTCGCTTTGACATACGATACATTTCTTAGGTACGGAGCTAGACTCATCACTCTGTGTATTTATCTTATGAGTCAGCTGTGGCCTACTGAATAGTTGACGCGCGGTATTCATGGGTCGTTGACCGAAGACTTGTTCCTGTTGCCTAATTGGGGGCCTAGAAGCACTAGGTTCTATTATAGATGGCTGTAAATAATACGACGTTGTATGCGTTAATTGTATTAAAAAGTGAGATAAGTATTCTAGGTTAGGTGAGACTCTTAGGTCCACCCCCTGCACGTTATCTAACCCCATGGCAAAGTCCCCGTACCGCGCGCGTTGTATAGGAGTTAGCTTGTTTAATAGCTCGCTAACTAGTTGTGGATTGTTAAGATAGCCGTCAGCTTTAATATTTTTAAGTAGGGCTACTACATTTCGCACGGTTGACGAGAACTTTCTAAGCTCGCGGCAGCTCTCCGATATTCTAGGTAGGTCCCTAATCTTTTGTAACGCGCTTTGTAATATTAAAGTCGGGTGACCATATTCTTGATCGAGCGCGTGCATTATGTCGTTGGGATCCGTACCTGAACTTAATAAATCCTCCACTGAGATTCTAGCTTCGCCGTGTAAAGACGTTCTAAGCCGGGCTAAGTTCTCGTGAACTTTATAACTATACTCTTGAGTGGTATCCCAGTACATATTTTTGTAACATATCCACTCGGATGGATCACCACTAAAATGTGGTAATTCGTACGCCTGTCGCGGTACCGGTCGCGGTCTCCCCATACTGGTTATTGCCTCTGCCAGCCTATCTAACACAGAGTCCCTTTCAACCGAAGACTCCCGCCGTCTTTCTTTAACATCATCTCCGTACTTCAACTGCCGCTGTGAATCCGAGTCGGGTATCGAAACACGAGGTCCACTTGCGGCCGGAGTGGTAAAGACGGGGTTATTGGTCGGTAATCGGGACGTAACTCTCTCGGTAGGCATCGGTGTATACGTCCGTGCTTTAGGTATCGTACTCGAATACGGTACCGGCACGGGTGTACCTAGTATGTGCGACACATTATTACGGTATGTAGTCGGATCAAGCGTACTTACGGTTTGTGAATAACTCACGGTAGGGATCCGGGGCGCGGCCACATCCATGGGCCTGCGCTCCGCAGACGGGGTACACAACACTGCATCCGGTTGACACAACACTGTACTCGATTGCCGTAAAACACTAACTGAATTAACAACACTGTTTCCTGTTGGCCAACTTGCGGCGTCGTATCTATCCACTGGTCGACCCGCTGTGCTGTACTCGCGTCTGAATTGGAAGCGTCGTCTTCGCTCTCGGTAGTTGCCTCTATCTCGGCAATGTCGGCCTCCACTCTTTTCTTGAGGAGGTTTTCCCTATCCTTAAGGAGGTCTTCATTGATCTTCGATTTTAACTGGACTAGTTCCTTTTCAGCCTGCATTCTTTCCTTCATTAGGCTTTCATTTAGGACGATTCTTTCCTTTTCGGCCTCGTATTCGATTCTTTTTCGTAAGAAATCGACACTCTTGCGGCTACTTCTGGATGACGCACTGCTTGTCGATTTCCGGCGATCCATTGATGCCATGGTCGGCGCCACAGACGGCGAACCTGGTCCCCTATCGGACTGCAACCTGGTGTCCGTTGTGCTGTCATCCTTACGTGCTTCTTTCTGTTCGGCTAGCTTCCTTAGCTTGCTGCGTGTTGTGATGGAGCCCTGCTGACTCATGATTACTTGAAACCTTATCCGGCTCGAAGGACCAAAATGTAAACGACCAGCTTATGTCGTTTGAAGGGGGCGGTATGTTGTAAGGTTTGGCACAGTAGAAAAACCACAAGCAGCTAATGTAATAAATCCACGTATATTGCACATAAAACACACACACACAATATATTTAAAATACACAACAGTAATACAGACAAAGGTTAGAGCTAGATGTAATCCGAATTTAATACTTTATTCAGCACGAATTTATACCTCAAGTAGCGAGATGTTTGTAGGAACGAAGTTAAAGCTCAACTGACTAAGAATCTGAGACTTTCTAAGAGAGTACTAGGCAACTACAATTGTAAAATCAGACCCGATACCTTAAGTAGATTTTTACTATAGGGCAAGTAGCGGGTACCATTTGTGCAAACACAATAATTTGCTCCTATACATCAGGGCAGTTCGCTATTCAGGGACGCGACAGAGGGTCGGGGTATAGCTGGGTATTTCCCATTTTGCTATGACGAGGGTGTTTACACGAATGAGGGAGGCAGGCTTGCGCAGGTGCAAGTTATGACATGATAATTACTTCTAGAACAATGGATTACGTAATTATAAACACAGATAGGTATTCTCATTGTCTTAAATAGGTATTCAGGTGGGAAATAGTCTAGTCAGTGTTGTAGTCATAATCAAAACATTGTATTATGACTGACAACGGAGTTATATACCTTTTATTACATAAGGACAGGTTAACAAGAGAAAATAAGGTATTTTTAGTTACCTGTAGACACGGACGAATGTCTAACACATCTTTTAGTTAAGTCGGTGTCTATAGGTACATTGGTTATTGCTAGAGACCTGATTTTGTGTCAGGAATCTTTGATTTTACTAGACTTTCTTGTTCTAACTTGTTGGATTATTTATTCGAAACATTCTATATTAGTTGACATGTTAGAACTGGGCCAAAACTTTCCAGGTTTGATGCTACCTACTGGACTTCATGTCCCGACTTGATTAATATCCACACATGATTCGACTTGATACTATGTTAACATGTGCAGATGTACTTACTAACAATAATCAGTTTATTAGGTAGGTATTTAGTGTGCTTCCTTAACACGTGTCCTAAAGCAAAGCTTACCAATAAAAGGTAATGGTAACTGTTTGGTGGTCTCAGCATGGTGTTATCCACTATAGCTTTCTCCGATCTGGTCAAGCAATAACGGCAGATGTCTACTGTGCCGAACTCCGAACAATGATAGCAAAACTAGCAGTGAAACAGCCCCGACTCATGAATCGATCTTCACCATTATTGCTCCATGATAACGCGAGACCTCATACAGCACGAGAAACCGTTTTAACTCTACAGGAACTGCAATTAGAAATCATTCGTCACCCTCCGTATTCGCCAGACCTTGCTCCAACGGACTAGTTACCATTTTCTTCGTGATTTGGACAATTTTCTACGTCATAAAAAGTTTTCATCTCAGGAGGCAGTAAAAAATGCTTTAACACACTTTGTCGAATCTAGATCACGAGAGTTCTATCGCAAAGGCATACATGACCTTCCTATTAGATGGCAGCAATGTATAGATAATAATGGCAATTATTTTGATTAAATAAATATGTTAAATTAAACAAAAAAATGAATATCAGTTTTTCAGTACAAATCGGCAATTTCATACTTTAACTAACCCCTAATATTAAATAGCGGAATTGTAAATCATAATAATAAATAATTAATTATTTACTAACTTAGTTATAAGTACTATTTACTAACAATGTATGGAATGATTTATTTTGAAATAAAATATTAATAATTATGAATATATTTTTTTTTAATAGGAATCGTATCTTACTCAGCAGTAGTGAATGATAGACTCAAAATTAAAAAAAGAACTTAAACAATTAAAAAGTATTTAAATAAAAAAAAACATAATTAAAGCTACAAGCATCCAAAACATCTATATCACATTCATCAGAATCTGTATCATAATTATTGTCATCTATGTCACAGAACTCATGTGGTATTCTGCCGTGCAGAACCACATCATTTAGTCTATTTATATCCCTATTTATTATCTCTATTATTATAGAGGAGCTCGTGGCTAAGTAATAACTGCCGCACGGGTCGATCCATCAGGTTAAGCTACGCTTGCCAGGGTTGGTCTGTGGATAGGTGACCATCTTTACATACCGAGACTCCTCCGTGCCTCGGAAAGCACGTTAAGCCGTTGGTCCCGGCTGTCATTTGTGGATCTTTGACTGTCGTTACGGGTCGTCAGAAGCCCGAAAGTCTGACAACCATTCTTACCAAGGGGTATCGTATTACCCAGTTAATGGGTTGTGGAGGTTAGATAGGCAGTCGCTCCATGTAAAATACTGGTATTCAGCAGCATCCGGTTAGACTGGAAGCTGACCCCAATATAGTTGGGAAAAGGCTAGGCAGATTGATTGCTATGCCTATTTATTATACTAAACAAACCACCTTTTGATCTTTACCTATTGAAATCCAATGTCACTCATGAACTTCCTTTCTATACCTATATACATATTCTTTAACACTGTTTACATCTGAAAAACATACTTTTAATTATCTCTAGATTGTTTTACCATCCAAAACCTATTTTATACTATTTACATTAACTTTCCTTTTTGTACAAAAGCAGCCCGGAGTCTGGATTTGTGCCCGGTTATTGGCAATAGGCTTGCCCCCTGTTACATGGAACTTAAACATAACTGGCGAAATGTGGGTGTACTATAGGTACACCTCTGCCTAGCCGTTCGGGGAAACAAGGCGTGATGTTATGTTATGTTGTTGTAATAAATCTTAGAATATTTTATATTCTGACATTTTCATTATACGTGTACATATGCTGTCATCTGTCTAATTTATTTTTCTAAACCATACATATAACGCACCATGGACAAGTACAATTTACCTTCTTCTAGACCTCTTATAAAGCTGGTGAATACACTGTAACCTTGGTAAAAAATACTAATTATATCCAAAGTCACTACAATAACTGAATTTACGAAAAATTAAGTAGCAAATGAAAATGGCTGAAAGGTAGGTTAGGTTAGGTTAGAACT
Source organism: Xanthia togata (assembly GCA_963853775.1). NCBI lineage: Eukaryota > Metazoa > Arthropoda > Insecta > Lepidoptera > Noctuidae > Xanthia > Xanthia togata. Next base: position 5,617,069 of record OY970817.1, on the reverse strand, counting down.
GTGACCACACAACGCACGAGCCGAGCGGGCGAAGCGAGCGGTGCCGCGGCACAAGAGAATGTAATGTTTTGGGAATGTGATGTTTTACAGCGAACTAACCTCAACAATCAAACAAAATAACAAGTGACTCAGTGACAGTCACAGTGGCAATGCAATGCTTACGGCATTTAGCCGGGCCGAGGCAGCGCCACTATTATGTCGATAGCGGCATTTACCCGATAGGGATAGAGTAATGCTAGCGGCACTCAATACACTGCCTATTTTATTTTGTATCTTATTCTGAAATCGCCAACCCGTCTTGAGCAAGCGTGGTGAATGCTCGTGCCTTCTCTATAACAGACCTTTGCCCTGCACTGGGACAATAATACGCTGGTCTTATTATTATTTATTTATTTTGATACATCTCATGCTAATTACTAAAATAACTATCAATAAGCTATTTAAACTGTATTATTAAAAACATTAAAATAATTTATTTATAAATATGTTATGAAAATGATAACATTAATTGTTTCGATTTGTATAATTTATTGACGTTTTTAATGTTCTTACAAATTAAATTGATTACACTGGTTTTGCGGTAAAAAAAACACAAAGCACAGCAAGCGGATTAAGTTTTATATTATTAAGTATGTAACGTCACGCTTGTGTGGCCCGATAGGCATACATAAAGTTTTACATTCTCTTGTGCCTAAACGGACCCTGGTACTCGCCGACCGCTGCCGCGGCACCGCTCGCTCCGCTCGCTCGTCTCGTGCATTGTATGGTCACAGTTCTAACCTAATCTTACCTACCTTTCTGCCATTTTCATTTGCTACTTCATTTTTAGCCAAAGGGTAACGGCGACACTTAATTTTAGCCGGCTAACGATGAAAAAAATTAACATTAGCCTCTCCACAAAAATAAACTCAAGTTTAACTGGCTAATGTTAAGTTTATTTCCACACCCATCTTTAGCCGTAAGATACGCTAACAGACTTAAAATAATAATAATATTATGTACAAGCACCTATATCAAATAAAAATAAAACAAGGCAATAAAAAAAGGGCCAAAGATCGAGTGAAATCGTGTTTGATTGAAAGGTCTATATCCAGCAGTGGACTGTCATAGGCTGAATGCCTATAATGCCACCAATTCTTCTCACTGAAACAGGCCTCCTCCTTGTGAGAGGGAGTGGGCCGTAATCCACTACGCGAGCCCAGTGAGGGTTGGTGGATTTCACATGTCTTCGAAGTTTTTGGTTTTCGTATAGGCCGGCTTCCTCGCGATATTTTCTTTCACCGTTTTGAAAGTAGTGGTGATGAAATAATTTACACTGACCGCCTGTTTACCTACGGTAATTCGCGGCCACTACCTCTGGGCCACGACTGCTGTAGTTTAGTATGACGAGTAGAATCGCCCAGAACACCATCAGATGAATATAGCTTATAATAATTTGTAAAACTATTATTATTAAAAAATAATTATTTTGTTAAACTGTGTTGAGAATAAGTTAGATTATAAGTTATGTAAATGATCTTGTGTGTGTCTAATGTATCTTTCTTTTGCTGTGCCCGAGAGGGTCCATGATTGTTTCTTTTGGTAAATATTTACCACCAAAGCCTACTGATCATCGAAGATCTTGTTCGCCCTTTATATCGACGAAGTAGAAAGTATTTTAGAGCAATAAATCCACACCTGCAATAAATCCTACTCAGAACGGGGACATTTATTGAATATTTTCGAGGTCTCATAGACCCTGCGTGGTAACGAAACCATAGCGCGAATTTAAATCGACCAACGCCATCTATCGAGACATGAGGTAAACATTTCATACAAAATTGGTTTTATAACGTTAACACCTACATTGTGGGATGCAATATAGAAGACTGGTTGCCAGATTTTCGGGCTTATGACTACTTGAATGTTGCACAAAACTTGTTATAAAGAAAAATATCGTAATCCTGGCAAATTCAAATTCAAATGTCATTTATTCAAACTAGGTTGAGAATTTCCTAACCAATAAAATGGGAGTAAATGATGCGAGCCGGACCTATGACATACTCAGGCCCTCAGGGGCTAGACACTAAATAACTTTTCAGAGAAATACAACCCTTGACAATCCAAAAGTAGCTATAAATGGCGGCCAATTACGGGCGCTTTCGAATTGTTAAGGAGTCGGTCAGTAAGAAAGATGAAGCTTGTTGGATAAACTAGCTACTTACCGACAAACTTTCTCGCAGTTTGGCAGGTTTATGAAATGTTTGCAAGTGTTTGATCCAAAATAAAGTTTTTTTTTTTGTTTTGTGTTTTTGTTATTTGTTTGAAAAGAGATAAAGTGATTAAAAGGTAGGTATGTATGATAGCGTGAAATTACTTGGTCTGTTTTTGAAAAAAAAGAAGCTATAGTAGGTTCCTATGAAGAACAAAGTCCATTCACAGTCTTTTCAATCAAAATATTAAGTGATAAAGTGAAGCAAACCAGTACACATTTGTCAGCCGTCCGTCCTCGATACAGCATTACGTACGTCAATGCCACCTCTGACTTCTGGTATCTTGGTACCTACTTGCACGTTTCATAAAGCTACTATGTACACGTGAAACGATTTCCAAAAAAACACTTCAAAGTAAAAATAACTTTAATTTAGAAAGTTGGTGTATTTGGATTTGAATTTTTTTGCCACCGACTTTCGACTTATGATTTTTTTTTTGTATTTTTTTTTTCTCTTTTTAGTTGTGGTACCTTTTTTCACATGGAAGGGGCACTGTTATCTCTCAAAAGACCGATCCGGAACCCCCTCTGTGCAGCGCCTGTTAGGGCACATCTCTGGGGAGACTGTAAAGGGGTCTCCCCGAATCCTAACTGTGCAAGTATGCAAGGCAGCACCTGACCACTGTGCGCCGTCTTCCCTGAGATCACTCAGTGGGTTAGTTGTGGTACCTACCCCACACAAATTCGAATACCAATATCTGCTATGTAAATAACAGTGACAAGAACTTATCATCATATCATCCACATAGACTAAGTGGGGTAGGTACCATATTATTGAAGTTAACTCAAAACTTGGGTTCTATCTTGCAATTGTAGTTTGACAGTTGTGTGACAGTGACAGAAGTGATGACAGGTGGAGTAAGGCTTCTTATACATAACGCCGGAACCGCACCGGCGCCGGCGGCGCATACAATCAAATGGACCGGTTCTCGAAAACAGCGGCGTGGCAGCGGCGTGGGGGCGGGCAACGAGCGGTGCACTCCAGTCAAGCGGTGACAGCCCGCGCCGCCGCCGCCGCCGCCCCGCTGCCCGCAAAATTCGAGGCAGAGGCCTTAGGCTGTGACAGAGTGGCGTCTAAGGTCTGGAATACGAGATATCGGTCGTCCGGCGGCGAGATGGGCGGACGATATTGTGGTATTGCGGGCAATAAGGCTGGCACAGGAGTGTGGGGACGGGCACAAGAAAAGAGAGGGCTTTGCCCAGCACTGGTACTTGTAGAGAGGCATACACTGTCATCCCACACCTATTGACACTGTAATTTGAAAACGTTGTAAAAGCCAATTATTTTTAAAAGTGTAACCGTAGAATTTCTTGCCGGTTTTTCTCTATAGGAAACGACCAATTAGAACGGTGCACCTAGTTTCTGACGTTTCATAAGTGCCTAAATGTAGGTTTATGTGAAATAAAAGATTTTGATTGGGTGAAGTCGGGCTGTGGATGACCGGAATAACGGTTAGCCAAAGTACTTGCTAACGTTTATATTATGTAGATCTCGGTATAAGTTAACTAGAAAACTGGTTTCCTTACTATCGTTGTTTTTTGGCGCAGCCCAAAAATATTTTGTTTGTCGTAATTAATTTACAGGCTGTGTGTCAGATAGGATTTCTCATCGGCAAACAAAGACGAACTTCCATACAAATTCAAAATCAAAATATTTTATTTCACATAAACCTACATGGACATTTATGCGACGTCAGAAGCTAGGTGCACGGGTCCAATTGGACGTTTCAATGGAGCAGAGCCAGCATGAAACTTCACGGTTACTCTTTTAAAAATAAATGACTTTTACCATGTTTTCAAATTACAGTGTTAATAGGTATGAGAGGACAGTTTAGGTCCGTCAACAAGTACCAGGTAGGTACTTAACAAAATAGAAAATGGTGTACTTACAAATCTACAGGTTCTCACATTCACAAAATATAAAAGAATATAATATATCAATCAATCTGCATAGCCTTTTCCCAACTATATTGGGGTCGGCTTCCAGTCTAACTGGATGCAGCGGAATACCAGTATTTTACATGGAGCGACTGCCTATCTGACCTCCATAACCCGGTATTGATACCCCTTGGTAAGACTTGTCAGACTTTCGGGTTTCTGATAAAAGTATTTATATAATAAAAATAAACCTCGTTGCTCTAGTGGTCGCAAGCGCTGCTGCTGAGCATGAGGTCATGGGTTCGATTCCCAGGTCGGGCACAGTATTATTGGGTTTTCCCAACAGGAATTTCTCAGTAATAGCTCGGAGTCAGGAATTGTGCCCGGTTGATGGCAATAGGCTCGCCCCCTATTACATGGGACTTAAACATAACTGGCGAAATGTGGGTGTACTTCAGGTACACCTCTACCCAGCCTTCGGGGAAACAAGGCGTGATGTTAGCCGGTCATAAGTCGGCCGCACAGGTGCCGTTGACTCCAAATCGTTTTGTCTTCAAGCCATTGGTGGGCTCCTATCGCAAGTAACTAAAAAGGTGTCGTTAGTAATGTTTATGTGTTGTAAAAATAAAATCCTTTTTAAACCAAACGACAAACAAATCTGAATTAATATCCCGTTCACAAAAGCCACTATAGATAGTGCAATCTGTCCGTATAGTAAAAGTACTCTGTGCGCCCCACTCCGCTCCGCTCCGTACTAAAGTACAGCTTACAGTACAGTAATCGCGGAGTGGGGCGCGGCGTTGTGGATTGCACTATCTGTAATAAATGATTGAAATTAGAATTGTAAGTATACAATTTCACCCATGGGCAAGTGACCGCCCGATCTTCTTTCTTTTTTCATAATACAAATTTTAATAAAACATGTTAGTTAATCCGATAAAATAACTCATAAGCTTTTAGAAATAATAAACAGAATCCAAATCGAGCCAATAACATCTGAGACATAGCAAACGCTAATCAAAAAATAATAATTGAATAACATAAAAATATTAAAGATTTAAAAAACAAAAAAAAAACGAACAAATGTTATGAATATTCAGTAAAATACGGGCGGTTACATGACCATGGGCGACATTGTAATTATACGTTAAGCTGTTGGTCCCGGCTGTCGCTGTAGATCTTTGACAGTTGTTACGGGTCGTCAGAAGCCGGAAAGTCTGACAACCAGTCTTACCAAGGGGTATCGTGTTACCAAAGAGTATAGTAATATAGATGGCGTGTTACCCAGTAACTGGATTATGGAGGTCAGATAGGCAGTCGCTCCAAATAAAATACTGGTATTCCGCTGCATCTGGTTAGACTGGAAGCTGACCCCAACATAGTTGAAAAAAGGCTAGTTATTTATGATGAAATGATTTTTAACACGTCAAGTTATATACTTTTCTTATCATAATTCATTTTAATTAGTCTACCCGAATGTTTGAAAACACGATGTTTTCTGTCTTGGTAATGAAGTCACAACATCATTTATTTTTTATTTTTACATAAACTGATATGGGCAGATGCCCGTCATCATCAGAATCGACCATGTCTTTAATAACTGGTAAAGAGGGTAGGCACCAACAAAGAATCACTTGAGTCACAATCAAAAGTTCACTAAATTCTATTCACTGGTAATTTTATTAGAAAATCACATAATCAATCGGTTTAAATTATTTTTTAAACAAAAAGGGACAAGATAAAAGTGATTCGTTGGATGCGTTGACGTTCGGAAACAAGTAACGTTCAACATGGCCACGCTGACCATCGCCTCGACGCTCCGCCAGACTGACAGCTGCCAAATCTCGTTCCGACGTATCTCATAACAGATGGCGCTAGCAATGCACCGTCAGATATCCGAAGACAACTAAAGGTCTTGTATTTATTATATCAGATTTTTTTTTAAAGTGAAATCGTTGTGCACTTTTTTGTGATGGGTAAAAAATGTTAATCTCGCGTCAGGACACGTGACCCTGATTGAAAATTCGTAAGACGGTGCAAAACTATTTAACAACGCCATCTAACAATGTATACACTAAACCTTGAACTCAACGGAAACCTCTAGTAGAACCAGGTTTGAATAACGTCAAACAGATGGCGTTAGTAACTCAAGCGGGGTTGTGAACTTTTTTTGTGTTAATAAAATGTTAAACACGCGTCAGGACACTTGACCTGATCGAAAATTCGTAAGACGGAAAAATGCAAAACGTTAATAATTAAGTTTTCAAGTGAAAATTACTATAATGAATAAGTTTTGAATTACGTGCAGCATAATATTGCACGAAAGAGGACAGGTAGTACAGAAGTACCTATGTTTGAATAAATTAGTATACCTGACGGTCTAGGTCTTAATAAATTAGTCTACTAGGCTGCTCAACTCCCGGGGATACCGCATGGTCTCCGGTGAGGCGGCAAGCCTCCTTGCCGGATTGCCGCCATGGGATCTGGAGGCAAAAGTCCTCGCGCATATTTGGGAGTGGCGCGAGGAGGCGAAACGCCGGGGCTTGACTCCGATGCCGCGAGAAATCGCGGCACAGCGGACAGAGCTCCGACGGGATCTCATGGCGGCATGGAGAGTGCGATTGTCGCAACCCAGTGCTGGGCACGCCACTATTGCGGCGATAAGTTCCCTCTTTGAGGAGTGGCTGGAGAGGCGCCACGGCGTCCTCACCTTCCGCCTGACGCAGGTCCTCACCGGACACGGCTGTTTCGGGAGGTACCTGTTTCGGATAAGGCGGGAGGAAACGCCCGGGTATCATCACTGCGTGGATCACCCGGAGGACACGGTGGAGCATACGGTGGAGGTATGCCCGGCTTGGGCAGAGCACCGCCGTGTCCTCGTGGAGGCGATCGGTGGCGGGGATCTCTCGCGTCCGGCCCTGGTCCAGGCCATGGTACGGAGCGAGAGGGCATGGGAGGCCGTCACTTCCTTCTGCGAAGCAGTAATGCTCGCGAAGGAGGAGGCGGAGCGCGTGAGGGAGAGGCAAATTTCGCGCCCTCACGCCCCTAGCCGCCGCAGGAGGAGACGCCCTGGGCGTCGGGAATCGATTGCCGATTCCCGGCCACCGTAGGCGCGGGCTTGCGGACGGTGAGCAATGGGTAGCTCGCCGTCCGGTAAGGACCAGGCCCGGGTCAACGGCGCGTAGTGTTCCACGCGCGCCTCAAAGAGATGTCAGCAAGTGAAGGGGTCCGATGAGACCATTGCCTGCCGGGGTTGCGGGAAAGTCCGAAAGGGATACCGTGGCCCCCTGGCATTGCACAGGCAACAGAAGGAACACGGGTGGGTTTTAGTCAGTAAGAGTCTGACACGCCCTCCCGCTCCACCCAGAGCGGGAGACGTCATTTGATGATTTCCCACCCAAAAAAAAAAAAAAAAAAAAGGCTGCTCAACTCCAGTCCCGCGGGCCACTGAATGGCCAAAAATAAAATAAACATTCATTGCGTTATTCACGTTGCTGAACAGATTTTTTTTTCCGAACTTATGAAGCAATGAATTAGCAATTTGTTTCAAAACGATTCAAATTCCGATTGAACGTGTATTACGTAGGTAATTTGGGTACTGGTCTAAAAATATTTTGTCAAATACTGATAGTTGTCAGCATAAAAACCACTTCAAAGGTATAAGAGAAGTTTTTTTTAGATTATTCAAAATGAGTAACTTAAAGTTTTGTTTAATTTTATGATGGCCCATCTTCAAAATGGCAGCGTTGGTCTGAGGTCTAGACAATGTGTTACTCTATCAGCGATAACGACGATGGACAAGTCAAAAACGTATTGGATTGACATAAGCTACTGGAAACCTTGTTTCAATTCTGTTGAAAATCATTGTAGAAAAACGAAACGCTTTAAAAGCAATTGTCACTTGTCTAGGTCCTAACTGTAACTTAATCCTACTTTCCATATTATGAAAAATTGTTACCACTGCCAATAGACTGCAAACTGACAGTCTAAAGGTATGATTCCAACCAACGCTGCACGCAGCAGTGCCTGCCGCGTCGCTTCTGTTGTGTGAGGCATCACTACTGGTCCCCATACATTTTCTATAGGTTTATATGAGATCACATTCCGAGAATGCACTTTTACACTTTATATTTTGTATTCTTTCCTTTTATTTTATTTTTTATTTTAACTTGTGTGTCTTTTAGTCTGTGCCAAATAAATGTATTTTCTTTCTTTCTTTTCTTTCTTTCTTTGTTTCTTTCATGGCAACAATGTGACGCAGCATTGTCGCGCAGCATTGCTGCCGTGCTTGGAATGTGATCTCATATCAACCTATAGAAAATGTATGGGGACCAGGGGCCTCCCTAACTCCGTCAACGAAGACACGGGCCCGTCCGAAAGTAGTCCAAAACGTCGGAGTTTACCCTACTCCCTATTGATTTCGGATTCATGAGTTCCGAACGGAATCATAGACAATGTTTGTGACCGAATGACGCATGAAGACTGAGTAGCGCTATTTTATCGATCGATTACCTACCTACCGGTTTCAAGCATAAATTAATATTGTTATCGTTAGAAAATGACCACATTTATTACAATTCACTTACTTATTTACGTCTTTAATTAAAGAATTGAATTATTTTTGCCATTTTTGTCCGGATAACGGCTTTATCATGTTGATACTTTTGCCTTTTTTTCTTTTTGACGGTAATTTTCAAATGTATTGTCAGAGTTGTTTATTTTACTTATCGAGAAGTTTCCGTTAGTAAATCAATTAAAATAAATTTTAAAAATTGCCCTAACTGTTCAGCAGCCACTCAAGCGCAAATAGAAGCCCTCCTCAATTTTATGAGTGACCATCACGAGGTGACTCGTGGACTAATTGAGGGGTGCTGGCGCGGGCGGGAGAATACCTAAGTTCGGAACGGCTGTGGGAAAGCTGGTGCAACGCCCTTAATTTGATGGGAAGTTGCACAAAGTCCCTGGAGTAGTGACGCTGCAGCACTGCAAGGAAGCACTGCCGCGTGCAGCATTGTTTAAAATCATACTATAGTTCGAATGGCCTAGCCAGCGTAGCGTAGCATAGTGTTCGTAGACTCAAAGCGTTGCGTAGTCAAAGAAAACGTAGCAATGTTCGTAGAGTCTAAAGTGTAGCGTATTTTACGAAAACGTAGCGAAGTTCGTAATCTTCAATACGTAACGCAGTCACGGTAATATAGATAATATCACCGTGACGCAGTCTACATAGCGTAGATAGATCTGGAACATTTTGTTATCATTCACATTTCGCCAGTTTCAATGTAATATTCTTTTGATAATACTTAATATTATAATTATGTTGTACCACTTACGAAGGTACCTAAGTATATTATGTAATGTACCTATAATGTAAACACGTCGGTATTTGCTCTAGTATTAATAGAAAATTATTGATGTAAATTTTTGTCTATGAAGTAAACTTTAGTTCGTAGCTTTGCCTGCCGACATGACATAACCTGATAAAATCTTAGTTCAGGAGGCCCACGCCCTTACCAAGAAGCCCATAGTTTCGGACGAAGTAATAGGAGATTCGTTCTCCGTGGCACCTACGGACATACGATTAGTTCGGAGCCCGAACTAAGATAGAATGACAACACAATTTGATGTAAAACGAAAAGAAAGAAAATACGTTTATTTGCGGTACATAAGACGCAAGCAAAGGATCAAACACTAAAAAACAATTTGGGGGAAAATTACGATGTGAGATGTGTCTTGCCCGTTCGAAAAAAAAATTTTTGACGGATAAGCTACTTTCAGACGGGCTCATATCTTCGTTCAGAGACTAGAAGACCAGCGGGTCTACTCCCTAAGCACGAAACACGTAGTTTTGGCCTTAATTACGGGTGTTTCCTACTCTCTAACACCTACGGACATAAAATTAGTTCGGAGCTCTAACTAAGAATGAATGACGACACAGACACGACATTGGACAGTTGTCCTTACTCCCAATGTGTTTTTTCCCGTCCAAAAAGTTGAATTTGACAATAATAGTTATTTGTGCAACAAGAGAGCAAAGTTGTTTTTTGCTGCGAGTGTTGATTTTGAATCCCGAGTAAGCGAAGGATTCTATAATTGAATCACGAGCGTAGCGAGTGATTCCAGGTTAGAATCTTGAGCGCTGCGAGGGATTCAAAGACACGAGATGCAAATAACTTTGCTCTCGTGTAACACATACAACTTTTCACCTCAGCAGCGAGAACATACCTAAAACATACGTAAAAAAAACCTGTCCGATCCGTGAGGGTGTTGTTAGGTATCATACTGTGAGCATATTTATGTGGAACCCCACATTTTTTTTCAATGGTGAATTTTACCGAATTTTACGTTTGGTGCGGGCGGCGGCCGTCGTAGTATGAGTATTGCAATTTTTTTTATGGATTTGGGGTAATTTTGGAACTACAGATGTGAATTTTAAATACCAATAACTTTTTTACTATAAATAATAATAAAAAAATCACTCTTTTGTAATGTTACTGCAGTACCATATGCCCTTTACGGATCGGACAAGGTTTTTTTTTACATAATCTTCATCACCTCGTATTTTGCAGCCACCATCTTGGATTTACATTTTGACTTCACTATCGGCTTAAGCTACCCTGAAAACCGTAGAAACGATACCCATGAAGAAAAATTTTAAAATTTTCGCAGCCGCCATCTTGGATTTACATTTTCACCTCACGATCGGCTTTAGCACCCTTGAAAACTATGAAAACGACACCCACAATGAAAAATGTGAAATCTTTCGCATCCGCCATCTTGGATTTGCATTTGACCAAATTCACACTTACTGTCTCACTCCGTCTTTCTTTCTCTTTGAATTAGAAGAAGACAGTCGCAAGCGCCTTTTCCCGTGACGATTTCTGCCAGTGCACTCTTACCGCAAGCCCCCTAAAGAACTTCGTTCCAAAAAAAAAAACAGATTTTAAATAAAACCTTAACAGATGATTTGCAATCAGGTTATATGTGAATCCGAACGTTTTATTGTTTTGTTTCATTTTTGGGCCTACTAGATGGAATTTTGAAATCGAACTTCGAATCGACTTGTTTCTATCTCTCGCTTTTTTCGTATCGAAGTGAAAGTGACAAAACTAATTGAAGTTCAAATCTTTAGAATTTTGTGAGTAGACCCAACACTGCTCTCGGCATTTAAAAAAAATTATTAAAAAGTTACTTTGTCTCACGCTCGCAGCAAAATCGAATTTTGCTCACTGTTTTTTGACAGCAAAACCTGCTTGTTTGAGGTGCTGAGGTGAAAAATTGTTTTGACGTAGCGTAATGTCTGTTCATGCCACATCAAAACACACACATCAAAAAAAGTCCAAGCAACATTACAGTACGGTTTTGAACTTTTGAACGATTTTTACCATTGTAATATACTTGTATTTCTTTTATAAATAATAACTAAGCATTTTTATGCATTAGTGACTAAAGCAACAAAATCCTTCATTCAATTGTTCATTTAATTACATAAATTAACAATATGTGTACCATAACTTAACTAGTCAAATTATATGAACGGCAGTGATTTAGTTTAAAATAAACTTTAATTACGATATTTACAATAATTAGGTGGTGTGCTCGATTAGAGCGATGCAGACGGAATGGCTTACGAACTATTGGCACATATTTTATTGAAAAAAAAGATTAATCTCATCATTATCATCATCATTTCAGCCATAGGACGTCCACTGCTGAACATAGGCCTCTCCCAATGATTTCCAAATCGGCCGGTTGGAAGCGACCTGCATCCAGCGGCTTCCTGCGACCTTTATTGAGTCGTCTGTCCACCTTGTGGGTGGACGTCCTACGCTGCGCTTGCCGGTACGTGGCCTCCATTCCAGAACCTTTCTGCCCCTTCGGCCGTCAGTTCTGCGCGCTATGTGCCCCGCCCACTGCCACTTCAGCTTGCTAATCCGTTGAGCTATGTCAGCGACTTTAGTTCGTTTGCGTATTTCCTCATTTCTGATTCGATCTCGCAAAGAAAAACCGAGTATAGCCCTTTCCATAGCGCGCTGAGTGACCTTGAGCTTTCTTATGAGGCCCATGATGAGAAGCCACGTTTCAGTTCCGTATGTTATCACTGGTAACACACACTGGTTGTAGACTTTCGTCTTTAGACACTGAGGTATGTTGGACGAGAAGATATTGTGTAGTTTCCCGAACGCTGCCCAGCCGAGTCGGATTCGACGATTGACCTCCATCTCGAAACTGGACCTACCCAACTGGATCACTTGTCCCAGGTAGACATATTTGTCAACAGTTTGGAGATTAGAGCACCCAACCGATATTGGGTAGGGCGCAACATGGACGTTCGATATGACTTTCGTTTTGTCCATGTTCATCCGGAGCCCTACTTGTTGCGAGACTCTATTGAGGCCTTCGAGCATTGTGCCAAGGTGTTCCAGCAATTCTGCCATGACCACAATATCATCGGCAAACCGAAGGTGAGTGATGTACTCGCCGTTAATGTTGATGCCAAATCCTTCCCATTCCAGGAGCTTGAAAGCGTCTTCCAATGCAGCGGTGAACAGTTTCGGAGAGATAACATCTCCCTGTCTTACGCCTCGCTGTAGAGGAATCGCTCGCGTGCTCTGCTCCTGTACTCGGACCGACATAGTGGTGTTTTTGTACAAACACTTCAGAACCTCGATGTACCGATTGTCAATATGGTACCGCTGGAGAGACTGTAGCACTGCCCAGGTCGCGATCGAATCAAAGGTTTCTCATAGTCCACAAACGCCAAGCATAGTGGCAAGTTATACTCCTCGGTATTCTGTATAACTTGCCGCAGCGTATGGATGTGGTCAATGGTACTAAAGCCTTTTCGGAAACCGGCTTGTTCGGGAGGATGGAAGTCATCGAACCTACGTGCGAGACATGTCTCTTGCGAACACTTTGGAGCCTTGGTAACGCTCTATCGCCTCTTTAATTAATACGGTTCGTATTAAAGTTGCGAATTTCATGTCGCAAGGACTTCCATATTGAGCTGCCTATATGCCTTAGCGTCAACGGAGGTCTGCAGTGCCATTGAACGTCGTTCTGCCATGAGGTTGAGAGTTTGATAATAATATAAAATAGATTAATCTAACAAAACAATATTTCTGGAATGGACCACTGGGCCACTTCAGAACGTTAACTTAAGTGTTAGAAAAATATGTCGTGTCGAAAGAGATGTGTAATAAATAAATGCTTAAATGCCATGAAAAATGTGTGAACACCGGAAAATAGGCTCCAGGTGATCGGCTGTATAAGTTTGATTTTCACCTTGGAGGATTTCACTGGCAAGGGAAGGGGAAGTCCGAGATGCATGTGTATTCGTCAGCTAGGGAGACGTCTGTCTCGTAACAAATACACTTTCCGTCGTCCATTTTCCTGCATGGCTAGGAGACGCTAATATTTTCAACCCTTTCGCAAGAATATTGTATGTTTGGGAATGATTAGGAATGCAAGGTTTGTTCAGGGGTATACATTGATAATGGCTGTAATTGCTAATAATTATAAACGATATCTCGTTGGATGGTTGGAATTAATACATTTTTAAATATTATTCGTTTGCCTTTTATGTATATATTTGTACAATGTTCTACGTCTATAACATTATTTAGTATTACAGGGGACAGTAACTGTTCTATTTTTATGTCTTGTAAAATAAATAGAGCTCCATTACATCAATAGTTGATTGATGTAGGATATTAACTTGACTAAAAGAAACAGCTTGTTCTACTTCATCCAGTCTGGTGAGTATTTTTTGAAAGTTATGTATGTGCTTTGCAGAAAGCCATTTTAAGACCGTATGGTTAGTGAAATTCATAAATCATTCAACTATTTCCAAAATTAGAGTAATTTTATGAAATAAGTATAGCGTGCTATTTTGATTGTACATTACTAATATATTAATAATTAATTTATCATAATTGGTTGCGTCGTCGTTATGCAGATTACCAGTAATTACTTTAATGATGGAGCCAAGGGACCTCTTTTCATTCTCGTATAGGAATCGATTGATTAAATCGTGCAATTGTAACATTATATTCTGTTTATAATTACATATCAACTATATTACCACATAATAGATAAATATCTAACCTATAATAATAATAACCCCACCGCCGTATCTCTACGTTGACGTCGTGGTGGGGCTTGCGCGCTCCGAACTCCAGGTCTATGCCAGTAGAGTTTTTTTCCGGAACAGGTCTGGGATGAGGAGCCAGACCAAGACAGATACAGAAACCCGCAGGGCAGCCTGTGGCGAGCTGTTGGGCAGTAGCGACCCCACGGACCCTATCTCCCGGGAGAAATCTTGTTCCTCATCTCTGGCTTGCCTTTATTGGCCGGCTGGAGTGAACACTGACGAGGAATAGAGCTCCCACCTCTTTCTTGCCTTTATTGGCCGGCTTGAGTAGAGATTCGCAAGAGCAAATGTGCTCGGAGGAAGGAAGTATTCCAGTAAGATGCTGATAGGGATCTTGACCGTACTTCCGGGATTGTTCTGATAGCCGTGGAATACCGTTCCACTCCTTATAAGCACCTCAGGACATGTTGCCCCCTTGTCGCTTCGTCAGGCAGGGGCCATAGTATTTCCATAGTTCTAGATAACCAGTTCACTTAGCCACCCAAACCCATAATCCAATATCATTGTTTCCATATCTTGCAATAGTCCTGCACTAACCGGGGGTTGTCCTTGGGTGCACTAGATTAGTGCGTACAGGCAAATCGTCGGTTAGTGCCTCATTTCATTAGACACGTCTAACGGGCCTCTGCGAGTTGGCTTGGGCCCCTCGTACGCCTTCCAAAAGTTCGGGACCCTAGGGTCCCGAGAAATGTTAAAATTAAAATAATAATAAGCCCCCTAAACAACCACACGTCTTGATTGACCATCTAATCTCGTGGGGGGCGGACACACGAATGACAAATTACTGGCGTGGCAAACGTGGTTCTGGAAACGCATTAAAACTACCTAAACTCAAATATAGACCTAACCTTTTCCGCTTAGTTAATTTATTTAATGAAGATATACTAAAACAGTTTTTATCTGATGACACACAACTGATTGACATACACACTTTTATTTATTGCACGGCAGTTGTTATTTCTGAAGAATTCAACTTTAAAATCACTGAACACGCCAGAAACACAATACAAAGAGAATCTGTCAAACCATCGTGGCAACTGAGGCTAGAAAAAGACATTGAAAAATTAAGAGCAGACTGTGGCAGACTCACACATTACATCAACGGTAGCAGATCACACAAAGTAGGTAGTTAAAAGAGTTGAAGCAATATTTAGAAATAATTATACACACACTAGATACGAAAATAACAATAGAAAACCTGAAGAGTTTTTGGACACATTAAAACAAAAATTGACACTTAAAGTCCATAGGCTTAGGAGATATTTGAAGGCACAACAGCGCAAAAAAGATAATGCCATATTCGCTACGAATGAAAACATATTTTATAGGAATATACAGAAACCACACAACCATTCAACAACAGACAACTACACAGACATACCCTCAAAAGAACACTTGGAAACATTTTGGTCTAACATATGGGAAGAGCAGGTACATCACAATGATAAAGCAACTTGGATTACAGAAGAAGCAACAAAATGGGGAGAGATAGATGAAATGGAATTTAGAGAGATAACAGAGTCTGAAATTACATATTAAACAGCTAGATTACATAATTGGAAGTCACCGGGTATAGACAAAATACAAAATTTTTGGTATAAAAAGTTAACGATACTACACAAATCCATAGCAAAAAATTTAACAGATATAATATTAGGAGAACAGAACATAGCTGAATTCATTGCCACATGAATAACATACATGCTACCTAAAACTACATACACATCAGAGCCTTCCCAATACAGACCAATCACATGCCTTCCCACAATCTATAAAATACTAACATCAGCCATCAATAATAAAATCAACTCACACGTTGAACACCACAATATGATAGCAAAGGAGTAGAAGGGATGCAGTAGAGGCACATGGGATGCAAAGAACAGTTAGTTATAGACTCTACTATCCATAAACATGCCACCACAAAAAAATAGAAACTACACTGTACTTATATAGATTACCAAAAAGCTTTCGATAGCATTCCACACTCTTGGTTTATACAAATCCAAGAGTGTGGAATGAAATTATACAAAAAATATATAAAATTAAACCCAAAATAATTGAGTTTTTGCGCATAATAATGACACGTTGGAAAACCACACTTCAGTTAAATAATCGTCTGAGCACTCTTATAACTCGACAGATACATATTAGGAAGGGTATCTACCAGGGGGATTCCTTGAGCCCTCTTTGGTTCTGTCTCGCTCTAAACCCCTGGTCTCACTTACTCAATCGGTGTTGGGCTGGATATAATTTAAAAAAAAATACCGGTGAAACTCTCTCATCTCATGGATAACATTAAATTATATGCTAAAACCGAAAAAGAAATGAAAACTCTTATAGAAGTGACGACAACATTTAGTCCGGTTATGAATATGCAATTTGGATTAGATAAGTGCAGGACATTGCATATTATAAAAGGAAAAGTAAAACCCGGTGACTACGCAGTCAGCGACACCGATGCAATAGCAGCTATGGAACCAACAGATTTATATAAAGATTTAGGATACAAGCAACTTAAAGGACTCGACCACACAGCAATTAAACAGACTTTAAATACCGAATATAGGAGAAGAATTAACGGAAATTGCAAAACAGCTATCTGGAAAGCATCTTATAAAAGCTTTGAATACCTTTGCCACACCAATATTGACCTACTTTATTCGGAGTAATAAAATGGTCAAAAACTGACATCGAACAGTTAGAAAAAATCAAACGCACAACACTTACACAACACAACAACCTACATCCTAAATCTGCGATCGAACGACTCACCATCAAAAGACAAAATGGAGGGAGAGGCCTAATCGACATACATCACCTTTGGCAGAAACAAATCACTAAACTTAAAACATTTTTCTACACATATCTCGCACTAGTAACATACACAAAGCCATTGCTTTAAATAATTTGAATTACACCCCGCTTAACTTAAATGAAGAAAATATACAAGACATAAACATCACCGCACCCGCAAAACCAATAAAATTAAAACTGGAAAAAGAAAGTCCTTCACGGTAGACACCCTCATAACCTAGAGCAGTCCCACATTAACAAATTAGCATCAAATAAGTGGCTTAAAATAGGAAACCTTTTTTCAGAAACAGAAGGCTTTATCATAGCTCTAAAAGATCAGATCATCAACACCAAAAACTGCAGAAAATTTATAATTAAAGACCCTACCATCACAAACGATAAATGCCGTAGATGCCACATTCAATCAGAAACCATATAACACTTAACCGGAGCATGCTTAACCCTCACACAGACAGACTACACTCACAGGCACAACCAGGTTGCAAACATCATCCATCAAAAACTAGCACTCAAACACAGCCTTATACAAAACACTAACACTCCCTACTATAAGCACGCACCACAAACTATCCTAGAAAATGACACACATAAACTGAATTACGATCGTGCCATACTTACAGATAGGACCATCCACTATAATAGACCAGACATAACCCTACAGGATAAATTAAGAAAAACCACTTACTTAATAGACATTGCAGTCCCCAACACTCATAACCTACAAAAAACAATCGCTAAAAAAATAAGCAAATACGCTGAGCTTAAAGAAGAAGTTACATGAGAATCAGGAGGCAAGAAAAAGTTTATGTTGTTGCTGTAGTTCTCTCCACGACAGGTGCTACTCCTAACCATCTCCTCCGTAGCCTGAAATTAATAGAGCTAGAAGAATCCCTTTACATCAATCTGCAGAAAGCAGCCATCCTCAGAAATCAGAAATTTATGCAGTTAGACGAAAGTACACCCTCATCTTAAATACTCACCACACGCTGCATTTACTTGGCTTTGGCCCGTAAATGTAGCTAAAACCAGCCTAAGAGCTGAGAAAAATAACACTCCCGATCAATAAATCTGCCTAGCCTTTTCCCAACAATATTGGGGTCGGCTTCCAGTCTAACCGGATGCAGTTGAATACCAGTATTTTACATGAAGCGACTGCCTATCTGACCTCCACAACCCAGTAACTGGGTAATACGATAAGACCCTCGGTAAGACTGGTTGTCAGACTTTCGGGCTTCTGACGACCCGTAACGACTGTCAAAGATCCACGAATGACAGCCGGGACCAACGGCTTAACGTGCTTTCCGAGGCACGGAGGAGTCTCGGTATGTAAAGATGGTCACCCATCCACAGACCAACCCCGGCAAGCGTAGCTTAACCTGATGGATCGACCCGTGCGGCATGCGGCAGTTAAAAATAACACTCCCGATAATAATAATAAAGTTTATTCATCAAAAAGTAACAATACAATGTAACATATTCGGTGAACGGTTTTATCTTTCATATAATTACTATTTTCTAAGTATTTTACAATATTTTTATCTAAATTGTTACTTATTAATTCTAAATCTAGAACTTTTACTATGTTCCTAAGCTAAGACCTGCTTGGCCTTCCTTGACAGTTTGGCGTTTAGGCAATGGAGGAATAAAAACCCAATGTAGATGTAATGATAATAATCTTATTAAACACTAAGCCTATCTATGTACAAAATAAGAAGGGTTGAGTAGTATGTTGGTGCAAACCCAAATTAATAATAATCCACCAATAGCGACGAAGCGCAAAAATACTCAAAAATATATCGGTTCTGTTAAACGGCCGAAGTTATAAATATGAGTCGCATACAGCGGAGCGCCAGCCCCTGGCTGGAGGCTTTAAGTTAGTAGCTTAAGGCAGCCGCAGGATTGACCGGTTAAGTAGTCATCACCTCAGAGGTGAGCTATGAGATGCCCTAGACAAAAAAAAAAAAAAAAAAAAAAAGCGGAGCGCCAGTGTGATGTCGTGCGGCGCGCGCGCAATACGTGCGCGCGGCCACAACAGGAAGAATCTCAGGATTATCTTGAATCCGCTGCAGATGAAGGCCCTGGCCCTGGCCCTGGTGGCTGACTTGAGCCACTATCGGGAGGACGAGAATTTTATCCTTTTGTGTGAACATTCCGAATTTAAAAAGAGATGGTTGTGTCTATATGTTATTTTTATTGGCCTGTAACTGGTTATTTTGAGTATTTGTTGGTTTAGTTTTATTACTGGCGCTGTAATGAGTTTGAAAGTTTACCTCTTCCATCACAACGCTAAGCGAGGATTCTAAGTTCGTACACTGTTTCAGTCGGACAAATCTAATCATATCTTCGGGTAAATTATATAAAAATAAGTTTAAGCTGGTGTTTATTGTATATTATAATTTTGGCTGCCTTTATTCCCTCGTCTTTTAAAAGGTTAACTTTTGATATTAATAAGGAACAGGTGACAAATATTTATTTTATTCTGTTTTTAGTATTTAATGTTATAGCGGCAACAGAAATACATCATCTGTGAAAATTTCAACTGTCTAACTATCACGGTTCATGAGATACAGCCCGGTGACAGATGGACAGCGGAGTCTTAGTATAGGGTCCTGTTTCACCCTTTGGGTACGGAACCCTAAAAAGATAAAAGTATCAACATGATAAAACCGCTATTCGGACAAAAATTGCAAAATAATTAAATTATTTTACTAAAGACGTATAAAAAGTAGTTTGTTATAAATGTGGTATTTTCTAACGACAACAATATTAATTTTTGTTAATTATGCTTGAAAACCACAAAGTAAGTAAACCGGTAACCGACCGCTAAAATAGAAACTCGATCGTCATGCGTCATTCGGTCACAAACAGTCTATAATTCCGTTTGAAATTTATGAATCCAAAATCAATGGGGAGTAGGGAGTAGGGTACAACTCCGACGTTTCGGACGGGCCCGTATCTTCATTGACGGATGTAGGGAGTAGGCCCCCTGATACGAATACATATAGTCTGATCCAAAAATATCTGAAGAGACATGCGAAGTGTATACAAACCCTGATCAAGTTAAAATTGTGACACAATCAATAAGGAACGAAGTAACACATTTATCTGATTAAGAAGATTACAATTTTATATCTTACTACATTTTCCAAAATTGAGGTTATGAAACTAACCCCGATTGTCAAATGAAAAGATTCTCCCCACGGTGAGCTTTTGGGTAACACGTGTGTTCAGAATTTTAACAGTTTTTTTGCGATACCTATTGTGACTTGTTATTGTTTTTCGTTCGTTGTTACCTGATATCAGGTTTGTTTAGTGTTTGATTTTTTAAACTATATTGGACACCATTATCCATATTCAATATGGACATGGATAAAAATAAAGCCTCCGACCCTCCCGATGATATCCCTAATACGGCCTCTTTCCGGCTCGTCACCGTCTAACTTGAAGGTACCATTCCGTACCCGACCGCAGGAGGCAACTGCAGGTGACGTGTCACCGCGACACGACTGGTTTCTACAAAATTCTATGAAATACCTTCCGTAGCTAACGACACGTCGTTGGCAACTACGGGCGAGTGACAGGCGACACGTGTAGCCCGACCGCAGACCAGTAGCGCCGCCAACGGTAGAGCGATACCACGTTTTTCTATCTTGTTTTTACCAACTGGAATACGGGCTGCTGCCGCCTGCGGTCGGGTTCGGAATCGTGACTGCAGCGACATGACGCCACCGTCGCCTGCAGCGCGGTACGGTATGGTACCTTAAGTCCCACACCCAACCCATTAAGCCAGTTTGCAGATGTGGTCTGTAATCTGGAGTCCCAAATCCTTCCTACCCAGTCTAATATTTGCAAACGTCCCGGTAATGAAGATTGGTGTGGCGTGTAAATAGCCTACGCCTTTTGAGGTTTTGTTTTTAAAGAAAGTTAGAAATAGGCGTTTATAATAATGGCTGACCTGACGAATATAACAATTCCCTAATGGTGAATCCTCGAAAACCAATGGCATAGAAGCCGCAAATAGAGCCCACGTACCTTGGCAATCCAGAAATCCTCACTCAGACCTCGGGAGATGTGAAGATATCTTGATGAGTGCGTGGTAACTTGTTGTAAGTATGGGCTGCCGGCCGGCGAGCCAAAATCATTTATCATCCACCGGTGGGCTGGTCAAAACTCAAAAAAATCAACACTGCACTATAAGTTCTTAATGAAAAACAGCTGCAGGTCCATTGATTTCACGAGATTCTCCAAGATTTCCCCAAAAAGACAATATTTAAAACGGAACGGTACACATTTGATGTGCTGCGAACGGCGGCGGGAGCGGAAGCGGACCACTTCCCCCGCTAATGCCATCTATTGGGCATTTTGCGAGGAAGCTCGAGAAAACCTCTATACGTAAGGCACTGCGGCAACAGATATTGGTGCAAGGATTCATCAACTTAGATATTTAATTATTTAATTTTAGAAATTATAAATTAATTAATTAAATATCAATCGTCCTACCAAACAACTAAGAACTCAAATTGGCCGTGTTAGGTACTCAGTCACAGATAAAGGACCTTTTAGTGTCCATGTTTCTGCAGTCAAGGGAGTCGGTAGAAACCGTGTGTCGGTTGAGTTTGCATTCCTTTTTTTTTGGGTCGGTAATTATCAAATAACTTCGCTCTGGGCGGAGCGGGACGGCGTGTCAGGCTCTTACTGACTAAAACCCACCCGTGTTCCTTCATTTGCCTGTATGTTGCCAGGGGCCACGGTGTCCCTTTTGGACTTTCCCGCGACCCCGGAGTTTGCACCCCATCAGATTTTGGGACAAATTTATATGAGGCTGTAATTCCGTCTTTTATTATAACCCTTATGGATGTTGTGAGTGACATTCCTACTAATTTCTCGGAAGAGGAATTCTTGACATAATTAAAAGTTTCAGTAGGCTGTTGTTCAATTCTAAAAGTTAGGCGATTGAATAGTTGAGTTAACAAAGACGGTTTACCTGAATACAGGCCCACAGGAACTTGTGTCATCACATTTGATGGCAAAGTTTTACCAAAAAGAATATTCTTTTCTTATACATCCTTAACTGTAGAACAACATCCAATGCCGCAAGTGTTGCCGATTTGGTCTTGTACAATCTCTACGTCGCGCGTCGTCGTTCCGAACCCGGTTGCAGCTGGTGTGGCAATGATCACCCCGGTGATGGTTGTGCCACTGCTGAGAGCGAAGCTTTCTGTGTGTTGTTCTCTGCAAGTCACTTTGTAAATAGCAGCGCCTGTCCGGAGTACAGCAGGCAGAAGACAATTAAAACAATCATGACTGAGAAAGTAATGTCCTATTCAGAAACTAGTAAAACTGTTACCATTTCTACTCGTAGTTATGCACACATTGCTAAACCACAGACTCAGTTTTACTGCAAAACTGTATTTCTTAAGCCGAAGACTCATGTTCCCCTTTCTCCTATGATAAAACAGCTCATCAGCAGCTCACTAGCACTCCCCAATCTTCTCAGACTAATGACTGTGCTCTCAATAGTCAACTAACATAATCTCCTGAAAACTTGTCTTCAATAATTGGACTTCTCAGTAAACTCCTGTTAACTTTAATGTCTTCATCAAATAAAACTCAATTACCGTCCAACGTTGCTACTTTACATATTAAGTCACTTTCATCCCTTCATAATGGCTCGGTAAGTGTTCGTACAGTGGAATGTGAGGAGCGTGCGGCATAAGAAGCAGAAGCTGACATTCCGTCTGAACAAATACAAACCTTTAGCTTGTTCCGTCGCTCAGACTTGGCTAGTTCCGAGTCTTAGTTTCCGAGTACCGTCCTTTAATATTCTCAGATGCGACCGGCTATGGCGGGTCGGCTCTCTGCGTGAACAATCGTGTACCGCTTGTAGTTGTATCTCTGCCTCCTCTAGGTGATGATAGTATTATGACTGGAAGGGTAGAGGGTAAAACCCTCTTATCTGTTTATATTGTTCACCTTCATCAAAGTTTCCTTCCAATTCTAAAATGTACGTTGGAAAACACAGAACGCCCTGTACTTGTTATGGGGGGACTACAACTGCCGACACTTCAGGTGGGGTTAAGAAGAAAGAAAGAAAGAAAATACGTTTATTTGCAGTACATATGACGCAAGCAAAGGAACAAACACTATAAAACAATTTGGGGGAAAATATGCGTCACATCCACGCAAAACGGCCATCACTCAGCATAATGCTGGGACCCTATGCGAGACAGAGCCCCAGCGCTGGTTTTCAGTGACAGCCGGCGTTGACGTGATGACGTCAAACCGAACGGGACTCTGGGTTCTAAACGTTACGACTCTTTTGGGGAAGGTTTAGTTGAAATCTTAGATTAACTTAACCTGTATATGTATATAAATGTATATAATTCACTTCCGCCCGGCATTGGGGACTGCCAAACTGTTGCAGTATTTAAAAGAAGAGTGAAAGAACACTATCTTTCCACTTCGTCATAGTTGCGTAGGTATTTACTACGACAACAGTTTGGCAGTCCCCAATGTCGGGCGGAAGTGAATTCCACAACCGCACCGCGTGCACGGTGAAGGAGTAGGAGTAGAAGTCAGTGGAGTGGGGAGGGCACTTAAGCAGGTTTCTAAGATGCGACCTGCAAGGCACATCAGAAGGACGGGCATAGGAAAAGCGCTCCCGCAGATAGGAAGGTGCTTTAGGATTATGAAGGAGGTTAAATAGCAGACACAATATCCGAGAGTTCCTGCGAAGTCGAATAGGGAGCCACTTGAGTATCTTGCGGAAGTTAGAGACGTGATCATATTTTTTAAGGTTAAAAACATTACGAATACATATATTTTGTAAACGCTACATATTATTTAATAAAGAACCCACTAGAATTTTTAGTGGAATCCAGAGACTTACTTCCTAGGTTTCAATTTGGTTTTAGAAAGGGACGCAGTACCATGGCTAGTGTTGGGGTTTTGGTTTAAGACTTACGCTCATTGTATTCCAAAAATGAATCGTAGTCGCTGCCTTTTTAGATATTTCCTCTGCCTATGACAATGTCCTTCTTCCCATTCTCAGGCCAAAATGCAACAGCTGAGAATACAGGAGAGAATGGTACAATGCGTTTGAAATTTTCTCATGTCTGGAACTTTGGTTTTGAGAGTCCCAAGTGAAGAGTTTGACGTCAGGATGTCATTAAAGGGCCTACCACAAGGCTTTGTTCTTAGTCCCTTTCTGTACAACTTATACAGGGTTACTGGTAACTCGACGTATTCCTTGCAGGACATCATAGTAGGGTTAAAATGCAACATACTAAGCCACCAAATGTTCTACAGTTCAGGAGTTTTTGAGTTGGTTAGATTTTTAGTTTTTTTTTTATGAAAAATCCCAGATTGTTTAATTTAAAACCAATTTAAAAATGATTTATGCACGTCTGTACTGAAATTCAAGTTATTATCATAGTTGTTTCCGTAGCAGATCTTTGTTAATAATTAAAAGTTCCAAAATGCTAAAAACGTTGGCAAATATCACTAACCAAACATTATTTTTTTTGTAATTTTTTCTATTACTTCATAAAAAATGTTGTCTAGTGTAAAAAAAATAGTGTGCGCATCAGTGAACATACCTGACGCACTACAGTAAGGTGGAAGCCTCAACAGCGCAGCGCCCCGAAGACATTGTTGTATTGAATGCGCAGGGCAAAAATAGAGTTGGTTTCACGGGAACTGAACAACCCCCTCACAGCCAGTGCCCTGCGCTCCCTTTCCATGTCCTAGTCATCTTAAAAAATTTCAGTAACAATGTGGCCCAAATATTTAAGTTGGCAACTCTCTGCAAAAGTGAACTATTTAATTTTACAGGAGGGACAAATGTTGGATTATTATTCCTACCTGGAAACACTAACGCTCACTTTTTGTAGCATTATATTTTAGCCCGTGCTGTTTGGCATATCCTTCACAAATGGAGAGTAACTTTCTAATTCCACTGATAGTAGGGCTCAGCAGCACCATGTCATCTGCATAACTTAAGTTATTTAAACATAACACACATAACATCACGCCTTGTTTCCCCGAAGGGTTGGGCAGAGGTGTACCTGTAGTACACTCACATTTCACCAGTTATGTTTTTTAAGTCCCATGTATAATAGGGGGCGAGCCTATTGCCATCAACTGGGCCCAATTCCAGACTCTGGGCTACTACTGAGAAATTCCTGTTGGAAAAACCCAATAATACTTTGCCCGTCCAGGAAAAAAGCATAAACAAGTGTTTTCCTGTCAGTATAATATTTGAAAGTATGCTCTTGCACTTTCAGTAGATAGCCCAGCACGAAAACCAAACTGGGTGTCATGGATGTACCTACCGAGGTGTGAGTCGAGCACACTATCAAACACTTTGGCTATAACAGTTGCCAGTGAAATCGGCCTGTAGTTCCCTTTGTCTGCTATGTCCCCTGTCCGATTCTTCACAATAGGCACAACAATTGTATCCAGTAACTCCTGAGGTAAGTAAGAATGTCCCAAACACAAATTGAATAACATAGTCAGCACTCTCGGCAGATCTATACCAGCATTTTGAAGGTGCTGGATGCCCATCATGACCAGGCGATTTACCCCTCTATATGCATTTAATCCACCAATCTAATGGAAACCAAAGGGCTGATCCTGATCGCCATGTCTCAGCATCGCGCACCCTCAGCGCAGATTTAATTGGTGAACTCACTTTAAAATGGTTTTTAACACAATTAGCGATATCGTTTTTACCATCCACGCTAACTGGTAGGCTTGGAGTATTATTTAGCCTCTTAGTTCCCTTCCAAAATGGAGTGAAGCCTAAATATCCATTTCTATTCTTTCTTGGTTATTAACGCACCATTTCAATTTCGATTTAAATATTTTACGACTGAATGTCATATCCTCAAAAATAGTACCAATACTGGGTTGCCCATAATTTAAATTTAATTCTTGCCTGTGTGTGAAATTCTTTAACATGTTTGTTTCACCCTTTTATACCCTTTTTAGGGTTCCGTAGTCAACTAGGAACCCTTATAATTTCGCCATGTCTGTCTGTCCGTCCGTCCGTCCGTCCGTCCGTCCTCGCTTAATCTCTGTGACCGTTAGCACTAGAAAGCTGAAATTTGGTACCAATATGTATATCAATCACGCCAACAAAGTGGTAAAATAAAAATTGGAAAAAAATGTTTTATAAGGGTAGCCCCCCTATATGTAAAGTGGGAAGTGATTTGTTTTTAATTTCAACCCTAACGTGTGATATATTGTTGGAAAGGTTTTTAAAAATGAATAGGGGTTTACTAAAATCATTTTTTGATAATGTCAATAATTTTGGAAATAATCGCTCCAAAAGTAAAAAACAATGTGTCCCCCCCCCCTTCTAACTTTTGAACCATAAGTTTAGAAAATATGAAAAAAATCTGAAAAGCAGAACTTTATAAGGACTTTCTAGGAAAATTATTTTGAAGTTGATGGAAATAACAGTTTTTGTACAAAAATAACAAAAAGTTGTACAAAATAATTTCTGGACTAAGTTTGTAGTATAATCGTATAAGCAAGCAGGAACACTTATTGTGACGGACGGGAAACTACGGAACCCTACACTGAGCGTGGCCCGACACGCTCTTGGCTGGTTTTTTTCCTATATTTCCTTTTAGGGTTTTGCTTAAACTAGCAGCTTCACATAATACAGACACAATTTAACTATACATTTTATCCAATAAAAATATATGGTGGGTATTATCACAAAACTTATTTGCACAAAGTTCAAACTCTTTAGGAAAATCTAAGTTCTTTAATTTATTGTTACATAATATAGAAGAGTATTGACTGATTGCCTCTGGTTTTCGTTTCCCCATCAAACACCGATAAACAAAGATTTAATTATGCAAGCTTTCATTCTAATAACATTAATATCATACTCTATTTTTAAAGGAAAGTGATCAGACCAAACCGAATCGTAAATAACTTTATCGTTTACAATTGTTTTTCCTGCCGGCTGTGTAACAAGATGGTCAAGCCAACGCATAAACCCGTGTGCGGTCACTGCACTGATAAAAAAAAGAAAGAAAGAAATATGTTTATTCTGCACCAACAAAACGCACATTTAAAGACAATACACAAATACTAAAGTAGCGAAAAGCCTCGTATTCAACCAACAAATAAATGCTTGAAAATGTTTTTCAAGGCCACGGTCCAAAGACATTATTATTATTGCGTAATTACGAGTACAGTTGCGATACTACGTACTCAAAAAAAAAAAGATAAAAGTGTAAGTTTGGGATAACATGCTTAGATAATCAATATCCGCACATAATAATTCTTGCTCAGTACAAAAACTAAGAAGTTCGTTACAAAATGACTCTCCGGGGTGCGCGTATGAAATTACTTTTTTTATAAATTTATTTTACAACTTTTTTTATGCTGTAACTTTGGATCGCCCTTTTTCTTGTTTTGGTAATCATCAAATAGCTTCTCCCGCTCTGGGTGGAGCGGGAGGCTGACTAAAACCCACCCATGTTCCTTCAGTTGCCTGTGCAATGCCAGGGGCCACGGTATGCCTTTCGGACTTTCCCGCAACACTTTGGACCCCCCTTGGGTGCGGCGTCCGACTCTCTCATTCATGATTAGTGAATACTAACTACCACATATGAATACAGAAGGTTCACTCCGCATTTTAGGTGTGAAGCTACAAATACGCGGCAGGCTCGTCTTGTCGGGCCAATTCAGTGAGTGTAACGTAGAAGATATTAGATACTTCTAGGTGAATATGACTGTAGGTAGTTAGCGCTGTGCGACCTTAATTGTAATTTATTGTGTCGTTATAAGAGTCGCTTTTTATTTAAATTATTTTGCTGAGTGAACCACCTGTATTCATATCACCACATGCGAACTACGCAACAAAAGACCTGACGTCACACAAAATCCTCATGTCACACAAATCCTGCATCGCGCCATTAGAGTTTACCGCGTGAACGACTATTCGATATCAACAAGTGGGCAGTTGCCCGCCAGGAAAACACCCGTCTGGTCGGAGGATCCTCCCTTTTCTATAGAGGATGAGTGAACTTTACACCCTGTACCTCATACCTCTAAATTGGTGAGTATGAGCGTCAACGCAGACTTCGTGCAACGATTTCAGCGTGACGTCATCATCATCACTCCCGCGAGCTTTCGTGAGGCGAGTCACACAGCTAGCCTGCACCCACGGCTTCAACGGGTATCCTGACCACCAGCATGCAGCGAACGAGCATTTCTGGTCATCACCCTCAGCTTCATGAGCAACCTTGGCACAGCAACAGCACTTTCGACCGGTTTCACAAGCAGACCCCATTCTACCCTCTCCTGGTCGACGCCAGTAATCAAATCAGCCACAACCCGACGCCGTACCACATCCAATTCACTGGCTAATAACGCAGTGCCACCCCGACTCACTGGAGCATCACCGCAATCGCCGCAGACAGTTCTGACTCACCGCGACCTATGCGGCACCAAGTTCCGACTCACTGGAACTATAGCTGGCACTGTGAAGCATCGCAAGATACGAAACTCCGCCAACTATCGACCTCCGGTCTCCGGGGGGGGAGTGATGTGGCGGCATCTACATCGCCACATGCGAACTACGCATCAAAAGACCTGACGTCACACAAATCCTGCATCGCGCAATTAGAGTTTACCGCGCGAACGAAATATATAAGACTATCCGACAACAACCATTGGGCACCCCCGACCCTTGCTCACAGAAGCGCCAGCCCGCGTTATGCTGAGAAATGTAGATTTAAATTCCCCGATTAATAATAATGAATTATCTTTGATCCAGCCTGTCCCAACTGGCTGTCCTCCCCCCAGCGACGCCCTAAGCCGAGGTCCGTACCCCACAGGGGGTTCCCTTAGCGAGCGCTCGTCTAGTTTTAATTAGAATAGTTTTGCCCTTGGCTGGAGGCTTTGAGTTTAGTAGCTTAAGGCAGCCGCAGGATTGTCCGGTTAAGTAGCCATCACCTCAGAGAAGAGCTACGTGATGCCCTAATAAAAAATAAAAAAAACATTGGGCAGACACGACACCCGTCTGGTCGGAGGATCCTCCCTCTTCTATAGAGGATGAGTGAACTTTACACACTGTTCCTCATACCTGTAAACATCTGTGCAACTAGGTACTAGAAATTAAATTTATTCGGTATAAAATTGGTCGCAAAAATCAAGCAATATAAGTACCTACTTCATACTATTATGGTAAAAAATTCGACAAGCAGAATTCGTATCATTCATATGAATATTTTTTTCATCAATTTAAATAAATCTGCGAAACGAGTATTTCTAATTAATTCGCTTTAAAGTTACGTTCGCATTAGCCGTTCGTGAGTTAAACCAGGCCTACAACAGTCGCGTTTGTCACCGCTATATCCTACAACGCAGTCAACGGATAGCTACAAGCAAATTATTATAACATAATAATTACATTATTAACAATTATCAATACATTGCATTAAGTTTTGTAGTCCCGATAATGTATTAAACAACTCGAAGCGGTCGAGTCAAAACGTGCCGCGATTATAATTACTCCAGAGACAAAACATACGTGGAAGGAATAATTATAATTATAAATAATTATTTTGCATAGTGGTCGGGATAATTATTTTAATTATTCGTGTGGAACTGAGTGTTAGTTCTTGTGGACAATGAGCGTGATTTGTGGTTTCTTGGATTTTAATTGTTTTGGAGAAGTGTAAGTATTTTATTTCATTTTTGTAAGGTATTGCAAAATTTTAAAAAAAGGTTTACATGGGAGTTTCTCAGTTCGAAAATGCAATATGGAGAGGACCATCGATAGTCTATATATACAAATAAAACTGAATTGTCTGTTTGTAATGTTAAAATATCAGGTTTTTACTAAATACCTATGAAAGTTACACGTTACATTTAAAAAAAAACCGGCCAAGTGCGTGTCGGACCACACACAATGAAGGGTTCCGTAGTTGGAATGAATTTATCGTAAGAACAAACTTAACTTTGTAATTGAAAAACATGTTCTCCGATACGGAATATATCGGAGAACATGTTTTTGCAACCGCAAATTTAAGTTGGTCGATTATTACTCGTAAACTTGTAAAGCCCACTTAAGTGTGATAGTTTTTCTTTAAACTTCGTTATATATAAGTACTAATGTCGTGACATTTGAATTTCTAACTACAACCGTTTAGTTGGTAGAGGGGGGACACACTTGACTCTAACGAAAATTGGTACTTTAAAGCTTGATAAGTCACGAACGGTTTACTTAATCAAAAAACGGTCTTCGCAAACCCCTAATATTTCTGAAAGACCTATCCAAAAATATCCCACAAAATGGGAAGGCCGAAAAATAAATTATCATCGCCACTTTACAAGTAGGGGAGGTACCCTAAATAATTGTTTTTTTCAAAATTTTATTTTACCACTTTTTTGGCGTCATTAATTTGTTTAATCATGCCAAATTACAACTTTCTAGTACCAATAGTTTTTGAGCTAAACCGCGGACAGACAGACAGACAGACGGACATGGTGAAACTATAAGGGTTCCTTGTTGACTACGGAACCCTAAAAACGGTCTAGTGCGTGTCGGACCATGCAAAATGAAGGGTTCCGTGGTTGGGATAAATTTATACAAAATACAAACTTAACATTGTAGTTAAAAAACCTGTTCTACATTCCAGCTGCAAATATTGAGAGATTTACCATGTTATTTTAATTTATTAGATAGCTAGCATAGACTTCTTATAAGTTTTCCTGTAATCTATGAGTAAATAACCATTCTCTGTATTTTTCAAAATTTTGGGCTCAATAATTTCGGAGATATTAAATTTTCATCTATTTTCTTTAATATCGATAATTAAAAAAAAAAAATGTAATTTTTGATCCTCTCAACAAGACCTTTCATTTGATATGTCATACGAAAACATAAAAAAAAAAACCTTATTGCCCCTTTAAAGCGACCACCACATTCAAAATTCATTTATTTAAAATTCATTTGTTACATGTCCGTGTTTGGGTCACAGAAATACATGTATACCAAATTTCAACTTTATCGGTTCATTAAATTCGGAGCAAATTGGCTGTGACAGACTGACAGACACACGAGTGATCCTATAAGGTTTCCGTTTTTTTCTTTTGAGGTACGTCACCCTAAAACATAATAAAATATATTTGTCTGTTTTTCTGTTTGTTCCGGCTAATCTCCGAAACGCCTGGACCGATTTTGACGGAACTTTCACTGGCAGATAGCTGATGTTATATGCACATTAGGCTAGTTTATTTTAGAAAAAGAATTAGAAGCTGCGGGCTGCTGGTAGTAATAGAACGATATATTTTTAGCACGCTTTTTAACACGCTATTTTCTAACACACTTTTATAAGCTTGCTTTTTTCGGGTTGACCTGTATCTATCTATCTATCTATGTAACGGAATCTTTCAACGTAATTTTCACCAACTTCAAGACGTCCGATTAACTTGAAAATTTGCACACGTATCAAGGACCGTTGACAATACAATAATTTGGTAAATTGGAGCTGATGATGGAGTCAGGAGGTGTATAGTGGAACTCTTCAGTGGCTACTAGTAAACCCCTCGAGTTTGGGCTCATACGATTCGTTTTGACGAGTCCAATAGATTGGGCTTGGTAACGAGGGTCTAATGATGGAGCCAGAAGGCGCATATTGGAGTTCTTAAGCTACTAGTAAATGTTATAAATTTTAGAACTTGATAAAAGCGTATTTATTGGTTTGTTAACTACATAGTTTTATTTCTTCATTAAGTTATGGAATGGACTAGCAGATGATAAGAGGTCGCGAGTTTGAATCCTATCAGTAGTAAGTCCGCTGGATATTTGCAGTGCATGTTTATTTTTATACTGTACTAGATGACCTTGTGAACTTCATATCACGCGAGAGAAACGTTCGATTTTATCGATTTTTTTGTTGTTCCTTTAGGTTTTTCCTCATTTTCTTGTTTCCTAAAACACCCCACACCAAGGCGAATAAAAAAATTGGAAAACAAATCTGTCGAGCCATTTTCGAGTTTTTGCACTGCAATTGACTTTTATATACAGGGTTATTGGCAAAACACTAACAACCTCTTAAGGGGTCATTGCACTCATCATTATGAACAACTTCCATTAAGAGACCAAACCTGAAATCGCGAAAAAAACATTATGCTCGGATACCTATCTCGTCAAAAATGCGCACACAGCCTACAGAAAGCTAAAATGGCGATAGACGGGACATATGTTAAAAATGGACTAAGTTAGTAACATAATGGTATCCAAGAGATAGCAAAAGAAATAGAGGCAGACAAATCAAGGCCAAAGCTGAAGCTGTGCGTGTCAGACCGGTATGAGTGGAGGCGGCGGCGACCGCCACTGCTGGCTGTGCCTGCTGCCAGAACCAACTTGCTGTCAAAATCACCCCTCACCCGCACAATATGTGTACTAATCGAAGTGCATGAGAGAATTGACATATTTTCGTGCAATTTGAGTGAATTCGCAAGAGTTTTGTTGAATTTTGTGAGTTATATTCTGTGTTAAGTCCGATTTTGTATTTTAAGTTAAGATTTTATAGCAATAAAAAAAAAAGTTTAGTCTGATGATTACTGGTACTCTGTAGTCTACCTTCAGATTGCGTTTTTAATTGAATTTAGTCAACACCAAACTCAATTATTTTATATTGTTTTATGTAAGTTTACATTTTTAAGTATTAGCCGTAAGTTGATTTTTCAATTTATGTTGAGTGTGTTTGCAAACCACTATTGTATTGGGGTCATCCTGTAAAGATAGTAATAAAAGATGGGATGATGACTTCAAGAAAATAGCTGGTCCGGTATGGACCCGATTAGCAACCGACAGGAATACGTGGACACCTTTAGATGAGGCTTTTGTCGACAGACAAGCTGTTCCACGAAAACATCCAGTTGCCGATAGTTAAAAAATTCAAGTAATTTATTCAAACTAGGCTGAGAATCAGCGCTTTTCGAACGTCAAAGTTACATAAGACAGTCCCCCAAAACGTCCATCCTTCACCTCTTCCTAGTGCTTCAGCTGGGAAGAAGAAGTGGCGCAAAAACTCCCCAGTAGGCGTTTATTAATTGCAAGAAAGAAACAGCAATAAAGGCTATTTTATTTTATTTATTCAACTCAACAAAATTAGTTAACCTTCAATCGACCCGTGTGGCTGTTATCGTTTAGCCACGAGCTTCCTAACTTGTTTAAAATACGCAAATACTTATCTTGGAGTAGACATGTTGTACTATGGATGTGGCGGCATGTAAACAAAAGATTTTTTTTCGCGATAAATGTCAATTTTGGTCCCATAGTCTGAAGCTGGTGGCAGGTGAAGTGAGTTTGAAGAAGAAGTGAGATTATCACGGTGAGGTTTTTACAGATTAAGTACACAGTAGCTCGCCTGTGTACAGACGCCAGCACGTCATCCTACTACAAGCTGTCAAATTTCGTTAATAGATTTTCAATTTTATCACTTAAGGTTACACACATAAGGTTCAAAGTTGATTGGGAAAATTTTGACAGTTTTGGGTAGGTTGATGTGCTTGGCGTCTGTACTAGTGCGCTAATGAATGTGGCGTCATAATCAGTACGGAGTTAATAAATGGAAGTGGGAAGCACGACATGACTTGCACATTTTGAATAATGGAAAATACATAGGTACAAAATGCACAGAGCTAATGTCACAGTATAAATAATAAACAGTATTGTATCTTCAAAAACGGCCGAAACGACGCGCTTCGAAATCTTAGTTAGGGTTACCATCTATGTAAGGGAGGATGCCTGTCTAGGGTGTACAAAATGCCAGAATTTACAGAAAAATGCCTGAATATTGTAAAAAAAAACTGTAACTCTTAAAATAAATAATACGACACAGTTTTAAAGACTGTCATTTATTCAAAAAGAAAAGTATGAATAATAGGGGTGATGACAAAAAAAGGTTTTTTGTCCGTAATGTAGATTATGAAAAAATAACGTACACGTATTTTTTCATTTTTTACGTTATCAAAAGATTACGGTGATACATTGAGTTATAATGTGCCACGACGTCACTTCTATGTAGATTTTATACATACTTGTGACGTATCAAGCCCCACTACCCAACTTTAATGCGTTTTATCTAAGTCATTTTTTATTAATATGATAAAGCAAAAAATACGTGTCTAATATTTTTTTATTATCTGACTGACGGACTAAATAGAATTTATTTTTTTGACCCAGGCATCATCCCTATTTACGACCACTAAACTAATTTAGGATAAACGAAGTTACTACTCTGAGTGATATTTTTCCGAAGACAAGTTATTTTTGTTTCTAAATCTACAAGTCTTCACATGAAACGTTAACAAGTTTTCTTGGGTTACTAACAGCGCTTTTATCGACTCTATTGTCAAGTAATTTCTTTTTTACTCCACTGTGCATTTATTACTGAAAACATTAGCTCCACATTTGCGCTGACAGCAGATTTTAACAAATTCTCTGTTTCCTATTCAGGCATTAATTTACCTACTTAAAAAAAAAATGCACCCCTTGACGTTAGACTTTTAGAAAATTGGATGTCGTCTAAGTATTTTTTTTTTCTTTTTTTCAATGCGTTGTTGGCCTTCTCTGAGAAGCTGGGGTGGATCGAATGACCGATTTTTCTCACCCGTACGCAAAATACGTGCCTTGACGTGGAATTGCGGAAACCAGCTCGTATTACCTATTACCTAAGTAATTATTTTAAGGTCACTGTCGAGACATAATACTGTTACGTGATCAGTCAAACGGAGTTAGAGTTTATCCAGCTCATGAACACTAAGTAGGTACTTATCTACGGCGCATCTAACTACCTACCAAACCTACCTACCCATAATTACCCATAATTTGCGGAAGGTTTTCGTGTATAATTCATTAAGGTTTTGTGTAAATATGACGATTATTGTCGAAGATGTCCGAAAAAATCATGCAGACTGGGAACTTTATTGGCGTGCACCGCGTAAGCCGTAATAGATAAATCAAATTTAACAGAATTGTAGATCTTAAAAAGTGCAACAACATGGTATAATAACATACTTCGCCTGGTATTCTCTTCCGACGATGGCCTAAGACTACGTCACGATAAGTGTTGCCATTGATTGCCCTTTTCAGTAAATTTAGGAACTTTCTCATCTAGATAATGAACATAAAATAAATTACTATTTAGCTTAACTATTTAGTAACTCGTGTGATTCATCTATTTACTTTTAAATTAATTAAGATATTGAATTATTGATTCATAATTGCTTTGTTAAGTTAAAAATGCATTATGCTCGGGTAATTCAATCACACGCAGTGGCCACACATAGAATTGACAAGTGTCATACTGACAGCTCGCCATTTCATCGCTATCGTCGTGTCACTCTTATCTATAGCTTTGTTTCGCTCGGTGAGCAAAATACTGTGGTTCCCAAACATTGGTTACTGTGAAAAGGAAATCTGTAAACTGTGAAAGATACACAAGAAAAATGGTTAATTATTCCATATTCAACTATAAAAAACAGAAGTAAAAAAGGCGGTGTAATAAGGTTTTGATCTAAAATATTAATGTGTTTTTCGAGTCGCTGCGGGCACATAATACTTACATAACAATAGCGTAATTTTGAACTCTTTCGGTATATACAGTACTTATACACGATACAGTCTACAAGTATAGACTGATTAAAATTACTCTTATACTCGATTTATTAAAAATGATAAAAATTTAGTACCCGTTTTAATCTTTTTCCCCGCTAAAAAGTTTGAGAACCGCATCGCAACTGATGACGTATTCTGCCAATCACGTGACCCAGCTGTCACGGGAAGAGAATACCAGGTGAAGTAGGTATGTTATTATACCATGTGCAACAAAAAAGTCCGCGATAGCATGTGACTATCTTCTAAGGATGACCTACAGTACCTAACCATTTTCGTCTTTCAAAATTTTATAAAAATTTAATTGTTATTTCCGTAGCTATTCTGACGGGTATTAATATTTATCCTTATCCAATAAAATATTTTATTTAAATTGGACATTGATTTTATATTATTCTATGTTTTGACATCATCTCATTAAAATTAATACTTTAAAATATATCCCAGATTCAAAATTACGCGTAACAAGATAATTATGGTTGACGACAGCGCGGGCGCAGGAGTCAATGACCTTTTCCTCGGCTATTAGGTAGGTATCTAATGCCAGAAGTACCTACGTACCCGTGGGATATTTTCCGACATCCACGCGGGCGAAGTCGTGGGCAAAAGCTAGTGAGTTATAAATGGTGTAACTAACTCAACTGTGTTTTAAGCTGTCCGCCCCGCCTTCGTACGGGTACGCTACCTACCCTACCTACCCTACATACCCTACCTACCCTACCTATCCTACCTACCCTACCTACCCTACCTACCCTACCTACCCTACCTACCCTACCTACCCTACCTACCCTACCTACCCTACCTACCCTACCTACCCTACCTACCCTACCTACCCTACCTACCCTACCTACCCTACCTACCCTACCTACCCTACCTACCCTACCTACCCTACCTACCCTACCTACCCTACCTACCCTACCTACCCTACCTACCCTACCTACCCTACCTACCCTACCTACCCTACCTACCCTACCTACCCTACCTACCCTACCTACCCTACCTACCCTACCTACCCTACCTACCCTACCTACCCTACCTACCCTACCTACCCTACCTACCCTACCTACCCTACCTACCCTACCTACCCTACCTACCCTACCTACCCTACCTACCCTACCTACCCTACATACCCTACCTACCCTACCTACCCTACCTACCCTACCTACCCTACCTACCCTACCTACCCTACCTACCCTACCTACCCTACCTACCCTACCTACCCTACCTACCCTACCTACCCTACCTACCCTACCTACCCTGCCTACCCTACCTACCCTACATACCCTACATACCCTACCTACCCTACGTAACCTATCTAAAACCTTCTCCCGACAATAACAAACATAACAAAAAAAGAATTAGCGTAATCGGTTCAGCCGTTCTTGAGTTATAAATAGTGTAACTAACAAGACTTTATTTTATATATTATATAATAGATAAGATATAGATAGATACCTATAAATGATATTGTATACTAGCAATCTGTAACAAATAAACAAAATAGATATATAATATATATATTATAAGCATGCTAGCTATCTGTACAAAATAAACAAAGCTAGTGCGGTTTCTTGAACTTGAACTATTAATAAAACATTATCTACATATTTTTAAATTGGTGTTTCTGTCAACAGCTAAAGCGTGGTCATGACATTTTAAACTGTACCTACTTATTTAGGCAATAACTGTAAAAATAATTTGGTGATAATATTTTGTTGATAATTTAGAGGCATGAGGAACAGGGTGTAAAGTTCACTCATCCTCTATAGAAAAGGGAGGATCCTCCGACCAGACGGCTGTCGTGTCTGGCGGTCCCAACGATTGATGTCGGGCAATTTATATAATATGGTGTTGTGTTCGCGCGGTAAACTCTAATTGCGCGATGCATGATTTGTGTGACGTCAGGATTTTTGTGTGACGTCAGGTCTTTGATGCTTAGTTCGCATGTGGCGATGAAGTTGCCGCCGCCACAATAATAATAAATGGATGGCATGAGCCCCTGAGTTCGATTCCCGCGTCGGGCAGTGTTATTGGGTTTCACCATCTGGACGTCTCAGTAGCAGCCCGGAGCCTGGATTTGTGCCCGGTTGGTGGCAATAGGCTCGCCATTGTGACATCATTAATGTGAAACATTGACAGTGATAGTGACATCTCTTGTACGCGGTTTAGATGTGTAGATCGCGTTCAGTCTCAATGGTGAAATTAGCTCTTAGTTTCAGAACTTTATTAGAATCTATGGGCGATACTACTCGTAATATTGCACAAACTTGTCCCAATTATTGAAAACCAAAACGTATTACAAAAAAAAGAGCCGGCAAAAAAAAAACAAAAAGGTACCTTTAAAGCGAAAAAAAACTTTAATTTCGGAAGTCGGTGGCAAAAAACGAAAATTCAAAACCAAAGACAATAGGTGATATTGTCTTTGGTTTTGAATTTTCGTTTTTTGCCACCGACTTCCAAAATTAAAGTTTTTATTTTTTTCTTTTTAAATGTGTTAGCCCTACACAAATTTGAAGACCACTACCTGCTATGTAAATAACAGTGACAGGAACTTATCACTACGGAATTCTAAAAACTGTATTTTTAGAATTCCGTAGTGATAAGTTGTTGTGATATCTTTCCGTATTTGACTTGATTCAATATTCCATATAGACTAAGTCGGGAAAAATAATAAATAATGAAGCTAACTCAAAAACAAATTTATATAGATATAAGACCACCTTGACAGCTAATTTCAAACAAAAAGCTAATTTTCAAAATCTGCTGACAATATTAACGGTTAAATCGGTGGACATACATTAAAAAAAAAAGCTATGAACATAGAACCTCCTGCTTTTTGGAAGTCAGTTAAAATGCTAAAGGAGTTGGTAAATATCAAACGCCAATATGTCCACCATAGACCATAAAATGACTTTTTTGTAACAAAATAAAGAGTAAAAAAAAACTGCATTTGTATAAATTTCATTTTCCAATATGTCCACATTTTTACAACGAAAACCTTACACAAAAACATAGTTTTATTTCAAAAGCTAGTACGTCCCATAAAACATTCACATCAAAATCTGATACGTCCAAATGAACCAATCACAGTTAGCGGTCGGCCATTATGACGGCCATAGTGTTTTTGTTTTCTGTCGAACTCCGGCGCCGCTCCGCAGTTTAAATTCGATTTAATTGGTTTACATTAGTGAAAATGGATTCAAATGTGAACATTGTTGAACCTAGTAAAGCAAGGAAACGGAGTAATATAAAGACGCAGCAGAAGAAAGCGCAGAAAAAACAGAAATTGTGAGTTAAAATTTCATAGTATCGTTTGCCTGAGTATAGGGTTGCCAGCGCACAACAGCATTTTTGTACCTATGATTTGATTTTGTAGTATTGTAGGGATTTTTATGAATTAATTATAGACTTTGCTTTATTTCTGAAGTTTGTTTGTTTATTTTTACTCAATCACGTCGCAATGGATTAACTGATATGGAAGAAATATTAGTATATAGGTAGAGAAGTCCAGGAGACGGACTTAGGCTACTTTTTATCTAGATAAAATCTATGTATGTATTTACAAAAAAAATGGTATTTAGGTATTATAATATCAGTTGTTTAGTATCCATATTACAAACATTAATTTGGTTAGTTTGGGGATAGATAGCGCTGTATGCAGATGTCCAAACATTATTATTAGTGAAAGTACTGTAAGAATTAGAATGGCATGCACTTAAACGTGTATATCTTATTTTTAAGGTATTCAGCAGCGGGTTTGCCGAAAAAGCCACCTTGCAGACACAGCTCACGAAGTCTGAAATGTATGTCACTCACAGGCAGAGACCTTTTTTACTTTCACAAAAAACTATATGAAAATATATCAAAAATTGAACAAGACAATTACTTACTTAAGTATATGACTGTCACAAAAGTAAAACGATATCGTCCGAGATCAGGGACCAAAAATCCGAGGGCTTTTGTGGTTAAATTTTATATCCCTAACAGCAACACTAAAGCACTTATACCAATATGTAAGAAGACTTTTCTACGGGCTTTACGTCTAAAACCATCTAGGATAGATGGTGTAGCCAAAAGACACTACGAAACTGGTGGCTTGGCTAAAGAAAACAGAGGAGGCGATAGAAAAAAATTTGCTTTTGCGTCAAAAAAAGAAGCAGTGGAAAAATTTATAAAAAGTTTCAAACCGTTACAGAGCCACTATTGTCGAGACCAAATAAAAGTACGGCAATATCTTCATCCCGATCTAAACATTAAAAAAATGTTTGACATGTACAATGACCAGGCATTGCCAGGATTTGGAGTGAAACAAGGTTTTTTCCGAAATATATTTAACTCCCGATTTAATATAGGATTTGGTAGCCCGAAAACCGACGTGTGTTCCACTTGTCTTCAATTAACCGAAAAAATTAAAGTTGAGACTTCGCAAGCCGCAAAACAAGAACTTATAACACAACATAGAATCCATAAGCTGCGCGCTAAACAGTTTTTTAAAATGCTACAAGAAGAAACCCCCGGTGTTCTTATAATATCTTTTGATTGTGAAAAAAATCTACCGTTACCGAAAATTCCCGACCAATCCACGTACTATTCTAGGCAACTGTATTTATACAATTTTACTATAGTTATTGGTACTTCCCACGCATCCTTGACGCCTAATAACATCCATGCTTACGTTTGGACAGAAGACGAGGCGGCTAAAGGTTCAAACGAAATCTGTTCAGCTTTATATCACTGCATGAATACAATAGATTTATCTGGTGTTCGAAAAATAAGGCTGGTATCAGATGGCTGCGGCGGCCAGAATAAGAATTCTATTATAATCACCATGGTTATGAAATGGCTTCTTGAGACAAATACATGTATTAAAGATATTGAAATGGTCTTTCCTGTAACAGGACACTCTTTTTTGCCCGCCGATAGGGTGTTCGCCTTAATTGAAAGAGTTGTAAAGAAAAAAGAGAACATAATTAAGCCAAGTGAATACATAAATATTATTGAAGAACACGGAACTATTCACTCTTTAGCAACCCATGTAACTGTATATGACTGGAAAGAAAAAAGCAAAGAATTTCTCAAAGGTACGCAATCTTGGCACTTCCAAATCAGCAAGTGTAAAAGAATAATCTTCCATAAAGCTAATAGGAATAAAGTTTTCGTTCGTGGTGAATTGTCATATAGAAATGACACTTGTGACAGTAAATCTTTGACAAAACGCGGAAAGAGCTTAAATGCGTTAACTTTGAATTCTATACCAGTCGGAGTTCCCGTAAAAGCAACAAAACTAAGTGATGTCAATAATCTTTTGACGAAGCACTATGGAAATGAATGGCAAGGCTTGGAAGAACTATTTTATTATAAAAAAGTACTTACGAGAGACAATATTGTTATAGACAGTGATTGTGAAAGCGAAGTAGGCCTCGGAGATGTAGAGAACGAAGAAATTATTGATTTTGTGTGATTACTAGTATGTAGTGACTACGTATATAATTATTTACGTGCTGATTTTTCATGTTTCTAAAAAAATAAATAAAAAATTGCAAAGCCCGTTTTGCCTTTATTAGTATTGTTTTATTATTTTGCTGTATTGGGTGGGCAACCCTAAATATGACGTCAGTCAATGGAAATTTAAAACAAAGTAAAGTATGTCCAAGTATCAATGTTCATCAAAATCAGGTATGTCCGTTGACTTAAATCAGAATCCAATATGTCCAAACTAGTTTTGTCGATTTTAGCAGGTTTTTACAGTAATCCATTAAATTTAAAAGTTGCCAGGGATAATAATTATTAGCGTATGGAATAATAAATGTAATAGACAAGGAAATACTACAGAAAGAAGACATAAACAAAAATATGGTCTTGTCTCCGTTTTACTTATCACGGACGTATTGGCGTTTGATATTTACCAACCTGTTGTATTCTCCATTCAAAAAGCTTTCAGATTAACTAAATACGTTTACGTCTGACGTTCCTGCTAGGGCCTCTGTATTATGATTTTATCAAAAAATCTAATTATTGAATAACAAAGGTTTACAAAGAAACCTACTAAATTGGGATACTTAGCATATTTGCCGGCTTCTATCAGCTGCTTGCCGTCGAGAGAACGGTCTTGACAGCTGTCGATTTCATAGGTATAACGAGTAAGTTGTGTTTTGCGAATTTGATCCAAAAGGGATGACACCTGGGTCAAAAAAAGAAATTCTATTTAGTCCATCAGTCAGATAATAAAAAATATATTAGACTCGTATTTTTTGCTTTATCATATTAATAAAAATAACTTAGATAAAACGCATTAAAGTTGGGGAGTGGGGGTCGCTACGTCACAAGTAAGTTTAAAATCTACATACTCGTGACGTCATGGCACATTTTCATTCAATGTATCGCTTTAATCTTTTGAACCCGTAAAAAAAGAAAAAATACGTGTACGTAATTTTTTCACAATCTACAAGACGAACAAAAAAAATTTTTTTAGTCATAGAGAATACGTTCCTGTCACCTGTCAATATGGATGTATTGACAGGTGACAGGAACGTATTCTCTCCAGGGCCGGACTTTAGTCAATGCTTTGAGTTTCGACTTAGAAATCCTAGTTACTCCATAAAATAATGTTTCATATTTTGTTAAGTAAAACAATTTATGTACCTATGTCATAAAATAATGTATCATCTAGACTATACTACATATGAGATAGCTTGATCTCTGCGACATATAAGTCAAACTGACATTCCTATGAAAGGAATTCATGCATTAGGTCGGCATGCCCATCGCTGAAGCAGCTGGATCGGGAGCTCCTCCTGGAAGCCTCGATCGTGCAGGCTTGAGTGTCATCACCGGACAGGCCTGCCGACATCAACGACGAGGCGGAGTGGTTCCGGGAGGCCATGTCCGAAATATGTGACGTGGCAATGCCCCGGGTCCAGCCCGGACGTGCTTCGCGCCAGGTGTACTGGTGGTCGCGACAGCTGACGACACTGCGCAATGCGTGCGTTGCTGCACGACGCCGGTACACCAGGCACCGCAGGCTCCGTATTTGACCTCCGGATACGAAAGCCATTCAGGCGGAGCTTTACGAGGGGTACAGAGCGGCGAAGAACACCCTCCAAGCGGAGGGCACTGGCCCGCGAGGAGTCGCTGGAGACTCTGAACAGAGACCCGTGGGGACGCCCATACAAGATGGTGCGGCAGAAACTCCGCCCATAGGCTCCCCCGCTGACGCAGAGTCTCCGGCCACCGCTTGTGGGGGACGTGGTGAGCGCTCTGTTCCCTTTGAGAGGGGAACATGCCTCCCCATCCATGGCTCCGCCTACTGCGGTGCCCGATGCGGACCACACTGCCGACGACGACGACGATGCTCTGGAGGTGACCGCTAGAGATGAGGGTGGTGGTACGTAGGCTGAATGCCAGAAATACCGCCCCAGGACCCGACGGCTTACCTGGGAAAGCCTGGGTCCTGGCCTCAGAGGCTCTCGGGCCTCGACTAAGGGGGCTCCTAAGCGTATGCTTGGAGAGGGGCCAGTTTCCGCTTCGTTGGAAGACGGGGAAACTGGTCCTTATCAAGAAGCCGGGGCGCCCTGCGGACTCTCCGTCCGCTTACCGGCCCATAGTGCTGCTCGACGAGGTGGGCAAGCTCTTTGAAAGAGTCATTTCAGACCGCCTCGTCGGGCGGCTGGTGCAGGTGGGGCCGGATTTGGCGGAGAGCCAGTTTGGTTTCCGCAGGGGGCGCTCCACGGTGGACGCCATCATGTGCGTGCGAACCCCCACGACGGGGGATGCGGTGGCCCGGGGTGGGGTCGTCTTGGCGATGTCGCTAGACATCACCAACGCTTTCAATATCCTGCCCTGGAGTTGCATTAGGGAGGCACTCCGGTATCACCGGATGCCGACCTACCTCTGTCGTGTGGTCGAGGCCTATCTGACGGACAGGGCCGTCATCTACCCCGGTCACCAGGGAGAATGGAACCGGCACGAGATGTCGTGCGGTGTCCCACAGGGATCGGTCCTGGGGCCGCATCTGTGGGATATCGGATACGACTG
This sequence comes from Xanthia togata, assembly GCA_963853775.1. Lineage (NCBI taxonomy): Eukaryota > Metazoa > Arthropoda > Insecta > Lepidoptera > Noctuidae > Xanthia > Xanthia togata. Next base: position 5,573,284 of record OY970817.1, on the reverse strand, counting down.
GGTGCTGCGCGCCAACCTCCCCAGTGGCGTCAGCGTCGTTTGTTACGCTGACGACACGTTTTTCCTGGCACAGGGGAGGTCGCACCAGGCGGCGGCCGAACTAGCGACACACGGGGTTGCGACAATCGTGGCCAGAATCCGGCAGTTGGGACTCGCACTGCACAAGTCCGAGGCCATGTGTTTTCATGGTCCTCGGAACGCGCCACCGTTGGGTTCCCAAATAATAGTAGGAGGGGTTCACATCGGCGTCGAGTCGAAGATGAAGTACCTGGGACAGTGGGACTTGTCATCGACAGTCGGTGGAACTTCGTGGAGCACTTCCGACGTTTGGCTCCCAGACTGGAGCGGGCCGGGGCTGCCTTAACGCGGCTCCTGCCCAACCTAGGGGGTCCAAGCGCCTCCTGCCGGAGGCTATACGCGGGGGTCGTGTGGTCCATGGCCCTTTACGGGGCACCCGTGTGGGTGCGTTCGTTTAGGCGGCGGCCAGCCCGCTGGTTGAACGCGTCCCAGAGGGTCATGGCCACCCTTCTGGTCCGGGGATACCGCACGGTCTCCGGTGAGGCGGCGAGCCTCCTTGCCGGATTGCCGCCATGGGATCTGGAGGCAAAAGTCCTCGCGCATATTTGCGAGTGGTCCGAGGAGGCAAAACGCCCGTGCTTGACTCCGATGCCGCGAGAAATCGCGGCACAGCGGACAGAGCTCCGACGGGATCTCATGGCGTCATGGAGAGTGCGATTGTCGCAACCCAGTGCTGGACACGCCACTATTGCGGCGATAAGGCCCCTCTTTGAGGAGTGGCTGGAGAGGACTTGAAAGAGCAGGGTAGTTGAGAGAATGTCATGCTCACTTAAATGTCTCGCTGATGGTGGCGAGTGTGTTGGATCATTCGGTTCCCTACAAAATGGTTGAGCTGGATGGTGCTGATCTACGCGTCATGTTCGTGAACGGGCGCCGTCAGTTGAGACTGGTCATCTCTTATCTGCCAAGGCTTATTTTTAACCTGAGCATATACCACCCGTATATCTAAACGGGGTATCCTTGAGTCGTTTGTCTTAGTTTAATCTAGGGCACATTGTAACTGAAACCCTCAATGATGAGAGAGATATCGAGAGAGAGAGAAGAGCATTGTCGGTGCGCGCTAACATGTTGGTGCATAGGTTCGCAAGGTGTACAGCTCAGGTTAAAGTAACTTTGTTCAGAGCATATGTTCAAAGCTTTTACACCAGCGCCCTATGGACCAACTATACGCAGCGGGCCTACAATGCTCTAAGAGTGCAGTACAACAACGCCTTTAGGATTCTGTTGCGGCTGCCTCGGTTTTGCAGCGCCTCGGGCATGTTTGCCGACGCGAGGGTGGATGACTTTTACGCTATAATGCGCAAAAATTCAGCCTCACTAATTCGCTGAATTCGAAGTAGTGGCAACGGAATCCTGAGGATGATTGCAGAAAGACCTGAATCTGCAGTTGTAGGAAGGTTCATCAGGCTGCATGTTGTCTAAGTAATTTTTCTGACTAACATAGTTTTAAGATAATGTTACTAACAATTTATGGACATTTTAATAGTCTGAAATAAACGTTTTTTTTTTTATCGTTTTTGATTTTTATATATATTTTTTTACATTTTTCTCACTTAAAGAATCAACAAGAGTAATGTACCCAGGATTTTGTAATTTCTATATTTAAAAGAGTGTCCTTGGAGTTTCTTGCCCGTTCTTCTCCATAGAGATCTACGTTTTGGAATGGGCAACTAGCTTCAACTTTCTGACTAACTGACTCTTTGACAATTCAAAAGTGCCTGTAAAAGGTTTAATTGAAATAAATGCTTTGAGTTTGAGTTTGAGGCGCCACGGCGTCCTCACCGCCTGACACAGGTCCTCACCGGACACGGCTGTTTCGGGAGGTGCCTGTTTCGGATAAGGCGGGAGGAAACGCCCGGGTGTCATCACTGCGTGGATCGGCCGGAGGTCACGGTGGAGCATACGGTGGAAATCTGCCCGGCTTGGGCAGAGGACCGCCGTGTCCTCGTGGAGGCGATCGGTGGCGGGGATCTCTCGCGCCCGGCCCTGGTCAAGGCCATGGTACGGAGCGAGAGGGCATGGGAGGCCGTAACCTCCTTCTGCGAAGCAGTAATGCTCGCGAAGGAGGAGGCGGAACGAGTGAAGGAAAAGCAAATTTCGTGCCCTCACGCCCCTAGCCGCCGCAGGAGGAGACGCCCTGGGCGTCGGGAATCGCAGGCCGATTCCCGGCCACCGTAGGCGCGGGCTTGCGGACGGTGAGCAATGGGTAGCTCGCCGTCCGGTACGAACCAGACCCACCACGTGTTGTGTTCCACAGGGTCCAATGAGACCATTGCCTGCCGGGGTTGCGGGAAAGTCCGAAAGAGATACCGTGGCCCCCTGGCATTGCACAGGCAACAGAAGGAACACGGGTGGGTTTTAGTCAGTAAGAGTCTGACACGCCCTCCGGAGAAGTCATTTGAGAATTTCCCACTCAAAAAAAAAACAAAAAAGGGTCGGCATGCCCATAAAGTATGACATTGACAGTTACTGTCTGTCTGTACTATTATGAAATTCAGGACTTCATAGGCCGTTTACTGACAGCTGTCGCAGAGATCAAGCTATCTTTTATGAAATACAAGAAGTATCGTTTTGATGTCTTATTGATCAAATGTATTCCTATAAAACATACTTTTATTTTAGTTTCGTGTAACAGAGTAATCTTTATCTTTTCCATCTACCGCCAGCCATACATTGTTTTATTGAATTGTGGGTACATTTACAATATTTCAACATAAAACGGAATCTTTGTGTCAAAACATCAGTGTTGAGAACAGAAGATAGCCATTTGATATATGGTAGCATAATAAATTAATAATAGTGATGTGACTTTGTTTTTTTGTAGTTTGTGCTTTTTTTTTTATTGGTGCTAACTTGTTATCGTAAAAAAGTGAAATATCTATGCCAAGTAGGTAAGTAAGTGACTATTACTAAACTTTTCAATCTTCTTAAGCTATTATATTCATGGCCATTTGATTTAAGACCAAAGAAACGATTGGATGGACTGTGTAAAAGATGATATTATGGCTAGAAAGGGGGTGACTACCGAGATGACCACTCGAGTATGAAAGGAAATAAACTTTTTACGAAAAAAAAAAACAAGCGACTTCCAAAAATAAACACAACAAAGTGAAAAATAACTATAATTTTGGAAGTCGGTGTCTTTAGTTTTGAATTTTTGTTTTATGTAGATATGTTATGGCTTCTAGTATACCAGAATTTTACATGGAGCGACTGCCTATCTGACCTGCACAACCCAGTTACTGGGTTACACGACAGCCCTTGGTAAGACTTATTGTCAGGCTTTTTGGACTTCTAACTGACTGTTAAAAATCTACGAATGACAGCCGGAACGAACGCCTCGTACCTACTTGATTTATCTAAATAGTAGCACTATCATTATTTTTAATTTATTGACTAGATAAATAATATGTTAGTCCATAATTTATTAGCATATAAAAATGCATTTTAGTTTAAACTCTTGACTTAATAAACGTCTAGTGTGAAAAATAATTGGGTACTTATTATAAATGTTTAAATTGTGGTCGTGTGCAAAAAGTGTTACAAAAGGATACTTAATATTTTATGATCGTCAGTTCAGAGTTCTTGTGTCTACATACATAGTTTAGTTTTTGTTTATCCATGATTACGGTCCCCGAAATGATCAATTGAAATTGTCAATTTTAACGTGATTTATACAAAGAAAAGAAAAAGAAAAATAAAGAATAATGTTTATTTGGACCCAGTTCGTGAAACACAAAATACATTTTATTTTTAGCTATAATAGTGTGCCTCACGGCTGCGCCAAATGCAATGGGTACTTATGAAATGTGGAAGCTAGGTGCACGGTCCCAATTGGTCGATCCCTATGGAGAAGAGCAGGCAAGAAACTCCACGGGTTGCGATTGACAATATTATTACAATACAAATTAATGACAATTGATCAATTGCTACTGTAAATTTTTACGAGACTGATAGATATTGATACACATTGATACGCAGGGGCTCTCTGCTCTGCGTCTGCTATTTTTATAAATTCGTCATTCCAACACGATCCCATTGTCATTTTGCTAAAAGTTCGTAATCTGCTAAATTCGTAATGCTCGATCATTGTATTCCACAAACACAATACTCGTAACGAATTAAAAGCAATGACTGCACAATGACGTTCTCATGGTAGGTCACTGATCAAAGGACCTGTCAAAATTTTAGCAGATTACCGCCTAAGTCAGTCATTCATTTTTCATTATGTACGAGATTACCAATAGATGCCATTTCTTTCAATGAAGTGGTGCGTCATTATGGCTTCCCAATGGTCAGCCACTGGGCTGACCATAATGACGCCAATATATTAATAGATTACCAAACTTGCCAAAAACAACAATTATGAAATCAATGATAGACCATTCTGATACTATTGTAATAGCAGACTTGAGGCCCTGATTGATCGTCTACCAAATGCAATTGAAGCGATTGACAATATTACTACAATACAAATTGATGACATTTAATCTTCTCGGGGACCCCTTAGAGCGTTTCCGCACTGCATCCGATCCGGATTCGTATCAGAACCAAGATCCAAGTTCAATCCGAATCGGGAATGTTCTAAATTCGAATCTAGTGCGCAACTACTCTACAAATAATAGTATAGCTATTTCGGACCGAATTTATTCTCGGATTCTAATAGGATAAGTAACAGTTTCAATGTTTTTGTTGGTATATTGGCGTGTGCTAGCTGACAGCAAATAATTTCGTTCAAATTATATCGGTTCAAGGTCAAAAACACCTGAGTTGATCCACATTTCTGCTCCTTTTACGGCATTTTGAATTAATCCGTCTCCATTTTAGTATTTTCTTGTTCAATGTTGGCTTTCAAGCCTACAAGGTCGTGGAGTATGTTGGGTAAGCGCGAGATTTCATTTTATTTTTATTTTTCCGTCAGAGCTGGCGATCTCTCCCGCCAGATTAAATCACCAAAACGAGAGATTATACGGCCCAGAAACTGGTATTTCAATTCTCCTCCTGAGCTGTGTGTATGGCTCCATTGCATTGTCAACTAATTATCCATCTGTCTATTAATCTAAATGTCAAAGCATAGTGACATTTGACGCCATTTGCAAAAATTATGGCACATCCACTATCTAACTTTACTTCTACTGAGGAGCTCGTGGCTAAGTAATAACTGCCACACGGGTCGATCTATCAGGTTAAGCTACGCTTGCCGAGGTTGGTCTGTGGATGGGTGACCATCTTTACATGCCGAGACTCCTCGTTAATCTGTTGGTCCCGGCTGTCATTCGTGGATCTTCGACAGTCATTACGGGTCGTCAGAAGCCCGAGAAAGTCTGACAACTAATATTACCAAGGGGTATCGTATTACCCCGTTACTGGGTTGTGGAAGGCAGTTGCTCCATGTGAAATACTGGTATTCAGCTGCATCCGGTTAGACTGGAAGCCGACGCCAATATATTTATTTATACTTCAAGCACAAAAATGTACAGAGGCGGACATACCCCCGAATACTGAAACGTCACTCAAAATTTAAGGGCTGCTTAACATTTGAGCAGCTCCTAAACTTTAGATTTCGTATTGTCAAACGGCACTTTTGAGTATCTGTTAAATATAAGTGCTACTAAAATTTTTAGTGACGTTTCAGTATTCGGGGGTTAATGCCATAGGCATTTTCTACCAGTCAACCTTTGGGTGATGCAGAGACCAACAGTGGTAGGTGCAATAGCGAGAGTTGAGGAAAAAACATTTATTTAAATATAAAGATATACATAATTATATACCTATTAAAAACTATAAATATAATAAATACACCTAATTATATATAAATATAAGCACAAATAAGACAAACAATGGGAAAACATTACCGTTGTGATATATTTAGTTGGGAAACGGCTAGGCAGATTAACATTCTGACATTACTTTTGCCCCACCTTCTGTTTTCTATAAAGTCCAGGTTTCCTCACGATGTTTTTCCTTCACCAATATCAGTAATGTCCACGATAAACTGAGAAAGTACATATTATTATGATATGTAAAAAAGTCACATTGGTGCTTGTCCGGATTTGAAACCGCAACAACTTTCGTGCATGAGAAGCGATGCCTTTACCACTGGGCCATAACGACATAAAACCTCGTGCAGACTGGCGGGACACGACTCTAACAAAACAATTTCTAAGTAAACTCACGTCGCCGTTGCGCCGTCGCGTCGCGCCATTCTATACGAGGCAACCATGAAAAAACCTAAATTGATTTATTTATTTATTTGCTAACATGTAAAACACTGGTTATAGGCATGCATTAAAATTTCATGACTCAGTATTAAAACATGCACCCTGTAAGGGCACTGCAAATGTTTCATATCAAATGATTAAATTACACGAATTTGAAGATTCAAATTATTACAATTCTTTACATTTTTATAAGTATTGGTTATTTAATTATTACATTTTAATTGAAATAAATCATTATTATGAATTCGTTCATTCATTTTACTCATTATAGGTAAGCATATTAAAATAAAGTCATTTATTATTTCACATTTAAGTACGTCAAGCATATTATTACAAGGTCAAAATCCAATAATAACGCGAAGAATAATCAATAATATTTAAAAAAAAAACCTGAATCTAATTAACTAGTTTTGAGCTATAATCACAAATATTATTTTATTATGTTAGTCTATATTAAGCACTTATTCATTCCAAATAGTTTGCTTAAAATTCAGGAAACAAAAAAAACTGCAACAGGTATTTTATTCAATCAATATTCGAGTTTTTCTGCAGTTTGGTTTACATAAATATTCATAGAATTATTATGAAAATACAAGTGGGTATTTTAGCTGTTAAAAAGGAGGGTTTTTTAACAGCCAGAGTTTTTACAAAACGGCTGAACCGATTTTGATGAATGATATGTCATTCAATTCGTCTTTATTGAACGAGTAGCGCTAGGTACATTTTTATTCTCCCCACCCTATCGAGTGGGGTATCAAAATGAAGTGTTTTGAAAGGCGATTACTAAAATATATGTCGCAGGTTTTTCATAAAATTAGGTTTTTGATCAAAAACCTAGGTTTTTGATGAAAAACCGGAAGATGACACATTTTAAACTCAATTTCATCATAAACCTGTAACAATCCAGATTTTTTATCAAAAACCTGAACTAGTTTGGGTTTATGATAAAGTTCTTGTCAAAATCACGGGTTTGATTTGTTTCATGACAAATACATCAATTTAAATTTAATAAATAAAACAATCTATCATCATTTGCAACTTAGTAGAAAGAAAACAATTATTTATTTATCAAAATTCCATCATGATCCAATCAATATTCTCCTCCTTTAATCCAATTATGAAATGAAATGTTTCAATTTCACGTACCTATATTAATCTGATTTAGATAAGCCGCGCAAATTAAATTTCGTAACTATTAAATACGACTAAACTGAGTCAAAATTAAAAAATAAAAAAAATAAAGAAACGTTTACCACGTATTTGCTTTTTTATAAATCTGCTAGTATGCGTAGAGTTTCATAAAACATTTTTTTCTGCATGCACATCGATTTGTCTTGCAGCGCATTTTATGTTTTTCGCACGAGCATTTCTTTCAGCATTTCTACAAAGCAAACCTGTGATTTTGACAAGAACTTTATCATAAACCCAAACTATTTCAGGGTTTTGATCAAAAATCTGGATTGTTACAGGTTTATGATGAAATTGAGTTTAAAATGTGTCATCTTCCGGTTTTCATCAAAAACCTAATTTTATGAAAAACCTGCGACATATATACAATTATATGTTTAAATGTAATTTGGAATGAGAAATGATAATAAACTAAAAAGCTGAAAATAAAAAAAGTAACTAAAACAAAAGAAAAAGTAATTAAAACTAAAAAACACGACTGCACAGACACATCTGAAAGAAAATATAAAAAAAACGGCTTGCACTCCGGCAAAAGTGAAAACTTGAATATTAACGTTGTGCATTTTTGATGTTTTGGAATGGTTAGGGAATAATTTTGCTCCGGTCTACTCTCCCTCCGTCTTACGAATTTTCGATCAGGTCACGTGTCCTGACGCGAGTTTAACATTTTTTTACCCATCACTAAAAAAGTGCACAACCCCGCCGCTAAAGAAGTTTTCAATTCAACAAGCATTATAATCAATATAATTTTGGTATCGCAGGCGGGACATCCTATAAGAGACGCACTGGTCATTTTTAAACTGCTAATTTAAAAAAGAATAGGGTGGTAAAATCGAAACAACTACTGAAGCGGTACCCAAAGGGAGGTCACAGAATTTTTTTGTTTACGGATGAGAAAATCTTTACAATTGAGCAACATTTTAACAAACAAAATGAGCGTAAGCTCTAAGGAAGCTTCCCAATTAGTCGACAGAGTGCAACGTGGGCATTATCCGATTTCAGTGATGGTTTGGTGGGGTGTTAGCTATGGAGGAGTGACAGCCATATTGTTGTGAAAAAGGTATCAAAACATCGGCAAAAGTGTATCAAGATACCATTCTTGAGAAGGTAGTTATGCCCCTTAACAACACATAAAAGTTTTAAAACATTAGTGTTCATGGTTGTTATATAAATTATGAAAAATCCAACTTCTTTAAAATTCTCCATACAAAACGTTGATTTCATAAGTGGGGGGACCTACCTAATATTTTAATCAACATACAACGTGAAACTGACCTGTAAATTGTAAAAAACTAAAGAAAATTTTAATTTAGCGGGCTAACTGAGGGCATCCACGAGTTCTTTGACCCGGTGACCGATTTATGACCGTTTTTCAAACCAAGTTTTTAGTTCAGTGCCTTAACCCCGTATTGAGATATTGCACTATTGACACCTTTAGTGCTGCAGTTTATGAGGTATAAACAAGACATCACCGACAGACAAATGCAGTCACACATCGTGTTATAAAATGGAACAACGTGTGACTCCGGTTTTTTTTTGTTTGGTTCCTTACTTTATGTCTTCTAGAGGGCGCCATATTCAGTTTAATGTGACGTCACATAGCTCAAATTATGATAAGTATTTTAGAAGTTACTAGCTGTCCGCCCCGGCTTCGCACGGCTAGCACTAAGTACCTACCTACTCTACCCAACCTACCTACCTACCCTACCTACCCACCCTACCTACCCACCCTACTTACCCTACCTCCCTACCCTACCTACCTACCTACCTACCCTACGTACCCTACCTACCCTACGTACCCTACCCTACCACCCTACCTACCCTACCTACCTACCCTACCTTCCTACCCTACCTACCTACCCTACCTACCTACCCTCCCTACCTACCTACCCTACCTACCTACCCTACCTTCCTACCCTACCTACCTACCCTACCTACCTACCCTACCTACCTTACCTACCTACCCTACCTACCTACCCTACCTACCTACCCTACCTACCTACCTACCCTACCTACCTACCCTACCTACCTACCCTACCTACCCTACCTACCTACCCTACCTACCTTACCTACCTACCCTACCTACCTACCCTACCTACCTACCCTACCTACCTACCCTACCTACCTACCTACCCTACCTACCTACCCTACCTACCTACCCTACCTACCTACCCTACCTACCTACCCTACCTACCTATCCTACCTACCTACCCTACCTACCTACCCTACCTACCTACCCTACCTAGGGGTATGAAAAATAGATGTTAGCCGATTCTCAGACCTACTCAATATGCTCACAAAATTTCATGAGAATCGGTCAAGCCGTTTCGGAGGAGTACGGGAACGAACATTGTGACACGAGAATTTTATAAGATATGTATAAGATGAGGGAACAGATGAACATACATACATATTTATATGCCGGTCAAAATCGAACCCTCCTTTTTGCTTCGCCGTAGTCGGGTGAGCATTGTTTGCAATTTGTGATTTTGATCACAATCATATTAAAATATGTTATGATAAATATGGCCACACTATTGAATTAGGAAATTCCTGTAATGATACTGATGATGAGTTAATAAATAAATATTTATCCTATAAAAAGTCGTTTCTATATTTTTTCTCGTTCACGTCCCGTTAACGATGGCGGTGAACAAACGGCCTAACTAAGCTTGTTTTGTAAAATGTATTACATAAATGATTTTGTAATTTGTGCATTTTGTACCCCGATAGAAGACTTTAGGGTTCAGACGCAAAACCAAGACAGTGACGTACATACACGGACGCTTTAAAAGAAAAAATATGGAGATGCACTTTTTTATTCAAACGACTGACATTCAATACTTTTGTATATTTTTTGGGTTGGCGTGCTAAAAATATCCCACGTATTTAGTGTGCTAGAAGCACTTTTCTAAAAGCTTTGTTTGAATGGGCCCTGAAATATTTACTAAACTACCCTTAATTATACGCAGTTCAAGAAATGTAAATCTATTTTAAAAGAAACTTCAAGCTTTACGTATCTATTCAGTTAAGGAGTATCTCGAAGATAAAAATAATGTAACGAAATCATTGTTAATAATTAATTAATAGTAGATAATCCAAAATGTTAATGTCGTTTGAAATAATTGTAATCTACCCAGCATAAATCTTAAATTAATCTAAATAATTTTACGCATATTGAATTTGTCCTTTTATTTTAATATCATGATGACTTTTTGTAATTGATTGTTTATATCAATGTATAGTTTATATTTTTATGGATATGATCTAATTGTTTACATTATTATGACACTATATTATAATTTGCATGCTAAAAGGCTGAATATGGTGAAACCGTACCTGTGTAACATCTTTGTAAATCCATATTATGCAATAAACTGATTGATTCAATCTGCCTAGCCTTTTCCCAACTATATTGGGGTCGGCTTCCAGTCTAACCGGATGCAGCTGAATACCAGTATTTTACATGGAGCGACTGCCTATCTGACCTCCACAACCCAGTAACTGGGTAATACGATACCCCTTGGTAAGACTGGTTGTCAGCCTTTCGGGCTTCTGACGACCCGTAACGACTGTCAAAGATCCACGAATGACAACCGGGACCAACGGCTTAACGTGCTTTCCGAGGCACGGAGGAGTCTCGCTATGTAAAGATGGTCACCCATCCACAGACCAACCCCGGCAAGCGTAGCTTAACCTGACAGATCGACCCGTGCGGCAGTTATTAGATACTTAGCCACGAGCTCCTCTGTAATCTGCCCAGCATAATACTTAAATTAATATAAATAATTTTACTCATATTGAATTTGACCTTTTATTTTAATAATCATGATGACTATTTGTAATGGATTGACTATCAATGTATAGTTTATATTTTTAAGGATATGATCTAATTGTTTACATTATTATGACACTATATTATAATTTGCATGCTAACAGCTGCATATGGTGAAACCATACCTGTGTAACATCTTTGTAAACCCATATTATGCAATAAACTGATTGATTGATTGATTAAATGTCATCATTATCTACCGAGCGTTTTGCCACCTTTGTTGGAGTCAACTTCCAGTCTAACCACATGCAGCTGAATACCAGTATTTTACATGGAGCGACTGCCTATCTGACCTCCACATCCCGAACCCGAACTACAGAGTACTACGAAGCCCCTTGGTCCCAAAATTCTGACAACCAGTCTCGGTTGTCAGACTTTTGGGTTACTGACAACCCAGTACGACTGACAAAGATTCAAGAACAATAGCCGGGACCAACGTGCTTTCCGAGGCACGTCCCCTACGTGCTTCAGAAAGCATGTTGAAGCCCACCCATCCACGGACCAACCGCGGCGTAGCTTAAGCTGATCGATCGACCCGCGTGTCTGTTATTACTTAGTTTTGCTAGCTAATTTAGTTAACCCTATATAAAACAAATGGGTTAAAAGTGGAGTATTTTGTCTCAGTTCCCATTCACTGGCGTCCGTCTTACTGTCTAAGTACCTACTCACCTATGTATTAAGTTTTAGGGGTATGAGGAACATGGTGTAAAGTTCACTCATCCACCATAGAAAAGGGAGGATCCTCCGACCAGACGGGTGTTGTGTCGGGCGGGCCGACTGCCCAACTGTTGATATCGGATCGGAAACTCTAATTGCGCGATGCAGGATTTTTGTGACGTCATGTCTTTGATGCGTGTAACCGCTACAAAGTATTTAATTAAATTAAATGTTAATTCATTTATTTCGGACAGCAGTGATCCATATTGTTAGTATTACAAAACAAATTATATTCTAGTGTTAGTAGTATTGATTTTAAATATTTGAAATAATGAACATTCCATGCAGAGGACGGTAGTCCTCCTGAGTACAGCACTCAGCCACTTGGGGTCTTCTACTCTATAAGCGACATCCGTAGTATCGGTCGAAGTTATGGACACTCCACACTCCGTCTATCTTACCGTATGTCCGTCAGTGAGCCGGAGAACGAAGAGGCCGTAACTTTGGCCGAAACAACGGGTTCCACATAGGGCGTGACCCTGTTTTTTTTGCGAATTATGGCTTGAAAGCTATGTGTGGATTTTAGTGAACATTTCCGAGGCGCTGCAGACGGGTAGTCGCAACAACATCCAGAAAAAAAAAAAAATGGTGTCTTTAATCAATTTGAAATAAGATTAGACATTTTAACAAACCATTTTTACAGTCCGTTCAACCGATTCTGACTTCTATATCGTAGGCATAAGGATGGCATTAAGAGCAAAAAAAAAGCGGTTACAATACATACTGTTTACTACAGCTGCCATTTGTCGTGCCACCAACGCAATAGAAGTCAAAATCGGTTGAACGGACTGTAAAAAATTCTTTGTTAAATGTCCAATCTTATTTTAAATACAGTATACATGTCGTTTAAAACCACACATATTTGCAAATGACGTCTTTACTTGTTCTTCTTTTTCTGACGAAAACTAACAACAATTGTTTAGTTATCTTAGTTGATTTGAAATTCTCAGAGCTATTAATATTTATATTGTTGCAATAAAATTGTAACAAAACATCCTGTTATTAATATATTTACTTTTAGCGTCTGCAAAAACAGGGCCACCTATGGTTTGATAACCTAAGCAACTAGTTGCAAAATGGAAAAAACCGGTTCTTTGCAGCATGCTCAGCATATACAGGGTGTTAAAGTAATTGCGTGCCATAGCTTAGGGGTAGGTTCAGTATCGATAAAGAAAGCCAGAAAAAGAAACTAGTTCTACCTAATTTAGTACTTAAAATAGCAATCGTATAGAATTAAAATTATTTTATTTGTTTAAATGCTTTAATTACTTACCTACTATCGAACGCGTTGTCATTTTTTCCTTCACTTCTCGCGTCCGAATACTAAGGGCCGGCGCATAATTTGCTAATGAAAACGGCTCGCGACAAATGGCGCAAGATGTGCGCCCCTAACGCTACGATGGTACGTAAATTACAATTACAATTTTCCCTCCGTGCTTTACAGGGCTTATGACCGTCCAAATACAAAACCTATAAAAAAGATTTAGTTTAACTAGTATTCAACTAAAATACGAGTAGGTATTTATAGGTAGACCTTTTTTTATTCTGGCTTCCTTTAGCGATACTGAACCTACCCCTAAGCTATGGCACGCAATTACTTTAACACCCTGTATAATGTTTCCACTGGCACTGCTGGGATACAGGAGGCAGCTGGGCCTTAATCCATAATTGGCCCAGTGCGGGTTGGTAGATGTCATATTATGTCTTCGAATTTTTGGTTCTAGGACATGCCAGTTTCTTACAATGTTTTCCTTCACCATTTTGCGAGCAGTGGTAATGAAATAATTTACACAAATTCCGTGCTCCGCCAAGACCTCCGTCTTCTTCTTTTCGTGTGGTTAGTATACTAACCTGGTGTCAGAGTTTTAAAGCCGCCCACGGGCCTCTGACTTGGCTTCACATGCCGTCGAGAAATATCTCTCAGGCATGCCGGTTTCCTCACGATGTTTTCCTTCAGCGTTTTTTGAGCAAGTGATAATTATATAATACGCACATGAATCCGAAAATTCAGAGGTGCGTGCCTTGGGTTCGAACTCGAGACCTACGACTTGTCAGTCTGACGGTCACACCACTAGGCTGTCTCTGCTTAGACCTCCGTGCTCGTAGTCCAGCCAGACCGTGTAAGCAACTTCGAATGGTCTGAGCGCTAACTTCAAGTCCAGAGGCGGCCCGCACTTCTGCTTTTATTGTAGTGGCGTTGATTGTTGGGTCTATATATCTATAAATTTAATATTATTATTTTTAATTAATTCTATCAATCTATCAAATTTATTTTTTGTTAACTATTTTATTGTTATTATTTAAAATTTTAAGCTGTTGGCCATAATTTTTCATTTACATGTCGACATATTGATGAAATGTGAACTGATTAGGTATTTTTAAATTATTGTATGAATCCATCTATGAATTATAGGCGAAAGTTTGTGAGTGTATGTTTGTCTCTTCTTCACGCTAAAACTACTAAACGGATTTGGATTAAATCTGGCGCACAGATAGTTTATAACCTGGATTAACACATAGGATACTTTTTATCCCGATATTACCACGGGATCGAGATTTATGCGGGTGAAACCGCGGGGTGCAGCTAGGGTAATATATTTTAGTGTGTCTACTGTAATTGTGTAATTTTTGTTTTTAGATTCAGATACAAATTAATTGTTTATGAATAAGTAACTATGACCACGACGACGATTCAGGTTCCGCGAACAAAAAGTGACATTTAGGAACGACGGCGATTGTCTATTCGAACGACGCGGCCTCAATCTGTCAAAAATACCCAAAATTTTCCTATTTTATTTTCACATTTTATGGTCGCAGAAATTAGATTCAGACTAGATTTTGAACGTTTTTAATTCTGTAATTGGCCTTCAAGTCAATAAGTAAATCTATCAATTATCAAGTTAGTTTTGATTCTTAATTGGTTGATTACCAATCTAATTTAATTTGACGTAGGTACGAGTTACGACAGCTGTGGTGACAAAAAATCTTACCAGTAAATTCTATACCAACTTAACCTTTTCGTGTTCGCGACAGAAGTCATTATAGGTCCTATTGTCCTATACCAATTATTTTTTTAAATAATAATATATTTGAGTTCGTAATTTTAAAAAAGAATAACGTTTTATTTTGTTTTGTTACAGGAATCCCACGCAGAGCGCGGATATAGAAACTTATAATTGAAATAGCATACCTACATGAAAAAAAAAAAAATACGTCCAAATGCCAAACTAGAGAGAATCTTTTTGAAATATTATTTTTTTCTTTTTGAAATAATAATTTAGCCTACCTAAGATTTGGTTATTTAATTATATTTTATGAACAAATAAGAATAAGAGGGGCGTCATCATGCTGAACATATTTAACCGTAAGTACCCTTTGTAATTATATTTGATTACTAGTTTATTTATTTATAATCAACGACCGATGCTTGTAATTGTTTAATTCATTTTATTTGACTGTATAAGTCAATTTATTTTAATTTTATTTTCGTTTTTTATTGACATAATTAACTCATTACAATGTTGTTTTTAATGAGTTGTATTGCAATATGTGGTAATGTATTTGTATTTGTACTATTATATAGAATCTAGTTTTTCTAACTGACAGCTGTGCTGCTGGGGAGTTTGTTGCGCCACTTCTTATTCCCAGCTAAAGCATTATGAAGTGGTGAACGGCGGGCGTTTTTGGGGGACTGTCTTATGTAATTTTGACGTTCGAAAAGAGCTGATCATTATTCTCATTAATTACTTGAATTTTGAATTTAAGTATAGGTATGTAGGAAGTATAAAAGTTATGTACTTAGGTATGTTGAAACTGATTGTACTCTCCTCATTTAACATTAAAGGTTCATTAGAAAACCAACCCTCAGACAGCATCTGGCGTACGCACACATTATAGTTGTTAAGCATTATCTTCACTTGTTTAATTGTATTTTGTGTTTAACGAATAGTGTCCAAATAAACGTTATTCCTCACTAGCATACCCGCACGGTTTCACCCGCATAAGTCTCGATCCCGTAGAAATATCGAGATAAAAAGTATATCCAGGCCATGGTCTACCCATGTGCCAAATTTCATCCAAATCCGTTCAGCCGTTGTAGCGTGAAAGCGTAACAAATAAACACAAAAAAACCCGCTTTCGCATTTATAATATTAGTTCGTTGATGTAGTGATAAAATTTTAAAGATTATGCTTAGATGGTTTTGGCCATGTTGAGAGGTCGAATGAAAGGCAATGGAGGTTGAAACGACAAGAGGGGATGCCGTAGCCTCCTAGGGCGTCGAATATAATAACACATGTCCTTACTATTATAGTGACGTTACAGAGGAGCTCGCGGCTAAGTAATAGGTAACTGCCGCACGCGTCGATCCGGTCAGGTTAAGCTACGCTTGCCGGGGTTGGTCTGTGGATGGGTGACCATCTTTACGTACCGAGATTCCTCCGTGCCTCGGAAAGCACGTTAAGCTGTTGGTCCCGGCTGTCATTCGTGGATCTTTGACAGTCGTTACGGGTCGTCAGAAGCCCGAAAGTCTGACAACCAGTCTTACCAAGGGGTATCGTACCTATCATCCAATTACTGGGTTGTGGAGGTTAGATAGGCAGTCGCTCCATATAAAATACTGGTATTCAGCTGCATCCGGTTAGACTGGAAGCTGACCCCAACGTAGTTGGGAAAAAGGCTAGGCAGATAGATGATGAATATAGTGACGTTACATATTGGTGATGTTCTTCAGAAAGGACAGGGGCGTAGTACTCGCAACCGGCGTGCGTGTATGACCAGATGTATGAACGTAAACGAGGCAAAAGGAGTATGTAAGGATCGTATCAGATGGCGTTCTGTAGTTTCTGGCTACCCCCATGGCAGGAAGGCTTAAGTTATGTATTTATGTATCACTGGCTGCGCCCCGCGGTTTCACGTCTCGATCCCTTGGGAATATCGGGATAAAAAGTATGTATGTCCTATGTCCTAACTCAGATCATAGTCTACCCATAAGCCAAATTTCATCCAAATCCGTTCAAAAACAATGACCCACATAGACTTCACATTCAAATCATCTAAGAACATGTCGATCATAAATTAGAATTCGCAAAACAATTTGGATAATTCCAATGACGCACTTAGATTCTTACGGAATATTTATTGCTTCGAAGATTATAAATTTTTAAATTGCTCCGATACATTAATACATTTTTTGTGCAAAACGTTTTGGGCAGAATCCGGTCAGCATTCATGCGTAGGAAACCAAATTATATTGAGTAATAACCGTAAGAACATAATGTGTGAAGAGAGAGCTCAATCTAAAATGGTAGTTTCGGTAGTAATACCTACCAAATTATAATGTCCCCTTTAAAAGTCGATATTTAGTCTAAGGAGGGATCAAATTATAATGGTCTTTTAAGTCCAGTCAAGCGGTTATTGATTTATATAAGGACAATTTTTCTTATGTATTTTACGGTTTGTTTTTGAAATATGTTTACAAATTGATAAATTGTTTGTTTTCTAATTCAAATATCAATTAACAATTACAATTTAATAGTTTACAAAAGGGAATTTGCCTAACGGCCGAACTCAATGTCCTATTTTCAGTAAAAGACAGATCATTATTGGTCGTAGACAGTATAATTCTATCTGTCACTGAATGTCGTCCCTCAATTCCGTAAGATTCATTATTCTTTGACAGATTATTGGGACGTTAAAACCATAGGTAGATAGATTTTTCTTTCTCCAGTATGTCAAAGCTGGTGATGTTGAACCAACTTCTCATGTCCGTTTAGACGATGGAGGAGCAATAAAATCAAAATAAAAAGCCATTTATTCAAACTAGGCTGAGAATCAGCACTTTTCGAACGTCAAAATTACATAAGACAGTCCCCCAAAACGCCCACCCTTTACCACTTCCTAGTGCTTTAGCTGGGAAGAAGAAGCGGCGCAACAAACTCACCAGCAGCACAGCTGTCTGTTCAGTTAGAAAAAATTGATTCTATACTCGTACAATAGTATGAATATTGAAAGTCAGTTCATGTTATGTTGCCTGTAATAAGTAATGTTAATGACGCCCTTTGAGACGTAAAATACGCCAATTATTTCCCAGTTCCGTATTTATGTTATTAAAATATTGATTTATTAACTTTCAGTCGCTTTCCGCATGTAATTATTTGCTTTCCAACTATCTCGTTTGGAGTTTTAAATGGACAAAGTAACCTTGGTGGTACGGTTTTTACTACCTTCTTAAATGTGAATTCCAAAAGCTGAAGCTAATTGAATTTGCGCAAAATAAGCCTAGTTTGAATAAATGACTTGAATTTTGAATTCATATTATTTTCACCGGTAGTTCAAACTTCACGACTGAACGGATTTTAATGAAATTTGGCACACGGGCAGACCATGACCTGGATTAGGACATAGGATACTTTTATCCGGATATTCTCAAAGGATCGAGACTTATGCGGATGAAACCGCGGGGCACTGCAAGTTAAAATGTAAATTGTCAATCTCTCCTTCGCACGGTTTTTACAACTTGACAAAACATCGGGATTTCTTTGTTTATATGTAGGTAAGTTTATTAATAATGTATTAAGGTGCTATGGAGGTCATTTAAAACTGGCTATAGGTCTTGTTTTGAACATAAATAAGCACTAGATATTACAAATGCTATAAATAAACTTAGTAACTAATATGCATAATTACGGTTTTTTCTGAGATAAGGGAATTCCCGTACGGGATTTTCATAAACAAATCTTTTAAGTTTTTTTTTTAACTGGTTCTCGCAGGTCATTTTAGGAGGTTGTCGACAGCTTAACCAATTAAAGCCTCCAACCAGGCAGACTCGACATAAATAACAATCGCTTTACGACCGAATTCGTTCGCAAAGTCTTACTGGCGTCCCTAGATGGTCAAAATTACTTGACAAGCATGAAAAAATCCCGTGCTTGTGAAGAACGTCGCGTGCGTCTAGGGACGCCATTACGACTTTGCAACAGAATTCGGTCGGGTAGCGATGGCTATCTATGTCGAGACTGACTTATAAACTTAACGACTTCTCGCTAAGGGCATCCCTGTGGGGTACGGACCCCGGCCTAGGGCGTCACTGGGGGAGGGTGGTAAGGAACAGGCTGGATCGGATGGAGGCCGTTCTTTTGCGAAGCACCGCCTGGAAGCCGTCCGTGCTTGTGGTCTACGAACATGCCAGAGGCACTGCAGCGCCATGGGAGCCCCAACAAATCCCTGAACGCGTTGTTATTATTATTATTTATCAACCGACTTCAAAAAGGAGGAGGATCTCAATTCGGTTGTATGTTTTTTTGTATGTTTGTTACGCGATTACTCCGCCAATTATTAATTGATTTTGATGATTATTTTTTTGTTTGGTAGGGCATACTTCAGGAGTAGTCCCATATAAATTTGGTCAAGATCTGATGAGAGGTTTTTGAGTTAGCTTCAATAATACGTATTTTTCCCATCTAGTACCTACGTATATGTGGACGATATTCTAATAGTTCCGGTCACTGTAATTTACATAGCAGGTAATGGGTATTCAAATTTTTGTGGGGGTTTTGTGTAGGTACCACAACTAAAAAGTGAATAATAAAAACTTTTTCACAAAAAATAAAACCGACTTCCAAAAAAAACACTACAAAGTGAAAAATAACTTTGATTTCGGAAGTCGGTGGCAAAAAAACGAAAATAAAACCCTCAAGACACCGACTTCCGAAATCAAAGTTATTTTTCACTTTGTAGTGTTTTTTTTGGAAGTCGGTTTTATTTTTTGTGAAAAAGTTTTTATTTCAATCAACTTTGGATCCAGACTCCGGGCTGCTATTGAGAAATTCCAGATAAAAATACTTAATACCAATAATACTTTGCCCGACCCGGGAATCGAACCCAGGACCCCATGCTCAGCAGTAGCGCTTGAGACCACTAGACCAACAAGGCAGACGACGATCTAAACACGACAAAACAAATACCTCATGATTTGATTACTGGACCAGCGCGATGGCCGCATATTTTCCTCCAACTTGTTATTTTTAACCAACTTCGAAAAGGAAGAGGTTATCAATTCGGATGTTTATACAACGTGTAACGTTAAACAGAATTAAAAATGATAAAATAATCAACACAAATAAAATCAACATCACAATTAAAATTAAAATTTTAACAAAACAAAATCAAATTAAAATGAAAACAAATTAAAATCAACATCATAATTAAAATCAAATTAAAATAATATCTTGACATTAGTCAGTACGTGAACCATGTAACAGTGGTTCACGTACTGACAGTCGAAACGTTCAGCAAAAGCCTTCAGGATACTGTTGCGGCTGGCCCGCACCCTGCGCACCAGGGACGTGCACCGCTTGCGCATGACTGTGTAGAAACAATCCACACGCGCCTCGGCAAACATCCGCGATGCGCTACAGAAGCGAGGCAGCTCCAAGAGTACCCTGAACGCGTTATTTTATTGGACAATTTACATTGAGCATTGCCGGCTTTTTAGGGTTCCGTAGTCAACAAGGAACCCTTATAGTTTCGCCATGTCCGTCTGTCTGACTGTCTGTCTGTCCGGTTTATCTCAAAAACTATTGGTACTAGAAAGTTGTAATTTGGCATGAGTATACAAGTTAATGACGCCGAAAAAGTGGTAAAATAAATTTTTGAAAAAAACAATTATTTAGGGTACCTCCCCTACATGTAAAGTGGGGATGATAATTTTTTTTTCGTCCTTCCCATAGTGTGGGATATCGTTGGATAGGTCTTTCAAAAACAAAAACAAAAACATGTTCTCCCATAAACTCCATAAGGGAGAACATATTTTTCAATTACAAAGTTAAGTTTGTTCTTTCGATAAATTAATTCCAACTACGGAACCCTTCAATGTGCGTGGTCCGACACGCACTTGGCCGGTTTTTTAGTGTAATTGCTCCACAGGTTGCACGTGTATAACGTTTGGCAATAGATTTTGAATAGTGTGACTAACATCACGCGAGCATCGCGCAAACCTGCGAGAAAGCATATTATCACTTCCGACAATGCCCTGCGCTCGATATCATCATTCAATTTCTCGTTGATCCAGTGACCCAAGTACATGAATTTGGACACTAAACTTGCTGTAGGACGGTTCCATTTAGTGTGATCGGAGGAACTGGGTAGGCTTTAGTCCCTGCCTTAAAAACTAGCAGCTCGCTCTTCTGCACATTGCCTACTTGAGCCAATGGGTCATCGTTCACATAATTATGTTCAATAGTGACCTCACGGAACTGACTGAGGGGCCCAGCAGCACCATGTCATCAGTATAACTAATGTTACCATTCGTAAAAACACCATTTAAATATTTTTAGTTTTCGCTTTATAAAGAACAACGGCCATTTTGGTCTAGAAAAAAAAAACAGGATTCGTTACCGAGATGAGACTATCACCAAAATGAAGTAGGTACATTGTTAATGGCATGTAATCGAAACTCAAATAATTAACCAATTTTGGGCTACTAAAAATATTAATGAACATTTTTGTATAATTATTGCGCCCTTTTTTGTAAACCTCAAATACTTAATTCCTATTTGGGGTCCTGAAAATGCTTAGCAGTCAAGAACTGCAACCAACTTGAATGTAGCGTTCGCCGGCCGCTTCTATGGTTGGTCATAGTTCCAACCTTACTTAACCCGTTAGGTTGACAGAGATACCCCATTAGACTTTAGGTCTATTTATAACCTTGTTTCCAATTGATGTAATTTCCACTTAAACAAACATCAACTCTATGAACGTGTAAATAAAGTTGATTTTAGACTGATTAGTACTGTTGAAAAAATCATTAGCGCAAACTGTACCTTATGTGTATGTATTACAGTTGTTTTTCCTAAAACTCGTGTTTGCTTATGTTTGGCAAATAAATTGCGAACGAGATTAGTTACCTACCTGTTGTAATGAAACTTAAAATTGTATTTTTTTTTTACTTGCTTTACAGATGGACAAGCATTATTTATATTTGTTCCAAATTTCAAGCATTAATAGTTTCTGAAATAAGCAGCTGTGACAGACGATATGGTGTTATTTTTAACCATTTTGATACGAAACCCTGAAAAGCATCGATTGTAAAACTCATCCTTATTTTAAAAAAAACATGAGTTTATAATCAAAATAAATATTTTTATTTTTAGTGAATATTTTTGTAACCGTAAAATGATCAGCGTATTGTAAAAATGAATGAAATTGAATAATCCCTTGCTTCTAAAACGGTGAAGGAAATCATCGTGAGAAAACCGGCATGCCTGAGAGATATTTCTCGACGGCATGTGAAGCCAAGTCAGAGGCCCATGGGCGGGTTTAAAACTCTGACACCAGGTTAGTCACTTACCACATGAAAAGAAGAAGATCGTAAAATGGCTCAACACCCCTGAAATACGGGCATCCTGACTCATTGTTTTTGAAAATACTAATGCTTGTATTTGAAAATCAACGAGTATACTAATAACTTGTTAAATAATATACTTACCTGATTTAATTTTTACACTTAATAATGCTGTATTCGCTAAGAAAAACGTACATTTAAAATGAGCCCTCCGCGAGGGCTGCCAGCATCCCATATACGACTTGAGTGAGCCCTCCGGGTGGGCTCCCTGCACTGAACGTGAACCTGAACCGTGAAACTTACTGAACTGATTTCAAATTTTCAAGAAAATGAGCATTGTTTTTAAGTTTTAAGCTTTTTGACGTAACAGAAAATTCAAAATGGTGGATGTTTGACATCTTCAAACGTCGTTGTTATGAAATTGCATGATATTTTTTATTATTTATTTTTGCGTTGTATGTAAGATTTTTTTTTTGTTATTAGCTCAACCCAGTGTTTTTGTTCCATTAAGTTGTTAAGTTGTAAATGTGTGAAAATTACGTTTTTATTAGCAACATAAGTTGGTTTAAATTTAAACATGTTTTGTTATATTAGAGAAGTTATGAATTAATTAGATAGGTAGATAGTTAAATATAGTTATATATAATTTGTTATATCGTTTATTTGGTGCACAAAATATATAGCACAACATACAAAAAAAACGATTAAATAATAACTAATTACATCAACAACAACTCATTAACAACAACAAAAACATAATCAAATTATTAGTCTACGTGGTAAACAACATAATTATTAGTCTACGTGGTACGGGGTCTGAAATGTAACGTTTTACGGAGTGTGTGTCATTCGTTCGACAAACAGATGTGCGACCAGTCATTGGCTCAACAGGGCCTCAAGTCTGCTATTAGAATAGTGTCAGAATGGTCTAACGTTGATTTCATAATTGTTGACTTTGACTCTACTCTCTCTATCTACTCAAAATTCAAAATTCAAAAGTCATTTATTCAAACTAGGCTGAGAATTAGCACTTTTCGAACGTCAAAATTACATAAGACAGTCCCCCAAAACGCCCACCCTTCACCACTTCCTAGTGCTTTTGCTGGGAAGAAGAAGTGGCGCAACAAACTCCCCAGCAGCACAGCTGTCAGTTCAGTTAGGAAAAAAAAATGATTCTGTACAATATTATGCAAGATAATTTACATTACGCAAAACACAATTTAAGTTATAAATTAATAGCCATATGACAGCTAGCACACGCCAATATGCCAACCAAAAACATCGAGAACTATACTCAAGCAGAAAAAAAAATAACTAAACTTAAACAATAACTAAAAAACGAAAATAAAGCCTCCAGGCATAAAGGACGTGCCCGCTCACTTAAAGCTGTATCTAGAAGTTATAATTGATAAACTAGGACCATCGAGGTAAAATAAATAACTGTCGAGGTCGCTAGCTAACCACATATTGCAATATCACTCATAAAAAATCATTGTATTGAGTAGATTATGTCAACAATAAATTAAACTAAATTAAGTCAATTTAAATAAAGTAAAATTATAAACAATTATATAAACTCATATAACCTGTCAGTAGGTAAACTAATTCTGGAGAAAGAACATTTAAACATTGTCTTAAGTTAATCACAGCTACCAACTATTCTTACCATAGGTATAATTAGTCGTTGATAGAATAGTATGCCTTTGAACAAAGGTTGAACTTTACTTTAGTTTTAAACGCATTAAAAGGCAAATCTAGCAAAGAAGAGGGTAGTTTGTTATAAAAGGTTACCTATACCAAGCCCAACAAATGAGTTATGAACCTTATGAAGCCGGTGAAAGGGAGCACGTAGTTTCTTCCGAAGAAGAAGAACTACTTTTACATTTCCTTTTAACTGTGAGAATTTATAAAGCTATATTTTGTATATATTCGTATTTGTCGGAGCGTCAACACTGGTCCAGAAACGTCAAGTAGAGGTACTTGGGTGAGGTCAATAAAGGAAGTGGCAACACTCGGTTGAAAGCGGCAACACTGGGTTGACAGCTGTCAATTGTCGGTTGACATTAGACGTTTTTTGAAGTTTGCGAAAGGGGGAAGGTTAGACGTCAGAGCTGACAGAACGTAATTTTAGGTCGAGACGCCCTTGCGAGAGATTCTCTTTGCCATCCTAGGTATATTACATGATATATGTTGTAATTGTAAGTATCTATTTTGCTGTGTTAAACTTGTGTAAAAATTATGGAAATTTTCATAAGCATGAAGTAAACAATATTCTCAGTAATCTTTGTGTAATTAAGTACTGCATGGGATTTCCAAATCATATTTATAGAAGTTAGGGTGTGTTCATAATAAAATTGTATTAATAATAATAATATAGAGGTATGACGAACAGGGTGTAAAGTTCACTCATCCTCTATAGAAAAGGGAGAAACCACCGACCAGACGGGTGTTGTGTCTGGCGGGCAACTGCCCAACGATTGATGTCGGGATTTTGTATATTATTATGTTGATCGCGCAGTAAATTCTTACTACGCGATGCAGGATTTATGTGACGTCAGGATTTTGTGTGTCGTCAGGTCTTTGATGCGTATGTGCTACGAGGCGAGGGAACGAGTCTGATGTTGAAAATATAGTTTCTAAATTTTCATATCTTCTTCAATTTTTGGATTTTGTGGCATACCTAGGAAATAGTCCTAATCATATCAGGGCCTTCATGTTAAACAATGATGTAAAATTTGGTTATAATAATCCTCGGACGGTATTTCGGCCAATCTCAACGGAGATGTTATACCTAATGCACAAGTGTGGGCGCGGACACAGCCGCACTCCTTCTCCCCTCACTCTCATAGTCCGATGGGACGGCATGCAATCTGTCAGGACCAACAGCTTAACTTGTATTCCAAGGCGGTAGCTATTTGTAATGGAAAAACCCAATTACACTTCAATATACGCTCAAGTGACGCGCATTACTTGTGGTAACCAAGTACAAACACGCTATACATGTGTGTGTAATGTGCTGACCCTACTCGTCTTCACGCACACATTCACAGCGTGTTTGTATATTTATTTTTACAAACACTGTACTTATGTTCCAGCCGCCGAGAGAAAGCGGCCCTAACAACATGTCAGTTGAGTACAAAAGGATACGTGTTTTAGAAAGAAAGAAAAATATGTTTATTATTAGTCATTTAAACATAACAGAAATATTTGACAGCTGCACGTCATGACTGTGACAAGAATGCTTCCACTCAATATAATGTGAGTTCCCCACGGCATGCGGCACAGCGCTGATTTTCTGTGGTCACCCGAAAAATACGTACGGAAATCAAGCCAGTAAATAAATATTAATAAATCCAGTGTATAGTTAATAAATACTTACAGTGTGTAAATATTGAGTAATCCACCGTCCCAACCCAACCGACGCGACGTGTCGCCAGATCTAAAAAAAACGAACGACGTTAAACTTTATTTGTTCCTAATCGTGTCAGGAAGGCATTCTATCCGCAGCCAGAGTTTAGGAACAGCATGTCGATTCCCGTAACCACTTCACCGTGAAAACATGTGAAGTGAGCGTGGAGTGAGCTGTCAGTGTCATCTCACCCTGTTGGAATGACAACTCACTTCACCTAAGTTTTCACGGTGAGATGGTTACAGAATAGCACTGCAGAAGCCTACCTTAAAGGTTACCCTCACAGCTGTCAAAAAATGACAGTTGTGATTTGATTATATACGGACAATTTAAGTTTGTAGCCTTTTTTATAAATTTACATCGTAAACACATAACATAGTAACATCACGCCTGTATGCCCAAAAGGGATAGGCATAGCTACACTTAGGTATAGTACACCCACATTTTACCAGTAATGTTTAAGTCCCATATAACAACGGGCGGGCCTAATGCCAGCTACCATGCACAAATCCAGATTCCGGATTGCTACAGAGGAATTCCAGATGAAAAACCCAATAATACTTTCTGATCTGAAAATCTAACAAAATAATAACACTGCCCGACCCGAGAATCGAACCCAGTACCTCATGCAGTATCGCTTGGGACCAACGAGCCAGTATACTTTAATAATAATTATTGGGTATTCTAAATGTTTACACAACTGTGAGCATACCCTAAGGTTTAATTTCATATGTACTTCGAGAAGCCGGTGGAAATTTACGTAGACTCGGAGACCGTGACGAAATGTACTTAATGCATGTAATAAATATGTTCTTGCTGTTTTCTATATATTGTTGTTTTTTATATGTTGGTTCAATTATTTTGAAGGAATGTTAGTGGAATGTTTGTTGGACATCCCTAGCTGTTTATTATTCTAGATGGCACTCGTGGGTTGCATCTGAAAATCTGATGGTACTGGTAATCTGAGTCTGATGGTACTCCACTAAGTGTACACTTTCACTTGGTCATCAGATGTCTTTTTAGGGTTCCGTAGTCAACTAGGAACCCTTACTAGGGTTTCGTAGTCAACTAGGAACCCTTATAGTTTCACCATGTCTGTCTGTCCGTCCGTCCGTCCGTCCGTCCTCGCTTAATCTCTGTAACCGTTAGCACTAGAAAGCTGAAATTTGGTACCAATATCAACAATATCATTTGGTATCAATCACGCCGACAAAATGGTAAAATAAAAATTGGAAAAAAATGTTTTATTAGGGTAGCCCCCCTGTATGTAAAGTGGGAAGTGATTTTTTTTTTTAAATTTCAACCCTAACGTGTGATATTATATTGTTGGAAAGGTATTTAAAAATGAATAGGGGTTTACTAAGATCATTTTTTGATAATGTCAATAATTTCGGAAATAATCGCTCCAAAAGTAAAAAAAACAATGTGTCCCCCTCTAACTTTTGAACCATAAGTTTAGAAAATATGAAAAGTAGAACTTTATAAGGACTTTCTAGGAAAATCATTTTGAACTTGATGGAAACAACAGTTTTTGTACAAAAATGACAAAACGGTTGTACAAAATAATTTCTGGACTAAGTTTGTAGTATATTCGTATATGCAAGCAGGAACACTTATTGTGACGGACGGGAAACTACGGAACCCTACACTGAGCGTGGCCCGACACGCTCTTGGCCGGTTTTTTTGCCTTAATACTGGTACTGTCATCTGACATTATGCTGAGCTGAGGCCCTTTTGTTACTATAATCATTTTTTTCTGTTTTTTAACCGACTTCCAAAAAAGAGGAGGTTCGCCGCTCGTAGCGTAAATTTATATTTTTGAAGTGAAAACTTCTTTAGACGCGTTGAGCACTTTTTGGGTGAACAAAAATCATGGAACTCGCGTCAGCGTCACCGAACGCTTTCCATGAGCTATAAGTATACTGTGATACAGGGTGGAAGGGACATCGACGCGAAAACTTATACCATGGATTGAGTACATGATTCTGAAAACCCCTTTATTGAAATTTTTCGTCGGTTATTAAAAACACGATCGATGTGCCTTCCACCCTATATATGTATACTTTTTGGGGGAACAAAAAGCGTGAAACTTGCGACATCGTCACCGCACGCTTCTCATGAGCTATACGTATAATTCACAAGCTACACTAGTTAGTTTTCACTTCTATCGGCAGTCCCCAAAGACTGCCCCGCATGTTTTTTTTTATTTTATGTCTTGTATGTCTGCCGACATCTCCGTCAATGTAGTCCAGTTTTGAAAGTTATTTTTTTGTTTGAGAGGGTATGCTCTCGAGTTGGTCCCATATACCTTTTATTACCTTTGGTTCGTTAGCTTCAAAAAACGTATTTTTCCCACTTATACTGTTTGCGGTGTAGCATGGTGTGGGTGACAGGTGACAGAAAGGGTAAAATATATCATAATTTACTTGTTTTTACTGATTCTGTATTTTACTATGACCTACATACAGATTATGTACATAATACGGACTCAGTAACAACTGTAGTTAATTAAATAAATTGACCCTTTTTGTCACCTGTCACCCGAACCATGCTACACCGCACACAGTATAGTCTATGTGGAATGATAAGTTCATGTCACTGTTATTTACATAGCAGGTAGTGGTATTCGAATTTGTGTGAGGTAGTTACCAAAACTAAAAAGCGAAAAATAAAAACATTTCCCAAAAAAAAAAAACAACCGACTTAAAAAAAAAAACACTACAAAGTGAAAAATAACTTTATTTAAATTACTTAATAAATTTATTTTGGAAGTCGGTGGCAAAAAAACGAAAGTTCAATACTAAAGACACCTACTTCCGAATTTATTTTAAAGTAATTTTTCACTTTGAATGTTTTTTTTTTTTGGGAGTCGATTGTTTTTTTTTATAGTTTTAAGGTGAATATTTGTTTTGCTGTAAGTAATGCCACTAAACGCATTTTACTTTCTTTCTTTCTTTTAACGGAGGCCTATTTATAGGAACTTGTCCAGCGGGGTAATATATCAATCTGCCTAGCCTTTTCCCAACTATATTGGGGTCGGCTTCCAGTCTAACCGGATGCAGCTGAATACCAGTATTTTACATGGAGCGACTGCCTATCTGACCTCCACAACCCAGTAACTGAGTAATACGATACCCCTTGGTAAGACTGGTTGTCAGATTTTCGGGCTTCTAACGACCCGTAACGACTGTCAAAGATCCACGAATGACAGCCGGGACCAACGGCTTAACGTGTTTTCCGAGGTATGGAGGAGTCTCGGTATGCAAAGATGGTCACCCATCCACAGATCAACCCCGGCAAGCATAGCTTAACCTGATGGATCGACACGTGCGGCAGTTATTACTTAGCCACGAGGTCCTCTTAATAAACACACAAAATGAAAATTGATCACAATGGGTTTCATTTGGACAGTTCACCCACTTACATTGCATTTATTCTGACAGTGGGCAACGTCGCAAATAGATGTCAAATATTTCGCTATTTTGATTAATTTGGAAATATTACTGTGTGGAAATAAGAAATGTGGCTAACTATGCTCTCCGAAAATCGTATCATACAAAAATGAACCATAAGCGTTGGACCTTAGGTTTACTTTTGTTATACTATCTTAGCCGAGGCAAAACGATCTGAGAGAGATAGCCGAGCTGAGGCGTTAGTCCCTTTTTCTTAATTGCCAAAAGATAAAAATGCTAAGGATGGTAGAAACATGGGTGGAAAATATTTCATCAACTACAAGTAAAATTAGTATATTTAGCTTTTAGATTAGTTTCAAATATTTTTTTAGGGGTATGAGGAATAGGGTCCACCATAGAAAAGGGAGGATCCTCCGACCAGGAAGGGTGTTGTGTCTGGCGGGCCGACTGCCCGACTGTTTATTTCGGATAGACTTATCTATGTCGTTCGCGCGGTAAACTCTAATTACGCGATGCAGGATTTGTGTGACGTCATGTCTTTGATGCGTAATTAGTATGTGGCGGTGTAACCGCTACAATTTCGTTAATAGTTTTACAATCTGTAGGTACATAAAGTTTTTTTTTTATTCGTCTTTCACGTGACCAGAGGGCTGGCCAACGTGGCAATGCTGCCAGCCACCACAGTTTTTGGGCACTTTTCCTGTTGACAGCGATGCGGACGAATTTTTTGATGCCCTATAATTATTCTCCCTTTCCCCCTTTATATATTTTTTTACATATTATTATTATTATTTTAAGTCTGTTAGTTTTTAAATCATGTAAATACGTGTGTTTAGATAAATAAATTTTCCCTAATAATTTTATATAAGTAAAATAATCAAAATAATATGATTGTTTGGTAGGTATAACAAAATTACTCTTGTAACACTGAAATCTGACGTCAATGGTGTCATAGGTGGTGTCAGGGCGTTCTGTTGTTTTACGGAGACGCTTAATGTAACTTATTTTCTATATTTTTGTAATGTAACAATAATTAGAAATCACTTAGTGTCAAACGGACACAAATTACTACAAAACGAACTTTCCTGTTTGTTTGAGACATGTTTTGCTCACCTTATTAGAAAGAGATAAATAGCCTCGGTATACATTATCTCTCACTGCTCGTGTTTTTGGTTCGAGAGCTCAGTACTGTGTGTATAATAAATCCATGGATTGATGTTAGTAAACTTAACCCACACTTAACCTAACAATGCCCTATAGTTATGTGTTTTACATTGAGTGACTAGCTGACCTCCACAACCCAGTAACTGGATAAATAAAATGATACCCTGGCGTCATTAGCGGACACAGCTAATGCACCCAATTATGATAAAAATATAATTAGTAAAAACGTGATCAGGTCATCAGACACCTGTATATCCTCTATTAAAGAGTACGAAGCTCTGATTCATAAGTGATCATCATTAATACATTGAAAGGAATTAATTTAGACAGTTAAATCCAAAATATGGAATATTTTTGCCTGCTCAAAGTCAAAGTCAAATAATTTATTTCAACTAGGCACTTGGCACTTTTGAACGTCAAAATTTCCAAAAAATTGAATTGATTCTAGTCACCCCTTCCAAAAGGTAGTTTTCGTATGGCGAAGAATGGGCAAGAAACTCCACCGTTACTCTTTTAAAATGTTTTCTCAATATCTTGTGTATATTAATTATATAATTATATGTGAAGACGATGCACCCACAATAAGATTACTATAACACGATTGGTAAAAAGAATGAAAAATGAAGCAACAACAGATAAATAATTAATAGTAGGTACAGACAATTTAGAACCATTTAAGCCATGGTTGTCTTAGAGGAAGTCTTACCAATTTTTTTTTAATATGGTTTAAAAAACGTAGTGATACAAATTTTCTGAACTTTAAATGTCTGTAAAAAATGTCTAATGTTCACAGAAGCCTAAAAAATGTTTTGCTTGATTGCTTACACATTACTTTGATTAAATAAATAAAAAATGAACTCATATATCATTCAATTTGGCCATAATTATGCAGTTTACATAAAATTTTTGGATTTTCCGAAAAAAAAAACAATTATTAGGTTAAAAAAATTGGTAAGACTTCGTCTGAGACAACCATGGCTTAAATGGTTCCAAATGGTCTGTACTATCTTCACTTATCATCTTCCAATCACCCTGTATATAAGAAGGTATTTTGTTGTAACATTCAACACAGTACCCCATAAAACATGTATGTATGGAACATAAGAACATACATACATACAATTACATACCGGTAAAAATCATAACCCTCCTTTTTCGCCGTATAGTCGGGTAAAAACCGTGACTCATACGTCTTTGCCCAGCAATTCTATTTTCTCGGATCGACTCTGACGTCATAATGGCATTCAATAAATTGTAATTAATAAACAAACATGTAGTTTTCCATAAACATATATAAATTAACAACATTTCTGCTAAAGTAAAACCGCAGTAACCTTCTGGATTTCCAACCTACATTCCTCTCTCTCGCACTTTAGAATTGTTCAATATAAGAAAGAGATGGGTGTATCTGAGTCATTAGATTTCTATAGATTTTATTGTTAGTTGAAGGATAACTCAAAGGCTGCAAATCTTTTTAGGTTAAAACGACTAGTAATAAAATTGAATCAAGCTGTTTCTAAGAAAATAATACCTATAATATGAACTGCGCAAATAAATATTTATTAATATTTAGTAACTAAGGTCAAAAGGAATCCTTGTATATATTTCATTAAAATAAATAGGTAATTAAATAAAACTAAGCTGCTAAAAACAACAGTTTTTTTTTTTTTATTAACTTTAGTTCGTTAGCTTCAATAATACGTATTTTTCCCATATGTGGATGATATGATGATAAGTTCCTGTCACTGTTCACTGTGTTGCCATTC
Organism: Xanthia togata; assembly: GCA_963853775.1. NCBI lineage: Eukaryota > Metazoa > Arthropoda > Insecta > Lepidoptera > Noctuidae > Xanthia > Xanthia togata. Next base: position 5,541,151 of record OY970817.1, on the reverse strand, counting down.
GAATTTGTGTGGGGTAGGTACCAAATCTAAAAAGTGAAAAATAAAAAACGTTTTACAAAAAATAAAAACAACCGACTTCAAAAAAAAAATACACGACAAAGTGAAAAATAACTTTAAATTCGGAAGTCGGTGTCAGTCGCCTTGGTTTTATATTTTATATTTTAGTTTTTTTTTTGTTTTGTTTTGTGGTACCTACCTATCCCACACAAATTCGTATACCTACCTACCACTGCTGGCTAGTTACTATGTAAATGAAAGTGACAGGAAGCTATTACATCATCATCTACATATACTAAGTGGAAAAAATACATATTATTGACGCTAACACAAAAACCACTTATCAGAACTTGATCAAATTTATTTGGGGCCACCTCAGGACTAAACCCTTTTAAACAAAAAAAAAAATTAAAAAATCTGTTCATAAATGGCGAAGTACTCCTCCTTTTTTGAGGTCAGTTAAAAACTGGAGCTTTTGGGTGCAGTCTTATACAGATGTTTGCGTGAAATCTGAGATTAAATTTGGATTTTAAAATCCAGGTCGGTCAATGTATTTTTTTATTTATCCATTGGATATTTCTCGGTAGGTACCTAGCAGCCCGGATTGTTGCCCGGTTGACGAAAATAGGCTAGTCCTCATAAATAAAAAAAACCGGCCAAGTGCGAGTCTGGCGTAAAAACGGCAAAAAAATCATGTCTGTTGTATGGGATGACCCCCCTTAAATATTTATTTTACTCTGTTTTTAGTATTTGTTGTTATAGCGCGTAGCGGCAACAGAAATACATCACCTGTGAAAATTTCAACTGTCTTAACTATCACGGTTCATGAGATACAGCCTGGTGACTGACAGACAGACAGACGGACATCGGAGTCTTACTAATAGGGTCCCGTTTCACCATCTGGGTACGGAACCCTAAAAAGGCAAAAGTACCAAGATGATAAAACCGGACAAAAATAGCAAATCTAATTAAATTATTTTACTAAAGACGTCTAAAAAGTAAACATCACACTTACTTAGAGTGATTAAACAAAATTTGCATGTTAAAGATCGCAAGTCATTTTATGAATCATTCATTTGAAACATAATACGACGCTCCCAAGTTCTTTGAGTTTGAATTTGAATAAAATCGAATTGGGATTGAACTGTCAAAAAATTAATCAAATTCGGTGTTGGTCAAAATTGTTAGAAATGTGTTGCTAGGCAACCTGTAAGAGTTCTCTAAGTACAAGATGGAGCAAAAGTAATGTCATAATGTGAATGCGCTATATTTTTTTCCCGACTACGGCGAAGCAAAAAGGAGGGTTATGATTTTGACTGGTTTGTAAGTATATCATCTGATAACTCATAACTTCTAAACTGCTCATTATAATTTGACAAATGAGGTAAGTATCGTTGGAAGCGTCTTGGTTGTCCGCTGGTTATAGGTTATGTGACGTCACATTAAATTGAGTAAGGCGCCCGCTAGATGACATAATGACAAAACAATTTTTTTTTTTTTTTGCGTTGCTGGGTATCAAATGAAATAACCTCAAAATAATTTAAATCCGGAGTCACGCGTAGGTAATCTGTTTGATTTGTGCCCTAACAAGTCTGCCTCCGGATTTTTAATTTTTCTGTCTGTGATGTCTTGTTTATACATTTTTATTTAAATGACCTTTTTGTTGTGTTGGGTCTTAGTTTTATAACTTTTTTTTTTTGCAAATGGCTTCATTTGTCGTTTAGACAATAGACAGATGGATAATTAGTTGACAATGCAATGGAGCCATACACACAGCTCAGGAGGAGAATTGAAACACCAATTTCTGGGCCGTATAATCTCTCTTTTTGGCGATTTGATCTGGCAGTGGCCAGATCGCCAGCTCTGACGGTGACAGACTTCTTCCATTGGCGCTTTTTGAAATCTCACGTTTACCAACCAAACCACAGACCTTACAAGTCTTGAAAGGCAACATTGAAGAAGAAATCACCAATTTGGAGCCAGATGTTTTGCGAGCAACAATTTAAATTTGCCGTGAAACGAGCACATTAATGTGCATCAACTCAGGAGGTGTTCATTTGACCGATATAATTTTTTCGACTTAATGTCTGATGACATTAAGTCGAAAAAATATATTTATTCTACACTTTTAAATAATCTTTCCGTACAAACAGGACCCAACAAAGTGGTGATATCGGGCTCGAGGCTAAATGATGATAGCCGCACGGGTCGACCGAAGGTTAAGCTACTACCGCGGTCGGTTCGTGGATAGGTGACCATTCATTACATACCGAGACTCCTCCGTGCCTCGGAAAACACGTAAGCCGTTGGTCCCGGCTGTCATTCGTTGATCTTTGACAGTCGTTACGGGTAGGTAGTCAGAAATCAAAAAGTCTGACAACCAGTCTTAAAAAATTGGCCAAGTGCGAGTCGGACATAGGTAGAATACAAATACAGAATCTGCGAAAATTTTACTGTCTACCTATACGGTTCATGAGATAGGTACAGCCCGCTCGCAGACAGACGGACGGACAGACGGAGTGGAGGCTTAGTAATAGGCCGGTAACTAAACTGTAGCGGTCAGATAGGTCAGCTGCATACGGTTAGACTGGCCCCAACATACTTGGGAAAACGCTAGGTCCCGACCTGCTCCGCGCCCGACCCGCGCCCGTCCCGCGCCCGACCCGCGCACGCGTTTCGTGTGCTGACATCCATATAATACAAGGAATTACAATACATACATACAAGCCCGCCGTACTGCCGTCCCGTCCCGCGCCCGACACGCACTCGCCTTGTATGTGGGTTGAGCTTAAACGAAACCGGGTACTAGACAAAAACGGGTATTAGACGAAAATGGCCGCGGGCACTTCGGATGCGTTTTCGTACGAATTTCACTCGTGCGTGCACGTAAAAACACGCAAGAACGATCCCGACCTTCGAAGTACAAAGGGTGCGAATTAGTCTTATGTATCCGTACGTACAGTTCCGACATCCGAACACAATCCGAACTTGTTGGGATTTGTTCTATTTGACGGATAGAAACGTATCCAGTGTGCGAACTCAATTCGTACGACCGTGGTCATGGCCAGACTCAAATCCTGGCTCGGCTTAAAAACTAAGAGCCTTTTTCCGAATGCTTTCTACTTTGTCAGTCACTTGCCAACATAACCTCTGTTCCGACCCATAAACGGAACAAGAAACAAGAAAACATCACAAAATCAAGTAAAACAATACCTAAATTCGACCGTGACAGGACTCGAACCTGCAGTCTTCGGATTCGAAGTCCGACGCCTTATCCATTAGGCCACACGGTCCATGTGTTTCAGGTTATAATAGACAACGGCAATAGACATGACCTAGTTTTCAGCTTGAAACAATCGATATACTAAAGGTAAACGTCAATTTGGTATAGATAGTGTTATATATCCACGAAGACCCGCCCCACTCTTCTTTTTAATAGCTTACAGTACAGCTTACATAACAGCTTTTTTAGGGTTCCGCAGTCAACAAGGAACCCTTATAGTTTCGCCCTGTCCATCTGTCTGTCTGTCCGCGGTTTAGCTCAAAAACTATTGGTACTAGAAAGTTGTAATTTGGCATGAGTATACAAGTTAATGACGCCGAAAAAGTGGTAAATATTTTTTTTTTAAAAACAATTTTTTTTTCGTCCTTCCCATAGTGTGGGATATCGTTGGATAGGTCTTTCAAAAATATTAGGGGTTTGCGAAGACTGTTTTTTGATTAAGTAAACCGTTCGTGACTTATCAAGCTTTAAAGTACCAATTTTCGTTAGAGTCAAGTGTCCCCCCCCCCCCTCTACCAACCAAACGGTTGTAGTTAGATATTCAAATGTCACGGCATTAGTACTTATATATAACGAAGTTTAAAGGAAAATTATCACACTTAAGTGATCTTTACAAGTTTACGAGTAATAATCGACCAACTTAAATTTGCGGTTGCAAAAACATGTTTTTCAATTACAAAGTTAAGTTTGTTCTTACGATAAATTCATTCCAACTAGGTACGGAACCCTTCATTGTGCGTGGTGCGACACGCGCTTGGCCGGTTTTTTTTATTTATTATTACAGTACAGTAATCGCGTTTAGCAAGAAGGGCGAGGGGGGGCGAGTGAGGGCGCCTTCTTGGATGGCACTATCCTTATGTGATTTCATATAGCGTCCACTATTACTACCACATGCACCGAGCGTTCGGTTAAGAGGGCACCGAGCTTTTTTTACAAGCAAACATGTTTTTATTAAGCTTGTTTGAAGTAGTAAACAATTAAATTAAAATGGAGGGAAAATATATTGGTATTATTGGGGATATATGCTCGGATATGTAGAGGAGCTCGTGGCTAAGTAATAACTGCCGCACGGGTCGACCCATCAGGTTAAGCTACGCTTGCCGGGGTTGGTCTGTGGATGGGTGACCATTTTTACATACCGAGCCTCCTCCGTGCCTCGGAAAGCACGTTAAGAGACGTTGGTCCCGGCTGTCATTCGTGGATCTTTGATAGTCGTTACGGGTCGTCAGAAGCCCGAAAATCTGACAACCAGTCTTACCAGGGGGTATAGTATTACCCAGTTACTGGGTTGTGGAGGTCAGATAGGCAGTCGCTCCGTGTAAAATACTGGTATTCAGCTGCATCCGGTTAGACTGGAAACCGACCCCAATATAGTTGGGAAAAGGCTAGGCAGATTTTTATGCGCGATGGAAACACGATTTGATAAAGTTGCCTCGATAGAATAAATAGGCAAAGTTACCTCTTATCGAGTAATTTTATATTATGATTAATTTACTAAAATAAAGTTCATAGATGACTGGAGCTTTTATGCGCGATAGTTTTTTTAATTTAGGAGCAATATGATGAAAAAAAAACAACGAAAAGCATTGAAAAAGTACAAAAGTGTGGTTATTTTCTCTACTCTTTACACGTAAAGAAAAAGACAGAGACAAAGGCAAATGGTCGGTACGCTCTTAATTTCTTCGTACAAAGCAAACCAAAATCCGTTGCGTGCCGTGCGTGCGTTGCGGCTGACGCGGACCAGTGGACGTTCACCCGACTTTTAATAATTTTACATAATTATACTGAAGATCACGTCTAAACGAGTAGTGTTAATGATTTGGAAAAAATATATGTTAAATTAAAGCATTTTATGAATAACTTGATATATAAATATTTTTGATTATGTTTATATTACATAGTGAAATTAATTTGTAAAGTTATGTCTAACGCGGATAAAAAACTGAAAATCACGCAAAATCTATCAAGCACATTTTTCTGAAACCTTCACCATTTTAAAGATAATTTAATTATTGATCTTTTAGTATAGGTGTTTATGAAAACACTTACCTATACTAACGTTTTCGTTATTTGACATTAGGTATATAGCTTTCATATTCTATATTTTTTATTAAATTAGATTTGTCACAGCTGTAGTGGAAATCATGTCATTTGGTTTAAATAGGTTTTTATTTTTATTATTTTATTTTTCTTTTATAAAGATTATTTTCTTTTAGAGTTTGTGAATGTGAGAATGTTGTAGGCTTAACAGACTGTAGATCTGTCGACCATTTTATATCTTGCTAAGTACCTACCTGGTTCTTGTTGATAGGCCTACACTGTCCTCTCATACCTATTAACACTGTAATTTGAAAACATTGTAAATATCATTTACTTTTAAAAGAGTAACCGTGGAGTTTCTTGGCGGCTCTTCTTCATAGGAAACGACCAATTGTTCATGAGTGCCCTTGTAGGTTTATGTGAAATAAAATATTTTGAATTTTGAAAAATACCTTTTGTTGTATGTATAATAAATTAATAATGCGTCTAATTTGGATCAGCGCTCCTTGATGGGCGAGTCCTATTACTGGCTGGACGTGCGACACGTTGCGTGAGGTCAGTACAGAACACGCAAGGTAACCACTCAAGGTCACTGGTATATATATTATTATCTGCGTCATTTCAGTTGATCGTGTAAGCGCAGCAAAAGCTTTAGGAACATACTGGTGCCGATTCTGTTGTTCACAAACTAAACTAAATTTAAGTTCAGTGCATCTTTTTCCTTCTATTTCATTAAGAAAAGGACAGAAGATACATTTTAGTTTAGTCCTGTCAAATTAATCAGCCCCTGACACTAATCCATACAAGTTTTGACATGATTAAAAACTTGCCCACTAAAATTACGTCAATTTACGTCAGGCGCTGATTAATTTGACAGGACTAAACTAAAATGTATCTTCTGTCCTTTTCTTAATGAAATAGAAAGAAAAAGATGCACTGAACTTAAATGTAGTTTAGTTTGTGAACAACAGAATCGGCACCATTATTTACAAAATACTAGTAAGAATCTTCCAAACATCAGTAATTACGACAAAATAACAGATAATGTATGAACGTAAACGAAGCAAAAGGAGTATGTAAGGATCGTAGCAAGTGGCGTTCTGTAGTTAAGTACTGCCTATCCCATGGGAATAAGGCGTGAGTTTAGGTATGTAAGTATGTTATTACATACTCACATTTTTTTTTTGCAAAGAAATTGAATCTGTATTCAAATAAAACGACATTTTGTAGTTTTAATTTCATGAGAAACCCAGTTTTTCTTAAACATATTTAAATATTACAAAAAAATATTATTCCCATCACAAAGTTAAACAATGTGTATGTTTTTTGTCTAGTAATTATAATTAAATTAAGTATAAGTAATAACAGACAATAATTTTTATTTATTATATTCATTTATTTCGTATGTTCAAATACATCCTTATACGAGTAGTTGTTGGTAACACAGAAATGCTTATAGGAAAACTAGTGTTAGTAATGACAAGACAAGACACTTTAAAAGCTAAATACAAACATAACACTAAAGGAAACTCCGATACCCGTGTGCGTGGTCACTTGACTTCGTGCAGTCGTATCCAGCGCTCAAGCATCAGAGAATCCCACCGGTCCCACAAAACACTCTGGATGCTGTTGGTACTAGCAGGCATGCGCGTTAGATCGAAAGTGCAACGCTTGCATACGCATGACTGCAGCGAAGCTGTCTACGTGGGCCTCAGCTGAGGCACTGCAATATCACGGCAGCCCCATCAGCATCCTGAATGCATTGTTGTACTGCACTCTAAGGTCACTGTACGGCCTCTGCAAATAGTCAACCCACAGGCTACACGTGTAATCTTTATATAATTAGATTATTTTCTATTTTGTGAATGTGAGAATGCAGTAGGCTTAGTAGACTGTAGATTTGTTGACCATCATTATTCCGTTAAGTACCTGGTACTTGTTGAAAGACCTACACTGTCCTCCCATACCTAATAACACTGTTATTTGAAAATATTCTAAAAGCCAATTATTTTTAAAAGAGTAACCGTGGAGTTTTTGCCGGCTCATAGGAAACGACCAATTAGAATCATAGGGTATCAAAAAATTCGTCCGCATCGCTGGCAACAGGAAAAGTGCCCAAAAGGCTGGCAGCATTGCCACGTTGTATGGCAATGCTGAATTGCTGATTCTTTGGCCAAAGAATAGGCCAGCCCTCTTGTCACGTGAAAAGTCGACCAGCCGCTTAGCGATGTCTTGAAAAACTAAGTGGGCACTCGGACCCCATGTCGCTAGTGTTTCAACTCCAATAAGATTGGAGTATTTACGCCGTTTGAGTTTTTCCGCACCTGCAGCAGCAGCCTCAGCACAGCCCGCCGTGCTAGGAAGATGGGATGGCGCCAAGGCCAAGGACTTCTTAATAAAATACTTTGAATTTGAAAGGGCTGATAGTATATTTTAAACAACGTTACTTTAACTTTCTTTGAACACCGTGCAAACCTGCAAGCTAACATAATTACATCATACAGACAATGATCTTCGCTCTCTCTCAATGTCAGTACTGTCCTTTAGTTTAGATCATCGGTATCCCGGTGACCCAAATACTTAAACTTTGTAACTCTTTTTAAAGAGGTACCACCCAAGTGAACTTCAGGTACGTCTTCATAACATGTAATCCCTGCCTTGAAAGACCATTATTAGTTCAGATTTCACTGAGTTGTATTTAAGGCCATGGGCCTCCGCAAATGATTCACAGTTATTTAAAAGCTTTCTCAATGCACAGACCGAAGTGCTCAGCATTACCATATCATCAGCGTAGCTTATACTATGAATACACACACAACGATCCTAATGCTACGGAGCTCCTCGATCAGCTTATTGATATAGAAATTAAAGAAATGAGGGGAGAAAAGCCCCCCTTGCCTCACCCCGCAATCCAGCTTATACTCATCCCAGAGTGTGCCTTACATGACTCCTCTGCTTATCATACCAATGCATCAGTACAGACACAATTTCCCTGGGTACACTGGTATCCTGAAGCTTAACCCATAACTTGTTGTAAGACACTAGGTCAAAGGCCTTAGTTAAGTTAAAAAAACAGGCATAAACGGGATTTTTCTAGCTGTATTAATTCGAGTACTGGCCTCTGGACAGAAAGTGCTATTCTGTCTCTCAAACAACCGTCTGTTTGAGAGACAGAATAGCACTTTCTGTCCAGAGGCCAGTACTCGAATTCGATCAATCGGAATTTGAATCGTTTTGAAACAAATTGCTAATCCATTGCTTCATAGGTCCGAAAAAAAATCTGCTCAACAACGTAAATAACGCAATGAATGTTGTTGAGCATCGGCATCGTTCAGTTTCAAGTGTCACCCTCCAGTGTCGGTTAATAAGACTGTCCACTACCTTGGCTAAAATGTAGCCAGAGAGATGTAGAATGTGGCCTATTGTTAGAAACCTCTGTAGGACCCACCCGGTTTATTTTAAATAAAAGGGACTACAAATTGTTTGCATCAATTTCTCAGGTAAATATGAATGACTAAAGCACACATTAAAAATCAACGATAACACTCTTGGATGGTGGAATCCAGGGTACCTCAGATGCTCGATGCTGAGACCATCATGCCCTGGAGATTTCCCACTCACCAATTTGTTTATTACGGAAGTTACTTCTGCTGCAGTAAATCTTACGCTTAACTCAGAGTCATGGGCCCCAGCATCAGGCATTGTTGGTGAAGCCGGCCCCAGAGAAGATTTTACATTAAAATAGCGACGAAACACATTAGCTATATCAGCAGAATCAACAAGCAACGCTCACGGGAAGGCCAGGTCTAAGATTCGTCTGGTTAGTCGTCTTCCAAAACTTATTAAAGTCGTGGTGTTCAGCAATAATATTCATTTTTATTTGTTGTTGATTATTATGCCACCATTTCAACTTGCATTTAAAATATCGTCTAGAATTACACATGTCATTGGAGATACTACCGGAGGTCGGTTTATTGGTAGCTTTATGTAAGGTACATGGTCACAGTGCTCACACGGGTCTACACTACACATATTATTTTCAATAACAGCGGATAGCATAATTTTCATTTCGCAGAAAAACGTTTGGCATACACTCATTTATCATAATTCAAAACTCATAATTTTGTAAGTCAGAATTATCTTTATACATAAATTTCATATTACTAATAATTAAAAAGCAGAACCATCATATCGCAGAAAGTTCACACAAACTTCCACACATGCAAGCAAGCATACACCATGCATGCAGCACATGCAGCATGCAAGCGAGCATGCAACATGCAGCAGGCATGCTTTCTATCACGGCTCCGGCGCTGCGGGGCTCCCGCGGGCCCACGCGAGCTTATCGTCGCAGATGTGTTTAACGCTCACCTCCACAGCTTCGGCTTGCTGGCCTCAGCCGTGGCTGCGAGCGTTAAAACCAACTGCTCCTCAGTTCGCGGGCCGCCTCGCCCCACCGCGCCTACGCGATTTTAAATTACACTCTAGGGGTAGGGCAGACAAGACTACGTGGAGTGGGTTTTACAGCGATTCGTTTCTGTCACTAACATAATTATGTAGCACAACATATTAACTTTTTAAGACAATATTTTAGTTTAATTTAAGATTTAAAATGATATTTTATAAAAATAGAATATTGTTGTTTTTTCTTTTTCGGATTGCTACATAATATCTAAAGGCGTATTTTATGCAGACGAAGTAAACTGTTTTTTCGAAATAAACAACATAATCTTATAACATTACGCCTTGTTTCCCCGAAGGGTTGGGCAGAGATATACCTATAGCAGGTACACCCATATTTCGCCAGTTATGTTATGTTTAAGTCCCATGTAATAGGGGGCGAGCCTATTGCCATCAACTGGGCACAAATCCAGACTCCGGGGTGCTACTGAGAAATTTCAGATAGAAAAACCCAATAACACTGCCCTACCCGGGAATTGAACCTTACAGTAGTCGCATATATGATGTGTAACATCTGAAATCTTGGCTGATAGTACCAACCTCTCGGAAAATGGGTTGGTACCATCTGACGACGGCCAACTGTAGTACCGCGCGTGCTTATTGGTCAAATCAAATATAGTGTGCTTCTCCGAGTCCATATTGGCTCAACTAAAGTTCTTTACCCGAAATTGTTCTTCCTAACGATTTGTAATCCGAATGATCACTCTTCCTAAAATTTTTTATCCTAAAGTTTTCATTCATACTATTTGTAGTGCTACCGGCGATGTTCATAACACTCATGTTTCCGAAAATTGTAATTAATAATATCATTAATGTAAATATATTTAAACTCCTACTGTTTTTTATCATAACGCTTTTATCCCTAAACATAATTACCATAATTTTAGCTTTAGCTATTTAGGTGTATTATACGATAGAATCGAAAAAATAAACGATTTGCAAAAATAACACTTTTTTGGCAAAAAAATTCTAAGTCTTCGCTTCGTAGCGCCCCCAATGCTACCTTCCAACCGAAAATCATAAAACACGACTCATTTACGGTTATGTTTATGGCCTGGGAGTTTATACCGCAGTTTTAACCGTACCTAAACCAATAACTATAGGACTGATTCGGTTCTGGCACTTCGCCGGCCGCTGCCGCGGCACGCTCGCTTCGCTCGCTCGGCTCGTGCGTTGTGGTCACAGTTCTAACCTAACCTAAACCAATAATTATGAATAAGACCGATTCGTTTCTGGAACTTGACTGAATGACTGGAGCGTGACTCTGGCTTCCAAAAATACACCAATAAAAGTGATTATTTGAAAGCTAATAGCCGCTAATATTAAACTAATTTAATTGAAAAGTGTATATGAAAACATGTATTTAACTACTTGTACCATGGTACTATTATTCTTATTGTATGTTATGTGACAATAAAGTTACGCAAAATTAATGTATATAATACTGATTATTATGAATAAAAAGAAATCTAAACAAAAATATATGACTTTGAATAATAGTGTAAAAGATGGTTATGTTGAGAAAATATAGGAAAACAAATAAAAGTATAATAGATGTTTATTGCTACTGACATTATGAAGTTGAATGCTTCGGAATTATGAACATTAGAGACAGAGTAGTTAGGAATTGTGATTGTTAGGATGAAAAATGTTAGGAAGAACATTTTCGGATTTCCAATTATCGGAGTTGAAAATTTAGGTGAACTTTGGCGCACCCGTGCTTCTCCAGTTTCCTGTTACACACTTCCGTCTCTTTTCACGACATCACACCCACAGATTTCAAGAAAAACGGAAGAAAAGATGTTACACATTAAAAAAAAATAGCATTATAGATTTATAGCGTTGCCATTGTCCCTGTGAGAGGCAGTGGGCGGTGATCCACCACGTGGGCACGGTAAATAATATTACTGTGACGTGGGCCTGGTTGGTAGTGCGGGTTGGTAGATGTCACATGTCTTCGAATTTTTGGTTCTAGAACATATCGGTTTCCTCACGATGTTTTCAGCATGTCAGTTTTCGTGATGAAATTATTTACACAAAGTAAAGCCTCTGCATGAGTTCGAACCCACGACCTGAACTCGTAAGTCGGGACGTTAGCCCCCTTTTTTTGGATGGGAAATCATCAAATGACTTCTCCCGCTCTGGGTGGAGCGGGAGGGCGTGTCAGACTCTTACTGACTAAAACCCACCCGTGTTCCTTCTGTTGCCTGTGCAATGCCAGGGGGCCACGGTATCCCTTTCGGACTTTCCCGCAACCCCGGCAGGCAATGGTCTCATCGGACCCCTTCACTCGCTGACACTCTTTGAGGCGCGCGTGGAACACAACGCGCCGTCGACCCGGGCTTGGTCCTTACCGGACGGCGAGCTACCCATTGCTCACCGTCCGCAAGCCCGCGCCTACGGTGGCCGGGCATCGGCAATCGACTCCCGACGCCCAGGGCGTCTCCTCCTGCGGCGGCTAGGGGCGTGAGGGCGCGAAATTTGCCTCTCCCTCACGCGTTCCGCCTCCTCCTTCGCGAGCATTACTGGTTCGCAGAAGTAGGCGACGGCCTCCCATGCCCTCTCGCTCTGTACCATGGCCTGGACCAGGGCCGGACGCGAGAGATACCCGCCAACGATCGCCTCCACGAGGACACGGCGGTGCTCTGCCCAAGGCATACCTCCACCGTATGCTCCACCGTGGGGACGTTACCCCTGGGACCACACTGCTCCAATTCAATTATTGTATCTATCTATATAGGTACATAATTAGAACTAAGTATTTTATTTATTTAACTTTGCTACACCGGTTGACATCATCACGTCAACGCCGGCTGTCACTGAAAACCAGCGCTGGGGCTCTGAGTCGCATAGGGACGCAGCATTATGCCGATCGAAAGCCGTTTTGCGTGGATATGACGCATGTTTCCCCCAAATTAATATGTTTGTATATTAGTTCTTTCTTTTCGCAAATAAACGTAATTTATTTATTTTCTTTCTTATAAAAATAAATAATTAAACACACACTTTTTATCACACCTAACATTATGCGAACAATGACCGCAGCATGTTGCAAGATACCATTAACTTTGACATTGACCATGACCATTTAGTTTGGACAGCCACGCGCATTGCCTAATCGAGGTTAAGAGCCTATAGTACCTCAGCTCACATTCACTTTTTATCTCGTTCGCACCTACTGCTAGCGGATTGAGTGAGAGTGAGTTGAGTTTGGAGCTCATGTCTCCAAGACGCCAAAAGTTTAGGTTATTACTTTTTACGGCGTAGATACTGGTAAATAAAAACTTACTTACTTAGCATCCGTTTCAAAGTTAGTTTAGTTATTATGCAAAGTTTTGTGATCTAATTTGAAGTCTTTTTTTTAATACCAGCGTGTAGCGGTTTAATGTTCGGTTCCGAGGTAACAGTAACGCCGGTTGTCGCTGAAAACCAGCGCTGCGACTATGTCTCGTATAGGGTCCCAGCATTATGCTAAGCGATGGCCGTTTTGCGTGGATGTGTCGCATATTTTCCTCCAAATTGTTATTTTAATTTTTTTTTTATATCGGCCAAATTTTATGGAGTCGTGTACTCGTCAAACATAGTCCTAAACTTTAATATAATATATGACGGAGGAGGGTATGTGTCTCTCGTTATTATCAGCCATATTGTAACTACTGTGGACGTACTGTGGATAGTGTTGGCCTTGGCTATTGCGCAATAGAAAAACCTTTTGCAGTTCTGATCAAATTATAATTTACGATCACATTAAGACGCTACCCCGAGATAAGTGGCGCCCTCATTGAATGAAAAATCGTAGCATACCATAGAAAATAAAGATAAAAGAATTGAAACTTGGAATTTGTTACAAAGAGGATAAAGTATCTTTACGTTGTTAAAACAGGACTCGAAAGTGTTTCGTATCCAAAGTAGATAGCAAAAGTGTCAAAAACGGCCACTTTGGGTACTTTTATCTTTATTTTCTATGCTCTTCTACGCTTTTTTATTCAATGAGGGCGCCTCTTAGCTCGGGGTAGCGCCTTAACCACACTAGCATTTCACACACTGTAGTTATACGACACAACTATTCGAAACGCACGACAGTTTCTAAACGTGTTAGCTTCGGCCAGTCCGAGCGTTATGTTGTAGACTCTGTCGAACGCCGCTAGGCGGCGCTGGCGTTCCGATTAACAACTCAGTAACGTATTCCCGACATATAAAATTAATCCTGCAATATCTTCGATACAACGGCGGATCGTGCTAATAAAGAGTTAGTAGAGGCCCTTAAGCTGCGCTTGCAAACCAGTTTTTACGCAATGAGATAAAAAACCTCGTTCTTGGCTATCATACGAATTTCTATACATACATAAACTCACGCCTTCTCCCCATGGGGGTAGGCTGAAACTACAGAACGCCACCTGCTACGATCCTTACATACTCCTTTTGCCTCGTTTACGTTCATACACCAGCACGCTTAGTCTGACCACAATAGAACCAGGTTTTGTCGACGGAAGAATAGACAAAATGACACATAAAAAAACACAATCTGTCATTTTGGCTATAAAATAGAATAGACAACGTGTATTTTAGTAACCTAATCCGTATAACAGCCGATATACTTATTCTGTAAAAATATCACCGTGAAAACTCAGGTTAAGTGAGCGTGAAGTGAGCTGTCATTCCACCTGCTGCTAGGGACTGACAGCTCACCCCGAGCTCACTTCACCTAAGTTTTCACGGTGAGGTGGTTACAGCGAGTCATAAAGAACCCTGTAAGAAATCTCAGTTACATGGAAAATATCTGTGTTTTCCAGTAAATGTGTCGAGGTCGAATAGACAGTCGCTTCACGTTTTCTGGTATTTCAGCTGCATCCGATTAGACTGTCAGACCCCAATATAGTTGGGAAAAGGCATTGGTAGATGATGGGGTTGTGGATGTCAGATTCAGATGGCAGTAACGGGAGAAATATTTTAGGAATTCGGGCCAAGGCTAAGATCCGGAACAATGTGGCTCGGGTTTTGTAAATGACGTATTGGAAACCGGAGGTATACCGGTTTTCGTTTAATCCGAGCCTTGAAATACTTAATAAACATAAACAACTTTCTTTTTACAAGTTTTGGAAATAATTAGTTTTTAAATTAATCTTTTAACTTATAACTAGCTGCGCTCCGCGGTTTCACCCGCATAAGTCTCGATAGTGTGGGGATATCGGGATAAAAAGTATCCTATGTCCTAATTGTCCTAATCCCGGTCATTGCCCATGTGCCAAATTTCATCTAAACCTGTTCAGCTGTCGTTTTAGCGTGAAAGCGTAACAAACAAACTGACTTTCACATTTATAATAATAATATATTAGTTAATATTATAGTTAGGATGACACCAGAATATCCGCGAATCTTCGCGTCACGATTAATATTTTATATTTCGAATCTTTGCGTCACGATTTGCGACAAACATAATATTTTTTATGGTATCTCTTTAGGTCATGAGCTATTCGAATATCAAAAAAAATATTTAGCCTGTCGTATGGGGGAGCCGTGAAAATTGATTCGCTGTTACAACGTACTAGATACTCGAAAAAGTAATTAATCCTGGAATACATGTATCGTTTTTTTTTTTCTTTTTACTTGTGTTCCTTTTATACTGTGCCAATTTTTTTTTTTAATAATATAATATAACATCACGCTTGTCCCGAATGGGAGAAAGATCTACGAATGACAGCCAGGACCGAGGCACTCAAGGGAGGGGTCTTGTTACATGTAGTTTTTTTCTTAAAACTAACCAACAAATATATCGTTTTTAACCCTTCTATATATCTATTGTAAATATATCTCTAAACAAATTATTAAAAAAAACGTTATTTTAAATGAAATATTATTCTTTTTTTTTTCTTTTTTTCTAAATTAAAGTCACTTTTCGTGTCTGTCGTGTGATAGCGTTGTTTTTCTAAACACCGCAACGAATTTTGATGCAGTTTTCATCACAATTGTGATAATTTATTCTGTAAGGTTTATGTGAGAGCTTTTACACAATCAATCTATGGGTCAACTTCACTAAGAGATCGCTGGATGTCCTGCGCGTACAATATAATAACGCTTTCAGGGAGTTGTTGCGACTGCCCCGATTCTGCAGCGCCTCAGAAATGTTGCTGAGACCCACACCGATGGCTTTCAAGCCATAATACGCAAAAAAACCGCGTCGCTGCTGAGCAGAGTGCGGGGTAGTCGCAACTATATCCTGAGAGCTGTGGCGGAGAGTTATACTCCTAATATTAGGCATTTTATGCGGAGGTTGATCAGGTAGGAAATATGTGTGTTTTGTTGTCTGGTCGATCTCTGCGTGCCCTGTGCTTGTTGTTGTTGTAGTTAATTTTGTTGTAAACAAACTTAACTACTTTGTAATTGCTACTAACACTAGAATATAAGTTGTATTGTCATACTAACACAATATGGATCCCTGTTGTCCGAAATAAATGAATTTTAATTTAATTTATGTAAGTGAATATTAAATTAAAAATTCATAAATAAAACTTTATGTTTTTTAAAGTCGTAAAATCCGTCCGAAGCAGGTTCGCTAGTTATAAATAATTTAAAATAAAACAATTGATCAGATAAGAAAGGTTTTTTCTAAACTAACCACAAACTGTATTGTCTACACTTTTTAAATATTTTCTAAACGAATTTTATAATCCAATAAAAGCCGCGATACGGCCGCCCATTGTATATTTTGTAGTGTTTAATTATTTTTTGTTATGTATTTTTGTGGTGTACAATAAAGTATATATAAATAAATATAAATAATAAATAAAGCTATCGCCGAACGTACTCAATAAGTAGGTACCTTTATTCTGAATAAGTCGATTCATCAATGAGTCGCTATGGTCTCAAAAGGTACCTGACCGGTGTTACGTCAAGAATGCGTGGCATTGACATTTGTAAAGCGATCGTTTTCTTTGCTAACTGTTGCGTAAATCTAGTTTTTTATTTTCATTTTTTTTTACTAAAGTAAACGTGTGTTATCTTCACACATATATAAAGAAAAAAAAAACAGAAAAATACGTACCGAAAGATGATGCTTATTTCTAAGGAAATCTCTTCCAGCATGCATTTAGTTATATTTTTCTTTTTTTCTTGTTTTTCCGACATAATCATAGGAAAATATTTACGTATTTAGTTTTTAAACCTTTTGTTATAATATTTCGTCTTTCCATATATTTTTTTTTATCTATGGACATCTAAAGGAAACTATTGTTGGTAGTACTATTTAATTACGTTTTTTTTTTTGTTTTGTTTTCGAATTAATTTAGGATAGGACTAAATTAAAGCCAATACAATTATTTTTAGCAAATCGTTGTTTCATTTTACTAGTTAAGCTGTTATTTATTTTGTTGTGTTACAAACACAACTACATAAACAACTTTCTTTTTACGAGTTTTCTAAAAAGAATAAACAATTTTTAAAATTACTGTCTGTCTGTCTATTTGTTCCTGCTAATCTCCGAAACTGGTGGACGGATTTTACCGGACTTACGACTTTCGATTTTAGTTTAGAAGGAAACACATACCTGAAATCACATTGCCTGAAATTGCCACAGTCACTTTTAAAAAACTGAAAAAAATCGAAACTACGTAAGTCTTTATTTTAATAATGGATGTTTACTAATGCAGTGTATTTTGTATTTAATTTAAAATTTATTAGAGGTTCACATTATTAATAATTTAAAAAAATAAAAGTGTTGAACGTTATAAAAGTTTACCCGTTCAAAATTTTACAACGACCCAGTGATCGTTTTAAGAAACGGTGTTTATTTGTATCTTTGCAAGATCTAAATGTCAAAATTAATTTATAAAATTATATAATTATTTTATTTACTTCTCTTTGTTTTGCAAAAACTGCAAGGCCGTATATAGGTAGATATGTATGCCTAATGCAATATTAATGCATTTTTACCGCGTGCAATGCAATTAATACATGGCCTATGACCTCCTGTTCATTTGATTTGCACCAGAAGCATAAACAAAAGAGTATATATATTTTAAAAAAACTGGTTTACATACGTCATCGCTCCGTAGCGGCGAGCTTGCGAAATTTATATAAGCGTGAATCTACAGCAGATCTTGTTAGACATAAGTTTACTGCAGCCCACGGTGCATCGTACATGCGCACCTTTATTTACTAGCGCGCGCGATTTCAAAATACGAAAACCGAACTGCATTATCGAATTTTGGAATTCCATAATTGAAAATAGTGTGATCGAGTTATCTAGAGATGTGACTGATGTATATTTTTTAGCAACGTATTTTGTGATCGATTTGAACTTGTTTATTGATCGATTGACATTGAGAACCAGCTGACGTTATTCGAACTATTATTTACGGAATTAAACTAGTTCTATTAAATACAAATTATAAGTCAATTAGTTGCCAGAAACATTGATTGTTAGTTATACTTGTTGTGTAAAGACGTGTTTTTTGTTGAAAAAATGAAGGATCTAGTGCAAATTTGGAACAATGTGACGAGCAGGAGGTATTCCACTGTGAACACATGTGAATTGAAAGATTTGCCGAATAATCGTCACAGGAGATCGGAAATCGATAATTTTGAGGCGAATTTTGCCGAGTGTGAAGCACTGAATAATAAGTTTAACGATGATGTGGAGTTCAATAACAGGAAGAATGCGATTATTAATCGTTTGTTTGAAAGAAGAAAGCAGGGACAGATTGGGAGACAGCCGAAAAGTAAGTGTTTTTTTATACCTAACTCTATTTTATTTAATACCTTCCCTCTATTTTATTTAATAATGATGAAATTAAATGAAATGGTGTTTATTTCTGTAAGTAGATTCTTTTTTACACGTCAATTTTTTTATTAATATTTTAAAACTAGATGGCGCCGCATTAAGGTATTAATGTAGGTAGGTACATTATTTTTAGTTTCGTCAAACAAAAGGAAAAAAAAATTTTTACAAATATAAATTACTTATTTTATTCCGTGGGAAAATATGATAGATAATTGACATACTGAATAATATACAGGGTGTTTGGCGCATGGGTCTTTGGGTGAAACCTCCCAAATGACGCTCCCAATCCCCCAAAAAATTGTGTCGGTCCATGCGCCAAACACCCTGTATAATAAAGAAAAATATATAAAGTTAAAAATCATGAACCGGTTGTTCATGATTTTTTAGCTTTAAGTATATATTTTTATTTCTTAGATATTATCCAGTTACTAGTCTAGCTTTATTTTAATGTTTTTGTTTAAAAAAATCAAATTACAAAAGAGACAAATAACAATAATAACAGATAATATTTGTATATGAACCTTTGTGTTTTAGTTTCTATATTTGTGTTTAGTCTAGTTCGTGCGAGCTCCAATAAAATTAAATACTGTTTCTTTCCTTTTTTATTTCTTTAAATATATTTTAATTTAAAATGTGTGAAATTACTTTAGTGATCACGTTTAATTTTGATCTATATTTTATAAATTTTCGCGAATAAATTTTATCAAATTTCTGACGCACATAATAATTTGATTATTGATTTATTATTTTTTATTTACGTTTGTACCTTGAACTGAATAAAAATATTTTATGGTTTATTAAGAAACAGGAAACTTGTTTTTTTATTCCTTTGAAAAAACTCGTTTCTTTCTAATTTTAGTTTGTACTGGATGACAAAAATACTCTTCGTCTTATAATAACATATTCTTCTAACCTTTAGAAGATTTCATACATAAAAAAGTTAGTTAGTAGGTATCATCAGAGTATAAAAGGTTGGTGCGGAGTTGTGAACGAGTTAAGGCGTGTCCATTACCATTTCAAGAAAAAAAAACACGTTCAAATTGTGGATTTTCCAGCAAAAATATGTTTAAATTATGTAATACGAATAAAACATTTGTTTTTATGTGCTAATTGTCAGAATTCATATACCATCGTTTAATGTGCTGTAAAGTCGAGATAAAGCTATTGTAAAGTCGATATTTTTTGTGTGATCCTTATAAACCCATAATGTCGTGCAACTTTTGTGTGAAATTCGAATAAAAAATTCACACCTGTTTCGTTTTTTATACATAGGTATGTATAATACATGTACATACAAAAATAAACAAAAAAAGTGAATGTTTGTGTAATTTCAAAATAACAGCTTTTTACTAAATGCCTATGAAAGTACGGTACATTTAGAAAACATTTTTTTTTTGTCTGTTTGTTCCAATCTCCGGAACTGCTGCACCGATTAGACAGGACTTTCACTGACAGATAGCTGATGTTATAAGGAGTAACTAAGTTACTTTAGAAAAGAATTAGGGTCCACGCGGGTGAAGCCAAATAAAATAATCTCAACGTTTCATCATAAGATAATATTATCATAAGAGTTTATCCGCTACGGGTCACTATCCTGCCCTTATCCCAATTTATTTGCGGTCGGCGCAACATTTCTCTTTCTTTTCTTTTTGTGTGATTTTTTTTTAGGCTAGAAAGTGCGTGACTACTGAGTTAACGACGATGATAATAGTAGTCCTCCAAACGTCGTTTCTAAGGTATACCGCGTTCGTGATTTAGTTTCCACACATGCAAAAAAACATGTGTTCTAGGAAAAACCACTTTAACATCGACGCATAAAGTTCAGTTTCCGCTACAACATCAAACATTTTTGTAACTTTTACCATAAGTTAGTACATAAACGTTTTATAAAGTTGATATTTGTTTAAATGGAAGTAACAACAATGATTTTAATAGACTTTAGTTTAAACTAGTCTATTATCATCTTACGAGGCCATTGAGTAGATAACACGGGGTATTCCTCGAAACGCACCAAAAGTATTCCTCGAAACACACCATTCAGGTGCGCTAACAAAGTCAAATTAAAAATATTATAATTTTATTCCTCGAAACGCACCAACGATGAAACATCACTGTCATTTATTTTTTATAATATTTAGGTATGATTAGCCTACGTTATAGTAACATAAAAAAAACTTGAATAACAGATTATAAAACTATTTATAACTGAACAAAACATAACCTAAAATGATTGGCGTAGTCGGGGGTTTTTCCGCGCGAATACAAAGGCGTTTTAAAAGAAATGGTTTGGTTTTAGTTACAGTTACTCGGTACCGTTAGTATTAGCTGATCAATCGCTAGATAATTATAATATTTTAAGAGCCATCCGTGAACTTAGAACATACCTACCTACCTTGTATGTTCTAAGTCCACCGATGACACCAATCAAACCAGGATTTTAATAAATTATTACACAATTTTTAATTTTCGTTCCTTTAGTAAATGAGACGAGGCCTATGGGTATCTTGTTATGAGATATTAGATGACAGACCTGTATACAGACTTAGGTATACACACTTATATCTTTATTAAGCGTAATCACTGAACATTTATACTCTACGAGGTCGAAACACAGATTAAGCAATGCAAATTGATATCAAGCCATAGATGAAGTTGTCAAAATTCTACTGCTTGAAAACTAGGCTTTTGGCTACTTTTTATGTGTAATTTATGTCATTTGGCTGAATGTGCGGTTTGTTTGTGCAGAATAAACATTTTTTTTTCTTTCTTTCTTTATAAAAAGGTCAGATTTAAAAAAAAACCTGTTTATTATTTTTTATAAATTAAAGTCCGCGTTGTTCTACCAAACTGCGAAACGGATTTTGATGCGCTTTTTACCATTATTAAGGAAATTTATTTTTGAAGGTACTTACTCGTATAATAAAGATTTCGATGATTTATGAACTCGTAAAACCATGCGAAACTGGGACGGGTCAGATTTGATTTAAACAATAAAACATCAGTTTTTTATTGAATTTCAATTAGTGTCCGACCGAAAAATAATTTTCAACCAAAATCGAAAATGAAGCTTCGGCTTTAGTCTTATTTTCGGCCAAAAACAAAGCCGAAAATGAAAATGATTTACACATTAAATAAATATTTTATCTTATTTGTACACTAAAATCTTGTTTGTTTTTTTACACCAAGAGAGAGACAAGGCTTTAAAAGAAATCAAGAGCGCATCCGATTCACCCCGAAGTTATTCGTCACCTGATATTGCCGAACTTCTGATTATCGGCTTAACCGAAGCTTCGGCTGGCTTATGGCCGAAAACGAAAACGATGCTTCGGTCGGTCACTAATTTCAAAATCACTATCGACGTTCTAAAATTGAAAGCAGACGTGCATTCTTGCAAAGATCTGAAGAGATGCATGTTAAACAACGATGCGTCGGACGGAGCGACGCGCATCCTACGTGGAAATATGTGAAGTCGCACACACAGCACTACACAGGCTAAGTGATATTTAAAATGAGACATTATTACTCGCAGACATAACTTTGGAAATCAGGCAAGACTTGAGATGGGTTCATAAAATGTGCCCGGACATATTGGGCAATTAGAGCAGTAATGCACGAAATGTCTTTTTAAAAATTGCCCAAAAATACACCAAATGACCTGTCATTTTTTCTTGTGAACTGCAGTTCACAAGAAAAAATGACAGGTCAAGAAAAAAAAACCGTAAATCTACATAGTCACATATGAAACGTCAGAAGCTAGGTGCACGGTACCAATTGGTAGTTTTCTATGGAGAAGACCCGGCAAGGAACTCCCTCATCCTACAATGTTTCAAATTACAGTGTTTTAATTTAATGTATGGGAGGACAGTGTAGGCCTGTCAACAAGTAACATTGTGTTGTGTCTTTATGTCTATAATGGCATGAGGAAACAATAGGAGTATTATGTATAATTTTACTAATACCTATAATTATTAAATACTAATTCATTCAACTGTATGATTATTTAATTCAATTTATTTATAAATCACATTAGTGAATAATAAAACAATAATTTACGGTTTTTATTCATAGAATAATGTTTATTAAATACAACACTATTCTAAAGATTGTTTACATTTCAATTACTTACATTTTAAAGTAATTTAACCAGTCTAATTATATTTATTTACGACTATAATGCACTGGCATGTACACAGGGTGTTTTTTTTACATGGAGCGACTGCCTATCTGACCTCCACAACCCAGTAACTGGGTAATACGATACCCTTTGGTAAGACTGGTTGTCAGACTTTCGGGCTTCTGACGACAAGTAACGACTGTCATAGATTCACGAATTTCAGGTAGAACCGACGGCTTAACGTGCTTTCCGAGGCACAGAATAAATGATAGTATTTTCTTGGTTTGTAAAGATGGAAAAGTAACTAAGCTACCTACCATTAGCTGGTATTTAGTCTAAACGGCCGTAACCGAATGGCCCTCGGGCCATTCAACCGTAGACAAAAATCGTATACATTCCAAAGGACCGGTGATACAAATTTGTAAACAAATTCAATGTCATAAATTACATCAAGTATTTATATTCGGGTGCAAAAGTAAAAAAGTTAAAATAAAAGATGTTTTTCCTTCTTTGATTTGTATTTTCGTCTATATAAAAAAAACAATAAACAATAATATATAAAATGTTAAATTTAGTAATTTAATAATTTTAAACAAAAATCAGTCTAAGTTTAAAGAAAAAAATCAACAAACCGGTTATGAAGATATATTGTTTGTTTATATGATTTCAAATAAGTAATTTAAATAGTTAAAATTCATAAACCGTGCGACTATCACAATGTATGCGGCTGACCCTTATTTTGAAATAATTTTATCACCGGTCCTTTGGAACATAGAAGATTTTTGTTTACAGTTGAATGACCTGTGGTCCATTCGCTTTGGGCCCTTCAGATCAAATACTCCATTAGCATAAGTTACTTAGTCGGAAATTTATTAAGACAAAGTAGGTACAATTTTAATACAGTGAAACGGACATATAAAGAAAAGAAAGAAATAAAGAAAGAAAATACATTTATAAAACACACATACATACATTTATACTTTTTTTTCCCATTTATATCAAGTCTTGACTAAGTTACTAGACAAAAACTTGAATCTGACAGTCTTAATTAACACTACGAGACACAATCGAAGTTCTATTGCGTCTATGGGCATTTAGTCCCGCAAAATGCAATTGAAATGAGTTTTTTAATACCTCACATTGCTTAGCCATGATTCTCCGTTAGTAAAATTAATTATACCCCTGCAATCAAAACTTTTAGTAGGCACAGTATGTTTAGGATATTCGAATTATAAACCAACGCTAAACTAAAATTACTTTTATGATACATACATTTTTCCACTTTTTATTTTGTATTCTTTCCTTTTATTTTATTTTTTCTTTTTACTTGTGTGTCTTTTAGTCTGTTTCAAATAAATGTATCACTTCCTTGACAGATGCAGGTGACTAAATCACCACCCTGTATAGTATACACACATATTTCGCCTATATAATATAGTTATGTGTAAATCCCATGTAAGATGGCGAAGCTTTTGCTATCAACCGGTCACAAATCCAAACTCCGGGCTGCTACTGAAAAATCCCTGATGGAAAAACCCAATAATACTTAATTACCAAAAAGAACCACTAACCTATAGTTTGATCATTTATTTTTAGTACACAAGCAGTTGGGACAAGGATCCGGAAATCTAAGCAATGGTGTACAAAAACACATGAATAAATATTCAAATGTCTAATTTTATACAATTTGGATGACATTAAATCGTTTTTAAATTGTTTTTTTATTTATTATTTGAGTGACTTTGTTTAAAATAACATAACAATTTTAAATAGTTACTCTGTGATTTTTGTTATTGTCGTAATATTTGATTTTTGTTTTTGTTATTGCCATAATATTTAATTTTTGTTTGGGGTACAAGTTAATGGGATATGACTGTGTTGTTTAAGTATCAAGCTGTTCGTAGTTTTTCCTGTTTAGCAAAAAACATCTTTAAAATGGTGAAGGTTTCAGAAAAATATGCTTGATAGATTCTGCGTGATTCTCAGTTTTTTACCCGCGTAAGACATAACTTTACAAATTAATTTCACTATGTAATATACAAATAATCTAAAATATTCCTATAATAAGTTATTAAGAAAATGCTCTAATTTAAAATATATTTTTCCAAGTCATTAAAACTACGTGTTCAGACGTGATCTTCAGTATATATTCATTAAAAGTCAGTTATCGTCGCCTCAAACACACATTTCCAACAATATGAATAATATTGTGACGTAAGACTCGTACCTACTTTAATGACACGGTCAGCAACATAAAGTGATCAGAAATCGAGCGTCATCAGGTAATTGCAGTTGTGTGGTTTTATCAGTTCTGTTTACATTGTTATACGGTACACGATGAAATATGAAAATGTGATTTAATTTTGTTCTGAGCCTTCGGTTTCGGGTTGTCACTACAGAGCCGGTATTTTTGTAATAAGAACGTAACAATGACAACTGATTGGCGGCTCGGAACATGAGGCGAGTCGCTGCGCAGTAACTAATTCATGGGTCAGCGGGGGTGAGGGGTGCGGTGCTGCGCAGCTTTAACTTCCGAGCCGCCATTAACTTTGAATCGAACTATACGAGTACTAAGTTGTCAGTTTTGAATTAAGAACTTTACCGTAGTCAGAATAAAGTAACACATTCAAAAATAGCTAACTTCTTGGTTTAGCTTGGTTTACCTGGAGATAAACCTTTTTTTTACGACTGACGTTTTACAGATTAAATCGCGTGGCTAAATACTATCAGGTGCTCGAGTCGATCGCGGGTTAAGCTACGAAAGCTACGCTTGCCGCAGTTGTTTCGTGGATGGGTGACCATCCATTACATATCGAGACCCCTTTGTTGAGAGGCTGCCATTCATGGATCTCTGACAGTCGTTACGGGTCGTCAGATGCCCGAAAGGATGACAACCAGTCTTACCAAGGGGTATCGTGTTACCAAGTTACTGGATTGTGGAGGTCAGATATGTAGTCGCTCCATGTAAAATACTGGTATTCAGCTGCATCCTGTTAGACTGGAAGCTTCCAGTTAGTATGAGAAAAGGCAGGAAAATGGTGATGATCTTAGACATAGTCGATTTTTTTCCTTTTTTTATTGCTTTTTATCGGATGTTGAATAAATAATCCCGTGGAAACGTATCCCGACCTCTGTGTGATATGAGCGATAAGTAAACCAGTGTCGTTCACTCTCTTTGTCACTGCAAGTTGCTGGTAGGATTTCATATCATAGGATTTTAAAAGTTACTAATTTGTTTTTAATTCGCAAGAGCGTGGGTATTTTCGGTATTTTTAGGGTTTCGTACCTCGAAAGTAAAAAACGGAACTCAAACTCAAATCATTTATTCCAAATAAACCAATTACAGGTACTTTTGAATTGTCAAGGGGTCGGTCAGTCAGAAAGATGAAGCTAGTTGCCCATTCCAAAGCGTAGTGTGTTCCTATGGAGAAGAACGGGCAAGAAACTCCCTTATGAAAACCCTTATAGGATCACTTTGTAGTCCGTCTGTCCGTCCGTCAGTCTGTTTGTCAAGACACTTTTTCTCAGGAATGCGTAGATGTATCAAGCTGTGAAAAAATCAAACTTCTAAACCAACGCAATCAAAAGATACAGCCGTTTATGCCGCAAATTTCCGCAAATTTCGACACTCGCAAGGGAATCAAAACCTACAGGTTACTTCCCGTGAACTCAGAATCTTGAAATTTGGTACGAAGCAACGTCTTATAGCACAGATAAAGGAAACATAGCGTAAACCGTAAAGTTTTAGTTATATCATATAATCAAAATATTTTTAATAATTTTAAACTTAAACTTACTGGTTTGTACGGAACCCTCGGAGCGCGAGTCCGACTCGCACTAGGCCGGTTTTTTATTATTACCAAGTATTTTACATGGAGTGACTGCCTATTTGACCTCCTCAACCCAGTAACTAGGTAATACGATACCCTGTCAAAGATCCACGAATGACAGCCGGGACCAACGGCTTAACTTGCTTTCTGACGCATGGAGTAGACTTCGTAAGTACCGATCCACGGACCAACCTAGGCAAGCATAGCCTATCCTGATGGATTGACCCGTGCGGCTGTTATTACTTAGCCCCGAGCTCCTAAAATGTTTTAGTCAAATCACTTATGTCATTAAAATATGACACGTTAATTCATCTAGGCATAGTTTCTTCGTTGTCCTACGTCAGTCGGAAACCATTTGTGATAATTATTAATGATTATTACTTTTAAATGATACCCAAAAATCAAAGCACCTATTCTTTGTTAGGACCGACAGTTTGATTATATGTATTATGCTACGGCTACATTGTCGCGTTAAAGTGAACTACACTTCACGCGGTCTCTATCAAAGTTTAGTTGCCGATAACTCGACAATGGTGCCGATTCTCTTGTCACAAATGCGTCTAAACTAGACTAAAAATCACCAAAATTTAGTTTACTCCTGTCAAACGATGATTTCCCATTCTGAAATAGACTAAAGTGGCACAACTTAACTATATTTTAGTTTGACAGCACTAAGATTGTACTGAGATTTTAATTTAGTGAAAATGTCAATTTTGCTATTCTGAATTTGACGTTTTTCACCTTAAATTTTAAGTGTCCAACTAATTTTGACCATTTTTAATCGCCACTGAAAATGGTGTGGAATATTATTAGTTGTCATGAACTAAAATTCACACGAACATCTCGACTTCGGGTGCAAAAACAGAACTGTACTGGTTTTTTTTCTTTTCTTTTGCTTATATCTCGAAAATGGTGTGTCCTATCGCAAAAATAATGAAAATTTCGACCCTTATACTCCTAATACTCAACACGTAGGTAATATTTTATTTTATTTTCCATACTAAAAGTGAAAAATTCCATATAAAACACGTCGAGGAGGCCGCACTGCGCGCCTCCGGCTCTAAAAAAATAATTCACGGGGTAGGGCAAACAAGTATACACGTGGAGTCGCAATTGTCAAATTCGATTTAGTTGCGTCAAAATAATTTTTAAATTTAGAGACTTTTTACTACAGAATAGCTTTAAGATTCTCATAGCCAAAAGTAAGGAATTTTAGTGATAGTTTAGTTAGTTTAGTTCGGTGTACAAGAGAATCGGCACCAATGTAGTCCCAGCATGAGCAACAGAGCCCGCGAAATAAAGTTCAGGAAAACGCGACAATGTGGCCCCAGTATTACGGCTACATTGTCACGATAAAGCGAACTAGTCTAGACAAGCAATTTATCACATCGCGAATCTTTCAGGGGAACTCAAATGCGAAACTGCGAAGATTTTTTGACAATATGTCCAATATAGAACACGAAGTTTTATCGCGACATGGCGACAACGTGACAGCGCGACGCGACACGGGTCATTGTTCTACCGTGAAGCTTTCTTAGAAATTGTTTTATTACAGTCGCGTAGCGCCTGTTTGCACTAGGCTTAAGCCTGCTTCCCATGCGTAATTTTTGCTAAAGTTAAGTAGGTACCTATATCCTTATACATTACAAACTCAAACTCAAACCATTTATTTCAATTAAACCATTTACAGGCGAATTGTCAAGAATTCGGTCGGTCAGAAATATGAAGCTAGTTGCCTATTCCAAAGCGTAGTAGTTACCTAAGGAGAATAACGGGCAAGAAACTCCACGGACACTCTAATAATCAAAATTTTGAAAATATTGGTTACATCATTCATTTTGAAATAATGCATGAGAGAACAATGTAGAAAAACGTGCACGTTCGTAAAAGCGTCCGTAACAAAAAGAAAAAAAAAAGAACCATTCAAAAACGTAAAATAAATTAAAATAAGCCATGGCAGCTAAGAGATGACCTGATACACTAGGTTCTATAACTTAATACAATGATCGGAATTTCCAGAACTGATTCAATACGAATCAATTGCATATTAAACGGTTCCTAGAATGAATGACTAATATTGATCGCACAGCCTAATAGAAACGGTCATCATCATCTACTAGCATTTTCCCGATTTGGGGTCAGCATCCAGTCTCACCGGATGGAGCTGAGTACCAGTATTTTAGACGAAATACTTAATACAATGCTCAATATTTCTTCCACATGTGAACTTAGGTGGTAGGTTACAAAATATGAGCATTTTGTACCCAAAAAACAGCACGCGTAGGTATTATAACTTTAAAATCGAATAACCAAAAAAAAAAAGGCTCATGCCTTATCTGTATGAGAATAGGCCTTTGTAGTGGGACAATAAAAGGCTGGTGTGGGCGTTCCTCAAGGTTCGATATTGGGTCCATTCCTCTTTTTAGCTTATATAAATGATTTACCCCAATTATTTCAAAATCAACCAAACATGGTGTTATTTGCAGATGACACATCATTGATATTTAAAATAAACCGACGGTCACAAAATCTTGACGACGTGAATAGCTGTATTGTTCAGGTCCAAGATTGGTTTACGGTAAATAATTTGGTACTAAATAATAAAAAAACAAAATGCATTAGATTTAAATTACCAAATGTTAGAAGCAGCGAATGTGACATCATATTGAATGGAGAAAAACTGGAATTTATTAATCAAACAGTTTTCCTGGGAATCACGCTAGACGAGAAATTACAATGGGGACCCCATATAACATCTCTCGCGGGGCGGCTAAGCTCGGCCGCTTATGCTGTTAGAAAGATAAGACAGTTAACAGATGTAGAAACCGCGCGTTTGGTCTATTTTAGTTACTTCCACAGTATTATGTCGTATGGCATTTTACTATGGGGTCGGGCTGCTGACATTGAATCCATTTTTATTTTACAAAAGAGAGCTGTCAGAGCCATTTATAATCTAAGTCGTCGCGAATCTCTCAGGGAACTATTTAAAAAGATTAATATTATGACGGTACCTTGCCAATTCATTTATGAGAATATTATGTATGTGAGAAAAAATCTACATCTTTTTAATAAAATAAGTGATAGACATCATTTTAATACTAGAAATAAAGATAAAATAGATCAACCATTTTTCAGACTATCTAAAGTAAATACATCTTTTATGGGGTACTGTGTTAAATGTTACAACAGAATACCTTGTGATGTATTAGAATTAAATGAAAGAAAATTTAAAACTCATATAAAAAGTACACTTTGTAAACAAGCATATTACAAATTAGAGGATTATATCCAAGATAAAAATGCTTGGAAACATGCTGGTCCTGCTCCATAGGACAATTTTAGAATCTAGACAAAATCAAACTGGTTGCCAATTTAATTGTATAATATTCTTTTTTTAAACATTAATTTTATATTCTGTGATTACTTGAACTCACACACTGACTTATTATTAGTAATACTTGTTAAAATGTTAAGAATATCATATAATTTTACAATGTTTGTAAATATGTGAGCACCATGCATCTATCACATAATTAATTTATGTCATTCCTTCATTTTTCATTCTTTTTACCTATCGTGGTATAGTAATCTTATTCTAGGTGCATCGTCTTCACATATAATTATATAATTAATGTATACAGAATATTGTGAAAATATTTTAAAAAGAGTAACGGTGGAGTTTCTTGCCCATTCTTCTCCATACGAAAACAACCTTTTGGAATGGGCGACTAGAATCAATTATTATATCTTTTTTTTTTGTAAATGTTGACGTTCATAAGTGCCTTTTTTGTGCCTAAATGAAATAAATTATTTGACTTTGACTTTGACTTTGACTGGTATTCAATTTTTTTGCAAAAAAAAAAAAAAAAAAAATTTTTTAACTCTAGACAATTTGCACATTGTCTGCATTTTCTTTTAATCACAGTGACATGCATATTATTTTCGATGACGTTCTTGATTTCCGCGTGGAAATCGCACAAGACAGCTGGAAAATTTCCTAGTCTGATACCTTAGAATTACATTTAATTAATGATACTTATTTCTACTAGCAGTTAGCAGTGGTAGCCCAGGGGTAACGGTCGCGACTGAAGAGTTGTAGGTCGTGAGTTCGAACCCAGACAGGCGCATTACTTTGTGTAATTTATTTCATCACCACTGCTCTCAAAACGGCGAAGGAAAACATCGTGAGGAAACCGGCATGTCCTAGGAACAAAAAAGTTCGAAGACATGTGACATCTACCAACCCGCACTGGGCCGCGTGGTGGATTGCAGCCCACTCCCTCTCACTGGGAGGAGGACTGTATCCCCGCAGTGGGGATATAGGCTCGAATTTTTGCTTCTAGAACATGCCGGTTTCCTCACGATGTTTTCCTTCACCGTTTTGAGCGCAGTGGTGATGAAATAAATTACACAAAGTAATGCGCCTGTCTGGGTTCGAACCCACGACTTACTGTTCGTAAGTCGGGGCCGCCACCACTGGGCCACCGCCACTTAGCCTATTCAGTACAAACAAACAAACAATCACATATTTCCTCTTTATAATATTAGTTATCATTAAAAATCTAAGGGCAAAGTGTTATTGGGTTTTTCCATCTGGAATTTCTCAGTAGAAGCCTGGAGTCCGGATTTGTGCCCGGTTGATGGCAATAGGCTCGCCCCCTATTACATGGGACTTAAACATAACTGGCGAAATGTAGGTGTACTACAGATACACCTCTGCCCAACCCTTCGGGGAAACAAGGCGTGATGTTATGTTATGTAAAAAATCTAATAAAAAAAAATTACAATAAATATTATCAATTATATGTGAAGACAATGCACCTAGAATAAGATTACTATACCACGATAGGTAAAAAGAATGAAAAATGAAGGAATGACATAAATTAATTATGCGATAGATGCATGGTGCTCACATACTTACAAACATTGTAAAATTATACTATATTTCTAACATTATAATAAGAAATACTAATAATAATAAGTCAGTGTGTGAGTTCAAGTAATCACAAAAAATAAAATAAATGTTTAAAAATAATAAAAATAATAATTATACAATTAAATTAGCAACCAGTTCGATTTTGTCTAGATCATGTTCCAGCGAGGCCGTTTGTCAGGCGTTATTAATCCTTGTTTGTGTCTTTGTATGTATTATTTTAATTATAATAGTATATTATTTAATTTTGAATTTATGACATTTATTATGAATTTTATTGCTATTATTTTATTCTATCATAATTATCTTCTGTCTCTCTGACATTTCTCGGGACCCTAGGGTCCCGGACCTTTGGAAGGCGTACGAGGGGCCGAAGCCAACTCGCAGAGGCCCGTTAGACGTGTCTAATGAAACGAGGCACTAACCGACGATTATCCCTGTACGCACTAATCTAGTGCACCCAAGGACAACCCCCGGTTAGTGCAGGACTATTGCAAGATATGGAAACAATGATATTGGATTATGGGTTTGGGTGGCTAAGTGAACTGGTTATCTAGAACTATGGAAAAACTATGGCCCCTGCCTGACCAATATCTTATATAAAATACACAGGTAAAATGGGAGGAGACTTGCACACTCAATAATGGGCTATTATATTATATTATTAGTGTGATATGTTTTTTAAATTGACTTCTATGGGCCATTTTTTTATTTTATTTATTATTTTATAACCAAGGGTCGATTGAAAGTTAAGTTACGCTTGCCGCGGTCGACGGTGGATGGGTGACCCCGAATTGGAAACTAACATCTCTCTTAACATAACTTCCCTTTATAACACCTATGTACAACTGTAGCTTTTAAAGGTTTCGGTTCCAGAAGGGTGCCGAACGTAACCCTACATATTACTAAGCTTCCGCTGTCTGTCCGTCCGTCCATCTGTGAGCGGGCTGTATCTCATGAACCGTAATAGTTAGACAGTTAAAATTTCCACATATTGTGTATTTCTATTGCCGCTATTAAATTGAGTGAATAATTAAATTGGTCCCTAAACAAGAAATGTGTGTTTTTGGGTTTTTTGCTTGATTTTTTAGCAAATATTTAAATACGGTGCGGATCCTTTCGTGTACGAGTCCGACTCGCACTTGGCCGGTTTTAATCAAAGATGTCACATTCCATTTTACCCTTATACGCTCATTCATAATATTTACATGGAAAATAGGACTCACTTTATATTCAAGTATCTTGTGGTCAGCAATAGCAATACACGTGGACAATGTTATTCTTGTAAAACTGGTTACCTTCGTTTAGTAATTAAGCGGAGGTATTAAAATATTACTTTACATACAAAGTTATAAACGAACACTCACAAGCTTAAATATCTTACACTTGCGCAAGATTCAAAAGCGATTTTGCGCACAGCCATGAGGTCATTGCTTCATTATTGGAATCGGCCATAAGTAGATCAGTCAAGCAATCTTAATTATCAACTGATGAATGGGATAGTTATCATATTTATGACAAACGCTTGGTAGACTGATTGATAATTGCATTGTTTTGTTACGAGCAAACGGATACTCTATACTATCCATCTTTTTGACGTAATTTGATTGTATATCGGAATCACTTTTATTTATTTATATAATAAATAAATACTTAATTGTACCTACACCAGAAAATACATAGCATAGTGTTTGGGCCACAGAAATACAAAGTACAAAATTTAAAATTTATTGGTCCATTAGATTCGGAGCAAATTGACTGTGACAGACGGATAGACTCACGAGTGATCCTATAAGGGTTCCGTTTTTTTCTTTTGAGGTACGGAACTCTAAAAAGTTCAAATTCAAATTCAAAATATTTTATTTCACATAAACCTACATGGGTACTTATGAAACGTCAGAAGCTTGGTGCACGGTTCCAATTGGTCGTTTCCTATGGAGAAGAGCCGGCAAGAAACTCCACGGTTACTCTTTTAAAAATAATTAGTTTTTACAATATTTTCAAATAACAGTGTTATTAGGTATGGGAGGACCGTGCAGGTCTTTCAACAAGTACCAGGTACTTAACAAAATAATTATGGTCAAGAAATGTACAGTCCACTAAGCCTACAGTGTTCTCACATTCACAAAATAGAAAATAATCTATATAAAGAATTATTAAAAATAAAAACGTATTATAAACGAAATGACGTGATTACTATTACAGCTGTGACAATTCTGAATAATTATTATGTTCACAAAAGCCACTAATAAAGAGTTGAAAATTCAAGCTAATTAGAAAGCAAATTAGAGTTGAAAATTCAATGTCGTATCAAACTACCCCTGAGAAGAAATGGCGATAAAACAAACTAAGGAGTGAAAGTCTATTTAAAGACCAGACATAATCTTTGTATGTTAAGTATTGGCGCAAAAACAGCTTTAACGGATTTTAAAGAAAGAAAGAACATTATTTATTTGGAAGCAGTTCGTGAAACACATAATAACAAATTTGGATGAAAGGAGATAGTTTTTTTTGTTCAGCGACTAGGCCCACGAAAAATTGTGGCGTATATTAATGAAACGCATGTTGATTTGATCCTTATGATCTCTAGATTACAGTGGCAGCAATAATTATATTTCGTCTAACGGGAATACTGTAAAATACGAACTTAACCTAAAAAATAATGACGTCATAATACAGTGGGCCCAAAAAAAAATACCCTGGCAAACAGATTGTTTGTAACCTGGATTAACACATAGGATACTTTTAATCCCAGTAGTACGTTCCCGTGGGATATTTTCTGACATCCACGCGGGCGAAGCCGTAGGCAAAAGCGTACAACAAAGAGATTTTTTTGTATTTTTTTTTGTATTGAATAACTCAAAAATTAATGAACCGATTTTAAAAATTCTTTCACTATTAGAATGCTATATTATCACTGAGTAACATAGGCTATGATTCATAAATATATCACGCGGGGGAAGCCAGTGGTTTTCTAATTATAGAGGAGGTATCAAGGTAGGTATCATAATATTTTTTGCGAAGAATCCTACTTCAGCTATGTCATTGAAATAAAAATGTCTAGAATATTATCTAGGTACCAAAGTCTAGTCTTATGTAATAATTATAATGGCTAAATAAATATTAAATTTTAAATACCTATGTATTTTAGTAGCTTAGTAAGTAATTAGTGCTTTTAGTGCAAACTAGTAATTTTAATTATGCGATGTCATTCTATATTTTGTATTACTAAGCAGATTTTATTTTAGTTTTAGTTAAGACGCTTGCCCTAGCGAGCGACCTTGAGCATTCGGTCCATCTCAGTCCCGCTCCCTACACACGCTGAATTCACACATAAAAAAAAAAGAAAAATAAAAGAAAAGTGATCGTTTGAATCAAAGTAAAACGTGTAATCCTCAAATTAATAGAATTGGTGACGTTCTACTAACAAAATATGCATGTAGGTAATCAATAATTAGTTAGTTAGTAGATTAGTAATTTTGTATGAGGAGATTTTAAATTTTGTATTATAAAGAACATGCAGTGTGATGATAGAATATCGAACATTATTATGTGATAAACGATGTAGTTTATATCTCATAAATAATGAGTTAATATTCTGTAAATAACGAACCCCGTCTTGGCCCCGTCTTGTTGAAACCAAATGTCGTCCATGTATTTCTCTTCAATTTTTAGAGCCATTCGTGGCAGTATTGATATTGTGTTCCATTCTTAAATGACAAAGTTCAACATTTCCAATGAAACTAGAATTTTGAAAAAAAAATATGGGTAGGTTTTTTTTATAGCCGATTCTTAGTTTTTTTTTATTACGCGCTAAGTAACGTATAAGATCCCGGCGTTATAATGTTTACTTATGGCAAAAGCAATAACTGCCAATAACCTATCGATCACCAGTTTTCGTGTGTGGAGTATTTGATTTATGGTTTTTAATGTCCCAATAATCTGTCAGAGATACCCTTTCAAGATAACCTTTGGATGGATTTAGGGAGGGAGGAGAAACAATAATATAGATAATCTGTGAAGTAACATACTGCCCTGCTAAGCAGAAAGGCGTTATCTCTTAGATACGGCCTTTTAGTTTTTTTATACCATTCAAGAGCTATAACAATTTTGCATTTAATGGTATAAGCAAAATACCGCTATCTAAGTTAAAACATTTAAAAATACCACTCAGAAGTTTTTTTAAATCTTTATGTTCCCTTAGATTACAATTTACAAACAGTAAATTTTCTCAAAACTAACTCCGATTGAGATAGCGCCTTTCGGCTTAGGGAAAGTCCGAAAGGGATACCGTGGCCCCCTGGCATTGCACAGGCAACAGAAGGAACACGAGTGGGTTTTAGTCAGTAAGAGTCTGACATGCCCTCCTGCTCCACCCAGAGCGGGAGAAGTCCTTTGAAGATTTCGCACACATAAAGAAAAAAAAAAAAGGGGGCAGCATACATATTAAGGATCCCGCATACAGGTGGTACGCGACATCACAACGCGATTCTAGTAGAACAATTTCTATGAAACCTTCATGGAAATTGTTCTACCAGAATCGCGTCGCAACAACTCACGTCGCACCTGTCTGCGGGAGACCGCGTCCAATCGTGATCGGTCGCGTGCATATTATGTCACTGTTTGTTCGGAAAACTGGAATGTGACACAATGACAGATAGAATTATATAGTCTACCATCAATCGATCTGTCTTTTACTGACAATAGGTCATTGGGTTCGACCGTTAGAGGTACAGCACAATCTTTTTTGAGTCTTATGAATTCAGAATTTAGTGCGCTAAACTATTTTCGGCATTTAAATTATATGAATAGGTAAATCAGAAATTAGCATACGTATTGTATAATGTCAAGAGCGTTTTATGGTATTTTTATTAACAAAAACCCAGAAATAGGACGTGCATAATATTTCAACAAGGTAGTTCCTAGATTTGTCCTCGATATATTTTGGAAATACATTTTAACAAATAGGTTCGAAAAGTTCCTCGTAGATGGCGTAGTACGTCTCAGTCAATAGCTTAGCGAGTGTCTATTACATTTTTCTTGGGCTATAGGTATTTATATAATACAGTACACAATTGTATAAACCTTCATGGAAATTGTTCTACCAGAATCGCGTCGCAACATCTCGCGTCGCACCTGTCTGCGGGAGACCGCGTCCAATCGTGATCGGTCGCGTGCATAATTATGTCACTTTTTATTCGGAAAACTGGAAAGCGCCCTCAGTTGCGCGACCACGCGTTCGCACGCTAAACAAAACGTTCAAACGATCGCTTTTAAACAGGGACCATTTAGGCCTGTATTATTTCAACCAATCAAAAGGCTTTAAAGGAGTTTTAAGTACCTAATGCTTGAGTCTTGAGTGAGGTTCTGTAATACGGGGCTTAGTTTAAACCAATGACCATAGGCACAGCAAGTATACCTAGTTTAAACACAATCTTATAGTCAAATCAATCTGCCTAGCCTTTTCCCAACTATATTGGGGTCGGCTTCCAGTCTAACCGGATGCAGCTGAATACCAGTATTTTACATGGAGCGACTTCCTATCTTACCTCCACAACCCAGTAACTGGGTAATACGATACCCCTTGGTAAGACTGGTTGTCAGATTTTCGGGCTTCTGACGACCCGTAACGACTGTCAATGCTCCACGAATGACAGCCGGGACCAACGGCTTAACGTGCTTTCATTTTTTAAAAGATGGTCACCCATCCACAGACCAACCCCGGCAAGCATAGCTTAACCTGATGAATCGACCCGTGCGGCAGTTATTACTTAGCCACGAGCTCCTCTTAACAATCAAATTAAGCACAATCTTATAGTAACGTTGTTAATTTTAATTTATCGCCAACAATACGGAAAACCACGATTAAGTATGGTAGGTAGATACTTATAGTTTTAAAACAAGGAAATCTGAAACAATGTTACGAGTATTAACTAGCATTCTAAGAAAATGTATAATTATCATGAAGTTATAAAAATCTACAAGTTCCAATAACACTTTGCCCGGGTCGGGCAAAGTGTTATTGGGTTTTTCCAACAGGAATTTCTCAGTAGTAGCCCGGAGTCTGGAATTGTGCCCGGTTAATGGCAATAGGCTCGCCCCCTATTACATGGGACTTAAAAAACATAACTGGCGAAATGTGGGTGTAGTACACCTCTGCCCAACCCTTCGGGGAAACAAGGCGTGATGCTATGTTATGTTATTTTATTTTTATGACTATCTGTGTGATAATTTATTTTTGACGTCCTGTTTGGTGTAGGTAATCAAATCATCTTCCTACACTTTTCCGTCTTTGGTCGGCTTTCAGTCTAACCGTATGCAGCTGAAAACCAGTATTTTACATGGAGCGACGATTTATCTGACCTCCACAATTCAGTTACTGGGTAACACGTTACCAGGCTTCTGACTACACGTATAACGCGTGCTTTCCGAGGCATGGAGGACTATCGGGGGTGTGGGAATGTATTTTAGTGGATATATATACTTGTAGTACATAAAAATAGCCAGTTTTTTTATGGAGTAATACATAATATATTCCAATCACCGTCAATCAAGTAGGAATAGGCAAGAGCACGATATCGCCTTGTCGCGGACCCGACCCGTGACGTAGAGCACGGATATTCAAATAAAAATGGCTACCGAGACTGCATGCCAGTGATGTTCGTAATATTGAGTAACATTTAGGTAGTGTTAGGATTCCAACAGCCTCAAGACTAAATGTACGGCCCGAATTAAACTTAATTGCGGCTCGGAACATGAGGCGAGCCGCTGCGCAGTAACGAATTCATGGGTCAGCGGGGGTGAGGGGTGCGGTGCTGCGCAACGCGTAACTAACTTCCGAGCCGCCATTAAGTTTGAATCGAACTATACCTAGTACCTACAACCAACAAGCAATCATAATTTTATCCGATGTGGATTTTTTTTTTGATCCTCTTAGCAATTATGATTAGGTACTAGGTCATCATTCTCCTGACCTTATATCAATTTATTTGAGGTCGACGCAACGTATCTTTTTCTTCAATACTTCTCCCATCATCATAAGCCTACGGCAGACAAATCCTGGACATAAGCCTCTCCTATTGCACGTCATTCAGCTCGATTTCCGGCAACTCTCATCCAGCTGTTACCATCCAACCTGCAATGATCGTCGCTCCACCGTCCTACCTTACGTTTGCCGATTCGCGGTCTCCTCTCGAGAACACGTCTTCGGTTCTACGGCTAATATGGCCGGCCTATTGCCATTTCAGCTTGCATTCTGTGAGTTATGTCGACATGCTTGGTTCTTTGCCGGATCACCTCGTTGCGGATTCGATTCCTTAAAGAGACTCAAAGCATGGCCCGTTTCATTGCATACTTTACTATTATCTCGGTAGCCACCCCCTTTCTAGCCACATCATCTTTCACGCAGTCCATCCATCGTTTCTTTGGTCTTCCCCTACTCATCTACGTTTATACTCGACACTTTTCCCGCGACATTCAGATTTATTTATTAATTACCCCTTCTTTGACCCTGGTTAAGGCACACAATATTCACACAAAAACAAAACATCAGAAAAAAATTAGCGCAGCCGTGAGGCGCACAATACTTAGGCTCAGTTCAGCATAAATGCCAGCCAACTAGTGCCTGACGCTGGTTTTCAACTGGACCTTATGTTACGAGGACGTCTTACGGATCGAAATCAGTTTTATAGTTTGGCATTAGGTAGATAGGTACGCCCTCAAACAGTTTTTCAGAGAAATCGACTCCGTACAAGTTTGAATTTGACATTTGAACATGTCAAACGGGTTAAGGCTAGCAATATGTCAATATAATGTTAATTGCATTATAACATTTAAAACTAGTCTTGTATAATAGGTGTAGATATAAACTTAGCATAATTATATAAACTCCTTGAATTATAATATATTATTTATTATATTATTTAAAAACCGGCCAAGTGCGAGTCGAACTAAAAATACACGATCTGAAAATATCAACTGTTTACCTATTACGGATACAGGCCGCTGACAGACAGACGGAGGGACAGCGAAGGCTTAGTAATAACAGCTGCCTAAAAACGGCAATATTTATCAGTGATGTGATGTGATGGCAAAGCGGCTATGGCATCGCCAGCCTTAACCACTTTGCCATCACAAGTTCACATCACATTGTTGTGATGGCAAAGTGGTTAAGGCCTCACCTCTCTTCTCTTGCACGCGAAGTTGTAGGTTCAAATCCAGGCCAATTTTAGACTGGAAGCCAACCCAATCATAGTTGAGAAAATGCTAGGCAGTTTGATATTACGTACACCTACATGCTAAACAAATTAATGTACGGTTTTTTTCTTGATTATCGATTTTAAATAATAAATTACGTTGCAATAACAACAAGAAAAAAAAACGAAATGTGATGTGAGGTTATTTGGAGGTTTCGTTTTTTTTTTTGGGTGGGAAATTATCAAATAACTTCTCCCGCTCTGGGCGGAGCGGGAGGGCGTGTCAGACTCTTACTGGCTAAAACCCACCCGTGTTCCTTCAGTTGCCTTGCCTGTACGTTGCCGGGGGCCACGGTATCCCTTTCGGACTTTCCCGCAACCAAGTGAAGTTTATCGCAAAGACAAGTCTAAATTATGATCTAATTATTGTTTCATTTGAGTTATATTAGGGCTGGGTTTAAGAGATGCGTTTATTTACCTACCTTCTTTATCTATCGCATGTTCAAAGACAAAGTACTCCAGTCGTGCGTCGGAGCTCACACATATTTTTTTTCATAATGTTGCGTCATACCTACCAAATATATGTTTTTATTTGGACTTTTGGTACACATGCAATCAATCACTGTCTTAATAAGAATTTGATTGATTTCCGACAACATCAATAACAACGTAAAGGAAATTCATAACATAACATCACGCCTTGTCTTCCCGAAGGGTTGGGCTGAGGTGTACCTGTAGTACCTGCGGACTTAAACATAACTGGCGATATATGGGTGTACCACATATCGCCAGTTATGTTACGTCAGGGTTCGAATCTATGACCTACACTGCTCAAGTTTAGCTGTGTAGTAAGTCTAATAATTAACGGTTAATCCGGTCAATCTCAACAGTTATCTTTGAGATATTTTGACAGCAAATTAATTCATTACTTAGTAATCAGGATTAGAAACTTGATCAGGGCGTAGCGTTTTCATTGAAAATTCATTCAAACACTATTTTCGTAGCGATTTTAATCTTTATAGTTTCAATTCAGAAAACCGTGAGAATTAATTTATAAAAAAAAACCACGTGCAAACATCTTTTGACGCGAATTATTTTAACATAAATTAAATACCGCAAGACGCCATCTTTGATTTTGGCTATAAAATATTGAATCAAGTTTTAGTAGCTCTTAGAGGAATGTGATCAATGGTCCAATAGTTAATTTTAGTTTTAGGTGTTATTGGGTTTTTCTACCTAGCTTTTCTCAATATAGCAGTCCGGAGTCTGGATTAGTGCCCAGTTAATAGCTGCACGGCCGTTTCATGGGACTTAATAATAAATGTTGGTGTACTATCGAAGAAGTTCATACCTATACACCGTAAGGACTATTTCTGCTTGCAGCGCTCGGCCGCTATAGAACCGGGGCGGTAACAGATGACGGACATCGTGTTCACGGGATCTTGTTTTCAAACTGCTTATTAAATGAAGTTTTCCGATAGAACACCTCTGCCCGCCACTTCGGGTATTACTGGCGTGATGTTATGTTTATGTTTAAGAGGTTTCGGGTTATTCACTAATGTTTCATATTTTCCTATCGAAGTAAAAAAAAAACGATTTTTATTATATACGAACTTCTGCAAGCGATAATATCTGCGTAAATTTCCCCCGACCTACCGCGTCGCATCGTATCGCCCGCCCGTACTATTAGGTACTTCGTTTTCGCTTGGCTTTCGTTCTTTATTCTTTTTGCTCGCCCTTACTTACACCTACCCCTATTTCACCCCCTTTAGGATTATTTTAGAGACAAATATAGGTAGTCTTAGCGTGATGTTAAACTTATAAACTTCCTCAAGAATTTTTGATTTTAAGACGTGCCGGTTTCTTTACGTTTTCCTTGGTGATGAAATAATTTATACAAACTAAAGCGCCTGTTTGGGTTCGAAGCTACTTTATTTACTTACGACCTCATAATATAAAACGAAAAAACTTTTTACAATAAAAAACAACCGAATAAAAAAAAACAGTAAAAAGTGAAAAATAACTTTAATTTCATCGGAAGCCTTTGGTTCAGAATTTTCGTTTTTTGCCACCGTCTTCCAAAATTAAAGTTATTCTTCTCTTTTTATTGTTTTTTTTAAGTCGTTTGTTTTTTTTTTTTGTATTTTTTTTTTTCACTTTTTGTTGGGACACAAATTCCACTACCTGCTAATATGTAAATAACAGTGACAGGGAACTATAATATCATCCATAAAGACTCAGTGGAATAAATACGTATTATTGAAGCTAACTCAAAAACTACCCCAGCAAAGTTAATACAAATTTATATGGGACCACCTCTGAAGTATGACTTGCCAAACAAAAAAAGAATCATCAAAATCAATTCGTAATCACGTAATAAAAAATAAAAAAATAAACTGGAACTGAGAACTTCCTTCATTTTGAATTCCGTTAAAAAAACGATTGTATGAAGCGTGATCTCTGTTGGATGGTTTGCCTAATTTGACCTAGGTCATGATATCCAATCTGTCTGTCAATCAGTTTTTGCTTTGTAACTGGTTTGTGAACCACTAACCGATATGAAAACAGTTATTTATATCTAGATTAGAGTAATGGGTTGTACGTTCTGAAAGTGGTTTTTGTTTATAATTTAATGATGATTTAATCATACCGTTCATCTTTAGGTCAGACTTTTTTCTATAAAGTCTAGACTTTTTTGTCTAAAAAGATCTGGGTTTAGCGTGTTTTTTGCAGGTTATTTAGGTTCCTTAAGTTCGTTAACGGAACCCTTAACGGAACTTAATTGGTCTAGTAGTTTCGGAGCAAATTGACTGTGACAGACGGACAGACACACGTGTGATTCTATAAGTGTTCCGTTTTTTCATTCAGCCGTAGGTATGGAACCCTAAAAAAATGTCAAAGTACCTTGATATCCAAGACAATGATAATATTTATATACCTTACGTTACAACAATAATTGGTTGTTTACATAACTTTACGTGTACGCATTACAGAATATTCCATCAAACGTAGCATGTAGTGGAAATACACAGTAATTATAATTACCTACGACCTTGGTGACTTGTCTTGATTTTAAATGATTAAAGATTTTTATATAGATTATTTTTTATATAGGTTTTTAAATATTTTTTGTATAGGTATATTAAATTGTTCGGTACAATATAATTATGGGCGTCCAAGCAAAAAGGGTTCAGTTTAGTTCTCTGCATTTAGTTTCCGAGTTATAACAAGTTTTGTAAAGTTTGTTGAAAAAATTGCAAAATGCTCGATTTTCTACAATTTCAATGCCGCCATGTAGCGGGGATATTTAATACAGTTTTTACTGTGAAACTTTCATCTCTTTTCATTACTAAGCCTGCTTTCTTTTAGTTTGGGGTAACAAGGCGTGGTGTTATGTTATGTTTGGGGTAACAAGGCGTGGTGTTATGTTATGTTTTAAAATAAATCGAATCAAATAGATACGGTTATTAATACTGTTATTTCTGCCTACAACTGTAATATGAGTTTCGACAGTAGTTTTACCAGCTTTATTCCGGCTATCTTAGGCCAAGAATTCATACGAATATAAATCTTATTTGCAAACGTGAACAAGGTTCTTAATCTTTTGAAACACCAACACCGCAATCACCATTATTTTAAGGCTACGAGGAAGAAAAATACACTCTTTTGTCAATTACTTATCTAATTGTGAGAAAAATATAATTGAAGCATTCTGTGTGACTATAAAAGTACAGTTTTCGTGGTCTAAACCATTCGTGGCACCTGTTAATAGTTGCATCACTTCTGCGCTCTCGAAAAATATGGTTTATTCTGCCTTTGATTTACTTAATATAGATAAAGATATTGTATAATCATGAAATAACATTTTAAGAACTCAAATGTGTGATTTTTAAATTTCTTGATATGGTTTGCTAACTAATAGGAAAAAATACAGTACTGGGGCCTTATTATGAAGTATTAATGCCATCATTATTCCACTGCGAAAAAGGGATGGTGCTAGCGGCCTTGTATAGTTCCGTCTCTCACTCACACTGGAATAATGGTATTAATACGTCATAATAAGGCCCCTGGCTGGGTTTTTAAAAAGAAAAGGGCTTTTTCAACATTATTTTGCTGCTATATTTTGTATCAAAGTTGAAAAAAGTGGTTCAGTCACATGCAAGTAGACTTTATAACGATGTTGATGATATTTTTTAATGTTCAAAATTATCAAACGTCAATCTCGAGTAATTTTTCGGAAAACTTGTTGTGAATATTAGTGGTTTTTCATGAATATTTAATTTATTTGAATAATACCTTTCAGCCACATGCAAAACCAAGAACTCGACTTTTCAAATCACAAAAATAATCTTGCTTAAATTATTTTTCCGTCTCGCAAACATTGAACAAAATTGATCAAAATCTGTCGATTTCGTGCACAACACGTAAAAAATAATTAAATACCTAATGTTTACCTACGTAGGTAACATTTTTGATCGTTCAAACAAGGTTCATGGCCAGAAACAAATTGGGTAAACCAACTTTAAAAAAAGAATGTCCTTTCTACCTTTTTTAAAACGTTTCGTAATACACCTTAATTCAAGGTTAGCCAAAACAAGTGGGTTACGATCAGCCACCATTCAATCTGTCGAAAGAGTTTAAAAAAAAAATGAGAATCGTATGAGTTAACTCCAAGCGTGCGTCGGAGCAGACAAACACACGCTTTTTATTTGTTCGAACGCGCTAATCTCTTGAACTACCCGTCGGATTTGAAAATATATTTTTGCATTTGATAGCCTAATTCTTGAGGATGGCTATGCACGCTCCGAACCTTAGGTGCCGACCAAAAAGAAAAAAGTCAGAATGAATGCTGAGCGAAAACGAAGTAAAAGCGCAGGCGGACGATGCGATGCGACGCAGTAGGACGGGGAACAATTAATTCGACAGAAAGAAGGCTAGTCTAGTCTAGTCATAGATAGGGTAGTCAAGGCTAGTCTAGTCATAGATAAAATTCCTATAAGCAGCTCTTTTTAGTGTAATTACGTAATACACGATCAATCGGAATTTGAATCGTTTTGAAACAAATTGATAATCCAGTGCTCACTCAACAACGTAAATCACGCAATGAATGTTGTTGAACTGTCAAA
Source organism: Xanthia togata (assembly GCA_963853775.1). NCBI lineage: Eukaryota > Metazoa > Arthropoda > Insecta > Lepidoptera > Noctuidae > Xanthia > Xanthia togata. Next base: position 5,496,393 of record OY970817.1, on the reverse strand, counting down.
ATGAATCAAATTTGTCGTAATCGTTTACGAGAATGTGTTGCGTAATTAGATAGCTGGTGTCAGAGTTTTTATGTGGCCTCTGACTTGGCTTCACATGCCGTCGAAAAATATATCTCAGTCATGTCTGATGTTTTTTCTTTGAGTCACTATTATAAGTCGGTAGTACAGACGCCAAAACACCTACTACAATCTGTCAAATTTCATTAATTGATTTTCAACTTTAACACTTAAGTAAAAGGTTCAAAGTTGATTGGGTAAATTTGTCAGTTTCGGGTAAGTTGTACTTGAAATGGTTTAAATTGTCCTAGGTAATGGTTTCCAACGGAAGTATAACTAGCCTTGGTTGAAATTAAACGTATGTATTACACAATGATGTGCCAGCGCGATTTATCTTACAAATATAAGGCATTGGCCGTGACTATGTAGTTTTTGAGTGCCATGGTCAGGCTATTATGACGTAGTAATACATGAGGAACAGGGTGTAAAGTTCACTCATCCTCTATACATATAAAAGGGAGGATCCTCCGACCAGACGGGTGTTGTGTCTGGCGGGAAACTGCCCAATGATTGAGGTCGGGGCTTGTTTAAGTCGATCGCGCGGTAAACTCTAATTGCGCGATGCAGGATTTGTGTGACGTCAGGATGTTGTGTGACTTCAGGGTTTTTAATGCGTAGTTCGCATGTCGCGATGTTGATGCCGCCACAATGCCACCGTTTTTCCAGTGTGAGTGAGAGACGGGGCTATACAAGGCAGATAGCACCATCCTTTTTTTGCGATGGCATAATGATGGCATCAATACTTTAAAATGCGGCCCCAGGGTTCATGGCTAACGGCCGAATCCAATGAAATTGTTTATTCTGTAAATAGGATATTGGAATCACTTTATGGCCTCTGCCTCGAATTTTGCGGGCAGCGGCGGCGGCGCGGGCGGTCACCGCTTGACTGGAGTGCACCGCTCGTTGCCCGCCCCCGCGCCGCTTTTTTCGAGAACCGGTCCATTTGATTTTACGCATAAGATCCTGCCGCTCCCGCGCCGCCGCGCCGCCGCCGCCGCCCCGCTGCCCGCAAAATTCGAGGCAGAGGCCTTACACGTAATCTTTAAAAAAAATATTAAAAATTAGCTAGATGATTTCTGCGTTTCATATCTGACTACTCTGAGAAGAAAGGCCGAAACAAACTCAGAGGTCGCAGTCTCTTTTAAAGTCCAGACATAATCTTGGTCAGGCAATTGAGGGCCATGTAGATTAGTCTGAAATGGTCTTTTGAGAAAGAACCACACAGATTTGAGTGGACCTGTCCTGTCAGTGCAAGCATTTGTCAGTAATCATTGAGCTCAACTCAGTTCAATACAATAACACAATAACCTATCCATCACCAGTTTTCGCTTATTGGAGATAGAAAAACCCAATAATCTGCCAGAGAATAAGAATCCTATGGAATGTGACACAGTGACAGATAGAATTATACTGTCTACCATCTATAGCGATCTGTCTTTTACAGACAATAGGTTATTGGGTGCGGCCGTTAACCTTAGATCAACCCTTGCAGCTGTTATTGCACGGGTTGATCGAAGGTAAAGCAACGCTTGCTTGTAGATGGGTGACCATCCATTACATAACGAGACCCCTCCGTGCCTCGGAAAGCCGTTGGTCCCGGCTATCATTCGTTACGGGTCGCCAGAAGCCTGAAACTCTGACAACCAGTCTTACCAAGGGGTATCGTAATACTTACCCAGTTACTGGGTTGTGGTCAGATAGGCAGTCGCTTCATGTAAAATACTGGTATTCAGCTGCATTATGGTTAGACTGGGAGCCAACTCCAATAGTGGGTTAGGGGTTTTTTTTTTTCAAAAGCACCAAGCTACCTAAATTTTGTTCTCAAATCAAATCAAATTTTAACGCGTATTCGTTCGAAATTAGAAATTCCATTTTTTTTTTTTTGTTTATTTTCGGCTAGTCTATCCATCGTGAAAAGTAGGTTGGAGTCTCATGTCCTACGAAATGTATGGGAAAAGATTTTTGTGATTTCTGACTTTTCTAGTACTCAAACCTCAGTCAGCCCAAAAAAGTTTTTTGATCCTTATAAGAAACAAGATCGATTGGCATCAACAAATGTTTTTGCGAAAATTGCCAATTATCTTGCCGTCTGTATTTTTTTTTCAAAATCTGTGAATGCAGATCAAAAATTTTCAAAAAGGAAAGCCCAGTATCCTAAGACCTGCAGCTACAACGGTTAAGGTGGCTGTCCTTACTGTCCCATCTCAAAAATTCAGTATAGAACATTTTTGTTTACGCCTTGTTGCAATGAGGGTAGGCGGAAACTAAAGAACGCTACCTATTACATTTTTTTTACGTCACTTAAAATTAAAGTTATGCTAGGTACCTACTGATAACACGGTTTTAATTATTCTAACGATGTAATTAATAGCTCATTGCTATGCAAACTTAAAACATATCTATTAGTTGTTTAAAAATAAAAGACCGGTTAAATAGTGATACTTATTATAATAGCAAACCACTTTTGGCAAGGGGATTAAGAATAATGTTCAATGTCGCCAGTCTCTTGGATATGTTACCAGTCGACAACCCGATTCCGCATAAAAAAAACCACACACCAACATACACACATGCACGCACGCTTAGATTTACACACACATGACTAATGATAATATCTAAGAATAATTAATTCCTTTCTCGTTGGTCTAGTGGTCGCAAGCGCTACTGCTGAGCATGAGGTCTTGGGTTCGATTCCCGGGTCGGGCAAAGTGTTATTGGGTTTTTCCATCTTGAATTGCTCAGTAGCAGCCCGGAGTCTGGATTTGTGCCCGGTTGATGGCAATAGGCTCGCCCCCTATTACATGGGACTTAAACATAACTGGCGAAATGTGGGTGTAACTACTACAGGTACACCTCTGCCCAACCCTTCGGGGAAACAAGGCGTGATGTTATGTTATGGAATTAATTCATAAACCTTTGTTTCGTTACATGTTTACACTAATTGCAAGATATGAACGAGCGTCGCCTCCTGGAACAGGCATTTTTATGGTTAAAAGTAGACGCCACCAACTGTTTAACTTACCTACAACACAACTAAAACATTTAAAAAAATAAAAGAGTAAACCACTTTTGGCAAGGGGATTATGAATTATGTTCAGCAAAATTCTAAATTCAAAAAAAGAAAATCGAAATTCAAAATTCGTTTATTCAAACTAGGCTGAAAATCAGCACTTTTCGAACGTCAAAATTTCATAAGATCGGGGGATCTTATGAAATTGAGCGATGTGGATGAATTTTCCGACACCATTATTTTAGTTTGTAAATAGTTTTAGTTGAATGAGGATTATGATTTGTTATTTTTATTAATTAACTGGTTTCTGCTCGCGATTTCATTCGAGTGAAATTTCGAATCTTTGTTTTCACTTAGCGTTCTTTCGGACTTTCGGACACTTAGAGTAAAATTGTAAGAATAAAAAAATATTTGTTTGTTTACACTAATTATTTACCTATAAAGGGAAATAATATGTATATTTTTTTTATGAATAAACTCAAAAAATACTGGACCTATTTTTCAATTCTTTCACCAGTAGAATGCTATAATATCAATGAGTAACAGGCTTCATAAAGATATCACGCGGGCGAAGCCGCTGAAACTAGTGAATAAATATATAAAAATAAAATAAAACAAAGATTATTTCGTTTATTTATTTTTCTAACATAATTATAAAATACTTTTTTTTTTTAAAGGTACAAAAAACATTTAAAACATAAAAAATAGTGTTCCGTCGGTGTCGAGAGCAGGGTCCAAGTTACCGGTGGTTAGGGCTGCAGAGACAGGAACCTCCTCACAATACTGCCTTTTGAATCAGGCCCTTGATCCAACCGCCTAACGAGAGCCTCGAGAGAAAAACAAAGATTATTATTACCTTGCAAATTTTTTCCAGTAGGTACGAGTACCACGATTGAACATTGCGCCCAGAAAAATAAAAAAAAATATCAATTTCTGATATTAGCATAAATAGATCATCAACGACCTTCGCTACGTTTTTTGCGTACATGTGTTACACCATGCAGAAAACAATTTAGGCTTTTTTGCAAAGCCATTAGTAAGTAATGTGAATAAAATTGTATTCATAACCTGTAATTATCAATTATTATTAAAGCCCATTCATAAAAAAATGCTGGCCAAGTGTGAAAAAAATCATTAAAAAACACTGGTCAAGTGTGAGCTGTGTTTGTTTACTTTGGGCTCCGTACATTTTAAAAGCATGGCTTTTAAGCATTTTTTATAATTACTCTGGTGCTTTATACTATCTCCGTAGCTTTTTAAACCATGACCAGCGGCAATTTTAAACATTTTGGTGAATGAGTCTAAGCCCCGCTTACTCCACAAATTACTGTATTTAGCGTGAAACGTATTTAAAGCGTTCTATTTCTTTCAATAGTTTGAAGATGATGGAGACAGAAATATTTTCAATAATAATTTTAGTGCTAAAAGTTTTTAGTGATTTTATTTATTTATAGTTCATCAAACCGATACATCACCAATTACATTTATTAACATAGAAACAATTATTACGCTAACAATAATTATGTTGTATATAATTTAGCTTGAAACTAACATGTGGACTCCCTTGCTCCACAGTCAGAAGGGGCAGTATGATAGACTGGGGATTCGGCTCTGACTACAGTTGTTTACTGTTGCGTAAACAAACTATGATATAACAACAACAAAAAACTTTTTTTTGAACTGCTGTATAATTACACTATGTGCCTTTTAGCCTGTGCTAAATAAATGTACTTTCTTTAATTCTTTATTTGTAATGACCATAGAATTTGGAGTTAAGACGTTCTTGAAAACTTGGTCTTTGTGGACGAACAACAATTTTAACCGTTTCTATCTGCCGTTATACGGAACCTTAAAAAACGAAAAGAAACCACGACACTTAAATCGCACATTGTATAGAAACTGACTGGGAGCTGTTTAAATTGTCTATTATCTTGTTTTTAAAGACTTATTATCATGAACCCGGATTTGATATAAAAAACTGGTTTTAATAACGTGCCTAAGGGTCATAAAATGGATTAACATATTAAGGATTTTTTTAAATATGCCATAAAAAAAAATATTTTACTTATAGCTCATATTTAGTATAGCTAAGATGTTTTAAAGGAAAAAAACAGGGCCAAGTGCGAGTCGGACTCGCGCACGTAGGGTTCCGTACGTAACGGCAAAAAAAATCATGTCTGTTGTATGGGAGCCCCACTTAAATATTTATTTTATTCTGTTTTAAGTATTTGTTGTTATTGCGGTAACAGAAATAAATAATCTGTGAAAATTCAACTATCTAACTGTCACGGTTCATGAGATACAGCCTGGTGACAGACGGAAAGATGGACAACAGAGTCTTAGTAATAGCCGTTTGACCCTTAGGGTACGGAACCCTAAAAACGGAACTCTTAGAGGATCACTTCGTTCTCTGTCTGTCAGTCTGTCAAGACCCTTTTGCTCAGGAACGTGTATAGTTATCAAGTTGAAATTAATTTCAAATGCGTAAGCCTACCGTCCCCCGGAGCTCTAAAAAACCAAGCTTCGAAGTCAACGCGATAAAAAAATATGCGAAATAATTTGTTACTCGCAAATAAATCAAAACTGAACTGAACTGGTTTACTGTATTTCGCGTTGACCTAGAATCATGAAATTTGGCAAGAAGCAAGGTCTCGTAGTTTCAAGTTTTTAAGTTTAGATGTATAAAGTAAACCCTAGAGAAATCTACTGATGCGATTTCAAAAATTCTTTCACCAGCAGAAACTTACACTATTTCCGAGCGCCATTTTGTATATTTTATAGTACCTATGGTTGATGTCGGGATCTCATGAGTATTATAGAGGTTGGAGAGGAGTGTAAATAAAATTCCAGTGTCCAGGAAGAAGTCTATTCAGATGACCATGAATATTAAGACCAGTGACGCTTCTTACATAAGTTATCCAGAACACAAGTTAAGAGGGCACCGACCATTATTTTTTTTCAAACTAACATGTTTTTATTAAGCTTGTTTGAAGTAGTAAACAATTAAATTAAAGTGTAGGGAAATATATTGGTATTATTGGGGATATATACTAGACATTATACGCGATGGAAACACGATTTGATAAAGTTGCCTCGATAGAATAAAATATAGGCAAAGTTACCTCTTAACGAGTATTTTTTTCCTCTATTTTACTATTTTTTTATATAAATAAGTAATTTTATTTATTATGATTAATTTACTAAAATAAAGTTCATAGATGACTGGAGCTTTTATGCGCGATAGTTTTTTATTTAAGAGCAATGTGATGAAAAAAACAACTAAAAGCATTGAAAAAGTACAAAAGTGTGGTTATTTTCTTTACTCTTTCTTTACACGTAAAGAAAAAGACAAAGGCAGGTCGGTAAGCTCTTAATTCGCTGTGGCTCGTGGAAATCGACGATTGTTAGTACTTAAATTCGACAGGGTGGTTTTTAAAAGATGCCTCATTATAGAGCTTTCGTCAGACCCATCAGCAATAGCTTTCAGAACGCTGAGCATGACCAAAATAGAAACGGGTTTTGTCGACGGACAAATAGACAAAATGACCGATAAACGATCACAATCTGTCATTTTGTCTATTCTTCCGTCGACAAAATCCGTTTCTATGGATGTCTTGCTACACGTTCTGTAGTCCCTACAATTGACTACCAGGCGAGTAAAGTCACGGGCGGAACCTAGTCCGATACAAAGGGCTCAAATCTTAAAAAAGAACGTAATTAAAATATTTCTCGCCAAATTAAACGTGAAATTGATTTCAATTTAATTACTATCAATTCTATGTTTTTGCTAGATACGCAAAAAAAAGTGTTGATGTTATTGTAGAATATAAAATGTTAATGATGGGTGAAGAATTGTATTAATCATAGTTCGTTACACTGGACATATTATAGATTACTATACTCCATTGGTTTAGGTAATTAAACAAACGTAAACAAAACGTAAAAAGGGTTTTTACAGGTGACACTTTCTGTTTTAAAAATACGTTATAACCAAATTCGATTTATTTTCGTGATGTAGTTTCTTTTTGTTAACTACATTTATAATATATAATATTTTGTGTAATCTGTCTATTGTAAAGAGCCCAAAAAGATAGGCAGGTTCTACGAATTATAACGTTGCTAAATTGAAGAGTACAAATGTGACGTAGCATGACAACTGAAGTGACAGGTTAGGGTAAGTACCTATTACGTTTAGTTGGTTACTTGACAGCTCTTTGGTCACGTTTTTTTGTACTGGTTTCTTATATAGTTGTATGAAGGCTACGACGACGTGTCGCTAGCTACAGAAGGTATTTCATAGAAATTTATAGACACCAGTCGTGTCGCGGCGACACGTCGCCGTCGCTTGCAGTTGCCGCCTGCGGTTTGGAATAGTACCTTTATTTTAACTACCTAAACTAACGGAGCATAGCTTTGCCTGCGGCCTTCGTGGAGGTCAGAAATTACCCGGGGTCGGGTACGGGAAAAGCATCATATGTATTGTTGTTGTTTTCATAATTATAACTATTGATAAAGCTCCCAGTCAGTATGTTTTTTCGATATCTACAACATCACGCCTGTATTCCCCAAGGGGATAGGCAGAGGTGTACCTACAGTACATCCACATGTTAGCCAGATAAGAGTTATGTTTCGCGAGATTATGTGACGACAGTATTTTGTCACGATCTCGTGACAAAATACTGTAGTCACATAATCTCTGCTAGGGTTATCAATTACAAGTCTTTGAACTTTTATTTATTTATCTATCTATACATATAAAAACCAATTGCCGTGCGTTAGTCTCGCAAAAACCCGATAATGGCTCGACCGATTGTGATCAAACTTTGGTAAATTGATGTGTGCGCACCGGAAAAGGTTCCAAAAAACATTTGAAGTCTTTGGGGACTGTCGATAGAAGTGAAAACAGCGTGCGGTGACGATGACGCGAGTCTCACGCTTTTTGTTCACCAAAAAAGTACATATATATACACGGTATAGGATATATCTCATGGAAAGCGTTCGGTGATGATGACGCGCGTTCCATGTTTTTGTTCACCCAAAAAGTGCTCAACACGCCTAAAGAAGTTTTCACAAACACTGCACCGCTTGCCAGAGCATTGGCTAGGCAATCAAATAAATACCAATCATTTAGTATTATCAGCAAAAACAGCCTTCCCGTCATACTAAAAACGTATTGATTTATTAAAATCTCAATAAGTCAATAGGTACCTAAATGATTTATTTTCTGTTTCTCAGTCATAAATATTGAAAATAAATGTTTGCGGTTAAGTATTTATTAATTGATTTAAATACAACACCTGCTATGAGTAATGGTTTATGATGATTGTGACTAACAATAAGTAATAATCAGTAATATTATGTAGGTAATTAATCTAGTAATACTTCTGAATAAACAGCGCCGTGGCTGACTAGCGCGTGAAGCCGTTGATCCCAGCTGTCACTTGTAGGTCTTTGACAGTAGTAATGGGTAGGTCTGACAGCCAGTCTTACCAAGAGGAATCGTGTTATCCAGTATGGGTTGGGGTCGTTGGGGAGGTTGGATAAACAGTCGCTCCAAGTAAAATACAGGAATTCAGAAAAGAGAGAGAAATACGTTTATTTGCGGTAAACATGACGTTAAGAAGGAACAAGTTGGGGGAAAATTTGCGTCACATCCACGCAAACGACCATTGATACATGAGACAGAGCCCCAGCGCTGGTTTTCAGCGACAGTCGGCGTTGATGTGATGGCGTCGACCGGTGCTGTCAATGAGATATAATTATGAAATAAATACACAATAAGTACTTAATTCTAATTGTTTATATAAAAATAAAATTTGAAATGGCATCCGTTTATAAGGAAGCCGACCCAAAAGGCTTAGGTATATAAAAACTGTACTTAAATTTTATTATTCTGAAGTCATTGATCTTAAAAACTATAATAATTATTGCATTATCCCGATTATAAGATAAGAAAAGTCTTGTTCTTGACCTCATGATAACAAATATCTATAGTTTTTCAATACAATGCTTTCTTGTGTATAATCTTCATTGTTCCGCTTTTAGCCCACGTACACACGGGCGTAATAAAATCGCGGTTTTTTTTTTTCTCGCACCGAATTTTCAACGTCCTGCTTAGCGCCGAGAGTTGAAAATCCGACAGCATGTTTTTTCAACGCGCTGGGACGAGAGTGCGTCCCAACGCGTTGGATTCTCAACGCTCGGCTCTACACTGAGAGTTGAAAATCAAGTGCGCGATAAAATCCCGCCGCGATATTTTTACGTCCGTGGGCTTAGTCTATAATTAATATTTACAATACATACATACATTATAACTATTTTCTTAAATTTCCCTCGGGAATCATCGCATTTCCGAATACAAACGAATGCTAATTTCCATGTCCATCAATTATTAGATTTATCTGAACTATAAAGCAATAAAGTACTTAGCTCTGAATTCAAGTTATTATACTCGATAAGTCTAATAATTTAATTTAACTTATAACCGTAAGTACATTAGAGCAGAGTAGATAGCTTCCCAGTTGTAGTGCGGAAAAATAATGCATCTCTTCGGCTCGCGAAACATGACAACCATAGAAACAAGTTTTTTACGGATTTTTTCGACCGAAGAATAGAGAAAATGACAGATTATCAATGTTTATCTGTCATTTTGTCTATTCTTCCGTCGACAAGTCTATTCTTCCGTCGACAAATCCGTTTCTATTGTGGTTATTCTAAGAGTGCTGAAAGCGCTGAGGCGTCTCATAAAAAGCACCCTGTCACTAGTAGAATTTAAGTACTAACATAGCAAATAGGTTAATTTTTTTACTAACATCTAGAATAGTAAGTTTTTTTTTTTTTGTAAATTGGTCAACTTAGTTGACTGTAGAATAAATAAATAATCATTATTACATAAACTGGTTCTCATAACTGGTCCCCCTGCCACAGATTATGATACAAGTAGGGCCCGTCTTGCTGGGCCAATTCAGTGAGCGTAACGTAGTCCGAAGATCTAAGAGTTACGCGATAGAAAGAGAGGCAACTTCTAGGTGAATATAACTGTAGGTGATTAGCGCAGTGCGACCTAAATTGCACTTTAGTGTGTCGTTTCTAAAGTCGCTATTTATTTAAATGATCTTGCGGAGTGTTCCATCTGTAATAATCTGGGCCTCTGCCCAAATCTTATACTTCCTACATATATTATTTTTAACACAGAATGTGGTTGTGTAGAAGTGGTTTTGTCGACGGAATAAAACCAGTATGTTCTATATTTAGCTTAATGTATTTTTGATAGACTTACCTAATTCATTGAATTACTTGGAATCCATTAAGTAAGTATGTATGTATTTTATTGTTTTGTTGACTCTAATTATTATTCTAAAATAAATTTCAGTTATCTGCCAGTGACAGTCCCGCCAAAATCGAAGGTCAGAAAAAAAAAAAAAATAGTACCGTATATACAGGATGGAAGGGACACCGAGGCGAAAACTGATACCTTGGATTCAGTAAATGATTCTGAACCCCCTTTTTTTAAATAATTTCAACGGGTTCAGAATCCTGTACTGAATCCATGGTATCAGTTTTCGCGTCGATGTCCCTTCCACCCTGTATATATTTTCATATGAATTTAGTAACAAGCTATTATTTTGACATTACAAATAGGAATAAAGAAAGAACAATTGTTTCAAAGTCAAAGTCAAATAATTTATTTCAATTAGGCACAAAAAAAGCACTTATGAACGTCAACATTTACAAAAAAAATTGATTCTAGTCGCCCATTCCAAAAGGTCGTGGTCGTATGGAGAAGAATGGGCAAGAAACTCCACCGTTACTCTTTTAAAATATTTTCACAATAAAACTTTAATGTATACATTAATTATATCATTATATGTGAAGACGATGCACCTCGAATAAGATTACTATACCACGATATGTAAAAAGAAGGAATGACATAAATTAATTATGTGATAGATGCATGGTGCTCACATATTTACAAACATTGTGAAATTATACGATATTCTTAACATTTTAACAAGTACTACCAATAATAAGTCAGTGTGTGAGTTCAAGTAATCACAGAATATAAAATTAATAATTATTATTATGCACAACCTAAACGCACATTAGAAAAAAAAAACATATAATACTCCTTTACAAATTCGCCAAAAGCCTCGTATTTCATATTCAAAAAGTAGAAAAAAAAATTTAGAGACAAATTTGACAAATTGCTTTCATTGCCAGAGGTCATAGACAATTTACAATAATTGCGTAATATTGCAACATTATCAAATTAAAACAATTAAAACTTAAACAATTCAAAAAATTAACACTTCAATTTTATTTATTTGTAAGTATAGAATATGTTTATTGTATTTTTCGTCTGTATATGTACTCGTAGGTAGAAGAAATCCCGTTCTTATTATGTTACAAACAAACCTAAAGATTTTGAAAATAAATTCTTCCAGTATTAGTGCTATTAGGCAAAGTACACTTGGAACCTCACTCAAGATGAGCGCACAGAATTCGAAAGCAAGCTCATATTTAAATATGTTTTTATGAGACACCGTAAACTATAGGAAAGTTTTATAATCAAAATGGAAATCTTCGACAGCAGTCTCTCAGTCTTGTTTTTTTTTCGCCTGGTTAAAAAAATAGGCTCGCCAGTTATCAGTACGTACATGGAACTTATAACATACATAGCCGGAGGATCTTGTGGCTAAGTAATAACAGCCGCACGAGTTGATCTAACAACATAAGCTACGCTTGCCGGGTTTGGTCCGTGGATCTTTACATACCGAGACTCCTCCGTGCCTCGGAAAGCACGTTAAGCCGTTGGTCCCGGCTGTCATTCGTGGATCTTTGACAGTCGTTACGGGTCATCAGTAGCCCGAAAAAAAACAACCTGTCTTACCAAGGAGTATCGTATTATCGTGTTACTGGGTTTTGGAGGTCAGACAGACCCGCATCCGATTAGACTGGAAGCCGACCCCAACATAGTTGGGAACAGGCTAGGTAGATTGATTGAACCGGCGAAATGTGTCTGTTTTATGCACCTCTGCCAAATTTAGGAAAGACACGTTATTAATATTGCATCGCAAATAACAAATTAATCTATCAAACAGTTTTTATATAAAATTACGGTACATTTCCATGAATTCAGCAACGTCTAGATAAAAAAAAAACTTCCAGTATATTTTTGGCATTTGGATAAACCCAACAGAAAGAATCGTAACAAAGAGTATCTTTTTTCTTGTAACCGCATTTAATACCATGACTGGCAGTTTTGTTTTTTTCTATGTTCATTAATGCTGGGTTGCTATAAATAAAATAAAATAAATACTTTTTATTCATAAGTTCACATATAAATTACATAGAAGTGACATCAGTACAGAGTATATTAAAATTATTAAGCAAATATTAAACTATGCCTAAAATAAATCTAGTGTAGGTATAACTTATATAATATATTGGATATTTTGGATAAAGGCCTAATGAAAAACAATAGCGACCTGCCTGATGTAGGTTTATTCAAACCTGTGTTTCAGGCCTTCACGTAACAACGCTGAGTGTTTTATTGGACTATTCAATTAATGTACATAGAGCTAGCATTGATACATAATAATTATATTATTAAATAAAAATTGCCTTAACATTAATAAACTTATTGCATGATTTCTAGCAATTTTTCAGTGTCTGAGTAATTTAATGTCGCTAAGTATTCACTTAACATTTCACTACATTTTTTACAATTTACACTATATATACTTAGAGACTTATTGATTTTATTATATAAGAACGGACCTAAAAAACCATAAAATTTATTTATAAAAGTATGTCTAGTTTGAGGCTTTATGCAAACTAAGTCTTTTCTTCTCTTATGTATAGGTATAAATAATAAAAACATTACTTTATTAATAGCATTTTTATTGCCAAAACAAATAAAAAACATATAAATAGATTCGTTAGCTAATTTTACCTATGATAGCTACTTCCATATGGGAGGGTCTACTATGAGGTCTGTGCTTCATTTTTTGGTAAAGATACGGTCCGTAAACTACAGGAATTGGACATATGAGATTTAGATATTTTTCTTTATTCCAACTTACAAGAAAGTAACACTCATTTGAGCTCGTTATTCATAATCAAATCATTTTATTAAAATATATTACTACTGCAGAAAATTACAACGTCAAAAACCATTAATTTGCGTAAAAAAATTAATAGGACTCTTAATACAGGGTGTTTGGCAGAACGTTGAACATACGAAAATGGTGGATAGGTGGGGTCATCTGCTACTTACTCAACCCATTTTTTTTTTTTTAATGCAAGTTGAAATTTAGTTTCAAGTATTTTTTTACATATTTCTGTAAGTTTGAGGACTTATAACTTTTTTTCTAGCTAACATCTGAATAAAGCAATAGTTTTATAAGAATCTACCAACATTAACGATAAAAAAAAAATGCCTGTTTTATCCATTTGTGATAAAAAATACACTCTAAAGTTAAGAAAGTGGTGAAACTAGAAGAAAGCAAAAAAAAAATTTTTTAATATCCTGCGGTCCAGGGCCAATTAAATTAGGGCTGAGTAAGTAGCAGATGACCCAATCTATCCACCATTTTCGTATGTTCAACGTTCTGCCAAACACCCTGTATAACCAATGTTGTATGACTGGTTTTTCGTATGCTATAAGTAAATGTGTTCGTACGTGTACGCACGATTGAAATTCGTACGAAAGCTCATCCAAAGTGAGCGGAGCCTTAGGCTGACTATCTTCTAATCTAGAGAGTTACTTAAACATACATAAACTCAAGCCTTCATCATATGTGGGTATGCAGAAACTACAGAACGCCACCAGCTAAGATCCTTACATACTCCTTTTGCTTCGTTTACGTTTGTACATCGCGCAGCATGACAATAATAGAAATGTTTTTTGTCGACGAAAGAACAGACAAAATGACAGATTTTGATTGTATAACTGTCATTTTTTCTATTCTTCCGTCGAAAAAACCCGTTTCTATTGTGGTAATTCTAAGCGTGCTGGTTATACACGCATTTTTCTCGAGAAATATCGGACAGCTACAAAAAAAATCCCCACGGACTTTGGCAAGCTCCGGCAGTTGTTTGATTGATTAATTAACAAACATATACATACGCAACTTTTGTAAAAAGTCGATGACCACAGTGGAATTATACTCGCCAAGATCAATGTCAGTAAAACGTTTTTTACTGAACTTTTTATATCGTACATATCTATTTTTAGTTCTTTCAGTCATTAACACGTTTTATAATATTATATAATATGCTATTATTAGACAGGGAAGTATGGTGGTAATATGGTTAGTACTGCAATAATATAAAAAGGTGACGAGGTCAGTCGTCGATTCCGACTCGGCTGGGCAGCGCTCGGGAAGCTACGCAATATCTTCACGTCCAACATACCGCAGTGACGAAAGTCTTTGACCAGTGCATGACCTATGGCACCTAAAACGTGGTCGCTAACAATGGGCCTTATTAGAAGGCTCAAAGTCACCCAAAGGGCATTGGAGAGGGCTATGCTTGGAGTTTCCCTACGTGATCGAATCAGGAATGAAGAGATCCGCAGGAGAACCACATAGCCCGAGGAATTGCTAAACTTAAGTGCCACTGGCCGAAAGTTTCAGGAGTGGCGACCGCGTAACGTTGGAAGGTGTATCCTGGCTTCAAACACCAGGTTGGGTAGAATATCTCAGTAGTAGTCTGGAATCTGAATTTGTGCCCGGTTGATGGAAATAGACTCGCCCCCTATTTCATGCGACTTAAACATAACCGGCTAAAAATGGGTGAACCTAATACACCTTTGCCGACCCCTTCTGGGTACATAGGCGTTATGTTATGTTACATTAGTAACATATTTTTAGGAAAAGATGGGAACTGGGGACGCTAATTTAATATTTATTATAATAAATATTTAATATTTATATACCTAATTTATTATTAAATAGGTTTATATAATATTAGTAAGTAAAAAACGTATTGATACATTTTATAGCGTTCCTTAAAGGGGTCGATCTTCAAAGTTAAGAGCCCATTCTACCTCAGCTTAAATTCACTTTTTATCTCGCTCGCAACATACTGCTCGCGGACTGAGTGAGAGCGAGACGGAGTGGGGCACTGGCGGCTCCAAGGCGCCAGTAGTTTAGATAATTGCTTTTTACGGTGAAAATAATAGTTAGTTCAGTTATTAGGCAAAGTTTTATGATCTAATTTGAAGTATTTTCTGAATACCAGCGGTTTATTGTTTGGTTTGGAGGTAACTTTGGATTTTTTTTCCATCGAGAAAATTTTATGGAATCGTGTTTTCGATAAACGTAATACTTAACATTAATCCTCAACTTTACCATATATTTATTTCAAAATTAATGCTGCAATATTTTCAGCAAAACGGAGGATCATGCTAAGCCATTTGAGGTAGAGGCTCTTAAGCAACGCTTGCCGAGGTTGGTCCGTGGATGGGTGACCATCTATAACATACCGAGACCCTCAGTTCCTCGGAAAGCACATTAAGCAGTTGGTCCCGGCTGTCATACGTAGATCTTTGATCGTCGTCACAGGTAGTCAATCAGAAGCCCGAGAGTCTGACCAAGGGGTATCATGTTATCCAGTAACTGGGTTTTGGAGGTCAGATAGGCAGTCACTCCATGTAAAATACTGGTATTCAGCTGCATCCGGTTAGACTGGAAGCCGACCCCAACCTAGTAGGGAAAAGGCTAGGCAGATTGATTTAAATGACCTGTTGAATGAATGTACAGTTTTGATTAAATAAATTATTATAGTTCCTGAAGTTTTTATTTGAAACAAATTAATTGAAATGACTAAGTAAAAAGTGAAGTTTATTTTTTGTTTTAACTTAAGTATGTACCGTTAATTAATGAAGTTATTAGTGCCTGCTTTTTTGCTATATTAAGATATTACGCTAGGATTTTTTTTTCTTAAGTACAGATTTTAGAACGATTAGATATAGACATCATGTCTTATGCCTGTCTGCGTCTATTAAGATCTGTTCACTACTTAATAATTGATATTACTCATTATAATTATCGAAATATTAATTATATTAGAATAGAATACTCTTTATTGTACACCATAAAAATTACAGACATAAATTTAGAAAAACCTAAAAAAAAAAACGTTTTTTTTTTTTGTTAGTATCCGTTTTGGTTTATACTTAATACATATTTTTATACAGCTTGTATTAGAAAGGTGTGGTCAAAATTAAAGGAACAGATGAACCATCAAACTGAACAACTTTCTCCATGGGACCAACATTGTAATCAGGAAAAAATCGACGTCTGCAGAAACTACAGTCGTCAACCATGTCCCGCTCGTGTAGAGAATACAATCCCCAGCATGTTTTTCAATCCGGGCTGTCCCGGAATTAGACAAAGTGGTTTCTAATTGGCCTAAAAATATAAAAAATACTTGAGTAATGTTTTAAGAGTATTGTATTGAAGTATTCTAAGCGGGAAAGTCCCTTCTTGCAATATGTTTGTTCTTCGACAAAGATATTATTAGGGCTGTACTTATCGTAACGTACGGCGTATCTAAGGGTTGTTTTTTGCCATTATGTAATAAATGCTATTATAGACTCGAGTAAAGTGACTGGTCTATTAATATATTCTAGGTAAGGTCATTGTCAAGGCGCAACGGACTATGGAATGCAAACTAGACATTTTTGTAGCAGTTACGAAAATCCCTAGATTAGCCAAGTACTGTCCCGGGATTTTTGTGGTCAAAAAACGGTCGGGATCTCGGGAATTGAGTTCTCTACGCTCGTGTGAATGAGCACTTAGTCAGTCGGCTGCCCATCCTGTTCTAATTACATAATATTGATGATGACTGGTTCAAAAAAAAGAAATTCTATTTAGTCCGTCATTAAGATAATGATGAATAAAAAAATATTTGACACGTATTTTTTTCTTTATCATATTAATAAAAAATGACTTAGATACAACGCAGTAAAGTTGGGGAGTGGGGGTTGATACGTCACAAGTATGTATAAAATCTACATACAAGTGACGTCATAGCACATTATAACTCAATGTATCACCGTAATCTTTTTAACGTAAAAAAAGAAAAAATACGTGTACGTTATTTTTTCATAATCTACATTTTTTTTGATCATCATCCCTATTATTAAATATTTTTTGTACAATCGTGCTTACCTGCGCCCATGCCAGTGTTGGTCCAGATAATGTACAGAGGAGAAGTCTATAGCACATAATTTTTTTTTAAAGTCTGTCGTCCCATACCAAACTTCAATACCTAGCCGACCCAAATGAAGTGAGTGATAATTTTTTGAGATTACGTAATTGGGTCCCATGGATAAAATTGTTTGATGGTCTGTACCACACACCCTTAAATAATAATATATAAGCACATATTTGTGATACACGCTGCAGGTAACATAACATAACATAACATCACACCTTGTTTCCCCTAAGGGTTGTACCTGTACTTGTAGTAGGTACACCCACATTTCACCAGTTATGTTATGTTTTTTTGTTTTTGTTGTGCTGCAGGTATAATGAAAAAAAAAACCGTATCAAAATCAGTTTAGACGTTTTAGAGAAAAACACAGCTTGTTTTTAACAGTCATAAAATTCAAATTTTTGCGAATAACCTTGTAATCGGCCCGTTTCAAATGTTACTTCTCTTCCTGATCATTTTTGTTTATCGGATGCTAATTACAAGTTTGATGAATAATGTCTAATTAAACACATTTGCTTACCTTGGAGAAGAAGATTGATTACATTTTCAAACAGGGATTGGATAACGGTATATTTTTCGAAAAGGTTACGTGTTAAAAACCTAAGGAATGATTTGTTTCGGTTGATTTCGAACGGAACGTTTTTGAAGAAGAACAAAATATAAATCGACATCGATTAATAAAACGTTTTTAACCGTCTAGGGACGCCATTACGATTTTGCGACCGAATTCGGTCGTATAGCGATCGCTAGCTATGTCGAGGCTGACGCCCCTGTAAAGCTGTCTCCATGACTTTTTCCGATATCTTCAACTTTCATTGTCATATTTCGGCCTACTTACACTGGCCTATTTCTAGAAAGAATTTTTTAAATCATGCTGAATCATTTAGGTACGTCATAAAATGGATGAGTTACCTAATCAATATGTTCAAAGTAAAAAAAAAACGAACACTTTTTAATATATATTTTATTTTCCTTCTAGTCCAATATAAATTATTAGTGGGCCGTTGATTAATGGTTTACAAAATAGCTTTGAACAAAAAATGCATAGAGCCGACACGGAATCAATAAAAAACGAACAACATTAAATGTTAATTTTATTTTATTTAGCACATGCTAAAACACTATTCTAGAATTTAGTTTTTTTTTTAGTGTGACCAAAGTTTATTTCCATTAGTTTATAAATACATTTGTTTACAGAAATAATTTTATCTTGCTTTTTTTGATGCCGAAATAGATTTTTATTCGGTAGGTAGTAGTTTATGCGAGGTTACAGATATATCTTATCTGTTATTGGCTATTAACATTGGATGCAAGACATAATATATACATAAAAGGGTAAATAATAAAGTAAGCCTGCTTAGCTATACTTCTAGCTTTTTCGTGTGGTTACTGATTAACCTGGTGTCTGATGGTGTGTGATGGTGAGTTCTAAAGCCACCCAAGGGCCTCTGACTTGGATTAAGATGCCGTCGCGAAAAATAATACTTGTATAATAATATGTCTACTAGCAGCGCCCCTTGGTTTCACCCGCATAAGTCTCGATCCCGTGGGATTATCGGGATAAAAGGTATATTATGTCCTTTTCTAGGTCCTGGTCTCCCATGTGCCAAATTTCATCCAAATCCGAAAATTATTAAAATTTCATCCATAGTTTAATCTTTATAGACCCAAATCACAGTCCTTCACTTTGATTATTTTATTAAGGTGTGGAAAATAATGTGGGTTACAAATGTTTGTTACCATAGTTTAAGAATTTTCCGTATTTTCTTGAGCATGTTACTCTCTTGTATAATATAGATAAAATATAATAATATCAATATACTTATATGCTGCTGGTAGCATCGACTGGACGGACGTCATGGAGAGCTCATGTATCAACGATATGGTTCACATGTTTAACAGGACGATACTTAGCTTATACGATCGTCATGCCCCTATCCGTAGAGTCAAAGTAAAATATGTTCCGGCTCCATGGCTTACTCCTGCCATTAAAGATTCGATGGCAAGTAGGGATAGAGCCAAAAGAAGGTTAAAACGCTGTCCTTCCGAGCGCAACCTGAATGCGTATAAGGTGCTGCGTAATCGCTGCAGGCGTATGTGTAGAGATGCAAAGAGACGCTACTTCCATGATTCTCTCGATAACCGTAACTCCTCTGAAGTCTGGAAGTTTCTAAAAACTGTCGGCATTGGCAAGTCTCCAGTCGTTTCCAGTAATGACACTGACGTGTGTGCTCTTAACAATCATTTCTCACACCCTCCTATTACTTTAGATCCGCACGTCAAATCAGCTACTCTTAATAAACTTTCCTGTTTGCCAGTGTCACAGTGTTCTTCTTTTGAATTAAGTCCAGTAAGCGAGATTGAGGTCAAAAAATCTATTTGTGCTATCTCCTCTTCTGCAGTTGGTAATGATAATATATGCTCAAGAATGATTTCTCCTATCCTCCCCTCACTACTTCCCGTCTTGACTCACATTTTTAATTTCTCCTTGTTTTCTTGTACTGTTCCTCAGGCCTGGAAACAGGCCCATATCATCCCCTTACCCAAAATTCCTAAGCCGGTCTCACCGTCCGATTTCCGTCCCATTTCTATCCTCCCTTATCTCTCTAAAGTTCTTGAGCACATGGTTCATCAGCAACTTTTCGCCTTTCTATCCACGAATGACCTACTTAGTCCTCTTCAATCTGGTTTTCGACCTGGTCATAGCACAGTAACGGCTCTTTTGAAGGTTACTGATGACATCCGCTGGGCTATGGGCCACAAATCTCTCACCCTTCTTGTACTTCTGGACTTTAGCAGTGCCTTTAACTCTGTTGATTTTGACATCCTTCTAGGAATCCTTAAATCCTTAAATTTCTCTATTTCCACTATTTCTTGGTTCGACTCCTATCTTAAGGCCCGCTCGCAGCGGGTTTGTCTCAATGAGTTTTCTTCTGATTGGTGCTCTCTTACCGCAGGTGTACCTCAGGGTGGCGTTCTCTCTCCTCTTCTCTTTTCTATTTTTATTAACTCTGTCACCAGAGTCATCTCTTCTCATTTCCATCTCTATGCCGACGATCTGCAGATTTACAATAATTTCGTATGGGAAGATGCGGAATCTGCCGTATCTGCCATGAA
Source organism: Xanthia togata (assembly GCA_963853775.1). Classification (NCBI taxonomy): domain Eukaryota; kingdom Metazoa; phylum Arthropoda; class Insecta; order Lepidoptera; family Noctuidae; genus Xanthia; species Xanthia togata. Next base: position 5,475,983 of record OY970817.1, on the reverse strand, counting down.
CAGTGACCTGGATTTGATTGGCGAGTGGTCGCGGTCCTTTGGACTGCAAATCGACCCTAGTAAATCCCAGGCCTTGATTATCGGCGGCAGGTATATGCGGAATAGGCTCGATGTTGCGTCATTGTCTCCTCTTTGTCTGAATGGAGTTCAGATTGTTTACGCAAATACAGTTAAAAACCTGGGGGTGACCATGGACTCGTACTTATCGTGGGCTGCCCATGTTGCTCAAGTCAGTCGCACAGTGCACTTTACGTTCCATTCGTTGAAATGCCTCCAGAGCTTCTTGCCCTTGAACACAAAAATCTCCCTTGCTCAAACTCTCATTCAGCCCATTATAGATTACGCCGATGCCTGTTATTTGGATGCCACCGAGGAGCTTTTAAATAAACTTGAGCGTTTACAAAATTTATGTATTCGTTTTGTTTTTAACCTTAAAAAAATATGATCACGTCTCTAACTTCCGCAAGATACTCAAGTGGCTCCCTATTCGACTTCGCAGGAAGTCTCGGATATTGTGTCTGCTATTTAACCTCCTTCATAATCCTAAAACTCCTTCCTATCTGCGGGAGCGCTTTGCCTATGACCGTCCTTCTGATGTGCCTTGCAGGTCGCATCTTAGAAACCTGCTTAAGTGCCCTACCCACTCCACTGACTTCTACTCCTACTCCTTCACTGTGCACGCGGTGCGGTTGTGGAATTCACTTCCGCCTGACATTAGGGACTGCCAAACTGTTGCAGTATTTAAAAGAAGAGTGAAAGAACACTATCTTTCCACTTCGTCATAGTTGCGTAGGTATTTATGTTGTATTTTATTTATTTTAGAAGTATGTATGTATGTTCGTAAGTATATTGTCATATAATTTGTTTTATTTTATTGAGTGAATTGTTTTGATTTTATGTATTTTACTTTCTCTCTACTCTTACACACGGTGTCTACATCTCTTTTTACCCTCTGTCCTATCGCAGGTATGCTGGAAGAGATTTCATTAGAAATAAGCATCACCTTTGTACGTATTTTTCTGTTCTTTTAATCTTGTCTGTATATTTTTGTGTGTACATAAATGGTTAAATAAAATAAATAAATAAATATATTCTTATAAACAAAAAAACGAATCGTTTTCCTTATCATTGGTAAAATAAGGCCATTTTAATAGGTAACATTTGAAAATTCATCAAAATTCAGCAACGTAACCTTGTAACGGCGGGCATAAAATAATATTTTTTTTCGTTTTGTTATAACTGCACAATTGCTTAGCTTTTTTCAATTACGATTACATATTTATTGTAATAATGACCGATTCGAGTGATTTTACGATTTGCTTTCACTAAACTGACAGACGTCAAATGTTACCTATTAAAATGGCCTGACTTTAGCTCTTTTTTTTGGCAAACTGGGCATATTAAATAAATTCGTAAGCTAATTTGCTGTCCGTTTCCTCTCTCAGAGAACAGCCTGTGTCGTGGGAACATTAAGGGCTGATTAGGTACCAATGCCATTATAGCTTATGCTAATCTAGTGCTAATAATTAGATAATTTTATTAAACTAATGTTTTACCAAAATGGCGAGATAAAACTTGAAAACGTGTGTATTTACCTAATTTAAATTAACATCTCCGGCTTCCTTATGAGGAGAATTGAATTTTTGAAGTGGTGTTCTTCCTCTAGACCACCTGACAATGTCAGGAGCATCAGCTTGTAGGAAATATTATCATAACATTGACACTTTCATTGAAAAATTCGGAGTTGATTTCGTGATATTTTTGTAAACAATTACAAATATTTGTTATTTGTTTTGTATTACAATGTTGACCGCGACCCAATTTGCGACGCTTTGATTGATACGTTTAGCCAACTTTGGATTAACGGGGTTATGAGTTAGTCATATCTGCACGTTTGTCTAATTATTCTGCGAAATGTTTTTAGAGGTGTGTTTAGACGTAATTACTTTCATATTTGGCATTGACATTTATATTATAAAGCAAACAAATCCAATCCAATTTGAATCATCATCTGCCTAGAATTTTCCCAACTATGTAGCTATCTGACCTCCGCAACCCATTATCATCATTTCAGCGGAAAGACGTCCACTGCTGGATATAGGCCTCCCCCAAGCACCGACACTTCGACTGGTTCTGTGCTTCCCGCATCCAGTGGATTCCTGCGGCCTTCACAAGGTCATCGATCCACCTTGTGGGAGGCCTTCCAACACTACGTCTTCCAGTACGTGGTCGCCACTCCAGAACCTTTCGGCCCCATCGGCAATCTGTTCTCCGAGCAATGTGCACTTATCAATTCTTAGGGCTATGTCGGTAATCATGTTTCTCTTGGGGATCTCTTCATTTCTGATTCGATCACGTAGAAAAACTCCAAGCATAGTTATCTGTCCTCTCCATTGCCCTTGAGTGACTTTTTGCCTTATAATAAGTGAGAGCCTATTGTCAGAGAGAATTTGTGAGAGGTAGCAAGCCCGTTGTGTGTTCGATGATATTACTAACTTATTAGAGACAAATTTGCATCAAATACAGCAGCATTATGCTGAGATAGGAGTATTTTGGCCTCGCGCAGAACTTTCTGCTTTATTTTAATTTTACTTTGTTATTATTGTTTATTTTTATTGTTAATGAGTGTGTGTTTAGTTTAATTGAGATCTCTTGTGCTTGTCCCAATAGGTAAATATTTTCTATATCTTTCTTTCTAAATACGACAGATTAAGGCAAAAGACTTGAACAACATTTCCAAATGTTTTTTGTTGGTTCAATACAAGGCTTTTGGCTACTTTTGTATTTTTGTGTGTTTTGTTTGTGCAAAATAAACATATTTTCTTTCTTTCTTTCTTTCTTAAAAGCGTCAGGGTAGTCCGCGAAATTTATTTTTTCTTACGTTTTTGCAGTTTGCAGGGCAGTATCAGATTTTATGTTGATCTTAATATGAATCGCGGCCGTATCAAATATTTATTTATAGAATTATAAATTATAATCTAAGTTCATATAATCCTATTGAATGACTATTTCATGAAATCTATCTAACATAAGGAGTTGTATTGCTGATTCTAATGATTATAATTCTGTAAAGCTATATTTGTTACGGTCGCGAATCATATTTTAATCAACATATAAGCTGGCACTGACCTGAAAATTGCAAAAAATATAAGAAAATTTGAATTTAGCGGGTTACGTTAGCGCATCCCCCTTAAAATAATTCAATCAACACAAAACGTACGATCACGCATGTATTCCCCGAAGGGCTAGGCAGAGGTGTACCTATAGTACACACACATTTCGCCAGTTATGTTTAAGTCCCATGTAATAGGGGCAAACCTATTTGCCATCAACCGTGCACAATTCCAGACTCCGGGCTGCTACTGAGAAATCCCTGCCGGAAAAACCCCATAACACTTGCCACTGCCCGACCTGGCAATCGAACCCAGAACCTTATCAGCAGCAGTAGCACTTGCTGCCACAATACCAACGACACAGTAATTTAATCTACACCAATGTTATAAACATAAAAGATTTATTTTTATTTGTAATGAATAATCTCAAAAACTACTAGAGACCGATTTTAAAAATTCCATCACCTTTAATTAATTTATAAAGATATCACACGGGCAAAGCCGATCGCGGAAGCAAGTCAAATATAAGTTAATTAAATACAAGATGCATCCCGTGATTTCACCCACATAAGTCTCGATCCGGAGGGAATATCGGAATAAAAAGTATCCTATGTCACCTAGGTCATGGTCTACCCACGTGCTAAATCTCATCTAAATACGTTCAGCCGTTTTAGCGTGACAAACCAACAAACAAACATCTAAAAAATCAAATCTTTTCTCTATATGATACCTACCTATTAGTTTAGATTTAAAAACAAGTTAGAGGATTACCTTGTTTATTCGATTTAGACTAGTTCATAGCCAATTTTTTGCTAGTCTAATTTCGTATTAATTATTAGTATGACGTAGGTAGACCATTTTATCTTATCCACCTAGTGTTTTTTTTCTAATTAAGATATTTGTTACGTAATCACAAAGCCACTTACTAGTTGAGGTCAATCAAGTAATGTAGAATGTGCTCCTTTGGTATTTACGGAAAACCACAATCAATGCCATCTAGCCGTTTCAGAGAATTATAGTAAAGCTACAGATTAAAAAAGAGGGTACACTACGCAAAAACATTTAAATAAAAAGCGACTCTTCCTGCGACACACTCCCCACCGACCCTTGCTCGCAGAAGCGCCAGCCCGCGTTATGCTGAGAAATGTAGATTTAAATTCCCCGATTAATAATAATGAATCATCTTTGATCCAGCCTGTCCCAACTTGCTGTCCTCCCCCCAGCGACGCCCTAAGCCGAGGTCCGTACCCCACAGGGGGTGCCCTTAGCGAGCGTTCGCCTAGTTTTAATTTAGAATAGTTTTGCCCCTGGCTGGAGGCTTTGAGTTAGTAGCTTAAGGCAGCCGCAGGATTGTCCGGTTAAGTAGTCATCACCTCAGAGGTGAGCTACGAGATGCCCTAGACAAAAAAAAAAAAAAAAAAAAACACCTGCCACACAATAAAGTGCCATTCAGGTCGCACAACACCAATAGGGATGATGACTAAAAAAATGTTTTTTGTCCGTGATGTAGATTATGAAAAAATAACGTACACGTATTTTTTATTTTTTTACGTTATCAAAAGATTACGGCGATACATTGAGTTATAATGTGCCATGACGTCACTTGTATTTAGATTTTATCCATACTTGTGACGTATCAACTCCCACTCCCCAACTTTAATGCGTTGTATCTAAGTCATTTTTAATTTATATGATAAAGAAAAAAATACGTGTCTAATATTTTTATATTATCTGACTGACGGACTAAATAGAATTTCTTTTTTTTGACCCAGGCATCATCCCTATTACTTACCTACATTTATATTCACATAGAAGTTGCCTCTTTTTCTATCGCGTAACTCTTAGATCTTCTGACTACGCTACACTCACTGAATTGGCCCAGCAAGACGGGCCAATTCCTCCACCTAAAATGCGGAGTGAGCCATCTGTATTAAATCTGTGGTAATGGAATAATACCATCTAGAAGTATTATTCCATTACCACAGATTTAATACAGATGGCTCACTCCGCATTTTAGGTGGAGGAATTGGCCCGTCTACACATTTTTCTGTAAATTAATTTCAACTGCCTAGGGTTCTAAAAGTACAGCCCTGTGTGAGACGGTGACCTGTGATGGACAGATGGCGTTGACTTACGGCCGAGCCCAATAACCTATCTTCAGTGAACGATAGATCGCTATTGTTGATCAAGGCTCGGAACCGGTTTAAATAATACCGGATGATGCCGGTTTATTTCGGTTTTCCTCCGAACTTTTCTTAAGAACGTGTACGTTTTATCAACCTTATTTTAACCTAAATAAACAGGTTTACTCGACGAGTGGCATGTCGGTAAATGCGTTGCAACTTGTGGCTACTTGTATGAATTTCGCGCATAGCGGCGCGCTACGTAGTCGTACCGATTAACCGGTTTTAACCGTTTAATCCGAAAAACCCTTTATGTAAATGCTCTTTCAAATACCGGTAAAAAAAACGGTTTGTGCGAGCGAAACCGAATGTAAAGGTTTTGCGTCAAGTACATAATAACGGTTTGAAAATTTAACCGGTATCCGAGCCTTGGTTGATAGACAGTATATTTCTATATATTCTTGTATGACGTCTCTCAATCATCTTGTTACGAAAACAATAGATAGGATTCTCTGCTTGGCCCTAACTTGCGTTCCTTTACAACCAACTTCATTATTGGGACGTTTTAACCAGATATAAGGTTTTTCTATCTCCAGTACGCCAAAATTGGTGATAGATATGTTATTGGTTTCGGTCGTTATTAATATATGGTTCTGTTTAGTGTATTTGGATTTTTCTGTCTAAAGAAAGACATTCACGCTGATAATATTATTCAGCAATGAATATTCTGTAACGACTGTCAATTGTCTGGGCAGAGCTAAGCCAATCACGGCACGGCAATACTGCTAGGCGTATTGTTACGCTGCGTTGCGTGAGTGTCACTTCTCTTTGACGTAGGTAGGTACAGTCCGGGAGAATGTTCACGTTCGAAAATGTGTTTTGTGACTTTGATCCTTATTAATACATGAAATTATTCGACTGACAGGTCAGCAACGCATTCTTTCAACGACCCGACTGTAATGGCATTCGTGGTTAGCCTCCCGGAGTTTGGAAGATTTATTTATCTACTTTATTTTAAATAGAACGGCCGAAGCCAATTACGTTATTAAAACATAATATAATTTATTCACTCAGTCATGCATTTTTCTTACAAAATTTCAGTCATTCTGACAGTATCATCTTCCATTCATTCGCAAACATATCAGGATCTGTGTTTGAGTTCAGGAGAGTGTTAATAGCTGTTAATGTCCGAGGAATAGGTGACTTTGAGTGTGCGACAGTACGGCAAGTTGGAATAGCCAGTAAGCGGTGTTTTCTGCCATGACAGTAACTGTCTCGGACAAATAGATTGCAGATTTGATTATGCAGATCAGGAACATCAATAATCTCCTAAGAATTTTAAATATTAGAATCATCTGATCGCGGGACCGTCTTACCTCTTGAAACTTTAGCAACCCAACAGGAATTCAGTGGGATACAAGAAAGGATAAAACCCGTACAAGTGCTTATATAGGTATCTAAGGAATGCTTTTTGAACTTTTTCTAAAGCTAACGCATACTGCTTCTCAAAAGGATTCCATACGCACGCACTAGACTCAAGTTTCCTACGGACCAATGCCCCAAAAACAAGCTTGATAACATGGGGGTTGTGGAAGTCACGACAGTTCCTTAAAAAGTCAACGCCAAGGCGCCTGAAGGACTCCTTAACAGTGGATGTGGTGTGATCGTGAAAAGTGAGCTTACGGGTGAATATGATTATGATGAAGATAGCGGATTGCTACCCTTGTGCCTCGGTTCGCACGTGTTACCTTTGGTCCCGCGCCTGATCTCTCCCCGGTCGAGTCGGATTGTGATAGCAAAGGAACAGAGAGTGCTCCTGTTTCCGCACACATTTGTGCACTGTAATATCTTCTGCGTACAGACGCCAACACGTCAGCCTACTGCACTCTGTCAAATTTCTTTAATAGAATTTCAACTTTATCACTAAAGTATAAGGTTAAAAGTTGATTGGGAAAATTTTACAGTTTCGAGTAGGTTGTTGTACCTGGCTAATGTCCGTTGAGATTGGCCGACCGACATCGTTCGGGAGTATAATTTATATAATTTTATCTTTGGTAGAGTAGGTACCTAGTTACTATCGTGATTTCTAGAAGCTTAGATTTTGCCATTAATTAAAGGCATTTAGGTCATCCTTGAAAGTTATCTAATTAACTTGAAGTCTGTCAATAATTGTATAAGTTTATGTAAATAATGTTTATCTCTTCAATGGACACGCGTATTGTCCTCAATTTGATATTAATGAATTATCACTAAACGTCCTAAGACTAATGGGATATAAAATAATTCTAGCTTAATAATCTTATTAATAATGAATAATGACTAATAGGATATAAAATAATTCTAACTTAATAACAAGGAAAATTAATAAAGCACTTTTCCTGAGTGCTTTATTAATTTTCCTTGTTATTAAGTTTGAATTATTTCTCTCTATTTATTTAAACATTTGATTTTTCTTTTATTTACCACCTGTTGTACATTATGGATTGCAATAAACGATTTGAGATTAAAAGTAATAAAACATCGTATTAATATTGTGGTAAAATGTTGTTTAAAATTATTTTTGTTGTTTTGTTTTTTTTTTGTTTTTGGGGTTGTTTTTTAGGATTCATTACCCAAAAGGTGCCAATGAGATTCTATTACTAAAGCTCCGCTGTCCGTCCGTCCATCTGGCCACTTGAAATTTTCACAGAGACGGTAAAAAATAAAAATAAAAACGTTTAAAAAAAGGGTCTCCATAAAAGAAACGTGTTTTTTTCGTCGTTTTCTCCTCGATCTTACTAATGGCAATAATTGGTAATAGAAACAGTAGGTATTACCGGGCAAGTAAATATTGTAGGTATCCCTGGCCGGTTTTTTTTCGGCTTGGACCGGATTTCTATGATTTACGATTGAAGGCTTGTGGCTATCAAGGATAACAAAAAAAATGACTTAAAAAATATAATTGTAAGTGTAATTTTTTACTAATTTTTAGTAAGATCATCTATCATAATGTACTGCGTAAGTTTACTAGGTGCGTATGATAACAAAAAAACAACAAGTATTAATTGATACTTAGTTATAAAATTCCATCCTAGTACGAACCATACACATGAGTGCACAACCGTCCATACAATACTAGGATGGCCAAACCGGATCAGAACACGAATGGAATACGGATAAGTGGGCAAACGCCTTTACCCTCTATGATTAATGTTCAAAAAGTATGGCAAATACTTTGCTGCCTCGTTGGTCTAGTGGTTGCAAGCACTACTGCTGAGCATGAGGTCCTGGGTTCGATTCCCGGGTCGGGCAAAGTGTTATTGGGTTTTTCTATCTGGAATTTCTCAGTAGCAGCCCGGAGTCTGGATTTGTGCCCGGTTGGTGGCAAAGTCAAAGTCAAATAATTTAGTTCAATTAGGCACAAAACAGGCACTTTTGAACGTCAAAATTTACAACAACAAAAAAAATAGTAATTGATTCTAGTCGCCCATTCCAAAAGGTAGTTTTCGTATGGCAATAGGCTCGCCCCCTATTACATGGGACTTAAAACATAACTGGCGAAATGTGGGTGTACTACAGGTACACCTCTGCCCAACCCTTCGGGGAAACAAGGCGTGATGTTATGTTATGTAAGTATGGCAAATGAGATCGATAATGGGTTTACGGGTCATATTTTTATTATATTTTATTATTTATTATAGAGCGAATGTCATGGCCATACATGTGCGCTATAGGTATTCTTATTGTAAATAAATTATCTTTTTTTATGGTTTGCCAAGGATCTGAGTTGCACGTGTCAAATCTGACCATAAGCTGCTATTATTTTAACATAAACGTAGCATTACGACTATTATTATTCGGCGTAAGCAGAAGTGTAAATAAACCCACATTTCGCCAGTTCTCGGGTTGGACAAAGAGTTATTGGGTTTTTCCATCTGGAATTTCTCAGTAGCAGTCCGAAGTCCGCAGTTGCAGGTGTAAGAAAGGCGACGCTCAGCATTAAAGATCCCTCCTGATTCTGCGTTACTTGTATCCTGCGCGACCCTCTAGGCACGAACTTGGAGAAATGCCCCATCCCGTAGTACATGGGCTGCTTGACGAACTGTCCCATATCTGGCAACACTATGACTGGGGAGTCTACGTTATTCCCGTTCCAGTTGGGCCCACCGTCCTTATTTAAGCACATGTTCCAATCTATCCGAAGTTTGGATTTGTGCCCGGTTGTTGGTACGAATAGGCTGGCCCCCCTATTACATGGGAGTTAAACATAACTGGCGAAATGTGGGTGTACTATAGGTAAACCTCTGCCTAACTCTTCGGGGATTACAGGCGTGATGTTATGTTGTTGTGCCATTAATTTTACAAAGACTCGCGATGCTGATTCTCTGAACATAACTTCGAAATTTGAACGGTGTCTCGTTGTTGTGAATCCGCGATGATTAACTTAAAAAAAAATGAGTTCGCTTTCGAATTGTGTGCGCTCACTTGAGTGAGGTTCCAAGTGAACTTTACAGAACAGCACAGGTTAAATTGAACATAATCTCAGTATTTTTGCAGGAAACATTTGCATCTGATTTTATGCCTGCTATTTCATGCATCTATCAGCAAATTGCAGATATCATGAAGTATTCAATTACTAAGAAAGTCAGTAATTTGTACATAATTATACTAGTATTTGTGTTTGTAGATTAGAGAAATCATGGGATTAAACGACTTAGTATCCAGAGAACGGTTTTCTAATTTTCTTTTAATATGAATGTTTTGAAGATATCTTGTTACTACAAAACAATATAATTTAATAGAGTATCCGTGGACTTTGTTGCCCGTTCTTCTCCATAGGAACTTAGTACGATTTTGAATGGACAACTAGCTTCATGATTCTGACTCGGTCAGTCACTCAGTGACTCCTTGACCGATTCAAAAGTGCCTGTAATCGGTTGAATTCTTTGAATTTGAGTTTCGAATTAATCATGTCGTATTAAGCTCCCTGCAGACTAGCGCGACCCGACAGCGCGACGCGACACTGGCTATTGTTATATCTCGAAGTTTTCTTAGAAATTGTATTGTTCGAGTCGCGTTGCGCCGTCGTCGCGTCGCGCTGGTCTGCACGAGCCTTTAATCGTACTTTTAATAAATTCAAACAGCCCCAATAAAAATAAAATAACAACTTTGTTTGCCAAAATCGATTTACTGTGACTTTATTTATGTTTGAATATGTATTCGCTTTTCAATAGAATGAATATGTTATTTCCTAAAATCGTGTGATCAAGGCTATGTCCACCAAATAGGTTTTCATCAGAAGGTTGACTTCACTCAAAATTTAAAGTATAACGAAAAAAGCAGCCAATGTTTTCGAAAAAGTGCTTCCTACTGCGGCATGAACTAAAGCAAAAAGCTCATCAATTTCACCTATCACAGATGATAACCCTCTTCCAAGAAGTGTCACAGCACCAGGTCTTCCGTCTCCAGTCTGTCCCAGCTGCCTTTGCAAAGTCATCGGTCCTCTAGCTGGGGGCTGTCCCACGCTACGGTTGACAATTCGCTGTCTTCCAGGACTCGTCTGGTCCAACGGCTATCGGTACCTACTTCGACAAACATGACCAGCCCACTAAGAAGGAGCAGGCCGTAAAGTAGGTACCACGCAGGCTCAATACGGTTTAGTAACTTTCCGGTTTAGTCGTTCTTTAAAAAGGAGGGTTATTTATGTCTTTGACTTGTATGTATGTATGTCCGTCCCTATGTTCCCTCGTAACTACTAAACGGGTGAACCGATTTTGATAAATAACATGCCGTTAAATTAATATTTATTATACAGGTATATGACAATTATAATGGCGGATTTTTAGCGCCAAAATGTATCTATGGTTTCAAAAAAAAATTATTTATTTATTATGTTTAAATGTAATTTGGAAAGAAAAATGATAAAAAAGTGCAAAAAAACAAAAGACGTAGGCATTTTCTTAAATTTAACATTATAGACAGCATTACCACCGACTGAATGAGATTTTTTATAGTCTTAATTGGGGTTGGAGACCGAAATAGGTCACCTGTTTCTATCTTTTTTTTTTTTAAATCTGATAGTTTCACTTCGAATCCCATCCTTCCAAGACTCTCCGAGGTGATTCACTCGCGTTTATACCCAGTGAACCTTGTCAATACATTTTGGTTTCCTGTTCACCTTATTAGTAAATTGCTAATTTATTATTATTCGCCAAATCGTTAAGTTCAAATAAGGTTGTTACGAAGACCTTGGGATTTGCCCGCGCCCTCGCTAATTAAAATAAGTCGGAAGTATATTCTAGTTGCGGATTTTACATCAAAGGTTATTAGTTAATCTATTTTAGTCTTTTTATCTCACGAAGCGAGGCTCGCTTTACTTATGGTAACCATTTGTCGTACACGCTGTGATCGTGTGCGTGAAGATGAGTAGCGTCAACACATAATACGCAAATACACACACACTTCTGACTACGCCCGTATCTCGGACGGTACCAACATACAGCGTGTTTGTACACTTGGTGACCAAAAGTGTAGCTTGTCCACTCTGAAATGACGCCCCCCACTACCGCGTGTGCGTAAATGCGATAATGGGGCGCGTCATTTCAGACTGGACCAGAAACAAGCGCGCGTCGCTTTTGTGAGATAAAAATCCGCCTCGAACCAGCCTTCGCCGCTGAGCCTGTAGCTTAAAATTCCAATAATAATAATATTAATCCGATCTAGCCTTTTCCTTTGCTATCCTCCCCCAGCGATGCCTTAGGCCCAAATCCGTACCCCACAGGGGGTGCCCTTAGCGTGTAGTCGCTTAGTTTCTAAGTTTTATGCCCTACTGGCTGGATGTCTTAATTTATTGAGGCACCCACAGGAAAGTCCGGTTAAGCAGCCGATAACCTCCTAGGCTCACTAGCGAGATGCCTATAAAAAAACTGTAATTAAATGTTTGGTTGATTCATCAAGTGCCTATCAACTTTAAATTTATTGACGGACTTGCTTCTTCTATTGGCATTAAATTAGAAATGCCATGCCAGTCAGCAAATAGATAGTAGGACTGACGTTCCAGTGTGAGTCGGACTTAGATATATTTAACAAATTCGCTCGTGAAAACTATTTTAATTCACATCTACAATCCAGTTTGATTTCATTGACGACATTTTACCATCCGGGTCAAAAATCAAAACGGCCGCCTTTTGCCAAAAAAACCAACTCAGCACGAGTTTTTATCCATGATTAGAGCTATTAATAGTTACCGCCCGAATCGATTGATTTACGAGTTTATGGTCATGTTTCCGAGGTCAAACATTATAAAGCCAAGCGCACATTACAGTCCCAATGGGCCGCAACGCAACACATTTTTATACAAAAAAATTGCGGTGCGGGTAGTAGGTAGTAATTATGAAATGCAATAATTATTATCGTACCACCTTATATTTAGTTTTATATGTAAAAAAAAGGTATTTGGAAGCTTTTCAAATGCCTTTTTTTACATCTAAAATGGTTAGAACATCAAATTCAGTGTTATATTTTGTAATTCATTATCTATATTTTAGGTCACTAGTTAGGTATTTACTATATTTCCATACAGTAATATTGCCAAATTAATCAAAACATGTAGGTAAATATTTGACAGCTTTTTTGGACGATTCGAACTTTTAGAATAAACACTCTTGAAGTGGCGGTTCTCAAATCATTTAAGTACTAAGCAAAGTCTATCACAACATCCTGTATTGTATAAAAACAACCCAAGTCCATGTTATTCAGTAAAGTTCACTTGGAACCTCACTCAAGCGAGCGCACACAATTCGAAAGCGAACTCATTTGTTTTTAAAGTAAATCATCGCGGATTCACAACGAGACACCGTTCTAATTTCGAAATTATGTTTAAAATGGACTCTAAATTATAAAGTAGGAAGCCTAATTAATTATTCAAACCATAGACACTTAAAAACAAATGTTTAGCATGTATACCTATTAGTTTTGACAATGTCAATGTCAAATAAATGAGTAATGACAGGAAATAATAAAGGTATGCTATATTTTTACACCGGATGAAATATTCTATTTTTTTTTGCTTCTGTTGTCGAAATGTCAACGAACTGTCAAAACTTGTATTCTAGAATTAGTTCCTTATTTCGTTACCTGTCTAGATAATCTGCCAATTTCATTTTTTTGGGTTTTTTTCGAATAATAAAGACAAAGTGACGCGTAATGTCTTCAAGATATCAAATTCAAGTTTTTTTTTAGTTACGCTAATCTTTATATTATGATCTGTTAATTATTTGAGACCTAATTAATTTAGTAATGACAAGTATTCATGATTTTATCAATTCTGGCTAGCTTAAAATATTTAAATCTGCTAGCTGTCAACATATCTGGCGAAATATGGCATTGTCATATTGACAGTTGAGACAGTATTCAAACCTGTCAAAAAAAAGAAAGTTTTACAACCACCACCACAGTTTCTACTGACAAAAATAAGCTACACTCAGTCAAAACATAAACTTGAAATCAATTTATTAGTGCCCCGAATTTTTTACACCTTTTAATTTTAGTCAAATGTGTAAAAAATAGGACCAGTAGGTTGCTCGTATGGTGTGTTGTCTTATCTGTACATAATAATATAAATATGTGAGTTTTTATGTAGGGCTTCGGAACGTTCAATCAGATTTTTTCAATTCTAATGTACTTTCCGAGTTTATCTTGGACGATCACTAACATAAGTTTTTCCGTGGGGTCATCAACCTATCAGTTTCGAATTAATATCAGTTTAAAAAATCAGTTTTTTTTTTGTGTAATCTTCACAGATGTGATGGTATGGATATCTAAACAAGATTAAACAATATAAAACAGATGATTTTCTCAACTCATATTTTCAAGTAACAACAATACAAGCGGTCATTGACCCAAAAAAAACAACGTTTTTGTTTTTCTTTTGTAACATATTTCCTGAAATCAAAATCTAAATTTAAATCAAATCACTGGGAGTGAATTTGTGAAAAGGGACGGAAGTGTGTAACACGAAGCTGAGGAAGCGCGCGCTTTTGGATTTGAATAATGAGCGCGCGCGGTGCTAGAGTTTGCTCTCAGAAACGACCTTGACCTCGACGACCCCTTTGATATTGCATATTAACATAATGTTGCATATAACCAACGTGAGATGTCAGATGTTACATATTACGCGACTACTGTAAGGCTCGCTAGCTAATTTGACCTTGTATATTACTCTTGTCTTATTGTAATTAGGTTAAGGTTCATTATGGCAATTCTCCCATAGTCTTTTAGAATGCCCTTAATCAGCTTATGACAAGGACTTGCAACTCTAGTTACCCGGAAAGTAAATAAGTCAACATGTTAATGAAACAAAACTACTCATATTTTATCTTCCTCGCTATTTAAACTATTTCCTATGTATTTAAAAGTAGGCCGGTTTACCCTGAACTTGAAAATGACGCTGCAATGAAAAAGACACTTTAATTATTACGCTGTATGATACAATTTTCGTTGCAAGGTTTATCTTTTGAACTATTAGAGACAACCTTCAATCGAAAATGAACTTTAATTTTTAGCTTAAAGGTAGGTTTTGACATTTTTTGTTTATTTGTTGACAAAAGTGATTTGGAGATTACAAGTTCACTACCGAATTCTAACGGTGTCTTGTTGGAAATCCATGGTGACTTTAAAAAACAAGAAAAAAAAACAAATAGGTCCATTTACGAATTGTGTGCGGTCATTTGAGTGAAGGTCCAGAATAGCACTATTGTCAATTGTTACATAAAATCGTTACATCATTTTCATTTGAAAGGTCAATATTATTTCTAATTGACCAAGAACTTGTGAGCAAGGTCTTACCTTCACGCTTCAGTTATAAACGGACTGACATGGATGATTATTGACTGATGGGAAAGTCCGAAAGAGATACCGTGGCCCCTGGTAGGGATGGGTCTAAAATTAATAAGCTGCTAAATTAACACTGCTAATTTTTTTTAGTGTCAACACCTGTTAAATAAATTCTGGGATAGCTGTTAAATATAGCAGTCACAACTCACAACAAAGCAATAATGGTCCTGCAGATTCAGTCACAGTTAGATTGTTAAGTTTGAGCGAGTTGATTTAATTAAGTGCTAACTGCTAACTGCTGAATTCGGAAATGTTACATTTAACTAGTGCTAAATAAGACTGATCTTCGTTGCGAAGGTTTACGCGGGTTTGTTTGTGGTAGATGGTGTTGTGAGTGAAAATTCTATTTGTTTGACTGTTTGTATATTGTGTATACGCCAACAGGAAAAGTTGACAGTCCTAAGACTGTGAAAAGTATGAAGGAAATGAGAATTAATTACGTTAACAATCTGTTTGTGATTAAATTTAACAGTTGCTAAAAATAACTGCTAATTTTAACTGTTAATTATTGTTAGCAGTACCATTTAGCAGTGTTATTATTTTTTAACGTTTAAGCCCATCTAGCCCCTGGCAACGTACAGGCAACTGAAGGAACACGGGTGGGTTTTAGTCGGTAAGAGTCTGACACCGTTCCGTTCCGCTCAGAGCGCGAGAAGTTATTTGATAAGTTCCCACCCAAAAAAAAGGATTATTATTGTCGTTAAAACCTTCCATTTACACACCTTTTTCTTTGTCAGTAAAACAGAGAACTTATAACAAAAACATGAAAATGTTAAAATGGATGTCTCATAATTTTTTCTCATAATTATATAAGTATTTTCGTCAAAATGTAACACACATATTTTTATGCACAGCAGATTTTTTTGACGATAAGTACAATGACCCCATAAGTTATGAGAATGCCCATGTAATTTAATCAATTAATCATTATCCACGACTGTATTAAAAAACATCGTATATAAACTAAAATGGTGCAATAATTGTATTGCGTTCTCGTATCAATAAATGAGGCTAATGGATATACCTATAAAGGAAACATAATCAACACAGATTGATACATAATAATATAAAATAATAATACTGTATAAGAATCAATTTCAGTGTAATAAGAGGAAATATAACTTGTTATTGAATGTAATGAGAATTTGTGGGAATTGTGCAGAAATCGGTGCAAGCTGGTGAGAAGTAGATTTTGTAACTAATTCTTTGTTGGTTATTGATTTTATTTTGAAATAAAGCCCTATATGTGCGTGTGTGTGTGGCGAGGAGCTCGTAGCTACGTAATCGACCGGTCGATCCATCAGGTTAAGCTACGCTCGCCGGGGTTGGTCCGTGGATGGACATACCGAGACTTCTCCGTACCTCGGAAAGCACGTTAAGCCCCGGCAGTCGTTCGTAGATCTTTGACGGTCGTTACGGGTCGTCTGAAGCCCGAAATTCTGACAACAAGACTTACCAAGGAGTACCGTAATACCCAGTTACTGGGTTGTGGAGGTCAGATAGGCAGTCGCTCCATGTAAAATACTGGTATTCAGCTGCATAACAGGAAGCCGCGGAAGCGCGCGCCATTTGATTTGAGCAATGAGCGTGCGCGGTGCTAGAGTTGGCTCTCAGATGGTACCAACACGTTTTGCGAGAGGTGGTGACTGTCAGCCAAGATGTCAGATGTTACAAATCATATTCGACTAATGTAATGCTCTTTTTTTGTTTTTTATATTACATACATAGACAGGATAGGCTCACCCCCTATTACATGGGACTTAAACATAACTGGCGAAATGTGGGTGTACCTACTACAGGTACAACTCTGCCCAACCCTTCGGGGAAACAAGGCATGATGTTATGTTATGTTACATAGACATACTCTTACGCCATCTTTCCATGGGCACAAGCAGAGTACAGAACAACATACTCCTTTTGCTTCGTTTACGTTCATACTTCTGGTCATACACGCACGCCGGTTGCGAGTTTCACCAATTAGTTTCATTGGGGGTATGTCTTTAGGGTTTTACCTCAAAAAGAAAAAACGGAACCCTTTTATGATCACTTCGTTGATAAATGATAAATGATTTATTTCTGCAAGTAGGTTTGTACAAACACTTTTACACGTCAATCATATTTTAAAAACTAGATGAGATCGGCGTTTCCTATCTGACTACTCTGAGAAGAAAGGCCGAAACAAACTCAGAGGTCACAGTCTCTTTTAAAGTCCAGACATAATCTTGGTCAGATCATGTGAAGACGATGTAGATTGATGTCTGAAATGGTCTTTTGAGGAAATAACCATTCAGATTGAGAAGACCGTTGTCCGTCAGTCAGTCTGCCACGACCCTTTTTCTCAAGAATGCGTGGAGGTATCATCAATTAAGGAGCTCTAATAAAATCAAGCTTCTAAGTCAACGCAATAAAAACTACGGCCATTATTGTGACATATTTTGATACTCGCAAATAAATCAAAACCTACAGGTACTTTCCGTTGGCCAAAAATCATGAAATTTGGCAGGAAGCAAGGTATTAAATCACATGTAAAGGAACAAGTTCGAAAATAGTTAATTTGTAGTTGTATCACACACAACATATGTTAGCGTGTACCATCTAATATTTGCAGTTGGAGAATTGACCGTGACGTATATCGATGTATCGGAGAACATGTTTTTTAGGGTTCCGTAGTCAACAAGGAACCCTTATAGTTTCGCCATGTCCGTCTGTCTGTCTGTCTGTCTGTCTGTCCGTGGTTTAGCTCAAAAACTATTGGTACTAGAAAGTTGTACTTTGGCATGAGTCAAGTTAAAGACGCCGAAAAAGTGGTAAAATAAAATTTAAAAAAAAAAAACAATAATTTATGGTACCTGCCCTATAAGTAAAGTGGGGATGATAATTTTTTTTTTCGTCCTTCCCATAGTGTGGGATATCGTTGGATAGGTCTTTCAAAAATATGGGTTTGCGAAGACCGTTTTATGATTAAGTAAACCGTTCGTGACTTATCAAGCTTTAAAGTACCAATTTTCGTTAGAGTCAAGTGTCCCCCCCCTCTACCAACTAAACGGTTGTAGTTAGAAATTCAAGTGTCACGGCATTAGTACTTATATATAACGAAGTTTAAAGGAAAACTATCACATTACAAGTTTACGAGTAATAATCGACCAACTTAAATTTGCGGTTGCAAAAACATGACTGTTCTCCCATAAATTCCGTATGGGAGAACATGTTTTTCAATTACAAAGTTAAGTTTGTTCTTACGATAAATTCATTCCAACTACGGAACCCTTCATCGTGCGTGGTCCGACACGCACTTGGCCGGTTTTGACTACAATGTTAAGTTTGATTTTGGGATAAATTCATCACAACTACGGAAACCTTCATTGTGCGTGGTCCGACACGCACATGGCCGGTTTTTTAAGACTATCGCGACGAATAGCAAGGGACAGGCTGGATCAACCAGCCTGTCCCAACTTGCCGTCCTCCCCCCAGCGACGCCCTAAGCTGAGGTTCGTACCCCACAGGGGGTGCCCTTAGCGAGCGTTCGCCTAGTTTTAATTTAGAATAGTTTTGCCCCTGGCTGGAGGCTTTGAGTTAGTAGCTTAAGGCAGCCGCAGGATTGACCGGTTAAGTAGTCATCCCCTCAGAGGTGAGCTACGAGATGGCCTAGTCAAAAAAAAAAGGCCTTTAGTGGTCATTCACTCATCCTCTCAACATAACCATAAAAATGATGTTATTATATAAAATATAACTACTTACCTAAATAATAAAATAGCTCAGAAGTGACCTCAACCATTCTGTATTTTACACATAATCTTAAAAACGAATTCGCATACCGATTCTTTTTCGTATCAATTCTATGGAAATTTTTAAATGAATATATTATAATCGACTTATAAGTATTAAGCGAAGGTCGTTGACTTTGAACGGTTTGTGATACATAAAGGCGTAGAAATATTGAATAATTAAGACTGTTAAATAAAGGTGTTATATTATGAAACCTATTTTATTTAGTTAACTACAATATTTTTTTAAAATTTAAAACTGTGTCCATGGAGTTTCCTGCCAGTTTATTTATTTATTTATTAAAACTTTATGCTCAAGTAAAAAAATACTGTAAAAAGGCGAACTTAATGCCTGAGGCATTTTCTACCAGTCAACCTTAACCTCAGCCAGTTCTTCTCCATAGGAACCTATTAAGCTTTGAAATGGGCAACTAGCTTCATCTTTCTGACTGATCGACATCTTGACTATTCAAAAGTGCCTGCAAATCCAAAATTGTTTATGTATAACTTTTGGACACAATAAACGTTATTTATTATTATTTTTTCTTTGAAATTTCTCGGGAACGTAGGGCCCCGGACCTTAGGCGTACGAGGGGCCGAAGCCAACTCGCAGAGGCCCGTTAGACGTGTCTAATGAACGTAAATACATAGTTCAGTTGAAATAAATGCTCTGAGTTTAAGTTTGGTTCGACACTTACAATATGAGATGATCTGATCAGGCATTTCAGAGAGCGGGGGTCCGCCTTTTGGTAAGTCACTTTGAACCAGTATCGCTACCAAGAACAACAGCGAGATCACTTTTACATCTGAATAGACCTTAAGAATTTGCATTCATTTTTGCTAATTTCCATCTTAATACTGTTGTAGCATATAGGAGCAGGAAGCCTAAATTAGCGTCTCATGTATACATTTATATAAATGTATAATTTGATTAGCAAAGATTAGATAAAATAATCATTTATTTACTCAAACATGATTAAGTGTAATACATAATGACAACATAAGTTGTAAGCATGCAGGTGTTGTTATTGTTGTTGTTGTTGTGTGTGTTGTTCTCATTGACTCATCATAGATTCTCCGTAACTACAACCTTGAGCATTGGTTCCTTATGCGTATAAGACATACAGGGTTGTAATATCTAATTTATCATAATTGCTACCGTGATTTCTGTAACGAACTTTAAGTGACTTTGTGTATTTTTTTGAGAATAAAATATTCGTAAACCTAATCCTAATATTCAACTGCATCCGATTAGACTAGCAGTCAATCCTAACAAAGTTGGAAAAAGTCTAGGTAGATGTTGAGAAAGCGGATTAATGGATTTTCAACTCTCCGCGCTGAGCCAAGCGTTGAAAATCTAACAGTTCGCTTAGTCATAAAATTTACGTTTCCCTCATTGTTAGAAAAACGGGCTTAAGTAAATCAATGTGAAACTGAATTATGAATATAGCAGCCTCTTTATTAATTAATAAAAATAATAAACAAAGTATAAATAACAAAAAAAGTAAATAATTAATAAAATTGAGGAATTGAATTAAGGATCTCCCTCTTATGGTAAAGACCTCCTCCCTTTCTTGCCACTCATTTCTGTCCTGTTCTGCTGCAGGCCAATTCTGGCCCGCTACTTTTTCGATCTCGTCGACCCTCTCGGGGCCGTCCTTGTCTTCGCTTTCCTGAGCGTGCTACGTGCCCCGCCTATTTCCACTTCTGTTTCTGTGAGTGTTGTCTATCACTCTTGTCGTTGGTATTTTTTGTTTGTCTTTAAATTTGATGTTCATTATTTATGATAATGTTTTTATTAGGTACTTATTTATTCAATATTTAGAAGCGAAAACTTCTTTAGCGGCGTTGTGCACTTTTTTGTGATGGGTAAAAAATGTTAATCTCGCGTCAGGACACGTGACCTGGGGGCCAATTCTCGATTTTAGAGATGGTGTCGAACTCGACAAAAATTTCTAATGACGTCATTTTTTCGACAAATTTTAAAAGTTGCTATTCTGGGGATGTAGAATTCGACATTTTGTCGAAGGCTAACGTTAGAGTTCATGACGAGTGCTTCTGAGCAGTAGAGATGTCATGTCGATTGTAGAGATACGTCATTTCTGAGTGAATTCGTTGAGTTTTGGATTGTACACTGTGTTTTCTTTTCTTTAATTTTTAAATAAAATACGGCTTGGCATCTCATACCTACTGGAAATTCGATTTATACTCTTTGATTTGTGCATTGTGTTTTCTTGAAACGACGACCTTCGCGCAAATAACAGACTCTGTAATTTGTGTACCCACGATTGGACTTGAAACCACTGAAAGATGGACGAGTTTATTAGCATTTTTATCTCGGAGTTTTTGGAAAGTGGCGAGCAACTGGCCAATACACGGCGACAACAGCGCACCTATCCCACCGTCGATATTTACGACTTGAGCGAAACTGAAGTCATTAAAAACTTCAGATTAGATAAAGATTTAATAAGGGTTCTAATAGATCTATTGGCTCCTGTGATTCAGGATACCACGAAAATAGACCTGAAAACGAAGGTAAATAATCGTCTGCTTCATAATTTTATTAGTCATGTATAACACTGTTCACTAAACTAACCTTACCCACCAAAAATACTAATTGCACACCCTAAAATACCTAAATTACTTATGTGCACCAAATTCTTTCTATTCTTTGGTGTACAATGGAATTTTTAGAGTACAAAAAAGTAGGTATTTGTAGTTATTTTTATCAACGAGTTGAATCAGTAAATGTTTTTGTTGTGAACTGGGGTATTTTTTCCCCTCCATGTTAAAATAAAAATTGTGAAATGTAAAACAGCACCCAATAATGATGTAACACAGAGTACATGTAAACATAACAAAAGTTTTGAAGGAACCGCAAAAAGGCGCAAATTCTGACACTGACAGACAGTCAACTGTCAATTCAAAAGTCAAACTTATTATTTTTACACTACTCGTTTCGTTTTATACTTAAATAATTAGGTTTAGTCAGCGTTTTAAAACAAAATCATTCATTAACTCATAGCTACCTAAAACGGAACGTGCGATTCTTCATAATGGTAACATTATCTCTAATCGACTCGACATTTTCGTGACATTTATTTCTATTTTGACTGAGAATACGGAATTCTGCTCAATTCGACATTTTTTGGTAGAGATAGAGATATTTTTAATAGACATAGAGATAGACTTACGATCTCGAACTCGAGATAAATGGCGAAAATCGAGAATTGGCCCCCTGATCGAAAAATCATAAGACGGAGCTCCCTCCGTCTTATGATTTTTCGATCAGGTCACGTGAAGAACCACGTTTAGAAGGAACCATTCATATTCAAGTTTGCACTCCCGGAGTGCAAACCGTTTTTTTTAATGCTTCTCTCAATAGCACGCTGTATTTTATTTGTATAGTGAAACTGAATTGGTCAAGTTCAAAACTATTAACTACATACCTACATTATAAAACCTGAGAGGTGAAGAGATCATAATTAGGTGTTATGTAACACGTAATAAGCCTTTAATTGTCCCAGTGCAGGGCAAAGGCGTCTTCTTATACTGAATTAAGTAGTTAAGCTAATTACTCAACAGACCTTTAGGTATAATTATGGAGCAGTAGAGCTCTTCGTGAATACCCACATCCGGAGAAGTATTACCACCATACCTATTTCTGCCGCCAAGCGTTTCTGTGCTTTGTTTTGAAGGGTATCTACATATGGGTGAGGGTTTTCATGAACATTCACGCCACCAGTTGGCGCCACTTCGACAAGAGGTCTTCCATTTCGACAATGAATATACAGGTCGATTTTAAAGAGTCTGACGTGGTGACATTTGGAACTAAATATTTTAGTTAAGTAATGCAGACCTATAATGGTGGAACTACTTTGCTGACAAGTGCTATTTGGTTTTGAGTCTCCCACAAGCAGCGTTGTTAACAATTTGTTTAAATTCTTTTACTCATTTCCCATTCGAAGTGACCTAAGTGCTGTGTGTGAGTGGCGTCCTCATTTTTTCCAAACGATGATGACCTTCATCATTCGTTTCATTCATTCGTTCATCATTCAGTCATGTCTAAAAAAAAAAATAGGCGCTTTGACACTTTTGACAGGTGCCCGGACCTGACGTATCAGTGCTGCCATCTAGTGAACGTAATTTCAAAACACCCTTATCATTATGAGAGGCTGAAGAATGACTAAAGACAATCATCCTCTCCTTTTACTGAAATGAGAATATTATGACAATCAACCATCTTCATCAGTCTAGAAAAATTAATTGTAGCAGTTTCATCGTTATTAGCAGACTCAAGGACGCAGCTGCCCTCTATTAATCTGAATAACAAATTAATACCTAATTTATTCATCATTAAAATCGTATTAATTTAAAAACTATTTTAAGAAGACCCGGATTTGAAGCTTATGATTTCAATGCACGATTTTCTGCCTTTTTGGTCTTGTCATTGCTGGTGGAAATTCTCGGAAGCAACTCGGAGTCTGGATTTGTGCCCAATTAAGGACAATAGCCTCTAATCCAAATAACTTTGAACATTACTGAAATGTCAGTGTGCGCGCGTCCGGGGAATAATGGCGAATAATGGCGTAATCATTTTGTGGCGGATATAAAGATTAAAACAGATAATTGATACCGATTTTTCGATCGAATATCCCTGAAAGAAATGGCTTCTTAAACTCTTCAACGATGAAACAGAAAACATTTATACAAAGTTATGTTATAATAATAATAAGCAACATCTTATAGACCAAGTCTACTCCTAAGCTCACGTTCACAACACACACACACCCAAACACACTCACACCCTTGAACACATACTCACACTACACACGCTTGCTTAGTTTTCATTGATTTCATGATAATTGGATAGTTTTTTTTTTTTATTATATTTTGTTTCGAACTACGCATCATACTGACGTCACGCAATATCCAGCATCGCGCAAGCAGGGTTTACCGCGCGTCTAGCATATAAACGACGTCCCGACATCAATCGTCGGGCAGTAGTCCACCAGACACATTACCCTTCTGGTCAGAGAATCCACCCTTTTCTTTAGAGGATGAGTAAACTTTACACCCTAATACTTATTATTTTATTTTATTGATCTCGTAATGATTATTTTATTTAGCTTTGTTTGTGCTCACGCTGATGGTATTTTTTATTTTGGTTGATTTAGCTCGTGGCTAAGTAATAGCAGCCGCATGGGTTGATCCAAACAAGCAAGCTACGCTTGCCGGGGTTGGTCCGTGGATGGGTGACCATCTTTACATACCGAGACTCCTCCGTGCCTCGGAAAGGATGTTAAGTCGTTGGTCCCGGCTGTCATTCGTGGATCTTTGACAGTCGTTACGGGTCGTCAGAAGACAGAAAGTCTGACAACCAGTCTTTCCAAGGGGTATAGAGGCAGAGGTCTGAGTATTTTATGGAGCGACTGCCAGATAGGCAGTCGCTCCATAAAATACTGGTATTCAGCTGCATCCGGTTAGACTGGAAGCTGACCCCAAAATAGTTGGCTAGGCAGATTTATTGATTTTAGTTCAGTTTAATTTTAGTTCAGTAGTTTTAGTTAATATGCAATAATCACTATGTACTATCCTTAACTCTGAAAATGTCGCAATTCTGACCCCCAAGATACAGGCAAATGCCTAGATTGAGGTCACAGTCCAATCTGTTCTTGTACATCCTGATTATAAATAAAAATAAAAATAAACAATTTTATTATTACACAGACATGAATACATTTTGGTGACTAGATAAATATGATAATATTCAAAATAATAAAAACAAGTATATTTGATTATGACGTAGACTCTATTTTTCTGCTAGATCTGGTTCTATAATCAATACCTAATAGTCCAAATTTTTTATCTAGTCGATTTCATCTAGTAAATAAATAATCCGGTAGACCTTACGTCAGTGGTAACCAGCAGTGATAGCCAAGTGGTGTGACCGTCGGACTGCCAAGCCATAGGTCTCGAGTTCGAACCCAAGGCACGCACCTCTGACTTTTGATTCATGTGCGTATTGTATAGTTATCACTTGTTTCAATAACGGTGAGGAAAAACATCGTTAGTAAAATGTCTGAGAGATATTTCTCGACGGCATTTGAAGCCAAGTCAGAGGCCCATGGGCGTTATAAACACTGACAACAGGTTAGTCATTAACCACCATGAAAAAGAAAATAAAGTGGTAACAAAATTAGTTCTTATAAGCTGGCTTCTTATTGTATTGAAACTCTGTTCTAAGCTTGTCCAGCTCATGGTCTAAATCTTACCACTGATCGTACTGTCTTCTGCATGTACGTAATAAATGCCTATAATTTTATTTTATTTTTTCTTTGTAGAGTGAGTGCCAAATAAAATGTTGGACCTGACCTTTGTCGTGTCCTTAGATTTACTCGTTTGATGTCAAAATGTCATTTATTTATTCAAAATTATTAACGGAAGTGGGTTTTTTTATGTTAGCCTACACTGTGAGCAAAGGCCTCCCCCAAATCCTTCCAAACATCCTTTTCCAGGGTCAGAAAATAGGACGTATTCTAGTGTTAATTGATCCAATTGTATCCTGATAATCTGTTCCTCATAAATAAAGCAGGCAGCTAAAGAGGCAACTAAAGAATTAAAGATATAAAAAATAAAAACCCATCAACGACAAAAACGCCAACTAAAAAGGTATAAACTAGACATCACAGACAGATAAATTAAAAATCCAGAGTCATACGTCGTGTTAGGACATCGAACCGATTGCGTGTAATGATTACGGTTTATTTTTATTCATTGCCCTAACACGACGTGTCCCTTCCGATTTTTAATTTCTGTCTGTGATGTCTTGTTTATACCTTTTTTAGTTGACGTTTTTGTCGTCATTGGGTTTTAGTTTTTATAAATTTTATTTTTATTTAAATAAATAATATCTAATAATTTATTGGGGGTTTTTTTTTTCTTAGTTCATGACTTGTCCTCTAGAGGACCCCATAATCATAATAATGTGGCGATTAAGACCTCATGTATCAAATTATGATGAGAAGTTATGAGGGAACCAACTCTCGGGCAACAGCTGGTTAAAGATAGAAGTGACTAGCTGCGCCTCGGTTTCACCCGCATAAGTCTTGATCCCGTCGGCAAAACAGGATTAAAAGTAGCTTCTCAAATTTCATCAAAATCCGTTCAGCTGTTTTAGTGTGAAAGCGTAAGAAACAAATAAACAAACACATTTATAAAATTAGATGATGTAACTGTTCGCCAAGTCACCTTTGCAGACGTCAATGGGTTCACGACTATTATCAAATAATTATTACTTAAAAGTCATCTAGTTCAAGATCATTTCTACCCGACTACGGCGAAGCAAAAAGGAGGGTTATGATTTTGACCGTATGTATATGTATGAATGACTGCCTCGTTGGTCTAGTGGTCGCAACCGCTACTGCTGAACATGAGGTCCTGGGTTCGATTCCCGGGTCGGGCAGTGTTATAGAGTTTGTCTTTCTGGAATTTCTCAGTGGCAGCCTGGTGTCTGGAACAAAATCAAAATCAAATTCAAAATATCTTTATTGTTATTTTGATTTTTTGATTGTATGTTGTATATTATATGTTTGTTACCGGTCTTAACAAAAAAAAAGTTCCAATATGTCCTGCCTAATAGGCATACAATAATTATGTATTGGCATTAAATTTAAAATTATTTCACATGTCTAATTTAGTTATTATAAATGTCAAAATACAGTTAAATTAAATGTTTAAACAAATCAATCAATAATATTCAAGAAATCTTGGATTGTATAGAATGCATTATCAATTAAAAAGTTTCGTAATTTATTTTTAAATACTTGAAGTTCCTTAGTGCTGAGTATGTCAATAGGTATTTTATTGTATATTTTTGATGCAATGCCAAAGAAGCTTTTGTTAAACAGAGCCGTTTTATGTAGTACCTACATTAGAAATTTTTAACATAAATGTTTTTGGATTTGTGCTTAGTTGATGGCAATAGGCTCGCCCACTATTAAGTGGGACTTAAACACTACTGGCGAAATGTGGGTGTGTGGTGTGGTATGTGTGGCGGATATGAGGGTATAAGAGTATACCTACACCACTGCTTAACCCTTTGAGGAAAGAAGGCGTTATGTTATGTGTTTCTTTTTCCTATTACTTATTAAATTTTTCATAGCTTTGTCAGCACCCTGGTCAGCCCCGGGGTGAGCTTTTCTCATAATTAAATTCATGCCAATACGAAAAAAGATCGATTCGCTTTGCTGGATTCGTTTTCTCCTCTACTGATCGTTATGTCTCGTCTACCGTATTTCTCATGACAATGTTTATTCTATTTATATGTAACTATGTATAGTTACTTTCGTGTTATAGATCCCTTATGTTGCACCTGCCATGTTTCACCTAAGTCCGCCTTTGTACGTTTTTTTTTTGTTGACTTGAGCATAAAGTTTTGATAAATAAATAAATAAAAGCATAAAAATCTCAATAAACAAATATAATCATGTAGCATCGTCACCTTAACCTATTAATTGCGGACTTCACATATTTGTTAAGGAAACAATTTAAAAACGTGATATAATGACATAACATATATTATACTATTACGACAATTGTGCCTCGTAATAATTGTTTTATATGTAATAATGGTACGTGTAAGATACTAGGAACGTGACTTTGAGATAATTTAGTATGACGCTCTTTTACTTAAAGGTGTAAGCAGATGGAGGTGTAAGACAAGTAATAATAACTGAAATATAAGTTCGACGTGACTTAAATTAAAATCTAGCATGTTATTTAATACATTTACACTAAACAAAATATGGAGAGACAAAAATATCACAACAAAACTCCAGCACGCGTAGACCGCCATAGAAACGGGTTTTTTGTCGACGAAAGAATAGACAAAATGAAAGATTGTGATTTATCTGTCATTTTGTCAATTCTTCCGTCGACAAAACCCGTTTCTGTTGTGGTCATGCTAAATGTGCTGGTCCGGGACACTTGTCTTCTCAATATTACTCTATGGGGCATAGACTTGGACGACCTAGTGTACCGACAGGCAAAGACTTGACCCCTTCGAAATGTGGTGCCGGCGCCGCCTATTACGGATACCATGGACAGCCCACAGCGCAAATGTCTCGATAAGGATCGAGACATTTGCGCTGTGGGCTGTCCAACATCTCAAACTAGTGAAAGCACCAAAACCTGACTTCAACCTGCCGGCAACGTGTCGTGAGATACTTCAGCCACATTGCTCGCAGAGGTACCAACATCATGGAATGTCTAATGGCGACTGGAAAAATAGAGAGAAACAGACTTAGAGGCCGAAGCCCAAAACGGTGGTCGGTTCAAAATAATATCCGAGCAATAGGCGATACCTATCTGCGCCCCACTCTACCAGGGCGCGTAGCATGACAACCATAGAAACGGTATTTCTACGGGTTTTGTCGACGGAAGAATAGACATAATTACAGATTTACTTTACTTTATTTTATTACTTTATCTTTTACTTTATTTGTATATCTATAATTTTGTCTATTCTTCCGTCGACAAAACTCGTTTATATTGTGGTCATGCTAATAGTGCAGGCCACTGATAGTAACAGATGGAAAAAGACGTTTGAAAATTTTATACGGAGTCACGATTCTCAGCAGCGAGTGAGCGATTGATCATCGAATACTTTATAATCGATGATAAATGGAATGAATATACTCTGCACACTTGGCGAATGAGAGCTAGAGTGAAAAAATTACACTTTTGCTAGAGTAGATACAATACGTGCCAATAAAGATGAGACTTGACACACCACGTGGTTTGACTTGCGCAGTAGACTATTTATAGGGCTCTTTAGCGGTATGAGGGCCCCGCCAGGGCGTCATCAAAGAGCGCGGGAGGCGCGGTCAAGTCTCATGTTTCGTGGCGCGTATTGTACCAATGTGTTTTATTCTTTGAGTTACCCTCAAACGTTTTTAATTTATTAAATTGCGCCTAATATTTAATACATGATAATTATACAGCAAAAGGATCTTCGTTCCAATGGGGTGCCCCCCGACACCTTACAAATTATTATTGTCCGCCATTCGTATTTGATAAATAGTTTATAAAAATAATACAAGACAAAAATACAAGTTTCAAAGAACATGAATTAAAAAGAATAGAACCAGAAACACTTGAAAACATTAATTAATGAAATGCAAATTTTCAAGTTGACCTTTTAAATTTTTTAAATATCATTAATATTATCATCAAATGTTAGAATACGAGTTGAGATTTAAGTATAATAAACATATAGGTATTCAAATCTTGTGTATATTTAACTTATTTTCTCCGATTGTTTTTGTGAAAGCGTTTTCAAGTTTTAGGGACAGCCAGAAGCCCGAAAATCTGACAACCAGTCTTTCTATGGGGTATTGTTCGGTGTTACCCAGTAACCGGGTTGTAAAGGTCAGATTGGCGGTTACTCCATGTAAAATACTGGTATTCAGCTACATTTGGCTAGACTTGAAGTCGACCCGTCATGGTTGAAGAGTTTTCTAACAATATTTTTCTTTGTTTCAGGTCTTTTCATTCTGCTGATGCTGGGATTCTTTGCACTATCAGCTGGGTGTTTTATACTGTTTACAAAGCCGTATGACTTCTTTTTCAAACAGGTTTGTTTTATTTACTACTTTATTTTTCACAGTTTTTGAATTTCACTGAGTTTTGGGACCACGGATTTTTGTCAACCTACCAAGCTTGCAGACTGTCTTATTTTTAAACTCACAAAGTTTTTGGTCTTAGGAACACTAGGTTTTTAATATGATTATTAATTTTGAAATTCACTATGTGAGATTCACTGAGTGTTTTAAAATCACTGAATGTTCAAAATTCACTAGGATAAAATTCCTAATATTGCCTAATATTATATTCCTATATATAATATTATTATATTATATACATTAATATTCTTATATATAATTTTACAATTTCAGAAAGTGGTTTTATCCGATGGCGGCGAAATCTTCGAAATGTGGAGGAAACCAGAAGTTGAGCTATATACCAAAGTATTTCTATTCAACGTCACAAATGCTGAGGAGTACATGGCTGGCATAGATGACAAAATCAAGGTCAAAGAAGTCGGACCATATGTTTACAGGTAAGTCCTTAAAATACAACAGCATAAGTACAATGTATATATAGTACACCCACATTTCGCCAGTTATGTTTAAGTTCCATGTAATATTCAACATTAATGGGGGCGAACCTATTGCCACCATCGGACATGATGGAAAAATCCAAAAACACTGCTCGACCTGAGGAATCGGACCCAGGACCTCATGCTCAGCTCTTGCGATAACTAGCAACGAGGCAGTCCTTAAAACGTGTTTAAAAAATAAAAATAAAACAAATAGGTTATGCCATTTTTGGAGGTGGCTGATGTGATTCTCTAATCATCACTTCGAAATTCGAACGAGGTCTCGTGTCCGCGATGATTTACTTTAAAAATGTGTTCGCTTTCAAATTGTAAGGTGCCAAATGAACTTTACTGTTAGCGCAGGGTCCTTCCTGCGCACGAAAAAGAGTAAAGAGTGTGTAAAAGAGTGGACTGTATTTTAGGCAATGGCTTATTACCGTGCTTAACAAATTTTAACACTGTCCCGGATAAAAATAATATTAAATTAAAGAGGAGCGTCCGTCGCGGTGGAGTCCGCGGAAGCGAGCGGTCTACAGGGGCCGTATTATGACGTATTAATGCCACCTTTATTCCAGTGTGAGTGAGAGATGGAGCTAATGAGGCCGCTAGCACCATTCTTTTTTCGCAGTGGAATAATGATGGCATTAATACTTCATAATAATGCCCCAGGCCGAGCCGTGTTGCTGGCGCACCCCGCCTCAGCTTGCCGTTGACTCGCGGATCACGCTGCCGCCGGCGCGTGCAGACTGCGTGCAGTGTTCGTTCCTAACATTACAGAATGGCACTCCTGTGAATCAGTTCAGAGAGCGGAAAAATACAGTTTGACTGTATTACGAAATTGCTTCTTGGCAACAAGAATTATAAATATTTTGTTTTACTTCTTAACTATCCTCAATAATTAAAAAAAAAAAAAACATTTCTAGTAGCAATTAAAAAGATGATCCTTAATTATATATTCACCATAAAACTATTTATTCTGATACTTCTAATTATTTCCTATTCAGAGAACTAATTACGTTACTTCTAACTAAAAAAATACCTACCTACTACCTAATTAAATTACCTAATGTCTTGTACTAATAAAAAAACCTTCACAAGTAATGATTGAATGACTGGTGCAACCTGAGGGCTAGACAAGTGACAATCGTTTTCAAAGCGTTTAGTATTTCTGCGACTTACAACAGGCTTGACATAAGCTTTTCGCTAGCCCTTGCTTTTGGCCCAGTGGTGGCCCAGTGGTGGCCCAGTGGTGGCCCAGTGGTGGCCCAGTGGTGGCCCAGTGGTGGCCCAGTGGTGCCCCAGTGGTGGCCTTGTGGTGGCCCAGTGGTGGCCCAGTGGTGGCCCAGTGGTGCCCCAGTGTTGGCCCAGTGGTGCCCCAGTGGTGGCCTTGTGGTGGCTCAGTGGTAGCCCAGTGGTGGCCCAGTGGTGGCCCAGTGGTGGCCCAGTGGTGGCCCAGTGGTGGCCCAGTGGTGGCCTAGTGGTACCCCAGTGGTGGCCCAAAGGTGCCCCAGTGGTGGGCCAGTGGTGGCTCAGTGGTGAACTAATGTTGGCCCAAAGGTGCCCCAGTGGTGGCTCAGTGGTGGCTCAGTGGTGGCCCAGTGGTGGCCCAGTGGTGGCCCAGTGGTGGCCTAGTGGTGCCCCAGTGGTGGCCCAAAGGTGCCCCAGTTGTGGCCCAAAGGTGCCCCAGTAGTGGGCCAGTGGTGGCTCAGTGGTGGTCTAAAGTTGGCCCAAAGGTGCCCCAGTGGTGGCTCAATGGTGGCCCAATGTTGGCCCAGTGTTGGCCCAGTGGGTTCGAACCCAAGCAAGTACTCGAAATTTGAAGACATGTCACCTCCACCAACCCGCACTGGGCCCGCGTGATGGATTACAGCCCAGCCACAGAAAGTGGAGGCCTGTGTCCATTATAGGCTGATTCTGCTATCGCTGATAGAATGTCACTTTGTCCAGGCCTTCTGGACAGTCAGATCCGCTACCATATTGCTGACTGGTTAATGATATTATCACAACATGAATTCTTGATTACCTCTTTCCTAGGATAATTTTGATAAAAGCAGAAGTATTTAATTGATAATAGCCCTACGGGTCAATCCATAAGATTAAGCTACGCAGGTTGGTCTGTGGATGGGAGACCATCTTTACGTGGCTCGGAAAGCACGTTAGGCCGTTGGTCCCGGCTGTTATTCATGGATCTTTGACAGTCGTTACGGGTCACTAGAAGCCCGAAAGACTAACAACCAGTCTTAACAAGGGGTATCGTATCAGGATAGGTCAGATAGGCAGTCGCTCCTTGTAAAATACTGGTTAGACTGGAAGCTGACCCAAACATAGTTGAGAAAAGCCTAGAGAGATGATGATGACCTCACTTACTTCTTCAAGAAATACAAGATATTATTTTTCTTTTTCAGAGAATTTCTGGAACATAAAGTGGTGAATTTCAACGAAAATGGAACGTTGTCTGCTATCCCTAAGCATCCCCTGTCCTGGGTTGAGGAGTTATCTGAAGGAAACCAGGAGAATGACACTCTCTACTTACCTCACATCGCACTGCTGGTGAGTTTTTTTTTTTTTTTTTAAATGATAAACAAGTAGACTGCCCAGTGGATAGCGGTTAGTCAGAAACCCGAAAGTCTGAGAACCAAAGTTACCAAGGGATATCGTGTTACCCAGTAACTGGGTTGTGGAGTTCAGGTAGGCAGTCGCTCCATGTAAAATACTAGGCAGATGATGAAGCAGGCGGCCCACCCGTACGCGTAACATGATCGCCATAGAAACCGGTTTTGTCGACGGAAGAATAGAAGAAATGACAGATTGTGTTGTGAATCTGTCATTTTGTCTATTCTTCCGTCGACAAAACCCGTTTCTATTGTGTTCTTGCAACGCGAGCTGATCATCCGGGCGTTGAAGGGCGCTTAACGATCTCTAGCCACCTTAAGGAGGGGTCTGCGGGCAGCGAAAAAGAAACAGTATTGTTTTAGTCGGAGTCCGATATAACCTCCCGTTCTTCCCAGATTTTGTTTTGCGTTACAAACGTACATTTTTCCAGTTGGAGAATTGACCATGACGTATATCGATGTATGGGAAAACATGTTTTCCAACTACAATGTAAAGTTTGTTTTTGAGAAAAATTAATCCCAACTATGGAGTCCTTCATTGTGCGTGGTGCGCACTTGACACACACTTGGCCGGTTTCTCGTCTTATTGTGACCTTGGAAATAATTTATAATACTTGATTTTCTTGGAAATAATTTTATTTTAGTTACAAATTTCACCCTACGTACATACCTACCCTACCGGGATAAAGTATCCTATGTCCGTCTCCTGGTTCTAAGCTACCTCTCCACCAATTTTCAGCCAAATCGGTCCAACCGTTCTTGAGTTATAAATAGTGTAACTAACACGACTTTCTTTTACATATATACAGATTAATAAATCGTTGACATTTCATAATTTATGTCAAATCATAATAACATTTGCTCTTTGTAGTATTTTTAATCATCGTCTACCAAGCTTTATCCCAACAATGTTGGGGTCGGCTTCCAGTCTAACCGGTTGCAGATAAATACCAGTATTTTACTTTGAAATATTTTAAATTAAAATACTGCTTAGATGACTGCTTCGTTGGTCTAGGGGTCGCGAGTGCGACTGCTGAGCACGCAGTCCTGGGTTCGATTCGCGGGTCGAGCAGTGTTATTGGGTTTTTCTCTCTAAAAATTCTCATTATCAGACCGGAGTCTGGATTTGTGTTTGCGCTTGATGACAGTAGGCTCGCCCCTATTACATTGGACTTCATAATTACCGAAATGTGGGTGTTGTACTATAGGTATACCCCTGCTTAACCCTTCGAAGAATACAGGCGTGATATTATGTTCTCTCTCTCCCTTTTGTTTTGGTGGTCTATTCTGTAATAATCTCACGGTGAAAACCTAGGTGAAGTGAGCTGTCATTCCACCTGCTGCTAGGGACTGACAGCTCACTCCGAGCTCACTTCACCTAAGTTTTCATGGTGAGATGGTTACAGAACTAAATAGCACTGCTGGTGTCAGAGTTTTTATGCCATCCATGAGCCTCTGACTTGGGTTCACATTCCGTTGAGAAGTATCTCTGTGGCATTCCGGTTTCCTCACGATGTTTTCCTTCACCGTTTTTGAAGCAAGTGATAATTACACAATACGCACATTAATCCGAAAAATCAGAGTTCTTTGGGTTTGAACTCGAGATCCATGACTTGGCAGTCCAACGTTCACACCACTAGGCTATCATCACTGCTACTAATTATGAGATATAATATCCTAATTAGGGTATAATTACCAATTTGTGCGAGCGACCATAATTGAAACAATAGAATTAACGAAGGACTTAATTAAGTCAAATACCTTCTGACATTAATGCAATAATATTGTACAAATTACTGGTATATAAGAGCTTAGTTATAAAATGATGGATGAGTGCGTAATAAATGAAATCATTACCTTGCAATGATCAATCATTCGATCTATTATTAGAACTCTAAAGTTGTTTTCAATAAAAACATGTAGGTATATTTTAAAAGATGATTACTACGTACGTAGGTACATTTTATTTTGCACAAGATACTCACGATTACTGTGTCGTTTTAATCAGTATAGGACTCGAAAATTTTACAGGAAGAACAAAAGAATCATTCATATGAAATCCGCTGCAAACAAGATAAACTAGGTCTAAGATCTGCAGAGGAATAAACTCTATTCATCTGTTTAATGAATGAAAAGATGGTGGATGTTATATTTTTTTGTAATTGGAAACAAGGAGGGACATAGCTCTTACTACCTATATTTTCAAATTCAAGACTTCAAACCCAGGTATATTAAAAGAAATGAACCTGTGTGTGCCCGACAATTATGTATTGCGAAGGTGGCCACGGCTTTTGGCAGTGCCCAGTAGTACGACTGTACGACCAATCTACTGGGTAAAGCCCCTATAATGCGTACTTTGCGTGTATTTAATGACGTAGCAGACAGCATAGATGTTTTTACTTGTTCTCTGAGTGAGTTCACAAAAACCACGATGTACAGAATATGTTATGGTACCTAAATAATAAAACTGTAATTATGGCCACACTATTGAATTAGGAAATTCCTGTAATGAGTGATGATGAGTTAATAAATAAATATGAAATTTAGTACCTATGTTAAAATATATAGTATGGCTAAAAAAAACCTAAAATTTGCATTCGTTTAGCGATCGTTTTACGAGTGATCCATTGATATAATCACTTATGGCTATTGGGCGCCAAGAACATTCCCAAACTTAGGTGGCCAAGTAGTCACCTATTTAGGTCATTACTCTGACTTGACTAACAATTGGCAAAAGTCGAGTTCATTGCAAAGGTTCTCCTTGAAAAGCTCTTTAATTGGTAGGTAAGTATAATATATCTTGCAATGTTTGATAAAAGTAATTTTTGAATTTTTTTTTTAAATCACATTCTGGCCAGGAATTTTTTAGCCAACCCACTCGCGATATATTTTCTAACATACTAAATTTGATTTAAAATACTTTCAGACGTACAGCTCGTTCTTCTGCGGATCCTATGCTATTAGATGAATACTCTTATTTGCGGCTACATTTATAATCAAATAAAATTTGGTATTTATTATTTCCTAAGTTACTCATTAAGTTTCTGTAATTATGGAAACATTACATCATTTTGCCAATTAGACTGTAATATCCATCGATACGACTTATTTAAGATTTGGCAAAAAACTTGACACCATTGATAATATTTCTTTCTTGTTTGTTGGTTACACTTCCACGCTGAAACGGCTGAATGGTTTTGGATGAAACTTGGGCAGACCATGACTAGGATACTTTTCATCCCGATATTCCCACGGAATCGAGACAGACTTAATCCGCCACTAACTGCAGGCTGTACTGACTGGACCTCGGCTATGTGACCCTGTATGACCTAAAGGCTGGATCCGACCATAAGGCGCTACCCCGAGCTAAGCGGCGCCCTCATTGAATAAATACCAAAATCACCAAAAACGGCCGTTTTTTACACTTTTGCTATCTACTTTGGATACGAAACACTTGAGTCCTGTTTTAACAACATAACAATACTTTATCCTCTTTGTAACACACTCCAAGTTTCAATTATTTTATCTTTATTTTCTATGCTATGCTATGATTTTTTTTTTTCAATTAGGGCCACTTAGCTCGGGGTAGCGCCTTAAGAAAGCCCGCGAAAAATTGTGGAACTCTTTTTTTTAATGCAATAACATAGACCGTGCGCAGTAGCACCGAGTCAAAGACTTCAGTGGTGGCGCGGACTCTTAAACGTGTTGTTTATTATTACACTCATTCAAAATGATCTAAGCGACATTTTTGTATTAATTCTAAACTGGAGAATAATAATCAAGACGTGTTTACCAACGGGTTTCATATATTTATAAATACTTTTATTAGCTATTTAGATAATTTATGTACAGATTAACCGTTTTGTTGCTAAATTTGGCTTGGAATTCGCTATGGAACTTGCTAGAGACTTAATTATCACGAAATTTTATGAGTTAAAGTGATATCACATAAGATTTTCCACCGTGTTTCCAATGAGGCAATTTGTGAACGCTCTCCCCGCGCGGGTGCGAAGCGAGCTAGCCACGACTACACGACGTGTTCTCCGCGTTTTCACAATTATTGTACTTTCGCTTGTCTCACTCTGTCTTGTACACTAATATCTTATCACACGTGACGTGCTCGCTACGTACACGCAATGAGAGCGTTAAACAATCGCTTCACTGGAAATACGCTCGCAAATCGTCAGTGTGTGTGAGTAAGATTAAGGGCCTTACCCTTAATCTTACTCTATAATCATAGTATTTATTTAAACTTTTCACACAAAAAAAAAGTATAAAGGCGGACTTGGTGCCTTAGGCATTCTCTACCAGTCAACCAAGAGTGGTGAAGAGATTAGATGGCAGGTGCTCTGTTTGAGAGGAACAAACAAAAATCAATAGTAATACTGCGATAAACCCTGAGTTCAAACCCTGGAACCAAGGCAGTCAAATAACAAATATTTATTTCACTTCTCATGCTCTGATAGAGCTTATATAAGTGCATTAACGTATCTACTTATAAATTTATTTATGTATTAAGGCAAAGAAAATGAGCCATACAGCCAAACACAATAAGAAGTTCATAGATAGAATTTGTTATTTTATAATATTTACTTTAATTTATTTGCCTTATGTGTTTTTTAAGACATAAATACCGTTAATATGCTGGGAAAAACAATTTCCTTCAGTATTCAAAACTGTACTAATTTTAGTTTGAATTTTAATTAAAGAAATGTTATGTTATACTAAGTACCTACTGTTTTATTTCCTCGCAATCGAAGTGAAAAGCAGAGTTTATAACTCGTCCACAAAACCATTTTATGCTCGACATTACTATCAGCCCTCGCCTTCGTCTCGGGCTGCTACAAGTCTCGGTTAAAAATGGTCCGTTTTGTGCACTTGTTGTAAAATCTACTAAGTTGACTTACAGCTAAAATAATGTGAATAAACAAGAACATAATCAATAGAAAGCCCAAATATTAACTTAATTAATATTTTACTCTTTAGCATAAAAAGTCTATAATTTTCCCCACTGCTGGGACGCAGGCCTATAATTTTTTTGGTTTGTCTAGTTAATCCAATTGATATGATTGCATAAAATCCAGAACCTACTACTAATTGGGAGAAGACTCTGGCCCCCAACACAGGTGTTTTACCTTGCGCAGGAGTCATGGCTTCATCTTGTTTGTACACATTTTTTATGCCAATAAAAATTATTTATTTATTACTTTTGAACGTCAAAATTAACAAGAAAATAGAATTCTTTCTAGTGGATTCCATAGGGTAGTTTCGTATGGAGAAGAATCCGCAAGAAACACCACAGTTACTCTTTTAAAATGTTATACAATATTTAATAATCGTTAGTTACAAAGGTCTTAAAACTATGTTAGTCATCATTTATAATATTCAAAATACAAATAATAAAATCACTCAGTCAAAAAATCACACTGTCATCTCGTTACGTGAATCTGGATGAGAGATTATCCTTAGGATTCGGTTGGCGCTCCACCGAATCCGGCGCATCATAGAAGCTGGGGCCCAAGTCTGCTATTTTTATAAATTCGTAATTCCAACACGATCCCATTGTCATTTTGCTAAAAGTTCGTAATCTGCTAAATTCATAATGGTCGATCATTGGTTGATCATTGTATTCCTATCAAACACGATACTCGTAACGAATTAATAGAAATGACTGCACAATGACGTTCTCGTGGTAGGTCACTGATCAAAGGAACTGTCAATTTTTTTGCAGATTACCGCTTAAGTCAGTCATTCATTTTTCATTATGTACGAGATTACCAATATGTGACATTTCTTTCAATGGATTGTCAGTGGCTGACCATTGGAAAGTCATAATGACGCCAATATGTTAGTAGATTACCAAACTTGTCAAAATCAACAATTATGAAATCAATGATAGACCATTCTGACACTATTGTAATAGCAGACTTGAGGCCCTGTTTTCTTACGCATCGTAAAAGTCATCGACTCTTGCGTCAGCAAACATGGCCGTCTGCAGAATTGAATCCGAATATAATACGGAATAATGTGATGTAATCGGTAGGATATAGGGACAGAACTAAATTTACCAACGAGTTATTTCACTAGCATATTAATCTATTCCTACTCTAAATCGGAAGGACATAAGCTTGAGGAAACACTTGAAGAATGTAAACATTTCCATACTAGTCAGTTAGTTGCTCAATTTTAAGGACGGGCCATATTGCAACATTCAAGGTTTGCACCGTGGAAAGCATTTGTGTGTGTCGAAATGTGTTCATGAGTTACCAATGTGCAATACTTATATTAATACACGCTGATTATCATAGATCGGAGATAAGTTTCTGCTCCTCCGGGATCCTACTTTCTTTTAACACTAGGCAGTTCGGTTTGTCTGAAAATACTTAGACACATTACATTATATTTTGAAGATTCTCAAAATAAACACAGATTTTTGGTCAAATTCAAAAGTCTTTTATTCAAACTAGGCTGAGAAATCAGAACTTTTCAAACGTCAAAATTTACATAAGACAGTCCTCCAAAAACGCCCGCCCTTCACCACTTCCTAGTGCTTTAGCTGGGAAGAAGAAGTGGCCCAACAAACTCCCCAGCTGCACAGCTGTCTGAATTGTTAGAAAAACTTGATTCTACTAAAAGTACTTATGCAAAACAATTTACATAACGCAACATAAAACATTAAATTAAATATTTTCTATATGTCACCTAGCACACGCCAACATACCAACAAAAAAGTAAAAATAACTTAATACCCGAATGAATGCCAGGCATAAAGGGCGTGCCCGTTTACATATAGCTATTAAAGCTGTAGCTCGGAAATGACAAATGATAAACTAGGACCACCGAAGTAAAAATAAATAAACAGTTAATTACAACAAAAACCATGGTCAGCAAGACGACCAGTCACCACGAGCAGTAGTTTTGAACCTAGATAAGCGCTTTACTTTGTGTAAACTATTTTATCACCAATGCTCTCAAAAAGGTGAAGGAAAACGTAGTAAGGAAAACAGTATATTGTCCCAACCAAATATATGAAGATAGCGACATCCACCAACCCATACCTACTGCTGGGCCAGCGTTGTGAATGACGGCCCACTGCCTCTCAAATAGAGGAAGCCTGTGTCCTAGCCACTGCTGGGAAGAACCCGGTTCTTCTATTTCAGGAACACAATAGGCTAATTCTGCTGTTATTATCTCCTGCAAAAATAAAAAATTCAAAATTCAAAAGTCATTTATTCAAACGTCAAAATTACATAAGACAGTCCCCCAATACGCCCACCCTTCACCACTTCCTAGTGCTTTTGCTGGGAAGAAGAAGTGGCGCAACAAACTCCCCAGCAGCACAGCTGTCTGTTCAGTTAGGAAAAAAAAGTGATTCTATACAATAATTTATAAGATAATTTACATTACGCAAAATACAATTTAAATTATAAATTAATAGCCATATGACAGCTAGCACACGCCAATATACCAACCAAAAACATCGAGAACTATACTCAAGCAGAAATAAAAATAACTAAACGTAAACAATATCTAAAAAAAGAAAATAAAGCCTCCAGGCATAAAGGGCGTGCCCGCTTTAAAAATTACATAAGATTAGGTTACTTTTGTTTATAACCTCCATGGTGGCCTGTCTGATGGTTGTCGGCCTGTATATGTGCGCTAATCGCAAAAAGTTTTTCTGTTTTTCCGTTATTTTTGTCAAACACAGCTGTTGGCCGTCACGTCAACAGTCTACCGAGCTGAGCCGAGTCGGAAGAGAATCGGAGAGTTACGAGCGCGTAACTCTGCGACTCTTTTCGTTCTCTGCTCGGCGATTCCCTCTCTCTCTCTCTCTCACCGCGATGAGCTCGTAACAGCGTATACCTATAATATACAAAAAAGTTTCGATGCTTCACATCCTGCTAGGCTTCCCGTGACGGCAATTATTTTACTTTTCCTCCTGTCAGATATATCTTGATTTAGCTCAACAGTCACGGTTCATCTCAAGATATTATTTTTTTTTAAACCGTACGATGCCAGACAGGGTGAAGCCAACACATAAAACTAATTTTTACCTTGTTGTAATTCAGAATTGAGACGCGGGCTATTGGCAAAATACTCATATTCATGTACATATAATGTTCC
Source organism: Xanthia togata (assembly GCA_963853775.1). Lineage (NCBI taxonomy): Eukaryota > Metazoa > Arthropoda > Insecta > Lepidoptera > Noctuidae > Xanthia > Xanthia togata. The sequence continues at coordinate 5,435,213 of OY970817.1, read as the reverse complement.
ACTAGCAGCCGACCATAAATATTGCAAACACGAATAAGATATTCGTGTCAAGCGCATCCCACAATTTACTTGTAGGTATACAAATTGCATTTAATCATGTTTACACAAACAGTCAACACTGTTTAAATGTTAGGTATATTTACATAGTTATTTAGTAAAAACATAAGCTAAAATAAATACTCGTAAGTCGAAATACTATGAATTTCCTAATCTGGAATGCCAAGGAGTTGCAGCAATATATAGATAGTGCAATCCAGGACGACGCGTCGCACTCCGCTCCACTCCGCTCCGCTCAACTTACTGTATTGTAAGTTGTACTAAAGTACAACTTATACAATACAGTAATCACTGAGTGGGGCGCGTCGTCGTGGATTGCAGTATCTATAACTTATTCAAAAATAGGGCTTATCTTGATTGTAGACTTCTTTGTTAATGAGCTCGTCCGGGGAAGTGCTATCATCTGCCTGTCCTTGTCCGTTGTTACTTGGGGTTCTTCTTACTAACAAGCACTGTGGCGGCATCTACATTGAGACATGCAAATTACGTATCACACTGAAATCACGCAAAATCCTGCATCGCGCAAGCGAAGTTTACCGCGCGACTACCATGTGCACAATGTCCCAAACTTCCAAAGACCACAATTCCCAAAGACAAAGCTGAATAGTGTCATGTGCACCAGTACCGGAACACAGCAACGCTGCATGGCAGCAGTTCATGGTATGGTGGTACGAGTATGTACCTACTATAGAGGAACAGGCTATAAAGTTCACTCATGCTCCATAGAAAAGGGAGGATCCTCCGACCAGACGGGTGTCGTGTCTGATGGGCAACTGCCCGACGATTGTTGTTGGATAAAAATGGCGCATTTTTGTTATTTTTGGGGGGTCATATTTTCTTTACCAATAAGTTAAAAAAATAACAGGGACGTATGTACTATCGAAGAACTTCATATCTAAGCAGTTTGAAAACAAAATACTGTGAACACGATGACTACATAATGTTACCGCCCCGGTTTTATAGCGGCCGAGCGCTGCAAGCAGAAATAGTCCTTACGGTGTATAGATATGAACTTCTTCGATGGTACAGCAGACCTTGATTTTATGAAAAAGAAATGATTGCTCTAGTCTAGAGGCACGATTTAGAAAGAAAAAAGGGGAATACATTTGTATGGAGAATCGCAGGCCTTGTTCCCTCTTAAGGTCGTCATCCATCTAGCTAGGGCGCTTCCCACACTACGATATAATCTTAGGTAACAATCAAAATATGGATGTCCTATACATATTTCCCTGCCCCTTTTAAAAATTCCGCCATCATGTTTAAATATGACCGTAACCAACCATAACCAATTCCTCCACAGAGCATAGCCAATGTGGTCTCCCAAAAGGACATGTTCACACGTTTCGGTCTGAACAACCTGATCACCTTGACGAACTCAAAGCCTCTCGCCAAGATGACGGCTAAAGAGTTCATGATGGGGTACAAGTCGGAGCTGATGACCCTGGGCAACACGTTCCTGCCGGGCTGGATCTACTTCGATAAGCTGGGATTGATTGATCGGGTAAGTCTCTTTTAATTATGTTTCTTGATAATTACAAGTTTGTAGGATTAACTTGTTTAAAACAAACTCCTTTCCCTGCCTTAACCCAACTCTTCTCTCCCAGATGTACGACTTTGAAGGTGACTACGAGACGATCTTCACGGGCATCGATGACGTCAGGAACTCGGGTCTGATCGACACATACCGTGGGTCCACCGATCTACCCCAGTGGAACGGCAAGCACTGCTCCAACGTGCAGTACGCCTCTGATGGTACCAAATTCAGGGGAGGAGTTACCAAGAACGAGAGCATTCTGTTCTATAGGAAGAGCTTGTGCAGATCAGCTCCTTTGGTAAGTCAAACTTTATTTTTATAGTGCACTATACAAGTTCAAATAAAATTAGCTAATGAAACTCTGCTACAGGAATCAATATCGAAACACGATAAAACAAAAAAAAAAACAGATTGTTCAACTCTAACCTCCAGTGACAACACTACCAGCGGTCGTGTTGTTACTTGAACACCAGATAGTTAATTGATTCAAGCGTGACTTTGCGGAAATCCATTATATAAGTGAGGTTGTCAGGCGGTATGGCTCACTCTGCGTCCGGCGCTCCATGTGGCAACACGCCGTGTTCGGGTTCGGGACAAGTCAATCGTTATCCTGAGGATGCCTCGTTGTGAAGTAAAACAAGTGTCCAATTTTTACAGGATTTTTTATGACTCTTTAGGAATAGTTAAGCGGAATAGGTTACTAAATATATCTACGTCTATTGTATCTAAATTGAACACCCTAAAAATAAAATCGATAGTCTTTTTATTTGTATTTTGTCGTGTTTAGATATTGATACCCATTACTTCTGAGCAGTTTAGCTAGCAAATTTAATTTGACCCAATATAGTACATAGGTACCAATTCCGTGGCTACAAGGATCTTTTGGCGCCTGAATGACACTGACATTAAACATTTGTGAAATTGTCACAGAAAACGTGTAAACGAAATAAGAAAGGCGGTTAGTTCCGATTTCAGTCGCGCGCCAACAGAACCATGTAGCTTTGTAACCGTGTAAATCCTCGTGCAGACTAGCGCGACTCGAACAATTCAATGTCTAAGGAAACTTCACGGTATAACAATAACCGGTGTCGCGTCGCGCTAGTCTCCACGAAGTTTAAGGGTGTCCAGCACCCTAATTCCGTAACACATGATCAACCATAATCTGAATTATTTTGAAAGATATTGCTAATCCATTGCTTGATATGTTCGAAAAATGTGTCTGCTCGACAACGTAAATAACGTAATGAATGTTGTTGAACTGTCAAAATGAAACATATTGTGATTGATCGTGTTACGCGATCAGGATGCAATTATGCCAAAAAGTGCCGTAAAAAACTTTCAATAATTTTGATAATTGCGTCAGACTGCTATCCCTTACCAAAACCATTTTGGTAAGGGATAGCTTGAATTTAACCAAAACTATTCGCATTTCTTCAGAAATTGTTAAAAAAGATAAGCGTTGCTACATTCTTACATAATAAGGTAAAATAAATGATGAGATTCTCAATTTTAACATTTGGGTGAAGATCTTCCGATGATACAGAATGCTTCAATGAATGACACAAAAATTACCCATAGGAATATCACCTAATAGAAAAATAAAACAAAAAAATAATTTCCATTCAAAAATACATAATAATAGTTTAAAAATTGGGGCCAAAATATTTCATCATTATTTTAAAATGGACCAAAAGCTACGGCTTCCCAGGAAAGCGGTTCCGTCATATTATAGCTGCCGTCTGCACCTATTAAATCTGTCATTTTCACCAGTATTTGACAATACATTAAAGGTACAATTCCGTAGCCGAACGCAGGTGGCAAGTGCATGCTGCAGGAGACGTGGACGTGTCACCGCGACACTAGTTTCACTAGTTTCTATGAATTTCTATGAAACTCCTTCCGTAGCTAGCGACACAACGCCGTCGGCTTCATAGAAATACATAGAAACCAGTCGTGTCACGGCGACACGTCGCCTGCGGTCTGCTACGGAATTGTACCTTAAGGTGACAAAAACGCTCTCTATTCGTACAGTTTTTATTGTGTGACCGTTCACTGCTTTCTTAGAAAACCAAAGTTTTACAGAAATCAAAATTAACCTTCTCTTATTATCTTTGTTCAACAGATTCCCGTGGGCGAAGGCGAGAAGAGTGGTCTGAAAGGTTACAAGTACACCTTCCCTGAGCACATGTTGGACAACGGCAAACATATCAAGGAAAATGGGTGCTTCTGTAGAAATGGTGAGTACATAACTACATATATAACCTACAATCGGTGAATGAAACGGTTTTAGCAAAAACGGTTTTAGCAAAAACGATTTTTAGCAAAAAACAGTTTTAGCAAAAACGGTTTTAGCAAAAACGGTTTTTGTAACGTGCTCTAGCAAAAAATCTATGATAAACAACCTAAAATAGATTTATATCTCTTTCGTGAACTTTTTATTTTAATTTGGTTTTAATTTTAAAAGCATTCAGCTACCGACAACATACCTTCATGAAGTTTAATGGACATCGTATTATTTAAAATCGTGACGTTAGTTGGTAAGGTATCACTTGAGAGTGGCGAGTTCGATTTGGCTATTTTTTCTTTTTGATGTTCGTAATAGTCCGAATCAGGTTTTCATTGCAAGAAAAATTGGAAAAGTTTCTCCGAAAATTGTAAAAAAAAACTGAAAGTACTTTTTTCTATGGGATTTTTCTATGAACTCAAGACCATGTTGTCGGGACAGTTAATTTATTTATTACATTAGGGAAAACAAAAAGTAGTTTATTAAACATAAACAGAAAAATCTTAAAATTAAACTTAACAAGTAATTACCCACAAAATTTTCCACAGATTACTATTATATAATAAAAACAAGCTGTTAGCAAACGTTAACTGTAGCAGGGCTAACTTAATGATTTGTTTTTTTTTTTTTTTTAAACATAAAACAATATTTATTATAAAGAAGATGTATAAACACAAAAAAAAATTAAAATATATATTTATAAAAAACATGCGTGAATTATCATACAGGAATGAATAATAGGAATTTATAATTATTAATGATACCTACATTGCGTTTACAACCATTGCGTATTGAGTTTTAATAAAAATGATCATCATAATTACATTAGCAAAATTAAGTGAATAAAAAATCACAAAGTGCTTCATTGTTTTCTTTTTAAATTCTGCAAGAATATAAACAAGCATGTCGTCTGAAACTGTTTTAAAATATAATTTATAACCCATTGTATTCAGAAGTAAACTGATTATATAATCCATGTATCACACTTCTTCTATCTCACTTCACCTAAGTTTTCACGGTGAAATGTTTACAGAATAGATCGGCTGAATTATAAGTGTTATTAATTATCATGGCCAATGGTAAAACTCGATAATTGTTCAAATACCTTTTTTTTGCGTCATTTATGTACTTGTTACACGGGACTTAAATTAATACAATAAATGACAGGATTCAATCCAATTTAAGTAAATGAGTTTTGGCCGGATAATAAGAATGGATTAATTTGTGATTCAGAATAAAGCCTCGTGTAGACTGTCGCACCGCGTCAGCGCGAGTCGGCTCTAAAAAAACAATTTCTAAGGAAATTTCACGGTAGAACAATTACCGCTGTCGCGTCGTGCCGTCGCGGCACGCCAGTCTGCACGAGGCTTAAAAATCATGTATATATTATCTAAATGGTTAGGTAGAGTGGTCACATTTTACCAACAGATGTTATACATCCCCTGTAGTAGAAAGCATGAATGAAGTTTTTTAACTGAACAGACAGCTGTGCTCTGTCTGTTCAGTTATAAAAACTTCATTCATTCATTTCGCAAAACAATTTTTTTTGTCCTATGTCGTATGTGCTAGCGAACAACAGGGGGCCAATTCTCAATTTTCGCCATTTATCTCGAGTTAGAGATCGTAAGTCTATCTCTATGTCTATTAAAAATATCTCTATCTCTACCAAAAAATGTCGAATTGAGCAGAATTCCGTATTCTCAGTCAAAATAGAAATAAATGTCACGATAATGTCGAGTCGAGTGAAGATAATGTTACCATTATGAAGAACCGCACGTTCCGTTTTAGGTAGCTATGAGTTAATGAATGATTTTGTTTTAAAACGCTGACTAAACCTAATTATTTAAGTATGAAACGAAACGTTTAGTGTAAAAATAATAAGTTTGACAAATTGACAGTTGACTGTCTGTCAGTATCAGAATTTGCGCCTTTTTGCGGTTCCTTCAAAACTTTTGTTATGTTTTTACATCATTATTGGGTGCTGTTTTACATTTCACAATTTTTACATAAGTAATTTAGGTATTTTAGGGTGTGCAATTAGTATTTTTGGTGGGTAAGGTTAGTTTAGTGAACAGTTATACATGACTAATAAAATTATGAAGCAGACGATTATTTGCCTTCGTTTTCAGGTCTATTTTCGTGGTATCCTGAATTACAGGAGCCAATAGATCTATTAGAACCCTTATTAAATCTTTATCTAATCTTAAGTTTTTAATGACTTCTGTTTCGCTCAAGTCGTAAATATCGACAATGGGATAAGTGCGCTGTTGTCGCCGTGTATTGGCCAGTTGCTCGCCACTTTCCAACAACTCCGAGATAAAAATGCTAATAAACTCGTCCATCTTTCAGTGGTTTCAAGTCCAATCGTGGGTACACAAATTACAGTCTGTTATTTGCGCGAAGGTCGTCGTTTCAAGAAAACACAATGCACAAATCAAAGAGTATAAATCGAATTTTCAGTAGGTATGAGATGCCAAGCCGTATTTTATTTAAAAATTAAATAAAAGAAATCACAGTCAACCAATCAATCCAAAACTCAACGAATTCACTCAGAAATGACGTATCTCTACAATCGACATGCCATCTCTACTGCTCAGAAGCACTCGACATGAACTCTAACGTTAGCCTTCGACAAATGTCGAATTCGACATCCCCAGAATAGCAACTTTTAAAATTTGTCGAAAAAATGACGTCATTAGAAATTATTGTCGAGTTCGACACCATCTCTAAAATCGAGAATTGGCCCCCAGATCACCAAGCGGCCAGTTAGCCCTCAAAATAACTCCAACCTCCTTTATTACAGGTAAATGTCTACCAGAAGGCCTGGTCGATGTTGCCGACTGCTACTACGGCTTCCCCATCGCGCTCTCATACCCTCACTTTTGGAAAGGTGATGATGTCCTCTTCAGCAAAGTTGAGGGTCTTACCCCTAGTAAGGAACAGCATGAGACTGCGTGAGTATTTATTTCTTTATAATCTCATGTCGGCTTGAGTTTTACGATAGCTCATCACGCGTAGCATGACCACTTCTACGGGGTCAAATAAAAAATATCTAGCAAAACTCCAGAGACGTTCGCATAAAACGAAAAAAAATTAAAATATTTGATGATTTTTTTTTGGGTCATCATTTGTCCGTACTTAATAGTCACTTAAAATATCAGTTCGAAAAACTTTTTTTTTGTATAAATTCACAGACGTGTTGGTTTATCGAAATCTCAACAAGATAAAACAGATTATATCCACTCAAACTTCATGTAACAAATGATTTAGTAAAATAATTTAAAAATTAAAAATTAAATATTTTTCCTATATTTATTATTATAATTCATGAGAAAGAAAACTTAACATTACAAAACATTACTCTTGTACTCCCCGGAGGGTACGGCAGAGGTACCATGGTACCATACTTGTACCTATGGTAAAAAATTAAGCTTTCTGAAATATTCTCTTCTTTTAACTGCCTCATAATTCACGAGAAAGTTCATTCGGTATATCCGTCTATTCGGTACAAATATCACCATGGTGAAGTGAACTTGATTTCACCTGATTCATGCCAGAGATTGACACTATTGACAGCTGTCAATCTCTGCCATGAATCAGGTCGGTAGAATTTACTGTTGGCAAGAATTCTTGAACCTAACCATATGTTCTTCTTTGCAGTTTCTGGATCGAGCCCTTTTCAGGACTGCCTCTAGATGTCAGCTCCAAGTTCCAGATCAATATGGCTTTAGGCGACATCTCCTCAATTAAGAATGCTGAACGTTTCTCCAACCTTTACCTGCCGCTGTTGTGGTTCGATATTGTGAGTATCTTTATAATTCTTAAGATCATTCGTAACGAGATGTGTCGTGTAGTAAATCGATACAGAAAGAGGATGACAATTATTCTAAGTTTCGCTTAAATAATAAGGCAAATAAAAGTAGTCTGTAATTTCTCGAGAATATTATATAACATTAAAAAAAAGATATTACGGATCGATGATGATATTAATTAATCTAAGTGTTGCTTAAATTCCAAGGTTTTAATAATAAGGCAAATAAAAGTGGTCTGTAATTTCTCGAGAAAATTATACAACATTGAAAAAAAAGATATTCCAGAACGATTATGATATTAATTCTAAGTTTTGTTTAAATTCCAAGGTTTAATAATAAGGCAAGTAAAAGTGGTCTGTAATTTCTCGAGAAAATTATGGAATTCTAAAATATAGTAACAGCAATCGTCGAGATTTCATGACATATTGGATTAAATATCATCTGTTTTAGGGTTCCGTACCTCAAAAGGAAAAAACGGAACCCATAATGGATCACTTCGTTGTCCGTACGTCAGTCTGTCAAGACTCTTTTTCTCGTGGAGGTATCAAGTGATAATTAATTCAAATACGATAGAATATACGGTAAAATAGTAGATCTGTGGAAGTCAATGTAATAAAAAATACGGCAATTTAAGCGACATATTTTAAACTTGCAAATGAATCAACACCTACAGGGTTGACCTAGAATCATAAAATTTGGCAAGAAGCAAGGTCTTACAGTAGGTACATGTAAAGAAAGAAAAAAAATTTTTTTTTGCGATTACAAACTTACATTTGAAATTGGAGAATTGACCGTGACGTATATATTTAAGATTTTTTTTGGGATAAATTCATCCCAACTATGGAACCCTCATAGTGCTTGGTCCGACAAGCAAAACTCGCGACACGGTCCGGTTTTTTTGTGTGCTGCTACACTACTAAGTTAGCAAATCTACTACTTACCTTCAAAATACTAATTACAACTCTTTATTTGTCCACAGAGAATGTACACTCTCCCGCCCTCTCTAAGACAACGGTTCAACCTCTACCTAAACATCCTCCCAGTCGTAATACAAGGAGCCATGTACCTGCTCTTCATTACCGGTGCCATTTTTATTCTGTCCACCGTTTATATCCTCACGTTCAAAGTCATGTTCAGGAAAGAAAAGGCTTTCGATCACTGGAAGGAAAAAGATATCTACGCTCCTTGTGAAATACCTCTCCGTGATACTGACACTGAATCCGATAATAAACATTCCATACTAAAACATCATTCAGATAAACTTAAGGGTCTAAGCACTAAGCTAAGTGACAGAGTGTATGATACCGTAGGCAGTGTAAAGGATAAGGTGGTGGAAGAATTGAACCATGTTAAGAACGTTTTTGAAAGGAGAGGATCAAAGAATATCGGACACGAAGTTAGTCACGATTCGAATAATGATACTGAATATTCAGCTATAAAACAGAGTGATTCTGAAGATGATTATAAGTATTTGGAAGTTCTTGATGATGGATCTGATTTAGTTACAACAAAATATGAAACTGAAAGGTCTGAGAAGTTAAAGGATTTAGATTCAAATGATAGGAGATAAAAGAACAAACTTGAGCTTAAGAGTTTAAGTTTAAAGTTATGTAACTTCATTTGAAGATCTTTATACCAACTAAGATAGGATATGAAGATTAGATCTTGCCATGATTTACGACTGATATTTTTTAGCTGCAAATAATCGGAGCATTTTTTCGTTTTATCTCAACTTTTCCGCATTGCTCAGAATTTCCAAATTTAGATTTTTTTTCTTGAAATATTATTGCAAGCTTATCTTTTTCTATTATTAATTGATAAATTGTAAAAGGGTAGGGTCGAGTGTTAAACTCATAGTTTGCGAATATTGTTCTAATGTTATTGCTGGGACTGGATTATTTAAATAATTAAAATGTTTATTTTTATTTTTTTAAATAATAATTATTTTAAATTATTTTTTTGTAGTTGGATTAAAATAGGTATTTAACTTGCCACTATAGGTCCACATTTCAATTTTATTTAACATAGGACGTACGTACACATGACTACACATCAAGTTATACATATCCAGTATAAGCTGACCTCGCATTGTACGGAAATCCTATACAGTGCGAGGTCTGCCGTGATAAGTGGGGATTCCGATATGTCAATCATGATAATGTTTTTGTTTTTCATTTTACTGATTGTCTTTGTAGTGTCTGTTTATTACACACACTATATCACTGTTACTCACAGGCTCACTATCACGTCCAAGGTCCTAGCAAGTTCTTGGTACGCTTCACCTATGCTCTCCAGCCATTCCTCGTGTCTGACAGTTGACATTAGTGACAGCCACCTGACAGCTGTGTGTGTGAAATTATGTTCATTCTTTTAGATAGATACAGTACAGTCTTATCAAATGTCTCTTTAAACACTTCGATTGCCGAAGATTGAAAAATGAAAAACAACATTTTATTTGACTTATAATCCCATAAACAAAAATGAGTGCTCTTTGCTCAACAATAATTATTATAAAATCTAGTGCATTTCTGAAATAATTATTTATGGTTTATACAATGTAGTTATTTAAATTAAATCATTTTAATGCGATAATTATTGTCTTCTTAATAGAATGTCTACTTAGTTTATAATCCGTCTTAGATATTTTTCCATTGTAATTTCCAAAAAACAATTAAAGCTGGAAAAACATTTTTGAAATGTGATTTTATTCCGTCTTGCAAATTTTTTCCGGAATGATTTTGTTAATTTAACGCTTAGCTCAATATTTTTTGTTTATGTTTCGAAAAATGTTTATTTAAGCCAGTGAAATTAAATTCGAAATTTATTTCAGCTCTTAAAAAGACGAAAAATAATAAAATTAAGCTACATTCCTTAATATTATTATGTTAAAATTATATTAAACATTGTGCTTGATAAATTAATACGACATTATATTTTAAGTTAAGAAAAAACGGACAGTGCTCTCTAAGTAAAAAAAATATATATATAAAGTATACGCGTAAAATTTTGCTTTGAAAGATTATTTTCTAGGAGGCGTTTTTACTGCATTCGTTTGGTAGGTCAAGTCATAGAGTAAAACCATGAGTATGACAAGACAAATATGCCTCAAGGTACAAAACATAGGCCTCGAACAGTATACCAACTAAGTGTTCTACGTCTAAATTTTCGATCTGAGGCCACGCTTTCGAATTTACAGTATCAGGAGCATTTCTTTTTATTTTATTTTATGGTCATATTATTTTTCTTGTAAATGGTCTCTATTCTGGGGCCTTTTCAAGTCCAATTCCTGTACAAAAGTTAACGTATTGCTCAAATACATTCCTTTATAAGCATAATAGAACCATATCTACCTTTTATTATTTATAGACAGCTAGCTTAGGGTGGAAATAAGAAAATTATATAGAATAAGTAAATGGGTGTTCCTGTTTCATCATTTTTAAATTGTGGAAGCTATAACAACCCTAGATAAAAAATTGTCTTGAAAATAAACATTTGCATATTTTTTAAATTTTAATACTGTAATGAAAATCTATAAAAATACGAACTCTTCTATCTTACGGTCGGATGCCAAAGATTGAGTCCAAATTCCATTTATTTCTTCCACAATATTTTTTAACTATGTAAATATTTTTTTTTAAGTGATGGAACAGTGCATTGCCTTAGCCTACGGCCACGCCTAGATTAAAATGGCCTTAAAAGTTATGTTGTGTAAGTAAATTAAGTTTATTAGACCTCAGTAAGGTCATGTATTGGTAGGAATTAAAGGTACAAGTTAGGTATTTTAGGCATTTAAGGCAAAAGCGCCAGGGAGCTCGAAAAACTCAAATTTTCTCACGTTTTTTTTCAATTTGCAGGTGTCAGATTGTATATTATTATTGATCACAAATTGATTCGCGACTGAAAAAAATAATTATTTACAGAATTTTAATCATCGATATAGTTCTCTAAATTCAAATTACCCATTTGATTGGCTATGTCATGAAATTATGACATTTGAGGTCAATTCTAACTTACAGAGTTGTAGGTATTACTGATTCTAATGATTATATTTGTGTAAAGCCATATTTTTTACAGTCACGAATTATATTTTAAAACAAGATACAACCTGACACTGTCACTGACTGACACGGCAAATCGGCCCGCGAAATACAAATTTTGTTACGTTTGCAAAAACGAACTCGTAAAAAAATTTGATTCGAAAATTTGAATTTCGCGGGCCGATTCTACGCCAAGGCCTGAATAATTACCAACTCATGTTGTGATATTTAAAAAATAATTGTTGTATTTATAAGTAATTAATCGAACTTCTTGATATAGTTAGCTATTTATTGCTGAATAACAAAATACTTTAATAAGTAATAATACCACATCTATATGATTCAATAGTAACTTAGTTGCTAATTTGCATATTATTAGGTATATTTATTCAGCGAAATAATAAGTAAAATAATTTTAAATTGTAATAATTATAATTATCATTTTCAATAATTATTTTAAGCAGAAAAAATATTGTCTTTACGTTCGGTACTTTGTCTACTGTTTTGTAAATAGTTAACCATTAATAATTGAAAATATACAAATATATTTGAAAAATAACAGTGTCTTTTATTTCCTCAAAATAACCGCTTTGAAATTCCTGATTTCAAAACAAAAATACATACTTAACAGAAATTATTACAACTTTTCTGAATTGAAATAAAGGAAAAGTGAGAACAATGACTCCAAAAAATATCTCTTAATTGATTTATTATGAGCACAAATGAATAGAATTAAAAATACATTAAAGTTTAATTTAAAAACATAAATATAATAAAACTTTTTAAATATATTAAAAAACCAAAACAAAAACTTTTGGCACTTGAAACTTGAGACCATGTATCCCAGTCAAAATCGACACAAAAACATTCAAGCGTCCGTCGCAAACGCGCGTGTCTACGATTTTTTATGTTGTGAGATCCCCTGAGAGTAGTTTATACCCAAGTTTGCAAACTTGAAAACCTTGTGCTACTCCCATGGTGCTCAAAAAACTGCCAAATTCTGGCGATTGTTTCAGTTTTTTAGTTTTCCGGGAATTGAACCCATGAATAAATAAAACCTAAAATTCACCAGGAGGTGAACTGTAGGTATACCTTGTATTATTCTTACACACTACAAATTAATTATAATCCCAGTTTCTGATTGCTTGATCAAGTCCCTGACCAGTAAAATCTGCGCCACCGAATTTAGTCCCGGATCGAGCATCCCGCGCGAGATTCGCACCAGTTTGGCCAGAGCATTCAGAAATCAGGAGGATACTTAATACTTCATACACTGTCATAGAATAACAAAATACATGTATTAAAAGAAATGACTATGTAGATCGAAGTAGTGCACCAGTTTGATGCAGACCCACCAGAAGATGAAGGCGTGGAAGACAAACTGGATGGTCGTGTCTAGAATAAACATTCTGGAAATAGAAAACAAAAGTTCGTTAGAAAGTTTGGTCACAGAAAAAGAAAATTTTCTTCGGCGAACTCGAACTTGTGGTCGCATCGATAGAGGGCGCTGTCCGGATTTTCGAACAAATAAGTGACTAGCCCTGACCACGCGAGCGACACGATCGTTTATATGTACGTTTTGACGTACAAACTCGACTTGATTGTTCGCGCTACTATTGTCATCCATATCATATAAAAATCAATTGCCATGGGTTAGTCTCTCAAAAACTCGAAAATGATCGACCGACTTGTTTTTTTTTTTTTTGTTCGCCTCTTTTAGAAAAAAATTAAGAAAGGAAAAAAACCCAAAGCAACAGCCAAAAAATCGAAATATCAAAATTTTGTACTGGAATTGCCCACGTTGTACGTAGTCATCTAATATTCATATAAATGAGCACGACTATTGCCTTTTCACGCGACAGTCGCTTTCGTTTAGAACACGGGATCATACGTCTCGAAGCTGTAGACCAGATAAATAGCTCGATTTTAACGCGTGTATTATAAACGTTGAACTAGTCAGGATTCTGCCCGACACAATTGACCGCGTCCTATTTAAAAGCGATCTTGGCGCAAATACGCGATAGCCGCGATCATAAATGTCACTTTTTATGCGGAAAATCGGAAAGCGCCCTCTGTCGGTGCGACCACGCGTTCAGGTTCACCGAAAAAAAAGTTCGAACGATCGCGTATTCGCGTAACGATTGCTTTTAAATGGGACGTGAGGGTACAGAGTACCCTTTAAAAATGTTTTACAAATATACCTATGTGTACTTAAATTAATTATATGTATAATTCGGCTGCTTAAAATCAAAACATAGTAACTCGTTCCAACAAAAATGTTCAGGAGAGCCAAAAAACTGGTCGGCTACTTTGATTCTTTCGCCCGAAGAAACCAGAAGAGATAGCGATTTGGATGTTTGGCGAAAAGTTGTGCTATATTGTTGACATTTTAGTTTGTTATACTCATAATCATTTTAGAGTATAGTTACACTTGAATCGTTCATACTTTATTTTTATTTGTGAATTTACCCAAATATGACTGTAAAAACAATATCAAAACTTAGTAAGTCTGCTTACTAGGTGATCAATTTGATTTTCTATGGTAAACGTGAAGACTTAACAAATTCATTATACATTAATTTAGTGTTTATAAGAATTACAAAATTATCCCAAATTACCTATGAATGCAGATTTTGAATAAAAATCCTGTTGACTTGTAAAAGATATTTACCAACGTACTTCAAAGGACTCTTTAATTAAAACATGACTCACACTCTCAACAGTCAACCAAAACTAAAAAAAAACTTAAGCTAAAATCATTCTTATTGATACACGTTGTTATTGGTAACGATTTGACCATCAGTTTGCAAATCAAAATTATCACTCGTGGGTAGATTTAGCCAAAACTCTCTTCTGTTCAATGGCATTAGGGGGACCAATTTTGAAACAATACCATCTTTCTTCGATGATTTCACCCCTCGGAGGATAGTATTTGAAAGTGGGGGAATAGTGTTGACATTAAATTTCTGCATGAAGAAGTTCAGTTCTTGGTAAGACTCATCAAAATCTGTTTTATAGAACAGATTTCGTGATCCTTTGAGGCTTAGCTTCAACCACTAGGTTTAGCAAAAATGTGCTGAGAGCTGAATCGTCATTTGTGTTACGCCGTGGAACTCGTTTCTGTTTTACCCATTGGTATGATTTTGTGTTGTGTTGTAATGTTATTTCTACAGTTCGCTATAATAGACTTGTAGTCCTCGTAATCATAAACTCTATCTCGACGCCTCATCTCTTTTTCTATATTTCCGTGTACGCCGTCAGCAGACATATGGGTATGGCCTTTAAAGAGAAATCTCAGAGTATATCAATAGTATCAATATTAATGCACTCAGAATTAACAACCATTACCAGCGTGTTAATTTTTTCACATCTCTTTCCGAAATAAGAAAAGCCATCAATGTATATTATTAGCATCTCAACCCCATCATTGCTTCGTGCCACACAACACACTTGCTGTTTATCTTTGTATCTTTACATAGTGGTGCAAATGTTAAATTGAAAGCTACTAAACGGCTCAAAAAAAATGAATCTTTAATTTTATACACGCATTATACGCCTGGACCGATAAAATTGCTTGTAACTCATTTTATTATTTTTTAACACGGAGCGAAACACTCGTGCGCCGGTGACACTGGACTTAATAAACGAAATTTCATCTATTTTACAATCGGCGCCAAATTCAAAACATAGCAAGTTGGTATTTCAAATTCATAACTTAGTAAGTCGCTTGAGTTGCTAGGGTTTTAAATTTGTATTTTGACATACTAAGTTTATAATTTGCACTTTATGGAAATTTTCGTAATCATGCCAAATTGCTTAGACTTGCTAAAATATTATTTTTAAATTACGTATGAAACTGGGTGTTTTAACGTCCACATCATTTTGATACTGTCTAGTAAGTCGAAAAATGCCAAAAACCATTTTTTTTTCAAAACACCTGTTACTAGGTTTTGAATTTGGGCAGCCGAATTGTATGTGAAGACGATGCACCTAGAATAAAATTACTATACTTACCTACCACAATAGGTAAAAATAATTAAAGTGAAGCAATAACAGAAAAAATAAATAAGTGTGTACGATATTCCTAAAACTTTAACAAGTAATCTTTAGTCACATACACACATCAACACGGTCTAGGGATATTTCATACTCAATTAAATAACTCGAAAAGTACTGGCCGCATTGGAATCTTTTATACACCGATTTGTTTGTAATTTATCTCAGACTAATTCCAAATTAAAATTTTTGAAAATTCTTTTGTTTCGGTGGCATAAAAATGTCTTGATGTATAGGAGAGGGAATTTTCATTTGTGCGAAATTTAGAAAACAATACGAATTACGTTTAGTTACAGTTTTTTTCATTTTTAAACGAAAGATAAAGTTAAAATTGAGGTATTGTAGCCATGCAACGCCGACATTTGACGAGGGCGGAGATGTTACGAGCTGTGGGAATGCTGGAAGCTGGATCTGTTCAGCGTAATGTTGCTGAGGCCATAGGGACCCATCAAAATGTAATTTCAAGATTGTGGACACGCTATCGTGCCACAGGTGAAGTAGCGGAGAGGCACCGGGGGCCAAGTCGCATCACTACCCCCAGACAAGACCGATTTTTGCAAATTACTGCGCGAGCTCAACCAAATGCAACGGCGACTCAATTGGTCCAAAGGCTGCGAGTGGAACACCAAGTGCTTGTGAGTGACCAAACTGTAAGAAGGCGACTGCATGAAAGCAATCTACGCTCTCGTAGACCACTCCGGGTCCCTCCTTTACGGAGAGGCAATCGTGGACGACGATTAGAATGGGTTCGGAACCACGTGGACTGGGGCCGTGAGCAATGGTCCAATGTGCTGTTCACGGATGAATCCAGGTTCGGCTTCCATCCAGATTCACGAAGGACGCGTGTTTGGCGAGTTCCTGGACGATGGAGCCGTCTCCAGAACCCTCAGGAAGTTCACCCATACCAAGGAGGAACAATTATGGTTTGGGCAGGAATTCGTCTTGGAGGACGGACGGATCTCGTTTGGGTGCGGGGCAATATGACGGCAGAACGATACGTCCAACAGGTGCTGGGGCCCGTAATCTTGCCCCACAGAACACAAATGGGGCAAGATTTCCTGCTCATGCACGACAATGCCCGGGCACACACGGCGAGAACGGTAGCAGCTTGGTTACATACACATAATGTTAGGGCCTTAGACTGGCCTGCTCAATCGCCAGATCTAAATCCCATTGAGCATGCGTGGGATATGCTGCAAAGAAGAGCTCTGAAGGAAGTTCCTGAAAATCTGGCTACAGAAGATCAACTTTTTGCGCACCTCAGAAGGACATGGGACAATATTCCGCAGCAAGACATTGACAACCTTGTTCTGAGCATGCCGAATCGTTGCCGATGTGTTATGAACATCATGGGCGCTTTCTCAGACTACTAAATTCAAGTTTATAAACACAAATTAAATGATTTTTCTATTTTTTTCAGTTTTTACTCACAAATTAAAAGTTAATTCATATACGGTTTCCGTCTATGCTTCATTTTTTTTCCTTCATTGAAATTTCAATCTAAGTACCTTAACCATTATTAAAAAATGGTAGAATATTAAATAACGTATCTTTTAAATATATACATGTCATATAAATAATTAACACATTGATAGTAATTCGCTTTTTTTTAAATATCTCTAGACCGTGTTGATGTGTTTATTTTATAGGTACCTACTTTGACCAGCGTTCCCCGACCCAGGATCGAACCCAGGACCTAACGCTATCAATCACGCATGAGACCCAACGAGGCAGTCGTCACCTTCAACTCCGTTTATTATTAAAAGGGTATCTTCACATCATTTCAGCCGAAAGACATCCACTGTTGGAGATAGGCCTCTCCTAAGAACCGCCACTTCTACTGATTCTTTGTTTGTCGCATCCAGTGGATTCCTGCGGCCTTCACAAGGTCATCAGTCCACCTTGTGGGAGGCCTTTCAACACTACGTCTTCCAGTACGCGGTCGCCACTCCAGAACCTTTCAGTCCCATCAGCCATCTGTTCTGATATATACGATATATACTCTCAAAATATGGAGTTAATAGTCGGTTACAAAAATATTGGTCAGAAAAATCACAG
This sequence comes from Xanthia togata, assembly GCA_963853775.1. Taxonomy (NCBI): domain Eukaryota; kingdom Metazoa; phylum Arthropoda; class Insecta; order Lepidoptera; family Noctuidae; genus Xanthia; species Xanthia togata. The sequence continues at coordinate 5,417,375 of OY970817.1, read as the reverse complement.
TACCTTCGACAATGCACCCGAGCTTTCGGAATATCCTCATCCTTTTCTTTCAGCAGATATTTCCTGCCTCCCAAGCAGCATTTACTGAAGTACCTAATGAGGTCCATCTTCTCAAGATCGTAGTAAAACTGTTTCTTGTCAGTATTCTTGAGTACTGAGCGCAGTGTCGTGAAGTTTGTGTTGTCGAAAGTCCATTGCTGGGTTGTGTAGTAGCTGAGCGCGAGGTCTGCTATGTAGATGCGGCGTTGGATTTTCACTAGCCTGTAGGGGGTTAGTGTGTCGATGAAAAGGAGGTAAGTGGAGTTTGTTGCTGGTTCTTTGGCAGATAAAATGACAAATTGAAATGGTGGAATCTTCCAATTTCTCGCATTGCGCCCTTTGCATGGTCCTTTCTTTTTTGTGTAGGAATGTCCATTAATCAGTACTTGCGAGCCTCATGTGAGGGGATTCGGAAAAATCACGGAATATCACAAGGGGGGATAGGTAGTGATATAATTATCTTATGTATTTATTTATTCGTTGAAAGCGCGATTTTTTTACCAAAAAGCGGCGCGTGTCCTTCACTCGCCGTTTTTTCGCTAGGCAACGATATACGTAATCTCTATTTAAAGAAAAAATAATGATTTTTTTAAAGATAGTTCGTACCAAAAAATACATGTGATTTTTGGTAGGTAGGGGGGGAGGAGTTAGTCTAAAATCTCTCCACATGTCATCAGGGGAGAGGGGGGGAGTTAAAAAGTTGCTAATAAAAATCACGTGATTAATGGACAACCTCTGTGGTTAGTAGCTAACCTAATGCCACCCATGGGCCTCTGGCCTCTTTACATGGTTATTAGAAACTATTAAATCTTTCGGAAGGAAGTTATTATAAAGGCTTAAATTTAAATTGGCTAGCTAAACTCCGTAGAAGTGATGGGTATCGGTAACCATAGACTACTACATATATACTGTAAATATCCACGATAAAATATAAATAAAAGGATTTGATGTTTTTTTTTGTGGGGTTAACGACATCTGGTAGTGTTTTTACTTAAAGTATGAATTGAAAGAATCCCACCACGTCTGTGAAGTTTACCTTCACAAAAAAAAACCACTTGAATCGACCCGTGCGGCTGTTATTACAAAACACAAAAAAGTTAAAATAAACAACACATTATTATAAATTAAACTATAAATGTACTTACCGTGGTTTCTGGCCTACCAACCAGAGCAGGGAATCAATCAGCATAGCTGGTAGCAAGTGCTGGATTAAAACCTGAAAAATATAATAAATGGATTAATTTAAAACCTAATAATTACCTTCCTAATTACCTTCCTAATTACCTATTCCAATTTAGGGCCATACCACGCTGGCGATTTACCAGCGTGTTAACGACGAGACTTATGTTTAACACGCTCGCTACCTAGCGAGCACGCCCCGTATACGCAACGTGTTCGCTGCGTTTCGAAACGAGAACAATTGACGTGAGTGTACAAAATATAGCTAAGACAAGCGAGTGTAAAATATTGAAAACGCAGATAACACGACGCATAATCGCGGCTAGCTCGCTTCGCGTCCGCGGAGAGCACGTTCACAAAGCGCCTTGCTGGAAAAACGCTGGCCAAATACCAGTGTGATAACGCTCCTTTTCGGCTGTATTTGTCTTCCTTACTCAAGTGTTAGCTGACATCTTGGGTTCACTTCCTTCCTAGCAATAAAATCATCTTTCACACAAACCATCCATCTTTCCTTTGGTATGCCTTTTTTTTTTGAAAAGCTATTCACATTCATATTGTGATGTATTTAGAAGGCTTACAACGGTACACTATTACATGGGACTTAAACATAACTGGTGAAATGTGGTTGCACTACAGGTACACCTCTGCCTTTGGGAAATTAAGGTGTCATTTTATGTGATGTTCTTTGTTTAAACCATGTCTTGTTCCTCATTCCTCTGCATCACTCGTTCTTACAATTGCATGTTGGCCACTCAATACCATAAAAGCAACATTTTTAGGAGAACATCACCATCCTTTTCTCAACTATATTGAGGTCGTTTTGTTTTACAAATCTTTATGGTAAATAGTTTTGGATAAAATGGCTGTGATAGACAGAGATACGTCAAAGTAATCCCATCTGAGACGTTGTTTTTGCTTTTAGAACATTTATTTGCCTAGCCTTTTCCAACTATGTTGGGGTCGGCTTCCAGTCTAACCGGATGCAGCTAAATACCATTATTTTAGATGGAGCGACTGCCTATCTGACCTTCACAACCCAGTTACTGAGTAACACGTTACCCCTTGGCTAGACTGGTTGTCAGACTTTCGGGCTTTTGACTACCCGTTACGACTGTCAAAGCACCGCACCGTGAACAGGACGTCCCTTTCACGATGCGGCGGACAAACGGCCATGGCGAAAGTGTCAAAATAGCCCGAATCAAATCAAATTTTCTTACGATTTTTGCGATTTGCAGGTTAGTATCATGGCCAATTCTAACTTAACGAGTTGTATTACTGATTTTTTTGATTAAGGCGACATTTTCCGGGCCTGTGGGCCTTTGAAACGCTACCTCCGCCTCCCCCTAAGGGGGAATGACGTATTTATTTACGATTCACTGCCGATCATTTCGCGAAAAATACATGCCACAGCATAAAATATTTGCAGTTGACCAACTGAACTAGTTTTTCTTAGGTACGATTTTTTTCAATAAGTTTACATTTTATGGGACTAAGGTACGGTGTAGTGAACTAAAATGATTACTTAAAATGTCCTGTATACCTAATAAGCGTTTTCACATTAATAGATAACGACACCAGCCCGATACCGATATGTCGGCAGCTATTATACCGACATCGATACAATTATTATCGGCCCAATGATATTGCTATTGCTAAGTATCGACGTCTTGAAGTCGGCAGTGCGAAAAAGTGTGTTCAAGTGACAAAATGCCGCTACTCTCACCGCACTGTGTCTTCGCCGATAGATATCGTACCTATATCGGTGTCGGTCGCTGTCTGCGACGATATAGGTGACAATAGCAAGACAATGTAAAAGCGTTTGGTAGGCACTAAACGTATCCGATCATCTGACCTCCGATATAGTGTCGATGTCGGGTCGGTGTCGCTATCGGTTAATGTGCTGTGTTGTGACAGTCAATTCATTTTATTAATTAAAGAAACAACATTTTTACCTTTTGATATAGTGTTATGGGATAGTTCGTAGAACGTACACAGAAAAACATGAAGTTTAGGCCTCTTCTGTCATCTATGGTTTTAATAAAAATCAATATCTATGGTTAGGTGACTGTTAATGAGAAATCCCATGTACAAACTGCACACGGGATTTTTTTAGTGATAGTTAGGTAGTCATGAATAATCTGTAAGAATCCATAAGTGTATCAGTGTTGTGACATTAGGTATTATATGAAGGAACGCAGGCGTTTAATAATTCACTTAAAATGAAAAACTTGCAAGCAATGAGAAATTTCTACTGAAGGCTGCGCGTTTAGACCTCTGCAGGGCTAACATGACAAGCGCGAGAAAGCTCTTTTTCTCGTTTTGTCGAAATTTGTCTACGATTCTGACGTCATTCTAATCCCTAACATGACCGTAAACGACGAGATTTCTCGAAAAAGGCACTTTGACACTTCTATATGTCGCGACGAGAAACCGATATTGCAAGTTATTAAAAACAAATTATTTTTATGATAGCAACATCGGCTTGAGATTCCGTTTCATTCATTCAATGGTGCCGATTCTCTTGTCACAAATGCCTCTAAACTAGACTAAAAATCACCAAAATTTAGATTATTCTTGTCAACCGCCAATTTTCCATTCTGAAATAGACTAAGTGACACAACTTAACTATATTTTAGTTTGACGGCACTGAGCTATTAATTTAGTGAAAATGGCAATTTTGCTGTTCAGAATTTTACGTTCTTCACCTAAAGTTTAGATTGTCTAAGTATTTAATCGCGATTAAAAAATGAACTAAAATTCACACCAACACCTCGACGGCGCAAAAACAATAATGTCTTTTTTTCTTTTCTCTTGCTTATATCTCGAAAATGGTGTGTCCTATCGCAAAAATAATGAAAAATTCGACCCCCTTTATGAAACCCATAAACCCCTTTTTTTTTTTTTTTTTTGGGTGGGAAATCATCAAATGACGTCTCCCGCTCTGGGTGGAGCGGGAGGGCGTGTCAGACTCTTACTGACTAAAACCCACCCGTGTTCCTTCTGTTGCCTGTGCAATGCCAGGGGGCCACGGTATCCCTTTCGGACTAATCCCGCAACCCCGGCAGGAACCCATAAACCCCTAACACTCAACATGTAGGTAATATTTTTTCATATTTTCCATACAAAAAACGAAAAATTCCATATAAAACACGTCGTTCCAATATAAACAAACTTTCATCTTTATTTCTTCAGGATTTTAATTAAGTTGAATGGGCTAAAAATGGTCGTACTGTTTCGCTTATACTGTGACCATATTTTTTTGTTTTGGATGTTTCCCACCACTCATGAAGATTCGTAAATATTGACAGCTATACATGAAGTAACAATTGCCGTACTTTATTGCCAAGTGACGTACCTACTGCTACAGCTATAATTTATCGAATCTATTATTTTAGGACATCGACATTTTAGAACGACTTTTTATCGTATACAGAAGTGTCGTATACGATATCGTAACCAGTGACTTTTTGTATTCAAAACTGAAAATTGTTCATACTGAGCCAATACGATACAATCACGGATTCAAGAAAAAATTGTGTTGCTGGCTCAGCTATTCGAAAAATATAATTACGATTTTTATCGTGTTCTATACATTTGGTCATGTTAGTATAGCACTTTTGTTCGAAACAGCATTTTTTTTCTAATTTTAATTGTTTTTGACAGAGTGAAAATTGTTTTAAATATTTTTTATACAACCGACAACCGGACCAATTGTATATTTATTAATATAGAATATGATATTAGCAAAGACAGTTCGGTGGAGAGTAAATATTGTAACATGGATGAATCTGATAAAAAAATCTTTAAAAAAACTTCTTCTTAAACGACTATAATTTTTTTTATAAGACTCGCACTTGGCTATAATTTTATCGATAATAATTTGTAATGTGTCTAACACTATTGTAAGATGACAATTAAACGTCATCATATCGCATAGAAATAATCACACTTTCGAAAACAATATTATGAATTAAAACTACACACATCAACACGGTCTAGGGATATTTTTAAAAAAGCGAATTACTATCAATGTGTTAATTATTTATATGACATGTATATATTTAAAAGATACGTTATTTAATATTCTACCATTTTTTAATAATGGTTAAGGTACTTAGATTAAAATTTCAGGATTTTATGGAAAAAAAATGAAGCATAGACGGAAACCGTATATGAATTAACTTTTAATTTGTGAGTAATAACTGAAAAAAATAGAAAAATCATTTAATTTGTGTTTATAAACTTGAATTTAGTAGTCTGAGAAAGCGCCCATGATGTTCATAACACATCGGCAACGATTCGGCATGCTCAGAACAAGGTTGTCAATGTCTTGCTGCGGAATATTGTCCCATGTCCTTCTGAGGTGCGCAAAAAGTTGATCTTCTGTAGCCAGATTTTCAGGAACTTCCTTCAGAGCTCTTCTTTGCAGCATATCCCACGCATGCTCAATGGGATTTAGATCTGGCGATTGAGCAGGCCAGTCTAAGGCCCTAACATTACGTGTATGTAACCAAGCTGCTACCGTTCTCGCCGTGTGTGCCCGGGCATTGTCGTGCATGAGCAGGAAATCTTGCCCCATTTGTGTTCTGTGGGGCAAGATTACGGGCCCCAGCACCTGTTGGACGTATCGTTCTGCCGTCATATTGCCCCGCACCCAAACGAGATTCGTCCGTCCTCCAAGACGAATTCCTGCCCAAACCATAATTGTTCCTCCTTGGTATGGGTGAACTTCCTGAGGGTTCTGGAGACGGCTCCATCGTCCAGGAACTCGCCAAACACGCGTCCTTCGTGAATCTGGATGGAAGCCGAACCTGGATTCATCCGTGAACAGCACATTGGACCATTGCTCACGGCCCCAGTCCACGTGGTTCCGAACCCATTCTAATCGTCGTCCACGATTGCCTCTCCGTAAAGGTGGGACCCGGAGTGGTCTACGAGAGCGTAGATTGCTTTCATGCAGTCGCCTTCTTACAGTTTGGTCACTCACAAGCACTTGGTGTTCCACTCGCAGCCTTTGGACCAATTGAGTCGCCGTTGCATTTGGTTGAGCTCGCGCAGTAATTTGCAAAAATCGGTCTTGTCTGGGGGTAGTGATGCGACTTGGCCCCCGGTGCCTCTCCGCTACTTCATCTGTGGCACGAGAGCGTGTCCACAATCTTGAAATTACATTTTGATGGGTCCCTATGGCCTCAGCAACATTTCGCTGAACAGATCCAGCTTCCAGCATTCCCACAGCTCGTAACATCTCCGCCCTCGTCAAATGTCGGCGTTGCATGGCTACAATACCTCAATTTTAACTTTATCTTTCGTTTAAAAATGAAAAAAAACTGTAACTAAACGTAATTCGTATTGTTTTCTTTTCGCACAAATGAAAATTCCCTCTCCTATACATCAAGACATTTTTATGCCACCGAAACAAAAGAATTTTCAAAAATTTTAATTTGTAATTAGTCTGAGATAAATTACAAACTAATCGGTGTATAAAAGATTCCAATGCGGCCAGTACTTTTCGAGTTATTTAATTGAGTATGAAATATCCCTAGACCGTGTTGATGTGTGTATATTAAAATTACGAAATATTTTTTCTGAGTTGTCGCAATTTCATATCTAATGTGTTCTTCATTTATTTGTTTTTTTTTTAACAACTGCAGAGAGAGCGTATTTTTAAAAATTTTGACACAGGTCCACCCTCGATGACGTCCCGCAGGACTCTGAGCGCGAGCCGATTTAGCCCGATTTACTATATTTGGTTTTTTTTTAAGATTTTATTTGCTGTTACATTAAAATAAATCCATAATCCCCTAAAGTCTTTTATGGTGAACGTATAGACGAAATTTGATTGAAATTGCTTTAATTATAATCGAATAAAACCATTTTTTCTCATAAAAAATCTACATTTTGAGGAAACTTTGCGATTTTTTTGTATCGAGCCAAATTATGTCAATCGTGTTTTGGCCCTCATAATTCACTAAAAAATATCTTCAATTTTAATAATCATGAAAAAAAATAAGGCAAATTAGTAGTTTTTGAGGACAAAAATTGATTTTGCGTGCAGCCGAAATGCGTCAAAACCTCTTCTTTGGGACCCATTTCGCCTTAAAATTCTGTACTTAAAGCCTTATATGTTACGGTCGCGAATCATATTTTAAACAGCATACAACCAAGCGGCTGGTCGACTCTTCACGTGACCAGAGGGCTGGCCTATTCTTCGGCCAAAGAATCAGCATTGCCATTCAACGTGGCAATGCCCCCAGCCTTTTGGGCACTTTTTCTGTTGACAACGATGCGGAAGAATTTTTGGAACCCTTTATTTATTCCCCCCCTCCTCCCTCTTTTTATATAAGTATACGTCCTTGTACATATTATTATTATTTTAAGTCTTAGTTTTTAAATCAAGTAAATACGTGTGTGCAAATAAAATTTTGTCACATACAACCTGACACCAATGTATTCCAAAAAAACCTAAGATTTGAATTTTTTCAGGCTACCTTAACGCCCTTAACCTGCTTTCCGAGGCAACCGTCACGGACTGATCTCGGCAAATGTAGCTTTATCTTCAAGTTACCTTAATATAATGATACAGGGCATTAGGAGTGATAGTCCCTCCGGTGTGCCAGAGCATGTCATCCAGAGGGATCTCTTTGCCAACGTGTTTGGACATCTCCACCAGGTCGCCCATTAACATGCTGTTGAGGTTGCCCGAACAACAGTTGTAGATTGGAACGTCGTCTGTTGGTTCTGTTCTGGAAGTAAAACAAAAGAATTTTCGTGAGTCCAACGGAAAATAGTTTTTTTTCAGCCGAAAACGAAATTCGTCATAATTTGCATTGTCGGCCTAAAAACGTTTTGTTTTTGTTTGCCCCACTAGGAATTTGTCCTGTATTTTGGGTGCGTTTACAAATATTTAAACTCACATACACAAACAAACTACTACTTGAAGGTCAAATATTTGTTCCGTGCGGGAATCGAACCCGCGACACGCAGTGCAGCAGTCAATCGCTTAATCACTAAACAACTAAACTAAAAAAGAAATTGTTTATTGTTTGTCGATAGGTTTTCTTTGATAAAAGTAAAACAAATGCAGTCTCAAAAAATGTACACGAAACTTTTTACTTTTCTCAAAGACATAATCTACACTAATATTATAAAGAGTTATGATTTGTATTTTTGTTTGCAATGAATAAACTCAAAAACTACTGGACCGATTTCAAAAATTACTTCACCATTATGAATGCTATATTATTATTATCACTGAGTAACATAGGCTACTATACTAGCTGCTGTGGGAAGCTAAATAATAATCTCGATTTACCACCATATACAGATCAGACTCTTCAGAAAGCTGCAATCTTGAATGCAAGATTGTCAGAAAATTTCTGCAAAATGACAACGACACATCAATTCGTCACATCACACACGAGTCCAACAACCACCGCACAAACACAGTTTCATAGACAGACACACTCACCATCACAAATCAAATCAAATCAAATCATATTTATTCGTAAATGTAGGTTTCATTACAATAGGCTGTTATAATAAGATGGTCAGTTCGCTACATTCTACTCGAGAGCATACAAATAATAATAAAGTTAGTTGTGTCCAACCAACATACACATTTAAAATTAAATTACTCAATTAATTACATACTAACACACAATTCCTTACGTACTAACACACAATTCTAATGTCAAAATAATAATAGAATAAATGTAATATTGTAAAAATCGAAATGTCAGTGGTGGTGTGGACAATATCTGAACACACCATAATCTCATCATAATTTAACCAATTTCCAGGGGTAGCACTTGGTTTCGGCCCGTACTACCCCTTATATCCGGTGCAACGCCGAGATACACAAAAGTATAAAAAAAAAAAAAAAAAAACAATAAGTAGTGGGGTATTGGGGCACTGAGGCCAAGAAGCTCATTAATGATATAGGGCACATGAGACCATTGCCTGCCGGGGTTGCGGGAAAGTCCGAAAGGGATACCGTGGCCCCCTGGCATTGCACAGGCAACAGAAGGAACACGGGTGGGTTTTAGTCAGTAAGAGTCTGACACGCCCTCCCGCTCCACCCAGAGCGGGAGGAGTCATTTGATGATTTCCCACCCAAAAAAAAAAAAAAAAAAAAAGGCTCCGTGATAAAACGGATGACTCCCGCTCCGGATCGTTCTTGGTGCAAAGGTTAGCCGTTGCCATCCAACGTGGTAATGCTGCAAGCGTTATGGGCACCTTTGCGCCGGGAACATTTACGGGCGGGGGTTATTTGTCAAATTTTTTGACGTGTTGATGCATTGATTATTTTTTTCATAGGAAATTGTTATTTAGTTATTGATTAAATAAATACATCCCATAAATAAAACAATCCGATTTTAATATTGTATAATTAGCTAAGAGTGAGTACTATGTACCGACTTTAAAACTACCATTTAGGTACTGGGTATGTCTTTCATTGACTTGAATGTGCCCTGGCGGCTGAGAGTATGTCATACTCACTCTAATTAGTCAGATATAATTAACTTTTTGGCCCATGCAATTTATATAGGAATGTTTTTTTTTTTCGGAGAATGAGCCCCGATATAGCAAAATTAGTCCAGAGGATCGTCCGCAATTCGCAAAAAAACACGTTTTTTTTTTTGCAAATCTAGTATATTTAATAACTCGCGTTCCGGAAGTGATGATCAGTTTTGTGGCCCTCATGGCTCATTCTCATTGATTTTTTATTGCACACATTTGTTACATTTAACTTTTTTTTCCGAGCTGTAGTTTTTGCTCTAGAATCGAAGAACTGATTTTTACCATCTATAGGTACTAAAGATGCGCCGAGTGTTCGGCTGAATATTCGTATTCGCTATATTCGGCCTTTTTCTCATGTTCGTATTGGGCCGAATATTCGGTTGAATTGCCGAATAATTACCGAATATTTAAATTATTGTTATTATTAAAAAAATAACATTTTATTAAACAGTAAGGTTAACTAATTACTAAATAAGTGTGGTTTATTCCGAAAGTTGTAGGTACATAATTTCTTTTAAATGAAAGAAACACTACCTTTTTACCAATAACTTATTGACAAAATAAAAAAGATTAACTTTAAACAATATTATGCAAGAATGCAATCTGTAACCGACACAAAACAGCCGTGTACAAACCTGTTTACCGCTCAGAATTGAACCGAATGATTCGGCCGAATATTCGGTTCGGTAAATTTTGGACCGAATATTCGGCGAACATTCGTATTCGTTTGAACCTACATTTGGCGCATCTCTAATTTTTTACCATTTTTTTTGGCACCCTGGCTCCCTCAATTCACCTATAAATTTTATTAGAATCAATTACTGACACTTGAATCTTCATTAAAAAAAAACCGGTCCTAAAGGAATTGCATGGACTTTTCAAGATTTTTTCGCTAATTCTATCTGACCAAATGTCTCGCTGCCGGAGGCGCGTGTATTGGATGGATCATTTATTAGCTCCCTTCAAAATGGTTGAGCTGAATGGTGCTAATCCATGCGTCATGTTCGTGAACGGGCGCCGTCAGTAGGGACTGGTCATCTCTTAGCTGCCACGGCGATTTTAATTTAATTTATTGTTTGAATTGTTTTTTTTTTAATTTATATTATATTTATTTAGAACTTCAACATGAATGATGGAACCAATATTTTGTAACCATATTTTAATGTAAAAGAGTGTCCGTGGAGTTTCTTTACCGTTCTTCTCCATAGGACCCTACGCTTTGGAATGGGCAACTAGCTTCATATTTCTGACTGACCGACCCCTTGACAATTCAAAAGTGCCTGTAATTTTGATTTATTTGAAAGAAATGCTATGAGTTTGAATTACTATGACATGGAATGGTTGGCGTAGGCTACTTCATCTACCACGGACCGCCATGAGAACGAATGATGGAGGAACTCAACATCAACAACATCATATAAAGCGCCGTTTTGCGTGGATGTGACGCATATTTCCCCCCAAATTGTTATTTTAGTGTTTTGTTCTTTCCTTGCGTCATGTGTGCCGCAATTAATCGTATTTTCTTAATTTTTTTTACTGTCAAAATGAAAGCGAATTGCTACTGTAGTGTGTTACGCAATTACCCCGCTCGTTCGGACTACTTCTTTTAGTAATTTAGTCTGGTGGCGACGACGATGGCAAGAGACTAGGGGCCCAAGTCTGCTATTTTTTATAAATTCGTCATTCCAACACGATCCCATTGTCATTTTGCTAAAAAGTTCGTAATCTGCTAAATTCTTATTGGTCGTTCATTGGTTGATCATTGTGTTCCACAAACACGATACACGTACCGAATTAAAAGAAATGACTGCACACTGAGGTTCTCATGGTCGGTCACTGATAGGTATGGAATGGATCTGTCAAAATTTCAGTAGATTACCGCCTAAGTCAGTCATTAATTTTTCATTATGTACGAGATTACCAATAGATGCCATTTCTTTCAATGGAGTGTCAGTGGCTGACCATTGGAAAGTCATAATGACGCCAATATGTTAGTAGATTACCAAACTTGTCAAAATCAACAACTATGAAATCAATGATAGACAAGTTGTCACTGTTGTTTGTTGTCACATTTTGACAAGTTTGGTAATCTACTAACTTAATGGCGTCATTATGACTTTCCAATGGTCAGCCACTGACACTCCATTGAAAGAAATGGCATCTATTGGTAATCTCGTACATAATGAAAAATGAATGACTGACTTAGGCGGTAATCTGCTAAAATTTTGACAGTTCCTTTGATCAGTGACCTACGATTAGAACGTCATTGTGCAGTCATTTCTTTTAATTCGTTACGAGTATCGTGTTTGTGGAATACAATGATCAACCAATGATCGACCATTATAAATTTAGCAGATTACGAACTTTTAGCAAAAAGACAGTGGGATCGTGTTGGAATGACGAATTTATGAAAATAGCAGGCTTGGGCCCCAGACGGTATGTCTTTATCTCCATGGAAGGTGGGTAGGCCTTTAGTGTGGAAATCTAGATGCAACCTGTGTCGACACTCTTGCGCCATCCCATCTTCCTGGCTCAGCGTGCTGTGCTGGTGCTGCTGCTGCGGCTGCAGAAAACCTCAAGCGGCGTAAGTATAATAACCTTACAGGTAATTATATTTTCGAGCCGTTTGGGGTTGAAACCCTCAGGCCGTGGGGTCCGAGTACTCACGGCCTCTTCAATGATATCTCAAAACGGCTATTTGACACTTCCCGTGACCCAAGGGCTGGTTTTTACCTTGGGCAGAGGCTAAGCATTGCCATACAACGTGGCAATGCGGCCAGTCTCTTGGGTACACTACCAGTCAACAGCGATTCGGATGAATTTTTCGATGCAATATTTTAATTTTTCAATAGTTTTAGTTGTTAGTAGGTATATAATTTTGCTAATTTTATGTCTATACTTATATAATAAATCACTAAACAATTACAAAGAAGTCAAGTGGCGAGTAATTTTGTTACTAGACGTTTAGTAACTCACTCGCACTACGGTCCAGTACAGTACACAAGTTTATACTGTATGCGAATCAGAAAGAAAGGAAGAATAATATTTATTTGGACACAGTTCGTGAAACACTATAAACTAAATCAATCTGCCTAGCCTTTTCCCAACTATATTGGGGTCGGCTTCCAGTCTAACCGGATTCAGCTGAATACCCGTATTTTACATGAAGCGACTGCCTATCTGACCTCCACAACCCAGTAACTGGGTAATACGATACCCCTTGGTAAGACTGGTTGTCAGACTTTCGGGCTTCTGACGACCCCTAACGACTGTCAAAGATCCACGAATGACAGCCGGGACCAACGGCTTAACGTGCTTTCCGAGGCACGGAGGAGTCTCGGTACCTATGTAAAGATGGTCACCCATCCACAGACCAACCCCGGCAAGCGTAGCTTAACCTGATGGATCGACCCGTGCGGCAGTTATTACTTAGCCACGAGCTCCTCCTAAACACTATAAACTAAACACTATAAACTTAATAAAAAGTGAAAATAATCCTATAGTAATATAATAGTGTGCCTCACGGCTGCGCCAAAAAGGTTCATTTCAGCATTAATGCCAGACAAATGCTGTCTGAATTCTGAATTACGTATTACACAAGCATCAAACTCAAACTCAAAGCATTTATTTCAATTAAACCATTTACAGGCACCTTTGAACTGTCAAGGGGTCGGTCAGTCAAAAATATGAAGCTAATTGCCCATTCCAAAGCGTAGTAGGTACCTACCTATGGAGAAGAACGGGCAAGAAACTCCACGGACACTCTTTTAAATAAAAAATATTGGTTACATCATTCATTTTGTAATTATGCATGTGAGAACAATGTAGAAAGACGTGCACGTTCGTAAAAGCGTCCGTAATAAAAAGAAAAAATAAAGAAACAATCAAAAACTTAAAATAAATTAAAATAAGCCATGGCAGCTAAGAGATGACCAGTCCCAACTGACGGCGCCCGTTCACGAACATGACGCATGGATCAGCACCATTCAGCTCAACCATTTTGAAGGGAGCTAAATGATCCAACACACGCGCCACCATCAGCGAGACATTTGAGTGAGCATGACATACTCACAGCCGCCAGGGCACATTCAAGTCAAAGAAATACTACATATTACCCGGTAAATGGTAGCTCTTTAGTACATAGTACTCACACCTGTGCTATGCAATTATATAATACAAAAGAAATTGAGTTTATACAATACAAAGTCTTACAATCTTCAGCAGCTCCAACAGTATTTTCAAAATGTTAATCAGTGTCATCAAGAAGCAAGCACAGTTTACCGTGCGACTAACTACAACGTCCCGACATCAATCGTAAGGCAGAAGTAGCCCACTAGACAACAACCGTTTGGTCACAGAATCCTCCGTTTTTATAGTTTTTTTTTTTTTTTTGGCTAGGGCATCTCGTAGCTCACCTCTGAGGTGATGACTACTTAACCGGTCAATCCTGCGGCTGCCTTAAGCTACTAACTCAAAGCCTCCAGCCAGGGGCAAAACTATTCTAAATTAAAACTAGGCGAACGCTCGCTAAGGGCACCCCCTGTGGGTTACGGACCTCAGCTTAGGGCGTCGCTGGGGGGAGGACAGCAAGTTGGGACAGGCTGGATCAAAGATGATTCATTATTATTAATCGGGGAATTTAAGTCTACATTTCTCAGCAAAACGCGGGCAAAAAAGAATACAGCGCAATTCTTTACCGGACTGGGTAATAAACACCCTTCAAAACGTATGCAGATAAGTACGTTATTTATGTTACAGGAGAAACAAGTTAGAAACAATACGCCGGAAAAAAACGCATATACACCAATACCAATGTCCAAAAGGGAAAAAATTCAAAAAAAAAAAAAAAAATCGAGGGCCTACCTTTACCGCCGATAATAATAACAAAGCCGTTAACAGCCACGCAAAATGATGGACCCACAGTGGATGACGTAATGGGAATCATTAACAGCATACGTAACGGGACAGCCCCAGAAACAGACAAAGTGGTAATTGAGCTCTACAAAGCGATGCCACAAATTTTATTTTTTTATTTTTATTAGGGAAAACAGACAATCGTACATTGTATAATACATCTATCTACAGTGTGCTATATGAAATGTTTATTCCACTACGTTTCCACATACTAGCTTAAAAAATACAGATATCGTAAAATTACTTGAAATAAATATTTGATATCAATAAAATCATTTCGTAAACTAAATATAAATAAACCAAATAGTAGATGGATACTTAAATAATGCTTAAATAAATAAAAAATAACATGGTGCTTAATAAGTAGTTTTTTTTTTAAATTTAAGTTTCGATAGTGCAAACACATCGATATCATTAAAATTATTATTATAAGCCTGAACCAATTTCTGGAGCGGCGCTCTCTCCCCCGCATTTTTACGACAGGGAGTTGTAGCAAACAGTGGATAAGAGTGTGTCTCACGTCTCATTACTATTTTAGGTACAATAAAGCAAATTTTACTAATTAAGTCAGAGCAATCAAACATATTATGCACAAGTCCATGGAGCATCATTCCTTGAAGCAACAAGAGTCTTGAGTATAATGTTAATAGGTTAAACTTACTCAAAGCGTTATAATATGGTAAATGTACGGTGCGACATTTGTACTGTTATTTACTGAGGAAATTACGCTGAACTCTCTCAATTGCAATCTCATATTTACTATAATATGGATCATACAAGCATATTTAACATGTGGGCGAGCTAAGGAATGAAATAAATACAGACAGAGAAGTGGTTGGTCGTTTAAAGTCTCATAACAAATGTTACAGGAAGCCGCCACCAAACATTTGAATAAAGCCTGGACACAAAATGAAGTACCCGACACATGGCAAGACACAAAGCACGCAGGTACCTATTCCGAAACAAACTTACCCTAAAGATACAAACGATTATCGCCGAATAGCGGCTTGAAATACGGGTTACAGAATTTACGCCTCCTACATACAAAAATAAAAATAAAAAATATATGAAATAATAAAAGAATTGGGCCAAGCGGCTCTTTTAAACATCACATCTACAGATGTCCACATATTTCCGCTGTGAAGGAAGCGGGATGAAGAATGGCGTGCAGGAAAAATAATTTATGTACTCGCTCTGAAAATAGAAAAAGCTTTTGACAATGTCGACCGCCAAGCACTGCGTGACACGAAATAAATGAATCTGAATCTGATATTTTAATGCAACGTACTAGAAAGAAAGAAAAGAAAGAAATCAACTTGGATGGTCACGACTGAAGACCGATACAAGATCAAGAAGACGGCCAGCGAGATATACAAGAAACCTGAAACGGACAACGAGTCTTCTGATGAAGATATAGAAAACAGTAAAGTGTAACACATTAGAACAGTAAGATAGAAAAAAGCCTAGAAAGCAGCGTAACTCCGCCAAAGGCTTCACATGCGAAGATTGACTGAGCCAACTGGCGGCGACGTAAAAAGATGCCCCATCCATTGATAAATATCACCCGTCTCTCCACTAGTCCATTGCTTACTCAAGGATGCATATCCGGTATGGCTCGTAAATCCTTTCCTATCCTAAGGGCACGTCTTCCCTACCATTACCGCGCCCCCCGGTCTACTCCTTGATATGCAATAGCCTGTGTATCACCATGAAACATGAGGCTCCAGGGGCTAGTGCAAATCTTGGGGTTCATTCGATTTATCGAGTCTGGTTAAACCACGCTGGGATCGGTGCATTTCATTCATTCATTCATTCATTCATTCATTCATTCATTCATTCACATTTCTCAGCAAACGCGGGCTGGCGCTTCTGCGAGCAAGGGTCGGTGGGTTTTTATAGAGGATGAGTGAACTGTTATATAAACACCCAGGGGTGGCCGTCTCGACATAGATACTCGTAACGATCGATATGCCTACGACCGAATTCGGTCGCAGTTCTAATAGCGTCCCTAGACGCGCGTGAAGTGCTTGTGAAGCACGTATTCAACAATGAGTATTTTAAGTATACTTACTTCTTGGTCCCTCGGATCCATGAACCAGCAATTATGTTTTTAACGCACATATCCACGGGAATGAAGTCGCATATGATGTCAGGTTTCGTGTGAATAGTTCTCATTATACCTAAAAAGATATAATAATAATAAACATTAGGTAGGCTGACTATGGCGCATCTGAGATGAAAGTACCTAATTCATTATGGTGAAGATAAATGATAAAAGTGGTTGAAAGACGTAAAACCGCATGAAAAAGTAATAAAAACAAAGATATTGTAATAAAAGTATAAATAAAAATGCAAAAAGAATCTCTCCGGCGGGGAATCGAACCCCGGTCTCCCGCGTGACAGGCGGGGATACTTACCACTATACTACCGAAGACTTGGTGCTCTAATGTGAAATATACATATAGTTGATAAGCTAATGACATCATATAGTCAATTGATTATATATATTTTTTTAATAGTAGTTATTTATGTTGACAAAAGTAATGATTATTTGCTAACGCGCAAATCTTCACAAACTACTACGACTTCGGATTAAAAACCACAGTAGGTAGGTTACAAACTAAGCTGAAAGCAGCGCCATCTAGAACATTTAAATAGCAACTCAACGTATTGTAGAAAGATAACCTTGCTTTATAAATTTAATTAATTTCTATAAAGAAAATACAATTTTCAGTTACCTAAATTGCAATGATGTACAATATTTTAGACTATTCAACTCTCCTTAAAATTTTCACTCTTCCAAAAAGTTGATACATATTGAGTTCAGCGGCATCTATCGCGCACAAATGTAGTTACATTTAACAGTCTGGCACGAAAAGCGGTGACGATAAATTAATTTTATTAGGTATTTGGGTATGATAATAAATGGCCGATCGAGCTAAAATGTCCTTACTTTATATATTAAAACCAAAAGAAACACCTTACCTTTGCCACAAGCAACAAATATTCCTACTGGACCGTTGAAGCTCTCAATCCAACCTGGTATTGGCTCTTCGGCACTTGATATCACTGAAAAAAAAAAAAAAAAACATATTTATCGTAAAAACCGGCCCAGTGCGTGTCGGACCACGCACAATGAAGGGTTCCGTATTTGGGATGAATTATCCCAAGAACAAAGTTAACATTGTAGTTGAAAAACATGTTCTCTCATGCGAAATGTATGGGAGAACATATTTTTCAAACTGCAAATTTAAGTTGGTCGATTATTACTCGTTAACCTGTGAAGCCTACTTAGCTGTGATAGTTTTCCTTTTAACTTCGTTATATATACTACTGCTGTAATTTTTTTCACAAAACAAAGTACAACCATTTAGCTGGCAGACACACACACACACATGACTAACAAAAATTAGCACTTTAAAAAGCTTAATATTTCGCAAATGGATCTCTGAATTGAAAAATGGTTTTTACATACCCACAATATTTTTGAACACTTTTCAACAACACCCACACCATGGAAAAGACGAGAAAAAAAACCACAAAAAGAAATGTTTTCTTGATTTTATTTTACCACTGTCGTCGGCGTGATTAATATGTAAACCCAAATGACAGCTTTCTACTAATGACAGCTTTCTTCTAGTACTAAGAGTCTCTGAGCTAAGCCGCGAACAGACAGACAGACGGACATGGCGAAACTTTATGGGTTCCTTGTGTACTACGGAACCCTAAAAAGGCGTTTTATAGAAGACACTTTCTTGTTTAAGAATACGATAGAACCACGAGGTAAAGAAAGAAGCACGTTTCTTATTCCGTGGATAAAACCAAGTAAAATTTATTTTAAATTTTTACAATAGTTTTCTCTTTTTTTAATGTACTTACTATCGAAGAACTTCTTAACTAAGCAGTTTGATAACAAAATACCGTGAACACGATGACCACATCTGTTACCGCCCCGGTTTTATAGCGGCCGAGCGCAGCAAGCAGAAATAGTCCTTACCTACGGTGTATACTTAGTCTGGCCATAAATACTGTTACAATTAAAAATAAGAAGGATATTTAATTTGAATTTGGAATCTGTCGTTTTTATACGATTGTTCATTGAATTTTCTAATTTTGGCGCCAATACATTGTACAATATTTGGCGATATTAAAATGGAGTGGGGTGTTAAAGAGAACCGAATCGCTGTGATTGCAATATTGCATAAACAAAGTTGGCATGGAGCCAAATGCAATTTTTAAAACTCTCATCTCTTCATCAGAGCTGAAAACTGGCCGTCGTCTAGTCCGGATCTTAATCCGCTGGATTATGATTTATGGTCAGTTTTAGAGAGTACGGCTTGTTCTAAACGCCATGATAATTTGGAGTCCCTAAAACAATCCATACGATTGGCAGTGAAGAATTTTCCCATGGAAAGAGTGCGTGCTTCTATTGATAACTGGCCCCAACGTTTACAGGACTCTATTGCAGCCAATGGAGACCACTTCGAATAAACTTTTTATATTTTAAATTGTTTTATATTTATGTACACTGTAAAAGTAATAAATATTATTTGCGATAAAAAAAAAAAAAATTCTTCGTGACAATATTTATGGCAAGACTAGGTATGAACTTATATTTATATGAACTTCTTCGATGGCATGTTAAAGATTATCATTCATTCTTTCTGCTCACCTATAGAAGGTCGGACGATGATAACCGGCAGCTTTCCTTTGTACTCGTACACCACATGCTCTGCTAGCTGCTTCGTGAAGGTATATGTGTTAGGAAGCTCTCCTAGGTACCTGGGGATAATCATGAACTTAGAAAGAAATAGTTTTTTTTAACCTATTGTGGTAGGTTTAGTAATTTTATTCTAGGTGCATCGTCTTCACATTATAATCATATAACTTAATGTAGGTACCTAGACCTACATAAATACAAAATATTGTAAAACATTTTAAAAGAGTAACGGTGGATTTTCTTGCCCATTCTTCTCCATGGGAAAACTACCTTTTGGAAGCGGCGACTAGCAATTCAATTGTAAATTTTGACGTTTAAGCTTCGTGCAAACTAGCGCGACGCGACAGCGCGACGCGACAGCGCGACGCGACAGCGCGACGCGACAGCGCGACGCGACAGCGCGACGCGACAGCGCGACGCGACAGCGCGACGCGACACCGGCTACTGTTATACAGTGAAGATTTCTTATTATATAAGATTTCTTATATTTCTTAAGATATAATAATGTTGGAAAAGATTTAAGGAGGAGCAGCTGCAGACATTGGACAGAGCAGGGATAAAACGTACCTATATGAGAATGTATTTGCAGGCATTTATAAACAAAAGTGGGTAGGTACTTTCACCAACATCCACATTAAATGCGCGATTAAAGCCAGACACAATGTTTTTGAAACTGAATAAGTAGTACGTAGCAATCGGCCCACCGAATTTACTAACTTACGAGTAGATTTGATTATTCGAGTAAAGAAAGAATAAAAAAGTTAACCTCCTTTACAGATAGTGCACTCATCTGAGACGCGCCCCACTCCGCGATTACTGTACTGTAAGCTGTACTTTAGTCCGGAGCGGAGCGGAGTGGGGCGGGTCTTCGTGGATTGCACTATCTATACCAAGTAGTTTTTTTTTGTTTTTACGACACTCAGAATTTTATAAACTACGAATATAATGAATTATTATACTAATGCTAGCCCCATACGTAAAGATTTACTTGCGCATTACTTGGCTTGCGAAAGTAAATCGTTACGTGTGTGGCTAGCATAGCATTATAGGAATTAGATAATTGTTGTCAAAGATGTAATCGACACTTGAACGTTAGGACTTGAATCCAGGTGTAAAACTTACTTAGGAGTAAGCAGTCTCAGGGTATGCTCATCAGCCGTCTCGCAAACCTCCAGCGTCTCTCTCCAGTCAGCCAGCGGAGGGTACAGGACCTCCTCTATAGGATCCCTGTTCGTGTTGGAGTATGATGTGGAAACGTGGACCAGTGACTGTGAAAAGAAGCAATATACTGAAATCAATTTAAAATAGCTAGCAAAACTCCGCAGTTAGTGCAGTCACTTGTAATATCAGTTTTAAAAATCAGCTCAGGATCATGAATCTAATGCTGCCAGCGGTCGTTGACCCCCAAACAATAAAATATTTTTACCCGACTGTGACGAAGCCAAAAAAGGAGGGATATGTTTGATCTGTATGTAGGTATGTATGTGTGTCCGTCTCTATTTCCCTCGTAACTACTAAACGGGCGAACCGATTTTGATATGTCGTTAGATTCGTCTTTATTGCGCGGGTCACTGGGTATAAATTATAAAAAAATCAAAATGGCTCATTTTTGGCGCCAAAATGTATGTTTTAAAAACAAAAAGAACTCAGTTTCGAGGATTATAAAAATATATACAAATTATATTATTATTATGAAAAATGATAAAAAAACGAAAGAGCTGAAAATAAAGAAAGCAGTTTTTAAAATTACTTTTTTTATTAAATTTTATTTTATCGTGTTTTGATATCGTTTATCGTTACCCATTAAGTTTCGCTAGCATATTTAATTTGACCTTGTATTTGTAAAACATCAACTTCTTCTCTCGTATCGGCACAAACTATAGAGAACAAGTCATGTCGTGGTGCCAATGGCCCAGTATTACCTTACCATATTAGTCTCAACTTACGAGTTGTATGTAGGTCAGGGGTTCGAACCCAACTCACACATTACTTTGTGTCTATTTCATCACCGCTGCTTCGAAACGGTGAAGGAAAACATCGTGAGGAAACCGGCATGTCCTAGAACCAAAAAATTCGAAGACATGTGACATCCGCCAACCCGCACTGGGCCCGCGTGGTAGATTACGGCCATTGCTCAACTGCTGAGGAGTTTGTTGCGCCACTTCTTCTTCCCAGCTAAAGCACTAGGAAGTGGTGAAGGGTGTGCGTTTGGGGGACTGTCTTATGCAACTTTGACGTTCCAAAAGTGCTGATTTTCAACCTAGTTGGAATAAATGACTTTTGAATTAACGGCCTTCCCACTCTCACAGAGAAACCTGCGTCCCAGCTGACAGGCTAGGCTAGGCTAGGCTGTGGTAATATAAAGAAAAAAAGAAAATACATTTATTTGGCACAGACTAAAAGGCACACAAGTAGAAAGAAAAAAATAAATTAAAAGGAAAGAATACAAAATAAAAAGTGTAAAACTGCGTTGCATGATACTAGCAGGAATATGTGCCATCTAGTGCCTGTATTATCTATTCAGAAAGGTTGTATCAGGGCCAGTGTATCACAGAAATAGTTTAAAACTAGTCTTATGATTGCAAGTTTGAGTATTGAGTGGAGTTCCGTCTAGGTTTGGAAAAATGCTATGGCGATTCTTCATTCCGAAATTCTCAATTGCATTCAGATTCAACCCCTCTTCGAACAGAAGGCAGAAATTGAAATAGGCATGGTGGCACTTCGCCGAACTGACAGCTTTACAAGGAACTGGTGAAGGTTATGGTTCTACTATTGGATTCACTTACAGATAATTCCCGAACATCTTTAGCGAGCTCCATGACTTCCACGGTTCCTTTTAGGTTCATCTGTGCTGCAAATTTTAATGTGTCGTCGAACCTGAAAGTAATTCATGTGTTTTGTTAACAGGATGGGCTGCCTCCATGTATGGTCTAGTACAGAGGTCGGCAAACTCATTAGTCAAAATATATCAATACTAGAACGACTAAAATTTCTTATGAGAGCCAATAGTTTCTGTGTGTCCAAACTGTTTCAAACTCCCATCCTCCACAACGCTACCTAAAATGAACTTGCTAAGATGTAGGATGACTTCATCATCATAATATCGGCTGATAATAATTATGATGAAGGCATCCATAATTTACAAGGAAGGTAAATGATTAATTTTCGATATCCTGTAAATTTTTGGTAAAAATACTTCGGAAATAACATAACATCACGCCTGTATTCCCTGAAGGGTTAGGCATAGGTGTATCTATAGTACACCCACATTTTGCCAGTTATGTTCGAGTCCCATGTAATAGGGGGCGAGCCTATTGCCACCAACCGGGCACAAATCCAGACTCCGGGCTGCTACTGAGAAATTCCAGATGGAAAAACCCATTATCACTTTGCCCGACCCGGGAATCGAACCCAGGTCCTCATGCTCAGCTGTAGCTGTAGCTGTTTTGACTGCCTCGTTGGTCTAGTGGTTCGGAAATAAATCTTTGAAATATAGTTTGAATTCTTTATTCTCTTTGAAACCCGTCCATAACTACGCTTGTACTCATCGACATTTGTGAGCCGCACTCTGTAGGACAAAGAGTCGCATGTGGCTCTCGAGCCGCGGTTTTCCGACCACATGGTCTAATACTTCCTTACAAAATGAGTAACATTTTATCCTGGTTTCTTTTTCTTATCGTGTAAATGGTAGTTTTCTTTTTTTTAAATACTATGCTTTAGTCTGCGGCGTAAATATCCCACGGAAACGTACCTACTACCGAGATTAAAAGTACCCAGTAAAAGTGTTCCGATTCCGTACATTGTTTCTTATTACTTTATTGGTTTACGCGGCGCACGCCAGTAAAGCTCCCAGTTGGCATAATTTTTTCCGACATCTTCAACAATCATCGTCATATTTCAGCCAATTTACACAAAATCCTAATGAATACTGCACCTCAACCTTCCTCATGAATAACTCCTTCCATTGGTGAAAACCGTATGTAGTTTCCGAGTAGTTTTTGAGTTTATCGCGTTCTGACAGACAGATGCCGCGGTGGGGGACTTTGTTATAATACAGGGTGTAAAGGAACAACCCTCCGCAGACTGGTGGGGTGAATTCAGTATATCATACTATATCTTGAGGAGCTTGTGGCTAAGTAATAACTGCCGCACGGGTCGATCCATCAGGTTAAGCTACGCTTGCCGGGGTTGGTCTGTAGATGGGTGACCATCTTTACATACCTAGACTCCCCCGTGCCTCGGAAAGCACGCTAAGCCGTTGGTCCCGGCTGTCATTCGTAGATCTTTGACAGTCGTTACGGGTCGTCAGAAGCCCGAAAGTCTGACAACCAGTCTTACCAAGGGGTATCGTATTACCCAGTTACTGGGTTGTGGAGGTCAGATAGGCAGTCGCTTCATGTAAAGTACTGGTATTCAGCTGCATCCGGTTAGACTGGAAGCTGACCCCAATATAGTTGGAAAAAGGCTAGGCAGATTGATACTAAGATGACCGGTACATGAAATTATTTCAGGAACGTTATGGGAATCCAATAAACCTGATTTGTTTTATTAACTTACACGCAATGTATCGCTACCGTGGCAAAACGTACGTAGCGAACGGCAGCGCAGCGAGCTTACGGACACTCTCTCCGCCACCCCGCGGTGGTTGAACAGCTGATTTCACGCGTAGTTCGTTAGAGAATTTCAACATCCTTTGCTGTTTTTTTTTACAATAATAGAGTACTGCGTACAGAGAATGTAATTTTACATTGAAATAAAGGAATAGTAACTGTAAACCCGATAAAAAAAAAAAAAACCTGAGAAAATTTTCAGAGGAATATGATTCAAAATATGGAGCTGAAGGCACCCTGTTAGTTTGCGGAGGGTTGTCCCTTGTATGTAGTGATTGCTTGACCCCAGTAGGTGGCATTAATTGTGGTAACAGTAACATTCTTTAGGTCATCCGAGGTGCAAGTAAACGGAGACTGAGGGCACTCCAGCAAGTAGGACATGGTCTGACCAGAAGCACCTCACTCGCACTTGGGTTGGATTGTTCAGTAATCCCCTATTTTGAAGAATTGTGTCTGCAACGGCCAGCCAATCGCAGTCCACTGCTGGACATGCTGGCACCTCGCCTTACACATTCAGTCTGTCCCAGTCACCTTCTTAAGGTTGTCGGTTCAACTAGCCGGAGGACGTCCCACACTACGTTTACGCTGTCCCCACTCCATGGGGATCGTCTGCTCCACCGGCCATCGGTCCACATAGGATAATGAAGTTAATTGTGATTCTACCATATCTTACCTAACACTAGCAGCTACATGGAATATGATGTTCACTCGATTGACGAGAAGAGCTCGGTCTTCCTGTGACAACCCTGGAAATAATGAAAAACCACATTACTACCATTATGCCTATAGTTCCCCAAAGGGTTGGGCAGAGGTGTACCTATAGTACACCCATATTTCGCCAGTTATGTTTAAGTTACCTACATGTAATGGAGGGGAGTCTATAGCCATCAATCGGTCAAAAATTCAGACTCCGGGCTGTTACTGAGAAATTCCAGATGGAAAACCCAATAACACTGCCCGACCCGGGAATCGAACCCGGGACCTCAAGCTCAGCTCAGCAGACCTTGATTTTATGAAAAAAAATTGTTGCTCTAGTCATTGTTCAGGGAGAAAAAAGGGGAATACATTTGTGGAGAATCGCAGGCCCTGTCCCTCTTAAGGCATGAAGGGTGTCGCGCTTTGATTGGACGGCTGCCGCGCGAACATTCATCGGTTTAGTCATGGTGATCCCTTTCTTCTCCTAAAATTGTTTGTCCGAAAATCATTATCCATTTACACGTTTGCTATGACTACAGTAACCATAATGTTCAAAATCCCGATATTTTGTAAGTATTCTGTCATATTAACGAGTACTATAATAATTGAATCTCCTAATTTGACGTGACCTAAAGTCATATGTCCTAAGTACTGTGTATTATATTATGTTAAATAATGTGTAAAATAAAAATAAATATTCCCAATGTTCATTTATAATAAATTGTTTAGTCCTAAATCATTTGCTATAAACTAAGCCGAAGCTGCGGTGGTGAGCGTTAAACCCATCTGCGACGATAAACTCGCGTGGGACCGCCGGAGCCCCGCAGCGCCGGAGCCGTGACAGAAACCATGCCTGCTGCATGTTGCATGCTTGCTTGCATGCTGCATGCTGTGTGCTTGCTTCATGCTGCATGCTTGCTTGCATGCTGCAATTTAGGACTTATAACTTTAATTGAAAACGGTTTTATGTCTTTTGTATATTATTGATTGTAATATTTATGACAAATGGATTTAGGAATATTATATTTAGGGATTTCAATTTTATGGAATGTGATATTAAGTTCGGGTAAGTTATCATTCGGACAAATGAAAATGATGATTAGGACAAAAAAAAGTTATGGCACTTTAAATTATGGATAAAAAAGTTAGATGACACAATAGAGAACCGTTTAGTCCTAACTAGAGCGTGGCAGAGATGTGTCCTGCAAAAACCGCGTGTTGCTGCTGCGTTCTTGCCGCTGAATGTTTGGGCACACCTTAAGACACAGATTTATACTCTTAGTATGGATACGGAAAGAACTTAGCATCCAGCATCGATATGTCTAGACCCATATAAACACTTTGAAAATATTCCAAATAACTTAAAATAGGTTGTTATAATGATGTCATTTAGATCATGTGTATCCAATTTTAGACAAAGGTGCATTTTTATTCTCATTTAAAATACTTTAGTCATAATCTCAATCCGTCTGTTACGCGTTTATCAGACGATTCACTCGAGTGAATGGATGAATGGATTACTCAAGTGAATGTCCATTGTGAACACGAAATGAATCAAAAGCAAAAAATTAATTAATTAGTGAAACGATCCAAAGATAATTTTACGGTGTCGTATGAAGACATCGACAAAATTAGATACATAGGCTGTGGCTTCGGCTTTGCATAGGTTTTGGGCTTTTTAAAGCTTACTGTGAAACTGTTAATGCTTCTACACGTGCAGCCTGCGGGTCAACTTCATACAGCGGGCATACAGCGACCTACGCGGCTGCCGTGGCGTTGTAGTTCGCCAGGGATGTTTACTAATAATAACATTGATGTTTTTGCCGCCATTATTCGAAAAATATGTCAGCCAGTATTCTCAGTGTGTTCGCAGATCGGTGGGATTCCCCGATGTTGTGGAGGTGGATGCAGCTCAACGCTGATTTTAAATTGTATGTTTCTGTTCGTACTAACACTAGGTTACATTAAAAAATTTACTAACCCTATGGACTTTATGCGAAATAAAAGTATTCTATTCTATCTTATAGGACTGAACATTAATTTGTTCCTTTCATTTCATTTTTCGATGACTGATCGGTAGGCGAGAGAAAGACGCCGAGTGTCGTATCCAACATTTTTCAATCGATTCACAAATTAATTCATTTTTTCACTTTTAGTGAATAATAATAATAATAAATTTATTTGTTAGAATATGGTTGTCACAAAGGTGTTATACATCATATGATGTCCATAATATGCTGCTATTTCCAGCGTCCAAATATTAAAAAAAATAGAGCAATAATTGAAATTGTTTAGTTTGTATCAAACTTAAGCCATACAATGTCAAGAATAAGGAAAACGTTAACTACGATCAAATACAATGTCAGGGGTTATTAATTATAATGCCAATAATTATTAAAAACACATGTTTGGGGAATTACGTCAAGAATGATTAAATACAATGTCAGGGGTTATTAATTATAATGTAAAGAATTATTAAATACAATGTTAGGGGTTTATTAATTATAATAAAAAAATAATACAATGTCGTAGAAATTAAATTCCATTAAATATTAGGAGCACAAAGGTAAGTCGTCGTCTAATTTAAATTTTGAATCCAATTTTTCATTTAAACATTAATTAGTTGAGTAGTAACACTTTTGCAATAGAAAGTTAAATCCATAGTTTCTTTTTAAATGTCATGAGATTAATTAAGACTTTTAAAAACATTACAAATTTGAGTTACCATACAGTAAACGTTATTCAAAAATAGTTTAATTATTTGTTGGGTGCACATAATTTGTGGATATTTTGACTTTTCCTTATTACAACATCATTGTGTACTTGAAATAAGCTATATTTTTACGTAAAAAGATACAGAGTTCGAATATTTAAAAAAGAATTGAAAGTGGTAATATTTTTATTCTTTTAAAGATTGGGACACACCTTTGTAATGGTTGGGCTTTAGTCATTGATCGAATACATTTCTTTTGGGCTCGGAATGCTTTAGTAGTATCAACAGAATTTCCCCATATAATGATGCCGTAGCGGAGAATTGATGGTACGTAACCGTGATAAGTATAAAGTGCTGCATTGATACCAGTTATTCTACGCGAGTTATTCGGTTTAAAACAACTACAAATATTTGCATCTTAGTGCATAATTTGTCAATGTGTAGTTTCCAGTTGCAATATTTATCTAATGTTATCCCCACTTTCAACATCTTCTACAGCGTTATTTGCATAATTAATTTCTAATTGGTGACGTTTGCTATTGTAAGCTTGGAAGTTTAGTTTTACTAATATTGACATGTACCTATTTTGTTTTTAACGTGTCATTAATCTCTTTTTCGTATTTGGTGATAATGTTATCGATGATTTCAATACTAAGAGTTGTATTGTCGCAAATCATTCATATATGTATAGCAAGAACAAAAAGAGTCCTAATATACTGCCCTGGGGAACACCACATAAGTTTTGACGATAAGCGGATCTATGGATTTTATTTTCTGATTTAAATATGCCTCGATATTTCTACGCTAAAGAAAGATGCCGTCGAGCCGAATGGAAGACAAAAATGCGGTGAAGCGTCTGATATCTGCATTACCGCATCGTGTGGGTGTTTTGAATTGAATTTCCACAAAGTCAGGAAAATCTTTTTCTCTGTGTGTTTCTATTTTATAGATTTATGATGGAAGACACTTACCAAGTCCAGCTTCCAGAACATCTCCTGATACTACGAAGACCTTCGACTCAAAGGCTTTGGGTCTATCTCTTTTAAGTCTCTCGAAACACTGGAATAAATGCTTTCAATAAGTATTATACTGTATAAAACAAATTTAATTCTTACGTTCGACGGCGGCGGCAAAAAATGAGAGGAAGTGCGTTCATGACTTTCATCATAGTCTTAAAAAAATATATGTTGCTAAGGCGTGTACACACGAACGAACAAGAAGATGGTGAACACGAACATCGAATACTTTGTTCGAATGTGCGTACTAACGAACATCAAACACTGTGTTCGTGAAAAATGTTTGTGACGATCCAATTTCGAATCCATGGTCAGTCGCACAAGGGGAGCACAAGTCTAAATGTGTTCGTATGGTGTTTGTGTTTCAAATGTTTCGTGTTCGATGTTAGTGTTCACCATGTTTCGTTCGTTCGAGCGTACACGCTTTTAGGTTCCAAGCAGAGTCCATAATACCTCAGCTCAAATACTCTTGCTGATGATGGTTTTGTTATTGTTATTAATACTTAACTGTTTATTTATTTTACCTCAATGGTCCTAGTTTATCATTTATAACTTCCAGTTACAGCTATATATAGCTATATGTAAGCGGGCACGCCCTATAAGCTTGGAGGCTTTTATTTAGATATTGTTTACGTTTAGTCTTTATTTTATTTTATTTCTGCTTGAGTACAGTTCTCGATATTTTTGGTTTTTTGGCGTGTGCTAGCTGACATATGGCTATTAATTTATAATTTAAATTATGTTAAGTGTTGCGTAATTTAAATAATTTTGCGTACTATTATATAGAATCTTAATTTTTTTTCTATATGTTAAGACAGCTGTGCTGCTGGGAAGTTTGTTGCGCCACTTCTTCTTCCCAGCGAAAGCATTAGGAAGTGGTGAAGGGTGGGCGTTTTGTGGGACTGTCTTATGTAACTTTGACGTTCGAAAAGTGCTGATTCTCAGCCTAGTTTGAATAAATTACTACTGCTCGCGTACTGAGTGACACTGAGTGGGGTGCTGGGCGATTGGGAGGCGCTGATAGTTAAAAGTTCGTTTTTTAATCCCAGATACTATTTTGTCATTTCAAGTGATTGTTGATTGTTTGTTTTTTTCAATTTGGAGTTTGACATTTGCTCCTGTCAAATTAGTCTCTGGGATTACGATGAAAATAATGATAATTTAGAAAAAAAAATTAAACAATTCTTTTTTCCCAATCAACAAACATATTGTAGCTAGTCATTGGTTCAGTGGGATCCTACCATTTTGCTAAAAAGATTTTGCCAAAATTTCACAACCCAAACAAATTTTAGCAACCTTTTTTATAACAATGCAATGTTTGGAATGATTTTTTTACGCACATTTTCATTTGGTCAAATTTTTACTTGGCAGAATATTATCAAGAATAATGTCATTTAGGCATTTGGTCTTTAATCAAATGATTTTTTACAGCAAACAACCTTTAGACAATAAACGTTTGGTCAGGTTAAAAAGCTTAGGTTAGGTTAGGTTAAAACTGTGACCTCCTGCGCACGAGCCGAGCGAGTGAAGCGAGCGGTGCCACGGTATCGGCCGGCGAGTGCCAGAAACGACTACAATAGTTATATACAAAAACAATATGAAAAAAAACAGACAGTAAATTGAAAACTGACAGTACTAAATATTCCAACTGAAATATTATTATTTGACTAAATAAAAATTAGATATTGTTTAAATGTTCACTTACCAAACATTAGGTTTGCGTTACAATTAATTGTGAAGATAATTTTTGCTAAGTAATAATTTGGCAAATGAAATTATGCGGAAAAATGTTTGGGAAGTGATAATTTGGCAATTTATTTTCGATGAAACAATGACCCTGATTCAGTATTATGAAACACAAATTGTAAACAAACAAATGAATTCTTGTGAATTCAGGAGGCTCACTGTGTCTATGTAGATACTCACAGGTGTAGCATACAGTTGAGCCAGTCGGTCTTCAGATTTGACCCCCTTCTTGTTCCTCATCAGCAGGTATATCCTGTCTAAGCCCGTGCAGGAGTACAGCAGCTTCTCTATTAGAACTTTGCCTATGAAGCCTGAAAATTTTATACAGGGTTAATGTTTATACGTCGGCAATCAATTAAGGGGATGTAGGGGAGGTAATTTACAACCAAATAACCCCTTTTATTAATAACATTTTTATTTTTCTTCCACAAAGTACAAATTACAGTATAGAGGTGTTACAAATATTGGAGGTACTAGGACTTGAGGGAGTCAGTGATCCAAACTAAGATCCCTGTGCTATGGAATCCTGACCCCCCCCCCCCCCCCACCCTCGTCGAGATTAGAATTATCACTAAAATTGTAGCTCGTAAGACATGTAGAAAAAAGAAAATAATAACAAAAAAAGGTAAGTACTTTAGGGGCACGAGGAACAGGGTGTAAAGTTCACTCATCCACCATAGAAAGGGGAGGATCCTCCGACCAGACGGGTGTTGTGTCTGGTGGTACAGGCTGAATTTTTAGTCACCGTCCAAATTATTAGGTATGAATTATGATTCACTGGCTCAATTTAAAAAAAAACGTAAAATTTTCATTTAAATCATTTTATAGAAAGAATTATCCGCTCTGAGTGGTATATAATACCTTTGTAATGTGATATCTCAATAGTTTTGTATTGAGTGATACTAAAAGAAAAAACACGTATTCAATGATTTTCGCCAAAGAATAATATATCAAAATTTCGACGGTGACTAAACATTCAGGGTGTAGGATATGTCGTTCGCACGGTAAACTCTAATTGCGCGATGCAGGATTTGTGTGACGTCATGTCTTTGATGCGTAGTTCGTATAATATGTGGCGGTGTAACCGTTACAGTAATAATTAAAATAAAAGGAAAATAAAATGCGTGTGTGTGTTTGTTAGTGTGTAAAGTGTGTAGTGGAAGGTGTCGTGTGTGCGGTGTGGTGTTGTGTCATAGACACACACGTGTGTGTTTATAAGTAATACGAAGATCTATGTTTCCATGGAGCTCTAAAATATCAAGCTTCTAAGTCTACTCAATAAATAAATACGGCCATTTATGTGACAAATTTTGATACTCGCAAATAAATCAAAACCTACAACAGGTTACTACCCGTTCACCTAGAATCTTGATATTTGGCAAGAAGAAAATTGATAATTTGTAGTTTTATCACTTTTTTTTTGCCATTACAAACTTACATTTGCAGTTCGAGAATTGACCGTGGCGTATATCGATGTATGGGAGAACATGTTTCTCAACTACTAAGTTAAGTTTGTTCTTGGGATAAATTCATCCCAACTTAGGAACTATTCATTGTGCGTATTCCGACACGCACTTGGCCGGTTTTTTTTTGGTTCTAGGACATGATCACGGTTTCCTCACGATGTTTTCCTTCACCGTTTTGAGAGCAGTGGAGATGAAATTATTTACAAAAGCAAAATAAAATAGATATTAATCTTACCTGAACCTCCTGTTATGAATATAGTCTTTCCTTTATAAAACTCCGGTATGGTTGGTACATCCGTCATAACTCTGTCTTCAAGAAAACCCATGGTTTATGTCAATATCCTCTCTTACTTATCTGTAAATAATTATTAAATAAAATAAAACAAATCTTCTCTCGTGTCAAGAACTTTCCCGACAGAATAGCGGTCACTGCTGCCAATCTCACCGGAGAATAGCCAGGTACGCAGGAGATATTATATTGCACAAGTGTGCGCATAGACAGGTGCACTCTCTGTTTCTTTAACTTTACGAGTCCGATACGTCAGCAATCTGACACGACTGGGAAGAGATCAGGCGCAGGAAAGCAAGTACAGCCATTGGGGCTTTACGTGCTATCACACCAGCTATACCAACAACTGTAACTGTACGGGCATTTTTTCCGTACACTTTGTTACACGCAGCTGAAGGGGAATCGCTCACTCAGCACTCAATACTTTTATTATTGAAACATACGCTGCAAACTTAACAAAGGACGGAAACGGCTAGCTGAGATAGCACTTTGTGACGCACGGACCTAGTTTACCCAATTATTGTAACTCTGTAAAATTCCATTCCATATTCATACTTCATAAAGGCACTTAGGCTAATTTAAGATATCATTAATGTAAATCTTTTATTTTAAATAAATTAAGTAAAATCATTTTAGTTTTTTTTAAATCCTCCGATTACAGCTAACGTAATTTGCGCAGTCGGTAGGATATTCGCGGGCCGGTTCGCGAGATTTAGGGATCTCTAACATCGATATCCGCGTACGCGTATCGCCTGGGTGGCTATCGAGCCCCGGCGCCGAATATCCGAATCTACGGTCCAGCTGCAGTTCCGAAAGAAGAATCCAGACTTCGATTCGATGGAAAATTTTGTAGAGTACACTTGAATTGTTCCTGTGTTGCTTCCTTTTTAGCCTAACTTCCAAAAATTTTCACCCGAAAAATTCCAACTCCCAGGAGCCCGCATCTTGTACGGCTCGCTGGAGTACTATAGATAATAGTTAGAATTTAAATAGTGGTAGTGAGGTTAGTGGTATAAATAGCGTAAATATGGCCCACGACCCAAATACAATTTTCAAGACGATCAGAGACGATGCGAAGGCGCATGGTCCCGGAGTTCGTTGGGAGCCCAAATGTTTTGACTAGGTTTGTTAGAATATGCGATCAAATATAAACTCAGTACGTTAGTAATGCCCCAGGTAGCGAGTTAAACAACTTATGCCTATTAAATGGTATCTTAAATAAGATAAAAGGCTCTGCCGCTTGTGCCATTAATTCCAACGGCATACCTGATAGTGTCCTCGCGCATATTTGGGAGTGGAGCGAGGAGGCGAAACGCCGGGGCTTGACTCCGATGCCGCGAGAAATCACGGCACAGCGGACAGAGCTCCGATGGGATCTCATGGCGTCATGGAGAGTGCGATTGTCGCAACCCAGGGCTGGGCACGCCACTATTGCGGCGATACGTCCCCTCTTTGAGGAGTGGCTACAGAGGCGCCACGGCGTCCTCACCTTCCGCCTGACGCAGGTCCTCACCGGACACGGCTGTTTCGGGAGGTTCCTGTTCGGTACAAGGTGGGATGAAACGCCCGGGTGTCATCACTGCGTGGATCACCCGGAGGACACGGTGGAGCATACGGTGGAGGTCTGCCCGGCTTGGGCAGAGCATGTGCCGTGTCCTCGTGGAGGCGATCGGTGGCGGGGATCTCTCGCGTCCGGCCCTGGTCCAGGCCATGGTACGGAGCGAGAGGGCATGGGAGGCCGTCACCTCCTTCTGCGAAGCAGTAATGCTTGCGAAGGAAGGAGGCGGAACGCGTGAGGGAGAGGCAAAATTCGCGCCCTCACTCCCCTAGCCGCTGCAGGAGGAGACGCCCTGGGCGCCGGGAATCGATAGCCGATTCCCGGCCACCGTAGGCGCGGGCTTGCGGACGGTGAGCAATGGGTAGCTCGCCGTCCGGTAAGGACCAAGCCCGGGTCGACGGCGCGTTGTGTTCCACGCGCGCCAAAGAAGAAGAATTTAATGTTATGTATTAACTGGAACGTAGTGAGTTTACAAAATCCATTACCCAAAAGATTTCTAACCCTGTAACACACGCAAATACCAACCCAGTTCCTCCATGTAGTAGGTAATAATTTCGCAATACCAATTCCCAGTTGGCCCAATCCAATAGGAATTAGACCCAACCAATTACCACCACCACAACCATTTAAGTTCAATCCTAACTTAATTAACCAGCAGCCCCAATATCATATGCCTAATCGTACGCAGCAAATATTCCATGCGGTACCACAAAATTATAACGCTCAAAGTAACATGTTCCGTTTGCCACCTAGAAACATACCGGCGCAAAATCAAAATCAAGGTCATAAACCTATGAGCGGTGTACAGCATTTTACACCTAGACCCATATTATCTGGCCATAATTGGCAGAATTTAGGTAATCCGACTAACAAACGAATTATTTTTTTAAAGTCGTGAAATGAACATGAATGAGTGCGCGTCATACGACGACTCATATTACCCGACGGAGTATTATTAGAAAGAAAGAAAGAAAAATATTTTATTTGGGACACGCACAGGAAATACAAACTAATAATATTTTTAAAAAAGGAACAAAATTATATAAAATAAAAAAGGAACAAAACTAACAACAAAAAAATAAAATAAAAAAGACCTGTGCGAGGCCAAAAAGGCCCCTATCTCAGCATAATACGGCGATATTTAAAAAATAATAATTAAATACCACCGCGCTGGTATTCTGATAGGGCCCACTATAATTACGATCCGAACTGTTATAATTACGATGACTTTTACTACGATTATAGCCCGTTCGCTACATTAGAGTGCAACCCTAATCCGACTTTAAGCGATGTAGGTGTTCAAGGAAAAGTTACAGGTTCAACTGAACCACAGGCGTGTCCAAGTCAGGATTTTCAGGGGGCACAGAAATCAAAAAAGCTAAAATAGAATTTAATCTCCAAACTTAGCGTCAGTTGCCGTACAAACTAATATCGGAATTACCTTTAAAATTACTAATTGACACCGGCGCGAATCAGTCTTTTATAAGTCTAGAAGCTCTAGTAGTTAGTAGAAATAATTACTCTAGATAAGTTTACCTTGCTTTGCAGAATTTAACGATCCAGAGTTCATTAAGTTATTTGTATATGGTTTTCATGAATATTTCGACGGTTTAATTTGGTTTAGATTTGCTTAATAAATGGGAGTCTAAGATAGGTTTAAAAGATCAGAGGTAACACGTTGTCTGCCATATGGAAATCCGAATATATTTGCGTTTTTCATTAGTCGTTTAAATGACGTGAAACGAATTATTTATAAGATTTCTATATGTTTTATACATTTTTTTGTATATTATGTGCTGTTGCTATTGCGCCACCCGGCGTGGCGCAAATGAAATATTTTTTCATTGGAGCCACGCCGGTCAAATCGCCGGTCATCCTTGTTAATCGCGTAAAAATTCCCGCCAAAACGTCCATCCTGCGCCCGAGCGAGCGCGCTACTGATGAGTGACGAATAAAGAAATATTAGGATAGTGCAATATTAGGATGGTAAAATAGGCAATCTTCTAAGTACCTTGAATGCTAATTTTGCTTACCACTATACACCTAGTGAATTTCTTTGTGTGGATGAGAGCATGATTCCATTTCGTGGTAGAGTAATCTTTAGACAATATAATAAGCAAAAACGTCATAAATATGGTATCAAACTATTTAAATTATATAATATCTATATTAATTATTGGAACTTTACGATAAAACAGAAAGTACTTGCCAAAACAGGTGATGGAAGCCAAATTAAACCCTGGTGAGTTTGCAGCCAAAGAAAACAGTAAGGGAATTACAGTTATGAAATGGAAGGACAAACTTGACGTGTGTCTACTGTCAACTAAACACTCGATACGATTTATAAAAACTAAAAATAAGAGAGGAATAGAGGTGATTAACCCGAAGATGATTATGGATTATGATAAAGCTAAGGCAGCAGTAGACCTCTCGGATCAAATGACAGCGTTTTCTTCTCCGCTTCGAAAGTCTATCAAGAGGTACAAGAAGTTGGCCTTAGAACTGCTTCTAAACACAGCTGTAGAAAATGCTCGGGTTTTATATGAAGCTACCACAAAAAAGAAGATACCTATTATTGAATTTAGACGAAAACTGTCACAACAAATGATTGACTCAAACCCACGTCATGGAGCTAAAGTGAATAAAACATTATCTTGTAAAAGCAGACGGAAAGGCTGCGACACCAAGAAAATTTTGTGTAGGTTGTTACAAAAATAATTCACAAACGCATTGAAGAAAAATTGCCAAAAACAAAACGAAAAAGGTTACGACATTTTGTTTAGTTTGCCCAGACAAGCTGTGCAGATCGTGTTTTGATAAAAAACATTAATTTTCTGTTTGTTTTTTAATTTTAAATTACTTTGATCTCAACACAAAATAATGTGTCTCTAAACAACACTAGTCTTTGATTTTTTATAATAAGAATATTTTAAAAAGTACACTGTCTTTAATTTACATCATAATTTTGTTTGACTCGCTACAAAAACATTCATACAACCAAAAAATTATAAAAATATTTTGAGGTCAAGTAATCTAAAGTGTTCATTGGGGTCGCGCCGGCCACTTGTAATGGTATTTTGCGTTACACGCATGGCTGGCAGCGAGCAAAAGGTGTTCCAGTTCACCTTAGTTGTGCCGGTCATTTAAGCCCCCCATGGCCCCAACACTTCTACCAAGTGCCGGTCATTTTGTCCCCCCATGGCAGCCAACGTTCAAGCACATCATCAAATCCTATCCGTATGTATAATTCCTGCAATGTTAACTTATATGAAGACATAATACCTGCTCAATCTTCTAAATTAGTTTGAATACCGATCGACGTTCCAAATGGTGCAGCATTAGTTAGTGAACAGACTATATGCAATTGCATCGTACGCGAGTGCCTTACTATTGTGGACAATAATCGCGGCTACTTAGAGATAGAAAACGAGCCCGATTAATATTATAATATCACTAGACCAACCAGTGCACGCATGTTTATTTAATATCGAGTGCACGCGTACCGACCATTGTACCACGCGGGTTCAAGAAGTGACAACGCGATTACGAACAGATCATTTAAACGAGGAGGAGAAAATCAACCTAATAGCTCTTTGCTCAAAATTTGCTGACGTGTTTTACATCGAAGGTGAAGCTTTAACCTTTACCAATCGAATAAAACATCGTATTAAGACCACAGATGAGGTCCCGGTTTACACAAAAAGTTACAGATACCCATTCATTTATCGCCAGGAGCTTAGGGCACAGATTTAAAAAATGTTAGATCAGGGAATAATAAAGCAATCAGATTCAGCATGGAGCTCACCCATTTGGGTGGTCCCCAAGAATATGGATGCCTCGGGCAAACAAAAATGGCGATAAGTAGTTGACTTTAGGAAACTCAATGGAAAAACTATCAACGACAAATACCCTATCCTGAACATTAGCGATGTTCATGACAAACTAGGCAGGTGCCAATACTTCACCACCCTAGATTTGGCTAGCGGCTTTTACCAGGTTGAGGTGGACCATCAGGATATTCAAAAAACAGCTTTTAATGTCGAACATGGACATTTTGAATTCCTTCGAATGCCCATGGGACTTAAGAATTCACCATCCACATTACAAAGGGTCATCAATGTCCTCAGAGGTCTCCAAAATGACATATGCCTAGTCTACTTTGATGACATCATCGTTTTCTCTACGTCACTATAAGAGCATAATAATATGAGCAATCTCGAGAAGGTTTTCAGTAGGCTTCGGGAATCGAACTTTAAGATCCAAATGGATAAATCCGAATTCTTAAGGCATGAAACTGGTTCTCTCGGACACATAATAAGTAGTGAAGGAATAAAACCTAATCCGGATAAGATTCATGCAATAGAAAAATACCCCATTCCAAATACCAAAAAAAAAAATTAAAAAATTTGGGCCTTGTAGGTTATCATCGAAAATGTATCCCGGACTTTGCAAAAATTACGAAACCTCTCACAACGTGTTTTTAAAAAGGTAGAAAGTTCTAATAGACTGTAAAGTGTAAGATTCTCTTAAAAAATGACCCCATATTCAAAATCGAAATCAAATCAAAATCGGGATACTGTATCCCGATTTTGAATTCATACTGACGACAGACGCCTCGAATGTTGCTATTGGAGCCGTTCTATCTCAAGGACATGTAGGTTATTAACAGATCTTAAACCTTTACAGTGGATGATGAACCTTAATAACCCAATTCGCGATTGACTAGATGGAGGCTGAAACTTAGTGAATACGATTTCACCGTTATTTACAAGAAAGGTAAATCCAATACGAACGCCGATGCCTTATCTCGGGTGGAGATTCACAATGAAGATAATAACACCTTAATAGACAAATAATGTTCTTTGATTCCTAATCCATCAGAAAACCCTACATCTGCGAACTCATCCACTGCAACTGTACACACCAGTCACGAACATCCCATATTAGAAATCCCAATCACAGACGAACCCCTTAACAGATTCCATAGAAAACTATGCTTTACGATAGCAGAAGATGTCAAACGCAAACCAGTAGTTACCAAGCCTTTTGAAACTCACACGTGCATAGCAGTCCAGATGTCATCATCTAAATTAGAACAAGATGTAGTCCCTCAAAGAGTATGTAAACCCAAAAGTAAAAACCGGTATCCTAATAAATCCACACAGAACAAGTTTAAGAGTTCATCTATGAACTTAGTACTAGCTAAGATAGAATTGGATAACGTTAATGATTATCTACGTCAGCAAGAGATCATTCAACACTACCATGACGGCAAAACCAATCACCGAGGAATTACCGAATGTTATTTAGCCCTCTCAAGAAAGTATTATTGGCCCAAAATGAAAGACCAAATAACCAAATTCATCACTGAATACATACACAGGAGACCTATTAGACCCCAGTTTAATATTGTACCCCCGGCAACAAAACCATTCGAAATAGTTCATGGATTTATTCACTGTTCACAATGAAAAGTATGTTAAATTTATATGTACGAGTACCAAGATGTTTTTACCAAATATGGACAAGCATACCATCTTAGAGATGGCACGGGCATTAGTATACTTCAATAATTCAATATTGTACCTACCATGGGGTTCCCATTAACTTTAGTTACTGACAACTGAACGGAGTTTACTAATCAACTGTTCCTAGAATTCACACGCCTTCACAAGATAAACGATCATAGAATTTTACCGCATTCGCCTAACGATAACGGTAACATCGAACGCTTGCTTTCAACTCTCCTTGAACATATAAGAATATTAAAGTTACAACACAAAGAGGAGCCTATCGTAAGTCTTATTCCTTATGCTATAATTGGTTATAATTAACCTTAGTTATTATAAACTTCAATACGTAGCTTCACTAGATACAGACCATTCGATTTATTAACAGGTCACTTTGATCTACGCGATATTTTAGACATAGATTTTACCCAACAATCATTACAAGAGTACGTTCATAATCATAGGGCGCAAATAAAGGAACTCTATATTATTATCAACGAAACCTCTTTATCAAATCGTACTGCGTTGATAGAAAATAGAAATCAAAACCGCGAATCCGAAATAGAATACGATCCTCAACAACACGTATTCATTATGAACCCTCCTGCAAGCCGTCAGAAAACTGCACCGCGGTATACCCAAGATACCATTTTGGCTGATTTACCCATAAACGTTTATACGTCCAAGAAACGTGGGCCCGTAGCCAAAAATAGATTAAAAAGAGGTCCTAAGGAACCTAACTTGTTGCAGGATTCAACTATTGCTGGTTCTTCGCGAGACCCAGTCATCGGAGATAAAACTTGAAAGCTTGGCCAATGGACCTGGCTTATTACCGCATAAACTTGGACCGACGAGAATGACCACTCATCATCATACATTTCTTCAGTACGTGAATCTAAGGGACATAGAAAATCAAATTACAACACAACTTTAACATTATATCAGAAAACAAAAGTCGGCTTAGTAATGACACTTATACACTTTTTGAATTCCAAATTAGCTATCTTACTAACAAAATTGGCAAAGTATCTAATCAGCTAAAATCTTTAGAGCCTGGTCGTGTAAAGAGAGGTCTAGTAGACAGTCTTGGATCTGTAATTGAGAGTATAACTGGAAATTTAGACTACACAGATTCTGCAGATTAATAACAATAAGTTAGTTAATGAATTTAACAATCACATTACTCTCAGCAAAGAATGAATGTCTATGCATTATGGTGTTCTAATACAGTTAATCGAAAATCAAAGTAAATTCAATAGCACCTTAAAGCTACTATTGAATAACATTTATAATTTAATAGCATATGCAAAGTTTGGTCAACTCATGTCCATTATAAGTGAAAATGTAGAAGAATTAAGATTAGAATTAGCAAGAATAGAAAATATGTTATCGTTTATTTATGCATCAAGCACTGTTCATTCTTTGATAGACGTAGATACACTTAGGTCTACGGTAAATAGGTTAAAAAAAATATACAGTAAGGATGAGATACTAATTAACCCATCAAATACGAACAAAAACTGACTTCATACAAGAACTTATCATGAACCAAGCCCTCAAGAATTCCTGCTAATTTAGTACGGTATTTCTGGAAAAAGAAGCGATGGAAAAACTGGATGACCAGCACTACATCTTAACATTTTCTCTCAAAGTTCTAAAATAGTTCCTGATCTGCGGGTAGAGATGTTACACGCAGCTGCATAAGGGGAATCGCCCACTCAGCCCTCAATACTTTTATTATAGAAACATACGCTGCAAATTTAACGAACGACAAACGGTGAGCTGAGATAGCACTTTGTGACGCACGGACCTAGTTTACCCAATTATTGTAACTCTGTAAAATTCCATTCCATATTCATACTTCGAATAGGCACTTAGGCTAATTTAAGATATCATTAATGTAATTCTTTTATTTTAAATAAATTAAGTAAAATCATTTTTGTTTTTTTTTAAATCCTCCGATTGCAGCTAACGTAATTACTTAGATCTAATCTGCATTCGCAATTTATTTGCTTAACATGTAAACAATCACGAGTTTTAGGAAAAACAACTGTAATGGCTACACATAAGGTTCCGTTTGCGCTACAACTTCATTTTTTTTATGACTTTTTCAACATTAATAGTCAGTCTAAAATTTGAATAGACCGTAGTACGTAGATTGTTGATGGGTACGTTTCACACGGGAAGTTTACAGGAAATAAAATCACTATTTTGTGTCCGCTATTGATTGACCGATTTATTAGGAAAAACATTAAAATACCTATACATACAGTATAGGTGTTTTGTCGTGGACGTGATATCGCTTATACATTGAATGTGTTTCAAGTTATCGGCGAATAAGCAAAAAAATTGCCAGTCAGCAAGGTGGTAACGAAACTAATAGGTTAGAGCCTTCGACATTTTGTATAACAGCGAGCGTTTGTAAACAGATTTTTTTTTTTTTTTGGTTTAAGAAATTTATTTCGCTCAAAAAGAATACAATTATTCACTTCTATGAGGAAAACATAATAATTTAGATATGCGACGGTTTCGCTTGGTATAAACTAAAATTAAATTAGAAAAACGGTAGAAACTTACAATTTAAACATTATTCAGGTGGTGCTTTAATAGTCTTTTAAAAGTTGGAAGTGATTTTGATTCCTTAATTATTTTAGGTATAGAGTTATAGAGTTCCGCCCCCTCATATACTATAGTCTTTCTTCCGTAGTTTGTCCTAGGTGCTCTTAAAATTATATGGCTAGCCTGCCTCGTCATGCGCTTTTGAATTTGCATTCTTTTTGTAAATGTTATTTGTGTATGTATGTCTCTATTAATTATTTTGCGTACAAGTATGCAAGTGTTATATTTATAAATTTGATCAATATTCATTAATTTTGTTTCTTTTAAAACTTTTTGAGTAGATGTTAGATAATCATAATTAAACAAGACCTTAATAATTTTATTTTGAGATGTTTGTAGTTTTTTAAGGTGAGCTTTGGCAGCACTTCCCCATACTTCGATTAAATAATCGAGATGTGGTTTAACCATCGAATTATAAATAATATATCTGACCTGTAATGGGAGACATCGAACAATTCCTTTGAGTGCACCAGTCAGTGATGATATCTTTTTTCTTACATTCTCAATGTGAGGTTTCATTGTAAGTTTATCATCAAGAGTAAGACCTAAATATTTCTCAGAATTTGTTTTTACTA
Organism: Xanthia togata; assembly: GCA_963853775.1. Classification (NCBI taxonomy): domain Eukaryota; kingdom Metazoa; phylum Arthropoda; class Insecta; order Lepidoptera; family Noctuidae; genus Xanthia; species Xanthia togata. Next base: position 5,375,205 of record OY970817.1, on the reverse strand, counting down.
ATGGTTGACCATTTATATTTATAGATGACGCCGTTTGTATAATGACGAATCATTCAATCTGCGTGCGACATAGCCATTTCGTCCACTTCGTCAAATAGCCATTAACGGAGTGTGTCACAATGAATTTCTCTTGCTATACCACTATAAATAATTTCGTATGTTGTTTTTTTTTCATTTACCTATCGTATTTGATTAACTGGCCACGTGTATAAAACATGATGGTAATAGTATAACGCGCGCGCGGCGCTAAGCATCTTTTTTCAGTTATACAAATGCGCGACATAATCAAAACGTAAATTCGAACGATTTTTGTATCGAAATTAATACAACTATCCAGCACAAAAAGGCCCGTTGTATACGCAGTGGCGGATTAGCCGTAAGGCCGATTAGACCCAGGCCTAGGGTGGCCTGATATTGGAGCGGCAATCTGCGCTATATTATTATGTGCTCGGTAACAGTGAGAACTGACTTCTGAGTTAATGAACGATAAAGCTAAACGGGTGTGGTGCGGGGCGAGGCGGCGATTTCCGAGATCGTCAAGCGTCGTGCAGATGCCCTAGTGTGAGTTTGTATTAATAATCTTAACTTCACGCATCGACCGCGTTCAGCGCTCCGATTGGCCCTTCACTGGCCTTCACTTTTGAAGGGCCAATCGGGGGGCCGAACGCGGTCGATACTTAAAGTCGAGATGGTTAAAAGAAACTCACACTAGGCCCTCTGATCGGCGCGGCGCGACGTGACTAACAAAACAATTTCTAAGAAATCTTCACGGTAGAACAATTACAGGTGTCGTGTTGCGCGACAAGTCGCACCAGTGTCTGCACGGAATGAATGGAACTCCTTAAAAGTTTTAGGGCTTCTAATGATGCACACTTTTTCAAATAAATGAGCCTCATTTAAATTTCTGGCCTTTTCCTACAGTTGGTCGCAGTAACTAAGCTAGGATACCCGGTTAAGTTAGGTTAGGTTATGAGCAAGTTTGCTCTTGCAAACCTCCACTCAAGCCGGCCAATAAAGCAAGAAAGGGGTAGGAGCTCTGGTCCTCATCAGTGTCACTCCAGCCGGCCAATAAGGCCGGCAAGTCAGAGGAGAGGAACAAGACCTTTTCCCGGGAATAATTAATGATGACCATGACTAAAATAATAATTATAATTTGTATTATTATATTCATTGAATTTTGAAAAAAAGAAAGAAAAATTGGTTAATTTGTCACAGAAACACGTGCATACAAAAAAAACAAAAATATAAACATAACAGAAATATTTGACAGCTGCACGTCATGAGTATGGCAAGAAGGTTTTCACTCCGCATAATGCTGCACCTAGTTAGTTATGTTTAACATTGTAATCATTTTAAAGTAAGATTATGAAAAAAGAAAAAGAACGTAGTAGACAAAAAATAATTAATGTAAGTACAATAAAATAGAAATCCAACTAAAATAAAAAATAAAGTCTATCATGCATTTTTTTTTTTTTTTTTTCATGAAAAAATATTAATTAAATGTCTCTGTTTTAACAATATTTTGAGTTTTCGATAGTAAAAACGTGCCAGCTTTTTTTTTTAATAATTATTATTAGCACAAAACACTTACCTAATTAAATAAATATTTAAAAAAAAAAACAAAAATAAATAACTTTTTAAAACTCACGTATAAATTAACGATGATATTGTTATTATGAAATAAAATTGAAATCTGATACCGGCTAAAAAACCAGATACAAAATCAAAATTCGAACACTTCCAGCGATCGAGTTTTACACACAAGTGAAAATCATTTACTTTTACTATACCAAAGGTTAAAATTACGGTTACTGTTTTGAATTGCAAATTAGGATCAAATGTCGCGATTTTATTGAATTAAGGTTTGTTGAATATTATGGGAAGTTGTTAGTTAAGGCGAAGCTCAAATTATTATATTAAAAAAGTGTGTATGTAATCGAACCTCAAATAACATTTTGCACCCCAAAAAAATATTATTGAACACTAATTTAATGATTCCACCTCTTTTTGTGAACCTTAAATATAATTCATATTTTAGGATCCTAAGTAACTGCGACCAACTTGAAATGAAATGAAATGAAATTGTTTATGTTTATGTAGCGCTCGCCGGCCGATGTGCCGGTCACAGTTTTAACATAACCTAACCCCTTCCCTTCCCGTTCCCTATTTGGTCGAGGTGCTCTAGCTAAGTTATAGGGACCAACTTTTTTTTTTTTTAAACGTTACCCCACGCTAGGAATTTCTCCTCTATTGTGGGTGCATTTACAAACATTTAAACTCACATACACAAACAGCCAGACCCGGAACAACTACTTGTACATACAAATATTTGTTCCGTGCGGGAATCGAACCCGCGACGCGCAGCACAGCAGTCAATCGCTTAACTACTGCGCCAACCGTGCCGTAAAAACTGTGAGAAGAGGACAGAAAGTTAAAAGAATTAATTATTTTAAAAAGTGAGCATCATTTGAAGCGCCAAAAGATTTAAAGGTTTATTAATTTAAAAAAGTGTGCCTAATTTGAAACCTAAAAGATTTTAGAGGTTCATTCATTTAAAAAAGGGTGCAATAATTGAAGCTCAAAACGTTTTTAGTTGTTCGTTGTTCGTGGACCCTGTCGGGCACAGCAAAATTAGGAGAGGAAGAGGGCTATTTAACCATTTAAGCAAATATTTTTGCTATAAATTTATTATTAGATGTTTAATTGGGTGTATAATTATTTATAAATACATAATATACATTATAATTATTATATATTATTAGGTTTATGTTTAGGTGTTATTTTGAAATTATGTATTTCATATGAATAATGTAGGTAATTATTATGAAATTCTCAGAAGTATTTTGATTATTATTAAATTATATTATAATTTATGAATTCATATTTTCATATTTATATTTGATTTTCTATATTCAATATAATATTAATATATTTCATAATGTTTGGTGTTTATGAAAGAGAATAATTTTATTTTGCAATCGGGTTGTCTTCTAAAAACTCCTTTACTGATTAGTGTGACCTGGATTCCAGAAATTGTTTCAATTTATGAATCAACAGTACTATTTTTTTTTACTTACGTCTCTAATGTAATTTGGCAATTATTATATATTTTTATGGACATAACTAAAAGGCTGGTTGAGTGCATTTTGAGTCGGGATTGTGATACCCCCGTGCCTCGGAAATAAATAAATGTATTTATTTCCAAGTATATGGTATTTTGAGATCCACATATACTACCATTGCTGGCGTAGAAATATAAAAAAAGTTAAGCACATTCAAATCATCACTAAGTTATTTAAAAAGTAAAATAAAAATAAAAATTAATTTGTTATGTCCAAAATACAATTTCTAAAGTCAAAGTAATACAGTGATATTAAGATTAATTGCAATGTCAGAAAATATAATTAAAATGTCAAAATATACAATGTTATGTCCAAAATATAAGCTCTATAGTAAAGTAATAATTATAGATATTATGCCAAAATATTAATAACATATATTCATTACAATGTCAAAAAGTATGATTTAAAAATTCATTAACTGAATAAAAGCACATCTCTAATAGCCAAGCAAACATTTTACATTTAAATTTAGCTATTGGTAACATTCTGAACGCAGATGGTAATTTATTATAAATTTTGATCGAGATACAACTGGCATTTCTACTATAGAGATGCAGTCTCTGAGGAGGAACTAACAGTTTGCCAGCATTTTTTTTATTCAATCTTTCCGAGACTTGTTCATTCAATGAAAATACATGAGGGTATTTTTTAACAAATAAACAAACCTCAAAAATATACAGACACGGGAGTGGGAGAATTTTTAATTCTTTAAATAATGGTCTGCAATGGTCTAAATATTCTGCTCCACTCATGGCTCGGATACACTTTTTTTTGTACTTTAAACGCTCTGTCCACGTCCACTGAATTACCCCATATAACTAGACCGTAACGTAATACTGATGAAACATAACCATGATACGCATTTAGGACTGTTTTTTTACTGGACACTAGTCTCAACTTGCGAAGAGCATATACAAACTTATCAAGCTTACTGCATACTCTTTCTAAATGTAAGGAACATTTCATTTCATTTGTTGTCAATTATTATACCCAAAAATAAGGCCGATGGTTCTGGTTGTAAAATTGTAGTGTCATATCGAATTATTGTTGGTGTAGCTGACAAGTTGCTTGTTTGAAATTGTACTACTTTGGTTTTATTAATATTAACATGAAGATTATTGTCCGCTAACCAGTTTATTACATTAATTAATTCAATATTAGTGTCAATTTCTATGTCAGTTTTGTTGGAACATTTTATCGTCAATGTTGTATCGTCAGCAAATTGAATACATCCACATTTTAGGCATTTTATGAGGTCATTTATATATAATAAAAATAGTGGCGGACCTAGTATACTTCCCTGTGGAACGCCAGAAGGATTAATTTTTAATTCTGAGCAATATGTTTTACTAGCATTGTTTTCTACTCTAGAAATAACAGTTCTCTGTTGGCGATCAGACAAATAGCTTTTAAGCCAATCGTGCGCCTTGCCTCTTATTCCATACTTCTCCTGTTTGTGGAGCAGTCGTTTATGTGAGACAAAATCAAATGCCTTGCTTATGTCTAGAAATACCGACAATGCAGACATTTTTTTATTAAGAGCCTCAGTGATTAATCTCACTAAGGAGAAACAGGCTAGAGTTGTTGAACAGTTTTTTCTGAATGGACGTTAAGCTGTTGGTCCTACGCCTGATCTCTCTCCGGCCGTGTCGGATTCCCGTCCCATTGGACTATGAGAGTGAGGAAAGAGAGAGTGCACCTGTGTTTGCGCACACACTTGTGCACTATAATATCTCCCGCGCCGAAGGCTAGTCTCCGTTGAGATTGGCCGCCGAGGCTGAAATACGGTCTGTGTAGAAAAGTGTATCTTGTTTATGTTTTTTCGCAAATGGTGTAAAAATCTGGGTGTTTTTTTGACAAATTTACTCGTACATAATTCTAAGATATACTCGTATAGACAGGGAAGTGTGAATATTTTGTGTTTTCGGAAGTGTGGTTTGCAGTAATCTGTTAGTTCTATGTTGGTTATTATTGGAATTAACTTCTTTTTGCAAAATAAATATGATTAATGAATCTGTACTGTTACCCCACAGCATGACCCCATAGCTGCGCCATGCCTGGGCATATGCATAGTAAGTAACAAGTGCAGTCTGTAGGTTAATAGATTTCTTAATTTCGCGTAGTGCATATGAGAATGTTGATAATTTTGCTCTTATTTTCGGTTTAAGGGATTTCCAATTTCTGTAAATATCTATAGACAAACTGAGGATAGTAAATTCATTTACTTGTTCCAGTTTTGCATTCTTAAAAATGTTATTTAGTATTAATGGGGATTTTTGATGGGGATGAAAAGTAATTAATTTTGTTTTGTTGACGTTTATTTCTAAATTATGGTTTTAAATCCAGGTTACAGCTGTAAAAAGAAGAGAGTTTAATTTGGAGTTTATATTGTCATCGTTCTGGCATGAGATGAACAGACAGATATCGTCCAGAAATAGAACACATGGTCCGTTTATAATTTTAGGAAGGTCATTTATGTAGTTAAGAAACAATTGGCAGCCTATTACACTTCCTTGGGGTATCGACGCGTTAACTGCTTTACTGTGGGATCTCATTTTAATTATTTGATTTGTGTTGGTATCAAAATATTCAATTTCTACTATTTGTACCCTATCCTTTAGGTATGATGCAAACCATTCATGGGCTTTTCCTCGTATTCCTATCCCATGTTAGTGTCCCATAGTATTTTATATAGCACCTTATCATATGCTTTGGTCATATCGAGCAGCATTCCAATGGCGTAGTTTTTATTATTAATAATAGTTAGAGCCTTTTGTACGTAGTTGTAGACCTGTTGTTACGGAAACCGTGTTGACAGTCGTCAAGTATTTTATATTTTTCACAAAAAAGAGTATACGCGGTCACACATAGCCTTGTAGCAGTTACACCGCCACATACGAACTACGCATCAAAGACATAATGTCACACAAATCCTGCATCGCGCAATTAGAGTTTACCGCGCGAACGACATATATAAGACTATCCGACATCAACAGTTGGGCTGTTGCCCGCCAGATACAACACCCGTCGGAGGATGTGTTCGAAGGATCCTTCCTTTTCTATGGTGGATGAGTGAACTTTACACCCTGTTCCACATACCCCTAAATTGGTGACCCCGAGTATGAACGTCAACGCAGCCGTCGTGCAACTACTTCAGCATGACGTCATCATCATCATCACTCCCGCAAGCTTTCGTGAGGCGAGTCACACAGACAGCCAGCACCCTCGGCTTCAATGAAATGAAATTGAAATAAAATTGTTTATTCTGTAAATAGGATATTGGAATCACTTTTACACGTCAAAAATAAAAAAATAAAATTTGCTAGATGAGTTCGACGTTTCCTATCTGACTACTCTGAGAAGACAGGCCGAAACAAACTCAGAAGTCACAGTCTCTTTTAAAGTCCAGACATAATCTTGGTCAGGCCATATGAGGACCATGTAGATTAGTCTGAAATTGTCTTTTGAGAAAAGAACCACACAGATTTGAGTGGACCTGTCCTGTCAGTGCAAGAATTTGTCAGTAATCGAGGTGCTCAACTCAGAACTTAAGGAGCTCAACTCGACGAACAATACCAAAGAAAGGACATTTGGGTAGGCCGCATAAACTAATCAAACTGCCCGACCATCATTAAAACTAACTGAGAAATAAAAAAAATATAATAATAATAATATCCACATAGTCACATTCACGTGGGTACCCTGACCACCAGCATGCAGCAAACGCGCATTCCTGGTCATCACCCTCAGCCTCATCAGCAACCTTACACAGCACCTGCACTTTCGGCCGGTCTCACAAGCAGAGCTCTTTCTACCCTCTCCTGGTCGACGCTAGCAGTCAGCCGCAACCCGGCGCTATACCACATCCGACTCACTGGATTGTGACGCAGTGCCACCCCGACTCACTGGGGAATCACCGCAGACAGTTCCGACTCACCGTGAACTATGCGGCACCCGGTTCCGACTCACTGGAACCTCCACTGGTACTGTGAAGCATCGCAAGATACAAGACTCAGCCCGCTATCGACCTCCGGTCTCCGGAGGGGAGTGATGTAGCGGTTACACCGCCACATACGAACTACGCATAAAAGACATGACGTCACACAAATCCTGCATCGCGCAATTAGAGTTTACCGCGCGAACGACATATATAAGACTATCCGACATCAACAGTTGGGCAGTTGCCCGCCAGACACAAAACCCGTCTGTTCGGAGGATCCTCCCTTTTCTATGGTGGATGAGTGAACTTTACACCCTGTTCCTCATACCCCCAAAGTCTTCTCAAAGATTTTAGACCCATTTGGTAACAGTGCGATAGGGCGATAGTTATTAGGGTCAGTTTTAGAATGATTCTTATGGACCTATGGGTTTTATCAAAGCATTTTTAAGTTATCAAGAATGTACCACGAATTGCGAATAGTATGTCGCCTTAATGATTAATTAACGTTTTCATCAACGGTATAATGTGTCTGCTTGTATATTGATGAGAACGAATTTAGGAAACCTAGTAGAGGTCAGACACTACTAACTGTCAACACACACAGATAAACTGAAACTAATGATGACAACACTGTTTTCAAAATAATTCCCAACAGCAAGCGTACGCAAGCAACTGCCGGTTTATTTTGATGCCTTAAGAATCGCAACGAACTCCAAACAACCGGCCGAGCGCGTCTCGGACCACGCACAATCAAGGGTTCCGTAGTTGGCAAGAATTTATCCCAAGAACAAACTTAACATTGTAGTTGAACAATATGTTCCCCCATACATTCCAACTACAAATGTAAGTTTGTATGGTTTTAAAAAACATGGTAAAATCACTCAATATTGTGCGTATATTGACTGATTTAACATGTTCTTTAAGACCATAGACTTCTTATAGGTTTTACTATAATCTATAAGCATAGAACAACAATTCAGTCAATTAATCTGCCTAGCCTTTTCTCAACTTTGTTGGGGTCGGCTTCCAGTCTAACCGGATGCAGCTGAATACCAGTATTTTACATGGAGCGACTGCCTATCTGACCTCCACAACCTAGTAACTGGGTAATACGATACTCCTTGGTAAGACTGGTTGTCAGACTTTCGGGCTTCTGACGACTGTCAAAGATCCACGAATGACATCCGAGACGTACTTTCCGAGGCACAGAGGAGTCTCGGTATGTAAAAATGGTCACCCATCCACAGACCAACCCCGGCAAGAGTAACTTAACCTGATGGATCGCCCCTACGGCAATTATTACTTAGTTACGAACTCCTTACGATATCGATATACAGTATGAGGAACCTGAATGGCTTATTTGTGCCACCCGTAATGTTTTACAACTCAGTCATCCCGTTTACCTCCAATGTTAAGGATCTTGCTCTGCATGTTGACACATGTCTTGACTGGCGAAAGCAGGTCACGACTGTAAGTAAAAAAGATACCGGAACGCTGCGGTCGCTCTATCGGTTGAAAAACCTTCTCCCATCACACATAAAAGCAATGCTTGTACAGTCCCTAATCTTTCCCATAATAGACTATGGTGATGTGTGTTACTATGACCTGAATGCAGATCTCCTCAATAAACTTGACTGCCTTCTAAATAACCGCATTCAATTCGTTTTCAATCTTCGTAAGTTTGTATAACCATGTGTCTACGCATCGATTGCTTTTAAAATGGATACCCATACGTCAACGCAGAGAGTTGAGGGCTCTGTCAATGTTATATTCTATACTAGACGAACCCACTTCTCCTTCTTACCTGACTTCCCATGTTCAATACCTATGCTCTGCCCATAGCAAAAATCTTCGTTCTACCAACAATCGTCTTCTACGATGTCCTTCTCACCGCTCTGGTTTTATTCACTCTTCTTTCTTTGTCCAGCGGTATTTCTTTGGAATGCGTTTCCTCTGAACATCAGGATGGCAACCAGTCGGTTATCTTTCAAGTTGAAGGCACGTGAACATATTCGTGAAAAGTTGGCAGAATCTTTGCAGCGCTGATTTGCTGGATTTGTATTCTCCTCTATCTATCGTTAGATATTTCTCCTGACAAAGTTTATTCGGTTTAAATGTATGTATACCTTCTATTGTGTCGGCGATTTTACAAAAAACTCAATCTGTGTGGGGGGTCCCGGGGACCTAAAATTACGATAGGTAGCTCTCTTCAAGTAATGTTTGTGGAATCGTTATTAAATTAGCTAACAGATTATCTATGGATTAGTCCAGTTTTGTTTTCTAATAAGATAAATTTATGACGGAATTAGCAAGTACGAGTAGCTTCCTTTAAAATTTTTGTTTAGATTTCTTATTTAGGTTATTACAATAGTTGCGATATTTTATTTATTTATTATTTATTAAAACTTTATGCACATGTATAAAAATACTGTACAAAGGCGGACTTAATGCCTGGCATTTTCTACCAGTCAACCTTACGGTGGTGCAGAGACAAAACATGGCAGGTGCAACATATAGGCCAATCAAATTAGATCCAAAAAATGCGTATTGAGGAATGAATTCCCAGCAAGCTCGAAATGGTTTTATTACCTTCATTTGGTCCTAAATGCGTGTAATCCGAGATTGCCCAATCCCAGGAGGTGTGCATAACTTTTGGGAGCCCAATAACTGCGAACTTTTTTTTTTTTTTTTTTCAGTTTTTTGCATGTAGCACAAAAACGGTACGTCGGACGGAAAAGTGTTTTTTGTTAAATATTAAAGAAGGTCAAATTCTGCATCAAAAGAATATCTAAAACTTCAAATTCGGTTCAGTGGTATAGTCGAAATCAACATTACATTTTGCGACTTTTCAAGACCACATCCTTCTAAGTTGCACATTTTCCATAAATACTCGTATGAGGTGTGAGGTCTACATTTAATTCCCTCATAAAAAAAAAAATATATAACTTTATCTTACACAAATAACTGTACGAGTCAAAACACATAGCTACCACTCATGGATGGGTGGGTTTTAGTCAGTAAGAGTCTAATACGCCCTCCACCCAGAGCGAGAGAAGTAATTTGATGATTTCCAACCCAAAAAAAAAAAAAGGCTCTTGAAATTCCAACACTTTACTAACTTCGGTAAGTCACAATTTGGATTCAAGCAAGGAGTATCAATCGAGGATGCGGTTACTGCCTTCAACACGCTAGTGGCTGATAATCTGGATAACGGTAGCAAATGTTTGACCGTCTTTCTGGACTTAAAAAAGGCGTTCGACACCGTTTCTGTTCCCATCCTCATCAACAAATTAGAAGCATCAAGTGTGCGAAGAATTCCAATAATTTTAAACGACTACATCTCAAACAGGAAGCAAAGGGTTCAGATGGGAGAACACGTCTTTTATGATGCAAAAGTTACATTTGGAAGTGTGCTGGGCCCTACGTTGTTCCTGCTTTACATCAACGATCTCAGCCACCTAAAAATCCTTTTATCTAATCTAATCCTAATAGAGTCGGTTATGGTTCTGGAAACACTTCGAACTTGCTGTGAGCTGTCAGTAATTGGCAAGACAGTGTTACTGTCCACAGTTGACCAAAATAATCAATTTCTACATTTCAATTAGTAGAAGTCACTTATAATTGGAGTGAACGACCGTACTATTTTAAATATTGACTTGTCATCGCAAACAGCAGTGCCTTTGACCGTTAATGGACACCTATTTAATTAAACCTAATTTACATTTGTTTGGAGACCTGTGACTTCTACCAACCCGCACTGTGCCCGCGTGGTGGATTACGGCCCAGTCCTAGCACAGGAAACATTAAGGCTGTTTAATTATGCTTATGCTGAGCAGTGGTGGGTGGGTAAAGGCTGTGACTTACGAGTAGGTTCGAACCACCACAAGTACGTATATTATTTCATCAAAACGGTGTAGGAAAACATCGTGAGGAAATCGGCATGTCTTAGAACCAAAAATTCGAACACATGTGACATCTATCAACCCGCACTGAGCTAGTGTGGTGGCTAGTGGCCTGGGCCCAGGACGGTGAGTCTAATAAAATGTAGGTACAGATGCCACCTTATCATCCTAACCGAAACTGTAAAATTTTCCCAATCAACTTTGAACCTTTATTTATAGTTAATTAAAACGGTACAACACCAATTACATTAAGTAACATAAAGACAAAAATTACGTTGACAATAATATAATTTAAAACTAACATGGAGCAGTGGACTCCCTTGCATACTTTCTCTCACAGAACACATATACGCATAATTTTAATCCATTCATCTGCAAACACATCACATTCAGGGTTGGCAGCCAGAAGGGCGATTCGGCTCTGGCAACAGTTTTGGCTGTCAGTTGCGCAAACAGATTGTGCGGGCTCTGACGGTGTCCGATATATTTATCGGGCACAAATAGTCGGCAGAAAAGACCATGGAGCTCTGGGCTGTCGATACGTCCCCGTAAGGTCTTACAGGCTACAGTGAGTTGATCAAGGCTTCACCTCCAATGAGTTAAAGCCCAACATCCCTAAAAGATAATTGGTAGGGAACATAATATACGGGAAGAAAGAGGCATCTAAGGAAAGTTTTCTGTACTTTTTCCAGCATCAGAGTTTGGGTCGCGTTATAGGGGTGCCAAACACAGGCACTGGACTCGAGTTTGCTTCGAACCAGAGCGGCGTACAACAGCCTAACAACATTTGGGTTGCGAAAGTCACGAGCGTTTCGCGAACCATATGCTTTAGTGATAAAGTTGAAAATCTATTAAAGTAATTTGACAGGTTGTATTAGGTTGGCGTGACATCTGTACTTCATATTCTAAAAATGAAGTATATGCATAAAACAAGTAAAAAATTGTGATGGTTTTGAGGTATCAGCTCCTCATAACCTCCTTCTCAAACGTTGTAAAGTACCAAGTTTATCTTGTGTGGCTTATTATCGCTAACATGCGCTGAACATGCGTGGTCATGAATGCTCATTCTTTCTGGATATACGGCACCCGACTCACCCGAGCTAGCAACTGGAAACGACTTGGCGAGCAACGAGAAGCGAGTCCCACTTACTTAGCTAGTCGATGTAGGTACGGCTTTTCAGCTAGGCTGCATAAGCCGCTAACTAACAGGTTAGTAATATAGAGAAGAAATAAACACATTATAAAAAATATCTTTAACCTCGTGAACGTAGGAACTCACTTTCATGAACAACGTTGTTTATGCTGTGCGTTTTATGTAGAAAAAAAATCGATTTTTAGAAATGAAGTTCTAATAAGCTTGCGTTTTTTTGTAAGGTTCATACATATATAATTTCTGCACACAGTAGTAACTAGGTCGCGGGTAAGGCCACACTCTGTTCTGAGCACTTTCACACTATAATGTAAGATAAGATTTATTTTCTCACCACAATATAACAGTACATTTATAAATGATTACGGGACAACATAATTAAATCAATTTGTACTGTGGGACACTGGTGCCAGCTTAAGGCCTGTATTTCAGGAAAGAAAGGAGACGGGAGTAAGATGGGTACCGTCCTTGGCTGGAGGTGACAGCCGTAGAGAGCTTGCCAGCACAGGCCCAGAAAGAGGCAAGTCAGGCTTTCGTAAGACTGCAGTTAGCGTGCGTTGGTAGAAGAAAAAGCCGTAGAACGCTAGTAGCGCACAGTTCAGCTGCAGCAGACCGGACCAGCGTGCAATGTGTATAGGTCCTGCCCTCAGCCTGGACTTCGAACCCCTAGGTTAGAGCACACAGAATCCTGAGGGTCTATATATTTCGTTCGGAATAGCTTTTAAGCGGCATTTGGACTAGAAGTAGAATGACAGACTAATCGCTTGCTGGTATGCGTAAGTACCAAGCGAACGTCGATGAGCGAGTATTTTATTTAATAGTTTTTCGCTGCGACAAACTAGTGGAGAAAGAGTTCTCGCTCGCAATATGAACAGTACCTAAGTGTCAGTGCCACAGGACCTAAATTTATGTACATTTCTTGAGCAAGTGTCTTAGTGCAACTCGTGGGCACAAAATTGTGACCAACCTTTTCGCTATTTCCTAGTAATTAGTTATAATTTGATCGTGCTTTTTTAATGTTGTGCATCAAATAAACGATTTATCAATCTATCTATCGAGAGCTGGTCACTTCTTTCGGCGGTGGGTTAAGTTCCTATAGGGATTCATGCTGCAGTGTGACACTGAGGTCATCACTCATGAGAGTCATGAGGTCATAACCGCACCGCACCGTCACGGCAAATAACTTGTCATTCAATTTAGGATATTAAATCAAATTAAATAAAATTAAGATGGTTAACACTTTCACTGTTCCAAGGTAATTGGCAATCCCTTATCACCATACGTCCAATATTGCATAATGATGTTTTTTTAAGTTCGGTTACTAATTCTATGACACTGAAAATTTGCCTGTCACCCTCAGATATCCATTACATACTATTTTCAAAACTGCATTACATTACATGCAATGCATGGATGTACGAGCTTCACTTCCAGCTAATAGCTTTGTTTAAAAACGTTGAAACAAATAATAGAACTGGTTGTATTATATACTACATAATTAGCCTATAACGTTCCCACTGCTAGGACATAGGTCTCACTCAAGGAGTTGGCTATAATCGACCACGCAGGCCCAGTGCGGGTTGGTAGATGTCATCACAATTCTATTATTTAATTCAGGTTAATTTCGCTCGATAATTGGATAAAAAAGAACTACTAGTGCATTACATGTCATGCACGGACGTATAGGGCTACGTCTTCAATGAATTGCATATAATGCATGGACAGTGAAAGTGTTAATATAGAATGGACGTCACACGTCACGCCGACAGCGCCTGGCCAAGCCGGCGCAAGCCGTCAGCGCGGTGACGCCTCGCAACCCACGCGCCGTTCCGCTCGAACTTCACGTTTCTCCTTCCTTCTGTAAGCTGACAACTAACCGTTGGTGCGTGGATGGTGAGCTACCAACTAGTAAGAACAACAAGCTCATCACTTCACCGGTGCACGGTGGCGTGCCAGCAGCGAGCGCTCGGGTCGTCTTGCTGACGGCGCGTTGCTGACAAGTAGGCGGATATTTTTCGAGGCGGTGCTGGGCTGCCACTGCGCTGGAGTGGTGTGGTAATGAGCGATGAATCTTAGGTACTGTAGACACTATGTTAGTCTACGGTACCGGGTAATAAGAAAAAGACTTATTCGCAGAAGAACTTTGATAATTATATTAGGAAATACTAATATCGACCGTTTGACAGATCGGGGGGCGACTGTCTGCCCTTTTATCTATTCTAAATATAAACTGCTAGAATGTTCGAATGGACCCATGGCTGTTTTCTTAACAACCTGTACAATATAAGGTTGCTTATCGCATAAAACCTTACAATACCTATCGACAATGTTTCGCTCCAGAAACATACTTGTAGAGAGAGTTCTAACTGGCAGTGTGGACAGTCACCGATCAACTATTAATATATGCGCTTTTACTGACACTAAACAGGCATGAGAGAAGGGTGTAAAATTCACTCATCCTCTGTAGAAAAGGGAGGATCCTCCTACCGGTGTCGTGTCTGGTGCGTAACTGCCCAACGATTGATGTTGAGAGGTCGTATATCCTCGTGCGGTAAACTCTGCTTGCGCTAGCAGCTTGCAGTTGTGTGACGTCAGGTCTTTGATGCGTAGTTCGCGTGTGGCGTTGTTGTAGATGCCACCACACATCTAATTGTACGTTTCTTGAGCGGGAAAATGATCGGTGGGTCGTCTTAGGGAAGTCGAAAGCTAGTTGCTTACTTGATTGCGGTGAGGCAGGGACTTTAGGCTGGTATTTAAGTAGTATAGCTTTCCGCGATAGTACATCGCGGAAAGCCATTAACTAACCACCGTAAAGACTATTCTTGCTTGCAGCGCTCGGCCGCTATAAAACTGGGGCGGTAATGGATGTGGTCATTTTGTGCATGGGGTTTTTTTACAAAGCGGTTAGTAATGGGTTTCCGTGATGGTACCTACTGGGTAAAATGAAACAGCAAACACACTTATAACCTTATTTATTATCATTTATTAAAATTTTATTCATGAACAGAGCTGTGTCGAATAACACGCAATAGATTTAGAATATAGTGGTAATGGTTGAAATAATGTTCTGTATGAAACTCAGGTTTAGGATCAACCAGAAAAGGTAGCTGTAGAAAATTATTCGTGCCGCCGTATCGAGGAACAGCATTCTAGAAAAAAAAAAAAAAAAATATAATCAAAAGTCATTTATTGAAATTAGGCTGATCCCGCGACCTATTTAAAAGCGCCCGTCGCACAGATACGCGATTGTCGCGTCATATGTCACTTTTTGTTCGGAAAACCGGAAAGCGGCCTCTGTCGGCGCGAACACGCGTTCAGGTTCATAGAACAAAACGTGACATTCGCGTATTTGCGCGACGAGAATCTGGATCTATCTGAGAATCAGCACTTTTTGAACGTCAAAATGACATTAGGCAGTCCGCCCTTCACCACTTCCTAGCTATAACTGGGATGAAGTGGCGCAACAAAGTCCTTAGCAGCTCAAATGTCTGTTAAGTTAGAAGAACTTAATTCTAACTCTAAATTAATGTAAATTTAGTTACTCGCTGTTGCCCGCGGCTTTGTCTGTGAGTTTTATGTATTTCATAGCAGTGATAGCCTAGTGGTGTGACCGTCGGACTGCCAAGTCATAGGTCTCGAGTTCGAACCCAAGGCACGCACCTCTGACTTTTGGGATTCATTTGTGTATTGTATAATTATCAGTTGGTTTAAAAACGGTGAAGGAAGACATCGTGAGGAAACTCCTGACACCAGGTTAGTCACCAACGACACGAAAAGAAAAATATATATTATTTAATATTTTTTTATAAAAATATTCATGATAAAAGTGACCTTTATTTTTTTTTTGGTTCCAGGCTAACGGCTGATTTCATCAACGAAACTGAACGCGATCAGCATTTCTAAAACGCGTTCAAGAACTGTCAGTTTAAAATATATGGAATATTGTGACAGGTCTTGAAAGCGTTTAGATGTGCTGAATGTATTGTATCTATCATATTTTTTAACGATCGTCGATCACGTGAAAAGGACAAAGACAGAGTTACTTCGGCATTAATTACATTAGTATGTACCTTTATTAGAGAGAGGTTATACATTTTTAAATTTAAATTTTATTTGTATGGTTTTTATTATGTTACGCGGACTGCCTTTTTAATTTTAAATTTAAAGCTTATTTTGTTTTGTTTTTATTATATTACGTGGTGACTGCCTTTTTAATTTTAAAGTTTACTTTTATTGATTTATTCTTTTTATTATGTTACGTGGAGTGACTGCCGCACGCAGTGAGGAGCTCGTGGTTAAGTAATAACTGCCGCTCGGGTCAATCCATCAGGTTAAGCTACGCTTGCCGGGGTTGGTCTGTGGATGGGTGACCATCTTTACATACCGAGACTCCTCCGTGCCTCGGAAAGCACGTTAAGCCGTTGGTCCCGGCTGTCATTCGTGGATCTTTGACAGTCGTTACGGGTCGTAAGAAGCCCGAAAGTCTGACAACCAGCCTTATCAAGGGGGTATCGTGTTAGCCAGTAACTGGGTTGTGGAGAGATAGGCAGTCGCTTCATGTAAAGGACTGGTATTCAGCTGCATCAGGTTAGACTGGAAGCCGACCCCAATATAGTTGGGAAAAGGCTAGGCAGGTTGGTTGAGTGACTGCCTATCTAAGCTCCACAACCCAGTTTCTGGGCACGATACCACGGTAAGACAGGCTGTCAGACTACCCGTAACGACTGTCAAAGATCTACCGGTCTAATGACAGACGGGAACAACGGCTTAACGTGATTTCCGAAGCACGCATGGGTCTCAGTATGTAATGGATGTTTATCCATCCACGAATCGACCGCAGCAAGCGTAGCTTAACCTTCGATCGATCCGTGTGGCTGTTATCATTTAACAACAAGCCCCTAGAACTTATCACATAACCAGAGATAAATACAGATGGTTCACTCCGCATTTTAGGTATGAAACTACAAGTACGCGGCGGGCCCGTCTTGTCGGGCCAATTCAGTGAAAGTAACCGTAGACGATTTCAGAATTACGCGATAGAAAGAGAGGCAACTTCTAGGTGAATATAGCTGTAGGTAATTAGCGCTGTGCGACCTGAATTGCACTTTATTGTGTGGTAGCAAGAGTCGCTTTTTATTTAAATGATTTTGCGGAGACATCTGTGACATATGTAACTGCAAAAAAGTTGGTGTTCTACATAGCTACACCTCTAACCTTTCCTTCGGGGAATAGAGGCATGATACTATTTATCTTCTAACGTGTTTTAACCCAGACGGAATGGGGCGACAACTTTTGAAAATATCGTTTCTGAGAAAATGTATATGAAAGAGCATACGTCACGGGTGATTTTTGTTGACATTATACTCATTACAATGTTTTTTATGAGTTGTATTGCAATATAGGGTTAGCTAGCGCCCTCGACCATCATTTATTTTACCTCGATGGTCCTAATTTATCAATTATAACTTCTAGTTACAGCTATATGTAAGCGAGCACGGCTTTTATTTAGATATTGTTTACGTTTAGTTATTTTTATTTCTGCCTGAGTATAGTTGTTGATGTTTTTGGTTGGTATATTGGCGTGTCGTAGCGTCACCCTCCCCACTAACTGTCCTATCTAGCAATTGATATTTTCCCAGGGCAACAGTTTATCAGTCGGGCGCTACAATCTTGTTACGGTCGTTGCGTTAGCTGTGGCTATATTAAAATGAATGAATAACTTTTATTATATTTTGTACTAAAACATTTTTTTTTTTTTTTTGTGTGGGAAATCATCAAATGACTCGAGGAGGGCGTGTCAGACTCTTACTGACTAAAACCCACCGGTGTTCCTTCTCTTGCCTGTGCAATGCCAGGGGGCCACGGTATCCCTTTCGGACTTTCCCGCAACCCCGGCAGGCAATGGTCTCATCGGACCCCTTCACTCGCTGACACTCTTTGAGGCGCGCGTGGAACGCAACGCACCGTCGACCCGGGCTTGGTCCTTGCCGGACGGCGAGCTACCCATTGCTCACCGTCCGCAAGCCCGCGCCTACGGTGGCCGGGAATCGGCTATGGATTCCCGACGCCCAGGGCGTCTTCTCCTGCGGCGGCTAGGGGCGTGAGGGCGCGAAATTTGCCTCTCCCTCACGCGCTCCGCCTCCTCCTTTGCAAGCATTACTGCTTCGCAGAAGGAGGTGACGGCATCCCATGCCCTCTCGCTCCGTACCATGGCCTGGACCAGGGCCGGACGCGAGAGATCCCCGCCACCGATCGCCTCCACGAGGACACGGCGGTGCTCTGCCCAAGCCGGGCATACCTCCACCGTATGCTCCACCGTATGCTCCACCGTGTCCTCCGGGCGATCCACGCAGTGATGACACCCGGGCGTTTCCTCCCACCTTATCCAAAACAGGTACCTCCCGAAACAGCCGTGTCCGGTGAGGACCTGCGTCAGGCGGAAGGTGAGGTCAAGGAGGGGACTTATCGCTGCAATAGTGGCGTGCCCAGTCCTAAAACCTTAAGGTCATAATTTTTTTTTTTTCGAAAAGTTTCGTAGGCTTAGGTAATGTCTCTGTAGATACGAGTACGTCAGTTTGTGAGATACGACTAACCCCCGCTAACTGTCCTATCTAGCAATTGATATTTTTCCAGGGCAACAGTTTATCAGTCGGGCGCTACAATCATGTTACTGTCGTTGCGTTAGCTGTGGCTATATTAATGAATGAATAACTTTTATTATATTTTGCCCTAAAACCCTAAGGTCATACAACTTTTTTTTCGAATAGTTATGAACACGTAGGTAATGTCTCTGTAAATACGTCAGTTTGTGAGATACAACAGTTAGCGGGGAGGGTGACGATATGGCTATTAATTTATAATTTAAATTATGTTTTGTGTTGCATAATGTAAATTATTTTGCATACTATTATTACATAGATTTTTTTTCTAACTAAACAGACAGCTGGCCTGCTGGGTAGTTTGTTGCGCCACTTCTTCTTCCCAGTTAAAGCACTAGGAAGTGGTGAAGGGTGGGCGTTTTTGAGGACTGTCTTATGTAATTTTGACGTTTGAAAAGTGCTGATTCTTAGCCTAGTTTGAATGAATGACGTCCGTGTCTCCGCCGCGTATCACAGTTGCTCTGGTCGCAGTTCAGTCCATCTTTTATCGTTCTTCACACTTACACCGTTGGTTTCGCGTCACTGTTATGGTATGTATTTATTAAACACCCGTTCGTGTTTTCATAACGGCACGTTCAGTCTCTTCCCCCGTCCACGTCCAGTATGCAGCGAACTATATCTTACCTTTTATAATGAACCTTAGCCTTTGGAAGATCTTCATCTTTTTCCTTCAGTAAATACTTCCTTCCTCCAATCATTGAGTTTACGAAATACTGGTATTTATCAACTTTCTCCATTTCATAATAGAATTGTTTTCTGTCAACTTCTAAGATTCGGGAACGGAGCAACACTAAGTTTTTATTGTCAAATGTCCATTGTGTTGTAATGTAGTACTGAAGGGCGAGATTCGCTATGTAAATGCGGCGTTGAATTTTGACCAGCCTGAAATTAATAATAATAATCATATTAAAAGCATCATAGACTCAATAAATAATTCCCATTTTGTGCTCCTAAAAATATTATTTAAGACTCTAATTTAATGATTGCTAATGTTTTGGTGAACCTCTAATAATTCCAATTTTGGGGATCTAAAAATACTAAAAAGCCAAGTAACTGCGACCAACTTGGATGTAGCACACGCCGTCCGCTGCTGCGGTACCACTCGCTTCGCTCGCTCGGCTCGCGCGCTGTTGGCCACAGTTCTAACCTAACCCATTTAGATATCGATACACATCACATCTGCGTGGAGTTTCACTCGATAATTTAATTTTACCAATGTATAAGGTTTTTCAAGACATGACCAAGCGGTTGGTCGACTCTTCACGTGACCAAAGGGCTGACTTATTTCTTAGTCAAAGAATCAGCTCCGCCATACACATTTCCTGCTGACAGCAATGCGGGTGAATTTGTTGATGACCTTATGATTCTTACCCCCCTTTTTATATATATTAACATACAATATTATTTTAAGTCTGTCAGCTTATACAGGGTGTTTGGCGCATGGACCGACACAATTTTTTCAGGGATTTGGGAGGTCATTAGCTAGGTTCTACCCATACACCCTTTGTCCCAAATGTCACGGTTGGTTACATATGATTATTTTTTTTAAATGAAAAAAATTCCCAAAATGTGTCCTTTAATTTGAAATAACTTTTTTGTTTGTGGGTGTAGTGGCACAAAACAAATTTTGTTGCATTCTCCAAAGTCCTTTAAATCTAAAAACATCTTTGTTTTATACAACTGGTTTCAAGAAAATTCCTTACAAGCTTCCAAAGTTAATTTTTGTATTTAATGAATGAAATTTTACAACTTCTAAATTAATTATAAAAAAAAAACTAAAAGCTATTTTGAACTTAGCTAGAACCTAGCTAATGACCTCCCAAATCCCTGAAAAAATTGTGTCGGTCCATGCGCCAAACACCCTGTATATTATGTAAATATTATCTTGTTTGAAAATAAATACTTAAATGTAAAACAAAAGAAAAAAAAATGTATATTGTTTTCTTCCCTTTTTGAATGCAATTGAAGTTTATAACAAAAGTTACTTACATAGGTTTTCTGCCTAACGCCCAAAGAATGGTGTCCACCAAGATTGCTGGCAGTAAATGCAAGAATATGACCTAAAAACAAAGTAAGGTTAGGTTAGTGAAAAAGTAAGTAATCATTTTGACGATTCAACAGCATACCACTTTCATCAATGATGCATTGTAAACAGCTGACGCAAATATTGTACAGACGCCAGCAGGTCAACCTACTCGAAACTGTCAAATTTTCCCAATCAACTTTGAACCTTATGCTTTAGTGATAAAGTTGAAAATCAAAAATCAAAAAGAAATTTGACAGATTGTAGTAGGTTCATGTGTTGGCGTCTGTACCTGCTGTTTTATTATTATTATCTACATTATGTACTTGGTAAGGTATATTCACAGGGAACTATATTTCTTGTCACCAAAATTTATATTTGTCATCAAGTTGTATCACCTAATAAATAGATCTATTGCCACGAAATATTTTCGTTCTCAGATTAACAAAACGTGTTCCCAGGTATGAATTAGGTAAGAGCTCGCCGTCCGGTAAGGACCAAGCCCGGGTCGACGGCGCGTTGTGTTCCACGCGCGCCTCAACGATATGTCAGCGAATGAAGGGGTCCGATGAGACCATTGCCTGCCGGGGTTGCGGGAAAGTCCGAAAGAGATACCGTGGCCCCCTGGCATTGCACAGGCAACAGAAGGAACACGGGTGGGTTTTAGTCAGTAAGAGTCTGACACGCCCTCTCGCTCCACCCAGAGCGGGAGGAGTCATTTGATGATTTCCCACCCAAAAAAAAAAAAAAAAAAATATGTATGAATTATCAAATTAATGTAAAATAAGAGATGGATTACCAATAAAATTGTACTGCATTACTACGAAATTTATATTCATCTGAATATAAATTTCGTTCTTATAATATATCAGAAGTGTTAAACATTGATTGAATTTACGAAAAAAAAAAAAAAAAAAAAAAAACCTTTATTTCAGACGTAGTCCATAATTATACTGTTAGTCACAAGAACCTATAAAACTATTGTTAAAATGAAGTAGCAAATTAAAATAGCTGAATGGTAGGTTAGGTTAGGTTAGAACTGTGACCACACAATGCACGAGCCGAGCGATAGTAGCGAGCGGTGCCGCGGCAGCGGCCGGCCAGTGCTAGGGTCAGTTTAGGCGCAAACGTTCTTATAATACCTATATCAGAAGTGTTAAACATTGACTGAATTTACGAAAAATGAAGTAGCAAATTAAAATTGCTGAATGGTAGGTTAGGTTAGGTTAGAACTGTGACCACACCAAGGGTCAGTTTAGGCGCAAGAGAATGTAATGTTTTGGAAATATGGTGTTTTACAGCGAACTAACCCAACAATCAAACAAAATAACAACTGACAGTGACAATGACCTCGTAGTTTGCTTAAATACTTATTATGACAAACCTACACTGGTCAGCAAATAAACCGAGCCACCCGCTACCTAGGAACTCTGATTCGATTTTCTCAAAAAGTATAAAACTTACAACTATCAAAGTTATACCTACAAAAAGTGCGTTTCATGGTGATTAAAATTACTACAAATTAATTCGAAAGTACCGTCAACTCACATTGTAATCAAGCAACAAACACAATGCTAACGATTTGCTCTGTTTTCACCAGAGTTTGAAATTAGCGTTCTTTTTCTCTACAATGAGGGTAGTCGGATATTTTTTTATCATTTCTTTAGTTTTTGTCCATCGTTTGCTCAGACGCGTGTGTTTTTGCTACTTTTTTCGATTAATAATGGATACAACACCTCAGGAAGCAGCTCAAGCTGTAGCATTACTTCAAGCAGGCATTGCGCAACGTGAAGTCGCTCGAAGGCTTTGAATCAGCAGATCTTCGGTGCAACGAGTTTACAGACGATACCTAGAGACTGGAGCATTCGATCGCCGTCCAGGTACGGGCAGACCTAGGGCTACATCAGCAGCAGATGATCGTTATATCCACCTTACTGTTCTGCGAAATCGCCACCTCAACGCGGTTCAAGTCCAACAAAGTCTGCGTGACGAACGCCAAGTGTTCAAAAGTTCAGATACCGTCAGAAGGAGACTTGTTGAACGGAACCTGATCCCAAAAAGAGCTGCAACAGGCCCAGCATTAACGGTAGCACACCGTCGAGCATGACTTGAATTTGCTCGAGAGCATAGGGATTGGACATTAGAGCAGTGGAGTAATGTACTCTTCACTGATGAGACCAGGGTGAGTCTACATGGAAGTGATCGACGTCAGAGAGTATATCGTCGCCCTAGAGAATGTTATTCTCAGTGTTGCATCGAGGAAACTGTTGCTTATGGAGGAGGATCTGTAGTGGTCTGGGGCGGCATCTCGTTAACAGCACATACAGCGTTAGTTTTCATCGAACCGACGGGCCGTACACGTGGACTGACTTCTCATCGCTACATTACTGAAATCCTCGCAGACCATGTGGTACCTTACGCAGGATATATCGGAGAGGATATGCAATTGATGCATGATAATGCACGGTCTCATGTTGCTCATGTGGTGACCCAGTATCTACGCGACGTCAGCATTCGTACGATGGACTGGCCAGCTCGAAGCCCGGACTTGAATCCGATAGAACACTTATGGGATGAGCTGAAACGTCGGGTTCGAGCCCGGGTACCTGCTCCAACAAGGCTTCCAGAGCTGCGAATCGCAATTGAAGAGGATTGGAATACAATTCCTCAAGATTTTATCGTCAGGCTCGTAAGGTCGATGAATACAAGGATGCTGGCAGTTATCCGAGCAAGGGGAGGGAATACGGAATATTGATAAAAACTTTTTTATTTTATCTTTGTTTTTGGCTTTAATTATTTTTTTTCACTTTATCATTACCTACTAACGATTGTCACGACTGGAAAACGACTCTTCTTTGTAAAATCCTTAATAAACACAGAAATATTGATTAAACCCAATGAGTTTCCTTTCATTTTAATCACCATGAAACGCACTTTATGTAGGTACAACTTTGATAATTGTAGGTTTTTTAGTTTTTGAGAAAATCGAATTAGAGTGCCTAGGTAGCGGGTGGCTCGGTTTATTTGCTGTCCAGTGTATTATAATACATACAAAAACATTTATTTGGTACTAGACCCTATACCTCCATGATTTTAGGTGATTTATTGTGGAATTGAATTTATATTGTTTGGTGACAAATCTACTATTTTGCGGGCAAACCCTATTATTTATGAAACACAAAACTAATTAAATTGGCGATAGCTTAAATGATACCCATATTCAAATTATTGTTTTCAATTGATGTTATTTCCACTTAAACAAACATCGAATTTATGAAATTGTAAATAAAGTTAACTTTAGACTGACTAGCCAAAAAAATATGAAGCCAAAATTTCATGGTGAAATTTTTTACAGAATATGGTTCAAAAATTTTGCATGGCGCCTTTAATGTTTAATAAAATTCCTAAGGGATGGAGGGAACTAAGCGCACATAAAGATTAAAAAAGCGGCTAAAATTATATCTAGTTGGGAAAGTATATTACAGTATTTTAGAATTTTTTAATGAGAAAGTGTAATAATATGAATATTTACTGGCATTTTATAATTTTGACAATTTATAATTAGAATATAGGACAATTTCATTAAAATAGTTGTGTGACATTAGTTTGTGTGAAAATTTAATAATGTTTTTAGCTTTGTTGAATGACTTTTCTTATTTATTTATTTGTATGCCACAAAGGCCGAACATGACGGATCTTTCTTGTTTATGAACAACTTGCATGCCTTGTTGTACTCATATTTACAAAAAAAGCCATATCTAAAAAAAAAAAAAGGTTTAAACATGCGCCACGGGATATGCGACTTGCATCAAGCGACACGCTCGGCGTCTCTGGTTTCCGTCCGTCACTCCGCAAGTCACGTCACGGACCGCGGTGGCTCTTGGCATCCTCTAAACAGCTTCTTTCATTTGTTTTCCCCGCAGTCACTATCACAAGACGCATATCGCTTGAGCGTGTAGCTCGTGGCCTCGGGGTTACTCGGGGCCACAACCTCTGCGCCACCTTGGCCCCATTTCCATTTCCCTTACCTTAATGTAATGTATAGTCTTTGAAGTGGTAAGGTCTCCTCCAACATGCCACAGGCTGTCATTGAGGGGCATAGAGGGGGCTATCTGTCTTCCTATGGTGGTGACCTCGCCCATGGTTATGTTGTTTAACTTGCCAGCACAGCAGTTGTAGATAGGGACGTCGTCTGTTGGAGATAGTCTGTTGAAGAAGAGACGGGTAACGTAGTTTATAAAAATTTGAAAGAAACAATGACTCCTTATTAAAATTTAGGTTTTTATTTAGACAAGGTTTAAACTACCGAGTCAGTTTTTGAATTCAGAACCTAAGGGTCCTATCACACTTACCACAACCACACCACATCGCAGCGACAAAATGTGGGCAAGGAGTGGTTACGTCTGAATAGTCTCGCTGCAGCTTCTAGCAGTTGCGTTGTGGTAACTACAAAATTTCGATCTGGTTACGTTGTGGCTAGTGTTTGCGGACAGATCGTTGTGTTTGTGATGTGGCCGGCCGCTAGTGCGCGGTCTCTCGCTGGTGGTTGCATTGTGGCTGCAACATGGCCTTGATTCCTATTTGTGGCAATCCCGAAAATCCCGAGATTAGCCAAGTACAGTTCCTGGATTTTCGGGGTCAGAAAACGGATGCGATTCCGGGATCCTGGGATTCTGGATTCCGGGATTGTATTCTCTAATCATCACTTAAGGTGGAATGACAGCTCACTTCACCTAAGTTTTCACCGTGAGATTATTACAGAATAGACCGGCTGGTTTTTATGAAAAGAAAAATTAGAAAAATGACCCGCTTTTCAAATACTGGAAAAGTTGAACGTCCTGTTTTATTTAAGATTTTTGTACGAATGATTGAAATTTGGACATGACTATGGTGTGAAAGTGACTGTATGTCAGTTTGTCTGTTACCTTAACGGTTTAACGGATTTCATTGAAATTTGGCACTTGACTTGAGTTAGAAAATAGAATAATCTCGTTAGTACATTACCGTGAGATAGTTTCTGGCCTCCACCTGGGTGAAGCTGAGGGCAAAAGCTAGTTCAATAAACAGAGACATCGACGCGCAACCTGTTATCATGGATAACGCACATGATCCTGAACCCCACATCCTGTATATAGGCGATGATGATGACATAATAAATACTCACTCCTTAGTTCCTCGAAGCCAGGATGCTACTATAAAACTCTTGATAGATATATCTACTGGCATGTAGTCTGCTATCAGATCTGGATCAGTATACAAACTCCGCATGATACCTGAAATCAATTATAATAATTCATTATTCTCCTGTCCTTATTCCAATTTATTTGTGGTCTGCGAAACATGTCCCTTTCTTCCATGCTTCTCTGAGTCTTCAACTCGGTAGTCTCCCCCATTCTAGCCATTTATCATCTTTACAGTCTTTCAAATCAATTATTATAATAATGAATTGCTTATAAGTAGCTTTATATTAACTTAAATCTAGCAGAGGTCAGAGTTTGGCGGAGAAAACCGTTGAGGCACTACCTCGAAAATAAATGGTAGTTTAATGGGCGTTGCTTATTCCCCGCGCGCAAGCAACTCATATACTCGGACCGCGGAAATTACTACAGCGAAGTTGGCACGGTTGGCGCAGTGGTTAAGCGATTGACTGCTGCACTGCGTGTCGCGGGTTCGATTCCCAATATTTGTATGACCTACAAGTAGTTGTTTCGAGTCTGGCTGTTTGTGTATGTGAGTTTAAATGTTTGTAAACGCACCCACAATACAAGAGAAATTCCTAGTGTGGGGCAAGGTTTAAAATTTCGCGACGCAAGAACCGTGAAAAAAAAGAGATGGAGGATATTATCTGCATATTTAAAAGTACAGATCCTGATAAAACCCCTATTTTTGTTGCAAGGGAACTAGAGAAATTACCTCCAGTATCTTTCAATCACAATGACGTCACAGCCTTACTTAAGAAAATCGTCATATTAAAATCGGAGGTGAAGTATTTAATTTATGTCTCACGATGCATGTAAACAATGCGAAATCATTAGCGGAAATAACGCGCGATAATGAATGGAATTCGGAGCATCCAAAAAACGAGTGGATTCTAGTGCAGGATAAATGACTCAAAAACAGACGTTCAGAGTCTCAATTAGTAAGAGGCAAGGCTATGCCTGGGAATAAGTTTAAGTCCGCAAGTGTGATCACACCTCTGTTTCTTTCTAAAGTTCACAAAGATACTTCAGAAAATGATATCGCCCAGTACGTACTTTCAATAATAAAAGAAAAAGTCACGGTACAGAAAATTTGAATGAAGACAGAAAAATAATATAATGTAAAATCAATGTTAGAAATATAAGTTCATTGGTTAAAGGGCCATTTTTGAGCAACGTCTGTTGCTGTCGGACTGGTTCATGGACTGAATCGACAATTTTCATAACATATTCAATGAACAAACCTTTTCCACTAGCAACCAGTAAAGCAGTAGGACCGTTGAAGTTTTCTATCCATCCTGGAACTGGCTCTTCTACGCTTGATATCACTGAAAAAAATTAAGAAAATATAATTTTTTTTTTGGGCTTTTATTGATGCACACTTTTTTACGCGACTACGGCGAATCAAAAAGCAGGGTTATGATTTTGACCGGTATGTATGTATATATGTATGTTCACCTGTTACCTCTTAACTTCTAAACTACTAATCATAATTTGACAATGAGGTATCGTTGGAAGCGTATTGGTCATCCGCTGGTTAAAGACTATGTGACGTCACATTAAATTCAATGTGGCGACAGGACATAAAGTCAAGTTTTTAATTATTTTTATTTTGTATTAAGCCATATTATGTGTCAAATGAAAGAGGCACATGTAAAGTACTTAATATATTATGACCCCAAAATAATTTAGATAACAATAAAAGACGTCACAGACAGACTAATTAAAAAACCGGAATCACACGATAAATCGAATAGATTAGTCTGTCTGTGACGTCTTGTTTTTACCTTTTTAGTTGTTGACTTTTTTGTCGTACTTAGTTGGGTTTTAGTTTTTATAACTTTTTGAAATAAATGAGCATCTTTTTAGCAAACGCTACTTCCAAGTTGTTCGCAGTTACTTGGCTATTTAGCATTCTAGGACCACAAAATAGGAATAATTTGAGCCCACCACCCAGAGCGGGAGAAGTCATTTGATGATATCCCAAACAAAAAAAAACAAAAAAAAAGTTATTAGAGTGATCAATAATATTTTTAGGAAAGCAAAATGGTTTTTTTTTCGTTCATTATAGAGCGATATTTTTTTTAAATTGTGGGTGTATCATTTGAAAATAAACTGAGTTAAAGTAAAAGAATGAAGAAAGAAAATGTGTTTATTTGCGGTACAATATGACGCAAGCAAAAAAAAAATTGTACACAAAATAATAACAAATAAAAGAAGTACAAGTCTAATATTTACATAATTTAAAAGCTAACAGTCTTAAAATAATAATATTTCAAGTATACACGGTGACATTTTGACACGTTGTTCAGACCATGGTCTACTACCATTCTATAGCATCAAATATGTTATTAAAACAAACTAAACTAATCGTTCTCAAATAAATCTTATGTTGCTCAAACGTGTTCAAACATTAACCGTAACATCAAAGTACTCATGGCGGCAGCAATTTGGCATTCACAAGAGTTACGAGGAGTCCA
This sequence comes from Xanthia togata, assembly GCA_963853775.1. NCBI lineage: Eukaryota > Metazoa > Arthropoda > Insecta > Lepidoptera > Noctuidae > Xanthia > Xanthia togata. The sequence continues at coordinate 5,346,731 of OY970817.1, read as the reverse complement.
CGTGGACTACAAGGATGTCCGGCCAATGTGGGCCGAAATGCAAATAAATCATTAGCCAATGACATGCAAACGCGCGAAATATCGTTCCGCTCATTTCTTTTGTTGACTGCCGCGGGCCGCCCGCGCCACCCGGGCGGCTAGCCAGTCTACCAAAATCTCTCGAGCGATGTGCATCCTATGTATTTATGTACGTCACAGGCACACATCGCATTTTTAGTAAAAAAGAGTTCTAACTTTTGGAATGTGGAAAATTGGAATCAATGTTGTATTGGTACACACGGAGCTAACTCGTTTAGTGGTATAAGATGTGTTTTTGTCTTGGTCCTGTAATATCCCAATAAATAAATAAATAATACTTAATAATCTCACGTTAAATACAATAGGTACCTAGTGCCTACAGGAAAGAATGAAAACCATGTCTGATAGTACAGACGCCAGCACATCAACCTACTTCAATTTGTCTAATTTCTTTAATAGATTTTCAACTATATTACTAAAGCATAAGGTTCAAAGTTGATTGGAAAAATTTGACAGTTTCGGGTAGGTTGACCTGCTAGGGTCTTTACCTACCATTAGTTCGCACAAAGAACGAAATTATAAAATTATAAAGAGGTAACCCACTTCGCCGCGCCGTCGTCGGTATGGAGCGTCGCATCGTGCATAGCCATACCAAGGCATAAAAATCTATTTTAAAGTAGCCACTTATCAGTGATAAAATACCTGCCTACCGAAGTTAATTTTTAACTTAGGTATTTTCTAGTAAGACGTACAAAAATAAGTGCTTACTAAATTCGTTTATCGAGGTACATTTCCCCTGACAATCCTGTGATCCGTACGTGAGCCACGCGCCGCGCCGCAACTACTTTGACAGTGTCGACATGTTGTAGGGAGTAACGATAATCCCGACTTTTTTAGCTTTGTCTTTTTTTTAAACCATTGACGTTTATTTATTTATTGGATGTTATAACGGTAGTAGACCATGGTCTGAACAACGTTTGTTCTAGCAAAACTGTGATTTAAATGTCACCGTGTATACAAGTGAGGGGAAAGAATTACAGGGCATCGAAAAATTTGCCCGCATCGCTATCAACAGTAAAAATGCTGGCAGCATTGTCACGTTGTATGGCAATGCTGATTCTTTAGTAGATAATATTGCCAAATTAATCAAAACAGAGAAATATTTGACAGCTATTCGCAAAATTGCCATTGCACTTGGTACATTTTTATTTAATCTTACCTATTGAAGGCCTGATGATCACGATCGGCAGTAATCCCTTATACTCGGCCACCACGTTCTCAGCCAACTGCTTTGAAAACGTATACGTATTCGGCAACTTTCCAAGATACCTGAAAGTCAATCAACAATCAATCACATACATCGCTGAAGACGAATGGACCCAGTGAATGAAACGACTAGGTAATGGAATGTAGTGTTTTGTAGTATATAAGAACTTTGAAAGAAAAAACCAATCTATCACATTTTCAATTGCCTGTCTGTAATAGTGCAATCCACGACGACGCGCCCCACTCCGCGATTACTGTACTGTAAGCTGTACTTTAGTACGGAGCGGAGCGGAGTGGGGCGCGTCGTCGTGGATTGCACTATTCACTGCGCATTTTAGGTATGAAGCTAAACCTACGCGGCGGGCCCGTTTTGTCGGGCCAATTCAGTGAGTGTAACGTAGTCAGAAGATATAAGAGTTACGCGATAGAAAGAGAGGCAACTTCTAGGTGAATATAACTGGTAATTAGCGTTTTACGACCTGAATTGCACTTTATTGTGTCGCTGCAAGAGTCGGTTTTTATTTAAATGATTTTGTGGAGTGTACCATCAGCTACCTATTCATCTTTGATTTAACTAGTATAGATAGTGCAATCTACGACGACGCGCCCCACTCCGCTCCGCTCCGTACTAAAGTACAGCTTACAGTACAGTAATCGCGGAGTGGGGCGCGTCGTCGTGGATTGCACTATCTGTAAGTTCATGCAAACATAAATGTATGTCAATATCCGTGCTATAAAGGCAATATAGCAACCGTAGTCACCAATCCGTTCGCTAGGTGAGATGTGGCAGTTTTCTTCAACTGGTCATCAAACTATTCATTGGGAGAAAGTTCAGAAGTAAGTGAATGTTTATTGGTTTACAATACATGGTTACAAGTCATCTTTGACATCTCATAGTAGCGGCCATATTAGATTGTCTATTGGCTTGATTTTTAGACAGATGACTCATTAGTTGATCATTTATCCAGATAAGTCGATATTATTATTCCTGATAAAATAGTAATTTCTTTGTTGTACTCGTATATTGATTGATTTGTAATAATTTATAATTGATTAATTAATTGAATTAAATAATTTGAATTTGTAATCTGTTGTTAATTTTAATTTTATATGGGTGTATTCCTGAATTAAAATTTATTTGAATTTGAATTTTTTGATATGCAGTTGAACAGCGCGTTGAAATGATTAAAGTGTATTATCAAAACAGCAGTTTAATTCGTCAAACGTTTCGTTTGAAAGGGAAAATCAACAGTTTCCTGATCTAAAGATTCACGAACATGGCCTCCAAGATCATGTGATCTAACGCCCCTTGGTTATTTTTTGTGGGGTCAGTGGCGGATTTGCCTTAAGTCCCAGGCCTAGGGCGGCCAGACATTAGGAACGGCCAATCGTGACAAAAAAATCACTGATAATAACATGAAATAACTCAAAGTACCTATACATTATTCTAAACTTTCACTAATGTTTTGGCGGGCCGCACTGCACCGCATCGTATAACAATATAGCTCCATGCAGACTAGCGCGACGCGACAGCGCGACGCGACAGCGCGACGCGACAGCGCGACGCGACACCGGTTATTGTCATACAGTGAAGTTTTCTTACAAATTGTATTGTTCGAGTCGCGCCTTCGCGCGTTGCGCTGGTCTGAACGACCCTTAATAACTTAAAACCATTTAAAAATATGTCCAAATAACTAATTGAAACACGTCATAGAATTTCGCGGCGCCAACCCGACTCATAGTTAACTAAATTTCTGAACCGATTTCGATAAAAGTTGGCAATAAAGTATATTCATTATGTAGTCTATGTGATGGGTGCTGGGAAAGGGGCGGCCGTTACTTACTACACGGCCTGGGGCCTAGGGCGGCCAACACTGCAAATCCGCCACTGTGTGTGGTTATGTGAAATCACTGGTGTACGCGAACAAGCCGACAAAGAAAGTAACATCACACGCGCCATCAATGAGATAGAGATGCCATTATGTCAAAAAGAGATGACAAATTGGACGTCCCGTATGTGTCATTGGTGATAATTTAAATGATACAGTATTCCATACATAGTGCCAAAAAGTTTTAATAAACCTCGTCCCTATTGAAAAATTCTGTAGGTACCTGTCTTTAATCAGGTTATGTTTTCTTGAAATATACACACATCAACACGGTCTAGGGATATTTTTAAAAAAGCGAATTACTATCAATGTGTTAATTATTTATATGACATGTATATATTTAAAAGATACGTTATTTAATATTCTACCATTTTTTAATAATGGTTAAGGTACTTAGATTAAAATTTCAGGATTTTATGGAAAAAAAATGAAGCATAGACGGAAACCGTATATGAATTAACTTTTAATTTGTGAGTAAAAACTGAAAAAAATAGAAAAATCATTTAATTTGTGTTTATAAACTTGAATTTAGTAGTCTGAGAAAGCGCCCATGATGTTCATAACACATCGGCAACGATTCGGCATGCTCAGAACAAGGTTGTCAATGTCTTGCTGCGGTATATTGTCCCATGTCCTTCTGAGGTGCGCAAAAAGTTGATCTTCTGTAGCCAGATTTTCAAGAACTTCCTTCAGAGCTCTTCTTTGCAGCATATCCCACGCATGCTCAATGGGATTTAGATCTGGCGATTGAGCAGGCCAGTCTAAGGCCCTAACATTATGTGTATGTAACCAAGCTGCTACCGTTCTCGCCATGTGTGCCCGGGCATTGTCGTGCATGAGCAGGAAATCTTGCCCCATTTGTGTTCTGTGGGGCAAGATTACGGGCCCCAGCACCTGTTGGACGTATCGTTCTGCTGTCATATTGCCCCGCACCCAAACGAGATCCGTCCGTCCTCCAAGACGAATTCCTGCCCAAACCATAATTGTTCCTCCTTGGTATGGGTGAACTTCCTGAGGGTTCTGGAGACGGCTCCATCGTCCAGGAACTCGCCAAACACGCGTCCTTCGTGAATCTGGATGGAAGCCGAACCTGGATTCATCCGTGAACAGCACATTGGACCATTGCTCACGGCCCCAGTCCACGTGGTTCCGAACCCATTCTAATCGGCGTCCACGATTGCCTCTCCGTAAAGGTGAGATCCGGAGTGGTCTACGAGAGCGTAGATTGCTTTCATGCAGTCGCCTTCTTACAGTTTGGTCACTCACAAGCACTTGGTGTTCCACTCGCAGCCTTTGGACCAATTGAGTCGCCGTTGCATTTGGTTGAGCTCGCGCAGTAATTTGCAAAAATCGGTCTTGTCTGGGGGTAGTGATGCGACTTGGCCCCCGGTGCCTCTCCGCTACTTCACCTGTGGCACGATAGCGTGTCCACAATCTTGAAATTACATTTTGATGGGTCCCTATGGCCTCAGCAACATTACGCTGAACAGATCCAGCTTCCAGCATTCCCACAGCTCGTAACATCTCCGCCCTCGTCAAATGTCGGCGTTGCATGGCTACAATACCTCAATTTTTACTTTATCTTTCGTTTAAAAATGAAAAAAAAACTGTAACTAAACGTAATTCGTATTGTTTTCTAAATTTCGCACAAATGAAAATTCCCTCTCCTATACATCAAGACATTTTTATGCCACCGAAACAAAAGAATTTACAAAAATTTTAATTTGGAATTAGTCTGAGATAAATTACAAACAAATCGGTGTATAAAAGATTCCAATGCGGCCAGTACTTTTCGAGTTATTTAATTGAGTATGAAATATCCCTAGACCGTGTTGATGTGTGTATGTCTATTTTAACCGATTTCCAAAAAGGATCAATTCAAAATTCAAAAGTCATTTATTCAAACTAGGCTGAGAATCAGCACTTTTCGAACGTCAAAATTACATAAGACAGTCCCCCAAAACGCCCACCCTTCACCACTTCCTAGTGCTTTTGCTGGGAAGAAGAAGTGGCGCAACAAACTCCCCAGCAGCACAGCTGTCTGTTCAGTTAGAAAAAAAATAAAAAATCATTCTATACAACAGTATGCAAGACAATTTACAATATGCAAAAAATAATTTAAATTAAATAGCTATAATTAATAGCCATATGACAGCTAGCACACGCCAATATACCAACCAAAAGCATCGAGAACTATACTCAAGCAGAAATAAAAATAACTAAAAGAAAACAATATCTAAAAAAAAAAGAAAAAGCCTCCAGGCATAAAGGGCGTGCCCGCTTACATAAAGCTGTAACTAGAAGTTACAATTGATAAACTAGGACCATCGAGGTAAAATAAATAATTGTCGAGGTCGCTAGCTAACCACATATTGCAATACAACTCATAAAAAAAAAACATTGTAATGAGTAGATTATGTCAGCACTAAATTAAAATAAAATTAAAATAAATTGACTTATAAAGTAAAATTATAAACAATTATATAAACTCATATAACCTGTCAGTAGGTAAACTAATTCTGGAGAAAGAACATTTAAACATTGTCTTGAGTTAATCACAGCGACCATCTATTCTTATCATTTAAGTAGTCGTTGATAGAATAGTATGCCTTTGAACAAAGGTTGGACTTTAATTTAGTTTTAAACGCATTAAAAGGCAAATCTAGCAAAGAAGAGGGTAGCTTGTTATAAAAGGTTATACCAAGCCCAACAAATGAGTTATGAACCTTATGAAGCCGGTGAAAGGGAGCACGTAGTTTATCCTTACTTCTTGTGTTAACATTGTGAATATCACTGTTTTTAGTGTATAAGTGTATATTTTGCCTAATATATAAGATGTTGGCGAAGATGAATTGTGATGCCACTGTGAGAATACCGATATCTTTGAAAAAATCTCTCAGAGAAACTCTGGCACCTAGCTGGTAAATTGCTCGAATAGCTCGTTTTTGGAGGACAAATATATTTTGAATATCTGCAGCTTTGCCCCACATCAGAATAACATAGGACATAACGCTATGAAAATAACTAAAATAGACTAACCGAGCTGTATCAACGTCAGTGTATTGTCTTACTTTTCTGACGGCGTAGGCGGCCGAACTGAGCCTTCCCGCTAGGCTCGATATATGTTGGCCCTACTGAAGTTTGGCATCTACTGTTATGCCCAGAAAAACTGCCGAGTTTACAGTTTCAAGCACCTCTTTATCTAAGACGATGTTGGGTCCTAGATTTCTAACATTTGGAAGGGCAAACTTTACACATTTCGTTTTTTTGGTATTGAGAACTAGGTTATTTGTCATAAACCAATCCGTAACCATTGATAGTGCACTGTTTACATCGTCAAAATCTTGTCTATTCCTGTCTACTTTAAAAATAAGAGAGGCATCATCTGCAAACAGTACAACTTCACAGATACCCTTTAAATAGAATGGTAAGTCATTGATATATACTAAGAACAAGAATGGACCCAGTTTTGAGCCTTGAGGTACACCTAACTGAACTGGTAGCCCGGAAGATTTTACATCATCAACATCTACACATTGCAACCTATTATTTAAATATGAATTTAAAACGTTGAGAGCTTCGTTTAGCACACCATAATGACGCAGTTTACGCAAAAGCGTGTCATGGTGCACGCAATCAAAGGCTTTGGAGAGATCACAGAAAATTCCAATAGCATTTTGAGAGTTCTCCCATGCGTTAAATATGTGTTTCAGGAGAGCAACACCCGCATCTGTAGTCGAACGACCCTTTGTAAAGCCATATTGTTCATTATGAAGGAGGCTATTTAAATTAAAATGTCTTAGCAACTGCTTGAGTATTAACTTTTCAAATATTTTGCTGAATGCTGGTAAAATAGAAATAGGCCTGAAATTGCCAACGTCATTTTTATTACCTGATTTAAATAATGGTATGACTTTACTACTCTTCATGAGGTCAGGAAAAGTTCCTAAATCAACACATTTATTAAAAGTAACAGCTAGATAGGGGACTACGATGTCTATTATATTACTCAAAAGTTTAATGGAGATTCCCCAGTAATCACCAGTGTTTTTAGACTTGAGTGTGTTGAAAACATTAACTACATCCCGAGGCGTTACATGTTCGATCGAGGATGTATGTATGTTTTTTATGTATGTTTATCGATGTTTTCAAAAATTCTTTTTTCATTTGGTAGAAGAAGCTAGCTCGATGGTTCCGTACAAATTTTATTAATTTTGCTTATTTAGTTTATGAGTTAGCTTCATTATTACTTATTTTTCCCACTTAGTCTATATGGATGATGTAATAATAACTTTCTGTCACTGTTATTTACATAGCAGGTAGTGGTATTCGAATTTGTGTGGGGTAGGTAACACAACTAAAAAGTGAAAAATAAAAACTATTTACAAAAAAAAAGGACAACCAACTACCGTAATTACAGTTATTTTCCACTATTTAGTGTTTTTTTTGTAAAAAGTTTTATTCTAAACAACCTTTTATTCTAAAAATAACATTTTGGCAGCTCAATGACATTAGAGGTGAGGTATTAAGTACTTACTTAGGAGTCAGCACCTTCAAGGCATGAGGATCAATGCTCTCGCAAACTTCCAAGGTGTCCCTCCAGTCAGCATGAGGTGGATATAGCACCTCCTCTATGGGATCTCTGTTCGTGTTGGAGTAAGATGTAGAAACGTGGATGAAGACCTGAAATTAGGAGAATTATTACTTAAGAATGAGAGGCAGTAATTATGCCAGGCCCGACAGTCTAAACACAGATAGCGATCGATATACGACCGAATTCGGTCGCGAATCTGCCGTCCCAGGATTCCTATATCCATGAACGGTTCGTTATAGCCACCGATCGTAAGTTGACGATTGATTTCATTTAAAAATTCGATTCTGATCCCTCTTGAGAAGACTGAAAACTATTTTCTGTGTTGATGAGTGAAAAAAATATGGAAGATCGTAACTTACATTTAAATTCCTGATGTCTGTAGCCAGTTCCACCATCTCCTTGGTTCCTCGGAGATTCATTCGCACAGCATATTCTAGAGGATCGTCAAATCTGTAAATACAAGTATTTTTTTCAGTAAATTTCTGACTTGTCGTGAAGGCTTAAGGAAGTTTAAGTTACAGTAAAAGGAAGTGAAGGTAAGAGGTCCAGTACCCCAACTGCGTAACACTTTGAAGGCAATATCTAATCCATTAATTCTTGTTTGAAAAATTCGTCTACTCGACAACGTAAGTAACGCAATGCATAACCAGCTTTTTATTTTCTTGGGTGGGAAATCATCAAATGGCTTCTCCCGCTCTGGATGGAGCGGGAGGGCGTGTCAGACTCTTACTGACTAAAACCCACCCGTGTTCCTTCTGTTGCCTGTTCAACTTTCCCGCAACCCCGGCAGGCAATGGTCCCATCGGACCCCTTCACTCGCCGCTTCATCAACACAACGCGCCGTCGACCCGGGCTTGGTCCTTACCGGATGGCGAGCTACCCATTGCTCACCGTCCGCAAGCCCGCGCCTACGGTGGCCGGGAATCGGACTGCGATTCCCGACGCCCAGGGCGTCTCCTCCTGCGGTGGCTAGGGCCATGAGGGTGCGAAATTTGCCTCTCCCTCACGCGTTTCGCCTCCTCCTTCGCGAGCATTACTGCTTCGCAGAAGGAATGACGGCCTCCCATGCCCTCTCGCTCCATACCATGGCCTGGACCAGGTTCGGATGTGAGAGATCCCTGCCACCGATCGCCTCCACGAGGACATGGTGGTGCCTGCCACGGTGTCTGCCCAAGCCGGGCAGACCTCCACCGTATGCACCACCGTGTCCTCCGGGCGATCCACGCAGTGATGACACCCGGGCGTCTCCTCCCGCCTGATACCGAACAGGAACCTCCCGAAACAGTCGTGTCCGGTGAGGACCTGCGTCAGGCGGAAGGTGAGGACGCCGTGGCGCCTCTCTAGCCACTCCTTAAAGAAGAGGGGACTTATCGCTGCAATAGCGACGTGCCCAGCACTGGGTTGCGACACTCGCACTCTCTATGACGCCATGAGATCCCGCGGAGCTCTGTCCGCTGTGCCGCGATTTCTCTCGGCATTGGAGTCAAGCCCCGGCGTTTCCGTGCCCCGTAAAGGGCACCCGCGTATTGTCTCCGGCAGGAGGCGTTTGGACCCTCTAGATTGGGCAGGAGCCGCTTCAAGGCAGCCCCGGACCACACTGATACTCATTTTAAATGATAGCACAAAGAATTTGCCACTCAATAATACGCTCTAGATACTGATAAAACTTTTTTTCCTTAAATAAGCGTCACTTTGTTGAATGACTTAGTAGTTTGTGATATTGACTTATACACATAAACTGGCCGGGATGAATAAAATATTTCAATGCGGATCCCGCATGTGTAGTCCCGCATTACTAGTCCCACAAAAATCCCACGTATGCGGGATTGGATTCCCTAGTATAGACTCTATATTATTGCGGTTTAACGGGAACGCCTTTCGTTAATTAAGAGGGAACAGGGCCTGCGAGAAATTTGAAAAATAGGTATTTGAAGAAACTATTGCCGTCTTCCTACCTCAAGTCTGCCTCCGTAGAGTGCGATAGGGACAGACGCAGCACAGACTAATTATGTCACATTTTTTTTTTTTACGATTTTGACGTTTTGTATTCCCCTTTTTCCTCCTTGAAAACTGAGCCGAATCAATTAATTTACACATTTATTTGTGTTGTGCTCTGTAGCCACGCCACCGTATATTTTTTTATTATGTTAAAACCCATTTTTATGTACGTCTGGCGGTCATGACGTACATGCATTGTTTGTGAATGTACGTCTTTTAATTTTAAAGAAAAAAGTAAATTAATGTGGCGTTGCTGCGGAAAATTCTCTGCCACGCCACCTGTAATCAACAATTGTAGATACAATTTCAGCTATTTCTCTGAAGTTATATAATGTACAAACGCAGTGTATTATGTACACGTGATAAGTATGAAAAAATAATTATGCTAATTCTAAAGTTCAATTCTAAACTCACAAATTGCCCCTGTAGTGTATTAAACTAATGTATTTTAGCGATTACTTCAGATTGACAGGTGAATTTAAACAAAATAGAAGTTATTTATTATAATCCGTGATAAAACAATAGTTACAAAATATTTTACTTTTATAATAATTTTAAAAAATAAACATAAAATCTCTCTCAAACAAAGAAAAATCTAAAATACATTACACCACATTTACAGTGTATTTAAATAGCTACATGTTATTATACACTCGAGAGCAATGAATCCGGGTCACTTAAAGAATGTTAAAAATCTCGGAAACTAAAAATGATAGGTTAATGCAATAAATTGTATTTAATAGACAATGTAATACTCCTTAAATGAAAGTAAAAAAAATATGAGTCACCATACATTTTATTAACACAAAATTACATAAAGAAAAAAACTGCTGATCTCTCCTTAAAACAAAAATAGGAAACATGAAATTTTTGAACTTTATTACGATTTTCTTGAATTTTAATACTTCGTATTGCCTCCTCGTGCTTCCATTACTGCGTTTACGCGGTTTGGCATGCTGTACACCAAGTTCCTTATACGATTTTGGGGAATATTCTCCCATTCCTCTGTGAGAGCAATTTTGAGCTCACGAAGCGTGATTGGGGGAGGGTTTCGTTGTTTTACGCATCTGCCTAGCTCGTCCCAAGCATGCTCGATCGGGTTGATATCCGGGCTGCGCGCTGGCCACTCCATACGAGTAATGTTCATCTCTTGAAGGTAGTCATTCACAATCCTACCTGTATAAGGTCGGGCATTGTCATGCATAAATATAGCATCCTCACCTAAATTGACCATAAATGGACCAACGTGATCATTGAGGATTTCTTCCACATATCTTTCGCTAGTTAAAGAGCCGTTTTCTATGATCACCAGCTCTGTGCGACTTTCAGAAGAAATTCCGGCCCACACAAGTACAGACCCACCACCGTAGGCTACTTTTTCTTCGATGCATGCTTGCTTGAATCTTTCCCCTGGTCTTCGATACACTCTGTGTCTTCCATCGTGCTTGTAGAGCATAAATTTTGATTCGTCGGAGAACATAACTTTTGACCAATCTTCAATACTCCAATTTACGTGGCTCTGGGCATATCTTAGTCTTGAAATATGATGCCCACGCTCCAGTTTAGGGCCGTTTGCAGGTCTAAGGGGTTTTAAGTTAGATTCAGCAAGCCGACGTCTTACTGTCCATGCACTTGGGTTACTTCCTCCGAGGCGTCGAAACTGATTTGTGAGTTCAGTTCCTGTAAGAAAGCGATTTCGAAGCATGGTGTTCACCAAGTATCGGTCTTCTCGTGCTGTGGTACACCTGGTTCTGCCCGTTCCTGGTCTGCGTAGGTTAGAACCAGTTTCTTCGTAACGTCGGAGAACTCTTTGTACTGTTGACAGCGACACACCGACAGTCCTGGCTGTATCGCGCTGACTCCGGCCGGTTACCAGCATTGTAAGTATTCTGGTGCATTCTTCAGGCGTAAGCGACATAATTTCAGCTTGAATAATGAATATAGAGCACTATCAACATGGTTTATGTACCCACATAAATGACAGATTACAAACAAAAGCAAAACCAAATGCTGTAATTTCGTAGTTCCATCTTCGAAAGTGGCCCTTTTTCAAATTTGATTTTTTTATGATATAACTTTACAATAACTAAGAAGTTTTAATACCTTCATTTAAGGAGTATTACATTGTCTATTAAATACAATTTATTGCATTAACCTAGCATTTTTAGTTTCCGAGATTTTTAGGATTCTTTAAGTGACCCGGATTCATTGCTCTCGAGTGTATTAGGGGGTTAAAGTATGAAATTGCCGATTTGTACTGAAAAATAGATGTTTTTTTTGTTTATATTTAACATATTTATTTAAACTTAATAATTACCATTATTACCTATACATTGCTGCCATCTAATAGAAAGGTCATTTATGCCTTTGCGATAGAACTCACGTGATCTAGATTCAACAAACTTTGTGAAAGCATTTTGTACTGCCTCCTGAGAAGAAAACTTTATAACACGTAGAAAATTGTCCAAATCACGAAAAAAATAGTAGTCCGTTGGAGCAAGGTCTGGCGAATACGGAGGGTGACGGTTTCTAATTGCAGTTCCTGTAGAGTTAAAACGGTTTCTCGTGCTATATAAGGTCTCGCGTTATCATGGAGCAATAATGGTGAAGATCGATTCGTGAGTCGGGGCTGTTTCACTGCTAGTTTTGCTATCATTGTTCGGAGTTCGGCACAGTAGACATCTGCCGTTATTGCTTGAGCAGATCGGAGAAAGCTATATTGAATAACACCATGCTGAGACCACCAAACAGTTACCATTACCTTTTTACTGGTAAGCTTTGCTTTAGGACACTGTTGCGGCGTTTGACCTGGGGTCAGCCATTGCATTTTTCGTTTACGGTTATCGTAAATAATCCACATTTCATCACATGCCACAATTCGATTCAATATTCCTTCATTTCTGTATCGATTCAACAAGGCAACACCAGTTTCAAGAGAGATGGTGGAAGCCGATCCGAGCCAAACTACCCAGGAATTAACGGCATGGTTTAACGTTACTTTACCAACAATATTGACTCATTTGCGTCAAATCAATAAAATAAAAATATATGAGAAATGGGTGCCTCATGATTTGACTGATCTGCAGAAAGAAACGCGTCTTGAAACTTGTGTTGCCTTGTTGAATCGATACAGAACTGAAGTAATATTGAATTTCGGGAGGTTCTTGTTTAGGATAAGGCGGGAGGAAACGCCCGGGTGTCATCACTGCGAGGATCGCCCGGAGGACATGGTGGACTACGGCGCTACTGCCCAGCTACTGCCCAGCTTTGGCAGAACACCGCCGTGTCCTCGTGGAGGCGATTGGTGGCGGGCGGGCGGGCGATTTCTCGCGTCCGGCCCTGGTCCAGGCAATGGTACGGAGCGAGAGGGCATGGGAGGCCGTCACCTCCTGCGAAGCAGTAATGCTCGCGAAGGAGGAGGCGGAACGCGTGAGGAAGAGGCAAAATTCGCGCTCTCACGCCCCCAGCCACCGCAGAAGGAGACGCCCTGGGTGTCGGGAATCGCAGGCCGATTCCCGGCCACCGTAGGCGCGGGCTTGCGGACGGTGAGCAATGGGTAGCTCGCCGTCCGATAAGTACCAGGCCCAGGTCGACGGCGCGTTGTGTTCCACGCGCGCCTCAAAGAGATGTCAGCGAGTGAACCGATGGGATCGATGCTTGCCGGGGTTGCGGGAAAGTCCGAAAGGGATACCGTGGCCCCTGGCATCGTAAACGCAACCGAAGGAACACGGGTGGGTTTTAGTCTGTAAGAGTCTGACACTCCCTCCCGCTCCGCCCAGACCGGGAGAAGTCATTCGATCATTTCTCAACCAAAAAAAAGGGCTTGTAATGGAAAAGTATGTACAAATTATCTTATTTCGGACAATTTCATATTTTTTTAATTGGATTTAAATATATCTGGACGATGTTCCTTTAGAAATATTACTTGTTTAAAATTACTTGTTGACAAAAATTTTAAACTTGGAGCAGTAATAGGATATACTTTGAATGGAAATGGAGGATTGGGTCATTATAAAACATATTGTTATCGTCGTAAATTAATTCAGAATGGGAGTGTTATGATGACATGATAATTAAAGTGATTCGCGTTAAACAAAAATACAAACATGAATTCCCATTTATATATATATATTTTCAGGATATATTTAACTCGGACTTTTTAGAATTTATAATAATATAGTAACATCTAAATACTTAAATACACTGTAAATCTGGTGTAATGTATTTTTTACAGATTTTTCTTTGTTTGAGAGAGATTTTCTGTTAATTTTTTTTTAAATTATTGTATTAGTAAAATATTTTGTAACCATTGTTATAACACGGATTTATAATAAATAACTTCTATTTATGGAATCTGTTTTGTTTAAATTTTCTTGTCAATCTGAGGTGATCGCTAAAATACATTAGTTTAATACACTTTATGGGACAATCTGTAAATTTAGAATTAAACTTTAGAATTAACATATTTTTTCATACTTATCACGTGTACATAATACACAGCTTTCGTATATTATATAACTTCAGAGAAATAGCTGAAATTGTATCTACAATTGTTGATTACAGGTGGCGTGGCTACAGAGAATTTTCCGCAGCAACGCCACATTAATTTACTTTTTTCTTTAAAATTAAAAGACGTACATTCACAAACAATGCATGTACGTCATGACCGCCAGACGTACATAAAAATAGGTCTTAACATAATAAAAAAATATACGGTGGCGTGGCTACAGAGCACAACACATTTATTTATTTTAAGAAAGAGTATGTCCTATCTGTTTCTTTTATAGATAATTATTATATAAGTATTTTTTATTTTATTCGAATTTGTCTGGTAGTCTTCTAACCACGGCGTTAAAAATGGGGCATATTTTGTAATTTTTGGAGGGTTATATTTTCATTACCGTTAAGTTGCTGAAAAAAAGGAAATAACAGGGACGTGTCTACAGCAGACATTGATTTTTGAAAAAAAATGCTCTATAGGCATTATTCAGGAAGAAAAAAGGGGAATCCATTTTTTGGGAGAATCGCAGGCCCTGTTCCCTCTTAACATTATACATAGTAGAAGTTAGTTAGCTAGTTTATTAAAAGAAGGCAGGCAGAACTCATTCATAAGAAGGCAGGGCAAAGAATAGGTACCTCACACTGGCTGCTACATGGAAAACGATGTTTACACGGTTGACAATCAAAGCACGATCTTCCTCAGATAATCCTGAAAACATAACAACAATAATTAGTAGAAATAAGACAAATCAAACAATGAAATAGACGAAAAAAATCTTGCATCAATAAAAATCTGTGTGAAAAAAAATGTCGTCTTCACTAGCTTCTGCTAGCGGTATTTTTTATTATCATGGAAATAAATAAATACGGTCTCCCTGGTGGAGCAGTGTTAGTGGGTTTTTTAAGCAGGAATTTCTCAGTAGCACCCCGGAGTCTGAACTCGTGCCCGGTTGATGGCAATTAGCTCGCCCTTTATAACATGGAATCTACGCCGGTAGCACACTTCCACCGCGAAACCATAGCAGTGAAACCGCAGTAGTTCAATTCAATAGACTCGAGTCTATTGAATTTAACTACTGCAGTTTCACTGCTATGGTTTCGCAGCGGAGGTGTGCTACCGGGGTGAAATATAACTGGCGAAATGTATCTATAGGCATTATGTAGGACCCAAAAAAAACTTAATTCATCAAATTAATTTCTTTTTTTTTATCATGTTTAGATACCAATACGTTTGTAGTTTTGCTAGCTAATTCTATTTCACCCTGTATATTCAACTTTTAAACAAACTTACCTAAACCAATTTCTAGAACATCTCCAGCGATGACAAACACTTTTGATTGGAAGTCAGGTCTCTCCTTGCGGAGTCTGTCGAAACACTGGAATAGAAAATATTAAATTAATTAACTCACCATTCCTAATTCTTCCACCAAACAACGTTGCTATGTTTCGTTTGGTTGATCCGCAAAGGTAGCACGTGAAAATTAAATATACTTATGTTTTTTTGCAATGTAAGTCAGTGTCAGATTGTATCTTGATCAAAACATAATAACATGCAAACACACAAACTTATGTTTGTGTGTTTGGATGTATGTTACTCAATCACGCAAAAACGGCTGAACGGATTTGGATGAAATTCGGCACACAGATAGTTTATAACCTAGATTAATATATAGGATACTTTTTATCTCGGTAGTACGTTCCCGTGGGATAATTTACGACAACCCGCTGGCAAAAGCTAGTCATTAATATATCTCTCTAAGTTAGATTAGTTCCATTAAATTACTTTGAAAACAAATCAATCTGTAATAAAGTTGTTATTTTTTTCTCTTTTGTTAGCCTTCTCTGTCCGACTCCTGGGTAAAGGCCTCCTTCCACTCCTTCCACCGTTCACGAGCCCGCGCGTCCTCCTTCCAGTTTTTGCGGAATATCTCCAGTTAATCCCGCCATCGACTACGTGGCCTGCCGCGCCCCGCCTCACTGTCTCAAGACACCAGTTATGAGCCATCTGGACCCACCGATTGTCCGGCGGTAGAAATATCCTACCCAGTCCCATTTAAGTTGTCATGATGATAATTTATTCCCTCGTAAGTATTTACTTTCGTATATTTACATAGGTTTAGTTTTAGATAGTAATAAACCAATAGATATGCTTTTTCTCGTAGTTTTTAACAGATTATTTTATATCGGTTTATCTTAAAATTTTAGTGTTCCAATTTAATTAAAATGTAAAGTGATGGCCTGAAACACAGGTTTCAATTATCCTAGATCGGGCGGGTCGCTACCTAACATTGTAATTCCATACCATGATTACTTGCACCTGTTCTTAACATATATTAGTTTTAGTTTATTTTTAGGCACTATAATTATTGTTTGGATAATATTTACTTACTGTTGACTATGTGTACACTTCCTGTAAACGTTTTATTCAATAAATTATTTATTATTATTTATTTATTTGTAAGTTTGGCAGCCTTTTGAGCCCCATCAACTATCTTTGTTTTGGAGCGCAGTATTGAGTTTCGAACACGATACGCTAATTTTAAACCTACTTATTACACAATTAAACCTAGTTAACATTAAATTATTTCAAGTACCTACATTTTACGCTTCATAAACTTTACATATAATGTAACTAAGTAATAAACACCAATTAAATAGGTATTCAAATACAATTTACAATGAGTTTAAGTTCAGTGCTCCTAACATTAATTATTTAGTACGTACCAAAGTGAATTTGACATTTTATATTTTAAAATGTATGAAATAAAAGTATGAAGGGCGAAGCACACTGGCGTGACGTGAAGCGTACACGCACCAGTTGTAATGTATGAAACTGTAAGAAAGATGCCAGACCAGATGCGTGACGTGTGCACGTCCGTGACCCACGCACGCAGAGCCGCATCTACTCACAAACAGAGTCCAGGCGCGTGTGTAGCGGAACGGCAACGTCACACACGCGCCTGAAGTAATGACGTTGTATTATAGGGCGCTCCCTGTTAGATGCCAGACCAGGCACGCACGCACACGCATCGGTCATTGCTGCACGTGCGCACGCACGGCAGGTTGTATTTATTTACAAACAGAATA
Source organism: Xanthia togata (assembly GCA_963853775.1). NCBI lineage: Eukaryota > Metazoa > Arthropoda > Insecta > Lepidoptera > Noctuidae > Xanthia > Xanthia togata. Next base: position 5,329,379 of record OY970817.1, on the reverse strand, counting down.
CAGTTTACGAGTGTTTTTTTTTCGGAATGGAGACAATTTTAAAGGAGAAACTTATAGAAATAGTTCTTTGTAGCAGCAGAAGATTCTTGGCATAGTAGCAACAATAACGCTTCTTCATCAGAAGAACTGCTGTTGTCTAACATATTTTCGCCAAATGCTCTCAACTCAATATGGCTGCTTACAAGGTGGCACGCACGTGCGTGCAGCAGTTACCTGCGTGACGTGTTGCGTGTGCGCGCGATTTGTGCTGCGCCGGTCTTGGCCGGTGTGACATCGATCGCACGCGCGTGCGCACGTCACGTCGCACGTCATGTCACGCTACGCATCCGGTGTGACCCGGCCTTAAAACGTCAAACGTCGTTTTTTTTTATTTAAACGTTTCCCCTCGCTAGAAATTTCTCCTGTGTCGTGGGTGCGTTTACTCTCATTTATACTCACATACACAAACAGCCACAGACCCGAAACAACTACTTGTAGGTCATACAAATATTTGTTCCGTGCGGAAATCGAACCCGCGAAACGCAGCGCAGCAGTCAATCGCTTAACCACTGCGCCAACCGTGCCGTCAATATTAAAATAATTTAAAGAAAATAAAGAAAGAAAATACAAGTAAAAAGAAAAAATTAAATAAAAGGAATGAATAAAATAAAGAAAATAAAAAGTGTAAAAGTGAGTTGTATGATACTAGCAGGAATGTGCCTCGCGGCTGCGCCAAAAAGGCCCAGTTCAGCAAAAATGGCAGACAACTAGTGCCTGACGCTGGTTTTCAACTGGACCTGAAGCGTGAGGTGATGGATGTAAATCAGTTTTAAACTGCAATGTGTGTCTAAATACTTAAATAAAATAAACTTGTGTAAGATAATAATAATAATTAATATTTCAATAGAACTAGATCTTCGGTATTAAATAAATTTGCAAGACAAATCTAATTGTTGACATTTGCATAGGAGTCGATAGGGGTAATTTCATTGTGAATGACCTCTCTACATCCCCTTAATGGATTGCTGACACATAACCCTGTATATTTATGTTCCTATAAAAATATAACAGCCTATTATTAAGGTCCCACTCTAGGGCAGGGCCCTCTTCTCATATAGAGAAGGCGCGAGCATTGATCACCTCGCTTGCTCAGGACGAAACTTGTTGGCGATTTCAGGTAGGTACATTTGTAATTTATGATTAAATATATCTTTGAAATAAATCCATTCCTCACGGCTGTCGAACTGGATTCCTTCGACTTTGTCATAATCATCATCATTTCAGCCGAAAGACTGACTGCTGGACATAGGCTTCTTTCAGAAGCCACTTTGTTCAGACTGGTTGTCAAGCTTACAGGCTTCAAACTAACCGCAACGACTGTCAAATAATATCAAATATACAAATGACAGCCGGTACCAACGGTTTAACATGCTTTTAGAGATACGGTGGGGTTTCTGTTCAAGCGTAGCTTAACCTGATCGATCGACCTGTGCGGCTGTTATTTTTTTTCACCGCCCTTAAGTTACGATACGTCACCTTAAAATGACTGTTGCTAAAGGTAAAAAGTAAGCATAAAAAAATTAAAAAATTACAATAACATTATAGGAGCATATAAAAAATCTAACAAAATACTAGGCCTGTGCGAGGCCAAATTAAATACCACCGCGCTGGTATTCTGATAGGGCCCACTGTGAAGCCACGGACACACCTACGGACTTAGATAAATCCCACTAAAGAATCACAAAAAAGAATAAAACAATAAAAAAATATAAATAATAAAAACCGAACCTTTATACAATAAATAATCTATAATCTAATCACGCCCATGGTACAATAACAAAGTAATATTATTATACCATGATCACGCCCAACGTTCCAACATCACTTGTCCATGGTCAAAGACTATAAAACCTATGTCCATGGTATGGCCGATTATTATTGGCCGATTCCAATAATTTACGGACCGATAATGGTTAAAATTGAGACACCTGTGTCTTCATCAATAAACAAAGACCTAATGAGGTCTTTGCATAGTATAACCTTCCTTATGGAAGCTTATGAATCTATATATATGCTTAGTTTAGCAACAAAAAATGCTAGCATCGATAAGATAAACGATTCGTTTTCATCATTTATTTGTCATCGACTGACAAATCATTTGGAACATAATGAAAAGGAAACAATAGAGCAACTTTGACATTTGACATCTACTATACGAAAGAATATATGAATATTTCATGGAACTAGTATGTACTACGTACAACTGGAAGGTTCACTCTAATTATAAACGCGAGCCGACGAGAGGTTTCAAAACTTCACCCGTCCTTGTCTAAGTAGGGTAACCATATTTTATGCAATAGGTAACATCAATTCTACTAGGCCACCTTATATAATAACTCTTTATACGCTCGTCGATTCTGGATGCTGTTTATGTTACATACCTTTTCATCAGCACCTAGTACCATGACATTTTAAATCGTAATCACTAGGTATATCTTTAAAATTACAGCGATCATTCACGTCATCATTTTCCATCTTGTCTTCCACCGTCATAAATTATACTTATTAAGGAGAAGCACTTACTAGCATGTTTTGAATTATCCCCACCGACAAATCATCCTTTTTTTTTTTTTTTTTGGATGGGAAATCATCAAATGACTTCTCCCGGTTAGGGTGGAGCGGGAGGGCGTGTCAGACTCTTACTGACTAAAACCCACCCGTGTTGCTTCAGTTGCCTGTGCATTGCCAGGGGCCTCGGTATCCCTTTCGGACTTTCCCGCAACCCCGGCAGGCATCGGTCCCCATCAGACCCCTTCAATTGCTGAAATCTCTTTGAGGCGCGCGTAGAACACAACGCGCCGTCGACCCGGGCCTGGTCCTTACCGGACGGCGAGCTACACATTACTTACCGTCCGCAAGCCCGCGCCTACGGTGGCCGGGAATCGGCTATCGATTCCCGACGCCCAGGGCGTCTCCTCTTGCGGTGGCTAGAGGCGTGAGGGCGCAAATTTTGCCTCTCTCTCACGTGTTTTGCCTCCTCCTTTGCGAGCATTACTGCTACGCAGAACGAGGCGACGGCCTCCCATGCCCTCTCGCTCCATACCATGGCCTGGACCAGGGCCGGACGCGAGAGATCCCCGCCACCGATCGCTTCCACCGATCGACCGATCGACTAGGCGGTGCTCTGCCCAAGCCAGGCAGACCTACACCGTATGCTCCATGGTGATTCACGCAGTGATGACACCCGGGCGTTTCCTCCGCCTTATCCGAAACAGGAACCTCCCACCGACTTACTTGGACTTGGCACAAAATATGAATCTTCCTTTATCCCCCCTGCCAGCCGTCACGTTATCATTCACTCCCTTTACTTCCATAATAGTCATCTCTCACACTTGCCAATCCAAACATCTTGTCTTCAGTCTGTCAACCTCCATGTTATCCACATCATCAGCCTATAATGCCCCCACTGCTGGGACAAAGGCCTCTGTGAGAGGGAGTGCGCCGTAATCCACCACGCGGGCCCAGTGCTGGTTGGTAGATGTCACATGTCTTCGAATTTTTGGTTGTAGGACAAGCCGGTTTCCTCACGATGTTTTCCTTCACCGTTTTGAGAGCAGTGGTGATGAAATAATTTACACAAAGCAAAGCAGGGTTCGAACCTACGACCCGTAAAACGAGGCCGTCACCACTGGGCCACCACTGGCCTGCAATTATTTATCCACAGGGTCAAATTAAATTATCTAGCGAGACTACACAGACGTGATGGATATCGATATATATTTGAAATTACATTTTATCAATATTTTGTATTTATTAACTTTTTTTTTAATTGAAACCTTTGACATTATATAATTAGTAAATTTTGTCATTGAATTCATAAATAGTAAATAAGACAACAAATTTAATTGACATTGTATTTTTTTTTAATTATTATTATTTGCAGTACAATTTTGATTACTTATTATAATAACAAATAACACCTTGTCTAAATACCTTTAAAGGTTTATGTGACAAGGTGAAGGAAGCAAGCACGCTCACAACATACTACATACTTTTAATTATGTTAACAATACCTAGGTACAGTCACGAGCACCAACATGCATACAACAACTTTTAAAAGTGATTTTCTCCTCCTGTGTTGATTGTAATTTTGTGTTATTACAAACATAATATATTGGAACCCATACTATTATGGAATAGGTCGTATTTCAAAGTTGCAATCGTAATTCCCCGAGTATTTTGCCAAGCGTCTACATATTATTGCTCGTAAAGCAATAATATGTTGACGCCAGCAGGTCAAGCTACCCGAAACTGTCAAATTTTCCCAATCAAAATTACCTATTTTCATTTCAAACTAATTTATAATTACTAATGGGGATATTAATTGCACTTTAATTTTAATATTTCTACACCGGCAACGGTAGTATTTGAGAAATATTTTACTATTATTAAGATCTTGATGTACTGAGAAATAAATTATATCCCATCGATATAAAAACGACAAAATATTATAATTAAAAATTATTATTTTTTGCAGTCAACATAGGCTGGTAGTGTTGTTAATGAAGTATGCGTTGAAAAAATTTGTCACGTCACGTCTGTGAAGTTTACACAAAGAAAACTGTTTTTTTTTACTAATATTTCAAGTGACTACACCACCTGCGGTTGACAATGATCCAAAAAAACTCTTTTTTTGTCGAGTTTTTTTTATCGATACCCATTATGATTCCGGAGTTTCGCTAGCTATTCTTATGTAGTTAATTTCGATACGGGTCAACATAGAAAATTATACTTACTATAGAAGAGAACATCTGAGCTAATCTGTCTTCTGACTTCACACCCTTCTTGTTTCTCAGAAGAAGGTAGATCCTGTCAAGGTCTGGGCAGGAGTAAAGCAGCTTCTCTATCAAGACCTTGCCCATGAATCCTGGAAAAGATGGAGATAGATACTTGAAAAAACGAATAGAAAAGTTCAAATGTAATAATTAATCAGTAGTCGTAGAGGACCATAAGAATGAGCTCATTCAAGAAAGTATTACTGCGATACCATTTGTGGGTCTCGGTGAAGATGTGAAGACGTTTAATGGTGAGATTTTTAAATCTTGTCTCTGGCCCCATTTTCTATGGATCAATTTTATTTATGATTCCCTTGTGGGTACGTCGTAAGGAAAAGAACCTAATGCTATTTGCTTTTGTGGTAACGAGTTGTAGGTCGAAGGTTTGAACCCAGGCAGCTGCTTTAATTTATGTTAATGATTTCATCACCACTGCTATCAAAATGGTGAAGGGAAACATCGTGACGAAACCGGCATGTCCTAGAACCAAAACTTCGAAGACATGTGACATCTACCAACCTCCCTGTCACGGAGAGGAGGCCTTTGACCCAGCAGTGTAAATATTATAGACTGATTATGTGATTTTTTGTATACAGTGCACACAAGCAAAACATCAAAACGTTTAATAAATCTTTGTAACAGCATACAAAGATTTTACTACTCATTCATTTGTGGAAATCAACGTATTGCAACTAAAACTCGTGTTTTTTTAGCCCAGTTATTACTGTCTTATACTCATAAAATTACATACACTTGACTGAAATAATGTAGTCATTGCAAGTTTCATGCACAGTATTTCAAATAAGGGCAGTGTTCAGAAAACAGTGCACGTTGACATTGACGTCACACGTCACTAAGATTATCGATTTGTAGAACTTACCAGAACCGCCAGTAATAAAGACAGTTTTTCCTTTGTAAAACTCTGGTATACTTGGTACGCCACTTAAATCTCGATCTTCTAAGAAGCCCATTTTGGCACTAAATAAATTAACTTTTCAAATAGAACACTACACTTTAAAAAAATAAATTGTGTTCCAATTTTAAACACTGCCAGCGTCAACTGTCAATCCCGAACTGTTCCAAATTAGAAAGCGATAGAATTCCTCATTTAAATTGTTAATTTTAGATTTATTTCAACACAATATCTTTTTTTCCAACCAATCACTAGAAAGATAATAGATGCAATGCGCCTGAGTTTAACCGTTGACTCCAGTAAAACGATACCTTGATGACTGCTGTAGTTCATTAAGGCGAATAATTAATTGACTTGTTATAATATCTGTGATTGTGACTCCACCTGCGTGTATATACCGATAGCAGGTTTTTATTCGTCCCGTACCTACCTATCGATGAATGTTGGATATTGGCGTTTTCACAAAAACTACTGATTTTTCAGTGTATAACGGTCTTTTGGACCTTTTTAAATCGGTGTACGTAAGTAGTGGATCTTCGAAAATCTCCAAATAAAATTGAAAATGAAATAGGTTGAAAAAGAAAAACACTAATATTGGGAGGCATTATTACTGAATACAAAATGATCTAGTATTTGATATAGGCAATAATCCCACTCCAAAATCACTGTATTTCTACACTTTTGTTCAAACAAGCAACGCTACTGTTTAATTTACATAAACGCGACTGTCATCATTTACAGAACTAAACAATACAAATTAAAATAAAATACAATAAGCGCTTCCCCTTAAATATTAATCAGCAGTTTGTCGAAGTGCGGAGTACTTACGTAATTCATTTGCTATTACAATTAGTACACAATTTACAAATGCCTGGAATTGTAAATATGATTCAACAGTTTCAAAAGATATTTTAAAGTTATATCTTTGTCTTAGACGACTCTTTGGTTATCATTCGTAGGTCTTTTACATTCGTTAGGCTGAATTTACACTGCCGCGGAACCGAGTGGAAGCAAGTTTTTGTACCGATATTGTACATAGCAAAATTAACTCTATGTCAATTGTCTAACTAACGTACAAATTAGACAAGAGCTTGTTACTGCAGGAATTCCCGAGAATGCGCGAGAATTCTCCAGAAGATGTGCAACCTGTTATTTAAATAAATAAATAAATTCTTTATTTCACCAAAAGCCATCACAGTACAAGTGGTAAAAACTAAGGGCATATAAGGCTTATAACTTGGTCACAATAATTTTAATTCCCTGACTCCTTTATTAGGTGTGTGTGCCTGCGTCTTAGGAGTCAGTGATTCTCCGTAACAAATAAGACAAAGCTACAGTATAATAAAACGGGACGTTACAACAATAAGCAAATGGTGTAAAAGAAAACAGAATGTAATCTATGTAATTTGGCTCGTATCTAGTTTGTGCGTTACACTATATTGACATTTCATTATGCTTTGTATAAAAAAATTCGCTGTAATTTGTCTCTGGTAGGTATAAACTCCCTTTACGTGATTTTAACGTATGGATGGTATTAGTAGGTCCACGCGTGAGAAAAAAAGATGTGTTTTTTTTTGTATGGGAGAAAACTGAAGTACATTTTTTTGAAATTGAATGGAACTAAAGGACTGGTGCTCACACGAGTTATTATACATACATACATACATGGCGATCAAGATGACATACAATAATAATTCATGCACCTTTAGGCTGCCTGTCCACAATAGCGGAGCGAGGCAGCGGAGCGGGGAAATGTGCCAATATTAACCAATAGGAGCAGAGCTCTGAAGTGGAGTTTAGATTCTATCGGTTAATACGAGTATTGGCACATTTGTCCGCTCCGCCGCTGCCTCGCTCCGCTCCTGTGGACAGGCAGCCTTAGGTGCCGCTTCGTGCGTAGCAAATTTTTGAAGTATTGAAATTTAATATGTGATTGTGATTATTCAAATCTTTGACGTGGTTAAATGAAGTTGCCGATCAATTTACGTATGTTATCGTTAGTTTATTGCCTGCTCATGACCTATATGACGACAATAATTAAAACCGGCCAAGTGCGAGTCGGACTCGCGCACGAAGGGTTCCGTACCATTACCAATAAAAAAAAAAAAACATGTCTGTTGTATGGGAGCCCACTTAAATATTAATTTTATTTTGTTTTTATTATTTTTTGTTAAAGAGGCAACATAAATACATCATCTGTTTCAACTGTCTAACTATCACGGTTCATGAGATATATATAGCCTGGTGACAGACGGACAGACAGACGAACAGCGGAGTCTTAGTAATAGGGTCCCGTTTCACCCTTTGGGTACGAAAGCCTAAAACGATATTGAATACATAGACTTATTAAAAAAAATGGACTCCACGCCACGCATATCGAGTGAAGCACAGTAAGTATGCTGGACCATTTGTACAAACACGCCTCACGCACACATTTACATCATAGTATGCCGACCGGCCGCCATTACGTGACACGACATCGACCATAAGCTTATCACGCACACATACATCGGTACGGTGCATCACTTTCGATATGCGTGGCGCGGAGTCCACCTTTTTTTATAAGTCTATGATTGAATAGATAGGTTATTTTTTTTACTAAACTGCATTCCAAGAACTAAGTAAGTATCTCATTTGTTAATCACCGTGATTATGGTTGAGTTATCATTAGATACTAATAAATCTAGCGGGGCCAAATAGGCCCTACTCACAATAAAATTCTATTTCATCCCACCATCTCGGAAAGAGTATTTTTAATCTTCAGTATCTGAGTGGAAAAGCCGTTTTTATTCTCTAGAGGATAAAGTAAATTGAATTTAGAACATCGTGTGCACTAAGTTTGTGAATTAAAAAAAAACATTAAACCTATTTACTGCTACCTCTATGGTGCCGAATATATCATACAACTTTTTTTTAATTTGTTAAAAACTCAGACTCGGAACCTTCTTGGTGTTCTTTTTTCAATTTGCTTTGTACGCGGTTCTTTACGCGGCATTTTTTCACGTCATTGTTAAACCTTAGGTATATTAAAAACAAGAAACTTGAAAACAAGTGAAAAAACTAAAATGAGTGATTCTAGCGACGAGGAAGTTTGCTTGACGCCAACAGAATTGACTGAAACTGTTAATAATGCGCAAATGAGCTTTCTCCCTCAACAATCACGCGAGAAGTATTTAAAACAGTACGATATGTTCAACACGTGGCGACTAGCAAAAGGAGCCAAAACTTTCTCAGAAAACGTTTTGCTGGCATATTTTATAGAATTATCCGAGAACAAGAAAGCAAGCACTCTATGGAGTACGTATTCGATGCTAAAAGCAACAATAAAGATGAAAAAAGACAAACATATCGATACCTATCCTAAATTAGTGGCATTTTTAAAAAGAGCCTCATCTGGTCATCAACCAAAAAAATCGAAGGTTTTCACAGTATCTGATATTGAAAAGTTTCTTAACGAAGCACCCGATTCCGTATATTTGGCGGCAAAAGTAAGTCAGTTGCACATTCAGTATCTACTTAAGTATATTAATCTCAATTAAATAGTATACTTAGTAGATGTTGATAGGCATAATTATGCGTTCATATCAATTTTATTCATTTATCTACTACAATACTCTTTACGTTACAGGTTGTTCTTATTATTGGAATAAACGGAGCATGTCGAACTAATGAACTAACACAACTTAATGTCAAAAACATTGAGAAACATTCAGATGACTTACTATTAATTAATTTACCAAATACAAAGACAAAAAGAGACCGCAACTTCGTCATTCGCAAGGAATACGTAACGATTGTTGAGAAATATCAAGCCTTACGCCCGCCTAACACTCCAATCAATCGATTTTTTCTACAGTATCGCAATGGAAAGTGTGTTAGACAGCCTATGGGTACTAATAAAATTGGCAGTATCCCACGAGAAATAGCAACATTTCTTGAACTTCCAGAACCCCTGTTGTACACGGGTCATTGTTTCCGACGAACTTCAGCCACACTTTTGGCTGATTCCGGAGCTGATCTGCTGTCCCTTAAGCGCCACGGAGGCTGGAAGTCCAATGCAGTTGTAGAGGGATACATAGAGGATTCCATCCAAAATAAGTCTAAAATATGTGAAGGCATCGTAGGAGCCATTACACTGAAAGAGCCTCAATCGGATCCTTGTACTGGCCCTTCTACATCAAAAATAAGCCGTTATGAAACACCTAACCATCTCCCTCTCTCTCCAACATTCACGCCAAGGGAATCCGATGAATCGGTACAACTATTAAGTATGACAGATAGTTTACCGAAAAACAGTACACAAGTGACTAACACCAATATTACAGTACCAAACAAAAATATTACACTCAATTTAAATAACTGTAGCAACGTTACTTTAAAATTTTCTTAATTATACCTTAGTATTATTTTGTTATAATTTAAAGATTATTCTGTAATACTTACCTGTCATAATGTAGTAATTAATACCTAAACTGAAATAAAAGTGTACCTATCTTGTGATTGTAAACGTTTTTTTTTTTGCATTTAGTCATTTCCTCGCTGAGGTGGAATGAAAAGTTACGTGTTGCACTCGAGTGCAAAGATTTTTCACCTCGTGCTCTTTTGATTCCCTCGCTAACGCTCAGGATTCTAATTTTGAATCACTCGCTGCGCTCGTGATTCAATTTTAGAATCCTTCGCTTGCTCGGTCATCAAAATTGAACACGCGGTTAAAAAGCAACTTTGCACTCTTGTATAACAAATAACTATTGTCTGTTATATAGGTACCTAATTAGAGAATAGCGAACGTAATGAGGGTAGTTGTATAAAAATAGGACGTTTGGGTTTAATTTTAAATCTCAGCACTTATGCGCGCTACCTTATACGTTCTATTATGTGTTATTGTGTTATGATGGAAGATTTTGGTACCAATTTGGATATTTTCATGTTTGTGGCAAACAACTGTTGTTTTTCGCAGCCTAGTGTATTATTTGCAGTTTTCGAGAATACCGTTTATTTGTCAGAAAATGAAAAGAAATTGAAACGTTATGGGAAAATCCAAAGCCATCTTCCACAATGTTCTGGAGACCAATCTATTTTAAGTAAATAATTGCTAAGTGCAAAGCGGCACCCAAAGATGCATACCATTAATTACATTAGTATCTAAATATAACCATCGATAATATTACGGTTATTATGAAATGATGGAAAACAATATTGTAAAAAAAAAGTATTAATACCTACTAGTTTAGGGGTCTGAGGAACAGGGTGTAAAGTTCACTCATCCACCATAGAAAAGGGAGGATCCTCCGACCAGACGGGTGTTGTGTCTGGCGGGCCGACTGCCCAATTGTTGATGTCGGATAGTCTTAGGTATATATGTCGTTCGCGCGGTAAACTCTAATTGCGCGATGCAGGATTTGTGTGACGTCATGTCTTTGATGCGTAGTTCGTATGTGGCGGTGTAAAACTAGTAAAGTATTAGTAATGATTAAAAAATAAATCGATCACGATTTCTTTTTTAATCATTCTCATCATAAAAGTTATTAGCATGCTATAAACTAACGATAGTATAAGTAAATCGATCGGCAACTTCATATTTTAACAACGTCAACGATTTGAAAAGTCACATATCGAAAATTCAAAATTTCAAAGTTACGCGCAATGCGGCACCCAAATGTGCATGAATTGGATGTCATCTTGATCGCCGTGTATGGGACAATAACTCGTGTGAGCACCAGCCCTTTAGTTCCATTTAATTGAAAAAAGTGTACTTTAAGTGTTTTCTCCCATACAAAAACCATCCATACGTTAATATCACGTAAAGGGAGGTATACCAGAGCATTACAATTTTTTTTAAGTTTCTATGAGTATGGAGCTCGGGTTTCAGACAACTGTGCGTGGGGCTGGACTTCACGATGCGACTCGCGACGTTGCATTGCGTCTAGCGGCGCCGCGCTGCGCAGCGCGAACCCACTGGCCTCTTCAAGCATCGTGTTGGATCGTTGAGTTCCCTTCAAAATGGTTGAGCTAAACGGTGCTGATCCATGCGTCATGTTCGTGAACGGGCGCCATCAGTAGGGACTGGTCATCTCTTAACTGCCACGGCTTTTATGCTATATAAATGACCTTCCGAAAACCATACCACATCCTATGACCCTATTTGCTGATGACTGTACTGTATTTTCTGGTAACAATAGTGACTCATCAATGGCTAAATAATAACAACTTACAGATAAATTTTAATAAAACTCAAATAATGACATTTAAACAAAGAACTAATCATAAAATTCTTGACATTAATTATGACCAAAATAAAATTATGAAAACGGAACGAACCAAATTTCTAGGTATATGGCTAGACGAAAACATGACATGGAAAACACATATGGACACTATGATAAAAAAAACAACAATGCTATGCTATATATAATCTATGCTTTGCACAATTTGAATAAGGTTGCAAATTGTAATAATGTCCTCACTGCATATCATGCATATGTCTACACAACTCTTCGTTACGGCATAATATTTTGGGGCAACTCTACCAATAGAGAAATGGCATTTAAGGCCCAAAAACAATACCATTAATATCTTGACTACTGTTTTGTTAATTAACATGTCCTATCTAAGAGAGTCCGGTGATCTGTAAATCAGGATCCTCCTACCTCAGACACCTTTCTCTATTTAAGACTGTGCTTTTTATTAACCAGTGCCTGTAATACGATGTTGAGATAAATAAAGATTTATGATTATGATTATGATAACAATGTCTTCGAGCCATATGCTTGTTAAAAACCACCGAAAGTTGCAAACCATTTTTCATTAGTTTAAAAATACTTACGCTTCCATCACTCTATATTTATGAAATTTCAACATTTGTTAAGGAGAATCTGTCTTGAAAAACTTAATATTAGACGTCACCAAAGCACACTAAAATCTAAAAAACATAATACTGCACTTTTCTCAAAGAGTTGCCTCGGCATGGGTCCAAAGATTTATAATAAACTACCAAAAACTTTAAAAAGCATGACCAACATAAACCATTTTAAATCGCATATTAAAAAATTCTTGATTGAAAAGGCTTATTACTCTATCAATGAGTTTTTAGATGATAGAAGCATAAAATAAAAATATCCGATCCACTTGTTAAACTGTCTTGTTTACGACGTTACTTGTTTGAAACACTTTTATTTAGCTTGTAGTTTTTTTTTTTTTTACGCCTAATTTGTACGCCTTGCAAGGCAAAACATAGTGATACAACGCAAATTTTATACCATGTACCATATTACTTAAGTTCAACAAATAAAATAATTTGACTTTGACTTTATTTTAATTTTAATTTTTGAATTTATTTTTATCTTTTTATTACGGACGCTTTTTACGTGCACGTCTTTCTACATTGTTCTCACATGTATAATTTCAACATGACTGATGTAACCAATATTTTGTAACAATATTATGATTTAAAAGAGTGTCCGTGGAGTTTCTTGCCCGTTCTTCTCCTTATGAACCTACGCTTTAGAATGGGCAACTAGCTTCATATTTCTGACTGACTGACCCTTTGACAATTCAAGAGTGCCTGTAAATGGTTTAATTGAAATAAATGCTTTGAGTTTGAGTGAGTTTCGTCGCGTCGCGTCACATCTCGGTGTGAACTAAGCCTTAGTTATTACTTTAAATCTTAAGCCATAATTATTCAAGAATGACATAATCTTAACAAAAATTATTGATAAATTCGCGATAGAACGCAAACAGTGAACGTTCAGTGACATTAAAGTTTGACATTTCTTGAGACCTCACTCTACACTAGCGCCTCTAGCGGCGAATTCAAGCGCGATAGTCCTTATTATTTCAACCTTGCAATACCCATGACCTTCTATAAGCGGACAATAGCAATGAAAAACCCGGCCTTTGAATTAATTACTGCAATAATTGATGCAGCTAATTAGTGCGTGATTGAGACGTATGATTTGTGGTTTGGTGACATTAATTATCAAAAGATAAAAGCCAACTAGGTACTGAAATTATAATAGAAGTATAGGTATATAGAGCAATGAATCACAGCGTGTTTCTACAACCACAAGGTAACCACAAAGTAAACCGCGTCACTTCGTAAATATTAGGTCCCCACCTATGAAATCAGCGTTTTGAATGGAGAATTTTAAATAAGTTGCATTTTTCATAGTAACATTTCCTTAATTTAGTTAACAACCTTAAACATTAGTGCATAAAAGTTTGATTATGGTTGTTAAATAAATTAAGGAAATGTTACTATGAAAAATGCAACTTCTTTAAAATTCTCCATTCAAAACGCTGATTTCATAGGTGGGGAACCAGAACTCTTTGTTTTTTGATGCATCTATAAAAGAGTTATCCGAAAAAATTAAACTGGAACCCAGAACTCTGACTCAGATATCAGCAGAGCAGAGAAAAGTTAGATTAGAAGAAATTAATATTAAATTCAGTGTTTCAGTAAGCAGGTCCAAAAAATATTGAGTAGCACTGAGGAGCGGGAACTCCTCGATTTCTCATGCATCTATAATAGAACAATGAGAAAACATGATTAAAAAGTCCAGAACTCTCACTCAAGTATCAGCACAGCAAGGGTAAAGAGTTATTTGGGTAAAATTTATATTTAATTCAATGGATCAGTAAAAAAAATTAAAAATAAAAATTGAGTAGCACTGAGGAACCTGAACTCTTCGTTTCCTGATGCATCTTTAAAAGAGCTATCGGAAGATATGAAACAGGAACCCAGAACTTTGACTCAGGTATCAGCAGAGCATATTTGAAAAGTGAGATTAGAACAAATCAATATTTAATTCAGTGTTTCAATAAGCAGTCCCAAAAAAAATATTAAGTAGCACTGAGGAGCGGGACCTCTTTGATTTTTGATGCAACCATAATAGACTAATGAGAAAACATGATTAAGTAGTCCAGAACTCTCACTTAAGTATCAGCTGAGCATGGGTAAACACTTAAGTAGGCTGAAATTAATATTGAATTCAGTGGTTCAGTAAAATAAAACAAAAAAAAAAAATTGTAGCTCTAAGGAACCGGAACTCTACTTTTCCTGATGCACCTTTAAAAGAAATATAGAACGACATGAAACAGGAACCCAGAACTCCGACTCAGGTATCAGCAGAGCATGGTTGAAAAGTAAGATTATAAAAAATCAAGATTTAATTCAGTGTTTCAATAAGCAGTCATAAAAAAAATATTGAGTAGCACATGGGAGCGGGAACTCCTCGATTTTTTGTGCATCTATAATATACCAATAAGAAAACATGATTAAGTAGTCCAGAGCTCTCACTCAAGTATCAGCAGAGCATAGGTAAAGATTTGAGTAAGTTGAAAATGACATTTAATTCAGTGTATTTTCATAAAATAAAATAAAAATAATTGAGTAGCACTGAGGAACCGGAACTCTTCGTTTCCTGAAGCAACTTTAAAAGAGCTATCGGAGGACATGAGACAGGAACTCAGAAATCTGACTCAGGTATCAGCAGAGCATGGTTGAATTATAAGATTAGAAAAAATCAAGCTTTAATTCAGTCTTTCAATAAGCAGTCCTAAAAAAATATTGAGTAGCACTGAGAAGCGGGAACTCCTCGATTTTTGATGCATCTATAATAAACCAATGAGAATCCATGATTAAGTAGTCCAGAACTCTCACTCAAGTATCAGCAGAGCATGGGTAAAGATTTGAGTAAGTTGAAAATGACATGTAATTCAGAGTATCGGTAAAAAGTATTTAAAAAAAATTAGTAGCACTGAGGCACAGGAACTCTTCGTTTCTTGATGCACTTTTAAAAGAACTATCGGAAAACATAAAATAAAAATCCAGAACTCTGACTCATGTATCGGCAGAGCACGGTTGAAAAGTAATATTAGAAGAAATCAAGATTTAATTCAGTGTTTCAGTAAGCAGGCCCAAAAAAATATTGAGTAGCACATGGGAGCGGGAACTCCTCGATTTTTGATGCATCTATAATATATCAATGAGAAAACATGATTAAGTAGTCCAGAGCTCTCACTTAAGTATCAGCAGAGCATGTGTAAAGATTTGAGTGAGTTGAAAATGACATTTAATTCAGAGCTGATACTCTGAATTAAATGTCAGTAAGCAGGCCCAAAAAAATATTGAGTAGCACATGGGAGCGGGAACTCCTCGATTTTTGATGCATCTATAATATATCAATGAGAAAACATGATTAAGTAGTCCAGAGCTCTCACTTAAGTATCAGCAGAGCATGTGTAAAGATTTGAGTGAGTTGAAAATGACATTTAATTCAGAGCTGATACTCTGAATTAAATGTCAGTAAGCAGGCCCAAAAAAATATTGAGTAGCACATGGGAGCGGGAACTCCTCGATTTTTTATGCATCTATAATATACCAATTAGAAAACATGATTAAGTAGTCCAGAGCTCTCACTCAAGTATCAGCAGAGCATGGGTAAAGATTTGAGTAAGTTGAAAATGACAGTTCCCGCTCCCATGTGCTACTCAATATTTTTTTGGGCCTGCTTACTGAAACACTGAATTAAATCTTGATTTCTTCTAATATTACTTTTCAACCGTGCTCTGCTGATACATGAGTCAGAGTTATGGATTTTTATTTTATGTTTTCCGATAGTTCTTTTAAAGTTGCATCAAGAAACGAAGAGTTCCTCTACCTCAGTGCTACTCAATTTTTTTACTGATACACTGAATTAAATGTCATTTTCAACTTACTCAAATCTTTACCCATGCTCTGCTGATACTTGAGTGAGAGCTCTGGACTACTTAATCATGTTTTGTCATTGTTATATTATAGATGCATCAAAAATTGAGGAGTTCCCGCTCCCATGTGCTACTCAATATTTTTTTGGGCCTACTTACTGAAACACTGAATTAAATCTTGATTTCTTCTAATCTTACTTTTCAACCGTGCTCTGCTGGTACATGAGTTAGAATTCACGAAAATTCAAAATTTAAGAGCTTGAAAATTATTAAATTTGCGGATTTTTCTGAATTGTTGAGAATAACCAACTTTTAAATTTTTAAATGATAGAACGCCACCTCCGTTTTACCCCATTTGCCTTTGGACCACTACGTTTGAGACATCCTGTATATAAAATTTACAACAAAAAAAATGCAGTATTGTAGCCCTTTCAGCAACGTATCATTTTCATTTCTCTATCTTAATAATTGAGGACGCTAGCCCCCAGTCGCACTTTTCTTGAAAATGGGTAGGTACTCTACTGAAGCGATCGATAAAGCATATTCAAAGTTAAAACAGAGGGCCGTAATCTTTGTCACAGAAGCTCTGACCAAGTCCCTTACAAACTTAAAAAGGCCGTCTAAATTAAATACTGTATACTAAATTAAAAAGCAACTACTTCAATTGTCAGTGTCAAGTCAACATTGTGACATTACTGGATTTTATAAACAAATATATTCGTACCTACCAATTTTTTTTAGATTTTTTTCTTGTTAGTTTTTCGAATTTAATCGCACGTCCACCTATAAATAAAAATGGCTAAGAAAAAGGATGATAAAAAGAAACAGGATAATAAAAAAAAGGGTGGTAAAAAGAAAAAAGTAAGTATACAACAGTCAAAGTAATCTAAAAAATGAAAACTGCTGGACATAATAATTATCCTTCCCCTGAAAACATTACTCATCTTATAGCACTATAGCATAACCAGTCAATAACGATCCCACTGGATGAGACACAGGCCTCCTCACTGTGAAGCCGCATTTACACATTCGCGTGAACGGCGAGTCGAGACACAAACATGAACAATATATAAACAGTGTTTTGTCATTTGCCTCGCCGCGCGCCGCTCGTGACTTCGCGTCGGGAGCGGGCTTTTGGACACCAGTCAAAGGGAAACGAGTGGCCAAACAAACTATTAGTGTTAACACATTCGCAATAGTTCATTTCGTAGCAAACGGCCTAATCAAGCAACATCATAATGTATTGGACCAATAATGTTTTTGGAGCTTTACCAAAGTCAGCCAGTCATTTGGAATCCCAAGCATGCTCATTATAAAAATACGCAGAAAGTATACACTGCTTGGAACAGTATATCTGAAGTGATGGGAGTACCAGTGAAAGACGCGTCGACCTCTAGGAGGTGAGCTTGGTCTACCGGTTGGGAGCTAGGGGAGCATTGAGCCTCGAGACTGAAACTGAAAAAAAAATCTTTGAATTTTCGATAATACGCTAGCGTCTTGCAGGAGAGGACCAACATCGTCTGTGACAACGTTTTCTTTTAATTATTTTTTGTAACATCTCTAAATAATTATATTGACTTTGCAAATACAATGCAAAAGCCGCTAGAATGACGTCGTTCAATTTATGAAGCTGGAGTAGAAATGAATAGTTGCGAATGTGTAAACGGTCACTCGTGTAGCCTAAAGCCACACGAATCTCTCGCCGAACAATTCGTCGAATGGAGAGACAAATCACAAGCACGCATGTGTAAATGCGGTATGAGAGGGAGTGGGCCATGACCCAGCACGTGGGGTGCGAGTTGTTAGATATCCCGTGCCTTTTTCTTCACGATGTTTTCCTTCAATATGTTTTGAGAGCAGCGGTGATGAAATAAAATACCCAAAATTTGCCTCTTACCGGGTCGTTACCACTGTGCCATGACTGCAATCATCTTACGACAGATCCTTATTGTATTAGTGACGTAAAAGAAACTAAGAAATTATTTCAACAGTATGGGTAGCAACGTTCTTCTGTCTGCACCCATCAAATTGATAGTAATTCTCCTTTTAAGATCGTTTATTCTGAAAGTGGGCAACCTCGGAAATAGATGTCAAATATTTCGCTGTTTTGATTAATTTGGCAATATTATTGTATGGAAATAAGAAATGTGGCTAACTAGCGAACTAGAATATTAATAATGAATTGTAAAAAGTATTATTGTACCAAGAAAAATTATGCCAAAGCATATTAAGAAAAAAAAAACATTATGCAAAAAGTAGGGATCCCGGCGTTCTGTAGTTTCTGCCCACCTCATGTCAAGAAGGCGTGAGTTTATGTATTTAAGTAGATTATTACAAAAATACAAAGGTTTAAGTTCTGATTTCTCTTTTCATTTCAGGATTTGGAATCTACAGGTAATTTAATTATTGATCACCTTGACAACATATTTTTTGTCCGTCCGGTTTATTATGAAAAAATATTGGACACGTATTTTTTTTACGTAATCGAAAGATTACGGCAATACATTGAGTAGGCAATACGTTAAAATGTGGCATGACGTCACTCCCCGGTAGATTTTATACTGACTTGTGACGTAGCGAGCCCCCCCCCCCCCCCCCCTACTTCCCAACTTAAATGCGATTTATCTAAACCATTTTATATTAATATGATAAAGCAAAAAATACGTGTCTAATATTTTTTTTATTATCTGACTGACGGACCAAATAGTTTTTTTGTTCCCCAGTCAACATCCCTATTATTACTACCATGCCGTAATTGTAACTGCTGTACGTTCTAGATTGTTGAGTTGTCATTTTTGGATCATCAAGGTAACGCAAGCTTATAACAATACACCTTGTTTATCCGAAAGGCTGGGTAGAGGTGTATCTATGGTACACACACATGTCGCCAATTTGTAATAGGGGGCGAGCCTATTGCCATCAACCGGGCACAAACCCAGACTCAGGGCTGGGAAAGTCCGAAAGGGATACCGTGGCCCCCTGACATTGCACAGGCAACAGAAGGAACACGAGTGGGTTTTAGTCAGTAAGAGTCTGACACGCCCTCCCGCTCCACCCAGAGCGGGAGACGTCATTTGATGATTTCCCACCCAAAAAAAAAAAAAAAGGGCTGCCATTGAGAAATTCCAGATAGAAAAACCCACTAACACTTTGCCGGTTTGCCCGAACCAGGCTTTCTTTTTTATTATTTTTTATTGAACTCAGGACCTTTTGCTCGGCAGTAGCGCTTTAGACCACTAGATCAACAAGGTAAATTAAGGTCATTTTAATAGGTAACATTTGACGTCTGTCAGTTTAGTGAAAGCAAATCGTAAAATTACTCGTATCGGTCATTATTACAATAAATATGTAATCGTAATTGAAAAAAGTTTAGCAATTGTGCAGTTCTAACAAAACAAAAAAATAATATTTTATGCCCGCCGTTACATTGTTGAATTTTGATGAATTGTCAAATGTTACCTATTGAAATGGCCTTACTTTAGTCACGTGATAAATAAAATTCAAAGAATACATTAATCATTTTTCAGATTCCTTCGCAGAAGAGATACTGTTTAACGCAACAGACCTGGAACCAGAACCAGAAGAGGTCCAGTTCACTGAAACGTCTTACACCAGCGCCTCCTTCGAGTCCCTACCACCTGTTCCTGAAGGTAACCTAATTTAAACTCTTAATACTTTACTTGAATAAGTACACAATCAAGGGTGGATCCAGGGGAAAATTGTTTGGGAGGGGACACGTGCCCCTTTGCTATTTCAGATTTGGTCCCGTAGGAAAAGTCATTCATAATAATAGTTATGAGAAAAGTTACTCCTTTGCAGGTTTTCAGTTCATCTTTTAGATGTCACCGTAAGATTATTAGAAGCGTTCATTTATAATCTATCGGTATTATTGCCGTTAGACTGTCGAAAAATTATGAACTGGGTGAAATGGGTTTGGTTAGGTTAGAACTGTGAGCGTGACCGAGCGAGCGAAGCGAGCCGTGCCACGGCAGCAGCCGGCGAGCTCTACTTTCAAGTTGCTCGCAGCTAGGCAGGCTATTTAGTATTAGCACAAGGTGCGTTACGTCTAAGCAAGTTTGATACAAGTTCAAAATTGGTCGGTTTCCCATGGATAGATTATAAACTTTCGAAAAATAATGCGTTAAATTGAAAATGGTTTGTTGCAGTTCATAATTTTTCCAGATAATGCCGATAGATTATAAACTAACGAAGTTTATATTCGGTCCCCACCTATGAAATCAGCGTTTTGTATGGAGAATTTTAAAGAAGTTGCATTTTTCATACTAACATTTTCTTAATTTATTTAACAACCATGAACACTAATGTTTTAACACTTTCATGCACTAATGTTTAAAAACTAAGATAACGTATGCCACTTCGATTATGCGACAAAAATAAGTTTTAAAACAAATAGTGGTCATTTCTGCTAACAAAAAGAGGAGTTATTTTTAAGGTATTTATTATGTTTAGAAAACTATAAGTAATAAGGTTTTTTTACTATTCGTAGTTGTCTATGATGGTCATTATTCGATATAATATCAAGCAATTGATGAATATTTTAAATCATACATAGAAGTCGAGAAAAAAACGCCAATTTTATAAGTGGGACCCAATATAATATAGTGACATAGATAGGTACTTATATAACATACACTACTATCTGTATCAATAAAATGCTTCCTTGTAACGTCAAATTTATCAATATTGCGTTGCCATGACAACTGACAGGCCTCGTCGTGTTTGTCTGCAACTAGTGAGTGAGTAACAATCAAATAAAAATAAAGAATTGAACAGTATTTCATAATAAATTGCCTTTCAATCGAAAGAGGGGTAAGTAAGAATTTTATGTTTTTATTATGCAGGAGAGGCTTGTTTAAACAAACTTGTTTTTCGCTGTAGATAGAATTAATAGGTGAATTGAAAATCGGGGTCATATTTTTTTGTTGGCTCGATTTTTTGTGTTTCCGTTGACCAAGTTAGGGAAATTAATTTTTAAGCAAATTGACTTCGAACTTTAACTGTCCGTAGGTGTCTTCATATCACAACTGTCATTCTTTGAGTTGTATGTAATGGCTGGCAAATTGACGTAGCGTGACAAATTGCTAACGGTTTAATTTACCTGACGGAAAATTATACAATAAATTGATGGACGTGACATCTACTATCATTAGATGGATACAAAAATTGAAAAGAGTATCCTTAGATGGTTTGGTCATGTTGAGACGACGAATGAAAGGCGACTAACATAGCTACATAAGGCTACACATCAAGCTATAAATTTCCAGTATAAGCTGACCTGGCATTGTACGGAAATCTTATACAATGCGAGATTAGCATAAACTGGAAATTTATAGCTTGATGTGCAGCCGTGTGTGGCTTAAGTGAGTTGAAACCATAGATATAATAAAGAAGGAGATATGGCGTGGAGTTCAAAATGTATAGAAAACCGATGAAGCTACAATTGCCCCTCCATAACGCTAATATTGCACACACAGTTCTGTCAAAACAATACTACGAACAAGTGCACACACGCGCCATCGATAACTCAGTCATTTAAATATAAACCTTATTATTTAAAACACAGCGTACTTTTTCCGTATAATTACTCACACTAAAACAATTATCATTGTGTGTTGTCGGGACTCGGGGGCGGATACGACATAGTGCTTGACTAAATCGAAGAGTTATCGATAAATATATCGATAAATTTACTATAAAGGTTTTGGAAATAAAATAAACAAAAACGATATGAAAGCAACAAAACATTATTTAATTAATTAATAAAAATATTTTAAAAACAATTACAAATCAAACGACACGTAACTACGATACATAACTTTATATGATTATGATGCCATAAAATGTTCAAAAAAGAGATTCTCGTTTTTGTAGAGAACCAGTTAGCTGACCTTCCTATGGCATCAATCCATTGATTTTTTACTTGCTTCTTTTGGGAAACTGAAACGGTACAATTACAATTTGTTAGTGACTTACTGAATTACATATATATAGGTATACGAAGCTAATCATAAACTTGTAAGTTTGCAGGCTCTTAAAAAACCCGTATTTTTAAGAAATTAAATTCTTCTTTCTTTAGTAACTAGGGGTTTATGTGACAATAACACACACGCATGCATAAGAAATAAATAGCATGAATGTTGACCCATTGCCAAATCTTTAATAATAACCTTATTAAAAGTAATTTTCATATTATAATTGTTTATTTTAGAGCATGCATGACGTCACAATATGGCTTCAAACCCTCTTTAGAAATTCTGCGGCATAATACATAATTATGACTATATGATGCTGATTATTATAATGCATACGAAGCTAATGGTGCATTTATGAAGACTTCAGTAAAATACCATAACCATAACAAATGACGAAGTAACTTGAGGCTAAGGCATTAACATCTCATAATTCAAACACAAGGACATTCCATAGATTACTAAACTAAACATTGGTGTCGATTCCCTTGTTCACAAATTAAACTAAATTTAAGTTCATTGCATCTTTTTCTTTCTATGTAATTAAGAAAAGGACAGAAGATACATTTTAGTTTAGTCCTGTCAAATTAATCAGCGCCTGACGTAAATTGACGTAATTTTAGTGGGCAAGTTTTTAATCACGTCAAAACTTGTATGGATTAGTGTCAGGGGCTGATTAATTTGACAGGACTAAACTAAAATGTATTTATTTATTTATTAACACTTCAAGCACATAAATGTACAGAGGCGGACTTAATGCCACAGGCATTTTCTACCAGTCAACCATATCGTTTAAACGTCAACGTTTAATGAATGTCAGTCGACGTTTGGCCATATTATCAATGTAGGGTATCTATGGTGTAAGTTGAAGTAAAAATAGCCAAGTAACTGCGACCAACTTGGAAGTAGCGCTCGCTCGGCTCTCGCGTGGTTGGTCACAGTTCTTACCTTACCTAACCCATTTGGTCGGTGTGCCACATATGCGGCGTAAATTTTTAATGTTTAAAAACTAATTTTAAGTGCTATGTTGCAAATCACGCCGCGGCAGCGGCCCTTGAGCGCTACTTCCAAGTTGATCGCTTTCCATAATATCATATTTGGAAACCCAATAAAAGTCCATTGAATTTTTTTGCGTGGTCACCCCTACTTTGTTTGATTTGTTATATGCCGCCGCCATGATGCACAACAAGAACACAGCGACATCAACGCCTCTACCGGTGGATAATCTAACTATTTTACGATATGCTCACTAATGTTTGCCCACATCATGAAGTAGTCGTGCGTTTAACTGTTCATATCGTTAAACATTGAGTATTCAATGATCTGACCAGGCCACTTCATGATGTGACCAGTGGTCGATGTTCATTTCATGAAATGATTAATTTTAATTAAGATCTGGACACAACAATTATGCACAGACGCGAGCACGTCAACCCACCCGAAACTGTCAAGTTTTCCCAATCAACTTTGAACCTTATATTTAAGTGATAAAGTTGAAAATCAATTAAAGAATTGACAGAATGTAGTAGGTTGTGCTGGCGTCGGTAAGTATGTACTATTATTAGGAGGCGCATTTTAGTGGGCTCGACTTGTCGGGCCAATTCAGTGAGCATAACGTAGTCAGGAGATATAAGAGTTACGCGATAGAAAGAGAGGCAACTTCTAGGTGATTGTAGGTAATTAGCACTGTGCGACCTGAATTGCACTTTATTGCGTCGCAGCAAAACGCGCTTTTTATTTAAATGATTTGGCGGAGTGAACCATCCATACCGTCTCAATAAAATTTTTTACTCTAATTTGCCCTATTTTTCACAGACACCAAAATCAAAAAGAAGAAAAAGAAAAAATTTGGGGTAAGTAAGAATAATTATTTTATACAACAATAAAGTACCTATAGAGAGATATCAGGGGGCCAATTCTCGATTTTAGAGATGGTGTCGAACTCGACAAAAATTTCTAATGACGTCATTTTTTCG
Source organism: Xanthia togata (assembly GCA_963853775.1). Classification (NCBI taxonomy): domain Eukaryota; kingdom Metazoa; phylum Arthropoda; class Insecta; order Lepidoptera; family Noctuidae; genus Xanthia; species Xanthia togata. The sequence goes on along the minus strand of OY970817.1, from coordinate 5,304,982 downwards.
ACAAATTTTAAAAGTTGCTATTCTGGGGATGGCGAATTCGACATTTGTCGAAGGCTAACGTTAGAGTTCATGTCGAGTGCTTCTGAGCAGTAGAGATGTCATGTCGATTGTAGAGATACGTCATTTCTGAGTGAATTCGTTGAGTTTTGGATTGTACACTGTGTTTTCTTTTCTTTAATTTTTAAATAAAATACCGCTTGGCATCTCATACCTACTGGAAATTCGATTTATACTCTTTGATTTGTGCATTGTGTTTTCTTGAAACGACGACCTTCGCGCAAATAACAGACTCTGTAATTTGTGTACCCACGATTGGACTTGAAACCACTGAAAGATAGACGAGTTTATTAGCATTTTTATCTCGAAGTTGTTGGAAAGTGGCGAGCAACTGGCCAATACACGACGACAACAGCGCACTTATCCCACCGTCGATATTTACGACTTGAGCGAAACAGAAGTCATCAAAAACTTCAGATTAGATAAAGATTTAATAAGGGTTCTAATAGATCTATTGGCTCCTGTAATTCAGGATACCACCGAAATAACACACACACCACAGAAAATAGACCTGAAAACGAAGGTAAATAATCGTCTGCTTCATAATTTTATTAGTCATGTATAACTGTTCACTAAACTAACCTTACCCACCAAAAATTGTGAAATGTAAAACAGCACCCAATAATGATGTAACACAGAGTACATTGTAAACATAACAAAAGTTTTGAAGGAACCGCAAAAAGGCCCAAATTCTGACACTGACAGACAGTCAATTTGTCAAACTGATTATTTTTACACTAAACGTTTCGTTTTATACTTAAATAATTCGGTTTAGTCAGCGTTTAAAACAAAATCATTCATTAACTCACAGCTACCTAAAACGGAACGTGCGATTCTTCATAATGGTAACATTATCTTCACTCGACTCGACATTTTCGTGACATTTATTTCTATTTTGACTGAGAATACGGAATCCTGCTCAATTCGACATTTTTTGGTAGAGATAGAGATATTTTTAATAGACATAGAGATAGACTTACGATCTCGAACTCGAGATAAATGGCGAAAATCGAGAATTGGCCCCCAGAATCCTGAACGAAAACCGTGCCGTCAAATAACATGATGGCCGCAAAAAGACGGTGGGTTCGTATTAAAGACTTAAGGTTCGTATTGTTTCAGCAGGATAGTTAAATAAGAAGTACCTAATTTGAAAGTTATGAGCCTCGAAAGATACGTATCGAAAAAAAAACAGTACATCTAAGAATATAGTATAAAACACAAAAATTAAAAAAAAAATAACACGTGACTACACTACTGGCGGATGACGACCCCAAAAAAAGAAGTCACTTTTTTGTCTTATTTGAGCAGAATAAACATTTTCTTTCAAAGTTTTTTTTTCTTTCTTAGGAATTAGATTCTTCTGTATTGATTCAAAACGTCAGCAGCGAATTGTTCCGGTGGTCAGAGACATCTTTGAAGCCTCCGTATGGTGTGTATTCTTATTTTCATCATCATTTAAAGCCGAATTTACATTACAACATGAATATAACTGGAGACTATTGCTGCGATTCTCTGGCCCTAGGAGATGGCGGGCGGGGCGCCTTGATGGCTGATTCCTATAAAGTAGGTCATCATCATCATCATCATCAGCCTATAACGTTCCCACTACAGGGACACGGCCTCCTCTCAATGAGATGGAGTGGGCTATAATCCACCACGCGTGCCCAGTGCGGATTGGTAGATGTCACATGTCTTCAAATTTTTTGGTTCTAGGACATGCCGGTTTCCTCACGATGTTTTCCTTCACCGTTTTGAGAGCAGTGGTGATGAAATAAATAACACAAAGTAATGCGCTTGTCTGGGTTCGAACCCACGACTTACTGTTCGTAAGTCGGGGCCGCCACCACAAGGCCACCGATGCTCTCTAAAAAAAAATCGTCCGTACCTACATTACCGACCGCTATTGTTTAAAATAAATACTCTTGTATTACCAATAATGAAGCTTTTTTTTTTAAAGTGAAAACTTCTTTAGGCGCGTTGAGCACGTTTTGGGGGTACAAAAATCATGGAATTCCGTCATCGTCACCGAACGCTTGCCATGAGCTATATGTATACTGTGTATATATGTGTACTTTTTAGATGAACAAAAAGCGTGCACCGCTCGTTTTCACTTCTATCGGCAGTCCCCAAAGACTGCCCCGCAAGTTTTTTTAATTTTTTAACACCCTTTCACATGGAAGTAGGTATCACAGGTAAAACCAGCTTATGAATCTGTTTATATGCAGTTTGGCAATAAAAATGCTGCCATTGGTAAGCGAAACGACTCGTTACTGTATAAAGGAACCGACCATAAGGCGAAATCGCCAGGGCAGCTCGCGAAATACAAATTTTCTTAAGTTTTTTGCAGTTTCTAGGTCAGTATTAGCTTGTATTTTGATAAAGAATATGATTCGCGACCGCAACAGATATGTATTTACCTACAGAATAATTCATCAAAACAACTCTAATTTCAAATTAATCTATTGAACAGGGGCCCAAGTCTGCTGTACATTCGTCATTCCAACACGATCCCATTTTCATTTTTGCTAAAAGTTCGTAATCTGCTAAATTCATAATAGTCGATCATTGATTGATCATTGTATTCCACAAACACGATACTCGTAACGAATTAAAAGAAATGACTGCACAATGACGTTCTCATGGTAGGTCACTGATCAAAGGAACTGTCAAATATTTTGCAGATTACCGCCTAAGTCAGTCATTCATTTTTCATTATGTACGAGATTACCAATAGATGCCTTTTCTTTCAATGGAGTGTCAGTGGCTGACCATTGGAAAGTCATAATGACGCCAATATATTAGTAGATTACCAAACTTGTTAATATCAACCATTATGAAATCAATGACAGACCATTCTGACACTATTGTAATAGCAGACTTGAGGGTCTGGCCAATTCGAACTGAGAGAGTTGTAATGATGATTCCAACGATGAATGTAACTACCTAACTTTTTACTGAAACAACTTTTACAGCTCACCTAATAGAAGTACCAAAAGAGCCAATAGAGGAAAAAAAGAGAAAAGGTAAAAAAGGAAAAAAGAAAGAAGAGGAACAGATACCTCAGTTTGAAAAGGTAAACCATGATGAAACTATTAAGCGCCGATGCTTTTATCGCGCACTGGATTTTCAGCTCTCGGTGTAGTGCCGAGCATTGAGGATCCAACAGAGTGCATCCCAGCGCGTCAAAAAAATACAGATGGATTTTCAACTCTCGGCGCTAAAGAGTGGGTTCAAAATCCAGTGCGCAATAAAATATCGCCCGTGGGTACGAGGACTTCAGCTGGGACCGCTCGGTGGCGGCAGTCGTCGATGCGAACATACCGCTCTTGTTTATAAGCACTAATGTGACCACCGCATAAGCACGATAGAAGTAGAGAGCGTAAAGACAACAGTATGTCGATTCTGTAAAAATCTCACCGTGAAAACTTGCGTGGAGTGAGCTGTCAGTGTCATCTCACTGATGCTAGATCTCTCGAATCTCGATTTTGATTGTAAATGTAGGTAATGCTTGGTCATCCCTAGCATCAGGTGGGATGACACTGACAGCTCACTCCATGATCACTTCACCCAAGTTTTCACGGTGAGGTGGTTATGGAATAGCACTGCTGTTCCCTTGTACACACGTAACTTGTGCAACGTATTAAATCTCCTGGACTCGTGATATAAAAACTATGCATCAGAAAAAAATTGTATGCAACGCAATCACACGCTAGTCTGTTCATAATGCATAGTTTTTATTTTTTGTATAAAATCATACTTGGGAAACTGGGAACAGGTTGTTTCTTCCTTAACTTTTAAACGAGTAAAACATGCTAAGCTTCAGCACGCACAGCCAGTATACCAAACGTTGGCCCCAACATTCGTCCAACATACAATTTGAAAATCGATCCATCCCTAACCACAAAACACTCGATTTTATTTTTGTTATTCCTCCATTCCCCTTGCCAGCCATAAAAATGTTTTATGACATTTTACAATGACAATAATGCGAAAAAGTGCAATAAAACCTACCCTTTTACATTTCCTTGGCATTTTAATTCAGTCTTATGGCGGAAAAGCATGAATATTTTGTGTTCTCTTTAAAAATAACGTTCGTTGTTTTAGTCATATTTTTTTTCCGTGATAGAGTTGTAAGCTGAGGTTATTGAATAAATCTAGAATTCAATAAAAACGAAGTTATTGGTGATAGAATAAATGTTTTGGGAGAAAAATTGTGAGGTCCCTTTGAAAATTGTGTTTGAATTGACGAAATGAATGAATTTGTAAGTGTTTGAAATGTCAATTCAAATATATTTATTTTGGTCAAATAATTTATGTTAGGGCCGAAACACATTACCGCGTTGCGGCGCCGCGCCGCTAAAATGGGCGGTTTGCGTTGCGGCGTCGCAAAAAAGAACATTTTATTGTCGTATGGTAATGGTAGGGTATCCAGTTCTTCGTGATTTTTGATTGTGGATAGACGTGTCTCTGCCATGGACCATCGTGAGAAACTTATTGCTTATTTTTTATTAAAAAGACATTACTCTGTTTTAAATAAACGACAAAGAAGATACTGGATACATCCATTTAATAAGGCTATTATAAATCCCGATGGCGAGTACTTTTCTCGAAAATACAAAGTATTAAACATAGACGAAAATAAATGTTTCGCCTACTTTAGAATGAGTATACTCGTATCATCATTTGAAGAGCTACTACGCGGGTTATCAAATATATACATTTAAAAAATATTAAAGGAAGGAAACCTCTTACTGCTTTGGAAATGTTGGGCTTGACTGTGATGTAAAACAAATACGTTTTTATTGATAGTTCTTATTGATTCATTACTTACTTTAAGAATACTTTAATTAGTCTTTCAAAAATACAATGTTCAAGAAAAATCAAACTCTTCGTCTTGTGTACCATAGGAAGTACTTGTCGTTTCCTCCAGTGTAAATGGTGAATTTATTGGAGGTTGTTGGTTTGATGGCTCGGAATGTATTTGTGAGGATGAGGCAGACCTCAGTTCAGTACTGGAACATCCAGGAGTAGAAGTCTGATACGTAGTATCTCTATGTAGTCTGTGAAACAAACTAAATCATTGTCAACAAGTATGGCATCATAACGCTGGAACTAGCGCCACGCTGCGGTGCCGCGCCGCTACAGTCGGCAGTACCACTACTGCCGATTCTCGCGGCGCGGCGCCGCAACGCGGTTATGTGTTTCGGCCCTAAGTGACTATTCTGTAACCTAATTACGTAATACACGATCAATCGGAATTTTAATAGTTTTGAAACAAATTGCTTCATAAGATCAAAAAAAAATCTGCTCAACAACGTATACAAGACAATTAATGTTGTTGAACCATTGATGTATTAAAAGGAGGAAGATATGTTACGCGCTAACATCGCAATCAGTAAACTTGGGCTCGGCGCACGACTACATGCACCGAAACTCACACATCTGTGATCAGTGTCATCTCACAGTCGCAAAGCTACAGTTACCGATAGACGAGGATAGAGATAGGAGACGACGCTAACGTGTGAGCGAAATCGCGTTTGCACCTCGCGCATTGTGTGCGTATCGTGTCTTTCACGCATGTTTTTAATATCTATCTCGCTCTCACAAATATGGCGAAGCAAACGTCTAAATATTATCATTTTTGGCTGTACTTACGAGTGGTAGGTAATCCCATGTGTCTTATTTTTCTTTCTTGCATTATTAAAGCACTGTTTAGCTGCACATTTATTACAAAAAAACTGAAATTATTGAGCTGTGTAATCTACGATGTTCCGTGCGCGACTGAGTGATGGCTACTCAACTACGGGCAATCCCGTAGTTGAGTAGGACCAGGCGCTGTGACTAAGTCCCTTATCTACCTCTTTTAATACATCAATGTGTTGAACTGTCAAAATGAAACAAATTCGTCGTAATCGTTTACGAAAATCTGTTGAGTAATTAGTGATTAGATGGTGGCAGACTTTTCAAGCCATTTTGCCTATTGATATAAAGAGATAAAGCAAATTATGTATAAAAATATTACTGCTGCTGGGGAGTTTGTTGCTCCACTTCTTCTTCCCAGCACTAAGAAGTGGTGAAGGGCGGGCGGTTTGGGGGTCTGTCTTATGTCATTTTATTGAACTAATATTTTATTAAAGTACTCCCGGGATTAAAAGTATCAACCCTATCTGTCAATCCAGGTTATAAACTATCTGTGTGCTAAATTTCAACCAAATCCGTCGTTCTGCCGTTTTTGCGCCAATCCGAAACATACATCCAAATAAACAGTCAAACGGACAAAAATTCAAAAAAAAAAATATTTTCGATATCAGACTCGTTCCCACACTTCATAGCGATTACTTTTTTTTTAATAATCAATGTACAGTTAACTTCGTTATCTACTATTTTATTATACAGGGTGAAATTGAATTCATGGGCAATCTCGTAAGGGGTCATTGTACTCGTCATAATGAACAACTTTTACTATGGGACGAAACCTGAAATCGCGAAAAAAAAATCAGCTGTTCCCTACATTTTGACGAGTTATGCGAACATAAATGTAGGGAACAGCTGATTTTTTTTTCGCGATTTCAGGTTTCGTCCCATAGTAAAAGTTGTTCATAATGATGAGTACAATGACCCCTTAAGAGATTGCCCATGAATTCAATTTCACCCTGTATATAGGTATAGAAGTTTCTTCTTTGATATTCAATATATATTGTATATTGAAATATTGTCATAGCCAAAAGCATGGAAGAAGATGAGCAAGAAGGACCGAGAAGCATGGATGCTACACAAGGTAGAAGAATGGAGGGCAGAGCAGGAGCTTGAAAAGTTAGTTTCAATCCTGTCCTATCGACCTATCCTGTCCTAGTAGGAGCACCTGTAGCACAGAATAGTACAGAAGACGCACACTGCATTTTAGATATGGGCCCACCGCGTACTTACCGCGCACTTGTAGATTACAAGTACGCGGCGGGCCCGTCTTGTCGGGCCAATTCAGTGAGCGTAAGGGTCAGTTCACACCGAAACGTCACGTGGAACGACGCTGCGCGCACTTTTTAAGATAGTGATATGAAATATACTCGTAACTTTATTTACTACTCAAAAATCATATTTAATTAAGAAAATTCGAAAATGCCTCGCGGCGTGTATCACGACATCACGAAGCAGCGAGGCGTGGGGCTGCCAGCGACTTCACGATGCGCCTCGCGACGTTGCGCTGCGTCTCGCGGCGCCGCGATGCGCAGCGCGAAACCATTGGCCTCTTCAAGCATCGCCGCATCGCATCACGTCTCGGGGTGAACTGACGTCACGTCTCGCTTTACTTGCAGACTTTATTATATTTTATTTTATGTGATGTTTTATTTTAGTTTTATTTTATTTTTATGTGAATTTGCTTTTAAATGTGAGTGTATGTGTTGTGTGTTATTAAGGATTTTTTATCTGAATTAAATGTTTATTTATTTATTTATAGACACACAACATCCGACTGTAACTGTCCTACTGCCGGAGAAAATCTTCTTTTTATAAAACTGGAACCATCCATAAAATATTTTTTTTTGGGAAAAGGCTAAGCAAATATAGATTTTCTAATATCTAATGATAATCTTGTCTCCAGACAAGCCAAACTGGCAGGGGCAAAGGAGAAGCGTGCCCAACTGGCGCGAGAGAGAGTCGAAATCGTTGTTAGGGAGTCAGTTGAACAGGAAGTAAGGAATGATATTCTGCAAAAAGCTGTGGACCTGTTTGGAAGTACGTATCCTTGCATTCGCCCATATTATCAGTAACTTGCACAAAACCACAGATTTACCAGCAATAACATGACACACGCGATTACTCACTCTCGAGTGAGTAATTGTCGTCTATTTCTGTCACTTTTCTGACAGCGCTTCCATACAAAATACTCGACTCGTTCTGTCAAACTTGATGTTTTCTCGACAAACCCTAACATGGCACATTAGTTATCTCGATTTTTGACAATTCAATACAAGATAATCTACGATATTTCTGTCATTTAGTCGTCCTCGATTTTGACGACGAGAAGAGTAGACAAAATTATGATACATAAAAAAAAAACCCCAAAAGAACATGGCAGTTTCATAATTGTACTTATTTTAGACATAATTGTATTTTACAATATATTATTAATGAAAATACTAAGTCCTAAACTACTATTTATATTGGCACGGACTTCCTTTCGGCGGCCACGAGAGAAACAGTGGCGGAGAGGAGCAATATTACGAAGATGAGTAATAATTACTTTCAGTAATAATAACCACTCACTCTGCTTACCAATTATGCTGATTAACGCAATCTAGTGGTTGTTTTATATGGCAATATCAAGCCTTCGCAACATTATTACTAAAGTCGCCAGTTCATTTCCTAAGGCTGGTGATTAACAACGTTTAGTGTTATATGGTTATACTAGCGAAATCAACTCCAGCTGCATATTTATCTGAACGTCACGTCAGTCCTTTTGGCAAGTGTGGTGATTAACAAAATTAGCATTGTCATGGGCTTTAAGGTGATTGTTACATTAACAAACCCGATTTGTCAAATTGCGATCGTCGGCCCAATTTTCACTACTACTACGCACTAATTTTCATTTCCGTCAATTTGTATTTCAATTTTAGTATGCTAAAGAAAAACATTTAATTTTAATCAAAAAGTGAGTTACACAAAAAAACTATGCATTAAAGAGGCGGACGTATAATCATTATAGTACATACTAATTCCATAGGCGCGCCTGGCTTAACCGGTTAAAATTGAATAAATGAAACGGAACCGCAAACCGATGTTACTATCATAAAAATGATTTGTTTTTAATAATTTTTAACATCGGTCTCTCTTTGCGAGATAGAGAAGTGTCAAAGTATTTTTTTCGACTTTACTTGTCGTTTACGGTCATGTTAAGCCTTAGAATGACGTCAGAAACGTATCATCGTCTATCTTCGGAAATACGAATGCGTGATTATGAGATCTAATATAGAGTTGTTACAACCATGGAAGTACTTGCCTTAATGTGGCTAGAAAATTATAGATTAACAACTCTATGCAATCCCAAAAAGTATTTGAGTGACAGATGACGAGGAGCGACCGGAGTAGGTAGCTCGACAGAGAGAAAACTTCATACAAACGCGAAAACGCGGCAATGCAAAACTTAGACGGTTTGCCTCTGTGCGGAGTTACTCTGTGTTGCGACGTTCTTCTAATTCGGAAACGCGAAAATTACCGAAGTACTTACTTCTTCTGGTTTAACTGTATGCAAAGCTTACAGTGACAAATCCATCCAGTCCACCATCCATGAGTGAGAGGGTTATAAGCAGTAGAACCGATGCCTGTGGGGTAGACGCGTTGTTTAGTGGAGAGCGCGAATTGTCAAACGTGAAGTAGGACGCCCTTGGGCTAAGTGGAGCGGCTTTGCAGAATAGCTGGTAGCAGCTGAATGAGAGTAGCCGAGAATCGAGCTGAATGACGTGCTATTGGAGAGGCCTATATCCAGCAATAGGCTGAGTAGGCTGATGATAATGATAATCTATGCATCCTCTTTCATTTAAGAGTTGTAGAGACTGAAGAAGAGGGTGAAGGAGCTCGTCCAGAGAAGTATGTACTATCGGAGAACTTCATATCGATGCAGATTGAAAACTAGATCCCGTGAACACGATGACCACATCTGTTACCGCCCCGGTTCTATAGCGGCTGAGCGCTGCAAGCAGAAATAGTCCTTACGATGTACAGATATTAACTTCTTCGATAGTACCACCGCGGTCACGCATATCTAACCACTTTGAAAACAAAAACCCGTTCACACGATGACCACATCTATTAATCGCCCCTTTCTTTTTTAGGTAAGTGTTACTATAGCGGCCGAGCGCTGCAAGCAGGGATAGTCCTTACGGTGCTCAGATATGCGTGTCCGCAATAGTACTACCACCTCTAACGTAGGCCTATGTCCAGCAGAGCAGCAGTAGGACATATTCCAGCTATATGATGATACCTGGGAAGTATTAAACTGATCCTTTTAAAACTTATTGATCTTCAAATGATGCACACTTTTTTAAAATAATTGAACCTCCTTTTAACTTTCTTATCTTTTCTAACAGTTGGTTGCAGTAACTAAGCTAGGGCACCCCGACCAAATGGGTTAGGTTAGGTCAAGTTGGTTGCCTTTACTGTACTAATTATTTACGGATCACAAAAAGTTCAATAATATTTTTAGGACCACAAAATGGCAAATAATAAAGATTCGATTAAATACATATCGTGATAATTGTGACACTAGTGTAAAAGGCTCTTATTTTATTGTTTTACGATGGGTTTGCTCTTGACTCTAGTCTAGGTCAGAGGTGACAGAGACAAAGTCGATGATGGAGTGAGCTTACACAGAAGTATTGACTTCCTCTCTGTTTCTTGTTCCACATGCGAGAAAGAGACAGCAGTACCTACCCTAAGTTTAGTTCAGTAGAATCAGTGGTTATGTCATAATGTTTATTTCTTTTAGGTTTTGAAAAGCAAAAGATGAATTATGAGCTCGAAACAGCAAAGGCGGCTGAGGTAAGCGATAGTTTTACTATTCTGATACTGTATTACAATAACCAAATAAAAACGAACACATTAGGCTACTTACGACAATGCTTTTAGATTAGGTAAAATGTAAATTGAATGTCGGTGTATAAGATATGAACTTCCTCGATGGTACCCAGAGACTGGCGGCATTGCCACGCTGTATGGCAATGCTTAGCCTCTGGCAAAGGTACCTAGAACTCACGGGAAGTCAACCAGTCGTTTGGAGATTTCATTGAATAGACCATGAGCACTCGCCCCCACGGCCCGAAGGTTTCAATCTGAATAGGGCAAGTGACAAAAAAAAAATATTGTCATGTATATTATGAAAAAATTACGTACATATTTTTCTTTTTTACGTTATCAAAAGATTACGGCAATACATTGAGTTAAATTGTGCCATGACGTCACGAGTATGTAGATTTTATACAATGTGGAGCAGGACGATTGACATTCCTCAAAACCACATAAAGAGTGTCATGTTCTTTACCCTTATACAAAAAATCAATCAATTCCAATGAATACTTTAGCCACAGGAAATTATTTTTCATTTTCTAATTTTTCAACATGATGTAGATCTGAGTCCGTATTAATAGGTAAACATTGTAAGGTCAAGAACCTGTGCAAAACGTACGAATCTATCCTCTACGTCTCAATATGCTTGAGAGACAGAGAAAGATGTCATACGATTCCACTCTGACGCGCCCCGCCCAGTCCCACAAAATAATACTACAATTAGAAAGAAAAAGAAATATTACTTACGCAAATTATGCATTAGTGGTGCATAGACAATTGCGAGTGTGTGTGTGAGCGGAATTTTTTCGGCAGTCTCGGGACTCGGTCACAGTCAGTGCATAGCGGCGCCCTTTGAGGAGCGCACGCGGCTACTTTTTTTTATCACGAGACGAGCCGCGCGCGCATTGTTGTGATTTTGTGAACAAATTTAGTTGTTATTTGTGATTTAAGACGATTTAGTGTGACTTATTGTTCAGTGTTAGTTTAATATTAGTTAGTTAATTAGGTATCGATGTCGCTTGTGCATAATGAACAACGGTGGAAACCTTGAAAATTTATAAATTTGACTATTGATGTAAATTCTGATTGTGATGTGATATTATGTGATTAATTATTCAATCAGTGATCTTTTAATTAACAACGCGCAACTTAGTGAGTTTATGCCGCTAATTTGTTGTTCTCCGACTAAACTACCTACCCACGTCCACCTACGCCCCGCACCGCAGCGCAGGCGCCGCCCCCCGCCGCGACCCGCATCGGGCCGCGCAACAGGTTAGTAGTAGACTTTTCGTAGATAAAGCGTGTTTACTTTTTATGCAGTTGATTCTGCTATTTATTTTGTTTGAAAATTGCAATTTTTCAATTTTCCATTAACTACTAATCTTCGTATTTTAAAATGTTTCTATGGACTAGTACTGTGCTCGTTTTAATTTAATGTCGTAAGTCCAGATCCACATTGTATATACTTGTGACGTAGCGACCCACTCCCCAACTTTAAAAGTATTTTTTTATTAATATGATAAAAACAAAAAATACTAGTCTAATATTTTTTATTGCCTGACTGACGACGGACTAAATAGTTCGACCCAGGCATCATCCCTATTATCCTAACCTACATAACCTAAAAATAATTAAGTTACCTTCAGTTAACTGATAGATGGTAGCTACAAAGTGACCATCTATTGTATCTTTTATCCCTATTCTTTCTTCTTTTGCGTGTGGTTTTTGACAATAAAGAAGAATTAATGCAGAAGAATTGGGATAAAAGATACAAAGATCTAATTTATTGTATCGTAACAAGAGTCGCTTTTTATGTAAATGATTTTAGGAAGTGAACCATCTGCACTAATCTGTGACGCTACTCAAGTATAGAATTGAAAATGTTGGCCAAACAAACGCCATCATGACCTTTCACTCACACATCATTCCTGACCTGAATGTGCAAGAGAGAAAGTATGATTAGCGCCGCCATTTGAAATTCGTTTAACAAATGGCGCGTGTTATACCAAACTACAGCAGCAAGCTTATTGTAATTCTGTAGCCGACTGCAGGCAGTAGCAGGTGACTTTATAGACATTTGATTCGATTTCATAGAAATACTAACATAGAAACCAGTAGTGTCGCGGCGACACGTCGCCTGCAATCGACTACGGAATTGTACCCTAAAGATCATTGTGATTTTGACAGACTTGTCTGTCAGCAACCTTATCTTAATGAGAATAAAGATCACGGTGATTTTGTCAATGATGTAAAATCATTACCCCCTAATTATGTAATACACGATCAATCGGAAACAAATTGCTAATCCATTTGTTCAATTATTTGAAAAAAAAAAAACAGCTCCCCAACGTAAATAACGCAATGAATGTTGGTGAACTGTCAAAATGAAACAAATTTGTCGTAATCGTTTACGAAAATGTGTTGCGTAATTATAAGGTAGCTGTAGTGTCGCGGCGACACGTTACCTGCTAACTGCCTTGAGTCGACTACGGAATTGTACCTACCTTAAAAATCATTGTGATATTAACCTTATCATTATGAGAATAAAGATCACTGTGATTTTGTCAATGATGTAAAAAAATCAGAGGTCAAATAACTGAGAGGACTGTACAAATAACTCAACCATTGGTGATTCCTACAGTGGCTGCAATATCTTCGTTGTGATGGTCTTCCGGATCCCAGAATCGTGACTGAGCTGAACACATTCCTCCATGTTTGGCAGAATAATGAAGTTATGGATGAAAACGAACTAGATAAGAAGTTTATTCAAGTTCTACCGGTACGTATTATTCAGTTTTTCTTTTTTCTTTATTAATAGCGTTTATCCTAAAAGTTGGCAACGTCGCAAATGGCTGTCAATTATTTGCCTGTTTTAATTAATTTATCATTAATGTATGAAAATATGAAATGTGGCTAACTAGGGAACTAAAATATTGATTATAAAATGCAATATATGCAAATTCCAGGTAATGCTGCAGCATCATTCAAACTTACTAGTTATTCTAATATCATTGAAGTAACAGAATATCATATTTCGACCTGTGGAAGACACATCCATTCATCAGCTAGAAAGAGCGGATAATCTTCAAACGGTTGAATAGATTTTCTTGAATCATAGCTAAGAACACTCTCGATCAAGTCACCTTTCAAACAAAACAAAATAAATCTAAATCGGTTCAGCCGTTTGGGAGCTACGATGTCACAGAGACACACGTTAAACGTATTTACCTCTGTTTCTATCGGATGAGCTCGTGGCTAAGTAATCACAGCCACACGGGTCGATCCAACAGGTTAAGCCTCGCTTGCCGGGTTTGGTACGTGGATGGGTGACCATCTTTACATACCGAGAGTCCGCCGTGCCTCGGAAAGCATGTTAAGCCGTTGGTCTCGGCTGTCATTCGTGGATCTTTGACAGTCGTTACGGGTCGACAGAAGCCCGAAAGTCTGACAACTAGTCCTACCAAGGGGTATTGTATTACCCAGTTACTGAGTTCAGGTCAGATAGACAGTCGCTCCGTGTAAAATATCTGTATTCAGCTGCATCCGGTTAGACTGGAAGCTGCTCCCAACATAGTTGGGATAAGGCTTGGCATATGATCTGTTTCCGTCGGAGGTTAAAAAAAAAGAAAAAAAAGTTAAGGCTTGTAATCATGCCAATAACCTTGAGTGGTTAGCTTGTGTGTTCTGTACAGGGCCTCAAGTCTGCTATTACAATAGTGTCAGAATGGTCTATCATTGATTTCATAATTGTTGATTTTGACAAGTTTGGTAATCTACTAACATAATGGCGTCATTATGACTTTCCAATGATCAGCCACTGACACTTCATTGAAAGAAATGGCATCTATTGGTAAACTCGTACATAATGAAAAATGAATGACTGACTTAGGCGGTAATGTGCTAAAATTTTGACAGTTCCTTTGATCAGTGACCTACCATGAGAACGTCATTGTGCAGTCATTGCTTTTAATTCGTTACGAGTATCGTGTTTGTGGAATACAATGATCAACCAATGATCGACCAATAAGAATTTAGCAGATTACGAACTTTTAGCAAAATGACAATGGGATCGTGTTGGAATGACGAATTTATAAAAATAGCAGACTAGGGCCCCTGAGCTCACGCAACGCGTCATACGGCCAGCCAGTAATACGACTCGTCCATCAAGGAGCGCTGTTCCCAATTTGACGCATTTTTAATTTATTGTAATAAAAATAATACATATATGTAAAAAGTAACAAAACCAAATCATTTTCCTTTGTATTGCAAAGCAGTAGATATATTTTTTATACTCTTTTGATAAGAAATTAAGGGGCCTGCGGAGCATGCGTAGTTCATACAAACGTAATACCAAAATAATTTGTAAATCGAACATATTCTTAAGGTAGTGTGTATTTATTCCGATTGGATTACAGAATATCTATGCTCCCAAATATATATTTTGAATGGACACTGATATAAAGGCGAGATAAGAGGAATTTAAAATTTCTATAGAAAACTTATTTTTCCCCTAACTCGTCTTTAAATCAGTGTCCTTTCAAAATATATATTTGGGAGCCTAGATATTCTGTAATCCAATCGGAATAAATACACACTACCTTGAGAATATGTTTGATTTACAAATTATTTTGGTATTACGTTTGTATGAACTACGTATGCTCCGCCGGCCCGTTAAGGACTAAAATGGTTTCATCTCAATGATTTGGAGGTTATTTGGCTTTTTTTTTTCTTATTATGTGATACCGATAGCAAAATTGTGGCTAAACCAAATTATGTATCATATCATGTAGATTACTAACAATTTATAACAATAAACAACCATTTATATCAAATAAACCAATTTCAGGAACGAATTTGAATTGTCAAGGGGTTGTTCAGTCAGAAATATGAAGCTAGTTGCCCATTCCAAAGCGTAGTTGGTTCCTATGGTGAAATCCGGCAAGAAATTTCAGGGAAACTCTTTTAAATCAAAAATTTGTTACATACGGCGTCATAAAGAAATGTTTTATTGCGTTTTTCCATCTGGAATTCTTCAGTAGTAGCCCGGAGTCTGGATTTGTGTTCGGTTGATGGCAATAGGCTCGCCCCCTATTACATGGGACTTAAACATAACTGGCGAAATGTGGGTGTACTATAGGTACACCTCTGCCTAACCCTTCGGGGAATTCAGTGTTGTGTGTTATGTTATTAACTTATTCCTTTGTCACCAAATAATATTAATGTTGTTACAGATCCTGGAAATGTTGGAATTGTTTCGCTTAAATAGCAGACAGTTCACTCAAAGACAAGCCGACAATTATGATGAGGTAACCAAAGACTAACTATGTATATTCTATGATGAGGTAACTAGACTATAAATTAATAAATTCAGGCGACGATGCTAGGGGCGTTGTTGGTGATCAATAAGGGTTTTTATGAAAATTCACGCCACCAGTTGGCGCCACTTTGAACTCTTCCATTCGACAATAAATATGATGACGTTCATCATTCATTTCATTCATTAGTTCATTATTCAGTCAAGGCCTAAAGAAAATAATTATAGTCTACACTGGGACACTTTTGACAGGTGCCCGGACTTGACGTCTCAGTAGTATTTTATTTTTATTTTTTGTTGACATAATCTACTCATTACAATGGGTTTGTATGAGTTGTATTGCAATATGTGGTTAGCTAGCGACCTCGACAATTATTTATTTTACCTTGATGGTCCTAGTTTATCAATTATAACTTCTAGTTACAGCTATATGTAAGCGGGCACGCCCTTTATGCCTGGAGGCTTTTATTTAGATATTGTTTACGTTTAGTTATTTTTATTTCTGCCTGAGTATAGTTCTAGATGTTTTTGGTTGGTATATTGGCGTGTGCTAGCTGTCATATGGCTATTAGTTTATAGTTTAAATTATGTTTTGTGTTGCGTAGTGAAAATTATCTTGCATACTATTATAATATAGAATCATTTTTTTTCTAACTGAACAGACATCTGTGCTGCTGGGGAGTTTGTTGCGGCACTTCTTCTTCCCAGCTAAAGCACTACGAAGTGGTGAAGGGTAGGCGTTTTGGGGGACTGTCTTATGTAATTTTGACGTTTGGAAAGTGCTGATTCTCAGCCTAGTTTGAATAAATGACTTGAATTTTGAAATTTTGAGTGCTGCCACCTAGCGAACGTCATTATGGAAAACCCTAATTGTGTGAAAATCTATTGAAAAATCAAGATGTACAAAAGATCTTTGTACAGTTGTAACCATAGACAGAGAATGGACTGAGCGTTCTGTATTCAGTTGTGAAGTGAATACAGACCGAAAAGTACGAAAGAGACGAAGAGAATGTGCGACCAGTAGTTGTCTCCTTCTAGAATTCTTATTGGTCCACGTCACTGGGAAGAGGGCGGTCTGGAGGCGGCCTCGAGGCCTGCCGCGGCCCATGCTGAGCATTCCCACCACATGCCTCATCAAATCGACGGTTTTTACGGCTTGGCACAATCTGGCTTGTGAGAAACCCCACGTCCCACGGCCTCGAGAATCTTTTTTTTTCCCGTCACTACACAAAGTATTTTTATAGATGTCAAATCGGTCTTCTTAGATTGTCGCGAGTTTACTCAGTAACAGCCCGGAATCTGGCAATAAACCCACTCCTATTATACAGGACTTAAGGTGCCACTATATTATAGGTCATGGCTAAGCAACACTAGTGCACTTAGCTTCATTTTGTATGAAAATGTAGGTAGAAAACTTCCTCTGCGACCCACGTCCACGCAAGAATGGCGTGGCTGGCAAACAGTAACGAGAATTCTAACGAGGTTAACCTCTCCGTGTTCATCCTACCCAGCAGTGGAAGTCCGCCTTTATATCATAACTGGCAATATTTTTTTTTTTTTTGGGTGGGAAATCATCAGATGACTCCTCCCGCTCTGGGTGGAGCGGGAGGGCGTGTCAGACTCTTACTGACTAAAACCCACCCGTGTTCCTTCTCTTGCCTGTGCAATGCCAGGGGGCCACGGTATCCCTTTCGGACTTTCCCGCAACGTGTAGTACACCCTGGCGTATCTTTTTTCTAGTGCCGGTTAGGCCTCAGAGCCCAGCTGGCCTTAGCCATACAAATGGCTTCGTACACTCTTCTCCGAGATCTGGAGAAGAATCTAGTCTCCGAGTCTACGAGATTATCCACGTACCAGAGAGAGTTCAAGGGTCTAATGCTCAATATCTGGGTTGCTATCAAGTGGCCTACCAGGAAGCTTAGACCAATAGAACCTGATCCGTAAGTAATGAATAATAATGATTCTTCTTTCTAATTATTTAAATATCAAAAACCAGTGATTTAACTACGACTAAGTTAAGCTACGACTGCCGGGATTGCTCCGTGGATTGGTAACCATCATTACATACCGAGACTCCTCCGTGACTCGGAAAGCAAGTTAAGCCGTTATTCGTGGAGTTTCGACAGTCCTTACGGGTCGTCAGAAGCCCGAAAGTCTGACAACCAGTCTTACCAAGGGTTATCGTATTACCCTGTTACTGGGTTGTGGAGGTCAGATAGACAGTCACTTCATGTAAAAGTATTCAGCTGCATCTGGTTAGACTGGAAGCTGACTTAAACATAGTTGGGAAAAGGCTAGTACGATTGATTTTTCAGTAATTTAACCTCATAAAATCATGCTGGTATCTAAAAGTAAGTAGGACAACCTTTACCTATTCAGCTTTATGAAGTTATTAGTTTCTGCCCGCTACTTGGTCTGCGAGAAAAATTCATGTTTCCCCGATCCACCACGTCGCATCGCATTGCCTGCCCGTGCTATTCGGGTTAAAGAATTTATTCTCATAAAGAACACAAAACAGTTCACTTAAGGCGACGTTAACCGATTTTTAATGATTTTACACTGAAGATCACTTCTAAACGAGTAGTGTGATTTGGAAAAAATATATGTTATATTAGAGCATTTTCTTAATAACTTGATAATACAGAAATATTTTAGATTTTGTTTATATTACATATAGTGAAATTAATTTGTAATGTTATGTCTAACGCGGATAAAAAACTGAGAATCACGCAATATCTATCAAGCGTATTTTTCTGAAACCTTCACTATATAAAAGATAATTTAATTATTGATCTTTTAGTATACGTGTTTTATTTAAATACCTTTTATTTAATGTGTAATAAATTAATAATGCGTCTAAATAAATGCATAAAAAATGCTAAATAAATGTATTTTCTTTCTTTTCCTTCTAAATTTGGGACAGCGCTCCTGGATGGGCGAGTCCTATTACTGGCTGGACGTAAGACGCGTTGCGTGACCTCAGTACAGAACACGCAAGCTAACCACTCAAGGTCACTGGTATATATCTGCGTCTTAATATATGAGATATACAAATAAATTATGCAGTTCTAAGGTAACAAGGACTCCGTGAGTCGATAAAAGGAAAACAGAAAATATTTCAAATATGCCTCTAAAAATTCAATCCAAAAGGTTATTTTAGTTATTTATCGTGCAGGTATTTTTTAGCTATGTATGTGTATCTAGCAGTGTTTCTGAAAGATATTTTTTGCAATAACTATATTATCTGGCAACTTATTTTTCTTCCCGAAATTGGTTCTGGGTCTTCTGAGTTCGAGTTTATTGCGATTTCTAGTGTAATAAACGTGTGTTATTTTTTATTCAATTGAGAGTGGGTTTCCTTTGTTATAATATTTTCCTAACTAAAGTACATGTTTTGTATATAGGTATATATACATATAGTTATTTACTTATTACTTCATTTTCGCTTAGCGTTCTCTCCGACTTTTTTATTTTGGCTCAACTCCTAAAGATCCTAGCATGTTTTTAAATAGCCTTTCTCAAGAATTGGGCTATCACAACTACCTGGCTATTCCAAAACTACCTGTCAGATTTGAATAAATCTTTTTATTACCGACTGGTTTTAAAAAGATTTTTAGACAACAGAGCTGGGTCTCTCAAAACTCTGTTGCCTAAAAATCTCTTAAAACTTAAAACTATTTTCAGGGAACCAGTGGAACTATGCTTCCCATCTATGAAGGTTACAGTGATACTACCTACAATAATAGACGGGTCGTGTGTCTGTGTGCGTGCGGCCCGGTCTATGATCGATCTACTGAGCGAAAGCTCCAGGTCATTCGCCCTGAAGTTTGATATGCCTAAACGATATGAAGGTATGTATTTTTAAACTGTAATACTCGTACCTAGGGAATATGCATGTAACAGTTTCTCACTTTATCAGTCTAGACTCTAGACAGTAATATAAACCCAAGAAAAGTATTAAAAGTCAAATTAAACTACTGCTTGTTGCTCAAAAAAATATTAAGCTCCATTTTTACTACATTTCAAAAGTCCGATTTAAACCTTAGTCCACTCTGACATGACGCGCCCCACTACCACATTATACGCACACGGTAATGCACCATGTGCATGAAATGCGTATAGCTTGTCCACTCTAAAATGACGTGCGTGGGGCGCGTTATTTCAGAATGCACAAGCTATACGCATTTACTGTCTCTCAGCTATACTCTCTAAAATCAAATAATTGAGACTGTCAGCTATACTCTCTAAAATCAATTAATATTTTTTTTATTGATTCGTTTTACCCATTGGAGGAACCTTATTGAAAATGGCTCTTTTATTCAAAGTAGTTTTTTTTTATACGATCAAATAAGCATCACGAGTCGTGCACTTTTGAATTTTCCAAATTTTTAAACGTACAGCTTACGTACAGACGCCGCCGGCACATCAATCTACCACAATCTGTCAAATTTATTTAACAGATTTTCAACTTTATCACTGAAGTATAAGGTTCAATGCTGATTGGGAAAATTTCACAGTTTCGGGTAGGTTGATGTGCTGGCGTCTGTACATGGTCTAATATTTTAACTCAATGTATCGCCGTAATTTATTGATAACGTAAAAAAGAAAAAAAAATACGTGTCCAATATTTTTTAGAATCTGCCAGATGGACGTTATTTTTTTAATTTTTATGGTTCCGTACCTTAAAAGGAAAATAAACGGAACCCTTATTTATAGGATCCTGTGTCTGGCTGGCTGGTGTCTGTCTGTCTGAATCGAATGGACCGATTAAGTTGAAATTTGGTACACATAATATGTATTTCTGAGACCCAAACACGTACGTGAAACGTAAATAAATGAATTTTGAATATCACTTAATGCCCCCCTTAAGTGATATTCAAAATTCATTTATTTACGTATTAATAAGAAAATTTAAAAAAAAGTTTTGCATACTGTACCGTGTGACATATCAAATGAAAGGGCTTGCGAGGATCTCAAATGTGTTTTTTTCATAATTTTAAAATTAAATACTTTTAAAGATATTTCAGAAAATTTATGAAAATTTACCATTGCCTCATCTCCTAACTGCTGAGCCTAAAATTTTGAAAAATATACGGAGAATGGTTCTTTACTCATACATTACAGAAAAACCTTTAAGAAGTCCATGGTCTTAAAATTAAATATTAAATCTCTCAAAATTGTGCGTACAAACTTACATTTGCAGGTGGAATGTATGGGAGACCATGTTTTTCAACTACAATGTTAAGTTTGTTCTTGGGAGGTGCGTAGTCCAACATGCACTTGGCCATTTTTTTGCCATCTTCCCTATTTCACATAATTGTGTTTACCATCAGCTGTGTCAGTATCCATAATCAGCCTTCTCTCCGTGAGAAGGGGAAGGCCGCAATCCACCACGCGGACCCAGTGCGGTTTGGTAGATGTCACATGTCTTCGAAGTTTTAAGGACATGCCGGTTTCCGCACCATGTTTTCCTTCACCGTTTGAGTCAATATCATTCAATGTGAATGTTCCAGATCTCTATACGTTTAACGTAAAGGAGCTGAGGGAGAGTCAAAAAATCACGAAGCAGCAGGACGAAGGAAGAGCCAGGTTCTACAAGGAACTCCGAGAAAAGATCCGGGAGCTGGAACACTACATCAAAGCAAACGTGTGAGTCCTCTCTTAGTTATTTGCGGGAATATCGATTTTAGATGAGTTCATTTGCAAAGGTGGCAACGTCACAAAAAGTTGTCAAATATTTACTTGTTTTGATTAATCTTGCAATATTACTGTATGGAAATAACCAAGATCGCTAACTAGTGAACTAGAATCAAATGATAACATTGTATTTGATGGTGTAACCGTTTTAGTCAAAAATTCATTTTGAAAGTTTCCAAATTACTTTTTTTACTTCGCGCTGTTACGGTATAAATTTTTATTTGGATACTATTTTAAAGAATATTTTATTTCTATCTGAACAGACAGCTGTGCTGCTAGGGAGTTTGTTGCGCCACGTCTTCTTCCCAGCTAAAGCACTAGGAAGTGGTGAAGGGTGGGCGTTTTGGGGGACTGTCTTATGTAATTTTGACGTTCGAAAAGTGCTGATTTTTATCCTAGTTTGAATAAATGACTTTTGAATTTTGAATTATTGAATTTCATAATCAATATAAATACTAGTTCACTAGGAAACCATATTTCCATACAGTAATATGGCCAGATTAATCAAAACGGTGAAATCGAAATATATATTTATTTATTTATCTTCAATTAAGGTATAACCCATAAATTTGTTAGTCTTCCTTAACCTATGTTAGTATAATAGACTAAAACACACAATAACTAATAATACTTAATTACGCCACCTCACGGAGACACCTGGCAACAGTAATGCACTGCGCACAGGTGCAAGGTGGCCTTCAGTCTTACTAGCAACAACGCTCAGAAGGAAGGAAGTATTCCAGTAAAATGCTGGTAGGGATTTTGACCGTGCTTCCGGGATTGTCCTGATAGCCGTGGAATACCGCTCCACTCCTTATAAGCACCTCAGGACATTTTGCTCCCTTGTCGGTTCGACACTTTATGCTAGCGACCGTTTTCGGGGGCCCATTATTGAGTGTGCAAGTCACCCCCTGCCATTTTTACTGTGTATTTTATATAAGATATTGGTCAGGCAGGGGCCACAGTCTTTCCATAGTTCTAGATAACCAGTTCACTTAGCCATCCAAACCGATAATCCAATATCTTTGTTACCATATCTTGCAACAGTCCTGCACTAACCGGCGGTTGTCCTTGGGTGGGATAATCGTCGGTTAGTGCCTCGTTTCAATAGACACGTCTAACGGGCCTCTGCGAGTTGGGTTCGGCCCCTCGTACGCCTTCCAAAGGTCCGAGACCACGAGAAATGTCAAAGACGTAAATATAATAATAATAGTTTATTTCAAAAAATGGCATTGCAAAGTTTTTTTTTTTTTTTTTTTTCGGTACAACGATACAATAAAGACGGGTGAAGTTACTGTTCTCCTAAAGACAATATTTGACATCTAATTGCGACATTGCATTGCCCACTTTCAAAATACACACTCTTAGTATTTAGTTTGACAGATACCTCTCTCTACCAACTGATTCGTTTATTTAAATTGCATTGACTTTTTTTCAATTCTTGTATTGTAAATTCTGTAACAATATTTTGACATTTTATTTGATGTATTATGGGTTTTACCGGAATTCAATCATTTTTAGGGTTTCGCACCCAAAGGGGGCAAACGGAACCCTATTGCTAAGCCTCCGCTGCCCATCTGTCCTTCCGTCCGTTCTGCCTGTCAGCGGGCTGTACTTATCTCATGAACCAAAAATTGAAAATTCTGGGTTTTTTGCTAAATATTTTACGGAACCCTTCGTGTACGAATCCGACTCGAACTGGGCCGGTTTTTTTATACTGTTAATATTATACATATAATTATTTACCTTGATATTATGACACCGCGTGTACCTTATCTACTGCTACATAAGTACTATATTAATGTATTGCTTGTCTATTAGATTTTTGAAGATTGATAAGGAGAAAGAACAACTAGATAATTTGAATATAGCTGAGCCACCTTTTATGCCTTTTCCGAGGGAACAGATTTCTTTTGAGAATGGTAAGTGATCGGCTACTTTCAGCCGAACTATGTATTGTGTAAAAATCTCTCTTCAAGTGGGCTGTCAATATTACAGCTCACTTGAAGAGAGATTTTTACACAAAGAGATTAGATTGTCAATCCCCGGCATCGGGTGGAATGACAGCCACCGTCAAGTTGGCTTCACCGAAGTTTTAACGGGAAGATTTTTACAGTCATTTATCCCAGACAATACATTATACTACATAAAAGTTAGCTTGATCTCTGCGACATATTATGTCAAACTGACATTCCTAGAGTAGGAATTCATTCATTATGTCGGCATGCCCATAAAGTATGACATTGACAGTTACTGTGTTCTATTATGAAATTCTGGACTTCATAGGCGGTGTTTTTACTGACAGCTGTCGCAGAGATCAAGCTATCTTTTGTGAAGTATAATTCAAGTAACAATGCCGCGTGGGACATGATTACGCACGTCAATTTTTTTAATAATCAGGAAATCACACAACTATTCGCGTCAGTTTGGACAACTCCATACTAGTTATTTTAATTTCGTCCCGCATACCGCATGGGATTCGCCTCAGTTTGACCAGGCCGGTCTCGACATATATAGCGATCGCTATACGACCAAATTCGGTCGCAAAGTCGTATTGGCGTCCCTAGACACACGCGACCAGCGCACCGGGCCAGCTATTTAAATATGGAACACATTTTCGTAAACGATTACGACAAATCTGTTTCATTTTGACAGTTCAACAACATTCATTGCGTTATTTACGTTGTTGAGCAGATTTTTTTTCTAACTTATGAAGCAATGGATTAGCAATTTGTTTCAAAACGATTCAGATTCCGATTGATCGTGTATTACGCAATTAGGGTAAGTACAGATAGTGCAATCCACGACGACGCGCCCCACTCCGCGATTACTGTACTGTAAGCTGTAGGTACTTTAGTACGGAGCGGATTGGAGTGGGGCGCGTCGCGTCGTCGTGGATTGCACTATCTATACAGAGCTTAACCTAAAATGTTCAGCCTAAGATTTTCTCATTGCTGGAACCTGGAACTCCTCTCTGTGAGTTCACATCCAATGAAAAACTGCTTACAAAAAACTTTTTGTCCCCAGAACGTGATTTTCAAAGTTATCTCAAGTCGTGTATAACAAAGTCCAGAATTGGTGAAATTAATTTGAGGAAATATAGGTAAGTAGTGTAGGTACAGAAACCACAAAACAAAGATAAATAAATACTACATTATTCACTAAGGGGATAAAGCAGTGTCTAATGTCACGGGTGAATCAAGTTTTAATGTTGGGGTTTCAAAGAAACAACCACATCTGTTATCTTGTACTATTTATTTATTGAATGAATAATTCTAGAATAAGCGCATATTATTATGAGATATTTATTTTATTTTATTTTTACACTTTTAAGAAAGTTTCTGTAAGCTTTCTAATACATGTAAATGGTAACGAAGTAGTAAACATCTGACAATTGCTAATTACAAGCTTCCACATTTCAAGTCGCATTTCTCACGAGCCGAATTTGTGCAGAAATAAGCTATTTTTGTGAAAAGATACGTATCAATGAAGTTTGCATAATTAAAAATAATGATAATATAGAATTTATTAAAAGTTTTTGTGATGAGACAACAACACTTACTGATTGGTACGGATCACGAATATGTGTATTACGAGGCGTACAAAGAATAATTTATGACAATGAAAAGACTATACTTAATTATGAATGACTTTCATTTTTACTGCCATCCAGTGGTCATGCTGGAGTTCGCAGAATGGTAAATAATATCATACTATTGGCCAAGTATCGACCAGGATTTCCAAGAATAAGTCAAAAAATTTATGAAATGTCAATTTTCTTTACATTAAAGAACAGTTAGAACATACCACAATGGCTTCCTCGGCATTTGAAAAGATATATTTAGATGTGGGTCCTTTAGAGAGTGTCGAAAGTGGGTGGTTGTAATATATTGACTATGCAGTGCGAGTTAACAAAATTTGTTCAAGCTATTCCTTTGCAAAACAAAGAAACGGTGTCCATTGCAGATGCATTTTTAAGACAGTTCATATTATGATTTGGTATTCCGGAAAGGTTACCATTTTGGTGCTTCAGTTTTAACAACACAGTCCATTCAGAAACTAATTATACGCCATATGAACTTGTTTTCGGTAAACTTTGTCAAAAACCTGATAGCATTTGCGATACGGTAGATCCGTTGTACAATATAGATAATTATCCATTACAATTAAAATACAGGTTACAGTTAGCTCATGCCGATGCAAAGAATAATTTGTTGTTAAATAAACATAAACGTAAGGAAATACATGATAGATCTGTCAATTCAACAATATATGGGAAAGATGATTTAGTTTTATTAAAAAATGAAGCACGTAATAAATTAGATGCGCTTTTTGAAGGTCCTTATACAGTTGAGAAAGATTTAGGTTGTAACGTAAAAATTATTAAAAATATTAAAATAGAATTAGTACATAAAAATAGGACTAGGCCCTTTTGTCAATAGATATGATGTAAAGTAAGATTTCATTTTAGATAACATTGCGATGAATAATAATGATAAGGATAAATAGGTACCTATGTACCTATGTGTTTGTAATAAGTAACAATAAATAAAAAATAATAATACACTTATAACTTTATAGATATTATTTTAAATTAAGTACCTAACTAATAATAAATTTAGTAAAAAGATTTTTCACTCTTCCCAGGATTAATAAGGATTGCTCCGATTATTCTTCAGACAACGCTTAATCAACCACGAACGGCTTTTGTTTTTTTTTTTTTTTCTTGGAAAATTATTGAAAATTATTGAAAAAAAATAGTTGTATATCGACAAAACTTTGCAAAAAGAAGTCCCTATTAGTAAAGGAAGTAATGATAACAACGCTAATGCAGACGAATATGAATCTGATATGGAAAGTGACTCTTCATATAAATCATTAGTTGAAAACAACCAAGATACGTCATCCTGGTCTGTATCTTCAGAAGCACTGTCAAATGTTCCGTTTGGTGTCAGAGTAGAAGACGGGAAATTGATGTTAGGTTCTTTTCGTATAACGATCAGCGATGAGTATACTCGTATCATCGTGGCTGGACGCAAATACTGAAATACGACTGGTTTAAAACAGTTGCTGTTGAAAAAGAACGTAGATTTAAGTTTGGTTACAGAGAGTGATATGAAACATTATAAGTCGATGTTACTTGATAAAAACGCACATCGACGAGACTAGTAAACCAATAAAAAGTAATAAAGGTCAAAAATATTTGCAAATTATTAAGGCTCCATTCAAACTACAAAGTACAATTCAGGACCACCAATCGAAGGGAAAAGGACTGTCCTTAACAAAACTGTGGAAGAAAAACGTAGATTTTGTTTATTGGGATGATCCAAATGAACTGGTGGATAGGTTAAAATTATTGATTGCATCTCGAGATGCTGGTAACACAGGATTAGGTAATTAAATTATATCTATCATTGAATAATTGCGTGAAAGTAAAGTTATAAATAAATAAATATTTTAAAATGTGTTTATTTTACTATCAGCCTCTCGATACACTACACCTTAAACATGAACGTAGACAAATTCGGACACTACATTCAAAAAAGAATGCGTTTATCAGAGTTATTTGAGTTTAATGAGAATGCATTGTTAAAATCAGAAAACGGAGATTTTGATTTAAAAACATCAAGACTGAGAGGAATTAGATCTCCACTAAGCAGACGATGCTGTGAACAAGGATTATGTAGATCGCTTGAATGCTAACACGTTAAAAGAATTAAATAATCTGGTTGTGAACAAGGATTATGTAGATCAATTGAATGCTAATAATGTCAAAAGAATTAAACAATATGATTGGTGCATTGCGTTCTCAAATCAAAAAAGACGCAAAGGGTACAGTTCAGGCTACTTTAAAAGCAAAGATACCCGAGGTTTCAACTCATTTGCAAGATAAATTTTATACTAAAGCAGAGGTTGATAAATTACTTAAAAAAACTCTGTAATGGCAAAACAGCAAATTGTTAATGAAATACACAAAGCAGCACGAAGAAATTTCTTTAGACGTCCTGTCATTCTAAAGTGGGTCGATGACTTGTGGCAAGCTGATCTGATGGACATGCAAAACCTGAGAAAATATAATAAAGGTCACAATTACATTTTAGTGGTGATTGACTGCTTCTCAAAGTACGCTTGGACAGAGCCGTTAAAATAAAAAAATAAACTTGATGTTACTCATGCATTTAAACAATTACTGATTAACAGCAATCGCAAACCTGTTAATTTACAAACTGTTAGGGGAACAGAATTTTATAACAACTCATTTCAAATGCTTATGTAGACGTACAATATTAACCATTACTCATCATTTTCTACGAAAAAACCTTCGATCGTAGAGCGACTGATTAAAACTCTTAAAAATAAATATTTTAGTTTGAATGGAAACTACGAGTATAAGTGGTTAGGTATACCGTTAGAAGTTACGTCGAGGATATATAACAACACAAAACATCGTACTATTAAATTTAAACCAATCGAAGTAAATAAATCTAGTGAGTCAGTTATACAAGAAAATATTTGAAAAAAAGCCTTAAATCATGTAACCGTCCGTAGAAAACCTAAATTCAAAGTAGGTGACTTTGTACGTATCAGTAAATACAAACACAATTTTGAGAAAGGTTATACACCTAATTGGTTGACTGAAATATTTACTATCAAAAAGATTAATCATACCATGCCAGTAACATATCATATAGAAGATCAGCGAAACTGGTATTGGGAACTTTTTACGAGCAAGAACTTCAAAAATCTTACTATCCTGGTATTTATTTGATAGAAAGAGTTAAAAAATAAAAGGAACAAAAAAAATTGTGAAATGGTTGGGTCTAAACAACGAAGAAAACAGTTGGATCGACAAAACTGCAATAGTGGATTAAATAATTATAAAAAAATTATTTCTTTCATTAAACTTTGGACAATGCAAGGGAATGAACTTGTTAATACGTTAATTAACAATCTACCGTTCGAACTTCATTTACCAGGTTACAATTATTGTGGTCCGGGAACAAAACTCCAGAAACGTTTACTACGAGTTGACCGAGGTGTAAATAATCTGGACGAAGCTTGTATGCATCACGACATTGCTTATGCAAACCATACAGACCCAATCGTCATAAAGCTGATTTACAACTACTAAATATGGCTAAACAAAGACTTAAATCGAAAGATGCTGGGAAAAGTGAAAAACTTTGTTCATGGTTAGTGAGCAAAGTTATGAAAGCCAAACTGAAATCTCGTTCCGGGGTTAAAACGTTTAAAAGTTTCGTGTCAAAAATAAAGAAACTGAAACCAAAGGACAGTAAAACTTTAATTAACGCTGCTTACTCAGTAACAAACAAAATATTTCCAAAGATTCAGAAAATTCGAGCACCGTGAGGGACCCTTACCAAAGACTGGAGGTATTCTACCTTTAATCACAATCTTTGTGGGCTTATCAGCTTTACGAACTTTAGCTGGTGGTGCGGCTGGTATTGCAAAAACTGTTATTGTTAACGATTACAAAGCAGGTCAGCAAAATTTGCGAGAAACACCAGCATGTCGATTCTGTAAAAATCTCTTGAAAACTTGCGTGGAGTTAGCTGTCAGTGTCATCTTATTGATGCTAGGGATTGACCAAGCATTATATGTATTTACAATCATAATCGAGATTTTAATTAAATTTTATATTATTTATTATAGGTAACGCGCTTTTGCCTCAGGCTATTTATATTAAGGACTAGTCTAGAAACAAAATAGAATAAAACAATATTGAGTTTCTGACTGATTATCTGTTTTGCTGTTTTATTTAAAACCTTTCTAAATAGCAATGTTTACACACTTAAACACTTACTGGCTTTAAAATACTTAATATAAAATTATCAATAAAATTAGCATTAAAAATGTAATTAAAATCTCGATTATGATTGTAAATGTAATGCTTGGTCATCCCTAGCATCAGGTGGGATGACACTGACAGCTCACTCCATAATCACTTCACCTAAGTTTTCACGCTGAGATGGTTACAGATAGCACTGCTGTACTCCGAGCGAAAAGAAGTTTTCTCGACAAAATTCTTCCACATTGCTGACAACGGACAAAGTGCCCAAAAGGCTCGGAGCATTACCACGCTGTATAGCATTGCTGATTTTTTAACCAAGAAATAGGCCATCCCTCTGGTCACGAGGGATGGCCTTACGAGTTTGACTTTACCATGCATCAAACATATCGTGCTTAAGAACGATACAACCTGCCAACACACACACGGTTATCCTACTTGGTTGTTTCAGGGTCTGTGGAGGGATTCTGAACCTGGATCTGATCGTGACTCCGCCGCAACCAAAACGCATGCGATACGGGGTTACAATAACCACATGTAAGTGTGACAATTGCATACCTTTTTTTTTTTTTTTTTTTTTATTGGGTGGGAAATCATCAAATGACGTCTCCCGCTCGCTGGGTGGAGCGGGAGGGCGTGTCAGACTCTTACTGACTAAAACCCACCCGTGTTCCTTCTCTTGCCTGTGCAATGCCAGGGGGCCACGGTATCCCTTTCGGACTTTCCCGCAACCCCGGCAGGCAATGGTCTCATCGGACCCCTTCACTCGACATTTGCTCACCTACGTTTTTATTACCAGAGGTACCGTGATACCCAGCAATTGGTCTGTGGAGGTTTGAAATGAAATTAAATTAAATGAAATTTTTAATAAGGATGATGACTAAAAAAATGTTTTTTGTCCGTCATGAAGACTAGGAAAAAATAACGTACACGTATTTTTTATTTTTTTACGTTATCAAAAGATTACGGCGATACATTGAGTTATAATGTGCCATGACGTCACGAGTACCTATGTAGATTTTATACATACTTGTGACGTAGCGACCCCCACTCCCCAGCTTTAATGCGTTGTATCTAAGTCATTTTTTTATTAATATGATAAAGCAAAAAAATACGTGTATTATATTTTTTTTTATCTGACTGACGGACTAAATAGTTTTTTTTTTTTTTGACCCAGGCATCATCCCTATTCTGTAAATAGGATATTGGAATCACTTTTACACGTCCTCTTAAAAAATTGATTAAAAATTAGCTAGATGATTTCGGGGTTTCCTATCTGACTACTCTAAGAAAGGCCGAAACAAACTCAAGGTCACAGTCTCTTTTAAAGTCCAGACGTAATCTTGGTCAGGCCGTTTGAAAGGCCGACGCCCCATATAAATGCTATCAGCTACATCTGTACACTAATTACATAATACACGATCTATCGGAATTTTAATCGTTTTTTAACAAACAAATTATAGGTAAATATTTACTAATACTAGTATTTTTTTTTTTTAATATATGTGTGTATGTATTTGTATGTATGTTTATTTTATATAGAATAGTTTTGTTTTGAGTTTTAATTTAAATTTTCTTGTTTCGACTTTTCTACACACTGTGTCTACATATCCAATCCTACTTTCCTCTCGCAGGTCTGCTGGAAGAAATTTTGTAAGAAATAAGCAGTACCTTTGTGTTCTTTTATGTTAATATTGTGTCCTGTTAAGTGTTTTGTGTGTACATAAATAAATAAATAAACAAAACAGAGGAGGCCCGAGTTCCAGGTTCCAGCAGTGAGAAGATCTTAGGCTGAACATTTTAGGTTAAGTCGAGAAATATCTCTTAAACTGCCGGTATCCTCACGATGTTTTCCTTCACCGTTTTTGCAGCAAGTGATAATAATACAATACGCACATGAATCCGAAAAGTCAGAAGTGCGTGCCTTGGGTTTGAACTCGCGACCTATGACTTGGCAGTCCGACGGTCACACCACTAGGCTATCACTTAAGACTAGCAGATTCGGCTGTGCGTTGTCTGATAAAAAGACAGTAAAAGAAAATCAATTTAAATTAAACGAAGGTTTTATTTACAAGAACTATATTTTATGCCAACTTTAAACCTTTACCATTACATACCTTTTTTTTTTTTTTGGGTGGGAAATCATCAAATGACGTCTCCCGCTCTGGGTGGAGCGGGAGGGCGTGTCAGACTCTTACTGACTAAAACCCACCCGTGTTCCTTCTGTTGCCTGTGCAATGCCAGGGGGCTACGGTATCCCTTTCGGACTTTCCCGCAACCCCGGCAGGCAATGGTCTCATCGGACCCCTTCACTCGCTGACACTCTTTGAGGCGCGCGTGGAACCCGGGCCTGGTCCTTACCGGGCGGCGAGCTACCCATTGCCCACCGTCCGCAAGCCCGCGCCTACGGTGGCCGGGAATCAGCGATTGAGTCCCGACGCCCAGGGCGTCTCCTCCTGCGGCGGCTAGGGGCGTGAGGGCGCGAATTTTGCCTCTCCCTCACGCGTTCCGCCTCTGAAAACACATGGCCTCGGACTTGTGCAAGGTAACCTCGAGTCCCAACTGCCGGATTCTGGCCACGATTGTCGCAACCCCGTGTGTCGCTAGTTCGGCCGCCAGCGTCAGCGTAACAAACGACGCTGACGCCACTGGGGAGGTCGGCGCGCAGCACCCAGTCGTATCCGATGTCCCACAGATGCGGCCCCAGGACCGATCCCTGTGGGACACCGCACGACATCTCTCGCCGGTTCCACTCTCCCTGGTGACCGGGGTAGATGATGGCCCTGTCCGTCAAATAGGCCTCGACCACACGACAGAGGTAGGTCGGCATCCCGTGATACCGGAGTGCCTCCCTGATGCAACTCCAGGGCAGGGTATTGAAGGCGTTGGCGATGTCTAGAGACACCGCCAAGACGACCCCACCCCGAGCCACCGCATCCCCCGTCGTGAGGGCTCGCACGCGCATGATGGCACCCACCGTGGAGCGCCCCCTGCGTAAACCAAACTGGCTCTCCGCCAAATCCGGCCCCACCCGCACCAGCCGCCCGACAAGGCGGTCTGCAATTACTTTTTCAAAGAGCTTGCCCACCTCGTCGAGCAGCACGATGGGCCGGTAGGTGGACGGAGAGTCCGCAGGGTGCCCCGGCTTCTTGATGAGGACCAGTTTCCCCATCTTCCAACGAAGCGGGAACTGGCCCCTCTCCAAGCATGCGCTTAGGAGCCCCCTTAGTCGAGGCCCGAGAGCCTCTGAGGCCAGGACCCAGGCTTTCCCAGGTAAGCCGTCGGGTACCGCCACCCTCATCTCTACCTCGGTCACCTCCAGAGCATCGTCGTCGTCGTCGGCGGCGTGGTCCGCATCGGGCACCGCAGTAGGCGGAACCACGGGCGGGGCGGCATGTTCCCCTCTAGAAGGGAACAGAGCGCTCACCACGTCCCCCACAAGCTTCGGCCGGAGACTCTGCGTCAGCAGCGGAGCCCATGGGCGGAGTTTCTCCCGCACCATTTTGTATGGGCGTCCCCACGGGTCTCTGTTCAGAGTCTCCAGCGACTCCTCGCGGGCCAGTGTCCTGGCCCGCTGGATTTCCGCTTGGAGGGCGGTCTTCGCCGCTCTGTACACCTCGTACAGCTCCGCCTGAATGGCTTCCGTATCCGGAGGTCGAATACGGAGCCTGCGGTGCATGGTGTACCGGCGTCGCGCAGCAACGCACGCATTGCGCAGTGTCGTCAGCTGTCGCGGCCACCAGTACACCTGGCGCGAAGCACGTCCGGGCTGGACCCGGGGCATTGCCACGTCACATATCTCGGACATCACCTCCCGGAACCACTCAAAAAAAGTCAAATAATTTATTTCAATTAGGCACAAAAAAGGCACTTATGAACGTCAACATTTACAAAAAAAATTGATTCTAGTCGATTGACTCCGCCTCGTCATTGATGTCGGCAGGCCTGTCCGGTGATGACACCCAGGCCTGCACGATCGAGGCTTCCAGGAGGAGCTCCCGGTCCAGCTGCTTCAGCGCCCACCTCGGACCACTCGGTGCCTGTCGGACCAGCGCGCTCGAGGTCTGGGCGGAGACGTCAAACCGGATGTACCGGTGATCGGAATACGTCTCCACCCCCTCCATGACGCGCCAGTCAATGACACGCGGCGACAGAGCGGGGCTGGCGAACGAGATGTCCACCACCGATTCACCCCGCATCCGCACACACGTGGGGACAGAACGCCGGTTAATGACGACCAGGCCTGTCTCCAGCGCCCAGTCCTCCACCATCCTGCCCCGTGTGTCCGTATACCGGGAACCCATTCTTGGCATTAAAGTCCCCGAGGACGAGCACGGGGAGGGAACAGAACCCGACGACGACGACTCTCAACTCCGCAAGGGAGTTGTGGAACTCGGCGAGAGTTCGGTTCGGGGAGAAGTATGCCCCTACCACGAAAATCTCCCCGAACCGTGCTGCAACGCAACCCCGTCCTCTCCTAACAGCCTCGAGGGACGGGGTACCGGCGGCGGCCGACGAAATTAGGGCCACTGAGCCGCTCAGGTCCTCCACCCAGTCATCCCTGGGCGGGTACATTACATACCTATGAATGTAAAATACTATACAATATGTATGATTAAAATTGACAATGTGATCACATCCATTTATAGGGTTCCCTACTCAGAGCATGCCATAAACAGGGTGTTTTTTTATGGAATACGTGAGGGTTTATGGCAAATACCTAATAAAAAAAAGGTAAAATATGTTATTTTTAGTGGTATGGAATCGCTAGTGCGCGACTCCAGAAAAAAACAACTGGGTGGTTTTTGTTTACCATTGGTCTCATAATATGGCCCACTTTTTACCAGATTCGGTCCCTCAATCTTGCACGGAGGAGCTCGTGGCTAAGTAATAACAGCCGAACGGGTCGATCCATCAGGTTAAGCGACGCTTGCCGGGGTTGGTCCGTGGATGGGTGACTATCTTTACATACTTAGACTCCTCCGTGCTTCGGAAAGCACGTTTAGCCGTTGGGTCCGGCTGTCATTCGTGAATCTTTGACAGTCGTTACGAGTCGTCAGAAGGCCGAAAATTTGACGACCAGTCTTACCAAGAGGTATCATATTACCCAGTTACTGGGTTGTGGAGGTCAGATAGGCAGTCACTCCATGTAAAATTCAGCTGCATCCGGTTGGACTGGAAGCTGACCCCAACATGGTTGGGAAAAGCCTAGGGAGATTTATTGGTCCACCAATTTTAAACCAACTTAAAAAATAAAAGTTTATCTATTCCCACATATGTTTTCCTAAAAACTAATTATCTTAAGCCTTGTCCACAATAAAACATATTTGTAACACGACAAGGAAAAGTTATCAACAAGTATCAGAAATGAAACAAAACTGTTTTAGACACATGTTATCAAACATGTTTTGCAACTTATGCCGCAATGCAAACAGTCTTGTTGGCATTGCGGCAGAAGTTGCATTCACGACTCAACATCGAGAACATAAGAGTGTGGATTGGATTGCTCTCTTTTCCACAAAACAGTTTTGTCAAACACCCTGTTTCTTTATTTTATATTTATTATTTCTGTGTCTCGGAAAACACGCTAAGCCGTTGGTCCCGGCAGCCATTCGTGGATGGTTGACAGTCGTTACGGGAAGAAGCCCTAAAGTCTGACAACCAGTCTTACCCAGGGGTATCTTATACCCAGTTACTGCCATGGGTTGTGGAGGTATTCAGCTGCATCAGGTTAGACTGGGAGCCGACTCCAACATAGCTTGGAAAAGGCTAGGCAGATTGTTGTGGTTTTATATTTATTATTTCCAATACAGATCAATGATCAATTTTAAGCTAAAGACACATTCTCTGTCGGTTTTGTCTTTTGGGCAATTAGAGTCTTCTTCAATCTTTTCCAGAAGATTGGTCTCTCGACTTCGTCTTTCGGCCATACGATGTAGGTTTTTGTTAACATCAGGTAGTGTAGTGTGTTTGGTCGGAGGCGGCGTGGGATGTCTTCTAGAAGAACGAGGGTCAGGTCTTCTCTCCGAGTTTCCAGGAGCCTGGAATGAGAAGGAAATAATTAGCGATGATAGAGACTGCCCCGTTGGTTTAGTGGTAGTGGTAGCAAGCGCGACGACTTAGCGTGGGGTATACTTAGGGTTGCCAACTTTTTTATATCAAATATAGTATTTTTGAAGCCTGAAAAAAATAGGAAGATGGCGGAAAAAAAAATTTGGTATGTTTCAAAAAAATATCTTTAAATGCATATTTTTGCTACTTTGAGCTTTTATCAACAGATTTTTTTTTAATGTCTCATAACTAATTTTATTAAGGTTTCAAAATACCATTAATAGTAATAGTAATAGTATTTTATTTCGCAAATATGGGTTTTACATACAGGTCTTAAGATTAAGTACATAATTATAGCTCAGCCACATTTTACCAATCGGCATGCAAAATTAGATTAGATTATTTATATCATTCTTATCACAATTAAGTATATCAATTTTTAATTTTTGAATTATTATTTAAATCATCAAATTAATAAAAATAAAAAATTAAATATGTGTAACAAAAGAAAATACATTATTATCATTAGAATATTTGACATGTCATTACAATTAACAATATTATTATTACAATTCGAATGTCAAGAACCAAAATTAGAATGTCAAATATCAAAATGTAAAAAAAAAAAAACCAAAACTGTCAAAGAATATAAATGTCAAAAATCAATGTCAAACATGAAATATAAAAAATAAAAAAAAAATAACATAAATTTATCTTAATTATAATACCACAATCAAAACTCCCATTAGGAAAAGCTTTTATCATCAAAAAAATCTTTAATTGAATAGTAACATTTTTCTAATAACAATTTAGTTAACTATTTTTTGAATACTGAGATGGGTAATACTTTTAGATTTATTGGTAATTTATTATATATGAGAGGACCCATGGAAAAAATATTTTTTTTAAGTAAGGACGTTTTGTAACCGCCTGTATAAAGTTGACTTATATATTGAGACCTCATTGGTCCTTGATGTAAACAAATTACTGTTCATCTTAACAAATAAGGCAACTTCAAGAATGTACAAAGAAGGTAGTGTTAGAATCTTCAGTGATTTAAAAATTGGTTTACAGCCTTCTATGGGTTTAAGCCCTGTCATCGATCGAAGACAACGTTTTTGGGCCCTAAATATTTTATCTCTCTCACTACAGTTTCCCCAGAATATAACACCGAACCTTAGTAATGAAGCAACCAAACCATGATATGCTGTCACTAGCGTGTTCATATTTAACTTTTTTGAGAGATTGTACAGAATATATGCGGTTTTGCTCAATTTTTGGCACACAATTTCAGCATGGTCTTTCCAGGTCAATTTGTCATCAATATCTACTCCCAAAAATTTTGTAACTGAAGTGGTATCTACTATTTCGTCTTTATATTTAGTTACAATATAGTTTGGCCTCAGTCGTTGGTAGAAATGCATTACTTTGGTTTTTTGTAGATCCAATCTATTATTTTTTCAAGTGTATCATTTATCTCTCTTTCGTATTGAGTATTATTTTTACATTCAATTATAGCTGTGCTGTCGTCAGCAAATAAAGTCATAGGATGATGTATTTGACAAGGTAGGTCGTTAATATAAAGTAAAAACAACAATGGCCCAAGTACACTGCCCTGCGGGACTCCGAATTTAGTTATTCTAACATTGGATAGATATTTCAATTCGCGTTTAGTTTTGGGACATATTCTCGAAATTTCTGTAAATTGTTTTCGATCCGTGAGATAGGACTTTACTAAATTTAGGACATTGCCCCTTATCCCATAGTGATGAAGTTTATTTAAGAGGATGTCATGTTTTACATAATCGAATGCTTTCGTCATGTCTGTGAATATTGCACATACAGGATTTTTTTTATCCACATTGTTCATTATCACTTTTAATAAATCAAATATCGCCATATTATTTTTTTTCATTAATTTAGCTTTTAATGAGATTAATACTGGCCCTATTGCGATCATTTCGCCATTTTGTATTTTCGCCTACATTTTTTTTTTTAGATATTATAGTATTTTGTCGCCTAATATAGCAATAAAGTATATTATATAGTAGGGTAGACAACCCTAGGTATACTAGTCAAATAAGTGTTATTATTTTCGCAGTAACATTGTGGAGTCTGGATTTTTCAAGTCAATTCAATTATTCAATTCGGAATACATCCATATTGTATTAGTAATAGAACTTAGAAACTATGTTAATAGCATTAAAATCACAACCATTAGACGATCAAAAACAAAAATTAAATTAAAATCTATATTAAAATCAGAATTTAATTAGAATTACATCAAAATTAAATTACAATAAGAACAAAACTAAATTAAATCGAATTAAAACAAAATTAAAATTTGTAATTCTTCATTCTTTATGATAGTCCAATCCACGACGACGCGCCCCACTCCGCTCCGCTCCGTACTAAAGTACAGCTTACAGTACAGTCGGTCTATTCTGTAATAATCTCACGGTGAAAACTTAGGTGAAGTGAGCTTAAAGTGAGCTGTCATTCCACCTGCTGCTACGGACTGACAGCTCACTCCGAGCTCACTTCACCTAAGTTTTCACGGTGAGATGGTTACAGAATAGCACTGCTGTAATCGCGGAGTGGGGCGCGTCGTCGTGGATTGCACTATCTGTACACCAAGCATTTAAACAGTGACAAATTCAAAATATTATATTTCACATAAACCTACAAGGGCACTTATGAAACGTCAGAAGCTAGGTGCACGGTTCCAATTGGTCGTTTCCTATGGAGAAGAGCCGGCAAGTCAAAGTCAAAGTCAAATAATTTATTTCAATTAGGCACAAAAAAGGCACTTTTGAACATCAAACTTTACAAAAAATAATAAAACTGATTCTAGTCGCCCATTCCAAAAGGTAGTTTTCGTATGGAGAAGAATGGGCAAGAAACTCCACCGTTACTCTTTTTTAAAAAATCATTATATCTTGTATACACTTATTATATAATTATATGTGAAGACAATGCACCTAGAATAAGATTACTATACCACGATAGGTAAAAAGAATGAAAAATGAAGGAATGACATAATTATGTGATAGATGCATGGTGCTCACATACTTACAAACATTTTAAATTTTACTATATTTCTAACATTATAATAAGTAATACTAATAATAATAAGTCAGTGTGTGAGTTCAAATAATCACAAAAAATAAAATAAAATAAATATTTAAGAAAAAAAAAAAAAAAATTATACAATTAAATTAGCAACCAGTTCGATTTTGTCTAGATTCTGAATTGTCCTATGGAGCAGGACCAGCATGTTTCCAAGCATTTTTATCTTGGATATAATCCTCTAATTTGTAATATGCTTGTTTACAAAGTGTACTTTTTATATGATTTTTAAATTTTCTTTCATTTAATTCTAATATATCACAAGGTATTCTGTTGTAACATTTAACACAGTACCCCATAAAAGATGTGATGCAAGAAACACCAAACACCAAATACGCATAGAGTCCATGTACAGATAGCAGCACGTCAACCTACCCGAAACTGTCAAATTCTCCCAAACAACTTTGAACCTTATATTTTAGTGATAAAGTTGAAAATCTATTAAAGAAATTTGACAGATTGTAGTAGGTTGGTGTTCTGGCGTCTGTACAAAGGTGAGCTTTAGGCGATGATAACCGATTTTTAATGATTTTATACTGAAGATCGTCTAAACGAGTATTGTTAATGATTTGGAAATAATATATATGTTGAATTAGAGCATTTTCTTAATAACTTAATATACCAATATTTTAGATTATGTTTATATTACATAGTGAAATTAATTTGTAAAGTTATGTCTAACGCGGATAAAAAACTGAGAATTACGGAAAATTTATCGAGCGTATTTTTCTGAAAACTTCACCATTTTAAAGATAATTTAATTATTGATCTTTTAGTGTAATTTTTTTACTAAAATATCTTTTCTTTTATGTTAAATTAATTAATAATGCGTCTAATTTGGGACAGCGCTCCTTGGTGAGTGACTCCTATTAGGTACTGGCTGGACGTACAACGCGTTACGTGAGCTCAGTCGCAAGCTAACCACTCAAAGTCACTGGCATATATCAAGTTGCAATTAAATACGCTTATGGGACTCAAAACATAATTGAAGCAATGTGTGTACAAGTTCGTACCACTAAAGATGAGACTTACACACCACGTGGATTGACTTGCGCAGTAGATAATTTATGGGTCTCTTTAGTGGTATGAGGTCCCCGCCGAGGCGTCATCGGGGCGGGGGAAAGAGCGGCGGGAGGCGGGGTCAAGTCTCACCTTTCGTGGCCCTTATTGTACACTTTACACCTCTGTCCACCCTTTCGAAGAATACAGGCGTAATATTATGTTAGAGATCCTTGTCCAATTGGATGAATGCGTTAATGACACCCATTCATCAATCAACAACAATAAGTAAGCCAATCGCTGTCCACTGCTGGACATAGGCGTCTCTGAAGTTGGCTCTTAACACCCAGTTCTCCACCTTCCACATG
Organism: Xanthia togata; assembly: GCA_963853775.1. NCBI lineage: Eukaryota > Metazoa > Arthropoda > Insecta > Lepidoptera > Noctuidae > Xanthia > Xanthia togata. The sequence goes on along the minus strand of OY970817.1, from coordinate 5,264,997 downwards.
CAGTCCTAGCCTCTTTTTTAAGGTCGCCAGTCCATCATTGCTTGTGGGCATCCCATGCTTACTGATGCGTGGTCATCGTGATTAAAACTAATATAGTGTTGCAATGGTGGTTAAAAAGCTTACCTATGCTGTGCCAGGTGCATCTCAAACTGGCACCACTGACTGAGTAGGAACCTCTGAGAAAGGATCAGCATTATAGACCTGGAGCGATCCATGCAGGATACTATGTTCTCTAGTATCGAGAGACCCACCTGGAATACGAATAAATAAAGATTTTAAGCAGTTCAATACAGAAAATATAAAAAATAAACTTAAGCCAGTCTCTGCACCCCTAGCCGTCGCAAGATACTCCCTGGGAGTCGGGAATTACAGGCTAATTCCCGGCCGCCATAGGCGCGTGCCTGCGGACGGTGAGCAATGGGTAGCTCGCCATCCGATAAGGACCAGCCGTGCTATTCTGTAACCATCTCACCGTGAAAACTTAGGTGAAGTGAGCTCGGAGTGAGCTGTCAGTCCCTAGCAGCAGGTGGAATGACAGCTCACTTCACGCTCACTTCACCTAAATTTTCACCGTGAGATGGTTACAGAATAGCACTGCAGGCCCGGGTCGACGGCGCGTTGTGTTCCACGCGCGTGTTAAAGAGATGTCAGCACAACTGACGGGGTCCGCTAAAGCCGATGCCTGCCGGGGTCGCGGGAAAGTTCGAAGGGGATACCGTGGCCCCTGGCAACGTACAGGCAACTGAAGGAACACGGATGGGTTTTAGTCTGTCTGACACGCCCTCCCGCTCCACCCAGAGCGGGAGAAGTTATTTAATAATTTTCTACCGAAAAAAAAAGGAAAGCCAGCCTCCGTAAAAGAGTAAAATGTGCTAGGCACTTTTTCGGATTGTCATGATTCGGTACAGTCAGGTGCCAAAATATTGGCTGTGCTAAATTATGGCGACCTGAACAAATATGAGGAAATGTTCTGAAATCACCATAAGAGCGTTCAATCTAAAAGTTGGCAACGTCGCATATAACTGTCAAATATTTACCTGTTTTGATAAATTTGGCAATAAGACCGTATGGAAATACGAAATATCGCTTAGGTCACTAAGACCTAAAATATTATTAATGAATTGGTTGGTGTAAAAGGGCATTTGAAAAGTTTCCAAATATTTTATTTACATCTAAACTTAAATATTCAGTATTACGATATTTAACTATTGCATTTCACAATCAATATTTTAGTTATAATATAAATATAGTATAAAATTTATTTTCAGAAAAAACACATTTAAGGTTCACAAAACAATTTTCCAACTAAAATGAACATTACAGAAAAAAGTGTATCGTTGGTGCCTGTGCTAATGACACCAGAAAAAAAAGTTACACTAGTTAGCGATGTTTCACATTTCCATACAGTTATATTGCCAAACTCATCATCTGCCTAACCTTTTCCCAACTACGTTGGGGTCAGCTTCCAGTCTAACCGGATGCAGCTGAATACCAGTATTTTATATAGAGCGACTGCCTATCTGACGTCCACAACCCAGTAATTGGGTGATACGATACCCCTTGGTATATATAGACTGGTTGTCAGACTTCTGACGACCTGTAACGACTGTCAAAGATCCACGAATGACAGCCGGGACCAACGGCTTAACGTGCTTTCCGAGGCACGGAGGAGTCTCGGTACGTAAAGAAGGCCACCCATCCACAGACCAACCCCGGCAAGCGTAGCTTAACCTGACGGATCGACCCGTGCGGCAGTTATTACTTAGCCACGACCTCCTCCTCATTTTATATTGCCAAATTAATCAAAACAAATATTTGGGAGCTATTTGCGACGTTGCCCACGTTCAGATTTTTTTTATATATTTCAGAGAATTTGTTTTTGTGGCCGTTCTATTAATAAATAATCTAGTAACAGATCCGGTGATGTTCAGGGTACCTATAGCAATGAAACGCGAATTACGTCTTTCTTGTTTAATATGGCACTCATAGTTCTTTGTAAAAATGTCTCCTTTTCTAGACTTTCCATTAAGAATTTTCCAGTAGCAGCCTGAAGTCTATATTTGCGCCCGGTTGGTGGCAATAGGATCACCCCTTAATTTAAGGCGGCAGCTTTTAAACAGCTGGCTAAACTCGGGTGTACAATACAGGGTAGACTTTTATGTGCCTACTCCTTCGCGCGATGTTAAATTCAAATTCAAATTCAAAAGTCATTCATTCCAACTAGGCTGAGAATCAGCACTTTTCGATCGTCAAAATTACATAAGACAGTCCTCCAAAACGCCCACCCTTCACCACTTTCTATGCTGGGAAGAAGTGGCGCAACAAACTCCTCAGAAGCACAGCTATATGTTCAGTTAGAAAAAAAAAATCTATGTCTATTCTAGATCTAATAGTATGCAAAATAATTTACATTACGCAACACAAAACATAATTTAAATTATAAATTAATAGTCATATGACAGCTAGCACACGCCAATATACCAACCAAAAACATCGAGAACTATATATTTAAATAAAAGCCACCAGCCATAAAGGGCGGTTATATTTTCAGATACCTCTTTAAAAAAAAACAGAAAAAATGGTACTTACAAGAAAATCCCGTTCGTGAAGACAAGCGCTGATGCTGCACTCCTGCTCCATATGAGGCAGCAGGTGATCCAGCACCCACCCGCGATCCTCATTACAGTACGATACGAACACGTCGTAGTTAAAGATCGTGTTATCTGGAATAAAAAGAATAAAGTTACTTTTCACTTCTTATGCTCTGAAAGTGCTTATTTGTGCAGGATATAGGCTGCACAAAATCGAATTTTGTGCACTAGTGCATTAACGTATCTACTCATAAATGTATCTATTTTAAGGCAAAGAAAATGAGCCATACAGCCAAAAGCAGAGTTTACAACTCGTCCACAAAACCATTTTATCCTCGACATTACTATCAGCCCTCACCTTCGTCTCGGGCTGCTAAAAGTCTCGGATAAAAATGGTTCGTTTTGTGCACTAGTTGTAAAATCTACTATTATCAGCCTGTTTGTGCTACTGCAGAGCAAAAGGCTCTATCTCATACACACAAAGAACATATATAAAAACATGAGTAGGTACGAAGAGGACTCCTAAGTACTATAGTCAGCCGATAATGTACCACTCCTGGGACACAGGCCTCCTCTCTATGAGAGGGCGTTGGCCATTATACACTACGCGGAGCTAGTGCGGTTTGGCAGATATTACATCTCTTTGAATTTTTGGTTCTAGAACATGCCGATTTCCTCACGATGTTTTCCTTTGTAGCGGTTACACCGCCACATACGAACTACGCATCAAAAGACATGACGTTACACAAATCCTGCATCGCGCAAGTAGAGTTTACCGCGCGAGCGACATATATAAGAATATCCGCCATCAACACCTGGGCAGTTGCCCGCCAGACACAACACCCGTCTGGTCGGAGGATCCCCCCTTTTCTATGGTGGATGAGTGAACTTTACACCCTGTTACTCATGCCCCTAAACCCTCACCATTTTGAGAGCAGTGGTGATGAAAATATTTGTCACACAAAGTAGCCAGCTTTGGAACGAACGACCCATAAGTCGCGGTCGTTATCACACAGGGCCACCACTGCTCTAAATATTATACAGATTAATAATCATATGCCTGCAAGTATATTAGGGCTGTTTAAAGATGAGCAGGAGCAGTGCTGAATCAAAACTGCAGTACAACGGTCTCCGATAAGTACAGAGAAGGAACCAACATTGATACGCTTGCACAACGTGTGATGGCAATTTCAGATCATACCAATAGCACATGATCTCCTTACGGTGCCGGTGTTATCTTTAACCAAAATAGATCAATGGCTTCTAAGATTTGATAGGGTACATTAGCAAATTCCAGGGTATGAGCCCATTTAACCTAATGCTTAAGAAGCAGGTTCGACAAGGTATCCCAATTAATATCAAAATAAGAATCGACTAGGAGTAATGAAACAAATAATATCTAAATATAAAGAAAATGTTTATTTATTATTTATTTTATAACTCCTAGAGAATGTCTGTGGGAATTCTACACAAAGTTGTGCATAAAGTATTGAATACAATTTAAATTAAATATAGAAAACGTACGCTTACCGTCAACAGCATCCTTTTTATTAATCAAACTCAGCATCGCAGAGTTTCTCATAGTTATAAAGAAGAATCTAATATGTCTTCTGAAAACGTAGACCATGGCTACAGGCAGCAACACACAAGGTATTGCCAACAACGCCAGAAGCTTGTTCCTTCCTCCACTCAGTTGTTGCTCATACTTGACGTCTCTGGCAGCCCGGCCACAGCTGTACACATCGGAAATGTGAACTGTCTTACTTTCTGGTACCATGAGACACGCGTAGGCACCCGGTGCATAATCCACGAACCGAAATCGACCTGATGGACCGATATCTTCGTAGCATTGTTTGTCACAGTCATGTAAGTCGACTTTAGTTCTATTTAGTATAAATTTATTATAGAATAGGTACCCATTATGCTGTAGCTGGCCTTCTGGTGTGCTAATTAAAGTATCATTGTACGTAATGCCATTTTTGGCAGCCATCTTGTAAAAATCTTTTGCGTGACAATTGCAGACTAAGAAATTGCCAGCTATGGCCAAGTAATCTACGTACATTAAGTCAACGATCATTTCTTCTGTGATGATGTTAATGTTGTTGTGAGCTAATGATAAAAATTGCAGTTCTGGAATCAAAGAGTATGTTCGATGGAACCATGAATTGATCCTGTTTTTGTTCAAATCAAGGATTTTTAGACTTCGCAGGCTCTTTACCGTCGTATCGACTACACTGGTAATCTCATTGTTAGAAAGCTGCAATATCATTAAGTTAATAAAATTTTCGAATATGTCCATTTTCTGTAGGCCAACATCTTGTGCGTACAAAACTACCAAGCTGCGTTCAAGTCCCCTCAATGCTGTGCTGAGATTCAGAATCCCATTATTACGTGACACGTCTAAAATCTCTATTGATGTCATCATAAAAATGTCTTCTGTAAGATTGTTCAACCCAGTATCACACAACGACAGACTCCTAAGACTTTTGCCGAGACTTTTAATCATTCCGAGATTTCTTTGAGTCATTCTTGTGTACGACATATCTAGGGAAACTAGGCTGTCCAAGTCTTGAAAGGCGTAGTAGTTATCAGTGGCTAGATTTTTTGCGTTTCCATTTTCATCAAGAGCTTGGTTCCTGCTGAAATCCAAGTGCAATAATTTATCTAGGCCGGAGAAAGCCGTCGATTCAATGTAATAGATTTCGTTCTCGCCGATGTAAAGTGCTGTTAGCTCAGTCATCCCTCGGAATAAGTTTGGACCAAGGACCTGAATGGAACATGCTCTTAGGTCCAGCTCTTTGAGATTGGGGAAGGTGACTGATGAGAAACCTGATGACCAGACGTTTTCCACTGGAAAATAAAGATACAAAAATATTACATACTTTATTTCAAATAGCATTTAGGGCACTTTTGAACGTCAAAATTTACAAAACAAAATTGAATTGATCCAAAAGGTAGTTTTCGTATGGAGAAGAATGGGCAAGAAACTCCACCGTTACTCTCTTAAAATGTTTTACAATATTTTATAAAGGTACATTAGTTACATAATTATATATGAAGACGATGCACCTAGAATAAAATGACTAAGTATACCACAATAGGTAAAAATAATTAAAAATGACAGATCAATTAATCATGATTGTTATAATCTGGCGACAATCTAAGAAGCCCGATTTGACACCTATCAAAATACTTTGTGTAGTGACGGGAAAAAAAATCGCTTGCTTTAAAAACCGATTCTCTAGACATCGAGACATCACATTTAGAGTTTCCAGAGAAACTTCACCCCCTAGCAATGTAAAAAACAGTGCAAGGGCTCACCCCCTTGCACTGTTTCTCTGGAGCTGGCTGTACTATTATTATTTTATATTGTATGAGCCCAGTAGGTGATCACGTTGATTACGGCATTAGTGGCATTCTTTAGGATGTCTGACCCATCCAACACCCAGTGTGAGTGCGGTGACTTTGATCAGACCATGCTCCACTTGCTGGAGTGTCCCTAAGTGCCCGTTCACCTGCACCTGGGATAACCTAAAGAATGGCACTACATCTGCTAAGGTCAACGAAATAAAGTATGGCAATTCAGTTAAGTGAAGTTCAAAATTCTAAATATTTTATTTCACATAAACCTACATTGGCACATATGAATCTCAGAAGCTTGGTGCACGGCTCCAATTGGTCGTTTTCTATGGAGAAGAGCCAGCAAGAAATTCCACGGTTACTCTTAAAAAGTTTCGCCAATTAATTAATTTTTCTCCTGTTTGGGTTTTATGGATTACTAGCTTTTGCCAGTGCAAACGTAGAAAATAGAAAATAGATAGAACGTAGTAACGGTATAAAAAGTATCATATGACCTATTCCAGGTTCACCCGTGTGCCAAATTTCAACTAAATCCGTTCAGCCATTTTAGCGTGAAAGCGTGAAAACGGACAAACTCGCTTTCGCATTTATAATATTAGTTAAGAGGGAACAGGGCCTGCGAGGAATTCGAAATATAGGTATTTGAAGAAACTATTGCCATCGTCTTACCTCAAGTCTGCCTCCGTAGAGTGCGATAGGCAGCTGCAGCTCAGACCGATTATATCACAAAAAAAAATCGGCCAAGTGCGTGTCGGCCCACGCACAATGAAGGGTTCCGTAGTTGGAATGAATTTATCGTAAGAACAAGCTTAACTTTGTAATTGAAAAACATGTTCTCCCATACGGAATATATGGGAGAACATGTTTTTGCAACCGCAAATTTAAGTTGGTCGATTATTACTCGTAAACTTGTAAAGCCCACTTAAGTGTGATAGTTTTCCTTTAAAGTTCGTTATATATAAGTACTAATGCCGTAACATTTGAATTTCTAACTATAACCGTTTAGTTGGTAGAAGGGGGGGACACTTGACTCTAACGAAAATTGGTACTTTAAAGCTTGATAAGTCACGAACGGTTTACTTAATCAAAAAACGGTCTTCGCAAACCCCTAATACTTTTGAAAGATCTATCCAAAGATATCCCACACAATGGTCAGGACGAAAAAAAAAATTATCATCCCCACTTTACATGTAGGGGAGGTACCCTCAATAATTGCTTTTTTCAAAATGTTATTTTACCACTTTTTTGGCGTCATTAACTTGTATACTCATGCCAAATTACAACTTTCTAGTACCAATACTTTTTGAGCTAAACCGCGGACAGACAAACAGGCAAACAGACGGACATGGCGAAACTATAAGGGTTCCTTGTTAAATACGGAACCCTAAAAAAGGAAAAAACAGGGACGTGTCTTGCGGACAAAAAATAAAATGATTGCTTTATAGGCATTATTCAGGAAGAAAAAAGGGGAATTCATTTGTATGTAGAATCGCAGGCCCTGTTCCCTCTTAATATAGGATTACTATTTGCATATTGTGTTAGCATCCTAAGTTAACCAGCTTACCTTGTCTCTGAGGGGCATTACTCAAATTCGTGACAGTAGATCCCGTGGCGTTAAACGTCAAAGTATAATGTTCTCCGGCTGCGCTCCTGCCTAGGAACGAGTTGCCATACAGTGTCATGTACTCCAACGTCGAGGCTAAGGGTCGGAGCTGGTTGTCCCGTAGCTGGAATATCTGGAAAAATAACCACTTGAAAGTCAAATTCAAAATATTTTGTTTCACATAAACCTACATGGGCACTTATGATATGTCAGAAGCTAGGTGTGCGGTTCCAATTGGTCAAATCCTATGGAGAATAACCGGCAAGAAACTCGACGGTTACTCTTTTAAAAATAATTGTCTTTTACAATATTATCAAATATTATTAGTTATTTGGTATGGGAGGACAGTGTAGGTCTTTCAACAAGTACCAAGTACTTAACAGAATAACGATGGTCGACAAATCTACAGTCCACTAAGCCTACAGCGTTATCACATTCACAAAATAGAAAATAATCTATGTAAAAATAAATAAATAAATAAAAATAAAAACGTAATTTAAACGAAATGACGTGTTTGCTATTACAGCTGTGACAGATCTGAATAACTATCATATCCACAAAAGCCACTAATAATACTTAATTTATTTATGTTTTGTTTATTAGTTTCCTAGCTCTTGCCAGCCTACGCTCGCGTGCATGTCGGAAATTATCCCACGGAGACACACTATCGGGATTAAAAAGTATCCTGTCATGGTCTACCCGTGTGCCAAATTTCATCCTAATCCGTTCAGCCGTTTTAGCGTGAAAGCGTAACAAACAAAACAAACTCACTTTCGCATTTCTAGTACCTATTAGTTAGGTTAGAGGGTTTGAGCCGCATGGTGAAGTCACCCCAGTCATCATCTGCCTAGCCTTTTCCCAACTATATTGGGGTCGGCTTCCAGTCTAACCGGATGCAGCTGAATACCAGTATTTTACATGGAGCGACTGCCTATCTGACCTCCACAACCCAGTAACTGGGTAATACGATACCCCTTGGTAAGACTGGTTGTCAGATTTTCGGGCTCCTGACGACCCGTAACGACTATCAAAGATCCACGAATGACAGCCGGGACCAACGGCTTAACGTGCTTTCCGATGCACGGAGGAGTCTCGGTATTTAAGATGGTCACCCATCCACAGACCAACCCCGGCAAGCGTAGCTTAACCTGATAGATCGACCCGTGCGGCAGTTATTACTTAGGCACGAAGTCACTGAAGTCACCCCAGTATTTCGTAAAATTCATATGGAACCCTCTCTGAAGTATGACTTGCCAAACAAAAAAACAACCATCAAAATCAATTCATAATGGGCGGAGTAATCGCGTAACAACATTAAAATAAAACTTTCCTATTTGAGAACCGAGGAGGTTCTCAAATAGGAACTTTTTGAAGTCGGTTTAAAATGGGCTGTGCATGTACTCTTCAAATCATTCATCGAGTCATATTGTCTGATATATTGATAACAGGTACTTGAGATAAAAAGATATTACACCGTTTGGTTTAGATAACAGGTACACAGATGATACTATTATAGATCTCGGAATCATGACAAGATAATATTATCTTTTTTGAGCCCTGAAAATGATTCAATGAGGCGCACTCCACTTGAAGAGAAATAGCTCGACATGGAATACAGTTTCTTGCATAGATTGAAATATGTATGTTGGGACCGTTTTTAAATTGAGCTTTTGAAGGATGAAATAGATTCATTGCACCTTTATTTTAACCATCAACATCATCATCATTTCGGCCGAAAGACGTCCACTGCTGGATATAGGGCCCGAGCACCGCCACTTCGACCGATTCTGTGCTTCCCGCATCCAGCGGAGTTTTGCTGCCTTCACAAGGTTATCGGTCCGTCTTGTGGGAGCCCTTCCAACACAACATCTTCCGGTACGCGGTCGTCACTCCAAAACCTTTCGGCCCCATCGACCATCTGTTCTGCGAGCAATGTGCCCTGCCCACTGTCACTTAAGTTTGGCAATTCTTCAGGCTATGTCGGTTACCTTGATTCTCCTGCGGATCTCTTCATTTCTGATTCCATCACGTAGGGAAACTCCAAGCATTGCCCTTATCCTAACCTAATATAACTTGAATAAACAATAATTAGATCACAACTTTAGACTTGTTTTTAAATAATTAAAAATCCTACCCCCACCCCCACCCTAATGTAACTCAATAAACAACATTGCTGTCAATGCGGAGAAGCAATCGAAAAATTTAAATCCGCGTTATTTACGAATAAAACACAACACAAAACGTAGCCCTTGTATAAATTTCACTCCTCATAAAACTTCCATAGCGGGGGCCATTTATTTGAAAATCGACTTAAAAAAAACACTTATAGAAAGCTATTATGTCCGAATGACATTGGATACTTTTTATGCCATAAAAATGCTCGGTTTCTGTGGGAATCTCTACTGTATAAATCTATCTAGTTAGCCCGCAATATACCACAGCTGAGCAAGTCTCCTTTTTTCAACGTATCTCTGCCATTGCGTGCCAATCCATTCGGTAGGAGTCAAGTTTGTCCCTCCGTCTTCGTCTTGCTCTGCCGCAATGTGACCTTGTATTTAATTGAACCCAATCATTGGATCTTTTAGCTCACAGCTCAACTGACATGCGGCAGACAGGTCCGGGATTAGCACCTCTCCGGGTAAAATTAATGATTTTGGTTTTGGTGTGCCGTATGCGCAACTAGATGTTAATATTATGTACTTACCGGTGGTACTCTACTAAGTTGACATCTCGCCAAGCTGAGGTACTTAACAAACTGGTTCGGTGACTTCTGCAAGTTCATCTTCTGATGAAGAGTCTGCACCGGATTCACGATCGACGAGAGGTCTATTGAGTTACCCAGGTCGGCTGGAACATAAAAGTTGGTGGATTATTTTATCTACTCATTACAATATTTTTTTGTCAGTTTTATTGCAATGTGTGGTTAGCTAGCGACCTCGACAATTGATCATATTATTTTTGCCTGAATAACCAGCCTGCAGCAAGTTCGTCATGCTCCCTTAAATTTCACTGCTTGCGGAAGCGTCGGGGGTCGGGTTGCCTCCTTCCTCAAATATGGCAAGGGGGGGTAATGGCTGATCTTTGCGTTACGCTCGTGAACGGGTGCTGCTTGTGGTGACTGGTCGTCTTGCTGATCATGGTTTTGTTATTAGTAATGAACTGTTTATTTATTTTACCTTGATGGTCCTAGTTTATCATTTATAACTTCCAGTTACAGCTATATATAGCTCTATGTAAGCGGGCACGCCCTTTATGCCTGGAGGCTTTTATTTAGATATTGTTTACGTTTAGTCTTTATTTTTTTATTTCTGCCTGAGTATAATAGTTCTCGATATTTTTGGTTGGTATATTGGCGTGTGCTAGCTGAAATATTAATATATGGGTGTTAATTTATAATTTAAATTATTTTTTGTGTTACATAATGTAAATTATTTTGCCACTTCTTCTTTCCAGCTAAAGCACTAGGAAGTGGCGAAGGGTGGGCGTTTTAGGGGACTGTCTTATGTAACTTTGACGTTCGAAAAGTTCTGATTCTCAGCCTAGTTTGGATAAATGACTTTTGAATTTTAAATGATTTTATTTCTGTAAGTAGATTTTTACAAACACTTATACACGTCAATCATATTTTAAAAACTAGTTGGGGTTGGCGTTTAATATGCGACTTTTCGAGAAGAAAGGCCGAAAGAAACTCGGAGGTCACACAGTCTCTTTTAATGTCCAGACATAATCTTGTACAGATCATGTGAGGAAGGACCATGTAGATGAGTGTCTGTGATGGTCTTTTGAGGAAAGAAAGACAAGAGAGAAATCTTTCATTTCTTTTTTTGTTCGTGTGGTTCGTCGGGAAATATCTCTCAGACATTTTTTTTTTTCTCACGATGTTTTCCTTCACCGTTTTTGAAGCAAGTGATAACTACACAATACGCACACGAATCCGAAAATTTAAGTACCTTAGGTTCGAATTTGAGATCTATGGCTTGGCAGTCTGACAGTCACACCACTGAGCTATCACTGCTGTTAATTATGGACAGATTACAGAGAGAAATAACAGAAAACGAGGATGTCGACTTGAGAGTTGATAAATCAGCGGTTATTACAGTGGAGTTCTGTGTGAAGGAGCTACGCTTGGGCAGTACTATCACCATTCCTAATTTGCATTTCTGCTGCAAAACAGCGTTGCTGTGTTCCAGTTTGAAAGGTGTGTGGATGCTGGTATGTGGTGGCATTTACATCGCCACATGCGAACTACGAATCACACTGACGATAATGTCACGCAAAATCCTGCATCGCGCAATCAGAGTTTACCGCACTACCAGCATATATACATCGTCCCGACATCAATCGTTGGTCGGAAGATCCTTCCTTTTCTATGGAGGATGAGTGAATTTTACACCCTGTTCCTCATACCTCTATAGGTGTAACTAGCGGTATGTAAAACTTTATCTGCTGGGAAAGCAATTGGATCTACGATGCCTCTAGTATTGCAGATGTCCAAGACCGGCATAGACTACTGACTATCAGGTGGATCGCAATACACCCAAATTCATGTTTTGACCCCCGACAGATGTGAAACATCGAAAAGATATACCTCTCGCATGGCGCGAAGTGAAAGTCATCTTCACACCCAAACCTGGCAAAACAGATTATACACAACCCAAGGCATAAGACCTATACGCCTAACATCCTTTCTACTGAAAACCCTCGAGAGACTCTGTGATAGACATATCCGAAATGGATTTCTCCGGGTAAAACCACTTCACAAGCAACTCAGCATGCGTACTCTACAGGCCGATCGATAGAATCCGCACTGCACAGCGTGATCTCAAAGATCAAATGCGCAGTGGACCTCAAATGCTCAGAACTGGCCGTTTTCATTAACATCGAGGATGCCTTTGAACTGACACCAAATACCTACCTGGGCATATTTTTGCACAAATGGCTAAATCGGGCAAAACATACTCATACCAATCACATCACTACAAAAGCCAACATATCCCTGTGGCAGTGCAAGAGACTGCTTGGGGGATTAGCCCCAAGATCACCTACTGGCTATACACCACAGTCATCCGACCAATTATCCCATACGGCTCACTGGTCTGGTGGCCCTGGACAGACCTGAGCACAGCCCAAAGAAAGCTCGAAAAACTGCAGCGGTTGGCCTGCGTTGCAATCACTAGCACTATGAGAACACACCCACTGCCACCCTACAGGCAATTCTTGGACTGCCACCTCTACAACTCAACGTGCGGGAGGCCAGTTTAGGCTCCATATATCAGGAACCCTGAGCAAAGACTAGAGTGAAGCACACACGTATAAAGGAAGATGCGATCAAACGACAACCAATGATGGCATCACCCTGCGATAAAGCCCCGAAACTGCATTACTTCCAAAAGCACTACAGCATAGTACTCTCATAAGAAAAGTGTGACTAGTCAAACCCGAAGAAGATGAGAATATACACCGACGGATCGAAGACCGACTGCGGTACCGGAGTCGGGGTCTTCTTACACTTCTTATTCTTCAACTTAATGAGAAGAAATTTAAAACTTGCATTAAACGCACACTATGTAGACAAGCATACTATAGGCTGGATGATTATATCGTAGATAAAAATGCTTGGCTAAATGCTGGTCCTGCTCCACAGCCACTTGGGCTCACTAGTTAAAAATGAAAAAAATTGGTAGAGTTGCTTCCCCTTTTTTATTTTTTCTGACTACGAACTTTTTGTTTATTTTGTTTTTTTATTTTATTAACTAAGTTTTAATTATTGAATACTCCAATAGATACTATTGATTTTCTTTCTTTTGGTGATAAAATTCTTGCAAACTATAGTTTTGTATAACTTAGACGCATTTTTATTTTTATTTTCAATTTTTGTAAATGTGAGTACCATGGAGTCGTTTTACTATGTTATTATGTTGATTTTGACTTGAAAGAGCAGGGTAGTTGAGAGTATGTCATGCTCACTTAAATGTCTCGCTGATGGTGGCGAGTGTGTTGGATCATTCGGTTCCCTACAAAATGGTTGAGCTGGATGGTGCTGATCCACGCGTCATGTTCGTGAACGGGCGCCGTCAGTTGAGACTGGTCATCTCTTATCTGCCAGGGCTTGTTTTTAATCGTTTTTGATTTATATATATATTTTTTTTTTACATTGTTCTCACATATAGAATCAACAAGAGTAATGTACCCAGGATTTTGTAATTTCTATATTTAAAAGAGTGTCCTTGGAGTTTCTTGCCCGTTCTTCTCCATAGAGATCTACGTTTTGGAATGGGCAACTAGCTTCAACTTTCTGACTAACTGACTCTTTGACAATTCAAAAGTGCCTGTAAAGGGTTTAATTGAAATAAATGGTTTGAGTTTGAGTTTGAGTTTGAACGACTTTAACATAAATACCCCACTGGGAATGTTCAACACCGTCTATCAGGCGGTGTGTGAGAGCATCATACAAGCGGCCTACGCCATAGAAGTCAGGAGAGTTACGGACACGCATATAGGTATACTCTCCGACAGCTCCTCGGTTCTCCAATCTTTAGTGAAGAAATATACTATCTCGAAGCTAACACTAGAATGTCACAAAGCACTAAAACGAATAACGGTATCTTGCCGCGACACATTGATACTGCAATGGATAAAAGGACACAGCGGATCGCTAGGTAAGCTGACGAACTAGCAAGGAGAGCATCCAGCACGTCAGTTTGTTGTCCCAAACCTATCGTACCCATCCCCTTCAACCAACTATTTAGATGGCAAGAGTTACCCACACACAAGCGGAGAACTGGGGGACCTCGACATCGGGCTGCAGGCAGTCCAGAGAAGCTATGCCATCCTTGGATAGCAAGCTAACCAGGAGTTTGTTACGCCTGGACAGGAATGGCCTGTGCCTGATGGCTGGAACCGTCACGGGATACTGCTCGCTAAACAAGCACTTCCACACAATAGGCATAACGGACAGTTCTCTGTGCAGGGCGTGCATAGAGGCTGAGGAAACCGTTGCGCATGTGCTCTTTGAATGCATAGGCGTGACCCAGATTAGAACTGAAACCGTCGGGTCAACCAGATCTTTCACGGATGTTCTGAACAAGCCAGGAGACTTACTTAACTTCTGGAGAGAGGTGAGCTGGTTGGAATAACCACCGACGGCCACCATGGCCCACGCACAATGGTCCACCTGAAGGACAAGTGCGGAAACCAAACCCCATAACATAACATAAAATAGAATATCGAAATGAGTGGCTTCGTAGAGGTTGCAGGACGCTATAAGAGAGCGACATGCCATTTGCCGTAACGAAAGAAGGGTCAGTATTACCTCCTTATCCTCAAAAAATATGCCAATAGTTATTACAGCCAACCATGACCAATACTTAAAGCGACTGTTGTTGGCCTTCTCGATAGGAATTCCTCTATAGAAATCTTATGCCCATTTTCATCGACAACTAAGTGACGATTAGGTAAATGAATCCCCAAATAAAAGTGCACTGTTGGATTTTCAACTCTCAGCGCTGAGCCTAGCGTTGAAAATCCAACAGTGCACTTTTATTTAGGGATTCATTTAACTGTCACTTAGTAATGGTGAAACGGGCATTAGTCTTCTTATATTTTTTAAAATTAAAAGGACTGTTATATAGTCTTATTTTATTTTAATAAAGAGATGTATGGTTCTTACCTGGGCCGGGGAGTAGCTGCCCTGTTTCGTCGACCCAGTTCTGAACATCCGTCATGTAGCCTGTCAGACATTTTGGACTCTTCGATGGATGACGAGCTGATGAATACAAGAGGCAGCAGCTTATGCTGGAACAAAGAATAGATGAACGTGAGTATAGTCGCTGGCACATAACTTTGCAAGAATCGCAGAATTCGTTTACGCTTGTTTTTCTTAACAGACATGTTTAAAAATAAATTATGGCAATAACCATAGACATGCAATAAAAGTGTCAATTTTTTTGTTGGAATAAGTGCACATGGATAAAATACCGAGCTTCCCAATACGCCACAACCTTGCCAAGTTATAGCTTGTCCACTCTGAAGTGATGTGCCCACAGATATAGATGTGGATGCGCCCCTCTACCGCGCATTACCCATAGCATAGAATTCCGCATTACCGTATGCGTATTATGCGGTTATGGGGCGCGACTGTACCTTTGTAACGTAGTAGGAGCCAATGGTTGTAGGCACCGTACACTATCACTTAGTTGATGTTGGTTTAGTTGTGGAGTACACAGAAAGAACCACAAGTTGTGTTTAAAGTTATATTAAAATGTAGAAGGCACAAGTTAAAGTGGTAGCGATTCTTTCTTTCGATCTGCCTTGCGTGAAAAGTTACAATTATAGCGTAATATTTGTAACGCAAGACATCCAAGTAGGTTGCTGCGTTCGCAAAGTGAATGTACGGTTAATGAGACCGTACAAACATAATTTTCTGTTAACATCGCAATACCCGAAAAGGGGTCAGCCAAAAAAACCTGTTTTTTCCATAATTTTGTGTTAACATTAATCGATAAAATTTATGGAACAGCGGATGTTTTTTCACGATATTATTTTATATGGAAACTCACCACCAAAACCAACACGCACGCGCTCGGCTGAACGCTGACTTTTTAAAAGTGCATAATACATAATAGGGTATTACACCCATTTTTGAAAAGTGTCTCAATTAGATTCTATAGTGCTAATGAACCACTAAAAAATTCACAAAATTTTTATTCAATCGTTAAGTGCCATAAAAATGCATTTAAAATTTGCATTTTCAAATTTCGCGCGTAATTTGACGAAAACGCTGGACGCAGTGGACGCCATATTGCTCTGTGATCATGACGTCAGTTCACTATGTAAACAAATATAGATTATAGGTACGCTGATAGTTGACAGTTAACACTCCTAAGTTTACATAGCCGTACGACGTAATAACATGGCTACTATTATCTAATGGTGTTATGAAACAGATTAAAAAAGCTGAAACCTTTGAATTGAATTTTTAAATTTAGTTTGCTATTTTATGAACTAAAGCTAACGTTTTCCGACTGCTTTTTGACTAAGCTATCTCAATAATATAGTTTTTGATTTTTTCTCATATAGAGTAAAACACCCTATTATTGTACCATATACATATTTAAATTAGGTTGGGGAAAAAGTCTTTTCGCATTATAGTATGTATGAACTTGTAATAAAATCTCTTTGGCTATACTTTTTGTATCTGGCTGGTTTTGGTATCATTGAAAGTTTAAATTTTAAAGAACATAATTCCAAATTCAAATTAGGAAAATGTGTGATTTTCATTTGTTTTTCGTACCGTCAAGATGAGTGAATCTAATGAAGAAATTCAATACATTTTAAAATTTTACTACAAAAAAGGTAAAAATGCAACGCAAGCCGCGAAAAAATTTTGCGATGTTTATGGACCTAGTGCAGTGTCTGTGAGAGTAGCACAAATTTGGTTTAAGCGTTTTCAATCCGGAAATTTTGATGTCAAAGATGCACGTCGCTCTGGTCGCCTTATTATGGATAAAATGGATACCATTTTTGAAAAAGTGGAGCAAGATCAGCATATCAGTAGTTACGACGTAGCTGAAGAACTGGGAATTGACCACAAAACAGTTTTGTCGCATTTGAAAAAAACTGGGTACACAAAAAAGCTCGATATTTGGGTACCTCACGAGCTCACTGAAAGAAACCTAATGAACCGTGTACTCATTTGTGATTCTTTATTACGACGTAATGAAAACGAACTATTTTTGAAGAAGCTGATAACTGGTGATGAAAAGTGGATCACGTACGATAAGAACGTGCGAAAAAGGTCGTGGTCAAAGGCCGGTCAGGCTTCACAGACTGTGGCGAAACCCAGGTTAACTCGCAACAAGGTAATGCTGTGTGTGTGGTGGGATTGGAAGAGCATTATTCATTATGAGCTGTTACCACCAGGCAGGAGCATCGATTCTGAACTCTACTGCGAACAACTGATGAGATTAAAGCAAGAAGTTGAGAGAAAGCGGCCGGAATTAATCAACACAAGGGGTGTGTCTCCTATTAATAAATAAATAATGTAAAAATATAATTAATTTCCGCGACTGACGTCATGAACAGCGTAAAACCACTGAAAAACGTTACTATAACCCTTTATATCAACCAAAATTTAGCTTAGGAACATTCTCCATCAGAAATTTCTCAGTATAGCAGCCTGGAGACTGGATTTGTGCCCGGTTAATGGCAACAGGCTCACCCCCTATTACATGGGACTTAAACATAACTGGCGGAATGTGGGTGTATTACAGCACAGGATAATCATAAATAAAAAAAAAAAACAAAATTCAAAATATTTTATTTCACCTAAACCTACAAGGGCACTTATGAAACGTTAGAAGCTAGGTGCATGGTTCCAATTGGTCGTTTCCTATGGAGAAGAGCCGGCAAGAAACTCCACGGTTAGGTACTCTTTTAAAAATAATTCGCTTTTACAATATTTTCAAATAACAGTGTTATTAGTTATGGGAGGACAGTGCAGGTCTTTCAACAAGTACCAGGTATTAACAGAATAATGATGGTCCAAAAAATCTACAGTCCACTAAGCCTACAGCGTTCTCACATTCACAATATAGAATAGAATCTATATAAAGATAAATAAATTAATAAAAATAAAAACGTATTTTAAACTAAATGACGTGATTGCTATTACATATGTAACAAATCTGATATATTTTAATACATAGGTACAGATAGATAGTAGTATTAGGGTTGCCTCCAAACAAATGAAGTGATTTGAATGATAATGTTGGTTTCAAAAGTAATCGGTGAATAAACAAATGAGTCACTTTCTTATCGCATTGCACTCAATTTTATTAGGTACAGTCAAGTCTTTTATATCTTCGTCAGTTTTAAAATTCTTTCCAAGCCGATCTTAACACTAATACATATAAACTGGAAAAACCGAAAATTTTATAGGCCTAGGGTAATTTATGAACAGTCAGTTATTTATTTATTTTACCTCGATGGTCCTAGTTTATCATTTATAAATTCCAGTTACAGCTATATATCTACACATAGCTATATGTAAGCGGGCACGCCCTTTATGACTGACTGGAGGCTTTTATTTAGATATTCTTTACGTGTAGTCTTTATTTCTTTAATTTCTGCTTGAGTACAGTTCTCGATATTTTTGTTTGGTATACTGGCGTGTGCTAGCTGACATATGGCTATTAATTTAAATTATGTTTAGTGTTGCGTACTGTAAATAATTTTTCATTTAAAGTACTATTATATAGAATCATTTATTTTTTTCCTAATTGAACAGACAGCTGTGCTGCTGGGGAGTTTGTTGCGCCACTTCTTCTTCCCAGCGAAAGCACTAGGAAGTGGTGAAGGGTTTTGTGGGACTGTCTTATGTAACTTTGACGTTTGAAAAGTGCTGATTCTCAGCCTAGTTTGAATAAATGACTTTTGAATTTTGAATTTTTGAGTCACTGATCAAGTTAGGACCCAGGACACAATACTTTTTGAAGCTACGGCACTTAGCAGACTAATTGCATAGAAAACTATATTTAATAACTTGATAACAAAGATCAAAATAGCATACACCTTTGAGTAGACATCAACCTCAAACCTTTTTAATGGCCTGGAGGTTTCATGAAAAATAAATCTTTTATTTATTTAAATTTTAATTACAACCCTGAATTTGATATTGTAACCATTTTAGGTGTAAAAAAGGTCCTTTTTCACATCTTAAATGAAATATTCATGTTACGATATTAATTATTGCATTTCATAATCTATTTTAGTTCACTAGTTAGCGATATTATTATTTCCATACAGTAATATTAATAATAAAAAATAAAAACATTTATTTCAGACGTAGTCCATATACTGTTAGTCACAAGAACCTATAAAACTATTGTTAGTATATACAAAACAAAACTACACAATAAAAATAAAAAGTAAAAAATAACAAAGTAATCAAAACAGAAAAATATTTGACAGCTATTTGCAACGTTGCCCACCTTCTCATAAACACTCTTTTAAGTATTAGTTTGTTAGTTACACATTTTTAAATCGGTCTGACATGTAAAGAAGCTGGCTGTCACTCTCCGGTATTGACAATACGATGCAAATTCTATCGTGCAATGTGCAGACAAAAATACTAAAAATAGCCCTTAACGTGACAAACATATTTTGGCGGTGACTGTACCTAGCACAGGCTAGCAAGTATGTACATTGATCGATTTACTCGTGTATGAATGAATAAATTAATGTAAATATGGCTTACTTGCTTTGCGCACTCGTAGCGCAGCATGGGCAATTTCTGAAACGAAACGCACTCATGGTCTACTCACATCACTGCAACTAAACGTCAACTTTCTGGCTGTCACTGTCAATGTATTTATTACAAATTGATCGATGAACAATAAATAATGATTAAAAATAAATGTGTAGGTACTTACCTTGTAACATAAACCTTTAAAGGTCTTTAGAAATGGTGTTATTTTGTTTTATTTTAATATGTAACCAAAATTGTACTGAAAAAAAATAAACAAAAATAAAAAAACAATTTTTTCCATAAATTTTACAAAAGTACTATATTTCTACAAGTTTTTGTGAAGAATACTATATTTTTTTTAAAAAAAGCTTGCAAGCCTAGTCCGTGGAGTTTCTTTTGTTCTTCTACATTATAACCTACTACACTTTGGACATCTTTCTGGCCGACTCCTTGACAATTCAAAAGTGCCTGTAATTGGTTTAATTGAAATAAATGGCTTGAGTTTGATTTTAAGAGGGAACAGGGCGTGCCTTTCTCCATACAATTGTATTCCTTTTTTTCTTCCTGTTAATGCCTCTAGAGCAATCATTTTTTTCTCATAAATTTAAGGTCTGCTGTAGACACGTCCCTGTTATTTCCTTTTTTTCAGCAACGTATTGGTAAAGAAAATATGACCCTCTAAAAATTACAAATATGCCCCATTTTTTCCACCGTTATTAGAGGACTGCCAGACAAATTAGAAAAATTCTTAGCATAAAAGAAAATGATAGGAACCTAGACATACTCTTTCTTAAAATTTTAATGTAAAAATAATTGAATCGTCTCAGTTTTCGAGGAGAAAAAAGAGGAATACGAAAAGTCGATCTCGTCAATTTTTTTGTGACATAATCGGTCTGAGCTGCAGCTGTCCCTATCGCACTCTACGGAGGCAGACTTGAGGTAATACGACGGCAGTTGTTTCTTCAAATACCTATTCTTCAAATTACTCGCTGGTCCTCTTAAAGGATGTGCTGTATAATAATAAAGGGTTTATAAAGTAGACATTTCTTGATTTTGTGCCGAGGTATAGTTTGTCCACTCTGAAATGACGTGCCCCACTATCGCATTACCGTGTGCGTAAATGCAGTAGTGGGGCGCGTCATTTCAGAGTGGACAAGCTTTATAGGCAATATACTCGCCTGTTATGGCGGAAGCGTCGAGCTAGCCTGCGAAATTCAAATTTTCTTACTTTTTTGCAATTTGCAGATCAGTATCAGGTTGTATGTTGATCTAATTATGAACTATAATCATACGAGTAAATACAACTCTTCATGTAATCCTATTGAATGACTATTTCATGGAATCATGACAGTTGAGAATTATGCTAACTTAAGGAGTTGTATTGCTGATTCTAATGATTATAATTATTTAAAGCCATATTTGTTACAATCGCGAATCATATTTCAATCAACCCTCCCTCCCCCCCCCCCCTTAATACATTGAGCAAGAACTTGCAGGGAGCCTGAACAGAGCTGTATTTCCAACTGATGTTAGGGATTGACACTTCTGACTCGGTATTTTATTCACGTGCTTCTGACAGCCCACTTCAAACTCACCTCACCTGTTTTCACGGTTAGATTTTTGAATAGACCGGCTGAAGTGGCTGACAATAGCTAAAGCGCGGTCACTGTCGGACTGCATAGAAAGGAAAGAGAAGCGCGATGACACAACGCTGGTAATTTATTGCAAAATATGAAGCAATTATCTATTTATATTAAAAATCTATTGATAAAACACTACTACGTTAATACAAGTATATTTCTTGTAGAATAATCTGACAAAAAATCAGAATGATTACAGTTCGCGTCAAATAACTTTGCCGCTCTGAAGTTAGGTTGCGCATGCGCGCTACTGTTTGTTGCGCTGTCATTTGTAGCCTACTTCAAAGCGGCAAAGTAATTTGATGCGAAATTGCGAACTGTACAATGGTGCCGATTCTCTTGTACACCGAACTAAACTAACTAAACTATCACTAAAATTCCTTACTTTGGCTATGAGAATCTTAAAGCTATTATTTTAGTCTCTAAATTTAAAAATTATTTTGACACAACTAAATCGAATTTGACAATTGCGACTCCACGTGGTACATACTTGTTTGCCCTACCTCGTGAATTTTTTTAGAGCCGGAGGCGCGCAGTGGGGGCAGCCCTGACGTGTTTTATATAGAATTTTTCACTTCTTGTATGGAAAAAAAAAATATTACCTACGTGTTGAGTATTAGGGGTATAAGGGCTTCATAAAGGGGATCTTAATTTTCATTATTTTTGCGATAGGACACACCATTTTCGAGATATAAGCAAAAGAAAAGAAAAAAATCTAGTACATACTGTTTTTGCACCCTGAAGTCGAGATATTCATGTGAATTTTAGTTCATGACAACTAACAATACTTGACTCCATTTTCAGTGGCGATTAAAAATGGTCAGAGTTAAACAACAAAAATTTTAGGTGAAAAACGTCAAATTCAGAATAGCAAAATTGTAATTTTCACTAAATTAAAATCTCAGTACAATCTTAGTGCTTTCAAACTAAAATATAGTTTACTTTAGTCTATTTCAGAATGGGAAATCATCGTTTGACAGGAGTAAACAAAATTTTGGTGATTTTTGTCTAGTTTAGACGCATTTGTGACAAGAGAATCGGCACCATTGTTCTATTTGTTAGAAGAAATTTTTAGAGGAATCGTATCAAATTAGTTGTAATATGTTTTCAACACACTATCTAATTAGCATATATCTTAAAGAACATGATATATTTTTCTGATTTTGTTTACTGCAGTGGATCATATACCTTTAGGCATTAAACAACTTGCGTTTAACTCTAAATTCCTATAGTCTCAAGCTGTCCTGAACTCCTGACGAATTGTGGACGGCCACAACTCGCCTCTTTTGGGGATTATTGGAATTTAGGTTGCATAAATAAGCCTGCTCCACAGGGATACAGGTGCGATTATAATTAATCATAATCATTTATTTGACCGAATATGGTACATTATATGGTCTTAAGATTAGTCAATGGTATCATCACATTCTGCCAAGCATGGCGTGCAAATATTAGGTACATATTTACTCACATTATTATGTGCCTTGTTACCAAACGTAATGTACATAATATTTATTTACAAAATAAAAAAAAAATTGTAAAAATTAGCCAAAGAACATACAATCTATACTAAGTATAATATATTATTGTATTATAAAAGATTTATAAAATAAAATAATATATATAATAACACGTATTATATAGAGGTAAAAGTGAGTTTGTATGTAGGGGTTATCTTCGGAACTACTGAACCGATTCCGAACATTCTTTCACTAATAGGAATCTATAATATTGGCTAGTGTAATATATTTGCATTATATTTTATGTTAAAACAAAAAAAAATCACTTGGACGAAGTCGCGAGGAGAAGCTAGTTACCAAAAATGTATTGAGTTGGTTATCTTTATATCTGTCTTGAGTAATTTGGGATAGATTTCTTTGAGATTACAGTGATTTGGGAATTCGTTTTGGGGCATGTAGCCGTAAATTGAAAAATAATCACACAGCGTGGGAATCGACCATACGACATGAAGAGTACACTTTCTACATCATCATCAATGATCGGAATTTGGTGTGCAATTACCGGGATACTACTAACTACCGGGTAATTGCACGCTCAAAGCCGACCTATGATGCATGTGATAGATTTGGGTGGCTATAAGAGTAGAGGAAGACCAGAGAAACGATGGATGGACTGTGTGAAAGATGATATGGCTAGAAAGAGGGTGACTAGCTAGATGACGACTGATAGAGAAGTGTGGAAGTAATCCCACATGTTGCGCCGACTCCATATAAATTCGAATAAGGGCAGGAGTACATAGTGATGATTAGAATATCGATAAGTTGTACTTAATATCGATTAAATAGTTGAATTATATCACATTAAATCATCCCAGTAATTGCACGCCAAAATTCGATACTTTTAACTGATCATCACTCAGGTTTTCGAAAGCCTATTATTTACCCGACTGCAGCGGAACCCGAAATGAGGGTAAAGTGTTTAACATTTTGTTTAATTACTTACATTATGGCCCTCAAAATCATGTTGTCTCATGAATTGGTACAAAATGTTCTCACTACGTCATCGTCAAAAAAAACACTTTTACACACGCATTGCCACAAAAAACACTTCACAACCACTAAAAATACACAAATTTTAGAGTACCTGTGTATAAAAACACACAATTTTAATAATAATACACAGTTTTTATAATATTTACGTATTAGTAATTTATTATTGTGTCAGAATATATTTTCGCACGAGTTTTTCGAGCGATAATGTACTGTAATCTAACAAAATATGATAATATTGTATATCTACCTATATCTTATCGAGCTCGGTCAAAGACAAGGATTCGCCGCCATGTTGGATTTCCGCGTCCATGTGAATAATTATGACGTCACAAGAGGAGCTCATGGCTAAGAGAGGAGCTCGTGGGTAAGTTATAACTGCCGCACGGGTCGCTCCATCAGGTTAAGCTACGCTTGCCGGGGTTGGTCTGTGGATGGGTGTCCATCTTTACATGCCTCGGAAAGCACGTTAAGCCGTTGGTCCCGGCTGTCATTCGTAGATCTTTGACAGTCGTTTCGGGTCGTCAAAAGCCCGAAAGTCTGAAAACCAGTCTTACAGATAGTGCAATCCACGACGACGCGCCCCACTCCGTGATTACTGTACTGTAAGCTGTACTTTAGACTATACACTGACTATTACTATTATTATTACCGTCTTTGACATTTCTCGGGACCATAGGGTTCCGGACCTTTGGAAGGCGTACGAGGGGCCGAAGCCAACTCGCAGAGGCCCGTTGGACCTGTCTAATGACACGAGGCACTAACCGACGATTATCCCTGTACGAACTAATCTAGTGCACCCAAAGACAACCCCCGGTTAGTGCAGGACTATTGCAAGATATGGAAACAATGATATTGGATTATGGGTTTGGGTGGCTAAGTGAACTGGCTATCTAGAACTATGGAAAGACTATGGCCCCTGCCTGACCAATATCTTATATGCATAAAAGACAGGTAAAATGGCAGGGGGTGACTTGCACACTCAATAATGGGCCCCCGAAAACGGTCGCTAGCACAAAGTGTCGAAGCGACAAGGGGGCAACATGTCCTGAGGTGCTTATAAGGAGTGGAGCGGTATTCCACGGCTATCAGGACAATCCCGGAAGTACGGTCAAGATCCCTACCAGCATCTTACTGGAATACTTCCTTTCTCCGAGCACATTTGCTCTTGCGAATCTCCACTCAAGCCGGCCAATAAAGGCAAGAAAGAGGTGGAGGACTATTATTATTTCCTTTATTTTACATTATTACACATAAATTATATTTTTAAATATTAGAATAAAAGAAAATATAAAAACATTTAAAAATATAAAAAATAGTAGCCCACCGGTATCGGGAGCAGGGTCCAAGCTACCGGCGGTCAGGGCTCCAGAGAGAGGAACCTCCTAACAATGCGAGCCGTGTCCAGGAGTACCGCTTTCTGGATCAAGCCCTTAATCCAGCTGCCCAACGAGAGCCTCCTTAGGTGTTGGTCGAGGCTCTTAGCAATTAAGCCATTGGCTGATATGACTATCGGCACAATGATCGCTGAGTCCACATCCCACATGTCGACAACCTCGCGAGCCAAGTCAAGATACTTAATTTGTTTATCTTTCTCGGCTTTCACGAGGTTCCCGTCATGCGGGACCGTTATGTCAATGATCATTGCGCGCCGCTCTCCTCGATCCATCACCACTATATCAGGTCTATTAGCAACAATGGTCCTGTCAGTGATGATGGATCGATCCCAGTACAATGTGATATTTCCATTTTCGAGAACTGGGTCGGGCACATACCTGTAGTACGGTACTTCCGATTCCACAAGGCAGTATTTCAGAGCAAGTTGCTGATGGATAATCCTGGCTACAAGGTTGTGTCTATGCAAGTACTCTTCGTTAGCTAGACGAGAACACCCGGAGATAATGTGTCGGATTGATTCTCCCGGACGGTGGCATGCCCGACAGATGTCAACCGTGCCGTCCTTCACAATGAATCTCCGGTAATTGTTCGTCATCATAACTTCGTCCATAATTGCACAGACAAAACCTTCGGTTTCCCCAAAGAGGTCACCAAAACGCAGCCAGGCTACGGACGCTAATAAATCTACATCGGGTCCATGTAGGGCCCGGAAGTAGCGTCCGTGAAGCTCCTTACTCTGCCATACCTCCTTGCGATCGTTAGTGTCAAGTACTACAGGCCTGCGCCAGTTCTCTTTAGCCAACGAGAGTGGGGTAAGGCCCTTGTCCACCGCGACCACATCTCGAAGCATCCCCCCGTCGGCTTCTAGGAAATATTCCCTGAGACTGCATATCTCGCGATTGTGGAGGGTCTTAGCGTTTAAAAAGCCTCGACTTCCACACTTTCGCGGGATATACAGTCTCATTACCGATGACCGTGGATGATGCATTCGATATGCAGTCAGCAGCGTACGGACCCTCCTATCCAGGGAGTCGAGTTCGGTCTGAGTCCATTTGAGTACGCCGAAAGAGTACATCAAAACCGGCATGACCCAACCGTTGAAGGCGCGCACCTTGTTTCCGCCTGATAGAAGACTATTAAATACTTTCTTCAGGCGGCCAAAGAAGCGCTCCTTCAACGATTGCTTCATGTCAGTAACATTGATGCCCAACGCTTCCGACATACCCAAATACTTATAGGTTTCGGATGCGGAGAGGGCTCTAAGGTTTATGGAATCCGAGAGTTGGGTTCCCACGGATTCCACAATCTCCCCTCGCTTTACATGCATGACCGCACATTTGTCCACACCAAATTCCATCCTGATGGCTCTACTGAAAGTTTCAGTTACTTTCAGTAGCTCCATCAGTTGCAAGTTGTTGGGGGCAAAGAGTTTTAGATCATCCATGTAGAGGAGGTGAGATATAACCTGACCACCTCTCCTCAGCCGATAGCCTAAGCCTGAATACTCCAGCAGTGTGCTGAGAGGATTCAGGGCTAAGCAGAACCAAAGTGGACTTAAACTATCGCCCTGAAATATGCCTCGCTCGATTCTTATCGGTTCGCTATTCCTCTGGATATTTCGACATCCTGGATAGCGAAGGACCGTCCTCCATTGCCCCATACACGACATAAGGAAGGTGCGCAGAGTTGCATCTACTTTATACAACTCCAGCACCCTCATGAGCCATGTATGTGGCACCGAGTCATAGGCCTTCTTATAATCTATCCAACATGTCGACAGATCCTTTCGGGAACGACGAACCTGTTGGCTAATGGCCATATCAATGAGGAGTAGCTCCTTAGTACCACGGGATCCGTTCCTACATCCATTTTGAGAGGCAGACATGATGGAGTTAGTGTCTATATGTTTGTTAATTTTAGCTCTCAAAATAGATGCAAGAACTTTATAGACCGTCGGTAAACATGTGATCGGTCTATAATTTTTAGGTTCCGCGGTGCTACCAGATTTATGGAGCAGGTGGGTAACTCCTGTCGTTAAGAACTGGGGTAGCGAACCAAACTCCAATGCAGTCTGGTACTGAGCCGCCAAGCGAGCGTGCGACCTTGTAAACCATTTTATCCAGAAGTTGTGCAGCCCGTCCGGCCCTGGAGACTTCCAGTTGGGCAACGGACGAACTGCACGAGCTACATCTTGGGGGCAGATGGTAATAGCCCCCATTTCTGGTATTGGATCGCAGGCTCGCTCGACTTCCCGAGTCCAACCTCCTTCGGTGTGGCTGACAGGCGCCGACCAGATACTCCGCCAGAAAGAACACATGGCATCATCATCAGGAAGGCGCGTGTCAACCAAACCTTGGGTCGGTCGCTCCCAATCCCTATAAACCCACCTTTCATCACTTTGGAAGGTGCGGTTCTGAGTGTATCGCTCTACTCGCCGCTTATACCTACGAATACGGTTTGCCCATGCATATACTTTCTGCTTCAGAAAGTCGATGCGCTCTGTGACACGGGACACATAGTCCTCAGGGCCGATATCAGTCCCTGAGAACGCCCGTCTCACAAAACGCATTACTTTAGGGCGAGTATTGCCCTCCCTGAAGCAGATAAGTTTGCCAATGAGTGCTCTGGCCCCACCAATACGGCGCTCAATCCT
Organism: Xanthia togata; assembly: GCA_963853775.1. Classification (NCBI taxonomy): domain Eukaryota; kingdom Metazoa; phylum Arthropoda; class Insecta; order Lepidoptera; family Noctuidae; genus Xanthia; species Xanthia togata. The sequence continues at coordinate 5,236,995 of OY970817.1, read as the reverse complement.
GCACTGCCAAGCTGGTACGGCTGGTTTCGGTCGTGTAGCTCTAGAGTCATTTGCAAATTTGACGTGAGCTACACGACATGCCGCTACAGCCGCGCAGTACAGAATCGAATGAGTATCGGTGAGGTCTTCGCAGTTATCAAAATAGTTTGATAGCTGCGAATCCAGAGCCGCCTATTATTATTATTATTATATACTACTACATTATTATTATATTATTACTATTATTATAATGACTATTAGACTGGAAACTGACCCCAACATAGTTGGGACAAGGCTAGGCAGATTGAAGTGGTGTAGTGGTTGGGTTAGGTTAGGTTAACGATTGCCCGGACATGGGTGTTTTGGAAAGTACCTGTGTCGCATAAGCCGGGAACCGACACCCGGTTGCCACCATTGCAGCTGCCTCGACGACACGGCGAAGCACACCCTTGAGGAATGCCCTGATTGGGCAGTGCAGTGTGACCTCGTCGCGGCGGTTGGTGCTGCGGATACTCTCTCGCTTCCGGACATGGTCCAGTCCATGGTCGGAAGTGAGAGCGTGTGGGACGCCGTCGCTTCCTTCTGCTAGGAAGTGATGGTCGCAAAGGAGGCAGTGGAAAGGGAGAAGGAGGACACAACCTCTCTTCCAATCCGCAGAAGACGCACCGGGTGCCGGAGGGCGCGGAATGATCTCCGGCCGCCTTACGGTGAGGCCTGCAGGCGCGTCGCGTCACGTCTCGGTGTTAACTGACCCTAATAGTGAACCCAATAGTACCTACCTACTGTCCGACGCGGGAATCAAACCCACGCTCAACAGTTGCACTTGCGATCACTAGATGACTAGACCAACGAGATAGTAAAAAAAATATAAGCGAGCCTCACAGTACTCGCATATGATTTGTAACATCTGACATCTTATATCTAAGGTACTGAAAAAATTGTATACTAGATACTGTGGAAGAGCGGAGTCTCCTAACCCAGGCATTTCTTGCATAACAGGAGGCACCAATCACCACCTAAAATATTTTTTTGGTTCAGAACGTAATTTGATTTGATTTGACATCTGACATGTCACCTTCGTAATAAAATTCAAATTCAAAATATTTTATTTCACATAAACTTACATGGGCACTTATGAAACGTCAGAAGCTAGGTGCACGGTTCCAATTGGTCGTTTGCGATGGAGAAGAGCCGGCAAGAAACTCCACGGTTACTCTTTTAAAAAAAAAAAGTTTTTACAATGTTTTCAAATTACAGTGTTAATAGGTATGAGAGGACAGTGTAAGCCTATAACAGATATTTAGCAAGATAGAACTTGCAACGTTCTCACATTCAAAAATCTAAAAGAAAAGAATCCATACCAAAACAGACTATATAAAAGAAATAAAAATAAAGACCTATTAAAACTAGCTAAATAAAAAAATATAGAATATTGTAGTTGTTTTCAAATAAATAAGTAAAAGATTATCTCAAGGAAGTATGTCAAAGAAAAAAGGTAAAATAAAATAATCATCATTTAATTTGGGAGCAGTTAATATTTATGCCGTTAATGAGGTACCAGGGAAGCCACATGTGCAGAAGTATTATAAGCAACATTAGGGGCGGGCTCTTTAAGGTCGATTCTGACGGCAAACTCTAGCACCGCACGCGATAGCGCGCGCTTCATGTTGTTACACACTTCCGTCCCTTTGTACGAAATCACTGCCACAGATTTGATTATTTTGATTTTGATTCCAGAAAAGCGAGAGGAAATATGTTCACGTCAAAACTAATGAATCTGTTACATGATCAAATGAATGAAATGACTAACAAAAAATTAACAATAAAAAGAAATCTAATAATAAATTTAAATTTTTCCCTCCTCAGTGCAACTCCCAAAAGAACTGAAACCGGTGCAGTACCAGGTACGGTACCGGGCCCCCCTGCCACCCCCGCCGGGGGTCACTCGGACCCCCGAGGAGATCGAACAGGAGATCAAGGTCATGGAGGCGCAGTATGAGAAGCTAGCCATGGTGTTTATTGAGTAAGTCTTATTCATGTGTACAAAATTTTAGTAGAAGTACTGTTGGCTTCAGGAGAGGAGTTCGTGGCTAAGTAATAACTGCCGCACGGATCGATCCATCAGGTTAAACTACGCTTGCCAGGGTTGGTCTGTGGATGGGTGACCATCTTTACATAGCGAGCTTCTTTACATACTCCTCCGTGCCTCGGAAAGCACGTTAAGCCGTTGGCCCCGGCTGTCATTCGTGGTCTTGTCGTCAGAAGCCCGAATGTCTGACAACCAGTCTTACCAAGGGGTATCGTGTTACCTCTGGGTTGTGGGGTCAGATAGGCAGTCTCTCCATGTAAAATACTGGTATTCAGCTGCATCCGGTTAGATTGGAAGCTAACCCCAAGATAGTTGGGAAAAGGCTAGGCAGATTGATATACATATACTTACAAAGAAGAAGAAAAATATTTTTGAGGGTTTGTGTATGCTAGCATAAAATTGTTCAAATTTTCGTTTTTAAAATATATTAAAAGTTGAAATTTTTCGTACCTTAACACAATTTAATATTTTTTTTATAAGCACAAAATGAATTTTCCTAACCAACCGTACAGTTTTTCTATTTTCATAACGTCCCTCGCCAAACTTCGTGTTTCGTCAGTCGTCGGACGCTCGCAATCGGCTTGGAAGTATATAGAGTTGTTAATACTCTTTTAACTTAATATAATTAATTTTAAAAATGGGGCTAAAACTGCTAAAGTTGCAGACACGACAGATAATTTAAGCGTATACTTGTATTTTTTACAAGAAGCCGATGGATTCAAGAAAGCAATGGTTATTTTCAAAATGTTCAAAAACATGTTTATGAAAAAAAGAAAAAAAAAGATAAATTGACTGCCTCCCCGTTACCAAAAAGAGTAAAAAAGATCAAACAATTTCGTTTAAATTTGGACGATTTTTACTATTCTGTCATGTACGTGTCATGATTTACGATTTTCATTTACGCTTTAAGGAATTACCTTGTTTGAGGACTTCTTTGAAGTTCGTTGAGGTTATCCAATTTGGAGGCTGTCTGGAGACATTTTTTTTTTCAGATATATGGTTTTCGATAAAAAAAAACAGAAAGCAATCGGGAAATACTAATTGAAAAGCATGATGTTCGCCTTAAAAGTCTTAAGTATCTCCGAGAAATTCAAAGGATGAGGGCCGATGGCAAAAATATTGTCTTCATGGATGAATCATATTTGCATATGTCGCAATCGAAGGGGAAATCTTGGTCAGATAAAAATAAAATGGTGATGTGAAAAAGATGAATGATGAATGTAAAAAAGACGCCAATTTCGAAAGGAGAACGAATAATCATCGTTCACGCTGGCAATGAAAAAGGTTTTGTTCCAGGTGCAGTGATGTTTAAAAAAAAGATAGTTTTTTTTCATTTATTTTCGGTAAACATGAGGCAAAAAAAGAGCACAAAAAAAAAAAAAAAAAACAAGTTTAGGGAAAATACACGCAATACGGCCATAACTCAGCATAATGCTGCGACCCTATGCAAGACAGAGCCCCAGCGCAGCGCCGGTTTTCAGCGACAAATGTACAGAAATGTATGTATGTTGCACAAATGTATTGATGGTGACGGCGATTGCCACAAAGAAATCAATGCCGATCGATATCAAAATTGGCTGCGTAATCAGTTAATACCAAATCTACCAGCTAATAGTGTTTTAGTAATAGATAATGCATACCATAATAAATTATTAATTAAACCTCCGAACTCAAACAACATACATTCCTCATAACCCAAACTCATTGAAGATCGATTATATACGATTGCCACCATATCATTCGGATTTTAATCCAATTGAAAACATTTGGTCTCAAATTAAATGATACGCAGCTATTAAAAACCGGTCAAGAGCGAGTCGGACTCGCGCACCGAGGGTTCCGTACCATCATATATAAATATTTTGGATATGTTACTTTACATACAGTCCTTCAAAAGTAGGATAGATGGACAGGCGGACAGGTGGATGAGCGGGCAGGTAGACAGGTGGAAGTGCGAACAAGCGGACAGTACTTTACTATTAGCTTTATTCGTATATGTAGGTACCTAAATAGTTTTGTGCCCAGAAAAAGCTATGCGTCACCCAAAGCAACCTGCGAGTAGGTAGGAAGGAGGACATTTTATTTGTGAACCGTGAAATGTTTTCAAATTTTCATTGGTGAGGCGTATAATATTCGTCAGAGAATTTTAACACTGCGGTGTAGATTATTGCAGTTTCAGGTCAGCGCCATCTCTTGACCGATAGTGGAACAAATTTTTGTTGATGATTTCTGAAAAGGTGTGCTATTTAGAGACATCGTTTTATTTTTCCTGTAATCTTTATATAAACTTCTATCACATGGAATAATTTCTGATTTTTCTCTATGCAAACTTCGGATATAAGGGGGAACGGTATTTTTTTTTACATTTTTCGTCATAACTCGAAAACTATGCGACCTAAAAAAACGAAAAAAGTTTGAGAATGTGCAAATAGCGTTCTTTCATATGATACCCTACATGCCCTAGTAGCCCCACTTAGAATTTTTAGACCCTGTTCAGTCTCAGTTGCAAAAAAAAAACTTAAATATATATTTTTATATCTTTCTTATTTGTAAAATAGTCGGGCAAACGTCCGTCATCTAAAACTATCCCAAATTTCAAGTTGATAGAAACCCTAAAAATGTTACAATGAATGTCACTACTTTCAAAGAAATTATATTGGAAAAAATCAATATGATAATGATATAAATATTTTCTTTTTTTTTTTAAAGAAAATAGTATTACAGCTCTATATAGTTCACACGGAAATCAAAACAAAACAACAATAAAGTACTTATTTCTGAATTCAAATTATTAAACACGTTAGATCTAATAATTGATGGACATGGAAATTAGCATTCGTATGTATTCGGAAATGCGATGATTCCCGAGGGACATTAAGAAAATAGAAAGACTGTACAGCATAAATTTCATTGCCATTTATGTTGTAAGTACAATCTTAAAATATAATTAACATCAAAAATTATTGCGCTCTACTACGACCACAAACAAGAAAGTTGTATCGACATTTCGAGTAACAAAAAATAAAATTTGTCACCTACCTACCGTGACACGAACAGTTAATATGATAGTTGAAAACTAGGATTTAAAATGACACACGTCATATTAAAAATAAGCTAGATGAGTTCGGCGTTTTCTATTTGACTACTCCGAGAAGAAAGGCCGAAACAAACTCAGAGGTCACACTCATAATATTGGTCAGGCCATATGAGGACCATATTATAGATTAGTGTCTGAAATGGTCTTTTGAGGAAAGAACCACAAAGATTTTAGTGGACCTGTCCAGTTTGCATTTGTATTTACGATTAATGAATCATGGAGCTCAACTCGCGTGAATATGACGCTCCCTATCCCTAAGGAAATGGTATCTGTCTTTCTACCAAATAAACTGGATCCTGCGACACAGGGTATCCTAGTGCGGGATCCAGTGTTATACCCACGGAGCAAATATAAAGTTTGTATTGTAACACTAACTGATGATTCAATAAACTTTTTTACTTTTACTTTAAACTGTATATTGCTCTAGGCTCTCCTAAAATTTACGTCTATAGGTATTTCTAGAAGGGACAGAGGACTAGTATAGTGTCTCTTACTTGCAACATAGGGTTCTGGAGCCTATTTGCGTAACACGCGGATTTCCTCGTTGGTCTAGTCGTCGCAAGCGGTGCTGTTCAGCACAAGGTTCTGAGTTTGATTCCCAGGTCGGGCAAAATGTTGTTGGGTTTTTCCATTAGGGATTTCTCAGTAGCAGCCCGAGTCTTGATTTGTGGCAATAAACTCACCCCTATTACACCTCTGCGTAACCCGTAAAAAAATTCATACATTTTGGTCGAGTAGGTATTGAACTTTTGTAAGAAACAGCTGATTTTAATCCATCCAAAGGTTGTCTGTAAAAGATCGCTTTAAGCGATAAGACCGCCCATTGTGTCACCCTATGTAAAATTTCTAAATTATGTCTGTGATTTTTATGGTGTACAATAAAGAGTATTCTATCTATATATCTATCTATTTTTTTTCGTGATTTCAGAGATGGTCCCATAGTGAAAGTTGTTCATATTCATGGGTAGGACACCCTGTGAAAATGTGCGCTCTGAATAGAAACTTATCCTGTATAAGTTAGTTATTAATACATTTATTTAATTTCTTTCTTTCTTTTAACCGATATCTTCTTGCAGCCTTCCTCAAAACGTGATGTGGAGCGAACCACCAGTGGTCTGTCAGTGGCAGGACTCGCGCAAAATATGGACGAGCAACTTCGTCAACGATTACAAGTTCAATGAAGACAAGCTTACTATACAGTTCAGGACTGGAGTTCTTTGTGAGTAGGATTTACAGACATCATCATTTTCATTAATTATCGTTCTCAAATAATTTTACTCTCGTATTACCACAGATGAATACAAATGGTTCACTCCGCATTTTAGATAAGAAGCTACAAATACGCGACGGTCTCGACTTGTCGGGCCAATTCAGTGAGCATAACGTAGTCAGAAAATCTAAGAGTTACGCGATAGAAAGAGAGGCAACTTCTAGGTGAATATAACTGTAGCTAATTAGCGCTGTGCGACCTGAATTGCAGTTTTTGGTGTCATAGCAAGAGTCGCTTTTTATTTAAATGATTTTGTGGAGTGAACCATCTGTATTCGGCTGTGGTAATACAAGGAAGAGATCCCCAATCCCCGAGAAGCACGTTGCCGTGTTGTTATTCGTAAATCTTTGATAGTCGTTACGGCCAGGGTACCAGGGCCCTAAGTCTGTTATTACAATAGTGTCAGAATGGTCTATCATTGATTTCATAATTGTTGATTTTGACAAGTTTGGTAATCTACTAACATATTGGCGTCATTATGACTTTCCAATGGTCAGCCACTGACACTCCATTGAAAGAAATGGCATCTATTGGTAATCTCGTACATAATGAAAAACGAATGACTGACTTACGCGGTAATCTCATCAAATTTTGACAATTACTTTGATCAGTGACTTACCATTAGAACTTCATTGTGCAGTCATTGCTTTTAATTCGTTACGAGTATCGTGTTTGTGGAATACAATGATCAACCAATGATCGACTATTATGAATTTAGCAGATTATGAACTTTTAGCAAAATGACAATGAGATCGTGTTGGAATGACGAATTTATAAAAATAGCAGACTTGGGCCCCTGGTTACTAGTAAATAGCCCGAAAGACTAACCAGTCTTACCAAAAGGTTATCATGATACCCTGAATCTGGGTTGCGAACGTCAGAGAAGCAGTCACTCCATGTAAAATACTGGTATTCAGCTGCATCCCGTCAGACTAGAAGCCGATGAGACCAGACTTTTAAAAACTATTGTCAGTATTTCTGTTTGTAATTTAACATTTCAAGTTTAATTTTTACATGATTTTTATTTCTACTTTCCTTCTATGTCGCCTTCTGCTTTCAGAAAACATGTGATAATTTCCTATGTAAATGGTTTTAGGGCCTATTGGGATAGCAACGTTGAAATACAGTAATATGCCCTACCAAGCTTGGGACGTGAAACCGGATCCAGATGGGTAGGTAATTTTATACATACCATCACACATATTGTGTAAAGAGGTAGGAGGTTCCTGCCTTTTTTTTTATTTATTTTTTATTTGGGTTATTATCAAAAAACTTCTCCCGCTCCGAGCGGAGCGGGAGGGCGTGCCAGACTCCAAATAGATGTAACAAAAAGCCTCCAGGCATAAAGGGCGTCACGCTTACATATAGCTGTAACTAGAAGCTTTAATTGATAAACTAAAACCATTTTTTTTTTGGTGGGACGTCATCAAATGGCTTCTCCCGCTCTGGGCGGAGCGGGAGAAGCCATTTGATGACTTGACCCGTGTTCCTTCAGTAGCCTGTACGTTGCCAGGGGCCACGGTATCGCTTTCGGACTTTCCCGAGACCCTGGCAGGCATCGGTCCTAGTGGACCCCGTCAGTTGTGCTGACATCTCTTTGAGGCGCGCGTGGAACACAACGCGTCGTCGACCCGGGTCTGATCCTTATCGAACGGCGAGCTACCCACTGCTCACCGTCTGAGGCCCGCGCCTACGGTGGCCGAGAATCGGCCTGTGGTGTAGGTTCCAGCCTCAGACCAAATAAAAAACCTAGACATGGCGCTATCAACAGAGAAGTGAAGCCTGTTTCGTAAACTTGTGTGCACTTAGTGAAGTAGTTTGACTGTAGTTTAATGGTAAATGGTTGTGTAAATGTGTGCGTGTGAGCGTGTATGCACAGAGCGGAGGTGTAGTTTTGGCATGATTCACTGTATTGTTCGCAGCGCTATGTTTGGTTTTTTATTTGGATTTCGAGAGAGAGTTTCCAATTTTGACAATTTAGTTAAGGCAAAAGCGCCAGACTAACCCGTAAAATTCAAATTTTCTTACGATTTTTGCAATTCGCAGAGCAGTCAGGTTGTCTGTTGATCAAAATATGATTTACGACCGTAAAACATCACGCCTTTTTGCCCCAATGGATTGGGCAAAGGTGTACAGTCATGAGCAATAATATGTAAACACTTGGCTAAATGTAAAAGCGATTTACTCGTGGAATTACGATTGCAACTTCGAAATACGACCTATTCCATAATAGTATGGGTTCCAATATACTATGTTCGTAATAAAACAAAATTACAATCGACACAGGAGGAGAAAATCACTTTTAAAAGTTGCTAAGTGTATACATATTGGTGCTCGTGACTGTACCTATATTTTTTTTTTTCTTACAATAATGTTGGTATAACGCATCTATCCTAAACAACAACACAATATACAAAAAAAAAACTCGCCCTGGACGGTCAGCCTCGCTGCCACCTTGCTAACTGGTTAATATTTTTATCACGGCGTGAGCTACCTACTCTTCGTTCCGATTTGAAGGAGGAAAACTGGCGAATTTGTGGCGGCATCTACATCGCCACATGCGAACTATGCTTTACACTGACGTCACGCAAAATCCTGCATCGCGCAAGCAAAGTTTACCGCATGATTCGTATATAATATAAAACATCCATGTCATGGCTCTATGTATCGACCCTTGCTCGTTGATGCGCCAGCCCGCGTCGATGCTGAGCCAGTAGCTTTAAACTCCCCGATTAATAATCATGAAGTCAAAGTCAAAGTCAAAGTCAAATAATTTATTTCAATTAGGCACAAAAAAGGCACTTTTGAACGTCAAACTTTACAAAAAATAATAAAACTGATTCTAGTCGCCCATTCCAAAAGGTAGTTTTCGTATGGAGAAGAATGGGCAAGAAACTCCACCGTTACTCTTTTAAAAAAATCATTATATCTTGTATACACTTATTATATAATTATATGTGAAGACAATGCACCTAGAATAAGATTACTATACCACGATAGGTAAAAAGAATGAAAAATGAAGGAATGACATAATTATGTGATAGATGCATGGTGCTCACATACTTACAAATGAATTATCCTTAATCGAGCCTGTCCCAACTTGCTGTCCTCCCGCCAGCGACGCCCTAAGCCGAGGTCCGTACACCACAGGGGGTGCCCTTAGCGAGCGCTCGCCTAGTTTTAATTAGAATAGTTTTTGCCCCTGGCTGGAGGCTTTGTAGCTTAAGGCAGCCACAGGAAAGCTCGGTTAAGTAGTCATGGCCTCAGAGGTCAGCTACGAGATTCCCTAGTTAAAAAAAAAGCCTCTGTATATGCTTGGCAGAGGCCTATATCCAGCAATGGACGTCTTTCGGCCTAACCATGATAATCCTGATTTGGCAGTCAAACCCTCATCTTCTTACAGGAGAGGCGTGCTCATCACGGTCACAGGTCTCTGCGTGACGGTCACATGGGTTTGTATCAGTAACTATGTGAAGCTCAGGTCTATCACCAACGCTTCCACCCCCGCGCTGACAGAACACTTTAACAAGAAGTATAGTGTCAAGAAAATGGTTCAGGTTAGTGGTGGTTCAGGTGTTACTAACACAGACTAACACTATTTGCGATGTAGTATGGTGCAGGTGATAGATGTCAGTATCGCATGACTACACTGTTTGCGATGTAGCCTGGTGCGGATGATAGATGTCAGTATCGCATGACTACACTGTTTGCGATGTAGCATGGTGCGGATGATAGGTGTCAGTATCGCAGTTTAAATAATATAAGTACAAAGTAATTATTAAAAGTAATTTTATCTAATCGAGTTTAATATTATTTGCTATACATATATATCTATTTTTTTATATTTAAATATAAAACACATACACACTTTAAAAATGATTTACATCCGTAAGACGTCCTCGTAATATAAGGTCCAGTTGAAAACCAGCGTCAGACAACTAATGTCTAGCATTTATGCTGAACTGGGCCTATTTGGCACAGCCGTGAGGCACAAAGTACTATTCTAAGTTATTTTTTTTTGTTTTCGCTTGCCATAACCCGAGTCAAATAAATTTATTTTCTTTCTTTCTTTCTTTCTTTAAACCATATTCTCACCCGCATTAACGCACTGAAACGCTCTCTCTTACGCCACACAGTAAGCACAGAATTAAAACTGCAGCTATGTCTACCTACTAACTCGAAATTAACTAATCAAATTAGTTTCTACGTAGCAGTTACTTTAAAATATTAATTAAATTAAATAGTAGGTAAGACAATATTTGGCGGACCAAGTTCCGACCTTTTGCGGTCCGGACACGGAACGCGGTCCGCGTCATGCCGATCACTGGTGTAGACGATTATGATCCAGTCTAGGACTGGACTGGATTGACTCGCTGGATTCCTGGTCTGGAATAATGTGTACCGAGCATACATTTTTGTGAGGAAACCTGGACTCGTTTTTACTAATTCTTCATCGTGCCAACACTCCCAATTATCTGAAACTTTAGTAACGTTAAAATTATCTAACATATTTTTGGTCTCAAAGCTAGACCTTGTGGTTTTATGACGTGAACGGGACGTCAACGAGAAACGAGATTATTCGACCCGAACGTGACGTCCCGGTGACGTCTATCGTTTGTCGACCGCGACCGTACTCGGCATATGTTATGAACTTATGAATGACAGACAAAACAAAAGCCAGACGAAAACGCCGCGCGCCGCCGGGTGCGAGAGCAGTGTGTGAGCACATCGGCCCGTCACAATCTTGGGCCGAATTCTAGCGGTGGCGTGGAACTACTCGAAAATCGGGGCAGGGATCCCGGCGCACAGTAGGCTGAGAATCGATCTTCATAGACTTAGGGATCAATAAACGTTTTTCTTTACTTTATTAGCACTTGAATGACGAATAAAACAAGTAAAGAAAAACGTTTATTGATAAACTGGAATAGCATTAGATTGGTCAATATACGATACCTAAGCCCATTTCTGCCGAAAAAAGAAAAACATTACTAAGTTGATCCCTAGTCTATTACGCCGTAGCACTCCACTGCGAAACCATAGCAGCGAATACGCAGTACTTCAATTCAATAGACTCGCGTCATGTTCCGCTACTCGAATCGGATGAGAGTAGCGGAAAATGAGGAGTGTATTGAATTTAACTACAGCGGTTTCGCTGCTAAGGTTTCGCAGCGGAAGTGTGCTACTGGGGTGAATTGAACTACTGCTCTTTCGCTGCTATGGTTTCGCGGCGGAGGTGTGCTACCGGGGTCATGATCGATTTTCAGCCCACTGTACGGCGTTCGGGTGACGGACGTGCGGTGGACACGTGGCCTTTGTAAATGTATGTATCGCTACTTCGGCGCCGTCATCTCGTTCTCGTTGACGTCCCATTTAGGGTGGAGGTGGACCAACGCCCTTAAGGTGTTAAATTAGCTACAATAACGTATTTATTAATCTAATTGCAGCTTATGCGCGAAGCGGCTTGTGACTTCTTCCCAGATTTCGACAGCCACACCCACGTAGAAGGCTCATCTCGTAAAGAATGGGTGATGGAGAGACATACGTATCATGCCATGGCTTTCATGTCAAGGGCTTACAACTTTCAATCGAGCCGGTAAGGACTTAACAGATAAAACATCATCTTTCTGTCTTTTTACGATTCAATAGACTGTTTTGTATCGCAGTCCACTGGACATAGGCCTCTCTCAGGCTGCGCCAAAACACCCCGTCCTCGGCCTTCAGCATCCAGTCTTAATTTAGTGTCACTAAATTTTAATTTTGTGTTAAACAGGGTTATTTTAAATTAGCTAACTAAACTCTGTAGACGCAATGGCTATCAATAACACGATAAAAATAAATTTAATAACTCAGACCAATAAATTTTTTATTGGTCTGAGTTTAAAAAAGATGTTTTTTTTTTGGAGTTCATCGAGTGTCTACAACCGCTGTTAGTGGCCTACCACCCTAACAGCGTCAGGCACTTATAGTTGTCTGGCATTTTTGCTCGAGAAGGCCTTTTTTGCGCAGCCGTCAGGCACTCTTGTTTGCCAATTTGTTACAATGTATTTATACTTTCCATTTATTTTTATTTTTTTCTTCTATAAAATTATATTGTGTGCTTTTTAGTCTGTGCTAAATAAATGTGTTTTCTTTCTGTCTGAAAAACAGTTTTCTTATGTTTTATCGTGTTTAGATTTAGAGTCAAATGAAATTATCTAGCGAAACTGCAGACGTAAAGGATTTCTAAACACGACAGAATAAAAAGATATGATGTTTTGTTGTGGTTTTTAAAAAAATGGGCACAGATCATGGATTCGCCGCCGATTCGTCTCCATAGTCCATAGTTTAAAGGACCACCGAATATTACAGAAGGCGCACTCCGCATTTTAGGTATGAAGCTACAAGTACGCGGCAGGCCCGTCTTGTCGGGCCAAGTCAGTGAGTGTAACGTAGTCAGACCATATAAGAGTTACGCGATGGAAAGAGAGGCAACTTCTAGGTGAATAATAACTGTAGGTTAGCGCTGTGCGACCTGAATTGCACTTTATTGTGTCTTAGCAAGATTCGCTTTTTATTTCAATGAGTTTGCGGAGTGAACCATCTGTAATGTGTTAATTATTTATGCAACTGTTGTATAATAAGGGATATTGAAACACGAAGGTGGGTTTATCACACGAGGCGATGCCAAGTGTGATAATAGTATCACATGAGTGTTTTAATACCTGATTATGTACAAGTAAAGTTTTCTATACAACACAAAAATAACTACAAATTCAAATATTTATTGCTCATCACAGTACATTTTATTCATTTCTAGATGTCAAGTGAATGCGCAGTCCACTGTATTGTACCAATTCAGGGATGCAAAATTCATAATTATGGTTATACAATTTTAAATAATATCCAATTAATCAGTTACATACTGTCAGAAATTCAAAAATAATGCCTTGTACAATGATTTAAGTTTAAGTTTATAAATAAATAATTTCATAGATTCAAATTAAAAAGTAATCAACGAAATCATAGTATATAACGTCAAAATAATTAAGGAATTTACCAATTTACGATTTTTCATGGATTGTATTATTCAAATCAAAATATATACTATTATTCATTACATTATATAGTTGCACTTAGATAGAATTAAGCTTAAATAAATCGGACATTTGATATATCTAATTATTATTTATTTAACTTGTCTGATAAGAATTCACCAATAGAATTACTATTCTATTGGTGAATTCTTATCAGACAAGTTAAAGTTAGTTCGCTTTTTTAACCATAAGGTCTGTTATCATTCTTTTGAATTTGTTAACATCATTCTCAAGTCTTATAGTCGTGGGTATCATATTATAAACTTTTGGAGCCATTCCCACAGAGCATACAAATAAGAGGCGGAACTTAGAACATTCAGTTTTTGAGAATTTGTGACCGTCTTTAGTCAACCACATAAAAAAAAAACATCGCTACCATCATGAAAATTCTAACAAACTTGACAACCATGTCCTTGAAGGGCAGAACTGTCATAAATAGGGATGTGCAACATATCGTATCAGTAAACTTATCGATATCGATGAAATGCATTCTATGCAGATATTAGTGAGGCTCCAAAACTAATTTATTTAGAGAAATCGGTAAAATAAAACAGATTTGTATGATTTCAGTATTTATTAATCTACATAAATGAGCAAGCAACATCGGTATCAGGGCAAAATGGGTTAGTTTTTTGTTTTTTTAGCACCAACGTCACAATTCCTTTTAGCACACCTGACTCAAATTTTTCCAAGAGATTCGCAATGCTTCTTAGTGATGCCAGGCTGCATTTAGGTTTTTGCAACTGTTCCATCAACTGATTTCCCCTTGGTGTTAAATCTGTAAAGATAATTAAATTTAAGCAAAATGTTCGATGAGTTGTAAACATTTCTCTGTAAATAATACGCAGGGATCTTTTCTATTTGAAATGAGCAATAGAGCACAATTAATTTTGAGAATTTCTTTCTCTGTCTATTTGTAACATCTTCACATGAGAATATGAAACTAGATTTATTTCATATTCCCCGAATTTACATAACGGTGTCACAGGTAGATAATATATAATGTGAGACTCTCTAACCCATATATTTAGCTGTCAACCTAGTTAGACTAAATTAGATTACAATTTAAATTAGACTAACATTACTGTAGGCACAATGTTTTAAACCATTTCTTCAAGAATTTCATGATTAATCTTCATTGATGGCTCGAGTCGTATTACAGAATTTGAATGATGCTAATAATTTCCTGATTGTCAATTAATAGCATTGTTAGGTGAGCACAAGATCACATTAGTAATAAATATCAGTACTCACCGGTATGGATTCAGTGAAAACTTGAAAAATGCAACATATTTACAGTATGCCAGGCCTCCTTGATACCGCAAGCTCCGTGACCCTTACCCATGATGGTTCACAAACTTGGAGTCACCGTCAATTATTCTGATATGTTATATTCCGAAATCTTACAGAAAAAGGAAAAATCACAACACAAACAATAATACACAATAATACTTGCGCAACGGCAGACATGTTTATGAGCACTTCGTAATGTAATGTTGGTCAATAGGTCAGTTTGACGTGTTTTTCTGAATGTTGGCTAAAGACGGTCACAAATCCCATACAAAAAATATTTGTTCGGAGTTTCACAGCACTGGCCATTCCTAGAAAACTTTTTGCATATAATGCTGTTTTATGAGGCACAGCGTGAATTTTGTCCCGGTGACGTTTACTAGTCAGGGTTTCAAATAAATATATGTTTTTTTTAACGAATATTGCTACTTCAAACGCGTATAGAGATGGGAAAGTCATTATTCTTAGGTCAATAAAGTGTGGTCTACACCCATGATATGAATCCTCTATAAAACGTTCTGAAACCATAGGGTGTTGAACAGTGTTGTAAGAACTCTATGTAAATTCATGGAAAGTGTAATTGCTGAGTATCTACATAATACAAACAAAACTATGTAGGTACCTATAGGTAATAATATAATTATTTACATTTTGGATCGATAACAAAGTAATTAATTTTTGCAATACTAATATCGAACAAAAATGGTGGGATACGACATAAATTCGAATAACTTTTTTTTTTTTTTATTGCGGCGCTGTGGTTGTGTAAAGCGCGTGCATGACAAAATTCTTTTTTTGAAATTCATAAATATACCGAATTGAGTAGTGATAATGTGGCTGCTTGATGAAATGATGAGTAAGGAAGGGATCGAAAAAGCAATGGAGTTGCATAATGAAATTTAGTTTACACTGGTTGTTTTAATGTTGGCAATGAGCTAACTGTTTCAGAAACTTCTATAGAGGATTTATAGCATTGGTGTAGATAACATTATTTACTTTTTTCAGATGGAACCAAGGAGCAGGGTATCGTACTATCGTCATGCAGACTCGAGAAGCGGTTGACACGAAGAGAGTGGTATATTTGTTGTTATTGTGTAAAAATCAGTCTTACCTAGGACTTACACTATTTGTCCACCGCACCTGAACGGGATGTCAACGAGAAACAGGATTGCGCGGCCATAATAAGCCCACGTTCACACGCACGTAATAAAATCGCAGCGATTTTTTTCGTGCACTGGATTTTCAACGCTCTGCTCAGCGCCGAGAGTTGAAAATCCAGTGCGCGTTAAAATCCCGCCGCCCACGTTCTCAGCGTCGTCATCTCGTTTTCGTTGACGTCCCGTTCACGGTGCGGTGGATCAACGGCCATAGGGGTATCGTGTTCCCCAGTAACTGGGTTGTGGATATCAGATAGGCAGTCGCTCTATGTAAAATACTGGTATTCAGCTTCAAATTGATTGGGTAGCAAACGAACTACATAGAATCATTACGTATCGAGACCCCTCTGCACCTCGGAAAGCACGTTACCATAATGAAGGACAGAACCGACTGAAGTGGCGGTGCTTGAGGGCGGGCTATGACCAGCAGTGAATGTCTTTCGGCTGAAATGATGATGATGATGATTCAGCTGCATCCGGTTAGATTAAGCCCACAGATGGGAAAAGGGCAGAGGAGAATCCATGCCCTTCAGACCGAAAAACAATAACATAATGCTTGGTGGCACAAATAGTATAATTATAGTAAGCCTAGGTTGGCACGGGCGTATTTTTATCGCGGCGATTTTTTTTCGCGTATTGGATTCAAACTCAAACTCAAAGCGTTTATTTCAATTAAACCATTCACAGTCACTAGGCGTAAGTTCCTATAGAGAAGAACGGGCAAGAACTCCACGGACACTCTTTTAAATATTGTAACAAAATATTGGTTACCTACATCATTCTTGTTGAAATTATACATAATTATGTGGACAGTGTAGAAAGACGTGCACGTAATTTCCGTAATAAAAAGATAAAAATAATTCAAAAATTAAAATAAGCCGTGGCAGACAAGAGATGACCAGTCCCTACTAACGGCGCCCGTTCACGAACATGACGCATGGATCAGCACCGTTTAGCTCAACCATTTTGAAGAGAACTTAACGATCCAACACACACGCCACCACCAGCGAGACATTTGAGTGAGCATGACATACTCTCAGCCGCCAGGGCATATCAAAGCAATGAAAGACGTACCCAGTAAATGGTAGCTTTATATAAGGTACATGGTCACAGTGCTCACACATGTGCTATGCAATTATACAATACTTGCATATTGGATTGAATTTATACAATTCAAAGATAGTTTTTGTAATCTTCAGCAGCTCCAACAATATTTTCGAATGCTAATCTATGCGCCCTTGTGAAACTGGACCAGCGTTGAGCCGAGAGTTTTCGACGCTCTGCTTAGCGCCTAGAGTTGAATATCCAACCGTGTGTTTTCTTGACGCGCTGGTATACGCGCTGGATGCGCTCTGTTGGATTTTCAACTCGGTACTGAGACCGAGTTGAAAATCCAGAGTCCGAAAAAAAATCACCGCGATAAAAATACGCCCGTGCGAACCGGTCTAATTGTTTTTGTATTTAGTTTAATTTTGACAGTTCAACAACACTCATTGCGTTATTTACGTTGTTGAGCAGTTTTTTTTTCGAACTTATGAAGCAATGTATTAGCAATTACGTAATTATGGTACTGGGCTAAGTTTGTTTAGTTTCGCTCATGTTGGTACAGATAGTGCAATCCACGACGACGCGCCCCACTGCGCGATTACTGTACTGTAAACCTGTAGGTACTTTATTACGGAGCGGAGCGGAGTGGGGCGCGTCTCAGTCAGTGGAGTGTACTATCTATAGCTACCGCGTGTTTTCACATCTTTTCAAATATGCGGATAGTGCGTATTTTCTTTATACCTACTACGCGATTGGTAGCACTGAATTTGCCAATCTTAGGGTTAAAGTTTAGTAATGATTAGCGACTGTTTAACCATACATTTTTGACGTTTGAACGTCACTTAACTTTAGTCAACGTTTATAAATAAACCCCTTAGTTTCAATACCGATAAAGTTCAAATCGCGAACATTGCTACCATTCACAGGACTGCCAAATGCAGTGATACCAATCACGTCACGGGTCAAATTATAATGAACGCACTGTATAGCTTGTCCAGTCTAAACTGACCCGCCCCACTACCGCATTTTACGTACAAGCCGTGTACGTAAAATGCGGTAGTGGGGCGGGTAATTTCAGACTGTACAAGCTGTACATGAGCGAAGCTAAACGAACTTAGCTTCGTTCCTATTTTGGCTTGCGCCTTCCTATTCATATCCTGCCCCCCTAGCCAAGTTGCAAACGATAAACGTGAACGCTTAGTAATCTCCAATAGATTTTCAACTTTATACCTAAGAGCATAAAGTTGAAAATCTATTAAAGACTACTGAGCGTTAGCGACCGGAACGAACGAAAACACTATGTAATCTTCAATAGATTTTCAACTTTATATCCAATAACATAAAGTTGAAAATCTATTAAAGACTACTGAGAGTTTACGTTTATCGTTTGTGACTTGGCTAGGGGGGCTGGCCTGGTAGTCTCGACATTGTCGCAGTGGTAATGGCGTCCCTAGACGCGAGCTACGTGATTCACAAGTACGGGATTTTTTCACGCGCGTCTAGGGACGCCATTAGGACTTTGCGACCGAATTCGGTCGTATACCGATCGCTGTCTATGTCGAAACTGCCGCCCCTTTGTTTTTTTTTTTTGGCTGGGTAATCATCAAATGACTTCTCCCGCTCTGGGTGGAGCGGAAGGGCGTGTCAGACTCTTACTGACTAAAACCCACTCGTGTTCCTTCTGTTGCCTGTGCAATGCCAGGGGTCCACGGTATCCCTTTGGGCTTTCCCGCAACCCCTGGGATGTTACGGACCTTTTGAATTTAGAATTTTGGACCATCGGTTCCGATTCCGAAAGGTCGGAACTTCCGATTATTTTGACACCTCCGATTCCGACTTCGGTTCCGATAATTTTGAATACCGAAATTCGAAACGCAGCGATGCACGTACAAACAAGTTTTAAGGTGCAGCATTCTGAAAACGAAAAAATTTTGTTCCGTGTTTTAAAATTAGTTTTAATTAATTTTTAAGTGTAATTAAGGTGTAATAATATATCTAAATGTCAATTAACTGCATAAACACTCAGGATTTTTGTTTTCCTGCAAATTTACAAAGTAAAACACAGTTTTTGGTTACCCTCCGTTACCGGTAACCTATCACGAACAGCTGATGTTCAACCTGCGGATTTAAACGGGGAGTATTGTTTACTTTTATTCTTATTTAGCACATAATCTCTGTAACACATTCATTGAGTATTAGTATCTTATTTTATTTTTTTGTTGATTTGGCTCCCTGCACTGGGTCTGAGTCACTTTGTTTACATAGATAACGAAACTTAGTACCTATTGTGAAATATCAAAGTTTTGTAATAAGGTGCATAAAACAATAACATTGTGTACATAACAACAATAACGTTAACTATCCGTATATTGTAATCTTTATGCAAATCTAGATTTTATTTAATTTTTTTATCTTGGCATCCTACCCACATAATAAGCAAAAGTAAAATCATAAGATAGTAGAATCAATGTAACTTTGTACTTGATTTAATTAAAATAGTTGCACTTCAATTAGATTTAGCAGCCAACCTCATTTTTTGTTAGAAACCAACACTAACTTTCCCATTTTTCCTTTCATTTTCTAACTTTCCCTTTTGGTTTGTCTGTCTTATTGGTTCTCACTGTTCCTTTAATTCTATTTTCAGTACTAATTCCTGAAACCATGCCTGTGATGACACGTAAGGCTGCTGCTCAGGAATTGGAGCTTAAATTGAGAACAACCGTTCAAGATCTTAAGGCTTCAAACAGTAAATGTGAACAGCTGTTACAGGAAATAGATGATAGTGAGAAGGAAGTCGAGAAGGTCGTTTACAAAAATACAAGCTTAAAACAGGAGCTAGTAGGCCTACATCAACAATACCTGGATGTTGTTGAAGAACGGGACAAACTGCGGGTGGTCACGGATGGTTTTAATAACTGTAGTAACTTATATGAGGAGGCTTTGTCAAAGGTTAGGGACCTAGAAGAGGAACTAATTCATGCAAATCTACAGAATCAAAAGAAAAATACTCAGGCTAAGGAAACCAATAACTTATATGGTGAATTATTCAATACTAATTGCAACCCTCATTCCTTAATAACAATAGACCTTACTGAAGATTCAATATTGAAACATAATAATAGTTGTTATAAAATAAGTCAAAATAAAATAAAAAAATATGCAAAACTAAATAAAATCATAAATAAATGCAATAAATTCAGGAAACAACAAAAACACAGTTCCAATAATATTAAACTAAGGAAAGAACGTGTTTTTCTAATAAATAAATTAAATAACTTTCAAACTAAATTAGAAGACAGTAAAAATATTTATCAAATTGACACCCAACGATTACAGTCTGAAATTGAGGTACTTGAAGAGTCACTACATTCACTTTATATTAAGTATGTGAGCTCTCAAAAACAAATAAAGGAACACATCCTTGCTGCGAACAAGTTAGTAGAAATGTGTAACGATGAGGCAGACAGAGTGGTCCCAATGTCTCTTAACACCATGCAATGTTCTTGTCAAAAAGAACCCAACCTTGGGGCTCTTCAACCTGAGGCAACGGAGTACCCGTCCCAGTCTGGAGAGGATCAGGACTGTATTCCTGATCAAGATACACCACATGTTGCACAAGCTTCATCTCTAGTAGCACAGACAGATACTTATTCTCTCCATTGTTCTAGTAAAGATGGTCATTGTTCTATTATGTTTTCAGATAGTTTAGGGAGAGGGTTGGGTAAATTATTGAGTAACAACCTGAGTCAATCTGCAATTAATTATTGTATGCCAGGGAAAACCTACGAAGAAATAATGTCATCAATAACAGGGAATAAATATGATCCGAAAGCCATTATTTCTGTATTTGTAGGCAATAGTAGTAATGTAAAAAAAGATGACATCACTGACAGTGTCACTGAAATCTTGAAGATTAATTGTCAGAAAATAATATTGTGTGCTTTTCCATACTTTCAGCACTTGTCAAGTAGGCAAAATCATTATATACATATGCTTAACAACCATATGCATTTATTAGTTAATCACTATAGTGACAAACTTATATTTTTTGACACCAACACTTTTGTTGAGAAATTAAAATCGACTAGGGATACTGCGTATCTGCCTATTAGTTTTAGACGTCAAATAGCATGGCTATTAGCTTTTACTATAAACTCAGACATAAGTAGTATGTCGAAGTCTTATGTATTTAGCACCACAAAAATTAGTAATAATACTAATATTAAGGTGGTTTGCAATCATAATTTAAACTAGGCAGTAAGACAACAGAAGGTACCTGTAACAATGTTGTTAATCTCACCATCACCAAGCTATCTTCTGGCACGCAATTAGTTAAGTGTAAAAAAGGGGCTAAGCAGAATTCCTTGAAGTTGTTTCATCAAAATATTCAAGGTTTTTCTTCCAAACAATTAGAAATTGAATTGTTTTTAGAAAAAACAATGTTTGATATTATTTGTATAACTGAACACTGGTTGAAAGATTATGAAATGCTAATTAATTTTGAGAATTATAGTGTGGGCAGTTGTTTTAACCGAAAATCCATGCTACGTGGAGGTTCACTAATTTTAATTAAAAATTGTATAAAATCTAAGACTCGTAATGACATAGTTGAACTATCGGTGGAACATAGCATTGAACTGTCCTGTGTTGAGCTAGATAAGCATTTTATAGTGTGCGTTTACAGACCTCCAAATTATCAAAACTACTCTATATTCGAGTCAGTAATGGAAGATGTTTTAGCAAAACTTGCAACTGGTAATAAATCAGTAATTATTTGTGGTGACTTTAATATTAATATTTTAGAAAATAATTCAAATAGCAGTAGATTATTAAGCCTCTTTAAATCATTTAATCTGTCAAATGTGTTTTTAGAACCAACGCGAATAACGTCGACTACTGCCACATGTATTGATAATGTCTTTTGTTGCTGCGACTATTTAGATAAAGCCATTGTAAATTATCTCCCTTCCGATCACAGCGGTCAAACCGTTATTTTTGAGTCCAACACACCAATACAAAAAGTGCAGATTCAAATTAGACCAATAACATCGGGTAATTTAAATAAGTTTAATAGCTTCTTAATTAGCAAGTTATGTGGTCTGGGCCTAAATATGTCCAATGTCAATTTTTTGTATGAACAATTTTTTTCACTAGTGCAAACAGAGTTCAATAACTCTTTTAAGAAAAAAACTAAAACTATTTGCCCTAAGTTTTTATTCAGTGACTGGGCAACTAAAGGCATCAGGAAAAGTAGGGATAGATTATTTGAACTGTATGGCCTTAAGCCGTATATTAACACGGAAACTTTTAATAAGTATGTTGCTACTTACTCTAAAACTTTTAAAACTATCTGCAAAGCAGCTAAAGCGTCTTTCATTAGCAACAAGGTTAAATCAGCAGAAAATAAAATAAAGACAGTTTGGAAAATTATTAACAATGAAATGAACAAGAACAAGTCATAATACTGATTACACATTGGACACATCCCGCGGTCTCATTAGCGATAAGATCGAAGTTGCTCAGGAATTTGCAACTTTCTTTACCAATATTCCTATTAAAACTACAGAAACTTTAAATTCCTCCCCCTTACTTGCTATTGATTTATTAAGAGCGAATGTTTCAGCCTGTCCTTTAGAATTTAAATTTAATCATATAAACCCTGTGGTCGTTGTTAAGGCTTTTAAGCAACTTAAGATCAAAATTACCGAAGATCTGTGGGGCATGTCTACTAAAGTTTGTCAATCTATTATTGAGACAATTGCACCCTATTTAGCTTTAATATTTAATTTGTGTGTAGACCAAGGGGTCTTCCCGGATTTAATGAAGTACAGTAAAGTTATTCCACTTTTCAAATCCGGGGACAGCAAGGATACTAATAATTATAGACCCGTATCGGTTTTGCCGGTTTTCAGCAAGGTGTTTGAAAAAGTAATGTTAAATCAAATGCTCAATCATTTTAATCGTAATAACATCTTACACGATCAACAGTATGGTTTTACCAAGGGACGTTGCACAACTGACGCCGGTGTCACTTTATTAAAACACATATTTAACGCGTGGGAAGAGGCACAGGATGCAATAGGTATCTTCTGCGACCTATCCAAAGCATTTGATTGCGTTAATCACGAAACACTGCTCTTGAAACTTCAGCATTACGGGCTGGCAAAACTTGCGCTTAACTTAGTAAAATCATATTTGAATGATAGACTGCAGCAAGTTCAAATAAACGGTGTAAATTCATTGGGTTTAAAGGCAAAATGGGTGTACCACAGGGCTCGATATTGGGCCCATTCCTCTTTTTAGTATACATAAATGATTTACCTCATTTACTGAAAAACCGACCACAAATGGTGTTATTTGCTGATGACACATCACTTATTTTTAAGGTAAACAGACACGCACAGGAGCTTGACGACGTAAATAACGCTATGCTAAAGGTCCATAATTGGTTTACTGTAAATAATTTAGTATTAAATGAGAAGAAAACTAAATGCATAAGATTCGCGTTACCGAATGTTAGAAGTAGTGAATGTCACGTTGTACTGAATAAGGAGACACTAGAATTCGTCGAAAAAACGGTTTTCCTGGGAATCACGCTTGACTCAAAACTACAGTGGGGTCCTCACTTAACATCACTTGCAGGGCGGCTAAGTTCAGCCGCTTACGCTGTTTGGAAAATCCGCCAACTAACAGACGTGGATACCGCGAGACTGGTCTATTTTAGTTACTTTCATAGCATCATGTCTTACGGTATTTTGCTGTGGGGACGGGCCGCAGATATTGACTCTATATTTATTCTGCAAAAGAGGGCTGTTAGAGCCATCTACAACCTCCGCAGACGCGAATCTCTTAGGGAACTGTTTAAGAAAATTAATATCATGACGGTACCTTGTCAGTATATATATGAAAACATTATGTATGTTCGAAAAAATCTACATCTCTATAGTAAGATAAGTGACAGGCATAATTTTAACACAAGAAATAGGAACAAATTAGATCAACCACGTTTCAGATTGTCTAAAGTACACACTTCTTTTATGGGGTACTGTGTAAAATGTTATAATAAAATACCACTCGATATTCTTCAACTAAATGAGAAGAAATTTAAAACTTGCATTAAACGCACACTATGTAGACAAGCATACTATAAGCTGGATGATTATATCGTAGATAAAAATGCTTGGCTAAATGCTGGTCCTGCTCCACAGCCACTTGGGCTCACTAGTTAAAAATGAAAAAAATTGGTAGAGTTGCTTCCCCTTTTTTATTTTTTCTGACTACGAACTTTTTGTTTATTTTGTTTTTTTTTATTAACTAAGTTTTAATTATTGAATACTCCAATAGATAATATTGATTTTCTTTCTTTTGGTGGTAAAATTCTTGCAAACTATAGTTTTGTATAACTTAGACGCATTTTTATTTCAATTTTTGTAAATGTGAGTACCATGGAGTCGTTTTACTATGTTATTATGTTGATTTTGACTTGAAAGAGCAGGGTAGTTGAGAGTATGTCATGCTCACTTAAATGTCTCGCTGATGGTGGCGAGTGTGTTGGATCATTCGGTTCCCTACAAAATGGTTGAGCTGGATGGTGCTGATCCACGCGTCATGTTCGTGAACGGGCGCCGTCAGTTGAGACTGGTCATCTCTTATCTGCCAGGGCTTGTTTTTAATCGTTTTTGATTTATATATTTTTTATTTTTTTTTTTACATTGTTCTCACATATATAATCAACAAGAGTAATGTACCCAGGATTTTGTAATTTCTATATTTAAAAGAGTGTCCTTGGAGTTTCTTGCCCGTTCTTCTCCATAGAGATCTACGTTTTGGAATGGGCAACTAGCTTCAACTTTCTGACTAACTGACTCTTTGACAATTCAAAAGTGCCTGTAAAGGGTTTAATTGAAATAAATGGTTTGAGTTTGAGTTTGAGTTTGTAGGTATTATATCTTAAACCGTAAATAATTTTGACCAAAAATAAAAAGAATGATATTTTCAAGTCTTATTTTAATACAGTGATGGGACTCAAATCATAATTAAACATACATTAATGCTTCAAAAAAATCTTCAAATACACATCTTAATTGTCTTTAAAATCAGTTTATACCTTCACTAAATATATTTATTTATTTATTTATATATACTTTATTGTACACCACAAAAACACATAACAAAAAGAAAAAAATTAACACTACAAAATATACAATAGGCGGCCTTATCGCTTTCCGCGATCTCTTCCAGGCAACCTTGGAATGGACAGTGATTTGCCTGGACATAAAATGGGGCTGTCGTTGGTGCAAATAAAAAGTATACAATATACTAGAATATACAATATACTATACTAATAGTTAAAAATATATCATAAAATGTCTAATGCCAAGCTGCATTCAGTAATGGACTATGATGAGTAGGTAATATGAGCAATATAATTATTATCATGAAAATAACAACGAAAAGCATTGAAAAAGTACAAAAGTGTATTTTCTTTACTTTTTACACGTAAAGAAAAAGACAGAGACAAAGGCCTACCTATTTATTTATTTTATTATTTATGTACACACATAAAAATAGATACAGATAAGACATAATCATAATTATGAGTACAAAGGTACTGCTTATTTCTTAAGAAATTTCTTCCAGCAGACCTGCGACAGGAGAAATGAGAAAGAAATGTAGACAATAGTGTGTGAGAACAAGAAGAGAAAAAAATATAAATTTATGCGAAGTCTTAAACTAAAATATTGAAATAAACCTACACGTATAACGTAATAAATTAACATAATTATACATAAATAAATACATAAAGCACCACCAAAACGTTTGTGTTTTGGAAACTAATCTTAACCATTTCTAATCCCAAGAACATAAAACTTAATTAATCTATACTTTATTATTGGACCCCCCCCCGGTCCCTACGCTCCCGAGGGGGGCGCGCCCCATTTGTTGGGAATCCAGGGAAGGCTTAATGAAATAATAGAAATATAATTCAGTCTCTGATCCAGGGATCAGAGACTGAATTATATTTCTATTATTTCATTAAGCCTTCCCTTAACACATCTTTTTTCTACTTCCGCCTCAGACTCCGATCTCGGTTCCGATACCTATCAATCAAATTAAAACCTCCGATTCCGGTTCCGGTTCTATTCAAAACTACTTCTGTAACATCCCTGATTCACACCTAAACATTTTACATTTTCAGAATAAACTGCAGTTGATGACCTTACATCCTGAAAGAGCAACCCTACTGAAGTGTGTCGAGTCCACGCCTGAAATTAGCTATGACCCACAAATGGGGCTGCCGGTAAGTGAAAATCTACAAGGGGGGATGCGCTAAGGTAACCTGCGAAAATTAAATTGTCTTACGTTGTTGTGTGTTGATTAAAATATTATTCGCGGCCGTAACAAATATGGCTTTACAGAATTATAATCATTAGAATCGGCAATTGTATTGATGATTTTTATGGTTATAATTCTACAATTTAAATAAATATTTGATACGGCCGCGCATTATATTTAGATCAAAATTTTGAATTTCGCGGGCTTTGACTGCGGATCCACCAGGCGAGGTTTTCCGGGCCTGTAGGCCTTTGTAACGCTACCTCGGCTATTTATTTACGATGCGCCGCCGACCATTTCCATAGTGTACCTTCACACAAAATGTATTAATATGTGGCTCCAAAGTCGGGCAGTTTCATTTTGAACTTTTCCATTATGGATTTCTCAGTCTGCCCGGAGTCTGAATTAGTGGTCGATTAAATTGAAATAAGCTCGCTTGAAATAATGGGACTAAAACATAACTGGTAAATGTGACCTTTGCTCTTTGAGAAATATAACCATGATAATTTGATAACATAAATAATGACTTCACCCTAAAAGCATTGATTCTAAAAGTTGGCAACGTCGCAAACAGTTGTCAAATATTTAGTTAGAGTACCTGTTTTAATTAATTTGGCAATATTACTGTATGGAAATACAAAATATCGTTAACTAGTGAACTGGAAGATTAATAATTAATTGCAATTAACACTGAATTTGATTTTGTAACCGCGTTAGGTGTAAAAACAGCATTTGGATAAAAAAAATAGGTATTTGGAACCTATTTTTTTTTTACACCTAAAAATATTTAATATATTCGGTGCTACGATATTAATTATTGCATTTCATAATCAATATTTATTTCACTAGTTAGTGATATTTCTTATTTCCTCGTTGGTCTAGTGGTCGCAAGCACTACTGCTGAGCATGGGGTCTTGGGTTCGATTCCCGGTTCGGGCAGTGTTATTGGGTTGATGGCAATAGGCTCGCCCCCGATTACATGGGACCTAAACATAACTGGCGAAATGTGGGTGTACCTGCTACAGGTACACCTCTGCCGAACTTCGGGGAAACAAGGCGTGATGTTATGTGTTATGTTAATATTGCGAAATATTTGACAGCTATTTGCGACGTTGCATTGCCCACTTTCAGAATGCACGCAGTCAATATATATATTTTTTCTTTATTTTCCAGTTTTTCCCCTGCCTTTTCACATTCAACATGATGTACGGATCGGTGGACGCACGACGAACGACCTTCAACATGAAATATAAACTCGTGGAAACAGTTTTCAATATGTTACAAGAAATTAAGCCTTGTAGTTTTTCTTAAATAGGTATTTTCGACCTCGTAATTGTAAATTTATCACTAAGGTACTAGCTGTTGGTTCGCCCGCGTGGCTCCTAATTCTTTTTCTAAAATAAAAGTAGCCTAAGTTACTCCTTTAAGCTTCGTGCAGACTAGCGCGACGCGACACCGGCTATTGTTATACCGTGAAATTTCTTAGAAATTGTATGGTTCTAGTCGCGTCACGCCGTCGCGTCGCGCTGGTCTGCACGAGCCTTAAAGCATCAGCTAGATGCCAGTGAAAATCCGTCAAATCGTTTCAGAGATAATAAATAGACAGATAGACTGACATTCATTTTCATCTATCAGGGCTCGGATAGCGGTCGAAACAGCTACTAGTTTCGTCTTAAAAACCTAAAAAGCTATTTGTTTCGGTTACGTTCGAACGGAACGTTTTATTAAAACGTGTTTGAAGAAGAACAACATTTAATAATTCTTGGTTATTCCAAGAATGAAACCCGAAACTGTCAAATTTTACCAATCAACTTTGAACCTTATACTGTAGTGATAAAGTTGAAAATCGATTAAAGAAATTTGACAGATTGTAGTAGGTTGACGTGCTTGCGTCTGTACCAGTTTACAAGTGACTATCAAAGACTATCGCTATAGTTCGCACAACCACTGAAGTCCCTCTGACGCGGCGCTAGTGTCTATGTCATTGCATTAAAAAAATGTAGTTCCACAATTTTCCGCGGGCCTTCTTTCGTGGCGGGCATACGCTAACAGCTATTCTTTAGAATACCATAACCACAAGTGACATTCACCCTAAAAAAAAAACAAATACGAGGTCGTGTATGCTGTTAAATTATTATCATGTAAAAACATACCAATATACATAAAATCAGTTATGGAATGTATGCAATTGTTTTATTTATTACGCTTTAAAACCTATTCTGTCACACAACTGTATTTTTTCTCTTGTAACCGTTTGACCTATAATGTAGGGGCCGTCCATAAATCACGTGAGGCTCGAAAGGGGGGATGGGGTTCGGAAAAAATCACGAAATATCACAGTGTGTCTCGAGATATATATTATTTTTTTCGTTTTTAGGGGTATGAGGAGCAGGGTGTAAAGTTCACTCATCCACCATAGAAAAGGGAGGATCCTCCGACCAGACGGGTGTTATGTCTGGCGGGCCGATTGCCCAACTGTTGATGTCAGATAGTATTATATAAGTAATGTCGTTTGCGCGGTAAACTAATTGCGCGATGCAGGATTTGTGTGACGTCATGTCTTTGATGCGTAGTTCGTATGTGGCGGTGTAACCGCTACACGTCAAAAAAATTCGCGAGTCTTTGGGTAAGGGGAGATGGATTGTGTAAAACCTCACTACGTACTACCAGGGGGAGGTGGGGGTTAAGAAGTTGCTAAAAAAATCACGTGATTAATGGACGACTTATTCAAATCCTAGTTTCCAATTGATGTTATTGCCTCTTATAGAAATATCAACACTACACTGGTGTAATTAAAGTTGATTTTAGAATGACTAGTAGTACTAGTAATCCTTTAAAGTAGCGCAAACTGAACTTTATATGTAGGTGTTAAAATATTTTTTTCAAAAACACATTCGTTTTACATGTTTGAAAAACTAATGCGAGCGCAGTTTATATGATTTAAAAAAATGTTGAGATTGTTTTGAACGTTGAATCTGCCGTCCCGCGCCACGCTACGGAGCGCGGTGCAGTGTGTTAATCCTCCTCGACTATGGACATCTACAATACCGGAAGAAGCACAAGTGCACATCCCCGACACAAAGCGCCGCATGTGTCTTTTACCAAGGGCGTCGCCGAGGGGAGGCAAAGGGGTCAGCTGCCCCCCCTATAGGTAAAAAAAATAGTTGAGAGCGTTTATCCTAAAAGTTGGCAACGTCGCAAATAGCTGTCAAATATTTAGATACATGTTTCGATTAATTTGAAGTAAGAAATATGGCTAACTAGTGAACTAAAATATTGATTATGAAATGCATTAGGTAATTAATATCGTAACTATTCTGAAAGTGGGCAACGTCGCAAATAGATGTCAAATATTTCACTGTTTTGATTAATTTGGAAATATGAAATGTGGCTAACTAGCGAACTAGAATATTGATCATGAAATGCAATAATTAATATCGTAACACCGAATATTTAGTTTTAGACGTAAAAACAGTATTTACAAGCTTTCCAAATGCATTTTTTCATCTAAAACGGCTACAACATCAAATTCAGTGTTATATATTCAAGTTCACTAGTTGGCCACATTTATGTATAGTACCTAATATTGCCAAATTAATAAAAACAGCGAAATATTTGGCATCTATTTGCGACGTCATTCTAATGTATGTAGTAGCATGAGGAACAGGGTGTTAAGTTCACTCATCCACCATTGAAAAGGGAGGATCCTCTGACCAGACGGGTGTTGTGTCTGGCGGGCCGAATACCCGACTGTTGATGTCGGAGTCTTATATAAGTCGTTCGTGCGGTAAACTAATTGCGCGATGCAGGATTTGTGTGACGTCATGTCTTTGTGCGTAGTTCGTATGTGGTGGTGTAACCGCTACAGTATCCTCACATTAGAATGCTTTGTATTTACATAATCTTTAAAGCCATTTTTTTTTATTTGGCCGACTTTTATTGGTTTTTTTTAAGTTCCTTATCTCCTAAACGGGGTCTAATCCGGAGTCCGGGGAGTTCATATTCATATCGTAATGTGTTGGTGGTAGGCCAAGTTATAATACCTATTAGGTTTCAGCTCTAGACTTCTGAATAGTTTTGGGGCAAACGAACCAAAAATTCCATTTGCAATCAATTCATTGAAAATGGAAATAATTATTTTTCTGTTCCTATCTTACCACCAGCGTCGATTTTGGCCCCATTGTGCACCGTAGAGGTAAGACTCGCACTACAAGTGTAATTAAGGCTTCATGTGCTCTAGACAGTATGTACCTACAAATCATACCTTTCCCATCCTCCAACTTGCCCACCCCTGGGCCATCGGCTGGCGACACCCTTGTCTGTTACTGCAACGGCGTTGGCCCGGTGGTCTCGCGGTGGCAAGCGCGACTGCAGAGCATGGAGTCCTGGGTTCGATTCCCAGGTTGGGCAGCGTTATTAGCAATTTCTCAGTAAGTCCAGGTTCGCACGGACTTTTTTATCGCGGCGACCAACAGAGCGCATCCAGCGCGTATCCCAGCGCGTCAAGAAAACACACTGTTGGATATTCAACTCTAGGCGGTAAGCGCGAAAAAAAATCGCCGCGATAAAAATACGCCCGTGCAAACCTGGACTAACAGCCGAGAGTTGATGTTGGCGGTGTGTGATACACCCGTACCTCGGAAAGCACGTTAAGAGCGCTTTTCCTAAAAGTTGGCAACGTCGCAAATAGCTGTCAAATATTTACCTTGGCAATATTACTGTATGCAAATATAGTAGCAAACGTATAATTAAACCGTGGATCACCCCAGGATTATTAAAATGCATTAAAAATCGTAACAAATTACACAAAAGTTATCGATCAGATCCGTATAATGACATTTTAAAAATAACGTATATTCGTTACAGGAATTACTGTAATAATCTTTTAAAAAAATTGAAAAGAAAATTCGAAAGAGAATTGCTTGCTAAATCGGTTACGAACTCGAAATTATTATGGAAAAATATAAAATCAATTACTTACTCAAATAAACCTAAAAATCAAAGTACTGAATTATTAAATATCCTACCCTCTCCAACTGCATCAGTGAACTCAGTTAATAGTTTTTTTGCTAACATTGGAAAGCAATTAGCCCAGTAAATTCCAATTAATAATACTTCTCGCCAATCTAACATTCCACCAACACAAATTAATTCTTTTGGTCTCTTGGACACTGACCCCATGGAAGTAGAAAGTGTTCTGATGGGTTTGAAATCCGACAGTGCTCCAGGGTGGGATAATATTCCAACAAAATTCCTAAAATATATTGGCAAGGAAATTGTACCTGTCATTACTCATTTGGTAAATCTCTGTTTTAGAAAAGGTATCTTTCCGACACTACTGAAACAATCTATTATTACACCGGTTCACAAGGGAGGGAACAGCGACGATGTCAATAACTACAGACCTATTTCTGTCTTACCAGGTTTATCCAAAGTTTTAGAAAAAAATATTAATATAAGACTCTTACATTATCTAAAAGAATTTAAAATATTATCACCTACACAATTTGGCTTTAGACAGGGAATATCAACTGAGGATGCAGTTTCAGCGCTTAGCTCGCTGGTAACTGACTATGTCGATTCAGGGAAAAAGTGTCTGGCTGTATTCCTTGATCTAAAAAAAGCCTTTGACACCGTTGCTGTTCCAACCCTTTTGTCCAAGCTAGAAAGAATTGGAATAAGGGGAACCCCTCTTATGCTTTTTAAAGATTATCTCTCAAACAGAAGGCAGAGAGTTAAGATAGGGACATACATCAGTAATGACGTGGAGGTATCATTCGGCGTGCCTCAAGGAAGCGTATTAGGACCAACACTTTTCTTAATGTACATTAACGACCTATGTAACTTAAAAGTAGAAAGCGCAAAAATTTTTTCTTACGCCGATGATACTTCCATTGTCTTTTATGGGGATAACTGGTCCGAAATAAAGCTCAAAACTGAAATAGGTATGGCTCAAATTGCAAATTGGCTTAATGAAAATCTTCTTACGCTAAACGCAACCAAGACCAATTATATATGTTTTACAATTAGAAATCGCTCACAACCAGATCAAGACTTAAATATAAAAATACATTCCTGTAAACGAGCCATGAATTATGCCTGTACATGTCCTGTAATTAATAAAGTATCACAGACAAAATATTTAGGGGTTATAATTGACCAGCACTTAAGTTGGTACTCCCACCTCGAACATGTTGCTGGTAGAATACGAAAGTTGGGATGGATATTTAAATCATTGAGATACGTAATCCCTGCAGGTGTAGCCACAAAGGGGGGCGTCAAAAGAAATCTTTTAAATGAAATCTACACAGCCCTTGCACAATCTGTGATAGTCTACTGTATACCTGTATGGGGTGGGGCAGCAAAATCAAAATTTATAGACGTGGAACGTGCGCAAAGAGGTCTGATAAAAATAATGTATTTTAAGAAACGGAGATTCCCCACTGAAAGTCTATATGAGATCAGCGGCCTGCTATCTGTTAGGAAACTATATATCTGTGCCGTGATCTTAAAAAAACATAAGACACTTACATATGATAAAAACATAACATTAAAAAGGAGAAAGGATATTATTGCTCAAGTCACACAAACTAAAACCAATTTTGCTGCTACGCAATATAATAATCAATCATCACGGTTATATAATAAAATAAATAAGGACATATACATTTACACTGAATATCTTCATAAAGTTAAGAAAATGTTAATAGAATGGTTAAAATCGCGCACTTATGCAGATATTGAATTATTGTTATAATAAGTGGAAATTAGTTAATACTGGTACCGCCACTCCCACACGCACATCATCCCTCATACACACAAACACACCAACCACACAACTCTCACACCTTACATACCTCAAACATATCACACACCACACTCGCTCTACACACCGCACACACCTCTCACACACCACACACTCCGCACACCCAACACACCCACATTAATGTACTTTTAAGAAAATAGTAAAAATAATTCTGTAAGTAGTACAAACAGCCAAAGCTATGGAAGTGCGGAGTCTCCTAACACAGGCGTCATCATGCTTAAAAGGAGGCTCCAATCATAAACTAATGTATACTAGTTGGTACAGAAATAAACATTTTGTATTTTGTATTTTGTATTTTTTGAAATATGAAATGTGGCTCAGGCCTCATTTACGGAGATGCGGGGCGTCGCGCGTCGCGTGCGGCGTGGCGTCTCGCGGCGCGTCGTACGATTTTTCTGTTTACGGAGCTGGCGGCGGCGGCGGCGGCGCGTCAAGCGGCACTTATCATCGCACACGTAAACACAAACGTATCGCAATATAAGACGTTGTTCATAGAGATGCGGGGCGGGAAGCATAGCGGTGCCCGCCGCTGCGCCCGCGGCGACTCCTCAAGCGTGTCGCAAAGCACGCGGCGCGCAACGCTGCGGCGCACGCGGGATACTCAATCAAACCGCCTGTTGGACTGGCAGAAGATTCCGCCGCGGGCATCGCTTCATAGAGAATTGCCAAAATTTGAATTCAGTGCGGGCCGCGACGCACAACGCGGTGCGCGAGTCCCCGCGTTGTGCGGCGGCTTCTCCGTAAATGAGGCCTAACTAGCGAACTAGAATATTAATAATGAATTGCAATAATTAATATCGTAACACCGAATGTAAAAAAAAGTATTTGGAAACTTTCCAAATGCCTTTTTTACACCTAAAACGGTTACAGCATCAAATTCAGTGTTATAATTCCAATTCATTAGATACCTACTAATATTCGAATTCGCTAGTTAGCCACATTTCTTATTTCCATATTTTAATATTGCAAAATTAATCAAATCAGGTATATATTTGACATCTATTTGCAACGTTGCCCACTTTCAGAATTTATCCGCTCTTAAGAGGGAACAGGGGCTGCGAGGAATTTGTAAAATAGGTATTTGGAGAAACTATTGCCGTCGTCTTTCCTCAAAACTGCCTCCGTAGAGTGCGATAGGGACAGCTGCAGCTCAGACCGATTATATCACAAAAAAATTGACGACATCGACGTTTCGTATTCCTCTTTTTTCTCCTCGAAAACTGAGCCGATTCAATTATTTTTTACATTAAAATTTTAAGAAAGAGTATGTCTAGGTTCCTATCATTTTCTTTTATGTAAAAACTTTTCGAACTTGTCTGGTAGTCCTCTAATCACGGCGGTAAAAATGGGGCATTTTTGTAATTTTTGAGGGTCATAGTTTCCTTACTTATTAATTGCTGAAAAAAAGGAAATGACAGGGACATGCCTATAGAGACCCTGATTTTTTTATACAAAAAAAATTACAGCTCTAGAGGCATTATTCAGGAAGAAAACAGGGGAATACATTGGTATGGAGAATCGCAGGCCCTGTTCCCTTTTAAGTCGTTGGTGCTACGCCTTATCTCTCCCCGGTCGTGTAGGAACTATGAGAATGGGGGAAAAGGGAGTGCTCCTGACTTTACGCACACTGTTATGTGTATACAGGGTGTTTGGCAGAACGTTGAACATACGAAAATGGTGGAAAGGTAATCATCTGCTACTTACTCAGCCCTAATTTATTTGGCCCTGGCTAAATGGATATTTAAAAAAAAAATGCTTTCTTCTAGTTTCACAACTTTCGTATTTTTTATAAAAAATGGGTAAAACAGGCAATATTTTTTTTTAAATCTTTAATATTGGTAGATTCTTATAAAACGATTGCTTTATTCAGATGTTAGCTAGAATAAAAGTTATGAGTCCTCAAACTTACAGAAAGATGTAAAAAATACTTAAATCTTAATTTCAACTTGCATTTTAAAAAAAAATATAATAAATTAACACTTTCACTGTCCCAAGGTAATTGGTATCCCTTATCACCATACGTCCAATAACAATATTGCATAATGATGTTTTATAAGGTCGGTTATTAATTCTATGACACCGAAAATTCGTCCATCACCCTCAGATAACCATTACATATTATTTTCAAAAATGCATTACATTACATGCAATGCACGGATGTACGAGCTTCACTTCCAGCTAACAGTGCTGCTTAGAAACGTTGAAACAAACAATGGAACTGCTTCTATTATTTACATAATTAGCCTCTCCGCGAGAGGGAGTGGGCTATAATCGACCACACAGGCCCAGTGCGGGTTGGTAGATGTCACACGTCTTCGAATACAATTCTATTATTAAAATTTGGTTATTTTCGCTAAAATATTGGATAAAAAAGATAACTACTAGTGAATTACATGTCATGCACAGATGTATAGGGCTACGTCTTCAGTGCATTACATGTAATGCATGGACAGTGAAAGTGTTAAGACTGAGTAAGTAGCAGATGACTCCACCTATCCACCATTTTCGTATGTTCAACGTTCTGCCAAACACCCTGTATATCTCCGGGGTCGACAGCTAGTCTCCGCTGAGATTGACTATTACTACAACGGCTGGACACTTTGTCAAGAAAGAAGTCACTTGTTTTTCCTCTCTTACACCATGGCCACGACAACACCGCTCGCGCGACCAGCGTCTTGCGTCTGCGACCGCGGCGAGAACAAATGTTAGAAGTTATTTAGACCGTGCCGTGTGGCCGCGGTGCGACAGAGAGGAGAGCGGCGCGGGAACATTCGAGCGCCGCCCCGCCCTATGTCGTGGCCCCGGCCTTATATTGTATGTACCAGGGAAATAAAACACAAATTATTTCTATAAACAATTTATACTATTTTTATTGTATCGGATAAAAAATAACTAAAAACTACTAATAGTAAAAAAAAGAATACAACGCGACCTTTGCCTACCAAATCATGAAAAACATTTATTTTTACAAAAAAAAATATGAATTACCTTTTTGTTAACAACTTTCACGATTTTTTTCTTTCATATCATTTAATTTATTGGCAGTATGGTATATACAAATTTATATAATAATCTATACCTTTATATTATTGCGCCCCACTTTTGCGTGCGTGTACCGATATCGATAAATTTTATCGATAGTTAGGATCGTTGCTTTTCGCCAAATCAAAAATGCGTCGACTTAATGTATCGACGTTCTAGTATTCTTACGTATTTAATTAAAAATAGCCGTCGATTTTGATTAAAAAAATATATCTATCGACATAGTTACATAGCCAATATATTACTTTATGCATATTATGAGCGCACACAAAAGTACTAAGCGTTTACTGATTGCATTCATGTAATTTAAGACTCGTTTTTTGATAAAAAATATTCATTGAGTCTACTTTTTGGGCCAAAAAAATTACTTTACCCCACTAAATGGCCTGGGCTACAGATATGAGGCCACGAATTGCATCTTCAAAACAATATCTTTCAATACACTTAACATATTTATGTGATGGGCTAATACGAGGCCTAAGAACTGTCCCCAGGCCAAACTACAAAAAAATACCATTAAACATATACATAATCTAACTCCAAAGTCACATTAAATCAAAACAAATATTCAAATGTGATTTTGAATGTAACATCTGAGGCCTGAATTTTTTATCGCAAGCGTAATCACAAAAAAAAATATAATTATAAAGATCGTTTTGAGTTGAAGAAATAGGCTCAATGTCACACGATCGTTTTAAAATAGGAATTCGAATTAAAAGTCAGGCCTCAGTATGGCCTGGCGGCAGCGGAAAACTCGATTTTGAAATAAGAATGTGTGAAGTTAGGCGCGCCTACCGCCTACCGTCAGGCCACGAGATAGAAAAAGGGTACATTCCACTGCCTGAAACTTTAGTATCTTATAAATTACGGTTTTTTATTACACATAATATTATTATTAGTTCATGGGGTACGATTAACGGTTCTAAAGTATTGTCAAGTGGTAATAAATGCTTGACGTTAAAATTAAAAAATATATGAAAGAAATTAGGGTCAATCCAATAAATTAATAATTTACCCTCACCATTTAAATGTCATTTGTTTCCCTTTTATTAATTAAAATGCCCCTCAAAATTAAACTCGGTTGACGCCTAATTACTCTCATATTGAAACCGTATTTTATTACTAGAGAAGTTCAAAGTTAATTGGAATTACCCTTTATCTAATTAATAACAATAACTATTCTCCATGAATTTGTATGGATTCTAAAACATATGAGTTCCATAGTTGCTAAATTCAATGGATTTTAAGCCCCACTATATTAAATAAAAAGCAAGATTATTAATTGTTTTTTTTTTCGTTTAAATTATAAGCTACTAAATCTACAAAGAATAAACTTTTTATTTTTTACTTAATATTTACACGAATAAATGATTCAAATGATAAATGTGTTTACGTTCAGTTACCGAGGTGATTTTTTTTTTACAAAAATTAGTATTATCTACACAATTATT
Organism: Xanthia togata; assembly: GCA_963853775.1. Taxonomy (NCBI): domain Eukaryota; kingdom Metazoa; phylum Arthropoda; class Insecta; order Lepidoptera; family Noctuidae; genus Xanthia; species Xanthia togata. The sequence continues at coordinate 5,199,338 of OY970817.1, read as the reverse complement.
GCGTACACGAGTGCTCATTTTTTTTTTTTACGTTTCATTTTTTTTTATATAAAAAATTGCAATTTTTAAGTTGGCAATACCGTAAGTCGTAATTCAGGAATATATCTCTTTTTAATTTTCGCGAAGGGTGAGAAATACCCCGAGGTATTAAGTACCCCAAAATTACCTGAACATTACCCTAAATGGGGCGAGTTAATTAAGTGATTAAAGCCCCAATGGGGTGGAATAATAATACCACAAAAGGGTAAGCAGTACACCTAGTGCTTTCGACATTAAATACTCCCATAAAGCCAGAAATGGGTTAGATCTCAGATCAAACCTCCATAATTATTCAAACCATACAATTGTGCTCAAACTGTACTCCATAATTTAATAAGTGAAGCTGTGTTAATAAAGGAATACTAATCAGCTTGACTAATAACTAAATATGCTTAAATACACGTTTTGTTACTAAACTATCTCACTCGACTAAATTACAAGCACAGTTTGAACAAGGCTATGACTTCTCAAACAACTTTGCTGTTCCAGCGATTTCGAGACGATTGAGAAATTTTTAGGTTAGGAAAGATGCTATTTTATTTATTTTGAAAAAGGCTTGGTTCAATATCAATCACGGTTTGTAACATTGCTTGAGTGAAAAGGCCAAGCGTCAGGGAAGTCCGCGAAATAAAAAAATGCTTACGTTTTTTGCAATTTGCAGGTCAGTACATGTTGATCTAAATATGATTGGCGGCCGTATCAAATATTTATTTACATAATTATAATCATAAAAATCATCAATACAACTTTCTAAGTTCATATAACCCCCCTATTGAATGACTATTTCATGAAATGACATTTGAGGATTATTCTTACTTCTAAGGAGTTGTATTGCTGATTCTAATAATTATAATTCTGTAAAGCCATATTTGTTACGGTCGCGAATCATATTTTTATTAACATACAACCTAACACTGTTACCTATTAAAACCTGGCAAATTGCAAAAAACTTATGAAAATTTGAATTTTGCGAGCTATCTTGGCGCATCCCCCTTATGATAGGTAAATTTTTAACCCGAAGGTCGGCATCCATTCCAACCCGATTCAGCTTAATACCGGTCTTTTACATGGAGCGGCTATGGTCTTACATGTGCCAAATATTAATATTAAATATAATTATTATAAAACATTGTAAGGAATTAAAGCTAAGAAATTTTCAATTTAGCATTTTTTTTTTTAAATAAATATCTTAAGGCATACATAAATATTTTACCACACAATTTGGGCAATGCATGTTACTAATAATTTAGGGAAAGTTATTAATATAATCACTTGCATATTAAATAAATTATTTATTTAAAAAAAGAAGATTTTAGTAAGATTTAGTTTTAGCCACTAAGAATTGCATGTGAATGTTAATTCTTTAGATGTTAACCAAAATCACCCTAGCTCGGGGTAAATACCCTAAGAAAGTAACTTAATTTTTTTTAATTAGTTTTTTTTCTTATATAATTTAATTGTTAGTTCGAATCGTGTGCTAAATACAGCGCGCGAACCCGAAAAATTAGTGCTACTGATTCGTCCCAGATATTTTGTATGCTTTTTTTTGTGCTACTGATTCGTCCCAGATATTTTTATGCAATTTTTAGTGATTCGTCCCCGATATTTTTGTTATGCAATTGTTTTAGATGATTATGTATTTTTATCAAGTCGATACTCAATACGTTACTACTGTTATAATGGAATATAATGCAGAAATAAAATGCGTTCTGGATTTTGAAATAGGGTATTTTGATCATACTTTTAAAGCAACCGGAGCAGCGACCACAACAAGTAAAGATATTATATTTCTTTAACATTAAGCAATTCTTAGCCGCAACATGATATTCTTGTTTTTATTTTAATTAATCAAATATAATAACTGGGTCCTAATCTTTAACCCTCGTAATAACTCGCAAGGAGCCGTTTTGTAGCTCAGAAAATATATTAATAAGGCAGAAATACAATCATGCCAGTCACAAGAATGTACAGCTTTCCAGAGAAAATTATGTGCTTCGTGAATCATCATCTATCTTTTTCGTCTTTTTACGATTGCGCGGTGATGATCTAATACAGAGTTGTCACAACCATGGAAGTATTTGCCTATTTTGTATTACCATTTTTACAAAATTATACATTAACAACTCTATGCAATTCCAAACATCTTTTCAAAACTTTTCGAGTGACAAAAATGGCGATCGAGACCGGAGTACAGTGCGTTCATTATAACTTGTCCCGTGACGCGACTGGTAGCACTGTTCTGTCAGTTGCCATTTTAAACTCTATTAGTATTGAAACTAAGCTTGACAAGCAATGGTGCCAACATGACGGCAAGGGACAAGTTAAAGTGAACGGACAGACCGACCGGACAACAAACATACCGTTCACTATAACTTGTCCGAAGCTTAGTTTCTACACTAATATTGCTCAAAATGGCGTCTGACAGAACAGTGCTACAAATCGCGTCACGGGACAAGTTATAATGAACGCACTGTATCCCGACGGAGAAAAAAACTTCATACAGACGCGCAATGATAGCTGCACTACTACAAAGCGCGGTATTATAAACCTTAGAAGCATTCGTGCTAATTCGGAAAAACGAAGTTTACCGAAGCGCATACCTTTTCTGGTTTACCTGTAAGTAGATTGCATGTCATTGTGTCATTCACCAATCAGAGGTGAGATGGCGTAATGTGTTTTCTTAGCCTTATTAATGTGTAAGGGTAGCTTTTGTCCGACAATAGAATTTTTCTAATTATATAGGATCTTTTTGCCTACCGGCAAAGATCCGTAAGTCAATATTTTAGTAAATTTTAATTACGCTAAGCAACCAATTTTCAATTCGGTTTTTATTTCAACGAAAACATGTTAATAATTATCATATTGCTGCTTCGTTATTTTCATAAGAAACTATATTCTGTCATCTAGTGTTACAAAAAAAAACAATAAAAACGTTTTTTTTTTTAAATAATAATTGTGTTATATTGATATATTTACACTGAAGATATCGGCGACATTTTGATTTTATTTATAATCAAGTCATAAAAAAAAATTGAAGTGTCGACTTCAATTGCAGCCTATTTGGAGCGGAAATTCCTTCGCACACGAGGCTTAGAAAAAAAAATGCAATTTCATACATCGAACGCATTTTCATTTCACGTCATATCCTGTTAGTCAAAACGACGACCGTATTCGTCATACTTTTTCTTGTCTTTAGCAAATTCTAAGCTAATAGGTTAAAATATATTACTGAGAACACTTTTGCAGTTGCGTTTTAAAGCAATTTCGCTTAGGGTAATTTCTGTTACCCCGACGGCACCAACCTTTGACCAAACATTGGAAGCCAATATCAACACAAATGTTTGACGAGTTGTTCAGAGACATCCGCTTTCGACAGATCCGCGAATTCCGGTGCGGATTTCCCTCTCTGTAATATCTCTATGGTACTTCTAGAGTCTAATTGTTTCATGTGATACATTAGCTTGTTGGCTGTTATTGGGTGTATTGGCCTGGCGACGTTAAGACTGGTGTTTTTGAGCGCTCTCGCTAGAGTTTTGAGGAACTTCGACCATTGCCTTTCATTTGACGTTGCTTCCGGTGTGTTTACTAGTACTGATGCCTTTTCTAGGAGCGCGCAGACGCAGCTTAGAGTGAACTGGAAGAAAATTATTATTATTTGATAATTAAATCAAAAGCTGTCTATTTTGGATTAGTGAGTTGGTGGTTGCAAGTTTGATTACCACTGAGCACAATTAATATTTTGACTAACAGATAACAGCAGGGCTATTCTGTAACCATCTCACCGTGAAAACTTAGGTGAAGTGAGCACGGAGTGAGCTGTCAGTCCCTAGTAGCAGGTAGAATGACAGCTCACTTCACGCTCACTTCACATGATTTCACGGTGAGGTGGTTACGGGAATCGACATGCTGTTCAGTATGTGTGATTGTGCACGGGAGATTTGTCTGCAAATCCACCGTCTATTCAGGATATTAGAGAAACCGAAGACAGGGATCAACATTATAAAAAGGTTAAAGAATAGCTTGCATCCTCTTGATCTGGTGTCGTGAAAGATAACTTAGAACATTAAAGTCGCCGTAAATAAAAATACAGATGGACACTCCGCAAAATCATTTAAATAAAAAGCGACTCTTGCTATGACACAATAAGGTGCAATTCAGGTCGCACAGCGCTAATCACGTACAATTATATTCACCTAGAAGTTGCCTCTCTTTCTATCGTGTAACTCTTAAGGCGCATCTCCACTTGAGAAGCCGCGGGACGAGCTGCCTCAATCTGAGCGTGCCGCGCGCCGCGGAAACTTCATGCGTCTCCACTTGAGTCACATTAATCAGCAACTCGGCAGCGTGCCTCAATCCGAGCAACGAATTTCTCTAGTGTCTTACTAGTTTAGGGGCATGAGGAACAGGGTGTAAAGTTCACTCATCCCCCATAGAAAAGGGAGGATCCTCCGACCAGACGGGTGTTGTGTCTGGCGGGCCGACTGCCCGACTGTTGATGTCGGTCTTATATATGTCGTTCACGCGGTAAACTCTAATTGCGCGATGCAGGATTTGTGTGACGTCATGTCTTTGATGCGTAGTTCGTATGTGGCTGTGTAACCGCTACACTAGCTACCATGGGTGATGCACGCAAAGTCGCTGCAGCTTTAGTAATAATTAATCATTACAAAAAGAAAAAAAGGACAGTTCCAGGAATCTTCTTTAAAGGCCTTATTCTAATGATGTGGTGAAGTTGGATCCCATAAGTATCTGTGGCTTTCATATTCTTTAATTAATTCGATGCATTTATCGTTGTCCATTTTGCCGCGAAGTGAGCGTATGTGCGTCCGTCTCCACTGCGCGCGTGGCTCACGTCTACCGACACGAACAGCGCGCCACGAGGCCGCCTGGTTAGGTTCAAGACGCGGCACGGCTCGTCCCCCTAGTTGCGCGGGGCGAGGCCGGCGCCCGGCCCGGGGCTGGCTCAAGTGAGATGCGCCTTTAGATCTTCGGACTACGTTACACTCACTGAATTGGCCCAGCAAGGCGGGCCACCGCGTGCTTGTAGCGTCATACCTAAACTGCGGAGTGTCCCATTTGTATATTAAAGTGTGCTACTGGGCAAAGGCCTTCCGTCATTCCTTCCACTTCTCGCGATGTTCCAAATATTCTAGGCAATACATTTAATACTTACAGATGTAGTGAGGGCGTAGGGCGTTCTCGCCGGGTCGAAGGCTTCTGCCAACAGACTGCAAGACTCCAGGATCGGCGACCAGCCCGATGTGGTTTGTATGTAACTGTAAATACAACATTGTTTTACAATAACCGCTTGATAAAATCTTTTTCACTTCTCATGCTCTGAAAGTGCTTGTTTGTGCAGATTAAAGGCTGCACAAAATCGAATTTTGTGCACAAGGGCGTTAACGTATCTACTCATAAATGTATCTATATTAAGGCAAAGAAAATGAGCCATACAGCCAAACACAATAAGAAATTCATAGATAGAATTTGTTATTTTATAATATTTACTTTAATTTATTTGGCTTATGTGTTTTTTAAGACATGAAAGATATTAAAATTTAAATTCAAGTAGGTAAGATAGGTTATTTAATTAATTTAAGAAAATTATTATTACAAAATTAATTTAATAGTAGGCCGTATAGGTCTGCAGCCCAAGCCTAAAATCAATGTCGTAAGATTTAAAAAAAAATAAAGCGGCGGGAAACAGCTCTTGTTTTTTCGTGCGTTTATTAATTTCTTCAATTTGCTAAAAATTGTTAAAAAAAAATATTTTATACTACTGGTTTTATTTCCTCGCAATCGAAGTGAAAAGCAGAGTTTATAACTCGTCCAAAAAACCATTTTATCCTCGACATTACTATCAGCCCTCGCCTTCGTCTCGGGCTGCTAAAAGTCTCGGATAAAAATGGTTCGTTTTGTGCACTCGTTGTAAAATCTACTATTTTATATTAAACTATCTGACCCGTCAGACGTTATCATGTCCAAATTTCAATAATTCATACAAAATTCTGATGAAAAATGCACTTTCAATTTTTCCAACATTCCTGATCTTTTATGATTGATTGAATTTGAATGATTTAATGTGTATTTTTTGTGTGTGATTTATAGATTTCTGATATGGGTTGTGGTACCTGAAATAAATGTTCTTTTTTTTTGTTTTTGTGTGACGCGCCTATATTTACATCTTCATTTTATTTATGTTATATGGATAACTAGCTGTTGCCCGTGACATCGTCTACGATCCAGGATGAAAAGTATCCTTCCGAGCCTCGGAAAGCACGCTCAGCCGGTCCCAGCTATCATTCGTAGTTCTTTGACAGTCGTTACGGGTAGTCAGAAGTACTCAGAAGCCCGACAGTCGGACAACCAGTCTTGCCGAGGGTATTACTTAATGAGCGGGGCCGAGTAGCGAGCAGCTAAGATTCAAAACATTACATGTGTGTGACTCACGTATTTACGGCACATCGTTACGTGCAAATTATTGTTCATGTATCTACATTGTTTGCTTATTTTTATAATATAGGCAAATAATGTAGGTACATGGATAGTGTACATGAATAATAAAAAATCTATATATATAAAAGAAAGTCGTGTTAGTTACACTATTTATAACTCAAGAACGGCTGAACCGATTTAGCTGAAAATTTGTGGGGCTAGGGTTATTTGTAGGGCTTTAGGTAGCTTAGAACCAGGAGACGGACATAAGATACTTTTTATCCCGGTAGGGTAGGTAGGGTAGGTAGGGTAGGTAGAGTAGGTAGAGTAGGGTAGGTAGTATAGGTAGTGTAGGTAGGGTAGGGTAGGTTGGTGCGGCGTAGATAAGTACTTAGTGCTACCCTAAAATTGTATTATGTAATGGAATAGTAAATATTTAATTTTAATTGTAATCTCTATACTTTTGCATGCCTTGTAATTGGCAAAATATGGCTGTTTCTGTATTTATATTATGTACCACCATGACTTGTACCTGTATTTGCAAAATAAAATATCTTTATCTTTACCCGTGTGAAGCCGGGGCGGGCAGCTAGTAAATAATACATGTTATGTTTAAGTGATTAAAGAGTGTTCTTTTGGCGAATGTGAGTACTAATACAAACCATTTCTGGTTTAATGGTACAAAACAAACATGAGCTTGTATTAAGATTGGGTGCAAAAAAAAAAAAAAAAAACGTGTTGCAGAATAACTGGGTTGTTGGCGTGAGATAGGCAGTCGCTCCATGTAAAATTACTGGTATTCAACTGCATTCAGTACCCTAATCACGTTATACACGATCAATCGGAATTTGAATCGTTTTGAAACAAATTGCTAATCCATTGCTTCGTAAGTTAGAAAAAAAAAATGCTCAACAACGTAATTAACGCAATGAATGTTGTTGAACTGTCAAAATGAAACAAATTTGTCGTAGGTAATTGTTTACGAAAATGTGTTGCGTAATTAGATAGCTGGTTAGAATAGAAGCAGACACCCACATAAGTGGAATGATGTATAACTTACTTCCTATAATGCGGCGCCAACGAAGCGAGGTTCCCGTCGTCTCTCCTGGCGGCAGAAGGTAGCGCGCGCAGTACTTTGGCCCAGAACGTGCGCTGGCGACAGTGGGACGAACACACGCGGCTTATGAACCGCGATATCAACGTCTGTGGGAAGGAACAATTAGTCATTAATAATAATAAATAATCTTTATTATGATACACACAAGATTCATGATACACAAAAACAGAAGTACTAAATATCAAGATATATCTACATAAATCTACATAGGTTATGAAACCCTGTCTCCTAAACTAGTAAGTGAAGGTAGTCCTATATCTTAGGAGACAGTGCTAGGCCATACAGGGCTTGCGGGAAAGTCCGAAAGGGATACCGTGGCCCCCTGGCATTGCACAGGCAAGAGAAGGAACACGGGTGGGTTTAAGTCAGTAAGAGTCTGACACGCCCTCCCGCTCCACCCGGTGGAGCGGGAGGAGTCATTTGATGATTTCCCAACCAAAAAAAAAAAAAAAAAGGCCATACAGGGCGATCGGTCATGTAGGTATAGCAGCAGCCAGGGTGTTTTGCGCAAGGGTGGTTAAGTAATACTTTGTGTGCCGGTGTGTAAATGTGTTTGAGTGTAGTGTGTGTGTGAGTGAGTGATCATAAGTATGTGTAAGTGTGTGAGTGGTGAGTATGGGAGTGAGTGCGTACCTCTACGGGTGCGTGTGGGAGAGAGTGTGCGAATGCAAGGATAAGGATTGGTAGATGAGTGAGTGATCGTGTGTTGAGTGTGAGTCGGGTAGAGTAATTTATGAGAATAATTATTATGAGTCTTGCTTAAGATAACAATCTTCTCTCATGTACAAAAGTGGCGATCTGTCCTATACTAACAATAACGATTTAATCTATCCTATTTACTTTACATAAAATTATAATTATAATTTGCATTACCCGAAAAGGATGACATTAATATCGCTGAATAATTGTATTAAATTTTTACGAATGACATTTCTCGGGACTTTAGGGTCCCGGACATATGGAAGGCGTACGAGGGGCCGAAGCCAACTCGCAGAGGCCCGTTAGACGTGTTTAACCTCCCAAATGTCACCCCATAGGTGCATCAACGAAAACGCTCGAAATGTCAAATGCACGAATTGTTGCCATTGGTCAATGATTTTTGACGGTTATTTGCACTTGCAGCACGATCTGGCTGTATCATTCGAATAATCGATTCATACTTGACCGGTTTTAGTAACATTTTCTTGGTAATACCACTAAACCGAAAGAAAAAGAACACAAACAAAATGTATCTGTGGTCGTGTGACGCGACGACGCCATACTGTCGAGACTCGTCTAGGTGTGTGCGTCTTGTTTACGTTTTGCGCGATGAATTGAAGAAGACAACGGTGAATAATCTTATAAGAATTTTATACAGAATTACTGAGAAATAAGTGTAGATTTCGTATTGAGTGTTAGTTTATCGAAAAATGATAAATATTTTAGTGAAAAAGTAACGGAAAGTTCTAATTGCACGAATTTTGATCCTGTGACCGCCGTGTTTAGAAACGGTTTGAAATACACATAAGTAGTTAGTTTATTAATCTACAAAGAGAATTTGGCTAATAGCTACTGATATCATTGAGTATTGTTGTCGTAATCGTATTTCCAAGAATTAAAAATTCCCGCCATTCCCCCGTACTATAAACAAAAAAAAAACTAAACTTGAGACTAGAGATGCCGATGCATTCAACCAGCTTTTATGACGAATCTTTTACAGTTCAAGCAGTACGGTTATGGAATGCCTTGCCCGTGTCGATAAGGCGAGCTCAATCCTTGTCCACTTTTAAAACTCTGGTAAAAACACACTTCCTCTCTCCTTAAACATCATCATTAGATTTAGTTCCTTGCTCTTGTTTAATGTTTATAGATTTATATATTTATATGAATAAGTTTATGCTTTATGTATGTATGTACATATTTATTGTATAATATGTAGATGGTACACCGCTGACTACCTGCAGTATTGTCTCTCCTATTACCTTTAATCCATCCAAAGGTTGTCTGTAAAAGATCGCTTTAAGCGATAAGACCGCCCATTGTGTCACCCTATGTAAAATTTCTAAATTATGTCTGTGTATTTTATGGTGTACAATAAAGAGTATTCTATCTATCTATCTACTATGAAACGACGCTCGTAGTAGGCGGGAACACTAGTACAAAGTACAAACTGCATTTTTTTTTTTACTAATTTTTATTTTTGTGATTTTAAATTATTCTAACTGGACTTTTGACTTGTTGAGTATTTTTAGTTGTGATACTTGATTTCGACAAGACTTATAAAAGACTTGTTTAAAACCGGTATTATACATGACTAGGGAGTGCAATACCGGGATCCCGCGTGCATTGTGCGGTATTTATCCCGATCAAAAATTCAGATTTGTGGGATTAGGAATAAACGAAGTTATAGTATGAAAAATTGAGGTTCTAATAAAGGAGATGTATTATTTCGAGTCGGGTGGAATAAAAGGCACATTTATTAGGTACCTTCAATTCACCTTTATTTAATTAATGACAACTAGCACAACGAGCCTTTACTCCTGCTGGCTACTTAGTCTGTAAGGTTAAGAGCTGTTCAGCCGACGACACAATTTATACTTAACTTTTTTGCGCAGTTATTTGCAAAATAACATAACATCAGGCCTTGTCTCCCCGAAGGGTTGAGCAGAGGTGTACCTATAGTAGGTACACCCACATTTCGCCAGGTATGTTTTAGTCCCATGTAGGGGGCGAGCCTATTGCCATCAACCGGGCACAAATCCAGACTTCGGGCTGCTACTGAGAAATTCCAGATAGAAACACTCAATAACACTTGGCCCGACCCGGGAACCGAACCCAGGACCTCATGAGGCAGTCGTAGCAGTCGAGTAGTAGTTCGGGGCAGTCGCCTTAAATTAATCCTTCATACATAACTAGCGACCCAACTCTGCCTGGCTCGGATGCAATCTACTGACGTGAAGACTTGTCAAAAACATCGAAATTTCTGTGCTACCAAGTTAAATATGAACGTAATAAGAACATAAACCTTATACATAAATTATCTAAATGATTTCAAAACCGTATCAAATCCGTAGTGTAGTTTATTAAAACTAAGCGCACAGACAGACATTACAAGCGAATTTCTTTTACACTTACTAGCGTTTTCTATAAAATTCGATGCTGATTCGTCAACGCTCACGGCATCGTGCCGCTCATTCGTCATTGCCGCCTGCGCTTCTATAGGCGGGGCCTATATAGCACGAAGGCGCGAGCATGTCGGTGACGCGAACGCGTAAGTTTATCCCCTACCAAAAATCTCAACTCGCCTAAAGAAGTTTTCAAAAAATGTAAAAGGGAAGGTAACTCACCCGGCCCTTCCTAACAGACAGCATCTGTTGCACTCGGTCGCTGTGTAACACGCCGGCGAACATCTTGTTAACTAAATCCTCCTTGTCTTCGTCGAGAAGATTCTTTGTAGGCGCCGGCTTCTGATTTACTGCGAGGTTCACCACCTAAGGAAAGCAGAAATAATAGTAAAAATCATAAATTAAACAAAATAACCGGTCAAGTGCGAGTCGGACTCGCACACGAAAGGTTCCGTACCGTAATAAGAGCGAGAAAAAAAACGCCGTTTAAAAACGAAAAAAGAAACACGTTTCTTCAGGGGCTATTAGGAATTCGCTCCAAGAAATAAAATGTTATTTCTTGGAGCGAATTCCTAATAGCTAACCTAATATCGAAGACTGGATTTAAAAACAGGAAAAGGGTATGGTCTTCTGTATCGGACGGTCGTGTATTTAGGACTAATTATTGTTTATTTTTTTATTTCTCCATATAGGTAGTTAAAACTGTTTATTAACTACCCAGGCATGATATTATACACGGTTACACCCACTTTCACTGCACTTTCACTTTATTTATGTAATTTTTGGCGGACTTATGAAATGTTCGCGTGGTGCGCGCGCAGCGTCAACTGAGCGGCCGAACGAATAGCTACTATTACGCGTCGTAATTCATTCAATGTACTTGACAAGGACAATATAGCTTTCTTTTTTCGTCTTGTAGACTATGTGTAAGTTAGAACAAGATAGATACAGTTTTCGTATACAAATAACTGCCAAAAATGAACGCGGGAATTCGAGGCTACGAGGTGCGCTCGCCACAGACAACGGTTTTTTTATGACAGCGCCACAGGGAAGGTCGCCATAGACGAAGGGTTATGCTGCACCGGTTGACGTCATCACGCCAATGCCGGCTGTCGCTGTGCACCAGCGCTGGGGCTCTGTCTCGCACAGGGTCGCAGCATTATACTGAGCGATGGCCGTTTTGCGTGGATGTGACGCATATTTTCCCCCAAATTGTTATTTTCGTGTGTTTTCTTTGCTTGCGTCATTTCTACCGCAATTAAACGTATTTTTTTTTTTCATCTTTGAAAAAACAGAATTTTTCCAACTAAGCTAGTTTTAAAAGGTCAGGCCTTTTTTTGGTGGGAAGTCATCAAATGACTTCACTCGCTTTGGGCGGAGCGGGAGGGCGTGTCAGACTCATACTGACTAAAACCCACCCGTGTTCCTTCAGTTGTCTGTACTTGCCAGGCATCGGTCCCATCGGACCCCTTCAGTTGTGCTGACATCTCTTTGAGGCGCGCGTGGAACACAACACGCCGTCGCCCCGCGCCTGGCCCTTACCGGACGGCGAGCTACCCATTGCTCACCGTCCGCAAGCCCGCGCCTACGGTGGCCGGGAATCGGCCTGCGATTCCCGATCCCGGTCAGGCCTTGGTTTAAAAAGGTTAGAACAACCTCGACACATTTGGGAAAGTCCAGATAGATGTTGGTGTTTGCTTACCTGTCTTTTGTCAATACTTTCGGACTTGGGACTGTCCTGCTTAGGCCTCCGCTGCACCGACTCAATGTTCTTCAGGAATAGGTTGGACACGTCTTGTTGTTCGTTCTCTGCTTCTTTCTGTGCTGCCTCTAGCTGCTTCTGTTTTTCTTCTCTTTCCTGTGAAGTGGAAATAAATATTTTAACTACGTAAATGAATGTTATAGATAGTGCAATCCACTGAGACGCGCCCCACCCCGCTCCGCGCCGTACTAAAGTACAGTCGTCGTCGTACCTACAATTTTTATTAACGTGTTGAAGGTGTAGTTTTTATGTTACTGTTTCAACAATATAAAATCGAACGCATGGAACTGAGGAACAGTGGTAAACAATATTGAAATATTTGTGGTTAAAATTATTTGATTACCGTCAAAAATATGTACCACAGTCACTATTCACTGTGCGCCGGCGCATATTTTAAGACTTGTCATATGCGCCGGCGCACAGTGGATCAAGAAAAGGCTCGAAGACATAGGAGCTTAAATTTTAAGTCAGTTTCTATGCTTGATATAGCTTCTAATAGTCTGGTAGGCAAAGAGCCAACTTTTTTTTTTGCAAAAAATAAAACATGGAGCTAATGCTCTCCGGTCATGTGCTATTCTCTCCGGTCCGGAGATTGACAAAATCCGCAGAATTTTCAGTGAAAGGTTGATAATATATAACTTATTAATTGACACCACTTTCATCTTTTTACACCCAGGCCCAAGATTGTATGTAATCGTTTGAGTCTCCTTTGGCACATGGGTAGACCATGACCTGGGTTAGGACATAAGATTATTTATATCGGTAGTACTGTGGCGGTTACACCGCCATATACGAACTTCGCATCAAAGACATGACGTCACACAAATCCTGCATCGCGCAATTAGAGTTTACCGCGCGAACGACATATTATATAAGAATAACCGACATCGACAGTTGGGCAGGTTTTTTGCTGGGCCTTCCCTAGGGAACAGGTGTGCATGAAAGCACTTCCACCCCCCTCCTAGGAGGGGGAGGGAAACCCAAGACGGAGAGAAAAATGCCTCGGGCAAGGGGCCGTAAAAGCCCCAAAACCGATAACAACCAATAAGCAACAGTTGGGCAGTTGCCCGCCAGACACAACAACCGTCTGGTCGGAGGTTCCTCCCTTTTCTATGGTGGATGAGTGAACTTTACACCTTGTTCCTCATGCCCCTAAAGTACGTTCCCTTATGATAACTTCCGACCTCCACACGAGCAAAGCCACGGGAAAAAGCTAGTTTGTATACAATTTCCTGTTTTACCTTCAATATAAGCGCATTGGATATCGCCAGCGGGTCGTTGAGCTCCTCTAGCCTCAATAATATCAGGTAAAGCGCCTCTATGTCTAGTAGTAACTGCTTCGTCCGTTTCATTTCTCGTGGAACCTGTAAAAATAATTTAAAAAAAATTAAAGACATTTTTTGCAAAGGCAGAGGTCTATGGTAGAGTTATGGTGGCTGGTTAGTTAATTTCGCCATGCTAATTGTTATGTAAGCAGATGTCAAAACTGACATCTCATCTGACTGTGTTATAGACTATAAAATACATTTTTCTAGCGCGTTTTTTTATACGCTATCATTATAACACGTTCTTACAAAACTCGGTCGCAGTCTAAACCTGGAAACGTTATGATTTTATTTGACAACACGCTAGACGGACTTAATAATGCGCGGTAATGATATCTCTTGAAGCATTAGAAATAAATGAACTTTCCTTCATACTTTCCAGGCTTAGGACTCTCTATAATAAAATTGGTTAAATATTATAATAAAAGTTTTGTGAGACAATTATTATTTAATTATAGTCGTATTTAAAAGTTCATTGATTGTATTTACAAAAAAATAATTATTTACATCATACGTAATAACAGACGACGCGGGTCGACTGCCGCCCGAGTTCACCCGACGCGCTGTATAAGACTATATTGCTATCCAGTTCTGGCTCCGCTGTGCGCGTTAAGACTTTTACACGTTGAAGTGTAATATTCTAGCGCGAAGTCAGAGTCAATGTAGCAGACGCTAGATGCTTTGTACACATAACGTGTTATTTTTAGGCGCTATACGTTTTATTATCCACCACTAGTTATGATAATATTATTATTTATATTGATCAAGGCTAGTTACTTCAGTAGGATGTGTAGTGCTAGCAACACTGGACGCGCGCGACATGCGCGAGGGGGCGGTCTCGTTGCCGACCACTTCCACGTCGATGATCTTGCGAGGGGCCGTTACACTGCCACACTGAAAAAAAATATACAAATCATTACTGTACTGCTTGTAGACACAACAATAATAGCGGAGTGGTTTTATTCTTTCTTTTTTCCGTGACAATTTTTTTTGTAAAATAATAACCGGCCAAGAGCGAGTCGAACACGAAGGCCCACAGTTTGAGTAAATTCTCAAAAGGCATCCTACAGAAAAAAAGATGGAGGGACGACGAGAGCTTTGTTTCCGCCGTTCCCATAATATTAGATATATTCAGTGATTTCACGGATTCCACCAAATAATCTTGAATTATATTTCAATCGACACCAGAGAAGAGTACAAAGCAGACACAGAATCGATTGCAATAGTCATTTTGTTTTTGTTGTCATTTGCCAATGTTGCAACCACAGAGTACGTAATGTCAACAACATTTTCAAGCGTTTATTTGTTGGTTGAATACGAGGCTTTTGGCATTTGTGTATTTTGTGTTTTTACTTTAGATGTGCAACATATTTTGACACAGATGAAACAATACAATTAAGTGCAGCTATCGCTCCTTTTAAAGTCAAAAGAAACGTTATTTTATCGGTGTTTTTTTTATCTATCTTCCGGTCGTCTAGACTTTTCCCAACGTAATTTATTAACTTTATTTAATTTTTATTATTGGTGTTATAGCGGCAATAGAGATACACAATCTGTGATAATTTCAACTGCTATTACGGTTCATAAGATATAGCTCGCTGACAGAGAGACGGATGGACGGACAGCGGAGGTTTAGTAATTGGTTCCGTTTGGCACGCTTTGGGTACGAAATTCGAAAACAATAAATAGCAATAACCAATGTGGTCATCAAGCATGGTGATATAGCAATGTTAAATTTTTAACCCTCTTTAAACAACATACCAGCGTAGGTAAGTACTTACAAACTTTTTTTTTCTGGGCGGAACTGTAGGTCATGTTAAGACTCTTACTGACTAAAACCCGGCCGTGTTCCTTTAGTTGCCTGTACGTTGACAGGGCCCACGGTATCCCTTTCGGACTTTCCCGCGACCCTGGCAGGAGCCTTCAGTTGTACTACCTGATAAATATAGCTGAAATTCACCGGAATCTGGCCTCGCAGGATCAGTTAATGAGGTAAATGTGAATACATTTGTAAATGGCCAGTAGTGTCATAATTCTGCCATTATAACGTTGGTCCAGGCTGTCATCGTTGACGAGGTGGTCTTCTTCTGCGAAACTGTTATCTCGCAGAAGGAAGCTGCAGAAAGGGAAAGGGACTGGGCGTCGGCGGAGGGCAGATAATGCCCTCTTCCGGCCGCATTAAAAGGGTGTCCCCCCCCCCCCCACCGGAGCGCGCGCGGGCAGGCCGAGCCCGATATAGTTGGGCAAAACGCTAGGGAGATGAAGGAGTAAATTACCTGTAACTTTCCCAGCGAGTTCTCGAACTGCGTGGGTACATAAGTGCGCGGGGTGCCACTGTCTTCACTTGTAGAGTTGTGTCGATTGGAGTTGTGACGCTCCCTGTGTGTGTGAGTCTCTTGTTTGACACCTAGAAACAATATAAAAAGTTTTATCGGTAACATATTTGAGTGACTGCCTCGTTGGTCTAGTGGTCGCAAGCGCTATTGCAGAGCATGAGGCCCTAGGTTCGATTTCCAGGTTGGGCAGTGTTATTGGGTTTTTCTATCTGGAATATCTGAGTTGCAGTACGGAGTCTGGATTTGTGCTCGGTTGATGACAATAGGCTTAAGCTCGCCCTATTTCATGGGACATAAGCATAACTGGCGAAATGTTGGTGTACTATAGGTACACTTCTGGCCAACCCTTCGGGGAATACAAGCGTAATGTTTTTTGTTATGTATTATGACTTCTGGAAGACGTAGCGTTGCAAGGTCACACAAGGTGGACCGATGACCTGGTGAAGGCCGCAGGAGTCCGCTGGGTGCGGGAGGCACAGAACCGGGCGGAGTGGCGGGGCTTGGGGGAGGCTTATGTCCAGCAGTGGATGCCTTTCGGCTGAAATGATGATTTATGACTTACCTCCACTATAAAACGGATGATTCTGTTGATTCGCTTTGTGTGCCTCTTTTACACCTTCCTTTTCTTTGCTGGCTTGTCGCTCTAAGAATACCTGAAAAAAGATAAATAAATTACTATTAATTATAAAGAGTAATGGACATTATTTTGTTGTACACATGTAGTGTGGGGATCTCTAGGAAAATCCCAAAATGGTTCAAAACAATGGTTTATTCAAAATATAACAACTTTTTTTTTTTTTTCATCAAATGTCTTCTCCCGCTCTGGGTGGGGCGGGAGGGCGTGTCAGACTCTTACTGACTAAAACCCACCCGTGTTCTTCTGTTGCCTGTGCAATGCCAGGGGGCCACGGTATCCCTTTCGGACTTTCCCGCAACCCCGGCAGGCAATGATCTCATCGGACCCCTTCACTTGCTGACATCTCTTTGAGGCGCGCGTGGAACACAACGCGCCGTCGACCCGGGCCTGGTCCTTACCGGACGGCGAAAATATAACACTTGAGTCTCTTAGAATTCCTAATCGCCATCTTGCATTCTCGTTTCACCTTTCAATCGTTCAGAAACCTACTTTTTTATAGTTTAGAAATGTTTAGACAGACCGCCTATTAAATTCACAAATCTTTAATTAATCCTACATACATATTTATTTATTTTGCATAATGTACAGACGCCAGCAGGTCAACCTACCCGAAACTGTCAAATTTTCCCATTCAACTTTGAACCTTATACTTTAGTGATAAAGTTGAAAATCTATTAAAGAAATTTGACAGATTTGTAGTAGGTTGATGTACTAGCGTCTGAACACTCAGTTACAGGCTAGGCTGAGACATGAGTACGTGACCCTGTTAGGGCGCAGCAAGTATTATTACATTTAACTTATATCTATATAGGTTAAATATTTGGAAGTTAACATTATATTGCATACCTACTTGATATCAATATCACAACATTAATTATTATTACTAACTAGCTGCCCGCCCCGGCTTCCACGGGTAGCACTAAGTACTTATCTACAGCGCACCTACCCCTATCTATCTACCTTACCTAAAACCTTCTCCTGACAATAACAAACACAACAAAAAAGAATTAGCGAAATCGGTCCAGCCGTTCTTGAGTTATAAATAGTGTAACGAACACCACTTTCTTTTATAGTATAAATAGATATATGATCTCTTTGTAACATATTTTATTTAAGAACAAGCGACCCGCCTCTCCCTCCCACGGCAACCTACTGATGTGGAGACCTGTCAAAAACATAGAATTTCTGTGCTACTCAAACTCAAAGCATTTATTTCAATTAAACCATTTACAGGCACTTTTGAACTGTCAAAGAGTCAGTCAGTTAGTCAGAAAGTTGAAGCTAGTTGCCCATTCCAAAACGTAGATCTCTATGGAGAACAACGGTCAAGAAACTCGCAAGTCAAATATGAACGTATTATAAACATAAACCTTTCGGACTTAATTCTCTAAATCATGTAAAAAGTTGAAAACCGAACCAAACCAAACAGACAGTACAGTCGCGAGCACCAACATGCATACACTTAGCAACTTTTAAAAGTGATTTTCTCCTCCTGTGTTGATTGTAATTTTGTGTTATTACGAACACGAAACACGATTGATGTTTTCGTTTACAGTTAATTGTATTGTCGGCAGTAATAAGCACACCTAATTTTATTCGCTAATGTTTATAACGTTGATAACGTTATCCTAATGGGTATTTCAGTAGGAGGAGTTAAATCGCTGTATGATGATTAGCGATCATTTCATATGGTTCGGAACAGTATTGGAACCCATACTATTATGGAATAGGTCGTATTTCGAAGTTGCAATCGTAATTCCCCGAGTAAATCGCTTTTGCATTTTGCGAAGTGTTTACATATTATTGCTCGTGAATGTACAAGCGAATTTCTTTTACACTATTTATTTAATCTGGTATTTTATTACTTGTTCACACTTGTAACAGCTTTCAAAAGGGCATACGTGATATACACTCAAATATATTTTAATAAAATCATGTGGTGTAGTTGTTGAGCTGTACGTCTGTGCGTGTTGTTGAGCTACTCACCGTGTAATAAAAGTCGTGTATGTACGGCGTGCCGGTGTTGAGCTGTAACATCTGAATGTTGATGAGCCATTGCTTCTCCCTGAGTGTCATTAGACCCGCGTAGTCGTCGGTATCGCTTCCACTGGCGTCGTCGCCGTTCATTGAGTGCCTGAAAAATGTATAAAATTCAATAAGAAAATAATTACAACATTACAAACATCACGCCTGTATTCCCCAAAAGGTTAGGCAGAGATGTACTTATAGCACACCCACATTTCGCCAGTAAGCCCACGTTCGCGAAGACGGAATAAAATTGCGCCGATTTTTTTTGTGCACTAGTTTTTATCGCTCTGGGCTAAGCGCCGAGAGTCGAACATCGAATATACGAAAATGAAAATAATTTACACAAAGTCAAGCGCCTGTCTGGTTTCGAACCTACGACCTATAACTCGTAAGTCGCTATAAATACTAGGTAAAAATAATGAAGTAAACAAAAACTCACCTATTATTATAAGTTCCATTAACCCTCTGATTATTAAACATCGGATGACTAAACTGACTATTAGTAAACACATTACTTCTATTATTTAACATCGGGTGATGATTCGCGTTGTGAAAGCTATTATTAAACTGTAACATGGGATGTGTATTCTGTATTAACTGAACCAAATTCTGCGACGTCAAGCCTTGATTTTGCTTCGAATTGTTATAAACCCGACTTTTTTGAACTTTCTGATCCTTTTGCTGTTGTTGAGCCGCTTTTTGGATCGGGTTCTTGTTCTGTGGCGAGATGTTGAGCTGGTTCATATGGTTATGTTGGTTGCTGGGTGATTGTTTCATGTTGTTCACTGGCTGCGGCTGGTTCTTTATCAGCATTGGTTGGTTCATCATCATGTTTGGTTGGCTAATTGGTTGCTGCTCTGATTTTGCTGGCATTGAGGGCTGGAGAAATAAAATAGATTTATAAGTAAATAAACTTGCATAGTAAAATAAAATTACGGCTAGTTTTTCCAGAGAGGTAAGCAGAAGTGTGTAGCAAACCTACAAATTCAAATATTTTATGTCACATAAGCCTACATGGGCTAGGTGTACGGTTGTAATTTGTCGTTTCCTATGGAGAAGAGCCGGCAAGAAACTCCACGGTTACTCTTTTAAAAATAATTGGCTTTTACAATATTTTCAAATAACAGTGTTATTAGGTATGGGAGGACAGTTTAGGTCTTTTAACAAGTACCAGGTACTTAACAAAATAATGATGGTCAACAAATATACATTCCACTAAGCCTACAGCGTTCTCACATTCACAAAATAGAATATAATCTATATAAAGATAAATCGATTAATAGAAATAGAAACGTATTTTAAACTAAATGACGTGATTGCTATTACAGCTGTAACAAATCTGAATAATTATCATGTCCACAAAATCCACTAATACAACCTACATAATTAACATGTATGTTTAAGTCCTGTAGTATGGTTTCTGCTGATCGCCTAGTACAGGTCCAAATTTAATTAGCTAGCAAAAAAAACTAATTTACAGCTTGTGGCTAAGGAAGAGCTCGTGGCTAAGTAGTAACTACCGCACGGGTCGATCCGTCAGGTTAAGCTACGCTTGCCGGGTTTGGTCCGTGAATGGGTGACCATCTTTAAATACCGAGACTCCTCCGTGCCTCGGAAAGCACGTTAAGCCGTTGGTCCCGTCTGTCATTCGTGGATCTTTGACAGTCGTTACGGGTCGTCTGAAGCCCGAAAGTCTGACATCCTTGCCAAGGGGTATCGTATTACAGCTGCATCCGGTTAGACTGGAAGCTGATCTCAACATAGTTCGGAAAAGGCTAGGCAGATTGATTTCTAGTAACTTACAGTAGTTGACTGCCAAAAAAATATCCATACCCACCACTTCTGCGGAGTTTAGCTAGCTAGTTTTATTTGACCCTGTATATGAGGCGATCGGCAGACACCATACTGCATTTGAGAATAAACTAATAGAAAACACAATTAAAATACCCGACCCAGCAGAGGTGGATTTTCCCTCTAGACCAAATAGGCACGTGCCTTGAGGCGCGAGGTTACGAAAGGCGTGAGCAATCCTCCAGGAGAGCAGTAGGGCCACCAGTAGTGTACAAACACAAACGACGACCCGCATTCCGACCTCGCCGAGGTCCTCCGCGATCGCGATCCCCCCAGCGACGCCCTAAGCCGAGGTTTGTACCCCACAAGGGGTGCCCTTAACGAGCGTTCGCTTGGTATTAATTAGTTTTAGTTTACGCCCCTGGCTGGAAGCTTTAAGTTAATAGCTTAAGCCACAGGAAAGTCCGGTTAAGCAGCTACTACCTCCTCAAAGGTCAACTGCGAGATGCCAATTATAAAAAAAGAGAAAAAAAAGGCGTTTTGACCCAAGTATCAAACTCTTGCATTACAATTTGAAAAAAGGAAACCTTTATATAACACGAGTAATTTCTCCTATCGTGGAAAGTATTTACAGACACATTTTGCTACAATATTATGTAAGTTATACGAAATTTACTTTAACCGGGAATCGAACCCAAAACTGCAAAGCAGAAGCCACGACCTGAACCTGTCACTGCAAACTTAGTTTAACTAGCCTAGAGCTAAAACAAAAGTTAAATACTTACACGAAAATTAGGATTATACTGAGGCATATTAGAGTTGAAATTTTGCCTCTGCATATTAATTCCGGGTGGCGGCGCCATCATCCGTGGAGGCTGACTCATCATATGCTGAAACTGACTCATACCAGGAAACTGATTACCATTCGGAATCATCTGATTCTGACCCATTTGGTTATGATTCTGACCCATCTGGTTGAGATTTTGACCCATCTGATTAGGATTCTGACCCATCTGGTTATTAGGTAAGTGATTGCTCATTTGGTTCATACTCTGATTCATTGAAGACATGTTTTGTCCCATTTGGTTGGGATTCTGACCCATTTGGTTGACATTTTGACCCATTTGGGGCATGTTTTGACTCATCTGATTCACGTTTTGTCCCATCTGGTTCATAGTCTGTCCCATCTGATTAACATTTTGCCCCATCTGGTTCATACTTTGCCCCAGCTGCCCCATACTTTGCGTCATATTTAAATTCTGTCCCATTTGGTTCACATTTTGACCCATTTGATGAACGCTCATATTTTGGTTCAACTGACTCATCATATTACTCCCTGGTCCAATGGGGTTATTCGGGAACTGGTTACCAATTTGGTTGTTCATAAATGGGGTTCCTTGTCCCATTGGGTTGACGTGGTTCTGTAGTAATTGGTTGTTTTGCCCCATTTGGTTCATCAGTTTGTTGAGCGGTTGGTTCATTTGGCCCATGTTGTGGGTCATTGACTGTTGTGGTGCAAATGGGAGTGGTACCGGCGCCTGCAAGCCGGGCGGCCTTTGGAGTATTACCGGGGGAAATCTTGGCTGGAGGAAATAAAAGATTTTTTATCAGACTATGAAACACGATTTTTAGAATAACATAAATTAAGAGATACATTCAGGAAAACACATTTGACTACTTAATACATCCACTCTTTGTCATTTTCAAGTCAAGATGGCAAAAGAATATGACACTGTTTTAGTAATCTAACTTTTTAATGGTGAGATTGTTCTTTTAGGAAAAAAACACTACTCACAAATTTGTCAAGAGGGACTGTTGTTCTAACATTAAGTTACGATCAGAATATAGACATTTGGTATATCCAAAAATCAAACTGATACAAGTACAGTGATAAGTAGAGATCGGATATTCGGATGCATATTTAGCTAAAGTTAATTTTTGGCTAAGAAATTACGGAAGAGGCTTCTTAATTAATTTTTTCTTAACTTAAATCCCGGAATTCAATAAAATCCGGGATGCAAAACTAATCGGATACATGGTATGGAAACGACTTATCAGCCCTCTTGTGAAAGTTACTTTTGCGGTGTTAACATAAAAAATTATATACATACTGTAAACATTTTTTAATGAAACTCAAGGCACCAAGTTGTTTGTCGCTCTGTGCTATGCCAATTTGGCAAACTATTTTACAACATTAGCTAGCATTTCTATAGTCAAAAAGTACAAAATTTATCAATTCCGGAATCGCGAGATTTTTGCGATCGATACAAAAGTGCATTTCATAATAGCCAACACCTGAGCGTAAGTAAATATACATTCAATTCTATAATCAGAACTCTAAATCTGTCAATCCCGGAATCCCGGGATTTTTTTGATACAAAAGTGCTTTCCATAATAGCCAACATCTCAAATTTAGGTAAATATGCATCCTAATATCCGATCTGTAGTGATAAGACATTCATTTTAACACACTTAATCTGCGGACACGAAATTAGCGGCGGCCGAGCGATGGCGACGGAAACAAAAGAATGCCATTCCGAAGTGACGCGCGCGACGCGGGCGGGCGAGCCGTGCGCGGGCGCATTTTTTTTTCCTCAATTCTCGCTATTGCACCAACCACTGTTTGTCTCTGCATCACCCAAAGGTTGACTGGTAGAAAATGCCTATGGCATTAAGTCCGCGTTGAAGTATTAAATAAAAAAATAAATATGAATGTTCTGAATTCGGACAGACAGAGCTCGGAGCTAGTGCGCATCCACTCATACAAATAGTACTATGGCTACTTCGGACCGACATTTCTCGGATTCGAATCGGACGTAGTGCGAAACCGCTCTTAGCCCAGGTACGCGCGGGCGAATTTTTTACGCGTATTGGATTTTCAACGCTCTGCTTAGCGCCGAGAGTTGAATATCCAACAGTTTGTTTTGCTTGACGCGCTGGTATACGCGCTGGATGCGCTCTGTTGGATTCACAATGCTCGGCTCAATACCGAGAGTTGAAAATCCAGTGTACGAAAATATAGTAATCGCGTTTAGGAAGGAGAGTGGGGCGCATCTTCGTGACAATCCCGCTATTAAAAAACCCAAAGCCACACTGATGAAGTTGTATATTTTAAAATTACCTTAATTTAATAACATTGTAACTGACCTGGAAGTAGTTCTGGTTGTAGGGCGGCTGCTGCACCTGCTTCTGGCGCAGTTGCCGCTCCAACTCCTCAACTGTGCACACATTCTTCAGTCCTGGTACCGGCTGCGGGGGAAAACAAGTGTTATTCACCTGAAGAAAAAAAAAACAAAATCAAAAATTACACCTTGTTTCTCCCATTTCGTCAGTTATGTTGAAGTCTTATGTAATAGGGGCGAGCCCATTGCCATCAACTGGGCACAAATTCAGACTCCGGGCTGATATTGAGAAATTCCTGATGGAAAACCCCAATAACACTGCCCAACCTTGGAACAAACCCAAGACCTCATGCTCAGCACTTCAGCAGTAACACTTCAGTAGTATTTCTCCTCTTCTGTTTTCTACATTTATCAATCTTATAACTTCCGAGCTTCAGTGTGCGTATCATCTGTATGCAGATGACTTGCAGTTGTACTGTCAAGGGAGAGTTGAGGAAATTTCTGACGCTATCGACAAATTAAACAGAGATTTGATAGCCATAAAAACCTGGTCTGACAGATTTGGCGTAGCAGTAAACCCAAATAAGTGTCAGGCGATCATCATCGGAAGTTCTCGGAGTATGAGTAAGGTGGATGGTACAACCTTGCCACCAGTTCTCGGTCGGTCGGTCGGTTTCTGTACATTTCTGTGCTTGAAGTATTAAATAAATAAATAATAAATAAACACTTGACCAACGTAGCATATCATTAGACAGTCCCCCAAAACGCCTGCCCGTCACCACTTACTATCGTTTTAGCTGGGATGAAGTGGCGCTACCAACTTAACGATGCCACAGACACTAAAGGCATAGACAAATAACTGATGTTACGTCGGATGCAGACACGCGGACTAAATATGTTTTATTTTTTATTGTATTTCATACATCTATTTAATTTTTTATTTAGTATTATATCTGTATCTTTCCGTGAAATCACTGCGGGCCCTATCAGAGTACCAGCGAGCAGTACATTTAATAATAAATATCGCAGCATCATGCTGAGATAGGAGCCTTTTGGCCTCGCACAGGACTTTCTGCTTTATTTTAATTTTACTTGGTTTTATTTTTAATGAGTGTGTGTTTAGTTTAATTTAGATCTCCTGTGCCTGTCCCAATAAATACTTTTTCGTTCTTTCTAACTTGCCAGCAAATTTATTACGTTTACGCGCGAAATTTGAAAATGCAAAATTGAAATGCATTTTTATGGCACGTTCATTAGCACTATAGAATCTAAATGAGACACTTTTCAAAAATGGGTATAAAACCCTATTATAATTTAATTACGTTATACAAACAATAATTGTTGGAAAAAGTGGTGAGATACAAAGTTGAAACCTTTCATCTATTTAGTTGAGCGATTGCGTCAGAATTTAACCTGAACAGGGTTTGTGTATATTTTTATCTGATATTGTTGGAACGGACTATGGTATTTATTTATCTATACTCACAGTTGGTGCGCTTGGGAAGATCGGGTCATGTCTCCACACACTAGAGCCGAATGCTCTAGGCCCGTCTGCCTCGTCCAGTACTAGCTGGGAGAGCGATGCCTCTGTAACAAAAAAATTGCGTGTTATTTCATTAACACGTTCAGTGCCGGGAACCCTCCAGGAGGGTTTACTCAAATCGCATATGGGATGCCGGGAGCCCTCGCCGAGGGCTCATTTTAAAAGTAGGTTTTTCTTAGCGTATTCGGCATTATAAACTGTGAAAATAAAATCAGTGTATATTTTAACAAGATTTCAATCCTAATGCCGGTGACACACACTCCTCGAGGGTTAACTTTAGCGCAAACGTAATGCCGGTGCCCCCCTCGTTAACTCGATGTCTCCCTCGAGTCAACTTGATGTAAAATGAGCGGAGTCGAAAGTGTTAATGAAGCAGTTTGTACCGGGCCCTAGACGGACATAGTGACCTTATTGGGGATGTACCATCAAAAAAGTTCATGTCTATACACCGTAAGGACTATTTCTGCTTGCAGCGCTCAGCCGCTATAGAACCGGGACGGTAACAGATGTGATCATCGTGTTCACGGGATTTTGTTTTCAAACTGCTTAGATATGAAGTTCAATAGTACCTCGCGAAGGTCAGGAGCGTAGTACTCGCAACCAGCGCGCGTGAACGACCAGATGAAACGAAGCAAAAGGAGTACTAGGATCGTAGCTGGTGGCGTTCTGTAGTTTCTGTCTACCCCCATGGGCGTGAGTTTATGTATGTATGCCAGTCAACGTCATAACGTTTATTGCGAACTAAGTGTACAATGTTTATAATGTTTTGTCGGCATGGTTGGCGCAGTGGTTAAGCGATTGACTGTCGCGGGTTCGATTCCCGCACGGAGCAAATATTTGTATGACCTACAAGTAGTTGTTCCGGGTCTGGCTGTTTGTGTATGTGAGTTTAAATGTTTGTAAACGCACCCACGATACAGGAGAAATTCCTAGTGTGGGGCAATATTTAAAAAAAAAGAAAGAAAAGAAATTTTAGTGTTATGTTATGTTAGTACTTATGACTTAGTAGCAGCCTTGTAATGTACCATAATATAAAGAGAAAGCAATCAATGTGCAAATCCTGTATTTTATGCTTGCTGGAGTGTGTATCTAAAGTTTAAAATGTAAAAAACACTCAATAACAATTAATATTGACAACATAGTAGTAAGATTATTTTTTGCCTGAAAATCTAACTCTTATACTTACAAAAGGTAGATAACGTAGCATAGAAAATAGTTATTTATCCAACATGTGAGGAAAGTTCGTTTTTCCTATGAGTTTTGATTTTGAGTCTTGAGCGAACGAAGGATTGAAATTTATAATCACTCGCTGCGCTCGTGATTCTATTTTTCAATCCTTCGTTCGCTCAAGACTCAACAAAACGAATAGCAAATGAACTTGCTCACAAGTTGCATACAAAACTTTTCACCACTCCCAGCAAGAAAGTATTCAGTCATCATAGGTAAATAAATTAAATAGACACAAAGCAAATCAAAATAATTCTTTATATTTTAAAATATCTTTAAAACTTAACATAAAAAAATCAGGCAAGGTTAGTTTCTGAACGGGATCATTACTTTCCTCACTGTTCAAACAGTGAGGAAAAACCTACTTTCCTCACTGTTCAAGCAGTGAGGAAAAACCAACTTTCCTCACTGTTTTCGTAGAGGAAAGACACTTCTTTCGTGCGGGAGTGGTGAAATAGTTATTTATCCAACATGTGAGGAAAGTTCGTTTTTCCTATGAGTTTTGATTTTGATCAACAAAACGAATAGCAAATGAACTTGCTCACAAGTTGCATACAAAACTTTTCACCACTCCCAGCAAGAAAGTATTCAGCCATCATAGGTAAATAAATTAAATAGACACAAAGCAAATCAAAATAATTCTTTATATTTTTAAAACTTAACATAAAAAAATCAGGCAAGGTTAGTTTCTGAACGGGATCATTACTTTCCTCACTGTTCAAACAGTGAGGAAAAACCAACTTTCCTCACTGTTTTCGTAGAGGAAAGACACTTCTTTCGTGCGGGAGTGGTGAAATAGTTATTTATCCAACATGTGAGGAAAGTTCGTTTTTCCTATGAGTTTTGATTTTGAGTCTTGAGCGAACGAAGGATTGAAATTTATAATCACTCGCTGCGCTCGTGATTCTATTTTTCAATCCTTCGTTCGCTCAAGACTCAACAAAACGAATAGCAAATGAACTTGCTCACAAGTTGCATACAAAACTTTTCACCACTCCCAGCAAGAAAGTATTCAGTCATCATAGGTAAATAAATTAAATAGACACAAAGCAAATCAAAATAATTCTTTATATTTTAAAATATCTTTAAAACTTAACATAAAAAAATCAGGCAAGGTTAGTTTCTGAACGGGATCATTACTTTCCTCACTGTTCAAACAGTGAGGAAAAACCTACTTTCCTCACTGTTCAAGCAGTGAGGAAAAACCAACTTTCCTCACTGTTTTCGTAGAGGAAAGACACTTCTTTCGTGCGGGAGTGGTGAAATAGTTATTTATCCAACATGTGAGGAAAGTTCGTTTTTCCTATGAGTTTTGATTTTGATCAACAAAACGAATAGCAAATGAACTTGCTCACAAGTTGCATACAAAACTTTTCAACACTCCCAGCAAGAAAGTATTCAGCCATCATAGGTAAATAAATTAAATAGACACAAAGCAAATCAAAATAATTCTTTATATTTTTAAATATTTTTAAAACTTAACATAAAAAAATCAGGCAAGGTTAGTTTCTGAACGGGATCATTACTTTCCTCACTGTTCAAACAGTGAGGAAAAACCAACTTTCCTCACTGTTCAAGCAGTGAGGAAAAACCAACTTTCCTCACTGTTTTCGTAGAGGAAAGACACTTCTTTCGTGCGGGAGTGGTGAAATAGTTATTTATCCAACATGTGAGGAAAGTTCGTTTTTCCTATGAGTTTTGATTTTGAGTCTTGAGCGAACGAAGGATTGAAAAATAAAATCACGAGCGCAGCGAGTGATTATAAATTTCAATCCTGAGTAAGCGAAAGACTCAACAAAACGAATAGCAAATGAACTTGCTCACAAGTTGCATACAAAACTTTTCACCACTCCCAGCAAGAAAGTATTCAGTCATCATAGGTAAATAAATTAAATAGACACAAAGCAAATCAAAATAATTCTTTATATTTTAAAATATCTTTAAAACTTAACATAAAAAATCAGGCAAGGTTAGTCTCTGAACGGGATCATTACTTTCCTCACTGCTTGAACAGTGAGGAAAGTTGGTTTTTCCTCACTGTTTGAAAAACCAACTTTCCTCACTGTTTTCGTAGAAGAAAGACACTTCTTTCGTGCGGGAGTGGTGAAAATTGTATTTGTTTTAGGTACAGACACTATCACATCAACCTACTACTATCTGTCTAATTTCTTTAATAGATTTTCAACTTTATCAATAAAGCATATGGTTCAAAGTTGATTGGGAAAATTTGACAGTTTCGGGTTTCGCGGCGTGTCCGTAGCCGACTGCAGGTAGCAGCAGGCGACTTCATAGAAATTCGATTCGATTTCATACAAATACATAGAAAGTGTCGCGGCGACACGTCGCCAGCTGCTGCTGCCTGCATTCGGCTACAGACTTGTACCTTTAAGAGGGAACAGAGCCTGCAATTCTCCATACAAATGTATTCTCTTTTTTTCTCCCTGAATAATACCTCTAAAGCAATCATTTTTGTTTTCATAAAATTAAGTTGAAGCTGAAGACACGTCCCTGTTATTTCCTTTTTTTCAGTCACTTTCAAAAATGACTTCCACTCACTAAAAAATACAAAAATGCTTTTTTTTTACATAAAGAAAATTATAGGAACCTAGACATACTCTTTCTTAAAATTTAAATGTAAAAAATAATTGAGTCGGCTCAGTTTTCGAGGAGAAAAAAGGGGAATACGAAACGTCGATCTCGTAACTTTTTTTTGTGATATTATCGGTCAGCTGTCCCTATCGCACTCTACGAAGGCAGACTTGAGGTAAACGACGGCAATAGTTTCTTCAAATATCTATTTTCCAAATTCCTCGCAGGCCCTGTTCTCTCTTAAAGCTGCCGCACAATGGGATGGGCCGCACGCCATACAAAAATTCTTCTACATCACTTTCGTACATTTTGTATGAAACATCGCACACTACTGGCGGGCCGGAACGCGCTTTTTTGGATTGAAAAGCGATGTGGCGCGACCCAATGCGGCTGTAATGTACGGTTACCTTAAGCCCATTCTCACACGGGGTGACGGCAACTCAACCTAAACTGGTTGGCAGCGGGTGTTGCCAACTGCGATGCAACTGGTACTCTCACATGGCGCAACTCAAGTTGTATCAATTTTAGTCATTTCATCATTCATTCATACCAATTTTATTAGCGTTGGCAACTACTATAAAATAAATAAATTCTTTATTTCACCAAAAGCCATCTTAGTTTTTAGTTCTTGTACTGTACAAGAACTAAAAACTAAGAGCATATAAGGCTTATAACTTGGTCACAATAATTTTAATTCCCTGACTCCTAAACTAGGTGTATGTGCCTGCGTCTTAGGAGTCAGGAGTACTGAGGGACCTGAACTGCCAGTCGCGCCTCGCGCGTGACTGGTTGTGTAGTGTGAGGTTCTTTTAACCATCTCGACTTTACGCATCGACCGCGTTCGGCGCTCCGATTGGCAGCCGGCCGGCCTTCACCAGTAAAGGTCCAATCGGAGCGCCGAACGCGGTCGATGCGTAAAGTGGAGATGGTTAAAAGAAACTCACACTAGAGCTTCTGGTTTTATATTTGTCACCTCGTGTGAGAATGACCTTAGCATTACTTCCGAATATCATTTGACGCAAGTTTTACGTAATGGGAATTTCAGGGGTTCCAGCAATTTATAAATATTTCCTCACCGAGCTGCGTGTTAGCGAGGTCATCGATGCCGCTGCTGTTGTGTCTGCGGCTGCTCTCCAGCTGTTCCGCGAGCTGCTCATGTTCCACCTCCCAGTCGAACTCGTCAGCTGCAAGATTATACACGATTAGATGTGGTGACTATAACCATACAACTCTCACTAGACCAGACAAACTCGCAGGACATTCTTCTATTTAATATACATATAATTTTTTAAAAAAAAAAAACAAAAACTGTTGGGTCTCGAAGCAAGACATTTTGCACGAGATTTCCAGAACGCAAGAATTTTGAGGTTAGATAGATCAGAATTTGTATGCAAATATATGTATTTTTTTTAAAGTTAGTACTTAATATATTGGTACTTAAGAGGGAACAGGGCCTGCGATTCTCCATACAAACGTATTCCCCTTTTTTCTTCCAGAATAATGCCTAAAGCATTTTTTTTTTCATAATTTCAAGGTCTGCTGTAGATACGTCCCTATTATTTCTTTTTTTCAGCAACTTATTGGTAAAGGAAATATGACCCTCCAAAAATTGCAAAAAAAGCCCATGTTTTACCACCGTAATTAGAGGGTACCAGACAAATTCGAAAAGTTTTTAACGTAAAAGAAAATGATAGGAACCTAGACATACTATTTCTTAAAATTTAAATGTAAAAAATAATTGAATAGGGTTCAGTTTTCGAGGAGAAAAAAAGGGGAATACGAAACGTTGATTTCGTCAATCTTTTTTGTGATTTAATCGGTCTGAGCTGCAGCTGTCCCTATCGCACTCTACAGAGGCAGACTTGAGGTGACACGACGGCAATAGTTTCTTCAAATACCTATTCTTCAAATTCCTCGCAGGCCCTGTTCCCTCTTAATAAAACTCCATTGGTTTAGGTAAGTAACTGCTTGAGCACAATTTTTTTGTAATATTTATAATAATAATATAGTATTTCGTAATCTGTATATTGTAAAGAGCCCAAAAAGACAGATGCTACTTCAACGAAGTATAACGTTGCTAAATTGAAGAGTACAACGTAGACGTAAAATAACATCATTGGAAACAAGGTTGAATAGACATTATTTTGAATCTGTGATGTTTTTTTTTTCTAATTGTTATTGATAAACCTGTTTTCCCAAATGAACAAGCCTTCTTAATGCCTTTGTCGCGGGACATACACAAGTGGCGAGGGACGCGGCGAGGTGCGGGCGTGGCAACGGTGCGGCGCCGTATAGAGCCAAAAGCATAGTCACTTTTAGTAAACTAAATAGTAAAAACTAAACTAAATACTACTAGTATTTAAAAAACATAGAATGTCAAACACTTAGCTTCTTTTCTTATTTTTTTTTTTTAAATATTCAAAACGGATTCAAATATACAAAAATAGTTGAAAAAGGTCTCTGACCATGTCAGGGGGACACTTAGAAAGGCAGGAGTGGGTTTTAGCCGGTAAGAGTCCGGCACTGCCCAGACGCTCTACGCGCCCAGGCGCTGGCGTTGCGCCATCTGTTTCATATTTCATACAAAATGTATAGGAACGACGTGGTTTCGCCACGCCACGTAGTTGTCGTGTTGTGTATGTCCCGTCTATGCGGTGATTGGTGGACCCGCAGTGGAAGCCCGCGAAATTCAAATTTTCTTATGTTTTTAGCAATTTGCAGGTCAGTATCAGGTTGTGTCTTGATCAACTACAATTTGCGACCGTAACAAATGTGTATTTACAGAATTATAATCATTAGATTCATTAATACATCTTTCTAACTTAGATTTGTTCCATAAGAGATTTGTGTGTTGAGACACGTAAGAAAATTTGAATTTCACGTAATTAGAGGGAACAGGGCCTGCGATTCTCTATACAAATGTATTCCCCTTTTTTTTCCTGAATAATGCCTCTAGAGCAATCATATTGTTTCATAAAATCAAGGTCTGCTGTAGACACAGTCTCTGTTATTTCCTTTTCATCAGCAACTTATTGGTAAAGAAAATATGACCCTCCAAAAATTAAAAAACTGCCCCATGTTTACCGCCGTGATTAGAGGACTACCAGACAAATTCGAAAATTTTAACATCAAAAGAAAATGATAAGAACCTAGACATACTCGTCAATTTTTTTTTTGTGATATAATCGGTCTGAGCTGCAGCTGTCCCTATTTTTCAAATTCCTCGCAGGCCTTATTCCCTCTTAAGCGGTGATTAATATACAATACTTACAACCTTGACCAAAAGTCTCGTCGTTGAGAGCATCATATTCATCCTCTGATGGCTCGCCACCTCCTTCGTCATCATTTAAGTTCTGGAACAAAAAAGAAATCATTAATTTTTTTGGACATACGATCTTGACTTACACTACTGTATGGACTATCTGTTATTACAGATAACATTAAGGTAGCGAATTGAGATGCTGCAAATGTATACTCCATTTGAAATAAGATTAGACATTTAAACAAACCTTTTTTACAGTCCGTTCAACCGATTCTGACTTCTATACCGTAGCCATAAGGATGACATTAAAAGCAAAAAAGTGGTTACAATACCAACTGTTTACTGCAGCTGCCATTTGTCATGCCACCAACGCAATAGAAGTCAAAATCGGTGGAACGGACTGTAAAAAAGGTTTGTTTCAATGACTATCTTATTTCAAATGGAGTATAGGATAGGTAGAAAAAAACCGTTTTATAACCAGCTCTTAAGAATTAGGAAAAGTTTTAACTTATTCTAAAATAACTAAATCAAAATATTTTATTTCACATAAACCATGAAACGTCAGAAGCTAGGTGCACGGTTCCAATTGGTCGTTTGCGATGGAGAAGAGCCGGTTACACATAAAGCGGAAAGCCATAAATGCGGTCGATGACTGCATAAGAAAACATCATCAATTTTTTTTTTTTTTTTACTATGTTTCGATATTGATAATTCGATAACCATCACGTCTGAGAAGTTTCGCTACATAATTTAACCCTTTATATAAATATCGATTTACAGAATTATTATTTATTAATTATTTTTAATAAACTTTACCACACTAGGCATTTCTCCTGTATCGTGGGTGCGTTTACAAACATTTAAACTCACATACACAAACAGCCAGACCAGGAACAACTACTTGTAGGTCATACAAATATTTGTTCCGTGCGGGAATCGAACCCGCGACACGCAGGGCAGCAGTCAATCCCTTAACCACTGCGCCAACCGTGCCGCACACAACAACAGCACAATGACGCCGCGCCCGCCTTGTCTCAGTCAGACCATGTAACTTAACTAACTTCGAAAACCTAAAATGAGCGTGTAAGAGTTGGTCTTTATGTTTGATCAAATACGAATAACAAAATTATATGTCTAGAAGATGAACAGTTACTACTACATATCCTGCCAGACCCGGACTTAAGAGACCCAGGGACCCTAGGCAATTGATATTTGAGCAAATGATACATTCAAGATGGGAAATTTCTATTGAATATTTAAAATAGAAATAGAAGTTGCTTTCTTTGTTGACCTATGCAGAAAAGCTGAAGAAATAACTGTGGGTTTGCACTGGCGAAACATTCACAACAAAACATGTTGATACCTTTAGTTTCTGTCAAAGTTCCATACAATATTTGACAGGAACTACACATTTCAACATGTTTTGTTGTGATGTCTCTTAGTGTAAGAGAAACCATGATGAACGAAAAAAAAATCGTCAGAATTCTTTTGACCATTGATAGATACTATTCCATAATACCGACGGGTGGTATAGGTACCATGACATGTGCGCGGGGCCAGTTACCTGGTCGGGGTAGCTGGATTGGTGGGACCCCTAAGCTGGCTGGGCCCCTAGGCCGGGGGGCCTTGTAGGCCTAGGCGGAAATCCGGGGCTGTATGCTGCACTTATTATCAAATATAATTATCAAATGCGAATGTAAAATAGTAAACCACGAAAAGGCTGAGTTGACTTATTGAAATCGTATTAGAAGGAAATAAATCTCTTATAAGGAAAATAATTGGTTCATTCAGACTATAAAAACCTAGTTCATCTTACTTAGTAGTTATTTCCTTATATAGCATAAAATCTTGGGACTTAGGGCCTTATCACACTGGCGATTTGCGAGCGAGATATCAGCGATTGGAGATTGTTCCAACGCGTTCGCTGTGTGTGCGTAGCGAGCACGCCACGTGTGCGCAACGTGTTCGCCGCATTTGCGTGCCGAGAGCGATTGACGTGAATGTATAAGAAAGAGCGAGACAAGCGAGTGTATCCCTTTCATGTTATAAAACGCGGCGTTCACGTCTCGTAGTCGCTGCTAACTCGCTTCGCACCCACGGAGAGCTCGTTCACAAATCGCCTCGCTGGAAATAAGCTAGCAAATCCTCAGTGTGATAACGCTCTTAACCTTACTAACACGCGGACTAAATATGTTTTATTTTTTATTGTATTTCATACATCTATTTAATTTTTTATTTATTTATATTTGTATCTTTCCGTGACATCACTGCGGGCCCTATCTGAATACCAGCGCTGAGATAGGAGCCTTTTGGCCTCGTACAGGACTTTCTGCTTTATTTTAATTTTAATTTGTTATTATTGTTTTTAATGAGTGTGTGTTTAGTTTAAGTGAGATCTCCTGTGCTTGTCCCGATAAATACTTTTTCTTTCTTTCGTTCTGACTGCTTTTCGCCTTACCCATCATCTATTTTCGCGCATTATTATATTTTTCTCGAGTGGCAATACTAAAATGAGGGTGTGGGTTGGCTTGTGGCTGACGCGAGAAGATAGTCCACAAAAAAAAATGCATAGTTCCACAAGCATATGATGCACAGGCAATTATTATAAACAATGTTGCAAGTCTCCTGAGTAGTCAATACTTTTAAATCAATATTTTAAGTATGCCTTAATAAATAAATTTATATTGTGATGAGAAATATTTTTGCCTTTATCTTTGTCTCCAAAAAATATTGAAATTGTAGCGCAAACTGAACTTTGTGTGGATACATATTAAAGTTGTTTTTCCAAAAACACATATTTGTTTGACAGAACAGAAAACAGTAATGTTTCATTGTATTAAAGAGATGAACAAAATGGGGCCAGTGTTGTCACAATATGCAACATGAATAACAATGTCAACGTGACCCAGATATCACAAAAAACTGCATTTGTGTCATACACAACACAGACTGTTTGTTGAAACTTTATATTCTGAGATTTTATCTTCCACTACAAATGAAAGCGTATGTCAATATTTCAATAAAATCGCATAATTTTTTTAAAACAAAGTTGAAAAACAGTTTTTGTTTATCGTGAACTAGCTTCTGCAAGCAGCTTATAAACATGGATACCTAATTTATATTTGAGAGCAGTGGTGGCCTAGTGGTAACGTAGGTCGTAGGATCGAACCCAGCCAGGGTCTTTAATTTGTGTAAATTATTTTCATCACCACTGCTCTCAAAACGGTGCAGGAAAACATTGTGAGTAAACCGGGATGTCCTAGAACCACATACTCCTATTAATGCTTTTAGATTGGATATAGAACCCATGGCTGAACGTAGATCCCCAAAATACAGGTCCTAGTTTTTTTATTTTTATTCCAAGACTTGTGACATCAATCTACCTACACTGAGAGGAGGCCTGGGTCCAAGTAGTGGGTACATTATAGACTGATTATGCAAGGTATATTTATTGATTACTTTAACTGAACATTTTACTAGTGATAATATTGAGGCCTTACTAAAGAGAAGAATTTGTCCAGCAATGGACTGTGATAGGCTGGTTTGGTAATAAATTAGTCACACACAAGCAGAAGTATTTTGTGTCTAACTTACAAACAAAAACTACCATTGTATTAACAATGTCAGTTTGTTAGCTATCAAGCTCTGGTACACAAAGTAAATGGTGTCTTATCATGTTATTACTGAGCAATACATACACGCACATAATTAATTGTAACTACCAGAACATATGGCAATTTAAAAAACTTATTGAGAGAATGAAATGCACTTTTCCCATATGTTGAATTGCAACTGGAAAGATAGATATGTAACCGAAGGTGAGTACATGTATAAAATGACCCATAGAAAGACCATTGCGTATTTGAAAACAAGTGTGACTCAGTAATCACTAAAAATATACAGTAAAGAAAACAGTATTTCATAATGTTAAAACGCGTTGTATGCACAATTTTTGGCGCGCTTTACATGGACAGACGAGCAAAGGCGTAGTTTATGGCTTTAATCTAGACTATTACGTGTTTTTCTCGAAATTGTGAGCGGAAACAAACAAGTGACAAGTAGAAATTTGAAAATACATAATTATAAAATGTATAGCCACCAAGACGACGCTTTTCATATTTATTATGATATATTGAACTGTTATAATGATGTGAGTCACCCCAAGATGATATATAACACGTAAATATAAGGTAGAAAGTGGTAATACTTGATTGTATAGTGAAATGCAGCATTTCTAAGTGGCGTGCTGGCAGTCTCAAACCTCACAGTTTTAGGGTTATTATATATCAAATAAATTGTCTTTTTCGGTAGAATAAGGTTTGGACTCACCGATAACGAAGTATCGAACCCGAAGAAAGAATCTGCCATTGGAATTTTTCATATATCATGGACACAAATGACATGACTTGTCACGGTACATATGTCGCAATGGCGAAGGCGGCCATGACATTTTGGCCCAGTGCCGTACCTACACTTACTAAAAAGTAGTGAGGTGAGGTGATTATTTACTTGTTTTTCTTTGAAGTAATCTCAAATCTCTAATCGTTTATTGCAATCCATATTGTACAATTACAGGTGTTATATAAAAGAAATAACAATAGAAACAATTATGGACCCTGTCGGGCACAGCAAATTTTTTAATAAGTACAGAGAGGTAGAGCGCTTTAATGTTCCTTGTTAATATGTTAGAATTATTTTATATCTTACCTAAGTACTTATAAGTCTAAGTCAAAGTCAAATAATTTATTTCAATTAGGCACAAAAAAGGCACTTATGAACGTCAACATTTACAAAAAAAAAATAAAAATGATTCTAGTCGTAGTCGCCCATTCCAAAAGGTCGTTTTCGTATGGAGAAAAATGGGCAAGAAACTCCACCGTTACTCTTATTAAATATTTTCACAATATCTTGTATACAATAATTATATAATTATATGTGAAAACGATGCACCTAGAATAAAATTACTCTAACACGGTAGGTAAAAAGAATGAAAAATGAAGGAATGTCATAAATTAATTATGTGATAGATGCATGGTGCTCACATATTTACAAACATGGTAAAATTATACGATATTATTAACATTCTAACAAGTAGGTACTACTAATAATATGTCAGTGTGTGAGTTCAAGTAATCACAGAACATAAAATCAATGTTATAAAAAATAATATTGGCAACCAGTTAGATTTTGTCTACATTCTAAATTGTCCTATGGAGCAGGACCAGCATGTTTCCAAGCATTTTCATCTTGGATATAATCCTCTAATTTGTAATATGCTTGTTTACAGTGTACTTTTTATATGAGTTTTAAATTTTCTTTCATTTAATTCTATTATATCACAAGGTATTCTGTTGTAATTGTAACATTTAACACACATATTTCCATTAATTCTCTTATTCTATTAATATTTTATATGCAGGTCTATCTATTCATTTATTATTAATTTAATTATATTTAGTATTGCTTATTTCTTTACTCGCATAAAGATTGTTCATTATTATTCATGTAATATAATTCATATCATATCTTGGGTTAGGGATTTATATTTTAGCCATTCATCGACAATTATACGACCGTTAAATTCATATTGTGGCAAGCACAAGCTTGCACTGCATCTAAATGTTTGGTTCGACCATTTTGTAGGTTAATATTTGGTCTAAACCTACACACAAGTATAGTCACTGAGTCATTGTCATTGTCAGAGTGGTGTCAAAACGAAACAGAAACGCGAAACTTTTAACGCGATACGGCGAATCTAATGATTTAAATCTTTGCCGCAGTCATAATACTCATGACAGCCGTCACTGCGGCCGTCAAGTGCGGCCACCGCTTTTCTAGGAAACCGTAGCTAAAGAAACAACACCAATTACTTTCATAATCAACGTTTCAATGACGTCATTCCCTAGTAAATTGTGGACGCTACTTAATGTAATCGCGGCTTACGGATGCGTCCGTTAATTTGTTCTCAGCTTTATTATCTGTCTGAGACACTGTCATCAAAACATGTCATACAATTTTCTGTCAGTGTGTGTCATGTGAAAGTGTCAGTCAGATTTTGGATTTTGTTAAATTTGTTTGTTTTGAAGTGATCATCAATTATAAAATTATCAAGAAGAGTCATAAAAATATCAAAGTTATGTATTAAATTGTTAATGCTCTACAAATGCCGTAACAAAAGAAGTTAAATTCGTCTGCATTTTCGTCTTGATAAACAAAATTTCGCGAAATCGACTCAAGAAACTTTCAAGTACATAATAAAAGGTAAGTTACATTTTATTTGTACTTTGGAACTAATTATCGCATTTCTAAAACAATAAATAACTGTTTAATGCGATAAGAATGACTTGTTTTCACTTTTTAGCCTTGGACTTATTACTGTGCAAAAATATTAATATCAGAAATAAATTATCGTACCTTGGATAAAGCTTTCATGACTGGGAGGCAAAATATTAAAATACGATACCCTGACCAAATCGTCCCCGAGTTTAGTAACAGTATTGTATAAAAGTATTTAAAAAAAAATGTAAATACATTCTCGGTGGATTCTTAATAATAAAAAAATATATATTTATGTGCATGTAGGAACAGGGAAAAAGTGTAATATCATAAAATGATTTTCCTTATATACAGTGAAGGCTTAACTGAATCTTATTATTATATTTTTTACAAAATATCAAGAAGCTCAATTTTAATTGACTGTCTAGAATATTATTTTAATTAACAGAACTTCTAATCTCCTAAGGGATAGGCAGAGCTTTATAGTTCAACCTCTTTTTGCCAGTTCCCATCTAAGTGTTTACTCTATGGCTCCGGTCATATGAGTTCAACTGTCACTAACTAGACAATACAGCGTGTCTGGTCACCGGTGTCCGACCTGAATACAGTTTGTCTGGTCACCAGTGTCCCACCTGAATACAGTGTGTCTGGTCACCGGTGTCCGACCTGTTAAGGCGATTCCTTACCTACATCACCGTATTGTACCCATATTAAACATTGTACCCAAAATAAAATATCTTTTTATAAGGCAAGTATATTGCCAATAAGAGCGTTTATTATGAAAGTGGGCAACGTCGCAAGTAGTTGTCAAATATTTCGCTGCTTTGATTAATTTGGCAATATTACTGTATGGAAATAAGAAATGTGACTGACTAGCTAACTAGAATATTAATAATGAATTGCAATTATATCACTGAATTTGATGTTGTAACAGTTTTAGGTGTAAAAAAAGAATTGGAAGTTTCCAAATAAGTACTTTTTCTACATCTAAAAGTAAATATTCAGTGTTACGATATTAATTATTGCATTTCATCTATAATAATATTATAAAGAGGAAAGATTTGTTTTTTTGTTTGTATTGAATACGCTCCGAAAACACCCCATTAGAAAGCTTGTTTTTCCGGGAGTAACATAGGCTACTTTTCATCCCGGGAAAAATAACGGGTCCCGCGGGAAAGACCATGGGAGCGAAGCCGCGGGCAAAGTGCTAGTTATTAATATTCTAGTTTGCTAGTTAGTCACAGTTCAAATTTCCATACAGTAATATTGCTAAATTAATCAAAACATGTAAATATTTGACAGCTATTTGCAACATTGCCAACTTTTATGATAAGCGCTCAAACTAATAGAAAAATCGATATTTAAATATTTATATAAACACTTTGCTTAACCTAGGAATCGAACCCAGGAACCCACACTCGGCAGTCAAGTTTGGCAACTATTAGGAGAGTCAGCAAGTAATTTTAAGTGGGGTCCGGGTACTGATTTTTTACATCCGTCACCTCACACTTCAGGTCCAGTTGAAAACCAGCGTCAGGCACTAGTTGTCTGGCATTTATGCTGAACTGGGCCTATTTGGCGCAGCCGCGAGGCACACATTCCTGCTAGTATCATGCAACGCAGTTTTACTCTTTTTATTTTGTATTCTTGCCTTTTACCTTTTTTTTTTCTCTTTCTACTTGTGTGCCTTTTAGTCTGTGCCAAATAAATGTATTTTCTTTCTTTCTATACAGGTCCAGAAACAAAATCTTATAAAAAGCAACTGTTTTTTTTTTAATTTTGAATAATTTATGAACAAGGCAATACCCATAGCAACTGCAGCTGTATATAATACCTTCTAAAGCTAAACTAATTAATCAAATTATATTCTACATTTCTTATTTCAATTGAATAGTAGGTACATTATTTTAACAATATTTGGAGGTTTAAGTTTCGACCTTTCGCCTGTTGCCGCCCGTTGTACTATACCAACAACACAATCAAAAATAGTTTTCGTAATACAAACAGAATTCAATACATGAAATGAGTCGACTAGAATTTGGTTTTAAGAATTCAAATTAATGAGTTAATTTTTTGATAAATAAATAGTTATTCTTTAACATCACAAGGCCTTCGCATGGTAATTATAAATTATGTACATAATAATTTATAACTATTCTACTTGAACTTTTTTGTTAGGGTTCAGTTTACATTGATGACGCATCACTCAACAAATTAACATAGGAAATTCACCTACATGAATATAAATTTTAAATGACCCTAAGGAGGGCAGTCATTGATATACTAAAAAAGGCCAGTTAATGTCTAATCCTTTAATTAATGACTAGTTACTGCGACTTCCGTCTACGTGGAAGGTAACTATACTATTTAAAAATATTATCCTTTGGGACTCGGCAATATAACTTTCTATCAGTGATGTTTCTATCACATTATCACTCCGTAGCTAAGCCATGCATGAGCATAGGCATAGTAAGTGACCATAGCTGTTTGCAAGTTTGTGGTCTTTTTTATTTCTCGAAAAGCGTAGAAAAATTGAGAAAGTTTGGATTTTATTTTCTGTACGTGTGGTTTCCAATTGATGTTTGAATCTATAGTTAAGCCTAATAGTGGGAATTCATTTATTGATTCTATTTTGTGATTATTATAAGAAAAAATTACGTAAAGAGGATTTTTTTCGTGGGGGTGTAAAGTTATTAATTTAGGTTTAACAAAATTGATTTCCAGATTATGTTCGTTCATCCAGTTGATTGTTTTAGTGAATATATCATTAAGGGCATCATTTAAATGTAGGTTATCATGACAGGGAGTAAGAATGGAAATATGGTCCGGATTCCTTTATGGTTTTTGGCAGATCGTTGATATAATGAGAAAAAGAAGACATCCAACAACACTCCCTTGGTGTATTGAGGCATTTATTGCCGTATTGTCAGATCGAAAGTTTTGAAGTTCGTTCGTTTTGCTGTTGAAGAATTCTATCTCTACTAATTGCGCTCTGTTTTCTAGGTAAGACTTGAACCATTCATAAGATTTACCGCGGATTCCCACTCCGTATAGCTTATTTAATAATATATCATATTGCACCTTATCGTAGGCTTTGGCATGACCAAAGCCTACGATAAAGCAGTATACAGATTGCGTATTGTTTATTATTTATTATATTTAGGGCTTCCTGTACAAATTTGTAAACTGCTAGCGATGTGGATCTGTTTCTTCGAAAGCCA
The DNA here is from genome assembly GCA_963853775.1 of Xanthia togata. Lineage (NCBI taxonomy): Eukaryota > Metazoa > Arthropoda > Insecta > Lepidoptera > Noctuidae > Xanthia > Xanthia togata. The sequence goes on along the minus strand of OY970817.1, from coordinate 5,157,524 downwards.
TTTTGGCATTCATCAAATATTTTATAGTATCGGAACAATTACTACGTTGTATAGGGCGATGATGGGCTTTGACGTTGACCGTTGGTGTGGCCCCAGCATGAAATATTAAAAAAGAAGAAGTTTAAAAAGCAGTGATAGCCTAGTGGTGTGACCATCGGACTGCCAAGTCAGAGTTCTCGATATCAAATCTAAGCCACACACCTCTGACTTTTCGGATTCATGTGCGTATTCAGATTCGCGGTTCTCTTTTTTTTTAGATTGTTAATCCATATTCTTTACGGCACCTCTTTAGGTCATGAGCATAGAGAATGTCTTTGGTCATGAGCTATCCAAGTATTAAAAAAAATATTCAGCCTAGGTCATATGGGGGAGGCGTGAAAATTGATTCACTGTTACAATGTATAATTGATCACTTGCTTGCCTGTTCGCCGACCGCGCTCTACCCTCTGGAAATACACGCAAATCAAACGGTAAATACTCGCAAATAAGCCCAGTATACGTAGTATACGTTGGCTGAGCGCACTCGGCCAACGGGCTCGCCCAACGTGTACTACGACTATTCGCGCTAGTTTGAACACCTCCACCTCCATACAAGCTTTAGTTGACCCGCGCTTTGCACTGAGTGGTCGGTACATAAGCAATTGATCAATTGCCATCAATTTGTATTTCATTAATATTGTCAATCGCTTCAATTGCATTTGGTAGACGATCAATTTGCGCATTAATGTGTATTATATATATATGTAATTGATCGTTTCGGGGACCCTAAAGCCGCCAGTACACGTTGGGCGAGCCAAAAAACTCGCAAAAAGGCCCAGTATACGTTGGCTGAGCGACGGGCTCGCCCAACGGGTACTAGGGGCTTTAAATATTTTATGTCTATCTGTCTCGCTCGCACTCGTTAGGCTTACGAAGCCTTCTAGTGACGTGGCGCGAGCTAATTTTGTCCCGCACGCACCTAGCGCGGGATTTGCCTCAATTTGACCAGGAGCTTTAAACCACATAATTCTAAGTGTTTCATATTTTTCTAACGAAGCCCTTAAATTTATACATTTTAAATAATAAAAAAAGATGTTTACTTATTAATTTATAATCTCTTCTATCACCATTACCTACAGGTAAAACGCGCCAATGCAATATTATAACTACTTACAGAACTAAAACTTTAGAAGTAAGTTTTAACAAGCGAAAAAAATATATTTCTAATTGAATGCATCACTAATATTCTATTTTATTTCCAGAAAAAAAAATGTTTTGTCAAACCCAAGTAACACATGGAATGCTAAAAGGAAAACAATGCCAGACGTTCTACGGCAAGAAATACTATAGTTTTGAAGGAATACCGTACGCTAGGCCTCCAGTCGGCAGATTAAGATTTAGCGTAAGTAACTATTTTGGTTTATAGATAGAGCCAGCCTCGGATTTCGGCCTAGAGGCCGAGCTAGACTGGGGCCTGGGTACCAAACTCAAACTCACTTTTGAATTGTCACGGGGTCAGTCAGTCAGAAATATGAAGCTTGTTGCCCATTCCAAAGCATAGGTTCCTATGAAGAAGAACGGGCAAGAAACTCCACGAACACTCTTTTAAATCATAATATTCTTACAAAATATTGGTAACATCATTCATTTTGAAATTATACATGTGAGAACAATGTAGAAAGACGTGCACGTAAAAAGCGTCCGTAATAAAAATATAAAAACAATTAAATAATTAAAATAAGCCGTGGCAGATAAGAGATGACCAGTCCCTACTGATGGCGCCCGTTCACGAACATGAGGCATGGATCAGCACCGTTTAGCTAAACCATTTTGAAGGGAACTTAACGATCTAACACACACACGCCACCACCAGCGAGACATTTGAGTGAGCATGACATACTCTCAGCCGCCAGGGCACATCAAGTCAATGAAAGACGTACCCAGTAAATGGTAGCTTTATACATGGTCACAGTAATAATCATAATTATTATCATTTGTTATCATAGGTACAATAAAATAGTTGTTATAAAAAATTAAAAAATACAAGCGCGCTATGTTATAGCAGAAGGCGTACAAATATTAATGGATGTCATTGATAACATAATTACATTCATCAAAGGATACCTACAAAAAATAAAAAATATGAAAAATATACATGTCAAAAAGAAAGAAAAAAAAAATGACTACGTCAATATTCAAATAAAGTTTAACAAAAAAATAATAATTAAAAAACGATTCAAAAATGTCACGTGCAATGTTAAATGAAATTAAAACTTCAGGTCAATGAGTACCAACTAAGGTCAAAAAATAGTTATTGCATTTTGTCTGTCAAAAATTCTGAAATGCTGTAATATGCTTTATGCAACAGTAAACATTTAAGCCTTTTCTTAAATAAGTTTATGTTCAATTCTTTAATTGAACTAGCTATGTGGTTATATATGATTGGCGCCATACAAAAAACACTTTTCTGCATCAATGCTGTATGAGACCTTTTTACGCACAAGTTATTGTTCTGTGGTCGAGTTCGTTTGTGATAAAATGATATTCTAGTAAAAAGGTCTGGATTGGTCATAACAAATACAGCTACCTCAAAAATATATAAGCAAGGCAATGTCAATAATTTGTATTTGATAAATAATGGCTTACAGGAATCTAAACTGTGGAGTCTAAACATTGACCTAATGCACCTTTTTTGTGCTTTAAAAACTAATTCCCTATTGGTTGAGTTACCCCAGAAAATGACACCATACCTTAACACTGAACTCACTAAACCATGATATGCTGTGATTATAGCATCAACGTTAATCACTGGGGACAGTTTAAACAGGGCTGATTTGCTAATACGTTTAGTTAACTCCTCCGTGTGTTCTTTCCAGTCCAATTTTTTGTCAATCGTTAATCCTAGGAATTTGGATGTATCTACTTGTGTTATAACTTTATTGTTATAACATACGGTCATATTGATATTCGCACGTTGGCTAAACATCATTAATTTAGTCTTATCAATATTTATTTTAAGATTGTTATTATCTAACCATTTCACTATAGAGGTTATTGTCTGAGTGACAACTTCGTTGTGGTTTTGATCATCGGTACTCTTAATGGTCACAGTGCTGTCATCGGCAAACAGTGACATAGGATGATTTGTTACTTTTGGCAGATCATTTATGTATAATATGAACAGTGGGGGCTGTTACGTATGGAAATCATTTGTCTTTATTTTATTCACAATAAAAAAGCACCGAGGCCCCGCCGCTGCAACATTACGCGTTCATAGTTCATACAGTCATAGTTCAGTAGTACATCGTTCACTCGAAAGCGCGAACTTCATTCGCGCGCGTCGTTTTCTGAAGGACCAATCGGTCCCGGTCGTGTCAGTCCGTCTTCCGCCTTTGCACGGCGCGCAGCATAGTGCGCGCTCTCGCGATCTCCCGCGACCTACTCATATTAATCGCCGCCGCAGGGTCTCACACTATAAAACCATTTAAACTGTTTTTCATTTTACCCGACTAATCGCGTACTGCGTGCTGTACGCAACATTAAGTGGTCCTTCGAGCCGGATTTCGAATCTCGGCCACGTGTTTAGTCGGATTAAAAACCTGTGTGCAGGGATGTCGCTGCTTCGCACATCCCCGAAGGGTGTTATAACACGTAGTAAACGTGCCACGGAGCAGCTGACTACTAGTAAAAGTGAACAGTTACTCGTAAAATCAGTGAAAAGTGATAAAACCGCGTGTTCGTCGGCGGCGGCCCGCAAAAGGCTAGAGTATGAAGCGGCTCAACTTCAAGCACAAATCGACCTCGATTTAGCACAAAAAAGTGCTCAAATTCAGAAGGATTTGCTCCTGAAAAAACTAGAAGTCGACATAGCAGACTTACAAGAAGAAAACCGTGGCTCGGTCTCGAAAAGTTCGAGAATGGTCGAGTCGTGGTTCGACAAACAAGATGGCGTCGCATCCATCGCAAAAAGTGATTACGCAGAAAATGTTTGCCCAATAAATTTGATGCCGACGTGTAATAAAACCTGGAACGATACAGAGCAGCATCAGGACTTCGTCAGCGAGCGCCCGCCGCGTCGCGACAGCATCAACCAGTTGACGGAGGCGTTGCACCAAGTACTTACTAGAAGTAATGTGCGTGAAAATAATAACAGAGAACTCCTTGCGCGCCTAGCAACATCAAAAGATTTACCAGTGTTCGACGGTGACCCTATGCAGTGGCTGCAGTTCAAGGAGTCGTATAAAGAGTCGTCACACTTATGCAGTTATAGCGATGCAGAAAACATTTGGCGGTTACGAAAGTGTCTACGTGGTGACGCAAAAGAAGCCGTGTCATCACTGCTCATCGGCAAAACATCACCGCAAGCTATAATTGACACCTTAGAATTACGATTCGGCAGACCCGAATGTATAATTAATAAAATATTCACTCAACTTAAGAAAATTCACCCACTTCCGACTGCATACCACACGGAGATCGTGAATTTCTCGTTAAAAGTCAAAAACTACGTCACAGCTGTTAAAGCTATTCAGTTGCAGGAATACCTACGAAGTCCGGAAACGACGTCAATAATACTTTCAAAGTTACCGCCCGCCCTTATCAATAAGTGGGCCGAATATACCTATGAGAGACAAGATAGCTCTATACCTAAACTAGAAATACTATCGGAGTTTTTATATAGAGAAGCAACCGTTGTTGCAACCTCAGGTGTGAGTTACATTTACAGTCAGAACGACGTAAGAAAGAAATATGATAATAATAATTTGAAAACTCATTCAGTGTTAGCGTGCACTACTACTTCCGATAGTAAATGTATGTTTTGTCGTGCCTCTCCGACGCACGCTTTAGACAAGTGCAGCAAGTTCAAACGCGCTATGAGACGCGACCGATGGCAATTTGTACGTGCTAAACGTCTGTGTTACAAGTGCTTGGGCGCACGGCATAATGAACCCGCCGCATGCAGCGCTCCTGACTGCAGCGAGTGTGGACATCCACATCATCATCTCCTTCACTGGACGAAGCCTACCGCGCTTCCAGCACCCGCAGCCGCGCGGCCGGAGGCAGCGACCGCCGCGCGACCAGAGACCGCGCGCCCCGCGGTGGACGCAACCCGCGTGCACCCATCGACGCCCGACGAGTCGCGCCGCGATACCGTTGCCCACGCCCACGCCAGTGCATCCACTAGTGTTAGTGAAACGTCAGTGCCTAAAGTGTTGTTAAAAATAGTGCCGGTAACCGTTCATGGACCTAAAGACAATATCCACACACACGCGTTGCTCGACGATGGTGCCACCGTGACGCTGATATCTGCTGACCTCGCCGATCAGGCGGGTCTTCACGGTAAGACAGTCACCATGCGCGCCCGCAGTGCATGGGACTCCGGTGAACTAATATGCCAAACGGAAAACGTAAGTTTTGACATTTCTAATAATACAGGCGATCGTTTTAAATTGAGTGCTCGTAAAATGAAAGAACTAAATTTACCTACTCAACGTTTATCTTGTATGAACTTTAGTAATTATTCGGATTATATTGACTACGACTTGTGCAAATGTGACGCACAACCTAAACTATTAATCGGACAGGATAATTATGATCTTATTGCTCCTATCTTGTGTTTAAAAGGTAAGAAAAATGAACCTTATGTTACAAAGACACTGCTAGGGTGGTGTGTACATGGTGTTGTAAACAACATTAATATGGTGAACTTGTCAGCTGATCGTATTACTAGTGATGACAGCGCGCAACATTGTTGTGATTCTGAGTTGAACGAGTTAGTAAGAAAATCATTTACGTTAGAGTCAATAGGAATATCAAATCAACCGCGACAGAATGCGGACGAGTTGCGTGCTATCACCATACTAAATAACACTTGTGAACTAATTGATAACCAATGGTTTGTCGAATTGCCTTGGAAATATGATAACTTTGTTATGCCTGATTCTTATCAAAATGCCTGTAATCGTTTAAAATCTGTCGAGAGAAAAATGTCAGCCGACCACACTTACGCGTCTCGTTACCGGGAACGTATTCAGCATTTATTTTCGAATAATTATGCCAGGAGGCTAAACGAGGGGGAGTCTAGCGACCACGTTTGGTACCTACCGCATTTCGGGGTCGATAACCCCAATAAGAAGAAGTTACGTTTAGTCTTCGACGCGGCTGCGAAAACACAAGGATGTTCGCTCAATGATTATTTATTGACAGGCCCGGACTTGTTACAGTCTTTATTTGGAATTATGTTTAGGTTTAGAGAAAATCAAATTGGAGTTATTGCAGATATTAAAGATATGTTTCTTCGGATTAAAATTAAAGAAAAGGATCAACATTCCTTAAGGTTTTTATTTACAGATGAAACTACTAAGGACGTTAATAAATATGCTATGACGTCATTAATATTTGGCGCGAACTGCTCGCCTTTTATCGCGCAACATATTAAAAACAAAAATGCATTACGTTTTGCGGATACTTACCCGACGGCTGTCGATGCTATATACAAGCAACATTATATGGACGACTATATCGACAGTTTACCCGATGTCGACTTTACAAAACAAATGATGAAGGAAATCTCTTTTATTCACCAGGAGGGTGGATTTGAAATACGCAACTGGGCTAGCAATGTACCGGACGTTCTGGAAAGCGTGCCGAAGGAAGCTTTAAGTGATAGTGTATGTTGCGCCTTAGATAAAGATCAATCTGAAAGAACACTCGGTTTATTATGGTACCCTGCTAGCGACGAGTTAGGATTCGATTTGACTTTGAAGCGTATACCAGTTGATGTTGTAAATTTAAAAAGAAGACCAACAAAGCGCGAACTTTTATGTATTGTTATGTCTATATTTGACATCCATGGTTATCTGATACCATTTACAATTAAAGGAAAAATAATAATGCGCGAAACTTGGAAAACAAATATAAAATGGGACGAGGAATTAAATGATGAATTAAATAATTTATTTCAAAGTTGGATAATTCAAGCTAAAAATATAAATAATATTAGGATCCCGCGTTGGTATTTTTGTGATAGTGATAAGAGCACGAATAACGAAAACTTAGAACTACACGTATTCTGCGATGCGTCGCCGAGCGCCTATGCGACCGTCGCGTACTGGCGCAAGGAAATGAGCAGTGGACATATTGTTGTAGCGTTTATCGCCAGTAAATCTAAAGTTACACCTACGAAATCGGTTTCTGTGCCGCGATTAGAACTACAGGGTGCTCTATTAGGATGTAAATTAGCAAATAATATTAAAATGGAGCATCGCTTAAAACCAAGTTCAGTTTATTATTGGACAGATTCAACAACTGTTTTACACTGGATCAGAAACAATTGTAGAACATATAAAGTTTTTATTGCTAATCGTCTAGGTGAAATTGACGAACTCAGTAAGGCTGATAGTGGCACTATGTGCCGACGGACGACAACGTGGCAGATTTAGGAACTAAAAGTACCAACTTCGTACTTGGCAGCGACTCATCGTGGTTTACCGGTCCGTCATTTTTACATCAATCCCGCTCTTGCTGGCCTCAGGAACCAGAAAATAAAATAAAAATTAATGAAGAAATATTAGAAAAAATAAATATAATAAATGAAAATAATTGTGTTAACGACTTACCTGTACCGGTGCCGACGCGCTTCTCCAGTTGGTTGCGATTGCTTCGAACTGCTGGAACTGTCTTGTTGTTCATAGATAAATGCAAGAAGATAAAAACAAGTGGGCTTACCGACGAGTTAATGAAACGAGCTGAAACTCTATTGCTTCAGCACTCTCAAGCCACAGCTTTCTGCAGTGACATCTCGCTGTTGAAACAAAACAAAGAACTAAAACGCGATAGTAGACTACGCGCCCTGACACCCATATTGGATGATACTGGACTACTACGTGTTGGTGGAAGAATTGGAGCAGCTAAGGATGTATCGATGGACACAAAATCACCTGTGATCCTGGATGGACATGACCACGTGGCTCGACTCATTGTCAAGTATTATCACATCCGCGCAGGCCACGGATGTAACGAGTTGGTGGTGAACGAACTGCGTCAAAAATATTGGCTGTTACGTCTACGTCCTACGGTCCGAACTGTTGCAACGCAGTGCTTGTTCTGTCGCATCAGGAAAGCTTATCCAAAGCCGCCACGACTGGGTGACTTGCCCGAAGGTAGACTCGCACATCACCAAAGACCGTTCACCGTCACCGGAGTCGACTTATTTGGACCAATAGAGGTCACAGTTGGAAGATCAAAACCAAAACGCTATGGTGTCTTATTCACGTGCCTGACAATACGTGCCGTGCATATTGAGATCGTGCCGTCTCTCACTGCAGACTCATTGATAATGGCTTTGCGCAGAATGGCCGCACGTAGAGGCTGGCCAAATAAGATTTATTCTGATAACGGGACCAATATGCGCGGCGCAGAAATTGAACTAAAGAAAGCCTATGATGCCATAGACAGAGGTACTGTCACGAACGAAGCCCTGAACCATGGAGTTTCCTGGAGCTTCATCCCGCCAGCTAGTCCGCACATGGGAGGATCTTGGGAGCGTCTTGTACGCAGTGTCAAGACTGCCCTCAAGGTGGTACTAAAAGAGAGAGCTCCGCACGAAGAGACTTTGATTACTCTCCTAGCTGAAGTGGAGAACATTATCAATAGCCGGCCCCTCGGTCATGTTTCGGTGGACCCTCGGGACGACGAGACATTAACGCCGAACCATTTCCTCATTGGTTCATCGTCTAATTTACCTATCGCAGGAGTGTTTACAGACAAAGACCTATGTCTCCGTAAACAATGGCGTATATCGCAGCGCTTGGCTGACCAATTTTGGGCCAGATGGGTGAAGGAAGTTCTCCCCGATCTAGTGCCGCGCCGAAAATGGAGAGAAGAGGGCGTACAATTGAAGATCGGTGATGTGGTAGTAATAGTTGACCCTAACTCCCCCCGTAACTGCTGGCCTAAAGGTATCGTACAATCCGTGTACCCAGGTGCTGACGGACGCGTAAGAGTTGTTGACGTTAAAACTAAAAATGGTTTGTTTAAACGCCCTGCAGCTAGGATAGCTATATTTTAGATTTAGTTTATACTTGTATAACATTTTAATTTAGTTTACTTTAAAATAATATTTTAATTTAGGTTATCGTTTTGAGTGTCGTGTCGACACTGAGGGGGAGAATGTTACGTATGGAAATCATTTGTCTTTATTTTATTCACAATAAAAAAGCACCGAGGCCCCGCCGCTGCAACATTACGCGTTCATAGTTCATACAGTCATAGTTCAGTAGTACATCGTTCACTCGAAAGCGCGAACTTCATTCGCGCGCGTCGTTTTCTGAAGGACCAATCGGTCCCGGTCGTGTCAGTCCGTCTTCCGCCTTTGCACAGCGCGCAGCATAGTGCGCGCTCTCGCGATCTCCCGCGACCTACTCATATTAATCGCCGCCGCAGGGTCTCACACTATAAAACCATTTAAACTGTTTTTCATTTTACCCGACTAATCGCGTACTGCGTGCTGTACGCAACAGGGGCCCTTTTTTTTTTTTTTTTTTTGGGTGGGAAATCATCAAATGACGTCTCAGAGAGAGGGCGTGTCAGACTCTTACTGACTAAAACCCACCCGTGTTCCTTCTGTTGCCTGTGCAATGCCAGGGGGCCACGGTATCCCTTTCGGACTAATCCCGCAACCCCGGCAGGCAATGGTCTCATCGGACCCCTTCACTTGCTGACATCTCTTTGAGGCGCGCGTGGAACACAACGCGCCGTCGACCCGGGCCTGGTCCTTACCGGACGGCGAGCTACCCATTGCTCACCGTCCGCAAGCCCGCGCCTACGGTGGCCGGGAATCGGCAATCGATTCCCGACGCCCAGGGCGTCTCCTCCTGCGGCGGCTAGGGGCGTGAGGGCGCGAAATTTGCCTCTCCCTCACGCGTTCCGCCTCCTCCTTTGCGAGCATTACTGCTTCGCAGAAGGAGGTGACGGCCTCCCATGCCCTCTCGCTCCGTACCATGGCCTGGACCAGGGCCGGACGCGAGAGATCCCTGCCACCGATCGCCTCCACGAGGACACGGCGGTGCTCTGCCCAAGCCGGGCATACCTCCACCGTATGCTCCACCGTGTCCTCCGGGCGATCCACGCAGTGATGACACCCGGGCGTTTCCTCCCGCCTTATCCGAAACAGGTACCTCCCGAAACAGCCGTGTCCGGTGAGGACCTGCGTCAGGCGGAAGGTGAGGACGCCGTGGCGCCTCTCCAGCCACTCCTCAAAGAGGGGACTTATCGCCGCAATAGTGGCGTGCCCAGCACTGGGTTGCGACAATCGCACTCTCCATGCCGCCATGAGATCCCGTCGGAGCTCTGTCCGCTGTGCCGCGATTTCTCGCGGCATCGGAGTCAAGCCCCGGCGTTTCGCCTCCTCGCGCCACTCCCAAATATGCGCGAGGACTTTTGCCTCCAGATCCCATGGCGGCAATCCAGCAAGGAGGCTTGCCGCCTCACCGGAGACCGTGCGGTATCCCCGAACCAGCCGGGTGGCCATGACCCTCTGGGACGCGTTCAACCTGCGGGCAGGCCGCCGCCTCAACGAACGCGCCCACACCGGTGCCCCGTACAGGGCCATGGACCGCACGATCCCCGCGTATAGCCTCCGGCAGGAGGCGTTTGGACCCCCTAGATTGGGCAGGAGCCGCTTCAATGCAGCCCCGGCCCGCTCCAGTCTGGGAGCCAAACGTCGGAAATGCTCCACGAAGTTCCACCGACTGTCGAGGACGAGTCCCAGGTACTTCATCGTCGACTCGACGCCGATGTGAACCCCTCCTACCGTTATTTGGGAACCCGACGGTGGCGCGTTCCGAGGACCATGAAAACACATGGCCTCGGACTTGTGCAAGGCCACCTCGAGTCCCAACTGCCGGATTCTGGCCACGATTGTCGCAACCCCGTGTGTCGCTAGTTCGGCCGCCGCCTGGTGCGACTTCCCCTGCGCCAGGACCAACGTGTCGTCAGCGTAACAAACGACGCTGACGCCATTGGGGAGGTCTGCGCGCAGCACCCAGTCGTATCCGATGTCCCACAGATGCGGCCCCAGGACCGATCCCTGTGGGACACCGCACGACATCTCTCGCCGGTTCCACTCTCCCTGGTGACCGGGGTAGATGATGGCCCTGTCCGTCAAATAGGCCTCGACCACACGACAGAGGTAGGTCGGCATCCGGTGATACCGGAGTGCCTCCCTGATGCAACTCCAGGGCAGGGTATTGAAGGCGTTGGCGATGTCTAGAGACACCGCCAAGACGACCCCACCCCGAGCCACCGCATCCCCCGTCGTGAGGGCTCGCACGCGCATGATGGCGCCCACCGTGGAGCGCCCCCTGCGGAAACCAAACTGGCTCTCCGCCAAATCCGGCCCCACCCGCACCAGCCGCCCGACAAGGCGGTCTGCAATTACTCTTTCAAAGAGCTTGCCCACCTCGTCGAGCAGCACGATGGGCCGGTAAGCGGACGGAGAGTCCGCAGGGCGCCCCGGCTTCTTGATGAGGACCAGTTTCCCCGTCTTCCAACGAAGTGGGAACTGGCCCCTCTCCATGCATGCGCTTAAGAGCCCCCTTAGTCGAGGCCCGAGAGCCTCTGAGGCCAGGACCCAGGCTTTCCCAGGTAAGCCGTCGGGTCCTGGGGCGGTATTTCTGGCATTCAGCCTACGTACCGCCACCCTCATCTCTACCTCGGTCACCTCCGGAGCATCGTCGTCGTCGTCGGCGGTGTGGTCCGCATTGGGCACCGCAATAGGCGGAGCCATGGGCGGGGAGGCATGTTCCCCTCGTGAAGGGAACAGAGCGCTCACCACATCCCCCACAAGCTGCGGCCGGAGACTCTGCGTAAGCGGGGGAGCCCATGGGCGGAGTTTCTCCCGCACCATTTTGTATGGGCGTCCCCACGGGTCTCTGTTCAGAGTCTCCAGCGACTCCTCGCGGGCCACTGCCCTGGCCCGCAGGATTTCCGCTTGGAGGGCGGTCTTCGCCACTCTGTACCCCTCGTACAGCTCCGCCTGAATGGCTTCCGTATCCGGAGGTCGAATACGGAGCCGGCGGTGCCTGGTGTACCGACGGCGCGCAGCAACGCATGCATTTCGCAGTGTCGTCAGCTGTCGCGACCACCAGTACACCTGGCGCGAAGCACGTCCGGGCTGGACCCGGGGCATTGCCACGTCACATATCTCGGACATGGCCTCCCGGAACCACTCCGCCTCGTCATTGATGTCGGCAGGCCTGTCCGGTGATGACACCCAGGCCTGCACGATTGAGGCTTCCAGGAGGAGCTCCCGGTCCAGCTGCTTCAGCGCCCACCGCGGACCACTCGGGGCCTGTCGGACCGGCGCGCTCGAGGTCTGGGCGGAGACGTCAAACCGGATGTACCGGTGATCGGAATACGTCTCCACCCCCTCCATGACGCGCCAGTCAATGACTCGTGGCGACAGAGCGGGGCTGGCGAACGAGATGTCCACCACTGATTCACCCCGCATCCGCACACACGTGGGGACAGAACCCCGGTTAAGGACGACCAGGCCTGTCTCCAGCGCCCAGTCCTCCACCATCCTGCCCCGTGTGTCCGTATACCGGGAACCCCAAGCCACATTCTTGGCATTGAAGTCCCCGAGGACGAGCACGGGGAGGTAACGGAACCCGACGACGACGACTCTCAACTCCGCAAGGGAGTTGTGGAACTCGGCGAGAGTTCGGTTCGGGGAGAAGTATGCCCCTACCACGACAATCTCCCCGAACCGTGCTGCAACGCAACCCCGTCCTCTCTTAACAGCCTCGAGGGACGGGGTACCGGCGGCGGCCGACGAAATTAGGGCCACTGAGCCGCTCAGGTCCTCCACCCAGTCATCCCTGGGCGGGACAAAGTACGGCTCAGCGACCACGGCGATGTTAATCGACCACTGCGCCATGCTCTGGAGCAACAAATGCTGAGCTGCGGCGCAGTGGTTGATGTTCGCCTGGAGGAGGCGAAATGGGGCCATTATTGGCACTCCATGTCAGCCCCCTCCTTAGCCCCCTGTGAGGGCCCTGCCGCGACGGCTGCGGCGACGGCGACGGTTGTGGAGGCGGCAACGGCGGCGGTGGCGGCGGTTGCGGCTGTGACGGCGGTGGCAGATGGCTTGCCTCTAGCCTTGGTGGGTGGAGCGCAGGCCTTGCTCCCAATCCGGTGGCCGGCTGGCTTACCTGCCGCTGCACAGACGACGCAATGCGGCGTGGCTTTGCACGAGCCGGCCTTGTGACCGGGCTGACCACAGCGGTAGCAGTGACTGCTGCGGTCCACCTCCGAGGTGCATTTAGCTCCCACGTGGTTTCCCACATGACAGCGGAAGCACCTCAGAGGTCTGGGTTCCAGCAGTTTGACCTGCGCGGAAACCCAGCCCACCAATAATCTTTGGCCCTCCCCGGCTATCTTCTTGGCCGCCGACACGGGGCAGCTCACCGTTATGGCTCGCAATCCCGTGAAGTCAGGTCGGAGGGCGCCTGCCCTAACCTGCTCGGCAGAGCACCCCCCAGCCCTAACAACAGCGGCCACCACCTGTCCCTCCGTCACTGAGTCGTCCAGGCCCAGAATACGCATGTCTGCGCATTTGGTGGGCCTGGACACTCGGGCCTCGTCCGCATTTAGGGACGCCCTAAGCCTTTCGGCCAGAGCGTCAGCGGCCGGGCCGCTTGCCGCACCGGGGACCTCCAGCATCCGGGCCCCAGTGGCGGTGACCCTCACCCGGATGCCATCAGCGGCACCAATCTCCTTTAGGTCCACCGCCGCCCCCACCTTGGCGAGCACGTCACGGTAGGACACGCCCTTCTTCTCCGCCTCTGGCTGTAGTGTAATCACTACAGCTGCGGACTTCGGGGCGCGGAGCCTAGCCGCGACGCTTCGCTCCTTGCGCCGCTGCCTCCTCTCTTTTTTTTTGGCCGCCCTTTTTGCCTTACCCGCCTTTTCCTTTTCCCCGGCGACTTGCCATTCGGCGCCAGCCGGAGTAGAGTTAGGAGGAGGCGGGGGCGGCTGTTTCGCCGCCTGGGCCGGGGCCTTCGCCGCCTGGGCCGGGGCCTTTGCCGCCTGGGCCGGTGCTTTCGCCGCCTGGGCAGGTGCCTTCGCTGGGGCAGCTACGGTGCCAGCATATGTGGCCTGCTTCCGCTGGCCAGAGGCCGCCGCTAGAGGAGGGCGCAGGACGATGGCTTCTAGCGCGGAAAAACGAGACTGCATAGAAGCCATCTCCCGCCTCACTAGGGTCAGAACCCGGTCCTCCGCAGGCACGGGCCGTCCCTGCCCTTGCTGCTCCCTCCCCTGCGGCACCTCACGGGAGCCGGCACCTCGGAGCCTGGCCAGGTCCGCTCGGAGCTCCTCATTCTCCTTTCGGAGAAGCTCCATGGCGGCTGTCAAGCGGGCGACCTCCGCCCGCATCTCGGACATGCCGTCCGACGGGGGCCTGAAGTGATAGGCCTCCGCTGCCGCCAAAATAGAGGCCATGGCCGCGGGCATGGCCTTGTCTTTAGAAGACTGAGTCCTCTTCAAGACCAATACCTTCATTGCGGCTGCCACGGCCTCCGCAAACCTGGCCGCTCGCTCCGAATTGGAGCCGCCAGCGGCATGCGGCTCACCACCTGCCGACTCTGTAGGGGCCGCCCCAGTGCTGACCCCTACAGGGTATTCTTCCTCCGTAGAGGGCCTCTCCACCTCATCTGGGCTGGCCGGACTCGGCTCGCCTGCCTCCTTAGTGGTGAGTCCTCTACCCACACCTTTTCCCCGGGCCGCACCCCGCCGACTGGAGTGGATCTTCCTCCTGCCTTAACAGTGGGGGCCCTAAGACGCTGCCTTGAGGTACACCATAAGCAACTGTGCGATAACTAGACTTATAGGTTCGTTGGCATTTAGTTTTGGGATCTATATCGGTTATTTCAACGTGTTGTTTCCTGTTCCGCAAAAATGAATTTATTAAACTGAGGATATTCCCTCTAATACCGTACGCTTCCAGCTTATTGAGCAGGATATTGTGATCGACATAGTCGAATGCTTGAGTCATGTCACAATAAACTGAACAAACAGGTATTCTTTTGTCAACATTCGTAATGACATTGTTCAAAAAGTCATATATTGCCATATTGATGGTTTTATTTTTTCGGAAGCCTTTCTGTTCGTCGGTTAATATGTTTCTTTTATCTAGATATTTAAAGATTTGAATATAAATATATTTTTCAAATATCTTCGATATTACTGCCACAAGAGCAATGGGTCTATAAGACTCCATGCATTCCTTGTCGTTTTTTTTTAAACAATGGTTTAATTACAGCTGTTTTTAGGTTGGTTGGGTAAGTGCCATGTGATATGCACAGATTGAGAATATGGCTCAAATGTCCACTAATGCAATTAGATACATGTTTAATTATTTTGGTAGAAATGCCATCATTACCTACACTGCCGGAATTTTTCAAAGTTTTAATTATAGCATTAATGTCATTGTTATTGCTAGGAGCCATAAACATCGAGTTACTATTCTTTTCTATATTTGAAGTCACTTGTATAGAAGTCGTTAAATGCGGTCGCTAAATCAGGTGGATGCGTCACTATTTTATCTCCTATCTTAATACTATGAATTAAATTATTATTTGGCATATTCAGTTTAGTTTGGTTAATTATTTCCCACGTAGTTTTAGACTTGTTAGATGATGATTTGATCTTGTAGTTATTCTTAGCACGTTGCGTTAATTTAATTATTTTATTATACACTGCTGAGTACTTTTTAAAGGCTTTTTTGTCTTGTTCTTTGTGATACAGTCTGTAACGCCACAGGAGAGCACTTTTATTCTTCCTACATGTTCGGTTCCCACGGGAGACCCATAGTGGTCATTTCATTTCGCTTATTTTTCTTAGTTATTAATTGACATAATTTGTACAGTTGCTCAAAAAAACAGGTAAAATTGCTTGCATTAGGAACTCTGTAGATGCAGATTACAATGGTACCAGTATGCGTCAGTTCTATAGCACAACATTCGAATGTGCTACTTATTGCTATGGCTCAGAACTTCAGGAATTTCCAATGGTGTTTTTATCAAGATACATGAACCCCCTCTTTTAGTATCTTTACTGCTAAAACAAGTAGCTAGATTGTAGTTCGGGATTGAGAGATACTGCTCATAACCAGCCATCATGAAATGTTCCGTTATGCAAATAACATCAGTGTCAACATTTTTGGCCATGAGTTCTTCTATACATATAGCAAATGCGTCAGCTTTATTTAATAGTCCTGCAATGTTTTGATGTAATATATTTATATAGGTATCATAGAAAAAACTGTGCGTCCAATTGTTGACTATCGGGTATTATATCAACGTCTGTCAGCAATAAGTCGTATTTTTTTAATACGACTTATGACAGTGCTACTAGTAGTACCTGGGTAGCTACTCCGACCAGCTTGCCTGCCAGGTATCTTGATGGCAGGCAGACAGGGCCGGATTACCTCGTAGCAGCACGCTTAGTATGACCACAATAGAAACGGTTTTTGTCGACGGAAGAATAGACAAAATGACAGATAAACAATCACAATCTGTCATTTTGTCTATTCTTCCGTCGACAAAACGAGTAGGTGGAAACCCTTTTCTATGGTTGTCATACTACGCGTGCTGGTGTTGCAAATGCTGCAGGCCCCGCGCTCATATAATTGATTACACTGATACAAACAAATCATATTTTGTTTTAAGTAATATAACAGTGCATCAGTTACATATAGGTAAACAGCACATGCATAAAACAATGAATCAGACAAATAAGCTAACTTACTTAGTAGTAAGCGCTAATATTGAAAATTAGGTAAATCATGGTACCTATACCATTCATATGTCCTATGGAATATTATCTATCAATGATCAAAAGAAATCTGACCACTCTTTGGAGGATTCTAAAAAAAAATGCTAGATCTACTGTACGGAAACCTTGGTGTAAGACTCGCAACTGGCAGTTTTTCTTTCAAAATTTTCTCAAGAGGCTCCATGTAAAATACTGGTATTCAGCTGCATTCGGTTAGACTGGAAAGTGACCTCAACATGTTGGGAAAAGTCAAGACAGATGACGAAATAGACAGATTAGCCCATTTAAGGGGGAACCAATAAGATAGCCCGCGAAATTCAATTTTTCTTACGTTTTTTTGCAATTCGCAGGTCAGGTGTATCTTGATTGATGATTCGTGATCGTAACAAATATGGCTTTACAGAATTATAATCATCTGAATCAGCAATACAACTCCTTAAGTTAGAATAATCCTAAAATGTCATAATTTCATGAAGTAGCCATTCAATAGGATTATACGAGGGCTGCTATTTATGTATCCGGAAATGGCCAACTACAGAACAATATTAAAAAAATAATTATAACATTTAAAAATGGATCTCTTTGGCTGAAGAACACAATTTGTTTCATGTAGCTGTCATTTCTTTTTCTTTTGTGGCGTCATTTTGAAAATTGCGTGTCTTTATCACCATGGATAACTCGTGAAAATTTTCGTGCTATGATTTATTACGATTTTCGGCGAGGGCTAACTCAAAAACAGTGCATTTATCAACTCACTTCGACTTTTGGGGACGAAGTACCATCGAAAATTACTGTGTATCACTAGTTTAGTGAGTTTAATCGTGGGCGGTCTGTGCTCACGTACGAATTTAAAGAAGGTCACCCTAAATCGGTTGTTGTACCTCAAAATAATGATGCTGTGCGGAAACTAATAATGCAAGATCGTCATGTTACATATCGCGAGATAGAGGCGTCTCTGGGCATACATTAGCTGTAAATAACAAAAATATTCACGTTGGATTCCGCACAACTTGAGAATTGACCAAAAATGGGCTCGTGTCGATTGGTGTAAAAAAATGTTACAAAAGTACAATCAGGGTGCGTCAAAAGCTGTCTATAATATCTACACAGGTGATGAATCTTGGGTATACAGGGTGTAAGGGACAGCCCTCCGCAAAATAACATGGTGCATTCAGCCTTTATTTTTTTAGAGAATTGACCGTGACGTAAATCGACGTATGGGAGAAAATGTTTTTCAACTATAGTGTTAAGTTGGTAACTACAGAACCCTTCGTTGTGCGTGACGCACGACACGGGGCAAAGATGAAAAAAAGACGCCGGTGTTACCTTATTAAGACACATTTTTAAAACACGTGGGAAGAGGCCCAAGACGCAATAGGATTTTTTTTGACCTCTCTAAGGCGTTTGATTGCGTCGATCACGAAACCTTACTTTTGAAACTTGAGCATTACGGACTTGGAAAACTTGCACTCAATTTAGTAAAATCTTATTTAAATGATAGACAACAGCAAGTTCAAATAAACGGTATCAATTCACTAGGTTTAAAAGTAAAAATGGGTGTGCTACAAGGCTCGATATTGGGTCCATTCCTCTTTTTGGTGTATATTAATGATCCACTCCATTTATTTAAAATTCAACCACAAATGGTGTTATTTGCTGACGATACTTCCTTAATTTTTAAGGTAGATAGACGTGCTACAAATTTTGACGACGTAAATAACGCCCTACTGCAGGTCCAAAATTGGTTCACTGCTAATAATTTAGTATTAAATGGAAAAAAAACTAAGTGCATAAAATTTTCTTTACCAAATGTGAAAAGTAGTAATTTTGAGATAGTATTGAATTAAGAGAAACTAGAATTTGTCGATAAAACTGTTTTCCTGGGGATCACGCTCGACTCAAGGCTACAATGGGGTCCTCATTTAACATCTCTTGCAGGACGGCTAAGTTCAGCAGCATATGCTGTCAGAAAAATCCGTCAATTTACTGATGTAGATACCGTGAGGCTAGTCTATTTCAGTTATTTTCATAGTATCATTTCTTGCGGTATTTTACTTTGGGGACGGGCTGCAGACATCGAGTCTATTTTTATTCTGCAGAAAAGAGCGATCAGAGCCATTTATTATCTCCGCAGGCGCGACTCTTAGGGAACTGTTTAAGGATATTAACATCATGACGGTACCTTGTCAATATATCTATGAAAACATCATTACGTAAGAAAAAATTTACATCTTTTTAGTAAAAGAGGTGATAGACATAATTATAGTACAAGAAATAGGGACCTATTAGTACAACCAGGTTTCAGACTGGCTAAGGTAGACTCATCTTTCATGGGGTACTGTTTAAAATGTTACAATAAAATTCCTCCCCACATACTTCAACTTAATGAGACGAAATTCAAATCTTGTATAAAACGCACACTATGTATATTATAAGTTGGGGGATTACATCTCTGATAAAAATGCTTGGCTCATTGCTGGTCCTGCTCCACAACTAATTGACATACACACTGATTAACATTTTGAAAATACTGTTGGAGCTGCTGAAGATTGTAAGACCATCTTTGTATTGTATAAACTCAATTTCCTTTGTATTATATAATTGCATAGCACAGGTGTGAGTACTATGCTACCATTACTACCATTACCGACCACCATTACTACCATTTACCGGGTAATATGTAGTATTTCATTGACTTGAATGTGCCGTGGCGGCTGTGAGTATGTCATGCTCACTCAAATATCTCGCAGATGGTGGCGCGTGTGTTGGTTCATTTAGCTCCCTTCAAAATGGTTGAGCTGAATGGTGCTGATCCATGCGTCATGTTCGTGAACGGGCGCCGTCAGTTGGGACTGGTCATCTCTTGGCTGCCATGGCTTATTTTAATTTATTTTAAGTTTTTGAATGATTCTTTTTATTACGGACGCTTTTACGAACGTGCACGTCTTTCTACATTGTTCTCACATGCATAATTTCAAAATGAATGATGTAACCAATATTTTGTATCATTTTTTTTATTTAAAAGAGTGTCCGTGGAGTTTCTTGCCCGTTCTTCTCCATAGGTACCTACTACGCTTTGGAATGGGCAACTAGCTTCGTATTTTTTGACTGACCGACCCCTTGACAATTCAAAAGTGCCTGTAAATGGTTTAATTGAAATAAATGCTTTGAGTTTGAGTTTGATGTCCCCCATACTTTTCCAATGCTCTTTGCTTTTAGCCTTCTCCGGCCGGTAAAAATGTCACGAACGAGTAAACTAATAAGTTATTATTTCCAGGATCCACAAGAACCAGATGGCTGGCATGGCGTCCGTGACGCTACCAAGCCAGGCAACAAATGTTGCCAGCAAAACCCATATACATCTTCTAGAATGGAGGGCTCAGAAGATTGCCTCTACCTAAATGTATACACTCCGAGTATGCCAAGTGAAGAAGTACAAAACTTACCTGTTTTATTTTTCGTTCATGGAGGTAGATTTATCTTTGGCTACGGCGACTACTACAAACCAGATTATTTCTTAAATTATGATGTTGTCGTTGTCACAATAAACTACAGATTAAATATATTAGGATTTTTGTGCTTAAATATACCAGAAGTGCCCGGAAACGCGGGCTTAAAAGATACAGTTTTCGCTTTGCGATGGGTCAGAAATAACATTTCAAAATTCAATGGGGATTGTAATAATGTCACCGTTTTTGGTGAGAGCGCAGGCGCTGGCGCTGTTTCGTCATATATGACATCTAATATGGCGACTGGACTTTTTCATAAAGTCATAGCGCAGTCAGGAAATTGCATCGCAGATATCTATATGGTTGAAGAAGATCCCTTAGAGAAAGCAAGGAAGGTGGCAAGCAATTTGGACCGAGACGATTTGATTGATGGAAGGGAACTGTACGAGTATTTTCTTGAAGTACCGATTCAGGAGCTGATTGTCGCTTTCAGCATGGCAGAAATAGCCCGACCGCCATCTGTTATCCAAGCGTTCTTGTTGCCAGTCGTTGAGCAACAATTTCCTGGCGTCGAACAATTTTTAGGCCAGTACCCCCGAATTGATATGTCTCTAAATCAGTTCACCAGCGTACCCGTTTTAACTGGCATGAATTCTCATGAAGGAGCCCTGTTTTTGCAAAAAGACGGCCAAGGAAACATTGAATTCGAAGACGATTTCTATTATTTCATCCCTCAGTATCTTCGCATATCAAGAAATGATGGTAGAGCGTCTGATATTCAATCGAAGATAATGTCATTCTATTTCCAAGGTCAAGGAGTTTCCGAGAATACGAAATTGGAGTATGTGCATATGGTTTCTGATACGTTTTTTCAGTTCCCCTTGATGTTGCTACCAGAAATATTGTCTAAACATAACAATAATGTGTTCGTCTATAAGTTCCAGTATTATGGGAATTTGCATACTAGGATTATGAAGAATTTAGGGATTAGGGGGGCTAGTCACGGGGACATGATACAGTATCAGTTCTATAGAGAGAATAAACATGAGAAAGTATGTTCAAGTGACGCGAAAATTATTAAGATGTTGACTGAAGCTTGGTGCACTTTTGCTAGAACTGGGTGAGTTTTTAAGCACTTTTTTTAAATTAAATTTCGTAATTTTTCCATTGTGCCAAGCGGGATTTTATTCCAATTTTCGAGTAGAGCACATACCTACCTAAATGGTGAAGTAAAAATAAGTCTTATTGCCTAGTAACAGTTTCCGAATCTTCAACGATTCATTTTTTATTCAAATATTATGTCTTTTTTAAAGATTATTTAAATAAAATCAAAATTACCCGGCTTTTATGTCTAAAATAAGTATTAAGAGTAAGAAAATATAGTTTATTATCCAGCCACAAGATACTTTTTCTCTAGATCAATTATTACTTTAGTTATAAACGAAATAAGAATTGAGACTTACGCCAATTAGTTTCGTGCTCGAACACGATCAAAGAGCGCACGCGATATTCAACTTTATTACTGATGTGTTAGCGTTTAGCACATAGTGTAGTGGTGGGGTGCAGGGGGGCGGAGCTTGCTTGTAAATTGTCTTAAAGAGTCCCTGATCTTAAGGGGAATGCGAATGTGAAATTCATTTTTATTTACGTTTTTTGCAATTTGCAGGTCTGTTTCAGGTTGTACATTGGTTTAAATATGATTCGCGACCGTAACAAATATTTATTTATAGAATTATACTTAATCATAGAAATCATCAATAGAAATCTAAGTTCATGTAATCCTATTGAATGACTATTTCACGCAATCATGACCTGAAAATTGCAAATAAACGTAAGAAAATTATAATTTTGCGGGCCACACTGACGCTTTCGCTTTAAAAAATAAACGTACAGACGCCAGCACGAATCTGTCAATTTTCCCCAATCAACTTTGAACCTTTGGTGATAAAGTTGAAAATCTATTAAAGAAATTTGACAGATTGTAGTAGGTTGATGTGCTGGCGTCTGTACGTAACGACTCATGTCACATCACATGACCTAGTTAAGTATCTAATCAGGCGCAGTAACAGGAATTTTCTTTTCACGCAATTTCAGTGTTCAAAATAAACCCATTGGGTGGCTTCTGAACTTCGGACTACTCAGGCCACAAACAGGTCTGTCAGTCCTATAAGAGTGTTGGACTCATGTCTGTCCGATAGCATCAGGCCCACCGGATTATTGAAAGCATATGCGCGGGCTTCCAGCGCGGCTTAATAACCGGTGCAATATTCTTCGATATAGCGAAAGCGTTCGACAAAGTCTGGCACAACGGCTTATTATATAAGCTCTACAAACTCGGTGTGCCGGATCGTCTCGTGCTCATCTTACGGGACTTTTTGTCAAACCGCACCTTCCGCTACCGTATCGAAGGAGTGATATCCTCCCCTCGTCCTATCCGCGCAGGAGTCTCTCAAGGCTCTGTGCTCTCCCCCCTAATCTTCACGCTTTTCACCAGCGATATCCCAAAGAGTAAAAGGGCGCAGTTGGCTCTGTTTGCAGACGATACGGCCATTTACTACAAGGGTACCAGCACTGACTCGATAGCCCACACTCTCCAGACCTCAGTCGACATGCTCGGCACCTGGTTTAGAAAGTGGAGGATCGAAGTCAACCCGGATAAAAGCCAAGCGGTTCTCTTTAGGAAACCGCGCAAAAGGTTCAAACCCCCCCGACCCATCACCATGTTCGGCAAGCCTATCCCTTGGGAGAAGCGAGCCAAATACCTAGGTGTCGTCCTAGATCAGCATCTCACCTTCAGTGAGCACATAAAGCAGGTCCGCTCGCGAGCCGCTTTCGTCCTCGGTAGACTCCACTCTGTCCTGAATGCACGTAGCAAAATGTCACTTAAGTGCAAATTGCGTACGTACACGGCGTGCGTTCGTCCCATCATGACCTATGCGGGAGCCGTATTTGCACACGCAAAACCCCGCCATATTCATAGGATGCAAACGCTCCAAAATAGATTTCTCCGGAAAATCACCGGTGCCCCCTGGTACGTTAGGAACGAGATCCTCCATCTCGACCTAAAGATCCCCACAATCCACCAATTTCTCAAACGCAATTCCAAGCGTTTCTTTGAGTCCGCCGCCAAACACCGCAACCCTCTGGTTGTCGAGGCCGCCAATTATGTCACGAGTAGAATCATTCAGACCCGCCGCCCAAGGCAAATCCTTACCGACCCAGACGACCCCATAACCCTCCTCCAGGAGAGCAATAGGGCCACAAGTACAGTGCACAAGAAACACAGACACCGACCCGCATTCCGACCTCGCCGCCGAGGTCCTCCGCGATCGCGACCCGCCCGAGTAAATAATACTCCCCACCGACCCTTGCTCGCAGAAGCGCCAGCCCGCGTTTTGCTGAGAAATGTAGTCTTAAATTCCCCGATTAATAATAATGAATCATCTTTGATCCAGCCTGTCCCAACTTGCTGTCCTCCCCCCAGCGACGCCCTAAGCCGAGGTCCGTACCCCACAGGGGGTGCCCTTAGCGAGCGTTCGCCTAGTTTTAATTTAGAATAGTTTTGCCCCTGGCTGGAGGCTTTAAGTTAGTAGCTTAAGGCAGCCGCAGGATTGACCGGTTAAGTAGTCATCACCTCAGAGATGAGCCACGAGATGCCTTATTAAAAAAAAAAAAAAAATCTGTCCGATAGTTTGCCGTATCTAGGAGTATTGTGTTACCCAGAAACTTGGTTTTGGAGGTCTGATAGACAGTCGCTCCATGTAAAATATTGGAACTGCATCTGGTTAGACTGAGTCGCCAGAAACATAGTCGTGAAAAGGCTGGGTAGATGGCTTTCAAGTCCTGAACGCGACAAGTGCAACTTATACTGGTGCCGATTCTCTTGTCACAAATGCGTCTAAACTAGACTAAAAATCTCCAAAATTTAGTTTACTCCTGTCAAACGATGATTTCCCATTCTGAAATAGACTAAAGTGGCACAACTTAACTATATTTTAGTTTGACAGCACTAAGATTGTACTGAGATTTTAATTTAGTGAAAATGACAATTTTGCTATTCTGAATTTGACGTTTTTCACCTAAAATTTTAATTTTCTAACTAATTCTGACCATTTTTAATCGCCACCGAAAATGGTGTGGAATATTATTAGTTGTCATGAACTAAAATTCACACGAACATCTCGACTTCGGGTGCAAAAACAGTACTGTACTGGATTTTTTTCTTTTCTTTTGCTTATATCTCGAAAATGGTGTGTCCTATCACAAAAATAATGAAAATTTCGACCCCCTTTATAAAACCCTTATACCCCTAATACTCAACACGTAGGTAATATTTTTTTTTTATTTTCCATACAAAAAGTGAAAAATTCCATATAAAACACGTCGAGGCTGCCCCCACTGCGCGCCTCCGGCTCTAAAAAGTATGTACCACGTGGAGTCGCAATTGTCAAATTCGATTTAGTTGTGTCAAAATATTTTTTTTAATTTAGAGACATTTTACTACAGAATAGCGTTTAAGATTCTCATAGCCAAAAGTAAGGAATTTTAGTGATAGTTTAGTTAGTTTAGTCCGGTGTACAAGAGAATCGGCACCACTGTAATTTTAATTTATTTTTCAGACGACCTACATGGGAGGACCAAGAAACGGAATGGCTGCCCTACACGAAGAGCGACAAACATTTGTTGATAATAGACGAAAACATAGAATGTGTCAGAAACCCAGATTTAAATAGACTCAAGTTCTGGTTAAGTCTTACTGGGGAGACTTCTAAATTATAATTTAAATTACGTGTTTAGGCTAAATTATTGTCGTTGAGAACAAAAAAAGAGGAAAAGCTATTCCAATTCTCTTAAGCACGGACTAAATATGACTTAAAATTTAAAAAAAAATGTTGCTATTATTGATAAAAAAAGATGAAATAAGACAGAGATAAAAGGTCAGAGCTGTCAAATTAGTGAACTAAATCTAAGTATGAAAATAGAAATACTTGCAAACAAAACTAGTGAAGCTATCTGCAAAGAAAAAAAATGGCATAAATTACTTAAACATAAAAGAAAATAGTAAAATCATGTGTGTAATATAGGTAAGCGATGAGTTGGTTCCATAGATTTGTTTAAATATAAAGCTTTGTTGCGTGTATGGAATGTTCCAAAAGATTATTAAATAATGTAAACAAAAAAATTAGAAAACGTTTATCTGTGGATGCCAATTTGTAGTGCCACTTACAAATTGAGTAATTTGATTCGATTATTTAAACCAGAAATTTAAAGTTTAATCTTTCCAAAGATGATTGTCATTTGAAAACTGAGGTTAAATTTATAACCTCTATTTTCGCCGACAATTTTTCAATTACAATTTTACAATGATTACGCAAACAATCATTGTTGGAAAAAGTGGTGAGATATAAAGTTGAAGACTTTTAAATACAGATGAATGTGTTACTATTTTTTTATGCCGTTTAGCGAGTGATTGCGTAAGAATTAAACGGAAAGCCTGTCTGAGGCCCGGGGTCGGCAAAACAAAATGGGTTTATAGCCTCGGAATCCAAAAGCGAGCTTGGAAATTTTGGCAACCCAACTCGGAAAGGTTAGGTTAGTTTAAACCATTCATACAGAAATAGGAGATTCTTTGTCGACATAATCGTCACCTCATTTGCACCTCGTCTCGGATAGTCTTTTTAATTTAATTTATGTAAAAGTACAGATAAAAGAGTTAGGTACATTGTTGACCTATTATTATTATTCTGTGCTACTACGCAGAAAAGAATGAAGGGAATGTAGGATGCTAGAGTGAGCGAAGCCACCTTGAAAACTTTAGCACCCTAAAGCCGAACCTAACGCCTTGGATAGGTAAGGTTTTTTTTACCATTCAAACAGAAATAAGAGTATTAGAGTAACTATCTAAACTTATGCAGAAAACTGATTAACCAGAGAATGTTGGATGCAAGAGCGAGCGAAGAGAGGTCAATGTTTTTGCACCCTGTATTTAAATTTTGCATACATACGTGCTGCCTTTTACTTATTGAACATATTTTAACTTTGTTTAGATACCTATGATTTTACCACGATATCTTAATATTTTTATCTGTGATAGTACCAAATAATTTAATAATACTATGTTTTATAACGACTTAATCACGCTTAATTTACTGGTGGCTAGTGTATTTCCTAAGAATGAATAATTACCGTTTTATTTTATGTCAAACTTTTTACAGTAAGATTTAATGTGCATTCATTAAAACATGACGCGTGATGCGATTTGTTGACACTGAATTTTGCAGACATGTGATTGGTTTGGTAATACTGTTCTGTCAGTCGCCATTTTGAACTCTATTCTAATGAATCTATAACCTAGGATATTAATGTTCTGTGCTAGAAACTCACAGACTGTCCACTTTATCATCATGACCCTTGCCGTCATGCTGGCACCATTGATTGCTTTGCTTGTCAAGCTATTGACAGGTTGTTGTTGTCTGAAGCGATCCTTTGGTTTTTGTGTAATTATTTGATATTTACCGTATTAATCATGCCAAAACCATTTGGAAGCAGTGCAAGAGAAATTGTGTTGAAGGTGCGTGCCTTTTGTGAAAGAGAAAAGGCAAATCAAGCTCCATTAATTCCACTCGATCAAGTTCGATGTCGCGTTGCCGCCATGACAGGTTAGTAAAAAATAGTGATACCAGCTTCAGACATTATGCCTGTAATATGGGTATTAAGGAAAATAATAATTTACTGAATAAATCGGTAAAATAATATTATGCCTACCTGCCTGAATTTTATAGAATAAAAAGAATACAAACAGTTTATTCTTCTATTTCAGGCATGTCGGAAAAAACCGTAAGTAGAATATATAAAGAAGGTGAAATTGCTGCCTCTACGTCTCAAAAAATTAAGTCTCCTGGAAAGCGTCGTCAAAAACGTAAAAAAGTGGAGCTCGATGATTTCGATTTATGTGCAATAAGAAATAAAATCCATGAAATGTATACCGTCAGAAAAGTTGTTCCTACCCTGAATAAATTACATATGGAATTAAAGAATGACATAAATTTTAACGGAGGTCGAACGACTTTGTGGAAAATATTAAGACAAATAGGATTTCAGTACAAAAACTGTGGTTCCAAGGGGAAAATGTTAATGGAAAGACACGACATAGTCGCATGGAGACGGAAGTATATCGATAATACGAGGCACAATAGTGAAGAACATAATTATTGTCTGAAAAATTAAAATCAATAAATAATTTAAAATTTAAATTGCCTCAATCACTACATTTCCTTTACTTACTTTCATGCATTTCTTCAAAAATATGCAAGTAAATAGTACGAATAGGGGGTGAATACTACATTAACCATTGACAACACCATAGGCAATGCTGCCAATTCCTAGGGCAGGGGACTTCTTACTGTGCGCTTGCACCAATGACTTATTTTAAAAGTCAATGGTTTGCACTGGCGAAATATTCACAACAAAACATGTTGAAATCTTTAGTTTCTGTCAAAGTTCCATACAATATTTGACAGGAATTATACGATTACGAGGGGAGCTCGTGGCTAAGTAATAACTGCCGCACGGGTCGATCCGTCAGGTTAAGCTACGCTTGCCGGGGTTGGTCTGTGGATGGGTTACCATCTTTACGTACCGAGACTCCTCCGTGCCTTGGAAAGCACGTTAAGCCGTTGGTCCCGGCTGTCATTCGTGGATCTTTGACAGTCGTTACGGGTCGTCAGAAGCCCGAAAGTCTGACAACCAGTCTTACCAAGGGGTATCGTATCACCCAATTACTAGGTTGTGGAGGTCAGATAGGCAGTCGCTCCATATAAAATACTGGTATTCAGCTGCATCCGGTTAGACTGGAAGCTGATCCCAACGTAGTTGGGAAAAGGCTGGACAGATGATGATGATGATGTACGCACAGACGTAAAAATATTAATTTTATCGCGCACTGGATTTTCAACTCTCGGTGTTTAGCCGAGCGTTGAGAATCCAACGAGTTAGGACGCACTAGTCCCAGCGCGATGAAAAAACACACTGTTGATTTTCAACTCTTGGGGCTAAGCAGAGCGTTGAAAATCCAGTGCACGAAGAAAAATCTCCGCGATTTTATTACGTCCGTGCGAACGTGGGCTAATAGAGTTCAAAATGACGATTGACAGAAAAGTACATAATTATTAATACCAATCACAAGACTGCAAAATTCAGTGGTACCAATATCGCGTCACGGGGCTAGATAACAAGTTAAAAAACAAATGAATTTTAACAAATAGACATTGCATTTTTGGGACTAGTTATAACAAGCGCACGAGGCGCAGGCACAGAACACTGCCTTTCTGGCGTTGGACGCTCGTAAGATTTCCACGTTTTGTTGTGACTTTGAACCCTCAACATACTCAGTATAACTGGTTTTTCTTTTAAGTATATTACTGATGCAGAGAAAACGACACGAAAAATAGAAAAAAAGGAACTTGCGTCCACGCGTTGAGGGTGCGGGCGCCCGGCAGGGAAGCGCGTCATGCGCGCGCCCTTTGACCGCAGCGCTTGATTACATGAAATTCGTTACATAGAAATTCATACAATTTTATTGAGCGAAGCGAACAAGACGCGCGCTTCGGACGCTTGATATGACTAGGGCCTATAGCTGGGAACAAATTATCGGACGCGTCCGTAAGCCGCGTCTTATTTGTATCTGGATAGTACACTTAGCGCTACACAGCAAACTATCGGTCGTAGGTCGCGGACGTAACCTTGGCCGTCCTTGAGCGTTTGGACGTCTGATAGAAGTCTGCCCGGCTGGAGCTGGGAACAACGTGCACACTCATCGGTCTAGCTAGAGTGTTAGCCGCGGCTTACGGGGTGTCCTGCATGAGTGACGAATACGATGCGACGCGACGCTGCGAACGCGACGAACGCGATCAACTCAACGGCATACCCTGCTTGCGGCAAGACGCGTACTTGTTTTAAGGGCGACCAGACGCTACAACACGAACTTCTTTACTTTCAAGCAAAATTGTACCTGTACTTCTCCATGATTCGAGAAGTAATGACCAATCTTACGTAGGACATTTATCGCGTGTAGCATCGCGTCGCATTGCATCGAGTTGTGTCGCGTCGTATTCGTCGCTCACGCAGGACACCCCGTTACGGACGCGTCCGATATTTTTTACCCAGCTTTAGACTAAAATAATAACTATGTCAAACTTTTTACAGAAATTACTATTTTAGAAAACATTTAGGAACAGACGCCAGCAGGTCAACCTACCCGAAACTGTCAAATCGTCCCAATCAACTTTGAACCTTATTATTCAGTATTAAAGTTGGAAATCTATTAAATAAAGGAGATGTTCCAAATCCGGCCCAGAATGTGTACAGTACCTCGAAAAATCGAGAAAAATCTATGGAATTCGGGAAAAATACAGATAAATTGCTTAAATGCATACTTTTCTTGTAATAATTTGATATTTATCAATTATTTTTTCGAGTTTCAACATGGCGTCTCACCAATTTAGGAACTCTGTGGTTAAAAACAATGACAGTAAACCATAGATCGGCCATTGATCATAGATCATGAACTATCTACTGTCACTTCAATCGCTTTCGTTGTCGTTCGCGGTTTGATATTCGTTTTGTTTTAATTTCTCGAGTCTACAAAAGACTGAACGAAACGCAGTGATTTGACAAATAAACATGTCAAACGTCATTAATCAAACACTACATTGACATTGTTTTATAAGTCAATGAAATGAAACAATATGACAGCTTACCACCATGACGGGTTTTTGTTGTGTGTTGCAATTTCAAGTGTACATTCTTGTGTTTTACTACCAAACAAAGCCAACTTAAAGTAATTGGATGATTGAAAACTGTTTTAATTGTGTTTCTCCATTTTTTTGTATGGTGTACACAGACGTGGCCGGGGCTCCATACATTTTGAAACGTCTCTTTTGATAGATTGTAGTAGGTTGATGTGCTGTCTGTACATTAACAAGATCAAAAAGTTTGTTTAACAATAAGAATATAACTTTGAAAGTATTTAATTTAATTTTTATCAATAATTACTTACTACTTAAATAAAAAAAGAATGATAAATTTATGTTTTTATTACAAGTTATTTAGACAATAAATCATCATGTTATTTTTGTAATAATTCTAATACCTACTACCTACTATTGCAGTAGTAGTATTAATTTATGAACAAAATTCGTGTGGTAGAAAAGTTTGGAATTTTTAAATAATAAACGTTAAATCAAAAATTGTATTGTTTATTTAATCTTAGTAACTCAGTGAATACATAATCATCATTGCAGCCGTAAGAGGTCCACTGCTGGACATACGCCTCCCAAGCACCGCCAATTCGACCGATTCTGACTTTCTCGCATCCAGCGGATTCCTGCGGCCCACGAGGTCATCGGTCCACCTTGTGGGAGGTTCCAACGCTACGTCTTCCAGAACGCGGTCGCCACTCCGGAACCTTTCGGCCCCATCAGCCATCTGTTCTGCGAGCAATGTGCCCTGCCCACTGCTACTTAAGTTTGGTAATTCTTCGGGCTATGTCGGTTACCTTGGTTCAGCTACGGATTTCTTTATTTCTGATTCGATCACCCTTTTTTTTTATATGGGAAATCATCAAATGACTCCTCCCGCTCTGGGCGGAGCGGGAGGGCGTGTCAGACTTTTACTGACTAAAACCCACCCGTGTTCCTTCAGTTGCCTGTGCAATGCTAGGGGCCACAGTATCCCTTTCGGACTATCCCGCAACCCCGGCCGGCATCGGTCCCATCGGACCCCTTCACCCGCTGACATCTCTTTAAGGCGCACGTGGAACACAACGCGCCGTCGTTTCTTTTAACACACTTGGTATATAAGAGACGATAAGATAGTATAGTGAGCGACTACGTTTCAGTGCCATAGGTCATCCTTGCGACACCCCCTGATCAAAGACTCGTCTTGAGATACTGTGGTATATGAGACGAGAAGATAGTATATAGGTACATAGCCAGCCCGTGAATAAAGACGTTTTATTATTTAAATAAAGAAGTTGAAATCAATCAAAATGCCTTGCATTTTTCCAACTAGGTATGTTGGGGTCGGCTTCCAGTCTAACCGGATGCAGCTGAATACCATTATTTTACATGGAGCGACTGCCTATCTGACCTTCACAACCCAGTTACTGGGTAATACGATATCCCTTGGTAAGACTGGTTGTCAGACTGTCGGGATTCTGACGACCTGTAACGACTGTCAAAGATCCACGAATGACAACCGGGACCAACAGCTAAACGTGCTTTCCGAGGCTCGGAGGAGTCTCGGTATGTAAAGATGGTCACCCATCCACGGACCAACCCCGGCAAGAGTAGCTTATCCACTTGGATAGACCCGTTCGGCTGGTATTACTTAGCCACGAGAATTTAAAAAAAAAACAATAAATAATTATATACTTAACATATTTTATTTACGCATAATAATTATACAAAAATATAATTCTAATCTATTCATTATAATTAAAATGGAAATGATAAAGACTAACAATTATATTGGCACATAATATCTACACTATAGATATAGAATAAAATTTTGGAAACATCATTATTTATTATAATTATGAATATAATTCCAGGGCCAGGTGATTTTGGACTATGTGTGGGAATTCAGGCCAATTTTGATTTTTGTAAAGATATCTTTGACTTAATTACCAAACCAAACATAATAAAGACTAAAATTGACTAAATGAGTAAATAGGTAACATTTTTTAGAAATAATTTTTAAATACCTAAGTACATACCGCAATAAACTGAGGACTTTAGCACACGATGTAATGTTTAATCAATCTTTTTGAAGCATTTTAGCAAGATTCTTGCAGGGATGATATTAACACTACGCCTGTATTCGTGATGGATTAAGCAAAGGTGTTATGGGGCCGTATTATGACGTATTAATGCCACCATTATTCCAGTGTGAGAGAGAGACGGAGCTATATGAGGCCGCTAGCACCGTCCTATTTTCGCAGTGGAATAATGATGGCATTAATAATAAGGGCCAAGGCCCATGTAATAAGAGGCGAGCGAATCTACAAATTCAGAAGCCGGGCTGACTTTGAGAAATACGCCAATGTCACTGCTCAAACTGATGATCGAACCAATCAATTCGAAAAAAAAAACATTAAATCTTTTGCCTAAGCACTCAGAGTTCGAGAATTAAGACTCCGATATACTTGAAAATATAAATAACATGATAAAAGGTTTAGCAAAAAAATTCGACATAAATTAAATTAATTATTATGGCATACATTTCGAAAGGCCATTAATAAAATTAGTGGGTTTTTTGGGAATATCAAGAATACAATATTATAGGATAAATACAAGATACTAAACAACCATCAAGGAAGACAATGATATTCGATTTTATAAAGAGAAATCTGATACTTCTACTCTCATTTTACTAACCGTTTTTATTTCTATCATCACTGCCTTCTTCCAACTATGCTGAGTTCTGTTTCCAGTCTAACCGGATGCAGCTGAATACCAGTATTTTACATGGAGCTCTGACCTCCACAACCCAGTTACTGGGTAACACGATACCCTTTGGTAAGACTGGTTGTCAAACTTTCGAGCTTCTGACGACCCGCAGCAACAGTCAAGGAGAAGTCTTTGGATTTGTGATGAGAGTAGACTTATAGAGATCCTTTTTGAGTAGGATTGTGATTAAACATATCTTGAGCTCTTAAGGCGTTGACCATATGCACAGACGAATAAAAATGGTTCACTCTAAAAAATCATTTAAATAAAAAGCGACGCACTATTCAGGCAGAGAGCTCTAGCTACAACACAATTCATGTCGTACAGCGCTAAATACCTACAGTTACATTCAACTAAAAATTGCCTCTTTTTCTATCGCGTAACTCTTAGATCTTCCGACTACGTTACGCTTACTGAATTGGCCCGACAAGACGGGCACGCCGCGGACTTATAGCTTCATACCTAAAATGCGGAGTGAACCATCTGTTTTCATCTGTGCCTTAGGTCCAGCGGTGGATACTCTGATTCTAATAAGTGAAAAGCTAAATGGCGAAATCTCTGCCTACATCAAAAAAGATCATCTTCAAGGTAAAAATACAATTGGTATACAATACAATAAGTGTGAAACAATTTTAAACATGAAACAATGAATTTAAAAAAAAATGATTTTCATATACAAATCGAATGTTTACTGAATTATTCTTAAAATTAAAGATGGAATGTAAATAAATACTGTAAAATTAGAAACTAGTTTAGTGACTAATATCTACAGACTAAGTTTTGATGTGATTTTAAGTTTTGGAGTGAATGATTTTGTTCGGGGCCTTGAATGTAGCCTTGGCCTCAAATTGTAACAATCTTTTAAGTCTTAAAAATATATACTAGTGATTTCAGTCTTCAAAAATGCGGATATTAGTATTTTCTATGGAAATTACAAAAAAACATAGATTTTTGTGTTACACAAATAAAGATTTTATAACTTACCTATTAGCTAGTTATAAAATCATAGTTAAAATGGAATGTAAATATGTACTTAAATACAGTTTTTCTTTTTACTCAAAAATCTAAAGTAAAAGATGTATTCCAAATTGAGGCCTCAACTCAAGGCCACATCCTACACGAAGAACCAGCTTTTCAAATACCATAACTAATAACAACCATTTTTCTCATCCACTCCAAATTCAAAGCATCATGGGCTCCAGACAAGATCTGTTTGCGACTCAGTTCAGTTGATAGATCAGTCACTGACCTTACAATGGTCTCGTGTATAGCGCTAGGTTCTTTTGGCTCGTGGCAAAAATCATTATTTAAGTCCGTCAGGTGAATTATTAAAACATATTGGACACATTTTTAGTTTTTTCACGTAACCAAAAGATTACACAGAAGAATTCGTTAAAATGTGGTATGACGTCACGCCGTGCTAGATTTTATACTGAGTTGTAACGAAGCGAGCCCCACTCCCCAACTTGAATGCGTTTTATCTAAGTAAATTTTTTATTAATATGATAATGCAAAAAATACGTGTCTAATATTTTTTTATTATCTGACTGACGGACTACATAGAATTTCTCCTTTTTTTACCCAGGCATCATTCCTATTGCACAAATGTTTACCAACAGCGTCCCCTGGCGCAAAATTCCTTGCAATGTACAGCAGGCCACGAGTTTCAACGAGGTTTTGTCACTGTTGCGCGGCCTACTGTACAAGTGCATGAGAACAGTTCAGTGAGCGAGTCAGTGAGAAATCTTTGTGACTTACTGAACTGACGGGCGAACTGCCGATTCTGTAAAAATCTCACCGAGAAAATTTTGACTAAGTGAGCTTCAACCTGGAGTGAGCTGTCATTCCCCCCGATGCTAGGGATTGACACTTATTGTTTCCACTTTCAGGGCTTTCTCTCTTTTTCAGGGAAAAATGAGCATTATTGTTCATGGTTTAGGGATATTTTATTTTGACAGAGTTGGGGAATTTCGGAAAATTGAATTTGAGTTGGTAGCCTTATTGTTTATAGTAGGCAGCACCCAATGTATTACTTTGCTCTATGGCACCACCGATTTATAACCATTTTTTTTAGGCTATTTTTGGGATAATTTATTAAGAAAATGGGGAAAACCCAAAAAGGTAAGTAGACACACTGGACACTAATGATCGCTCACTTCAAATTAGTTTTCACTCTGAGATTTTCATAGAATAGGCCACCTGGTCTCCCATCCGTAGCCCATCGTAATCATGACTAACTTACTTCTTACCCCCGAGCGACTCAAAGAAATTCACAAACTTATTGACTCCAATGTTTTTAGGAAGATCGTCTTCAGGTGGGTCATTTGCCCTTATAACGTCTTTTGGAGCACCATTTGAACGGGAAACCATCTTTATTTCGTTTGATGGCCGACCATGAGGCGAGACTGCCTTCCGATCCCCGTTCAAGGCTTTTACTGAAACTAGCTCCTCAATTTTCGCCGGTTCTGGCAATTCATTAATTTCAACTACGTTATCGACTTCGTGCCTCTCCGGGATGACTTCGTTGTTCTCAGGGACGACTTCGTTTTTCTCCGGGACGACTTCGTTGGTCTCCGGGACGACTTCGTTGGTCTCCGGGACGACTTCGTTTGGCTCCGTGATGACTATGTTGTTTTCCGTGATGACTTCGTGATGCTCCGGTTCGTCTTGGTTGTTGCCCGTTATGACTTCGTGGGATTCGGAAATGACTTCGTTGTTTTCTGTGATGATTTCGCTTGATTCCGAGATGAAGGTGTGGTGGGATTCGGTTACTTCGCTTGAATTAGAGAAAACGCTAATGCTTTCAGCGAATGACTCTATAATTTTCGGTTCAGAAGATTTGAATGTAGTTTCTACGATATTAGTCCTTGGGTGTTCCCAGATACGGTAGTATTTGCTGTAAAGGTCGTCCCAGAATTCCATCTTTTCTTTATCCGGGTTGGTTGCTATGGACAGTTCTTGGCCTAGGTTTATGTAGTAGAGGTTGTCCTTGGTTACTGGCAACCAGGTTACAGTTAGGTAGTGGTTCTCGTCGGGTGTCGGGTTTCTGTAATTGAGAAAAGTGTTGGTTGAGAATTGGTAATCTATTATTAGGTATAAAAAGTTTAAAGCCATGGAGAGAAGCATGACAGGGATAAGGAAACAAGACAGACTATGAAGCAGCGGCCTAATAGTCCTAGAAGCACTCTGAATTACGTGATATTTTTTAGAAAAACCTCAACATTGTCATTATATGAAATGTTACTTCGATATTCATAATAAAGGACTTATTATTGTAATAGATGTAAAAAATAAAAATAAACATAGTCAAGCAATTTTTGATTATGGACAAAGTTTCACAATTTATAAAGTTATACATGAACTGTAGTCAATCGTGAGTACCCTATTCAGTCTGTTTTAGGAGACCATGGCCGTTATAATTGCATAATAATATTATTACAAAAACTGTTTTCTGGGTTGTTTATTGAGTTTATTCATTAGAAAATTCTCAGTAACAGCCCGGATTCTGGATTTGTGCCGGGCAATGGCTGGCCTCCTATTACATGGGACTTGTGAGTGATCCAATATGCGTGTACCACGACACATCTGCGCCTTAAAACACAAAAAAAAAACCTATTGAAATATGAAAGTACGAAGTATTAAAAGTTCAACTCACCCACTCTTAGCAAAGTTAGTCCACAGTCTTAACATCCTCTCCCTCATCTTAACATCCAAAGTCGTCGGCTCAACATCCTTCTGTAAATCATTCTTGAACAGATACCCCAACTCATCCATATGCATAGCTTTTTTCAGACCAAAACTGTTCAGCAATTTGCTTGAAACGTTCAACTCCCCAACATAGTCAAATTTGTAGTAGTAGATGGGTTTTTTGGACACATTGACCAGGTATTGCAGGTATCTGTGAGTATCTACGTTGATTATACGGTCTGATAGTAGTTCGAAGTATTCTTGCAAGCTTTCTACTCCTGTGTGACTGCCCTTGAAGTATAACTCCTTGATCTGTTCAGCAATAGCTAAAGATTCCTCCGAATTCCTCTGGATGTTTAATTCTTCTGGAATGAAAACTTGTAAGTCATCTGTTTTTCTTTCTAATGCGAACTCTAGGGAGGTTGAACCAATCATGACTGGAATATCTGCGACTCTTCCTGATGTTAGCAAGTCTATGAAAGATTCTGTAATCACCGCTTCAACTCCAAGGAACTCCTTTTCAACGACAATCCCAAAAGCGTTGAGCACATCAGGGAAGGATTCCATTGGGCTTAGTTTCTCATGAGCCTCCACAATGTCTCTTGCCGAAGTAGCGTTTAAGAAGTCCAAAATCTCTTCCGGGTCACCTGACTCGCATCCTAAGATTTTTGCAAGGCTTCTGGCAGATTCTATGGGATTTTTCTGGACAGACCAATGGGCTAGGCCAGTACCAGACTGTATTATAGCCCTGTTGATCAGGTTCTTCGTTAACGGACTAGCTGTGAGGACAGAGACTGACGCTCCACCAGCAGACTCTCCAAAAATAGTAATATTTCCGCTGTTACCTCCAAAATTTTGGATGTTATTCTTAACCCACCTGATAGCTTGGACCATGTCTTTTAAACCAGCATTACCAGGAACTTCAGGGGTGTTTAAGCTCAAGAATCCAAGAGGTCCGCACCTATAGTTAAAAGTAACTACAACCACATCTTTCTCTACCAAGTAATCAGCGCCGTAGAAGTTGGAATTTCCTGAACCGAACTTGAAACCTCCTCCGTGGATGAAGATCATGACGGGGAGGAATTCGCCGTCGATGTTGGGAGTGTACACGTTAAGGAAGAGGCAGTTCTCGTCTCCGGTGTATTGCTTGTTATTGAGTTGATCGACTTGTGCAGATACACTCCCTTCTGCAGACGCGTCGCGGATGCCGTCCCATGGTTCTGGGGGCTGGGGTGCCTGGAATTGGGAGAAGGTGGATATTAATTGTTGCAATATAAGCCTTGGCAATGAAAACACGTAGGCCTGTGGCTGTTGTTCGTTTAAATGTTTGGCCAGATGATGCAATAGCCACAGCTTTGAAAATAATAGTAGAATTTACTCAGTTGTTAGATATTTAGAGTTATAATTCTATTCTATTATTTATTTTATTCATCCTATACTATTAAACGAGAAATATTTGTATGTATATATATATATATATATATTTGTAACCACGTTCTCGAAAACGGCTCTAACGATTTCGATTTAAATTTGCATTACAGGGTTTTAAGCGGGGGTCGGGTTGCCTCCTTCCCTTAAATATGGCAAGGGGGGGTGGTAATGGCTGATCTTTGCGTTTTGCTCGTGAACGGGTGCTGCTTGTGGTGACTGGTCGTCTTGCTGATCATGGTTTCAGTTATTGTTATTAGTAATTAACTGTTTATTTATTTTTACTTCGATGGTCCTAGTTTATCATTTGTGATTTCCGAGTTACAGCTTTAATAGCTATATGTAAACGGGCACGCCCTTTATGCCTGGAGGCATTCATTCGGGTATTAAGTTATTTTTACTTTTTTGTTGGTATATTGGCGTGTGATATGTGACAGAAAGAAAATTGATTAATTTAATGTTTTGTGTTGCGCGTAATGTAAATTATTTTGCATAATGACTATTGTATAGAATCAAGTTTTTCTATCTATTCAGACAGCTGTGCAGCTGGGGAGTTTGTTGCGCCAGTTCTTCTTCGTGCTGATTTCTCAGCCGTTTGAATAAATGACTTTTGAGAAATCGGTATAGCTAGATCTTATATCTGGGAAAATTCGTTACCTCCGTATTTTCACTCGAGCAGAGCTCGGTCGCCCAAAGTTTAGAACAAGATGGCTACGTATGACATGGTCGACCAGGTACTTATTCTATTTCTATGGTTTTGTTCTGTTTCTATTTATATTGTTGTTCTTTTCTATAGTAGATATGTAAGGATCGTAGCAGGTGCCGACACCTGCTACGATCCTTACATATCTGTAGTTTTTATGTATGTGTGTTTGTGTAATTATATAATCATGCTTAGGGGTCGTACTTCTATTGTGTCGACTCTTCTGGGTATTATTACAAACTTTTATGTATTTATTTCAACCTAGCAAACCCCTCCGTCTCTTATTTTACTCTAAGTTTCCTCTTCTTTTCTGTAATTATGCACTCAAGTTTTAGGTACATCTACATGCACGTCCAAATCTAGATCACCCTGATGGGTGACTTTCATATCATCCATTACAACTTCTTTCTAACTATACTCCATTTGAAATAAGATTAGACATTTAAATAAACCTTTTTTACAGTCCGTTCTGATTCCGTCCGACTTACTGATTTCTATTGCGCTGGTGGCATGACAAATGGCAGCTGTAGTAAACAGTTGGTATTTTAACCACGTTTTTTCTTTTAATGCCATCCTTATGGCCAAAGGATATACAGGCCAAGATACAGGCTGTGCCTAGTTAGGGACCAACGGTACCTCAATAATGTAATTTAGATGTTGAAATAAACGATTTTAATGTTTAATGTTACGTTAAAATTAGTTGAACGGTATTTAAATGTCTAATCTTATTCCAAATGGAGTATAGGTACAAAGAATTTCTTTGTCTACTTCATTTTCAGTATTTTTAGTTCTCATTTCATTTCAGTTACATAATCATCTACTCAATGACGTGTCTGAAAGATGCTGCGGCTCTTATCGTGTTTACTCATAGATAGCTAAGATACAGATACTATACTATATCACTGTGTAGCAACTGAATAATATTTGTTCATCTGCAGTGTGGAATCATGTTTTGTAAAGGCTCACTGGCGGCACGGCACGGTAAAGGATATTTATGCGACGAATAGAAATATAACTTAATAATAAAGACGTCGCGTTATGCCTAAGGATACTGCGGCTTCGCTAATTTCAATTTTGTTGTCATACTATTACGTTATATTTCTATTCGTCGCATAAATTTCCTTTGCCGAGCCAAGCCCTTATTTTTTTTTTTTTTTTTTTTTTTTTTTTGTTTTTGTTGGGAAATTATCAAATGACTTCTCCCGCTCTGGGTGGAGCGGGAGGGCATGTCAGACTCTTACTGACTTCAACCCACCCGTGTTCCTTCTGTTGCCTGTGCAATGCCAGGGGGGCACAGTATCCCTTTCGGACTTTCCCGCAACCCCGGCAGGCAATGGTCTTATCGGACCCCTTCACTTGCTGACATCTCTTTGAGGCGCGCGTGGAACACAACGCGCTGTTGACCCGGGCCTGGTCCTTACCGGACGGCGAGCTACCCATTGCTCACCGTCCGCAAGCCCGCGCCTACGGTGGCCGGGAATCCGCGGTCGATTCCCGACGCCCAAGGAATCTCCTCCAGCGGCGGCTAGGGGCGTGGGGGGATGTCTAGAGACACCGCCAAGTCGACCCCACCCCGAGCCACCGCATCCTCCGTCGTGAGGTCTCGCACGCGCATGATGGCGCCCACCGTGGAGCGCCCCCTGCGGAAACCAAACTGGCTCTCCGCCAAATCCGGCCCCACCCGCACCAGCCGCCCGACGAGGCGGTCTGCAATGACTCTTTAGGGGTATGAGGAACAGGGTGTAAAGTTCACTCATCCACCGTAGAAAAGGGAGGATCCTCCAACCAGACGGGTGTTGTGTCTGGCGGGCCGACTGCCCGACTGTTGATTTCGGATAGTCTTATCTATGTCGTTCGCGCGGTAAACTCTAATTGCGCGATGCAGGATTTGTGTGACGTCATGTCTTTGATGCGTAGTTCGTATGTGGCGGTGTAACCGCTACAACTATTTCAAAGAGCTTGCCCACCTCGTCGCCGTACCATGTCCTAAGGTGGAAAAACCTTTTTTGTTTTGCGTAGTATAGAATATTGTATGATCGGTTTTGGACAAAAAGTTATTTACCTGACAGACGCATTTTTAGATTATCCTAACTAATATTATAAATGCGAAAGTGAGTTTGTTTGTTAGGTACGCTTTCACGCTAAAACGGCTGAACCGATTTGGCTCATGGGTAGACCCTGACCTAGGCTACTTTTTATCTTGATTTCAAACGGGACCACGATAACGGGATCTGTACTTTAGTACGGAGCGCAGCGGAGTGGGGCGCGTCTTCCTGAATGGCACCATCTATAACTTAAAACCCAGCATGGGCTAACCATCAATATTAGGTATGCCATGTAAGAGTCAGCTCAGGCAGAGCATCAATGTTCGAGCATGTTCCTGTCATTGAAATTTTAAGTGAAAATATACTCGAGCATAAGCCAGTTAAGCCACAGAGAATCATCTCTTGCGCGCTATTTTGAGCTATATTTTAGTTCATAATCTTAAAAATATATTAACAAAATTCCGCGAGATTTAAGTGTAAAAAGTGTAAGTATTAAATTCCTTCTTTACCTCTTGCTCTTCTTGTAGACATTACCTCCGGTCGGGAGGAGCTAAAATACTGAGTAAGGTGACCCAGGAATACAGAACAGACTGACGAAAATAACAACACAGTTACCTTGAACCTCAAGGATCCTAAGGGCGGTTTAGCATAAGGAATGCCCTGGAAGCTGTAGAAGGCCTTCCCTGAAGGACTGTTGACCACTCGCCCTTGCAGCTGGCCTTGCTCCACACTCACCACTGGTGCTTCTGTCATCCTGCCCCCTCTGTGAACAAAATGGAGATTGTTATTACTCCACATAAAATTAAATAAAGGATAGACTAAATTAAATATAATTATATAAATTATAATTATAATTTATTTAATCATATTGTAAATATATACTTATTTTTATTTCATTTACAAACATATAATTCACAACATTAAACTCTTTCACGCTAAAAACTGCTCAACAGATTTTTTGGCACATAGGTTGACCATGACCTGGATTAGGATATAGGTTTTTTTTTATCTTATTATTCCCACGGGATCGAGAGTTATGCGGGTGAAACCGCGGGCCTAGCAAGTATAATAATAATTGCTATTTCCAGTTTGGCTAGAACCATTCAAAAATTTGATCGTAAGTAGCTCTTAAAGTAAAACATTTTATTTCATGTTCTGGTTAGAGCCTAGCACTATTTAACTGCAACCTTTCCTATTCATCAATTAATCATATCGGCAACTTTGATTAATGAATAGATGTAAATTGAAATCAATGAAGCCGTTTTTGAGATTATCGCTAGATAAGCAGATAACAAAGTTAAGATAGAAATCAATACTTTACGATATAATATAATCACTTAATTAATAATGTAATTAATTTTCAGTTTGTAAACAATGAAGCTTGCTTATATTCAAAAGGTATAACACAGAAATACGGCATTTATCAGAATATCAGTAAAATTCATAAAAAATATTCGGTAATACATTATAAATTTTATGGTAACTTTTATAAATCATTCAGACTACCAAAGTAAGGACTGGTAAGTAATATAAAAAAAAAAAAAACGCATCAAAAAACTTACAAGAAAAATAAATCAGCTAACAAAAATACACAAAAAAAATGATTACCCCAATGACATTTATTATATGTCCAAATAAAATCACTTTAATTTAATTAGTGTTTTTTTTGCTTGGATATCTTTGGTTAGACGTAGGTACTGAACGCTGCTGTGTTAAAAAAATTCCATCTATTTGAGACCTTGTATAATTTTTACGTGGCGGTTAGCTGTTAATAACCGTTAATCTTGAGATTAAAATATTTCACGTTATTAATATTA
This sequence comes from Xanthia togata, assembly GCA_963853775.1. Lineage (NCBI taxonomy): Eukaryota > Metazoa > Arthropoda > Insecta > Lepidoptera > Noctuidae > Xanthia > Xanthia togata. Next base: position 5,115,071 of record OY970817.1, on the reverse strand, counting down.
TAGTATCTAAAAGATAAACAAAAATAGTACACACAATTCATTATGATAACGCACATGACTTATTTAAATGAAAGGGCTGATCCAGGCTGATCCTTTCAACACAGATAGAGCATTCATTGTAAAAGTTGGCAACGTCGCAAATAGCTGTCTAATATTTACCTGTGGCAATATTACTATATGGAAATATGAAATATGGCTAACTAGTCAACTAAAATATTGATTATGAAATGCAATAATTAGGTAACACCGAAAATTTAGTTTTAGATGTAATAAAAGTATTTGGAAACTTACCAAATGCCTTTTTTACATTATAATTGCAATTCATTATTCATATTCTATATAGTTCATTAGTTAAAGATATTTCATATTTCCATACAGTAATATTGCAAAATTAATCAAAACAAGTAAATATTTGACAGATATTTGCGACGTTGCCAACTTTTCGAATGAGCTCTTAACCAAAATTCAACATTGAATTTAAGAGGACGTTATGATATGTTTAAGCTTACAGGAGGACACTCCGGACTGGACACTTCAATGGCATACGTTTCAACAGCACTTGATTGTGTGATATTAGCATTAGGTTAAGTGGAAGGAAAGCTCACATCAAGCTCACTTCGCCGTAGTTTTCACAAATTACAGAATAGAGCGGCTGGGTCTGACATATTCGCGCGAATTGTTGCATTTAGTAGTCCTTAATTTCTTTAGAAGGACCAAATTGGGTTTGACGCACGTCCTGACTTTCAAGCTGAAGACCATTGAGCACTAGATATTTGTACCGTACCGGTGCTCAGATGCTTCCAATTTTTGGCTTACAGTATAAGCCTTGTTATCGAAGGGCACTTCGACAGCGAACTTTTTCGACCGTTTTGACCCTCGGCCTCCAGACAGGGGCGGTGCGGTATTATTTTGAAAAGAGAACGCCTCAAGATCTCTCTCAATCTCTCTCTCAAAATATTCGACACAATACCATCGACAAGTCATATGTTAACTCATATCAATCCTTTACACTGTTACATATATGTTACGTAAAAGTAAACCTACATGAATATGTTAACACAAAAGTAACTCACTTACCGAATTTCAGAGATAATTTTCCGAGTTATCCCACAGTACTACTTCAGGCAAATGTAGTAGATATACTAAGGTTTTATCACCTAGATAATGATATCGTATCGTATGGAATAGTATTTCGTAATAGTATTAGTTTTGGATATGATGAATGATCAGTTAGATTTTGGTGGAAAAAATTATTCGCGGCGCGTCCATGGAAAATACTGGTATTCAGCTGTATCGGGTTAGAAGGAAGCCGGAAAAGGTTAGGCTGGTGATGAAATCAGCCATCAAGGATGCAGTCAATTATGAAGAGTTCAGAGACAAAGAACGAGTGAGCAGTTATTTTTAATTAACCAAGACAAGCAAGAGAGAAGAGTTATTTTGGACGGCAATGATATTATTATCTATTGTCCTGCGGACGGACAAAGCTTTCCACTCAAGTGGACTTTACTTTTATCTGACTGTGGCACATCTAGGTCTACCATGGTGGCGTATCCCTAAGAGCAAGTGTAAAAGCCATTAATGTTGTGAAGGCACAATTCGATTTTGAAAAACAGACCGAAAACTATTCATACTCTGAGCACAAAATTCCTCGACCGTTTAAGACTCTTCGAAAATATCTTATTCATAGACCGGAATTTGTAATCTGTCCGATAAATACCGATAAGATCACCTCGAGATAGATGACCTAGTCATTGGGGCATGCTAAGAGAACATGACTAACATTTAGGGGATAGGATTTTTTTACCGTGTTTCCTTGCCCCGGAAATTATACTATTGATGACCCAATGTTATCAATAGTATATACATATAAATTTAAAAGGGGCAAGATATCAGGCCAATACTATATTAATTGGGGACACTTGACTTTACAAACTATGTCAACTTAATCGTGCTATCCATTTTAAGATTTCGGGGATTGAACTTCTTTTGAAATCTTATCGTAATCGGGCCACCACTTTTAGCATTTCGGGAAAGGGACTATTTGTTTAATGATAGGTTCACGTTTGTCCACTATCTCATCTGATGGTGTTCTTCTTTCTTTTTCGTGTGGTTAGTGACTAACCTGGTGTCAGAGTTTTTAAAGCCGCCCATGGGCCTCTGACTTGGCTTCACATGCCGTCAAGAAATATCTCTTCCACACAATGTTTTCCTTCACCGTTTTTGAACCAAGTGATATTTATACAATACGCACATGAATCAGAAAAGTTAGTCAGAAGAGGAGCGTGGCGTGGGTTCGAACTCGAGACATATGACTTAGCAATCCGATGGTCACACCACTAGGCTATGAGATGCATCCGCGCCCCGAAGTCCGCAGCTGTAGTGATTACACTACAGCCGGAGGCGGAGAAGAAGGGCGTGTCCTATCGTGACGTGCTCGCCAAGGTGGGGGCGGCGGTGGACCTAAAGGAGATTGGTGCCGCTGATGGCATCCGGGTGAGGGTCACCGCCACTGGGGCCCGGATGCTGGAGGTCCCCGGTGCGGCAAGCGGCCCGGCCGCTGACGCTCTGGCCGAAAGGCTTAGGGCGTCCCTAAATGCGGATGAGGCCCGAGTGTCCAGGCCCACCAAATGCGCAGACATGCGTATTCTGGGCCTGGACGACTCAGTGACGGAGGGACAGGTGGTGGCCGCTGTTGTTAGGGCTGGGGGGTGCTCTGCCGAGCAGGTTAGGGCAGGCGCCCTCCGACCTGACTTCACGGGATTGCGAGCCATAACGGTGAGCTGCCCCGTGTCGGCGGCCAAGAAGATAGCCGGGGAGGGCCAAAGATTATTGGTGGGCTGGGTTCCCGCGCAGGTCAAACTGCTGGAACCCAGACCTCTGAGGTGCTTTCGCTGTCATGTGGGCAACCACGTGGGAGCTAAATGCACCTCGGAGGTGGACCGCAGCAGTCACTGCTACCGCTGTGGTCAGCCCGGTCACAAGGCCGGCTCGTGCAAAGCCACGCCGCATTGCGTCGTCTGTGCAGCGGCAGGTAAGCCAGCCGGCCACCGGATTGGGAGCAAGGCCTGCGCTCCACCCACCAAGGCTAGAGGCAAGCCATCTGCCACCGCCGTCACAGCCGCAACCGCCGCCACCGCCGCCGTTGCCGCCTCCACAACCGTCGCCGTCGCCGCAGCCGCCGCGGCAGGGCCCTCACAGGGGGCTAAGGAGGGTGCTGCAATGGAGTGCTAATAATGGCCCCATTTCGCCTCCTCCAGGCGAACATCAACCACTGCGCCGCAGCTCAGCATTTGTTGCTCCAGAGCATGGCGCAGTGGTCGATTAACATCGCCGTGGTCGCTGAGCCGTACTTTGTCCCGCCCAGGGATGACTGGGTGGAGGACCTGAGCGGCTCAGTGGCCCTAATTTCGTCGGCCGCCGCCGGTACCCCGTCCCTCGAGGCTGTTAAGAGAGGACGGGGTTGCGTTGCAGCACGGTTCGGGGAGATTGTCGTGGTAGGGGCATACTTCTCCCCGAACCGAACTCTCGCCGAGTTCCACAACTCCCTTGCGGAGTTGAGAGTCGTCGTCGTCGGGTTCCGTTCCCTCCCCGTGCTCGTCCTCGGGGACTTCAATGCCAAGAATGTGGCTTGGGGTTCCCGGTATACGGACACACGGGGCAGGATGGTGGAGGACTGGGCGCTAGAGACAGGCCTGGTCGTCCTTAACCGGGGTTCTGTCCCCACGTGTGTGCGGATGCGGGGTGAATCAGTGGTGGACATCTCGTTCGCCAGCCCCGCTCTGTCGCCACGAGTCATTGACTGGCGCGTCATGGAGGGGGTGGAGACGTATTCCGATCACCGGTACATCCGGTTTGACGTCTCCGCCCAGACCTCGAGCGCGCCGGTCCGACAGGCCCCGAGTGGTCCGCGATGGGCGCTGAAGCAGCTGGACCGGGAGCTCCTCCTGGAAGCCTCGATCGTGCAGGCCTGGGTGTCATCACCGGACAGGCCTGCCGACATCGATGACGAGGCGGAGTGGTTCCAGGAGGCCATGTCCGAGATATGTGACGTGGCAATGCCCCGGGTCCAGCCCGGACGTGCTTCGCGCCAGGTGTACTGGTGGTCGCGACAGCTAACGACACTGCGCAGTGCGTGCGTTGCTGCGCGACGCCGGTACACCAGGCACCGCAGGCTCCGTATCCGACCTCCGGATACGGAAGCCATTCAGGCGGAGCTATACGAGGGGTACAGAGCGGCGAAGACCGCCCTCCAAGCGGAGATCCTGCTGGCCAGGGCACTGGCCCGCGAGGAGTCGCTGGAGACTCTGAACAGAGACCCGTGGGGACGCCCATACAAGATGGTGCGGGAGAAACTCCGCCCATGGGCTCCCCCGCTGACGCAGAGTCTCCGGCCACAGCTTGTGGGGGACGTGGTGAGCGCTCTGTTCCCTTCGAGAGGGGAACACGCCTCCCCGCCCATGGCTCCGCCTACTGCGGTGCCCGATGCGGACCACACCGCCGACGACGACGACGATGCTCTGGAGGTGACCGAGGTAGAGATGAGGGTGGCGGTACGTAGGCTGAATGCCAGAAATACCGCCCCAGGACCCGTCGGCTTACCTGGGAAAGCCTGGGTCCTGGCCTCAGAGGCTCTCGGGCCTCGACTAAGGGGGCTCCTAAGCGCATGCATGGAGAGGGGCCAGTTCCCGCTTCGTTGGAAGACGGGGAAACTGGTCCTCATCAAGAAGCCGGGGCGCCCTGCGGACTCTCCGTCCGCTTACCGGCCCATAGTGCTGCTCGACGAGGTGGGCAAGCTCTTTGAAAGAGTCATTGCAGACCGCCTCGTCGGGCGGCTGGTGCGGGTGGGGCCGGATTTGGCGGAGAGCCAGTTTGGTTTCCGCAGGGGGCGCTCCACGGTGGACGCCATCATGCGCGTGCGAGCCCTCACGACGGGGGATGCGGTGGCTCGGGGTGGGGTCGTCTTGGCGGTGTCTCTAGACATCGCCAACGCCTTCAATACCCTGCCCTGGAGTTGCATCAGGGAGGCACTCCGGTATCACCGGATGCCGACCCACCTCTGTCGTGTGGTCGAGGCCTATTTGACGGACAGGGCCATCATCTACCCCGGTCACCAGGGAGAGTGGAACCGGCGAGAGATGTCGTGCGGTGTCCCACAGGGATCGGTCCTGGGGCCGCATCTGTGGGACATCGGATACGACTGGGTGCTGCGCGCCGACCTCCCCAATGGCGTCAGCGTCGTTTGTTACGCTGACGACACGTTGGTCCTGGCGCAGGGGAGGTCGCACCAGGCGGCGGTCGAACTAGCGACACACGGGGTTGCGACAATCGTAGCCAGAATCCGGCAGTTGGGACTCGAGGTGGCCTTGCACAAGTCCGAGGCCATGTGTTTTCATGGTCCTCGGAATGCGCCACCGTCGGGTTCCCAAATAACGGTAGGAGGGGTTCACATCGGCGTCGAGTCGACGATGAAGTACTTGGGACTCGTCCTCGACAGTCGGTGGAACTTCGTGGAGCATTTCCGACGTTTGGCTCCCAGACTGGACCGGGCCGGGGCTGCCTTGAAGCGGCTCCTGCCCAATCTAGGGGGTCCAAACGCCTCCTGCCGGAGGCTATACGCGGGGATCGTGCGGTCCATGGCCCTGTACGGGGCACCGGTGTGGGCGCATTCGTTGAGGCGGCGGCCCCGCCGGTTGAAAGCGTCCCAGAGGGTCATGGCCACCCGGCTGTCCGGGGATACCGCACGGTCTCCGGTGAGGCGGCGAGCCTCCTTGCCGGATTGCCGCCATGGGATCTGGAGGCAAAAGTCCTCGCGCATATTTGGGAGTGGCGCGGGGAGGCGAAACGCCGGGGCTTGACTCCGATGCCGCGAGAAATCGCGGCACAGCGGACAGAGCTCCGACGGGATCTCATGGCGGCATGGAGAGTGCGATTGTCGCAACCCAGTGCTGGGCACGCCACTATTGCGGCGATAAGTCCCCTCTATGAGGAGTGGCTGGAGAGGCGCCACGGCGTCTTCACCTTCCGCCTGACGCTGGTCCTCACCGGACACGGCTGTTTCGGGAGGTACCTGTTTCGGATAAGGCGGGAGGAAACGCCCGGGTGTCATCACTGCGTGGATCGCCCGGAGGACACGGTGGAGCATACGGTGGAGGTATGCCCGGCTTGGGCAGAGCACCGCCGTGTCCTCGTGGAGGCGATCGGTGGCGGGGATCACTCGCGTCCGGCCCTGGTCCAGGCCATGGTACGGAGCGAGAGGGCATGGGAGGCCGTCACCTCCTTCTGCGAAGCAGTAATGCTCGCAAAGGAGGAGGCGGAACGCGTGAGGGAGAGGCAAATTTCGCGCCCTCACGCCCCTAGCCGCCGCAGGAGGAGACGCCCTGGGCGTCGGGAATCGATTGCCGATTCCCGGCCACCGTAGGCGCGGGCTTGCGGACGGTGAGCAATGGGTAGCTCGCCGTCCGGTAAGGACCAGGCCCGGGTCGACGGCGCGTTGTGTTCCACGCGCGCCTCAAAGAGATGTCAGCAAGTGAAGGGGTCCGATGAGACCATTGCCTGCCGGGGTTGCGGGATTAGTCCGAAAGGGATACCGTGGCCCCCTGGCATTGCACAGGCAACAGAAGGAACACGGGTGGGTTTTAGTCAGTAAGAGTCTGACACGCCCTCCCGCTCCACCCAGAGCGGGAGACGTCATTTGATGATTTCCCACCCAAAAAAAAAAAAAAAAAAAAAAAAGGCTATGAGATGCATATGGTAAGTGAAGATGATAAGGGCGACGATGGTGCACGCTTGCTTAGAAGAAAAGGTAATTTATTCATTCGAGATTCGAAAACTCCAACGTAATAACTAGCCATCGGAAAACACAGACTCTGGCAGGGAGCTGTATAGTATTATAAGTGTTATTTGGGGATAGGACTTTTTAATCTCACCTTATACGCGTTCGGAAACTGCTCAAAAGCTCTCTAGACGTCGAATTCAATCTGTATCTTCTAGGCAAATTACTGGTTTCCTCTTTCAATCTCCAGTCATAAATATTAACATTTCTTGTAACATCTTCATTGAAAGAGTCCAAAAAACCAGACCAACTGTCGTTATGTTCGTATTTCCGAACGAAATTGGCGATTTTTTTGTTTACCGGCTTCTGTCCGAGAGCGAGCAGTTTTGATTCTCTCGCTAAAAGGTAGCGTAAGGCTGTCCTTTTTAGTATTATCAGTTCTTCTAGGGTTTTTGCCATAAAATTAAGCCACTATTCAAAAAATTAAAATCAAACGACTACTGAAATTACGTTAACACCACTTTCTTTTCGAATTTCAATCACGTCATAATTCAAAATATGAACTTCTAAACTCAAAAAATCACGGGATCACCTTTCCAATGGCAATAAAATCACATTTTCTAAAACGATACTGCTTAACAAAGGCAACACGACATACAGCCAGCGACACAACTGCGTGGAAATTTCAAGACCAATTATCAGCGACGTGACGTGATGGATAGTGCAAATTAGTTTTGAGGCTCCCACTGAATGGCTTTACATAATAGATAAATAGGTAGCTGTCATATATACGAGAAACGTAGTAAATAACGTTATGTAAACTTTGCTAGAGGTGATAGGAATGTAATTCTAGATAAGTATTGATTTTTGACGTGGGAAGTAATTAAATCTCGATTTTTTGATAGTGGGTTACCGTTATGCTAGTACTGATGGTTCTATTTTTTCTGTAGGTAGCGTAGGTGTCATAAAAGAAAAGGAAACCCTTTTTCCTTGATCCGACTGGGCAGCACAGAGGGTTATTTCAGACTCCTACCGACTAACCCTGGGAAGACAAGACCACAAAAGCTGTCCCGCAAACGATGGGACACTTCTTGACATCATGACTTGCATGCCCGCACGTTCCTGCACGTTCTGGGCTGACATTATTTATATTGCTCTCAACACGTGTATGCTTTTCATGACTTTTGCAAAGTTAATGCATCATGAATTTTCAATGTCATAATTCACATAATCTGCCTCGGAGTGCTCTTAAACCGCATGGTTATTAGGCTTATCAGAACTCAGTATAGTGATATAAAACCAGCTGTAGATATACTTCAAGGTCGAATGTATACACGCGACAAAATCAAGCTATCCATTCCCAGTATTAGAAGACCTGTCATTGTTAAGGCGTTCTGCCAGTCTTTTTACTGGAGCGGTCTGTGGGTGTCACACACGAGCGGAGCCTACAACGTCCTACGTGTGCAATATAACAACGCCTTCAGGATGCTATTACGGCTGCCGTGGCGTTGTAGTTCGTCGAGCATGTTTTCGGAAGCGCATACGCATGGCTTTCATGCCATTATGCGTAAGAAAGCAGCATCCTTACTACAACGTTTACGTAACAGTCGGAATGGCATCCTGAAGATGATTGTTGCGAGACCAGAATGCCTCATCCAGAGGCACCTGGTGGAATTGGCTTTAGGTTTAATACAATAAAGAAACTCAGTTATCTCATAACATTACTAACATAGTAGATAAGTACAAATTGTTACTAATTCCTAACTATCTATGGACTGTAATGTCTGAAATAAATATTTATTTTATTTTATTTTACTGTATGGAAAGCCCATACAATATTTTGTTTTCTTTCTTCAGTTAATTTTTGTGATGGTCTGGCAAAATGCTGCCTACACAAATGTCCTTTGTTTGGTATTTTTTGACGAGTCGAAGTTCTGATTTGAGCTACACGATAACTGACAAATGCGTGCACTGACTGGACAGGTCCACTCAAATCTGTGTTGTTCGTTCCTCAAAACATCATTACAGACACTAATCTACATGGTCCTCACATGATCGGACTAAGATTATGTGTAGACTTTAAAAGAGACTGTGATCTCTGAGTTCGTTTCGGCCTTTCTTCTCAGAGTAGTCAGATAGGAAACACCGACCTCATCTAGTTGTTTAAATATTATTGGTTTGTCAGTGTTTGTCAATACAGAAATAAAATCATTTATCACTGCTGCAGCTCGCGGCTTCGCCCGCGTTAACCCTAATTCTTTTTCTAAAATAAAAGCCTAAGTTACTCCTTATAACATCAACTACCAGTGAAAGTCCCGTCAAAATCGGTTCAGCCGTATCGGAGATTAGCCGCAAGACACAATAAAAAAATAAAAAAATTGTTATTAATCATAACTAAGTACCGTGTATACTTTCCTAAGCAATTAGTAAAAAGCTGTTATTACATTACAAACGCACTTCAATTTTATTTATTTTTATGTACCTATATACCTACAATCCATTATGAGAATGTAGGAGAGGTCATATGCAACCAAATGACGCCTTTTGACTTCTAAGGAAATGTCAAAAAAAATTCAAGTCATTTGACATTTTATACTTTTATATCAATCAATCTGCCTAGCCCTTTTCCCAACTATATTGGGGTCGGCTTCCAGTCTAACCGGATGCAGCTGAATACCAGTATTTTACATGGAGCTCTGACCTCCACAACCCAGTAACTGGGTAATACGATACCCCTTGGTAAGACTGGTTGTCAGTTTTTCGGGCTTCTGACGACCCGTAACGACTATCAAAGATCCTCGAATGACAGCCGGGACCAACGGCTTAACGTGTTTTCCGAGGCACGGAGGAGTCTCGTTATGTAAAGATGGTCACCCATCCACAGACCAACCCCGGCAAGCATAGCGGATCGACCCGTGCGGCAGTTATTACTTAGCCACGAGCTCCTCCACATTTTATACTTTAATTAAAATTTCAAATTACTCGAAAATGGTTGACATTGGGGTCATTTGCCACCAAATGACCCTTATGCCATTAAGGGTAATTTGGTGGCAAATGACCTCTGCTAGATCCTCTTAACGGATTGCCGACATATAAACAATAATAACCCTGTACATTTAGAAGGCCTGCTTATACTGGAATGTATTGGTTGATTATGTAATCGTGTGTACAGGATCCTGACCGGTCGTTTAGCACTTTTTAGGAGCACAAATCATGTGTATTATGCAATGCAAGTTTAGAGTACGCAATTCGAATGTTTGATGAGTTCGATCGCCTTTTAAAGAGGCGATTTTGATGTTCTTTTGTGCTTCCTGTAATTTAGGTATGCCTGTAGCAGCGAAAGCCGGGAAATAAGCAGAGCTTTTGTCTAGCATGTTTATAGCGCCAATGCAATTAGTCTTTAACTTAAAAGTTTTTTTTATCATGCAGTTTGTCATCCAAAGTTGTGTTTGGGGCATGCGTCAAAAACTCGACAGAGACGCATGCGCCTAGCGCAAGTTTGAACGCATCTTGTGTGAAACCCTCGTTAGCAGTAATTCATTTAATAGTTTTTAAATGCTACTTTTAGTCATTTTTGTTAGTACACCAATCAGTTTTAGTCACTATACAGGGTGAAATTGAATTCATGGGCATCCTCTTAAGAGGTCATTGTACTAATCATTAAGAACAACATTCATTATGAGACCAACACTGAAAGGCGAAAAAAAAATCAGCTGTTCCCTACATTTTGACGAGCTATGCGAACATACACGTAGGGACCAGCGGATTTTTTTCGCAATTTTTGGTTTGGTCTTCGGAAGTTGTTTATAATAATGAGTACAATAACCCCATAAGAGGAGGGCATCCTCTTAAGGGGTTATTGTACTCATTAATTGAATTCAATTTCTGTAGTTAGCACACCAATTAATTTAGGGCTATTTTTCAATAGTCATAATACTCTTATCTGTGGAATAAATATTGCGGTTTGATAGCTTTTGCAGAGAAAACTTGTCAAACCGCCATAATATACCTATTCTTCAGATAAAAGATACTTAACTGACGTTTGAGAATTCGGCCCTACCAATTAATTTTGGTCACAATAGTCAATAAGTACACCAATTCATTTTAGTAACAATATCTAGTCCACTTGTTCGTGTTAGTCACAATAGTTAGTCCACCAATTAGTTTTAGTCACAATAGTTAGTTTAGTCTTTATCTAAACGTAACTCACCGGAGATCATCTAAAAAGTCGTTGACTGCTGTTAACATTGTTGTTGAAGCTGGAAAGACAGAGACAAAAATATTTTAACTACATTCTACCTCTACACATTCATTTCTACAGCTAGGCATCTATAGTTTTACAAGGATCCTTGGGCGCGTGGGCAAAATCGGATCTAACGCCGCCATCTTGTTTTTGCGATACAATTTCGCAAAAAAAAAAAACATCTCAAGTGTTTACCAACAAAGCCCCCTTATCAATGTCATTGAAGCGCTAAAAGATCCATGTGGCACTTTAGTATTTACGGTTCTACAGTACATACATTACTAAAATAATAATTACAATACAAAAAAGAAAAAAAACTACTGAAAATGTTATTTAACGTTTATGAGGGTTGAATTACAGTGGGTCGAAAAGGGATGCAGGGGTAAATCGGGTCAAAAATAAAGTTTTTGTTGGCAGCAAAGTTTGCAACGACGAATAACCCTTACAAAGTGTTGTCCCGGTTCACCCATACAACCCTATTTCCCCCCTTTTACCGTACCTTGGAAAATAGCCGTAATTAATCCTACGCGGCAAATTAAGTAAGTTTTTAATTTTAGTTTCTACATGAATAGATAAAATTCGGGACTACTTAAATCAAATTCGGTACTACGTAATAACAGGTAAAAAGACTACCCTGGATGCCCCCTACATTTGGAGGTAACGATTATCTAAAAGATGTCTAGACGTGCACTTAGTGACGTAATAAAATAGGATGACATCACACTGCGACTAACCTAGATGAATATGAAATAGACCTTGTTCTGCCACAGAGGCTAGACTTCTGGCGCCGCCGGTTGAAGAGGCAGGTGCAAAGACAGTGTACACACGGCTACACATCAAGCTATACATTTCCAGTTTATGCTGATCTCGCATTTTATAGGAGTTTCGTAAAATGCGAGGTTAGCTTATTACGGGAAATGTGTACGTATTGTTTTATACAAATTATTTTAGTACGACATAAGTTTACAACTTGCACCAAAATCCTATCACGAACACATCGGCACACTACACCTGACACTCAACACTATACACTAACATTAAACACTCTCATAGACACACACATACACACAGATACAGGCGCCCTGATTAACTTTTTATTTATAGTTTATTTTTAACTTCTACCCCCAAAATTGTAATAACTTAAGTTTTTTGTCTCTTTACCGCTATAATAGTATTATTATTGACATATTTTTTTTTTTTTTTTTTTTAAGTATAACTATGTTCTTCCGTGGGATAGGGACCTGGTGATTTGTAATACAGGCATTTTACGCCTAACTCAGACACCAGCTCCTCACATTGCAAAAAACAAACAAACAAAAATATTATGTGAAACCTTTAATAAGCTTGTCATTGTGAGGAGAAATAAAGAACTTATTATTATTATTGTACCTAGTTAATACGCAATTCTTTATTGAATTCCTCAAAAGAAAGTTAAAAATTTACTACGACAAAAATGGCAACTAAAAAGGTATAAACAAGACATCAATGTCGATTTTTAAATAAGTTTTTAGGAGCTATGAGGCAACAGATGAACGTAAAATTTCTGGCCTATCTGAGGCCAGAGATTTTGGTATCAATAATAGACCCTTTCAGGAACAGTACAGTTTAGCAGGAGAAAGGAGGACACATCATACAAGTAAAATAGGCTAAACTACTGAAGAGGGAAAACTATTATGTTTGTTAGAAAAAACTATGACTTCATCACTCTTAAGGTAGAGATTTGTTCCATTAAAGGACTTTTTCATGATCTCATGACATTCGAGAACAAATCTAACTTAAGGAGATGTTTAATGATTCTAATGATTATACTTTTGTGAATAAAGATTTTTTATGGTCGCGAATCATATTTTGATCGAGATTCACGAGACACTGAGCTGCAAATTGCAAAAAACTTATGAAAATTTGAATTCCGCGGGCTACCACTGCGGATCTTCCCTAACTGCACTTCTAATCTGGTCAAACTGGATGTCAAAGATTACATGCGAATTTAACGAAGACCCGGGCATCAGTTTCTATAATATATTAATAAGATATCGAAAACATATACCACATTATATATGAGTATCCTAATTTACATAAACAGTTTATAAATAAATACACCGTGCTTATAATTTACATGTCAAGCAGTGAGCAGGCGAAAGTTTGTCTGGGACTCGAATGACTTATTGTGAAGGAGAAAATCTCAAGACTTAGAAATGCCAAGTCACGGTAAACAAGCGTGATGTATTCTTTCTTCTACCATGATCTGCCTAGCCTTTTCCCAAGCATATTGGGGTCGGCTTCCAGTCTTACCGGGTGCAGCTGAATAGCAGTAGTTGACATGGAGCGACTGCCTATCTGACCTCGACAACCCAGTCACAGGGTGTAGGTAACGTGATACCCTTTGTTAAAACTGATACTCCGATTTTCGACTACCCGCAAAAAAATGAATTCCAGTAAATAGGTTGTGGAATGACCTCCACAACCAATTAACTGATATTCCTTCTTCTATGGGAACAATAACAGACTGGTGTATTATTATAATAAAGTCTCCAGAATATCCAACAGTCGAATGAATTTTTCGACGCTGTATTTTAGTATGTATAATACTTAGTTGTATACCTACACATAGTTTAGATACCTAATTGTTTATGTTACTTAATAACTATATTGATTAAGTTTTCAATATTCCAAGAAAGATAATGATCGCTGGACCTGCAAATATATACAGTCGAGTGATTTGCAAAAGCATAATCTAGAAAAGCGATCAGGCAAAATCCAATTGATTTCGTCCGAATTCTATCACCAATGCTAACTCTTAACACCACGATCTAACTACGTGAGGTGGACAGACATCCCCTTGACAACTTGAAGCCATAAAAGACACTAATCTGCTTATACTATTGCGTATTTAACTGCCTACTTACTGGAGAAACGTTATAAATAATAGAGCCTTCTCCTGAATAAGAATTGAACATGACGTGTTTGAAATATTAGCTAGTCAGCAAGTTGGTAGTGGAGCTGTCAGTCCAGGGTTGCACTGGACGTACTATCGCGGACACGCAAGTCTGAACACCATAAGGAATATTCCTGCTTTCAGCGCTCGGCCGTTATAATAATTCTATCACCAATGCTAACTCTTAACACCACGATCTAACTACGTGAGGTGGACAGACATCCCCTTGACAACTTGAAGCCATAAAAGACACTAATCTGCTTATACTATTGCGTATTTAACTGCCTACTTACTGGAGAAACGTTATAAATAATAGAGCCTTCTCCTGAATAAGAATTGAACATGACGTGTTTGAAATATTAGCTAGTCAGCAAGTTGGTAGTGGAGCTGTCAGTCCAGGGTTGCACTGGACGTACTATCGCGGACACGCAAGTCTGAACACCATAAGGAATATTCCTGCTTTCAGCGCTCGGCCGTTATAATAACGCTAACATACAAAAAAGGGGCGGTAAACTGATGTGTTCATGGTGTGTACGGGATTTTGTTTTTCAAAGTTGTTATATATGCGTGACCGTGATGGTACATATATAGGGTCAAATAACATTAGCTAACGAAACTCCAAAGACAAGAGAGAGAAAAAAAAGGAGAAATTAATTTTGATGATTTTTTTGGGGTCATCAACAGCAGTGTAGAAATATCTGTTTAAAAAACACTCATCAAAACCTGACGCAGTATTTTACAAGCAGCTACTGCCTATATTATGAACTCCACGACCCAGTTACTGGGTAACACGTTACTCTTTTGTAAGACTGGTTGTCAGACTTTTGGAATTCTTATGTAATGACCGTCAAAGATTTACGTATGACAACCGGGACCAACTTCATCGTGCTTTCCAAGGCACAGAGAGGTCTCGATGTAATGGATAATCCACCCATCCACGAACCGACCGCCTTGGTAATAAGCAACATTAAAGGGGCGGGGTCTCATTAAGGTCGTTTCTGAGCGCTCACTCTAGCACCGCGCGCGCTCATTGGTCAAAACAAATAGCGCGCGCTCCCCCGGCTTCCTGTTACACATTTCCGTCGCTTTACACAAAATCACTCCCACAGATTTGATTATTTTGATTTTGATTGACACATCAAAAATCCTTCATTAAATTGCCATCTTGAAGACATACAGTGTCATTTTACAAAAATAAAACAAAATACGGACTAAAACATTTGTATCCGATGACGAATGCTCAGAAACCGCGATGCACTGAAATGAGTCATTAATTAATTACAAGAGAGCGCACACAATTAGTGTGACAGCATTGTATTATTTTATTCAAGTCGGCTGTGAAAGAAAGTTGGATAAACAACGGTCTGTTATGGCTCCCGACAATGAAAATAAAATTATCGACTTCATGACACTTTTATGTGTAGGTATATTTTAAGGATGTTATGCACACACGAGAAACATAATCACAGGGCGAAAAAAATCAGCGGCTGCATACAATAAGAAATACGAGTACTACAATACTAATACTACTGCATCAAAAGGCGCTGACAAAAAAAAAATGGACTCATATTTTTACGTGTTTACTTTAGGAAACGGGGTTATAATGTTACGCTGTTATTTTTAAGAGAGTTGAAAGTATAACCCTTTTGAATGGCTTAAATTAAGCCGTTCAAAAGGGTTACCCACATCGTATGGGGTTTAGATTAACTGCTTAGAAAAACCCTATCGAAAACCCTTTCAATGGGTAAACAAAATTTGAATGGCTTAAATTAAGCCGTTCAAATGGGTCACCCACATCGTATGGGTTTTTAACTAACTGCTTAGAAAAACCCTTTCAATGGGTAAAACCAAAATCGTCCCTGGTTGTAATAGGACAAATCGATAACACGCAATCAGCAGGTGATATTTTCAAATCTGAAGACCAAAGAAACGGCGAAGGGATGTGTGAAAGATTAATTATTAATGTCTAGAAAGGGTGAGACGACGACTGCTAATAGAGATGTATGGCAAAAGAAGATTTGCTGCGCCGACCCCAAATAAATTGGGATAAGGGTGGAGGAGGCTTAAGAGGGATGCGCTAAGGTAGCCCGCGAAGTTCAAATTTTCTTTAGTTTTTTGCAATTTGCAGGCCAGGTTGTATGTTGATTAAAATATGATTCGCGACCGTAACAAATATGGCCTTACATAATTACCTATAATCATTACAATCAGCAATACAGCTCCTTCAGATAGGATAATCCTCAAATGTCATGATTTCATGAAAACAAAATCGAAAGAAAAAAAAAAAAAAAAACTGGCAGTGATTTCGTGAAAAGGGACGGAAGTGTGTAACAAGAAGCCGGGGAAGCGCGCGCTATTTGATTTGACCAATGAGCGCGCGCGGTGCTAGTGTTGGGTGTCACACATGACGTTGACAGGCCCCGCCCCTTTAATGTTGCTTATTACCAAGGTCAGTCATGTCAGATGTTACACAAATCACATGCGACTACTGTAAGGCTTGTTTTAGTTTTACCCACATAGGGGAAGCCTTCGGCCTGTATCTCACCTGATGATAAGTGATGATCAGGCCGAAGGTGGAAGCGAGCTTCACCCGGAATCCTCAACCACAGAGGAACTGGCTATCTTAGCTCAACTACCGATACACAACAATGCTGTTAACATTGTTGTTATAGCGACGGACTTAGATAAGATGGTGGTAGCTAGCCAGGCCGACTTAGAACAAGCCCTACAGCCAACAAACCGAGCAGAAATTTTTGGTACAGGTCTTTCAACATCTCTCGAACGCGAGTGAGTCGCTTCAATTTAAACTAGTAAACTATATAAAAGATGGCAGCGATATCGAGGCGAAAACTGATACCATGGATTCAGTACATGATTCTGAACCCCACTGCGTTAAAATTTGCGTCGTTTATTTAAAAACAATCAGCTGTTCCATAAATTTTGACCGCGAAGGTATTGCACTTTTCTATGAAACAGCAAATTTTTTTTGCAGTGGTGTGACATCCCTGCCACCCTGTATATATGAAGCATGAAAAAAACAACAATGAAACAAGGTAATACTGCACGTACATTTGTTCATACAATAACCGGCAAAAATCCCACATAACTGTATATCTTAGATAAACACTCAATAAGATAGTGGAGGGAACGATAACGTCAAAGATTAGCATCTCCCGAGCCGTGAGAATTGAGCAGTTCTTGCTGCCCCACTTCAGAAAGTTGGCACCGAGATAACGAGTGACGTCAACTTTCTAGTCTATGGCTGGCTAGAGATCCTAATATTGATCCTGGCAACAAAATGTTGTTCTTTATGACCTGCGGATAAGTGTGAGAAAATTATCAGCTTCTTACATAATAAGTTTTATCTTGTTTCGACTTTTCTACACACTGTGTCTACATATCTAATCCTACTTTCCTCTCGCAGGTCTGCTGAAAGAAATTTCTTAAGAAATAAGCAGTACCTTTGTGCTCTTTTATGTTAATATTGTGTCCTGTTTAAGTGTTTTGTGTGTACATAAATAAATAAATAAGTTTAACACTACAAAATCTACAACCTTATCGCTTTCTGCGATCTTTTCCAAGCAACTTTGAAATGGACAGTGATTGCGTGGACATAAAAATGGGGGCTTCTTCGTGGTTATCGGTGGTACGACGAATTTTCAACAATACATGATTCTGAAGCGCTGAAATTTTTCGAAGATTAACAAAAAATCATCTGTTTCCTGTTTCATACAAAAGTGCATTATAACATTTTCAGCGCAGGGTGGATCAGAATCATGTACTGAAGTCATGGTAACAGTTTTCGCGTCGATTTCCTGCCTCCCTGTTTAAGCCCAAAACTATCTATCTATAGGTATCCTACTCTGCAATCTTTGTTTCGTTCGACTGAGTCTTTTCGATAATACAGCAATAAAGCTAGCTGCAAGTCTGTTTGAAAGAATTAGGTAAGCACTTTGTAGCGTAGGGCAAAGTACTTCGGAAACCCAGGTACCCTCCGTGAGATTGTCATAACACCAAGGCGTTGCTGGCTTTCTTAGAGAAGCTGGGGTGGATCGAATGATCGATTTTCCCATCCGTATGCACAATACACGCTTTGTCTTTGACGTGGATTTGCGGACACCAGCCCGTCTTACACCTTTGACGAACAATTAAAACAGATGGGCTACAATAAAGTAAATATTAGACTATAAAAGTAACGGGAATCACCTTGACACGAGTCGCACGGACCGGGGCAGTACGGCAGACAGGAAAGGAGGTCGATACCGCAGTATAAATAAGTAACAGTATTATATCTTCATAGAAAACGGCCGAAACGACGCGCTTAGAAATCTCAGTGTATATCAGTACGCAACACAACAGTATCTAGTGCGCGGCAGTTTACGCACGGAAGCGGAAGGTTTATCTACCGAGCGTCCGTAGGTAATTATTTCAAGGTCACTGCCGAGATATAATACTGTTACTTATTTATACTGTTCCTATATTACCTAAGATTGGGTGATTCCGGGGTGATGATGGAAACCTCTTTAGACAAAAAAAATAAAAGATCGATGGTACAATCTTATCTCATTAACATATGAACGATAAATGAACTACATTGACTTTGTTATAACACTTTGCGAATAAAGAGAATTTTGATAACATCAATTTTTTACTATATTTACATAACCAACCATTAAATCTTTGACCTTGATTTTTATCTTTACAATGAATTAATTTTATAATTTATAGGTGATATTGTCTCCTATCTTCCCAAGGTATTGGTACAAGAACAGCTTATTTAATGTCAAGTGGTATGGTAAGTAGATAGATATTTAGCAGGTGCTATATCAGTGATAACCTAGTGGTGTGACCATCGGACTACCAAGTCGTAGGTCTCAAGTTCGAACACGAGGCGCGCCTCTGATTTTTCAGATTCATGTGCGTATTATAATTATAATTATCACTTGCTTCAATAACGGTGAAGGAGATGTCTCGCTGATGTTAGCGCGTGTGTTAGATTTATAGATTAGATAATTTAGCTCCCTTCAAAATGGTTGAGCTAATGGTGCTGTTCCATGCGTCATGTTCGTGAACGGGCGACGTCAGTTGGGACTGGTCATCTCTTAGGTGCCATGGCTTATTTTTTTTTTATGGTTGTTTATTTTTATATTTTTATTACGGACCATACGGACGCTTTTAACATGCACGTCTTTCGACATTATTTTCACATGTATAATTTCGACATGAATGATGTAACCAATATTTTGTAAAAAAAAAAAAAAAAATGATTTAAAAGAGTGTCCGTAGAGTTTCTTGCCCGTTCTTCTCCACAGGTACCTACTACGCTTTGGAATGGGCAACTGGCTTCATATTTCTGGCTGACTGACCCCTTGACAATTCAAAAGTGCCTGTAAATGATTTAATAAAAAATAAATGCTTTGAGTTTCGAGTTTGAAAACCGGCTTGAGAGATATTTCTCGACGGCATGTGAAGCCAAGTCAGAAGCCAATGGGCGACATAAAAACTTTAACACCAGGTTGGTTTAACCACACGAAAAATAAGAACCAATTTCCATCCCAGAAACAATTCTGCATATCTGACCTCCACAATCCGGATACTGGGTAATACGATGCCCCTTGGTAAGACTGGTTGTCAGACTTTCGGGCTTCTGACGACCCGTAACGATGTCAAAGATCCACGAATGACAGCCGGGACCAACGGCTTAACGTGCTTTCAGAGGCACGGAGGAGTCTAGGTACGTAAAGATGGTCGACCATTCACGGATCAACCCCGGCAAGCGTAGCTTATTAACCTGATCGAGCGACCCGTGCGGCTGTTATTACTTAGCCACGATCTCCACTACTACTACTTACTTTAAATAAATGCAAGCATAACTTCAAATCACGACGATCTAAAGCGACACTTAAGTGAATTTTAATGATTTTATACTGAAGATCACGTCTAAACGAGTAGGTACCTAGTGTTAATGATTTGGAAAATAGGAGCATTTTCTTAATAACTTAATCTATAACCGTTTTAGATTACGTTTAAATAACATTGTGTAATTCATTTGTAAAGTTATGTCTAACGTAGATAAAAAACTGTTTTTTTTTTTTTTTTATTATTTCTCTTTTAGCATAGATACGTGATTTACCTATTTTCTTAAAATACCGTTTGATCTATGTATAAATTAATTAATAATGCGTCTGATTTGGGACAGCGCTCCTTGATGGGCGAGTCCTATTTACTGGCTGGACGTACGACGCGTTGCGTGAGGTCAGCACAACACGCAAGCTTACCTCTCAAGGTCACTGGCATAACGGCGTCTTAAGAATTTTAAGTTTCTTGTAATTTAGACATGCGCACACCATCGTCGATCTCATCATCGCTTACCAGCAGCCGAGATAGTAGTCAAACGGGAGGTTATCAAAATAGCAAAAACGTCCGACTCAACCATCGAATCCACTTACATAAGTATAAGACTTTTACTTTTTATACGTACGGCACCAAATTCGCTGACCTTGCAGTATAAAGCTCTTGCAAGTGAAAGTTCTGCGACAAGTGCCGGCCGAAGTTAAAAACATGTTACATTACTAAATGTGGTAGGGTTGTCGCGGTGCCAGAAATGTGTAGTTTTTGTTTTCATGCCAAGAATTAAAAGTTTCAATCCTTCTTCTTGGGAATTTTGTGAAAACTAAGAAGCAAGGGTTGTAGACGTTGTAGTCAAAACAATGGAATGCTAAAAAAACAACCGACTTGCAAAAAAAAAAGTGTAAAATAACTTTAATTTCAGAAGTCGGTGGCAAAAAACGAAAATTCAAAACCAAAGGCACCGACTTCCTAAATAAATTAATCAACACAGCGAAATATTTGACATCTATTTGCGACGTTGCCAACTGTTAGAATGATGTAACTGTTAGAAAGAAGTAATGAACGCTCTTAACAAGTTGACAATTTGCCATGTTTGATTTGCCTTTTCAGGGTTTTTTCTTATATTTTTCCATGCAACACTATTCACCAAATAAATGCCAACAATATTGGGTTTTATTTATTGGACATTTTAAATCACACTTTCAATTTGCTAAACATGACTTCCAAAAAGTGTTCGACATAAAATACAGTCAAAAAAATATAGTTTAATCAACAGTCAATCAAGAGCGTGCTCTTAAAACAAAACGCGTCTATGTGACAAGTGTGACAACCCTACCTCTGATATTTTAAGATACCGTTCAGAATATAAATAAACGTTAAGTATTGACAAATCATCTACATTAATATTATACGTTTAACGATCTGTCTGACTGTCGATATTATGTATTTCTTTATAGAGAGTTATACAGGAGTGAATAATTCTCGGTACGTTTTACGGTTTTGACTTCCAAGATTCTTTAGAAACACATCGGGTAAATGGCAATGGAAACTAGTACTTTCCCTAGGTCCGTAGATGGGTGACCATCTTTACATATTCAATTCAATTAAATTTTTGATTGCATTCATGTGTACATTTAGTTCTTACAATATAAGTAAGTTCCAACATGAAACCCGGTTAGGGCACGGCAACATTATAATAATAATAATTTTAACATAATAATAATAGTTTTTACACCATACCTCATAATTATTTTATTTTAGAGTATGTGTGAGTTTTATATGTATGTAATTATTTATCTAGCTATCATACTAAATATTTTGTTCTAGGTATTCTGCGACCGAGTAAAAGCATTTTTGTGTTAGATATTCTTTTACTTTCCTGTGAAATTTATTGAAGTTGGTTTTTTTTTTATTTGTTCCGGTAATTTGTTGACAATTTTTATTGCCATGTAATATGGGCTATGATAAAGCATTTTGATCCGAGAGAGCGGGAGATGATGATGATGCATACCAAGACCCCTCCGTGCCTCGGAAAGCACGTTAAGCCGATGGTCCCGGCTGTCATTCGTGGATCTTGGCACTCGTTAGAAGCTTGAAACTCTGATAAGTCTCACCAAGGGGGGGGGAGACCTCCACAACTCAATTACTTAGTAATACGATAGTATCAGATAGGCAGCCGCTCCATGTAAAATACGGTTATTCAGCTGCATCCGGTTAGACTGGAAGCCAACCCCAACAGTTGGGAAAAGGCTGGGGCCGGCAGATGATCACTTTCCCTCTGACCAAAAAGATACGATGGGAACTATGTGAAAGATTTATTTGACTAACTAGATGACGACCAATAGAGAAGTATGAAAGAGAAATACAAAAAAAAAAAAACACGACAGCCCTGCCAAAAACCGAACTAAAAAGTTAAAAACAAGTTGTATTGACTAAACAGATAAATAAAGTTGTCATTGCAGTCGGGGGACCATTCTGTGGAACACTTTTTAATCTAAGAGGTCCAAAAAGGTAGAGGTAAAGGATTCTAACGATATCCCATACATCCAAATTTGTTCAGGCATTTAAAAGTTATGGTGGAATAAAGAAACTCGCATACAAACATACATCAACCCTGAATACATTACACTCCTTTTTGGGCAGTCGTGTAAAAACATATTGCTCCAACCCCAAATGAATTGACATAAAGGCTAGAGAAATGATGATGACTTCCCCTCCGAGGTTTCTCAAAAATATTGTAGTCGGGACATACTCAGCCACTGAGTCCGAGCAAATCTTTGGTACCTCGTCACAGCTAGGGATATGGCTATATTTAGCCACCATCTAAAATCTCGGCTGTTTCTTCTTTTCGTGTGGTAACTAACCAGGGCCTCAAGTCTGCTATTACAATAGTGTCAGAATGATCTGACATTGATTTCATAATTGTTAATTTTGACAAGTTTGGTAATCTACTAATATATTGGCGTCATTATGACTTTCCCATGGTATTATAACATATTTCGCCTTTCCAATGGTCAACCACTGACACTCCATTGAAAGAAATGGAATCTATTGGTAATCTCGTATGTCATAATGACAAATGAATGACTGACTTAGGCGGTAATCTGCTAAAATTTTGAGTTCCTTTGATCAGTGACCTACCATCAGAACGTCATTGTGCAGTCATTGCTTTTAATTCGTTATCGAGTATCGTGTTTGTGGAATAAATGATCAACCAATGATCGACCATTATGAATTTAGCAGATTACGAACTTTTTGCAAAATGACAATGGGATCGTGTTGGAATGACGAATTTATAAAAATAGCAGACATGAGCACCTGGTGTCAGAGTTTTTATGCCGACCATGGGCCTCTGACTTAGCTTAACATGCCGTCGAGAAATATCTCTCAGGCATGCCTGTTTCCTTACGATGTGTATTTGATGTAATAGATAGTTTTGTTTAAAAATCTAATGTAAATAAGGGTGCTATTCTTTTGCTAATAACCGGGCTTAAATTCAGATTACAGGCCTTGAATCCTTGATGGAAAAACCCAATTACTCTGCCTGACCTGGGTGGAAATCGCGCCCCTACGCTCATCAGTATCTTTTGCGACTGCTAGACTAAGGAGACAGTCTCATAACAATCTAAGACCAATGAATAAATCACGTAGAGAAAACCTCAACGCATACCATCATCATGATTCGCCCTTATTCCAATGTATTTAGGGTCGTCGCAACATATATTTCTTCCATACTTCTCGATTGTTTTTTGTGCACTGGATTTTCACCGCTTTACTTAGCGCAGAGAGTTGAAAATCGAACAGTATGTTTTTTCAAAGCGCTGGGACGAGTGCGTCCCAACGCGTTGGGTTCTTAACGCTCGGCTCAACACCGAGAGTTCCCGCATTTCACACTCCACGATTACTGACCAATGCTTGCACTGACTGGTCAGGTCCACTCAAATCTGTGTGGTTCTTTCCTCAAAAGACCATTTCAGACACTAATCTACATGGTCCTCATATGGCCTGACCAAGATTATGTCTGGACTTTAAAAGAGACTGCGACCTCTGAGTTTGTTTCTGCCTTCTTCGTCAGATTCAGTTTGGAAACCGACCTCACCAAGCTAATTTTTAATATTTTTTCATATGACGTGTAAAAGTGATTCCGATATCCTATTTACAGAATAAACTATTTCATTACATTTCACACAATTCATCCATCGGTTCTGGTCAACACATAACATAAGTATTAGACATTCCACAATCCACGTAATTTATTTTCAAAACCTCACCATGACATCACCAGTTAATCAAAAGACGGAGTGGTCAAGTCTCGGTAAGAGCACTGTCGTTGGTCGCCTTTCGAAGTAAAAGTCTTAGTTAATATTTATTTACTTTCTTGTGTAGATGCAGCGTCATTGGTATGTTTGAGAGAATACCGGATCACGTGTTAATGTTCTAGCTGTTTTATATGAGGAGTTCAATGGACGTAGTAAGATTAGAACATTAAAAGGGTCCCCGTAACTGTCAATCGCAATTGTCAAAATGCAATTGAAGTGATTGTCCATAATATTACAATACAAATTGATGGCAATTGTTATACAGGGTGTCCAGTAAATAGCACGACATACTGCAGGGGGCGATAGCTAGGGTCACTACCTATCAATACAACACAATATATGTTCAGCAAAATCTTACGGATTTACAGTTTTACAAAATTTACCGAAATACCGAAAAATCTCTACCTTGAAACAGATTTTTAAGCATCTCGTAATGAAAAAATCCTTTTCTAGTACTTTTTTTTACATCAAATTATTCGTGAATAGTTACTTTACTCATTGATAAGTCTTTTTTCTATCAAAGACAAGAATGTTTTCAAGAAATACTATTTTTTGTTTAAATTTGCACAGAACTATTTTCTTATCACTTACTTTGTAAAACTGTAAATCCGTAAGATTTTGCTGAACATATATTGTGTTGTATTGATAGGTAGTGACCCAAGCTATCACCCCCTGCAGTATGTCGTGCTATTTACTGGACACCCTGTATAAGAGAAATAGAACACCTCGGACTGTCTCGTTAGCCTAGTGGTTGCAAGCGCAACTGCTGGCTACCCAGGTCGAGCAGTGTTAGGTTTTTCGATCAGAAATTTCTTAGTAGCAGCCCGTAGTCTGGATTTGGGCTTGGTTGATGGCAATAGGCTCGCCCCCTATTACAGATAGTGCAGTCCACGACGACGCGCCCCACTCTGCGATTACTGTACTGTAAGCTGTACTTTAGTACGGACCGGAGCGGAGTGGGGCGCGTCGTCGTGGATTGCACTATCTATACATGGGACTTAAAAATAACTGGCGACATGTGGGTGTACCTACTATAGGTACCACCTCTGCCTAACCCACCGAGGAAACAAGGCGTGATGTTATGTAGAACTCTATTGAGACGTAGTACCTTTGACAGAGTCGGTATTTAGGGTCTACATATAATTCCACTAACTCCCATAACCCAGTAACAGTTTAAGAGTCCCTTCATGGAGAGATGATCCTGGCTGCAAAGTTAGGTCACCTCCACCAAATAAATGTACTTACTGAGGGAGTACCTTTTTCTTTCTTTTTTTGATTACGGGGGGAAATCCTCATGAATGTCTTCCGCCCTGGGGAGGGCGGAGAGGTCTGTCAGACTCTTACTGACTAAAACCACCCCGGTGTTCCATCTCACACTTGCACCGGGGATCACGGGATCTAATGCGACTTCCGCGATCCCCGCCTAGTGGCCTGCCACTGCGGGCCACCTCGAGTTATGGGGGAGTGAGGTGTTAAACTCGCCCCTTACATTATAGAGAGGCGCGCGTGGAACACTATGCGCCACCATCTCGGGTCCTAAGGAATAGGGGGCGACGGATTTCCACTCAGGGAGTACCTAGTTCAACTTGGTAAGTACGCCAAGTGCCAGTTATACCGTAGACCGTTTGTGTCTCAGTGTGAACGAACGTGTGTGTGTGTGTTTGTGGAAGTGTGTGTGTGTGAGTGTGTGTGTGTGTGAGTGTGTGTGTGTGTGAGTGTGTGTGTATGTCAATGATTAATCAGGAGGAGATTAATAAAATAAGAGATATAAGAGTTACGCGATGGAAAGAGAGACAACTTCTAGGTGAATATATTCAATTAACGCTGTGCGACCTGAATTGCACTTTATTGTGTCGCAGCAAGAGTCGTTTTTTATTTAAATTATTTTGCGGAGTGTTCTATCTGTATGTGCAAGTTATCCTAAATAAGCTTGCAAAAATCCATATTAGTGAAGTTAAATAAGAGGTTGTAATTATAACAACGAAGTAGTCAATGGAAGACACCATGTTCAAATATCAGTTACAGAAACACACCACATGGTATTAATTCCCATAGCCTCAGAATGACTCACAGGACGCCACGGCTGACAAAATGTCGTTGACAGTGTACATGCGAATTTTAATGAATCTTTATTAGCATTCCGATCCCGTCTGGTGTATGTTCGTGTATGTTCAAGTTCTACTCTTGTGGGTAGGCAGTTAAGTGGCGCCTAATAACGGCTAATGTGTAGCTTCGACTGATTTTAAGACTGGCAAAACTTTGAACGCTGTTTGTCTCTGTCTTTTTGACATAACTTGTGCTGTTTGTGAATAGCAGGGTTAGGATTATCATCATTTTCCTGCTTCCATTCTTCCTTGTCAACCGTCAATCTCTCTCTCTTTATTTTTTCTCTGCAGCTTTTAATGCAGCCCGAATTCTCGAGGATATGAAGCAATTAAATTTAGAATGCAAGCGATGACGTCATTTTTAATTTTAGGGTCGGGTCTGAAATGGTTGGTCTTGTGTTCACCGTTAAATTCTGCCTTTAGAACTGCAATTTCTTTTGGATTTTGTGCATCAAGCAGTGGCCCCGACTTAAGAGTTGTAGGTCGTGGGTTCGAACGTAGGCAGTCGCTTTACTTTGTATAAATAATTTCATCACCACTGCTCTCAAAACGGTGAAGGAAATCCATCGTGAGGAAACTGGCATGTCCTAGAATCTAAAATTCGAAGACGTGACACGTACCAACCCGCACTGGGCCCGCATGGCCGTAATCCACACGGCCCACTACCTCTCACAGTGAAGAGGCCTGACTCCCAGCAGTTGGGACATTACAGGCTGATAATGCCATCAAGATTTCAAATGGTGATCATATAATTAACACTTTGCGGGACACTAAACGCTCCCAGACGTAATAACATAAAATTTGTGTCTCGTTCAATGTCCTTCCACGGATTAAATTAGTTTAGGTAGCTAATCTGACACTCCGATTTGAACATAAACAAACACTTGCATAAGCAAATCTACTCTAGCCGTGGTTTTCTGAAATAGGTTTGTCTAGTTCGGATGCGCGTCATGTTCGTGAACGCGTAATGTTTGTGACTGGTCATCTCTTATCTGCCAGTGCTTATTTTCAACAGACTTCAAAAAGGAGGTTCTCAATTCGGTTTTTTTTTTTTTTTTTTTTTTTTTCGTATGTGTGTTACGCGATTACTCCGCCATTTATGAATTTATTTTCATAATTCTTTTGGCGTTTGGTAGGGCATACTTCAGAAGTGGTCCCATATAAATTTTAAGTTCCTGTCACTGTAATTTATATAGCAGGTAGTGGTATTCAAATTTTTGAGGGGGGTTTGTGTAGGTACCACAACTAAAAAGTAAAAAATAAAACTGACTTCCAAAAAAGGAAACACTACAAAGTGAAAAATAACTGATTTCGGAAGTCGGTGGCAAAAAAAAACGAAAATACAAAACCAAAGACACCGACTTCCGAAATCAGTTATTTTTCACTTCTAGTGTTTTTTTTTTTTTTTTGTAAAAAAGTTTTTTTTACCTAATATTTTGAAAAGAGTGGAGTACCTTGGAGTTTATTGCCCGTTCTTCTCCATAGATACGTTTTGGAATGGCAACTAGCTTCAACTTTCTGACTAACTGACCGACTATTATTTGTCAGTTCAAAAGTGCCTGTAAATGGTTTAATTGAAATAAATGCTTTGAGGTTGAGTTTGACTATCGATACGATACGATTTGTGACTGAAATCGGATTGTAGATACGTTTTGATATATCTGACGCATGTCTATTATAATTCAATTGAGTAATAATGCAAGTCTCATTCAAAGGCTATTTAGATTAACCTAATTCATCAACAGAACTATGCAGCAATCAATCTGCCTAGCCTTTTCAACTATATTGGGGTCGGCTTCTAGTCTAACCGGATACAGCTGAATACTAGTATTTTACATGGAGCGACTGCCTATCTGACCTCCACAACCCAGTAACTGGGTAATACGATACCCCTTGGTAAGACTGGTTGTCAGACTTATCAAAGATGAATGAGAGCCGGGACCAACGGCTTAACGTGCTTTCCGAGGCACGGAGGAGTCTCGGTATGTAAAGATGGTCGGTCACCCATCACAAACCAACCCCGGCAAGCGTAGCTTAACCTGGTGGATCGACCCGAGCGGCAGTTATTACTAAGCTACGAGCTCCTCAGAAGCCAAACCCGAATACAGCAATATTCTAACAATTTATAGTCACTAAGAACTGACATTAATTCTGATGATCACAGAACGTGGCTGCGTGTTAAATTCTCGCCAAGTGGCTACAATAACGTCATTAATTTTAATTATTGAAAGTAATTATTAAAAAGTTTTTGTTGATTTGCAATTGCAGCTCACGGAAGGCCGTCTATTCGGGTTAAGTTGACTCGGGCCGAGCTGTCACTGACCCGTCTTGATGGCATCTCTCGTTTTATTGATCTTGCAATCTGTTTCTCTAGTAAGATACAGTTTGAAAACTAAAGCCTAGTTTCGCATTTATAATATTAGTGTGGATCCTAACAACACGATAGAAAGGGTAAGCAGATAGTCAGCCCTGGCATAAACACAGGTATGATAAAGACCAGAAAACAGGCAGTCAAAATACTAGCCTGGTTCTCAAGGCCGTTAACAATACCGGTAAGGGAATGGATATAAATAACCGAAGCAACGTGGGCGAAGGAACCAGTTTCCATTCTTACCGGGACCGGGTCAGACCTGAATGGATGCGATGGCTAAGAACGGTAAAGAATCTAGCATTAGCATTGCTATTAAGGAATAATCTACTTTATAAAATTCCAAATTTATTAATTCAGTGATAGACCATTAACAGCCTAATCCGCATGGAATTTTCCAAATTTCGCATTCCATTTCCAAATTTCGCATTTCCAAGTGTCGCTCGCGCAAACTCAGTTTAGAAAAAAAAATAGAAACCTCAAAATCATTGAAAACGACGTCGAGACTTCTCATTTGGAACCAAATGACCCCTATGCCAATGTCAATTTTTCGAGTAATTTGACATTTTAAAATGAATGAAATAAAAATATGAAATGTCAAATGACTCGAAACTTTTTGACATTTGCATAGAAGTCAAAAGGGGGCCATTTGGTTGTAAATGACCTCTCCTACATCCCCTTAATGGATTGCCGACAAACCAATAACCCTGTACCCTGTTGATTTTGCCTAAGGAACTTTCTATTTATAGATGATAGATTTATTATTTTTAAATGTAGAAAATACACAGATATTGAGTATTTAGTTTAGCTGCACATTAATCACAACACAACGCACACACACATGTATGCCACAACATTTTATTTTATTTTGTATGGGTTTATTTTATTTTATATTACCTTTAAAATTTATTTATTATAACGGACAGACACTTTCCTATATTTATAATTCTAGCGTATGGCACTCGTGGGTTGCAGCTGAAAATCAGCGTCAGGTGATACACTTTGTGTTGTCATCTGACATTATGCTGAGCTGAGGACCTTTTGGCATTATAATAATTTGTTTTCTGTTTCTATAGTTTTAAGGTGTATATTTTTTAATTTTTTTTGTAATGCCAATAAACGCATTTTTCTTTCTTTCTTTCTGTATATGTGAGAACAATGTCCTTTTCCTTTTTCATGCTATTTTCATGTGATAGACAAGGATAGAACTCTGCTGGTGGTTTAAAATTAACATGAGGTTAATTTGCAATGCGTAATTAACTCTTACTGATTAGCACTACTTAAGCAAAGTGTGAATGTGCACTGGCGTTTCTCATTATCTCACAGTTTAATTGTTTTCCGATGAGAGGTAGAGTTTATTATTATACAGGACGTTGTTGCCTGGGAATCATGGGAAACACAATAACGAGTCCCCTTCGTGATTCGGAAAGCACGTTAAGCTGTTGGTCGCGGCTATCATTCAGAGATCTTTGACAGTCGTTACGGGTAGTCAGAATCTTGAAAATCAGACAACCTTACCGAAGGGTCTCGTATTTTTTTTTAAAGAAAACTTTGTAATTTTTATTGCCCAGTTCCTAACTGGTTGTGGAGGTCAGATAGGCAGTCGCTCCATCTACACTAATATTATAAAGAGAAAATATAATGTATTTCTTTTTTGTAATGATTAAACTCCAAAACTACTGGACCGATTTAAAAAAATCTTTCACCACTAGAATGCTATATTATCACATTTATCACCGAGTAACAGGCTATAATTTATAAAAATATCACATGGGAGAAGCCGCTGGTGGACGCGGATCCAGCCCTCAAAAAAGATAGTGGTCACAGCCACCCGAAAATCGGCCAGGTTCGAGTCGAAGTATGAACTCGCTCATGATCGAAAATGCATTCCTACAAAGGAGATTTTTACAAAATATATGACGCCCTGACCAAGATTTTGTACAGTGGTGCCGATTCACTCATACTAAACGATCACTAAAATTCCTTAATTTTGGATTTAATCATAAAATTATCTCAAAAAAAAAAAAACAAGCCGGTGGCGCGAAGGGGGGGCAGCCTCGACGTGTTTTATATGGAATTTTTCACTTTTTCTACGGAAAATATGGAAAATTATTACCTGCATGTATTTTTGCGATAGGACACACCATTGTCGAGTTTAAACAAAAAAAATGATACAGGACTGTTTTTGCACCTGAATAGAGATGTTGCCTAGGGAAAAAAAAGAAACTGGTCTTTCAGTCAATTAATAAAAAAATTATTAGACACGTATATTTTGCTTTATCATAATAATAAAAAATGTTTAGATAAAACGCATTAAAGTTGGAGAGTGGGGGCTCCCTACGTCACAAGTCAGTATAAAATCTACCGGGAGGTGACGTCATGCCACATTTTAAGGTATTGTCTACTCAAAGTATAGCCGTAATTTAAAAAAAGAAAAAATACATGTCCAATATTTTTGAATAACCTACGTCGTCGTAAAAATAATGTTTGTCTACATACCTATTAATCGAGGTGTTGGTGTGAATTTTATTTCATGACAACAAATTTTATTCCACACCTTTTAAATTGCGATTAAAAATAGTCAGATTTAGTTAGACAATCAAAATTTTTGGTGAAAAACCTCAAATTCAGAATAACAAAATTGCCATTTTCACTAAATTAATAACTCAGTGCCATCTTAGTGCTGTCAAACTAAAATATAGTTAAGTTGTGCCACTTTAGTCTATTTCAGAATAGGAATTCGTCGTTTGACAGGAATAAACTAAATGTTGGTGTTTTTTTGTCAAATTCAAATCATTTATTCAAACTAGGCTGAGAATCAGCACTTTTCGAATTTCAAAATTGCATAAGACTGTCCCCCAAAACGCCCACCCTTCACCACTTCCTAGTGCTTTAGCTGGGAAGTGGTGAAGGGTGGGCGTGGCGCAAAAAACTCCCCAGCAGCACAGTTGTCTGTTCAGTTAGAAAAACTTGATTCTATACAATAGTACATCTGCCTAGCCTTATCCCAACTACGTTGGGGTCAGCTTCCAGTCTAACCAGATGCAGCTGAATATCAGTATCTTATATGGAGCGACTGCCTATCTGACCTCCACAGCCCAGTAATTGGGTGATACGATACCCCTTGGTAAGACTGGTTGTCAGACTTTCGGGCTTCTGACGACCGTAACGACTGTCAAAGATCCACGAATGACAGCCGGGACCAACGGCTTAACGTGCTTTCCGAGGCACGGAGGAGTCTCGGTACGTAAAGATGGTCACCCATCCACAGACCAACCCCGGCAAGCGTAGCTTAACCTGACAGATCGACCCGTGCGGCATTTATTACTTAGCCACGAACTCCTCCTCCTATACAATAGTACATATTAAAGTATTTTCTATATGTCACTTATATACTTACAAATAATTAACTCTGATCCACGCTCCTAAACTGGAATGTCCAATATTTGGTTCTAAATTTTATGATCGTGATTAGTAATCCCATATTTATACTGCTAAGTGATAAGATGTATTTACTACATTGTCTGTTTATTTACGAACTGTCCGAAGCCACTTCCATGAATTAAAAGAGATAACTGTTTAAAAATGTTTATTCCGTAAATAGGATATTAGAATCACTTTTACACGTGTCAATTTTTCAATTTTATTTGTTTGTATATAATCAGCTGAGCTGATAGATACTGGCGCTGCCTGGTTTAAGTTGTCGCGGACGTAGATTATATTTCTAGGGTTAATGCTTAAATCGACTTTTAATGTTTTTATACTAAAGATCACGTCTAAACGAGTAGTGTTAATGATTTGGAAAAAATATGGTTAAATTAGAGCATTTTCTTAATAACTCAATCTGTGAATATTTACGATTAATTTATATTACATAGTGTAATTAATTTGTAAAGTTATGTCTAACGCAGATAAAAAACCGAGAATCACGTAAAAACTATCAAGCGTATTTTAAAGATAATTTAATTATTTATTTTATGTTTTATTAAAATACCTTTTATTTTATGTTTAAATGAATAAACTAATATTTGGGACAGCGCTCCTCGATGGGCGAGTCCTATTATTCAGATTGAGACAGCAAATTTAAACAGGGATATAAAGCTAGTTTCGCGCTATCGATTCAATGGCACTTGCCAAGTTTTGAGATCCATTTTCCACATTCTTAAAGTACAAGCACCAATAATTCACTTTTATTACGACACAATTTAACAAATTCACAATCACAGTCGACTAATAATCTGTAGGTACCCTAATTACGTAATACACGATCAATCGGAATTTGAAACGTTTTAAAACAAATTGCTAATCCATTGCTTCAAACGTTCAAAAAAAATCAGCTCTTCAACGTAAATAACGCAATTAAAGTTGTTGAACTGTCAAAATGAAACTAAGGAGACTGAAACGATTACATACAATCTTGGGCCTGGGTGTAAAAAGATGAAAGTGGTGTCAATTAATAGCTTATATATTATCAACCTTTCACTGAAAATTCTGCGGATTTTGTCAATCTGAGAACAGAGATAAAATACATTATGTAAAAGCTATATATGCTCATGTATAAGCTCACGAAAACTATCTTTTCCATATTTTTCCGCTTCCAGATTGAGAATTGAGGTGATTTTTCATATTCTAAGATAAAAAAATATGACTAATTTTTTAGATCATATCTTAACTTATTACATTTGGGCCCACCGTTTTCCATCTCCTTTCTCGTAATCGTTTACAAAAATGTAGGTACACGCAGCATCACTAGACGACCACGACTCCGTCTAGTTGTGGCCGTCTATTGTATGGTCTGCGGCTACTTGGCCGTTGCGACCAAGTGCGCGCTTCGTATCGGTTTCTATAGTTTACCTGGTCCCTGCGTCCACTGGTCGTGGTCATGGCCGTCTAGTGCGCGAGATCCCTATTTGCCTCGTTGGTCTAGGGATCGCAAGCGCTACTGCTGAGCATCAAGTTCTGGGTTCTATTCCCAGGTCGGGCAGTGTTATTGGGTTTTTTATTTGGAATATCTCAGTAGCAGCCCGAAGTCTGGATTCGTGCCCCGTTGATGGAATTGGGCACGCCCCCAATGACATAGGCCTTACAACGTAACTGTCGAAATGTGTTTTGTTCTAAAGGTACACCTCTGCCTTACCCTTTGGATACTACAGGCAGCAGGCAGGCAGGTGTTGTTTTTAGAGAAAAAAAAAAAAGGATGGATACTACATTTATTTGCGGTAAACATGACACAAAGAAAGAACAAATATCTGATCTACACGAAAAGAACAAGTTAGGGGAAAAACAAACTAACTAAGAGCATAAGGGTGAACTTGAACATTGGTCAACCGCCAACATTGTCTACAGTACCTACCTATCAATTCTATATAACAACTCAATCGAATTGCAAGAACGAGATAAACTGTTCGCTCGGTGTTTACAACTTGAAATAGTCACAAACACAACAATAATATTATGGCCGTGACGTTGTTGGGTAGATTACAGTCGAACTCTTATGAGATGAAGACACTTTTCAATGATCATTTTGCATGTCATATCAAAATTATATACAGCATGTACAAAAAGTCCTGTCCCATCCGTGAGACTTATGTGGTAATTTTGAGGAAAAAGAAAAAAAAAACGCTTTTTTTTCAATGGGGAATTATACCGGGATATTACATGGGGCATGGCCGTCGGGCGTCGTTTAGCGGGTGTCGGTGTCTTCAAGTCATAAAATGTTGAATAATTGGGGTAATTTAGGTACTTTAAATGAGAATTTTGAATAGTTAACACTTTTATTTTCAATAGATAATAATAAGTTTTTTAAATTACTTTTTGATAATGTTATTGCGCAATGCCTATGTGCCCCTTTCGGATCGGACAGGGTTATTTTTACATAAAATTGTATAATTATATATATTTATTTTGTATAATGTACAAGAGTATGCTTGCAATTTAAATACATGCGAGATCTATCATTATGACAAAGATTGTGGGCTAATACTGTATGCACATAATTATAAACTAGTTACGTTCGGCTTCACCCGCATAATTCTCGATCCCTTTTGAATATCGGGATAAAAAATATCCTATGTACTAAACCAGGTCATAGTCTACCCATGTGCAAAATTTCGTCCATAACCGTTCAGCCGTTTTAGCGTGAAAGCGTAACAAAAGAAAAGATTTTTCTCATTATAATATTTTCTCTTTAAAATAAATAATATTATAGTCTCTCTATTTTCATCTCTCACGAGTCGCAACTTCCACATCCTGTATAATGTTTATATGTACTATTGAATGTACTGATAGAATTTATTACAAAGCAATGACCGACTTATCACATCAACAAGCTAGAGTACAATGAGAACAGCGGATGTTATAACATTTAAAACTCTTTGTCTTTAGAGATAGAGACTTTCTTCCTTTTCAGTAAAAAACTCAAAACTTAGATGAAGTGAGCTGTCAATATTAGTGTTGTCCAACCAAAAATGGGTGTTGTGCCGAAAACGAAGCTTCAGTTTTAGTCTTATTTTCGGCCTAACACGAAGCCGATTTAGACAATAAAAAATCTTAATATTTCCGCTGTACACTGAAATCTTGTTTGGTTTTTTACACCTAGGGAGAAAAAGAGCAAATATAGGCTTTAAAAGATATAAAACACGATAATTCCATTATTAGAGGATACTAAAGTTTGTGTATTTCTTGTTGTATTGATTCGCTTTATATTGCCGAGCTTTACGTAGTAGGCCGAATGACGCGCGACAATAATTCACGAATTTCTGATTTTCGGCTTGGCCGAAGCTTTGGCTGGTTTATGGCCGAATCATGATTTTTTGGACGAAAATGGCCGAAAACGAAGCTTCAGTCGGTCACTACTCACACTATCTATAGATTCCCTAGGTTCTGGTAAGATAACAGTTCACTTCACCAAAATATTCACGAGGAGATTTTTACAAAACACTGGATGTTCTGTAAAGTTCACTTGAAACCTCAGTAGAGTGACCGCGCACAATTCGAATTTCGAAAGTGAACACATAACATAACATCACACCTGGGTGTATTCCACGAAGGGTTGGGCAGAGGTGTACCTATAGTACACCCACATTTCGCCAGTTATGTTAAAGTCCCATGTAATAGGGGGCGAGCCTATTGCCATCAACCGGGCCCAAATCCAGACTCCGGGCTGCTACGAGTATTGACAAATTCCAAATGGAAAAACCCAATAACACTTTGCCCGACCTGGGAATCGAACCCGGAACCTCAAGCTCAACAGTAGCGCTTGCGACCACTAAACCAACGAGGCGAAAGTGAACTCATTTGTTTTGAAACTCAAAAGCAGTCTCAATGCTGTTGCACTCAATATGGAATTAAATTGCATCATGGTTCCAACTTAAATAGTACTGGGCAGGACATGTCTGCCGCATGCTGGACAAACTGTAGGCCTATATCGCACAGAACTGGTGCCCTGAGACAGTGAGGCGGGGTCGCGGCAGACCACGTAGGAAAGAGCTGTCAAAACTGGAAGGAAGACGCGCGGACTCGCGAAAGATTGAAGGCGTGGAGGGAGGCCTTTGCCCAGGATGCACAGCGCAGGCTAGTAAAAAAAAATGTTCCAACTTAAGCCCGTGTGACAATTGGCACCAAAGACAGGAGGCCTATAATCGAAGCACTCAGAGGAACCCATAATGATGACAATGATGAAAAGAAGCCTATAAGTACCCACTACAAACTCTGTGCTATACAAATTGGTACAGTAACGGTGTTCAATACGATCGAAACTTATACAACGTGTGCCTTTTGATGTCTCATAATAACTAAGGCTATATGCTATAAGTAAAAATAATACAATAAATCCTAGAAAGAGTTCCAAAAATACAGTTTAACAGAACACTAGATTCGATGTGTGTATCTAATTTTAAAAGAGAATAAAAAATTAATTCAAGGATAAGTACCTACGAGTAAATCATTTTCATTCAAACCAATCATTCATATTTAAAGCTAAGAAAATGCGACGTTGTCATATTTGTTTTTTTTATGGACCAAAATAATCGTTTTTTTTTTTTGCGTAAGCTTGTTTTACATAAATAATCGTGGTTGTCGAATAATTTTGTACGAGAAACGAAAAAAAAAACATTTCTAGTTGATTTCTTGATATGGATGGGATATCAAAAGGGCACCTTGTATAGATATGTGGAATCAATCAACGAAGAAGAAGTGACAATGTTCAAATTTCTATAAGATAGTGTGAACTTAGCAGTCTAAAATCGCAAACAAGCAGCGAGTAGTCGTGGAGATTTCGTGTCGTGAATTCAAACTCAAACTCAAACACAAAGCCTTTATTTCAATTAAACTTAAATTCATTTTACATAGTACCCCGAAGAAGTGTGTCATGCTCAATGCTCGATACATCTCTGTGTGAGAACTTGGGGCTTTGGGTCCTTGGGCTTGCATTGCCATATAAGACTCAACTACAGTTGCCTATTGACTGAAGCAGCCAACTCGTTAGACACCACGTAACTTGGCAAGGTTTTGGGGGTATTGGGACTTGAGAGTAAATTTGCACATGTACACTTAGTGCAACAAAAGTATTGACACTTTTATTGCATGTCATTATTCTATGATTATTGACATAATTTATTTTTAACCTCCGACGCAAAAAGAGGGGTGTTGTAAGTTTGACCGCTATGTGTTTGTGTCTGTCTGTGGCACCGTAGCTCTTAAACGGGTGAACCGATTTGAATGCGGTTTTTTTAAATTTGAAAGCAGGTTTTCTAGCGATGGTTCTTAGACATGATTTATCCAAATCGGTTCAGCCGTTTGAAGATTATCAGCTCGTTTATAGTTTATGAATGGATGTGAGCGTCTTCCACAGGTCTGATCGATATGAAATTTGGTATTCTGTTACTTCAATGATATTAGAAAAACATAGTAACCTTGAACTGATGCTGCAGCATCACCTGGAATTTGCTGGATACCCAACTCCCTTACCAACTTACAGCACAGGTATCGTGTTTGGGCTTATTGGAATGATCTCAATGAATAGGTTATGAACTGGGTCTGGTGATAGAGTAGGAAAGAAAAATGAGGAAGTTAATAAAAACAAGCGAGAAAACGAATTATGCGCATTTACGATTCTTGTCAAGTTACGTGCCAGCGAATGTAGTACCTCCAGTGTAGTATATAGGTACTTTTATATGTAATATGTATATCTACTATTAATATCCTCCCTGTGAGGAAAAAACAGACAGGGATAATTATGGCATATTTTAAGACTTTATCCTGTTATTTATCATACTATAATTATATATAAATAGAACTACGGGCAACATTTATTTATTGATTTGATACTTCAAATTGCTTAGCATGACTGATTCTCTGTTAAAACTGCAGCATTAATTTTGAAATAAATATATATATATTATGGTAAAATTGAGGATTCATGTTTGACGAAAACACGATTGCATAAAAATTTCTCCATAGAAAAAAAAAGCAAAGTTACCTCCAAAACGAACAATAAACCGCTGGTATTAAAAATATATTAGATCATGAAAATTTGCATAATAATTGAACTATCTTTAAAGCAGAAACTATGTATTTTTATAAATTACCCTGATTTTCGCCGTAAAAAGAAATTTACTAAACTTACTATTGGCACCTTGGAGCCGCCAGCACCACTCAGACTCGCTCTCACTCAGTCCGCGAGCGAGATAAAAAGTGAATTTGAGCCGAAGTAGATACTATGGAGTATGGGCTCACTGTGTCACTGGTTCAAGACTTATAAGGGTGTATAGGTGGCCGATCTTGGCCCAATTGAATCTCAAAACCTAGGGCACCTAACGCAGATCTGTTTTCTCCCAAATTTTGTGTCGCTAATTAGTCGCAATTTTTCGCCAAGTCACAGATTTAGTTGGGTCTCAGTTTAGAAAATATAATTAGTACAATTTATAAGGTATATTCCAAGAGCTAGAACGAAGAG
Organism: Xanthia togata; assembly: GCA_963853775.1. NCBI lineage: Eukaryota > Metazoa > Arthropoda > Insecta > Lepidoptera > Noctuidae > Xanthia > Xanthia togata. The sequence goes on along the minus strand of OY970817.1, from coordinate 5,076,524 downwards.
TTTTCGAAAAAAATAGGTTGCACTCCGGGAGTGCCGGCAGGAGTGAAAACTTGAATATTTTAACGTTGCTCATTTTTGATATTTTGGAATGGTTAGGGAATCATTTTGCACCGGTCTACTCTCACCCCGTCTTACGATTTTCGATCAGGTCACGTGTCCTGACGCGAGTTTAACATTTATTACCCATCACAAAAAAAAGTGCACAACGCTGCTAAAGAAGTTTTTTTTAAGACTATGGCGAAGCCCAAAAGGAGGGTAGGTAATGTTTTTATATGACTGTCCATCCATCGAACCCAGGTACACAATGAGGTCTTTAAAACTAATTTATTAAATAGGCTGTACATTACATAGAATAGCGTCATTACTTATCATACAATCGTCATTCCAGTCTTCCTCCGATTGTTTTGCAAAAGGAACTGTTTCATCATTGTTATTTTTTTATACTAGAGTTTTTCCTTGGATTGGCTTGGGGTTTTCAGATTGAATGGTGGACTCTCTCGTTAATGAGAATTTCCTTATCATATTCCAGCCTCCGCGGCCATAAAATGCGTTCCTGACACCTTGTTGTACAAAAAAATACGTGTTTTACGAATTTAGTTTCTAATCTTGTCCAACTGAGAGTCAGGAACGCATTCTCTTGGTGGCCGGAGTTAAGCCTATAACAGTTCACTGCTGGACATAAGCCTCTCCAATCGTACACCATTCAACACGATCCTCGGCATTTCTCATCCAGCTCTCAAGTGACAATAGCTCATGCCGTGCTAAAAATATTAACCAGTCAGCGAGGTGCTCTCAAAACATCGTGAGGAAACCGGCATATCCTAGAACCAAAAATTCGAAAACATATGACATCTACCAACCCGCACTGGGCCCGCGTGGTATAATTATAGCCCACTCCCTCTGTAAAAGAGGCCTTTATCCTAGCAGTGGGAACATTATATAGGCTGATTATGGAAAGTGGTAGCAAGGCTGTCTGTCCAGGGTGTGCCTTGCTTACATTCAATTATCGCTGCTCGTGGAATACAGACTACCTAGGCTTTAATTCGCTGTCACTACTCACTTGGCAAGAAACGCGACCGAGTTTCAATTACAATATCTTTGCCACCCACATTGGCACACTCTTTACACAGGACATTTCATAATAATGTGTCAAATTCGGTCCATTCAAAACCAGTACCATATTTTGATCAGTTAACGCAAATGTAGTAACTTTACTTGCAATTTTTTAAAACGGTTCTAATGTTCTATGTTCTTCTAGTGCGAATTGTGATGAATCCGCGATGATTAACAGTGCGTTCATTATAACTTGGCCCGTGGCGCGATAGGTAGCACTGAATTTAGCAGTCTTATTTTAAATACTAATAGAATTCAAAATAGCGACTAACAGAACAGTACTACCAATCACCTGACTGCAAAATTCAGTGCTAACAATCGCGTCACGGGTCAAGTTATAATGAACGCACTGTAGTTTAAAAACATATGACTTACGTTTACGAGTTGTGTGCGCTCACTTGAATGAGGTTCCAAATATTCAAATACCTACCACGCCAATTACGAAGCGAGTTGATAATGATAGTACAGCTCAAAAGGAAGCTATCAATCCTTGGAATTGTAATACTTTATCACCTATGACACAGGCACCGACAAATCTTTATTGAATACCCTTCACAACGCGAAAATCACGTTGGATGAATAAGTTTACTACATGGATACATGAGTCATTGAAGGTATTCATTCAAAATTCGAAATTTTATATACAATAGGCTTACTTGAAGTTAGGTTTTGTGAGTCATATTTCAATATATTTTATCCACTTCAAATCTTTGGATTTGTGCCCAGTTATTGGCAGAATTATTGCATACGAGTATTACACGAAGAAACTGCCGAAACGGGATCCCTGTTTCGTTCCTTCTCTTGGTTAGAACCAAGAGAAGGAACGAAACAGGGATCCCGTTTCGGCAGTTTCCCTTTAGCAACCTGCTGATTAACTAACATTTACGCCACAAGATAAGATGAAATGCAGTGTTCTGTGGCGGCATTTGCAACACATCAAACTGCGCCATGGAAAATCCTTAACATCAACCGTCGAGCCGACGGCCAGCTTACAACACCCGTCTGGTCGGAGGATCCTGCCTTTTCAATGGGGGATGAGCAACTTTATACTCATACTTCTATTAATTCAATCTACTTCAGCCTACTGATGAAAGTGTTCATAAGCTTGAGATGCCAATTAATCTTCTTCTTATTATGTGATTAGCGACTAACCTAACCTAGTGTCAGAGTTTTAAAGCCGCCCATGGAACTCTGACTTGGCTTCACATGCCGTCGAGAAATATCTCTCAGGAATATTTTTTCGCGATATTTCTTCACCGTTTTTGAAGCAAGTGATAATTATACAATACGCCCATAAATCCGAAAAGTCAGAGATGCGTGCCTTGGGTTCGAAATCGAGACCTATAGCAGTCTGACGGTCACACCACGAGGCTATCACTGCTCTGATGCCAAATAATGAATTATCACTAGAGTAACCCTAGAATTACTCACAGAAATTGCTTCTTAAAACCAAACTGACGTATTACAAAGTTCAAAGATTCTTCTTCCTTAGGCGCTAAGCAGAAGATACATTGGTCAGTTTCAAAGCTAGGCTGGCCGTCGGTTTAAAAACGGACTCGTATGCATTTTTGGTTTAGTCATACATACATGAGTCATGATTCGCTTACTGGGTACAGTGACGTCCTTTAATAGGCAGATGACTCCGTGTAGGTCACAGGTAGTTGATGGGCGCTAGGTGTTTGGCAAGGCATAATATAATGTAGGTCAATGCCACATCTGGTATATCTGGGTAACGGTCAGGCTGTTTATACATGTATTCCTATGGTTGGATGTGAGATAGCAGATTGGTGATCGTAAGTGGTGAAAGTGGTTAAAGGGAGGGCTAAGGGGCTTAAGGCTATGGCAGAGAATCATAGCAAAGTAAATGTAGAAGAAGCAACGAAAATATATATCACTCGAGCTCCAAGACATCATAATGGAGTACGCGTATAATATGCATTTCATTCTCAATACCACATCGAAGTGGAAGTAAATATGGCCGTACAGATACATACAAAATATATAAACGCATGTATGTATGTAAGCAGTCAAGTGTGGTATACGATGAAGCGTGAATGATATTACTGTAACCGATATAAAAACTAAGTGTGTTAGTGTTTCTCGAATTCCCATCTGGTAGGATATGTTGCCGAAATATTCTGCAGCTGTATTCGAACGATTCAGAATCTTTCGATTAGCTTTTTGGCGTTCGATTGTCTAATAGATTCGTCGTCTATGGGACTTAACAACTGACGAAATGTGGGTTGCTATATAATCCTCCGCTTACCCATTCGGGTTATAAAAGCGTGATGTTATTTTATCATTGCCGAGGTGGTAAGTAGTTTTATTGATATTGAATCGAAATTGAATTCATAACGCAGGCATTACAAGTATGAGTATTTTATTATTACTTTTACTTGTAGATAATCGAATTAATTTGTCATGGAACAATTCTAAAAAGAAGCTGGTTAGATTGAAGCTGACTTTAATATAGTTGAACCCTGACTAAACTGATTAGGAGGATTGATCTGAGACGCAAGATGATGATAATATTGACAAGATTAATTATAAAATGTAACACCAAACAGGTAGGACCATTCATCCATACGTAAAATCAAATCAAAACTCATTTCTATAAAATAGGCTGAGAGGCAGCAATTACAAATATAACAATAACAATGAATAAATAGCAGCGAACTGCCTTTGTTTTCTAAAAAGACTGAGATCATCAGATACTCTGAACAGTTAAAAAATTACGTCAACTTCTCCTACTACCTTTCAGTGTACGTAATCATAAGGAAGACAGTTATGTTCAGCGACAAACCGTGGTGGTAAGTCATTTTATTGATATTGAATCGAAATTGACTTCGTAGCGCAAGAACTAAAAGTTACAACACAAAGATTATTAACATCGTCTTTATATTTTCTAAAAACACTCAAATCAAATCACCAGACATTCTGAGAAATACTATAATAGGCTAGGTAGAATAATTTACGACCATACGATTTTACCTAACCTACCTTTCTGACAGAATATAAATAAATATACCGAACAAAACTACCAACTACACGAAAAAAGCAATTTTAAGTAAAGCTTTCGAGCTTTATTAATAATTTACCCGTGTAGAACCTCCAGTAATAATAGTCTGACCTTTAAAATATTGCGTGGGTGTTTAGGGCGAGCAAGGTAACTAATTTAGTTAGGAAAGTATTAATTCTACAAGAAATTTTAAAAGGATATATTTTAGTAGGAGTTGAGGGTATCCCAGGGGACAGTGTTTGGTCCTGTGAATTATTATTTAAACAGTTTTTAAAAGTCTGATTTTATTGAATGCCATAGATTTTTTGTTCATAATGAATTAAATAAAATTGTAAACGGTAAGTATTTGAACTTATATTTAGTTTAACCCAATTATTTCAGGAATTTCGTTTGTCTAAGCAAATAGTTTTTTCTTTTTTCAATTAGTTATGTACGTCTAAAGTAAATCAAAGGTATGTTAAAGGATACGAAATCATCAATAGTTTAGACTATGTCTTCAAATAATTTGACACAGCCTAATATTTCACTCTAAGTAAAAAGGCGAATGCGCTATCAACAATACTTTACTTTAGTCATCCCTTATCGCAATTTATTTGGGGTCGGCGCTGTGTCTTTTTTTCCATTTATCTTTATCAGCCGAAATCTCAGGGTTTACTTCCTTCCCAGCCATCTCACCTTCCAATTTAAACTATTGTATCTTTGACAGACCATAATGTAGACATGTGACATCCACCCACACTGGGCTCGTGTGGACGATAACGCATTTATGAGGCTGTGGTGATCAATGCTCGTGCCTTCTCTGTACGAAAAGACGCCTTTGATCTGCAGATGGACATTAATAGGCTGGTATTATGTATACATGTATGTATAATGTAGACAAATGGAGACAGAAAACACTGAGTCATCGTTAAAACGTTTTATTTTACACAAAATGAAAAATATCTCCAATGTCTCGACATGACCGTGACTTGTACAAGTGACAATGATAAAGTAATCCTTAAATATGTATGTACTTTTGGAAACTTTACGTTCTTTCATACAAGTTATTATCTGCAAGCGAAAGTGGGTTTATCTGTCCGTAAAAAAACCAGTTTTTCAGTTCTGTTCAAATATACGACCAATTTTCGTTTATATTAAGATAGTGTTTTGTTTTCCGTGTAACACGTAAAATATCATTCTATCTCTGCCATCTTCAAACAATTGACAGAAACAGAGCGATGTTTTAAATACGCTTAGCAGTTGTGGTGCAAGCGGTCCGCTATCGGGAAACACAGGGTCGTCGTAAGGACACAAGTAATACATACATAACGTGTGTATTCCCCGAAGGGTTAGGCAGAGGTGTACTTAAAGTACACCCACATTTCACCAGTTGTGTTTAAGGGTCTTCACCAGGAAATCGAGTTATGGGTTCTAGATAAGTTTATATAGAAAACTTAAAGTAGTAACCACGAAAAAAACGTCTGGCTAGCTGAAGAGTTGCATCAGTCAGTAACCTTGTAGACGATTGTTAAAAAAAATTGAATATAAAAAAAGAACTTGCAAAAAGCATAGCCGTATTTTGATCACTTTAAAAAGAAGACAACAGAAAACAATGAACCCAATGATTTTTTTCTGTTTTCCATAACATTACTTCTGTTTTGCGTAAAAAGTATTATGGTTTTCTATATACAGGGTGTTTGGCGCATGGACCGACACAATTTTTTGGGGAGTTGAGAGGGTCATTTGCGAAGTTTCACCCAAAGATCCCATGTCCTAAGTGTCACGGTTAATAAGATATGATTTTTTTAGATTTTTTCCAAAAATTATGAACATAGTTTTATTTAAAAAAGTTCTTTATTTATTTAGAATAAGAATACATTGCAGAATACAATAAAAGTTATTTCGTGCAATTAGAACAATAAACAAAAAAGTAATGACTATTTAAAGGCGAGATTTCGGGTAATTTTGTGAAAAAAACAAAAAAAAACATCTCAATAACCGTGACACTTAGGACATGGGGTCTTTGGGTGAAACCTCCCAAATGACGCTCCCAATCCCCCAAATAATTGTGTCGGTCCATGCGCCAAACATCCTGTATATAAACTTATCCAAAACCCATAACACAATTTCCTGGTGAAGACCCTTAAGTCCCATGTAACAGGAGGCGAACCTAAAGTAAAAGGTGAATACGATGCGATATCAACAATAATTTAGACATTTATCGGGAAACACCCCGATAAAAGGGTCGTAAGAACACAAGTAAATACACTATTAATACAACAAATACATCTACAGCCTGTCACTCGATACTCGCACACGATACCGCCACCTACGCGTCGCCGCAAAACCTTGGAGCTACCTTATTGTACCGGGAATTTGGCGGACGAGAGATTTTGCAATATCTGGGGTAAGGGAAAGTGCTTGTTTGAAATCTATTAATTGGATTATCAATCATCAAGCCTCTATACCCCGAAAGAGCAGAAGACAGAGATATTCGGGGCGTAAGGGACCTAGCTTCTGACGTTTCATAGGTGCCCATGTAGGTTTATGTGAAATCAAATATTTAGAATTTTGAATCGTCGCGCAAACAGTTATCATGAATTCTGTTCATGATTTGACCCACCAGCGTCAATATTATTTGTCGGTTATTTAAAGGTTTTCGCGTCCATATCCCACCCATGTATAGCCTATACAGGGTGGCACATTTAGATCGGTCAGTATGGGAAAGTCTGAAATTATAAGACATACGAAGATCTCTTCTTAGAACCGTGTCATCGATTTTAGTAACAAGAAAAACTGCATTCAAGTATTTTTTTTAAACTTGTACTCAGCTCGGGAATGGAACCCGGACATTTTGAAAAATAAAGCTAATACTATTTCTATTTAGATTTCGATTGTGTAGGTCTTAAGCAGTAAATGTTACTATGGAACATAAATTGTCTCAAATGAATATAAAATGAATTGTTTTGTTTTCATATCCATCCATATTTATTTTAGTAAGTTTTCGAAATGACCACCATTTTTTTCATAGTACACTCACATCTTGCCTGTTCCATGTAAGTAATAGGAAATTATATTGATGCATTCGAATTCAATTGTTAAGTTTGAGTTCTTGGCAAAGTTTCAAGGATAATGTCACAGTGATTTGCATGGCCTTAAAGGCCTGAATTAGGTCCTGAATTGAGGTGGGTTCGGTCAACTGTTACCGCTACAAGTCACATAAACATTCAAGAAATATGGTCAATCCGGGGAGGATTTTAGGAATCACAAGACAGGTACCAAATGCTATATCCGTAATTTTTTAAGTGTGCCAGGTGTAAGAACTAGATTGGCTTATAGTCACGTAGCTAAGTTGACAGGTAGTCGATGGACTTACAGACTCTTGGAACGGTCCATCAGGCACTACGTCGACCGACTACTCGGTGGGCAGATGACATATATTACAAATGGCGGGCGAACAGTGGATGAATGACAGAGAGGAATGGAAATCTAGAGGAGGCGTTCACCTACAATTAAATGAGGGTTCCTATACATAATACATTCCTTTATATAATCAGCCTATAACGTTCCCGGCCTCCTTTCTGTGACAAGGAGTGGGCCATAATCCACCACGCGGGCCTAGTGCCGAGTGCGGGTTGGTTCTTACTAGCGCAGAAATATAAAACATGTTTTTTTTAAAGTACATAATATTACACATTTTTGTGCTACAGTAATTGTAGATAATTTAGAAATAAATATGTTTTATTTTAAGAGAAAACTTCTTTAGCGGCGTTGTGCACTTTTTTTGTGATGGGTAAAAAATGTTAAACTCGCGTCAGGGCACGTGACCCTGATCGAAAATTCGTAAGACGGAAAAATGCACAACGTTAAAGTTTTCACTTCTGCCGGCACTCCAGGACGGAAAAACGGGTTGCACAACCCGTTTTTTTATTAATTAAGTGTTCCTAGTCTTGAAGATCCTGCAGTCTTTGACACAGTTCTTTGTCATTAATTAGTCAGCCAGTAGTAGCGGGCTGTCCAGGGTGCGCCAAACGTATCCACATTTGAACGCCACTCGTGAGAGGCTATTTTGAAGTCACAGTGGGTTTTGCAGAAGAAAACATGCTCATACGAGTATTAGACTTCAATAATGAACAGAATAACACGTAATAATAATCATAGTTTCTGTACAAATAAAATGAAACGCTTTAAAAATTTGTATAGCACGATAAGCGAATGAAGGTAAACGCGGTGACTAACGTCTGTACCGGATTTTCAAGGACTTGAGTATACTCTCATTTCAATTTGCCTCGCCTTTTAGTTAAGAAAAATCTTTTCGTTCCAGGAAAACGTTCAAGAGCTTGCTCTTTTGTCTCTGCACTCTTCATAATTGACTGCACCATAATCAGTCTAGCCTTTACCCAACTATGTTGGGGTTGGCTTCAAGTATAACCAGGTGCACCTGAATAACAATATTTTACATGGAGCGACTGCCTATCTGACCTCCACAACCCAGTTACTCAATAAAATTCAAAATTCATTTATTCAAACTAGGCTGAGAATCAGCAGTTTTCGAACGTCAAAGTTACATAAGACAGTCCCCCAAAACGCCCACCCTTCACCACATCCTAGTGCTTTAGCTGGGAAGAAGAAGCGTCGCAACAAACTCCCCAGCAACACAGCTGTCTGTTCAGTTAGAAAAATTGAAATGAAATTACGCAACACAAAATATAAATTAAATTAATAGCCATGTCAGCTAGCACACGCCAATATACCAACCAAAAATATCGAGAACTGTACTCAGGCAGAAATAAAAAAATAAGACTAAACGTAAACTAATACTGGATTATACGATACATCTTAGTATGACTGAAAAGGGAAACCTTTACGGGTACAGCTTATAATTTACCACTGCTGGAACTCTCGCCTCCTCTCTGTGACGGGACCTCGTCTCCTCTCTCGGTGGGACGTTTTATCCACGTAGGTCCAGTGCGAGTTAATAGATGTTTTTTTGGGTTTAAGTAGTAAAATAAACAAAATGGTTATTTTAAAATCTGTGCATATTTTTCTCATTTACAAACACAGAGTGATGCATTGAATATGAATTTCTCGTTTCTTATCAATGTTACGGTCAAAGTCCTTGTAAGTGTCTACAGCATTAAGTAGCTAGTTAATTTTGTTTTACATTCCTTTAGTTATCTTGTGCTAACAATACTTTAAACTTTAGTATTTTATAAGAGAAAAATACCAAGTTTTTTTCTTGAGAAAATTTGGTGGCATCAAGGTAGTGGCCCACCTGCACGCGAAGCATGACCGCCATAGAAACAGGTTTTGTCGACGGAAGAATAGACAAAATGACAGATTCTGATTGTTTATATGTCATTTTGTCTATTCTTCACTCCCTTCTCTTTCATAATTATGATTCCTTACACAGTCCGTCCATCTTTTCTTTGGCCTTCCCCTGGAGGGGACAATATTCATAACTCTTCCAACAACATAATATATATTCATAACTCTTTGACTCTCATGCTTGTGCCTCCCTCTTCATCACATGCCCATACCAAGCCAAACGATTCCTTTCAACTTTTCTGTCACTGGTGCCCCTTATATACTCATTTATAGGGTTCCGTAGTTAACAAGGAACCCTTATAGTTTGGCCATGTCCGTCCGTCTATCGGCGGCTTAGCTCAGAGACTATTAGAAGCTGTAATTTGGCATGGCACTATACATATTAATCACGCCGATAAAGTGGTAAAAAGAAAAGTATTTTTTTTTATGGTAGGTAAGTACCTCCTCTATCCAGTGAACGAAAATAAACATCTATCCCATGGTGTGGGGTGTCGTTGGAAAGGTCGTCGTTCAAAAATATTGTGAGTTTGTGAAAACCATTTTTGGATTCAGGGTTCCGTTTGCGAAATATTGAGCTTTTTTCTTGTTTCATTATTTCTTGAGTCAAGTGTGCGTGTGCCAGGTAAATGGTTGGTTTTTGATATTTAAAAAAAATCACAGAAGTAGTACCTACCTATATATAACGAAATTAAAAGGAAAACTATCGCAGCTAAGTAGGCTTTACAAGTTAACGAGTAATAATCGACCAACTTACATTTGCGGTTGCAAATACGTGTTCTCCAATACATTCTGAATGGGAGAACATGGTTTTCACCTACAAAGTTAAGTTTGTTCTTGCGATAAATTCATCCCATCTACGGAACCCTTCATTGTCCGTGGTCCAACACTCACTTGGCCGTTTTTTTTTTACTTTACTGACTACGGATAGTTATGTACCATCGAAGAAGTTCATATCTATACACCGTAAGGGCTATTTCTGCTTGCAGCGCTCAGCCGCTATATAATCGGGGCGGTAACAGATGTGGTCATATTGTTCACGGGATTTGGTTTTCAAACTGCTTAGATATGAAGTTCTTCGATAGTACTTTAAAATTTTAAACAAAACAGAACATAGAACCACGCATAACGTATTCCCCGAAAGGTTGGGCAGAAGTTATATAAGTAATAGGAGGCAATTTTAACCGTTTCATTAATTTTAGAACTTAACATTACGCCAATCCCCAAGAGATCAGCAGTACCAACCAACACAACGCCGTAAAACCGTATTGATCGTTACGCCTTTGTTTTTCCACATTAATGCATCTTTTAGCACGTGCGCCGGTATGTACGCGCAAATAACCTTTGTAGGACGTCGTCGGTAATAAGGTCAGTGTCTGTCTAGGTCACAGGGCGTCTCCTGGCGCTAGTATAGCTAAACAAGGATCATTTGGCGCGTAGCCGAAATTTGAAGTAACGCCGCCATCTTGTTTTTGCAATACATTTAAATAAAGAACTTATTATTATTTCACAAAACAATATTGCACAAATGTCAATGCCAACAGCGCCCCTGTTAACGTCATTCGGGGGCGTCAATAAATGATCCTTGTGCAGTGTACTCATGTTTGAGATATAAATTATCTTGCAGCGGGATAATTGCTTATCACAATAAGCCTAGGTAGGTAAGCACGGGCGTATTTTTATCGCGGCGTTTTTAGCTGCTGAGAGTTGAATATCCAACAGTGTGTTTTCTTGACGCGCTGGTATACCTACGCGCTCTGTTGGATTCTCAATGAAAGTTGAAAATCCAATGTACGAAAAAAAAAAGCGCCGCGATACAAATACGTCCGTGCGTACTTTGACAGTTCAACAACATTCATTGCGTTATTTACGTTGTTGAGCACACAAATTTTTCGAACATATGAAGCAATGGATTAGCAATATCCTTTCAGATTGTGATAGAAAGTGCGTAAAGCGCAAATAGGGTTCAGGGAATCCATTTTCAATGTTTAATGGCGTAAGATATTTTACTGCGTTGCTTGGTGGATTCTAGAGGAGCTCGTGGATAAGTAATAACAGCCGCACGGGTCGATACATCAGGTTTAGCTACGCTTGCCGGGGTTGGTCTGTGGATGGGTGCCCATCTTTACATACCGAGACTTCTCCGTGCCTCGGAAAGCACGTTAAGCCGTTGGTCCCGGCGGTCATTCGTGGATATTTGACAGTCGTTACGGGTCGTCAGAAGCCCGAAGGTCTGACAGCCAGTCTTATCAAGGGGTATCGGTATTACCAAGTTACTAGGTTGTGGAGGTCAGATAGGCAGTCGCTCCATGTAACATACTGGTATTCAGCTGCATCCAGTTAGACTGGAAGCCGACCCCAATATAGTTGGGAAAAGGCTACGTAAATTGATTGCTTGGTGGATTCTAGATATTAGAATGCTAAGCTAAAATAGCGGGATTTGCCGGCCTTTATTCATGAAGGAATGGTCTAGAACGGTTATGAACCGCAACAACTTGAAATAATGGAACACTAGAAATGATGAATTTTCATGTTTGTCTGTGTGACCGCGTTGTTCTTCTAAACTACGCAATTGATTTTAACGCGGTTTTCACAATCACTTACAGAATACTCAATACTCAATTATATATTGCGTTCCATATGTATTACATAGATGGTACAAAAAAAGTTAAAGATCAATATGGACCCAGTCGGGCACAGCAGAATTAGGAGAGAGGAAGAGGGCTAAGGAACAATTATTTTTATAAATTAGTCAGTAGCTGTGTTTAGTTGGGTGTATAATTATTTAGTGTGCGTTACCCCAGCCAGATAATGTCGAAAATCGTCATCCAAGTGCAATAGATAATTAGAAATACAGCTTCTGTAATTGGTAAGCAGATTTTTAAATTTGGTATGCTGATAGTTTTTTAATTATTTGATAAAAACACTTCCGGCTGGAGTAACGTTACCCCAGCCAGATCTTTTGTTTTCTAATTGATATTTTGAAATAAATTTTATCTAAATAATTAGAAATGAATTTGAAATAAATGGTACAACTTAATTTGTATTTGTATTTGCTATGGTTGCGAAGATATTTAAAATCCTGCTGGAGTAACGTTTGCACGATTGCTGTATCTCGGAATTGACTATACGGATGATTGTAATATTTGTACATGAGATCTGGCTAATTAGTTATAATTTGTTACGCAATAAACGAATCCACTATAATGCACCGTTTTGAAGTTATTTTAGTAAATAGAAAATTGCTTTAATAGGTCCTAGCACTTCCATTATGCGCCCCAAAGACTAAAATTAAACGTTATTATATCGATAATTATTGTCTTTAAATGGTACTGAAGTTTCATTAGTATCCTTTAAGTAATTAAAAAGATAAGATGATTTTTCGGCCACGGTGCGCAGCTCAGTTATTTGACCACCGATTAACCGAGTTTGCTGTAGTAGTGGTAACTGAATTTTAGATGAATAATTAGAAATACAGTTCAATTATATACATGTGAAATTTCAGACTTGTACACTAATTAATTAACGAGATAATCGAAAAAAATTATATATGCGTGGTAACCCGACCAAATCTAGAATGTTATAATAAAGCGGGCGCGCAATACATTACACTAACCTTCTAAAATTATTAGCATAATTGTCTTTAAAAGTTGGTACAGTCACGAATAAAACTAGTTTGATTGAAAAATTAAACCTACCATTATAAATGTTTAAATAAACTTTAAATTGCTCAAAGTAGTGTCCACTATGCCATGCTTCAAATACCTACCTACGTTTAACCATTATATCGACGAGGTAGGTAGGTACCTACTTACGTAGGTACCTGAACATCTTGATAATATTATATAATTTACATGCTTAGTTAGTCAAAAAGTACGTATTGTAAGAAGTTGACTGCATTGTTATGTCGTTTATTTTTAGTATTGTAAATGTTTTATTTTTATACAATAAAACTCAATTAAGAATACGGCTATCTTTATGTAGGACATTTGTGATTTTTTAAATCATATTAGATAAAACAGTAGAACCTACCTACCTATCTTTTGTAAAGTTCTATGATATGTTAGTACTTGCTGCACTGTGATGTTATTAACTTATTACATTTTATTATTGTTGATCTGTGATCTATTACAATAAAACTTAATTTTTATTTGAATTTAAATTTGATCAGTTCTTAATTTTAATTTCAGATAAGCAAGCGACGTTGCATATTAGTCCATAAAAAATATCTGTGATTATTTTTGAAGTAAATTTATATAAGGTAAGTAAGTAAGTACTTACCGTAATTAAAATAATTATCTGCATAGGATCATCATCATCTACATAGTTAGATACTCCATATTTGTTATTACCTACGCATTATTATTTTTTAAATGAATATTCCATTATAAATATGTTTTACTTTACCACTTGTTTACCCGTCTGTACTAAACACGTAATTATTCTCACGTATGATACTGTAAGTTGTAGAAGGTTGGTATAATGTATTGCGCGCCCGCTTTTTTATAACATTCTAGATTTGGTCGGGTTACTACGCATACATCATTTTTTTCGATTATCTCGGTAATTAATTAGTGTACAAGTCTGAAATTTCACATGTATATAATTGAACTGTATTTCTAATTATTGATGTAAAATTCAGTTACCACTACTACAGTAAACTCGGTTAATCGGTGGTCAAATAACCCATCTGCGCGCCGTGGCCGGAAAATCATATTATCTTTTTAATTACGTATAGGATACTAATGAAACTTCAGTACCATTTAAAGACAGTAATTATCGATATAATAACGTTTAAGTTTAGTCTTTGGGGTGCATAATGGAAGTGCTAGGACCTATTAAAGCAATTTTCTATTTACTAAAATAACTTCAAAACGGTGCATTATAGTGGATTCGTTTATTGCGTAACAAATTATAACTAATTAGCCAGATCTCATGTACAAATATTACAATCATCCGTATAGTCAATTCCGAGATACAGCAATCGTGCAAACGTTACTCCAGCAGGATTTTAAATATCTTCGCAACCATAGCAAATACAAATACAAATTAAGTTGTACCATTTATTTCAAATTCATTTCTAATTATTTAGATAAAATTTATTTCAAAATATCAATTAGAAAACAAAAGATCTGGCTGGGGTAACGTTACTCCAGCCGGAAGTGTTTTTATCAAATAATTAAAAAATTATCAGCATACCAAATTTAAAAATCTGCTTACCAATTACAGAAGCTGTATTTCTAATTATCTATTGCACTTAGATGACGATTTTCGACATTATCTGGCTGGGGTAACGCACACAATTATTTATATATACATAATTATACATTATTAGAAGGTTTGTGTATATAGTAATTATTATGAAATTCTTAGAAGTAATTTGATTATTATTAAATTATGTTATTTATGTATTCATATTTTCATATTTATATTTTATTTTCTATATTCCATATCTATAACTATTATATTATATAAAAGAAAGTCGTGTTAGTTACACTATTTATAACTCAAGAACGGCTGGACCGATTTGGCTGAAAATTGGTCTGGAGATAGCTTAGAACCAGGAGACGAACATAGGACTTTTTATCCCGGTAGGGTAGGTAGGTAGGTAGGGTAGATAGGTAGGTAGGTAGGTACTAGGTAGGTAGGGTAGGCAGATAGGGTGGGTAGTTAGGTAGGTAGGGTAGGTAGGTGTGCCGTAGATGTGCGCAAGGATACTTTCACGTATAGATAAAGCGTTTTTGTAAAAATCATCCCCTAAATAGGGGTTTTTTTTACAAAAACGCATTATGACATAATTCCTTATTTCTTACCAGAAGCATAAATTTGAATTAAAAGCCTAACTTAAGAACGAACATGTTTTTCAACTTCAATGTTAAGTTTGTTCTTGGGATAGCAAACATGTTTTAAATAGGTAGATAACATATTAATCGTACGGAGCCATCACCCCGCGAGTTCAACTCGCACTTGTCCGGTTTTTTATTTCGTTCTTCTACTCCTTAAAATACCTAAACAGCTGCATCATTCACTCCGTACATATGGTAACGTAACGAAGACCGGCAGCGATCGAATAAAAATGGAAAAACCTACAACGGGTGTCACACGCATATTTGTAACATGACGTCATTAACTATTTATAGCTGTCTCTGATGCATTTACCATTATTTTAAACCGATTTCATAAAAAGGAGGAGGTTTTCAGTTCTTGGAACGATTCGGTAGATACCTAAATGTTCACATATATATTATTAGGTACCTACCGAATCCTTTAGTGTGTGTTGGTCAAATTGATATAGGCTGTCCCTATCACCAACAGATTGGAAAACCCATAATACCTATATTTTTAGATAAGGATACTTTCACGGTCCTGAAATATACTCTATTTAATGTATTACATGGAAATTACGTGTAACGTAACGGGCCTGTTTTGTAGTGATGGTATTATTTTAAACCTTGCAAATGCATAGTCAGTTATTAATATTATAGTTAGGCCATTTTAATAGGTAACATTTGACAATTCATCAAAATTCAACAACGCGGCAACGTAACCTTGTAACGGCGGGCATAAAATAATATATTTTTTCGTTTTGTTAGAACTGCACAATTGCTTAACTTTTTTCAATTACGATTACATATTATTTAATGTAATAATCACCGATACGAGTAATTTTACGATTTGCTTTCACTAAACTGACAGACGTCAAATGTTACCTATTAAAATGGCCTTACATTTATTAGCCTCGTTTTATTTACATTGGTTTTTTATAGCTTTAAGAATAAGGTCGCAGGGATTAGTTGGGTCCCGGGTCGACGGCGCCTTGTGTTCCACGCGCGCCTCAAAGAGATGTCAGCAATTGAAGGGGTCCGATGGGACCGATGCCTGCCGGGGTTGCGGGAAAGTCCGAAAGGGATACCGTGGCCCCTGGCAATGGACAGGCAACTGAAGGAACACGGGTGGGTTTTAGTCAGTAAGAGTCTGACACGCCCCCTCCCGCTCCACCCACAGCGGGAGGTCAAATGATGATGATTTCCCAATTTCAATGCTATAAGAAGCAGTTTTGGGTTCTATAATCTCCTCCACTCGCACTTGGCCGGTTTTTGTACAGATCGCGTCAAAACTTTGCCGCTCTGAAGTAGGCTACAAATGACTCCGCAGTAGTCAATCTACCTATAAAACAGTAGCGCGCATGCGCAACCTAACTTCAGAGCGGCTAATAATAAAACCTGGGTCCAGAGTTCCAGTGTTCAGAAACAAATGGACTGCCGTAACGTGAATATGTCATCATTTCTGATGATATGAATCCATGATGTTGTTATATATTATTTATTTACGACCGTCCATTGCACGGATATCTATGGTCCATTGTTTTTTGTGCGACCATAACATTTTATTTATTTCCATACAGCAATTATAATTACCTATAACATAACATTACATCACGCCTTGTTTCCTCGAAGGGTTGGGCAGAAGTGTACCTGTAGTAGATATACCCACATTTTACAGTTATGTTTTAAGTCCCATGTAATAGGGGCGAGCCTATTGCCATCAACCGGGCACAAATACAGACTCCGGGCTACTACTGAGAAATTCCAGATAGAAAAACCCCATACTTTGCCCGACCCGGGAATCGAACCCTGGACCTCATGCCCAGCAGTAGCGCTTGCAACCACTAGACCAACGAGGCAGTCTACACACTATAAAACTGATTTACATCCGTAAGACGTCCTCGTAACATAAGGTCCAGTTGAAAACCAGCGTCAGACACTAGTTGTCTGGCATTTATGCTGAACTGGCCCTATTTGGCGCAGCCGTGAGGCACACCGTACTATTTACTAGTTATTTTTTTCTATTAAGGCACATAATATTCACACAAAATTGTTTTGTGTGAATATTGAACCCAGGCTTAACCTGATTCAAATTTATTTTCTTTCTGAGCCCACACCAACAGTCAACGTCAATGCCCATCATCGCCTTAAACAACGCAGTAATTATTATTCCCATAATTAAAGCGATAAATTGAGTGGCCACATTTGAACGGTCAACGTCAATGCTCATTTAATTACACCCGAGTTATCGCCCAACGTCAAACGGCAATGTGAAATTATCGCGATAGTTGTGGTGGCTACAGCTACGATTAACGTCCATCATCGCGATAATCAACGGCATTTCCCGTTGGTGTGGTCCCAGCATGAGGCAGCTATCTCAGCATATGCCGTGGATTGCGATAGGCTGAGTAGGTTAGGTAGGTACCTTTTTCTTATCACTAAAAAGTTTAACGGCAGTTCCAATAAAAAACCGATTTAGAAATCTCAAAGATGACACTGGCATTAATGATCGAAACCATTAACTCTTCATTTTGATTTAAAAAAAAAACAAAATACCTACCTACTATCCAATAAGATTCCAGTTTGATGACGGCATTTGTTTTCTCATTGGTTGGGCGAGCCAGATGCATTATAAAGGGGTCTACAAACTTTTTGGCGGTCGACGATGATCGTGTTACTTTTTCCTTCCGATTTGAAATTCGAACGGATTAGAATGGGCGAGGAACGGGATAGTCCTAGATCCAGCACTTCAACGGCAGAGGACTGTTTTACGATGATACCGATGATATTTTTAGAGTTCCGTACCCAAAGGGTGTCTAACGGAACCCTGTTACTAAGCCTCCGCTGTTCGTCCGTCTGTCTGTCAGCGGGCTGTATCTCCTATAATCCGTAACAGGTAGACAAAGTAGACAGTTGAAATTCTCACATATTGTGTATTTCTATTTCTGCTTTATCAACAAAAAAATAAATAAAGCTAAAAATGAAAGCCATAATTTTTAACTTTATTTTATTTAACAGACGAACGTGTTTTTTTCGGCGTTTTTTGCGAAATATTGATCGGTGGTTCGGTTTTTGTTGGTAAAACAAATTTAATGTTCTAAACATAATTTTTCTGTTGGATTAATTCTGTCGGATCGGAAGGAAAAATAAAGAAATTATGGTCAGGCACAAAAAGTTTACCTATTTATGGCAGTGAACGAAAATTTTCGTTGAAGGATTTATGGAATGTTTTAAAATATCGACACCTCAATATTCATTGTTTCATTCGTGTAAAATTAAAATATGAAAGTTTCAAATATGCTGTCATTGTATTGTAATATTAACGATTGTAATGAACTCATCATATTTTATTTTGAAAATTAAGATTGCATGTTGCAATTTGCAACAGATACCGACCTACCTACACCTAATTTTCTAAATAATGGTGTTCAGCAAATTAAATAATCTAAATAAATTATTAGGTACCTTCCCTAGAATTTGAAGTCTACCCTCATTATAAAAACATTACAAAAAATACCTACTTATTTTTTCCTATAGCACCTGATAAAAAATATTTCCCAACGTCTAATTTTATTACATTCCAAAGTAATATTTTAAAAAACATACTAATAAAATTCTTATAAGAATCGTGTTGGTACATTACATTATGCTTATTGTTGAACGTTTTAAGTTTAACAAGGCACATTAACTGATATAACCCGATTCGCTATGCAGTAAAAATAAAGTTTATAAAACAAAAGCGCCCGAGAAAACCTGTTTGCAAAAATCTCACGATTTCGCGCGGCCGGTGCGTCGGCTAAGTTTTTTTTTATTTCTTTTTTTACACACATATTGCTCAATAATACACTTGGAAAACACAAAAGATGTTGAAATTTTAAAGATTATTTTAACACTCACCTGTAATTTAAACTGGCACGAAACTAATCCTTATTTTAATTCAATAATTCGCTAAAATGCAATTCACCAGCGCACACTCGTGACCCTAGCGGACATTAGCACTGACGGAGGTGCCAACGTGATAGATGGTGGCAGGCCGACGGCGTTTTTGTTATTATGTTGGTAAGATAGCGAGGTTTGCAAACGTGAAGGCTGTATGTTTGTTGTGTATTTCTGCCGAAACTCATTCATTCATTGTAAGTAACATAAGTAATTCGAATAGTACGTATAAATATAAAAAAATCGGGGTTTTATAACAACAATGAGTAAGGTGATAATAGATAAAAACTTCTAATTAATTTATAAATTTGTAGTGAAAATATTGAACGCTACTCAAAGTTCAAGTTCAATGAACTCGTGAAATGAACGCAGCCATTAGCTAACGGCGCGGCGTTCCAGATCACAACATCAACATCAACAACATCTTTTACATGCGATAATGCTAGTGGACAAGGACTATCCACATTATTGGATCGAAAACTAAAGCTCTTCCGTGCGATGGCCACAAAATTTACTGTCATTATGAATACGCTAGTTTGTCATTCTTCCATACAAACGTATTACTGTGCGTTTGCACTGGCAAAACATTCACAACAAAACATGTTGAAATCTTTACCGTGCGTTTGCTCTGGCGAAACATTACAACAAAACAAATGTTGAAATCTCAAGTTCCTGTCAAATATTGTATGAAAAATTGACAGAAACTAAACATTTTAACATGCTTTGTTGTGAATGTTTGGCCAGTGCAAACGTACAGTTAGTTTCTGTCAAAGTTCCATACAATATAAAAAGTTTATTTTTTTTATTTACGTTGCCCCACACTGCAAAGTCTCCAGTATTGTGGGTGCGTTTACAAACATTTAAACTCACATACACAAATAGCCAGACCCGGAACAACTACTTGTAGACCTACAAATATTTGTTCCGTGCGGGACTAGAGATTTGTGACAGGAACTAGAGATTTCAACATGTTTTGTGATGTTTCGACAGTGCAAACGCACAGTTATGGTGACTACGCGTCTGTTTGACGGTGTACGTTCAAAACTAAAAAGTATATCAATTTGTCTTGTCATTATCTACCTCAATAAGGAAGCAGAATTGAAAAAATAAATGGTTTGGAAATTATGAGCGTCGAATCTTACAAATTTCAACACTAATTTTAACTCGTCTTTGGGCGTAAATAAATAACAATTGTAGTAAAAATGGCAAAATAGAAACCGTAAAAGGATAAGTAATTTATTCAAAAGTTCACATAATTTATAAAATGACTAAATAATTAAAATAACTAAATAAATAAAACCAAATAAATAAATAGTTAGACTAATTAGCATGCGTATTAGTCACGCCCCTCAACGAGTTCGAGCCATTGTAGTGTACCTAGTGTACCACTAAGCTGTACATTATTAGGATTCTATTGTTGTTTAGAATACAATTTGAATTACCTACCTAAACTAAAATTGTGTGAGACTTGTGGAGATACCGTGACCGGCTAGTTCCGAAAGTGGGGTGGGCGTGAGCCACGTATTCTATCTGTAGGAGAGTCGGGTCGCCACCCCTTTCACTGTTCGTCTCTACCCCCAAGAAACTGAGGGTCTCACCTGCACGCGTAGCATGACAACCATAGAAACGGGTTTTCTACGGGTTTTGTCGACGAAAGAATAGACAAAATGACAGATTGTGATTGTCTATCTGTCATTTTGTCTATTCTTCCGTCGACAAAACCCGTTTCTATTGAGGTCATGCTAAGCGTGCTGGCGGGGTCTGACCGTCGAGATGTCCTGCGTGAAGAAAGTGGAGCTGTGTATCAGCGTCACGGTGCGCCTACAGACACCACCATAGCAACCACTCACATGGGCGTTACTTTTGCTTTTGATTATTTATACCTAGAGAAATAGACATCAATTGCACGACTGTTGTTGGAAAGTTAATTATGAATTAAAGAACACAGGACAGGTTGCAAGAGCGAGCGAAGCGTGATCGAAAATGTTTGCACCCCGTGTCAAATAATTTCCACCGTTAAGTAGGTTTTCGTTTGACCAATCATAAGAAATACACGTCACTTGGTCGATATAAGTTTATTGCCACTTACAATTTGATTATTTGGATACATAAATACGAAATTCTAATCACCACCTCAAATATCAAATTAAATGTTTTTCATAATGATATTTGAACTGGGTTAGGACATAGGTTAGGCATTCCGTGATAACTTAATGCATTACCGCGTGGGGATGCTCTGGTAAATGCCTTCTACTTCGTCTGGAAAGAGCACAAAGGGCCGTTCTAAAAGTCATGGCACATAAGCCTATTCGCTTCCCCACGCACGACTTGTATTTGCTATGCAGTTCCTACTGTAAGACAAGCATTTCGGTTGGGCACATTATGACGTAAGCACACTGATATTGAATATGAACCTAGTCTAAATACTCATAGACGTAGAGTTAACAGAATATGCCAGACTGAGAGCGTTAACCTAGCAATTGCGAGAAGACACTATAACTTTTTGAGTCCTGTTATCTACAAAAAAATTAATGAGAAATTAAATATCTATCCGCTATCATTACGAGAGTGTAAATTGAAAAATGGCTCCAAAGCCTGACTTATGAGGAAACAGAGAGCCTCATACAAACTTAATTATATTCATATCATATCCTCCACTTACACATACACGCACCCTTCCCATACACACAGTCGCTCGCACCTCCACACCCTCATACACACACTCACTCACACACACACTCACTTACACTCACTTACACACACACACACACACACACATACTGCTACAACTTTGTTTATTAAATGTCTAGTTCTACTTTTATTAATACTAGTTCTTTGTTCTTCAATGTTAAGTATAACCAAAATTGTTGTTAAGGAACTCAGTTGGTCCTTCGCTCTGGGCACTGGGGTGGGCGTGGGCGCTAATAAGTGCGACACAGTTACTAAACTAACGCAGTATTAAAAATTGAAATATTTCTTTGTTCCAGTAAAATATTTGTATTGTTTTTATCCCGATATTCCCACAGGATCGATACTTATGCGGGTGAAACCACGGGGCGAACCTAGTAATATTATAAAGAGAAAAGGTTTGTAATTTTGTTTGTAATAAATACAACTGGACTGATTTTAAAAAATCTTGCATCAGTTGAATACTTTAATATCACTGAGTAACAATCTGCCTGCCTGCCTAGCCTTTTCCCAACTATATTGGGGTCGGCTTCCAGTCTAACCGGATGCAGCTGAATACCATTATTTTACATGGAGCGACTGCCTATCTGATCTTCACAACCCAGTAACTGGGTAATACGATACCCCTTGGTAAGACTGTTTGTCAGATTTCGGGCTTCTGGCGACCCGGAAAGACTGTCAAAGATCCACTAATGACAGCCGGGACCAACAGCTTATATTGTCATTAAAAAATCATCGATGATAAATTGATCTGAGGTCATTTGAAACAGTGGCTCCACCCACTTGATATATGTTTGAGATGCTCGTGGCTAAGTAATAACTGCCGCATAGGTCGATCCACCCTGTTAAGCTACGCTTGCCGGGGTTGGTCTATGGATGGGTGACCATCTTTACATACCGAGACTCCTCCGTGCCTCGGAAAGCACGTTAATAATATTATTCAAACAAAAATTGTTGGAAAAGGTGACGAGATATAAAATTGACACTTTCTAAGCGCAGATGAATAAGTAACTAAATCAGTATTGAATTGCTCACTGGCTAATAATACTCGGTAACTTAACTGTATGTTACTATGCGTTTGCACTGGCGAAACATTCACAACAAAACATATACACGCGAGATCAGCATATACTGGAAATGTATAGCTTGATGTGTAGCCGTGTACCTATCGTAATATTACTGTGCGTTTGCACTGGCGAAACATCACAACAAAAAATGTTGAAATCTCTAGTTCCTTTCAAATATTGTATGGAACTTTGACAGAAACTAACGATTTCAACATGTTTTGTTGTGAATGTTTCGCCAGTGCAAGCGCTCAGTTCCACTTTTATGAGATTCATGCACCAATGCACAAATTATCCAACCTCGTATGACCGGATGGATTTTTGAAAATTTAAGACGTTTAGAATAACCTATTATGGAATCGATTAGCGTTAAAAGTCCATAAGTTAAATGGGAAAATGTGAGTAACCGCCATTACAAAAACAATGCTTTAAATTTGATGAAGTCTTGAAAGTAACTGGAACGCGTTAGCATTTTTGTTTTGATTTTTGAACGCTAGCGGTTTCCAACCGCCATTTATTTTTCCATTATAGATTTTTAAATGAACGCGTCGTAAATAGTTGAAACAGCTTTAGCTTGTGTGTAGGTTCAATAATATTGGTTAAAAGTGAAGTATAAAGTGTGAATAACTTTAGAAAAACAATTATACATTTAGCCAGTGGTTTAGATATACCTAGTGTAGTTTTTTTCAAAACCATACGAAACTGTAGTTTGTATTGCACGCATTATCTATTTTATTGCACGTTACAATAGATTCCATAAGATTATTTTAAACTGCTAGTTTATTTTGCTGTAATTATCAGAAAAGATGGATTCCGTAACTGATCGCTTGAATAAACTGAGGGAAGAGAGAATCGCAAGAGAAAAGGCGCGAATCGAAAAGGTAAGCCACAGATTTACCTACCTTGTAATTTAATTCTCGCTACTTTTGGATTCTCTGACCGGTTTTTTCGCAATACTTATAAGGTCTTATTGCTCAGAATAATGTATTTATATAGTCAGATGTTCATTGTTTATTTATACCTACAAATCATGTTCCCAAAAAAAAAAAAAAAAAAAAATCTAAGTTCTCGAGCCATAGCGCCCTTTGCTCAGATTCTCTAGAAATGTAGATCAGATGTTTATCTTTATGTCTGAGAGTTTAAGACTTGGTAATTTTGTTAGGTGGACAGCAGAAAAAGTAATAACTTACCCTCCTCTTTTATAGTGTAACTTGATTTTTGAAACTTACATACTTAATTACTTTTCCTTCGTTATCATATTAGCCAAAAGACACCAATGTCTCACAGCAACTTTGACTGGTTCATTTACTTTGTCCAATGTTTAAAAATTCTAATGAAATTCTTCACTAATTTCAGCTCAGAGAATTGAATTTAAAAAAGTATAGCAAGGAGGAACCATTTAAAAACTCCATGTCAAACCTATCCACAACCAACAAATCTGTGAAATCAGAGGTAAACTTGAAAACACACAGTACCGGAGCTGTTAAAAATAATTTCCATGTCAATGGAACTACGAAGAGACCAATAACAGTACCAACACTCAAACCGTTGAATAAAGAATTGACAAAGCCAACAACTGGTGCTAATCTAACTAAAACTGATGGTAAAAGTCTTAATACCAACATTCCTAAAGCTTCGGCTTCAAATGTTACAAAGAAACTTACTACTAAGCCTGCAAATGCTTTGAACACTGACAGAAAACTTTATACAACAACATCTAACAAAACAATACAAAACAATGTCAAAAAGGTTACACACGATGGTCATTTACCAAAATCTGAGAAGAAAGGCAACAGCAGCACTGCTTTAAATGGTGAGAAAAAACAAAATTTTGCTATAAGAAAGCCTGACAGTGTCACAACTAATTTAAAGTTGAGACAAAGCCTTGCGGTAACCAATAATAAGCCCAAACCTAAAGTAGCCAGAAAATCTATGATCCCACAAAGTGCTTCAAAATCCACATCTCAATGCTCTGTCTTCGAACGTTTGTACAAACCAAAAACAGTCCCAACCATTCAAATGAATGATGTTGAAAAACTTCACAATGATCCTGACTACTTGAAGAAAGTAATTCGCAATTCAGGAATTATTTTGAACAAGCGTCACACTCTTTTTGAGCACAACAAGCCAAAAATAGCAGTGCCTGTCCGTCGTTCTATTTCTGCAGTACATTTCAAACGCATAGGCAAACAAGAACTCGGCAATTGCATTCACAAATGGTCTTCTATTGGTGATAAACTGAACAACGTACACCTTAAACATGTGAATGAGGACGAAAATATCCAAGGAGATAAGGTAGTCTCTGCAGTCAAGAGCGAGAGAAAGAAAGTCACATTCATGACTCCAATGGGTAACTTTAATACACCAAGACCGGAAGAACTGCAATCAAAATTGAAATCCTGGCTTCAAAAGCGAGGCAAATCCTTAGACTCCTACCACCATCTGCAATGTTTCGGTATCCACCACTTACCGCGACCCATTAAATTCGATAACAAAGTCTTTGATGAAGAGAATAAAGAAAATATTGCTGTAGAATCGGACAGCGATGATGATTCTTACACAGAGAATATGAATGATGAAGTACAGTCTATGGAGAAGTGGAGGACCGCTAGTTGTATTAATGATAGCACGGATTTCAACGAGTCGCATGATAATGATACTACAATGACTCCTAGCAATGTTGTTGTTAATCTTGATGAGGTTGTTGTTGGCACTTTGAAGGACCTTACAGAATTGCTGAGAGAGGTAAGAATGTTGTTTTTGATTCTAGATTTTGTCAGCACATTGAATTTTTTCAGATATTTGGAGAAGCAAGTCCTTTGCTGCAAGTGGGGTTATTTTTCAATTGAAAATCCCCATCAATAGATATTTGTGAACTTTTTGTTCACAAATCCCCATTGATTAGGTTTTTTTTTTATCACCATCTACCACCGTCTCGTGCTCTGTTCAATCTTAATGCGTTGGTTTCGTAATTACCCATTTTGCCTGGCCTACTTGCGACAATGACGCACAGCCGGCGTCCAGATGATCTCAGATGTTTCTATAGAAAAAGAAAAGAAAGAAAGAAAATACATTTATTACAGTATAGCACAGACTAAAAGGAACACAAGTAAAAATAAAGAATACAAATAAAAAGTTTAAAGTGCATTGTTTGTCTATCACAGTCTCTCTCTCTCGGGTTTTCAGTAGAAAGGTTATGGGGCTTCCATAAGCCTCACATGCTTTCTACTGAAAGCCATTCCCACATCCAAGGCTTACAGGCCTATGGTTATATACCTTGTGTTGTGTATACTCGGTATTGCCAGGTTTGGGTATGAAAATTACTTTCACTTCGTGCCATGCGAGAGGTAAGCCTTGGGTTTCTTTATTCTGTAATGTTGAGATTCGATTCCCAGGTTGGGCAGTGTTTTTTGGTTTTTTCATCAGAGATTCTCAGTAGCAGCCCAGAGCCTGGATTTGTGCATGGTTGATGCCAATAGGCTCGTCCCCTATTACGTGGGACTTTCAAAACATAACTGGTGGAATGTGGATGTACTATAGTAACACTTTGCCTAACCTATCGGGGAATATAGGGTTGTAGATAGGTAACTAGTCTATTATATGTATAAGTATTAAAAATATGTATTAGGTATGTTGAAACTGTTTGTACTCCCAGTCACTTCGCCTTGAGT
Organism: Xanthia togata; assembly: GCA_963853775.1. NCBI lineage: Eukaryota > Metazoa > Arthropoda > Insecta > Lepidoptera > Noctuidae > Xanthia > Xanthia togata. Next base: position 5,049,904 of record OY970817.1, on the reverse strand, counting down.
GTTAGCTAGTGCTAGTGTTGTTAGCTAGTGTTAGTTAGCTTGCGTGTTCTGTTCTGAGGTCACGCAACGCTTCGTAGGTCCAGCCATTAATAGGACTGTCCCAAATTAGACGCATTAGAATTGAATGAAACAAAAATTTGAGTGTCAAAGTTCCATCATCATCATCATCATTTCAGCCGTAGGACGAACTCTGCTGAACATAGGCCTCCCCCAATGATTTCCACCGACGGCCGATGGGGCAGAAAGGTTCTGGAGTGGAGGCCACGTACCGGCAAGCGCAGCGTAGGACGTCCACCCACAAGGTGGACAGACGACTCAATAAAGGTCGCAGGAAGCCGCTGGATGCAGGTCGCTTCCAACCGGCCAATTTGGAAAGTTCCATCGCCGACCGTAAAATATGTGTAACAAATTACACGAAAATAAAAATAAAAATGTGTAACTCCAACCTACAAGAAAGAGAATAACACTAACGTTATTTTAATCAAATACATAATTAAAATATCTTACTGCTGCTGAAAATTACAGCGTCAAAAATCATGAATTTCCGTTAATAAATGTAACTTATTTCAATTATTTTCTAAGATGTTATAAAAAAAATCTTCAACTCCTTCCAGGGTTTCGACTGGGAACAATGCGCTCGCTGGCTGCGTGCCATCCGCGAGAGGTTCCCCTCCGTGCCCAACTCTGCTGAGTATTGGGAGTGTCGCGCCGCCCTGGAGGATCGGAGGGGAGACTTGCCGGCCTCTGTGCAGTGCTGGGAGGAAGCTATTGCTAAAGGGACTGAGGTTAGTAACTACATACATAGTGGAAATATAAGTAGAGCGGTCTTTTAAAGTTATACCTTTGGATGGATTTAAAGGGGGAAGGAGAGATAATAGATTATGTGTGTATGAAGGTATATCTTTTAAATCTGACGAAGATCAAGTCTGAGTGCTAGATGCACAGATAGTGCTTTGTTAAGTTAGCATTTTTATATGAATACTAGCTGCCAGCCCTGGCTTCACACGGGTAGCACTAAGTACTTATCTACGGCTACCTACCCTACCTCCCTACCTACCCTACCTACCTCCCTACCCTACCTACCTACCTACCCTAACTCCCTTCCTACCTACCCTACCTACCTACTTACCCTACCTACCTACCCTACTTCCGTACCTTCCCTACTTCCCTACCTACCTACCTACCCTACCTCCCTACCCTACCTCCCTATCTACCTACCCTACCTACCTACGGTATTAAAAATAGTTTACGTCCTATTCTCAGACCTACTGAATATACACAAAAAATTTCATAAGAATCGGTCAAGCCGTTTCGGAGGAGTTTTGTTACAAACACGAATTTTATAATATTAGATGAAAAGTAACAGTAAAGTTGTATAATTATATGCTAGTCGTGCGGTAAACACTGCCGCTTGCGCGAAGCAGGATTTTGCGCGACGTCAGTGTGATGCGTAGTTCGCATGTGGCTATGTAGATGCCGCCACACACTTATCAACAAGAGTCGCCGGATTGTTTCCCATAAGCCCCCTCATTAATAACTTTCATCACATTACAGCATTCAGTGGTAGAAGCTAACTTGGACCAGCTGTTGGACAAATTCATGCAGCTAAAAATAAGCCCCACCAGTGGCAAGCGACGCCAAGCCGACCCCAAGCTGGTTGATGTCAAAAATGTGTTTAAAAGCACTATTATCAGATTTGCTGTTCAACAAGCTAAATTGTAAGTATATTAGTCACTTTTCTTCTAGTTTTTAGTAGGTAGTAGCGCAAGCGAGCCGTGGTGGCCCAGTGGTAAGGAGGGTATAGTTCGATTCAAAGTTAATGGCGGCTCGGAAGTTAGCTGCTCGCTGCGCAGTACCGCACCCCTCACCCCCGCTGACCCATGAATTGGTTACTGCGCAGCGACTCGCCTCATGTTCCGAGCCGCCATTAAGTTTGAATCGGGCTGTACACAGGCGCTTTGTGTAGGTACTTTGTGTAAATAATTTCATCAGCACTGCTCTCAAAACGGTGAAGGAAAACATCGTGAGGAAACCGGCATGTCCTAGAACCAAAAAAGTTCGAAGACATGTGACATCTACCAACCCGCACTGGGCCCGCGTGGTGGGTTACGGCCCACTCCGACTCGCTCAAAGAGGAGGCCTTTGTCCCAGCAGTGGGGGACATTATAGGCTGATTATGGGGTAAGTAATAGTAGTGCTCATCCAGGGAAGTACTACCACCATGCATATTTCTGCCGCGTAGCATAGCTGTTCCATGCATACAGGGTGGAAGGGACATCGACGAGAAAACTGATACCATGGATTCAGTACTTGATTCTGAAACCCCCTCCGTTGAAATTTTACGTCGGTTTTTAAAAACAGCTGTTTCATACAAAAGTTCAATACCTACGCGGTCAAAATGTATGGAAAAGCAGTTTTTTTTTTTAATAACCTACGATTTTTTTTTGCGTCGATGTCCGTCCCACCCTGTATAGGTATGGAACAGGCGGCGGGGACCACATCCCATCAGGTAGAAAACCTCATTCATTGCCAGTTCCTTAAATAAATACGGGTCAAAATCATAACCCCTCCTTGCTTCACCGTATTCGGATCAAAAAATAAAGCTGAAAACTTAAACTCAACGACGACAAAAACGCCAGCTAATTAGAGATTAACAAAACCTAGTAACAAAATAACATCGGTATCAGTTTTCTTATAACCGGCGAAGTCACACGTAATGTGTGTAATTTATGCCATGATTTGTATATATTAATTTTATGTGACATCACAGCCTATAACCCGCGGAACAACATGACGTTTCCAACTATACCTCTTTCGTCAAAATACGACGAGTAATTTACGAGTTACGAGGCAACAGATGAACATACATACATAGCCTATTAAGGGTACGCTAGTCGGTCATTCTTCCATACAAACAGTATGGTGATTACTCGTCTGTTTGACGGTGTACCTTCAAAACTAAAAATTATATCAATTTGTCTTGTCATTATCTAGCCCTGTATGGAAGTTATGAGCGTCGAAACTTCCACATTTCAACAGTAATTTTAACTCTTCTTTGGGAGTAAAAAAATAACTTATGTAGTAAAAAATGGCAAAATAGAAACCATGCAGGGATAAATAATTTAAAAACTAACAGCCTTAAAATAATAATATATACATAAATATATTTAAAAAAGGGTGGGGGGGATAATTATAGGCCATCAAAAATTCGTCCGCATCGCTGTCAACAGGAAAAGCGCCCAAAATGCTGCCAGCCTTTATTTATTCAATAGTTCAAATATATATATTTTTAGTAAATACATCCAGTAGTTTTTCCATAATATCTATACGCCCAAAGGTCTGTTCATGAAACTACGCGCTCGTATTCGTTATAAATCATCTTCTATTTCACAAAATAAATATTTAAATAAATAAAAACTAGATAAATAAATAATCACGTCCACCAACGAGTTCGAGCCGTCGACAAGTGTACCCTTAAAATTATAACCCTTATTTAGTTTTGCGGTAGATACGCTCAAAGGTCTGTTCATTAAACTTTACGCGCTCGTATTCGTTATAAATCATCTTCTATTTCACAAAATAAATATTTAAATAAATAAAAACTAGATAAATAAATAATCACGTCCACCAACGAGTTCGAGCCGTCGACAAGTGTACCCTTAAAATCATAACCCTCATTTAGTTTTGCCGTAGTTGTGGTGAGAAAAACCTCCTGTCTACACCCTTTGGCTAGTAATTAGACAGCATAATATGTTCTGCACTGGTCTTGTTTGGGCTAATATGACGAATAAACGAACCAAGGAATGAGAACGGGGGCCCAAGTCTGCTATTTTTATAAATTCGTCACTCGCAACACGATCCCATTGTAATTTTGCTTAAAGTTCATAATCTGCTAAGTTCATAATGGTTGATCATTGTATTCCACAAACACGATTTTCGTAACGAATAAAAAGCAATGACTGCACAGTGACGTTCTAATGGTAGGTCACTGATCAAAGGAACTGTCAAAATTTTAGCAGATTACCGTCTAAGTCAGTCATTCATTTGTCATTATGAACGAGATTACCATTGGAAAGTCATAATAACGCCAAAATATTAGTAGATTACCAAACTTGTCAAAATCAACAATTATGAAATCAATGATAGACCATTCTGACACTATTGTAATAGCAGACTTGAGGCCCTGCTCATACCATGGCATGCAAAAATATTTGCCAGTCAACAAGATAGTGGCAGAGCTGACTTTTTCTCTATTACCACTCGTAACAACATAACATAACATCACGCCTGTAATCCCCGAAGGGTTAGGCAGAAGTGTACCTATAGAAAAAATAGCAGAAAGCACACTCCGTATTTTAAGTATGAAAGTTACAAGTACGCGGCTGGCCCGTCTTGTCGGGCCAATTGAGTGAGTGTAACGTAGTCAGAAGATCTAAGAGTCACGCGATAGAAAGAGAGGCAACTTCTAGGTGAATGTAACTGTAGTTAATTTGCGCTGTGCGACTTGAATTGCACTTTATTTTGTCGTAGCAAGAGTCGCTTTTTATTTAAATGATTTTGCGGAGTGAATTTTCTGTATTAATCTGTGGTTTTAGTCAGTTCCATGTACTAGGACGATTTCATGAATAGATTACCTTCAGGTATCAAGAGGTCTCAGAATATTGGAAGACCTTCAAAGAAATGATTTGGATGTCTTATAATAAAGAAACTATTGACTTTGTCTGTCCGTTGGCTCATGGTGAAATGTGAAGGTGGGCAAGTGTTTTTTTTTAAGTCATCATCGGTAATGTTAGCTTGGTTGAGGGGCTTGTGGGTAAGTAATAACAGCCGCACGGGTCGATCGATCAGATTAAGCTACGCTTGCTGCGGTTGGTCCGTGGATGGGTGACCATCTTTACATACCAAAACCCCTCAGTGCCTCGGAAAGCACGTTACGCTGTTGGTCCCGGCTGTCATTTGTAGATCTTTGACTGTTGTTACGGGTCGTCTGAAGCCTGAAAGTCTGACAACCAGTCTTACCAAGGGGTATCGTGTTACCGAGTAACTCTTGTGGAGGTCAGATAGGCAGTCGCTCCTTGTAAAATACTGGTATTCTGCTGCATCCGGTTAGACTGGAAGCTGACCCCAACGTATTTGGGAAAAGGTTGGGCAGATGATGAATCATCGGTAATATTACAAAATAAGATTTATCTTTTTACCCAGGTTTAAATCATCAAGCTATATTTGAATTTTTGAACTTTATTTCGACAATTTTAAAGTTATAAATACAAAAACTCATTTTAAACCAGTCTAACTTATACATTTTGTCAAACCTTATCTCAGTAAGAAAAAGATACGAAATACAAAAATAAAAGCCGGTCAAGTGCGAGTCGGACTCACGCACGAAGGGTTCCGTACCACTATCTATAAAAACGGCAAAAAAATCATGTCTGTTATATGGGAGCACTTAAATATTTATTTTATTCTGTTTTTAGTATTTGTTGTTATAGCGGCAACAGAAATACATCATCTGTGAAAATTTCAACTGTCTGACTTAACTATCACGTTTCATGAGATACAGCCTGGTGACAGACGGACGGACGGACAGCGAAGTCTTAGTAATAGGGTTCCGTTTTTACCCTTTGGGTACAGAACCCTCAAAATGGCTTTAAGGTACTTTTCCGTACCCGACAACAGGCAGCGACTGCACGCGACGTGTCGCAGCGTCATGTCGCTGCAGTCATGATTCCGAACCCGACCGCAGGCTGCAGCAGCCCGTATTCCAGTCGGTAGATAGAAGATAGAAAAACGTGCTATCGCTCGAGCGTTGGCGGCACTACTGGTCTGCGGTCGGGCTGCACGTGTCGCCTGTCACTCGCCCGTAGCTGCCAACGACGTGTCGCTAGCTACGGAACGTATTTCATAGAAATTCATAGAGACCAGTCGTGTCGGACACAATCATGTCGCCTGCAGTTGCCTCCTGCGGTCGAGTACGGAATGGTAACTTAGAATTCTTGAAGACGTCTTACAGCCAGCTTCAGGATGCAAATCCGCTGTGTTAAACAACTTAGGTATTGGATTAAATTCTAATTAACGTTTTCATACCTCTGTATGGGTTCTGGGGTTAATGTTTCTAGCCGATAATTCCAGACAATGATGTTCCATTTTTAGGGTTCCGTACCGAAACGGTGAAACGGGATCCTATTATTAAGACTCCGCTGTCCGTCTGTCACCAGGCTGTATCTCTTGAACCGTGATAGTTAGAAAGTTGAAATTTTCACAGATGATGTATTTCTGTTGCCGCCATAACAAAAAATACTAAAAACAGAATAAAATCAATATTTAAGTGGGGCTCCCATACAATAGAAATGATTTTTGTTGCCGTTTTCATAGATAATGGTACGGAACTCTTCGTGCGTGAGTCCGACTCGCACTTGGCCAGTTTTTTTTTTTTACTTATATCTGGTAGATATTAGATACTTAATGCCGATCCGAACTGTGAAATAGCCCCTTAAAATATTTATTTAATTTTCAGATCTATCTAAAAACATGTTGGATTACTGTTAGTACAATTTAGTTACCTAATCATCATAATAATTCCATTCATACCCACCATTTTTTTTACGGAAATTCATGAGTTATGACTAGAGATCGGATAATCGGATGCATATTTACGTAAAGTTGAGGTGTTGCCTATTATGGAATGCACTTTTGTATCGAAAAAATCCCGGGATCCCGGAATCGACAATTTAGAGTTCTGATTATAGAATTGAATGTATATTTACTTACGTTCAGGTTTTGGCTATTATGAAATGACTGCTGTGTCGATCGCAAAAATCTCGCGATTCCGGAAAATGCTAGCTACTGTTGTAAAGTAGGTTGCCAAATTGGCACAGCACACAGTGACAAACAACTTGGTGCCTTGATTTTCATTAAAAAAATGTTTACAGTAGGTATATAAATTGTTATGTTAACACCGCAAAAGTAACCTTCACAAGAGGGCTGATAAGTCGTTTCATACCATATATCCGATTAGTTTTGCATTCCCGGATTTTATTGAATTCCGGGATTTCAGTTAAGAAAAAATTAATTAAGAAGCCACTTCCATAATTTCTTAGCCAAAAATTAACTTTAGGTAAATATGCATCCGAATATCCGATCTCTAGTTATGACGCTGTAACATAAGTTTCAGCAGCAGTAAGATATTTTAATTATTTGATTATAACAACAATAGTGCCATTCTCTTTCTTGTAAATTGGAGTTACACATCATTTTCGTGTATGCTAAATTGACGCGGAATATATAGTAGTAGAATATATAGTATAGTACTTTAATTTTATTTATTGTAATTTTGTCTTATTATATTGACAAACGAAATCTAATGGAACGTATTCATTGTAGATAGAAGTTTTATATCATATTAGTTTATTTGGCAAAATTGTGTTTATTTGGAATATAATTGACGCTGAATGAACACATTAATTGCTTCTTTTACGATTTTTTCCGTGAAAACTCAAGGAAGGAAGGCTCATAAACAAGTAAAACATTCAACCTATATTTTAGTAATTTTGGCTTTTATTAGAATTTAATTAAACATTTTTAATTTGAGCGTCAAAAGTCCATCGTCGACGGTTTTTCTCGTAAACTGAGTTCATAAAATATTTGTAGTAATTTACATGAAAAGAGAAATATAAATATGTAACTCCAACTTACAAGAAATAATGGCACTATCGTTATTCATAATCAAATAATTAAAATATTTCCCTGCTGCTGAAAATTACAACGTCAAAAATTATGAATCTGCGTAAAAAAATGTAATAGAACTCTTAATTTAGGCAAAACGTCGCTAACATCCATACATTCAAACCAAAGGCCCATTTACAACGAGATAGTTTCTCGCCCGTTTTGTGTCGATAATGTGCTGCCATACTTGGGAGGCGATTATCGAATTCATATATTCACATTTATAATCATAGAAATCATCAATACAACTATCTAAGTTCATGTAATCGTCTGAATGACTATTTCATGAAAATATGACATTTGAAGATTATGCTAACGCTCAAGCCCAGGCGACCAACAATGAGTGACGTTGCCCCATGCCGTCCATCCGGTGTCCAACAATGTTGGACAGCACTGCGGCTTCCATCTCTATATGTACAATAAATTAAAGTTTAATATCCTCTGTGGCATTTTCAGACTATGGTCTGATAAATGCCCATAGAAAAACAGCAGGCGAGCGTTTTTTGTTAACAAGGTCAGAATGACGTCACGCTGTCGGAATGCGAGCAGGGCATAAGGGTTATTGCGTCATCGGCGCGCAGGGCCGAAAAGGAGTTGTATTGTTGATTCCAATGATGATAAGGCTCATTGACAGAGAGAGAGAAGTGAGCCTAAAATATACTACCGAAAACATATACAAACTGCACTGCAGATAGCTTCAGGTCATTTAAGTTTGCCTCGCTGAAGTAGACTACAAACGACTGCTCAGTAGGAAATTTCAAACAAAAACAGCAGCGCGCAATGCCATGCGCGCTGGTGTTTTTGTTCTGTTACCATCCACCGTGAAAACTTAGGTGAAGTCAGCGTGGAGTGAGCTGTCAATAGTGTTAATTCCAAGCAAAAACAAACTCACTTCACCTAAGTTTTCACGGTGAGATTTTTACAGAATCGACCAGCTGATTTCAGGGCGGCGAATTTACGTGAAGTAAATTGTTATTCTTTTTGTTTGTTGTTATTGTTGAAAACCAGCGTCAAGCACTTATATTGTCTGGCATTTTTGCTGAACTGAGTCTTTTTGGCGCAGCAGTGCACACTCCCCTGCTATTTTCTGACATGGCAATTCACACTTTATATGATTTTGTTTTTTTTTTTAATCTGCTGTATAAATTGTGTGCTTTTTAGTCTGTGTTAAATAAATGTATTTCCTTTCTTTTTTTATTTGCTTACCAATGAGTCCTAACATTAATAATTTATTTTTCAGACGCAATTCAACTCAGTTCGAAGCTCCGAAGTACACAATAACTCCCGTCAGACGCAGCGGAAGGATAAGTACGCACTTTAGCTCACACAAACGCACGACAGTACAGGTTTGTACCTCCGTCCGACAAGCCGACGAATTGGTGTTAGGAGAAAAACCTGTTTTTGTACCGAATGGAACCTTGTATGGCACGCCCTAAAATTAGTAAGTGTATAAAGGCCGAGATTAATAATCTCTACTTAGCACGGACTTAGGCTAAGCTGGTCCTAGAAGAGCGGGGACCGCCACATAACGGCCGCAGGGACGGCTGTCATGAAAATTATGGCAGAGGGGTTTGACTTTATGAGGGTAAAAAACGATCTCTAGGGAAACACACCAAATGTAATAAATAACGTTTCAGTGACGTCATTCGCCGGTGAATTGCAGACGCTATAATTATAGCGGTGGCCGCAATTAACGGCCGCAGTGACAGCTCTCATGAAAAGATGACAGCGGAAAAGATTTAAATCTTTAGATTCGCCCTACCGCGTCAAAAGTTATCGTTTCTGTTTCGTTTTGACACCTCTGACACGCAATTACGCAGTGACTACACTTGATTGTCACATAAACGCTAAATAATATTAAGCTCACTCTTCTTAGTATGGACACTTTTTCTTGTGACTAAGTACGGTGAGGGCAAATCTAGCGATTTAAATCATTGAATTAATGTCAAATAACAGATTTTAATAGAGGTTGTTACCCCAAAGCCGGGATTAATCCTGTCACTGTCAAACTATAAGTACAAGATAGAGACGGGAACATGTCTAAGCTAAAGAATGTGCTAAGTACGTTTATCAATATCGACCTAAGAGTTTGTAATTATTAAATTATCTAGCGTAGAGTTATTCTTGCTGGCCAAGCATAGAGTAGTTAGCAAATGGAGTACTAATGTGCAAATAATGTACTTGGCGTATTTGCCCAAATATTCGCGTTACTTGGATCGTTACAAAATACAGGGACCGCGGAACTGCTCCATTCCGGGGGGCAAAGCTTCTTTGATCACCCCCTTCCTTTAATCTCCGGCCCCGGCTTCCTCCGGTCAATTTACTGCAGTTATACATCGAAACAGATGGACTAGGTCCATCAAATTATTAGTCATAATTATAAAAATATTTTATTTACTACTCATAATGCGAAGATTCACTTGACGGTACTGTGGCGATACCAAAGACATTGCGCCTCTCAGCAGTCTGAAGCGAATTCCCTAAGAATATAATTTCAATCTAAACCAAATGTTTCTACCCTATACACGTGCATTAGAAACTGCTGCCTCACAAGGTCATGTTATACCTCTCCGTATGCACGCCGCCACACTGTCTTCATTGCATCTGCTTCTGCCTCATTAAAAACATTTAGCTCTGCTCTCTCCGACAATTTTTCTTACATACAAGCGCTTTTTGATTTAAGAAAAAGGCAAAGCTCTGTGAAGGATAGCACAGAGAAATCTACTTTACCAGGTAGTAAAATTGGAGGGGGCACGCCCCCCGTTTGATTTTAGAAGGGGTATTTGGCCCCCTATACCCCCCACTTCCGCGGTCCCTGACAAAATAATTATGTATATTTAATTAAGTTAATTTTGTATTGATATATGCACAAATACGCCAAGTGTGGTACCAGCATAAGGTAAAAGATGGCTAATACAAGTTAAGAGCGTTTATTCTGAAAGTTGGCCACGTCGCAAATATATGTAAAATATTTACCTTTTTTGATTAATTTGGTAATATTACTGTATGAAAATAAGAAATGTGGCTAGCTATAACATTGAATTTGATGTTGTAACCATTTTAGGTGTAAAAAAGTCATTTGGAATTTGGAATGTTTCCAAATACTTTTTTTTACATGTAAAACTAAATATATTATTCGGTGTTACGATATTAATTATTGCATTTCATAATCAATATTTTAGTTCACTAGCTAGCCACATTTCATATTTCCATACAGTAATATTGCCAAATTAATCAAAACAGGCAAATATTTGACAGCTATTTGCGATGTTGCCAACTTTTAGGATAAACGCTCCAACCAACTTGCATTCGTATCTATCTATTCTTGCCTATAAACATTTATAACTGCAGTCTATTATTGCTACAAAAAAGCAATTACTTTTTGACTGTAGACAAAAATATAAGTTTTAGTACTCCATTTGTTGATTATTCTGTAAGTTTATCTTCGGCTCTGAGGTAAAAATCATAAAGCAATGCTATTTTAATACGCGAAAACATTAGTAAACCGGTACCACTGAACACCTACTGTCGGGAACCACACCATCGCACAGGTTTAATCCACTGATGTCACAGATGAATAAAGATGGTTCACTCCGCATTTTAGGTATGAAGCTACAAGCACGCGGCGGGCCCGTCTTGTCGGGCCAATTCAGTGAGTGTAATGTCGTCAGAAGATCTAAGTCTAAGTTGTGTCGTTTCAAAAGTCCCATTTTCGGGACCCAAAGGGTGAAATGGGACCCTATTACGAAGAAACCGCTGTCCGTCTGTCACCAGGCTTTATCTCATGAACCGTGATAGTTAGACAGTTGAAATTTTTACAGATGATGTATTACCTGTTGCCGCTATAACAACAAATATTAAAAACAGAATAAAATAAATATTTATACAACAGACATGATTTTTTTGCAGTTTTTATAGATAATGGTACGGAACCCTTCGTGCGCGAGTCCGACTCGCACTTGGCCGGTTTTATTTAAATTATTTTGCGTGGTGAAACATCTGTATTTATCTGTGGTATATCCATAGTTTTTCATACCTATGTATGAAGTTGAATTGTTTCGTCTGTTGCCTAAAATTGAAACAGTAATTCCATTTTCACATTATTAGACAACTCATTTTCATGACGCGTGTATTCCTTTAAGGGTTAAGGCTTATCCAAATAGAACGCGTATTTAGCGTGCGTTAGAGCGCTAGCCTGACGCCGCGCTATAACGCCGAATTGTATTGTTACCATGGTCTAAAAAATCAAGGTCTGGCAATCCAAAAGTGACACATGCTTTCGTCACTATCCAGTTGCCACTTTATTGCACCAAAACACGAATTAAGGAAAGATTTTCAGTCAAAATTCCGTTAAAAAATATATACAAAGCATTAAAATTGTCGTTTAGTTTGTCTAATCAAACATATACCAACGTAATTGTTAATTAAAACCTCATTGTTTTATCGGATTCGCACAGGTATTAAAGGTGGTTGGGGAGTTATGATTACACACTACTGGTAACACAGATGTGATGACGTAGCCTTGTGTCTCCCACGTGACCACTGTGTCTCGGAATGCTATACCTGGCGAAGGCGATATTCTGCACCATGTATTGTACTATGATGTACGTTTACTCTCAAACAGAGCACAGGCGCTAGCAAAGCCGCGACACTAGCATTGCGTGCTGTACTTAGCGCTCTGACGCGCGCTAAGTACACGTTCTCTTTGGCGAACTCTTTTGGGCAGATTATCAAACTGAACAACTCCCTGGGACCAACATCGTAGTCGAGATAAAATAAGCAGCCATCTCGTACATTTGCGCGAGTATTTATTGAAGTTTTGTATGGGGTTTTGGTCCCGTGGAGAAATTTGTTCAGTTGGATTGTCTGTTCTACACCCTTATATTTGACCATACATTTCTACCATGCTGTATATCACACCCACATTATGCATGTATTCGACAATAAAATTACACCAATCATGTTCTTATTATTTTTAGTTAATTATATAATAATTCTTTGTTTTAATAACGATAAGTTTGTAAATATATTTTCGCTTCTGGATAAGCAAATAGTATACAATTTATTTTCTTATCACCAAAAATGTACGCTTAAAACGTTATGTTAATCTTTCTTTCTCTCGCTCTATTTCTAGTGAATAAAAGACTTATATTTTTATAATTTAACTGTTTTATTTTCTACCCATAAAATTAGAATAATAGAAATTAAATGAAATTGTTTATTCTGTAAATAGGATATTGGAATCACTTACAAGTCATCTTAAAAAAAAAAGTATAGATGGGTTCGGCGTTTCCTATCTGACTACTCTGAGAAGAAAGGCCGAAACAAACTCAGAGGTCACAGTCTCTTTTAAAGTCCAGGCATAATCTTGGTCAGGCCATACGAGGACCATGTAGATTAGTCTGAGATGGTCTTTTGAGAAAAGAACCACACAGATTTGAGTGGAACAGGTCCACTCAAATCTATCAGTCAGTGCAAGCATTTGTCATTAATCGTGGGTGGTGGTAATAGGATCTGTACATTTCATTCAATTAGTTAGCAAAACTCCGCAGACCGACTGATTTGAAATATCAGTTGAAATAATCTATGGTTTTTGTGTTAACTACACAGACTTGATGGGTATCATCCATACCTAAACACGATAAGAGTGCTAACACATTGGGACGCCATGGTGACGTCGCCGGCTACGTATCGAAATGTATGACAGTTAACCAGCACAACTGATGGGGTCCGCTAGGGCCGACCGGCTGATGCCTCCCAGGATCGCGGGAAAGTCCGAAAGGGTTAACATGGCCCTTGGCAACACACAAGCAACTGAATGAACACGGATGGGTTGTAGTCAGTAAGAGTCTCACACGCCCTCCCTCCGCCCAGAGCGGGAGAAGTTAGGTATTTGATATTTTCCCACCCAAAAAAAAAAAGCCCACGACCGACCGGCCGAAAAGATCATCGTTTAGAAGACCTCTTCATAGTCCTAGTCTAGGTACAAAATTGCAGCGAGTCGCGTCTAACCCCAAAGCAGAACTAGTCTTAGTTCGTAGCGTTTTCGCTGGGTAGCACTGTTCTGTCAGTCGCCACTTTGAACTCTATTAGTAGGTAAGTTGAATTAGGCTTTTTTCTAAAATAAGCAAGCCAAGGGGGCAACATGACGGCATGGAAGGAGGGACAAGTTATACCTAGTGAACGGTGTGTAGTGAGTGTCTGCTTTTCCCCTTGGGAAAAGACGTCATGAAAATCAAAACAACATTAAGAACACCGCCATCTAGTAATATGCATCGGAACTGCGTACGTAAGAATACTGTCAGTGAACATCAATAGGGAGAAAAATACTTTTGGAAGTAAGTGTATCGATTGATTAAAATATCTGGTGTAAAATTCATAACACAGGAAAATGTCTAAGTCAATTATAAAACGCAAAACTTTTAAAAAAGTGAGTCAAATATTTTAAAGTGGCAGCACCAACCAATCAAGTTTTGATTCGTCGACCGTCGTGTCGTGAATCGTGATGAATCTATGTGAATCTACCACTCACCAGTTTCATTCATTTTCGTTCTCTGCCCTGTGTCGCGTGTCGGTGACAGGTCGAGTGACAGGCGAAAGACAATTTTTCGAATTTCTGTGCCTTTGTGCGGCCCAATTTTGTTCTCGGTTTGTTGTGTTTGTATAAAATAATAGATTAAAAGATCCTACATTGTTATCCTAGTTATAATTTTGGTGCTGTGCTGTGTTCTAAAGGATTTATAATAAGTCAGCTGTGGAACAGCTGATTCTGTTGTGAATATCCAATTTTGGTGAGTTTTAATTGTAATTTATTTCTTTTTTTATTAAAGAAATAATTATTAATACAATATTATTACGATTTTCATCTGTTCTGAGTTAAAAGTATCTCACTATCAATCGGCAATTCTATTTATGGTACGCACCGATTTTTTATTGCACAAGTTTTTGCAAAAAGGTTGTTTCCGATTTCAAGTTCAATAAAAAGTTCTTAGAGGTTGTTGCCTGGTTGTTGCTATGGACGGTGCAAGAAAAAAAAGGGTTTGCGAAGGATTGCTATGGATTTTTTGCTCAACTTTTTGCAAGTTTTATTTAAAAAAAGTTTTTCAAACGTTTGTCAACAAGTAATGTTTATACTCGACTGTGAATGATCAGACAGAACAGAAGGCGGGTTATATTTTTGTCAATTTGTCGCAAGTTGGTGTAAAAATTGATGATTGGTAAAATAATTAGTTGTTTTTCCGAATACGAATTACCTATTTTATAATAGTTACTTGCTGTGTGTATTATTATTACCTACGTATACTTTGCGAAGAGTTCAATTTTATTCCATGCCATGCTATGCTTTGTCGTATTTTTGTAAACAGTTTCATTCATTCATGGGATTTATGAGTAGGTACAGAGTACAGACGACTTAGCCCAGGTTCGCACGGAGGTCAAAATATTGCGGCGGGATTTTATCGCGCACTGGATTTTCAACTCTCGGTGTTGAGCCGAGCGTTGACCCCAGTAGCTCACCTCCGCTGCGAAACCTTAGCAGCGAAACCTCTGTAGTTAAATTCAATAGACTCGCGTCATGTTCCGCTACTCGAATCGGATGAGAGTAGCGGAAAATGTCGAATCGGATGAGAGTAGCGGCAAATGACGCGAGTCTATTTAACTACAGCGGTTTCGCTGCTACGGTTTCGCGGCGCCAGGTGTGCTACAGGGGTGAGAATCCAACGCACGAAAAAAAAAACGCCGCGGGAAAAAATCGCTCGTAACTACGATCGCCGCCGGTCCCTTTCACAGGGAGGACTTGAGTCACATTCCAGCACTCCCGGCAGCGTAAATACAAAGGCGGGTTCAACGCAGACACCTATAGTATTAATTCCGTTAGATTATACAGGTAATACAGGTTACCATGTAACCTAGCGAGGACGCCAGATTCTACCCTGTAAATTGTAACTCTTTACGATTTATCCCTGAATATTGTAAAATGCCTATATTTATTGTAACAGACTGTATACCACACTTTTTTTTGGAAATAAAGTTATTTTATACTATCGAAAAATGGTGAACCGGGTGAAATGGGTTTGTGAACTACCTACCTGCGCGTGAGCCGAGCGAGCGTTGCCGCGGTAGCAGCCAGCTGCTTCCAAATTGCTAGCAGCTAGGCAGGCTAGACGTTTGAACCACACTTAACTTTAAGCAACGTTTATAAATAAACCCCTTTGTATCAGCGCAAGGTGCGTTACGTTACATCGTACAGATAGATCGAAAAATGTTGTACCTACTCTCCATCTAGCTCTTGGACTATTCCTTATAAATTGAACTCATTACCTTAGATAATCTTCTTAACTAAGACCCGACAAAATTTTACAGAAAACGGATCTTTGCTAGGTCCCTAGCTGTTGAGATTAAATTGGGCCAAGCTGGGGAGATGCTCCCCAGATCGGCCACCTATAAATCCTTATAACTATAACCATAGATATATTAATATTTCTGTGACTATAACTGATAGGTATTTGGCGACAAATTTCGACTAATTAGCGACAATTTTTTGTGTTGTCAACACTAAAATCCCTGATGGTGGTCATGCCAGTGTCAGTCACACAACGCTAAAACATGTACCTAAGTAATATAGTTGAATGTCGCGTGCGGTCTTTGATCGTGTTCGAGCACGGAACTAAATGGCGTAAAGGCTCGTGCAGACCAGCGCGACGCGACTCAAACAATACAATTTCTAAAAAAACTTCACGGTATAACAATAGCCGTCCGTCGTCGCGTCGCGCTAGTCTGCACGAAGCTTAAGTCTCAATTCTATTTTTTTTTTTCGTTTGTACAGCACTTAGTAATTGATCTAGAGAAAAATATTTTTTTGGCTGGATAATAAAATAAACTATATTTTCTTAATTCCTATTTTTCTATTTTGTTATTTACCTGTGTTTCACGAACTGTGTCCAAATAAATATCATTCTTTCTTTCTTATGTGAATAAGTACCTACTTATTTTATTTAAATCATCTTTAAAAAGAGACATGATTTTACAATAAAAAAATAATCGAGCGAAAATGTACAATTAATTGATCAATTAACATGAAAATGTATAATTATTATTGGAAAAAAAAGATCAAATAAATCATATAAGTACTAAAGTTCCATTTTGATTGTATTCGTCACTGCAAATTAATATACCCTCCTCTTAAGTATTTAAATTAGGCTGAGAATCAGCACTTCTCGAACATTAAAATAACATTTAAAGACAGTCCCCCAAAACGCCCGCCCTTCTCAATTTCCTAGTGCTTTAGCTGGGAAGAAGAAGTGGCCCAACGCCCAACTAAATCTCCAGCACAAGATAGAGCAGGAACCCAAGACGTTGAAAATACCAACGGTCGTGTTCCCTAGGCCAGCATTACATGATTCGGGATGGACAATGTGATTTCTCGATAATACGGAACCGAAGTTATCATCTGTTGGGTCGGCTTCCAGTATAACCAGATGCAGCTGACTACCAGTAATTTACATGGTGGGACTGCCTAACTGACGTCCATGACACAGTAACTGAGTAACATGGTTGTCAGACGCTTGGACTACCCGTAAAGACTGCCAAAGATCTATGAATGACAGCCTGGACCAACGGCTGAGCGTTCATCCATAAAGTTGGCAACGTCGCAAATAGCTTTAAACTTCCGTTTATTAAGAATCTGCACCAAAAACTTACATATTTTTATGTAACTAAATAAAATTGTAACTTACAACTACATATTTGTAAATACTATATAAGTATCTATATATGTATAGATACAGGAGTTTTCTACATGACAGCATTTACAATTGTGATAATTAAGTTATTAAAGAAGGTTTATTAATTAAAGACCACATGTTGTAAAACTGAAAAAAAAAAACACGTTTTTACAACATTGTAGACCAAAACAAAAGCGAGCGCGACAAGCGTAGACCTTCGATCAACCCGGCTGTTATCATTTCTCTCATAAATCCACGGTCTGCTAACGATACTGTGAAGTGCCGTCTGTAATGTAGCCAGCCATTGACAGTCATTGGGCACCATTCCAATCCCGTACTAAGAATTTTCCGTCAACAAAATATTCAAATAAACTTTTTCCTTGACTGACATTTCAAGGTTTTGTTTTTTTTACCTTAATTCTCATTTATGTAACGTAAAACATATTATACATAATATAATATACTAGCTACTGCCCGCGACTTCGTTCGCGTGGAAGTCTAAGACTAAAATATCATGACTTCATGACTAACGAATTTAAATACCTATAAGGTTGCCACCGTTTTTATATCAAATAATATAGTATTTTCGAAGCCATTGCCTGTAAAAATATAGTCGAAGCCGCAAAAATATAGTGGGTAGGACCTATATTTAAAAACATTATCATTATTTAAAATATGCATATTTTTTGCTATTATGAACCTTTATTAACAGGTTCTGTTTTTGAAATGTCTCATAACAATTTTTACACTCATAGGGCTACAAAATTTTATGAGATCCTGGCCCTATTGCGATCATTTCTCCATTTTGTATCGAGATAAAAATATAGTAGTTTCGCCTAATATTTTTTCTTTAGAAATATAGTATTTAGGCCTCTAATATAGTAGGATATTATAATAGTGGGGTTGGCAACCCTAGTCCCGAGGCGGTCGAGGCTGTAAACCGCCCCGTGAGTTTAAATAAACATAATAGTGGAACTTGTATCTTTATACTAACTTAACTTACAAACGTTCACGACAAATCTGTGTACGGAGTTAACTACTACAACCCGTACACAAATAGAGTGATAATTTATAGCCTATACATTGACCAGACTTTTAAGGAATACTTGTGCAAAATTTGAGCAGTCTTTAATTAGTAGTTTTTCGATTAATCCAGACAAACGAACAAAAATTCTAAAAATCTATATTTTGGGCATTAGAATCTCCCACATCTCGGATCAATTACCTCCTTTTTTTTTTCAAAAATATATCAATGTACAGTTTTGACTTCAATACGATTTGATTATACTTAAGAAGATACCGTATTTGAGAGAATCGTGGCTTAGTAACAGATCAATATTTGCGCAAAAGTTAAAGCTTCCACGAATGGCGATAGGTACCTACTAATATGTACGTCATCAGATGCACTCAGGGTACGACGTACCTGGACGCTGGACAGTCGGCCCCACATCTCCTTGCTGTCTAGCTAATACCTACCTATAAATTATACCACAACAAGAAAACAGTGGTGGCCTATTGCAAACGGGCCTTGACTAACGTGTCGTAGGTCGTGGGTTCGAACTCAGACAGGCACTCTACTTTGTGTAAATTATTTCATCACCACAGCTCTCAAAACGGTGAAGGAAAACATCGTGAGGAAACCGGCACGTCCTAAAAACTTGAAGGCATCTACCAGACAGTCGTTACGGGTCGTCAGAAGCCAAAAAGAAGTCAGAAGAAAAACTGACAACCAGTCTTACCAAGGGGTATCGTATTACCCTGTTACTGGGTTGTGGAGGTCAGATAGGCAGTCGCTTCATGTAAAATATTATGCATTGCATCCTGTTAGACTGGGAGCCGTACCTACCCAAATCAAGTTTGGAAAAGGCTAGGCAGATTGAACTACCTATGTAGATGTCACATGCCCAGGCCCGCGTGGTGGATTACTGCCCGATACCTCTCACAGAAAAGAGAACTGTATCGTATGTGGGGATACTATAGGCTGGTTATGGTAAATTCTATTCTTATATTTCGTGCTGATATAAGAAAAGAAGAAGTTGCTCTTGTCATGACTGGCGTAGATGGGTGCTCAGCTTGCGAATAGGTACCTTAAAAAGTAATTTAGGTAGATTTCCTTACGTTGTCAACACAGAACGGCAGAACCATAAACAGTACATTACTGCCGCAGCCTGCCTCTGCTTCGCCTAGGCCACATTAATTCACGTGAGTCCATCAGTGCAATGGCCAAGGCTTGTATTAGTAGATTTTACAACAAGTGCACAAAACGAACCAGTTTTATCCGAGACTTTTAGCAGCCCGAGACGAAGGTGAGGGCTGATAGTAACGTCGAGGATAAAATGGTTTTGTGGACGAGTTATAAACTCTGCTTTTCACTTCGATTGCGAGGAAATAAAACAGCAGTATAACATAACATTTCTTTTAAAATTCAAAGTAGGTAAAATTAGTACAGTTTTGAATATTGAAGAAAATTGTTTTTCCCGATAATAACGGTATTTTTCTGAATTTTACGACATTGATATTAGGCTTGGGCTGCAGACCTTTATAGCCTACTATTAAATTAATTATGTAATAATAATTTTCTTAAATTAATTAAATAACCTTCCGTACGTACTTGAATTTCAATTTTAATATCTTTTATGTCTTAAAAAACACTTATGGCAAATAAATTAAAGTAAATATTATAAAATAACAAATTCTATCTATGAACTTCTTATTGTATTTGGCTGTATGACTCATTTTCTTTGCCATGATAAAGATACAATTATGAGTAGATACGTTAATGCACTAGTGCACAAATTCGATTTTGTAAATACAATTTAAAATTTCACAAATAAGCACTTTCAGAGCATGAGAAGTGATATAGTACTTTTTTCTCAAATAATGCACGGAAATTCAAACATAGTTAATTAATTAATTTGAGTGAATAAATATAAGTACATATTATCATTATCAAAAATTATGAATTCCAGAATCAATTTTATTTGTATCTTTCTTACTACGGCTCTATTTCTCTGGTTGTCATTGTGTCGAAGAAAAAAGTTCGTTCCTTTTTAAATTACACGTTAAGCCTCGTTCAGACCAGCGCGACGCGACTCGAACAATACAAATTCCAAGAAAACTTCACGGTATAACAATAGCCGGTGTCGCGTCGCACTAGTCTGCACGAAGCTTTATACCTGTATGATGCAGCATTTCATAGTCATTTATTCGGCCACTAAACACGACAGATATGGATTTTCATACAAACATTGCAGGCCGCCTGCTCGCATTTAATAAGTATTTGACCAGCTTTCTAATTACGCAACATATTTTCGTAAACGATAAAGACAAATCTGTTTCATTTTGACAGTTCAACAACATTCATTGCGTTATTTACGTTGCTCTGCAGTTTTTTTTTCGAACTTACGGAGCAATGGATTAGAAATCTGTTTCAAACCGATTCAGATTCGGATTGATTTTGCATTACGTAATTAGGGTACAGTACATCATTTTCGATTTCTCTCGAAGAAGGTTGTCAAAATAATCATCGAATCCCAAGCATGTTTGAGATTTAAAATCTATTCCGAATTATAAAGTAGTCGAGAACAAATCTGATCTCATTAATTATTTCGGTTTTTGTTACACAATATTAACATAACACACATGATTAAATTCATACTAAACTTTTGTCAACACCGCGACGTTTTTATTGTAATATAGGTAGTTATCTACAGTAGATAAGCTGCATAAAATTTAATTTACACAACCTAAATACCTACACATCGTTTAAAAGTAGGTACGAAACAAATAGTAGGTAACTTACGCATCGGGGTTTCCCGCGCAGATTGAGGAAAATGATGCTCAAAATATAAATGAAATTCATGCGAAACGCGGTCATTGCGATCTGGTACTTTTGTCTGGTGTATCCTCTTCCTTGAAAGATACGTTACTAATTTACATACTCAGCGTACTTGAACAGAGGCCCTAGTGTGAATTCAAATTCAAAAGTCATTTAATTCAAACTAGGCTGAGAATCAGCCAAACTTCGAACGTCAAAATTACTTAAGACAGTCCCCCAAAACGCCCACCCTTCACCACTTCCTAGTGCTTTCGCTGGGAAGAAGTGGTGCAACAAACTCTCCAGCAGCACAACTGTCTGTTCAGTTAGAAAAAAATGATTCTCTAAAATAGTACTTATGCAAAATAATTTACATTACGCACAACAAAACATCATTTAAATTTTAAATTAATAGCCTTAGGACAGCTAGCACACGCTAATATACCAACCAAAATCATCGAGAACAACACTCAGGCAGAAATAAAAATAACTAAACGTAAACAATATCTAAATAAAAGCCTCCAGGCATAAAGGGCGTGCCCGCTTACATATAGCTGTAACTAGAAGTTGTAATTGATAAACTAGGACAATCGAGGTAAAATAAATAATTGTCGAGGTGTGTTTCTTTTAACCATCTCGACTTTACGCATCGACCGCGTTCGGCGCTCCGATTGGCAGCCAGCCGGCCTTCACCAGTGAAGGTTTCATATAAATTGTTTCGCCACGAGGCTTATTGCTATAAACCGCATGCATAAAAATAAATAGATAACTACTTACTATCCATTGAATAATTCCAATCTAGATTTCTGAAGGTCTTTATTAGATCTTCACCAAAATGTGATCGTCCGCAAAACGATGTGACAATCGACCAACCATTTTGAAGGGAACCGAATGTTCCAAGACCTAACTCTTGCGACATCATCAGCGAAAGAAAAACATAAAATATGCTCCGAATTGAAAGTTAATATCGACGAACCTCTTTGTCGATGTTAGCTATCCTAACTAATAGGTAAAAACGTGTTTGTTTGTTACGCTTTCACGCTACAACGGCTGAACGGATTTGGATGAAATTTGGCACATGGGTAGACCATGACATGGATTAGGACATAGTGTATCTGTGTATTCTTTTTATTCCGATATTCCCACGAAATCGAGACTAAAGCTTCGTGCAGACTCGCGCGACGCGACGCGACACCGGCTACCTATTGTTATACCGTGAAGTTTTCTTAGAAATTGTATTGTTCGAGTCGCGTCGCGCTGGTCTGCACGATCCTTTATGCGGGTAAAACCGCAGGGCGCAGCTCGTTAGGTTTATGGAAGGGGAATAACAGTCTGTCTGTGACCGTGCATCATACTCATTCGTTTGTAGTACACAATCAATTTAGAATCATTTGTCTTAATTGTTCCAGCTGTTCGCTTATTGGCCATTGCTTTCATTTGAACTTATTCATTGAAGCTTGAACTTTTGTGTATGTACTCATGGTTCTGAGAACCCTTTTGCCAAAGATATAATTATATGTCTAGATAGACAGTGAAACCAGTGAACCTGTCGAAAAAAATTGTGACAACTGTTAGCCGCAAAATGCACGCACACTTGAAAAGCACAATGATGACTCGCCTGGGTCTTAACTTAACGTAGGTTTTGGTTATAACGACTATCGGCTTTAACAACCGTAATCCGACGGTCCCTTCGAAGTCATTGTAAACGCTTTTGACTACGTGACAATGCAGATACTCATGTCTGGCGGATAGATAAGTAAATAATGTATTGTATGTTTACATATTATTATTTGTTACTAGCTGACCCAACAGACATTGTCCTGTCCACATTTCAATAATTCATACAACAATCCTATGGTAAAGCCATTTTAATTTATTTCCCGAATTTTCCAATTATCTGGGAAACTCCAATTATAAAAACCTAATTCAAACGTTTTGAAACAAAAACAAATTTGCAAAATAGTATATGACGTCACACCAGGGGTGGGGGAGATGTCTCCCCCACCTCTGGTCTTTGTATGAACAAAGGCAGGACATTCCATATCACACGTACGTAGTCGTTCTAAACATATCTTCGAAACTTTCCAAATGCCTTTTTTACACTTATAATGGTTCCATCAAATTCAGTGTTATAATTGCAATTAATTAATATTCTACTAGTTCGCTAGTTATCCATCCTACTAATATTATAAAGGCGAAAGTTTGTGAGTGTGTATGTTTGTCTCTTCTTCACGCTAAAACTACTGAACGGATTTGGATAAAATTTGGCACACAGATAGTTTATAACCTAGATTAACACATATTATACTTTTTCACCTCAGCACCTCAAACAAGCAGGTTTTGCTGTCAAAAAACAGTGAGCAAAATTCGATTTTGCTGCGAGCGTGAGACAAGGTAACTTTTTAATTATTTTTTTTTAAATGCCGTGAACATTGTTGGGTCTACTCACGAAATTCTAAAGATTTGAACTTCAATTAGTTTTGTCACTTTCACTTCGATACGAAAAAAACGAGAGATAGAAACAAGTCGATTCAAACTTCGATTTCAAAATTCCATATCTAGTATGCCCAAAAAAGAAACAAACAATAAAACGTTCGGATTCACTTAACAACAACCTTATAATTCCAAATCATCTGATAAGGTTTTATTTTAATTCTGTTTTTTTTTTGGAACGAATTTCTACATTCGGCTTGCGGTAAGAGTGCATTGGCAGAAATCGTCACGGGAAAAGGCGCTTGCGACTGTCTTCTTCTGATTAAAAGAGAAAGAAAGACGAAGTGAGATAGTAAGTGTGAATTTGGTCAAAATGCAAAATACAAGATGGCGAATGTGAAAATTTTCACATTTTTCATAATGGGTGTCGTTTTCATAGTTTTCAAGGGTGCTAAAGCCGATCGTGAGGTGAAAATGTAAATCCAAGATGGCGGCTGCGAAAATTTTCAAATTTTACTTCATGGGTATCGTTTCTATGGTTTTCCCTATCTAGCTGTTACTTTTAATAAATGTGTTGATTTAGGAACTTTTCCTGACCTCATGAAGAGTAGTAAAGTCATACCATTATTTAAATCAGGTAATAAAAATGACGTTGGCAATTTCAGGCCTATTTCTATATTACCAGCATTTAGCAAAATATTTGAAAAGTTAATACTCAAGCAGTTGCTAAGACATTTTAATTTAAATAGCCTCCTTCATAATGAACAATATGGCTTTACAAAGGGTCGCTCCACTACAGATGCGGGTGTTGCTTTGCTGAAACACATATTTAACGCATGGGAGAACTCGCAAAATGCTATTGGGGTTTTCTGTGATCTCTCCAAAGCCTTTGACTGCGTGCACCATGACACGCTTTTGCGTAAACTGCGACATTACGGTGTGCAAAACGAAGCTCTCAACGTTATAAATTCTTATTTACATAATAGGTCCCAATGTGTAGATGTTGATGGTGTGAAATCGTCCGGGCTACCAGTTCAGTTAGGTGTACCTCAAGGCTCAATACTGGGTCCATTCTTGTTCTTAGTGTATATCAATGATTTACCATTCTATGTAAAGGGTATCTGTGAAGTTGTACTGTTTGCAGATGATACTTCTCTTATTTTTAAAGTAGACAGGAACAGACAAGATTTTGACGATGTAAACAGTGCACTCTCAATGGTTACGGGTTGGTTTACGACAAATAACCTAGTTCTCAATGCCAAGAAAACGAAATGTGTAAAGTTTGCCCTTCCAAATGTTAGAAATCTAGGACCCAACATCGTCTTAGATACAGAGGTGCTTGAAACCGTAAACTCGGCAGTGTTTCTGGGCATAACAGTAGATGCCAAACTTCAGTGGGGGCATCATATATCTAGCCTAGCGGGAAGGCTCAGTTCGGCCGCCTACGCCGTCAGGAAAGTAAGACAATACACTGACGTTGATACAGCTCGGTTAGTCTATTTTAGTTATTTCCATAGCGTTATGTCCTACGGTATTCTGCTGTGGGGCAAAGCTGCCGATATTCAAAATATATTTGTCCTTCAAAAACGAGCTGTTCGAGCAATTTACCAGCTGGGTGCCAGAACTTCTCTGAGAGATTTTTTTAAAGATATTGGTATCCTCACTGTTGCATCACAATTCATTTTCGCCAACATTCTATATATTAGGCAAAATATACACTTGTACACTAAAAACAGTGACATTCACAATGTTAACACAAGAAACAAGGACAAACTACGAGCTCCCTTTCACCGGCTACATAAGGTTCATAACTCATTTGTTGGGCTTGGTATAACCTTTTACAACAAGCTACCCTCTTCTTTGCTAGATTTGCCTTTTAATGCGTTTAAAACTAAAGTAAAATCCAACCTTTGTTCAAAGGCATACTATTCTATCAACGACTACTTAAATGATAAGAATAGTTGGTCGCTGTGATTGGCTCAAGACAATGTTTATGTTCTTTCTCCAGAATTAGCCTACCTACTGACAGGTTATATAAGCTTAGGTAAATTGTTCATTTTATTTGACTTTATATGTCAATTTATTTTAATTTTATTATTTTTTTTGTTGACATTAACTACTCATTAGAATGATTTTCATGAGTTGTATCGCAATATGTGGTTAGCTAGCGACCTCGACAAACTGATCATATTTTTTTATTTTTTTTTTTTATTTTTTTTTCCTGAAAAACTGGCAGCAAGTTCGTCATGCTCCCTTAGATGTCACTGCTTGCGGTAGCGTCGGGGGTCGGGTTGCCTCCTTCCCTCAAATATGGCGAGGGGGGTAATGGCTGATCTTTGCGTTAAGCTCGTGAACGGGTGCTGCTTGTGGTGACTGGTCGTCTTGCTGATCATGGTTTTGTTATTGTTATTAGTAATTAACTGTTTATTTATTTTACCTCGATGGTCCTAGGTTATCAATTATAACTCTAGTTACAGCTATATGTAAGCGGGCACGCCCTTTATGCCTGGAGGCTTTATTTTCTTTTTTAGATATTCTTTACGTTTAGTTATTTTTATTTCTGCTTGAGTATAGATCTCGATGTTTTTGGTTGGTATATTGGCGTGTGCTAGCTGTCATATGGCTGATAATTTATAATTTAATGTTTTGTGTTGTGTTATGTAAATTATTTTGCATAAGTACTATTGTATAGAATCATTTTATTTTTCCTAATTGAACAGACAGCTGTGCTGCTGGGGAGTTTGTTGCGCCACTTCTTCTTCCCAGCGAAAGCACTAGGAAGTGGTGAAGGGTGGGCGTTTTGTGGGACTGTCTTATGTAACTTTGACGTTCGAAAAGTGCTGATTCTCAGCCTAATTTGAATAAATGACTTTTGAATTTTGAATTTTGAATTTTGAATTTTTCAAGGTTGCTAAAGCCAAAAGTGAAGTCAAAATGTAAATCCAAGATGGCGGCTGCGAAAATTTTCAAATTTTTCTTCATGGGTATCGTTTCTATGGTTTTCAGGGTTGCTTAAGCCGATAGTGAAGTCAAAATAAAAATCCAAGATGGCAGCTGCGAAAATTTTCACATTTTCGTCATGGGTGTCGCTTTCATAGTTTTCGAGGGTACTAAAGCCGATGGTGAGGTCAAAATATAAATCCAAGATGGCGGCTGCGAAAATTTTCACATTTTCGTCATGGGTGTCGTTTTCATAGTTTTCGAGGGTACTAAAGTCGATAGTGTGGTCAAAATGTAAATCCACCAATGTCAATTCTGTGTTGTTTTGTGTCAATTCTGTTGGCGTCAAGCAAACTTCCTCGTCGCTAGAATCACTCATTTTAGTTTTTTCACTTGTTTTCAAGTTTCTTGTTTTTAATATACCTAAGGTTTAACAATGACGTGAAAAAATGCCGCGTAAAGAACCGCGTACAAAGCAAATTGAAAAAAGAACACCAAGAAGGTCCCGAGTCTGAGTTTTTAACAAATTAAAAAAAAGTTGTATGATATATTCGGCACCATAGAGGTAGCAGTAAATAGGTTTAATGTTTTTTTTTAATTCACAAACTTAGTGCACACGATGTTCTAAATTCAATTTACTTTATCCTCTAGAGAATAAAAACGGCTTTTCCACTCAGATACTGAAGATTAAAAATACTCTTTCCGAGATGGTGGGATGAAAATAACTATTTATCCCGATATTCCCAAGGGATCGAGACTTATGCGGGTGAAGCCGTGGGTTGCACCTAGTATTTCATATTTCCATACAGTCATCATTTCAGCTGAAAGACGTCCACTGCTACAGTAATATTTCCAAATTAATCAAAACAGCGAAATATTTGACATCTATTTGTTCGAATAAACGCTAATAAATGTCATCTCTGAGTTTGTTTTGATGTGTCTTCTCATCGATAACAAATTATCAGTTTTTTTTAGCTTCAAAATATTTTAATGTAATAGTTTTGTTACCTAGAAAACTAGAATTAATTAAATAGTTGTTGACACCGAGAAGCTACACAATTATCTAGTTACTGTTTTTATTTTGGTAAATACTGGCACCAATTCGCTGGTTGGTCTGCAAAAAATAGGTACGTACCTACTTGTAGGTGTATTTTATTTTTCACATTTAAAAACTAATACAGAAAGAAAACAGTAGATATACAGCTAAAGTATTTAGGTATGTATGCTGTGTGTAATTGTAATGGTGTGTGTGTTGATAGTGTCTCTGGAAGTTATACCGGAGCATGTACCTATTTATTTATGTGGATGTACCTATGTGAAATAGAATAATAAATTAATAAATAGAGATATGTATCCGTACTTTATTTTTATTTTTTTTATAGCTTTATATGTAGCCGTGTGTACTAGTACTTGTCAGAAACATATTATAGGTAATAATTTTCCATGGTTTTTCTCAGTGAATGGCTATAACCGTACAAGGTCGCCCCTGTCACTTTTACTTCCTAGTATAATAGCTCTTCCGTGATTCCAGTTCTGTTAGCTATTATTGTCTAGCTTTTACCGCTACTTCTTGTGTAAATTGTTTTTAAATATCCAGGCGAACTACCATGGCTTAGACATAGCTTCTTATTCACAACAGTTCGACACGCTGCCGTGCCGAATCGTATATCAATCAATGTAATCGAAGGCTCTAAACGCTCTGTTCACAAATCCGAAACCCGTCTTTTTGTCAGTTTTAAATAGACGACAAATATTCTTCCGTCCTGGGGCCTTATTATGAAGTATTAATGCCATCATTTTTCCACTGGGATAAAAGGATGGTGCCAGCGGCCTTGTATAGCTCCGTCTCTCACTCACACTGGAATAATTGTGGCATTAATACGTCATAATACGGCCCCTGGTACCTATTTGCTGTTGGGGCAAGGCAGTGAGGGTTTTCTGAAATGACGTTCACCGGGCGGTAGCACTGAGACGTCCGGGCATCTGTCAAAAGTGTCAGTGTCAACAAGTATCAATGTCAGATTGACGACTTTTTTTTGAAAGAATGAAACGATTGATGAACGTTTTCATAATATTTTTAGTTCATTGTCGAAATGGAAGACCTCTTGTCAAAGTGGTGCCAACTGGTGGCGTGAATTTTCCCCTGAAACCTCATTGAGGTCGAAAATGCTGGCCTGTGAATGCTGGTCTATTCAGAACCCGGAAAACCGAATGAAATGCAGTTGTACTGTAATGTAGTATTGCTAATTAGTTTAAAAGTGATTATTTATCAAAGCTTCCGCGTACTTATTACATTATTTCTGCTTTCGTACTTATTAGATTACTTCTGGTCTCGTGCACAAAATAGATGCTATTTTTGCACTGATT
The DNA here is from genome assembly GCA_963853775.1 of Xanthia togata. Lineage (NCBI taxonomy): Eukaryota > Metazoa > Arthropoda > Insecta > Lepidoptera > Noctuidae > Xanthia > Xanthia togata. The sequence continues at coordinate 5,020,903 of OY970817.1, read as the reverse complement.
CGAATTTACAACTGACTTGGTTCTGCGCGACGTGACGGCGCGACGCGACACCGGTAAATTGTTCTACCGTGAAGTTTTCTTAGAAATTGTGTTGTTCGAGTCGCGTCGCGCTACTAATAATACGCGCGATTGTATTGTTGGCTTTAAATTATCTTCCCCTGTTCCTTTTGCCATTTCTGGGATACCATCACGGATATCGGATACCATTCTGTCACAACTTTACTTCCCTTGCTTGCATGGGAAGACGAATTTAAAGCTCACAGCGGGTCCAAATTGGAAAAGAGTTGCGAGAAATAGGACTCTCTGGAAGTTGTTAGAGAAGGACCATGCCAAAAGGCACACTGAACTTGAGACACTCACTTGTGTGAAGTGAAATGGCAATAGTATCAAACCCTAGAAGGTGGAATGACAAGCTCATTTCATCTAAGTTTTCACGGTGTGTTTCAGAATCAGTATCAACCATCGATATCCGTGGTATCAAATCAACGTACCACTTGTGCGAAGTGCATGTAACTTAGCTAGGTACATCTTTTTACTTATAAGTACCTGCTAGCTAATTACGCAACACATTTTCGTAAAGGATTACTTACGACAATTTTGTTTCATTTTGACAGTTCAGATTTTTTTTTAGAAATTAAGAAGCAATGGACTAGCAATTTGAATTCCTATTCATTCGATAAAATAAGTAATAATAAGTAGTATAGTAGTAGTATAGTGTGTAATGTAAAGGGGCCATTATAGTTTTAAGATCATACAGTGTAAAGCTTCGTGTAGACTAGCGCGACGCGACAGGGCGACGCGATACCGGCTATTGTTATACCGTGAAGTTTTCATAGAAATTGTATGGTTCGAGTCGCGTCGTGCCGTCGCGTCGCGCTGGTCTGCACGAGCCTTAAATCTACAATCTCGCAGATTGATTTGATATCTGGATTAGCAATCTTTTTCAAACTGACTCAGATTGTGATACGCAATTGTATTCATGTACTCATGTATGAACGTAAACGAAGCAAAAGGAGTAAGTATGTATGGATCGTAGCAGGTGGCGTTCTGTAGCTTCTGCCTACTCCCATGGGAAGGAGAAAAGGCGTGAGTATGTATAATTGACGATGATCCAAAAGTATACGGACAGACCTCATGTATGTCATAACAATCAATAAGCGAGGCAAAGGCGTTGTTTAAGGAAAAAGCACAGATAATGGCAAAAACTCTCGAGTTTCTTGTAAACAGTGTGTCAGTGTTTGTATCCACCGGTCGCATGTTGATATAACATGAGTCTGCTTTCGCAAACTGTTATGTCGGTAGGACAAAATTTAAATGTAGGTACAGACAAGGAATAAAAGGTGTTCAAAAAATTACGACACTCCGCAGTTTAGGTATGAAGCTACACGTACCTACGCGGCGGCCCGTCTTGTCGGGCCAATTCAGTAAGTGTAACGTAGTCAGAAGATCTAAGAGTCACGCGATAGAAAGAGAGGCAACTTCTAAGTGAAGAGCACTAGCTAATTTGCGCTGTGCGACCTGAGTTGCACTATATTGTGTCGCAGTAAGAGTCGCTTTTTACCTATTTAAATGATTTTGCGGATTTTGTCCCATCTGTATCTATCTGTGCTTACCTTTAATTATTACTTGCACCTACCTATGTGTTTGCGCAATGTATCCGATTCGGATCCGAGAAATGACGGTCCGAAGTGCCGCTTGTACCATTTGTTTCAAAGGCTGCGCACTAGATCCGCTCCCCGATTGCGTGATACACACATAACATGCGAATCTGAATCATTTTGAAGGATATGTCTAATCCATTGCTTCATAATATGTTCGAAAAATTTGGTTGCTCAAGAACGTAAATCTAGGGATGTTAAGGAGCTCCGATTTTGATAAGTCGGAACTTCCGATTATATTATTTGGGATCAGGTCATTCTCACACATTCTCTTCTTCAGCATCCGCCTCCGATTCCGATTCCGATTCCGGTTCCGATATCATCACATCCGTTACATCCCTGGTAAATACCTAACGCAATTAATATTGTTGAACTGTCAAAATGAAACGGGAGTTTCATCCATCCGTATTTAGAACGTTTCCAATTCGGATTCGGATCGGATGCAGTGCGGAAACGATCTTCGTAATTATTCTTCTTATCGAGACCCCTTCGTGTCTCGGAAAGTACGTTTACATAGGAGGATGATTTGCCGAGCAAGAGCCGTCATGTACGACTTACATTGTACGAAGCGCGGCGAGGCGCGGCGGCCAAAACTTCCCAAACATTTTATACTAGATGTTGCCCGCGACTTCTTCTATAATCCAGGATGAAAAGTAGCCTATGTTCTTTTCCAGGTCATGGTCTACCCATGTGCCAAATTTTATTCGAATCCGTTCAGCCGTTTTAGCATGAAAGCGTATCAAACAAACAAACCAACAAACAAACTCACTTTCGAATTTGTAATATTATGAAGATGAATCAGTTCATGCTATACCGTAAGTACATCATCCGTGTCCCGTCCGTCTATAGTATCCATCCATCATAACCTTACATCATCCGCCATAGACTCTATACCCAAGTCGCTTTAACGTGGCAAAAGCGGTCATTGACCCACCAAAACTTTCTAGCATTCTTTATTTTCAAAAACTGAAATAAAGTTCGTTAACTTCCTGAATCTAATCTATTGTGATCTTCATCATGTTCCAATAACGAAAAACCATACAAATAGTTCATTGTTTGGGTTCCTACGGAGAGATATTAGGGAAAGGGCAATGACCGTTATTGCCACGCTAAAGCGATTCGGGTATAGTTTAAATTTAAATCATCGCCTAAGCCGTTGGTCCCTGCTGTCATTCGAAGATCTTTGACAGTCGTTACAGGTAATCAGAAGCCCAAAAGTCTGACAACCAGTCTTACCAAGGGGAATCGTGTTACCCAGTTACTGGGTTGTGGAGGTCAGATAGGCAGTCGCTTTATGTAAAATACTGATATTCAGCTGCATTCGGTTAGACTGGAAGCCAACCCCAACAAAGTTGGAAAAAGGCTAAGCAGATGATAACAAGACAAGTACCTATGGAAGAAAAAGACACGACCCCAAATAAATTATGATAAGGGCAGGAGAATCATCATTATCATCATCATCAAGATGATAATGATGATGGTGATTGTGATGTTTGTACACAGACATATTATAATATAGTAGTATGTCTGTGTGTTTGTAATAGTTTTCACATTATGCATAACATATAAAATTAGGGATGTAACGATACATTAATTCCACGATACGATACCGATTATGCAGGGCTTGAAAACGTTACCAATTCACATTAAAAGTAACGGTATTTCCGTAGAGATACATGGATATCAGTACGATTTGGTAGTGTTACTTATTACCATAACATAATAATAACGTTAAAAATTGCGTTAAAAATTAACGGTATTTTTAATATTATTGTAAAAATAGCGGTAACAATTACCGGTATTATTTTGGTTATTTTATACGACGTTGCCGTTTTCTCAACCCAACCACAAGAACAAGCACAACACAGAATGGCAAAGAGAATATTATTAAACACGCAAACAGTCGTACGGGCACAGTCTTAGCGTCGATGCAGTTTCTATTGCGATTGGACGAGAGCGACGGTACCTAACAAAACTAACTCATAAAGTCATAACGTTAAAATTTTCGATAGCGTAGATTTTAACGTTACGTATGTTTAACGATAAAATATGCCAGATATAACGTTAAATATTATAACGTTATTTATTAGTTAACGATATCAAAGACTGTAACGATACCATATTTTTAACGGTATTTCAAGCTCTGGATTATTGTAGTAAACGTTAAAATTTTCGATGGCGTAGATTTTAACGTTACGTATGTTTAACGATATAATAAGCCAGATATAACGTTAAATATTATAACGTTATTTATTAGTTAACGATATCTGCATCAAGGCTGTAACGATACCATATTTTTAACGGTATTACGAGCTCTGGATTATTGTAGTTAATAATCGGCGATACCGATGGCTAAGGCCCCAATTACACTATTATATATTTATCATACAAATATGATTTCATATCTGTCAAATTCTATGATCTAAGTTAAATGATGCTGTTCTTCATTTTTACTTAATACACTTATATGATCATAAAAACGTTATACCTACAAGATGGATAACGATTTATCCGTGTTTGATTAATTTTTGAGGTTAGACAGATATGATCATATTTGTAAGTTTGCTATGAAATAGGATCCCATAACTAATAAAATATTAATAATCACATACACACAAACATTCATCACAGGCACACTGTCATTCATCAATACACACTCACCATATACACATTCACACTCATCACATACATACTTACACTCATCACCTCACATGGTTACCTTTTAGTCCTAAGTTTAATTAATTATACAGAAACTGTTGTTTTTGTTAATTTCTTGTTAAAAGTAATAAATTCTTTTTAGAGACTGGATCCTGCTACACAGGGTATTCTAGTGCGGGATTCAGTGTTATACCTACCTATTTTATTGTAACACGTATCTATAAACTTTTTTTTTTTTTTTCTGTGGTCATAGGCAATCTGAATCATAGGTAGTTGTTATACCGTCATAGGTTCTTTATATAAAAATGACTCGTAATCTCTGATCCTATTTCTATGATAGTCTAATAGGGCTCTTAATTCATAATATGTGAAATAAGTAATGAAGTATGAAGATACTTCAGGCGTTTTTATGTCGTTTGTATTGGCACAACAGCCGATCTATTCTGTAAAAATCTCATGTGAAAACTTAGGTGAAGTGAGCTGTCATTCCACCTGCAGTGCTATTCTGTAACCATCTCACCGTGAAAACTTAGGTGAAGTGAGTTGTCATTCCAACAGGGTGAGATGACACTGACAGCTCACTCCACGCTCACTTCACGTGTTTTCACGGTGAAGTGGTTACGGGAATCGACATGCTGCTGCTAGGGACTGACAGCTCACCCCGAGCTCACTTCACCTAAGTTTTCACGGTGAGATGGTTACAGAATAGCACTGCAGGTTTAATAGTGCGTTATAGTCCTCACTTCACTGTGTGAATAAACAGAATCACGAATAGCGGTGACGTTAAACAGACACGAAACAATACATGGCTCAGCCAACTGCAAACACTGCCGTATGTCGTGTTGCCATGTTGCTAAGCAAGCGCTGGAGCGACAATTATGCGCGCCCGTCGTCGTCGCTTCGCGCGCTTTTCAATTGATATCGGTTGTAATCGGCGATGCCGATATATCGTCCGATAAATTGACATCGGAATCCGAATCGTTACATCCCTACATAAAATACTTAAACAACGTTCCCTCTGATTGTCAAAGAAGCAACTGGCATACCTACGTTTTTTTTTTTCATTTTTCATACAAATTAATTCGACAGTCACGTTTATTATGTAAACCTTACGTGAAATATAAAATAAAATAAACATTTAAAAATAATTCAGACTATTTTTGTCCATAAAAAAATATGACAACGTCGCATTTTATTAGGTTTAAATTTAAATAATTGGTTTGAATGAAAATTCTTTACCTACTCGTACGTATCAATGAAAATTAGATACCACACATCGAGAGTCAAGTGTTATGTTATCCTTGAAACTATGTATTTTTGGAACACTTGTTCTAGGACATTTTGTATTCTTTTTACTTAGGTATAGCATAATAACTTTTGAGTTATGGGTCATCTAAACGAACACATTGTATACACTGTACTTGTTTCATAATAAATAATACACGTGCGTGTCTTGAACGTTGAACCCCACTTGTTAATGTCGTCATTACTCGTCATTCTGATAATATGCTTTGTGCAAGGGTAGTCGAGTACTACCGAGTTTCTGCCAGTAATTCGTTAATATAATATTTATATTATTGATGTAATGTTATTTACGTGCAGGAAAGTACTATACGCAAAGATTCCCTGATTCGAAGGCACCTCTGGGGCCTTATTATGAAGTATTAATGCCATCATTATTCCACTGCGAAAAAAGGATGGTGCTAGCGGCCGTGTATAGCTCCGTCTCTCACTCTCACTGGAATAATGGTGGCATTAATACGTCATAATACCTACCCGTCCCTGTCTGTGGCAGACGGACGGACGGACTGCGTAGCCTTAGTTAGTAATATATGGTCTCGTTGGCACCCTTTGGGTATGGATTAACGGAACCATATTTAATAAAGCGGTCATTTAAACATTTCTATTTGACTTAGTTTCGTAACTAACTGTCAGAGTTAATCCCTTCGTGCTTATACCTACTCGTAACCTACTTTTCTTATCAGCGGCAACATTTAGCAATATAATGGCCAAAGATTATTATTTGCATGTCCATATCTACAAAATATAGGTACAGAAGGGTGACTCCATACATCGACCAAAAACGCATAATATGGTCTGTTCTAAAAGTATTTGATGAAAGGTAAACAGATCCTGTGCGTAAGAATTTAATCTGAACAGCTTCGATCAATAATAGCACATCGATCGAAGCTGAACAGGGTTTGTTTTGTATTTAGAAGGTTTTACCTTCTTTCTTATCTGTCTTCGTAATTTCCTTTGGTGTAAAAGGGTATGCGCTATGGTAGGTAGCCTGCGAAATTAAAATTTTCTTCAATAATTTCGTATTTAAGTATTCAAATAAAAGCAATTAATTATATAATAATATAAGTACTTAATTGCTTTTATAATTGGCATAGGTACGTTTTCTAATCCGTTTGTTTACAATTTCATCTCATGTTTGGAACAGACCCTAGACGCGTTTGTAGGGCGATCAGAGACGCGTTCGTACGGCGATCAGGGGCCTTATTAATTATTCCAATGTGAAAAAAGGATGGTGCTAGCGGCCTCATAAAGCTCCGTCTCTCACTCACACTGGAATAATGGTGGCATTAATGTATCATAATACTGCCCCAGAGACGTATTCGTACGGCAATCAGAGACGCGTTCGTACGGCGATACGAGACGCGTTCGTACGGCGATCAGAGACGCGTTCGAGCGGTGATTAGAGACGCGTTCAAACGGCTATCTTGCGTGCTTCTATCTGTGCGTGCGTTTTGCTAGTTGGAGTATAGTATGGAACCGGACTTCTGTAAGTACTTACTTATCTATTTTCTGTCGATACAATTTTCTGTCGACCACAATGTGATCGTTATTCAGTGTAATTAACACGTTATTACTATACCTACTTTCTGCTGCAATAAATATGAATTGCTAATTGTTAATTATTATTACTATTGTAATTATTTTGTCGTTGCGAATTATGTGACAGTTGATTTTATTGGTCAAGTGTCATGGATATTTACTGTAATTTTAAGTGTTTGTAGAGTAGGTACCTATTTATTAATTTTATTATTACACACAGTAAAATACATAGATTTATTTATTTATTTATAACAGCTTAAACTACCATTACAGGGGTAACCCTAATGATAATGATAGATAATGTTATTTAAAATGTTCGCACACAAAAAAGGTACAAAAACAGACTTAATGCCTTAGGCATTCTCTACCAGTCAACCAAGGGTGGTGAAGAGATTAGATGGCAGGTGCTCTGTTTGAGAGGAACAAAGAAAATAAAAAAAATATATGTAAGTAAGTAAAAAACCACAATATACACAGTCGTACAAAGTCTTGAACGGAAGGTCAGTAACAAAAGACAGATATAAAAAAAAGGTTGCATTTAGAAATAGTTCTATCATATTGATTTATGAATTGCAAGTTCCATGTACCTACCCTAAAAATATTTGCCTTTGGTTCCAAAATTGTCGTCATTATCGTCGCCTATAGTCGTTTCGGGTATTCAGACAGAAGCCCGAATCTCTACCTGCTCAGGTGGAGATTCACAGATGACTGCGCGGAGTGGAAATGTGGTGCTGCCCCACAAACAATGGGGCACTTAAAAGGGAACAGGGCCCGCGATTCTCCATACAAACGTATTCCCTGTATTTCTTCCTGAATAATGCCTCTAGAGCTGTCATTTTTTTTTTTATAAAATCAGGGTCTCTATAGGCATGTCCCTGTCATTTCCTTTTTTTCAGCAATTAATAAGTAAGGAAACTATGACCCTCCAAAAATTACAAAAATGCCCCATTTTTACCGCCGTGATTAGAGGACTACCAGACTAATTCGGAAAAGTTTTTAGCATAAAAGAAAATAATAGGAACCTAGACATACTCTTTCTTAAAAAATTAATGTAATTTTTTTTTAAATCGGCTTAGTTTTCGAGGGGAAAAACGGAGAATGCCAAACGTCGTTTTCGTCAAAAATTTTGTGATATAATCGGTCTGAGCTGCAGTTGTCCCTTAACTCGGTTTTTCGGGCGCAGCGCGACGGCAATAGTTTCTTCAAATACCTATTTTTCAAATTCCTCGCAGCCCCTGTTCCCTCTTAATGTGGTGTCCAGCGTGTCCTGGCCTGGCAGTTTGTTCGTGCTTTTCAAGCACGTCGCGCGTCTAGGGACGCTATTAGGACTTTGCAACCGAATTCTTTCGTATACCAATCGCTATCTATGTCGAGCGAGACTGCCTCGCCTGTTGCCTGTCCCTGATGCAGGAGCTGTACGCTACTGAAGGTGCCAAGGTCGTAGCCAAATTCTGGGCTGATTGTAAATTGCCGTCAACACGTTAAAGTAGAAGAACGGGTATCGTGCTATCCAGTAACTGGGCTATGGAGGTCAGTTATAGACAGTCGCTCCATGTAAAATACTGATAGCCAGCATTAAAGTCAGTCAAATAATTTATTTAAATTAGGCACAAAAAGGCACTTTTGAACGTCAATAAGTATATACAATCAATCTGCCTAGCCTTTTCCCAACTAGGTATATTGGGGTCGGCTTCCAGTCTAACTGGATGCAGCTGAATACCAGTATTTTACATGTAGCGACTGCCTATCTCACCTCCACAACCCAGTAACTGGGTAATACGATACCCCTTGGTAAGACTGGTTGTCAGATTTTTGGGCTTCTGACGACCTGTAACGACTGTCAAAGATCCACGAATGACAGCCGGGACCAACGGCTTAACGTGCTTTCCGAGCACGGATATCGATATCTATGTTTCCGAGGCACGGAGGAGTCTCGCTATGTAGAGATGGTCACCCATCCACAGACCAACCCCGGCAAGCATAGCTTAACCTGATGGATCGACCCGTGCGGCAGTTATTACTTAGCCACGAGCTCCTCAAACGTCAATATATACAAAAAAGAAAAATAAAGATTCTTGTCTAGTCTTCTAGTCGCCCCTCCCAAAACGTAGTTTTCGTATGGAAAAGAATGGGCAAGAAACTCCACAAACTCTTTTAAAGTGTTTTCATAATATCTTGTATACATTAATTATATAATTACAGACGATGCACCTAGAATAAGATTACTTTAACACGATACCTAGGTAAAAATAATGAAAAATTAAGGAATGACAGATAAATTAATTATGTGATAGATGCATGGTGCTCACATATTTACAAACATGTTGTAAAATTATACGATAGGTATTCCTAACATTTTAACAAGTAATAAAATTCTTTCGTTCCTAACATTTTAACATACTAATAAGTTAGTGCGCTTGAGTTCAAGTAATCACAGAATGTAATCATCAATGTTATAAAAAATTAAGTACCTTTAATATACAATTAAATACGCAACCAGTTAGATTTTGTCTAGATTCTAAATTGTCATATCGAGCATCCTGTTAGACTGGAAGCCAACCCCAACATAGTTTGCAAAAGACAGACAGACGGTTTATGATGAGATCCTACAAATCTTTGCTAGGTAAAACAGACGGGACTTTTTTCGTAACATTTATTTTTACTTTAAAACCGCAGAAAACATAGTTACACATTTATGGAGAACACATTTTACCTCTTTTAAAATAGTTGTGGTCAACATTTTGTTTGTGGTTATTTTTATGACTGTAAACTATTATTTATTGCCTTCTCAACTACTTCAAGTAACTAAGTACATACACCAGGGAAAAAAACGTTTTTTTTTTCTTTTTCGTCCATAAATCACGTGAGGCTCGGAAGGGGGACATTTTCTGAACCCCCTCCGGGTTCAGAAAATGTCAGAAGGGGAAAAATAAAAAACTATGCCCCATGATATGAATCCTCTATAAAAGGTTCTGAAACCATAGGATGTAGTAAGAACTAAGTAAATACATGGAAAGTGTAATTGCCGAGTATCTAATACAAACAAAAGAATTATGTATAGGTAATAATATAATTATTAATTGTTTTTTTTTTATTACTGCTCTGTGGTAGTGAGTGAGATGCACGTGCATGACAATGTTCTTTTTTTGAAATTCATAAAGATACCACAAATTGAGTAGGTACCTAGTGAGAATGTAACTGTTTGATGAGTAAGGAAGGGATCGAAAAAGCAAAGGAATTGCATAATTAAATTTGATACAACATTATAACATTTATAAATTATAACACTCGTTTGGATGATATTATGGTTAAGTACTGTGAAACAGTTTGTTTCAGATACTTTTATAGAGAATTTATAGCATGTGTAGATAAATATATTTATCGTACAAGTACCTACGTGATCAAATATACTTTTATCTTTAATACAAATAATAGTGTTTTCAGCATAATATAATAACAGAGGACATCCTCCTATAAGTACAACTAATATTTAACATAGCTCCGACACTGTATTTTAATTTGTTTATTTTTACATACTAAATGTTTGCTTTTGTGGTAAAAGTGGCACCCATAGAAATATTATATCTATGGTGGCACCGCTGACTGAATAGTTGTGTGGAAATCGGTTGTCATCTCAGAACAAAAAAAGGTTTATGATCTGAGGTTGTCATTGTATGAGCATGTGATGCGGAGGAATGGGGAACAACTCGAAAGTTTCTCAGTTCTCGAAAATTCAAAATTCAGAAGTCATTTATTCAAACTAGGCTGAGAATCAGCACTTTTCGAACGTCAAAGTTACATAAGACAGTCCCCCAAAACGCCCGCCCTTCACCACTGATGATAATGTCTCACCATTCGACAATCTCACGCCCCGCAGCCAGGTCAGAATGTTAAAACTTTTAAGTTAGGTACGAAATGACTTTGTACTCAACCATCGACTGATTCTGGGAAACCATAAGTGACCACCGTAGGTAGGTACATATTGAATACATTGTCTGTTCATTTGCCGTCACATGGTCGGTCCAAGGTCTGCTCCATAGTTCGGTTTTGGTCATTACGTCCTTTTCATGGTAAATCATTGCGTAGAACAATGTGACCTTTATTGGATACATAAGTTCATTGTATTTCTAAAATTATAGGAGAGGCATATAAAATTTAATTAGGTTGATAAAAAGGCTGTCGTGTGCTGGTTGTTCCGTGTGTTGCCGGACGTAAAGAATAGTCTCACCACTTCCTTTCACTTCACTTCAGCTGGGAAGAAGAAGTGGTGCAACATACTCTTCAGCGGCACAACTGTATGTTCAGTTAGAAAAATAGATTCTATATAATAGGTAGGTACTTAGTATGCAAAATATTTTACATTACGCAACACAAAACATAATTAAAATTATAAATTAATAGCCATAATTATGTCAGCTTGCACACGCCAATATACCAACCAAAATATCGAGAACTGGGGCCAATTCTCGATTTTCGCCATTTATCTCGAGTTCGAGATCGTAAGTCTATCTCTATGTCTATTAAAAATATCTCTATCTCTACCAAAAAATGTCGAATTGAGCAGAATTCCGTATTCTCAGTCAAAATAGAAATAAATGTCACGAAAATGTCGAGTCGAGTGAAGATAATGTTACCATTATGAAGAACCGCACGTTCCGTTTTAGGTAGCTATGAGTTAATGAATGATTTTGTTTTAAAACGCTGATTAAACCTAATTGTTTAAGTATAAAACGAAACGTTTAGTGTAAAAATAATAAGTTTGACAAATTGACAGTTGACTGTCTGTCAGTATCAGAATTTGCGCCTTTTTGCGGTTCCTTCAAAACTTTTGTTATGTTTACATGTACTCTGTGTTACATCATTATTGGGTGCTGTTTTACATTTCACAATTTTTACATAAGTAATTTAGGTATTTTAGGGTGTGCAATTAGTATTTTTGGTGGGTAAGGTTAGTTTAGTGAACAGTTATACATGACTAATAAAATTATGAAGCAGACGATTATTTACCTTCGTTTTCAGGTCTATTTTCGTGGTATCCTGAATTACAGGAGCCAATAGATCTATTAGGAACCCTTATTAAATCTTTATCTAATCTGAAGTTTTTAATGACTTCTGTTTCGCTCAAGTCGTAAATATCGACGGTGGGATCAGTGCGCTGTTGTCGCCGTGTATTGGCCAGTTGCTCGCCACTTTCCAACAACTCCGAGATAAAAATGCTAATAAACTCGTCCATCTTTCAGTGATTTCAAGTCCAATCGTGAGTACACAAATTACAGAGTCTGTTATTTGCGCGAAGGTCGTCGTTTCAAGAAAACACAATGCACAAATCAAAGAGTATAAATCGAATTTCCAGTAGGTATGAGATGCCAAGCCGTATTTTATTTAAAAATTAAAGAAAAGAAAACACAGTGTACAATCCAAAACTCAACGAATTCACTCAGAAATGACGTATCTCTACAATCGACATGACATTTCTACTGCTCAGAAGCACTCGACATGAACTCTAACGTTAGCCTTCGACAAATGTCGAATTCCACATCCCCAGAATAGCAACTTATAAAATTTGTCGAAAAAATGACGTCATTAGAAATTTTTGTCGAATTCGACACCATCTCTAAAATCGAGAATTGGCCCCCTGTACTCAAAACAAAGGGTAGGGAAGCAAAACATTGGGTTAAAATGTGGCATGACGTCACTACCCAGTAGATTTTTTGCCTTTTGACGTACCTAGCGAGCCACTCCCCAACTTTAATGCGTTTCATCTAAACTATTTTTTATTATCTGGCTGACGGACTAAATAGATTTTTTTACCCAGTCAACATCCCTATTATATGAATGCGAGAAATAAATATTAAAAGTCGTGCACGTTAAAACCAGAGTAGCAAAAAATTAACTATTCCATAAAAATAAAAAACAAGACTTCTTAATTAACATTACGAAATACATTGCAACTTTCATTATTGATAAAATACCTACACCACATTGCTAATATTTGTTGTCGGCAGAACAAATACACCTTGTACTGATAAATTATAATGTTGTTTAATTAACAAACATTGTTGTTAATAAATAATAATTACTTTATGAATCCCTGTACTTATCAATTTGATAAGTATCTAGAACAGAGGTCGGCAAGTAATAGAGATGTCAGCACAATTGAAGGGGTCCGATATGACCGATGCCTGCCGGGGTTGCGGAAAGTCCAAAAGGGATACCGTGGCCCCTGGCAAGTACAGGCAAGAGGCGGAGAAGTAATTTGATAATTTCCCAACCAAAAAAAAGAAAAAAAAAGTAAAGTAATTTTAAGTGGGGTCCAGATACTGTTGTAAAAAATACTCATAATACGTTTAAATCGTATTTTTTTTTAAATTATTATTTCCTTTATTTTATTACATATAATTTACATTTTTAAATATTTATACTTACTATAAAAAAAAAACAAAACCATTAATAAATATAAAAAAATAGTAGCCCACCGGTATCGGGAACAGGGTCCAAGCTCCAAGCTATCGGCGGCGGCGGCGCGGCGGCGCGGCGATCAAGGCTCCTGAGAGAGGAATCTCCTAACGATACGCGCGGTGTCCGGAACTCCGTAATTATTATAAAATACAAAAGGCCAGTTTTCTATAGCTTGGTTTACGCGGGGAAGAGCTAACGCGAAAATTGTCTTCAAGGTGGCAGGGCATCCGTTGATCTAAACGGTATTTGTTTTTCATTTTTTTTTTTTAAAGTTTGATTAGCTATTAACAATATTTAGCGGTGCACGCTCCGACCTTTCGCGGTCTGGATCTAATAGGACGCGGTTCGCCTGTTGCCGACCGTTGATCTAGAACAGAGGTCCCCCAAACTTTGTTATGTTATGGACTTGTGGACCACTTGGTATGTTTTTCTATTTTATTAATTATTATATTAGGTGTAAGAAATCAGCGTTTTTTATGGAGAATTTTAAAGAAGTTTCATTTTTCATAGTAACATTTTCTTAATTTATTTTTACAACCATGAACACTAATGTCTTAAAACTTTTATGCACTAATGTATAATACGAGAGGTTATACCAGGCTGTCAGATTTCTCTAAATGATTTAAACCTTAAAATGTTAATGGTTAAGCTCAGAACCGGATGTGAAAATTTGACGGATTGTTGTAGCCTGACCTGCTGATGTGTATACGTAAGGTGGTTCATTGTTTTGTGAAAGAGCGCCTCTCGCCATCAAACGTAATAGTTTGGCGAGTTTAGAATTAAAGAACACCTCTGTTTTATAATTTCATCAAATTTCGTGGTCGCCGCAACATGTCCCTTTCTTCCACACTTCTCTATCAGTCGTCATCTCGGTAGTCACCCTTCTAGCCACATCATCTTTCACACAGTCCATCCATCGTTTCTTTGGTCTTCTCCTACTCTTATAGCCATCGACATTCATACTCAAAACGTTCCTTTTTTCCTAATTTCTAACCAACTGTTACATGCTGAAAAAAAAAAGAAATATTAAAGGTGAATTTTTGGTACGGTAATTAAGGTAAGGTATTTTTTTTTTTTTTTTATGGTGCTGTGATCGAAAAAAAAATACAATAGGGATGATGACTAAAAAAATGTTTTTTGTCCGTCATGTAGAAATGAAAAAATAACGTACACGTATTTTTTCTTTTTTTAAGTTATCAAAAGATTACGGCGATACATTGAGTTAAAATGTGGCATGACGTCACGAGTATGTAGATTTTATACTTACTTGTGACGTAGCGACCCCCACTCCCCAACTTTAATACGTTGTATCTACATAAGTCATTTTTTATTAATATGATAAAGCAAAAAATACGTGTCTAATATTTTTTATTATCTGACTGACGGATGACGGAAATAGTTTTTTTTATGACAGTGATTTGCGATATGTTTCCCACTTATAGGATAAATTAATCAGTATCCCACTTTCCGCACGCCATTTTTATCTCAAGTATTACTGTTAAAATGTTATCAAGTTACTATTGAATGTTTTTGCGCAAGATACCTATCAGTAGTTGTAGTTAACAATCTTATCTCTTTTCTATTTTGACATTTCCGCTTTTAATATTATCTTGCCGTGGGTTCATGGATGGCTGACCATCCATCTTTGATAGGCGTTACGGGTCGTCTGAAGCCAGAAAGTCTGACAACCAGTGTTACCAAGGGGTATTGTGTTACCCAGTTACTGGGTTGTGGAGGTCAGATAGGCAGTCGCTCCATGTAAAATACTGGTATTCAGCTGCATCTGGTTACACTGGAAGCCGACTGCTGACGCCAATACAAGTTCAGGTAAAAGCTAGGCAGAGAGCTTTTTTTTTCTCGTCTGGGGTGGAAAATCTTCATGGATGTCCTCCGCCCTGGGGCGGGCGAAGGGCTCAGTCAGACTCATACTGACTAAAAACCACCCCGGTGTTCCCTTCCCACACTTGGACCTGGGATCATGAGATCTTGTGTGCCTTCCATGATCCCCGATTGGTGCCCAAAACCACCTCTAGCCCGAGGACGGGTGAGGTTCACGACTCCCCCTGCGACGTCAAATAGGGGATGCAGAGAGTAGCTCTCTCTGCCTCTGCTATAACCTTACCTAAGGTTCGTGCTTACGTGCGCCGAGTAGTTTTAAATTAGATGATCTCTTCCTGCACGCTTATCACTTACCATGACCACAATAGAAACGGGTTTTGTCGACGGAAGAATAGACAAAATGACAGGTAAACAATCACAATCTGTAATTTTGTCTATTCTTCCGTCGACAAAGCTCGTAGAAAACCCGTTTCTATTGTTGTCATTCTACGCGTGCTGGCATCGTATTCTGCTCCCCAGAATTGATCCACAGTTACTCATTCTGAGCTAGCAGAGGAAACCTTGCTTTTCAGTGAATAATCTCCGATAACAGTACGTCAAATTGTCAATATTTTAGGAACCATGATTCACGAAGTGTATGTAATAATCAACGTTTTCCACAATGATGAGCGCCCACAGATAATGTCAATATTAAATGTCAGTAACTGATAAAGTGTGACAGATTTCATAATCAATATTTTTATGTGCGATAAGAATATTACAATGATGTAGCCTCTATTTTGACCTTAGTTTAGATATAGCCGGACAGATTACATAGAAGATAACGGGAGGACGTGGATGAAATCAACGAAACAAAAAATATTCTCAATCAACTTTGCTTGCGTGTTCTGTGCTGAGCTCACGCAACGCGTCGTACGTCCAGACTGTAATAGGACTCGCTCATCAAGGAGCGCTGTCTCAAATTAGACGCATCATTAATTTATTATGCATAAAACAAAAGGTATCTTAATAAAACATGTAACTTAAAAATATAAATAATTTAATTATTTTTTAAATGGTGAAGGTTTCAGAAAAAATCGCTTGATAGTTTTTACGTCATTCTCAGTTTTTTATCAGCGTTAGACATAACTTTACAAATTAATTGCTCTATGTAACATAAACATAATTTAAAATATTCACACATTAAGTTATTAAAAAAAATGTTCTAATTTAACATATATTTTTTCCAAATCATTAACACTACTCGTTTAGACGTGATCTTCAGTATAAAATCATTAAAAGTCGGGTATTGTTGCCATCAAAGTAGCTGCCTGAAAAAAATTAACAGGGGCCTTATTATGAAGTGTTAATGCCATCATTATTCCACTGCGAAAAAAGGATGGTGCTAGCGGCCTTGTATAGCTCCGTCTCTCACTCACAATAATGGTGGCATTAATACGCCATAATACGGCCCCTGAGCTTGTCCAATAAGCCACAGAGCTACAGCTTAAAGAATGCCTCACCTCTTCTCGTGCTCTCTGTATAATCTTTATGTGGCAGGAGATGGTTGAAGCCGTGATATGGTTATATCCCTAGGGATAAAGAACCGTAATATAATTTTATGAAAGCGGTTCGTAATCGTAACTATCTTAATAGGAATATAACTATGATACGAGCGCGATGTTGTAAATTCAAAATTCATTTATTCAAACTAGGCTGAGAATCAGCACTTTTCGAACGTCAAAGTTCGTAAGACAGTCCCCCAAAACGCCCACCCTTCACCACTTCCTAGTGCTTTAGCTGGGAAGAAGTGGTGCAACAAACTCCCCAGCAGCACTGTTGTATGTTCAATTTAAAAAAAAAAAATCTATATAATAGTATTCTATGCAAAATAATTTACATTACGCAACACTAAACATACTCGTAATTTAAATTATAAATTAATAGCCATTGTCAGCTAGCACACGCCATTAAACCAACCAAAAATATCGAGAACTGTACACAAGCAGATATAAAAATAAATACAGACTAAACGTAAACAATATCTAAATAAAAGCCTCCAGTCATAAAGGGCCCCGCTTACATATAGCTATAATATAGCTGTAACTGGAAGTTATAAATGATAAACTAGGACCATCGAGGTAAAATAAATAAACAGTTTATTACTAATAACAATATCAAAATCATAACAGCACCCGTTCACGAGCATAACGCAAAGATCAGCCACTACCCCCTCGCCATATTTGAGGGAAGGAGGCAACCCGACCCCCGACGCAACCGCAAGCAGTGACATCTAATCCCGAGCATGAAGAACTTGCTGGCGGTTGGTGAGGCAAAAAATAATATGATCAATTGTCGAGGTCGGTAGTAATATCTTCTAGACTAATACTTACTAGACTAATTTAGCGAAATTATTATAAAAGCGTGCAGTGCGGGGCGCTCCCCGCGGCATTGACCTTGCGCGCCCGCTCGTTCAGGTTCTCTGAACAAACCATAGATATCGATATCCGTGGAACAAACAGTTCGAACGATCGTGTATCGCGCGACGATAGGACGCGGGGCTCGACTTCAATTTTAAAAGCGACCATGGTAACTGTTGTTAAGTCATTTGAAGGTAAGGTAAACCAGTAAGTGAAAGTTAATTTTAAATAAAGTATTGGTATGCAAATGCTACGAGTAAAAAAATCATGGGTTTCTCCACACGAAAGAAAAAACCATAGTTTTTTTTTTTCGCGTTGGAATATCCTTATTGTTACACTCAGTCTGGGGATACTGTTGGGTTGGAGTTGAATACCAGTATTTTACATGGAGCGACTGCCTGTATGACCTCAACAACCCAGTTACTGGGTAAAACTATACCCCTTGGTAAGACCAAGACCTCTGTTTGTTAAAAACATTGCTTAGCATGTTGCATAATTATTATTATGTCATGTCCTTTCCTGTTTCACCTGATCTATTAAAAACACGTGTTCTATGTATTTAAAATTTTACCTCAACCGATTCATGTTCATGAGATAAAATACAGGAAGAAAATTAAGTATATTTGTCACAGAAACACGTGCAAACAGAAAGATAATTAACTCGTGTAGAACAATAAAACATAACATATTTATATATAATCACGAGAACAAAACAGAAATCGTCGTCAGCTGCACGTCATGACTGTGACAAGTAGGCTTCCACTCAGCATGATGCTGTGCTATGGGGGACCCACAGCACAGCGCTGATTTTCATCGGTCATCCGAAAAAGACAAAAGGATCTCACCATCATTGGCAGACTTGTTCCAGTCATTGCTGAATATAGGCCTAATCCCTTTGTGCCATGCTTCCCTGTGCCCCAATTACGTAATACACGATCAATCAATCGGAATTTGAATCGTTTAAAAAAAAAGTTAATCCATTGCTTCATAAGTTCGAAAAATTTGTCTCCTCACCAACGTAAATAACGCAATGAATGTTGTTGAACTGTCAAAAAACTTTCTCGTAATCGTTTACGAAAATGTGTTGCGTAATTAGATAGCTGGTCTGTGCCAGTCTCATCCAGCACCCTAATTGCGTAACACACTTTCAATCTCAATCTGAATGATTTTGAAGGATGTTGCTAATCCATTGCTTCATTATGTTCGAAAAAATTGTCTGCTCAGCAGCGTAAATAACGCAATAAATGTTGTTGAACTATCAAAATGAATGCCATTGCTACTTTTTGTCAGCATCTTCCTGCTCTTGTCACACGTCACTTGGGGTCGGCGCCATTACTTTTGAGTGTGTTATGCAATTACTTACCCCGCTGCGCTGGTCTGTGCGAGTCTCATCCAGTTCTTAAAGGGTTATTGGTTATATGTCGGCAATACATTAAGCCCACGTTCGCACGGACATAATAAAATCGCGGCGATTTTTTTTTCGTGGACTGAATTTACTTAGCTCTGCTTAGCGCCGAGAGTTGAAAATTCAACAGTGTGTTTTTTCAACGCGCTGGGACGAGAGACTGCGTATCTATGGTGCGTCCCAACGCGTTGGATTCTCTACGCTCGGCTCAACACCGAGAGTTGAAAAACCAGTGCGTGATAAAATCCCGCCGCGATATGTGCGAACGTGGGCTAAGGGTATCTAGGAGAAGTCATTTGCAACTAGATGACCTCTTAAGACTAATACGCATATTACTCGTATGTCAACCATTTTCGAGTAATTTGACATAGTATATTTGCCTGAAACACGGGTTTGAATTAAACTATATCAGGCGGGTCGCCACTTAACATTGTACACACACATATAAAACCTAACATAGTAATTCGCCACTTAACATTGTAATTCGGAACCATCATTACTTGTATTGCACCTGTAATAATAAATAGTTTATTTTTAGGTACCTACCTACTATAAATTGTTTGGGAAATCTTACTGTTGACTAAATGTACACTTTTTGTTAACGCAAAAACATATGGTTATCCTTTATTTCATTTAAATACTTAAGTATTAATTACATTTTCAAATAGTAGAATATAAAAGAATTAAACATATAAAAAATAGTAGCCCACCGGTATCGGGAACAGGGTCCAAGCTACCGGCGGCGGCGGTCAGGGCTCCAGAGAGAGGAACCTCCTAACAATGCGAGCCGTGTCCAGGAGTACCGCTTTCTAAATCAAGCCCTTGATCCAGCTGCCTAACGAGAGCCTCCTTAGGTGTTGGTCGAGGCTCTTGGCAATTAAGCCATTGGCTGACACGACTTCATACGACTATTGGCACAATGATCGCCGAGTCCAAATAATAATAAAAAGTCATCTCAGTCAGTCTTATCACATGAAGATGAGTAATTCAATAGCAATTTTCACACAATTTTATTATGTTTATGTGACACATTACAATATCTTGAATTCCTTTGTACTATGCACATGGTCGGATCGATGATGAATAATGCCTTACGGTACTTTTAACGACTAGGTGAGGAAAATAGAAATACTGATTGCCGTATTATAGTTTTCCTTCGTTCGTCATAAATACCAGACACAACTTGATGCCATTGCCAGTGACCTTGAGTAGTTAGTGTTCTGTACTGAGCTATGATAAACTGAACCACTACACCAACGAGGTAATAGGTAATACGGGCGGGTTTCCGCAAATCCACGTCAAAGCGCGTATTTTGCGTACGGGTGGGAAAAATCGTCATTCGATTAACCCCAGCTCCTCAAAGAAGGCCAGCAACGCCTTGGTGTTACTGGCAATCTCGCGTAGGGTAGGTACCTGGGTTACCGAAGTACTTTGCCCTGTAAGTGGCGACCACCGGGCAGTTTAACAGCACATGAGCTGCTGTCTCGTCGTCCTCCATGCAGGCTCTGCAGAGCGGACTGTCTGTGACTCCTATGACAAAGAGGTGTTTATTAAATGACCCATGGCCAGTTATAGCTGCTGTAACCGTACGCAGCTGTTGTTTAGTTAGTCGGAGAACCTTTTTCGTGAGGCGGCCATCGATTGTAGGGAGTGCCTCCTTAGCCTGCCTGCACTCGTCTTGGTCCGACCATAGTCTGTGATGCTGATCCCTAGTTCGTTTCCTTACCAGAGTGCGTAGGTAAACGAAGGGGAGTGGCACGATGGGTTCGGGCCCCACTGGTGCCAGGCTCGATCCCCTTCTGGCAAGTTCGTCGGCAGCATCGTTCCCCAGCGAACCGCTGTGTCCTTTGATCCATTGAATGGTAATTTTATTGAGGTCACCCACCTGGTTAAGGCGCTGGTGGCACTCGTGTATAAGCCCAGAGTCCACAGTGTGACTGTTCAGCGCTTGCAGAACAGCCATGCTGTCTGAGAGTATACGTATCGGGTGGTCCTTAAATTCCGTAGCCAGAATAGCTGAAACCGCATGAGAAATACCCATGCATTTGGCCTGGAACACTGTGTTATGGACTCCCAATGTTGTAGCTATGTGGATGTTGAAGACTCCAGCACCTGTACCACTACCTGTTTTGGATCCATCCGTGAAGATGCGCAGCTCTGTTGGGCGCAAGCCCTCACATCGGCGATCCTCGTGAAGTTGGATTCTGTAAACGAGCCAGTAATAATTCAATCAAATAATATTATCTAGCCTTTTCCCAATTATGTTGGGGTCGGCTTCCAGTCAAAACAGATGCATCTGACCTCCACGACACAGTTACTGGGTAACACTATTCCATACCCCTTGGTAAGACTGGTTTGTCAGACTTTTGGGCTTCCGACTACCTGATTCGATAATAATTATTATCATTAATTATTAATAAGTTATGATGGTGATATAACTGTTATGTCTACGAGTTATCGCAAAACATTCGACGATGTTACTGACCCAGATGTACAGCCAGTATACCTTGAGCTGCGGTATTGAACTCAAGTAATTGATACATAAGTCAGAGTGTAATGGTTCACATTTAAACGTTTATACTTAATCAAATGATTACTAGAATTTCAATATAATAGTGGTTTTGTGTTATTGTTTTGTAACTAGCTTGTTCTGCATGTTTGCTTTATTTACATAAACTATTGTAAGCTACATTTTTACCCGAAGCAAAAAGGAGGGCTATGTATTTGACCGGTATGTATGTATGTTCATCTGTTACCACATAACTTCTAACCTGCTGATCATAATTTGACAAATGAGATATCGTTGGAAGCGTCTTGATCGTCCGCTGGTTATAGGCTATGTGACGTCACATTAAATTAAATATGGCGCCTTCTAGAGGACATAGGTAACGTGATTACTCGGTAGTCGGGTTTTAGTTTTTGTAGTTATTTTTTATTACTTTTGGTTTCTTAGGAAGGCCTTATCAATTCGAATCTTGATCAACTTTTCTATCTACTACCGGCACGAAATTTATGAATATGTCACTCATATCTTGTTTAAAATTTCAGCCAGTCAGTAAGGTGGTAGGGGGCTAACCAAAGACTATAAAGGGCTAACGGATCTCGCGCACTAGACGTGCGTTCGTCCCATCATGACCTATGCGGGAGCCGTATTTGCACACGCCAAACCCCGCCATATTCATAGGATGCAAACGCTCCAAAATAGATTTCTCCGGAAAATCACCGGTGCCCCCTGGTACGTTAGGAACGAGATCCTCCATCTCGACCTAAAGATCCCCACAATCCACCAATTTCTCAAACGCAATTCCAAGCGTTTCTTTGAGTCCGCCGCCAAACACCGCAACCCTCTGGTTGTCGAGGCCGCCAATTATGTCACGAGTAGAATCAGTCAGACCCGCCGCCCAAGGCAAATCCTTACCGACCCAGACGACCCCATAACCCTCCTCCAGGAGAGCAATAGGGCCACACACAAATACAGTGCACAAAAAACACAGACACCGACCCGCATTCCGACCTCGCCGCCGAGGTCCTCCGCGATCGCGACCCGCCCGAGTAAGTAATACTCCCCATCGACCCTTGCTCGCAGAAGCGCCAGCCCGCGTTTTGCTGAGAAATGTAGACTTAAATTCCCCGATTAATAATAATGAATCATCTTTTATCCAGCCTGTCCCAACTTGCTGTCCTCCCCCCAGCGACGCCCTAAGCCGAGGTCCGTACCCCACAGGGGGTGCCCTTAGCGAGCGCTCGCTTAGTTATAATTAGAATAGTTTTGCCCCTGGCTAGAGGCTTTGAGTTTAGTAGCTTAAGGCAGCCGCAGGATTGTCCGGTTAAGTAGTCATCACCTCAGAGGTGAGCTACGAGATGCCCTAGTAAAAAAAAAAGACGCGCGGGACGTGCTTCACAAGCACGGGATTTTTTCGTGCTTGTCAAGTAATTTTGACCGTCTAGGGAAGTAGGGACGCCATTAAGACTGCGACCGAATTCGGTCGTATAGCGATCGCTATCTGTTGAGACTGCCGATTTTTTTTAACGAAGTTATTTTACCACTTTATCGGCGTGATTAATAATTATGTATGTATACCCATGCTAAATTACAGCTTTCTAGTACAAAGAAACTCCAAGCCGTGGACAGACGGACAGACAGACAGACAGACGGACATGGCGAAACTATAAGGGCTCCTTGTTTTCAAAGGAACCCTAAAAAAGACCAAAACAGTCTCAAACTCAAAACTCAAAGCATTTATTTCAATTAAACCCTTTACAGGCACTTTTGAATTGTCAAAGAGTCAGTCAGTTAGTCAGAAAGTTGAAGCTAGTTGCCCATTCCAAAACGTAGATCTCTATGGAGAAGAACGGGCAAGAAACTCCAAGGACACTCTTTTAAATATAGAAATTACAAAATCCTGGGTACATCACTCTTGTTGATTCTATATGTGAGAACAATTTAAAAAAAATAAAAATAAACAAAAACGATTACTTAAAAATATTTAAAGATTAAAAATAACAGAGCCCTGGCAGATAAGAGATGACCAGTCTGAACTGAGGCGCCCGTTCACGAACATGAAGCGTGGATCAGCACCATCCAGCTCAACCATTTTGTAGGGAACCGAATGATCCAACACACTCGCCACCATCAGAGAGACATTAAGTGAGCACGACATACTCTCAACTACCCTGCTCTTTCAAGTCAAAATCAACATAATAACATAGTAAACGACTTCATGGTACTTACATTTACAAAAATTGAAAATAAAAATGCGTCTAAGTTATACAAAACTATAGTACAGTACCTTCAATTTCTATTTAGGCTAAGCGCCGATTATGGGAACATCCCCGTCGTTTTACAAGTTTACCGATGACGTCATGGGCTAGGCTCGTCGAAAATCCATAACTAAATATACCCGTTGACCTTTCTTTGAAGTTTATGTAAGGCCAGCGTTTTTCGCGATCGATAAAACATAAACCATTATGAGTTTTTAATGATTTTGGTAAAGAAAGCTTCACTGGACACGACACTCTTAGTGAGGAGGTTCTCTCTAGAGCTCTGAACACTGGCAGCTTGGACCCTGTTCCTGATGCTGATGAGTAACTATTTTTATATGGTCTATCAGTATCTACACCAATATTATAAATAAAAGAGATTTGTATTTTTTTTGTTGACCATCATTATTTTGTTAAGTACCTGGTATTTGTTGAAAGACGTACCTACACTGTCCTCCCTTATCTAATAACACTGTTATTTGAAATATTGTAAAAGCCAATTATTTTTAAAAGAGGTAACTAGACTAAACCTAAAGAGAACTAACTAGAAATAACCAAAGAATTACGCATTCCCGTAATTCTTTATTTCTTACCAAATTCATAAATTTGAATTTTCATAATTTCCCATACAAACTTTTATCTCCTATATCACCCCCTTTAAGATTATTTTTGAGACAAAAAGTACCCTATGTCCTTCTTCAGGATGCAATCTATCTTCTTGTCAAATTTTATCGAAATCCGTTCAGTGGTTTAGCCGTGAAAAGGTAACATAAAGACTGACAGACAGAGTTACTTTCGAATTTATAATTATTAGTATGGTTAAGAAATTTCCATGAATTGTCAAGTCGTAAAATCTTTGCGATTCAGGGTTCGCTAGTAGGCTATAATTTATAAAGACACGCGAGCGAAGCCGCTGCGCTGGCGCGGGCGCAAACTAGTTTTATTTATTTTTATAAAAAATATTTTAAATGCCTCGTGTAGACTAGAGCGACGCGACTCTAACAATACAATTTCTAATAAAACTTCACGCTAGAACAATTGCCAATGTCGCGTCGCTGTCGCGCTATTCAGCACGACGCTTAAAATGCAAATGATATGTACCTATACATGAAATAAAGGAAATAATAATAAAGTAATTATTTTAATTTCGGAAGTCGGTGGCAATTTTACAAACAAAAAACGAACAATGTAAAATCCAGCGACTTCCAAAACTAAAATTATTTTTCCCTTTGTAGGTATTCGCTTTTTTTCTGAAGTCTGTTGGGTATTTTTTTTGTCAAATGTCTTTTTGGTTCCTAGCTTTTGACGTGAAATTTAAAATTCAAGTCATTTATTCAAACTAGGCTGAGAATCAGCACTTTTCGAACGTCAAAGTTACATAAGACAGTCCCCCAAAACGCCCACCCTTCACCACTGATGATAATGTCTCACCAATAGACAATCTCACGCCCCGCAGCCAGGCCAGAATGTTAAAACTTTTAAGTTAGGTACGAAATAACTTTGTACTCGTACTCAACCATCGACTGATTCTGGGAAACCATAAGTGACCACCGTAGGTAGGTACATATTGAATACATTGTCCGTTCATTTGCCGTCACATGGTCGGTCCAAGGTCTGCTCCATAGTTCGGTTTTGGTCATTATGTCCTTTTCATGGTAAATCATTGCGTAGAACAATGTGACCTTTATTGGATACACAAGTTCATTGTATTTCTAAAATTATAGGACAGGCATTATACAATTTGATTAGGTTAATAAAAAGGCTGTCGTGTGCAATAGTCTTACCATCCTGTTTCCGTGGGTGTCGTAAAAGGCGAATAAGGGACTCACTAGAGAATGGAGGGGACTAAAACCCGTTGACCCGTGACCACAATAGAAACGGGTTTTGTCGACGGAAGAATAGACAAAATGACAGATATACAATTACAATCTGTCATTTTGTCTATTCTTCCGTCGACAAAACCCGTAGAAAACCCGTGTCTATGATTGTCATGCTACGCGTGCTAGGGTTGCCAACCATACTGTTAAAAACAGTACCTAACTATTATAGATACTGTTTTTCACTCTAAAATACTGTTTACTGTTCAACAAAAATAAAGAAAAAAAAATTAAAAAAATGCTTTTTATTATTTTTAGTTCACGGTTCACTAATATTCACTAAAAATTTAAAAGGTTGGAAACTACGTATAGCCCCCCCTGAAAACACAATTTTACTAATAATTATTGTTAAAATATACATCAGATTTTATTTTCACGGTTTTTAAACTAAAAACTTACATTTAAAAAGAGCCCTCCGCGAGGGATCCTGGCATCGCATATGCGACTAAGTGAACCCTCTAGGAGGGCTTCCGGCACTGATCTTGTCTTGATCACGATCAGCGGGTCGCGATCTGGATTTCAAAATATCTTGTGATCTATGTATATTTGTGTATGTGTATTTTGTGATCAGATGCATCAAATCCGTCAATCTACTTCCTACATTATCAATCTGGATCGCGATCATTGAGTTCGAGATTGCTTATGAAGCTACGGATTATGAATTTCCTTCAATACAATCGGATTGTGATTGAAAGTGTGTTACATAGTTAGGGTGTACAGTTGTAGCAACAATGAGAGGGGATCGTGGCTAAATGATAACAGACGCAGGATAACTGGGTTGTGGAGGTCAGATCAACAGTAGCTCCATGTAAAATACTGGTATTCAGCTGCGTTTGGTTAGACTGGAAGCCAACCCCAATTTAGTTGAGAAAAGGCTACGCAGATGACGATTGCCTGGTTCTCTCAGTAAAGTAAACAGTAAGCATATCCCTGGAGAAGTTTGGGATTCTGCTAGCCTCCGGGTCATTACACCCTCTGTACCTAAATGGGACTGCCCCAATAAAATCGAGATCCTTGGCGCCTGTAGCACCGGACTAGATATCCGCCAGAGACTAATGCCTGTTATAAATAACACTATTTGACACCTAAATAAAAGTGCGCTGTTGGAAATTTCAGTTGAAAAAGAGCGTGCTTTTATATAGGCGTTAGCACCCCGCCCAGGCTTCGTGAGCATATAATGAGAGGTTTTTCTTTTGAGTATAATAAAAAAAAACATAGTTTCCAAGAACTCTGTAGATGGCGTTGAACTGACTACGTTACTAGGTGCCAAAGCCAAAACGCTTGGGAAAAAAAATATTGCGTCACGTCATACAGGGTGGAAGGGACTTCGACGCGAAAACTGATACCATGGATTCAGTACATGATTCTGAACCCCCCTTTTTTTTTTTTTCTTTTTTTTTTTTGGGTGGGAAATCATCAAATGACGTCTCCCGCTCTGGGTGGGGCGGGAGGGCGTGTCAGACTCTTACTGACTAAAACCCACCCGTGTTCCTTCTCTTGCCTGTGCAATGCCAGGGGGCCACGGTATCCCTTTCGGACTTTCCCGCAACCCCGGCAGGCAATGGTCTCATCGGACCCCTTCACTCGCTGACACTCTTTGAGGCGCGCGTGGAACACAACGCGCCGTCGACCCGGGCCTGGTCCTTACCAGACGGCGAGCTACCCATTGCTCACCGTCCGCAAGCCCGCGCCTACGGTGGCCGGGAATCGGCAATAGATTCCCGACGCCCAGGGCGTCTCCTCCTGCGGCGGCTAGGGGCGTGAGGGCGCGAAATTTGCCTCTCCCTCACGCGTTCCGCATTCTGAACCCCCCTGCGTTGAAATTTTTCGTCGGTTATTAAAACAAAAAGCAGAAAAACAGCAAATCCATGGTATCAGTTTTCTCGTCGATGTCCCTTCCACCCTTTATAGGCTCGTTGACTGACACGGTGAAACAGGACACTTTCGTTTGCTTAAGCTTCCGAATATAACCTAGTTTGTAGGTTTATGTTTTTGTTGTTATTATTTATTTCGTTGACGACGTTTCGTTTTACGTTCTCAAAATGACATCCAAGTGAAATAATCAAAAAGTTATGTGATGTTCCGTTCCTTGTAGTAACTTACCAAGTTCAGCGCCATCTATCCAGTGACTAGGGAAGAGTTTAAGAAAAATAAAAATAAAATCCCTCATTAGGAAAAAAAAACTGTCGTAGTTGGCTGGGCGCCTGTTGCGTCGAGGTATATATGTATTTTAGCCAATGAACACAAAACCTTAATGAATAATAAACCTTTCTCATGAATCACTCCGTTTATTGGTGAAAACCGTATGAAAATCCGTTCGGTACGCGGCATCCGGGCTTTGTTTTGTCTTAGGGAAAACGGGGATAGGCTTCTTATTCAAATAAGTATTAATGCCATCATTATTCCACTATGAAAAAAGGATGGTGCTAGCGGCCTTGTGTACGAGGGGGCGTTTTTAAGTTCGCGGAATGGAGGGTGAGAAGTCAAAATAAAAATACTAAATTATTTTTCTTTTTCAATATATTCACCTGCTACCCTTATATATTTTTCCGATCTTTCAATTAGCTTATGTATACCTTCATAAAAAAATGTTTTGTCTTTGTCCGAAAAATAAGCTGAAACCGCGTCCTTCACTTCTTCATCAGTTGAAAATTTCTTCCCACGAAGTTCTTTTTTCAGTTTTGGGAAGAGGTAATAATCACTGGGAGTAATAATCCAGTAACAATTCGACTTAATAGTCCATCCTTATCTTCGTTACAGAGGTCCAAAAACGTGCGAGAACACTCCACGCGGTGTTGTTTTTGAGGCGGCGTGAGCATTCTTGGCACCCATCTTGCACTGACCTTTGTCATGCTAAGATGATCGTGTAGAATTTTGAAAATTGTCGTATCCGATACTCCAATCATTTCTGCAAGCTGTATCTTCTTTAGTCTGGCATCTTCCAATATTATTTTTTCGACTTTTTTAATGATTTCCGGAGTAGTCACCTCGATCGACCGTCCGGGCCGTGGGTCGTCTTCAAGTGAGGTCCTGCCTTGTTTAAAGAGACTGTGCCACTTGTAAACCATGGTTTTACCCGGGCAAGAGTCCCCGTAAACGGATTCCATCTCTTCCAGTATATTTTGAACTGACTTTCCTTGCTTGGTATGGAATTTTATTACGGCACGGTACTCGATTTTTTCCATAATTCACACTTTCTTCCCGATTGAGTTGTTTGCTTGACGATAGTTCAACGACTAATGATCCAATTAAGATAAAACCTGGTATTTATACTAATATTGAGTGGCTGAAGTTGTGACCATCCCGATAATGACCTATTGTTATCCCCTCCCTCCCATTCCGCGAACTTAAAAACGCACCCTCGTAGCTCCATCTCTCACTCACACTGGAATAATGGTGGCATTAATACGTCATAATACGGCCCCAGGTGTGATAGGCATAGGGTTGACTTATTTAAATGTTGAATTATTAGGCACAATTGGTCATGTGATGGGACAGAAATAACATAATACTTACGATGATATCATAAGTTTTATGATCAATTTTTCCTTGAAAACTTACGTAACACAAGGAAAGTACGATTTACTTTATCGAAATAAATTTTCAAACAAAGAAATACGAAACTCAAAATTCTTAAATGTAATTTTCTTGACACTGCTGCGGTTGTTGACTTATGAATCCAAGGTCACAGAAATGTAGACGACATAGCCAACACATTTTTTTGGCCTTACGCTTCAACTTACTCTCTGTCACATTATCTACTCTATGTTCCCTTGTCGCCGCCGGTCTGGTCAACGCTGTTGCGTGCAAAATGTGACCTACTTCTTGTAGTCTGGTAAGTATAATCTGCCTTTGTCCATCGACACTGTACTGTCAACGTTATTCAGTTTTTGCTTGCAAAAATAATGGTGGATTGTAGCATTAGTCGATAGACTGGACGGATATGATAAAAGTTAATGTGCTCCCCCACCGCGAGCATATTCGTTAAAGGTTGAACTGTTCAAATGAAATGTAGATTGTGATTGTTGCGAGTACTACGCACCTGGCCTTTCTGAAGAACATCACCAAGTTTCCACCTTTCCACCAGTCTAATACCCTATCTGGCTTTGGTTTCAGTGCGATTAGTTGGGTCAAGTGCAGTTCGGTCTCGAGGTGGCCCGCAGAGGCGGGCCGGCACTAGCCGGGGATCGCGGAAGTCGCATTAGATCCCGTGATCCCCGGCACAAGTGTGAGACGGAACACCGGGGTGGTTTTAGTCAGTAAGAGTCTGACAGACCCCTCTGCCCTCCCCAGGGCGGAGGACATCCATGAGGATTTCCCCCAGTAATCAAAAAAAAATGTGCAGTTCGGTCAACTGCTGTTGAAATGAGAGCTCTAATTGGAATGCCTCATTTTGTTTCATTCTATAGTTTTAATGACAAGTATGAAATTACGTAAATTTTTCCTAGCTTAAGTTCATCGACCCTGAATTTATGTAAATACATGCAAATTTATCTTGTTTTGTACGTTGAACCAACTTGACGGTTCATTTCAACTCACTAATTGGAATATTAATTAACTTCTCAGTAGCTGTTCGGAGTATGGATTATTGATAGTGATGTACACGATGTATTTCTTGGGCGTAAAATGTGACTGACGAAATACCGGGTTGAATTAAAATATCTAGCAAAAGTCCACAGATATGATTGATTAAACATTAAAAAAAAACATTTTTTTGGAATCATTCATCATCTGCCTAGCGTTTTCCCAACTATGTCGGGGTCGGCTTCCAGTCTAACCGGATGCAGCTGAATACCAGTATTTTACATGGAGCGACTGCCTATCTGACCTCCACAACCCAGTTACTGGGTAACACGATACCCCTTGGTAAGACTGTTTGTCAGACTTCCGGGCTTCTGACGACCCGTTACAACTGTTAAAGATCTACAAATGACAGCCGGGACCAACGGCTTTAACGTGCTTTCCGAGGCACGGAGGGGCTTGGTATGTAAAGATTTTCACCCATCCACGGACCAACCGTGGCAAGCGTAGCTTAACCTTGAAAAACATCAGTTAAAAAAAACTGTAATTTTTCGTGTAAACTTCACAAGCGAGATGAAAATCGATAACTATACACTTAATTAGCCATCGAACTCTGCTGTAGGTATCATCACGTCTGCGGAGTTTCGCAAGGTAATTTATTTTCGCCTCGTATAAGCCTCTGTCTACTCCTATTCCCCGTACAGGCTTGAGGTTATTTTATATTGTAAAACAATACAATAGACGTAGATATATTATTTATTTAGTTACCTATTCCGCTTAACTACGAGTATTCTTAAAGAGTGATAAAAAACCCTGTAAGAAATCCACACGTTTTTCACCTCTCAACGAGGCATCTTCAAGATGACGATTGATTTGTCGCGAACCCGAACATGGCGTGTTGCCACGCGGAGCGTCCGGCGGTTTTATGACTCTTTAGGAATAGTTAAGCGGAACAGGTTACTATATATATCTACGTTTATAGTTATTTTATAATGATTTCCGCAAGGTCACGCCTGAATCAATTAAGACCATGGTGCACGGACGTAAAAATATCGCTGCGGAATTTTATCGCGCACTGGATTTTCAATTCTTGGCGCTAAGCGGAGCGTTGAAAATCCAGTGCACGAAACATAATTGCCGCGGGGAAAAATCTCCCGTGCGAACCTATTTTATATCGTTATTCTTAAAAATCATTTTTCTTTTGTTACAGGTATCTAAAAATGCTGGTGTTAATACTTAAATGATATATGTACTTACTTAATTACGAAGATTTACGAAGTCACTATAAGTGCCAAATAGTTAAATTAATAGTTACCTAAGTGAACAAACATGGATCCTGGATATTTTGATATTGAAAGGAAACAGAATCCACGAGAAACAGCGAGTTTATTATCGAAATTTTGTTTCTGGTACGTATTTAAACCTTCTACTAATTAATTTGATATGTGAAACATAGCCTCTGGCCGTTTGTCCACCGCCACGTCAATGGGACGGACGTCGCGTCGACGAGAACGAGAAGACGAGAGAGAAGAAACTTCATATATAAGCAATTTTAAAACAAAATCCCGTGAACACGATGACCACATCTGTTACCGCCCCTGTTCTATAGCGGCCGAGCGCTGTAAGCTGAAATAATCCTTACGGTGTATAGATATGAACTTCGAACTTCATATCTAAGCAGTTTGAAAACAAAATCCCTTGAACACGATGACCACATCTGTTACATCCTGCAGCCGACCGCTGCAAGGAAATAGTCCTTACGGTGTATAGATATGAACTTCTTCGATAGTACATCCATTTACTAATGGCCGCGTGTCCACCGTCAACGGGTCGTCACCATCTTACTACTTACATAATAAAGGGTTGCCATTTTTTTATATCAAATATAGTATTATCAAAGCCATTGCCTTTAAAAAATATAGGTATCTAGTAGATGGCGAAATTTTTTTGTTGTTTTTTTAGTTAGTTCATAGGATTGGGCACGTATTTAATTGTAAAAGGGTCAGTTAAAAATAAATTTTCTGTGTTTTCAACTTGGTGCTAAAAGTTGAGCTTAATAATTTTTAATTGTTAAATAATGACGTCCCGAAAACTTAAGTAAAGTGATATATTTTGAGTCATTCAAAAAAACTTACGTCAGTTGAATCAAAAACATCAAAGTTTTCAACTATACAAGATCACGAAAACACGCACAGGCAAAGCACATTAAAACCCCAAACAAAACAAACGTCAAAACATTATTTAATCCCTAGAATAGGTACTAACTGTGGCTTGAAGGGACAGTTAACTAAGCTTTATTCCTCAGTTACGGGCTTTATTCGTCAGATACGGACTATCTGACTATTGAAAAATCCAGAATCATGCTATCTATGGAATAAACTAAGTATTCGATTCTTTAACTGTGGATTGAAAAATCGGCCCTAAATTAAGGTTACAAAATACCATTAATTCAGCTTTTTAGTAGATTAATACTGATCATCTCGCCATTTTGTATTGATATAAAATTATAGTAGTTTCATCTACTATAATTTTATATCTATCTGTAATATAGGCGGACGGTGAGCAATGGGTAGCTCGTCGTCCGGTAAGGACCAGGCCCGGGTCGACGGCGCGTTGTGTTCCACGCGCGCTTCAAAGAGATGTCAGCACAACTGAAGGGGTCCGATAGGACCGATGCCTGCCGGGGTTGCGGGAAAGTCCGAAAGGGATACCGTGGCCCCTGGCAATGCACAGGCAACTGAAGGAACACGGGTGGGTTTTAGTCAGTAAGAGTCTGACGCCCTCCCGCTGCGCCCAGAGCGGGAGAAGTTATTTGATAATTTCACACCCAAAAAAAGGCCTGTAATATAGCAGGATACTATATTATAGAGTAGGGATGGCAACCCTAGACTTATACAACGTCCCAACATCAATCGTCGAGCAGTAGCCCACCAGACAACGCCCGTCTCTTTGGAGGATCCTCCCTTTTTCTATGGAGGATGAGTGAACTTTACACTCTATAAACCCTTCGGGGATTACACGCTTGATGTTATGTTACGTAACAAAAACTTCGCTGTTTTCAGGTATACACGGTCCATATTCGCGAAAGGCAGGAAAGGACAGCTCAGTATATCAGATGTATATAGGTCAGTATATATATGTATTGGAATATAAAACGTGCCTTCTGAAAGTTGGCAACGTTGCAAATAGATGTCAAATATTTCGCTGTTTTGATTAATTTGGGAATATGAAATAAATATGGCTAACTTGTAAACCAAAATATTGATTATGAAATGCAATAATTAATATCGTAACACCGATTAGTTTTAGATGTAAAAAAAGTATTTGGAAACTTTCCAATTACCCTTTTTTCACCTAAAACGGTTACAACATCAAATTCAGTATTATAATTGCAATTCATTACTTATTATTATTCTAGTCCAATAAATTAATCAAAACAGCTAAATATTTGACAAGTTTTTGCGACGTTGCCAAGGTCTTAAATTCTTGAAGGGTGGAATATAAAATATTTGCACCGACCAATAGCGACCAGACATGGATGACATTATTATGTGTCATTGGAAAGCTCATAATTTGCCATTGTGACAGCCAATCTCTATTAATTAAACAAGTTATAGCTAAAATAAAAACCAATGCACTTAGTTATTGTTCTTTATTACAAACAATATCAAGGCTCCCGCAGACAGGCGCGGCGCGACTCTATCAGAAAACTTCCATGGAAATTGTTCTACCAGAAACGCTTCGCACTGTCGGGTCGCGTCTGTCTGCTGTAGCCTTGAAGGCTATATAAATTCGAAAAGATGACATGACATGTGCCTTAAAAATTGCTGATATTAGGGTTCGTTCATTAATTACGTGAGGCGTTTAGCGGGGGAGGAGGTCGTGCCGAATCTCACCCAATCTCACGTGGTGGAGAGGGGGGAATCTCGGCAAATAGGTATCACGTTTTTTTTTCCACCAAAAACAGTGTAATATTGCGAGAAAACTGGATTAAATAAAGTAAAATATGTTTCCACGCTAAAATATGACTAAATCCTACACAAAAACGAAAGGTGTCCCGCACGAGACCCTCCCGGATTGTCACACGTCGAGCTACTGAGCGTCTGTGCAAGCGACAAGTTTAGAATGGCTAAATCAGAGCGAGGTTGAAGGAACAGATGATTTTACTGAAAATCACCTGCTTTCTAATTACGCAACATATTTTCGTAAACGATAAAGACAAATCTGTTTCATTTTGACAGTTCAACAACATTCATTGCGTCATTTACGTTGCTCTGCAGTTTTTTTTTTAGCACTTACGGAGCAATGGATTAGCAATCTGTTTCAAAATGATTCAGATTCGGATTGATTTTGCATTACGTAATTAGGGTACTGGTCATGTTGGTCCCCGTAGTAATTCTTGAGACCTCGTGGACTGAATTAGAATGAATATTCTTTTACGAATTTCAGTAGTTCCCATTTAAGTATTTTACTGTTCGACTTCTTACTGTTAGACTAGTGAAATTCAACGCAATCAAGTACAGATTAATGTATTTTCACAAAAAATACGCTTTTCGAAAAATCTCTCGTGAGATTATGGTGGGGGGAGGGGTCGACCCAAATCTCACGACATCTGGGGGAGGGGGGATAGAAAAATCGCCAATTCGCCTCACGTAATTAATGAAAGACCCGTAAACGACACGGTGGCGTTCATAAAAGTCTTTCCGTCTCTACATACTCTCTAAAAGTGACAGAGACGGCTTTAAACTTAACGGTGGCATGCCTTCCAATGCTTCCATACAGACATGAGATAACAACAGTTTTAATCTCAATTTCCAGATGTACACCGGGCCACAAAGCGACCCCACGAGGCGATGCATTGGGGGTACAATGGAAGACACAACTGGAGAAAAAAGGTCAGTTGACTTAAGAGTCCTATTACATTTTTGACGCAAATTCATGATTTTTGACGTTGTAATTTTCAGCAGCAGTAAGATATTTGAATTATTTGATTATGAATAACGATAGTGCCATTCTCTTTATTGTAAGTTGGAATTACACATTTTAACTTTTCTTGTCGTGTAATTTACTATGAATATTTTACGAACTCACTTTACATGGAAAAACGTCGGCAATGGAACTTTGACGATCAAATTCACATTGTTTCATTCAGTTCTAATAAATGCGAAAGTTACTAAACGATAATTTTAATGTTTTACTTGTTTATTGGAGTTCTAGAATTTCTTTAAATTCCTTGAGTTTTCAGGGAAAATTCGTAAAGAAAACCAATAAATGTCTTGATTTTCATGTTAATTATATTCCAAATAAACACAATTAAATCAAATAAACTAATATGATATAAAACTTCGATCTACAGTGAATACGTTTCATTAGTTTTTGTTTCTCAATATAATAAGACAAAATTACAATAAATTAAATTAAAGTACTTTATATTCCGCGTCAATTCAGCAAATTACACGAAAATAATGTGTAACTCCAACTTACAAGAAAAAGAATGGCACTATAGTTATTATAATCAAATTATTAAAATATCTTACTGCTGCTGAAAATTACATGGTCAAAAATCATGAATTTCCGTAAAAAAATGTAAACTTATTTAAGTAAGTAAGTAAGTAAATCATTTATTTGCATATACATTGGTGTTAATATCCTTAGAGTAGAACAACATGTTTCGCTAAGATAAAACATAGCATGCAAACATTTCTGTTTTGACAAAATGAGCAAGGAATCAACATCTTACAGCCACAAAATCTTTAAAACTGTAAAAATTACATTCATTAAGCCACTTGTGTAACTCAATCTTTAATTTCCTCGAGTTTTATACCTTATAGCGACTTGGCATTTTGTTAAAAATGCGTACGCACATTGCTAGGTAGTTTTTATTGTATTTGGCAAGTCTTGGCAAATCACTTAATACCAGTTTATGAGGATCTCGTCTGTTTCTAGGATTATAAATCTTTATTCTTGGGTACAAATAAACATACCTCATAATATGTATAGACACGGTAGCGGTAGCAGACCAAACCTCTTGAACATTGGTTGACATGAGTCATCACGTTGAAGTCCACATATTGCTCTGATGCACTTTTTTTGTGCGATAAATGCTCTATCCCTATTGGTACCATTACCCCACATTACGAGACCATATCGCAGTAGCGATTAGGCGCGTTTTTTTGTCATCCGACTGCGGCGAAGCCCAAAGAGAAGTTATGTGTTTGACCTGTAGGTTTGTATCTATTCAGGGTGGACCAAAAAGAGACGTCAGACGGAGTGCCGGCAGAATTGTAAACTTGATTATTAACGTTGTGCATTTTTGATATTTTGGAATGGTTAGGGAATAATTTTGCACCGGTCTACTCTCCCTCCGTCTTACCAATTTTCGATCAGGTCACGTGTCCTGACGCGAGTTTAACATTTTTTACCCATCACAAAAAAAGTGAACAACGCCGCTAAAGAAGTTTTCACTTCAAAAAGAAATAGATTACACATGTCCAGGGGTATTCGAAAATACACCATGTATGTTCCGTGAATTTTTGTAGTTTTCGAGTTATATTTCTTTGAGTTTTCTGACTTCAGCGGAGCTTAAAAAAAATATTTTTTTTTTTGGTAAAGGTACAAATTATGTTTAAAAGTAATTTGGAATGAGAAATGATAAAATATACAAAAAAGCTGAAAAAAAAGAAAACCCGACAGCAAAAACGCAAAACTGAAAACAAGCTTTATAATCTAAGTATAGAATTTTGATATCGCAGGCGGCACTGTGTGAAAGATGATGTGGCTAGAAAGGGGGTGACTACCGAGATGACGACTGATAGAGAAGTCTGGAAGAAAGGGACATGTTGCGGCGACCCCTAATATATTGAGATAAGGGCTAAAATTATCCTTTCATCGTCATTCACCAGAATGACGATGAAAGGATAATTTTAATAATAAAATAAAAAATAAAATAAAATAGCCGCGTAAATTTTCTTAATTTTAATCTTGATTTTTGATTTTGAATTTGATTTTAATTGTTATTTTAAATTTATGTGTTTCTTTTATGGGTCTGCAATAAAGATTTTTATTTATTTTATTTTATTTATTTGTTAACATTTTTAAAATTTATTTTTCAGAAAAAGGCAAAAAGCCGTCCCTGTTACGCGCAATAATCCGGGCATACGGTCTAAAATTCATCATAGGAAATATTATATACGCCTTCGTGGATGCTGCTATTAGGTAAGTGCCTTTTAACGTCCACTGCTGAGAGCTGAACATAGGCCCTCCCATATTTTTAGCAACTTTCCATTCTAATCTCATACTCAATCTGTCAAAATTAAAACGAGCACGCCTTACAGTAGTCGCTTTTGATGTGTAACATCTGACATCTCACGTTGGTAATAAACAATATTAAAGTAACAGTAACACTAGAACCGCGCGCGCTCATTGGTCAATTCAAATAGCGCGCGCTTCCCCGGCTTCCTGTTACACTCTTCCGTCCCTTTTCACGAAATCACTCCCACAGATTTTAAGGGTATATAATATATGTTCTGTGCACAGATCGCAGGAAAGTGAGAGGAAATATGTTACACATCAAAAACCTCTAGTACCTACATGCGGCATGTCCTAGAACCAAAAATTCGTAGACATGTGAAATCTACCAACCCGCGTGGTGAATTACGGCTCACTCCCTCTCACATTGGGAACATTATAGGCTGATTTGCGTATGCAACCCCTTCGTAGAATAGGGATTTTGATTGGGGAAAAATAGTTATTTGTTATACAAGAGTGCAAAGTTGCTTTTTAACCGCGTGTTCAATTTTGATGACCGAGCAAGCGAAGGATTCTAAAATTGAATCACGAGCGCAGCGAGTGATTCAAAATTAGAATCCTGAGCGTTAGCGAGGGAATCAAAAGAGCACGAGGTGAAAAATCTTTGCACTCGAGTGCAACACGTAACTTTTCATTCCACCTCAGCGAGGAAATGACTAAATGCAAAAAAAAAAACGTTTACAATCACAAGATAGGTACACTTTTATTTCAGTTTAGGTATTAATTACTACATTATGACAGGTAAGTATTACAGAATAATCTTTAAATTATAACAAAATAATACTAAGGTATAATTAAGAAAATTTTAAAGTAACGTTGCTACAGTTATTTAAATTGAGTGTAATATTTTTGTTTGGTACTGTAATATTGGTGTTAGTCACTTGTGTACTGTTTTTCGGTAAACTATCTGTCATACTTAATAGTTGTACCGATTCATCGGATTCCCTTGGCGTGAATGTTGGAGAGAGAGGGAGATGGTTAGGTGTTTCATAACGGCTTATTTTTGATGTAGAAGGGCCAGTACAAGGATCCGATTGAGGCTCTTTCAGTGTAATGGCTCCTACGATGCCTTCACATATTTTAGACTTATTTTGGATGGAATCCTCTATGTATCCCTCTACAACTGCATTGGACTTCCAGCCTCCGTGGCGCTTAAGGGACAGCAGATCAGCTCCGGAATCAGCCAAAAGTGTGGCTGAAGTTCGTCGGAAACAATGACCCGTGTACAACAGGGGTTCTGGAAGTTCAAGAAATGTTGCTATTTCTCGTGGGATACTGCCAATTTTATTAGTACCCATAGGCTGTCTAACACACTTTCCATTGCGATACTGTAGAAAAAATCGATTGATTGGAGTGTTAGGCGGGCGTAAGGCTTGATATTTCTCAACAATCGTTACGTATTCCTTGCTTCATGACGAAGTTGCGGTCTCTTTTTGTCTTTGTATTAGGTAAATTAATTAATAGTAAGTCATCTGAATGTTTCTCAATGTTTTTGACATTAAGTTGTGTTAGTTCATTAGTTCGACATGCTCCGTTTATTCCAATAATAAGAACAACCTGTAACGTAAAGAGTATTGTAGTAGATAAATGAATAAAATTGATATGAACGCATAATTATGCCTATCAACATCTACTAAGTATACTATTTAATTGAGATTAATATACTTAAGTAGATACTGAATGTGCAACTGACTTACTTTTGCCGCCAAATATACGGAATCGGGTGCTTCGTTAAGAAACTTTTCAATATCAGATACTGTGAAAACCTTCGATTTTTTTGGTTGATGACCAGATGAGGCTCTTTTTAAAAATGCCACTAATTTAGGATAGGTATCGATATGTTTGTCTTTTTTCATCTTTATTGTTGCTTTTAGCATCGAATACGTACTCCATAGAGTGCTTGCTTTCTTGTTCTCGGATAATTCTATAAAATATGCCAGCAAAACGTTTTCTGAGAAAGTTTTGGCTCCTTTTGCTAGTCGCCACGTGTTGAACATATCGTACTGTTTTAAATACTTCTCGCGTGATTGTTGAGGGAGAAAGCTCATTTGCGCATTATTAACAGTTTCAGTCAATTCTGTTGGCGTCAAGCAAACTTCCTCGTCGCTAGAATCACTCATTTTAGTTTTTTCACTTGTTTTCAAGTTTCTTGTTTTTAATATACCTAAGGTTTAACAATGACGTGAAAAAATGCCGCGTAAAGAACCGCGTACAAAGCAAATTGAAAAAAGAACACCAAGAAGGTTCCGAGTCTGAGTTTTTAACAAATTAAAAAAAAGTTGTATGATATATTCGGCACCATAGAGGTAGCAGTAAATAGGTTTAATGTTTTTTTTAATTCACAAACTTAGTGCACACGATGTTCTAAATTCAATTTACTTTATCCTCTAGAGAATAAAAACGGCTTTTCCACTCAGATACTGAAGATTAAAAATACTCTTTCCGAGATGGTGGGATGAAAAAACTATTTAGTCCATCAGTCAGATAATAAAAAAATATTTGACATGTATTTGTGGCTTTATCATAATAATAAAAAATGATTTAGATAAAACGCATTAAAGTTTGGGAGTGGGGGCTCGATACGTCACAATTCAGTATGAAATCTACCAGGGAGCGACGTCATGCCACATTTTAACTCAATGTATCGCCGTAACCTTTTGATAATGTGAAAAAAGAAAAAATACGTGTCCAATATTTGGCACGGTTTTTTTTTAACATTTCCCCACACTAGGAATTTCTCCTGTATTGTGGGGTGCGTTTACAGACATTTAAACTCACATACACAAACAGCCAGAGCCGGAACAACTACTTGTAGGTCATAAATATTTGTTCCGTGCGGGAATCGAACCCGCGACACGCAGCGCAGCAGTCAATCGCTTAACCACTGCGTCAACCGTGTGTATTGTTCCGAGTCTGGCTGTTTGTGTATGTGAAATTAAATGTTTGCAAACGCACCCACAATACAGGAGAAATTCCTAGTGTGGGCAACATTTATTAAAAAAAAAAAAAAAAACTATGTGAAGGACAAACAAATATCTATTTATTCAACATCCTTATACAGCTGTTGTGATATTATTTTATGTTTTCCACAGGTTATCAATTCCGCTATGCTTAGAGGGCCTGATCCACTACTTCTCCCCTTCGCACTCTGGAGTGACGGCAAATGAAGCGTATCTCTATGCACTTGGAGTAGTAGGGTAAGTGTACCAATTTAATACCAAATTCCAGAAACCATCCAGGACCCGTATCATGACCGTTTGCTGGGCTATTTAAGAGCGAGCATTCTGAAAGTGGGAAATGTCACAAATAATTTCGCGGTTTTCTGGGGAGTTGGTTGCGACAAATCTCCTTCCTCTCAGCTAAAGCACTAGGAAGTGGTGAAGGGTGGGCGTTTTTGGGGGACTGTCTTATGTAATTTTGACGTTCGAAAAGTGCTGATTCTCAGCGTAGTTTGAATAAATGGCTTTCGAATTTTAATTTGTGATATAACTATGGAACCATGAAATATGGCTAACTAATTAACTGAAATATTGATTATGAAATGCAATAATTAATATCGTAACACCGAATAATTAGTTTTAGATGTAAAAAAGTATTTGGAAACTTTCCAAATGCCTTTTTTACACCCAATACGGTAACAACATTAAATTCAGTGTTATAATTGAAATTCATTATTAATATTCTAGTTCTCTAGTTAGCGATATTTACAGTAATATAGCCAAATTAATTAATCAGGAAGTTGACATAACCATATTTGACAGCTTGTTGCGACGTTGCCAAGTTTTAGAATGACAGTAATAGTTGCACCACACATGGTTCAAAGTTGTTTGACACTTCACATGACATTTTGACAGTTTTTTGTCAAATATTGGTCAGGTCTATGAGTGTATGGTAATTCATGCTAAACAGTAAACTATCCAGAAAAGAAAATGATGTAGAATTCCATACTGGAAAACCAGCCAGAATGTTTGAATGTAAAAATGAATGTAGTTTTGTCCCTAACTTAAGACTGGGAACTTTAGCATGTAAGTGGGACTGCATTAGGGATGCAAAAAATATT
Source organism: Xanthia togata (assembly GCA_963853775.1). Taxonomy (NCBI): domain Eukaryota; kingdom Metazoa; phylum Arthropoda; class Insecta; order Lepidoptera; family Noctuidae; genus Xanthia; species Xanthia togata. The sequence goes on along the minus strand of OY970817.1, from coordinate 4,979,117 downwards.
TAATTAATCGTATCGCGGCTTAAAACGGGGAAGGAAAATATCGCGATGAAACCGGAATGTCCTAGATCAAAGCATTCAAAGACATTGAGAGATTCACCAACCCGCACTGGACCCGCGTGGTGGACTGCGGCCCCCTCCCTCTCACAGATAAGATGCATGTGTGACCTGTGTCCCAACAGTGGGGACATTATTGATTGCAATTCAGGGTTTGTTTATGAATTTTGTGTTGTTTTTATTTCAGTTTCATGGCGATTAGTGCTAGTTTAGTCCATCCAATGTTGCTATGGTTACTAAATATGGCCATGAAAGTACGAGTCGCTTGTGGGTCGCTCATATACAGAAAGGTAATTATTTTGAAATCCTAATCCTGTCCTAACCTAATAAAATTGTTTAGGGTACCCTAGCTAAGTTACTGCGACCGATTCGGCATTAGAAGCCACATCAAACGCTTATTGTGAATGCAGATAAGCTATTCTGCGTTACGTCTAAACGTGGATAGCAGTTTTATTAAACGTAACGCAATGACAATCAAGCTGAACGTCGTCCAACTGTTTTATATAACGGAGCTGTTTTGTAAAACAGCTAGTGGTTTTGTAAAACAGCTAGCGGTTGTGTAAAACAGCTAGCGGTTATGTAAAACAGCGGATTCGACAATCTATGTGTGACATAGACAGAGAAAAATGGATAGACGGAAACGAGGCCTTTGCCCTGAAGTGGGACACAATAGGCTCATAAGAATCGTGCCGATGCTAGAGAACAGAGGAGCCCTAATAAAATCCCCAAAAATCTGCATCCCTCCATGTTTCTCCGTATTATTTATTACTCTTATATTTTCCAGCTACTCCGCCTAGATTTAACAAAAGGAGGCAAAGCATCCGAAGGTCTTGCTGGCCACGTGGTCAACTTACTGACAACTGACGCGCAGCGATTCGACATGGCCAGTCTTTTCATGGTGGACCTTGTCAGGACCCCGATAGAAAGCACCCTGATTGTGTACCTGATGTATCGGCAGATTGGTGTCGCTACCCTGATTGGGGTCGCGTTTCTGATCATGTTTATTCCGCTGCAAGGTTAGTATGTTGTTCATTTTTATATTTAAAATAGAAAGTAAAAGTATTATATTGGGACTCGCAAAGGAAAAAAAAATACATATAATTATGACTGACTGACCTAACCTAACCTTTTTTTTCATTACGGGGGTAATCATGGATGTCCTCCGCCCTGGGGAGGGCAGGGGTCTGTCAGACTCTTACTGACTAAAACCACCCCGGTGTTCCGTCTCACACTTGCGCCGGGGATCATGGGATCTAATGCGACTTCCGGGGGCCTAATCTAACCTAAGTTTATGAGAAATTCCTACGTTTCATAGATCTCGAGATAAACCTCTATGGCAAACGGACAAAAATTGATCCTTTGAAGGTTTCGTTTTTAGTTCAGTACCTTAAAAACAAAAGAAACAATGACTTGGGCCCTTGCAAATAATCTTTTGATGGATAGTTTATGATCAGAGCAAGGTGATAGCAATAGTTACACCGCACATGGTTCAAAATCGTTTAACACTGCACATATCATATCATACCCATAGATAAAAAAATTAGATTATTTGGTAGGGCTGGAGTATTATTTTAATGATAAATATAAAATTAATGTTAAAAATAAGTACAACACACGTAGGGTTAGAGATATCAAATTGGTTCAACCACAGATAACAAATGATTATGGTAACAGAACATCTAAGTATTTGGTACCTAAAGTGTTTAACAAAATAGATGTATTGAGAGAAAAAGTAAAAAGTAGTAAAGGATCACTTATGACAAAATTAAAAAAAAAACATTATACAGGATAGCAAACAGAATTTAAAATTACATTATAAATAAATTAGCTTAAACCATATCAGTATACTTAATAATAATTTTATTGTATTATAGGTATTAGTATTAGTTAAGTATTATATATTATTTAGTAGGTATGAAAAGACGACAGCACGTCAGGTTGTACCAGGCTGTCAGATTTCTCCAAATTATTTAAACCTTAAAATGTTAATGGTTAAGTTCAGAGCCGGATGTGAAAATTTGACGGTTTGTTGTATCCTGACCTGCTGATGTGTATACATAAGGTGGTTCATTGTTATGTAAAAGAGCGCCTCTCGCCATCAAACGTAAAAGTTTGGCGAGTTTATAATTAAATAACACCTCTGTTTTATAATTAGCTTTTTGTCAAATGGGCAAATATTGATATAAGAGTTTATGGATATCTCATTCAATCTCCTGCCCTTATCTATTCGTGGTCGGCGCAATTCTTCCACACTACTCTATTACTTCGTCATCTCGATAGTCACCCCATTTCTAGCCATATCATCTTTCACACAGTCCATCCATTGTTTCTCTGGTCTTCCTCTACTCTTATAGCCATCGACATTCATATTGAAAACTTTCCTCACGACATTTCCCTCATTCCTCCGCATCACATGCCCATACCACAGTGTAAAGAGCAACAGTGGACCGACGCCTTTGATGTTTGCGTAAATGCCGACACCGCACAAGGCCACGGTACTTACCTAGCGTTGTCACAGACTTTACACCACTGCCCAAAAACGGAGGGTAATGTTTTTAGGTTTCATGTATGTATGTACGTTTCTTTGTCCCGCCATAACTTCTAAATGCCTCAACAGTTTGGACATATCGTTACAATTTTTACATTGTCCTGAGTGACGTTGGGTTTTTTTTTTTTTGCATGGCTGACTTGTATTTTATTTGGGAATAACAGCTGGTTAACAATAGAAATAAAATACAATTTTAATATTCAGTGTACTTTACTTTTTACATATTACCTATAAATGGGCAACTGACAAATATTTTCGGTTTTTAGATTTACTAGATTTTAAACTTCTGTTGTTGAACTTAACTATATAAAAAATTCTCATCCTAATAAATAATTTTAGCAAAAAATCGTAATCGTTTTCTTGCCGTACATATGCGTTTCGAAATGCAAGCTGCAAATGTATGTATTCTTCAGACTCTCGAAAGTTCTTACAACTAAATCAGGTCTGCTACAAGCTTGGACCCACAATTTGCATCTGAAATGTAAATACAGCACTAATAAATATGTGCTTCCCCTATACCATGGTTTTCCATACTATGATTAATTACTTATGATTTTAGATTCAAACACCCATACAATTTTGTTTAAAGAAATTATGTTCGCCATCTTGGATTTCAAAATTAATGGCATTTTCGTAATGAGCACCCCAAGGAACCTCGAAAATGACACCCATATCATTAAAATTAAAAAATACGTCCGCCATCTTGGATTTCAAAATTAATGTCATTTTCGTAATGATCACCCCCAGGAACCTCGAAAATGACACCCATATCATTTATTTTTAAAAAATAAGTCCGCCATCTTGGATGGATTCCAAATGTCATTTTCGTAATCAGGTCTCCGAAGTACCTCGAAGATGAGACCAATATCGATTTTTAATAAAAAATGAACGTCTGCCATCTTGGATTCCAACATGGATATTTTTTTCGTAATTAGCACCCCCAAAAACCTAGATAATGACAACCATATCATTGTTGAAAAAAATCATGTCCACCATTTTGAATTTGAAAATAAATGTAATATTTTTGTTTACACAGAAACAAATAATTTGCGTATTTTTTATTGGATATTTTTGCGGTGTTTCAATTTTTGCTGGCAGGCATCAGTCTTTTACATCCGCCATTTTGTTTACGTTGGCATGACATGACAAAAATGTTATAAATTAAGCACTATAAAATTATTTATTCACCTTTCTCCTGAGTGTGGAAATTGATGAAATCGCAGTTCTTTATTTATGCGAGATGACGAATCGCATTCTCGCACAGCACATGTCGTAGGTATGCACCATTTTGGTAACAAGTAAAGATTTGAAACAAGACACGTGTTAGCCCTGAAATTCATGTCCCGAACTTCTAACAATAGCGACGTATGCAGCTCGGGCTCGCCCTACCCGCCCCTCACCCCTCACACCCCGCACGATTGCCCTGTCTATACGGCTTCGTCGAACGACTGTATTGGTTTATAGACTGTGCCCATACCATGACAACCAATTTCCGCACAACTTTTCGGCCACCGGGGCCATTTTCAGACTTCCTCTTGTGTACCACCGAAGAAGTTCATATCTATACACTGTAAGGACTATTTCTGCTTGCGGCGTTAACAGACCGGGGCAGTAACAGATGTGGTCATCGTGTTCACGCGATTTTGTTTTCAAACTGCTTAGATAATATGAAGTTCTTCGATAGCACAGACGCCAGCACATCAACCTAAATACTACAATCTATCAAATTTCTTTAATTGTTTTTAAACTTTATCACTAAAGTATAAGGTTCATAGTTGATTGGGAAAATTTGACAGTTTCGGGTTGGTTGACCTGCTACCTGGTGTACCTACTGTATTTATTTCAAATATGGCGAGGGGGGTAATGGCCGATCTTGGCGTTATGCTCGTGAACGGGTGCTGCTTGTCGTGACTGGTCGTCTTGCTGACCAAGGTTTTTGTTGCTGTTATTAGTAATTAACTGTTTATTTATTTTTACTTCGATGGTCCTAGTTTATCATTTGTGATTTCTGAGTTACAGCTTTAATAGCTGTATGTAAACGGGCACGCCCTTTATGCCTGGAGGCTTTCATTAGTACTTTTTCGTTTTTTTTTCTTTTTTTTTTGGTAGTGTTAGGTGACTTATAGAAAATAATTTAATTTAATGGTTTGTGTTGCGTAGTGTAAATTATTTTGCATAAGTACTATTGTATAGAATCAAGTTTTACTAAAAAAAAAATAGACTGCGTTTCTGTGGAGTTTGTTGCGCCACTTCTTCTTCCCAACTAAAGCATTAGGAAGTGGTGAAGGGTGGGCGTTTTTGGGGGACTGTCTTATGTAACTTTGATGTTCAAAAAGTTAAGTTTTAATCTCGTGCACTCCTTCAAGATGATGTCCTCTTAATGATAATAAAACCGGCCAAGTGCAAGTCGGACTCGCGCACGACGGGTTCCGTACCATTATCTATAAAAAACGGCAAAAAAATAATGTCTGCTGTATGGGGCCCCCTTAAATATTTATTTTATTCTGTTTTTAGTATTTTTTGTTATAGCGGCAACAGAAATACATCATCTGTGAAAATGTCAACTGTCTAACTATCACGGTTCATGAGATACAGCCTGGTGACAGACGGACGGACGGACGGACGGACAGCGAAGTCTTATTAATAGTGTCCCGTTTTTACCCTTTGGGTAAAAACGGGACACTATTAATAAGACAAATCTAAAAACAATAAATAAAAAAAAAATGCCTTTTTTTATAATTTCAAGTAAATACAAAGTAAATTACTACAGCTGATTACTGGTTCAAGGACCGCCCGGTTACTTGAAATTATGACAGAAATATTTTTTTTATTTTTGTATCATTTTATTTATATTATAATATATATTCATTAATCCTTGTACATTTCTAGGTTATCTCGGCAAAATATCAAGTAAGCTACGACGACAGACGGCTATACGGACAGACAACAGAATTAGACTAATGAACGAAGTAATACAAAGTATTGAAGCTATCAAAATGTATGCCTGGGAAAATGCCTTTGTTAGAATTATTGGGAAGGCGAGAAAGTAAGTATTATCAGACCCCATGATCAGATAAAAAGCCAAAAAAAAAAAACGCACCCGCGATTCCTAATATAATAATTTAAAAAAAAACTATTTATTTTATTTCACATAAACCTACAAGGGCACTTATGAAACGTCAGAAGCTAGGTGCACGGTTCCAATTGGTCGTTTCCTATGGAGAAGAGCCGGCAAGAAACTCCACTTTTAAAAATAATTGGCTTTTACAATATTTTCAAATAACAGTGTTATTAGGTATGGGAGGACAGTGTAGGTCTTTCAACAAGTACCAGGTACTTAACAGTTGGCGCAGTGGTTAATGCAATTGACTGCTGCACTGCGTGTTGCGGGTTCGATTCCCGCACGGAACAAATATTTGTATGACCTACAAGTAGTTGTTCCGGGTCTGGCTGTTTGTGTATGTGAGTTTAAATGTTTGTAAACGCACCCACGATACAGCAGAAATTCCTAGTGTGGGGCAACGTTTAAAAAAAAAAAAACAGAATAATGATGGCCAGCTGAGGCACTCCCATTTTATTTTCTACTAAAATACTCTTTTCTTTTGCAGGAAAGAAATGAACGTAATAAAAAAAATGTCTTGGCTACGCGCAGTCATGATATCTTGCGTGAAACTGAACACGAAGGTCGCCATTCTGCTCAGCATAATGTCATACATTTCATTCGGCAACGACTTGACTGCAGCAAAAGTATTCGTCATATTTTCCTACTACGAAATTCTGAAATACACGCTCGTCGACTTTCTCCCTCTCGCAATTACGTTTACATTGGAAGCTTATGTGAGTGTGAAAAGGATGCAAGAGTTTTTGTTGTTGCCTGAGGTCGATAATCAAGATGGTGTTGACTTGTTGACTATTGATGAGAAGAATGTTGTTACGACTAACGGAGTTTTTGAGAAGATTGGGAATGGGTAAGTTTTTTTAATATATTGTTATTGTGTATGTTGTAACTGCAAGCGTTTCGAATAAATAGTAGAAATAAGTCGGATATCTACATGTTTGGCCGGATACCGGGGATTACCGGATCTATGATATAAAAATCAATTGCCGTGCGTCAGTCGATGGCTCGGCCGATTTGAATATTATTTCATTTGTTTTGTTTGCCTCAATACTGGGGTGGTTTAGGAAAAAATAAACTTAGTAAAAACCCAAAGTCACAGCCGAAAAACCGAAAAAAAAACGAAATTTTATTCACATGGAATGAAGTTCACCGGGTCACCTAGTATGCAATAAATATATTGAGTATTAAGTATGCGGTCATCCTATGAGCCATATAGTCGGATATACGGCCTTAACATTGCCACAGAAAATCGATTATGGATTTACGTTCACAAATGCAGCAAGCGATTGACGTAATAATTACTTGATTTGTTCGCATTGCGATCATACTAATTACTTATTTGTTTTATTAAGGTTAATGCAGAAAACAATTATTTTTCATGTCATAATAAACTATGAAAAATGTTATAGGTAAAGAAAGGATCGTCTATTTGGGTTTTATTAAATAAATAAAGTAGACATTATGAAACTTTAGTAATAATTAATTACGAAAATCAGTAGCAGCCCGGAGTCTGGATTTGTGCCCAGTTGATGAGAATAGGCTCGCCCGCTATTACATGGGACTTAAACTCTGGCGAAATGTGGGTGTACTATAGGTACACCCCTGCCTAACTCTTCGGGGATACAAGGCGTGATGTTAATTATCTATACATCTACTTATTACAACTCCTGCTCTTCCCTCATCAGTCAGCAAGCGTACATCAAGTCGGAAAGCAACCTGGAACAGTTGAAGCCTCCAGTTCTCATAGCTATGAAGGATTACACGGCCCACTGGAAGAATGTAGACGATGAGTCCGTGGATGGGAAGATTCCAGCCCTTGTGAATATCAATCTTACTGTGAGTAGAAAAATTCTTTAATTATAATAACACAAGCTGTGCGCCCGAAGGGATAGACACTTTTATCCTCAATTTCAGAGCTTTTATATTAAAAATTGGCAACGTCGCAAATAGTTGTTAAATATTTACTTGTCTTGATTAATAATAATGAATTGCAATTATAACACTGAATTTGGTGTTGTAACCGTTTTAGGTATAAACAAAGTTGACATCTATTTGCGACGTTGCCAACTTTCAGAACGCACACTCTCAAGCCATTTGGTGGTTGAATTTTCAAAAATCCTTCCTGCGTGCTCATCTTCGTTACAGAAGAATCTCTTGTGCGAAATTTGAAAGGTAGGGCAGCAGTGTTGGTACAGGTAGGGCGGAAGTGAAAATGTTAGGTTCAGACGCTCAACCTACCCGAAACTGTAAAATTTTCCCAATCAGATTTGAACCTTAAGTTTCAGTGATAAAGTTGAAAATCTATTAAAGAAATTTGACAGATTGTACTAGGTTGACGTGCTATTTTCCCAATCAGATTTGAACCTTAAGTATCAGTGATAAAGTTGAAAATCTATTAAAGAAATTTGACAGATTGTACTAGGTTGACGTGCTATTTTCCCAATCAGATTTGAACCTTAAGTTTCAGTGATAAAGTTGAAAATCTATTAAAGAAATTTGACAGATTGTACTAGGTTGACGTGCTGGCGTCTGTACATTATCTGTTCCGGATTTTTGGCTTTCTTGACTTGTGATCATTTGTGTGAGTCAGATAGGGTGATAAATAGATAAAAATAAAAAGTTATTTACTCTGAACTTCATTAATATTCTGGTTAGCCATATTTCTTATTTCCATACAGTAATATTGCCAAATTAAACAAAACTGGTAAATATTTGACAGCGATTTACGACGTTGCCAACTTTTTGGATAAATGCTCAGTAGGAGACAGTTATCAATAATGATAATTATTTTTCATTATTTAATTACCTTTTAAGGAGGAGGAGGAGGAGGAGCTCGTGGCTAAGTAGTAACTGCCGCACGGGTCGATCCGTCAGGTTAAGCTACGCTTGCCGGGGTTGGTCTGTGGATGGGTGACCATCTTTACATACCGAGACTCCTCCGTGCCTCGGAAAGCACGTTAAGCCGTTGGTCCCGGTTGTCATTCGTGGATCTTTGACAGTCGATACGGGTCGTCAGAAGCCCGAAAGTCTGACAACCAGTCTTACCAAGGGGTATCGTATTACCCAGTTACTGGGTTGTGGAGGTCAGATAGGCAATCGCTCCATGTAAAATACTGGTATTCAGCTGCACCCGGTTAGACTGGAAGCCGATCCCAATATAGTTGGGAAAAGGCTAGGCAGATTGATTGATTTAATTACCTTTTAAGCACTTTTGCATGGAACATCATTCCACTCTGTTTCTGGAGAAGGGCGTTGTCAGCTGCGCTACAGTTTATACTTTTGCAGCTATCATCGTTTCATTTGTACTTAGTCTTGTGTTATTGTTCCGATTTTTTTGTCTTTTTTTTAAGATTATGGATGAAAGACGTTCAAGAGCTTTCACTTGAGCTACAATAGAGCATCCATCTCAAATTAGGTACCTTTCTTTACCTTAAGAGGGATGCTCTTCTTAGATATCCCGCGGAAATTCGCAATTTGTAACGTTTTTTTTTAATGCAATTTTCAGCTCCGTATTAGTTTAATATGTTGTTCAAATGCGACTCCTGCATGTATTGTGTATAACTAAGTCAAATTAAATTGGCGTATCTTCACAGAAGCGTTGGCTATCAAAATAATGATGAGAAAAAAAAAAACCGGCTAAGTGCGAGTCGGACTCGCGCACGGTGGGTCCCGTATCACCCTTTGGGTACGGAACCCTAAAAAGGAGCGAGCCTTACAGTAGTCGCATTGTGATGTGTAACATCGGACAACTCAACAGTACCAAACGGTCGGAAAATGGGTTGTTACTACAACTACTCTAGCTCCGCGCGCGCTCATTGGTCAAATCAAATAGTGCGCGCTCATTGGTCAAATCAAATAGCGCGCGCTTCTTCGGCTTCCTGTTACACACTTCCGTCCCTTTTCACGGAATCACTCCCACAGATTGCAGGAAAGCGAGGGAAAGATGTTACACATAAAAAAATAGTTTTAAACTCATTATTTTAAAGTACTAACTACAACAGCCGGGGTCAACCAATGCGGGAGACACGATCTAAAAAAATTGGTTCGTAAAACCATAATGTCCTTTTTTTGTTTTATCATACTATGAAATCGATACCTATCACTGACTCTTTAAGTTTCGCCAGTTAATTTTAGGGTCGATCCATCAGTCTAAGCTACGTTTGCCGGGGTTGGTCTGTGGATGAGTGGCCACTGACCATCTTTACACACCGAGACTCCTCCGTGCCTCGGAAAGCACGTTAAGCCGTTGGTCCCGGCTGTCATTCGTGGATCTTTGACAGTCGTTACGGGTCGTCAGAAACCTGAAAGTCTGACTCTGACTGTCTGAATTACCCAGTTACTTGGTTGTAGAGGTTAATCTGACCTCCCACACAGTCTCTCTCTCCTCCTGAGGTTGTTTAGGCAGTCGCTCCATATAAAATACTGGTATTCAGCTGCATCCGGATAGGCTGGAAACCGACCCCAATGTAGTTGGGAAAAGGCTGGGCAGATTGATTGATATCGTTTAAAAATTGTTAATGTATTTTATCAAATCGAATCAAAACATTATGTTACTTTCATATTATGGGTCACCTAACAATGTTACATAACATATGATCCTCAAATTTACCATTTCTGGTATTTGAAACTTATAACATTATTGTTACATGTTTATAGAACTCATACGCCAAACCTATTGGAAGGGAACCCTCCGGGAGGGTTACCGGCATTACGTTTGCGCTAAAGTTTACCATCGCGGACGGTCAACGGCATTGGGTTTTAAAACCGTGTTATAAAACACTGTAAAAATTTAGTAAAAATAATAGTGTTTTCAGGAGGTCTTGTCGCTATACGTAGGTTCCAATCTTTGACATTTTTTAGTGCAGTATTTGTAACCGTGAAAAATAAAAAATAAATAAAAATGCTTGGATTTTAAAACCAACGCATATAAATAAAAATAAATCTTGTTAATATATACATCTGATTATATTTTCACGGTTTATAATGGTGTATTCGCTAAGAAAATCCTACATTTAAAATGAGCCCTCCGTGAGGGCTCCTGGAATCCCATATGCGACTAAGTGAACCCTCCAGGAGGGCTTTCGGCACTGAACGTGTTAATATAATAATATTATTATTATATTTTTTTTTACCTCAACGGGGAAGCTCTTGGCCGTCATCTCACCTGATGGTAAGTGATGATCAGGCGGTGGCAGGTGGAAGCGAGCTTCACCCGAAATCCTCAACCACAGAGGAACTGGCTATCTTAGCTCTCAATGCTGTTAACGTTGTTGTTATGGCGACAGACTTAGATAAGATGGTGGTTGCTAGCCAGGTGGACTAAGAACAAGCCCTACTACCAACCAAACCGAGCAGAAAATTTAGTTCCCACTCAGAATCGAACCCAGGACTTCTAGGTCTGACAGGTGGTCTAACCACTACCCACAGAGGCAGTTAAAAAAGCAGTAAAATATAACTTGCATAGTAAGCATAAATTTCGATCTCGAGGGAATATAAAAAGTACACTATGTCCTAACCCAGGTCATGGTCTACCCATGTCCTAAATTTCATCCAAATCTGTTCAGCCGTCTTAGCGTGAACGCGTAACAAACAAACTCATGTTTGCATTTATAATATTAGTTAGGTATATAGGATAGCTTTTAATTTTACTCGATTTTAGCGATTCACAACCTTTGCAAAGTTTCGCCAATTCTTTTAAATGGATTTTGATGCATTTTCTTTTGCCCATAGATAAAACCGGAATCCCTAACAACAGTTGTGGGCACAGTCGGTTCAGGAAAGTCCACACTTCTCCAAGCAATGTTGAGAGAACTGACACCCACCAGTGGACATCTGGATGTCCACGCTATTGTGGCATATGCGTCGCAGGATCCGTGGCTGTTTGAGGCATCCGTAAGTATAATTTGTTTAGTCTTCTTTCTTGTTTTTCGTATGGTATAATAGTGACTAACCTAGTGTCAGAGTTTTATGCCGCCCAAGGGCCTCTGACTTGGCTTCACATGCTGTCGAGAAATATCTCTCAGGTTTCCTCGCGATGTTTTCCTTCACCGTTTTTGAAGCAAGTGATAATTATACAATACTACCGATTCATATGGATGGGCCACTCCGCAAAATCATTGAAATTAAAAACGACTCTTACTACGACACAATAAAGTGCAATTCAGGTCGCGCAGCGCTCATTACCTACAATTATATTCACTTAGAAGTTACCTCTCTTTCTATTGCGCGACTCTCAGATCTTCATGACTACGTTACACTCACTGAATTGGCCCGACAAGACGGGCCGCCGCGTGCTTGTAGCGTCATACCTAAACTGCGGAGTGTCCCATATGTCTTCTTCTGTGACAATACGTACATGAATCCGAAAAGTCAGAGGGGCGTGCCTTGGGTTTGAACTCGAGACCTATGACTTGGCAGTCCGACGGTCACACCACTAGTCTACCACTTGTAGTATATTGTTGTAGTATATTGTCATCATTCGATGACTCGTGGCTAAGTGGAGCTGGGGCCTTATTATAAAGTAATAATGCTATCATTATTCCACTGTGAAAAAAGGATGCGGCCTTGTATAGCGGTCTAGCGGTCTCTCACTCACATTGGAATAATGGTGGCATTAATACGTCATAATACGGCCCCTGCACGGGTCGATCCATCTGTTTACAATCCGGTCGATATTACTTGGCAGCTCCGAACTTCGCGCAGAAGGCTGCGCAATAACATTTTTTAGGAACCAAATGGTGATATGAGGCGAGTGTGAGTGAGAGAACATGCGCAAAAGTTCTCAGAACCTACGTTCAGACCTGCCAAGTTGTATATTATCGGGCCGGAATGGGGGGTGACCATCCATTCTGTACTGAGCGAGACTCACGTTAATCCGTTGTCCCGGCTGTCATTCGTAGATCATTGACAGTCGTTACGGGTAGTCTGACAACCAGTCTTGCCAAGTGTTACCGTCAGAATTGATGCACATTTTAGTGTAGGTATTGCATTTCATAATCAATATTTTAGTTCACTAGTTAGCCATATTTCATATTTCTATACAGTAAATCGGCACGTGTAGTCTGACAACCAGTCTTGCCAAGTGTTACCGCCAGAATTGATGCACATTTTAGTGTAGGTATTGCATTTCATAATCAATATTTTAGTTCACTAGTTAGCCATATTTCATATTTCTATACAGTAAATCGGCACGTGGTTTGTCGGCACGGTTGGCGCAGTGGTTAAGCGATTGACTGCAGCACTGCGTATCGCGGGTTCGATACGCACGGAACAAATATTTGTATGAACTACAAGTAGTTGTTCCGGGTCTGGCTGTTTGTGTATGTGAGTTAAATGTTTAATGTGGGGCAAAGTTTAAAAAAAAAAGAAAAAAAAAGGCCAAATTAATCAGAACAGCGAAATATTTCACAGTTATTTGCGACGTTGCCCAATTTCAGAATAAACGCTCTTAGCATCCTTTTCTTTTACCCAGGTCCGTCAGAACATCCTCTTCGGCCAAGACATGGACCTGCGGAGGTACAAGCAAGTGATAAAGTGCTGCCAACTAAAGACTGACCTTGAGATTTTGCCAAATGGTGATAAGACTGTGGTGGGGGAACGAGGTGAGTTCATTTAATGACATAATATCGGCACAAGCAAGTGATAAAATGCTGCCAACTAACGACTGACCTTGAGATTTTGCCTAATGGTGATAAGACTGTGGTGGGGGAACGAGGTGAGTTCATTTAATGACATAATATTATCGGCACAAGCAAGTGATAAAATGTTGCCAACTAACGACTGACCTTGAGATTTTGCCAAATGGTGATAAGACTGTAGTGTGGGAACGAGGTGAGTTCATTTAATGACATAATATCGGCACAAGCAAGTGATAAAATGTTGCCAACTAACGACTGACCTTGAGATTTTTCCAAATGGTGATAAGACTGTGGTGGGGGAACGAGGTGAGTTCATTTAATGACATAATATCGGCACAAGCAAGTGATAAAATGCTGCCAACTAAAAACTGACCTTGAGATTTTGCCTAATGGTGATAAGACTGTGGTGGGGGAACGAGGTGAGTTCATTTAATGACATAATATCGGCACAAGCAAGTGATAAAATGCTGCCAACTAAAAACTGACCTTGAGATTTTGCCAAATAGTGATAAGACTGTGGTGGGGGAACGAGGTGAGTTCATTTAATGACATAATATCGGCACAAGCAAGTGATACAATGCTGCCAACTAAAGACTGACCTTGAAATTTTGCCAAATGGTGATAAGACTGTGGTGGGGGAACGAGGTGAGTTCATTTAATGACATAATATCGGCCTGTACATCATTGAAATTTTCTTGAGTACGTTTTGCCTCGGAAAGATGAGTATCACGACAGCTCGGCCCCGAGACAGTTCGGCCCGTTCGACCCCGATGACTCGATTGTGATAATGCTGTCCATTATTTAGCTTTAAGGCGGGTACATTGTAGCCGCATCGGGCCGCAACGCAACGCATTTAAATAAAAAAAGTGCGGTGCGGGTCGCCTGTAGTAGGTATATAATTATGTTGGAAGATTTTTGTAATGCGCTAACTCGTTCAAATGTGCGTCAACCTTTAAAACACTTCGATTTTTAAGGTATCACACGGTCTTTTATTTGTTTATTCAAATAGTTTCGAGGAGTCCAACAAAACATCTAAACAAAATCTGTCGAATCCTCTATTAGCATAAACATCAGCATAAACGGCCTTTAATGTCCCCACTGCTGGGACACAGGCGTCCTCTGAGTGAGAGGGAGTGGGCCGTACTCCACCACGCGGGCCCAGTGCGGGTTGGTAGATGTCACATGTCTTCGAATTTTTGGTTCTAGGACATGTCGGTTTCCTCGCGATGTTTTCCTTCACCGTTTTGAGAGCAGTGGTGATGAAATAATGTACAAAAAGTCAAGCGCGTGTCGGGTTCGAACCTACGACCTTTCTCTTAGGTCACGGCCGTTACCAGTGCGCCACCACTGCTCTCACACTGGGCCACCACAGCATGCTTAGTATGACCACAATAGAAACGGGTTTTGTCGACGGAAGAATAGACAAAATGACAGATAAACAATCACAATCTGTCATTTTGTCTATTCTTCCGTCGACAAAAATAAAAAAAGCAGAACGCCGAAATAGAGAGAGAGAGCGTCGAAGTTTAAATCAAACTGACCAATTGGTTGCAGAAGTTAACGTATGACGAAACCGAGGATCTTATTACAAATGTCTCATAATAGAATAATACTGTATAGATAGTGCAATCCACTGAGACGCGCCCCACTCCGCGATTACTGTACTGTAAGCTGTACTTAAGTACGGAGCGGAGCGGGGTGGGGCGCGTCGTCGTGGATTGCACTATCTAGATCTACTTATTTAATTTAATCCATTGTTTAATTTTATGTTGTTATTGCAATAAGTACTTACATGCCACTCAATACTTGTCTGCTATTATATCCGGAGGAACATTGGCTCCTAAAACACAGGCTTTTGGCCTAGTTTAGGAGGCATCAGTTTCGCCCTATAATGTGACTCTATTGTACAACATTCTATAGTCCTTGTGTACTTATGTATGTCATTATTCAATTCAATTCAATTCAATTTAATTTATTTCAGACCATGGTGTCCATTTTGTTAGTAACAATGTTCTTATAGACTAGTGTTAGTAAATACACAGTGATAAGAAAAGTAAATACAACAATCACTGCTGCGCCATCCCATGACAAATGGCGCTGCAGTGACTGATGTAACTGCAGTCCAGCCGACTCGCGATCATGTTAAGGATGCTGTTGGCGCTGCCACGTACTCCACGCACCAGGGAAGCGCATCTTTTACGCATAGTAGCGTAAAAGCAGTCTACGCGATGTTCAGCAAACATCCCTGATGCACTACAGAATCGCCGCAGCCCCATCAGCATCCTGAACGCATTATTAAATTGGACTCGGAGAGCACTGAAAGACTATATTATTGTGTACAAATAAATGTTTTATTATTATTATTATAACCCGTTTCTATGGTTGCCATACCACGCGTGCTGTTCTCACCCTCCATTAATTAAGAACTAATTTCTAGGTGCGTCCCTATCCGGTGGTCAACGCGCCAGGATATCGTTAGCGCGCTGCGTGTACCAGAATGCCGACGTCTATCTACTGGATGATCCCTTAGCGGCTGTGGATGCTAAGGTAAGAACGACATATCTACACCTTGATTAAAAGCAAGCAATGTATTCTGAAATCTGTAATTTTCAAACGGCCATGTGCGTCTCGGACCACGCAAAATGAAGGGTTCGTAGTTGGGATGAATTTATCCCATGAACAAACTTAACATTGTAGTTGAAAAACATATTCTCTCATACATTCCAACTGCAAATGTACATAAGTTTGTACGCGCAATATTGAGAGATTTAACATGTGATTTTCAGACTATAGACTCCTTATAGGTTTTCCCGTAATCTATAAAGAACTATTATCTGTATTTTTTTTCAAAATGTTAGGCTTAGTAGTCTCGGAGTTATGGGAAAATATATGAAAATTGACCACTGCTTTGAACTGGTTTGAAAATAAATAAAATATTTTTTATGGACACCAAATAATATTAACATTTTAAACAACCTGCGTTAAAAGAAATTTGTAGGCTATAATGAAAATAATACAACATATTAGCATCTGTAGCCGAACTAGGTGAAAAACCTGTATATTGACACAAATAACTTGAAAACTATTTATTTTGAAATAAGGTGTTCGCCTTAGACATTTTTATTTATTTTGCTAATTTTTGGAAATATTTGTATAATAAAAACAATTGTACATTTTGCTAAATTGCATGGAAGTAGGTCAAAAAAGAGAAGAAAGAAAATACATAACATAACATCACGCCTTGTTTCCCCGAAGGGTTGGGCAGAGGTGTACCTGTAGTACATTTCGCTAGTTCTGTTTAAGTCCCATGTAATAGGGGATAAGCCTATTGCCATCAACCGGGCACAAATCCAGACTCCGGGCTGCTACGGAGAAATCCCAGAAAGAAAATATCCAATGACACTGCCCGACCTGGGAATCGAACCCAGGACATCATGTTCAGCAGTAGCGCCTGCGACCACTAGACCAACTAGGAAGTCCTCGTCTGAGTAAATAAGTAATACAATAAATAAGATTTTATCAAACTATAAATCTGTTTCAGGTGGCCCACGCAATATACGAGGATTGTATCAAGAACTTCCTCCGTGACAAGGCGACCGTGTTAGTGACGCATCACGTACAGTACGCCAAGCATGCCCATAATGTGTGCGTTATGAGGTCGGGACGGGTAAGTGTCAAGGCTCATTTACATTACACTCCAATGGTTTAGGTAATTAAATAAAAGTTACCAAATCGTAAAAAGGGTATTTTTATAGATGTCACTTTCTTGTTTAAAACTATAATCAAATTAAATTTATTTTCAATTTTTATGATAGTTTAGCCTATAGTCTTTATTCAACAATCTTTTATAACATGAATAAAAGTAAAGTCTATAGTAACTAATTAAACTTAAATAATCATTATTTGACACCGGTGTCGCGATTGTCTAGCGTTTCCGCAAAGGCCTCCCCTAAAGCTTGCCATACTTTCCGATTATGTGTCATCCTCCTCCAAGCAACACCAGCTATTTTCTTAATATCGTCCTCCCATCTAAGACGTTGCCTCCCTTTCTTTCTTTTTGTCTTGGACACGGTTCGGTTACGTCCTTAGCTCATTTATCTTTGTCACTCCTCATCATATGACCTGCCCACCTCCATTTTAGTTTTCTTATGCAGTATGTTACATCTTTAATATTTGTTTCTTTTCTCAATGTTTCTATTTTTTTTTTATTTTTTTATTTGACGTTGACTCATCGTTACCATAGTTTACTCTTATGTTAATGTAATGTAAACTACTCTTTGTAGATGTAACTGCTTGAGCACAATTTTTTTGTTTATATTTATAATAATAAAATAATATTTTGTAATATGTCTGTTGTAAGAGCCCAAAAAGACAGGTTCTCTAAACGTCAACGAATTATAACGTTGCTAAATTGAAGAGTACAACTGTGACGTAGCATGACCGCTGAAGTGACAAGTATTACGTTTAGTCGGTTACTTGACAGCTCGTCACTTGTTTTTTTTTGTTTACGTTTATTTAGCTACCTAAACCAACGGATTATAGGAGAGTTACTCGACCGTCGAGTAACGAGAATGCCCCATTCCTACCCATGTGTTTACACCGAAGCGATTAACAAAAAGGGCAGAATTGTGCGAACTGCTGACACAAGTCAAATTGTTGATCATCTTCCGCGAATCCTACCTATTGAAGACGAAATACTCTCTGTTTGTCAATTAGAAAACGTCTTCCGAATACCGGATGGCATTAAACTTAATGGAAGTATTTTAGGGGGTGTAGGTAAGTAATCATGATTATGAACAACCATTACTATTGGACCGATTGTGAAAAATCTGCTGTTTTATAGAGGTTCATACCGTTATAAAACAGCAGTTCTTTTGAGGAACAGGGTGTAAAGTCCACTCATCCTTTATAGAAAAGTGGGGATTCTCTGCCCAGACGGGTGTCATGTCTGGTGGGCTACTGCCCGACGATTGATTTCGGGACGTTGTATATATGCTAGTCGCGCGGTAAACTCTGCTTGCGCGATGCAGGATTTTGCGTGACGTCAGTGTGATGCGTAGTAAGCATGTGGCAATTTAGATGCCGCCACAGTTTCATACAAAATACAAATCCTTACCCTAATACTAATGATTACAATAACCGCCTGTAGATTATATTTTATTACTTTCCCACCAGATTGAAGCCCAAGGAACCTACCACGAATTGAAGAACGGGGTGGCAGAATTCGAGAAACTCATAGAAATGGGAGAAAAGGTCAAAGAAGAAAAACAGAAAGCTACCACCTATGAGAATACAGAGAACGTTGTAAGTTATCAATCAATCAAATATTAATCAATCGATCAATATTTGATCTATCTTAGTTATTAATATTACGCCAATTTTTCGATAGAGTAGGCCGGTACGTAAAGGTGAGTATAGACTAGAGCATTTAATTGTAACAGAACATCGAGCATTCGCCTTTTAAAAGTATTATCGAACGGCACTTCGAATACGACCCTCGATGTTTTGTTACAACCTGATTTTTAAAACCAATGAGCGTATTGTTGTAACATTTTATCGAGCAAGCAACGTGGAGTGTGAGGTGCGGGCCGAGGGCAGGTCGTTCAAATGAACGCAAGGTAAAACGAAATGTTACAGATAAATTATTATTATTTATTTATTTCAATCAACTTTGGATCATACAGAATTAAAAATGATAAAATCATCAACGCAAATAAACTCAACATCACAATTAAAATTAAAATTTTAACAAAACTCTATCAAATTAAAATCAACCTCACAATTAAATTTAATATTATTAAAAAATAAAATAAAAATCAAATTAAAACAATATCTTGTCAGTACGTGAACCATGCAGCAGTGGTTCACTTACTGACAGTCGAAACGTTCAGCAAAAGCCTTCAGGATACTGTTGCGGCTGGGCCGCACCCTGCGCACCAGGGACGTGCACCGCTTGCGCATGACTGTGTAGAAACAATCCGCAAACATCCCCGATGCTATACAGAAGCGAGGCAGCCCCAAGAGTACCCTGAACGCGTTATTGTATTGGACACGCAGAGCGCTGTACTGTTTCTGCGTGTAATCCATCCATGGACCCCCGAGCAAATCTACGGGCTATCATATTCGCACGAACAGACAGCGCCCTGCGTTCCCTTTCAATGTCTGCATCGTCTTTAAATGCTCACTCGCCGTGAGCATTACGCCGAACGCAACGTCGAACATTCGCAGGGACGTTCCCTAACATGGATAGATTTTTTGAAATTGAACTTTTGCTTGTATTGTACAGACGCCAGCAGGTCTACCTACCCGAAACTGTCAAATTTTCCCAATCAACTTTGAACCTTATACTTTAGTGATAAAGTTAAAAATCTATGACAAAATGCACTAGTGATACACTCACCTTTAAGTAAACTCGCATTTAAAATTTATGAATTCTATACACATATTAGGGAGCGACTCTATTGCCACACTCCGGCCGTTGTCCTGACCTGTCAGTTCCATACTAACGAATATGTGTTTTGCGACTTTGATCCTTATTACTATTAGAAATTGTCCAACTGACAGTTGTGGGGAACGTATTCTCTCGCGGCCCGATTCGTGGCTGATAATGTCCTAATAGAAGCCCGATTCGAAGACCGAACGAAGGATCCAACAATCGGTAGTCGCACTCATTCTGGGGTCACTCCGCATTTTAGGTATAAAGCGACAGGTAGGTAGGACTTGTCGAATTCTATGGGTGTAACGAAGTCAGAAAATATAACAGTTGCGCGATAGAAAGAGAGGCAACTTCTAGGTGCAGGTAATAGGGATGATGACAAAAAAAATGTTTTTTGTCCGTAATGTAGATTATGAAAAAATAACGTACACGTATTTTTTCTTTTTTTACGTTATCAAAAGATTACGGCGATACATTGAGTTATAATGTGCCATGACGTCACTTGTATGTAGATTTTATACATACTTGTGACGTATCAACCCCCACTCCCCAACTTTAATGCGTTGTATCTAAGTAATTTTTTATTAATATGATAAAGAAAAAAATACGTGACTAATATTTTTTTATTATCTGACAGACGGACTAAATAGATTTTCTTTTTTTTTGACCCAGGCATCATCCCTATTAGCGCTGCGTGACCTGAATTGCACTTTATTGTGTCGATGCAAGAGTCGCTTTTTATTTAAATGATTTTGCGGAGTGACCCATCTGTACTAATCTGTGCTACAAGGAAGACATAATACAATTTTATAAAAGTCAATTTGTATTAATATTTAATATTATTTATTTTTTACTAGGTTTTGTATAGCGTAATGGTAAAATCAGACAAAGCGGACTCAAAACGAAGCGTTAGTTTTATTTTATTTTAGTAATTTGATTTATGACAATCATATTATATTTCTATGTGTTTAGTTAACACTTTAGCGGTAGCTATGTTCATTTTAGCTAGCAAGTTATTACAGTTCATAGTTAGTATTTTCTTAGAATATTGATTTATCACTGAAGTCGATAAATTGTAACAATTTGCCTTTTTCCAAATATGTTGGGGTCGGCTTCCAGTCTTACCAGATTTAGCTACCTGTATTTTACATGGAGCGACTGCCTATCTGACCTCCACAACCCAGTTACTGGGTAACACGATACCCCTTGGTAAGACTGGTTGTCAGACTTTCGAGTTTCTGGCGACCCGTAACGACTGTCAAAGAACCAAGAATGACAGTCGGGTTCCAAGGCACCGAGGGGTCAGCCGATCGACCCGTGCGGCTGTTAATACTTAGCCACGAGCCCCATTGTAACATGAATAAAAAAAATTGCAAAATTATTTGAGGATTGCGATAATATCTTCTTTTCGTGTGGTTAGTGACTAACCTGGTGTCAGAGTTATAAAGCCGCCCACGGGCCTGGCGATGATATGATAGACAGACATCCACTATGAAATTAATTGTTTATCAAATGGCCCAACGTCACGACTACTCGTCAATGACACTACGTCAATGGCACTACGTCAGTTTATCGTGTTTTAGCCATTGCATAAAATTGTCAGAAAATTACAGTTCTGATTTGAATATACGGACAATTTAATAATATTGAAATATAAAAAAATAATACTAAAATATTGATTATGATGAAAACATAATGCAATATTTAATTAATACCGTAACATCGAATATTTCTTTTTAGATGTAAAATAAGTACCTACCTATTTAGAAACTTTCCAAACCGTTGCACCATCAAATTATGCGTTATAATTGCAGTTCATTAATAGTATTTTAGTTTACTAGTTAGTCATATTTCTGGACAGTAATATTGCCAAATTTATCGAAACAGGTAAATATTTGACAGCTATTTGCGATATTCCCAACTTTTAGAATGAAAGAAAGAAAAAGAGGTTTGTTTGTTGTTAAGTTTGTTTGAATGAATGCTCTTATGTTAGTAGTTAATTTCCCCGATTCCATGTTATTTTGAATATAACGTTGACCTAGCATTGTCTCTCCATCTTCCTTTAAATCCATCCACAGGTTGTCTTTAAAATATCACTTTTAGCAATAAAGCCGTGTCTTATATAAAAGTGATCGTCGCACGAACACGCGATCGGTCGCGGTCATATGTCACTTTTTATTCGGAAAACCGGAAAGCGCCCTCTGTCGGCGCGAACACGCGTTCAGGATCATCGAACAAAAAGTTCGAACGATTGTGTATTCGTGCAACGATCACTTTTAAGTACGACGCGGGGTAAGACAGCCCACTGTGTCATCCTATGTAAAATGTCTACATCTATAATTCGTATGGTGTATTATCGAAGACCTTCATAACCAAGCAGATTGAAAACAAAATCCCGTGAACACGATGACCACATCTGTTACCGCCCCGGTTCTATAGCGGCCGACTGCTGCAAACAGAAATAGTCCTTACGGTGTATAGATATAAACTTCTTCGATGGTACCTACATAATAAAAAAGTTATCTATTTTATTCTATTCTTATTTGATGTAATTATTTTTAGGAACACAGTTACAAACTTAGATCACAGCGCTCCATGTCCGAAGCATCACAACTGTCCTTCAACCTGGATCTGGACAACAATTTAGACCCTAAATATGAAGGTAAGAATTATTTTCTTTCATATTATTAAGTATTTTACATTCACTTTTGACAAAAACTAATATCATCACAAAAAAGTTTTCAAAATCATTAAATCTGAGGTGAAAAATCAGCACTTTTAGAGCCTCCACAGACTACAGACTTTCGGTGGGCTTGGACCCGTTTCCGATACCGGAGGGCTACTATTTTCTATATTTTTTATGTTCTAATATTTAAATATATAATTTATATGTATTAATTAATGTGAAATATAGTAGTTTCATTATTTTTAGGATAAAAAATTACGTATATTAAAAATGACAGAAATCGATTCAGTAAACGATTCTTAACGAACTACTTTCATAATGTGCATTAAATCAGTTACATATTGCATAACAACTTCGGCCTTATAATTGTCTCCTAAATTGCGACCATTTCCTTTTAGGCGAGAGTCAAAAGAAAGGCTCAGTAGACAACAGTGTGTACGTGTCGTACATCCGCAGCGGTGGCAGCGCGCTGTCGATGGCGCTGCTCATCCTACTGTTCCTACTGGCACAGTTCTTTTACTCTTCAACTGATGTCTGGCTGAAGGAATGGTGAGTTAAAAAACTTTTTCACAAAATATAAAACTGACTTCCAAAAAAACACTACAAAGTGGAAAATAACTTTGATTTCGGAAGTCGGTGTCTGGGGTTTTATTTTCGTTTTTTGCCACCGACTTCCGAAATCAAAGTTATTTTCCACTTTGTAGTGTTTTTTTGGAAGTCGGTTTTATTTTTTGTGAAAAAGTTTTTATTTTTCTCTTTTTAGTTGTGGTACCTACACAAAACCCCCACAAAAATTTGAATACCCATTACCTGCTATGTAAATTACAGTGACAGGAACTATTAGAATATCATCCACATATACTAGATGGGAAAAATACGTATTATTGAAGCTAACTCAAAAACCCCTCATCAGATCTTGACCAAATTTATATGGGACTACTTCTGAAGTATGCCCTATCAAACAAAAAAAGAATCATCAAAATCAATTCATAATTGGCGGCGTAATCGCGTAACAAACATACAAAAAAAAAACATACAACTGAATTGAGAACCTCCTCCTTTTTGAAGTCGGTTGAAAACGAGTTCTAACTTGCGACACAATAAAGTGCAATTCAGTTCGCACAGCGCTAATTACCTGCACTTACATTCACCTAGAAGTTGCCTCTCTTTCTATCGGCGTAACTCTTATATCTTCTGATTACGTTACACTCACTGAACCGCGTACGTGTAGCTTCATACCTAAAATGCGGAGTGCACCTTCTGTTCTGTACTATTCTGTGGTTCAAGTTTAAACTCGAGGCAGTTTTCGTAATAATTATATTGGGTCCTACCTATGATATTGGCGTTTTTTTCACAAATAGAGAACCTCGTCACTTCTATGATTTAAAATATTCATCAATTGCTTGATATTATATCGAATAATGAGTAATGACCATCATAGACAACTACCAATAGTAAAAAAACCTTATTACTTACAGTTTTCTAAACATAAAAATACCTTAAAAATGACTCCTCTTTTTGTTAGCAGAAATGACCACTATTTGTTTTAAAACTTAGCCAAAACATATTTTTGTCGCCTAATCTAAGTGGCATACGTTATCTTAATTTTTAAACATTAGTGTTCATTGTTGTTAAATAAATTAAGAAAATGTTAGTATGAAAAATGCAACAACTTTAAAATTCTCTATACAAAACGCCAATTTTATATGTAAGGACCTATAGTAGGGAAATCGGCATGTCCTAGAACCAAAAATTCGAAGACGTGACATCTACTCTAGTTTGACCGAGACCGCTGTACCGCGCGTTAGGAATGCGCGGGGCGGGGGGCGGGACACGGGACGCAGTGAGCTTTGACGAATGAGCTGCCTATGTATCGCGTGCCCCACGTGAGCCGCGCTCATACCTAAGGCGCGCTACACATGCCAGCGGGTCAACCTACGCGAAACTGTAAAATTTTCCCATTCAACTTTGAAACTTATACTAAAGTGATAAAGTTGAACATCAATTAAAGAAATTTGACAAATTGTAGTAGGTTCTCCAGGATATTCATAAGAATTTCGTCATGGAGAACACACATACTAAATTCCGGTTGATTTAGAATCATTCAGGTCATCAGAATATAAAATATGTGGGCACGTACAGATAGTGCAATCCACGACGACGCGCCCCACTCCGCGACGACTGTACTGTAAGCTGGACTTTAGTGCGGAGCGGACTGGGGCGCGTCTCAGTGGATTGCACAATCTATAAATAGTTTCTGAAAACTTTCTGTTTTGCAGGGTAAACATAGAAGAAGCGAACAGTGCGATCAAAATAGCGAACCAGACACCAGGTAAATAATGGCTCCTTATAATAATATTAGACTTATATTTGTTATATTATAACAAATATAAGTCAAGGTGCGCACATTGTCTTCTATTTCTTTTATAATTTCTAGCGTGACGATATTTCCGTGGACGTCCACGTCCATAAAATGTATGGAAATATTTACGTTATAATGTTAACGTGGACGGAAATTTAAAAGCGTCTTCATATATATATTTCCATACATTTTTACCTCCCTGTGTTATCGTGATGCCGCGACGTGGACGTGGACGTCCATCATAATATCGTCACGTATTGGCATCATTCAAGGGGGTGGTACCTAATACGAGGGCTGCACTAAAAGTATCGGGAATGGAATATTTCCACTGTTCCTGTCATATTAAAATCTTTTTAATTGAAAACTCCTTGGTTCAAAAATCGAATACCATTTATTTATTTAAAACAAGATTCTCGGTCTTGTCACAAGGTTTTGTCAAACTTGTTTTAGTCGTTGAGAAAATGGAATTGACTCGAGAAAATTCAAGAGCGATGATTTATTATGACTTTCGAAGTGGTTTAACACAAAAACAGTGTGTTGACCGGATGATTTCTGCATTTGGTGATGAAGTCCCATCCAAAACCACAATTTATCGCTGGTTTGCTGAATTTCAACGTGGATGTGTCAAGCTCAGTGATGATCCCCGTCAAGGTCGTCCAAAAATTGCAGTCACCCAAGAAAACGTTGATGCTGTGCGTGAGCTGATTGAGGAAGATCGACATGTGACATACCGCGAAATTCAGGCAACTTTAGACATTGGCATGAGTCAAATACAAATAATCTTGCATCAACGATTAGGTGTAAAAAAGTTGTTTTCCCGATGGATACCGCATTCGCTCTGTGAAGAGCAAAAAGCGGCTCGCGTTACTTGGTGCGTCAGAAATCTCGAAAGATTCCACGCAGGATCCTCAAATGCTGTATACAACATCGTATCAGGTGACGAATCCTGGATATACGCGTACGAACCCGAAACAAAAAACCAGTCACGAGTTTGGGTGTTCGAAAATGAGTTAAAGCCAACAAAAATTGTTCGTTCACGGAGTGTTGCAAAAAAAATGGTGGCCACGTTTGTCTCCAAAACCGGCCATGTTACGACTATTCCTCTTGAGGGAAAAAGAACGGTTAATGCAGAATAGTATGCTAGCATTTGTTTGCCACTGGTCGTTTCTGAACTCCGTAAAGAGAACTGCAACCGCCGTATCATCCTCCATCACGACAATGCGAGTTCTCACACCGCGCACAGAACAAAAGAGTTTTTAGAGCAAGAAATCATAGAATTATTAGACCATCCGCCGTACATCCCCGACCTAAGCGCTAATGATTTCTATACTTTCCCTAAAATAAAGAATAAATTGCGTGGACAGAGATTTTCATCACCTGAAGAAGCTACGCCTACAAAACGGCCATTTTGGAGACCCCAACTTCCGAATGGAATGGTTGCTTCAATGATTGGTTCCATCGTATGGAAAAATGTGTCAAATTTCGCGGAGAATACTTCGAAAAGCATTATTTATACATATTATAAATACATTTTTAAATAGTAATGTTGTGTCACTTCCTTGATTCCCGAAATTTTCAGTGCCGCCCTCGTACACAAGAATATGACAAATATTTGTTTTAAAATAAATTAAATTTTGTTTTATCGTATTTTTAAACAAGAAAGAGTCATCTATAAAAACCCTTTTTACGGTTTGTTTACCTTCAACTACCTAAGGTCTTAAGGGGGAGGCTACTCGTAAAAATTGGTTCGCGGTTACAACGTTGTGTTGTGTTATAATATATATATTATATTCAATATTTCCCAGCCGTAAACTTTGAAGACATACCAGCCAACCGCTTCAACTTGAGCAGAGAACAGTGCCTATACATCTACGGCGGGCTCATCGGGATCTGCATAGTATTCACTTGGAACAAACTCGTCCTCTTCTACAATACGTGCATTCGCGCTTCCACCAATTTGCACGATAATATGTTCAGGTAAGACTGCATTCCTAGATCTTCGACAGTCATTAGGCTGCGTTGCCACCAGAGATTTGCGAGAATGAGTAGCGAGGGATGTGTTTGTTAAGAACCAATAGAATCGCTTCATTTACCTAGCCTCGCTCAGCGCAGCTTCTGTGGAAACTGCTTAAAGGAGCGAGGTTTTTGCACATACAAAACAAGCGAGGGATGGGTGCGAGAAATGTGTGCGAGGGATGTGGGCGAGATATGTGTGCTAGGGATGGACGCGAGCGAGAAATCGCATCTGAAAAGAGCCCGCTACACATCCTCGCATCGTTTCACAGCGTCGCTACGCATCGCGCCGCTCAGCGGCCTAGCTCATCTCTGTTGAAAACGCAGCCTTACGGGGATAGACCGTTCATTATAACTTGTCCCTTGCCGTCATGTTGGCACCATTGCTTGTCAAGCTCAGTTTCAATACTAATCGAGTTCAAAATGGCGTCTGACAGAACAGTGCTACCAATCGCGTCACGGGACAAGTTATAATGAACGTACTGTAGTCAGAAGCCTGAAAGCCTGACAACCTATGCCAATATTGTAATGGTACATGTGTTGTTTTTAAATAAGAGTGACAATATAATATAGGCGCTATATATACTTCCTATAATATAATGTATTCCAATTAATTTTAATTCCATCAAATGTTATTCTTAACAAATAACTACGTTTTTGAAATCTTATACTTAATATTTTTAAGGCTGCAGTCTCGCAAAATGCACTCGCGGCGAATTAATTGCGCAACTTTGTATTTTTATTTTTAACAAAATAATGAAAGAATATGAAAAAAAAATTGCACATAAATAACCATAATATAAGTAATAGCGAGTTATTTTTTGTAAGTTCATCTAGGTGGATTATGTTAGGTAAATCAAGTGTTAAATACAGCTCTTTCGCGCCCAACATCATTTCGAGTTCTGTTTGTGCGCTTAGTTTATGGCAATGAATAAATAATTTACAAATCTGTTCAGCGCATAATTAGCTCAACATTCTCGTCTTCAAAATGCGCTCATTAGTTTTTTCTAATTAAGTTTCATTTTCTTAATTCAGAGGTCACAGTTTCATCAAAATTCTCTGTTTATATCTCCTAATAAACGGTTTGTAATTATGTACTATTTCGGGGTCGGCTTCCAGTCTAACCGGATGATACTTATTTTACTAAAATTTTCATTACATAAATTAAAATATAAAAAAAAAAAATATATATATACACTCAGGGGCACATTTAACCGGCCACCTACATTTTGTCGATTATTTCAAAATTGTATCGGATTTTAACTAATTTTGTTATAAAATTACTTTGGGTGAATCTTTGAGAACACAAATAAAACATGTGTAAGTTGTGAAATGGTTTAATCAAGACAAAAAATTTCAAAATGCGAATATGCAGTCTTCTGACCAAAAACGACATTTAGCAAAATTTTAATTTAAAAAAAGTATGCTCTTAATTATCGCACTAATAATGTGTATTTCCTCCTCTGGCCCTAATCACCTCTTGTAATCGATTTGTAAGCCCGTCCATTATGTCTTGGATGTCGCTTTGTGGAATGTTCCTCCACTCCTCAACAGCTGCAGTTTTCAGCTCACTGATGGTCCTAGGAGCTGGTGTTCGACTCCGAATTCGTCTTTTTAGGTTGTCCCATACATGCTCTATCGAGTTCAGGTCAGGACTCCGAGCTGGCCATGGTAATCTCTGAATATTGATGGCGTCCAAGTACTCTGTGACAATTCTCGCGGTGTGTGCACGAGCGTTGTCGTGCATTAAAACAAAATTATCGCCAATGAATGGAGCAAATGGCATCACATGTGGTTCTAGGACTTCTGTCACGTACCTATGAGCATTTACGCTGCCTCTATCGAAGACCACCAACTCTGTACGGGCCTCGTAACAAATGCCACCCCACACCATAATCGAGCCTCCTTCGTAGCCCACTGTTTCAACCACAGCACATTCAGCAAACCTTTCACCACGGCGTCTATACACCCGCTGACGTCCATCAGGACCTCGTAAAGCGATTCTTGATTCATCAGAGAAGAGAACTGCTTTCCATTGCTCTGACGTCCAATTTAAATGTTCTCGAGCAAAAACAAGTCTCGCTCTTCTGTGAGTTGTCGTTAGCTGTGGTACTCGAGCCGGTCGAAATGATCCCAGATCCCTCTCTGCTAACCTTCTTCTTATTGTTCTTAGGCTCACACTTACATTTCGTACCTCAAATAAGCGGTTACGAGCCTCAGAAGCCGTTGTGAACCGATTTCGAAGAACGTTCGAGACGATGTAACGGTCATCTCTCTCTGACGTACACCGTCTACAACCTTGTCCTGGTCTCCTTGTGTAGGAACCGGTCTCTCTGAAACGCCGGATAGCATCTTGGATAGTGCTTCGTGGGTATCCAAGCATTCGTCCAATCCGACGCTGGCTGAACCCAGCGTCTGCAAGTGCCACAGCCCTAGCTGCTCCAGCTACGTCTAGTGGCATTATTTTAGTGTAAATAAGGTCACAGTACTTCAATACCTCGGTTTTGTTCGAAACAATGGTAAGACAACGTTGTAAAACAAATTTATCCTTCACACAAAACGAGAGGCGAGACTGTCAAATTTCTACTGAACTGATTATTGTTGAATAAAAACCACAAAAGTAAAAAAAAACGCGGGGATATGTGTTTTCTTTATGTCAGATATACCCACTTATAAAGTTACGCCTAGTAGTCAAAGCCCAAGTTAACATAAACAAACGATATGGAATTTCGAATGAGTGGACGGTTAAATGTGCCCCTGAGTGTATATATATGTACCGTGTTTCTAGCAAAATAACATAGACTTTAAACCAGTCTTACCAAACGGTTTCGTGTTTCCCAGTAACTGGGTTATGGAGGTCAGATAGAAGGTCGCTTTATGTAAAATACTGGTATTCAACTGCATTCGGTTAGACTGGAAGCTGACCCCAAGATAGTCGGGAAAAGGCTAGGCATTTGATGACCTAACCTCTACTTTTCTTCTACAGAGGCGTGACGAGCGCTCCTATGTGGTTCTACCACCACAACCCGTCAGGTCGGATCCTGAACCGCTTCTCCAAGGATATGGGTCAAGTGGACACCTTACTACCTGTCGCTTTGGTCGACTGTCTTGGGGTGAGTCTAGCATTAAGGCTCGTGCAGACTAGCGCGACCCGACAATCTAGAAGTTTTCTTCGAAATTGTTTGCGTCGCGCTGTCGCGTCGCGCCGGTCTGCACGTCGCTTTAGTGAGAACGCAGACTATGGCTACGTTCACATAGCGTTGAACTATAAGATATTTTTCTAGGTATTAATGTATATGGTGCAATTTTTTAATAATAAACTTTATTTGATTATGTTTGGATCACATGGCATCAATCCGCTGTTGTACGGTTAAAAACAAATGACTGAATGAATGAATTCAAGTTATTATTTTATTATGTTCAACACTTACACTTACATTAATGGCGACGGCTGTACGGCCTTTCATGAAATACCAGTTTAAATTATTTTTTGTATTTATTCCACAGTTCTTCTTAGAAGTAATGGCCATATTAGTAGTGGTGTGCCTCGTCAACTGGTGGCTATTGATACCAACTGGTGTGGTGGCCGTGCTGCTCTTCTTAATGAGGGATCTGTTCCTACATACCAGTAGGGAGTTGAAGAGGATTGAGGCCATCGGTGAGTTTTTATTATCCAGCAACCTAGATTATTTAGTTAAGGAGTATCTTGTTACCCAGTAACTGGGTTGTGGAGGTCAGATAGGCTGTCGCTCCATGTAAAATACTGGTGTTCAGCTGCATGTGGTTAAACTGGAAGCCGAGCCGAAGTTGGGAGAAGCCTAGGCAGATTATGATGATCAGCCCCCATCTTAGTCTTCGTTACTCTTTGTTATACAAAATACGATGGTCAGGGCCTTTCGGGACATTTTGTATGAACTTGTTCATGAATATAGTTCTTCCAAGCTATGGCTTATCATGCGATGTGCTGCGGCCCGATGTACCTGCATCTTTTGTACGTTTTTTTATACACACAAAAGGCGTGCGCGTGTCGGGCGCGAAGCGTGTCGGGACGGGAGCACGCGTTTCGTGTGCTGACGTCCATATAATACAAGGACTTACAATATATACAAGCCCGCCGTACTGCCGTCCCGACCCGCGCCCGACACGCACCCGCTGTGTGTGTGTGTGTGTTGAGCTCAATTGGTAACGTAAGTTAGGACGCCCTCGGGCTAGGTGGAGCGACGATCTTCGAAGGGTGGCCGGTATCAGCTGGGTGAGAGTTGCCGAAAATCGAGTTAAATGGCGTGCAATAGGAGAAGCGTCTATCCAGCTGTTCACTCCTGTGTGCTGATGATAAATTGGTCTTGGAGGCCTGGATAACTCTTCTTACATAACGCTTTCTTCCACCAGCCCGAAGCCAGTCCCTCAACCACCTATCAGCGACAGTCTCCGGCCTGACCACCATCAGATCGGCTCGCCAGCACCAACGCACCCTGGTCAGAGAGTTCGACAAGCAACAAGACCTGCACTCATCATGCTGGAGCCTTGTGCTAAGCACCACCAGGGCTTTCGGCTTTTGGATGGACATGATATGCTGTCTGTATTTGGCGTTTGTTACGTTTAGCTTCTTCCTGTTTACAAGTGAAGGTGAGAAAAGTAAAATTAGTAAAAAAAAAAAAACGGAACGTCGACGCCCACTATGTGGACGTATACGTCCCCTGCTGAAAATTGTACCTGCTGGTAGTATTTCAATATTGTAACATTTTTATGAAAAAAAAAAGACTAAGAATGTAAACGTCCACAGCAGAAAATGGGTCTTAGTATTATTAAGGCAGCTATAAGGTAAGATAATAGGGATTTTTCCTTATTTCTATATTACAACGTCAACGTCCACATAATGTTCAATTTCAAAAAAGAGTTTCTTAGACTTCAGTTAGTCACAGGTAATGTGCGTCATACGCAAATGTAGCCCGCTTAATTCAAATGTAGCCCGCTTAATTCAAATGTAGGCCGCTTAATTCAAATGTAGGCCGCTTAATTCAAATGTAGCCCGCTTAATTCAAATTTAGCCCGCTTAATTCAAATTTTCTTACGGTTTTTGCTATTTGCCGGTAACTGTCAGGTTTTATCTTGATCAAAATATGATTCGCGACCGTAAAAAATTGTACAGAATTATAAGTATTAGAATCATTAATACATCTCTCTAAGTCAGATTAGTTCCATTGAATTACTTTTTCTTCATGAAATCATGACATTTAGTAGGCGACCTTTGCGGATCCATCTTAAATTTTCAACTCTATTTGGGCTATCGTCGTCCACTTACAAACATTGTCGACTCCCTACAAAATATGGATGACTATTACATCGCGAATATTCAATCATTTCAATCATTATAATAAACGACTGCCTGGGTCCAGTCGTGCAGTGGTTGCAAGTGTACGACCAACACCCTAATTGCGTAACACATTGAGAATACAGTCCCGAGCATGTTTTTTCAATACCGGAATTATGGAATTTTTTCTGCATAATCCCGGGATGCCGGGGCTGTCCCGGGATTAGACTACGTGGTCTCTAATTGGGCTCAAATAAAAAAAAAATTGGGTAATTTCTTAAAAAAATGTTTTTCGAGTATTGTATTGAAGTATTCCGAGCGGGGAAATCCCTTCTATCTAAGTTCTACGACAAACATATTATTAGGGCTGTACCTGTGTAGTACGTATCGTACGGCGTATTGTCATTATGTAATAAATGCTATTGTAGACCACTTTTTCCAGCCTTTTAGTTTCCAGTTTTAGGGAGCTCTAAATTAAAGTGACTGGTCTATTAATATATTCTAGGCAAGGTCATTGTCAAGACCCAACGGACTACGGAATGCAAACTAGACCTGTTTGTGGAAATCCCGAAATCCCAAGATTAGCCAAGTACAGTCCCGAGATTTTTGGGGTCAGAAAACGGCCGGGCTACCGGGATCTCGAATCCTGGGATCCCGGGATCCCGGCCGTTTTCATTGAATTCTTTAGTAACACATGATCAATCACAATCTGTTTCATTTCGACAGTTCAAGAACATTCAATGCGTTATTTACGTTGATGAGCAGAAAAATGTTTCCAACATTTCATATTCATATTGATATCTTTATTTGCATTCCATAAGGTGGGTATTAAGGTGTTACAATGGCTTAATGCTAAGGTACAATTACGGACCCTGTAGTGTAGGGCACAGCAAAAAGTATAAAATTAATTAATTATATAAAAATTAAATAAAAATACAAATTAAAATAAAAAACAAATTAAATTAAAAAACAAATTAAATAAAAAAAACTAATTAAATTAAAAAACAAAAAACCAATTAATTAACATTCAACAATTTTTAAATATGTTCTAAAATTAATTGAGATCTTAGGTTGTGGTACATAATAATTATTTGGTTTGGTCAATAAGATTTAACATAATGTCATATTATAATATTTATCTATGTATGTATGAATGTACATAAACGACTGTTAAATCATTTTTAGTTTTTTGTCGTTTAGGTACTCGTTTATTGTGTAGTATGCTTTTTTAATTAATATTTCAAGCAATGGATTAGTAATATCCTTCAAAATGATACAGTTTGTTATTGATCGTGTGTTGTGCTGGCCAGGACCTCGTAAAGTGTTATTGGGCTTAGGAATTTCTCAGTATTTGTGTCTGGTAAAGGTAATAGAGTCGCACTCTTACTGTGGACTCAAACTAACACCCCACCAAAATTGCAATCATCTTCCTCGTTGGTCTTGTGGTCGCAAGAGCTACTGCTGAGCATGAGACCCTGGGTTCAGTTCCCAGGTCGGGCAGTGTCATTGGGTTTTTCCACCAATAATTTCTCAGTAGCAGCCCGGAATCTGGAGTACTGTCCGGTTGATGGCGATAAGCTCGCCCCCTATTACATGGGACCGAAACATAGCTGGCGAAATGTGGGTGTACTATAGGTACAGCTCTGCCCAACCTTTCGGGAAAACAAGGTTTAAGTTACATTTTCCTTTACAGACACTCTAGGAGGCAACGTTGGATTGGCTATAACACAAGTAATAGGTTTAGTTGGCATGTGCCAATACGGGATGAGGCAAACAGCCGAAGTGGAGAACCAAATGACTTCCGTAAGTAAATCATTAAGTTATTATAAATTTACAACGTCTTTCCACAGAACAGACGAATACAGATGGTTATTCACTCCGAATTTAAGGTTTGAAGCTACAAGTAGGTACTATCGAAGAACTTCATATCTAAGCAGTTTGAAAACAAAATCCCGTGAACACGATGGCTAGATCTATTACCGCCCCGGTTCTATAGCGGCCGAGCGCTGCAAGCATAAATAGTCCTTACGGTGTATAGATATGAACTTCTTCGATGGTACGCGGCGGGCACGACGTGTCGGATTCAGTGGAGCGTAGCGTAGTCAGAAGATATAAGAGTTACGCGATAGAAAGAGAGGCAACTTCTAGGTGAATATAACTGTCGGTAATTACTGCTGTGCGACCTGAATTGCACTTTATTGTGTGGTGGTAAGAGTCGCTTTTTATTTAAATGATTTTGCGGAGTGAACCATCTGTACTAACTCACTGGGTCAAACTCATTCAAACTCAAATAACTGGCAAATCTTTACAGAGTTGATAGGTTTTTTTTTTTTTTTTTTTTTTAAAACGTTGCCCCACACTAGGAATTTCTCCTGTATCGTGGGTACGTAACATTTAAACTCACATACACAAACAGCCAGACCCGGAACAACTACTTGTAGGTCATACAAATATTTGTTCCGTGCGGGAATCGAACCCGCAACACGCAGTGCAGCAGTCAATTGCATTAACCACTGCGCCAACCGTGCCGTCGATCGATATAAAATAACAATAAATAAATTATACTGTCAAAGATCTACGAATGTCAGCCCGGAGTAATGAAGGGTCACCCATCCACGGCCCTACCGCGAAGTGTAGCTTAACTTTGGTCAGTTGACACGTGTGTCTTTAACTTAGCCACGAGACCCTCATATATCATCCGAACAGTGATTTGAAAAGAGCAAAAATATATTTTATCTAAAGATATTCTTTTATCTTTCTATACAGGGTGTTAAAGTAATTGCGTGCCATAGCTTAGGGGTAGGTTTAGTATCGATAAAGGAAGACAGAAAAAGAGAAAAAAAAAAGATCCACCTATATTAGCACCTACTAACTTAAAATAGCAATCGTTTAGAATTAAAATAATTTTATTTTAAATGCTTTAATTACTTACCTACTATCGAACGCATTGTCATTTTGTCCTTCACTTCTTCGATTGCTATTTTAAGTTAGTAGGTACTAAATTAGGTTGAACTAGTTTTTTTTTCTGGCTTCCTTTATCGATACTGAGCCTACCCCTAAGTTATGGCACGCAATTACTTTAACACCCTGTATATATCTTTTTCTGTCTTTCAGGTTGAAAGAATACTGGAATATACGAATCTACCAGCGGAAAAACCTTTAGATGTGGACAGAGATGCTTTGAAAAATGACCATCCTGACCTTGACTTTGACAAGTGGCCCACTAAAGGTAGGCAGATATTTGAGCATTTTGGATGTGTAACATTCTCTCGCTTTCCTGAAATCTGTGCACAGAACATAAATATACTTACCCTAAAAATATACTTTCCTGAAATCTGTGCACAGAACATAAATATACTTACCCTAAAAATCTGTGGGAGTGATTTCGTGAAAAGTGACGGAAGTGTGTAACAGGAAGCCGGGGAAGCGCGCGCTATTGAAATTGACCAATGAGCGCGCGCGGTGCTAGAGCTGCCTCGCTCCTTTAATATTCGTTATAACATCCCTTCCATTCCTTATTCCTTCCTTATCATATACGACTACTATAAGGCTTGTTCGTTTGTTTTTGTTGTATTTTTTTTAATGCTGACATTGCAGATGTCCGTCGGCAGTGACCGCCTGGTTGTTTGCATTCCAAAAACATTTCAAAGAAACTATTAATCGAATCTGGGTCCACAATTTAGTTTCCAATTTCTGTGGTTGAGGAAAAAGTTACTTTAATACTTACACAAAAAGTTGTTTGCCCTACAACTTGCAATATTTTCTTGACAAATAAAAAATACCTCGTTCTAATGGTCACAGGCGCTGCTGCTGAAAAAGAGGTTTTGTGTTCGATTCCCAGGTCGGGCAAAGTGTTGGGTTTTTCCATCAGGATACTATTTACTATAGGGAGTGAAGCGGATGTTGAATTTTTTAGGGGAAAATCCAAAAATCGCGCGGATGAAGTCGCGGGTGAAGAGCTCGTTTTATATCGTTTCTCAGTAACATACCAGAGTCATTTGTGCCCGGTTTATCGAAATTCAAAATCTTTTAAACTAAATGCTGAGAATCAGCAGTAATTCATCGGCAATATGCCCACCCTTCACCACTTCCTAGTGTTTTAGCTGGGAAGAAGAAGTGGTGCAACAAACTCCCCAGCGATTTTAAAAGCACTACCAAGTACTAGTGGTTTTTAGTCATTTTTAAATCAACCATATTATCACTTCTATAGAGTTGATATTTGTACGAATGGAAATAACTTAAATTTCAAACAATAATTTTAATAAAATTAACATTTATTTCAGGCGAAATAGTATTTGAAGATGTTTCCCTCGAGTACGAAAAACCCCCTGGCGCAGGCGGCGACCCGACGTACGCTATCAAAGGAGTCAACTTCTCTATCAAAGCCGCGGAGAAAGTCGCCGTCGTGGGCCGCACGGGCGCCGGGAAGAGCTCCCTGCTGAGTGCGCTGTTCCGGTTAGTCATACCGCGTTATTACTTGTTCATTAACCCTCTTATTTATATCTAGCGACCGCCCTTGCACGGGCAAAATTTATACTATTTGACGACATTTCAAAACATCAAAATTTCTGTGCTATATCTAAGTTTAATATTATCCTATTATACGAGGCTGAAAGGAGTTGTTAAGAGTGTGTGAGGCTTATGTTGGTGCACATAGCCTTATATACAATGTCAATGAATATAATGGTCTTTAGGGCCGCCGGTGGATGCCCCGAGTATTCACATAATATCACTAAATAGACTGTGCATAAATCGTGTCACGAAATTTAAATACCAGGGGCATTTAATCACCGTAGGTCTTGAAGACGATAAGGATATTGAGAGGGAGTGCAGGGTAAGCGTTCAGAGGTAACATGCTGGCCCGCAGATTCTCCCGCTGCGCTAAACAAGTAAAGGTAACGTTGTTTAAGGCGTGCTGTCAAAGCTTTTATACGGGAAGTCTGTGGGTCAGCCACACAAAAAGATCGCTGGATGTCCTGCGCGTCCAGTATAACAACATCTTTAGGATGATGTTGGGGCTGCCTCGCTCCTGTAGTGCATCTGGGATGTTTGTGCTGTATCGCACTGATGGCTTTCATGCCGTCATCCACAAGAAAACGGTATCCCTGATACTGGGGATACCTGAACGGTATCCCCCGTTGCAGCTGCCACGCATTCTGGGGGAATGCGTGGCAGCTGCAACGGAATACTGAGGACTGTAGCGGACAGGGTCTCTCCGCCGTTGTGGAGAATCTTTGTTAACCTTTATAATACTGGTGTCTCATAT
This sequence comes from Xanthia togata, assembly GCA_963853775.1. Classification (NCBI taxonomy): domain Eukaryota; kingdom Metazoa; phylum Arthropoda; class Insecta; order Lepidoptera; family Noctuidae; genus Xanthia; species Xanthia togata. The sequence continues at coordinate 4,941,686 of OY970817.1, read as the reverse complement.
TGGAGACAGATAACAATAAAATTCTATTGTGTCTGCTAATTGCGCGCGCGACAGATTAAGAGAGTAATTTAAATTAAATTTTAATATTTTGTTGTAGTAGTAATTTTAATTGAATTAATTGTATGTATGTATTTATTTATCTGAATTAAATAAACCTTCCGGAATAAATTCTCTGAATTATGGTGAAAATTGCAATAAAATCTAGTCTATAATTATAAATTATAATTATAAATTTTATAAATTTATTTATTGAATAAAACGTTTACAAAAAGTGTACATTTAGTCACCAGTATGATTTCCCAAACAATAATTATAATGCCTAAAAATAAACTAAAACTTAAATATGTTAAGAACAGGTGCAAGTAATCATGGTATGGAATTACAAAGTTAGGTAGCGACCCGCCCGATCTAGGTTAATTCAAACCTGTGTTTCAGGCCATCACTTTACATTTCAATTAAATTGGAACACTAAAATTTTAAGTTAAATCTATATAAAATAATCCATTATCAACTACGAGAAAAAGCATATTGGTACATTATTATCTAAAACTAAACCTATGTAAATATACAAAAGTAAATACTTCGAAGGAATAAATTATCATCATGACAAATTTTCTATAAGTCTCAAGTTTATAAGAACTTAGTGGTGAGAGAAGAAAAATATCGAAGCTTATATTCACGACTTACTTACATTTCACCCGACAGGCCTGAATTCCATCAAAAGTATTAAAATATTGTAAGCTCCGCTTTGTGTCCGCAGGCTAGGCCGCGTGTCGGGCTCGGTACTAGTCGACGGCGTGCCGGCCCACGCCGCGGGCCTGCGCGCGTGGCGCTCGCGGCTGTGCGCGCTGCCGCAGCGACCCGCACTGTTCGCGGCCACGCTGAGAGACAATCTGGATCCTGAGGGGATCTACTCAGATGCTGATATTTACAAGGCTTTGGATCAGGTCAGTTATATTATCTTATAAAGAAAAGAAAAAGAAAAGAAAGAAAATACGTTTATTTGCGGTACATATGACGCAAGCAAAGGAACAAACACTAAAAATCAATTTGGGGGAAAATATGCGTCACATCCACGCAAAACGGCCATCACTCAGCATAATGCTGGGACCCTATGCGAGACCGAGCCCCAGCGCTGGTTTTCAGTGACAGCCAGCGTTGACGTGATGACGTCGAACCGGTGCAGCATAAACAGAAATAATACTCGTAAAATAAGACAAAAATAAAATAAACACGATAGTTAATCTAAAATATGTAAAATATAATATTTAAAATGTACGTCCACGCCACGCCACTCCTTTATCTGCTGAGCTTATTCCCAACAATGATTGGGGTTAGTTTCCAGTCTAACTGGATGCAGCTGAATATCAAGATTTTATATCTGACCTCCACCACCCACACATTTGAAAGACGAAAGAAAAATAGGTTTATTTGACACAGAAACACGTGCATACAAAAAAACAACAATATAAACATTACAGAAATATTCGACAGCTGCACGTCATGACTGTGACAAAAAGGTTTCCACTCAGCATAATGCTGTGCTATGGGAGACCCACAACACAGCACTGATTTTCAGTGGTCATCCGAAAAATACGTACGGAAATCAAGCCAGTAAATAAATATTAATAAATCCAGTGTATAAATATTAATAAATACGGTGTGTAAATATTGAGTAAATCCAGTGTTCTGTCTCGCTCCCACCTCACCGTCGCGTCGCCTGCGCACGCGCTGGCTATCTAAATAGCACAGCCGTTGCATTTCACTATTGCGTCTGTGAGCGTGATGACGTGCTGTGCTGTCGGCGTCGCGCGGCTCACGAGACCTGCGAGGTCATTTGGTAAGACTTGTATTCAGGACTCGGGTAAAGACTGACAAAGATCTACGAATGACAGCCGGGAAGGGTCTTGATATGTACTGTATGGTCACCCATCCAAGGACCGAGCCTAACCTCCGCTCGATAAAATTATCGTCCTGTAGCGTAGTTTTGGTGGTACGGAAGACTTCGCCAGTCCGATTCGCAATCCTCCGGATTTTTCTAAACGATCCAGATTTGCACGAATCAAAACGCTCGTTACCGTTTTGTAGTTTTTGTCTACCTGTGTAGTGTGATTTCATATGTATAAATACATTTACGTTTCTTTATGAACCAACCCAGGTGGAACTCCGAGAAATGGTGACCAACATGCCAGCCGGCCTCAACACAAAGGTCGGCGACGGCGGCGGAAACCTCTCAGCGGGTCAGAGGCAACTCATCTGCTTAGCCCGCGCAGCTCTAGCGGGGTGTAAGGTGCTAATACTTGACGAGGCGACTGCTAACGTTGATACTGAGTAAGTGCTTCAACCATTAGTGCTTCAACTATTAGTGGGACAGATACAACTCATCTGCTTAGCCCGCGCAGCTCTAGCGAGATGTAAGGGGCTAATGCTTGACGAAGCGACTGCTAACGTTGATACTCAGTAAGTGCTTCAACCATTAGTGCTTTAACTTTAAGTGCTTCAACTATTAGTGGGACAGAAACAACTCATCTGGTTAGCCCAGGCAGCTCCAGCGGGAGGTAAGGTGCTAATACTTGACGAGGCGACTGCTAATGTTGATACTGAGTAATTGCTTCCACCATTAGTGCTTCAACTATTAGTGGGACAGATACAACTCATCTGGTTAGCCCGGGCAGCTCTAGCGGGATGTAAGGTGTTAATACTTGACGAGGCGACTGCTAACGTTGATACTGAGTAAGTGCTTCAAACATTAATGCTTTAACTATAAGTGCTTCAACTATTAGTGGGACAGATACAACTCATCTGGTTAGCCCGTGCAGCTCTAGCGGGAGGTAAGGTGCTAATACTTGAGGAGGCGACTGCTAACGTTGATACTCAGTAAGTGCTTCAACTATTAGTGGGACAGATACAACTCATCTGGTTAGCCCGGGCAGCTCTAGCGGGATGTAAGGTGCTAATACTTGACGAGGCGATTGCTAACGTTGATACTGAGTAAGTGCTTCAATCATTAGTGCTTTAACTATAAGTACTTAAACTATTAGTGGGACAGATACAACTCATCTGCTTGGCTCTAGCGGTATGTAAGGTACTAATAGTTGACGAGGCGACTGCCAACGTTGATACTGAGTAAGTGCTTCAACCATTAGTGCTTTAACTATAAGTGCTTCAACTATTAGTGGGACAGATACAACTCATCTGCTTAGTCCGACTGCTCACTATAAGTACTAGTAAGATACTGAGTAAGTGCTTCAATTATAAGTGTTTCAACTATTAGTGCTTTAACTGTTAGAGGAACAGATACAAACCGTCTAAGCAGACGGGTTGTCTCTGGCCTGAATAACTCATAATTCTCTTGCCCTTCTTTCTTCTTCTTTGTCTTATTCTTCCATACTTCTCGATAAGTCCTAAGGAAGTGTGTGTGGTGAAGTGGAGTTTGTTCGAGAAGACTACCTTTTGGAAGGGGCGACTAGAATCAATTCAGTTTTTTGTAAATTTTGACGTTCAAAAGTGCCCTTTATGTGCCTAATTGAAATAAATTATTTGAGTTTGACTGACTGAAGGATTTTTGAAAATTTATCCCTTGTAGAGGTTTAATGGGGGCTGAAAATTTTGTATGGGAGTTCGTCATTTTTGCCGATGATATCCAATCAGGCACACGGCTTGAATCCTAACTAATATTATAAATGTGAAAATGAGTATGTTTGTTACGCTTTCACGCTAAAACGGCTAATCAGATTTAGATGAAATTTGGCACATGGGTAGACCATGACCTGCCTGAGGAGATAGAATACTTTTTATCCCAAAATTCTTACGGGGTTTAGACTTATGCGGGTGAAACCGCGGGGCGCAGCTAGTATTTTATGTTACAGCAAATAATATTTAAAATCTTTGTCCATAGCACCGACAAGCACATACAGCGAACTATCCGCACCAAGTTCGCTCACTCAACAGTACTGACCATCGCGCATCGATTGAACACCGTCATGGACTACCACAGAATCATCGTCATGGACAAGTTAGTATACGTCATCCATCCGTCATCATCTTACTATTAATTAAAAGAGTGTCCATTTCGTATCTTGCCCCCTTTCTTCTACATAGGGGCTTTTGGAATGGGCAACTAGCTTCATATTTCTAACTGACCAATCTCTTGACAGTTTAAAAGTGCCTGTAAAGGGTTTAATTGAGAAAAAATGCTTTGAGTTTGATTCATCCTTCGTATATCCATCATTGAAATATCACGATAGGATGTCAGCCTCATTATTTAAAAATATGGTTATTAAAATTAATGAAATAATGCTATACCTATTCTCTCAACAGAGGTCGTGTAGCTGAATCCGGCCATCCATTTGAGCTGTTAACTCAAGGAGCCGCTCAGAGGAAAGAAGATAGCGTACTTAGGAACCGAATTCTGTCGAAAAGTCAGGTAAGACTAAAATTAATAAATTCATTGTATATTTATTTATTTATTAGACAACTATTTTGGTCCACAATAAAAAAAAAAACATTCACAGATACAACAAAAAAAAAAATGATGTTTTAAAAAAAAAACACTGTTCGATCGATTTGAATTAAATGTTTTGACGATTACATCAATTTTTCTGGCTAGTTTAACATAAACAATATTTAAAATTAAACCAACGTTATAATAATGATTTCAGGCGCCCCTAGCCATACCGGAGAACTTCACTTTCGAGCCAAGCACAGCACAGAGCGATCAAAATGAAACTCTAGTACTGTCTAGGGACAGAATAAGAACCTATTCTGAAAGGTAAGACCATTCTTCTGTCATCAGCTATGTCGGGGTCGGCCTCCAGTCTTACCTACTGGATGCAGCTCAATACCAGTATTTTTCATGGAGCGACTGCGTATCTGACCTCCACAACCCAGTTACTGGGTAACACGTATATTTAAGTGTTATCGTAAGTTAAGACTAATTTTAAATGATGAGGAGGCACCAACCGACTATTATCCCCGTATGGGGTCGCCCATTACTCACGTTATTAAAAAAAAAAAAAAAAACCCTCCCTCCCCCCTGGTGATACGTGGTGAGGTTTTAGCCTAACCAACCTCAAGCAACGTGTATTTATTTGGTGCAAAGCTCAGATTATAGAATAAAAGACAGATAGACCGCACCAAGAGTGCGGCCAACAAAGCAAATACAAATTCAAAAGCGAATACAATCTCGAGTCAGTAGGTATGGCACGAAGCGCCGCATCGTTAGTACGTCACGGGCTCGTTCAATATTTTTGATATTATTGGCGTCTTGTGTTTTTAAACATTGCAAAAAATGTTCCCAAAAACAAAAGAAAGACGGAGTATCTTTTCATAGATAAATATTGATTATTTGTTTATTTGGATATTATTTTACGTGTTTATTGTTAGTGATATCTTGAATCACAAAACCTTGACATAAATCGTTCGGTGTTGCTAGTTTGCATTGAAACATTTACCCCGTAAGTTAGGAAATAAGTAATATTGATTTATAAAAATATTTATTTAGGTGACAGTGTTTTATTTAGGTTAGTATGTACATTAAGCACATCATGTATGTGAATATTAGAGGTGCGCCTAGCCATAATGATAAGAATTCTTTTTTAAAACTCCCTGCTGATCTTGAAAGGTCGATTACAAGTACCTATGATAATAAATCATTCTTAATTTATTGTCATAGGTACTTTACCTACACATACATACACTTAAGCACAAGTATATCATAATGCCCCGATATAATTTCAAAATTTTAAAATAAACATCTTCTGTTTTGTAACCTGAGATCAATAAATTCCCAAAGTAGGTAACCTGACAATATCAACGGCAGAGATTTAGTTTATCTCTAACTATTCTCTGCATATTTCTGAGACAGTAAATTATTTATTTTATTTAATATTATGGGTATTTTTTTCATTATCCAGGCAACATTACACGCACACAGAGGCACGTGTTCTTACAGTGATGTCACGCACACAAGTCTACAAACGTGCCTCACTTTATTGTTCGGCGCGGTCTATCTGTCTTTTATTCTATAATCTGTGGTGCAAAGTATCTTAAAAAATTACAGAATATTTTATCTTTTAGAAAGAAAGAAAGTAATATATTTTTATTTGGGGGACGCTTGTTGGTTTAGAAATGCGCGTTAAACGAAAAAATAACATCACGCCTTGTTTCCCCGAAGGGTTGGGCAGAGGTGTACCTATAGTACACACACATTTCAATGTTTAAGTCCCATGTAATAGGGGGCGAGCCTATTGCCATCAACCGGGCACAAATCCAGACTCCGGGCTGCTACTCAGAAATTTCAGAAAGAAAAACCCAATGACACTGCCCGACCTGGCAATCGAAACCAGGACCTCATGTTCAGCAGTAGCGCTTGCGACCACTAGACCAACGAGGCAGTCAGGAAAAAATAATTACACGTGATATCTCACTACACCCCCGATATTTCGTGATTTTCGCCCCTCTCCCTTTTCGAGCCTCCTTGATTTATGAACGACCCCTATGCACTCCCCGGTTGGTGCAGGACTATTGCAGAACATGGAAACAAAACATATTGAGCTATGAGTTTGGGTGGCTATAGTGGATTGGGCACCTAGAACTATGGAAGGCCTATATCCCCTACCTACCCAATGTTATGTAATATACACGGATAAAATGGCAGGGGGTGACTTGCACACTCAATAATGCGCCCCCGGAAACTGTCGCTAGCACATAGTGACGTAGCGACAAGTCAAAGTCAATGTCAAAGTCAAATAATTTCACATGAAAGGCACTTATGAACGCCAAATTTTTTAAAAAAAATTTTAACTAGTTATACTATTATGTCAGTGTGTGAGTTAAAGTAATGTAAGTACAAGAGGACAACCAACTTGTCTGCCGCGGAAAAGCAGCTACAATTTATTTTACTTCTTAGGATCTAAAACTAATTTGGGACATTTCGCCGTTCTCCCAAGACTCTGTAGGCAGTACCATCAATTGAGTTGAGACTGGTCATCTCTTATCTGCCAGGGCTTATTTTTAATCTTATATTTTGAATCGTTTTTGTTTTTTTTTTACATTGTTCTCACAAATATAGAAGCAACAAGAGTAATGTACCCAGGATTTTGTCATTTCTATATTTAAAAGAGTGTCCTTCTTGCCCGTTCTTCTCCATAGAGATCTACGTTTTGAAATAGACAACTAGCTTCAGCTTTCTGAATAACTGACCGACTCTTTGACAGTTCAAAAGTGCCTGTAAATCGTAGATAGAGAATGAACTATAGATTCACTATCAGCGTGCACCGACATGAGATGGCAATAGTCTTATGACATTAAATGGAGGTTGCCAGCAGAATAATTTTACCCATATTCATGGGTAGTCGACCTTTTACCCATAATCATATAAAACGAGATCTGTATGTTTATTAAAAAAATAGCCTTTTATGCTTAGACGCAATTGGGTAAAAATAAAATAAGACAGTTGAAAGAAAAAACGTTTATTCAAAATACATAGTTACTGACCCTTAAATAAAACTTATTTGTTATAATAATTTCGGACCTTGACATCCTCTTCACACTTTTTTTTGTTGCGAAATGCATCTTAACTATCAAATATTTCATGCAGATTGCTTTAATTAGAAGTGGAAACTGGCAATCCAGGAATGATTGATTTTGGAAATGTTGGGCAATTTGACAAAATAATCTGATGGACAAGCAATATTCTTCAGACTTTTGCAAAATATTGTGAAAAATGTTTTTCTCGCTCAAGCTTTTTTTTTGTCCAATAAGGAGAATCCACTGATTTCGTATTCTTGGATTTTTTGGGAAACTGGTAAAAAAGAAAGCGTTATTATAATAAAAAATTGATAGAAATTTGGATTTATGGGTAAACTTGCCGAGCACTGGTATCCCTCAAACTATCAATACACAGTAGGTACAAGAATATTACTACAAAACTAATGAAATAAAACAGTTTAAAACACGTTTAATTTATCATTACATGTGATAATTACGTGTTAATATAATAAATGACGAATTCTATAAACGTTACAAAACGTAAATACTACTATTTTATTAGAAAAACTAACTCACTTACCGATGAAAGGTTATGTCTGCATTTTTTTGTTCTGGTCGATTTTTACAACATAATACACTACAGCGCTCCATATTGTAGGTAATTTAAATTGTGTTCTGCAACTACACATTCACACAAATAAAAAGAAAGCGTCGAAAACATACTTTTCCAAAGATTTTTTATCACGATGGCACTGACATTTGACAGTTGTTGTTTGTTGGGAGCCAAACTAAACTGGCTCCAAACAAAAAAGGTGAGTCGCGAAAAGGGATAGAAAAACCCTATATCTGTCATGCTTCCTCTTATTACTGCTTTAATAAATGTGTCCCGCTCTGTTTATTATTGTTATTTTAGTGACCAATCTATAGTTCATTCTCTATCTACGCTGTAAATGGTTTAATTTTGAGATTGTCAAAGCGTTGTAACCTGGACATAACTCTCCCCATTTCAAAATACAATAATATTTTAACCAACGTAGGTAAAATAACTAAGTATGTTACTACGTTTCTCCCCTCCAATACCTAGTCAATAAATGTGAAATAATAATTATTATAATAAAAAATTGTAATATGAATGCTCCAGCTTGATTTATGTAAATTTTTCTTTGTTTTTTTTATTTTCACCATTTATTTACTCTATTTTTATTTTTCTCCTGTTTACACCTAATTATATGTGCATGCTGTGGTCTACTGTAATTGAAGGAGCACACGTAAAATAACCGTTTTTATTACTGTAATTTATATTGTGTATGTGTGTCCTTTGTTGGAGATCCCAAATAAATAAATAAACATGTCCTGAAGTGATGTCATTATGTTTATTGTTACAGATCTGAAGCGTCAGAACCTGACAGCGGCGGCATATTCAAGACGTTAGTGGAACAGACGGGGCCGGAGACAGCTAGGCTGCTGTATCAAATGGCTGAAGAGGTAATTATTATATATGTCTTCTTATCTATAAATATCTAATAAAATAAATAAAAATGAAATGCTGTTGGTAAGCGCATCACTTGAGTACGGCTGAACCTGTAGCAGTTACACCGCCACATACGAACTACGCATCAAAGATATGACGTCACACAAATCCTGCATCGCGCAATTAGAGTTTACCGCGCGAACGACATATATAAGACTATCCGGCATCAACAGTTGGGCAGTTGCCCGCCAGACACAACACCCGTCTGGTCGGAGGATCGTCCCTTTTCTATGGTGGATGAGGTAAACTTTACACCCTGTTCCTCATGCTCCAAATAACCGATTTGGCGATTAAAAAAAATGTAATGTTCGTAATAGCACAGGTTAGTACAGATGGTTGACTCTGCAAAATCATTTAAATAAAAAGTGACACAATAAAGTGCAATTCAGGTCGCACAGCGCTAATTACCTACAGTTATATTCACCTAGAAGTTGCCTCTCTTTCTATCGCGTAACTCTTATATCTTCTGATTACGTTACACTCACTGAATTGGCCCGACAAGTCGAGTCCGCCGCGAGTTTTAGCTTCATACCTAAAATGCGGAGTGCGCCTTCTGTACTCGTATTCTGTGATAACAGTCCGGATTTGGGTTTTATGGAAACAGATTTGGAAAAGTTAACCCGCAAAATTGGATCACTCGGGAAAAACTGAGTGATTTTTCCTATAGAAATTGAAATTTTGACAGGATAACGTTTGTCGCGGACAGAACTTAATAAAACTCTTGATTTTATTAATTAATTAATTCATTCACTGACATACGAGTACAACGCACAGCCGCTGGGTCTAGAAGATTGAAATTTTGCACAAGAGTTCCATAAACAATGTGGAGACAATAATACGACACTAAATGAAAACACTGGCAATACTAATGCATGAGAGTATTTTGGAACCATCAAATAAATCCTAGCAACGAAATTAATAAAGTGATTTTTTCAAACAAACTAAATACGAGGGTGACACTGAACGTTCTCTTTCACTGCTGACGTGACACGGACAATTTTCAATTTACCGCCAAATCCTAATCAAATGACAAATGAATAAAATACATACACAATATTTGCAGAGTTCCATTTTCAAAATTTGAACTTATTTTTTTATTATATCGTTTACAAGTGGCCAGTTCTAAAAACTTTCAGTGTCACCCTCGTAGTAGTGATGGGCCGACTATGGGTTTTGCCAATCTTTGACTAGCTATAGTGACTAAACTATTGGATATTTTTGATTGAATTTTCATATGCAGATTAAGAACGTCATTAGATATACGCAGATTAATTTATTGTCGTTATGTCGTTTTGTATAGTTACGAAAGTGAGCACTACGAAAGGATTTTTGAAAAATCACTCGCTAAAGGGTTCAAACAGGGGATGAAAGTTGGTTTGGGAAGAAAGTTCTGAGTTGAGCTCCACGATTACTGACAAATGCTTGCACTGACTGGGCAGGTCCACTCAAATCTGTGTGGTTCTTTCCTCAAAAGACCATTTCAGACACTAATCTACATTGTTTCATTTCATTTAATTTCTTGGTAGTTGGTAATTTTATTACCGATGGGATATTTATTTATTTATTATTTATTAAAACTTTATGCACAAGTAAAAAAAATACTGTACAAAGGCGGACTTAATGCCTGAGACATTTTCTACCAGTCAACCTTAGGGTGGTGCAGAGACAAAACATGGCAGGTGCAACATAAGTGATAGATAACTTGATAATGAATACCTACTAATACATAAATAACCCATCCATATAATCCAATACATGGATATCCAATACATGGATATCCCATCGAGCGCACGACTTGTACAATGTAATAATTTAAATTTTTCTTCACAGAGTTACAACAATATGATGGAGGCAAAGAAGTACTCTTGAAATCGCACAAATAAGTGTCTTACTACATTCCTTCCCAGTGTCTTTACACGATGGCGGACCAATGTAAGCCAAGTCCTACTTTTTTTCATCTCTAAATATACGGGGTTAGTTTAAATTAGATAGCAAAACTTGATTCCGGCGTGACCTTTGGGGAAATCCATTATAAAATTTTATTGTATTTTAAAAGAAAAATGATTTGATGATTTCGTGATGATTGAGTTTTTTTTTATTTTTCCTGTTTAGATGTCAATACCTATCGAGCATGTGAAGGATACACAAAAAAAAACTGATTTTTAAACTGATATTTGAAGTAACTACACTAAATACTGTCGTTGACCTCGGAAAAACATCCTCAAAGTTTTTTTTCTGTCATGTTTAAGTATACCCATCACAGCGGCGGAGTTTCGCTAGGTAATTTAAGTTGACCTTGTAAAAGTATGCTTGCATTGGTCTGTCATAGAAAAGGCACAAAAGGCTGCCATTTACGGTAATCTTTATACCGCCAGTATTTAAACGAAATATTGTAATTATTATACAAATTAATTATTAAAATGTAATTAGTACATAATAGCGTCAATTTAAAATGCCTTATTATGCCTTTGTATGAATAAATTATGACGTTTTCATAAAAAAAATATGTGTTGGATTAATCTATGATATTGAAATGTTTGTTATTTTTATCGAACTTAGATCACTCTGATCAAAGATTGAAATCGTTAGATTCGTCCTACCGTGCCGATAGATGGTCGCCTTACTGTTTCGGTTTGACATTCAGTGTCGCAGTCGCTATGGAGACGCCCTTAACGGAATGTGTGAGCTCACTCTTCTCAGTGTAGATACTTTATTCGCGACATAAGTACGGTAAGGGCATATTCTGCCTATAATGTTCCTAGTGCTGAGCACAGACCTCCTATCTTCGAGGGAAACTGGGCCGTAATCCTCGCGGGCCCAGTGCGGTCACATATCTTGTGAGGGCAAATCTAACGATTTAAATCTTTGCTTCTGAAAAATAAAGTCGCTGATCAGCAAATATTTTGGCAACTCTTATGTCGGCTGTTGTGATTGGATAAACGAAATAACTGCCGCTACCAGTGGGCCAACACTGCTGGTAAACACTTGTGCAATTATATTCTTGTGAAATGTATTGAAAAAACAAAATGGCCGCGTTAGTTATGTTTTTTCATTTTGGCCAAAAGAATCTTGTATCGCTATACCAATCACTTATGTTGATGACAGATTATCTGACCCGACTGTCGAATAATTTTGCCGAATATTAAGATAATTATTATGTCATTTTGGAAACGTGTATAATATAATTAAATACTACTTAACGAATACCGATTTGATAAATGTCTCCACTGGATTTAGTAATAGTTAAACGCTTGTCAATTAACATTTATTCTTTGGTCAATTTGTATATGTAAATCAATGTGACTACAAGGATTTTGTCAATTCTTATTAATTATTTAATTCACTTGAATGAGAAAAGTATCGATAAAACTCGCTCCACTCTAGGTACAGCTTGGCAAAAAAGAGTTTGGAAAGAATGAGGGCGCCACTATCGCATTTAGGTCACTTCGAATGGGAAATAAATTGTTAAAATAAATGTGCAACATAAAAGGCTGCTGTGGGTGACTCAAATCAAAACTAGAACTTCTAGCACTTGCCAGCAAAGTAGTGCCATCGTTATAGGTCTACATTAAGTAAAATATTTAGTTCCAAATGACACCACGTCAGACTCTTTTATATCGACCTGTACTTTATCGATACTAAAAATTGTTTTCGATGATCGAGTCTATATCCATTTTTAACACTCGAATAATGACGGATCAAAATAATACTGAATTAAAAATCGTACAGGATTTATCATCGGAACGAAAGATAACGAAATTAGCGCTAATGTCAATTTGAGCTTTTATGTGTGTATTTTGTACTTACAATAGTATAGTTGACCTCGTAATTACTTTTTCACTTTTGACTACATCATCACAGCCTAGCCTTTTCCCAATTATTTATGGGTCGGCTTCCAGTCTAAACGAATGCAGCGACGACCTCCACAACCCAGTAACTGGGTAAAGCTTTGTGCAAACTAGCGCGACGCGACACCGGTTATTGTCATACCGTGAAGTTTTCATAGAAATTGTATTGTTCGAGTCGCGTTGCGCCTTCGTGTCGCGCTGGTCTGCACGAGCCGATACGATACCCCTTGGTAAGACTGGTTGTCAGATTTTTGGGCTTCTGGCGAACATAATCACGTGCGAGTTGTTAATGGTAATGCAGGAGTGCGAACGTAATCCGAATGCGTTGCTCAAAGTGTTTTGTGGTGGGCGAACCCTCTACCTCTTTTCTGAAATAGCTTGGCGCTTTATGGTCTTTGCTATCCTGTACGTATTTATTTTATTATTGACAATAATTCTTTGTTATGGGCTGGAAGATTTCTTACCGTTTATAAAAAACGGTCAAGTGCGAGTCGGACTTGCACACGACGGGGTAAGGTTCCGTACCGTATGCGCTCCACCGGTTAAAAAAAACGAATTTACGACATTCTCACGTAAATTATTATTTCTATTTAAATTATGTTATCTTTTAATAAAAAAATAGTGAATAATGTGATAAAACAAATGAATATTAACAGTATTTTTTCTTGCACTTAAAAATATAGGTACGTAAATTATTTTACTTTGAAAGTTTGTTTTTACTCGAATTTGTTTATTTTTTATTAGTTAAAATAATTTAAATTTTAATTAAACGATGATCGAGATGTTAGAGTGAGATAGTGCTATTATATTAGAAAGAGAAAGATCATCACAATTTGGTCATAGAATAATAAATAATATATAATTATGTGAAATATTGAACTAACAAAATTCTCTTACAGTTATGATATGGTTGCAATGAAATTTGAACTATGTCCTGTATGTAATAGGGATTTGAACTGGGGGAAAAAAACGATTTTTTCTTTAAAGAAATTTTGTCCGTCAGTCAGATTTAAAAAAATATAAGACAAGTATTTTTTGATTTATTATATTAGTAAAAAATGGTTTAGATAAAACGCATTAACGTAGGGGAGTGGGGGCTTGCTACGTCACAAGTCAATATAAAATATACAGGGGAGTGACGTCATGCCACATTTTAAAGTATTGCCTACTCAATGTATTGCCGTTATCTTTTGATTACGTAAAAAAAGAAAAAATACGTGTTCAATATTTTTTAATAATTCTGACGGATAAAAAAATGTTTACTCAACATCCCTATTGAGTTTGTTGTTCCAAAACTTGATAACTGTTATTCTGAATTCAAATTTAGTTGTGTGTGTCCTATGATATCAATGTTGCTATGAGTTGGTAGAATGTTGCCACACGCAATATATCAAAAACCTTTTTATTGCCAGAAGATTACTATTATCATTAATTTTAGGCACAACACGCATTTTCCTGATTTCCTGATTACTTATATACATAAACTCATACCTTCTTCCAATGAAGATGCGCAGAAATTACAGTGCGCCACCCTTTTGCTTCGTTTACGTTCATACATCTGGTCACACACGCACGCCGGTTGCGAGTACTACGCACCTGTCCTTTCTGAAGAACATCACCAATAAGATCACTATAATATGTCCTAGATGGCGTTTCCACTCACCTGTGTCTTGTAAATACCTTTTTTTAGTCGCTTTTCATTCATCCTCTCAACATGACCAAACCATCTTACCTTTTTTAAATTTTTTGTCACTACATCTTTCTTGGTTTCGTTATTTTAAACCACACCGTTGCGTTGTCAATTCCTGATTAGTAAGTAAACAAATATGTTTTTGCAATATTATTGCGACCCTCTTTCTGGCCTGTGTTTATAAAAGTATGTCGAAAATACTACTGTACTTAGGAGAATTGTAATATTATATACTTAATTAGCCAATTTTCTTGTAATTATTTTAATTATGTCAATTTTAATTTAACGATTTTATAGGCAATATGTAAAATATTATGTAAGTAGTTACAGTCTTATAATGTGTGTCAATAAAAATAGATGGAATCGTGTATAAAATATTCGTTAAAAGCACCACGCGCCAGCGAGGAAGCGATCAAAGAACATCAATGGCTCAAGAAACGTACAGAATATTACTAGTTGATAGCTGACTGTTCACACAGCCGGCGAATACTTGTTTGTGGCAGCGACAAGAGCTATCAAAGATAGTACTACAAACGCAGACGCTCGCTTGGCGGGCAGAACACTCGCTTTGAGGGATTTCGCAAACTTTTTTTTTTTTTGGTTCTGAAATTATCAAATAACTTCTCCCGCTCTGGGCGGAGCGGGAGGGCGTGTCAGACTCTTACTGACTAAAACCCACCCGTGTTCCTTCAGATGCCTGTATGTTGCCAGGGGCCACGGTATCCCTTTCGGACTTTTCCGCGACCCCGGCAGACATCGGCCCTATCGGATCCCGTCAGTTGTGCTGACATCTTTTTGAGGCGCGCGTAGAACACAACGCGCCGTCGACCCGGGCTGCTAACCGTCCGCACGAACGCGCCTACGGTGACCGATTCCCGACGGACTTGTGACACTGGATGCACATTTATGTTATGTTCGATTTGACCAGACCGTAGGACGCAGAACGCATCCAGTGTGGCAAGTGTCTTAGACCCACGCTTGGCACATACGCATACCAATAAATGATCGATCGCCGCCGTCGCGCACTCGTTTTCAGGTGCAAAAATGCAGAAAAATTGTGATTCCTACCAGTATTTAAATTTTGATGTCGTTTCATACAAATTTTGTATTTAAACGAATTCTTTTACAACAATTCCATTTATTTCTGTTGACTTTTGTTACTGGTCCTGTTAATGTACAAACGCGCCACTATCGCGTACCAATGGTACTTAATGTGATATACTATGTTAAATAAATATATTTTTAACTATCTGCTGTTTTATTTGGGCATGTAGGTATTTAATCAAACTTCTATTATTTCCCATTTTGCGCTCCCAAAAAATATTATCGAACACTAATATAATGATTGAGCCTCGAACCTCAAATGATTTTTATTTGGGGTCCTAAAAATACGAAATAGCCAAGTAACTGCTACCAACTTGCATGTAACGCTCAACGGCTGCTGATGCAGCAACGCTCGCTTCGGCTCGTGCGCTATTGTCACAGTTGTACAGCTTACTTAACCCATTTGGTCGGAGTGACCTAGCTACTGCGACCACTTCGGCTCGCGCGTGGTTGCTCACAGTTCTAACCTAACCAAGACTTCTTGTCCAGTAGAGCGGAGCGAAGAAATGTGCCAATATTAACCAATATAATCTAAAATCCGCTTCAGAGCTCCGCTTCTATTGGTTAATATTAGCACATTTCTCCGCTCCGCTCGAGTGGACAGGCAGCCTAAACCCCATACACACAACACTAGGTACAAGATATTTAGGTGAAGTTTTTTTTTTATAGGGATCTCTTTTCTCTTTTTAAACCATCTCGATCTAGAAGGGTACCTAAATATCGCGTAGTGTCAACCCGTTTTTTACTGCGACGACGAAAAGTGAGAAACTTATGTGCTGGAAACGTCGCGATGGGAACGCAGGACGTAAGCACAGAACATAGATTATACCTATGCTGAATTTTTAGTCACCGTCCAAATTTTTTCTAGGCATTGGGTATGATTCACAAACTTCATTTTCGAAAAAAAAAAACTATTTATTTATTTATTTATTTATCACATGGAAAACCAACAGCTTTACATAAATACAATAAAGACACTGGAATAAGAAACATGAAGCCAATTATAGGTTTTCACGGCTAGCTATATAATAATATAGTAAGAGGTCTTATACAAGACAAATTATATCAAAAACACAAGCGCACCAACCATCAAATCGGGTAATGCCAAACATAAACACAACAACAGGAATAAACTACAATAAAATTAAATAAAAATAAGTACCAGAACTAAATTAACATTACGAATTAATTTTGAAGAAATCAAGGTTCAGCCTATTGCGAACGCTTGAGCCTTTCGTTGAAAACAAGTCAAAAGAGAACTGCTTGCATAAGTCATTAAAATCTTTACTCGCTCGCACTAAAAATGAGTTTTGCCTATAGTTGGAAGAGGATAACGGAATAGCGATAGGTGGATTAAATCTGAGTAATCGCTGGGGAATATTGAAATACAGCTTGCGTAGAAGCTGCGGACAATCTACCTCATTGGTTACAATTTTGAGCAAAAATGTGCAATCTGCCAATCGACGACGGTTAATAAGTGGTTGTAGGTGAAATTTCCTGCAAAGATCGAAATAGTCACAACTGTGATATGGTATCCGCAAACGATAACACAGAAACCTAACCAGTCGTTTTTGCACACCCTCTATGCGATCGATGTGCACGCCATAACGCGGGTTCCAAATTTGAGAAGCATATTCTAAATTACTTCTCACAAATGAGCAATACAATATCTTGATAGTTTTCGCTTTCTTAAAACACGCTGCTAGTCTCATTACAAAACCTAATGCTCTTGATGCTTTAGCCACTATTTGCTCCACGTGAACATTAAACTGAAGTTTACAGTCATGGTATACGCCCAGGTCACGAACACCGTCACACCTCTGCAGGAGCTGACCTTTCAGACTATAGGAGGTATTAAGCGGAAAGCGTTTTCTGCTAAACGAAATCACGGAGCACTTAGTAGGGTTTAGGTCTAATTTATTTACGCGACAGTATTCATCGAGTCTTATTAGGTCAGATTGGAGAGCATGCATATCACTAAACGATGATATAGAAGTAAATATCTTCATATCATCAGCAAAGCAAAGAAGGTTAGAGTTATGGAAACACGTGTCGATATCGTTTACGTAAATAATGAAGAGTAACGGGCCCATCAGGGAACCTTGGGGAACACCACTGGGAACCGAAACCCAACTCGAAATGTAGTTGCTGACAACTACAGCTTGAGACCTGTTATCTAAGTACGACGAAAACCAGCGAAGTAGGTCACCTCTAATACCGATGTTAAAGAGTTTTGCTTTAAGTAAGTCATGATCAATTCTGTCGAACGCTTTGCTATAGTCCGTGTAAACAACATCGACCTGCGCCCCCCTGTCCATACTAGGTTAAAGTGTTAAAAAATCATTTAGCAGAGCTAGGTTGGAGACTGTTGAACGACCCTTTAAAAACCCGTGCTGTGAAGGACTAAAAGATGAACTAAGTGCAGCATAAACCTGACCATAGACCAATCGTTCAAAAACTTTAGCCAGTATACACAGTTTGGATATGGGTCTATAATTAAGTATTTGGTTTTTGTGGCCTTTTTTATGAACCGGTGTTATAAAGGCAGACTTCCAAATATAGGGAACCGTACAAGTTGTTAGGGATATTCTAAATAATAACGATATCGGTAAGGCAATAGTTTTAGCACAACCAATCAGGAACAAAGGTGATAAATGGTCCGGTCCTGCTGATTTAGAGGGATCTAGTTGATTAAGTAGCTTACCTACATAATCTATATTAATTTCAATGGAGTAAATATCGGAAAGTAAATTAGGATTAGAAGTAGTTTGGGAAGAACTGTTACTATGGGGTGGGTCTGAGTAGCTGCCAGGGTTAAGAAACGTAGAATAAAAGTGAGAAGAAAAAGCATTGCAAATGGACTCAGGGGAAGACACTGTTACGTCGTTATATTTAAAATAGCTTGGTAAGACATTAGACTTTGAACGCTGCTTAACAAATCTCCAAAACGATTTCGTGTTTTTTTCAATTGATGTTTCAGTAGCTGCGATGTAATTAGAGTAACAAAGCTGTTCAAGATTTTTTACCCTTTCACGAAGATGTTTGAAGGTTGCTGCATCAGAGAGTCTACCATACAACTTAAATTTACGAAGGTATTTAGCCTTCTCTTTCAACAAACGCTTAAGTGAGGGGGTATAATACCAGGTTGGATAAGAGCTGTGAGAGACTGATAATGTAGGGACTAACCTACCCTGTATATCAGCAATAGTGTCATAATAGTTAT
This sequence comes from Xanthia togata, assembly GCA_963853775.1. Lineage (NCBI taxonomy): Eukaryota > Metazoa > Arthropoda > Insecta > Lepidoptera > Noctuidae > Xanthia > Xanthia togata. Next base: position 4,922,799 of record OY970817.1, on the reverse strand, counting down.
TTGTTATACAAGAGTGCAAAGTTGCTTTTTAACCGCGTGTTCAATTTTGATGACCGAGCAAGCGAAGGATTCTAAAATTGAATCACGAGCGCAGCGAGTGATTCAAAATTAGAATCCTGAGCGTTAGCGAGGGAATCAAAAGAGCACGAGGTGAAAAATCTTTGCACTCGAGTGCAACACGTAACTTTTCATTCCACCTCAGCGAGGAAATGACTAAATGCAAAAAAAAAACGTTTGCGCATTATTAACAGTTTCAGTCAATTCTGTTGGCGTCAAGCAAACTTCCTCGTCGCTAGAATCACTCATTTTAGTTTTTTCACTTGTTTTCAAGTTTCTTGTTTTTAATATACCTAAGGTTTAACAATGACGTGAAAAAATGCCGCGTAAAGAACCGCGTACAAAGCAAATTGAAAAAAGAACACCAAGAAGGTTCCGAGTCTGAGTTTTTAACAAATTAAAAAAAAGTTGTATGATATATTCGGCACCATAGAGGTAGCAGTAAATAGGTTTAATGTTTTTTTTAATTCACAAACTTAGTGCACACGATGTTCTAAATTCAATTTACTTTATCCTCTAGAGAATAAAAACGGCTTTTCCACTCAGATACTGAAGATTAAAAATACTCTTTCCGAGATGGTGGGATGAAAAAATATTTGATAGCGTCATTAAGGGATTTGTCAACAAAAATATTCTGCCAATCAATTGCTGATATTTCACTATTGATGGCTGCAAAGTCTGCTTTATTAAACAAGTACCGGGTATAAGGCGCGGGCTTTAAATACTGATATTCCGCAAAGTTTACGTCAACGCAAAGTGCTGGGTGATATTTATCAACAGGAGATAGCGGCGTCTCATACTCACATACTGAAACAAAATCATTGCACAGAACCAAATCCAAGATCCTTCCATATTCATTTAATATTGCATTGTATTGATTAAGCCCTAATACTCGCAAATCATCCGTAAGCATTAACCCATCCCCACCACACACGTTCGTAGGAATTAATACGTTATTATCAAGTTGCCACAAGATACCACTCAAGTTAAAATCACCAACAATTAAGTACTTGTCATTTGGATTGCTCAATACCGATTTATGCAAAATACTTAAAAAATTATTTAGTTGATCAGTGAAAGAAAAACCCTGGTTTTGCTTACATAGGTAAATGGCACATACGTGTAACTTGAGGTAGTTTTTATTATAAGGCTGTCGTAAATTCAGTGTCACCCACAAGTCCTCAGCTGATGATTTATAAAATGTTCATATTATATCATTTTCTCGAAAGAATTATCCGCTCTGCGTGGTATATAATAACTTTGTGATGTGATATCTCAATATTTTTGTATTGAAAGAAAAACCACGTATTCAATGATTTTCGCCAAAGATTAATATATCAAAATTTGGACGGTGACTAAAAATTCAGCCTGTATTCTCAAAGGAGAAGAATAACGACTCCGTACAAATTTTAGGAGGCAATTTTTCCTTCCCGGCTGGTGCCATCTATATTCCGCCCACGAAAACTAGAGAGTAGAAGCTACGGCGCGAATTTCAAATTACAGTGCATAACTTTGAGTTGTGTCCTTCGGCCTCATTCGGGGTCATATAAACATAATTTGTGTCTAGCATCTTCCGTTTTTGTGTCACATTTATATAGTGGTATATATTATTAGCAACTATCTCCTTCCTGACATCACGATGATGACGTATTTCCGCCCGCGTTCACCAGGTGGCCGCAGCGCGCCAAATCGTTCATTGGCGTCCTGTTTTCGGACGGTTCACATCTAAATTTAAAAGTTAGCGTTCGATATTCTAAGAATTCTTAGAAAATTATAGTTTTAATTAGTTTATTTTTTGTTAACGCTGTTTAAATTGAATAATTATAATAAAATATGTAGTTTAGAAATTAGATTTTCTTACGATGGCGGATAGAGTACAGGCGCGTAACCGTAAAGAATCTGATTCGTCATCGAATTCATAAAGTTCCTCAAGTTCCTCTGAATCATCACCGTCGGATTTAGAGGTTGATCAGGTAGATAAATCTCGTAAGAGGTAGAAGGTGAGTAAGAAGAAGAAACTAGTAAGCGTCATCGAGGACAAAGCAAGGTAATCAAAAAGCTTGCGAAGCAGGTCAGTGATTTGAAAAAAATATATTACTACCCTCATAATATGTATTAAGATAATGAAAATTATGATTGTGATAATCCGTTAAATAATGGTGATAATTTGGAAATGGCACAGGAACACGTCTTAGATCCTGTACCAGTTGAATCATTTGATTTTGATTTGGCAACGCAATTAAAGGAGCCAGCTGTCACTGCAACTCCATCTAATCAGTTAGATTTGCTCAATTCAATTCAATATTTTAATAATGAAAACTGGAATAATGTTCGATATGTGGAATCACAAAAAGCTTTTAATGCTCGTCCTGGATATGTTGACATTGAAGTAAACGATGAAATCAAATCTTTAGAAAAAGTTACCCTTCTACCCTCAGCGGATAAATTTCTTGGCTCTGTAACTCGCGCACTGGTAATGCAAAGCGACGCTATGCAACAGGGTTTTCGACAGATAGTGGATTGGGCTAAGGATACGAGTAGCATGGACCCAGAACAATTGCCATTAAAATTAAAAGAGGTTTTTTCCGGTGATTATCAAAAGATTTCACGTGATTGTTTGCAACTACACTCGAGAGCAATGAATCCGGGTCACTTAAAGAATGTTAAAAATCTCGGAAACTAAAAATGATAGGTTAATGCAATAAATTGTATTTAATAGACAATGTAATACTCCTTAAATGAAAGTTAAAAAAATATGAGTCACCATACATTTTATTAACACAAAATTACATAAAGAAAAAAACTGCTGATCTCTCCTTAAAACAAAAATAGGAAACATGAAATTTTTGAACTTTATTACGATTTTCTTGAATTTTAATACTTCGTATTGCCTCCTCGTGCTTCCATTACTGCGTTTACGCGGTTTGGCATGCTGTACACCAAGTTCCTTATACGATTTTGGGGAATATTCTCCCATTCCTCTGTGAGAGCAATTTTGAGCTCACGAAGCGTGATTGGGGGAGGGTTTCGTTGTTTTACGCATCTGCCTAGCTCGTTCGAAGCATGCTCGATCGGGTTGATATCCGGGCTGCGCGCTGGCCACTCCATACGAGTAATGTTCATCTCTTGAAGGTAGTCATTCACAATCCTACCTGTATGAGGTCGGGCATTGTCATGCATAAATATAGCATCCTCACCTAAATTGACCATAAATGGACCAACGTGATCATTGAGGATTTCTTCCACATATCTTTCGCTAGTTAAAGAGCCGTTTTCTATGATCACCAGCTCTGTGCGACTTTCAGAAGAAATTCCGGCCCACACAAGTACAGACCCACCACCGTAGGCTACTTTTTCTTCGATGCATGCTTGCTTGAATCTTTCCCCTGGTCTTCGATACACTCTGTGTCTTCCATCGTGCTTGTAGAGCATACATTTTGATTCGTCGGAGAACATAACTTTTGACCAATCTTCAATACTCCAATTTACGTGGCTCTGGGCATATCTTAGTCTTGAAATACGATGCCCACGCTCCAGTTTAGGGCCGTTTGCAGGTCTAAGGGGTTTTAAGTTAGATTCAGCAAGCCGACGTCTTACTGTCCATGCACTTGGGTTACTTCCTCCGAGGCGTCGAAACTGATTTGTGAGTTCAGTTCCTGTAAGAAAGCGATTTCGAAGCATGGTGTTCACCAAGTATCGGTCTTCTCGTGCTGTGGTACACCTGGTTCTGCCCGTTCCTGGTCTGCGTAGGTTAGAACCAGTTTCTTCGTAACGTCGGAGAACTCTTTGTACTGTTGACAGCGACACACCCACAGTCCTGGCTGTATCGCGCTGACTCCGGCCGGTTTCCAGCATTGTAAGTATTCTGGTGCATTCTTCAGGCGTAAGCGACATAATTTCAGCTTGAATAATGAATATAGAGCACTATCAACATGGTTTATGTACCCACATAAATGACAGATTACAAACAAAAGCAAAACCAAATGCTGTAATTTCGTAGTTCCATCTTCGAAAGTGGCCCTTTTTCAAATTTGATTTTTTTATGATATAACTTTACAATAACTAAGAAGTTTTAATACCTTCATTTAAGGAGTATTACATTGTCTATTAAATACAATTTATTGCATTAACCTAGCATTTTTAGTTTCCGAGATTTTTAGGATTCTTTAAGTGACCCGGATTCATTGCTCTCGAGTGTAGTTTGTGGCCGTAGGGCCGATATAATTGAACAAAGACGCGAAGTGTTCATTAAGCAAAAGAGATAAATCATTCAAGCTATGTTTGAAGAAAATACCGCCGTCTAGTGAATTTTTGTTTGCTAAAGTACCTTTTAGTGAATTTATTATGAATAATGGCGGAGTTAACAAAAAAAAAAAATGCAAATAAAATTAAGTTTTCTGGGCAAGAAAAGAAAACCCCTAAACCCCAGGCGGCGTACCCTTTTTGGGTGGGAAATCCAAACCCGACCGGTAGGCGCCGTACCCTGGAGTCCCTGGACCTAGTGGATATCAATCGTCCAGTCGCCCTTCGGCACTGACGATGAACTATAGATTTCCTCCTCCTCAGAGTGCAGGAGCTTTTTATAATAATTATCAAGCAATTAACCCGTTTAATAATCATTCAAATTTTTTTCGTTGTTAACCGAGGGAACAACTGGCTGGGCTAAGCTTTTACCAGCTTTAGTTTTCGGAAAAACGAACCGCAAAGCAATGCGCAACGGGGAAAGGGCTCGGCTAAATTCAATAAAAAATTCTGACTCGCATCAAGATTTTTGGGGGGGTGCTTAAAAATCATGTTACAGAGTAGAAGAGACTGGGGGCACCAGAACCATTAATAAAAATAGTGAAGGGTTATCGCATTCCATTTCAAAAGAAACCGCCTCTGGTCCCGTCAAGGCAGGTGAAACGTTGCTATCTTACTCTACCATCCCCCGAAATGGACAGTCATTCAAAATTTGTTGACACAGAGAATTTTAGAATATAGTCCCTGACTCCGAGTTTTATATCAAATTTCTTTCTGATTGCCAAAAGCGGCGGAACTTACCCTCCCATTTTCAATTTAAAAAGCTTAAACAATTATCTGAACATAAACAAATTTCGTTTGATTTCGGTAAATCGGATTCCCGATTTTATTCAGGAGCGGGATAGGATGGTAAAAATAGACCTCAGGCAAGCTTACAACCACGTGAATATAGCACCCGCTCACCGTTGTTTTCTACGTCTATTGTATCGAAATCGGTTACTGCAAATGACCTGTTTGCCGTTTGGCCTGGCGACAGCGCCCAAAGTATTTGCATCGTTGACCAACTGGACCGCCGAGATTTTCAGGAATCTAAGCATTCAAGTAGTAGTTTTTCTCGACGATTATCTCCTAGTAGCACAGGACAAGATAACACTTATAAAACACGTCAACATTGTTCTTCAAACTCTCAGTCAGCTGGGTTGGCAGGTGAACAGGGAGAAATCGATTCTTATCCCTCGGAAGATAATACAGTATTTGGGTTTGATGTGGAATCCGTGGCAAAATAAAAATAAAATAACAGATAACAAAATTCAGCACATACATACAAGTAGTTTTGTCAAAATTGCTTCGGCGGCTTCTGGCGTCTCTTCGAGAAATACAGAGTATCATAGGCGTTTGAATTTTGCTCGTCTGGTAGTTCCAATGGGCCGTTTGAATTTACGGCACCTACTGGCTTATTGCAACCTGCTTTCTAATTACGCAACATATTTTCGTAAACGTTAAAGACAAATCTGTTTCATTTTGACAGTTCAACAACATTCATTGCGTCATTTACGTTGCTCTGCAGTTTTTTTTTCGAACTTACGGAACAATGCATTAGCAATCTGTTTCAAAACGATTCAGATTCGGATTGATTTTGCATTACGTAATTAGGGTACTGTTCCTAAAAATGCCATGTCAGTCGACTTATCCCTTGCCTGCGGAGGTGCTAGCAGCATTAAAATGGTGGAAGGTTCACTGTGTAGAGAAAGAAATCCAGGCTTCATCCATCAGTAGTAAAAATGTTTTGACAACAGACGCAGCAGATACAGGTTGGGTTAAATGGTCTTCACCTATCGGGCAAGTGGACAAAAGAAGAATTTGCGGCTTCATTCGAATCACAAAGAGATGTTAACTATGCTAAAATGTTTGATAGAATTCGCTCCGTCTCTGAGCCACACATCTCTGCTTCTGCAGTGCGACAACAAGGCGGTTGTAGCGTACTTGCGGAAGGAGGGGGGAAACAAGTCGCGGATCTTGATGGAGTTAATATAACAAATTTTTCACATACTTCAAAAGTACGACATTCATGTAATCCCCCATCACATTCCTGGCAAGTACAACAACGTCGCAGACGGTCTGTCGCGGGACTCGATGTTACAAGAATGGCATCTACTCCCCGAATTCACCAGTATTGTTTTTGCAAAGTGGGGTGTTCCCCAGACAGATCTTTTTGCCTCCAGCACAGCCCACGTAGTACCTTGTTATGTAACTCTAGATCAAAGAGATCGGCAAGCATGGAGATACAACGCGTTCGCATTCAAATGGGATTTCCATCTGGCTTGGGTCTTTCCTCCTCCGAGTTTGATACCCCGGGTCCTGATGCATCTAAATTCAGGCTCGAGGTGTTTTCCTGATATTTGCACCGAGGTGGATCCGAGCATTCTGGAGAGCAGACTTGAAGACCAGTGCGCTTGCGCCTCCGTTCACGATTCACAGGTTATCGAAAGTGCTAGTAGATAGGAGGACCGGGCAGCCCCCACCTCGAGTGAAGGAGCTGGTCTTAGAAGTATAGAGATGAGGGGTTGGTCTGAATCCTTAGGTGACTGGTCTGAAGAACAAAAGTGTCTACTGAAAGAAGGGTGGAGGTCGTCGACTTTTAATACATATTAGCCAGCATGGCAGAGATGGTTGAATTGGTGTTCCTCGTTTGGTATAAATTTCTCAGACCCTTCAGGTAGTGATTTGGCTCGATATTTAGCGGATAAAAGAAAAATTATCCTATCGTACTATTTTACTTCATAAATCGGTTGTGTCCACTTTATCTAATACAAAGAGTGAGGCGCCGAGTAAGTTCAAACATTTTGGTTAAACAAATGATTAAAGCTATAGCGTTGCAACAACCTAAAAAGTGTCCACCCCCTGTTTGGGATCCTCAGACGTTAAAAGGTTGGTTGGGCAATAGACCTCTTCAAAATCAAATTCCATTCGAAATTTTGAAATTTCGAATGGATTGAGAGTTTGTGCAGTTTTACTGTTGTTATGTTCAGGGCGTAGGATACATGCCCAATCTAGGGGGTCCAAACGCCTCCTGCCGGAGGCTATACGCAGGGATCGTGCGGTCCATGGCCCTGTACGGGGCACCGGTGTGGGCGCGTTCGTTGAGGCGGCGGCCTGCCCGCAGGTTGAACGCGTCCCAGAGGGTCATGGCCACCCGGCTGGTCCGGGGATACCGCACGGTCTCCGGTGAGGCGGCAAGCCTCCTTGCCGGATTGCCGCCATGGGATCTGGAGGCGAAAGTCCTCGCGCATATTTGGGAGTGGCGCGAGGAGGCGAAACGCCGGGGCTTGACTCCGATGCCGCGAGAAATCGCGGCACAGCGGACAGAGCTCCGACGGGATCTCATGGCGGCATGGAGAGTGCGATTGTCGCAACCCAGTGCTGGGCACGCCACTATTGCGGCGATAAGTCCCCTCTTTGAGGAGTGGCTGGAGAGGCGCCATGGCGTCCTCACCTTCCGCCTGACGCAGGTCCTCACCGGACACGGCTGTTTCGGGAGGTACCTGTTTCGGATAAGGCGGGAGGAAACGCCCGGGTGTCATCACTGCGTGGATCGCCCGGAGGACACGGTGGAGCATACGGTGGAGGTATGCCCGGCTTGGGCAGAGCACCGCCGTGTCCTCGTGGAGGCGATCGGTGGCGGGGATCTCTCGCGTCCGGCCCTGGTCCAGGCCATGGTACGGAGCGAGAGGGCATGGGAGGCCGTCACCTCCTTCTGCGAAGCAGTAATGCTCGCGAAGGAGGAGGCGGAGCGCGTGAGGGAAAGGCAAATTTCGCGCCCTCACGCCCCTAGCCGCCGCAGGAGGAGACGCCCCGGGCGTCGGGAATCGATCGCGGATTCCCGGCCACCGTAGGCGCGGGCTTGCGGACGGTGAGCAATGGGTAGCTCGCCGTCCGGTAAGGACCAAGCCCGGGTCGACGGCGCGTTGTGTTCCACGCGCGCCTCAAAGAGTGTCAGCGAGTGAAGGGGTCCGATGAGACCATTGCCTGCCGGGGTTGCGGGAAAGTCCGAAAGGGATACCGTGGCCCCCTGGCATTGCACAGGCAAGAGAAGGAACACGGGTGGGTTTTAGTCAGTAAGAGTCTGACACGCCCTCCCGCTCCGCCCAGAGCGGGAGACGTCATTTGATGATTTCCCACCCAAAAAAAAAAAAAAAAAAAAAAAAAGGGCGTAGGATACATGATGTAACATTACTTAGTGTCTCGCCAGACAGGTGTATAGTGGGTGAGAATTGCATTATGTTTTGGCCGCATTTTGGTTCGAAAACTGATTCTGAAACTCACGTCCAGTCAGGTTGGAAGTTGTTAGGGAATCTTGAAAATGCGGCGCTTGACCCGGTACTTTGGCTTAAAAAACTTATATAAATTGGAAAACCGCGTCGTTTTCTAGCCATAGATTATTAAAAGCTAAGCCAGCTACTAGAACTATTTTGGCAGGTTGGGTTAAGTCCATTTTGAAGGAAGCAGGAATAGAGGCTACTCCAGGTAGTTTTCGTTCTGCAGTTGTTTCACGAAGTTGGTTGGATAACGAACCACTTGATGAGATACTGGCACGAGCTAATTGGAGATCCGGTAATACTCTAAAAAAAACATTACAGGAAGGAAGTGATTCCAGCGCAGGGAAGCTCGTTGGTTCTCTGTCTGTTTCAGCCAATTAATTAAATTATACCTCTGATTAAATAGAATTCAATTATTTTGTGATGTTGATGATGTTGATTTCAATTAGGAGAATAAGATGTTGTATCGATGAATAATAATAAGTTATACATGATTATGGTAAGTTTATACGAAGTATTACATGACGATAGATTCACGGTACGTATAAAATGTTCTGTTTTCTCTGTATTGAATTGGAAGGTACTATTTTTTGTAATTTATCATAACATAATAAAGTAATATTAATTTGTTCCAATACAATTGTAAAATTTGGTGTTTATTTTTGTGCTTATTGTTTTAATAGAGTAGTTTCGGGTATTATGGTCTGGTCGGCCAATATGGACTACTACTATATCTCCGAAATAAACCAACACTAGTGATTAACTTACAGGGCCATGTTGGCGCAACCTTACCCCTCCTTACGCCTCCTCAGTCAATCTGTGCAGCGCGGCGAGTGCGCGCATGTCCTGCATGCGCTGTTATCCAGAATTACGTATATCGATGTTATTTTTTTGGTAAGTTTAAATAATTTCAGTTATTCGAATTATTAATGTTTTTATGTTGTTAGTGCACAGTTTTGTAGGAAAACTCTTAGCCTGTAGTGAGGTAACAGTTTTGTATGCATATTATTCACTGGTTTTTAGGTTAGATTTTACTTGTCAAAAACGTTCCTGCGGCCAATATGGCTCACCAGGTAGAGGGCCAATATGGCCTGCTAGGCCATATTAGCTGCCCTATGATTAAATAATTAATGTTTTTTCTTTTTTAGGCAATGGCTCCACGAAAACCTATTTCATAAAGAAAACCATTCATGGGACCGCTAAAAAAATATGTTTCTGATGAAATAAGATCTTGGATTAGGAACAATACACGGCCACTGACACATTACAATATGATGGAAGTTTTTGGACATGCGTATTTACGAGCTCAAAGCGTAGAGATACCTGTTAATGGTTTTCGTGGAACGAGGATATATTATCCTGTTGGCAGAAATGTGTTTAAAGACCACGATTTTATAGATATGGACAGTGAACGAGAAAACTGCATGAACAATCAAGAAAACATAGCACCCGAACCTACAACTACATCTTCTACTCTTACGATAACAAATGAATCTCCTGATATAATAACCTCCGAAAATGAACCCGTTATGATTCATGCGACGAGTACAGCTCTGATGAAAGTCCAGATGACGCAATTTTTCTGACGCGAAGTGATTGTATTGCGAGTCTCTCTATTCTATAGACAACAGAGGTGAATCATGTATTCAATGTCTATGTTGTAAGCTATGTACCCATGAAGAATGCTCAGGAGTGGAAACTGTAATTTTTTTCTGTGAATTTTGTTCCTTAAAATAACTTGCACTTAATTGTTTGTATTGTTTGCTCTGGTGGGCAATATGGCTCACGGACTTTACGGCCAATATGGCCCTAGGCTATATTATCCCACCACGAATAAATTTTGTCAATGTTCAAGTTTACGAAAAATTATATTTTTAGTTATTCTGTGAAATTATATTGCCATAGGCTTCTAGTTATTGATTACTGATTAGTTTAACGACTTAATTAACCAATAAAGACTGATTGATCTCATATACTTCGAGTTTTATTTCCATAAAGGCTTATGGTGTGCCATAATACCCGAAACTACTCTAATTGCATGATCTAATTTTACGTATTTATTTTACAACACATTGGCGTCCCGTTCACCAGGCGATAACAAACAAAGCCTCAAATTATGTTTATATGACCACGAATGAGGCCGAAGGACACAATAGCAGCGTTTTACCTTAAAACAAAACTCTTGTTGTGTCCGGAGACACATTCGGGGTCATAATTTTAAAGACTGCCTGCTGCTAGTACTTTATTCGTAGTGTGCTTGTAGTACTTTACCTAGTTGTAAAGTGTGTGTAGGGTTATAATCCGTTCAGATTTGGAGTCCCAACCGGACAAGTCAGGCTTTGTCATATGTTTGGACTTTTCCGACATAAGGGGTTTATATTTTAAGTGTTGCCATTACACAGCTAAATACCAGTATTTTACACGAAGCGCCTTTCTGACCTCCACAACCCAAGTACTGGGTAATACGATACAATTATGTGATTTGCAGATTAATAAATAAAAAGAACAAAGATTTCAGAAATTAATTTAATTTTAATAAAAAATATTCTACAATCAACTGACCTCATTAAACTAGCACACAGTGCTCTAAATAATCTTATTTTGAATTTAGTTAGTTTAGTTAGTGACGTGCGTAGACTACGTCTAACTAGGCCTAGTCTACGCCCGTCACTAACAAAAATTAAAAATTTACACTAATAGCCTGACCAACGAATACTCAAACAAAACATAACATTACATAACATCACGGCTTGTTTCCTCGAAGGGTTGGGCAGGGGTGTACCTATAGTACACCCACATTTCACCAGTTACTACCGACCGGGTACAAATCCAGACTCCGGGCTGCTGACCGAGAAATTCCATAAAGAAAATCCAAATGCCGTGCCACACCACATTCTGCATTCGAAATTTTAATCTGTCTGAAACTGTTACTGCGTAGTAACAGCTTCAGACAGATTCAAATTTCGAATTTGAATTTAAATTGTTTCTACTTCAGTGCAATGAGGCTGCGAACAGTTGGACGGGCTGCGCCCATTGAGATTCAATGTAAACAAGAGCAGACACTGCGAACAAAAAATGTGTCCCTTGGATGTTGTGTTACAAATACGGTGTATGCGCGGTGCGTACTGCGCACCATAAACATCAGCGGACTGAGATGTTTGTGGTCCCTGGACCACAACGTTCAATTGTTCGCGGTGTCTCCTCTAGTTTACATTGAACCTCAATGGCTGCGCCGCAACGCAACGCATTGCAAAAATCCTCGTACAATTTGTATTAACCATCGCACACTACAGACGGAACGCAAACTAGTTTGCAAAAATACGCCTGGCGAGCGATCCACTAGTGCGTTGGTGATGTGGCCAGCACCCTAATTGCGAATCATTTTGAAGGAGTATTGCTAATCCAATGCGTCAAATGTTAGAAAAAATTGTCGCAGAGAATGTTGTTGAACTGTCAAAATGATTGATTGTGATTGATCGTGTTACGCAATTAGGCCTGGCTTCTCATTGGTGATTTGAGCTTAAATTGTGACACGTTACGAGTACTTTTGAGTAGCATCGCGATGGGTCTTACGGCGACTAAAAATCGGTTTTGCTTTTGAGTATTCGTCAGTAAGTTTTGCTTTATAAGCAATTAAAATTATTCACTAGCCATTCATATTTAATTTTGCGATCACCATTATCCTATTAAAAGCGTGTTTTAATATCCTATTTAAGGGATCTCGCGCACTAGACGGCCACGACTCCGGCCAGTCACGTGGCCGTCTAGTGGTATTGTATGGACTGCGGCTATTTGGCCGTTGCAACCAAGTGTGCGACTCGTATCGGTTTCTATATTTTACCTGGTCGTTGCGATCACTGCTCGTGGTCGTGGCCGTCTAGTGTGCGAGATCCCTAAAAGCGATCGTCGCGTATATTTATGTTAATTTTTGTTTGGTGAAAGCGCCCTCTGTCGGCGCGACCACGCTTTCAGGACGGGTGGTCGCGCCAACAGAGGGCGTTTCCCGGTTTTCCGAACAGTGACATATGCACGCGACCGATCGCGTATTCACGCGACGATCGCTTCTAAATAGAACGCGGCGAAAAAAGTATGGCATTTTATGAATATAGTAAAAAAGTAGCGAACATTTTTGCTAACTTTTAGAATGCATCTTTAATGCCAAGCCAGACTAGGGGCCGACGCTCATCTGGCGAGGCGCAGCGGATTCGTCACTGCCAAACAAATATTGACCTTGCAACAGTTGAGAATAAATAAACTTCCATTAGCTTGAGAGCGCGTGTAAGCGGAAAGAGGCGCGCGTCTCAGGTTATTAATACGCAACTTAATTTTTAGGCATGCAACGTTGATATTTGTTTGGCGGTGACAATCGCGCCGCATTGCGCCTCGCCAGGTGTGCGTCGGCCCTAGTTCGTAGTGATTTCGGTCGACATCGGAACTATGTGTGCGTATCCGTACGACTTGTTCGTACCCAGTGTGCTAGCTTCCTTATTACTTACGAGTATTGGGATCGTGCGTATGTTTTCCTGCGTATGCGCACTACTCAAACCCAGCGTCTCATTCGAATGTAAACTCTATTCGTATAAGTTTTAATGTTGATATTCGTACAAAACGCTTGTTCATATTTGCTAATATTTATATGAATACTAATAGCGGAGCCGTCAGACGTTGTCCTGTCAATATTAAATTTCGGTTTTTCGGCTGTTCTTTTGGGTTTTTCATTTTTTTTTCCTAAACCACCCCAAGTTTCAGGCGAACAAAACACATTTTTTTATTTATATCGATTTTTTAATTTTTGCGATACTAATGTACGGCAATTGATTTTTATATACTTAGATAGATTATACGCATAATAATAAAGTTCAAATTCGAGATTGCAGAGAGGATATAAAAAAGAAAATAAAAGAAATCATAATATACACCATTTATTTATTTGGTCCCATTTTAAACATAAATAACATTAAATAATAAATAACGTGTTTTATGGACGCGCAGATAATAATAATATCACTACATACTCAAATAGCGGCTTTTAGCGTTTCAGTGTTGCTACACTTTAAATTGTTTTGTTGAAACTCCATTGAAGCTAAGTTTTTACTAATGGCAATATTATATTCTACTAAATTGATTCAATCAAAGAAACATCATTATTCTCCTGATTCATTATAAGTTTATACGATTAAAAGATTCCCCTCGCGTGTTATTTGAAACCGATCGTCGCACAAATCCACGACTGTTCAAACTTTTTGTTCGACAAACCTGAACGCGTGTTCGCGCCGACAGAGGGCGCTTTCCGGTTTTCCGAACAAAAAGTGACATATGACCGCGACTGATCGCGAGGACTCTGCTATAAGAGGACTTTCTAATAATGCCTTTAGGCATATCACAAACACATACCATAGCCGTATCGAATCTATATTCGAGTCGGGTTTCGCCATACGATTCTTGTTTTTTCAATACATTTCACAAAACTATATTACACAAATGTTTACCAACAGCGCCCTCTATAAATTTCACTAGAGTGCCTAAAGATCCTTGTTGAAGTGTAAAGTGCCCGACATTTGATATGGCACATCGAGCTTCAGGCCCGGTCTCCACCAGTGGAAACGAGGGGAGATGTGTTGGAAAAATCCAATAGGATTTCGTTATTTACATATCTTGTCTCCGCTTATCTTCAGAGGATACGGTTGAGCAAAGAGGAGAGATGTATCTAAATTGTACGTTATACAATTGATTATAAAGTTCATTTTTCTATGTACAATATTGTTACAAAAACTCGCTTCCATTTCATTATGTGGCAATATAAATTGAGCCCTAGTGCTCTGAGAAAGGAAACATTCGCTTGTACAGTCCTTTCACAGTTATTTTACCTCTGATTTTGCATCACGTTACAATAAGGTTGCTGTTGGGTAGCTACAGCTGACAAGTCTGTCCTTCTAGTACGTATGTGACCTTGCGGGCACGGCAGGTACACGCAGTTTAAATGTCTATTTTTACAATAAAATAAGGGCTAATATGGTCTGTGAATCATTTTACTTTATGGCCTGACGGAGGAAATCATAATGATCTTTATTCTCGTTACAATAAGGTTGCCGTTGGGTTGTTGCTGTAAGAGGTAAATTAACTGTGAAAGTACTGTAACTGAACATTGTTTATATATTAGCGAATGGAGTTTCAACCGCAAGCTTTTCAACAATATTTATAAAATTATTTAACAAAATTAAACACGGGAATGTATTTTTAGTACATTTTGTACAAATTGCAGATTTAACACATTTTTTTAAAATGATTAATGAACATGATTATATTGTTATTACTACATGGTTTTGTGCGGCGTGGAAAATGTCTGAATATCTTTTACAGTAGACCTGCTAAGGGTAACTTTACCCCCGAAAGTACCCCTTTAGAGGGACAAATTACCCTACAGAGATAGTACTCATGATTAGGAAAAAAATATTACGGGACCAAAATTATAATAGCGAAAAAAATACCTACCATTTTCATTGGGTCGGTATACTAAATATTGCATTGTTATAATGAAATAGTAGATTTTTTTTTTAACATTACAGAATTTGGCCAATTTTCACCAAAACAGATACTTTCCAAGCCACATACATACAATAAAAGTATTGATATTAAACATTATAAATTGCCTCAAAATAGCTGATAAAAAAAATGCATTTCACACATTTTTTTTTAACATTCGTAACACAACAAGTATAATTATGACACTATGAACCTATATAATTTTACAATATTTTTTCTTTATGAATAATTTATACATTTTTGAGAATTCAAACAGATTACTTGTTTTGACCGTCAGACATGGAAATGACAAAGCAGGGAATATTTAGAGCCTCTACGGAAGACGATACTTTAGTATGTCTGGCGTATCTACTCAAGACAATCAGAACCACTATCTAGCCAACTGGCTATTTCCACCACGGCATGAGCGAAACTCGTGTAACTCGTTACGACATGAGATGGCGTATAGAGTGACAGCAACCTGGTACCATGGATTCAGTTCATGATTCTGGACCCACTGTACTGTACAATCTTTATTACGCGCGGCGATTCCGTGTACTGTGGGGTATGTCAATTCTTATAACCATATATTAATTATATTCATATTTATAAATATTTTAATTCAATCAAATTTGCGATTTAAGAAATTTTTCTTTTTTAGTTTGCGAGCCAAATCCAAATTTAAATAAAATATTTGAAATGTTACCTCCTTGGTCATTTGCCGAAGAAAAAAGATCGATTCATTTTTAAGCTACACGACATGAGTTTTCATAGTAATTTATTCGGCCGCTAAACACGACAGATATGGATTTTCATACAAATATTGCCGGCCGCCTGCTCGCATTTTAGTATTTGACCAGTACAGCATTTTCGATTGATCTCGAAGAGCGTTGTCAAAATAATGCTTAAATTAATTCAAATTTCATAAATATATTTATTATTAATAGAAATTTTAGAATTACAATTTTGTACTGTTACCTACACTGGTTATTATTGATGCTAGTTCGATATTATATAGAACTTGTTTCCTTTAAATATTTGTATGCCAGTCCATGGCGAGACATGTAGATCATAGCCCTATTATGAAGACCATTATTTTATTTATTTATTTAATACTTCAAGCACAGAAATGTACAGAGGCGGACTTAATGCCACAGGCATTTTCTACCAGTCAACCTTTGGGTGATGCAGAGACAAACAGTGGTAGGTGCAATTACAAGAAATTGAGGAATATTTTATTTTTATTTTTTATCATGTTTAACGCAAATAAATATATTCTATTATATTATTCACAATTTTGCGCTTTAAGCATTCAATGCTCATCATGCCAAAAAATATTTAAATTTGATTTACGTTAAGAATTGACATAACTCCTTTGTTCTGTTAAGATTTTAAGCCATTTGGGTTCGAAGCCTGACAGGCGCTTTACATTATGTAAATTATCTCATCACCACAGCTCTCAAAACGGTGAAGGAAAACATAGTGAGGAAGCTGCATGTCCTAGAACCAAAAATTCGAAGACATGTGACATATACCAACCCGCACTGGGCCCGCGTGGTGGGTTAAACCCCACTCCCTCTCACAGCGAGGAGGCCTGTGTCCTAGCAATGGCAACATTGTAGGCTGCTTAGCCATTTAGCCAGTTGGCTTATAGTCTGACGGTCAAAAGGCTAACAAATAAGGACCAACGTCCACTCTTTACATACCGAGAGGTAACTAGGTTCATCTAAATAAATAAAAATAAGAATCTATACAAAAAAATTGTCATGTTTTTGAGTTTCACAGCCGACCGAAAGAATATTCATTTTTACTAGTTTTAGCACGCGGTTCCACTCGCATCCTAGGTCCAATAAATATTATACTTGAATATAAAATATACTATGTTTTAATCCAGGAGATGTTGGAGCAAATTTTATTCAAAATTCATTCAGCCGTTTGTGTGTGATTGAGTAACAAACAGCTGTCTATCCTTTAGTGTTTTACTTTAGTTTTTAATTTTCCACTTTTATTATTATTAATTTGTAATAGTGTTTAATTATGTACAACCTGTGTGTTCATTTAATACAGTCATAGATCATAAGTGAGTTGCCCGATGGAGGGTAAACCTGGTGATCTGTAATACAGGATTTACCTACAACAGACACCAGTCTACCTATTAAGCGTTATCTAGACTTTGTACTGTGTTTGTGATTATGAGAGAACAATAAATAATAATTATTATTAGTGTATTTCATGTGCTCCAAAACCACGTATCTCATTTTCGTGATTTTAATTTTAGTTCATAGATATGTTCTCTGGCTTGGATTTTACTCCTTACAAAGGGGTAAAAAAGAGGTAGAGAGGAGGATAATTACCCTTCTCTTTTATATTAGGATTGGGAAAGAATTCTAGCCAATGGCAGTATAATAGAGAATATGAGTGGTGGCTAGATTATTAGTTAGAAAATGGAAGACATGGTCGCCGCGTTAAGAACTGAGTCGTCGGGCCATAAATCATTGTTATCAGTCTGTCTCGCTCGCACTTATGGATCAGGTAGCAAATTATCGATAAGACACAAGGCGTTGCACATTATTGTTTCTGCTGACATTCATGACCCGACGACGCAGTTCATAACATAAAAAGATCCACTATAAATCGGGAAGATTAAGTTTGTCCACTATTTAAACAAAAACCTCACGGTGCCCGCGTAGTGGATTACAGTGAGAACGTTATTGGTTCGCTGTGATATGTAAAACATTATTTTTTTAAATTAATAATTTCTCTTAAGGCTGTGAAACTTAATTTTAGTAAATTCTGAACTTAAAATACACAAGTCTGTTATATTATAACTGCAAAATAATAACAGGTAACCTTACATTAGGCCTGATTTTAACTCAATATTGCAACAGAGTGATTCATCGGAAAATTCATAAATTTACATTTTTATTTCATCTATTTACAGCAACATTATTTATTTTGAAATATTTTCAACTCTTTTAAAAGTAAATACCATTTACTTTTAAAAGAGTAACCGTGGAGTTTCTTGCCGGCTCTTCTCCATAGGAAACGACCAATTGGAACCGTGCACCTAGCTTCTGACGTTTCATGAGTGCCCTTGTAGGTTTATGTGAAATAAAATATTTTGAATTTTGATTTTTTTTTTAATTTTTTGAAAATAGCTTCTAAAATGCAGTATTTAATCAAAATTCTTAAATGCAGTATTTAATCTGAGATAGAACTTTTCTCTGATTTTTAATAATTTAATCTTCGGCACATAGCTGCTATAGTATACAACCTATGTATATAAATACATAGTATTTCTGAATACAACACAACATAATATTACGCTTATATTCACCGAAGGGTTAGGTAGATGTATGCAACACCCACAAATCGCCAGTTATGTTCAAGTCCAACCAATTACCGGGTAAAAATGTTGTTATAAAGAAATTTCACACTACAGAGATTTTCCGAGTACTTAATCATTTAGGGATCCTCGCGCACTAGACAGTCACGACTCCGGTCAAACGTGGCCATCATGGTCGTGGTCTGCGGCTGGTTGGCCTTTGCGACCAAGTGTTCGGTTATCGGTTTCTACCTGGTCACTGCGACCACAGGTCGTGGTCGTCTAGTGCGTGATATCCCTTAGTAAATAAAACAGACTTGGTCACTTCTAGAAAGCCCCAACAATAAATATATACCCTACATAATTTGTTCGTCCTAGGTTATTAAAATTAACTATAATATTAGTGTTCCATATCTAACGCTGACATTTTTCTGACAAACTCCGCCCGTTGTGATGGCGTGAGTTCCTGGAAAAGATATATTTTACAATTAATATCACATAAAATCATGCTTTTCCTCCCAAAGGGTTGTCATTGTTAACAATTTCCACGCAAGCTCCGCCCCCATGCACCCCGCCACTCCACTTTGTGCTAAACACTAACACATCGGTAATAAAGTTGAATATCGCGTGCGCTTTTTGATTGTGTTCGAGCACGGAACTAAACGACATAAGTCTCAATTCTTATTTCGTTTATAAATAAAGTAATAATTGAACTAGAAAATTATCATCATTAAAAAATTATCTTGTTGCTGGATAATAAACTATATTTTCTTACTTATTTTAGACATAAAAGCAGAGTAATCTTCATTTTAATTAAATAATCTTTAAAAAAGAAGTATTATTTCGAAAAAAAAAGTGAATCGAGCGTAAATGATACAATTACGTAACTGTCTTGTACATGGAAAGAAAAAGATTCAATAACTCATATACTAAAGTTCCATTTTGATTGTATGAGTGACTGTTTCAGAATATTAATGCAAATCAATTTAGGGAGCCTCCTCATATGTCATTCTATTTATTAAAGGAATAAAGATGTCTAATATTGATACGGTCACTATAAAACGTTGTTAGGTAACTAATTGAGTAACAATTTATGACAACATTGTTGAATAGATAGGTACTGAATAAATTAACCGACTTGGTTTTACATTAGATCTCACGCTTTACGGTAGAAGAACTGCGTTGCGAGTATTGCTAAGAGTTTATCTGTTTGTTCTCAGAGTTTTTTTTAAAGTATCGCATAAATTTACCCCCACCAAATCTTCTATTAAATTAACGTGGTAAATCTTCAATATACAGGGTGGAAGGGACATTGACGCGAAAACTGATACCATGGATTCAGTTCCGCTGTACTCTTTTACTTTACTTTTACGAATTATTAAAAAAAAAAAAAACTGCTGTTCCATACATTTTGGCCGCGTAGGTATTGAACTTTACACTGAAACAGCTGTTTTTTTTTAATAACCGACGCAAAATGTTAATGGAGGAGGTTCAGAATCATGTACTGAATCCATGGTATCAGTTTTCGCGTCGATGTCCCTTCCACCCTGTATATAAAAATGAATCCCAATTTCCCTTGGTCTCGGCATCACGCGTGAACGGCTGGACCGATTTCGGTAATTCTTTTTTTGTTGTGTTTGTTATTGTCAGGAGAAGGTTTTAGGTACGGTAGGGTATAGTTAGGGTAGGATAGCTAGGGTAGGGTGGGTAGATAGGTAGGTGTGCCGTAGATAAGTACTTAGTGCTACCCGTGTGAAGCCGGGGCGGGCAGCTAGTCAATCAATTTGCCTAGCCTTTTCCCAACTATATTGGGGTCGGCTACCAGTCTAACTGGATGCAGCTGAGTACCAGTATTTTACATGAAGCGACTGCCTATCTGACCTCCACAACCCAGTAACTGGGTAATACGATACCCCTTGGTAAGACTGGTTGTCAGACTTTCGGGCTTCTGACGACCCGTAACGACTGTCAAAGATCCACGAATGACAGCCGGGACCAACGGTTTAACGTGCTTTCCGAGGCACGGAGGAGTCTCGTTATGTAAAGATGGTCACCCATCCACAGACCAACCCCGGCAAGCATATCTTAACCTGATGGATCGACCCGTGAGGCAGCTAGTAATAAAATAAATGTTCGCTCACCACTACAAGGTTATTGACGGCCTGTAACAGCGCGTCCTGGTGGATGGAGCGGAGGTTACTCTCGAGCACGGAGTTGTCGTCGCCCACTTGTGCCTCCAGCCACTTGCAGACTGCCTCGTTGTCGTGCTCCCACTGGTGAGACTGCGGGAAGAGGAAGTATGATTAGTATTTATGATAAGACTAGTATATTGTCTCAGAAAGCAGGTTGAAGGCGCAAACAGGCGAAACGCGACCAATTTCCGAGAAGTTTTCATAGAAATTGTTCCACCAGTTTCGCGTCACGCCTGTCTGCGGGAGTCTTAAGGGTTCATGCTCACACGTCAGTCACGTTAACGTCAAGTCGCCAATCAATCATGTCAATTTATAGTTTGCAATGTATTTGTGAGATACTACATACCTGCGTCTCCCCCCTGTCCTCAGTGAACCACCGCCGCAGCGTGGCGGCGGCGGGTCCCTGCTGCATGTTGTGAAGTGCCACCATGAGAGATACTACATACCTGCGTCTCCCCCCTGTCCTCAGTGAACCACCGCCGCAGCGTGGCAGCGGCAGGTCCCTGCTGCATGTTGTGAAGTGCCACCATGAGAGATACTACATACCTGCGTCTCCCCCCTGTCCTCAGTGAACCACCGCCGCAGCGTGGCGGCGGCGGGTCCCTGCTGCATGTTGTGAAGTGCCACCATGAGAGATACTACATACCTGCGTCTCCCCCCTGTCCTCAGTGAACCACCGCCGCAGCGTGGCGGCGGCGGGTCCCTGCTGCATGTTGTGAAGTGCCACCATGAGAGATACTACATACCTGCGTCTCCCCCCTGTCCTCAGTGAACCACCGCCGCAGCGTGGCGGCGGCGGGTCCCTGCTGCATGTTGTGAAGTGCCACCATGAGAGATACTACATACCTGCGTCTCCCCCCTGTCCTCAGTGAACCACCGCCGCAGCGTGGCGGCGGCGGGTCCCTGCTGCATGTTGTGAAGTGCCACCATGAGAGATACTACATACCTGCGTCTCCCCCCTGTCCTCAGTGAACCACCGCCGCAGCGTGGCAGCGGCAGGTCCCTGCTGCATGTTGTGAAGTGCCACCATGAGAGATACTACATACCTGCGTCTCCCCCCTGTCCTCAGTGAACCACCGCCACAGCGTGGCGGCGGCGGGTCCCTGCTGCATGTTGTGAAGTGCCACCATGAGAGATACTACATACCTGCGTCTCCCCCCTGTCCTCAGTGAACCACCGCCGCAGCGTGGCGGCGGCGGGTCCCTGCTGCATGTTGTGAAGTGCCACCATGAGAGATACTACATACCTGCGTCTCCCCCCTGTCCTCAGTGAACCACCGCCGCAGCGTGGCAGCGGCAGGTCCCTGCTGCATGTTGTGAAGTGCCACCATGAGAGATACTACATACCTGCGTCTCCCCCCTGTCCTCAGTGAACCACCGCCGCAGCGTGGCGGCGGCGGGTCCCTGCTGCATGTTGTGAAGTGCCACCATGAGAGATACTACATACCTGCGTCTCCCCCCTGTCCTCAGTGAACCACCGCCGCAGCGTGGCAGCGGCAGGTCCCTGCTGCATGTTGTGAAGTGCCACCATGAGAGATACTACATACCTGCGTCTCCCCCCTGTCCTCAGTGAACCACCGCCGCAGCGTGGCGGCGGCGGGTCCCTGCTGCATGTTGTGAAGTGCCACCATGAGAGATACTACATACCTGCGTCTCCCCCCTGTCCTCAGTGAACCACCGCCGCAGCGTGGCAGCGGCGGGTCCCTGCTGCATGTTGTGAAGTGCCACCATGAGAGATACTACATACCTGCGTCTCCCCCCTGTCCTCAGTGAACCACCGCCGCAACGTGGCGGCGGCGGGTCCCTGCTGCATGTTGTGAAGTGCCACCATGAGAGATACTACATACCTGCGTCTC
Organism: Xanthia togata; assembly: GCA_963853775.1. NCBI lineage: Eukaryota > Metazoa > Arthropoda > Insecta > Lepidoptera > Noctuidae > Xanthia > Xanthia togata. Next base: position 4,900,290 of record OY970817.1, on the reverse strand, counting down.
CCCCCTGTCCTCAGTGAACCACCGCCGCAGCGTGGCAGCGGCAGGTCCCTGCTGCATGTTGTGAAGTGCCACCATGAGAGATACTACATACCTGCGTCTCCCCCCTGTCCTCAGTGAACCACCGCCACAGCGTGGCGGCGGCGGGTCCCTGCTGCATGTTGTGAAGTGCCACCATGAGAGATACTACATACCTGCGTCTCCCCCCTGTCCTCAGTGAACCACCGCCGCAGCGTGGCGGCGGCGGGTCCCTGCTGCATGTTGTGAAGTGCCACCATGAGAGATACTACATACCTGCGTCTCCCCTGTCCTCAGTGAACCACCGCCGCAGCGTGGCAGCGGCAGGTCCCTGCTGCATGTTGTGAAGTGCCACCATGAGAGATACTACATACCTGCGTCTCCCCCCTGTCCTCAGTGAACCACCGCCGCAGCGTGGCGGCGGCGGGTCCCTGCTGCATGTTGTGAAGTGCCACCATGAGAGATACTACATACCTGCGTCTCCCCCCTGTCCTCAGTGAACCACCGCCGCAGCGTGGCGGCGGCGGGTCCCTGCTGCATGTTGTGAAGTGCCACCATGAGAGATACTACATACCTGCGTCTCCCCCCTGTCCTCAGTGAACCACCGCCGCAGCGTGGCGGCGGCGGGTCCCTGCTGCATGTTGTGAAGTGCCACCATGAGAGATACTACATACCTGCGTCTCCCCCCTGTCCTCAGTGAACCACCGCCGCAGCGTGGCGGCGGCGGGTCCCTGCTGCATGTTGTGAAGTGCCACCATGAGAGATACTACATACCTGCGTCTCCCCCCTGTCCTCAGTGAACCACCGCCGCAGCGTGGCGGCGGCGGGTCCCTGCTGCATGTTGTGAAGTGCCACCATGAGAGATACTACATACCTGCGTCTCCCCCCTGTCCTCAGTGAACCACCGCCGCAGCGTGGCGGCGGCGGGTCCCTGCTGCATGTTGTGAAGTGCCACCATGAGAGATACTACATACCTGCGTCTCCCCCCTGTCCTCAGTGAACCACCGCCACAGCGTGGCGGCGGCGGGTCCCTGCTGCATGTTGTGAAGTGCCACCATGAGAGATACTACATACCTGCGTCTCCCCCCTGTCCTCAGTGAACCACCGCCGCAGCGTGGCGGCGGCGGGTCCCTGCTGCATGTTGTGAAGTGCCACAATGAGAGATACTACATACCTGCGTCTCCCCCCTGTCCTCAGTGAACCACCGCCGCAGCGTGGCGGCGGCGGGTCCCTGCTGCATGTTGTGAAGTGCCACCATGAGAGATACTACATACCTGCGTCTCCCCCCTGTCCTCAGTGAACCACCGCCGCAGCGTGGCGGCGGCGGGTCCCTGCTGCATGTTGTGAAGTGCCACCATGAGAGATACTACATACCTGCGTCTCCCCCCTGTCCTCAGTGAACCACCGCCGCAGCGTGGCGGCGGCGGGTCCCTGCTGCATGTTGTCGGCCGGCTTCACCGCCTGCTGCACTCTCCTCTCCTGCTCGTTCTGGTACAGTAAGCGCTTTAGACGCCAGTAGAACTGGCGGCGGGAATCACGCCAGGGGATTATGTCCTGGGGAGCAAAAAATAGAGTTATTTTTGAATCCTAGGGGTTTTACTGTATTTTCGGTACGTTTCAAAGCAGTCCTTTTGTGCGATTAATTATGTAATTACAAAAAATCTGCGGTACTTTGCGCCATATGTGACTTATGACAGCTAGTAAAAAATACTTCACAGTCTTTTATGGACAGCACATTTAAATATTATTGGATTATCTTGTAGGTCAAATATTTGTATGACCTACAAGTAGTTGTTCCGGGTCTGGCTGTTTGTGTATGTGAGTTTAAATGTTACGCACACACAATACATAAGAAATTCCTAGTGTGCGACAGTTTTTTTTTTTTTTTTTTAAGAAAATAAAGAATCAATCAATGAAAACAATTAAATAATCGAACGAATCATATTAAATAAAATATATAAACTTACAAATATGCATCCTTTTTCTAGCATCCTTTCGGCTGTATCGTGCAGTTCTGCAAATTGCACTGCGATCTAAAACCAACCATAACGTCTCAATTTTAAAAGCGAAAATAGAAAAACATTGAGCAAGCGTGGTGATCCATGCTCATTCATTTCTTCTTTCATGATTATTATTAATAAAAAATATGTAATATTAATAATAATAATTACCTGGTGGTAAATAGGGCTGAGTTCCTTTTCGCGTGCCTTAGCCGTCTTCTCGGCGGCTAATAATTCTGTTTCTAATTCCCGTACTCGGTTTTCAGCTGAAACGAAATAATTAAATTGTATAAAGTAGTTCCATATGGAACTTCCTCTTCCTTCTCTTCTTCTTCCTTTTCATATGAAAAGGTCTTTCTGCTAAAGCTCTGAAGCCTATAGTGAGTTTATTTGTTTAAACAGAATGTCACAGTTGACGGTTTTTGAGAAACCTTCAATTCAATTCACTAAAGTATTTTTACGTTGTTAACCACTGACAGGACTCAAAAGTGTCAAAAGTGGCCGTTTTTGACACTTTTGCTATCTACTTTGGATACGAAACACTTTGAGTCCTGTTTTAACAACGCAAAAATACTTTATCCTCTTTGTAACAAACTCCAAGAATCCATTTTTTTTCTATGCTATGCTATGATTTTTTATTCAATGAGGGCACCACTTAGCTCGGGGTAGCGCCTTAATATGATTGTCAAAATTACGTAAAGAAATTCTCGACAAAGTCACGTAAAGGAGAACAATGCCTGTAAATAAATTCCTCGAAATCGTCACTATCAATTATGATTATAGTTCACCAATCGGAGCGCCGAACGTTCCGTAAAGTCGAGATGGTTAAAAGAAACTCACGCTAGGGCCTCTAATCTCTAATTATGAAACGATATTTGCTATTGAATATTCAGCTAATTGAGTCTTGAATGCATTGAATGAGTGATTTTTTTTAATTTTTTCGTACATTAGGGTAAATTGTTGTATAGTTGTTTTCCTTTAAAAGTATATAAACTGAGTTCTCATCTTTGGCTCACAACCATTTCTCAACACAAAATTCATAAGGTATTTTTCTTACTGTGAACTAGCCTATTGTATGTTATTTCGTATATAAACGAAGCAATTTCATTATTTTTTTATTAGACCATGTAATTAAACCTGTCAAAGAGAGGCTTAACCTCAGCAGTGAACGAAGAACAGTGAATCCACAGCCTGACTTCGCCATGATGATGGCAATGAGATGAAATGTTTGATTATTTTGTTAGTTGGTTGCTCTTCCAACGACTCTGGTTAATTATTTTATAAAGGTATGAGGAACAGGGTGCAAAGTGCAAGGGACGATCCTCTAACCAGACAGGTGTTGTATTTGGTGGGCAACTGCACGACGGTTGATATATGACGTTGTATATATGCTGGTCGCGTGATGAACTTTGCTTGCGCGATGCAGGATTTTGCGTGATGCGTAGTTCACATGTTACGATGTAGATGCCGCCACAATTTTTACAAATGATTAGAATTGATTGATATTTTTACGGTTACATTAGACTTATAGGTATTTATGTTTCGGTTTATTACCTGCTCTGCCGGTATCGGTTCTGATGAGGCTCTCATCAACGGACCCTCTACGGTCCAAGCCCTTGGAGATGTCCTTGATTTGTTCTTTCAACTCTGTAACAATACATACATATTATTCTAAGTTTTATTATACAGGGTGGCAGGGAACATCGACTCGAAAACTGTTACCATGAATTCAGTACTATGAATCTGAACCACGCTGCGTTGAAATTTATCGTCGATTATTTAAAAAAAAAACAGCTTTTCCATGCATTTTGACCGCGTAGGTATTGCAGTTTCATATGAAACAGCAATTTTTTTTTACAATAAAAAAAAATGAAATATAGGGAACAGCTGTTTTTTTTTCGCGATTTCAGTGTTGGTCCCATAATGATGAGTAAAATTACCCCTTAAGAGGATGCCCATGAATTCAATTTAACCCTATATGATGACGTTCATCATTCAGTTTATTTTTATTTTTTCTTGATTAGTTTTCAGTTAGTAAACGATACTCATCACTTCTGCGGAGTTACGGTGGCTAATTTCTCTTTTATAGAGAGACGATAGAAAGGTTCCACATACCTGCGATCCTAGCGCCAGTCCTCTGTAGTTCAGGGTCCAGACGGTGCATGGTCTTGAGAATGTCCCGCTGCTTGAACTTCACCTCAACGATAGCTTCTGCTTCTAAGACACCACCCCTGAGTACAAAATGACATGGTCAAATATTAAGCTAATTGAAGGGGTTTGATGGGACCGATGCCTGACAGTCCGAAAGGCTGGCAACGTATAGGCAACTGAAGGAATACGGGTGGGTTTTGGACAGTAAAAAAAAAATGCTTAAGTTTATAAGAAAACATAACTGTCGGGCAAAAAAACTGACACTAAGGGTTCCGTAAAACCGTACAATATTTAGCAAAAAAACATGGAAATAAAACACGTTTCTTGTACAACAAACAATAAAAATAAAAAAAAGAATTAAAGGCCCCTCCCCCTTTAATTTTAAACTTTATTTTTCTTGTTATTGCGGCAATAGAAATACACAATGTGTAAAAATTTCAACTGTCTATATCAGCTATTATTAATTACGCAACACGTTTTCATAAACGATTACGGCAAATTTGTTTCATTTTGACAGTACAACAACATTCATTGCGTCATTTAAGTTGTTAAACAGATTATTTTTTTGAACTTATGAAGCAATAGATTAGCAATTTGTTTCAAAACGATTCAAATTCCGATTGATCGTATATTACGCATAGACATATATAGTAAGGACCAGGCTAAACGCGCGACGAAATGGCTGGTGCCATTTCGTCGCGCGTAAAATACCGGCCAATAAAATGTAAAATGTAAATGTAATGTATGTAATAAAATGTCGGCCCTAAAATATTAGTTTAGGGCCAGCGCGACTCAGTCGAACGCGGTCCGCACGCGGATAAGTTAGTCGGCACAGTATTATCATTAAAATGCCCAGTTGCGTAGTAAAAGGCAGCAAAAATTATGATACTAAGGTTAAAAAGGAACATGGGATATCGTATCATCGGAAAGTAATCTTACATTACTTTTGTTGCAATTAAATTATTAAATAAACATATTTTTAAAGTGATAATTTTACTACCGAAATACACAATGGCGGCCATGTCGCGCGCTGTCGGCAGCGCGTGAAGTAACCTTGTACGGACGTAATTTTTTATTTGTGTTTTATTTTTGTCTTAGGAACTTAGTAAGTAATTTTGAATTTTTTTACGTACATAATATGTTTTATATTCAACATAAGAGTGAAACAAAAAAAAAATTAAGAGGAAGTTTAGAAATTATGTGAAAATCGAATTCATAAAATGTTTTGAAATGCTGGTTTCATTTATTCACGCAAACTGAGCAAAGCTACTGCCGTGATCAATGACGGTAGTAGCTTCGCTCAGCTTGCGCCATTTTTTACCGGAAGCTTGCTTCTGGTAAAAATGGATAGGAGGAGATTTATAAAAATACACAATATGCGATGGTGAATTGGGATTCAAATAATTTTAAATTACAGATTTCCAAATGATTCAACGCGTAAAGAGGTTTGGAGTCGCATTATTAGGAAACAACGAAGAGCCTTATTTCAAGCCTCATAAAAACACGAGTATGCTCTGCTCATTTTTATGACAGAGATTAATAGGTTTAAATTCTAGGTATGTAATTCGCAACCTCGCTATGATCCCAATGGAATTTAAGGGGGAAACGCTAAGGTAGCCATATTTGTTACGACCGCGAATCATAGATATACAACCTGTTACTGAGATGCAAATTGCAAAAAACGTAAGAAAATTTTAATTTCGCGGGCTACTCTGACGCTTTCCGATAAGTTTGATTAAAAAATCATGTTTGCACGTACACACGGCTACATATCAAGCTATAATTTCCAGTTTCGCATTGTTTAGGATTAAATAAATGTAGCCGTGTGTACAAGGTTACGTCGTGGACCTATGCAAAGCGGCATTCACGTAGTTCGTATGAGTTGTCACAGATGGCGCTAGTTTTTTCTTGTATGAAGAAAGTTTATGTCAAATGTTCTGATGGGCGTATCCTTCCTTTTGAAATCATTGATATTACGTAATTAGGGTACTGTTTTGTATAGAATAGGTTTTTACAATTTTATTTCAGTCAGTTTTAGTTCATAAAACCACCGATTGAGTTCGAAACATGGCGGGAAATTAAAAAAAAAAAAAAAATAATTTGCCAATGTTGAACATGTTATTACTTGAGTTGCTGACACAGACATACCTATTATTTTTTATAGTTGACTTTTTATGATTTAGAAATATGATACCTATAATTAAGACATTAAGGTCGACATCCCTATTCTTAAAAATAAAAATAAATCGTCCTGCTGTTGAAGTCGGAATTTGGACGGAAACCAAGTGTTCGGAACTTCGTAGGTTTGTAAGTCCAGTGCTCACCTGGCCTCGGGGTCGGCATACATCTCCATCTTCAGGCTGTTGACGGACGGGTCCACGACGGCCCAGGCCCCGCCGCGCAGCTCGCCGCCCGGCGGGATGTACACCAGCACGGGGGCCGTGGCCCCGCGCAGGGCCCGCACGATCTCGGCGCCGAATTTCAGGATTTGTTCGTACATGTCTGCGGGAGGGACGGATGGTTATCGTTTTGAGGTTTGAGATAACTTTATTCTTACAATACATTCATTCCCTTAGCCCCCGTTCCCACGGGCGATGTTTTCCCGCTACGATTGTTTATAGCACACTGGATTTTCAACTCTCGGTATTGACCCGAGAATTGAGAATCCGACAGAGCGCTTTGCAGGGTGTCAAAAAATCACTGTTGGATTTTCAACTCGGCGCTAAGCAGAGCGTTGAAAATCCAGAACACGAAAATATACAAAAAATATTAATCAATCATCATTCATCAATTAGAAAACAATAATCTTCGGAATTAAAAAAGGAATGATAACACATCTAAAACACAAAGTTAACAATCATAAGAAAACGTTTCCCAATAATCGCACTATTTGAATCAGCGTGGAATGTCACTTTGACAGTGATGTTTCTTTGTTTACCTTTTTGCTACGAAATTAGTAAGTCCAGTATAGTTTCATGTAATATTTTGGGAATCTCGGGCATGCATTTATTAAAGATAATAAAAACATATACATTGGATAAACATACATACACATACATAAACTCACGCCTTCTTCCCATGGGGGTAGGCAGAAACTACAGAATGCCACCTGCTACGATCCTTACATACTCCTTTTGCCTCGTTTACGTTCATACATCTGATCACACACGCACGCCGGTTGCGAGTACTACGCACCTGTCCTTTCTGAAGAACATCACCAATAAGGTCAGTTATGTCCTCCTAGGGCGTCCCCTTTTGGCATTTCCATTCACATCTGCCTTGTAAATACATTTTGTTAGTCGCCTTTCATTCATCCTCTCAACATGACCAAACCATCTCAGCATAACCTTTTCAATTTTTGTCACTACATCTTCTTTTAACTCACCTCGATGTCTTATCACATCATTTCTCAGCCTATCATTCATAGTTAGACCACACATGCTTCGCAAGGAACGCATTTCCACAGCATTTATCCTACTTTCATGCTTCTTTTGCCACACCCAGCATTCACTTCCATACATAAGCGTGGGCACCAGCACACCATTGTGAACAGCCAGTTGAGCCTTTTTGGACATCAACTGGTTGGTCACAATCGCAGCATCGCATAAACATCTCTTATTTATTATGCTGCGATAGGGGCCTTTTTGGCTGTTATTATTTTATTAGTTTTTTTTATGCTCCTTTTTATATCCGGTTTGAGATATCTTTATTTCCCATAAGAAATTTCACTTACATCAGAAATATTTGACTAATTTAAAATTATTACTGATTAACTTAGTTTCTGCAGAAAAAAAAATACAACACAAAACTATTCCAAAAGTATAATATTGTTTTCTTTTTTTTTAAATTATTATTACTGTTAGTATTTCCTGTGCGTGTCCCAAATAAAATATTTTTCTTTCTTTTTAAATGAACTAACAGATTATTAAAAGGATAATATTTTTGTGTTCACCAAAAATCTAAAGGTACATCTATGTATGCATTTCTAAAATATTGATCTTAAACCCGTTTAATTGTTTTACTATAATTAAACTACTCGGCCAGCAAAATATGTTACATCAAACAAATTCCAAATGAACACCAAGATATAACACTTTTTTATTGTAGTGCGCTGCAAATATTATATTGTAACAATAACTATTTTATTCTTCTCCGAAAAATACTGATCGTGCACCAAATATTCCTGAATGTTACACAAAATATTTAGTATGCATCCTAGTACCGTATACCCATTTAAAACGGTTTTGTACAACTTTTATGTTATTGAAATAATTATAATTGAAGAACAAATAATGCATTTCGTAAAACATTACTTCTAAGACTTATACTTATTTACTGAAAATGGTTTTGGCGCGCTTGCGACGCGTATGCCTGCCTATAATGCTCTCTGTTGTGCGACGGAGACGGCGCGCGGGGCGGGGTGCGCCAAAGTTCACCTAAATTTTCAACTCCGATAATTGGAAATCCGAAAATGTTCTTCCTAACATTTTTCATCCTAACAATCACAATTCCTAACTACTCTGTCTCTAATGTTCATAATTCCGAAGCATTCAACTTCATAATGTCAGTAGCAATAAACATCTAATAAACTTTTATTTGTTTTCCTATATTTTCTCAACATAACCATCTTTTACACTATTATTCAAAGTCATATCTTTTTGTTTAGATTTCTTTTTATTCATAATAATCAGTATTATATACACTAATTTTGCGTAACTTTGTTGTCACATAACATACAATAAGAATAATAGTACCATGGTACAAGTAGTTAAATACATGTTTTCATAATACACTTTTCAATTAAATTAGTTTAATATTAGCGGCTATAGCTTTCAAATAATCACTTTTATTGGTGTATTTTTGGAAGCCAGAGTCACGCTCCAGTCATTCAGTCAGGTTCCAGAAACGAATCGGTCTTATTCATAATTATTGGTTTAGGTTAGGTTAGAACTGTGACCACAACGCACGAGCCGAGCGAGCGAAGCGAGCGTGCCGCGGCAGTGGCCGGCGAAGTGCCAGAACCGAATCAGTCCTATAGTTATTGGTTTAGGTACGGTTAAAACGTGGGCGTCCTACAAAGGCAAAGTGCGCTTTATTGGTGCAATAATTTAAAGAAGTACTGCAGAGATTGAGTGGACTGATAATGTGAACATTGTAGGAGTAAAGACTTTGTTTAACATTTTGAATTATTATGGTTCGTACTGATAAGTAATAAAAAAACATTTTTAGTAAGCATTACATTTTATAATGTGTTCATTTTTTATTAATAAAGCTTCATTAGACATTAATTGGTGTTTGATTCAAATACATTTTGCAGTGCATTATCTGAAGTAAAACTAAAAAAATAAATGCTTGTTTTTAAAATTAGGTGTATTACTATTTTTACAAATTTGCAACAGTTGTTAAATAGATGCTCGCTATGACATATTTTAATGAACATATTTTGGTGCACATTCAGTATATTTGGTGGAACACAGGCAAAATTAGGTAAATGAAATGGGAATAAATTGAAGTACTTTTAAATACCATCCTTATTAAAATAAAATATTAATAACTTAACTAAAACTATTAACAAACTAAAGTATGGCGTCGAAAAATTCCTCCGCATCACTGTCGACTGGTAATATAGCCGAGAGACTGGCCGCATTGCCACGTTGTATGGCAATTCATAGCATCTGGCCAAGATAGAAGCCAGCCCTTGGCTCACGAGAAGTGTCAACCAGCAGTTTGGAGATTTCGCTGAACAAACCATGAGCACTTGGACCTCACGGCCCGAGGTTTTTTTTTTAAAACCACTACTGGCTAGCTCTTGGCCTGCAGCTCACCTGATGGTAAATGATGATCAGGCCAAAGGTGGAAGCGAGCTTCACCCGGAATCCTCAACCACAAAGGAACTAGCTATCTTACCTCTCAATGCTGTTAACATTGTTGTTATGGCGACAGACTTAGATAAGATGGTGGTAGCTAGCCAGGCGGACTTAGAACAAGCCCTACCACCAACCAAACCAAGCAGTCAATTTTTCCCCCACTGGGAATCGAACCAGTCGAACAGGCGGTCTAACCACAAGACCACAGGGGCGGTTCAATGGAAAGGTCAAATTAAAACCGTAATTATTTTAATTTAATTCTTACCTTTCTGTCCACCGCTGAAACCTCTCCAGTTGGCGAAGATGATAATGGGCAGACCTTCACGGGAGAAGTCGTTGATGGCCTGAGCCGTCTTGTAGGCAGAGTCGGGGAACCAGACCTGTGTGAATGATAAGATAGATAGATAAATCGTTTATTTAGTGCACTTCGGTAACATAATTTGATTATAAATACAGCTCTTGAAATATCGAGTATTGTTTACATTTTATAGTATTGTCTGTTAATTAAGGAGCCCACAACAGTATACTATAAAACAAAACTGAACATAGGGGCTTTCTGGTATGCCACAGGCAAGTAACCTCATCGTATACATGGGGCTTTATGGTAAGCCAAAGGTAAGACACTTGCATCGTGTACATGAGGCTTTATGGTAAGCGACAGGTAAGAAACTTGCATCGTATACATGGGGCTTTATGGTAAGCCACAGGTAAGAAACTTGCATCGTATACATGGGGCTTTATGGTAAGCCACAGGTAAGAAACTTGCATCGTATACATGGGGCTTTATGGTAAGCCAAAGGTAAGACACTTGCATCGTGTACATGGAGCTTTATGGTAAGCCACAGGTAAGAAAGTTGCATCGTATACATGAGGCTTTATGGTAAGCCACAGACAAGAAACTTGCATCGTATACATGGGGCTTTATGGTAAGCCAAAGGTAAGACACTTGCATCGTGTACATCGAGCTCTATGGTAAGCCACAGGTAACAAACTTGCATCGTATACATGAGGCTTTATGGTAAGCCACAGGTAAGAAACTTGCATCGTATCCATGGGGCTTTTTGGTATGCCACAGGCAATTAAATTTCACCGTGCAAATCTAGCTTTAGTTAGCGAGTTACTAACCTGTCCAGCCTGCTGCAAAGTCTTAGCTTCAGAGTCCATGTTAGCGGGATCGGCGGGTAGTGTCAGCTCGACTGTTCTCGTTTCTACGGCCACGACTCCTATTGGGATACCACCGAGGCGGGCGCGACCTGGGAAGAGAAAAACCTTTTATGTAAAAAAAAATACTACTACGCTACTGGGCTACTGCTGACCGTGAGTTATTGGTTTTTCCATTTGAAATTTCTCAGTAGCAGCCCGGAGTCTGGATCTGTGCCCTATTGATGGCAATACGCTCGCCCCCTATTACATGCAAACCATGGTATAATAATATACTTCGCCAGATATAGCATTCCGAGACACAGTGGTCACGTGGGAGACACAAGTCTACGTCATCACATCTGTGTTACCAGTAGTGTGTAATAATAACTCCCCAACCACCTTTATTACCTGTGCGAATCCGATAAAAAAATGAGGTTTTAATTAACAATTACGCGGAGATATGTTTAAACTGAATTGTTTCGTTTGAATAGACACACGAAAAGACAATTTAAATGCTTTGTATATATTTTTTAACGGAATCGTGGCTGAAAATCTTTCCTTAATTCGTGTTTTGATGCAATAAAGTGGCAACTGGATAGTGACGTAAGCATGTGTCACTCCCGGAATGCCAGACCTTGTTGTTTTAGACCATGATGCAAACCTAACTGGCGAAATTTGGGTGTACTATAGGTACATCTCTGTTAAAGTCTTCGAGAAATGCAGGCGTGATGTTATGTTATGTAAAAAAAAACACGATATTCATCGAAATCGGTCGACGTGACGTGTATCTGGTTAGACTGGAAGCCGACCTTAAGAGGGAACAGGGGCTGCGAGGAATTTGAAAAATAGGTATTTGAAGAAACTATTGCCGTCGCGCTGCGCCCGAAAAACCGAGTTAAACCCCGTAAAGTGCGATAGGGACAACTGCAGCTCAGACCGATTATATCACAAAATTTTTGACGAAAACGACGTTTGGCATTCTCCTTTTTTCTCCTCGAAAACTAAGCCGATTTAATATATTTTTACATTAAAATTTTAAGAAAGAGTATGTTTAGGTTCCTATTATTTTCTTTTATGCTAAAAACTTTTCCGAATTAGTCTGGTAGTCCTCTAATCACGGCGGTAAAAATGGGGATTTTTTGTAATTTTTGGAGGGTCATAGTTTCCTTACTTATTAATTGCTGAAAAAAAGGAAATGACAGGGACATGCCTATAGAGACCCTCATTTTATACAAAATGACAGCTCTAGAGGCATTATTCAGGAAGAAAAACGGGGAATACGTTTGTATGGAGAATCGCGGGCCCTGTTCCCTCTTAACATAGTTTGATAAAAGCTAGCCGCAACGTGGGTAGGCCCTCTGCCAGGTATACCGAAGACCAGGTGAAGGTCAAAGGACTCTGCTGGATGCGGGAAGCACAGACCCGGTCGATGTGGTGACATTAAGAGGGGCCCTATTGCTCAATGAGAGTACTTACCAGTGATGACGGTCTGAGCCCATGGCTGCATGATCTCATCCCAGCTGCCCACATCGAAGAAGCCAGCCCTCGCCGCGTCTCCTGCCAGCATGAGGCGCGGGTCGTGGGCCGCGCGCGGCGGGACCCACTCCACGGGCCGGTCGATGGGGTCGGATACTCGCATTATGGGGACCATGCTTAGTTTGTCCTGGGGAGAAGAGAGTAATTTAAATACACTTGAGTTATTTTGTGTTAGGTACACTAATGCTGCGGCCACTATCGAAGAACTTCATATCTTAGCAGTTTGAAAAAAAAAATCCCGTGAACACGATGGCCACATCTGTTACCGCCCCGGTTCTATAGCGGCCGAGCGCTGCAAGCAGAAATAGTCCTTACGGTGTATAGATATGAACTTCTTCTATGGTTGGCACGTGGTCGGACTAGCGTTGGCCAATTAGACTATTATTTCCGGACTGCGTAAACGCTGTCGCATTATTTCGATTACAGAGCATTTACGCAGTTCGGAAACAACACAGCCATCATGGATTATTGCACGATATTTCTTTAAGTATGAAGCCGCTTTTATGTTATTAACGCATTAGCGCGATAACTTTTTAGCGAGCAAAACATACGAATCTTCGGCACGCATTGCTCTGTCACGATAGACGTAAGATGTGACCGGGTCATTATGCGATGAAAGTATGTGTTCCAAGATTAGTTTTAAGAAAACATTTTACGGACCACAACTAGTTTTTCGTGATGTCCTCAGAGTAGAGCTAAAAGAAACTTTATGAAAAAGGAAATACTTTTCTATAGACTTACTAGCTAATATTTTAAAATAGTTTGACCAGAGTTAACGCGACAAGATAAGAAACGATAATACTTGACCCCGAACATAAAATGACAGGCACAAAAGACCCTATTTTTATCCATATTTAAAATTACCCTACTATTTACCCGCGATCTAAAATAACCTCAATTTTGACCTTAACTTAAAATTACCCAAATTTGACCCGTAAAACGAACCCCATTTTGGACCTCCGCTTATCTTAGGTACAAACGCGAGCCACCTCAACGCGGTCTTCACAGCGTCCAAGTTGAGGCCCGCGTAACCAGTGAGCATGATGACTTATACAACATCACTAACTAAATCCTACATAGTGTCTAAATTTGGGACCCGATTTCTAAAGACCCTATTTTGACCCACAACAAATATGACCCCAATTTCACCCCCTAAAAAAAGACCCAAGTTTTGACCCCAAAGAATAACAAAAAAAATTGAATTCCGCTTACCTTAGGTACAAACGCGAGCCACCTCAACGCTGTCCTCACAGCTTCCAAGTCCGTAGGAGCGACGGCATGCGACACTCCGTTGTGGTGCATCACTTGTTGTCCTCCCAGCTGGTTGTTACTCGCGTACACAGCGCGACCCAGCACTTTGTTCAGGGCCGCGTAACCAGTGAGAATGATATAGGAGGATTCTACTTGGATTACTCTGTGGCCTAATCTGTTGAGGAGAAGTAAGTATTAGTTTGTTGAATAACGAGAGAACAACTGTCTCCTTCTAACAGGATAAATAAGAAAGAGTTATAAGTTTATTTTAGCAGTGATTAAAACCAGTCTTACAAAAGGGTATTACTCAGTAACTGGGTTGTTGAGATCAGATAGACAGTCGCTCCATGTAATACTGGTAATCGGCTGCATCCGGTTAGACTGGACCCCCAACATAATTGGGAAAAGGCTAGGCGTAGGATTGTAGATATATTGAACAATATAATACGTGATTATACCGATAGAACAGCAGGTGACTATAGAGCATTTCACGCCAATAGCTGTCGTCTGTCATATAATATGACCACAATTTGGCCGCCAACAAAAATTTGGGTAATTTTGACCCCTAATTTGACCTTGACCAAAATTAGGATAATTTTCACCCTATACAAAAATAACCCAACATTTGACCCCCACAAAACTTACCTCAATTTTGACACCTACCAAAACTTTTTTACTGTTTATTTACCCCCTACCCAAAATATATACCTAACAACGTATGTGCCGATACCGATGGCGCGGCAGGTGACTGTAGAGAAGGTAATGATGTTCCATGCCAATAGCTGTTGTATGCCATATAATATGACCCCAATTTGACCTCGACCAAATTAAGGGTCACTTTGGTATAGGGTCAAAATGACCCAACCTTTGAACCTCTAAAAAATTATTTCAATTTTGACGAGCCCTACCAAAATTTACTGTTTACCCCTACCAAAAATACATACCTAACAACGTATGAGCCGATACCAATGGCGCGGCAGGTGACTATTGAGATGGTGACGATGTCTTCGTAGGCCTGCGCCGTCTCGCCGGCGATCAGACCGGCGTCGCGCAGACATTCCACGCCGAGACCGTCTTCTTTGCCTGGGGGAGAGGTGGTTTTAGACAATATTAAAATACTTATTTTTCGTGTGGTTAGTGGATAACTTGGTGTCAGAGTTTTAAAGCTACCCATGGGCCTCTGACTTGGCTTCACATGCCGTCGAGAAATATCTCTCAGGCATGCCAGTTTCCTCACGATGTTTTCCTTCACCATTTTTTTAGCAAGTGATAATTATACAATACGCAATGCGAAATCGAAACCTAAGACTTGGCAGTCCAACGATCAAGCCACTAGGCTATCACTGATATTAAAATACTAAAAACGGTAATCGTAATAGTAGATGGTAGGAGATCCACCAACCCGCACTGAGCCCGGGTGGTGGATTACGGCCCTCTCCCTCTCACAAAGAGGAGGCCTGAATCCCAGCAGTGAGAACATATAGGCTGATTATGCAATGATGATAGGAGAGCAAGGAGACTTACTCCAGCAGTGGAACAATCCAGGCTGATAAAAATAAAAGAATACTTACCGGTCAACTAAATTGTAGCTACGAGAAGTGAATGAGAAGGGAGTGAATGATAGCGTGACGGTTGACGGGGCGAATGGAAATAGAAAACGTATTGCGCCAACCCTACGTAACATGAAATAGAAAACGTGTTGCGCCGTCCCCACGTAACCTGAAATAGAAAACCTGTTGCGCCGACCCCACGTAACATGGGACAAGGGCAGGAAGATGATGATGATGATGATAATAGAGCGCCGTGAAATATTAATTTGCCATTGTGACGCCTAAGATCCGCCATACTGGATTTCTAAGCTAAGTATGAATTCTGGACCAAGAACCAAAAAAAGTGAGTGTGTGTCAGCTCCGACGCATCAGACTATGTAAGCGAGGGAAGAGAGAGTGCACCTGTGTCTGCGCACACACGCCTGCACTCTTATATCTCCCGCGCCGACGGCTGGAGGCCAAAATTCAGTCTCGCTATTACACAGCACTGTTTCATTACAGAACGGCGTATAAACCGCGACGTAGAAAAAACGTGTCTGTCAACAAGCTTCGATAGTGTTCCATACATCACTGACGACCGTGCCTACACACGACGAATAAACCGTTTTTCACGGCAAGAAAAACGTGTGTGTACAAATGGTTGCATTTTAAATAACTCACCAATAATATCAGTGATCTTGTATCGGGACTCGCCCTCGTCTTCAATGAGCGTGGTCTTCACTGAGCCCAGGGGGCCTGGAAAGAAGGAAAGAAAAAAATATATTACCAAAACATACATTCCCGGACTCCTAAATCGAGCCTCAGTGAAATTTCATGAGAGTTATAAACGCCTAAAATATCAAAATAATGATGAGTCAAAGAAAAAGATTTTATTCAGTCTTGAAGCCGACATCCTGGTCATCATTTTGGTGTCGTTATTGTCCCCAACTTGAATTCCCGAACATTTAAAAACTTTTAAATGACTCGATTTAGGAGTTTAATTACGGGAGTAAGTAAAAAACCGGCCAAGTGCGAGTCGGACTCGCGCACGAAGGGTTCCGTACCATTATCTTTAAAAACGGCAAAAAAATCATGTCTGTTGTATGGGAGCCCCCCTTAAATATTTATTTTATTCTGTTTTTAGCATTTTTTGTTATAGCTGCAACAGAAATATATCATTTGTGAAAATTTCAACCTAACTACCACGGTTCATGAGATACAGTCTGGTGACAGACGGTCGGACGGACGGACAGCGAAGTCTTAGGTAATAGGGTTCCGTTTTTACCCTTCGGGTACGGAACCCTAAAAAGACATTTAACGAAGATGAGAGACGCATGTTCTTTCCTTCATTGTGATAATTTTTTGTTTTGTATAGTTTGACCGACACCGCTGTACCGCGCCTTGGTCCGGTGTCTCGGTAAAACTATAGTACGTGATGTACTAGCGGCAAATGAATGATGATAAGTAGATAAATACCTAGCTTAGAGAAAGACTCGGGCGTCAGGTACAGGTACTTGAACCCGCGGTCCGGTCGTTCCGAGTCGAGCCAGGCTACGTTGAACTCGGACTTCACCTCTTCGGCAACGCCTATACGAGCTCCGGAGTTGACGCTGATGTATACCTGCGTGGGAGGGAAATGTTGTGTTAAAATGTTTGAATAATTAATGTGGATAATGAATGGGTGTGTGTGTGTAGTTCCTTGTTTCATTCGTTTTAAATTCAGTTTTTATTTACTGTGAAGTGGGCATCGATAACCGCGTCTGTGGTCTAATGGTAAGACCACCCGTCTCAAACCCAGAGGTCCCGGATTCGATTCCCAGTGGGGGTAAAATTTTCTGCTCGATTTAGTTGGTGGTAGGGCTTGTTTCTGAGTCCGCCTGGCTAGCTACCACCATCTTGTATAAGTCTGTCGCCATAACAACAATGTTAACAGCATTGCTGTGTTTCGGCAGTTAGAGGTAAGATAGCCTGTTCCTCTACGCTTCCACCTTCAGCCTGATCATCACTTACCAGGTCAGGTGATATGTAGACCAAGAGCTGCCCAATAGTGGTAAAAAAAAAAGTTATCACGCAAGAATGACGAAATTATCGCGCCTGTTGAGTTTCGCTAGATAATTTAAATTGACTTTGTACAACTTACTCTAGGTATCTTGAGCTCCCTAGCGTATACGGACGCCTTGAAGTACACCCAATCCTCGGCGGGTCCGAACGAGCCCATGTAGTATGTCAGGTCGTTGGCAATTAGTATTATGTCGCGACCGTCGGGACATTCCGGGGTGTATAGAGTCAGGCGCCATGCTACCATGCCGACCTGGAACAAATAAGAAAACACGTTTTTTATTAGATTTTTAGATGTCTCAGCATCATGCTGAGATAACTTTTTAGTCTCGTACAGGACTTTGTTTTTTTTTATGTGTTTCCTCTCGGTTTCCTGCAATCCGTGGACAGAACATATAATATACCCTAAAAATCTGTGGGAGTGATTTCGTGAAAAGAGACGAAAGTGTGTAACAGGAAACCGGGGAAAGTGCACGCTATTTAATTTGACCAATGAGCGCGCGCGGTGCTGGTGTTGGCTGTCCTTGATGAGGCTCCGCCCCTTTAATGTTACTTATTACCAAGTTCAGACATCAGGTGTTACACATCATAATATGTGACTCTGTAAACCTCGCTCGTTTTTGAAGTGTAAACTTCTTTAGGCGCGTTGATCACTTTTTGGGTGAACAAAAATCATGGAACTCGCGTCATCGTCACCGAACGCTTTTCATGAGCTAGGTATATGTATACCGTGTATATATGTGTACTTTTTGGGTGAACAAAAAGCGTGAAACTCGCGTCATCGTCACCGCACGCTAGTTTTCACTTCTATCGGCAGTCCCCCAAGATTGCCCCGTTTTTATTTCTGTGAGTGTAAAATAACATAACATCACGTCTTGTTTCCCCGAAGGGCTGGGCAGAGATGTACCTATAGTACACCCACATTTCGCCAGTTATGTTTAAGTCCTATGCCATAGCGGGCGAGCCTATTGCCATGAACCAGGCACGGCGGGCACGGTGCTAAGAGTCCTTTTAGTTTATTTAGTGATCTTACTGTGCGAGTCGAAATAAATATTTTATCTTTCATGCTTTAAAAAGGTTAAAATGAGGTTAGATTATTACTGCCCTTGTCACACGTTACTTTGGTTCACCGCAACACGTTTTCGTTTTCGATTCTTATAGTTATATCTGTAGCTGCTAGCTGCAAGACATCACACATCCGTCCACCGACACAGCGAACGCTTCACTGACTGACCGTTGGTTTTTTTTTCGACTAGGGCTTCACGCAGTTGACCTCACAGGGAGGGTCGTAGCTGCTTAACCGGACTTTCCTTAAGCTTCTACACTCAAAGCCTCCAGCCAGGAGCAATACCTATTCTAATTATAAACTAGGCTCGCGCTCGCTGAGGGCAGCTGGGGGGCGAGGTGGGACCGGCTGGGGCAAGGATAGTTCATTATTATTAATCGGGGAATTTAAAGCTACAGGCTCAGCATCGACGCGGGCTGGCTCATCGACGAGCAAGGGTCGGGGGGAGTATTTTTTACTCGGGAGGGACGCGATCGCGGAGGACCTCGGCGGCGAGGTCGGAATGCGGGTCGTCGTTTCTGCTTGTAGACTACTGGTGACCCTATTGCTCTCCTGGAGGAGGGTTTTGGGGACATCTGGGTCGGTAAGGAATGACCGTTGGTGGAGCCACGACATATTTATATGTGACACGGCGCACGAGCACTGCGTCGATGCGACACCACAGGGATTGATGATGTACTAATCTTAACTATAATTTTAATATTTATTACGGGTTCCTATTGGTTAGTTTAAGTTATGT
This sequence comes from Xanthia togata, assembly GCA_963853775.1. Taxonomy (NCBI): domain Eukaryota; kingdom Metazoa; phylum Arthropoda; class Insecta; order Lepidoptera; family Noctuidae; genus Xanthia; species Xanthia togata. The sequence goes on along the minus strand of OY970817.1, from coordinate 4,880,935 downwards.
TTGCAACATACGCTACCTATGTAGAATTTTAGCTTTAAGTCTGTCTATATACGATATACTATCATCTGGAGTTTCACTTGAACAACTTCTAAGCGCTACATATCATTATTTGCATGAAGGAGGCGAGAGAATCATAGGACGTCAAAAAATTCGTCCACATCCCTGTCAATAGGAAAAGTGCTGAAAGGTCTGGCAGCATTGTCACGTGGTATGGCTTATTCTTTGGCCAAAAAATAAGCTTCAACTGATACTATCTACTTACATTATTGTGTCCCGGTAACCTGGTAATTTCAACGATTTGCCTCTCGCCGTCCGGTTCTACCACCAACTCCATTACGGTCATCACGTTGTCTGGCATCGGACCTAGAACAAAAACATAGATCGTTTAGTACTTTCAAGTCTTAAATCAATCAATCTGCCTAGCCTTTTCACAACTATATCGGGGTCCAGGGCTTCCAGTCTAACCGGATGCAGCTAACCAGTATTTAACATGGAGCGACTGCCTATCTGACCTCCACAACCCAGTTACTGGGTAATACAATACCCCTTGGTAAGACTGGTTGTCAGACTTTCGTGGACTCGTAACGTCTGTCAAAGATGACGGCATGGTTGGCGCAGTAGTTAAGCGATTGACTGCTGCGCTGCGTGTCGCGGGTTCGATTCCCGCACGGAACAATTATTTGTATGACCTACAAGTAGTTGTTCCGGGTCTGGCTGTTTGTGTATGTTAGTTTAAATGTTTGTAAATGCACCCACGATACAGGAGAAAGTCCTAGTGTGGGGCCATGTTTAAAAAAAAAAAAAAAAAGATCCAGGAATAACAGCCGGGACCAACGGCTTAACGTGCTTTCCGAGGCACGGAGGAGTCTCAGTATGTAATGATGGTCACCCATCTACAGACCAACTCCGGCAAGCGTAGCTTAACCTGGTGGAACGACCCGTGCGGCTGTTATTACTTAGCCACGCGCTACACTGCGACAGAAAAGACAGTATATAATGCTCTGCTACCCGTAGAAAGACGGGGCGGGTTGGTTGTTCATACACTCGAGAGCAATGAATCCGGGTCACTTAAAGAATGTTAAAAATCTCGGAAACTAAAAATGATAGGTTAATGCAATAAATTGTATTTAATAGACAATGTAATACTCCTTAAATGAAAGTAAAAAAAATATGAGTCACCATACATTTTATTAACACAAAATTACATAAAGAAAAAAACTGCTGATCTCTCCTTAAAACAAAAATAGGAAACATGAAATTTTTGAACTTTATTACGATTTTCTTGAATTTTAATACTTCGTATTGCCTCCTCGTGCTTCCATTACTGCGTTTACGCGGTTTGGCATGCTGTACACCAAGTTCCTTATACGATTTTGGGGAATATTCTCCCATTCCTCTGTGAGAGCAATTTTGAGCTCACGAAGCGTGATTGGGGGAGGGTTTCGTTGTTTTACGCATCTGCCTAGCTCGTCCCAAGCATGCTCGATCGGGTTGATATCCGGGCTGCGCGCTGGCCATTCCATACGAGTAATGTTCATCTCTTGAAGGTAGTCATTCACAATCCTACCTGTATGAGGTCGGGCATTGTCATGCATAAATATAGCATTCTCACCTAAATTGACCATAAATGGACCAACGTGATCATTGAGGATTTCTTCCACATATCTTTCGCTAGTTAAAGAGCCGTTTTCTATGATCACCAGCTCTGTGCGACTTTCAGAAGAAATTCCGGCCCACACAAGTACAGACCCACCACCGTAGGCTACTTTTTCTTCGATGCATGCTTGCTTGAATCTTTCCCCTGGTCTTCGATACACTCTGTGTCTTCCATCGTGCTTGTAGAGCATAAATTTTGATTCGTCGGAGAACATAACTTTTGACCAATCTTCAATACTCCAATTTACGTGGCTCTGGGCATATCTTAGTCTTGAAATACGATGCCCACGCTCCAGTTTAGGGCCGTTTGCAGGTCTAAGGGGTTTTAAGTTAGATTCAGCAAGCCGACGTCTTACTGTCCATGCACTTGGGTTACTTCCTCCGAGGCGTCGAAACTGATTTGTGAGTTCAGTTCCTGTAAGAAAGCGATTTCGAAGCATGGTGTTCACCAAGTATCGGTCTTCTCGTGCTGTGGTACACCTGGTTCTGCCCGTTCCTGGTCTGCGTAGGTTAGAACCAGTTTCTTCGTAACGTCGGAGAACTCTTTGTACTGTTGACAGCGACACACCGACAGTCCTGGCTGTATCGCGCTGACTCCGGCCGGTTTCCAGCATTGTAAGTATTCTGGTGCATTCTTCAGGCGTAAGCGACATAATTTCAGCTTGAATAATGAATATAGAGCACTATCAACATGGTTTATGTACCCACATAAATGACAGATTACAAACAAAAGCAAAACCAAATGCTGTAATTTCGTAGTTCTATCTTCGAAAGTGGCCCTTTTTCAAATTTGATTTTTTTATGATATAACTTTACAATAACTAAGAAGTTTTAATACCTTCATTTAAGGAGTATTACATTGTCTATTAAATACAATTTATTGCATTAACCTAGCATTTTTAGTTTCCGAGATTTTTAGGATTCTTTAAGTGACCCGGATTCATTGCTCTCGAGTGTATAATAAATGTACCCTGGGGGCCTATTACGAACTTTTAAAAAACCAGGCAAGTTCCAGGCAATTCATTTCACTGGCTGGATATATTTCGTATTATGACATCGGTAATTCTGACCGACTTCACGCTGGCTAGTTTGTCTGTGGCTGACTTGAAATTCTCTGCCGTAACGTTCAGAAACACAAATAAATATTTATCGGTAAGTTACGGTTTTATTTAGATCACGTATTTTATGATAAAAATAATAAATATATCTTAATATAGTTACTAAAAGTAGGTGAAAATATGAACGCAATGTTTATTGTGCTATACAATTAATTTTTATTTAATTTTTCCGTGTTTGTAAATTGTAACGCGAGATTCTCCTAACAATGACTTTTCCGAACGTATTCCACTTGATGTTCAACGGGGAATTTGACAACTTCATTCTTGGACAATGTTTATTGTTGCAATTAATAAAATAATACTATCGTATTGTTTGTATAATACTCTCTATAAAAAGTACCTCGAAAGTTATGCTGATAGTTTTCTTAGATTACCGCGGTGTAGTGCACAACGATTATTTCCAAAGGGATAAACAGTGATTATAGAGTATTATTTAGGCATTATGTATGAGGCGTTTGCGCGAGAATATCCGCTGAAAACGGCCCAGATTTGTGAAACGATAATTCATAGATTTTGCACCATGATGATGCACCATCACACAAAGCCATCATTGTGCAAGAGTTCTTAGCCAAAAATTCAGCAAATGTCATCGACCAAGCGCCGTATTCACATGATATGGCTCCGTCTGACTTTTTTCTGTTCCCGAGGCTAAAATTACCTCTTCGAGGAATACGTTTCGAGTCGATTGAAGCTATAAAAGAAAATTCGCTGAAGGAGTTTTAGACCATACCTCAATCAGCTTACCAAAAATGTATGGAGGACTGGGTCAAGCGCTGGCGTAGCTGTATTGCAAGGGAAAGGGCCTACTTTGGAGCCGACAAAATAAATTTTGACGAATAAATTACATAATGGTTTTATTGAACAATTCCCAGTACTTTTTACACAGAATGTATTATGTCCCTTCGCAAGAAGTACCTACTAGTTTCAGAGTATAAACAAAAATATGGATAATGAATGGTTATGGTGGTGTGGTGTTTTTGAGTGTTTTTACTAAATATCCAGTTTTCAACATGTTATATTTACCTATAACCGTAGCCGCGAGGCACACATTCCTGCTGGTATCATGCAACGCAGTTTTACACTTTTTATTTTGTATTCTTTCATTTTATCTTATTTTTTTTTTCTCTTTCTACTTGTGTGCCTTTTAGTCTGTGCCAAATAAATGTATTTTCTTTCTTTCTTTCTATCATGGTAATATTTTGTAATTATCATGGTGCACCATTTATTAGGCTGTTGAAATTATTATAGTTCAATGGATGAGAGTTATCGCCCTCGGCTGAGCCTAACTTATGTTTAGTTTGAAACATTGTAGGAGTTTTTCAATTTTACCGTTATTTTGGTATTTTGATCAGAAGTGCCACTTTCCGGAGTTTCCAGAAACTCGAACGGTACATATTCGTCACACGTGATATTTTCTCTGAATAATTTCACCAAAAATATCTAAAACCATTCAATAAAAACTCCTATGAAGTAGCGGAAATTGACTGGATTGTGAGGTTACTTAATATCAGTTTTAATATGTCAAGAAATGTCAAAGGAACGTTCATAATACGGTATTTCCAGCCAATAGTCGGGCAGAAGCCGGCCAGGGTGTCACGTGACCACTGACTGGCTTGTTTGACGAGTTCATAATACGAAATTGCAAGGCAGTTCTGTTTACGCCGTAAACTGCCTGGAAATAAGAGTTCATAATAGGGCCCCTGTATATTGTGATTCATTTTTTTTACACTTTGTTGGATGTCCTCAATAAGGAGAGAATTGAGGAGCTCGTGGCTAAGTAATAACTGCCGCACGGGTCGATCCAGCAGGTTAAGCTACGCTTGCCGGGGTTGGTCTGTGGATGGGTGACCATCTTTACATACCGAAACTCCTCCGTGCCTCGGAAAGCACGTTAAGCCGTTGGTCCCGGCTGTCATTCGTGGATCTTTGATAGTCGTTACGGGTCGTCAGAAGCCCGAAAATCTGACAACCAGTCTTACCAAGGGGTATCGTATTACCCAGTTACTGGGTTGTGGAGGTCAGATGGGCAGTCGCTCCATGTAAAAATACTGGTATTCAGCTGCATCCGGTTAGACTGGAAGCCGACCCCAATATAGTAGGCTAGGCAGATGATGGATGTCCTCAATAAATAAATACATTTGTTAGAGACGTCTGATGTTTCAGTTTGATAGCTTTTTCCTTTGTACAGACGCCAGCAGGTCAACCTATCCGAAACTGTAAAATTTTCCCAATCAACTTTGAACCTTATGCTTTAGTGATAAAGTTGAAAATCTATTAAATAAATTCGATTGTAGTAGGTTGATGCGCTGGCGTCTGTACATATAAATGAACTGGTTTCTGACCGCGACTAAGTCCGCGTGAAATAAAAAATAAATTTCGTTTTGCGTACTTTCTGAATTTTATTCTTTTTTCGATTTCAGCTTATTCGCCTATAACCTTCCTCAAGAATTGGGCTATCAAATATGCAAATAATTTTTCAAATCCGACTGATAGTTCTAGAGATTAGCACTTCTGTGGCGGCATCTATATATGATTCACCACATGGTATATCACCATGCGAACTAAACATCAGACTAACGTCACGCGAAATCCTGCATCGCGCAAACTGAGTTTACCGCGCGATCGGTATGTATATAACTTCCCGACATCAATCGTCAGGCAGTAGCCCACCAGACACAACACCCGTCTGGTCCGAGGAGGCCTCTTTTCTATAGAGAGTGAGTGAACTTTACACCCTGTTCCTTATACCCCTATACTTCAAACAAACACTCTTCGGGCTTATTATAAAAGATAATCGTAATAAGTATTTACCTTCAACGCTACCATCTTCGATGCATTCCCGCCATCTTCTTTCAACCATTTGACGGAACATGTCGGGGATATCGTACACGTAGGTCGTGCCTTGTGACGTGGCCTGATGAAAAAATAGAAACCTTCAGTTTTGAACTAGAATATATTATAAAGTCTGTATTTCTCGAAGGGAAAGACAGAGCTGTGGCGGCATCTATATCACCACTTGCGAACTACGCATCACACTGACGTCACGTAGGTAGTAAGTATACCGAATGACTTGCATATACAGGGGTGTCCAGCAAATAGCACGACATACTGCAGGGGGTGATAGCTTGGGTCACTACCTATCAATACAACACAATATATGTTCAGCAAAATCTTACGGATTTACAGTTTTACAAAATTTTCCGAAATATCGAAAAATCTCTACCTTGAAACAGATTTTTAATCATCTCGTAATGAAAAAATCTTTTTCTAGAACTTTTTTTACATCAAATTATTCGTGAATTATAGTTACTCTACTCATTATAAGTTTTTTTTTAATCAACAACAAGAATGTTTTGAAGAAATAGTTTTTTTTGTTAAAATTTTCACAGAACAATTTTCTTTCTTTCAATTTTGTAAAACTGTAAATCCGTAAGATTTTGCTGAACATATATTGTGTTGTATTGATAGGTAGTGACCCTAGCTATCACCCCCTGCAGTATGTCGTGCTATTTACTGGACACCCTGTATAAAACGTCCCGACATCAATAGGAATGATGACAAAAAAAAAGTTTTTTGTCCATCATCTAGTCTAGATTATGAAAAAATATCGTACACGTATTTTTTCTTTTTTTACGTTATCAAAAGATCACGGTGATACATTGAGTTAAAATGTCCAATGACGTCACGAGTATGTAGATTTTATACATACTTGTGACGTAGCGACCCTCACTGCCCAACTTTAATGCGTTTTATCTAAGTCATTTTTTATTAATATGATATGGCAAAAAGTACGAGTCTAATATTTTTTTATTATCTGACTGATGGACTAAATAGAATTTCTTTTTATTTACCCAGACATCATCCCTATTGTCGTGAAGCACTTCAGGCGCGCCTACAGTCACACACCAGAAACACACTTCAGAACGCTGAGGAGAGGTTATCCCTAGGTGTGCAATAAGGCACTTTTGGAGACCGAGAAAAAAAGCCATCGGGCAAGGGGCCAAGAGCCCCAACCGGCCTGCGCCCTCGTGGGTCGATAGCTCTGCCATCCCGTATAATAGTATCAACTTGTTATTTGCCAAGCGAATTTGCTACCTTTGATCTTTGAAGACTTGACTTTACGATTACGCATTCAATAATTGCTACGCGAATTTAGACTCTACGGCGTACCGAATAAATTCGCGTCAAATTGATGTAGAGTCTACACCAATCGATATAAGGAAGAAAATAATACACTTACCAAGAACCGCTTCTGCTGTAAGTAATCTTTGGTAACATATGGCGTGGAGATCGGTAGGCCATGCATGGGACCTTGTCTCGGGCCGAACGATTGGAACATTATCTGAAAAGTAAAATTAAATTAGTAAAGACGCTATCATATCAGAAATAAAAGTAAATACGTTTATTTGCGGTATATATGACGCAAGCAAAGGAACAAACACTAAAAATCAATTTGGGGGAAAATATGCGTCACATCCACGCAAAACGGCCATCGCTCAGCATAATGCTGGGACCCTATGCGAGACAGAGCCCCAGCGCTGGTTTTCAGTGACAGCCGGCGTTGACGTGATGAACAAAATAAAAATAAACACAATAGTTAGTCCTAAATATATAAAATATAATATTTAAAATGGCAACGTATCGTCGGCGACTCACGCGCCGCAGACTTAATACAATCTGTGCGCGCAGCTGGCATAAAAATGATTTGTTTGACTTTTTGGCTTATTGGATAAAAGTACTGATTACGTAATAATTATAACACCCGTTGTGAGGCTCGCGCTAAAGCTCAACATACACAAGGCGGGAGCGTGTCGGGCGCGGGGCGGGTGCGGGTCGGGACGGGAGTACGGCGGGCTTGTATACAGGGGGGATTTTTGAGATGGCGCAGCAGTAAGGGTAGCTACCTTAAACGTTGCAGCTACAAGAAAACGGTCTTAGGAGACTCTCCTTAACTTTTTGAGACATTTTGATCTCTCACAGATTCTGAATAAAAAAATTACAGTCAGCAAGAAAATGGGCAGTTTTCACAAAAACTTTTTTTGATGCCAATCGATCCTGTTTCGGATCAAAAAAACTCTACTAAACCAACTGAGGTTTTTGAGTACTAGAAAATTTTGAAATCGCAAAAAAACTTTTCCCTTACATTTGGTAGGAAATGAGACTCACCTACATTTAACCGTGGATAGACTGACCGAAAATACACTGTCTCATAGAGTATTTTATTCCTTATAAAAAACAGGATCGTATGGCATCAAAAAAAGTTTTTTGGGAAAACTGAACTTTTCAAAATCTGTGAATGCAGATCAAAATGTCTCAAAAAAAGTTAAGGACAGTCTCCTAAGACCGTTTTCCTGTAGCTACAACGGTTCAGGTAGCTGTCCTTACTGCCCCATCTCAAAAATCCATCCAGTATAAATTGTAATTCCTTGTGCGTGCGCGGCTCCCGCTCCCGACCCGCTCCGCGCCCGACGCGCGCACGCGAGGAATTACAATATATACAAGCTCGCCGTACTGCCGTCCCGACCCACGCCCGACACGCACCCGCTGTGTGTGTGGGTTGAGCTTAAATATTAGCAGTGGCACAAGCATAGCATAATTAGCCTATAAAGTACCCACTGCTAGGACAAAGGCCTCCTCTCTCCTCCCATTGCGGGTTGGTAGATGTCACATGTCTTTGATATTTTTGTTCTATTACATGCCAAATGTGATGAAATTATTTACACAGAGTACAGTGCCTGTCTGAGCTCGCACCCACGACCTACAACTCGGTAAATCGGGGTCATTACGACTGGGCCACCACTGCTCTCTGCCTTGAACGAGATAACTGCATGACAACCATAGAAACGGGCTTTGTCGACGGAAGAATAGACAAAATGACAGATTGTGATTGTTAATCTGTCATTTTGTCTATTCTTCCGTCGACAAAACCCGTTTCTATGGTTGTCATGCAGTTATCTCGTTCAAGGCATACGTTCAAGGTTCCATCGACAAAGCCCGTTTTTATTGTGGTCATGCTGAGCGTGCTGAAAATAAAGTTAAAAAAACTTACCACACCAATCTTCGGGTCAGAAATCTCTTCATAAGTGTAGACATCTAACGAGTACCCGGAACCGTTGGATAAACATAGTCTTACATTCTTGGTGGGCGCACCGGGTCCTGTACCAAATAAAGTAAGAATTTTAAATGAAAACAGTCAATTTTTTATTTATTTAAAAACATAACTTGCTAATGACAATGGAAACTGTGACTGGAATTGCAATAAAATAGAGATTATTTCTACATTATTTTTAATTGACAAATTTTGTCAATTACATTCACGCATATAAAATAAACAATAAATATTGTATAATTATTATAATCTAAATACATTTAATTTAATTAAGAATTATTCATGTTCTAAATTCTAAATGCTCTTACTCGTTTAATTATACTTTTTTAATTTAATTTTAATTATTTATCTTTACTAATGTTGCTGTGCCCTTACAGGGTCCATAAAACTGTATCTTAGCTTTAAGCCTCTTTGTAACAACTTAATTAACATTATGGTATGCAAATAAATAAAAATTATGAAAACGTAGCCCGAGAAATAAAAAATATCTTAAGTTTTTTATTAATAAATTTGCAGGTCAGAATAAAGTTGTGTTGATAAAAAATATGATTCGTGACCGTAACAAAACATGTAATTTGAACTCAATAGGGTAATGATTATAATTCTGTACGGTCGCGAATCATATTTTAATCGACATACAACTTCACTACTAGCATGACCGTAAAAGAAACGGATTTGTCGACGGAAGAATAGACAAAATGACAGATGCACAATCACAATCTGTCATTTTGTCTATTCTTTCGTAGACAAAACCCGTTTCTATGGTGGTCACGCTACGGGTGCTGCAATCAATCTATTCATTAAATCACATATCAAATACTCTTTTGTTAAAATTCATGTTAGTTTATGACTGTTTGTTTGTTAGTCTGTTCCAAATTAGTATGATAATTAGATAATTACCAATCCGCAGTGTGAATCTGATCTCAGCTTGTAATACCCTGAGTTTCCAAAGACGAGGGCCGTATCTCATCACCATGCCAAGTACTGATTCTTCAATCTGCAAACCAAAAAATGTTAGTATTTAGCAGGAGTAGATCAAGTGCCTAAGCGTACATCTGAAGTTGAGGAGCTCGTGGCTAAGTAATAACAGCCGCACGGGTCGATCCGTCAGTTTAAGCTACGCTTGCCGGTGTTGGGCCGTGGATGGGTGACTATCTTTACATACCGAGACCCCGCCGTGCCTCGGAGAGCACGTTAAGCCGTTGGTCTCGGCTGTCGTTCGTGGATCTTTGACAGTCAGCAGTCCGAAACTCACAAACAGACTTACCAAGGGGTATCGCATTACCCAGTTACTGGGTTGTGGAGCTCAGATAGGCAGTCTCTCCATGCAAAAAACTGGTATTTAGCTGCATCCGGTTAGTCTGGAAGTCGACCCCAACTTAGATGGGAAATGGCTAGGAAGGTTGATTGAGCGCATGTAACTTTGCTTATAATGATACCAGGCTCTTCGAATCGAGGTTCCTCGAATGAGTTTTTTTAAGAGGAGTGCTGTTAGTAAACATTTGTGCAATTGTTCTGTGAAATGTCTCTTGGCATTGAACCCCGGCAAGCGTAGCTCAACCTGATCGATCTGTGCAGCTGTTATTACTAAGCCACGAGCTGCTCATCAACACAACATCCCATCAACCAATGACCAACATTGTCAAACTTTTATTTATTGTTTGAATACGAGGCTTTTGGCTACTTTTGTATGTATGTATTTTATGTTTCTTTCTTTAAATGTGCGTTTTGTTTGTGCAGAATAAACAATTTTTCTTTTCTTTTCTTTCTCCTAAGCGAGCAGACAGACAGTTCAGAAACAGTTATGTAACAATGTTTATAATGGTAACGCTCAATTTTTTTTTTATCGATTATTTTCTTTATTTATCTGATTTTAAGATAAGTTTATATTCCCGTATGTGTTTTGCGAAAAGGAACTTTATACTTTAAGAAATAATTATGTTTTTACCTTAGCCGGGTCCATGATGACAGTGGGTCCAAAGTTCAAGAATATGTGGTTACAATCTGTCCTCTTAGCGAGCGGGTGCGAGAATGCTACCTCCAACTCATCCATGGCTTCTAACAGTACTCTGAGGAAGGAAACAACGCCTTTAAATTGTAGGTTTCTAAAAGCTAATTTTATCACCTGACGGCCGTACGGATGCTTCGAGAGTGTAAAGAATCCTTCATACAGATAGTGCACTCCACCTCCCCCCCCCCCCCCGCTCTGTACTAAAGTACAGCGTACAGTACAGTCGTCGCGGGGTGGGGCGCGGCGAGGTGGGTTGCACTATCTGTATGAAGGATTCTTTATACCCTCAAAGCATCCGAACGGCTGGATGGATTTTAAGAGGCCTATTATATTTCGACTACCTCGTGTGTCTAGTAGTCACAAGCGCTACTGCTGAACACGAGGTCCTGGGTTCGATTGCCAGGTTGGACAGTGTCATTGGTTAATTTATTTAAGTAATAATTATTTTAAGTAAATATTTTGGCTTCACTTCTTTAAGTCATAAATAATATCTGCTTGAGTAAGTAGGTCTTTATTATGTTATACCTGTTATTCCTGCGAAATTATCTGGCAGATAATTTAACCGAACCTATTTACAGGTGGCGGCGTAACATGCCCAAGTACTATAAATAATTACCTCTCTCCTTCATTCTGTAGGTACTCGAAGCTAGCCTCTTTGGTGATGAGGTCCTGGTGTCTGATGATGGAACGGATGAAGAACCTGTAGTCTGTCACCTCTTGTCCCTTTTTCACCTGTAACCAAAATTAAGATCGTAAATGGATTTGGTATCATGATTCGGATTTGAGTTTGACTCCAGACAAAATTTGAGTCGAATCGATACGTAGAGAAAAAGAACCATGGTTCGAACGTAGACAGCTGTCAGGGATCTCGCAAAGTAGACGGCCACGACCTCGAACAGCGGACGCAGCGACCAGATAAACTATAGAAACCGATGCGAGTCACGCACTTGGTCGCAACGGCCAACTAACCGCAGACCATACAATACAACTAGACGGCCACAACTCCGGCCAGTCGTGGCCGTCATTATAGAAATTATATAATTTCGGCAAGGGTAGTGATAAAATAATTTTATCATGTTTAGATAGTATTATTGCACTTCAGTATGCATCTTCTAGTTGCTAGTGAGCATCGCTTCGATTCATAGCTGCGCATGCGGTGCAAGTCTAGTTGGAAGATTTCTGTCTCTTTCTTACCTAGAGTGCCCTATATCTTTCGTCTTTCTTACCTTAGCTTTGCCCAGATACAAATGCATCTTCTGGTTGCTGGTGGGTAGCGCTTCCAGCTCATAGCTACGCATGCGGTACAGCTCCAGCTGGAAGGCTGACGCTGGCTCCAAGTGACGGTAGATCGTGTCCTCGCTGAAGTCGTTGCGGGCACGGAATGTGAAGAATTTGGGGAATTGTCGCCTGGAAAGAGATGGTGGGGGTTATTTTTTAGAGTTTTTAAGTAAGATAGAGGAGGTGATATAAAGACAAATGACATGAAATGAAATATATAGAGAGAATTTTGGAATGGACCTTCACGGCGGAATCCGAAATTGCGATAAATAGAGAAAAGTTGTTAAAGAAACCACGAACTTATGTGTTCCTAATAAATAAGTTCTTCCCGAATTTGAAGATAAATAAAATTGGAACTTAGATTTTTAGGCTACTTAGGGCAATACCGCACAAGCGGCTAGGTCACAGCGGCCAGCGAGTAGATACATTAGTATGAAGTCGCCATGGAGCACGCGCACCTGGCCGCACACGCACCCGGCCGCACGCGCCAGCGGCCACATCGACTATTTCTCTGGCCGCTGTGACCTAGCCGCTAGTGCGTGCCAGGCCCTAAGCCAGGAAATGTATGATCTTGGTAGAAAATAATCGTCCGTATACACTACAAAATACTGTGGTGAGATTTACAAATTTGTAAATTGTAGTTGCAAAGTTTTGTGTTATATATATGGCCCTTGCACGCGTTTCTTTTGTGGTCATGCAACAAAAAAAAAAAACAGAAACGGGTTTTTCCGACGGAAGAATAGTAAAATGACAAAATCCAGTCATTTTGTCTATTCTTCCGTCGAAAAAATCCGTTTCTATGGTGGTCATGCTACGCAGAGGTTTTACTCACTTGATAAGTAACATGAAGGTGATCCTCCTGATCCTCTTCTGGTGCAACTCGTGTCGGTGGGCACGACAGAAGTTGCCGAAGCGCCGCGAGACAGCGCTGTCGTCACTCTCACCTGAATCTCTGACACCGATCATCAGGATGTGGATGGGTTCAAGAGGGGCCTACGGAAAAAGTAAAACGGTTAGTACGAACCCTTCAAAGACAGTTTTTCTAAATGAAAACCGTCGACTGTGCTACATAATTTTGATTTAAATCAGGCAAAATGCAAACTTCGGCAGTTTTTTAGCGATATGCAGGGAGGAGTCTAACCTATATAAATTTTATACCGTCTATTCATTAGGCCGTGACGTCTCGGTGACGTCACGGCCTAATGAATAGACGGTATAAAAATGACTGGAGTCTAGTGGAGTTTCTTGTCCATTCTTCTCTATCCGAAAACTACCTTTTGGAAGGGGCGACTAGTTTTTTTTTTTATAAATTTTGACGTTCAAGTGCCTTTTTTGTGCCTAATTTAAATAAATTATTTGACATTGACGTTTTTTTTTTAAATCATTTTTTAAATTTAAAATGAAATAATGGATGCTCCTGAGATGAATAGGCGTAAACGTGTGATATGTATGTTGTTCTTGTTAGTAACCCAATCTGGTTGCCAAGTTTGGTTATAACGAAAAGGTTTAGGTTTAAATATTTTATTCTATATATAAACTTATTATAGGTAACGGTCACCGATACAATAAATTAGGCTTAAAATTATTTTGGTTTTAAATTGGTTGGGTTACACGTTCAACGGTTTTATTCTCAACTAGTTGGCTAGTAACATTGTTAGTGAATAGTTTCAATTATATTATTCGATAGTTTTGATTTAAAACCGCTGAAAGAGTTTCTATTTTTTTAATATAGGATGGTATATTATTAGCATATTATACCATAAAACTATCCATCGATTTAACATCTGTTGTTGATTACTCCATCTATACACCAACATTTTTTTACTGTACATAAAAATAAATTTACTGTAGTTTTACCTATTTTCAAACTTTACTTAAAGAAAGAAAGAATAATATTTATTTGGACACAGTTCATAAAGCACTAATAACAAAATAAAACGTGAAAATAATCATGAAGCAATAATATTGTGTGCCTCACGGCTGCGCCAAAAAGGTTCATTTCAGCATTAATGCCAGACAAATGCTGTCTGACGCTGGTTTTCTAATGAACCCCTATGGACAAGATTTCAACAACAACAAAGTTACATAAGACAGTCCCCCGGCACCCTCCACCACCCCCCGGCGCTGCCGCGGGGACAACAAGTGGCGCAACAAACTGTCCAGCAGCACAGCTGTCTGTTCAGTTAAAAAAAATTATTCTGTATAATATGTAGTATGCAAAATAATTTACATTACGCAAAACATAATTTAAATTATAAATTAATAGTCATATGACAGCTAGCACACGCCAATTTACCAACCAGTATAGTATATACCAGCCAATATAACAAGTGACGAAGAGTACCAACAGTCTCAACTTGAAAATTATTCTATTCTATATAAGTACAGACAGGCTAGACGCACTACACATTTTAGGTATGAAGAGCGCGGCGGGCTCGACTTGTCGAATTCAGTGAGCGTAACGTAGTCAGAAGATTTAAGAGTTACGCGACAGAAAGAGAGGCAACTTCTTGGTGAATATGACTGTAGGTAATTAGCGCTGTGCGACCTGAATTGCACTTTATTGTGTCGTAGTAAGAGTCGCTATTTATTTAAATGTTTTAGCGGAGTGAATCTTCTGTATTTGTACTATGTATTCTGTGGTTCTGTCAAGTGTCCACACTACTATAAATAATACATACATACATTGCAAGTAGTATAGTAGTTTGTTGCGCCACTTCTTCTTCCCAGCTAAAGCACTAGGAAGTGGTGAAGGGTGGGCGTTTTGGGTTACTGTATTATGTAATTTTGACGTTCGAAAAGTGCTGATTCTCAGTCTAGTTTAAATGAATGACTTTTGAATAGTTATTTACCTCAATATCAGCATCAACGGGTTTGAAGTCCATGCCAACATTAATGCTGGTACTGTCGCGACTTTCGCTGCCTTCCTGCAATGCTGCTAGATCCTGGAACAAACTATTGGGTTTACATCTTCTCTTTTATAGAGTTAGTCTTTGAGAATGTTCAATTTTTATCCGACTGTCCCAGATGGAGGCATTTTAAGCACTTTGGTGTAATTTTTTACCCATAGTGGGATCATTTTTAAGCAATATTGGCTCATTTTAATCGTGATATCATAATTCTAAACCATTTTACTAACGCTGGATATATTTTTTTACTTTTTAGGATAATTTTAACCCACTTTCGGGTTATTCTGAATCAATCTGAGCTCAAAATTGAGATAATTCTAAAATCCTTCTGGGGTAATTCTGAACATTACTTTATGGTCATTCTGACATGATCATAAAGTGATGCGAGTGTCATCACAGACACATGGTGTCATTATAATCACCGTTGGGGTAAATTTGACCCGCTTTGGGGATAATTTTTACCCTACTTTGGGGTCAAATTTCAGGGAACGCTTCACTCACCTCCCTTCTAACAGTGGCAGAGCTGGCGAAGTCATGCACCAGGTCGAGCAGCTCGTCGGAGTACTGCACGAACTGGTCGAAGGACTCGAACGCGGCCAGCGCGCCCGTGCGGTGGTGGCACTTCCTCATGGCGGCCGTGCACAGTTCGGCGGGAATACCTTCTGCGTCTGTACCGGATGCCAGCTCGATCTCCGATTGGCTGATTGGGATTCTGTTATAGAAGACAAAAATGTGAGTTCGAAGAAGTAATTTACATACGCAATAAGTTAAACGAGGTTAGTAGTAAAACTACGGGAATATGCAACTACGACAAAAAAACGTCCTCTAAAAAGGTACAGACCTACCCGAAACTGTACAATTTTCCCAATTAACTTTGAACCTTATGTTTTAGTCATAAAGTTGAAAATCTATTAATGAAATTTGACAGATAGTTTTTTTAGTAGTTTGATGTGCTGGCTTCTGTACAAGACATCATAGACATTCAAATTACCAATCCGGAGTCACGCGTAATCTGCTCGATTTATTTCTTAACATGCGTGACTCCGGATTTTTTATTTGTTTGTCTGTGATGACTTTTTTGTTGTAGTTGGATTTTAGTTTTATAATTTTTTTTAAAATTTAAATTATTTGGGGTTACAATAATATATATGTTTGGAAAGTGCTAATTAAGCCCTTTTATTTGATATCGGCATCATTATGTTTTTTTTGTTCATGACTTTATGTTCTCTAGAGAATGTGACGTCACATAGTGAGCGGATGAACAAGACGCTTCCAACGATACCTCATTTGTCAAATTAGTTTAGAAGTTATGAGGTAACAGATGAACATACATACATACATACCGGTCAAAATCATAACCCTCCTTTTTGCTTCGCCGTTGTCGGGCAAACAAAAAGAGTACAAAGAAACTGTTACAAAAATATTAAGTGTTTATTAGGGTTCCGTACCCAAAGCTCGTCTGTCTGTCTGTCCGTCTGTCAGCGGGCTGTATCTCATGAACCGTGATAGTTAGTCAGTTGAAATTGTCACAGACGATGTATTTCTATTGCCGCTATAACAACAAATACTAAAAACAGAATTATTTTTTTGCCGTTTTTATAGATCATGGTACGGAACCCTTCGTTCGTGAGTCCGACTCGCACTTGGCCCGTTTGTTTATATTCAGGCCACTTTACTTAGCGCTAAACATATTTAAAACATAATTCTGTCTCTGTCCACTCCAAACCATAGTCAAAAATAGACTGGAAGCCGACTCCAACATATTTGGGAAAAGGCTACTGTCCACTTCAAACCATAGTCAAAAATAGACTGGAAGCCGACTCCAACATATTTGGGAAAAGGCTACTGTCCACTTCAAACCATAGTCAAAAATAGACTGGAAGCCGACTCCAACATATTTGGGAAAAGGCTACTGTCCACTTCAAACCATAGTCAAAAATAGACTGGAAGCCGACTCCAACATATTTAGGAAAAGGCTACTGTCCACTTCAAACCATAGTCAAAATAGACTGGAAGCCGACTCCAACATATTTGGGAAAAGGCTACTGTCCACTTCAAACCATAGTCAAAATAGACTGGAAGCCGACTCCAACATATTTGGGAAAAGGCTACTGTCCACTTCAAACCATAGTCAAAATAGACTGGAAGCCGACTCCAACATATTTGGGAAAAGGCTACTGTCCACTTCAAACCATAGTCAAAAATAGACTGGAAGCCGACACCAACATATTTATGAAAAGGCTACTGTCCACTTCAAACCATAGTCAAAATAGACTGGAAGCCGACTCCAACATATTTGGGAAAAGGCTACTGTCCACTTCAAACCATAGTCAAAAATAGACTGGAAGCCGACTCCAACATATTTGGGAAAAGGCTACATACCTATTAGGGTGTCCAGTAGGCAGTATAAACTGGAAGTGAACAACGCCCAGTTCTCCTGATAACGCCAAGTGCTGGAGGCAAGTGATGTCATAAGATGTGTATGCTCTCCTGACGTATACTTCTAGAGCTGCGTTGCCTACCTGAAAAAGATAAGTAATTGTGAGTAAATTCAAAAGATTTGTTTATATATATATTTCTGCCTGAGTATAGTTCTCGATGTTTTTGGTTGGTATATTGGCGTGTGCTAGCTGTCATATGTCTATTAATTTATAATTTAGCGTAATGTAAATTATCTTGCATACTATTAAGAATCATTTTTTTAGCTGTGCTGCTGGGGAGTTTGTTGCGCCACTTCTTCTTCCCAGCTAAAGCACTAGGAAGTGATGACGGGTGGGCGTTTTGGGGGACTGTCTTATGTAATTTTAACGTTCGAAAAGTGCTGATTCTCAGCCTAGTTTGAATAAATGACTTTTGAATTTGAATTTCACACACAATGGACATCTCCAGGGACATCGCACGACATCACGCGTCTCGTCACGATGTCGCTGTACGTGTCATGTAAAGTCGGATATTCGTATAGATAATCATGGACATCCTCTGGCTAATGTGAGCGTTTATAATTTCTAACATCACGATACTATCGAGGACGTCCTTGTCCACGTCACGGCATCACGATAACACAGGGAATTAAAATGTATGGAATAAATGTATTAAATCTCCGTTAACGATAACGTTATAACGTATTTTCATATACATATTATGAGGGTTGACGATAGTATCGTGACGTAAGAAATTATGAATGCACGGCATAGAAAATCTATTGCGACAAGACATGCGTATTTTCCATCACTATTATTTAAAATCTGCCTAGCCTTTTCCCAAATATCTTGGGGTCGGCTTCCAGTCTAACCGGACGCAGCTGAATACCAGTATTTTACATGGATCGACTGCCTATCTGACCTCCACAACCCAGCAACAGGTTAATAGGATACCCCTTGGTGACTATATAGTTGTCAGACTTTCAGGCTTCTGACAACCGGTAACGACTGACAAATATCCACGAATGACAGCCGGGACCAACGGCTTATCGTGCTTTCCGAGGGACGAAGAAATCTTGATAATAATGTAAAAATAGTCACCCAAACACGGACCCACCCCGGCAAGCGTAGCTTAACCTGATGGATCGACCCATGCGGCTGTTATTACTTAGCCACGAGCTCCTCGGTTATCACTATTATTAGAGAATGTTATTGATAGAAAAATGTGTGTATAGTAAACGTTTATTCATGACTAGATTCTGCCAGCGGCTTCGCCCGCGTGATATCTTTATAAATTATAGCCTATGTTACTCAGTGATAATATAGCATTCTACTGGTGAAAGATTTTTAAAATCGGTCCAGTAGTTTTTGAGTTTATTCATTACAAACCAAACAACTAATATTTTCTCTTTATAATATTAGTGTACTCATATACATGTAATCATACCTCACAAATATATAAAAATATGCGAGCAAAGTCGAAGAAAGAAGTAAGTAAATACTTTTGACCCATTAAAGAAAATATAATTCACAAAGAAATTGTTTCTAATTAACAAATCACTGATACTGATTACGAAGTAAAAGAATAATTGAATCATGGATTTAATTATTCAATAACTAACTTGAATCAAAGCTTAACGCCCCAGGCCTTTCGTTTGATGGAAGGAATTTACTGGTAATGTCTTAATTTCTATTAATAAGGTAATTTTCTATCAAGAATTCACAGTGCTGCAATTTTAAACGAAGACAGTGCGCTTTAGGGAGAGCCACATTATAAGGTAAATTTATTTGAAGTATAAGGGCCAGCGCACTTCGGCGGACGGCGGGGCAGAGTATTTTAAATTTACCAACCTAAATTCGTAAGTATCTAATGGTTACAAGATATACAGGGTGTCAAGTAAATAGCACGACATACTGCAGGGGGTGATAGCTTGGGTCACTACCTATCAATACAACACAATATATGTTCAGCAAAATCTTACTTTTTTTTTTCACCACTGTAGGTTAAACTTAGGTGAAAAGAAAATAGTTCTGTGAAAATTTAAACAAAAAATAGTATTTCTTGAAAACATTCTTGTCTTTGATAGAAAAAAGACTTATCAATGAGTAAAGTAACTATTCACGAATAATTTGATGTAAAAAAAAGTACTAGAAAAGGATTTTTTCATTACGTGATGCTTAAAAATCTGTTTCAAGGTAGAGATTTTTCGGTATTTCGGAAAATTTTGTAAAACTGTAAATCCGTAAGATTTTGCTGAACATATATTGTGTTGTATTGATACTAGTGACCCTAGCTATCACCCCCTGCAGTATGTCGTGCTATTTACTGGACACCCTGTAGATTCTAATGCTAAGATACCGGCCACATAGCCTCAAAGAGGATTTCTCTCTGCGGTATTGAGACGCGGAGGACTAAACAAACGCAAAGTAAAATATAAAGATACTGATTGGCTACGGAAAACGGACTATCAAAAGACTGAAGATTTACTAAAATTCACTGTGTAATCCATGACATTCCTGCCACCCACACACACTCACACACACTTACACATAATCACCCACACTTTTAGGAGTATGAGGAACGGGGTGTAAAGTTCACTCATCCACCATAGAAAAGGGAGGATCCTCCAACCAGACGGGTGTTGTGTCTGGCGGGCCGACTGCCCGACTGTTGATTTCGGATAGTCTTATCTATGTCGTTCGCGCGGTAAACTCTAATTGCGCGATGCAGGATTTGTGGGACGTCATGTCTTTGATGCGTAGTTAGTATGTGGCGGTGTAACCGCTACACACTCACCTCTTCACCTTAATATAACCCCTTAAAATTATAAAAAATAAACTTCACATTCACAACAAATGAACCACCAACTTCTGCGATGAATGTACCTTTTTATTTAGAAGTAATAATATTGTGAATTATTTTGAGCATAATTCGCGTATATCCTGCTAATACTGCACTCATGCGCCAAAGTATTATCTGCATGGCCCCAACTATATTTATTTATTATTAAGGCTCATCAACCACACAAACACAAACATTTACAAATAACAGAGAACAGAGACATAGGCTAGTGTTTACGTCAATCACAGACGTGCACAGCATTCAAAAATTCATATAGTGTGTCTGAATTTTTAGTCGAAAAACTTGTCTGACATTAATTTTATTATAGGTAATTTCTATTGATTAAAAGTAGTAATGTGACTAAAATATTTGTACGCCAATATATTATAAGGCTAAACATGATTGGACTATAATGTAATTTATTATCATCTTGCATGCTCTTGTATGTATGAGGAGCTCGTGGCTAAGTAATAACTGCCGGCACGGGTCGATCCGTCAGGTTAAGCTACGCTTGCCGGGGTTGGTCTGTGGATGGGTGACCATCTTTACGTACCGAGACTCCTCCGTGCCTCGGAAAGCACGTTAAGCTGTTGGTCCCGGCTGTCATTCGTGGATCTTTGACAGTCGTTACGGGTCGTCAGAAGCCCGAAAGTCTGACAACCAGTCTTACCAAGGGGTATCGTATCACCCAATTACTGGGTTGTGGAGGTCAGATAGGCAGTCGCTCCATATAAAATACTGGTATTCAGCTGCATCCGGTTAGACTGGAAGCTGACCCCAACGTAGTTGGGAAAAGGCTAGGCAGATGATGATTCTCTTGTATGTATATACCATGTTTATACAAATAAATAGATCTTATGTTATCTTATCTTTTCTGGTATGTATTTTTGTATGCACGTGTTTCTGGGCCCAATAGCCATTATTTCTTTATTTCTAAACAGTTTTAAGAATTTTGCAGGTCCTGTGACAATGGAGGAAGAGTTCGAATTCAAACCGTTCAGCGACACATACAGGATGATTACGTTCGCAATGAGTGTCGGTATGATATACCCGAATCCAAAGACCGACAGATGGAGACTGGCTAGTATACGTAAGATTCAAAAGTCATTTATTCAAACTAGGCTGAGAATCAGCACTTTTCGAACGTCAAAGTTACATAAGACAGTCCCACAAAACGCCCACCCTTCACTCTCTCTCAATGGCTTGTTTTATTTTATTTTTCCGGCTATCCTTTGTCCATGACCAAGAAATAAACGTAGTGTTTTGAAGTCTGTTTTGAATTAAGAGCGTTTATATTGAAAGTTGGCAACGTCGCAAATAGATGTCAAATATTTCGCTGTTTTGATTAATTTGGCAATATCACTGTATGGACTTGCGACGTTGCCCACTTTAAGGCGCTACACCGAGCTAAGTGGCGCCCTCATTGAATAAAAAATCGTAGCATAGCATAGAAAATAAATTTAAAAAAATGGATTCTTGGAGTTTGTAACAAAGAGGATAAAGTATTTTTACGTTGTTCCATTTTTTTATGGAACAACGTAAAAATACTTTTCATCCCACCATCTCGGAAAGAGTATTTTTAATCTTCAGTATCTGAGTGGAAAAGCCGTTTTTATTCTCTAGAGGATAAAGTAAATTGAATTTAGAACATCGTGTGCACTAAGTTTGTGAATTAAAAAAAACATTAAACCTATTTACTGCTACCTCTATGGTGCCGAATATATCATACAACTTTTTTTTAATTTGTTAAAAACTCAGACTCGGAACCTTCTTGGTGTTCTTTTTTCAATTTGCTTTGTACGCGGTTCTTTACGCGGCATTTTTTCACGTCATTGTTAAACCTTAGGTATATTAAAAACAAGAAAATACCTAAACTGAAATAAAAGTGTACCTATCTTGTGATTGTAAACGTTTTTTTTTTTGCATTTAGTCATTTCCTCGCTGAGGTGGAATGAAAAGTTACGTGTTGCACTCGAGTGCAAAGATTTTTCACCTCGTGCTCTTTTGATTCCCTCGCTAACGCTCAGGATTCTAATTTTGAATCACTCGCTGCGCTCGTGATTCAATTTTAGAATCCTTCGCTTGCTCGGTCATCAAAATTGAACACGCGGTTAAAAGGCAACTTTGCACTCTTGTATAACAAATAACTATTATCCTCTATGCTATGCTACGATTTTTTATTCAATGACGGCGCCACTTAGCTCGGGGTAGCGCCTTAAGTATAAACGCTCTTAACGTGTGTGGGATGAATTAGCACAAGTATTCGAGCCATGACTTGTGACAGACTTTGACAAGTATATCGGGACATGTATGGCTACGACAAGCCCCGATTCACGGACGTAAAAATATCGCGGACGGATTTTATCGCGCACTTGATTTTTAAGAGCCGAGCGTTGAGAATCCAACGCGTTAGGACGCTCTCTCGTCCCAGCGCGTTTGAAAAACTCACTGTTAGATTTTCAACTCTCGGCGCTAAGTAAAGCTTTGAAAATCCAGTGCACGAAAAAAAATCGTCGCCGATTTTATTACATCCGTGCGAACGTGGGCTTAAGGTAATTTCTTCAAAGGAGCCCGCGAAATTGAAATTTTCAATTGTAGCTTTTGTGTGATAGTTTAAGGTCTGTTTCAAAAGTGTCACATTTAAATGTAAACACATAGTTCATTTAACGCACCTGTGGATACCAATTTGTAGTGACACTAACAAATTAAGTGCTTTAATTTGATAAATTGAATATTATAAAATAAAACATTTAATTCAGACAAAACCCATAAGTATTACATAAAATAAAATTTTCACTATACTGCAACATAATACATGAAAATATAATAAAATATCAATGCAATTAAAATGGGTACTGATTATAAAGTTCACAGAATTCAAATTAAAATAAAATGTCAAATGCAATTAAAATAAACGAATGAGTAATACAAATTAAACGGGTCACAGAATCGAAATTAAAATGGTATGTCTTCTAAGAGTCACAGAATTAATATTAAATAAAAACACCCGGAATTTTAATTTTTAAATTCCCATAAAGATGATTTTCATTTTACAATTGAGGTTAATTTTATAACCTCTATTTTCGTCGATGATTTTTCACTTACAATGTAATAATGTTATCCAAACAATAATTGTTGGAAAATATGGTGAGATATAAAGTTGAAACCTTCTAAATACAGATGAATGTGTTATTAATTCCCTGACTGAGTTATTGCGTAAGAATTTAACCTGAACAGGGTTTGTTTAATGTAATAATGTTATCCAAACAATAATTGTTGGAAAATGTGGTGAGATATAAATTTGAAACCTTCTAAATACAGATGAATGTGTTATTAATTCCCTGACTGAGTTATTGCGTAAGAATTTAACCTGAACAGGGTTTGTTTACCCCTTAAACTGATAGTTTTGAAACAGACTATAACTATACGAAGTATTATTTCTTTTTCTGTGCCCCAGGATTAATATATCAATATCTACTCTCTTCCAACAGCTATATTAGTGACCTCCATATCACCACTAGCTATCATGATCTTCATTGACATGTTCAAATGCATGCTGATCATGGATATAGTGAACATTATCAGACATAGCACTGTGGTGGGGCCGTTTCTTGGTGGATTTTTTAAGGTAAGTGAATTCAGTGAGATTGAAGTGACAGACCATAAAGAATTATACACTTAAACCTTCCTCATGAACCACTCCGTCCATTGGTGGAAACCGTATGAAAATCAGTTCGGTAATTTTTAAGTTTATCGCGTTCAGACAAACAGACGCGGCGGGGAGACTTGTTTTATAATATGTACCCGCCTCTGTGTGTGGTTAGACCACCTGTCTTAGACCAAGAGGTCCGGGGGTTCGATTCCCAGTGGGGGCAAAATTTTCTGCTCAGTTTTGTTGGTGGTAGGGCTTGATCTAAGTCCGCCTGGCTAGCTACCACCATCTTATCTAAGTCTGTCGCCATAACAACAATGTAAACAGCATTGAGAGTGAAGATAGCCAGTTCCTATGTGGTTGAGGATTCCGGGTGAAGCTCGCTTCCACCTTCGGCCTGATCATCGCTTATTATCAGGTGAGACGCAGACCAAGAGCTTCACCATTGTGGTAAAAAAAATACTGTAATGGTAGTGATACCTATCAGGACTGTCAAGTCTCGCAAATTCATTTACTATTTATCTATACGACTTTTCTTCACAGATGATCCTAATGTACCACAAACGAGTCCAAGCCAAGGAGATCCTGGACGAAATAGACCGTGACCACTACGTCATCAACGAATTCTCCGAAACTTACAAGGATATAGCGCGCGCTTCTATCAGGAACAGCCAAGTATACAGCGAACGTGGCTGGGTTATCACTGTAACTACGTGTGTCATGACATTTCCAGTTATTGCTATTGTATTGAATATTTATAACTTTACGTTTAAATCGGAGCCTGAGAAGTATATGATACATGATCTGCAGAAACCATTTGCTGCACCGGAAGCGAGATTTGCGTCTCCTTATTTTGAGGTACAGTCAAGTCTGTCAGTCTTCAAATTATTTTTTTATCAAGTCAGAACACATAATACCTTTTGAGGCTACGGCACTGGGACACGGTGGAGGTCTGCCCGGCTTGGGCAGAGCACCACCGTGTCCTCGTGGAGGCGATCGGTGGCGGGGATCTCTCGCGTCCGGCCCTGGTCGAGGCCATGGTACGGAGGTATCTTAACAACTAGTGATTGGAGCCTCCTTTTAAGCAAATAGGTCTGTGTTAGGAGACTCCGCTCTTCCAATATCAATAAGTTCCATTTACTTGATTTATTTTTGTTTGTATTGTGAAATAATTCGGTGATCATGTCATAGAAGCATGGCACAAAAGGGAGGAGGCCATCAGCAGTGTGTGGAACACGGCTGCCAGTGAACATAATGATGGCGATTAAACATTTCAGATAATGTTTCTATATATGTTCTACTGTTCAATTCTCTACGTGGTCAACTTCATCGGTTACGACGGCTTCTTCGGGTTATCGATCAACCACGCCTGTCTGAAGATGGACATGTACTGCAGAGCTTTGGAGGAGGCCATGGTGGCTCCCGAAGAGGAGGTTTGTGGGAGAGTTATTGGGGTTATCAAGGAGCAGTGTCGTTTGTTCAAGTAAGACCTATGATCAAGTTACTACAGTTCGGCCGCCGAGAGGATACGTTCTTGACAGCTGTCAGTTTCATGTGTTTTGCGAATTTGATCCTTATTACTACTAGAAATTATCCAACTGACAAGAACATATTCTCTCGACGACCGCAGCCGGACTGTAATTCAAGCTCCGAAGACAAACTGAAGCGAGTCCGCGGGATGCGGGACGAAATTCGCTCGCCCCGATTGTGCCAATTAAGTTGTTTGGAGGTGACAAGAGTTACAGTGGAGTTTCTTGCCCATTCTTCTCCATACGAAAACTACCTTTTGGAAGGTGCGGCTAGAAAATTTTGAGGTTCAAAAGTGCCTTTTATGTGTATAATTGAAATAAATTATTTGACTTTGTGTTCAAACTGGCACGAAAAGTGGTGTGACTACCTAAACAAAGGGTGTTTTTATATACGATACTATACGACGATATTATCGTGGTCGTCTACGGCATCACGATAACACAGGGAAGTAAAATGTGTGGAAATATAATGTGAAGACGCTTTTAAATTTCCGACTACCATAACGTTATCACGTGCACGTATTTCCATACATTGTATTTCCCTGCCGTGGACGTCCACGATCATAACGTCACGGACTCACGTTAGTGATAAAAGCGAACCATCGACGCGCACAATCTTGTGTTCCGCATCCCGCGCAAGACTCGTCTCATTTTAGCCAGATCTTTAAACCGAGATGGCGCCATGATGTTTTTTCTTTTACAGATATGTAGATATAATTCAAGATACTTTCAACATATGGCTGGGCATTATATTCATAGCTACTATGATACAAATATGTACTTGTTTGTATCATATTACTGAGGTATGAATACTATTTCTTTTTACATGACGGTCACTGTCGACTTCTAGAAGAATCGCACATTTCTATCATTGCGTGTTTGTATGAAATTTTCTCTGTTGTGATATCTACTGAGGTCTCAAATTGTCATATTACGTCAGTCAAAAGTTTTGAAAAGACTTTTCGAATGGCAGAGTTGTTAATCTATAATTTTGTAATCATGGCAATACAAAAAAGGCAAGTACTTCCATGGTTGTAACAGCTCTATATTAGATCTCATGATCGGACGTTCGTATTTCCGAAGATTGACGATGATTACCGAAGCGCAAACTTTCCTTGGGATATCTGTACTTTAATCGATTGATGAAGTTATGTCTTCTTAAGTCAAAAACCGAGTATTGATTCGGGTTTAATATTGAACATAGAAGAGGGGCATTTGCTTTAATTTTTTTAAATCAGAATATTGCTTGCTCATTGCGTGTTGGCGATTTTAGACCAATAAGTCTAAGTTTCGAGTTTCTTCACGATATTTTTTCACCGTTAATACTTTTATCTCCAGGGCTACGGCTTTGACTTACGGTACATGATATTCGTAACTGGGGCCGTAATACATATTTATCTGCCGTGCCGTTACGCAGCCAAATTGAAATCCATGGTAAGTAATCCAATACTCTTCTTCTCCTCTCATATCGGTAACATTGTCGCGATAAAGCGAACTACACTTCGTTCGGTGCGTGACTGTAGTGTGAAGTGTAGTTCACCTGTAGCCGTGAGGGAGGGGGGTATTGGGGAGTGTGGAGGGACGGTGATTGTTAGTAATTGGAGGGGGATATTGTTGTTTTATATTTTGTGATTACTTGAACTCACACACTGACTTATTATTAGTATTACTTGTTAAAATGTTAGGAATATCGTATAATTTTACAATGTTTGTAAGTATGTGAGCACCATGCATCTATCACATAATTAATTTATGTCATTCCTTCATTTTTCATTCTTTTTACCTATCGTGGTATAGTAATCTTATTCTAGGTGCATTGTCTTCACATATAATTATATAATTACTGTATACAAGATATAATGATTTTTTTTTAAAGAGTAACGCTGTAGTTTCTTGCCCATTCTTCTCCATACGAAAACTACCTTTTGGAATGGGCGACTAGAATCAAATATTATTATTTTTTGTAAATTTTGACGTTCAAAAGTGCATAATTGAAATAAATTATTTGACTTTGACAGTAAACTTAAGGGGTATTCTTCCAAGAGTGGGGGGGGGAGGTGTTTCTTAAATTTTGGTCAAATTTGTATTTCTCAACAAATAAACGCTTTTTTTTGGATATTCGGGGGGGGGGGGGGGGGGGGGCTACAGTCTGTGCTGTTGTAATTTAGTTTATTGTGGGGCTATTTTAATCAGTTTTTTGTCAGTCGGTGGAGACATCGAACCGCATCTACAGCAGCGGCTGGGAGCAAGTGGATGACCAGCGAGTGAGGGGGATGATACTCTTCATGGTGGCGCGCGCGCAGGCGCCTATCGCGATCACGGCGTTCAATATGCTGGCTTTTGATATGGAGCTTTTTACTTCGGTAAGTGATTTGAATGCAAGTTAATGTCTTTTCTTTGTAAGCTTCGATTAACAATAGCACTAGATTAAGGATTAGGAACAAAAACACATGGCTCAAGTGGCCGCGGTTGCATATAACTTGATTATAAACCTTAACACACAAACATAAAGTTTGTTATCGTTTGCAATACTTATATTTACTAGTTCGATTGAAAAGTATAAGAGTAAAAATATGTATTTATGGAAAAATAAAACATGATTTCTAAGGAATAAGGTTACGCTGCTGCGGCTGCAGAAAACCTCAAGCGGCGTAAGTATAATAACCTTACTGGTAATTATATTTTCGAGCCGTTTGGGGTTGAAACCCTCGGGCCGTGGGGTCCGAGTGCTCACGGCCTCTTCAATGATATCTCAAAACGGCTATTTGACACTTCCCGTGACCCAAGGGCTGGTTTTAACCTTGGGCAGATGCTAAGCATTGCCATACAACGTGGCAATGCGGCCAGTCTCTTGGGCACACTACCAGTCGACAGCGATGCGGATGAATTTTTTAGTTAAGTTAGTATATAATTTTGCTAATTTTATGTCTATACTTATATAATAAATGCGATGGCACATAATAACAAAAAAAAAAAAGTAATAAGGTTGAAAAAACTATGTTGCAAAATAAGACCACAACATTATTTGTGGTCTTCACGTTTTTAGTACCAAAATTATCCCAAACCCATTGAAAATGGTAAATTTACAACAGGGGTCATAAGTTATGACACGGGGGGCCCGTTAAACTATGGCCGCACCCCATGTGAGCTGGTAAAATTCCCCATTGAAAAAAAATACAACAAATTTTTAAATTTAAATTACCACATAAACAGACTCAGTACGATTCTTAACAACACCTTCACGGATCAGACAGGGTTTTTGTTACACGTGAAGCTCCCCCACTTTGGTTTATTATCTTGTAATAACGAGAATTAACGAATAAATATTTGTTTCAGATCTTGCAGTCATCCTACTCGATGTTTACGCTTTTGAGATCATAACTATTTTCACTGTTATGTAACACGCCTTTGGCAATTGTTTTTATTAAACACACAGTACACCATTTTGACATAAATAACCGAGTAACGCTTTCAGAGTTTCTATGCCGCCCTATGGGCATCTGACTTGGTTTCACATGCCGTCGAGAAATATCTCTCAGGCATGCCGGTTTCCTCACGATGTTTCCCTTCACCATTTTCGAAGCAAGTGATAATTATACAATACGCACATGAATCCGAAAAGTCAGAGGTGCGTGCCTTGGGTTCGAACTCGAGACCTATGACTTGGCAGTCCGACAGTCACAACACTAGGCTATCACTGCTGATATTTGGATAAAATAATAGCGTTATTTATTTGCTGCAATAAAAAGATTTCTCTCTAAAGATATATGTTTTACTAAGCAAGTTTTTTTTGTAAAAATGTTATATTTTGCGTTAAAATTTAACACTTCATAAGTATCCAGTGTCGATGAATCTCACGTTAAAGGACCTTCCTAGCAAGTAACATGCAAGTATATCAATTGCAAGTTTCTTATGAGAAATATTATCTTGTAAGTAACTGTGTGCAAGTATTTTCCGTGCAAGTTTCTTGCAAGTACAGATATCCCAAGAAAATTATGCGCTTCGGGAATCATCGTCTAAATTCGCAAATAAAACACGATAATGAGATCTATTAAAGAGCTGTTACAACCATGGAAGTTTATTACGTGCAAGTATCTTGCTTGCAAGAAAGTATCTTACATACTAAAAAACTTTTCCCTATCTCTCTATATATATCTCTTTATATATATATTTTTTTTTTTTAAATAAATCGTACATTATATCGAAGATGGACGTCTCAGATAGGATAAGTTTCTGCAAGTTTTCTGGATGGAAGTCGTGTTCATACATTGCGACTGCCAATAGGACTATTGACTCCATATGACAGTACTTATTATTACTTGCAAGGGACTTTTGTGCAAGTATTGTTCGTGCAAGTATATTATCTGCAAGTATACTGCGTGCAAGTAAGTATAATGTGTGCAAGTTTCTTGCAAATATGTTTCATTCGTGCAAGTATGATAACTTATATTCCTATGACTTACCGCAACATTAATATGATAGAAGAAATCGTACATTATATCGAAGGTGGACGTCTCAGATAGGTTAAGTTTCTGTAAGTTTTCTGGATGGAAGTCGTGTTCATACATTGCGACTGCCAATAGGACTATCGACTCCATATGAAAGTACTTATATTACTTGCAAGTGTCTTATGTGCAAGTATTGTTCGTGCAAGTATAATTGTCTGCAAGTATACTGTGTGCAAGTAGTTTGCGTATAAGTATAATGTGTGCAAGGTGCTTGCAAATATGTTTCATTTATGCAAGTATGAAAACTTATATTCCTATGACTTACCGCAGCGTTAGTATGATAGAAGAAATCGTGTAGTATATCGAAGATGGAGGTCTCAGACAGGATAAGTTTCTGCAAGTTCTCTGGGTGGAAGTCATGTCCGTACATGTCGACTGCCGATAGGAAGATGGATTCCATTTGATTGTGACGTAACTCGTACGCTGGTTGGTGGGCTGCGATGAGGACCTGCAGAGAAAATAGTAATTTATTTATTTAGATTAAAAAAATCGATTTTCACCAGCATTTTCTGTTTGTTAGGTCTGTTACCAAAATATCGAATAAACGTGTAAATAAACTGTGTAAAAACCTTCATTGTATGATTGAGCAAGAATTTAAGAGTTGAACAAGCCTTTAAATTCTTGCGCAATCACACACTGAAGGTTTTTACACAGTTCAATTAGTAACATATTTATCTATATTTAGAAAGTTTCAACTTTATATTACACAATTGTTGTTCAAATCATCGAGGAAAATTGAACTTATAAAATTAACCTCAATTATGAAATGAAAAAACATTTTTAAGGTGATTTATATTTATAATTTCAGGTTTAATTATTAGAATTATCAAATCAAAGCACCTAATTCGTATAAATACTTATTTTCATTAATATTTATTTGGTAAGACTTTATTCATATCTATGGGTGATGCTTTAATTAACTTTGGAACATAAACCAAAATGCAAAATAAATTTGAACGATTTTTGAATCGAAAATGCTACCCTACATTCCATTTTCGATTGAAAAAACGTTCGAATTAACGTTACGTTTACGCCACCTGTTCGGATCTCTTATTTCAACTGTACGTAGTTTAGATTAAGGAATGTTATCGAACGATTCATCAATATTAACCTCTCGATAACTAGACAAAGGTGACAATAATTACCTGTCTCGCTCTCAAAGCCACTCGGCTATGTTCGGCTCTGTGCAACGAAGTGAGCTCGTTGAGGGTAGTCGCTAACTCATCTGTTAGACCAGGCTCGTTCGACCATAAATGGTCGATCAGAAGAGTTACCTGTGAGAAAAATATACGTTTAGTTCAAGGAATGTTTGGTAATTTTTTTCTGAAAATCTGGAGTTATGTTTTTCTATTCAATTAGATTAATGTACTGTTCTGAAAAGTGGGGATCGTAAATGAGCAGACATGCATAACACCCATTTCCAAGATAGCCATTTATAGAATATTTTTCACGAACGTGAATGGAACCTGCGACATTAAAGAAGACAGTCGCTTATCAAACATTTAATACGTCATTATACTCTTTTGTCTTTAAATATTTGAGAACATAAATAAAAAATTTCAAGCTAGCACTAAAAATGTATCCACAAAATTATGGGTGTTAATAGGGATGTTGACTGGGAAAAAAAAAACTATTTAGTCCGTCTGTCAGATAATAAAAAAATATTAGACGTATTTTTTGCTTTATCATATTAATAAAAAAATACTTAGATAAAACGCATTCAAGTTGGGGAGTGGGGGTCGCTACGTCACAAGTCAGTATAAATTCTAGCGGGGAGTGACGTCACGCCACATTTTAGCGTATTGCCTACTCAATGTATTGCCGTAATATTTTGATTACGTACAAAAAAAGACAAAAAAACGTGTCCAATATTTTTTAATAATCTATCTGACGGTCAAAATAAAATTTTTGGTCAACAGCTCTATTGTGACTCCGTCAACGAAGACGGGACTCCAAGTTAATTTTTCATTTTTTTTTTACAAATCTTAAAATTTCAATAGATTTACCAGCAAATTCTTCTTAGCCACTTGGTTATGTGAGAATATTATGTTCGAAACTTGCTGCATGTCGTCCTTGTAGCGATCGCGGAGAGCCACCACGCATTTATCGTAAGAACCTGTAAAACAATACATTAGAATAAATTGTTCGAGTCATTAGGCTCCTTTTTGTTTTGTTTGGGAAATTATCAAATAACTTCTTCCGCTCTTGGTTGGAGCGGGAGGGCGTGTCAGACTCTTATTGACTAAAACCCACCCGTGTTCCTTCTGTTGCCTGTGCAATGCCAGGGGGCCACGGTATCCCTTTCGTACTTACTCGCAACCCCGGCAGGCATCGGTCCTAGCGGACCCCGCCAGTTGTGACATCTCTTTGAGGCGCGCGTTTAACACAACACGCCATCGTTCATCGGTCGCGGTAGGTATTGTTCGTCGAGTCATTGAGATCCTTACGTTCCGAGTTGAGCTCCACGATTACTGACAAATGCTTGCACTGGACAGGTCCACTCAAATCGGTGTGGTGCTTTCCTCAAAAGACCATTTCAGACACTAATCTACATGGTCCTCATATGGCCTGACCAAGATTATGTCTGGACTTTAAAAGTGACTGTGACCTCTGAGTTTGTTCCGGCCTTTCTTCTCAGAGTAGTCAGATAGGAAACGCCGACTAATTTCATCTAGCTAATTTTTAATGTTTTTTTTTTAATATGACGTGTAATGTGATTCCGATATCCTATTTACAGAATAAAAATTTCATTTAATTTCAAATAATCGCTTATACTAGAAAGCTTCATATGTTTGCGTGTAGCTGTAGAGATTCAAAGTACCTACCGAAAGTAGATTTCAACTAAGAATTTAGACTTCCTGACATTTTTTTTTCTTAGTAAATAAAATACCGACTCACCTAGTTGGAAATGACTTTCCACTTGGTAATAAAGCTTTAGTAGATCATGAACAGCTGCCTTCATCCTGCCTCGAATACCGTTCCTGAATAAAAAATATTTTTTTAAATTCAAAATTCTAGTCATTTATTCAAACTAGGCTGAGAATCAGCACTTTTCGATCGTCAAAGTTACATAAGACAGTCCCCCGGCACGCCTACCCTTCACCACTTCCTAGTGCTGCAGCTGGGTAGAAGAAGTGGCACCACAAACTCCTCAGCTGCACAGCTGTCTATTTAGCTAGAAAAACTTGATTCTATACAAAAGTACTTATGCAAAATACTAATTTTAATAAAAATAATACAGTATGTACCATCAAAGAAGTTCATATCTATACACCGTAAGGACTATTTCTGCTTGCAGCGCTCGGCCGCTATAGAGGCCGGGGCGGTAAGAGATGTGGCCATCGTGTTTATGAGATTTTGTTTTCAAACTGCTTAGATATGAAGTTCTTCGATAGTATGTCTAATCAGTGGCGAATCCAGGATTGTCATTTGGGAGTGGTTTGACCCCGGTGAGGGTTGGTTTTAGCAAAATGAACACTAAAAAAGCACGCAACATTTTATTTTACCTAACGCATAACAAATTCCTCAATGACTTCGTTAGGTTTTAGACTACCAGAGATATCTCGGTGAATCTCATAGTATCTCATAGTACGAAAATACGCGCTTTGACGTGGAGTTGCGGAAACCAGCCCGTATTACCTATTACCTATCGCGGTGAATATACATGGCGGCCAAACCAGGCAGCGTGAGTGGCGAGCGGATTCAAAATTTGTCACGTACACAAAACATCTTATAGAAATTTAAGAGGGAACAGGGCCCGCGATTCTCCATACAAACGTATTCCCGTTTTTTTTCCTGAATAATGCCTCTAGAGCTGTCATTTTTTTTGTATAAAATCAGGTGCTCTGTAGGCATGTCCCTGTCATTTCCTTTTTTTCAGCAATTAATGAGTAAGGAAACTATGACCCTCCAAAAATTACAAAAATGCCCCATTTTTACCGCCGTGATTAGAGGACTACCAGACTAATTCGGAAAAGTTTTTAGCATAAAAGAAAATAATAGGAACCTAGACATACTCTTTCTTAAAATTTTAATGTAAAAAATTATTAAATCGGCTTAGTTTTCGAGGAGAAAAAAGGAGAATGCCAAACGTCGTTTTCGTCAAAAAAAATGTGATATAATCGGTCTGAGCTGCAGTTGTCCCTATCGCACTTTACGGGGTTTAACTCGGTTTTTCGGGCGCAGCGCGACGGCAATAGTTTCTTCAAATACCTATTTTTCAAATTCCTCGCAGCCCCTGTTCCCTTTTAATACGTGAAAACGTATTTAGGATAATTGCTGCTAAAAAGTTTAATTAGAATAATATCAAGTTCACTTTAAGATTTGTCACGGAAGAACACAGATGCTTTTGGAGGGGGGAGCCTTGAGCCCTTTAGATCCGCCACTGTGTCTAATAAAGCTTATATTCCCCGAGAGAAGAGAGGCAGTTGCAGTAAGTATCGATTATGATAAGATTATGATTATAACATAATATTCTAATCGGGATGTTTGTTGACGTGTGCGTTAATTTCGGGACATGTTGTATTTCGTATCGATACGGGACTTACCTATATCTTTGCACTAGAACGACGAGAGCTTGGGTACTCATGAAGAACACGTCTCTGTCGGCCCTCTTTGCTAAAGATGCTGCATGGCTGTAACAAAAAAAAAACATTGTAATATTCGCATCGATTGCTCTTTGAGAAAAGAGTCAACATTTTCCTGATATATTTTCCTTTAACCTGGAGATAGGAAATGGTCAAGTAGATTTTGAAGAAAAGTGAGCAATAACTTTTCGAAATTCGAGCAAGAACGCACAATATTCCACAATAGAGAATTTCCCGGCCCTTATTTCTCATCCCGGGATCTAGGTTGAATTACATTTACATTCCCAAAAATATCGGGATAAAATTGTTGGGGTCCCAGGTTTCGAGATCCTGGGATCGGACACTATCTCATCTGAATTCCCTGAAAGGTATGCGTATGTAGAGGTAGGTGTATCTATAACACACTCTTAATTTGTCAGTAAGAGTTTTAGCTTACGTTAGCACGGACGTAATAAAATGGCTGAACTGTATTTTCAACGCTCTGCTTATCGCCGAGAGTTGAAAATCCAACAGTGTGTTTTTTCAACGCGCTGGGACGAGAGTGCGGCCCAACGCGTTGGATTCTCAACGCTCAGCTCAACACCGAGAGTTGGAAATCCAGTGCGCGATATAAAATCCCGCCGGGATATTTTTACGTCCACGGAGTCTACTGATACTAAAATTGACATAGACATTAAGCAAATAAACGTCAAATATTTCGCTGTTTTGATTCATTTGTCTAATTAGTGAACTAAAATATTGATTATGAAATGATCATTATTAATAGAGCAGCGGTGGCCCAGTGGTGGCGGCCCCGACTTACGAACAGTAAGTCGTGGGTTCGAACCCAGACAGGCGCATTACTTTGTGTAATTTATTTCATCACCACTGCTCTCAAAACGGTGAAGGAAAACATCGTGAGGAAACCGGCATGTCCTAGAACCAAAAATTCGAAGACATGTGACATCTACCAATCCGCACTGGGCCCGCGTGGTGGATTATAGCACACTCCCTCTCATTGAGAGGAGGCCGTGTCCCTGCAGTGGTAACGTTATAGGCTGATGATGATGATTATTATTAATAACGTAACTCGCTGTTCAACTATTTAGTTTTAGATGTAAAAAAAAGTATTTGGAAACTTTCCAAAATCATAATATTCTAGTTCACTAATTAGCCATCTTTCATATTTCTATACAGTAATATTACCTAGTAATTAATCAAATCAGCACGCTCTTAACTGAGCACAAAATACCTTAGTCACCAAATTACTTACTGGTCAATAACGCTGGCGATCTGCTGGCTAGGGAACTGTGCGAGCACACTGGTGATATTTCTTTCATACAACGCCATTAGTTTGCGAACCTTCTTCTCTACTGCGATGGGAATACGGCCGGACGTCGATGATAGTACCTGGAGAAGAGAAGTATTTAAGTTTAAAAAATATTTGATGAGCTACACAATAGTGTTGCGGGAAAGTCGGAAAGGGATACCGTGGCCCCTGGCAACGCACAGGCAACTGAAGGAACACGGGTGGGTTTTAGTCAGTAAGAGTCTGACACGCCCTCCCGCTCCGCCCAGAGCGGGAGAAGTTATCAAAAATAAAGATACAAAAAGGCTACACAATAGTATTTTAAGTGCTCACAATTTATGGATCTTTTAGCTGTCCGAAATAAAATGATTTTATTTACACACATACATAACATCACGCCTGTAATCCTCGGAGGGTTTTGCAGAGGTGTACCTATAGTACTCCCACATTTCGCCAGTTATGTTTAAGTCCCATGTAATAGGGGGCGAGCCTATTGCCATAAACCGGGCACAAATCCAGACTCCGTGCTGCTACTGAGAAATTACTGATGGAAAAACCCAATAACAGTAACTTTGCCCGACCTGGGAATCGAACCCAGGACCTCATGCTCAGCAAGACCAACGAGGTAGTCAGGTAGAGGTAGGGAAGTAATTTTATTTATTATTGATTTATACTCCTCCGAAGTT
The DNA here is from genome assembly GCA_963853775.1 of Xanthia togata. Classification (NCBI taxonomy): domain Eukaryota; kingdom Metazoa; phylum Arthropoda; class Insecta; order Lepidoptera; family Noctuidae; genus Xanthia; species Xanthia togata. The sequence continues at coordinate 4,844,343 of OY970817.1, read as the reverse complement.
AAACTGGCGTTACATCAATTCCTTACCTCTTGCAACTCCAACAGTGGCAACGAAGGGTCTCGTAGACTCTGCATGAACTTCTCAACCACTTCGCGGAGACGTGGTGTGTTGTACGGCTCCGGAAGGCAGTAACCTGGCCAAAAGATAATATTTTATTTACAAAGATAATTAGGAAAGAACGCTTGGGAAAAGGTCATAAGTACGCCCATGATGATCCATTGCCTCTCCACAGAATTAACCATGACAGCTTAATTTGACCATGTTGGTCCATGATGGCCCATTTTCTCTTCACACAATGGGCCACGATGGCCCATTTTGAGGTCTTACCTCGAGCACGTCTCTTAGCTTCAGAATTGAATCTTTAAGTTTCTCCGACAGGTTACAGTTATGTTCTATGGAGAATAGTCTCTCGTACAGTATTGACGTTGTTACTAAAGATGACTGGTGCCGTCCACACAGAACTAACATAGTGGCCATAGTCACGAGCGTATCCGGGCCGGTGGGTAATAGTGGCCCACGATGGCCCTATTACCCTTCACACAATAGGCCAAGTGGTCCACGACCCATTGTCCCTCAAGACATTTGGCCATCGTAGATCATTATTGCCCATTTTCTCTTAAGGCGCTACCCCGAGCTAAGTGGCGCCCTCATTGAATGAAAAATCGTAGCATAGCATAGAAAATAAAGATAAAAAAATTGAATCTTGGAGTTTGTTACAAAGAGGATAAAGTATTTTTACGTTGTTAAAACAGGACTCAAAGTGTTTTGTATCCAAAGTAGATAGCAAAAGTGTCAAAAGTGGCCGTTTTTGACACTTTTGCTATCTACTTTGGATATCTCTTTGTAACAAACTCCAAGATTAATTTTTTTTATCTTTATTTTCTATGCTATGCTACGATTTTTTATTCAATGAGGGCGCCACTTAGCTCGTGGTAGCGCCTTAACAGAATGGTCTAGACCAAGGCTAATTGGGCCGCCAAAAGCTAACAGCTGGCGATAGTCTTTTGAGAACAAATTTCAGGTCTTCCAACCAGGTTTAAAAATATTTTGACTTGATTTTACTATCGACCTCAGATTTGTCGCCATAGATTGATGTTTTTAACATAGAAACCTCTTCAAAGGAAGGTATGAGTGTTTTTTTTTTACATTATTCAAACTATGATTAAGTTTTGTTTAATTTAATAGCTAATCTACACAGTCCTCATAAGGCCTGACCAAGATTATGTTTGGACTTTAAAAGAGACTGTGACCTCTGAGTTTGTTTCGGCCTTTCTTCTCAGAGTAGTCAGATAGGAAACGCCGAACTCATCTAGCTAATTTTTAATTATTTTTTTAAGATAACGTGTAAAAGTGATTTCAATATCCTATTTACAGAATAAACAAGGTCATTTCATTTCATTTAGGTATCTACCATAACTGTAAGCAAGTTTTACTAGTTGCCCCGTCACAAGTATGTATAAAATCTACATACTCGTGACGTCATGGCACATTTTAACTCAATGTATCGCCGTAATCTTATGATAACGTAAAAAAAGAAAAAATACGTGTACGTTATTTTTTCATAATCTACATGACGGATAAAAAACATTTTTTTAGTCAAAATTCAAAAGTCATTTATTCAAACTAGGCTGAGAATCAGCACTTTTCAAACGTCAAAATTACATAAGACAGTCTCCCAAAAACGCCCGCCCTTCACCACTTCCTAGTGCTTTAGCTGGGAAGAAGAAGTGGCGCAACAAACTCCCCAGCTGCACAGCTGTCTGTTCAGTTATAATTTATAAGATAATTTACATTACGCAAAATACAATTTAAATTATAAATTAATAGCCATATGACAGCTAGCACACGCCAATATACCAACCAAAAACATCGAGAACTATACTCAAGCAGAAATAAAAATAACTAAACGTAAACAATATCTAAAAGGGGCGTGCCCTTTATGCCTGGAGGCTTTATTTTCTTTTTTTCAGTCATCATCCCTATTGTGCTGAGATCTCTTTGAGACGCGCGTAGAACACAACGCGCCGTCGACCCGGGAAGTTGGGCAGCCTTGGTCTAGAATATCCTAGATGTGAACTGTCTTACCTTGCAGCGTATTCTCGAGCACGTCCCTCAGCTTCAGGTGCGAGTGGTTCAGTTTCTCCGACAGGTTAGGGTTATCTTCTATGGGGAATTGTCCCTTGTACGGTGTTGCCGTCGTTACTAAGGATGGGTCGTCGAGTTCTAGAAGGGAAAAGAACATTATATTTACTAATCTTTGGTATGAAACTGAGAATGGATGACGAAGGTTCTCGCGGTTAATCTAAGGAAATACGACTGTCATCAGCTGATCTATATCTAGGTTAAAAAAAAAAAGTGTCTGTTTGTAAAGTCAAAATAACAGCGTTTTACTAAATACATATGTAAGTAAAGAAAGAAAGAAAGAATAATATTTATTTGGACACAGGTCGTGAAACACAATAAACAAAATAATAAAATGAAAATAATCTTAAAGCAATAATAGTAATAGTGTATAAGTGTGCCTCACGGCTGCGCCAAAAAGGTTCATTTCAGCATTAATACCAGACAGATGCTGTCTGACGCTGGTTTTCTAATGAACCCTTATGGACAAGTGACGGGGAGCACCAACAAACAGCCTCAACATACCTAATAAATATTTTTATGCATCTAAATAAATAAATAAACTACATTAAGTACACTCATAACAAAAAAAAAAAAAAAACCTTTTTGTCTGTTTGTTCCGCGTCACGGGATAAGGTATAATGAACGCTATGTACAGACGCCAGCACATCAACCTCCTACAATCTGTCAAATTTCTTTAATAGATTTTCAACTTTATCATTAAAGCATAAGGTTCAAAGTTGATTGGGAAAATTTGACAGTTTCGGGTAGGTCGACGTACTGGCGTCTGTACACTGGTCTTTAGGCCCTCGAATGACGTTGACAAGGGCAGCGCTGTTGGTAAACCATTTGCGCAAATGTTTTGTGAAATGTATTGAAAAAATTGGCCAAGTGCGAGTCGGACACTCGAAGGGTTCTGGGGCCCTATTATGAGGTATTAATGCCACCATTTTTCGAGTGTAAGTGAGAGACGGAGCTATACAAGGCCGATAGCACCGTCCTTTTTTCGCAGTGGAATAATGATGGAATTAATACTTCGTAATACGGCCCCTGTACCTACGTATAATATCGAGCTTATTTTCACCCACAATCAATCGCAAATTTGCCAAGTAACAAATGAAAGACTTTATCGTCTCATTAATTTTTACTTGTTAAGTTCATTACACAAGTTACAAAAAAAAACACATCAACAAAATACGTCATTTACTTTAGTAAAAAAAAACAGGTTTCTTGTATGGGGGACCCAATTAATTATTATTATTTTGTCGTTATAGGGGCAACAGAAATAAACAATCAGTAAAAAATTTAACTGTCTACCTATAACGGTTCATGAGATACAGCCCGCTGACAGACAGACGGACGACAAGCGAAGGCTTAGAAATAGGGTTCTATTTGGCACCATTCTAGTACCCTAAAAAGAAGATAGCGGCGTTATATCTGATCAGGGACCCTATTATGACGTATTAATGCCACCATTTTTCCAGTGTGAGTGAGAGACGGACCTATACAAGGCCGATAGCACCATCCCTTATTCGCAGTGGAATAATGATGGAATTAATACTTCATAATACGGCCCCTCGGCCATTTAATTTCTGTCTTGTAAACTTACCGAGCGTGCCAATCATAGCACCGGAGTCTAACACGGCACCGGACCGTAAGATCCAGGTCACCTTGCCCGACTCGGGAGCCGCTAGCGTCATCACCATCTTCATTACCTGGTGATAAGACAAAGATAAATATTAATTCATATATAATATAAAAGAAAGTCGTGTTAGTTACACTATTTATAACTCACGAACGGCTGGACCGATTTCGCTAATCCTTTTTTTTAAACTTTGCCCCTCATTAGGTATTTCTCCTGTATCGTGGGTGCGTTTACAAACATTTAAACTCTCATACACAAACAGCTAGACCCGGAACAACTACTTGTAGGTCATATAAATATTTGTTCCGTGCGGGAACGCCCGCGACACGCAGTTCAGCATTCAATTGCTTAACCACTGCGATAACCGTGCCAATTATTATTTTTTTGTTGTGGTTTTTATTGTCAGGAGAAGGTTTTAGGTATGGTAGGTAGGGTAGGGTAGTTAGGGTAGGGTAGGTAGGGTAGGGTAGGTAGGGTAGGGGGTAGGGTAGCACCATAGATAAGTACTTAGTGCTACCCGTGTGAAGCCGGGGCGGGCAGGTAGTCAATTATTTTATTTTTTTTGTTTCCTTTTGTATCTGGAATCAGTCTTGAGTACTTTAAGCAGATGTGGGGTAAGTGACATTTGGAAATATTTGAGTGAATGATGAATCAAAAGTGGTCTTTTTATAACTTAAATGGGATAAGCAAACGAGGCTGGCTGCTTTCCGAATTAAGCGCTGACATCAATAATTTGCGTTCCGATTTAGATAGGTACCACGATTATGACAGCTGAGGGCTGTCAACAATTTGGAACGTTCGTGAACGCGCTCGCTAAACGTCAAAACTTGCATATCATATTTCTTTGTGCATATACCACAAATTTCTGCTTCTTCTTTGGTTATGTGGCGATCGGTAGCCAGAAGCACAATTTAGAAAATGCCACGTTACTTTAAAGATAAGCTGCGACTCAAAACAAAACAGCACAACTGTCATTTTTGACAGCGTTCACGGTGATATATGGCATGGTCGGCATTATCGCAAGATGGTGCATGTCATGACGTCATCTATGAAGATTCACGGGACATCGTAATCGCGCTCACGCAAACTCGGTACGGGTGTTAGCACGCTCAAATCGATTACTGCGTAACTCGGAACGCAGCCTCTATGATAAGAAATCCTAGTTGATCTTCCGTTCTTTATCAATGATAAGCTAGTCACAAACATAGGCTAACGTAGGCTGGGAGATAAAATGTAAAGTAACCATAACTTCCCCGGAAGTGGAAAAACAGGTGATTAAAGTTACGAACCTCAATCTCGGCATAGGGCTGCCCCTTGTCCACATGGCCGCCATCTTCCACGAGAGTGTTGATCAGTTTGCCGGCAGAGGGCGCGCGCAGCCTCGACGGGTCCTTCTCCTTTTCAAACACTACTGTCTGGTTTCCTATCACTATCCTGTATTTGTCCACTTCGTCTCGTAGGTAGGTGGTGAAGGAAGCACCGTCGATTGAGAGTAGCATGCCTGGGCGAAGGAACAAAAAAAGGTTTTAAAATCATAAGAATATTATATTACTTATTTATCTACGCCCATGCTATAAATCCTCTATTAAAGTTTCTGAAACAGTTAGCTTATTGCCAACATTGTAATGAAACCATTTATTAATTTAAGACCATGCAATGTACCATATTCGGACAAATAAATGAATTTGAATTTGAACATTAAAACACCCAGTGTCAAAAGTAACCATAATAGCATCCAAACGGGAGTTATAATGTTGTACTGAATTTCAATACTAGTTGTACTAAATATGCATCTCCTTTTCAAAAAAAGAACATTTTCATGCCCACGCGTTTCACTACCATAGCGCCATAATTAAAAAAAAAAAACTATTGGTTATTCGAATTAACGTCGTATCCCGCCATTTGTGTTCAATATTAATATTGCAAAAAAAAAAAAGTACTTTGTTTAGTTTTTTTTTTCGTTTATTTTGTTTGTTTGTCCTATACATAGTTTGTAGGTATTAGATACTCAGCAATTACACTTTCCATGAATTTACAGAGAGTTCTTACTACACTGTACAACACCCTATGGTTTAAGAACGTTTTATAGAGGATTCATAACATGGGTGTAGATAAAGTCTTGTATGCAACTGTACATATTTAGGTATTAAAACACTCACGTCATATTATTAAAACCCACATTCGTGTTTTAATAGTATGACGTGAGTTCTAGGTTCTGCAACCTTTTATAGAGAAGGAAGTTGTAATTGTTGAGTATCTAATACAAACAAACTATGTATCGGTAATAATAGAATTATTTACATTTTTTTAAATTACGGCGCTGTGGTAGTGGAACGCGCGTGCATGACAATGTTCTTTTTTGAAATTCATAAAGATACCACGAATTGAGAAGTGAGAATTTGGCTCTTTGATGAGTAAGGAAGCGATCGAAAAAGCACAGGAGTTGCATAATTAAATTTAGTCCAACATTATAACACTCGTTTGGATGATAATCGTATTATGGTTAAGTACTATGACACTGGTTGTTTTAACGTTGGCAATAAGGTAACTGTTTCAGAAACTTTTATAGAGGATTTATAGCATGGGTTTAGATAAAAGAAATAGGAAGTATGTTTCACAGAAGTTTGTGTCTCATTCAGACATGTGAAAGGACACTTCACACATTTGGTTTTAGTGGTCCATGATGGCTCATTGTATCTTACAGTTTGACCGATACCGCTGTAACGAGCCTTTGGTATGTGCGCGGCTCGCGGGACGGCAGTGCAGGCTGCTGATTCGTCAACGCTCACGGCGTCCCGCCCGGCCTCACCGCGCATTCCCAAGACGTGGTACAGAGGTGTCGGTCAAACTATATCACAGTGGGCCTTAGTAATTTATTTCTCTCAAAAAGGTACAATTCGATTCATAGCATCAAGTTAAATTTTAAAGTTAATCCTTTGTGAGAGCTGGAGTCTATACTGGGTTCGGGACCTGTATGACAGATCTCCAGGTTCACACCCTTAAAATTACAATATTAAATTGCACTTAAATAACTTAAATACAAGCTCAAGCTTAGTTTGGGAATCAGTAGCTGTACTTTTGTGTAATACATTAATACGATGCGTATGTAAGATTATTCATGATATGCTGAATGAATGTATTAACTGGCGACAATAAATAATTTTTATTTTTTATTTACTTACGTACTACAACATTATAAAAACTCCAAGTACTGAACTGGCTATGTGTGTCTTTGAAGTGTTTTGTGTTCGTGAGTGCAATAGTATAGATAGTGCACTCCTCCTCGACGCGCCCCACCCCGCCCCACACCGCACCAAAGTACAGCTTACAGTACAGCAGTGCTATTCTGTAATCATCTCACCGTGAAAACTTCGGTGAAGTGAGCGTGGAGTGAGCTGTCAATAGTGTCAATTCCAAGCAAAAACAAACTCACTTCACCTAAGTTTTCAAGGTGAGATTTTTACAGAATCGACCGGCTGTAGCCGCGGAGTGGGGCGCGTCTCAGTGGATTGTACTCTGTAATCGCTGATGGCCTATCGTTTCTTCACAAATTGGGCTATAGTAGTTTGTGATTATGTATTTGTCCATTTCAAAAGGGCCGTTGTTTGGCATAAAGGCTCATTCACAATTGACTATGCTGGCCCAAGATGGCCCAGTATAGTTTCACACAATGGGCCGTCATGGTAGACCATGTTGGTTCATGATATTGGTGCGTGATGGGCCACGGCCATTTTTTTTTTCAACTTACCACCGTCAGTGAGCTTGTGCACCTCCATCTCCTTAAAGCTGCCGTTCATCGCGAGGAAATAGGAGGTGGGGCCCGACTTGGTCGCCGAAACCTTGTATTTGGACCCGGTGTGGATTAATTCAACTTCTACCCAGTTTGAGAGGGCGCTGGATCCCTGGATTTGGCCCCTGGAGACAAATTGTTGTTGCTTTTATGTTTGCAAGTGCTGAGAATGAGGGTTTTCTTTAAAATTCACACCACCAGTTGGCGCCACTTTGATAAGGTCTTCCATTTCATCAATGAATATAAAATATATAATGACGTTCATCATTCCGTCACGACTAAAGAAAATATAGGCGTTTTGAAACTTTTGACAGGTGCCCGGACCTGACGTCTCAGTGCTGCCATCTAGTGAACGACTTATCAGAAAATCCTCATAAAAAAATACATGAATCAAGTGTCTTCGCCTCAACATAAAATTAATAAGAAAGACGTTATTGGACGATTTCTATATTTTATGATAGCCTATAATGTCCCACCTGCTCGGACACAGGCCTCCTCCCTGTGAGAGAGAGTGGGCCGTAACCCACCACGCGGGCCCAGTGCGGGTTGGTAGGTGTCACATGTCGAACTTTTTTGGTTCCAGGACATGTCGGTTTCCTCACGATGTTTTCCTTCACCGTTTTGAGAGCAATGGTGATGAAATAATTTACACAGAGTAAAGTGCCTGTCTCATGATCTGAAACTCGTAAGGCAAGGCCGTTACCACTGGGTTACCGCTGCTCTCCAACTCCAAGTCAAACTAGGTCAAAGTTTCAAGAAAAGAGATTCTAGTCGCACCTTCCAAAAGGAAGTTTCGTATGGAGAAGAATTGGCAAAAAACTCCATAGTTTAAAATATATACTTAATTTCTATTTTTAAACTATATTTTATACACAACGTGGCGCTACAATGGCGACATTCATTTAAACACGGAAAGCTGGCTTAACGAATTATTTTTTCTTACTGGCTAGTGGCCAGTAAGAAAAAATAATTCGTTAATTGAAAAATTAAAATTTTCAAACGCTTGCCGACATGAGGTTCTCTCTTTTTCAATTCGCCTTCTCTTTGCACGTTATTCGTTTTATTTTCATTGATGCGGTTTTGCGCTACAGTTGTTAAGTACAGGTTGCTCCAAGATGCTATTTTGGAAAATTGAAAATAAATCAATAAATAATAACGTTTAATGAAACTGAAAAATCTTCATAAAAAGAAAACGCTAATTCGTATACGTGTGTTAAATTAATATCATCATTAAAGCGCCACGCTGTATATGGAGCTTTCGAAAAGTGATAACTAAATGGCTAAAAGTATCGTGTCAGTTATGGCCATGGGGTTGATGATACTTACTTCTCGAGCGCACTCTTGAACTCCTGGAAGTTGGCAGTGATATGCGCGTCGGCTATGAGAATGGACCCGCAAATCACACCCAGCATTATATCTGGCTTCTCTGATTGCATCTGTAACAAGACAACATATTATGGTTGTAGAATGTAATGCTGCATTTTAACTGAATTGCGAGGACAGACCAATCAGAATACTTATTTGAAATGAATGAATCGGATTCGTCTGCAGCATCTTTGAAATGCTATCCGTTATTTGCCCCTACGACTACTCCAAAGTGTTTTAACAATCTCTGTCTACTTGGTCTACTCAGTCTACTAGTCAATTGGTCTTCTCGGTCTACTAGTCGAATTGGGTGTCTAGTCTTCTACAGAATAGTTAGTAGAGTATTTTCTTTAGTTGTTTTATCGGTCTACTCGGTCTACTCAGTCTACTCACCCTCTCAGCAATAAGCGCGTCCAACCAAGCGGTGTCGATATCGTTGTTCTGGAAGGCGCCTGTCTCTAACAACGTGATCAGGTACTCCACTGTGGTTCGGAAGTCACCACGGATGCTTAGCTCTTTTAGAGCTATGACCAGGTTTCTGTGGAAGAAAAATGGTGATTAGTATTAGTAAACATTAGTATAAAAACTACAAAAAGGTTCGCAATTTTTTCCGATGGGTGATCCGTTCGGGCGCACGGCTTGCTAACTCACTCTCTAGCCTGCTCCCGGGTCTCTCCCCAAGAGAAACAATGCCCGAACTGCGAGTCCGCGAACTCGTGCAGCCCGCCCGACGCCGCCACGCTGAAGTAGCCCCACACGTTCTTTGAGGAACGGAAGTTCAGCTCCTGGACTGTACCCGAGGATGGCTTGAAACCTGATGAGAGGAAAAGTGATGGTAGTTTACATTAGAAATTATATCTTTTATAGCCAAACATATAACATAAAAGCACGTTGTCTAGTCTTTTGATGATATTTTTGGTATGTCGGTAGTCTACTCATTCGATTGAACCATCAAAAATATAATTTAAAAAAAAACAAAACATACAATGGGCGGCCTTATCACTTTCTGCGATCTCTTCCAGGCAACCTTGGAATTGACAGTGATTGCGTGGACATAAAAATGGGGATACTTAATGTAGTTGAAGTCATAAACTGAGGCACGCAGGTCAATAAGAATAAAATATAATTTTGGTTTTTATACGATCAAAAAGTTCTCATACACATAAAAATTGTCAATTCAACCACACAACAAAACTGCCAATAGGTTTCGTGACAGACCAATTAAAATCAACGTAACTAGAATATCATCTACATAAACTACTTTATTAAACTTGACAGCTATCAAGCGGTCGCATGATGATATCTGTAACGAAAATGACGGTGGCTATTTGACATTACGGTGGCAACGAACGCTCTTTTTATGGATGGCCGTCTTTTAGTGATGTTATATGTGGCATCGTTATCTGAAAAAACCCAGGCTCTACATCCAAGACATTTTCAGTGTGGCCAAGGTCATATCTTTGCCTATGACCTTCTTACCTTCATCAGGGTTCTCAGAAGTGATCCTAGCAGCGATGACGTGCCCCCAAGGCGAGGGGCGTTGTTTCGGCTCATCGAACTCTATTTGAGAGAGTCCCCATGGTGACTCGCCGTACAGCAGACGGATGTCTTTCACGTGGTATAGGGGCAGACCCATGGCGATCTGGGAAGAAAGATTAATAATGTTAATAAACCCAGAAATTTAATAAAATATTCTGTTAAAATCATAACCCTTCTTTAGTTTTACCATAACCGGCTAAAAAGCTGGCGTATTAACAGAAGCCGTTTCTCAAAGTTACAAAAATAATAATAAAAAAAATATAGGACTTATAAAAAAAAAGGAAATATAAAAAAATATAGGACTTAAAAAAATATAGGAGAATAAGTAGACTTGTGTTACATAAAGAACAAAAACGTTAATTCAACGCTAGACGATAAGATCATGAAAGTCTTTTTTAGTTAGGGAATAATATAGTCATATCAATGTCCATTTCGGCTGCTCAGTGTAAACATTAATTTATAAAACAAATACATCTTGAAATGTTTTTTTTCTACTCCATTAATTTCCTCGTCATTTTGGCTACTCCATCTAAGGTAAAACCATCTAAGCCATACGAAGATGATAGATCAAGTAATCTACTGATACTACAAACCTGCAGCCTACTCGGTCTACTAGATTTTCTGGTCTAATTGGACTATTGTATTAATCTCTGGTTTACTCGGTCTACTGGTCTACTCGATCTTTTGGTCTACAAACCTGCAGCTGGGCGGCGGGTAAATTAACATCGGCCACCATCTCAGTACAAGGATGCTCCACTTGCAGACGAGGGTTCAGCTCCAGGAAGTAATAAGCGCCTGTTGCCGGCTCGTAAAGGTACTCTACTGTACCGGCGCTTACGTAGCCCACCATTTTAGCTAGACGTACTGCGGCCTGAAATATAAAATTAATATAGATGATTAAGATATTTGACAGGGTAGCGATGCAAAGATTTTGTATGGTAATTATGGAGATCAAGAATAAGACACAATTTTGTTACTTGGCTTTTTGTAGATGTTTGAAAGTCAAAAGCCCATAAGTCACACCAGTCTTACAAGGGTCGTTATCGTTAACACTATAACGACCCTTTAGTAAGACTGGCTGTCTGTAATGGCCATCTGACCTTCACAACCCAGTTAGTAGTAACTGGCTGGATGGATCAAAAACGTTCAGAACCTACTCGAATACTAATCTTATATGGGCGAAAATCAAAGTAAAAAACCGGCCACGTGCGAGTCGGACTCGCGCACGAAGGGTTCCGTACCATTATCTATATAAAAGGCAAAAAAAAAAAAAAACGTGTCTGTTGTAGTCTGTTTTTAGTATTTGTTGTTATAGCGGCAACAGAAATACATCATGTGTGAAAATTTCAACTTTCTAACTATTACGGTTCATGAGATACAGCATGGTGACAGACGGACAGTGGAGTCTTAGTAATAGGGTCCCGTTGCAACCTTTGGGTACGGAACTCTAAAAAAATTACAAATATTTATGAGAATCTGAGGTTTTTTCTGACATATTGAGATCAAGATTAGAATGTAAACGTTCTTAAAAACACGGGAATTGCTCCTCAAATAAGCAATCGGTTCATGCAAAATGTTGGTATTCAGCTGCTTCTTGGTAGCTTGACAGTCTAAACTGGAAGCCGACCCTAAAATAGTTAGGAACACGCAAGGCAGATGTTGAGGTCATACCTTCTCCATCTCAATGAACACGTCTGGCTTGGAAATGGCCGCGGGTGCTTCTTCAATGATCTTCTGATGACGGCGCTGAATGGAACAATCACGACCGAACAGGGAGATAGCGTTACCTGCAAGAGGAAGGTAGGGTTAAGGTTTATAAATAGTTGTAATATTTCTTTTGGGGTGAAAGTAAAGAGGAGAGTAATAGACTTAAAGTGTATTAGTTTTATATCTTTTAGTCTGTATTTTTACCAAGGACCAAAAACCTTTACAAATTACGGTACAGGTATCGAAGAATTTTGGTTACTTCTATGACTCAGGTTACCGCTCTCTGGGTAACTAATAAGAAGAAACTTGTTACCTCTATTTAGATTACCGGTTACCTAAAAGTGACCTTGATTATGAGAAAGAAACAGAATATCGTATTGCCAACAATTTGTTGGCATTAGGAAATACTTTAAACATTACGCCGTGATTGGTCAGCGTTCGCCGGTGCGCGGATAGACTCGATTCTTTGACACACACAGGCGATGCGCGCCTTTTGACTGATGCCAACGGCACGTTTAAGATAGGGGTAATTTTTATTTCGGTAACCGGTATTAATACAGGTTGTATTCAATTAAGAATTAAGGTTCTTCTTCTTTTCGTGTGGTTAGTAAACTAACTTGGTGTCAGAGTTTTAAAGCCGCCCACGGACCTCTGACTTGGCTTCACATGCCGTCGAGAAATATCTCTCAGGCATGCCGGTTTCCTCATAAGAATTAAGGTATCCAGAGACCGAAGCCGGTATTGACAATACGGGGGTATTGTCAATACCGGTTTCGGTCTCTGATTTTTACCATTTAATACATTATTATATTAGACAGCATAGTATGATTATCAATTTTCTCTTTTATATGCGTGTGTCTTTAATTATTGTTATTGATTTTAATAATTAATGTTAAACATAAATGATGTAATCGATCCTTACAGGAACCTCCTCCAGATTCCTTAGTTACAGAGTGATATTTTGCTAACTAATATTATAAATGCGAAAGTGAATTTGTTTGTTTGTTACGCTTTTACGATAAAACGGCTGAACAGATTTGGATGAAATTTGGCACATGGGTAGACCATAACCTCGATTAGAACATAGGATACTTTTTATCTCAATATTCCCCCGAAATCGAGACTTATGCGGGTGAAACCGCGGGCGCAGCTAGTAATTCATATAGCTTTGTTTTTATTGATAGTTTGTTATAATATTAAGGCATCCAAAATACAGAAATTGAATACGCTACCTAAACTGACAAATCTAAAGCTCTTTGAGCTGAAAGAAAACTTTTACTTCAAGACACTCACCCACACACTCCTACACATCCACTCTCACTGCACACTTAGATATGCTTATAAGGTGCTAGCATGACATCCTGTTTGTTTCTGATGCATTTACATTTACAATTATCATTTACATATCATTTACGGATTTACAATTTAATAACTACACAGTTATTATATTGTAAATCCGTAATTGGCTGTAAGTTTAGTTTATTTATCCTAAGTGAAATTGTTAAAGAGCTGTGGATTTTGTGAATAAATAAATAAATAAGACACAATTCGATTTAAAAAAAAAAACTCACCATACTGATCAGCCAAAAGTTGCACCTCCAAATGCCGGGCAGACTTTGCGAGCTTCATGACGAATATGGGAGAGCCGGGCACCTCAGCTTGTACCTAGAATTAAATGAAACCATATTTGGATTTCAGATTTAACAGCAGATTAAGACCCGGACTACACCAAAGCGGAGACGAGACGAGAGAAGAGGAGATGTCACAGACACTAAAGGCATAGACAAGTTTCTGATGTTACGTCGGATGCGCAGACTAAATAATTTTTTATTTAGTATTTATTTCTGTAACTTTCCGTGACATCACTGCGGGCCCTATCAGAATACCAGTGCTGTGACATTTATTATTAAATGTCGCAGCATCATGCTGAGATAGGAGCCTTTTGGCCTCGCACAGGTCTTTCTGCTTTATTTAAATTTTACTTTGTTTTTATTGTTTTATTTTTAACGAGTGTGTGTTTCAGTTGATCTCCTGTGCTTGTCCCGATAAATACTTTTTCATTCTTTATCTAGATGTTTTAAACAACCAATAGAATTTCGTTATTCACACATCTCGCCTCCACTCGGCTTCAGTGGATATCACTGAGCGGAGATGAATCATATTTGTATGGCGTGATCGAAGCGGAGATCTGAGCTGTGCCTCATTGAGATTGAGCTGGCCGGCGGTACAAAGTGGAGAAGAGATGTAAACACACATCTCTGCTCCGGTCTAGTCAGTACGCATCTCCACACAGCTCCGCTCTGGTGGAGTCCGGGGCTTATCTGAACTCCTTTTCTTTTACGAGGTAAATTTTTGGCAACTTTCTGTATACAAGGTCTAATTAAATTAAATGGCAAAACTTTATAGACTGACAGGTTAGATTAACTTTCATTCAAAGAAAAAATAACTTTTATACAAGGTTAAATTAACTATACCTCGCGCCAAATAACCGTGAAATAAAAGCCGTTGACCCCTCTCTCTTTTCTAGTTCACTGATTAGGCATATTTCATATTTCCACACAGTAATATTGTCAAATTAATGAAAACTGCGAAATATTTGACATCTATTTGCGACGGTGCCAACTTTTAGACCCAACGATCGTAAGTTTCGAGACTTTTTAGTACAAGTGGGGTTAATGACTTTTATTGCACAGTTATCTGGTGGAAGGTATAATTACTTAAGTGTTAAAAAAGTCTAAGCAAAATAGCTCTACTAACCTGTCTGAATGAGCTGTTAAACTCGTCAGGACTGTCCACTTTCCTGATACCTTTGCCTCCACCGCCTTCTGAAGCTTTGATCATCACCGGGAAACCTGGGTAAATAAAGCCGCGTTACTACGAAATTTTCACAGCAAAACATCAATCAATCAGCCTAGCCTTTTCCCAACTATTTGGGGGTTGGCTTCCAGTGTAACCAGATGCAGCTGAATATCAGCATTTTACATGGAGCGAATGCCTATCTATCGATACGAGTCTCGGTATGTAAAGATACCACTATTCGGATACTCGGTGTGTCACCCTTCCACGGACCAACCCCGACAAGCGTAGCTTAACCTGATGGAGGAACCGTGCGGCTGTTATTACTTAGCCACGAGCTCCTCTATCATAGCAAAACATTATGTACTTAATACAAATTTTCAATTCACAAAAACCACAGGAGACGCGCTGGGCGTCTGCGATTCCCGGCCACCGTAGGCGCGGGCTTGCGGACGGTGAGCAATGGCTAGCTCGCCGTCCGGTAAGGGCCAGGCGCGGGGCGACGGCGCGTTGTGTTCCACGCGCGCCTCAAAGAGATGTCAGCAGAACTGGCGGGGTTCGCTAGGACGGATGCCTGGCAAGTACAGACAACTGAAGGAACACGGGTGGGTTAAGTCAGTAAGAGTCTGACACGCCCTCCCTCGACAAGTTTCTTGATAATTTCCCACCCAAAAAAAAGAAGTCCTTGGTACACGGCACGGTTTTTTTACGGTACGGCGTATATATGTCCGTAGGTGTGGCCTTGGCAACACAGTGGGCCCTAACAGAACATCAGCGCTGGAGTATTTTTTTTTAAATATGCATTATGCTGAGATAGGAGTCTTTTGGCCTCGCACAGGTCGTTATTACTTATTTCTTTTTTTTTCGTTTATTCGAAAATTATGTTAGTTTTGTTAGATTAAAATGCTACTTTTTCATTGTTTGTATTTTCTGTGTCCCAAATAAAATATTTTCCTTATATATTTATTCTTCTTCTATAAAGCGCGCCATAGAAAAATAATGTTTCTCAACAAGCTTCCATAGGAATCCATACAACACTGACGACCAACTACGGTATGGTAGATTTTCAAGATTTTCAAATTGGCAAGAAAAACGTGTGTGTAGGGCCTCTTTATGTACCCTAACCACTGTAGCTACAGGAAAACCATCTTAGGAGACAGATATCCCAAGAAAATTATGCGCTTCGGGAATCATCGTCTATCTTCGGAAATACGAAAGCACGAAACATAGAGCTGTTATAACCATGGAAGTACTTGCTTTTTGTATTAGCATAATTACAAAATTACAGATTAACAACTCTATGCAATTCCAAATATCTTTTCAAAACCGTTAACGAAGTATATATTTTTATTTGGAAAGCTGTAAGTTCCATTTTTGCAGTCCGTTGACATTTGAGCCCCTCTTTAACTGACTACGGCAAAGCCAAAAGGAGGGTTATGAATCTTTCATAACCCTCCTTGGGTTATGAAAGATTAAGAAGACGGATGGCTACGTTCGAAGTTTGAATACGTTCAGTAGAGGAATTATAATGAAAATTACGTTTGGTAATTTAAGCTGTCTGGTATTTTACGGGTAGACACAGATCTACGGACCGGACGAATTAGTTTATGAATGAGTCGAAATACTTACAGGGTCAGTGGGTCGTATTAGGGGCACAGTAAGTACTTAGTGACACAAGACAGAAATCGCAGTTATTGAAATCGATACCTAAAAGTGGACACGCCCTGTATAACGTGGAAGGGTCGCACTTAGCAATTTATAGGAACACCTTTCGACGTACGATACAAAGTATGAACAAATCTCACCAATTTTCTGTGCAGCTTGCAGACCCTGCTCGGGCGTAGTGACGCAGCCTTTAGCGAACAACTCCGACGATATCTTGATCTTCTTGCTGTTGTATTCGGCTTTCAGACCTGTAATACAAAACCAAGTTAACCAAGGTAATATAAATATATATGGAAATCACTTCTTGGCAGCCATAGAAGGTCTTTATGAGAGTCCAACAGTATTTTGGAGAGTTCAACAGTATTTTGGAGAGCCCAACAGTATTTTGGAGAGCCAAACTGTCTTTTGGAGAGTTCAACTATCTTTTGGAGAGTTCAACAGTATTTTAGAGTCCAACAGTATTTTGGAGAGATCAGAGTTCTTTTGGAGAGACCATGTCTTTTATAATAAAGTTTTTTACTATTCATTTATTTCCGATTCAAATAATACCCACAAAATAAAAATCCATACAATGTTAAATAATAGAATTGTGCATAAATAAATAAATTAGAACAAACTGAAAAGATAAATAAAATAATTAGAGAGTCCAATAGTCTTCTGGCGAGTCTCCAGTCTTTCAGCGAGGCCAAAAGCGTTTTAGCAAGTCCCACAGTCTTTTGGTGAGTCCAACTATCTTTTGGAGAGTTCCACGTTCAATAATCAACAATTTTACTTACCACTACCGCTCCAAGGCAAAGTAGGTATTTCAGCAGTCTGGGCAACGATTGAGGAAGCGATCTTGTCACCGAGAGCCCACATGGCCTTCTCTGGGGGTCCTATGAACACGACCCCCGCGCGGTGCAGCAGCTCGGGGAGCTTGGGGTTCTCGGATGCGTGACCCCAGCCAGCCCATACGGCCTGGAGAGAGGAATTGTGGTATAATATTTTTAGGAAATTAAGATGGGAATTATTTGGGGTTCGATTAAGCATCTGATTAGGCCCTTGTACCTAATCCAATTATCGTACTGCTTAGCGCCGAAAGTTAAAACTCCATTTTTTTTAACGCTCTTGTATTAGATAATATAATCCCAAGCATTTTTTTAAATCCGGGGATTACGGGATTTTTTATGCGTAATCCCGGGATCCTGGGGCTGTTCCGGGATTAGACTATGTGGTTTCTATTTGGGCTCACATTAAAAAAAACTTGAGTAGTTTCTTAAAAAATGTTTTCAAGAGTATATTGAAGTATTCCGAGCGGGGAAGTCCCTTCTATCTAAGTTCTACGACAAACATATTATCAGGGCTATACCTGTGTAGCACGTATCGTACGGCGTATCTAAGGGTTGTTTTTTTTTGTCATTATGTAATAAATGCTATTATAGACATTTTTTTCCAGCCTTTTAGCTTCCAGTTTTAGGTAGCTGTAGAGTACTGACTGGTCTATTAATATATTCTAGGCAAGGTCATTGTCAAGGCGCTACGGACTACGGAATTCAAACTAGATCTGTTTATGGCAATCCCGAAAATCCCGAGATTAGCCAAGAACAATCCCGGGATTTTCGGGGTCAGAAAACGGCCGGGATCCCGGGATTGTATTCTGTAGCTGGGATTCACTGTTGGAATCTCAATGCTTGGCTCAACACCTAGAGTAGAAAAAATTGTCACGTTAGAAAGCACTCGTGCGAACCTGGACTAAAACAATATTCTCACCTGAACTTGTGTCCTGATAGCGATATCCACAATCAGCTCGACGTTGGCATAATTATTGTTGTTAGACCCGCCAGGCACAGGCACGTAATGGTCAGCCATTTTGATGTACTCTGCATTGGCTTTCAGATCTTCTGGCGTCACCTGGGGGAAAGATTATGTTTAAAAATCGGGCGAAAGCAGTCAAAGTAAAAAAAAAAACAATTAGTGCCTTCCAAAAGGTAGTTTTCGTATGGAGAAGAATGGGCAAGAAACTCCACCGTTACTCTTTTAACATGTTTCACAATATCTTGTATACATTAATT
Organism: Xanthia togata; assembly: GCA_963853775.1. NCBI lineage: Eukaryota > Metazoa > Arthropoda > Insecta > Lepidoptera > Noctuidae > Xanthia > Xanthia togata. Next base: position 4,825,664 of record OY970817.1, on the reverse strand, counting down.
ATATAAAAGGAATGATACCTGGGTCAAAAAAAAAAGAAATTCTAATTAGTCCGCCAGTCAGATAATAAAAAAATATTAGACACGTATTTTTTGCTTTATCAGATTAATAAAAAAATACTTAGATAAAACGCATTAAAGTTGGAGAGTGGGGGTTGCTACGTCACAAGTATGGATAAAATCTACATACTCGTGACGTCATGGCACATTTTAACTCAATGTATCGCCGTAATCTTTAGATAACGTAAAACAAGAAAAAATACGTTTACGTTATTTTTTCATAATCTACATGAGGGACAAAAAAATTTTTTTTAGTCATCATCCCTATTATATGTGAAGACGATGCACCCAGAATAAGATTACTACACAACGAATAAAAAATGAAGGAATGACAGAAACATTATTTATGTCGTGATATATGCATGGTGTTCACATAGCGAGTCGGCCTCGCACAATAGGGTATATGACTGGTTATTTTTAAATATAATTTTTCGTTTGACAGAAAATCTTTAAGTAACAGTTAAAAAGAACGAAATATTATCTAAAAAAAATCCGAAGTTGTATGCGTTTTGCGGTCTAGGCTGGACAGAGACAGCACTACTAGCTCTGACGTCACACAGGAACGCCATAGTAAATTCGCGCTTTTCAATACAATGATCGTTTTGATAGCGTGAACATCTCCATTTTTCCACGGATTTTATTGAATTTTTTCATAAATCATTCTTTTCACTAATATTTTTTTCCTTGAGACTATGTGTTTGCCATTAAAATCAGCGGTGTAGCTGTCTCGCATAGGGTCACAGCATTATGCTGAGTGATGGCCGTTTTGTGTGGATGTGACGCATACTTTCCCCCAATTTTTTTTTTTGCGTCGTGGTTTATCGCAATGAAACAAACTTTCTTTATTTTTCTAGAAGCTTCCTTATAAAGTAAATGATGTCTGTATCTTATTATCTATATGTAATGAACTCACCATAACGACGAAGCGCACAGCCCGCTCGTTCTTGAACATTTCGTACGACCATCTTCTGACTGAACGCATACATTTTACTGCGCCAATTCCGTTGTTCGCGATCAAGACCTGTACGCAAAAGAACACAATGTCATTATTTATTTTTACATACATAACGTCACGCCTGTAATCCCCGTAGGGTTAGGAAGAGGTGTACCTATAGTACACCCACATTTCGCCAGTTATGTTTAAGTCCCATGTAATGGGGGGCGAGCCTATTGCCATCAACCGGGCAAAATCCAGACTCCGGGCCGCTACTGAGAAATTCCTGATGGAAAAAAACTCAATAACACTTTGCCAGACCTACTATCTAGTTACGCAACACATTTTCATAAACGATTACGACAAATTTGTTTCATTTTGACAGTTCAACAACATTTATTTCGTTGTTGAGCTGATGTTTTTTTTTCGAACTTATGAAGAAATGGATTAGCAATTTGTTTAAAAACGATTCAGTTTCCGTTTGATCGTGTATTACGCAATTAGGGTACTGGGAATCGAACCCAGGACCTCATGCTCAATGGTAGCACTTGCAACTACTCTTATGTCCGTAGGTGATACGGAGTAAAAATCACCCGGAGGTTCGGCCAAAACCACGGGTTTTGTGCTTAGGGAGTAGATCTCCACTTATGGACATGAGATTAGTTTGGGGCCAGACCTAAGAATGAATGACACCAAAAAAGGTAATTAATCGGGTGTAGGGTTGACTACGAAGTTTCGAAATACTTTCGGACGGGACCGTATCTTCGTTGACGGATTTGGACAGTAGGCCGCCTATACCGGGATTTGGGCTCGAAAATCTGCTTCTTGATGCTTCTCTTTGTTAGTAACAACAAAATCAAGCACGTACATCAGAGTTTCAGAGCCTGATGCTGAATCTATAGAGGTATGAGGAACAGGGTGTAAAGTTCACTTATCCTCTATAAAATACGTAGGATCCTCCGACCAGACGGGTGTCGTGTCTGGTGAGCTACTGCACGACCATTGATGTCGGAAGGTTGTATATACTCGTCACGCGGTAAACTCTGCTTGCGCGATGCAGGATTTTGCGTGACGTCAGTGTGATGCGTAGTTCGCATGTGGTGTTGTAGATGGCGCCACAATCCACTAAAAATAATCAAAGTTCTAATAATAATGGCTAAACTGACCTTATTAATGGGCTTGGTTCCCTGGAACCTCCTAACGAACTCTTCAGGGGTAGCTACTGTGAAGTCTTTCTCTTGGAATCGCTGGCTGTGAATCACCGTACCCTGGGACATGGAAGGCCTGTAACAGAAATATATATGGATAAGATAACTAAATAAATACTATGTATGCTCGATGTAGGTCGGGATTACAAAACAAAAGAGACACACAAAGTTACCGGTAAATAGAGTACTTATCACAAAAACTCGCACTTATAAGAAATAAAAATTATTTATTGGGACAAGCACAAGAGATATCAATTTTATTAAGCTAATCACAACCAATAAAAATTAAAAAAAAAAAACAAAATTATATCAAATTATAGCAGAAAGTCCTGTCCAAAAGGCTCCTATCTCAGCATGATGCTGCGACATTTAATAATAAATGTCGGAGCGACCTCGACAATTATTTATTTTACCTCGATGGTCCTAGTTTATCAATTAAAACTTATAGTTACAGCTATATGAAAGCGGGCACGCCCTTTATGCCTGGAGGCTTTATTTTCTTTTTAAAATATTGTTTACGTTTAGTTATTTTTATTTCTGCTTGAGTAAAGTTCTCGATGTTTTTGGTTGGTTTATTGGCGTGTGCTAGCTGTCATATGGCTATTAATTTATAATTTAAATTATGTTTTGCGTAATGTAAAATTTTTGAATACTATTGTAGAGATTTTTTTTTTTCTAACTGAACAGACAGCTGTGCTGCTGGTGAGTTTGTCGCGCCACTTCTTCTTCCCAGCTAAAGCACTAGGAAGTGGTGAAGGGTGGGCGTTTTGGGGGACTGTCTTATGTAATTTTGACGTTCGAAAAGTGCTGATTCTCAGCCTAGTTTGAATAAATGACTTTTGAATTTTGAATTTTGTGGATCTAACCCTCGGACCGTGACGTCTGAGTGCTCATGGTTTGTTCAACGAAATGTCCAAACGGCTGGTTGACAATTCCCTTGACTCAAATGCTGGCTTTTACCTTGGCGACACCCGGCTAATGATTGCCATACAACGTGGCAATGCCGCCAGTCTCTTGGGTTCATTACCAGTTGACAGCGATGCGGAGGAATTTTTCAACGCCATGTTTTAGTCTGTTAATAGTTTAAGTTATTATATTTTAATAGTTTGTTAGTTCATTTAGTATAATAAGTTTATCTAGTGTATATATGTTTATCCTCTTTAATAAATAAATCAAGATACAGTAAGTTTGAGCAACAATTTTTGCTGGGAAACGACTTTTATTTTTGTGTGATAATTCGCTGTTTACGACAGCGCGCACTGTAACCCACGCAAAACAATATGCATATGGGTGCATGCAGCAGTACAGGAATTGTGGGAGTATAAGTTAAGTAGTAATATTATTTTTTTCGGAAAATGATAATCTTGAAAACAAGTTGGAATTTTGAGCTTCAATATCTCCATAACCAGAAGGTAACAAGGTATGGTCCAGTAAAAAAAAAACACAATGATGGGGAGTACAACTAGTACAAGTGACTGTCGGCTTCGTTAAGTGTCTTATACACCAGTTATTTGGAACTGATAATGACGGATTCACCAAAAGGCCAAGACTACTAATGAAATTAATAATTATGTTTTGACCTTGCAAAGGCTGTGTCGCAGGAATCTGCTGGATGCGGGAGGCAAAGAATCGGTCGAAGTGCTTGGGGGAGGCCTATGTCCAGCAGTGGACGTCGTTCAGCTGAAATGATGATGATGATGACCAATAATTGACACCGTTATATTGTTAATTTTGACAGTTTTGGTAATCTCATTGTGGTGGTCTAGAAAGTCGTCCTTGTGGTTTTCCGATGGAGGTAAAATTTTGTATTGTAGGGGGTAATCTTCAGAACTACTGAACCGATTCCTAAAATTCACTAATGAGAAGCTACAGTATTGCCGAGTGTCATAGGATATATTTTATGTTAAAACAAGAAATGTCACGCGGACCAAGACGCGGGATGAAGCTAGTTCAAAAGATTGTTAGAACTTACATCATGACAAGTCAATAAACATCTATATAAATAAATAAAATTGAAGTGTCTATTTGTAATGTCAAAATAATTCTTAAGTATATACGGTACCTATATCCAAAAAACTAAATGTTTGTCCATATTCTGTCTCTCTGTTCAGGAAAATCTCCAAAACGGCTGGACCGATTTTGACGGTATTTTCACTGGCAGACAGCTGATGTTATAAGGAGTAACTTAGACATAAAAATAATGAGGTTCAACGTAGGTGAAGCCGCGGGCGGGTACTTAAAAGTTTCTGATGATGAAATTATCTTTTCAAAATAAATCATTTTTTTTTTTTTAATAATACGTACCACTTTTTCCACATTTTACAAATAAAAAAAACGCAAAAAATACAAGAACACTCAAGTACTTTTAGAAAAACAGACAAAATTTCAGCACAGATAAAATTTCAATTTCAACATTCTACTCGGCAATCTAAGTAAAAATGCTTCCCGAGAAAGCCTTTTAAGACAATTTTAAGGAATATTCACTATATCATGTGATTGATACCACAAAACTAAAGTAAACAAGTGATCAACTGCAATAATCATGAGATACTTGAAATCATGACTTGATAATTCTGCAATGATTATTGATAATTGATTGATTACTGCCTCTTTGTTCTAGTGGTCACAAGCGCTGTTGCTGAGCATGAGGTCCTAAGTTGGATTCACAGGTTGGGCAAAATATCATTGGGTTTTTCCATTAGGAATTTCACTGATGCAGCCTGGATTCTAGATTTGTGCCCAGTTAATGGGAATAGCTTCGCCCTTTATTACATGGGACTTAAAACAACTGGCGAAATGTGGGTGGGTTATAGGTACATCTTTGCTTAACTCTTCAGGGAATACAGGAGTTATGCTATGTGTTATTGATATATATTATTATATTAATAAAATTGGGATATGGGCAAGAAAAGGAAGATAATTTATCTACTAAGATTTGTGGAGCGCATGCTGCTCACTCCGCATGGGTCGATCGATCAAGTTAAGCTACGCTTGCCGGGCTAGGTCTGTGGATGGGTGACATCTTTAAATAGCGAGACTCCTCCATGCCTCGGAAAGCACATAAAGCCGTTGGTCCCGGTTGTCATTCGTGGATTGACATTCTTTGACAGTCGTTACGGGTCGCCAGAAGCCCGAAAGTCTGACAAACAGCCTTACCAAGGGGTATCATATTACCCAGTAACTGGGTTGTGAAGGTCAGATAGACAAGTCGCTCCATGTAAAATACTGGTATTCAGCTGCATTCAGTTAGACTGGAAGCCGACCCCAACAAAGTCGTGATTTATCTACTAAGATTTATTTCAATGTTTTTGATTGTTGATAAATCTCATCATCACTTGTAAATTATGATAAAGTGTATTATCAAAGAGCTTTATATCATTTAAGATCTTAATAACAAATACATGTAGACCATTCATAAAGATTTAAAAATATTTCAGGAATCAACTGAAAGTAAGTGACAATATGCAAGTTGACTTACGCAATTAGTACTTATTACTTGTTAAAATGTTTGGAATATCGTATAATTTTATAATGTTTGGAAATATGTGAGCACCAAGTATCTACCATATAATTAATTTATGTCATTGCTTCATTTTTACTTATCTTGGTATAATAATCTTATTCTAGGTACATATAATTTTATAACTAATGTTTATAAGATATTGTGAAAACATTTAAAAAGTAATGGTGGAGTTTCTAGCCCATTCTACTCCATACAAAAACTACCTTTTGGAAGGGGCAACTAGAATCAATTCTGTTTTTTGTAAATTTTGAGGTTCAAAAGTACCTTTTAAGTGACTAATTAAAATAAATTATCTGACTTTGACTTTGCAATAATATTAGCCCCAGGATAACTTAACTTGTACGAAAGATTAACCAGACTCAAGTACAAACTTCTCTGTAGCAGCCTGGGCTGAAGGATCCTTTCCATATCCACTTCACAAGATAACAAAGTTTTATGAATTACTTTTAAATTAGTAGTCATTTATTTTTATTATCACATAAAGTATTTTACACAAACTAATCATCTGCCTAGCCTTTTTCCAACAATATTCGCTCAGCTTCCAGTCTAACCAGATGCAGCTGAATATCAGTAATTTATACAAGTATACCCTTCTTCACTTCAATTGCGTTAAACGCCAGGGAAGCACTTCGGAAGTCTCCCCAGCGCGTATTTATAGTAGGTATTTTTTTTTTGATAGAGTAGACCATTTCTATTGTATTTTTGAAATCCCCAAAATGAGCAAAACCATAGGTGGCGAGAAAAAAATTGCCAAAGTTCCAAAAAAATGGCCAAAAATCGCCGGAGTATTAAGGGCGGGGAAGATCACGTGGCGGGTCTAAATTAGTTTCCAAGCAATACTAAGGTCAAACACATCGTCAAGGTCAAGGTCAGCACCCAAAAGTCAAGGTCTTACACATCAAAAGTCAAGGTCAAACCAAAATATGCTCAAATCTTGGAATATTACCTTGTAACAATCAAGGTAATGTTTAGTAAAGCGTTGTCGACGGAGCCCCGCTGCGCGGGGCTCCTATTTCTGGGTGGTTTAAAAAAAAATAACCACGAAGGGGATGGCGGGGTCTATTCGCTCGCTACGCTCGCTCACTAGACCCCGCCATCCCCTTCTAACCTAACCTGTCCGTGTCGGGGTGCCCCAAGTCCCGAGCTCGCTTCACTGACATTGGATTACGTTTCATTACAGGCAATCTTTTAATAGTACAAATAAAACTATATTTTTTTAATTTAATTTACTATATTATTTACTTTATAATTAAGTTAATTGCGGTAGCAACTATTTAAAAGTGAACGAAAGTTAAAAACTTACAATATTTATACAAAAAACCATAAGAGTCCGCTGTCACTTTGTCTGAACGTAAAATGGAACAACCTAGAAGTGAAACTCGTACATTATCTGTGATAAAATGACAATTATTTACGTAAATTGGTTAAAATTTCTGAAACTTTAGGATTTTTTTTCTCAAAAACTAGGCGTTTGCTCAGTGTGAAATTTTGGGAAAACGTTTTATTTGAAGACATCTACACACTATAAAATTCTGAAGCTCCGCACGATTGGGGAGAGAAACGAAGTGGAGCCGAAAAAAATTAACAGATATTATCTCATGATGGGTTTTTGTGAAATGATGATTTATATTACCATCAATTTAGTATACAGTAGTTTTGATATGCAGTGGAACTTTAGAAGTAAAGAGAAATCACGGCCCGTGGCATACTTTTCGCGTTTCGTCATGTTATTCTTACTTCCTGGACTCGCCAAAACCAAAATCGGCTTCAAAACTAATTAAAAAAACAATCTAAATGTTTTTACGCAGTGTAATAACTATAAATTACGAAAAAATTAAAGTAGCTTAGACCTATTTTTTTTCTAACCTGTGAGGCGCATCAGAGTATAATCCATTCATCCCTTGATACATTTTATTCAATGAAAAATCACTGAAGACACTATTTCACACACTAGACCAGATCACAGTATTAATTCATTCACTAAAACGATTCTAACTAAAAATTTCTTCAATCGAGAAACGATACAGTTTTGTTTTCTTATTTTGACGTAAAGGATTCGCAACGAACTCGTATGACGGATCATACGATCGTGCTATCACAGTCTCGCTCATTCGTTTACGCGCGTGCGAAAGATACAGCACTATAATTGTTCAAAGTTGCCATAATAAGGAAATTGCAAGGAGGTTGCATAAGAAAACTTGTTTATCGCAAAGTTAGGGTTGGGAAAGGGTCAAATCGATTCGATAAGATAAAGTTATTTGCGTGCATCATGTTATTATTTATTGCACGTTTATCAAGCGTGATTATCTTTCTAATTAAAATATTCATGAATATGTTGATTTATAATTAGACACTTGGAGTTATCATGGAATAAGTGAGACATTCGTATTACGTTGTTAATTCATAAACAGACATTGCGAACAAAGTCCAAAGTAACGTGAAAATTAATTGGTAAAATAGAATTTGTAGTACAAGGTTTTTTTTACAAAATTATATCCTTCAGATAAAAACATCCTCTGTTTTACTGATACTACAATATTACGCGGTTTCCTCATTATGATTTTCCTCTAATAAATAAGATGGTTACAGTTCAAGCGCAAAAATAAATACCAAGTCGTGGTAACAAAAAAAAACACATTATTTGGAACCATGATAACACAATCAAACATGTTCCTCTACTTCAACTTTCAAGTTAGTAAACAAACCACTTAAATAACTTGAACCTGAAATTCTTGTTTACTCATGGTTTACCTACGGTCTTTATAGTTTACTTTTACTGGTGAATTTGTAATTCAATGACACCAGCCAAAAGACTAGGTACGTGCGAATAATTTAAATTGAAGTAGATGTCAAAATAGTACATCTGATTATATCTGCACTTTTGAGGGCTTAAAAAAAAACCGGCCAGTGCGTGTCGGACTCGCACATGAAGGGTTCCGTACCGTATTATGATCGAGCAAAAAACCAGAAAAAAACACGTTTTTTGTCACGTATTAACCCTCTTTAATTATTAACTTTATGACATTCTTATTATTGCTGTGAATGCGATCTGTGAAAATTTCAACTGCCTACCTTTTACGGTTCATGATAATATACAGCCCGTTGACAGATAGACGCACAGCGTAGGCTTAGTAAGGTCCTGTTTGGCACCCTTCGGGGCATCAGTGGCGTTTTTAGAGTTTCGTTCTAAAAACGCCAGTGATGCCTTGATTGGCGTGGCCACCTACTGGGCCTAACACATCTAACATAACAAAATAAGTTATTTTTGCAATCGCCTCGTAAAAAAAAACTTGTCATTGTAGTCCTCGAAATTCAAATTTTCTTACGTTTTTTGCGATTTGCAGGTCAGTATCATGTTGTATGTTGATCCAAATATGATTCGCGGCGGTATCAAATGTTTATTTATGGAATTATAATCATAAAACCGGCCAAAAGTGCGAGTCGGACTCGCGCACGAAGGGTTCCGTACCATTATCTATAAAAATCGGCAGAAAAATCATGTTTGTTGTATGGGAGCCCTGGTTATAGCGCAATAGAAATACATCATCTGTAAAAATTTCAACCGTCTAACTATCACGGTCCATGAGATACAGCCTGGTGACAGACGGACAGACAGACAGACGGACAGCGGAGTCTTAGTAATAGGGTCCCGTTTCACCCTTTGGGTACGGAACCCTAAAAATGATGATGACTATTTCATGAAATCATGACATTTGAGGATTAGGTACGCTAACTTAACGCTAACTTAGTTGTATTGCTCATTGTAATGATTATAATTTTATAAAGCCTTATTTGTTACGATCGCAATCATATTTGAATCAACATACAACCTGCAAATAGCAAAAAAACTAAAGAAAATTTGGGCTACCCTAGCGCATCCCCCTTAAAGGGGAAGCGCATATGTATTTTACAGAATTATAATCATTAGAATAATCAATAAAACTAGACCAATACGTGTTGCCATCAGTACCTACTTAGTAACACGCGCACTGGTCAAAGACATGACATTCGTCTTGTGACAATGGCTGATCTTTGCGTTATGCTAGTGAACGGGTGCTGCTTGTGGTGACTGGTCGTCTTGCTGACCAAGGTTTTTGTTGCTGTTATTAGTAATTAACTGTTTATTTGTTTTTACTTCGATGGTCCTAGTTTATCATTTGTGATTTCCGAGTTACAGCTTTATGTAAAAAAGCACGCCCTTTAGGCCTGGAATTCATTCGGGTATTTACTTTTCACTTTTTTTGTTGGTTTATTGGCGTGTGCTAGGTGACATATAGAAAATAATTTAATGTTCTATGTTGCGTAATGTAAATTATTTTGCTTAGGTACCTACTTTTGTATAGAATCAAGTTTTTCTAACTATTCAGACAGCTGTGCATCTGGGGAGTTTGTTGCGCCACTTCTTCTTCCCAGCTAAAGCACTAGGAAGTGGTGAAGGGCGGGCGTTTTTGGGGGACTGTCTTATGTAACTTTGACTTTCGAATAGTGCTGATTTCTCAGTCAATTTTGAATAAATGACATTTGTATTTGCGATAGGTGGGACGAGATGATTGCCCTGCACTAAGACAGTATTAGGCTGGTATTATTATTTATTTTATAATTTCGAGACTTGTTTCCAATGATTAGTAAACTATCGACTGTCATAGTAGTTTTAGCTAAGCTGTTTTGGCAACTCTCAAAATGACTGGCAATTTCAGTCCAGCCACACATCAACATCAATTGCTCCATTCATATATTACAGGTAGGTACGGAGTTCAATCAAAGTAGTTCACAATGTATTTTGGTTACACTGCATCAGTTGTTACTAATTGACCTAGTTGGTACAATTATCGTGAAACGTAATTTTGGTGTTGATATGTTTTACGGTCCCTTTTCTCTGGCAAAACCAATCAATTCCTAATTGCTACCTAATCAATTCTTTCAATCAATCGACTCAGCCTGTCGCAGTCCACTGCTGGACATAGGTCTCTCTGTGGTCCACCTTCTGCATCCCATCAGTCCCAGCTACCTTTTTGAGACCGTCGGTTCATCTAGCTGGGGGGCGTCCCACGGTACTCTTGTCCATACGCGGTCTCCATTCCAGGGGCCCAAGTCTGCTATTTTTATAAATTCGTCATTCTAACACGATCCCATTGTCATTTTGCTAAAAGTTTGTAATATCTCTAATAAAGTTTGTAATAATCTGCTAAATTCATAATGGTCGATCATTGGTTGATCATTGTATTCCACAAACACGATACTCGTAATGAATTAAAAGCAATAACTGCACAATGACGTTCTAATGGTAGGTCACTGATCAAAGGAGCTGTCAAAATTTTATGAGATTACCGCCTAAGTCAGTCATTCATTTGTCATTATGTACCTACTACGAGATTACCAATAGATGCCATTTCTTTCAATGGAGTGTCAGTGGCTGACCATTGGAAAGTCATAATGACGCCAATATATTAGCAGATAGCCATAGACGTACTTTTTTTATAAGTCTATGTAGATTACCAAACTTGTCAAAATCAACAATTATGAAATCAATGATAGAAAATTCTGACACTATTGTAATAGCAGACTTGAGGCCCAGGACTCCTCTGCTCCACCGGCCATCGGTATTTTGACAAACCTGGCGAATATGGGACAGCTCACTGCCACTTCAGATTAATTGCTTACTGTCTCTGAGCATAGCCCAGTCTATAGCGCGCTGAGTGACCTTGAATTTGTGCACCAGTCCGAATGTCAGCGAAATGAAATGAAATGATCGGCTTCTGTGCCTCGTTGGTCTGGTGGTCGCTAGCGGTGCTGCTGAGCATGAGGTTCTGGGTGATGTACTGGATAGTGGTAGATAGTGGTATGGGTTTTTCCATCTGGAATTTCTCAGTAGCAGTGTAGCGGTTACATCGCCACATACGAACTACGCATCAAAGACATGACGTCACACAAATCCTGCATCGCGCAATTAGAGTTTACCGCGCGAACGACATATATAAGACTATCCGACATCAACAGTCGGGCAGTCGGCCCGCCAGACACAACACCCGTCTGGTTGGAGGATCCTCCCTTTTCTATGGTGGATGAGTGAACTTTACACCCTGTTCCTCATACCCCTAAAGCAGTTCGGAGTCTGGATTTGTGCACGGTTGCTGGCGATAGGCTCACCCCATAGATATCCGTTCCGATATCCGTGGCTCACCCCCCTATTACATGGGTCTTAAACATAACTGGCGAAATGTGGGTGTACTTTATGTACCTACCATCGAAGATGTTCATATCTATACACCGTAAGGACTATTTCTGCTTGCAGCACTCGGCCGCTATAGAACCGGGGCGGTAACATATGTGGGCATCGTGTTCACGGGATTTTGTTTTCAAACTGCTGAGTTAAGGAGTTCTTTGATAGTACATCTCTGCCTAACTATACGGGGATAACAGCGTGATGTTATGTAGATCAGCTGACTTGCAAGATTTCCAGAAAGTTAGCAGGAGAAGTAGACTTTTTTGTAATCAAGCGTGCACCATGCTCAACCGCTTTATTCTTCTTCGTAATTAGAGTTACCATTCCGAAATTTGAAAAGATCCTCACGCATTCAAACAAACAATTTAATCACTTCTGCTTTATTGTAGGTACAGACGCCAGAGTATCACCCTACTACAATCTGTCAAATTTATTTTCTAAATTTTCAACTTTATCATTAGAGCATAAAGTTTAAAGTTGAATGGGAAAAATTTGACAGTTTCGGGTAGGTTGACTTCCTGGCGTCTGTACGAGTATTTCTAGCGACCCGCCCCTGTTTCACGGAGCGCCACCTATCAGGTCCAAAACTATGTCATCTTTGAAGGTGGAACCAACCATACACATTTACAAAATTTCATTGAAATCGGTTGCGTAGCTTCGGAGATTAGCGTGGTAACTGAAACGTGATTTTATAGATTATACATAAAGATAAAGATAAACTTCACAACACTAGCCCTGCATTATACTTCATAATAGATAGCTTGATCTCTGCGACAGCTGTCAGTAAAATCACACCTACCTATGAAGTCCTGAATTTCATTCAGTAACAGTAACTGTCAATGTCATACTTTATGGGCATGCCGACCTAATGAATGAATTCCTACCCTAGGAATGTCAGTTTGACATATATGTCGTAGAGATCAAGCTATCTTTTATGTATTATAGTGTTTATTATCAACACTAATTCGTATCATTGCCCCATGTGTTCCGACGTATTGTTTTCAAACAACGCGATATTTTTTATGATTCACTGGCCGCTAGTCAAAAGAAACGAATTTTGCAAGTAAACAAGCATGTTAAAAATAAATCATACACAATGTTTTTAGTGTAGGTACCTACACGTTGAAACGGAAAAGCAATTGTGTTTTAGAACGTTTTGGCACTGGTTAATGCAGAACAAAGTTTCTCAAAAAGTTAATGACAGTCTCATATGACCGTTTTTCTTTATGTAAAATGATTAAGGTTACCTTACTGTCCATCTCAAAAATCCACCCTGTATAGGTAACCTACTGTTAGGTCAGTAGATAGTGGTACTCATTCGAGTTGTCCGTTCTTCTCCATTGGTGCCTACTAGTCCTACGTTTTATTCAAATAAATGCTTTCAGTTTTGAGTTTTTAAACTTATGCCCGATTTCAGTAACAAATTAATGCAAAAAATAAAAGCGCGACTTTTCAATATTCCACGCTGAGCCGTGTTCAAAATCCACCAGCGCGAAACTATATTTTGTAAAAATAAAAGCGCGACTTTTCAATATTCCACGCTAAACCGTGTTCAAAATCCACCAGCGCGAAACTATATTTTGTAAAAATAAAAGCGCGACTTTTCAATATTCCACGCTGAGCCGTGTTCAAAATCCTCCAGCGCGAAACTATATTTCGTAAAAAATAAAAGCGTGACTTTTCAATATTCCACGCTGAGCCGTGTTCAAAATCCACCAGCGCGAAACTATATTTTGTAAAAATAAAAGCGCGACTTTTCAATATTCCACGCTAAACCGTGTTCAAAATCCACCAGCGCGAAACTATATTTTGTAAAAAAAAAATACAAAATACAAAACAGTTGATGGGACAACCACCAGTGGCAAGAGTAACGCCTACCCTGCAAATGTACCGGGGTGGATTAAGCAGACCATTAAAAAAATATTTGGGTACCTCCAAAGGCTGCGTTCATCGTGCCTATAAAGCCTACATTTGTTTATCTGTATGGCCACGAACGCCGTACATATTGAAACTTTGACGACACGGTTGGCGCAGTGGTTTAGCGATTGACTGCTGCGCTGCGTGTCGCGGGTTCGATTCCCGCACGGAACAAATATTTGTGTGACCTAGTCAAAAACTAGGTCAAACGAATATTTGTTCCGGGTCTGGCTGTTTGTGTATGTGAGTTAAAATGTTTGTAAACGTACCCACAATACAGGAGAAATTCCTAGTGAAAAAAAAAATGTTAGTGACTCAACCACTAAGAACAGTTAATCTTACAAAAAGCAAGTGTAAATAATAGTTTAAATTATTTTTAAACCATGGTGACTTTCATTACAATTCTTAAAGACAACAAATTATCAATTCAATGATTTGTAAATGAGGATGGGCATTCATTATGATACCTACATTATGCCGCTTAAGAATACCAACAAAAGTTTCTGTGTAATTATTTGCATGGATATGGCAAATGAAATCAACTCTTTTTTAAATCGTTGAATATTAAGAATGGATCGTCCAATGAATCACGTGAGGCTCGAAAGGGGGGGAGCGGGTTTGAAAAAAATCACGAAATATCACTGGGGGGAATAGTGAGACTACATCACGTGTATTTATTTTTCGTTGAACGTGCGATAGTATACAAAGTATCTTAAAAAAATTCAAATTGTTTCTGTCAAGGTCACGCGTCGCTTTTCTGTAAAAAATAAATTCACGTGATATCTCACTACACCCCTCTCCCCCCTTGTGATATTTCATGATTTTTCTGCACCCCTCCTCCCCTTTTTCTGTACCTCTCCTCCCCTTTTTCTGTACCTCTCCTCCCCTTTCGAGCGTCACGTGATCAATTTTATAGAGGTGAAATTTGTGGTTGTTTGTTTTAGGTTAATCTTCAGAACTACTGATTCGATTCCGAAAATTCTTTCACTAATGGGAAGCTACAGTATTGCCGAGTGTTGTGTTAAATGATATGTTTTTTGGTAAAATAAGAAATTTCACGAGGAAAAAGCGACGGGCAGAAGCTATCACGTATAATTCTGCACCCTTATTGCATTAAAATCACAATTTGAATGATTTTGAAGGATATTGCTAATCCATTGCTTCATTATGTTCGAAAAATTTGAAAAATCTGCTCAACAACGTAAATAACGCAATGAATGTTGTTGAACTGTCAAAATGGAAGCCATTGTTACTGTAAGTGTGTTACGGAATTACCCCGCCGATTCCTATTACGACGCGAGTTGACACGACCTTGCGACACCAATTGAAGAGACCATAGTTACAAGTTAATATTTGCACTCTTAAGTATCTCTCAGCTACACGAAAGCCACACAATTTACACATGACGCTTATAAATCATATATCCACCACAATAATAAACTCAAACTCAAAGCATTTATTTCAATTAAACCAATTACATTCACTTTTGTATTGTCAAGGAGTTGGCCAGTCAGAAAGCTGAAGCTATACTCCAGGTTTAGGTTTAAATAAAGGTTTAAAAAAAACCACGTGACGAGACAGCTGTCAAGTAACCGACAAAACGTAATACCTGTCACTTCAGTTGTCACGCTACGTCACAGTTGTAGGTACTCTTCAATATAGCAACGTTTGAATTCGTTGACGTTTATAGTTTGGGCTCTTTATAATAGACAGATTACAAAATATTATATTATTATTATAAATCTAACAAATAAATTGTGCTCATGCAGTTACATCTACGAAGAGTAGTTTAATAATATACATTAATAAAAGAGGAAACTATTGTAAAGATCTAAAATAAATCATATTTTTTTAAATATTATTTATGTAGGTGCAGACTCGGTCAACCTACCTGAAACTGTCAAATTTTCCCAATCAATTTTGAACCATAAACTTTGGTGATAAAGTTGAAATCTATTAAATAAATTTGACAAATTGTAGTAGGTTGATGGGCTGGCATCTAATTTGTTTCATTTTGACAGTTCAACCACATTCATTGCGTTATTTACGCTGTTGAACAGATTTTTTTTCGAACTTATGAAGCAATGGGTTATAGCAAGATCCTATAAAATGATTTATTTATTATTTATTTAATACTTCAAGCGCAGAAATGTACAGAGGCGGACTGAAAGCCATAAGCATTTTCTACCAGTTAACCTTTGGGTGATGCAGAGACAAACAGTGGTAGGTGCAATTACGAGAAATTGAGGAATATTTTAGTAGTTATAAAGATACACATACCTATGACAAACTCTAATATAATGATGATTCAGGCTGTGATTGATCGTAATTATGCTACGCAATTAGGGTTTAGGTTAAGTACTTCAAGAAAACCATCAGCTGATAAATTCTATTAATTAATGCAAATAACTTAAAAAAATTGTCTGAAAACTACGTAAGCCGAACTAAACACCTACAATCTCGACATAATCATAGCGATCGCTTTATAATCGAATTCGGTCGCAGTCTTAAGAGGGAACAGGGGCTGCGAGGAATTTGAAAAATAGGTATTTGAAGAAACTATTGCCATCGCGCTGCGCCCGAAAAACCGAGTTAAACCCCGTAAAGTGCGAAAGGGACAACAGCAGCTCAGACCGATTATATCACAAGATTTTTGACGAAAACAACGTTTGGCATTCTCCTTTTTTCTCCTCGAAAACTAAGCCGATTGAATAATTTTTTACATTAAAATTTTAAGAAAGAGTATGTCTAGGTTCCTATTTTATTTTTTTATGCTAAAACTTTTCCGAATTAGTCTGGTAGTCCTCTAATCACGGCGGTAAAAATGGGGCATTTTTGTATTTTTTGGAGGGTCATAGTTTCCTTACTTATTAATTGCTGAAAAAAAAGAAATGACAGGGACATGCTTATAGAGACCCTGATTTTATAAAAATAAAAAGACACCTCTAGAGGCATTATTCAGGAAGAAAAACGGGGAATACGTTTGTATGGAGAATCGCGGGCCCTGTTCCCTCTTAATGGCGGCCCTAGACACGCCAAAATCCCGTATTTGTGGAGCACGTCGGCGTCATGCGCCACTTTGCGACCGAATTCGGTCGTATGTCGAGACTGCCGTCCAGGTACTTTTCCACCGAAAATATATATAGAATACCCAGGAAAACTTATTCAAAGCTAGGGGCAATCAGCTGAGCTAAAAAACACAATCATCACAAAGTTTTTCCATGCCATACAAGTCTTAAATTACTACTTATTCTATAATTACCAAGGCTCATCTTTTGCGTCAGACCTGTACAGTAAAAAATCTATAAATAAACAAGGTAAGTACATATAGTATCCGCCATCGATAGGTACCTATAAGAAATAAGATTTTTATATGTCTATGGTAAGTATATCCGCACATATTTTTTTCTAATTTCAATGTCAATAAACAACAAAGTTATACATTGAACGTTAATTATTATTTTTCATCCCACCATCTCGGAAAGAGTATTTTTAATCTTCAGTATCTGAGTGGAAAAGCCGTTTTTATTCTCTAGAGGATAAAGTAAATTGAATTTAGAACATCGTGTGCACTAAGTTTGTGAATTAAAAAAAACATTAAACCTATTTACTGCTACCTCTATGGTGCCGAATATATCATACAACTTTTTTTTAATTTGTTAAAAACTCAGACTCGGAACCTTCTTGGTGTTCTTTTTTCAATTTGCTTTGTACGCGGTTCTTTACGCGGCATTTTTTCACGTCATTGTTAAACCTTAGGTATATTTAAAACAAGAAACTTGAAAACAAGTGAAAAAACTAAAATGAGTGATTCTAGCGACGAGGAAGTTTGCTTGACGCCAACAGAATTGACTGAAACTGTTAATAATGCGCAAACGTTTTTTTTTTTGCATTTAGTCATTTCCTCGCTGAGGTGGAATGAAAAGTTACGTGTTGCACTCGAGTGCAAAGATTTTTCACCTCGTGCTCTTTTGATTCCCTCGCTAACGCTCAGGATTCTAATTTTGAATCACTCGCTGCGCTCGTGATTCAATTTTAGAATCCTTCGCTTGCTCGGTCATCAAAATTGAACACGCGGTTAAAAAGCAACTTTGCACTCTTGTATAACAAATAACTATTACACGCTCGGGCATCACCATCTGCCGAGCCTATTCTCAACTATACATATATTATATGTTGAGATCGGCTTCCAGCGAGAAAGAAGTGGAGCTATACTGGGGTCGGCTTCCAGTCTAACCGGATGGAGCTGAATACCAGTATTTTACATGGAGCGACTGCCTATCTGACCTCCACAACCCAGTTACTAGGTAATACGTTACCCCTTGGTATAACTGGTTGTCAGACTTTCTGGTTTCTAACTACCCGTAACGACTGTCAAAGATCTACAAATGACAGCCGGGACCAACGGCTTAACGTGCTTTCTGAGGCACGGAGGGGTCTCGGTATGATGGTCACAGGTCACCCATCCACGGACCGACCTTCGATCGATCCTCTTTAGCCAATATCTTATTATTTTGCTCGCTCGAGTTCCTCGTTACCGTGAAGAAGTTTTAGCAGGATAACATATTAACATAACATCACGCCTGTATTCCCCGAAGGGTTAGGCAGAGGTGTATTTATAGTACACACACATTTCCCCAGTTATGCTTAAGACGCAGATATATACCGGTGACCTTGAGTGGTTCTTCTTCAAAAACGTTTTAATAACGTTCTATTCGAACGTAACCAAAACAAATCGTTCTTAGGTTTTTAAGACGAAATCGTTTCGATAAATATACCGTTAACCGAGCCCAGTGGTATAGTTTTTCCAAGACTGCTGTACCGCGCCCTAGGAATAGGGGCCGACAGCGTTGACGAATGAGTGGCGGGACGCCGTGAGCGTTGACGAATGAGCATCCTGCATTCTATTTGCGTAACTACACGGTCATCGGTCAATCACAATCTGAATCATTTTGAAGGATATTGCTAATCCATTGCTTCATAATGTTCGAACAAATTGTCTGCTCAACACCGGAAATAACGCAATGAATGTTGAATTGTCAAAATGAAGCAGATTGTGTGATTGAAGAAAGAAAATAAATTTATTTAACTCAGGTCAATAAGGCACACAATATTCACACAAAAAAAAAAACAGAAAAAAAAAACTTAGAATAGTACTGTGTGCCTCACGGCTGCGCCAAATAGGGCCAAGTTCAGCATAAATGCCAGACAACTAGTGTCTGTCGCTGTTTTTCAACTGGACGTAGTTATGCAAAATGGATCCAGCCACAAAAACTTACTTTTGAGAAAATAGGAGTTTTAGTAAAATTGATATACCAAAATAACAAGACCATAGTTTGTTTTGAAGTTCCTCTTAAATATTGGGTATTTTTATCTACTTCCTGTAAAATATTATTTTAATAAGTTTCATGTGAATAAATATACATTTTTTCAGTAAAAATCTCTCTGGTTCTTTTTTACATTATTAAAAATGTGGGATGGAACTTTTTGTTTTAAGTTGTGGCAGAAAAACGCTTGTAGGTATGAATAATTAGGGCATTTAATTAGAAAAACATAAAAAGTCAGTTTTCTTCTTGATCAGACATGACAGTATCTGTTTTATAGTTAAAAATCGATTTAACATACAGATCTAAAGTAGTTTGGATCTTTTCAAACTCGATATCTAGGTTACCATGACACATGGTTCTATTTTAACTCTGCGAAAATGCTTTAGATTTTGTTGGTATCATTAACGTCTGTGTTTTTCATTTAAAAAAAGGTACTTTGCGGCTTGGATATTTTTTGCTTACACTAAAGTTGATGTGTAGATGCCATTTATGACTGTAACTCAAAAATCGGTTTTTGTGGGCTGGATCCATTTTGCATTACTGGACCTTATGTTACTTTTTTGTTTAAAAACAATTATAGATCATTTTATAGTGATGTGTAAGGAAAGAAATAAAATGGTAAGTATGGTTGCACAAGAAACAATGGATGGTCGGGATTTTTTCGCAATTAAGGTGCTTGCTGCACTGCCCCCTCGTCTCGCTGTCGCTGCGCGCTTACCAAAGGCGCGAGTTCGGTCAAACTATAACAAAACCGTAACTGGGTAATACGATACCCTTTGGTAAGACTGGTTGTCAGATATTCGGGCTTCTGACGACCCGTAACGACTGTCAAAGATCCACGAATACCAGCCGCGACCAATGGCTTAACGTGCTTTCGGAGGCACGGAGAAGTCTCTTTATGGTAAGATGGTCATCCATCCACAGACCAACCCCGGCAAGCGTAGCTTAACCTTCCTTAGCCACGAGCTCCTCCAAACTTCTTCACACACATCTAAATAAGTAGGTTTATAGTTATTGTTTGTAAATTCAAATTGACATTCAAATTCAAAATATTTTATTTCACATAAACCTACATGGGCACTTATGAAACGTCAGAAGCTAGGTGCACGGTTCCTATTGGTCGTTTCCTATGGAGAAGAGCCGGCAAGAAACTCCACGGTTACTCTTTCAAAAATTATTGGCTTTTGCAATGTTTTCAAATTACAGTGTAGCTATGGGGGGACAGTGTAGGTCTTTCAACAAGTACCAGGTAACTACTTAACAAAATAACGATGGTCAACAAATCTACAGTCCACTAAGCCGACAGCGTTCTCACATTCACAAAATAGAAAATAATCTACTCATAGACAAATAAATTAATAAAAATAAAAACGTATTTTAAAAGATGACGTGATTCCTATTACATTTGTGACATAAATCTTCATAATTATCATGTCCTTGTATGTAACTTTATCAACACTTTATTGTGGCTGGAAGGAGAAGGAGTACGAGTATGTCCCATAAGTAGGTGCAAATATATTTTTACCAAATATATTAAGCGCACCCGGATACCTTTATTCGCACTTACAAATCATAAAGCAAATAATACACTGTTTATTCGACAAGAATTCAAGGCTAACTTAGGTATCTGACCCTCGTACAGCACATGATTTAACTCCAGTGTCGATATCTATATAATTAGTCTGGCCATAAATACTGTTACAATTAAAAATAAGAAAGATATTACATTTGAATTTGGAATCTGTCATTTTTATACGATTGTTCATTGAGTTTTCTAATTTTGGCGCCAATACACTGAATGGAGTGTGGTGATAAAGAGAACCGAATCGCTGTGATTGAGAGAGTACGGCTTGCTCTAAACGCCATGATAATTTGGAGTCCCTCAATCAATCCATACGATTGGCAGTGAAGAATTTTCCCATGGAAAGAGTGCGTGCTTCTATTGATAACTGGCCTCAATGCAGCCAATGGAGACCACTTCGAATAAGCTTTTTATATTTTAAATTGTTTTATATTAATGTATTAAACTAACACACTGTAAAAGTAATAAATATTATTTGCAATAAAAATAAAAAATAAACTTCGTTACAATATTTATGGCAAGACTATAGTCTTGCCATAGTACCTATAGGTACTCGTATAGCTGTAAGACGGTTATAGCTGTGAGATAGTTATATATCTTGGGATATAGGTATTATAACGTAATATTTATATGAAAGCGGTTCATACCTAACTGTTTTACTGGGCAGGGACCGCGACAGGGCGGGCACTCCGACCAAATAGGTTTGGTTAGGTTAGAACTTTGACCAACTACGTCGAAATTGGTCGCAGTAACAAAATTCTTTCATATAACTATATTACGGTATACAGCTATATCCTTAGGGATATAACCATAGATATAATAAAGAAGTTTGTTCTAGTTTGTTTTTGTTTGTTAAAGAAGTTCTGTTTTTAATATTTCTGTGGATATAACTATATCACCGCTATAACTATCTTACCGCGACATATACATTCTATACTAATACCTACTAGCTTCTGCACGCGACATTGTCCACGTGTTTCGGCCCCCGATACACCGCATTTTTTTTTATAATCTACCTGACGAACCAAAAAAATATTTTATTGTTAATCCCTATTCGAGTATCTCTATAACTGAAGGGGTCGCAGGAAAGTCCGAAAGGGTTACCGTGGCCCCTGGCAACGTACAGGCAACTGAAGGAACACGGGTGGGTTTTAATCAGTTAGAGTATGCAGAGCGGGAGAAGTTATTTAATAATATCACACCCAAAAAAAAAAAATGTCATGTCTTAGATTTAGTTGTGACGTAGCGAGCCCCCAGTCCCCAGCTTTAATGCGTTTTATTAATATGATAAAGCAAAAATACGTGTCTATTATTTTTTTATTAGTGACGGACTACATTTTTCGGAATTTATTTTTCTTTACCCAGGCACCATTCCTATTGAAGTGTTTGGTGGTGTGCAATTAAAGATAAAGATAATTTGATTGTCTAAACATGGCGTAAACATGCAAATTAAGCATGCAGGATGTCACAATATTTCGTACACTACATGTTTTACCCGTAAAGCGTTCAAATGTATAAAATTTACATAAAATATTAAAATATTTTCATATAACTCGTTTGGCTTACATTGCCTATCAAGAAGTTTCCATTTAGGCATAGTAAATGCCTGTAGTTGAAGGCTCCGCTGTTCCCTTCCATTATAAACGTGCGAGCATAAACAGGTACCTATACTTAATGAGAAACAGAAAGGAAAAAATAAAAATAAAAAGGAAAAAATTAAGAGAGAGAGTATAAACTAAATTATTAAAAGCACTTTAATACGAGTACCTTTAAAGTAGCGTCATTCAAAAAGTCGCTTATATTATAAATGACATTTGTCTGTTAATAAATTTCACATATTTTTTTTAACGTTTTAACTTTATATGAATGTGGTAGGACTTATTTTATTAAAAATTCTTGGAGCCATGCAGAAGGATTATGGACATGTTGTATAGGTATATGCGTTGTATCTATGTATGGCAATAAAATATTGATAGTGGAAGCAACCACAGATTATAGTTGCACTAGAAATATGTTTACAAAGACCGTTGAACGGTATTTAGATCAATGCAATGTCATAGGTCGTGATAGAATTCCAGAGATCGGTATTTAAATAAAATAGCGATCAATCAGCCTATCGCAGTCCACTGCTGGATATAGGCAGCGCCACAACACCTTGCCCTACGCCTTCCACATCCAAGGGCTCGTGCAGACCAGCTCGACGCGAAAGCGCGGCGCGACGCGACTCGAACAATTTCTAAGAAAACTTCATGAACTAGACTAGCGCGACGCGACGCCGCGCCGCGCCGGCTATTGTTATACAATAGCCGGTGTCGCATCGCGCTAGTCTGCACGAAGCTTTATGAAGTATTAATTCCATCATTATTCCAGTGTGAGTGAGAGACGGCTAACGTAACCCTCCTTTTCTCGCAGTGAAATAACGATGCCATTAATACTTCATAATAAGGCCCCTGTCTATTATACCGTCCCACATTACGCTTGCAGCATACGCGGTCTCCACTCCAGTACCCTAATTACGTAATACACGTTCAATCGGAATTTGAATCGTTTTGAAACAAATTGCTAATCCTTTGCTTCATATGTTCGAAAAAAAAATCAGATCAACGACGTAAATAACGCAATGAATGTTGTTGAACTGTCAAAATGAATAAGAATAAGAATAAGAATGATTTATTTGCAGAAAATACAGGTGTTACCAGTTGTAAAAGTTGGTGGTTTAATGTACAGTCCATATTTTGCCTGTTTAAAGCTTCGTGCAGACTAGCGCGACGCGACACCGGCTATTGTTATACCGTGAAGTTTTCTTGGAATTTGTATTGTTCGAGTCGCGTCGCGCCGTCGCGTCGCGCTGGTCTGAATGAGGCTTAAGGCATGCAAATTAATTTTACATTTATTAGGTACCTACTTATTTTAACAAGTTAGGTATAGGTAAAGAAAAGCTTTTTAAACAAAGTGATCGTAATCGTTTACGAAAATGTGTTGCGTAATGAGATAGGTAGCTGTGTGTTTGCTTGTAAGTTTACAGATTATTAAATTAACACGGATACGAATAGGAAAAACAACGATTAAATTATTTCCGCTACAAAATAATTATGACAATTATTACAAGAAACACTATTGACGGATTAAAGTGTTTTGATGGTATTTCCTTGAATTTTCTAATATAATTATTTTTATGTTTAATAGTTTTAGTACTGCCTCGTTGGTGTAGTGGTCGCAAGCGCTACTGCTGAGCATGAGGTCCTGGGTTCGATTCCCGGGTCGGGCAAAGTGTTATTGGTTTTTTTCATCAGAAATTCCTCAGTAGCAGCCCGGAGTCTAGATTTGTGCGCGGTTGATGGCAATAGGCTCGCCCCCTATTACATGGGACTTAAACATAACTGGCGAAATGTGGGGCCGTGTACTGTAGGTACACCTCATCCCAACCCTTCGGGGATTACAGGCGTGGTGTTAAGTTATGTTATGTAGTTTTAGTACAGTTAAGGCTCGTGCAGACTAGCGCGAAAAATTGTTTTGTTACAGTCGCGTCGCGCCGGTCTGTACGACGCTTTTTTAGGATAATTTCTAAGAAAACAATTACCGGTGGACTCGCATCGCGCGACAAGTCACACTAGTCTGCACGAGAATTAAAACAATTTCTAAGATAACTTCACGGTAGAACCAACTCGTTTTTAGGGTTCCGTAGTTAACAAATAACCTTTATAGTTTCGCCATGTCCGTTTGTCTGTCTGTCGTCTGTCTGTCCGTCTGTCTGCAGCTTAGCTCAGAGACTGTTAGTACCAGAAAGCTGTAATTTATCATGGGTATACATATTAATCACGCCGACACGACAGTGGTAAATTAAAATCATGACAAAAAACTTTTTAGGGTACCGACGCCAGCACGTCAAGCTACCCGAACTGTCAAATTTTCCCAATCAACTTTGAACCTTATACTTAAGTAATAAAGTTGAAAATCAAATAAAGAAATTTGACAGATTGTAGTAGGTTGATGTGCTGGCGTCTGTACTTCTACACGTCAAGCGGAGATGTTTTGTTTTTCCCATATATCCCATGGTTTGGGGTTTCGTTGGAAAGGTCGATCAAAAATATTGTGAGCGTATCACAAACCATTTTTGGATTCAGGGATTCTTTTAGGAAAATTAGGTCCCCCCACCTATGAAATCAGCGTTTTGTATGGGAGAATTTTAAAGAAGTTGCATTTTTCATACTAACATTTTCTTAATTTATTTACTAATGTTTTAAAACTTTTATGCACACTATGTTTAATAACTAAGATAACGTATGCCACTTAGATTAAGCGACAAAAATAAGTTTAGGCTAAGTTTTAAAACAAATGTGGTCATTTCTGCAAGCAAAATGAGGAGTCATTTTTAAGGTATTTTTTATGTTTAGAAAACTATAAGTAATACCTAAGGTTTTTTTACCATTGGTAGTTGTCTATGACGGTCATTATTCGATATAATATCAAGCAATTGATGAATATTTTAAATCATAGAAGTGACGAGGTTCTCTATTTGTGAGAAAAAAACGCCAATTTCATCCCCCAATATTAAGCTTTAAAGTGCAAATTTTTGTTAGAGTCAAGTGTGGGGGGGACACTTGACTCAACAACGGAGAAATGTCAAAACATTATTAATTCCCTAGATTATCGTAATAACTGGGGCTTGATGGGACAGTTAACTTTATTCCCCAGTTATGGGCTTTACCCGACCGATACTGACTATCTGACTTAATAGTCAGATAGTCTCGGTCGGTTAAAGCAGTTAACGAAAATAAACATTCGTTCACTGGGTTAAAGGCCTTAATAAGCTCAAGTTTCTCAATAGAAATCCAGAATCATGTTATCTATGGAATAAACGCTATTCGATTATTTATCTGAGGATTGAAAACGTAAAACAAAGTCTCCGTATTATAAAATAGTTTATTATCGTACGGTATTATACGTTTCTTTTTTTTTTTTTCTTATTATCATCACACTATACACATATATGTACATATATATTATCTCACACTAATATTATAAAGGCGACAGTTTGTGAGTGTGTATGTTTGTCTCTTCTTCACGCTAAAACTACAGAACGGATTTGGATAAAATTTGGCACACAGATAGTTTATAACCTGGATTAGTATCTTATGTGTTACATAAGATACTTTTTATCCCGATGTTCACAGGATCGAAACTTATGCGGGTGAAACCGCGGGGCGCAGCAGCTAGTAATATAAAATAATAAAAAGAGAAATGATTAGATTTTTTGTATGTTTGTTTGATACGCTTTCACGCGAAAAGGCTGCACGGATTTGGATGAAATTTGGCACATGGGTAGAACATGACCATATTCATTATTAAATCAAATCAATGTCTCCGTATTACTTAGTCATGGATTAAAACAACGTCTTTGGGATATATATATATATATTTAATATGAGGTTTATTTTTAGATGACGTTTATTTACTATAGATTAGAACCAGTTTCGAACGTTTCTGGTATCACCGAGGACAAACGCAGGTAATATTGCGTCACGGACGGATCGTTCTAAGCCGTCGCCGCGTCGCGTCGATTTCTATAGGTATGTCATTTGAGTCGTAGTGTACTTGTGACTCACTTAATTACAAGAAAATTAAACACATTAAAGCAAAATGTTATACTTATATTAAAAAAATATAATTAAAATAAATTGCTTTAGGTACCTAATGTGTTGCATTTTCTTTATAACTGTTACATTTTTGCCTGAACCGCTATTGCAAAAAATGTTTTAAGTAATAATATCTTGCGCTAGTACAATAGGTATGTTTAATATTGTTGGATAGCATATAAAAATAAAATTTAAATTAAAAAAAAACCTAATTTTATTTTTATTTAAATTTCCGTGGACGAATATTTTCAATTCTGAAATAATACAATATTAGTTTAATATTTTTTTACATAATGTAACCAAAATTCCTCATCTGTCAACTAATGACTTCATTTTTATTCACAAAATCGCGTTTTTGTCTTTTTTTTACTTTGATGCAGTCCTGGAAAATGCTTAATTTTCTTATATTATTTGAAGAGCTAAGTTCAAAAACAAGATTCAACAAAAAAATCGATGTTAGGATTTAGTATAATCAGCTAATAATATTCCCACATCTGGGAGACACGCTCTTTCTTATCTGTGAGACGGAGTGGGCCATATGAGTTGTATTGCACTATGTGGTTAGCTAGCGACCTCGACAATTATTTATTTTACCTCGATGGTCCTAGTTTATCAATTATACTAGTTACAGCTCTATGTAAGCGGGCACGCCCTTTATGCCTGGAGGCTTTATTTTCCTTTTTTAGATATTGTTTACGTTTAGTTATTTTTATTTCTGCTTGAGTATAGTTCTCGATGTTTTTGGTTGGTATATTGGCGTGTGCTAGCTGTCATAAGGCTATTAATTTATAATTTAAATTGTGTTTTGCGTAATGTAAATTATCTTATAAATTATTGTATAGAATCATTTTTTTTTCCTAACTGAACAGACAGCTGTGCTGCTGGGGAGTTTGTTGCGCCACTTCTTCTTCCCAGCAAAATCACTAGGAAGTGGTGAAGGGTGGGCGTTTTGGGGGACTGTCTTATGTAATTTTGACGTTCGAAAAGTGCTGATTCTCAGCCTAGTTTGAATAAATGACTTTTGAATTTTGAATTTTTGTATTTTTGAATTTTGAACTCCACCACGCGGGTCCAGTGCGGGTTGGTAGATGTCACATGTCTTCGAATTTTCTGTTCTAGGACATGCCGGTTTCCTCACGATGTTTTCCTTCACCTTTTATTGATTGATTTAGTGCAGGGTTCAAACCTAATTTCTCCGGCCTAACACGCTTTGTTTGTATGTAAAGTGTAGACTATAACGCCTCTAGCTGCGGCCTCCGAGACGTCTCAGTGTTCTATGGACGATTATCCTCAATTCTCTTTCGACCGAGGGCATCCATGAGAATTTCTCACGAAATAAAATGGATGCAGAAGAGTCTTTTTATCAGTTCGGCCGAAAGACATCCACAGCTGGACATGGGCCACCCCAAGCAGCGCAACTTCGACCAGTTCTGTGCTTCCCGCATCCAGCGGATTCCTACGGGCTTCACAAAGTCATCGATCCACCTTGTGGAGACTTTCCAACGCTACGCCAGAACCATTTGGCCCCATAGTTCATCTGATAAGTTCAGCCGACTTAAGTTTGGCAATTCTTAGGCCTGTGTCGATTACCTTGGTTCTCCTACGGATCTCTTCATTTCTGATTCGATCACTTAGGGAAACTCCAAGCTTAGCTTCAAAATAGGGTCAGTTTCTGCAGTCTATGGTTACCTACGCTGATTGATATTAACACATTGTTTTGATCAATGGCCTCAGATGTCAATTAGTAATAGGTTTTAATGTAATTCTGTCAACGATTAGGTACTTAATGAGGTGAGCGCTTTGGATTCCTGTGGTTCAATCATTAAATAGGCTTTGGCGCCAGTCACTGAGTCTGAGATCCTCGTATTGTCTGTCATAGCATGTAGTCATTTTGTGCAGCGAGGTTTCGCAGCCTGCTCAGCGCGAGGTACTAGGTTTCGATAGATCGATCTTCAGGTCGGTCAAAGCTGTATAGTCTTTTTGCTACGTAATTCGTATTGAAATAATTCTTTGTGTCCGATTAGGGAGCCCGCAAAATGTTCTATTATTAAACAGTTTCTTACGTATTTTTTCAGAATTTACTGGCCAGTAATGATTTAGGAGCTTGTGGCTAAGTAATAACAGCCGCACGGATCGCTCGCTTGCCACGATTGGTCTTCTTGACGCGCTGGGATACGCCCTGGATGCGCTCTGTTGGATTCTCAATGCTCGGCTCAATACCGAGAGTTGAAAATCCAGTGTACGAAAAGAAAAAGGCCGTGCTGACCTGGGTTTAGCATGCAACCTCCGTACCTAAACGTTGAACGGCGAGACAAACATTTAATTTATTGAGGTGGACCAAATAATGTCGTCATATAACACTTTTAGGGGTTAGTGGCTAAGTAATAACAGCCGCACGGATCGCTCGTTCAGGTTAAGCTACCCTTGCCACGGTTGGTCCGTGGATGGGTGACCATTTATACATACCAAGACCCCTCCGTGCTTCAGAAAGCACGTTAAGCTGTTGGTCACAGCTGTCATTCGTGGATCTTTGACAGTCGTTACGGGTCATCAAAAGCTTGAAATTATGACAACCAGTCTTACCAACGGGTATCGTATTACCCAGTTACTGGGTTGTGAAGGTCAGATAGGCAGTCGCTCCATGTAAAATACTCGTACTGGTATTCAGCTGCATTCAAATGGCTAGGCAGATGTCGAATATGATGTGTTAGTAGGTATGTTGATCAAAATATGATTCGTGACAGTAAGAAATGTGTAGGTATTTTCAGAATTATAATCGTAAAAATCATGGATAAGATAAGTAAAACATATATGTGGTAGGTAGGTAGGTACTCGTAAGATTACTAAGAATTAATGTTATGACAAGGCTCGGACACTGGTTAAATTTTCAAACCATTATTATGTACGTGACGCAAAACCTTAAATTCGGTTTCGTTCGCATATAAACCGTTATTTTTTAACCGGTAAGTATATGAAAGTTTTTTTTTTTTTTTTTTTTGTGGTTTGCATAAAAAAAACTAAAGTAAAAAACCCAAGACACCGACTTCCGAAATCAAAGTTATTTTTTACTTGGTAGTGTTTTTTTGGAAGTCGGTTTTATTTTTTGTGAAAAAGCTTTTTTAGGTAAAAAGAAATAAAAGAAAGAAAGAAAATACGTTTACTTGCGTTACAATATGACGCAAGCAAAGAGAAAAAAACAAATAAACACGAAAATAACAATTTCAGGGAAAATACTAGTCGGTTTTGGATTTCTTAGGAAAAAAAATAACCCCCTTGACGAATGCAGGTGACTTTAAGGGTACGCTAGTCGGTCATTATTCCACACAAACGTAGTATGGTCTGGTCGTAGTATGTATGGTCGTAACTCGTCTGTTTGACGGTATACGTTCAAAATTAAAATTTATATCAATTAGTCTTGTCATTATTAGGTAGAAAGCAGAAATGGAAAAAAAAATGGTTTGGAAGTTATGAGCGTCGAAACTTCCATTTTTTTACACTAAGTTTAACTGGTCTTGGGGCGTAAATAAACAAATTATATAGTTAAAAAATTGCAAAATAGAAACCTTACAGGGTTAGATAATTTATTCAAAAGATCAAATAATTTTATTTTGAGTAAATAGGTACACCTGGAATTTTTCCGTAATATCTATACGCCCAAAAATCTGGTCATGGAATTTTATGCGCTCATTTTTGTTATAAATCATCGTCTATTTCACTAAATAAATTATTAAAAAAAAATAGACTAAATAGCAGGCATATTAGTCACGCCCACCAACGAGTTCCAGCCGTCGACTAGTGCACCCTTAATCGGTTCGCCCCCTTTTACATGGGACTTAAACATAACTGGAGAAATGTGGGTGTCCTATTCCACCTCTGCTTAACCTTTCGAGGAAACAAGGCGTCATATTATGTTATATGTAAGTTATGTTACAAGTCTTAAACATTCGTGAACCACCACCACAAAACTTACTGCAAAGTCCCAGAGTTGGGTGTCCTCAAAAGCCGTCCATCCTGCTGCTTCGGCTCTGCATCAAGTTTTTTCTCATCAGGATCTATACTCAGTGTCATTTGGAACTGCTGCGTCAGGTTTGGAAGAACCTGAGTTCCATCCTCCTCATCAAACGACTGAGGTTCCGAGTTCTCACCCAGCACAAACCGTTTAGAAGTCCGCCTCTTCATCATGGTGAAAAATTTGCTCACGAATTCGAAAATTGATTCGAATAATATGTTCATTCATAAAATCACAATTTGTTCAGAACATTGTTTTTTGAAGGTTCACTTGTTTTTAGTTACACAGTCTATTTTTTAGAGGTAGGTTGGCTGTCTAGTGGATGCTGTATTTGAATAATATAATAATTAAAGATGATTAGAAGTAATTATTGTACGTAGATTTGTTTAATTAATAATATCTAAGAGTACCAACGCACTGAGCAAACGTGTTGATCAATGCTCTAAGTTTATCTTTATCAGACACCTTTGCCCTACAGTTATAAAGTCATAATATTAGATTCACCACTGATTCAAAAAAGATTATGGTCGTGTATTCTGAAACTTGGCAACGTCGCAAATATCTGTCAAACATTTCGCTGTTTTAATTAATTTGGCAGTATGGAAATTATGAAACATGGCTAACTAGTGGACTAAAATATTGATTTATGCAAAGCAATAATTATTATCGTAACACCGAATAATTAGTTTTAGATGTAAAAAAAGTATTTGGAAAATTTCCAAATGGCCTTTTTACACCTAAAACGGTTACAACATCAAATTCAGTGTTATAATTGCAATTCATTATTAATATTCGAGTTCACTAGATACCGATATTTCATATTTCCATACAGTAATATTGCCAAATTAAACAAAACAGGTAAATATTTGACAGCTATTTGCGACGTTGCCAACTTTTAGAATAAACCTACAATAATCTGTCTGCCTCGTTGGTCTAGTGGTCGCAATCGCAAGTGCTAATGCTGAGCATGAAGTCTTGTGTTCAATTCCCGGGTGGGGCAAAGTGTTATTGGGTTTATCTATCTGGAATTTCTGAGTAGCAGTCCGGGAGTCTGGATTTGTGCTATTGCCAACAACCTGTTTTCCCCGAAGAGTTCGGTAGAGGTGTACCTATAGTACACACACATTTCACCAGTTATGTCTAAGTTCCATGTAATAGGGGGCGAGCCTATTGCCATCAACCGGGCACAAAGCCAGAGTCCAGGCTGCTACTGAGAAATTCGTGATGAATATATCCAATAGATACTTATCACTTCAAGCGTGCGCACAATTTTCCAACTGACGGACTGAGTGCGGAAACCAAACCCTATAACAAAGAACATAAGCATCACTTTACCCGACCTGGGGGCCAACCACCTCCTCTTTAAGCAGTAGGTATTATTTTGATGTTACTTCAGTGCGAGAAAGAAGTGGAGCTATCAATCTGCCTAGCCTTTTCCCAACTATATTGGGGTCGGCTTCCAGTCTAACCGGATGCAGCTGAATACCAGTATTTGACATGGAGCGACTGCCTATCTGACCTCCACAATCCAGTAACATGGTAATACGATACCCCTTGGTAAGACTGGTTGTCAGACTATCGGGCTTCTGACGACCCGTAACGACTGTCAAAGATCCACGAATGACAGCCGGGACCAACGGCTTAACGTGCTTTCCGAGGCACGGAGGAGTCTCGGTATGTGAAAATGGTCACCCATAATTCACACACCAACCCTGGCAAGCGTAGCTTAACCTAACGGTTCTACCAGTGCGGCAGTTATTACTTAGCTACGAGCTCCTTTAAAGAAGTGGAGCTATACAGGACGTAAATAATACTGCTAAAAGAGGTGGTAGTAGGGCCCCTAGGAATCGAACCCAGGCCTTATGCTCATCAGTAGTTTGCAACCACTAAACCATAGGAAGTAGGTATGTATGTAAATATATTCTCATAGTGTATGTTTTTATTTTATCTTCTACTCTTACACACGATGTCTACATCTCTTTTTATCCACTTTCCTATCGCAGGTATGCTGGATGTACGGTCTCATCAGCCGTACATTTACTTTGCGAAAAACTTTAACTTGTACCTTTTACATTTTAATATAACTTAAATTAAACACAACTCGTGGTTCTTTCTGTGTACTCCACAACTAAACTAAAATCAACTAAGTGATAGTGTACGGTGCCTTCAACCATTGGCTCCTACACTGGAAGAGATTTCTGTAGAAATAAGC
The DNA here is from genome assembly GCA_963853775.1 of Xanthia togata. Taxonomy (NCBI): domain Eukaryota; kingdom Metazoa; phylum Arthropoda; class Insecta; order Lepidoptera; family Noctuidae; genus Xanthia; species Xanthia togata. The sequence goes on along the minus strand of OY970817.1, from coordinate 4,793,036 downwards.
TTCACCTTTGTACGTATTTTTCTGTTCCTTTTTTTTTCTTGTCTGTTTATGTGTGTACATAAACTGTTAAATAAATTAAATAAATAAACCAACGAAGTAGTGAAACGCACATAATTTATTTTGAATTATAACATTATGGCGGAATGTCCGATGTATTACGCATTTGTCCGGCATTTCCGTATGATTTTGAGGTCGTCCATAACTCACGTGAAGCTCGAAAGGGGGGGAGGGGGGTTCGAAAAATTACAAAAAATGACAAGGAATGTGTGTGAGATATCACTTGTTTTTATTTTTTCGTCTAAACCGACAAGCCGCTCCCCAAATAAAATATATTTGTTTCTTTCTTTATATTTAAAGATAAAAAATTCTGTCATTTTTAAGATATATTGCAACAAAAAAATACACGTAGGTACTTTGGGGTACGTTGGGTACTTTGGGTATGGGGGGAGGTATTAATTTAAAACCTCACCACGTATCACCAGGGGGGGAGGGGGGGTTTAAAATGTTGCCAAAAAAACATCATGTAGTTAATGAACCCCTTATGGTACACACTAGGTCAAAGACAAGCAGAGTTTGAATAAATTTACATCAGAAATAAACTAACGCAGCCTCTTTTGGAAACTTGTTTTGAGTTTACCCATTTAAAGATTTTTTTAAATTATTTTACTTACAAATGGTTAATGCATCTTAACTAGAAATAATAATACAAAAAAAAAGATTATAAATGCGAAAGTGAGTTTGTTTGTTTGTCACGTTTTCACGCTAGAACGGCTGAACGGATTTGGATGAAACTTGGCACACGGATAGACTAAGGGTTAGGACATAGTATACTTTCTATCCGGGTAATAGTTACGTTCCCGTGGGATAATAATTACAAAGCCAAAGGTCTGCCTAGCTTTTTCCCAACTATGTTGAGGTAAGCTTCCAGTCTAACCAGATGCAGATGAATACCAGTATTTTTTATGGAGCGACTAACTATCTGACCTCTACAACCCAGTTACTGGGTATAACGATACTCTCTTTCGGAGGCCCATGTTCAATATCCTACATTGAATTGTCATAAAAAAAAAAAAAACTATTTGTGTAAATTTCAGTGACATCAAGGGTTTCGTTATTATCGAAACCCATGACATCATCACCGAAATCAAGCCACCCGTCTGCCCGTCCGTCATCATAATATCGTGTAGGTAAACAAAAAAACAGATTATCTCAACTCAAATTTTAAGTCATTAACCTCCCCTTAGGCGTCGTACTAATAGGGAATGTTGACAATAAAAAAAAAACCCTCGGATATGTTAAAGAATATTGGACTTCGTATTTTTTCTTTTTTTAGGAGCTCGTGGCTAAGTAATAACTGCCGCACGGGTCGATCCGTCAGGTTAAGCTACGCTTGCCGGGGTTGGTCTGTGGATGGGTGACCATCTTTACGTACCGAGACTCCTCCGTGCCTCGGAAAGCACGTTAACGGGCCGGCGGAGCATGCGTAGTTCATACAAACGTAATACCAAAATAATTTGTAAATCAAACATATTCTTAAGGTAGTGTGTATTTATTCCGATTGGATTACAGAATATCTAGGCTTCCAAATATATATTTATAATGGACTCTGATTTAAATTCGAGTTATGAGAAAAATAAGTTTTCTATAGAAATTTTAAATTCCTCATATCTCGTCTTTATATCAGTGTCCATTCAAAATATATATTTGGAAGCCTAGATATTCTGTAATCCAATCGGAATAAATACACACTACCTTAAGAATATGTTTGATTTACAAATTATTTTGGTATTACGTTTGTATGAACAACGCATGCTCCGCAGGCCCCTTAAGCCGTTGGTCCCGGCTGTCGTTACGGGTCGTCAGAAGCCCGAAAGTCTGACAACCAGTCTTACCAAGGGGTATCGTATCACCCAATTACTGGGTTGTGGAGGTCAGATAGGCAGTCGCTCCATATAAAATACTGGTATTCAGCGGCATCCGGTTAGACTGGAAGCTGACCCCAATGTAGTTGGGAAAAGGCTAGGCAGATGATGTTTTTTTCTTTTTTTACATAAACAAAAGATTACGGCAATACATTGAGATAAGGCGCAGGGTTCCGACTTGCATTTGTCTCTGTCTTTTTCTTTACGTGTAAAGAGTAAAGAAAATATCCACACTTTTGTACTTTTTCAATGTCTTTCGTTGTTTTTTTCATTATATTGCTCACCATAATCCATCACTGAATGCAGGTTGACATTAGACATTTTACGATATATTTTTAATTACCTATAATTGTTAGTGAAGGTAAACTGCTTTTAAAGACAATTAAGAGGTGTGTTTCAAAATTTTTTTGAAGCATTAATGTATGTTTAATTATGATTTGAGTTCCATCACTGTATTAAAATAAGACTTGAAAATATCATTCTTTTTTTTTGGTCAAAATTATTTACGGTTTAGGAGATACACTGCTTTAAAAAAACCCGTTTTCGGAACCCTGCGCCTTAATATATGGCATGACGTAGTTATGGGCGCTTCGTACTTCTTCTTACAGACATACCGTAAGTGAGACGGAGAAGGAAGCGCCCGTAACTAAGGATTTCAAGTTGAGTATACCGTGATCCGATTCCGATTTCCTCACAAATTCTTTCACTAATTTGAAGCTACAGTATCTGAGTGTCATAAGATCAATCAATCTGCATAGCCTTTTCCCAACTATATTGGGGTCGGCATCCAGTCTAACAGGATGCAGCTGAATACCAGTATTTTACATGGAGCGACTGCCTATCGATACCCCTTGGGAAGACTGGTTGTCAGACTTTCGGGTTTCTGACGACCCGTAACGACTGTCAAAGATCCACGAATGACAGCCGGGAAGTTAAGGGCAGAAGCTAATTAAAATATAAAAAGGATCAGTGACGAAACGTTGCGTTATACCTACCTAAGTCAGAACTTGCGTAATAACATCTCCAAAAAAAATAAAGGAGAATAGAAATCGTTTTTAATAGATGAGCGCCATGTATAGTTTCCGCCCACCGCCTCGATCTATACAGGACGACTTGTTATGACCACTAACGTTGCAGGTTTCAGATTTAGTATCAATTTAAATAAAAAAACCGGCCAAGAGCGTGTCGGGCCACGCTCAGTGTAGGGTTCCGTAGTTTCCCGTCCGTCACAATAAGTGTTCCTGCTTGCATATACGATTATACTACAAACTTAGTCCAGAAATTATTTTGTACAACTTTTTGTCATTTTTGTACAAAAACTGTTGTTTCCATCAAGTTCAAAATGATTTTCCTAGAAAGTCCTTATAAAGTTCTACTTTTCAGATTTTTTTCATATTTTCTAAACTTATGGTTCAAATGTTAGAGCGGGGGGGGGGGGGACATTGTTTTTTACTTTTGGAGCGATTATTTCCGAAATTATTGACATTATCAAAAAATGCTTTTATTAAACCCCTATTCATTTTTAAATACCTTTCCAACAATATATCACACGTTAGGGTTGAAATTAAAAAAAAAAAACACTTCCCTCTTTACATATAGGGGGGCTACCCTAATAAAACATTTTTTTCCATTTTTTATTTTACCACTTTGTCGGCGTGATTGATATACATATTGGTACCAAATTTCAGCTTTCTAGTGCTAACGGTCACAGAGATTAAGCGAGGACGGACGGACGGACAGACAGACATGGCGAAACTATAAGGGTTCCTAGTTGACTACGGAACCCTAAAAACACGATAAGTGTGTCAGAATTTAACTGCCTCGTTGGTCTAGTGGTCGCAAGCGCTACTGCTCCGCATGATGTCCTGGGTTCGATTCCTAGGTCGGGCAGTTTTATTGGGTTTTTCCATCAGGAATTTCTCAGAAGCAGCTTGCAACCTGGATTTGTTTCCGGTTGATGGCAATAGGCTCGCCACCATACATGGGACTTAAACATAACTGACGAAATGTGGATGTAGGTACCTAACTACCTATGTACTATAGGTACACCTCTGTATAACTCTTCGGGAATTGCAGGCGTGATGTTATGATACTTGTGCAAAAATGAGGTCCAGTAATAAGTAGGTAATGAAATTCCCGTATTTTTTAAAACGTTCGCAATGTTCCCATTCTAATGTCAGTATCAATACATCAACAAAATACCAAAATAAAAACCTCAATTTTCATTCATTTTTGTCAGATTGACATTGTCACTTAGAGGCGACGATAACAAACTTGATTTTATACTGAAGATCACGTCTAAACGAGTAGTGTTAATGATTTGGAAAAAATATATGTAAAATTAGAGCATTTTCTTAATAACTTAATATATAAATATTTTAGATTATGTTTATATTACATAGTGAAATTAATTCATAAAGTTATGTCTAATCCGGATAAAAAACTGAGAATCACGCAAAATCTATCAACCGTATTTTTCTAAAACCATCACTATCTTAAAGATAATTTAATTATTAATATTTTAGTATACGTGTTTTATTAAAATACCTTTTGTTTTATGTATAATAAGTTAATAATACGTCGAATTGGGGACAGCGCTGGCTGTCTGGACGTACGACGCGTTGCGTGAGCTCAGTACAGTACACGCAAGCGAACCACTCAAGGTCACTGCCCTATAAATTGCGTCTTAAGTCGCGTTTTCAGGGAATTGGTCTTCAAAAGTGTCTGATAGAAATCAGAAACCCCATATTAACGATGCGAAATCTAGCCACATTAAGAATTAAGTAGGTAAGTATAGCCACTCTTCACAAACTTTCGCGGATGATGACTCTTGAAGAATAGATTTCTCTAAACAAGATAAGACAGTATTTTATACTAAATAGTACCACTCCAATCATTTTTGTCCACTTTTCAGAACACAATAAAGATGATCTGAGCAATCAAAATCGTTTTAAAATGTCGTTAAAAATATTTTAGAAGAATATTCTCGCCATATCTCTTGACAAAGTTTACAAGGTTATTTTGTATTCGAAATAATGTAAGTAATATAATACCTACGTAGTTTATGATAAAGATCATAAATAAAACGTAAAATACAACTTTTAAGTTTAAAGAAATAATCTAAAAATTCTCAGCGTTCAAGTCATTAATTTTTGTTGCATAAATAGCTGCGCCCCGCGGTTTCACTCGCATAAGTCTCAAGCCCGTGGGAATATCGGGATGAAAAGTATCCTATGTCCTAATCTAGCTTTCTAATTACGCAACATATTTTCGTAAACGATAAAAACAAATCTGTTTCATTTTGACAGTTCAACAACATTCATTACGTTATTTACGTTGCTCTGCAGTTTTTTTTTTCGAACTTACGGAGCATTGGATTAGCAATCTGTGTCAAAACGATTCAGATTCGGATTGATTTTGCATTACGTAATCAGGGTACTTGTCTACTGACCGTCCGTGTGCCAAATTTTATCAATAAAATCTGTTCAGTCGTTTTAGCGTGAAAGCGTGACCAACAAACAAACAAACTCACTTTCGCATTTATAATATTAAGTTAGGATTCTTAGCCCAGGTTCGCACGCACGTCAGTATTTAAGGGTTCATTAGAAAACCAGCGTCAGACAGCATCTGTCGGGCATTAATGCTGAAATGAACCTTTTTGGCGCAGCCGTGAGGCACACATTTACACTATTACTATTATTGCTTTAAGATTATTTTCATTGTATTATTTTGTTATTGTGTTTCACGAACTGTGTCCAAATAAATTTTATTCTTTCTTTCTTTTCTTTCTATTTTTATCGCGGCGATTTTTTTTCTTACTATGCATTTTCAACTCTCGGTATTGAGCCCAGAATCCAACAGAGCGCATCCAGCGCGTAGGGTCATTGCGCCGGTTTCGCGACCACCTCCGGTAACCGACCACTTGAATGACTAGGTTTCTTTAATTAAGGATAATAACCTTCCTTTAGGACATACAAATAAATAGTATGTCTTAAATAATATTTGAATAGTTATATAATAAGAATTTACTAAATTTTATACCAACCGCTTGACCCAAAACAAAGAAAAATGACGTTCAATTCACGTGTTGACTCAGTGGTGTGTGAACATGCAGCGCAAGAGCAAAAAATTTGCAATGCGCGCGGCGTTCGAAGCTAAGTTTTGTTACTTAGAAAGAAAATACGTTTATTTGCGGTAAAATATGACGCAAACAAGGAAAAAAAAAAAACAAATAAAACACGAAAATAACAAATTACTCAAACTAGAAACGTACTCAAATTAGAAAGGTGGGTACTTCAATTATGTAGTGATTTCAATTGTTTAATTGCATTTAAGTAATTTTTTACCTTATATTAAACTAAAACCCAGTGGTCGGTTACTGAAATGCATATTGTTTAATACGTTAGAAAGCGACCAGGTGGTCGTATTCTGACTCGCACAGTTTTATTTTGTTTTGCTTATTATGTTCTCAATATTTTTTTATGGTTACACAATTTAGGGTGATAAAACTTATTTAATTCTCCCACAAATATTGGTCATAAAAGGTGGTCGCTAAGTGATACAGTTAGAAAATTACGATGCTAGTTTACGACCACCAAGATTTAGTACGAAAAGAACGATGGCCGCAAACTAAAGTTTAGCTTAAGTATGTTCAGTACCTATTCGAGCACATGTGATTATTTGATTTAGTATAAGTAGTTTTTTTTTTCAAGATGACGCCCTCGGATGCTAGTCCCTAAGAGGAAGAAAAAGACTGAGCATTGGTAAACAGTTTCGGGGATATCACATCCTTCTGTCTCGCTCCTCTGAGCAGTTGGATGGGGCTCGTTTTCTCATCCTGGTTCTGGACGTCATACGAGCATCTCAACACTTCGATATGGCGCTAGTCAATTCGACGTCGTTGCAGAGAGGCCAGAACTGCCCATATTTCAATGGAGTCGAATGCTTTATCGTAGTCCACAAATGCCAAACACATCGGCTGGCTGTACAATTTGCCGAACAGTATAGATGTGGTCTACAGAACTAAAGCCTTTTCGAAATCCGGCTTGTTCTGGTGGCTGGGACTCGTCAAGTCTCCTGGCGAGATGGTTCGTGACGATTCTCGAGAACAGCTTGTATTCGTGGCTCAGATGTGAGATGGGTCTATAGTTCTTTAGCAAGGTTTTGTCACCTTTTTTTAAGAACAGAACCATCGCACCTCTGCTCCACGCCCCGGGCGTTATACTTCATGGATGACGGAGTTAAATAGACTCGCTAGCTCTCATGACTAGAACTCCACCAGCTTGCCCGTTGCCAAGTGCGGATTCCCAACTAAGAAGCAGGAGCTTCTGGATACGGTCTTTTTTTTTTCGAAAACCATGTATTAAAGAATCACTTCAAGGAAGATCGTCCAGGATAAATTGGTGTGGAACAGGACAAAGTGGCTACTCTATGCCCTAAAACTGGATAAGTTTTTAGCTCCAAAGGGATATCGAAATTTGTACCAGGTTTAATCGCGCAACGAAAAAGATTATTTGATTAATTTAATAAAAAACGTTAAATCGATGATTAAATAGATACTATTTGTGTTGATGATTATTAGATATTGAATTAGGTTTGATTTAAAGTGAAAAATAAATAATATTTTTTATCCTTTTATGTGGTTTTATTACTTTATTTTTATGTTTTTAACAGTGGTCGTAATCTAGCGTACTAGTGGTCGTCAACCGAAACAAGTGGTCGTTATCTAGCATTTCGGCTATTTTTGCACATTTTCCATAATTTTTCATAATTTATGAATGGAAGCGTGATATTTTATATTTTATTTAACAACTAGACTGTATTTAGAACCAATTTACATAGTCGGCAACTATTTTGCGTGTAAATGGCGTATATTTTGATTCGTTCAAAGTTAGCAACTCAACTAACTGGTCGCCAACCGGCGCAATCACCCTATCCCAGCGCGTAAAAAAAACACACTTTTGGATATTCAACTCTCGGCGCTAAGCAGAGCGTCTAAAATCCAATACGCGATAAAAATCGCCGCGATAAAAACACGCCCGTGCTTCCTGGGCTTACTGTGAATTGTAAGCAAACTCTAAATATTGTGTAGGAAAATCCATAAAAAAGGGGGAAGAGCTCACATATTATTGTACCTAAGTGATTATATATTACTAAAATCCAATACGCGAAAAAAATGGCCGCGATAAAAACACGCCCGTGCTTCCTGGGCTTAGGTACTGTGAATTATAATCTAACTCTAAAAGTTGTGTACGAGAATCCATAAAAAAGGAGGAAGAGCTCACATATTATTGTACTTAAGGCTGCAGTCTCGCAAAATGCACTCGCGGCGAATTATTTGCGTAACTTTGTATTTTTATTTTTAACAAAATAATGAAATAACATGAAATATTTTTATTGCACATAAATAACCATAATATAAGTAATAGCTAGTTATTTTTTGTAAGTTCATCTAGGTGGATTATGTTAGGTAAATCAAGCATTAAATACAGCTCTTTCGCGCCCAACATCACTTCGAGTTCTGTTTGCGCGCTTAGTTTATAGCAATGAAGAATTAATTTACAAATCTGTTCAGCGCTTAATTAACTCAATATTCTCGTCTTCAAAATGCGTTGATTAGTTTTTTCTAATTATGTTTCATTTTCTTAATTCAGAGGTCACAATTTCATCAAAATTCTCTGTTTTTAGCTCCTAATAAACGGTTTGTTACATAATAACTATGCATCTTATGTATGTAATAATTAGATTATTTTAAAGCCAAGAGTTTATTTAGCAACTACTAAAAAAATTGCACCTAAATCACACATTACACTAACAATAATAATCATCTTAAAAGACCTCCAAAAAACGAGTTTAAAAACAAGAATTGAGAGAGAAATTCTGTTTTTTTTTAGAGGTATTTTGAGATTATTATTATTGTTAGTGTAATGTGTGATTTAGGTGCAATTTTTTTAGTAGTTGCTAAATAAACTCTTGGCTTTAAAATAATCTAATTATTACATACATAAGATGCATAGTTATTATGTAACAAACCGTTTATTAGGAGCTAAAAACAGAGAATTTTGATGAAATTGTGACCTCTGAATTAAGAAAATGAAACATAATTAGAAAAAACTAATCAACGCATTTTGAAGACGAGAATATTGAGTTAATTAAGCGCTGAACAGATTTGTAAATTAATTCTTCATTGCTATAAACTAAGCGCGCAAACAGAACTCGAAGTGATGTTGGGCGCGAAAGAGCTGTATTTAATGCTTGATTTACCTAACATAATCCACCTAGATGAACTTACAAAAAATAACTAGCTATTACTTATATTATGGTTATTTATGTGCAATAAAAATATTTCATGTTATTTCATTATTTTGTTAAAAATAAAAATACAAAGTTACGCAAATAATTCGCCGCGAGTGCATTTTGCGAGACGTGATTATTAATTACCTACTACTTACTGAAGTTGAGTTGTTTAATTGATCAATTCATTATTTTCGGAGAAAAAATAACATGTAGCCAGTCTCTTTGGAACGTTACCAATTTACCAGTCGATAGCGGAGCGGATTAAATTTTTTGACGCCATCTTTTAATATTTTTATTTCATTAATTAATTAGATATATAATTGTTATTAAGTATGTACTTATATTTAATTTTAATTCTGAATAATCATACTTATATATTTATGCAAGTACTTTATTAATTATATTATAATTAAATTCATTCATTAGGTTGATTATTTATTCTTACTCATGGATGAACATGATGCTCTTGAAAAAAAAAAACTAATATACTTAACCCTTTAATTTTTGTTTTTTGTTTCGTTTGAATTTTATACGTCTTAATTAACAATTAGCGATTTGCTTACGAAACTTTTGAAATAACACTAATTCACCAAAACAAAGATTTTGAAAAATATGTCGTCACGTTTTTGGGTAAGTCTGTACCTGCGTTATTTTTAAAATCCTTGATACACGAACCTTTTTAAGAATTCTGCGAAACTGATGAACAGACGCCAGCAGGTCAACCTACCCAAAACTGTCAAATTTTCCCAATCAACTTTGAACCTTACGACTTAGTATTAAAGTTGAAAATCTATTAAATAAATTTGACAGAATGTAGTAATTCGACGTGCTGGCGTCTATACAGACGCCAGCAGGTGAAAAAAAAATCTGCATAACAACGTAAATATCGCAATGAATGTTTGAGCAGATTTTTTTTCGAACTTATGAATTTATGAAGCAATGGATTAGCAATTTGTTTAAACACATTTATCGTGTATTACGTAATTAGGGTACAGGTAGGCTCGGGCGTATTTATATCGCGGCGATTTTTTTCGTGTATTGGATTTTCTTGACGCGCTGGTTGCGCTCTGTTGGATTCTCAATGCTCGGCTCAAGACAGAAAAATGAAAATCCAGTGTACGAAAAGAAAAAGGCCGTGCGGACCTGGGTTTAGCATGCAACCTCCGTACCTATACGTTGATGGCGAGACAAACATTTAATTTATTGAGGTGGACCAAATAATGACGTCATAAAAAAGTTCTAGGGGCTTGTGGCTAAGTAATAACAGCCACACGGGTTGTTCGATCAGGTTAAGCTACGATTGCCGCGGTTGGTCCGTGGATAGGTGACCATCTTTACATACCGAGACTCCTCCGTGCCTCGACAAGCACGTTAAGCCGTTGGTCCCGGCTGTCATTTGTAGATCTTTCACAGTTGTAACGGGTCGTCAGAAGTCCGAAAGTCTGACAACCAGTCTTACCAAGGAACGTCGTGTTACCCAGTAACTGGGTTGTGGAGGTCAGTCGCTCCATGTAAAATACTGGTATTCAGCTGCATCCGGTTCGACTGGAAGCCGACCCCGACACAGTTGGGAAATGGCTAGGCACATGATGAAATTTTTACGGAAAATTCTTATAATCATATTCCTATCCTATTCAAGATATTAAAAAAAATGCTCAAGAAGGTGGAATACCTATACGTTCGAGTGATACGGAGTCGCTAGCCGTTTCGACAGCAAACATTTCAAGAAAAAAAAAAATACAGGGTGTCCAGTAAATAGCACGACATACTGCAGGGGGTGATAGCTAGGGTCACTACCTATCAATACAACACAATATATGTTCAGCAAAATCTTACGGATTTACAGTTTTACAAAATTTTCCGAAATACCGAAAAATCTCTACCTTAAAACAGATTTTTAAGCATCTCGTAATGAAAAAAACCTTTTCTAGTACTTTTTTTTACATCAAATTATTCGTGAATAGTTACTTTACTCATTGATAAGTCTTTTTTCTATCAAAGACAAGAATGTTTTCAAGAAATACTATTTTTTGTTTAAATTTTCACAGAACTATTTTCTTATCAAGTTTAACCTACAGTGGTGAAAAAAAAATGTAAGATTTTGCTGAACATATACTTATTGTGTTGTATTGATAGGTAGTGACCCAAGCTATCACCCCCTGCAGTATGTCGTGCTATTTACTGGACACCCAGTATAAGTATCTCGAAAATTAAGAATCGCGAAAAAACGGAACCCTTACCTATAGGATCACTTTGTTGTCCGTCCGTCTGTCTGTCTGTCAAGACCCTTTTTCTCAGGAATGCGTGGAGGTATCAAACTGGAATTTATATCAAATACTCAAGTCTACTGTCCCTTGGAGCTGTGAACTTCTAAGCCAACGCAATCAAAAGATACAGCCGTTTATGCCGCAAATTTTCGACACTCGCAAGGGAAACCTACAAGGTACTTCCCGCGAACTCAGAATCTTGAAATTTGGTACGAAGCAACGTCTTATAGGACAGATAAAGAGAAAATTTCGAAAACCGTAAATATTTAGTTACATCATTTTTTTTTTTTTAATAATTATAAACTTATTACCCTTTTCCTCACGAACGCGTAGAGAATAACAAAAAGTATCTATTAAATTAATTCTTAAAATAAAAAGTAACAATAAATATTTTTTTTAATATTTAGGTCCTATGACTCCTATGAAATCAGTCCTATGAAGTCCTATAAAATCAGCTTTTTTATGCACTAATGTTTAAAAACTAAGATAACTTACGCCACTTAGACTAAGCGACAAAAATAAGTTTTGGCTAAGTTTTAAAACAATTAGTGGTTATTTCTGCTAACAAAAAGAGGTGTTTTTTAAGGTATTTTTTATGTTTAGAAAACTATTAGTAATAAGGTTTTTTTACTATTGGTAGTTGACTATAATGGTCACTATTCGATATACCTAATATCAAGCAATTGATGAATATTTTAAATCATAGAAGTGATCAGGTTCTCTATTTGTGAGAAAAAAAACGCCAATTTCATAGGTGTTACCTATTAAGTTATTATTAATTAAGTAGGTACCATAACAGACACTGGCGCCTGACCACTTTTCGACTAATTTTCCATTTTCAAAAAGTGTTCAGGCAACGGTGTCCGCGATAGTACGTAAATATTCCAAACATTTTATTTTATTGAGATGTCATTGGTTGTGGTACATGATAATTATTAGATAAGGTCAATGAAACGTTTAAGTGAGGTGTGATTGCCACCATCTCCCCTTCGGTAGCCACTTAGCCACGAGCTTCCTCAAATACAGATGCAGAGACGTACGTCACCTTATTAGCTAAGAAATCAAACAGTAGAACTCGACCTTCGTAGTTGAACTATACACTTTACATAATTCATTACTCGGTTAAAATAAACGTTCTTAAGTTTGTATAAATACTGTCAACGATGGAGGATCTCTGACGGGACCGTAATAAATAAAACACCCGTTTGTAGTAAAGCTAAGGTCTATTTAAATCCTTGTTTCTAATTGATGTTATTTCCACTCAAACAAATATCAAATTTATGTCAGTGTAAATTAAGTTGATTTTAGACTGACTAGTACTGTTGAAAAAGTTGTGTTGTGTGGTTCAGTTTGTAGCGCAAACTGAACCACATGTTCACTATGTTTTGTTCGTTCGTGCGCACACGCCTTTAGATAATTAATTGGCTTTCGAACAAACGGGGAAGTGTCGGGAAACAGGGAAATAATAAAACAAATGACTATCCCTATTATTTATATTTTTTTAAAATAGGTTTTCCTTGTTCCTACCCATCTATAATAGTGCCAATCACCGGAAGTCCCTGTATAAGGATAATATTGTAAAATGTATATGCATAAATACCTAGTTTATTTTTCCTTCCCTGATTTAAGTTTACGCATAGAAAAACGAAATTTATGTATTTAACTAAGTAGGTACCTCTCTTAGGAATAAAACTACTGCTTCAAAATTGTGCCACAGTTGGCCTTTGAACTATGACTACGAGTTCCGTACCTCAAAAAGAAAAAACGGAACCTTATAGCAGGGATTCCCAAACGGTAGGGCGCGCCCCTCTCGGGGGGCGTAGTGACCAATGGGGGGGCGCGGTGGCTCCAATAATAAAGTATATATATAATAAATTTTATTTTCTCGGTATTAGAAAAGGTTTAAGACTAGTTTCCAAAACTTAAATGTTTCCTAATACTTACTTAGCTGTAAAATGAGGTTCGGCTTTTCTGCAAAAGTCGACTAAATAACTTTTTCTATTCCTGAATGTACAGACGCCAGCAGGCCAACCTACCCGAAACTGACAAATTTTCCCAATCAACTTTGAACCTTATGCCTTAGTAATAAAATTGAAAATCTATTAAAGAATTTTGACAGATTGTAGTAGGTTGATGTGCTGGCGTCTGTACTAAAGAAAATCGAATCTATCCGAGGCAACTTGCTACAATTTTCGAGCTCGCTTCCATTCTCTATTCTCTTGATTCTTCCACTTTTCTGCATAAGTCGATAAAGTAGCTCCTTTTTGTGTATGAATGAATAGACAAAAGAAAAATGTAAAGAATCCGAAATGGTACAACATTTTTTGAGCTTGCTTTGCTCGTTTTGACATTATGCATTCTCATAATTCTTGAGTTTTTCTGCAAAACTTGACAAAGTAATTTCTGTTTCTGTTGAGAAGAAGAAGAGACTTTCGCTCGCTTTACATTCTTATGCTTTTCTGCTTACGTCGACAAAGTAACTTAGGGGCGTAGTGATTTTAAAACACAGTTAGGGGGGCGCGTATGTTTTAGTTAAAAGGTTGGGAAACCCTGCCTTATAGGGTCACTTCGTTGTCCGTCTGTCTGTCAAACAAGACCCTTTTTCTCAGGTACTATCGAAGAACTTCATATCTAAGCAGTTTCAAAACAAAATCCCGTGAATACACAGACCAATCTGTTGCCGCCCCAGTTCTATAGCGGCCGAGCGTTCCAAGCAGAAATAGTCCTTACGGTGTACAGATATGAACTTCTTCGATAGTACGCGTGGATGTATCAAGTTGAAATTAATATCAAATACGGTCTACGGTCCCTTGGAGCTCATGAAAACGTGTAAGTCGATACAATAAAAAATTAACGGCCATTTTTTCGACGTGTTTTGATACTCGCAAATAAATCGAAGCTTATAGGGTACTTCCTTGACCTAGAATCATGAAATTTGGCAAGAAGCAAGGTCTCACAGTAAAGGAAGACGTCAGAAAATCTTGTATTAAGTAAACTCAAAACGGTGAAGGAAAACATCGTGAAGAAACCGGCATGTCCTAGAACTAAAAAATCGAAGACATGTGACATCTACCACGGACGTGGTGGATTACGGCCCACTCCCTCTCACAGGGAGGCCCTGCTGTGGGAACATTCAGGCTACTTGCCTTAAGCTTTGTTGTATCTAATCAAGGAATTACTAATTAGCAGCTCATTAGCATAGGTACGATTTTATAATTACGAGTATTTAATAGGTTTTGTATTATTAACAATCACCTGAGTCACTAGTAACTCACTTATTGATATTTACGTCATTATAATAATAATGAGGTTTTTCTGAAATTACATTCACTAGGTGGCAGCACTGAGACGTCAGGTCCGGGCACCTCATTATCTACCCCGGTCACCAGGGAGAGTGGAACCGGCGAGAGATGTCGTGCGGTGTCCCACAGGGATCGGTCCTGGGGCCGCATCTGTGGGACATCGGATACGACTGGGTGCTGCGCGCCGACCTCCCCAGTGGCGTCAGCGTCGTCTGTTACGCTGACGACACGTTGGTCCTGGCGCAGGGGAGGTCGCACCAGGCGGCGGCCGAACTAGCGACACACGGGGTTGCGACAATCGTGGCCAGAATCCGGCAGTTGGGACTCGAGGTGGCCTTGCACAAGTCCGAGGCCATGTGTTTTCATGGTCCTCGGAACGCGCCACCGTCGGGTTCCCAAATAACGGTAGGAGGGGTTCGCATCGGCGTCGAGTCGACGATGAAGTACCTGGGACTCGTCCTCGACAGTCGGTGGAACTTCGTGGAGCATTTCCGACGTTTGGCTCCCAGACTGGAGCGGGCCGGGGCTGCCTTGAAGCGGCTCCTGCCCAATCTAGGGGGTCCAAACGCCTCCTGCCGGAGGCTATACGCGGGGATCGTGCGGTCCATGGCCCTGTACGGGGCACCGGTGTGGGCGCGTTCCTTGAGGCGGCGGCCTGACAACGCGTCCCAGAGGGTCATGGCCAACCGGCTGGTCCGGGGATACCGCACGGTCTCCGGTGAGGCGGCGAGCCTCCTTGCCGGATTGCCGCCATGGGATCTGGAGGCAAAAGTCCTCGCGCATATTTGGGAGTGGCGCGAGGAGGCGAAACGCCGGGGCTTGACTCCGATGCCGCGAGAAATCGCGGCACAGCGGACAGAGCTCCGACGGGATCTCATGGCGTCATGGAGAGTGCGATTGTCGCAACCCAGTGCTGGGCACGCCACTATTGCGGCGATAAGTCCCCTCTTTGAGGAGTGGCTGGAGAGGCGCCACGGCGTCCTCACCTTCCGCCTGACGCAGGTCCTCACCGGACACGGCTGTTTCGGGAGGTACCTGTTTCGGATAAGGCGGGAGGAAACGCCCGGGTGTCATCACTGCGTGGATCGCCCGGAGGACACGGTGGAGCATACGGTGGAGGTATGCCCGGCTTGGGCAGAGCACCGCCGTGTCCTCGTGGAGGCGATCGGTGGCGGGGATCTCTCGCGTCCGGCCCTGGTCCAGGCCATGGTACGGAGCGAGAGGGCATGGGAGGCCGTCACCTCCTTCTGCGAAGCAGTAATGCTCGCGAAGGAGGAGGCGGAGCGCGTGAGGGAGAGGCAAATTTCGCGCCCTCACGCCCCTAGCCGCCGCAGGAGGAGACGCCCCGGGCGTCGGGAATCGATCGCGGATTCCCGGCCACCGTAGGCGCGGGCTTGCGGACGGTGAGCAATGGGTAGCTCGCCGTCCGGCAAGGACCAAGCCTGGGTCGACGGCGCGTTGTGTTCCACGCGCGCCTCAAAGAGATGTCAGCGAATGAAGGGGTCCGATGAGACCATTGCCTGCCGGGGTTGCGGGAAAGTCCGAAAGGGATACCGTGGCCCCCTGGCATTGCACAGGCAAGAGAAGGAACACGGGTGGGTTTTAGTCAGTAAGAGCCTGACACGCCCTCCCGCTCCACCCAGAGCGGGAGACGTCATTTGATGATTTCCCACCCAAAAACAAAAAAAAAAAAAAAAAGGTCCGGGCACCTGTCAAAAGTGTCACAGCGCCTATTAAAAAATACGCTTGATAGATTTTTCGTGATTCTCAGTTTTTTATCCGCGTTAGACATAACTTTACAAATTAATTTTACTATGTAATAGAAACATAATCTAAAATATTCATGTATTAAGTTATTAAGAAAATGCTCTAATTTAACATATATTTTTTCCAAAACATTATCGCTACTCGTTTAGACGTGATTTTCAATATAAAATCAGATTGCACGCGGCGGATATCTAGAAGCCATAGTAACACGAATTCTGTGAATTTTTCAGCTGATAGCAAATATTAAACTTATGTAGGTACTGTAGTGGATATCAATAACAATGAGTAATATCAGCAATATTACCTAAATATTGTGTCGGTAATCTATTTGTGATATTATGCTTAATATTGTTTTTTGAAATTAGGTAGGTAGTTAGCCCCGGACGTAATAAAATCGCGGTGATTTTTTTTCGTGCACTGGATTTTCAAGGCTTTGCTCAGCGTCGAGAGTTGAAAGTCCTATAGTGTGTTTTTTCAACGCCCTGGGACGAGAGTGCGTCCCGACGCGTTGGATTCTCAACACTCGGCTCAACACCGAGAGTTGAAAATCCAGTGTACCTTAGAAAAAAAATCGCCGCGATAAAAACACGTCCGTGCGAAGTGGGCTTAGTGTTAGATAAGATTGTGGCCTATCTTATCTATATAAGATAGGCCACAATAACACACGGCTACACATCAAGCCATATTTTCCCGTATAAGCTGATCTCGCATTGTAAAGGATTTCCGTACAATGCGAGGTCAGCTTATAGTGGAAATGTATCTAAGCCGTGTGTACACCTTATGAAGGCCGTTATCAGGTATTTATTTATTTTTATTAGTTTAACATAACAAGACAATATAATGAAAGGTCCAACCTGCCGGATTACCCTATTGATATTGTCTCCATGTCTTTCGCTTCATACAGACGCTCCCTATTTAAACAGTGTGATGAGTGCCCGTCTATCTAGCTCAAAGTGGTTTGTTTTTGCAGTGTTGTACATTTATGTCTAATAGACAAATTGTTCTTCTTAATCTCTAAATTTCATAATATGTGAATGTCATGCATACCTGTCATTTGCATGGTTACTGAAATGCAAATTTAAAATGTTATTTAATTTGAATTGTAAGTGACTGTGCTGTTGGTATGCTTATGATAAAAATAAATAAAATAAAATACAAAAAATATATATAATAAAAAAATTAAAAAAAATGTAATAAAATAAACAACATAATGGCTAACTAGTAACTTTAACAGCATGTGTAACCGGCATGATTTCGATCCTTTCGTAAAAAGTGTGTCCACGACCAGAAAGTTCCTGAAACTTGGCTTTTTATATTAAGATTTTGTATGGTCAGGTTTTGAATCTTGTATTGAATATGAAATGTGAATTTAGTTTACGCTTAAATGTTATTCTGTTTTTTTTTCCTTTTTTTTTGGTAGACTGTGTTGTGCTGTTCACTCTTTCTTTTCAATCTGTTTTTAGAAGTGTAGACTTTCTGTCAGTCCCACATAACTACTTTTTTATTTTTTTCTTTTGTTTTAGCTGTAAATTAAAACAAAACATCACGCTTGTAATCCCTAAAGGTTTAGGCAGAGTCTGAGGTGCATCTATTCTGCCGTCCTAAGCCGAAAGGCGGTATCTCAATCGGAGTAAGTTTTGAGAAAATTCACTTTTTTGTAAATTGTAATTTAAGGAAACGAGGGTATAAACAAAACTTCTTGTGGTTTTTTATGGTTTAAGTTAGATAGCGCTATTTGACTTATACCTACCATTAGATGCGAAATTGTTATAGCTATTAAATGGTATAAAAAAATACCGTATCTCAGAGATATAGATAGTGCAATCCACTGAGACGCGCCCCACTCCGCTCCGCTCCGTACTAAAAGTACTCCGTAAAAGTACAGCTTACAGTACAGTAATCGAGGAGTGGTGCGCGTTTATACATTTGTATAATTCGAGTCTGAGGTGCATCTATAGTACATTTATACTTTTTTTTTTTCATATTTTTTTTTTTCATTTTTTTATGTTGAAGTCCCGTTATGTTTGTTAGTTTTACCTAGTAGTAATTACTTTATTCTTAGTTTGTTATTGGTTGTATTATTATACTAGCTAACCCGACAGACGTTAAAATTACATAGGAAAAAGCAAATCTTTCAGTTTTTCCGAGTTGTCCAATTTTTCGGTTAACGTTTTCAATTTCTCCATAAATTTAATGGTTTCCATACTTCAATTTTTGTTCGGATGTTCACAAACATTTTAAAACAATAAAAAATTACGAAATCAGTCCAGCTGTTCTCTAGTGATGTGCTTGCCAGCGAACTGCATTTCATTTTTCAAAAACGAGGCGGTTCATCTGTACCTACGTATTTTTCGCACTTAGTCTATGTGGATGATAATTATATACCACAACTAAAACAAAACAAAAATGAAAAATAAAAACATTACAAAAAAAAACAACTTGTTTTTCTGCACTAGTATTATAAAGAAAAATCATTGTATTTTTTTGTTGTAATGAATAGGTAGGTAAACTCAAAAACAACTGGACCAATTTTAAAATCTTTTACCAGGTAAATGCTATATTATCACTCAGTAACATAGGCTATAATTTATAAAGATAATTGATAAGGATAAAAGATAGATCTTACTTACAGCACAGTTTGTATTGTGCCTGAAAATGTGCCTATAAGTACTTACTTATAGGCACATTTTCTAAGCTATCTTTTTAAAGCGTGTTAAAAATGGTCACTAATTAGGTACTTACCTAATTAGTGACCATTTTTAACACGCTTTTATTCAGTTCACTTGTAACTAACAAATAATGTTATAAAATCATGGAAGTCCTACTTATATTTTATTAAAGTATTAAATCTATTTATAATAGAATGTTTGGTACCTACTGCAGATGAAATTAGAATAAGCACCTACTTATTATAAAATATACCTCACTGCAATTTCTAAAATAACCATTGGGCAAGACTTTAAAATTCGCCTTATTTTTTTAAAATAAAACAAACAAATGAGCATCCATAAACAAACCAAAAATCCAAATGACAGGTCACGTCAATTTTAAAACAACAATCTTCCCGCGTTAATTCACTTCACTTAACACAGACTCACAAAAACACAGAGTAAACACAGTGTCGCAAGTCACTACGAAACAAGTCACGCGATGTTATTAATTGGAATGGAATTAGACGTAGTGTCTCGCGCGACGGCCGAGAGGTACTGAAGGCTTTGCCGCGAAAATGATCAACGTCACGAAAATGGCCGGTCCTGACCGATTACGTAATTTGACGTTTATTGCATTTTGATAACTGGCTATAAAATGTTTGTTCATTTTATGATGTTTTATTCAGTCGCCCGTGAAAGTAAGTTTTTCATGGATGATTCGTTTTCTACTTCGTGTTATGCTATGTGTTATTATTAACTAAGAGTGACAATACATGTAAAAAATGTATTCCAATTAATGTTATTTCATCTAATTTTATCCTTATTGAATCCATTTGAAATACTTATTGTAACTAATATTTCTATACCAGTTAATGATGAAACATTTGTATTATTAAAGACCTAAACTCCTAAAAAATGTAGGTATCGTTTTTCTGTCAAATAAAAAAAGAAAACTTTGACTTTTTGTAAAAAGTTGAAGTTTGAGAGGCGCGTTTTCATTGGTAGTCAGGTAGAGTAGTTTAGTAGCTAGTAAAGTGCAACTCTACTACTTAGTGGTTTACTGCAAATATCTGGAGTCAGATGTGAGTGGAAACGCCGGGAGCAGACGCCGATCAGACTTTTTTCGAAAACATCTTTTTCACTTCTCATGCTCTGAAAGTGCTTATTTGTGCAGGATATAGGCTGCACAAAATCGAATTTTGTTCACAAGTGCATTAACGTATCTACTCATAAATGGGCAAAGAAAATGAGCCACACAGCCAAGCACAATAAGAATTTCATAGATAGAATTGGTTATTTTATAATATATAATTTAATTTATTTGCCTTATATGTTTTTTAAGACATAAAAGATATTAAAATTTAAATTCAAGTTCGGTAGGTTATTTAATTAATTTAAGAAAATTATTATTACAAAATTAATTTAATAGTAGGCTGTATGGGTCTGTAGCCCAAGCCTAATATCAATATCATAAAAAAAAAATAAAGCAGCCGGAAACAGCTCTTGTTTTTTCGTGCATCTATTAATTTCTTCAATTTGCTAAAATTGTTAAAAATTAAAGAAATGTTATGTTATACGACTGTTTTATTTCCTCGCAATCGAAGTGAAAAGCAGAGTTTATAACTCGTCCACAAAACCGTTTTGTGCACTTGTTGTAAAATCTACTATTAAAACAGCAATAAGGACTTCTTTTGCCTGCCATTGCCAATTTTGCTTGGGTTCGACGCAAAATATTCTACCCTGGTAGCCGTCACGTATTCACTTCCTGTTAATTCCTCACACGGTTCATCCATAAAGGTCTATTAATATGTCCTAAGTAGTTTTAATCGACATCTATTATGAAGATATGTCGTTGGCCTACAAAAAACTAGCATCCCATCAAACCGTCCTTCCACTAAGTATTAATTAATATTACTAATTAATTAATTATTTTGTGGGCTATAAAAGCGAGACAAGTTGATAAACCGCCGCAACCGCGTAATGTCTGCTTCTTTTAAAATAAATGAAACAAAATAGGCCCTAAAATGGATCCTTGTTGATCAGGGATCTATTCCAGATAGGATAAGATTCTATTTACACAGAAAACCCTGCAAATAAAAAAGATTTGTGATCGATTTGCAAATAAAAAAACCCATTGATTAAATCCGTATATTCCAGGGCTATTTAAGAGTTACGTAAAAGAACCCGGTGATCAATGCAGTCAAAGGGTTTACTATAATTAAAACTTGCACGTTGCGTAATTTCTTTGGAAATAAATTCATTGAAGAGAGTAAAATTACTCGTCAAGTTAACGGTAGTCTGCTAACATTTGTAAACAATCCTAAAATCTTAGCAAAAAAAAACAATAAACTGGAACAATAAACAGGAATCGTCTTAAACTTTAAATCACCGCCATCTATCGCCTACATCATTAAACCCTTACCTGAGAGTACTCCTTTTCTCCGCTAGAGCGAGCTGCTGCGCCACTGTGAGTGGACGTGGCCTGTTTGGTCTAGGTATGGGGGCGCCGGGAAAGGAATCCCTTCCCTCATGAGCTGGTCCATCGTCGACTGGCTCTTGTTCAATTTCCTCGCCTATTACGAAGTTTGCTGCTGTGCCCTGGAATCGGAGAAAGGAGGACATCAGTTAGATTGATTTGTTCTCTAGTTACGGTGATGTGCGGGTGAACTATAGGTTATAACTACGCATAAGATATACCACTTCGTGCTTTGTAGGCGATAGTAACAGAAGTCTTTGTGAAGAAGCTCGTCCGCGGAAGTACGACCAGCATTTCTGCTGACAAGCGGCGACGCCATATTCCGGTTAGAAGGGTGGGTGCGTCTGTTTATATAGGCACCTTAGACATTTCAGCTTTGTCTAGGACAGTGGTCCTCAAACTTTCATAAGCGGCACTTGGCATGTTTTTCAGTTTTGCGTAGACCCCTTACCCCTGCTTACCAAAACTTTTGCAAATATGTTGTTGACAGCTGGTATACTGCTACTCACTTTTCAGTCAAGAGTAGTTTAAAAATTTTCAACGTTCAATACAAGTTAGGTAGCCCGAAGGCAGCTCAAGAATATTTATACTACAACTAAGATTTTTTTTTTCCGTACTCATCCCTACTTCGCTAGGTACTAATTTTATAATTGCGAAAATAAGTTTTTATACAAAACCGTAGTAGTAAGATAGGTTTGTTTATTACGTTTGCACGTAAAAACTAAGCAACAAATCTCCGTGATCTCTTGCACAGATAAAGTTGGAGGTCTAGCAAACTAAAAAGTTGACACAGGCTACAATTTACAGCGGAAATAAATTTAATATAAAATAAAAACCTACACCCAGGGAACAAAACGTATATAAAGATATATCTGTGTTTATTTATATATTTATAAGAACGTATTATGGAAGTAAATATGTACCTATTATCTGTGTATACATATGGATTATTCCATTCAAGGAAAGCCAAAAGTCACAACCTGCTTAATTGAGATCCACTGTCGTGGACCCCATTTATATCTCATGGACCCCCATTTATTTTTCCCAAAGACGTGAACCCGTTGCAGGTCATCGTCGACCCCTGGGGGTCGATATATACCACTTTGGGAATCACTGGTCTAGGGGATGATAACGCACGGCGCACCTGCGTTGGTTACAGTTTTTTCAGATACTGAAGTTTTGGGAATTTCGACTCGAGTCTAGTTTTTTTAAATCCACAACTGGGATAAGCTCTTGGCCTGCATCTCACCTGGGGCCCAAGTCTGCTATTTTTATAAATTCGTCATTCCAACACGAGCCCATTGTCATTTTGCTAAAAGTTCGTAATCTGCTAAATTACAAACACAAACACGATACTCGTAACGAATTAAAAGCAATGACTGCACAATGATGTTCTAATGGTAGGTCACTGATCAAAGGAACTGTCAAAATTTTAGCAGATTACGGCATAGGTCAGTCATTCAGTTATTGTCATAATGTACGAGATTACCAATAGATGCCATTTCTTTCAGTGGAGTGTCAGTGGCTGACCATTGGAAGTCATAATGACGCCAATATATTAGTAGATTACCAAACTTGTCAAAATCAATAATTATGAATGATAGACCATTCTGACACTATTGTAATAGCAGACTTGAGGCCCTGATGGTAAGTGACGATCAACCCGAAGGTGCAATCGAGCTTCACCCGGAATCCACAACCACAGAAGACTAACAATCTTACCTCCAACTACCGAAATAAAACAATGCTGTTGACATTGTTGCTATGGCGACAGACTTAGATAAGATGGTGGTAGCTAGCCAGGTGGACTTAGAACAAGTCCTAACACCAAACTGAGCAGGAAATTTTGCCTCCACTGGGAATTGAACCCGGGACCTCTGGGTCTGACAGACCCGGCCTTTACTACATATGAATTAT
The DNA here is from genome assembly GCA_963853775.1 of Xanthia togata. Lineage (NCBI taxonomy): Eukaryota > Metazoa > Arthropoda > Insecta > Lepidoptera > Noctuidae > Xanthia > Xanthia togata. The sequence goes on along the minus strand of OY970817.1, from coordinate 4,769,438 downwards.
AGCATAACTAGCTGCGCTCCCCAGTTTCACCCGCATAAGTCTCGATCCCGTGGGAATATTGGGATAAAAAGTCTCCTATGTTCTAATCCAGGTCATTGTCTACACATCTGCCAAATTTCAATCAAATACCTTCAGCCGTTTTAGCGTCAAACAAACAACAAACTCACTTTCGCATTTATAATACATATTAGTTAGGTTAGGCGAAATGTGTCTGTGCTATGCACGCGGATAAATACAGACATGACTCTTGAACACTTGAAACCAAACTTACATTTTCCCTCGCCTCTTCTGACTCAATTTTTTCAAAATTATCGCTTTCACTTGACGAACAACGGGCCTGGTCCTGTTGCTCGGCCATCTTGTGTCCTGAAAATAAATGATAAAGAACATTTATTATTGTGATAATCTAGAAATCGGGCTGCGGAGTGACCAAAAAAGGAAGAATGTCTCTTAGACGGACCGTAAGCGTACACGCTGAGCACACGCGAACTCGCGTCCAACATCAGCCTAAGCTTCTGCCAACTATGTTGGGGATGGCTTCCAGTCTAACTGGATTCAGCTGAATATAAGAATTTTAGGTACATGGAGTGACTGCCTATCTGACCTCCACAACCCAGCCATCATTAAAACGTCAACGCACATTACGCAATATTTTGCGAACGCCTTAATTGCGTGACTTTACAACCCGTCCGAATTGTCTAGGCATCTCGCCCGGTAAGCAGAAAAGGGAGCGATGTGACTAATTAATTCGGACGAGCTATACTTAGTAATGTAAACGCCTACTCAAATTTGAATAGCAACAAGTTGCAAGTAACAACTTTAACGTATTTTTTGTAGACTTTTTTTCCCTTTTATAAAGCATCGAAGCTGATGATACTTTATTCACATTACAATTTAGCCAAGCCAGCTAATAAATAAGTAAATTTAATAAAACTTAAACTACAAAGTAACTATAAAATTAAGAAATCGTCTATTAACGTCTTTCTTTTTCACTTTATGTTATGGGGAACACTTCATTGACTTGTTCTATAAAATAGTCAGCACTTGCACTGCAGTTTTTAAGTTCACTCATACTGCACATTTGTAGACGTGACTAGTAAAATTCAGCGCAGTTACGAACTAGCTGTTGGGACTTTAAAATGTTTTTTTTTTACTCGATCCCATGATGGGTAAGTAGAATTTGTAGTACCTACCTATTAAGTTAAATGTGGACGAAGTAAAATTAGTATGAAAGGACCGTAGCACGTGGCGTTCTGTACTTTCAACCTCCCCACATGAACCTTCCCTCCAGTTAACTATCCTATGAAAATGATTTTTTTTATGCCGAATGCGAAATTCGGCCTGATTTACAGTTTTTCCCAAAACTGTTTTTTTGTCGGTCGATAGGTTTTCTTTGGTAAAAGCGAAGGAAAAGAAAGAAAAAAAAAACCCCATAAATATAATAATAATTTTATATACCATAATTGTATTTGCCATAATTTCATTAGAAATAACGCTTCATTTGTCATAGTAATTTTAATCCATAAATTTATTTGCAATATTTTTCATTTTCAATAATGTCGTTTTCCATAACATTTATTCACCATAATATTCATTTGCCCATACTAGCACAACAATTTTAGTTCAGTACAAGCGCCTGCAATTTTGATTTTATGATCATATTAAAATGAATAATTTTGCTATAGCATATTATTCACAATTAATAAAAACAAAATATGTACGTATAAATGTGTTTGTATTTGTATGCGGGTAAAACAAAATAAGTCTGACATAAATAATCAGTCCTTATTAACATTAGTTGTCAATTTACTTATTAAATCCGTATACATTACTTGAATTATATTTATTAATATTATGACTATACGATACAGATTGTTTTATTCACAAGGAAACCTACAAATAAATCTAATCTACCATGCATGCTTGCTTTGCAAAAGAGGAAATCTAGCGCTCCGCGGCCGCTACTGCGGCACGCTCGCTTCGCTCGCTCTCCTTCGCGCGTTGTGTGGTCACAGTCCTAACCTAACCTAACCGTTTCGAATTTGACAAACTGTTTATTGTCTAACAGCCTTACTAATAAAAATAAGTTAAACATCTGTTTAACGATTTTACACTCTTCCCTTGCTAATAGGATCAGTGTATACACAATGCGTAGTTACCCACTGCATAAGACAAAAACCACTGGCAACATTAGAAACAACATTCATTTGGGAAAACGTTCATAACTTTTTACTTAGGTATAAGTTAAAAAAATGTAAATTAAAATAATTACGTCCATTTTATTTCCAAAACTACTGATTTTGCGTTCTTTTACGAACTACTTATTGTTAATTCACTAATGATGCATGCATGGGTTAAGAACGCAACCGTAAAAGTTGTTAAAGTCAATATTGAACGTCAAAAAATCTCAAAATAGGAATAGTTATTTGTTATACAAGAGTGCAAAGTTGCTTTTTAACCGCGTGTTCAATTTTGATGACCGAGCAAGCGAAGGATTCTAAAATTGAATCACGAGCGCAGCGAGTGATTCAAAATTAGAATCCTGAGCGTTAGCGAGGGAATCAAAAGAGCACGAGGTGAAAAATCTTTGCACTCGAGTGCAACACGTAACTTTTCATTCCACCTCAGCGAGGAAATGACTAAGTAAATGCAAAAAAAAAAACGTTTACAATCACAAGATAGGTACACTTTTATTTCAGTTTAGGTATTAATTACTACATTATGACAGGTAAGTATTACAGAATAATCTTTAAATTATAACAAAATAATACTAAGGTATAATTAAGAAAATTTTAAAGTAACGTTGCTACAGTTATTTAAATTGAGTGTAATATTTTTGTTTGGTACTGTAATATTGGTGTTAGTCACTTGTGTACTGTTTTTCGGTAAACTATCTGTCATACTTAATAGTTGTACCGATTCATCGGATTCCCTTGGCGTGAATGTTGGAGAGAGAGGGAGATGGTTAGGTGTTTCATAACGGCTTATTTTTGATGTAGAAGGGCCAGTACAAGGATCCGATTGAGGCTCTTTCAGTGTAATGGCTCCTACGATGCCTTCACATATTTTAGACTTATTTTGGATGGAATCCTCTATGTATCCCTCTACAACTGCATTGGACTTCCAGCCTCCGTGGCGCTTAAGGGACAGCAGATCAGCTCCGGAATCAGCCAAAAGTGTGGCTGAAGTTCGTCGGAAACAATGACCCGTGTACAACAGGGGTTCTGGAAGTTCAAGAAATGTTGCTATTTCTCGTGGGATACTGCCAATTTTATTAGTACCCATAGGCTGTCTAACACACTTTCCATTGCGATACTGTAGAAAAAATCGATTGATTGGAGTGTTAGGCGGGCGTAAGGCTTGATATTTCTCAACAATCGTTACGTATTCCTTGCGAATGACGAAGTTGCGGTCTCTTTTTGTCTTCGTATTAGGTAAATTAATTAATAGTAAGTCATCTGAATGTTTCTCAATGTTTTTGACATTAAGTTGTGTTAGTTCATTAGTTCGACATGCTCCGTTTATTCCAATAATAAGAACAACCTGTAACGTAAAGAGTATTGTAGTAGATAAATGAATAAAATTGATATGAACGCATAATTATGCCTATCAACATCTACTAAGTATACTATTTAATTGAGATTAATATACTTAAGTAGATACTGAATGTGCAACTGACTTACTTTTGCCGCCAAATATACGGAATCGGGTGCTTCGTTAAGAAACTTTTCAATATCAGATACTGTGAAAACCTTCGATTTTTTTGGTTGATGACCAGATGAGGCTCTTTTTAAAAATGCCACTAATTTAGGATAGGTATCGATATGTTTGTCTTTTTTCATCTTTATTGTTGCTTTTAGCATCGAATACGTACTCCATAGAGTGCTTGCTTTCTTGTTCTCGGATAATTCTATAAAATATGCCAGCAAAACGTTTTCTGAGAAAGTTTTGGCTCCTTTTGCTAGTCGCCACGTGTTGAACATATCGTACTGTTTTAAATACTTCTCGCGTGATTGTTGAGGGAGAAAGCTCATTTGCGCATTATTAACAGTTTCAGTCAATTCTGTTGGCGTCAAGCAAACTTCCTCGTCGCTAGAATCACTCATTTTAGTTTTTTCACTTGTTTTCAAGTTTCTTGTTTTTAATATACCTAAGGTTTAACAATGACGTGAAAAAATGCCGCGTAAAGAACCGCGTACAAAGCAAATTGAAAAAAGAACACCAAGAAGGTTCCGAGTCTGAGTTTTTAACAAATTAAAAAAAAGTTGTATGATATATTCGGCACCATAGAGGTAGCAGTAAATAGGTTTAATGTTTTTTTTTATTCACAAACTTAGTGCACACGATGTTCTAAATTCAATTTACTTTATCCTCTAGAGAATAAAAACGGCTTTTCCACTCAGATACTGAAGATTAAAAATACTCTTTCCGAGATGGTGGGATGAAAAAATTTTTTTTTAATAATGACTGAAACTAATGAAATTTAACAAAATCATTAATTTTTCTTGCATAAAGTTTGCTGAATCTTTAGTTCATTTTCTTGCAAACAGAAAGGATCATAACCATTGATGTATTAAAAGAACGATTTTTATAACATTTTCTTTTAGGATTGTCAATTTCATCTAAAATATCGAAATATTGTAAATAATCCATGGTTTTCAAACTCCATACGATAAAAGCAACTGGTAATTATCGTTCGCTATACAAGGTCCGAGGGCTGAATAACTGCAGTGCTATTCTGTAACCATCTCACCTCTCACCGTGAAAACTTAGGTGAAGTGAGTTGTCATTCCAACAGGGTGAGATGACACTGATAGCTCACTTCACTGAAGTGATTACGGGAATCGACATGCTGTTGTACAAATTCTCTTTGTTTAATGACATCTAATAGGTACACTGATTTATACGACTGAAACGTCAAATATCGTTTTTTGGTAACGTTGATGTTATAACCCTGGTATACGTCGTACGTAAAAGTTTATTAGTAAGGCTGTTAAGATTTTTTGCTGTAATACATCATTTGATTATTTTTTGTACAAAACAATAAACGTTTCAAATTATTAAAGTTGCTGTCAAGTATCAATTTTGTAATGTGTTATGTAGGTACTTACTTTTAGAAGCTAATGATTATAACACACATGTTACAATGGAAACTTATTGAATGGCAAATAAAAGTTATGACTAATTGGTTGATATGACTATCGTTATTAGCTTAAATGATAATAGTGCAAGTTTATATTATGAGGGACGATTATGACGACGAATAAGGAAAACAATAATAGTACCAATTATTTTGTAGAATACAATAAGACTATACCTACGAGTACCATTTGTTATGGTGGCGAATCATATGTTAATCTAAGTACAATCTGACACTGAATTGCAAATTGCAAAAAAACGTAAGAAAATTTGAATTTCGCGGGCCACCTTTGCGTATCTACGTTAGGTTTTTTTTTTAATGCAAACTACTTAGACGTGATTTCTAAACACGAAAAAATAAAAATAGATTTTCGCAAGTCATACCTCAAGTAACAACACCAACAATGGTCGTTGACACAAAAAATAAAACATTATTTTTTTATTTTGTCGTGTTACATAATAATATTGATACTGCTGCGAAGTTATTCTAGGTAATTTAATTTTCGGGAGGACACGGCTTTGGGAGGACACGGCTCGGAACACCCTGGCAGAGTGTGCAGCTTGGGAGGAGCCGCGCCGTGCCCTCATCTCAGGTGTCGGCAGTGACCTGTCGCTGCCGGCCGTTGTTGACTCGATGTTCGGTAGCGAGGAGTCCTGGGACGCGGTGGTATCATTCTGCGAAACAGTCATTTTGCAGAAGGAGGCTGCGGAAAGGGAGCGGGAGATTACTTCTGCTAACCCGTGACCGCAGCAGACGCACCGGGCGTCGACGGAGGGCTGATAACGCCCTCTTCCAGCCCCCCTAAATGGGTCCAGGGGCGACGGATCTGGGGAAATCCGTCGCCCCCTACTCCTTAGGACCCGAGATGGGAGCGCGTAGTGTTCCACGCGCACCTCTCTATGATGTAAGGGGGGAGTTTAACACCTCACTCCCCCTAACTCGACGTAGCCCGCAGAGGTGGGCCGGCACTAGCCGGGGATCGCGGAAGTCGCATTAGATTCCGTGATCCCTGGTGCAAGTGTGAGACGGAACACCGGGCTGGTTTTAGTCAGTAAGAGTCTGACAGACCCCTCGAGAGGACATCCATGAGGATTTCCCCACACTAATAAAAAAAAGGTAATTTAATTTGACCGTGTAGGTATAAGTAACGTTTCCAGGCGAATTTTACAAGCGTTTGAATATCGGTTACGTCACAGATTTACGATCGGCGATGCTCTGCCCAAGCCGGGCAGACCTCCACCGTATGCTCCACCGTGTCCTCCGGGCGATCCACGCAGTGATGACACCCGGGCGTTTCCTCTCGCCCGATACGAAACAGGAACCTCCCGAAACAACCGTGTCCGGTGAGGACCTGCGTCAGGCGGAATTTGAGGACGCCGTGGCGCGTCTCTAGCCACTCCTCAAATAGGGGACTTATCGCCGCAATAGTGGCGTGCTCAGCGCTGTGCGACCTGAATTGCATTTTGTCATAGCAACAGTAGCTTTTCATTTAAACGATTTTGCGGAGTATCCCATCTGTGGTAGAGCCACAGGACAATTTCTGTTACTGCTGCTGAAAGACACAGGAAGAGGCTCGCTAATTCTAACTTGGTACTTCTTCTTAATTTCGTGTGGTTAGTGACTAACCAGGTGTCAGAATTTTAAAGCCGCCCATGGGCCTCGGATTTGGTACTACTGGCGAAATAAGGACGCATCCTCACCTTTGGGGTAGGGATGCAAGAAGTGTCAAAAAGTATCGATCGTCTATATAGATATTTAAAATATATTGTATATATCGATTTCGATTATTGTATATACTTAAAGTAGGTATATATGGTAATCGAAGTCGATAGCAATATTTTTTATGTACCTATGCATTTAGTTAAATTATTTTTATATTTTTGTTATATTTTTTTACTATCAATTAATATTATCACCCTATGTACGAGTATATTATCGACCGCATTCAAATGAATACGAAATACAATTGTGGTTATCAGTATCACGCCAGTATTCCCCGAAGGGTTGGGCAGAGGTGTGCCTATAGTACACCCACATTTCGCCAGTTATGTTTTAAGCGGGTTGCTGACCAAGAGCTAAGCTAAGTTAGTTTAGCTTAGCATCGCTGAGGTAATTTTTCATACTTGTGTGCAGACCGAAACCATTAACAAAGTATGAAAAATTTCCTCAGTTATGTGACCTAAGCTAAACGACTTAGCTTAGGTATTGGTCTGCAACCCTCTTTAGTCTCATGTAATGAGGGCGAGCCTATTGCCATCAACCAGGCTGCAGGCAGCTACTAAGAAATTCCAGATGGAAAATCCCAATAATAAAAGAAAGAAAGAAAGAAACTACGTTTATTTACGGTACATATGACGCAAGCAAAGAAAAAAATAATAAACACGAATTTGGAACAATTTGGGGGAAAATATGCGTCACATCCACGCAAAACGGCCATCGCTCAGCATAACAACACTGCCCGACCCGGGAATCGATCCCAGGACCTCATGCTCAGCAGTAGTGCTTGCGACCACTAAGTAGACTAACGAGGCAGTCAAATCAAATCGTAAATAAATGTATCCAAGTCCGTAAACAAAACAAAGTTCTTGTTTTGTTTACGGACTTAGATAATATATTTATTTACGATTTGGTTTGCCTGCCTCATTGGTGGATATATTAATTTATTTACGAATATTTTTGTAAGAATGTAGGTTACTCGATACCAAATCACAAGACAAAGCTACATCCAAGTTCATGGCATACGTTGAGATTCCTGAACACTGCAGCTACCCGATATCTGGAGTCCATTGCCACTCCTAGTACTTTTTATTAATAATAATAATTTTCATTAAACACGTCTAACGGGCCTCTGCGAGTTGGCTTCGGCCCTACGCCTTCCAAAGGTCCGGGACCCTAGGGTCCCGAGAAATATCAAAGACGATAATAATAATAATAATATAATAAAGCATTTATTTCGGGTTTCCCCCATAGTGTCAGTAACAATGGTCTTAAATACTAGTGTTAATAGACATAGGTACAAGTTTTAAACCGTGTGGAGTTTCATCCAATGTCGCAGCATTGGAGACTCCCATCTATCTGCGAATAAACTCAAGATACTGTTGGTACTGCCACGAAGACGAGCGAGCAGAGAAGCGCTTCTCTTTCGCATGATGGCCGTAAAACCATCTATATGCCTATCTGCAAACATTTTTGACGCACTACATCGCCATGGCAGCATTAATAATTTTATTCCAATTCTATATAATTTTATCTTTTTTTATCTAATTTTGTCTAATTTGGTTTAATTTCAACAAATTTTGTATTTTGTAATTTAACCAAATTTTATGATTGTACGAGTATGTACTAGTAATTGACCGATAACTTGTATGTGTGCCGCAAACTGTATCTAAGTATAATTTGGTTATTAAAAAAAAAAAACGTGTGCGGTCTAGGGACCCCGTCAGGAACGAAGTTCTTTTTCACGTATAATTTAAAACAAAAGGAGATGGGATATGGTGGCCCAGAATGTAATATGTTGAGATAAGATCTAAAAAAATTGTCATATTATCTTAGAATATTAAAAATCAGCTCAATTCTCAATCTGGAAGCTGAGAAATAAGCGAAAGATAGTTTTCGTGAGATTATCGATTAAGTAATTGAGTAATCGATTACACAATCATAAAAATAAAACTTACTAGGTAATTAACTCAAAGTAATTAAATGCACTGTAATTTATTTAGCTGCAATATAGTGCATTTAATTGCAGTCATGTTTATGCTGAATTCTAAGTTATTTTTATTTATTTTTTGTTTTTGTGTGAAATTGTGTGTCTTGACCTGAGTCAAATAAATTTATTTTCTTTCTTTCATATTAATAAATAAAATATTAATTAATTACTGAAAAGCCAATTTAATAATTATCAATTACATACCGATTAAAATCAGTGTTATATTTTTAGTCTGTATAGACACTAGCATGAAAGCTGACTGACATTGACACTAGACAGTTGCCGACTGCTTCTTGGTTGCTCTCTCGTTTCATGTTTTTTCGATGCGTTTTGAGTGCTTCCCGATTATTTTTCATTTTCAACGACCACTGCTTTGTCTGTTACGGATTCTGACCCTGCCTACCTTGTACGACCCTTGCTATCACACTGTACACCGAAGATCGTTCACACGTTTGACTTGGAATTGTTATTTTGGAATTTACCGCCGCCTGTATTTGGATTGGATATTTTTGAAATTATGGATCGCGAGGGACTTATAAGTTTAAATCTATTCATTCACACAATTTTCACCTCGTTACATTCAGGCCTAAGATTGTATGCAATCGTTTCCGTCTCCTTTTCGCAGCTGACCTCTTGGATTTTTGACCTCATTATCGACTTTAACACCCTCAAAACTATGAAAACGACATCTTTGACGATTTTTTTTAAATATTCGCAACTGCCATTTTGTATTTTCATTTTGACTTCACTATCTGCTTTAGTACCCTCAAAAACCATGAAAACGATACCCATAATAAAAACTTGAAAATTTTCGCAATCGCCATCTTGGATTTTCGTTTTGACTAAATTCGCACTTTCTCAGAGAAAAGTCGCATGGAACTTAACGCGCGTACAGCACAGTAAAGTACCTAATCGTCTAATATAGTCAGATAGAATTAGCGAAAAATCTTGAGAAGTCCATGCAATTCCTATTGGACCGGTTTTTTTTTTTGTGAAGAGTCAAGTGTCAGGAATGGATTCCCATAAAATTTTTAGGTAAATTGAGGGAGGCAGGGTGCCAAAAAAATGGTGAAAACCAGTATTTCGCTTCTAGACCAAAAACTACACTCGGTAAAAAAAAGTTAAATGAAACAAATGTGCGTAATAAAAAAACAAAGATAATAATCCCCAGTAGAGCAAAATCGGTCTAGAGGATCGTCCGCAATTTGCAAAAAAACATTGCAAATCTTGTAAGTTATTTTTTTTTTTGCGGAAGTGATAGAGAGCTGAAAAGTCCAACTACAAATTTACAAAATTTTTAGATCATTTGACAAATTATAAAGTTGTTTAAATAATTAATGAAGTTCAGGTTCAGGACTAATACTGAAAAAAAATACCCCGGACGAACTCCGACCAAGCATGTTGCGCTTGTGTGAGTGCCTATCAGAACGATATCATACACCTACAGTGTACGAACACGCACACATTGACAATTATTGCTTGACGCGATCGCACTACTAGCTATCGAAAATGAGCTATGCTTCTGCTGAAACAATACTACAAATATTGTTGTTTATAATAAAGAGAAAAAAAAAATTGAAAACATGTCATTTGCGCTTTATAAATGTGCGAAATTCAATTCGCTTAAACCTCATTTTAGGTGTTTTATTTTTTTTAAAAGATGGTTAAGCCTAGAAAAATACTGTCTAGATCCGAATATCAACATTATATTGTGGAAATATGCTCAAATTGCAAAAATTATTTAAATATTACGTTTGTATGGACAATTTAACGGTCGCCGCGTTCTTATGGATTCAAATAATTAAATGAAAGCTCTCAATTTGTACCACAACAAATTGGTATCCACAGCATTTGTATACATGTTCATCAAATACTTTTGTAACAGTCCATAGGTGTACCTATCCAAGGCCATTCCTGCCTTGAGTTCTGAAGGCATTCATTCTCACCAGATGCGTCGATTTAATTACTTATCACTGATACAAGTTGACACAACTGCTCTTAACTGCCTTCTTGACCCCTGCATCCCAACATGTGTTACTTAAAAGATAAATAACGTATAAATCTGACTAAAAAAGCGTGTACCACTAGTATCTGCTACAGCTGCGTTAATGTTTAATCTGAGCCAAACTAACTATGGTGTTAAATAGCACGACAAGGCGAAAGCGTCAGGGTGAAATTCAAATTTTCTTTCGTTTATTGCAATTTGTAGGTCTGTATCAGGTCGTTGTATGTTGAAAATGGAGGTAGACACTGCTGGGCATCTGTGGGGCATAGAATGAGAAACTTGTAGCCAATGCGTAAACGGTTAAACATTGTCATAAAATGATTGACACTGCATTTCTTCTTCAAAGAAAAACCTATCGAAAACCAAATATTTTTTAAGTGAAAACTTCTTTAGCGGCGTTGTGCATTTGTGATGGGTAAAAAAATTTAAACTCGCGTCAGGACACGTGACCTGATCGAAAATTCGTAAAGCGGAGGGAGTGTAGACTGTTATACGTTAATATTCAAGTTTTCACTTCTGTCTTTTTGGTTTCGGTTTTCGGCCGAAAATGTTAATCAGGCCGAATTTAGATTTTGTTGACAAAATATGTTGACCCAACAATTTAATTTTCGTCGACGCTTTTACAATTACAATTAATGTTTTACAAATAATAATTTTTGGAAAAAGTGTTGAGATATGAAGTTGAAACCTTCTGAATTCAGATGAATGTGTTACAAATTCCCTTTAGTGAGTGATTGTGTCAGAATTTAACGTGAACCGGGTTGGTTCATACTTTCATCAGATAGGTAGGACTTTTGGAGCACACCACCTACAGTACCTAATCTGTGTTCGCAATTTATTTGCCAAATATGTAAACAAACACGAGTTTTTAGGAAAAACAACTGTGATTCTTACACATAAGGTTCAGTTTGCGCTACAACTTCATATTTTTTATGACTTTTTCAACAGCCTAAAATTAACCTTATTTGTTTGTAGTGGAAATAACATCAATTGGAGCCAAAATTTTAATAGACATCGTTTGACAGTGTGACACAGTACGGTCAGACCGAACTGGCGCTAGTTACTCTGCTCAGCGGGGTAATTGCGTGACACACTCAGTAGCAAGGGGTTTCATTTTGACAGTTCAACAACATTCAATGCGTTGCGTTATTTGCGTTGATAAGCAGACAAATTTTTGATCATAAATGAAGCATTGAATTAGCAGTAGATGTCCTTCAAAATCATTCAAATTGTGTTACGAAATTAGTGATCAATCTTGATCTTTCCATGTATTGTGCCTTTTAAGTTGCTGTAGAATCTAGATCATTTAATCTGCCTAGCCTTTTTCCAACTATATGGGGGTCGGCTTCCAGTCTAACTTTTGACATTTGTAATGGTGGAATTTAAATGTTTTTTTTTTTTTTAATTTTGACATTTAATATAGGTATTTAAATATAATTGCAAAAGTTTTACTTTTAAAATTACATATTTTGATTATGTTATTAATAGGCAAAAAAATGGTAATTCTTGTAATTTTTAAATTTTATAATTTAGTGTAAAATTTTCGATACAATGTAAAAATTGTTACAGAACTATTAAATAAATAAATAAATAACCAGATGCAGGTGACTACCAGCATATTACATGGAGCAACGGCCTATCTGACATATAATAAGTGCCCTTGTATGTTTATGTAAATATAAATAAATTTCTTTATTTAAAAAAAGGGACAACATTGTCACTAACAGATATTTACAACATACAGAAGAAGTGTCTTAAAAGACTTAAAACTAGATCCCCTGGCTCCCAAACTAGGTTTATACCTGTGACTTGGGAGTCAATGGTGCCGATTCTCTTGTCACAAATGCGTCTAAACTAGACTAAAAATCACCAAAATTTTGTTTACTCCTGTCAAACAATGATTTCCCATTCTGAAATAGACTAAAGTGGCACAACTTAACTATATTTTAGTTTGACAGCACTAATTAAGATTGTAATGAGATTTTAATTTAGTGAAAATGACAATTTTGCTATTCTGAATTTGACGTTATTCACCTAAAATTTTAATTGTCTAACTAATTCTGACTATTTTTAATCGCCACTGAAAATGGTGCGGAATATTATTAGTTGTCATGAACAAAAAAGAAAAAAAGAAAAATTCACACGAACATCTCGACTTCGGGTGCAAAAACAGTACTGTACTGGATTTTTTTCTTTTCTTTTGCTCATATCTCGAGAATGGTGTGTCCTATCGCAAAAATAATGAAAATTTCGACCCCCTTTATAAAACCCCTAATACTCAACACGTAGGATTCTTTTTATTTTATTTTCCATACAAAAAGTGAAAAACTCCATATAAAACAAGTCGAGGCTGCCCCCACTGCGCGCCTCCGGCTCTAAAAAAAATCACGGGGTAGGGCAAACAAGTATGTACCACGTGGAGTCGCAATTATCAAATTCGATTTAGTTGTGTCAAAATAATTTTTAAATTTAGAGACTTTTTACTACAGAATAGCTTTAGGATTCTCATAGCCAAAAGTAAGGAATTTTAGTGATAGTTTAGTTAACTGTTTAGTTCGGTGTACAAGAGAATCGGCACCAGTGTCCCTCTATTATAAAAGTCGTTACGTATGATGTTGGTTATTAAAAAATGTAGTGAAAAAGAAACAAAAGCACTTTTTTTTTAAATGTACAAAAATAGTGTGTTGTGACAGTGTGTGTGTGTTTGAGGAGTGTCAAGTGTATGTATGGAGATGAGATGTTTGTGTTGAACTATTGAGTAGGAGAGAATAATTACCTATGTGAATTTTTTTATTTTTATTATTGGAAAATGTCAATTATAGTTTTATTAAAATTTATTATACACATAAATCTTAATATACAATCTAACACTAGATTAAAAACTAACTACCTAACTATAAATTTAAGAAAATAAAATTAAAAGAAGAGCTCATTGGGCATCAAATTCGTCCGCATCGCTGTCAGCGGGAAAAGTGCCCAAAAGGCTGGCAGCATTGCCACGTTGGATGGCAATACTGATTCTTTGTCCTAAGAATTGGCCAGCCCTCTGGTCACGTGAAGAGTCGACCAACCGCTTGGCGACGATGTCCCGAAATCTTAGATGATTATTATATTTTGAATTTGACCACAACCCAAGACCATTCAGATGAACAGTCACGGACTTTACTTAATGAGAACTTTACAATTTTGAAGTTTTATACATTAACGAGATTACACGATTAAACACCAACTCAAACTGCGTAGTTGTCAACAAGATGACAAATAATAATCGGAAATAGTCTTATCCATAGAGGTTGAAGGTTGACTCATAAGTTGTCATGATACCTATACGTTTATCCAACCTATTTGATATTGACCTCATTTGAATTAGAGCTCTAGATAAATAATCGTTATTTCTGAAAAACTATCCGAAGATAGTGACAGTTGAAAATTTGAAATGTCGATGTCAGAGACTTTTGGTGAATCGTAGCCGTAGTTATTTACGTGATAATGCCAGCTGTAATTTCCAAAGAAATTCGTCATAGAATTGTAACAATGCATCAGCAACAGTACAGGTCTGTGTGTAACAGTTATCATAATTGTCATGAACATCATCTTGGCCGCTACGCGTTCGGATAAAATCGTGGGTCCGAGTTTTTTCGATGTCAAAATGACCAATCATAATTTTTCCGTACGCTAACGTTACTATCGCTAAGCTAAAACAATTGTCGTTAGGTTACGGTTGCTAGACCTGCAATTGGTTGTCAAAGTCAAAGCCATTTATTTGCTCCGGTTGAGGCCTTAAGGACACGGCAACTCGACATACTTCGAGCACGAATGTGACCCTGCGTACACGCAGGTACACGCTGTTAAAATCTTTATTATAAAATAAGGGCTAATAATATAGTCTGTGGAAAATTTTACTTTATGGGCCTGACGGATAGAATAATCGAATAAATCATTCGAACAAAAGTATGTCGGTGAAAGAAAACCGGTCTCGGAAAATAGGCCTCTATCTCTAAGTCTAGTCTACAATGCATTCCTTTTTTTTTTTAGAAATTCACCTATTTAATAATAACTATGTGATATGAGTATTTTTTTTAGTACTATGCAGAATTTTCTGTAAAGAAGAGATCAGTTATAAAAGGAATTGAATTATAAATAAGTGGTGCCATACGGAATAGTTTGATCCTAGGAACAGGCATTTTTAATAAATATTGTGTGGCTTTTTGTTTATTCGTATTATTATTATGTTCAAAAAGTGGATAATTTGTTTTAACAAACTTAGCGATTTCATATAAAAGTTTGCGTGATTTATACACTGGCCTGCAGGAATCAGTCCAGTCTATATTGAAGAAAATTGCTCGTATACATTTTTTGTGCTAACATAGCTCCAGAAATTTCAGAAGAGTTTCCCCAGACAAAAGTCAAAGTCAAAGTCAAATAATTTATTTCAATTAGGCACAAAAAAAGGCACTTTTGAACGTCAAAATCTACAAAAAAAAAAAAAAAAGATTCTAGTCGCCCCTTCAAAAAGGTAGTTTTCGTATGGAGAAGAATGGGCAAGAGACTCCACCGTTACTCTTTTACAATTATACCTTATCGGATGACGGAGCAAACATAGGCGTGATACACCATTAAAGCAGTTTGTTTAGATGTCTAATTATTAATTTTCTTTGATGCAAAAACCAACCTATTGGTTTTTATACATATTTCATCGATATGCTGCTTCCAGTTGAAATGTTGATCAAGTGTTATACCAAGAAAATTTGTTTTATGTAATTGTTCTACTGTTTGATCTCTATGCGATATTTTAAATTAAGTATATTTACTTTTCTGCGTTTTGAAATTGATTATTTTAGTTTTTTCTACGTTAACTTTTAAAGCGTTGTTATCTAGCCAAGTAATAATTTAATTCAAAGTGTTTTTTTTATATCATACTCGTATGATTTCTCATTTTTACAATGAAGGATAACCGTTGTGAAATCAGCAAACAGAACACAATCCTGTTCTATAGATTGAGGGAGATCGTTAACATATACAAGGAATAGCGGTGGCCCTAAGATGCTTCCATGTGGAACTCCGAATTTTTTTTGTCGGGGCTGAGAGGTAAAGTCTGTGATAATATTTACTTTGTCATCAAATTTTGTGATTCTCGTGATCTGGGTTCTATTTGATAAATAATATTTGAACCATTCTAGGGCTGGACCTCTTATACCCATTTTACTCAGTTCATCAATGAGAATGGAGTGATTTACGTATTCGAAAGCCTTATTATGATCTGAAAACAGAGCTTCGAGTTGATGTTATTTAGGATCAATTTAACTAAGTTAAAAGAGGTAGATTTGTTTTTCCTAAAACCATATTGCTGTTTTGCAAGCATATTATTATACTTGTCCAAGAAAGAAAGGACTCTCTTGTATATACTAACTCTTTCAAAGACCTTTGATAGAATTGGTATCAGCGCAATAGTTCGATAATGATTTTTTTCTGTTTTAGATCCTTTTTTGTGCATTGGTTTTATTATAGACTGCCTCGATGGTCTAGTAGTCGTAAGCGTTACTGCTGATGCTAAACATGAGGTCCTGGGTTTGATTCCCAAGTCGGGCAAATTGTCACTGGATTTTTCTTTCTGGAATTTCTCAGTAGCAGCCCGGAGTCTGGACTTGTGCCCGGGTGATGGCAATAGGCTCGCCCCCTATTACATAGGACTTAAACATAACTGGCGAAATGTGGATGTATTACAGGTACATCTCTGCCCAACCCTTCGGGGAAACAAGGCGTGATGTTATGTTATGTTATGTTTTATTATAGATATTTTGAGTTTTTTCGGGAAGCAGCCTTGTTCTAATGATAAATTTATAATATATGAAAGAGGCTATTGAGCAATTTGTTTAAGAAGATCTGTAGATATATTATCATATCCAGACGACCTTGTGTTTTTTAATGTTCTTAGAATGCTAAAAATTTCATTAGGATTAGTAGGTCTTAAAATATGCTATTGTTGTTGCTTTTAACATTTAGATCGTAAGTGTTGTTTTGAAAGGTTGCGTTGTTTTCATCAATATTTATAAAGAAATTGTTAAATACGATGTTTGCGATATTCAAGCCTAATGTTGCAGTAGTATCATCGTCAACTATACTATTAATATATTCTCGAGCCCTTTCATTACCTCTACTGTGTTTAAAAATATCCCATGTAGCTTTACCTTTATTTTTTGAGTATGCAATGTACTTCAGATTACATAAAGATTGTAAGTTTAGTAAGAATATATTTTCTTAACATATTCGAGTATACCTTAAACCTAGTTATGTTTTCATTGGTTTTGTTTAGATAATAATTAAATCTTAATGTTCGTTTAGTACTCTTTTTAACTCGTTTTGTGATCCATTTTAATTTATTATATTTGAACTGTTTTTAACTTGTAAGAGAAAACATAATTATAAACATAATTTATAAAATAAAGTGATCGTCTCATGAAAGTTATCAAAAGCATTATTAGTGTCGGAAATGTTGTAAACATCGGTAAAAGATAATTTACTCATGTGTTCAATGATATTGTTGACAATATTTGTCTTTACTCAGGTCATTTACGGTCATGAAGTAATAGCCTGTTATGGGTTTTTTGATCATATTCGAATTTAATAACCTGTGCTGTATTATGATAAGATAAACAAACATTATGAGTTTTACCTGTTAAATTTGGAATATTACTGATGATGTTATCAATACATGAGTTCAAATTCAAATTCAAAATATTTTTATTTCACATAAACCTACATGGGCACTTATGAAACGTCAGAAGCTAGGTGCACGGTTCCAATTGGTCGTTTCCTATGGAGAAGAGCCGGCAAGAAACTCCACGGTTACTCTTTTAAAAATAATTGTATTTTACAATATTTTCAAATAACAGTGTTACGAGTATTAGGTATGGGAGGACAGTGTAGGTCTTTCAACAAGTAACACGTACTTAACAAAATAATTATGGTCAGCAAATATACAGTCTACTAAGCCTACAGCGTTCTCACATTCACAAAATAGAAAATAATTTATATAAAGAGGAATAAATTATTGAAAATAAAAACGTATTTATAAACGAAATGACGTGATTGCTATTACAATTCTGAATAATTATCATGTTCATAAAAGCCACTAATAAAGATTTTAAGTTAAATTGTAGGTATATAATGTCAAATAATAGCGTGATTATGTCAAGGAAGAATGTAAAAAATACACTCGAGAGCAATGAATCCGGGTCACTTAAAGAATCCTAAAAATCTCGGAAACTAAAAATGCTAGGTTAATGCAATAAATTGTATTTAATAGACAATGTAATACTCCTTAAATGAAGGTATTAAAACTTCTTAGTTATTGTAAAGTTATATCATAAAAAAATCAAATTTGAAAAAGGGCCACTTTCGAAGATGGAACTACGAAATTACAGCATTTGGTTTTGCTTTTGTTTGTAATCTGTCATTTATGTGGGTACATAAACCATGTTGATAGTGCTCTATATTCATTATTCAAGCTGAAATTATGTCGCTTACGCCTGAAAAATGCACCAGAATACTTACAATGCTGGAAACCGGCCGGAGTCAGCGCGATACAGCCAGGACTGTCGGTGTGTCGCTGTCAACAGTACAAAGAGTTCTCCGACGTTACGAAGAAACTGGTTCTAACCTACGCAGATCAGGTACGGGCAGAACCAGGTGTACCACAGCACGAGAAGACCGATACTTGGTGAACACCATGCTTCGAAATCGCTTTCTTACAGGAACTGAACTCACAAATCAGTTTCGACGCCTCGGAGGAAGTAACCCAAGTGCATGGACAGTAAGACGTCGGCTTGCTGAATCTAACTTAAAACCCCTTAGACCTGCAAACGGCCCTAAACTGGAGCGTGGGCATCGTATTTCAAGACTAAGATATGCCCAGAGCCACGTAAATTGGAGTATTGAAGATTGGTCAAAAGTTATGTTCTCCGACGAATCAAAATGTATGCTCTACAAGCACGATGGAAGACACAGAGTGTATCGAAGACCAGGGGAAAGATTCAAGCAAGCATGCATCGAAGAAAAAGTAGCCTACGGTGGTGGGTCTGTACTTGTGTGGGCCGGAATTTCTTCTGAAAGTCGCACAGAGCTGGTGATCATAGAAAACGGCTCTTTAACTAGCGAAAGATATGTGGAAGAAATCCTCAATGATCACGTTGGTCCATTTATGGTCAATTTAGGTGAGGATGCTATATTTATGCATGACAATGCCCGACCTCATACAGGTAGGATTGTGAATGACTACCTTCAAGAGATGAACATTACTCGTATGGAGTGGCCAGCGCGCAGCCCGGATATCAACCCGATCGAGCATGCTTGGGACGAGCTAGGCAGATGCGTAAAACAACGAAACCCTCCCCCAATCACGCTTCGTGAGCTCAAAATTGCTCTCACAGAGGAATGGGAGAATATTCCCCAAAATCGTATAAGGAACTTGGTGTACAGCATGCCAAACCGCGTAAACGCAGTAATGGAAGCACGAGGAGGCAATACGAAGTATTAAAATTCAAGAAAATCGTAATAAAGTTCAAAAATTTCATGTTTTCTATTTTTGTTTTAAGGAGAGATCAGCAGTTTTTTTTCTTTATGTAATTTTGTGTTAATAAAATGTATGGTGACTCATATTTTTTTTACTTTCATTTAAGGAGTATTACATTGTCTATTAAATACAATTTATTGCATTAACCTATCATTTTTAGTTTCCGAGATTTTTAACATTCTTTAAGTGACCCGGATTCATTGCTCTCGAGTGTATATATAAACATGGTAATTTGGGAGCAGTTAATAGACTCTTACACAATTTGCCGTTAATGAGCTACCAGGGAAGCCACATGTGCAGAAGGAATTATTGCCAAACTTTCTTGTCTTCAACGTAGTCTTTAATTTTATAATATGCATTCTTGATAAGAACGCGTTTAATGTGGGTTTTGAACTTCCCATCGCTAAGTTCTGTAACCGACTTATGCAACTTTCACAGTTCAATCTGGTGGTTGACTTTGGGTAGTCACTCTGCTGTCAAGTTTGTAGTTCTGGCTCTCAGGTCAGCCAACTGTTAATATTGCATGAAATTTTCTTCTTATATCATACGAATACGTATAACTCTCCGTATCTGGATGTACGACTATAAGCGACTTAACTCTTTGCATTAGACGGCTAAAATACGTGAACAAGTACCTAATACAAAATATAGTCAGTTACTGGGAACCCAGTAACGCGATACCCCTTGGTAAGACTGGTTGTCAGACCGTTGGGCTTCTACCCGTTTCGACTATCAAAGATCTACGAATGACAGCCAAAAGTTAGATGGTACATATATTGAAATATCTACTAAATACTTTAATGAGAAATATCTACCAAATAATAACATCACGAAGCTGTTTAACAATGCCTCGGAATACGGAGTTCCGACAGATCCGACCTACATTCTTTTGAGGTAAGTATCATTGAACAAAATACGCAGAAGGCCCAAATTGTAATACTACTTCCCGAAAGCGTAAACAGAAATGTTTAGCACAAACATTCAGTCCTATTCTCGTGTAATAGGACAGGGGACAAACCAATCCCAGCCTACTACCCTGCCTTCCAGCCTACTGTCCCATTGCAGGGTTAAGGGCATTTGGTCACCGCAGCTGACACTGAGAAAGGAGATTATTCGAACCGAACGTGACGTCCCGGTAACGGCGATCGTGACCATGACCTAACTTGGCAGAGTTCAGTATTTTATGATAGACAAAACAAAAGCCGGGCGAAACGCGCCACGGTACGACGGCAGTGTATGGACAAGAGCAAATGTGTTTTGTATTGCCTGCACATTGGCCCGTTACAATCTCGAGCAAAGTTCTAGCGGCGCCGTCATCTCGGTGATGTTCCGGTGATGACTGCGATGAATTAACGCACTTAGGCTCCGTTCACGGCCACGAACGATGTGACTTGCGACAAGCGACATGCGCGTTTTTCATTTGCTTCCGTCCTTCGCTCCCCAAGTCGCGTTGCGTTGAATCGTGGCTTGCTCAAACCAACTACTCTTATTTATTTTTTCTTCGCAGTCACTGTAGAGACTCGTAACGCTGGTGGCCACGAGGAAGAGCCTCGGGAGATAACCCCGCTATCTTCCTGACTGGCTGTCCCATTTAATAGCGTGCAAGCCTATTGCCATCAACCGGGCACAAATCCAGACTCAATTCAATTCAAATAATTTTATTGTGGATCATAGTTTCATAAGATGTTGTGCTAAATACAGGTAAGTCAGCTATGTCCCGCCATTAAGGCATACAAAATTCATGACACAAGTAAATATGTAGTTAAAATATAATACATCTAATTGTCATGCAATATGTATTTTGACTTGAAAGAGCAGGGTAGTTGAGAGAATGTCATGCTCACTTAAATGTCTTGCTGATGGTGGCGAGTGTGTTGGATCATTCGGTTCCCTACAAAATGGTTGAGCTGGATGGTGCTGATCCACGCGTCATGTTCGTGAACGGGCGCCGTCAGTTGAGACTGGTCATCTCTTATCTGCCAGGGCTTATTTTTAATCGTTTTTGATTTTTACATTGTTCTCACATATATAATCAACAAGAGTAATGTACCCAGGATTTTGTCATTTCAATATTTAAAAGAGTGTCCTTGGAGTTTCTTGCCCGTTCTTCTCCATAGAGATCTACGTTTTGGAATGGGCAACTAGCTTCAACTTTCTGACTAACTGACTCTTTGGCAATTCAAAAGTGCCTGTAAAGGGTTTAATTGGAATAAATGCTTTGAGTTTGAGTTTGAATACATTATGATTAAATTATTGAAATATTTAAATGTCAAATTACAAATTATTAATTCAATGGATTCGCTTCAATGTATTGTCATCAAGAAATTCTCTTATAGAGTAATAACATTTACATCAACACTCCGGGCTGCTACTGAGAAACTCCAGATGGAAAAACCCAATAACACTACCCGACCCGGGAATCGAACCCAAGACATCATGCTCCATAGTAGCGCTTGGGACCACTCCAACGACCAATTCAAAACAAAAACTCTTTTTACTAAGGCATGAGCTATCCTCAATTTATTTCTATTTCGTGCCGATACAAGAATTCCAATTCAAAAAATTAAATTCAAAATTATTGATTTGCAAATATGAGTAAAAAGAAGAATTGAACCTTCTGCTTATTATTCTGTAGCGTTTTTGTCTCAGATGGAATCCGTTGATGAAAATCGATGAGATTCCATTCTGCGGGTAAATGCTATTATCGAAGTCCTCTTATTAATATTAAGTGTAGGGACACCATCTGGCTCTCCTCAGTTTTTTGAAGTGAAAACTTCTATGGGCGCGTTGGGTGAACAAAAATCATGGAACTCGCGTCATTGTCACCGAACGCTTTCCATGAGCTATATGTATACTGTGTATACCAATCAATAGGCAGTGATAGCCTAGTGGTGAGACCGTTGGACTGCCAAGTCAAAGGTCTCGAGTTCGAACCCAAGGCACGCACCTCTGACTTTTCGGATTCATGTGCGTATTGTATAATTATCACTTGCTTCAAAAACGGTAAAGGAAAATATCGTGAGGAAACCGGCATTCCTGAGATATTTCTCGACGGCATGTGAAGCCAAGTCAGAGGCCCATGGGCGGCTTTAAAAAAACTCTGACACCAGCAGGGCTAACATGACAAGCACGAGAAAGCTCTTTATCTCGTTTTGTCGAAATTTGTCTACAATTCTGACGTCATTCTAATCCCTAACATGACCGTAAACGACGAGATATCTCGAAAAAGGCACTTTGAGACTTCTATATCTCGCGACGAGAAACCGATGTTGCAAGTTATTAAAAACAAATAATTTTTATGATAGCAACATCGGCTTGAGATTCCGTTTCATTCGATCAATGGTGCCGATTTTCTTTTCACAAATGCCTCTAAACTAGACTAAAAATCACCAAAATTTTGATTATTCCTGTCAACCGACGATTTTCCATTCTGAAATAGACTAAAGTGACATAACAACTATATTTTAGTTTGACGGCACTAAGCTATTAATTTAGTGAAAATGGCAATATTGCTATTCAGAATTTTACGTTCTTCATCTAAAATGTTGATTGTCTAAGTATTTAATCGCGATTAAAAAATGAACTAAAATTCACACCAACACCTCGAAGGTGCAAAAACAATACTGTCTTTTTTTCTTTTCTCTTGCTTATATCTCGAAAACGGTGTGTCCTATCGCAAAAATAATGAAAATTTCGACCCCCTTTATGAAACCCATAAACCCCTAACACTCAACATGTAGGTAATATTTTTTCATATTTTCCATACAAAAAACGAAAAATTCCATATAAAACACGTCGTTCCAGTATAAATAGTAGTTTAAAACTAAGTATTTTCATTATTAATATATTTTAAAATAAAATGATGACTAAAATAAGTACAATTAAGAAACTGCCATGTTATTTTGGAGTTTTTTTTTGTATCATAATTTTGTCTACTCTTCTCGTCGTCTAAATCGACGACGAGTAAATACGACTAAATGATAGAAAATCGGAGATTATCTCGTGTTGAATTGTCAAAAATCGAGATAACTAAGGTGCCATGTTAGGGTTTGTCGAGAAAACATCAATTTTGACAGGAGTCGACTATTTTGTATGGAAGTGCTGTCAGAAAACGAGAAAGTGACCGAAATAGACAAAAATTACTCACGCGAGAGCGAGTAATTGTCGCGTGTGTCATGTTAGGCCTGCAGGTTAGTCACTAACTATACGAAAAGGAAGGACTGTGTATATAAATCATGTAAATATGAGGTTGTAAATTTATTAAAAGCACAAAAACTTCCGTACTAATTTATCTAAATGATGGTGAATAGTCGTGATTTTCAAAAGAACAACATGGTCACACAGATAGAGACGAAAAGCTATTGTTACCCGACTGCGGCGAAGCCAAGAAAGGAGGGTTACCAATGGGGTTATGTGTTTTACCTGCATGTGTGTATGTATGTATGACGTATGAACGTGTGTCCGTCCCTATGTTACCTCGCAATCAATAAACTGTTGAATCGATTTTGATGAATGACAAGTCGTTTGATTCGTCTTTATTGCGCGAATGTCATTGGCTATACTAAAAATATTAAAATTATAAGAATCAAAATGGCGGATTGTTGGCGCCAAAATGCACGTCTAGAAAAGAAAACTTACCTATCGAGTAGGGTTATTGATTTTTTTAATATACGGTTTTATACTATGTAGGTATCTATAATTAAAACACGACGACATATCAACGCCGCGCGCCGGCTGTCGCGCTGTGGCAGTGCCTCAGTATCGCATAGGGTCACAGCATTATGCTGAGCGATGGCCGTTTTGGCTTGGATGTGACGAAGATTTCCCCCAACTTGTTCTTTTCGTGATGTGATCTTTCTTTGCGCCATGTTTACCGCATATAAACGTGTTGTCTTTCTTTTCATTTTATTTGTCCGATGAAGCGCCAGCCCGCGCCGCAGCTGAGCGCGTAGCTTTAAATTCCCCGATTAATAATAATGATATATCCTTGATCCAGCCTGTCCCATCTTGCTGTCCTCCCCTCAGCGACGCCCTAAGCCGAGGTTCGTACCCCACAGGGGGTGCCCTTAGCGAGCGTTCGCCTAATTTTAATTTAGAATAGTTTTGCTCCTGGCTGGAGGCTTTGAGTGTAGTAGCTTAAGGCAGCCACAGGATTGTTCGGTTGAGCAGTAAATACCTTAGTGGTAAACCTGCGAGATGCCATAGTTAAAGAAGATGTAGTGACAAAAATTGAAAAGGGTATGCTGAGATGGTTTGGTCATGTTGAGAGGATGAATGAAAGGCGACTAACAAAATGTATTTACAAGGCAGATGTGAATGGAAACGCCGGGAGGGGACGCCCTAGGAGGACATAATATACTGACCTTATTGGTGATGTTCTTCAGACAGGTGCGTAGTACTCGCAACCGGCGTGCGTGTATGACCAGATGTATGAACGTAAACGAGGCAAAAGGAGTATGTAAGGATCGTAGCAGGTGGCATTCTGTAGTTTCTGCCTACCCCCATGGGAAGAAGGCGTGAGTTTATGTATGTATGTATGTATGCCATAGTTAAAAAAAAAAAAAAAAAAAAAAAAAAAAAAAACATTTACTTACTCGGAGACTTTGGGTATAGGAAAGAAGCTGTGTATTCGATGCACCGCTAAGCAATGGAATTTAAAAAAAAAACAATGAAGATAATAATAATAATGATAGGTAAGCGTGTCGGGTATCATTGGGTCCCAATAATTAAGATTGAAAAGATGATGAAGTTTTGTTTTTCAGTGACTTTTTATTTATGTCAATAATATAATGTTAGTGGGATAAGGGATATTTTCGTTTACAACCGCAGAAATAACTTTGTTTTTCACAGTTTCTTTGAGAATTATTATGAAAATATAAAACTCTTTTTGCTGTCGAGAAAATCTATTGTGTGTATGAGTAAATGTTTATTCCGAGTAATCCCGCCTACGGACACCTTCACTAAGCGTGTTTTTTTTCTAAACATATGGAACAGAGATGGATTCTAGCTATGGAGGTCGCATCTGCGCCAAACTCTCTTGACAAAATGTTTACACAGTTCAGATAACTATGCAGTTACTTTACTCTACTCACGACACCCAAATTAAGGTTATCTTTCAAAAGAAAGGTCATCTTTTATAACAGAAATTATATTCCGTAAAAAAAGTGATGGTAGATCACTGTTTATTCAGTTCTTATAAAGTAAGTAAAATAATTTATCTTGCACTTTGTCATATCATAAAAATCACTAGCTTCTGCAAGCAACCTCGTTCGCGTGAATTTTCTTGTTTTAACATAAAATATATCCTATGACACTCGGCAATACTATAGCTTCTCATTAGTGAAAGAATTTTCGGAATCGGTTCAGTATTTCCCAAGAGTACCCGCTACATATACAAACTCACAAATAATACCTCATAAATTACATAAAGTAACAAAGCACAAATAAAAAAAACAAAACAATTCTACCTTTTTCATCATCGCAACCGAAAACAAAACTCATTAAGCACCTGGCAACACTTAAAAACACTCCCATCACTCGTGCAAAATTAAAAAAAAAAAAAACACTAGTGGTGAGGAAGAGTTATATCCGATATCGGTTATTTCACAGCTTGTTATTTTTCGTTATCGAAATCAACGGTTATCGAAGTTCAAATGTCGACACGGTGTCAGATACTGACATTTCTCGTTCGGGCAGCGCATGCTCGTTGTGAAGGTGAAATCGGACGAACGATAAATCTTCGGAAGTGAAATAAAGGGCAAATGTATGAGTTAGATTGACTTTGGATGACATCTGTTCGCTCATTTTTCGTTTGATCATGCTAGCGACGTATTTAAAGGGCTACAAGGACTTTTTTGCGCTTGAATGACGTTGAAATGGTGTTGTTGTATACATTTTTTTTTTTTGTGAAATGTTTTAAAAAACAAGACCATGGCGTTAGTTCCGACTGTCCACACACCAAAAGATGTACAGACGCAAGCAGGTCAAGGTTGACAAAATTAAATTGACATGAAGAGAAGAGAAGAGAGGTAAATTACGTGCAATTGGAGAGGCATAAAGTCACAGTCAAATCATTTATTTAAAATAGGCCCTCTTGAAAATCAAAATTTACGAAAAAATTGAATTGATTCTAGTCGCCCCTTCCAAAAGGTAGTTTTCGCATGGAGAAAAATGGGCAAGAAACTCCACCGTTAATCTTTTAAAATGTTTTACAATATTTTGTATAGGTACATTAGTTATATAACTTATCCACATACATATCCAGCAGTGGACTAATGAAAGAAGATAGCTCTTTATTGTACACAAAAAAAAATTAGACACATTACATTAGACAAATTAAAAGAAAATTTAATAAAATAATAAATATAAAAATAATATACAGGGTGTTTGGCAGAACGTTGAACATACGAAAATGGTGGATAGGTGGGGTCATCTGCTACTTACTCAACCCATTTTTTTTTTTTTAAATGCAAGTTGAAATTTAGTTTCAAGTATTTTTTTACATATTTCTGTAAGTTTGAGGACTTATAACTTTTTTTCTAGCTAACATCTGAATAAAGCAATAGTTTTATAAGAATTTACCAACATTAACGATAAAAAAAAAATGCCTGTTTTATCCATTTGTCCTGTTTTATCCATCCATACACTCTAAAGTTAAGAAAGTGGTGAAACTAGAAGAAAGCAAAAAAAATTTTTTTTTAATATCCTGGGGTCCAGGGCCAATTAAATTAGGGCTGAGTAAGTAGCAGATGACCCAATCTATCCACCATTTTCGTATGTTCAACGTTCTGCCAAACACCCTGTATAAATAATATTAATAATAGTCCTGCACTAACCGGGGGTTGTCCTTGGGTGCACTAGATTAGTGCGTACAGGGATAATCGTTGGTTAGTGCCTCATTTCATTAGACACGCCTAACGGGCCTCTGCGAGTTGCCTTCGGCCCCTCGTACGCCTTCCAAAGGTCCGGGAAATGTCAAAGTTTAATAATAATATTTTTTTTAATAAAAGAAGATTATTTTCATCTGCCTTTACCCAACTATGTTGGGGTCGGTTTTCAGCCTAACCACATGCAGCTGAATACCAGTATTTTACATGGAGCGACTGCCTATCTGACCTCCACAACCCAGCAACTGACTATTCAAAGAAGATGATGATAACAATAATATTATAATCGCCTTGTGAATAGCAATGATAACGATTTTTTTTCTATTATTATCAGTAGCTCTCATTCAATAGGAGTTCAAGATATTGATAGCCGTTGTTTCACGCGGTGAACACGCAGAAAAATTCTAGCAAATATTGATAAAATGTCTTTAGTTATTAATATTTCATTAATTAGTCCGCATACTCTACAGAACAATAATAAATGACATGTTCTTTTTAATGGAATTTTTCTGCAATATTTAGTTAAGATTCAAAACGTCGAAAACTCATCATTGCAGACGTTTCACTGCTGAACATAGGCCTAGCACTGGCACTTCCACCGGTTCTGTGCTTCCCGCATCCAGCAGATTAGGCTTTCACAAGGTCATCGGTCCACCTTCTGTGGGGCCTACCACTACCAACCAGGAAGATAACTATTCCATGTAATGGGAGGGCACAACGTTTTAAAAATGAAATGATTATTTTGCAGAATCCCACTGTCTATGTTTGAGTTGCATGATATTGTTTCATTTACCAATTAGTGTTCTTCAGTAACAAATAATACTTATTTGAGTTAGCTCCGCTAATAAAACTGAGAAGTTTGCCTGTCAATACTAATGATAGAGCTGAAGAGTTTATTTTTTTGTGTTTGTTCTATAGCGGCGTTGTGCACTGTTTTGTGATGGGTAAAAAATGTTAAACTCGCGTCAAGACACGTGAGCTGATCGAAAATTTGTAAGGCGGAAAAATGCACAACGTTTATTATTCAAGTTTTCACTTCTGCCGGCACTCCCGGAGTGCAACCCGTTGTTTTTTTATTTTTTTGCTTTTGTAAGCCTAATTCTTGAGAAAGCCTTAGATTAGAGACTCTCAAGAGCCAATCAAAATGAAAAAAAGTCAGAAAGAACGCTAAGCGAAAAAGTAATAGCGCGGGCAGGCAATGGGACGGGGTGGGTCGGGTTAACAAGAAGTTTCACGTGGACGAAGTCGCGGGAAGTGTAGAAGCTAGTCATTAATATGCCTGTGTTACCCAATATAGGCAGAAGGGTATGTCACGCCTGTATTTCACCAGTTATATTTGGTCCTGTAAGTGACAACCGGCACAAATCCAGACTAAATTTAAAAATATAGTTTTTTAGGTCTAGTTTTAAAAGTACCTAGATCTCACCCATTGCTTTCCATCAGGCGAGATTAAGGTCAAGAGAAGGCCTGCCTGAATACAATTTTTCTTTTATTTTAGTAATTTTATCGATACGATATAGATTCTTCTCTTGCGTAGTAAACAAACGTGAACCTTTCGCTAAACACAAGTACCTAGATTAGATAAATAATCTTATCATCGCGCTATTGTGCCGAAAACGTTTAAGGAAAAATGTCAATTGATCAACAATGGAGAGACTTACGTATGTATGTCATTTGATATATGGTTATAAACGGAATGGCATAAATATAGGGCAGAGTCTAAACTAAAAATGATGCCGATTCTCTTGTCACAAAATTCTCTAAAATAGACTAAAAATCACCAAAATTTTGTTTAGTCCTGTCAAACGACGTATCCCATTCTGAAACTGACTAAAGTTTGAGAGCACAAATGTCATTTTAGCTATTCAATTTAGTGAAAATGACAATTTAGCTATTCTGAAATTGACGTTTTTCACCTAAAATTTTGATTGTCAAACTAAATCAGGCTATTTTTTATCGCGATTAAAAAGTGTTAGAAATTAAATTAGTGGTCATGAACCAAAATAGCAGTGATAGCCTAGTGGTGTGACCGGCGGACTGCCAAGTCTAAGGTCTCGAATACAAACCCAAGGCGATTCATGTGCGTATTGTATAGTTAGCACTTGTTTTAAAAACGATGAAGGAAAACATCGTGAGGAAACCGGCATGCCTGAGAGATATTTCTCGACGGCATGTGAAACCAAGTCAGAGGCCCATGGGTGGCTTTAAAACTCTAACACCAGGTTAGTCATTAACCACACGAAAAGATGAAGAGGAAGCACAAAGCATTTTTCTCTTCTATTTCTTGAAAGTTTGGATACTGGTGAGTTTGGAAAATCTATAAAAAACTATGGAAGCTTGATTGCATCTGTTGTCGATTCGGCAGAAATTAATAATAAAATTATTGTTATTGGAATACAATACAAAATGCATTCGTGAAAAGATTTAAGGATTTTTGTACTGAACATTGAAGGTTCTACTCTTGTCTCGTTCCTCTAATCTTGGAAAGATTGCGAGACCATGCCAACCCATTTGACGAGTTCGACGACATACTGACGACTTCCTTACTAAATAATAACTATAATCTTTGCTCAATAATTACTCTAATGTTGAAGACCACCGCGGCGACGAGAACACCGGAGATTTTCAACTGACTGAAAGAAAAACCGGATATTCTTTTCTCCAGATCACATTGTTATTATCCAATTAGCTTTATTACGCTGAAATAAATAGCAAGAGCAAGATAATCATGATACCTGAATTATTTATTTAAATCCTGTAGTTTGTCGATTTTATAATAAAATTCATTTATTTCTATTAAAAACCCAAAAAATATCGCTGAAGTTCTGAATCGTTTTCGGTGTACAACCCTAGCTGGGTCACACTGACCACAGATAATAAAAACAAATAGAGGTTATTGCATCCTTTAATAAAATAAATATACAACAATTTAGTTTTACGCCGTCACTAAGCTCCTTAGATTTCATTTAAATAATTATTGATAAACATTTAAAGTTCAATATTTGATTGTACTCAGGTTTTGTTGCACTTTGGATCGTTTCGTTCGCTTTCATTCAGTCTTAATTCAAATTTTGGTCTTTAATCTACATAACTTAGCTATTGTCAAACTCAATTTTAGTGATGTCTAAATCGTTTTAAAGTTTAGAGAATCTTGTTTGCAGAATAGCTTTTAAGATTCTCTTAACCAAAATTAAGAAATGTAGTTCGTTGTACAGACGCCAGCACATCAACCTATTACAATATGTCAAATTTCTTTAATAGATTTTCAACTTTATCACTACAGTATAAGGTTCCAAGTTGATTGGGAAAATTTGACAGTTTCGGGTAGGTTGACCTGCTGGCGTCTGTACATCTTTTGGCGCGTGGACAATCGGAACTAACGCTATGATCTTGTTTTTTAATACATTTTACGAAAAAAAAAACAAATGCATTTCAACGTCATTCAAGCGCCAAAAAATTCTTGTAGCCCTTTAAATACGTCGCTAGCATGATCTAACGGAAAATGAGCGAACAGGTGTCATCCAAAGTCAATCGGCGTCTGTACACGAATTGAAAAATGGTGGAGAAAATTGAATTTGTCAATAGCAAAGACGACATCTTTTTTAAGTACCTACATAGTTTTGAAAGCGGAAAAATTAAGGATCTATTAATCTGCCTAGCCTTTTCCTAATTATCCTGGAGTCGGCTTCCAGTCTGAGTTTGTTGCGCCACTTCTTCTTCCCAGCAAAAGCACTAGGAAGTGGTGAAGGGTGGGCGTTTTGGGGGACTGTCATAAGTAATTTTGACGTTCGAAAATTGCTGATTCTCAGCCTAGTTTGAATAAATGACTTTTGAATTTTGAATTTTTTCAATTTTTGAGTCTAACCGAAGGCAGCTGAATACTAGTATACCAGAAAAATACTGGTAATCAGCTGCCTTCGGTTAGACTGGAAGCCAACCCCGACATAGTTGAGAGAAGGCTAGGCAGATTATTGGATTTAGATATTCAAATATTGTTTGTTAAAGTATTATTGTGTTTTTCCATCTGGAATTTCTCAGTAGTAGCTTGTGCTCTAATTGTGTAACGCACGATCAATCACGATCTGAATCATTTTAAAGGATATTGCTAATCCATTGCTTCTTAGGTTCGAGAAAATTGTCTGCTTTAGAGCGTTTATACACACATACAGAAAGTGGGCAACGTCGCAAATAACTGTAGAAATTTTCGTTGTTTTCATTAATTTGTCAATATTACTTTATGGAAATAAGATATGTGGCTAACTAGAGAACTAAAATATTAAGTATGTAATGCAATAATTACTATCGTAACACTGAATATTTAGTTTTAGATGTAAAAAAAGTATTTGGAAACTTTCCAATGCCTTTTTATCCCTACACCTAAATTACAACATCAAATTCAGTGTTATAATTGCAATTCCTCATTCAAGTTCACTAGTTAACCATATTTCATAATTCCATACAGTGATATTGCCAAATTAATCAAAACAGGTATATATTTGATGGCTATTTGTGACGTTGCCAACTTTTTGGCAATAGGCTCACCGGCATAGGAACTTTAACATAACTGGCATTAAAGTTGAGGAATGGGGGTCGCTACGTCACAAGTAAGTATATAATCTACATACTCGTGACGTCATGGCACATTTTAACTCAATGTATCGCCGTAATCTTTTGATAACGTAAAAAAAGAAAAAATACGTTTACGTTATTTTTTCATAAACTACATCACGGACAAAAAAAAAATTGCCATCATTCCTAAAGGTGGGTGTAAGTATCTCTGCCTAACCCTTGACGGAATACTGGCGCTATGTTATTTATTTATTTAAACTTTATGCACAGGAAAAAAATACTGTCCAAAGGCGGACTTAATGCCTGGGGCCCAAGTCTGCTAATTTTATAAATTCGTCATTCCAACACGATCCCATTGTCATTTTGCTAAAAGTTCGTAATCTGCTAAATTCATAATGGTCGATCATTTGTTGATCATTGTATTCCACAAACACGATACTCGTAAGGAATTAAAAGAAATTACTGCACAATGACGTTCTCATGGTAGGTCACTGATCAAAGGAACTGTCCAAATTTTAGCAGCTTATCGCCTAAGTCAGTCATTCATTTTTCAATATGTACGAGATTACCAATAGATGCCATTTCTTTCAATGGAGTGTCAGTGGCTGACCATTGGAAAGTCATAATGACGCCAACATGTTAGTAAATTACCAAACTTGTCAAAATCAATAATTATGAAATCGATGATAGACCATTCTGAATTACTACTAAATACATAGATACATACATATAAACCGAATAAACTTTGTCAGGAGAAATAACGATAGGTAGAGGAGAAAACAAATCCAGCAAATCAGCGCTGCAAAGATTCTGCCAACTTTTCACGAATATGTTCACGTGCCTTCAACTCGAAAGATAACCGACTGGTTGCCATCCTGATGTTCAGAGGAAGCGCATTCCAAAGAAATACCGCCTGGACAAAGAAAGAAGAGTGAATAAAACCAGAGCGGTGAGAAGGACATCGTAGAAGACGATTGTTGGTAGAACGAAGATTTTTGCTATGGGCAGAGCATAGGTATTGAACATGGGAAGTCAGGTAAGACGGAGAAGTGGGTTTGTCAAGTATAGAATACAACATTGACAGAGCTCTCAACTCTCTGCGCTGACGTATGGGTAACCATTTTAAAAGCAATCGATGCGCAGACACATGATCATACTTACGAAGATTGAAAACGAATATGTCATTATGAAATATTAGGTTCTAAAAATATTTATAGTAACCTAATGATTATTAACGTAAATACAAGGTTGAAACTATTTAGTATGTAGGTAATTCTTATTATATTTTGAGAAAAAATATGGTAATTTGAGAAACTGTCTTTGAATTAACATCATTATAGAAGTTGAATTCTCGCAATTGACTTTATTCGACGGAAATTTAGGAAATTTAGAATTAATGGGATAACACTATGACAGACCCGGGAATCGAAACCTATGGCTTGAGCTCAGACGTAGCGCTTTCGACCACTAGACCAACGATCCCGGAGCATTTCGTAATATTTAGTTGATTATCTTTCTCCTAACGGTCGGGGTAATAATGACCCAATTGGTTAATTTGGTCATTATTTGGGGTGACATTAGGTTATTTTTATAAAATTTGTTTTATATTACCCTATAAGCCTGGAGGCTTTCATTCGGGTATTATGTTATTTTTACTTTATGGTTGGTATATTGGCGTGTGCTAGGTGACATATAGAAAATTATTTAATTTAATGTTTTGTGTTGCGTAGTGTAAATTATTTTGCATAAGTACTATTGTATAGAATCAAGTTTTTCCAACTATTCAGACAGCTGTGCTGTTGGGGAGTTTGTTGCGTCACTTCTTCTTCCCAGCTAAAGCACTAGGAAGTGGTGAAGGGTGGGCGTTTTTGGCAAACTGTTTTATGTAATTTTGACGTTCGAAAAGTGTTGATTTCTCAGCCTAGTTTGAATAAATGACTTGAATTTGAATTATATTGGACGAGAACACTCATATTAATGCTTATTTATGAGGAGCTCGTGGGTAAGTAATAACAGCCGCATAGGTCGATCCATTAGGTTAAGCTACGCTTGCCGGGATTGGTCCGTGGATGGGTGACCATCTTTACATACCAAGACCCCTCCGTGCCTCGGAAAGCACGTTAAGCTGTTGGTTCCAGCTGTCATTAGTGGATCTTTGACAGTCGTTACGGGTCGTCAGAAGCCCGAAAGTCTGACAACCAGTCTTACCAAGGGGTATCGTATTACCCAGTTACTGGGTTGTGGAGGTCAGATAGGCAGTCACTCCATGTTAAAATACTGGTATTCAGCTGCATACGGTTAGACTGGAAGCCGACGCTAACATAGTTGGGAAAATATACTAAAAAATCTAAAAAAAAACGTTTTTGTAATTAACGAGTGATCTTAAAGACCACGAAAAATGAAAAATAACACATAATATTATATGAATCATAATCAGATTTTTAATGTAAACCTCTGTTGAACCTTAACCAAAGGTACATATAAAACTGGGAACAATAATTACTGAGAGATCAATGAACTTAAATAATAAGTTGTCATGAAAAACAAAACCATTTGACCACGAAAGTGATGTCACTTTAGTTACCTAACTAAATTAACAGTATGACGGATTTCAGTCACAATCCAAATCAGGAAAAACTACAAAAAAACCGGCCAAGTGCGAGTCGGACTCGCGCACGAAGGGTTCCGTACCATTATTTATAAAAACGGCAAAAAAACATGTCTGTTGTATGGGAGCCCCCCTTAAATATTTATTTTATTCTGTTTTTAGTATTTGTTGTTACAGCGGCAACAGAAATACATCATCTGTGAAAATTTCAACTGTCTAACTATCAGGGTTCATGAGATACAGCCTGGTGACAGACGGACAGCGGAGTCTTAGTAATAGGGTAACGTTTCACCCTTTTGGTGTAACCCTAAAAAAGAATTACGGAGATACGGTGCTCCTGCATACCATAACAAGGCTGTCAGTTGAAGAAAAACTACGTTTACGAAGACAATGTTTCTTTTACGTAATAAGCCTTGGCATATAAGTAGAAAAAGTAACTATAACTGTCGATACCCGAGAGAAACCCCACAAGTCACATTTGATTAACTCATCATCATATGGCAAGCCTTTTCCCAACTATAGTCCTTCAGACCGTATGGCCAATCCCAATGGAGACTCGCCTTCGGCGCAGGAGATATTTGTTTGTTTGTTTATTCATGAATCATAAATTGTATCTGAAATTACATGGTATAGAAAAGAATAAAAAGAAAAAATTAAATAACATCACGAAAAAACACGTTAAATATTACAAAAATGCTTATATACAACATACATATACAGGAATTTCGTTACAGATCTTCAACAGCATAAAGACACTTATTCAACAGGAAACTTTGTTGATTTTTAAAAGAGCTTGAGTAGATACTTAGATAGCGCTCTTTATATCTAGAGGCAACCTATTATATAATATAATCGATTGATATCTGGGACTGTGCTTCACAGTATTCAAATTAGGCTGTACCTTGTAACGATTAATGTCTTGTCTACATGTGTCTTCTCTAATCTGTCGTTCTTCTGCTGTTTCATAATCATGTATATATTTGGCCATGTTACTAAGAATTACAAATACATAAATGCTCGGCACTGTAAGTGTGTATTCAGATTTATAAAATGTTAAAAATCTCTCGTTGCGAGATACGGACTAATGTGCAAATTGCGCGTTTTTGTAACACAAAAGCTCTTTTAACATTTTCCCCAAAACATTATGCTATATCTAGGTAATTTTTGATTCTACCAACGCGGAATATATCAATTTCAATTGCTCAATGTTAATTTCTGATCTAAGTGCTCTTAAAGCATAACATGCGGAACATACCGATGCATTTATAGCATTTAATTCTGTTTTCCAATTTAGCTGTTCGTCTATATGTATTCCCAAGAATGTAACTTCCTTGACAAGGACAATTTTGTCGTCATTCAAAACAACCTCTAAATCATCCTTATTTCGGGCTGTCGTTCTAAATAACAGTATATTAGTATTGGCAGTGTTGATTAACAATTTGTTCATAGTGAACCACACGTGAAATGCTTGTAATCCTGCATTTACAGTATATGTTAATTTATCTATGTCATTTGCTGTTACTATGTCATTTGTGTCATCTGCGAAAATTAGAAGTCGTATTTTATGATCTTTTCAAATATTTTTGACAGGACTGGTAGCAAGGAGATGGGTCTGTAGTTTTTAGGATCAGTTCTACTGCCTTTTTTGTAGACAGGTTTTACTTTGGCTACTTTAAGCTGGTCTGAGAAGATAGATTCGTCAGTACATTTCTTATAAAAAACGCACATAGGCTCAGCTAGTATAGATATATGTTCCTTAATTACAGATATTGGGATCTCATCATAGCCACAAGAAGACTTGTTCTCTATACTTTTGACTATGGTTGAGACCTCATTTGGAGTGACAGAAGCAATTATCATTTCGCTATTTTCTTCGATTTTATACTTTTGTAAAAAAGCTGTATTTGGTCTCATTCTACTGCCCTAGAGATACATTTTTAGTCAAATTATTTTGCCAAAATGTCAGATATTGCTTCTGGATTCAACAAAATTTGGTTATTAACTTTGAGACGAATTTCCGGTTGTATCGTTATCTCCTTATTATACATATTAAATTGTAATATTGAAGAAACATCCTGAGGGAACCGTCATGTTCTAGAACCTAACATTTGAACACATGTGACACCCACCAACCCACTGGGCCCACGTGGTTCATTATGATTACGTAGGTACGGTACGGGAGACCCTGTGTGACCCAGCCAGTGGGAATCAGTTTGATACTTGTGTACCTAAAATACTAAAACCTTATGATTTTAAGTACAGCCGATGTCTAAATTTAAGGCAGGCACATGGAAGTCA
Organism: Xanthia togata; assembly: GCA_963853775.1. Classification (NCBI taxonomy): domain Eukaryota; kingdom Metazoa; phylum Arthropoda; class Insecta; order Lepidoptera; family Noctuidae; genus Xanthia; species Xanthia togata. Next base: position 4,732,654 of record OY970817.1, on the reverse strand, counting down.
CATCTTATCGCAGTGTTCTATTTATGTAATACTTATTTTGAATTCATGCACATTTTTTCATGGGCATATTCAGCAATTATGTGTGGGCAAAAAATCGTGTTAAAAAAAAATGTTATACTTACCTATTAGGTACTTACTAAATGGCATTTTTTTATTATTAAATTAATTATTAAAATACGTCGCTGATTTTGTAGCATAAGGGAATAATGTAAGAAGTAAAAATCTTCATTATTTAAGAACTCCTTACCAAATCATCATAATTATCATGATTTATTTGCTAAGAATACAGTCTAGACAAAAAAAAACACATTTGCATGCAAAATATCTCTGCTAAACCAACAAGTTTTCGTTAAAATCTTTTTCCCTATTTACAATAATTACGATGCATGAATTCCTGGTTCTCAGAGGTAAATGTATTCGAATTTCGAATACACTGTTAAGTGTTAAAGAGCAAGAACGCTATTCTATGCAAATTAGTTGACACTGTCGTCAGTCCTATGATTTGTTATTCATTCATTCGTATTATAATTTACTACGCGATCGTGTGTTTTAGGTATGTACTATGAAAAAAGACGTATTTAAAATTCAAGGAAAAAAAAAACTAAATATCCTTTCTATCATTTCTAGTTTAAAAACGATATCCAGGATAGCGACAAAAAAATCTTCACTGCATTATTTTCCCCGAGAATAAAAACGAAATGCACAATAAAATAATAAAAAAATACTCACTTAAATCCTCAGCCCACTCCAATAACTTAATAACAACCAAAACTAAAACAAATCCGATAAAAAAGATAACCGTAAACATATAATCAAATATACGAAAAATATTCACATCACTACACTGTCACTGCATGTTGCCGACTGATCAAATTTCCCGCCAAACTTTGACATGTGACAACCGTTCACGTCCAACGTTGTACTCACACTTCGAAATAAACTATTAATTACTTATCGTATTATAATTACATGATATTATTAACAAACACTTAACTTTATTTATGAAACGTTTAATTGGCTGCTTATTTTATTTGTTCACGCGTAAATTGTGCGACCACGGTTCTGTCATAGCTACGCGTGACACTGAAATACAGCGATGGATGACCTTGTAGCAATGTAGTGCGTCTTGTGTGTGCGTGGGAGGGAAGCGATGGAAAGCGCTTTTTTCGTTGGTTATGTACATTTTTTATCGTATGATCCCTGAACTTAGATGGGTATCTCAGTTCTACTTTTAGAATAGTGCTGCGGCAGTGCCGCCATAGAATCGATATGTTTGATCGATAATTCGTTGAAACTGAATCATTTTTTTAACCGACTTTAAAAAAATTGACGTCACGTCGGCACGTATGATATTATTGGAACTTTTAAACAACATGTAAAAAAAACCTATCGGATCCGTGAGGGTGTGGTTAGGTTTCGTCCTGAGAGTGTATTTATGTGGTAATTAACAGGAAAAAGAAAAAAATTCGTCTCAATTTTTTTCAATAGGGAATTTTTCCGTGTTATTTCATGGGCGCGGACGGCCGTCTCGTTTAGCGGGTTTCTACAAGTCTTAAGCTCATGAAGTCATGACATTGAAAATTAGCATTTTTTAAAATGTATTTGGGTAATTTTGGTACTAAAAATGTGATTTTTAAATAGCAATAACTATTTTATTTTCGAAAATAAGTAATAAGACTTTTTATTACTTCAAGATAATGTTATTGCAGTACAGATAGTGCAATCCACGACGACGCGCCCCACTCCGCGATGACAGTACTGAGCGGAGTGGGGCGCGTCGTCGTGGATTGCACAATCTATACACCACTTTGCAGTGCCACTTTCGGATCGGTCAGGCAGGGTTTTTTTTTTACATTATATTAGTATATTCACATAATTATGATAAATCTATTAAGCCTTCCAAACAAATACTTATACAACATTTTATAGGTGTATGTATGTATGTATTGTAGCGAAATAAAAGACTTACTTCACCACATTTGTGACGATCGTGTTGAATAGCGACGAGGAATCGAAGCCCGAACGCCGCTGGACGAAAATGAAACTCGCCACATTTTCACGTACTCGTAAGTAATTAAGTAAGTATATTGATTTGTAATAGATAAAAAGTACACGGGAAAATAAATAAAAACCGGCCAAGTGCGTGTCGGTCCACGCTCAATGAAGGGTTCCGTAGTTAGGATGAATATATTCCAAGAACAAACTTAACATTGTGGTTGAAAAACATGTTAAAATGTAAAAGAGTGTCCGTGGAGTTTCTTGCCCGTTCTTCTCCATAGGTACCTCCTACGCTTTGGAATGGGCAACTAGCTTCATCTTTCTGACTGACCGACACCTTGACAATTCAAAAGTATCTGTCATTGGTTTATTTCAAATAAATGCTTTGAGTTTGAGTTTGTTCTTCCATACATTCCAACTGTAAGTTTGTACGCATTGTGCGTGTGTTGGTTCTTAGTATAGGTTCTCCTGTAATCTGTATATTTATCAAAATTTTAGGCTCAGTCTTTTCGGAGATAAGGGGGGAATGGTTAATTTTCGTCCATTTTCTTAAATATCTTTAAAAGTATTTATTTTAAAATAAATTTAAAAAAATATTTGAGATCATTTTTCATCATCATATCACTTTCATTTGACATATCACACGGTACAGTTTGCAAAACCTTTTTAATTTATTTTCTTTTTTGCCCCCAAAAGCGACCCCCATATTCAAAATTCATTGATTTACGTTACAAATCCGGGTTTGGGTCACAAAAAAACATATGGTGTTTAATTTCAACTTAATCGGTCCATTAGATTCGGAGAAAATTGGATGTGACAGACGGACAGACAGACACACGAGTGATCCTATAAGGGTTCCGTACCCAAAGGGTAAAAACGGAACCCTATTACTAAGACTTCGCCGTCCGTCCGTCCGTCCGTCTGTCACCAGGCTGTATCTCATGAACCGTGACAGTTAGACAGTTGAAATTTTCACAGATGATGTATTTCTGTGACAGAATAAAATAAATATTTAAGGAACCCTTCGTGCGCGGGTCCGACTCGCATTTGGCCGGTTTTTTTACTTTTGAGGTACGGAACCCTAAAAAGGTAATCAGACATTTTCAAGGAATAGGGATTGTAGAACAAAACAAATTGCAGAAAGTGTTGTCGATGGTTCCCTGCACAAGGAATTGCACGAGAAACAAATTGGCCCTAAGATCGGTACCTAATACCGGTAGTCTGGTATTCACACGTCGGACCGTCTCCAGAACCTGATTGCATAGTTTTAAGAAATATGTCTCTAACGTCTAAAAGTTGGCGCTAAGTTGAACCGTGGTCAAGGTACCTTCGAACTTAAATTAAAAGGAAATAGAGTTTAGTATTAATTAAATGTAGATAAATAGCTGGAAAAATCCGCCAATCGATGTGGCGACGAAAGCGACTTGGTGTAGTCTCGTATTCGCAAGTCGAGAGGTTTTTAAATACGGCTCACAGGCACACATTAGCCCGGAGGGTGAGGCCGAAATTCGGCTTGATAAACACGGTCAACACCGTTTCGTCGAAGATAAGATTGTCACGGATATAAGGAATTCAGAGATAATCGTACGCTGAGCGTTCCTAGTTTGTAACGGATTAGTTAGTAACCACACTGGGTAATCCTAGAGATGCGTTGTAACAGGTTAAACACGATATCTGTTATCACCGTTACTGTTACCTACACAAAAATAACAGATCCAAATATCTGTTATTGAATAACAGTATACAATATTATATACCACTAAGGTATTTACTGCTCAACCGAACAATCCTGTGGCTGCCTTAAGCTACTACACTCAAAGCCTCCAGCCAGGAGCAAAACTATTCTAAATTAAAATTAGGCGAACGCTCGCTAAGGCACCCCCTGTGGGGTACGAACCTCGGCTTAAGGCGTCGCTGCCATCTTGCTGTCCTCCCCGACAGCAAGATGGGACAGGCTGGATCAAGGATATATCATTATTATTAATCGGGGAATTTAAAGCTACGCGCTCAGCTGCGGCGCGGGCTGACGCTTCATCGGACAAGGGTCGGGGGGGAGTATTATTTACTCGGGAGGGTCGCGATCGCGGAGGACCTCGGCGGCGAGGTCGGTACGACGGGTGTCGGGTGTTTTTGTGCACTGTACTGGTGACCCTACTGCTCTCCTGGAGGAGAGTGGTGGGATCATCTGGATCGGAGAGGAGGGCGAACTATCCCCAGCACCTTGCTTTTATAGGCGAAGTGGGGGGTAGTTACTGACTTAAGAGAGGATTCTCCTTACACGGCCTCTCCTGATAAGGTGTCGTCCTCGACACAAACTCCTGGGGTGACCCGCTAGGACCCGCGATGGGAGAGGTCAGCGGCTCGACCTCCACTTCGCCAACTGGTCGAGGCGACGGGTCGACCACAGTAGATGACTCCATTTGTTCAGAGTCATCATCAGTACCTTCATCTGCAAACAAAATTTTATTAGATGCTACTCAAGAAATTTCTATAAAAGCGTTCAGCGTCTCATAAACTTCCATTCGTTTTCAGCCAATTAATTAATTCATCGTTCTCTCATATAGTTCATAAGTTTGTAAATAGACACACACATCCATCTTTCTCAAACCAAAAGCAAAGCAAAAGCATTGTCCTGTATGTTTCCAGCGCGCATGTACCGGTTCTTTGTTGCCATATTGCTGTCGGCAACCGCGACCAGCATTCAGCTTTCGCCACCTGTAACATAGTCTACCAACCCGTAGACCCGGTTGACTCGCAGGCTGTATTCATACGTGCAAGCCGCTTAACACGCAGACCGTATTCATACGTGTAAGCCGACCCATACGCTGATCGCAATCATGCGTAAGAGCCCACTCGATACGCAGACCGTATTCATACGCACGAGCTCTCTCAACACGCAGATGCTATTCATACGTGTGAGGCCACAACTTGACCGTACATGGCCAAATTAATACGGCTACCAGTGACTCGGCAACAGGTGCCAACACGATCGGCGACACAAATGCACCTGCTACCGGCGGTACAGCAGCACCACGCGGCAGCCAAAACATCACTCCTGTCTGTAAATTCAAACAAACACGATGCTACTTTTGTAAATCAAACAGCAGTGTTTTACTTACTCTCAAACAATGCGGCACACTTTTCTGGGCACCACTCGCCGCGCCACGGCACCATGTACTGGGCAGCAGCCTGTGTAATCTTTCCATAGCTACCGCTGAGCAAACGCAACGTATAGCGTCCACTAGGCAGTGCTTCTACCACCTTATACGGACCACGCATTCCAGAATCAAGTTTTCCTGTTGACTGAGAAAGTTTTTAACAAACACGCAGTCACCCACGTTAAATTGGCGAGGTGGATGTCGCCGTTGGTTAACCTGTTCGTCTTGCCTAGCTTGATTGGTCCTTAGAAGTTCGCGGGCCCTGCTTCTGGTTACTTCACGTAGGGCCTCTCTGTTCGGTGTCGATCCTTCGACTGTGATATCGCGCACCAGAGCTCGAATCACAGGAGTTGTGGATTCGGTGCCAATCAGAAGATTCAACGGTCATACTTGCGTAGTCTTCTGTATTGTGATGTTTAACACCAATTGAAGTTTCCACAACGTCTCTGACCAGGGTACGTTCTTTTAGTTCGTCTGGATACGTAGCATGTTGAGAACAGTACGCATGTAACGCTCAGCTTGGCCGTTCGCCTGGTGCATTTCCGGCGTTATGTAATGCAGGTTACAACCGAGTTAATCTATCCAAGTTACGAACTCACTAGACTCAAACATTCGTCCATTGTCAGTGACTATAAGCTTTGGCACTCCAAATAAGGAAATAGCTTGAGAAACAACATGTTTTAACTCACTGGCATCTTGTCTACGAATCGGATAGAGGAGGGTATATTTGGTAAAAGCGTCGACGATGAGTAGAACAAATTTGTACCCTTCAGACACAGGCAGAGGGCCTAAGGCGTCAACGTGGACAGTGTGGAACGGTGTACCGGGGTTTTCCCAGGAAGTAATTGTTTGCAAAGGAGCCCGAGGACCTCTCTATTGCGACACACACACGAGACAGTGGGCTATACGAGTATATTTGCTAACGAATGGTCTGAGTCCAGGGAACCAAAAATTTCTTAGGATAAGGTCAAGGGTCTTCTCTACGTTAATGTGTTCGTGCTCGTCGTGAAATACTCTCAAAAGACTAAGTCTGTGCCTTTTGGGTATATAGCAGGCGAGGGTCTTGGCCTACTGGGGTGTACTTATAATACAGGCCTCCATTTCGGACGGATTATCGATCAGTATCGAGATTGCCGGCTGCTTGTGCAATCTGAGCCCAATTTCTGGGTCTAGAAATTCGATTGACGCTAACAGGGTTGCGACTTAAGTAATCAGCATGGGGTATCATCACTCCTTTTCGATACTCGATTAAGAAATCGAAGTCCTGAAGGTAGATCCACCACCTAGCTACTCGAGGCAAAAGGTATTTCTTTCGTTCGGTTGCCTTAAGGGCGTTACAGTCTGTTACCACCACAAATTTCAGACCAACCAGATAGTGACGAGAGTTTTGGAGGGCTTTAACGACGGCAAGGGTCTCCAGCTCGTAGGAGTGGTATTTCCCTTCGTCACCCTGAGTGGACCTACTGAAATAAGCTACAACGTGCTTTTTTGAGTCTGGATGTACTTATAGAAGTACCGCACCTATCCGCACGTATCCAGCACTGCTGGCATCTGTATGGACTTCGGTGGGAAAGCTAGGATAAAAGATGGAAAGGACTGGTTCATTGGTCAGTTCTTTAATGAGATCTAGGCGAATGACCTCACATTCGGGAGTCCAATTGAATTTTTACGGGTTAGATGAGCGATGGGAGCAGTTCTAGTGGAGTAATCTTTAATGTATCGCCGAAAAAAGCCCGCCAAACCTAAGAGTTGGCGTGCTATACGTTTTCAGGTGGCAAGCTGTTACTAGGGCTTTCACTTTTCGTGGACTCGGCCTAACCTGACCCTGACCAACTAACCTCCCTATATATTCTACTTCCGTGACAAGGAGCGAACATTTAGCCAATCTATCTGAGCCGTCACATTTTCTCACAAGTATAATCGGGCTCGCATATTCAGATTTCGAACGCCTAATCACTCCTTTATCTAAAAGGTCTTGTGTGATTTTCCTAACTTGGAGTTTTTCGGAATAGGATAATCTATACGGACGATACACAACAGTGGTGGAACTGGTAAGCTTTATCTCCATGTCACCTGTTTGGACTGTGGTCATAGCAGACCCTGATATTAGATAGTCGGAAAACTCGTTTATGATGGACATAAGACTATCCAACTCCGTACCCTGAAGGGGTGTATCTACTTTGACCTGGTCACCCACACAAATAACATTGACTTTTGCGCTAATGTTATCGCAACGCGTGAGGTATTGCTCATCTTTAGTACGAATGTAAGTAATGCCTTCGCGGTTTAAAACATCAGTGCCAATTATGATAGGAGCGTTCATAAAAGTCGATGGAACTACTACTAAGTTGACTTCAATAACAATGTCGCTGAATTCCACCGTCAGCGTGACGTAAGATTTTGCGACCACTTCTTTGTCACTCAAACCTTTCAACACACAACGTCTCGGTTTTGGCTGACACGTAAAATGCTTCAAAATATCTGAAGAAATAAGGGATACATCGAGGGCTCCGCTATCAATGAGCACGTCTACAGGTACTCCATTACTATCGCGGTAGTCATGTCGTTACTTTGTGCGATACTTGGTCGATAAGAGCAAAGGTTGACATTACACGGATTTCGTTGCTCAGATTTAGCTTTGGTAAAGCACTTGTCCTCCGTATGCCCCGACTTCTTACAGAACGTACAAGATTTGCTCGAAGAGGGTTGTGAATTGGAAGATGAGTCCGAAGCTACGTTAGCAGGCTTACTATTGGTTGCATTTGGTTTAGGCCTCTTATAATTGCGACTGATACACACATCAACACGGTCTAGGGATATTTTAAAAAAAGCGAATTACTATCAATGTGTTAATTATTTATATGACATGTATATATTTAAAAGATACGTTATTTAATATTCTACCATTTTTTAATAATGGTTTTATTAAGGTACTTAGATTAAAATTTCAGGATTTTATGGAAAAAAAATTAAGCATAGACGGAAACCGTATATGAATTAACTTTTAATTTGTGAGTAAAAACTGAAAAAAATAGAAAAATCATTTAATTTGTGTTTATAAACTTGAATTTAGTAGTCTGAGAAAGCGCCCATGATGTTCATAACACATCGGCAACGATTCGGCATGCTCAGAACAAGGTTGTCAATGTCTTGCTGCGGAATATTGTCCCATGTCCTTCTGAGGTGCGCAAAAAGTTGATCTTCTGTAGCCAGATTTTCAGGAACTTCCTTCAGAGCTCTTCTTTGCAGCATATCCCACGCATGCTCAATGGGATTTAGATCTGGCGATTGAGCAGGCCAGTCTAAGGCCCTAACATTATGTGTATGTAACCAAGCTGCTACCGTTCTCGCCGTGTGTGCCCGGGCATTGTCGTGCATGAGCAGGAAATCTTGCCCCATTTGTGTTCTGTGGGGCAAGATTACGGGCCCCAGCACCTGTTGGACGTATCGTTCTGCCGTCATATTGCCCCGCACCCAAACGAGATCCGTCCGTCCTCCAAGACGAATTCCTGCCCAAACCATAATTGTTCCTCCTTGGTATGGGTGAACTTCCTGAGGGTTCTGGAGACGGCTCCATCGTCCAGGAACTCGCCAAACACGCGTCCTTCGTGAATCTGGATGGAAGCCGAACCTGGATTCATCCGTGAACAGCACATTGGACCATTGCTCACGGCCCCAGTCCACGTGGTTCCGAACCCATTCTAATCGTCGTCCACGATTGCCTCTCCGTAAAGGTGGGACCCGGAGTGGTCTACGAGAGCGTAGATTGCTTTCATGCAGTCGCCTTCTTACAGTTTGGTCACTCACAAGCACTTGGTGTTCCACTCGCAGCCTTTGGACCAATTGAGTCGCCGTTGCATTTGGTTGAGCTCGCGCAGTAATTTGCAAAAATCGGTCTTGTCTGGGTACCCCCAGATGCGACTTGGCCCCCGGTGCCTCTCCGCTACTTCACCTGTGACACGATAGCGTGTCCACAATCTTGAAATTATATTTTGATGGGTCCCTATGGCCTCAGCAACATTACGCTGAACAGATCCAGCTTCCAGCATTCCCACAGCTCGTAACATCTCCGCCCTCGTCAAATGTCAGCGTTGCATGGCTACAATACCTCAATTTTAACTTTATCTTTCGTTTAAAAATGAAAAAAAACTGTAACTAAACGTAATTCGTATTGTTTTCTAAATTTCGCACAAATGAAAATTCCCTCTCCTATACATCAAGACATTTTTATGCCACCGAAACAAAAGAATTTTCAAAAATTTTAATTTGGAATTTGTCTGAGATAAATTACAAACAAATCGGTGTATAAAAGATTCCAATGCGGCCAGTACTTTTCGAGTTATTTAATTGAGTATGAAATATCCCTAGACCGTGTTGATGTGTGTATGACCAGTTTGATTGCAATTGAAACATTTTGGGCCAGAACGGTGGTTTGATTTTATTTGACCTTGCCTTTTAGAATCGACGACCTTGTCGCATCTCGACGGTTTCGCGTAAATTGACAGAAACGAGACAATAGTGTCAGGGGTTAAGTTTGCGTTAGCAGCAGCTGCACGCACCTGTGGATTGTCTATACCGCGTATAACTATTAGCGTTCGTTATTCATCACTTAGCCCCTGAACTATTCTCAAACGCAATAGGGTACGACGGGCGTATTCTGAGTAAGTTGAATACTTTTCCGAAGTAGTATTCATAGCTTCGAACAAAATATTCGCATAGTCTAATTTACTCGGGCAAAGGGGTTTGAACTCGCGTACGAAATTGGACCACGTCCTATCGTTAGTCACCCATTCCCCTAACCAGACCTTAAGGCAAGTAGCCACACGCGAAAGACATTCGTGGTCACTCCAACCGTTAGCCTCTCTAGCACGATCCACTTCGTCGCACCATGCCTCGATGCTGTTAATCGATGGGTCAAAGTTCGACACGTAATAGTGTTGTGATCTTACTGGTTGCATCGTTTTTATTGCTTGCATCAAGGCATGAGCGAGAGTGGATACCTCGGAGCCGGGGATACTAGGCTCCATAGACCGATGTCGTTCCGACGTTTTAAGGATTATCGACTCCTTAGCTTTTGGCAAAACCTCGCTATTATTGTGGGTAGGACTAGTTAGAACCGGGGGCGAAGGAGTACGAGTGCGATTTCTATTGCCAATGTTGCTACGCGAACGATCCTTACTACGCAAATCGCGCCTATCCGTAGTCCGCGATCGGTGCCTTTCGGGACTGCGAGAATCATGCCTATCTCGTTTACGTAAGCCATCTCGCGAAGTACGACGACTCCCACTTGAATCACGGTACGATCTACCACTACTGCGATCATTTGACCCACGAGATCGACGTCGTTTGCGGTCGCGTGACTTATTTCGAGTTTGTGACCGTCTGTCACGAGTACACGAGCCTTCACGCCCCATTATCACAAAAAACAAAGAAACAAAATGGTTCAATAAAAATAAAAGTGATAAAGTGGGTAGATGCAAAAAGTAGAAAGGATCAAGAAAATTGTTTTTCTGTTCACAACAATTTATAACTACGAAACGTCCTATAAGTGGGCTTTAAACGTTCTCTATCCCACTTCTGATATAAGCTTCAGAAGTGGAAATTCATTAAAAAAAACAAATTATAACAAAAGAAAAACCATTTTTACTTCATAATTACAATCAACAAATTACTTACATTTCACTAACACTTAAAATCCACTAAACGAAATGTCACTTTATCACTTTTACACTAAGCTAAACGAAAATGGCTTACGTAACTTTGCGACTAGCTGATGATTCACACGTCCGTCCAGTCCGAGCGCAGAGCGGCAAAAGGGGCGAACCACAGAGGGCGAACTATCCCCAGCACCTTGCTTTTATAGGCGAAGTGGGGGGTAGTTACTGACTTAAGAGAGGATTCTCCTTACACTTCTTTATTTAAGTATTTTCTTTTAAAAGTCGAAAATCGTCTTTAGCCGCTTTATTATGACTGAGAAGTAAACATATTTCGAAGTTATAGACGTATACCTAGGTAGACCTTTTTTATACGTCTATGTTCGAAGTAAGTGCTTCTCTTTTTAGCAAGGGTCATTTATTCAATGAGGAAGAGAGAGAAATTGATAACCTTGCTATATTCCTTCCTTTGTGTGAGTTTTTATGTAAGTAACAGCCGCACATAGGAGTATTGCCATGTAAAATTCGGTCAAAATTATTTAATGGCTTATTTAATCATAAATAAAAAGTATTTTCATCGCAAAAAACACGTTTTTTTTCGTTCTAAAAAATATCTTAATTATCCTCTTCCTCTTCATCATTTTCATCTATATTTCTGCAGCTGATGTTGTCTTCTGTTGAAGTTTATGGTAAAGATGGCGGCGCAATTGCGATCTTCGATCATGCGCCTCTTTCATAAAACTTTTTATTTCCAATTGCGGTTTTGGCCGAATTGAACTCGGAACAAAATAACAATCAGTTAGAATAATGTATGTTGCAGTCATCTCTAGAAAATTTTCTTTGCGACTTGCTGCTGACCATTTTTGTATGAATTTGAAAAATCTTTTTCAATTTGCCCTTAGCATTTCTTCAATTTGTTTTTATTACAATCACAATCACGCATTATGTCGTACAAAGCTCTACTGGTAAAATTAACAGTTTATTCTACATTATCTCAAAATAAAACAACATAAAGTCAAATGTACCCACATTTTACACTATCATCTTTAAATAATTGAAAATAAAAATGGCGCGCAAGGCGCGGCTTATTTTTATTGTAATTACTTAAACATATTCTACGTTATTTTTTTCGGTATGGTAAAATAAAGGTGTGACAAGCCTTGACAAATAAATAAATACACGATTAAATAAAATATTTTATTAAATTTATTGCAAACTTTCGGTTCATCTTTTAGAATTTTTTAAACACATATCTAATGAAACATAATGTACGAGTATGTAATTGTTATGTTAAAATAACCTAATGCCATATTCACAACGTTTTTTAGGGTTCCGTAGTCAACTAGGAACCCTTATAGTTTCGCCATGTCTGTCTGTACGTCCGTCCGTCCTCGCTTAATCTCTGTGACCGTTAGAACTAGAAAACTGAAATTTGGTACCAATATGTATATCAATCACGCCGACAAAGTGGTAAAATAAAAATTGGAAAAAAATGTTTTATTAGGGTAGCCCCGCTATATGTAAAGTGGGAAGTGATTTTTTTTTAAATTTCAACCCTAACGTGTGATATATTGTTGGAAAGGTATTTAAAAATGAATAGGGGTTTACTAAAATCATTTTTTGATAATGTCAACTATTTCGGAAATAATCGCTCCAAAAGTAAAAAACAATATGGCCCCCCCCTCTAACTTTTGAACCATAGGTTTAGAAAATATGAAAAATATCTGAAAAGTAGACTTTTATAAGGAATTTCTAGGAAAATCATTTTGAACTTGATGGAAACAACAGTTTTTGTACAAAAATGACAAAAAGTTATACAAAATAATATCTGGACTAAGTTTGTAGTATAATCCTATATGCAAGCAGGAACACTAATTGTGACGGACGGGAAACTACGGAACCCTACACTGAGCGTGGCCCGACACGCTCTTGGCCGGTTTTTTCCATAATTTATCACAACAAACGTACATTTCAAACTCCAATGCAGTGAAAAAAACAAACGTCGAGAACAAAGACATGCGGTTTAGACAACGACTGGGTACCGACTGCTTGTGCGGGAAGGGTCGACGTATCTCTTCGTTGACGTCGTGGTGGGGCTTGCGCCCTCCAAACTCTAGGTCTGTGCCGGTAGAGTTCACTTTGCCGGAACAGGCTTAGGATGAGGAGCCAGACCAAGAGAGATATAGATACCCAGTAGCGACCCCATGGACCCTATCTCCCGGGAGAAATCCTGTTCCTCATCTCTGGCTTGCCTGTATTGGCCGGCTGGAGTGAACACTGACGAGGAACAGAGCTCCCACCTCATTCTTGCCTTTATTGGCCGGCTTCAGTGGAGATTCGCAAGAGCAAACGTGCTCGGAGGAAGGAAGTATTCCAGTAAGTGCTCTTAGGGATCTTGACCATCTTCCGGGCTCTGGGATTGTTCTGAATCCGTGGAATACCTCTCCACTCCTCAAGCACCTCAGGACATGTTGCCCCTTGTCGCTACGTCACTGTGTGCTAGCGACAGTTTTCGGGGGCCCATTATTGAATGTGCAAGTCACCCCCTGCCATAATATCCGTACATACCATAACATTGATCAGGCAGGGGACATAGGCCTTCCATAGTTCTAGGTAATCAATCCACTATAGCCACCCGAACTCATAGCCCAATATGTTGTTTCCATGTTCTGCAATAGTCCTACACCAACCGGGGGTTGTCCTTGGGTACACTTGCCCCCCCCGAAGGGTTCCCGCATTGTCGTTGCGGGGGGGCTCATTAGCCGTGGGTTGGGCACCCACGGTGAAGCCAAGAGGAACCCGAGGAGGGGCCGCTCGTCAGGGCTTTTTGACCCAAGCCCATGACGTAGCGGCCATAGAGTAGGTTGCGGTGGCGACATCGCAACTGAGGCGGGCCGCGATGTCGTGTATCGGGGGCATCGCGGCTGCGGTTTCGGGGCCGCGGCTGGAGAGGTGTATTGCGGTACAGCGCTCTCCCTCCCTGCCGCGGCCTTGACGGGGTCGCCACCGTCTGATGGCGAACGCGGTGGGGCCGCAGGGGAAGAGGAGTGTCGGTATAGCGTAGGCCGCTCTCCCTATCCTCTGCGGCCGAAAATTGGTAGACGGCGGGGCCAATGATCTGACCCGTCGAGGAGGGGCCAAGGGCGCCCAGACAAGGGGCTGTCTGGCGCCCATGTGCTGGTTTGGTCCCTGAGTTGGTCACGGCGTGCCATGTGTTCTGGTGCGCCGGTGATGAAGGAGGAGGGGCACGCTGCGGCGGGCTGGCACCAGTCGGGGGTTGCGGAGGATTTTTTCGTTCCCGCGACCCCCGGCGTAGGTGTGAGACGGAACACCGGGGTGGTTTTTAGTCAGTAAGAGTCTGACAGACCCCTCCGCTCGCCCCAGGCGGAGGACATCCATGAGGATTTTCCACCCCGGAACAAAAAAAAAAAAAAAAATGGGTACACTTGCATAGTGCATACAGGGTTAATCGGCGGTTGGTGCCCCATTACATTTAAAATTGTCTAAGGGGCTTCTACGAGGTGGCTTTGGCCCCTCGTACGCCTTCCAAATGACCGGAACCCGTGATACGTAAACAAAAAATAATAGAATAGTAGATATGAGATTTTGATAATTTTCAACACTCACTCGAGTGCTGAAAGTTGAAAATTCAACAGCGCGCTTTTATTTCATAGGACTGATAAAACGAGATACGGGAGAGGTATCTCGTTGATGATGATGATGATGATGGGACTCCCTTTTCCGCACTTAGACTCTCATTTGGTCCGTTGTGCGTGGGGATACTGGCTAACAGAGCCAGCCTAGCTTCGCCCAAAAGCACAGAAGCCTCCTGGGGGCTTCACAGGCTTCGCGGAGCGACCTCACTGTTCCGAGGATTTCTTCCCGTTGAGAAGCCACTGCCTCGCACTCCAGGATAACGTGGGCGGCTGATTCCTCGGCGTCAAGGCAGCCCCTGCAAAGGGGGCTATCTGTGGCGCCTATGTTGAAAAGATGTTTGTTGAGGGGGTTATGGCCCGTAATTGTTCCTATAATTATTCTAAGGTTATTTCTACCCAGGTTGAGAAGTTTTTTGGTTAATCGCGGGTCTAAAATTGGTAAAGCCAATTTTGACTGTCTACAGTCTGTTGCCCGTGACCATCTGTTGTTATGGAGTTCGGTCGATCTTTGGCGAATCCACGCACGAAATTTTGAGAAAGGCAGAGGGAGAAGTGGGTACGGGCCTAGTACTTCCATATCAGAGCCTCTCTTCGCAAGTTCATCAGCGGCATCATTGCCTAAGGATCCACTATGCCCTTTGATCCACTGGAGGGTAATGCGATTAAACTTCGATAAACTCTCCAGAGCTAAATGGCACTCAAAAATTAGTTTATTGTTAGTTTGTTTGTTTTCTAAAGCTTTGAGCACGGATAGGCTGTCGGATAGGAATTTAATGCCGTAGTCCCGGATGCCTAAGCGCTTTACTGCTGTTGCGGCTTGTGTTAAGGCAACACATTCACATTGGAATATCGAACTGTGTGTGCCTAGTGGTATGTGAAGGTTAAGGTTGAGGTCAAGGGAGTGTACGCCAGCACCTGAGCCGTTTTGTGTTTTTGAGCCGTCTGTGTAGATGCGCACTTCATGGGCTCCTGACTGATCCTTTTCCTCCTGAACTGTTTGTATAGTATAGTTTTTGTTGAACAAGGGTTGGTTTGGTGTTCTATCACACGGGGCAGCGATGAGAGGTTGGTACTCAATCGCCCGGTCCAGGATATTAGCGTGTGGACTGGTGTGGTTTTTGCCCCATATGCCCAGATGCATTAGCCTGATGGCAGCTAGCGCCGCCTCCTGCTGTATGTACAGGTCAAGGGGAGTTAATAGAAGGGCTATCTCCAAGGCTGCTGTTGGGGTGGTTCTCATGCAGCCAGTGGTAGCCGTACAGGCCAGTCGTTGGAAGCGTTGTAGTCTGGTAATGGTGGTCGAGAGTTCAGTCCTCGTCCACCAAACCAGAGCGCCATAAGCCAACATTGGCCTGATTACCGCTTTGTATAACCACAGAGTTATCTTCGGAGAAAGCCCCCATGTTTTCCCTAACATTCTTTTACATTGGTAGAGTGCAATTGTGCTTTTATTAAGTTTGTAGTCGAGGTGCTTGTTCCAGAGCAGTTTGCTATCAAGGATCACCCCCAAGTACTTGACTTCGTCTTTAAGTGTTAATTCTGTGTTGAAGAGTTTTGGAAGCCTATGGGGTCCCAAAGTTCTCTTGTTGGTAAACATTATTAGTTCTGTCTTCGAGGGGTTAACCGATAGCTCGTGCTTCGTGCACCAGCTCTCGATTATTTTGAAAGCCCTTTTCATGAGATCACATAAGATGCCCTCAAATTTCCCCGAGATCAGAATTGCTATATCGTCCGCGTATCCCACCGAGTAGAGACTGCTGGCGTTGAGCTCTGCAATGAGCTCATTTGCGACTAAATTCCACAGCAGTGGTGACAGCACCCCACCCTGTGGGCAGCCTCTACTCACGATACCTCTCGTGGTGGTGTTCACGGTAAATTGAATGGCACGGTATTTTAACATGTTATTGATCCATTCTATGAGTGTACGCGCAACACCGTGCCTGGCAAGTGCCTGTACGATGCTGACGAAGTTTGTTTTGTCGAAAGCACCTTCTATATCAATGAAGGCGCCTAGGGTTGGGTTTTTGGCTTTAAGAGCATTTCCAATGCGTGAGACTACGCTGTGGAGTGCTGATTCGGTTGATTTGCCTGCACAGTAGGCGTGTTGATTCGGATGTAAAGGTCTTTGTACCGAAATTTGGGATCTAATCCTCCTATCCCCCAGCCTCTCCAGTGTCTTCAAGAAGAACGAGGAGAGGCTTATAGGTCTAAAGGATTTGGGCTGGGTGTAGTCGCCCCTACCTGGTTTCGGTATAAAGATTATTTTTACTTCCCGCCATTTCAAGGGGATATAGCGGTGTGCCAGGCAGGCTCGAAACACCTTAACCAGGTAGTCAGCCAGTACAACTTGGCTCCACCTGAGCAGAGCCGGGAAAATACCGTCCAGGCCTGCTGCCTTGAAAGGTAGGAAGGTGTTGATTGCCCACGTTATTTTGTCTTTGTCGATTACATCCAACGCCACTTCCCAATCTAGGCTGCTCGTGGCCCTCTCCATATGTGGTTCCCAGCTTTGCTGGGTGGCAATCTGGCATCCTGGGAAGTGGGTGGTTAGGAGTAATTCGCTTGTCTCAGCGTCGTTTGTTGTGTAGGTGTTATCTGTTTTTTTCAGGCATCCTATTGAGTGGTCCGTCCCTTGAGCGAGACAAGTTTTGACCCTCGTTGCCTGGTTGTTACTTTCAATGTTAGTGCAGAAACGCCTCCAGCTATTCTTTCCTCTGAGGCGTATCAGTTTTTTATAGGTTTTACGAGCTGTTGTATAGCGGTCCCAATCTACTGGCGACCGTGTGTTCCTGGCTCTGTTAAACAGTCTTCTCAACCTGTGTCGGTGTCTTTCCAGTTCTGGACTCCACCAAGAATGGCGAGCTCCCTGTCTGGGTACCGTGAGGGGACACGACTGTTCATAGCTAGATAGAAGGATGGATGTGATGTTGTTTACATGTTCGTCTATGTTGGTTACTGGTATCTCAGCCGGAAGGGCGTGTAATCTGCCTAGTTCAGCCTTAACCAGCTTAGTAAACTTGGTTTGGTCTGTGTTGCGAGGAACCCTTCTTGGCTGTGGTTCTGTTAGGTTGAAGTTAATGGTAAAGCGGATCCATCTGTGGTCTGAGCATGATATCTCAGTGGACACATGCCAGTCCTGTATGGAGTTGGATATACCTATGGTTGCTAAAGTTAAGTCTATTATTGTTTGCGATCTCGCGTTTATGAAGGTAGGCTCGGAGCCTTTATTGAGTAAAACAAGGTTATTACTAAGAATAAAATCAAGCATTACCTCACCTCGGTTGTTGGTTTTGACATTACCCCAGAGCGTGTGATGCGCATTGGAGTCTGTCGCGATGATAAGTTCCAGTTTCTCCTTTTCACAGTACTCAACCAGTAAGGCGAGCTCTGGCAGAGGCACCTCCTCGTCGCCTGGCAGGTATGCCGAGGCTAGTACAATGTCCGGGAGTTCCTGTTCGGTTCTGAAAAGCCTGACTGCTGTCAAGTCCCTCGAACAGAATTCGTTTATTAAAAGGATAGGTACATGTTTTGGGACAAAAATGCAGGTACGCGGGTTACTTGCGGAGGTGTCTAGTAGCAACTTACCCCCGATGTTGCCAAGACCGCATATTCTGCCACCCCTGATCCACGGCTCTTGGATGAGGGCGATGGTTCTTCCTTGTTGGTTCTCCAGCTCTCTGCGCAAGGTAGCCGACGCAGATTGGCTGTGCTGGAGGTTGGTCTGTAGGATCCTAGTCCCGCAGAGGAGAGGAGCAGAGGCTGCTGTCCTCGCCCTCACTTCTCTCCCCCGGCGGAAAGCAATCCTCATCCGAAGTCAGACCGGACGAGGGTGGATCCCTTGTTGAACCCGCTGTTGAAACAACCTCTATTGCTGCCATGGAAGTTGCCAAATCCACCGCCTCCCCAACAGTCCCCATCGCGGGAGGCGATGGGGAGCGTTCCGGAAGCGGCGGAACAGGCTCCCCCTGAGGCGCAACCGAGGCTATACGTGATGCTGGCGCGGCGGCATCCTCCCTGGCACCGCCCTCGTCCAGGAAGCGGATGTATATACTACCCATGAGGTAGTATACTCGCCGTTGCTGGTCTTTGATGGTTTTGACCATGGGCTCCGGCACACGAAAGAAGAGACAGGTACCCGGGGGCTCCTGTCTAGCCCTTTCATGTGTCAGAGTCCAGGTGTTAATTTTTAGGTTCGGATTCTGCCTCGCCAACATCCTGAGCAGCTCCGTTGTGTTCTCGCTGTTCTCGGGAACAAACAACATACACATAACCTTCTTCGGTATGTCGGCTTGAGGTCGAACGGTTAGCTTGGTCCCCGATAACGGGGACGATATGTTATTTATGACCCTTTTTAGCCAGGCCAGTGTGAAATCGTCCTCACACCATGTCTTAAGGACGCCTTCAGCGAAGTGGGCCCGGCCTCTAAAATGGATCGCGGTGCTTTCGTTGGTGTCAGTTGTGTCGGTTGATTCAGGAGCCTTTAGCAGAGCCCGGAGCTGGTTCTCGATCGTCTGACGGATCCCCTCCGCTTGCTCCTGCGTCATTTCCAAAAAAGGCTCGGTCATGACGGCAACGCATAGCTCATTGCTCCTGAAAGACGCGGCCGCTTCGGCGTAGCTCACCAGAGTTCCGTCCACCATACGGGAGCGAGCAGGCTTGCTCTTCTTGCCTACCCCTGTTGGTGTGACGGTATCTTCGGGACGCGAACGCTTCTGCGCCCTGGCCGGTAGTTCTGTGTTTGGTTTTACTGGGTTTTTTCGTCCTCTTGGCCTCGCGCTGCGCTTGCGCTTAGCGCCGGTGGCAGCCTCGTCTTTTGGCATCTCTGCCGTTGTCGACACCGCCTTGAGGGACGTCTTTTTATTGGACACTGTTTGTCCTTTTTTGGCGTTCGATGCTCCTGCCAGTGGGGCTTTGGTCAGACTCGTCAGGTCCCTCTCAGGGTCCACAGCCGTTGACGCAGCCCGTGTTTTGGGCGCATCAACATTTGCAGTACTCCTCGAGTCGCCATGAGCGAGTGCTGTCCTTGGCCTTTCGGTCAGGGTCGTGCTAGATGGCGCATCCATGGACGCAGACGAGGTTGGGATCGCTCGGGACGCAGCCTGTTGTGGCGCATCCCTTGCGGGTGCCTTCCTCGTCGCATCCTTGGACGCAGCCGGGCGTTTTTTAGTTTTATTGGGTGCATCTGTGGATGCAGTCTTGGGCAGTTGCTGCTTAGGTGCATCTTGAGTCTTGAGACGCCACCCTTGTTTTGGATGTGGAAGGCGCATCTGAAGACGCGGCCCTTGGTTCGTTGGTTTGTGTAAGCGCATCCGACGAGCGGGACGCAGCTTGTGGTTTGTTAGTTTCAAAGTTCGTCTCTTTATCCATAGGTTTGGATGTTTATTCTTCACCGTTGGAGCTCTCCACCCGCCACGGAGCCCTCAGTCGGGGACGTCGCCCGTTCAACGAGCGAACGCCAGAGCTACTCCTTCGGTATAGGATCAACCTAGTAGGAAGTTGACGAGCCCGCACGCGACGGAAGATCACGGGACTGTATACGACACGAGACTATGCCGCAACTCATCCCGAGACCCCACGCCACGCCGGCTGCCCCCCCCCACTAAGCCGACCCTCGCTTGACATCCCGCTTATAGGATACCTCAGCCGATTGATCGTGGTTAGCTACCCCACGACCTCCCGTGTAAGAGGAAATCCGAGCCAAAGTGATGTGTTGTGTGCAACCTGCTCCACTCAATCACCAGGATTCCTTCATCCCTCCGTACGGGTCCCCGCGCACGGCACAAACACGCGGGAGGTCATTGCTGTCCATCATCTGCTCTTGTTCAATGGTGGACACCCAGGGGCATGACCTCGCCACCCCTGAGATAAATCGTCCAGTGATTTCTGTTACGTCTAATTCATATGGAATTAGACCAATAACAGGGCGGCAACCTCGGGAAGGAACATCACCAGACTTGCCTTGAGGATCTACACGACTTTTGCGCTCTCCCTCAAGACCACGCCACCCTGCCGCCTCTGAAGGAGGAGGCAAGGTAGGTTTGCGTCTACAAAACCAAGCCAAGCAAGTGAGCAAGCGAAGCGTGTTGTTGGAAGCTAAAACATAAATTTGCAAACGACAAACCCTCCCCAAGAGGAGAGGTATCTCGTTTTAACCGGAACAAAAAAAAAACCTTGTCTAATTAAAATTGTTATGACGTCACTTCGGATTTTCATCGTGGGCCGCTAAAAGTTACTTCTTGTTTACCTACGGTGTACAATAAGCCGTTTCATTAAATTCCTATTTCGATCTACTTTTCTATTATGAGCTTCATGCAAATTATTTATTTATTTAATAAACATGGAGAACTAACAGCTACATTAACACAAAATGGTAATAGAGTACCTAGTAAAAAGTGAGCCAGTAATAAGTCCTCACGTTTAGAGACGGAACGAAAAAAAAAAAGCGAACACAAACATAATATAAAAAGGAAACAGTTACTTAAATAACCAAATACACATATTTCCATAATAGATAGGTACGTCTATATTGCATGCTATAAGTATAACAGATAATCGCATAAATACGGCAACATTAAACACAATGAAATAGACAATAATTTGAAGTTAATTTGTGAAAAGAAATCTGGGCTTTAGGCGTCTTCTGATTGTGACCACACTGGTGATAAAGGGGTCAAGATCGTGCTGCTATACTGGTTGAATTAGTGAAAATATTATTTTCACTAATTCAATTCACTAATGAATTATAATTCATTTCCTACTAGTCGAGAGCTCACAAAATAGCTACGAATATGTTTTTCATTCTGCACATGTTTTCATTGTAAAAAAACATCCTATAATCCATAAACTACTAGAATCTGAGAAAAGTAAACACGAGAAACAATACATTTTATTTGGGTCCATATTGGCTCAACTAAAGTTCTTTACCCGAAATTGTTCTTCCTAACGATTTGTAATCCGAATGATCACTCTTCCTAAAATTTTTCATCCTAAAGTTTTCATTTTTAGGGGCATGAGGAACAGGGTGTAAAGTTCACTCATCCACCATAGAAAAGGGAGGATCCTCCAACCAGACGGGTGTTGTGTCTGGCGGGCCGACTGCCCGACTGTTGATTTCGGATAGTCTTATCTATGTCGTTCGCGCGGTAAACTCTAATTGCGCGATGCAGGATTTGTGTGACATCATGTCTTTGATGCGTAGTTCGTATGTGGCGGTGTAACCGCTACATCACTCCCCTCCGGAGACCGGAGGTCGATAGTGGGCTGAGTCTTGTATCTTGCGATGCTCCACAGTGCCAGCTAAGGTTCCAGTGAGTCGGAACCGAGTGCCGCATAGTTCACGGTGAGTCGGAACTGTCTGCGGTGATTCCCCAGTGAGTCGGGGTGGCGCTGCGTCACGATCCAGTGAGTCGGATGTGGTATAGCACCGGGTTGTGGCTGACTGCTAGCGTCGACCAGGAGAGGGTAGAATGGGCTCTGCTTGTGAGACCGGCCGAAGGTGCAGGTGCTGTGCCAAGGTTGCTGGTGAGGCTGAGGGTGATGACCAGGAATGCGCGTTCGCTGCATGCTGGTGGTCAGGATACCCGTTGAAGCCGAGGGTGCTGGCTGTCTGTGTGACTCGCCTCACGAAAGCTTGCGGGAGTGATGATGATGACGTCACGCTGAAGTAGTTGCACGAAGGCTGCGCTGACGTTCATACTCGGGGTCACCAATTTAGGGATTATGAGGAACAGGGTGTAAAGTTCACTCATCCACCATAGAAAAGGGAGGATCCTCCAACCAGACGGGTGTTGTGTCTGGCGGGCCGACTGCCCGACTGTTGATTTCGGATAGTCTTATCTATGTCGTTCGCGCGGTAAACTCTAATTGCGCGATGCAGGATTTGTGTGACATCATGTCTTTGATGCGTAGTTCGTATGTACTATTTGTAGTGCTACCGGCGATGTTCATAACACTCATGTTTCCGAAAATTGTAATTAATAATATCATTAATGTAAATATATTTAAACTCCTACTGTTTTTTATCATAACGCTTTTATCCCTAAACATAATTACCAATATTTTCACTCATACTCAGAAATAAACATTTAACATTGTCAGGGTGTCGTCTTGCGCAGTTTTAACCGTACCTAAACCAATAACTATAGGACTGATTCGGTTCTGGCACTTGACTGAATGACTGGAGCGTGACTCTGGCTTCCAAAAATACACCAATAAAAGTGATTATTTGAAAGCTAATAGCCGCTAATATAAAACTAATTTAATTGAAAAGTGTATATGAAAACATGTGATAGCGAGTGGATTGGATTGAATTAGTGGACTGTATAAATGAAATGATAGAAACACGTATATTAGCAATATTATAAATTTATTAAAATATTGACAAGGCGACAAGGCAATTATTATGAAACAAAACGAAACCCGCCGGCTGCTCAGACGTAACAAAAAACAAAAAACTATATTTTTAAAATATGACATTAAATTGTATAAAAAGGTCGAATCACAGCCAGTCGCCAACATACCGGAGCCCCAGTGGAACACTAACAGCCGGTGGAGACTGATTGGGGTTCGGCTTCTATTAATACAAGTTTTCGGGCCGGTCGGCGCAGGAGGCCGCCCTTGGTACGGACGTCTGCTACGCGGACCGCTCCGTCGAATCCTATATACACCTTCTCTATCCTTCCTAGGGGCCATAAACCACGAGGAAGGGTAGGGTCTGCGATCAGCACCACATCCCCCTCACTCAGATTTGTTGTGTTGCTAGTGGGGAGGCCTCTTGGTCGGAGCGTCGGCAGATACTCGCGCACCCATCGTTCCCAGAATTTATCAGCGAGTCGCAAAGTTCTACGCCAGTCGCACCTTCTCAGCAGGTCTGCTTCCGTGAGTGTTGAAGTCCATGGCACGACAGAAGATGTGCCAAGAATAAAATGAAATGGCGTTATTGCTTCTGGTGAGTCGGGAGATGTAGAAACATAGGTCAACGGCCGTGAGTTTACAATGGCTTCTGCCTCCATCAAGAGCGTCGCCAGCACGTCTTCCTTGAGCGGTTGTTTGGTGAGGCAGGATTTCAGTGCTGTTTTTACGGTTCGCACGAGCCTTTCCCACGCACCGCCCATGAATGGAGAAGCAGGCGGAATGAAGCGCCATTCGATTTTGTGATTGGTGGCGTATTCCTGTACCAATTCGTCATGTAGGCCGCGTAGCTCGCGGGAGGCCCCAACGAAGTTTGTGCCGTTGTCCGAGAAAATAGTTGTAGGTGCTCCTCTGCGAGCAATAAAGCGTCTCAGGCTCATTATGGCGGCGTCTGATGATAGTGAAGTGACCAATTCTAAGTGAAGCGCTCTAGTCACTAAGCATGTGTATAATGCGACATACCTCTTCTCTTGGCGACGATATATTTTTATCATAATAGGGCCAAAATAGTCGAGGCCAACGTGTGTGAAGGGCCTTTTGTGATGGTCGAGTCTTTCAAGGGGTAGGTTGCCGATCTGGGGTTGAGTTGGTTGGGTTTTCCACCTTCGGCATTGTAAACAGGCGTGTGCTACGCTACGGATGCTGTCTCGTGCTCTAAGTATCCAATATTTCTGTCGGAGTTCGTTCAGCACTAGTTCGTTGAAGTGATGCGACGCTCTGTTGTGTTCATAAAGGATGAGTAGTCGTACAGCATGGTTGCGGCCGTCGAGGATAATCGGGGACTTCGCGGTTTCGCTAACTCCCGGTGCAGAACTTATCCGTGTGTCTAGTCTCAACAAGCCGTCTAAATCGAGTGTTGGTGCGAGTTTCGCTATTCGGCTGTTTCTGGGCACTGGCTTTAAGGATTTTAAAGCTGTTAGCTCCTCGGGAAAACTCTCTGCCTGAGCTTGTTGGAGTACCATCTTCTCGGCTTCTACGATGTCCGCAGCGTGAAGTTGATAGGGAGATGTGGTACCGTCTGTATACAATTTAGAATTTGGAGTTATAGGCCGAGACAGTTTAAGCCGGAATGTTCGTGCGCCCTGGAGAACGCGGGCGGTTGTGCGAAGGAGACGCAGCCAAGAACTAAAACGCGACGGGTCAGGGAGTAAGTCCGATGACGGGCTGTCGAGGAGCAGAACCACTAGGTCTGATTTTAATTCAGGATCTAGTGAACTCTCTTCCACGTCAGTGTCGTGCTCGGTAGGCCACGTGCATGGTGGTTCAAGAAGAAACGACGGCCCGGTAAACCACCGATGACATGCGGTGAAATTATTTTTTTTTGGTTTTGTTGCGTCATCAGCGACGTTGAGAGAGGTAGGGATCCACCTCCAATTGGACGGGTTAGAGGTCTCCAGTATCTCTCCCAACCTGTGTGCCACAAATGCTTTGAATGCGCGAGCATCGCTCCGAATCCACTTAAGGACTGTGGTTGAATCAGTCCAAAAAATAGTCTCGGAGGGCTGAAAACGATGAGCTTGCAAAATCGTTTGTGCATACCGCGAGGCGATTAGCGCGGCTTGTAATTCTAAGCGAGGAATCGAAACCGGTTTGAGAGGCGAGACGCGTGCCTTGCTTCCGATGAGAGCCGTGGACACGGTGCTATCGCTGTAAGTAAAACGCCAGTAAGCAACACAGGCAAAAGCTTGCTCGCCGCCGTCGGCTACCAGGTGCAGCTGAACGTCTACGATATCTGACCTATTCATGTACCAGCGAGGAATTTTTATGCTGGCCGCAACCTGTAATTGTGTAAACCAGTCCTCGCATTCACTAACATACGCCTCGGGAAGTGGCGTATCCCAACCAATACCTGCGCGCCACAGTCTTTGAATTAAGATACGGCCCCAGATAATGACTGGCATCAAAAAACCGAGAGGATCGTAAACCTTCATAACGTTTGATAATAGACTGCGTTTGGTTAAAGTTTCAGTGGGTATCTGGGGTAAGGTACGAAAGCCTAACGAGTCTTGCCGTGGGTCCCATTTAACACCTAAGACGCCAACCTCAGTGCTAGGTGGCAGCATAACGTCAGAAATAGCGTCGCTTCTAAGTTCTTTAGGAACAAGTGAGAGAGCTTCTGGGCGATTTGACACCCACGCACGCATTTCGAACCCGCCAGCCTTATGGACAGTGACTATCTCAGTAACTAGTTGAGCCGCGTCGTCAATGTTGGAGTGGCTTCCGAGATAATCGTCCATGTAATGGTCTTCTATAATTGCCTTACAGGCATTGGGGAACTCTGCTTCCATTATTTTGGCATTTTTGTTTTTGATATAGAGCGCGATAAATGGTGATGAGACTGCGCCAAATATCATAGAGGACATTCTGTACTCTTTGAGGTTGCCGTCCTTCCCGCGCCAGAGAAAGCGTTGGGCATCCCTATCTCGTGGAGTGATTTTAACTTGTGGGAACATTTCTTTGATGTCCCCGTTTAAGGCGATTTCGCCTTCCCTAAACCGGAATAAAATGTCGAGAAGGGGTGACAATAAATCGGGGCCTTGTAGTAATAGAGTGTTGAGGCTTATACCTTTCGTGACCGCAGCAGCGTCATGGACGGCTCTCAGCTTCTTTTTTTGTGGGTGTAGGACGCCGAAGATAGGAAGGTACCAGCGAATAGATCCGTCTGGGTTGATGCACGATGTATTTGGTGTAATCCGCTGATGGTACGTCTGTGGATCGCACTCTTCGGCATATCCCTTGCTGATAACTTCGTCTATAAATTGGTGAAAAGCAGCGGCAAACGTTGGGTCCTTTGCCATTTGACGTTCGAGGGCCTTAAAGCGGGATAGTGCCTGTGGATAACTATCAGGTATAACTTCCGGTAAATCTTGTTTCCAGGGTAGACCCACCTCAAAATGGCCATTGTCGAGTTGACGAGCCGATGATTCTATTATATCTGTGGCTCGTTTATCGTCGTCGTTTAGGCGAGGAGCACTTTTCACAATACCCAAAGCGTCAATGTCGTATTGTGTTTTAATGAGGGCATCTAAATCTTCCGAAATGTGATGTACGAACTCAAGTGGCTTGGACGAAACGGAAAGTGCGCCATGAAGTACCCAACCTAATAAAGTTTTAGAGGCAACGGGCTCGTTTTTCTTTCCGCAACGTACTTCACGGCTCAAGGATAGGTGCCAATCTGGCGCGCCGATGAGGACAGTTGGGGGAGTATCGGCGTAAGAAAGTTCGTCAGATAAGTCTGCCAGATGACTATAATCCAAGTAGTTTACCAAGTTATGATTTTGTACGCGAAGCCCTAATGGTTTAATCGCCCGCGCATGTTTCACTAGGTAACGATCGGTTCGGTTACGTCCACGAATATGAAAGTCTACATAGCTTACTTCCACTTCCTTGGTCATACCACTGACACCTTCAATGTGAAGACGCTCTTGAGACGTGGGTTTCGCACCGATGCGTTCTATCACCTCTCCGTCGATCAATGTTGCCGTACTGCCCTCGTCAAGTAGTGCTGTCGTCTCGAACTCGCCGTCGGGACCCTCGAGTACAATCGGCACTACTTTCAGCAGACCGCGGGGACGTGACGTCGACGGCAGAGACCCTGTTGCGTTAATGAGAAAATCAGATGTGTTCGTGATCTTAACAGTAGACTCGGTTTTGCTGTCGGTACCGTCCATGTGGGTAGGGTCGGTAGTTTTAGCTGGAGATACTTGTGTATTATTGCACTGTCCGCAGGGTGCCGCGCTAATTTTAGCATTGGAGGTTCCCGTGCCGTGAAGGAGTGCGTTATGACGTCTCGAACATCCGTCAACTCCACAGTATTTCGCGCGGCAGTTGTTCCATGTGTGCGGATTCGACTTAAGGCAGCGATAGCACACTTTGTTTTCACGTACCCATCGCCACCTGTCGTCGAGTTTCAAAACTAAGAAACTCTTACAAGTTTGAATGTTGTGTGGCCTTTCTTTGCAATATATACAATACTCGGGAGTTTTATCGCTTGACAGCGTAGCGTGTATGGTTTCCTTTCGCGGTTGTTTAGAGGACTGTGCTGCAGTCGTTGCCTTAACAGTACTATCAGAAACAAAATTGTATTTTAATTGTTTGTCAGCTTCGGTCAAAAGAAAGCGTGACAATAATTCAATTTTTGTGAGTGATTGTCCTTCAGGTGCGTAAGCAGAGGCAAAATCTGTAAACCGAGCTCTGGTGTGATCGCTCAGTTTAATTAAAATGCACTGAAAAAGCTCTGGTGAACACAGATACTCATTTTGTTTCAGAAGCTTAAGCGTCGTAACAAAATTACGTAGTTTGTTCGCTAAACTATTTAAATGTTCGGGGGAACTTAGCTTGGGACTGTTACGCAGCTCGGTGACCTCGCGGGCTACCAGCAATTCCGGTCGTGCGTACGTTTGCTCCAGAGCCTTCATGATATCGCCGGGGTCGCCGGACATCCACAGTAGTGACGCGATGGACTGGTACGCTGGACCGCGTACGGCGTTGTTCAGACGTTCTAAGTTCTCTGAAGGGGAAAAATTTGACTTAGTTCTTTCGTAACTGCTCTTGAAAGCCATCCATTGACCGACATCACCCGAGAATGTGACAAGTTCGGGTTTCTTTGGTCTGTTCGAAAGAGAGTTAATCGCTTGTGCGAGTTTGGTTATAGGGTCTGAGGAGCGTTCAGATTGTAGCGATTGATGTGCCATGTTGTTGTAGTTATTTTCGTAAGGTGCATACTCGTATGTGGGCTTAGAAAGGGTTCTATGGTTGACGTCGGGCACGAAAAACGGTGCCGTGTTGGTGAGGGTGACCGGCTGTGACTGATGTCCTTGTGGGTTACCCAGGGTGACAGTCGGAGCCTCACCAGGCATGTTTTTATGTGTTGCCGTGGTCATGTTTACGTTTTGTTCTAAAACCCAACTTTCAGTGCGCTTTTCAGAGACACGGCTAGAAAAACAAGATCTATGAGATTTGTCTGACTTATCTGAAGCTTCCAGGGCGGCGATGTTCGCTTGCAGTTCGGCCTGCTCTGCCTCGGCCTCGAGGCGAGCGAGCTCGAGCTCGCGTTCAGCCTGTTGACGTTCGCGCTCGCGCTCGCGTTCAGCCTGTTGACGTTCGCGCTCTACTTGGCGCCGCTTCGCGACTGCTTCAAGAGACAGCTTCTGTGCGCGGACGGTCGCCGAAGAAGAGTGGCGAGTGGCCTTACTGCGCGATATTCCGCTGTGGACACTAGAAGTGCTTTTAGTTGGCGCATTGACATTCGCCTTGTTATGTGTGCTAGCGCGAGCATCTGGGCGTTCCGAAGCGGGACCAGGTTGTGCCTCGCTAGGGAGAACGGTGCCCACCTGTTGTATGCCCGCACTATCAGGCAATGCCGAAGCGCCTTCGGTTGTTGTGGCTGAAACCGGCCGGGTGCCGCGCGGTGAATGTTGCACCCGTCCGAATCCCGTAGCCGTCAGGTCTGCCTTTGTCTTGCTACGTGTTTCCACCATGGTGTGAAATTTACGTGAATAATGAGTGAAGTGTTTACGAAATGAAAGCAAAAACTATAAATCAGTACGTTGAAAAATTTTGACAGATGTAATTATAATGAATGTTATAAGTACTTACGGCGAGAATGGACCAAAAATGATAGCGAGTGGATTGGATTGAATTAGTGGACTGTATAAATGAAATGATAGAAACACGTATATTAGCAATATTATAAATTTATTAAAATATTGACAAGGCGACAAGGCAATTATTATGAAACAAAACGAAACCCGCCGGCTGCTCAGACGTAACAAAAAACAAAAAACTATATTTTTAAAATATGACATTAAATTGTATAAAAAGGTCGAATCACAGCCAGTCGCCAACAACATGTATTTAACTACTTGTACCATGGTACTATTATTCTTATTGTATGTTATGTGACAATAAAGTTACGCAAAATTAATGTTTAAAATACTGATTATTATGAATAAAAAAAAATTGAAACAAAAATATATGACTTTGAATAATAGTGTAAAAGATGGTTATGTTGAGAAAATATAGGAAAACAAATAAAAGCATAATAGATGTTTATTGCTACTGACATTATGAAGTTGAATGCTTCGGAATTATGAACATTAGAGACAGAGTAGTTAGGAATTGTGATTGTTAGGATGAAAAATGTTAGGAAGAACATTTTCGGATTTCCAATTATCGGAGTTGGTAATTTAGGTGAACTTTGGCGCACCCATTTTATTTAACACTTTCACTGTCCATGCATTACATGTAATGCACTGAAGCTGTAGCCCTAAACGTCTGTGCATGACATGTAATGCACTAGTAGTTATATTTTTATCCAATATTCCAGCGAAATAAAAAAAAATAATTGTATTCGAAGACATGATTGTGACATCTACCAACCCGCACTGAGCCTGTATGGTCGATTATAGCACTCCCTCTCGCCGATAGGCTAATCAAGTATTTACTTGATTTAACTGGTTCTATTATTTAATAGAACCAGTTCTATTGTTTGTTTCTACGTTTTTGAGCAGCACTATTAGCTGGAAGTGAAGCTCGTACATCCGTGCATTGCATGTAATATAATGCATTTTTGAAAATAATATGTAATGGTTATCTGAGGGTGATAGACGAATTTTCGGTGTATGTGAATTAGTAACCGAGGATAAACTTTCCATTATGGGCCGTCGAATTGGAAGTTCATTTTTTTTTTTGTAGATAGCACTCGTAAACTGAAGGCTTTTTACAATTTTTTAAGTTGCAGATACTCACGGTTTACGAGATATAATTTTTTAAAACACGCAATTTAGATAGATATTGTCATGGTAGATGTCAAATTAAAATTTGACGATTTACGTTCCGTTGACGGTGGAGGTGTGTTTCATTTAATTTTATCTTTTGTCTTAATATAATTATATTTTCACATAGCAAATTTTAATTTTATATAAAAAAAAAGCTTGTGCCTACGGTAAAACTTTCCAAACATTTGCTAAAAAGTAACCGACTTTATAAAACATCATTATGCAATATTATTATTGGACGTATGGTGATAAGGGATACCAATTCCCTTGGGACACTGAAAGTGTTAATTAATCTACAACTGCCAGTCAGTTATTGATATGTATCGTAAAGGGAAACATTAAGATGTTTGAAAAAACCATCATGTCGTTTATTGTAATTTAAGGGTTCTTCTTTTCAAAACGTAACCTTGAAAAGCATGTACTCACAAAGTAAATAATCCGTCAAGCAACATTCTAAAACTATGTATTTATGCCGCCACCCTAATCCTTCGTCTCGATCGTACTAATTACTTTTCAAATCTACTCCAAATATGTAATTTCAACATAATAAACTATTTATTTACCCCAAATATCTAATTACAACGCATTTTACTTTCAATAAACTCAAAACACTTAGCTATCTTAATCACTGTTCTATACCTACAAACAAATAATAGTAATGATAAACTAATGAATTCAATGGATACTGAGCGAACAAAGTGCAAATTAACTACTTATTGTAAACAAATTATATGATTTTAAAGCGATCAACAACCACATTGCAATCGAGAATGATGATGTCCAAACTCCGAGCCGAACGCATTACAAAATATGAAAATGATCACTGAGCGATTTGACTGCCCCTACATACGAAAATGCTGTAACAGACATGTATAGCCAGGGCACTTAATCTGATTGACACTGGACTTATATTTTTAATAATGACTTGTTTGAGAAATTATTTTATTTTTATTTTTTATTTTACTTTAATTCTGTGACCCGTAAATTTGGCATACCATTTTAATTTCGATTCTGTGACCCGTATAATTTGTATTAGTCATTCGTTTATTTTAATTGCATTTGACATTTTATTTTAATTGGAATTCTGTGACCTTTATAATTAGTACCCATTTTAATTGCATTCATATTTTATTCTATTTTGATTTATTCTGTTGCAGTATATTGTAAATTTTATTTTATGTAATATGGGTTTTGTCTGAATTAAATGAATATTATTTTTATTTTATTACGAAATTCAACAAAACCAATCGAATCAAATGCGTGTGCGAGAAGGAGGTGGAGCAATAGCAATAGCTGCTTCTTTCACGCGTGCGCGTTTTCTATTTCTGTCCCTATCGTAACTCGTTGCAGATCGGCTTACCCGGCTGCTAAGAAACCGCGGTGTCACGTGACCAAAGTGACGTCATGAGATGACAGACTTTATTATTATTTATTTTTATTAAATTAAATTGAATTCACGATAAGCCGGACGCACACGAGTTATTTTAGCGCAAAATGTTTTGTTGTTAGGATATAAAGACAAACAATGTAATGTAGGCGTTTTGTAATGTTTTAATTTTATGGTGTTTCAAATAGGTACCTACTTATAGTGTGATTCAAAGACGACTGAGTGGTGGTGTTCCAAATTTCCGAAGGGAAGCCAGCAGGAATTGGTTTATAGGCTAGCTTCGCACCTGGCATTCATGGTAATGTTGCCTAATGTTAGTTAACACGGTCCCATTATTTATATTTATTTATTTACTAAAGCACAAAGTCCTAATATACTAATCACAAATACATACAATTCATTTAATTAATTACATAATTACAATAAAATAATTAGGTACATTACCAATCATTTTTCTTTTTTTTGTGCTGTTTCTTGAGTATTATATACAAATATATTTAATTTTCATTAAATAGTGTAATACATCTTAAGCATGAATGTTAATTTTGTATTTATAACCCTAGCGAATATTTTTTCACTGTATTGTATCCTATCGTTAATTTGTGAACAGCGTTGTGGGCTGCAATATTGTCTATATGTTTTGTGTATTTCTTGTTTCTATGTTTTATATTGTAGCTGTTTGTTGTTCCTCTTTTATAAAAATAAAAAATAAAATAAAAATAAAATGAAATATATGAATAATAAATAATTCAAATCAAATTCATTCAAATTAGGGCGGTTCTATTACTATTTGCCAATTTTTCCACAGTGGGAAAGCTGGCCTTGGCCTTGGTTTGGCCTTCAGCTCACCTGATGGTAAGTGATGATCAGGCCGAAGGTGGAAGCAAGCTTCACCCGGAATCCTCAACGTCAGAGGAACTGGATATCTTACCTCTAACTGAATTGGTAACTGTTTAAGTACAACCGCACTGTAGGATTCTCACTGCTTCGCTTCTTCGTGTAGGTACCTATGTCAGACGGACAAATATGATGCTTTTAACAATACTTCTTCGTTTGACAAAATGCGACTAATTATTTTGGAGTTATGAGGGTACAGACGAACATACATACATAGCCCGTTAAAATCATAAACCTACTTTGGCTTTGCCATAGCTGGGTAAAAACGGCGCGCCGATCCCGTATTCGCGTGACTGTTGAGCGAGGCAGGGAGAATCCTTCAGTCAGTGTAGGTACCTATGTCAGGTCAGGTGAAGTCAGGTCACACTCACAATATGAATAATACAGCTATTAGTCGCTACAGTGGTAATTTATGATAGCTGCTCTAACCCATTTTATTTTTCAATTTTATTTTGTGACCTTTTGTTTTGATATTTTGTGTTATTTTTTAATTTACTTTTTGACATTTTCAATATTTTGTATTTGACTCATAATTCTAAATTCAATTTCAATTTCTGTAATAATTTTGTATGTTTTAGTAATCTGTAATAGTATGTAACATATACAGTGCAAGCATGGCAATATTAGAATTCTTTTTAATTTTATATGGGTTAAAGACCTCAAATAAATGAGTTTAATTTAAGTTTAATTTAAATCCTATCTTCTATTACCAGTCTATATAACTAAAAAAAAGCAAGCTGTTGGTCCCGGCAGTCATTCGTAAAGATTGACATTCGATACGGGTAGTCAGAAGCCCGCTGTCTAAAGTCTGCTGCTGGCTTCTGTTACCCAGTAACTGGGTTGTGGAAGTCAGATAGACAGTCGCTCCATGTAAAATACTGGTATTCAGCGGGACTGGAAGCCGAACTCAGCATAGTTGGAAAAAGGCTAGGCGGATATCTCTGCCTAACCCTTTCGGTAATGCAAGCGTGATATTATGTAAGAACATATGTAATTTTGAAGTACCAATGATTTATATTGTTCAGATATAAATCTCAATTCTTTATTGCATTCCATATGTATTACATAGATGGTATAAAAAAGTAAAAGATCAATATGGACCCTGTCGGGCACAGCACAATTAGGAGAGAGGAAGAGGGCTAAGGAACAATTTAAGCAATTAATATTTTTATAAATTAGTTATTAGATGTGTTTAATTGGGTGTATAATGATTTATACTCGTAATACACATAATTATTATTATATATTATTAGGTTTGTGTATATAGGCGTAATTTGGAAATTACGTATTTCATATGAATAATGTAAGTAGGTAATTATTATGAAATCGATAAAATGTTATGAAAATATCGCCTAGCACAAAATATCGAGGATTCCTTCGACGAGGTAAATAACATGATGCCGACGGCGAGTGAGCGTCGAACACAAACGCTGAACACATAACGACGTCCACACAATCCGCCGCTCGCGATAGAGCACGCGACCTCGCTCCTGCCCGAGCGCAAGCCCACGGCGGCGGCGCGGAGCCCGCCCGCGCCTGTTCCAGCCACGCTGCCCGTGCCTTTTCCACAGAAGCAGGACACGGCAAAGAGACCACGTCCCTACTGCACATACTGCAGACGGTTTAAGCACACTAAAGATCAGTGCC
Organism: Xanthia togata; assembly: GCA_963853775.1. Taxonomy (NCBI): domain Eukaryota; kingdom Metazoa; phylum Arthropoda; class Insecta; order Lepidoptera; family Noctuidae; genus Xanthia; species Xanthia togata. The sequence continues at coordinate 4,698,568 of OY970817.1, read as the reverse complement.
GTAAGTTGCAGAATCAAGGTGAGAGTGAACCAAGTAAAAGTAGTGATCAAAGTTTTTATTCCGTAAAATCTCATTTAGTTACTAAAAACTTGTCGGACTCTATTTGTATTAAAAACTACTTTATTAAACAAAGGGGTGATATCCCACAACGTCTATCTAATAATACACTGGCCTGCAAAACTAAGTACTACACTTTTAAAATTATATATTTTTCTCAAATATAGAGATTTCAAATTAAAAAAAACTTTTTATAGCATTTTATCAGCTTTCTTTGAAACTATAGTAAATTATACATTAGTAACATTTTTAAATCTAAAAAAAGATAAAATTAGCCATTTTTAGCTTAGTGTCATAAAACTCAATTAACATTTACAAGTATGTTTTACATGTTATTTATATTTTAATAACTGGTATTGCCTCCTTGGGCTCTGCTTACGGCTTCGTGTCGATTTGGCTACTAAACACGAGGTTTCGGAGCCGATGTTGGGGAAAATACTACCATTCTTTTATCAGGGCCTGTTTTAGTGCCCCGAGGGTGGTAGGTGGTGGTCTGTGGCTTCTGACTAGCCTCCCTAGCTCATCCCAGGCGTGCTAAATTGGGTTGAGATCAGGACTTCTTGATGGCCAAGCCATCATGCTGATACCAACCTCCTGAATATACTCTTGCACGACCCGAGCCGTGTGTGGCCGGGCATTATCATGCATCAGCATCGTTCCATCACCCATATTTACTAAATACGGCCCTGCATACTTATTGAGAATATCCTGGGCATATCTTTCCCCAGTCAGAGTGCCATTTTGTATGGCCACTAACTCTGTGTGACCTTCTGAAGATGGGATATCTTCAGAAGGTCACACAGAGTTAGTGGTTGATGGTTATCCCATACATGTACACTGCCTCCACCGTACTGGACTCTTTCTGAGAAGCAGGCTTGAAGGTATCGCTCACCAAGTCACCTGTAGACACTTCGCCTTCCATCAGAAGGGTAAAGTGAGAATCGAGACTCATCTGTAAACAAAATTCTTGACCATTCTTCTTGATCCCACTGTATGTGTTCACGGGCGTATCGCAGTCTCGCTACTCGATGCTCTCTCTCGAGCTTAGGGCCACTCGCTGGTCTTCAGGGTTTCAGGTTTGCTTCAGCCATTCTTCTTCTCACTGTACTACTTCTATATGATAACTCTGAAATGCTAAATATAAGAATATCACCTCATGACTCAATCAATTTTATTAACAATAATTTTGCAAATGTAGGTCAACAGTTAGCTCAAGCAATCCAGCTCAATATATTCTAATCCTAATAATCAACTAAATAACGTACCATCCCAAAAAAAAACAGTTGCGCGTGAGGCGGTGTTTTGTACGCACGTGCTTATCGCAAAACATTCCGGCTAGTGTACTGATCACGTTCGGTGCGGGTGAACCCGCTAATAGTGAGAATGGAAGGAGGTAGTACGGATGAAGCAGCGTTGACTGATAAAAGCGACACTGAGGCTATAAATGAGTGCGAGCGAGAGATGATGACGATGAAGAGTACGGTGGATGTGGACCAACAAATTGATGCAAGACTAACGGAGAAATGATCTAGGGAAAATAGTGAAGATAGTAGTGAAGAAGGTTTTACTACTGTTAGCAGGAGAAGACCAAAGAAACTCATTAGAAGTAAATCAAATGGAAACTTGAGTACGCATATATTCGAATTAAATAAACGTTATGAACTTAATAATGATGCGGCTGTGGAGAATGATGACGTAACAAATAATACGTTTGAAATATGTTTGATCTCATTACAAGTTTTACCGAAACAGATGGCCTTGGCTAAATGGTTAAGAAGCGGAAATATACAAAATATAATTAGAATTAAATATAAAAGCCCTTATAAGGTATTCGTGCAGTTTGATGATAAAAAACAAGCTGAAAAATTATTAAATTTCCCTAAAAACAAGGATCTAGACATTAGAGCTCAATTTACTGATGAAGTTAATCTATCCTACGGATTAATCAAAGGTGTTGAGTTAGAAATGACAGATAAGGAAATGTTAGACTCCTTCAATACCTCATGTGAACTTGTGTCTGTCAGAAGACTAAAAATTTGAATTGAATTTGAATTTTTTGAATTTTCAAAAGTCAGATTGTGCCAGAGTATGTATATGCATATGGATGTAGATTCAGGGTTGACAAATATGTTTTTCCTGTAACCCAGTGCTCAGGATGTTGGAAATTTGGACATCATAAAAAGTTTTGTCCAATTAATAAGAATCTTTGTCCAAAATGTGGAAAAGAACACATCAATTGTGAGACAGAAACATTTAGATGCTTAAATTGCAAAGGCCCTCATATGGCTATCAATAAAACATGTCCATTTTTTTATAAAAGAGAAGAGGATTCGTGTTCTAATGAGTTTAGGAAATACTACCTACAAAAATGCGTTGGAAACGTATATTCAACAAAAAAGGCAAAGTACCAAGCAGGTTTCACTAGAATTCGAGAATGAGTCCTCGAAAATGGAACATATATTTATAAACACGGATGTGAGTAATCCCACAAATATTAATTGCAATGAAACGTTTACTAGTGAACAGACAGAAAACTATATGGAGCAGGTTATGGATGATGAACAGGTTGTTTTAGAAGAAAGACAGGAACAGCATATAACAGCAGCAAGTAAAAAAAGCGAAAAAAAACAAAAAAAAGGATCAAACATTTCAAAAAAGAAGAATAAAAGAAATTTGAATGATAATAATAATATATGTCGGTATCTACAGAAAGTCTAGAAGTTACCCAAAATCAAGAAGAAGAAAAAAGAAGTGCGAAAGAGAGAAAATTTCAATGGAAGAGAATTTGGCAAAGTATTATGGAAATTGTGTTTTCACCTCAGCACCTCAAACAAGCAGGTTTTGCTGTCAAAAAACAGTGTGCAAAATTCGATTTTGCTGCGAGCGTGAGACAAAGTAACTTTTTAATTATTTTTTTTAAATGCCGAGAGCAGTGTTGGGTCTACTCAAAAATTCTAAAGATTTGAACTTCAATTAGTTTTGTCACTTTCACTTCGATACGAAAAAAGCGAGAGATAGAAACAAATCGATTCGAAGTTCGATTTCAAAATTCCATACCTACCTACTAGGCCCAAAAAAGAAACAAACAATAAAACGTTCGGATATACATAAAACATTAAAATTGCAAAATAAATCATCTGTTAAGGTTTTATTTAAATTCTGTTTTATGTAAGAGTGCAGTGGCAGAAATCGTCACGCGAAAAGGCGCTTGCGACTGTCTTCTTCTAATTCAAAGAAAAAGAAAGACGGAGAGATATAGTAAGTGTGAATTTGGTCGAAATGAAAATCCAAGATGGCGGTTGCGAAATTTTTTACATTTTTCATAATGGGTGTCGTTTTCATAGTTTTCAAGGGTGCAAAGGCCGACCGTGAGGTCAAAATGTAAATCCAAGATGGCGGCTGCGAAAATCTTAAAATTTTTCTTCATGGGTATCGTTTCTATGGTTTTCAAGGTTGCTAAAGCCGATAGTGAAGTCAAAATGTAAATCCAAGATGGCCGCTGCGAAAATTTTCAAATTTTTCTTCATGGGTATCGTTTCTATGGTTTTCAAGGTTGCTTAAGCTGATAGTGAAGTCAAAATAAAAATCCAAGATGGCGGCTGCGAAAATTTTCACATTTATCGTCATGGGTGTCGTTTTCATAGTTTTCGAGGGTGCTAAAGTCGATAGAGAGGTCAAAATATAAATCCAAGATGGTGGCTGCAAAATACGAGGTGATGAAGATTATGAAAAAAAAACCTTGTCCGATCCGAAAATCTGGGGAAAATGGGCATATAACGCAAATGCGTAACATTACAAAACAGTATTTTTTATTATTATTGATACTAAAAAAGTTATTGGTATTTAAAATACACATTTTTAGTTCCAAAATTACCCCAAATCCATAAAAAAATTGCAAAACTCATAACTTATGACTTTTAGACGCCCGCTAAACGACGGCCGCCGCCCGCACCAAATGTAAAATTCGGTCAAATTCACCATTGAAAAAAAAAGTAGGGATTATTTTTTCTTTTTTCCTGAAAATTTCCACATAAATATGCTAACAGTACGATACCTAACAACACCCTCGCGGATCGGACAGGGTTTTTTTTTTACATGTTGTATGTTCTCGCTGCTGAGGTGAAAAGTTGTATGTGTTACACGAGAGCAAAGTTATTTGCATCTCGTGTCTTTGAATCCCTCGCAACGCTCAGGATTCTAACCTAGAATCACTCGCTACGCTCGTGATTCAATTATAGAATCCTTCGCTTACTCGGGATTCAAAATCAACACTCGCAGCAAAAAACGACTTTGCTCTCTTGTTGCACAAATAACTATTTCTGAAGAGCAGGTTCTAATGGAAAAAATGGTGTCGATGTTGAAAGTTATATGTGAGGAAATCAAATTATTTTTACTTAGTAGTTTTATGGACAGAGAAGTTTTAAACAATTTTTTATCTAAGTATCATGAATAGTACACAAAAAGAGATCTCGTTAAATATATGTCAGTGGAACTCACAAAGTTTAAGGCCCAAATTAGGTAGTTTTGAAATATTTTTAAATCAGGAAAAAGTTCATATTGCTATTTTAAGTGAAACATGGCTTGATCTAAGTGTTAACTTTAATATGAGTGGATACATAATTATATTTAGACAGGATAGACCGGATTTTTATGGAGGAGTTGCTATTATAATCCATAAATCATTGCATTCCCAAATAAGTCCTATTCATCTATCAAACCCAGGCATAGAAATTATTCACATCAAAATTCTAAATTGTAAAAGTTTAAAAAATATAATATCAATTTACTGCCCTTCTTCTGTAGTCACGCGTGCTGCCGACTGGGATAGTCTGTTTAATTTAGAGCTCAGCAATACTTTGATTGCAGGGGATTTTAATGGACACCATACAAATTGGTCGTACAAAATAGATCAAAGAGGAACTCAATTGCTAGAATCTTCCCTAGAAAATGGCTGGATTTCTTTAAATAATGGCGAACCTACTAGGGTAAAGTTGGTGAACGGATTGGTTAAGAGGACTTCACCTGATATTACGTTTGCATCATCTGATATATCGATAAATTGTGATTGGAAAGTATTCAATGAAAACCTAGGGAGTGATCACCTTATTATTAAAATAACACTTAACTATTTAGAATCAAGAGAGTATATAAAGAAACGCAATTATAAAAAAGCAGATTGGAAAGCGTATAGAGAAAACCTTCAACAACCATTTTCTGATATTTATAATTTTGAAGATATTCAAGTCTTATATGACTATTTTGAGGATCACATTAATCTATCCGCCAGTGAGAATATACCGGAGACAAAGATCTGTACCAATGTGGCAGCTAGTTTTAAACCTAAGGAGTATTGGCACCCATCATTGTCCAGAGCAGTAGCTAAACGAAGACTAGCTTTGAGTGCATTCAGACGTAATCCTACACCTGATAATCTCAATATTTTAGAGGATAGAACCGTGGAAGCGCACAATTTGATAAGTAAAGCTAGATCAAATAATTGGAAATCATTTTGCAGCAGTATTAATACCAACTACACACACTACTACTTCTGTGTCTGAAATGTGGCGAAAGATGCGTTGGTTCAAAGGCTATAAACAGTCAAAATCGTTTCCTTCAGAAACTAAACAAAATGATTTATTATGTTCTTTAGCGCCAGACTCAGTAATAAACAAACAACCTTCTTTCACATCTAGTAATCATTTATTGGAATCACCATTTAGTATACAAGAAATGAAACATTGTTTTAAGAAAAAAGATACTGCTCCGGGTAAGGATGGAATAACTTACTCCATGATATACAATCTACCTTCGGTTGGCAAAATGTATTTATTAAATATGTATAATAGGATTTTTACATCTGGGCATGTTCCACGTCAATGGAGGCAAATAAGCATTGTTCCCATTCCAAAAACTTCCACCAGTGCTGATTTAGAACCAAAGCTTAGGCCGATATCTCTCATCTCATGCGTTTGTAAGATATTTCACACAATGTTAGTAAAGAGATTAGAGTGGTATACCGAGAAAAATAAGTTTTTATCTGCTGGTACGTCTGGTTTTAGGAGGGGACAATCCTGCTTGGATTGTCTTGCAAGACTTGTCACTGATATTCAAATAGGACTTTCGAATAACGTTCCTACTGTAGCTTGCTTCCTGGACATAGATAATGCATACAACAATGTTTTAGTTGAGAGTGTCGTGGAAACGTTAGATAAATTGAATGTTGGTTCCAATATCTGTAATTATATTTGGGAGTTTTTAAGTGCAAGATGCTTAATGATGAAAATATATTCTGGGGAGACAGTTATTAGTAGATGGACAAATAGGGGGTTGGCTCAGGGGGACCCACTTTCCCCGTTACTGTTCAATTTAACCACGTATAAGATTTGTCGGGACATTGAAGACATTTCTATACTGCAATATGCCGATGATTTTGTATTTTATTTGAAGCACAGAGACGTACACTTTTGTGAAATCAATTTACAATTGGCTCTCGATGACATGATAGCTAAGCTTGATGAAGTAGGTTTAGAACTTTCCCCTAATAAATCAAAAATATGTATTTTTACCAGAGGTCGAAAGAGGAACAAAATAGATCTTAAAATAAATGAGCATATAATAAGCACAGTTGAACATTTTAAGTATTTGGGTATGTGGCTTGATCGATCCTTATTGTGGGGTAAACATGTTGGTTAATGAAGTAGCTGAGAAGGTATTGAAATTTTTGAAACTTTTAAAAGTCTTAGCGGGTTCTAAATGGGGAATGCATCCAAAGTATTTACGTACGTTATACATTTCGGTGATTCGAAGTAGACTCGACTATGGTTGTTTTTTGTTCGGGAATTGTGCAAATGTTCATCTATATAAATTGGATAAAATACAGAATCAAGCTGCGAGAATAATCGGAGGATTCATTAAAAGCAGTCCCATTCATGTAATGGAAAGCGAGCTGTGCCTACCCCCTTTGCATAATAGAAGATTATTTCTTTCATATAAATACTGCTTGAAAAGTATGTCCTGGTTAAACAGTATAATTATGCGACTTCTTGCAGAACTAAATGATCTTGTGCAGATGAGATATTGGCAAAAAAAAAAAAAAACCTTTACTTATATCGGTACTCGATGAATGTGAATCTTTTCGTGTACATTCCTCTGATCCCTTAGATATGTTTTCCCTAGATGTTTGGGTAACCAGAATTAAAATAGATGAGATTATTATATGTAATTTAGAAAGTGTAACAGGTCCTAAAAAATCTTTAAATTTTGCTTCTCTTACATTTGAAATTATTAAAGAAATTCACGATAAATACCTAAATTATAATAAATATTTCACTGATGGTTCTAAGTGTAAAGATGGTTTGGGAGCAGCGTTTTATGACGTTGATAGAAACAATTCAGCTATGTACAAAGTAAGCACTAATGTGTCTATTATGACGATGGAACTCATTGCAATTTATGAAGCCATTAACTCTGCTTATAACTCGGGAGATCGGTATTTGGTGATTTTCACAGATAGTAAGAGTGGTCTGCAGCATTTAGCTCGTTGTGCCTCTGGTTTCAGAGGTATTTCGATAGCTTACTCCATATTAAGTAGGGTTATAGATCTTACAAACAATGGCATAGTGCTTAAATTGCAATGGGTTCCATCTCATGTAGGTTTGAGAGGTAATGAAGAGGCTGATAGACTAGCAAAATTAGCGGTTATCCAAGGTCAAGAATTTAGTATATTACCTAATTATTCAGAACAATTATGTAAATGCAAAATAATCTGTTATGATAGGTTTAAGGAGTACTTTGACGAACGAAGTAAGGAAAAGGGTATCTGGTATCAAACTATACAGTGTCAGCCTCCTCGAATACCGTGGTTTGCTATCAAGGAAATGAGTAGATATCATATTGTTCTGTTTCATAGATTACGCTCTGGTCACTACCCATCCCGCAAATTTGGCTATTTGATGAAGAAAGTGAATTCTCCCAATTGTGAAACATGCGGGACGGTTGAAGATGTTCACCATCTACTTATGGAGTGTACTAAGACAAAGAAGGAAAGAGAGACACTGTTGAGCAGAATAAAAGTAAATGAATATGATATTGGTCCTTATGTTAAAGTTTTAGCGCAACCTTCACCTGGGATAGCAAACCTACTTATTGATTTGTTTAGACATTAATAATATATAGTGTATTTGTAGATGTAGTTTAGAATAGTTTAAGTTATGATGAGGCTGGCATGCCACTGTGGACAAAAGCCTCCTAAAAATGTAAGATTAAAAAAAAAAACACCTTTGTTCTTCTAGACACCGACCTTGATGAAGTTGATAAAACATTGATAAGCCTTAAACTGGCACAGTGCCCCCGGTTGGGACAATATCCCCCATAAAATTTGCTAGAACTGAAATTGTTCCCAATAAAGCTCACCTGACTACCTAATCTTTGTTTCCAAAAAGGTGTTTTCCCTGATTTGTTAAAGCAATCCATTATCATCCCAGTACACAAGGGGAAGGGGGGATAGAGACGATGTCAATAACTACCGACCTATGTATATCTGTTTTACCATGCATATCAAAAATTCTCAAAAAATTATTAAATCATAGATTAGTACAATATATGTATAACCAAATTCAACATATTATCCCATTCGCAATTCGGTTTTAGACAAAAATTATCCACTGAGGACGCAGTTACTGCTTTGAGTTCTTTAGTAACTAAACATCTTGACTCTGAACTCAAACTCAAAGTATTTATTTCAATTAAACCATTTACAGGCAAATTCAAATTCAAATTCAAAAGTCATTTATTCAAACTAGGCTGAGAATCAGCACCTTTCGAACGTCAAAATTACATAAGACAGTCCCCCAAAACGCCCACCCTTCACCACTTCTAGTGCTTCTGCCGGGAAGAAGAAGTGGCGCAACAAACTCCCCAGCAGCACATCTGTCTGTTCAGTTAGAAAAAAAATAAAAAATGATTCTATACAACAGTATGCAAGACAATTTACAATATGCAAAAAATTATTTAAATTAAATAGCTATAATTAATAGCCATATGACAGCTAGCACACGCCAATATACCAACCAAAAGCATCGAGAACTATACTCAAGCAGAAATAAAAATAACTAAAAGTAAACAATATCTAAAAAAAAAGAAAAAGCCTCCAGGCATAAAGGGCGTGCCCGCTTACATATAGCTGTAACTAGAAGTTACAATTGATAAACTAGAACCATCGAGGTAAAATAAATAATTGTCGAGGTCGCTAGCTAACCACATAATTATTGCAATACAACTCATAAAAAAACATTGTAATGAGTAGATTATGTCAACACAAAATTAAAATAAAATTAAAATAAATTGACTTATAAAGTAAAATTATAAACAATTATATAAACTCATATAACCTGTCAGTAGGTAAACTAATTCTGGAGAAAGAACATTTAAACATTGTCTTGAGTTAATCACAGCGACCATCTATTCTTATCATTTAAGTAGTCGTTGATAGAATAGTATGCCTTTGAACAAAGGTTGGACTTTAATTTAGTTTTAAAGGCAAATCTAGCAAAGAAGAGGGTAGCTTGTTATAAAAGGTTATACCAAGCCCAACAAATGAGTTATGAACCTTATGAAGCCGGTGAAAGGGAGCACGTAGTTTATCCTTACTTCTTGTGTTAACATTGTGAATATCACTGTTTTTAGTGTATAAGTGTATATTTTGCCTAATATACAGGATTACTGGTAATTCAACGTATATCCGTCAGGAGCTGATAAAGGGGGCCAAATGCAACAAATTGAACCCCCCATATGTATGGCCGAAATTCAATAGTATTCGAGATATTTGAATTTTAAGGGTTTTTCGATATTTACCCAAAATTTGACATTTAATTCCAAATAAAAAAAAAACTACACATTTGAATGGGTACCATTAAAAATCATGTTGTAGCTAGCACTTCAATTAAGCTATGGACATAGTTAAAACTACTTAATTTAACAAAATAATTAAAATAATTAACGATATAAGAATAATATCTTACCAATATTTTTATTTTACGCTTCAAAAATGTTGCCTCCTCACAAAAATTTCTATGACATTAATCGTAAAAATAACTAAAAAAACTTGCCTATTCTGTAAGCTTTCCAAAAAGGTATAAAAGTCAATTTTAAAATACATAATTCGTGGCATGGCATGTGTTTGAAACGGCGCGGGGAGAGAATTTGTATTTGTATGAAATAAAATGCATTCAAAAATGTACGTCAAATTTTATTAAAAATTTTACACATCTTGTTCAAAATGAGCCCCTCTATTACGAATGCAAGTTCGAATTCTTTTCCTAACTTCGGTTTTCGTCACTCTTGATGAAAACGTTGTTCTCATCTGTTGCGCCGCGTTTATTATTCGCTGTCGAAGTTCTTCGACTGAATTTATTGGGGTCACATAAACTAATTCCTTCATATGACCCCAGACGTAAAAATCAAGTGGTGTGATATCAGGGCTTCGTGCTGGCCACGGAATTGGCCCTCCCCTCCCAATCCATCGGTTTGGAAATCTCTCATCTAGCCACTGTCGGACAGTAATCCGGTAATGTGCTGGGCACCCATCATGTTGAAACATGAGGTTGTTTTTTATTTCTTCGGGAACATCCGCCAACAAATCGTCTAGGTTGTTTCTCAAAAACTCCTCGTAATTTTCGCCGTTCAAATTTTGGGGCAAGAAATGAGGGCCCACCAAATAATTATCAACGACACCCATCCATACGTTCAGGGAAAATCTCATTTGCGACGCAGTTTCTTTTAGTTTTTTTGGATTCCTGCCTGCTTTAGGTGCTCAAAAATGTAAGTTATGGTAATTCGTTATATCATCCCGGTCAAACTTTGACTCGTCAGTCCACAAAATATTTCTTAGGAAATGTTCCTGGTCAGCGTCAGCGTTTAACATAAACCGAGAAAATTCGAGTCGCCTGGCAGGATCTCCCTCGTGCAATGTTCGGACAGGTTGATAATGGTACGGGTGTCTACCTGATAGATGTACTACCGACCACACTTTCCACTGGGACATACCGAGCTGTCTTGCAACAATGTTCGTTGAGATGTTTGGGTCATCAATAAAACACTGAAGAATGGTGTCCTCTTCGTCAGCCGTATACCGTCGAGGTCTGCCAGCGTTGAATTGTGCTCTCTGAACACTGCCAGTTTCAGACAATCGTCGATAGGTGCTCCCGAAAACAGTAACGTGGGGAAGTCGACGATCGGAAAAGCGGCGTTGGTATTCTCGCCGAGCCGCAGCCGCGTTTCCATCGGCAAAACCATAACAAAACATAATGTCTGCGTATTCGTTATTAGCATACGAAGCCATGGTATCCGAAATAACAATGATAACAAAAATAATAACAAGAGAAACAAGAATTAACAATAATGATCGATAACAAATTAACGCGATGAGAGATTGGTTAATAGCAAGATAACAACACACGTGCTTGCGCGGCGTAGAGTCGAAACTTACTAAGGAAGGCGACGCGAGCACAGCAGACGCCGTATGCTCCCCCACCCTCACACCCCGCCCCATCACGAAGAATTCCGCCAGTAAAATCGGTTGTTTTAGCAAGGATCATAAACTAAAACACACATTATTTCTCTCCCCGCGCCGGTTCAAACACATGCCATGCCACGAATTATGTATTTTAAAGTTGATTTTTATACCTTTTTGGAAAGCTTACAGAATAGGCAAGTTTTTCTAGTTATTTTTACGATTAATGTCATAGAAATTTTTGTGAGGAGGCAACATTTTTGAAGCGTAAAATAAAAATATTGGTAAGATGTTATTCTTATATCGTTCATTATTTTAATTATTTTGTTAAATTAAGTAGTTTTAACTATGTCCATAGCTTAATTGAAGTGCTAGCTACAACATGATTTTTAATGGTACCCATTCAAATGTGTAGTTTTTATTTTATTTGGAATTAAATGTCAAATTTTGGGTAAATATCGAAAAACCCTTAAAATTCAAATATCTCGAATACTATTGAATTTCGGCCATACATATGGGGGGTTCAATTTGTTGCATTTGGCCCCCTTTATCAGCCCCTGACGGATATACGTCGAATTACCAGTAATCCTGTATAAGATGTTGGCGAAGATGAATTGTGATGCCACTGTGAGAATACCGATATCTTTGAAAAAATCTCTCAGAGAAACTCTGGCACCTAGCTGGTAAATTGCTCGAATAGCTCGTTTTTGGAGGACAAATATATTTTGAATATCTGCAGCTTTGCCCCACAGCAGAATACCATAGGACATAACGCTATGAAAATAACTAAAATAGACTAACCGAGGCACTTTTGAATTGTCAAGGGGTCCGTCAGTCAGAAATATGAAGCTAGCTGCCCATTCCAAAGCGTAGGTTCCTATGGAGAAGAACGGGCAAGAAACTCCACGGACACTCTTTAAAAAAAAAAAAAATTCTTACAAAATATTATTTACATCATTCATGTTGAAATTATACATGTGAGAACAATGTCGAAAGACGTGTACGTAAAAAGCGTCCGTAATAAAAAGATAAAAACAATTCAAAAATTAAAATAAGCCGTGGCAGATAAGAGATTACCAGTCCCTACTGATGGCGCCCGTTCACGAACATGACGCATGGATCAGCACCGTTTAGCTCAACCATTTTGAAGGGAACTCAACGATCCAACACACACGCCACCACCAGCGAGACATTTGAGTGAGCATGACATACTCTTAGCCGCCAGGGCATATCAAGTCAATGAAAGACGTACCCATTAAATGGTAGCTTTATAGAAGGTACATGGTTACAGTGCTCACACATGTGCTATGCAATTATACAATAAAAAAGAGATGGAAGTTATACAATTCAAAGATAGTTTTTGCAATCTTCAGCAGCTCCAACAATATTTTCGAATGCTAATCAATTAGTTTATGCGCCCTTGTGGAGCTGGACCAGCGTTAAGCCAAGCATTTTTGTCAGCGATATAATCCCCGAGCTTATAATATGCTTGGCAGCATAGTGTGCGTTTTATACAAGATTTAAATTTCGTTTCATTTAGTTGTAGTATATGGGGAGGTATTTTATTGTAACATTTTAAACAGTACCCCATGAAGGATTAGTCTATTTTAGCCAGTCTGAAACCCGGTTGAACTAATTGGTCCCTATTTCTAGTACTATAATTGTGTCTTTCACCTCTTTTACTGAAAAGATTAAGATTTTTCCTGACGTACATGATGTTTTCATAGATAAATTAACAAGGTGCCGTCATGATGTTAATATTTTTAAACAGTTCCCTTAGAGAATCGCGCCTACGGAGGCAATATATTGCTCTAATTGCTCTTTTCTGCAGAATAAAAATAGAGTCAATATCTGCAGCCCGTCCCCATAGTAAAATACCGTAGGACATGATACTATGAAAGTAACTGAAACAGACTAGCCTTGCGGTATCTACTATATCATTAAATTGACGGATTTTTCTTACAGCATATGCTGCTGAACTTAGCCGTCCTGCGAGAGATGTTAAATGAGGACCCCATTGCAGCCTTGAATCGAGTGTGATCCCCAGGAAAACAGTTTTATCTACAAATTCTAGCTTCTCCTTATTCAATACTATATCATAATCACTACTTTTAACATTCGGTAAAGCAAATCTTATGCATTTAGTTTTTTTCCCATTTAATACTAAATTATTAGCAGTAAACCAATTTTGGAACTGCAGTAGGGCGTTATTTACATCGTCAAGATTTGATGCACGTCTATTTATCTATAAAATGGGAAGTATAGTCAGCAAATAACACCATTTGTGGTTGGTTTTTTAATAAATGGGGTAGATCATTAATATATACAAAAAAGAGGAAAGGACCCAATATCGAGCCTTGAAATAGATACTTGACTGTATTCTTAGACCTCAAAAAAGCATTTGACATCGTCTCTATCCCTGTCCTAGTGAAAAAACTGGAAAAGGCTGGAATACGGGAAACTGCGCTCAACTTAGTAAAAGACTATCTCTCGCAGAGAAAACAAAAAGTTAGGGTAGGAGAGATTACCAGTGATCAAGCGGAGGTGTTATTCGGCGTTCCACAGGGAAGTGTACTAGGCCCGACACCTTTCCTGGTGTACGTTAATGACGTCTGCAACATGAACATCAATAACGCAAAGGTCTTCTCATACGCCGATAATACTGCGATAGCCTTATGTGATGCCACGATGTGAAACAACGAGCTGAGGTGGGCATGGCCCAAGTAGCTAACTGGCTTAACAATAACTTGCTCACACTTAATACATCTAAAACAAACTACATATGTTTTAGTATAAGTAAAAACACGGGATCCCTCCTTTTCGCATAATGTTCTTTGTCCTAATATACTTCGGCATAACGATTTTGGCACAATTTGTTTTGGCATAATTATACTTCGGCATAATTTTTTTAGGCATACATTTTATGTTGGCATAATCATCTTAAAGACTAATTTGTTTTGGCATAAATTTGATTCGCATAACGTTAGTAGGCCTAATGACTATTAGCATAATAATAATATATATATTTTCCTTTTCTAGTAGATATGTACTCCAGACTGGGTGGAAATGGTGGTGGTGAACTTGTAGTGCCCCATACATAATTCTGATCAAACCAATTTGCTATATTTTCTGTAACAATTAAATAATATTGTTGGTTAAAAATTTAATATGCTGTGCAACAAAAGTTAGTGATAGAACCGAATTGCTGCAAAACCGACTCCACGTAGTCTTGTTTGTCCTACCCCTAGAGTGTAATTTAAAATCGCGTAGGCGCGTAGGGGCGAGGCGGCCCGCGGGCTGTGGAGCAGGCGGCTGTGAGCGAGCCGCCGCGGCTGAGGCTGGCCGGCGAAGCCGGCCAACAAGCCGAAGCTCCGGTGGTGAGCGAAATCCGTCTGCGACGATTAGCACGCGTGGGGACGCCGGAGGCCCGCAGCGCCGGAGCCGTGACAGAAACCCTGCCTGCTGCATGATGCATGCTCGCTTGAATGCAGCATGCTGCTTGCTTGCTTGCATGCTGCATGCTTGCTTGTTTGCTGCATGCTTGCTTGCATGCTTGCTTGCATGCTGATGCTTGCTTGCTTCATGCTTCCTACAGCGAAAAAAAAACCCACAAAATTGTTCAATAAAAATATGTTTTAATATCATTATGTGTAAATAAATTTTAGCTTTAGGATATTATGCTTAAAAAAGTTATGCTTTAGTACTTTATGCTTAATAAATTTATGCTTTAGAATATTATGCTTAATCATTATTATGGTAAGAGAAATTATGCTTAAACAAAATATGCGTAAGTTGTTATGCGTAATTATATTATGCGAAAATATAATTATGCCAAACAAAATTATGCTAAGTTATATTAGGTCTTAAAATTTTATGCAAATGGATAGGGAACCTAAAAACACACTACCTAGTGAAGATTTTAACATAAAAGTTCATGTATGCGGTGATACTAATGATAGACATTGTAACTGTTCGGTTATTAAAAGTATTTAGGCGTAATACTCGACCAATGTTTATTCTGATATGCCCACCTTGATCAAGTCACGAATAGAATTAGGAGATTAAGCTGGATATTCAAGACTCTCAGACATATCGTACCAAAACAAATAAATACGAACAGTAAACGAAACCCGTCTAGAAACATATTAAATGTGATTTACGTAGCTCTAGTCCAGTCTGTCTTAATAGATTGCATCCCCGTTTGGGATGGGGTTGCAAAAACCAATTTTATCAACGTA
Organism: Xanthia togata; assembly: GCA_963853775.1. Classification (NCBI taxonomy): domain Eukaryota; kingdom Metazoa; phylum Arthropoda; class Insecta; order Lepidoptera; family Noctuidae; genus Xanthia; species Xanthia togata. The sequence continues at coordinate 4,682,764 of OY970817.1, read as the reverse complement.
GAACGCGTCCAACGGCCCTAATAAAAAGCATGTATTTTAAAAAGTTAAGATTACTGAAACCCTCTGTCAGATTAAGGATTTGCTGTCAGTTCGCAAATTATTAATTACCCAAATTATTCAAAAAATGCAGAAAAACCTAAATATGACTCAAGCAAAGAAACCCAGAGAAGAAAAGACACGCACTCCCCATACAAAAACTGTATTTGCCGGGAGACAATACAATAAGCGATCAGCTTTTCTTTATAATAAAATTAACAGTAAAATTAACATATTATACCCATAAAAATACTACGAATGTAAAAAAAACTTACCTTAACTAACAAATTGGTTAAAATTACTAAATTATGAGGACACGGAGGCACTCTTGGAACACATTAAGTAAAAGTCTGTACTAATTAGGTAGTAATAATCACACAACTTATCCACACCTATATCTATAAACACCAAATACACAACACACACACACACACCCACACAAATAAGATAAGTAATAAAAATAAATAATAACTCAAGATTACTATACATTACAACATTATCACTATTAAGTATCGTCATACTCATACTCAAACACACGATCATACACAACATAACACTGAACACACCTGCAAGCAAGATTTTGTTCATAATTAAATTGTAACTTCTTGCAGACAGCATACTTCTGTAAATATATATACTTAACTATTGTTTTTAAAAAAATTTAGTTCATATTTTGTATTGCTTAGCTATGGAAGAGCGGAGTTCCCCAACACAGGCATTACTTGCTTACAGGGGCTCCAAACACAAAAATTATAAATGTAAAATTGTTGAAGCAATAAACCATTTTGTATTTGTTTTTTGTACTGTCACTAATGTAGTCCCTTCGGGTCTGAAGAAGCTGTTGCTGGACTTCAACTGCATTTAGGTGGCGATTTCTCAACACAGTGGAAACTATATAACAGTCTTTTCGGGCACTAGTACCCCTGGGTCTGCCATTACTAGGTCTCCTCAAATGGTTACCAGTCTCTTCGTACCTTCGCTTCACCTTCTGGACCGTTCGTAACGTCACACGTCACACCCACCATTCTTGCAGTACGACGCATACTGACACCGCAACCGCCGTGCTGCAACTCCAGTTAGAGCGCCAATCTGTGTAACCTGCTTCCCGTAACATCGCTTAACCTGATTCCTCAGCAACTTATACAAAAAGTCTGTTTCAGCGCTCCATGCTCTTACAATCAAATATTATAACTAAAAGCACATAGTTCACACTTCAGCCCAGAAATAGAGACAACTTGAACGATCCATAATTTCTTTTTTGTTTTTACGTGCATTTATAAAAGCGTGTTTTTCTAGTGTCTTTTAAACTATTAATTTATTTTATACTTTTTGGTCTTTGATAGCGAAATATTTTTAACATTTATACATTTATTTTAAGTAGGCGAATGAGCGCGCATCTTCTCCATCTCCGCCAGTGCGTCCGTATTGCATGGTTTTTTATCTGTCAGCTTAAAACAATCTAGCTCTTCAATCTGGAGACCACTAAGTGATTTTACTGAGGGCCACTTATGCCTGTCCAGCCACAAAAGTACGGGACCCTAAGTACACCACTGCGTGGTCTACCGTACAGCCTTGCATCTTGTGCACGGTAGATGACAACTTAAAATCACTGGGAGCATGCGCCTTTCCACCATACCGTAGCTATACTTGGCCAGGAACTGGATGCCTATAGGCTGAATTAGGTGCTCACCTTCGTTTCCACCATTCGTCACACCCACCATTCTTTCAGTACGACGCATACTGACGCCTAGTTCCAGAAAAGTCATGATCCTAGCACATTCTTCAGGTGAAAGAGGCATGATAAATAAGTTTATGTGCTGTTGTCTAACTCACCCATCAGAGAGAGACTCATCGATCAAGAAAAAAAAATTGAAAACAAAAATAAAAACAAAAAATGAATGGTAAAATTGTAACCCGCAAAGAATTATTTTTCATTTTAAAGTTTTTTTTTCAGCCAAGGTTACCTACTATGAAGTTTTTATGTACAAAATAAATTAATAGTTTTAAAAACACTAGAAAATAACGCTTTTATACTCGTAAATGCACGTAAAAACAAAAAATAAATTATGAAAGTTGAAACACCTGTTTCCCACGCACTGGCGGAAGCTGCATGAGGTCGCCAAAGAGCATAAAATTAATGCCGCCAAAGGGTTCATCGTTATTCTTTAGCTGGCGTAAACGAGCGTCTATCATGCAGAACATCTCATACGGAACCATACATATCTCGTCCACGAACAAGAACTCTACATTTTGCCACTGTTGACGCATAATTCTCAAGTAGTTGCCGGAGAGTTGAGGCATGTTCACTAAGACGCCATCTCTTTGAACTGGTAATTTGAGCAGGCTATGCAGTGTAGAGCCACCTACTAGTCGTGCTGCAACTCCAGTCAGAGCGCCAATCTTTGTAACCTGCTTCCCGTAACATCTGTTCACTTGATTTTTCAACAAGTTGAACAAGAACGTCTTGCCTGTTCCAGCGCCACTAGTTACGAAAAGTTTAAACCTTTGTTGATCACCCTGTTGTTGCGACTGAATGTTCGACGTTTTTTTTTTTTTTTGTTTGGGAAATCATCAAATGACTTCTCCCGCTCTGGGTGGAGCGGGAGGGCGTGTCAGACTCTTACTGACTAAAACCCACCCGTGTTCCTTCTGTTGCCTGTGCAATGCCAGGGGGCCATGGTATCCCTTTCGGACTTTCCCGCAATCCCGGCAGGCAATGGTCTCATCGGACCCCTTCACTTGCTGACATCGCTTTGAGGCGCGCGTGGAACACGTGCCGTCGACCCGGGCTTGGTTTACCGGACGGCGAGCTACCGCAAGCCCGCGTCTACGGTGGCCGGGAATCGGCAATAGATTCCCGACGCCCAGGGCGTCTCCTCCTGCGGTGGCTAGGGGCGTGAAGGCGCGAAATTTGCCTCTCTCTCACGCGCTCCGCCTCCTCCTTCGTGGGCATTACTGCTTCGCAGAAAGAGGTGACGGCCTCCCATGCCCTCTCGCTCCGTACCATGGCCTGGACCAGGGCCGGATGCGAGAGATCCCCGCCACCGATCGCCTCCACGAGGACACGGCAGTGCTCTGCCCAAGCCGAGCATACCTCCACCGTATGCTCCACCGTGTCCTCCGGGTGAATTTTTGACGTGACAGTATTGAACAGTTGTCTTTGGTCCATATTCTGCCTGTCGTGGTGAGTCGAATTGATCATTGGTCATAGCCTGTTCAGGATAGTCTTCATTGTGTTCTATATTGTCCAATACTGGAGGCTCTTCGAGGATCTGAAATGCATGCACTTGATTGAATGCAATTTCCAGGTGCCAGTCGCGCTCTCTGTGCTGCTCCATGTGACCGCTAATTGCCTTCAACTGCTCTTCTCGAGCTAAGAAAGGCTTCCTTCTCTTGCACTATAAAACCCTTGTAACAGTTCTGTTTCTGAACGATAAGGCATATATTGAACCAGCAAACTGTAATAAAAGTTCTCCGGATCAGTGGACGCTATGAAGTATGGTACTCGAACAGCAGCAGGCACAGTTCTTACGATCATTTTGCTGTTGTCTGTTAACGTAATCAATTGCCAACGTGTTCGAGTTGATGTGTCCTCATTGTCTTCATCAATGCTTTCTTCGCTTTGGTTCTTCTGGTAGTAATTGTCAAAGAGCATTGCAAACTCAGTAGGCTCAATCGATATCGCGGCTCCGGTTTCCATGTATTTAAAAACACACAACTAGGAGAGCTGTCACGAAGCAGCAGGTGACACAGGCGAAAAGCGCATTCTGGGGCTGACACTTGCCTTTCATGGAGAATTTTCATACAAATTCTGAAAACCGGCCGAGAAATGTCTAGCTCCTCTCGCTGTATCTATCGAATGGCTTGAGCTATTCCCAAGTCTAAATTAGTTGGCTCTCCTTTTGACAAATATTTGGCGATATAGAAAGCTATCGCTTCATTCGACCCACAAGGTTGGATGTTCATATTTTTCGTCCAGACTTTTAACAAATCGGGATTGTTGTTGTTGACCCACACATCTTCTATCCGACGTTTGAGCAGACATATTCTTCCTCCACTTCAAATAAAATCGTCCGACGAATGTGAAACTATCCAGCTTTCTAATTACGCAACATATTTTCGTAAACGATAAAGACAAATCTGTTTCATTTTGACAGTTCAACAACATTCATTGCGTCATTTACGTTGCCCTGCAGTATTTTTTTTCGAACTTACGGAGCAATGGATTAGCAATCTGTTTCAAAACGATTCAGATTCGGATTGATTTTGCATTACGTAATTAGGGTACTGGTCTCACTGCATTCCTGACGTGGAAAATTAAATCGGCACCTTACTGTTGTGTTGTTTTTCGTTATGTATGTTTATGAATCTGGCATTTAAAAAAAAAACAAATCATGAAGTTCTGGCTCCAACAGGGTTTCGCCCGGTTCCCTGAGGTGACGCTAGCGACATGATATTATTAACCACCCTCATGCCATTCAGTCCTCGGCACGTTTCTCACCTTGGTTTATGTGGGATCTTTAACAACCTACTATCCTATTTACAAGTCAATATACATCGTATATAGATATATCAATATTATTCTATTTACACTCTCCATCAGGTCTATATACATTTTATACAGGCACAGCTATGTCAATATTTATACTATTCAATATATAATAGATTTGTTATAACCTTGAAACCTGATCGTGTTCAAAGTCCATTACGTGGTCTTTCTCACAAGTGCAAACACGACTATGATACGATATTCCATCATGGAATGCCAGTGCCTATCTTCCGGCTTCATCATCAGACCTTAAAAACCTAATCGTAGTCAAAGTTCTTTACAAGACTTTTCTAAGAAATCCAAAACAGCTATGATACGATTTTCCATCATGAAGTTTCAGTTCATATCTTCCGGCTCCATCATCAGACCAGTTCGACAGTACCATATTATTGTATTGTCATGAGAACTACATACAGCGGCCAATTTTCATTATGCTACGACCCTTGGAAGATGGTTAAACTAGTTACTTTAGATTCCATTACATAGTTAGTTACATACAGGTCGACCTAATAAAAGCGTGTAAAAAAATAACTGGTTTCCTTTGCCATATTTTGCCTTTTTAAATATATAATTAATACGAAAACTGCGTCCACTTTTTGTCAAGCGTGTAATTTATAATGATACTTATTACAAATGTGTGTATTATCAGATTATAGGGCCGTCTCTTCGACAAAAGCCGTAAAGTAGGCGGGAGCGGTGGCAAACGTGAAAAGAAACGCATACAAAATCTCTCTCTCTATGATTGGTCCCGCCATTTTGAATTCAGTACTTGATCAAGATATCCAGATCAAGCAGAAAGTTGTAACGTGATCGCAGCCATATGTGCCGACGAAAAAAAGGAGGCGGTACTCCACACTCTTTTACATAGTTGTCCGATTTTTAACGGACTTCCAAAAAGGAACGGGTATTATGTTCGTCTGTATGTTTTTTTTATGTCCATCATTGTAGACCGATTTTGAAAGTTGTTTCATTTGGTAGAAAAAAGATAGTTTTTTTTAGGTAGTTTTTAGTTAGCTTCAATAAAACGTTCTTTTCGCATTTACATAGTATATGTGGATGATGTTATAATAACTTCCTGTCACTCATTTACATACCTATTAAGTAGTGGTATTCGAATTTGTGTGGTAGGTACCACAACTATAAAGTGAAGAAAAAAACTTTTTACAAAAAAGAAAAACAACCGACTACCAAAAAAACACTACAATGTGGAAAATACCTTTAATTTCGGAAGTCAGTGGCAAACATGGAGCACGTTGACTACTGGGCTGGCTCCGCATAACGTCAGGCAAAGCAGCCCTCTTCGATGAGACTATTCGCTGAAGAACACTGTTGCGAGAGTGCACCTTGAAAGGACATCAAGGTGCACTCTCGCAACAGTGTTCTTCGTCATTTTTGATGGATGTAAAAGACTTGTCCAGAGTAACACCAAGATATTTAGGGGAGTTGCTGTGCTCGATGGGCACACCACCACAAACGATGTTAAGTTTGTGGCGCGCCTCTCTATTGTGGAGATGGAATATTATGCAAGACTGGGTTTTGCTCAGATTGGGTTTGAGTGAGTTAGCGAGGTAATACGTGGCTAAGTCACCAAGAGCGTCTGACAGGTGGCCCTCAACTTCCTCAAAGGTGGTGGCTTGGGAGGTGAGGGCAAGGTCATCTGCGTACCGCTTCCTCTAGAAGCGGGACTTGGTATAGATACTCGTATTAAAAAGTAGCGGTGCCAGAACACTACCTTGAAGTAGGCCGTTTTCCTGCGCTCTCCAACGACTTTTTTCCAAGAGAAGATGGACTTGAAACCGGTGGTTGTGGAGAAGTTCTTGGAGTATTCGATCAAACTTCTGATCACTGATCATTGTCTCCACCGTCCACAGCAACAGTTTGAGGTTGACTGTATCGTAAGCTGGTGACTGGTCTGTCCTCTACTGTTATAGCCATCCAGATTAATACTCAAAACTTTCCGACATTTTCCTCATTTTTCAGATCATCATTAATGGGCATGAATCAGACTATAGTTGTTAAATCCGGGGTTCCTCAGGGATCAGTATTGGGTCCTTTTCTATTTGTATTGTTTATTAATGACACTAAACAATGTTTTTTCAACTCACATTTCCTGATGTATGCAGACGATATGAAAATTTATAACCTGTTTACGATACAGTCAACCTCAAACTGCAGACGATATAAAATATTAGTGACTGCCATTATTTACAACAGGACCAGTTCCTGTTGTAAATAATGGCAGTCACTCATATTTTTACAGGTGTTATAAATTTTCATATCGTCTGCAGTTTGATGTTGACTGTATCGTAAGCAGGTGACTGGTCTGTCCTCTAATGTTATAGCCATCCAGATTAATACTCAAAACTTTCTGACATTTTCCTCTTTTCTCAGATCATCATTGGATGGGCATGAATCAGACTCTATAGTTGTTAAATCCGGGGTTCCTCAGGGATCAGCATTGGGTCATTGCCATTGTTTACAACAGGACCTTGATTATCAAGGTTCTGTTGTAAATAATGTTTTATAAATTTTCATATCGTCTGCATACATAAAAAAAAAGAGATGTATGCAGATGATATGAAAATTTTTGAATACTGCCTCAAAAATAAACTCTTTCTTAGCATTTTTAAATGATATACAATTTCTTTAACTATAAATAAAATTCGAATCAAAAGCGATGGTCCAAAAAAAACCCAGAGTCGATTCAGACAAATTAGGTATCAATAGCTTTATTAAAATGCACAATTTACCCCACCGAAAAAAAATTGCCCATATCCATGGGGTATATGAGTTATAGACGAACAAAGTATATATGGAAAAATCGTGAATAACTTGTTATTTTTACCAGTTTTTTCCACAGCATTATATTAATAATAATAATCATAAGACAATAATAAATATAACTAGCGATCATATGCAACTATCAAGTTCAAAGTCCTTTATTAATGAGATTACGTCTATTTTTTTAAGTTCTCTAGCATATTTACCTATCTTTGTTATTCATTATTTTGTTTTCGCTAAACAAATACACACAAATACTTCAGAATATGATGCGTTCATCTTACCTCTCGCTCTATTGAGTGAGCGAGAGGCTTACCTATAGGAGCGCGAGCGCGCCGACGGACGCCAGTCGCCATTTTCTATTCTTTTGTTCTTTAACTTGAACCGAGGTTCTAACGGCGCCGACGCACGCAGTCCTTCGTTTGCTTTGCTACCGTTGTGATCTGTGCGTTTCATTATTGGATTTTTAAGGCCTGCTTTTTCTACACCGGACACCGATTTTCATTATTGGACCTGCTTTTTTGACCTGCTTTTTCTACACCGGACACCGATTTACTCTTTGTTTTGGACATTGCTAATATGGAGGTGAACAATCGTTGTGTGAACTGTAGTCGCTCTGTGTTACGGAGACAACGTCATGTATTGTCGCTTCAGTTTTTGGAGTCACATCGAATCGTCGTGGAGCACCTACTGAATCATGGACAACCACAAGAAGTAAGTCTTAAGTTAAGTCTAGTTACCCGTTCGTGGTAGTATAAACTTAACACATAGTGTCTGACATTACCCGTATGTGAGTTTATGTATAGGATGATAACAATACTTAGAGGCTTTATGATTACAAGTGGTGCAATTAAGCTAGTCATAAACTTGTTGCACTGTCAGCCAATATACCTATGTATATACGCTCCACTGTAGGGGCATCGCCTCCTCTCATGAAGAGGGGGACCAGGCCATAGTACCTACCTACCAGCTTTTTTACTAATAATAATGATAATATAGGTCACCGAGTAAAGTAATGATTCATCTCAATTCATCTCGATTCGCGGGTTCAATTCCCGCAGAAGACAAACATTTGTTTGTAGTTTCAAAAATATCTGTTTGTCTTGGTTTGGGTGTTAAATATGTATAATGTGTATGTATTTAAAAAAAAAAGTATTTAAGTATGTTTATTCAGTTGTCTAGTTACCATACTACAAGCATTAAGCTTACTGTGGGACTAGATGGCGCAGTGTGCAATTGACCACAAATATTTATTTATCTATGTACTTACAAAAATGGTCATATTAGGTTGATAATAAAATAAACGTTTGACAATCGTTTCATTGTGTAATATTATGTCTCGTTGATTTCAGATCGTCTTTGATGGGTCAAGATCTATTTGTCATCCTTGCTGGCAACGCATTGAATATGCATTGAGGCAACCATCAACACCTGAAGCTAGACCACCGCAATCGTTTTCTTTAACTGGATTTACACGTGCCGCGAATACTTCAAGAAGATGTCTCTTCGACAATTGTACTTCAACGCAACTTCGACAAGTGCCCGACAGTATAAAAGCGCACTTATTAAGCTATTATTCTTTTTACATACCAGAACTAGCACGAGTCTGTCGATTTCATATAATGAATTCATCATTTGAGGATTTCTCTGTAAATGTGAGTAATCGCCAAGATAATTTCAGAAACGAGAACTTACGCGAGATAGTTATGTTGTATACACGAGTGCTTGAAAGAAAAGGTAATGTTGACTTTGAAAGGCTTCATGAAATAAGTGAAGAAGATCTCCATTTTTGGACTGGAATGAACCATAACCAGTTTGAGAGTATCTTACAAGAAACACCGTCTTTACGACAAACTAATAAGTGCAATACTGTATTGGGCGTATACCTATGTAAACTTAGATCAGGTGAACCTCACGTAAGACTGGCATCTTTGATAAACACATCGAAAACGTCTTTACAACGCATGTTAAAGCAGGCTAGACGATGTCTCAAAAATGAATACCTTCCTCGGCATCTCGGGTTTGACCACATCAGCCGACATGAAGTGATCGAAAGGAATAGGACACTTCCGAATTATATTTTTGGTAATGAAGAGCGAACAAAGGCCATTTTAATTATCGACGGCACTTATTTATTTATTCAAAAATCTTCCAACTTTCTCTTTCAAAGATTAAGCTATAGCTTACACAAGTATAGCAACTTGATTAAGCCCTTCATGATTGTGTGTGCTGATGGCTACATCATAGAAGTAACTGGACCCTACGGCGCCAGAACTTCAGACTCCGACATAGTAAAACTAATATTAGATAACCATGATGGTCCCATGGAAGAAGCTCCAATGCGATGCTTTTTACACCCAGATGATGTATTTGTTTTGGATCGGGGTTTCCGAGACTGTTTGCCGGATCTAGAGGAATGTGGTTATAACGCTTACATGCCACCGTCTGTAGGACGTAATGAAAGACAATTAAGTACAATAGCGGCAAATAAATCCAGATTGATAACCATGGTTAGATGGGTCGTGGAAACCATTAATGGCACGATAAAAAGAGATTTTAAAATATTTAGACACAAATATTTTAATATAGCGCTAGGCAACGCAATGACAGATTATAGAATAGCTGCAGCGCTTACCAATGCAACTCATCCAACATATGAAGACAGCAGATTTACTGAAGAGTTTATAGAGATGATTGAAAGAAATAGGGACAGGCCGAACCTATTAGCCGATTACGTCGATGAACATCATTGGGATCGACAAAGAATTGTGTTTACCCGAATGGATGCAACACACCCCAATCTATCGGATTTTCCAAGAATGGATTATGACCAATTAATTGTGTTCGCAATAGGCACATACCACGTAAAACTTGCAAGGTCCTACTGTTGCGAACATATTAGAGGAACTGGGGTTTTTTCAATTGAAGTTTTTAGACACCCCGAAAGGATAAATATTAATAACGAAGAAAGTACATTAATTAGGTGTCGAATCCATTCCAGGCACGTCGGGACAAGAACATATTACTGTTATGTTTTATATAACACGAATAGGATTTCGGAATACTGTTGCAGCTGTATTCATGGTCGCCGCACATTGGGCAGTTGTGCCCACATAATAAGCATTATATATTATCTGGCCTGGGCCAGGTACCAAGACGACCTTATGCAACCTGCTGGGTTCTTAGATGATATATTAATAGACATTGAAAATAATTGAAATACATATTTTTCCCACAGTATTTGTTTTTTTTTTTAAATAAACGACTTAAAAAAAAAAATAATCTGAGACAAAATAGGCACATTCAACTGTAAAAAGATTTCACGACAAAAGTATCTTGACATATGATTTACAAGCTGTGAAATATAAGATTTCAACTTGATAGGTTCATATAATCGCTACTTATATTTATTATTGTCCTATGATTATTATTATTAATATATTGCTGTTGAAAAAACTGATAAAAATAACAACTTATTCATTATTAATATAATGCTGTGGAAAAAACTGGTAAAAATAACAAGTTATTCACGATTTATCCATATATACTTTGTTCGTCTATAACTCATATACCCCATGGATATGGGCAATTTTTTTTCGGTGGGGTAAATTGTGCATTTTAATAAAGCTATTGATACCAGATTTGTCTAAATCGACTCTGGGTTTTTGGTCCATACATTTTTGGACCATCACTTTTAATTATTAAATAAACAATATAAGGACTTAATGAGGTTTAATCTGTCCGTGACTTGGGTGTTACGCTTGACTCTAGTCTGCATTTTGATTCTCATATTTATAATATTGTAAAAAAAGCCTTTCAGATGTATGGACTGGTGATGAGATTTTCAAGTAGCTTTGTACGACCCTCTATATTCCTAATATTATATAAAATCTTGATTCGGTCGCAGTTGGAATAAGCCGTGTAAATTTGGGATCCTCTATATGACAAGTACAAGGATAGGCTCGAAATTGTGCAGAAAAAGTATTTACGTACCTATGTACGTACGTACTATGAATTATAAATATTTTTGTCCTAAAGTCTCCTATGAACAATTACTGAAACGTTGTAATGTTCTTAGTTTGGAATCTAGACAACTTCTTCTGGGTGTAATGATGCTGCATGGTATATGCAATAATATATTCAACTTCATTACCTTGTCAAATAGTCTACATTATATAGTACTTAGAGCTGTATGCTTCGTGGGGTACGTGTGCCCCGACTATTCCACACAAATTAATGCAGGACTAATGCTGGGGTGCGCGTGCCTCTTCGTCGCCTCGTTGATGCGTACAACGCTCACTTTATGGAGCTTGACATATTAAATATTACTTTTAAATATTAATTTGCTCTTTCCAAAGATCGATTCAAGGCAAGAGCAATAGAGTTACTTAATTCTTAAGTATATGTATATATACATATATATTTTTCCCTTTCTTCTTGCTAGTATTAATTTACGATGCACACTGTTTGTCTGTTTTCTTTTTACTGTTTTTTTTTGTGTATTCGTGGACTATGTTGTGGGTTACATACTTACATGTGTAGTAACATAAATATGGAATAGATTGTATAAATGTATTTTGAACTATTGTTCTAATTTAAGAGTCTCTAGTTAAGCTTGGCATGTAACTGTTTTTTTGTCCCTAACAAATAAAATAAAATTTCAATGGGTTATAATTTTGACAAAATAATAATACAAAATTATAAATAGGCCAGTGATTTATTTTGAGATCAAAACATAAAAAATACAGTATCAAGGTTGCAGGGTATTTTTCATCAGTTATAAAAATTAAAATTTGCTGTCGGATACATTTTGACGGCGTACGTATTACACTTTTCTATGGAACAGCTGTCAATTTTCCTGCTACCCAATACACATATAAATACAATAAAACAAAACACAATCTGAATACATTTTTGAGATCAAAACAACGTAAAGACGGAGACTGATTTGCAACGTTTGTTTGTAACCGAATATCATTCGAGGCGAGGTTGGTTACAAAACGGTGATACATAAGACGCGGCGTACGCTCGTTTCGAGCACATGGCTCAAGCGCGCTCCATTTGTTGTTACAAAACGAACGCTCGCTTCGAGCATTTGACTCAAGCTTGCACCGTTTTTGTTTTTCCTCCATTGAAAACATGCGTGCGCAATGCTCGCATCGAGCGGCTCGACTCGGTGCACTGACTACTACTGTAACGAGTTCCAAAAATTCGATAAATGTTTGTTTGTAACAAACGTTGCAAGTCAGTCTCCGCCTTAAGAAGGTAATTAAATAACAACTCTATCTAAATATCTATTGATAATATCTATTGAGATTGTAACCTCATCAAGACTAAACCACTGAACCGAAATGCCAAGATACAAGATATTGTGAAAACATTTTAAAAGAGTAACGGTGGACTTTCTTACCTATATTCTTCTCCATACGAAAACTACCTTTTGGAAGGGGCGACTAGAACTAAATCTTTTTTTTTTATGTAAACGACATTGCCACGGAGCAGGTCCCTTTTGTGTATCGTGTGCCTGATTTTAATAATAAACTTTTTTTTTTTTTTTTATGTGTACAGGGTATTTTTTATACAATTTATTTCACCCTGGGAATAAAGTTTGACTTTCAAAAGTGCCTTATATTATGTGCCTTTTTGAAATAAATTATTTGACTTTGACTTTACCTATAGTATTCTTATTCCTATTTTGTCAAAAGTGTTCGGAAAATGTATGCACAACAGACTTGTCGACTTTTGTAGCAATTATAACATTAAAGGAAATGAGCAGTTTGGATTACTTTCCCCTTTGAGCAAAGTCGGTGAAGTATGCTAAAAACTGCCTTGTGATGTGTGTATATATTATATAAGTACAATAAAATACCAAAAGAACTAAAATTATTAGATAAACATTAAACATAAAAAAAAAACTATATAAATGGCTGAATGGACATAATTTATATGACATTAATGATTTCTTTAAATTGAAAATATAAAATGTTTATGTAAAGGTATTAATAAAAATGTTTGTTATGTTATGTCTAATCAAAATTACTATTATTTTATTACCAATTAAACTGTGACATTCTATAGTTTACCTTTAACTCGTTATTAATTATTTTGCATGCAATTGGTATAATATTCTGTATAGCTAAACATGTGGACTGTAACAACTTTATACCATGCTTAAGGCAATTTATACAGATAGTGCAATCCACGACGACGCACCCCACTCCGCGATTACTGTACTGTAAGCAGCCGGTCGATTCTGTAAAAAACTCACCGTGAAAACTTAGGTGAAGTGAGTTTGGGTTTGCTTGGAATTGACACTATTGACAGCTCACTCCACGCTCACTTCACCGAAGTTTTCACGGTGAGATGGTTACAGAATAGCACTGCTGTACTTTAGTACAGAGCGGAGCGGAGTTTGGCGCGTCGTGGTGGATTGCACTATCTATAAAGACTTATCTAATATAATACTCGAATTAGATAATTGAAAATAAATTAAAATAAAATTGAACTAAAATTTAATAATGGAAAAGAAAACAAAAAATCATCAGTCATGATGCAGCCTGATGAGCCTTACACAGCTGGCGATATTGGTCTGTCTGCAATCATCCTTAGGATTCCGTTGCTACTGCCTCGAACTCGACGAATTAGTGAGGCTGACTTTTTGCGCATTATAGCCTAAAAGTCATCCACTCTCGCGTCGACAAACATACCCGAGGCACTGCAAAATCGAGGCAGTCGCACCAGAGCATTGAAGTTTGATTGATTATGCATTATGCACATAAATAAAATTGTTGTTATATTAGGTATCAGCGACCCGCTCCTGCTTCGCAGGGTTTTTACAACTTGACAAAACATTAAGATTTCTTAGATACATGTAACTTTAATTTAGCTTATTATAGTGTTTGTGTCGAAAAACTTGTATGACATTAATTATATTATACTTAATGTTTATTGAAGTTCTATTGATTAAAAGTAGTAATGTGACTAAAATATTTGTATGCCAATATATTGTAAGGCTAAACATGATTGGACTATAACGTAATTTGCCTTCCGGAATATAATTCTCTAAACGATAGTGAAAACCTCATCAAAATCTATTGCGTGGTTTAAAAGAACAACGTGGACATACAGAAAAACGCGAAAAGTGACTTTGTTTTGTCTTATGTATGTATAGATGAGGAACAGGGTGTAAAGTTCACTCATCCTCTATAGAAAAGGGAGGATCCTTCGAACAGACGGGTGTTGTGCCTGGTGGGCAAGTGTCCGATGATTGATGTCGGGACAGTCGTTGAGCGGGAAACTTTGCTTGCGCGATGCAGGATTTTGGGTGACGTTAGTGTGATGCGTAGTTCACATGTGGCGATATAGATGCCGCCACATTGTTTTCGACAATTTCGTTCTCCTTCATATTTTTATGTATTTTTACCCTTATTTTGATTGGGAATATTTGCCCGTAGTTAAAATCTAGTCCAAGATCTATCATATCTTGTGGGTGACGAAATGTTTTCAGAACTTTATATTTGTATTTTTTAGCCGCTTGTTGCATTTCGTCTCCAATAAATGCCGATCCAATTACTTCAATTCGAAGAGATCTCGCAACACTTGATCTGAAAAAAAAAAACTTAGTTTAAATTAAAATAATACATACTGGATATTTGAGAAGGGCCAGTAAGGGTTGAATTATAACGGGTATTCGTTCGTTTTTTTTTTTGGCAAGACTTCTTTGTAGCGGCCAGCGTACCCACGTGAACATTTGCATTGGACTCAACGTCAATGGATCCAGGTTCTTTTTACGCAATAATGGACATTTTGTATAGCAATGATGGACGTAGGAAAGTCTACCGAAGACAGAGAGAACGTTTTTAGCAATGTCAAAAGTGAGTTATGGCCGTGAGTTATGAACAGTCTGGGGCGGAATTTCCACCGAAGGAAAAACTGGCCTCTTGGTTGTGGCGGGACCACGGTTGCCACCACTAAATAGCGACCGATACATTCGTCAATTCCTAGGGGCTCATGTGATGCCTGCTGAGTTTATGGGCCAAGATTTAATTTTTATGCATGATATTACAACCCAGATAGCAATATAAACTTGAATCTGACTTGCAATAAGTTTGACATATCAAGAGTGAAAGTTTGTGCCAAACTTGACGTGGCAAGTGTATAAACTTGAGGCAAGTTTAAATCAAACTTTCTAGTTTCCCAGCAACAAGCTTGCATGATGTTTGTTTTTACAAGGTATATACAAGGTTGTCATAACAAGCTTGCATGATGTTTGTTTTTACAAGATATATAAAAGGTTGACATAACAAACCTGCATGATGTGTGTAAAATTGTGTACTTAAAATATATAATAAAGGGAAACTAAAAGAAAAATGTTTTGTACTTTAAATGATAATTTACTGAAATATTGAATGATAAAATAAAAAAATCATTTTATTTTCTGCAATGAGGCGGCGAACAGGAACAAACATCATCAATTATCAATATATTTTTTCTTTAGTCTCTCATCTCTGAAACAATGAATAAGATTATTATAACTAAGTGAATACAGCTTTGCACAATCCAACAAAAACCTGCACTAAGCACTTATGTAATTTCAATTTTACCTTCTTGTAATTCTAACTTTCGCCTGATTCAGCTAGTCACTAATTATTTCTTTGAGATTTTCTTCAGTCACATCGTAGACTTTTTTGCAGATTTCTGAAACAAAAAAAAAAAAAAATCTTATGTTATGGTTTTTTGTATACGCGATTGTGCTCTTTATTTATATACGTTAACGGATCAATTTTCCATGCAAGTATTTTTTTCCACCAAGGCTTGGAAGTTAGCAGTATTTTTTTTAGCATACGCGATTGTACTCCTTATTTGTATGAACTTACGGATCTATTTTCGATACAGAAAGAAAATACTTTAAAGTATTTCGTACCCTGGTTTTTGGCGCTGGTGTTTAAAGGTGGACGTACTTGGTAGCCATGGTACTCGGTTTTGAAAGTACGACCCATATCTACAGCCTACTATGTCCATTCCCAGGACTCTATTTCCATGCCAAATTTCGGTCAGTGAGTCGTCATAGGGGTAATTAAATTTCAGCAACAGACAGACAGAGACATTTGAGTCATGGACCATCGATTGAATAGTAATAGTAACTTAACATCTTGCGTTCTGTCTACCAGAAATTAAAAGAAACTTACCTACCTTAATTCCAAAACGCGTCACACAATTATTGCACAATGTCGCACAAACAAAAGCACATAAAATATACAATTAGGTATATTATTACACAATTTTGCGTCCAAATTCTGGGCTTACTAACTCAGACATTTTTATTTACGACATAATATGGCAAATCCAGGCAAATCGACACCGACAGTTGAGACTACAAGAGTTTTAACCGACCACCGTTAGAGACAAAACGTCAAACAGAACTACTCAAAATTTGTACGTTTGTAGGTATTGTTCCGCGGAGCTCTGCGCGCGTGGGGGCGTGGCACACCATATAGTTTGTAGCAACTTTTAGACAAACTTGATACGTCATGTTTGACATGTAAAAAAAAACAAGACTGCAGCAACATTATCACAAACTTGAAATAACATCCTTGAATTTATCAAGGTTGCAGCAATATTGTTACAAACCTACCATGTCATATTTGACGTGGCAATTCAAAATCAAAGAAAAATCAAGTTTGCAGCAAACACACTTGCTATCTGGGAAGGGCACACACGGGCGTGAATGAATTGTGCGAGAATACCTGCATGACGTTAATATCGCAGTAATGGAATGGCCTGCAAGAAGCCCTGATATCAATCCAATTGAGCACTTATGGGATGAGCTGAAGAGGCGTGTTCGAAGTAACCAACCAGCTCCAGGAACTTTGCAGGAGTTGAAGCACGTCATGGTGGTATTAATTAATTTCATGCCGGACCGCATGACGGCCGTTGGAAATATTCTTGGACGTAAAACAAGTTACTAAATAAACGTTTTCTCTATGTTGTAGTTAACTTCAAAAATTCCACGCTAATTTTGTGCCTAAGAAAGACTTAGAGATCTCGCGCACTAGACGTCCATAACCACGAGTCCAAGACACGAAACCGAAACGAATCGCGCGCAAAAAAAACGATTTGCTTGTTAAAGACAAGTATTTTAGTTAACTTATTTAGTATTGTTGGTCAGCAATCTCATTAAAACCTCCCGCATTATGAGTGGTGGGATAAATTGACATCGTAACGTTTTTGGTTCGTCCGCCATTATGAGCAACAAGCGTAAAGCACAGTACGCTGAAGAATAAAAATTATAAGTTTACGTTACAGATAGTGCAATCCACGACGACGCGCCCCATTCCGCAATTACTGTACTGTAAGCTGTACCTTAGTACGGTGCGGAGCGGAGTGGGGCGCGTCGTCGTGGATTGCACTATCTATACGGATTTTCCTGGCCAAAAAATTACAGGAAATGATAGTGAGTGACTGGCTTCGAAACCACATTTTTACCATACCATTGCAGATATTAAAGTCCGACTCTTTATTAATAACGTAGACAAAAGTGCCTCAGTGAGTGATATATCGAGTTAAATTTTAAGTAAGACTCAGGTGTCCGTACAGTTGGAAAAGGTTGTTATGAAACAGGAAAGAGAGTACAACGCCTATAACTCAAACTCAAACTCAAAGCATTTATTTCAATTAAACCATTTACAGGCACTTTTGAATTGTCAAGGAGTCAGTCAGTCAGAATATGAAGCTAGTTGCCCATTCCAAAGCGTAGGTTCCTATGGAGAAGAACGGGCAAGAAACTCCACGGACACTCTTTAAAAAAAATTATATTCTTACAAAATATTGTTTACATCATTCATGTTGAAATTATACATGTGAGAACAATGTAGAAAGACGTGTACGTAAAAAGCGTCCGTAATAAAAAAATAAAAATAAAAAAACAATTCAAAAATAAAAATAAGCCGTGGCAGATAAGAGATGACCAGTCCCTACTGATGGCGCCCGTTCACGAACATGACGCATGGATCAGCACCGTTTAGCTCAACCATTTTGAACGGAACTCGACGATCCAACACACACGCCACCACCAGCGAGACATTTGAGTGAGCATGACATACTCTTAGCCGCCAGGGCATATCGAGTCAATGAAAGACGTACCCAGTAAATGGTAGCTTTATAGAAGGTACATGGTCACAGTGCTCACACATGTGCTATGCAATTATACAATAAAAAAAAGAGATTGAAGTTATACAATTCAAAGACAGTTTTTGCAATCTTCAGCAATTCCAACACTATTTTTGAATGCTAATCAATTAGTTTATGCGCCCTTGTGGAGCTGGACCAGCGTTAAGCCAAGCATTTTTGTCAGCGATATAATCCCCAAGCTTATAATATGCTTGGCAGCATAGTGTGCGTTTTATACAAGATTTAAATTTCGTTTCATTTAGTTGTAGTAGTAGTATAAAGTTTACGTTCCGAGACATAAGTTACCAGTCTTCATGAATGACAAACTGTGGCCAGAGGGCGTTAATTTCAGGAAGTTTATTTATTTCAGAGGTATACCTACTGAAAAATTACGAGTTCCTACACCTAGTCATAATGGAACAAAGTCTAGTTAATTTCGTAAGTTTCAATTGTAAATCTATTCATAGATCTATTGACGGTGTACGATCACTTTGCACTGACTTGATAACTGTGATATTGAGAGGGAGCGTAGGGCATTGGCCGTAAGATGCAACATGCTGGCCCGCAGATTTGCAAAGTGCGATAACAATGTCAAGGTAACTCTGTTTAGGGCTTATTGCCGGACCTTTTATACCTGCAGTCTGTGGGCCAGATACACGCAGAAAACGTTTAATGCCCTGCGTGTGCAGTACAACAATGCTTTTAGGATACTGCTGTCGCTGCCTCGTTTCTGTAGCGCGTCAGGGATGTTCGCAGCAGCGCGTACAGACGATTTCTTTGCGATCATTCGTAAAAGATCCGCTTCATTACTGCGTCGGATGCGGGGTAGCGACAATGGTCTTCTGAGAATTGTTGCTAGTAAGACTGAAGGCCGCCTTATGGGGCACCTGTGCGCAGTGCATGTACTGTTGCCAGGTGTCTGTGTGAGGTGGCGTAATTAAGATATTGTGTGTTTTTAGTCTGTTATACTAACATAGGTTAAGGAATACTAACATATTTATGGGTATACATGAAAAAAGATAAATAAATAAATTGTTTAAAAAGTTAGAGCCCTTTAGACAGAAATTATGTAGAGTGGTTCGAAACAGGTATCCGGAAGTGTATTTATACGGAACTTGAAAAAAATAAAATTAATTATGTTATAAATACCTCTTTCTTATCATTTCTTTTGTAATGCCGATATTCCTGTATGGAGGCAATATAAACACACCGGATGAAGTGAGATAGTTGTACACTCTATGCCCAGTCGTATACCGAACATGTCTTTCAATTACTCTCGTATACTTTAAGAAATTTCTGAAAGACTCACCCGGATCCTGAAAAAATAAATTAAGAAATAATTAAAATACAAAAATATTATATTTTAATTGAACGAAAAAACATGGTATACTAACTAATAGGTTTATTACTCTTTTTTTTAAAATCCAATTACAGACATTTATTATATAAGTATAGACATAAAATTAGCAAAATTATATACTAACTTAACTGAAACTATTGAAAAATTAAAATAAAGCGTCGAAAAATTCATCCGCATCGCTGTCGATTGGTAATGTGCCCAAGAGACTGGCCGCATTGCCACGTTGTATGGCAATGCTTAGCCTCTGCCCAAGGTAAAAACCAGCCCTTGGGTCACGGGAAGTGTCAAATAGCCGTTTTGAGATATCATTGAGGAGGCCGTGAGCACTCGGACCTCACGGCCCGAGGGTTTCAACCCCAAACGGCTCGAAAATATAATTACCTGTAAGGTTATTATACTTACGCCGCTTGAGGTTTTCTGCAGCCGCAGCAGCAGCACCAACAAAGCACGCCGAGCCAGGAAGATGGGATGGCGCAAGAGTGTCGACACAGGTTGCATCTCACACTAAAGGCCTACCCACCTTCCATGGAGATAAAGACATGCCGTCCGGTCTCTTGCCATCGTCGCGTGCCAAGCCATTGGGTTCTAATAAAGCTGGAACGGCGGTGACAAGAGCTCGTTGGATGATGTCGTTAATGTTCGCGTGCCATGCTAAGCGACCCGCACTTCGGCTGCAAGACAGGCATGATGTCCGAGGCTGTTGACAACTTCGCCACAGTGACAGCGATGAGGAGAAAAACAAGGAGCTCCTAGTCGTAGGGAAGCAGCGAGACGGAAGGTAATGTCGTCGAGCAAAGTGCCAATGTTTGACGACGGTAGTGCATGAAGCCACAGACCCGATTCCCACCTACTCACAGCCAGCAGGCGCGCACGCTCCGCAGTGGTAGCAGACGTGTTAAGTAAATTGTTCTGTACTACTCTGCAGAGCGGCTCATCCCACCGTCTTTGGGAAGATGGATAATCGGGTAGATCTGAGTTCGGGCAAGCGAGTCTCCAGGCATCCATAGCCTCAGTGTAGCACGGCACATCAAAATCAATCAGTGTGGAGGTTTGAATTTTCCTGATTCATTTCTCAGTGCCGTGGACCGTGGATATGAAAGCCGGTAAACTAATACTAGAAATTTTACGGACGCCGAGGCCTCCCATACGAATGGGAAGAGTAGCTTGCGCCCAAGCTCGGTCGTCCATGGCCACATTTAAAATTGAAGTTAATGTGTGTCTGATAATTTGGTCCATTTTTCTAAAAGGTGAGTGTGTCCATAAATGGGAAGCGCGAAGAAAATATGTTAATTTAGGGCCGAAACAGCAGTAACGAATTAAGGTGATGGCCGAATGCATATTAATTTGTAACAATCTTTCTGAAACGTCTTTGAAATTTTGTATTTTTTCCTCAATAAAAACAGGAAAGGAATTCTCGAAGATTGGAGACCCAAGGAGACGAGAGATTTTTTCAATTATTTTAATTTCTGGAGCTATGGCGTTAAATTTTGGAAGCGTCAGTTGTCTGTCAGTACTGTCCGCTAAGTAAAGTTCACATTTCGAGAGGTTGAGATCAAGGCCAATGGAATGAAGTTCGTTTTTTAAGAAATTTAGGTCATTTAAAACAGTATCTACATCGCCTCCCAAGGTTCCATCATCAAGATATCAAACGTTAAATTTGGAATTTAGCCGTCGAATAATTGGGTAAATGGCTAAACTAAAAATCACGGGCCCGAGAGGGTCACCTTGTTGACAGCTAACAGCAGATTCCAAAAGGTTGTCCCGATACAGTAATTTAGAAGGGTGTCTGTAACATTGCCAAAGGAAACTATAGATTTGGGGTATTTCTTTTTTAGTTTCTGCCAACAAGGTGTCCCTATTAACAGAATTGAAGGCATTCTTTATGTCAACCTTCAGGATGACCTCTCCTTTACCAGAATTTAGGTAGGTTGACAAGGCGTGTACGGCAGCCTCACAGCCCCCTTTGGAGCCGTAACCTAGCTGCAGGGGCTGACATTTTTCCGAAACAGCCTCACCATAAAATTTACAACAAATCTTGGCTGCCATACGACGGTAAGAAGTGCCCACGGCAATGGGACGAATGCCACCATCCTTCTTATGCAGGGCATAGATTGGCCCCGTGTAAAACGTCTATGACGGACTCGTTCACCTTGCCAGAGAGCATGAGGTTAATCAGAGCCGTAAGCTCCTTCAAGAGCGACTCACCAGCTGTCCCAGCGCCTGAACAAATAAGGTCTTTAAGGTGCTGAGGACTCAGGCTATCGAGGCCGCCAGCAGAGCCACTCCGGAAGGAGCAGACGGCTGTGACCAACTCTCGACCTGTTATGGTGAGGGAGTGATTATCCAGATCAGGGGGGTCGGGAACAGAAAGACCATCCACTGGGGCAGGGTGTTTGCTCTCCAGAGCTGCAAGTGTGTCTGGAGAACATGGTGCCACCACATCACTACTAAAAAGAATCCTGGCTGCTCCGCTTATGTCACCTTCTCCTAACTTAGATTATACTAGATGGGATATACCTCTTGAGGAGGTATATCTTTGTGGCGGTAATTTGGAATCTAAATGAAGAGCCGAAATATTACAGTTTTCTTTAATTTGTGCAGTTAAGTGTAATGTAAGGGAAGGTGAGCAACTGTTCCCAAGCACTTTGCGAGTTCTCCCGGGCCAAGACAAACGCAACATGCTAGGTGTTGTGCCACTAAAGGTCTAGCGCCACGGGGAACTCGCTTCAAAACAGGAATAGAGTTTTTGAATTTTGAAAGTGTTTTCCAAAACGGGTCAAAAGTGGATGTAGCTGGTGTGGTTGGTATAGCTGTTGAGACAGGGTCTGAGGAGGGTGCATTTGGAGGTCTGTGCACCTTTCCAATATGCACATTCAGACCACGCTTACCTTTAAAAAACCGTGCCTGGGTAAACAGCGGACATCTCTCCAGGGTGCTCTGCAGTTGGCAGAGCCTTCACAGAGGGCTCGGGAGGGGGCTGATATGGAGTGCCAATAATGACCCCATTCCGCCTCCTCCAGGCGAACATCAACCACTGCGCCGCAGCTCAGCATCTGTTGCTCCAGAGCATGGCGCAGTGGTCGATTAACATCGCCGTCAAAATTCAAAAAAAATTCAATGCCGTGGTCGCTGAGCCGTACTTTGTCCCACCCAGGGATGACTGGGTGGAGGATCTGAGCGGCTCAGTGGCCCTAATTTCATCGGCCAACGCCCCTCGTCCTCGTTAAGTAAGTCCCCGTCCCTCGAGGCTGTTAAGAGAGGACGGGGTTGCGTTGCAGCACGGTTCGGGGAGATTTTCGTGGTAGGGGCATACTTCTCCCCGAACCGAACTCTCGCCGAGTTCCACAACTTCCTTGCGGAGTTGAGAGTCGTCGTCGTCGGGTTCTGTGCCCTCCCCGTGCTCGTCCTCGGGGACTTCAATGCCAAGAATGTGGCTTGGGGTTCCCGGTATACGGACACATGGGGCAGGATGGTGGAGGACTGGGCGCTGGAGACAGGCCTGGTCGTCCTTAACCGGGGTTCTGTCCCCACGTGTGTGCGGATGCGGGGTGAATCAGTGGTGGACATCTCGTTCGTCAGCCCCGCTCTGTCGCCACGTGTCATTGACTGGCGCGTCATGGAGGGGGTGGAGACGTATTCCGATCACCGGTAAATCTGGTTTGACGTCTCCGCCCAGACCTCGATCGCGCTGGTCCGACAGGCCCCGAGTGGGCGCTGAAGCAGCTGGACCGGGAGCTCCTCCTAGAAGCCTCGATCGTGCAGGCCTGGGTGTCATCACCGGATAGGACTGCCGACATCAATGACGAGGCGGAGTGGTTCCGGGAGGCCATGTCCGAGATATGTGACGTGGCAATGCCCCGGGTCCAGCCCGGACCCACAGGTGTACTGGTGGTCGCGACAACTGACGACACTGCGCAATGCGTGCGTTGCTGCGCGACGCCGGTACACCAGGCACCACAGGCTCCGTATCTGACCTCCGGATACGGAAGCTATTCAGGCAGAGCTGTACGAAGGGTACAGAGCGGCGAAGACCGCCCTCCAAGCGGAAGTCGCTGGAGACTCTGAACAGAGACCCGTGGGGACGCCCATACAAAATGGTGCGGGAGAAACTCCGACCATGGGCTACCCCGCTGACGCAGAGTCTCCGGCCGCAGCTTGTGGGGGACGTGGTGAGCGCTCCCTCGAGAGGGGAACATCCTCCCCGCCCATGGTTCCGCCTACTGCGGTGCCCGATGCCGACCACACCGCCGACGACGACGACGATGCTCTGGAGCTGACTGAGGTAGAGATGAGGGTGGCGGTACGTAGGCTGAATGCCAGAAATACCGCACCAGGACCCGACGGCTTACCTGGGAAAGCCTGGGTCCTGGCCTCAGAGGCTCTCGGGCCTCGACTAAGGGGACTCCTAAGAGCATGCTTGGAGAGGGGCCAGTTCCCGCTTCGTTGGAAGACGGAGAAACTGGTCCTCATCAAGAAGCCGGGGCGCCCTGCGGACTCTCCGTCCGCTTACCGGCCCATAGTGCTGCTCGACGAGGTGGGCAAGCTCTTTGAAAGAGTCATTGCAGACCGCCTCGTCGGGCGCTGGTGCGGGTGGGGCCAGATTTGACGGAGAGCCAGTTTGGTTTCCGCAGGGGGCGCTCCGCGGTGGACGCCATCATGCGCGTGCGAGCCCTCACGACGGGGGATGCGGTGGCTCGGGATGGGGTCGTCTTGGCGGTGTCTCTAGACATCGCCAACGCCTTCAATACCCTGCCCTGGAGTTGCATCAGGGAGGCAATCCGGTATCACCGGATCACCTACCTCTGTCTTGTGGTCGAGGCCTATTTGTCGGACAAGGCCATCATCTACCCCGGTCACCAGGGAGAGTGGAACCGGCGAGAGATGTCGTGCGATGTCCCACAGGGATCGGTCCTGGGGCCGCATCTGTGGGACATCGGATACGACTGGGTGCTGCGCGCCGACCTCCCCAGTGGCGTCAGCGTCGTCTGTTACGCTGACGACACGTTGGTCCTGGCGCAGGGGAGGTCGCATCAGGCGGCGGCCGAACTAGCGACACACGGGGTTGCGACAATCGTGGCCAGAATCCGGCAGTTGGGACTCGAGGTGGCCTTGCACAAGTCAGAGGCCATGTGTTTTCATGGTCCTCGGAACGCGCCACCGTTGGGTTCCCAAATAACGATAGGAGGGGTTCACATCGGCGTCGAGTTGACGATGAAGTACCTGGGACTCGTCCTCGACAGTCGGTGGAACTTCGTGGAGCATTTCCGACGTTTGGCTCCCAGACTGGAGCGGGCCGGGGCTGCCTTGAAGCGGCTCCTGTCCAATCTAGGGGATCCAAACGCCTCCTGCCGGAGGCTATACGCGGGGATCGTTCGATCGATCGAAGAGGGTTATGGCCACCCGGCTGGTCCGGGGATACCGTACGGTCTCCGGTGAGGCGGCGAGCCTCCTTGCTGGATTGCCGCCATGGGATCTAGAGGCAAAAGTCCTCGCGCATATTTGGGAGTGGCGCGAGGAGGCGAAACGCCGAACCGGACATGTTAGACTCCGATGCCGCGAGAAATCGCGGCATAGCGGACAGAGCTCCGACGGGATCTCATGGCGTCATGGAGAGTGCGATTGTCGCAACCCAGTGCTGGGCACGCCACTATTGCAGCGATAATGTCCCCTCTTTGAGGACCTCTTTGAGGCTGGAGAGGCGCCACGGCGTCCTCACCTTCCACCTGACGCAGGTCCTCACCGGACACGGCTGTTTCGGGAGGTACCTGTTTCGGATAAGGTGGGACGAAACGCCCGGGTGTCATCACTGCGTGGATCGCCCGGAGGACACGATGGAGCATACGGTGGAGGTATGCCCGGCTTGGGCAGAGCACCGCCGTGTCCTCGTGGAGGCGATCGGTGGCGGAGATCTCTCGCGTCCGGCCCTGGTCCAGGCCATGGTACGGAGCGAGAGGGCATGGGAGGCCGCCACCTCCTTCTGCGAAGCAGTAATGCTCGCGAAGGAGGAGGCGGAGCGCGTAAGGGAGAGGCGAATTTCGCGCCCTCTGCCTCAAAGAGATGTCAGCAAGTGAAGGGGTCCGATGAGACCATTGCCTGCCGGGGTTGCGGGAAAGTCCGAAAGGGATACCGTGGTCCTCTGGCATTGCACAGGCAACATAAGGAACACGGGTGGGTTTTAGTCAGTAAGAGTCTGACACGCCCTCCTGCTCCACCCAGAGCGGGATAAGTCATTTGATGATTTCCCACCCAAACAAAAAAAAAAACGTGCTCTGCAGTGATGTCGAATGTCAACTAACTAATTAGTTGCTCGAAACGAGCTCCATTTTGTTGGATACACATTTTTTTTTATTTTTCAGGAATTAATTTCTAACTTTTAATAGCGAGTTGTGAAGAATACTGAAAATCGTAGTGTGAAATCAGTTCTATTGACTCGCATAGGATATGTGGTAAATTTGGTTTTTAACATAATTAACCCGATTAAAAAAAATCTAAAGGGGTGAGGTCTGGTGATCTCGCAAGCCATCTGCTTGTGCCAGTTGTACCAACCTAGGTATTGCAATGGTTATTAACATAGGCAATGGTGATTCTGCTGTTAGGGGCCGGAGAATCATCTAGCTATAGAATCCAACTTCAACCAACAAAATGGAGGAACTAATTAGTTAGTTGATCATTTTTTTCGTTCAATTATAATAAGTTTTACTATATGATTTTATGGTTTTCCTGTCATTTAATTTATCACCTTTATTAGAGATTTGATTTGATCCTTATGATTGACCCGTGTTATTTTTTTGGATTTCAGCCGGTTCGACGCCCGAGTGTGGCAAGCGAATTTTCGAAAATCTTTAAATGCAGATTTATTTCTTTAAAAAAATAAAGGAATGTAAAAGCTATCTCCAGTACTTAGAGTACTTTCCCTCGAGGTGAGGTTCAAAAATTGACTGAATATCTAAATGCTGCTTCGAACCCCAATCCAATAGATAAGCGCAGGAGGATAGTGAGATTGGATAAAGTAAGGAATGAGTGTAACTGGTACTTACATAAATATATTAGAGGAAGTTTGAAACTGGCGTCAGTTACAAAAAAGATGATCGTTTGTCTTCTTGGTACGGGCATGCATGTGTAAAGGATGAAACATATGTAAGTAAAACTGTGATAAATTTTAATGTGGATTATGAAGGTAGAGAGGAAGGAAGGCCAAAAAAAATAGATTGATTAATGTGACAGGGATTATCACTACATATTAGAAAGTAAAGTCTAGTATCCTTTTTGTATTTCTTTTTTTGGTGGGAAATTATCAAATAACTTCTCCCGCTCTGGGCAGAGCGGGAGGGCGTGTCAGACTCTTACTGACTAAAACCCACCCGTGTTCCTTCAGTTGCCTGTATGTTGCCAGGGGCCGCGGTGTCCCTTTACGACTTTCCCGCGGCCCCAGCAGTCATCGGCCCTAGGTAAGTTGTGCTGACATCTGAGGCGCGCGTGGAATACAACGCGCCGTCGACCCGGGCCTGGTTTTTATCGGACGGTGAGCTACCTATTGCTCACCGGGCCAAGCCGGGCAGACCTCCACCGTATCCTCTGGGCGATTCACACAATGGTGACACCCGGGTGTTTCCTCCCGTCTTATCCGGAACAGAAACCTGCGGAAGGTGAGGACGCCGTGGTGCCTCTCTAGCCACTCCTCAAAGAGGGAACTTATCGCCGCAATTGTGGTGTGCCCAAAAGTCAAGTATACTGAACGCGATAAACTCAAAATCTACCGAATGGATTTTGGACGGAGTCATTTTGGCTGTTTGTGTATGTGAGTTTAAATGTTTGTAAACGCACCCACGATACAGGAGAAATGCCAAGACTGCGGCAACGATTTAAAAAAAATAACACGAGGAAGGTACAATTCAATAAAGTTTTGTGATTTTGAAACAACAAAAATTGAATTTGACAATCGCGTCTCCACGTGGTACATACTTGTTGCGCGCAATGGGGGCAGCCTCGACGTATTTTATATGGAATTTTTCACTTTTTGTAAGGAAAATATGAAAAATAATTGCCTACGTGTTGAGTATTAGGGGTGTAAGGGTTTCGTAAGGGGGTCGATATTTTCATTATTTTTGCGATAGGACACTATTTTCGAGATATAAATAAAAGAAAAGAAAATAAATATACAGTACTGTTTTTGCACCTGAAGTCGAGGTGTTCGTGTGAATTTTGGTTCATGACAACTAATAATAACCTACACTATTTTTAGTCGCGACTAAAAATGGTCAGATTTAGTTAGACAATTAAAATTTTAGGTGAAACACGTCAAATTCAGAATAGCAAAATTGACATTTTCACTCAATTTAAATCTCAGTGCCATCTTAGAGCTGTCAAACTAAACTATAGTAGTAAATTCTGACACTTTAGTCTATTTCAGAATGGGAAATCATCGTTTGACAGGAATAAACAAAATTTGGCGTTTTTTTGTCTAGTTTAGAGGCATTTGTGACAAGAGAATCGGCACCATTAATTATGTATCTATTCTTCACTATTTCAGATATTTGCAGCATTGGTTATCAAATACATAAAAAATAATACTAGTAAGTAGGATGAAAATCAGTTACATTTAAATCTATCCCACATGCCCGATGCAACCAGGATGATACGACATTACGACATAAAAAAAAAATGTAGGCATGTGCTCTGCTATCCGTGTGAAGCCGGTGCGAGTTACTAGTCTAAACTATTATTATAAACAGAAAAGATTTGATTTTTTGTAAACAAACTCAAAATTAGTGACCCGTTTAAAAAAATGTTTTCACCAGTAGAATACTACATTAACACTGAGTAACATAGGCTATAATTTATAAAAATATCACGTGGGCGAAGCCGCTGGCGGAATCTAATATAAAATGAAAAGGAGTACGTAACAGATAGCATGAACACTGAGAGAATGGAAGATGAAAACATGTTGCGTCGACCACCAGTAACATGGGCTATAGGCAGGAATATAATGATGTGGTGAGGTGAGATTAGTCATTTTAATGATATTCTTAGTCAATACGTCAAGATACTACTAGACTACATAAATAAACTGCATAGTGTTAAAGATCTTGGCGTGATACACGACAGTAAACTGATTTTTGACGAACATATAGAATCCATCATAAAGAAAGCCTCCAAAGCTATGGGATTCATAATACGAACTTGTTCTGACTTTCATTCTCTAAAACCAGTAAAGGTACTTTATTGTTCTTACGTGCGCATTACCCTTGAGTATGCTTCCCAAGTATGGAACCCCCAGTATAAATCTCGTATTGAGTTAATTCAGAGGAAATTTATTTGATACCTAGATTTCAAGGCGCAGCTGTTTTCAGACGACTATGCACACCGGTGTAAGCGTTATTACTTTTTACCATTAGAATTAAGGCGTAATATTAATGATATTTGTTTTCTTGTTAATATTGCAAATATGGAACAATCGATTGTCCCGATTTACTTCGTAAAATTTATCTTCGCACCAAAATAACCTAAGATTACGACCGTTATTACAACTACCATTTACAACGACAAATTATAGGCGTAACGCTTTTTGTATACGCAGTGTAATATTATTCAATAACCTTTTTTTTTTTTTTTTTTTTTTTGGGTGGGAAATCATCAAATGACGTCTCCCGCTCTGGGTGGAGCGGGAGGGCGTGTCAGACTCTTACTGACTAAAACCCACCCGTGTTCCTTCTGTTGCCTGTGCAATGCCAGGGGGCCACGGTATCCCTTTCGGACTTTCCCGCAACCCCGGCAGATTATTCAATATCCTGCCATCGTATTTAGAAGTTGATTTATTTTGCACGAGTGCGTTAAGAATCAGGACAATTTTGAGTAGGGAATATTTCAATGAGTGAATGTTTGTGGTTTATCACGGCTTACCTACCTTTATTCCATATCTTTTTATATCTATATATATATATATATATTTTGTTTCTGTGATCTTGTGTTTCAACATTGTAACTTATATGCGGAAGCTTGTAATTTGCAATTGTCAGATGTTTACTACTTCGTTACCATTTACGTGTATTAGTCTGTATGCTTTCTTAAAAGTGTAAAAATAAAATAAATAAATAAAATAGATACGTCTTCTTCTGCACTTACTTCGGTGAACTCCGGGAATGTATCACGTATGTTTCGAACATACAAATTATCTACTGCAACCAAAGTGCCTTCTGTGCCCGTGTAGCAACCCAACCCGACGTTCTGATCAAGGTACATCGCAATCCAATTCCTAAGAAACATCTCCGAGACTGGATCGAAGTCTGAAAGGAGTAAATTAAATCTTATTGTAGTTTAAATTCTAGATAAACGACTTAGGTATAACTACTATCTAGATACTACCGACTAGGTTTCTAGTTACACTGGAAATCGACGCCAACCTAGTTGAAAGTAGATAACGGCTTTGCAGGTGATGATCTCACTCGAAACGATGAATTTGGTCTTCTTGAAATCCTATCCCAACTTTCTCTGATTTGACGCCTAATTTGGTCGACCCATTGCCACTTCTGCAGAACTTCCTAACTGCTTACCTGATCTCCACAACCCTTACTGGATAACGTTACTGGGTAATACGATACTCCTTGGTAGGACTAGTTGTCACATTTTCGGACTTCTAACTACCCGTATCATCAACGAATGACAGTCGGGACTAACGGCTTAGAGTACTTTCCGAGGCACGGAGGGTTCTCGGAAAGCAACTTACCTAACGATGTATCCAATGACCGACCTCGGCAAGCGTAGCTTAACCAGATCGATCAAAGCCATAATTAAGTCTTTAAAAATACCGGTAGTTTATATTGATAATGATGGCATTTCTACAAAAGTAATTAAGTACGTCTCCGATTACATTAGTGAACATTTGAACTATACTCTCAATCTGTGCATAACACAAGGTACATATCCAACTAACCTAAGAAAAGCTGTAGTTGAACCATTATTAAAATAAAAAAGGATGCATGGAGACTTATTCCCATTGCGCTTGTTCCAATAATATCCAATATATATCGTCGGTCTAATTATCAGAATTTGTAAAAAATGGACTTAGGAATTCTGATAATTAGACCGAAGATATTTATATGAGTAAATACCTGGATAATCTTTGACAGAGAAACAAAAAAGCTTTCGGAAAAGAAAACCTATCAATACGACCATCTACAACTTTTTCAATAATGTTTATACGTGTTGACAATATAGAATACCTGTGTGCTCAATATATTGTGACACGACTCAAACTTTTGACTATGTGGACCACAATTTTTTTCTAAGTAAACTGGATGCCTACGGCATTAGAGGTAATGTCTTGAATTTAATAGAATCTTATTTAAAGAACAGGAAACAGTACGTTGAAGTATCTAAAATAGATTTTAAAACTAAATGTCAACGAATCTACAAGTCTGATCCTCGAACAATTACATATGGCGTACCCCAGGGTAGAGTTTTAGGACCGCCTGTATTTATAATCTATATAAATGATAAATAATAAAAGTAACAAGTAACTAATGCCGATGCCAATAAGTCACTATTTGCCGATGACAAGTCTTTGAGCATTAATAGCATAAACACTCAAAACTATAACGAAGAAATTACTAAGACAATAACCTCCATAGTACAAAGATTAGATAATAGCAATTTAGAAATAAATATTGATAAGACGAAATTAACGATGTTTAGCCAATTTCCAAACACAAAAATTAATATATACTATGACAGCCAACGCTCATCATAAGTTAACACATCTAAATTCCTAAGTTTAATAATTGACAACAAATTAGATTGTAAAAAACACACGCAGGAGCTAACCAAATAAATTAGTAAGTTTTTCTATGCTCTATAGAAACTTACCTCAGTGATGAATGTGGTCGCCTTAGTCACAGCATACTCATGGCTTGGTGGGTTCAGTTCTGAGATATGGTGTTATTTTTTGGAAGAATTCAACTAATAGGGAATCTTTAAAGCACAGAAAAAGTGCATCAGGACAATATTTGGTCACAGATTTATGCCAAGCCATTATTTTATTAAATTTAAAATATTGCTCTTCCATTTTCATATATTTTTGAGGTTACGGTATTTCTTAAGACCAATCCAAAGTTGTTTAATAAATTCAGACATTAATACCCAAAGTCGAGGGGCATAAGGGTTAGAAGGTCCCACACAGCATTAATATATAAAAGTGTAATTTGCATGGCTGCAGTCATAATTATTTAACCACATACCACGGTCAATAAAAAAATAGAACGTGAGCTTATTTATGAAACGGCTAAATCCTTACAGGTGAAAAACCATATTACAGTATTTTGGAATTTATCATACAGACAAAAATCTAATAAAAGAATATTGACATGCTAATAACATAGAATGTATTTGTTGTGCGTAAACATTTTCTATATTCACATTGGTATTGTATATTGACATTAGTACTGTCTATTGATATAGTCGTATTATTTGTTGTCAGTCTGTGTGTTGACATATACTGTATTGATATAAGTATATATATATATATATTTTTCTCTTTTTAACCGACTGTTTTCTGTTGCTATTTAATTTGTATTATGAAAATAGTGTTTCTGTATAATTTTTTGTTTATTATCCAGGCTTATTTAATTTAATTATTGAGACTTGTCTGCCTTGATTACTTTATTTCAAACATTTGTACGCCTTCTGACATAACATAAAAAAAAAAAACTTTTATTTCAGGTCTTTAACCCATATAAAATTTAAAAACAAGAATTCTACGTTTGCCATGCTTGCACTATAAATGTTACATACTATTACAGATTACTAAAACATACAAAATTATTACAGAAATTGAAATTGAATTTAGAATTATAATTCAAAATATTGAAAATGTCAAAAAATAATTTAAAAAAATGACACAAAATACTTATCAAAACAAAAAGTCACAAATGTAAAAAATAAAATTGAAAAATAAAATGTCAAAATATGTCCAAAGAAAATTTAATACTAAAGTCAAACATATTTGTTATGTGCAGGCGCTGGCATGCAGCTGCAGCCATCTCCGCAAGAAAGGAGAATCCCACCGCTCGGAAAACACGCTCAGGATCCCATTCGAGCCGCCCCTACAACGACGCAAAAGCGATGCACTCCTTTTCCGGATTATTCCGTAGAAGTCATCGGTAGCAGCATCAGCGAACATCGCCGATGCACCACAAAACCGGGGCCGCCCCAACAGAATCCTGAACGCGTTGTTGTACTGGACACGAAGAGCGTTGTACGCCCGCAGAGTGAAGTAGCAAACATAGCTAACTCTTTATTATCATTATACATATATCATTTTTATTGTACCTATGTTAAACAAATGAATTTATTGACTTATGACTTACGATTATGACTTATGATCGATCAGTCGAGTCAGCGTAGATCTTAACTAGAAGAATTTGAAGAACTCACCAAGTGCAATGCTTGGATCATCTCTGAAAAGTTGCATTATCAAATCCAGAGCCTGTTCTTTTGCTTCTGCAGTGCTCAAAACATTGATAACAAATCTGTAACCAAATAAAACAATATAAGGAAATGGTGCAATTTAGGAATCTGAAGGTAATCTGTTCCAAAAGTATATGATGAAAATTTAAACAAAAGAATCAGAACATGTACCTGTTCATGCCAATTTGTAGTATGTAGAGTCACTTATAAATACAGTGCTTTGATTTAATTATTTGAATACTTAGTTGCAATCCTAATTTTAAATCACCTTAAAGATGTTTTTCATTTGACAATTAAGGTTAATTTTATAACCTCAAATGTAGTATATGATTTTTCAATTACAATTTAATAATGTTATTCACCAATAATGTATTTTGGTAAATCATAAATACGATTCATAAACTAACACTAAAAGTATTTTAATGTTAGCATATACAAATATTGTAGGTACTAGCAGCGATCCGTCTCGATCCCATGGGAATATCGGTTTAAAACGTATCCTGTGTTAATCCAGGCTATAAACTATTTGTGTGTCAAAATCCTCACGAACATTCGCATTGCCATTCTTATCTGCCACGGCTTATTTTAATTTTTGAATTGTTTTATTTTTTATTTTTTTATTACGGACGCTTTTTACGTACACGTCTTTCTACATTGTTCTCACATGTATAATTTCAACATGAATGATGTAAACAATATTTTGTAAGAATATTTTTTTTTTTAAAAGAGTGTCCGTGGAGTTTCTTGCCGGTTCTTCTCCATAGGAACCTACGCTTTGGAATGGGCAACTAGCTTCATATTTCTGACTGACTGACTCCTTGACAATTCAAAAGTGCCTGTAAATGGTTTAATTGAAATAAATGCTTTGAGTTTTTTGAGTTTTGATTGATAATAGTAGGAGGAAATTAATTATATTTTAATAGTATTATTGTATTTATGATTGATGATATACTACGTACAAGTACATACCTACGTAAAAAATGGAAAAGCTTATTGGTTTAGTTTTTTTAACAATATTTATTGGTGAGATATAAACTTGAAATGTTCTATAATATTATATATAGGTTGTGTTTAGATTATACCTACTAATACTTATTAATCGTCTGCTTTGTCTATGTAAATTAAGTCAAAAATTATAAAAATAGTGCCCTTATGGTGGACTTATGGACTTTGTCTGTCCGTCTGTCTGTATGTCACAGCTGCTTACTTCAGGAAATGAAATGAAAATGTTTATTCTGTAAATAGGATTTATTTATTTATTATTTATTATTAATTTATAGTTAATTAAAACGGCACAGGTCCAATTACATTAATTAACATAGAATTGAGAAAAATAAAATAACAATAAAAATGAAAAACAATAATAACAATAACATAACATAAACATGTACAATACAATTCCATTCAATACGTGGATAAAATGATTAATAATTATTTGATTAAATAGTTAAATTAATTATACACGTCACAAACTAATATATAACAGTGGACACCCTCGCATATATAGGATATCGGAATCACTTTTACACGTCATATTATAAAAGGAAAATAAGCTAGACGGAGTCGCCATTTTCTATCTGACTACCCTGAGAAGAAATGGCTCTACAAAATCAGGGGTCAAAGTCATTTTTAATGTACAGACGTAATCTATGTATATCAGAACGTTCGGCCAGTCGAGATAGGGAACTGGCTGCTACTCCAGTTTTTAGTGACGATTATGTGACTCATAAATATGCCAGCCAAAGAATTTGTGACAGAACAGCTCGAAAGTTAGAAGCATTTATTTATGGCCGAACGACCTGATATCAGAACTTTCGGCCAACCTGAATCTCCATAACTGAGGACCTTAGAGAAACTGTTACTGAATAAAGATTTAGTGACGATTTGGTGACAAACAACCAATGCTTTACTTTTACTCGTATTGCCACCGATTAAAAGTAAAATGAATTTTGGTTCCTGGAACATCAGGACGTTCGGCCAACGTAATCTCCATAACTGAGGACCTGAGAGAAACCGTTAATGAATAAAGATTTAGTGACGAGACTGAAACGAATTTTTATTGCTTAATTTTTTTTTTGTGACGGCCCCTATAGTTAGTAAAATGAAAATTTAACATATAACCTCAAAACATTGGGATTATCGATTCCTCCACAAGGAAGAAGCCCAGAGAAACCGTTAATCAATAAAGATTTAGTGACGACACTGAAACGAACTTTTATTATTTATTTTTATTTTGTGACGGTCCCTAATAAATAGGAAATTGAAAATTTAACATATAACCTCAAAACATTGGGATTATCGATTTCTCCACAACGAAGAAGCCTAGAAGACTCGTAAAACCCCTGATGTGTTATAGGTTTTCAGTGCAATGGTATCAGTATTTCTGTTAATTCAAAATTAATCTATAAAAATGCACTATGGCGGATGGCGACTGAAATAGGGTGACCATGTATTCCAACGAAACAAGTATTTATCGAGTAGGTACCTATTTATCTACTGAATGAAGCCAAACACGTCGAAATAGTTGAAATAAGGTGACGATGTAGGTATTGCAACAAAATAAATAGATACGCGGACGGAGGAATATGAGAAGAAGTGTAGTTATCTAATATTTTATATAATATGCATTCTAATTAAATTGTTATAAAAAACATTAAACACACCACCATGCGTTATGGTGTTGCCTCTTTGCTTTACTTTTCATTATTTTTCTGTGTCTGTCACTGTCACATGAATAAAAATAATTGAAAGTATCGATCGAATTTCGACCGACCAATAGGCCACCACTAGTTTTACTTCATTCAGTTCATTTGTTGTAGTTATTGTATAATCTTACTGTGATTTATCTATAGAACTGTTATTTAATTTTAAAATGTGTAATGTAGTTTATCAAACTAATAATAATACTGTCGGGCCACAAGTTTCAAGTCTAATCACCTAGCAGTAAACACAAGAAGCTGTCAAATCGATATATCTTCTCTCGTGGTGAACCAATTTAACTGTAATTCTAAAAAGTACAAATTATTATGTACACTACCTACCGCTTTTTTGGATGATTGATTACAAATAAAGCATTTTTTAATTTGTGTAGGTACCTATTTATTGAAGTATTCTTGTACTTAGTAAAAATTTCCCGATTCCCAATGTCAGTCACCTTTCCAATTTCGTTTGCTTGCCAAAATAGACTCGATTAATATAACTAAAACTTCACAAGTGCAGTTCACTGGTATGCAGGCATCAGCGCAACGTTGCTTGTACAGACGCCAGCACATTAACCTACCCGAAACTGTCAAATTTTTCCAATCAAATTTGAACCTTATCTTTTAGTCATAAAGTTGAAAATCTATAAGAAATTTGACATATTGTAGTAAGTCTGTACCTATATAATTTAATAATACGACGTGTTTTGCTTCATTGTTTAGGTAATTAAGTACTCGATAAATACTTGTTTCGTTGGAATACATGGTCACCCTATTTTAGTCACCATCCGCCATAGCGTATTTTTAAAGATTAATTTTGAATTAACAGAAATACTGATACCATTGCACTGAAAACCTATAACACATCAGGGGTTTTAAGAGTCTTCTAGGCTTCTTCGTTGTGGATTAATCGATAATCCCAATGTTTTGAGGTTATATGTTAAATTTTCAATTTCCTATTTATTAGGGGCCGTCACAAAATAAAAATAAATAATAAAAGTTCGTTTCAGTGTCGTCACTAAATCTTTATTGATTAACGGTTTCTCTGGGCTTCTTCCTTGTGGAGGAATCGATAATCCCAATGTTTTGAGGTTATATGTTAAATTTTCATTTTACTAACTATAGGGGCCGTCACAAAAAAAAATTAAGCAATAAAAATTCGTTTCAGTCTCGTCACTAAATCTTTATTCATTAACGGTTTCTCTCAGGTCCTCAGTTATGGAGATTACGTTGGCCGAACGTCCTGATGTTCCAGGAACCAAAATTCATTTTACTTTTAATCGGTGGCAATACGAGTAAAAGTAAAGCATTGGTTGTTTGTCACCAAATCGTCACTAAATCTTTATTCAGTAACAGTTTCTCTAAGGTCCTCAGTTATGGAGATTCAGGTTGGCCGAAAGTTCTGATATCAGGTCGTTCGGCCATAAATAAATGCTTCTAACTTTCGAGCTGTTCTGTCACAAATTCTTTGGCTGGCATATTTATGAGTCACATAATCGTCACTAAAAACTGGAGTAGCAGCCAGTTCCCTATCTCGACTGGCCGAACGTTCTGATATACATCGTAATCTTGGTCAGATCATGTGAGGACCATGTAGTAACCACACAGTTTTGAGTGAACCTGTCCAGTCAGTGCAAGCATTTGTCAGTACCTAATTGTGTACATAGGTCAACTCAGAACTTACGAGCTCGAAGAACAATACCAAAGAAAGGACAGCTAGGTAGGCCGCGTAAAGTACTCAAACTGCCAGATCCTCATTAAGACAAATTGTCTTAATGATCACATTCACGCAATAATTAAACACTATACAATACTACTTCAACACAGTTTGGTTTATTCACTAAATTTTACAAGGAAAAATGCGCGGGAATCACCGGACGAAGCATGCCACACCTTATCAGCACGAACACATAATTAACAACACAATTAAACAAAACAATATTGTGATTAAATCATAGTTTTAACTCACTGCTCAGCATTTTGTCCCGTGAAATACGAAAACACGTTTAGATGGAAATTTGGGTTATGCGGTCTTCTCCAGTTAGCAATCATTTTAATTCACACACTTGAGACAACTGCACTGAAAGAAAGCAGACAAGAAAATGGCGCGCTGCACTGCACGGCGTTATCATTTTTATCATCACTGCAGTTCTAGAATAATCTGGTGAAGATGACAACACTGAACCTATGGAAGAAACATTCTCAGCCATAATTTAATCAAGTTTTTTTTTTTAATAATAACTAAAACTGCTTCCACTTTGCACTGTATCGGTTTATGCAATGACGATAAGGTTGAATTGTGCATGTTATCAGCATGCTCCGAAGTGCTTACATTGATAAAGTAGGTAAACTATTATTTATCAAACACACAATAAAAATAAAAAACACTTTTTTGTTTGTCCAACTGCTGCCAATTTCTTTTTTTTTATTTTATTGTTTAGTGCCTGGGCGACCGAGGTGTGCTGTGGTGAAAATAGAGAATGCTCCAGAGAATGCTCCTTTAATAGTATAGGCAATTTATGTATAGTACATACTAATTCCAGGCTGCCATGATAGTACTTACTAATTCCATGCTGCCATGTCATTTTATGAAGGTAGCCATCTTTTTCTAATCTTTGGGCGGCGAGTTCTGCTCGGGTGAAAATACGGAGAAAACGAATTTTTCCAGATATAAGACCAAACGATCGATCGATTTTTCGCCCCCGTAAACCCCTATATTGTAACTTTCATCGAAATCGTTAGAGCCGTTTTCGACACACATATATAAATATTGCTCGTTTAATATTATAGTATAAGATGAATGGGTATTTACCACACGCCAGCGCAACTCACTTTTAATCCAAATGATTTTGAAGGATATTGCTAATCTATTGCTTCTTATTTACGAAAAAAATATCGGCTCAACAACGTATAAAACGCAATGAATGTTGTTGAACTGTCTAAATGAAAGCCATTGCTACTGTAACTGTGTTACGAAATTATCCCGCTGAATATACCTGTTTTTTTTTTCAAAAGAGTGTCTTATCTATAATAAAAATATGTGCACCAATACAATATAAACATATTTTAAGTGTCACTTATTATTAATGCATTACCAAAGTTTTTTGACACACTATGACAATTTAATGTCAATTACAATACGATTAAGCATCAATTAACCTCCGATTATGAAATAAGAATGTCATTATTTACAATCAGTAGACCCGAAGGAGCCTCGCAACGGGGCCGCGGGGCTCCTATTTTTGTCTGCAGGGTTAAACGAACCTAACAAGAATGGGTGACATCCCCTTAGGTCTTAACCTTTCCGTGCTGGGTTGTCTCGAGTTCCCAAGCTCGCTTCGCTCTCTCTATGTACTCGCTGACGGCGAAAAACTGACGGCTCAAACAGTCGACTATGATTACTTATAAGTTTATAACCTATCAATATAAGCAAGCAATATAATTTAAGTATCCGCACTAAGTATGTTATATATGGTCCCATTAAAATAGATGGACGACAAACTTTTAGAAATCATTCAGACCACCAAAATAAGGACAGTAGTAAAACATTAAGAAAAACGCATTAGATACTTACAAGAAAAATAAATCAGCTAACGAAAATACGCTAAAAATGTTGATGACCCAATGCTATTTATTACTTTAGGTCTAAATAAAATCACTTTAATCAGTGTTTTTTTTTTGCTTGGATATCTTTGCTTAGACGTACTGAACGCTGTGTTAAAATGTGTCCATCTATTTTAATGTGACCTTGTATATAAATAAACTTAATTTTATTTTGTCTGGTCTGTTCCCGACAAACGTGAAAACAATTTTGTGGGGCATAGTTTTAAGTTTAAGATTGTTTTGAACTTTTAATAAATAAATAAACATAGCATACAAAAATTAAGTTTCATGGCTCATTCTCTAACTGTATTGATGAGACAGTTAGAGAATGAGCCATGAAACTTAATTTCCCCAGCCTATTTAGGCACAAAAGTTCCCTTTAGACATGATATAGACAAAAAAGGACGTGGGTAGAGACTGGCCTAGAATTAGACAACTGATCATATTTAAAATCGCACCACAGCTTTAGTTAGTTGGCAAAAAATTGCAGGAAATATTTCAATTTAAAAGATAATTATTTTGATTCAAGTATTCGGGGAGATATTTATGTTGCAAGTTTTGTTATTATTATGGTAATTGAGCATGTTTATTGAAAGAATTGATATGATTTCACTTGTATTTTTAGAATATACAATATTAAAATGAACATGATATTTAATACTTGATTAATGTATAAATTTTATTTTTATATATTTAATTCACGTCTTAAAAGTATGTAATGGCAGCACCTTCGTTATCTGTCATAAATATTGTCACTGTCCGTTGAA
Source organism: Xanthia togata (assembly GCA_963853775.1). Lineage (NCBI taxonomy): Eukaryota > Metazoa > Arthropoda > Insecta > Lepidoptera > Noctuidae > Xanthia > Xanthia togata. The sequence goes on along the minus strand of OY970817.1, from coordinate 4,642,339 downwards.
GCATTTGTCATAAGTTATTAATAACCCCCGACGCAAAACGAGGATTCTCGCCACGGTGTCAATTTTTAGCTGTTTTTTGAGTGATTGTTGATTTTTTTGTGGACTTGTTACTATTTAAGTGTATTGTTCTTGTGTTTGTTACGGTTTGTATTGTGATTGTCCTTTTTAAGTCTCGTAGCATCCAAGATGGATGAGAATAAACCCCCTGACCCTGACCCCCCAGATATTTCAAGTTCCTTAACTCCCATTTCTTCGAATCCTCTTGCTCAATTCGCGGATTTTGTCTGTAGCGTTACAATCCCAGTAGAACTCACGCAAACGTCCGAGTGATGAAAAAACCCTGACACCTACCTTTAAATAACAAAAAAGCCAAATCGGACGTATTAAATACTCCGTTTTTGATAAGGCCCCTTACGTTGTCCACGTATCTCGTATAGAGACTCAACAAAATGCTGGTACCACCCTACATCCCGTAAATTTTGGTAAGTTATCAACAACAACATTGCGAACATTGTTCGTGGTGGTGTTAACAGACTTGGTAGAAGCCGTGTGTCCGTAGAATTTACTTCCCCCCAGGATGCTAACTTTTTTCGTAAATGGTTTGTTGTAATCCCTACTTTTAATATCACAAGGATGGGTGTTGTTACCGGTGTTCGCTCAGATATTACGGAAGAAGAAGCCTTAACATATTTAACTGTGCCTTCAGGCTGCGGGAAAATACTGAAAGTCCGCCGTATCAATCGCAAAAAGATGGGATTATAGAGTGGAAAGCCACCGAAACATGTGTTCTTACGTTTGACGTCAAGTTCTACCAAATAGGATTTACTGCTGTTACACATCCCTCCCTGTTGAGCAGTACATATACCCGACAATTCAATGCCGCAAGTGTTGTTTATTTGGACATGTGGCGAACGTTTGCAGGTCTAAACCACGCTGCAGTAAAAGTGGCCACGATCACCCTGGTAATGGTTGAAACATTTCTGAGGGCGATTCCTTCTGTGTGCTTTGCTCGGTTAATTATTTCGCTAATAGCAGGTCATGCCCCGAGCATGGTAGACAGAATGCCATTAAGACTGTAATGGCTGAAAAATGCATTCTTTATATTGAGGCTAACAAAATTTTCCTACAGCTTCCCGTAATTATGCAAATGCCACCAAGACTCCTATCTCTCAGTCATATCGAAAAGCTGTGACACTTGAACCCAGGACCCATGCACCTCTTTCCCCATCTTATGAAAAAGCTGCTCATCAGCAGATAGTTAGTTCTCCTCAACCTTCACAGCATAATGGCTGCGCTCTGAATTACAATAATGTCTCTTCAAATAATACCAGTTCTATAATTGAACTACTTATACAACTTTTACCTACTGTTATTTCTTCTTCTTCTTACAATTCCCAAACACCGTCCAACGTTGCCGTTCAACTTATTTCTCTACTTATACAAATTAAAAATGGCGTCTCGCCAAGTATTCCTTTAGTTGAATGTGAGGAGCGTGTGGCATAAAAAGCACGACCTCATATTTCTTTTAAATAAATACAAGCCATTGGTTTGTTCCATAGCTGAGACTTGGCTCACCCCAAGTCTTAGCTTTTGTATGCCACACTTCAATATTCTCAGATGTGACAGACCTGATGGCTATGGAGGATCGGCTCTCCTAGTCAACAATCGGGTCCCTCTTTTGCCTTTCCCTTTACCTTCGCTCACAGGTAACATGAGTATTGTAGCGGGACGTGTGGAAGGCGTTACAGTGTTTTCAATATACATTGCTCACCCTCATCATGACTTTTTTGCTATTTTAAAAAACTTATTTTCTAATGTACATAGACCAGTTTTAGTCATTGGTGACTTCAACTGCCACCATTACAGGTGGGGATAAGAACGCTGTGATGCCTTTGGTGCAGCTTTGGTTGAGATCTTGGATGACCTGGATCTCTGCATTCTGAATAATGGTTGCCCAACACGTAGATCTCCTCCCGATCAACAAAAGAGTTGTGTTGATTTAACATTTTGTTCGGTTGAGTTGGCAGCTTCGATCCATTGGGAATGTACAACCTTGTATGCATGGTAGTGACCATTATCCTATTGTCATATCATTGGTTAATAATAAGGCTTTTTTAGAGAAAACTTCCCCTCCCCTTTTGAAATATAACCTATTCAAACCAGACTGGGCAACATTTTGTTCATTATTGGAGGAGAAAATTGATGTTCTTCCAAATTTAAATTCAAATTTATTAGATCCTTCTGGTCAACGCCATGACAAAGGCCGTTATGAAGGATTTGTTACTGCCATTACCTCCAGTGCAGATTCCTGCTTTCCACTGAAAAACAGTGCTCGTGGCAAAATACCTTCACCTCCATGGTGGGATCCAGAGTGCACTTCTGCAATCAGGGATAGAGATGAGGCCGAGGAGTGCTTCAATGCAGATATGAGCACCGAAAATTTATTAACATATTTGCGGCTTAATGCTAGAACTAAACGTCACCTCCGCAAGAAGCAACGTACTGGTTGGGTTAGATTCTGTACCTCCTTATCTCCCTCTACTCCATTCTCGGTGGTCTAGAGAACCATCAACAGCTTTAGACGCGGGTGCTCCTCATCAGTCTCTTCACCAATCTTTAGGGAAACAGCTGACCTTTTTTTTGACAAAATTGCTCCACCATACCTTGCTCCACCACCACTTTCTCTTCTGAATGTCCCAATGTATCCTTGCATAATGTTTCGGAGGATACTTTTGATGTGCATTTACTTTGGGAGAACTGAATGTGGTACTCAGACATGTCCGGGACTCAGCCCCTGGTATTGACGGTGTGCCATATTTTTTTATTGTTCATTCTGGAGATAAAGCTAAACTCTACTTCCTTGGGTTCCAGATCAGTGAAAGTTACAGATTATTATTCCTTTATTGAAGCCAGGCAAACATGTAGATGATCCGAATGGCTTTAGACCAATTGCTTTGTTCTCGGTCTTGGCCAAACTAATGGAACACCTGATTAAAAATCGTCTTGAATGGTTAGTTGAATCGAGAGGTTTACTGCCGAACTTGCAATTTGGTTTCAGGAAAGGGCTCGGCACCATGGATAGTGTTGGCGTTTTAATTACAGATATTCGCTTATAATTCTTTAAAAACCAATCCGTTGTTGCCGCTTTCCTTAATATCTCCTCTGCATACGACAACGTTCTTCTTCCCGTACTCAGGTAGAAACTGCAACAGCTGAGTCTCCAGATGAGGATGATCGAATGCATCTGTGGACTTCTTGTGTCTCGCTTCTTGGTTCTGAGGGTCCAAGGCGAGGATTTCGATGAAAGGCAGACTTGGAAGGGTCTCCCACAAGGCTCAGGTCTGAGCCCCCTTCTTTATAACTTATATACAGTGGACATTGGCTCCTGCCTAAATAATAACTGTCACATCCTCCAGTATGTTGACGACTTAGTCTTGTATGTGACAGATATCTCCATCGTAGACGCTGCGTCATCTTTATGCGTCTCTCTGGACTCTTTGAATCATTGGTTTTAAGCCACGGTTTGTCAAAAAGCTCGGCAGTAATTTACTCTCGAAAAAGACTGATCCCCTTCATTTCATTGGACATTTTAGCTCCTAATATCCCGTTAGTTAATAAAGTAAAATGTTCTCACCACAATATTGAAAAGTCATAATTTTCACGGACTCTCTTAGCTGTTTGCAAGCTTTAGTACAAAACCCCTTCAAAAGTAAATTGCACATCTCCCTTGTTTTAAAAATTAAAAAGTCTCTATTATCTTGTACTAGCAATCAAAAATAGGTTCAGTTAGTTTGGATACCTAGTCATTGTGGCATTAGGGGCAATGAGTGCGCTGATGCTCTGGCCAAAGATGCTTGCTCATCAGCAGTAGCTGATCTGAGCCATAATACTCATCAGGGGTATGACTTGCTAAGCCTTCCACAAGCTAAGCTCCAATCGACCTGGCAGGAACAGTGGAATAACTCTGAAAGAAAAAAGGGCAGGTTTTATTATGCAGTACCTACAACCAACAATAAAGTCAAAACCTTGGTTCTACAGTTCCAAAAAAGTTTCCAAAACTGTTATATCCGTCCTTTGTCGTATTCGCCTGGAGTTTTGTTGTACCCCTGTGTTCTTGCAAAAAATCCGGGTTAGGGACTCCTCTCTCTGCGAGTGTGGGTGGAGTCGTGGCGCTGATGACTTTCATCCGTCACAATAACATAAAACTGTAAATTATTCTGTGTGTGGTGTGCGTATATTTTATGTATGACGAATAAAGCCCGTAACTGAGGAATAAAGTTAACTGTCTCTTCAAGCCTCGGTTAGTACGTTATTCTAGGGAATAAAATAATAATGTTTTGACGTTTGTTTTGTTTGGGCTTTTAATGTGCTTTGCCTGTGTGTGTTTTCGTGCTCTTTTATTGTTGAAATAATGGATGCTTTTGATTGAATTGACGATAGTTTTTTTAAATGTCTCCAAATATATCACTTTTCTTACATTTTCGGGACGAAATTATTTAACAATTTAAAACCTTTAGGCTCAACTTTTAGTACCAAGTCGAAAACACAATTAACACATATAGAATTTGTTTTTAATTGATCATTTTGCAACTAAATACCTACGTGCCCTCCTATAAACGTAGCTAAAAACAACAACAACAAAAAAGGTCGCCATAATTGCTGACTATCTGTGGATCTAAACAAAAGATAAGAAATCTCGTCAAAATGTCAAACATACGTTTTGTTTGTATTCTTGTCTTACACGTTGAATACTGTATCTGTGAATCTCGCTTGCACATGACAGTGTGAAGTTGGTTAACAAAGACAACAGTTAACTATTCTTCAGTTATTATACGATTGAAAAATTTAAAATATTTATTCGCCTGTTATACAGCCAGATAATTTTATACGCTAGATAACTATTCAACGATTTAACTGAGGATTGAAAAATCGGCCCTAAACCGAATAAACTTTGTCAGGAGAAATAACGATAGGTAGAGGAGAAATAACGATAGGTAGAGGAGAAAACAAATCCAGCAAATCAGCGCTGCAAATATTCTGCCAACTTTTCACGAATATGTTGACGTGCCTTTAACTACTACTATTATTGTAGTTTGATTCAAAGGAGATGTGAGAGTTTGATTCATTAGGAGTCAGTCAAATGGACTCTTGGGCGTGAATGCTAAACTTAGTATTTATTTTGTTATTTTCTTTGTATTACCAAAGTCAGAGCATATTTTTGATCTCAAAATTTTGAAATATATTTTTATAACAACGCAAACAACAACTGCGTGCTGGCCACGCTCGCGGGAAGGCTTGATTGTGCCATCATTACACACTGTTGCGGCACGTGGCACGCTTGGAAGTATAAAAATTATATTTCCAAGCGCGTTACGTGTCGCTTTCATTCTTTCTTTTGATGACGAACAATTTAACCTAATTGTATGTGTAAATTTTAATTTAATTTAAGTTTTAATTTTATTTTATTTGTAAATGGTATGATTATGTTATTAATTATCTATTATTTTTTAGTCTATGTTACTTGAATTAAACGCTTTGAATTTGAACTTATATTTTTTGACAGAGCAAGTTTTGTATCACTTCCTAGGTTCCCCAATTTTAGAAGACAGCTTTCCTTCTTTCATCGACGAAAAAATCAAAAACTTCAACGACATTTCGGACAGACTCTCCAAAATTAATTTACATTCGGCATTCACCCTGATCAGATACTGTTGTTTTGGTCCAAATTTTATATATTTTTTACGCTCTTCCCCTTTATGGAAGCAGTCACACCTCTTGGACAAAATTGACCAAATTATTCGCAGCACACTATCATCCATTTTAAATGTGGCCTTGGACGACCGAGCGTGGCTACAAGCCACACTACAAATTCGTTTTGGTGGCCTCGGCGTCCGCAAAATTACCAGTATTAGCTTACCCGCGTTCCTGTCCTCTGTCCGCAGCACTGAAAAGTTGACCAGCAAAATTTTAGCCCCCTGCCTGGTTTACTCTGAAGTGCCTTGCTTGACCGATGCGGAGAACGCCTGGAAATCGGCTTGCCCGAATACAGATCGGCCCGTGAACCCATCTTCCCAGAGACAGTGGGATGAGCCGCTCTGCAGGTTGGTACGGAATAATCTTATTAATACGTCCACCAATACTGCTGAGCGTGCCCGCCTGCTGGCTGTGGGTGAGTGGGAGTCGGGCCTCTGGCTTCAGGCGCTACCATCACCCAACATAGGCACTATGCTGGGTGATACCACCTTCCGGCTCGCTACCTGTCTGCGTCTGGGCGCTCCTTGTGTGGCTCCGCATCGCTGCCGATGCGGTGAAGGTGTCGACTGTCTCGGACACCATGGCCTATCCTGCAGTAAGAGCGCAGGCCGGATAGCACGGCACGTCAGCATCAATGACATCATCCGTCGTGCTCTTGTCACCGCCGGAGTGCCAGCTGTTTTAGAACCCAATGGTTTGGCACGCGACGATGGGAAGAGACCAGACGGAATGACCATAATGCCTTGGAAGGTAGGTAGGCCTTTGGTGTGGGATGCAACGTGCGTCGACACCCTTGCGCCATCCCATCTTCCTAGCACGGCGGGCTGTGCTGGGGTTGCTGCTGCAGGTGCAGAAAACCTCAAACGGCGCAAATACTCCAATCTTACTGTTGGACTTATATGTTTGAGCCGTTTGGGGTTGAAACACTAGGGCCATGGGGTCCGAGTGCCCACTTAGTTTTTCAAGACATCGCCAAGCGGCTGGTCGACTCGTCACGTGACCAGAGGGCTGGCCTATTCTTTGGCCAAAGAATCAGCATTGCCATTCAACGTGGCACTGCAGCCAGCCTTTTGGGCACTTTTCCTGTTGACAGCGATGCGGAAGAATTTTTTGATGCCCTATAATTATCCCTCCCCCCCCACTTTTTATGTAATATATACTTGTACATATTATTAATATTATTATTTTAAGTCTATTAGTTTTGTATTTATTTACCTACATTCTTTTGATCTCAACACGATGCTCAACAAAAATTAAGAACGTAATAAACGTTAATGGTAACGTTTTTTCATTTGATTTTGTTTTTTATTTAAGTGGCTGGCTATCTATCAAACATCCAATCTTTACCTACAAAGTAAACATTATTAATGGCTAACGACAAAATAGCTAAAAACTTGAAAATTTATAAATTAGTAGGTATCTATTGATAAGAACTGGCCCGCAATGGCAGTGCACAGACGTGAACATGAAAAGTATTTGCGTTGGTGCAGTGAAAATGTGTTTTATAGACTTCTTCATAAACCATAGGTGAGGTGGAAGAATACTTAATTGAAACAATCCTTGATGGAGAATTGAAGCTGCTTGCGTGGAACAGTTGTTGCGTGTAGGGCAGCGGAGCGTAGAGTAAATGTTTTGGCAATCGGGATATCTCGAATCGTCCGCGAAGGCTCCACAGCTGGCGACAGTTAAGCACGATTTACTAAGCTCATGTGAGTGGTGGCCAACCACTGGTTGCTATGTTTATTTCTGTAGGCGCGCCGCGACGCTAGTACTTACATACATAGCGCCTCTTTCTTCACGGTATCTCTGAGTTCTGTCCCAGACGGGGACGACACGGATAGGGTGAGTAGCTCCTCCTCACCCCGCTCTCAGAGCTAGCCAGTCACGTTCCGAAGTAAGAAGCTGCTTGTGTGTTTGTGAGCAATATTGTAACATTGTGGGGACAGGCGGCACCCGATGTGCGGTCCATGGCCCTGTACGGGGCACCGGTGTGGGCGCGTTCATTGAGGCGGCGGCCTGCCCGCCGGTTGAACGCGTCCCAGAGGGTCATGGCCACCCGGCTGGTCCGGGGATACCGCACGGTCTCCGGTGAGGCTGCGAGCCTCCTTGCTGGATTGCCACCATGGGATCTGGAGGCAAAAGTCCTCGCGCATATTTGGGAGTGGCGCGAGAAATCGCGGCACAGCGGACAGAGCTCCGACGGGATCTCATGGCGGCATGGAGAGTGCGATTGTCGCAACCCAGTGCTGGGCACGCCACTATTGCGGCGATAACTCCCCTCTTTGAGGAGTGGCTGGAGAGGCGCCACGGCGTCCTCACCTTCCGACTGACGCAGGTCCTCACCGGACACGGCTGTTTCGGGAGGTACCTGTTTCGGATAAGGCGGGAGGAAGCGCCCGGGTGTCATCACTGCGTGGATCGCCCGGAGGACACTGTGGAGCATACGGTGGAGGTATGCACGGCTTGGGCAGAGCGCCGCCGTGTCCTCGTGGAGGCGATCGGTGGCGGGGATCTCTCGCGTCCGGCCCTGGTCCAGGCCATGGTATGGAGCGAGAGGGCATGGTAGGCCGTCACCTCCTTCTTCGAAGCAGTAATGCTTGCAAAGGAGGAGGCGGAGCGCGTGAGGGAGAGGCAAATTTCGCGCCCTCACGCCCCTAGCCGCCGCAGGAGAAGACGCCCTGGGCGTCGGGAATCCATAGCCGATTCCCGGCCACCGTAGGCGCGGGCTTGCGGACGGTGAGCAATGGGTAGCTCGCCGTCCGGCAAGGACCAAGCCCGGGTCGACGGCGCGTTGTGTTCCACGCGCGCCTCAAAGAGTGTCAGCGAGTGAAGTGGTCCGATGAGACCATTGCCTGCCGGGGTTGCGGGAAAGTCCGAAAGGGATACCATGGCCCCCTGGCATTGCACAGGCAAGAGAAGGAACACGGGTGGGTTTTAGTCAGTAAGAGTCTGACACGCCCTCCCGCTCCACCCAGAGCGGAGAAGTAATTTGATGATTTCCCACCCAAAAAAAAAAAAAAAAAAAAAGGCGGCACCCGATAAGGCAAGGAGGGTGTGGGTTAGAAAGGGACAGAGGATGTGTGAGTGACATAGTATAAGGATTTTTATTGCATACTAATTAATATTATTCCAAGGTTGTCTCGAAGAGATCGCAGAAAGCGATAAAAATAAAATAAAAAATAAAATAAAATTTATTGGAATAATAATAAGTTACAAAAGTGTACAAATGGTTCAGTAGTATACATATTAATCTAGGCCTATAATAGTATTATAATAATCTGGATAAAAACTATGGTATGACAAATGTATAAGATTACAGTTGCATATAAAAATAGAATAGTGTAGTGCGTTGCCCGATTTAGGTTTATTTAAACCTGTGTTTCAGGCCATCTCTACGACGACGGTAGTTTCGAAATAGAACCTTGAATTAAATTAACATAATATATTTTAAATATCTAAGCAGAAACAATATTTTGCGAAACCTTATTAACTAGGCATAAAGGATATATTTATATCTAAAACTAAAATTATTATAAATATTAGGTTAGGTAATTACAGTCTAGTCAGCTACTCTATGTCAGCACCTCTAGTAGTTTTTCCGTGTCTGCGTAATTTAGTTTTGCTAAATAATCGACTAACATTATACTACACCTATTATAACTTACATTATATATCTTGAGCAATTTGTTCAATTTATTATATAAGAAAGGTCCTAGAAATAAATAAAATCTTTTAATGAATGCATGTTTAGTCGGAGGATTTGTGCAAACCAGATCCTTTCTTCTCTTGTCTGCAGGTACTGGTTTAAAATCTAGTTCAGTGTGTTGCAGTAAAACTATACTTAAAACAAATACACTCGAGAGCAATGAATCCGGGTCACTTAAAGAATCCTAAAAATCTCGGAAACTAAAACTGCTAGGTTAATGCAATAAATTGTATTTAATAGACAATGTAATACTCCTTAAATGAAGGTATTAAAACTTCTTAGTTATTGTAAAGTTATATCATAAAAATATCAAATTTGAAAAAGGGCCACTTTCGAAGATGGAACTACGAAATTACAGCATTTGGTTTTGCTTTTGTTTGTAATCTGTCATTTATGTGGGTACATAAACCTTGTTGATAGTGCTCTATATTCATTATTCAAGCTGAAATTATGTCGCTTACGCCTGAAGAATGCACCAGAATACTTACAATGCTGGAAACCGGCCGGAGTCAGCGCGATACAGCCAGGACTGTCGGTGTGTCGCTGTCAACAGTACAAAGAGTTCTCCGACGTTACAAAGAAACTGGTTCTAACCTACGCAGACCAGGAACGGGCAGAACCAGGTGTACAGTCTGTTGTCAACATTATCTGACCCACCCTAAAAACAAACGAATGTGGACCCTGTGCTTGTAACATTAAGGTTTATTCAATTTATATGAGCATATCAGACTAGTTAGTCGATGAACAAATAAAATAATAATACAGACACGCAAATTTGATCTTTAACACGTAACGTTAAGGTAAACCCACCCAACATTGTCGGAGCCACCGGCATTATGAATCATTTTGTTATGCTATTTTAATCATTATCTCGTTGACATTAAAGTTGAAAAGCTTTTAAGTCACACTACATAATTACAACCCAATCTTTAATTCCGCACGTTTCTAACAAGTGCTTGTGGCTTAGCGGTTTGATGCTGGATTGGCGACGAACAACATGTCGGTTCAAAAACACAGTCCACCTATTATCAGTTCCTTTTTTAATAAATAAAAACACACATGATAATAAAAAAACTACATAAAACAGAAAATAAAAAATTCTAAAGAGACGTTGTTTTTGCAATATAGTAAGACAAGGTAAAATATGTTTGCGCGTAGTCACTGCATACCCTTAGGTTTTATAATGAATACGAATATTTATTTTTCAACTACCCACTTATTACAAATTATGCGAAAATATTACCATTTTAGAAAGTTTATATTTGAAGGTTATCCGTCTATAGTTCTTTACAATAAACAAGAAATGGTTTTGTAATAAATTCTAAATTAAAAGCAAAACAATTATTTTGTCGCAGGATTTGATCTCGCAACTTGTTTTTCCCAGTCTTATATTCAGACCACGAGACCAGAATTACTTGAAGATAGTTATTAAAATAAGTTATTACACTAATTATATTATAACAAGTAGTTATAACATATAACCTAACGCTAACGTTTTAAAGATCAAATTTGCGTGTCTGTATTATTATTGTATTTGTTCATCAAGCCGTCGCGTCGCTTGTCTGTTAAGCTCATTTAAATTGAATAAACCTTATTGTTAATGTCAGAGGGTCCAAATTCGTTTGTTTTTAGGGTGGGTCAGATAATATTGACAACAGACTGTACCACAGCACGAGAAGACCGATACTTGGTGAACACCATGCTTCGAAATCGCTTTCTTACAGGAACTGAACTCACAAATCAGTTTCGACGCCTCGGAGGAAGTAACCCAAGTGCATGGACAGTAAGACGTCGGCTTGCTGAATCTAACTTAAAACCCCTTAGACCTGCAAACGGCCCTAAACTGGAGCGTGGGCATCGTATTTCAAGACTAAGATATGCCCAGAACCACGTAAATTGGAGTATTGAAGATTGGTCAAAAGTTATGTTCTCCGACGAATCAAAATTTATGCTCTACAAGCACGATGGAAGACACAGAGTGTATCGAAGACCAGGGGAAAGATTCAAGCAAGCATGCATCGAAGAAAAAGTAGCCTACGGTGGTGGGTCTGTACTTGTGTGGGCCGGAATTTCTTCTGAAAGTCGCACAGAGCTGGTGATCATAGAAAACGGCTCTTTAACTAGCGAAAGATATGTGGAAGAAATCCTCAATGATCACGTTGGTCCATTTATGGTCAATTTAGGTGAGGATGCTATATTTATGCATGACAATGCCCGACCTCATACAGGTAGGATTGTGAATGACTACCTTCAAGAGATGAACATTACTCGTATGGAGTGGCCAGCGCGCAGCCCGGATATCAACCCGATCGAGCATGCTTGGGACGAGCTAGGCAGATGCGTAAAACAACGAAACCCTCCCGAAATCACGCTTCGTGAGCTCAAAATTGCTCTCACAGAGGAATGGGAGAATATTCCCCAAAATCGTATAAGGAACTTGGTGTACAGCATGCCAAACCGCGTAAACGCAGTAATGGAAGCACGAGGAGGCAATACGAAGTATTAAAATTCAAGAAAATCGTAATAAAGTTCAAAAATTTCATGTTTCCTATTTTTGTTTTAAGGAGAGATCAGCAGTTTTTTTCTTTATGTAATTTTGTGTTAATAAAATGTATGGTGACTCATATTTTTTTTACTTTCATTTAAGGAGTATTACATTGTCTATTAAATACAATTTATTGCATTAACCTATCATTTTTAGTTTCCGAGATTTTTAACATTCTTTAAGTGACCCGGATTCATTGCTCTCGAGTGTAGTTGTCGAACTGTTAGCACCTTGCATGCCATATAAAGCTGGTGTGTAGGAAATCTGAATGGGCGACAGGTGGCAACTTTAAGAATTGCTCTTTGTGCACGTTCTAGGGATAGTAAACTTGATTTTGCGGCACCACCCCAGGAAGTTATGCAGTAGGTAAGGATAGATTGACACAAAGCCAAGTAAACCTGTTTAATTAATTTAAAGTCGGCTATGTCCCGTAAACTCTTAAAAATGTATATTAATTTCCGCACTCTAGTGCATAATAAATCAATGTGTTTACGGAAGTTTAGATTTGTGTCAATTGTGACGCCTAGATATTTGATATGGTCGGCTTTAGTTAAACTGGGACAAGTGCATGCTGTGTCAGCGTATGTATTACAATTGTGCGCGTGAATGTTTTGGTTAGTAAGCGTCGGGTTAGTATTTCTCATTTCAAATAGAATAAATTTGGTTTTATCTGAATTTAACGTTAATAGATTGTTATGTAGCCAATTACACACAGTATCAAAACCATTCTGAGCTAGTTCATAGACCTCAGCTCTTGATTTTCCTGAGAATAGTAAAGCTGTGTCATCCGCATATGACATAATTAAACCATTTTGGAGTTGCAAGCGACAAAGGTCATTTATATATATTAAAAATAAAGTGGGCCCCAAAATACTGCCTTGTGGGATTCCATAATCACTGTTTTTATGTTCAGAGCTCGTGTACTGACCTATTTTTAGAGACTGATAACGGTCGCTGAGATAATCAGATAACAATTTTAACTGTGCTCCTCTTATCCCAATATTTTCTAGTTTAAGCAATAGTAGAGAACAAGAAATGGTGTCAAACGCCTTGGCAAGGTCTAAAAAGATCCCAATGGTGTGCATGCCATTATCTAGATTTTGACTTATAAAATTTGTCAATTTGTGTACTGCTTGGCTCGTTGATCTTTTAGGCCTAAAACCAAATTGTTGGTCAGAAAGCAATTTGTTATTTTCAAGATATTTTACTAGTCTATTGTTAATTATTTTTTCCAAAATCTTTGAGAGTCCCGTTAATACTGAAATAGGTCTATAGTTAGTAATACAAGTTTTGTCTCCGGACTTGAAAACTGGGGTGACTACGGCTTTTTTAAGCAATTTTGGGAATATTCCTTGGGCTAAACATATCTGAAAAATGTGAGTTAGTGGAGGGGCAATTAGGTATTTAAGTCTTTTAAGTACAGCATTAGAAATGTCATCCCAACCGACAGCGCAGACGTCTTTTAACCCGTCTATTATACCTATCACTTCATTCACGTCCGTATCTAATAGGACAAAAGAGCTCAGTGTTGTATGAGTCATATATGGACTTTGACTAGAAGGATTACTGTTAGATAAGTTTTTTTCTGCCAGATTTTTTCCAGTGTTAATAAAGAAATGGTTTGCTTTATTCGTCGCTGCGGATGGGTTCAATTCAGTTGATAAAAGGTCGAGTGGAGGTTCAGAGTTTTTAGTGCTAAATGTATTAGTTTTATAAGGTCGCCCATTGTAGGTTTTGTAGTGTTGAATTTATTTATTGCTATATATTTTCTTGTGTACAATAAAGTATACAATGTACATACGTATACAATAACAAGTATACGATAACAATACGAAATTAAAACACTGGCAATACTAATGCATAAGAGTATTTTGGAACCAAATAAATCCTAGCACCAAAATTAATAAAGTGATTTTTTCAAACAAGTTAAATAGTAGTGATGGGCCGACTATGGGTATTGCCAATCTTTGACTAGCTATAGTGACTAAACTATTGGATTTATTTGATTGAATTTTCGTATGCAGACTAAGAGCGTCATTAGATATACGCAGTTTAATTTATTGTCGTAATGTTGTCTCCACCCTGTATATTATTTACGTTTATTTAATTTATTATCTATGTTGAATGTTATATTTTAGTTGTTTAATTTTAATCGAATGGAATTGTATGGATTTATTTATCTGAATTAAAAGAATTTTATTTAATTTATTTATTATTTATATCATAAATAAATGATTGCTTCACTATTACACAAAGGTTATAATTATATCCAAGATAAAAATGCTTGGAAACATGCTGGTCCTGCTCCATAGGACAATTCTAGACAAAATCTAACTGGTTGCCAATTTAAGTGTATAATATTATTTTTTATAATATTTATTTTATATTTTGTGATTACTTGAACTCACACACTGACTTATTATTATTACTTGTTAAAATGTTAGGAATACCTATCGTATAATTTTACAATGTTTGTATACATGTGAGCACCATGCATCCATCACATAAATAATTTATCTGTCATTCCTTCATTTTTCATTCTTTTTACCTATCGTGGTATAGTAATCTTATTCTAGGTGCATCGTCTTCACATATAATTATATAATTAATGTAAACATGATATTGTGAAAACATTTTAAAAGAGTAACGGTAGAGTTTCTTGCCCTTTCTTCTCCATACGAAAACTACCTTTTGGAAGGGGCGACTAGAATCAAATATAAATTTTTTATTTTGTAAATTTTGACGTTCAAAAATGCCTTTTTGTGCCTAATTGAAATAAATTATTTGACATTGACTTTGACATTTTTATCAGTGATATAATCCCCCAACTTATAATATGCCTGCCTACATAGTGTGCGTTTTATACAAGATTTTAATTTCGTCTCATTCAGTTGAAGTATGTGGGGAGGAATTTTATTGTAACATTTTAAATAGTACCCCATGAAAGATGAGTATCTGAATCGATACCAAATCACAAGACAAACCTAAATCCAAGTTCATAATATAGGTTGAGATGCCAGAACACTGCATATACCTGAAGTCTTTTTTTTTTTTGGGGGTTATCATCAAATGACTTCGCCTGCTCTGGGTGGAGCGGGAGGGCGTGTCAGACTCATACCTCTTACTCACCCGTATTCCTTCTGTTGCATTGCCAGGTTCCATTGCATTGCCAGGGGCCACGGTATCCCTTTCGAACTTTCTTGCAACCCCGGCAGGCATCGGTCCCATCAGACCCCTTCAATTGCTGACAACACAACGCGCCGTCGACCCGGGTCTGGTCCTTACCGGACGGCGAGCTACCCATTGCTCACCGTCCGCAAGCCCGCGCCTACGGTGGCCGGGAATCGGCTATCGATTCCCGACGCCCAGGGCGTCTCCTCCTGCAGTGGCTAGGGGCGTGAGGGCGCGAATTTTGCCTTTTCCTCACGCGTTTCGCCTCCTCCTTCGCGAGCATTACTGCTTCGCAGAAGGAGGTGACGGCCTCCCATGCCCTCTCGCTCTGTACCATGGCTTGGACCAGGGCCGGACGCGAGAGATCCCCGCCACCGATCGCCTCCACGAGGACTCGGCGGTGCTTTGCCCAGACTACATGGCAGGTAATTAATCAGACAAAGTACAATATCCCTAAACAACGAATTGAGAAACTTTAAGTTGGTAATCAAATTTTATACAAACCTTATGATATCGCTAGTGCTTTTAATGACTTTTTCGTTGACAAAATACGTCCGAAAATAGATGTTGACTGTAAGCCGAAAACATGCATCTCGTCCATGAAACTTAACTCATGTTTATTGCACCCAACACTCACACGATTTGAATAAAATAATAATGTCGATAAAAATACTAACAGTGTTGGTTTTGATGGAATCGCCACAAAGATACTGAAGTCTGTCTCAACTGCGATATGCGAACATTTAAGCCACATACTGAACCTTATTATTTGTACGGGTAAATATCCAGCTTCTTTAAAAACATCTATAATAAAACCCTTATTTAAGAAAGAAGATATTTCGCTCATACTGCTTATTTCGAAGATCTTTGAGAAATACATTTGCAGGGAATTACGAGTATATACTTAAATGGAAAAATATAATATACTTTGCGAAGAACAAAAAGGATTCAGACAGCACAGAACCATCAATATGGCAGTTTATGACTTTTTGAATCCTATTATGAGTATCATGGATAAACGATCCCCATATGCGCTATATTTTGCGATATGACCCAGGCGTTCGATTATGTCCATTATAATATATTATTTAATCAATTAGAAGGCTATGGCATTAGGGGTAACGTGCTCGAACTTATAAAATCTTATCTGGAAAACAGAACACAAATAACCGAAGTTAGCAACATTAACATAATTACAAAACACGAAGACATTATAAGGTCTCGAGAACGTAAAATCTCATACGGTGTACCACAAGGAATCGTGATAGGCCCGTTTTTATTTATAATTTATGTCAATGATATGCCCATGTCCCTTGAATATCCTATAACTATGTTTGCAGACGATAGCACTGTAACAATCCCATGTAAAAGTACAAATACATATGAAAATGACATAAATAATTCTCTTGACGCACTAATTAAATGGCTAGACGTAAATAATTTAAATATTAATTTAGGTAAGACAAAAATAATGCACTTTAGAATACGTACTCCCGGCGGAACTAATCTCAACATCCATTACAAAAATGTCAAAATTGAGGAAGCAGAGGATACCAAATTTTTAGGATTGCAAATAGATTGCAACTTAAATTGGAAAGCATATATCGACAGTTTGTGTAAAAAATTGAGTTCATCCGCATATGTGTTTTATAGATTATCCTCCATTGTAGATGTCAAAACACTTTTTACGGCTTACTACGGAATAGTTGAATCGCACTTGCTCTACGGTATAATTTTTTGGGGGAACTCAACTGATCGAGATATGACTTTTAAGGCCCAGAAAAGATGTCATGTGTGTTAAAACTTAAATCGACAAACAGTTGCGCGCCTTATTTTAAATTACATAAAATCTTGACACTTCCCTGTATCTATATTTTCGAAGTAGCTATGTTTGTCAAGCAAAATCCATCTCGTTTTGAGCGCCTGGCTGTTGTTTTCCCAAGGAATAGGCGTGACAACAGCAAATTATGTTAAGTATCATGTCGAACCACTTTAATGCGTAAGAGCGTTTCTTGCATGGCCCCAACTATTTACAATAAATTACCGAGTTGTTGGACAACTTTAAATAGGTACAGCACAATTTAAAAGTAGATTACGGAATTTTTTGATAGATAAAACGTACTACAGTGTAACTGAGTTCCTATCGGAGAAAAATATTTGTTATTTAGTGACATCTTGATTTTTGAAATTTTTGATGTATGACATTTTTGATTTTTGATTTTTTGATGTATGATGGTACGTATGGTGGTGGTATAAGTTTCGGTAAAGGTCGTATTCCGTACCCGACCGCAGGTGGCAGCAGCAGGTGACGTGTCGTCGCGACACTACTGCTTTCTATGAATATGTATGAAATACCTTCTGTAGCTAGCGAAACGTGGAAACCAGTAGCGTCGCGGGTCGCGGCGACACGGAATAGTCTCTCACTAATGAGACACAACTAACACAAGGTTTCATTCACAATAAAACTTTTACAATAGTATAAATTAAACTAATAAAAACAATAATGAAAACTTACACACTAATTACGTTTACGACTATCAGAAGGTTTAAAAATAAAACAAAATGATTTTTATAATTTTTAATTACTTAATAAAATGTAATTACAATTTACTATCCTACGAATATTCATTCCACGTCGAAATAGGAAAAAAGAATGCCTATTATTACAAAATAATTATTAAACTTAGTTTGCAGCATCGATTCACGTCAGTTAACGACAGCAACAACATATCGCTCGGCTGCAGCGGTGAAGCACGAAATTATTGACGATTCAAAACCTCGACTGCCATCATTCTTTTGGGATATGAGTAGCAGCCAATTGCGAAGTTCTGACTGACGGATTACCCAATCCCTGCGACGCTGGATCTGATATGATGTCTGAAAAGAAGTTGATTGTTATGATATTGAAGAACAAACAAGCAGACGGTCCACCTGACGGTGAGTGGTCTTCTGGAGATTCACATTAATATAGGCATCGCCGGTGCATTGCCATCCCAGAGGCATCCGTCATCTCCTACTTTTTAAAACAGCCCTCAATAAACAGTTTGTCGGCAGCAATACATATCAAATCAAATAAAAAAATATGTCAGACAATGTAACACATTAGAATGTACAGTCCATATTATCACAGAAACTAATTATTATTGAGGAATAATAAAATAATGAACACTAATTCAATCAGGTATAATTTCCTAAACTATATACTAAGGTTACCATAACAACGAGATCAGTTACATAAACAGTCGACTGATTGAATCTGAAATCAATCTTTATGTCAGACTTGTACACATTACAATGTACAGTCCATATTATCACAGTGACTAACCCTCGAATACTGAAACGTCACTCAAAATTTAAGTAGCACTTATATTTAACAGATACTCAAAAGTGACGTTTGACAATACGAAATCTAAAGTTTAGGAGCTGCTCAATGTTAAGCAGCACTTAAATTTTGAGTGACGTTTCAGTATTCGGGGGTAATTCAATCAGCTAAAATTACCTACACTACAGACTAAGGTTACCATAACAACGAGATCACTATTGAAGACTAATAAAAATAAATAAAATAAAAATAGTTTATTTGCACCTTCAAGTAATACTTAAATCATAAATTACTTGAAGGTGCAAATAAACTATAAACCATCTGGTTTACAATACAAATCAAAATAGATCTTAAGGTAAGTATGACTGTAGGTTAGAGTTTACCTAAGCTAAGATAACTTAATATCTTGTAATTAAGTTATCAGCGCCAACCCTCTTTATTATTATATAAAGGATATAGTTAAGTCGCTAAGTCATTAAAATAAAAAAAATTAAAAGCATTCAATAGCGAAGAAATCAAGAAGAATAGCTTGGGCTGGAAGGATTAATTATCCGTGAAGAATTTGCCATTAAAATAATGGCGCTTAAACCAGAAATCAATTCACAGATCAATCATCAAACCAGAAAATTTGATGTGCCTCAAATCCTGCCTCAATCCGGCCTGATAAATGTTGCTGGTGCCTTTAAAGTGCACCACACTAACATCCGTGGATTGAAATCAAATATCTACGCGGTCCGTCACCACCTTGAGACCGAGAAGCCGCACTTGTTATTTTTGACGGAGTCGCAGATAGGACCCACGTCAGACGTGGCGCACCTCAACTGCACAGGATACTCACTTGAGCATAACTTTAAGCGTTATGCTGGGGTCTGTGTGTACCGCATCCGCGATGGCTTATTAAACTGTGACCGTCTCCGCCGCTATGAGAATGAGAATTTTTCCACTCTGTGGCTGCTGGTGGAGACCGGCTCTCATAAAACGATTTATGTCGGTGTTTACCGGTCGCACAGCGATGATCAGACAACAGAACTCTTTGACCATCTTACAGAGAAAGCCAAATTGGCCCAAAAATAAAACGAGTCAGTGGAGCTTGTTTTTCTGGGGGATTTTAATGCCCATCATAAGGAATGGTTGTTCCCGAAGCAGAAAACTAACCATGCTGGAAGAGAAGCTCACGAGTTTGCGAAATCGCTAGATCTCCACCAACTGGTTAACCTACCTACCCGCATTCCAGATGTTTCTGGACAAAAACTCTACTGTTTAGACCTTCTGCTGATAACACATCCGGACAGGCACAATGTATCAGTCTGGGCTCCGCTCGGATCGTCTGACCACTGTCTGGTGGAATCCGAGTCTTCCTGTTCTCCTGCTGGCTAGGCCTAGAGTATGGAAGTACTTACGGGTCGGGAGACTGGGATGAGATGCGGCATTTCGGTGCGGTGAACCGGAACGCGTTGTCGCACCGACAGAGGGTGCTTTCTAGTTTTCCCAACAAAAAGCATATGAACGCGACGATCGCGTATCCGCGCGACGATCGTTTTTGGTTAGGATGCGGCCTTCGGGACCGACAAATCGCTTTGCCTATAGTAATTTTTCTTACTCTATGACTTTGTCCTGCGTGTTTAATATTCCTTTTAAAAAAAACTTGACTTGACAGCATGATGTTCGGGCGGCTCACTAAACTGCTCGTCAGTGCAGTAAGCTCGGTGACGCAGCCGGCCAACATGATGTAAATTTAATGTCGACAGTGGTGCCGATTCTCTTGTACACCGAACTAAACCATCACTAAAATTCCTTACTCTTGGCTATGAGAATCAAATCTATTCTGCAATAAAAATTCTCTAAATTTAAGAATTATTTTGACACAACTAAAATAGAATTTGACAATCGCGACTCCACGTGGTATTGTTTGCCCTACTCCGTGATTTTTTTTAGAGACGGAGGCGAGCAGGTTTTGCAGCTTCGACGTGTTTTATATGGAATTTTTCACTTTTTGTATGGAAAATTTAAAAAAATGTGTCTACGTGTTGAGTATTAGGGGTATAAAGGTTTTTAAAGGGGGTCGAAATTTTCATTATTTTTGCGATAGGACACACCATTTTCGAGATATAAGCAAAAGAAAAGAAAAAAATCCAGGACAGTACTGTTTTTGCACCTGAAGTCGAGGTGTTAGTGTGAATTTTAGTTCATGACAACTAATAGTATTCCACACCATTTTTAAGCACGATTGAAAATGGTCAGATTTGATTAGACAATTAAAATTTTAGGTGAAAAACGTAAAATTTAGAATAGCAAAATTGTCATTTTCACTAAATTAAAATCTCAGTGCTATCTTAGTGCTGTCAAACTAAAATATAGTTAAGTTTATTTCACTTTAGTCTATTTCAGAATGGGAAATCATCGTTTGACAGGAATAAACAAAATTTTGGTGATGTTTAGTTTAGTTTAGAGGCATTTGTGACAAGAGAATCGGCACCAGTGTCGTGGTGCCCGTTCTTAGTTGTATTCTGTTGTAGTTTTATTTTCTAAAATAGTGCCCTATTTTTGTAACTTGATCTCAATATTGGTATTTTATTAATGTAACATACTGATGTCGTAGTTATCGTAACCTTAGTCTGTAGTATAGGTAATTATACCTGATTGAATTAGTGTTCATTATTATATTATTTTTAATAATAATTACTAATCACACTTACCCCTACACTCACCAGCGCAACACCGTTTACCTGTTTTTATTTTTGTGTTTTTACTGTTTCTTTTCTTTGTTATTTTTAATTCTAGTTTTGCACCTAAATAGTCTCTACTTCTTGGGCTTAGTAAGAAAGAATCGAAAAACATATTAACTCCGTTCAGGCTCATAATGTCCCTTTCCCAAAATGTCCCTTGGTTTCAAATTGTCCCTTTCCCGAAACGCCCCAGTCCCAGTATGTCCCTTTCCCGAAACGTCCCTTTCCCAGAATGTCCCTTTCCCAAAACGTCCCTTTCTCAAAATGTCCCTTTCCTGAAATGTGCCTTGAAACACGCCTGCCTAGAGGTAACCTATTCATGATTCATTTCCACGATATTTTACGAACATAAATCTTATTTTTTCAATTTAATGTCGTAAAAGGTATCGCTGCAAACCTGACCTATCTTACGCGGCCTGAAAAACAGAGTCATTCAGTTTCACAATCATGTTTTCAGAACATGATAACACCGTAAAATGGCTTACAACAACTTACGGCTGAATACACAGCTGAATTATATACCTATTATAACTATTTATAACTCATTTGATGTTCTAAATTATTTTCCCCCGACCCTTGCTCGCAGAAGCGCCAGCCCGCGTTATGCTGAGAAATGTAGCACTAAATTCCCCAATTAATAATAATATTAATATCGGTTTGATCCAGCCTGTCCCATCTTGCTGTCCTCCCTCCAGCGACGCCCTTTTTTTTTTTTTTTTTTTGGGTGGGAAATCATCAAATGACGTCTCCCGCTCTGGGTGGAGCGGGAGGGCGTGTCAGACTTTTACTGACTAAAACCCACCCGTGTTCCTTCTCTTGCCTGTGCAATGCCAGGGGGCCACGGTATCCCTTTCGGACTTTCCCGCAACCCCGGCAGGCAATGGTCTCATCGGACCCCTTCACTCGCTGACACTCTTTGAGGCGCGCGTGGAACACAACGCGCCGTCGACCCGGGCCTGGTCCTTACCGGACGGCGAGCTACCCATTGCTCACCGTCCGCAAGCCCGCGCCTACGGTGGCCGGGAATCCGCGATCGATTCCCGACGCCCGGGGCGTCTCCTCCTGCGGCGGCTAGGGGCGTGAGGGCGCGAAATTTGCCTCTCCCTCACGCGCTCCGCCTCCTCCTTCGCGAGCATTACTGCTTCGCAGAAGGAGGTGACGGCCTCCCATGCCCTCTCGCTCCGTACCATGGCCTGGACCAGGGCCGGACGCGAGAGATCCCCGCCACCGATCGCCTCCACGAGGACACGGCGGTGCTCTGCCCAAGCCGGGCATACCTCCACCGTATGCTCCACCGTGTCCTCCGGGCGATCCACGCAGTGATGACACCCGGGCGTTTCCTCCCGCCTTATCCGAAACAGGTACCTCCCGAAACAGCCGTGTCCGGTGAGGACCTGCGTCAGGCGGAAGGTGAGGACGCCGTGGCGCCTCTCCAGCCACTCCTCAAAGAGGGGACTTATCGCCGCAATAGTGGCGTGCCCAGCACTGGGTTGCGACAATCGCACTCTCCATGCCGCCATGAGATCCCGTCGGAGCTCTGTCCGCTGTGCCGCGATTTCTCGCGGCATCGGAGTCAAGCCCCGGCGTTTCGCCTCCTCGCGCCACTCCCAAATATGCGCGAGGACTTTTGCCTCCAGATCCCATGGCGGCAATCCGGCAAGGAGGCTCGCCGCCTCACCGGAGACCGTGCGGTATCCCCGGACCAGCCGGGTGGCCATGACCCTCTGGGACGCGTTCAACCTGCGGGCAGGCCGCCGCCTCAACGAACGCGCCCACACCGGTGCCCCGTACAGGGCCATGGACCGCACGATCCCCGCGTATAGCCTCCGGCAGGAGGCGTTTGGACCCCCTAGATTGGGCAGGAGCCGCTTCAAGGCAGCCCCGGCCCGCTCCAGTCTGGGAGCCAAACGTCGGAAATGCTCCACGAAGTTCCACCGACTGTCGAGGACGAGTCCCAGGTACTTCATCGTCGACTCGACGCCGATGTGAACCCCTCCTACCGTTATTTGGGAACCCGACGGTGGCGCGTTCCGAGGACCATGAAAACACATGGCCTCGGACTTGTGCAAGGCCACCTCGAGTCCCAACTGCCGGATTCTGGCCACGATTGTCGCAACCCCGTGTGTCGCTAGTTCGGCCGCCGCCTGGTGCGACCTCCCCTGCGCCAGGACCAACGTGTCGTCAGCGTAACAAACGACGCTGACGCCATTGGGGAGGTCTGCGCGCAGCACCCAGTCGTATCCGATGTCCCACAGATGCGGCCCCAGGACCGATCCCTGTGGGACACCGCACGACATCTCTCGCCGGTTCCACTCTCCCTGGTGACCGGGGTAGATGATGGCCCTGTCCGTCAAATAGGCCTCGACCACACGACAGAGGTAGGTCGGCATCCGGTGATACCGGAGTGCCTCCCTGATGCAACTCCAGGGCAGGGTATTGAAGGCGTTGGCGATGTCTAGAGACACCGCCAAGACGACCCCACCCCGAGCCACCGCATCCCCCGTCGTGAGGGCTCGCACGCGCATGATGGCGCCCACCGTGGAGCGCCCCCTGCGGAAACCAAACTGGCTCTCCGCCAAATCCGGCCCCACCCGCACCAGCCGCCCGACAAGGCGGTCTGCAATTACTCTTTCAAAGAGCTTGCCCACCTCGTCGAGCAGCACGATGGGCCGGTAAGCGGACGGAGAGTCCGCAGGGCGCCCCGGCTTCTTGATTAGGACCAGTTTCCCCGTCTTCCAACGAAGTGGAAACTGGCCCCTCTCCATACATGCGCTTAAGAGCCCCCTTAGTCGAGGCCCGAGAGCCTCTGAGGCCAGGACCCAGGCTTTCCCAGGTAAGCCGTCGGGTCCTGGGGCGGTATTTCTGGCATTCAGCCTACGTACCGCCACCCTCATCTCTACCTCGGTCACCTCCGGAACATCGTCGTCGTCGTCGGCGGTGTGGTCCGCATCAGGCACCGCAGTAGGCGGAGCCATGGGCGGGGAGGCGTGTTCCCCTCTCGAAGGGAACAGAGCGCTCACCACGTCCCCCACAAGCTGTGGCCGGAGACTCTGCGTCAGCGGGGGAGCCCATGGGCGGAGTTTCTCCCGCACCATCTTGTATGGGCGTCCCCACGGGTCTCTGTTCAGAGTCTCCAGCGACTCCTCGCGGGCCAGTGCCCTGGCCCGCAGGATCTCCGCTTGGAGGGCGGTCTTCGCCGCTCTGTACCCCTCGTACAGCTCCGCTTGAATGGCTTCCGTATCCGGAGGTCGAATACGGAGCCTGCGGTGCCTAGTGTACCGGCGTCGCGCAGTAACGCACGCATTGCGCAGTGTCGTCAGCTGACGCGACCACCAGTACACCTGGCGCGAAGCACGTCCGGGCTGGACCCGGGGCATTGCCACGTCGCATATCTCGGACATGGCCTCCCGGAACCACTCCGCCTCGTCATTGATGTCGGCAGGCCTGTCCGGTGATGACACCCAGGCCTGCACGATCGAGGCTTCCAGGAGGAGCTCCCGGTCCAGCTGCTTCAGCGCCCACCGCGGACCACTCGGGGCCTGTCGGACCGGCGCGCTCGAGGTCTGGGCGGAGACGTCAAACCGGATGTACCGGTGATCGGAATACGTCTCCACCCCCTCCATGACGCGCCAGTCAATGACACGCGGCGACAGAGCGGGGCTAGCGAACGAGATGTCCACCACTGATTCACCCCGCATCCGCACACACGTGGGGACAGAACCCCGATTAAGGACGACCAGGCCTGTCTCCAGCGCCCAGTCTTCCACCATCCTGCCCCGTGTGTCCGTATACCGGGAACCCCAAGCCACATTCTTGGCATTGAAGTCCCCGAGGACGAGCACGGGGAGGGAACAGAATCCGACGACGACGACTCTCAACTCCGCAAGGGAGTTGTGGAACTCGGCGAGAGTTCGGTTCGGGGAGAAGTATGCGCCTACCACGACAATCTCCCCAAACCGTGCTGCAACGCAACCCCGTCCTCTCTTAACAGCCTCGAGGGACGGGGTACCGGCGGCGGCCGACGAAATTAGGGCCACTGAGCCGCTCAGGTCCTCCACCCAGTCATCCCTGGGTGGGACAAAGTACGGCTCAGCGACCACGGCGACGTTAATCGACCACTGCGCCATGCTCTAGAGCAACAGATGCTGAGCTGCGGCGCAGTGATTGATGTTCGCCTGGAGGAGGCGAAATGGGGCCATTATTGGCACTCCATGTCAGCCCCCTCCTTAGCCCCCTGTGAGGGCCCTGCCGCGGCGGCTGCGGCAGCAACGACGACGGCTGTTGAGGCGGCAACGGCGACGGTGGCGGCGGTTGCGGCTGTGACGGCGGTGGCAGATGGTTTGCCTCTAGCCTTGGTGGGTGGAGCGCAGGCCTTGCTCCCAATCCGGTGGCCGGCTGGTTTGCCAGCCGCCGCACATACGACACAATGCGGCGTGGCTTCGCACGAGCCGGCCTTGTGACCGGGCTGACCACAGCGGTAACAATGACTGCTGCGGTCCACCTCCGAGGTGCATTTAGCTCCCACGTGGTTACCCACATGGCAGCGGAAACACCTCAGAGGTCTGGGTTCCAGCAGTTTTACCTGCGCCGAAACCCAGCCCACCAATAGCCTTTGGCCCTCACCGGCAATTTTTTTGGCCGCCGACACGGGGCAGCTCACCGTAACGGCTCGCATCCCCGTGAAGTCAGGACGGATGGCGCCTGCCCTAACCTGCTCGGCAGAGCACCCCCCAGTCCTAACGACAGCGGCCACCACCTGTCCCTCCGTCACTGAGTCGTCCAAGCCCAGAATACGCATGTCAGCGCATTTGGTGGGCCTGGACACTCGTGCCTCGTCCGCATTTAGAGACGCCCTAAGCCGTTCGGCCAGAGCGTCAGCGGCCGGGCCGCTTGCCGCACCGGGGACCTCCAGCATCCGGGCCCCAGTCGCAGTGACCCTCACCCGGATGCCCTCAGTGGCACCGATCTCGTTGAGGTCCACCGCCGCCCCCACCTTGGCGAGCACGTCACGGTAGGACACGCCCTTCTTCTCCGCCTCTGGCTGTAGCGTAATCACTACAGCTGCGGACTTCGGGGCGCGGAGCCTAGCCGCGACGCTTTGCTCCTTGCGCCGCTGCCGCCTCGCCTTTCTTTGGGCCGTCCGGTTCTTCTTCCCCGCCTTCCTCTTCTCCCCGGCTACTTGCCATTCGGCGTCAGCCGGTGTAGCTTTATGAGGAGGCGGGGGCGGCTCTTTCGCCGCTAGGGCCGTGGCCTTTGCCGCTAGGGCCGGGGCCTTCGCCGCTAGGGCCGAGGCCCTCGCCGCTAGGGCTGGGGCCTTCGCCGTCAGGCTCCAGCGACGCCCTAAGCCAAGGTTCGTACCCCACAGGGGGTGCCCTTAGCGAGCGTTCGCTTAGTATAACATAGAATAGTTTATGCCCCTGGCTGGAGGCTTTAAGTTAGTAGCTTAAGGCAACCACAGGATAGTCCGGTTAAGCAGCTGCGACCTCAATGTGAGAGTCAACTGCGAGATGCCATATCACAAAAAAAAAACTAAATTATTCCTGTAATTTATACATTTTATTCCTTCACTTATTGCTCAGTACTTATGTTGGTGCTAAAAGTTATTTTTCTCTTTTGTTTTAAATTATGCTATAAGTTGGGCACAATAACATCACCTATAATAATAAAGAGGGTTGGTCCCGCTCACAGGCGAACGATCCGAAGAAAGACTGAAGCTGTGGCGAGCCGGTGCTTCCTTACAAAACCCATTTGTTACACCCGCTGAAGACCTCCCGCCTGGGCATGAGTTACCTTGGGTAACCTGGAAGTCTTTAAACAGACTCCGGACCCAGGTCGGCCGAAGCAAGGAAAACCTGTTCAGGTGGAGATTCATAGATGACTCCGCCTTGGAATGTAAATGTGTTGCAGTTCCACAAACGATGGGACACTTAATATCGTGTCCTGCGTGTCCTGTCAGTTGCACGTTACAGGAACTAATGGACGTTGGTGATGGCGCCAAACAAGTCGCCGAATTCTGGGCCGAGTATATTTAGATTGCTATCGACACGCTAAGAAGAAGAAGATTAATTGGGGAATTTAGTGCTACATTTCTCAGCATAACGCGGGCTGGCGCTTCTGCGAGCAAGGGTCGGGGGGAAATAATTTAGAACATCAAATGAGTTATAAATAGGTAGTTATAATAGGTATATAATTCAGCTGTGTATTCAGCCGTAAGTTGTAAGCCATTTTACGGTGATATCGTGTTCTGAAAACATGATTGTTAAACTGAATTTTTCAGGCCGCGTAAGGTAGGTCTGGTTTGCAGCGATAACTTTTACGACGTGAAATTGAAAAAATAAGATTTATGTTCGTAAGATATCGTGGAAATGAATCATGAATAGGTTACCTCTAGGCAGGCGTGTTTCAAGGCACATTTCAGGAAAGGGACATTTTGAGAAAGGGACGTTTTGGGAAAGGGACATTCTAGGAAAGGGACGTTTCGGGAAAGGGACATACTGGGACAGGGGCGTTTCGGGAAAGGGACAATTTGAAACCAAGGGACATTTTGGGAAAGGGACATTATGAGCCTGAACGAAGTTATGTTTTCGATTCTTTCTTACTAACCCCAAGAAGTAGAGACTATTTAGGTGCAAAACTAGAATTAAAAATAACAAAGAAAAGAAACAGTAATAACACAAAAATAAAAATAGGTAAACGGTGTTGCGCTGGTGAGTGCAGGGGTAAGTGTGATTAGTAATTATTATTAAAAATAATATAATAATGAACACTAATTCAATCAGGTATAATTACCTATACTACAGACTAAGGTTACGATAGCAACGAAATCAGTTACATGTTACATTAATTAAATACCAATATTGAGATCAAGTTACAAAAATAGGGCACTATTTTAGAAAATAAAACTACAACAGAATACAACTAAGAACGGGCACCACGACACTGGTGCCGATTCTCTTGTCACAAATGCCTCTAAACTAAACTAAACATCACCAAAATTTTGTTTATTCCTGTCAAACGATGATTTCCCATTCTGAAATAGACTAAAGTGAAATAAACTTAACTATATTTTGGTTTGACAGCACTAAGATAGCACTGAGATTTTAATTTAGTGAAAATGACAATTTTGCTATTCTGAATTTGACGTTTTTCACCTAAAATTTTAATTTTCTAACTAATTCTGACCATTTTTAATCGCCACTGAAAATGGTGTAGAATACTATTAGTTGTCATGAACTAAAATTTTAGTGATAGTTTAGTTCGGTGTACAAGAGAATCGGCACCACTGTCGACATTAAATTTACATCATGTTGCCCGGCTGCGTCACCGAGCTTACTGCACTGACGAGCAGTTTAGTGAGCCGCCCGAACATCATGCTGTCAAGTCAAGTTTTTTTTAAAAGGAATATTAAACACGCAGGACACAGTCATAGAGTAAGTAAAATTACTATAGGCAAAGCGATTTGTCGGTCCCGAAGGCCGCGTCCTAACCAAAAACGATCGTCGCGCGGATACGCGATCGTCGCGTTCATATGCTTTTTGTTCGGAAAACTAGAAAGTACCCTCTGTCGGCGCGACAACGCGTTCCGGTTCACCGCACCGAAATGCCGCATCTCATCCCAGTCTCCCGACCCGTAAGTACTTCCATACTCTAGGCCTAGCCAGCAGGAGAACAGGACTCGGATTCCACCAGACAGTGGTCAGACGATCCGAGCGGAGCCCAGACTGATACATTGTGCCTGTCCGGATGTGTTGTCAGCAGAAGGTCTAAACAGTTGAGTTTTTGGCCAGAAACATCTGGAATGCGGGTAGGTAGGTTAACCAGTTGGTGGAGATCTAGCGATTTCGCAAACTCGTGAGCTTCTCTTCCAGCATGGTTCGTTATCTGCTTCGGGAACAACCATTCCTTATGATGGGCATTAAAATCCCCCAGAAAAACAAGCTCCACTGACTCATATTTTTTTTGGGCCAATTTGGCTTTCTCTGTAAGATGGTCAAAGAGTTCTGTTGTCTGATCATCGCTGTGCGTCCGGTAAACACCGACATAAATCGTTTTATGAGAGCCGGTCTCCACCAGCAGCCACAGAGTGGAAAAATTCTCATTCTCATAGCGGCGGAGACGGTCACAGTTTAATAAGCCATCGCGGATGCGGTACACACAGACCCCAGCATAACGCTTAAAGTTATGCTCAAGTGAGTATCCTGTGCAGTTGAGGTGCGCCACGTCTGACGTGGGGCCTATCTGCGACTCCGTCAAAAATAACAAGTGCGGCTTCTCGGTCTCAAGGTGGTGACGGACCGCGTAGATATTTGATTTCAATCCACGGATGTTAGTGTGGTGCACTTTAAAGGCACCAGCAACATTTATCAGGCCGGATTGAGGCAGGATTTGAGGCACATCAAATTTTCTGGTTTGATGATTGATCTGTGAATTGATTTCTGGTTTAAGCGCCATTATTTTAATGGGAAATTCTTCACGGATAATTAATCCTTCCAGCCCAAGCTGCAAGATTTCCTCGCTATTGAATGCTTTTAAATCTTTATATTTTAATGACTTAGCTATATCCTGGATTTCCTTTCCAATGAAAAGCGATGCAATGACCTTGATACGAAGATCTCTGGCAACAAGTTTTCTGAAAAGTACAAAACTTTTGTTGTAGATTTATGTCAAACGATTTTTTGCCCACGGCTTTGCCCGTGTCTAGGGCAGAAATTTAGAAATTATCTCACGGGAACGTACTACCGGAATGAAAGATATCCTACGTCGTCGTAAGTTAATACTTAACCCAAGTCAAGGTACAGTCACGAGCTTTAATTTGGGACCCATTTCCGTTAAATGTTGTTAGAACAATCATAATGCAATAAGGTCGAAACTTTGAAACTTTGCTTTAAGGTTGAAATGTTGAATGTCAAGTTAAGACATAAAATGTCTTATCTAATCGACCTATGAAATGATAACCTCGGCCTTGTCAGTGTCATTTAAGAAAATATGTAGTTTAATGTGATATTTTCACAAAATATAATTTACCAATTAATAAAATGCTTGCGGCTAATCGTGACCAAATAAGGCTCCAAATTATTGATTTGCATGAACAAGGAGTAGGCATTCACGAGATATCGCGACGAATAAATGTGACAAGAAACACAGTTCGCCGCTGGGTTCGACGCCACGGGAACGAGGAAAATATTATTGACTTACGACGAAACAACCATCACCCGCAAGTTATAACACAAGAGCAGAGCCGCTTGATGCAAAGGCAATACCTGATGAATGGATTTACGCCAACGAGGCATTTTGCGGAAGCGTTTGAAGTCCACCCTTCAACAGTTAGAAGGCATCTTAAAGCTATGGGACTGCATCACAGGCGGCCTGCAAAAAAATTGGCGCTGACGGATGCCCATAAAGCTGCTCGACTTATTTTCGAACGTCAGTATCTAAATTTTGATTGGACGACGACGGCTTTCATCGATGAAAAGACTTTTCAATCTTCCCAAACGGGCAGACTACATTTGTGGCGAATTGACAGGACGCGATACACGGAAGACCACGTCATAGCTAACAACGCGTCTGGTCGCATTACAGTTAACATGTCTGGCTGGATTAGTTCAGCCGGCATTGGAGAACTAATAAATTTACCACCCAGGGCCACTGCTCAAGATTATGTCGATTTATTAGACGAGAGTGTCCTTCCAACATTGCAACTATATTATCCACAAGAAGATGTTGCTCCAATAAACTTTGTTCAAGATAACGCAACAATTCATACGGCAAGAATCGTTAGAACTTGGTTCGACAATAATAGAGCAAATTTAAATCGTATTCCGTGGCGTGCAAAGTGTGCCGATTTAAATCCTATAGAAAATTTATGGGGCTTAATGGTTCAAAAATGGTCAAATAGAAACGAAAGAACTAGAGAAGCACTTATGGATCACTGCCTCACAGTCTGGGAAAGTTTAAGGGGTACTGACATATGTGACAAATTGATTGGATCCATGCGTAACCGGCTCCAGGCTGTGATTGACAATGAAGGTGGATATACGCGGTTTTGAATATTTATGATAAAAAAATTACTGGAGAGATTTAAATTAATTTAGTCGTAGCCTTCGGTGATAAGTGTTTATTTTGTGCACCGCTAACCATGCTTTCTATATAATTGTGTTAAGATTGAGGTTTGTGTCATAAATGTCTTAATAAATATAAAGAATAAATAACTTTGTTTTTCTAAAGATTTTATTAATCAATATTTTAGCTGAAATCTTTTATGCCCCCATAATCATAAACGGCCTTTAAACCTATTTTATTTTAAATATGTTGTTTTGGTCCGTCACTTTGATATTTATGTTTGAGAAAGAGACAAAACTTTTTAACTAATATAGGTTTGAAGAATAAGCGGGTTAGTTGACTAGCTATCATATATTGACAATATAATTTTGTTCTTTTTTATTTGTTTCTTTTTTCTTATGGGACCACAGGACCAAAAAGTAATTATTACTCGGAAATCGGTAATGATCGTTTGCCCTTGCTCCAGTTGACGTTAGCCCCTAGAAACGTAAAGTTGTCGATGGTAAACATTATGACGTTTATTGTTTGTGCAGTGACAGCGTTAACATAATAGCTCTAAATGGCGAAAGTTTGCTACACGATATTCAACCTTAAGTGGGTCCCAAATTAAAGCTCGTGACTGTACCACAGCACCTGTGTGCCAAATTTCATCGAAATCTGAGCCATTAATGCGTGAAAAGGCAACAGACAGTTACTGTCGCAATTATAATATTAGTATAGTAGTGTTACACGACAGTGTAGACATTTACTAGAGTTTTTCTTAAATTCATCAACGAACGTAAGTTAATTTCGGTATGTCAGAGTTAATGACATTGTAAAAAAAAAAAAAAAAAAATTATATCCCTGACAGATTACCAATGATTTTTATCAAAAAGTGAAGCATTTTAAATTTACTACTCAAATGCAATATCCTATATTATTAAATGAGCAATATTTGTATAGCTATCTATTTTCTGACAGCCAACTCTAGCTCCGCGCGCGCTCATTGGTCAAATCAAATAGCGCGCGCTTCCCCGGCTTCATGTTACACACTTCTGTCCCTTTTCACGAAATCACTCCCACAAATTTTCCACTCTACAGATTGCAGGAAAGAGATGAAAGATTTACAGGAAAGCGAGAGAAAAGATGTTACACATAAAAAAACAACGGGTTGCGCTCCGGGAGTGCCGGAAAAAGTGAAAACTTGAAGCATTTTTCCGTCTTACGAATTTTCGATCAGGTCACGTGTCCTGACGCGAGTTTAACATGTTTTACCCATCACAAAAAATGTGCACAACGCCGCTTGAGTTACTAACGCCATCTGTTTGACGTTATTCGAACCAGGTTCTACCAGAGGTTTCCGTTGAGGTTAGTGTATACATTGTTAGATGGCGTTGTTAAATAATTTTGCGCCGGTCTACTCTACCTCCGTCTTACGAATTTTCGATCATGCTCGCGTGTCCTGACGCGAGTTTAACATTTTTTACCCATCACAAAAAAGTGCACAACGCCGCTTAAGAAGTTTTCACTTCAAAAATTATAATTCCATGTTCCATGGAAGGATCATTTTTCCAGTTCAAGGCTTCCGTCAAAAAACCTTTTGTTGGGCTCTTTGTAAACTTCGATTACATTGAACCGTCGCTTTTTAAGTGCTATTGTATACACAAATGAAATTGTTTATTCTGTAAATAGGATACCGGAATCACTTTACACGTCATAATATGAAAAAATATTAAAAATTAGCTAGATGAGGTCGGTGTTTCCTATCTGACTACTCTGAGAAGAAAGGCCGGAACAAACTCAGAGGTCGCAGTCTCTTTTAAAGTCCAGACATAATCTTGGTCACGCCATATGAGGACCATGTAGATTAGTGTCTGAAATGGTCTTTTGCGGAAAGAACCACACAGATTTGAGGGGACCTGTCCAGTCAGTGCAAGCATTTATAAGTAATAGTGGAGCTCAATTCAAAACTTAAGGAGCTCAACTCGATGAACAATTCCAAAGAAAGGACATTTGGGTAGGCCGCATAAACTACTCAAACTGCCAGACCATCATTAAAACTAACTGAGAAAGAAAAAATATCCACATAGTCCTCACATTCAGAATAATTAAAATAATTATTTATCACTTTACAAAGTAATCATGTAATTTTGTATTTAATTTTTAACAATGTCAGTGTGTTTATAAAATGGTATATTTTGATGATTATACATAATTATTAAAATGTCAAGTTTTACAAGGCTTAAGCAGAGGGAGCAGCTCAATCCCAAGCTTTTTTATCTTCTAAATAATCTGAAGTTATATAGTACCTATACCCTTTTTTATAAAGTTTGGTTTAATACAGCTTTTAAATAGCTTAATGGGTAAGGTACTGTCTCACTTTCATTATTGGCTGCAGAACTTCGAAACGGTGCCAAGTTTACTGAAACCCCTTTGGTACACATTTCTATGACTGAAACACGGACGTGTAACGTAAATGATGGGGGTCACTCTTGGGGCAAACAGTACAATTAAAACAATAAGTTTTTGCAAAATCTGCCGTGTTAATATCAAATGAAAGGCCTTACTTGTCAAAATCTAAACGTCAAATCGTTGAACATTTGAGAAAATTGATGAAAATTTACCATCATTCTAAACCTTCCATATCTCCGAAACTATTAAAGCAATTTTTTACAAAAAAACAAGATTATGTTTTGAACTTACCTAGTAAATATCAGCTCTTTTTGAATCTTGAGACTGTTATATTCAGGCTCAATAAATACACCCAGTGAAGTGAGGTAGTCATTATTTGGGCCAATCTCTTGAAAATTTGCATGCACATGTTTGTGGATTATATTCAGATATTTTATAAAATTACCGTAAGCTTCGCCTTTAAACTGAAACAATAAAGAGTTTTTAAAACCAGGTATTTGTGATGTAGTTTACGGGCAAATTTTTCAATAGTCAGATAACTTTTATTTGAGGAATAAATATTGTGGTTTATATAATTCATACCTCTTCTACGGTTTCCTTCCAATAGTTATTTATTCAGCGATATAATTAAATGTGTTGGTTCAATTTAGGTATTAACAGCTAGAAACAGATGAATTCGAAAAATATGAGAAAGTTCAGTTTCAATTCACAAAATAAAGAATATGTAATTTAATTGTAAGATTTTGAAATAAACATTTATTATTTATTATTATTTAATTCAACACTTACTTCGACCTGCTGCAATGGTGAATCACGGAGTTGTCGACTAATCAAAATATCGACTGCTATCAATTTGTTAGCGCTTTTTGAGTAGCAACCAATTGCGATGTTTTGAAGAAGCTTCGGCTCTTCGTTTAATAAGTTTACTGAAAAAGAAGTTGATTGTTATGATAATAGCAAACATGCAGACGGTCTGACGGTGAGTGGTCTCTGCCGCTGATGGCCATTCACAATACTAGAGGCATTGCCGGTCCAATGCCATCCCAGAGGCATCCGTCCTCTCCTACTTTTTAAAACGGATTTCAACACACTGTTTGTCAGCAGCAATAGATATAGTAGCAGTACTTCCAGAGACGAGTTCCTCTTCAAAGAGCTCTGCTAATAGTGGCAGCTAGCTCGTTGAAGAGGAACTTGGTTGAAAACTGCATCAAGTCTTCTAGTCACCTATCCCACAGTGTTTGAAGATTAGTCTCCAACCAGCGCGTTACGTTGTCCGTTATGACATACGGTGCCGAAGTGTGGACACTAACAGTCAGACTGGTACACAAATTTAAGGTCGCTCAGCGTGCTATGCTTGGAGTTTCTTTGAAAAATAACATAAGGAATGAAATTATCCGTAAACCGAAATAGCTTGCAGGGTAAGCAAGCTGAAGTGGCATTAAGCTGGCCATGTTTGTCGAAAGACCGACAGCCGGTGGAGCAGACGAGGCCTTGAGTGGAAACCGCGTATCGGCAAGCGAAGTGTGGGACGCCCCCCAGGTAGATGGACCGACGACCTTATAATGGTGGCTGGGACTGACTGGATGCAGAAGGTGGAGGATCGAGTGTTGTGGTGCAGCCTGGGAGAGGCCTATGTCCAGCAGTGGACTGCGATAAGCTGAGTTGATTGGCTATTACTTATGTAATAAGGCGATCACAAAATTCGACTGCTGTAGTAGTTAAACTTTGACATGGATGTAAATAGACTTGGATGGCCGCGTTGCTTGTGAAGGACAATGTCAAAAACCTTTCAAATTAAACTAAGAGCCAGGAAGTTTTTAAATGTCAAAATTAAATTAAGATAGCCCACCACGCCCGCACGTCTCCACTTCCAAGTGCTTTAGCTGGTAAGTTGCAAAATGTGAAGGGGGGGGGGGGCTCCCCAGCAGTTACTTTTCTTTATCACCATTAATAAATTAATTTAGATCCACGAAGCACTCACTGTACTAGGTTTGGAAAACATTATACACTTACATACTATTGTTAAAATAAATACTTAATAAAAAAGTTTATAATAACTTACTTACTTAGGAAATCACTTGGCTTAGTATGGGCATGATGACGAGGGACGAAATGCATGAAAAAAAAAAAAGGTTACATAATAAATATTTTGATAGAATGAGAGGGAGAGGAATGCCAAAGAAAAGATGAATGAATTGTGTGGGAAATGCAATATTAAAGAAAATGAAGTGAATGATAGCGTGTCGGTTGATAGGGGAGAATGGAAAAAGAAAACGTGCTTCGCCGACCTCAAGTAACATGGGACAAGAGCAGGAAGATGAATATACGAGTATATACACTTACTTAGCGCAGAACAGATTGGATTGGCATGGACTTGTTTCCAAATTTGACTTGCTTCTCTAGTATCCAAAACAACGATGAACAATCTGCAATCAAATTATTATTATAGTGCTGGCTGTTAATTCCGTATAATTTAGGTTTATTATAAAGAGTTTCAAGATAAGATATAAGTACGTAGATATTTTCAAAATGGCGGGCAGTCCGTGTTTACGTAACGGAAGGAACCAGTTAAATTCGGAACTCATTTCGGTGGCAAACGAGTAGGCGGCCCGCCTGGTGGTAAATGATAACCACCACTAGCCATGGCCATCTGCAGCAGAGTTGTTACGGAGCTTCGATTCCGACTCCGAATGGTCGGAACTTCCGATTAATTTTGAATCGGACTTTGTACCGAAGATTGAAGCGCACTGGTGCACGTGAGTAGGGGACGTATGATGATATTTTTTTCAAGTTTTGTCAACACATCATTCTTCCACCTCGGCCTCCGACTCCAGCTCCGGTTCCGGTAAAACAACCTCCGTAACATTTCTAATCTGACCATCGTGCGGCGGAAAGAGATTCTGGTGGTTGAAAAACATGAACCACATTGCCTTTAAAGAAACTGTGTGGGAAGATGACTCATCGGTGCCTAACCGGCTTTC
Source organism: Xanthia togata (assembly GCA_963853775.1). Classification (NCBI taxonomy): domain Eukaryota; kingdom Metazoa; phylum Arthropoda; class Insecta; order Lepidoptera; family Noctuidae; genus Xanthia; species Xanthia togata. Next base: position 4,605,684 of record OY970817.1, on the reverse strand, counting down.
TTATTTAGGTATCACAATTAAAATTAAGCCAAAAAAAATTGATATTACTCACTGATGTTTAGTTGGTCCAAAAGGTCTTCTCACACTAGGTAGTTTGGTAACTTCAGACATTTTAATTTCACACTTTCAACTACTACGCTGAAGCTCCGTAGGAAAGATAATAGAACTCCACACTCATGCGGCGCCATTTTATACGGAGCTGTTATCGACGCGGCTGCTTTCGACCGGCTCTTGATGCCGACTGCAAATTGGTCACTTTCAGTTGAACATAGTCAGAGAGATTAGATAGAATAACCCGAATTTGGATTTCGTTTTGATGATAAGCTGAAATCCAAGTTGGATCGAACGTAGACGAAATCTACGTTCGATCGATATATTGTTTATACGACAGACAGAGACAGATACCTATATCATGTACAAAAGGCATGTAGCATGCATCATGTTCTTTGGAACACAGTTTTGACATGTTTTTGACTGAAAAACATTTAAATAATAACCAATTTAAACATCCATTTCAGATTTTATACTAGTTAAATGTAAAATGTCTCTCAAGGCTTCATAAAGTCAGATGATCATGGCCATCCGACTGGTCCGGGAATACTGCACGGTCTCCGGTGGGGTGGCGAGACTCCTTGCCGGATGGCCGCCATGGGCTCTGGAAACAAAAGTCCTCGCGTACTTTTGGGAGTGGGAGTGGCGAGAAATCACGGCATAGCGGATAGAGCTCCGGCGGGATCTCATGGCGTTATGGAGAGTGTGATAAGTCCCCTCTTTGAGGAGTGGCTAGGGAGGCACCACGGCGTCCTCACCTTCTGCCTGACGCAGGTCCTCACCGGACACGGTTATTTCGGGAGGTTCCTGTTCAGGATAATATGGGAGGCCCGGTGTCATCATTGCGTGGATTGTCCGTAGAACACGGTGGAGCGGAGTACGGAACGAGAGGGCATGGGAGGCCATCACTTCCTTCTGCGAAGCAGTAATGATCGCGAAGGAGGAGGCGTAACGCATGAGTGAGAGGCAAATTGCGCGCCCTCACGCCTCTAGCCGCCGCAGGAGACGCCCTGGCCGTCGGGAATCGCAGGCCGATTTCCGGCGACCGTAGGTGCGCGCTTGCGGATGGTGAGCAATGGGTAGCTCGCCGTCCCTGGTATGCGCACGACGTAAACCAGGGTTACAACATCAACGTTACCGATAAACGATATTTGACGTTTCAGTTGTATACATCTGGTTTAATAGATGTCTTTTAACAAAGAGAACTTGCACAACCGTTATTCAGCCCTCGGACCTTGTGTAGCGAACGTATAACCTATAATAACTAGTTGCTTTTGTCGTATTGAGTTTGAAAATCATGGATTATTTACAATATTTCGATATTTTAGATGAAATTGACGATCGTAAAAGAAAATGTTATAAAAAATGAAGGTTCTTTTCTGTCACAGCCTCATCGCCTGGCACCACAGTCGCGCTCCCGTGTATTTATTACCCGTGTTACACTAATACTCGACATTTGATAGTTTGACACCTGTCACTTTCACATCTGTCCCTTTGACACTTCTCACTTTGACTTTTGCTATTTAAAAAAGAAATTTCCCTACCTTTGTGAAGGCATTAGGGCAATTCATTTGGGGATTAGTATCTATTTTGAGGTTAAATAATTATATTCGGAATTAAAGTAGATATTTTAGAGCTAGGATAGTAAATATTACACTTACATTAAAGAAAAAAGAAAGTGAACACCTTAACTTTGTAAAATTTCTAAATTACATCAAGCGATCGTGGATTAGAGACAAATACCTAAGCCTGTTAAGTGTTTATGGTATGAGGCACCGCAGCAACAATGTGTTAGAAGGCTTATCACTCAAAGGTAAATAAGTAAATTAATAAAAACAACGTTACGTATAGCGTCTGCTAAATGTGTTGAAAAACGTATCTAACAAAAGCTAAATTCGAGCGAAAAAAAAACAAAAGACAAAAATATTATATCATAGATGATGACAATATAAGGCACATTTTACTGGAACTTATATCGGGAGAAATAACAGTTGGACACGTCCTTATAAAATTGCGTTAGAATACACATGTACATGAACGTGTACTTTCTCTCATTCCTAGGACTAATAGTTAGTATTTTTTGTGTAAAACAAGGAAAGAATAATATTTGTATTAGCGGCATTCATTTGTGTTTATCGATGGTCAAAAAGGCCAGGAAGTGTTTATTTCTTTAGGTTGGATATATTTAAAGTCATATTCAACTTATTGAATTAATTTAATTGTTTTACTTCGACTCCTATGGTTATTATTATAAATAAAACATTATGTGTACTTAAAAGACCTAAATGTATTATTAAAAATGTTCGCGGTTGACCCACCTTCACTCTGAGACTTCACACCAGTGTTAAGGTAGGGAAATTTCTAAATAGCAAAAGTCAAAGTGAGAAGTGTCAAAGGGACAGGTGTCAAACTATCAAATGTCGATATGAGTGTAACACGGTTAAAAAAAAACTTCCCGTGGTACTACTGGATCGCTTGGTAGTTCTACGGGAGTATTTTTTACCCGTGGTACTACTGGTAGTAATACTGGTAGGACCACGGACAACAAACGCAATCCAGGGCTTCCAGCCTGAAAGTCTGACAACCAGTTAACAAGGGGTTTCGTATTACCCAGATACTGGTTTGTGGAAGTCAGATAAGCATGGCAGTCGCTCCATGTAAAATACATTCAGCACTGCATTCATTATTATATTTATTCATTGGTATATTGGTAGACTGGAAGCAAACCCCAACGTAGGAGGCAAAAGGCTAGCCAGATTGATTGGATGCGGAACTCAAGTTTTTTTAAGGGATCCGTCTAGGTGGCAAGGCGAAGTTCAAAATGTCTTATATTTTTTGCAAAATGCAGCGCTGTTTCATTGTATGTTTATCATAATTCAATTCGCGGCAATCATAATAGAACGAGTATAAGATCGGAAATGGAATTTCAAATAAAAAAATACATTACAACACGTAAACCAAACTTTATTGTGTTCCAGTTATACAAGTAATTAATACGATTAGGAAACAGAATCACAACTTATTATAATAACTATATATACAGGGTGTTTGGCGCATGGACCGACACAATTATTTGGGGGATTGGGAGCGTCATTTGGGAGGTTTCACCCAAAGACCCCATGTCCTAAGTGTCACGGTTATTGAGATGTTTTTTTTGTTTTTTTCACAAAATTACCCGAAATCTCGCCTTTAAATAGTCATTACTTTTTTGTTTATTGTTCTAATTGCACGAAATAACTTTTATTGTATTCTGCAATATATTCTTATTCTAAATAAATAAAGAACTTTTTTAAATAAAACTATGTTCATAATTTTTGGAAAAAATCTAAAAAAATCATATCTTATTAACCGTGACACTTAGGACATGGGATCTTTGGGTGAAACTTCGCAAATGACCCTCTCAACTCCCCAAAAAATTATGTCGGTCCATGCGCCAAACACCCTGTATATGCTAATTCACAAAATAAGAAATAAAATAAATGTAACAAATCGATAAATATAAGAAAATCAATCTCGCGATACAGTTGACACCAGCAGTGCTATTCTGTAACCATCTCACCGTGAAAACTTAGGTGAAGTGAGTTGTCATTCCAACAGGGTGAGATGACACTGACAGCTCACTCCACGCTCACTTCACATGTTTTCACGGTGAAGTGATTACGGGAATCGACATGCTGATGTCAAATATGTAGGTCCGTGCGCTTAGTGGTCGTCGATCGAAAGGAGACGCGCAATTTTTATTTTCTTTTTTTTATAAATGGCATCTCGCAGTTGACCTCTAAAGAGGGTAGCTACTTAATCGAACTTTCCTGTGACTACCATAAGCTACTAACTTAAGGGCCTCCAGCCAGGAGTGCAAACTAAAACTAATAGATACTAGGCGAACGCTCGCTAAGGGCACCCCCTGTGGGGTACGAACCTCGGCTTAGGGCGTCGCTGGCGAGAGGACAGCAAGGTGGGACAGGCTGGATCAACCAAGGATAATTATTATTATCTGGGGAATTTAAAGCTACAGGCTCAGCATCAACGCGGGCTGGCGCATCGTCGAGCAAGGGTCGGGGGCGTCGCGATCGCGGAGGACCTCGGCGCGCGGCGGCGAGGTCGGAATGCGGGTCGTCGTTTGTGTTTGTATACTGTACTATTGACCCTAATGCTCTCCTGTTATGGGGTCATCTGGGTCGGTAAGAACATGCCTCGGACGGCGGACTTTACTGATTTTAGAGGGGACATACCTGGTGGCGAAATGATGTGATAAGACAACGATGTGAGTTAAAAGAAGATGTAGTGACAAAAATTGAAAAGGGTATGCTGAGTTGGTTTGGTCATGTTGAGAGGATGAATGAAAGGCGACTAACAAAATGTATTTACAAGGCAGATGTGAATGGAAACGCCGGGAGGGGACGCCCTAGGAGGACATAATACTGACCTTATTGGTGATGTTCTTCAGAAAGGACAGGTGCGTAGTACTCGCAACCGGCGTGCGTGTATGACCAGATGTATGAACGTAAACGAGGCAAAAGGAGTATGTAAGGATCGTAGCAGGTGGCATTCTGTAGTTTCTGCCTACCCCCATGGGAAGAAGGCGTGAGTTTATGTATGTATGTATGTATGTATACCTGGTGGCCTCGACAACCAGAGGGTTGTGATGTTTGGCGGCTGTCAAAGAAACGCTTGGAATTACGTTTAAGAAGTTGGGGCAATAGTGGAGATTTTGAGATCGAGATGGAGGATCTCATTCCCAACGTACCAGGGGGATCCCATTGGCATTCAAAGGAAACGGTTTTGGAGGGCCTGCATCCTATGGATGTGCTGGGGCTCAGCTTGCGCCCAGGCGTAGGTCATTATTGGTCGAATGCACGCATTGTAGGTACGCAATTTGCACTTGAGTGACAATTTGCTACGTGCATTCAGAACGGAGTGGTGGGGAAGCACCCGTGTCGGCACCCGCTTTTATAGGCCGTGTAGGAGATGAACCGACACGGCCTCTCCTGACTATGCGTCGCCCTTGACGGCATCTGATATGTCCGGCAAGCCCTGTGCTGGGGCGTTGCCTTCAGCAGCAGCTAAGCGGGATGGTGTAGCCGCCGCCTCTGCCATGGGTGTGTTGACAGGGTCCTGTGCCATCTCATGGTCGGGGGTAGTGATATCCTCAGTCAAATCGGCTTCTGAAAAATAATGAAACACGAAGTGTTTAAACAGATTAAACATGCCTACAGATGTATAGGCTTTGATATGAATGAGAGCATTGAGAGCTCATGTTCGTGTTCGTCCTCAATATTGCAGGCTGACACAGTTTAGTTGTTAATCACGTAGGCAAGCATCCCGCAGTCTACTAGCTAAAAGGAACGTCCCGCAGTCCATCGTCTACATGAGTTTGAGTCTGTTGTCAACATAAAATGATAAATGATTTATTTCTGCAAGTAGGTTTGTACAAACACTTTTACACGTCAATCATATTTTAAAAACTAGATGAGGTCGGCGTTTCCTATCTGACTACTCTGAGAAGAAAGGCCGAAACAAACTCAGATGTCACAGTCTCTTTTAAAGTCCAGACATAATCTTGGTCAGATCATGTGAAGACGATGTAGATTGATGTCTGAAATGGTCTTTTGAGGAAATAACCATTCAGATTGAGAAGACCTGTCCAGTCAGTGCACGCATTTGTCAGTTATCGTGCAGCTCAACTCAGAATTTAAGGAGCTCAACGATTCGACGAACAATACCAAAGAAAGGACGTTTGGGTAGGCCACATAAATTACTCAAACTGCCAGACCATGATAAAAACTAATTGACAAAAAAAAAAAAAAAAAAAAAAAAAAAAACAAAAGGGAATAACCTGCATAGTCTTCACATTCACAATAATTAAAATAATATAATACTTTCAAGTAAATATTCATGTCAATGAATATATAACATTCATTAATGTCAATGTGTATATAATAACCTGGAAATAATCTTGGTCAGAGCATTTCAATTTGAGGACCATGTAGATTTGTGTCTGAAATGGTCTTTTGAGGAAAGAACCATACAGATTTGAGTGGACCTGGCCAGTCAGTGCACGCATTTGTCAGTAATCGTGTAGCTCAACTCAGAACTTAAAAAGAGCTCAACGAATCGACGAACAATACCAAAGAAAGGATATTTGGGTAGGCCGCATAAAGTACTCAAACTGCCAGATTAACATAACAAAAAGTAAAATATAGCTAAATATATGACCCACATAGTCCTCACATCATAATAATAATATTATACTTCACAAAGTAAATATTCATGTCATTTTGTATATAATTTAAAGTTAGCAGAAAAACAAACAAAATTCAAAATGAAAAAAAAAATAAAAAAAATAATATAATAAATTGGAGCAGCTCAATCCCAAGCCTTTTTGTCCTCAATGAAATCTTTAACGGTATAAAACGATTTCTGGCACAACTTACGTTTAATGAATGATTTGAATTTATTAAGGCTTAGGTCTTGTACGCGGCTTGGAAGTTTATTATAAAAACGTATACATTGACATCTGAACGAGCCACCTATTTTCTTGAGCCTTGTTGTAGACAAGCATTAGATTAACATTAACATTAGATTAGCAGTAGATTAACATTATCTGATCCACCCTAAAAACAAACGAATTTGGACCCTGTGCTTGTAACATTAAGGTTTATTCAATTTATATGAGCTTATCAGACAAGTGCTCGAAGACTCGATGAACAAGTACAATAATAATACACACGCAAATTTGATCTTTAAAACGTTAGCATTAGGTTATATGTTATAACTACTTGTTTTAATATAATTAGTGTAATAGCTTATTTTCATACTTATGTTCAAGTAAATTCTGGTCTCGTGCTCTGTGTAAAACAAGTTGCGAGATCAAATCATGCGCCGAAGACATTGTTTTGCTTTCAATATAAATATTCGTATTCATTATAAAACCTGTGGGTATGCAGTGACTACGCGCAAACATATTTTACCTTGCCTTACTAAATTGCAAAAATAACGTCTCAAATTTTTTTTTATTTTCTATTTTTAGGTAGTTTTTTTATTATCATGTCTCAATGGAGTGATTATTTATTTTAAAATACAAAATAATCTATTTGCACGAGGAGAAAGTTGGCTGCTTGTGCTGTGTAAGAATTTAACTTTATGAAAGTATACTACGTATATGGTTCAAATTCTTTGGAAGTTTAGAATATTGCGTGTAGCATTACAACTAAGACCAAATTTAAAAAAAGGCATGCTTATGCCTGCCCGGGCTTGCGGACGGTGAGCAATGGGTAGCTCGCCGTCCGGTAAGGACGCGCCTCAAAGAGTGTCAGCGAGTGAAGGGGTCCGATGAGACCATTGCCTGCCGGGGTTGCGGGAAAGTCCGAAAGGGATACCGTGGCCCCCTGGCATTGCACAGGCAACAGAAGGAACACGGGTGGGTTTTAGTCAGTAAGAGTCTGACACGCCCTCCTGCTCCACCCAGAGATGATTTCCCACCAAAAAAAAAAAAGGCTCATTAGATTGTATTTATTAAGTAGATTTTTATAGGTTGGGAAATTGTGGAAGCACCTAGTGAATTTGCGCTGCACTTTTTCTAGCATCTCAACATATTTATTACAAAAAGGGTTTCACACTACCGCTGCATATTCAAGTTGAGATCTAACTAGTGCTTTATGGAGATGAGAATAAGTGTTTGCGTGTTTAAATTCAGTAGCTGATCTCATAACGAACCCGTACATACGATAAGCCTTTTTGGTGATGTTATCAATATGTTGATCAAGGTGAAGTTTGTTATCTATTCACGAATAATTTGATGTAAAAAAAAGTACTAGAAAAGGATTTTTTCATTACGAGATGCTTAAAAATCTGTTTCAAGGTAGAGATTTTTCGGTATTTCGGAAATTTTTGTAAAACTGTAAATCCGTAAGATTTTGCTGAACATATATTGTGTTGTATTGATAGGTAGTGACCCAAGCTTAGCAGTACCCCTAGGTCTCGCACGGATGGAGCTTTCAATAGAGTTACATTGTGTAGATTATAATTTTATTATGATTTAAATCGTTTTTATTTTTTGTGAATGATATCGTTAAACATTTAGAAATACTAAGGTAGAGTTTGTTTTCAACGCAGTATTCAGAGAATCGATTTAAGTCTTCTTGTAACTGACAACAATCTGCAGGTTTTCTTATAGCTTTAAAGATTTTTAGGTCGTCAGCATAGTGCAAAAATTTTGAGTGTCTGAAATAATTTCCAATATCATTTATGAATAAAAGAGGCCCTAAAATTGAGCCCTGGGGGACGCCAGATGTTAAGACAGTAGTCACTGAGTGGAATCCTTTGATAACAACCCTTTGTGATCTATTCCTAACATATGATGCAAACCAGCGAAGCAAATCTCCTCGTATGCCGTTAAATGCAATTTTGGTAAGAAGCAAATTGTGGTCTACTTTGTGGAACGCTTTTTGAAAGTCTGTGTACACTGCGTCTACTTGTACTTGTTGATCCATATTGTTAAAGAGAAAGTCGGTAAATATTAATAGATTTGTAGTTGTAGATTTACTTTTAACAAATCCATGTTGTTGTTCTATTATAATTCTGTAAATTATCATATGTATTTCCTGATAAGATTTGAGAAAGCAGACAAAATAGATATGGGGCGATAATTTTCGACCTCTTGTTTGGACCCTGATTTATATACAGGAGTTATATTAGCGCTTTTAAATTGTTCAGGGAAGGTGCCCTCTGCTATAAACATATTAAATATAATTCGCAGGGGTCTGTATATACTCTTAGCAGTCTCTTTAAGGAAATAAGGGTATAGTTGATCCGGTCCAGGATCTTTAATGGAATCTAAAGCTTGTAATGACTTCAAGACCTGATTTTTGCTAAACGTAATGCTAGTAATATAGGTGCATTTGTCACTACTCTCTTCAGGGGCTAGCCATTCGTTCAAATTTAGGTTTGAGGGTTCATAAAGCGATTGATAGTAGTCCATTAACTTGAACATATTGCAAATCTCATCCAGATCACTGGATGCCCGGTTTTTAAAAAACATAGTGGAAGGAATTACCCTTACGATTATTGACATAGCTCCATAGGTATTTTACGTTCTTTTTGACATTGTCCTCAACAGAATTCAGGTAGTCAGCGTAATTTGACTGCATAAGACCCGAAATCTATGTCGTAGAAGCGAAAATTGTTCATAATCCGAAATGTTATTATACGTTTTCCATTTCACCCAGGCTCGTTCTTGTTTTTGAAAATGCGAATTAGTGATTTAGAGAACCACACAGGGAATTTAGATGAACGTGAGTTAGAAAAGGGTGTATAAGTTCTTGTAACATCGTAAAAAGTATTCAGACAATCCTCCGATGACAACCCCTGCAAACGATTAGTACAATCAATCCTCCGATGACAACCCCACAATCCTCCGATAACAACCCCTAGTTATTAGACGTAAATCATATTTGTCGTTCTTTAATCATGCAAGCAATATTGTAGAAATGAACACAAATTAAAAAAGGAACTGATAATAGGCGGACTGTGTTTTTGAACCCACATGTTGTTCGTTGCAAATCCAGCATCAAATCGCTAAGCCACGAGAAATTGTTGGGAATACGCGAAATTAAAGATTGGGTTGTAATTTATGTAGTGTGACTTAAAAGCTTTTCAACTTTAATGTTAACGAGATAATTATTAAAATAGCTTAATGAAAATGATATATAATGCCGGTGGCTCCGACAATGTTGGGTGGGTTTACCTTAACGTTACGTGTTAAAGATCAATTTTGCATGTTTGTTTAGGGGTATGAGGAACAGGGTGTAAAGTTCACTCATCCACCATAGAAAAGGGAGGATCCTCCAACCAGACGGGTGTTGTGTCTGGCGGGCCGACTGCCCGACTGTTGATTTCGGATAGTCTTATCTATGTCGTTCGCGCGGTAAACTCTAATTGCGCGATGCAGGATTTGTGTGACGTCATGTCTTTGATGCGTAGTTCGTATGTGGCGGTGTAACCGCTACATTTGTATTATTATTGTATTTGTTCATCGAGTCTTCGAGCACTTGTCTCATAAGCTCATATAAATTGAATAAACCTTAATGTTACAAGCACAGGGTCTAAATTCGTTTGTTTTTAGGGTGGGTCAGATAATGTTGACAACAGACTGTACCTCGCAGTTTACCAAACATAAAACTTAGACATCCCACGGTCTGTCTAACATAAGGCATTACTCAATCATGTAGGCAAATATCCCGCAGTCTGCTTGTTTATATAATAAGAACGTTCCGCAGTCTGTCCTCTACATGAGTTTGGCATCCCGCAGTTTACCAAACGTAAAACTTAGACACCAGTCTGTCTAATATAGGGTTGTGCGTTGTTTTATAGAATTTCGTTTCACTGTTTTTTTTCCTCAACGACTTGTTTGCCTATAAGGTAAGTTTCTACGTAAAATTTATTATATTTTTATTAGGTATTGCTGGGGAGATGCTCTACAGCAATCTAAATTCAAACCCCCTTACCCTTACCTTACCTTTGCCTTTACCTTTTAACCTGTTAAGGTTCAATTTTATTTAAGAACGTACTAATTCCGTACATGCGTACAATTGGCACATGAGTTTAAAACTCGCAAAATAGATGATGGGGTTGCTGGCGAGCATGACGTGGATATCCCGCAGTCTGTTTGCTTATATAATAAGAACGTCCCGCAGTCCATCCTCTACACGAGTTTGGCACCCCGCAATTTACCCAACATAAAACTTAGACATCAGTCTGTCTAATATAGGGTTGTGCGTTGTTTTATAGATAACAGTTTTATAGAATTTCGTTTCACATTTTTTTTTCCCTTATTATCATTTCATGGGAAGTTCAAAACCCACATCAAACTTGTCCTTATCAAGAAAGCATATTATAAAATTAATTACTGTGTTGAAGATCTTGTCTTGTATCATCTTTGACAGCATCTGATATGTCCGGCAAGCCCAGTGCTGGGGCGTTGACTTCAGCAGCAGCTAAGCGGGCTGGGATACCCGCCGCCTCTGCCATGGGTGTGTTGAAAGGGTCCTGTGCCATCTCGTGGTCGGGGGTAGTGATATCCTCTGTCAAATTGGCTTCTGTAAAATAACGAAACACGAAGTGTTTAAACAGATTAAACATGGCCTACCCCTACATGTAAAGTGGGGATGATAATTTTTTTTCGTCCTTCCCATAGTGTGGGATATCGTTGGATAGGTCTTTCAAGGGGTTTGCGAAGACCGTTTTTTGATTAAGTAAACCGTTCGTGACTTGGCAAACTTTAAAGTACCAATTTTCGTTAGAGTCAAGTGTCCCCCCCCTCTACCAACTAAACGGTTGTAGTTAGAAATTCAAATGTCACGGCATTAGTACTTATATATAACAAAGTTTAAAGGAAAACTATCATACTTAAGTGGGCTTTACAAGTTTACGAGTGATAATATTGACCAACTTAAATTTGCGGTTGCAAAAACATGTTCTATCATATATTCCGTATGGGAGAACATGTATTTCAATTACAAAGTTAAGTTTGTTCTTACGATAAATTCATTCCAACTACGGAACCCTTCATTGTGCGTGGTCCGACACGCACTTGGCCGGTTTTTTTCTCAAATTATCATTTCATGGGAAGTTCAAAACCCACATTAAACTTGTCCTTATCAAGAAAGCATATCACAAAATTAAAGACTACGTTGAAGACCTTGTCTTGTGTCGTCCTTGACAGCATCTGATATTTCCGGCAAGCCCTGTGCTGGGGCGTTGCCTTCAGCAGCAGCTAAGCAGGATGGGGTAGCCGCCGCCTCTGCCATGGGTATGTTGACAGGGTCCTGTGCCATCTCGTGGTTGGGGGTAGTGATATCCTCTGTCAAATTGGCTTCTGAAAAATAACGAAACGCGAAGTGTTTAAACAGATTAAACATGCCTACACATGTATAGGCTTTGATATGGCCAGCGGTGGCCATATCAAAGCATTTCATTAACTAGGTTTAAAACTGTATTATAAAACACTATAAAACGAAGTAAAATAGTGTTTTCAGGGGGTTTTATCGCTACACGTAGTTTCCAACCTTTTAATATTTTTGTGATTAAATGAAGGCGCGAACAAATTTTTTTTTTTTTTGAAAATAAAAATGCTTGGATTTAAAAACCAACGCATATACTAATAAATCTTGTTAAAATATACATCAAGTTTATTTTTACAGTTTATAATGCTGTATTCGCTAAGAAAAACCTACATTTAAAATGAGCCCTCCGCTCCTGGCATTGATCGTGTTAATACGCTAGCACTAGCGAGTAAGTTTTCGATGACAGCTCATGGTAGAGGTACTGACGTCAAATAGGTCCACGTGCTGTGGTTGTCGTCGGTCGAAAGAGGACGTATTTTTATTTTTTATGTCATCTCGTAGTTGTCCTCTGAGGAGGTCGTAGCTGCTTAACCGGACTTTCCTGTGGCTGCCTTAAGCTACTAACTTAAATCCTCCAGCCAGGGGCGGGGACCGACACCCGCTTTGATAGGCTTAGTACTGACTAATTCGGTCCATCTCCTACAGTTAAATAATCTACATAATATGTAGATTTTTATTATAGGACGACACTACCTTCCGCATCGCTGCTTCCCTGCGACTAGGAGCCCCTTGTTGTTCTCCTCATCGCTGTCACTGTGGCGAAGTTGTCAACAGCCTCGGACACCACGGCTTATCTTGCAGCCGAAGTGCTGGTTGCTTAGCGCGGCACGCGAACATTAACGACATCATCCGACGAGCTCTTGTCACCGTCGGCGTTCCAGCTGTGCTAGAACCTAATGGTTTGGCACGCGATGATGGCAAGAGACCGGACGGCATGTCTTTATTTCCATGGAAGGTGGGTAGGCCTTTAGTGTGGGATGCAACGTGTGTTGATACTCTTGCACCATCCCATCTTCCTGGCTCAGCGTGCTGTGCTGGCGCTGCCGCTGCGGCTGCAGAAAACCTCAAGCGGCGAAAGTATAATAACCTCATAGGCAACTATATTTACGAGACGTTTGGGGTTGAAAACCTAGGGCCGTGGGGTCCGAGTGCTCATGGTCTATTCACTGAAATCTCTAAACGACTGGTTGACACTTCCCGTGACCCAAGGGCTGGTTTTTACCTTGGCCAGAGGCTAAGCATTGCCATACAACGTGGCAATGCGGCCAGTCTTTTGGGCACACTACCAGTCGACAGCGATGCGGATGAATTTTTCGACGCTATATTTTAGTTTGCATAATAATATATTAGTTTTATTTTTTTATATATATTAAACATTTGTAAAGTCTTAATCAATAAATAATATTATGATTTAACTTATATTCACCTTTTTTGATAATAAATTCGGACTCTCCGCACTTGCGGATTACAATCCTAAGCTGCCGCCGGCTACTGGTGCTAAGTTTCGCAAAATTCCTGCTAAGGATATCTGATATTTCCGGCAAGCCCTGTGCTGGGGCGTTGACTTCAGCAACAGCTAAGCGAGATAGGTCAGCCGCCGCCTCTGCCATTGGTGTGTTGACAGGGTCCCATGCCATCTCGTAGTCGGGGGTAGTGATATCCTCAGTCAAATCAGCTTCTGAAAAATAACGAAACACGAACTGTTTAAACAGATTAAACATTCCTACAGATGTATAGGCTTTGATATAAATGAGAGCTCATGCTCGAATTCATCCTTAATTGCTGACACAGTTTAGTTGTTAATCATGTAGGTAAGCATCCCGCAGTCTACTTGCTAAAGAGAACGTCCCCTAGTCCATCGTCTACATGAGTTTAGTACCTCGCAGTTTACCAATCATAAAACTTAGACATCCCGTGGTCTGTCTAACACAAGGCATCACTCAATCATGTACGCAATATCCCGCAGTCTGTTTTCTAATACGAGTAATATATAATAAGAACGTTCCGCAGTCCGTCCTCTACATGAGTTTGGCACCCCGCAGTTGACCAAACAAAACTTAGACATCAGTCTGTCTAATATAGGGTTGTGCGTTGTTTATATATAACAGTTTTATAGAATTTCGTTTCATTTTTTTTTTCTCATATTATAATTTCATGGGAAGTTCAAAACCCACATCAAACTTGTCCTTATCAAGAAAGCATATTTTATTATAAAATTAAAGACCACGTTGAAGACCTTGTCTCGTGTCATCTGATATTTCCGGAAAGCCCTGTGCTGGGGCGTTGACTTCAGCAACAGTTAAGCGAGATAGGGCTGCCGCCGCCTCTGCCATGGGTGTGTTGACAGCAGTGATATCCTCAGTCAAATCAGCTTCTGAAAAATAACGAAACACGAAGTGTTTAAACAGATTAAACATGCCTACAGATGTATAGGCTTTGATATGAATGAGAGCTCATGTTCGAATTCATCCTTAATTGCTCACACAGTTTAGTTATTAATCATGTAGGCAAGCATCCCGCAGTCTACTTGCTAAAGGGAACGTCCCGCCGTCCATCGTCTACATGAGTTAAGTACATCGCAGTTTACCAAACATAAAACTTAGACATCAGTCTGTCTAATATAGGGTTGTGCGTTGTTTATAGATAACAGTTTTATAGAATTTCGTTTCACATTTTTTTTTCCCTTATTATCATTTCATGGGAAGTTCAAAACCCACATCAAACTTGTCCTTATCAAGAAAGCATATTATAAAATTAATTACTGTGTTGAAGACCTTGTCTTGTATCATCTTTGACGGCATCTGATATGTCCGGCAAGCCCAGTGCTGGGGCGTTGACTTCAGCAGCAGCTAAGCGGGCTGGGGCACCCGCTGCCTCTGCCATGGGTGTGTTGAAAGGGGCCTGTGCCATCTCATGGTCGGGGGTAGTGATATCCTCTGTCAAATTGGCTTCTAAAAATTAAACGAAACCGGTTAGGTTTTGATATGAAGAGAGCTCATGTTCGTATTCGTCCTCAAATTGCTGACACAGTTTAGGTGTTAATCATGTAGGCAAGCATCCCGCAGTCTTCTTGCTAAAGAGAACGTCCCGCAGTCCGTCCTCTACACGAGTTTAATACCTCGCAGTTTACCTAACATAAAACTTAGACATCCCGTGGTCTGTCTAACATAAGGCATCACTCAATCATGTAGGCAAATATCCACGTCATGCTCCCCAGCAACCCCATCATCTATTTAGCTATTTATAATCTCATGTGCCAATTGTATGCAGTATGTATGGAATAAGAACGTACCTACTTAAAAAAAATTGTACCTTAACAGGTTATAAGGTACAGGCAATTGAATTTGGGTTGCTGTAGAGCATCTCCCCAGCATCCCCAAATAAAATTTTAATAAATTTGAACGTATAAACTTACCTATTAGGCAAACAAGTCGTTGATAAAAATTGTGTTCTTATTTTCAACCGACTTCAAAAAGGAGAAGGATCTCAATTCAGACGTATGTTTTATTTTTTGTATGTTTGTTACGCGATTACTCCGCCAATTATGAATTATTTTTGATGATAATTTTTATGTTTCATTGGGCATACTTCAGAAGTGGTCCCATATAAATTTGGTCAAGATCTGATGAGGGGTTTTTGAGTTAGCTTCAATAATACTTATTTTTCTCACCTAGTATACATATGTGGATGATGTTCTAATAGTTCCTGTCACTGTAATTTACATAGCAGGTAGTGGTATTCAAATTTTTGTGGAGGTTTGTGTAGGTACCACAACTAAAAAGTGAAAAATAAAAATAACTGATTTCGGAAGAAAGTTATTCTTCACTTTGTAGTGTTTTTTTTTTTGGAAGACTGTTGTTTTTTTAAACTTTTTAGTTTTAAGTGACACTCATCAAAATCAATTAATAATTGGCGGAGTAATCGCGTAATAAACATACAAAAAAAAAAAAACGAATTGAGAACCTCCTCCTTTTTGAAGTCGTTTGAAAATAAGAGTACAATTTTTATCAACGACTTGTTTGCCTTTATGGTAAGTTTCTACGTAAAATTTATTAAAATTTTATTTGGTATTGCTGGGGAGATACTCTACAGAAATCTAAATTCAATTGCCTTTACCTTTTAACCTGTTAAGGTTCAATTTTAAAACACACATGAGTTTAAAACTCGCAAAATAGATGATGGGGTTGCTGGCGAGCATGACGTGGATATCCCGCAGTCTGTTTACTTATATAATAAGAACGTCCCGCAGTCCATCCTCTACACGAGTTTGGCACCCCGCAATTTACCCAACATAAAACATAGACATCAGTCTGTCTAATATAGGGTTGTGCGTTGTTTTATAGATAACAGTTTTATAGAATTTCGTTTCACATAATTTTTTTCTCATATTATCATTTCATTGGAAGTTCAAAACCCACATCAAACTTGTCCTTATCAAGAAAGCATATTATAAAATTAATTACTATGTTGAAGACTTTGTCTTGTGTCATCTTTGACGGCATCTGATATGTCCGGCAAGCCCAGTGCTGGGGCGTTGACTTCAGCAGCAGCTAAGCGGGCTGGGGTAGCCGCCGCCTCTGCCATGGGTGTGTTGAAAGGGGCCTGTGCCATCTCATGGTCGGGGGTAGTGATATCCTCTGTCAAATTGGCTTCTGAAAAATAACGAAACGCGAAGTGTTTAAACAGATTAAACATGCCTACAGATGTATAGGTTTTGATATGAAGAGAGCTCATGTTCGTAATTATCCTCAATTGCTGACACAGTTTAGTTGTTAATCTCGTAGGCAAGCATCCCGCAGTCATCTTGCTAAAAGGAACGTCCCGCAGTCCATCGTCTGCATGAGTTTAGTACCTCGCAGTTTACCAAACATACAACAGACATCCCGTGGTCTGTCTAACATAAGGCATTACTCAATCATGTAGGAAATATCCACGTCATGCTCCGGTTCAAAATAAGAGTACAATTTTATCAATGACTTGTTTATAAGGTAAGTAGTTTCTACGTAAAATTTATTAAAATTTTATTTGGGGTTGCTGGGGAGATCCTCTACAGCAACCCAAATTCAATTGCCTTTACCTTTTAACCTGTTAAGTTACAATTTTATTTAAGTACGTACTAATTCCGTACATATTGCGTACAATTGGCACATGAGTTTAAAAATCGCAAAATAGATGATGGGGTTGCTGGCAAACATGACGTGGATATCCCGCAGTCTGTTTGCTTATACTCGTATAATAAGAACGTCCCGCAGTCCGTCCTCTACATGAGTTTGGCACCCCGCAATTTACCAAACATAAAACTTAGACATCATTCTGTCTAATATAGGGTTGTGAGTTGTTTTATAGATAACAGTTTTATAGAATTTCGTTTCACATTTTTTTTTCCTTATTATCATTTCATGGGAAGTTCAAAACCCACATCAAACTTGTCCTTATCAAGAAAGCATATTATAAAATTAATTACTGTGTTGAAGACCTTGTCTTGTATCATCTTTGACGGCATCTGATATGTCCGGCAAGCCCAGTGCTGGGGCGTTGACTTCAGCAGCAGCTAAGCGGGCTGGGATACCCGCCGCCTCTGCCACAGGTGTGTTGAAAGGGTCCTGTGCCATCTCGTGGTCGGGGGTAGAGATATTCTCTGTCAAATTGGCTTCTGAAAAATAACGAAACACGAAGTGTTTAAACAGATTAAACATGGCCTACCCCTACATGTAAAGTGGGGATGATAAATTTTTTTTTCGTCCTTCCCATAGTGTGGGATATCGTTGGATAGGTCTTTCAAGGGGTTTGCGAAGACCGTTTTTTGATTAAGTAAACCGTTCGTGACTTGGCAAACTTTAAAGTACCAATTTTCGTTAGAGTCAAGTGTCCCCCCCCTCTACCAACTAAACGGTTGTAGTTAGAAATTCAAATGTCACGGCATTAGTACTTATATATAACGAAGTTTAAAGGAAAACTATCACACTTAAGTGGGCTTTACAAGTTTACGAGTGATAATTGACCAACTTAAATTTGCGGTTTAAAAAACATGTTCTATCATATATTCCGTATGGGAGAACATGTATTTCAATTACAAAGTTAAGTTTGTTCTTACGATAAATTCATTCCAACTACGGAACCCTTCATTGTGCGTGGTGCGACACGCACTTGGCCGGTTTTTTTCTCATATTATCATTTCATGGGAAGTTCAAAACCCACATTAAACTTGTCCTTATCAAGAAAGCATATCACAAAATTAAAGACTACGTTGAAGACCTTGTCTTGTGTCGTCCTTGACAGCATCTGATATTTCCGGCAAGCCCTGTGCTGGGGCGTTGCCTTCAGCAGCAGCTAAACAGGATGGGGTAGCCGCCGCCTCTGCCATGGGTATGTTGACAGGGTCCTGTGCCATCTCGTGGTCGGGGGTAGTGATATCCTCTGTCAAATTGGCTTCTGAAAAATAACGAAACGCGAAGTGTTTATACAGATTAAACATGCCTACAGATGTATAGGCTTTGATATGGCCAGCGGTGGTTATATCAAAGCATTTCATTCATTCATTCATTAGGTTTAAAACTGTGTTATAAAACACTATAAAACGAAGTAAAATAGTGTTTTCAGGGGGTTTTATCGCTACACGTAGTTTCCAACCTTTTAAATTTTTTGTGAATATATGAAGGCGCGAACAAATTTTTTTTTTGAAAATAAAAATGCTTGGATTTAAAAACCAACGCATATACTAATAAATCTTGTTAAAATATACATCAAGTTTATTTTTACAGTTTATAATGCTGTATTCGCTAAGAAAAACCTACATTTAAAATGAGCCCTCCGCTGCTGGCATTGATCGTGTTAATACGCTAGCACTAGCGAATAAGTTTTCGATGACAGCTCATGGTAGAGGTACTGACGTCAAATAGGTCCACGTACTGTGGTGGTCGTCGGTCGAAAGAGGACGTATTATTATTTTTTATGTCATCTCGTAGTTGTCCTCTGAGGAGGTCGTAGCTGCTTAACCGGACTTTCCTGTGGCTGCCTTAAGCTACTAACTTAAATCCTCCAGCCAGGGGCGGGGACCGACACCCGCTTTGATAGGCTTAGTACTGACTAATTCGGTCCATCTCCTACAGTTAAATAATCTACATAATATGTAGATTTTTATTATAGGACGACACTACCTTCCGCATCGCTGCTTCCCTGCGACTAGGAGCCCCTTGTTGTTCTCCTCATCGCTGTCACTGTGGCGAAGTTGTCAACAGCCTCGGACACCACGGCTTATCTTGCAGCCGAAGTGCTGGTCGCTTAGCGCGGCACGCGAACATTAACGACATCATCCGACGAGCTCTTGTCACCGTCGGCGTTCCAGCTGTGCTAGAACCTAATGGTTTGGCACGCGATGATGGCAAGAGACCGGATGGCATGTCTTTATTTCCATGGAAGGTGGGTAGGCCTTTAGTGTGGGATGCAACGTGTGTTGATACTCTTGCACCATCCCATCTTCCTGGCTCAGCGTGCTGTGCTGGCGCTGCCGCTGCGGCTGCAGAAAACCTCAAGCGGCGAAAGTATAATAACCTCATAGGCAACTATATTTACGAGACGTTTGGGGTTGAAAACCTAGGGCCGTGGGGTCCGAGTGCTCATGGTCTATTCACTGAAATCTCTAAACGACTGGTTGACACTTCCCGTGACCCAAGGGCTGGTTTTTACCTTGGCCAGAGGCTAAGCATTGCCATACAACGTGGCAATGCGGCCAGTCTTTTGGGCACACTACCAGTCGACAGCGATGCGGATGAATTTTTCGACGCTATATTTTAGTTTGCATAATAATATATTAGTTTTATTTTTTTATATATATTAAACATTTGTAAAGTCTTAATCAATAAATAATATTATGATTTAACTTATATTCACCTTTTTTGATAATAAATTCGGACTCTCCGCACTTGCGGATTACAATCCTAAGCTGCCGCCGGCTACTGGTGCTAAGTTTCGCAAAATTCCTGCTAAGGATATCTGATATTTCCGGCAAGCCCTGTGCTGGGGCGTTGACTTCAGCAACAGCTAAGCGAGATAGGGCAGCCGCCGCCTCTGCCATTGGTGTGTTGACAGGGTCCCATGCCATCTCGTAGTCGGGGGTAGTGATATCCTCAGTCAAATCAGCTTCTGAAAAATAACGAAACACGAACTGTTTAAACAGATTAAACATTCCTACAGATGTATAGGCTTTGATATAAATGAGAGCTCATGCTCGAATTCATCCTTAATTGCTGACACAGTTTAGTTGTTAATCATGTAGGTAAGCATCCCGCAGTCTACTTGCTAAAGAGAACGTCCCCTAGTCCATCGTCTACATGAGTTTAGTACCTCGCAGTTTACCAATCATAAAACTTAGACATCCCGTGGTCTGTCTAACACAAGGCATCACTCAATCATGTACGCAATATCCCGCAGTCTGTTTTCTAATAATATATAATAAGAACGTTCCGCAGTCCGTCCTCTACATGAGTTTGGCACCCCGCAGTTGACCAAACAAAACTTAGACATCAGTCTGTCTAATATAGGGTTGTGCGTTGTTTATATATAACAGTTTTATAGAATTTCGTTTCATTTTTTTTTTCTCATATTATCATTTCATGGGAACTTCAAAACCCACATCAAACTTGTCCTTATCAAGAAAGCATATTTTATTATAAAATTAAAGACCACGTTGAAGACCTTGTCTCGTGTCATCTGATATTTCCGGAAAGCCCTGTGCTGGGGCGTTGACTTCAGCAACAGTTAAGCGAGATAGGGCTGCCGCCGCCTCTGCCATGGGTGTGTTGACAGTAGTGATATCCTCAGTCAAATCAGCTTCTGAAAAATAACGAAACACGAAGTGTTTAAACAGATTAAACATGCCTACAGATGTATAGGCTTTGATATGAATGAGAGCTCATGTTCGAATTCATCCTTAATTGCTCACACAGTTTAGTTGTTTATCATGTAGGCAAGCATCCCGCAGTCTACTTGCTAAAGGGAACGTCCCGCCGTCCATCGTCTACATGAGTTAAGTACATCGCAGTTTACCAAACATAAAACTTAGACATCAGTCTGTCTAATATAGGGTTGTGCGTTGTTTTATAGATAACAGTTTTATAGAATATCGTTTCACATTTTTTTTCCTTTATTATCATTTCATGGGAAGTTTAAAACCCACATCAAACTTGTCCTTATCAAGAAAGCATATTATAAAATTAGAGGACAATTTTATCAACGACTTGTTTGCCTAATAGGTAAGTTTATACGTAATATTTTCAAACCACTCATCAGATCTTGACCAAATTTATATGGGACCACTTCTGAAGTATGCCCAACGAAACATAAAAAATTATCATCAAAATCAATTCATAATTGGCGGAGTAATCGCGTAACAAACATACAAAAAATAAAACATACGTCCGAATTGAGAACCTCCTCCTTTTGGAAGTCGGTTGAAAATAAGAGTACAATTTTTATCAACGACTTGTTTGCCTTTATGGTAAGTTTCTACGTAAAACCGTAATTTATTAAAATTTTATTTGGTATTGCTGGGGAGATGCTCTACAGCAATCTAAATTCAATTGCCTTTACCTTTTAACCTGTTAAGGTTCAATTTTATTTAAGAACGTACTAATTCCGTACATATTGCGTACAATTGGCACATGAGTTTAAAACTCGCAAAATAGATGATGGGGTTGCTGGCGAGCATGACGTGGATATCCCGCAGTCTGTTTGCTTATATAATAAGAACGTCCCGCAGTCCATCCTCTACACGAGTTTGGCACCCCGCAATTTACCCAACATAAAACTTAGACATCAGTCTGTCTAATATAGGGTTGTGCGTTGTTTTATAGATAACAGTTTTATAGAATTTCGTTTCACATATTTTTTTTCTCATATTATCATTTCATTGGAAGTTCAAAACCCACATCAAACTTGTCCTTATCAAGAAAGCATATTATAAAATTAATTACTATGTTGAAGACTTTGTCTTGTGTCATCTTTGACGGCATCTGATATATCCGGCAAGCCCAGTGCTGGGGCGTTGACTTCAGCAGCAGCTAAGCGGGCTGGGGTAGCCGCTGCCTCTGCCATGGGTGTGTTGAAAGGGGCCTGTGCCATCTCGTGGTCGGAGGTAGTGATATCCTCTGTCAAATTGGCTTCTGAAAAATAACGAAACACGAAGTGTTTAAACAGATTAAACATGCCAACAGATGTATAGGTTTTGATATGAAGAGAGCTCATGTTCGTAATCATCCTCAATTGCTGACACAGTTTAGTTGTTAATCATGTAGGCAAGCATCCCGCAGTCATCTTGCTAAAAGGAACGTCCCGCAGTCCATCGTCTGCATGAGTTTAGTACCTCGCAGTTTACCAAACATACAACAGACATCCCGTGGTCTGTCTAACATAAGGCATTACTCCATCATGTAGGTAATATCCACGTCATGCTCCGGTTCAAAATAAGAGTACAATTTTATCAACGACTTGTTTTTATGGTAAGTTTCTACGTAAAATTTATTAAAATTTTATTTGGGGTTGCTGGGGAGATCCTCTACAGCAACCCAAATTCAATTGCCTTTACCTTTTAACCTGTTAAGTTACAATTTTATTGAAGTACGTACTAATTCCGTACATATTGCGTACAATTGGCACATGAGTTTAAAAATCGCAAAATAGATGATGGGGTTGCTGGCAAACATGACGTGGATATCCCGCAGTCTGTTTACTTATATAATAAGAACGTCCCGCAGTCCGTCCTCTACATGAGTTTGGCACCCCGCAATTTACCAAACATAAAACTTAGACATCATTCTGCCTAATAAAGGGTTGTGCGTTGTTTTATAGATAACAGTTTTATAGAATTTCGTTTCACTTTTTTTTTTCCCTTATTATAATTTCATGGGAAGTTCTAAACCCACATCAAACTTGTCCTTATCAAGAAAGCATATTATAAAATTAATTACTGTGTTGAAGACCTTGTCTTGTATCATCTTTGACGGCATCTGATATGTCCGGCAAGCCCAGTGCTGGGGCGTTGACTTCAGCAGCAGCTAAGCGGGCTGGGGTAGCCGCCGCCTCTGCCATGGGTGTGTTGAAAGGGTCCTGTGCCATCTCGTGGTCGGGGGTAGAGATATTCTCTGTCAAATTGGCTTCTGTAAAATAACGAAACACGAAGTGTTTAAACAGATTAAACATGGCCTACAGATGTATAGGCTTTGATATGGCCAGCGGTGGTTATATCAAAGCATTTCATTCATTCATTCATTAGGTTTAAAACTGTATTATAAAACACTATAAAACGAAGTAAAATAGTGTTTTCAGGGGGTTTTATCGCTACACGTAGTTTCCAACCTTTTAAATTTTTTGTGAATATATGAAGGCGCGAAAAAAAATTTTTTTTTAAATGAAAATGCTTGGATTTCAAAACCAACGCAACTAATAAATCTTGTTAAAATATACATCAAGTTTATTTTAACAAGTTTATAATGGTGTATTCGCTAAGAAAAACCTACATTTAAAATCCTCCTGGCATTGATCGTGTTAGTACGCTAGCACTAGCGAGTAAGTTTTCGATGACAGCTCATGGTAGAGGTACTGACGTCAAATAGGTCCACGTGCTGTGGTGGTCGTCGGACGAAAGAGGACGTATTTTTATTTTTTATGTCATCTCGTAGTTGTCCTCTGAGGAGGTCGTAGCTGCTTTAACCGGACTTTCCTGTGGCTGCCTTAAGCTACTAACTTAAATCCTCCAGCCAGGGGCGGGGACCGACACCCGCTTTGATAGGCTTAGTACTGACTAATTCGGTCCATCTCCTACAGTAAAATAATCTACTACATAATCTACATAATATGTAGATTTTTAAATGATAATAAATTAGTAATATTCATCAAATTGATGATTTAAATGATTATAATTCCCATTTTGTTGATTATGATTTAACTTATATTCACCTTTTTTGATAATAAATTCGGACTCTCCGCACTTGCGGATTACAATCCTAAGCTGCCGCCGGCTACTGGTGCTAAGTTTCGCAAAATTCCTGCTAAGGATATCCGTGGTGTTTAAACCTGAAGGAGAATATAAAGATTCGGATTGCACCACACAGTGGTCAGACGATCCGAGCGGAGCCCAGACTGATACAATGTGCCTGCTCGGATGTGTTGTCAGCAGAAGGTCTAAACAGTTGAGTGTCTGGTCATTAACATCTGGAATGCGGGTAGGTAGGTCAACCTTTTGGTGGAGCTCTAGCGATATCGCAAACTTGCGTGCCTCTCTTCCTGCAAGGTCAGTTTCGTGGTACGGGAACAACCATTCTTTATGATGGGCATTAAAATCCCCCAGAACAACAAGCTCCGCCCACGGATATTCTTGTTTGGCCAATTTCGCATCCTTTGTAAGATGGTTAAAGAGTCTTTCCTTTTTACGGTCGTGCGACCTGTAAACACCTACATAAATAGTTTTCTGAGAGCCGGTGTCCACCAGCAGCCACAGAGTGGAAAATCTCTCATTCTCATAGCGGTGGAGACGTTGACAGTATAAGCCATCGCGGATGTATACACAGACCCCAGCATGCCTCTTAAACTTATGCTCAAGTGAGTATCCTGTGCAGTTGAGGTGCGCCACATCTAACGGGGGCGCTATGTCAGTGTCCGTTAAAAATAACAAGTGCGGCTTCTCGGTCTCAAGGTGGTGACGGACCGCATAGATATTTGATTTCAATCCACGGATGTTAGTGAAGTGCACTTTTCTCAAATCGGCACCATCAACCTCATTTTTTATAAGTTGAGGTTTCATTATTTTTCGATGGTTGATTTGTCGTTTAATTTTTACTGCAAGTCTCATTATTTTAATGGAAGTTTTTTCACGGATAGTAATTAATTTTCTCAGTCCAAGCTGCAACTTATCGTCGAGATTCAATTCTTTTAAATCTTTATATTTATATGACTTAGCTATTCTCTGTATTTGCTCTTCAATGAATGGTGTTGCAATAACCTCGATACTAAGACCTCTGGCAACAAATTTACTGAAAAATAAAGCTTTTGTTATAGATTTAATTCAAACGCCCGTCTTCAGGACAGAAAACATCCCACGGGAACGTATTAACGGGATGAAAGTATCCTACGTCCTAAGATAATACTTTTTACGCCTGGGTTTGAACTCCTAACCCAGGTCTTGGGGACCTGTGTGCCAAATTTCATCGAAATTCGAGCCATTAATGCGTGAAAAAGGCAACAGACAGACCGAGTTACTCTCGTATTTATAATATTAGTAGGTAGATTCGACAGTGTAGGGGAAGCACATTTTCTAAAGAGTTATTCGGTAAATCCGCAAAGGTTGCCCGCAAAATTCAAATTATCTTGCGTGTTTTGCAATTTTCAGGTCAGTGTCAAGTTGTATCTTGATCAAAATATGATTCACGACTATAAAAGGTATGTATTTTCAGAATTATAATCATTGGAATCATTAATACATCCTTCTAAGTTAGATTTGTTAAATATGAACACTTGTGAAAAAGTTCATATGTAACAAATCCCAAATAAAATTTCGCGGGCTGCCTGCGGATTCACCTTAAATTTATCACTAAAAATAATTAAGTTCTGCATATCTAAATTCTATCCTATCCTATACTATTAAATAAGCAATATTTTGGCAGGAACTGGGGGATTATCCCCAAGGTCACCTACTAGTTATACATACACCAGAGTCAATCGACCAATTATCTCATATGGCATACTGGTCTGGAGGCCCAGGATACTCGTAGACCTGTGCACAGGGCAAAGAGATCTCGAAAAACTGCAGCGGTTTGCTTTATGTTGCAATCACTAGCAGCATGAGAACTACATACACCCATTGCTACCCTGTAGGCAATGCTTGGTCTGCCACCTCTGCACTTCATCGTGTGGGAGGAGGCAGCCCTGGTCGCCTTTAGGTTCAATATATCAGGAACCCTAAACAAAGACTCCAGAGATAAGAACACACGTATAAAGGAAGATGCGATCAAACGACGGCCAATGATCACATCACCCTGCGACAAAGCCCCGAAAGTTTCAAAGGCTTTAGACACTTTCAAAGCCACTACAGCATCTGGGTGCATGGTAGTGCCTGCGCCAAGTCGAGCAAAAACAAGCGGCACCTCTGTACTATCCTTTTCTCGAAGCAGTTCGGGACATTTTAGACCCCCAGTAGTTTAAGAATTATAACTAATCAAAGTTTCTTAATTTTGTCACTCCCTTATTGACCGATCATCAAAACTCTAAGGCACTTCTAGCAGACATACAAGCTTCAAAGGAGATGGCTAAATGGAAGTATAGACGACTGCCCCAGCAATGTATAAACATGGAACCTTGCAATATGTAATGCTGTATAGCTGAATATTAGTACTTCATATGAAAAAAGTTTCAAGAACTTTTCATATCTTTACAATCCTGAAAATATATTCGTGTAACTCCTACGTCAATAGGTATAAAAAACTGCAAACAAATGACATATTGCTATGAACTTTTACCCAGGCGTTTGGATATTTCTGCAATGACACGATATTTTTGGCTAGCGTCACATCCTGATTTCGCACAGTGGTACATACTTGAGTATATATCTAGTTTAGGCCCTGAGTAACCAAGGACATGAAGATATTGAAATAAAACAACAAAAATACGATTTATTTTTCGACACAAAATACGAGTAGGTGTAGTAAGATTAAACGAAGAAGCACAGTCCGAAGCTTTCAGTTATTTTTATTTGATTTTTATTAGAAGAAAGAGGAATTGAGGAAAGTCGATTGTCACTTTAAAAACAACCCCATTTTCCGAATCAAGACCCTGTGAAAACATAATAACAAGCAACTAAACAAGACACCGAATTGAACGCCTTAGTTTCAGAAAAACCTGTTATCAAATATCGATTTAAGTACCTACCTACAGTTTCATTTGACATTCTGGAAAAAACGATAAGTCCCCTCCCTAGCTTACAGTAGTGTTATTTCCCCTTGACCTTGTCATATAAATCAAAAAGCAATTAATATACTTTTTTATGGTTAACGTTCACGAAAGTTCTAGGAATTTATTAAACACTAAATAATTCATGAATGATTTTTTAAATATCACGAGTTACTGTGAGATTCCTATACATGCTTGGGGCAGTCATTTAGCCATCTCCTTTAGAATTATTAGTTTAGTGTATAAATCAAGGAACAACTTAAATATATATATATAATTTCGGTCCAGTTTTCTAGATACACCAACTGCATAAATAACTTTGTAATCCCATATATTTATAGGGGATTACAAAGTTACTTATGCAGTTGGTAATAAGGGTAGATAGGTACCTACCTAGATAAAATTATGTTCAAAGGTACCTAACTTGTAATAAAATGGTCAAAATTTGTAAAATTGACAACGGAATGAAAAAGCAAGAAAGGGACATAGAAAAAAAATGGGATAAGTAATTTATTAATTTAAAAAAACTGAGTGCGGCAGTGAGTGCCGTAAATTAGTTCAACTAATCCTCTGTTAAGCTTGATGTTGTAATTAATTAACATTGGCCTTAGAGTATTATCTAGTAGAGAGTGCGGCTCTTTGGAAGCCAGTGATACTCTAGGTACTTGGTATTCCTTGGTACGGTACAGATTCTACCACAACAGTTCGATGGCTAGACGTCAACATCTTTCTCAACCGGCGCGTTAAATCAAAATCTGATATGATGATGCTAGAACCGGAGCCCACCGATATTTATTACGAGTCTTGGATTGATGACCACTATCCAAAACGGCCTAAAGAGTTGGAGACTACTAACTTGTACAGTTTCCATCAAAATTACGATATTGTTAAAACACACCCAGTCTCCTCTAAAGTCGATTGCTACGAGATAAATAACGGTAAAAAGTTCCTGAAAAGAAGAGCTAACCCATATTTGATCAATCACTATTTCTACGACGGAGAACAAGTACCAGAGAAATACTTCTTCTCTTTACTTCTTTTATTAAAGCCATGGCGTTCCTTAGATGACCACAAAAAGGGGTGTGATACTTACACGGAGGCCTTTAATTTGGCGAAAGAAGTTTTAAAAGAAGGAGTCGATTATGGTAATTCAATGATAGTGTCAAGTGGCTGAGAATCTAAAGTTGCTGAGATAAACGAAGAAAGGGAAATTGTTGATGATGACGATGGTTCTGAAAACCCTTTAGACTTTGAAACTGTGGAAGCTGCGAACGCAATGGATGACTTTCAGAGAATCAATCTGGTAGAAGAAGAGCAAACTGATCTTCAAAGTATGATCGCAAAACTTAATACCGATCAAAAAATAGTCTTTGATATGATTAAAAATAAAATGGACACAACTGATAATAACGCTGACGTTTTACACTGTTTTGTGAATGGAACCGGTGGCACTGGAAAGAGCTTTTTAATAAAAACTCTGAAAGTTTGGGTTAAGAAGTATTTAAACAAAAAACTTAGCTGCGCTTTAAGACTTTAGAAGTATTAAAGCGCAGGAATCCTCAGTTTGTTAATACAATAGACTAAGAAGCATTTACCGTCCAGACTTGTCAAAAATTTTAACATCAAAGCCTACGAAAAAAACCCATAGAGACAGGCTTTGAGAAAAACTGAAGCTGAAGCTCAAGAAATAGCACCGGAAAAGAAAAAAAGGAACCTACAAAAAGAAATGAGATGCAATCAAAAATATAATCTGTAAAAAAAACAAGTCTCGCAACTCAGTTCTTCTATGGTAAAAAGTTGTGAGATCCATGTAATACCAAGTCGGTCAATTTATTCAGTCCCTACTTGAGGGTCCTTCTGTCTTAAGTTATTACGTAATTGGCTAACCTAAAAACATCTTACAGTAACCATATCAATATTAAAAATCTGAACGAGTAACGATAACTAGCCGCAATATGCTGACATTGCAATGGATAAAAGGACACAGCAGATCACTAGGTAACGAAGCAGCTAAGGAACTAGCAAGACGAGGATTCAGCTCGGCAGTCTGTGGACCCGAGCCTATCATACCCATCCCCTTTAACCAATTACGCAGGTGGCTACAGGATTACTGGTGTACTGGTGTGTCACACACAAGCGGAGTACTGGTAGACCTCGGCACCGGGCTGCAGGCAGTCCAAGAAAGCTATGCCATCCCTGGATACCAGGCTAACCAGGCGTTTAAAACGCCTGGACAGGAACGGCCTGCGCACACGGCTTCCACACAATAGGCACAACAGACATTCCTCTGTGCAGGGCGTGTATGGAGACTGAGGAAACCGTCATGCACGTGATCTTTGAATGCACAAGCGTCACCCAGATTAGAACAGAAACCAATCTCCACAGCAGATCCAGTCAGCCAGATCTTTCACAGATGTTCTGAACAGACCAAGAGTTTTAATTAACTTCTGGAAGGAGGTGGGCAGGTTGGAATAACCACCAAACGGCCGCCATGGCCCAGGCACAATGGTCTACCTGACGGACTAAGTGCGGAAACGTAACCCCATAACATAAAACATAGAACATAAGTAATATTTGTATATGTCGTGGCCAGATCTTAAAATTGATCATTTCATGAGATGAACATTGAACACTGGTCACATCATGATGTGGCCTGGCCAGTTCATTGAATACTCAACGTTTAAAGGTACGAGTATGAACAGCTAAACGCACGACTACTTTATGATGTGGCCAAACATTAGTGATCATATCGTAAAATAGTTAGATTATCCACCGGTAGAGGCGTTGATGTCGCTTTGTTTTTGTTGTGCATCAAGGCGACGGCATACAACAAATCAAACAAAGTAGGGTGACCAAGCAAAAAAAGTCGGTGGACTTTATTGGATTTTATTGGGTTTCCAAATAATATGATATTATGGAAAGCGATCAACTTGGAAGTAGACTCGCCGACGTGTGAAATGCAACATAGTTTAGAGACATGAGGAACAGGGTGTAAAGTTCACTCATCCACCATAGAAAAGGGAGGATCCTCCAACCAGACGGGTGTTGTTTCTGGCGGGCCGACTGCCCAACTGTTGATTTCGGATAGTCTTATCTATGTCGTTCGCGCGGTAAACTCTAATTGCGCGATGCAGGATTTGTGTGACGTCATGTCTTTGATGCGTAGTTAGTATGTGGCGGTGTAACCGCTACATCACTCCCCTCCGGAGACCGGAGGTCGATAGTGAGCTGAGTCTTGTATCTTGCGATGCTTCACAGTGCCAGCTAAGGTTCCAGTGAGCCGGAACCGGGTGCCGCACAGTTCGCGGTGAGTCGGAACTGTCTGCGGTGATTGCGGCGGTTGTGGTGATTGAGGTGATGGCGGTGATTGCGCTGATTGAGATGATTGCGGTGATTGCGCTGATTGAGATGATTGCGGTGATTCCCCAGTAAGTCGGGGTGATGAGGCTGAGGGTGATGACCAGGAATGCGCGTTCGCTGCATGCTGGTGGTCAGGATACCCGTTGAAGCCGAGGGTGCTGGCTGTCTGTGTGACTCGCCTCACGAAAGCTTGCGGGAGTGATGATGATGACGTCACGCTGAAGTAGTTGCACGAAGGCTGCGTTGACGTTCATACTCGGGGTCACCAATTTAGAGGCATGAGGAACAGGGTGTAAAGTTCACTCATCCACCATAGAAAAGGGAGGATCCTCCAACCAGACGGGTGTTGTGTCTGGCGGGCCGACTGCCCAACTGTTGATTTCGGATAGTCTTATCTATGTCGTTCGCGCGGTCAACTCTAATTGCGCGATGCAGGATTTGTGTGACGTCATGTCTTTGATGCGTAGTTAGTATATGGCGGTGTAACCGCTACAATAGCACTTAAAATTGGTTTTAATTTTTTTTTAATTACGCCACTTATGTGGCAGCCCGACCAACCGCGCGCGAGCCAAGCGAGCGCTACTTCCAAGTTGGCTATTTTTGCTACACCTTAAACCATGTTGTGCAAAAAGAGTACCAATCTACTTTCATGACGAAAACTATTAAAATTAATGGCACCTCCGTTGGCTTTATCCAATGGGCCACTCCAGATATATATAAAAGTAGAGCGAGACTATACGAGTTATCATCATCATCTGCCTAGCCTTTTCCCAACTATATTGGGGTCGGCTTCCAGTCTAACCGGATGCAGCTGAATACCAGTATTTTTACATGGAGCGACTGCCTATCTGACGTCCACAACCCAGTAACTGGGTAATACGATACCCCTTGGTAAGACTGGTTGTCAGATTTTCGGGCTTCTGACGACCCGTAACGACTATCAAAGATCCACGAATGACAGCCGGGACCAACGGCTTAACGTGCTTTCCGAGGCACGGAGGAGTCTCTGTATGTAAAGATGGTCACCCATACACAGACCAACCCCGGCAAGCGTAGCTTAACCTGATGGATCGACCCATGCGGCAGTTATTACTTAGCCACGAGCTCCTCCGAGACTATACGAGTTATATGGTTTAAAAAATACAGGTTTGATACTCCTTTCCCAGCGTATGTCAAATATTATTCAAAATTATTTAAAAAGTTTAGTGTTTTTGCTAAATCTAAATGTTTAAGCGATACAATTAAAAAAATACAATAATAAAGTAAAAACCAGTTGGAAAATTATTAACAATGAAACTGGTAATTTGGTTAAGCAAGATAACCAACTTGAGATTATGTTCGACAGTAAATTAATTATTTTATTTTTTTATTATTATTTATTTATTTCAGACAAAGTCCATTAAATTAAATTAAATTTAAATTAATACATAAAATTGATATAAAATCACACCTCCACAATAAAATCATAATCAAACACTCAAATCACATACAATTAAAACTCATACACATGTCCAAATCAAAAAAATACTAATGTCATATCAATACAATACGGTAAGAAATAATTATTACATTCCAAAATTCATCAAATAAAAATATATGTTTCATCTTAACCTAAATTTAGGTTTGGATCCAGAGTTCTCAACATGCAGCCTGGTCCAGTACTGCATTATTGGGCAATCCAGATCCAAATCCATCCTCCATGCAAACAGTTGCAGGTAGCTCTTGGAACTGCCTCGTATGCGGCGTATCAAGGACGCAACTCTCTTGCGAATAATCGCCCCCAAATCCAGCTATATTTACCTGACGCGCTACAGTAGCGAGGCAGCTTCATCAGCGCCCTGAAGGCATTATTGTAGAAAACACGCAGGCTGTCGTATGATTTTGTCGTATTATATGTTTGACCCATAGGCTGCACGTGTACAACGATTGGCAAGCTGCCCTAAACAACGTAGCTTTTACTTCCGCAGCACAGCGCGCGAACCTACGAGCCAGCATATTAGCTCTAACCGACGAAGCCCTGCGCTCCCTATCTATATACATAACATCTACAAGAGTCTCGGTGACCCAATGGCCCAGATACTTGAACTGCGAGACTTTTTAAGGACACTGCCATTCAGCATGACCTGTGGTACAGTATCATAAGTTTTCGATCTCGCCTCAAACACCATGGGCTCGCTTTTAATGGCGTTATATCTGAGCCCATGGGCCCCCATACCGCTCGCAGATCGAAATCAGTTTTCGAAGGGCACTGATCGATGGAATCAGCAGCACCATGTCATCCGCGTAGCTGATGTTGTTGACAAGAATACCATCAATCGAATAGCCCACACCGGCGCTACTGAGTTCACGGATCAGACGGTCAATATACAAGTTGAAGAGAGTCGGCGAGGTTAGCCCGCCTTGCCTTACCCCTCATTCCAACCCGTACTCAACCGATAGTGACCCCGACCACCGCACACAACTGCTCTGATTGCCAAACCAATACTTTAAGAAACTTATATACTCAGTAGGTAGACCCGTATTATCCGACAACTCTTGCCACAACTTGTCATATGCCACAAGATCGAATGCTTTAGATAGATCTAAGAAGCAGGCATAGACAGGTGTGCTTCTGTCCGTGTAGTATCGGACAGTATGTTTGAGATTCAGTATAGCCATTTCTGTTGACAAACCAGGGCGAAAGCCAAACTGTGCATCATGAAGCTGTATGTTTTGTCTTAAATGAATATCAATTACACCGTCTAACACTTTAGCAATGACTGGTGCGAGTGATATAGGCCTGTAGTTACTTAATTTAGAGGCGTCTCCTGTCTTGCTCTTTACTATGGGGACAATTATAGTTCTCATCATTGCCTCGGGCAGGTATGAATGCCTTATGCAGAGTGTAAACAACATAGTGAGCACCCTCAGGAGATGAACATCCGCATGCTGCAAGTGTTCTATGCCGAGCGAGTCCTGGCCCGGGGATTTTTCTCGCTTCATGTCTCTGATCACCTTGGCAACCTGTTTCGCAGTGATCCGAATAAGCAGCTTCGTCGGACTAGTACCTCCCGCCTCTGTAGTGGTCGTCGCGGGTACCAGTGGAGAAAGTACCCTTAAATGCTCCTTGAATAAGTTGGCAATCTGGTCGGCGTCAGTAACCCCCTCAACACATACTGGAACACTCGGCCTCGGATTCAATTTGTTGGTCTCCTTCCAAAACTTACTAAAGTTTTTTGTGGCATGCTGTGATGCAAGAATGTCCATATGTATCTGAGCTTTATTGTTCCTACACCACTTGAGCTGATGTTTAAACCGATTTCGAGTTTCGCATTTGGTCATAAGTCTGACCGTCTGTATTTTTGCCATGGGCCACCCACTCATGAAAATGAAGCCTAGCCTCCTCATATGCCTTTTTGCAATGTTTGTTTCAGCCTGTCACATACATTTTATTTTTATTCTTAATTGTTTTACATTTAGACCACGCCACCTCAGCGTCCCTAAGCACAGTCACTACATTATGATATAGTTTATCAATTATTTGTCTGTGGTCTATATTATTACACATTACATCTGCACAGTTATTTAATTCACAAGAAAAGTTGATATCACGCAGCTTGGTTGAGCAAATGTACAAATATTCATTGAGCTGCTCTTTATCTCTTTCACCCCATATAGCCTTATCCGGCAATGAGCCTCTCATTTATACTTTTGGTACCAAAATTTTATGGTCACATAACAGTTCAACAGCGAAATGATCGGAACATGACATCTCATACCGTATACTTGTGCCCAGAACAGTTTCTATTGCGACTTCGGTAATGATAAAATGGTCCAACCATGACGTCGTTCCATAAGCATTACTAAGGAACGTATATGTACCTGAATCTAGTCCCAACCATTTTATGTCTGCACACGTCCATTGTTGCTCAGCACATATAGACTATGCCAGAATCACTAGTCTCTAAAATAGCACTAATCTCGCCGAGGCAACTCACAAACATTTCAAAATTATCAAGAGTATCCGTTGGCATATATACCGACATCACTAATAACTCGCGATCATCAAGCACTACCTTAACGGCCACTATGCGATCACTGTAACAGCCCACGACCGATACCGATTGAAACACACTTTTACGCCATAGAAGAGCCACCCCGCCATATGGCCTGCCCTTCAGCATACCAGAAGAGGTGTCCACTGAAGATTTCCCAGCGTACGCAAAATCTTGATCAATTTCTCCTAGGTATTGAATGTCGTCCGGTAGTAGCCATGTCTCTTGTAAAGCTAAAAAGTCTGCCGTGCGACACAACGTCCTGACGTAGTCAATGGAGTTCTTAACAGAATAGCAGTTGAAACTCACGAAATTAGTTCTGTTTATTCTCTTTCCTGTGTTGCGCTTGTTGCGATCCATTAGCGTTATTTTTAAATTCAATAAATTTTCTGACAGTTATACTTTCAGGCCATAAAGTGTCATCTAGAATCAGAGAGAGCTTCACACTAGGCACCTCCGCTTTTATCTTCTGCATAGTGACATGAACTCGGGTTTTTTCTAATATGTAGTCAACAATGTCCGTCTCAGATGTGCTTCTATCAACATTATTGATGAACAAAGGTACCTGTATAGCAGCAGATTTGAACTTTTCACTGCCTGTATTTCGCACTTTGCCTTCCAGTGTATGAAAACGATTTTTTAATCTCTTTTGTTGTACTAAAACCCACTGCTCGTTCGGTTTCTAAACCTTCCATTGCTTTTCAGTATTTATTACATTCGTAAAAGAATTATGTAAACACGTATTCGCACTCGTACTACAATCTACCCGATACATTGGCGCTGATGACTCAAGCGACGACAGCGGCGGCGGTGGTTCATTCATTTTCAAGTCCCGGTACGTTTGCACTCCTTTACTTGCGCTGGACCGTGCAGGCTGAGCATCACAGGGGGGCGCGAGGGCGCGGACGCAGGAGTTGGCACTGCCGCTCACGCCACAGCAATTCCAGTAGCTCTCGGCAATGACTCACTTCACTCAGCTTGACTTTGCATTATATTTTGTTTCTCATCCTCATTTTGTTAATCATCTATTTCATTGCGTTTAATATTGCCGTATTTATGCGAGTATATGTTATGCTTATAGCATGCAATATACACTATATAGAGGCACATATCTATTATGGAAAGATGTGTATTTTGTTTTTGAACTGTTTTCTTTTTATATTATGTATGTGTTCGCTTATTTTTTTTTACATTCCGTCAACAATCGTGAGGACTTATTACTGGCTCACTGTTTACTACTCTATTACCATCTTATGTTAATGTAGCCGTTAGTCCTCCTTATTTTTTAAATATATAAATAATGTCTACGTTATTTTGTTTATAGGCTAATAACTCACTGACTACTAAATTGCACTGATTGCATTTTACAATATTATTAGGCATCATCTTCGTGTGATGAGTCACCGACGCGACAGCACGTTCGCTCGCTAGCGCTCACAGACGAGACTCGAATATTAATAAAATTACTAAAGCAGCTGACGTATCTGAGACGTTTAATGACTTTTTTGCCAACACTCGCTCCTTAAATTCGTCCCCTTCTAAAGCTGAAAACCTTTTGCTTAGTAGTGTGTCTAAAAGTAGTCGCTTATTTAGCTTCGAACATGTAACGCCTCGTAATGTAGTTTATGTTTTTAACACACTCAAGTCTAAAAACACTGGTGATTACTGGGGCATCTCCATAAAAAATTTAAGTAATATGTTAGACATCGTAGCCCTCTATTTAACTGTTACGTAACGTCACTACCGGTATATAATCTAACTATTTTACGATATGATCACTAATGTTTGACCACATCATGAAGTAGTCGTGCGTTTAACTGGTCATATTATCAAACGTTGAGTATTCAATGATCTGGCCAGACAACATCATGATGTGACCAGCGGTCGATGTTCATTTCATGAAATGATCAATTCTAAGATCTGGCCACGACATATATATATATCGCAGTCATCTGGTTGAATCTGCTATTTGATTGAATGACTAGAGCGTTCATTAAACGCCGGCATCCAATTAAATTGCTGAAGGACAACTAGTCAAGTCATTAAGCGCAACGTTTAACCAGATGGCTGAACGTCGTGTAGTCATTTGGTGAAATAGGTTAGGTTAGGTTAGAACTATGACCAACTGCGGCCGGCGAGCGCTATTTCCAAGTTGCTCGCAGACATTTTTTCACCACTTTGCTGAATCTTGGTCAGTCATCTTCAAAGGGCTGACTTTCAATACGCTAAGTTGTTAAACGTTGAATGATACTAATTCAATTAATTATCGGCTTTGGATGCCGACTTTTAATGAACGGCCTAGACGTCCAATTAGCTGGCTAATTTAACCAGATGACTGCGACATATATATCGTGACCAGCTTTCTAATTACGCAACATATTTTCGTAAACGATAAAGACAAATCTGTTTCATTTTGACAGTTCAACAACATTCATTGCGTTATTTACGTTGCTCTGCCGTTTTTTTTTTTCGAACTTACGGAGCAATGGATTAGCAATCTGTTTCAAAACGATTCAGATTCGGATTGATTTTGCATTACGTTATTAACCCTACAGATCTTAGAATTGAAATCGTTACAGCCATTTTTACGTCCTCAAAAACGGTTCTAACGATTTCGATGATAGTTGCAATATTATTTACGGGGCTAGAAATCGATCTAGCTAGGTCTGATTTCTAGGAAAATTAGTTTTCTCTATTTTCACCCTAGCAGACCTTGGTCGACCAGGAACTCCTATACTATTAAATGAGTAATATTTGTATACTAGCTGCACCCTGCGGTTTCACTCACATAAGTCTTGATCCCGTTGGCATATCGGAATAAAAAGTATCCTATGTCTTAACCCGAGATCATGTTCTACCCATGTGCCATTTTTTTTTATTTAACGATATATATAGATAATTCCCAGTGTGGCCCCACACTGGGAATTTCTCCTGTATCGTGGGTGCGTTTACATACATTTAAACTCACATACACAAACAGCCAGACCCGGAACAACTAATTGTAGGTCATACAAATATTTGTTCCGTGCGGGGATCAAACCCGCGACATGCAGCGCAGCAGTCAATTACTTAACCACTTCGCCAACCGTGCCGTCAAATTGTTACCAAATCCAGCCGGTTTAGCTTACCCGCAAACTGCACAAAAAACATTTTTTCAACTAAACCAATTACAGGCACTTTTTAATTGTCAAGGGGTCGGTCAGACAAAAAGATAAAGCTAGTTAGTAGTAGCCAATAAAACGTATGAAACAGGTTTCATCATCATCATCATTATTTCAGCCATAGGACGTCCACTGCTGAACATAGGCGTCCCCCAATGATTTCCAAATTGGCCGGTTGGAAGCGACCTGCATCCAGCGGCATCCTGCGACCTTTATTAGGTCGTCTGTCCACCTTGTGGGTGGACGTCCTGCGATGCGCTTGCTTACACGCAATCAATTCTGAGTATTTCCTACAGTAAAACTGAAATCATCCATGAATAATTTCACATAAAGAAAGGAATATGTTTGAACTTACTTATTATATATCATCTCTCTTTGAATCTTGAGACTGTTATCGCCGGGCTCAGTAAATACACCTAGTGAAGTGAGGTAGAACTGATTTTGGTCAATCGTTTGATATTTAGCCTGCACATATTTGTGGATTATATTCCTATAGTTTATAAAATGTTTGTACATGTCACCTATAAACTGAAACCAAGAAGAGTTTTTAAATACAGGTATTTGTAGTGTAGTTTAAGAAAAATAAAATAATTTGACGTTATTCGAACGAGGTTCTACCAGAGGTTTCCGTTGATCTCAAGGTTATACATTTTTAAATGGCGTTGTTAAATAATTTTGCACCGGTCTACTCTCCCTCCGTCTTACGAATTTTCGATCAGGGTCACGTGACCTGACGCGAGTTTAACATTTTTTACTCATCACAAAAAATGTGCACAACGCCGCTAAAGAAGTGTTCACTTCAAAAACATAATCTGGAAGAATTCTGAAATAATTTCCTAAAATGATTGTAATAAAAAGACCTTGAGTTATTTGAGAATTATTATTAACCGACTCCCAAAAACGAGGAGGTTCAATGTTCGAGTGTATGTTTTTTTTTAATGTATGTTCACCGATTTCTTCGTCAATTGAGGACCGATTACGAAAATTATTTTTTTGTTTGAAAGGGTATAATCTCAAAGTGGTCCCCTATAAATTGTATTTAACTTTTCTTGGATAGTTTCTGAGTTAGCTTTAATAAAACGTATTTTTCCACTTAGGCTATGTGGATGATATGATGATATGTCCCTGTCACTGCTATTTACATAGCAGGTAGTGGTATTCGAATTTGTGTAGCGTAGGTACCACAACTTAAAACTGAAAAGTAAAATTCTTTACAAAAAAAAAAAAACGACTTCGAAAACAGACATTGTAGAGTGAAAAATATTTTTTTACGGACGTCGTCGGTGGCAAAAACCGAAAATTAATTTATTCCGTTATATGACAGAAATTAATTCACAAACTATTTACCGTCAATAGACAATGATGACCGATGTTGACAATAGATTATATCAAGAATGTATGATTGTAATTGATTTCTATAAGTGATAAACTAACGTTATTTTTAGTAAATGTGTTAATATTGTCAGCCATTGATTCTAAAAGCAAATAATTGTATTGTGTCCGTATGGATTGAGGAGCCATGTCTCATATGCAATGAAACAAAATAACAAGTGACAGTGACAATGACAATGCAATGCTTACGGCACTTTAGCCGGGCCGAGGCAGTGCCACTAGTATGCCGCAGATTACGGCACTTTATCCGATACGGATAAAGTGCCACCAGCGGCACTCTATACACTTCCTTTTTAAAATGCGCCCAGTTACATACGCCACACGCAAAATGTCTGAAACCAATTTTTTTTTAAATCAAATTACGATACCTATGTACAATTTTAATATTAGACATGGTATTGTGATGAACACTATATTTTTTGACATAGCATAAATAGGATCCCTGGGGCCCTACCACCACCTCTTTTAACAGTATTATTTTAATCTTACTTGAGTGTGGGAAAGAGATGGAGCTAGACGTCCTGTATAGCTCCACTTCATTCTCGCACTGAAGTAACATTAAAATAATACTGCTTAAAGAGGTGTTGGTTGGCCCCCTGGACGGGTTCAGAATCATCTAAACTAACAATTGTAAACGGTTTTGGTCGTGGGCTCTCGTACCACACGAAATTATTAAGGAATGGTTAATTTATTAATATCTTTTGAAATACTGACTGTGCAGGATTTTGGATTACGCTAATATCTAATAGATCTACTAAATATTGGTGCTATATATTGTTATATGATTTGATCAGATACTTTAGTAGCTACGTGACATATATTGTCTATAAATAGACCGTCACGATTGTCGAGCCACCTTAACGTCATGTAACTTTTTAAGGGTTTTACTACAAATTCCAGGATTGGGCCTACAAAATCGGCTAATTTACTACTAAAGACATGGCTCCTCACTCCTTACGGACGCATTGTATTATAAAATATAAAAAAAAACAATAATACAGTATTATTTTTTTTGTAAAGAAGAGATGTGATGTCTAAATAAGTTATGCGTGCTATGGTGGGGGTTGCGCGGTAGAGTGGGGGGCGTTGCGCTGCGCTCGTAGTCTTGTGCAAGCAGTCTTAGCGATAGCACGCCTTACTCAATAATATTGGAAACAGTGTTTTATTGTACAAACCTAAGCTAAACCAAGACACCACACCTCTTCTACAGTTTCCTTCCAATAGTTATTTATTCAGAAAATTATATTTTTTTATTATTATTTTTTTCATTCTAGGTATTAACAACAAAATACAAAACAACTCGAAAAGTATGATAAAGTTCAGTTTTAATTCAACACTTACTTCGTCCTGCTGCAGCGGTAGTTCACAAAATTTTCTACGATTCAAAACCTGGACTGCTATCAATTCTTCGGAATATGAGTAGCAACCAATTAAGATGCAATAAGGGTCCCCGAGTAGAAACTGCTTTAAAGCGACCTTGGACGCATTATTGAAGATGTCTGAAAAGAAGTTGATTGTTATGATTTTGAATAGCAGACAAGCAGACGGTCCCCCTGACGGTGAGTGGCCTCTGCTGCCGATGGACATTCACAATACTAGAGGCATCACCGGTGCATTTCCAAAGCTACTTTTTAAAACGGACCTCAACACACTGTTTGTCGGCAGCAATAGATTTGGAGACAGTACTTCCACAGACGTTCCTATTTTTTTGTTGTTTTATTAGGTTTACCAACAAACACTGATACAAACACATAATTTATTTTGCTTCAACTGTTTTTTTTAAATTTATTTTGTAGTGTTAAATTTGTTTTTGTTTTGTTTTTTATGGTGTACAATAAAGTATAAATAAATAATACATTTTTTAAAGTAAAATAACAGTGTGTCGGCGTCACATTGTAAACAACACGTGCATCGGGCTACGCTGTAGCACTATGGCGCTGTAGCGCGCTACGACATTCTCCCACCTCCTCGCTGCTGGGCGGAGTTAGTGATCGCTACGTCGTAGCGCGCTACGTCTTTGCCCCACCTACAATACTACCGTATAAAAGA
Organism: Xanthia togata; assembly: GCA_963853775.1. Lineage (NCBI taxonomy): Eukaryota > Metazoa > Arthropoda > Insecta > Lepidoptera > Noctuidae > Xanthia > Xanthia togata. Next base: position 4,564,797 of record OY970817.1, on the reverse strand, counting down.
GTTCGCACGGCGGCGAAATGGCATTCTACCTTCAGGCGTTGCCCGGTGCACAGGTTGTATTGCTTTCAATTATTGTTACTCTGTCTCTCTGTACATTGTTACTATTTTGTGTAAACTAAGCTAGTACTGGGTGTCATGGCTATTTGTGTCTTGAAACTGATTAAGTGTAGTTTCGTGTAAAATTAATTGATTAAATAATTTATAAGAAAATCTAAATTCTTATTATTTAAAGAACCTCTTTTATTTTACAATATATCTGATCCTGTGCCTTCAAGTGCATCAATCACTTATAGGTAAACACCGCATAAAACAATCACAATCAGACCAAATAAGCTAACTTACTTATTAAAAGCATTAATATAGAAAATTTGGTTACATCGGTAAAAAGTGACACTTATATAAAATTAAAATCTATGAAATTCTGATTAAAAATTATAACATTGTTAAAACTGATACGAATTGAATAATTATAAAATCAAACATTATCTAATAGCAATAAGTAAATTCACACTGAGATAAAATTTAAATAAATTAAAACAGGATTAAAATAGATCAATGAAAAAATAAAATTGATTGAATAAAATTGATAATATTGGTAAAGATGAAAGATAAAATTGATAAATTTATAATAGTGGTAAAATTAACACAATTCATAATTTACTTGATAATGATTAGGGGTTGCTCGGTAAATGATTAAAAATGGCTTTCTGTTCAGCAAGCGAGTCAAAGTGAAGATCAATAACATCACAGTAGCTATTGGCTATGGCTCCCAAAACAGTTATTCTAAAAGGTGGACAAAGGGGCGTGATGGTTTATTTTTTTGGCAACACCTTTGGAAAATGCGAGGTGCCAAGAGAAGCGTTTTTGGATACGATCAAGTCGCAATGAATGCGTTGCGTAGTAAGCACGCCAAACTACAATATTATATTTCAGGAAGTTGCGAATTATACTATTATATAGTAAGTTAACTTCCTGTCAAATAATACACCAAGACCTTTATTGTTTCCACTTCCTTAATTTTTCCACCGGATATATGATAATTGCTGCCTATTGGGATGTTCCTTCTTATGAATTTAACATGGTAACATTTTTGGTATTCAGTTCCATTCCGTTACTATTACACCATAGAACGTGACGCTTGAGGTCACTTTGCAGTAGTAATGGGTCTCCCTTAGCCTTAACAATTCCCTAAAACTTAATCGTCAGTGTACATAAAAAAAACTGAGTGCAGAAAACACCCTGGAATATCATTGACAAAATAAATAAACAAAACTGGTCCCAAGTGTGAACCCTGGGAGACAACGGAAAAACACACATTTTAGGGTTGATGAACCATTAACGACAACAAAAAAAAACTATCCATTAAATACGAAATCAGACACTCTAACAAGGACTCAGAGATGCCGTAGGCGCGCAACTTAGTAATTAAGATTTTGTGTGATACTTTGTCAAACGCCTTGCTTATTATACTGACTTCAGTCAGTATAATTATCGTCAGCCTGATAGCCTACATCGACAGTTTTTGTGAGAAGTTCTGAAAAAGGTACCTTTGTACCAGTATAACGGTCTTAACAATTATGCTCACACAAAAATCCTGCCGTTTCTCACCCAAACATACTTATACCCCATTTCTTTTGCCTTCAGCCTTGCGGCAGCATGTATAGACTTATTGGAAGAAGATAAATGTTCCAAGCAAGTCCAAAGTTTGCACTATTAGGCTCATTACTTTTATTGTAATCAATGACGGCGGCCAATAGCTGATCCCGAATTCGTGGTGAGGTGAGCTGAACCTCATCAGAACGAGGACGAGAACTATCGGTTTGGAACTTAGTAGTGCGGGTGCAGTGTAGAATGTCGCTATCCTTCAACTCACAATTGACTACAGAACCCAGCTGCTTAACAACGGTGTATAGGATTTCCTGTTTCTTTTCAGGAAAACATTGTATCTCCAGGTAGAAGGCAGTAGTCAGCGTCTTAACTAGGTACTTGGAGCAGCCAACGCGTTGGACCGCGGTGACCCCGCGGTGACGCTAACCCAATCCTGTGTTTTTCAATTGGTTATTCTGTTCCTTTTAATTCCTTCACAGTATTATTTGAGGCAACGTGTTCAGATTAAAACTTCTCAAAGAGCATAATATGAAAATTAAGTGATACACTCAATTCTCTTACCTCTTTCCCTATTGGCTCCAACTCCTTATTGATAACACTTACAAAAGAGTTATTTAATTTTGGTAACATAGCAGATAGCTTTCTTTTGATAACAGCTGCTGAATTTTTTGCACAGCTGGTCACCGATTTATTCTCGGGAGGGTATTTCAAGGCAGGTTTTTTATTACTCCTTGAGGTGGAAATATAGCGAGTAGGCGTGCAATCTTTATTTGAAGGGTTTAGAATCAGATTGGTGTAACTCGAGCATGTCCATTTACAATACTCATCGGAAGAGGTAGGAATATTCTAATATATTTATTTACTTTACTTTCGTTCAAGTCTTATAATAAATCAATGCAACCTGAAGCTGAGAACTCACGGAACGGTTTTCAACCACGACCTCCGCGGTGGCGTTTGCAGCGGGACCCGCAAACAATAGCGGAACCAGCGCGCGGGCATAAACCACGTCGTAAAATTTACTATCTACATTTCCATGTACTACGTGTTCGTACGAGTGCTTGCGGCCGACGGGCGCGGGTGCAAATGGCTCCGTGGGCTCTTAGCCCTATGCCGCCGCTGGAGGGCACGAACTCTCGTGCGTCCTCTTCATTCAAAGAGTACTACTACTATGACGTAAATAAAAAGGCGATCAAGTGTTGTATGCATGGCCCCATTAATATTATACAATAAAATTCCGAATGACATTTAAGCAATTGAATTATAATTTATTAAAGGAAACACATAAAAAGCTTCTTACTGATAAGTGATAATATAACATTGTTGAATTTTTAAATGATAAATTTTGATTTCATTGTTGATTTTAATTTTAAGATGTATTGACATATTTTGTCTGTAATTAATATTGAATACTTTTGTACTGCCTGATTGTATACACGGTGACATTTTTTACCTACCGTAAGTTCGCACCTAGAACGAAAAGATAACATTAGGGGTCAGCGACCTCGCCGCGTCGTCGGTACGGTGCGTCGTCGCGTAGTGCAATCGTGAATAGCCACAAAATACCTACCAAAGTTTGCCATACCAAGCCATTATCAGTAACCTTATCAGTGATAAAATACCTACCGAATTTTACTTTTAACTTTGATATTTTCTAGTAAGACTTACAAAAATAAGTGCTTACTAAATTTCGTTTATGGAGGTACGTTTCCCTGTAGACAATGCTGTATTCTGTACGTGAGCCGCTCGCCGCGCCGCAACTACTTAGAGACGCGAACGCCGCAGTGTCTGTGTTATAGGGAGTAACGATAATCCCGACGTTTTTAACTTTCTTTTTTGTGTTTTTTCAAATACTAATGACGTTTTTTTTTATTGGATGCTGTAGTGGTAGTAGAACATGATCTGAACAACGTTTGTTCTAGCAAAACTGTGATTCAAATGACTCTAATTTTAATATGTATATGCAATTGAAATTAATAATTAATTTATAATTGTCAGTTTTATTAATAACATTATAATAATAATATAATAACAAAACTTTTATTTCATAGAAAATACAGATTTAACATGTAACAATAAAGACAGTTTTAAATGAGCTTTGGTATTAACACAATGCAATACAAATCTAAGAACTAAAATCTATACACAATAAGGAAAGCCCTGCCTCTCAAACTAGGCAACCTGTATCAAAATTCAAAATTCAAAAGTCATTTATTCAAACTAGGCTGAGAATCAGCACTTTTCGAACGTCAAAATTACATAACACAGTCCCCCAAAACGCCCACCCTTCACCACTTCCTAGTGCTTTTGCTGGGAAGAAGAAGTGGCGCAACAAACTCCCCAGCAGCACAGCTGTCTATTCAGTTAGAAAAAAAAATGATTCTATACAATAGTATACAAGATAATTTACATTACGCAAAACACAATTTAAATTATAATCTTGAGAGACATAAAAAAGCTATCATCCATCCGATTCATAAGGGATATGAATCGGATGGATGATAGCTTTTTTAGCGCATCGGGAAAGATGCCTTTTTGAAGGCAACAGTTTAGGATATACGTCAGTGGTGGTATCAAGGTCTGGCGGCAACTCTTTAGCACTTCGCTTATTATAAACATATTGTACGCCGAGTGAGGCAAAACATGATGGTCCGGTAAAATTATGTTTCCATCAGAATGTGCATGTTCATGTATCATGTTACACATGTTTGAAGAAATAAATATCTAATAATAATAATCTCTAATTGTAAATATTTATCTTATCACAAAATTCGACTGTTTGTGGTTACAGTTTGACAAATTCAAAATTCAAATTCAAATTTCAAAAGTCATTTATTCAAACTAGGCTGAGAATCAGCACTTTTCGAACGTCAAAATTACATAAGACAGTCCCCCAAAACGCCCACCCTTCACCACTTCCTAGTGCTTTTGCTGGGAAGAAGAAGTGGCGCAACAAACTCCCCAGCAGCACAGCTGTCTGTTCAGTTAGAAAAAAAATAAAAAATGATTCTATACAACAGTATGCAAGACAATTTACAATATGCAAAAAATAATTTAAATTAAATAGCTATAATTAATAGCCATATGACAGCTAGCACACGCCAATATACCAACCAAAAGCATCGAGAACTATACTCAAGCAGAAATAAAAATAACTAAAAGTAAACAATATCTGAAAAAAAAAAAGAAAAAGCCTCCAGGCATAAAGGGCGTGCCCGCTTACATATAGCTGTAACTAGAAGTTACAATTGATAAACTAGGACCATCGAGGTAAAATAAATAATTGTCGAGGTCGCTAGCTAACCACATATTGCAATACAACTCATAAAAAAAACATTGTAATGAGTAGATTATGTCAGCACTAAATTAAAATAAAATTAAAATAAATTGACTTATAAAGTAAAATTATAAAAAAATATATAAACTCATATAACCTGTCAGTAGGTAAACTAATTCTGGAGAAAGAACATTTAAACATTGTCTTGAGTTAATCACAGCGACCATCTATTCTTATCATTTAAGTAGTCGTTGATAGAATAGTATGCCTTTGAACAAAGGTTGGACTTTAATTTAGTTTTAAACGTATTAAAAGGCAAATCTAGCAAAGAAGAGGGTAGCTTGTTATAAAAGGTTATACCAAGCCCAACAAATGAGTTATGAACCTTATGAAGCAGGTGAAAGGGAGCACGTAGTTTATCCTTACTTCTTGTGTTAACATTGTGAATATCACTGTTTTTAGTGTATAAGTGTATATTTTGCCTAATATATAAGATGTTGGCGAAGATGAATTGTGATGCCACTGTGAGAATACCGATATCTTTGAAAAAATCTCTTAGAGAAACTCTAACATGGATCTAAGGCCGTTTCCTCATTGGTCGGTGCGGTATCTTTTCGGTACTGCTTATGTTTCCTCATTGGTCGGTAAGCACTCTGTACCGAAACGGTACCGCACTGCTTTCATTTAGAATTCCAAATTCAAATTAATTCTGTTTGTACGAGAGAACATGATCAAATTTTTTGTTTTATCGTTTTACGAAAAAAACCGTATAAAATCGATAGATTTGGTTATCCTGAATCCTAATATCAGAAATTTTCCGCGTCACGTCTGATTTTCAGAATTTAGTTGAACGATAGATTTTAGATACCGAAAACACAATTTTCAGAAACCAGTAGCATCACACTTAGCCAGGAGACCATTTGAGAAAAATAAAAATGAGGCAAAAAATAAAACCCATATCACAACCCGTCCGAAAATTTTGTTTTCACGTGAACGTTGGCCATTTGACCTAAATAAATCATTTTTCAGAAGAAAATGTCAAAACATCTTATGTATGAAAACCATTTTGAACGTGTTGAAAATTTTCCGAAACCATCGAACTAAAATTTAAATATTTTTTAATAAATTGAACAAAAGGAAACTTTGATAACGTTTGAAAAATACTGTTTGTTGAAAAAAAATCATCGTTTTAATCATTGTCGGACTCATCACCGGTATCGTGAGGAATAGGAGCGTAACAAGCACCGCACGTTTGTCGGGCGGCTCCGAAACGTTCTTGTGGTTTTTGGAATTATTGGTGCAATTTAAAATTTCTGAAAACAGGTTTTTAGTAAACCGGGTGACGAAAAAAAAGAGGAAATTACGAAACCAATGTACATATTTAATATCAGATATATTGTGATGAAACCGTCTGCCTATTTTTTTGACATACCTAGCAGAATTCTCCCATAAAACTTCTGACCGGTACTGCCCACCGAGTCAGGTTCAGAATCATAAAAACTAATGATTTTATACGGTTTTGGCCGTAAAACGATGTGACATGCCAAAAATAAATTAGTGTTAAGTGACCTAACGTCTGACCACTGTGGTTTATTAGTTAGCTTCCCCATGCCATTACATAAAAAGCAGCAAAAAATAGAATGTAGGCCTTATACAGCTAGTCGTTGTAAACAGTTTAAAAATAATATAGCTCATAGAATTACACCATCTATAGTAGAACACGAGAATCCTAATGAAATCTATGGAGCCCTTTTTGATGTTGTGCAAAAGGAGTACCAATCTACTTTCAAGACCAAAACTATTAAAATTAATGGCACCTCCGTTGGCTTTAACCAATGGGCCACTCCAGGTATTTATAAAAGTAGAGCGAGACTATACGAGTTATATGGTTTGAAAAAATACAGATTTGACACACCTTTCCTAGAGTATGTCAAAAATTATTCAAAATTATTTAAAAAGGTTAGTGTTTTTGCTAAATCTAAATTTTTAAGAGATTTAATTAAAAATTCCAATAATAAAGTAAAAACCACTTGGAAAATTATTAACAATGAAACTGGTAAATCGGTTAAGCAAGATAAACAACTTGAGATTATGGTCGACAATAAATTAGTTACTAAAGCAGCTGACGTAGCTGAGGCGTTTAATGAGTTTTTTTGCCAACATACCTATAACTACGACTCGCTCCTTAAATTCGTCCCCGTTTAAAGCTGAAAACCTTTTGCTTAGTAGTGTTTCTAAAAGTAGTATCTTATTTAGCTTCGAACATGTAACGCCTCGTGATGTAGTTAATGTTTTTAACACACTCAAGTCTAAAAACACTGGTGATTACTGGGGCATCTCCATTAAACTTTTAAGTAATATAATAGACATCGTAGCGCCCTATCTAGCTGTTACTTTTAATAAATGTGTTGATTTAGGAACTTTTCCTGACCTCATGAAGAGTAGTAAAGTCATACCATTATTTAAATCAGGTAATAAAAATGACGTTGGCAATTTCAGGCCTATTTCTATATTACCAGCATTTAGCAAAATATTTGAAAAGTTAATACTCAAGCAGGTGCTAAGACATTTTAATTTAAATAGCCTCCTTCATAATGAACAATATGGCTTTACAAAGGGTCGCTCCACTACAGATGCGGGTGTTGCTTTGCTGAAACACATATTTAACGCATGGGAGAACTCGCAAAATGCTATTGGGGTTTTCTGTGATCTCTCCAAAGCCTTTGACTGCGTGCACCATGACACGCTTTTGCGTACAACTGCGACATTACGGTGTGCAAAACGAAGCTCTCAACGTTATAAATTCTTATTTACATAATAGGTCCCAATGTGTAGATGTTGATGGTGTGAAATCGTCCGGGCTACCAGTTCAGTTAGGTGTACCTCAAGGCTCAATACTGGGTCCATTCTTGTTCTTAGTGTATATCAATGACTTACCATTCTATGTAAAGGGTATCTGTGAAGTTGTACTGTTTGCAGATGATACTTCTCTTATTTTTAAAGTAGACAGGAACAGACAAGATTTTGACGATGTAAACAGTGCACTCTCAATGGTTCCGGGTTGGTTTACGACAAATAACCTTGTTCTCAATGCCAAGAAAACGAAATGTGTAAAGTTTGCCCTTCCAAATGTTAGAAATCTAGGACCCAACATCGTCTTAGATACAGAGGTGCTTGAAACCGTAAACTCGGCAGTGTTTCTGGGCATAACAGTAGATGCCAAACTTCAGTGGGGGCATCATATATCTAGCCTAGCGGGAAGGCTCAGTTCGGCCGCCTACGCCGTCAGGAAAGTAAGACAATACACTGACGTTGATACATCTCGGTTAGTCTATTTTAGTTATTTCCATAGCGTTTTGTCCTACGGTATTCTGCTGTGGGGCAAAGCTGCCGATATTCAAAATATATTTGTCCTTCAAAAACGAGCTGTTCGAGCAATTTACCAGCTGGGTGCCAGAACTTCTCTGAGAGATTTTTTTAAAGATATTGGTATCCTCACTGTTGCATCACAATTCATTTTCGCCAACATTCTATATATTAGGCAAAATATACACTTGTACACTAAAAACAGTGACATTCACAATGTTAACACAAGAAACAAGGACAAACTACGAGCTCCCTTTCACCGGCTTCATAAGGTTCATAACTCATTTGTTGGGCTTGGTATAACCTTTTACAACAAGCTACCCTCTTCTTTGCTAGATTTGCCTTTTAATGCGTTTAAAACTAAAGCAAAATCCAACCTTTGTTCAAAGGCATACTATTCTATCAACGACTACTTAAATGATAAGAATATTTGGTCGCTGTGATTGGCTCAAGACAATGTTTATGTTCTTTCTCCAGAATTATCCTACCTACTGACAGGTTATATAAGCTTAGGTAAATTGTTCATTTTATTTGACTTTATATGTCAATTTATTTTAGTTTTATTAATTTTTTGTTGACATTAACTACTCATTAGAATGATTTTCATGAGTTGTATCGCAATATGTGGTTAGCTAGCGACCTCGACAAACTGATCATATTTTTTATTTATTTTTTCCTGAAAAACTGGCAGCAAGTTCGTCATGCTCCCTTAGATGTCACTGCTTGCGGTAGCGTCGGGGGTCGGGTTGCCTCCTTCCCTCAAATATGGCGAGGGGGGTAATGGCTGATCTTTGCGTTAAGCTCGGGAACGGGTGCTGCTTGTGGTGACTGGTCGTCTTGCTGATCATGGTTTTGTTATTGTTATTAGTAATTAACTGTTTATTTATTTTACCTCGATGGTCCTAGTTTATCAATTATAACTCTAGTTACAGCTATATGTAAGCGGGCACGCCCTTTATGCCTGGAGGCTTTATTTTCTTTTTTAGATATTCTTTACGTTTAGTTATTTTTATTTCTGCTTGAGTATAGATCTCGATGTTTTTGGTTGGTATATTGGCGTGTGCTAGCTGTCATATGGCTGATAATTTATAATTTAATGTTTTGTGTTGTGTTATGTAAATTATTTTGCATAAGTACTTATTGTATAGAATCATTTTATTTTTCCTAATTGAACAGACAGCTGTGCTGCTGGGGAGTTTGTTGCGCCACTTCTTCTTCCCAGCGAAAGCACTAGGAAGTGGTGAAGGGTGGGCGTTTTGTGGAACTGTCTTATGTAACTTTGACGTTCGAAAAGTGCTGATTCTCAGCCTAATTTGAATAAATGACTTTTGAATTTTGAATTTGAATTTTTGACATGGTTTTGGTCGTGGGTTCTTGTATTATATAATTTACTAGCTTTTTCCAGAGGCTTCCCCCGTGTGCATGTCAGAAATTATCCCAAGGGAATGTACTACCGGGATAAAAGTATTCTACGTACTCTGTATCCCCCCCCCCCTGTATCCCGTGTGACCTGTGGGTGTGTCTACGTATGTTTGTGTGTGTGTTTTGTATGTTTTTTCCTGTGTGTATCCAGGTCATGGTCTACCCATGTGCCAAATTTCAACCAAATCCGTTCAGCTGTTTTGGCGTGAAAGACGAACAAACAAACAAACATGCAAACACACTTTCAAAATTTTATTTTATATAAATAAAATTTGGTGATTTTATATAAATAAAAGGCGCTCGGTAAGCTTTCGGTACCGATGCAGTAAAACGCGTGACGTCACGCGGTACTGAAACGATCCCGCACCGCAGACTTACCGACCAGTGAGGAAAGGGCCTAAAAGGACTTGGATGGCAGCGCTGCTTGTGAAGGAAGATGTCAAAAACCTTCCAATTAAAGAACATTAATTTCATGTTAAGATCAAAATCAAGTCATTTATTCAAATTAGGCTAAGAAACACCAAAACGTCAAAATTACATAAGACAGCCCCCCGGGACGCCAGCCGCCATTCACCACTTCCTAGTGCTTTAGCTGGGAAGAAGAAGTGGCGCAACTAACTGTGCAACAGTAAGTTCTCTATCACCATGTATATATTCGTAAGATGATTTTGATCATTTTTATAAATGTTTTCACCATTGTCTAATTATCTAGTCACAGGCAGATTGTATGATTCATGATATTGAACTGAGTGAAATAGATTAGGTTAGGTTCGCATGAGGATTTCCCACAAAAACAAAAAACAAAAAAAAGGTTGGAACTGTGACCAACCGCGCGCGAGCCGAGCGAGCGCTACTTCTAAGTTGCTCGCAGAAAAATGTTTTCACCACTGTCGAATTATCCGAAAATTCGAATTATCAAATCATCCTACGACAAATACATTCATTTGGATCCATGTAGCACTCACTGTATTAAAAAGTTTGTAAAGTAACTACATTATAAACTTACACATTTTAGAAATGATCCGATTGGCTTGGAGTCGTTTCCAAATAAAATCAAAAGCTTTTTCTTCAGCTTCTGAACTCTTCAAAACTTCGAAGAAGAATCTGCAATCAAATTATTATTATATTTTATTTTTTAAGTTAAAACAAACAATATGTTAAAAATAAACAAAAGCAACATAACAATTAACTTTACAAATATACTATCCACTACATTTTCCACAGATTACAACTGATATCAAACGTAACTTTAGTCAGGGCAAAATCTTCACATATTATTAAACAAAGTCCCCCGCAGCTTCTGTCTGTCCGTCTGTCTGAACGCGTAAAACTCAAAAACTACCCAATGGATTTTCAAATGCTTTTCACCAATGGACGGAGTGATTCATGAAGTTTTGGTATATAATTCATTAAGGTTTTGTGTAAATTGGCTGAAATATGACGATTATTGTTGAAGATCTCGGAAAAAATCATGCCGACTAGGATCTTTATTGGCGTCCGTTGCGTAAACCGTAAGAGATAAGTAAAAAATATTTTCCACAGGATCATATGTCTTAAAAACTTCAACAAAAAAGTCCGCTATGGCATAATTTTTTTATCTATATAGTCATTTAATGTTTATATTAATTATCTAGATGCTCTCATCACAAAAGCAAACATCTGTTAAGCCTTATTAGTATTTTTTTCAATATGGATATCCAGATGAAGTTTCAAGTCCAGATTTGCACCAAGATCACGAAGAGAAGTAACTTTGTTAATAATGCAGCAAGTTGGTAATTGAAAATAATACCTATTTTTATAATTAATATACACCTAGGTAGACTAAGGTATAGTTTATTAGAAGAACAATTGTAAAAAAGCGATCAAGATCTTGCTGGGATAGAGAGTGCGATTGTCGCAACTCAGTGCTGGACACGCCACTATTGCGGCGATAAGTCCCCTCCCTCTTTGAGGAGTAGCTAGAGAGGTGCCACAACGTCCTCACCTTCCGCCTGACGCAGGTCCTCACCGGACACGGTTATTTCGTGAGGTTCCTGTTTCGGATAAGGCGGTAGGAAACACCCGGGTGTCATCACTGCGTGGATCACCCGGAGGACACGGTGGACCATACGGTGGTCTGCCCAGCTTGGGCAGAGCACCGCCGTGTCCTCGTGGAGGCGATCGGTGGCGAGGATCTCTCGCGTCCGGCCCTGGTCCAGGCCATGGTACGGAGCGAGAGAGCATGGGAGGCCGTCACCTCCTTCTGCGAAGCAGTAATGCTCGCGAAGGAGGAGGTGGAACGCGTGAGGGAGAGGCAAAATTCGCGCCCTCACGCCCCTAGCCACCCAGGAGGAGACGCCCTGGGCGTCGGGAATCGATTGCCGATTCCCGGCCACCGTAGGCGCAGACTTGCAGACGATGAGCAATGGGTAGCTCACCGTCCGATAAGGACCAGGCACGGTTCGACGGCGCCTTGTGATCCACGAGCGCCTCAAAGAGATGTCAGCAAGTGAAGGGGTCCGATGGGACCGATGCCTGCCGGGGTTGCGGGAAGGTCCGAAAGGGATACCGTGGCCCCTGCCAACGTAAAGGCAACCGAAGGAACACGGGTGGGTTTTAGTCAGTAAGAGTCTGACACACCCTACCGCTCCGCCCAGAGCGGGAGAAGTCATTTGATGATTTCCCGCCATTGTTTTGTGAACACATCTTTCTTCTACCTCCGCCTCCGAATCCGGTTCCGGTTCTGACTCCAACTCCGGCTCCGCTGCCGGTATAACAACCTCCGTAATATCTCTAATGTGCAGTATCATGACCATCGTGGATGCGATGGAAAGAGATTCCGGTGGTTGAAAACCAGGAACCACATTGCCCTTACATAGCAGAAAAACTTTGTGGGAACGTGAGTAGTAGGGTTAAATTGGGGGACCTGGATCAAGTAGATCCAGGTTCCCCCAATTTTAATATTAGTTTCATTCATTTTATTCGAAATAATGATCTAGTGGCTCCTATGTTTATCTATTCAGATTATCATTTATATAATTTTATATAATTAAAGAAGGAATTTCGTCTTCTGGTAGCATATAATGTCTTCTGAATCAGGAAACACTATATCACGCACTATACTTCTTGTTACTAATTTAATGTCAGTCGGAGGATTTGATGAGACCTTACAGTCGATTTTTCAGGACCAGGATGTACGTTGCCAACTCGAACAAATGTAAGGAGCTCATTGTGACCACTCTTGAGTGTGAGATATCGCGTGTTTTCAAAGGTGGATTTTACTGAGTTTTGCTCTGTCTTGTTTGTATTGTCCTGAAGTTTTGATGAACTGGTTTTCATAATTTTATTTTCAGTCATCTCTTGAGTAAATATAATCTACCCACATTCTTGAAAATAAGTTTAGAAATGCCTTCCTAATCAAATTTTGATGAATGAAGCATAATGTGAATAACTGAATAATATTAATTTATTATCTCTCTCTCTCTCTCTTCATGAAGCATGCGTTGATTAAGATCGAACCATTACACTACAATGCTAAAAGTTTAATGGTGTGATGCAGATATGCGTATTTAATTATATACTCCTTTCCTTTCACAGCGTTTAAATAAAAACACTCAGGATAATGTATAGCATGTTGCATCCAAGGATCATCATAAATCTCCCAATCTCCAATAACACCTCCACATGAGAAACATGTTGAATATCATTTATAATATTGCCATAATAAAAAACCCCTCGTCAGCCATTTCCATCACTAATCTTTTATTTTTTATTAAACATCAACCAGTAATAATTAAATGAAAATTGAGGCATTTTAAACGTGTTGTCATATCGAGTTTTGTATTCATTTTGAGACATGTTCTAATTCAAATATAAACGTGTAATGATCGTCCAGCTTTTATCAACAACTTTTAAAGACCGGACAGAGGTGGGGGATAAAAAACTTTAAAATGCGTTTTATCCAACTATAGAAATAAAACAATAAAATATTTATTTTAGAATTTTAATATCAAAGCACCACTTAGTTAAACATAATACATTTTAAAGCACATACAGAGTCACATAGAGAGTCATGATAAATCTTGAGAATATTTATATTCATCGTATAAACATAACAAACTAGAACAACCTTTATCTTTTAAATTGAATACATTACAATTACTATTTTCAAAAACATGATTTAACCACGACACTTTTTCTGAACCTTTGACGTAGATAAATGTATCTCTTAAAATATCTGTACCCAAATTCTGATGATTAGAATAGGGTACAAATCCTTCGCGCCAGTGTATCTTTCAGTTACGTTCAATCCAGCTAACTTTCTTGTTTCGTTAATTTTTCAAATGGAAATGGTGGCTTAATTAAAAAAAACTTGTAATGTTTTATTACAATATAGCGAATTCTTTTATTATAAATTTATTTGTTTCTATTTTGAAGCCTTGAATATCCACTATAGTTAGTATTCTTGATAACCTGCGCACAATGTTGCTGAGAGGTTTGCATTCTACAAGTCGATCGTTTATAATCAAACAATATGCAGTCGTCTTATCTGGTATTTCTGTAGAACATTCAATTTTATTTCCAACCTCACGTCCACTGGACCTGTTTTTAGGCTATTGTTTTGCCTTGAGCAGTCTAAGATAAAGAGGGGCGTTATTCCAGATTTTTTTATGTGGTTTATTTCAATACCATTCATTTTGTATCTGATGTCTTGAAACAAAGACATAATAGTGTTATTAGATCGGATTCCCATGTTTACCGATGAGCTTCGCTTGTCCTTTTTTTTTTTTTTTTTTGTGGGAAATCATCAAATGACGTCTCCCGCTCTGGGTGGAGCGGGAGGGCGTGTCAGACTCTTACTGACTAAAACCCACCCGTGTTCCTTCTCTTGCCTGTGCAATGCCAGGGGGCCACGGTATCCCTTTCGGACTTTCCCGCAACCCCGGCAGGCAATGGTCTCATCGGACCCCTTCACTCGCTGACACTCTTTGAGGCGCGCGTGGAACACAACGCGCCGTCGACCCGGGCCTGGTCCTTACCAGACGGCGAGCTACCCATTGCTCACCGTCCGCAAGCCCGCGCCTACGGTGGCCGGGAATCGGCAATAGATTCCCGACGCCCAGGACGTCTCCTCCTTTGCGAGCATTACTGCTTCGCAGAAGGAGGTGACGGCCTCCCATGCCCTCTCGCTCCGTACCATGGCCTGGACCAGGGCCGGACGCGAGAGATCCCCGCCACCGATCGCCTCCACGAGGACACGGCGGTGCTCTGCCCAAGCCGGGCATACCTCCACCGTATGCTCCACCGTCTCCTCCGGGCGATCCACGCAGTGATGACACCCGGGCGTTTCCTCCCGCCTTATCCGAAACAGGTACCTCCCGAAACAGCCGTGTCCGGTGAGGACCTGCGTCAGGCGGAAGGTGAGGACGCCGTGGCGCCTCTCCAGCCACTCCTCAAAGAGGGGACTTATCGCCGCAATAGTGGCGTGCCCGCAATGTAAATTGAACTGGCTGATGGTAGCACGTATATGTCTTGCTGGTGGATGGGAATTCTGATTTCATCATTTTCTCTAAAGCTAATATTGTAAGGATTGTATGAATGGACTTCATAACTTTCGATCGAAGTGTCAACGTGCAGTAATTCAGTGATCTGTAGTATATTCATACTTTAAACCCTTAATTGAGCTTTAAGAAAATCTTTATTTGCTGTAGTCCATTTCTTAACTTTTTTCTTACGTCTTTGCACCTTAGCAATCGCAGAAGAACTAAGACGTTTTTATTCACTTGGATGTTTTTATAATACTAACATTTTGTTTTTCATAAATTAAGACGTTACTGAACTTGTTCCTCTCCAAAGTGATCTACAATCTTGACAGATATTGATGAAATTATATTTTTGTTTACTGGAAAGTAAATAACATTTTGTGGTATTTCCATGAACTGATGACCTGTAGTGGTATCAGACACAAATTAATGAATAAAATGAGTTGGTAATCCGTTGCAGTACGAACCGTGAACCAGATCACATTCGATTCTGATTACAGACAGACCTCTGAAAAAAAAACCGTAAAGATCTCCGTAAAGATTATTGCAATCTAGATAAATCAAATAACTCGAGGGTTTTGAATCATTATAATGAGGTAAATACTTGTTATTTGCTTTAGGATGACGGAGGAAACATTCTGCCAAGCCCCCTCGTATATCTTTCTCAATAAATGTATAAATTTATTAGTCACTAAGGAGCTCTAATTCAACGTTAGTGTACAGAAGCATAGCGTCTCAGCTCAAACTAGGCGAGGTCACAAAGTGGGCAGGATCCAGTTTGTAAAAATTTAAACTCGTGTCTCTGAATTTTTCAAATATGTCACTTATCCACAAAACTTCGCATTTCAAATACAGATCACCGTATTCACCAAGCATTGTTATATTAAAATTGTTCCAAATAATTTGCGCGTGAGCATATTCGTCATCTGATAGAGATTCCATAGTTAAACTATTATAATAACTGGACTTTGAGCCTAGTTGATTTTCATCAAATTTTGACCAGTCATCTATGTAATCATACGGATAAATAAATACCTTTCATGTGTAATAACTTAAGTTTACTTTTATCCGAAAACTCTCTAGATGAATTGACAAAATCGTTCTCCGATAGACTTTTGCTTAAAGAATCTAGGCTTGAGCTAAGAAAATGAAATGAATCAATAAACTTAATCTGTACAGAACGAATAACTTTTTTGTCTCAGTGTTAACCGTGCAAACCTATAATTATGGCTACCTATTTTAATATATTATATTTGTAACCTTTTTTCTAATAAACTAAACTTGATGTACGTTCGAGGAGCTTGTTAGGGGCGGAAGAATGCGGGCGCGGGGCAGGGGAGCGCGGGTGCGCTTCGCGAGCCGATCCGAGAGTAGTCGTCAATGTGAGCAAGGCAGCACGCACGTACAACCTCCTCGTCCGCGACATTTTCAAAACATCTTTACTCTTGGTTTCTTCATTACCTCCCTTACAATCTGGTCTTCGAGCCGAATCTGCTGGATGTTTCATACTCCACCGAAAACGCGAGCTATGGTGAATACACGGAGCACAGCGAAGAAAAATAAAGAACTTTATGGCGAAATGTCTAAGGGCGCTGAAGGCTTGGAAACAGCTGTTCAGGATGATTCCAGGCAACCAAGCACTAAAAGTAACCTTGACGAGAAAAAAAAGGACACTAAACAAGTCGGAAAACCTATATTTCTGCCCGAACAAAGTGAAAAAGTTAAACCGAGTTCCAACATAGGTCTACCCTAAAAGTCAGAAAAAATATCAAAATCGAAATCTCGGTCAAAGTCCGCAACGTCGTCAGTGTTAGCTAGAAAGAAAAGACTGGAATTAGAAGCAGCAGAAGCTAAAGCAAAAATACAAATGGAACAAATCGATAAAAGATTGGCCGCTGAGTTGGCCGAGCTAGAAAACGAAGAATACAGTTCACAATCAGAAGGCAGAGAAGAAGGAGATCATACTAAAGTTGAAGTGGAGAAGTGGCTAGAACGAAGTCATCGTGAACTGGAGACAGAGGCTGCCCAGCCGCAGGATACAAAACTGGGCGACCTTGACCTTCCGCTACCGCCACTGGCGCATCAAACAGCTGCTCAAGGTGGCACTGATGGGACAGTTCACATGTTGGCAAGCGCTCTCAGAGATCTGGCCGCTGCTACCACAGCTAACGGATCGCATGCTCAAATGTTGAGCCGATTGAGTACACCTAAAGACTTACCTGGTTTTGGAGGTGACCCGTTGATATGGTGAGATTGGCTGCAGTTTAAGCAAGCATACGAAGACTCAACAAAAGTGTGTAACTTCAGCAATCAGGAAAACTTATGGAGACTACGGTTTAAATGTTTACATGGAGCAGCTAAAAATGCTGTAACAGCACTGTTAATTAGTGCTACGTCACCGGATGTTGTGATGTCTACGCTGGAGCTACAATTTGGAAATCCTGATATTATCATAGCTCAAATCATGTACGAGATTAATAAGCTTCAACCGATGGCCCAGGAATATCACAAATAAATAGTAACGTTCTCTGTGAAAGTAAAAAACTATGTCGCTGCTGTGCTCGCTATAGGTCAAGATGAGTACCTGAAAGGAACAAACGTGATATCAATTATCCTGTCTAAATTACCTACAGTGCTTATCTCAAAATGGGCAGACTACAGTTATCCAATTATCAGCAGCGGGGATAAGCCTAAGCTTGTGATATTATCCGAGTTTTTGAACCAAGAAGCTATAAAAATATCGAAAACATCAGTGATATACAATCCCAGTGATCACAAACGTAAACAAAGTGATAACGTAAACAGAACTCATACGGTACTAGTGCAAAACTCTTCGGACAGTAACATTGGTGACGATAAGTGCCGTTTTTGTAAAATAAATAAACACAAAATAATAGACTGCAAAAAGTTTAAAAAAGCGTTACGAAAGGACAGATGGCAGTTTATAAAACGAAACGGTTTATGCTATAAGTGTCTGGTGTCGCGTCATAACCGTGACGCTTGCTCAGCACCCGTATGTGATAAGGATAATTGTGGAAAATCGCACCATCAACTTCTGCATTTTCCTGATGGGCGCGGTAATGAGCAGTGTCAACCATCCATTGCAGCAACTTCTGCGGCATCGGCCTCGGCCTCAGTGCTGCCTAGCGAGGCTGTCACCCACATTAACGATGACAGTTATAGTCAAGTGTTGCTAAAGACAGTGCCTATACACGGACCTTACGGAACATTGAGCACGGTGGCCTTACTGGACGATGGTTCCACTGTGACAATAGCTAGTGACGAACTGATGGTGAAGTTAGGTATACGCGGACGTAAACAAACATTAAAAGTGCGTAGCGCATGGAACGGCAGCGAACTTGTGTGTGATAGTGAAATAGTGGACTTGAGCGTGTCGAACAGTGATGGTGCGATGTTTACATTGCAAGCACGTACTACCAAAGGACTTAACTTACCTATGCAATTTATATCGCTCGATAAACTTAAGTGCAATGACGCAATTAATAATATTAAACACAAATTATGTTCTGGACAATGCAAACCGGAAATATTAATAGGACAAGACAATTACTATTTGTTATTACCTCTGGAAGTTATTCGAAGCAATCCTATCGAACCGACCCTACCTCGTACTCCGCTGGGTTGGTGTTTACATGGCCGCACGTCCTTCAACATGAACTGTCAAAACAAGCATTCAACTTTGTTATTAACTGAAGCCGCAGAATCTCAAATAGAAACTAAATGCATAATGGACGACTTACATGAGGAAGTCCGCCGCTCGTTTTCAATAGAAGCTATGGGCATATCAGGAAAACCTCGTCTAAACGCAGAAGATGAACGAGCATTAGCCCATCTGGAAAGAACTTCTACCTTGAAGGACGGCAACTGGTACATCGGCCTACCGTGGAAAGATGAACATTGCAAGATGCCAGAGTCATATATACCACTGCCTTGAACAGACTAAAAGGAGTTGAAAGAAAACTAAAAAAATGTGAAAGTTACTCAGAGAGATACAAAGAGAGAATATACCATCTATTACACAATGACTACGCACGAGAATTGACCGATGTCAAAAACACACCAAAGACTTGGTATCTTCCTCACTTCGGCGTGGACAATCCCAATAAAAAGAAACTACGGTTAGTTTTTGACGCCGCGGCGAAGAGTCATAACTTCTCGTTGAACGATTATATACTAACTGGACCTGACTTACTTGCATCATTATACGGAATCATGTTGAGATTCCGCGAAAACAGAGTGGCTGTGACCGGTGACATCCGCGATATGTTCCTGAGAATTAAAATACGAAGTGAGGACCAAAACGCACTACGATTCTTGTGGAGAGATTCACCAGACGATCCTGTAAGGACATATGCGATGACGTCATTAATCTTTGGTTCGAATTCGTCGCCATTTATTTCACAATTTATAAAGAATAAAAATGCTAAAAGATTTGAAACAACTCACCCCGCTGCAGTGAATGCAATCTGTAATCAGCACTATATGGATGATTATATAGACAGTTTAGAAGACGAGTCAACAGCGGTACGATTAATAAAAGAGGTGGCATGCATCCATAAATGCGGAGGTTTTGAAATAAGAAATTGGAATAGCAACAGCGCAGCCGTGTTAGAAAGTTTACCAAAAGAAACCTTATGTTCTACTGCAGTACGTTTTAAAGTTGGCCAGCAGGAAGCTGGAGAACGAACTCTTGGATTAATCTGGTACCCAAAAGAAGATACATTGGGATTTGATACCTCATTTAAACGAATTCCTGAAAACATAATAAATGGCCTAAAACGTCCTAAAAAAAGGGAAATGTTACGATTAATAATGTCTATTTTTGACGTCTACGGATTCCTGTCCCATTCACGATTAAAGCTAAAATACTATTACAACAAATGTGGAAGATTAATTTATGCTGGGATGACGAAATACCAGACAGCGTAAATGACAAATG
The DNA here is from genome assembly GCA_963853775.1 of Xanthia togata. NCBI lineage: Eukaryota > Metazoa > Arthropoda > Insecta > Lepidoptera > Noctuidae > Xanthia > Xanthia togata. Next base: position 4,544,645 of record OY970817.1, on the reverse strand, counting down.
GTTAAATTGGTTAAAATTCCTAAAAAATGTTGGCCGTATTCGATTACCTCGTTGTTATCATGCGAGCGTACCTAAGAGCGAGACGGTGATAGTCGCACCAAATGCACCGGGCGCACTGGGCGTCAGCACTCATCATCCGTCGGGATTCGAGCGATGCGTGCTGCTGACCGACGCAACATACCAGTCTTGGTTTTTATATCAAGGACTCTTATGCGTCCGTCTCTGCCTGCCATTACTGCCTGCACGCGACCGCGTGACCAAACATTGCGCAGAGAATCAGGATCGACGATTAACACAAGGTCACCCACTTTCAAGGGCGTTTGTTCCTGATGCCATTTTGTTCTAGGTCGCATATCTGGTAGTACCTCCCTCACCCAATGTTTCCAAAACATATCTGCGAGTCTTTGGGAGATGCGCCATTGTTTTCGTAGGTATGTATCTGACTCATCGTATGTACCGATCGTAGGTAGGTTGGATGAAGAACCAAGAAGAAAATGATTAGGCGTCAGTGACTCATCGGAATGCGGTTCGACGCTTACATGGGTCACCGGACGGCTGTTCACCATGTGTTCCACCTCTGCCAGCAGGGTATTTAGGACCTCATCGCGGGGTGCTCGTTCCTTCAGAACGACCTTCAGTGAATTTTTTACACAACGTATTAGGCGTTCCCACGCCCCACCCCAATGTGGGCTGGCAGGCGGAGAGAAAGTCCATGTAGTGCCGTAGTTAGCAGCTTCTCCTTTCAGCGTCTCTTCATCAAGTTCGCTTATCGACTTTCTTATTTCATTTAGACCTCCTCTCAGGTTAGTCCCGTTATCCGAGTACATATGTTGTGGCCACCCTCTCCTCGCGGCCATGCGACGTAAAGCCATAATAAATGCGTCAGAAGTGAGTTTCGATACTACTTCAATATGTATGGCTCTAACAGTCAGACAAGTGAATAGAACCCCATATCTTTTCTCTCGTCGCCTGTACTGTACTGTCACCTCCATGGGCCCAAAAAGATCCACTCCATAGAACGTAAACGGGCGTTGATTATAAGCCATTCTGGCTTCGGGTAAGTTCCCCATTCTGGGTGGTTGCGGCTGTGCTTTTCTTATTCTACAAAACATGCATTTTGAGGTCACATGTTTAATTGTAGGTCTTAAACGTATGATCCAATAATGTTGTTTCAGATTATTGACTAGAACTTCCTGGTTTCCGTGGGCGGCCTTCACGTGATGGTGCTTGACTATCAACTGAGCGACGTAGTTGCGGCCGTCAAGTATGACTGGATATTTAGTTTCAGGTGGTATTCCAGGTGCCTGGTCGATGCGACTTCCAACGCGTAAAACTCCGTACTCGTCAATCACAGGAGTTAAGGTGAGTAGTTTACTTTTCCGATCTAATGGTTTTTCTGTTTCAGGTGTTCTAGGTCCTCAGCAAATGTCTGCCTCTGGGAGTACATGATCAGCAGACGTTCCGCTCTCCTCATCATATCACCATCGATTGCACTGGTAAGTTTTTTGCATTTATCAATAAATAATAATACCTTACAAGTACTATTCAGGAGGCGTAGCCAAGATGAAAACCTCTCGGGTTGCGGTACAGCAGGTGAGTACTTCTCAGTGACGACGAGAGAAACCCGTTCCAGGACATCGGTGCTGACTTCCGGTTGTACATCCGCTGGCCATGTCTCTTTTCCCTTGTACAAAAACTCGGGGCCATATAACCATTCATTTTGTAACATATCTAATTCACAGGTATCTCACGTGGCGATATCGGCTATATTCATTTTAGTAGGTATAAAGTGCCATTCCTTTATTTGTGTCAACTCGTCAATTTCGCCAAGCCGGTGCGCCACAAACGCTTTATAATCACGCGCATTGTTCCTAATCCAGTATAAAACCGTTGACGAGTCGCACCAGAAATACCTTTCTTGCGGTAACATATTTCTGTGTTCTTTTGTTACAGTATCTGCAAGCCGAGCAGCAAGGAGCGCCGCCTGCAGTTCTAATCGTGGTACAGACATCATCGTCATCGTTCGTCGACGACGGAGGAGAGCGGAACGTCTGCTGATCATGTACTCCCAGAGGCAGACATTTGCTGAGGACCTAGAACACCTGAAACAGAAACTCCTGTGATTGACGAGTACGGAGTTTTACGCGTTGGAAGTCGCATCGACCAGGCACCTGGAATACCACCTGAAACTAAATATCCAGTCATACTTGACGGCCGCAACTACGTCGCTCAGTTGATAGTCAAGCACCATCACGTGAAGGCCGCCCACGGAAACCAGGAAGTTCTAGTCAATAATCTGAAACAACATTATTGGATCATACGTTTAAGACCTACAATTAAACATGTGACCTCAAAATGCATGTTTTGTAGAATAAGAAAAGCACAGCCGCAACCACCCAGAATGGGGAACTTACCCGAAGCCAGAATGGCTTATAATCAACGCCCGTTTACGTTCTATGGAGTGGATCTTTTTGGACCCATGGAGGTGACAGTACAGTACAGGCGACGAGAGAAAAGATATGGGGTTCTATTCACTTGTCTGACTGTTAGAGCCATACATATTGAAGTAGTATCGAAACTCACTTCTGACGCATTTATTATGGATTTACGTCGCATGGCCGCGAGGAGAGGGCGGCCACAACATATGTACTCGGATAACGGGACTAACCTGAGAGGAGGTCTAAATGAAATAAGAAAGTCGATAAGCGAACTTGATGAAGAGACGCTGAAAGGAGAAGCTGCTAACTACGGCACTACATGGACTTTCTCTCCGCCTGCCAGCCCACATTGGGGTGGGGCGTGGGAACGCCTAATACGTTGTGTAAAAAATTCACTGAAGGTCGTTCTGAAGGAACGAGCACCCCGCGATGAGGTCCTAAATACCCTGCTGGCAGAGGTGAAACACATGGTGAACAGCCGTCCGCTGACCCACGTAAGCGTCGAACCGCATTCCGATGAGTCACTGATGCCTAATCATTTTCTTCTTGGTTCTTCATCCAACCTACCTACGATCGGTACATACGATGAGTCAGATACATACCTACGAAAATAATGGCGCATCTCCCAAAGACTCGCAGATATGTTTTGGAAACGTTGGGTGAGGGAGGTACTACCAGATATGCGACCTAGAACAAAATGGCATCAGGAACAAACGCCCTTGAAAGTGGGTGACCTTGTGTTAATCGTCGATCCTGATTCTCCGCGCAATGTTTGGTCACGCGGTCGCGTGCAGGCAGTAATGGCAGGCAGAGACGGACGCATAAGAGTCCTTGATATAAAAACCAAGACTGGTATGTTGCGTCGGTCAGCAGCACGCATCGCTCGAATCCCGACGGATGATGAGTGCTGACTCACTGGGGTGGGGGATGTTAACCGTGCAAAACTAATATAATTATGGCTACCTATTTTAATATATTATATTTGTACCCTTTTTTCTAATAAACTAAACTTGATGTACGTTCGAGGAGCTTGTTAGGGGCGGAAGAATGCGGGCGCGGGGCAGGGGAGCGCGGGTGCGCTTCGCGAGCCGATCCGAGAGTAGTCGTCAATGTGAGCAAGGCAGCACGCACGTACAACCTCCTCGTCCGCGACATTTTCAAAACATCTTTACTCTTGGTTTCTTCATTACCTCCCTTACACTCAGTTAGCTTAGTTATTGTAAGATATTTTTCTTCCGTTTTTGGGATTATTTTAATTGAGCCTTCATATTTAGCCAACTCTCTAATAAATATATTGCGAATCGTAACCACTTAGATTATGAAATACTACCGATATGAATGAACAAACTTTAACGTCAACCTTCGACATCACTGCAGAGCACCCTGGTGAGATGTCCGCTGTGTACCCAGGCACGGTTTTTTAAAGGTAAGCGGGGTCTGAATGTGCATATTGGAAAGGTGCACAGACCACCAAATGCACCCTTCCCAGACCCTCTATCAACAGCTACACTAACTACACCAGCTACATCCACTTTTGACCCATTTTGGAAAACTCTTTCAAAATTCAAAAACTCTATTCTTGTTCTGAAGCGAGTTCCCCGTGGCGCTAGACCTCTAGTGGCACAACACCTAGCCAGTTGCGTTCGTCTTGCCACCCGAGAGAACTCGCAAAGTGCTTGGGAACAGCTGCTCACCTTCCCTTACAGAATTCTACATGTACAGAAGAATTTGGCAACCAAAAAGACTTTAACTGCACAAATTAAAGAAAACTGTAATATTTCGGCTCTTATTTTAGTTTCAAAATTACCGACACAAAGATATAACTCCTCAAGAGGTATATCCCATCTGATAGAATCTAAGTTAGGGGAAGGTGACATAAGCCGAGCAGCCAGGATTCTTTGTGGCAACATGTTCTCCAGACACACTCGCAGCTCTGGAGAGCAAACACCCTGCCCCAGTGGATGGTCTTTCTTTTCCCAACCCCCCTGATCTCGATAATCACTCCCTCACCATCACAGGTCGAGAGTTGGTCACAGCCGTCTCCTCGTTCCGGAGCGGCTCCGCTGGCGGCCTCGACGGCCTGAGTCCTCAGCACCTTAAGGACCTTATTTGTTCAGGCGCCGGGACAGCTGGTGAGTTGCTCTTGAAGGAGCTTACGGCTTAAATTAACCTCATGCTCTCTGGCAAGGTGAACGAGTCCGTCATAGACATTCTGTACAGGGCCAATCTATGCGCCCTGCGTAAGAGGGATGGCAGCATTCGTCCAATTGCCGTGGGCACTACTTACCGTCGTATGGCAGCCAAGATTTGTTGTAAATTTTATAGTGAGGCTGTTTCGGAAAAATTTCAGCCCCTGCAGCTAGGTTACGGCTCCAAAGGGGGCTGTCGTACACGCCTTGTCGACCTACCTAAATTTTGACAAAGGAGAGGTCATCCTGAAGGTTGACATAAAGAATGCCTTCAATTCTGTTAATAGGGACACCTTGCTGGCAGAAACTAAAAAAGAAATACCCCAAATTTATAGTTTCCTTTGGCAATGTTACAGACACCCCTCTAAATTACTGTTTCGAGACAACCTTCTGGAATCTGCTGTTGGTTGTCAACAAGGTGACACCCTCGGGCCAGTGATTTTCAGTTTAGCCATTCACTCAATTTAAAATTTAAAGTTTGGTACCTCGATGATGGAACCTTGGGAGGCGATGTAGATACCGTTTTAAATGACCTTAAATTCCTTAAAAATGAACTACATTCCATTGGCCTTGAACTCAACCTTTCGAAATGTGAACTATATGTAGCGGACAGTACTGACAGACATCACACACTTTCCAAATTTAACGCTGTAGCCCCAGAAATTAAAATCATTGAAAAAAGCTCTCTCCGACTGCTTGGGTCACCTATCTTCGAGGATTCCTTTCCCGTTTTTATTGAGGAACAAATTAAAAATTTCAATGACGTTTCGGAAAGATTGCTCCAAATTAACATGCATTCGGCAATAACCTTAATTCGATACTGCTGTTTCGGCCCTAAATTAATATATTTCCTTCGCGCTTCTCATTTATGGAAACACACTCATCTTTTAGACAAAATGGACTAAATTATCCGGCATACTTTAACTTCAATCTTAAATGTGGCCATGGACGACCGAGCTTGGGCACAAGCTACTCTTCCTATCCGTATGGGAGGCCTCGGCGTTCGCAAAATTTCCAGTATTAGTTTACCGGCTTTCATATCCTCGGTCCACGGTACTGAGAAATTAATCAGGAAAATCCTAGCCCCCATACTGATTAATTTTGATGTGCCGTGCCTCAACTAGGCTATGAATGCCTGGAGACTCGCTTGCCCGAATTCAGATCCACCTGATAACCCATTTTCCCAGAGACGGTGGGATGAGCCGCTCTGCAGAGTAGTACAGAACAATTTACTTGACACGTCTGCTACTGCTGCGGAGCGTGCGCGCCTGTTGGCTGTGGGTAAATGGTAGTCGGGCCTGTGGCTTCATGCACTACCGTCATCGAACTTAGGCACTTTGTTCGACGACACTACCTTCCGCATCGCTGCTTCCCTGCGACTAGGAGCTCCTTGTAGTTCTCCTCATCGCTGTCACTGTGGCGAAGTTGTCAACAGCTTCGGACACCACGGCTTATCTTGCAGCTGAAGTGCTGGTCGCTTAGCGCGGCACGCGAACATTAATGACATCATCCGACGAGTTCTTGTCACCGTCGGCATTCCAGCTGTGCTAGAACCTAATGGTTTGGCACGCGATGATGGCAAGAGACCGGACGGCATGTCCTTATTTCCATGGAAGGTGGGTAGGCCTTTAGTGTGGGACGCAACGTGTGTTGATATTCTTGCACCATCCCATCTTCCTGGCTCAGCGTGCTGTGCTGGCGCTGCCGCTGCGGCTGCAGAAAACCTCAAGCGGCGAAAGTATAATAACCTTATAGGCAACTATATTTTCGAGCCGTTTGGGATTGAAACCTTAGGGCCGTGGGGTCCGAGTGCTCATGGTCTGTTCACTGAAATCACTAAACGACTGGTTGACACTTCTCGTGACCCAAGGGCTGGTTTTTACCTTGGCCAGAGGCTAAGCATTGCCATACAACGTGGCAATGCGGCCAGTCTCTTGGGCACACTACAAGTCGACAGCGATGCGGATGAATTTTTCGATGCTACGAGTATATTTTAGTTTGCATAATAATATATTAGTTTTAATTTTTTATATATATCTATTAAACATACATGTAAAAACTTTTCGATTTCCAATAAAATGAGAACAAACTTTATAGTTACATCAAATAACAATGTGAGTGCGCTGTCCCTCTATACTCGGAAGTAATATGATCATGATCATGGACTTTATCTCCAGACAATGTCTGATTACATTATATGACGCATAGTTGCATTTCGGTATTCTCGTTCTTGATTATAAGTTAAAGGTTTCATTGATAAATGAGTAGACAAAACTTTGTTTATTCGCTTTACATCTTTTACTAAACGTTTTAATAAAGACTTCGACGCCATCTATGCCTCTGCACGTGACAAACTTGTTAAGTTTGTTGTTGTGACAACAACATACCTACATACTCGTATATAATATGCAAAACTTGAAGGTTGATGCATTTTTAGTGTCTTAGTATTTTTAGAACTATTTTCATTGCAATTTATTAGCAAACTCTCAAAGTCAGCAAAAATAATAAAATTATTTATTAGTTTTCTTCCATAATGTTTAAACTTCAATATGGTATCTTTTTCCGGTAGTATAGTTAGTATTTTGGAACAAGTGTGAGAAATATATTTCTTTTCATTTGTAAAAAATTGTAAACATGAATCGCATAAAAAAAACTTTGCCATGATGATGAGTAACCTAGCGTCGCGCTAATCGTATAAGATCTTTTATTAAACAATAATGTCCTTTACCATTCCGTTCAAAGTATAATAAATTAACACGTTTTTCTTTTTTCTTATTCGTCATGTATACTGTGAATCGATATAACTCATTGCGCAATGCAAAAGAATAAAATCAGCAAGATCCGTAATCCCAAGTTGTTTCTGGGCAGAATATGGCAGAAATAGATGCACTAAATGTTTCTATGAAAGAATCGAGACTATTAGCGTTATATGAACTACTTTTTTAAATCCAATATGTTATTTAAATAATGCGTACCCAGTGAGCGTTTATCTTGATGTTTTTTAACTAAACTATCCCATAAAACTGCTATTGCTTTCTCTGGTGATACATGGGAATCCGTTTATCAATCTGCTGAAAAGGGTCTTTCCGAAATTGCTAACTGGTTGAACTCACATCTTCTTACACTCAATATTTCCAAAACAAATTATATGGCATTTACAATTTACAACAACACTCAACCTGGACCTGACGTAACTCTCAAAATACACACATGTCATAATAACGGGCCAGTAACAACGTATTTGTTATCTGGCCCATAAATGGTAACGCTTATTGTAGGATTTAACCGTTCAAAAAGATGGATGTCATTCTGCGAAGGAGGAAATAACATTTCTTGAATATTGAGTACTTGGCTTAATGACGATAGGAGGTCGTTCTGCACACATTATTTGCACGAGGATATAATGCGGCTACGACGCACCATAAGAAACAATACTCGTCATTATTACGTCAATTCAAACGACTTTTAGTATTTTTTTATTACTGAGGGTAACTCTATGTACATAGACACCAATTTTTTGCCTTTAATGCCATCCATAAGCCTACGGAATAGAAGTCAAAATCGGTGGAACGGACTGTAATAAAACGGTTCGTTTCAATGTCTCATCTTATTGTGAATGGAATATGGTGCGGTCGCTGCGGCATGCGGCATCACATAGGATATGGTGAAAATTGGAGAGGCAGTGAAAGTGTTCTTATATAACCTTTAACTATAGACCCGATAGAGAGAGGAAAATATTAAAGTGGATTAATACATATAAATAATTGTAGTTTGACATATTTGTTATTACAAATTATTTTTGTAAATACTGCAATACCAATAATACATTTTCTAAACCAAACAAACAGAAGATATGAGTACTAAGTCACGCCGCGCTGGCCGTGCCCATTACAAACTCGTCTCTTATCAGAAACAAGTGAGCATAGTACGCTCCTAGTGTGAGTGTCACACATTCTATACATGATTATACTAATACGAACACCACTAAAATACGCTTTGTGCATCCTATTGGTCAAAACTCGTTCATTGTGCGATCGAGTCGTGAGTCGTGCTATGCGATTATCGCCTTTAAGGTGAGTATGCGGAAGTTTGGCCGATAGTACGTGCCATCTTTTTTTTCTTTTTTTTTGGGTGGGAAATCATCAAATGACTTCTCCCGCTCTTGGGGGCGTGTCAGAATCTTACTGACTAAAACCCACCCGTGTTCCTTCAGTTGCCTGTGCAATGCCAGGGGGCCACGGTATCCCTTTCGGACTTTCCCGCAACCCCAGCAGGCATCGGTCCTATCGGACCCCTTCACTCGCTGACATCGCTTTGAGGCGCACGTGGAACATGACGCGCCGTCGACCCAGCTGTGCCGCCTCTCATGGGACAATATTTACATAATATTATTCTCAATATGACTTAGCGAACGATATGTCCAACCTGACTGTACATGTTCAAATTCAGACATTTTGCGCATAAATACATGTATTTTATTCAAAAAGAACTCATGTAAATCAGTATTTTTATAAATAATATCATACTTAGTGTTAAAAGATTTCAGTTCTATTTGTTCCTCGTCAGATTTTAGCTGAAGAAACTTAGCAAAAAGCTCAAAATTAACATACATACATACATAAACTGACGCCTTCTTCCCATGGGGGTAGGCAGAAACTACAGAATGCCACCTCCTACGATCCTTACATACTTCTTTTGCCTCGTTTACGTTCATACATCTGGTCATACACGCACGCTGGTTGCGAGTACTACGCACCTGTCCTTTCTGAAGAACATCACCAATAAGGTCAGTATATGTCCTCCTAGGGCGTCCCCTCCCGGCGTTTCCATTCACATCTGCCTTGTAAATACATTTTGTTAGTCGTCTTTCATTCATCCTCTCAACATGACCAAACCATCTCAGCATACCCTTTTCAATTTTTGTCACTACATCTTCTTTTAACTCACACCGATATCTTATCACATCATTTCTCTTGCTTTAAATTTACTTTTAACAATCATACTTTTTCTTTATCATAGTTATTAATTTATCAATATCTGGATGTAGGTACAGAATTCAGGATCGACTCAGAAGTGAGATTCACGTCATTCTGTCCTGTAGGTACGTATCTGAGTATTAGGTACTCATTCATTCTATTTTTAAATGCTGTTGCTACAATAAAAACATTTTTAAACTCAGCACTCAATAAGCTATTTGTCTTGTGTATATTAGTTCTCTTATGATATGCATACTGGTTTCGAGGTATTTCAGTTTCATATTTGGTACAGTTCACAATTTTACTAAATGGTCGTGTTAATGGTGTTCTGTGCGGTCTCTGGACTGTACAAAGGTGAAATAATATATTCGATTTAAATAACAAAATATTATTGATTTATTAATTGATTATTTAGGTACAATTATTTAGATATTATAAAGATTACTTCTAATATAATGTATGTATAGGTATTATTCGGTAATTATTAAGTGTTTTTACATATGTTTGTGTAAAACCTAGTAAGAATACATAGTAAGAAGTAATAGTAAGAATTTAAAAGGGTAGCTGGACAGTTACGAAGATCTTGTTCAACTGAGGACGTAAATCCTTTTAGATGGCGCCACGTCTCCGTGTCCACATCAACTTTTTTTTTAATCGTAACTATTGAATGGCGCCACCTATTTATTGGTGGTACGTCTGCGATTTCATTACAATTATAAACTTTTACTTCTACGTAATACGTCTCCTGCTTTGTCTCACTTATGTTTCTGGCATAGCCTTTGCTAAACCTCTTAGTAAAATAAAAATGAAGAGGTGGTGTTTTACCAGTACCTAGATGTGGGTGTGTTCACAGACGAATCCTCTTCATTGCTTTCACTACCGAATAGGTTCCGTGCATTTAGCTTGTTGTTAGTTAACGGCCTCGGTTGTATTTTAGGCTTCTTAGATCCGTGCGTCTTAAATCCATCGATTCGATCGGTTTTGGACCGCTTGTTTGCAGTCGTGTTGAAGAAGAAGTCGATTTTTGCTACTTTGTTTGCATCTCGATTTCTGACTCTTCATCCGATGAAAACAGTTGGGGCAACATAGATGTAGTTGACTTGGACCTGAAACAATATAATTTGAAATATTATATTAACCTGATGGAAAAATAAATGAATGGAGTATTTATTTATGTCACTCCGTTAAACTCGGAATTCAAACTATAAAATTAACATTTTAAAACACAAGGAGCATCTAATTTATAGATTACGAGATAAAAGGAAAAAGAATATTATATTATTCATTTATGAATTCATTCAAAAATAGATTTTTTAATTCATACTCTCGTTCAATCGTTCATTCATACATTCAATAATTCATTCATACGTCCATTCAATTATTTATTCAATAATTTATTCATACATACATTCGATCATTCATTCATACATGCATTCATTCAATCATTCATTCATACATACATATATTGGATCATTAATTAATTCATAGAATAAACCTCGTGATGACACATTTATTATAAAAACATCTAATAGAATAAAATATTAATTATGATCTACTTACATTTTGAAGATTTGTTTGATCGATTCTGGTTGAAGCGTAGATGCGATAGTGTTGAAGGTGATGATTGTGTCCCTCGGGAGAGCAGTTTGTGATTTTGTCTGGCTTCGATGCACTTTATATACAGCGAAATTATGACGATGTACTACCAAATAATGTCATCGAGAAGACGTATGCTTATATTACAAAATAAGATAATCATATTTTAGGAGCATGAGGAACAGGGTGTAAAGTTCACTCATCCACCATAGAAAAGGGAGGATCCTCCGACCAGACGGGTGTTGTGTCTGGCGGGCCGACTGCCCGACTGTTGATGTCGGATAGTCTTATATAATATTTTGTTCGCGCGGTAAACTCTAATTGCGCGATGCAGGATTTGTGTGACGTCATGTCTTTGATGCATAGTTCGTATGTGGCGGTGTAACCGCTACAACATTAACCAATTAAAATAAAAATAAATACTATGCAAGTATCCTAGCTTCACTCATTCTAATTACTTATCGTAACTGCATTTCTTTACAATAAAAACTTCAACTAACAAACAAATCAACCGACACCATAATCAATATAGAAACTTACTTTTAGCATCAAGTAATAGCAGAACTCTGTCAGCCAAATATAGATTCATTAGGGTAAGGCACACATTCTTGGCTACATTTTATTTGAATCATATTTTATTGTATTACAATATACGTGTATAATAAGTAATGTAAAGTGATACATACTAATAAATTCTCTTTGGTTTGCTTCCACAGTACAGCAGATTAGATGTTTTTTATTTGTTAACTATTACTTTTTACTGCTAAAAACAACATTTACGTGAGCATAGCCGCGGGTAATTCCTAGTCATAAATATATTCAACTCAGCTTTACGTTATTTTGAACTCTATCAGCAACAAAATAATTTATATAAATAAAATACAAATTCACTTCAGTTCTTCCATCCTCTTAGTGTGGCTACTGTAACATTCTACAATGTCTGTATTCCTAATTGTATAAAATATTTTACTTTTAATTATAATAGTAATCATAATACAGAATTCATTATACCAGTGAAAATAAAAATAATGTATTCTGTTTCAGATACCGAGTTGGAGTTTATTTACCAACTTCACCTCCGTTAGTGATACCTAGAACCTGATGTGATTGATAAAGTCGTAAATTATTTGGATGAGGAAGAACGACATCGAACCCCATCCATATGTTCCAAATACAAATACAACTAATAATAAGGAGTTTACAAACGGTTTCGACCAGTGGCACTAAAGTTATACGGATCGAAATTTACGATGCAAACCAATTTGAAAGTAATTCTATGTGCCAGTGCAATGCTGAAATATGTGTTCAGCATATTTTAAAGAGCATTTACAATGATAACATCTTCTGACGTGTCAAAGACATGCTACCATATATAAACAATACTTTTTATCAATCCTTGTAAAAAGAAAAAGCGGATCACCGACAAGCATCTGGATCAGGTGATCCAGATGCTTGTCGGTGATCCGCTTTTTCTTTTACACAAAATAATTAGGAATTAACAGATGCAGTAGGTACTGCATCTGTTAATTCCTAATTATTTTGTTTAGTTAATTGTAATTATTTTGTTTGTTTTATTTGTAATTACTTGCTTATTCATTGAAATAACGTAGTTGCATTAAATCATCCGAATTGTATATTCTCATTATTTTAATTTCATTCAGCAAATAATATTCATCGCAAAAGATCTGTTCAAATTCAAATTCAAAATATTTTATTTCACATAAACCTACATGGGCACTTATGAAACGTCAGAAGCTAGGTGCACGGTTCCAATTGGTCGTTTCCTATGGAGAAGAGCCGGCAAGAAACTCCACGGTGTTAGTCATTATAGCAAACATTAACATAACGTAGCGATAATGCTCGGCCATTCATGAGATCATAGTTGTATTGAACAGATCAAGTATCTAATTTTTGCTAACTAAAATAATATCAGATACTTGAAACTAAGCACACGTGTAAACAGATTGAGTTTAATTAGTATAAAAATAATCAATTAGAATAGAAAGAATGAAATAATATTTAACGTTGATGAAATGAATAATAAAATTCGGGTGACCTTTACAGCCACTAGATCAATATTTCGAATAAAATTAATGAAACTAATAGTAATATTGGGGGAAGCTCTGGATCTAGTTGATCCAGGTCCCCCAATTTTACCCTACTAACGTGACTCATCGGTGTCTAACCGGCTTTCTTACTTAGGTATCGCAATTAAAATTGAGCCAAAAACTTAGATACTAATATGTACTCACGGATTTTTAGTTGGTCCAAAATATCTTCTCACACTTTTTCGTACTCGTAGTTGGGTAACTTCACACATTTTAACTTCACACTTGCGACTACTACGGTGTAGATCAGCGGGAAAGATAATGAAACTATGCATTCATGCAGCGACATTTTATACGAAGCTGATATCGATGCGACTGCTATTGCGAACTTTACTGTTACTGGCGAATTCTAACTTGTTGTCGCCATTTTTAGTTGAAAATCGTCAGAAAGATAAGATAGATAACCCGATTTGGATTTCGTTTTGATGATAAACTAAAATCCAAGTTCGATCGAACGTAGATTTCGTGTTTATACTGTAGACAGAGACCTTTTTTTTTTTTTTTTGGGTGGGAAATCATCAAATGACGTCTCCCTCTCTGGGTGGAGCAGGAGGGCGTGTCAGACTCTTACTGACTAAAGTCCACCCGTGTTCCTTCTCTTGCCTGTGTAATGCCAGGGGGCCACGGTATCCCTTTCGGACTTTCCCGCAACCCCGGCAGGCAATGGTCTCATCGGACCCCTTCACTCGCTGACACTCTTTGAGGCGCGCGTGGAACACAACGCGCCGTCGACCCGGGCTTGGTCCTTACCGGACGGCGAGCTACCCATTGCTCACCGTCCGCAAGCCCGCGCCTACGGTGGCCGGGAATCGGCAATAGATTCCCGACGCCCAGGGCGGTAGACAGAGACCTGGGGGCCTAAAACGGTCACATTAAGCAATTCCTCTAAAAGCAATTCATTTTTTGAATTCCCCGCAGATCATTAGCAATTCCTCTATGGTGACACATATTTTTGCTGAATCATGTTCAATTCAATTCATATCAGAATCATAATTGGTGTTTACAGGGTGTGGCGTAAATAGTGGTCCACCGTTAAGGATTCGATGTAAGTAGCAGATAATTTACTATGCCATCAAAAACATAACCTGTAAAAAAACCAAGTCTCGCAACTCAGTTCTTCTATGGTAAAAAGTTGTGAGATCCATGTAATACCAAGTCGGTCAATTTATTCAGTCCCTTGTAGTCCCAGTACTTGAGGGTCCTTCTGTCTTATGTTATTACGTAATTGGCTAACCTAACAACATCTTTTATTGACTATATCAATATTAAAAATCCTTTGTGTTCTAGATACTCCAGAACCGATATTCATCAGCGCATTATTTAGAATTATGCTATAACTATACTTTTGTGTATAGTTATAGCATAGGCTAACACCGAAGAGAAAGGTCCCTCCCAACCCTGACAACTCCCCAGGAAAATCAACGTTGCTGTAACTCTGCTCTGAAGATAATGAGTAAGCTAGCGGTGACGCGAGGTAGCAGGGATCGGGTTTTTTTTTTTTTTTCGTTCTCTGTCTGCCTATAAACACTTGTGCGATATAGTCTAGCGTACCTACGTACTACAAGTAAGAATTTCTCTTCGGTGAAGGCAGTATAATCAAGATCGAGCTTCACTTCAGGTAAGCTCGCTTGATCATTTAATTTTCTGTGTTTTATGTACATTGACAGTGTTTATAGTCAGGATTAACTTTAATCGACGTTTGACTAGTGACAAATTACTAAAGCAAAAAAAAAAAAAAAAAAACTATCAACTGCTGAAACTAAACTAAAACTAACTAAAAAAATTTGCAAAAACAGCTGATTGTGCAGACCAACCAGCTGCCTTCCTTATAACGTCAATACTAAGTCCAGATCGAGAAGCAGCTGAAGTAGAGGCATGCCTCGTACTGTGAGCTCCAAAAACAGAAGTGTCGATACCGCTATCGGTTAGCGTTTGTTTAATCCAGCGTCCGATAGATTGTGAAGACGCAGGTATGTTAGGTTTTTTATAGGTTAAAATAAGACGATCTTGTGTTTCCGATCTGATAGGAGACGTTATCAATAAATATTTCTACAATACAGAAGCGGGACAAATACCTGGTCTTTGATGAAAATAAGGTAAATTTAAAGAAGGTTGCATTCTACCAACCCCGGAAGTTTTAATTTTGATATGACGATTCGATCATTAAAGCATTTAATATTTGAAATTAGAATCAAGGATAATGTTTGCATTCTCTGTCCAGTTGATAATGCGAGTAGCATAACTATTTTTTTGGTCAAAGCTTCTAAATTAATTGTATCATTCTGAAGTTTCTCTAAATAATCTAAAACTATACTCGGATTCCAAGTAACATCATAACGGGGAAAAGTTGGCTTCAATTTAAAAATGCCTTTGAAGAACCGCTTGACCCTTATATCTTCACCTACTTTGTTTAAGGATATTAAAGAAATAGCAGATCTATGATTATATAAAGTACCATATGATGAACCTTTTTTAAAACAAATTGTGAGAAATTCCAAAAGAGATGCTACATTAACGTTATACAAATCATTATTATTTATTAAACAAAACTCCCACCATTGTTTGATACTACCATTATATTGTGATCTGGTATTCAGAGAAATTGAAGAACATCACGTCTAATGCCGATTCCGGGACAGATTGTCTGCGGAAGGCTTCCCTGATAACACGCAAACTGCCAGGGAAAGCTGATGATGCAACGGGTGTAATGATCTGAAAGGAGAAAGAAGAAGATATTTACTTGGAGGAAGTATCAATATCTCTTCAACGCATAGTGACCTGTAGAGAGGGTACCATGGTTGGGACGTCCAGAGTGGTACCACAACTAGTACCGTGGCTTGATCAGATACAATTTTATTTAGGGTTTTTAAAATTAAAGCAAATGCTGGGAACGCATAAAAATAAAATTGAGACCAATTTATCGTAAAAGCATCAATGCTATAGGCAAAAGGGTCTTTTTTCCATGAAATATATAAAGAACATTTTGCGTTGATACGCGACGCGAACAAATCTATATTTGGTTTATGAAATCTATTTATAATTTCTTTAAATTCATTTGATCCTAATTCCCACTCTGTATCCATATTAAGTTTCCTCGATTCCGCGTCAGCTTCTGTATTTTCAGCGGAAGGTATGTATGAAGCGAAAACAAATATTCTTCTTTCCTCACACCATTTCCAAATCATGTTAGCTACCTTGTTAAGATGTGGATATTGGACCCCACCCATTCTATTAACATAAGAAATAGCGGTTGTGTTGTCCACCCTTAAAAGAATATCACAGTCTTTTTTATCCTTAGCAACTATTTTAAGACCGAAGTAAACCGCCATCAACTCGAGGTAGTTAATATGATTGGAACGCTCCGTGGTAGACCAATGCCCCCCAACTCGTTCAGAGCCACAGGACACACCCCAACCAGTGGTTGAAGCATCCGTAAAAACTTCACAATCATACACATGATGCCGGATAGGATTAACCACTATCGAGATATTATTTTTCCACCAAATCAGATCATCACGAAGGGTAACTGGGATATCCATCAATGCTTCATAATTGTCATTATTTTTGAGTAGGGCACTTAGCCCTTTCCAAGGACTTTGTGTATAACCAGCCATATGGAATGGCTGGGCATGCTGCAGAGAGGAATCCTAAATACCGCGCAAAGGCTCTGATCTTAATTTTTCTTAATGTTTATTAACATGTTAGTTTCTTTTAAAATCCTTTGTCTTTTCGAATCTGGGAGTTGCAAGGTCATTGTCTCAGTTTCAATTATGAAGCCTAGAAACTTGCATAAAGTTTTTGGTATTAAAATACTCTTTTTATCATTGATAACAAACCCTAAACGTGTTAAGCAACTAATAGTCGCTTCCGCGTTTTCTAGGCAACCAATTGCTGACTGCGCTATACAAAGTATATCATCGAGATACCTTACTGAAACTAGCCCCTGAGATCTTTGATGGGCTATAACCAGTTTTAATAGTTTTGTAAAAACGTAAGGAGCCGAGCACAAGCCAAATGGAAGGGCCTTAAATTCATATAAAAAACCTTGAAAAGAAAATCGTAAATATTTTGTAAAATCCTTATGAATCGGAATAAAAAAATAGGCTTCCTTTATATCAATATTTATCATGTGAGATCCTTGAGTTACGAGTTTAGTAGCGGTTCTGATGTCCTCCATCTTAAAATGATCAGTTTGAACATACTTATTTAAATTCTTTAAATTTAGTTTAAACCGACTACTACCATCGGCTTTGGGAATTAAAAATACATCTGAAATAAATTGTCCTGCAGTTGGATTACACCTTCCAATAGCCTGAATATCAAAAAGATGATCTAGTTCAGATTTTATTGCTGCAATTTCCATCTTAGAATACCTACGTTGTGGATAATATTTTAGGTTTTGGTTAGGTATTTTTATAAAAGGTATTTTATAGCCAGACACAGTATCTAGAATAAATTTATCATTCGTGATAGCTGTCCATTCTTTCAAAAAGTACTTGAGTTGGCCTGCGTGTACCTGCGGTGGTGAGTCTACGATCTCCGATGAGTTGCCGGGTACCGCACCGCTGCTGAGTTGGGTGGTGCGGGTAGGACGTCGTTTGTCTCGGCCCACCGGCTCGGTTGAACGTCGGGGTGCCGGCACCGCGCTGGGTTCTCGCACCGCGAAACGATGGGCCTCTTCCGTTTAAATTCCCACTAGATGAAACGGCAGGTTGAATCAGCTGACTAGTTTTCCTTATGCCTCTGGAATTTTTTACTAGATCGGCTAAATTTTCTCCAAAAAGAAGACTATCCCTTTTTTGATCTTTGAATGAGTCCATCAGGGACTTATCTATTAGCGGGATGATCACGGATCGACGAGTATTGGTTTCTGCGTAATGAGAATCGGCTAGAATTCTGCCTGCATCATATAGCGTACGGATGACATCCGGAATATCAGAGTTCTTTTTCATGAGATTTGTCAATGCCTTACTTAAGATTGAAAGTGCTTTACCAAGCTGATCTTGCTTAATAAGCAAACGTTGGTCTCTAAGTTTGCATGTATCGACGAGCATAGCACCAATCTCCGGGTTTAGAGAAGGACCCTTAGCAAACGATAAGTTTTTTGGGTATAGGTACCTTTTTAAAATCTCATCTTTTGTTTCCTTTGGAAGGCCGATTAGCAAAATTTTTTGAAATCTAGAAGCTAATTCAGCTTGAATCCTCACCGTATTCCACAACATCAGCTTCTGAATCGCCGAGGGCCTGAAGCAAATCAGCCAGTCAGTCAATCGCCACCGTAAGACCAACCTGCTGTTGGCCTTCTGTACTTGGCCCGGCCTCGGAGCTTGACATATCCACTATATCCTGTACCAGTGATACCCTTTCAAGCCTTTCCTCAAGATTTATATGAAGAGAACTGTCAACCGATGGATTGATATGTTCTGAAATAGCAGACAAAAATACCCGCATAACAAAAAAAAATTAAAAAAAAAAAATTGGGTAACTCGCAAACGGAGTGCTGCTAACGTGATTTTTCAAATACTTTCCGATCGAACGGTTATTCGTAGAATACAACGAACAAAAAAATATACCATTTTCGCATAACCCAAGAATACAAGGGGACCTTGGTGTGCGTTATCGTTGAATGCAACGAAACACAGCTAGATATTACACATTATTATAGTGCAAAGACTCGATGAATGCATCGAGAATATCCGAAGAATACAACGGATACTTAAAAGTAGGTCAGTAGATGAACAAAATTCACCTTGAGAGTGTACATCGTCCTCATCATCGGAATATATAACCCGTCTTCTTTTCCGCTTTCTCTCCAGCTTCTCTTCATATTTCTTCATTTTCCTGGTCCACCTATCTTCCTTGGTTTCTTCACGACTACGTTTGGGCATATTTTGTTGCTCGAATAGGAAAAAACAAAAAAAAAAAAAAAACTGTTATCATAAACACTTGTGCGATATAGTCTAGCGTACCTACGTACTACAAGTAAGAATTTCTCTGAAGGTGAAGGCAGTATAATTAATTACAACATCAAGCTTAACAGAGGATTCATTGAACTAATGTAAAGCACTCACTGCCGCACTCAAAGCTTTTTCAATTAATAAATTACTTATTTTTCTATGTTCCATTCTTGCTTTTTCATTCCGTTGACCATTTTACAAATTTTGACTATTTATTAAAAGATATTTTTTATTTACCTTTGAACATAATTATATCTAGGTACCTATCTGCCCTTATTACGAACTGCATAAATAACTTTGTAACCCCATATAAATATATAGGATTACAAAGTTTTTCATGCAGTTGGTGTATCTAGAAAACTGTCTGCTAGAAGTGCCTTAGAGTTTTGATGATCGGTCAGTCAGTGAGTGACAAAATTTCATAAAATTTTGATTAGTTATAATTCTTAAACTACTGGTTCAAATTGAATGAAATTTGAAATATACCGTGTTTATACAATGCCTGCTTGGTTACTAAATAATCAGGCGTCTAGTTTTGTCCACAACGAAGGTATAGGGGGGTCGAAAATGGCCTGAACTGCTTCGAGAAAAGGATGGTACGGCGGTGCCGCTTGTTTTTGCTCCACTTGGCGATAACATATTACAATTTTACCCAAGGGTTAAGAAAATATCTTTTGTTTGTCTTTTTTTACGCAATTTCTACATTTTGTTACATTGGTTGTAGTTTCAACAAAAAACATTATTTTTTCATTTTGTTTTCTGCTTATTACTACTGAATACTAGAACTATCGTGAAACAATATGCTTTTTTATTGAAATTTACAGCTTGTGTTTCACGTGCGCCTCAAAGAGATGTCAGCACAACTGAAAGGGTCCGATAGAACCGATGCCTGCCCCCGGGAAAGTCCGAAAGGGATACCGTGGCCCCTGGCAACGTTCAGGCAACTGAAGGAACAGGGGTGGGATCATATTCATATTCATTTATTTGCATTCCACAAGGTAAAAAAGATGTTAACATAAGGCTTAGAGCTATGAACCATTGTAGACCCTGTCAGGGCACAGCAAAATTTGTGAGATCATACATAATTCAAATTACAGTACTGTAGTTAATAAAAATCTAAATCTAGAAAACTAATAACTAAAATCAAATCATGCATGAAACTAAACATTAAATTAAAATCTTATTAAAATTAAATTATACGTGAAACTGAACAATCACATTCGCATCAATAGCAACGTAAAAAAAAACTATTATTAACATGGTAATAATGTAGCTATTTTCTTAAATACTATTAGTAGGTACGTTTACATATAGCTATATCATAAGTAATATTATTACAGAGATCATATTTTAAGAGATTAAACTTACATTACGTTATACGTGTAGGTTTATTTCAATATTTTAGTTTAAGACTTCGCATATTTATATTTTTTTATCACACACTATTGTCTTCATTTCTTACTCATGTCTCCTGTCGCAGGTCTGCTAGAAGAGAAATAAGCAGTACCTTTGTACTCATCATTATGATTATGTCTTATTTGTATCTCTGGTAGCTTATTATATATTTTTATGGACATGACATATGTACTTGAGGAGTGCATTTTTAGTCGGGATGTAGGTATGTTTAATCTATTCTTATGTCTTAGAGTAATTTTAGTTTGTATATCTTCTCTTTTTGTGTAAAATTCTGGGAATCTGCGTATAAATTTACAGATTTCAAAGATGTAGAGGCATGGTAGAGTTAAAAATGTTTGTTCCTGGAAGTGCGGTTTACAGCTATCTGTTTGTTCAATGTAGACAAGAATTCTAATAAGTTTTTTTTGTAGTGTTTGAGAGTCTGTACTATTTCCCCATAATATGACATCGTATGCCATGCGTAGGCGTAAGCGTAATATATTACCAACGCTGTATTTATATCTGTGTTTTTTTTTATTTCCCGAAGGGCGTATGAAAATTTTGATAATTTCGATTTTAATTTATAATATAGGTACTTTTTGTCGTGGGTGGAATGTCATTATTTTTGTTTTATTAAAATTTATTTCTAGATTATGCTCCGTCATCCAATGAAGCTTCGAGTATTGAATTTAATTTATTATTAAGGTTGAGACTAGTTTCACATGAGGCAAGAATGGATATATCATCCGCAAACAAAACACAAGGTTCACTGATATGCTTCGGTAGGTCGTTGATGGAAACTAAGAATAGGAAGCAGCCTATTACACTACCCTGTGGGATTGAGGCGTTTATTGGTGTGTTTTCGGATCGGAACAATTGTATTTCGTTAGTTTTTTTGGTTAAAATATTATATTTCCACTAGTTGCTCTCTATGCTGTAGATATGATGTGAACCATTCATGACATTTACCACGGATCCCTATGCCATATAGTTTACTTAATAAAATGTTGAATTGTACTTTATCGTATGCTTTCGTCATGTCTAGCAAATTCAAATTCAAAAGTCATTTATTCAAACTAGGTTGAGAATCAGCACTTTTCGAACGTCAAAATTACATAAGACAGTCCCCCAAAACGCCCACCCTTCACCACTTCCTAGTGCTTTTGCTGGGAAGAAGAAGTGGCGCAACAAACTCCCCAGCAGCACAGCTGTCTGTTCAGTTAAAAAATGATTCTATACATCAGCAGTAATCCTATTGCATATTTTTTGGAGTCAATGATATCGAGGGCTTTTTGTATGTATTTATAGATGGCGAGGGTTGTGGATCGGTTTTTTCTGAAGCCATTTTGACAGTCATTAAATGTATTGTATTTTTCGCAGAACTCGTATACACGGTTGCACATGGCCTTTTCAAATATTTTTGATGCAGTCGGTAAGAGAGCGATTGGGCGGTAATTATTCGGGTCAGTTTTTTCATTTTTCTTATGTATTGGTTTTACAAGGGCTTTTTTTAAGAGGTTGGGAAAAGTACCTTCCTCGAAAGATTGATTTACCAGTTTAAAGAATGGAAGAGTTAATTCATCTGCACATTTTCTCAGTAATGTAGGTAGAAGTTCATCAACGCCATAGCTCGACTTATTTTTTAAGTTTTTTATTATTGCATTCACCTCGTAAGGATTTGCTGGACTCAGAAAGATAGAATGTGTACTTGACATTAAACGTGATTCTTTTGGTTTACTGCCAGATGGACTCAAACTAGTTTTCCCAATGGAAGCAAAGAACTTATTAAAGATGTTATTTACCTCTTTGGGCTCTGAAGTCATATTATTATTGTTTGTTTGTATAGTTATATTCTGCTTTTCGCGTTTTATTTTTTTGTTTGTCCGTTCATATATTTTTACTTTATTGCTTGATTTTACCATTGTGCGTTTAAAGTGTTGTTTTTTGCTGTCACTACAGTTTTCTTTAATATTTTTTCATGCTTCTTGTAGTATTCTGTTAGGGTTTTTTGTTATGGTAACTAGTATTTTTAATAGTCTTTTATTTTTGCAACAGTTTTTTATTCCCATTGAGAGCCAGTATTTGTAAGTGTTTGTTTTTAATTTATATTTTTGTGATGGGATATATTGATTCAGGATACTTATAAGGAGTTCATTAAAAGCTTCATAATTTTAATTATTATTTTTATCATTCGTCAATACATTGTTCCAGTTTACTTCTTTCAATTTTAATTTTAATTTTATCATGTTTGTATTATTGAATCGCCTTTATGTTGTGTACCAAGTTATTTTCTTTGTTTGTTTTGGTAATCTTAAATGTAAAATTATACTATTGTGATCGGAAAAGCCTAGCTCTTCTACTGTTGTGTACATGTCTTTATAATGGAAGTTTGTGAATATAAGATCTAAACATGTTTAAGTAGTATTTATTTTCTTTTTTATATATTGTTTACGTTTAGTTATTTTTATTTCTGCTTGAGTATAGTTCTCGATGTTTTTGGTTGGTTTATTGGCGTGAGTTAGCTGTGACATGGTAATTAATTTATATTTTAAATTATGTTTTGCGTAATGTAAAAATCTTGCATACTATATTGTATAGAATCAATTTTTTTTCTAACTGAATAGACAGCTGTGCTGCTGGGGAGTTTGTTGCGCCACTTCTTCTTCCCAGTAAAAGCACTAGGAAGTGGTGAAGGGTGGGCGTTTTGGGGGACTGTCTTATGTAATTTTGACGTTCGAACAGTGCTGATCCTCAGCCTAGTTTGAATAAATGACTTTTGAATTTTGAGTAGGTGTTACGAGTATTCGTGTCGCGGTTTTCACGTGCTGTGTGAGTCCGAATTCTTTAATAAGATTTAAAAAATTGATTTGATTTTAAGTTATCAGAGAGGATGTTTATATTAAAATTGCCTCCTATGATGACATTAAGCGTAGAGTGTTTAATGTTTATATAACTAAGAATTTTTTGTATTTGCTGATGGAATGTTTCTTCTTGTCTTTTGTTCCAATACATGGTTATAATTAACAGATTTTCTTTAGGTAGTTCAGTAGCACATACCTCTATAATATATTCTATTGACATGTCCGAAATGTCGTTTCTCTGAATGCAGTCTATATGATCCTGAAGTAGGATACATACTCCTCCCCCTGTTTGAGTGCTGCGACAGTAAGATGCTGCGAATTTATATCCAGTAAACTGGATGCCATCAAAAACATAACCTGTAAAAAACCAAGTCTCGCAACTCCGTTCTTCTATCGTAAAAAGTTGTCGGTATTTTTTTTCAGTCCCTACTTGAGGGTCCTTCTGTCTTAAGTTATTAAGTAATTGGCTAACCTAACAAAATCTTACAGTGGGGCACACTACATAAATACGAAAAACGAATTTCAAAATACCGATTTTCATAATTCCGAATGGTTCAAAATTCCGAATATAACAACTCCGACTTATCATTACTCCCATTTTTATAATTCCTAAATTTCAATATTCCTAACGTTTATAATTACTATTCTCAAAATACCGAGTTTCAATAGATCATTTTTTGTTATTCACAAAAAATCCGACTTAATGATAATTCGAAACATCAGAAATACGAATTCCGATTAATACAATTCCGAAATAAAAACAACATGCAAGCAGGCATGCAGCATGCAAGCAGGCAAGCAGCAAGCAAGCAGGCATGCAACTTGCAGCAAGCATTGTTTCTGTCACGGCTCCGGTGCTGCGGGGTTTGGGCGGCCCCACGCGAGCTTATCGTCGCAGATGGTTTTAACGCTTACCACCGCAGCTTCGGCTTGCCTCAGCCGCGGCGGCGGGCCTTCAAACCACCTGCTCCTCAGCCCGCGGAGGCGCGGAGGGGCGGGGCGGCCCGCGGGTTGAGGAGCAGGTGGTTTGAAGGGCCGCCGGGCCGCCCCGCCCCTCCGCGCCTCCGCGGGCTTCAATTACACTCTAGGGTAGGGCAGACAAGACTGCGTGAAGTCGGTTTTGCAGCGATTCGTTTCTGTCATTAACATAAAATTTTGTAGCATATGTTGACTTTTAGTTTATTCGAACTATTGAAAATCGGAGTGTCGCTTTTTGGACCGAGAACCCTTCGAGCATTTGATTCTTCGAACGTATGAAAATCGGAAAACTAACAAATCGCATTTACGACTTTCGGTAAAATAGATTTTGTGATTTTTATTATTAGACATTATAAGTCTTAGGTACTAAGAAATTCGGACTTTTGAAAATCGGAGCATCGAAATTCGGAATAAAATATTTCGGAGTATTTGGGTGTTCCCCTTACAGTGACCATATCAATAAGTAAGTACGATTGCCCAGTGAATCTATTTATTTAAAACATAAAAGATTTTTAATAATGATATGGTCACTGTAAGATGTTGTTAGGTTAGCCAATTACGAAATAACATAAGGTTTGTATATATGCTAGTGACCTTGAGTTGAGCTTGCGTGTTCTGTACTGAGCTCACGCAACCGCAACGCGTCATACGGCCAGCCAGTAATAGGACTCGTCCATCAAGGAGCGCTGTTCCCAATTTGACGCATTTTTAATTTATTGTAATAAAAATAATACATATTTGTAAAAAGTAACAAAACCAAATCATTTTCCTTTGTAGTGCAAAGCAGTAGTATAAATTAAGGAGTAAAATGGTTTCATCTCAATGATTTGGAGGTGATTTGGCATTTTTTTTTCTTATTATGTGATACCGATAGAAAAATGTGGCTAAACCAAATTAGGTATCATATCATGTAGATTACTAACAATTTTTCTCAGATGTAATTTGTAATTTTCTTTGTACTCGTAATTTCCGACGAAAAATTGCTTCATCTGAATGCTTTTTTCGAGAGAGCAGCCTTAAGACAGAAGGACCCTCAAGTAGGGACTGCAAAAGTTTACCGACTTGGTATTTCATGGATGCTGCGTAGCACGGTGAGATCCATGAGATCTAACAGTGGTACGCAGCCTTGTGCTACGGGCTACGAAAGCGTAGCAGCCGAGAGTAGTGCTACGAGTTCGGCTACAAGCGAGATTGAATATAGCAACTTACATCTTCATGTATTTAGTCACGCATCGACTAAAGCGTTGTGTACACGCATTGCGAGTAAATGCAGAGTCGTACCTGTGAAACCTATGACAGTACCTAGATACGAGCTACAAGCGGCATTGCTAGCGGCAAGGCTATATCTAACACTATTGGTAAGGAACATAGATTATCTCCAGTGCGTCGATTATTTCGGTGCGACTCTACTATGGTTCTCCATTGGATCCGTAACAATACACGTACCTATAAAGCGTTTGAAGCGAACCGTCTTGCGGAAATCAACGAATTAACACGTATTGACGATTGGAAATACGTTCCTACGAAGCTAAATGTAGCTGAATTAGCTACACGGGAAACATTTAAGGCCATTAACACACTGCCACGCACCACGCAGCGTAGCGCGTGAATGCGTGTTTTAACGTTGCTTGTAAGTATCTCCGTTTGTATAGAAAACACGCACAGTCCAACACACAGGAAATGCATCCACGCGCGTTTCATTCAGATCACAGACACGCAACATGCAGCGTGACGCGGTGCAGTGTGATAATCGCCTAATACTACTTTGTATTCTGAGTGGCTAGCCGGTTTAACTTTCCTGCGCTTCGATGATGCGTCATGGCCTAGGGATCATCATCCACCCGGAAACGAACACAGCATGCCAGGAAGTATCAGCTGTTGTTCAAGAACACTCGGCTTATTCACCGGTTCCAGATCCGGTTCGATTTTCTCCTTGGCTGCGCCTTCTAAGGGCGTCAGCCGCTGTTTTCAAATTTGTTGACAGGTTAAAGGGTCTTCCTGGTAGCGGCTATAGTGTGCAGATGTTGGAGCGTGCAGAGCGGCAGTTATTGAAACACGCACAAGGGGAGTCATTGTTTTGTCAACACATCTTTCTTCTACCTCCACCTCTGAATCCGTCCGGCTCCAACTCCGGCTCCGCTCCCGGTAAAACAACCTCCGTAACATCTCTAATCTGCAGTATCATGACCATCGTGCATGCGGAGAGCCCAGAGCGGGAGAAGATTTACCACCAAAAAAAAGAAAAAGGCGATGTAATATTGCACACGCAGGACGTTGTAGGTTCGGCTCGTGTGTGACACCCGAGACCGCTCGAGTAAAAAAACTGGCAGAAACTCACTTTAACGTCTCACCTCCGCATACATTCGCAGGTCGACAGTAACTCTTTCAACCCACTTATCGATGGGTGTGTAATGTATGATATAATAACAAATGCTCTAATTTCACTTGAAATAACGTTCATATAATATAATTTTCATATGCTATAAAATCATATAACCTAATTTCATATGACCTAATGTTTCATGTGATATAATTTTCATTTAATATAAAACATTTAGTATAACGTTCATTTTATATAATTTTCAATATCTTCTATACTATTCTTTTTACTATAACATTCATTTGACCTAATGTTCTTTTGACCTAATTTTCATGTTTAATGGTCACAGTTCTAACCTAACTCAAATGGCACCTAACCAAATCTTAAAATATTCAATGCATGGTTGAGGGTGGGCTTGGCCGACGGAGCCCCGCTTAGCGGGGCTCCTACTTCTGGATGGTTTGTAAAAAAATAACCACGAAGGGGATGGCCCTTCTAACCTAACCTGTCCGAGTCGGGGTGCCCTAAAGTCCATTTTTGCTAGCACCATACTAGCAAGCGTTTAACCGCGGAAGCTGCGAGACGCAAAACGTCATAAGTGGGCCCAAGCACCGTGCGTTGACAGATGCCGCGATAAGAATAAACAATGGGCACAAAAAATAGTCTCCTGCTGTTTATATTGGCTCTCGGCGCACAATGTAAACTGTGTTGTGTTGTTGAATACATAGAGCATCATATTACGTATAAACAATGCTCGTAGGACGAGAATCGTATTTGTAAAAAAAATGTTATTATCAGATAAGGCGGGAAAAACCTGTTTGTTCCTGTTTTGTTTGGCTATTTCTGATAAAACTACTGTTTCAATTTACAGGAAACTTTGCAAGTTACATAATGAATAGATAAGTAATTTAACAAAAGCGTTTGTTTGAGAGTCCTACGTAACATTTTCAAATGATTGAAACTCAAATTTCATAGCGCGCGGAGCCATTTTTGTGAGTTTGCGTACTATTACGCGTAACTTTTATTTCTGATAAAAACTACTGTTTCAATTTACAGGAAACTTTGCAAGTTACATAATGAATAGATAAGTAATTTAACAAAAGCGTTTGGTTGAGAGTCCTACGTAACATTTTCAAATGATTGAAACTCAAACTTCATAGCGCGCGGAGCCATTTTGTACTATTACGCGTAACTTTGAAAATTCACATCCGAGTTACAGTGACTTATTTCATATATTTTTTTTTATTAGGATACTATTTATACCTTTATTGACGGATATCTACCCCTAACTCGTAATAATATACCATTATAATTGTATCGATCGACATTTTACGTAACTGTACTGAGCGTCACCATGGCGAACGTCACAGTGAAGAATGTGTCACTTTCAACTTTTTTTTGAGTGTTCCCTGTTAATTTTTTCGGTAGTGAAGCATTCAGTGTACTAGAATATCATTCTCCCCATAGACAAAAATTGCCACAAACGATATAAACCCTTAATTCCATGTATACTTAGAGATTTTTACCGCGTGAACCAGGTGGAACGATATCGTTCCAGCGCGGCTCACAATGCTCACATCCGAGTTACAGTGACTTATTTCATATTTTTTTTTTACTAGGATACTATTTATACCTTTATTGACGGATATCTACCCCTAACTCGTTATTAAATACCATTATAATTGTATCGATCGACATTTATCGTCACTGTACTGAGCGTCACCATGGCGAACGTCACAGTGACGCATGCGTCACTTTCAACTTTTTTTTTTGTGTTCCCTGTTAATTTTTGTTGGTAGTGAAGCATTCAGTGTACTAGAATATCATTCTCCCCATAGACTAAAATTGCCACAAACGATATAAACCCTTATTTCCATGTACAATTAGAGATTTTTACCGCGTGAACCAGGTGGAACGATATCGTTCCAGCGCGGCTTGACGGCGCGGGACAGGTGGATCAAGGTTGATCCGCTCGCAGCTTTACAGGAATCGTATGAGATTTTCTAAATTATATTAAAAGTTATTAGAGATTATGAATATTATAGTAAATGAATAATATACTACATGAATATTATGTCAAATGTGCATTATAGGAAATGTTTATTATATCATAAGAAATTAGATAAAATGAAATTATATCAACAATTCATTATCTCAACTGATCGTTATATTAAACAAAAGTATATTAACTGAAATTAGGTCAAGTGACCGTTAGATTTTTTGTTATTATATCAACCGTTACACACCCCTTATCGATGGACTGAGCAGCACCATGTCATGCGCGTAGCTAATGTTATTAACACAGGTGCCATCAATGTGGCAGCCCACCCATGCGCTGCTTAGTTGCCCGATAAACTGATTCATGTGTAAATTAAATAACAAAGGCGAGCTTAGCCCCCCTGCCTTACACCACATTCCATCCTGTACTCATCCAACATTGTACGGACCCGTCTCACTCGGTTTGTCTGGTGAGCATACCAGTATCTGAGAATAGATATAATATCCCGCTGGCACACCAGCGCTCCTCAACTTGCCCCATAGCATATCCTAGACGACGAGATCAAACGCTTTCGACAAGTCCGGAAAACACGCGTACACCAGTGTTAAACCATAAATCGTTATTTGAACATGCGGGCTACGTCCTCCGGCGAACCACATTCCCCCACACTCACAAAGCGACTCGGTCCAACCTTCAGCTTATTGGTCGGCTTCCAAAACCCAGAAAAATTCTTAGACGGTGCGACGCTAATATGTCCATCTTAATCTGATCCTAGTGACTTTAGCACCATTTAAGCCTACCCCTAAAGATTCTCTGACTCTGACGCATATATTCCCAAATTCTACCTGATTTTGGCTTATATATAGAACAGCCACGTGTGATACTTATACTGAGCACCCCATATAAGCACCCCGAACGTGTTTGTTTCAGCCTGCCACTTGTCTTATCTTTTGGGGGTGCTTGTCATCACACGCCTGCACAGCCCCTGACAAAGTATACAATTTTGCCATACATACAATCTAGAGCACGCCTATGTTCTACAATATGACATGTATTATCTCCACACTTCTCAGAAAACTGCGGATAGTGGATATTTCTCAACTCTTTGTTACATAGATCCCGATACCTATCTATTTCCACCTTATCGCGCTCCCGCTATAAAACTTTACTATGTACTTTAGTTTCCTGCACCAGTTTTGGCACGATTATATTTAAATCGCACTCAATTATTAAGGGTAGATGATCTGACTAATAGGTATCGAGATCCACGATGACATTTGTTTCAGTGTGCCACGCTGACTTCGTGACGATACAGTGATCCAGCCATCGCTGACTACCATTTATGTCACTGACATAAGTAAAAGCATCCGAGTCAATACAAAAAGAGATGTTTCAAAATGTATGGAGCCCCGGCCACGTCTATGTACACCATACAAAAAAATGGGGAAACACAATTAAAACAGTTTCCAATCATCCAATTACTTTAAGTTGGCTTTGTTTGGTAGTAAAACACAAGAATGTACACTTGAAATTGCAACACACAACAAAAACCCGTCATGGCGGTAAGCTGTCATGTTGTTTGATTAATGACGTTTGACATGTTTATTTGTCTTAATTGTCAAATCACTGCGTTTCGTTCAGTCTTTTGTAGACTTGAGAAATTAAAACAAAACGAACATCAAACCGCGAACGACAACGAAAGCGACTGAAGTGACAGTAGACAGTTCGTGATATATGAGCAATGGCCGATCTATGGTTTACTGTCATTGTTTTTAACCACAGAGTACCTAAATTGGCGAGACGCCATGTTGAAACTCGATAAAAATAATTGATAAATATCAAATTATTACAAGAAAAGTATGCATTTAAGCAATTTATCTGTATTTTTCCCGAATTCCATAGATTATTCTCGATTTTTCGAGGTACTGTACACATTCTGAGCCGGATTTGGAACATCTCCTTTTTCTACATCAGCGCATATCCACTGATGATCTTGACAGTGGTTACATAGCTCAGACCAAAACGGCTGAAGTGGATGAGAATTGAAGACTCCTAACATGAATATTGTTTCAGTCATTGTTTTCCACAAAGGCACTGATTTCACCTAAACAATTTGTGTATTCTAGGAGGTTTTCTGAGTTGTCCGTCGGCATGTAGACTTATTACTCCAGAGCGATTGTCACTTTAATGTCGCTCTTAGGCTGCTAGCCTGTTACTATTACAGTTAATAACACACACCGTTTTAAACAATTCTTTGCGCCACAAAATAGCCACTCCCCCATAAGGATGCCCTTTAAGAATACCTACGAATGTATCTACCGCAGACTTCTCCGTGTATTCAAAGTCTCTATGTATGGTATTGAGAATGTGCACATCATGGGGGAGGAGCCAAGTCTCTTGAAGCGCTAATATATCCGCAAGCTTACACAAATCTCGAACATTGTCTAATGACTTCTTTAAAGACTTAAAATTGAATGTAAAAAACCTGTTTGAACACGTCTGTTTCAAGTAACTATCCATTACGGTTGTTTCTGAACGATACCCGAGTCAGAGCTTACACTACATACATAACTCTGTCTTTCCCTTTGCCCAAACTGCTGAAAATAGCATAGATAGGTACCTATGCTATTTTCCGGCCAAAGAGCATAAATTTCAATAACAACGGCAGTTTACTTTTCTCAATAAAGCATTTATAATAATTTTTACTGCGCTCCTTCTTTGATACAATTGTTTCCAAATTAACAGTTATTTGGGTCTTATCACGAATATAGTTTACTGTCGTCATGACTACTTTCTGGACATAATGTTAGAAATATAAAGAGGTACCTGGGCCCACGCTGCCCTAAACTTCGCATTTAAATCATAAGCTGCCTTTCCCGTGTTACTAATTTATATGTTACCATAATCCATTCGTCACTTTTGTCCCCGAACATCTCACTTGATTTCACAACTTGCAAAGTTTCTTGATTGAAATTCACCACCAGGTCCGATGCTTAGCCACACACAGACGTATTATTCACCCTCGCGTCCGACTCGGGCGCACGCGTAGTAGCGATCACTGGGCACGGGTACGGGTGCACCCAATAACCGATCGCTCGTTCGAAACCGCTGTAGGGGCCTCCACGCGCGGCTTGTCTTCTAACGATGTCTTAGCACGCTCGTTCGGTGCTATCGAAACCGGGGTACGGGCCTCCACTTGGACAATATCTTGACCTTGTACACTCATGACCGCACCATTTTTTATTATGTTTTCGGTAGACATATCTTATCTAGCGGTAATTTGTCCTATCAGGTACATATTCTAAGCCTATAGGCCCACTGTCATACTCAAAATTATTAACTACGTACGCTCCACGCCGTTTATTTACAGGATCGAAATGCTTTTAAAGAAAGAAAAGAAGAAAGAAAATACATTTATTTGGCACAGACTAAAAGGCACACAAAAAAGACACAAGGCTTTTCGTTTGACTGCTTCAACTTAAGTGAATCTTTAAATTCTTGCCGTGTCACAAATTTTTTAGTCCACCCATCTCAGCCCGTAAGTTTGACAACACTGATTTTGCAATTTCAAAATATCTTTCAACAGACGTGTCACATCTAGGTGGTCGAAGGTTACGGGAGGTAATTTATGAAGGTCCCTCGTCACGAATATGGGTATAGTCGCTCCGGGTCTGTAGCATCATGTTTCAGCATATCGATAATATCTTCTAAGTCCTTTCGCGATTTATCATCCTTCTTCCTATTAATCATTTTCTTCATGGGAATAGCTTCAAATAATAGCTTCTTTGCTATAAATTTATCCTCAGCCGTAAACGCCGTTACACATATCCTTGATAAACTGATTTCATCCATAACAGAAATTTTGTTATACACGAACGTCAGTACTTCATTTATAACAATGTTCCACGAACTACATTTTACAATATTCGAGATCTAGCCCCGACAACAGCTGTTACCGCATGCACGATAAAAGTTGCGTAGGTCTGTCCTTGACAAGCGCGAGCGGGCGACGATATTTATATTACCCAGTTTTTTTTTTTGTCAGGTATCTACGTTCAGTCTACCAAATCATTTTAATTTTGAGTAAGCTTAGTAGAAACTTCGTTATGGGGAAATGGAGGTGAAGTTTTGCTAATACATAATAATACATAAGTTGTTTACTTAATTTGTTTATTTAACATAAGGCTTCGTTCCTTTAATAATAATTATTAATCGGTAATACATTACGTATAGATAATACATTGGCCATATTATTGCAATCTTATCTACAATCAACTTCAATCATAATACAATTATTTAGGTTGATACTAGACCAGTATCAACCTAAATAATTGTATTATGATTGAAGTTGATTGTAGATAAGATTTTGTTTTTAGTTGAACAAACTGACTCGATGACAAGCTACTCACACTAAACACAGGAAAAACTAACTACACCTGTTTGACCATCTTGAATCGTTCACAACCAAATGAAGATTTTAGCATCGAAGTTCACTCATATCATAAAGTTTTAAATAATAAATTTGAGCGTCATAATTGACCAAAAATTATCATGGTATGCTCATGTTGAGCATGTTACAGGAAGAGATAAGAAACTAGGATGGATATTTAAATCATTACAACACGTCATCCCCACAAATATAAATAAAAAATAGGCCCTCATAGAAACAAGTTTATGTGGCACTTTTGCAATCTGTTATACATAGTTTATTGTATCCCCATATGGGGTAGCGCGGCAAAAACAAGATTTATTGATGTAGAGCGAGCACCACAAGCACTAATAAAAGTAATGTAGTTTAAAAAGATAATAGGTGATGGGCCTAGTATTGATCCTTGCGGGACTCCAATATAAACGGAAGTAAGTGACGAAATAAGGGAAGAGCCATTGCTTAATTGTATTTAGTATTGTACGCTGCAGACTGCAGAGATAAATTTGGAAGGAGTGTATCGTGTTTAAACTAAATCCATAATAGTTTAGCCCTGTTTATAAATAAATCTATATTAATGCAGTCAATAGCTCGCGAAAAATCTGGTGGAACGAGAAGTATGCACAGGCCCTTCTGTTTGGGCAGGCGGTAACCTATATGCTTTGAGGTTAATTGGATCTTCGTTCGTAGTTATCATATGCTTGATGTCATTCGTGAAAGACGACGGTATGTCTAACAATAAAAAATATCCTTATATTCCTCACAAATATTCCATACCATGTTTCTTTCTTCTTCATTCATGTGATGTAATCGTAATTTGGTAAGATTATTTAATAACCATTCATTAACTCCAACTCTTTCGCTTAGTTTATTAACTGCTAAATCGCTATCATTACACTGTTCTACCTTAAATGGAGTAGTGGACTTAAGGATCATTTCTTTGTCTTTACAATTTTGAATAACCGTACCTAAATGCAAACCTATTAACCCAGTTTACTCAAGCATAGGGCATCCTTATTCCCTCCGTTAATTCTTTATAATCCAAAATGACCTCGCCATAAGTTAAATTACCTAGAAGGTTAACTCTTACTTCACAGCGTGCTGGCAGAACATAATATAAATGATGACGAATAGACGAATGGTTAAAAATATCAGTGGTCAGAAAAGTCCAATCCGGACTCATTACATCAATCAATTATTGTTATATTATTTATATAAGTCTGCCTCGTTGGTTTAGTGGTCGCAAGCGCTACTACTGAACATGAGGTCGTGGGTTCGATTCCCAGGTCGGCCAAAGTGTCATTGGGTTTTTCTTTCTGGAATTTCTCAGTAGCAGCCCGGAGTCTGGATTTGTGCCCGGTTGGCAATAGGCTCGCCCCCTATTACATGGGACTTAAACATAACTGGCAAATGTGGGTGTACTATAGGTACACCTCTGCCCAACCCTTCGGGGAAACAAGGCGTGATGTTATGTTATGTACATAAGTTTTTTGGTATTGCCCCATTCATATACAAATAGAGTACCTAATATTATAAAAAAATATCCTTTCGGCCGCTATAACAACAGAGTAACAGATCTGTCTGATAGACATAATTATTGTGATCCTGGTTCAAACTCAAACTCAAAGCATTTATTTCAATTAAACCATTTACAGGCACTTTTGAATTGTCAAGGGGTCGATCAGTCAAAAATATGAAGCTAGTTGCCCATTCCAAAGCGTAGTAGGTACTTATGGCGAAGAACGGGCACGAAACTCCACGGACACTCTTTTAAATCAAAAATTTGATACAAAATATTGGTTACATCATTCATTTTGAAATTATGCATGTGAGCACAATGTAGAAATACGTGCACGTTCGTAAAAGCGTCTTATTACGGACGCTTTTACGAACGTGCACGTATTTATTTTTTACGAAGAAAAAAATAAAGAATCATTCAATAAATTAAAATAAGCCATGGCAGCTAAGAGATGACCAGTCCCAACTGACGGGGCCCGTTCACGAACATGACGTATGAATCAGTACCATTCAGCTCAACCATTTTGAAGGGAGCTAAATGATCCAACACACGCCTTACTCTTACTTTTTGTTCCGTTTGACACATTATACAATGTGGAGCAGGACGCTTGACATTCCTCAAAACCACATAAAGAGTGTCATGTTCTTTACCTGTATACAAAAAATCAATCAAATCCAATGAATACTTTAGCCACAGGAAATTATTTTTCATTTTCTTATTTTTCAACATGATGTAGGTAGATCTGAGTCCGTAATAATAGGTAAACATTGTAAGATCAAGAACCTGTGCAAAACGTACGATTCTATCCTCTACGTCTCAATATGCTTGAGAGACAGAGAAAGGTGTCATACGATTCCACTCTGACGCGCCCCGCCCAGTAGAAAGAAAAAGAAATATTACTTACGCAAATTATGCATTAGTGGTGCATAGACAATTGCGAGTGTGTGTGTGAGCGGAATTTTTTCGGTGTGTTTGTAACGGTGGAAACCTTGACAATTTATAAATTTGACTATTGATGTAAATTCTGATTGTAATGTGATATTATGTGATTAATTATTCAATCAGTGATCTTTTAATTAACAACGCGCAACTTAGTGAGTTTATGCCGCTAATTTGTTGTTCTCCGACTAAACTACCTACCCACGTCCACCTACGCCCCGCACCGCAGCGCAGGCGCCGCGACCCGCATCGGGCCGCGCAACAGGTTAGTGACTTTTCGTAGATAAA
Source organism: Xanthia togata (assembly GCA_963853775.1). Taxonomy (NCBI): domain Eukaryota; kingdom Metazoa; phylum Arthropoda; class Insecta; order Lepidoptera; family Noctuidae; genus Xanthia; species Xanthia togata. The sequence continues at coordinate 4,508,656 of OY970817.1, read as the reverse complement.
GCGTGTTTACTTTTTATGCAGTTGATTCTGCTATTAATTTTGTTTGAAAAATGCAATTTTTCAATTTTCCATTAACTACTAATCTTCGTATTTTAAAATGTTTCTATGGACTAGTACTGTGCTCGTTTTAATTTAATGCCGTAAGTCCAGATCCACATTGATTTAAAGTACATAGTTCCAATAATCTGCCATTTATTTTTTATTTTATAATTTGTAAATAAAAAAATCGTGACACGTGACGAAAAAATACGGAGAACTTTATTATAAAAACACCTATTTACTATACCCATGTTTGCAAAGAAATAAATGATTTGATTTGACCCCTTTTTTACATGACTGCCCAAAAAGGAGTGTAATGTATTCAGGGTTGATGTATGTATGTATGTGAGTTTCTTTATTCCACCATAACTTTTAAAGGCCTGAACAGATTTGGGGTATCGTCGATATTAAAATAAATCAATATGGCGCCAGTATGGCGCCATTTTGAAAAGTGACAAAAAAATAAAAAAAACTTCAATTATTACAATATGGGTATTAAATTGAAGGCCTTGATGAGCACATTCCAAATATATATAATTTATGGGCACCACTTTTACTTAGGTATGATCTAGGTGCAAAACTAACATTTCATCTTTGGCTGTGCAAACGATTTAATTAGACTTTATTAAGACTGAGAATGTCTAAATGACCGAATGGTTTCGTAGATGATTGAGTTTTAGAATTCTTTCATCATCACACCGTCACACGAGTAACATACTTAGGCTAGTACTTACAAACAAACGCAACACCATTTATTGCATAATAGTGGAAAAAAATGTACCTAAACTTTCACAAATAAATTAAAAAAAAAAAAGAAAAAAACGACTGCCCTGCCAAAAAACGAACTAAAGAGTAAAAAAAAAACAAGTTGTTTTTTCTTTTTAGTTCGTTTTTTGGCAGGACAGTCGTGTTTTTATATTATTTTTTTTAAACGATCTGGGTGGAGCTGGAGGGCGCACTGTGCGCAGATTGAGTCGGTGTCGGGTCATGAATCCATAACTTCCATGTTTTGATAGATATACAGCGGTTTTTTTTTTTAGAAAATCTAGAATAAATATACTTTAAAATAATATACAGTTTTAGTGATATAAATATAAATTTAATAGTCATAAAAAAAAACAAAAAATGCAATATTGAAAAATTATCAGAATTTTCCTTTAAATAATGTGACCTAAAATGTTATAATGGGTTCTCTATTGTGTCACCTAACTTTTTATCCATAATTTAAAGTGCCATAATATTGTCCGAATTATAACTTACCCGAACTTTCATATATCCTAAATCCGTTTGTCATAAATATTACAATCAATAATATACAAAAGACATAAAACCGTTTTCAATAAAACTTATAAGTCCTAAATTCAAATTACATAATGTTTATTCATAATAATGATATTCTTAGAACAAATTTGAGCTAAAAGCGAAGCTTCAAGCATGCAACATGCAGCAGGTATAGTTTCCTCAGCCGCGGCGGTGAGTGTTACAACCACCAGCTCCTCAACTCGCGGGCCGCCTCGCCCCTCCGCGCCTACGCGATTTTAAATTACACTCTAGGGGTGGAGCAGACAAGACTGCGTGGAGTCGGATTTACAGCGATTCGTTTCTGTCACTAAAACCTAATTTTTAGCATATTTTTTTAGGACTAAAAATAATATTATAAAATAATGTACATTCGGAATTATCATCATCATCATTTCAACCATAGGACGTCCACTGCTGAACCCCAACTGAATAGGCCTCCCCCAACGATTTCCAAATCGGCCGGTTAGAAGCGACCTGCATCCAGCGGCTTCCTGCGAACTTTATTAGGTCGTCGGTCCACCTTGTGGGTGGACGTCCTACGCTGCACTTGCCGGTACGTGGCCTCCATTCCAGAACCTTTCTGCCCTGAACATTCGGAATAATACACATTATTTAACACGATACTTAGAACGTATGACTTTAGGTCATGTAAAATTAGGAGATTCAATTATTATAGTACTCGTTATTACGACAGAATACTTTTAGAACTAACAATAATAATGTTTAAAAAAAAAACAGGATTTTGAACATTATGGTTACTGAATTTTATAGCAAACGTGTTAAGTAATGCATTTTTGGACAAATAATTTTAGGAGAAGAAATGGAGTACCGTTATAATGAATACAAAATAAACTTTTAAAATTACTGTTATTAATTTATTAAATTAAATAAGAAAAAAAAAATAAGTTTATTATTCTACTAGCTCCAAAGCTTCATCTTTAAGTTCCATAGACAATTTTTTATTGGTAGGTTTTCTTAAACTTGTTACATAAGGTGTACAAAAGTTTATGTAGAAGATCTTCATTTGTGGCTACTCTAGAGCATTTTCTAGCATGATGAAGTCTGAATATTTTATAGTCTTTGTTCCTTGGTTCCTGAGCATCTTCGGAGAGCTGTCCAAAAGGTAACACTGAATAATGCCGAATGACGCTTTCCCCGTGAATTAGAACTTTATGGACAGATGATGGCATATAATACCACATATATTTATTAACATATCGTTGTGCTGTATCGAAAGCATACTGTCCGAATATCGTAGCATTAATTACTTTTCCGCTTGACATAACTTGAAGTAATACATAAAAACGTTTTATCAATTCCTCACCCACACCAGTAATTTCTGCACTGCACTGATAATTTTGAACAAATCTTCTAATTGTATTTCCAAACTAAACTACAAAGTAAGTAACTATTACTAGTACTAGTAGTATTAGTACTATTTTTTTGTTATGTATTTTTGTGGTGTACAATAAAGTATAAATAAATAAGTAATAAATAACTATAAAATTAAGAAATCGTCCAATAACGTCTTTCTTTTTCACTTTATGTTAAGGGGAACACTTCATTCACGTGTTCTATAAAATAGTCAGCACTTGCACTGCAGTTTTTAAGTTCACTAAACCAACTCAAAAGGTTGTACCCTTTTTAGTCTTCGCACTAAATCAGTGATGTCAAGGAGTTGGATCGCCTCGACATTCAGAAGTCTGTGTTCATGAGCTTCTGCATATTTTTTTATAACTATGTTTAGGACATTCATCTTGAGGTCCCGGTGAAGGTCGCTGTTTCTAATGTACCAGAGTGCGTTCACTATATCCCTTAGTACTTTGTTTTGAAAACATAAATATCTATGTTACGGGAATTTTCCTCAATCGATAGCTATTTACCTAATGTAACTCCGTACTAGTTTTTGTATAAATTGGGAAATGTATTAACAGAGAAAGCCAACACAAGTTAAATCTTAGCTTGGGTGCCAGTGGAATAATCAGTGATTTATGCAATTTTAAAAGAATATTGTCATAGAAATAAGTTATTACCATAGGCGAATTGTAAAATTGGAATAATAAAGTTATTATTATTTCCTTTATTTAATATAATTATATACATATAATTTTTTTTTATAAAATATTATTATTATTTCGTTTAATCATTTTTCTAACATATAAAATACTTCTTTTTTTTAATGTGTAAAAAACATTTAAAAATATAGAAAATAGTATTCCGCCGGTGTCGGGAGCAGGGTCCAAGCTACCGGTGGTTAGGGCTGCAGAGATAGGAACCACCTCACAATACGAGCCGTATCAAGAAGTACTGCCTTCTGAATCAGGCCCTTGATCCAACCGCCTAACGAGAGCCTCGAGAGATGTTGGTCGAGGCTTTTGGCCATCAGGTCATTGGCCGTTACGACAATCGGCACAATGATAGCCGAGCATAAATTCCATATGCCGACAACCTCGTGTGCTAAGTTGAGATATTTTATTTGTTTCTCTTTCTCAGCTTTCACGAGGTTCTCGTCATGTGGAATGGTAACATCAACTATCATTGCGCGGCGCGTTAATCGGTCTATCACCACTATATCAGGGTTATTGGCAACAATAGTCAGTAATGATATACCGATCCCAGTACAACGTGACATGGTCATTTTCGAGAACTGGGTCGGACACATACTTGTAGTACGGTACCTCAGAATCCACAACTTTATATTTCAAAGCAAGTTGCTGGTGAATAATCCTGGCCACTTGGTTATGCCTGTGCAAGTACTCGCCGTTAGCCAGACGAGAACAACCAGAGATAATATGTCTGATAGACTCACCCGGACGGTGGCATGCCCGAAACACGTCAACCGTCCCGTCCTTCATAATATGTCTCCGGTAGTTATTTGTCAAGATAACTTCGTCCATAATTGCACAGACGAAACCTTCAGTTTCCCCGAAAAGGTCATCAAAACGTAGCCGGGTCATTGTCAAGCTTAGGGATTTTTTTTGCAAAAAATGAAACACGTGATTTATACAAATCAAAGTTATATTATAACTCTTACTTTACGTTACAACAAAAATGAGTATCAGTCTGAGATCAAAAATTCGAAAAAGGCGATTTATAAGGAAATAACAATAATTCGGTTCCACCGAAAATACTAATATGTCCACCGAGTGGACTAAAATGTTAATTATTGAACAAAACTAATCAACAAGTGATTAAAATCTTGAACAAAAAAACTTTTTTACAAAAAAAAAAAACAACCGACTTCCAAATAAAACACTACAAAGTAAAAAATAACTTTAAATTCGGAAGTCGGTGTCTTTTTTTTTGGATCTATTTCAGTTTTTTGCCACCGACTTCCGAATTTAAAGTTATTTTTTACTTTGTAGTGTTTTATTTGGAAGTCGGTTGTTTTTTTTTTTTGTAAAAAAGTTTTTATTTTTCACTTTTTAGTGGGACGGTTATTATTTAATCTAAGTTACGTTGCCACCGTATAGTCAACAGTCAACCAATAGTCAACTGTTCACCACGTTTTACATTATGCGGGAACAAACATAAAAAAACAAAAACTGCTTGTCCGATTTCGATAAAAATTTTATGGGACCATTTGGGAAGTATACCCTTTCCAACAAAAAAATAATTTTTCAAATCGGTTGGCAAGCGACGGAGTTATGGGTGAACAAACACAAAAAAAAAAAAAAACATACAAACATCCGAATTGAGAACCTCCTCCTTTTTTAGAAGTCGGTTAAAAATCACCACAAACAGCGTACAATCAAAGCTAAAATTACAATATCACACAACCTAAGAAATAAAAATATAATAATTGGCCAGGCCAAAATGATTAAGGCTGCTTTTTTTTTTATTAAGCAGACAGTAGAGTGGGTAAGAGCCCACTCTAGTGTCTGCTGAGGAATCAATTCTCGATGTCAACGAGTATGTCTATCTAGGACAAGATATCTTCTAACTCCTGATCGATAAGGAGTTGTACCTTCCATCATCAGCTCAACGGAATATAAGAATACAAGTAACGGTCTAAACGTGCCTATAATATTCAAAGAATTATCCCCTAACCTTCTAACCTTTCACTGTAAGTTCCTACATGTACTGTTCACCGATGAGGAGTTCCATGCGGTATCTTCGAAGACTATAATTAGTTCACCACGGATGGATAGATAGAACCAGCAATTATTTTTGATCTTTAGTACAATATCCAAATCACATTACGTGTACTGTTTGTTTTTGAGGAGTTCCTTCGTTTATCTCCCAAAGTATACATCAAATCTTCACAAAATTAATATGGGACCACCTCAGGAGTATACTCTTACGAATAAAAAAAGAATTTTCAAAATCGGTTGACAATTGGCGGAGAAATCGGTGAACATACATAAAAAAAAAAAAAAAAAAAAAAAATACATACAGTCGAACATATAACCTCCTCCTTTTTTAGAAGTCGGTTAAAAATAACGTTAATGCTATCTTCACATAATCACAAACAAATCAGTCACATAAAAGCATTCAAAAAATAAATAAATGTTTTGTGTTTGTCTACCGAAAATATAATTCATTTCGGTGGTCAAAATATGTCTTCGTCGTCAGAAGACCAGAACACTTAATCCGTTCAGCCAGAGAAAGGGGGATTGGTGGCTTCTCTTGTTTTGACGTTGACGTATCTGAGCTGTCCGAAAATTGTATGCGCTTATGGACATTACCTCCTATCAGCAGTGATGGACTGCGTTCGCCAATTTTCAATGGTTGCTGCATCGAGCCACTCGCAATTGGACTGGACCATCGGCTTGACACTAGACAGTCAAGGTTGGACTCGGTGAATTCATACTCTTGGCGGGAGCTGGGTGTGTCATTCCGAGTAGAAGCGTCGTCTTTGCAGAGGAGTCGTCAGGACTCGACTTGATAGAGTTGGGACATTATTTTGGATTGGTCTGGGACATAGTGCTATGTCAAGTTTTTTGCTACCTAAACCGTAATGTATACAAGTACTTTCTGGACTACATTTCATACAATTCAACCTACGACACTGAAGCATCATTGGTTTACGGCGACTCCAAGTAACCTGACACACAAACAAGTCTCGCGTGCTGCAGTTTTAGGATCTAATACCCAAAATGGTCTGTGCCTGCAAAATTTTTTGTAGGATATCGTTTTGTCTGTCTGAACCATATATTTTTTCAGATTTTCTCAGATTTGGGAGTCGTTGAGAAGTCTGATATGTTTTTTTTTTTTGGGTTATTGCGTGTTATTGTCTCTTTTTTGCCTGATGTAAGACGACTTGATTCATCGTTAAGCAAATATTGCTGTATATTATCTCTCAATTCCTTGCCCTTCTTAGATCCTTCATTCATTTTCTTGTTTTGTGCTTCATTTGCATCCTTTCGTTTTTTGTTCCGTAATCTGTGTAATCGCATTCTGTACTTAGAAAGTTTACATGCTAAACTCATCAACTTCTTTTTCAGTAAAACATTCTCTACTTTCCACCTTCTTCTATTTCTCACTGCAATACGTGCACCCATTTCAGCTCTTGATGATACTGAACCGATGAACCTGACCGGACTCGGGGGTGGCGTTTCGCGTGCAATGTACTTTTCCGCTTCTTTTTGTATTTTGAATTTTTCTCTGCGTCTTCTTGGATCCTCTCTCCATTTCCTTCTCAAAACCTGTTTTTGCACTTCTGGTAAATCTTCTACAGTTTTTATTTTCTCTTGGGCTTTCTTCCTATAGTAATATTCTCTGTCCTTTCTTCGCTTTTCTTCCAAGGCTTCTGGATCCTGTTTAAGCTTTTCACGCGCCTTCCTCATACTCAGTGTTTTTTGCTCACGGCGACGTTTTTTGTTCTGGTTATCGGTAAGTTTACTTCTTGTTTTCGCCATCACCTGAAAAATCACAATAAGCAATGCACAAAAACGAAAAGAAAATAAAGCTGTGCAAAGGAAGAGCAAGAGATTTAGTTAGTAAAAAAAAATGCATAGGGGAAAACGACCGTGCTAATGAAAAAAGATTAATTCGAAAATATTATTTATTTCCCATTCCGTTAGAAATGAATTACCGGTACCAATCATTGTTAACTTAGAATATGTAGCTATGGGTAACGACATTAACTACAAGTCGACATGGTGTAGAAAGGTGTGAGGGAAGTGGTGGCTTCAAAACATATTTACTCATAAAAATAAAGCTAAAATGCAACAAAAGTAGGTCATTAGTCCTTAACTGATAAAAAAACACCAGTAATCAGAAGCAGTTTTATAAGTTATAATAACTAAATAACCCACATTCAAGAAAACAATCCACTCGGTGGAAATCTCTCGTTTCAGTGGACAAAAGTTCCACCAAAAAGATGTCCACCGAATGGACTTTTTTCGCAAAATCATTCACACCTTGCGCCGTTTATAGGTTATGTCAAAAGCCAAGGTATATTCATAAAGTTTCATTATTTAACTAGTTATTAAGAATGTTTGATAATTTATAGTGATTTACTTACCAAAATACAGTAGTAACCGCAAAGACAACTCAATTTTGACACCACAAAAAAAAAACTTAGTACAACAACAACGTTTTCTGCGTACGAGCCGCGGCAAAATGGCCTCTGACAGGGATAGTACGATATTGGCTGCCTTCAATTTTACGTTCCGTTCTGTCATTTGACATTTACTTCATTTTTCAACCGACTTAAAAAAGGAGGAGGTTCTCAATTCGGTTGTTTTTTTTTTTTTTTTTTTTGTATGTTTGTTACGCGATTACTCCGCCAATTATGAATTGATTTTGATGATTCTTTTTTTGTGTGATATTGCATACTTCAGAAGTGGTCCCATATAAATTTGGTTAAGATCTGATGGAGGGTTTTTGAGTTAGCTTCAATAATACGTATTTTTCCCATCTAGTATATGTGGACGATATTCTAATAGTTCCTGTCACTGTAATTTACATAGCAGGTAATGGGTATTCAAATTCTTGTGGGGGTTTTGTGTAGGTACCACAACTAAAAAGTGAATAATAAAAACTTTTTCACAAAAAATAAAACCGACTTCCAAAAAAACACTGCAAAGTGAAAAATAACTTTGATTTCGGAAGTCGGTGGCAAAAAAACGAAAATAAAACCCCCTTTTTTTGGAAGTCGGTTTTATTTTTTGTGAAAAAGTTTTTAGTCAGTATCGAAAGTAATGTCCACCGGAAAGACAAAAAATGTTGTGACAAGATTAAATGATGCAAAAAGTGTTTTATTTCTATCATTTTTTTAAATACTTTTAACGTTAAATGGAAAACTTATGTAGATTACGAAAATATATCATATTTGTAAAATAATAAAAAACACGCATTTATACATTACATAGCTACATTCTATTGAAAGGTAGAATCCGAACAGTCCACCGAAGTGGACAATTCCACGTAGCCACGGAGAGCGGGGTGAGCCCCTTATCCACTGCGGCCACATTACGGTGCATACCCATTTCGGCTTTAAAAAAATATTCCCTGAGGCTGCACACCTCGCGGTTATGGAGGGTCTTCGCTTTTAAAAAGCCTCGACCCCCGCATTTCCGCGGGAAGTACAGTCTCATCACCGATGAACGTGGGTGATGTATCCTGTTTGCGGTCAGGAGTGTACGGACCCTCCATGCCAGGGCGTCGAGTTCGGTCTGAATTTATTTGGGTATGCCGAAAGAGTACATCAAAACCGGCATGACCCAACCGTTGAAGGCGCGCACCTTGTTTCCGCCCGAAAGAAGACTAATTAATACCTTCTTCAGGCGATCAAAGAAGCGCTCCTTCAACGATTGCTTCATGTCAGCAACGTTGATGCCTAACGCTTCCGACATACCCAAAAACTTATAGCTTTCGGCTGAGGAGAGGGATCTAAGGTGTATGGAGTCCGTGAGTTGAGTTCCCTCGGACTCCATAATCTCTCCTCGCTTTACATGCATGACTGTACATTTGTCCACACCAAATTCCATCCTGATGGCGCTACTGAATGTTTCAGTTACCTTCAGTAGCTCCATCAGCCGCAATTTGTTGAGGGCAAAGAGTTTCAAGTCATCCATGCAGATAGATATGACCTGACCATCTTTCCTCAATCGGTAGCCTAGTCCTGAATCCTCCAGCAGTATGCTTAGAGGATTCAAGGCTAAGCAGAACCAAAGTGGACTCAGACTATCGCCCTGAAATATTCCCCGTTTAATCCATACAGATTCATCATTCCGCTGGTTGGCTCTAGTTCCTGAAACAGAGACAGCATCCTAACACGGTACGCAGTGAGGTTAGTTAAACTATGTAGGGATTTTATATCTACGAATATGATGTGTAGGGTAAAGGATTATAAGAAAAGCACACGGAGACAAGACTAGGCATTTATTTCAATTAGACTTGTCAATAAATAGGTATCGTTAATGAGAAAGCTAGTTATCCGTTCCAAATCTAAGTCTTCGTGGAGAAGAAGGATAAGAAACTCCACGGAAGCTTGTTTTGAAGTATTTTATCAACACATTTTTACATTAGCATTTAGTATTGTTATCACATTAATCTCTTGGACCATTTCTTAAAGCTAATAACTTTATCAATGAAAAGAAATAAAATATAAATATTTCTCAATTCGATTTAACACATATGTAGCAATATTAGTCATATTTTAATACATACAGAACATTATAGTTTTATCAGCAATAATCAAGATTTAATGACAATTTAACTTACATGAACATTGTAGTCAGTCGATCTTTCACCAGAAGTGATCTGATGATCCTTATTTCAATCCATTTTACAATAAAAGCAAAACTTCTGTTAAGCAACATTAATTCTTTATATTAGCTTTATGCAACTCAATATTACGGACATGGACACCACTCAGGGTCTGTTCTTAGATGTTAACATAAGCTTTTATATTGTTACCAGTGCAGTGACACGTATAGAAAAAAGAGAACAAGAATTAAGTTACACGACCTTACAAAGCATTTCAAATGACAGTTGTCTACCCTTACTACCTATCTAACATGAATATGGCCACAGATAAAATGAACTGCACTATTAGTACAAAACAAATACTTTTAAACTATAAACTGTAATAATGCCTTTACAATAATATAATTTATACGTAAACTAATCTCTTAGATATTCTTAACAAAATATTTTAATGGAACTTGTATCCTCAATCATTTAATATTTAAATATAGGAGCAACAAATAAATCAGTGTGACCCTACGATAACACAACAGTTGAGTCAAATCAGTGTTTGACTTATAAAAAATAAGTTTGTTATTATATTCATTTAGTAAATTAACCATAGATCATAATTACATTTATAGGTATAAGAAGTATAATTACATTTATATATCATATTATTTATTTTTAGACACGTAATAATTACATTTATATAACACGCGCATGACGTTCTTGTTCATAGACTGAGTCCATCTCATGCGGGCCGGTTGGCCCCTAAGTCCCAAGCTTCTCGGTGGCCGGCCTCTCCCCTGCCGACGTACAGGTGTTGGCAACGTCGTCGGGGAAAAATACTCGTCACTCGAGCTCGACGCAACTACCGTGGCTGGTGTCGTCCCAGCGCTCACAGTGGGGCTGGGTACCGGCGCGGTGGTGGCGAGGCGGAGCTGAGCGACGAGTCCGGAGGTGGTAGGCGTGCTCGTCTCGTAGCTGATCTCGTCAACATAGGTTCTCAAATCTGACATAATTTCATCATAATTTATTCAATATTCCGGGAGTCCGAATTTGACAGCGTCATTTTTGATTTTTGTATATTTCTTTGGTTTTTTCACTATGGGTATGTTTATTGTTTCTAAATTTATTTATTGTTAATTCTATGGAGACCCGATTTTTCTGAGCTTTTTGTATTTATACGATGTAGGGGAATAATTAAATAAGCGAATATATGATGAGAAAAAAAAATTGACGTTGTTGACGTATCAGTGTTGCCTTATTATTTGTCAGGCAGGGGCCATAGTCTTTCCATAGTTCTAGATAACTAGTTCACTTAGCCACCTAAACCCATAATCCAATATCATTGTTTCCATATCTTGCAATAGTCCTGCACTAACCGATTATTATTTACATCTTTGACATTTCCCGGACTTTTGGAAGGCGTAGGAGGGGCCAAAGCCAACTCGCTGAGGCCCGTTAGACGTGTCTAATGAAACGAGGCACTAATCGACGATTATCCCTGTACGCACTAATCTAGTGCACCCAAGGACAACCCTCGCTTAGTGCAGGACTATTGCAAGATATGGAAACAATGATATTGGATTGTGGGTTTGGGTGGCTAAGTGAACTGGTTATCTAGAACTATGGAAAGACTATGGCCCCTGCCTGACCAATATCTTATATAAAATACACAGGTAAAATGGCAGGGGGTGACTTGCATTGGGCACGCCACTATTGTGGCGATAAGTCCCCTCTTTGAGGAGTGGCTGGAGAGGCGCCACGGCGTCCTCACCTTCCGCCTGACGCAGGTCCTCACCGGACACGGCTGTTTCGGGAGGTACCTGTTTCGGATAAGGCGGGAGGAAACGCCCGGGTGTCATCACTGCGTGGATCGCCCGGAGGACACGGTGGAGCATACGGTGGAGGTATGCCCGGCTTGGGCAGAGCACCGCCGTGTCCTCGTGGAGGCGATCGGTGGCGGGGATCTCTCGCGTCCGGCCCTGGTCCAGGCCATGGTACGGAGCGAGAGAGCATGGGAGGCCGTCACCTCCTTCTGCGAAGCAGTAATGCTCGCGAAGGAGGAGGCGGAGCGCGTGAGGGAGAGGCAAATTTCGCGCCCTCACGCCCCTAGCCGCCGCAGGAGGAGACGCCCTGGGCGTCGGGAATCGATTGCCGATTCCCGGCCACCGTAGGCGCGGGCTTGCGGACGGTGAGCAATGGGTAGCTCGCCGTCCGGTAAGGACCAGGCCCGGGTCGACGGCGCGTTGTGTTCCACGCGCGCCTCAAAGAGATGTCAGCAAGTGAAGGGGTCCGATGAGACCATTGCCTGCCGGGGTTGCGGGATTAGTCCGAAAGGGATACCGTGGCCCCCTGGCATTGCACAGGCAACAGAAGGAACACGGGTGGGTTTTAGTCAGTAAGAGTCTGACACGCCCTCCCGCTCCACCCAGAGCGGGAGACGTCATTTGATGATTTCCCACCCAAAAAAAAAAAAAAAAAAAAAAGGGGGTGACTTGCATACTCAATAATGGGCCCCCGAAAACGGTCGCTAGCACAAAGTGTCGAAGCGACAAGGAAGCAACATGTCCTGAGGTGCTTATAAGGAGTTAATATTATTATTTTGACATTTCTCGGGACCCTAGGATCCCAGACCTTTGGAAGGCGTACGAGGGTCCGAAGCCAACTCGCAGAGGCACGTTAGACGTGTCTAATGAAATGAGGCACTAACCGACGATTTGCCTGTACGCAATCTAGTGCACCCAAGGACAACCCACGGTTAGTGCAGGACTATTGCAAGATATGGAAACAATGATATTGGATTATGGGTTTGGGTGGCTAACTGAACTGGTTATCTAGAACTATGGAAATACTATGGCCCCTGCCTGACCAATATTTTATATAAAATACACAGGTAAAATGGCAGGGGGTGACTTGCACACTCAATAATGAGCCCCCGAAAACGGTCGCTAGCACAAAGTATCGAAGCGACAAGGGGGCAACATGTCCTGAGGTGATTTGAGGAGTGGAGCGGTATTCCCCGGCTATCAGGACAATCCCGGAAGTACGGTCAAGATCCTTATCAGCATCTTACTGGAATACTTCCTTCCTCCGAGCACATTTGCTCTTGCGAATCTCCACTCAAGCCGGCCAATAAAGGCAAGAAAGAGGTGGGAGCTCTATTCCTCGTCAGTGTTCACTCCAGCCGGCCAATAAAGGCAAGCCAGAGATGAGGAACAAGAATTCTAGGTCTTGAAGCGGGCAAATACTACCCCCGTTCATAAAAGCGGTCCAAAACAGGACGTTGAAAATTATCGGCCCATTTCAATATTGTCGGCCTTGTCAAAGCTTTTCGAGAGACTCGTTCACAATCAGTTGTATCTAATTGTCCATGACAAAATATTACAGCACGGGTTCGTAAAAAGAAGGTCTACAACAACTAATATGATAGCTTTCACTGACTACTTGCTTAATAGTATGGACTCTCGTGTGCAAGTGGGCGCTGTATTCACTGATTTCGGAAAAGTCTTTGACAAGGTTGATCATGGATTGCTTTTGAAGGAGCTGGCCTTTACGGTATCCGCAGGGATTTGTTTCGTTGGTTCATATTGTATGTATCAAATAGAACAAATAGAGTTGCTCTTAATGGGTTTCCTTCCACCACCATAACCGCAACGTCAGGAGTGCCTCAAAGCGCAATTCTCGGACCTCTGATTATTTGTAATTTTTATCAACGACTAGCTGCCCACCCCGGCTTTTTACGGTTAGCACTAAGTACTTATCTTTGACGCACCTACCTACCTACCCTACCTACCCCACCTACCCCACCTACCCTACCTACCCTACCTACCCTACCTACCCTACCTACCCTACCTACCCTACCTACCCTACCTACCCTACCTACCCTACCTACCCTACCTACCCTACCTACCCTACCTACCCTACCTACCCTACCTACCCTACCTACCTACATGCCTAACTACCCTACTTTCACCTACCTATCCTAAGAACCTTCTCCTGACATTAACAAACAAAACAAAAAAAATAATTACCAGGGGAAATAGGGATTCATTTTTATATACATATATGTATATAGATATGGATGTGTGTTTTCTTAGCTCTAAGTTTCTACTATACGCGGACGATCTATAAATTTTTAGACCTATTAGATCAATAACAGACTGTCACTTACTTCATCACGATCTTAATCGCTTAGTAGAATATTGCAACAAAAATAAACTCCTACTTAATATTCCCAAATGTTGCTGTATCAGCTTTACTAAAAATAAAACCCCATTTAAGTAAATAGCCATAGTCGTGTAGTCCATAACAAAGTAAAATTTTAGCTAGAGTTAACACAGTTCGTGATCTAGGAATACTGCTCGATAACAAACTGTACCTAGACGCACATGTTGATAAAATGAGTCAGACGTAGCGTATGTATGGATTCGTGATAAGATCGGCCTCGGAATTCATCCACCTGAGCACATATTTACATTTGTATCGATCATTAATCCGGTCTCAACTAGAATGTGCAGTGCCGGTGTGGAGTCCCTATTATAATAAATATACTGACTGTATGGAGCGTTTACAACGTAAGTTCCTGAAAACGACGCATTTATTACCGCTGTTCTAGAAGTCGTATTTAGATCCCATATAGCGACTTACTGAAAAAATACAAGTTACTCTCTTTGAAGTCTAGACGAACCTTTCTAGAAACTATGTTTCTACATATATGATTTGTGTGGATATTTCTAAAAAAATATGCTATGTTGTCCCTAGAACCATTCAGGGACGTGAGATGCGCGCACGACCTGTTTTCGCCGTGACTCCTAGTCGTACGAATGCTGGCTTGCGGCTCCCCTACATCGCCTTACAGACAATTTCAATAAGTCTTTCTCTAACTTGGATCTACTTGCTTTATCCGTTGGAAAATTTAGAAAATATTGCTTGACACAATCAAAAAATTGTGTGAGTAATGTTGAACCTTTAGTGTTCCTTGGTATCTGTAATTTATGTGTATCTTATTTAGTGTACTTATCTATTTTGTCCTACCTTAACTTTATCAACATTGTCTTTGTCTTTTTGTGTATGTGGAAAACGTTGTTGGTTGCACATTTGTATAACTCCTTGTTATATTTACTTGTACAAGTAATATATCTGTCTTTCTTTCTTTTTTTAAAAAACTTTGCCCCACTCTATGAATTTCTCCTGTATCGTGGGTGCGTTTACAAACATTCAAACTCACATACACAAACTGCCAGACCCGGAACAACTACTTGTACGTCATACAAATATTTGTTTCGTGCGGGAATCGAACCCGCAACACGCAGTGCAGCAGTAATATAATGAATATAACGATGAGTAATGTTATGTAATATAATGTGTAATTGTTTGTTCTTCCAAATAAATAAAATAAAATGTATGATTTGACGATTACATTGGCTGGTGCAGCCCCACAGTTGTATACCGTGGGTTATATCTGGCAGAATCTTGATACTCCGAAAGTTATTTGGCATAACACACTTGGCATAATCTTCTAACTAATATTCTAAAGGCATACAAAACATTTGATGATAAAAAGAATATTCTAAAGGCATACATTTTTTTTTTTTTTAATAACATTTTTAATCATAAATTAAAATATTGTCTTAAAAAGGCAATAAGTTATACTACAAAAGTTAGTGGCAAAAATGAATCGCTGCAAAACAGACTCCACGTAGTCTTGTCTGCCCTACCCCTAGAGTGTAAACCAATTAGACGCTACAATGCGCCCAAACCATCAAGCCACCGACCCCGGTGACCCCGAATAGGGGACAGTGTCTCACGCGGCATTAAGCTCTATTTCTACTCTGAAATTAGGGCTAATCTGGTCTGCGGGCAGTTTTACTCTATGGCCTGACGGATATTCTCGACAACAAAAGCATTTAAATACAAAAATATCAATACGCAACACTAGAAACAATAGTTGAAACTGACAGTTCTCGTACGCGAGAACGCGTTCTCGTTCTCGTGTTCGAGTGCGCGCTCGGTAAAGAATTTAGCAATTTTTTTATTGTTAGTTGTTTTAGGTTTGGTTGTTGTTTGTTTTGTGTGTGTAAATCGACGGGAAGTGGTGTTATTTCGCTTATTAAGTAGTTTTTACATCGTGATAGATAATAATTATTTGCACTAAGTAACATCGTATTATACCAATTTTGAACCAACCAATTTGTTTTAAACAAAACCAATTTGTACTGAAAAATGTGAATAATTGTGATATTTCGAGTTTTGTGTGTGTGAGCCCCTTTTCTGACTCACAACTAAACTGGGCGGATACTGGTCGATGAATGAAACAGAAGAATGTGTTGCTCCAAGAGAATGCTTCCTTTATTTACTGAAGCGGAGCTGGAGCTGAACTGGGTCTTTGACGTGAACCGATGAACTAAACTGATGAACTACTGATGAACTAACTATCAATGATTGTCGCGACGCCCCCGCGAGGGGGCGTGGCGAGCGAGGTCGGAACTTCGCCCCTCGCCCGCAGAGGCACATCAGTGACCCGCTACTACGGGTCCAAATATTATCTAAAACGATTAACTAACTAACTACATTAAAACGATAAATAATCACTTACCTTTCGATTACACACACTGTTCGCAACTATAGAATCGTAGTCGCTATATAGAATATTAATTAGGAATAATCGTAGATTTGTATAAAATTTAATGTTAGTGAAATTGTAGTGTTAGGAACAGCGGATGGTAAAACCATACCAGCATTGCGTGTACCTGTAGGAATTGCGCTCGGGATAACCCGCCTGTAGTTTGCCGGCCGGATCGCCAAGCAATGCCACCTCAGTCGACGAGCCCACCACGCTTATTTTACGACCAATACGAAGGCGCTGTTGTTGATGTTTGTGTAATGCGCTTGTGTGCGTACAGTAATTTGTTGTATAAAAGGAGCTAGTCTAGCCCATAGTTAGTTATGCCCCGCGCCCTTGTAGTGGACAACTGACCCCATCGCACCGGACATGACGCCTCGAGTGAGCCGCACCCAGGTTACAAGCAGCTCACTCGAAATAATAAGACTCTACAGATGTACACATACAACTGTTGCGTGGCGTGTTCTAAATTAATATAGGCATGTCACGTAACTAAATACAGACAACCTTAACTATATATGCATCCTACTAACACGTGCAGACGCGACGCGGGCCGCGACGCACGTTGACACTGAGCGGTGTTACACAACAACACAAACCGCTCACATATGTATACATGACTGTTTATCCCTCAATCCGTAAAAGGCTAGATCTGTAAACGGAGCGAGAGTAAACTACATATTATCTACCTGTAGGTGTGTCGAGTCGGCACCACTGGTCGTCTTCGTCGGGCCTTCCCCAGGCAACTGGGGATCTCACCTGGTGGAGACAGACCGCGCCGGGGTGTCGTGAAGAAAGCGACGCTATATGTATTTTAGCGTCGTGGTGCCCCTACTGAAATATTCATAGCAACCAAACACACAGGTGTAGCTTGCTACGCCAAATGCTACAGGCCGCATAAGGCCGACCAGAGTGAGCGGACCCGTAGTAGCGGGTCACTGAAGTGCCTCTGCGGGCGAAGGGCGAACCCTGACCTGGCTCGTCACTCACTCGACATCTCTTTGATAGTTAGTTAGTTCATTAGTAGTTCATCAGTTTAGTTCATCGGTTCACGTCAAAGACTCAGTTCAGCTCCAGCTCCGCTACAGTAAATAAAGGAAGCATTCTCTTGGAGCAACACATTCTTCTGTTTCATTCATCGACCAGCATCCGCCCAGTTTAGTTGTGAGTCAGCAAAGGGGCTCACACACACAAAACATAAAATATCACAATATTCGCCTTTTTCACTATTGGTGTTGTTTATTTTTTTTTTAGTTTGTTCAAAATTGGTATAATACAATGTTATTTAGTGCAAATATTATCTATCACGATGTAAAAACTACTTAATAAGCGAAATAACACCACTTACCGTCGATTTACACACAAAAAAAAACAACAACCAAAACTAAAACAACTAATAATAAAAAAATACCGAATTTCTTTACCGAGCGCGCACTCGAACACGAGAACGAGAACGCGTTCTCGCGTACGAGAACTGTCAGTTTCAACTATTTTTTCTAGTGTTGCGTATTGATATTTTTGTATATAAATGCTTTTGTTGACGAGAATATACATCAGGCCATAAAGTGAAACTGCCCACAGACCAGATTAGCCCTTATTTCAAAGTAGAAAATAATAGAGCTTAATGCCGCGTGGGACATTGTCCCCTATTTGGGGTCACCGTGGCTTGACGGTTTGTGCGCATTGTAGGGTAACTGGTTTACACTCTAGGGGTAGGGCAGACAAGACTACGTGGATTCTGTTTTGCAGCGATTCGTTTCTGTCACTAACTTTTGTAGACAACATAATATTGACTTTTGACAATATTTTAATTTATGATTAAAAAAATTATTCATAGAAATGGCAATATGCCTAATAAAATTATTCCAAATAAAATTCTGCCATCTTAAAACTTTGCCATTATAAATTCGGACATATAAACATTCGGCCAAACAATAATAATTATATTAAATATTTTGTATGCCTTTAGAATATTCGTTAGAAGATTATGCCAAGTGTGTTATGCCAAATAAATTTCGGAGTGTCAAGATTCTGCCAGATAAGGAACCCACGGTATACAACTGTGGGGCTACACCAGCCAAAGCAATCGTCAAATCATACGTTTTATTTTATTTATTCAGAAGAACAAACAATTACACATTATAAAATACAAGTAAATATAACATAAGGAGTTATACAAATGTAGAAAAAGACAAACACAATGTTGATAAAGTTAAGGTATGACAGAATAGATAAGTACACTAAATAAGATACACATAAATTACAGATACCAAGGAACACTAAAGGTTCAACATTAACCTGACTTATGATTGTATCAACATGTGCGTCTAGGTGCAGTTTGTTATCGAGGAGTATTCCAAGATCACGAATTTTGTTAACTTGGGCTAAGATTTTACTTTGTTATGGACTACACGACTATGGCTGTTTAAATGAAGTTTTATTTTTAGAAAAGCTGATACAGCAACATTTGGGAATATTAAGTAGGAGTTTATTTTTAATGCAATATTCTATTAAGCGATTAAGATCTTGTTGAAGTAAGTAACAGTCTGTTTATTGATCTAATGGGTCTAAAAGTAGGGTAGGTAGGGTAGGTAGGGTAGGTAGGGTAAATAGGGATAAATTGGTACGTCAAAGATGAGTACTTAGTGCTACCCGTGAGAAGCCGGGGCGGGCAGCTAGTCGTTGATAAAAATTACAAATAACCAGAAGTCCGAGAATCGAGCCTTTAGGCACTCCTGACGTTGCGGTTATGATGGTGGAATGGAACCAATTAACAGCAACTCTTTGTGTTCTATTTGATACATACGATATGAACCAACGCAACAAATCCCCGCGGATACCGTTAAAGACCAACTTCTTCTAAAGAAATTCATGTTCAACCTTGTCAAAGGCCTTTCGGAAATCAGTGTATACAGCGTCTACTTGCACACGAGAGTCCATACTATTAAACAAGTAGTCAGTGAAAGCTATCATATTAGTTGTTGTAGACCTTATTTTTTCATGGACAATCGGATACAACTGATTGTGAACGATTCTCTCGAAAATCTTTGAGAAGGCCGACAATATAGAAATGGGTCGATATTTTTCAACGTCTTGTGTTGGACCGCTTTTATGAACGGGAGTAATATTTGCCAGCTTCAAGACCTCTGGAAAAGTTCCCTGACATAGACATTTATGTTTTCAAAACAAAGTACTAAGGGATATAGTCAACGCATCCTGGTACATTATTAACAGCGACCTTCACCGGGACCTCAAGATGGATGTCCTAAACATAGTAATAAAAAAATATGCAGAAGATCATGAACACAGACTTCATCATAATGTGACTGTCGAGGCGATCCAACTCCTTGACATCACTGAATTAGTGCGAAGTCTAAAAAGGGTAAAACCTTTTGAGTTAGTTTAGTGCAGAATGAGTGAACTTAAAAACTGCAGTGCCAGTGCTGACTATTTTATAGAACACGTGAATGAAGTGTTCCCCTTAACATAAAGTGAAAAAGAAAGACTTTATTGGATGATTTCTTAATTTCATAGTTACTTAGTAGTTAAAGTTATATTTAATTTACTTAAAAGCTAGCTCGGCTAGATTGTAATGTGAATAAAGTATATAGCTACGACACTTTATAAAAGGAAAAAAAAAACAATTGCGATGTTTTGACCAAGGTAGCGGATTACACAATCCTTATAAGTGACCCTCGACACTGGATCGCTTTAATTATGTCTGAAAAGAAGATGATTTTCATGATATTAGCAAACAAGCAGACGGTCTACCGGGGCCTCAAGTCTGCTATTTCAATAGTTTCAGAATGGTCTATCATTGATTTCATAATTGTTGATTTTGACAAGTTTGGTAATCTACTAACATATAGGCGTCATTATGACTTTCCAATGGTCAGCCACTGACACTCCATTGAAAGAAATGGCATCTAATGGTAATCTCGTACATAATGAAAAATGAATGACTGACTTAGGCGCTAATCTGCTAATATTTTGACAATTCCTTTGATCAGTGACCTACCCTGAGAACGTCATTGTGCAGTCATTTCTTTTAATTCGTTACGAGTATCGTGTTTGTGGAATACAATGATCGACCATTATGAATTTAGCAGATTACAAACTTTTAGCAAAATGACAATGGGATCGTGTTGGAATGACGAATTTATAAAAAATAACAGACTTGGGCCCGATGGTGAGTTGTCTGTGCCGTATTCACAATACCAGTAAAGTATTGCAAGTGACTAAGGTACCATCTTAGGCACCGAGCCTCGGAAATCACGTTAAGCCGTTGATCCCTACTGCTATTCATAGATCTTTAACAGTGTTACCGGTAGAACAGAAGAAGAAGGTTAGAAGCTCGAAACTCTTGACTACCAGCCTCACCAAGGGGCGTCGTGTTACCCAGTAACCGTGGAGATATGATGGTAGTTGCTCCATGTCAAACACTGGAATTCAGCTACATCCAGTTAGACAGCAAGTCGACCCAAAATGGAATGGAAAATATGCAATCAAACAATTATTATTATGTTTTATAACAGTTTTATTATTTAGGTCCAGAGTACCTACTGCTTATCAAGTTATCAATAATATGACTAATCACTGTCGAAGGACAGACGATTTTAGGTCAATAACACCAGATAGCTCACACCTATATTACTTTCATGATAAGATCATAACATCATAACATCAAGCCTGTAATCGTGCGTGGTTAATGGGTACAAATCCAAACTCCGGGCTGCTACTGAGATATTGCTGATGAAAAAAGCCCAATAAAAAGCCCTATAAGATAAGAGAAGTCATTTTATAAGTAGCAGTAATCCACAAGAATAGGAACCGCCTCTATCGTCTAGTAGTTAGACTACCTCTCTCAGAACCAGAAGTTCCGGGTTCGATTCCCAGTGGCGGCAAAATTTTCTGCCCGGCTTGGTCAGTGGTAGGGCTTTTTCTAAATCCACATAGCTAGCTACCAACATCTCATTTAAGTCCGTCGCTATAACAACAATGTTAACAGCATTGTTGTGCAACATTGTTTCGGCAGTTAGAGGAAAGATAGCCAGATCCTGTGGTTGCTTCACCCGGAATCCTTCCGGGTGAAGCTTGCTTCCACCTTCGGCCTGATCATTACTTAAGCCGAGCGAGCCTTACAGTTAATCGTATAATGATGTGTAACATCTGACATATTGGCTAACGTCTATAGGTGATAAAAAAAAGTTTATTTCATATAATTATCTCGTTTGGCTTACATTGCCTATAGAGGAGTCTGCATTTAGGCATAGAAAATGCCTTGCCTTGTATTTTCTTACATTATAAACAAACAAACAAAAACAATATTCATCATCATCATCACCATCGCCATCGTCATTGCCATTGTCATCATCATCATCATCATCAGAAAATGGGTTGATACCGTCTGACGGCCAACTCCAGCACCACGCGAATTAAGTAAACTACAATCGGAGAGTTTATAAAAATAACTTTATTTAAGACAACTGACAGTAAAGATAATAATGTTTTAATTCTATAGATAAAAGGTACTTATAGCCAAATTATGCTTTTTTTTTTGGTGGGAAATCAATAAATGACTTTCTCCGCTCTGGGCGGAGCGGGAGGGCGTGTCAGACTCTTACTGACTAAAACCCACCCGTTCCTTCGGTTGCCTTTACGTTGCCAGGGTACCCCTTATCCGGTATCCCTTTCGGACTTTCCCGCAACCCCGGCAGGCAACGATCCCATCGAACCCTTCACCCGATGACATCTCTTCGAGGCGCGCGTGGAATACAACGCGCCGTCGACCCAGGCCTGGTCCTTACCGGGCGGCGAGCTACCCATTGCTCACCGTCCGCAAGCCCGGGCCTGCGGTGGCCGGGAATTGGCCTTCGATTCTCGACGCCCAGGGCGTCTCCTCCTGCAGCGGCTAGGGGCATGAGGCCGCGAACTTTGCCTCTCCCTCACGCGTTCCGCCTCCTCCTTCTCGAGCATTACTGGTTTAACGTTACCTTACCAACAATATTGATTCATATGCGTCAAATCAATATGCGTCATGATTTGACTGATCTGCAGAAAGAAACGCGTGTTGAAACTTGTGTTGCCTCGTTGAATCGATACAGAAATTAAGGAATATTGGATCGAATTGTGACATGTGATGAAAAGTGGATTCTTTACGATAACCGTAAGCGAAAAATGCAATGGCTGACCCCAGGTCAAACGCCGCAACAGTATCCTATTATAGCAAAGCTTACCAATAAAAAGGTAATGGTAACTTTTTGGTGGTCTCAGCATGATATTATTCACTATAGCTTTCTCCGATTTGGTCAAGCAATAACGGCAGATGTCTACTGTGCCAAACTCCGAACAATGATAGCAAAACTAGCAGTGAAACAGCCCCGACTCATGAATCGATCTTCACCATTATTGCTCCATGATAACGTGAAATCTCATACAGCACGAGAAACCGTTTTAACTCTGCCGGAACTGCATTTAGAAACCATTCGTCACCCTTTGTGTTCGCCAGACCTTGCTTCAACGGACTACCATTTTTTTCGTGATTTAGAAAATTTTCTACGTGATAAAAAGTTTTCTTCTCAGGAGGCAGTACAAAATGCTTTCACACAGTTATTGAATCTATATCACGAGAGTTTTATCGCAAAGGCATAAATGTATAGGTAATAATGATAATTATTTTGATTAAATAAATAAATGTTAAATTTAAAAAAAAACGAATTTTAATTTTTCAGTACAAATCGGCAATTTCATACTTTAACCCCTAATAGTTCCGTAGAGTTAATTTTAGATTGATGTTGTACAATATGTGTATCTTGCTTAAGGCAATGGCTGTTTCTAGTTCATAAATGTTTGGTATAAATAGTACGACAATCATTTAATATTTGGTGCGTACTATTCATGATTGAAATCAAATTGGAATACTTTGTTAGATTTTGATCATGAGACTGAAATTGCTTAATGTTTAATATTGAAATTGATCGTCTGAAACATTAACACCCGAATACTGAAACGTCACTCAAATCTCATTATCATCTAAAAGCTACTTAAAAATAAGCATCCCTCAAATTTAAATGGTATACACAATTGCCACTCAGCCAAGCAGTGCTCAGATGTTTACATCATGGCAACATCCTTCTCAAAAAATGCTATCAGCACGTTCTCAGTTACAAAATAATTTAGTTTACGTCTCGTATTCGTTTTACGCAGTCTTCTTTGAACAAATATTTTCTCTTATTATTAATAAGTTGAAATATAACAGCGTCATGTAAGTTTGGTTTGAATTTCGATTGAAATTATGTATTTATTTACATAAATATCAAAACAAGACGTCATAAGAAAATAAAATTTCTTGAGATAATTGTCGTAGATTGGAACGTCACACTTGACATTTTACGCGCGATTATTAACAAGATCATTATTAATTGATTCACGATGGAGGAGAAGAAGAAACGTGGATGCAATTATACACCGTTTCATGATCTTGGACCTTATAAAATAATGTATTATATTTAATCGCAAGAGCCTGGTGCATGTAATAGTTTGCTAGTATACAATACATGCCTATAACATACTTGTACATAGCCAGGGGTGGCCAGGGCAACCGTTATCTGTATCAAGCACTTACTTACCCACTGAAACTTGTGACCACTTACTATCTGAAAGGCTCAAAATAAATACACGATTTATGTCTATGTACAAGTACTTTTATTCCTACAAGTATAAATACGGCCAGATAATCAAAACCATTTATTACAGATAATATCCATACGTAAATTTTACACAAGAAAGTACACAAGATTACAATTGAAATAAAATGGCTATATCTTGGCTGTTACGTAACGCACTATTCGATGCACTGTGGGTTATTCAACCTCAAAAATATCCCCTATTACGCGTTGGTTGCATAGTACCGGAACTGTATGGCTCGAGACGTCCTGGGCGTCGGGAATCGATTGCCGATTCCCGGCCACCGTAGGCGCGGGTTAGGGACAGTGAGCAATGGGTAGCTCGCCGTCCGGTAATGACCAGGCCCGGGTTGACAGCGCGTTGTGTTCCACGCGCGCCTCAAAGAGATGTCAGCAAGTGAAGGGGTCCGATGAGACCATTGCCTGCCGGGGTTGCGGGAAAGTCCGAAAGAGATACCGTGGCCCCCTGGCATTGCACAGGCAACAGAAGGAACACGGGTGGGTTTTAGTCAGTAAGAGGCTGACACGCCCTCCCGCTCCACCCAGAGCGGGAGAAGTAATTTGACGACTTCCCAAACACAAAAAAAAAAAGTCCTATATCTGACCTACCTGCAATTTCTAAAATAATCGAAAAACTTATTAACAAGATGAAGATACATTATCGGACTCTCAATTTGGCTTCCGGCAAGGTTTTGTCTACCGAGAATGCAGTTGCGGCGCTGAGTGCGCTAATTACCAAACAACTTGATAGCGGCAAGAAATGTGTAACTGCATTCCTAGATTTAAAATAGGCCTTTGACACCGTCTCTGTCCCACTCTTAGCAAATATGTAAGCTAGAAGCTATTGGAGTTCGTGGGCTGCCGTTAAATCTTCTCAAAGATTATCTCAGCAATTGAAAGCAAAGAGTTAGAGTGGGTCAGTATAGAAAGAAAGAAAGAAAATACGTTTATTTGCGGTATATATGACGCAAGCAAAGGAACAAACACTAAAAAACAAATTTGTGGGAAAATATGCGTCACATCCACGCAAAACGGCCATCACTCAGCATAATGCTGGGACCCTATGCGAGACAGAGCCCCAGCGCTGGTTTTCAGTGACAGCCAGCGTTGACCTGATGACGTCGAACCGGTGCAGCATAAACAGAAATAATAAAATAAGACAAAAATATTAGTGGGGACACGGCAGTGTCTTACGGAGTCCCCCAAGGGATTTTGCGTATTGGGGCCCATTTTGTTCCTTATGAACGTACTCTGTAACATGCGTATTTCTAATACGCGCCCAACTTTCGCGTCCAATTGAGTAGATACTCTCTACACCGAAGGTTAGAATTTATTTGGGTTTTTCTCATTTTTTCCTTAAATACCCTTATCCTTACTTAGACCACACCACATTATCCATTTCTTTATGATTTAATTTCAGTCTGCGATGTTTTATAGATAATTGTTGTTTGACGTTCATTCATAACCTAAAAATTCAAACACCGAAACCTTTTTTTTTCCGGTTTTCCCAAATGAAAATAGTCTCATTAAAGATTCTGGAGCTAACGCCAAATCTTTTAACATATTTTTCATCACGGGACGCTTCAATTTGATCCCAGACAATTCTTAGTATGGAGAACTGCCATTGTTCAATTTTTTTGTACGTTTAAGGTTATCAAATAAACTATTTTTATTTTAATATTATTTTTTATTGTCATCAAAACGAAATCTAAATCAGGTTATTATCTTATCTTTCTGACGATTTTCAACTGAAAGTGGCGACGAGAAGTTCGAAGTCGGCATCAAGCGCCCGCCAGTAGAAAGCAGCCGCGTCGATATCAGCTCCGTATAAAATGGCGCTGCATGAGTGCAGAGTTTTATTATCTTTCCTGCGGAACTTCAGCGTTGTAGTCGAAAGTGTGAAGTTAAAATGTGTGAAGTTACCAAACTACAAATAAATGTGACAAGATATTTTGGACCAACTGAAAATCCGTGAGTGCATATTATCTAATCTTTTGGCTTAATTTTAATTGTGATACCTAAGATAGAAAGCCGGTTAGGCACCGATAAGTCACGTTCCCACAAAGTTTTTCTGCCATGTAAAGGCAATGTGGTTCCTGGTTTTCAACCACCAGAATCTCTTTCCGGCGCATCCACGATGGTCATGATACTGCAGATTAGAGATGTTACGGAGGTTGTTTTACCGGGAGCGGAGCCGCAGTTGGAGTCGGAACCGGAACCGGAGTCGGAGGCGGAGGTAGAAGAATGATGTGTTGACAAAACAATAAACAGAGACGTGAAGCGCGAGCGTGTAAAAAAATGAACCGGCGACAAGTTAAAACCGCGTCCTAATTACGTAATTAAGATGCGGTTATAACTTTTCGACAGGTTCTCGCAATCTAAATCATTTTGAAATCGATTGCTAATCCATTGCAACTAAGCGTTGTAACTAAGTACTAACAACTACAGATTTTCCGTAAATAATATAAAAAATATTTATCCTAACTATTAGTATTTAACGCGCCGGCGGAGCATGCGTAGTTCATACAAACGTAATACCAAAATAATTTGTAAATCAAACATATTCTTAAGGTAGTGTGTATTTATTCCGATTGGATTACAGAATATCTAGGCTCCCAAATATATATTTTTAATAGACACTGATTTAAATTCGAGTTATGAGAAAAACAAGTTTTCTATAGAAATTTTAAATTCCTCATATCTCGTCTTTATATCAGTGTCCATTCAAAATATATATTTGGAAGCCTAGATATTCTGTAATTAAAAAAAAATTAAAAAAAGTTTCTGTATAAATTACATTTTTAAATAATTAGAATAAAAAAATATAAAAACATTTAAAAA
Organism: Xanthia togata; assembly: GCA_963853775.1. Lineage (NCBI taxonomy): Eukaryota > Metazoa > Arthropoda > Insecta > Lepidoptera > Noctuidae > Xanthia > Xanthia togata. The sequence continues at coordinate 4,481,521 of OY970817.1, read as the reverse complement.
TATAAAACATAGTAGCCCACCGGTATCGGGAACAGGGTCCAAGCTACCGGCGGTCAGGGCTCCAGAGAGAGGAACCTCCTAACAATGCGAGCCGTGTCCAGGAGTACCGCTTTCTGAATCAAGACCTTAATCCAGCTGCCCAACGAGAGCCTCCTTAGGTGTTGGTCGAGGCTCTTGGTAATTAAGCCATTGGCTGATACGACTATCGGCACAATGATCGCTGAGTCCACATCCCACATGTCGACAACCTCGCGAGCCAAATCAAGATACTTAATTTGTTTATCTTTTTCGGCTTTCACGAGGTTCCCGTCATGCGGGACCGTTATGTCAATGATCATTATTACTTCATAAGTTCCAAAATAATTTCTGCTCAACAAAGTAAGTAACGCAATGGATGTTGGTTGAACTGTCAAAATGAAACAGATTAGTCTTAATCATTTACGAAAATGTGTTACGCTGCGCTTTGAACTTCGGTACAAACTCTGATTTAAAATTATCTAACCCGATGAAAATTTATCGGAAGTTCCGACCATTCGGAGTCGGAATCGAAGCTCCGTAACAACTCTGTTGCAGATATCTATTTAGCGGCGGTCACCACACTGTTGTTTGCCAAAATGAGTTCCGGGCAGTACACGAGCTACCCGCCATTTTGAAAATTATTGTATCGGGGATCGATAGATCGGAGCAGGGCAGGAAAAGCTAGAGATTCGGGGGGAGTTGATGTCCCGTGTGTTAAATATGGCAGCCATCTTGTCATATCAGTAGGTACGGAAGGGAAATTGTTTAATTGGAAAATCCGAACATAATAAATTCGATTTTTTTTACAATTGTTCTTATAATAAACTATACCTAAATGTCATAGTACAACGTATCAAAAATATATTCGCCGCTCGATGGCTCACAGACAGCACAGTACGTCATCACGCTCATAGACGCAATAGTGAAATGCAACGGCTGTACTTTTTTGATAGCAAGCGCGCGCGCAGGCGACGCTACGATGAGGGTGGGAGCGAGACAGAACAACAACTCAATACAATTACCTAATATTATTATATATTATATTATATTATTTTATTACATAAATAATATTATTTATTCGTTATTTACACACTGGATTTATTAATATTTATTTACTGGCTTGATTTCCGTACGTGTTTTTCGGGTGACCACAGAAAATAAGCGCTGTGCTGTGGGTCCCCCATTGTAGTGGAACCCCATGGAGTTGCGCCATCTATTGGGCACGTTAACATCGGCTCCGTATAAAATAAATCCAAAATACTAATATAACTTATTATAAGAGATAAAACTAAGTGAATTTAGTACAAGGACACTTCCATAAACTAGTGACATTGTTATTAACCAAATGTACATACAAGTGTGTTTAGGTATATAAACAATATTTAAAACCTGCATGAACTGTAAATAAACTTTCTAAATGATCAGTGTTATGCATGTATCGTGTGATAATACTAAAATAGTGATAAACTATACTGTGATTTCCAATTAAAAGAAAGCAAATGTGATAAAAACTGTGATTTCGAAGACAAAGACAGTTCAAAATCAAACCGTCCACCGTACACGTTCATAGAACAAAGAAATTAACTTTGGACCCAGCGGAGACTACATGATAACCGTCTCTCGCGATCAAACAACAAATGGTCATAATCATAATCATAATCATTTATTTGCAATAAGTATTGGTACAGTGTTGGTGTTATACTTAGTCAATAATAAGTTCCTAATACAAAGTCAGACATTTGACATGCAAAACATTACAATGTATTTGTCGGGTTTGGTCCAGACATCAGAAGTAAAACTCAGATATGGCAATACTCAAATATATTTTAATCAAACAATCAGTAATTATCTTAAATCTAGAAAATATAGAAATTAAATAAATAACGCAATAAGGATAGTACTAGTTGTCAGAGACAGCGTTCCACATCCATTAACCGGTCAGTACTGACTGTCGAGAGACAGTGGTCCGTGCACCAAGACGCATCCGTTCGAAATGCGTACCGACTCTTTTTTTTTTGACTAGGGCATCTCGTAGCTCACCTCTGAGGTGATGACTACTTAACCGGACAATCCTGCGGCTGCCTTAAGCTATTAACTCAAAGCCTCCAGCCAGGGGCAAAACTATTATAATTAAAACTAGGCGAACGCTCGCTAAGGGCATCCCCTGTGGGGTACGGACCTCGGCTTAGGGCGTCGCTGGGGGGAGGACAGCAAGTTGGGACAGGCTGGATCAAAAATGATTCATTATTATTAATCGGGGAATTTAAATGTACATTTCTCAGCATAACGCGGGCTGGCGCTTCTGCGAGCAAGGGTCGGTGGGGAGTATTATTTACTCGGGCGGGTCGCGATCGCGAAGGACCTCGGCGGCGAGGTCGGAATGCGGGTCGGTGTCTGTGGTTGTGCACTGTACTTGTGGCCCTATTGCTCTCCTGGAGGAGGGTTATGGGGTCGTCTGGGTCGGTAAGGATTTGCCTCGGGCGGCGGATCTGACTGATTCTATATCAGGTCCTGTCAAGTCAGTATTAATTGAATCAATGTCAAAAATAGGTTTGGTTTTGGTACACATATTAGACTCGATACACCGCTTGAACGTTAAACCGCTCTCTGAAATTTCAACAAGAATATCGCGCTCAAGTATATCTCTACCTAATAAAATAGCGTCGTGCAGGCAATCATCCGGAACTACGTGAAGAGTAACGCTAATTTCAATGCTCTGGATTTTTATGTTACAAATGATTTGCTCTTTGCTACTAATAATACTCTTTCCAATACCAGTCATGTTGATAAGGTCATGGGATCTTTTTCCAATAACAAGGTGTGAAAAACTTTGCCTAATTAAGCAACACTCTGAACCGGAATCAAAAATAAAGGGAAATGTCATACTATTACAGTTCATAATACCTCTAACAATCTTCGAGCACACGTTGACTTCTTTGCTTCCAGTAGCAACTTGTTCCTTCTTTGTATTGTCAACCCTCGTTGGACAGGAGGAGACGACGTGGCCTAGCTCCCCGCAGGCGTAGCATGTGACTTGTGGCTTCTGGTTGACACGTTTATCCGCAACTATAGAGCGATTAAGTGGTTTGTTTCTTTCGCGGCAATCAGCCGCACGATGCCCAGTCCTGCCACATATGTTGCAGTTGCCACGAAAGCCAAACGTAGCACGAGGGCGTTTGACATCAGAATCGTTTGACTCAGGAAATTCTGACTTTCTTTTCAAGGATATGCCTCGCAGTACTCGAAATAGCTGGGATTTGTCATTTACCACGGTAGAGTTTAATTCACGACGTATTTGAACATCACACTGAGATAATATGGAAATGGCAAAGCCCGTCACAACCTTTTCAGATAATCTTGCGTCCGGGATATTTTCAATCAATTGCCAAAGACGTAAACACGCCTGAGCGGGGGTCTCATTAGAATTAAGTTGAAATTTAAGGATACTGTCAAAGTGATCCTGAATAAGCATTGGGCGAGAGAACTGAGCTTTCAAATTCTCCTGTATATCTTCCCATTGATATTTATTGGGAGGTATCTTGGTCAGTAATGTGGCTGCGCGGCCTCGAAGACAATGGGTCAGCGTCATGATTAAATCGACACCTTTCAAATCTTTGCTCTTAATTATACTGTCTGACAGCCGACACCAGCCCCCTATGTCTGAATTGGGGTCGTCAGGATCAAAAGGTACTAATGCTATGAAAGGTTGTGGTGTTGCATTGGACCGGGGTAGTAGAGCATCAGTTAATCTTGAAAGAAATGCTTCTAAACTATTTGAGGGTAGCGGAATATTTTCCTGCATATTTTGTGATGATGAAGTGCCAGAGGTGGGCGGACAATCCGATCCCACTTCTGATGTCGGGTTTGGTCCAGACATCAGAAGTAAAACTCAGATATGGCAATACTCAAATATATTTTAATCGAACAATCAGTAATTATCTTAAATCTAAAAATTAAATAAATAATAGTCATCTTTTAAAATACGCGACATGGTTCTGGATGCTATCTTCATCTCCCGAGATAAAATCTTTTGCTTTCGGACAGGATTTCTTCGAATTCTTTCCCTTACTGCTTTGACCACCTTTTTCGTACGCACACTACGTGGACGGCCAGATCTTTTTCTGTCACAAACAGAGGAGGTCTCACTGTACCTACTAATAACCCGGTACACAATCATTTGACTAATACCAAGCGTATAGAGAGTTTTAAAAATTGCATTTGGCTCCATACCAACTTTGTGTAATGCAATCACAGCGATTCGGTTCTCTTTATCACCCCACTCCATTTTAATATCGCAAAATATTTTACAATGTATTGGCGCCAAAATTAGAAAACCCAATGAACAATCATATAAAAATGACAGATTCCAAATTCAAATGTAATATCTTTCTTATTTTTAATTGTAACATTATTTATGCCCAGACTAAGTATATTAAATAAAGGAAATAATAATTAATAGCCATCCTCAAGAATTGGGCTATCGAGTGAAATATATTTTTTCACACCAAAAAACTGTATATGAACCGATTACCATTACTTTTTGAACAGCCTGGTATGTAGATATTTTCGAAAAAAAAGCATCTTGCCCATCGCTTCTTAAAAAATATGACCAACAACTTACGGTACAGTCAAGACGTATGCTGCTTGAGCCTATAACTTTATTCAATCTAATGCCAAAACAAGTTTGATTGCCCTGACTTGGTGAACAGTTTGTGATTTTTTTTTTTTTTTTTGATCGGGTGTGCGTGTCAGACTCTTACTGACTAAAACCCACCCGTGTTCCTTCAGTTGCCTGTACGTTGCCAGGGGCCAAGTTTGTGTTACCTGATTCCCTGAACATGGGCGGGAGGTGCGCACCAGAAGACTGTTCGCTACCAGCTTTTGTAAATCCAATGCTGGTGCGATCACCGCTATTTACACCGCTTAGTTATACTATTTCTTAACCGAAATACTTTTAAAAGTAAAAAAGTAATATAGCAAAAAAATTTAAGGATCAGCAGTAGATTCCGTATGCTTAAGCAAATTATTATTATTTTTATAGGATCCGTAGTTATAGAATATAAAAACAAGAGTTTTGTTTTGTTCTTATAATTAACTAGCTTTTGCCCACGGCTTCGCCCGCTTGGATGTCAGAAAATATCCCACGGGTACGTACTGCCGGGATTACATACATAATAGCCGAGGAAAAGGTCATTGACTCCTACCGCGGCGCCCGCGTTGTCGTCAACCATAATTATTTTGTTACGCGTATTTTGAATCTGCGATATCATTTGAAGTATTCATTTTAATGATATGATGTCAAGGCATATTTTAATCTAAATTAAATTCCCAATTTAAATATAATATTTTATTGGATAAAGATAAATATGATACCGGTCAAAATAGCTTCAGAAATAAAACGAAATTTTGAAAGATAAAAATGGTTATTGTGGGTCATCCTTAGAAGATCTATATAACATTAAATGTCTATGTATATATAATTTTTACTTATCTCTCACGGTTTACGCAACGAACGCCAATAAAGCTCCTAGTCGGCATGTTTTTATTTTGACATCTTCAATAATAATCGTTATATTTCCAATTTACACAAAACCTTAATGAATTATACACCAAAACTTCATGAATCACTCCGTCCATTGGTGAAAACCATTTGAAAATCCGTTGGGTAGTTTTTGAGTTTATCGCGTTCAGACAGACAGACAGACGCTGCGGGGGACTTTGTTTTATAATATGTAAGGATTTTGCCCTGACTATGAAACGGAAAATGTAGTGTATATTTGTTACGTTTATTGTTATGTTGCTTTTGTCAGTATTTGTTTTCCCTTACAAAATAAAATAAAACCACAATCTCATTTACCTTTATTCAGAATGAAGAAGAGGCTCATCTCATTTACCTTTCCTATCGTATTCCCAAGCGTAAGTCGGAGTTTTTGTATCTCCGTAACTACAAAGACATAGACCTGGAGGCTTTGAAGCGTGATGCTAACGATCTCGACTGGACCCCTCTGGTTGAGAACGATGACATCGACGATAAGGTGAATTGTTTTAACGCAACTGTTCTTGACTTATATAATCAGCATGCTCCTATCCGACGTGTCAAAATTTGACATAACCCTGCACCATGGATAACGCTACAAATTAAAGAGCTTATGGCTCGCAGGGATAAAGCTAAGAGCAGATATAAGCGCAGACCTTCAGGGCTGAATCTCTCTTACTACAAATCCGTACGTAATTCCGCAGTTCCTCCGATGTATCGAAATTTCTAAAATCTGTAGGCATAGGCAAGTCACCTACCAACCAGTATAAGGATGTGAACCTCAATTATCTAAATAAGCATTTCTCTCTCCTTCCCTTTTCTCTTGATCCGTCTGTCAAAGCTGCGACACTAGAGAGTCTAACTAGTTTGCCGTTACCACTTACCACAATGTTCACACTTTAAACTTAGCGATGTTACCGAGGATGACGTTAAGAAATCTATACTTGCTATTACTTCTTCAGCAGTCGGTAATGATAAGTTGTGCTCAAGAATGATAACTCTTATCCTCCCCTCGTTACTTCCTGTTCTCACTCACATCTTCGACCACTCTTTTTCCTCTTGCTCATTTCCGTCAGTTTGGAAAAAGGCTCACATAGTACCGTCTAACAATCAAACCTAAACTAAAATGTAGTCTTCAGGGGCAGGAGCCCCTGAAGACTAAATTTTCTTTGGCACAAACACTTATTCAGCCTATCATAGATTATGCCGACTCCTGCTACCTGGATGCTACTGAGGAGCTATTAAACAAGCTTGAGCGCTTGCAAAACTTGTGCATTCGCTTTGTTTTCGGACTTAGAAAATATGACCATGTTTCCCATCTTCGCAAGGAACTCATGTGGCTCCCAATCCGCCTTTGCAGGAACACTCGGATCTTATGTCTCCTCTTCAACGTCTTACGCCAACCCGTCTTATCCTTTCTACCTGCGTGAGATCTCACCTTAGATCCCTCTTTAAATCTCATCCTCATAAAACAAGCTACTATTGCTATTCCTTCTCTGTCCATGCAGTAAGGTTTTGGAACTCACTTCCGCCTAGCATTCGTGATTTAAAAACTGTTTCACAACTCAAATATCGAGTAAAAGAACATTACCTTTCCTCTCAACTGTGAGTATTTATATACCTATAGTATGTATGTTTATTTATTTAAGATCTGTGTATTTATTTAAGTATATCTTAATATATTACGTTATACGTGTAGGTTTATTTCAATATTTTAGTTTAAGACTTCGCATATTTATATTTTATTATCTTCTTGTTCTCACACACTATTGTCTACATTTCTTTCTCATTTCTCCTGTCGCATGTCTGCTGAAAGATTTTTTTAAAGAAATAAGCAGTACCTTTGTACTCATAATTATGATTATGTCTTATCTGTATCTCTTTTTCTGTGTGTACATAAATAATAAAATAAAATAAATAAAAATATAATAATAATAATTTGATTGCAGATTCTTCTTCAAAGTTTTGAGGAATTCAGAAGATAAACAAAAAGCTTTTGATTTAATTTGGGAACAACTCCAAGCCAATCCAATCATTTCTAAAATATGTAAGTTTATAATGTAGTTACTTTACAAACCTTTTAAGACAGTGAGTGCTACATGGATCCAAATAATTGTATATTATGTCGTAGGATGATAGTAAATTATATAGTACAAGAGCTCACGACGAAAACCATGTCACATCGTTTTACGGCCAAAACCGTTTAAAATCCATTAGTTTTAATGATTCTGAACCTGACTCGGTGGGCAGCACCGGTCAGTAACATCATAGTTTTATGGAAGCCCATTTCTGCTATGTCAAAAAAATAGGCTCATCGCTCAACGGTTTCATCAGAATAATACGTCTGATATTAAATATGTACATAGATTTCGTAATGCTATTGCGAAAAAGTTTGTTTTCAGACATGTAGCAGATGGCCTGAGCACATTTTCAAAAATGACAAAAAGTTTATCCCATCTGTCTCGTAGCAACATGGTTAAATTATATTTTAATCTATTTTTTCGTTACCGGGTTTAATAAAGAAAAGAAAGAAAGTAAGAAAATAAATTTATTTGACTCAGGTTAAGGCACACAATTATCAACTATCTTATTAAATTGGCTAAGAAAGCTTACGGCGTACGAAATATCTGGCCTAGTACTCACAGCCAAATACATAAGGCTACCTATTAAACTTTGATATGGAGCATCTAAGTCCACATTGTCTTTATCGATACCAGCAGTGCTATTCTGTAACCATCTCACCGTGAAAACTTAGGTGAAGTGAGCTCGGAGTGAGCTGTCAGTCCCTAGCAGCAGGTGGAATGACAGCTCACTTCACGTTCACTTCACATAAGTTTTCACCGTGAGATTATTACAGAATAGACCGGCTGGTTCGATAGGAGTTCCAACACTTTTAAAGTTTTCCATATTAAATCACTTAAGAATATCTAGTATGTAACGTCTTTGATTAACTTTAATCTCATCTTTAGAAAGCCTATTAATATGTAGACCTAAGCCAAATGATTTTAGTAAACCCCTATTCATTTTTAAATACCTTTCTAACAATATACCACACGTTAGGGTTGAAAATTAAAAAAAATCACTTCCCACTTTACTGGGGGGCTAAACTAATAAAACATTTTTTCACCTCAGCACCTCAAACAAGCAGGTTTTGCTGTCAAAAAACAGTGAGCAAAATTCGATTTTGCTGCGAGCGAGAGACAAAGTAACTTTTTAATTTTTTTTTTTAAATGCCGAGAGCAGTGTTGGGTCTACTCACCAAATTCTAAAGATTTGAATTTCAATTAGTTTTGTCACTTTCACTTCGATACGAAAAAAGCGAGAGATAGAAACAAATCGATTCGAAGTTCGATTTCAAAATTCCATACCTACATACTAGGCCCAAGAAAGAATCAAACAATAAAACGTTCGGATATACATAAAACATTAAAATTGCAAAATCATCTGGTTAAGGTTTTATTTAAATTCTGTTTTATTAATTTTTTGGAACGAAGTTCTTAAGCGGCTTGCGGTAAGAGTGCAGTGGCAGAAATCGTCACGCGAAAACGCTTGCGACTGTCTTCTTCTAATTCAAAAAGAAAGAAAGACGGAGAGAGATAGTAAGTGTGAATTTGGTCGAAATGAAAATCCAAGATGGCGGATGCGAAAATTTTCACATTTTTCATAATGGGTGTCGTTTTCATAGTTTTCAAGGGTGCCAAAGCCGACCGTGAGGTCAAAATGTAAATCCAAGATGGCGGCTGCGAAAATTTTCAAATTTTTCTTCATGGGTATCGTTTCTATGGTTTTCAAGGTTGCTAAAGCCGATAGTGAAGTCAAAATGTAAATCCAAGATGGCCGCTGCGAAAATTTTCTAATTTTGCTTCATGGGTATCGTTTCTATGGTTTTCAAGGTTGCTAAAGCCGATAGTGAAGTCAAAATGTAAATCCAAGATGGCCGCTGCGAAAATTTTCTAATTTTGCTTCATGGGTATCGTTTCTATGGTTTTCAAGGTTGCTAAAGCCGATAGTGAAGTCAAAATGTAAATCTAAGATGGCCGCTGCGAAAATTTTCTAATTTTGCTTCATGGGTATCGTTTCTATGGTTTTCAAGGTTGCTAAAGCCGATAGTGAAGTCAAAATGTAAATCCAAGATGGCCGCTGCGAAAATTTTCTAATTTTTCTTCATGGGTATCGTTTCTAAGGTTTTCAAGGTTGCTTAAGCTGATAGTGAAGTCAAAATAAAAATCCAAGATGGCGGCTGAGAAATTTTTCACATTTGTCGTCATGGGTGTCGTTTTCATAGTTTTCGAGGGTGCTAAAGTCGAAAGTGAGGTCAAAATATAAATCCAAGATGGTGGCTGCAAAATACGAGGCGATGAAGATTATGTAAAAAAAAACCTTGTCCGATCCGAAAATCTGGGGAAAATGGGCATATGGTACAGCAGTAACATTACAAAACAGTATTTTTTTATTATTATTGATGGTAAAAAAGTTATTGGTATTTAAAATTCACATTTTTAGTTCCAAAATTACCCCAAATCCATAAAAAAATTGCAAAACTCATAACTTATGACTTTTAGACACCCGCTAAACGACGGCCGCCGCCCGCACCAAATGTAAAATTCGGTCAAATTCACCATTGAAAAAAAAAGGGATTATTTTTTCTTTTTTCCTGAAAAATTCCACATAAATATGCTGGTAAATATATATAATAATATGTGGAATATAACAGTACGACACCTAACAACAACCTCACGGATCGGACAGGGTTTTTTTTTTACATGTTGTATGTTCTCGCTGCTGAGGTGAAAAGTTGTATGTGTTACACGAGAGCAAAGTTATTTGCATCTCGTGTCTTTGAATCCCTCGCAGCGCTCAGGATTCTAACCTAGAATCACTCGCTACGCTCGTGATTCAATTATAGAATCCTTCGCTTACTCGGGATTCAAAATCAACACTCGCAGCAAAAAACGACTTTGCTCTCTTGTTGCACAAATAACTATTTTCCAATTTTGATTTTACCACTTTGTCGGCGTGATTGATATACATATTGGTACTAAATTTCAGCTTTCTAGTGCTAACGGTCACAGAGATTAAGCGAGGACGGACAGACGGACGGACAGACAGACATGGCGAAACTATAAGGGTTCCTAGTTGACTACGGAACCTTAAAAAACGGAACTCGTCTGTGGAAGTACTGCCTCCTGGCTCCAAATCTATTGCTGCCGAAAAACAGTGTGTTGAGGTCCGTTTTAAAAGTAGTATAAGACGGATGCCTCCAGAATGGCAAAGCACCGGTGACGCCTCTAGTATTGTGAATGTCCATCAGCGGCTGAGGCCACTCATCATCAGGTGGACCGTCTGCTTGTTTGCTATTCAATATCAGAACAATCAACTTATTTTCAGACAAATTAAATATTGCGTTCAAGATCGGTTTAAGCTATCCGCTAATATTGGACCATGATTGCATCGTAATTGGTTGCTACTCATATGATTCCGAAGAATTGATAGCAGTCCAGGTTTTGAATCGTAGACAATTTCGTGAACTACCGCTGCAGCAGGACGAAGTAAGTGTTGAATTAAAACTGAACTTTATCATACTTTTCGAATTCTTTTGTATCTTCCTAATATTACCCAAATCGAAAAAAAAAAAAAAAACATTTCTCTGAATAAATAACTATTGGAAGGAAACCGTAGAAGAGGTGTGGTATCTTAGTTTATGTTAGGGTTGTACAATAAAACACTGTTTGATAAAAATATAAAAAACAATAATACAATATGTCCGTGTGGAGGAGGAGCCATGTCTAGTAGTAAATTAGACGATTTTGTAGGCCCGATCCTGGAATTTGTAGTAAAACTCTTAAAAAGTTACATGACGTTAAGGTGGCTCGACAATCATCTATAGAAAATCCGGTCTATAGAAAATATAATATGTTACGTAGCTACTAAAGTATTTGATGAAATCGAAAAACAATATATAGCACCAATATTTAGTAGACATTTTTACTAAATATTAGCGTAATCCAAAATCCTGCACATTCAGTATTTCAAAAGATATTAATAAAATAGACATTCCTTAACAATTTTGTGTGGTACGAGCCAATAGCAATATATAGCCGATCTATCACCCCAATATTAGGGGGGTGATAGATCGACGAGAGTGCCGTGTAATGATTGTTGACATCACTTTCGCTCGTGACGAGAATCGCGTGAAAGCTAAGAAAGATAAAAAATCAAGTATTGACTTAGCACACGAGGTTGTCGACATGTGGGACGAGGATTTTGCAATCATTGTATCGATAGCCGTTACGGTTAATGGCCTAATAGCGGAGTGCCTCGACCAACATCTCAGGAGGCTCTAATTGTGCGGATGGGTCAAGGGCTTGACTCACAAAACCGTACTCCTGGGCACGGCATGCATAGTGAGGAGGTTCCTCTATCTAGAGACCTGACCACCGGTAGCTTGGACCCTGTTCCCGATACCGGTGTGCTATTATTTTTTTTATAATTTTATATGAAATAAAGGAAATAATAATGTCTTTAAATAAATATACTATTTCAAAGACTTATAGAGTAAATTAAGAAAAATAATGTTGTTTTTCACTATTGTTCAGATCGTATTTTTTATTTTACATTGTTGAGAAGGGAGGATCAACTTTTTTTTTTTGTTATAGGACGATTTGGAAGACATTTGTTACAAATTTAATTATCAAACACTTGAATTGAACAAAACTAATGTTGATTACCATAACATAGTGTTATTGGGAAACCAAATTCAAAGCACTTTAAAAGTTTTACAATATTTACGAGAACAAGATGATATTATCATCACTTGCACCCTAAAAATCCATAGAATAAAATCATAAGCAAAGAGTGCACATATTTGTTCCTGGTCAGGCTGATACGGAGAGTCAAATGATAATCAATATTACGGAACTTAGACGATGATTGATTTTGACAAACTTCTTAGTTTTTAAAATAATATCTCTATTTTGATTTGTAGGCGTGCTTCAATAAAACATTTCGAACATTAAAAAAATAACTTTATTTCAAAGCTGACAATCATTTGTCTACATCCATTATTTATGGAGCCATCGACGAAAACATGTTTTTTTGATTTTCCTGAAAAGATGCGTTTTTGTAGTTATCATTTTACTAGCTGCGCCCCGCGGTTTCACCCGCATAAGTCTCGATCCCGTGGGAATATCGGGATAAAAAGTATCCTATGTGTTAATCCAGGTTATAAACTATCTGTGTGCTAAATTTTATCCAAATCCGTTCAGTAGTTTTAGCGTGAAGAAGAGACAAACATACACACTCACAAACTTTCGCCTTTATAATATTAGTATGATTGTCCGGGGACGGTGATTTGTTAATAGGTGCCTGTGAGGGCTATCGTACATAATTATTATTCATAATGTTTGTTAAAGATTATGCTATTCCTAATTCATTACGGCTTAATATTTTAAGTAACAACTTAGGATTAAATTTGGTAGCACATGGAGGAAGAATAATATTTGTCTGCTTCATGCTTGCTAATTTTAGGAATAATATAATGTAAATATTCATTAAAATTCAAATTCAAAAGTCATTTATTCAAACTAGGCTGAGAATCAGCACTTTTTGATCGTCAAAGTTACATAAGACAATCTCCCAGCACGCCCACCCTTCACCACTTCCTAGTGCTGTATGTAGCTGGAAAGAAAAGTGGCCCATCAAACTCCCCAGCAGCACAGCTGTCTGTTCAGTTAGAAAAAATAGATTCTATATAATAGTATGCAAAATAATTACGCAACACAAACACAATTTAAATTATAAATTAATAACCATATTAATTATGACAGCCAGCACACGCCAATATACCAACCAAAAATATCTTTGAATAAATGACTTTTGAATGTTTGAATTTGTTTTTTTTATCGAGCACTATTATCAGGCAGTAATAAATAAAATAAAGACTAAACGTAAACAATATCTAAATAAATGCCTCCAGTCTCCTCCATTGAGGTAAGATAAATAAACAGTTAATTACTAATAACAATAACAAAACCATGATCAGCAAGACGACCAGTCACCACAAGCAGCACTCGAAGTTTAACAACTTTTTACAAAAAAAAAACACTACCTACTTTGTGAAAAATAACATAAAGACAAAGACACAGACTTCCGAAATTAAAGTTATTTTTCACAAAGTAGTGTTTTTTTTTTTAAATTTGTTGTTTTTTTTTTCTATAATAGCATGATAAGCTAATGTAACATTACTCCTGAACTAATTAAAATAATTGTTTGTAAAGGATTCAATGGAATAATACTAGTCAGAGGTCAAAGAGCTCCAATTTCAATATTGGGGGCAAGTCTTTTTTGAAACAATGCTCAAAAATAAAGAAATACTTTTAAATCCGACCGCACTCCCTCTACCGCGCAACCCATATCACGCATAATAACTAAATAACACAATTACCTGGATTTAAAAACTCTTCTTGGTTTCAGTTGATACGCAACAACGACAATTTTATAAACTATAGGAATATAATCCACAAATATGTGCAGAATAAATATCGAGGGATGAACAAAAATAAGTACTACCTTACTTCACTGGGTGAATTTACGAAGCCGGGCGAAAACAGTCTCGAGATTCAAAGAGAGATGATATATAATAAGTAAGTTCAAACATTATTATTATTCCTTTCTTTAGGTGAAATTATTCATGAATGTTTTCAGTTTCACTGTAGGAATACTCAGAATTAATTGCGTGTAAATCATCTATTTCATACGTTTTCATTGGCTACTTCTAACAAGCTTAATCTTTCTGACTGACCCACCCCTTGACAATTCAAAAGTTCCTGTAATTGGTTTATTTGAAATAAAGGCTTTGATTTGAGTTGAGTTGCTAGGTATCTAACTAAGTATGTATGTATAGGTAATATTTCATTTGAGGAGTAATATATTTTCGGTATGTCAGAGTTTGTCCCAGGTTAGCGGAAGCAATCCCCCGCTCCGTTTTCGCAGCCTTCTTTTGCGAAATGACGGTTTCGCAGAAGGATACCACCGCGTCCCAGGATTCCTCGCTGATAACCACCGAGTCGACAACGGCCGGCAGCGACAGGTCACTGCCAACACTTGAGATGTGGGCACAGCGTGACTCTTCCCAAGCAGCATACTCTGCCAGCGTGTGCCGAGCCGTGTCCTCCCGACATTCGACGCAGTGGTGACACCGAGCGTCTAGAACCCTGTTTATGTGACACAGGTACTACCTGAAGCAACCACGCCCCGAGAGCACCTGCGTCACCCATATCGACAGGGAACCGTGCCTCCTCCCGAACCAGCGCTCGAGTACCGGCCGGACCGCCCCGAGGATGACGGGGCCGGCTGGCGGTAGGGCGTGAAAGCCTGTCCCGCCATTCTGCCACCAGGGCTGTGCGAAGCTGTGACCGACGCAGCTCCAACGCTCCTCGCGCCCTCGAGTCCTCGCGCCATCAATACAGTGACGCGAGTACCTTCGCCTCGAGTTCCCAGGGCGGGGATCCGGCCAGTACACAAGCCGCCTCGTAGTAAATCGGGCGATACCCCCTGATGACTCTGATGGCCATCGCTCGCTGCGGCTTCCACAGGACAGCGATGCTGCCGGCCGTCAGATCAGCCGCCCAGATCGGGGCCCCATACAGGGCCACGATCCCCACGTGAAGGCGGCGTTCGGGCCTCCCAAATTGGGAAGCTGCGTTGACAGCGCCCCAGCCGCACCCAACAATTAGGGCGCCAGCCGCTGGAAGTGGGGGCCGAAATCCCACCGTCTGTCGAGCACCAATTCTAAGTACTTCCTGGTGGACTCGATAGCGATTCGAGCCCCTGGCTGGATATGTGATCCGTGGCCTCCGACTTGTTGAGGGCGGAAGGAAAAGCACGGGCGAGAAGGGCGGAGGAAGTGGTGTCCCAGGGCAGGGTGTTGATGGCGTTGGATATGTCCAAGGACACCGCCAACATCACCCTGCCCCGGGACACCACTTCCTCCACTAAGACTCTCACCCGCGATATCGCGTGGATGGTAGAGCGCCCGTGCCAAAAGCCGAACTGGCTCTCAGCCAGGTCAGGCCCCTCCCTGTACAAGTAGCCTACGAGGCTGGCAGTGATTATCCGCTCAAAAATTTTACCCACCTCGTCAAGCAGCACTATCGGCCTGCACGCGGACGGCTATTCAGCAGTCGTCTGGTGGCGGCGGAGTGTACTCCGCTCTTGCAGGGAAGAGGGCTGTGACTACCTCCTCCAGCAGCTCAGCTAGGTTTGGAGACTCTCTGTGAGTGTGATGCGCCGTGGCTTGAAGTTTCCCTCGAACCGCACGATAGGGGACGGATGTCCATCGAGAGTCTCCAACACCTCGTACCGCGTGGTTTCTTCGTCAGGGACCCGACAACGTCTCCTCCGGTATCGGGTGTACCGTGTGTCTGACCGCCACATACTCGAAACGTAGTCGCGTGATTTTGGCAGACCACCAGTACACCTGGCGCCTTCCTGAATGCGTGTGGACGCGGAGCATGGACGCGTCGCTGATTTGATTTGCGTCATCGCCCCACGGAACCATAGCGCCTCCACTTCGACGTCGACGGGTCCTATCGTCACTGACTCCCGGATCCAGGCCTGGACAACAGCGGCCTCCTCGAGAAACTCCCTGTCAATGCGCTTACGCACCCAGCGCGGGCCGTTCGTTCGCGGGGCCGATGGGCTGCAGCCACCGGTGGTCTGGGTGGAGACGTCGCACCCAACTCGACAAGGAAGTTCTCGAAGTCAGCGAGGCTCTTGTTGAGCGGAAAATACGCGGCCACCCAGCCGTGACCTCGGAACGGATTGACGAGAGCCCCGCCAATGATGGCCACCGAGCTATCCAAGTCTCCCACCCAGTTATGCCTGCGGGGGACAAAGTACGGTTTGACCACTCTGCCATGCTCTGGATCAAGAGATCCTGAGTTCTGGAAGCGTGGTCGATGTTGCCCTGGAGGAAATGGTAAAGCGCCATTATACGCAGTCCATTCCCCCGTCGCACCATCCGTAGGCCAGCCGGGAGTCGGCCGTAGAGCAGCTGTACAGAGGCTGCAGTTTGGCGCTGCGAAGCACTGGGCGGACTTGTGGCCGGGCTGACCGCTGCGAAAACATTGCTCTCTGCGGTCTATTGTGGCGGTACACCTCGCCCGGACATACCCAATGTCCAGCACCGGCAGCCCTCGACAGCCGAGTGTGGCGCTTCTTCGTAGCTCCCTCCCCGGGCCGTGGCGAGAGTATCATCAGCGTAGCAACTGCCCGGGGCAGAGCAAACAGAGCAAGGCCCAGTCATAGCCAATTTTCCACACGAGCGGACCCAAGACCGACCCCTGTGGAACACCGCACGTGATATGGACCTCGTGAACCTTTTTTTTTTTTTCTCGCGGTGCAAAATCCTCATGGATGTCCTCCGGGCGGAGGGGTCTGTCAGACTCGTACTGACTAAAAACCACCCCGGGGTGTTCCATCTCACACCTAAGCCGGGGGTCGCGGGAACTTAAATACTTCCGCAACCCTTGACTGGTGCCGGCCCGCCACGGCGGGCCTCTCCTCGTATCGAGGGGGGGAGTGAGGTGTTTAACTCCCCCCGCGACGTCTTAGAGGGGCGCGCGTGGAACACTACGCGCCACCACCTGGGGTCCGATGTATGGGGGGCGACGGACTCGGGGACGTCCGTCGCCCATTTAGGGGGGCCGGAAGAGAGCGTTGTTCACCCTCCTCCGGCGCCCAGTGCGCCTGCTGCGGGCAGGGTGAGAGGATGTGATCTCCCTAACCCTTTCCGCAGCCTCCTTCTGCGAGATGACTGTCTCGCAGAAGGAAACCACCGCGTCCCAGGACTCTTCGCTGCCAGCCATGGAATTCACGACGGCCGGCAGCGAAAGATCACTGCCTACTCCAGAGGACCTCGTGAACCTAACCTAACCTAACTTTAATATTATAAATGCGAAAGTGAGATTGTTTGTTTGTAAGCTAAAATGTATGAATGGATTTGGTTGAAATTTGGCTCATGGGTAGAACATGATCTCGGATTATGACATAAGATACTTTGTATCCCGATATGCCAACGGGATCGAGACTCATGTGAGTGAAACCGCGGGGCGCAGCTGGTATACAATATTATTACTCATTTAATAGTATAGTACTTGGTCGACCAATCTCTGCTCGGGTGAAAATAGAGAAAACTAATTTTCCCAGAAATCAGACCTAGCTAGATTTCTTTTTTTCGCCCCCGTAAATAATATTGCAACTTTCATCGAAATCTTTAGAGCCGTTTTTGAGGACGGGATTACAAATATATAGATAAACCGTGTGTCTGGTCACCGGTGTCCGACCCATTAAGGTGAAGCATTATGATCAATTTTATCGACAAATTCTGCAGAAAAGAGCCATTAGAGCAATATATTTATTTATTTAACCATTGTAAACACATAAATAAACAAACAAGATGAAAAGAACAGAAAAATATGTACAAAGGTGATGCTTATTTCTAAGGAAATCTCTTCCAGCATACCTGCGATAGGACAGAGGGTAAAAAGTGATGTAGACACCGTATGTAAGAGAACAGATAAAGTAAAATCCATAAAATCAAAACAATTCACTCAATAAAATAAAACAAATTATATGACAATATACTTACGAACATACATACATACATACAATCATACATACTTCAAAAATAAATAAAATACAACATAAATACCTACGCAACTGTGACGAAGTGGAAAGATAGTGTTCTTTCACTCTTCTTTTAATTACTGCAACAGTTTGGCAGTCCCTAATGTCGGGCGGAAGTGAATTCCACAACCGCATCGCGTGCACAGTGAAGGAGTAAGAGTAGAAGTCAGTGGAGTGGGGAGGGGACTTAAGCAGGTTTCTAAGATGTGACCTGCAAGGCACATCAGAAAGACGGGCATAGGAAAAGCGCTCCCTCAGATAGGAAGGAGTTTTAGGATTATGAAGGATATATGGCCTCCGCAGGCGCGATTCTCTAAGGGAACTTTTAAAGTTTAAAATATTAACATCATGACGGTACCTTGTCAATATATCTATGAAAACATCATGTACGTCAGAAAAAAACTTAATCTTTTCAGTAAAAGAGATTAAACACACAATTATAGTACTAGAAATAGGGACCAATTAGTTCAACCGGGTTTCAGACTGGCTAAAGTAGACTCATCCTTCATGGGGTACTGTTTAAAATGTTACAATAAAATACCTCCCCACATACATACGAGTACTACAACTAAATGAAACGAAGTTTAAATCTGGTATAAAACGCACATTAAGCTGCCAAGCATAAAGCTGGGGGATTATATCGCTGACAAAAATACTTGGCTCAACGCTGGTCCAGCTCCACAAGGGCGCATAAACTAATTGATTAGCATTCGAAAATATTTTTGGATCTGCTGAAGATTGCTAAATCTATCTTTGAATTGTATAATTTCAATCTCTAAGTATTGTTTAATTGCATATAGCACATGTGTGAGCACTGTGAATATGTGCCTTCTATAAAGCCACCATTTACTGGGTACGTCTTTCATTTCACTTGAATGTGCCGTGGTGTCATGCTCACTCAAATGTCTCGCTGGTTGTGGCATGTGTGTTTGATCGTTAAGTTCCCTTCAAAATGGTTGAGCTAAACGTTGCTGATCCATGCGTCATGTTCGTGAACGGGCGCCGTCAGTAGGTACTGGTCATCTCTTATCTGCCACGGCTTATTTTAATATATTTTAATTTTGAATTGTTTTTATCTTTATAATATGGACGCTTTTTATGTGCACATCTTTCAACATTGTTCTCACATGTATAATTTCAACATGAATGATGTAACCAATATTTTGTAACAATGGTACCGATTCTCTTGTACACCGAACTAAACGAAAGAATCTTATAGCTATTCTGTAGTAAAAAGTCTCAAAATTTAAAAAATATTTTGACACAACTAAATCGAATTTGACAATTGCGTAGTCCACGTGGTACATACTTGTTTGCCCTACCCCGTGAATTTTTTTAGAGCCCGAGGCGCGAATTAAGTAAACGACAGTCGGAGAGTTTATAAAAATAACTTTATTTAACTGACAGAGTGACAGTAAAGATAATAATAATCTAATCCTAAAGATACAAGGTTCTTATAGCTAAATTATGCTAAGACGACAATTGTTGCGTGACGACCATGTCCTACATTATAATTACTTATTCACTAGATTTGGAAGAAGCTGTATTGCTGACAAAGCTAATTGTAGTAGGGTTACCACACTGAACTCCTCCCTCCCTAAGAGAGAAATTATCTAAAGGCAACTGTGTAGTCTTTAGGGAATTTCTCTTACAAATTTTAAATAAGTCCCATCTATAAATAATGAAACCTATAACAGAAACTAAGATTATGACGTAAATACTTAGGGTCCATACACTGATATTGTCACTTGTTACACGAATATATGACTCGAAATCACTGACATTTTCACTGTATTTTGCTCGGTTCACTAAGTCCTTGATGTCACCTAAGTCCACCCCTCTAAGATCCATTTGCTTCGCCGGTGGGCTGACGTCACGACGGAGTTCGGGCATCTGTGCTGTTGGCAGGCTGAAGGAGACTGTGCTACTGTTCTCCGGCGTTGTAATGGAGATATCATTGATCTGCAGTGTGCAGTGCTGACTTGGTACTAAGATGTATGTACCTTGCAAGGTGTATTTCCTAGTTTCGTCGTCACAATGTTCCGTTGTCTGGATACTTTTTTCTGTATACACCAACCAGTGGCTTTCAGATATGGGTTGTATCTTGGTTTCTTCTATTTTCACCTGGTGTTGCTGGCAATCCGTGAAATTATGTTTTAGTAACATAAGTTGCTCGACGCATGTTTCCTCTGGGTACTGAAGTACGTTGTCTTCGGAGCAAAGGTATGTGAGGTCGTCTATTTCCTCGCAGCTGTCGACTACGGGCCTGTATTTTGACTTTTTCACCAGTAGGTAAGGATATTTTGGAATAATGACATAGGGTTTTTTTGTGGTAGGGTTAAAAATTGGAATAGGGATAACTTTATAATAGATATATGTGTTACTGTCTACTAGTGGGACTTCAAAAATAAAAACTATTTTACTACTATCTATATACCCCTTAATTTTTATACTACCCTCTAACTTAACTAAGTTATGAATATCTAATGGATAAACTAAAGTATGGTGCGTTTTGATGACCTTCAAAATATTAAATAGTTCCGTAGAGTTAATTATAGATTGGTGTAATATGTGTATCTTGCTAAAGGCAATGGTTGTTTCTAGTTCATAAATGATGGTATAAATAGTACGAAAATTATTTAATATTTGGTGCATACTATTCATAATTGAAATCAAATTGGAGTATTTTGTTTGATTTTGAACAAGAGACTGAAATTGTTTAATTTTTAGATTTAAATGTCTAGTATTGAAATTGATATCGTCTGAAACATTAAGCAATTTATCAAAAGCCCTTTGCATTAACGATACCCTTCGTTCAACGGAATGTTCCCTTTTTCCTAGATTACTTATCTCTAAATCATACTTCCTAGCATCCTCATTATCTAAATTACCTGTTATAACTTTAACAAGAGAACCCAATGGATTTAAAATACCTCTTTTTGTTCGTCTTGACGGTAAAATCTGCTGTAACCTATCTTTAGTTAATTCTACCAGAGAATCTATCTGTACGGTTAATCCTATAAGTTCCCTATATATCTCGCTATTACTATTACAAATAATTTTTAACTTATTATATTCTTGTATATTATTCTCTAATTGAAGGGCTAGAGAGTTTAAATCTATTGTTTTTATGATGTCCCAGTGATTATTCTTCATCAGAGCCGTCCCAATCCTGATCGGAACTATCCCGGGATTCTGATCGATTTTCTGGATGTTCAAAGTTGTCCCTTGATCCACTAGGGCGAGAAGTATCGACCACCATCTGTAAAGGACGTTTTATGTTTTTTAATGCTACTCTCGTACGTCTATTTTTAAGCTTAACTGGGACTATGTTCCTGTCGACATTTCCCATGACAGTTGCTTTTTCAAAACGAGGCAACTCTTTAGCTTTTCTAGTCCTAGTATTTTTCATAAAAATTGTGTCCCCATCTACTACACTTGGTATATTATCTTCTCCTCCTTTCTTTTCCCTAACTAAACTTTTATTTCCAATCATCTGGCTGCTCAAGTGTTCGTAAAGAATTTTCAGTCTTTTACGATGGTCTTGTAAAATTTTCTGCATTAAGTTTTTATTCCTATCAATGTCAAAAATATTCCCTGACTCTGTATGTCCGAAAACTACCTCAAAAGGTGTGAAATTTGTGGCACTATGAATTGTGTTATTATATCCCATGATCGCGTATGTCATTACAGATGTAGCATCTAGGCTACTTTGCTCATACTTAGCTAATCTATATATTTCTATTATTGTAGAATGAAAACGCTCTACTATTGCCATTGAATTGGGATTATTTGGTGTTCCAATGTGCTGATCTATTTTATAAAGGTTCAACATTTCTTTGAGTAGTTCGTTATTGAATTCTGTGCCTGAATCACTACTTATCTTTTTGGGTGTTCCATACATACTAAAATATTTAATTAAGGCTCTTACTACCTCTGGTGTACTTTTGTTAGGTATGTAAATAGCTTGTCCTAACTTACTGAATGAGTCCACCACTGTCAGATATTGGTTCTTTTCAATGTATAACAGATCAATAAAAACTTCTTGTAATGGGCCGTCTGGAGTCTGTGTTAACTGTATAAATGGTTTCAGGGGTTTCCTGTCATACTTCATTTTTTTACATTCTTCACAGGCATTAATGATGGCAGTAACTGTTTCCTGCATCTTACTCCACCAGTATGATCTTTTTAATTTAATTAATGTCTCCCTAATACCCCTATGACATGTTTTACCCTGGTGATATTTTAAAACTAAATTCTTTTGCTCATCCTCATCTGTAACGTTCACCACTCTTTCAGTACATTCAACAAATTGTTGGGTTCCCTTTTTATAGAGTGAAGTAATAACGTTGACAAAAGCTTTCCTATGGGAAGGGTCCTCGAAATATATGAAATATTTATGCTTGTAGTCTATGTATTCCTTAAGAAAATCCTTTACTAAATCCTGGTTATTTGTAGGTAAATGAACTTCCAGAATTTTTTGTTTGTCGTTAGAAATGTCTTTTACAGCCAAGCTATCTTTAAACCAGGTAAAAATGTGAATTTGTCTAGGCTTGGTGTCTATCGCTTCATTGAGGATAGGTATACCTTCATGCTCTCTATTGGATATAGAGTTAGCTGTCGCAGCATCGCTTTCGGAATTTGATATTTCAATAGTCTCTATTTCTGGTTCCTTTTTACTAAGTTTTATAATCTCATTAGTCACCTTATTTAAATGCTCCTGCAAGTTTCTTTCGTTTTCATCGACATTTACAATCATCGATTCACAATCATTTGTAACATTTATTTTGATGCGTGATAAGGCATCCGCATTTGTATTTTGTTGACCCTTTTTATAATGGATATCAAAATTATAGTCCTCTAACCGTAATCTCCACCTAGTTAACTTGCTATTTGGTTCCTTTAACGAATTAAGCCAGGCTAATGGTCTATGGTCGGTATAAATAATAAACTTTCTACCGTATAAATAGGGTCTGAAGTATTTGACCGCCCATATTATGGCCAATAACTCCTTCTCTATTGTGCTATATCTAGACTCTGTATCACTTAATTTCCTGCTAGCAAACGCAATTGGTTTATCTGAGCCTATGTTGCCCTGAGACAAAACAGCGCCAACAGCGAAATTTGATGCGTCGGTTGTAAGAATAAAAGGCTTGTTGAAGTCAGGAAATTGCAGTAAAGGTGCATTTGTTAGCAATTCTTTACATGTTTCAAAACTTTTCCTATATACATCATCTATTACTATACTTTTTCCTTTCTTTAGACATGCTGTAAGAGGTCCCGTTATCTTAGAGAAATCCTTGAATAATATCCTATAATATCCTATAATATCCTATCAGACCCAAGAAACTTTTTATCTCCGTGACTGTTTTAGGTATTGGGTATTTTAGGATAGCTTCTATCTTATCATTATTAGGCTTAAGGCCGTCTTTTGTAATTGTATGTCCTAGGTATATAACTTCTTTTCTTAGAAACTCGGACTTATCTAGTTGAACTTTTAGATTTGTTTTTCTAAATCGATCAAAAATTGCTTTGAGCTTACCGATGTGTTCCTGTAGGCTTGTTGAAAATATGATTACGTCATCTAAATAAATTAGGCAATGTAACCCTTGCAACCCTCTAAGTACACTGTCCATTGCTCGTTGGAAAGTAGCAGGCGCTGTTTTTAAACCAAAAGGCATTCTGTTAAATTCATATAGCCCAAATGGTGTTGTAAATGCAGTTTTCTGCCTATCCTCTTCTTGGATTTGTAATTGATGATAACCAGAGGCGAGGTCCAAAGTTGAAAAATACATACTCTTTCCCAACTTATCAAAAAGGTCATTGATATTTGGCAAAGGGTATTTATCATCTATAGTTATATCGTTTAATCGTCTATAATCCACTACCATTCTCCATTTCTGTTGACCTGACGCGTCTAACTTTTTGGGAACTAAGTGAACTGGTGCACTCCAAGGAGAGTTTGATTCTCGGATTACATCGTCACCTAACATCTTATCTACTTGACGCCTAATTTCTTCTGTTTGGGCTGGCGGTAACCTATACGCTTTGACGTTAATTGGATCTTCGTTCGTAGTTCTAATCCTATGCTTGACGTCATTCGTAAAAGACAACGGTATGTCCTCACAATAAAAAATATCCTTATATTCCTCACAAATATTCCATACCATGTTTCTTTCTTCCTCATTCATGTGATTTAGTCGTAATTTGCTAAGATTTTTTAATAACAAATCACCCAATCCATCCCGTTCGCTTAGGTTATTAACTGCTAAGTCGCTATCATTACACTGCTCTACCTTAAATGGACTAGTGACCTTAAGGATCATTTCTTTGTTTTTACAATTTTGAATAACCGTATATGCAAACCCATTAATGCAGTTTACTAAAGCACAGGGCATCCTTATTCCATCGGTTAATTCTTTATAATCCAAAATGGCCTCGCCATAAGTTAAATTAACTGGAAGGTTAACTTTTACTTCACATCGTGCTGGCAAAACATATGTAAATGTTGACGAATAGACGAACGGTATGTTTGTTGTTTTTGTGCACAACGTTGACGTTTCGTAGTCAATTTTTGCGCCCAATTGTTTCATTAGATTACTTCCTATCAAACCATCGTAGTTACTATCCACATCGTAAAGATAAAACTTATGATTCTCAGAACATTTAAAAATGTTAGGTAATTGTGTACAAATAACTTGTGTATGTTCGCTAATACCATGTGTGCTAACGACATTAAAACGCTCATTATACATATTATTTCTAAAGTATTGATTCGCTACATTCGGTCCGATAAAAGACCGAGTGCTGCCAGAGTCTAACATAAAAACTGCATTTCCTAACTCAGGAATTATAATATATGGCAAAGAACGAAAACTAGTACAATTTAAAACTATGTGCTCTCTCTGTTCGAGGCCCTTAGATGAAAATTTTCCGCCCATACGGGTTCGTCCGAAGTACTTGGTTGTAGTTCCCTTTCAAACGCAAACTGATTATTATTATCGAATGAATCATTGTTTGTATAATTGACACGTCTAGAACTCGCAGTTCGCATAGTAACATCGGTGTTTGCACTTGTATTTGCAACCGGTGCATTATGTGCCGACGTCCATCGCCGGTCATGCTGACTCGGCGTCCTTGCGGTTGACCTAGTCTGTGGCGGAATTTGATTTTGTGCAAAATGCGAATTCCTTGATTGAAACGATGTGTTCGCTAAACCTGACTGGCTTACATTATTTTGTGAACTATGAGGTATATTCGGATTTGCCTGTCTTATTTGTGAATTATGTGATTTTTGAAAATTGTTATTATGGTTTTCCGTAAATTTCCTTGGCGGCATATTTCTGCTATTTTTCAGATCATAAACCGTTTGGAAGTTTTGCTCTTCTAATACAACCCTTAAGGCATCCTCCAACGTCGTTACATTTCTCAATCGTACTAGCCTAACTAAATACGCTGGTAAATTGTATAAAAAAACATTCAGCGACGAATTAGTATAAATGTGCTGTTTGGCTTGACGTACATTGATATTGCTTATCGTTTCGTTGGTTTTTGCAATAAGAATACTACGTATGTTTTGTATCCTATGGCAAAAATCTACATTACTTTCATTTTGGTTAATTTTCAACGATTCCAACTCCAATACTAAACATTCTTCGGTCCTAGGATCCCCGAAATGTTGTACTAATAAATCTTTTAGTTCGTCCCAATTATTTATTTGATCCCGCTCTCCTACTAGGTTCGCGGCTTTATCCGAAAGTTTACTTGTTACGACGTGATATAAGTATTCGTTCTGAGCATCTCCTCCTCGGAACTTATTTAATATATATTCGCATTTCTTAATGAACAGTGGGAGTTGTCTAGCATCGCCACTAAATTCCGGAATAATGCTAGTCATTGCTGACGGAATTGGTACGATCTGATCCATTGTTATTGAAACACGAAACGCTATACACCCGGAAAATACCTACTTAGTGACACAGTTTAATACGAAAATTGTATCGTAATGAACTGTAGGTACTAAACAATTATGCCTACCTAAATGCTTTTTCACGAGATTTGTATCGTAATGACAAAAATGTACAAAACTAACTATATCTACCTATTTATTCTATCACAAAAGTTCTATCGCAATAAAATATATTATGTAAGTTACCCGGTTATTGTCTGACCCCTAATAACACAAACACATATATCTAATCAAAGGGGAAATCATAAAGGAAAACAGAAAGGATAGTGAAAAAGTTCTACTCACAGTCCCGAAGTTACTCCCATCTCCTCCTTGGACTATTATCACCACACTCAGCGTCAGCCTCTCGATGAAGTTGCTCAATAAATTTATTTGTTCGGCGATCTCTGTTAAACTGTTGGAACAGACGTCACAGCAGATTGTAGAATTTTATACTATACTGAGTGACTACAGAGATCCTACCGGCTGCGCCAATTAAGTAAACGACAGTCGGAGAGTTTATAAAAATAACTTTATTTAACTGACAGAGTGACAGTAAAGATAATAATAATCTAATCCTAAAGATACAAGGTTCTTATAGCTAAATTATGCTAAGACGACAATTGTTGCGTGACGACCATGTCCTACATTATAATTACTTATTCACTAGATTTGGAAGAAGCTGTATTGCTGACAAAGCTAATTGTAGTAGGGTTACCACACTTAACTCGCGCAGTGGGGGCAGCCTCGACGTGTTTTATATGGAATTGTTCACTTTTTGTATGGAAAATAAAAAAAATATTACTTACGTGTTGAGTATTAGGGGTATGAGGGCTTCATAGAGGGGGTCAAAATTTTCATTATTTTTGCGATAGGACACACCATTTTTGAGATATAAGCAGAAGAAGAAAAAAATCCAGTACAGTACTGTTTTTGCACCCGAAGTCGAGATGTTCGTGTGAATTTTAGTTCATGACAACTAATAATATTCCACACCATTTTCAGTGGCTATTAAAAATGGTCAGAATTAGTTAGACAATTAAAATTTTAGATGAAAAACGTCAAATTCAGAATAGCAAAATCGTCATTTTCACTAAATTAAAATCTCAGTACAATCTTAGTGCTGTCAAACTAAAATATAGTTAAGTTGTGCCACTTTAGTCTATTTCAGAATGGGAAATCATCGTTTGACAGGAGTAAACTAAATGTTGGTGATTTTTAGTCTAGTTTAGACGCATTTGTGATAAGAGAATCGGCACCAATATACTAATTTAAAATAATTTTAAGTGCTATGTTGCATTTCACGACACGGCAGCGGCCGGCGAGCGCTACTTCCAAGTTGATCACTTTCCATAATATCTAACTATTTTACGATATTATGATCACTAATGGTGCCGATTCTCTTGTCACAAATGCGTCTAAACTAGACTAAAAATCACCAAAATTTAGTTTACTCCTGTCAAACGATGATTTCCCATTCTGAAATAGACTAAAGTGGCACAACTTAACTATATTTTAGTTTGACAGCACTAAGATTGTACTGAGATTTTAATTTAGTGAAAATGCCAATTTTGCTATTCTGAATTTGACGTTTTTCACCTAAAATTTTAATTTTCTAACTAATTCTGACCATTTTTAATCGCCACTGAAAATGGTGTGGAATATTATTAGTTGTCATGAACTAAAATTCACACGAACATCTCGACTTCGGGTGCAAAAACAGTACTGTACTGGATTTTTTTCTTTTCTTTTGCTTATATCTCGAAAATGGTGTGTCCTATCGCAAAAATAATGAAAATTTCGACCCCCTTTATGAAACCCTTATACCCCTAATACTCAACACGTAGGTAATATTTTTTTTTTTTCCATACAAAGAGTGGTAAAGTCCATATAAAACACATCGAGGCTGCCCCCACTGCGCGCCCCCGGCTCTAAAAAAACTCACGGGGTAGGGCAAACAAGTATGTACCACGTGGAGTCACAATTGTCAAATTCGATTTAGTTGTGACAAAATATTTTTTAAATTTAGAGACTTTTTACTACAGAATAGCTTTAA
The DNA here is from genome assembly GCA_963853775.1 of Xanthia togata. Lineage (NCBI taxonomy): Eukaryota > Metazoa > Arthropoda > Insecta > Lepidoptera > Noctuidae > Xanthia > Xanthia togata. The sequence goes on along the minus strand of OY970817.1, from coordinate 4,453,276 downwards.
GATTCTCATAGCCAAAAGTAAGGAATTTTAGTGATAGTTTAGTTAGTTTAGTCCGGTGTACAAGAGAATCGGCACCAATGTTTGGCCACATCATGAAGTAGTCGTGCGTTTAACTGATCATATCTTTAAACGTTGAGTATTCAATGATCAGACAAGGCCACATAATCGTGTGGCCAGTGTTCGATGTCCGTCTTATAATGATCAATTTTAAGATCTGGCCACGACATATACAAATATTGCTTATAATATGTTCTATGTTATGTGGTTTGGTTTCCGCACTTAGTCCATCAGCTGGACGATTGTGCGTGGGCCATGGCGGCCGATTGGTGGTTATTCCAGGGGCTTTATCGCAGGTTCAAACTCAAACTCAAATCATTTATTCCAAATAAACCAATTACAGGTACTTTTGAATTGTCAAGCGGTCGGTCAGTCAGAAAGATGAAGCTAGTTGCCCATTCCAAAGCGTAGTAGGTTCCTATGGAGAAGAACGGGCAAGAAACTCCATGGACACTCTTTTAAATTAGAATATTGTTACAAAACATTGGTTACATCATTCATGTTGAAATTATACATGTGAGAACAATGTAGTAAATCGTGCACGTTAAAAGCGACCATAATAAAAATATAAAAACAAAAATAATTAAAATAAGCCATGGCAGCTAAGAGATGACCAGTCCCCACTGACGGCGCCCGTTCACGAACATGACGCATGGATCAGCATCATTTAGCTCAACCATTTTGAAGGGAACTTAATGATCCAACACACACGCCACCACCAGCGAGACATTTGAGTGAGCATGACATACTCTCAGCCGCCAGGGTACATTCAAGTCAATGAAAGACGTACTCAGTAAATGTTAAAGTAGGTAAACAGTGCTCACATATGTGCAATGCAATTATATAATACTAAGAGATTGAATTTATACAATGTAAATATAGTTTTTCAATCTTCAGCAGCTCCAACAATATTTTCCAATGCTAATCAATTAGTTTATGCGCCCTTGTGGAGCTGGACCAGCGTTGAGCCAAGCATTTTTGTCAGCGATGTAATCCCCCAACTTATAATATGCTTGGCAGCATAGTGTGCGTTTTATGCAAGATTTAAATTTCGTTTCATTCAATTGGAGTATGTGGGGAGGTATTTTATTGTAGCATTTTACACAGTACCCCATGAAAGATGAGTCTACTTTAGCCAGTCTGAAACCCGGTTGAACTAATTGGTCCCTATTTCTAGTCCCATAATTGTGTCTATCACCTATTTTACTGAAAATACTTAAATTTTTCCTTACGTACATGATGTTCTCATAGATATATTGACAAGGTACCGTCATAATGTTAATATCTTTAAATAGTTCCCTTAGGGAATCGCGTCTGCGGAGGCCATATATTGCTCTGATGGCTCTTTTCTGCAGAATAAAAATCGATTCGATATCTGCAGCCCGTCCCCAAAGTAAAATACCGTAAGACATGATACTATGAAAGTAACTGAAATAGACTAGCCTCGCGGTATCTACATCAGTAAATTGACGGATTTTTCTCACAGCATATGCTGCTGAACTTAGCCGTCCTGCAAGAGATGTTAAATGAGGACCCCATTGCAGCCTTGAGTCGAGCGTGATCCCCAAGAAAACAGTTTTATCGACGAATTCTAGTTTCTCCTTATTCAATACTATTTCACAAACACTACTTTTAACATTCGGCAAAGCAAATCTTATGCATTGATGCCATCATTGCCATGCCATCTTTATGCGTATGTGCTTAACTCTTAGAGTATTTGCTTAGGGTTCCTGATACATGGAGCCTCCGCCTCCCGCACAATGAGGTGCAGAGGTGGCAGACCAAGCATATGGTGCAGGTCTGTCCTGGGTCACCAGACCAGTGTGCCGTATGTGATAATTGGTTGAATGACTATTGTATAACCAGTAGATAACCTTGAGGCTAATCCCCCAGTTTCTGCCAAATATTGCTTATATAATAGTATAGGATAGGTTATGCAGAACTTTCGAGGATTTAGTTATGCAGAACTTAATTATTTTGGTAGCTAACGTATTACGTTCGGTGATGAATGGTGAATCCGCACGCAGCCAGCGAAATTTGATTTTGGATATTTTGTTACATATGAACTTTTTCACAAGAAATGTGTTCTTCTGTAACAAATCTAACTTAGAGAGATGTATATTAATGATTCTAATGAATAGAATTAATGATTCTAATGATTATAAAACCTGTTATAGTCGCCAATCATATTTTGATTAACATACAACCTGACAACTGTCACTGCAATCAGCAAATTGCAAAAAACGTAAGAAAAATTGAATTTACCTTAAGAATAGCAGCTCTTTAGTAAATGTGATTCTCTACACTGTCGTATAACTATAATATACTAATATAATAAATACGAAAGTAACTCTGTCTGTCTGTTCCATGCATTATTGGCTCGAATTTAGATGAAATTTAGCAAAATTTAACCTGTTTGCCATGACCTGAGTTAGGAGTTCAAACCCAGGCGTAAAAAGTATTAACTTAGGACGTAGGATACTTTTCATCCCGTTTAAATAACAAAAGCTTTTTTTTTTCAGAAAATTTGTTGCCAAAAGTCTTCGTATCGAGGTTATTGCAACGCCATTCATTGGAGAGCAAATGCAGGGAATAGCTGAGTCATATAAATATAAATATTTAAAAGTATTAAATCTCGAAGATATGTTGCAGCTTGGACTAGACGAATTAATTGAACGTGAAGAATTTCCCATTACAATAATGACACTTGCAGTAAAAATTAAACTAAAAATCAACACAGGAAGTATAATGATACCTCAGCTTAGAATGAATGAGGTTGATGGAACCGATTTAAGAAAAGTGCACTTCACTAACATCCGTGGATTGCACTCAAATATCGATTCGGTCCATCATCACCTTGAAACCGAGAAGCCACACTTGTTATTTTTGATAGACCCGCTCATAGCTCATAGCTCGTCAAGGATCAACCTCGACCACTCAAGATACTCACTTGAGCATAAGTTTAAGAAGTATGCTGGGGTCTGTGTCTACATCCGTGATGATTTAAACTGTGAACGTCTCCGCTGCTATGAAGTTGAGAGTTCTTCCACTCTGTGGCTGCTGGTGAAGACCGGCTCTCAGAAAACTATTTATGTCGGTGTTTACCAGTCGCACAGCGGTGATCAGACAACAGAAGTCTTTGACCATCTTACAGAGAAAGCCAAATTGGCCCAAAAAAAATATGAGTCAGTGGAGCTTGTTTTTCTGGGGGATTTTAATGCCCATCATAAGAAATGGTTGTTCCCGAAGCAGAAAACTAACCATGCTGGAAGAGAAGCTCACGAGTTTGCGAAATCGCTACATCTCCACCAACTGGTTAACCTACCTACCCGCATTCCAGATGTTTCTGGCCAAAAACTCAACTGTTTAGACCTTCTGCTGACAACACATCCGGACAGGCACAATGTATCAGTCTGGGCTCCGCTGGGAACGTCCGACCACTGTCTGGTGAAATCCGAGTCTTTCTATTCTCCTCCAGGTTTATGCGACACGGATATCCTTCGCAGGAATTTTGCGAAACTTAGCACCGGCAGCCGGCAGCAATTTATTGTCAAAAATGGTGAATATAAGTTAAATCATAATCAACAAAATGGGAATTATAATAATTTAAATCATCAATATAGCTTTAAATCGTCACATTTTCACGAAATATTCATCATTTCGAGAGCTACCTACATATATAGATTTTTAAATGTTAATAAATTAGTACCTAATTATTTTACTGTAGGAGACGGACCGTATTAGTCAGTACTAAGCCTATAAAAGCGGGTGTTAACCCCTTTTAACCCCATTGTAACCCCTGGCTGGAGGCTTTATTTTAGTAACTTAAGGCAGCCACAGGAAAGTCCTCAAAGCAAGCAATAAATACGACCTACGACTAAGTATTTATTTAACTACGACCTACGACGTAAGCAGCTACGACCTCCTCAGAGGACAACTGCGAGATGACATAAAATTAAAAAAAGCTTTTATTTAAATCTCATTTAGATGCTCTAAAAATAGGAAAATAAAATTTTCCTTTTACATTTTAACTATCAACTTAATATAACCTCATTATACACAATTTATATGATCATAAAAGCTTGTCGCGCGATTTAATGAGAGGTTTTTCTTTTGAGTATTAAAAAAAAACATAGTTTCGAAGAACTCTGTAGATGGCGTTGAACTGACTGTGATGTGTGTGAAAATGACATGACATTAATTACTTTTTTATGTACGTTTCGTTTTAAGTTCTCAAAATGACATCCAAGTGAAATAATCAAAAAATTATGTGACGTTCCGTTCCTTGTAGTAACTTATCAAGTTCACCGCCATCTATCCAGCAATTAGGGAACTTTAAAAAAAAAACTTCTCATTATATGTACTTACGCAAACCTCGCGACAAGCATTTTTTTAAAAAGGTTTTTTGCTTTTAATTTATTTTTTACTTTTAAGTTATCGCTGGGCCCTTTCATTTGATACCCATATTCATTCATTCATTTATTTATTCATTAACAATTTACATTGTGTTGAACATTACATATTAAAAAGAGAAGTAACACATGCAGAAACAACTACATTAAGCAATTTAATACAATGTCAGCAAAATAATACAAAGACACAATTAAATACAATATCTGGTTCATAGCAGGTACAGTGTCAGATAAAAAGTCTAATTTATTATTATCAGGTAAAATATCAATTACAATGTCAAAACATAAAGCAAGTATAATGTTAATTACAATGTCAAATTTATAGCGAGTATAATGACAAATTCAATGTCCAATTATTAGCAAGTATGTCGAATTCAATGTCAAAAAAAAAAAAATAGAAATCATTTCGCTAAGGTTTTAGTAATGAGCATAGTATAATTATACAATTTAGAATCATTAAATCTGTTCACTGCTATTTTATTTTAAGTGACTACTTTTATCATTAATTAATTCCGATACCGAGTAAAAACATTTTTCCAACAAGAAGGCCTTTAATTTAGTTTTAAAAGAGTGGGAGCTATAAATTAATCATTTTAAATCAGTTGGTAACCTATTAAATAACTCTACTGCTTGGTATCTGGAACAATGCTTAGCTATGTTAAATTTCGGTGCCATCTTGTGTTTAAATTCTTTCCTTCTTGTGCTTTCTCTTATCTTACGCTCCTCTTGAGATTCATACTCATGAATATTCCTAGCCAAGTGATTCAAGATTACCAATATATACAAACTAGGTACTGTTAAAAAGTCCAATTCTTTAAAGTGCTCTCTACATGAGTCTCTTTGTGAGATCCTGACTATAGTTCGTATGGCTCGTTTCTGTAAAATAAACGCTTTCTCACAGTTATAACTGTAGCTGTTTCCCCAAAGCATTATGCTGTATCTTAGTCTAGATTCTACCAGCGCGTAATATATAGCCTTGAGTTGCTTTATATCTAACATATATCTAAGGCTCCTGAGAGCATAACATGCTGATGATATTGAAGCGTCAATAGCAGCTAACTCCTGTTTCCAATTTAAATACATATCTATGGTAATGCCTAAAAATTTAACTTTGTCCACTAATTCGATCTTGTCTTCTTTGATTTTTACATCCAAAGTGTCATTATGGCGAGTTGTAGTTTTAAATAAAATGATGTTCGTTTTACTTGTGTTTAGCAAAAGGTTATTGGCTGTAAACCACTCGCAGAGGTTTTGTAGGCTTTTGTTAACATTTTTGGTCAATTCTTTGAAATCATTCGCCCCAACTATTATATTTGTATCATCTGCAAATACAACAAGTTTTACATCTGGTTGAACATAATGCATAAAATTAAGCAAGTCATTTGTAATAAATAATATAGGTCCTAAAATAGAGCCTTGGGGCACACCACGTTTTATGTTTGTAATTTTAGAGGTGTATATGACTTCATGATTACTATCATCGATGTTTTTTATTTCGACAAACATTTGTCTATTATGTAAGTAGGATCTTAAGAGTTGTAAGGATTTGCCTCTGATGCCATAATATTCAAGTTTAGTCAATAATAATTCATAATCAATCGTATCAAAAGCAGAGCTAAGGTCAATGAATAGCCCTGCCACTTTCATTTTGTCATTTAAATTATTAATTATGTCATTTATAAGAGTATTTATTGCATCTGAGCAACCGACGCCTTTCTGATACCCAAATTGTCTTAAATTAATAGTTTTATTTGCATTTAAATGTACCATCAGTCTCGTTTTAATGATTTTCTCAAATACTTTTGATATGGTTGGCAAAAGGGATATAGGTCGGTAATTTTTCGGATTAGACTTAATTCCTTTTTTAAATATAGGAACTACTTTAGCCAATTTTAACTGGTCTGGAAAGACACACTCTTCGAAGCATTTATTAAAAAAATCAGAAAGTGGGACTGCCAAGGAGTCTATATTCTCCTTCAAGATCGATATTGGTTGCAGAAGTACATAAAAAATAACTATTCCGCCATATTGGATTTAGAATGACGTCACATTATTTTTCGAGTTACTCTCAACAAGCCCTTTTATTTGATACCCATATTGTAGAAGTGCATAAAAAATAACTATTCCGCCATCTTGGATGTTCCGCCATATTGGATTTAGAATAAAAAAATAAGCATTTTCATTTTCAAAAAAATAATAAAATAAAAATTGTTTGCGCCTATAAATATTCACTACAAAATTAAAAGGTTGGAAACTATATGTAGCGACAAAACCCTCTGAATACACTATGTTACTTCGTTTTACAGTGTTTTATAATACGGGTTTAAACCTAATGCCATTGACCGTCCGCGATGGTTAACTTTAGCGCAAACGTAATGTTGGTGACCCTCAAACTCAAAACTCAAAGTATTTATTTCAATTAAACCATTTACACTTTAGAATTGTCAAGGGGTCAGTCAGTCAGAAATATGGAGCTAGTTGCCCATTCCAAAGCGTAGGTTCCTATGGAGAAGAACGGGCAAGAAACTCCACGGACACTCTTTTAAATCATAAAAATATTCTTCATACATAATTTAAATGTATTTTATGATTATACTATGTTCTCAAAATTGAGCGGAAAAATTATCGACCGCGGAATGCGTAATATCTTTCAAAATTTAAATTTAACCATAACAAATTATACACTACAATTTGAATCTGCTGTAGATGTAAAATTTTAGAACATAATGATTTTTTTCGAGTATAAAAATATTTACACTCTACATCAAAATATAAAAATGGTCTACTGAATAAATCAGTACCCTAATTACGTAATTCAAAATCAATCCGAATCTGAATCGTTTTGAAACAGATTGCTAATCCATAGCTCCGTAAGTTCGAAAAAAAAAAGGCAGAGCAACGTAAATAACGCAATGAATGTTGTTGAACTGTCAAAATGAAACAGATTTGTCTTTATCGTTTACGAAAATATGTTGCGTAATTAGAAAGCTGGTATGTTTACTGTCACATTAGAGGAACTATTCAATTCAGGAAAAATAATAATTATTTTTGTCAGAAAAGCACAACACATCAATTATTGATGTGTTGTGCTTTTCTGAGCATATTATGATACTATCTGATGTTAACTTGTTACATACTTATTTCTAATTTTACTGTTGCTACTCACTTCACTCGGAAAACCAGACATGGTGGTACGTGTATACGAATCAGAATCTTCTATATATAAAAGCGAAAGGTCACTCACTCACTCACTCATCTCGAAATATCGAAAACCGCTTGACGTATAAAGATGAAATTTGGCAGGGATGTAGTTTATAGTTAGTAGACGTCCGCTAAGAACGGATTTTTGGAAATTCAACCTTTAAGGGTCTTATTCCTTGAGTTAATAAACTTGAAACTTGGCACGAATACTTATGTATGGAAATTATAAACTTTGCCATTTTTAGTTTTTCTAAATTACCCCCTGAAGGAGGATTGCGGAAGGTGTCAAAGTTTGTATGGAAAAATATTAACGCGCGGTCTGATTAACTCGAAACTCAGAATTTATACTAAAAACTGAAAATAAACAAAAACTTTTATCAGGGTTTTTTGAAAATTTACCCCTAACGGGGTGAAAAGGGGTATTAATTTTAACAGCGGAGGATTTGGTATAAATAATCTATAAGTCAACTAATAGAAACGTTACAATAGACTTTTCAAAAAATATTATCAGGCTATATGCTATGGGGGATGAGCATTATGTTCGTATTCTTCTATAGTTTACCGCAAATTGTAAAAAGGCTAGCCAAAAGGTTAGAATATTGCAGATAGTTACGGATTAAACCTTTTAAAAGATAAACATCACGCTATAGCTTTATGGATCTAAGCAGTCAATCATAACATGTCCAGGGTGGATTTTGAGATAAGGCAATAAGGGCACATACATTAACTATTGTCGCTACAAGAAAACAGTCTTAGGACACTTTTTGAAACATGTTGATCTGCATTCACAGATTTTGAAAAATAAAATTACAGTCAGCAATAAAATGGCCAATTTTCACAAAAGCTTTTTTGATGCCAGTCGATCCTATTTCTTATTACTAGGGTCAAAAAACTATATCGGGCCAACTGAGGTTTGAGTAAAAGAATGTCTGTTTGTATGCTACCTTTTCACGCCTAAACCACTGAACGCATTTCGATAAAATTTGGCAAGGAGATAAATCGCATCCTAGGGTAAGACATAGGTTACTTTTGTCTCTTAAATAATCCTAAAGGGAGTGATATATAGGAGGGCCAGATTAAGGAGGTTTAATGGCTCTCGCAAGTTTGTATGAAGTTCTGATTTTTTTTGTACTACCGACCTGAACTTTAACAAGTCTAGAGCTTATGAGTAGGAGTAGGTTACTTTCTGTCTCAAAAATAATTCTAAAGGGGGTGATATATTATATAGGTTGGCAGGAAGGTAGGTTATAGTTAGTGGACGTCCGCTAAGAACAGATTTTGCGACAGGGCAAGATTAAGGAGGTTTAATGGCTCTTGCAAGTTTGTAAGATAGTCCATAATTTTTTGTGTTACAAACTTTAAATTTGGCTGGGGGGTAATTAAAAGTTAGTAGACGTTTGCTAAGAACGGATTTTGCGACAGGGCCGGATTAAAGAAGTCTTAGCACTCTTGCAAGTTTGTATGAAGTTCTGTTTTTTTTTTTTGTAACTAAAAACTCATAAACTCTAGACTTGCTAAAGTTAGCAAGTCTAGAGTTTATGAGTAGGAGACAGTAGCTAAGAAAGAATTTTGTGACAGCCCGGACTGAGGGCTCTTATGAAATCTTAGTCTTTTTGTAACTGAAAATTGGTAGAGAGATAGAATCTGGTAGGAACAATTTTTTCGACAGGGAATTTCACCTGATAGTATACTGCAGCCTGAAAATAAAACAAAAAATGTGGTGTACAGAGAGGTTTTACAAAAATAACAAAATCATTTTTTGAAATAATTGGTGCTTTTAAAAAAGTTGCTTAGTGTGATAGGCATTTTCTGTTGACTGAAATATAAAAATAGTTAGCGTTAAACATCATTAAACTTGATATCTTCATAACCACGCGGACGAAATCGCGGGCGACAGCTATATAATTATAAAGTTTTGGAGTCAGTAGGAAAATGATGATCCTTAAACAGTTCCCTTAGAGAGTCGCGACTGCGAAGATAATATATTTTATGGCTCTGATCGCCCTTTTCTGCAGAATAAAAATAGACTCGATGAGATAGGAACCTCTTCACAATACGAGCCGTATCGAGGAGTACTGCTTTCTGAATTAGGCACTTGATCCAACCGCCTAACGAGAGCCTCGAGAGATGTTGTTCGAGGCTTTCGGTCATTGGCCGTTACGACCCGATAGCCGAGCTCACGTTCCACATGTCGACAACCTTGTGTGCTAAGTCTTTCACTTTTCTCAGCTTTCACGAGGTTCTCGTCATGTGGAATGGGAACATCAACTATCATTGCGCGGCGCGCTAATTGGTCTATCACCACTATATCAGGCTTATTGGCAACAATAGTCCTGTCAGTAATGATAGACAAATCCCAGTACAACGTGACATGGTCATTTTCGAGAACTGGGTCGGGCACATACTTGTAGTACGGTACCTCAAAATCCACAAGTTTATATTTCAAAGCAAGTTGCTGGTGAATAATCCTGGCCACTTGGTTATGCCTGTGCAAGTCTCGCCGTTAGCCAGACGAGAACAAATATAATATGTCTGATGGACTCACCCGGACGGTGGCATGCTCGACATATTATGTCAACCGTCCCGTCCTTCATAATATGTCTCCGATAGTTATTCGTCAAAATACTGAACTGAACTGAAGGTTTCGTCTGTGCAATTATGGACGAAGTTGTCCGAAGTTGTCCATAATTGCACAGAGGAAACCTTCAGTTTCCCAGTTTAATTATTATTTCCCTTATTTAATATATATACATATAATTTACATTTTTTAATATTTTTTTATAAACAAATAAAAAAACAAAAACATTTAAAAATATAAAAAATAGTAGCCCACCGGTATCGGGAACAGGGTCCAAGCTACCGGTGGTCAGGGCTCCTGAGAGAGGAATCTCCTAACGATACGCGCCGTGTCCAGAAATACCGCTTTCTGTATCAAGCCCTTGATCCAGCTGCCTAACGAGAGTCTCCTCAGGTGTTGGTCGAGGCTCTTCGCTATTATGCCATTGTTAGTCACGACTATATCGGCACAATGACTGCTGTATCCACATCCCACATGTCGACAACCTCGCGAGCCAGGTCAACATATATAATCTGCATATCTTTTTCAGCTTTCACGAGGTTCTCATCATGGGGGACCGCTATATCAATAATCATTGTGCGACGCTCTAATCGATATATCACCACTATGTCTGGCTTATTGGCAACAATAGTCCTGTCAGTGTTTTTTTTTGATAGATCGATCCCAATACAACGTAATATTGCCATTTTCGAGAACTGGGTCGGGCGCATACAAGTACGGTTATTATTATTTATTTATTTCAATAAACTTTGGATCATACATACAATTAGACAGAATTAAAAATTATAAAATCATCATCCCAATTAAAATTAAATATTTTAACAAAACTAAACCAAATTTAAAAGAAAACAATTTAAAACCAACTTCACAATTCAAATAAATTTTATTATAAAATTGAAACAATATCCAAATAAAAAACAATATTTAATGAATGGAGTAGATCGTTAATATACACTGAAAAGAAGAATGTATCCAATATCGAGCCTTGTAGCACACCCATTTTTCTTATCCTAGTAAATTCATACCGTTTATTTGAACTTGCTGTTGTCTATCATTTAAATAAGATTTTACTAAATTTTTGAGTGCAAGTTTTCAAAGTCCGTAATGCTCAAGTTTCAAGAGTAAGGTTTCGTGATCGACGCAATCAAACGCCTTGGAGAGGTCACAAAAAAATCTTATTGCGTCTTGGACGTCTTCACTTCTTCATTACACCGGCGTCATTCGTACAACGTCCTTTGGTAAAACCTTACTGTTGATCGTCGAAATGTTATGATTATTATTACAACTGTAACAAATCTGAATAATTGTGATGTCCACAAAAACCACTAATAAAGAATTGAAATTAAATTGTAGGTCAAATAATAGGAATTATGTCAAGGAAGAATGTAAATAGTAGATTTTACAACAACTGCACAAAACGAACCATTGTTATCCGAGACTTTTAGCAGCCCGAAACGAAGGCGAGGGCTGATAGTAATGTCTAGGATAAAATGGTTTTGTGGACGAGTTATAAACTCTACTTTTCACTTCGATTGCGAGGAAATAAAACAGTAGTATAAAATAAAATTAATTTCTTTAATTAAAATTCAAAGTCATTTTAGTACAGTTTCAATTTAAATTTTAATATCTTTTATGTCTTAAAAAACACATAACGCAAATAAATTAAAGTAAATGTTATAAAATAAGACATTCTATCTATGAACTTCTTATTGTGTTTGGCTGTATGGCTCATTTTGTTTGCCTTAATATAGATACATTTATGAGTGGATACGTTAATGCACTTGTGCACAAAATTCGATTTTGTGCAGCCTATATCAAAAGGCAAAGTAAATCGGCAAGGCAAGGTATATCGAAAGTGCTTATTTGTGCAGGAGCACAAATAAGCATTTTCAAGCATGAGAAGTGAAAAAATATAAACATGGTAATTTGGGAGCAGTTAATAGACTCTTACATAATTTGCCGTTAATGAGGCACGAGGGAAGCCACATGTGCAGAAGAAATTATTGCCAAACTTCCTTGTCTTCAATTTTATAATAAGCTTTATTGATAAGGACAAGTTTGATGTGGGTTTTGAACTTCCCGTGAAATGATAATATGAGAAAAAAAAAAAGTGAAACGAAAGTCTATAAAACTGTTATCTATAAAACAACGCACAACCCTATATAAGACAGACTGATGTCCACTGATGTCAACCCTATATTAGACAGTTTTATGTTTGGTAAACTGCGAGGTACCAAACTCATGAGCTCACATTCATATCAAAGCTTATACATCTGTAGGCGTGTTTAATCTATTTAAACACTTTGTGTATTGTTATTTTTCAGAAGCCGATTTGACAGAGGATATCACTACCCCCAACCACGAGATGGCACAGGACCCTGTCAACATACCCATGGCAGAGGCGGCGGCTACCCCATCCCGCTCAGCTGCTGCTGAAGTCAACGCCCCAGCACAGGGCTTGCCGGACATATCAGATGCCGCGACGGGCGACCTATAGTCAGGAGAGGCCGTGTAGGAGATGAACCGAATTAGTCAGTAAGAAGCCTATAAAAGCGGGTGCCGACACGGGTGCATCCCCACCACTGTGTTCTGAATGCACGTAGCAAATTGTCACTCACGTGCAAATTGCGTACCTACACGGCTTGCATTCGACCAATAATGACCACAGCGTGCTCCGCCTGGGCGAAAGCTGAGCCCCATCACATCCATAGGATGCAGACCCTCCAAAACCGTTTCCTTCGAATGGCAACGGGATCCCCCTGGTATGTTAGGAATGAGATCCTCCATCTCGACCTCAAAATCCCTACTATTGCCCAATATAGAGCCACAAATACAGCCGCCATTAAACTATCCTTGGTTGATCCAGCCTGTCCCACCTTGCTGTCCTCCCCCCAGCGACGCCCTAGCCCGATGTTTGTACCCTCAGGGGGTGCCCATCGCGAGCGTTCGCCTAGTATTAATTAGTTATAGTTTGCACCCCTGGCTGGAGGCTTTAAGTTAGTAGCTTATGGTAGTCACAGGAAAGTCCAGTTAAGTAGCTACTACCCTCTTCAAAGGAACGAAAAAAAGAGTGCATCTCCTTTCGATCGACGACCACTACAGCGCGCAGACCTATTTGACATCAGGTGTCAACTGTATCGCGAGATTGTTTTTCTCATTTATCGAATTGTTGCATTTATTTTATTACTTATGTTGTGAATCGTATTAATTACTTGTATAACTGAAGCACAATAAAGTTGTGTTGTAATGTATTTTTTTTAAATTGAAATTCCATTTCCGATCGTAGATTATTATAATTGCCGCAAATTAAATTATGATAAGCATACAACGAAACAGCGCTGCAAATTGCAAAAAATACATTTTGAACTTCACATTGCCGCCTTGACGGATCCCTTAAAAAACTTGAGATCCGCATCCAATCAATCTGCCTAGCCTTTTGCCTCCTACGTTGGGGTCGGCTTCCAGTCTAACCGGATGCAGCTGAATACCAATGAATGCAATGCTGAATGTATTTACATGGAGCGACTGCTTATCTGACTACCACTAACCAGTATCAGGGTAATACGAAACCCCTTGATAGCTGGTTCTCAGACTTTCGGGCTGGAAGCCCTGGATTGCACCAGGGCTTCTTAGATGCATCCGCCATCGAGACAGTCTTCACGCTCAAACAAACCAGCAACTCAATAATGATGCTCTAAAAATGTCTACTCAAGATACAGAACTACTGCAACGACATTCTGCGTCAGAGCAAAACTGATCATGACAGGAAAGAGTTGTAAAAAAACAGAAAAAAACCAATGACCCTCAAGGGACGATCACAATCATGACCGCGCGGTACCGCGCGGAACTATTAAGAGTGTGGTGCAAGATCTTGCATACGTCACTTGTGGGTAATCCACTACCTTCTTCAAAACATCGCAATGGGTTGCTACTCATTATACACTAACAAATTGATTCAGTCGATGTTTTAAATCATCGACAATTTCGTGCTTGTTAGTAAGTGTTGAATTGAAACTGAACTTCGAATTATTCTGTGCCAAAAAGCACACTATCACCTGGCATCGTGTCCGACAGAGATAGTATCAGTGATGAGCAGTAAGATGCTAGTCTACACGCACAACTTCTAGTTCACACGCACACAAACACACCGTTCCGAAATCATTTAGTAAAAAAAAAAAAACTTTACTTCAGGCCTTTCCGTCCATTATGTTGTTAGTAATACACACTACTTAAAAGCTATGTTAGTAAAAATGTAAGTATATAAAATTTTAATTCATAAATCTGTTTCACTCACGCACACTGACACACAGACGCACCGGGTACATGCACATGATGCACCCAATGCGCCATAATGGCGCAACACGGCTTATCACTAATGACCTTCAGAATGCCGTTGACGGTCCCACGCACTCTGCGCATCATGGACGCAATCCTTTTTTTTTTAGGATGGTATTGAAACCATCAGTATGTGCTTCGGCAAACATTCCAGATGCACTGCAGTAACGTGGAAGTCCCAACAACATTCTGAAGGCATTATTATATTGCACTCTGAGGGCGTTGTATGCCTTTTTGAACCCACAGCCCAACACCAGCCCGTAAAAAAAGTCGAAATATCCATTGGATAATCAAGTTTCATGAAAAACCACTGCATAGATCAATTAAAAACAAAGTTTATTGAGCTGTGTCGGTGCCAACTTTGTTTTGGAGATTTCACATTTCTTTCATTACTTACTTACGCCCAAAGTTGCGTTAAAATTTCCAAACAAAACGAATCTTTTTGGCTCATAACTTTTAATAGGTTTTTTTTACCATTCTGTTTCCGCACATACAACATTGATAATGAGACAAAACGATATAGATAGTTGTGTGATGCGTCATAGTGGCAGTAACGCGGCAGTCGTCGTCCGAAGACAAACTAAATCTGTATAATTGCACGCATAGATGGCGCCGCGTACACAGATGAGTTGAACTATCTGTATCAAGTTTAACGTTGGATGTACAATGTCAAACAGTAGAGAAAAACGCCACCTTGTTAGATGTTTAGAGCATATCCATGTGGCAGCTCAGATCTAAAGTACATCTGTCTCGAGATACGCGCCCTAATCTATAATGCGTATTTAATTAGGAAAACTGAAAATATGAGTTACTTTTAATGGTCCTATACTATTTATTTCAAAGTAAAAACTCTATTAGACTCAAATTGCATCATATTGGCATCAAGTTACACTTCTCCCAACAATGACAATGTCGTGAGTATTTTATTAATATAACTGAAAATATTTGTGCTTCTTACGCCCTTATCTTGTCTATTTGATAGTTTAAACACTATCTGGATTCAAGTAACGTCACGTTGGCGTAAGTGGCATAGTGCGATATCAAGTCACACTTTACTATAGCAATGTAACGACTATTTTATCAATAAAAATGAAAATATCAGTTTTTCACGGCCTTGTTTATGTCATAGTGTAAACACTATATTTTGGACTCCATGTTGCATCATGTTGGCGTAAGTTGCATAGTGTGAAGTGACATTAAGTCACACTTTCTGACGGGGTCCACTAGGATCGATGCCTGCCTGGATCGCGGGAAAGTCTGAAAGGGATATCTTGGCCCCTGGCAACGTACAGGCAACTGAAGGAACACGGGTGAGTTATAGTCAGTAACAGTCTGACACGCCTTCCTGCTCCGCCTAGAGGAGAAGTTATTTGATAATTTCCCACCCAAAAAAAAAACAATTTGCCATATTAACTATTATTTGTATGGAAGTGCTCTACACATCTAAAAAGGTGGCGTTAGTGTTCAACAAAAAAGGCACTTAAATTAGGCATAGCGTACGGAATAAATATTAACTAGTCCTTAATACCTAAATTGAACCAACACATTTAATTAATTCACTGAATAAATAGCTATTGGAAGAAAACCGTAGAAGAGGTATAAATTATTATAACCCCAAACAGCTTAAGGGCGCGTTTGCAAATCGGACATAATAGGGATGATGCCTGGGTCAAAAAAAAGTAATTCTATTTAGTCCGTCAGTCAGATAATAAAAAAATATTAGACACGTATTTTTTGCTTTATCATATTAATAAAAAATGACTGTGGGGGTTGACACGTCACAAGTATGTATACAATCTACATACAAGTGACGTCATGGCACATTATAACTCAATGTATCGCCGTAATCTTTTGATAACGTAAAAAAAGAAAAAATACGTGTACGTTATTTTTTCATAATCTACATTACGGACACAAAACATTTTTTTAGTCATCATCCCTATTATGCTATTTTCCGGTTCATTTTGTGACAAAACTAAACGGAATCAAATATAACTAATAACTACCACATATAGATTGGTTAAAACTTAAAAAAAAAACTTTTTGTTCAAAATTATAGTTTAATATAATAATTATAACAAAGCGGCGCTATGTAAGTATTAGCGTCACGGCGCGCCTATATAAACATAGCAAACATAGCAACCAGTGGTTGCCAACCACTCACATAGGCATGGTAAATCGCGCTGAACTATCGCCAGCCGTGGAGCCTTCGCGGACAATTCGAGATATCCCGATTGCCAAAACATTCACTCTACGCTCCGCTGCCCTACACGCAACAACGGTCCACGCAAGCAGCTTCTATTCTCCATCAAGAATTGTTTCAATTAAGTATTCTTCTGTCTCACCGATGGCTTATGAAGAAGTCAGTCTATAAAAACACATTTTCACTGCACCACTGCAAATAATTTTCATTTTCACGTCTGTGCACTGCTATTGCGGGCCAGTTCTAATCAATAGATACCTACTAATTTATAAATGTTCCAGTTTTTTATTTTGGCTAGGTACTTACTAAGTTGTAGTTACCTAACTATTTTGCCGTTAGCCATTATAAATGTTTACTGTGTAGGTATTGGATTGATAGATAGTCAGGCTACTTAAATAAAAAACAAAACCAATTAAAAAAAATTTTGTTGAGCATCGTTTTGAGATCAAAATAACAATGTAAATAAATACAAAAAATGCTCTGTCAAAAAATATATTTCAAAATTTGAGATCAAAAATGAATGTGCTCTGACTTTGGTAATACAAAGAAACTAACAAAATAAATACTAACTTTAGCACTTAGGCGTAAGAGACCATTTCACTGATTACCTTTTATCAAACTATAATATAATATAAATAATAATTCTTATTTTTGTACCTAATAAAAATCATAATTTCGTCGCGCGAATACACGATCGTTTGAACTTTTTCTTCGATGAACCTGAGTGCGTGGTCGCGCCAACAGAGGGCGCATTCCGATTTTCCGAACAGAAAGTGACATAATGCACGCGACGCCGACGGTCGCTTTTAAAGCGGCTAGACAACCGCTGGATCTCGAAGCATGAAATTTTGCACAAGAGTTCCTTCCATAGCAAAAGAGCAAGCAAGGATTTTTTTGAAAATTCATGCCAATGCTAAACAGAGAATGAAATTTTGTATGGAGCTTTGTCATTTTTGCCGATGGGACATCCCATTGGGCACGCGGCTTGTTGTCAAATGAAAAATATCGATAATTTAATAAGTTGAATAGTGATCAAATCAAAACACTCAATTTGTAAGTTGCATTACAAATTGTCACCCACACGGCACAGGTCGGTTTTCCGATCCATTTGTATACATTTTTATCAAATACATTTGAAACAGACCATATTGTGTCAGTCATTGGTCCACATACCTAATGCAGTAAAAGTGTTGCCCGTTTAGGGCCGCCTGAGGGATCGAATCCGGAACGAGGTGATCCGGCAGAGAACCAAAGTTGTCGGACATAGGACACCGAATAACTAAGCTGAAGTGACAATGGGCCGGCCATATTAGCCGTAGAACAGATGACCGTTGGGGTAGACACACTGTGCATCGACAAACGTATGGTAGGACGCCCTCAGCCTGGGTGGAGCAACGATGCCTGGGCCTCAGTCTGGATGAGAGTTGCCGAGAATCGAGGTGACTGATATGTGATTAGAGAGGCCTAATGTCCAGCCAGCAGTAAACTGGCTGACTGCTGTAGGCTAATGATGATGAAGAGGAGGAGAGCGTTCATTGTCAATAAAGCACCTTTTTAATTGTCTTAACTTTCCAATTTTGGTTTTTTTCGTCGTGCCTTGTCCCTTTTTTCAGCATCAGATTCTCTTTTCAATTTTTGTTTAGCTCCCATTATAACAATAGGAAAAATCGTTCTTAAATCTTTTCCAGAGATATTGTCGAGTCCAAGCCCCTTCGAGTCTTCACTTTGAAATATGTGAATAACTTCGTAAGTGTTTGCTTCTTTCTTTGCTTGTTCAGTTTCTTTTCCAATACATGCCGCTCCTAAGACCTCAATCCGAAGCTCTTGGGCAGTTTTTTTTCTAAAAAAACAGCAAAATTTATTTTTATTGATAACTATATGTATACATGACGGGATTTGCGATCTACCACGACGTTGGGTTTTAAGTGTCTGTACGAACTCATGTTTCATATTTACGGCAAGGCCATAGTGATCGCCAGTGGGCCGTTAATATGAAACTTCTATTTATTATTTTTCGGCTTTCTTCAGCGTCGACACTATCATTCAATACTTGTGTGACAATATATTTCTGAAGGTAGATGGTATACGCAAACAAGACAAAAATCGAAGAGGTAATTACTGTATAAGAGTTACGTTTCTTCACATGAATATTATTATTATTTATAATATAACTAGCTTCTTCCCGCGACTTCGTCCGCGGAAAATTTCTTGTTTTAACATTAGTTATATCCTAGTTCCCATTAGTGAGCGAATTTTTGGAATCGGTTCAGTAGTTCCAAAGATTACCGAAGTGATCTTGTCTGCTCAACTTAGTCGCCTTTTACGACACCCTGCGTCGCGTTGTGATGGTGCAATGGCATTATATATTTTTAATCCGTCACAACATGGATAGTAAGAACATTATCTTACTACTATTATAAATGCGAAAGTTTGGATGGATGGATGGATGTTTGTTACTCAATCACGCCAGAACGGCTGAGCACATGCAAATTTTTATCCCGGAAAAATGTACGGTTCCCGTGGGATAATTTCCGACATCCACGCGGGTGCAGCCGCTGGCAAAAGATATTACACTATATACAAAATACAAACCATCATTTAAAAATGTAAACGTTAATAATATAAAATTTAAGTGAGGTAACTATTTAATTTAAAGTTCTGTATACAATGTTTGAGGTTGTTTTATTTTCTTGTAACAAAAAAATTACGTTATGCACAACGCCATTATTTATGGGTAAACGTATAAAACGTCCGCACAAAGCATGTAGGAATGAAAGTTGATTTTGCGTTTAAGTAATTTTAAAGTATCTCGGAAAAAATATGACCAACTGACATACTGTAAAGGGCAAATCTTATTTCTGTGATGTCCTTGTGATTATAAAATAAGTTAATTTGATAAGAGTTGATACTTTGTTGTTTAAATAATCATCCAAACAGAAGTAAGTCGAAAATATACTTTTTTTTTTAAACATAAAATGAAATATAAAAGTTGAATAAAATACAAAAGATAGGAATATGGTGTCGCGGACTTTTTTGTAGAAATAATTAAAGCAAACCAGGTTGTCATACATTGCTTTAAATTTTAAACAACTGTTTAGGCAGTGCATGCATACCTGGGAAAGCCTGGGTCTTGGCCTCAGAGGCTCTCGGGCCTCGACTAAGGGGGGGCAGTTTCCACTTCGTTGGAAGACGGGGAAACTGGTCCTCATCAAGAAGCCGGGGCGCCCTGCGGACTCTCCGTCCGCTTACCGGCCCATCGTGCTGCTCGACGAGGTGGGCAAGTTCTTTGAAAGAGTAATTGCAGACCGCCTTGTCGGGCGGCTAGTGCAGGTGGGGCCAGATTTGGCGGAGAGCCAGTTTGGTTTCCGCAAGGGGCGCTCCACGGTGGGCGCCATCATGCGCGTGCGAGCCCTCACGACGGGGGATGTGGTGGCTCGGGGTGGGGTCGTCTTGGCGGTATCTCTAGACTTCGCCAACGCCTTCAATATCCTGCCCTGGAGTTGCATCAGGGAGGCACTCCGGTATCATCGGATGCCGACCTACCTCTGTCGTGTGGTCGAGGCCTATTTGACGGACAGAGCCATCATCTATCCCGGTCACCAGGGAGAGTGGAACCGGCGAGAGATGTCGTGTGGTGTCCCACAGGGATCGGTCCTGGGGCCGCATCTGTGGGACATTGGATACGACTGGGTGCTGCGCGCAGACCTCCCCAATGGCGTCAGCGTAGATTGTTACGCTGACGACACGTTGGTCCTGGCGGCGGCCGAACTAGCGACACACGGGGTTGCGACAATCGTGGCCAGAATCCGGCAGTTGGGACTCGAGGTGGCCTTGCACAAGTCCGAGGCCATGTGTTTTCATGGTTCCTCGGAACGCGCCACCGTCGGGTTCCCAAATAACGGTAGGAGGGGTTCACATCGGCGTCAAGTCGACGATGAAGTACCTGGGACTCGTCCTCGACGAGCTTCGTGGAGCATTTCCGACGTTTGGCTCCCAGACTGGAGTGGGCCGGGGCTGCCTTGAAGCGGCTCCTGCCCAATCTAGGATCGTGCGGTCCATGGCCCTGTACGGGGCACCGGTGTGGGCGCGTTCATTGAGGCGGCGGCCTGCCTGCCGGTTGAACGCGTCCCAGAGGGTCATGGCCACCCGGCTGGTCCGGGGATACCACACGGTCTCCGGTGAGGCGGCGAGCCTCGTTGCCGGATTGCCGCCATGGGATCTGGAGGCAAAAGTCCTCGCGCATATTTGGGAGTGGCGCGAGGAGGCGAAACGCCGGGGCTTGACTCCGATGCCGCGAGAAATCGCGGCACAGCGGACAGAGCTCCGACGGGATCTCATGGCGACATGGAGAGTGCGATTGTCGCAACCCAGTGCTAGGCACGCCACTATTACGGCGATAAGTCCCCTCTTTGAGGAGTGGCTGGAGAGGCGCCACGGAGTCCTCACCTGACGCAGGTCCTCACCGGACACGGCTGTTTCGGGAGGTACCTGTTTCGGATAAGGCGGGAGGAAACACCCGGGTGTCATCACTGCGTGGATCGCCCGGAGGACACGGTGGAGCATACGGTGGAAGTATGCCCGGCTTGGGCAGAGCACCGCCGTGTCCTCGTGGAGGTGATCGGTGGCGGGGATCTCTCGCGTCCGGCCCTGGTCCAGGCCATGGTACGGAGCGAGAGGGCATGGGAGGCCGTCACTCCTTCTGCGAAGCAGTAATGCTCGCGAAGGAGGAGACGGAGCGTGTGAGGGAGAGGCAAATTTCGCGCCCTCACGCCCCTAGCCGCCGCAGGAGAAGACGCCCTGGGCGTCGGGAATCGATTGCCGTTTCCCGGCCACCGTAGGCACGGACTTGCGGACGGTGAGCAATGGGTAGCTCGCCGTCCGGTAAGGACCAAGCCCGGGTCGACGGCGCGTTGTGTTCCACGCGCGCCTCAAAGAGATGTCAGCGAATGAAGGGGTCCGATGAGACCATTGCCTGCCGGGGTTGCGGGAAAGTCCGAAAGGGATACCGTGGCCCCCTGGCATTGCACAGGCAAGAGAAAGAACACGGGTGGGTTTTAGTCAGTAAGAGTCTGACACGCCCTCCCGCTCCACCCAGAGCGGGAGGAGTCATTTGAGGATTTCCCACCCAAAAAAAAAAAGGCAGCGCATGCAAATAATTCTGTTTTCGGAGGTATTTATTTCCGACTTGCTACACAAAAATTGTGATAGCTCGGCTATTATGTATGATATAAATATAATCTATAGCCTATAGCACTCAAGAATAATGTAGCTTTCTACCACTGAAAAAAAAATGGAATTGGTTCATTAGTTCGAGAGATTACCCCCTACATACAAACTTACAAATTTTACCTCTTTATAATATTAGTATAGATAGATATACCCGGGCCTTGTTTAAAATAAGCCCGGGTATTCTTAATTTAAGGCAGCTCCAACACCCACAGTAAGTTTGCTAAATATTTTCATTACACAGTAAGGTTTAATCACGAAACAGCACTCAAACGACCAATTATTTTCACGCATAACCTAAGACTATAAAATTATAACTGTACGGGCAGCAGCTCCGCACACTGAGATGTAGGATGTAGGTGGATGAATCACTCGGGATGTGTACAGGAAATAAAATCACTGTTTTGTGTCCGATAATGATTGATCATTTATTTAATAAAACAACGAATTATATAATGCCAAAAGTAGGTGGCTTGTGGCGGGCGTAATAGCTTAGTCAGCGAATGTACATAAATCGGTGAATTAGCAACTGCTTGATCAGGTAAAAACTAAAACAATAAATATCATGTGGCGATGCTCGTACATCCTGCCGACTATAAAAGTACAAATGTCCAGTAAAATGCATTATCCAAGGGTAAGTAAAGTATGTAAAGAAAGTTATTGGAAGGTTCTAGGTCCGTCGCTAACTGTCATTGGCGACGTTTCGCGATCCACCTTGCTGCTGTTAGGAAGATGTCTGGTGACCTCTTCTAGATCCGGGGTGTCTGCCTTTGCTTGTCCTTCCGTAGGGAGATGCCGTTCAGTAGGACTTGGGGCCATCTCAATCTCTTCCTTGTGCGCCTGCTTTCCTGTTCTGTTTCCTTGAGGTGTACGGAGACCGCGTGCTTTAATTTGGACGCATACCCATATGCTGAATATTGTTGCACAGGTTATCATACAGCCGTACAGGACGTAGTGATGTTGCTCCGCCTCCACGGAATTAACCATTTGTATGTCCTGTTGTTCTTTAACCAGCTCAATTTTTCTCTTAATACTCTTTAGTTGTTCTTCATGTGTTTCAAGTTCCATATTTGTTATATTTGTAATTTGACTATTGCTTGTTAATAGTTCGTTTAGATTTATCTCTGGTACGTAGATCTCTTGCTCATTTCCTAATTCCATGGTGCTTTGCATTTTGTAATGTGCATGAATCAGATGTTTATCGCCGCGCATCATGCAACCTGTAGCTAAGGTGATGATGCCTGTATTTTGTAGTGTCTGTGACGTAATTCCCGCAGGACAGAAAATGCGCATAGTGCATTCCTCGCAACACGTAAACAACCAAGCTCCCTTCCTGTGCAGTTTTTTCCAGTCATTGCTGCAATTCGATACCTTAGTGCGGCAGGTTGTTACTCCTCGATTGTTTATTATGCCTGCTTCGCACATTGTTGTGGCTGTTTTTATACTGTATATAGGTAGGTCAAGGTTGCATAGCAACAGCTGATTTGTGTTTACTTGTTCGCACGATGAAAGATGTTGTTGATCCAGTGGTATCATCATGTCTAGCTTCAAGTTAACGGCTATGTATTTGGTTGTTGGTATTATGTGAATCATGGAGGTTCCCTTTATGTTGCGGATTGGGATGACTTCGGTTAGTTCGTACTGTTCGTCTGCTACTAACGGGATTTTTACTTCGAATATGATGAAGTCTTCGGTTAGTTTTCCTTGCACACTTGCTAGTTTATACATTTCCCGGATACACTTGAACTTGTTTGAGCAAGGGAGAGATAATCCTTTTGGGACTTGTCCTGCTATGATGTTCAACTGTTTTTCGAACGCATCGGGTTTCAACAGGTGAGTGTCGACCTTGCCGTGACGAAGATCTGTAACTAGGCTGATCAACATGTCTTGTATTCTCCGCAAGTTTGTTATCATCATGTTTGCGGCAAGTGCAGTAGCAGTAAGGAACGTTGCTTGGTCTTGTTCGGTTTTCAGTTGTTGGAGCGAGTCTCTGAGACTTTTGTTGATGACAATGAACTGCCGGTTCATTACTTGCTCGTTCCTCTTCAGAAGGTTATATTCCCCTTCGATTATTGAAGTCTGTTGTTTGTACAGATTGTACAAGTGGTCTTCATTGCTGTGCAGTAGTTTGATGTCGTTGTTGTATTTTTCGGCGAATTTGTCATCAAGTACTCCAAATAGAGAGTTGGCAATGTTCCCAATTCCGTTTATGAAACCTCGCTTGCTACGTATTCCGTGGTCGGATTGTAGTACTTCGTTGTAGTGTTTGAGCTCGTTTAGTTCGTGCTCGAGTTGTGTGGATATAGTCAAGTACGCTATATTTCGTTGACAAAGTCCGTGTAATTGCTGGACGTATTGTTCAACGGCAGAAGTACTTTTCCAGTAAGTTGACATGTTGTAGTATACTACCAGTCTCCATTCGTCTTGTATTATCTGTAAGTCTGCGGCTTTGTCAAAGTATACAAGGCGGGTCGGGTCTAGAGTTGTTACATTGACGAGTTGTTGCATGGACGGTGTCACACACGTAACCATCAGTACTAGTAACGTGCTTAGGTACTTGAGGACGTTACAGCTGGAAACACCCTTCTGTGCCCGTCTTCTTGTCTTTTTGTTGTATCAGCGTACAGCCTCTCGCAGTACTCCTCATCGACAGTCCTAGACTGGTCGTCTGATATTATCTCTTCAATTTCCCAGAAACGAGAGATATCGCTAGTGTCCACCACGACATGACAGTTGAAAGTATTCGTATTTCCAACTAATACCCAGCCGAGCTTTGTTTGTTGTGCTATTGGTGCGTATATGTTTCCTCGAGTAATGTTGCTCATGACTATGTCACCATATACCCCAGCATCAAGTAGAATGTCAATCGGCCTTGATAAGTTGAATTGTGGGTCGGCCAGGTTAATGTTTTCTATGTGAGGCCAATCTTGTTTTTCGAAGGAGTAGTTAGGCAGGTTGTTGAGTAGTTTAGCCATTACTAATGCCGGCGTTGAAAACTCGTAATCTTCGTAAAGGGACTTACAGTCCAACTGAACGGTCCCGTTGCTCTGGCTGGCAAATGCTCCGATCCCTGACACAGTTGAGTTGTGGTTGCGTCGCGGAAGCCCAAGTCGTTGCACAGCCGATTCTGTTATAAGGTTCAGTTGGGAGCCTTGGTCCAGAAGGCATCTAAGTACGGTGTAAGTTCCATCTGCAGCCTTTACTTTAAGTTGTACTGTAGCCAGTAAAACTTCGTTAAAATTTCCTGACACGTGATTGGTTTTTCGCTGCATGTTGTTGTTTGTCACGCCTTCGGCCATTTGGCTTGACGACAGTGTCGCTGACGTAGTATCGCGGACTAGGTCATGTAGCGTGGTGTGATGTGCGCCGTTACACACTTTGCATCTTTTCTGCGAGTTGCATTTCTTTCCGTTGTGCGGATACATGCAGTTTTTGCAAATGTTAAATTGCTCAATTGTCCTAATTTTTATGGCTGGCGTCATTTCTTGAAACTCTTTACAGTAGAGCAAGATGTGACTTGTTTTGCAAACTGGACAATTTCTGTCGGAGCTTGTATGGTTTGCTTTGGGGTAGCGTCTGTATCTGTTGTACGCATCCCTTGGTACTGTTGTCATCGAGGCCCCTTTATTTGGGGTGACGTCGGCATCTGTTTGTTTGTTGGGTTTACTTGTTTTCTTCACTACTGACTCCAGCGCCGTGAACTTCCCTTCGATGAACTGGATGAATTCCTTGAAGTCGGGAAGCCCTCTTGGATTTTTCCTCGCCTCCATGTAGTCAGCGTAGGTCTGAGTGTCTAGTTTTGCTGCCAGAATGTGCACCAAAATCGGGTCCCATGTTGCCGTGTCGATGCTCAAGTTACGCAACGCGTGCACGGTTTCGAGACTGGTGTCGTGTAGGCGCTTCAGCTCGTACGCGTTTTGATTTTGAATCGTAGGTTGACTCATCAAAACTTGCATTTGCTTGGTGAAGAGCATCTGCAAGTTATTGTACCTATGGTGGAGGATTTCCCAGCAGGAGTCGTAGTTGCTCTCGGAAACAGACAGATGTTGCACCAGGCGCTCAGCTTCTCCTTTTAGCTTCCCTTTCAGGTGTTGCATCTTCTGCCCCTTCGAGAGGGAAGGGTTATTATGAATAGCCGCGATGTATAGATCGAGGAATGTCGGCCATTGTGTGTAGTTTCCAGAGAATATCGGTATTTCGATCCTTGGCGCACTATCCCGTTGTTGGACAGCGTGGTTGAGTTTGCGGTTGAGACCTCGCTTTGTGCACTCGTATGTTTCTTCGTACTGCGAGAACTCGAGCTCGTAGTTTACGTCGCTACCGACGAGAACGTTGTCGAGCTGCCAGTGCACTTCGTCAATCGCCCTCCATCGCGATTCGAGTACCCTAAGCTTGTCTTCTATCTCCCATTTCTCAATAATGTCAGCAGTACGCAAGTTGCTGACGAAACGTGAGAAGGCTCTAAAGTTGGTTGCTTGTTGATTTTTTAGCTCGTCCGATCTCGATAGGACTCCAGTGTTCTTGTTCTCTTCTTCTGGGCGACTCGCGAGTTCCGCAGTGCTTGTTGACCATGTTTGCAGCTTATGTTGTATGTTTGAGTAGTTCGACTTGACCCTGTCGTATACTTTTGTTGTGTAGTATATGTCGGTCTGGTCTATGGCGCCCTGTAGCACGCCATGATTCATTTCGAATTCGTTCCAGTGCGCCTGGAGGGTATCCAGTCTGCCCCGGATGTATGTGGCGGTTTTGCGGTCAGGGCCATCTTTTCCGAAGTTGACACCAATTTTTCGGATGCCCTCTGCGATGATTTCCTGCCGCTTGAGAAGTTCTTGTTGCCTGGCGTCCATAATTGTTGCACGAGTATGTATGCGTGTAGTGGATGGACGTTAGCTCTGTTGACTTCACTGTTGTATTGTTGTATGTAGTTCCCGAACCACCAAATGTTGATGTTTCCCACGGCGATCGCAGGGTCCGAAGGAATCTCTCCGTACGATATTGTGCGCCTTCTCAATCTGACTGGGGCGATCCGCTTGTGGAAGACCAGTCAAACCGATTCGCTATCGTAAGTAGAAACACTTCGTACCTGTGCGACTTGCAGGACTGTTTGCTCCAGTAGTGGCGATCCGGCTCGAAGGACCATAAATGTACGGGCAGCAGCTCCGCACACTGAGATGTAGGATGTAGGTGGATGAATCACTCGGGATGTGTACAGGAAATAAAATCACTGTTTTGTGTCCGATAATGATTGATCATTTATTTAATAAAACAACGAATTATATAATGCCAAAAGTAGGTGGCTTGTGGCGGGCGTAATAGCTTAGTCAGCGAATGTACATAAATCGGTGAATTAGCAACTGCTTGATCAGGTAAAAACTAAAACAATAAATATCATGTGGCGATGCTCGTACAATAACCTTGTCGGCCCTTAGGTAAGAATTGAATGCAACATCTGCCTCGGGATACTAAAATATTGCACAATACTGATCCTACACGGTGCAATGAAACATTATGAGCAATAAAATAATATTAACTCGCTCAAATTTTTGTTTTATTGCTTGTTGTTGAGCAAAAGGTTCACGGCCTCGAGCGATGCGACTTCCGCCAAGCCACACGCGCGCGAGTATCCTGTTTCCGTCGGTCGCTCCATAATTCGCGTCGTGGTCGTGGACCGCGGTGGCTCATGGCATGCTGCAAATAACTGCTTTCATTTGTTTTTTCGCAGTCGCGGGAGCAAGACGCGTGACGCTTGAGTGCTTAGCTCATGTCCACGAGGAAAAAGGCTCGTGAATGCGACCGGATAACATGTTATCAAGGCCATCTTACCTATTTTTAATCATTTCTTTTGGAATGCGTTTGTCATTCTTGAACTCTTCCGAAGCAAATACACCAAATGAAGTGAGGATGTTGCTTATTTTTTGTTTGCCTAACGACCAAACCTCATTTTCAATTCTTTTCATATACTTCATCAAATTTACGAAAGCCTCGCCGGAATCCTAAAAAGTAAATTGTGCTTTTATTAAGTATTTTGTAGTTCGCATTTTTTTTTTACTTTTTTTTTTTCAATTCGCAGCTCCGTATTACATCGTTTTTCGTCAAGCTGGAATTTGGGACAGTTATGGTAATAAAATTCCTGATTATTCGAATTATTAAAATCATCATCAAACCAGCTTTTATTGCTGTTGATGGATCTTCTGGCGCGTGGCCCAAAATTATAACTAATGCCGCCATCTTGTTTTATTAGTACAATTTCTGTGACAATTTCACAAATCACAACCTACGGCACCCCTCTGTCAATGTCATTCAGACGCCTATAGATCCTTGTAGCACTCTACTACGGCTACTTTGGACCGTCATTTCTCGGATTTGGATCGGGTGCAGAGCTTAAACGCGCTAATAATGCTCCATTTCTTAACTTTTATAGCTTAAAACACTTACTATGCTTGGCTTCGGAAATGTATAATTAATGTTTCGACCATACAAAACGTCAACTGCAACCAATTTGATTTTAATCGCAGATTTTTCTTGTTTGAACAAGGGAAACATTTGATTTTCTTTTAAGAAGCAACCAAATGTTATGTTCTGATCAAGGTGCGGCTCAATCCAGCACTCGAGTAGAGATTTCATCGACACTGCATCGAATTCTGAAAAGAATGAAGAGAGATAATTATTATAGAGCAATAATTTAATTTAATTTATGCAATTTACTTTCGCCAAAACTAAACCTACCGTAATAAGCCTTAAAGCACATTCCTGTGATGACCCCAGCAAAAGTCTTCCATGCTCATGTCTTCCAATCACACAAAAAAGACAACGAAATACCTGGGTGTGATTCTGGATGAGGGACTTAGCTGGCGTCCACACATTGAACATACTACCTCCCGTGTTAGGAAACTTATATGGGCGTTCAAGAGACTGAGGCAAGTGGCCGACTTTAAACTTCTCCGTGCGGTGTATCTAGCTCTAGCACAGTCAATCATAGGATACTGTGTCACGGCATGGGGAGGTGCTTGTAAGACCTATATGATTCACCTTGAGAGAGCTCAAAGATCTCTGTTAAAAGTCATGACCTTCAAACCGTACCAGTTCCCTACAAAAACCCTGTATGAGAGTTGTCAGGTACTTACAGTGAGACAATTATACCTTCTCAATCTCATAATAACACAGCATGTAATTACACCGGTAAATCACACAATCCAACACAAGAGAACTATCACCAATGTATGTCGCGCAGTCAAATGTAGGACCGCATCTGCTCGACGACAACGCCTATACCTAGCTACTTATATTTATAATAAAGTAAACAAAGATCTCAACATCAACCCACTAACAAAAAATAAAACTAAGATAAAACTAAACACATGGCTCCAAACACTGGAATACCAACAGACAGAAAACATACTTAAAGAACAATACTAATTAGTAAAGTAGGCAAACAAATACTCATATATGAAGGCACAGGATCAGATATATTGTAAAATAAAAGAGGTTCTTTAAATAATAAGAATTTAGATTTTCTTATAAATTATTTAATCAATTAATTTTACACGAAACTATACTTAATCAGTTTCAAGACACAAATAGCCATGACACCCAGTAATAGCTCAGTTTACACAAAATAGTAACAATGTACAGAGAGGCAGAGTAACAATAATTGAGAGCAATACAACCTGTGCACCGGGCAACGCCTGAAGGTAGAATGCCATTTCGCCGCCGTGCGGACTCTTTTATACGGTAGTATTGTAGGTGGGGCAAAGACGTAGCGCGCTACGACGTAGCGCGCTACGACGTAGCGATCACTAACTCCGCCCAGCAGCGAGGAGGTGGGAGAATGTCGTAGCGCGCTACAGCGCCATAGTGCTACAGCGTAGCCCGATGCACGTGTTGTTTACAATGTGACGCCGACACGGCCATGCTGACGTGCGGACGTCCTCGCACGCTTAGCCCACAATGCCACATCTAGAACATGAAAAACTGATTAAGTACCGTTTGGTCATCCTGCTATTGTTTCTGGTCCGGTCTACTTATACCCTTCAGATATTTAACCACTTGGTCCAGTCAGCTATGACTCTACAAGGCTTGGTCCGGTCAACTTCTGACCCTCCAGATATTTGACCACTTGGTCCAGTCAGTTATGACTCTACAAGGCTTGGTCCGGTCAACTTCTGACCCTACAAGATCAGTCCCCTGCTCCGGCAATAGTTTTGCCCTTCAGGTGTATCCCTTCAGTTAAACTGGACCGGATCTAGCTAGGCCGAACAAATATCGTTCCTTTAGCTTAATTAACAAATAGCTCAATACTTTGGTTGATGTACAAGTGCTTCTGTTACAATGTTAATTGATTCAGGTCCAATAGATTCTACTGAAACAGCACGTAAACCAGGGTTTCTACAATATGCATTACTATGAGAACTGGTAGATATAGTGTCACTTTTAGCAGACATGGTATCACTATTGACAGAGGTATCACTATTGGCAGACATGGTATAGTATCACTATTAGTAGACTGAATATCATCAAAGTTAATATGTTGCCTAGTCTCGTGAACAAGAACCTCTGTGTTGTTATTATCCGCCGACACGTCATCCTCATCAAAATTTTCTGTGATTTCCAAAAACAATGACTGACCACGGGGTACTTCTCGCAAGTTTTCGTGAGAGTATTTGTAGACTCTATTGTTTCCATTAATGTGTTTTAATTCGTACCCATCATTTTCCAAAATAGCGGTTATTTTAAAGGGGCCTTTGCATTTACGGTCTAGTTTCGTTTGGTGTCTTTCTTCGCTTTTAACAAAGACAGAGTCACCTACTGAAAAAGGTTTAACTATAGCTTTACCCTTGTTAAATCGACCTGTGTCATATTGAGCCAACTTTTTATACTAGCAGAAGCATCGGATCGAATGGTTACGAGGTTTAACCTATCTTCATTAGGATTATTAGTAGATACTCTTGATATCCTTAATGAACTGCCCTTAATACCAAACATTAATTCCAAGGGCGTGAACCCTGTTATTCTACAACGAGTACTATTGAGAGTTAATTGGATGTCGCCTACATGATCTTGCCATAAGCTGTCCGAATATGTTTAAACTATAGTCAAACATACGCTGGGCCTGACCATTTGCCCTACTGGAACCAGTGGCTATAACATGATATGATTATCTTTACAAAAATTCTTAAATTCAGCATTGTCATATGACCTACCACGATATGCAACTATTCTTTTAGGACCGCCAAACAAGTTCACTGCATTTTTAAGTGATTTAATAGCATCAGATGCATTTGGGTTAAGGTATGCTCTTACAAGACGAATTTTGTAAAAACCATCAATAATCACGGAACAATACTCCTTACGCTCGCTTTTTCGGCTGAGTTTGCCAGTTAAATCCAAATGAATTGTATGCCATGGAATGGGCAATTTAGGGATTGGATATAGATGGTCCTGCTGGGCACCCGACGGACCTTTGGAAACCTTACAAACGACGCACGAATCTACTTTTTTTTTAAGTTTGAATATTTTTTGGAACCAATAAGGATCGTATAATTTATCGAGCGTTTTTTTTCATAACCATGGTGTTTTATTTCGCCGTGTCCATGATTAATCATTGATCAGGTTAAAGAGTGTGGCAATATTGGTAACCATTTAGTGGTTTTATTACGTTAGATTTTACGATAGTGTATGCCCTGTCTAATATCGTATGTGTGTGATATTTCAGTCGGCAAGTAATTTGAACAGAATTTGGAAATAATGTCTGATATTTCAGAATCACGTTATTCTATAGATAACCAACAAATTTGGCTGAACTAGAGAAGTTCAGCCAAATTTACAATTTTAGCTGGTTTATGAATAAAAGATGTGTCAGCATGATTACGTGAAAGAAAGACTGCATGTGCTATATTTTTTCCCTCTTTATAAATTATATAAAAAGTCATACGACTGCAAAATTGTCCACCACCTGTGTACTCTAGGTATAATGTTCTTTTTGGAATGAGAGGCCTTTAAGGCGTTACAGTCCGTAAAAACCGTAAATTTACGCCTATACAGGTAATGTTGAAAACGTGTGTTGTTCCACAGATTTAACTACGGCTAATGTTTCCAATTAATACGAATGATAACGACTTTCAGCACTTGTGGTTTTCTGACTAAAATAAGTGACAACATGAGGTACACTATTTTTTTTTTTTTTTTTTTTTTAGTATAACCCCATATCCTTCCCTTTTTGCATCAGTGTGGAGTTCGATGGGTAAAGGGTCAATTTTTTTTTTAACTGTCTCAGAAATGACATATTTTACTATTTTCTGATGTACATCATTATGTTCACAGGTCCAATTAATAGTAACCTTTTTGACCGCGGTTAGAGGATACAAAGGTTTCATCAATTTTGAGAAATTTGGAATTAATTGTCGAAAATATGTGGCCAGGCCTGTAAATTGATGAACCTGAGTAGCAGTGCTTGGAGGAGGGATATTTTTTAGGGCTTCAACCTTATGAGGACTTGGTCCAACCTCTCCAGAGGATATTACGATACCCAGATTAAAGTTAATCTATTTAAACGAACCAACCCTTCTTGAACGGTCTCTGATTCAGGAGGTTTAAGTGCCGTATTTATAGCCCTTTGAAAAACCTGTGGAGCGTTTCGTAAAACAAACGGCATGGTTAGGTACTCCGAAGGTATAACAAAAGCAGTTTTCTATAGACTCCTTATGGACGCAAATTTGTGAAATCCAGTGGCCATATCCAAATTAGAGAAGAAACAGGCCCCATGTAACTTATCGATTTGATCACTAATTAGTGGTAAAGGATAGCTGTCTGGTCGAGTATTGCTATTAAGTTCCCGATAATCAACACACATGCGATCGCTACGATCCCTTTTTTTAAATTAATAATATGGGACTCGCGAAAGGCGAAGAATTTTCTCGAATTATGAAAACATCTAGTAATTCTTGAACCTTGTTATTAACGATTCCTAACTCGGTGTAAACTTGTGTTGTCTTGTGTTCCTAAATAGCCTGTAAGGTCGCCTATGTACAGTTTTATTTGGATTTATGAGATCGATTTTAGCTCCTTGGTATTAATACGCGTAATGGGAAGATTTTGTATAAAATATGAGGAATATTTATTTCAATCAAAAGTTCCTTTTCTTTACCGGTAAGATCTGTGTCAATCGAATTAATGTCAAGAGGCATTTCCAATTTAGAGCTAAGATTTGAAATTTTATTTTTGGAAAAAGTTAAGGCATCGTTACTAACTACAACGGATATTCCTTGCCCCAAAATGACGCGACCTCATAATACGTTTTCATTGAGAAATTTGTCAGGCAAGACATGATATGATATGTAACATCGAGAAGACAGTTTTGTACCATGGTTGGGAATTTTATTTGGAGTGAGCAATTAACGTTATTAGAACCGATCGAATTACAATTTCTCCGAAATGGTGTTGACGGACGGGGCATTTAAGTGTACGATTCAGACGTATCTGGTTCTTCAATTCTTCTCTTTAATGAGAAGCTGCGCAGTATGTGGAAGAGTTGATTCTTATCGTTTATAACGACAGAATTGAGTTTAGGCCAAATTTTGTCATCGCACTGTGACAGGATAGATATGCCAAAACCGGTTAGTACATTTTCCGGTAAATTCGCATTCCTGCCTCGACTTTATTATCAATTTGAATTTTGATAATTAAATCAAAATGATCTTTAATTGTCATGGATTTGGAAAATTTAAAGACCAGAATTTCCTTAACAACAACCATTGAAATATTATCTGGCTTGATTTTAACGCACACCAGTTGATCATGTCAGTTTCAGGTGCATCAGGATCGAAAGGAACCAGCATTGACTGCGTACTGGGTGTCATGTAGCTAGGTGTCATACTATCTGCAATTTTTTTTTTTTTTTTTTAATAATTGATTCCATACTAGCCGAAAAAAATTACATTTGTTCCTGTATTAAATTACTGGCAGGTGGGAGTGGGTCTGATCCCGCTTCTGATGAAGGCACAGGATCAGATATATTGTAAAATAAAAGAGGTTCTTTAAATAATAAGAATTTAGATTTTCTTATAAATTATTTAATCAATTAATTTTACACGAAACTATACTTAATCAGTTTCAAGACACAAATAGCCATGACACCCAGTAATAGCTCAGTTTACACAAAATAGTAACAATGTACAGAGAGGCAGAGTAACAATAATTGAGAGCAATACAACCTGTGCACCGGGCAACGCCTGAAGGTAGAATGCCATTTCGCCGCCGTGCGGACTCTTTTATACGGTAGTATTGTAGGTGGGGCAAAGACGTAGCGCGCTACGACGTAGCGCGCTACGACGTAGCGATCACTAACTCCGCCCAGCAGCGAGGAGGTGGGAGAATGTCGTAGCGCGCTACAGCGCCATAGTGCTACAGCGTAGCCCGATGCACGTGTTGTTTACAATGTGACGCCGACATATATAACCCAAAGTCAAGCCACCAAGAACAATCGCTCACACTCTCTCACACGCACGTATACATACATACACACCACACACACACACGACATAAACACACACACACACACACACATACACGACAAACACATACGCACACAAACCACTTAAGCGCTTGCATGCACTAATTTGGTTTCCTGCATGTTATTTTATTTTTAATTTTATTGCATAAATTGTTAATTTTCAAAATACGGGTGAAGACACTGACTCCTGTAACACAGGTTCCACCTAGCTCAAGAGTCAGGGCTTCAAATTAAAATGTAACAACTTTTTTATGTCAATAAAACATTTATTTATTTATTTATTAATATTTATTATTTAATTAGTAGTGCTTATGTATGGAAGTGAATGTTGTGTGAGGCAAAAGAGGCATAAATGTAGAAAGAATGCTGTGGAAATGCGTTTCATGCGAAGCATTTATTGTGTAACCATTTTTATTTTATTTATTCGGGAAAATAAACAGTTATACATTAAAATCTTACACTAAGTTATAAATATACAAGGTTTATAAATGTATAACCTACGACATTTTCCACAACATATTAAATGTTATGTCTAAAGCGCGCTATTCTAAGATTTTAAAACAGAAAAGTCGATAAAAGTGAACTTAAGCATAGACAAGCATGCAAACAACAGAAAAAGAGAGAGAGAATGAGCAAATATTGAACTATATAACTAAACTACCTAACTATTATATTCTAAAATTATTTTGTAGTTTTCTAAATTTTTGAGCAGAGACAAAGAAAAAGTCGATGTCTTCAAAGATCTTATTATATTGGTTGGTAAGGCGGCATAAGGGTGCTCGCAAGCCCGCGCTTGTGCGACAGGAACTTACTGCAAATAAAGGAACTATGAATGACGGATTGAGGAATGATCTGTTCCTCCAGATGGCGCTGACAAGTAAACACCGCTCAAAGTTGTGCTCGCGATAAAAATATATTTTTTAATTATCTAATCTCACCTCTGGACTGTGTATTGTACATAAAAGTGTAACTGGACATACAAAGTAGCAGTGACAGTGTTATTCTCGATGAATAGTGTCGGGATACTTAATAAATACTGAATATCAAAATACGTAAATAGTGACTTTAAACTCAAGAAACGAAGTGTTACGGTGCTTCAGGTTACCCCCTTTGCATATTTCTACAATTTAAATGCAAAAGTGTTCAAAAAGTTAACAATCTTTATTATCAATATTTACTAAATCGAACTTCAACCACAAAAGATTCGTTTTTTATTCAAATGATATCCCGCACTACAACACCATCTAGCACAATTCACATGAACTAATTTTAGTTTGTGTTGCCACCGCTTCAATAGTGCTACCAGAGTAAGATATCATTAGTCTGTAATAAATATTGAAATAAGCGACATCTATTGTGGTAACAAAGACACACATCGATAACGAGCTATAGGATTGACAATTTCACTTTGTTAATTACAACACACCTGGTCCCGTAGTGTATGTGACGACTTAGCAACTCAATGAACGACGTCATCGTGCGTTCGAATCCAGCGACGTCCAAATATTTTTGAAGGACTTTCAAATTTATACTCATAAAATATAATCTACCATTATGAGTTTCTTAGAAAATGTAATGGATAATATTACGTTTCGGCGGCGTGCACGCACCCGATCAGAACCTAATAATGATAACAGTGACATTATCTCCCAAACATTGGAGTGTACTGCAAACAGTATGCCAGAAATGTCAGACGACGAGGATGAAACGCAAATAAACATGTTTAGAAATGAGATAGAAAATCTTAAATCTCAATTAAAAAGCGCACATCAAGAAATAGAAGTATTGTCTTTGGAAAATAGTAACTTGAAGCAAATAAATACAGATCTATTAAAGAAAAATGACATTTACAGAAAAATTGTTAATAGCCCAGTTAAGCAGAAAGTCCAAACTCCGAAAACGAATGCAACTCATCGCACAAAGACAAAACAGACACAAACTTCAGAAACTACAGAATACCATTGTACATCTCAAGTTAAAATCGCTACTAGTACCAATAGCACTCAAGACACCTCATCACCCAACGGTATTACCGAAAAAAAACATTCGTCGCCGCTGGTAAAACATTGAGTAGTGAAACGTCTAATAGAATGTATACAATGAGCGAAAGAACTCATATCTGTAATTATAATATGTGTCACTATCGCACGCCTAAGTGTGGATTAAAGTATCTCTTGAACAATATTGACAAAAAAGTTCGAGACTTCACACACTCTGATTACTGTGTTATTCATATTGGCGAAGAGGATTTCAAAAAAACGCATAATTATATAGAACTAGTTACATTTACTCGCGAAAAATTACAGACATTAAGTCACACCAATTTTATAATATGTCTACCGACCTTTAAATATATGGATAACAGTAATATTATGTTTAACAGCCGTATAGATACTTTCAACAACTTAATTTACATGGACGTAGAGACATATAAATATGCGTACATATTGGACTCCAATCTCAACCTTCCATATACCTATGAAACTTATAATCATCGTTACGGGAGTTTAAATAACAAAGGCTTAAATATTGTAATATCCGATTTGGCAGACCTTATACTAAACCTAAACGCCTTGAATGCCACTTACTTAGAATTTGATTATTCCCAGAAAAACCAAGCAGAGTTGGTAAATGTTACACAGTCACAAAATGAAACTCAGTTTTTTCTATAGTAGTTACCTTAATATTCTTCATCAAAATATAGCCGGACTAATTAATAAATCTGACGATCTCACTGTATGCCTAGAGGAGTTAACTGAGAAGAAGATACAGATTGATGTAATCTGCATTACTGAACATTTTATAATGTCTGGTTATGAACAATATCTTTCAGTACCCAACTATGACCTAGCTGCATGTTACAGTAGAAGAGATACCAAGAGAGGTGGCACATGTATCTTAGTAAAAAAGGGACATCAGTGGAATGATATTCCTGATATCAATAAATTTTCAAAAATATGTATTTTCGAGTGTTGTGCAATTGAATTAGGACAGTTGGATACCATTGTGATATGTTTATATAGAGTACCAAATTCAAACAATTTGGCTTTATTTTTTGATCATTTAAATAAATTGTTACAATACATACAAAGGAAACACAAGCGAAATATTATAATATGCGGCGACTTTAATATTGACATTTTGAAACATAATAATATCACACTTGAATTTGAATGCATTTTACTTAATTTTAATCTAAAATTAGAAATAAAGCAGCCTACTAGACTAAAAAGTAAGACGTGTATAGACAATTTTGCACATAATCTAGATAAAAAATGCAAATCAGCCGTAATAGATTTTGCCTTGTCTGACCACACATGTCAAATATTAAGATGTCCTATCAAACGTATCTGTTTACTAGATCACTGGTATATAAAACGACGTGATTATAGTAATGACAACATGAAAAAGTTCAAAGACTGTTTACATAAAATTTCCTTTTCTGAAATCTATGAAACTAACGATCCCGATGTAGCGTATAACTTGTTCATAGAGACCTTTACATTGTTTTACGACCTTTGCTTTCCACTTAGAAAAGTTACAATAAAAACATACAAAAAGCCTCACTGGGTATCGCGTGGCATCAGTGCATGTAGTAGAAAAAAGAGGCAATTGTTGTGGCGTTACAGGTTCAAACCAAATGAGATTACTAAAAAAGAATTAAAAAATTACGCTACTAGATATAAGAAAATTATTAAACTTACACAGTGCGCGCAAAATGCATACAAAATTAAAACATCCATAAACAAGTCGAAAACAGCCTGGGGAATTATAAATCAAGCTAAAGTAAATCTGCCAAAGAATTCTATCACAAATATTAAAATTGGAAATAAAACAGAAACGCATCCGCGACATATAGCAAAAGCATTCAATGATTTCTTCATTGATAAAATTAAGCCTATAGTCCGTGATGGCATTCCAGTAACATCTAATATTCCAATGTTAAATAATTCTATGTTTATGGCGCCAAGCACTTTCGATGACATACAAAATATAATTAAATCCCTCAAAAATACCAATAGCGTAGGACACGATGGTATTTCGACAAAAATCATTAAATATGTTTCCGACTCTATTAGTGTCCATATAAGTTATATTGTTAATTTGTGTATTACTACTGGTATTTTTCCACACCATCTCAAAACAGCTGTAGTTAAACCACTTTTCAAAAAAAATGATAGGGAAAACATGGAGTGCTATAGACCGATTGCGCTCATACCAATTTTTTCAAAAGTCTTTGAGAAATATATATACGAACAACTCTACAATTTCTTTGAAAAATATAACATTTTTACTGAGGAACAGAAGGGCTTCAGAAAAAATAAAACCATTAACATGGCTGTCTACGATTTGTTGAATAAAGTCATCACAAATGTTGACAGCAGAATACCCGTGTGTTCTGTATACTGCGACATGACCCAAGCCTTCGACTACGTAGACCATAAGATTATGCTTAAGAAGTTAGAAGCTTATGGAATTCGAGGAACCATACTTAAATTGATAGAATCATATTTAATAAATAGGAATCAATACGTGGAAATTTCAAAGATAGATCCAAAGAGTAAATCCGAATTGATATTTAGATCAAATAAACGCTTAATTAAGTATGGTGTACCACAGGGGAGCGTGCTAGGTCCCCCGTTATTTTTAATTTATATCAATGATTTACCAAAGGTAACCATTCATCATATGACACTATTTGCCGATGATAGCACAGTAACTATTAGTAACATTAACGAATTACAATTAGAAAATGAAATTAATAAAACTATTCAATCAATAATCACATGGCTAGATAATAATAATCTTAGAATAAATATTAATAAAACAAAGTTAATGTTGTTCAGTCAACGACCAAAGGCATCTAATATGATAATAGAACACGGTAGCCAAACTATTGAAAACGTAGGTACAGCAAAATTTTTAGGTTTAAATATAGACCAAAGGTTGGACTGGAAAGTACACACGGAGGAATTGAGCAAAAGAATAAGCAAAGCTGCTTATGCTCTTCATAAACTGTCTTCGATCTTAGGTACCGACGCTTTGCTCACTGCATATCATGGCATTGTTGGCTCAATCTTAAGATACGGGGTTATTTTTTGGGGCAACTCGTGTAATAGAGAACTAATCTTTAAGTTACAGAAAAGGTGTGTCAGAGCGATGTTTGGACTAATGTGTACTGATACGTGTAAGCCTTATTTCATCAAAAATAAAATATTAACCCTCCCGTCATTATACGTTTACGAGGTTGCGGTCTTTGTTAAAACGAACCCAAAGCTTTTCAAGAAGCTATCCGATACGAATACCCGAAGTCGACGGGATTATAGTAGATTATGTGGAAGAAAGTCCAATACAGCACTGATGCACAAAAGTGTGTTCTGCATGGCGCCAAATATCTTTAACCACATTCCGCCACACATTAAAGAATTAAATGTTAATTTATTTAAGAAAAAATTAAGGAATTTTCTAACTCAAAAAGCATATTATAGTATTTCCGAGTTTTTAACTGACAAAGTATTGATATAGTTTCATTTTTTGTGGTTTGTTTTTTGTTTTGTTCATTATTATTTTTATTTTTTTTATAATTAATCTGACTTGTGTGAAATATTATGTAGATTTTTTTTTTTTTTTTTTTTCAATCCTAATTACTTTGACTTTTTAATGTTTGTTTTTATATGAATTTCTATGACGAGTTATTGACATTATTCTGTAGTATATTAATTATTATAATTTTATTGACTAAGTTTTAATTTGACATGTAATTGCATTGAATAATGATAAATTTATAACTATTTGATATCTTAATAATAAAAATAACTTATGTGTTTATATTTGTACGCCGTTAAGGCAAAACATGACTGTGCTATAATTTTATATAACAGCTTGCATGCCATGTGTGTGTATACTTGTGTTTTGAACAAATAAAAATTATCTTATCTTATCTTATCTTATCTTATCTGCTAAGGCAACAATTATGCGGTTTAAAATAAAATGTAGTGACAAAATTTTAAAAGAGTATGCTTAAGATAAGATAAGTGAGACATGTTTGCTTAGACACTCACGCCCCTGTTTTAAGAGATCATTAAGTTGTTACTGTGGGAACAAGATTTAACTTACTGAAAGGGTGATGCTGGGTGGGTGATGGGCAATACCCATGACTTCAATTGCACCCTGTATGTAAACTAAGACACTACTCATGATACTATTTGCATTAAGGCTGGTTGGTCTCGTGGTCGCAAGCGGGACTGCTGAGCGTGGGGTCCTGGGTCCGATTCACGGGTCGGGCAAAGTGTTATTGAGTTTTTCCATTAGGAATTTCTTAGTAACAGCCCGGAGTTTGGAAGTTTTCGGTGTGATACCCCCGTGCCTCAGAAAGCACGTTAAGCCGTTGGTCCTGCGCCTGATCTCTCTCCGGTTGGATTGCCGTCCCATCGGACTATGAGAGTGAGGGAAGAGAGAGTGCACCTGTGTCTGCGCACACACTTGTGCACTATAATATCTCCCGCGCCGAAGGCTAGTCTCCGTTGAGATTGACCGCCGCCCATGGCCGAAATACGGTCTGGAGGACTATGTATTACGCAAATCAAAAATATTATTAATGCAAGTATGGGAAACCTTAAAAATGTAGTAAGTCTTTAGGGGCATGAGGAACAGGGTTTAAAGTTCACTCAACCACCGTGGACAAGGGAGGATCCTCCGACTAGATGGGTGTTGTGTCTGGCGGGCAACTGCCCAACTGTTGATGTCGGATAGTCTTATCTATGTCCTTCGCGCGGTAAACTCTAATTGCGCGATGCAGGATTTGTGTGACGTCATGTCTTTGATGCGTGGTTTGTATGTGGCGGTGTAACCGCTACAAGTCATATTGCAAAAAGCTATTATTGCAAATAAACACTAAAAATAATAAAAATAAAATACTTCATAAATACCAATACCTAAGTCATGAATAGAGATCGGATATTTTGATGCATATTTACCTAAAGTTGAGGTGTTGGCTATTATGGAAAGCACTTTTGTATCGAAAAAATCCCGGGAGTCCAGGATCGACAGATTTAGAGTTCTGATTCTAGAATTGAATGAATATTTACTTACGTTCAGGTGTTGGCTATTATGGAATGCACTTTTGAATCGATCGCAAAAATCTCGCGATTCCGGAATTGATAAATTTTGTACTTTTTGACTATCAAAATGCTAGCTACTGTTGTAAAGTAGGTTGCCAAATTGGCACAGCACACAGTGAAAAACAACTTGATGCCTTGAGTTTCATTAAAAAAAAATACGGTAGGTATATAATTTTTTATTTAGGTAAATATGCATCCGAATATCCGATCTCTAGTCATGAAGTATCAAAATATTAAAAGCGCAGTACAGAGCGGAAAGAAAAGTAGGTAAACAAACATCAAATAGTACTAATAGCTAGGTTCATTGCGGCCGGCCGGCACGCGGCATCAAAGAATAGGCTAAGACGACCGCCCCGTACTCTCTCCGTCCCGCTCTCCCTCACTCGCAAAAATACGAATATCACCCCTGCGCGAGGGCGGCCTCCCAAACCAGTGTCGTATTGACTGCGCATGACACATGTTGTTGATTTATGATTGATCCGAACCTAATCGCCGCACGCACCTCTCTCTTCTTACCCTTGGATTGCAGTGCATTAAGTGTTAATGGCTTAATTGTGAACACGATGCCTCGACCGCGTCATGTGCAGGCTAGGTACACAAACCAACAATACCTACAAATGGTTTTACTTTACAATGGCATAAGTTTATTACGAGCTCGTGAAATGTTCCATCGCCGCTACCAAGACGTCCCTATTCCTTCTCGGGGTCTCATTTTAAGAACGACGCAGAACCTGTTGGATTATTCGTCTTTTCACGTGCCAGCACATGCACAAGATACACATCGTGATTCCTGAACAATTATTGTAAATACTGTGATTCCAACTTTGTAAATACGCAAAAACTACGGGAAATTAATTTTTCATCACATCTATCCAAAAAGAGCTAGTTTGTTCTTCGTAAACAGGGACCAAAATAGCTCTTTGATCCCTAGGGAGCAAAATAGATTTGAATTTGGAATGTGGATATTGTTAGTAAAAGTTCCAATCACCAAAGAGATCAATCACAAACATTGTATGAACAAGTAACAGGCTGGCAAGAAAGAGAGAGAAAGTGTGAATTATTTGGTCAAAATGTAAATCCAAGATGGCAGATGCGAAAATTTTTAAAATTTTTCATCATGGGTATCGTTTTAAAGTCGATAAAGTTTGTGTAAAGTCGATAAAGGGGTCTAAACGTAAATGCAAGATGGCGGTTGCGAAAATTTTCTTTTGGTTTTAAATCATACGTGAGAGATGAGGGTCGACGTTTTTTTTCTCATAGAGGGTGATAAAAAGTAGAGTGTTCACCTCGGGAGCAACACTATTTTAAGCTCGAGTGACGTACTTTGAATTCCGCGCTGCATTCAGGATTCTACTTTAGAATCTCGATAGGCTCGGGATTCTACTTTAGAATCCTTCGCTCCGCTCTGGATTCAAAGAATCAATCTCGCCTTAAAAATAGTAGT
Organism: Xanthia togata; assembly: GCA_963853775.1. Taxonomy (NCBI): domain Eukaryota; kingdom Metazoa; phylum Arthropoda; class Insecta; order Lepidoptera; family Noctuidae; genus Xanthia; species Xanthia togata. The sequence continues at coordinate 4,410,191 of OY970817.1, read as the reverse complement.
TTGCTCCCTAGGCAAGCAATCTACTATTACCTACACATTTATTTTATTGTGTGTGATAGTTATCGTAGTTTTGACCGTCCTAAGCCGGCAAAGTATGAAGGGAAAGTTAAAAAGAATTAGGAATCAAATCGATAGCATCTTACCTATGTCACGTGAGTCGGACAGGTTTAAGGACTTCACGCGCAATGACACGTACCGCCCGTACGGCGCGCGGCGTACAAGTACCTACAGCATCACTCGCTATCACGATGCGCGACTTTATATGACTTAGTACATTTTATAGGTTTTCCATACTTGCATTAATAATATTTTTGATTTGCGTTATAGTAGCCTTAATACAAATATTAACACGAGTAGTATCTTAGTTTAAAATATTGCCCATGACTTCAATTGCACCCTGTATAATCAGTATCAGTAGATTGCGAATACGATACTAACATTTCGCTTAACTATTATTTATGTACTATTTTATCTGCAAAAGGTACTTAAATATTTTAGATAAAATGTTTTTCTTTGAATAATTATTATTGCTATATTATTTAATTATTATCTCCTTTATTTAATATAGTGACATATAATTTACATTTTTAAATATTTTTATAAAAAACAAAAAAAATATATAAAATAGTAGCCCACCGGTATCAGGAACATGATTCAAGCTACCGGTGGTCAGTGCTCCCGAGAGAGCAATCTCCTAACGATACGCGCCTCGGCCAGAAGTACCGGTTTCTGGATCAAGCCCTTGATCCAGCTGCCTAACGAGAGCCTCCTCAGGTATTGATCGAGGCTCTTGGCTATTATGCCATTGGCCGTCACGACACAATGACTGCTTCATCCACATCCCACATGTCGACCACCTCATGAGCCAGGTCAAGATACTTAATCTGCTTATCTTTTTCAGCTTTCACGAAGTTCTCGTCATGCGGGACCGCTATATCAATAATCATTGTGCGACGCTCTAATCGATCTATCACCACTATGTCTGGCTTATTGGCAACAATAGTGGCAGTGATGATAGATCGATCTCAATACAGCGTGATATTGCCATTTTCAAGAACTGGGTCGGGCACATACCTATAGTACGGTACCTCTGTTTCCACAAGACTGTATTTCAGAGCAAGTTGCTAGTGAATAATCCTGGCTACAAGGTTGTGCCTATGCAAGTAGTCTCCGTTAGCCAGACGAGAACAGCCAGAAATAATGTGTCGGATTGATTCCCCTGGACGGAGGCATGCCCGACAGATGTCAACCGTGCCGTCCTTCACAATATATTTTCGGTAGTTGTAACGAACAACTACCGAAAATATCATAACTTCAACCATAATCGCAAAGACAAAACCTTCGGTTTCCCCAAAGAGATCACCAAATCGCAACCAGGATATTGACGCTAACAGGAATCTCCTTCATCCAGTTAAATAACAAATTTAACAAACACATACATACGCACACGTACACGTATACCCATAATATGCAAACATACACACACGCAACACTCATACGCACAAATAACCACTCCCCCACTTCCACAAGCTTAGTTTACTACTAGTTTCAGCGATTCTACTCTTTAAATTTTGTTTTCCATATTATTAATTAAATGTATTGTTATTGTCTCAGCCACTTCATTTAACATGTTTGCATGTAATATCACGAACTGCTTTCACTGTGTCACTTAAGGGCAGCTGGTACTTATAGCTCAAGGTTTCCTTTTTTAAGTACCAGCAGTACATCATCTATTTATACAGCATATTTGTCACCTTGTTTGTGAAAAAATAAATAAATAAACAGGTCTATATCGGGCCCATGTAAGGCCCGGTAAAAGCGTCCGTGAAGCTCTGCCATACCTCCCTGCAGTCATTAGTATCTAATACTATGTGCCAGTTCTCGTTTGCTAAGGATTGCGGGGTAAGGCCCTTGAGCACTGAGACCACATCTCGATGCATCCCCACGTCAACTTCTAGGAAGTATTCCCTGAGACTGCATACCTCACGGTTGTGCAGGGTCTTAGAGTTCACGGTTCTCAGAGTCTTCCATTTGAGTATGCCGAAAGAGTACATCAAAACTGGCATGACTCAACCGTTGAAGGCGCGCACCTTGTTTCCACCTGATAAAAGATCATTTAATACTTTATTCAGGCGGCCAAAGAAGCGCTCCTTCAGCGATTGTTTCATGTCAGTAGCGTTGATAATTAGCGCTTCCGACATACCCACCTACTTGTTGGTTTTGATTGAGGAGAGGGATCGTAGGCTTATGGAATCCGAGAATTGGGTTTCCACGGATTCCACAATCTCCCCTCACTTTACATGCATGACCGCACATTTGTCTACACCAAATTCCATCCTGATGGCACTACTGATAGTTTCAGTTACTTTCAGTAGCTCCATTAGTTTCAAATTGTTGGGGGCAAAGAGTTTTAGGTCATCCATGTAGAGAAGGTGAGATATAACATGACCACCACTCCCCAGCCGATAGACTAGGCCTAAATACTCCAGCAGTGTGCTAAGAGGATTCAGGGCTAAGCAAAACCAAAGTGGACTTAAACTATCGCCCTGAAATATGCCTCACTGGATCCTTATCGGTTCGCTATTCCTCTGGATATTTCTACATCCTGGATAGCGAAGGACCGTCCTCCATTGCCCCATACACGACATCAGGAAGGTGCGTAGATTTGCGTCTACTTTATACAACTCCAGCACCCTCATGAGCCATGTATTTGGCACCGAGTCATAGGCCTTCTTATAGTCTATCCAGCATGTCGACAAATCCTTTCGGGAACGACGAACCTGTTGGCTAATGGCCATATCAATGAGGATTAGCTCCTTAGTACCTCGGGATCCGTTCCTACATCCATTTTGAGAGGCAGACATGATGGAGTTGGTGTCAATATAGTCCCAAAATAGATGTAAGAACTTTATAGACCGTCGGTAAACATGTGATCAGCCTATAATTTTTGGGTTCCGTGGTGCTCTACCAGATTTATGGAGCAGGTGGGTAACCCCTGTCGTTAAGAACTGGGGTAGCGAACCAGACTCCAATGCAGTCTGGTACTGAGCCGCCAAGCGAGCGTGTGACCTTATAAACCATTTGATCCAGAAGTTTTGCAGCCCGTCCGGCCCTGGAGACTTCCAGTTAGTTAACAGAGGGACTGCACGAGCTACATCTTGGGGGCAGATGGTAATAGCCCCCATTTCTGGTATAAGATTGCAGGCTTGCTCGACTTCCCGAGTCCAATCAATTTCGGTGTGGCTGACAGGCGCCGACCAAATACTCCGCCAGAAAGAACACACGGCATCATCATCCGGAAGGTGCGTGTCAACCACACCTTGGGCTGGTCGCTCCCAAGCCCTATAAACCCACCTTTCCACTCTGGAAGGTGCGCTTGTGAGTGTATCGCTCTACTCGCCGCTTATACCTACGAATACGGTTCGCCCATGCATACACTTTCTGCTTCAGGAAGTCGATGCGCTCTGTGACACGGGACACATAGTCCTCAGGGCCGGTATCAATCCCTGAGAACGCCCGTCTCACAAAGCGCATTACTCTAGGGCGAGTACGGGCAGTACTCGCCCTGAAGCAGATAAGTTTGCCAATGAGCGCTCTGGCCCCACCAATACGCCGCTCAATTCTGCACTGCCAAGCTGGTACGGCTGGTTTCGGTCGTGTAGCTCTAGAATAATTTGCAAATTTGACGTGAGCTACACGACATGCCGCTACAGCCGCGTAGTACAGAATCGAATGAGTATCTGCGAGGTCTTCGCAGTTATCAAAATTGTTTGATAGCTGCGAATTCAGAGCCGCCACCAGCGCCCTATTTTTGTTTAGTTAATTTCTTATTATTGTTATTTATTTTTTACGTTTTTGACATTTCTCGGGACCCTAGAGTCCCGGACTCTTTGGAAGGCGTACGAGGGGCCGAAACCAACTCGCAGAGGCCCGTTAGACGTGTTTAATGAAACGAGGCACCAACCTACGATTATCCCTGTATGCTAGTGCACCTGTGCACCCAAGTACAACCCCCCGTTGGTGCAGGACTATTGCAATATATGGAAACAAAGATATTGGATATGGGTTTGGGTGGCTAAGTGAACTGGTTATCTAGAACTATGGAAAGACTATGACCCCTGCCTGACCAATATTTTATATAAAATACACAGGTAAAATAGTAGGGGGTGACTTGCACACTCAATAATGTGCCCCTTATAACGCTCGATAGCACAAAGTGTCGTAGTGACAAGGGGGCAACCGCGGTATTCCACGGCTATCAGGACAATCCCGGAAGTACGGTCAAGATCCCTACCAGAATTTCACTGGAATACTTCCTTACTCCGAGCACATTTGCTCTTGCGAATCTCCACTCAAGCCGGTGAATAAAGGCAAGAAAGAGGTGGGAGCCTATCCCTCGTCAGTGTTCACTACAGCCAGCCAATTAAGGCCATCAGGAATTTCTCAGTAGCAGCCAGAGGAATCTTTATTTGAGCTTGGTTAATGACAGTATGCTCGCTTCCTGTTACGTGGTACTTAAACATAACTGGCGAAATATGGGTATACTATAGGTACACCACTGCGTAACCCTTCGGGGAACACAGACCTAATATTATGTTACATAATTATGTAAAATAAAAATATAAAACTCACGTAGTGCGGAAATTATTGGATCGTCTCCGGCTTTGAAAAGTGCTTTCGTTATCAGTTGCAAGGCTTCACGTTTCTCATCTTCGTTCAAAACTCTGATGACAAATCTGGAATTAAAGAGTATATTCAAAGTACCCGACTAATATTTTTCGAAGAAAAGAAGTCCGTTGGAATGCACGTTGCCATTGGTCTCGGCTGTCATAAGTAAATCTTTGACAGTTGTTATGGGTAGGCGGAAGCCCGAAAGACTGACAACCAGTCTTACTGAGGGGTATCGTGTTACCCAGTTACTGGGTTGTGGAGGTTAGATAGGCAGTCGCTCCATGTAAAATACTGGTATTCAGCTGCATCCAGTTAGACTGAAAGCCGACCCCTACATAGTTGAGAAACAGGCTCAGAAGATAATGATGATCTTGCCTGTTGGAGCAGCTGATAAATTCTGGATTGGAGACCGCGAACTAGCTTAGCGTGGTATGCTCTAGCAATGAACTTATAAAGGCGGCTGGGACTAGGGTTAGCTACCAATTCGGAATTTGAAAAATCATAAAAAATTATAATAATAAAAACTTTATTCCAAAAAAGGTGTTGCAGTAAATACAATAAAAACAGTTGCACTTTACAAAATATGAAGAACACTGGTATACAACATAAATGGTTGGGGTACTGTCCTCTAATCTTAGATAGGCTACATAATAGCCTGTATTAAAGAGAAACAGTGCCGTATCCCTCAAGAATGGAGAAATAAATTGCTTAGTGTTTAAAATGGAAAAAAATAATGATATTAGTGTACAACCACTCCAAACAGATGTCACGTGAGGTCGCAATACTGTTGAGGGTGCGTTAGTACATGTAGGGATATGATACGTCACGCGCCTACTGAACCTATAAGCCTAACAGTCCCTACGACTATAATCCCTATAAGCCCTACAGCCCTAACCTACCATATACCTAGTAGTGATATATAAATATATAAATAAGTTCAGGATGTCTGCACCATGCGACCTAAGGTTACAGACGGATAGTAGACAGGATGTCCAGGTTCGGGAAGGATAAACTCACTGCCAGCCCGCAGACTCACGAGACTGATCAGAGATGGCTAAAGGTGTCTTGGCCACAGTGAGGGGTAATGAGACAAGAATATAAAATTCAAATCTGCTTTATTTTACAAAATGTACAGCTTATATACTAATTTAACTTAATACACACTATTATACAAAGTTGTATGTGTTTCATGCGTGTAAGATGCAACTCAGTCATTATTTTAACTAGGCCGCTCGTGTAGTCGTCGCCGGGCCAAGTGCTGATTCGATGTTCAAAGGTTAACATTGAACATTCTGGCGACTCCTCAGGGACAGGACCGTAGTTGGTACAGCTCAATGGTTTCGTATGGTCTGGCCTGGCCTTCTCCAGTTTGCTGTGCTTGAGTGGGCACCCTGCGTGGTATGCCGTACGGCTGCTCTGTTAGTTGCGTGTGTGGTATGTTGCTGACGGTCGAGGGCAATCGAGTAGGTGGCGTAGTGTTTCTTCTCGCAGTAATGACGGCTCTAAGTCGATTCAACACCTGTGGACCAAAATAAATTAAAACAAATGCTAAAGTTATGATTATGAGTGAAGTACTGATGCTAGCTATGTATGTATGAGACTGTAACTGTTTCCAAATTGTGTTATCTAGTTGAGTCTGTAAGCTAGTTTCAGATGTGACTAAATGGTCAAAAATTCCTTTTGTCCTGTCTAACACTACTTCTTCTTTCGATATATCTTTAATGTTTGTTTGTAAAATCTGCGTATTAATGGAGAAATTCGTTGTTTTAGAATAAGAAGCTAGCACTGTCACAGTCGTTGTTCTTTTTGCAGCAAGTATGTTTTTAAGTGTTTTAATAACGCAATTCTCGGCGATATGTAGAACTCCAACATCGTGAATCGTTATTTCTTGTCTTTGTCCGTCACACACAATCGATATGGCTACTGGTTTTGTCGTTACGAAGAGCCAAGTGTTTTGCATGAATAATTGCTTCCATACAATATCTGTCGACATTTTGTAGATTTCTGACGTGCATTGAGTTTGTGTGTAGTTCTCAGTTCTAAAAAGTTGATCAACTATGCAATTTTTATTTAATTGCATGTTCTTGACAGCTACAGGATAGCAGACAAATTCTGTATTGCTATGAAGACAATCTTTAAATTCTTCTTGACTCAGTTCAAAGTAACGCTCGTTGTTGTAGTCGAACCCCATGAAAGTCTGCTGAATAGAGAAGCACTCGAACGATCCATCAGTTTTCCTCTCTGGAATAGGCGTGACATGTATGAGTGTATACTTTGTTACGTCGTGTATTGGAAAGTGAGCATATACTCTTATGTGTGTAGTATTTACATTCATCTCAGTCTGTATTATTTGATCCTGAATGATTTTTAAGTTTGATGGTAACTTTTGATTAGCCGTTTTTATTATGTTGCTGACATGTGTTGGTGTTAATATGCTATATACACTTGCTTTTTGTAAATAAATTTCAAGTAAACCTGTATAGTAATCCATTATTTCATTGATGAAATTGTTTGCTAACTCATAGGCTTGCATTACTTGTATTTTAACGTGGTTGTTGTCAATCTTTTTATACCAAACATTGTTCTGATTCATAAATGATATTGCTTCATTTAGTTTTGCTTGGAATTTATCTAACTTTTTTTTGATTTGCTCTTCAGTTTGGTTTACAGCTGTGATTGTAGATATCATTATCTTTGTTTGATGGTTGGCAGCATCAATAAGTTTCTGCTGGTTGTTATTTAATGTATCTATGTCTCTGTATACTTCGTCATTAACTCCAAACACCGATGTTAAGAGTTGACCTAATACACCTCTTTTCTTCCTATTATTTCTTATTTCTGTTAGGTATCCTTTTGTTGTCTTAAACTTTGTTTTTTCTTCGTTTAAATGGTGATAAAATTCATTGCAATGCGTTTCGTACATGATATTTTGCGTATTTATGCAAAATTGTTGGAATTGTGACGTTATTTTTTCAATCTTTCCTTGGTCTAGTTCTAAACTTTCTCTCTCGTAGTCTGTTTCAATTCTAAACATTCCTCGATTGATAGTTGCAGTTCCTATTTTTTCCACATACAATCCTGGATCTATATTTTTTAATGTGTATGTAGGCGTACTTGATACGGTGCCAATTAATAAAACAAGTATTGTTTGTAATAGTAATTCCTTTATCCAATTTTTCGGTGATCGTATACCTCTTCTGTTTGTGGTAGCTGTTGATATGTTACATTGTGTAGCCGTTTGTATGTCTTTACTCGTTGTACCAATTTCTTTGTTTTCGTTTACAGGGAGCGGGATCAATGTATGAATTGATCTCTTCTGTTCAGCTCCTGTTGATTTTTTAATTGTTACCACTCTAACTACACCATCATTTCCCGGGTGGACTTCTGTGATTTTTGCCAACGGCCATTTACTTGGTTTTACATTGTCATCTTTTACTAGTATTACAGTTCCAATTTTAGCATTTTCATGTGCTTGTTTCCACTTGTATCTTTGCTGAAGTTGATGTAGATAGTCTTTTGTCCAACTGTTCCAAAAATCTTTTTTCATCTTTTGTATCTGTTTCCATCTATTCATTAAGTCAGTATTAATGTTTTCCATCGGATCTGGTGTTCCTACTGCTTCTCGGCCAATAAGAAAATGACTTGGAGTTAGTATAGTGTTGTCATTAACATCTTCGGTTTGCGCACACAATGGTCTTGAATTCAAACACGCTTCAATTTGGTGTAGTAAGGTGGTCATTTCCTCGTATGTTAGAGTCGTATCTCCGATTACTCGTCGTAAATGATGTTTCACTGACTTTACGCCAGCTTCCCAAATGCCACCGAAATGTGGAGATGACGGAGGAATAAAATGCCACTCAGTTCCTATGTTTGTTATTGCGCTTTGGAATTGCGGCGATTGCGTGATTTGTAATATTTCTTGATGTAAGAAGTTGGCTGCACCTACGAAATTTGTTGCATTGTCACTATACATGTGTGACACATGACCTCTACGTGCCATGAATCTGCGTAGCGCAGCGATAAATGTTTTATGTTGTCAAATCTCCCACCAATTCTAGGTGTATTGCTTTTGTTGCTAGGCATACAAAAACAGCAATGTATGACTTGTAAGACTTGTGACCTCTTCCTTTCATAGTTCTGGTTTGTATTGGACCTGCATAATCCACTCCAGTATGACTGAATGGATATGATTCCGTCACTCGTACTTTTGGTAGGATTCCCATTTTTTGCGAGTTTGTGTCTGCTTTGTATCGTATGCACTTCACACATTTGTTAATAACGCTCTTCACTTTCCTTTTTCCATTAATGATCCAGTATGTTTGTCGTAAATATGCTAATGTTAATTTGTTGCCTCCATGCAACGTTTTTAAATGTGCGTCTTGTATAATTAGTGACGTTACATGATGGTTGTATGGTAACAGTATTGGATGTTTCTGGTTGTAAGGCAATCCAGAGTTTTGTAACCTGCCTCCAACTCTTAGTAATCCATCCTCGTCTATAAATGGATCTAAAGTGGATAGCTTTTTATTTTTCTTCATAGGCTGTCCTCTTTGTATAGTTTTCAATTCTTCTTCGAATTCCTGTTGTTGTATTTTCAGAATTATTCGTTTTGTTACCTCTTTTAATTCAACGCAAGAAATTGGTTTATTTATTGTTTGCTTGTTTGCAAATCTATAGCAGTAAGATAACACCCTTAACATTTTATTTAAACTGGAAAATCTATTCCAGAGATCGTTCTTTTCTATCTCAGTTGTAACACTTGTAACTGTGTGACACTTTTTGATTTCCTCAGTCGGCTGTGGCATACGTCTCGTGGTGGGTATCTGATCGGTTTTTAACCATAGTGGACCATTCCACCATAAGGAATAGTTAACAAGTTTTTCCGGCTCAAGGCCTCTTGAAATGATATCAGCTGGGTTATCAGCAGATATTACATGGTTCCACTCTGCGTTCGGTACAAGTTGTCTAATTTGTGATACCCGATTAGCTACGAAAGTTTGCCAGCGTCCAGGCTCTCCTCTTATCCAGCCTAAGGTGATCATGGAATCCGTCCAACAAGATATCGTGATATTCTTACAGTTGAGCGCTTCTTTAACTTTTTCGATCAAACTGGCTAGTAGGAGTGCTGCACATAACTCGAGACGAGGTAGAGTAGTCTTTTGTTTCTTCGGTGCCACTTTTGATTTTGCTTGTAATAATGTAATGTAGTAGTTGTTATTGACTTTTACACGGCTATATACGACCGCTCCGTAAGCTTTCTCGGACGCGTCGCTGAAACCACATAGTTCATTCTCTGTGCTATCAGTTATGTGACACCACCGCGGAATTTTTATTTTTTCTATACTTTTAAGGTGTTTTTGTAATTCAATCCATTTTTCCTGGAGTATGTTATCAACAGGTTGATCCCATCCTATGTCGTTAGTCCACAGTTCTTGTATAAGCAGCTTCAATTTAATTATAATTGGTGCTAACCAACCCAGGGGATCGAATATTTTCGCTACTTCTGACATAATCCATCTTTTTGTTGGTTTTTCTTTTTCTATTATAGTTATTTGAAAATAATAACTGTCTTCCCGTGGTGACCATGAAATGCCTAATGACTTCCTGGACTCGTCTAATGGTAGCTTGAGTAGTTGATCGTCTTTGTCTTCCGCAGGTATATTTTCGAGGAGCTCTGAACTGTTTGACGACCATTTTCTAAGTTTAAAGCCACCCTTGTTTAACATGGATATTAGCTGACTTTGAAGTTCTTTAGCTGTGCTTTCCTGGGAATCTCCAAACAAAATATCATCCACGTAGAAATCTTGTAATGTAGCTTGACTCGCCATTGGGTAATTATCTTTTTCGTCTATGGCAAGTTGTTGTAGTGTTCGTACCGCAAGATAAGGTGCGCTAGTTGTACCGTATGTAACTGTTGTAAGTTCATATTCACTAATTGCTTGTTTGGGAGAAAGTCTCCATAATATTCTTTGATGTGCGAAGTCTAATTCATTAATTTTTATGAACCTGTACATTTTCATAATATCCGCCATGAAGGCACACTTATGTTTTCGCCATCGTAGCAGTATAGTGGATAAATCTTGTTGTAGTCGTGGACCTTTATACATATTGTCGTTAAGGCTTATTTTTGTGCTGCTTTTGCTGCTCGCATCAAAAACCACGCGTAACTTTGTAGTAAGTGAGTCTTCCTTAATTACTGCCTGATGTGGTATGTAGTATTTTCCTAAGTTGCAGTTTTTTGTATCTACTTTTCTCATATGACCCATACGTAAATATTCGTTCATAAATTCAATGTATTGGTGTCGTAAATTTTCATTTTTTGCGAACTGTCGTTCTAGTTGTAAGAGGCGAGCAGCGGCCTTTTTGCGCGATTCGCCGTTTATGTTTAAGTTTAAGTTTGTATCCTTAAACGGAAGTCGTACCGTGTATGTTCCATCTAGGTTTCTTATCGTTGTTTCTTTATAGTAGTTTTCACAGGCCTGGTCGTCCTGTGTAAGTTTGTAGTTTTGTGGAATTTCTTCTAATTCCCAAAATTTCGTAAGTTGTCGTACCTCTTCAGTGCAAGCCACCATACTCAATATTTTGGCTCCACTATTCGTGTCATCGGGATAAAATCCGGATAAAATCCACCCTAACTGTGTGTTCTGAGCGATAATTCCGTCCCGTAGTCTTTCGAAACCCTGTAGTAGTATTTTGCTATGGTCTTGGGCACCTAATATAATATCAATTGGTCCCTTTTTATAATAAGTTGGGTCAGCTATCAGCGCATTATCCAAGATTTTTTCTTGTAATTGTTTTAAGTCATGCCTTGGTAATGAACTTGTTAGTTTTGGTACTATTATTAGCGTTACTGGCAGTTTATAATCGCTAGAGTACCTTGGTTGTAAAGTAATGTTGATTGTATGGTTTGATGTTTTTGGTTTTTCATCTCCGATTCCTTTTATTTCGGCTCGGATTTTTTGACGTGGGTAAGCCAGCAGTTGTGCCACTTCTTCAGTGCAAAATGAAGCTTCTGATCCTTGATCACATAACACTCTCAACAACTGCGGCATCCCGTCATAAGAGGTAGTTTTTACTATAGCGGTAGCGAGTAAAGTTGTATTTTTAGTGTTGGTATTTGTTGCCGATAAATTCGACGTTGTTATATTTTGAGGCTTCTCTATTCCTACATTTTTTGTTGTGTATTTTTTGGCGTTATTACTATTTTGAAACGGTTTAGATTGGTGTAATAATGTGTTGTGCCCCTTATGTTGACAAATATCGCATTGTTTGTAAACTGCACTCACACACTGTTTCCGATCATCGTGATTTAAGCAACGTTTGCACATTCTTTTTTCCGTGACGGCTTTGTATCGGTCGCTGACGCATAACTCTTTGAAACTAGGGCAAGAATGAATACTATGATCCATACTTTGACAATGCCAACAGCGTTTATATTTTTCCGATGTTTGTTTATTACGTGATTGTTGACTATTAGTATGTGATAACGACCCGTCAAATGACTTAAGACAACTGAAACGGTTTTCCATGAATTTCATCATCTCGTCGAAGGATTGTAATTTATTCCTGTTTTGTAATTGGTCTTCATACTTGGTATTTGTTTCCTCGTCCCATTTTCTACTGACTATTCTTATCAATAGAGGGCCCCAAGATGATGTATTTATGCCTTGATTTTTCAGTGCCTCAAGACATTCATTTATAGTGTCGTGCATGTCTCGTAATTGTACCGCGTTTGCTCGTTGCATTTTAGGTAAATCTAATAATTTGTCAATAAACTTAGTAGCAATCATGCGCTCGTCTTCATATCTCTGCGTAAGCAATTTCCAAGCTGTTTCGTAATTTATTTCGCTAATTGTTAAGTGACGTATTAATCTTGCTGCGTCGCCTTTTACGTGTGTTTTAAGATACTGCATTTTCTCTGTAGAAGAAATTGAGTTATCTTCGTAATTCTAAATAAATCTTGGAATGTGTACCAAGAGTCATAGTTCCCCGCAAATATGGGAATATTTATTCGTGGAAGTTTTACTGACGATTTTGTTGACATAGCTTTTTCACCCGAGTTTTGGAATATTCTTGCTTCTAACAAATCTATGATAATATCATAATCTGTCTGTGTATTCTCGAAGCAATTATCCTTGAAATAGCTATTGTCCAGTGTGCTTTCAGCCATCAGTAATTCGATGTGCGTCTCTTCAATTTCTAGCCATTGTTTTTGTAAGGTTTGTAATAGTGTTTGTAAATGCCATATTGGCTTATCCTGAGTAATGGATTCCTTAGCCTGAGATATTTTCTTGGATATCTGTGACATTCGGAACAGTTGTATAAACAGTTTTGGGCTACTGACAACCCCCTTGTCTTCATCTTCATCTAGAAGTCGTGGTTCATAAATACTTTGTACGTGTTGTAGTCTTTCCTCACATTTTCTGAGGTAGTTGATTCCTTCGTCGTAACATTTCTTAACGTTACCAAAGTAGTTTGTAGTAATGTACTTATGAGTTGACAAGATCTCTTGATCTTGTAGTTTCAAGTGGTTTTCTTGAACTCGCTGGAAAACCTGGTCTAATATTTTCTCCCGTTCGTTGAGGTATTTTTCCGTTTTCCTTGTGGGCGAGTCCTTTTTCAGGTTTGAGACTATCCTTTTGATCTCACTATAATCCGCTTCCTGGCTCCTGATTAGTTCGTTAACTTCCTGTATCTCCATAGTGCTCTTCTTTCCCACTTCTCTAACGGCCCTATCTACCTAACTCAATAGTCAAGTCTGTCAAAGTCAATTCCTACAGTAATAAGGGGACCGCGTGATTGAAAGAAATTTCAAATGCTCGAAGGACCAAAATGTACAACCACTCCAAACAGATGTCACGTGAGGTCGCAATACTGTTGAGGGTGCGTTAGTACATGTAGGGATATGATACGTCACGCGCCTACTGAACCTATAAGCCTAACAGTCCCTACGACTATAATCCCTATAAGCCCTACAGCCCTAACCTACCATATACCTAGTAGTGATATATAAATATATAAATAAGTTCAGGATGTCTGCACCATGCGACCTAAGGTTACAGACGGATAGTAGACAGGATGTCCAGGTTCGGGAAGGATAAACTCACTGCCAGCCCGCAGACTCACGAGACTGATCAGAGATGGCTAAAGGTGTCTTGGCCACAGTGAGGGGTAATGAGACAAGAATATAAAATTCAAATCTGCTTTATTTTACAAAATGTACAGCTTATATACTAATTTAACTTAATACACACTATTATACAAAGTTGTATGTGTTTCATGCGTGTAAGATGCAACTCAGTCATTATTTTAACTAGGCCGCTCGTGTAGTCGTCGCCGGGCCAAGTGCTGATTCGATGTTCAAAGGTTAACATTGAACAATTAGTTTTAACATAAAACAAAAAAATGTGGAATCTGCCTGAAAGTATTAAAGTCTATATCAGATATGAGTAAGTGTGCTGTGTGGGTGTATATATATATGTGTGTGTGTGTGTGTGTATGTATGTGTGTGTGTGTATGAGTGTGTATGTGTTTGTGTTTTAAGAGTATGAGTGAAGCGTGTATACTTATGATAGTGTAAAAAAGATTCAGTGTGTAAGAAAATATTTAGTTTCGTCATACGTTTTGTCTAGTAGGAAGGAGCGGACTGCTGATTTACATTCTTTAATCGATAAACAGTATACTGAAATATTGTTGTACAGGAAAGGGCCAAGATAATAGAAAAAGTTTTTCGTAAAGGAGTAGCGAGGCTGTGGAAGGGAACAAATTAAATCTTTACGTCGTTTTTTAAGTTTTCACAAAGTGAATAACGTGATGTTGAAATAAGATTGCATGAAAAATTAACAACTGTCGTACATTAAAAACTTTGCATTATTTATATAACAGTGATGCAAAATAAAATTGGACGAAAGGTTGCAATTTTTAATATCGCTCTGTGCGCAATTTCTAATGGAAGTAATGTGGTTTTAGAAGCACTACCCCAGCAAGAAATGCAGTAATATTATATTGACTGACAGAGCGCATAGCTTTATCGGATGTTTGCAAACAAGTCCAGACAGTTTACTTTTTAATATTTCTTTATTCAAAACTTATACTTACAAGACTTTTTTAATATTATATTTTTTAACTGTTGATTTGTATAATTTATTATTGTTTGCAAAATTCACGTTAAATGAAGGATATTGACCTGAAATAAATTCATTGTCTATACTTAATAATATTATAAAGAGGAAAGATTTGATTGTTTGTTTGTTTGTATTGAATAGGCTCCGAAACTACTGGACCGATTTGAAAAATTCTTTTACCATGAGAAAACTTAGTTTTCAGGGAGTAACATAGGCTACTTTTTATCCCGGGAAAAATAACGGGTCCCGCGGGAAAGACCACGGGAGCGGAGCCATGGGCGAAGTGCTAGTTAAAAATAATTATTTATTCGTTTAGGTATAGACTGGAAGCCGGCCTCAACCTATTTGGGAAAAGGTTAGGCTGATTGACTTTGACTTATTTTATGAGTTATTAACGATCCTAATTTATTCATAACTAGCAGCGCTCCGCGGTTTCACCTGCATAAGTTTCGATCCCGTGGGAATATCGGAATAAAAAGTATCCTATGTGTTAATCTAGGTTATAAACTATCAGCTTGCCAAATTTTATCTAAATCTGTTCAGTAGATTTAGCGTCAAGAAGAGACAAACATACACACTCAATATTAGTGTGATATTTGCAAGCCATAGTAGGTATGTGGCAAACAAGTCCAGAACATTATTATTTTTATGATATCCTGCATGTACCTTTTTATTCTAGTATGTGTATACCTGCACATGTTGGAGCAAATAATTATATCAAAATAAGATAAGATTAGATATATTTATCTTATCTTATCTTATCTTATCTTATTTTGATATATTTATTTTAAAAAAAAATCCCCTTTGGTCGAAAAGGGTATAGGAATTGGGTATTGATGCCGAAGCTCTGCAGTAAGCTGGTGCCATAGGCTGCCTTGATTGAATTTCAAGACAGAAGCCGATGAGTTAAAATGAGCTTTTAATTGTGTCAATCCCTAGGATGAGGTGGTATGACAGCTCACTTGAAGCTCACTAAGCCTTTTTTTTCTCGTGTTTATCCACCGACGTGTCTCCTATCGACTAAACCCCACTATTCCAACTAATACCGTGTGTCGGGGGCCCGGGAGATACTTGTACATTCACCGCACCCCCGCTCGCGATGCTTAGCGGGCCCCATCACCCAGTGCGGCCGATCCCATGACCGCACATCCTCCCACAAAGCTCACTACCTAAGGTATCACGGTGAGATTTATACAGAATATCGGCTGTTCTGTCTATCTATCTAAGGCCGTTTGTCCATCAGCACCGTCAACGAGAACGAGATGATGGCGCGGCCGAAGTAGCGATACATATCTACATTTCATACGCAATAAGCATCTCACGTAAGTCACCTTTGATCAGTCGTAAACTAATACGCAAGCGCAAACCGGTTGCCCACTGACGGTGTGTTGTTTGGCGGTAGTAACACGAGTCGCGTGGCGCGCCACGTGAAACAGAACTGTCAAAATGAAAGAAATTGGTCGTAATCGTTTACGAAAATGTGTTGCGTAATTAGATAGCTGTGCTTGCGCACATGCCTGTCATGCCTAACGTGACCATACGTCCCACTTTCAGGCAGTCTGTCCCGGTGTCCCCAGCGAGTCCGACATAGTCCCGCTTTTGCAAACAGACCAAACGATAATATACTTTTCCCGCTCGAAATACGGGCTACCGGCACGGGAAGGCAGGTTACGAGAGAACGCGCCGTACCCGAAGATGATCCGGAAATCTCTGGCTGGAATGCCGAGAATGTTTCTACTGAAAACCGTTGGTTCGAATTATTCCAGCACTTTTGTCATCATTCTACAAACTTTTGCACAATTATTTTACAAACTTTTGCACAATTATTTTACAAACTTTTGCACAATTATTGAGTACATTATGTGTATGCCTGGAGGTAATGAACTAAATATGGACAAGTGATAAAACACAGTTAAGTGTCGCAGTAATGAAAGCTATGTTGATTACGAAGATAAATATTTAAATCAATCATGTACTGAGTTCCACAACTTATCTAAAAACAAGACCC
This sequence comes from Xanthia togata, assembly GCA_963853775.1. Classification (NCBI taxonomy): domain Eukaryota; kingdom Metazoa; phylum Arthropoda; class Insecta; order Lepidoptera; family Noctuidae; genus Xanthia; species Xanthia togata. Next base: position 4,393,388 of record OY970817.1, on the reverse strand, counting down.
GATATTTTAAAACAAATTTGTTCAGACTTCAAATACAAAAATATGACTTAGAAGTCATGCCACTACTGGGGCTTAGTAAGCCGTACCTACTTAACTATTTTGTGTTTACTGCTTTGATTATTTTGTGTTATTCTATTTTCTATAGGTAACAAATAAAATATAAAACACTAAAACCTTTTTTTTTTTATTGCGCAGATGTCCCGCTCTGGCAAAAAAAAAACAAAATGGTCACGTTAGTCATGCCTGTGCACTAGAATATCTCCTGCGTTGCTGGCGGCCGTGACCGAAATGAGGTCGAAAGGAAAAAAAAGATTAGAGATAAGAAAAGATAAGTTAAATAATCACCTGTATTTGATTAATTCTTCTCTAATCAAATAAAATTATAACGCATATTCGTTCCAAATTTGAAATTATTATTTTTTGTTTATTTTCGGCTAGTCTATCCATCGTGAAAAGTAGGTTGGAGTATTAGGTATTTCCGACGAAATGTATGGGAAAAGTTTTTGGCGATTTCTGACTTTTTTGGACTCAAACCTCAGTTGGTCCAATAGAGTTTTTTGATCCTTAAAAGAAACAGGATCGATTGGCATCAGAAAAAGTTTTTGCGAAAAATGACCATTTTCTTGCCTACTACATTTTTTCTAAATCTGTGAATGCAGATAAAAATGTCTCAAAAAGTTAAGGACAGTCTTCTAAGACCGTTTTCTTGTAGCTACAACGTTTAAGGTAGCTGTCCTTGCTGCCCCATCTCAAAAATCCATCCTGTACGAGTATACTACTGTCGTGAATTTTTTCACATATCCAACCATTTAGCACTTGACTATATCAAAAAATAGCACTTTAAAGCTTAATATTTCGCAAATGGATTCCTGAATCCAAAAATGATTTTCACACACAAATTTTTTTTTGACGAGAGATAACACAACATTAAAGTGAAATAATGTATTTTATCTACACCCATGCTATAAATCTTCTATAAAAGTTTCTGAAACAGCTAGCTTATTGCCAACATTAACAACCAGTGTCATAGTAACCATAATATAACCAAACGAGTGTTATAATGTTGTACTAAATTTCATTATGCAACTCTTTTACTTTATCGATCCCTTCCTTACTCATTAAACAGCCACAATATCACTATTCAATTCGTGGTCTCTTTAAGAATTTCCAAAAAAAGAACATTGTCATGCGTTTCACTACCAAAGCGCGGTAATTTAATTATTACAATAAATAATTATATTACTACCTAGATAAGCGTAGCCAACCCTTAACCCGAAATGTATTGGTAAACTAAGATCACGTCATACCACCCATCAGCCCGGTAACCATTACATCATGTGACTAAATTATCAATTTCAATAAAATTAATGATGACCAAAACGATTAGACATAGGATCGACAGCCTGTTGCTGGCCATCCGTGAGGTCCAGCCACAGACACACACATTTAAACCATACAGACATACACATGAAAACCTTCCAGTAGAATATAAGTCAACATAATCTAGATTTAAGGGTTCTATTGTATTATATAGCTCACGCTGAGCACACGTGTATTGATTTAAATAAATATATTTTTTTTACAAGTTTTGTGCGATCATATTTAAGCAGTGATAGCCTAGTGGTGTGACCGTCAGACTGACAAGTCGTAGGTCTCGAGTTCGAACCCAAGGCACGCACCTCTGAATTTTCGGATTCACGTGCGTATTATATAATTATCACTTGCTCAAAAAACGGTGAAGGAAAACATCGTGAGGAAGCCGGCAAGCCTGACAGATATTTCTCGACGGCATGTGAAGCCAAGTCAGAGGCCCATGGGCGGCTTTAAAACTCTGACACCAGGTTGGTTTACTAACCACACGAAAAGAAGAAGATATTTGACTCGCGCAGCCGGGTCGGATAAGTAAAGTCGCGAACAAGAGTGACCGTTAATAGGCACTAGAATCGGTCTTAACGTCATCCTAGTCGCATAGACTTCTAGTCTGTAAAGAACCTACAAATAAATTCGTCAATAGAACGTCGTGTGAGCAAGAGCAGCAATAAGCAGCAGTACGAGAACCGGCATGGGATCGAGCAAACTGTGAGTAGACCTTTACTCGCATTGTTCCATTCCTTGTCTACATTCCTTTATTGACGTTTAATTGGACTAGACATCGCCATTATCATAACACTTTAATTAATATTATTTTAATTAGGCACAAAAGGCACTTTTGAACGTCACTTGCACTTCGTGTAGGGGACGCACACAATTTTTTTTTTTCAATGTTTTATTTTATCACTTTGTCAGCGTGAAATCACAGCTTTCTAGTACTAAGACTGAGCTACGTCACAGACAGACAGACGGACATGGCGAAACTATAAGGGTTCCTTGTTGACTACGGAACCCTAATGATTCTTTCAGAACTGGACCGGAATTTACTCAACATTTGAGCTTTAGAAACTGCAATGATGTTCTATGTTATGGGGTTTGGTTTCCGCACTCAGTCCGTCAGGTGGACCATTGTGCGTGGGCCATAGCGGCCGTTTGGGGGGTTATTCCAACCAGCCCACCAGAAGGTAATTAGGTCTCCTGGTTTTTTTAGAACATCTGTGTATGATCTGGGTGACCCGAGGGTGTCTGTTCTGGTCTGGGTGCAACGGTCTCCTCAGCCTCCATGCACGCTCTACACAGAGGACTGTCCGTTATGCCTATTGTGTGGAAGTGTTTGTTTAGCGAGTTACTAAAGTGTAAACTAACTACATTGATATTGGTAAGTACCCACATAGTTACCATCATCACATATGAGCATGTGATGCGGAGGGATGAAGAAAATGTCGTAAAGAAAGAAAATACGTTTACTTGCGGTAAACACGACGCAAAGAAAGAACACAAACACAAAAAAGAACAAGTTGGGGAAAATATGCGTCACATTGACGCAAAACGCATACTATGCGAGACAGGGCCCCAGCGCTGGTTTTGAGCGACAGCTGGCGTAGAAAGTTGAGTATGAATGTGTACAGCTGTAAGAGTTGGGAAAGATTTAATGTCTCGCTGATGGTGGCGCGTGTGTTGGATCATTTAGCTCCCTTCAAAATGGTTGAGCTGAATGGTGCTGATCCATGCGTCATCTTCGTGAACGGGCGCCGTCAGTTGGGAGTGGTCATCTCTTAGCTGCCATGGCTTATTTTAATTTATTTTAAGTTTTTGAATGATTCTTTATTTTCGGACGCTTTTACGAACGTGCACGTCTTTATACATTGTTCTCACATGCATAATTTCAAAATGAATGATGTAACCAATATTTTGTATCAATTTTTTTATTTAAAAGAGTTTCCGTGGAGTTTCTTTCCTTTTCTTCTCCATAGGTACCTAATACGCTTTGAAATGGGCAACTAGCTTCATATTTTTGACTGACCGACCCGACCCCTTAACAATTCAAAAGTGCCTGTAAATGGTTTAACTGAAATAAATGCTTTGAGTTTGAGTTTAAACTTATTGGGATAAAGGGAATAGATTGATGAATGATGATACCATAATAATGCGGCTGTCCAGGTGCTTCACTCAAGCCAAAACTTTAAAAAAAGTCTACTGTACTTTTGTTAGAAACCACTAGGAATACGCGTATGAAATCTGGAATCCATGTTATCATAAGCACATTGACCATATAGAGAGCATCCAGAAAAGGTTCATCAAGCATTTATGTTATCATCAGAAAGTGCCCTACCGGTCTGAAGATTACCTTAAACTCTATAAAAAGTTACATTTAATACCCCTAATTAATCGGCGAACAATCTCAGACAGTGTTTCATTATAAAAAAAAAACAATAATTATATTAATAACTCCGATATTCTATCAAAATTTTATTTTAACGTTCCCAGAAGGTCCAGGTCCAGGTGCTCCATCTACCTCTACGAACTACAGGCAAAATTCATTTATAGTGCGTGCAAGTGGCCACTTCAATAACATATGCAAGCAGCATGATCCTTTCATAACAGGTGTGTCCTCGGCCAGAAAGTGCCTGAGCCTTGGCTTTTTTAATTAAGATTTATATGTTTAGGTGTTTATTCTTGTAAATGTGAATTTGGCTTAAGCTTGAATGTTATACTGCTTTTTATTTCTCTACTCTTTTATGGTAGCTGTGTTGTGCTGTTCACACTCTTCCTTTCTAGTCTGTTTCTAGAAGTGAAGACTTTTAATTGGCAATTTTTTATTCTGTTCATTTTAGCTCTAAGTCTTCCATAGTAAATAAATAAATAAATAAAATAATCTGACTGTAAATTTCCAACTGCTGAGTCATAGATGACCTCTCTACGAGCGGGAAAGGTTCGTAATTCATGATACTAGCCTAGAGCGGGTTGCTGGATGTCACAATGTTTTTGAATATTTGGTTCCTAACTACGACGATATTATACAATAAGTCTATACTTTTTAATAAATTAGATTTGTTACAGCTGTAGTGGCAATCATGTCATTTGGTTTAAATAGGTCTTTATTTTTATTATTTTATTTATCTTTTATACAGGCTGAATTTTTAGTCACCGTCCAATTTTTTTCTAGGCATTAGGTATGATTCACTAACTCCATTTTTGAAAAAAGATCGATAGGTACATTTTTCATATTAAATCATTTTCTCGAAAGAATTGTCCGCTCTGCGTGGTATACATATAATAACTTTGTGATTTGATATCTCAATATTTTTGTATTAAGTGATAATAAAAGAAAAAACACGTATTCAGTCATTTTCGCCAAAGATTAATATATCAAAATTTGGACGGTGAATAAAAATTCAGCCCGTATAGATTTTTAGGGGCATGAGGAACAGGGTGTAAAGTTCACTCATCCACCATAGAAAAGGGAGGATCTTCCGACCAGACGGGTGTTGTGTCTGGCGGGCCGACTGCCCGACTGTTGATTTCGGATAGTCTTATCTATGTCGTTCGCGCGGTAAACTCTAATTGCGCGATGCAGGATTTGTGTGACGTCATGTCTTTTTGATGCGTAGTTAGTATGTGGCGATGTAACCGCTACATCACTCCCCTCCGGAGACCGGAGGTCGATAGTGGGCTGAGTCTTGTATCTTGCGATGCTTCACAGTGCCAGCTAAGGTTCCAGTGAGTCGGAACCGAGTGCCGCATAGTTCACGGTGAGTCGGAACTGTCTGCGGTGATTCCCCAGTGAGTCGGGGTGGTGCTGCGTCACGATCCAGTGAGTCGGATGTGGTATAGCACAGGGTTGTGGCTGACTGCTAGCGTCGACCAGGAGAGGGTAGAATGGGCTCTGCTTGTGAGACCGGCCGAAGATGCAGGTGCTGTGCCAAGGTTTGCTGATGAGGCTGAGGGTGATGACCAGGAATGCGCGTTCGCTGCATGCTGGTGGTCAGGATACCCGTTGAAGCCGAGGGTGCTGGCTGTCTGTGTGACTCGCCTCACGAAAGCTTGCGGGAGTGATGATGATGATGACGTCACGCTGAAGTAGTTGCACGAAGGCTGCGTTGACGTTCATACTCGTGGTCACCAATTTAGGAGCATGAGGAACTGGGTGTAAAGTTCACTCATCCACCATAGAAAAGGGAGGATCCTCCAACCAGACGGGTGTTGTGTCTGGCGGGCCGACTGCCCGACTGTTGATTTCGGATAGTCTTATCTATGTCGTTCGCGCGGTAAACTCTAATTGCGCGATGCAGGATTTGTGTGACGTCATGTCTTTTTGATGCGTAGTTAGTATGTGGCGGTGTAACCGCTACAGATTATTTTCTTTTAGATTTTGTGGATGTTTGAACGTTGTAGGCTTAACAGACTAACGTAGTAGATCTGTCGACCATTTTCTATATTGCTTAGTACCTGGTACTTGTTGATAGGCCCACACTGTCCTCTCATACGTATCACTGTAATTTGAAAACATTGCAAAAGTCATTTACTTTTAAAAGAGTAACCGTTTCTTGTCGCCTCTTCTCCATAGGAAACAACAGACAAACCGTGCACCTAGCTTCTGACGTTTCATAAGTGCTATGAAAAGCTCGTCAAGCTATTTCTGACAGCAAAGAACACCTTAAGGCAAAAAACGACGGGCAAAGAGGCTCGACGAACGATATGAAACTGTCTGCGAATGACAGTGAGTCATACAGTCGTGAGCCCAGTCTCCTATATCTCACTCTCTCTCCGCGTTCAACGCTCTGTTGGACTCTCTCTCTAAACCTGACTGTGATGTATTTGAGGTCAAAGAAAGACGATCTTGTCAGTACCTACGTCTGTAGTTCGGTGAGATGAGTACGTATTAACTTTGTCTAGGCCGATAACCGATTTATGTTAAAGTAGGTACTTTTTAATAAATAAATTAGGCCGCAACGAAATTAATCAGAAATGAACAGTATGGTAGTAAGAAAAACCGTTACTTATTTTCATTCTAACAAACAGTCTCTCTTCTGAGTCTTCTCAGTGTGTATTTAACTACTATTGTGAACGGACGTACTGATCGCTCAATAATGGCTGCAAAACAGTCTATTAAAATAAAAACTGACCTGGAAAAGCAGTTGTATGACTGTTACATTCAGGAGAAAACGGACAGAGAAAACCTGTAACAAATGGTACGCCAACTGAAGGGCCACATACAAAGTTTGCAGGAACAAGTACAAGGCCTTCAAGGAGAATTAAAATGCTTAAAAGCACAAGAAAAAAAATAATCCTCAGAGATACAGGAAAGTGAGACCTTATCACCTGCTCAGCGTGCTAAAAGTGACGTTGAGTACTGCACGGATGAGGATGAACTCGCCAAAGAGACTGGGTGGATAAGGGCGAAAATCAGGAAGAAAAGGAAGTTGAACACCTCCCTCACTCCACCATCATTACAATAAACTAAAACTAGCGCTCAGTAGAAGCAACTCAACAATAAAGAGAGTTCAACCACAAAAAAAGTTCTAGCACCGCCTCCAATCGTAGTGGACGGTGTTAAGAATTATCAAACATTCTACGATTTTTTGTCTGAATCTCAGCCAGTAGAAACATTTACCGCAAAAATTTTGAGCGGTAATAGTGTTAAAATAAATGCCAACAGAGTCCAAGAGAGTCCTACAGAGTTATTGCTCGACGCTTAACAGAAAATAATTGTCTATGGCACTCATACGAGGATAAGCAGACCAGGCCAATAAGAGTAGTGGTTAAAAAATTGCATTCATCCTGCTTGCCGGATCGGATCAAAGACGACTTAACGTCGCAAGGATTCCAAATAGAAAATGCAATTAACAAATTAAGCTGGAAAACAAAAGAACCGCTCAACATGTTTATATTATCGTTCAAGAATGATGAAGATGTCGGTAAAATATACGGCATAAAACATATCCTAGGGTGTAAAGTTGAAATACACCCGCTTAAAACTTAAAAAATAATACCACAGTGCAAGAGATGCCAGGCTTATGGTCATACTCAAAAGTATTGCTCAAAAGAGCCTAGATGTGTTAAATGCACAGGTAAACACCTCACGGCTGAAACACGGCAAAAACCCAAGTGTGTCCACTGTGGCTTACCTCACCCAGCCAACTATAGAGGGTGTTTAGTTGCTAAGGAGATGCAAATGTTAAAGAACAGAAACTCAAAAAATAATCCAGTAACACCTGCCGTTAAACAGGTTGTTAGAAATAGCGACGAACTGACATCAAAACCAAGTGCACAGTTTTCACAGACAACCGCAATAACTGCACGTGCATCTAAATTTGTTTCTTATTCACAAGCGGCAAAACCAAGCACACATCCTTCATGTCTCGAGGACAAGCTTAACCAGATCCTGAAGTGCATATCCTCATTTGACCAGAGGCTAGATAAATTAGAATCAAGTACTATGAAAAATCAATCATGAATAACACACTTAAAATAATGGCGTGGAATTCCAACGGACTGCTGCAACACCAACATGAGTTGCAAGTAGTCCTGGACACAGAAAATATTGATGTGTGTTTGATCTTTGAAACTCACTTCACTAAACAATGTATTGTAAAATTTAAAGGCTATAAGATTTATAACTCGCTGCACCCTAACAACACGGCTCGAGGAGGTAGCGCGGTTATTATTAAAGAAAATATCTGTCATTACGAATAGTGTAAATACGAGGAACCAGACACGCAAGCTGTGGCGGTATCAGTTAAGACAAATAAATTTCATGTAACAATAGCGGCCGTATACTGCCCTCCAAGACACACGATAAACAAAGAACAATATGTACAGTTCTTCAGACTCCTAGGGCAGAGATTTATACTAGGCGGTGACTTTAACGCTAAAAACATTCATTGGGGATCGAGATTAACTACAACAAAGGGAAGACAGCTTCTGAAGAGTGCAGTTAAAGATATGCACTGTGAGACTATAAGTACTGGAAAACCTACATACTGGCCTACTGACCACCAGAAACTACCAGACCTAATTGACTTTTTTATAGTGAAAAATATATCAACCAATTATCTGAGAGTGGAAGAAGGGTACCATATGAACTCCGATCACTCTCCGATATTATTACGATTAAGTCAAAAAATATTATTTAGAGAAAACTACTTGACATTAGTTAACAAGTTTACAGATTGGGAAAGTTTCAGCTTCGACCTACAAAATATTATTGACCTAAAAACTTCATTAAAAAGCAAAGATCAGCTCGATTCTGAAGTAAACAAGTTTAGCAATAATATCCAACAATGTGCATGGAACAACACGCCACAGCTAATGAAAAAATTTAGAGGAAATACATATCCAAAGGAGATAATAGACCTACTGTCTGAACAAAGGATTCAGAGAAAGAGATGGCAGCAAACAAGATTCCCGCAAGATAAACTTTATTAAATAATCTTACGAAAAGATTAAAGAGAAATATACAAGCTTTTCAAGGCTTTTAATACTAACCTACGTCAGTTAACCAGCGACCATACAACGCAATACTCTCTTTGGAAAGCGACAAAGTCACTCAAAAGGCCGATAACACAAATTCCCCTATCAGAAATGGTAACGGAAAGTGGGCCATAAGCAATGAGCAAAAAGCTATTTAAGATTTGCATATCACTTAGAAAAAACCTTTCAGCCAAATAACGGCTCTGTTGACAGCCTACAGTTTGCTAATATTCTGCAAGATCAAAGAATTCAACTTGTGGCCCCGAAAGAAGTTTCCACAGAAATTCAAAACATTACCCTGAAAAAATCCCCAGGATATGACCTTATTACGGGAGAAATCCTGAAACATCTCCCGCGTAAAGCCACCGTCAAACTTACCAGACTCATCAACGCTGCATTCGTGTTAAAGCATGTATCTGAACCGTGGAAAGTTTCTGAAGTGATTATGATTGCAAAGCCAGGAAAACCACCTCACGAAGCATCATCATACAGACCCATTTCCCTGTTGCCTATACTATCAAAGTTGTTTGAAAAATTGTTTCTAAAACCTATTATAAACGAGAGAAACCTGATCCCAGACCATCAGTTTGGATTCAGAGAGAAACACTCCACAATAGACCAAGTACATAGAATTACCAACATCATTGAGAGAACGCTTGAAGATAAAAACGTCTGCTCCACCGTATTCTTAGATGTGGCACAAGCTTTTGACAGAGTTTGGCATAAGGGTTTGATATACAAGCTAAGACTAATGCTGCCCAATGATTTTGCCGAAATTTTGGAATCATACATTACTGATAGAATGTTTCGAGTACGGCACGAGGATGCCTATTCCGAGTTGAAAATGATTAAAGCTGGCGTTCCTCAAGGTAGTATGCTGGGTCCAGTCCTCTACCTGTTGTTCACGTATGATATACCAGAGCTGGAAAATAATACAATAGCAACCTTTGCTCACGACACTGCCATTATGGCTATAGGGTCATGTCACAAGGAAGCAGTAAAAAAGGTGCAAATCGCTGTAAATAAAGTTCATGACTGGGCACAAAAATGGAAAATTAAATTAAACGAATCAAAGTCAGTTCACATTGATTTCACCAACATGAACTGTGATTACCACCCTATCATCATAAATGGCCAACAAGTGCCGTACGCAAACACAGTCAAATATCTTGGCATAACGCTTGACGTGAAACTGCGCTGGAAAGCGCACGTCAAAAAAAAAGGACAAGAACTAGACATGCGTTTTAAAAACATGTATTGGTTGATTGGACGGAATTCCTGCCTATCGATACATAACAAAATGTTATTATATAAGCATATTCTCATGCCAATATGGACGTATGGGATCCAACTGTGGGGCTGTACTAAACCGACCAACATCAAAATGATACAGACATTCCAAAATAAGGTACTCAGGAGCATTTTTAACGCGCCCTGGTATATAAGAAATGACGACCTCCATCGTGACTTAAAAATGGAACCCGTCACCAACATAATCCAAAAATTTGCTGAATCCCACGAACACAGACTCCACCAACATGTGAACGTCGAAGCAATTCAGCTGTTAGACAATACCAACATAGTGCGAAGACTAAAACAAACAAAACCCTTTGAGTTAGTGTAGTGTAAAAAGTATAGAAATAATAGTGACAATGACACAAATACAACACATGAAAAGTGTTTTCACCTCAGCACCTCAAACAAGCAGGCTTTGCTGTCAAAAACAGTGAGAAAAATTCGATTTTGCTGCGAGCGTGAGACAAAGTAACTTTTTTTTTTTTTTTTTTTGAATGCCGTGAACAACAGTGCTATTCTGTAACCATCTCACCGTGAAAACTTAGGTGAAGTGAGTTGTCATTCCAACAGGGTGAGATGACACTGACAGCTCACTCCACGCTCACTTCACATGTTTTCACGGTGAAGTGATTACGGGAATCGACATGCAGGGTTGGGTCTACTCACAAGATTCTAAAGATTTGAACTTCAATTAGTTTTGTCATTTTCACTTCGATACGAAAAAAGCGAGAGATAGAAACAAGTCGATTCGAAGTTCGATTTCAAAATTCCTCTAGTAGGCCCAAAAATGAAAGAAAAAATAAAACGTTCGGATTCACATACGGATAAGGTTTTATTCAAATTCTGTTGTTTTTTTTGGAACGAAGTTCTATAGGCGGCTTGCGGTAAGAGTGCATTGGCAGAAATCGTCACGCGAAAAGGCGCTTGCGACTGTTTTCTTCTGATTTAAAGAGAAAGAAAGACGGAGTGAGATAGTAAATGTGAATTTGGTCAAAATGCAAATCCAAGATGGCGGATGCCAACATTTTTCATAGTGGGTGTCGTTTTCATAGTTTTCAAGGGTGCTAAAGCCGATCGTGAGGTGAAAATGTAAATCCAAGATGGCGGCTGCGAAAAATTTCATATTTTTCTTCATGGGTATCGTTTCTATGGTTTTCAAGGTTGCTAAAGCCAATAGTGAAGTCAAAATGTAAATCCAAGATGGCGGCTGCTAAAATTTTCACATTTTTCTTCATGGGTATCATTTCTATGGTTTTCAGGGTTGCTTAAGCCGATAGTGAAGTCAAAATAAAAATCCAAGATGGCGGCTGCAAAAATTTTCACATTTTCGTCATGGGTGTCGTTTTCATAGTTTTCGAGGGTACTAAAGCCGATAGTGAGGTCAAAATATAAATCCAAGAAGGTGGCTGCGAAAATATTCAAGTTTTTATCATGGCTATCGTTTTCATAGTTTTGAGAGTGCTTAAGTCGATAGTGTGGTCAACATGTAAATCCAAGATGGTGGCTGCAAAATACGAGGTGATGAAGATTATGTAAAAAAAACCTTGTCCGATCCGAAAAAGGCATGTGGTACCTACTGCAGTAAAATTACAAAAGGTATTTTTTTTATTATTATTTATAGTAAAAAAGTTATTGGTATTTAAAATTCACATTTTTAGTTTCAAAATTACCCCTAATCCATAAAAAAAATTGCAAAACTTGTACTACGATGGCCGCCGCCCGCACCAAACGTAAAATTTGGTAAAATTCACCATTGAAAAAAAATGTGGGGATTCTTTTTTCCTGAAAATTTCCACATAAATATGCTCACAGTACGATACCTAACAACACCCTCACGGATCGGACAGATTTTTTTTACATGTTGTATGTTCTCGCTGCTGAGGTGAAAAGTTGTATGTGTTACACGAGAGCAAAGTTATTTGCATCTCGTGTCTTTGAATCCAAATCAACACTCGCAGCAAAAAACAACTTTGCTCTCTTGTTGCACAAATAACTATTTCACCTCAGCACCTCAAACAAGCAGGTTTTGCTGTCAAAAAACAGTGAGCAAAATTCGATTTTGTTGCGAGCGTGAGACAAAGTAACTTTTTTTTTTTTTTTTTAATGCTGACAGAAGTGTTGGGTCTACTCACAAAATTCTAAAGATTTAAACTTCAATTAGTTTTGTAACTTTTACTTCGATAAGAAAAAAGCGAGAGATAGAAACAAATTGATTCGAAGTTCGATTTCAAAATTCCATATCTACCTACTAGTCCCAAAACAGAAACAAACAATAAAACGTTCGGATATACATTTAAAATATTAAAATTGCAAATCATCTGGTTTTATTTAAATTCTGTTTTATTAAATTTTTGGAACAAAGTTCTTAAGCGGCTTGGGGTAAGAATGCAGTGGCAGATATCGTCACGCGAAAAGGCGCTTGCGACTGTCTTCTTCTAATTCAAAGAGAAAGAGAGAGATAGTAAGTGTGAATTTGGTCGAAATGAAAATCCAAGATGGCGGTTGCGAAAATTTTCACATTTTTCTGGGTGTCGTTTTCATAGTTTTGAAGGGTGCCAAAGCTGACCATGAGGTCAAAATGTAAATCCAAGATGGCGGCTGCGAAAATTTTCAAATTCTTCTTCATGGGTATCGTTTCTATGGTTTTCAAGGTTGCTAGCTTTCACTATCGGCTTCGATAGTGAAGTCAAAATGTAAATCCAAGATGGCCGCTGCGAAAATTTTCAAATATTTCTTCATGGGTATCTTGTCTTCATGGGTTCTTCATGGGTTCTATGGTTTTCAAGGTTGCTTAAGCCGATAATGAAGTCAAAATATAAATCCAAGACGGTGGCTGCGAAAATTTTCACATTTTTCGACATGGGTATCGTTTTCATAGTTTTCGAGGGTGCTAAAGTCGATAGTGAGGTCAAAATATAAATCCAAGATGGTGGCTGCAAAATACGAGGTGATGAAGCTTATGTAAAAAAAAAAATTGTCCGATCCGAAAATCTGGGGAAAATGGGCATATGGTACTGCAGTAACATTACAAAACAGTATTTTTTTATTATTATTGATAGTAAAAAAGTTATTGATATTTAAAATTCACATTTTTAGTTCCAAAATTACCCCAAATCCATAAAAAAATTGCTAAATTCTTAACTTATGACTTTTAGACACCCGCTAAACGACGGCCGCCGCCCGCACCAAATGTAAAATTCGGTCAAATTCACCATTGAAAAAAAATGTAGGGATTATTTTTTCTTTTTTCCTGAAAATGTTCACATAAATATGCTAACAGTACGATACAAACAAGCTACCCTCTTCTTTGCTAGATTTGCATTTTAATGCGTTTAAAACTAAAGTAAAATCCAACCTTTGTTCAAAGGCATACTATAATTCTATCAACGACTACTTAAATGATAAGAATAGTTGGTCGCTGTGATTGGCTCAAGACAATGTTTATGTTCTTTCTCCAGAATTAGCCTACCTACTGACAGGTTATATAAGCTTAGGTAAATTGTTCATTTTATTTGACTTTATATGTCAATTTATTTTAATTTTATTAAATTTTTGTTGACATTAACTACTCAGTAGAATGATTTTCATGAGTTGTATCGCAATATGTGGTTAGCTAGCGACCTCGACAAACTGATCATATTTTTTATTTTTTTTCCTGAAAAACTGGCAGCAAGTTCGTCATGCTCCCTTAGATGTCACTGCTTGCGGTAGCGTCGGGGGTCGGGTTGCCTCCTTCCCTCAAATATGGCGAGGGGGGTAATGGCTGATCTTTGCGTTAAGCTCGTGAACGGGTGCTGCTTGTGGTGACTGGTCGTCTTGCTGATCATGGTTTTGTTATTGTTATTAGTAATTAACTGTTTATTTAGTTTACCTCGATGGTCCTAGTTTATCAATTATAACTTCTAGTTACAGCTATATGTAAGCGGGCACGCCCTTTATGCCTGGAGGCTTTATTTTCTTTTTAGATATTCTTTACGTTTAGTTATTTTTATTTCTGCTTGAGTATAGATCTCGATGTTTTTGGTTGGTATATTGGCGTGTGCTAGCTGTCATATGGCTGATAATTTATAATTTAATGTTTTGTGTTGTGTTATGTAAATTATTTTGCATAAGTACTATTGTATAGAATCATTTTATTTTTCCTAATTGAACAGACAGCTGTGCTGCTGGGGAGTTTGTTGCGCCACTTCTTCTTCCCAGCGAAAGCACTAGGAAGTGGTGAAGGGTGGGCGTTTTGTGGGACTGTCTTATGTAACTTTGACGTTCGAAAAGTGCTGATTCTCAGCCTAATTTGAATAAATGACTTTTGAATTTTGAATTTTGAATACCTAACAACACCCTCACGGATCGGACAGAGTTTTTTTTTTTACTATGTTGTATGTTCTCGCTGCTGAAAAGTTGTATGTGTTACACTAGAGCAAAGTTATTTGCATCTCGTGTCTTTGAATCCCTCACCGCGCTCAGGATTCTAACCTAGAATCACTCGCTACGCTCGTGATTCAATTATAGAATCCTTCGCTTACTCGGGATTCAAAATCAACACTCGCAGCAAAAAACAACTTTGCTCTCTTGTTGCACAAATAACTATTTTATTATTATATCAGACTCTAAGAAAGTGAAACGGACTTGTGTAAAGTGCAATAAACACTATTCTAAGTTTTAAAATAATTAACACGTAAAAAATTAAGTTAAATTAAAATTGCTTATTAGTCTTAAAGGCTTGATTGTAATTGATTAGTAGGAACCTGGTTCCTTCTAATAAAGCAGAAAAAAAAATCTAGCAAACAAGAGATGGAGAGTTAGGCCAATGGCACAAAGGGACTGTACAGGATCTCGTGCACTGGAAGGCCACAAATCCGGATAGTCGTGGCCCGTGACCCGGTTTGCGGCAAGTTGGCCGTTGCGTTGCAACCTAGTCTGTGATAAGTATTAGTTTCTATAGTTTGTCTGGTCGCGAGATCCCTAAGACTGGAAGCCGACCCCAAAACAGTTAAAAAAAGGCTAGGCATCAGATGAAGAGTCCTTCCTATTAGTTGACCTGTATCATTTAGTTCTTGCCGAACGCGTTGTGTTTGTTCCATCCAAAGAATGAACCGCAAAAGTGAACAATGCAAGTAGTGATCGCATGAATGAAAATTAGGCGGGAAAGTTATTGTTCCAAACGGCAAAGTGCATATGCGTGCATCGGCACATGCAAACCTGACATGAAATAAGAATAATACCAAAACAAATCAAGATTTTAACTCACTGACTAAAATTGAACTCGCATTTCTTAAGGTCTGCTTCACTAGGTATTCTCCAATTGGTAGACATTTTACTCTGTGCCATTCTATTTCCTGTTGACACTGAACGACACTTTTGAACAGAATGAATGCAAAAAAACAAATGGCGCGCTGCACTGACCTGCTTATCACTCTTTATTATCACTGCGATTTTTGAATAATCTGGTGAAGATGGCAGCACCGACTCTATGGCTATAGAAGAAAAATTATTTCTGGTTTCCTTTGCCATATTTTTTTTTTTTTTTAAATATATTATTAATATAAAAATTGCGTCCACTTCGTTTAATTAATGATAAGTAGCGATAAAGGTTCGGCTGTGCGAATATTATCAGTTTCTAAGACCGTGTCTTCGACAGAAGCGGAAGGCGGGAGCGGTGGTAAACGCGATAAGAAACGAATTCAAAATGGCTTTGCAAATCATGCCCTCTCTCTCTCGCACATTGTTCTTGTATGAATGTGGGAAAGAGAGGGCATGATTGGCGCCACCATTTTGAATTCTTTTCTTGGTGAAGATTAAGCGGGTGATTTCCAGATTATGCAGAAATTGTAACAATTTTTCGTTTTTGCTTGCCATTTATTAAAAATAGAATATAACTATTTTTCGCTGTACCGAACTATTATTGTAAAAATCTTCTACGTTACATTATTACATTACGATCTACATTGCAAATTTACTTTTCTAGTCATTGATCATCTTGGCTTACTGTAATTAAATGCAACATTTGAGAGCAAATAAAACTTGAAGCTCCATCTCCCATCGGAAAGGCACATACAATTAAAATAATACAGTACAGCCGATCAGTCATGTCCGGTCCGAACTTTGCGCAGAAGGCTGCGCAATAACATTTTTAGGAATCATTTGGTGACATGCATGAGGCGAGTGTGAGTGAGAGAACATGCGCGAAAATACATAGTGCCTATGTTCAGACCGGCCACTGTACCTATTTTAAATTAAGTGCAAATGTGTGTATTTTAGTTAAATAACATAAAAAAATCGAAAGTGAGTTTGTAGTACTATTTGGACCCGTTCGAGACTTAGCGCGGAGCCACCATTTACGTCCCGCTTCCGCTCAAGCGCTTGCCCTGGGGCCTAAGTCTGCTATTTTTATAAATTCGTCATTCCAACACAATCACATTGCCATTTTGCTAAAAGTTCGTAATCTGCTAAATTCATAATGGTTGGTTGGTTGCTTGATCATTGTATTCCACAAACACGATACTAGTAACGAATTAAAAAAAATGACTGCACAATGACGTTCTCATGGTAGGTCACTGATCAAAGGAACTGTCAAAAAATTTGCAGATTACCGCATAAGTCAGTCATTAATTTGTCATTATGTACGAGATTACCAATAGATGCCATTTCTTTCAATGGAGTGTCAGTGGCTGACCATTGGAAAGTCATAATGACGCCAATATGTTAGTAGATTACCAAACTCGTCAAAATCAACAATTATGAAATCAATGATAGACCATTCTGACACTATTGTAATAGCAGACTTGAGCTGTTCGCCGCTGTCGTTTAGAACGTGTCCTGAATGCATATTAAAGTAATTATATCTAACACGTTGATAAAATCCATTTTGACTCAGTACTTAGGTATACTTAATAAAACACTATTACTTAGCCAACAACTTCTTCCGCCCTATACCTATTCTTTTATCTAGCGGGAATTTAGAAAATGTCTTGTCTATATCATAATACGTAAAGGGAACCTCAGTTGGAAAGGTCCATTTCAGCTTTTTAGGCCAAAAGGAGGCTAGTGAGTCAGGACTTTTCTTTTTATATATTATGTACCTACCTATGTTTCTTTACAACAGTGATAAACTTAAAAATACCCCACAATACCGTTTTTTACGTTTGTCTGTGGGAACAGACCTGTATCTAGCGGTTACACCGCCACATACTAACTACGCATCAAAGACATAACGTCACACAAATCCACATTATGACTACCTCTCGATAAGACTAAATAGCAGATATGACTAGTTCGCTATAAGACTTAATCTCGATATGTCTATGTAGATCTAGTTAGGACTATATCGTGTTTGGACTAGATCTCAATAAGGCCAGATAGCGTAACGACTATATTTTCGATTATTTTTTTGAGTACAGTTATCGAGTTATAGCATTCAGTTTTTTCCCTTGGTACATAAACTAAAATACTTAAAATGAAAGCATTTCATTGTAACATAATTATTTATTTATTTAAACTTACGCTTTATATCGCTAACGTTTTTTTAAAAAAGACAGGAGCGTAATCTCCTTCGTCTCAAGTTTATTTGTTTTTTTTTTTTTTTAATTCTCTTTGATACTTGCGATTGAATAGTACGGTGTTTCTTCTTTTGTTGTTCGGTTCAAACAGAGAATTTCCATTTTTTTATCTTGAAAATGTGTTTCTTTTTTAAATAAAATAAAAATTGTAACAATGTTGGTTTGTGCTGCATGCGCACATTAAGGCGGCGATGCCATACCTGTTCGGTACAATATTTGCAAACCGAACAGCTCAGCACTTTTGCCTGCGTGAGTTTCCATAAATGCATGTATCGCAACGATTACCATTTAGTACGTGTTCGAGTACCAATCGCGTAACTCAAACCAAATCAAATCAAACCATCTTAGTGCTAATTTACTTAGATTTATCGTTTAACATATTCAATATAGCCTTTAAACCATAGTATTTCGTATCATTAAACCAGTGGTCGTAAACCCACACCCTAACCAATCTATTATAATATCAAATCAACCAAATATCAACCAACTCAGAAGTTAGTACCAAACCACGCAGGTACTAAATTCTACATGGTCCTTCGAGCCGGATCTAATCTATTATTGGTCTAATCTATTATGGGTTCTGTGCTTTTGTTTTGCACAGGAAATAAGCAAAGGATTCTTTAACCATTGCCTGCAAAAGTAGCTTGCGAATGCATTCATTTCAGGTGATTGCGTTGAACATTCCACAATAGCAGACCATCCGTCTTGTACCTATATAAGATGAAGGCAATAGCGGCAAATTAGCAGTAATTCTAGTGATGTATCGTCCTTCTTGAGATTTCGTCAAACCAATATCGTTCGCTTTTTTCCACACCGATTTATTGTAATGGTAAAAACATCCTGTAACTTTAGCATTCGGATACACAGTCCTAAATGCATTGATGAGACCCAATTCGTAATCACATTTAAAATGTTTAATATGTACTTTAAGCACATCACGTATTATTGTAAATAAAGCGAAATAAGTTGTTTCGCGTTTATTTGGTAAGAGAGCATACAAGACGGGAAATATATTTGTCGTCTCTTCCGTGCTATCAATGTCTACGTGAATGGAGAACAATTGATAGAAAGGCCTGGGTGCACTTTTAAAGGTTCCGTCACCAAAAAAAACCTTTTCTTGATCTGCATAAATTTTCATATTCCTTTTGGAAAATCGTGATGAGAATACAAGCATTTTATCATCTGTTGGTAATTCAAACTCGGCAATCAAAAAGGCTTTCTTAATCATATTTGGTACTGTCACTTCACTGGATTTAGAAAACTCTGTTTTTTTGCACTTGAAGGAACCTTTTACGATGTCTGTACAGGACATCCTTCGCTGAATTATAAGGTCTGCCATTAAAGGTTGAAGAAGAGGGTAGTTGTTGGAGGACTTCTTCGTAAACCTTTTTTACTGAAGACATATCATTGCATACATTCTGTTTTGCCGTATCCAGTAAAAGGTCTTCTTGCATTTTGTCATGGTCTTGCTCACACTTGTGCAGAATCTTTCTGATTATAATGGTGTTTTCTTGATTTAGTGTGAGAGAAGCACTACACTCTTGTCTCTTGTAGCAACGCCAGAACGATGTTCCGCTTGAATTGTTGAATACAAAATTGTATCGGTAGCCATCATGAAGAAGTGCTTCCTTATTCTTTTTATTTTTAATAAAATGAAATGTTTCACTATCCTGCATTTTAAATAACAATAAAATATGCCATGCAAGATAAAAAATCGAAGTGTCAATGACAACTATTGTTTCAATTTATTTTTAATAGATAGATATTTTAATTTCATAGATATAGTGGAACTTCATAGTGTATTCACACTTTAGTAAAGCTAAGTAGGTACTCCATGAAGTTCCTATACTAATGCCACTTTTAGATACGATTGTACGTCATATCGATAATGAGTCATTTTGATAACAGGACTTATACATATGTAGTCAAACAGCTAATTAGTTGTACAGCGATCTAGTCATATCGAGATTAAGTTCTATAGCGAACTAGTCATATCTGCTATTTAGTCTTATCGAGAGGTAGTCATAACGCTTCTAACCCAGTCAGAAATATGAAGCTAGATGCCCATTCCAAAGCGTAGGTTCCTATGGAGAAGAACGGGCAAGAAACTCCACGGACACTCTTTTAAAAAAATAATATTCTTAAAAAATATTGTTTACATCTTTCATGTTGAAATTATACATGTGAGAACAATGTAGAAAGACGTGCACGTAAAAAGCGTCCGTCCGTAATAAAAAGATAAAAACAATTCAACAATCAAAATAAGCCGTGGCAGATAAGAGATGACCAGTCCCTACTGATGGCGCCCGTTCACGAACATGACGCATGGATCAGCACCGTTTCGCTCAACCATTTTGAAGGGAACTCAACGATCCAACACACACGCCACCACCAGCGAGACATTTGAGTGAGCATGACATAATTTTAGCCACCAGGGCATATGAAGTCAAATGAAAGACGTACCCAGTAAATGGTAGCTTTATAGAAGGTACATGGTCACAGTGCTCACACATGTGCTATGCAATTATACAATAAAAAAGAGATTGAAGTTATACAATTCAAAGATAGTTTTTGCAATCTTCAGCAGCTCCAACAATTTCTTCAACGTAGGACATAATCAGTCCAAGAGAAAGCGCAGCGAGCTCGGAAACTTGGGGCAACCCAACTCGGAATGGTTAGTACCGAAAGGATGACATCTCCTTCCTGTTAGGTTCCTTTAAAACCTGCAAACAGAAATAGGAGCCCCATTGCGAGGCTCCGTCGACTATGCTGATTGAAAATATTGAGATTCGTAACAAAGATACTTAATTTTTTTTTCATAGTGTGTCAAACAATATCTGGTATTGCATTCATATTAATATGTTTGTATAGTATTAGTATGCATTTTTTTTTAAGAAGGTAGTATTTTTGATAAGAAACTTTGTTGAAAAATAAACAGATATTCGGGTGTGTGGTTAAATATACTGCCCATTCTTTAACCTTAAAATGAACAAATAATAGCAGCAAGCTGTCGGACAAACAAAAAAGTGTTGTTTTTAACAATAGTGTGTTTAACGATTACTGACAAAATTTTGCACTGACAGGACAGGTCCACTCAAATCTGTGTGGTTCTTTTCTCAAAAGATCATTTCAGACTAATCTGCATGGTCACCATATGGCTTGACCAAGATTATGTCTGAACTTTAAAAGAGACTGTGACCTCTGAGTTTGTTTCGGCCTTTCTTCTCAGAGTAGTCAGATAGGAAACGCAGAACTCATCTAGCTAATTTTTAATTATTTTTGTAAGATGACGTGTAAAAGTGATTCCAATACCTATCCTATTTACAGAATAAACAATTTCATTTCATTTCAGTGAATTTTATCAATGTAAGGGGGCGTGGAAAGCAGCGGTGGCCCAGTGGTGGCGGCCCCGACTTACGAACAGTAAGTCGTGGGTTCGAACCCAGACAGGCGCATTACTTTGTGTAAATAATTTCATCAGCACTGCTCTCAAAACGGTGAAGGAAAACATCGTGAAGAAACCGGCATGTCCTAGAACCAAAAATTCGAAGACATGTGACATCTACCAATCCGCACTGGGCACGCGTGGTGGATTATAGCCCACTCCCTCTCATTGAGAGGAGGCCGTGTCCCTGCAGTGGGCACGTTATAGGCTGATGATGATGATGATGATGAAGGGGGCGTGATAACATGTACAATTCAACCTTATCGTCATTGCATAAAGCGATACAGTGCAAAGTGGAAGTAGGTAATTTAAAAATACTTTACTAAATGATGGCCATCAGTAACAATTTTTCTTCTATAGAATAAAAATTGCATGGTTTTAAAAATTGTTGGTCGAGTCAGTTTTGGACAAAGAGTCGGTTTTGTCATCTTCACCAGATTATTCTAGAACTGCAGTTATGATAGTTTATCTGTCATTTTGTCTAGTCTTCCGTCGACAAAACCATTAGTAAATATTGAGTGTGTGAAAACCATTTTTGGTTCAGGGATCCGTTTGCGAAATATTAAGCTTTAAAGTGCAAATTTATGTGAGGGTCAAGCCAGCTTAATGGTTAGTTTTGGATATGTGAAAAAAAGCACAGCAGTAGTATATAAATAACAAAATTAAAAGTAAAACTACCTTTCCGACCCCGATGTCCCCTCCACACTCCTCCAGGAGAGCAGTAGGGCCACCAGTACAGCGCACTAATACACCCGACACCCATCGTACCGACCTCGCTGCCGAGGTCCTCCGCGATCGCGACCCTCACGAGTAAAAAATACTCCCCCCCCTGACCCTTGCCCGATGAAGCGCCAGCCCGCGCCGCAGCTGAGCGCGTAGCTTTAAATTCCCCTCATAATAATAATGATATATCCTTGATCCAGCCTGTCCCATCTTGCTGTCCTCCCCTCAGCGACGCCCTAAGCCGAGGTTCGTACCCCACAGGGGGTGCCCGTAGTGAGCGATCGCCTAACATTAATTTAGAACAGTATATGCCCCTGACTGGAGGCTTTGAGTTTAATAACTTAAGGCAGCCACAGGACAGACCGGTTAAGCAGTAATTACCTTAGTGGTAAATATGCGAGATGCCGTAGATAAAAAAAAAAGGAAAACTATCACAGCTAAGTAGTTACGTACAAGTTAACGAGTTATAATTGAACAACCTAAGTTTGTTCTTGGAATAGATTCATCCCAACTACGGAACCCTTCATTGTGCGTGGTCCGACACGCACTTGTCAGGTTTTTTATACTTGTACATACTATAATTATTATAATTATAAGTATTTTAGCTTGCTTATATATGGTCAAAATACGTTATTGTTTGAATAACATTATATTGGCATCTAGGTACATCTTCTGATCCATTTGTTTACATTTTCATCAGAAACCGACCGACGGAGTCGAGAGAGTAAGAATCGGTAACTAGTCGGTTTCAAAAACTGACTAGTTACGTATTCCTATATTGTACCATTCCCTTACGCGTTATAAAATAAAATCTTAATGCGTACCTGTTCGTTCGAAGTATATTTTTTTTGTTTATTTTCGACTAGTCTGTTCATTGTGTCCATTTGGGCACGGCAAACTAACTTAAGGTCTATTTAAATCCTTATTTACAATTGATGTTCTTTCCACAAACATCAACTTAATATAAGTGTAAATAAAGTTGATTTTAGACTGACTGTTGAAAAAGTCATAAATTATATGAAGTAGTAGCGCAAACTGAACCTTATGTGAAGGCATTACAGTTATTTTTCCTAAAATAGTGTCGTTTACATATTTAGCACATAAAATGCGAAAGCAGATTCAGCACGCCAGTATACTGTAATATTAATTCATGGGCGTACCCAGAGATGAGGGGGCAACGGAGGGGGCATCTGTCCCCTCGATTTTGTATGCCTAAGTACCTACTGTTGTCGATAGAAGTTATGTTAGAGTCACGTTAAGACTTACTTTGCAATTACAATATTATTTTACTATGCAATAACCTTTGGAAAACCGCGCATCATGGCGGTTTTAAATTGTATTAGCAATGCCCTATTCTACGGCTACAATTGACCATTCAGTACACTCAGACGGGTAAAAACATGGCTAAGACCAACAATGGTCAAAGATAGGTTAAATGTGTGGTCAGTGTTATTTTTTTTATTATTTTTTTGAACCATTTATGTATACACATAAATAAACAGACAAGATTAAAAGAACAGAAACATACGTACAAAGGTGATGCTTATTTCTAATGAATGTCTTCCAGCATACCTGCGATAGGACATAGGGTAAAAAGAGATGTAGACACCGTGTGTAAGAGTAGAGAGAAAGTAAAATACATAAAATTAAAACAATTCACTCAATATTTGTGTGTACGTTATGTTGTATCTTTACTATTTATTTATTTGGTTCACCAACGACTGTTTACACTAATAATAAACTTAATACTATTTTCAAACAAAGGTAACACTGTAACACTCACTTATAGGTAAACACCACAAGCGCAACATTAATATAATTCTAGTAATTTAACCATTATGATAACTTATCAAATTTTAGTGATGGGCTACCATATTAACTATAATAGGTTAACAAAATTAAAATAAAAAAAACGACGTATCTTGATCAAAATATGTTTTACAGAATTGTAATTGTAATTAAAATCATTAATACATCTCTAAGTAACATATTTTGTTACATTGAATGACTTTTCATGAAAAATGTCATGATGACATTTCAGAACAAATTTAGCCATCTAAATTTATAATTTACCACCCCCACACACACCGGGCTAAAAGCTAGGAACGCCCATGTATTTTTAATTTAAATATTAAATCTATATTAATAATTCATCTTAATATTACTTATTAATCTTATACCTATTAATATTAATTAATTAAATAATTCTATACTCTAGGCATATTCTTAGACCTTGCAAAAGCATTTGACACGGTTTCTGTGCCTATTCTCTCCCAAAAAATGGAAAATTTAGGTATAAGAGGGGTTCAACTAGAACTTTTTAGGAACTACTTGAGTGAGCGTACCCAGTGCGTTAAGATAGATGAACACATTAGTGACGAACGAACAGTCTCATATGGCGTTCCTCAGGGAAGCGTGTTAGGTCCCACTCTGTTCCTTATGTATATTAATGACCTGGGTATGCTCACACTCCCCAAAGGTAGGATCATAAGCTTTGCAGATGACACGGTGCTCCTCTTTAGCGCTGATACATGGGACGAAGTTTTTTCATACTCGCAATCGGGCTACAATACTGTGTCAAAGTGGTTACGCTGTAATGTCCTAACACTCAACGTGGAGAAAACCAACTACATGACATTCTCCCTTAGAGCAAATGGTAACGTCCCAAACTCCTCAGTACCCTACACAATTACAACACACAATTGTCCGGAACCACACGATAACACTATATGTACTTGCACTCACCTTCGCGGCACTAGACACGTAAAGTATCTGGGAGTTATAATCGATGGTAACCTTAGATTCCAGGAACACATTGATACACTTAAGACCAGGTTACGCAAGCTCATATATATTTTTAAAACCTTGAGACAGGTAGCTGATGACAAAGTAAAGAAATCAGTATACTTTGCCCTTGCTCAGTCACTGATAACCTACTGTATCACTGTCTGGGGAGGTGCTCCGAAAACCACAATTATTGATTTGGAGAGAGCTCAGAGAGCTATCTTAAAAGTGTCCTCATTCCTGCCCTACCGTTACCCCACAGAGCTTCTATATAAGGAGGCTAAAGTTTTAACAGTGCGCCAACTTTTTATCTTGAATACCTTGCTAAAACAGCACTCATTAATTACCTACCATCCCACGACCTTACATCTCAAAAGACGTTATGACCCCGTAGACCGCCGTCAAATACACCAATGTACTACGAAATTTTCAAAGCGGTTTTTTTGCCACCTTGGTGGTTTTCTCTATAACAAAATTAACAGGATGTCATCTATAGTCAACCTCACTAAAACTTTGTGCAAAAAGCAAGTTACTGCCTTTCTACAACAACTAAATTATGATGATACTGAGAACCTACTTACCTCTATGGTGTAATATCAGCTATTTATCACTAATCAGTCATACAAGCCCAAAAGTGACTAACACACACACACACATACACCCTCACACACACACACACACACACCATTCCATATACGTATAACATAACCCTATTAACAAAAGTTTAGTTTACTCTTAGTTTATAATATTAAAGTTAACATTTCCACTCGAGCCACTAATCTTTTTATAATGTTGTTTTTATATCCTTTGGTTGTCATTGTACAAGTACTTAGAAACAGAAAATGTATTATTGTAAAAGGGCGGAGACCTGGTGTCCTGAAATACAGGCCTAGAGCCTAGTTTAGGCACCAGTCTCCCACAATATTAAAATGCTGTCTGACTCTGATACCATCTAATATGTATTTTGTAATATAGTGGTGAGAAAAAAAAAAAAAAAAAAAAAAATATCTTACATAAGCGACAATAAGGCGGCATACTTATTAGTTCCGATTTCAGCCGCGTGCTAAATTATCCTGCAAGCACTCTGAATAACAGTGACAGGAAGTTATTATATTAATTTAACATCATCACTTTAACTAACTTAAACGAGAAACACGTATTATTGAAGCTAACTCAATATCTTCCCCAACAGAGTTAATACAATTTATGAGACCACCGCGCAAGCTTGCTCTACCAAATGGAAAAGAAATTTCAAAATCGTTCTACAATAAATTGACGAAAATATCGATGAACAAACATAAAATAAAACATATAGACGTACAAACAACCTCCTCCTTTGTGAAAGTCGGTTAAAAATCGGACTACTCTGTAAAAACATATCTGTGGAGAACCTCCTCCTGTTTTTCGTTGGTTGAAATGGCTTCGATCAGGTTGCAATGCAGGGTTCAACTTTCTGCTTGATCTGGATTTCACTCCTTATTCTTCACCAAGAAACGAATTCAAAATGGCGGGACCAATCATGTCCTCTCACTCACACATTCATAACAACAATATGCGAGAGAGAGAGATTTTAGATGCGTTTCTTTTCACGCTTACCACAGCTCCCGCCGCTACGGCTTTAGTCGAAGATGTAATATAACCTTTATTGCTACTTATTATTACTCATTACATGCTAGGTACAAAGTGGACGCAGATTTCATATTAATTATATATTTAAAGAGGCAAAATATTATTCTATTTTTTTTTTTTTTTTTTTAGTTCTGCCAATCTCAAAATAATATTCTAGAACTACAGTGTCTTTAAAAGGACAGTGCAAGTGTCGCAAAAGAATATTCTCGAACTACAGTGTCTAGAAAAGGAGAGAGCAAGTGTCAACTGTGTAATTTAAAAAGTGAAAATGGAACCGAGCAACATGTCTACCAATTGGATAATACCAAGTGAAATAAATCTAAAGAATTGCGAGCGGAAATTCAAACAGTGAGTTACAAAATCTTGATTTATTAAGGTATTTTCCTTATTTTGTGTTAGATGTACATGTGCTCAAAACGGTGAAGGAAAACATCGTGAGGAAATCGTGTCCTACCCGACTGACTTCTACCAGCCCGCACTCCCATCTCACAGAAAGGGATTGTATGTCCCAGCCGTTGGATTATCGTATCATGATTCATAATATTCTATTGCCCTTATCTCTATTTTGGATCGGCGCAACAAGTCTTCTTCCATAATTATCCATTTAATCATCTCAGCACGTAGCATGTCAACCATAGAAATGGGTTTCTACGGGCTTTGTCGACGGAAGAATAGACAAAATGAGAGATTTTGATTGTTTATCTGTCATTTGGTCTATTTTTCCGTCGACAAAACCCGTTTCTTTTGTGGTCATGCTGTGCGTGCAGTAGTCGCCCCCTTTCTAGCAATATCATCTTTCACAGAGTCCATCCATCCTTTCTTTGGTCCTCCCTTACTCTTATAGCCATCCATGACGCAACATTACTCTCGACGTTTTCCTCAATCCTCTGCATCATAGGGTTTATTTATAAATGTTGCTTAAAGTTTGTAGCGGTTACACCGCCACACGACCTACGCATCAAAGACATGACGTCACACAAATCCTGCATCGTGCAATTAGAGTTTAACGCGCGAACGTTATTAACCAGTGCCTGTAATATGATGTTGAGATAAATAAAGATTTATGATTATATAAAACTATCCGACATCAACAGTCGGGCAGTCGGCCCGCCAGACACAATACCCGTCTGGTCGGGGGATCCTCCCTTTTCTATGGTGGATGAGTGAACTTTACACCTTGTTCCTAGTACCCCTAAATTGGTGACCCTGAGTATGAACGTCAACGCAGCCTTCGTGCAACCTTCAGCGTTTCAACTTTCAGCGTGACGTCATCATCATCAAAAAATTATAAAACATTATTTCACTATCACTATTTAACTCCGACAAGAATACTATACAAGAAAACCAAACTGCTCAATATAACTCATTTTTACAAATACTACACTTGCGTCCTTATAAAAAAAAATCACCAAATCTGTTCAATCGAACATATAACTACTTATGAAAAACATAACATACAACGTAAGGAATAAAAACAAAATCCAGATACAAACAGCGCACGCTCGCACTAATTATGGTAAAAAAACGATATTAGTTGAATGCTGTTCAATAGTTTACCGGAGGATTTAAAAAAAAATTGACAATATAAACACATTCAAACGCCGATTGGGGCAATACATCGAAGCATTTGAGGTGAACTAAAAGTTTTGGTTTATTTCAGGTGTTGTGATGTGTTGCCTTAATCTGTGTTTTAACGCAGAATAAATAAATCCAAGTAGTTTTAGTCTAAAACAGATCAATAGTAATATAATGTCTCCAACACTCTAGAGGTAACTAACTAATGTTAATAGTACTAGTTATAATCACTTACTTGTATCTCATTGTAAGCGAACTGTTATTTTAAGTTCTTATGAGAAATAAAGTTCTTTAAACCAGCCAAATCCAAAAGGGCAGTTTTTTATACTATTTGTAAATGATCTGCATAAAGGTGGTAGGACGAAAGAAGTTTTTTGGAAATAGAATTCATAAATATTGCGAAGAGATAAAATGAGATAGATAAAATGCCACCCTGAGGTATACCGGCAGAAGTATAACACCAAGAAGAAGAAGACTCTTCTATGAATATACGTTGCCAGCGGCCATACAGGTAACTACGAAACCTGTCAATCGCCTTTGAAGATATTTTAAGCGAGCTGTTATACCTTAAATGTGTAGGGGTTAATGCTAAATCAGCGCCTTGTCAGGCGCTGCCAGCTACCATGCACTCCTCGGCCGGAGACGTCATTTTTAGTTAGTTAACACTCAATCTCCGTAGAAGATGGTTCTGCCCAAGGGTCTCGCGTGTAATCCTAAAATATACTTATTATCCTAAAATAAATAATTCTTTCTTTTTTAAAAAGACGAATCCGTGGAACCCTATAACAAATTGGTGGCAGCGGTGGGATACGAAAATCCCCAGTGTCCTTAAAACTCGAAAAGTGTACCAGTTGATATCCAAGTGTTTGAAAGTGTACTAGTTGATATCTGTGTAAAAGTGTACCAGTTAATACCCAAGTGCAGTGGACGTGGACTATACCACCAGGCCAGCTATCCTGAACGTCACGGTGCGTGTAGCCGTTGTTCCTGTCATCGCGGCGCCCAGCTGTTGTTCCTGTCATCCAAATCACATATCCAAAGCCGAGGTCAACACCAAATAATTGACCCGCTATAATTAATCAAGATCCCGACGACTCAGACTCCGGCCGCAGCGACGCGGCTTATCGCTGAGGAATGTTCCTGTTCGCCATAACATCCGTCGCCCACGCACTTATATATTATTACTTATATATTAGGCAAAATATACACTTATACACTAAAAACAGTGATATTCACAATGTTAACACAAGAAGTAAGGATAAACTACGTGCTCCCTTTCACCGGCTTCATAAGGTTCATAACTCATTTGTTGGGCTTGGTATAACCTTTTATAACAAGCTACCCTCTTCTTTGCTAGATTTGCCTTTTAATGCGTTTAAAACTAAATTAAAGTCCAACCTTTGTTCAAAGGCATACTATTCTATCAACGACTACTTAAATGATAAGAATAGATGGTCGCTGTGATTAACTCAAGACAATGTTTAAATGTTCTTTCTCCAGAATTAGTTTACCTACTGACAGTTTATATGAGTTTATATAATTGTTTATAATTTTACTTTATAAGTCAATTTATTTTAATTTTATTTTAATTTAGTGCTGACATAATCTACTCATTACAATGTTTTTTTTATGAGTTGTATTGCAATATGTGGTTAGCTATCGACCTCGACAATTATTTATTTTACCTCGATGGTCCTAGTTTATCAATTGTAACTTCTAGTTACAGCTATATGTAAGCGGGCACGCCCTTTATGCCTGGAGGCTTTTTCTTTTTTTTTTAGATATTGTTTACTTTAGTTATTTTTATTTCTGCTTGAGTATAGTTCTCGATGCTTTTGGTTGGTATATTGGCGTGTGCTAACTGTCATATGGCTATTAATTATAGCTATTTAATTTAAATTATTTTTTGCATATTGTAAATTGTCTTGCATACTGTTGTATAGAATCATTTTTTATTTTTTTTCTAACTGAACAGACAGCTGTGCTGCTGGGGAGTTTGTTGCGCCACTTCTTCTTCCCAGCAAAAGCACTAGGAAGTGGTGAAGGGTGGGCGTTTTGGGGGACTGTCTTATGTAATTTTGACGTTCGAAAAGTGCTGATTCTCAGCCTAGTTTGAATAAATGACTTTTGAATTTTGAATTTTGAAATTTTGAATTTGAATTTTGAATTTTGAACTGCTAGTACTGTGAGTCTTTGGTCATTGCCTTAAGAAAGCTGAGATATTATTTCATACTCTATCCAAGGTTATTTATGTGTGACTTATTAACTGAATTCATTTACTGTAACTATCGTTGTAAGACCTTATGCTATCTGTGACCCGTTTTCATTCATTTATGTTTAAATAATATAATTATGCCAACAGTTCCTAAATCAGAAGGAAATAAGTTGAAACTTGATATCCCAATTTTAGAGCAATCTCAAGGTGACACAGAAAAATCACCTGCTAGATCTCCTAGTCCCAGGGTCACAAGGGCTACTATTGCACGTAGCACAATGGCCGAATTAGATCTAAACACCTTGTTTAAGTTCGTCAAATCATTTGACGGCAGCCGGGAAACTGTCAATTCATTTATTATAAATTGTAATAACGCGTATGACCTTGCATCAGAAGCACAAAGACCAATTCTTTTTAAATACATTCTCAGCCAGTTGGGTGGAAAAGCGGAAATTGCCTGCTCTATAAAAGAGTTCGCGTCATGGGAACAACTCAGAGACTTTTTAAAGGCACAATTTAGTGAGCGAAAACATTACGCTCACTTACTCACCGATCTTCAGGAGAGCAAACAAGGCCCGCAAGATAGTGTTAGCCAATTCTCGCTTCGCGTGGAGACCTGCCTCTCACAACTGTTAACTGAAATATCCTTATCGAATACTAAAGCAAAGGAATTACCCGGTCGTACTGCAGCTATGGAGGACTTAGCCCTCCATCATTTTATTATGGGGTTACATCCCCGTATATCAAACATTGTGAGGTGTAGATCTCCCAAAACATTAAATGAAGCCATTAACGTTGCGATTTCCGAAGAACGCATTCAACAAAGCCTGTATAAGCGTCCACAGGTTGAACAAAAGTTTGTGAATAGTATCAAACCAAAGTCAGGGCCTTCAAAATCAAACTCCTATACACAACCCACTACGTCAAATCCAAATAAGACCGACGCATTGTTTTGCCGGTATTGTAAAACTGCTGGTCACGAGATAAAAGATTGTAAAAAACGCGAATTCTATAATAACAAATTTCAATTCAAACCCAATAATAATAATAATAATCGGAATAATAATAACAAAATCATCCATATCCGCGAAACATCCGATGATGAACCCACAGATGATTTTTATTTACACAATGTCCATGGCTCCAATGATTTAAACGAAACGGAGTCTCGCGAAGGTGCCGCACGGGACGAAGCATAACTGTCGGCACCCAACAACAAAAACCAATATTATATAGGACTAACCAACAGGGTAACCAGCCCCAAACTGACAGTCCTAATCCTTATTCCCATCCAAGGAAGGTCAACCGACAGGGTAACCAGCCCCGAACTGACGACCTCAACTTACACTCATCCAGGATTAACCAACAGGGTAACCAGCCCCAAACTGACAGTCCTAATCCTTATTCTCATCCAAGGAAGGTCAACCGACAGGGTAACCAGCCCCGAACTGACGACCTCAACTTACACTCATCTAGGACTAACCGACAGGGTAACCAGCCCCAAACTGACAGTCCTAATCCTTACCTTCATACAAAGAAGGTCAACCGACAGGGTAACCAGCCCCAAACTGACGACCTTAACCTAGATTCATTAGGGGCCAAACGAGAGGGTAATCAGCCTCAAACCACTAGTCACGGAACTAAAAATCCCGGAGTCTCGCCAGTATCTAACGAGACCAGTACTAAGATATACGAAATAAATCTAGACACATCCAAGAGGTATCTACCACATGTACTTTTATACTCATCAATTTCAGATACCCCTTTATCCTTATTAGTCGATTCAGGCTCCGTCATATGCCTATTAAAACTATCCTGTATCAAAGAAAATCAACGACTGGTGAAAGAACCAATCAAACTTAAGGGCATTGACCGCGGTGATGAGCCTACCCCAACTGAAGGTCATTTCCGATTAAAATTAAAATTTAATGATAATAAAGTCACACCCTTTAAGTTTCATGTCATTAAAGACATAAGCTTGCCCTATGATGGTATTATAGGATCAGATTTCTTGACCTTTTTCCGCTGTAAAATCGATTATACAACCGATACCCTTAAAATGGGAGAATCCGAAGTTAAACTATACTTCCACGATCCATTCTATATTATTCCGCCACGTACTGAAACTGTTATTGAGTGTTCAGTACAGGATACCGATCTGAAAGAAGGTATCATTGTGGATCAACACTTATCAAAATGTGTCCTAATTTCTAATTGTATCGTAAAGGTCAAGGATAACCATCGTGTTAATTTAACGATAGCCAATACCTCAGGGTCGTTCATAAAAATTGACCCTAATTTAAAATTCGCAATCAAGCCCTTACATACTGCCCTTCAGGTCAGCATGAACACTCAAGAAACATCCAATCGAACCATTCAAGTTTTAAATTCATTACGAACTGAACATCTAAATCAAGAAGAGTCTGAAACCCTTACAGAACTTTGTTCTCAATATTCTGATATCTTTTATCTACCAGATGATCAGTTAACTCACACTACAGCCCTTAATCATCAAATCAAAACAAGTAGCGATATCCCTATTCATACAAAGTCATACCGATTCCCGGAATGTCATAAGAAGGAAGTCGAAACTCAAATTGGTAAAATGCTGAGTCAAAATATTATAGAGCCCTCATCCTCGCCCTGGAGCTCGCCGATTTGGATAGTTCCCAAAAAGGCAGATCCTCAAGGGCAAAGAAAATGGAGAGTAGTAATTGATTATAGGAAGTTAAACGACATCACTATCGGCGAAACATATCCTATACCACAAATATCCGAGATCCTTGATCAATTAGGAAGAAGTAAATATTTCACGACTTTGGACCTTACATCCGGTTTCCATCAAATACTTGTATCTCCTAATGATGCACCCAAAACTGCATTTTCCGTACCACAAGGTCATTTCCAATTTACCCGTATGCCGTTTGGGTTAAAAAATGCACCTTCCACATTTCAAAAACTAATGAATAATTGCCTTACTGGCCTACAAAGTACAAGATGTTTTGTCTACTTGGACGACATCGTGGTCTACTCATACGACCTAAATTCACACGTTGATAACCTGAAAGCCGTATTTGACAGACTCCGTAAATTCAACTTAAAGTTACAGCCAGAAAAGTGCGAATTTCTTCGCAAAGAAGTCGCTTATTTAGGGCACATCATTAATGAAAACGGTGTCCAACCAAATCCCGAAAAAGTTCGTGTGGTGACAGAATATCCAGTCCCTCAATCACCGAAAGACATAAAGTCTTTCCTAGGTTTAATGTCCTATTATAGAAGGTTTATACCCGACTTTGCCAAGTTCGCTAAACCTTTAACCTCCTTGCTAAAAAAAGACGTTACCTTCGAGTGGCAGAATGAACACCAACTTGCTTTTGAATCTTTAAAGTCCAAGCTCATTTCCGCCCCAATCCTTGCATATCCAGACTTCACGCAACCTTTCCTTCTAACCTGTGACGCCTCAAACTACGCGATATCCGCTATCTTATCCCAGGGCTCGGTAGGACAAGACCGTCCTATTGCATATGCATCCCGCACGCTTAATAAGGCAGAAAACAATTATAGCGTCACGGAAAAAGAATGCCTCGCCATTATCTTCGGCACTAAAACATTCAGACCGTACCTTTACGGACATCGGTTTAAAATCCTTACAGACCATAAACCATTACAGTGGCTATTTAACTGTAAAGACCCTGGATCTAGACTTGTCCGTTGGCGTTTAAAGTTAGAAGAATTTGAATACGATATTCAATACAAAAAGGGAAAGGTTAACGCGAACGCTGACGCTCTATCTCGTTTTCCAGTAAATCCTGTCCAACAAACCGTTCCTGTACCTTCAAACCCTCTTGATGAAGAAGAATCCACCCAAGAGTTAGATAGGGACCTAATGGATTTACTAATAGATCCACCTTCATTCAATCCTGACGCAGATATCCAAACTTCTCCGAATCTTCTCGATCCGACCGAAGACCTCTTGCCGTTACCTGATATAAACCTACCTTCTAACATTCCGGACACCCTCAGAGAAGATATCGAGAACGAAGCAATCACATTACCTGATCCCGTATTGGACGAACCAACGGCTTCCGATCCCCAACTTGCTCTTAGTCCCAGACCATCAACAAGTGCAAGTCCAAATGCCACTGTTGATGATTATCCCACGTTCCTGAAATCAATGGCTAATAAAGATAAATTATTTAATACAGAAATTGTAGAACACAATGAAAGCCTTTTAAAATGTCCTGCAAAAGTAATTCTAGTTCCCACTTCTATTGATTTGGACGAATCTAACTCATATATCCAAGATATACTAACTGATCTCGAAATATGCACTAGAATACATAACTCCGAGAAAGAACTTTTCTCGTCCTTGAAAGTAGAAATAAATAATAAAATATATTACCTGTTGTTCAACAAGGTCCATCACTTCGACGAAGCCTCTTATCCGGAAATCTTCGAAACCCTGAAAAGAATAAGAAATGAATTAATAATATTTGGAAATGTTAATGAAATTGGCATATCTGATTTGAAAAATCCATTTGAAAAACATTCATTCGTTAAAATTTATAATATCCTTACTTACCTTTTCCACGGCACGCAAATCAAGGTCAATGTATATCATAACAACATTGTATATCCTGCTCCAATCGAAATTAAAAAGATCTTGCATGATAACCATGACATTCCCATAGCAGGTCACTTAGGCTCATCACGAATGTATAACAGAATAAAACAAACGTATTATTGGAAAGGTATGCGTAGTGATATAGAATCGTACGTAAAACAATGTAAGTCGTGTCAAGAAAATAAAGCACTTAGGAAAATCAATCGCGCTCCGGTGCAAATTACCAGCACTTCGACTGAACCGTGTCAACGAATTGCTCTGGACATCGTAGGTCCGCTCCCCGAAGCAGGACCTGGAAAATTAAAATTTATATTAACAATCCAGGATGACCTTACTAAGTTCTCTTCCGCATACCCTATTCGTAGTACTACAGCAGAAGAGACAAGTGAATGTCTGCTCCACTATATATCTATATTTGGCATACCCAAAATGATTCTCACCGACCAGGGCACCAACTTCACATCAGATCTCTTTAAGAAAACATGTGAATTCCTTAAAATAAAAAATTTGTGGTCTTCACCCTATCACCCACAAACCCAAGGCGCCCTGGAACGAAGCCATTCAACACTTAAAGAATACCTCAAGTCCTATATTAACGAAGAACAATCAAATTTGCCTCGTTACGTATACACAGCCATGCTCGCTTATAATACTGCCGTTCATTCCACAACTCATTTTACACCTTATGAACTAATGTTCGGTAGTAAACCATTCATCCCTAATTCTATTTATGATGAATCCCCAGGAGCTACTTACCCCGAGTATGTCCGCATGCTACAGAACCGATTAAAATATTCACGTGAAAAGGCATTAGACTTCATGAGGAAATCCAAGGAATCCTCAAAGTCTTATTACGATAACCGTACTCGCTCAGCTAGTTATAAAGTCGGTGAATTCGTGTATCTCAAAAATCATTTGAGACTACGTAAGGCTCTCTCTCCTGTCTGGAAGGGTCCTTATAAAATAATGAAAGTTAATAGTAATAATACACTTACCCTGCTTATTAATCGACGTCATGTCACCCATCATTTTGATGAGGTGAAGCCAGCTGATGTCGGAAGTAACCTGTAGTGTCTTAAATAATTATAAGTCTCAGCTTAAGTATTAATACATAAAGTAGGTATAGTTATTATATAAGTACTCATATATTCGTTTAACGTAGCTATTAATTTGCAGAACTCCGAGTCAGGCTCGAAGCCAGCAGGACCACTATGTCCAGCAGATAAAATCAAGTCCTGGCCTCTATTTCGATTACCTCGGCACACTGAAAATCAGCAGTGGACAGTTGAATGTCTTGATGCCCCTAGATATTTCACACATCGGCCCGCATATTGAAAATATAAACTCCGCTCTTAATACTACTAGATATCTATGTGAAAGAATTGGTCTGATAGAAAATAGTTGTAATAACATAATAGAACCCTTAAATGCCCGCTACAGCGACATGTACAAGGAGTTTTTATCTATTTCACATTTGTTGGAAAAACGGTCAAAACGTGCCTGGGTAGGAGGACTAGGTACTTTGATTAAACAAATATTTGGTAATTTGGATGAAAACGATGGTCTCAGGTATAATGATGCTATAAATGTACTACAACATAATGAGAAGAAATTGATTTCATTAATGAAGGAAAATATTTTACTAACCACATCGACTATTTCGTCGTTTAATGACTCCATTAATAAAATTAAAATTAATGAAATTAACGTAAACGAAGCTATCGATAAACTCTCGATCAACTTAATAAATGTAACTAATAAAACAAATGAATTATTGCTACGATTAAAAATTGTTCATATACTTAATAATCTAGAAGTGTCAATCTTAACTATGTCATTCCAACTAGCGCCGTCCTATTTAGTAATCAAAATATTCTACACCCATCGTTGATTACGTCACAACAATTGTTCCGAGAGCTTGCCGATAACTATCAATACTTACCAAACGACCTGAAACTACCTGTTAATTTAGTTTTATGTTCTGTTCATTTAATTTTGAATGTATCTAGAGTAATTAGTTATTATGCTAGTAATAAGATATTTTTCGTGTTACAAGTACCTTTAGTATCCATTAAGGATTACGTATTATTTCATAACATTGCTTTGCCTACTCCTCACAATTTAAGTAAACCTAATACCTTTAGTTTAATATTACCCAGTTCTAAATACATTGCAATGACCAAAGACAAAACCCAGTACAGCACTCTAAACGATTTGGAAAGTTGCAAAATTATCACTGCAGGAAATTATATGTGCGACATAACAACCGTGTATGCGTCAGACATCAGACCTATTTGTGAAAGTGAATATATGTCAAAAGTGATCAGTGAAACCCCAAAATATTGTGAAACTAAATTTATTTATGGTAATTTAGATATGTGGAAACCCATAGAAAATAACAAATGGATTTATATACAGTCAGTGTCTAATAGAGTTTCAATAGAATGCCGAAACTCAAAATTACTAGAAGTTAATGTTTTAGGTACCGGAATACTTACAATCCCTAAAAGCTGCATAGGTTACTGTAAAGGTACCACTTTGATCCCAAAATATACCGCATTAAGTAATATATCTACACCCATTGCCTTTCCTGACTTTAACTTATTAAACGATACTTGCTGTAATGTAATGAGATTAAACCAATCAATTAATAATGTATCCCCTATTAAACTACTAAATACTAAGATGATCTGAAATCTAATAAACACATCTTTCTAAAACAATTAAGTAATCTAGATAACGTCCTTGACAGCCAACCACACATCTTAAAATATGGGATGCATTATTCTATTATCACTATGTTAATTACTGTACTTATAGTATCTTATGTATGTCTTAAAGTTTATAAATGTATACGACCCGGCAGCAGAACCCCAGTTAAAGTATCTTTCTCATCAAAACCTGAATCGATTTGTAAAATTAATACAGAAAACAGTAATTCCGATAACGAGGAAACCTCCCTGCCAACTATAAGAACTAGAGTTTAAAAAATACTTGATTGTTTTGATTTTACACATAAATAATTACATAACTTCGAAATAACCCCGAAGTTATTTCTTAAAGGGGGAGGTGTTATACCTTAAATGTGTAGGGGTTAATGCTAAATCAGCGCCTTGTCAGGCGCTGCCAGCTATCATGCACTCCTCGGCCGGAGACGTCATTTTTAGTTAGTTAACACTCAATCTCCGTAGCAGATGGTTCTGCCCAAGGGTCTCGCGTGTAATCCTAAAATATACTTATTATCCTAAAATATACTTATTATCCTAAAATAAATAATTCTTTCTTTTTTAAAAAGACGAATCCGTGGAACCCTATAACAGTACGCACACTACGTGGACGGCCAGATCTTTTTCTGTCACAAACAGAGGAGGTCTCACTGTACCTACTAATAACCCGGTACACAATCATTTGACTAATACCAAGCGTATAGAGAGTTTTAAAAATTGCATTTGGCTCCATACCAACTTTGTGTAATGCAATCACAGCGATTCGGTTCTCTTTATCACCCCACTCCATTTTAATATCGCAAAATATTTTAAAATGTATTGGCGCCAAAATTAGAAAACCCAATGAACAATCACATAAAAATGACAGATTCCAAATTCAAATGTAATATCTTTCTTATTTTTAATTGTAACATTATTTATGACCAGACTAAGTATATTAAATAAAGGAAATAATAATTAATAGCCATCCTCAAGAATTGGGCTATCAAGTGAAATATATTTTTTCACACCAAAAAACTGTATATGAACCGATTACCATTACTTTTTGAACAGCCTGGTATGTAGATATTTTCGAAAAAAAAGCATCTTGCCCATCGCTTCTTAAAAAATATGACCAACAACTTACGGTACAGTCAAGACGTATGCTGCTTGAGCCTATAACTTTATTCAATCTAATGCCAAAACAAGTTTGATTGCCCTGACTTGGTGAACAGTATGTGATTTTTTTTTTTTTTTTGATCGGGTGTGCGTGTCAGCCTCTTACTGACTAAAACCCACCCGTGTTCCTTCAGTTGCCTGTACGTTGCCAGGGGCCAAGTTTGTGTTACCTGATTCCCTGAACATGGGCGGGAGGTGCGCACCAGAAGACTGTTCGCTACCAGCTTTTGTAAATCCAATGCTGGTGCGATCACCGCTATTTACACCGCTTAGTTATACTATTTCTTAACCGAAATACTTTTAAAAGTAATATAGCAAAAAAATTGAAGGATCAGCAGTAGATTCCGTATGCTTAAGCAAATTATTATTAT
Source organism: Xanthia togata (assembly GCA_963853775.1). Classification (NCBI taxonomy): domain Eukaryota; kingdom Metazoa; phylum Arthropoda; class Insecta; order Lepidoptera; family Noctuidae; genus Xanthia; species Xanthia togata. The sequence goes on along the minus strand of OY970817.1, from coordinate 4,354,442 downwards.
TTTTATAGGATCCGTAGTTATAGAATATAAAAACAAGAGTTTTGTTTTGTTCTTATAATTAACTAGCTTTTGCCCACGGCTTCGCCCGCTTGGATGTCAGAAAATATCCCACGGGTACGTACTGCCGGGATTACATACATAATAGCCGAGGAAAAGGTCATTGACTCCTACCGCGGCGCCCGCGTTGTCGTCAACCATAATTATTTTGCTACGCGTATTTTGAATCTGCTATATCATTTGAAGTATTCATTTTAATGATATGATGTCAAGGCATATTTTAATCTAAATTAAATTCCCAATTAACAACATATTTTATAATAACATATTTTATTGGATAAAGATGATATATAATACCAGTCAAAATAGCTTCGGAAATAACAACGAAATTTTCAACCGACTTCAAAAAGGAGGAGGTTCTCAATTCGGTTGTATTTTTTTTTTGTATGTTTGTTACGCGATTACTCCGCCAATTATGATTTGATTTTGATTATTCTTTTTTTGTTTGGTAGGGCATACTTCAGAAGTGGTCCCATATAAATTTGGTCATGATCTGATGAGGTGTTTTTGAGTTAGCTTCAATAATACGTATTTTTCCCATCTAGTATATGTGGATGATATTCTAATAGTTCCTATCACTGTAATTTACACAGCAGGTAATGGGTATTCAAATTTGTGTGAGGGTTTTGTGTAGGTAGGTACCACAACTAAAAAGTGAAAAATAAAAACTTTTTCACAAAAAATAAAACCGACTTCCAAAAAAAAACACTACAAAGTGAAAAATAACTTTGATTTCGGAAGTCGGTGGCAAAAAAACGAAAATAAAAAACCAAAGACACCGACTTCCGAAATCAAAGTTATTTTTCACTTTGTAGTGTTTTTTTTTGGAAGTCGGTTTTATTTTTTGTGAAAAAGTTTTTTGAAAGATAAAAATGGTTAGTGTGGGTCATCCTTAGAAGATCTATATAACATTAAATGTCTATTTAGATATAAATTTTATGCCATCGCGGTCCTTTTTGTTGAACTTTTTAAGACATATAATCCTGTGGAACATAATTTTTACTTATCTCTCACGGTTTACGCAACGGACGCCAATAAAGCTCCTAGTCGGCATGTTTTTTTGACGTCTTCAATAATAATCGTCATATTTCAGCCAATTTACACAAAACCTTAATGAATTATACACCAAAACTTCATGAATCACTCCGTCCATTGGTGAAAACCATTTGAAAATCCGTTGGGTAGTTTTTGAGTTTATCGCGTTCAGACAGACAGACAGACGCTGCGGGGGACTTTGTTTTATAATATGTAAAGATTTTGCCCTGACTATGAAACGGAAAATGTAGTGTATATTTGTTACGTTTATTGTTATGTTGCTTTAGTCAGTATTTGTTTTCCCTTACAAAATAAAATAAAACCACAATCTCATTTACCTTTATTCAGAATGAAGAAGAGGCTCATCTCATTTACCTTTCCTATCGTATCCGTATTCCCAAGCGTAAGTCGGAGTTTTTGTATCTCCATAACTACAAAGACATAGACCTGGAGGCTTTGAAGCGTGATGCTGGCGATCTCGACTGGACCCCTCTGGTTGAGAACGATGACATCGAAGATAAGGTGAATTGTTTTAACGCAACTGTTCTTGACTTGTATAATCAGCATGCTCCTATCCGACGTGTCAAAATTCGACATAACCCTGCACCATGGATAACGCTACAAATTAAAGAGCTTATGGCTCGCAGGGATAAAGCTAAGAGCAGATATAAGCGCAGACCTTCAGGGCTGAGTCTCTCTTACTACAAATCCTTACGTAAACGCTGCAATCATCTGTGTCAAGATGCTAAGAGACGCTATTTCCACGATCAACTCAATAACCGCAGTTCCTCCGATGTATGGAAATTTCTCAAATCTGTAGGCATAGGCATGTCACCTATCAACCAGTGTAAGGATGTGAACCTCAATGATCTAAATAAGCATTTCTCTCTCCGTCCCTTTTCTCGTGATCCGTCTGTCAAAACTGCGACACTAGAGAGTCTAACTAGTTTGCCGTTACCACTTACCACAATGTTCACACTTTAAACTTAGCGATGTTACTGAGGATGACGTTAAGAAATCTATACTTGCTATTACTTCTTCAGCAGTCGGTAATGATAAGTTGTGCTCAAGAATGATAACTCTTATCCTCCCCTCGTTACTTCCTGTTCTCACTCACATCTTCGACTACTCTTTTTCCTCTTGCTCATTTCCGTCAGTTTGGAAAAAGGCTCACATAATACCGTTACCTAAAACTAACAATCCTACTTTATTAACTCACTTTAGACCTATTTCTATTCTCCCATTTCTCTCTAAAGTTCTTGAGCACATGGTTCATAGACAGTTATCTTTTTTCTTAGCGTCAAACTCGATAATTACCCCTTTTCAATCCGGTTTTCGCTCTGGACACAGTACTGTAACCGCGCATTTGAAAGTAACTGACGATATCCGCTGGGCAATGGAGAATAAGTCCCTTACTGTTCTTGTATTGCTTGACTAGCGTAGCGACTTGCTTGAGTAGCGCCTTTAACTCAGTGGCTCAGTGGCTCATTTCGATATTTTACTAGGTATTCTCAAATCAATCAATTTCTCTTCTTCCAGTTTAGCTTGGTTCAGTTTTTATCGGGGATGCTCTCAGTGTGTTTGCCTGATGGAGTCCTTCTCTGATTGGGGCAGCCTCACTGAGGGTGTTCCTCAAGGTAGCGTTCTTTCTCCTCTACTTTTTTGAATTTTCATCAACTTTATTACCAGAGTAATCTCCTCTAGTTTTCATCTCTACGTAGATGACTTGCAGCTATACCGACATTTTACTGTAGCTGACGCGGGCAACAATTGCTGCTATGAACCATGACCTGGCTTGCATCAGCATTTGGGCTAAGTCATTTGGTTTGCAAATTAATCCAACTAAATCCCAGGCTATGATCATAGGCAGCAGATTCGTTCGCAATGCGGTTGATGTTGCATTTCTGATGCCTTTATATCTCGATGGTGTTCACATTGACTATACCGAAACCGCCAAAGATTTAGGGGTCATTATTGATTCGAATCTTTCGTGGCGTGCTCAGGTTAATGAGGTCAGTCGAAAGGTACATTTCTCTTTCATTCAATGAAAAGCCTCCAAAGTCTCCTGCCCCTGAAGACTAATTTTTTTTTGGCACAAACACTTATTCAGCCGATCATAGATTATGCCGACTCCTGCTACCTGGATGCTACTGAGGAGCTATTAAACAAGCTTGAGCGCTTGCAAAACTTGTGCATTCGCTTTGTTTTCGGACTTAGAAAATATGACCATGTTTCCCATCTTCGCAAGGAACTCATGTGGCTCCCAATCCGCCTTCGCAGGAACACTCGGATCTTATGTCTCCTCTTCAACGTCTTACACCAACCCATCTTATCCTTTCTACCTGCGTGGGATCTCACCTTAGATCCCTCTTTAAATCTCATCCTCGTAAAACAAGCTACTATGGCTATTCCTTCTCTGTCCATGCAGTAAGGTTTTGGAACTCACTTCCGCCTAGCATTCGTGATTTAAAAACTGTTTCACAACTCAAATATCGAGTAAAAGAGCATTACCTTTCCTCTCAACTGTGAGTATTTATATACCTATAGTATGTATGTTTATTTATTTAAGATCTATGTATTTATTTAAGTATATGTTAATATATTACGTTATACGTGTAGGTTTATTTCAATATTTTAGTTTAAGACTTCGCATATTTATATTTTTTTTCTCTTCTTGTCACACACTATTGTCTACATTTCTTTCTCCTTTCTCCTGTCGCATGTCTGCTGAAAGATTTTTTTTAAGAAATAAACAGTACCTTTGTACTCATAATTATGATTATGTCTTATCTGTATCTCTTTTTCTGTGTGTACATAAATAATAATATAAAATATAATAATAATAATTTGATTGCAGATTCTTCTTCAAAGTTTTGAGGAATTCAGAAGATAAACAAAAAGCTTTTGATTTAATTTGGGAACAACTCCAAGCCAATCCAATCATTTCTAAAATATGTAAGTTTATAATGTAGTTACTTTACAAACCTTTTAAGACAGTGAGACCTTTTACTACATGGATCCAAATAATTGTATATTATGTCGTAGGATTATAGTAAATTATATAGTACAAGAGCTCACGACGAAAACCATGTCACATCGTTTTACGGCCAAAACCGTTTAAAATCCATTAGTTTTAATGATTCTGAACCTGACTCGGTGGGCAGCACCGGTCAGTAACATCATAGTTTTATGGAAGCCCATTTCTGCTATGTCAAAAAAATAGGCTCATCACTCAACGGTTTCATCAGAATATGTCTGATATTAAATATGTACATAGGTTTCGTAATATTATTACAAAAAAGTTTGTTTTCAGACATTTAGCAGATGGCCTGAGCACATTTTCAAAAATGACAAAAAGTTTATCCCATCTGTCTCGTAGCAACATGGTTAAATTATATTTAAATCTATTTTTTCGTTACCGGGTTTAATAAAGAAAAGAAAGAAATAAAGAAAATAAATTTATTTGACACAGGTTAAGGCACACAATTATCAACTATCTTATTAAATTGGCTAAGATAGCTTACGGCGTACGAAATATCTGGCCTAGTACTCACAGCCAAATACATAAGGCTACCTATTAAACTTTGATCGATACCAGGTTCGATAGGAGTTCCAACATTTTTAAAGTTTTCCATATTAAATCACTTAAGAATATCTAGTATGTAACGTCTTTGATTAACTTTAATCTCATCTTTAGAAAGCCTATTAATATGTAGACCTAAGCCAAATGATTTTAGTAAACCATTATTCATTTTTAAATACCTTTCCAACAATATACCACATGTTAGGGTTGAAATTTTAAAAAAATCACTTCCCACTTTACTGGGGGGCTAAACTATTAAAACATTTTTTTCCAATTTTTATTTTACCACTTTGTCGGCGTGATTGATATTCATATTGGTACCAAATTTCAGCTTTCTAGTGCTAACGGTCACAGAGATTAAGCGAGGACGGACAGACGGACGGACAGACAGACATGGCGAAACTATAAGGGTTCCTAGTTGACTACGGAACCTTAAAAAACGGAACTCGTCTGTGGAAGTACTGCCTCCTGGCTCCAAATCTATTGCTGCCGAAAAACAGTGTGTTGAGGTCCGTTTTAAAAGTAGTATAAGACGGATGCCTCCAGAATGGCAAAGCACCGGTGACGCCTCTAGTATTGTGAATGTCCATCAGCGGCTGAGGCCACTCATCATCAGGTGGACCGTCTGCTTGTTTGCTATTCAATATCAGAACAATCAACTTATTTTCAGACAAATTAAATATTGCGTTCAAGATCGGTTTAAGCTATCCGCTAATATTGGACCATGATTGCATCGTAATTGGTTGCTACTCATATGATTCCGAAGAATTGATAGCAGTCCAGGTTTTGAATCGTAGACAATTTCGTGAACTACCGCTGCAGCAGGACGAAGTAAGTGTTGAATTAAAACTGAACTTTATCATACTTTTCGAATTCTTTTGTATCTTCCTGATAATACCCAAATCAAAAAAAAAAAAAAAAACATTTCTCTGAATAAATAACTATTGGAAGGAAACCGTAGAAGAGGTGTGGTATCTTAGTTTATGTTAGGGTTGTACAATAAAACACTGTTTGATAAAAATATAAAAAACAATAATATAATATGTCCGTGTGGAGGAGGAGCCATGTCTAGTAGTAAATTAGACGATTTTGTAGGCCCGATCCTGGAATTTGTAATAAAACTCTTAAAAAGTTACATGACGTTAAGGTGGCTCGTCAATCATGACGGTCTATAGAAAATATATGTTACGTAGCTACTAAAGTATTTGATGAAATGGAAAAACAATATATAGCACCAATATTTAGGAGACATTTTTACTAAATATTAGCGTAATCCAAAATCCTGCACATTCAGTATTTCAAAAGATATTAATAAAATAGACATTCCTTAACAATTTTGTGTGGTACGAGCCAATAGCAATATATAGCCGATCTATCACCCCAATATTAGGGGGGTGATAGATCGACGAGAGTGCCGTGTAATGATTGTTGACATCACTTTCGCTCGTGACGAGAATCGCGTGAAAGCTAAGAAAGATAAAAAATCAAGTATTGACTTAGCACACGAGGTTGTTGACATGTGGGACGTGGACTCTGCAATCATTGTATCGATAGACGTTACGGTTAATGGCCTAATAGCGGAGTGCCTCGACCAACATCTCAGGAGGCTCTAATTGTGCGGATGGGTCAAGGGCTTGACTCACAAAACCGTACTCCTGGGCACGGCATGCATAGTGAGGAGGTTCCTCAATCTAGAGACCTGACCACCGGTAGCTTGGACCCTGTTCCCGATACCGGTGTGCTATTATTTTTTTTATAACTTTATATGAAATAAAGGAAATAATAATGTCTTTCAATAATTATACTATTTCAAAGACTAATAGAGTAAATTAAGAAAAATAATGTTGTTTTTCACTATTGTTCAGATCGTATTTTTTATTTTACATTGTTGAGAAGAGAGGACCAAGTATTTTTTTTGTTATAGGACGATTTGGAAGACATTTGTTACAAATTTAATTATCAAACACTTGAATTGAACAAAACTAATGTTGATTACCATAACATAGTGTTATTGGGAAACCAAATTCAAAGCACTTTAAAAGTTTTACAATATTTACGAGAACAAGACGATATTATCATCACTTGCACCCTAAAAATTCATAGAATTAAATGATAAGCAAAGAGTGCACATATTTGTTCCTGGTCAGGCTGATACGGAGAGTCAAATGATAATCAATATTACGGAACTTAGACGATGATTGATTTTGACAAACTTCTTAGTTTTTAAAATAATATCTCTATTTTGATACGAAGGCGTGCTTCAATAAAACATTTCGAACATTAAAAAAATAACTTTATTTCAAAGCTGACAATCATTTGTTCTACATCCATTATTTATGGAGCAATCGACGAAAACATGTTTTTTTGATTTTCCTGAAAAGTTGCGTTTTTGTAGTTACATATCATTTTACTAGCTGCGCCCCGCGGTTTCACCCGCATAAGTCTCGATCCCGTGGGAATATCGGGATAAAAAGTATCCTATGTGTTAATCCAGGTTATAAACTATCTGTGTGCTAAATTTTATCCAAATCCGTTCAGTAGTTTTAGCGTGAAGAAGAGACAAACATACACACTCACAAACTTTCGGCTTTATAATATTAGTATGATTGTCCGGGGACGGCGATTTGTTAATAGGTGCCAGTGAGGGCTATCGTACATATTATTATTCATAATGTTTGTTAAAGATTATGCTATTCCTGATCATTACGGCTTAATATTTTAAGTAACAACTTAGGATTAAATTTGGTAGCACATGGAGGAAGAATAATATTTGTCTGCTTCATGCTTGCTAATTTTAGGAATAATATAATGTAAATATTCATTAAAATTCAAATTCAAAAGTCATTTATTCAAACTAGGCTGAGAATCAGCACTTTTTGATCGTCAAAGTTACATAAGACAATCTCCCAGCACGCCCACCCTTCACCACTTCCTAGTGCTGTATGTAGCTGGAAAGAAAAGTGGCCCATCAAACTCCCCAGCAGCACAGCTGTCTGTTCAGTTAGAAAAAATAGATTCTATATAATAGTATGCAAAATAATTACGCAACACAAACACAATTTAAATTATAAATTAATAACCATATTAATTATGACAGCCAGCACACGCCAATATACCAACCAAAAATATCTTTGAATAAATGACTTTTGAATGTTTGAATTTGTTTTTTTTATCGAGCACTATTATCAGGCAGTAATAAATAAAATAAAGACTAAACGTAAACAATATCTAAATAAATGCCTCCAGTCTCCTCCATTGAGGTAAGATAAATAAACAGTTAATTACTAATAACAATAACAAAACCATGATCAGCAAGACGACCAGTCACCACAAGCAGCACTCGAAGTTTAACAACTTTTTACAAAAAAAAAATACTACCTACTTTGTGAAAAATAACATAAAGACAAAGACACAGACTTTCGAAATTAAAGTTATTTTTCACAAAGTAGTGTTTTTTTTTTAAATTTGTTGTTTTTTTTTTCTATAATAGCATGATAAGCTAATGTAATATTACTCCTGAATTAATTAAAATAATTGTTTGTAAAGGATTCAATGGAATAATACTAGTCAGAGGTCAAAGAGCTCCAATTTCAATATTGGGGGCAAGTCTTTTTTGAAACAATGCTCAAAAATAAAGAACTTTTAAATCCGACCGCACTCCCTCTACCGCGCAACCCATATCACGCATAATAACTAAATAACACAATTACCTGGATTTAAAAACTCTTCTTGGTTTCAGTTGATACGCAACAACGACAATTTTATAAACTATAGGAATATAATCCACAAATATGTGCAGAATAAATATCGAGGGATGAACAAAAATAAGTACTACCTTACTTCACTGGGTGAATTTACGAAGCCGGGCGAAAACAGTCTCGAGATTCAAAGAGAGATGATATATAATAAGTAAGTTCAAACATTATTATTATTCCTTTCTTTAGGTGAAATTATTCATGAATGTTTTCAGTTTCACTGTAGGAATACTCAGAATTAATTGCGTGTAAATCATCTATTTCATACGTTTTCATTGGCTACTTCTAACAAGCTTAATCTTTCTGACTGACCCACCCCTTGACAATTCAAAAGTTCCTGTAATTGGTTTATTTGAAATAAAGGCTTTGATTTGAGTTGAGTTGCTAGGTATCCAAGTATGTATGTATAGGTAATATTGCATTTGAGGAGTAATATATTTTCGGTATGTCAGAGTTTGTCCCAGGTTAGCGGAAGCAATCCCCCGCTCCCTTTTCGCAGCCTTCTTCTGCGAAATGACGGTTTCGCAGAAGGATACCACCGCGTCCCAGGATTCCTCGCTGCCAACCACCGAGTCGACAACGGCCGGCAGCGACAGGTCACTGCCGACACCTGAGATGTGGGCACAGCGTTGCTCTTCCCAAGCAGCATACTCTGCCAGCGTGTGCCGAGCCGTGTCCTCCCGACATTCGACGCAGTGGTGACACCGAGCGTCCAGAACCCTGTTCATGTGACACAGGTACTTCCTGAAGCAACCACGCCCCGAGAGCACCTGCGTCACCCATAACGACAGGGAGCCGTGCCTCCTCCCGAACCAGCGCTCGAGTACCGGCCGGACCGCCCCGAGGATGACGGGGCCGGCTGGCGGTAGGGCGTGAAAGCCTGTCCCGCCATTCTGCCACCAGGGCTGTGCGAAGCTGTGACCGACGCAGCTCCAACTCTCCTCGCGCCCTCGAGTCCTCGCGCCATCAATACAGTGACGCGAGTACCTTCGCCTCGAGTTCCCAGGGCGGAGATCCGGCCAGTACACAAGCCGCCTCGTAGTAAATCGGGCGATACCCCCTGATGACTCTGATAGCCATCGCTCGCTGCGGCTTCCGCAGGACAGCGATGCTGCCGGCCGTCAGATCAGCCGCCCAGATCGGGGCCCCATACAGGGCCACGATCCCCACGTGAAGCCACCTACAGGCGGCGTTCGGGCCTCCCAAATTGGGAAGCTGCGTTGACAGCGCCCCAGCCGCACCCAACAATTAGGGCGCCAGCCGCTGGAAGTGGGGGCCGAAATCCCACCGTCTGTCGAGCACCAATTCTAAGTACTTCCTGGTGGACTCGATAGCGATTCGAGCCCCCAGACCACGATATGTGATCCATGGTCTTTGGTGAGGCCATGGCTTCCGACTTGTTGAGGGCGGAAGGAGAAGCACGGGCGAGAAGGGCGGAGGAAGTGGTGCCCCAGGGCAGGGTGTTGATGGCGTTGGATATGTCCAAGGACACCGCCAACATCACCCCGCCCCGGGACACCACTTCCTCCACCAAGACTCTCACCCGCGATATCGCGTGGATGGTAGAGCGCCCGTGCCAAAAGCCGAACTGGCTCTCAGCCAGGTCAGGCCCCTCCCTGTACAAGTAGCCTACGAGGCGGGCAGTGATTATCCGCTCAAACATTTTACCCACCTCGTCAAGCAGCACTATCGGCCTGCACGCGGACGGCTAGTCAGCACTCGTCTGGTGGCGGCGGAGTGTACTCCGCTCTTGCAAGGAAGAGGGCTGTGACTACCTCGTGTACCTTGTGTGCGTCGCTGATTTGATTTGCGTCATCGCCCCACGGAACCATAGCGCCTCCACTTCAACGTCGACGGGTCCGATCGTCGCTGACTCCCGGATCCAGGCCTGGACAACAGTGGCCTCCTCGAGAACCTCCCTGTCGATGCGCTTACGCACCCAGCGCGGGCCGTTCGTTCGCGGGGCAGTTAGGTTGCAGCCGCCGGTGGTCTGGGTCGAGACGTCGAAGCGGATATATCTGTGATCCGACAACGTCTCCACCTCCACGCCGCGCCCGACACGACAGTCGCGGGCACGACTCGCGATAGCAGGGATACCGAACGATACGACAACTATCGAACCGCCCCGCTGCCGTACGCACGTGTGTACCGAGCCCCGGTTTAGGACGACCAGGCCAGTCGTGACTGCCCATTCCTCCAGCGCCCCACCCCTGGCATCGGTCACCAGGGGTCCCCACGCCGAAGATTTGGCGTTGAGATCCCTTAGTAACAGCACAGGGCGAGGTTGGAGTCGGCCTACGACGGCACCCAACTCGACAAGGAGACAAGGAAGTACTCGAAGTCAGCGAGGCTCTTGTTGAGCGGAAAATACGCGGCCACCCAGCCGTGACCTCTGGACGGATTGACGAGAGCCCCGCCAATGATGGAAAAAAATAAATGTGATTCCCTACACTGTCGTATAACTATAATATACTAATATAATAAATACGAAAGTAACTCTGTCTGTCTGTTCCATGCATTATTGGCTCGAATTTAGATGAAATTTAGCTAAATTTAACCTGTTTGCCATGACCTGAGTTAGGAGTTCAAACCCAGGCGTAAAAAGTATTAACTTAGGACGTAGGATACTTTTCATCCCGTTTATATAACAAAAGCTTTTTTTTTTCAGAAAATTTGTTGCCAAAAGTCTTCGTATCGAGGTTATTGCAACGCCATTCATTGGAGAGCAAATGCAGGGAATAGCTGAGTCATATAAATATAAAGATTTAAATGTATTAAATCTCGAAGATATGTTGCAGCTTGGACTAGACGAATTAATTGAACGTGAAGAATTTCCCATTAAAATAATGACACTTAAAATGAAATCAGAAATCAACACAGGAAGTATAATGATACCTCAGCTTAGAAAAAATGAGGTTGATGGTGCCGATTTGAGAAAAGTGCACTTCACTAACATCCGTGGATTGTCCTCAAATATCTATGCGGTCCGTCACCACCTTGAGACCGAGAAGCCGCACTTGTTATTTTTAACGGACACTGACATAGCGTCCCCGTCAAAGGTGGACCTCGACCACTCAAGATACTCACTTGAGCATAATTTTAAGGGTCGTGCTGGGGTCTGTGTGTATGTCCGCGATGATTTAAACTATGAACGTCTCCGCCGCTATGAGGTTGAGAGTTTTTCCACTCTGTGGCTGCTGGTGGAGACCGGCTCTCATAAAACTATTTATGTCGGTGTTTACCGTTCGCACAGGGGTGATCCGACAACAAAACTCTTTTACCATCTTACAGAGAAAGCCGAATTGGCCAAAAAAGAATATGAGTCAGTGGAGCTTGTTTTTCTGGGGGATTTTAATGCCCATCATGAGGGATGGTTGTTCCCGTACCAGCAAACTAACAATTCTGGAATAGAGGCGCAAAGGTTTGCGATCTTTCAAGATCTCCACCAACTGGTTAACCTACCTACCCACATTCCAGATGTTTCTGGCCAAAAACTCAACTGTTTAGACCTTCTGCTGACAACACATCCGGACAGGCACAATGTATCAGTCTGGGCTCCACTCGGATCGTCTGACCACTGTCTGGTGAAATCCGAGTCTTTCTATTCTCCTTCAGGTTTAAGCGACACGGATATCCTTCGCAGGAATTTAGCGAAACTTAGCACCGGCAGCCGGCAGCAATTTACTGTCAAAAATGGTGAATATAAGTTAAATCATAACAAACAAAATGGAAATTATAATAATTCAAATAATCAATATAGCTTTAAATCGTCACATCAAACACATAACGATGGCCCCACCGAATAAACGTGTAAGAGAAAAATGACAACTTTTCAGCAAAAAATAAAAACGTTTAAACTTCAATAACGCTCATTTCATTATAAATAGGTATGAATAATGTATAATCGAATTATAGGTAAAAAAATTAACTATAGACTTGTATATTTACTTTTTTTTAAACATCAAAGAGTTTCAGGGAATTCATGAAAAACTATTTAATGTTTTTACTCTTGTGAAATTTGCATGAATAGGTCACAGTAATATATTATTACACGTTTATTCGTGTAATAATACACAAGGAATAAAACTTACTGTAATGTTACACTATTATTCTCCGTAAATCAAGTTTAAATTTGAACCCAGCTATAACTATTTACACGCTTCTTTACAGTACATTGCTCTGCTATTATATGATTGGAAAGATCGTATGCATTTATATTAGTGTTAATAAGATCAGTTTTCATTTATGTAATACATCTTTGATAATACATGGTTTAGTATTATACCTAAATTTTGTAAACGGATGAAATAAAATACGATATATAAATAATAAAAAAATATAATTATGTATTTATCCACGTGAACACAAAGTACTAGTATTCGCGATAAAAAAAAAATAACGTATAGGTAACAATATTTGAAACACTAATCCTCCTCCTCACTGTCGTTGGAGACCGAAATGGAGTTTTCCAATGGCAGTAGTTTTTTATAAATTTTGATAATGGTTTGGTATTGCTCCTGAATCACATAGACTTATCAAATCTTTAAATAACGGAAGTCGTATAGGTAACATTCCAGCGTACGCTAGTTTTAATCTTTCAGCATCTTCTCTTGGTTCTCCACGCCGCCTTCTTGTCATGATTTGCATCTCTCGTAATTCGTCTTCCAAACTATACCTGAAGTAAATTGTATGAGGATGATCATGAATGAAGTTTACTTCTTTTATTTTGCTACAGTAAATTTTATCGCCGTTTGTGTCCTTTAACCAATTGTTCCTCTTTCTTAACTCTTTAAAATCTATACAGTAATTTTGTGTCATTTGTTTTACTTAATACTTATGTCCAGTAACTTTAGCATTCTCTATCAAGTAATACATTTGATCGGGAGTGTATATAGTATGTCTTTTCTTTGAACATTTGATAGCAGCATGCATAGAGTCACCCTCTGATTGGCTATGACCCTTCTCTAAGAATCAATGAGTTATATTGACGTTAAATTTCTTCGACGCTAAAGAGAACATGGCAAACACAAATCGGTTACGATTTTGCCCAGTGCATGAATCGGAGCAAAAGATATATTTTTAATTCCGAACTCAACGTGAGCTTGGATATATAACCACAGGCAACTCGCTATTTATATGGCTCCCCTCTTCGCAATCTGATAATGACAAACGTAACAGTATTTTTTTCTCTAAAATATTATAAACTGTAAAATTATATAAAGGATACTTACGTTTATAATGAAATATTCCTACTTCACTTTGGAGGATACTTAACACTTTCTCGAGATCAAAACATGCTATAACACTGTCCTTTCTATCAAAATTTTCTTTTTCTTGTTCCTATAACTGCCTTACCAATTCCTTTTCTCACAAATGCCTTTCATAATCAACTTTTAACTATTCTTTTCTTGTACTCTCAGACGTTTTGTAAATCAAACATACTTCACATAAATCTTTTTTAGGTATATTGAAGGAAATATTAAATTTGGTGTTAAATCACTTCGTGATAGACATGTGAAACATTCTGAAACAAATTAAAGAGATTACTATTTACTTACTGCAATACTTTTCAACAATTGAATCCCTATAATCTATGAACATGGAATAGCAAACTGATCTTCTCCTTACTGTACCTACTAAGCGCGGAGTGGAAGATATTGAAGGTGCTATAAAGGGGCCTTCCCGTAGCACACCCTGAATAGTGGCGTCTTCCATTGTCAACAAGTTTGTAGCGCAAAGCATAGTGACTATATCCAACCGCCGCCGGGCGAGACTTACAAGTGCATGAAACTACAAATGCCAGGGCATCTGTAGTCGTAATTAGTTTAAGATTATATTTTTCCTGAATAATAGAATCCCGTAACTATTTTAGTACGGAACTCTAAAAAGAAAGTATTGATAAAATAATTATGAAGCTTAATTTTTACCTGATGGTGAAGAAGTAATCTGTTCTCCGAATGTATTTTCGTTTTGTTCTTCAAATACATTACTATTATCAGCCTCATTCTTATTATCTGAAAATAAATAAATTTGGAAACTCGGTAAACCAAGCGACTACCTTGTTTATCTACTGATCGAAACCGAATCAAAAAGCACATATACCTACATACTTTCTGCGAGCTTTTTACATCGGTCTTAGCTAAAATATTTGATAATATTAATACTTACCTAATAATTATTAAAGTGGGTTCTTACCTTTATTTCGTTGAAAGTTCGCTATTTCTAATATCCTTTTGCAGCGACTAGCAGCATCCCGATACCTACTCATTGTTATACTTAATTACAAAACAACAATTTGACTATAATAACATTTATAATCGAATGTACCTAATAACGCGAAACAAAATTACGTAATATCGCGCATAGAATCACAACACCTTACCCCCCGTACCCCTTTCTAACGTTACGTACGATTGCAATAGAATTATTGCGTAAACATTTTGTTTATTTACCGTTACTAGCTATAAACTTAAACCAATGCAAAGAATATTAATGTTAGAATCTTTAACACAAATTGTAAAAAAAAAAAAAATGAGACAATGCAATCTTTAATTTTAATAAGCTATTTATATTCAAACTTCTATTTTGTGGAATAAAACATTAGTAATAAAATTTGCATACATTTCTACACGAATAAACGTGTAAGAAGACATTACCCAAATTCGAAAACAATCACAAATCTTCTCAAATGTCTGTAGGTTTTAACATGTTTATTCTTGTGCACTTAGCGACTCAACAAGCATGTAATACTAGCATAAACTATTATTCTAATAATTTTAAAATTAATTATTTCCCTAGAATAAAGAAATTCAGTACTATAATAGGCGTATTTTGAGACTAAAATTAATACAAAAAATTAAGTAGGTGCAGGATAGGTAAAAGAAACGAAAAATGAAAAAAAAAAAAAAAGTGTAAGAACTCTTGCACGTTTATTCGGTGGGGCCATCGATAACATTTCGAGAGCTACCTACATATATAGATTTTTAAATGATAATAAATTTGTACCTAATTATTTTACTGTAGGAGATGGACCGAATTAGTCAGTACTAAGCCTATAAAAGCGGGTGTCGGTCCCCGCCTCTGGCTGGAGGCTTTAATTTGTGGTGACCCTCAAACTCAAAACTCAAAGCATTTATTTCAATTAAACCATTTACAGGCACTTTTGAATTTTCAAGGGGTCAGTCAGTCAGAAATATGAAGCTAGTTGCCCATTCCAAAGCGTAGTTTCCTATGGAGAATAACGGGCAAGAAACTCCACGGACACTCTTTTAAATTATAATACTGTTAAAAAATATAGGTTACATCATTCATCCTCAAAGTAGCTCTATGAAAAGTGAGTGGAGTCGGAAGGGTTAAAACGTGGATCAAATAGATTTCGATAATGCTGCGAGCATTATCGAAACCTATTTGATCCACGTTTTACGGAGTCTTACGCAGGCGCTAAGGTAAGCTCGATAGATCGTGTCATCTAGCTAACTTCACTCTTATGTTTTGTTTCTTTCTTCCTCAGTAATAAGAAGAGAGAACGGCTCATATGATCAAAACATAGTAGTATCACTATGGTAACAAACAATGTTATGACAGTCAATATCATGAAACAATCCGACAGACCCGATTTCACCAAACAATTCTTAACGAGCCATCAGCAAATGCTCTGTTAAAATTGACGTAGACGTCAAAAAGTTTTACGTTCTATGGAGGGATCTTAACAAGGCGTTGCTAAATCAAACATCAAGCAGATATTATCTATTATCGAGTGAACAAAAACGACCGGTCTGACTTTTCATTCACTCTCGTTTTTATGCAACCAAATTAAAATGTCATGGCGTCTAAGCAAAACGTTCTATAAACAGTGTAATTCTCTATTAGTCGTTTTAAACGTAAAATTCGTAAAAATGTTTTCAAATGATTTTGTTTTGTGGTATTTTTTGCTGGCTGAGCTTGCTAACAATGAAACTAAGATATCATTGTAACCCACTGTGTTTAATAAAGTACATTTTAGTATAACACAAATTAACTTCATTTGTAAAACTCAGGATGACAGAAACAACAGTTGCTAGGCAACAACTAAAGAAGACTACTCTTAATTCATAGTGCATTATGGTACTTACCTTTATGGTACTTACAACAATTTTTTATTCTTCTAAATTGTAATTTTTACTTATTTTGTTAAAATGTCGAAAAAAAATCACCGACCTAATTTCAGCGCTAGTGAAAAAGAAATTTTAATAGGACAATAAACAAAAAAACAGATGCAGTGACGATTGCTCATAAAAATGAGGGTTGGAAGGTGCTCTCTGTGATGATGGGGCGGTCCTATTACTAGTGGGAACCACTGTGAGCTTTTACACTACGTTAGTTATCAAACATTTCTAATAATATTAATCATCATGGGTGGGTACCTACTTACGTAAGAAGTTGTAAGTCGAATCATAGGCATATTTTTATTACAATTCACATACCTAATAAGGCAATTTTAAGGTACTAACCGATTTGATGGATATTTAAGTTTATCTTCAATCATTTGCAAGACCTCTATATGTACAAGATTCTTTCGATAAATGAAACCTTGTCCTGAAATCTAGATCGTCATATTCTTCAAAATATAAGTCACGTCGATCTTTGTGTTTTAGGACGTTGAACTTTATTGTCTAAAAGTTGTAAATTTTCTAAAATATCATCATTCCGTGTTCAAAAATAAAATTTTACGCTGCTTCCATTTTATTTGACCAACTGACAACCAATTGACAGCCGTTAAAAGCATTAACGGACCTTTGGAGCAGTGATTAAGTTTGACGCCTTGTTAAGAGGATTAACCATTCGTTAGTACTTGGTGAAACACTCACTACGCTTAACGGGCCGTTGTCTATTTAACGGGACGTTAAAACTAACTAACATTGTATGGTGAAACTAGGTCTAAATAGAAAGGTTGGCGCGGTTAGTGGACTACTTATAGTATTTAGGGGTTGTTGAATGTGCTAAAAAAAGCTACTAAAATATTGAAGTGATGTTGGAACCCCCAACAAAAGCTCACGTGCCCAAACTCTCAAATAAAATCACAAAAAAGGACGACGACAAACAATCATTTTCAGAAAAACAAGAAAAAGTTAATACTTCTGCAATTCAATTAGATAATGCATCAACAAAGAGGAAAGACAGTGAAGATCATTCTTATGTTCCGATAAAAAATAAACTGTGTGTAGTTAGCGCAAATTAAATTAACAAAGTTTTGTCCATAGCCCAAGAGTCATGAAACTTCCAAGTATGTCATTATATTTCGCCAAACTGCGGCGCACTACAGCTTGTCAACGACTTACATAAAAAACTAGTTGATTATTCTATGAACGATTATTGTGTTGTTTTAATTGGAGGATAAGACTTCTTACATACGGGAAATTACGTTGACATCATTGTAAAATTAAGAGAGGCATTCGTGGCAGTACAGAATACAAATGTAATTTTGTGTGTTCCTACTTTTAAATCAAGTACTCAACTATGTATGTTCAATATGCGAATAGACACTTTTAATAATATTATACTACATCTAGACTTACAAATATATAACTAAGCAATTGGATTTGACACTAATCAAACTCAATCCAAACCCAAAGCATTTATTTCAAATAAACCATTTACAGGCACTTTTGAATTGTCAAGGGGTCAGCCAGTCAGAAATATGAAGCTAGACCATTGATCATTCCAAAGCCTAGGTTCCTATGGAGAAGAACGGACAAGAAACTCCACGCACACTCTTTTAAATCATAAAAATATTCTTCATACATAATTTAAATTTATTTTATGATTATACTATGTTCTCAAAATTGAGCGGAAAAATTATCGACCGCGGAATGCGTAATATCTTTCAAAATTTAAATTTAACCATATCAGATGATTCACTACAATTTGAATCTTCTGTAGATGTAAAGTTTTATGAACATAATGATTTTTTTCGTGTAGAAAAATATTACAATCTACATCAAAATAATGGTCTATTATACTGAATAAATCTGGTATGTTTACTGTCACATTAGAGGAACAATTTAATTCAGGAAAAATAATAGATGTGTTGTCCTTTTCTGAGCATAATATGATACTATCTGATGTTAACTTGTTACATACTTATTCCTAATTTTACTGTTGCTACTCACTTCACTCGGAAAACCAGACATGGTGGTATGTGTATACGAATCGGAATCTTCTATACAGGGTGGCCCAAAAGTCGTAGATCAAACGCAACTAGGGGTTAGATGGGGTCATCAGCTGCAAAAAGTTGTTCTACGGGAGGTCCTTAGGGTCAACCCCTGCAGAGTTATAATTTATTTTGTGTATTTATGAGAAAATTGACTTTTTTTTAACTAATTCTTATTAAAATTCGAAAAAATCTACATCCTGTATCTTTTTATAATTTTCACTAGATTGGTACTGATGAGTCCTTGCGTTAGACATGCTTTTATGGTTGTTTATTGGGTGTGTTGAAGATAATATTAAGTTTTACTTTTTTTTTTCTCAAATCATATATTTTTATTTACTTCGGACCCCACTGTGAAAAAAAATACTCTACCGAAAAGTGACCCTGTATTATACGTTTTGGCGCATTTAATAGGGATTCTGAAAAGGTATTACACATGGCCATGAGTGGCTCTAATATCTTTCTAGGACGAAAAAATAAAACAATGATTGTGAAATAATTGTTTTATTAAGCAAAACATTTTACAATAAATGCTCAAAATTCCTGCCTCTGACCATAATACATAATCTGCACCGTCTTATAAAATTCCTACGTAACCCACGGAATGCACCTCTGTTGTTAGTAACTTGTACCCTAGCAAATTAGAGCTTTTGTCGTAGTTCTTGTTCGCTATTGTTCTCTCCTTGGTAAACTATTTCTTTAAAATAGCCCCAAAGAAAAAAATCGAATGGATTTAAATCGGGCGGCCGGGGTGGCCACGCAATATGTCCGCCTCGACCAATCCACCGGTTGGGGAAGCGCTCGTTCAAATGATCTCTAACTGCTCGAGCGTAGTGAGGCGGGGCGCCATCATGTTGCAGCCACATTTCTGCTATTCTTTCTTCTGGAACTTCAGCGTCGTCTTCGTTAAGAATATAGTTTAAATTATTTTGCAAAAAAATTAAATACCGAGCACCATTCAGCCTTACTGGCATTTCATGCAGCACCAACTGCTAGCCAATTATACCAGCCCACATGTTAATACCAAACAGATGCTGGAATCGATAATTTCTTATGATTATGGGGGTTCACTCTGGAGTAAAAATGTAGATTGTGGATATTGAATACTCCCATTCTTCTAAAAGTTGACTCATCCGTCCATAAAACCTTGTTGAAGAACTGCGGATCCTCTCTGTGGTATCTTAGCATCTCTCTGCAAAACCACACTCCGGGCTCATAGTCACCGGGCAGCAAAGCTTGCACCCTTTGCACGTGGTAGGCGTGATATTTGTTTCTGTTAATGACACGTTGCACCGTGGATTTTGGAATCCCGAGATTACGGGATATTTGGCGTTGACTTATACTAGGATCCAATCTTAATTCTCTCAGCACTTCATCTTCATTTTCAAATTGCACCACTGTTCTCGGAGCATGCTGACCGGGTAAGACTACCATGTACGAATTATGTACTCACAGGCAGGAAGCGAGTCATTAAAGAACACTAAACATTCTAAAAAATCTAACCCTTAGTTGCGTTTGATCCACGACTTTTTTGTATATAAAAGCGAAAGGTCACTCACTCACTCACTCAATCATTCATCACGAAATATCGAAAACCGCTTGACGTATAAAGATGAAATTTGGCAGGGAGGTAGTTTATAGTTAGTAGACGTCCGCTAAGAACGGATTTTTGGAAATTCGACCTTTAAGGGGGAGAAAAGGGCGGATTTTATTTGTATGAAAAATCTTATTCCTTGAGTTAATAAACTTGAAACTTGGCACGAATACTTATGTATAGAAACTATAAACTTTGCCATTTTTATTTTTTTCTAATTTAATCCCTGAAGGAGGATTGGGGAAGGTGTCAATGTTTGTATGGAATAATTTTAACGCGCGGTCTGATTAACTCGAAACTCAGTATTTATACTAAAAACTAAATAAAAATATATAGGGTTTTTGGAAAATTTACCGCTAACGTGGTGAAAAGAGATATTCATTTTTACAGCGGAGGATTTTACTGTGCGGCTTGATCACCTTGAAAATTGGTATAAATAATCTATAAGTCAAATAATAAAAACGCTACAATAGACTTTTCAAAAAATATTATCACGCAATATGCTATGGGGGAAGAGCAATATTGCATTATGTTCGTATTCTTCTATAGTTTACCGCAAATTGTAAAAAGGGTAGCCAAAAGGTTAGAATATTGCAGATAGTTACGGACTTTTAAAAGATAATCATCACGCTATAGCTTTATGGATCTAAGCAGTCAATCATAACATGTCCTGGGTGGAGTTTGAGATAGGGCAATAAGGGCACGCACATTAACCGTTGTCGCTACAAGAAAACAGTCTTAGGAGACTGTCCTTAACTTTTTGAAACATGTTGATCTGCATTCACAGATATTGGAAAAAAAAATTACAGTCAGCAATAAAATGGCCAATTTTCACAATCCTATTTCTTATTACTAGGGTCAAAAAACTTTATCGGGCCAACTGAGGTTTAAGTAAAAGAATGTCTGTTTGTATGTTACCTTTTCACGCCTAAACCACTGAACGGATTTCGATAAAATTTGGCAAGGAGATAAATCGCATCCTAGGGTAAGACATAGGTTACTTTTGTCTCTTAAATAATCCTAAACGGGGTGATATATAGGTTGGCAGGAAGGTAGGTTATAGTTAGTGGACGTCCGCTAAGAACGGATTTTGCGACAGGGCCAGATTAAGGAGGTTTAATGGCTCTCGCCAGTTTGTATGGAAGTCCTTAATTTTTTGTGCTACAAACTTTAAATTTGGCTGGGAGGTAATTAATTGTTAGTAGACGTTTGCTAAGAACGGATTTTGCGACAGGGCCGGATTAAAGAGGTCTAAGCACTCTCGCAAGTTTGTATGAAGTTTCGATTTTTTTTGTACTACTGACCTGTAATTTAGCAAGTCCAGAGTTTATGAGTAGGAGTAGGTTACTTTTTGTCTCACAAATAATCCTAAAGGGGATGATATATAGGTTGGCAGGAAGGTAGGTTATAGTTAGTGGACGTCCGCTAAGAACGTATTTTGCGACAGGGCAAGATTAAGGAGGTTTAATGGCTCTCGCAAGTTTGTAAGATAGTCCATAATTTTTTGTGCTACAAACTTTAAAATTGGCTGCGAGGTAATTAATAGTTAGTAGACGTTTGCTAAGAACGGATTTTGTGACAGGGCCGGATTAAAGAGGTCTTAGCACTCTCGCAAGTTTGTATAAAGTTCTGTTTTTTTTTTTTGTACTACCGACCTTAAATTTAGCAAATCTAGAGTTTATGAGTAGGAGACAGTAGCTAAGAAAGAATTTTGTGACAACCTGGACTAAGGGCTCTTATGAAATCCTTGTCTTTTTGTTACTGAAAATTGTTAGAGAGATAGAATCAGGTAGGAACAATTTTTTCGACAGGGAAGTTCACCTGATTGTTTATATACGAGTATACTGCAGCCTGAAAATAAAACAAAAAATGTGGTGTACAGAGAGGTTTTACAAAAATAACTTTTTTTTTTTTTTAACTTAAAAAAAATTTGCTTAGTGTGATAGGCATTTCCTGTTGACTGAAATATAAAAATAGTTAGCGTTAAACATCATTAAACTTGATATCTTCATAACCACGTGGACGAAATCGCGGGCAACAGCTATATAATTATAAAGTTTTGGAGTCAGTAGGAAAATACTGTGTTTCTAATGATGATCCTTAAACAGTTCCCTTAGAGAGTCGCGCCTGCGGAGATAATATATTTTATGGCTCTGATCGCCCTTTTCTGCAGAATAAAAATAGACTCGATGTCTGCAGCCCGTCCCTACGGTAAAATACCGTAAGACATGATACTATGAAAATAACTGAAATAGACTAGCCTCGCGGTATCTACATCAGAAAACTGACGGATTTTTTTGACAGCATAAACTGCTGAACTTAGCCGTCCTGCAAGAGAGAGTTAAGTGAGAGCCAGGCCCCAGTGTAGCCTTGAATCGAGCGTGATCCCCAGGAAAACAGTTTTATCGACAAATTCTAGTTTCTCTTGATTCAATACTATCTCACAATTAGGTACTACTTTTAACATTTGGTAAAGAAAATTTGATGCACTTAGTTTCTTTCCATTTAATACTTAATTATTAGCAGTGAACCAATTTTGGACCTGCCGTAGGGCGTTATTTACGTCGTCAAAATTTGTACCACGTCTATTTGTGGTTGATTTTTTAGTTATTATTTTTTGAATATATAAAATATATATTTAAATATTTAAAAAAAAACGGTAAAAAAACATTTAAAAGTTTAAATAATAGTATTCCGTCGGTGTCGGCAGCAGGGTCCAAGCTACCGGTGGTTAGGGCTGCAGAGATAGGAACCTCCTCACAATACACGCCGTATCGAGGAGTACTGCCTTCTGAATCAGGCCCTTGATCCAACCGCCTAACGAGAGCCTCGAGAGATGTTGGTCGAGCTTTTCGGCCATTGGCCGTTACGACAATCGGCACAGTGATTGCCGAGCTCACATTCCACATGTCGACAACCTCGTGTGCTAAGTCTTTCACTTTTCTCAGCTTTTACGAGGTTCTCGTCATGTGGAATGGGAACATCAACTGTTATTGCGCGGCGCGCTAATCGGCCTATCACCACTATATCAGGCTTATTGACAACAATAGTCCTGTCAGTAATGATAGACCGATCCCAGTACAACGTGACATGGTCATTTTCGAGAACTGGGTCGGGCACATACTTGTAGTACGGTACCTCAGAATCCACAAGTTTATATTTCAAAGCAAGTTGCTGGTGAATAATCCTGGCCACTTGGTTATGCCTGTGCAAGTACTCGCCGTTAGCCAGATGAGAACAACCAGAGATAATATGTCTGATGGACTCACCCGGACGGTGGCATGCTCGACACACGTCAGCCGTCCCGTCCTTCATAATATGTCTCCGATAGTTATTCGTCAAGATACTGAACTGAACTGAAGGTTTAGGAAATAATAATTACAAACTAGTTGGTCCAAGAGTTTCCCAACCCCAAAGTAGGACAAACTAATTACATCAACTCCTCAGAATATTGAAATAATGAAATTATGATGAAATGCCCCTAAACAGCAAGTTATGAAATATAAGGCAAGACCGGCCAGTTAGATTGATGACGTCAGGGCCCACCGTCACGGACCAGATAATTGATATTCAGTAAATATTGGCGGATAAACTAAACCAAAAATTGAGTTTCCAAAACTGGCCTAAATTAATTTGCAAGTTCATAGCTTCGTGTCGACGTAAATTTTTTATTAAAGGCAAATCCCGGCTTTTCAACGGACTTTGCGAGTAGAGTATATACAGTAATACCAGATAGAAACATCATGTTTACACTTTTATGTTTTATATAAAGGAATAAGTAAGGAAAAAATACTTTTTTTTTTTTTTTTTTACTTAGTATTTTATAATACTGGCTAAGATAACCGACAGTATTGATCGTGCCTAAGTACATACTACTCACGTAGCATCATCTATTAGATAAAGGTATACTTATCTTTTCGTAGTATCAAGTACTCCTTTTCGATTTTACTGACTCGTTAGGCAGCTGGATCAAGGGCTTGATCCAGAAAGCGGTACTTCTGGACATGGCGCGTATCGTTAGGAGATTCCTCTCTCAGGAGCCCTGACCACCGGTAGCTAGGACCCTGTTCCCGATACCGGTGGGATAACAGCAACGTTCTCCTCAGCCTCCATGCACGCCCTGCACAGAGGACTGTCCGTTATGCCTATTGTGTGGAAGTGTTTGTTTAGCGAGCAGTGTCCCGTGATGGTCCCCGTCACCAGGCGCAGGTCATTCCTGTCCAGGCGTAAAAGACGCCTGGTCAACCTGCTATCCAAAGTTGGCATAGCTTTCTTTGACTGCCGGCAGCCCGGTGTCGAGGACCACCATTGCCCTGCTTGTGTGTGGGTGATTTTGTGTAACCACCTACGTATTTGGTTGAAGGGGATAGGTACGATAGGCTCGAGTCCACAGGCTGCCGTGCTGGATCCTCGCCTAGCAAGTTCGTCAGCTGCGTCGTTACCTAGCGACCCGCTGTGTCCTTTTATCCATTGCAGTGTCACCATGTTGCGGCTAGAGACCGTTATTCGCTCTAATGCCTTATGACATTCTAGTATTAGCTTTGAGGTAAAAATTGTTTTCCTTAATGATTGGAGGACTGAGGCGCTATCGGAGAGTATACGTATGTGTGTATCCGTAACTCTCCTGGCTTCTAGGGCGTGGACCGCATGTATGATTCCCACACACTCCGCCTGATAGACGGTGTTGAACCTTCCCAGCGGTCTGGATATATTTATGTTGAGTTCATGTGAGAAGACTCCGATCCCGGTGCCGGAGTCGGTCTTCGAACCGTCGGTGTATACTCTCATTTCTCTGGGGCCTGAGTAGTCACACTGTTCTTCGGTGAGTATTATGTTGTAGTGCCTTTGAAAGTGGATTGTTTTCGGGGCTTTGTCGCAGAGTGATGCCATCATTGGCTTTCGTTTGATCGCATCCTCCTTTATGCGTGTGTGCTTAATTCTGGAGTCGTTACTTAGGGTTCCCGACAAGTGGAGCCTGAAGGCGGCCAGGGCCGCTTCCTCCCGTACGATTAGGTGTAGAGGCGGCAGCCCTAGCATTGCTTGTAGGGCAGCGGTCGGTGTGGTTCTCATACAGCTAGTGATTGCGACACAGGCAAACCGCTGTAGTTTCTCGAGATCTCTCTGGGTTGTGCTCAGGTCTGTCCTGGGCCACCAGACCAGTGAGCCATATGTGATAATTGGTCGAATGACTGTGGTGTATAGCCAGAAGGTGACTTTGGGGCTGATCCCCCAATTCCTGCCAAGCAATCGCTTGCATTGCCACAGGGATATGCTGGCTTTCGTAATAGTATGGTTTGTGTGTTTTGCCCAGTTTAGTTGTTTGTCCAAATAGATGCCCAGGTATTTGGTTTCAGTTGAGAGGCTTAGGGTTGTTCCAAAGAATCGTGGTAATTGTAGTGTCATCAGTTTTCTCTTTTTTGTGAAGAGAATCAGTTCAGTTTTTGTTGGGTTCACTGAGAGTTGGTGCTTGTTGCACCATTCCTCTACTATTTTCAGGGCTTGACGCATAAGATTGCATAGTGTGTTTTCGTGGGTCCCGTTAATTATTATGGTTATGTCATCGGCGTAGCCTACGGTGAAATAACCTTTGTCATTGAGTGTTTTGATGAGGCTGTCTACTACTAGGTTCCATAGGAGTGGCGAGAGAACGCCCCCTTGTGGGCAGCCTTTCGCAACGATGGCTCTCGTAGTGTCATTTACTGTGACTTGTACAGCCCTTCGCTTGAGCATGTTGGTGATCCAGCCGCTCAGGGTCGGGTCTATATTGTGTCTGTCGAGGGCCATATTTATACTGTTAAACATTGTTTTGTCAAAGGCGCCTTCGATATCGATGAAGGCAGCCAGTGCTGAGCCTTTGTGGTCCACTGCACATTCGATCTTAGAAACCACGCTGTGCAGCGATGATTCTGTCGACTTGCCTGTGGAGTACGCATGCTGTTGTTTATGAAGTGGTCTTACCCGGAGAGATCCGTCTCGGATGTGCCTGTCACAGAGTCTCTCTAGGGTTTTCAGTAAGAAGGATGTGAGGCTTATGGGTCTATAAGCCTTGGGTTGTGTATAGTCAGTCTTGCCAGGTTTGGGTATGAAAATGACTTTCACCTCGCGCCATGCAAGAGGTGTGTGTCTGAGTGCTATACAGGTTCGGTAAATCTCCACCAGCCATGGTGTCAGACAATCTACCCTCCACTGCAGTAGGGCGGGGAAGATGCCATCCAGTCCAGCTGATTTGTACGGCTGAAAGGTGTTTATAGCCCACTTTACTCGATCTTCTGTTGACCAGTCCTGATCCGTTGGGGTCCATTCTGGTTCAGCCTCCCACGTTCTATCCTCTAGGACTTTACAGCCTGGGAAGTGAGTTTCGAGAAGGACCTTGCTGGTTTCATAGTCAGTTACTGTGTATGAGTTGTCGGGTTTCTTAAGCACGCCTAGGGTTCGGTCCTGATCCGTTGATAGGATTTTCCTTACCCTTGCGGCTTCATTATTGGTCTCGATGGATTCGCAGAATTTACGCCATGCTGTTCTCCTAGCGGTTCTGATCTGCTTTTTGTATGTATATTGGGTCTTTTTGTATATCTCCCAGTCGTCCGGGAGTCTGGTGTTTTTGGCTCTGTTAAATTGCTTACGCAGCGCATCTCTGAGTTTACTAAGTTCAGCATTCCACCAGGGGTTCCTCTCGTTCCTGTTTCGTGGCGCCCTTAGTTTGCAGCATGCGTGGTATGCTTCGGTTAGGTATTCTGATAGTTTTTTCACGGTGTATTCTAGTTGTGCCTGGTCTTTTATGGTTACTTGTGCTAGGTGTTTGGTTAATAGGGAGTCCAAGAGGTGTCTGTATCCGGGAACATTAGTGCGCCTCGGGTTTCGCCTCGGTTCAGGTTCCCTACAGTTGGTCATTAGTGTAAAGCGGATCCTTCTGTGATCTGAGCAAGAAGGCTCGTCCGACACGTGCCAGTTTGTGATAAGGTTTGTCGCGTTTTCTGTAGCAAGTGTTAAATCTATAATCGTTTGTCCTCGGACCGTGACCCAAGTGGGTTCCGAACCGCGGTTAATAATGTTAAGATTAGTGGAGAATAAATAGGTGGATAGTACCTCTCCCCTGGAGTTCGGTGCGTCGCTACCCCAGAGCGGGTGGTGGGCATTCGAGTCAGTGCAGATGATCAGGTCCAGATTGGCGCACTCGCAGTGTTGCACTAGGTTGGCCATCTGTTTTGGTGGACAGTCTGCGTCCTCGCCAGGCATGTATACCGAGGCCAGTACAACATCTGGGACGCCACCTTCAGTCTGGAGCCTGACAGCTGTCAGGTCTCTGGAACAGAATTGGGTGAGTGGTGTGGTAGGGATTTCTTTGGGTATGTAGACGCAGGTTCTAGGTTTTTCCGATGTGTGAGTATTAAGGATTATCTTACCTCCGATGTTACCGAGGCCACATATTCTGTTATTCCTGATCCACGGCTCTTGAATCAGTGCGATAGTTCAGGGCTTCACCTCCAGTGCCCTGCGTAAGCTAGCCGTGGCAGTTTGGCTATGCTGGAGGTTGGTTTGGATGATGTTTATGGGTGATGACGGTGGTGGAGTGGAGTTAGGCGGAGGTCGATCCATCGGACAGTCTCTCCGTCTCCTCCACTCTATACTGGTCGTCGTGTTGATCACCCGGCGACGAGGCAAGGAGCTGCTCGTTCCAGCCAGGTGATGAGGGTGGTATGGTGTCGGCGTCGTCGGCCATTGCCGCTCGGGCCATGTCCTCCTCTAGCTGGGCAATGGCCGCGTCGGTCGTCTGTGTCGTCGTCGGTACTGTCTTCCCGTCTGTGCTGTCGGTCTGGGTGTCGAAGGTCGGGTCGTGGGCCAGAAGCGTACGTATATCGACCCTAGTAGGTATGATATCCGTCGCTCCCGCCCCAGGACCTTTTCGGCTTCCTCCGGTGGCAGCCCTAGGGTCAGGTAGGTCCCACAGCGGTCGCCACCGACGGTAGTCGCCCTGTATAGCGTCCACCTCGCGATGTCGTACCAAGTGTTCTGACGGATCAGAACACTCTGGAGCTTGGCTACGTCACCTCTGTAACGAGGGACAAAAAGCGAGGCTCGGACACGGGTGGGCACGTCGGTCTGTTTCATAACAGTAAGTGTCTGGTCAATGTTCGGGAGTCTTATCTTGGGCACATTCTGGGTCAGCCAGGTCAGGGCATTGTCGTCTTCACACCACATTTGCACTGTGCCTTCCGCCACCCGTGGGTAACCGCGGAAGGCCGGCAGTGGTGTCGACAAGTCGGTGTCCATCACCAGGTTTTCAAGGTCCGTCTTTATGTGTTCTGCCTCTACCTTAGTCAGATCTCTGCTGGGGTGGGGAAAGCAGATTGCTACGGCCAGCCGCGCCGGAATATCCTTAGTGGCTCGCGCGTAGGTTCTCTGCCCCCCCTGAGCGGAGTGGACCCTCACACGTTTAGCGTGCCCCTGAAATGTACCCGGCGAAGCCGAGTCGTCAGGGCACTCCCTCTTCGCCGGCCCTGTACCGCTTGGTCCAGGCTGCGGCTCAGAGGTGCCTGGCAGGGTGGTCGTTGCCGGCAACGCCTTGTGTGAGGCTCCAGACCGCTTACCCCTAGCACGTCTAGGTCGAGGTCGGTCGTGGGTTGTGTTAGTGTCTTGGGGTCGGTTTGCTGGCCCGGCAGACTCCACAGCGTGCGGAGGCTCTTCGCGCTGGGTTGCCCCTTCGCGTATCTGCTCCCGCCCGCTTGGTTCCACGTCCGGCCGCTTTCCGCGCTGGGTTTCCCCTTCGCGTACTTGTGGCCGGGCGCGTGGCTCCGCGTCCGGTAACTTTGCGCGCTGGGTTGCCCCTGCGCGTACTCGTGACCGGTCGCGTACCATCTCTTCGGCGTCCAATTGCGCTTCGCGCTGGCTAGTGCCTTCGCGGATAATGCGCTTTCGGTCGCCTACTTTCGTCTTCTCCCGGGCTGGGATTTTTCCGCGCTTTACCAGCGGGCGTACTTCATCAACAGCGACCGGGGGAGTGGTAGAGCTGCCCGGTTTGGTGTCCTTCCCCATGTCGGTCTGTCTGTGTTCGTCTTGGACACAGTCTGGGTAAGTGGTGCTGCTCCGCACAATGCTCTGTTGCCAGAGGTTTGTGGGAGGCATACTCACTGACGTGGGTACTGGCGCGTGTGTCGCAGCCGGGGTTGGGTTTAATGGCGCGTTAGTCGCAGCCGAGGTTGGGTTTGTGGGCGCGTTGGTCGCAGCCTGTGGTGTGGGCGCTAAAACAGCAGCCGGCCGCGCTGAAAAGCGCGGCATTAAGTCGTTCATGTTGCAGTTTGACGCCCCCCCCATAATACGATGGGGGCTAACCGCCGGAGCGGTGTGGGATTCCCCGGCTTGGCCGGGACCCACCTGGGTATTTGCTTGATCACTCTGCATGTTCATGTTGATGGGGGGTGGGCTTTTTTGGAATCGAGGTTACCCTTCCTCTGGGACCGATGGGAGTCAAGGGATGGCAGGGAAGGCATTTGGTGGATTAAGGGTGTGGGTTTCTTTGGGGGTTACCCTAGGCTTGGGACTTGGCCTAGGGATTTGGGGATAGAAAGGATATGTATAGGTAGGGAGGGATGGTTTAGTTAGGTGGTAGGTTCACGGGAAGGGGTGTATGGGTTACCCTTAGGGTAACCCGTGGGATTTAGCTTTCAGGAACTTCTCTTGTCCGGGATCTCCCTAGGGGAGATGCTCCGAGTACGGGACCGCCCACTAACGCGCAAGGTTGCTGTCAGTGGTCGGTCCCGCAGCCGGAGTTGGGCTATCCGCAACCTGCCCACCCGCTCGGTTGCAGGAGAAGAAGTGCCTTGCAGTCCAGGTCGCCTCACCGCGGATGTACGTATACATTCGCGTTGGGGCGATCCAGAGCCCGAGCGGGCACATACCTTTAGTACAGTTATTATTATTACTATTTATTTGTTTCAATTAACTTTTATCATAGGTACAATTAGACAGAATTAAAAACTATAAAATCATAATCACAATTAAAATTAAAATTTTAACAATACTAAACCAAATTAAAATGAAAACAAATTAAAATCAATATCACAATTCAAATGAAAATAATTATAAAATTAAAACAATATCCAAATAAAAAACAATATCGTTAATATACACAAAAAAAAGAATGGACCCAATATCGAGCCTTGTGGCACACCCATTTTTTTTTTTATCCTAGTAAATTCATACCGTTTATTTGAACTTGCTGTTCTCTATCATTTAAATAAGATTTTACTAAATTGAGCGCAAGTTTTCCAAGTCCGTAATGCTCAAGTTTCAAGAGTAAGGTTTCGCGATCGACGCAATCAAACGCCTTGGAGAGGTCACAAAAAAATCCTTTTGCGTCTTGGGCGTCTTCACTTCTTTATAACACCGGCGTCATTCGTATAACGTCCTTTAGTAAAACCATACTGTTGATCGTCGAAATCTCATGATTGCTATTACAACTGTAACAAACCTGAATAATTGTCATGTCCACAAAAGCCACTAATAAAGAAATTTAATTAAATTGTAGGTTAAATAATAGGGATTATGTCAAGGAAGAATGTAAATAGTAGATTTTACAACAACTGCACAAAACGAACCATTTTCATCCGAAACTTTTAGCAGCCCGAGACGAAGGCGAGGGCTGATAGTAATGTCGAGGATAAAATGGTTTTGTGGACGAGTTATAAACTCTAATTTTCACTTCGATTGCGAGGAAATAAAACAGTAGTATAAAATAACATTTCTTTAATTAAAATTCAAAGTAATTTTAGCACAGTTTCAATTTAAATTGTAATATCTTTTATGTCTTAAAAAACACATAACGCAAATAAATTAAAGTAAATATTATAAAATAACAAATTCTATCTATAAACTTCTTATTGTGTTTGGCTGTATGGCTCATTTTCTTTGCCTTAATATACATACATTTATGAGTAGATACGTTAATGCACTAGTGCATAAAATTCGATTTTGTGCAGCCTATAACAAAAGGCAAAGTAAATCGGCAAGGCAAGGTATATCGAAAGTGTTTATTTGTGCAGGAGCACAAACACTTTCAGAGCATGAGAAGTCAAAAAATATAAACATGGTAATTTGGGAGCAGTTAATAGACTCTTACATAATTTGCCGATAATGAGGCACCAGGGAAGCCACATGTGCAGAAGGAATTATTTCCAAACTTGTTTTGCTTTGCTTTATTGATAAGGACAAGTGTGATGTGGGTTTTGAACTTCCCATGAAATGATAATAAATATGAGAAAAAAATATGTGAAACGAAAGTCTATAAAACTGTTATCTATAAAACTACGCACAACCCTATATAAGACAGACTGATGTCCACTGATACCACTGATGTCAACCCTATATTAGACAGTTTTATGTTTGGTAAAATGCGGGGTGCCAAACTCATGTAGAGGACGGACTGCGGGACGTTCTTCAAACAGACTGCGGGATGTTTGCCTACATGATTGAGTGATGCCTTATGTTAGACAGACCACGAGATGTCTAAGTTATATATTTGGTAAACTGCGAGGTACCAAACTCATGTAGAGGATGGACTGCGGGACGTTCCTTTTAGCAAGTAGACTGCGGGATGCTTGCCTACATGATTAAAAACTAAACCATGTCAGCTATTGAGGATAAATACGAACATGAGCTCTCATTCATATCAAAGCCTATACATCTGTAGGGTGTGTTTAATCTGTTTAAACACATGGTGTTTCGTTATTTTTCAGAAGCCGATTTGACAGAGGATATCACTACCCCTGACCACGAGATGTCACAGGACCCTGTCAACACGCCCATGGCAGAGGCGGCGGCTACCCCATCCTGCGTAGCTGCTGCTGAAGTCAACGCCCCAGCACAGGGCTTGTTGGACATATCAGATTCCGTCAAGGGGGACGCATAGTCAGGAGAGGCCGTGTAGGAGATGAACCGAATTAGTCAGTAAGAAGCCTATAAAAGCGGGTGCCGACACGGGTTTGTGTGTGTCACAGGAGGCTTTAAGTTAGTAGCTTATGGTAGTCACAGGAAAGTCCGGTTAAGCAGCTACTACCCTCTTCAGAGGAAAGAAAAAAAGAGTGCGTCTCCTTTCGATCGACGACCACTACAGCGCGCACCTATTTGACGTCAGGTGTCAACTGTATCGCAAGATTGATTTTCTTATTTATCGAATTGTTGCATTTATTTTATTACTTATGTTGTGAACTAGCATGTAAGTTTTGATTCTGTTTCCTAATCGTATTAATTACTTGTATAACTGAAGCACAATAAAGTTTGGGTTACGTGTTGTAATGTATTTTTTTAAATTGAAATTCAGTTCCGATCTTATATTATTATAATTGCCGCAAATTAAATAATGATAAACATACAACGAAACAGCGCTGCAATTTGCAAAAGATACAAGACATTTTGAACTTCACCTTGCCGCCTTGACGGATCCCTTAAAAAAACTTGAGATCCGCATCAAATCAATCTGCCTAGCCTTTTTCCTCCTACGTTGGGGTCGGCTTCCAGTCTAACCGGATGCAGCTGAATACCAATGAGTGCAATGCTGAATGTATTTACATGGAGCGACTGCTTATCTGACTTCCACAAACCAGTGTCTGGGTAATACGAAACCCCTTGATAGCTGGTTCTCAGACTTTCGGGCTGGAAGCCCTGGATTGCACCAGGGCTTCTTAGATGCATCCGCCATCGAGACAGTCTTCACGCTCAAACAAACCAGCAACTCAATAATGATGCTCTAAAAATGTCTACTCAAGATACAGAAACTACTGCAACGACATTCTGCGTCAGAGCAAAACTGATCATGACAGGAAAGAGTTGTAAAAAAACAGAAAAAAAACAATGACCCTCAAGGGAAGATCACAATCATGACCGCGCGGTACCGCGCGGAACTATTAAGAGTGTGGTGCAAGATCTTGCATACGTCACTTATGGGTAATCCACTACCTTCTTCAAAACATCGCAATGGGTTGCTACTCATTATACACTAACAAATTGATTCAGTCGATGTTTTAAATCATCGACAATTTCGTGCTTGTTAGTAAGTGTTGAATTGAAACTGAACTTCGAATTATTCTGTGCCAAAAAGCACACTATCACCTGGCATCGTGTCCGACAGAGATAGTATCAGTGATGAGCAGTAAGATGCTAGTCTACACGCACAACTTCTAGTTCACACGCACACAAACACCGTTCCGAACTAATTTAGTAAAAAAAAAAAAAAAAACTTTACTTCAGTCCTTTCCGTCCATATGTTGTTAATAATACACACTACTTAAAAGCTATGTTAGTAAAAATGTAAGTTTATAAAATTTTAATTCATAAATCTGTTGCACTCACCAGATGCACCGGGTACATGTACATGATGCACCCAATGCGCCATAATGGCGCAACACGGCTTATCACTAATGACCTTCAGAATGCCGTTGACGCTCCCACGCACTCTGCGCATCATGGACGCAATCCTTTTTTTTAGGATGGTATTGAAACCACCAGTATGTGCTTCGGCAAACATTCCAGATGCACTGCAGTAACGTGGAAGTCCCAACAACATTCTGAAGGCATTATTATATTGCACTCTGAGGGCGTTGTATGCCTTTTTGAACCCACAGCCCAAAACCAGCCCGTAAAAAAAGTCGAAATATCCATTGGATAATCAAGTTTCATGAAAAACCACTGCATAGATCAATTAAAAACAAAGTTTATTGAGCTGTGTCGGTGCCAACTTTGTTTTGGAGATTTCACATTTCTTTTATTACTTACTTACGCCCAAAGTTGCGTTAAAATTTCCAAACAAAACGAATCTTTTTGGCTCATAACTATTTAATAGGTTTTTTTTACCATTCTGTTTCCGCACATACGACATTGATAATGAGACAAAACGATATAGATAGTTGTGTGATGCGTCGTAGTGGCAGTAACGCGGCAGTCGTCGTCCGAAGACAAACTAAATCTGTATAATTGCACGCATAGATGGCGCCGTGTACACAGATGAGTTGAACTATCTGTATCAAATTTAACGTTGGATGTACAATGTCAAACAGTAGAGAAAAACGCCACCTTGTTAGATGTTTAGAGCATATCCATGTGGCAGCTCAGATCTAAAGTACATCTGTCTCGAGATACGCGCCCTAATCTATAATGCGTATTTAATTAGGAAAACTGAAAATATGAGTTACTTTTAATGGTCCTATACTATTTATTTCAAAGTAAAAACTCTATTAGACTCAAATTGCATCATATTGGCATCAAGTTATACTTCTCCGTAACAATGTCGTGAGTATTTTATTAATATAACTGAAAATATTTGTGCTTCTTACGCCCTTATCTTGTCTATTTGATAGTTTAAACATACCTGGATTCAAGTAACGTCACGTTGGCGTAAGTGGCATAGTGCGATATCGAGTCACACTTCACTATAGCAATGTTACGACTATTTTATCAATAAAAATGAAAATATCAGTTTTTCACGGCCTTGTTTATGTCATAGTGTAAACACTATATTTTGGACTCCATGTTGCATCATGTTGGCGTAAGTTGCATAGTGTGAAGTGACATTAAGTCACACTTTCTGACGGGGTCCACTAGGATCGATGCCTGCCTGGATCGCGGGAAAGTCTGAAAGGGATATCTTGGCCCCTGGCAACGTACAGGCAACTGAAGGAACACGGGTGAGTTATAGTCAGTAACAGTCTGACACGCCTTCCCGCTCCGCCCAGAGGAGAAGTTATTTGTTAATTTCAAACCCAAAAAAAAACAAGCTGCCATAGTAACTGTATGGAAGTGCTCTACACATCTAAACAGGTGGCGTTAGTGTGCCATCAACAAAAAAGGCACCTAAATTGAGCGTACGGAAAATAGTCCTTAATACCTAAATTGAACCAACACATTTAATTAATTCGCTGAATAAATAGCTATTGGAAGAAAACCGTAGAAGAGGTATAAATTATTATAACGCCAAGCAGCTTAAGGTGATACTAGCCAACATTTTTCCCATACAAATTTCGGGAGTGAATTACTCCACTGTTTGACATTGTACATCCAAAGTTAAACATGATATCGTTTTGTCTCATTATTAATTTTGTCTGTACGGAAGCGGAATAGTAAAATTAAAAGCCAATAAAAAGTTATGAGCCAACAAAGTTTCATTTTTCTTGCTAATTTTAACGCAACTTTGGGCGTAAATAAGTAATAAAAGAAATGTAAAATCTCCAAAACAAAATCCGTACAGACATAGCTCAATTATCGAAGATTTTAATAAACTTTATTTGGAAATGATTTACGCAGCGGTTTTTTCATAAAACACGATTTCCCGAAGGACTTTTCGTAATTTTATTCGCGCTCGTTTTACTATGAATTGTCGTGCATTTCACTAGATAATGTTCCCCCGCGCGGTGCGGAGGGAAGACGCTCACGCATACATGCACATTACTATGTGATACGTACTTTCGTTCGAATTTCGATTCAGGCACGCGCATATCACGCACGTTTCGTACTTTTGAGTGTTTTTCGGCTGCGGCCTACGCGTTTGTAAGTTTGTCGATACTATGATGTCGCGTTGTTTCGATACTACCTACTTTATCTGTTTGACGACGCGCTGAAATTTTGACTACGTATTTTTGTTTGAAATTGGAATTGTTGGTTTGAGTGGACGCTGTGTTGGAATCAAAACTTTTTTGTAATGCAATAAAAATGGCGCGCCCCGCTCGTTCCATTAGAGAAAAAAAGAAAAATGGAAACTCCTTTGTGATGTTAACTTTTTGGATTTTAACTGTATCGTAATGGTAAAAAATATGTTTTTCATCACATCTATTCAAAAAGAGCTAGTTTGTTCTTTGTAAACAGGGACCAAAATAGCACTTTGATCCCTAGGAAGCAAAGTAGATTTGAATTTGTAATGTGGATATTGTTAGAAAAAGTTCCAATCACCAAGGAGATCAATCACGAACATTGTATGAACAAGTTGGAGAAAGGCTGGCAAGAAAGAGAGAGAAAGTGTGAATTATTATTCACACTTTGACAAGCCTGGTCAAAATGAAAATCCAAGATGGCGGCAATGACACATGACGAACTTTTCCAATTTTTCGTCATTGGTGTCGTTTTCATAATTTTCGAGGGCGCCAAAGCCGATAGTGAGGTCAAAATGTAAATCCAAGATGGCGGCTGTGAAAATTTTTAATTTTTTCGTTATGGGTGTCATTTTCATAGTTTTCGTGGGTTCTAAAGCCGATAGTGAGGTCAAAACGTAAATCCAAGATGGTGGCTATGATAACTTTAAATTTTTCCGTCATGGGTGTCGTTTTCATAGATTTTGAGGGTGCAGACGTGAAGGCAGGAGTTTTTAAAGCTGCTAAAGTCGATAAAGAGTTCAAAATGTAAATCCTAGATGGCGGCTGCGATAATTTTGTTTTGGTTTTAAATCATACTTGAGAGATGAGGGTAGGACCGTACACGTTTTTTTTTCTCATAGAAGATTCTAAAGTAGAATATATAATAGTATACTAATATATAATAGAATATATAATAGTATACTCTAGAATTCTTCGCTCCACTCTGGATTCAAAAAAACACTCTTGCCTTAAAAATAGTTGTTTGCTCCCTTGGCAAACAATCTACTATTTCATCACATCTATTCAAAAAGAGCTAGTTTGTTCTTCGTCAACAGGGACCAAAATAGCTCTTTGATCCCTAGGGACCAAAATAGATTTGAATTTGGAATGTGGATATTGTTAGTAAAAGTTCTAATCACCAAAGAGATCAATCACGAACATTGTATGAAAAAGTAACAGGCTGGCAAGAAAGAGAGAGTAAGTGAAAGTGAAAGTTATTTGGTCAAAATGATAATCCAAGATGGCGGCAACGACACATGACGAAAATGTTCAAGTTTTTCGTGTTGGGTGTCGTTTTCATAGTTTTAGAGGGTTCTAAAGTCGATAGTGAAGTCAAAATGTAAATCCAAGATGGCGGTTACGAAAGTTTTCAATGTTTTCGTCATGGGTTTCGTTTTCATAGTTTTTGAGGGTTTTAAAGCCGATAGTGAGGTCAAAATGTAAATCCAAGATAACAGCTGGCAAAATTTAAAAAAAAATCATCATTGGTGTCGTTTTCATAGTTTTCGAGGGTTCTAAAGCCGATAGTGAAGTCAAAATGTAAATCCAATGGTGTCATTTCGTAATAGTTTTTAAAGCTGCTAAAGTCGATAAAGTGATTCGTAAATCCAAGATGGCGGCTGCGAAAATTTTGTTTTGGTTTTAATCCACACGTGAGAGATGAGGGTAGGACCGCACACGCTTTTTTTCTCATAGAGGGTGATGAAAAGTAGAGTGTTCACTTCGGGAGCAACACTATTTTAAGCTCGAGTGACGTACTTTGAATCCCTCGCTGCGTTCAGGTTTCTACTTTAGAATCCCTCGCTACGCTCGGAATTCTACTCTAGAATCCTTCGCTCCACTCTGGATTCAAAGAAACAATCTCGCCTTAAAAAAAGTTGTTTGCTCCCTAGGCAAACAATCTACTATTATAACATTATTTTGTCAGAGAAAAAGTTTTACAATATGATTCTATTTTTAAATTTCGTTAGTGTGTATAAAAAGTATGCCAATAATAACTCATTTTGAAGTTTATAATTCGAATTTTACGATAAGAGAGTAGATTAAACTATTTTCGGTATGATTTTCTGCCGTTATAAAATTACTTTTTGAGCTGTAGGTAGTGGCGATAGTTACAAGCCGCAGACGTTATGTCAATAATCATGTTAGGTATTCATTTTATCAATAAAGATTTATAAAATAACTTAATAAATGATGGCTATGTACCATCTAAGAAGTTCATATCTTTACACCGTAAGGACTATTACTAGCTTGATATGTAGCCGTGTGTACCCTTATAATAAATTGAGTAAGCAACCGACAACCTTTGTAGCAATCTATCGTGTACGTTACGTTATGTTAGTACTATCATTTATTCTGTGGTTGCGAGTTTCATACTTACCTACATATAACGTACCTACCTATATCTATTACCTATGGTGTGTGCTCCCGACACCCCGCTGCACCGTACGCTCATCATGTATCTACGCTCGGTTTATCATTGACTTACACCAGGTGATTTTTTGGTCATGGTGGTTTAGACTCTAAGCCACCATGACCTACTCTCTAAACTTTAGAGAGTAGGTAAAGTAAGTACTCATGAATACAATCAAGTTTCATTATGGGACCAACCCTGAAATATGAAAAAAAAGTCAGCAGATCCCATGCATTTTGATCGTGTAGCTACTGCAGTTTACTAGGGATCAGCTGATTTTATTTCAGGGTTGGCTTCATAGTAAAAGTTGTTTGTACTGAGTAGGTACTTTCATCACGTAAAGCACAAAGTACCTACGTAATCAGGCGGCGACGGGTATTTCGTGCGTAAAGTAGATATGACAATATGACTAAAAATCATGCTGTACTTGGTTTATTCTATTTGCTTGCGAAATAATTTATTTCAATTGACAACGCAAATTTTGCATACACTAACATCTACAATATGATGCACGGAGTCGAAGACTTTTGCGGTAAGTAGGTAGGTTATCATACGCCAACAAAATATTATCTGCATTCTGCCTGGTACTTACTGTTATAATTACCTGCGTTACATGTTAATTACGTGTTGTTAGGTAAGTACGTACTTAAAACCAAAAATATCATAAACCTCCGTAGTGGACATTAGAATCTCTATTATTCTGTGCTTTATGTAGGTAAGTAGGTAGTACCTACCTACTTTATGCGTAGTAGTACGTCCGTGGACCATGACTCGTGGTTGTGAGAAACTACCTATGAAGGTACCTTCATCGGCTGTAAACCTACCTATACGCAATAATCTACATAGGTGCATACTTGTCTGAAAACAATCTTGATGTGCCTCTTAGTAGGTAGGTACCTAATAATATGCGCGGTCGGGAGAGTGATGATTGTTCAAGTAAGCATGCGTCGTAATCTCGAGCGATCGCTGCATATAAGACACTCGGGGAAAACTAAACAATAAAATAAGCAATCTGCAGGTACCTATAAGTGTAAGGGTTTATAACGATAACAGCGGCGCCTACTATTATATTATGAGTTTGTAGGTACTTGCCGACTTCTCGGCGAGCGGCACAGCGGCGCGGCGGTGCATGTGTGCATCGTGTAACATCGTTTCAGTTGGGAACAGTGTTTGTGTGCGTGCGAACAGACGTTGTGTGTGTAGACTAGCGTCTAACTGCTCATCACTGACACTATCTCTGTCGGGCACGATGCTAGGTGAGACAGCGTGCTTTTTGGCCACGCCCACCAGTGAGTTCGAGCCCGTGCAAAGTTTAGCCTTAAGGGTGCGTTTGCAAATCGGACATAATTATGCTGTTTTCCGGTTCATTTTGTGACAAAACTAAACCGAATCAAATGTAACTAATAACTACCACATATAGATTGGTTCTTCATTTTCAAATGATTAAAACTTTTTGTTCAAAATTATAGTTTAATATAATTATAACAAAGCGGCGCTATGTATGTAAGTATTAGCGTCACCGCGCGCCTACAGAAATAAACATAACAACCAGTGGTTGCCAACCACTCACATAGGCATGGTAAATCGCGCTGAACTATCGCCAGCCGTGGAGCCTTCGCGGACAATTCGAGATATCCCGATTGCCAAAACATTCACTCTACGCTCCGCTGCCCTACACGCAACAACGGTCCACGCAAGCAGCTTCTATTCTCCATCAAGAATTGTTTCAATTAAGTATTCTTCTGTCTCACCGATGGCTTATGAAGAAGTCTATAAAACACATTTGCACTGCACCACTGCAAATAATTTTCATGTTCACGTCTGTGCACTGCCATTGCGGGCCAGTTCTAATCAATGGATACCTACTAATTTATAAATGTTCCAGTTTTTGATTTTGGCTACTTACTAAGTCGTAAAGTAAAAAATTTAAAAATTAAAGTAAAAAATTATAATGGCTAACGGCTAAATAGGTATTTAGCCGTTAGCTATTATAATTTTTTACTTTGTAGGTATTGGATGTTTGATAGATTGCCAGCTACTTAAATAAAAAACAAAATCAAATAAAAAAATATATATTTATTACGTTCCTAATTTTTGTTGAGCATCGTTTTGAGATCAAAAGAACATAAAATAACAATGTAAATAAATACAAAAAATGCTCTTTCAAAAAATATAATAATATATTTTAAAATTTTGAGATCAATAATTAATGTGCTCTGACTTTGGTAAAACAAATAAAATAACAAAATAAATACTAACTTTAGCACTTAGGCGCAAGAGACCATTTGACTGATTACCTTCTATCCAACTACAATAATATTAATTCTTATTCTTTTAACTAATAAAAATCATAATTTCGCCGCGCGAATACACGATCGTTTGAACTTTTTCTTCGACGAACCTGAGCGTGAGCGTGGTCGCGCCAACAGAGGGCGCATTCCGATTTTCCGAACAGAAAGTGACATAATGACGCGACGGTCGCTTTTAAAGCGGCTAGACAACCGCTGGATCTTGAAGCATGAAATTTTGCACAAGAGTTCCTTCCATAGCAAAAGAGCAAGCAAGGATTTTTTTGAAAATTCATGCCAAAGTTATACAGAGAATGAAATTTTGTATGGAGGTTTGTCATTTTTGCCGATGGGAAATCCCATCGGGCACGCGGCTTGTTGTCAAATGAAAAACATCGATGATTTAATCTCACACAAGGTGTTGTCGGCAACGACCACCCTGCCAGGCACCTCTGAGCCGCAGCCTGGACCGAGCGGTACAGGGCCGGCGAAGAGGGATCGACCTGACGACGCGGCTTCGCCAAGTACGTTTCAGG
This sequence comes from Xanthia togata, assembly GCA_963853775.1. Taxonomy (NCBI): domain Eukaryota; kingdom Metazoa; phylum Arthropoda; class Insecta; order Lepidoptera; family Noctuidae; genus Xanthia; species Xanthia togata. The sequence goes on along the minus strand of OY970817.1, from coordinate 4,313,378 downwards.
GGGACGCTAAACGTGTGAGGGTCCACTCCACTCAGGGGGGAGAACCTACGCGCGGGCCACCCAGGATATTCCAGCGCGGCTGGCCGTAGCAATCTGCTTTCCCCACCCCGGCAGGGAGCTGACCAAGGTAGAGGCAGACTACATAAAGACGGACCTTGAGAACCTGGTGATGGACACAGACTTGTCGGCACCACTCCCGGCCTTCCGCGGTTACCCACGGGTGGCGGAAGGCACAGTGCAGATGTGGTGTAAAGACGACAATGCCCTGACCTGGCTGACCCAGAATGTGCCCAAAATCAAACTCCCAGACACTAACCAGAAACTTACCGTCATGAAACAGACCGACGTGCCCACCCGTGTCCGAGCCTCGCTTTTCGTCCCTCGTTACAGAGGTAACGTGGCCAAGCTCCAGAGTGTTCTGATCCGTCAGAACTCTTGGTACGACATATCGCGGTGGTCGTTATACAGGACAACTACCGTCGGTGGCGACCGCTGTGGGATTTATCTGCCCCTAGGGCTGCCACCGGAGGAAGCTGAAAAGGTCCTGGGACGGGAGCGACGGATATCGTACATGCTAGGGTCGATATACGTACGCTTCTGGCCCACGACCCGACCCTCTGACACCCAGACCGACAGCACAGACGGAAAGACGACAGTACCGACGACGACACAGACGAGCGACACGGACATTGCACAACTCGAGGAGGTCATGGCCCGTGCGGCAATGGCCGATGACACCGACACGTTACCACCCGCATCACCTGGCTGGAACGAGCTACTCCTTGCCTCGTCGCCGGGCGATGGACACGACAACCAAAACAGAGTGGAGGAGACGGAGAGACTGTCCAATGGATTAATCTCCGACTTACTCCACTCCACCGCCGTCACCAGCCTTAAACATAATCCAAACCAACCTCCAACATAGCCAGACTGCCACGGCTAATTTGCGCAGGGCACTGGAGGTAAAGCCCCGAACCATCGCACTGATCCAAGTGCCGTGGATCAGAAATAACAAAATATGTGGCCTTGGTAACATCGGAGGTAAGATAATCCTCAACACGCACACATCAGATAAACCAAGAACCTGCGTCTATATACCCAAAGAAATCCCTACCACACCACTCACCCAATTCTGTTCCAGAGACCTGACAGCTGTCAGGCTCCAGACTGAAGGTAGCGCCCCAGATGTTGTACTGGCCTCGGTAGACATGCCTGGCGAGGACGCAGACTGCCCACCAAAACAGATGGCCGACCTGGTGCAACACTGCGAGTGCACGGCCGCTGCCGTGGCACCGCTCGCTCGGCTCGTGCGTTGTGTGGTCACAGTTCTAAGCTTTTTTTTTTTTTTTTTTTTTGTTCCGGGGTGGAAAATCCTCATGGATGTCCTCCACCCTGGGGCGGGCGGAAGGGTCTGTCAGACTCTTACTGACTAAAAACCACCCCGGTGTTCCGACTCACACCTACGCCGGGGGTCGCGGGAACGAAAGAATCTTCCGCAACCCCCGGCCGGTCACAGTTCTAACCTAACCTAACCTATCTTATCTTTCAGCCATTTTAATTTGCTACTTCATTTTTCGTTAATTCAGTTAATGTAGTGATGTTTTCTGATATAAGTTTATATACATATATTTTTATTTTTGTTATCAGAATTATAAATTATTTAAAACAAATACGATCAGTCAATACAAAGGGCGGCGAGCTAACCTCAACAATCAAACAAAATAACAAGTGACAATGACAATGCAATGCTTACGGCACTTTAGCCGGGCCGAGGCAGTGCCACTAGTATGCCGCAAATTGCGGCACTCTATACACTTCCTATATTATATCCAATTTAGTGCCCTACAATGCGCGTTTAGTTTAAGAAGATATACTTACCGCGCCGACCCCTAATATATTGGAATAAGAGCCCGAAAATGATAATGATTTAGTTAAGACTATAGCAAAACCTATACGTATACAGCTAAAGTAGAACGTGTGGAACCATCTCCCTACTGTAGCCGTATTGACACTGACTGCACAGATCAAGCAACATTTATTCTCAGCAAAATCTTCCCTATTTGTTGGACAAACATACAAATCGTTGCTCTACCAGATTATTGGCTGTAAAACTTGGTCTAAAACAGTAAGTTCAATGTAGAACATTTGTCTCCCAAGTTTCGGGAAGGTGGCAATTAATATTGAAAATGTCCGACATGTTATGAGCCTTTGTAAAAAAAAAAAACTATCTTAATTATTATATAAATACTTTTAATTTTAATTAATGTATTTTTAATTTTGTATTTAATAAAATATTCTACTTTTCTATTAGTAAAAAAACAATTTTAAACTATTAACATAATATTTTAGGAATTGTTTAGTCAATATTATCAGTGTTCACTTCTTATTTATCTATTAAATGGTGTTTAAGGATACCTAATTGAAATAATATATAAACTTTATATTGCATGTGTAAAACAATACTGCATTGATGAAATCGCACCCAATAGATTTGTAGCCACTTTACAAGCTTCTAGGACAGACCTAAGTACATAAGAAACCTAAATGTGATTATCAATATTATGGTTGATCAATCTTGAGATTGTTTATCTCTTGATTGATAATCATATTTAATTTTATTTTCACCATTAAACTTATCGTTCAATATTTTAATAGTTGTTAAATGTATAAATCTGTAACAGTCGTTTGCAATAGTTACTTAGCCTTTCTTTCGTTTTGATGAACACCGCTCTGCATTATTCGAGGTCTTGGATATGCCAAGACCCCGAATAATGCAGAACAGTGACGGGTATACAATCCCATAAAAAATCAAATTCATCTTCGAGACTGTTTTTGTGTTAAGAACTTCTATGTAAGTCGAAATAAAGTTCAAAATACAAAAACTGTCTCGGAAGGTTTAAGTTTGGACGTTTTTTTTATTTATTTCGTTTTGTATTAAGACTGCATGCATATTGTTGAACTGTCAACACGAATATTCATTCTTGAGCAGAATATGAATATAATGAAAAATAAAGTGCCCCAAGGTGCGTTTACATGTCGAGAGCGTCCTTGCGAAACTCAAGTGCACCATTTGCACGATGAGTGTGTTTTAAACTAAACAATTCATGCATGGAAATTCTCGCCACTCGACAAAGTAGGAAGTCTCCTTGTGTAAGCGCGCCTTAAGGCGCTGACAAGAGCTAAAGCGTGGTATTGTCGGACTGCATTGAAAAGAAAGAAGCGGAATGACACAACGCTTGTAATTTATTTTAAAATATGAAGCAATTAGCTTACTCAAAATTGAGTTGAGTAACCGAAAAAAAAAAAAAAAAACAAGTTTTGCATTCAAATAAGACGTCCTTTGTTAGTGGTTTACAGTTAATTTGTATCGAGTTTTTTTAACAGCCAAGTTCTGAGAAATAATTATGTTCAAGATTAACAATTACCTATATATTTTTTCCGCTACCACAAACTATATAGGTACATTGATGGGCAATATTTTTTACACGACTGCCCAAAAAAGGAGTGTAAGACAAGCCTACTTGAACATTGCCTCTTGATAGCGCCTTACTAGGTCAATTCTTTGTTTTCGTGTCGATGCTATTTTGTTTATAAGATTGTTTGAGCCATGGTATAATAACATATGGTTTGAGCATGGCATTCTTGAGATTGTCCGAAGTGCAAGTGAATGTGCGCTTTTATAATTTCTACGCCACGACTACGTCCATAAAATTTATGGAATTACGAGCACCTTATAACGTTATCGTGAACGTAAATTTAAAAGCGTCATCATTATATTTCCATACAATGGGCACTTAGGTCACTTCAGCAGCAAGTGGAGCGTGGTCTGAGTCATGAGAGAATAGGATCTCAAAAGGCCTCGATTAGATAAATGCAGGCATAGATAGATAGAATACTCTTTATTGTACACCATAAAAATTACAGACATAAATTTAGAAATTTTACATAGGGTGACACAATGGGCGGTCTTATCGCTTAAAGCGATCTTTTACAGACAACCTTTACACACATACATACATACATGACAGGCATACATTTTGTGAAACCGATTTGTGAAATTGTATAAAAACGTGTGCGGTCGGGGACCCCCGTCAGGAACGAAGTTCCTTTCGCGATGCTCGCACGGACACACACACACACACACTCGTATAGTAGAAAGACAAAGAGAGAGAAAGTAGCATGGAGTGCAATTTTCTCTCCCTTTTTCTAACGCTTTTTCCTTACGTGACGATTTCTACCAGTCAATTCCTAACACAAACCGCGTTAAGGAACTTCGTTCTAAAACAAGATGGCGGCGTTAGTTTTGATTTAAGCTGCACGCCAAAAGATCCTTGAACAGTCTGTTGTACAGACGCCAGCACGTCAAACTACTATCAAATTTTCCCAATCAACTTTGAACCTTATGCTTTAGTGATAAAGTTGGAAATATATTAAAGAAATTTGACATATTGTAGTAGGTTGATGTGCTGGCGTCTGTGCCTGCATTTATCTAATACTTGAATGTTATCGCAAATGGCCATCATACAGATTGATAAACATTAGCACCACTATTAGATATTAGGTCACTGTTTTAATTGATTTAGAAGAGTTTCCATATTTTAAGACGTACCTATTTAAATGATGTGTCAATTCTATTTGTGTAAATTCGCACTCTAAATGCCGATCTCGTTCCGTTTGTTGACGACAAAGATTAACATTTTTGGCGCGCACTTAGACTGGTCGATTTTTGTCTGGCAATATTCCTATTGCTCTCAATGTCATTCACACGCTTTAGTTTAATGTTCAGCGAGGCTTTACCAAGACTCTCTAGAGAATTTCATAGTCTAACACTTCGGGGGTATTACACTGAAAAAAAGAGTAATACTCACTGACTCGTATAAATTTTAATAATAATATTGTAGGAAAATTTGTGTCTTAAATATACCTAAATCCATAGAACTAATTTCTCTGAGTACCTACCGATCTGTAAAGGCTGGATAACATTGATGCAGTATTTCTGTTCTGGAATCTAGTGACACAGGATCGTTACTGGACGAGAAAAGTGTTTATAACACTTTTCGATCCAGTCTGGTATCCAGCGCCGAATTGAAATAGAGGTGGACGTAAGCCGATGGCCGATCCCGTGCCGCTGGATTGAAATACTGGATCAATGTACAGTCCTTTCAGTTACTTTACCTCTAACAGCAGCAACCCAACAGCAACCTTATTTTAACGATAATAAAGATCACTGTAATTTTGATAGTAATGCAATATCAGAGGTAATATACATGTGAAAATACTGTAGGTAAGGGCACCAACGTTTTTATACGCTTCTTCCACGTAACACAGCACGTTGTCAGCGCGTCGACGGCGCGTTTTCTGCCTTGAAAAAGCAGTAGGTACTAGTTGCGTCTGCAGGTCGTTTACGCGCTATAACAGCGGTGAAAAACACGCCGTGTGCATAGGCCCAACTGTGCTAGGTTTACTTTTCACTCGTACGCATGCGCATGTTGGTACTAACCCATCTAAATTTCACCACGGCCTGGGGCCTTATTATGAAGTATTAATGCCATCATTATTCCACTGCGAAAAAAGGATAGTGCTAGCGGCTTTGTATAGCTCCGTCTCTCACTCACACTGGAATAATGGTGGCATTAATACGTCATAATACAACCCCTGTATTATCTTGTAACATCGGCATTAAGTGGGGATTCGGTGTTATTTAAGTATAGATAATAGATGTTTCATTGGTTCTAATAAGCAACTGGCATCGGTTGCGGACGGTCGTGCTGCTCTTCGTGTTCCTGCTCACTCAAGCTTGTGGTTCCTGATATCAAGCCGGTGGTTCCTGTTCTTCGCGACTCTCCTGTTCTTCAGCTATTAATTGCTGTCTTTTTCAAGACACAATTAATAAAGTATTTCTGTTAACAGAGTATCAGTCAAAACGTAGCGCGTCATTGGCCCCTTCAGGGCAAAACCACAGTTTCGTGGTCCTCGGTGGATACCATACGGTGCCAACGAAACCGAGGGCGTGTTGACCCAATTACACCCGCCGAACCCCTTCAGGGCTAGGCAATCAATTGGACGGGTCCCAGTGTTCGGCCTTGGGGGGTCTCCTAGTCGGCATTGGTGACAGTTTTGCTTCCACAGCTACACACCTAGAGCGGTTGAGTGTGTCTACACCCTTCGCACTAGACTGGTCAGGATCCCGTTACACAATAAGACAGGCAACGGGCAAAAGCAAGCTGAGGGCTCACTTTAAGTACACAACCTCCCTGCCTATACCCGGCAGGGACGGTTTTACACATCCCCGGTAGTCCGCCCGGGGAGATAGGATTAGGGCCGTTAGGAGTTTTTACAATTCTTTTTTAATATATTCCCTGTTAAAATGAGCCTCCTTATAATGGAGGCCAAATTTAAGTCACTTAATGACAAATTAGATGCTCTTAGGAGAGACAATCAGATCCTTAAGATCGAACCGACTTTTATTAAAGAATTCGGCCCAGTGATCGAAGAGATCGCTGGAAATCAGCTTCCCCCCGATCCTTCAGATCAGCTTCAAATCGAAGCATTCAGTGATGCACTCACAGCATCACAATCCGTCCCGTCCACTAGTACCATGATGGACACTAGCGAGCCCGCTTCCTCAAAGCGCGCCCCCACTCCCTTCCCTTCCGATTCTGAAGAGCATGCCTCTTCCTCAAGCTCGCAGTCTGACGATGATGGCTTCACAGCTGTCACCTCCGGCAAGAGGAAGATGAAGAGACAGAGCTCCTCTCAGGCGAACAAGGTAGTCGCCATCGATGACACCCCGCCAACCCAGTATGTAGATAGGGACTTTCCCCCACCCTCACCCACCCCCCTCCCCGTAGGTTCCCCGTAGTATCCCCCCCCCACCCCCCACCCGGTCGCGAGTACGCCATCCTCCGCGCAGGATGCCCCCGCTAAAAACACCCCCGGTCCCAAGAAGGTTGCGCCTCCTCCCCCTGTCTTCATCCAAGACAAGGAGAAGTGGACGACCATCTCCAAATGGTGTGTCGATCAAAAGATCGGCTACACCAACGCTAGGTCGACCCAACAGGGAATAAAAATTTCACTCGCGACGTCCCGTGACTATAGGGACTTCAATACCCTTCTGCAAGCGAGAGGCGTGTCATACCACACCTACTCCCTCCCAGAAGATAGACAGATCCGTGTGGTGATCAAGAGGATCCCCAAAGAAATCTCCCCATTCGACATTCTTGTAGACCTTCAGTCGCAAAGAATACCAGTAGACGAGGTGCACCGCATGCACCGTTTGCGCGGTAGAGAGGCATACGACATGATTCTAGTCGTGTGCTCCCCGACCGAAGGGCATCACCCCATTTTTCAAGTCAAATAAATTTGCAACTTAATGGGCTTCACCATCGAGAAGCCCTGGAAAAACAGCGCTATAGGGCAATGCCATAATTGCCAGCTGTACGGCCATGCGCAGAAGAACTGCCATGACAAACCCAGGTGCGTCAAGTGCCTGGGCGACCACGGCACTTCAGATTGCTCACGACCAAAAGATCGCAACCTTTGCGATAGCCCACCTAGCTGCGTGCTATGCGGGAATGTAGGGCACACTGCCAACTATCGCGGATGCCCCAAGGCACCTAAACCCAACCCGATCAAACTGACCCAGCGTCTCGACGCTCGGCAGACGAAACAGAGGGATTACCTCGTTCCCTCCTCCCAGATCCCCCAGCGGCTAAGTCCTCAAAGACCTAGCCCCTGGAACCAGCTTCACCACCAACAGGCTTTTCCAGCCATGGCTACCGCGAGGCCCCACCTCCCACAAACCCCCATGTACTCACTCAGGGATCCGCGCATCCAAATCCCTCCACCCTCAGCGGCCACCCCACCCACCGCGCCCATCGCGCCTCCCGCGCCCTCCGCGCATACTGCGCCTTACGCGCCCCCCGCACCCATAGCGCCCGCCTCGAAACCCGCACGTGCTCCTCAAGCACCGCCCCCCGCGATCAACTATAATATCGCGGCGCAAAATATTAACATCATCGCCAGCGCCTTTGCCATATTCAGCACGCCCCGTGCGGCTCAAATGGCAAGCAATATCGTTGCCGCTAAGCAAAGCGGCGACATCCAATCTCTCCTGGCCGTATTAGTCGCGAACCAGGATATCACCCAAGCCCTTTCTGTTATCTCATCATGAATAACACGGCCTTAAGCAGATTTAAACCCAGATCCCTCAACCTCGGCGTCTTCAACGCAAACGGCATCCAAGGTCAACGAGATGAAATATCGGAGTTCCTCCGTGATCATCGAATTGACTTATTCCTCATACAGGAATCCTTCTTAAAACCCAGTCTCCGTAACCCAGCCATCGCTAATTACCGTATAATTCGTAATGATAGGTCGCGAAGCCACTTGGGCGGCACACTAATTTACTACAAAAAGGATCTGTACTGCATCCCTATTGACCCTCCCCCGCTAGCACAATTAGAAGTCTCCATCTGCCGACTAGCTATGACTGGCCATCAGCCGGTCACCATAGTATCGGCCTACATCCCTCCCAACCCCGCAGGGGGATTCCAACCCATCGCGGACGACCTAAAAATTCTATTCGGAATGAGTCTGTCATCATAGCAGGCGATCTCAACGCCAAACATCCCTCCTGGAATAGCTCCCTTACCAACTCCACAGGGCATCAATTGTACAACCTCTCCTCCGCTCAAAACTTTGACGTCATCGCTCCGATGACTCCAACCCACTATCCCTACAATGTTAATCATGACCCCGACATTCTTGACGTGGCGCTCCTTAAGAACGTCAACCTAAGATTAGACTCAATAGAAACGGTCCACGAGCTTACCTCGGACCACCGACCAATAGTCATATGACTGGCTCCCCGCATAGGTCCCTCTGACTCCAATCAACCCCCAGCCACCAAAAGGGTGACGGACTGGAGGCAAGTAGGTGATAAGCTGAAAACCAACACGTCCCCCCAATTGGACTCCATCCCAAACTTATTCGACTCAATCGCGGACACGACGGCCGCGATCGACTCGTTCACTGACCATGTGCAAACCGTCCTGAACGACTGTTCAAGGGAAGTTCCTGAAGCGGATAACCGTTACTTGAAACTCCCGGACGATGCGCGTGCTCTGTTGACCGAGAAGAACGCGGCCACCAACAACAGCAACAGCAACAGCAACTTTCCCTGTCCCGCCAACAAAGCTCACATGCGCTACTTGCAGAGATCTGTAAGGACACGCATGGCGGAGCTGCGTGACGCGAGCTGGGATAAGATGTTGAGCGAGTTACAGCCCAATCATCAGGCCTTCTGGGAACTCCAGAGAAAACTCAAGTCCAAGCAGATAGCTGCCACGCCCCCCCTAGTACGCCCCGACAAAACCATAGCCTTCGACGACATCGACAAAGCTGAATGCCTAGCCGACAGTCTCGAGGCTCAATGCTCTCCCAGCTCGCTACCAGTAGACCAAGCTCACCTCTCAGAGGTAGACGCTGAAGTCGAACGTAAAGCTTCTCTGCCCCCCGTCGAAGACCCCGAAAGTCCTCTGCCTCCCGTCACTCCAGACGAAGTGCATAACATTATCAAAGGTCTCCACATCCGTAAAGCCCCCGGCTCAGATGGAATCACCAATAGGGTGATCCAACTCTTCCTCGCCCACCTTATTATGCTACTGACCACCATCTTCAATGGTGCTTTAAGCAACAACATCTTCCCCCAAGCGTGGAAAGAAGCCATAGTCATAGGTATCCCAAAGCCTGGCAAGTCCAAAACCGAACCCTCCAGCTACCGCCCCATCAGTCTGCTCAAGGTATTAGGCAAAATCTACGAGAGGCTTATTTATAAGCGTCTCAGGGACTACGCTGAAACCAAAGGCCTCATCCCCAATGAACAGTTCGGCTTTCGATTAAGATTTTTCCTGACGTACATGATGTTTTCATAGATATATTGACAAGGTACCATCATGATGACGACCTTAATATTTTTAAACATTTCCCTCAGAGAATCGCGCCTACTTAGGCAATATATTGCTCTAATGGCTCTTTTCAGCAGAATAAAAATAGTCGATATCTGCAGCCCATCCCCATAGTAAAATAACCGTACTATGAAAGTAACTGAAATAGACTAGCCTTTCGGTATCTATATCAGTAAATTGACGGATTTTTCTTACAGCATATGCTGCTGAACTTAGCCGTCCTGCGAGAGATGTTAAATGAGGACCCCATTGCAGCCTTGAATCGAGCGTGATCCCCAGGAAAACAGTTGGAATTCTAGCTTCTCCTTATTCAATACTATATCACAATCACTACTTTTAGCATTCGGTAAAGCAAATCTTATGCATTTAGTTTTTTTCCCATTTAATACTAAATTATTAGCAGTAAACCAATTTCGGACCTGCAGTAGGGCATTATTTACATCGTTAAGATTTGATGCACGTCTATTTATCTTAAACATTAGGGAAGTATCATCAGCAAATAACACCATTTGTGGTTGTTTTTTTAATAAATGTAGTAGATCATTAATATATTATACTAAAAAGAGGAAAGGACCCAATATCGAGCCTTGAGGAACACCCATTTTTACTTTTAGACCGAGTTAATTGACACCATTAATTTGAACTTGCTGTTGTCTATCATTTAAATAAGATTTAACTAAACAGAGCGCAAGTTTACCTTGTCCGTAATGCTCAAGTTTCAAGAGTAAGGTTTCCTGATTTACGCAGTCAAATGCCTTGGAGAGGTCACAAAAGATTCCTATGGCATCTTGAGCCTCTTCCCAGTTATTAAAAAATAAATAACATGTAAAACATACTTGTAAATGTTAATTGAGTTTTATGACAAAAATGGTTTTTTTTTTTTTTTTTTTTATTACTATAGTTTCAAAGAAAGCTGATAAAAATTGCTATGGGCCGAAATACATAACCGCGTTGCGGTTCCGCGCCGCTAAAATCGGCGGTTTGCGTGGCGTCGCGAAAAAGAGCATTTTATTGTCGTATGGTAGGGTATCCAGTTCCTCGTGATTTTTGATTGTGGATAGACGTGTCTCTACCATGGACCATCGTGAGAAACTTATTGCTTATTTGTTATTTAAAAGACATTACTCTGTTTTAAATAAACGACAAAGAAGATACTGGATACATCCATTTAATAAGGCTATGAATCCCGATGGCAAGTACTTTTCTCGAAAATACAAAGCATTAAAGATAGACGAAAATAAATTTTTCGCCTACTTTAGAATGAGTATATCATCATTTGAAGAGCTACTACGCGGGTCATCAAAAAATATACATAAAAAATATATTAAAGGAAGGAAACCTCTTACTGCTTTGGAAATGTTCGGCTTGACTGTAAGGTAAAGTAAAACAAATACGTTTTTATTGATAGTTTTTATTGATTAATTACTTACTTTAAGAATACTTTAATTCATCATCATCATCATCATCATCATTTCAGCCATGGGACGTCCACTGCTGAACATAGGCCTCCCCCAATGATTTCCAATTTGGCCGATTGGAAGCGACCTGCATCCAGCAGCTTCCTGCGACCTTTATTAGGTCGTCTGTCCACCTTGTGGGTGGACGTCCTACGCTGCGCTTGCCGGTACGTGGCCTCCATTCCAGAACCTTTCAGCCCCATCGGCCGTCAGTTCTGCGCGCTATGTGCCCCGCTCACTGCCACTTCAGCTTGCTAATCCGTTGGGCTATGTCAGCGACTTTAGTTCGTTTGCGGATCTCCTCATTTCTGATTCGATCTCGCAAAGAAACACCGAGCATAGCCCTTTCTATAGCGCGCTGAGTGACCTTGAGCTTTCTTATGAGGCCCATGGTGAGAGGCCACGTTTCAGTTCCGTATGTCATCACTGGTAACACACACTGGTTGTAGACTTTCGTCCTTAGGCACTGAGGTATGTTGGACGAGAAGATGTTGTGTAGTTTCCCGAACGCTGCCCAGCCGAGTCGGATTCGACGATTGACCTCCATCTCGAAACTGGACCTACCCAACTGGATCACTTGTCCCAGGTAGACATATTTGTCAACAGTTTCGAGAGTAGAGCACCCAACCGATATTGGGTAGGGCGCAACATGGACTTTCGACATGACTTTCGTTTTGTCCATGTTCATCCGGAGCCCTACTTGTTGGGAGACTCTATTGAGGCTCTTATTGCATAGCTGGGCATTGTTGGCTGACTGTAACGGCTAGGGCTGCGCAGGTTAGGCTGCGCAGGCCGTTAACTGATAGGTAGTAGGTTAGGTAGAATTAAAACAGTTAATAGAGTAATACATATATTTAGTAAAAGTAATAGTAACACGGCTAGGTCGCGGGTAAGGTCCTAGACACTGTCAACGTTCTGAGCACTTGCACACTTTAAGAGAGGTAGGGTACCGTCCTTGGCTACACGTGGCAGACGTGGGGGGCCTGTCACAGGCTCGCCGCAGAGGCACGTGGCAGACGTGGCCGCGGAGGCCTGTCAGCACAGGCTGCGGAGGTTGGACGGCCTTCGTAAGACCGCTGGTAGAGAGCGTCGGTAGCACGTGGCACGCGCCGCCCTAGGTCGGGGCACACAGGATTTCGAGGAACAGGGAATAGTATTCACCAGTTCTGCAAGCGGAGACGAAATGACCGAGAGTCTCCGGAAGATTAGTGTTGTACCCCGATTTTAGTGATGTGATTAGAAGCTTACTAATAGTGATTTTTCAGCAACACTCGACTATTATTAGTTGTGAATCTTCACAACGCTACAGTACCCCGGCTGCAGAGAGAGGATTTTACCTGCATAAAATCCGCTAGAACTACCACTTCCCACTTGCTGTCCAATCCTAAGCACAAGTCTGATTCCAGTCCAATCCCAGCGGAGACTGGAACCACACTCAACAGCCATGAGAGAAACTAGTTAGTCATAGATCACTCAAGATTCACAGACAGCAAGCAAAGAAATACACAAGTGTAACAGCAAGTGTATCTCAGTCAGTAGTGTTCTATTAATAGCAGGTGCCAGTGTTCAGTAGTATACTTAAATGTGAGTAGACATGTAGTGGATTAGATATTTAGGGTTTTAACTGGCTGTAGGTAAGTATAGGTAGGTGAGTTCAGCAGGTAGGTTTAGGTAGGTGAGTTCTGTAGGTAAGTATAGGTAGGTGAGTTCTGTAGGTAAGTATAGGTAGGTGAGTTTAGTTGGTAAGTATAGGTAGGTGAGTAGGTAGGTAGGTAGGTGGTGTGTGGGTAATGCTAGTCTTTATTAGATTAATACTTTAATTAGTCTTTCAAAAATACAATGTTCAAGATAAATCAAACTCTTCGTCTTGTGTACCATAGAAAGTACTTGTCGTTTCCTCCAGTGTAAATGGTGAATTTATTGGAGGTTGTTGGTTTGATGGCTCGGAATGTATTTGTGAGGATGAGGCAGACCTCAGTTCAGTACTGGAACATCCAGGAGTAGAAGTCTGATACGTAGTATCTCTATGTAGTCTGTGAAACAAACTAAATCATTGTCAACAAGTATGTCACCATAACGCTGGAACTAGCGCCACGCTGCGGTGCCGTGCCGCTACAATCGGCAGTGCCGCTACTGCCGATTCTCGCGGCGCGGCGCCGCAACGCGTTTATGTGTTTCGGCCCTACAAAACGTTTTTTATTTAAATCTCGAACTTCTACACGGTTACATTTGAATCATAATTTTGCTAGAACAAACGTTGTTCAGACCATGGTCTACTACCATTTCATAGCATCAAATATGTAATTAAAACAAACTAAACTAAGCGTTCTCAAATAAGTCCTACGTTGCTCAAACGTGTTCAAACATTAACCGTAACATTAAATTACTCATCGCGGTAGCAATATGTTATTCAAAAGAGTTATGAGGAGTCCACGTGGACTACAAGGATTTCCGGCCAATGTGGGCCGAAATGCAAATAAAACATTAGCCAATGACATGCAAACGCGCGAAGTATCGTTCCGCCCATTTCTTTCGTTGAATGCCGCAGGCCGCTCGCGCCTCCCGGGCGGCTACGGCTTGTGTCGGCTAGCCAGTCTAACAAAATCTTTCGAGCGGGCGACGCATGTGCACCCGATGTACTTACGTTACAGGCACGCATTGCGTGTTTTTAGTGAAAATTGGAATCAATGTTATCTTGGTGCACAAGGAGCTAACTCGTTTTGTGGTATAAGTTTTGTTTTTGTCTTGTTCCTGTAATATCCCAATAAATAAATAATACCTAATAATCTCACGTTAGATAAAATAGGTACCCGTACCTAGTACCTACAGGTAATAATGAAAACCATGTCTGATAGTACCTGCCGTAAGTTCGCACCTAGAACGATAAAATTATTAGAGGTCAACCACCTCGCCGCGCCGTCGGTACGGTGTGTCGCGTCGTGCAATCGTGCATAGCCAGAAAATACCGACCAAAGTTTACCATAGCCAAATCTATTTTAAAACATGTTTATGCCTTGGTCCATACCAAGGCAAAAACATATGTTTTAAAACAGCCACTTATCAGTGATAAAATACATACCGAAGTAAATTTTTAACATTGGTATTTTCTTGTAAGACGTACAAAAATAAGTGCTACCAAATTCGTTTATGGAGGTACACTTTCCTGGACAATGCTGTGTCCCGTGCGTGAGCACGTGTGTGTACTTTAAGACGCGAGCGCCGGTGTGTCTGTGTTGTAGGGAGTAACGATAATCCCGACTTTTAAGCTTTGTCTTTTTTTATTGGATGCTATAGAATGGTAGTAGACCATGGTCTGAACAATCTTTGTTCTAGCAACACTGTGATTCAAATGCCACCGAGTACAGTTTAGAAAAAAATAAAAAATAATGTGTAGTACCTACTTAGTTTTGCAGGCCAGTGTAGTACAATTGTATAGCAGTTTTCATCAAAGGTCATTGGGCAAAATCTGACCCAGTTAACGATAGTTTTCCTACAAAAACCAAATTAGTTTTAAATTGTTAAGTATTAACCTAAACTAAATTTTAGATAGTTTTTTTTTTTTTTTACCATGGGAATAAAATGTTAAAGATTAATAAAAAATAAGTAATAAATGTGTAGATAAAACAATTTCAGTGAAGCATTCTGTTAAATAAACAAAATAAACGTTTGCGCGCTTCTAAGAGTGCGCAGTCAGTGGCATGCATATGCCGTCTTACTCGCACGTCACGTCAGAAAAGTAGAAACTGGTTTCATCGTCACACAATCCAGCATCGACGCACGCAGTCGTTTGTCATTAGTCGTTGCGATCTGTGTGTTACTTAAGCTTTTATTGTTTTTATCGATTACTTTGGCGTGTTTATTGGATTTTTAGTTTGCATTTGGATTGGATTTAGTTGATAATATGGAAAGACAAAATAGTTGTGTTTCATGTAGCCGATCTGTGTTGCGGCGCAGAAAACACAACCTCTCAGAGCTGTTTCTTGAAAGGTTTCGAAATCTCGCTGAGTTATTATTACAGGAAATAACACCACGTGAAGTGAGTACCTTATCAGATTTGTTTTAAGCCCGACACAGACGTAGCTATAATATATATTAATAAACTTGGCTTTTGCTTTTTTTTGCGTAGTTTTTGTTGCGTACTAGAAATATAATTTTACTATAGCTCCGTCTGAGGTCGAAGATTACTATGAAAAATATATCGTAATATGTCTTGCTATAGGTAATATATTATAGCTACGTCTGTGGTGGGCTTTTATTATTGTTCTCTTTGTACAATCATGCCGACGGCGTTTTTTTTACAATAAATCATTTATTCTCAAGCATCATTTATCGAGTTATCATAAATAAACTTATACAGCAAGTGTGTAGAAGAGCTACAGCCGTATTCACAAACAATAAGCTGGGCACTATACGTTGCTTAATATAGCTAGTTGGCTACCTTACCTATGCGTTCATAGTGCCGATTGCCACTCAAGTATTGTCTAATTATACTTTTTTGAGATCCTGTGTGTCTGCGTACACTGTGAAACTTCATAGTAATGTTTGTGAATACGAGTGTAAGTCTTTATAAAATGACCGACGGAACGATGATGGAATTGATAAAATATTATGAGCTAACCTATTCCTTTTTTTTCAGATTCCTTTTGATGGTTCACGATCTATATGCCATGCTTGTTGGGTGAGATTGGATTCTGCTCTGAGAAATCAGCCTAGGCGAAATCAGTCACCTCAACAGATTCAAGGCGAATCACCTCAACAAATACAAGATCAACTCCCCCCAACGAGTAGAAGAAGCTGGTGAAGAAGAGCAAGATGTGAGTCAACAAGTGAATCTTGGTTTCATTTCCCTACAAGGATATTCTCGTGCTCCAAATACAGCTAGACGATGCATATTTCAAAACTGCAGGAATATGGCTACGCATGTAGTGCCATTGTATGTTAAATTCCATTTGTTGCATACAAATAATTTTTATATACCTCCACTTGCTCGTGTATGTCATTCACATTTACAAAGAAATGATTGGGAAGAACTGAATACTCAGACTTATGCATGAATTCAACAATACTCATGTACTCGATAATATAGATTTGTATAAATGGGGCTTGGCACGAAGGAATCAACTGGATTTTGAAAATATTAATTCGGTTGACGATAATGAACTGCATTTTTGGACAGGTGTAACAAAACATCAGTTCAACACTGTTCTACAACTAGCACAGTCTCTTCATAACAGAACTGATAGTCCTGCCATGGTTTTAGGTATTTATCTGACAAAAATAAGTACTGGTGAACCGGATGAACGGTTGGCTACGAAATTCCAAATGTCCAGAAGAACGTTGGAGAGAAAGATAAGATTAGCAAGAGAATGTTTAACTGATGATTTCGTTCCGCATTTTCTGGGCTTAGACCATATGACCAGAGAACAGGTGGTTGCTCGAAATCTTTCCATCCCGGCTCACATTTTCGGGGGTGACCGCGAAACAGCTATTTTGGTGTGCGACGTATCTATATGTGCAAAAAAGTTCCAATTTTTTATTCCAGAGAATAACATATAGCCTACATAAATATAGGAACTTAGTAAAACCTTTTTTGGTAGTTTGCTCAGATGGCTACATATTAGATGTTTTAGGGCCTTATGCAGCAACAACATCAGATGCGAAAATTATGCGTAGCCTAATGGAAGAAGAAAACACTGCTTGGCATTGGTTTCTACGAACTAATGATGTCTTTATACTAGACCGTGGCTTCCGAGACTCAATTCCTTCTATACAACAATATGGCTATAATCCCCAAATGCCACCATCCACATTCAGAGGGGAACAACTAACAACAGACGATGCAAATAAGTCGAGACTTATCACAATGATCCGGTGGGTGGTTGAGAGTTGAGACTATGAATAGTCGTTTTAAAAAAGATTTCAAAATATTTCGGCACACCTATTTTAATATTTCCTTACCAAACATGATGGCAGATTTTAAAACTACCGCAGCGCTCATCAACGCTACTCGGCGTGCATACGAGAACAGCGTATACGCCGAGCAATTTATTAATATTATTAATGAAAATGTAAATAGAAGAAATGAGTTGGCAGATTATGTGAGCGAGCAAAATCTAAATTGGCAAAGAGTAGCCTTTATTTCAATTGATGCAAGTAATGCAGCTTTGGATAACTTCCCACGCCTAACTTTTGAAGATTTAATACTATTTACGTTGGGCACCTACCATTTAAGGATCGCTAGATCATACGTTCACGAACACTTACGACTAAATGGTCTGTACATTGTTGAACTATACCGGCACCATGAATTGGATAACCACAAAATATTAATTTGAGAAAAAATGCAGTCGCGACATGTCAGGAGTAAAAAATACTATACTTACATATTGGTGAACCCAACAAGACAGGGCAGAGATAGTATCGAAGATTACTACTGCTCTTGTATCCACGTTCGCCGTACCATTGGATGCTGCGCGCATATAGCCAGCATAGTATATTATTTTTTTATCTTGGGCCCGACATCAAGATCAAATAGATGCGCCTGCGGTGTTTTTAGATGATACAATTATTCCTGTAGACATTGATCATGTAGAATAAAACGTAAAAAGTAAAAAAAAAAAAGTTAAAAAAGTTTTTCTTTCTTTAAAAACTCTTTTATACTTGTTTTATTTTTATTTTTTTTTATTTTTTAAATCATGTTTACTATCAAAAAACCAGTAAAAATGTACTAAGCCTTGTTATAATTAACTTTAGGTATTTTGTATTTTTATTTTTTTAGATTTATGGTTTTTTCCCGTTATCTGCGTTAATGCGACATATATATTCGTAAACTAGAGACGTTTATCTAAACATCCTACCTAAATTTTTTTCTGTAGGCCGTGGGTATAGTTTCCGTACTTAGTTGCCCAATGACCTTTAAAGTGCTATTAAATACATCCCATTTAATATTTACAAATAATTGCAAAAAAATATGTTTATTGTTTAGTGATGCAAGCTTTGATTGATTGTGATATATTTCAGTTCTGAGCAGATTTACGGCCGTTATGAGACGATCTTAAATTTGCAATAGATTTTCTTACGGCTTCTGATAATATTTGCTCGGCACTAGATTTTTTAGGCTCATTAAATTCCTTATGAATTATGACGCAAGCTTTCTTGGATAGGCATATTTTAAATTTCCGAACAGGTAGACGGCCGATATGGCATCTTTATATGACATTGTTTTGCTACAAGTTTTTGTCAACCTCTTAAGCATTTTTACCCCTATTTTACGAAATGTTTTTGTTCTAGTGTGCAGTAGCCAGAATGCGACAGACTTTTTTATGGGTGATTTATACATAACTTGTGAAGTGTGGGTGTACTGTGGTAGTAGGTACACCTACACCTAACCATTCGGGGAAATAAAGGTGTGATGTTATGTTATGTTGTTATCTAAGTCGTAATCAATATATTTTGTTAACTGAGCAAATCAACTGAGCAATAAGTTTAGTTGTCCACTGATTTAATATTTTCTCTTATTATTGGATTAGTAGTTTTTTTTTTTTTTTTGTAGCTGTATACTATTGAGTTTTATTGCGTTTTAGGTACTAGATAGCATTAGCACGCAAGTTAATTTAATTGTACTTTTAGAATGCCCTTTTTTATTGTTCAAGACAAAAATCTTTGCCTGGAGTTAGGTTGAAGTACCTATTCTTCCAGTCGCGTCGTGCCACTGCTAGATCGCTTCGCTAGTTAGATCTTCAACTGTGCTGGCTGCTCGGCTCGTGATTGGTATCAACAGGTTTTAACAGAGGGCTATTCTGTAACCATCTCACCTTAGTTTTCACGGTGAGATGGTTACAGAATAGACCGGCTGGTTTCGTTGGTTCAGCTCAACAGAGGGCTTCGCTCGCTTGGCTCGTAAGTAGGCGCAGTGGTTGTTATTCATGAGAATGGGCTCGCTTCGTTCGTCGGCTCATGTAGACGCTCGCAGAAGTCACTTTGCTAGAGATTGGCCTAGCTTCACTCGTTTGGTTGAGCGTTGGCTCGTTTGACATCTAGGTAGGTTAATATCACTCGATCTGATCGTGGGTAGGCTCGCTCTTCCCGTGAATCAATCAAGTGTGCTGCACTAGTGGCCAGTGAACTGATCACATAAAGACTGTTAAGATTTGGCCACTTTGCTTGGCGAGTGAACGGAGTTAGGATGCCGCGCTAGCGGCACACGATACGATAGTCTTAGTATCAAATAGGGAATGTAAAAGTTATAAGTGCTCTGTCAGGGCTTCGTACTCACTTGTTACGAGTAAAGTGAGCAAAGCGAGCCTATTTACGAATCGAATGAGAAAACCAAAAGCGTGCGAACTTTGCCTACACGCAAGACGAGCGAAATGACCTATCTTACGATTCGAAAGAGGAAAGTGCGCCCATTCAAACAGAGAAAGCGGCACTAGGGTACCTACCGCTTTAAGAACAGCATGTTCTACAACCTTCTTTGGGCGATCTATTTACTTTATTTTTGTGGTTTGTATTGCTGATGCTGCTCTCGTTTTCACTCGTTATTGGATTTGGTGGTCTTATTGTTCAAAATTGTTATGACCTGTCATTTGCGTGCTCAATCATTACACTAGCATTAAAACTGTCCTAGTTATTAGTGATTGAAATCTTAAATGTTTTTGCCGGTCAGAAATATTGAACTTACTACCAGTAGGTATTCCAAGCGAAAAGACGTTTTCACTTCAAAACTGTAATCCTGCACATGTTCCCGAATTCGAAGGCAGGAACTGATCATGTCCTTTATGTGAGACCAAGTAAATAAAATTTAAATGGGACAAGCTTCCTCTACCATTTGAAAAAAAAATTAAAATCGGTCTACAATTGAAGAAAATAACGATGGGTATTAAAAAAAAAACATATAGACGAACATAGAACCTGCTCCTTTTTGGAAGTCGGTTAAAAATCGGACTACTCTGTAAAAAGGTATAGAAGATTGAGTGAAGAATCTCCTCCTTTTTTGCAATGTACGTCAACTTTCTGCTTGATCTGGATCTCTGTATCTTGATCAAGTAGCAAATTCAAAGTGGTGAGACCAATCACATGGAGAGAGACTTTGGATGCGTTACTTTTCACGCTTGCTACCTTTCCCGCCTACTTTACGGCTTTTGTCGAAGAGTCGGTCCTATAATCTGATAACATTTGCACACTCGAACCTTTATCGCTACTTATCATTACACATCAAACGCTAGACACAAAGTGCACGCAGTTTTAATTTTAATTATAATATTTGAAAAGAGAGTTGAGTTAAGTGTGATAAGAAGAGAAAATGGAACCAAGCAACATGTCTATTAATTGGACAATTCCAAGTGAAATAAACCTAAAGAAATGCGAGCGGAAATTCGGAAAGTGAGTAAAAATCTCGATTTGTAGTATTATCCTTATATGCATGTGCTCAAAACGGTGAAGGAAAACATCGTGAGGAACGGCATGTCCTAACCGGCTGATACTTACCAATCCGCACTCCCATCTCACATAGAGGAGGTCCCAGCACTTGAATTTTAGTCAGATTATGGTATCATTCATATTATTCTGCAGCTTGTCTATTTGGGGTCGGTTCAACATGTCATCTTCCATACTTCTCCATTTAGTCATCTCAGTAGTCACCCCTTTCTAGCCATATCATCTTTCACACAGTCCATCCATCGTTTCTTTGGTAATTCCTCATCTCTACCTACTATCTTTCTTTTGCTGTGCTCGACAGGGTCCACGACTGTTCTTAAGCAAATTTTTACCATCTAAGCATATACATTGTGGAATTCAATAAACTATTGAGAATTATTCAATTTAAAATATTTTATTTCACAAGGGCACTTATGAAACGTCAGAAGCTAGGTGCACGGTTCCAATTGGTTCTCGTTCATTCGTTTTCTATGGAGAAGAACCGGCAAGAAACTCCACGGTTACTCTTTTAAAAGTATTAAATGTTTTCAAATTAAAGTGTTAATGAGGGGACAGTGTAGGACTATCAACAAGTACCAGGTACTTAGCAAGATAGAAAATGGTCGACAGATCTACAAGTCTGATAAGCCTATTTTATTAAACCCATGAAGTAATTATTAGAAACAATCCTACAAAACTCTCGTATTGTGATTGAAACTATAATTATGGTGCAATACTGGGCCGGAAATGACTCATCATTTGAAACTGCAATGATATTTGTATCGATCTGGGATGGGCATATGATGCAGAGAAATGAAGAATACGTCGAGAAGAAATCTACCTACTATCTTTCTTTTGCTGTGCCTAACAGAGTCCGCAAATGTTTACCACCTAAGCATTTATACTGTGGAATGCAATTAGCTATTGAGTATTTATTGAATAAACGTGTGAAGTAAGGTTGTGGAGTGGCGACCGCGTACCGGAAGACGTAGCGTTCGAAGGCCTCCCACAAGGTGTACCGATGACCTTGTGAAGGTCGCAGGAATCTGCTGGATGCGGGAGGCACAGAACCAGTCGAAGTGGCGGAGCTTGGGGGAGGCCTATGTCCAGCTGTGGACGTCTTTCAGCTGAAATGATGAGATTAATTTTAACAATTTGCTCCTCTTGTATTGTTTTTCCTAGTTACTGGGTTGTGGAGGTCAGATAGGCAGTCGCTCCATGTAAATTACTGATATTCAGCTGCATCGGTTAGACTAAAAGCTGACCCCAATATAGTTGGGAAAAGGCTAGGCAGATTGATTTTGATTACTTATCTTGTATTGTATATCCCACTGCAGCCGATTGGTTTACGGCGATATAAAAACTTTCGGTGTCTTGAAAATCTATTTTCAACCGACTTCAAAAAGGAGGAGGTTCTCAATTCGGTTGTATTTTTTTTTTGTATGTTTGTTACGCGATTACCCCGCCAATTATGAATTGATTTTGATGATTCTTTTTTGTTTGGTAGGGCATACTTCAGAAGTGGTCCCATATAAATTTGGTCAAGATCTGATGAGGGGTTTTTGAGTTAGCTTCAATAATACGTATTTTTCCTACCTATTATATGTGGATGATATTCTAATAGTTCCTGTCACTGTACTTTACATAGCAGGTAGTGGTTTTCAAATTTTTGTAGGGGTTTTGTGTAGGTTAGGAGTATTCTATCTATCTATCTATCTACCACAACTAAAATGGAAAAATAAAAACTTTTTCACAAAAAATAAAACCGACTTCAAAAAAAAAAACACTACAAAGTGAAAAATAACTTTGATTTCGGAAGTCGGTGGCAAAAAAACCAAAATAAAAAACCAAAGACACCGACTTCCGAAATCAAAGTTATTTTTCACTTTGTAGTGTTTTTTTTTTTGAAGTCGGTTTTATTTTTTGTGAAAAAGTTTTTTTCTAAAGAAACACGTAGTAGGACATCTGTTTAAAAAATAAGGCCCTTTATTCATAACTCAAGAGTTTTGCTAGACCCACGGATATTATCAATAGCTATAGGTACCCCAAAACAGGCTAGGTTCCAGTTATTAAAAATATTGAGTATTCCATTTAATATGTTGACCAATAATTTAACTTATCTTTACTTATCTTATCTTTTACTTTTCCTTTCGACCTAATTTCTGTCACGGACTCACGGCAGCCAGTAACGCAAAAGATATTCGAGTGTACAGCCTGTACCTACAGGAAAATGCGCACACATACCTACTCTCATAAACCCCGTTCACGGCCTCGAGCAATGAGACTTGTGCTTGGCCGAACGTGCGCGTCACTTGTTTCCGTCACCGTCGGTCGTGGTGACTCATAGCATGCATGCTCTAAACAACTTTTTTCATTTGTTTTCTGCAGGCACTGTCGCAAGATGCGTGTGACCAGGGCCTCAAGTCTGCTATTACAATAGTGTCAGAATGGTCTATCATTGATTTCAAAAATAGAATGTAGGCCTTATACAGCTAGTCGTTGCAAACAGTTTAAAAATAATATAGCTCATAGAATTACACCATCTATAGTAGAACACGAGAATCCTAATGAAATCTATGGAGCCCTTTTTGATGTTGTGCGAAAGGAGTACCAATCTACTTTCAAGACCAAAACTATTAAAATTAATGGCACCTCCGTTGGCTTTAACCAATGGGCCACTCCAGGTATTTATAAAAGTAGAGCGAGACTATACGAGTTATATGGTTTGAAAAAATACAGATT
Organism: Xanthia togata; assembly: GCA_963853775.1. Taxonomy (NCBI): domain Eukaryota; kingdom Metazoa; phylum Arthropoda; class Insecta; order Lepidoptera; family Noctuidae; genus Xanthia; species Xanthia togata. The sequence continues at coordinate 4,289,797 of OY970817.1, read as the reverse complement.
TGACACACCTTTCCTAGAGTATGTCAAAAATTATTCAAAATTATTTAAAAAGGTTAGTGTTTTTGCTAAATCTAAATTTTTTAGCGATTTAATTAAAAATTCCAATAATAAAGTAAAAACCACTTGGAAAATTATTAACAATGAAACTGGTAAATCGGTTAAGCAAGATAAACAACTTGAGATTATGGTCGACAATAAATTAGTTACTAAAGCAGCTGACGTAGCTGAGGCGTTTAATGAGTTTTTTGCCAACATACCTATAACTACGACTCGCTCCTTAAATTCGTCCCCGTCTAAAGCTGAAAACCTTTTGCTTAGTAGTGTTTCTAAAAGTAGTATCTTATTTAGCTTCGAACATGTAACGCCTCGTGATGTAGTTAATGTTTTTAACACACTCAAGTCTAAAAACACTGGTGATTACTGGGGCATCTCCATTAAACTTTTAAGTAATATAATAGACATCGTAGCCCCCTATCTAGCTGTTACTTTTAATAAATGTGTTGATTTAGGAACTTTTCCTGACCTCATGAAGAGTAGTAAAGTCATACCATTATTTAAATCAGGTAATAAAAATGACGTTGGCAATTTCAGGCCTATTTCTATATTACCAGCATTTAGCAAAATATTTGAAAAGTTAATACTCAAGCAGTTGCTAAGACATTTTAATTTAAATAGCCTCCTTCATAATGAACAATATGGCTTTACAAAGGGTCGCTCCACTACAGATGCGGGTGTTGCTTTGCTGAAACACATATTTAACGCATGGGAGAACTCGCAAAATGCTATTGGGGTTTTCTGTGATCTCTCCAAAGCCTTTGACTGCGTGCACCATGACACGCTTTTGCGTAAACTGCGACATTACGGTGTGCAAAACGAAGCTCTCAACGTTATAAATTCTTATTTACATAATAGGTCCCAATGTGTAGATGTTGATGGTGTGAAATCGTCCGGGCTACCAGTTCAGTTAGGTGTACCTCAAGGCTCAATACTGGGTCCATTCTTGTTCTTAGTGTATATCAATGACTTACCATTCTATGTAAAGGGTATCTGTGAAGTTGTACTGTTTGCAGATGATACTTCTCTTATTTTTAAAGTAGACAGGAACAGACAAGATTTTGACGATGTAAACAGTGCACTCTCAATGGTTACGGGTTGGTTTACGACAAATAACCTAGTTCTCAATGCCAAGAAAACGAAATGTGTAAAGTTTGCCCTTCCAAATGTTAGAAATCTAGGACCCAACATCGTCTTAGATAAAGAGGTGCTTGAAACCGTAAACTCGGCAGTGTTTCTGGGCATAACAGTAGATGCCAAACTTCAGTGGGGGCATCATATATCTAGCCTAGCGGGAAGGCTCAGTTCGGCCGCCTACGCCGTCAGGAAAGTAAGACAATACACTGACGTTGATACAGCTCGGTTAGTCTATTTTAGTTATTTCCATAGCGTTATGTCCTACGGTATTCTGCTGTGGGGCAAAGCTGCCGATATTCAAAATATATTTGTCCTTCAAAAACGAGCTGTTCGAGCAATTTACCAGCTGGGTGCCAGAACTTCTCTGAGAGATTTTTTTAAAGATATTGGTATCCTCACTGTTGCATCACAATTCATTTTCGCCAACATTCTATATATTAGGCAAAATATACACTTGTACACTAAAAACAGTGACATTCACAATGTTAACACAAGAAACAAGGACAAACTACGAGCTCCCTTTCACCGGCTACATAAGGTTCATAACTCATTTGTTGGGCTTGGTATAACCTTTTACAACAAGCTACCCTCTTCTTTGCTAGATTTGCCTTTTAATGCGTTTAAAACTAAAGTAAAATCCAACCTTTGTTCAAAGGCATACTATTCTATCAACGACTACTTAAATGATAAGAATAGTTGGTCGCTGTGATTGGCTCAAGACAATGTTTATGTTCTTTCTCCAGAATTAGCCTACCTACTCACAGGTTATATAAGCTTAGGTAAATTGTTCATTTTATTTGACTTTATATGTCAATTTATTTTAATTTTATTAATTTTTTGTTGACATTAACTACTCATTAGAATGATTTTCATGAGTTGTATCGCAATATGTGGTTAGCTAGCGACCTCGACAAACTGATCATATTTTTTTATTTTTTTTTCTGAAAATCTGGCAGCAAGTTCGTCATGCTCCCTTAGATGTCACTGCTTGCGGTAGCGTCGGGGGTCGGGTTGCCTCCTTCCCTCAAATATGGCGAGGGGGGTAATGGCTGATCTTTGCGTTAAGCTCGTGAACGGGTGCTGCTTGTGGTGACTGGTCGTCTTGCTGATCATGGTTTTGTTATTGTTATTAGTAATTAACTGTTTATTTATTTTACCTCGATGGTCCTAGTTTATCAATTATAACTCTAGTTACAGCTATATGTAAGCGGGCACGCCCTTTATGCCTGGAGGTTTTATTTTCTTTTTAGATATTCTTTACGTTTAGTTATTTTTATTTCTGCTTGAGTATAGATCTCGATGTTTTTGGTTGGTATATTGGCGTGTGCTAGCTGTCATATGGCTGATAATTTATAATTTAATGTTTTGTGTTGTGTTATGTAAATTATTTTGCATAAGTACTATTGTATAGAATCATTTTATTTTTCCTAATTGAACAGACAGCTGTGCTGCTGGGGAGTTTGTTGCGCCACTTCTTCTTCCCAGCGAAAGCACTAGGAAGTGGTGAAGGGTGGGCGTTTTGTGGGACTGTCTTATGTAACTTTGACGTTCGAAAAGTGCTGATTCTCAGCCTAATTTGAATAAATGACTTTTGAATTTTGAATTTTGAATTTTTTGAGTTTTTCATAATAATTGTTGATTTTGACAAGTTTGGTAATCTACTAACATATTTGCGTCATTATGACTTTCCAATGGTCAGCCACTGACACTCCATTGAAAGAAATGGAATCTACCGGTAATCTCGTACATAATGAAAAATGAATGACTGACTTAGGCGGTAATCTGGAAAATTTTTGACAGTTCCTTTGATTAGTGACCTACCATGAGAACTTCATTGTGCAATCATTTCTTTTAATTCGTCACGAGTATCGTGTTTGTGAAATACAATGATCAACCAATGATCGACCATTATGAATTTAGCAGATTACGATTTTTTTGCAAAATGACAATGGGATCGTGTTGGAATGACGAATTTATAAAAATAGCAGACTTGGGCCCCAGGGCCTCAAGTCTGCTATTACAATAGTGTCAGAATGGTCTATCATTGCTTTCATAATTGTTGATTTTAACAAGTTTGATAATCTACTAACATATTGGCGTCATTATGACTTTCCAATGGTCAGCCACTGACACTCCATTGAAAGAAATGGCATCTATTGGTAATCTCGTACATAATGAAAATTTAATGACTGACTTAGGCGGTAATCTGCTAAAATTTTGAGAGTTCCTTTGATCAGTGACCTACCATGAGAACGTCATTGTGCAGTCATTATTTTTTTAATTCGTTACGAGTATCGTGTTTGTGGAATACAATGATCAACCAATGATCGATCATTATGAATTTAACAGATTACGAACTTTTAGCAAAATGACAATGGGATCGCGATGGAATGACGAATTTATAAAAATAGCAGACTTGGGCCCCTGAGCGTGTAGTTCGTGGAAAGATATTCCAAACAGAAAAACAACATGGCGTGGATAAAAATGCCACTGCACAAACTTAAAATACAGTCGAAATATTTTTTTCTTAATTGAAAATGTTGCTACTCACTTGAGGCAAAAATATTTATTAGTTTGGATTTTATTTAATTAGGTACCTATATAAAAACACAAAATTTTTTCATCGCAGTGGTTGTCCCTAATACGATTTCTGATGGTAATGTGCCTCGTACAAGAAAAACTATTTGTTATTTAATTTTACGTTTACTTTTATTTATTATTGTCCCGCGAAATTTTGCTACACTCATTCCGGGGTGCAAAAGAGACTCAGGTATCGTTTGCACACGGTGTGTTTTGCGTTGACTGACTACAGCTAGTAGTCAGTTTTGATAAAGTCGATTCACCGTAAGCCTTCTGTAACATTTTCAGTGACTTCGAACCACGTTCAAAAAAAAAAAAAGGCAATGTCTTTGTTCGATGTTTTTGTCCATTATGGAATTCGCAATACACACTAGATATAATTTAACTAAAAACAGCACCTAATTTAATCTAAATGACAGATGCAACTCAAACTACGCTCCAAAATGGAAAACAGTTGTGCCAATTGAACAACAAAAAAAAAACAAATAATTTAATTTGGAACCATTAACAAATCCTCCATTCCCGATACTTTTTTGACTGAATGATACCTTTTTAGTTGACTTTTTTGACGTAGTTTTATTTTCATTGAAATTATTTTGGGGTTTTAATATAGTCGTATATATATTTGTAATGTGCTAATTAAGCTTTTTCATTTGATACCCAATATGGCATATTTTTTATTACATAGCCCTAAATTATATCTAGAGGGCGCAATGTCGAATTTAATGTGACGTCACATAGCCTATAACTAGCGGACTCTCAAGATGCTACAAAATACGTCACATAGCCTCAAGACGAACAAGACGCTTCCAACAATACCTCATTTGTCAAATTATGATGAGTACCTAGTTTAGAAATTATGAGGGAACAAGTGAACATACATAGGTAAATACCCGTCAAAACCTAACCCTCCTTTTGGATCGCCGTAGTCGGCTAAAAAAAACATAATTATTAAAAAAAAGTTATAAGATTTCTGAAGTAAGAAATAAACTATCCGGACTTTTTTGCAAATGTCCCGAATTTGTCAGGATTTTTCAAATTTCGAATCGTAGCCGCCTCTAAACGTGTGAAGTTTTTCTAATCATATTTGTTTTAAATAAAATTCCCCGGACTAAAATCGTATTTTTACTATGTCAAAGATTGTTACAAGTATATATTTTACACCCACACTTCTACAAAGAATTTGCTCGATGAACAATTCCACGAGACGAGAAGTCTTTAAATCTTGGTCCGTGTAGAGGTTTTGTAAACATGTCTACTAGTTGCACCTGCATTTACAACATGATTAATAATTAGTTCTTCTTTTGATACACATTCTGTAATGTAGAAGTGTCTCAAACTAATATGTTTTGTTCGACGGTGACACTCATACGGCTGTAAGGCTGGTTGTAAGTCCTGCAACTAGACTAAAGGTTTTATCATAGTCAATACCTTCGCGTTGAGTGAAACCTTTGATGACTTGTCTCGCCTTGTAACGTTCTATGATTCCATCAGGGTTCCTTTTTATTTTGTATATCCATTTGATTGGTATAGCTTTTCTACCTTTTGGTAATGCGATAAGTTCCCAGGTATTATTTTTCTGAAGTGAATTAATCTCGCTTTGTATTTTTCTCTATTTTCACAGGCAACGCAGGTAAGTACAAAGGTCTGGAATGAACAGCGTATCGTGTAGATCTAATTCTTTATATATATTTATTAAGAGATCACCTCTTCCTTTTCCCAGTGTTTCTTTTGTTATCTTTAGAAACTAATTTCAGTATTTTATTCGTTTGTTCTACTCGTATGTCACTGAAATATTCTATGCTATAGCACATATGGGATGTGTAGTCCATGTTCAACCCCCACAATTTTTACCCCCGACCATGTTGAACCCCTAAATGGTGTCCATGTTCAACCCCCCCAGGGTTGAACATGGACTTTTATTTTTGATTATATTTAATCCACGTTCAACCCTCAATGGACAGTAAAACACAAAAGTTATTCTCATCTACCCTAAATTTATTGCTATTAGAGCTACATTTTCAGTCTGCCTGCCTACTCTCATTTGCCCTATATTTCTGCAGGGACTTTGAAATACAAATGAGTTTATTCTATCTCATTAGTAGTTGGCCGGTTGTTACAAGTGCATCAATTTATTAATAGTTATTTATAAAAAGGATATTGAAGTGACTTTGACAGTGACAGTTATTTTATTTCTGAATATGGCTGAGATTCCTTCTACGAGTAGCGGTTTATTTAATTTTGAATTTGTGACTTCTAAACGCGGAGGACGCGTACTACTTTTAGCAGGCCATCAGTATTACCAGAAAAAAGAATATAAGAATGGCTCTACTTACTGGCGTTGTGTTAAGTGGCCTAAATGTCATGGAACTGTTACTATTATGGAAACACAAAGTCAAATGATTAAATCAACAGTACTCGTACATAGTTGCCCAGAAAGTTAGGCTAAAAACGAAGTAAAAAGGGTTATTTCTATTTGTAAAACAAAGGTTTCCGAAGATTTCAAGAAGACTATTCCATCCGTATATCGTGAAGCTGTAATTTCTTTAAAAAACGCGAGTGATGATACTATCAAAGAATTTCCGTCGTATAAAAATGTAAAATCTGTCCTATACAATAAAAGGAATATGGCAGTAGGTGTTAAAAAAACTAGTTATTTGAGAGGGATTGATGTGGAAGTACCTGCCATTTTTCAGAGGTTCCTGTTCTTTGATTACAAATATTAAAATAATAGGATAATAGCTTTCGCATCTGAGGCGGCGAGGGAAATAATAAGCAGCGTGAAACATTTTTTTGGGACATTCAAAACATGTCCACGTTCTTTTTGCAACTATATACATTACACACTGATGTAGGAAGTTCTGAAAAAGAAACGAAAATAATGCCGGTGGTGTACGCTTTGTTACTAAATAGAAAACAAAGTACATATGATTTACTTTTTACTTTAATTTAAAAAAATATCCCAAGCTGGAATCCAACGCAATTCACAGTTGATTTCGAAGCCGCTGTTATGCCAACAATCCAAAAGAAATTTCCGGAAGCATCAATAAAAGGATGCTATTATCATTTCAATAAAGCGATATGGAAGAAAGCAGAAGAACTTAATCTAAGTTAAAACAAAATTACTCGTAAACACGTAGGCTATAAGCGACGGATTTCTCTATATTATGGAAGATAGTCCGACTGACGAAGCTGTAACTAAATTTAATAATTATTTTGTTTAACAGTGGTTGGAGAGTAAACTAATGAAAGATTTGTTGTTTTGCTGAAAGGCATCGCACCACAAATAAGTTAGAAGGTTGGCACGCCATGTTAAATAGGACGTTAGGTAAATCCTCTAATCTAGTTAAGTTTTTTTAAACGTTAGAAGAGGATTCTATTTACCAAAAAATTATAAGCCAAAAAAAGAATGAAAGAAGATCAGAACATATTGAAATTGACAGGAGGATAAATTATATTGTAAATCGTTTTATAAGCGGTGAAATAACGGTAGATCTTTGTCTGGAGAAATTGAGTCCATTTATTTTTTAAACTTTTCACCCGCATGTTGTTTTATGGTATGTAAGCCCATGTACATTTGCTTTTTATTCTTGGTTTCAGTCTATAAGCCTTCTGTAATATACTTAAAATAATAATATATAAATAAATAGAATAACAAAGCTAAACATTGACTTTGAAGCAATTTACGTCTTATCGCCCCTAAAGTGGTCCTATCGACCCAGACAGGTGCCCGAAGCATGTATAAAACCCAGTTATGTAGCCCCATAAATAGTTTTAGAGTTAAAAACTTTTTAGAAAAAAAAAAACCGACTTACCTACGGCAAAAAAATACTACTAAGTGAAAAATAACTTTAATTTCGGAAGTCAGAAGTTTACCAAAAAGCCTTTTTTTTTTACCCAACAGCAACTTATACTGTAAAAGAATTGTAAAGAAAATAAATACACTTCTGCTCTCAGTATTACTTTAATGTCATTATTAGTTACCTAACAACAATGGGTTGAATATGGACAAAGAAAAGATGACCAATGTATTGGAATCCATGTTCAACCCCCCAGAGGTTGAACATGGAAACATTTAGGGGTTCAACTTGGTCGGGGGTAAAGATTGTGGTGGTAGAACATGGACTAAACCCATCCACTGTCCAAAATCCATTGTTTCGGAAATGTTTCATCTTTTGCTAATAATAACAATAAGATTAATTGTTTAACTAGGACTAGATAACATGGCACCTCTTAAGGGGTCATTGTACTCATCATTATGAAAAAAAATCACTATGGGACCAACCCTGAAATTGCGAAAAAAAATAAAGCTGTTCCCTACATTTTGATGAGCTATGCGAACATATGGAGTAATTGAATTCATGGGACAACTCTTAAGGGGTCACCTAAGAGGTGTCCCATGAATTTTCACATGTATGTTTAATATATATTAAAAATTAAAATTACTATATTATTATACCTACAAACTAAAATATAGCGTCGAAAAATTCATCCGCATCGCTGGCGACTGGTAGTGTGCCCAAGAGACTGGCCGCATTGCCACGTTGTATGGCACTGCTTAGCCTCTGGCCAAGGTAAAAAATGAATTCATTTAAATCTAGTTAAATAACACACATAACATAACATTACGACTTGTTTCCCCGAATGGTTGGGCAGAAGTGTACCTGTAGTACACCCACATTTCGCCAGTTTTTTTTTTTAATGTGTGTTTGTTAAGTCTTGTTATTAGTTAAGCAAGTTATTAGTAGTATAATTAGTCTTAATGCTAAGCTATTGAATTCCTTTTGGTTATCTCTATTTCCTTTATTGTTGGGATTATTCTTGTTCGTATTTTTGGAATTTCCCTAATCCATCAGAATAATATTTTCTTTGATTGCAGATCAGACAAAAAGAACAAAAACAAAAACAACAAAAAGAATGTTTCCAGCCTTTTCATCAGGGTTTTGAAAGAAAATGAGAAACACGAAGCCATGAAACTGATAACGGAAGCACTTTTCAAATCCGGAGACGATCCAATAATTTCCGCACTACGTGAGTTTATTTTTTTTATTTCACATACCATAACATCACGCCAGTATTCCCCAAAGGGTTAGGCAGAGGTGTACCTATAGTACACCCACATTTCGCCAGTTATGTTTAATTCCCACCTAAGAGAGAGCGAGCCTATTGTCACTAACCAGGCTCAAATACAGATTCCTCAGGGCTGCTACCGAGAAATTCTTGATGGGAAAACTCAATAACACTTTACCCGACCTGAGAATCGAACCCAGCTCATACTCAGCAGTAGCGCTTGCGACTACCAGACCAACAAGGAAGGCAGTAACTAATATTAACGACGAGCTAATCCACGAAGCTCTACCAATAACATGTGAATCTAAAACACTTTATCTCAAAAATATCTATTTCGTGAAAAGGGCTTTTAAAACTTTATTTGGGAATTGGTATGAATAATAATTTGTAATAAAATAAAATGAAATTGTTTATTCTGTAAATAGGATATTGGAATCACTTTTATACTTCATATTAAAAAAATTATTAAGAATTAGCTAGATGAGTTCGGCGTTTCCTATCTGACTACTCTGAGAAGACAGGCCGAAACAAACTCAGAGGTCACAGTCTCTTTTAAACTCCAGACATAATCTTTGTCAGGCCATACGAGGACCACGTAGATTAGTGTCTGAAATGGTATTTTGAGAAAATAACCACACAGATTTGAGTGGACATGTCCAGTCAGTGCAAGCATTTGTCAGTAATCGTGGAGCTCAACTCAGAACTTAAGGAGCTCAACTCGACGAAAAATACCAAAGAAAGGACACTTGGGTAGGCCGATAAACTACTCAAACTGCCAGACCATAATTAAAACTGAGAAAGAAAAAATATGAAAGGTTTGGTATAATGTATTGCGCGGCCGCTTTTTTATGACATTCTAGATTTGGTCGGGTTACCACGCTTACGTCATTTTTTTCGATTATCTCGTTAATTAATCTGTTAATCTGTAATTAAGTCTGAAATTTCACATGTATATAATTGAACTGTATTCCTAATAATTGATGAAAAATTCAGTTACCACTACTACAGTACACTCGGTTAATCGGTGGTCAAATAACTCAGCTGCGCGCCGTGGCCGGAACATCATCATAACTTTTAAATTACGTAACGATAGATACTAATAAAACTTCAGTACCTACCATTTATAGACAGTAATTACCTATATAATACGTAACGTTTACGTTTAGTCTTTGGAGCGCATAATGGAAGTGCTAGGAATAGGTCCTAGCACTTCCATTACAGGATTTATTTTCTATTTAGTAAAATAACTTCAAAACGATGAATTATAGTGGATTCGTTTATTGCGTAAAAAATTATAATTAATTAGCCAGATCTCATGTACAAATATTACAATCATCCGTATAGTCAATTCCGAGATACAGCTATCGTGCAAACGTTACTCCAGCAGGATTTTAAATATCTTCGCAACCATAGCAAATACAAATTAAGTTGTACCATTTATTTAAAATTGATATCTAATTATTTAGATAAGATTTATTTCAAAATATCCATTAGAAAACAAAAGATCTGGCTGGGATAACGTTATTCCAGCCAGTGTTTTGATCAAATAATTAAAAAAACTATCAGCTTACCAAATTTAAAAATCTGCTTACCAATTACAGAGAAACTGTGTAACTAATTATCTATTGCACTTAGATGACGATTTTCGACATTATCTGGCTGGGGTAACGCGCACCAAAACACTGCCCCTTTATTTATAAACACTGCTTAAAGTTAAGTCATGATTATCCCCTGTTTAAACATACATTTTTGACGTTTAAACGTTTCTTCACTTTAAACAACGTTTATTAATAAGAGGATGTATGTTTAGTTACAGTGTATTGGTTTTATGAGAACAGAGCTAATGGATCATACAATAATACTGTATTTTGAAATACAGTGTAGTACTTTAACAACAATAAACATTAATAAGGCGTCCGAAAGAACATTAACCCGAGTTTGCATAACATAGTGTATTTTGCGTGTTTAATTTTGTTAAGGTAAAAAACAATAAAACTCAATTTATGCAAAAAAAAAGCAAGTAATGTAATATTTTCAAATCATAAAATGAATCAATGAAACAATTTAAAAAATATCAATCAATTTACAATAACACGATAGATTAAAATATAAATCAAATATTTAGTCAAATAAGAACAAAATTCGAAATGCATGAATTCTTTTCAAATCGATCATCATAGATGTATCTCTTCGAATCAAATCTTAGTCAAAACAACTGAAGCAAACCAAAATAAACTTAACATTCAAAATCAAAAGTCATTTATTCAAACTAGGCTGAGAATCAGCACTTTTCGAATGTCAAAATCACAGTCTTAGAAAGTGCTGATTCTCAGCTTAGCTTGAATAAATGACTTTTGAATTTGAAATTCAGTTCGGAGAAGTTCTTTCCGCAATTCAAGTTCTGTTTTCTTTTACAAAAAATATAATTATGTTCTTAAAATCTGCATTAGGCTATAATCATTCTTGACAAATATTGTTAATTTATTTCTTCTGAATTCTATGACTTTCAGGTTATGTCGACACCTGCAAGGAATAACATCGTAACTCAGGTTTGGGCAATTTTGAGTTACAATCATATTCTTGTTGTACTAAAACTGCAGATTTTTTTTACACTCACCCCTGCGGCTAAACTCCTTCACGTAAAGATTTTTATAGTGTAAAAACATTGTAAGTGAGAGTCAACTGTAGATTAATAAAAGGGTATATTTAGTTACACCTCATCATCATCATTGTTTAAGCTCGCCATTACTAGTATTACATTGTAATACAAGATACACTCTTGTTCTTTGAAATTATTATTACTTATTAAATAAGCTTTCATCGTAACCTTAAATACAACTATTTCATTCTTGCTTAGCGAATAAAAATTCAGTCCAATCATTGTAACATAAGTTACGATTATTTTCTCCGCAAAAATTTGCAAGTTAGGATAACAGTAATGATACTTACATCGACTTACGATGAAAGTAATTGTTTACATTCCGCCTCGCGCCTCCCGCGCGCGCTGCAGTGAGCGAGTTACGACGTGTTCATTTGCGGTAGTTTGCATTGAATATTGTGTGATTTGGACTATTTTAGTGTGAAAACAGTATTTAATGTAATTCTGTGTATTTAAAATGAGTCGCTTATTATTGCCAGCTCAGCCTCGACAAGTCGGCGTCAGTGGACATTCGAGTATTATTTGTTTATAGGTGGTCAAGAAATACGGACGTGTAAGACAATGTTTTTAAACACCCTCTCTATAACCGACATGTGGTTGCAGACTCTATTTAAAAAAATAGATAAGTCTGCTACAGGTACTATCTCTAATGATAAAAGAGGTAGTCACAGCACCCGCAAAAATGCTGTTCCAGATCAAGTTAAACAATCCGTTCGAGACCATATTTTACAAATTCCATTAGTAGACTCACACTACGTGAGAAATAGGTCATCTAAACAATATTTAGATGAACAACTTAACTTACCAATACTTTACAAGCTTTATTTAGAATGGATGAATGAAAAATATTCTGATCAAGTAGTTGCGACTTGCGACCTTAAGACAGTACAGGGAGATATTTAAGACAGATTTTAATATAGATTTCAATAAACCTAAAAAAGATCAATGTCCGCGGTGTGACTTATTTAAAAATGCAACTGAGACTGACAAAACTAAGCTAGAATATGAGCACGCTTTACATGTTGCTAATAAAAATGTAGTTAGGACTTTAAAAGATAGCGACAAACAGCGAGCCGAGCACTCTGGTTCTGTTGTAACAGTTTGCTACGATTTACAGAAAATTTTGAACACTCCGCAGTCAGAAGTGTCTGTCTTTTATTATAAAAGAAAACTAGCTTGTTATAACTTCACGATGTATGATTTGGGTAAACATAAAGGGTATTGCTACTTGTGGGACGAGACGATCGGACGCAAAGGATCTAACGAAATAAGTAGTTTTGTATTCGACTTCATTAAAACCAAGGTTCAGGAAGGGTACAAGGAGTTTAATTTTTATTCTGATAGCTGCGGCGGTCAGAATAAAAATAGAACAGTATTCGCAATGTATGCATATGCTAGCACAATATTCAATATAAACATAAATCACCACTTTTTCGAAGTTGGACATTCGCAGTCAGAGGGCGATGCAATGCATGCACTTATTGAGCGGAGAAAAAAGAATAAAATTATTTACGTTCCTCAACAATGGGTTACTTTGATTAGATGAGCGAAATCTAATGGTGAGCCTTATATAGTCAAGGAAGTAAATCAAGACACGATATTAGATTTTAAACAACTTTTGCCGTGTTACAATAATTGGGAATACGATACCAATAATGTGAAAGTCTCCTGGAGCAAAATTATGCACATCTGTTATATCAGTGACTTACCAAATATGATTAAGTTTCAATATGATTCTCTGAGTGACAGTGAAATGGCTATAGATATAGCTCAACATAGGGCAGTTGCACTTCGGGCAGTTACTCGTCGTGCTGCTAAGGGACCTCAAAATATTGAACAAGAGTTACCGATCAACATTTCGAAGGCTTATAATGCGCCTTTGCCTTTAACTACAGCAAAGTACAAAGACTTAATGAGCTTGTGCAAAAGCAATGCTATTCCAACAATCATGAGTATTACATACATTTACCAAATCTTAATTCAACTCATCCAAATAATGCGTCTGATTCCGAATAAAAACCCTATTAATTAATGTTTACAAAGACTGACTTAGACCTGCTGTGATTCTTTAAAGAGGAATAATCGTAATTGCTAATTGCTTAAAGTTGTGTTTGTTTCGTAAGAATTTTTTATTAGATTTTAGTTGTGTTAAGTAATTGAAGTTCAGGACCTGATTGTATGAATACCTACACTGTTACTTTCTAATTGATTAGATAGGTACATAGAACAGTTTTTCAAAAAAATTGTGAATGAGGGTTAGTAATTGTTGACTAATACAGTGTTACTTTTCATTTATTTCAATAATTAGTACGTTTTGATTGTTTGTTTTTCATGTGCATTTACTGTCATTGTACTTTGTTATGGCCTAGTTGATTGAATATGCGTAACAGTTTTCATAAGAAATTTATAAAAACGAAGTTGTTGATGCCCAAAACATTCTTATTTTTGGTTATACTTATTATAAAAAATGATTATGGATATTTTGTTGTGTGGGTTTAACTAATTTGTTTATGTTATGACTGCTATAATAAAATAATAATAAAGACTATTCAAAAATAATTTCCTTTGATTTTTTTATTGTATGTTAATTCCAGAACTCATGAAACTACATTTAAATTGTATCTCAGACTTACAATTTTTTTATTTTATGAAGTACCTATTATCGTACTTTATGCGATTGTATGTCTGAGTTACAATGTCATTTTATAGGGTATATGTTTAGGATTGTCATTGTAACTCACAAAAATAGTTAAAATATACATATATATAATAAAAAAATCATACGCAAGTGTAGCTATTCCCTCGTTGATATACAATTTCAAAGTTGGTTGGCATTAAGACTTATACGAAAACTGTGAGAATTTTTTAAATCTTTGACGCGCTCTCCTGTAAAGTTGCTAAATATTAGTTACAATGTTACTCCTTGCAGGTGTCGATGTATATCTTATCCCTTTAGAGAATACTGCTTTGGAATCATTACTGAATATGATCATTTGTTTGTGACCGTATAAATGGACTTTTTTCGTGAACTTTTGATATTGAATATAAAATCTTCTATAACGTAGAATTGGCCCTTCAATTTCAATTTCTTTGTGATTGCAACATGTACGGCATCTGCGGCCAAGTGTGTCATTCCAGAGTAGTTTTGTCTAAATTTGTCTTTTTATCATTATTTATTCTTATCAAAGCAAACAAAAGTATTTTGTTTTTCGCATTACGTTATCTAAGAAAAATGTTACAAACTTTCAATTCAGTTCAATTCAATTCAAATCTTTATTGCATATCACATGGGTTTACAAGGTCTTATATAATAATAATGTAGTTCACATGGACCCTGTCGGGCACAACAATTACATAACATATGAGTAGCATGATTCATAATAAATGCAGTAAATAGAAAATAAAAAAAAACGTAAAAAAGTCTAATAAAATAATATAATAAATAATACCACATTAAAATTTGTGATATACGTCTTTGCAAATTTTACCTCTAGCAATTTATTAGGAAGAATCAATATTAATTTCAAGTAAATAAGATCACACAAAAATTTAATGTAACAATCCATATCACAAAAATATAAATTATAAAAATAAAGTAAAATAATTAGGAATTATTCAATGTTCAATTCATTTGAAATTAATAATGTGACAGATGAAATTAATATAAAAAGTCAAATATATTATTAAAAAAATAAATTGACTCACAATAGATACTGTCGCAGATTCAAATACCTAATGTCAAAAAGTCAAATAAAATAGTAATAAAAATTTAAATAATTTAAAATAAATAATATCACAGATTAAAATAGTATCATGAATTCCAATATAAGTCAAATAAAGTATAATAAAAATCAATGTCTAAAACTGAGTAAATGGTGGAAGTCATTCCATTTAGATGTCATCATTAAAAAAATCATTTAGTGAATAATAGCATGTAGCCACCAGTCATTTTCTGAGCCGTTTAATAAATAATCTAAATTTTGTTCCATTTTTATCTCGTTTGGTATTTTATTATATATTTTAATTGATGTGACGTGAGGGCTTGTGCTGTGTAATTTTAGGTTAGATTGAGGTATTACGAGCGCATTTTCAAACCGTGAACGTGGTGCTAATAGGCGAGGTTGGTCTGTAACTTTAAGATAGAAGTGTGGATATTGTCTAACGAATTTACAAATTTCTAGAATATAAATTGATGTCAAAGTTAGAATGTGTAGTTTCCTAAAATGCGGTCTGCAACTTTCGTAATTGTCAATATAGACCATCATCCTAATACATTTTTTGTGTAGGATAAACAAGTTATTGCTATCTACACTATTTCCCAAAAGAATTATACTTTAGGGATATGAGGAAGAGGGTGTAAAGTTCACTCATCCTCCATAGAAAAGGGAGAATCCTCCGGTCAGACGGCTGTTGTGTCTGGCGGGCCGACTGCCCGACTGTTGATGTCGGATAGTCTTATATATGTCGTTCGCGCGGTAAACTCTAATTGCGCGATGCAGGATTCGTGTGACGTCATGTCTTTTGACGCGTAGTTCGTATGTGGCGGTGTAACCGCTACATCACTCCCCTCCAGAGACCGGAGGTCGATAGTGGGTTGAGTCTTGTATCTTGCGATGCTTCACAGTGCCAGCTAAGGTTCCAGTGAGTCGGAACCGGGTGCCGCACAGTTCGCGGTGAGTCGGAACTGTCTGCGGTGATTGCGGCGATTGTGGTGATTGAGGTGATTGCGGTGATTGCGGTGATTGAGGTGATTGAGGTGATTGAGGTGATTGCGGTGATTGCGGTGATTGAGGTGATAGCGGTGATAGCGGCGATTGCGCTGATTGAGATGATTGCTGTGATTCCCCATTGAGTCGGGGTGATGAGGCTGAGGGTGATGACCAAGAATGCGCGTTTGCTGCATGCTGGTGGTCAGGATACCCGTTGAAGCCGTGGGTGCTGGCTGTCTGTGTGACTCGCCTCATGAAAGCTTGCGGGAGTGGTGATGATGACGTCACGCTGAAGTAGTTGTACGAAGGCTGCGTTGACGTTCATACTCGGGGTCACCAATTTAGGGATATGAGGAACAGGGTGTAAAGTTCACTCATCCTCCATAGAAAAGGGAGGATCCTCCGGCCAGACGGCTGTTGTGTCTGGCGGGTCGACTGCCCGACTGTTGATGTCGGATAGTCTTATATATGTCGTTCGCGCGGTAAACTCTAATTGCGCGATGTA
Organism: Xanthia togata; assembly: GCA_963853775.1. NCBI lineage: Eukaryota > Metazoa > Arthropoda > Insecta > Lepidoptera > Noctuidae > Xanthia > Xanthia togata. Next base: position 4,273,083 of record OY970817.1, on the reverse strand, counting down.
GGATTTGTGTGATGTCATGTCTTTTGATGCGTAGTTCGTATGTGGCGGTGTAACCGCTACAATACCATACTTAAGCCATGCGTATGCATAAGCATAGTAAGTGAATAGGACAGTTTTTAAATCTGTAGTTTTTTTTAGCTCACGTAACTCATATTGTATAAAACTAGATAGTTTAAATTTCAGTTTTTGTATGTGCGCTTTCCAGGTCATATGGATATATAAGTCTAGACCCAAAAAAGTAAAACTATTTACACATTCGACTTTAATACCGTCAAACTTAAAATTTATAGAAAAACGTAAAACTTTAGGGCTCTGCAATAATAATTTTAAAAATTTTCTGAAAATGTGTGTACATATATTTAGAAGGAATATAATGAGCTTTTCTACCACTTTTTCCCTCATGTCAAATTATACAAAAAAAAAAAAAACAATATTAAATCTAAAATTACAGACTGGTTCATACAACAGGACTACAATAACACCGAATCTCTACTGGCATACATTGTTTAACAAATCACTATTAAATAAAAACACAACACACAAACAAACACCTCATAACACACAACACACACACCCATACATAACAACTTACAATACACTCACGAACATAAACACACACACCTCTCTCCCATTCACAACCCCGCTCTTTTTCCATCCGTCCATGCTCAAATAAATCTAAATTACTTACTCAGCTAACTCACATTTTTGTCTTGTGATAGATTAACATCGACATTCGAAACATAAGGTCCATCATTAATTTACAGTTCAGCTCGGTCGAATCACTGTCTCCTAAGATACAGGCCATCCCTAGTTTAGGAGACAGGATTAAATTTTTGTTGATATAGACAATTGTTTTTTTTTTCTCCCCTTGTGTCCATTATTAGATGAATAAGTCTTAGCATATAACTAGTCTACAACCTGTGTCTATGTATATTTTTGGATCAATAAACTTATTTATTATTATTATTATTAACTGCACAGACAACTTGTTTGTTTTTTCCTGAGGGTACAAAAGATTCGATGAAAAGTACGAGTTTTCTTGAGAAAAAATATGATTTTGTAGTCAACTACAGTGGCATACAAATTAGTTTTTTGCATATCTGCAGTATATAGCATGTCTGGCCCTTCAGAATTTTCACACTTTTCTTCTATTGATTTCAAATCTCTTCTTGAATCTCTTTTGTTTTCGACATGTTTGCCTAAGTCTATACAGTCATTACTATTACACGGTAGAAGTAATACATATTTTATGTTTTAACAACTGGTTTCTACATTTTGTGCTAGTTCTGCTGTAGAAAGATTAAGATGTTTGATCATATGGTGAAAATGTGCCTAACTACAAACTTTAAAATTTTCTGAAAGCAGTATAGTTGAAATTCTTTGTAAAAATTCACACCTACTGGAAGATATCTTCTGTTTGGCGCATGATTTATATTATATTGTGATGGCGTAGGGTTATATTTTAATTTTTTTAAATCATTTCGTCTTCGTACTCCGTAGGGTTTTTTAAGACATTATAAGGTGTGTGACGACTGACGGATCAGGAGCTGCACTAATTTTCGGATTTTTATTTTGAGTCAAGCGGTTTTGCTTTAGAACAGCCTGGACTGCTTCATCGTTACTAAATCCTAAGATATTTGAAAAAAATGTTTTGCAAATTTTGAACTCATTAAGAGTCCATGTTAAAGTGTTGTGTCTCCTTGAGTAGGGCCCAGCAGTTTATCTTACCGTGGGCATTTTGTGCACCTGCCTTGACAAGAACTCCCGTCCTCTCTGTCTATCCATACTCCAGAACTGATTGTGAATGATCTCTCTGTCCGTTTCCGAAATTTTAACAGAACATTTTTTTTTGCAGTTTCTGCAGGGTTGTCTATGGGATGCTTTTTTTTATTTGCCATAATAACTTTAGGATCTCGACTACTTTTGGCTGGTAGAGAATAAGATTCTTCTGGCGTTTCGGACGGCAATATATCACTTGACGTATCGGGTTCACTCTGCGTTAGATGTAGAAGAAGAAACCATGTCCACATTAATTAAAATTGGTTGGCTACTTAATAAATCTCGCAGCCTCGTGTTTTATGTGGAATTTTTCATTTTTATATGGAAAATATGAAACATCATTACCTACGTGTTGCGTTTTAGGGGTCTAAGTCGAAATTTTCATTATTTTTTCGATAGGACACACCATTTTCGAGATATAAGCAAAGAAAAGAAAAAAAAAGATACAGAACTGTTTTTACACCTGAAGTCGAGGTGTTGGTGTGAATCTTAGTTCATAACAACTTATTTTGAACCACACATATTTAAAACGCGTTTTAAAATAGTCAGATTTAGTAAGACAATCAAAATTTTAGGTGAAAAACGTCAAATTCAGAATAGCGAAATTGCCATTTTCACTAAATTAATAACTCAGTGCCATCTTAGTGCTGTCAAACTAAAATATCACTTTAGTCTATTTCAGAATGGGAAATTGTCGTTTGACAGGAATAAACTAAATTTTGGTGATTTTTAGTCTAGTTTAGAGGCATTTGTGACAAGAGAATCGGCACCACTGTATCTCAGAGTTTCAACGAATCTCGCGTAAACTTATTCAGCCAAAACATTGTAACTTCAATCACAGTGTCATGGCATATTCTGCTTAACGCATCGAAGTGTGACATCTGAACACCAGGTTGATATTCAATATCAAACGTGAACTCGCTTATTTGTAGCCACCACCTCGCTATCCGTGGAACGAGATCCCTTTTGGTAAGCGTAGTGCGAAGAGCAGCACAATCGGTATAAACCTTAAAATGAATGCCTAACAGATATACAAGGTTTTTTTTTTGGGAACATACAACAGCTAGTGTTTCTATTTCGTAGGAATGTAGGTGTTTTTCTTCGGGTGTAGTCTGTAGACTAAAATAAGCGACTGGTTTTAAAACCCTAGCGTCTTTTTACCATTGCATAAGTATACCTCCTACTCCCAGAGCACTAGCGTCTGTATGGAGTTCGGTTTCAAGGGTGGAATCATAAAGAGCTAGGACAGGCCGACCAGTCTATCTTTTAAAATCGAAAATGCCTGGTCTTCCGTGTGAGACCATTGCCTCGAGTCCTTTTTTAATAAAGATGTTAACGGACGAGTGACCTCTCCATAACCCTTAAACTTTCGGAAATAACCAGTCAATCCAAGAAATTGTCGGACCTTATGGACATTTTGTGGTTTCGGGAATTCCTTAACCGCTAAAATTTTTGCTTCACTCGGCTGAATGCCTTGTGGAGATATTTCATATCCAAGGTAGCTAACAGTACTATCAAAGAATCGACATTTGGTCAGTTTTAAGGTTAATCCATATTGTCTAAAAAGTATTAACACTTCTTCTAGTCTATGAAACATTTCATCTACAGTTTTTGCGGGTATTAACACGTCATCTAAATAAGCTAACGCGTATTCAAATCGTCTGTTTCCGAGCACTTTGTTAACCATTCTCTGGAATACGGCTGGGGAATTTGCTAGTCCGAAAGGCCTTCTTTTGAACTCAAAATGTCCATCGGGTGTAACAAAACCAGTAAGATGTTGGCTTTCTTTAGCCATAGGTATCTGATAATATTCTGAAGCGAGGTCCAGAGTCGTAAAGAAACCATTGCCACTGAGGTTTTATATTTGGTCTTCTATAATAGGCAGCGGAAAACGATCTTTTATAGTTTTATTATTGAGGGCTCGAAAGTCCACGCATAATCGCTGCTCGCCAGTTTTCTTTTTGACCATTAAAATCAGGCTGGCATAGTCAGATTTCGATTCCTGAATAATATCGTTTTGAAGCAATTCGTCAATGGTTTCTCGGACTCGTTCGCGTTCATAATGTGACAAACGATATGGACGGTAAACAATTGGCTTATTATCTGCTAAATCGATTTTCATTTCTACATCAATAGCGCAACCTATCTCATTAAGGTTTGTAGTAAAACCATCGCGGTAATTTTGCAACAGCAAGTACAATCTATCCAATTGTTCATCATGCAATCCTGGTCCCGTTTTAATTTCGTCTTTGTTGAGAGGTTCTACAGTTGTCAAATCTTTCACTATTTTATTTATTTCGCATACTTTCTGCTCATTAAACGGAATGGCTCTAGCAATTAAAACATTTGATTGTAAGGTAATAGCAAAGAATGACAAATTAGATATAACAACGGATCCCTTGTCATTAGAAATACTAAAAGCACCTTGTAACAGACAGAACTCCTTACCCGTTTCAACGGCGTTGTAACCTTCTATAAATACATCTCCCGTGAAGTTACTGTTTGAATGAACAGGGACACTACTGGTTTTCAAGATTTCTATCCTATCAGTAACATATAGATTTAAAATACCCCTTGGATTGTCAGACAGATCTAGGCATGGGCTATTGTAAAATGTAAGTTTAGAGATATCTTTTAAAACAGTAATAAATGGCAATTCAGTAAAATTCTGACCAATAATAAGGGATGTCTGCATGTGAACGTCATCTACAACTAATGCTTCAATATCAGATTCAATTTCATCGATCCTAATAAACACAAGCTGGTTTGCGAGAATAGTGACGGAACTAAAAATGATTGATTTTAGACAGTGGCATTTTTTTATTTCTTTGTAAATATTTTAGTGCATACCGCAAAATTCACGATTTAACATCTCTTCTATAGACGTCCATAGTTTTCTTCACTAGGGAAAGCCTTCTTGAGTTTAACCTGCCACTCATCCCAAGTGAAGACAACTGTCGGCAAGGCTTCAAACCATCGTTTTGCTAGGCCGGCTAACTTTTGCAATGAGAAGTGGACAATTTGTTTCTCATCCCATCTATAAATTTCATTAACTTTTCGCAACCAGCTTTCGATGGTTTGAGTTCTATTCGACGGATCAAACTCCGGAATGACATTATTAAGATTTTTGTTATTCCAGGAGTTTTTCGGAGCATCTCTTGTAACATGCTTAACTAACCTCAGTATATCTCTAGTAGAAAGTTTGTTTGCACGCTTACGTATTTTTCTTGGTACAGCCTCTTCGCTTGAACTAGATGACGGGCTTCTATGCCCTATGCCTATAGCCTTCGCCATCTTTGATTTACGCCGACCTCTCGGAGGTGTGCAGGTGGGGTAGTACCAGATTCGATATCAGACGTCATCGTCACACCTCTCTGAAACATTAAACATTATATGGGGCGTAATCTATTCCCAATCAAGCCCGATCAAGCACACGATTTGCCTGGTCAATATGTGCAATAAAGCGCGCTAAGGTACCGCTAGAGTGTAGCCCTAGCCATGCAACCGCGCACAATATTACACACAACCTACACAACACAACACATCATCAGAGAGTTGCCCCGACCTGATGTGCAGCGTCATGCAGCCAACAAAATGATAGCAATATCAAATATAATAAAATTAAAATAATATAAAGTGTTCTCATATGCCTCCTAGTAAGTTTTTCAAAAATGAACGTTTAATAATTATGTTTAAATAAAATGGTCTAATTACAAGCAATTCATTATTAAAAAAAAAAAACTACGTACCTTTTTGGGTTATCCCTCTTCTGAAATGTAATTAAACGTACAAACTTGGTAATTAATTATAGCAATAGCAGTCTTTAACAAACTAGTTTAAACATAATTACACTAAAGAATACTAGTAGGCAACCATTTGGTTCCGAGGCTCGATGTGAACTGCCTCCGAAACTAGACGACACTCCAAATATCATGTTTCCATTCTATTCCATTATAAAAACCAGTACTTTTTCGATTACTGTCAAATGAGATACTTTTAAACTTCATGGATTCACAGATACAAAAATCATTTGAGTCAAAGTTCATACTTTCAATTTTATATTTAGTATTTAAAATCAATTAACACACACTCCAACACACCTCCACACTCACTCACACATACATACGCCCACTCACACACGCACCCACACTTACACACACATACACACAAAATATACATTTACACACTCATAAACACACGTATAAACACACATTTATACAAAACACACTCTAGTTTTTACACACTGCCATAAACACGATTTTCATTTTTCTTTTTATTAATATTTCTTTTTATTGGTTTTATAAAAAAATGTGTAACTTATACCTAATTAGCACAAAGACAAGTGTTAATTAATCGAGGAAGAGCGAGGTTTATCCCATCACAAGTATCTTCGGATTACTTTCTGGGAAGCCCCGGCAACTTAATTGTATAGATTTAAGATAATAAACACATTTTTTTTTATTTTTATTAAACAGTATTATTGGGAAATCATGACAAATTAAACACAGTTTTAAAATATGATGCGAGATACCGCGAACAGCAGCTAATGACAGACTGTGTATGACATGTGTGTCGTATTCGATGTCTTAAGTACTTGAGTTCGCAGGTTGTGTACACAATAGTGGTCACAAAAAACTGGGTCAAAAAAATAAATTCTATTTATTCCGTCAGTCAGTAAAAAAAAAAAGAGACGTAATTTTTGCTTTATCATATTATTAATAAAAAATTACTTAGATACAACGCATTAAAGTTGGGGAGTGGGGGTTGATACGTCACAAGTATGTACCTATACAATCTACAAACAAGTGAAGTCATGGCACATTATAACTCAATGTATCGCCATAACCTTTTGATAACGTAAAAAAAGAAAAAATACATGTACATTTACAAATACATTTTTTCATAATCTACATGACGGACAAAAAACATTTTTTTAGTCATCATCCCTATTGTATGGGTTACATACCACAAATGTAACTAAAATATAGTGTTTTGTATTTATTTATTTATTTAACAGTTTATTATGTACACACCTAAAAACAGACAAGAAAAAAAAAGGAACAGAAAAATTCGTACAAAGGTGATGCTTATTTCTAAACAAATTTCTTGCAGCATACATAAGGAAAGTGGATAAAAAGATATGTAGACAACGTGTGTAAGAGTAGAAGAGAAAATAAAATAAAAACATTTAACTATTCACTAAATTAAAAATAAACATACAATATGAGAATATACTTACATACATACTTCTAAAATAAATATCACTAAAATAATATACATTAATAATTATAATGTAGTATATAATATAATAATAAATACAAAATATGCAACTATGACGAAGTGGAGAGATAGTGTTCGAACAGTTTATACATTGTATTTTAGTTCCAATCTTATCTAAACCGACATATCTAACTACATAAAAATGAAAAATAATAATAACAAAAAACTAAATAATAACTTACCGGGCCGATTACACACACAAGACTCAAAATATCACAACATTCACTTTTTTGTTTACATTTTGTTGGTTGGATGAAAATAGGGCTAATACGATGTTATTTAGTTAAATATTATCTACCACGATGTAAAACCTAATTAATAATGAAGTAGTTTTAGTCTCTTGTAAAAAAGTGATCAAACATCAGTCTCGCGTCATTTTTCGGAAAACTTGTTGCGAATATTTGTGATTTTCCATGAATTTTCCTTAACTTATTTGAAAAACCCCTTTCAGCCGTATAAAACAAAGAACTCGAATTTTCTAATCACAAATACTTTTGTTTAAATTCTTTTTCTCTTTCTCACAAGTAATAATAAAGTAAAAAGCCCCTTTAAGGCAAAACACTGTAACTCGAGTTACAATGTATTGGATTTACGCGTCAGTACTGCTCTTTAATAATGATCTTACTCAATTACTTTCAGAATTCGATGAAATGTCGCAGGCTTCTCTCAAGCGCTGGATTAAGCTGCACCTTGATCAAAACATAATGTTTGGTTGTTTCATAGAAGAAAAAGATTTCCAAGCAGAATCAGTGATTAAATTCAAATTGGTTGCAGTCGACGTTTTGTATGTTCGAAACATACGTGACACATTCCCGGAGCCAAGCAAAGTAAGTCTTTTAAGCTATGGAAGTATATAAATGGGGCATTTTAGAGCATTTACGTTCTACACCCGATCCGAATCCGAGAAATGATGATCCAAAGTAGCCGTAGTAGAGTGCTACAAGGATCTTTTGGTGCCAGAATGACATTGACAGGGAAAGTGGTCGGTAAACATTTATAAAATATTGTATTCATAAAACAAGATGGTGGCGTTAGGTCAATCTTATAGCTGTTGAAGATGATGATTTTAAATATTTAGAAAATGAAATGAAAACTGTCGCGAATTCCAGTTTGATTAACAAACGACGTACTGTAGAGCTGCAAATGCAAACAAAAAAAAAAGAAATAAGTAGATACATGATTAATAAAAGCACCATTAAATTTTTAGGATTCAGGCGAGGGCTTCCGAAGATTGATGACTTGTATACATCAAATTGAACAACGTGTTTGGTCAGTATGGGTAAAAAAAACACGCAACATAGAAATCACAAACATCCTCACTTCATTTGGTATACTTACTTCGGAGGAGTTCAAGAATTTACGAGTGCAGATTTCGAGTACAGAGTTCAAGAGTTCAGAAAACATTAAAAAAATAATGTTAGAAAATAGGTAAGGTCAATGTGGCGAAGTCGGCGTTAGTTACTTTATTGCGCTACAGTTAATTTATTGCAAAATCGATTTGATAAACACCCTGACTGATGATGGCTAACGATTCCTTATTTATCAGTTATTTATTTATTTAATTATATATACTTTATTGTACACCACAAAAACACATAACAAAAAAAACAAAATTAACACTACAAAATATACAATGGGCGGCCTTATCGCTTTCCGCGATCTCTTCCAGGCAACCTTAATAATAGTTAATAATGTAACTGTTTTCAATATGAAAATAAACACGTTTTTTTTAAATGGAGGTAAGTAGACGGACATTCCTAAGTAAATGGGGCAACTCCGTCATAAGCATAAACTGTTTGTACAGCTTGGCCAAAAAGTCGTGAAAATAATGGTGGCGCCACTATCGTGCATATTGTAACCCTATATAGTACGACGAAAACGGTTTTGATAGGTACTTCGTTTTTTTTGACAATTAATTTGAATATTGGCGGGTTTTATGAAAAAAAGAAAAGCCCTGAAACGCTTGTTCAGCCACTGCCTAGAACGATAACATTTGAAGTTATATATTTGAATGAATTAAAAATAAAATTATCAGGTTTTTCAAAATATCTTGATGTCAACTAATCCCACATTATGTGAGACAATTTTATGCTTTACAAAACCTCAGATCAATTCAATAGGGTTTAGATTACAGTGACAAGTTGGAAGCTTTACTACTGAGTGACTGTCCCACAAATCCAAGTTCTCTTCTAACCACAGGCAAAATGTTCCATAGTTGGTGTTATAAACAAAAACTAAAAAAATAATCAGAATGAAACATTTTAATCAGCATTAAAAATGTTTTCCTCTAAGTATTCCACGCCCGAAAAGTCTTCATCCATTTCTTGGTGTGAGCTTTCACAAAAACTCTGCTGGCTATCTTCAGATGTGTCACTACTGCTGCTTTCATTTGTAGGCTTATAATATTTTTATCAATGTCACTATACAGAGTCCCCTTCGAAAATAAACTTTTTCTATTTTCATGACATTTTGACATGAATTTTTCCAGTCGTCAACTGAAATGCTCTGAAACGTTTGTTCAGCCACTACTTACCTAGAACAATAAAATAAAAACAACTGAACATTTGCATGAATTAAAAATGAAATAATTATAGCAAAATACCTTGATCTCAATTGATCCTACATTATGTGAGTCAATTTTATGTTTTACTAGACCTCAGAGCAATTCAATGGGGTTTAGATCCAGTGATAAGGTGAGAGCCTTACCACCGTATGACCATGCTTACTTAGGAGTTCATCTATTTCATAGATGGACATGGGTTTGTGTCGTTTAACAAGCATGAGCAGGTTCTGCTTCCTTTTTGATTCTTCAAATAGCCACATTGTTCATTCATTGTTGTGCTTGACAAGGTGGTAGGTGCATTATTGCGAATTACTGAATGATAGGGGGCGTTATCCATTACTATAATTGAAGGTTTAGACAAATTCGGTATTAGTTTCTCCTTAACCCATTCAGCACAATTTGACTTATTCATCTCCGAGTAGTGGTCTTCATTTTTATTTTTGCCACAATATATTAACAACCCATTTGGCACAAAAAGATTTTCATTCCCTGCATGTATGATAATGTTCCTGAGAAAAAAAAACACGCAGAACGTGTAACACATGCAACACACACAACGCATTAAATAAAGCATTCTTCAGCAAGAACTTACCTTTAGCCTTTGGACACACTTTCTTTTATACCACTGACGTTAAGAGACTGCCAGCATTTTTTAAATTTAATAATAATAATATAATAATAATAAAAACGTTTATTCATCTCCACAAATTACATCGTTTTATATGTATAGGTTGACAGGTAGTTTGGCAGAAACTTGTAATTTGTGGGAGATCTGGAGTCTAAACTAAGCCTAGGCCTGTATTTCAGAACTCCAAGCCCCCCATCACATCATAAATAGTGGTTGTCAACGTGGAAATAGTGCGAACCTGATGATGGTGTGTATGTGTATGTGTGTGTGTGTGTGTGTGAATAAAATATAAGTATGTATACATTTATTGCATAATAAGTATTTTATGAATATATAATCTTACATAAATAGTATAAGTACGCAAGTGAGTACTACCTAGCCTGCCTACTTGGCTACCTCAAGTAATTTTTCCGTTTCCGTATAGTTTAACTTTAACAACCAATTGATAATTTTAGATTTACACTCAACCTTACTACAATTTGCTATATTTATAATTTTATTTAGTTTGTTGTACAATTCACCTCCACGGAAAGGGAAGAATCTTTGCGCGAAGGACGTACCAACGGCAGTCGTCCCACATACTGCGAAGTTTCTCCTGGAGAGACCTATGCGTTTTCTCCTTTCTTCGGGTAGGTTAGAGTGTTGGAGAAGTGCAGTAAGCAATATGTACATCTGGCGAACAGTTAGCACCTGTGCTTCCTCGTAAAGAGTTATGGTGTTGAATAGACGAGGCTTGGATAAACTAACCTTTAGTATCATCCTTTGGGCTCTTTCTACTGTTATCAGTTTTGTTTTACATGCCCCTCCCCATGTGGTAATGCAATAGCCAATGATAGATTGCACTAGAGCCTCATATACCATCTTCATCGTTTGTTTGTCTGCTACGTCACGGAGTCCTTTAAAAATGTAGGTGAGCTTCCGTATTTTTTTTACATAGAAAGCCAATGTGGTTTTCAAAATTTAAATTTGCGTCAATTTCAACTCCAAGGTATTTAAGACTTTTTGTAGGATTTATAGTGGGACAGTTACAGTTTGGAGTTGGAGGGAAATTACATTTATGTGCCAGGATATTGTAAGTAGTGCGGTTGGCAAGTCCAATTTGATTGCGAATACAGTATAAAATGTATTTGGTTTTATCTTCATTTAAAGTGAGGTAGTTACAGGATAGCCAGTTACACACAGTGTTAAAACCATTTTGCGCGAGATAAAAAAGCTCATTCCACGAGTCGGCGAAAAAGGTTAGGGCGGTATCGTCTGCATATGCGGAGATGCGGCAATTTTTAATCTTAAGGGAACAGAGCTCATTTATATAGCAGAGAAAAAGAGTGGGGCCTAATATACTGCCCTGTGGCACCCCAAATTCAACTGGCAGTTCGTCACTAATATGCTCTCCAATTTTAACCGATTGAGTTCTATTTTTTAAATAATCCGAAAGTAAATTTAAAGGAAGTATGAATATAGCTTTCGTCTAGATAAATAATGTCCTTTTTCAGATCATCCGGTAAATTCCTATGCTTAATAATCTTGTCCAAGTACCTTTTTACCTTTTATTATTCTATAATATTTAAAAAAAAAAAACTATAAATAATGAGGTTATAGCTAATATAACAAATTGTGGTATTAGTGACGAGTCTGTGTGGTCTAGCTATACTAACAACATAGTCATTAATTATGAGTCATCATGTTGTACGAAGGAGAATCACGAAGGAGTTATTTCAGCCGAGCCATTTATCATAGAGCCATTTCAGCCGAAAACGTATGATACATGGCGGATCATTAATATTAGTAAAAAAATCTATTCAATCGAAAAAACGAAAAGACATAATCGGACTGTCTGTTGAACACACCATTGAATTGTCCTGTGTTGAGCTTGATAAGTATGTTATAGTATGTGTATACAGACCTCCAAGTTACCAGAATCTATCTATGTTTGATTCTGTAATGGAAGATGTGTTAAATAAACTAAATGGTAGTAGTAAGTCAATAATCATTTGTGGTGATTTTAATATTAATATATTAGAAAAAACCGTTAATACTGTCAGACTATTAAGTCTTTTCAGGTCATTTGACTTGTCAAATGTTTTTATTGAACCAACCCGAGTGACAGCTTCTTCTGCCACTTGTATAGATAATATTTTCTGTAGTTGGGATTACTTACATAAACAAATTGTAAATAAGTTGCCATCTGATCACAGTGGACAAACAATAACATTTTGCTCCTACATGCCTTTACAAAAAAAAACAATTAAGGTTTAGGCCAATTACATGTAGAAATCTAGAGAAATTAAATAAAGCTTTGGCAAGTAAATTATGTATTCAAAGTTTTATTAATATATGTGAGTTCTTTTCACTATTAAACAAACAATTTATTGACACTTTTCGACTAAAGACTAAAACTATTTACATATCGTTCTTATTTAGTGATTGGGCAACTCCAGGTATTTGTAAAAGCAGGGAAAAGCTTTTTGAACTTTAAGGCCTAAAGCAACATAATATATGAATAATACAAGCTTTCATCAGTATGTTGCAAAATATTCTAAAACTCTTCACATTAGCAATAAAATTAAATCAGCTGATGATAAAATTAAAAACTACCTGGAAAATAATAAATCACACCCCGGTAGGAAAAAACAACGTAATACTTAATTTAATTTAGAGACTGCACATGGTTCCATCAACTCAGATGTTGAAATAGCTCAGAAATTTGAAAACTTTTTTGCTAATATACCCCATAAAACTACTGAAGCATTAAATTCCTCATCCGCGCTTTCTGCTGCCTTACTTAGTAAGAATGTAAAGGCATTCCCTTTGGAGTTTAGGTTTCAGCAAACAAACCCCCATGCTGTTATAAAAGCTTTTAAAGATCTTAAAATTAAATCAACAGATGATCTATGGGGAATGTCTGTAAAAGTCTGTAGATCTGTCATCGAAACCATTGCACCTTATTTAGCTTTCATATTTAATACCAGTGTAGACCAAGGAGTCTTTCCGAATCTCATGAAACATAGTAAAGTAGTTCCTCTGTTCAAACCCGGTGATAGTAAGGAACCCAACAATTATAGGCCTGTATCAATTCTGCCAGTTCTCAGTAAGGTGTTTTAAAAGTTGATACTCAGTCAAATGTAACGTCACTTTAATAAAAATTCCATCTTTTAGGACCAACAGTACGGTTTCACCAAAGGGCATTGTACCACTGACGCCGGTGCCACCCTAATAAAGAACATTTTTAACGCTTGGAGAAGCACAAGATGCCATTGGAATCTTTTGCGACCTCTCAAAGGCGTTCGATTGCGTAGACCATGAGACACTTCTGCTGAAACTGGAGCACTATTGGATTAGGAATACAGCTTTTGATTTGTTAAGATCTTACCTGAAAGATAGAAAGATTAAAGTTCAAGTCAACGGCACAAACTCATTAAGGTCTGAAATAGTAATGGGCGTTCCTCAAGGTTCAATATTGGGTCCATTCCTCTTTTTAGTTTATATTAATGATTTACCTCAATTATTTCTAAATCAACCAAAGATGGTGTTATTTGCAGATAACACATTGATCTTTAAAATAAACCGGCGATCACAAAATCTTGACGACGTGAATAGCTCTATTGTTCAGGTCCAAGATTGGTTTACGGTAAATAATTTGGTACTAAATAAAAAAAAACTAATGCATTAGATTTAAATTACCAAATGTTAGAAGTAGCAAATGTGACATCATATTGAATGGAGAAAACCTGGAATTTATTAATCAAACAGTTTTTCTAGGAATCACGCTAGACGAGAAATTACAATGGGGACCCCATATAACATCTCTCGCGGGGCGGCTAAGCTCAGCCGCTTATGCTGTTAGAAAGATAAGACAGTTAACAGATGTAGAACCCGCACGTTTGGTCTATTTTAGCTACTTCCACAGTATTATGTCGTATGACATTTTACTGTGGGGTCGGGCTGCTGACATTGAATCCATCTTTGTTTCACAAAAGAGAGCTTTCAGAGCCATTTATAATCTACGTCGTCGCGAATCTCTCAGGGAACTATTAAAACATTAATATTATGACGGTACCTTGCCAATTCATTTAAGCAAATATTATGTATGTGACAAAAAATCTACATCTTTAAATTAAATAAGTGATAGACATTATTTTAATACTACAAATAAGGATAAAATAGATCAATCATTTTCAGACTATCTAAACTAAATACATCTTTTATGGGGTACTGTGTTTAATGTTACAACAGAATACCTTGTGATATATTAGAATTAAATGAAAGAGAATTTAAAACACATATAAAAAGTACACTTTGTAAACAAGCATATTACAAATTAGAGGATTATATCCATGATAAAAACGCTTGGAAATATGCTGGTCCGGCTCCATAGGACAATTTAGAATCTTGACAAAATCTAACTGGTTGCCAATTTAATTGTATAATATTATTTTTTATAGCATTGATTTTATATTCTGTGATTACTTGAAATCACGCACTGACTTATTATAAGTATTACTTATTAAAATGTTAGGAATATCGTATAATTTTACAATGTTTGTAAATATGTGAGCACCATCATGCATCTATCACATAATTTATTTATGTCATTCCTTAATTTTTAATTCTTTTTTACCGACTTCAAAAAGGTAGGAGATTCTCAATTCGATTGCATGTTTTTTTTTTTGTTTTTTTGTTACGCGAATACTCGGCCAGTTATAAATTGATTTTGATGATTCTTTTTTTACCCATCGTGGTATAATAATCTCATTCTAGGTACATCTTCCATCTTCACATAAAATTAATGTATACAAGATATTGTGAAAACATTTTAAAAGAGTAACGCTGCAGTTTCTTGCCCATTCTTCTCCATACGAAAACTACCTTTTGGACGGGGCGACTAGAATCAGTTATTATTATTTTTTTGTAAATTTTGACGTTGAAATGGCGTTTCCTATCTGACTACTCTGAGAAGAAAGGCCGAAACAAACTCAGAGGTCACAGTCTCTTTTAAAGTCCGAACATAATCATGGTCAGGCCATATGAGGACCATGTAGATTAGTCTGAAATGGTCTTTTGAGAAAAGAACCACACAGATTTGAGTGGACCTGTCCTGTCAGTGCAAGCATTTGTCAGTAATCGTGGAGCTCAACTCAGAACTTAAGGAGCTCAACTCGACGAACAATACCAAAGAAAGAACATTTTGGTAGGCCGCATAAACTACTCAAACTGCCAGACTATCATTAAAACTAACTGCGAAAGAAAAAAAAATATATATCCACATAGTCCTCACATTAACAAAAATTAAAATAATCTAATACTTTACAAAGTAATCATGTCATTTTGTATAACATATTCAACAATGTCAATGTTTATATAATAAATATACCAGTGTATATTTTGATGATTTTACTGAATAATTAGGCAAAACTGCCTTTTTTGTGCCTAATTGAAATAAATTATTTGACTTTGAATAAATAGTAAGCAATTATCTGCATTTTGAGGAGCTGTTCTGCTCATCATGCCGAAGATCCTTATCAGATCTTAACCAATTTTTTATTGAGACCACCTTTTAGTTAAGTACTATCTTTCAATTGTAAAAAGAACCATCGAAATCGGATCTCACAAGGCGAAGATATCCAGTAGCCCCCTTTTTGCAGTAATTACGCTATATTGTCTTTGGTCCGTGGTCTTGACATCAACCGACGAACATCATTTTCAAGTTTTTATTTGTTGGTTGAATACGAGGATTTTGACTACTTTTGTATTTGTGTATTTTGGGTTTTTTGTGCAGAATAAACATTTTTACTTTGTTTCTTTCTTTTCATTCGATTAATAAAAACAATTGCTGTTTTTTTTTCAGAAAAAGACTTGCCCGAGTGCTTAAGATTAAGGTATTGGGAGCAGTATTTATCGGAAAACCTAAGCAAGCAATGGATGAAGCAAACGCTTATAAAGATTATTCTCATGAATTTAAAAGTGAAGACTCGCAGGACCTTGGATTGGGCAATATCGCCGAAAAAGACGTAGAAAAAGTATTTCCCATTACTATATTAGGAGCAAAAATAAAATTACCAAAAGTGAATAGTATTCCATTCATTGGTGACACGCTCGAATCGCGCTTTTCTGGTGTAAGATCTAAGAATTTGAATGTAGTCCATATAAATGCCCAAAGTATTCCAAAACATCATTATGCCATGCTAGCTAATCTATACTGTAAGAACATCCATGCTGTCCTTATCTCAGAGTCTTGGCTAAAGTCATGTCACCTTTCAACTTCCTATTTCTTACCTTATTTTAAACTAATAAGAAACGATCGCGTGAGTGATAATGAGGAACGTGGCAGCGGTGTTGCCATATACCTTCGTAAAGATATTCCTTTTTCAATAGTCAGTATGTCTGCACAACCTCCACCGGAAAACGCGGGCGAGCATCTCTTTTTGGAAGTTAACCTGTATAACGTGAAAGTCCTTTTGGGTGTTTATTATTGTCATTCCAAAAAAATTGATTTCTTTGATTCCTTTAGAGAGATCCTTGAAAACCTTACACCCTTTTACAGTCATACAATCATTATGGGCGATTTCAATACTTGCTTATTGAAAATTGATCCCCGCTCTTCTAAACTTCAATCTGCAGTTCAGCAGTTAAATTTATTAATTCTCCCTTTAGAGGACACACACCACCAACCAAACTGTAAAGTCTCACGTTTGGACCATATTATTGTTTCCTCTAAGAAACATGTCAGCGATCATGGTAAAATCCCAGCTGATATGTTTTCTTACCATGAACTATTATTCCTCTCCTACAAAATTCACCCATTATTAGTAATAGATAAAGAAGGTTTGAATGAGAAATGCCGGAAAAAGTTTGACTTAGCGAGTCTTGAAATAAATATAGATGCATTTAAGGTGTATATTCAGGCTCAGGCATATAAGAAAAACTGGATGTGCCGAGAATGCATTGGTTCAAAACCTAATAGTGGGAACATTGAAACCCCAGTCAGCATAAATACACCGGAGGTCACCAACACTACACCCATGAATAACGTAAATATTCAGCGTGAGAGTCAGGTTCATTTTTCACCCATAAATGTGGAGATGAATTCTTTGTCTTTGGAAGAATTTAGAGAATCCGATTTGGTAGCTCGCATAGACAGCCAAGCAAATTCGATATTACTCTTACTGAACCAATTTTCCCAAACAAAAAACAAGTTGGACAACGTAATTAAGATCATAACGGTGCTCGAAGAAAAAGAGAAGGCTAAATTGTTCCAGGATAGACAAACTCGAGATATAACAACTGAGATATGCGATAATTTTCCTTCTACCTCTACTTTTGTAGAAGTTGTTAGTCAATCAAACAAATGTGGGGCCACGGAGTCTGGTGTACTACATGAAAAAACTACGTGTATTACTAACCCAATAGAGGCTATAGAACCAATTAATGCAAAGAAAGAGGATAACGAATGTATTACTAACCCAATAGAGACTAAAGAACCAATTAATACACATAAAGAGGACAACGAACATATTACCAACCCAATAAAGGCTGTAGACCCAATTAATACAAAGAAAGAGGATAATAAAAGTATTAGTATCCCAATAGAGGCTAAAGAACCAATGAATATACATAAAGAGGAGAACGAAAGTATTACTAACCCAATAGAGGCTATAGAACAAATTAATGCAACGAAAGAGGATAACGAATATGTTACTATACCAATAGAGGCTAAAGAACCAATTAATGCACAGAAAGAGGATAACGAATGTGTTACTAACCCAATAGAGGCTAAAGAACCAATTAATGCACAGAAAAAGGATAACGAATGTATTACTAACCCAATAGAGGCTATAGAACCAATTAATGCAACGAAAGAGGATAACGAATATATTACTAAACCAATAGAGGCTAAAGAACCAATTAATGCACAGAAAGAGGATAACGAATGTATGACTAACCCAATAGAGGCTAAAGAACCAATTAATGCAAAGAAAGAGGATAACGTAATTATTACTAACCCAATAGAGGCTATAGAACCAATTAATGCAACGAAAGAGGATAACGAATATATTACTAACCCAATAGAGGGTATAGAACCAATTAATGCAAAGAAAGAGGATAACGAATGTATTACTAACCCAATAGAGACTAAAGAACCAATTAATGCACATAAAGAGGACAACGAATGTATTACTAACCCAATAGAGGCTAAAGAACCAATGAATACACATAAAGAGGAGAACGAAAGTATTACTAACCCAATAGAGGCTATAGAACAAATTAATGCAACGAAAGAGGATAACGAATATTATGTTACTAAACCAATAGAGGCTAAAGAACCAATTCATGCACAGAAAGAGGATAACGAATGTGTTACTAACCCAATAGAGGCTATAGAACCAATTAATGCAACGAAAGAGGATCACGAATATATTACTAAACCAATAGAGGCTAAAGAACCAATTAATGCACAGAAAGAGGATAACGAATGTATTACTAACCCAATGGAGGCTATAGACCCAATTAATGCAACGAAAGAGGATAACGAATATGTTACTAAACCAATAGAGGCTAAAGAACCAATTATTGCACAGAAAGAAGACAACGAATGTATTAATAATCCAATAGTGGCTAAAGTACCAATTAATGCACAGAATGAGGATAACGAATCGGGCTGGACGATAGTTCGGTATAGAAAAATTAACAGACAACCTAAAACAAAAATGAAAAAATCCTTGGCATCCTGAGTTATACCTAAGAAGATAGTGTTCTTAGGCATAATTTTGGATGCCAAGCTTCAATGGGCATACGAGTATAGATAAATTGTCAAAAAAGTATTAGGTCAACAGCTACAGCCGTTAGAAAAATTCGTGATTTTTACTGATTTAGAGACAGCCCGTTTCGTATACTTCAGCTATTTCCATAGCGTGCTGTGATGTCGTATGGGGGAATTCCGCCAATTTATTTTTACAAAAAGGGGCTTTTTGTTCAATTCATAAATTAAACTCTAAACTCAAAACATTTATTTCAATAATAAACCATTACACAAACCATTTACAGGCACTTTTGAATCGACATAGAGTCGGAGTGTTAAGTCCCACACTCTCCCTCAGAGACAAATTATATTATGACTGTGCCTTCTCAGTATATTTATGAAAATCTTTGGTATGCACATAAAAATATTAATGTTTAAAAAAATACAATGATATCCATATGTCGGCGTCACATTGTAAACAACACATGCATCGGGCTACGCGGAAGCGCTATGGCGCCGTAGCGCGCTACGACATTCTCCCACCTCCTCGCGGCTGGGCGGAGTTCGTGATCGCTACGACGTAGCACGCTACGTCGTCGCCCCACCTACAATACTACCGTATAAAACACACCACGCCGCACGGCGGCGAAATTGCATTCTGCCTTCAGGCGTTGCCCGGTGCACAGGTTGTATTGCTCTCAATTATTGTTACTCTGCCTCTCTGTACATTGTTACTATGTTGTGTAAACTAAGCTATTACTGGGTGTCATGGCTATTTGTGTCTTGAAACTGATTAAGTGAAGTTTCGTGTAAAATTAATTGATTAAATAATTTATAAGAAATCCTAATTTCTTACTATTTAAAGAACCTCTTTTATTTTACAATATATCTGATCATGTGCCTTCACATATTATAAAAAATATCTTAACTTTCATCTTATTATTATTATTTATTTGTTGCATATTTAAGTAAATGAAATTGTTTCTGCAACATTACTACTTAAAGTTTTGTTAACCTTATGTATTATATGTGATGTAGTTGTTTATTATCTCAATAAATAAAATAAAATATTATATACGAGGAACAAACCTAGAACAAACACAAAGGAGATGGCTAAATGGAAGTATAGACGACTGCCCCAGCAATGTATAAACATGGAACCTTGCAATATGTAATGCTGAATAGCTGAATATTAGTATTTCATATGAAAAAAGTTTCAAGAACTTTTCATATCTTTACAACCCTGAAAATATATTCGTGTAACTCCTACGTCAATAGGTATAAAAAACTGCAAACAAATGACATAAATTGCTATGAACTTTTACCTAGGCGTTTGGATATTTCTGCAATGACTGAGAATGAATGAGGTAATTACGGGCTTTCTAAAATCGGCGCAAAAACCACTCTCGCCTGCGTGAATATATAATAATGTATCCTACCTAGCAGAATTGTTTATCTATCTCAAATACAAAAATCTATAGTTGTTTGGGTCAGCCTGTTAATATTAATCCCTATTTTTAAATAGGTTCATCATTTTAACCACTTATTTATATATTGTCTGTGAAAACTGTCTTTATTTCAACTCATTATCCTACACGAATGTATGCCTAAACCTTCCGGAAGAACCAATATACCTACTAGTGACAACCCCTTCAAAATCTGTTTGTTGATACATCCGTAGGCAGACAGACAAACGCGCCAGGGAGACTTACTTTAGTAAGTAGGTATGGGGTGATTGATAAATCCTGCCTAAACAACATTATCTAGTTTAGGCCCTGAGTAACCAATGACATGAAGATATTGAAATAAAACAACAAAAGTACGATTTATTTTTCGACACAAAATAGGTGTAGTAAGATTAAACGAAGAAGCACAGTCCGAAGCTTTCAGTTATTTTTATTTGATTTTTATTAGAATAAAGAGGAATTAAGGAAAGTCGATTGTCACTTTAAAAACAACCCCATTTTCCGAATCAAGACACTGTGAAAACATAATAACAAGCAACTAAACAAGACACCGAATTGAACGCTTTAGTTTTAGAAAAACCTGTTCATCAAAAATCGATTTAAGTACCTACCTACAGTTTCATTTGACATTCTGGAAAAAACGATAAGTCCCTCCCTAGTTTGCAGTAGTGTTATTTACCCTTGACCTTGCCATGTAAATCAAAAAGCAATTAATATACTTTTTTTATGGTTAACGTTCACGAAAGTTCTAGGAAATTATTAAACACTAATATAATTCATGAATGATTTTTTAAATATCACGAGTTAATGTGAGATTCCTATACATGCTTGGGGCAGTCATTTAGCCATCTCCTTTGTTATTCCTACAACCAGCACATATTAGACGAATAGAGTAAAACACGATCAATCACACATGTTTCATTCTGACAGTTCAACAACAGTTGCATTTATGTATTGCATTTTCGTTGTTATGCAGACAAATTTTTCGAAAATATGAAGCAATGGATTAGCAATATCCTTCAAAATGATTTTGATCGTGTGTTTCGCAATTCAGGTGGCAGGCTCGAGAAAATAGGTGGCTCGTTTAGATGTCATTGTAGCCATTTTTGTAATAAACTTCCTAGCCACATTCAAGAATTCAAATCTTTTCTAAAACATGTCAGAAAGCTTTTTATAATGTCATATTATTATATTGAGGACAAAAAGACTTGGGATTGAGCTGCTCCAATAAACACAGTGAAGTTATTTTGAAAACATTTTTTTTTTTTTGTACCATTTTTCATAATGAGTTGAATTTTGTAAAATATGTATATTATATTATTTTGAATGTGGGTCATTGTTTGTTTTTATCTGAGTAAATTTGATGGTCTGGCAGTTTGAGTAGTTTATGCGGCCTACCCAGATGTCCTTTCTTTGGTATTGTTCGTCGAATTGAAAAGCTGCTTAAGTTCTGAGTTGAGTTACACGGTTTATGAGAAATGTGTGCACTAACTGGACAGGTCCACTCAATCTGTGTGGTTCTTTCCTCAAAAGACCATTTCAGATACCAATCTACATGGTCTTCACATGATCTGAACAAGATTATGTCTGGACTTTAAAAGAGACTGTGACCTCTGTTTCGGCATTTCTTCTCAGAGTAGTCAGATAGGAAACATACCTTTTAAAATATGATTGAATTGTACAAGTGTTTGTGAAAACCTATTAACAGAAATAAAATAATATATCAAATTTAAGAATTTCATTTCGAGATTTTGAGTAAAGAGTACATACGAGCTAAAATAAGAATAATACTTATAGAAGAAAAAGAATAATAATTTTTGTAGTTTGATAGAAGGTGAATAAAAATGGCGTCCAAGTACTGGAAGACGAAAGTGTCGGTCGTCCGGCGGCAAAAAAAGATAAGCCTATATCTAGCAGCTGGCTGTGAATGACGATGGTGATGATTAGAAGTCAGTCAAACGGCTTCTTAAGCCTGGTTTTTATGGGCAGCGCATATTGACGAACGGCGGGCCTAGGGTGTTTAAAATTGACCAACGTAAATTCGTACGTATTCGATTTCAAAGCTCAGAGACGTAGGTATCGCGGAGTATCAAAGGGAATTTCTCACTGCGGTATTTAAGAGCGCGCTGGAGCCGCGGCTTTAAACTTAGGTCTGCTATTTATGTATCCGGAACTGGCCAGTTACAGAAAATATTAAAATAGTAATTATAACATATAAAAATGGAACTCACAAAAGGAGACTGAAACGATTACATACAATCTTGGGCCTGGTTGTAAAAAGATGACAGTGGTGTCAATTAATAGCTTATATATTATCAGCCTTTTACTGAAAATTCTGCGGATTTTGTCAATCTGAGAACAGAGATAAAAGAGATTATGTAAAAGTGAGGTTATGTTACAATCTTTAACTAACTTCTGATTCCTGAAGTGCAAAATATGTGCTTTTGCACTAATAGTTATTATATTTAGTAGGACATATTTGATAAATCAAATGAATGAACGTCAATGACTTCAGTCCTACCTACCTATGTAGGTAACAGGTATGGAGTTACGGAAAGGATGTCTAAAATAACATAAAAAATCATTTAAGTATTATAGTGTATGTATATTCGTCTTCAATTATAATTAAAATGTCGTCTAGGAATTGTGCAGGTGGTGCTATATGATCTTGGTACCTAGCCCAGCTAAGGTACCATATACCTAAGCGCAGTAGCCTACAGTTCGTCTCCCTACAATACAATTTACAGTAATGCATTACTATAGCCTCCCTTCCTGTACGAGAGCCATTGCCGAATCACTGACAGAATTGTTTCATCGGGTAAGGGTCGTCGACCCAGTGTATTGCAGTGATCAGTTGTTGTCCCCCAATTCACACAGCGATCCATAGTTTCACTGTTTTTTCTATTCCGTGGTTTCAACAATACCCAATACACAATCCGGCGGTAAAATCCAAAATAACAATTCCAAGTCAAACGTGTGACCGATCTTCGGTGTCCAGTGTGAAAGCGAGGGTCGTACGAGGTAGACAGGGTCGGAATCCGTAAAATACAAAGCAAAGGTCGTGAAAAATGAAGAACAATCGGGAAAGCACTCAAAACGCATCGGAAAACACGAAACGAGTAAGCAAACGAGATCATTAGAGCAGTTGGCAACCACAGACTACATATGGATACTACGTTGGCAACTGTCTAGTGTCCGTGCATCGACATATAACATATGGACTTGGCATACCTACAAAAAAAACGTGCCATACCTACACTTTTCTGAGAGGATAAAATGGCGTCTACTAGGGCAGCCCTTATCGATATTTCTATGTTATAATATCGATAAAAGATTGTGAGAATGTTTTTATAATGTCACAGTACAATATTTACGGGTAAAAATTCCTACTCCAAGTTTTCTGACATATGCCTTTCATTTGTTTGTTTTTAATTTAATTGCTTCGTCATTCTTTCGCGGCTAAACCGTAGAACTTATTTTGAAGTTTCCCATTGTAATAGGTTGAAACCTGGAGGACAGATATATACTTACTGCTTTTATCGACCTAGTATTCTGTAACTGATTTCACTCCATTTTATACTATAAGCAACAAGTTCATCTCGTTGCCGATATATCTATGTGGGAAGCGTGCGATGACGATGACGCGAGTTTCAAGCTTTTTGTTCACCCAAAAAGTACACATATATACACAGTATACATATAGCTCTTGGAAAACGTCCGGTGAAGATGACGGGAATTCCATGATTTTTGCTCACCCAAAAAGTGCTCAACGCGCCTAAAGTTTTCACTTCAAAAAAACTATCGGGCTGTTGCCCGGCAGACACGACACCCGTCTGGTCGGAGGGTCCTCCCTTTTCTATAGAGGATGAATGAATTTTACACCCTGTTCCTCATACCTCTAAAAGGTGGCTCCGCCAATGGCCCGCAGATGGTAATTTTTAAATGAAATATTATAATTTATATTATTATTATTTTATCATGTTATCTTTGTGTATCTCATTTTGATCAACATACAAATTTGAATTTCACGGATAACCAGTGAAAAAGAAATAAAGAAATTTTGAAAATTGGCGGAGCCACCATAATTAATATTTTTGATGCTAAGTTTCTAACACGCAAATGATTGTGGGTTTTAATTAAAAGTCAGCACTAATTATAATAAAGTTATATTAAATAAATCAATCTCATTCAGTTCTGAACAATACAATTTTGTTCCGGTAATTTCTATGTGATATTCTTTCAGTAGATTTCATCCCTTAATATTTGTATCTCAAATTCATCTATATCTCTTTTACATTGTGAGTTTGTCTGATTTTGATCATTCTCATTTAAAATGCCAGACATATTTGTTCAAATCGCAGGCTGTCAACAAGCAAAAAAAATATTAGTATTTTTATTGTTTCTTGATTTTATTAATACAATTTTTAATTGATCTTAAGTCTTAAGACCACACTCAAACACATTCTTTACATCACTCTTTGTTTCCATTAAACAAATATTGCAAATACGGACATCACCAGTTTCAACACCAGCCACTAGTAGAGAATCATGTTGGACAAATTTATAACATGTTACTTACCAATATGGTTCGTGAAGGTAAAGCATCGTCACATAATGTTACTTTATTGAGTATCCGGTTGAAATATGATTCTTCAAAGTGAAAAGAACAAAAATATGAACAGTTTATGTTAACATCTTTAAATTTTCCACACCAATTGTTTTTTTCTTCTTTTGTTTATTAGCAGGCAGCCTTGAAAATAAAACATAAAACCAATTTAAAAAAACATAAAATAGCATTATCGATAAATAAAATGTCTAAATGCACTACTCTATCCCTTCAATAACAAGAAAATGATTTCGTGAAGTAAAACTGTTGAAAATAATGGCAAAAGGGAAATTATGAATGCTTTACTGTTGAAGCTCTTAACGAATGCAGAATCTTTTGTTTATCGTCTAAATCTAAAGATATTTCAGCTGAAATTTATTTTGTGTACGTAGGTACTGGTGCAATGTTATTTTCGGGTGATGTCCGCTTCTTTTGATGCCACATCCGATTATATTGCAATTGGGCATCTTGCTATTGATGATTTCCACCATAGGGCCGAGTTTAAACGCATTACCACAGCAAATAACTCCAAAATTCACAAATTTTAACCACAACTCAAGATCATTTGACAGTTGACGTACCCAACTTTGGTACCAAACACCGAGAGGATAAAATGGCGAACCGGCCGCAAGTAGGTATTTCTATGTCTAGAAAATGTAGGGTTGCCATTATAGGAACTGTCAAAAACACTATTATCCTTTTTCACTTAGGCAAAATTATTGAAGTTAAAAAGAGATAGCAGTATTTTTTTAATTTTGGCGTCGATATGCCTTGTATATTTTGTATAACTGTTTTTTCTATAGTCAAACATTTCAAGTCCATGTTATATAAGTCAATGTGTCCGTGTCAGTCAGCTGTCATGCCAGTGACATAGACTAAAAATAGAAAACTAATTTTAATCGATATGAAATCGATAATCATTAATATAGTTTTTTCAGTAATTATTTCAAAATTCAAAATTCAAAAGTCATTTATTCAAATTAGGCTGAGAATCAGCACTTTTCGAACGTCAAAGTTACATAAGACAGTCCCACAAAACGCCCACCCTTCACCACTTCCTAGTGCTTTCGCTGGGAAGAAGAAGTGGCGCAACAAACTCCCCAGCAGCACAGCTGTCTGTTCAATTAGGAAAAATAAAATGATTCTATACAATAGTACTTATGCAAAATAATTTACATAACACAACACAAAACATTAAATTATAAATTATCAGCCATATGACAGCTAGCACACGCCAATATACCAACCAAAAACATCGAGATCTATACTCAAGCAGAAATAAAAATAACTAAACGTAAAGAATATCTAAAAAAGAAAATAAAGCCTCCAGGCATAAAAGGCGTGCCCGCTTACATATAGCTGTAACTAGAGTTATAATTGATAAACTAGGACCATCGAGGTAAAATAAATAAACAGTTAATTACTAATAACAATAACAAAACCATGATCAGCAAGACGACCAGTCACCACAAGCAGCACCCGTTCACGAGCTTAACGCAAAGATCAGCCATTACCCCCCTCGCCATATTTGAGGGAAGGAGGCAACCCGACCCCCGACGCTACCGCAAGCAGTGACATCTAAGGGAGCATGACGAACTTGCTGCCAGTTTTTCAGGAAAAAAAAAAAAAAAAAAAAAAAAAAAAATATGATCAGTTTGTCGAGGTCGCTAGCTAACCACATATTGTGATACAACTCATGAAAATCATTCTAATGAGTAGTTAATGTCAACAAAAAATTAATAAAATTAAAATAAATTGACATATAAAGTCAAATAAAATGAACAATTTACCTAAGCTTATATAACCTGTCAGTAGGTAGGCTAATTCTGGAGAAAGAACATAAACATTGTCTTGAGCCAATCACAGCGACCAACTATTCTTATCATTTAAGTAGTCGTTGATAGAATAGTATGCCTTTGAACAAAGGTTGGATTTTACTTTAGTTTTAAACGCATTAAAAGGCAAATCTAGCAAAGAAGAGGGTAGCTTGTTGTAAAAGGTTATACCAAGCCCAACAAATGAGTTATGAACCTTATGTAGCCGGTGAAAGGGAGCTCGTAGTTTGTCCTTGTTTCTTGTGTTAACATTGTGAATGTCACTGTTTTTAGTGTACAAGTGTATATTTTGCCTAATATATAGAATGTTGGCGAAAATGAATTGTGATGCAACAGTGAGGATACCAATATCTTTAAAAAAATCTCTCAGAGAAGTTCTGGCACCCAGCTGGTAAATTGCTCGAACAGCTCGTTTTTGAAGGACAAATATATTTTGAATATCGGCAGCTTTGCCCCACAGCAGAATACCGTAGGACATAACGCTATGGAAATAACTAAAATAGACTAACCGAGCTGTATCAACGTCAGTGTATTGTCTTACTTTCCTGACGGCGTAGGCGGCCGAACTGAGCCTTCCCGCTAGGCTAGATATATGATGCCCCCACTGAAGTTTGGCATCTACTGTTATGCCCAGAAACACTGCCGAGTTTACGGTTTCAAGCACCTCTGTATCTAAGACGATGTTGGGTCCCAGATTTCTAACATTTGGAAGGGCAAACTTTACACATTTCGTTTTCTTGGCATTGAGAACTAGGTTATTTGTCGTAAACCAACCCGTAACCATTGAGAGTGCACTGTTTACATCGTCAAAATCTTGTCTGTTCCTGTCTACTTTAAAAATAAGAGAAGTATCATCTGCAAACAGTACAACTTCACAGATACCCTTTACATAGAATGGTAAGTCATTGATATACACTAAGAACAAGAATGGACCCAGTATTGAGCCTTGAGGTACACCTAACTGAACTGGTAGCCCGGACGATTTCACACCATCAACGTCTACACATTGGGACCTATTATGTAAATAAGAATTTATAACTTTGAGAGCTTCGTTTTGCACACCGTAATGTCGCAGTTTACGCAAAAGCGTGTCATGGTGCACGCAGTCAAAGGCTTTGGAGAGATCACAGAAAACCCCAATAGCATTTTGCGAGTTCTCCCATGCGTTAAATATGTGTTTCAGCAAAGCAACACCCGCATCTGTAGTGGAGCGACCCTTTGTAAAGCCATATTGTTCATTATGAAGGAGGCTATTTAAATTAAAATGTCTTAGCAACTGCTTGAGTATTAACTTTTCAAATATTTTGCTAAATGCTGGTAATATAGAAATAGGCCTGAAATTGCCAACGTCATTTTTATTACCTGATTTAAATAATGGTATGACTTTACTACTCTTCATGAGGTCAGGAAAAGTTCCTAAATCAACACATTTATTAAAAGTAACAGCTAGATAGGGCGCTACGATGTCTATTATATTACTTAAAAGTTTAATGGAGATGCCCCAGTAATCACCAGTGTTTTTAGACTTGAGTGTGTTAAAAACATTAACTACATCACGAGGCGTTACATGTTCGAAGCTAAATAAGATACTACTTTTAGAAACACTACTAAGCAAAAGGTTTTCAGCTTTAGACGGGGACGAATTTAAGGAGCGAGTCGTAGTTATAGGTATGTTGGCAAAAAACTCATTAAACGCCTCAGCTACGTCAGCTGCTTTAATAACTAATTTATTGTCGACCATAATCTCAAGTTGTTTATCTTGCTTAATAATTTGATATCTCATATTCTAAGATAGAAAAATATGACTAATTTTTTAGATCACATCTTAACTTATTACATTTAGGCCCACCGTTTCCCATCTCCTTTGTTTCATGTAGCTGTCATTTGTTTTTTTTTGTGGCGTCATTTTGAAAATTGCGTGTCTTTATCACCATGGATTTAACTCGTGAAAATTTTCGTGCTATGATTTATTACGATTTTCGGCGAGGTCTAACTCAAAAACAGTGCATCTATCAACTCACTTCGACTTTTGGGGACAAAGCACCATCGAAAATTTTGGAAGTCGGTGGCAAATAACGAAAATACAAAACCAAAAACACCGACTTCCGAAATTTAAGTAAGTAATTTTTTACTTTGTAGGGTTTTTTTGGAAGTCGGTTGGTTTTTTATGTAAAAAGTTTTTTTTATTTAGGTTTGGTTTCTCATTATAAAATCCTTAGTATTATACTACCACACACCGTCTAACTAATTGTCTCACGTAGGTAATTTATAACTACACACATCAACACGGTCTAGGGATATTTCATACTCAATTAAATAACTCGAAAAGTACTGGCCGCATTGGAATCTTTTATACACCGATTTGTTTGTAATTTATCTCAGACTAATTCCAAATTAAAATTTTTGAAAATTCTTTTGTTTCGGTGGCATAAAAATGTCTTGATGTATAGGAGAGGGAATTTTCATTTGTGCGAAATTTAGAAAACAATACGAATTACGTTTAGTTACAGTTTTTTTTCATTTTTAAACGAAAGATAAAGTTAAAATTGAGGTATTGTAGCCATGCAACGCCGACATTTGACGAGGGCGGAGATGTTACGAGCTGTGGGAATGCTGGAAGCTGGATCTGTTCAGCGTAATGTTGCTGAGGCCATAGGGACCCATCAAAATGTAATTTCAAGATTGTGGACACGCTATCGTGCCACAGGTGAAGTAGCGGAGAGGCACCGGGGGCCAAGTCGCATCACTACCCCCAGACAAGACCGATTTTTGCAAATTACTGCGCGAGCTCAACCAAATGCAACGGCGACTCAATTGGTCCAAAGGCTGCGAGTGGAACACCAAGTGCTTGTGAGTGACCAAACTGTAAGAAGGCGACTGCATGAAAGCAATCTACGCTCTCGTAGACCACT
The DNA here is from genome assembly GCA_963853775.1 of Xanthia togata. NCBI lineage: Eukaryota > Metazoa > Arthropoda > Insecta > Lepidoptera > Noctuidae > Xanthia > Xanthia togata. Next base: position 4,243,277 of record OY970817.1, on the reverse strand, counting down.
CCGGGTCCCACCTTTACGGAGAGGCAATCGTGGACGACGATTAGATTGGGTTCGGAACCACGTGGACTGGGGCCGTGAGCAATGGTCCAATGTGCTGTTCACGGATGAATCCAGGTTCGGCTTCCATCCAGATTCACGAAGGACGCGTGTTTGGCGAGTTCCTGGACGATGGAGCCGTCTCCAGAACCCTCAGGAAGTTCACCCATACCAAGGGGAACAATTATGGTTTGGGCAGGAATTCGTCTTGGAGGACGGACGGATCTCGTTTGGGTGCGGGGCAATATGACGGCAGAACGATACGTCCAACAGGTGCTGGGGCCCGTAATCTTGCCCCACAGAACACAAATGGGGCAAGATTTCCTGCTCATGCACGACAATGCCCGGGCACACACGGCGAGAACGGTAGCAGCTTGGTTACATACACATAATGTTAGGGCCTTAGACTGGCCTGCTCAATCGCCAGATCTAAATCCCATTGAGCATGCGTGAGATATGCTGCAAAGAAGAGCTCTGAAGGAAGTTCCTGAAAATCTGGCTACATAAGATCAACTTTTTGCGCACCTCAGAAGGACATGGGACAATATTCCGCAGCAAGACATTGACAACCTTGTTCTGAGCATGCCGAATCGTTGCCGATGTGTTATGAACATCATGGGCGCTTTCTCAGACTACTAAATTCAAGTTTATAAACACAAATTAAATGATTTTTCTATTTTTTTCAGTTTTTACTCACAAATTAAAAGTTAATTCATATACGGTTTCCGTCTATGCTTCATTTTTTTTCCATAAAATCCTGAAATTTTAATCTAAGTACCTTAACCATTATTAAAAAATGGTAGAATATTAAATAACGTATCTTTTAAATATATACATGTCATATAAATAATTAACACATTGATAGTAATTCGCTTTTTTAAAAATATCCCTAGACCGTGTTGATGTGTGTATCTAAGGGGGTATTACATACATGGTCCATCACATAGGTCAATCAATCTGCCTAGCCTTTTCCCAAGTTCTATGTTGGGATCGGCTTCCAGTCTAACTGGATGCAGCTGAATAGGTACCCGTATTTAATATGGAGCGACTGCCTAACAATTTTTTTTTTTTTTTTTTGGGTGGGAAATCATCAAATGACTTCTCCCGCTCTGGGTGGAGCGGGAGGGCGTGTCAGACTCTTACTGACTAAAACCCACCCGTGTTCCTTCTCTTGCCTGTGCAATGCCAGGGGGCCACGGTATCCCTTTCGGACTTTCCCGCAACCCCGGCAGGCAATGGTCTCATCGGACCCCTTCACTTGCTGACACTCTTTGAGGCGCGCGTGGAACACAACGCGCCATCGACCCGGGCTTGGTCCTTGTCGGACAGCGAGCTACCCATTGCTCACAATCCGCAAGCCCGCGCCTTCGGTGGCCGGGAATCGGCTATGGATTCCTGACGCCCAGGGCGTCTTCTCCTGCGGCGGCTAGGGGCGTGAGGGCGCGAAATTTGCCTCTCCCTCACGCGCTCCGCCTTCTCCTTCGCGAGCATTACTGCTTCGCAGAAGGAGGTGACGGCCTCCCATGCCCTCTCGCTCCGTACCATGGCCTGGACCAGGGCCGGACGCGAGAGAACCCCGCCACCGATCGCCTCCACGAGGACACGGCGGTGCTCTGCCCAAGCGACTGCCTACCTGACCTCCACACGCTCCAGCTATGGGTTCCTAACATGATATCCCTTGCTAAGATTGGTTTTCAGACTTTTGAGTACAAAAGACTGTCAAAGATCTACGCAAAGAGTTGAATTAGTATATAGACTTGTAATTTGACGTATTCCTTCCAGGACGTGAAAGTGTGACCCATTTGCAACAATTAACACCCTATAATGCCTTGGCGAAAATACATGGGATTCGGGAAAATACAATTTTTAAGTTTTTTTTTTTTAATATCTCAGAATTCGTTACTAAATATCACTTTTCCCAAAATCTCAAATTTAATGGTCTTCATTACTATACCAAAATTTCTAAAAAATATAAGTAAGTCCACATTAAGGACAGGAGTTCATTTTCATAGCGTTATGTCCTACGGTATTCTGCTTTGGGGCAAAGCTGCAGATATTCAAAATATATTTGTCCTCCAAAAACGAGCTATTCGAGCAATTTACCAGCTAGGTGCCAGAGTTTCTCGGAGAGATTTTTTCAAAGATATCGGAATCCTCACAGTGGCATCACAATACATCTTCGCCAACATCTTATATATTAGGCAGAATATACACTTATACACTAAAAACAGTGATATTCACAATGTTAACACTAGAAGTAAGGATAAACTACGTGCTCCCTTTCACCGGCTTCATAAGGTTCATAACACATTTGTTGGGCTTGGTATAACCTTTTATAACAAGCTACCCTCTTGTTTGCTAGATTTGCCTTTTAATGCGTTTAAAACTAAAGTAAAGTCCAACCTTTGTTCAAAGGCATACTATTCTATCAACGACTACTTAAATGATAAGAATAGGGTCGCTGTGATTAACTCAAGACAATGTTTAAATGTTCTTTCTCCAGAATTAGTTTACCTACTGACAGGTTTTATGAGTTTATATAAAAGTTTATAATTTTACTTTTTATGTACGAAGGCACAGGATCAGATATATTGTAAAATAAAAGAGGTTCTTTAAATAATAAGAATTTAGATTTTCTTATAAATTATTTAATCAATTAATTTTACACGAAACTACACTTAATCAGTTTCAAGACACAAATAGCCATGACACCCAGTAATAGCTTAGTTTACACAAAATAGTAACAATGTACAGAGAGGCAGAGTAACAATAATTGAGATCAATACAACCTGTGCACCGGGCAACGCCTGAAGGCAGAATGCCATTTCGAGTGTAAGACGTCGCGACGCCCCCGCAAGGGGGCGTGGCGAGCGGGGTCGGAGCGTCGCCCCTCGCCCGCGGATGCAATACGGCGGCCCGCCACTGCGGGTCCTCTCAATAGGTGGGCCTAAAACGGCCTAGGCATTTGACGCAGCAAAGCTGCGTCTGTGTAGTGGTTGCTATGAATATTTCTGTAGGCGCGCCACGACGCTATTCCATATAGCGTCGTTCTCTTCACGACACCTCGGCGGTCGGTCCCCATCAGGTGAGACCAGTTACCTGGAGGAGGCCCGATGAAGACGACCAGCGACGGAGGTGCCGACTCGACGCACCTACAGGTAGATATGTAGTTTACCCTCGCCCCGCTTACAGATCTAGCCGTTTACGGATTGAGGGATAAACAGTCGTGTGTGTACGAGCGGTTTGTGTTGTTATGTAACACCGCTCGGCGTCTACGTGCGTCGCGACGCATAGCGTCGCGGTCGCACGTGTTGTGTATAGATGCATGTATAGTTGCGGCTGTCTGTGATTAGTTGCGCGACGTGCCTATATTAACCTAGAACACGCCGCGCAACAGATGTATGTGTACATCTGTGGAGTCTTATTATTTCGAGTGAGCTGCGTGTAACCTGGGTGCGGCTCACTCGAGGCGTCAGTCCGGTGGATGGGGTCAGTCGTCCGCTACCAGGTCGCGGGGCAGGGGTCTCGCGTCAGGTGGGCGCGCGTGCAATGGCGCTATCTGCCTGACATGGGGCCAGGCAGAGGCGTCGGCACGCGCGAACATCACCGTCGCGAGTCGCCTCACAAACTCATCCAGGCTCTCGATCCCGAGATCCCGATGGAGGACATCGTTCCTCACGAAACGAGGAGCGGCTACTATGGTCCGCAGCGCATAGTTTTGTTGCGTGCGGAGCTGCTTCTTGCTCGACTCGCTCGTGAGGGCGAACCAAGCGGGCGCGGCGTACGTCAAGACTGGGCGTATGTACGTCTTGTACACGCTCAGCTTGACGCGCGCCGGGATTCGGGATGTGAGCACTGGCCTGAGCAGGTGACGGGCGACCCCGCCCTGCGCGGCGACCTTGCGGACGTGTGGCCCCATCGTGAGGCGGCGGTCGATGGTCACACCCAAGTACTTGACCTGGGGCGACCAATCGACGGCGGCTCCTTGTAGCTTCAAAGGTGGTGGGAGGTGCGCATACCCAGTGAGCCTGCGTCTTACCCACGTTAACCGAGAGCCGCCATTTTGACAGCCACTCGGGGAGTAGGTCGAGGGCGCGCTGCATTTTGACCGCCGCGTACTTCGCATTTAGCGAGGTAGTAATGTACGCGGCGTCGTCGCATACAGCGCGAGCGTCGCCTCGGGAGTGGTGGGGATGTCGTCGGTGTAACGTGAGTAACACGCCGGCGAGATGCAGCTGCCCTGAGGCACGCCAGCCATCACCGGGCGGGCGCCGGATAGCGCCCCGTCGACCACCACCTTGAAGGTCCTGTGGGACAGAAAAGAGGAGACCACCCAAACAACGCGACGGGGCGCGTCGGACGTGGCCAACTTGTATATGAGGCCCTCGTGCCATACACGGTCGAAGGCCTTCTCCATGTCAAGGAATACTGCCACCGAGTACTCCTTCTTTCCTTGTGCAGAAGTCAGTAGGTGCAGTACCCTTGACAACTGAAGCGTCGTGCTATGCTCCGCCCTGAAACCGAATTGTTCTGGGCGCGGCGCAATATGAGGTAGGAGGTGTCGCAGCAGGAGTGCTTCGAACACCTTGGAGACTGTCGGCAACAACGTTATAGGCCGATAGCTCTCCGGCCTCGCTGTATTCTTCCCCGCCTTGGGCAGCATTATGACGCGCCCCTCCTTCCACGGGGTGGGAAAGACCCCCGTGCGCAGTATCGCCGTGTACAGGCGCGCCAGTGCCGCTACCGTACGGAACGGCAAGTGGCGCAGCGCTGCGTTGGTGATACCGTCGGCACCGGGGGCCTTCCTGCGCTTCGTCCTTAGGATGGCGCGTCTAACTGCGCCAGGCGAGAAGAATATAGGGTCCTCCTCGGGAGCTATCGGCGATGCGAAGTAGTCTCCTAGGTGTTTCTCGACTGCTGCGACATGCTCGATGTCGGCGGTCGGGTTAGGGCGGAACTGACGCTCCAGGTATTCGGCGAAGACCTCCGCCCGGTCCTCCGCTACATACTTGAGCGCCCCGTCGCTGTTGAGCAGAGGGCGCACCGGGGCTGGGGTCTTCGATAGTTGGCGGCACAGTTTATGTACAGACGGCCAACTATCAGTAGTGGCGTCTATTCTCTCCTCCCAGCCCGCGGCGGTATGGGCCGTAAGCTCGGCCTTAACCTTCTCCGCGAGACGGTTCAATTGGGTCTTGAGTGTGGGGCATCTGTGTTGTTGCCACTGCTTGCGAAGACGCCTCTTCGCGGCGATGAGTGCTGTCAGACGCGCCGGCAAGGGGGGCAATGGTCCTCCCCCCTGCGGCAGCGTCGTCGTCGCCGCTTCCAAGGCGCTCTGTATGCAAGCAGTGACGTCGTCCGCCGCTTGCTCTACGTCCGCGGAGGAAACAATAGGCCGAGCTGGCGTGGTGGTCTCCATCTTCTCTGTGAAGGCGTCCCAGTCAATACGTCGACGTGGCGCTACAGGTTTCAGTCGGGTCGGCATGCCCGATAGGACGACGAGTACAGGTTGGTGGTCCGACTGTAACTCGTCGTCGATCACTTGCTGCGTGATCTGGCAGTGTAGCCCTCTGTGTACTGCGATGTCCAGCACATCAGGCATGTACCTCACTACGTCTGGGTAGTGGGTAGGCATCTCGGGGCCGGACACCGAGTACCCGAAGGCTTCCGCGTCCGCGAGGAGCCGTCTCCCCTCGGTGTTCGCTTTCATAGAATTCCACGCCGGGTGCTTGCAATTAAGGTCGCCGGCAAGGATGACCGCGTTGTCGCTATGCGTGCCAATTAGCGCCCGCATCTCAGCCATAACAAGGCGGGACGCGGGCGGCTTGTAGCACGCATAGATACTGATGTCCTCGCCGGCAACGTGTAGTTGCACACCCAGCGCGTAAAAGCTACTGAGCGACGGCAAGGGGAGCTCTTGATGGACGACTCTCCGCCTCACAAGTACCGCCAGACCACGGTATCGGGCCATATAATGCCATTTCGCCGCCGTGCGGACTCTTTTATACGGTAGTATTGTAGGTGGGGCAACGACGTAGCGCGCTACGACGTAGCGATCACTAACTCCGCCCATCAGCGAGGAGGTGGGAGAATGTCGTAGCGCGCTACGGCGCCATAGTGCGCCATAGCCCGATGCACGTGTTGTTTACAATGTGACGCCGACACGGCCATGCTGACGTGCGGACGTCCTCGTACGCTTAGCCCACAATGCCACATCTAGAACATGAAAAACTGATTAAGTACCGTTTGGTCATCCTGCTATTGTTTCTGGTCCGGTCTACCCTTCAGATATTTAACCACTTGGTCCAGCCAGCTATGACTCTACAAGGCTTGGTCCGGTCAACTTCTGACCCTCCAGATATTTAACCACTTGGTCCAGTCAGCTATGACTCTACAAGGCTTGGTCCGGTCAACTTCTGACCCTACAAGATCAGTCCCCTGGTCCGGCAATAGTTTTGCCCTTCAGGTGTTCTATGTTCTATGTTATGGGGTTTGGTTTCCGCACTCAGTCCGTCAGGTGGACCATTGTGCGTGGGCCATAGCGGCCGTTTGGGGGGGTTATTCCAACCAGCCCACCTCCCTCCAGAAGTTGATTAGGTCTCCTGGTTTGCTTAGAACATCTGTGTATGATCTGGGTGACCCGAGGGTGTTTATTCTGATCTGGGTGACGCCCGTGCATTCAAAGAGCACGTGCGCAACGGTCTCCTCAGCCTCCATGCACGCCCTGCACAGAGGACTGTCCGTTATGCCTATTGTGTGGAAGTGTTTGTTTAGCGAGCAGTGTCCCGTGATGGTCCCTGTCACCAGGCGCAGGCAGTTCCTGTCCAGGCGTAAAAGACGCCTGGTCAGCTTGCTATTCAAGGATGGCATAGCTTCCTTTGACTGCCGGCAGCCCGGTGTCGAGGACCACCATTGTTCTGCTTGTGTGTGGGTGATTTCCTGTAACCACCTACGTATTTGGTTGAAGGGGATGGGTATGACAGGCTCGGGTCCACAGACTGCCGTGCTGGATCCTCGTCTAGCAAGTTCGTCAGCTGCGTCATTACCTAGAGACCCGCTGTGTCCTTTTATCCATTGCAGTGTCACAGTGTTGCGGTTAAGGACCGTTATTTGTTCTAATGCCTTGTGACATTCTAGTGTTAGTTTTGAGGTAATGATTTTTTTCTGTAATGATTGGAGGACTGAGGCGCTGTCGGAGAGTACGTATACGTATGTGTGTATCTGTAACCCTCCTGGCTTCTAGGGCGTGGACCGCATGTATGATGCCCACACACTCCGCCTGATAGACGGTGTTGAACCTTCCCAGCGGTCTGGATATATTTATGTTGAGTTCGTGTGAGAAGACTCCAACTCCGGTACCGGAGTCGGTCTTCGAGCCGTCGGTGTATACCCTCATTTCATTGGGGCCTGAGCAGTCACACTGTTCTTCTGTGAGTATTACTTTGTAGTGCCTTTGAAAATGGGTTGTTTTCGGGGCTTTGTCGCAGGGTGATGCCATCATTTTGGCTGTCGTTTGATCACATCCTCCTTTATGCGTGTGTGCTTAATTCTGGAGTCATTACTTAGGGTTCCCGATAAATGGAGCCTAAAGGCGGCCAGGGCCGTCTTCCTTCCGCACGATTAGGTGTAGAGGCGGCAGCCCCAGCAGTGCCTGTAGGGCAGCGGTCGGTGTAGTTCTCATACAGCTAGTGATTGCGACACACGCAAACCGCTGCAGTTTCTCGAGATCTCTCTGGGCTGTGCTCAGGTCTGTTCTGGGCCACCAGACCAGTGAGCCGTATGTGATTGTTGGTCGTATGACTGTAGTGTATAGCCAGTAGGTGACTTTGGGGCTAATCCCCCAATTCCTGCCAAGCAGTCGCTTGCATTGCCACAGGGATATGCTGGCTTTTGTGATAGTGTAGTTCGTTTGTTTTGCCCAGTTCAGTTGTTTGTCCAAATAGATGCCCAGGTATTTGGTTTCAGTTGAGAGGCTTAGGGTTGTTCCAAAGAATCGTGGTAATTGTAGTGTCATCAGTTTCCTCTTTTTTGTGAAGAGAATCAGTTCGGTTTTCGTTGGGTTCACTGAGAGTTGGTGCTTGTTGCACCATTCCTCTACTATTTTCAGGGCTTGACGCATAAGGTTGCATAGGGTGTTTTCGTGGGTCCCGTTGATTATTATGGTTATGTCATCGGCGTAGCCTACGGTGAAATAACCTTTGCCATTGAGTGTTTTGATGAGGCTGTCTACCACTAAGTTCCACAGAAGCGGCGAGAGGACGCCCCCTTTCGGGCAGCTTTTCGCAACAATGGCTCTCGTGGTGTCATTTACTGTGACTTGTACAGCCCTTAGTTTGAGCATATTGGTGATCCAGCCACTCAGGGTCGGGTCTACGTTGTGTCTGTCGAGGGCCATATTTATGCTGTTGAACGTTGTTTTGTCAAAGGCACCCTCGATGTCGATGAAGGCAGCCAGTGCTGAGCCTTTGTGGTCCACTGCACATTCGATCTTAGAGACCACGCTGTGCAGCGCTGATTCTGTTGACTTGCCTGTGGAGTACGCATGTTGTTGTTTATGAAGTGGTTTTACCCGGAGAGGTCCGTCTCGGATGTGCCTGTCACAGAGTCTCTCTAGGGTTTTTAGTAGGAAGGATGTGAGGCTTATGGGTCTGTAAGCTTTGGGTTGTGTATAATCAGTCTTGCCAGGTTTGGGTATGAATATGACTTTCACCTCGCGCCATGCAAGAGGTATGTGTCTGAGTGCTATACAGGTTCGGTAAATCTCCACCAGCCATGGTGTCAGACAATCTACCGCCCACTGCAGTAAGGCGGGGAAGATGCCATCCAGCCCTGCTGACTTGTAAGGCTGAAAGGTGTTAATAGCCCACCTTAGATAGATAGATAGAATACTCTTTATTGTACACCATAAAAATCACAGACATAATTTAGAAATTTTATATAGGGTGACACAATGGGCGGTCTTATCGCTTAAAGCGCACCTTACTCGATCTTCTGTTACTATGTTGCGGGCACTTGACCAGTCCTGATCCGTTGGGGCCCATTCTGGTTCCGCTTCCCACGCCCTTCAGGTGTATCCCTTCAGTTAAACTGGACCGGATCTAGCTAGGCCGAACAAGTATTGTTCCTTTAGCTTAATGAACAAATAGCTCAATACTTTGGCTGATGTACAAGTGCTATTGTTACAATGTTAATTGATTCAGGGCCAATAGATTCTACTGAAACAGCACGTAAACCAGGGTTTCTACAATTTGCATTATTATGAGAACTGGTAGATATAGTGTCACTTTTAGCAGACATGATATCACTATTGACAGAGGTGGTATTATTATTGGCAGAGATAGTATCACTATTAGTAGACTGAATATCATCAAAGTTAATATGTTGCCTAGTCTCGTGAACAAGAACCTCTGTGTTGTTATTATCCGCCGACACGTCATCCTCATCATAATTTTCTGCGATTTCACTTGACTTCACTGACTTGACTTTCATTTGACTGACCACGGGATACTTCTCGCAAGTTTTCGTGAGAGTATTTGTAGACTCTATTGTTTCCATTAATGTGTTTTAATTCGTACCCATCATTTTCCAAAATAGCGGTTATTTTAAAGGGGCCTTTGTATTTACGGTCTAGTTTCGTTTGGTGTCTTTCTTTGCATTTAACAAAGACAGAGTCACCTACTGAAAAAGGTTTAACTATAGCTTTACCCTTGTTAAATCGACCTGTGTCATATTGAGCCAGCTTTTTATACTAGCAGAAGCATCGGATCGAATGGTTCCGAGGTTTAACCTATCTTCATCAGGATTATTAGTCTTGATACTCTTAATATCCTTAATGAACTGCCCTTAATTTGGTATTATTTCCAAGGGCGTGAACCCTGTTACTCTACAACGAGTACTATTGAGAGTTAATTGTATGTCACCTACATGATCTTGCCATAAGCTGACCGAATATGTTTCAACTATAGTGAGCATACGCTCGACCTGACCATTTGCCCTACTGGAACCAGTGGCTATAATATGATATGATTATCTTTACAAAAATTCTTAAATTCAGCATTGTCGTATGACCTACCACGATATGCAACTATTCTTTTAGGAGCGCCAAACAAGTTCACTGCATTTTTAAGTGATTTAATAGCATCAGATGCATTTGGGTTAAGGTATGCTCTAACAAATTTTGTAAAACCATCAATAATCACGGAACAATACTCCTTACGCTCGCCTTTTCGGCTGAGTTTGCTAGTTAAATCCAAATGAATTGTATGCCATGGAATGGGCAATTTAGGGATTGGATACAGATGGTCCTGCTGGGCACCCGACGGACCTTTGGAAACCTTACAAACGACGCACGAATCTATGTTTTATTTTTTTTAATTTTGAACATTTTTTTGGAACCAATATAAATTATACGAACCCTCGTATAATTTATAGAGCGTTTTTTTCATAACCATGGTGTTTTATTTCGCTGTGTACATGATTAATCATTGATCAGGTTAAAGAGTGTGGCAATATTGGTAACCATTTAGTGGTTTTATTACGTTAGATTTTACGATAAAGTATGCCCTGTCTAATATCGTATGTGTGTGATATTTCAGACGGTAAGTAATTTGAAAGGAATTTGGAAATAATATCTGATATTTCAGAATCACGTTGTTCTACAGATAACCAACACCTCTCTTAGTTCAGCCAAATTTACAATTTTAGCTGGTTTATGAGTAAAAGATGTGTCAGCATGATTACGTGAAAGAAAGTCTGCATGTGCCATATTTTTTCCCTCTTTATAAATTATATCAAAGTCATACGACTGAAAAATTGCCCACCACTTGGTGTACTCTAGGTGTAATGTCCTTTTTGGAATGAGAGGTCTCTAAAGCGTTATAGTCAGTAAAAACCGTAAATTTACGCCTATACAGGTAATGTCGAAAATGTTCCACAGATTTAACTACGGCTAATGTTTCCAATTCATACGAATGATAACGATTTTCAGCACTTGTGATTTTCTGACTAAAATAAGCGACCACATCAGGTAGACTTTTTTTTTTATATAGTCCCATATCCTTCACTGCTTGCATCAGAGTGGAGTTCAATGGGTAAAGAGTCTTTTTTTTTTAAACTGTCTCAGAAATGACATATTTTACTATTTTCTGATGTACGTCATTATGTTCACAGGTCCAATTAACTGTATCCTCTTTTGACCGCAGTTAAAGGATACAAAGGTTTCATCAATTTTGAGAAATTTGGAATATATGGTCGAAAATATGTGGCTAGGCCTGTAAATTGATGGACCTGAGTAGCAGTGCTTGCAGGAGGGATATTTTTAGGGCTTCAACCTTATGAGGATTTGGTCTAATTTCTCCAGAGGATATTACGAAACCCAGATATTCAATTTTTGTTAAAGGATAGCTGTCTGGTCGAGTATTGCTATTGAGTTCCCGGTAATCAACACACATACGATCGCTACCGTCCCTTTTTTTAAATTAATAATATGGGACTCGCGAAAGGCGAAGAACTTTCTCGAATTATGTTAGCATCTAGTAATTCTTGAACCTTGTTATTAACTATCCCTAACTCGGTGTAAACTCGTGTTGTCTTGTGTTCCCAAATAGCCTGTAAGGTCGCCTATGTACAGTTTTATTTGGATTTATGAGATCTTTTTTTTTAGCTCCCCGGTCTTAATACGCGTAGTGGGAAGATTTTGTACAAAATATGAGGAATATTTATTTCAATCAAAAGTTCCTTTTCTTTACCGGTAAGATCTGTGTCAATCGAATTAATGTCGAGAGGCATTTCCAATTTAGAGCTAAGCTTTGATATTTTATTTTTGGAAAAAGTTAAGGCATCGTTACTAACTACAACGGTCTACATCGTTACTAAATATTCCTTGCCCCAAAATGACGCGACCTAATAATACGTTTTCATTGAGACATTCGTCAGGCAAGACATGATATGATATGTAACATCGAGAAGACAGTTTTGTACCATGTTTGGGTATTTTATTTGGAGTGAGCAATTAACGTTATTAGAACCGATCGAATTGCAGTTTCCCCGAAATGGTGTTGACGGACGGGGCATTTTCATGTACGATTCAGACGTGCCTGGTTCTTCATTTCTTCTCTTTAATGAGAAGCTGCGCAGTGTGCAGGAGAGTTGATGCTTATCATTTATAACGAAAGAATTGAGTTTAGGGCAAATTATGTCATCGCTCTGTGACAGGGTAGATATGGAAAAACCGGTTAGTACATTTTCCGGTAATTTCGCATTCCTGCCTCGACTGGGGTTTCTTTATCATCAATTTGAAATTTAATTAAATCAAAATGATCCCTCATCGTCATGGATTTGGAAAATTTAAAGACCAGTATTTCCTGAACAGCAACCCATGAAATATTATCTGGCTTGATTTTAACGCACACCAGTTGATCATGTCGGTTCCAGGTGCATCAGAATCGAAAGGAACCAACATTGACTGCGTACTGGGTGTCATGTAGCTATCTGCTATTTTTTTTTTTATAATTGATTCCATACTAGCCGAAAAAAATTACATTTGTTCCTGTTTTAAATTACTGGCAGTCCCAGATAAAGGTGGGAGTGGGTCTGATCCCACTTCTGATGAAGGCACAGGATCAGATATATTGTAAAATAAAAGAGGTTCTTTAAATAATAAGAATTTAGATTTTCTTATAAATTATTTAATCAATTAATTTTACACGAAACTACACTTAATCAGTTTCAAGACACAAATAGCCATGACACCCAGTAATAGCTTAGTTTACACAAAATAGTAACAATGTACAGAGAGGCAGAGTAACAATAATTGAGATCAATACAACCTGTGCACCGGGCAACGCCTGAAGGCAGAATGCCATTTCGCCGCCGTGTGGACCCTTTTATACGGTAGTATTGTAGGTGGGGCAACGACGTAGCGATCACTAACTCCGCCCATCAGCGAGGAGGTGGGAGAATGTCGTAGCGCGCTACGGCGCCATAGTGCGCCATAGCCCGATGCACGTGTTGTTTACAATGTGACGCCGACATGTACATTTATTTTATTTTTATTTATTGTTGACATAATCTACTCATTACAATGTTTTTTTTTATGAGTTTAATTACAATATGTAGTTAGCTAGCGACCTCGACAATTATTTATTTTACCTCGATGGTCCTAGTTTATCAATTATAACTTCTAGTTACAGCTCTATGTAAGCGGGCACGCCCTTTATGCCTGGAGGCTTTATTTTCTTTTTTTAGATATTGTTTACGTTTAGTTATTTTTATTTCTGCTTGAGTATAGTTCTCGATGTTTTTGGTTGGTATATTGGCGTGTGTTAGCTGTCATATGGCTATTAATTTATAATTTAAATGTTATATTGCGTAATGTAAATTATCTTATAAATTATTGTATAGAATCATTATTTTTTTTTTCTAACTGAACAGACAGCTGTGCTGCTGGGGAGTTTGTTGCGCCACTTCTTCTTCCCAGCAAAAGCACTAGGCAGTGGTGAAGGGTGGGCGTTTTGGGGGACTGTCTTATGTAATTTTGACGTTCGAAAAGTGCTGATTCTCAGCCTAGTTTGAATAAATGACTTTTGAATTTTTAATTTGAATTTTCTAAATTTATCTACGTACATGAACTTTGACACCAGTTATCTCAAAATTTTACTGATGCATTAAGCGTACAAATTACGGGGAAGACATCTTCATTTAATCACTATCTAACAAGGAACAAAAGTTCAAAAAATGCGCTTCGATTATTTTGTGGTTTTTTCTTGACGACTTGGCTTGTATGGACTATCTTGAAACATACGAATTATTAAGTAACAACCAGTATGGTTTTAGAGGCAGGTCAACTGAAAATGCTGTTGCTGCCTTGGTAGATCATGTAGTATCTAAACTAGATAGTAAAATGAAATGCTCGGCTATTTTCCTCGATCTTTCCAAGGCATTCGACACTGTGTCTGTTCCCCACCTCTTATCTAAGCTGGAACCTACGGGCATTTGCGGACATAGCTTAAAAAAAACCTGGATATCCTGTGTGATAGAAGCCAGTGCGTCAAAATACGTTGTATACGTTGTTATTGACACTCATTCATTAAGTTTCGGCGTTCCTCAGGGCTCAATTTTGTGTTCTACCCTGTTCCTTATTTAAATTAATAACTTATGCAAAATGTCTCTAACAAACTGTTCAATTTATACATATGCAGATGATACGACCTTGCTTCTTCACGGTAGTGACTGGCCTGAAACAATAAAATACGTGGAACTTGCTCTAAACTCAGTGATGAAATGGCTATCGAATAACATCCAGATCTTAAATCTTAAGCAAACAGTAAACTTACCTTTCTCCTTACTATCCACCAACCTCCCTCCGCTGGATTCAATGCCGCTTAGAGCTCATACTTGCTCAAGTGGTGGTCTATCATCTTCACAATGCGGCTGTCCACAACTCACAAGGTGTGAGTCCGTTAAGTATTTATTTATTTTATTTTTTCTGTACACACAGAAAAATAGATACAGATAAAACATAATCATAATTATGAGTAGAAAGGTACTGCTTATTTTTTTAAGAAATTTCTTTCAGCAGACCTGCGACATGAGAAATGAGAAAGAAATGTTGACAATAGCGTGTGAGAACAAGAAGAGAAAAAAATATAAATACCTATGCGAAATCTTAAACTAAAATATTGAAATAAACCTACACGTAAAACGTAATAAATTAACATATACTTTAATAAATATATAGAGCTTAAATATGTATAAACATACATACTATAGGTATATAAATACTCACAGTTGAGAGGAAAGGTAATGCTCTTTTATTTATTTATTTATTTATTTATTAGGGACAAAAAACAGTTACATGCTACAAATTACAGAAAAATACTTAAACTAGGATTGAACAAACACGTAACCCACACCATTGTCCACGTTTTAACTTAAGGTTAGAAGTGCTAAATACATTTAAAAAAGAAAATATTTAAGTAAAATAATAGTCGCTGCCACAATAGTATAACTATGTTAGGTACTTAGCTTAGCTCAACAAAAACAAAAATTACTCGCTAAACAAAATATCCATAGCCATTTTCTTAAATGCTAGCTTCGATAAACAAAATATGTCCAGTTCAACAAAATGCGTGTTGTAGGAGTCAACAAGGCGACGAAGAGGTGCACGTTCCCCAGCGTTAGTCCTGCAAATGTCTGTATGGAATAGTTGAGGGACACGGACCCCCCTTCGAATAACACTTCTGGGTACCTTGTAGCACAATTTGTTTGTGAGGTCAATACAATCAAATTTGTTACTGCATATGCCGTGTAGTGTCATGACATCAAGTAACAGCCGCCTAGATCCCAAATCTAGTACGCCATACCGCTTCAATAGCTGCACGTAAGGAACCTTTGACCGGAAGCACTTATAGTTCATGCACCGTAAGAACTTCTTCTGTACACTTTCAATTCTAGTGCCGTATTTGTCATAGAAAGGGTTCCAGATCGGGACGGCATATTCTAACTGGGATCGTACCAAAGTCTTATAAAGCAGCAAGAACGTAGAGGGCCGCACAAAGTCACGTGATGATCTCATGACGAAACCATACATCTGATACGCCTTGTTTACTATATTGTCAACGTGTTTGTCGAAGTGCAAACTGTCATCCAGTGTAACACCTAAGTCACGAACAAAACTAACTACATTTAAGAGGGCGTTATTAATTGAATAATTAAAGTTTATTTTAATTCTCTTTTTGGTAAATGAGATCGCATGACACTTGGGTAGACTGAGAAAGAGCTTATTGTTCTCACAGTATGTGTACAACCTATCTAGGTCCTCTTGAAGAAGAAGACAGTCTTGTATATTCTTGCAAGATTTGTAAATTTTTATATCATCTGCGTACATTAAAAACTTAGAGTTGATAAAACATTGTTTAATGTCATTAATAAATATAATGAAGAGAAGAGGGCCCAAAATGGATCCCTGTGGCACGCCAGACGTAACAACTATAAGGTCTGACTCGTAACCATTAACCACAATTTTTGGGACCTATTATAAATATATGACACAAACCATCTAAGCAAATTACCACGTATTCCGTTGAACGCTATTTTTTCTAAGAGCAGTGTATGGTCCACCTTGTCAAAAGCCTTCTGGAAGTCTGTGTACACCGCGTCCACTTGAACTTTTTGATCCACTCTTTCAAACAAGTAGTTGGTAAATACTAACAGATTAGTTGTGGTTGAACGACGTTTGACGAAACCGTGTTGCTCGGGTAAAATAAGCTGATGAATGTGGGGGTACACGGCGCCATGCACAAGACGTTCAAAAACCTTAGACAACGTAGAGAGGATAGAGATGGGGCGATAATTCTCTACATTATTCTTGTCACCACTCTTATACACAGGGGTTATAAACGCACGTTTCCAAATTGCAGGAAAGACTCCCTCACGCAGACATTTATTAAAAATTATATACAGTGCAGTACACAAGCTATCACGTGTTCCTATGAAAAAGCTAGGTGGTAAGCCGTCAGGTCCAGCCCCTTTAGAGGAATCTAAAGATTTTAAAGCCGCGCGTATAACTTCCATGGATAAACATATTTCTGCAATGCAAGACGAGCCATTAGCATAGTGATCGGGTGGTTGCCATGTAACGGGGTCCAAAGTAGAGGGTTCGTAGACAGAAGAAAAGAAAGATGAAAATAGATTGCAAATGTGCGTGGGGTCATCTGAAGAAACACTTCTGAAATACATACTAGCCGGATAGTTAGCTTTTCCTTTTCTAGATGAGATGTAGGACCAGAAATGTTTTATATTCTTAGTGATGCCGTCTTCGACCGAATCAATATATTTCCGATAACATATAAGCAATTCTCCGTGGAAAAGCTTGCGATAGTTAGAAAACCTAAAGTAGTCAGATTGATTATTGTACTTCTTCCATCTTATCCAAGCCCGTTCTTTTGTTTTAAAGATTCTTATGAGAGAGGGTGTAAACCAGATAGGAAAACTTGAGTTTCTTATTCTAGTAAGCGGAACATGTGACTTGATAGTACCGTACAATTTCTCATAAAATACGTTAACAGCTTGATCAGGGTCAAGGTGAGATAGGACCAAATTCCAGTCAATTTTACTCAGGTCAGAATTTATATTATCGTAGTTGGCTTTATGAAAGTTATGTCTACGAACCGAGCGGTGTTTTAGTGGAGTGTAATGCGTATTCAGACAAGTCAATACAGAAAAAACTGGATGATGACCATCGGGGTCAAGGAGAGCATTGCATGATACGGACTGGCAGTCTACGTTTGAGATAAACAAGTCTAGTATTCGACCTAATTTGTTTTTTGTAATATTGAATTGTGAACCACCAATTAAATTAATGAAATTCAATAATATTCGTCCGATTGTGTTCGAAGCTTGTGCAACTGCATGATTCCCGTGGTCCAACCAGTCAATGTCAGGTAGGTTAAAGTCACCGATAAAAAAGTAAGAGTCGGTAATGGGATCGTTAGCTAAATCTTGCAGCATGTCTAAGTAATGTGTATATACTACTTCATGCGTTCGCGGTGGCAAGTACGCAGCGCTGATGATATTGCGCTTATTGTGCTGGGAAGCAGGCAGTTGGACAATGACTTGTTCAACTTCTGCCCGAACGAATTGTGTCGGTAACTTGGTAGGACGCAGTTCACGTAAAACAGCTATTAGAACTCCCCCTCCGTCCGCTTTATTTGTCACAGAACGATCACGATCGCATCTGAAGACCACGTAACGATCGTCAATAAATTCGCTATCCTAGATGCTGGGAATAAGCCAGGTTTCCGTCAGTATAATGACGTCATAGGAACACGCCATAATATTCATGCACAGTGTGTGTAACTTCGTGCGGACACCTCTACAGTTCTGATAATAAATCACAATGTTATTAGTAGCCATTAATAATCAAAATCTTATAATAGTAATAATATTTAAAATACTTATTTTCTATACATGATACCAGAAAAGTGATTCCAAATTTGAGGTCCATTGCAACATTATGTAGAGCATTATGCAGGTGCTTAGCCATTAAAATATAAAATTGTATCAACACACGCTTAAGAAACTGGAGGAAATATAACATTGGAACAATTATTGATTGCATATAGCACGAAAACAAGCAAATATGACTAGTTGAAAAAAGACAGCAGTACACGCATAGCTCCGAGGAAACTAGGTAGATCAGAACACATACCATACATAAAAGCAACAAGCGCAAGGAAAACATGAATCCAAAAAACATCAAAACAGCAGCGCACAATTAGTCACTAAGTTGAGTACTCGGTACCGATCTTCGCGCTAGCAGTGATCCCTTTGAGATCTTCAGCGGATCGAATCGCAAATGACTTGTCTCCATCCCGCTCACGAACAAGCACTGTGGAGTTCCTGACCCAAACATACTTAAATCCATGTTTTTTGGCGAGTACTTTGGCCTCACGAAATAAAGCCTTATTTTTCAGGGTTAGATGCTCATTCAAGTAGACAGATACTGTAGAAGCGCCTGGAATTCCTATCTGATCTGACTTGAGACTCTTCGCGTTACGGTAGGCGCCGAGTATATTGTCGCGAACGATCCGCGATCTGAGCTTTACAATTAAGTTCTTAGGCTTGCTATCCTGCTGCTGTGCATGTGGGACTCGATGTATTGACACGATTTCACTTTGCGGCACCGGCGAATGAATGGCTTTACCTATTGACTCCATAATGGTTATAAGGTTTTCATTACGCTTTTCGGGAACATTGCAAATCTCAATGTTGCACTGGCGTGCCTGCTGTTCCATGGAGTCAATTTTTGCTTCAAGTATGGCCACCTTGTGCTCGCAATTATTATTGCTGGCCAATTCATGGAAGCGCTGCACATATTCCCTATGCTCCGCCTCCACAGCATCTATGCGAGTCCTCATGACTTCGTATTCTGTATTAAAGAATTTAATAGACTTTTCAATCTCTTCAAAGGATTTCTGAATAGAGCGATTCTGTTGCCTTACTTCTGAGACATCTGTCACTAATTTATTAAGTATTTTATCCTGGTCGGCCTTCCAAGACTGCAGCATGCTCTTTAATTCTCCGAAACTATCCGGCTCTGTACAGCTGTCGTCGCCTCGAAAACGCTTATTGCTTGACCTTGTGGTAATATTTACCGAATCAAAGGTGTTACTTTCCGAGGCCAACATGGCAGGAGAAAGGTCGGGTTCCGATTGCGTCTCCAATAGAACAAGGGCTTTTGGGGGGCCCTGTGGGGGCGAGCGGGTTACGCGAGGCATGGTTAGCCAACCGGGTCAAAATCCGTAAAAACGTAAAAAGTACCCGTAAAGAGTTAAACGGCTAGCTGGGCAGTTGATAGAGGTCAGCTAATTTCTATAAACAACTTTTATGAAGAGTTGGTTTGGGGTGCGCGAGCAACGATGCAGACACCAACACAAACAAACAGATAATTCAACGGTTGGGGTGGCGCCACCAGTCGCGATCGATGCACTTGGTCACACTATATCCGTCGCTGGAACGCTCGCGCCCACTTTGTCGTCGGAAAGTTGGTAGCACTGCAGACTGCGTAGCGATATATGATGCGCGTACGCAGGACTATGGCCGTTATGGCAGTTAACACAACCGCTAAGATTCCGTACACTCGCGGGCTAGTCACTGTGATATGGCACTTTTGAAATGTTTTTCGATAATTATTATATCTTGTATTACACTTCGTGGAGGACCGAAAACAATTATTAGTGGATTTACACTACATAAGACTGATGTTTAGCGGAAAAGAAAAAGTATAGACAGCCGATAATTAATTTTTCTTTTACTCGATATTTGAGTTGTGAAATACACTCGAGAGCAATGAATCCGGGTCACTTAAAGAATGTTAAAAATCTCGGAAACTAAAAATGATAGGTTAATGCAATAAATTGTATTTAATAGACAATGTAATACTCCTTAAATGAAAGTAAAAAAAATATGAGTCACCATACATTTTATTAACACAAAATTACATAAAGAAAAAAACTGCTGATCTCTCCTTAAAACAAAAATAGGAAACATGAAATTTTTGAACTTTATTACGATTTTCTTGAATTTTAATACTTCGTATTGCCTCCTCGTGCTTCCATTACTGCGTTTACGCGGTTTGGCATGCTGTACACCAAGTTCCTTATACGATTTTGGGGAATATTCTCCCATTCCTCTGTGAGAGCAATTTTGAGCTCAGCCGACGTCTTACTGTCCATGCACTTGGGTTACTTCCTCCGAGGCGTCGAAACTGATTTGTGAGTTCAGTTCCTGTAAGAAAGCGATTTCGAAGCATGGTGTTCACCAAGTATCGGTCTTCTCGTGCTGTGGTACACCTGGTTCTGCCCGTTCCTGGTCTGCGTAGGTTAGAACCAGTTTCTTCGTAACGTCGGAGAACTCTTTGTACTGTTGACAGCGACACACCGACAGTCCTGGCTGTATCGCGCTGACTCCGGCCGGTTTCCAGCTTTGTAAGTATTCTGGTGCATTCTTCAGGCGTAAGCGACATAATTTCAGCTTGAATAATGAATATAGAGACTATCAACATGGTTTATGTACCCACAATGACAGATTACAAACAAAAGCAAAACCAAATGCTGTAATTTCGTAGTTCCTGTTGAGAGGTCTGAATAGCGAGTGTATTGTTAATCGGAATCCACAAAGGTTAGTAAGTGGATGCAGGCAGCACGTGGTAACAGGTGGTAAGATACTCGGAGTCAACCGAAATGAAACGAAGAGCACGTTAGTGGTACATACAATTATTCCTATTTATTCTCAAGATAAATAGTAGTAATTCTATAGTAATTTAAGGATATTATAATTACATAGGCTATCCATGCCGGGAGTCCAAAACGAGAAGAAGAAGAAACGTCAGTGTCAAAAAAGTAACTTGACACTCCGCAACAGTGTTGCCGTTCATCAACACCATGATATTGATGGATTATACAATGTTACCACATTCTAACATTACCCCTTAATCCATGCAACATCATGTCACACTATAATAACACAATATCGGAAAAACATGCTTAAATACCTACACTAGAGCTCTACATTCAAAATCAGAATTAACTCTAGAACTCCATAAAATTAACAAATTGCTCTATGGCTCTACAATTTTTCTTATAATTTATAGAAGTCAAGTGAGTACTCTACAACTCTCTATTAATATAAGGTAAGTACCCACTCTACCAACTTTTACAACATAGTCAATAGATAATATCAACATCTTAGCAAAAATAAGCAGGTATTATTTATAAACAGATTTATCAACATAGTCCGTCAAATAGTATTATTATCACAACAACATATTAAATAATAAGTCAGACTTTTACATTCATATCTTTTACGAATCTATCATGTTTTACAGCACATAAAGGCTTTGTAAGCACATCTGCAATCATACAATCTGTCTGCAAATACTTAACTGTTACAGAGTCATTTTGAACAAAGTCTTTTACAAAATGGTATCTGATGTCAATATGCTTAGTGCGTTTATGACAATATTCTTTAACTTGTAACAATTTTTGAGCAGACTGGTTATCATTAAATATTGTTACATTATATTCTTTAGGTATGATCTCCATCATGAAGTTTCTTATAAAACAAATATCTTTACATACATCTGTTATTGCTAAATATTCAGCTTCAGTACTGGATAGTGCTACGCAACGTTGTTTACGTGATTCCCAATTAATTACATTATTCCCAAATTTTACAACAAACCCAGTATATGATCTTCTATCATTTGGGTCATTGGCCCAGTCAGCATCTGCAAAAGCAGTCAAATTCAATTTACTCCCTTTATAGTAATATAAAGAATAGTTAATTGTCCCTGCTAAATATCGCAATATTCTTTTAGCTGCCTGCCAATGTGTCACATCAAAACAGTTGTTAAACTGACTCAGTTGGCTACAAGCGTATGAGATGTCAGGTCTAGTACATACAGATAAATACATAAGACATCCCATAAGCTGCCTATAGTTATATTGATCATCACATAAATTAGTGTCTCCCCTAACTAATTTACAATTGGTAGGCATAGGGGTCTTTACAGTTTTACAATTTTCCATACCGAAGCGCTGTAATAGTCTCTTTATGTATTCAGACTGGCTTAGCTTCATAATACCTTTTGCTCGATTTCTATCAATATTTATTCCTAAACAGTTTTTCAAACTTCCCAAGTTTCTGACATTGAAATTATCATCAAGCAAAGGAAACAGCTCATTATTTTTAGTACCGTAAAACACATAAAAATCATCCACATACAATGCAACAATTATTATGTCCTTATTAGAATGCTTTAAATACACACAAGGTTCACACTTACATTGCTTATAGCCATTGCTAGTTAATAAATTATGCACTTTAGCATTCCAAATTCTGCTTGCTTGTTTAAGGCCATAAATGCCTTTTAACAATAAACACACCTTGTTTTCACAATTATTATTACTAAAGCCAGGAGGCTGTTCCATAAATATGGTTTCCTGGAGGTCACCATTTAAAAATGCAGTTGTTACATCTATATGGTCTATACTTAGATTCAGCTCATTTGCAAAAGAAAACAGTATTCTCATGGTGCTATGACGCACAACAGGGGAGAATGTATCGTTGTAATCTACTCCTTTTACTTGGGTAAAACCCCTGGCAACCAATCTTGCTTTAAATTTGTCAAAATTGCCATTTGCATCATACTTTTTCTTGTACACCCATTTACATTTTACTACATTTTCATTATGGGGCCTATCAACTAACTTCCATACATTGTTAGAAAGCAGTGAGTCATACTCACATTGCATTGCAGCCTTCCATTCATGACTATCAGGAGAATTTACAGCTTCCTCAAAAGATTGAGGTTCAAGAAATGGATAATCATGCGCTGTCAAACAGAAGTCTGTTTCGTAATCATTGTACTTTACCGGTAATCTGGATCTGGTACTACGCACAGGACGCTGACTCTCAGCTACCGGGGGTGAAGAATCACCTCCGCCCTTAGCCGACGCCTCGTGTGAAGGCGACACACTCTCGTGGTGCACGCCACACACTGACGAAACAGCAGGGATGCTCTCGTCCTCGCTGCCTGTGCAGT
This sequence comes from Xanthia togata, assembly GCA_963853775.1. Classification (NCBI taxonomy): domain Eukaryota; kingdom Metazoa; phylum Arthropoda; class Insecta; order Lepidoptera; family Noctuidae; genus Xanthia; species Xanthia togata. Next base: position 4,220,140 of record OY970817.1, on the reverse strand, counting down.
ACTCTTCTTCAACATCTGAAAAAACTATTACCTCACCTGTAGTATCATTTAATACAGACCTTTCCTTACCACAACTTGTATGCTGACTAGTATTCATAACATTTTCATTAATTGAATTCAAATTATTAATATTATCACAGACACTTTTGCTAGAATTTATCACATTACTATCATTATTATTACAATTAATTTCATTAATACCATTTGAATTCAAATTATTGACATCACTAGTCAATTCATAATAAATGCAGTCTTTTTCAGTATTGTTATTGTCATTGAAACTATCATAAAATTTATTCTCAATAAATGCAACATTTCTGGACAAAACAACTTTCTTAGGAACTGAAGGGTCCATTAACCTATAACCTTTTGAAGTTTCAGAATATCCAACAAATAAATACCTTTTGCTTTTAGGATCTAATTTACGACGTTTCTTGTCAGGAACAAGAGAGTATGCTATGCAACCAAACACATGAAGGTGACTTAGATCTGGTTTAGATCCGGTCCAAACCTCCTCTGGCGTACGGCCTGAAAGAGCAGCAGTGGGGCACCTATTCTTTAAATAAATGGCAGTCATAACTGCCTCCCCCCAATAGCGCCCACAGAGACCAGCACCTCTCAGCATACATCGAGCCTTCTCCAAAAGTGTCCTATTTAGGCGTTCACTGACGCCGTTCTGACTCGGACAGTATGGTATGGACTTTTGGTGAATTATTCCTTGCTGTTGCAAAAATCTAGATAAACTTTCATTGCAATATTCACCACCACCATCAGACCTAAAAATTTTAATTGGCAACCCTACTTGTTTCTCTACAAGTCTTTTAAAATTAACAAAATGAGACATTACCTCCAATTTGTGCCTCATTAGATACCCAAAAGTCTTCCTGGTGTAGTCATCAGTAAACGTTACTAAGTACTTCGCACCATTCCAGCTGCTCTCAGGTAACGGCCCACACACATCAGAATGGATCAATTCGAGGGATTGGGTAGCTCGCCTTGCCTCTCCAACTGGAAACTGCTTGGCAGCCATCTTTCCCTCTAAACATGGAACACATGACTTCAGATCCTGCACATTGTCAGTCTGAAACAGAACACCAGTTACACTTCCATTCTTTAAAGTACACATACCCTGTATACCAAGGTGGCCAAGCCTCCTGTGCCATATATCAATAGGCACAGTATGAGCAGCATCCTTTGCACTCTGGTCCTCCTGTCTATCACACAGGAGAGAAGAATGCACAATTTGCGAATACCTACCAGATCGACACACCTCAAAGTCTACCCTAAAAAGACCATTATCTTTGGAAGCACAAACAATTGGGTTGCCAGAAATCTTACTGCTATTCTCATGTATGGAACAACCCTGGTCATTAAATAAAATACTAAAGCCCCTTTGTGTAAGACAGCTGACAGACAACAAATTATGAGCAAGTTTAGGTACATATAAAACATTTAATAGTTTCCTTATCACATTTCCAGTCTTAATGTGTATTATTCCTTTACCTAAACATTCTAACTTCTCATCATTTGCGATGCTTATTGAATTATTACAATCTTTTAGCTCTGAAAACGAATTCTTATCATTACACATATGTGCGGAGCACCCAGAGTCAACTAGCCAACTATCTTGTGATTTGGCCATAAATGCTGCAGCCACAAGCGATGTATCTTCTGGTTTCGTCATGTCCTTCTTCATCTTGAAACACTTCGACTTGATGTGACCAATCTTCTTACAATAGTGACAAATAACCTTACTTTTTGGTACTTTTCTATTCTTTGATACATAAGCAGTATCAATGTTTCTGTCACAAAAGTTTTTCTTCCGATAGTCTTCTTGTATCAATCTCGAACGAACCAGCTCACTAGACAATGCGTTTGTGATACATGCTGTCTCCAAATTAGAGACCAAAGCGTCAAACTCCTGGGGCAATCCACTGAGCAGGAGCTCAGCGACCTCTGCATCTTCTATGATTCGGCCTATGTCCGCCAACTGTTGAACTCGTGTCATAATTCCATCAATATAATCAGTCATTGAACTAAACTGACCGTAATCGGTGTGATGCAGCTGCCGCAGTAGTAAAACTCGCCGATAAAGACCTTTATCTTCAAATGCGTTTGCGAGCTTTATCCAAGCATCCTTCGCTTTTACACAATGCCGCACATGTTGTTGACACGCACCTTTCACACTAAGGCATATGCGTGCTAGAGCTCGTTGATCTCGCGATGTGTCTGTCTGACTGTCCTCACCCTCAATACAATTCCATAACCCCTCTAGGGTCAACAACATTTTCATTTGAAATTTCCAAGAATTGTAGTTACCAACGCCTTCCAATTTTTCGACGTGTATACCTCCACCGAGCGAGTACATCACTGCGCCGGTGCCAGGAACCACTACTCCATTATCAGGTAACGTGTCCACCATGATGACGTGCGACCACGTGCACAATGTGCGCACTCACCCTTGATGTGTAGAAAAACACCACGGCTTGTCTTGCCTTTAATCCACTGAGCCCATAACCTGTTGAGAGGTCTGAATAGCGAGTGTATTGTTAATCGGAATCCACAAAGGTTAGTAAGTGGATGCAGGCAGCACGTGGTAACAGGTGGTAAGATACTCGGAGTCAACCGAAATGAAACGAAGAGCACGTTAGTGGTACATACAATTATTCCTATTTATTCTCAAGATAAATAGTAGTAATTCTATAGTAATTTAAGGATATTATAATTACATAGGCTATCCATGCCGGGAGTCCAAAACGAGAAGAAGAAGAAACGTCAGTGTCAAAAAAGTAACTTGACACTCCGCAACAGTGTTGCCGTTCATCAACACCATGATATTGATGGATTATACAATGTTACCACATTCTAACAGTTCCATCTTCGAAAGTGGCCCTTTTTCAAATTTGATTTTTTTATGATATAACTTTACAATAACTAAGAAGTTTTAATACCTTCATTTAAGGAGTATTACATTGTCTATTAAATACAATTTATTGCATTAACCTAGCATTTTTAGTTTCCGAGATTTTTAGGATTCTTTAAGTGACCCGGATTCATTGCTCTCGAGTGTAGTTTTTAAATCACGAATGCTAGGCGGAAGTGAGTTCCAAAACCTTACTGCATGGACAGAGAAGGAATAGCAATAGTAGCTTGTTTTATGAGGATGAGATTTAAAGAGGGATCTAACAAGGTGAGATCTACACGGTGCGTCGCTAGGGCGAGCATAAGAAAACGCTCACGCAGGTAGGAAGGATAAGACGGGTTGTGTAAGACGTTGAAGAGGAGACATAAGATCCGAGTGTTCCTGCAAAGGTGGATTGGGAGCCACTTGAGTTCCTTACGAAGATGGGAAACATGGTCATACTTTCTCAGTTGGAAAACAAAGCGAATGCAGAAGTTTTGCAAGCGCTCAAGCTTATTTAATAGCTCCTCAGTAGCATACAGGTAGCAGGAGTCGGCATAATCTATGATTGGCTGAAAAAGTGTTTGTGCCAAAGAAAGTATTTTATTTTATTTTATTTCACAGTTTTTGGAAAACTTACAGCTAGACACTTTTGCACGATTTAGAGTAACAAAAAGGCCAATTTAAAGTTTTCACGGTTATAAGGAACATAAACAAAAAGTATTTGAGAAGGTAGACAGTTGAGTAAATACAGTATCTTATACGTTTCAAACAGCGCAAACTGTTAGCAATTAATTTAGGTGATCAAAAAAGAAATTACATATAATCTTTTTTAATTTAGATATACCCGTATTGAAAACGTCGATGTCGACGTCCCGGCAGACCGCATTATACGTATCACTCGCTCTGACTAAGTATGAATTCCGTCTGTAATTCGTTCCTACCGTAGAAGTATGCAAAAGATAAGGATTGCGCAGAAAAGCAGAAGGAACCCGCAGTCTGATTTTGTTCAGCAATTCAGGAAGCTCGGTTGAACCGTTAGCAATTCTAAATAAAAACGCCAAATCCGCAATACTTCTACGCTCAGAAAGAGGAAGTAGATGAAATCTTTTACAGCGTAGGAGATAAGTGGGAGAGTAAGTTTTAGACCGGAACTGAATATACCTCAAAAATTTTCTTTGTATGCCTTCCTAACGATTGATGTATATGTTATAATTAGGATTCCAAACTTGAGAGGCATACTCAAGATGACTGCGAACAAAAGTACAGTAGAGAATTTTAATGGTTTTGATGCTCCTAAACTCAGACGAGACTCTCAAAATGAACCCCAGTGATTTTGATGCTTTGTTAATGATTTTATCAATGTGCTGATCAAATAACAATTTTGAATCAAATACAACTCCCAAGTCTATCTAGTATCTTATAGATAGTATATGTAGATAGTACTTTGAGCTGGAAACCTCACCTTAGCAGTCTTATATCGCGAATCCACAAGAGTATTTTTTTTTAACTAATGCACTCCGCGGACTACTGTACCATTAAAACCGTTTAATATGCCCTGTGCCAAAGCATAATAAACTACTGCATCACTCTGTGGGGTGGGACTCTCAAGACAACCTTACTGCCTCTGGAACGAGCACAGAGAGCTGTCCTCAAGGTTATAATCTCGAAGCCGTTTAGATATCCCCCCTCGGCTCTCTACACCGAATTTCAGGTCCTCACTGTGAGACAGCTCTTTGTTCTTGGCACTATTCTGCGCAAACATCCCTCTGTGGTATACAAGCCGAATGCTAATAAAAAGCATAACTTCGTAAGTATGCTCTAGTCGCGGATGTAGAACAGCCCTTGCTCAGCGTCATTATGATATTCTGTCTAACCATTTTATAATAAAATAAATAAACTATGCACCATTGCTCCCATGTGCCTAAATTGATGCAAGACCAAGGTCACAAAGTGGCTTTGGACACTTAGTTACGATAAGACTGAAGATCTTCATGTATCGATCGCTTATCCTAATGTACCTAAGTTACTAGTTAATAAAGTCATATTTTATAATTATACTTATTTATACAGACTTACATAGACACAAGTTTTCACCATATTTATCTCTCACTCAATACATACCTCCACATAGGTACTTTAATAGGTCACATCGTATTGTGTGCATTTACTAATAAGTAGATAATTTGATAATAGTAGGTAGGTAGTGTGCTCGTCCTACAACTACTGGGACATGTTCAAATTATAGACGAGGACGCTGGCACTCTAAACACAAGTTAAATCTTACTCTGGGTGTCAGAGTTCATCGAAGACACAATTTCCCTTAGTTGTAACGCTGCATAGTGTTTAGTTAAGTGTTTATGTACAGACGCCAGCACATCAACCTACTTTAATCTGTCAAATTTCTCTAATATATTTTCAACTTTATCACTAAATTATAAGGTTCAAAGTTGATTGGGGAAATTTGACAGTTTCGGGTAGGTTGCCCTGCGTCTGTACAACTGAAGGTAATAATAAATAATTACTTTTATATGGACATTGACGAATCTGCTTCTAAACATTATTGGACACCTCGAAAAGTAGGTATTGGATACCGCTTCGCATCTCTTCATTTGACTGACCCTTGCACGAAAATATGGAATATTTACTTGTTTGTGAAAAGCATTGTTATAGTGTTGTCTATACATTAACGCGAGCAAGTATTGTGTGCTGAACTGCAAAAATACTCGTAAGTTCAAATAATTATACTGTTAATTAATGTGTGTGTGTACAAGTAATAATGGTTATCTGAAGGTGCGATGTACGAACCGATTATTTGCTCTATTAGAAATCAAAAAAACAAACTGATTTGACTGGTTTAACTACATTACCAATCGAATATCAACATAGAGGAAAGTTTATACTGAGGAAATAATTATCTTTGGTCTATTTTCAGGTCCAGATACTACTTAGATGGGTGTGTAACGTTTGGTATAATAACAAAGCTCTAATGATCATAAATAAGACCTAATTTCATTTTTTTTTTTTATATATAAAGTTCAAATGATATATTGAATTATTGATATAACTTCATTTTACCTAATTTCATATGGTATAATGAACAGTTTATATAATGCCCATTTTAAATAATATTCAATTAATATAATATTCATTTGCTATAATATTCAAAATCTATAAGTAGCGTTTAATATAATTTGTTAATATTTAATTTGTGTGTAGATCAAGGGGTATTCCCAGATTTAATGAAGTACAGTAAAGTTATTCCACTTTTCAAATCCAGGAACAGCAAAGACACTAATAATTATAGACCCGTATCGGTTTTGCCGGTTTTCAGCAAGGTGTTTGAAAAAGTAATGTTAAATCAAATGCTCAATCATTTTAATCGTAATAACATCTTACACGATCAACAGTATGGTTTTACCAAAGGACGTTGCACAACTGACGCCGGTGTCACTTTATTAAAACACATTTTTAACGCATGGGAAGAGGCATTGGATGCAATAGGTATCTTCTGCGACCTATCCAAATCATTTGATTGCGTTAATCACGAAACACTGCTCTTGAAACTTCGGCATTACGGACTGGCTAAACTTGCGCTTAACTTAGTAAAATCATATTTGAATGATAGACTGCAGCAAGTTCAAATAAACGGTGTAAATTCATTGGGTTTAAAAGTCAAAATGGGTGTACCACAGGGCTCGATATTGGGTCCATTCCTCTTTTTAGTATATATAAATGATTTACCTCATTTACTGAAAAACCGACCACAAATGGTGTTATTTGCTCATGACACATCACTGATTTTAAGGTAAACAGACATGCACAGGAGCTTGACGACGTAAATAACGCTATGCTAAAGGTCCATAATCGGTTTACTGTAAATAATTTAGCATTAAATGAGAAGAAAACTAAATGCATAAGATTCGCGTTACCGAATGTTAGAAGTAGTGAATGTCACGTTGTACTGAATAAGGAGACACTAGAATTCGTCGAAAAAACGGTTTTCCTGGGAATCACGCTTGACTCAAAACTACAGTGGGGTCCTCACTTAACATCACTTGCAGGGCGGCTAAGTTCAGCCGCTTACGTTGTTTGGAAAATCCGCTAACTGACAGACGTGGATACCGCGAGACTGATCTATTTTAGTTACTTTCATAGCATCATGACTTACGGTATTTTGCTGTGGGGACGGGCCGCAAATACCGAGTTTATCTTTATTCTGCAAAAGAGGGCTGTTAGAGCTATCTACAACCTCCGCAGACGCGAATCTCTAAAGGAACTGTTTAAGAAAATTAACATCATGACGGTACCTTGTCAGTATATATATATGAAAACATTATGTATGTTCGAAAAAATCTACATCTCTTTAGTAAGAAAAGTGACAGGCATAATTTTAACACAAGAAATAGGAACAAGTTAGATCAACCACGTTTCAGATTGTCTAAAGTACACACTTCTTTTATGGGGTACTGTGTAAAATGTTATACTAAAATACCACTCGATATTCTTCAACTAAATGAGAAGAAATTTAAAACTTGCATGAAACGCACACTATGTAGACAAGCATACTATAAGTTGGATGATTATATCGTAGATAAAAATGTTTGGCTAAATGCAGGACCAGCATTTAGCCAAGCATTTTTCCACAGCCACTTGGGCTCACTAGTTAAAAATGAAAAAATTGGTAGAGTTGCTTCCCCTTTTTTATTTTTTCTGACTACGAACTTATTGTTTATTTTGTTTTTTTATTAAACTAAGTTTTAATTATTGAATACTCCAATACATAATATTGATTTTCTTTCTTTTGGTGGTAAAATTCTTTAAATACAATGCAAACTATAGTTTTGTATAACTTAGACGCATTTTTATTTTAATTTTTTGTAAATGTGAGTACCATGGAGTTGTTTACTATGTTATTATGTTGATTTTGACTTGAAAGAGCAGGGTAGTTGAGAGTATGTCATGCTCACTTAATGTCTCGCTGATGGTGGCGAGTGTGTTGGATCATTCGGTTCCCTACAAAATGGTTGAGCTGGATGGTGCTGATCCACATGTCATGTTCGTGAACGGGCGCCGTCAGTTGAGACTGGTCATCTCTTATCTGCCAGGGCTTATTTTTAATCTTATATTTTTAATCGTTTTTAATTTTTATATTTTTTTTTACATTGTTCTCACATATAGAATCAACAAGAGTAATGTACCCAGGATTTTGTAATTTCTTTATTTAAAAGAGTGTCGTTAGGTTAGGTTAGGTTAGGTTAGGTTCCCCCCCGAAGGGTTCCCGCATTGTCGTTGCGGGGGGGCTCATTAGCCGTGGGTGCCCAACCACGGTGAAGCCAAGAGGAACCCAAGGAGGGGCCGCTCGTCGGGGCTTTTTGACCCAAGCCCATGACGTAGCGGCCAACGTGTAGGTTGCGGTGGCGACATCGCAACTGAGGCGGGCCGCGATGTCGTGTATCTGGGGCATCGCGGCTGCGGTTTCGGGGCCGCGGCTAGAGAGGTGTATTGCGGTACAGCGCTCTCCCTCCCTGCCGCGGCCTTGACGGGGTCGCCACCGTCCGATGGCGAACGCGGTGGGGCCGCAGGGGAAGAGGAGTGTCGGTAGGTCGTAGGCCGCTCTCCCTATCCTCTGCGGCCGAAAATTGGTAGACGGCGGGGCCAATTACCTGACCCGTCGAAGAGGGGCCAAGGGCGCCTAGACAAGGGGCTGTCTGGCGCCCATGTGCTGGTTTGGTCCCTGGGTTGGTCACGGCGTGCCATGTGTTCTGGTGCGCCGGTGATGAAGGAGGAGGGGCCCGCTGCGGCGGGCTGGCACCAGTCGGGGGTTGCGGAAGATTCTTTCGTTCCCGCGACCCCCGGCGTAGGTGTGAGTCGGAACACCGGGGTGGTTTTTAGTCAGTAAGAGTCTGACAGACCCCTCCGTTCGCCCCAGGCGGAGGACATCCATGAGGATTTTCCACCCCGAGACCAAAAAAAAAAAAAAAAAAAAAAAAAAAAAGGTTAGGTTAGGTTGAGGGTGGCCGTGCTGCGGCTCCGGGCCAAGAATGTAGCTCCGGGGCCGGACGGGATTCACGGCCTAGTATTGGCCCTCGCTCTGAAAGAGCTAGAGCCCCAGCTGAGAGGACTCTACACGGCGTGCCTTGAGCGGGGCCACTTTCCCACGTTGTGGAAAACTGGTCGTTTGGTCCTGCTCAGGAAAGCGGGGCGCCCTGCCGACTCGCCGTCAGCGTACCGGCCCATAGTGCTGCTCGACGAGGTGGGTAAGCTGTTGGAGCGAATCATCGCAGCCCGCCTCGTCGGCCACTTGCGCGGAGAGGGGCCGGACCTGGACGATTGTCAGTTCGGGTTTCGGTACGGGCGCTCCACCATACACGCTGTGTCGCGGGTGAGAGTCCTGGCGGAGGAAACGGTGTCCCGGGGCGGGGTGATGGTGGCGGTGTCGTTGGACATCTCCAACGCTTTCAACACCCTGCCCTGGAGTTGTATTCGGGAGGCACTGCGGTATCACCGTGTGCCTCTCTACCTCCGCCGCATCGTTGGGGCTTATCTCTCGGAGAGGTGTGTCACCTACGTGGGACGTGATGGCGCAAACCAGCGCCGCATGTCGTGCGGTGTTCCACAGGGCTCGGTCGTAGGACCCCTCCTGTGGAACATCGGGTACGACTGGGTGCTGAGGGGTGAACTCCAGCCGGGCGTGGACCTGACGTGCTATGCGGACGACACGCTGGTCACGGCCCGGGGGAGTTCGCACAGGGAGGCAGCGCTGCTGGCGACGGCTGCGGTCTCACAGGTGGTGGGCCGCATACGGCGCCTTGGCCTAGAGGTGGCCCTCAACAAGTCGGAGGCCATGGTGTTTCATGGTCCCCGGCGCGCGCCGCCGCCTGGATCACACATAGTGGTCGGCGGGGTCCGGATCGCTGTCGAGTCTACCATGAAGTATCTGGGATTGGTGCTCGACAGCCGGTGGGACTTTGGACCCCACTTCCGGCGGCTGGCGCCCAAGTTGATGGGCGCGGTTGGGGCGCTGTCAACGCTGCTTCCTAATCTGGGGGGCCCGAGCGTCGCCTGTAGGCGACTCTACGTGGGGATCGTGCGATCGATGGCCCTGTATGGGGCCCCGATCTGGGCGGCTGACCTGACGGCCGGTAGCATTGCAGTTCTGCGGAGACCGCAGCGAGCAATGGCCGTCAGAGTCATCAGGGGGTATCGCACGATCTCCTACGAGGCGGCTTGCGCACTGGCCGGATCCCCGCCCTGGGACCTAGAGGCGAAGGTACTCGCGTCACTGTATCGGTGGCGCGAGGACTCGAGGGCGCGAGGCGAGCGACTGACGCAGCGACATTTGGAGCTGCGTCGGTCGCAGCTTCGCGAGGTCCTGGTGGCGGAATGGCGGGACAGGCTCTCACGCCCTACCGCCGGCCTCAACACTATTGAGGCGGTCCGGCCGGTGCTCGACACTTGGCTCGGGAGGAGGCACGGCTCCCTGTCGTTTCGGGTGACGCAGGTGCTCTCGGGGCATGGTTGCTTCGGGAAGTACCTGTGTCGCATAAACAGGGAGCCGGACGCCCGGTGTCACCACTGCGTCGACTGTCGGGAGGACACGGCGCGGCATACGCTGGCAGAGTGTGCCGCTTGGGAGGAGCCGCGCCGTGCCCTCGTCTCTGGAGTAGGCAGTGACCTTTCGCTGCCGGCCATTGTGAATTCCATGGCTGGCAGCGAGGAGTCCTGGGACGCGGTGGTTTCCTTCTGCGAGACAGTCATCTCGCAGAGGGAGGCTGCGGAAAGGGAGCGGGAGATTGCTTCCACTAACCCGATCCGCAGCAGACGCACCGGGCGTCGGCGGAGGGCGGATAACGCCCTCTTCCAGCCCCCCTAAATGGGTCCAGGGGCGACGGATCTGGGGAAATCCATCGCCCCCTACTCCTTAGGACCCGAGATGGCGGCGCGTAGTGTTCCACGCGCGCCTCTCTATGATGTAAGGGGGGAGTTTAACACCTCACTCCCCCCAAACTCGAGGTGGCCCGCAGAGGCGGGCCGGCACCAGCCGAGGGTTGCGGAAGTATTTGCGTTCCCGCGACCTCCGACGTAGGTGTGAGATGGAACACCGGGGTGGTTTTTAGTCAGTACGAGTCTGACAGACCCCTCCGCCCGCTCCAGGGCGGAGGACATCCATGAGGATTTTCCACCCCGAGACCAAAAAAAAACAAAAAAAAAAAAAAAAAAAAGGTTAGGTTAGGTCCCCCCCGAAGGGTTCCCGCATTGTCGTTGCGGGGGGGCTCATTAGCCGTGGGTGCCCAACCACGGTGAAGCCAAGAGGAACCCGAGGAGGGGCCGCTCGTCAGGGCTTTTTGACCCAAGCCCATGACGTAGCGGCCAACGTGTAGGTTGCGGTGGCGACATCGCAACTGAGGCGGGCCGCGATGTCGTGTATCGGGGGCATCGCGGCTGCGGTTTCGGGGCCGCGGCTGGAGAGGTGTATTGCGGTACAGCGCTCTCCCTCCCTGCCGCGGCCTTGACGGGGTCGCCACCGTCCGATGGCGAACGCGGTGGGGCCGCAGGGGAAGAGGAGTGTCGGTATAGCGTAGGCCGCTCTCCCTATCCTCTGCGGCCGAAAATTGGTAGACGGCGGGGCCAATTACCTGACCCGTCGAAGAGGGGCCAAGGGCGCCTAGACAAGGGGCTGTCTGGCGCCCATGTGCTGGTTTGGTCCCTGGGTTGGTCACGGCGTGCCATGTGTTCTGGTGCGCCGGTGATGAAGGAGGAGGGGCCCGCTGCGGCGGGCTGGCACCAGTCGGGGGTTGCGGAAGATTCTTTCGTTCCCGCGACCCCCGGCGTAGGTGTGAGTCGGAACACCGGGGTGGTTTTTAGTCAGTAAAAGTCTGACAGACCCCTCCGCTCGCCCCAGGCGGAGGACATCCATGAGGATTTTCCACCCCGAGACCAAAAAAAAAAAAAAAAAAAAAAAAAGGTTAGGTTAGGTCCGAGATGGCGGCGCGTAGTGTTCCACGCGCGCCTCTCTATGATGTAAGGGGGGAGTTTAACACCTCACTCCCCCCAAACTCGAGGTGGCCCGCAGATGCGGGCCGGCACCAGCCGAGGGTCGCGGAAGTATCTGCGTTCCCGCGACCCCCGACGTAGGTGTGAGATGGAACACCAGGGTGGTTTTTAGTCAGTACGAGTCTGACAGACCCCTTCGCCCGCCCCAGGGCGGAGGACATCCATGAGGATTTTCCACCCCGAGACCAAAAAAAAAAAAAAAAAAAGGTTAGGTTAGGTCCCCCCCGAAGGGTTCCCGCATTGTCGTTGCGGGGGGGCTCATTAGCCGTGGGTTGGTAACCCACGGTGAAGCCAAGAGGAACCCGAGGAGGGGCCGCTCGTCAGGGCTTTTTGACCCAAGCCCATGACGTAGCGGCCAACGAGTAGGTTGCGGTGGCGACATCGCAACTGAGGCGGGCCGCGATGTCGTGTATCGGGGGCATCGCGGCTGCGGTTTCAGGGCCGCGGCTGGAAAGGTGTATTGCGGTACAGCGCTCTCCCTCCCTGCCGCGGCCTTGGCGGGGTCGCCACCGTCTGATGGCGAACGCGGTGGGGCCGCAGGGGAAGAGGAGTGTCGGTATAGCGTAGGCCGCTCTCCCTATCCTCTGCGGCCGAAAATTGGTAGACGGCGGGGCCAATAAACTGACCCGTCGAGGAGGGACCAAGGGCGCCCAGACAAGGGGCTGTCTGGCGCCCATTTGCTGGTTTGGTCCCTGGGTTGGTCACGGCGTGCCATGTGTTCTGGTGCGCCGGTGATGAAGGAGGAGGGGCCCGCTGCGGCGGGCTGGCACCAGTCGGGGGTTGCGGAGGTTTTTTCGTTCCCGCGACCCCCGGCGTAGGTGTGAGACGGAACACCGGGGTGGTTTTTAGTCAGTAAGAGTCTGACAGACCCCTCCGCTCGCCCCAGGCGGAGGACATCCATGAGGATTTTCCACCCCGAGACCAAAAAAAAAAAAAAAGGTTAGGTTAGGTAAGTTTCTTGCCCGTTCTTCTCCATAGAGATCTACGTTTTGGAATGGGCAACTAGCTTCAACTTTCTGACTAACTGACTGACTCTTTGACAATTCAAAAGTGCCTGTAAAGGGTTTAATTGAAATAAATGCTTTGAGTTTGAGTTTGAGTTAATAGGTTGAATCTGCTCCAAAACCGAATCGGGCCACTCCGACTTTACGTAGTCTTTTGGTTCCTACCCCTAGAGTGTATATAAAAACCGGAGGCGCGGAGGGAGCTCACCTCAGCCGCTACGGCTCGCACGGGTGCCTATGCTTTGTTACGTAAGGGCGAAGGGGTTGCACTTCCCGTAGCGCCGGAGACGATGCAGAAGCAAGTTTATTGTTTTGAGGTTAGGTTACAATATAATTTGCTTTTCTGAAGAAAAAAAAAATGTGAAATAGTTATTTGTGCAACAAGAGAGCAAAGTTGTTTTTTGCTGCGAGTGTTGATTTTGAATCCCGAGTAAGCGAAGGATTCTATAATTGAATCACGAGCGTAGCGAGTGATTCTAGGTTAGAATCCTGAGCGCGGCGAGGGATTCAAAGACACGAGATGCAAATAACTTTGCTCTCGTGTAACACATACAACTTTTCACCTCAGCAGCGAGAACATACAACATGTAAAAAAAACATTTCCGATCCGTGAGGGTGTTGTTAGGTATCGTACTGTGAGCATATTTATGTGGAAATTTTCAGGAAAAAATAAATCTGAATCCCCAGTTTTTTTTCAATGGTAAATATCTACCAATTTTTTTTGAGAAAAAAGAAAGTGTGATCGGGGTCCCCTGTCAGGCACGAAGTTCCTTCTCACGTATGATTTAATTTAAAACATAAACAAAATTGTTACAGCCACCATCTTGGATTTACATTTTGACCTCACTATCGGCTTTAGCACCCTCGAAAACTATGAAAACGACACCCATGATGAAAAATGGAAAAAAATTCGCAGCCGCCATCTTGGATTTTTATTTTGACTTCTCTATCGGCTTTAGCAACCTTGAAAACCATAGAAACGATACCCATGAAGAAAAAAATTAAAATTTTCGCAGCCGCCATCTTGGATTTACATTTTGACCTCTCAATCTGCTTTAGCACCCTCGAAAACTATGAAAACGACACCCATGACGATAAATGAGAAAATATTCGCAGCCGCCATCTTGGATTTTTATTTTGACTTCACCATCGGCTTTAGCAACCTTGAAAACCATAGTAACGATACCCATGACGAAAAATGTGAAAATGTTCGCAACCGCCATCTTGGATTTTCATTTTGACCAAATTCACAGTTTCTATCTCTCTCCGACTTTCTTAATCTTTGAATTAGAAGAAGACAGTCACAGCACCTTTTCGCGTGACGATTTCTGTCAGTGCACTCTTACCGCAAGCCGCTTTAAGAACTTCGTTCCAAAAAATTTAATAAAACAGATTTTAAATATGATGATGATTTGCAATTTAAAGGTTTTATATGTATCCGAACGTTTTATTGTTTGTTTCTTTTTTGGGCCTACTAGATAGGGAATTTTGAAATCGAACTTCGAATCGACTTGTTTCTATCTCTCGCTTTTTTCGTATCGAAGTGAAAGTGACAAAACTAAGTGAAATTCAAATCTTTAGAATTTTGTGAGTAGCCACCCACCCACAACTGATCACATTTAAAAAAAATAAATAAAAAGTTACTTTGTCTCACGCTCGCAGCAAAATTGAATTTTGCACACTGTTTTTAGACAGCAAAACCTGCTTGTTTGAGGTGCTGAGGTGAAAAAAATATGAAAGTTAGGTCAAATGAATATTATATAAAAAGAGCATTATACAATTCGAAAATTATATGAAATGAACGTTACAGGTACTAAATGAAATTATAATAAATGAAAATTATATCATATGAAAGTTATGTCAAATGAAATTAGACTATCTGTTATCATACCAAACATTACACACCCCCTTTACACCATGTATGTGGAACCTCTTTAAAATAAAAATAATGAAAATGATCAAGAAAACTTGTTATGTAAACATAGTTTCGGGGCGGGCTACACTCAACAGTTTGCAAGTCAACAAACCACTCTAGGTACTCCTACCAAATCGTTTACTCGATGAGAACGGCACAAACGACTGCAGTACAACATAAAAGTTGGTACTTATCTCAATGAACTACAATTACAGACGCCGCACATCAACCTACCAGAAACTGTAAATTTTTCCCAATCAGTTTTGAACCTTAAACTGTAGTGATAAAGTTGAAAATCTATTACAGAAATTTGACAGTTTGTAGTAGGTTCCGTTGACGTGCTGGCATCTGGACCGTGCGGATTACGTTAAGAAATAAGTGAACCGTGACCAGCGAGTGTGAGTCATGTTAAAAACTCAAAAGCCGCTTTGTGACTTGCGTCCCACGGTCTCAAGTCTGCTATTTTTATAAATTCGTCAGTCCAACACGATCCCATTGTCATTTTGCTAAAAGTTCGTAATTTGCTAAATTCATAATGGTCGATTATTGGTTGATCATTGTACATTCCACAAACACGATACTCGTAACGAATTAAAAGAAATGACTGCACAATGACGTTCTCATTGTAGGTCACTAAACAAAGGAACTGTCAAAATTTTAGCAGATTACCGCAGTCATTCATTTTTCCCCTTCCCTCCGGACCTCTGAGCAGTTCAGACGTGTTTTAAAGCCACCACATTATTCTTTTATCAATTCTTTATTTAAATATCTAAAATAAATTTCGTTAAAAAAATAGGAGTGCATAACCATAGAAGAGGTCACCGCGCCGGGCAATTCGTCGGCCACACACATATTATACGCTGCGCGTGAGTCTCACATACAATCATAACTTACTAATTAATGACCCCGCCTCAAAGCGCTAATCACCTCACGGATTAGGTTCTATTCATCAATGAGCTCTGGAGTCATTAGTGTGTGGGCGTCTCATATGGTAAAGCGCGACAAGGACGAACATATTCGCGAGAAGCTGACAGACGGAGGTCAAGATATAATTGACGGAAAGCCGTTTTGTATCGTACTGTCGATAGCGACCACTTTGTCTAGACCCGCGCGCCACTCAGCGTAAGCTCGGCGAGACTCGCCTCCTAACAAACGTTGGGCGCCTGGTATTCTCTAACAAGAGGTCATATAAACATAAAATGCCTCTTGAACGCTCGCCGCCGCCGCCGCCGCCTACCCCAACAGCGCAGCCTACGACGCCGCTTTTTAGTACTCCGCAGCCTCCGCTCTTCACAACCCTCAGTTCTTCAGAACCAAACCTCAATTCAAACAACATGGATTCCCCTACTGATAACCTCTCACCTGCTATAACCTTCCGTAACGTGAAGCGCAAACGCCTACCTGATGACGAGGAAAATACACTGTCCACCTTTATGTCTGATATTAAGGAATTATTTCGGGAACTCAAACAACAGCAGGAGGAGAGGTATGATAAGCTCTGTTCCTTGATAAACCAAGTTCGCGACACTGTTGATAATATGGCTGCCAACTTCAACGAACTAACATCGCGAGTTGAGTTTTTGGAAACCGAACGTAAAGAAAACCTGTCCTACATTCACAACCTAGAGTCTAAACTAGAACATTTTGAACAGAGATCCAGGTCAACATGCTTAGAGATACGCAACGTTCCGGTCTCCAAATCTGAAACAAAGACTGCGCTCCTAAAAACTGTAACTGACACGGGCAATCTGATCAACTTACCAATCCAGCCTTATGAAATTAAAGATATTTATCGAATTCAAACGAAAGATCCGGCGAACAAAACTATCATAGTTGACTTTACCACAGTCCTACGCAAAGATGATTTCTTAGAAAAGTTCCGCAAACACAACAGGGACAGTTATAAGTTAACAACGGAGCACCTGAAAATTAGTGGCCCTGCCAAGCCTCTCTTTGTCTCTGAAAATCTAATTTCAAGAAAAAAGAGACTATTTTTCCTTGCCCGTGACGCAGCTAAGTCGAAGAACTTCAAATTCTGCTGGATAAAACACGGCAAGATCTTCGTGCGAGAGAAAGAGGGATGCAAACATTTTGAGGTTAGAAATGAGAATGACCTCTCGACCATTGTAAGTCGTAAAGCGTGACTAAGCCTCAAATTGTCAAAAATCAAACTACGGAATGTTGTTTTCTACCGGTTTTTGCTTCTCATGTACTACTTTTCTCTGCATTGTTTTATGTTATGTTTTTCATTTTTAATTATTATTAGTACTAACTACAATCCCTCTCAGACTATTACACTATTTAACACACATAAACACACCCCCACACACTCCATTACACTATATTACACTAACCACGAGTTTCTCAAATTAACTTTTATTTTTCATGTAATAGATCATTACTCAATATTATTGCATATTATATTGCTATTCTTTCTTGAGCAAGGTAAAAATATCTCTACTCAGCGCAAGAAAATTGTATTACTTTTTGTTAATCCAATAAAAAATGGATGACCTAAACATAATTAACTCAGAAATTGAGAAAATTTCTGTATCGGACTGTTTTAGCTGCACCCCAGAAACCAGCAGTAATTATCTGTGCAAACCGGAGTGCACCCTTAAAATCTTACATGTCAATATCCGAAGTATAAATTGTAATTTCGACAAGTTAATGTTATTATTAGGTAGACTAAATTACACACTAGACGTTATTATACTATCCGAATGTTGGCTTAGCAAATGCCCAAACTGTCCTTCTCTTACTGGTTATAATTTTTATTCATCTTCGTTTTCAAACCAGAATGATGGAGTTGTTGCCTACGTCAGAAATGATCTCGAGTGCTCTTTTGAAACTCCCTCTTTCAAAACTCCCTCTTTCAAGGACGCAAATTGCCTGGTAATGAAATTCTCGGACAATGCTGCAATTATCGCTTTATACCGTTCTCCATCGTTTAAAGACCTGACTCCGTTTTTCAGTAGTCTAGATATTTTGTTACAACAGTTAGGAAAATTTAATACTATTGCTCTCGTGGGAGATATTAACATAAACATTGCCCCCACTAGCTTGGACCCAAATACAGACGAATAATTAAATATTGCAGCATCACACGCTATGCTTCCCGCACATGCACTTCCCACTAGACTGGCAAATTGCCTCGATCATGTCATACTGAAAACCAGACATACTGCCACTACCATAGTCCTAGACTGTGATCTAACAGACCATGCTCCGGTTCTCCTTTTCTGCAAACCTGACATGTTAATAACCGTTCCTAAACGATTATACACAAAAACTGACATAACAAAAGTTATAAATGAAATTGAAAAAACAGACCTTTCTCAAATACTCCAAATAAATAATCCTAATCTTGCTGCCGAAACCTTTGTGTCTATCCTATCTTCGTCCATTACTCGGCATACAACTTCCTCTATTATATCAAGTAGAAAACGTATAATCAAGCCCTGGATTACACCTGGTCTTCTGAGATGCATTCGTCATAGAGACAAGCTCAATAAAACTTTTAAAAAACACCCAGAAAATGATACCCATAAAATTGTATTTCTTCGTTATCGTAATTATTGTAATAATTTACTAAAAAAATTAAAGTGTGACTATGAGAGATCAGAATTCTGGAAGGCCAAAAACAATCCCAAGGCAACCTGGAAGCTTATCAAACAAATATCCAATTTGGACACAGGTAAATCCTCTCCCACCGAATTGTTAAAGTGTGGCGACAATCCTCTTCATTCTGTCAATATTATTAACCACTACTTTGCTAATGTAGGCAGCAATCTTGCTTCTAAATTCCCACTCTCTTCTCTTTCAAACTCGGTTGACTCTTTCTCTTCACCATTACAGTCTATGGTTTTGTATGATGTGGATGATGCTGAAATTGAAAGCATAAATGATAAATGTGCGGTTGGGTATGACGGAATTTCACCCGCAGTCATTAGGGCCACCAAAGACGCTATTATTCCAATACTTGTCCACATATTTAATTTGTGCATATGCCTGGGAACCTTTCCTGACGTCTTTAAAACTGCCATAGTTCATCCCATATTCAAAGCGGGAGATAGGTACGTCGTTTCCAACTACAGGCCTATATCCGTACTTACGACCCTCTCAAAAATCTTTGAAAAAGTCATCAACGTGAGACTGGTTAAGTTCCTGAATAAATTTAATATCTTGGCCGGTAACCAGTTTGGTTTCAGAGCAGGCAAATCTACCGAAGATGCTACCTTAGAACTTACAAATTCAATAGTCGAACAACTTAATAATAAACAAAAAGTAATCGGTATCTTCCTAGATTTATCGAAGGCATTCGATACTGTATCTGTCCCTAAGCTGATAGACAAGCTGGAACGAATTGGCATACGAGGAAATGCCCTCGAAATCTTTCGCAGCTACCTGACGGCGAGGAAACAGGTTGTTAGGGTCGGATCTTTTATAAGTTTACCGGAACAAGTGTCATTTGGTGTGCCTCAGGGCAGCGTCTTAGGACCCACTCTTTTCCTTATCTATGTCAACGAGCTGTGCAAGCTATCACTTCCAAACACAAGAATCATTGCTTACGCGGATGACACAGCTCTTGTAGCTCATGGTAGGGACTGGCCTGACACTCGTGAGAGGGCGGAGATCGCTCTGAGTACGGTCATGAAATGGTTAACCTCAAATCTACTCACACTCAACATCACAAAGACAAAGTTCATCCCCTTCACACCAGGAATTCTTACACAACCACCAATATCATTTCAGATCAAAACTCATGTTTGTTGTCATACTGTGGCCACCATATCTTGTAACTGTGCCCGGATAGAACGCTCCGACAACATTAAATATCTTGGAGTCACATTGGACAATTGTCTAACGTGGAAAAAGCAGGTTGATTCAGTGGTGGTCCGTGTAAGAAGACTTGTATACGTGTTCAAAAAACTCAGGGCGGTTGCCGACTTCCCATGCCTTATATTGGTTTACCTTGCACTCGTCCAGTCAGTCCTTGGTTACTGCGTTACAGTATGGGGAGGTACCCACAAGACTACTATTCTGCGTTTGGAGAGAGCACAAAGAGCAGTGCTAAAGGTATTGGCCAAGAAACCCGCCCGATTCCCTACGTCGGATCTTTATTCGCTCTGTAAAGTCCTCACTGTTAGACAGTTATTTTTACTTCAAACTGTTATTAAGAAGCACGACCTCACGAAGTACGACCCTCAATACCTCTCTAAAAAACGACGTTCCGATATAGTTTGTAAGATACCTTTCTCAAGATTAGCATTAGTAAGACGCCACTTTAACTACTTTAGCCCTAAACTCTACAATAACATAAATAGAATCATTGAAATTTATCCTTTAACAAGAACTTCAGTTAAGAAAAACGTGTCCGAATTGCTTAAATCCTTCTCTTACGAAGCAACAGAAAAACTTGTGGTTTCATAACACTTACTTCCTGTAACATCAATCTTATTACATAACCCCCCCCCCCCCCAACCCTTTATTCACGCTCAATACTCGTATACCTACCCAAAATACACACACACACACCCTCACACACACCAACATACACATAGTCAGTACCTTTTATTTTATTTTATTAATTTTGTTTGTTTTTTATTACTAGTCTGGAACAAATGAACCATATTTTTGACCTGGGCGTTGATAGCTGCGCCACAGTTTTAACTTTTGTAGCTATCTTCGTTTTCTTTTGTAAACTTGTGTACTTGTAACTTGTTCCAAATAAACTTTTACTATTTACTATATTTTGTTGTGAAAAAGTCCCTTCTCTCTATTTCCTCCTCTGCTGTGGGCCATGATAATCTGTGTTCGAGAATGATAATACCCATTATTTCAGAACTACTCCCTATCCTTACTCATATTGTTAATTTTTCCTTATTCTCTGGTATATTTCCGTCAGCCTGGAAACAGGCTCACATAATTCCACTTCCTAAAGTTAACAATCCTTCTTCCTTATCCCACTTCAGACCCATCTCCATTCTTCCTTTCCTTTCTAAAGTTCTCGAACACATTGTTCATGGTCAAATTTCTAAATTTCTATTGTCTAATGCTCTCATTTCCCCTTTCCAATCTGGCTTCCGTACTGGCCACAGTACTGTCACTGCACTCCTGAAGGTTACTGACGATATCCGCTGGGCTATGGACCATAAATCTCTTACTGTTTTAGTGTTACTTGACTTTAGTTGCGCGTTCAACTCGGTGGATTTCGACATCCTTCTTGGGATCCTTCAATCTTTTAACTTCTCTGCCTCTGCAATAGCCTGGTTTGACTCGTATCTTCGGGGTCGCTCTCAGCGTGTCCGCCAAGAAGAGATCTATTCTGACTGGTGTGATCTTACTGCTGGTGTTCCTCAGGGTGGCGTTCTCTCTCCTCTTCTTTTTTCTATATTTATTAATACCGTTACCAAAGTTATCACTTCCAGCTTCCACCTCTATGCAGACGATTTGCAGCTGTATCGACATTTCTTGCTGGCTGATGCAGAATCGGCAATCAATGCCATGAATCATGACCTAGACAGCATATATCAATGGGCTAAGTCGTTCGGCTTACAGATTAACCCTGCTAAATCGCAGGCCATGATCATAGGCAGCAGACACTACCGCACAGCACTTGACTTGTCATCTTTGACTCCATTATCTCTGGGCTGCACAACCATTGCGTATACTGAAACAGCCAAGGACCTTGGTGTCTTAATTGACAGCAATCTTTCTTGGCGAGCTCAAGTCAGTGAGGTTAGTCGTAAGGTTCACTTTTCGTTTCACTCGCTCAAATCCTTACAGAGCTTCTTGCCGTTCAAAACCAAAATTTATTTAGCTCAAACTCTGATTCAGCCGATCATTGATTACGCTGATGCCTGCTATTTGGATGCCACCGAGGAGCTGTTAAATAAGCTTGAGCGCTTACAAAACCTTGGTATTCGTTTTGTGTTTGGTCTGAGGAAATATGACCATGTTTCTCACTTCCGCAAGGAGCTCAAGTGGCTCCCTATCCGTCTTCGCAGGAACACTCGGATATTATGTCTCCTTTACAACATCCTTTATAACCCTGCATATCCCAGCTACCTGCGTGATCGCTTTTCCTTTACCCGTCCTCCGGATGCTCTGTGTAGATCCCACCTCAGGCATCATCTTAATTTCCCATCCCATAAAACTGAACTGTACTCTTACTCCTTCTCTGTTCACGCAGTACGTTTGTGGAACTCACTTCCGCCTAACATTCGAGATTCTAAAACTTTATTTCTCTTCAAAAAGCAAGTCAAAGAGCATTACCTTTCTTCTCTACAGTAATATTCTACATATATATTTATGTATATTATAGATAAATATTTACTAATACTAGTATTTTTTTTTTATATATGTGTGTATGTATTTGTATGTATGTTTATTTTATATAGAATAGTTTTGTTTTGAGTTTTAATTTAAATTTTCTTGTTTCGACTTTTCTACACACTGTGTCTACATATCCAATCCTACTTTCCTCTCGCAGGTCTGCTGGAAGAAATTTTGTAAGAAATAAGCAGTACCTTTGTGCTCTTTTATGTTAATATTGTGTCCTGTTAAGTGTTTTGTGTGTACAAAAATAAATAAATAAATAAATAAAATAAATATTTTACTATTTCATTAAGTACGAGATTACCAATAGATGCCATTTCTTTCAAATCAAGTTTCAATGTATAGGATATCTCAGAAATAGCCAGTTAACCTTCAAAACTTATTTATTATTCTCACAATGTATCAAAACTTATTTCTTAAAATTAACTTATCAAAACTTATTTCTTAAAATTAATCCCCACAGTACAGCAATACTACGACTGCTCGCTGTCAACTCCCATCGAAAAGTGCTCGATTTCTCCCAAGTCAACGCAACTGTCGCCACCAGTGTGGCCAGTGCAATCCATTCAATATCCTGATTTTATTTTGATACGCATTTTCGCCGTCAGTATGGCCAGTAAAAACATTTTAATCATAAATTGATTTGAA
Source organism: Xanthia togata (assembly GCA_963853775.1). Lineage (NCBI taxonomy): Eukaryota > Metazoa > Arthropoda > Insecta > Lepidoptera > Noctuidae > Xanthia > Xanthia togata. The sequence continues at coordinate 4,197,273 of OY970817.1, read as the reverse complement.
TAGTAGATTTAATACCGTGTAGTTTTCGTTGAATTAATAGAACCTTACACTCGACCATCCTGACGACATGTATGTCCTCATACACGTATCTGGTGAAACCTTACACTCGGCAAATATCGAGCACATTTCGAAAGAATTACAATAATTTGTAAATAAGAAAATTTAAATCAAAATAATAAATAACCTCGATTGAAAACATCTGATTGATTATGAATACAAATCTCGAAAGTTTCTTACTAACAACCAATTTTCCTTAGAACCAATTATCCTTACAATTTAATATCCTTATCCAATCATCCCTATATTTTATTATCCTTGTAACTAATTATCTTTGTAACTAATTATCCTTGTAACCCATTATCCTTGTAACCCATTATCCTTGTAACCCATTATCCTTGTAACCAATTATCCTTGTAACCAATTATCCTTGTAACCAATTATCCATTTATCCAACCAAATTTAACCATAAATCTGAAAACCAATCCTTTTCTTAGGAAGTTACGGTTTAACAGATCAGCCATGAGTTTTGCTTCTTTCAGGTCAAGACGCAAAATCTTTCCGCGATTTCTTGTACCTGACCTGAAAAAAAGAAAAACAACAGCATGTAAATACACACTATAAAAGTTAATAATAGTATCAATAAACAATGAATAGTTTAAGCTAGCGTTACCACCTATTTAAATATTTTGTCATTAAATATATAATCAAATTATCATTCTAACATATTATCCTCATCAATTTCATCATTCTCGATATCATTATCAGTGTCATTATCGACTTCCAAAGAGTCAACATGGATCCATGGTCGCATCCGGTCAGCGGCAATGGTAGTCTTTCGCTTTTTTTTCATTCCCTCAAACCCCGCAATTGGTGCCACTTTATACCGATCGTTGCCTACTACTTTCACGATTCTAAAAGGACCTTCATACGAGGGCATGAGTTTTGTACTCTTGCCATCATTTTGAAATGCAACTTTTGTAATTTTAACTAAGTCACCGTTTTTGTAAATACGCGCAGGTCGTCTTCCTTGGTCGTAATATCGTTTTTGTGCTACCTGTGTTTTGTCAATTCTGCTTTTAACTTCATCGCGAATAGATTGCAAGGAGGTGACCTCGCGTGTTGTTTCGGTTATCGGGTTTAATGCAGCGTTAAACTCGCTATTCATTGCCACCCCAAACATAACTTCAGCGAGTGCCGTCTTTTGTACCGTATTATTCAAGCCCCATTGAACTCTCCCTAATTTGCTATCCCAGTCTTTTTCATCTGCGCTAAGGTTCTGTGCTGTCAACGAGTCGAGGACGGTCCTGTTGTAACGTTCAACTTGACCGTTGGCCCTTGGGCATGCAACTGCATTTAGTATATGCTTTATTCCGCGGTCAAGACAAAACTTTCTAAATGCATGAGAAGTGAAACAGGATCCTCGATCACTAACAATTCGATCAGGGGCTCTAAATATGTCAAAAATTTCCTGCAAGACTTTTATCACATTTTGTGTGTTTGTATTCCTGACCGGTTTGATGAATAAAAACTTAGTGAACGAGTCTACGATAGTCAATATGTGAGTATGGCTCCTTTTGGACTTAACGAAGGGTCCAAGGTGGTCAATGTGCAATGTGTGGAAAGGTCTTTCAACCTTTTCAATGGGATGCAATAACCCTTCACGTGTGTTTGTAGCTTTTTTGGCGTACGCACTGTCGATACAGGACCCTACATACTTTTTTACGAAACGTTTCATTTTTGAAAACCAATAATGCCCCTCTATTCGATCTAAGGTTTTCTCGAAACCAACATGACCTATATCGTCGTGGTTTCTCTTGCATAACTGCCACCTTGCACCCTTTGGGACCACCCATCTCACACATTCCTTGTCACCCCCGACACACCTAAAGAGCTTGTTATCTCTCAAAACGTAGTTATCCTTGATGTATTCTACCCCTTGAGGGTCTAGATCACTAGCAACAATGTCACGAATCCAACCTAATTCCGGATCTCCTAATTGCAACGTTAGTAGCCAGTCCTCGTCATTTATAGCCATAACCGAGGGATATTGCTCGGGACTCTGAGATTCTATATCAACAATTGGATTCCTGGATAATGCTTCAACATGGCCCATCTTTGTACCCGCCCTATATTCCACAGAGCAATCGAACTCCTGTAGAGCCAGCCACCATCGAGCAATCCTCGGAATTAGATCGCGCTTTACAAAAGTGGAATGACTTTCCTAAAAGATATACCCTAAGTTTTTTCAGAGCGGAGATAACGGCTAATGTCTCCAACTCATAGGAGTGAAAATTCTTCTCCTCGGGCGTCATCTGACGACTATAATACGCCACTGGATGAAAAGAATCCCCACTTTAGAGGATAAAATCTTAATTAAAGAATTGGAGGAAAAATTTGAAGTGTCTGAGCGAAAGTCCCGTGAAGCAGGCATAGAAATACGGAATATACCAAAGCAAAACGCCGAGACAAAAGAAAAACTTTGCAACGAGATATTGCGACTTGGTAAGACATTGAGTGTCAACTTTGACTGTACTAATATTCGAGACGTCTACAGACTGAAATCGAAAGATGCATCAAATCCTGTTGTCGTGGATTTAACTTCCGTATTGCTAAAAGACAAAATTCTCAAGGCTGTCAAGAGCTTCAATAAAACACGTGCAAAGGGAGAAAAGTTAAATACTACTCATTTAAACCACTCACACCATTCTAAACCACTTTACATAACTGAAACTTTAACTCACAAGACTCAGAGATTGTATTTTCTGGCCAGGCAGTTTAAAAAAAGCCACGGATATGACTTTTGCTGGACGACTAATGGGTTTGTTTATCTTAAAAAAACCAAAGACTCATCTCACATTCGCATAAATCATGACACGGATCTAGATAAGTTAAAAAATTCAATATGACTACTCCATGTTGTAACTCTCATCTCCAGTTTGTTATTGATTTATTTTATACTGCATGTTTTTATCTCAATTAGAATTGTAAGTTATTTTTGTTTACACTATAACACGCTATACAAAAACTACACACTACTCTTTATATCGCATGTTTTTTTCTTAGATCAATTCGCAAGATACTTGTGTTTACGTTTTATCACACCATACAAAAATTATACAGTACACTTTAAAGACAACACAATTTTTCTAAATTTAAACACTGCTATACGCACAGTATTTCGTATAAATCACCACCCAGTTAGCCACATTTGAGCCATTTACAAGAACACTTTTTTACAACACGCTCTCAACAACACGATTTCCTACTTATGTAAATACATACATCACAAACATAGTGCTCGCAAACCACTCTAAGCCTTTTAGTTACCTTATTGCATTCCAAATACTATACCGTCGTGAACAATATTTCTTACTATACTTTTTACTGACGTCAAATTTAATGATATAATTAACCTAACAGAAAATATCGATAAAATCTCTGTATCGCAATCGCATGAAACAAACATTGAAAACTGTCGTAAATTAATATCACCACACCCTTATCACTTACTAATATTCACGCTAAATATACGAAGCATAAGCTGTAACATGCCAGGGCTTGAAGTTTTATTAAGTAGAATGAAGTTGGAATGTGATATAATTGTACTGACCGAATGCTGGCTCTCAAGTTCTTCAGTTATACCAATTCTTGCAGGTTATTCTCATGTCGGGACTAAAATAAACCTCAAACAAAATGATGGAGTAGTAATTTACTATGAGGAAAACCTTAGTTTAACGATAGAGGAGCCTCACGTGCAGGAATCTAACTGCCTGGTCGCAAAAATAGACAAGCGCATCGCGATACTAGCTTTCTATCGGTCCCCATCTTACAGAAACATTGACCAATTTCTTTCATCCCTAGACACTTTACTACACACTGTGTCAGCCTACAAACAGATTTTTGTAATAGGTGACATTAACATTGATATTATTCCTAGTAAAATAAATCTAAACGGGGAACGCTACCTGACTTTAGCGGCTTCTCATGGCCTCTTACCAGCTCACACTCTGATAACTCGCTACGAAAGCAGTTCTTGTTTGGATCATGCGTTAGTAAAGACCAATTATCCAGTTACTACTATAGTTCCACACGCTACCTTAACCGATCATTACCCTGTTCTACTGTGTGTGACTGCTCAGAAAATGCGTCAATATGCAGTAACAACAATAACTAAAGTTGACTTTACAAACCTAGAGCAAGATCTTATAAAAATTAACTTTGACCCTATTTATCACTTACTAAACTCAAACTTATCTTTTAATTACTTTACAAACTGTCTTCAACAGGCAATTTTAAACAATACTAAATATATTACTCTATCCAAACGTCACAAAATCATAAAACCATGGATGACACAGGGGTTGCTACGATGCATAAGAAATAGGGATAAGTTGCATTTGAAATCGAAGCTTGCACCAGAAAATTTCATTCTAAAAGTGACATACACGCGATAAGTGACATACAGAAACTTCTGCAATGCGTTGCTAAGAAAAGTCAAAATAGAGTATGAAAAAAAACAACTTCAAAATGCACAACAAGATAATAAAAAACTATGGAAAGCAATAAAAGAGATCAAAAATACATCAAAAATAACAAATCATCCGAAAGAACTACTAACACTATCAACCTCTCCTGAGAATTCACTGAGCGAAGTAAATAATTACTTTATAAACGTAGGAAGTTCACTAGCAAACAAAATACGCGAGTAAAACATGCATACTATAAACAACAGACAAACCAACACACCCACAGATACCAGTAGTCCGCATTCATTTGCTCTCATAGACAAAACCGAAGAGGAGGTAGAACGTCTCATCATGGACTCAAAAACAGACTCGGCCTGTGGTGGAGACAATATTAGTAACAAATTTCTAAAAACTTATAGAAACATTATTGTACCACCTCTTACAAAGATCATAAATGATTGTCTGCAAAATGGAGTATTCCCTGACGTTCTCAAAAAGGCTGAAGTTTGTCCAATCTATAAGAGTGGGGACAGAAGTCGTATCAATAACTATCGACCTATATCTATTTTACCAGCGATATCAAAAATACTAGAAAAAATTATTAATTTGCGACTAGTTAAATATTTGGAAAAAAATAAACTGCTTTCAGCTAACCAATATGGTTTTCGACAAGGAAAATCAACTGAGCAAGCCGTAAATAAACTTGTAAATTTTGTTACCTCGAATTTAGATAAAAAGAAAAAATGTCTCACTATCTTTCTAGATCTAGCAAAGGCATTTGATACGATTTCTGTTTCCCTCTTACTGGACAAACTCGAAAGATTGGGAATTAGAGATAAACAGCTGAAACTATTTACCAGTTACCTGACTGGCCGATCTCAGTGTGTTCGTGTAGGAAAATGTAAAAGTTCTCACCTTCAGGTTACACACGGTGTACCGCAAGGTAGCATCTTGGGACCCACGTTATTCCTTGTGTATATAAATGGTCTCACGAGTCTTGAACTAAACGATGGCGAAATCATATCTTTTGCGGACGATACTGCCCTTGCTTTTGCTGCTGATACATGGGAAGCGACTTTTGGTGCTGCTCAGCGGGGCTTCGATATCGTGGGAAAGTGGCTACAGAGTAATATTCTTACATTAAGGCTGTCAAGAGCTTCAATAAAACACGTGCAAAGGGAGAAAAGTTAAATACTACTCATTTAAACCACTCACACCATTCTAAACCACTTTACATAACTGAAACTTTAACTCACAAGACTCAGAGATTGTATTTTCTGGCCAGGCAGTTTAAAAAAAGCCACGGATATGACTTTTGCTGGACGACTAATGGGTTTGTTTATCTTAAAAAAACCAAAGACTCATCTCACATTCGCATAAATCATGACACGGATCTAGATAAGTTAAAAAATTCAATATGACTACTCCATGTTGTAACTCTCATCTCCAGTTTGTTATTGATTTATTTTATACTGCATGTTTTTATCTCAATTAGAATTGTAAGTTATTTTTGTTTACACTATAACACGCTATACAAAAACTACACACTACTCTTTATATCGCATGTTTTTTTCTTAGATCAATTCGCAAGATACTTGTGTTTACGTTTTATCACACCATACAAAAATTATACAGTACACTTTAAAGACAACACAATTTTTCTAAATTTAAACACTGCTATACGCACAGTATTTCGTATAAATCACCACCCAGTTAGCCACATTTGAGCCATTTACAAGAACACTTTTTTACAACACGCTCTCAACAACACGATTTCCTACTTATGTAAATACATACATCACAAACATAGTGCTCGCAAACCACTCTAAGCCTTTTAGTTACCTTATTGCATTCCAAATACTATACCGTCGTGAACAATATTTCTTACTATACTTTTTACTGACGTCAAATTTAATGATATAATTAACCTAACAGAAAATATCGATAAAATCTCTGTATCGCAATCGCATGAAACAAACATTGAAAACTGTCGTAAATTAATATCACCACACCCTTATCACTTACTAATATTCACGCTAAATATACGAAGCATAAGCTGTAACATGCCAGGGCTTGAAGTTTTATTAAGTAGAATGAAGTTGGAATGTGATATAATTGTACTGACCGAATGCTGGCTCTCAAGTTCTTCAGTTATACCAATTCTTGCAGGTTATTCTCATGTCGGGACTAAAATAAACCTCAAACAAAATGATGGAGTAGTAATTTACTATGAGGAAAACCTTAGTTTAACGATAGAGGAGCCTCACGTGCAGGAATCTAACTGCCTGGTCGCAAAAATAGACAAGCGCATCGCGATACTAGCTTTCTATCGGTCCCCATCTTACAGAAACATTGACCAATTTCTTTCATCCCTAGACACTTTACTACACACTGTGTCAGCCTACAAACAGATTTTTGTAATAGGTGACATTAACATTGATATTATTCCTAGTAAAATAAATCTAAACGGGGAACGCTACCTGACTTTAGCGGCTTCTCATGGCCTCTTACCAGCTCACACTCTGATAACTCGCTACGAAAGCAGTTCTTGTTTGGATCATGCGTTAGTAAAGACCAATTATCCAGTTACTACTATAGTTCCACACGCTACCTTAACCGATCATTACCCTGTTCTACTGTGTGTGACTGCTCAGAAAATGCGTCAATATGCAGTAACAACAATAACTAAAGTTGACTTTACAAACCTAGAGCAAGATCTTATAAAAATTAACTTTGACCCTATTTATCACTTACTAAACTCAAACTTATCTTTTAATTACTTTACAAACTGTCTTCAACAGGCAATTTTAAACAATACTAAATATATTACTCTATCCAAACGTCACAAAATCATAAAACCATGGATGACACAGGGGTTGCTACGATGCATAAGAAATAGGGATAAGTTGCATTTGAAATCGAAGCTTGCACCAGAAAATTTCATTCTAAAAGTGACATACACGCGATAAGTGACATACAGAAACTTCTGCAATGCGTTGCTAAGAAAAGTCAAAATAGAGTATGAAAAAAAACAACTTCAAAATGCACAACAAGATAATAAAAAACTATGGAAAGCAATAAAAGAGATCAAAAATACATCAAAAATAACAAATCATCCGAAAGAACTACTAACACTATCAACCTCTCCTGAGAATTCACTGAGCGAAGTAAATAATTACTTTATAAACGTAGGAAGTTCACTAGCAAACAAAATACGCGAGTAAAACATGCATACTATAAACAACAGACAAACCAACACACCCACAGATACCAGTAGTCCGCATTCATTTGCTCTCATAGACAAAACCGAAGAGGAGGTAGAACGTCTCATCATGGACTCAAAAACAGACTCGGCCTGTGGTGGAGACAATATTAGTAACAAATTTCTAAAAACTTATAGAAACATTATTGTACCACCTCTTACAAAGATCATAAATGATTGTCTGCAAAATGGAGTATTCCCTGACGTTCTCAAAAAGGCTGAAGTTTGTCCAATCTATAAGAGTGGGGACAGAAGTCGTATCAATAACTATCGACCTATATCTATTTTACCAGCGATATCAAAAATACTAGAAAAAATTATTAATTTGCGACTAGTTAAATATTTGGAAAAAAATAAACTGCTTTCAGCTAACCAATATGGTTTTCGACAAGGAAAATCAACTGAGCAAGCCGTAAATAAACTTGTAAATTTTGTTACCTCGAATTTAGATAAAAAGAAAAAATGTCTCACTATCTTTCTAGATCTAGCAAAGGCATTTGATACGATTTCTGTTTCCCTCTTACTGGACAAACTCGAAAGATTGGGAATTAGAGATAAACAGCTGAAACTATTTACCAGTTACCTGACTGGCCGATCTCAGTGTGTTCGTGTAGGAAAATGTAAAAGTTCTCACCTTCAGGTTACACACGGTGTACCGCAAGGTAGCATCTTGGGACCCACGTTATTCCTTGTGTATATAAATGGTCTCACGAGTCTTGAACTAAACGATGGCGAAATCATATCTTTTGCGGACGATACTGCCCTTGCTTTTGCTGCTGATACATGGGAAGCGACTTTTGGTGCTGCTCAGCGGGGCTTCGATATCGTGGGAAAGTGGCTACAGAGTAATATTCTTACATTAAATGTAGACAAAACCAGGTACATTTGCTTTAGCATAAAAAATGTAACTGGAGATGGCATCGCGCGAAATATCATTTCGCACGAGTGTCACTCCGGAAAAAACTGCAAGTGTCCTTCGCTAGAACGTGTACATACCATGAAATATCTAGGAGTTAACATAGACAGCAATTTAAATTTTAAAGAACATGTTAGGCTGCTATGCTGTAGAATACGAAAGCTCATATATACACTCAGCGTCACAAAAATCGCACCTCTCCGAAAATAAGTTTCAAGCAAGTCCCGCCATCAACGTATACATTAAACCCTATTAATATTGGTATCAATTGAAAGTATGTTTAACGACCTTTAAATTAACAACAGTTAGAATTCCGAAACACAACAGATCTCATTAGCGCGTAACGTTAAAGAAAATGTTGTCAAAATACGCATTACAACGGCCACTAATAGCACCTCCCTACAAGGGTATAAAACGGGTGACCCGGGTCAAATGTGAGTCATTCGCTATCCAACCTTTGAAGTGAACACACGTGAACAGCTGCAGCAAGAAAAATACCCCAGAAGATGGATACCACTGCAGATGAAGCCGCTCAAGTCATTGCACTACTGCAATCAGGGATGCGGCAATGTGATGTTGCTCGGCAACTGAACTTGAGTCGTTTTTCCGTTCGACGAGTGTTCCAACGCTTCCAAGAGACTGGTGGCTATATCCGAAGACGTGGATCTGGATGACAACGGTGCACATCCGAAAGAGACGATCGCTTCATTGTTTCAACGTCTTTACGTAATCGGTTCTCCAATGCTGTTGAGCTGCAACAACAACTGCGATCAGCTCGCAGAACTTCTGTCAGCGTCTCCACGATTAGAAGAAGAATGAAGGAGAAGAAAATTGCAGCTCACAGGGCTGCTACAGGGCCAAAATTGACTGCACAGCATAGGAGAGACCGGTTGCAATTTGCCCGTGACCATGTGGATTGGACAATAGACCAATGGAGGGCTGTACTCTTCTCGGATGAGACGAGAGTGTGTCTTTTCTGCAACGACAGGCGTAGAAGAGTGTACAGGAGGCAAGGGGAACGATTCGCACAAGCCTGTATTCAAGAGACAGTGGAATACGGGGGTGGCTCGTGCATGTTCTGGGGCGGCATGTCAATCGAAGGCAAAACGAACCTTGTGTGTGTTTCTCGGACTGGAAGTGCTCGCGGGCAAGGGTCGCTGACTGCTCCTCGGTACATAACAGAGATCTTAGAGGAGCAAGTTGTCCCTTATGCGGGTTTTGTTGGCAGTGGGTTCACGTTAATGCACGATAACGCCCGCTGTCACACCGCATTAATTGTAAGAGACTACCTGCAAGAAGTTGGGATCCCTGTTATGCGCTGGCCGGCGCGAAGTCCAGACCTGAACCCTATCGAGCACCTTTGGGATGAACTGAAACGGCGAGTACGGGCACGTGATCCTACCCCTACCACTCTCCAAGACCTCCAAGATGCCGTCGTTGCAGAATGGGACAACATTCCTCAAGAGACTGTTGTCACATTAATTAGGTCCATGAGAGAACGCATGGAAGCTGTCATCAGAGCTAGGGGGGGTAGCACTAGGTTTTAAGTTGATTTTATGGACTTTATTAAAATTTTCACTGATAAAATAAAATTTAAGTTTTTAATCATTTGCATTAGCGTGTTTTTTTTATTCCCTGGCAAACAAAAAACCAAATTTATTGATTTATTCTGAAATTTAAATAAATTGCCTTTCCAATGATACCTTATAGTCATATGTGTACCATTGATTAATGGGGTTAAAATGACTTTGAAGAGAATTCTTAAAGAGGTGCGATTTTTGTGACGCCGAGTGTATATTTAAAACCTGAGGCACATTGCTGACTTTAAGTTGCTAAAGCAGATATACTTTGCTCTCTGTCAATCGCTTCTAACTTATTGTCTATCATCTTGGGGAGGGACATATAAAACAACTTTGAAGTCTATAGAGGTCGCCCAGCGTGCAATACTGAAGGTCGCGACGTTCAAGCCTATCCGATTCCCCACTACAACATTATATGAAAAATGGGAAGTCATGACCGTGAGACAGCTGTACATAATAAGCATTGTCCTCCTACAACACAGTAAACTTAGCTACAATCCAATACTTCTCAAAAAACGAAGAAAAGCGAAAGAACTGAGCTGTTTAAAACTAAATTTTGTCAACGCTTTGCCCACTCTATTGGTCCATTAATTTACAATAGATTAAACAGAATCCTCAATATATACCCGTTAACAAAAATGCAATGCAAGAAGAAACTTACCGAATACCTGAAAGGTCTTACCTATGAACAGACTGAACTTCTTCTGAACATAGCATCCTAATAAAAATAAAATTTAAAAAAACTATGACTTAATAATTATACAATTCTCATAACATACACACAAACGCGTGCACGCCCACTCACACCACAACACACAGCAGAACACTATACAACACCACACACATCCTCTTACACATCAGACACGAACATTCCCATCTCACACAAACAAGAGGACCTGCATGCAAACACCACACAATTTCTATTTTTTAATTTTTTATTATTTCTCTATATGTACTGCTCTCTCTCTAATAACTAAGTAAATACATTATAAACTGTTAAACTGATCGTGTACAAGATGCACATTAAATAATGTAATGGCTTTTATATATGTATTTGTATAATACTCGAGGGGTTTGGCACTGATAGCCGAAATACCGGCTCTGCCTAGTTCGGCTACAGATGACTACACCACTTTTTCTGACCTAAATTAGCCTGTTAAAATGTTTTTGTAATATACAATGTGGAGCAGGACGCTTGACATTCCTCAAAACCACTTATAGAGTGTCATGTTCTTTACCCGTACTCAAAAAATCAATCAAATCCAATGAATACTTATGTTTTTTTCGGGGGTAGGTGTAAAAAAAGTTAACACGCAACTTCGTATATCTATTTTAATTAAAATAATATTAAGTATTTTAACTTGCTTTCGAGTTATATTTTTGTTGCACAAGCTACTGAATAAGCAGCACTTACATTGGTGAAACATTCCATGTAACAAAAGCACTTAAACTACACCACCTGCCAGCCTCTCACTAGTACTAGTCACTTGATTTAAACACTTCACCATGTCATCGCAACTGGATGATATCCAATTGGCCCAGAGGAACCTCGAGGAGTGCTTCCTTAAGAAGATGGGTGAGCTTGAGGCACAGATCCAATGTGCTGGACCCGCAAAGGACACCGTGGCAAAGATTGCTGAAGAGTTCCGGTCATTTCGTGAGCTTATGTTCGGTGTGCTGGGACTTCTTAGGAAGCAGATCTTGGAGTGTTCAAGAGCGGTTGATGGATTGGAGACAAGATCTCGTCGGAAAGCTCTCATTTTCACCGGGTTTGCTGAAGCTGACAAAGAGGATTGCAAGGCTCTCATTTTAGACGTTCTGAAGAACAAACTGGCACTGCCTGACATCACTGCATCTTCCATCAAAGTGTGTCACAGACTTGGAACGTCAAGCAAGGGACCAACAATTAGCAGACCTATATTGGTAAGGTTCTCCAATGTTGATATGAAATCCTCTGTTTGGAAAGCAAAGGCAGCACTGAAGGGCTCCCCGGTCACAGTCAAGGAGTTCTTGACTAGGTCCAGGCAAACTGTGTTCAGCAGGGCGCGCCTGCACTTCGGGATGCCGGCGTGCTGGACTCAGGACGGGGTTATTGTCATCAGATCCCCCGATGGAACACGGCATAAAATTTGTTCTATGGAGGAACTCAATCCCTTGTTGGCGAAGTACCCAAAGAAGACCGGAGAATCTTCTTCTGTTGGAACTGGAGGCAAGCCTGATAGTGGAGTGCGTAAATAATTGTATTTTATTTTTGTATTACATATCTTATTTTAGTCTCTTTTTGTGCTTGGGACGTCAGTTCACGTAAATATTATTGTTATCGTACACGTCTACCTGCTTACTATTTCTTATTTTCACCTCAAAACTATTTAAATCATATTTTGTTTGTAATTATTTGTCGTTTTGCTTGTGTTTGTAAAATAGTGTTTCGTCATTAGTTGTCACTGTCACCTGTCAATCTTTTGACGTACCATTTTCTTTGTTACACGTTTCGTAAATTACGTTCCGTTTGCTAATGTAACTTTGTCATGTATCATTTTGTTTGCGTTTTTCATAATATTTTGTGTTTATGTTTGTGATGCTGTTACCTCTTCCTGCTTTGAATTAATTGTTTTTTAATACTTCTAATGTACAGTACTACAGGGATCTTTTGGCGCCTTGATGATTTGTGAAAATAAGATGCATTAGTTCCGATTTTGGCCACGTGCCAAAAGATCCATGTATAACTACACTGGTGCTGCTGGTGGGTGGTGCATAGATAGTGGTGTTGCACCTAAAGCGAAAGCAATTTTAGCTATAGTTTATTTGCATATTTATCAGTTATTTATATTTATATTATTTTTATTTTATGTTATCTGATGATGATTCTTTTTACTCTGCCATTGATTCCTCTAGCTCATCCGCTAATGCAAGTTTTAGCTCCTTGACTGACACCCTTGGTGACTTTGTGCGTCGGAACTTCAGTCAACAGAAAGGTCATTTGTTTAATGTCTGTCATATAAATGCGCAAAGTGTACCAAGTCACTACAGTGATCTGTTGGACACCTTTACCGACGCCAATGCCCATGCCGTTCTGGTTTCTGAGAGTTGGCTCAAACCTCATCTTCTCTCCACCAACTACTCTCTCCCAGGTTTCACTCTTATCCGAAATGATAGAATCGGAAAGGGAGGGGGTGGTGTAGCTATCTATCTTCGTAGCGATTTCCCATTCAAAATCATTACCTCATCCCCCGCACAATATCATGCTTCCGCCGAATACCTCTTTTTGGAGGTCTACGTCAAAGGCGTTAAGACCCTTCTTGGTGTTGTTCATTGTCCACCCGCCGTTGACTATTTTTCTGAACTTGAATTGGCGCTGGAATCCGTAGGATCAGAGTATGCACATTGCGTCATCATGGGCGATTTCAACACCGACCTTGCTCACCACAACCCCCGATCCCGTAAACTCCTTCACATCACTGAGTCCGTTAGTCTCCATATACTTTCACTGCAACCTACCCATTTCAATATTTCAGGTGATGATACTTGGCTCGACTTAATCCTTACATCCACTCCCTCTCTTGTTTCCTCTCATGGTCAGTGTCCCGCTCCTGGATTTTCCCATCATGACCTCATTTTCCTCTCGTATGTCCTAAAACCGCCTAAACCTGTCCCAAAAGTACTGCACATGCGATGTTTTGCACGCATGGACGTTGAGAAGCTTCGTCAGGATGCGTCAGACCTCAGTTGGGAACACCTGGCAGCGGCGACAACTGTAGACGAAAAACTGCGTATTTTCGATCGGACGGTGCTTGCTCTCTACGATAAACACGCTCCTGTTAAGTCGATTAAACTTCGGCGTCCCCCTGCTCCTTGGATGACGACAGGAGTTCGAATTGCTATGAGGCGCAGAGATCGGGCCTTTCGTAAATTTAAAAGGGATCGTAGTGAGGAAAACCGGAACTTTTTCAAAGCTTCTAGAAATCGGTGTAATCAGATGATACGCAACGCTAAACGCCGCCATATTCTCGAGAATATATCTTCTTCTTCACCTGCTGATATCTGGAAGTTCCTTGGCACTCTCGGTATTGGCAGACCACGTCATGTGGATTTTCCTAAAACAATTGGCCTTAATGATATCAACCGTCACTTCACAACCACTTGTCATTTGGATTCCCAGATGTTATCTCAGACGGTTGATTACATTACTGGCCTACCCAGTCCCATCATAGAACCATTTCACTTCTCTCCGGTCACCTCGGCCGAAATTAAAACGATCATCTTGTCCATCAAATCCAAGGCTATGGGCCATGACGGCATCAGTCGTAGTATGATCGTTTGGATCCTTGATATCCTTCTACCTCCGATTACCCATATCATCAACTTTTCTCTTGATTCCGGACAATTCCCATCCCTGTGGCGTATGGCCTATGTACGTCCACTCCCAAAAATTTCAAATCCCTCTCTACCCAGTCACTTTCGACCCATTTCCATTCTCCCATTCCTGTCTAAAGTGCTCGAAGCCTGCGTACACAAGCAGTTTACAAGGTTTGTTCACCGGAACAACCTTGTTAGCTCTTTTCAGTCTGGCTTCAGGCCCGGGCACAGTACAGCCTCCGCTCTCCTTAAAGTGACTGGTGACGTTAGAGAAGCGATGGAGGATATTAAGGTTACCGTTTTGGTATTAATTGATTTCTCCAATGCCTTTAACGCTGTCAGTCACGATATTCTCCTTTCTATCCTCTCTCATCTTATGGTTTCGCCCGAGGCTCTCGAGTGGTTCTCTTCTTATCTTCGGGGACGTCAGCAGTCGGTTCGCGTTGATGAGCGCTCGTCGAGTTGGCGTGACCTGGATGCTGGTGTTCCGCAAGGCGGTATTCTCTCTCCATTGTTATTTTCCATCTTCATTAATTTTATAACTCATTGTCTTCGGTGTTCGTATCATCTTTATGCCGATGATCTTCAATTATATACAGCTGGGCGGGTTGAAGATTTGTCGGAAGCTATAGCTGATGTAAACAGAGATTTAGATGCCATCAAAACGTGGTCTGATAGTTTTGGGGTGTCAGTAAACCCCTCAAAGTGTCAGGCCATTGTAATTGGGAGCTCACGCATGATTGGTAGGGTGACGCTTAGCTCTCTTCCTCCTCTTATTTTCAATGGTAACGTCATACCCTTTACCTCTACTGTGAAAGATCTCGGTTTGCATCTTGACTTGACGCTTGGCTGGCAACGCCAGGTCTCTAGTGTTAGTCAAAGGGTCAACGGTACTCTGCGATCTCTGTATCGTCTGAGAAACTTTTTACCTGCTAAGACGAAAACTATGCTTGTGCAGACTTTGATTTTCCCTATAATCGACTATGGTGACGTATGCTACTTTGACCTGAATTCAGTTTTGCTGGATAAGCTCGACAGACTGCTCAACAATTGTATCCGGTTCATATTCAACCTCAGGAAATATGATCATGTGTCGAGCTATAGGTCTGAGCTCAAATGGATGTCCATTCGCCAAAGAAGGAGTTTGCGCGCTTTGACCACGCTTTTCTCCCTTCTTAACTCTCCCACTCCTCCTTCTTATCTCATGTCTCACTTCCAATATCTATGTTCGTCACACACTAAGAATCTGCGTTCTTCTAACAATCTTCTCTTACTTTGTCCTTCTCATACTTCTGACTTTGTTCATTCTTCCTTTCATATTCAGTCCATTCTTCTATGGAATGCGCTTCCTCTTGATATCAGGACGGCGACCAGTCGGTATGCATTTAAGCGGAAACTACAGAGTTTTTTATCAAAATAAATAGAGTAGAGTCATCTCAACACCTCTCCCTTGAATTTGTATAATGTATATATATAATATAGGTATATATTTTATTAAATATGTATGTATGTGTGTGTAATATAATTATTTATAATGATATATTTTAATAAAAAATGATTTTTCTTTGTTCCTCTCAAACAGAGCACCTGCCATCTAATCTCTTCACTACCCTTGGTTGACTGGTAGAGAATGCCTAAGGCATTAAGTCCGCCTTTGTACTTTTATAAGTGTGAAAAGTTTAAATAAATAAATAAATAAATACTTTAGCCACAGGAAATTATTTTTCATTTTCTTATTTTTCAACATCATGTAGATCTGAGTCCGTAATAATAGGTAAACATTGTAAGGTCAAGAACCTGTGCAAAACGTACGATTCTATCCTCTACGTCTCAATATGCTTGAGAGACAGAGAAAGGTGTCATACGATTCCACTCTGACGCACCCCGCCCAGTCCCACAAAATATACTACAATTAGAAAGAAAAAGAAATATTACTTACGCAAATTATGCATTAGTGGTGCATAGACAATTGCGAGTGTGTGCGGAATTTTTTCGGCAGTCTCGGGACTCGGTCACAGTCAGTGCAGCGGCGCCCTTTGAGGAGCGCACACTACTACTTTTTTTATCACGAGACGAGCCGCGCGCGCATTGCTGTGATTTTGCGAAAAAAATTAGTTGTTATTTGTGATTAAAGACGATTTAGTGTGACTTATTGTTCAGTGTTAGTTTAATATTAGTTAGTTAATTAGGTATCGATGTCGCTTGTGCATAATGAACAACGGTGAAAACCTTGAAAATTTATAAATTTGACTATTGATGTAAATTCTGATTGTGATGTGATATTATGTGATTAATTATTCAACCAGTGATCTTTTAATTAACAACGCGCAACTTAGTGAGTTTATGCCGCTAATTTGTTGTTCTCCGACTAAACTACCTACCCACGTCCACCTACGCCCCGCACCGCAGCGCAGGCGCCGCCCCCCGCCGCGACCCGCATCGGGCCGCGCAACAGGTTAGTGACCTTTCGTAGATAAAGCGTGTTTACTTTTTATGCAGTCGATTCTGCTATTTATTTTGTTTGAAAATTGCAATTTTACAATTTTCCACTAACTACTAATCTTCGTATTTTAAAATGTTTCTATGGACTAGTACTGTGCTCGTTTTAATTTAATGTCGTAAGTCCAGATCCACATTGTATGTATAAGCTTTTCTTTAAATAAACAATTAAATTTAAAAAAAAAAAAAAAACTCCCTAGTACGCTGCAAGAGAATACCGCCAACACCTATTCTACTAGCGTCCGTATGAAGTTCGGTCTCTGCTAAGGGGTCGTAAATGGCCAGTACGGGTCTATCTACAAGCTTGGCCTTCAGAACTTGGAATGCTTCTTGTTGATCGTTTGACCATTCCCACACTGCATTCTTTTTCAGCAATTTAGTGATAGGGTGAGCTAGCTGTGCAAACCCTTGTATAAACTTCCTAAAATAGCTAACAAGCCCTAGAAATTGGCGCACCCCGTGCACATTTTCTGGCCGGGGAAAATCGACTACACTCTGAATTTTCGCATTTCCTGGGCGCATACCTACTGAACTGATTTCAAAACCTAAGTAATCTATCGTGTTTTGTAGAAAACGACACTTAGGTAAATTTAACTTAAGATTTGCCTTACGTAATAAAGCAAGCACTTCCTCTAACCGATCTAAGCATTCAGTCGGATTCCTAGCAAAAATTAACACATCATCGATGTAAACCGAGCTGAACCAAGGACATGGTTCATCATACGCTGAAATACAGCAGGCGCATTTGCCAGGTCGAACGGCATACGATTGTACTCGTATTGACCGTCCGGCGTGACAAACGCCGTCAAATGTTTGCTGTCTTCAGATATAGGCACCTGATAATAACCAGACATCAGATCAAGTGTAACGAACCATGCCTGTCCAGATAACCTTGCTATCTCATCCTCGATGACAGGTATGGGATATCTCTCTTTTACAGTAATCGAATTCAGTAAACGGTAATCTACACACATACGAACGCCACCCTCGACTGGAATAGTTGGACTAGCATAGTTGGACACTGATTCCCGAATGATCCCTGCCTGTAACATGTCATCTACCATTCTTCGAACCTTTTCGCGTTCATAGTAAGACAGACGGTAGGGTCGATAAACTACCGGACGTTGACTACTCAACTCGATCCTCATCTCGGAAACATTAGTGCAGCCTAAATCAACTAAATCGTAAGAAAAACACTCCTCGTGACGTCGAAGGAGTTCTATGAGCTTGGCCCTATCATTATCCGATACAGCAACACCCACGCGTATTTGACTCTCATCTAACCGTTTGGCCGAAGACACTCCAGTTAGCTGGTCTGAATCCGGAGATTCAGTGTTCTCAAGATTCTGTTTACTACTTGTACCTTTTCGGCACGAGCAAACACAAAATTGTCCTGAAGCCAACATGGTACTGAACAAGGCGTCACTGTAACAAATAGTGAACCATGCTTCACCTCATAAACACCACCACAAACTAAGAACTGTTTGTTTGGCTTCCCTACAATTCTAGTATCTAACACTACGCTACCAGTAAACAATGTCTCTATCTTAGCCCTTATGCTCGCAGTACCATAAATACGACATGACCTATTACCCTTACCCTTTCTAAGTGTTCTTTATGCTCATATAGATCTGGTAACTCGTTTCCGATGTGCAAAAACTGTAGTTTGTTCGCGTTTTTATAAACAACAATGTGTGGCTGCTCTGAGTAACTCTGACCAACAAGCATCGGCTTCTCCAGCAAGTTATCATCTACAATCCTACACGAAACAGTAGCTGCTACACCATCAATGATAACCCTCAGCTTTGCAGAACACATGGATTGCAAGAGGCTGTTGCCAAAACCCTTCATCGTCGACGGAGTGTGGTCATGACCAAACCCAAGATTTAAAAAATCTGATTGTCGTATAAGTGTGACTTCACTGCCAAGGTCAACGAATGCTTCCAGAAGAAAACCATTTACATTCACAGTTTTCATAAATTTTCCACTAGGACAAGAACTGGAGATGCGCATGGCCCTTGCCACTGGGTCAGCCTTCGTTGGCCCTGTATCTTGTTTGTATCTACAGATTTCAGGCTTATGGCCCACCTTGTTGCAATTACTAAACTTAATCAAGGGTTTTGGGCACCTAGAATACGGATGCCCTTTCTCCTTACAATTGTAACAATACAAGTACGGATTTATCTTCGAATTCATCTTATTATTTTGTTTGTCATCTACTGCATTAATATTCCTATCTCTAAACGGTGGTTGTTGTATAGAAAGTTCTTTATTATTGCTTATCAAGAATTTCAAAAGCTGGTCCGGTCGCTCACAACGTAGTGCCAAGGCACTCGACCTAATAGTCCTATCACCGATACCGTGAATGATGCAATCAACAGCCCGCTTATCCGTTATTTCACACTGATTTAGTAGCGCCAGCTTTTCGTAGTAATATAGCTCGATGGATTCGTTAGGCCTACTCTTTCGTTTCAACATGTCTTCTAAAATTTGGCCGTAATTTTGATCAGAGGGGAAAGCATCCATTAATTTTACCTGCCACTCTGCCCAAGTAAACAATATCGTGTTGAGGCTTTCGTACCAAGTTTTACCTAAGCCAGTCAGCTTTTGCATAGCAAAATGAACCGCAGTCTTCTCGTCCCAGTCATAAACCTTTGCACATTCGTTGACTTTTTTGAGCCATATATCTATACGTTGATTTTTTTCGGAAGGATTAAATTCTGGAATCATATTTTTATGATCCTAACTTCTATTAGATACGGTGCTCTGGTTTTGAGGCTGCGATGGTAAGACATCTTTAATGGATTGTATTATTTGCATTAAATCTTTAGAAGAAAAGGTGACCTTTTGGTGTGATGATCCGTGCTCGTAGCACCTCGATATTTTCTGTTGCGACTACCCGGCAGCCCTCTGCGATTTCGCTCCCGGCTCGTTCCCACTTCAGGTGAGTCCCGGCGCTCACTCCGTCGCCGTTGCTCGATGTCACGTTCCTTTTGTAGATCGATCTTCATCTAGCGAATCCGCTCCTGCTCCCGCAACAAAGCTTGTTCTTGTTCCAGCAGTCGCCGACTACGGCTGCGGCTTCTCTGGCGTGCGCTCAACTGGCTGTGCCTGGAGCGCGAGCGTTTACGCCGAGGAGTATCCAAGCTCCGATGAGTTCCATTTCTGCCGTCCCTTTCCTGAAACTCGTCACCAAATAAGGAAGCGTCAATACCTAAATTATAAAACGAAGAAAATAAATAGCTAATTATCTCGAGAACGGTGCGTCCTAGGGCAAAAATAATGACATTTTTCACCCCCTCTGAGAAACCCCACACTCGTGGGTAGCATACTATATAAACCAATAAACCATGAAATTCCATTGGGTTCTCTATTCTTGGTACCCTACTATCAATTATTGTATCGTCTATATACAAGTTGAAAGTTAAGTTACACCAGTTATATACCTGCCGTTTTGCAACCTCGTTGTATAAACCGTTGGGATTAATCAGGTAGAAAATTTCAACGGTCGTTTAGATTAAAACTCGTATGATCCATGAATACTATACCCCACGTGATAAAACCAACTATTTAAATAGAAAATTAAAACCAGGAATTTGATCTGATTTGACAACGGTTCTGCCGTGGGAATTTAAAATTATCATTATGGTGGAAGACTAGAAGTTTAACGTAGAGAATTAAATATGAAAAGCACAAATAACGGATTATTATGTTTATTCGTATTTTTATAATAATAATTTAAGTTGGTACCTAAGTATAAAGAAAAATAAATCGTAGGCGTATACTTACGGATCTTAATCCCACTTGAAGGTTAACTGGCTATTTTTGAGATATCCTATATCTCAGGATATCTCAAAAATAGCCAGTTAACCTTCAAAACTTATTTATTATTCTCAGAATTTATCAAACTTATTTCTTAAAATTAACTTATCAAAAACTTATAAAATTAATCCCCACAGTACAGCAATACTACGACTGCTCGCTGTCAACTCCCATCGAAAAGTGCTCGATTTCTCCCAAGTCAACGCAGCTGTCGCCACCAGTGTGGCCAGTGCAATCCATTCAATCTCCTGATTTTATTTTGATACGCATTTTCGCCGTCAGTATGGCCAGTAAAAACATTTAAATCATAAAATGATTTGAATAGTAGATTTTATACCGTGTAGTTTTCGTTGAATTAATAGAACCTTACAAATGGAGTGTCAGTGGCTGACCATTGGAAAGTCGTATATTGACGTTAATAAATTACCGAACTTGTCAAAATCAACAATTATGAAATCAATGATAGACCATTCTGACACTATTGTAATAGCAGACTTGAAGCCCTGTACCCTAACTACGTAATACACGATTAATCGGAATTTGAATCGTTTTGAAACTAATTGCAAATCCATTGCTTCAGTTCGAAAAAAAAACGGAACAACATAGGTAAATAACGCAATTAATGTTGTTGAACTGTCAAAATGAAACCAATTTTTGCGTTGCGTAATTAGATAGCTGGCTGCCTAACGTGCAATGGATTGCTGGGAAGTTAGAAAGTAGTAGATTGGTATAAACCAGTTTATTAATTCAAATTATAGACCTATATCTGTGCTGCCAGCATTGAGTAAAATATATGAAAAAATCATGCTAGACCAGATGTTGTCACATTTTAATTCAAATGGGATTTTACATAGTTACCAGTTTGGTTTCACGAAAGGTAGGTCGACGACTGACGCTGGAGTAAAACTCATCAGTCACATTTTGGAATCCTGGGAGAAGTCCCAGGATGCAATTGGCATTTTCTGTGACCTCTCAAAAGCGTTTGACTGCGTTGACCACAAAACACTGATCTGTAAATTACACCACTACGGAATTCGTGGGCAAGCTGGTGATCTTGTTCTTTCCTATCTATCAAACAGGCAGCAAAAAGTAAACATTAACCGGGCGACATCCTTGGGGTCTCTACTTAAGATGGGCGTGCCTCAAGGATCAATTCTTGGCCCTTTTCTATTCCTAGTTTATATTAATGACCTTCCTTACATGATGGCTAACTAATCAGACATAATTCTATTCGCTGATGACACTACTCTTATTTTTAAAATTGATAGAAAAGATCAGCAGTTCTTTCGAAATGGTTCGCAGCTAATAATCTTTTACTTTATGCGAACAAAACTAAATGTCTTAAGTTCTCATTACCAAATGTACCTCAAGTAGGTCTAAATTTAAAACTTGATGGTAAGAAACTAGAAGCTATTACGGAAACCGTATTTCTAGGAATTACTTTAGATTCGAGATTGCAATGGGGCGCCCACATTAGAGTTCTTTCAGGTAGATTAAGTTCGGCTGCATATGCAGTAAGAAAAATAAGGCAGATGACTGATGTAGCCACAGCTAGGTTAGTATACTTTGCTTATTTCCACAGTATTATGTCTAATGGCGTTTTGCTGTGGGGATCGGCAGCTGACGTAGATTCCATTTTTATTTTACAAAAGAGGGCTATTCGCGCTATCTATAAAATGGGTCCTCGTGAGTCCCTTAGAAATAAATTCAAAGAAATTGATATACTAACTCAGCCTTCTCTTTATATCTTAGAAAGTATTTTGTATGTTCGGAAAAACTTAGGACTTTTCAAAATTAGAAGCGATATCCATAATATAAATACACGTAGAAAACATGAAATTGTGATACCCAAATTTAGGTTAGCTAAAACTAGTAAGTCATTTGTTATAAACAGTATTCGATTTTATAACAAGTTGCCAAAGTCGGTTACAGAACTTAGTGATGGAAAGTTCAAAACCCTCATTAAACGTGTCCTTATCAAAAAAGCATATTATAAGAGTTGAAGACAAGGAAGTTTGGCAATAATTCCTTCTGCACATGTGGCTTCCCTGGTACCTCAATAACGGCATTACTATGTAATTATGTCTATTAACTGCTCCCAAATTAAGATGATTATTTGATTTTACCTATTTTTCTTTTTTTTCATTTACGTATTTTTTTGACATAATCTTTTCATTATTTGACATTATATAACTTCACTATAATATATTTTTTACAGATTTGTTACAGCTTTAGTGGCAGTCATGCCATTTAGTTTAAATAGGTTTTTAATTGTTTTTTTTTATATAGATTCTCTTTTATATTTTGTGAATGTGAGAACGTTGTAGGCATAACCGACTTTTAGATCTGTCGATCGTTTTCTATCTTGCTAAGTACCTGGTACTTGTTGATAGGCCTACAGTGTCCTCTCATACCTATAAACACTGTAACTCGAAAAGATTGTAAATACCATTTATTTTTAAAAGAGTAACCGTGGAGTTTCTTGCCGGCTCTTCTCCATAGGAAACGACCAATTGTAACCGTGCACCTAGCTTCTGACGTTTCATAAGTGCCCTTGTAGGTTTATGTGAAATAAAATATTTTGAATTGAATTGAAAAAAAAAAAAAACAATTTGCAAACCTTTGCCAGCATTATTGACTGTTTCATCGGCACCTCTAAATATTTTTGAACGTTTCTACAGACGCCAAGCACGTCAACATACTACCATCTGTCAAATTTCCTTAATAGATTTTCAACTTTATCTCTAAAATATAATGTTCAAAGTTGATTGGGAAAATTTGTCAGTTTCGGGTAGATTGATGTGCCAGCGTCTGTACAGTCCGATTCAAACTTAATGGCGGCTCGGAACATGAGGCGAGACGCTGCGCAGTAACAAATTCATGGGTCAGCGGGGGTGAGGGGTGCGGTACTGCGCAGCAAGCAGCTAACTTCCGAGCCGCCATTAACTTTGAATCGAACTATACCTCGTTAGATAGCTGATTTAACGAAGATGTCTTGCCCGTAATTTGTACCCTTAATGCTAAGTAAAATTTTAAGTTAACTGGTGCCAGATTTCAGACCCCAGCACGTCAACCTACCCGAAACTGTAAAATTTTCCCAATAAACTTTGAATCTTACACTTTGGTGATAAAGTTGAAAATCTATTAAAGAAATTTGACAGATTGTAATTAGGTTGATGTGCTGGCGTCTGTGCATTTAGGAATACACTGTGCAAACTATCGGTGTTATAGTTCGATTCAAACTTAATGGCGGCTCGGAAGTTAGTTGCTCGCTGCGCAGTACCGCACCCCTCACCCCCGCTGACCCATGAATTCGTTACTGCGCAGCGACTCGCCTCATGTTCCGAGCCGCCATTAAGTTTGAATCGTGCTGTAACTTCGTAAGTCGCAGACGTGACCTTGGGCTGTCCTTGAGCGTTCGGTCGTCTGATGCACGGTTTTGATGGACGGCTGGAGCTGTGAACAATGTGCACTCTCATCGGTCGCGACTGTTAATTGCGAACTTATAACTGATAATTTGTTCCCAGCTTTAGCAGATGGTTTCGACTGTCATTCGAAGATCCCCATAAACAGGGTGACCTGTAATTTGACGTAACTATTCCTTCCAGGACGTGAAAGTGTGACCCATTTACAACAATTAAGCACCCCATAATAAAGCCTAGGCGGAAACAGTAGCGGCGTTAGGGTAGGGCCCCTTTGTAGCCCATCGCTCATAGTTCGAGGTCTACTTACTCGTAAATTCCCTAAATAAAGCGAAAAAATCTTTATAAGACAGATATGTGCCTAAGATGTTAAAATATAAGATACTATGGACCCCGAAGAAATACATAGATTACCTACTTTTAATGCGGGAAAATGATTGTCTAATTCCCATTCCCGTCCATCCCATCCATAGATCCCATCCATACGTTGATTTTTCAACTGTCTTTTGGACACTACATTAATGTCAGCCAATGAAAGGTTCGAACAGTTAAATGAGTGAGTACTCGGAATCTTGGTCTTTTTTGTACAATAAACAGATTTCGGAAAAACCCGATCTTGTCAAACTCTGTCGGATTCTTGGTATTTTTGTACAATAAACAGATTTCGGAAAAACCCGATTTTGTCAAACTCTGTGGTGATCTCCAATTAAAATTAACTGTAGACTCTAAATCAGACATATATGGTTGTTTGTTGTGTGATGAACTCGTAAGTCTGAAATCCTTTTTGCCTGATCAGAATGTGGTTACTCTTAATTTTGTTTTAAATTTTATCAAAGATTTCAACTTGCAAGAACTGTTTAAATGTATGGATGGCATTGCGAATACTATTGACTATATCTGTAACGGTTGCTAGTGGGGAGAGGAGTTTTTCGAAGCTGAAGCTGATAAAAACCTATCTTCGATCAACAATATCTCAATCTACATAGATTGACAAACTTAGCAACTATGTCAATTGAAAACGAAATTGCTGAAAACATCGACTTTGATAACCTTAGAAGAGTTCGCTGATAGTAAGGCCAGAAAAGTATTATTCCTATTAAACGGTTATTTTTTATAATAAATACCTAATTATTTCTTTTAATAAATGGTTATTTCATTATATCCTTTCCCTTTTCTCGTATAGGTTTGAATTGCAGTGTGTTGGAGGCGCCGTAGAAATATCGTCCAGGGTAGTGTTAAAAACCGGCACTGGGCGGAAATACCGGCTCCACTTCGTTTCTCTCCCCAATCGTGCGGAGCTTCAGAATTTTATAGTGTGTAGATGTCTTCAAATAAAACGTTTTCCCAAAATTTCACACTGAGCAAACGCCTAGTTTTTGAGGAAAATAATTCTAAAGTTTCAGAAATTTTAACCAATTTACGTAAATTAATTGTCATTTTACCACAGATAATGTACGAGTTTCACTCCTAGGTTGTTCCATTTTAAGTTCAGACAAAGTGACAGCGGACTCTATGGTTTTTTGTATAAATATTGTAAGTTTTTAACTTTCGTTCACTTTTAAATAGTTGCTACCGCAATTAACTTAATTATAAAGTAAATAATATAGTAATTTAAATTTAAAAAATATAGTTTTATTTGTACTATTAAAAGATTGTCTGTAACGAAACGTAATCCAATGTCAGTGAAGCGAGCTCGGGACTTGGGGCACCCCGACACGGACAGGTTAGGTTAGAAGGATCCTTCGTGGTTAATTTTTTTTAAACCACCCAGGAATAGGAGCCCCGCGAAGCGGGGCTCCGTCGACAACGCTTTACTAAAAATAACCTTGATTGTTACAAGGTTTGAGCATATTTTGGGTTGACCTTGACTTTTGATGTGTATGACCTTGACTTTTGGGTGCTGACCTTGACCTTGACGATGTGTTTGACCTTAGTATTGCTTGGAAACTAATTTAGACCCGCCACGTGATCTTCCCCGCCCTTAAATACTCCGGCGATTTTTGGCCATTTTTTTTAAACTTTTCTCGGCACCTATGGTTTTGCTCATTTTGGGGATTTCAAAAATACAATAGAAATGGTCTACTCTATCCAAAAAAAAATACCTACTATAAATAAGAGCTGGGGAGAAAACCGAAGTGCTTCCGAAAACACAACACCACAAATGTATCCTTTCTATGAAATCCTTCAAGAAATTCGTAGATACGTAAAGTCGAAAGTCGGAATGTAAACCAGCAACGCAACCGGGTAACTACAGACCAGAAATAGTTGTATACGGGTACGGGTCGGTGATGTCAATAAATGTTGCAACTTCTGATAATGGATTTCCTATAAATCTGCCACTTTTTCAGTGAAAAACTTTGAAAAAGTCGTAGAAAAAG
Organism: Xanthia togata; assembly: GCA_963853775.1. Classification (NCBI taxonomy): domain Eukaryota; kingdom Metazoa; phylum Arthropoda; class Insecta; order Lepidoptera; family Noctuidae; genus Xanthia; species Xanthia togata. The sequence continues at coordinate 4,170,572 of OY970817.1, read as the reverse complement.
AAAATCATAAATATTAAAAAAAAAACCGCTAAGGTAATAATTATTATTTTAATATGAAGGACATATAATAGATATTTGTTCAGTGACTTATTTTATTTTTATTTATTTAATCCTTTGTTTAAGGGTACGTATAAATTATAATAATTGTTTAAATAAAATAAAAACATAAAAGAAAACATTTACTTTTTAATATAGTAGCTCACTGGTGTTGGAAACAAGGTCCAAGCTACCGGCGCACAGTGGGATGAAAATCGATTCTCATAGACATATAATACTTTTTTCTCAAATGTCTACTTTTATGACTTGGAAATGTTTTGGGAGACTAAATACATGCCTAAAAATATGAAAATTATGGAATAGCATTGGAAACAACGCAAACAGATTTTTTCATTAAAAATTACTATTGAGCTGGCAGATTCGAGTCGCCGAAGAGCACGGACCCTCCCAACTGTGCTCCGCAATTTTTTCATTATAAGTTTATTGAAATGTGCACTCCAGATGTTGCGTTACAAGCCGGGCATCGAAATCAAAGTGTTTTTTTTGTGTTTTGCTGTGGTTGTAACTTTATATCGCCAAAAATACATTCAAATAGTACAAAAGTGGGTGTAATAACCGTTTATGATCTCAGGCTAGAGATCTAGTGCCTAAGTACGAGGGAATAACTGCCACAGGACCCAATTGCAAGCTGCCTGGTGAGACCTTTCCATATATTTCAGGAATCCGTTAATGAGTTCCGCTTAAAGTCTAGAGTGGGTCTCATTATAAATCCATAGATCTTTTATGCTGTATTTACAATTTATTCGACTAACTTTCAACTATAATATGCGTATGATATTTGTGTAGTGCCCAAAATGTGTTGCGAGTGCGCATTCTTTTGTTAGACATTTGGTGTGAGTCGAGGGTCGCAGGTAGCTAGCTGTTGACCAACAAAGAAATACTTTTAGTTTTAGTGCTCTTGACTCTGACATTGGCATTTGAAACCTATAACTTTGAAGGCAAGTGTTGTTTTGTGTGTGGTGGTAAAGTTATTTTTGTGATGAAGTGTTCAAGTTTACATATTTTAATAATTGTGAAGTTAAAGACGGCTGAAGAATGAGATAAGATCAAGAAGGCTGCTAGCGAGATTTACGAGAAACCAGAAACAGATAGTAACCAGAAGAAGACAATGGAAACAGCAATGTGTAACACAACATAGCCGTGACATAGAAAAGAGTCAAAAAAGCAGTTAACACCGCCAAAATATACACCGGTGAAGCTGGACATAAACCAATCTGGCGGCGACGTCGTTAAAAGATGCCAATCCATACATAACTATCACCCATCTCTCCACTAGTCCATTGCCTACTCAAGGATGCATATCCGGTATGGCTCGCATCCGTCCATATCCTTTTGGCACGGTCTTCCTTACCATTACCGCGTCCCGCGGTCTACTCCCTGATATGTAATGGCCTTTGTAGCACCATGCACATGAGGCTCCAAGGGCTAATGCAAATCTTGGGGTTCATTCGATTTATCGAGTCTGGTTAAACCACGCTGGGATTGGTGCATTTCATTCATAAAAATTACTATTGAGCTGGCATGAAAAAGTCGTTTAACTCTGCCATCGTGCATCGTTGACTGACTGACTGAGACTGATAAAATAATGACGATAAAGATCGTTACATAATTAGGTCTTTGAAACTAAAAAAAATATGATCATGTGGCGTGTTTATACAATGTAGTGGTCGGGCTCATCGTTTAAGTAGTCCGTGTGGATTTTAACAAATATTTTTTGAAAATATTAAATGGAAAGCGATTTTTTTAAGTATCGCGGCACTGGTCGGTTCGGAGAGTATGTCAATTTTTTTAAAATAATTCAAGGTTTAATCACCTGCAAGGAAATTAGGGCCAATTGAACGATGGCGGAGATACGACTTTTTCATGCCAGCTCCATTGTATTTTTTAATGAAAAATTCTGTTTGCGTTGTTTGCAATGCTATTCCGTAATATTGATATTTTTAGGCATGTATTTAGTCTCCCAAAACATTTTCAAGTCATAAAAGTAGATATTTGGGAAAGAAGTATTATATTGTGCCTGTGAGAGTCGATTTTCAGCCCACTGTGCGGCGGTGAGGCGAGAGGAATCAAGCCCTTGATCCAGTAGCTGCCCAAGGAGAGCCACCTCAGGTGTTGGTCGAGACTCTTGGCTGTTAGGGACCATTTAGATAGAGCCAATCCTCAAGACAATCCACTAAGCCAATCCAATAACAGCATCGTGTAAATATGTAGAGACAGTCCACTGCATTGGATTGTCCTCAAACTAATAATTATTGGAAGTTAATATTGGACTGGCCTAGTGAATTGTCTCGAGTACTGGCGCCGTCTAAATGGTCCATTATGCCATTGGCTGTCACGCACGACTATCGGCACAATGATCGCTGAATATGTTCCTTGGTTTTCTTTCTTGATGTGTGGTCGTGAATAGTTGTGAATTGATTTATTTACTAGTTTTATTGTATACTAGCTGTGCCCCGCGATTTCACCCGCATAAGTTTCGACCCCGTAAGAACATTTGGATAAAAAGTATCCTATGTGTTAATCCAGGCTATAAACTATCTGTGTGCCAAATTTTATCCAAATCCGTTCAGTAGTTTTAGCGTGAAGAAGAGACAAACTTACACACTCACAAACTTTCGCCTATATAATATTAGTGGGATATGGTGAAGCATAGAAAAAGAGGATTGTACGTAATCCCAGTGTGCAGAGATGATCGAGTGTAAAGCTATGCCAAAAGGATATAGTTGCTGCTAGCATGGTGTGATGAGCATCGTAAGTTTCTGGGATCTTGCTATTTATAGAAAACCGATATTGACACATTTTTTAGTTTACTATTTCGCCGCGCGTAATTTTGTATACTGCACGCTGTACGTAGTAGGAAAATATTTTTAATTAATGGCAACACTGATTAGGCAGAATAACTTGACACCCTTGTAGAAATTTCTTCATTCATCAAAAAAAGTTACATAAAAGTGAAGTGTACAGTGAAACGTGAAGGACGATTATTTTCAAGTGATTGTAGTTTTTGCTGTAGATATATTTGCAAATTCTATATTTTAATAAGTGCGTTGTGGATGAGTTGTCATCTGTGGACGATATAATAGTTGCAACGAGATGATTATTGAAAATCCTGACGCTTTCAAGTCGTGGTTGACCTCCATATTGGAGCCCCTGTGAGTACATCATCCGCTGCCATATTTTATTATTTACAACTGCGATATTTTATGATTCGCAATTTTTTGGGTATTATATTAATCATTACATTGATTTAGTTTGCGGGGATTTTTCCGTGTTATATGAATAATTAATGAGTAAAAGTATCGGATTTCATTTAGCTTTATTTTATTTTTTGATTTGACGTACACACATGGCGTTTATTTTCGTGATTTCAAACGTTTTTTATGAGAGAACCGTGCTTATATTTTAGCTTGTAGCTTTAATTCGACAAAACGAGGAAATAATTAGATTAAAATGACATTACCATCAAGTTTGCTCAAATTCGCACTTTTGCAGTTGATACTACAATCGTAAACTTATTACCTCGTTGATTTAGATTTTATTAGTATCTTCATTCTATGGAATCGATTCGAACTATCATCAGGTTTTCGTATCATATTATGGAAAATTGACAGCTATATTATTGTAACCTCTATCTTCTTCAATATAAATTACTTGTCTGTAAGACTGACTAAATAATAATTAGTCTAATCGGAGCAGTATGCCAACCACCATAAAACGTATTTATTCATCAGAACACATTTAAGCTTTTAACTAATATAATAAAGCTGGAGAGTTTGTTATCTTGTTGGAATGCACTAATCTTTGGACATACTAGTCGGATTTGAAAAATTGGTCAGTGGGTTGTCTTAGGAATTCTTTTTGCATTTGATAGCCCAATTTTTGAGGAAAGTTATAGGCTACTTAAGGCGAAAGCGTGACAGCCCAGCCGCTACAGCATGTCACAGTCCAGTTACAGTCTCAAATCATATTTTAATCAACATACAACTTAACCATGACCTGCAAATAGCACAAAATACTAAAGACATTTTGAATTTCACGGGCTATCTTAGCGCACGCCCCCTTAAAATCACACTACAACGAATTAACAGAGCGGGCTGTGGATGCAATGCAAAAGTTGCTGGCAGAAGCTATTTGATCAATAAATTGCTTCAGTTTTGTTGAAACTCCTGATGAACCTCTGACCAAACACATCATGCATTCTCTTCGCTCTGTTTATAACCCCTTTTAATCTTTAGCATGAAGATAATAATAAGAAAATGAAGATAAGATATTAATTTCATGATATTTTAGAAGAAAAACATTTAATCACATAACATCATGCCTGTTTTTCTCAAAGGGTTCGGCAGAACTGGAGAAATCTCAGTATACCACCTGTAGTGCACTGAGATTTCGCCAGTTATGTTTAAGTCCCATGTAATAGGGAGCCTATTGCCATCAACTGTCCAAAAATCAAAAACATTTTGCCTGTTCTGGGAATCGAACGCAGGACTAACGAGGCAGGCCAATAGAGATATTAATAATTGGCTATCATCTGGTTTTGGGGAAATATTAAAGCAATGGTAATTTTTAACACAATTCTTAGTCTTCATTGGCTCTGCTACACTCAAGTTGAGAGGAGGTGCCTTAAAAATTTTCCTATGCTAGAGGAAGACCTAAACTGAAAAATTTAAGTAAATATAATGTTTTTCCAATATATTTTTTTAGTTTAGTGCAATTCTTGGCATACATTTCCATTGACGTCCAACGAGTTGGAGGTTGATATTTTTTTTACAGAAAGGGTACTTTATTATAAGCACTCACGCAAAGTTTCAACACGCGGAGACGTGTACTTTTTGAGACAAAAAATATTGAAAATCAATTTTGTCATTAAATTACTGCGCTATTTTCATTACGAGCTATTAAAATTATAATGTTTAGTGTTTACAGTCTTTGCCGGCTTGTGGAACGAAACGTAAGACAGACGCAAAAACATAGGTTAGGTTCAACTTATGTCACAGAACCGAATTGATTGACCCCGACTCCACCTGGTACGAGTCTGTCCTACCCCTAGAGTGTTTTTATAGAACCGGAGGCACGTAGGGAGAGCAGCCTCCGCCTGCTGTAACAAACCAGGATGGATGCCTGCGGTTTGTTACGCAAGGGCGTAGAGGCTGCTCTTCCCGCAGTGCCGGAGAAGTTGCAGTTTCAAAATAGATACAGAAATCCCTCTGAATCAGTGTCCCTCCTTTTTTTTTTTGATGAAGTGGGTCCCCCTTTCTGTTGGGGGGAACGTCCCTTCCCCCAAGGGGTCCCCTCTGGTTTTTTACACTTATTATTAATTTTAATCCCTAAAATGAGGGAAATTTCCTCAGAATTAAAAATAAAAAAAAACTCAAAAAGGGGGGGGGGCTCCGCAACTTTTCCTTTTAAGGGGGGGTAGTACCCCTCCCTCCCCCTCCCCCCCACCCTCCTCCCATCCTAAATTCGTTGGACGTCAATGGAAATTCGTACCCAATTCTTTCTAGGAAAAGAAGATAGGTGAAAAATAATATGAGATTATTGAACAAAAACGGACTGTGTTCACTAACACACTAAGGGGTTTTATATATACCCGTTACTTAAAGTTAATTGACATTAAATTATCAAAAATACAGTCGCTAATCATTATTTAAGCAACTTTTATAAATGTTGGCCTGCATTTCACTTGTTCTAACATTGTTGTTATGGTGACAGACTTGGATAAGATGGTGGTAGCTATCCAGGCGAACTTAGAACAAGCTCTACCACCAACCAAACCAAGCAGAAAGTTTTGCCCCAGTCTGGGACAGGTGGTCTAAACCACTAGACCACAGGCGGTTAAAGGACCAAGGCGAATTTGTATGTAAGATATACAAATGCATGTCTTTCTACATTGTTCTATTAAGTTGTTGTTGTTTGTTCATTGTTATATTAAGTTTTCGATGCGCAAGCAAACACCAACAACCACTATATCGACATTATATGCTCATCATTGCATAATTCCTACAGAAAACCAATGTGTTTGTCCCAAAATTAAAATGGCAAATACAAAAAAATACCTTGGTGTTATAATAGATGAAACACTTTCGTTCAAACAACAAATACAAGCATTAAATAATAGAATTCGCAAGTTAATATTTGTTTTTAAAAAGTTACACTATATTGCTGATCCAAAACTAATTAGACAAGTTTACTTTGCGCTGTGTCAATCAATATTAACCTACTGTATTACCTCATGGGGTGGAGCGGGTAAAACAATGTTACTAACCATTGAGAGAGCTCAAAGGGCGATCCTCAAAGTGTCTACTTTACATCTAGAATTAATTTTTCCTTAATTGCAATTAATGTAAATCATTATCTTACTATAGACTTGAATAAAATTTTTATTTATTTTTATTTTCATTTTATGCATAATTTCAAAATGAATGATGTAACAAATATTTTGTATCAAATTTTTTATTTAAAAGAGTGTCTGTGGAGTTTCTTGCCCGTTCTTCTCCAAGGTACCTACTACGCTTTGGAATGGGCAACTAACTTCATATTTCTGACTGACCGAATTCTTTACAGTTCAAAAGTGCCTGTAAATGGTTTAATTGAAATAAATGCTTTAAGTTTGAGTTTGAGGGGTAATATTTGAACCTACGGGTCCGATTCAGCAAAATTCTTTCACTATTCAATTCAATTCAATTCAAATTCTTTATTGCAATCCATAATGTACATATACAGGTGTTAAAATACAATTAGAAGAAACAATTATGGACCCTGTCGGGCACAGCAAAAATTATAAAAATAGGTAGGAGAGAGGAAGAGCGCTTTTATCAACTTTCCATAACACTAAAACAATTAAAATAGGTAGACTTTTTCGTTGTAATTTTATCATTAGAAATTTATAATTATATTTGATTTTATCATTCATTTCTTTATTCTATCTATTTATAATTTGTAGTATTATTATATTTCAGTTATATTAATTTTATTTAATGGGTGCATTTTTATTATTTCAACCGTTTAATTCCGTAAGACTAAAGTAAATTGGAAATTAGTAGATTATTTTATTATATTTATATATTGTTGCTTTTTATTAAAATAAATTATTTATTTTTATTATTGTATTTGGTATATAACTCTCAATTATTTATTTATGTATTTATAATTTGTAACATTTACTAACGCGAAACTTCAGTATTGCTGTCATAGAAATCTTTTACGTTAAAACAAGGAATAGGCTAGTATACCATATTTGTTTATTACACAAAACCCTTAATAAAAGTAGTTTTCCAGCTAAAATACATTTTCTCTAATTTCACAGGCAGAGCCGCATGCATAGCTTTTACGTATTCTATTTTTATAACACTTGGGTGGTTTAATCATCTACATCTAACTGTTGTTGCAACAGTTTAAAAATAAACGAGTAATGTTTAATTATAACCTATGTGTTGGTCTTACAGAAATAGAATTTAAATGTCTCGAAGAATTTATTTAGAATATCTGACATAAGATTGGTAATGTCTTGAGATGTAAACTTTTTGGAGGATAAGGGTCAGTTCACACCGAGTCGTGACGCGACGACGCGACGATGCTTGATCAGGCCAGTGGTTTGGCACTACCACTACGCCACCCTATATAGTGGTAACGGTCGTAGTTTCGAACATGCGCTTTAAACTTTGTGTAAATTATTTCATCACCACTGCTCTCAAAACGGTGAAGGAAAATATCTTGAGGAAACCGATATGTCCTAGAACCAAAAATTCGACTACATGTGACATTACCAACCCGCACTGGGCTTGCCTGGTGGGTTACGGCCAACTCCCTCTCACAGGGAGGAGGGTTGTGGCCCAGCAGTAGGTACATTACTATTATACTATTATTAGCTACTGATACTACCAGTAGTAGATAGTGGTCTGCAGATAACCAACTTTGTAATAATATGTTTTATCTTATCTCCTTAAAGGCTATTAGATATCAGTTCCTTTGAATGTTACATAAAAATATGCTGACATAATGTTTTATTGATAGAATTGTTAGTTTCATTTTCATTTCATTTTTATCATTTATTCTCTCTTAACACAGCTGACTTAAAGTTAATGCGTACAATATAATGTCTCAGCTGTCTTCAGCCTTTGTGAGAGACTGGTGCCTGATGTAGGTTTTTGGGAAAAAACGTGTGTAACAGGTCACCAGGCCCCTTCCAGGCTAGAATTAGCTTTTACCGAGATAACGTGCGAGAGTAGGAGTTAAACAATAATTAGAACAAAATTAAAAACAAAGTTCAAGTTAAACAAAATGAACAACAAAAACATAAGAAGTAACATAAAAACAATAAAAGAAATGCCTACTATAGGTAGGCATTTCAATTGTTATTACTTCTCTTACAAAAGTTGTGTTCTCTTACAAAAATAAACCGACGGTCACCAAATCTTGACGACGTGAATAGCTCTATTGTTCAGGTCCAAGATTGGTTTACGGTAAATAATTTGGTACTAAATAATAAAAAAACCAAATGCATTAGATTTAAATTACCAAATGTTAGAAGTAGCGAATGTGACATCGTATTGAATGGAGAAAAACTGGAATTTATTAATCAAACAGTTTTCCTTGGAATCACGCTAGACGAGAAATTACAATGGGGACCCCATATAACATCTCTCGCGGGGCGGCTAAGCTCGGCCGCTTATGCTGTTAGAAAGATAAGACAGTTAACAGATGTAGAAACCGCGCGTTTGGTCTATTTTAGCTACTTCCACAGTATTATGTCGTATGGCATTTTACTGTGGGGTCGGGCTGCTGACATTGAATCCATCTTTGTTTTACAAAAAAGAGCTGTCAGAGCCATTTATAATCTACGTCGTCGCGAATCTCTCAGGGAACTATTTAAAAAGATTAATATTATGACGGTACCTTGCCAATTCATTTATTCAAATATTATGTATGTGAGAAAAAATCTACATCTTTTTAATAAAATAAGTGATAGACATAATTTTAATACTAGAAATAAAGATAAAATAGATCAACCATTTTTCAGACTATCTAAAGTAAATACATCTTTTATGGGGTACTGTGTTAAATGTTACAACAGAATACCTTGTGATATATTAGAATTAAATGAAAGAAAATTTAAAAATCATATAAAAAGTACACTTTGTAAACAAGCATATTACAAATTAGAGGATTATATCCAAGATAAAAATGCTTGGAAACATGCTGGTCCTGCTCCATAGGACAATTCAGAATCTAGACAAAATCGAACTGGTTGCTAATTTAATTGTATAATTATTATTTTTTATTTTTTTAAACATTTATTTTATTTTATTTTTGTGATTACTTGAACTCACACACTGACTTATTATTATAGTATTACTTATTATAATGTTAGAAATATAGTATAATTTTACAATGTTTGTAAGTATGTGAGCACCATGCATCTATCACATAATTATGTCATTCCTTCATTTTTCATTCTTTTTACCTATCGTGGTATAGTAATCTTATTCTAGGTGCATTGTCTTCACATATAATTATATAATAAGTGTATACAAGATATAATGATTTTTTTTAAAAAGAGTAACGGTGGAGTTTCTTGCCCATTCTTCTCCATACGAAAACTACCTTTTGGAATGGGCGACTAGAATCAGTTTTATTATTTTTTGTAAAGTTTGACGTTCAAAAGTGCCTTTTTTGTGCCTAATTGAAATAAATTATTTGACTTTGACTTTGACTTTGTGGTGTAATGTGTGTGAGTGAGCATGTATCTTGTGTGAAGTGTTAGACTTGTAGGAGATGTATGAGTGAGGGTGACTTATGTTAGTAATAAATACATAACATAAAATATCACACTTGTATTCAACATGTTTTGTGTGATGTTTCGCCAGTGCAAACGAATAGTTAGGGACCGATTAAGTTGAAATTTGGTACACATATTAATTTCTGTGACCTCAACATGGACGTGTAACGTAAGGAAATAAATATTGATCATTAGGGCTTAGGTCGGGGCTGTACGGCGGATGGTCTAATAATTCTATGTTTTCTTGCTCTAAAAACTGTGCGCGGTGTGAGAACTCGCATTGTGATGGAGGATGATGCGGCGGTTGCAGTTCTCTTTACGGAGTTCAGAAATGACCTGTGGCAAACAAATGCTAGCATACCATTCTGCATTAACCGTCCCTCAAGAGGAATAGTCGTAACATGGCCGGTTTTGGAGACAAACGTGGCCAACATTTTTTTGCAACACTCCGTGAACGAACAATTTTTGTTGTCTTTAACCCATTTTCGAACACCCAAACTCGTGACTGGTTTTTTGTTTCTGGTTCGTACGCGTATATCCAGGATTCGTCACCTGATACGATGTTGTATACAGCATTTGAGGATCCTGCGTGGAATCTTTCGAGAGTTCTGACGCACCAAGTAACGCGAGCCGCTTTTTGCTCTTCACAGAGCGAATGCGGTATCCATCGGGAAAACAACTTTTTTACACCTAATTGTTCATGCAAGATTATTTGTATTTGACTCATGCCAATGTCTAAAGTTGCCTGAATTTCGCGGTATGTCACATGTCGATCTTCCTCAATCAGCTTACGCACAGCATCGACGTTTTCTTGGGTGACTGCAGTTTTTGGACGACCTTGACGGGGATCATCACTGAGCTTGACACGTCCACGTTGAAATTACAAAAACACAATTTATCGCTGGTTAGCTGACCAGCGATAAATTGTGGTTTTGCATGGGGCTTCATCACCAAATGCAGAAATCATCCGGTCAACACACTGTTTTTGTGTTAAACCACTTCGAAAGTCATAATAAATCATCGCTCTTGAATTTTCTCGAGTCAATTCCATTTTCTCAACGACTAAACAAGTTTGACAAAACCTCAACCTTAAAATTATTTAAAAAAAAGATTCTTTATTTAGAATCTTTTTTAAAATAAATAAATGGTATTTGATTTTTAAAACCAAGGAGTTTTCAATTAAAAAGATTTTAATATGACAGGAACAGTGGAAATATTCCATTCCCGATACTTTTAGTGCAGCCCTCGTAGATGACGTGCAATTCACTGCAGCTTCGTATGTAAGGACAGTCGAGCCTGTCAGCTATCATCAAAAAAAGAATTGGCGTCGTCAAAAAAAAACGAGTCGAAAAGACGATTTGTCCAAAACACCAGTCTTCGTGAATGATTCCTTACTAATAATTATCTTTTCATTTGTTTCCAGCTGCGATGCCGACCCTGCAGCCCTCGCTAAGTATGTGTACGCTTTGGTTAAAAAGGATAAACCCCTGGACGAGCTCCGGGAGGTGATGGTGGATCAGCTGGATGTCTTTCTCCAGCAGGGTAAGTGTCTGATGATGAAGGCGTTGCATTCTTCATGTAATGTCGCATTTACAGTGTGTCCGGTAAAGAAGGGATAACCTTGAAATAGCATATAATAGGCCATTCTCATAAAGTCAGTTAAATCATTTATTTCAAATAGGCCCTTGTAAGGCACTTTTGAACGTCAAAATGTACAAAAAAAACTGAATTGATTCTAATCGCCCCTTCCAAAAGGTAGTTTTCGGATGGAGAAGAATGGACAAGAAACTCCAATTTTACTCTTTTAAAATGTTTTACAATATTTTATATAGCCTCCCGTCCGTTACAAAGACTCCAGGAGTTCGATAACAATTAAAATTCCATTGTGTCTCATTAGTAGCAGTTGAACTCTTATGTACATTTAGTTATGTAATTATATGCGAAGACGATGCACCTACAATAAAATTACTAATAGGTAAAAAAAAAAAATGAAGCAAAAACAGATACATTAATTATGTGATAGATACATGGTGCTCACATATTTACTAACATTGTAAAAGTAGACGATTTTCCTAAAACTTTACAATTAATAACTTTGTCTAGATTCTAGATTATCCTATGGAGCAGGACCAGCATGTTTCCAAGCATTCTTATCTTGGATATAATCCTCTAATTTGTACTATGCTTGTTTACAAAGTGTAGTTTTAATTTGAGTTTGAAATTTTCTTTCATTTAATTGCAATATATCATGAGGTATTTTATTGTAACATTTAACACAGTGACAAAGATGTATGTACTTTAAATCTGAAAAATGGTTGATCTGTAGAGATCATGTGGTACTTTAGATTTTTAACTAACTTTTTTACCTTATTTTACTTATGGTAAAAAGCAAGCTATGTCGGTATAGTTTAATTTGTAATTTTAAAATTCATACTCGTATTATTTTATCGACAGAAACGAAACCATTTGTGGAGATGCTGTTCAAGGCTCTTGAAAGCAATGATTACTTGAAGCTGGGAAGGGAGGAAAAGAAACTGCCTTCTCCAACACCGGGCGACGCCGAGCCCTCGACAGAACCTGAGATTGAGAACCATGGTAATTAAAAACTAAAATATAATTAATAATACCAGCCTATTAAAGCTTCACCAAATACGAACGCGTACTTGAGCGCTAGCCTGATGCCGCGCTATAACGCCGAATTGTGTTGTACAGGCGCCAGTACGTCAACCTACCCGAAACTGTCGAATTTTCCCAATCAACTTTGAACCATATGCTTTAGTGATAAAGTTGAAAATCTATTAAAGAAATTTGACAGCTTGTAGTAGGCCGACGTGCAGGGGCCCAAATTTGCTATTTTTATAAATTCGGCATTTCAACACGATCCCATTGTCATTTTGCTAATAAAGTTCGTAATCTGCTAAATTCATAATGATCTACATCATTGGTTGATCATTGTATTCCACAAACACGATACTCGTAACGAATTAAAAGAAATGATTGCACAATGACTTTCTCATGGTAGGTCACTGATCAAAGGAACTGTCAAAATTTTAGCAGATTACCGCCTAAGTCAGTCATTCATTTTTCATTATGTACGAGATTACCAATAGATGCCATTTCTTTCAATGGAGTGTGAGTGGCTGACCATTAGAAAGTCATAATGACGCCAATATGTTAGTAGATTACCAAACTTGTCAAAATCAACAATTATGAAATCAATGATAGACCATTCTGACACTATTGTAATAGCAGACTTGAGGCTCTGGTGTCTGTACTATGGCGTGTGTTTAAAAAAGTGAAAAATAAAAATTAAGAAAAAATTTAACCATCTTCAAAAAAAAACACAAAAAAGTGCAAAATAACTTTAATTTTGGAAGTCGGACACAGAAAACGAAAATACAAAACCAAAGACAGGTTCATATATTATTCTCTGTAAAAAGTTTTTTTAAATTACATGTCAGATAAAAGTTTTTATAGTAACATTGCCGGCCGCCGTTCTCATGTATTCGACCAGTACAGCATTTTGATTTATCTCGAAGAAGGTTGTCAAAATAATGCTCAAATTTCCAAGCATGTTTAAGAAAAATACATTTGTCACCTAAATTTTTTGCAAGTAAGTGATTCTCTTATCTATCTGCTCCAAAAGTATGTCATGAAAATGTAAACATTTGGATCAGAAAACATCTAAAAAAAAAGATAAAAAGAAAGACAATAATTATGTTTATTCTGCACAAATACGAAAGTAGCCAAAAGCCTCGTATTCAACCAACAAAAAAAAACGATCGGAATGTTGTTCATTGGTTGATGTCAAGGCCTCGGACCAAAGAAAATATCTGTGGAAGGACGCCAATTTATAGAGCCACTAAATTGAGTGCTTTGATTTGATTTTTGAATACTTGGCAAACTTGCGCCACAAATCAATAATTTAATGTATTTAGCGCTAAACGTGGAACATCGGTTTTCGTGATCGATTTTACTTTACATATTTGAAAAAGGCGGGGTCGTGGCTAAATAATAACAGACGCACGAGTCGAGATTATGAAGCTATGCTTGCCGCGGTTGGTTCGTGTATGGCTGTCACTCTTAGATCTTTGACATTCGTTACGGGTAGTCAGAAGCCCAAAAGTCTGACAACCAGTCTTACCAAGGAACATCGTTTTACCCAGTAACTGGGTTGTGGAGGTCAGATAGGCAGTCGCTCCATGTAAAATACTGGTATGCAGCTAAACCCGAAAGTAGATTGATATTAAGTATTGATGACTCCGGATAAACGAAAACTTATGTTATTTTATTACGATGTCTTGTTTATACCGGTTAAGTTGGTGATTTTATCGCACTTGGGGTTTAAGTTTTTAATAAAAAAAATTGTGTGAAAAAGATTCTCGATTTTCAAGATTTCAGAATTGATCTTTAAAGCAAAAGTAATTTTAGATGTTAAACAATTTAAATGTAGCTGTTGAGTATAATTTTAAATACAATATTTTTGTAACACTGGCCTCCTCAAAGAATTTAGTTATAATACACTTTGGGAGATTTCTATTTCTATTGTGTGGTGGGAGAATGTTTAATTTGAGTACAGTTTTGAAGTTATTTAAAAACAACACTATTCGATTATGTGTACCAAATATTAATCTTTTCTCAAATATGCTTGGAAATTCGACCATAATTTTGACAACCTTTTTCGAGGTAAATCGATAATGCTGTACTGGTCAAATACATGCGAGCAGGCGGCCGGCAATCTAGTATGAAATACCATATCTGTCGTGTAATTTAAATATGGAACGAACTTTTTACTTCGACATTTATGGCAACGAAGGAGGTACAGACAGTGCAATTCACGACGCCGCGCCCCACTCCGCGATGACTGTACTGTAAGCTGTACTTTAGTACTGAGCCGAGCGGAATGGGGCGCGTCGTCGTGGTTTGCACTATCTATAACTTATTTAAGATTTTGTTTAAATTTCGAACTGACTTGCAAATAGAGCTGTATAAAATAAAAAAAATTAAAAAAAACATAAAGCGAGTATTTGAATAGCAAAATAAGGCGATATTCGAATTGCAAGTCCTATTGGCGCGTGAAAACTTATCTTTGTTTGTCTTTAGTACGTAAGGAATTGTGTGTTAGTATGTAAGTAATTCAGTTATTTCAATTTTAAATGTGTCTGTTGTTTCGACACCACTGACTTTATTATTATTTGTATGCTGTCGAGTACTCAGCGAAACTGCCCATCTTACTATAACATCCTATGATGATGATGAAAATGTGATGCTGACATTCAAAATAATCCAGGCAGAGACATTTCCAGTAATAAAGCTATATTTTACTATTGTCTACTACATTGAAATGATGGGATATTGTAAGTACGTTTGCAACGGTACAGGTGTAATGTTGTGGGGTTATGTTATAAAATTTAAAACTTATTTTCATAAAAAAACAAAAGTAAAAATCTTGGAACTTTGACCTTTAATATCTCCGTAACCAGAAGGTTAATATTTCCGGGTGGAGTATACCTAGATATGGGAGCATATAAAAATGATCACAAGAACGGGGACTTCAAGTGACTCGGCTTCGTTAATCGTTTTTTTAGAAAGAAGAAAGAAAGAAAAGAAAAGAAAAATATTTTATTTGGGACACGCACAGGAAATACAAACAGTAATAATAGTTTTTTTAAAAAGAACAAAATTATATAAAATAAAAAAAGAACCAGCAAAACTAACAAAAAAAAAAAAAGACCTGTGCGAGGCCAAAAAGGCCCCCCCTATCTCAGCATAATACGGCGATATTTAAAAAATAATAATTAATACCACCGCGCTGGTATTCTGATAGGGCCCACTGTGATGCCATGGACACACCTACGGACTTACATAGATCCCAATAAAGGGGATTACAAAAAAGATAAAAAAATAGAAGAATAATTAAAAATAAAAACCAAAACTATGTACAATAAATAATATTTTATCTAATATCACGCCCGACGTTCCAACATCACTTGTCCATGGTGTAGACAAATATCTATTATTTCAATATATTTACACCCGTCATAACATCATTATTTGTAAACCACATGTACAGAGTATTAACCCCTAAACTTTTTCGCTTAGCCGGTGCCCCACTAATCCCGTCGCCCGTATCCGGCGGTGAGACGCGCGGGCGCTCGCCGTGCGCCGGCACGCTGGCGGGCGGCGTCGCACCAAGCGCGGCGCCGGCCGTCTTAGGCGCGGCTGCATTGGGCGCGGGCGGATTGGTCGCGGGCGGATTGTCTGCGGGCGGATTGTCCGCGGGCGGATTAAGCGCGGGCGGATTGGGCGCGGGCGCAATGAGAGCGAGGCTGGTCATGTCACGCGGTGCCAAGTTAGCGGCGCCCGCGCCTCCCGTGGGCGCTGTGCCGAGAGGACATCCGCATAATGAGCATACGCTTGTTAAGGTAAATACTAATCTACTTAATAAAAAATCTTAAATGCATTCACTGGCTGACAACACACCAAGAATTTCTTGTGGAACTGTGGCGGCATCCGCATCGCCACATGCGAACCACGCATCACACTGACGTCACGCAAAATCCTGCATCGCTCAAGCAGAGTTTATATACATCGTCTCAAAATCAATCGTCGGGCAGTTGCTCACCGATACACAACACCCGTCTGGTCAGAGTGTCCTCCCTTTTTCTATGGATGAGTGAACTTTACACCCTGTTCCTCATACCTCTATTTAGCGACAGTTAGCAAATAACAAGTTACCACATTGTACACATTATACAGAGATTTGCTCGACTTGGCTTCGGGTCTTCGTACGCCTTCCAAAAGTCCGGGACCCCAGGCGCCCAAGTTATGTACATGTATATTAAAATGTTAACTTCTTGCTCAGGTTTTACCATTAACTGAACTACTAGAAGAACCAGTAGACCAGCCTCCTAGAAGACGTGACAGAAGAGGAGACACGGTAAGTACCTACCTTTTTTATTTTCTTTCGTATGAGCCTGTCCCACGCCAGGGTAAAGGCCTCATTTCGCCTTTTACACTTTTCCTAGTGTACTGCAATAGTGGGCCAATACTACAGTGTGTCCCTGGATAAAGTGCACAAACGAAGGGTGGAACCAGGTCGTTATTCATCGACAAAATAATAGGAAAAAAAAAACCTTAATTATTATTATCGATATTTTAAACTTTTTTACTGCCTATAAAATTCTCCTGTATTGAAAACATAATAACTTTTAAATAATTGAATGAATTTCGTTAAAATAAAAACAATAATGGTGGTTGATAAATTGATGTTGCATGGCAAAAAAAAGTCTTCATTCATCATTATACCTACCGACATTTACAATTCTCTGAAATATTATTTGTATTATATTGTAATTTCATTATTCTTGTGTGTAATATTTGTATGCTTGCGAGTAGAATGCAGCGCACTAACATTATCATTATAAGACCTAATATAAACTATGTACCTGTATTGTGACAAATAAAATGATTTATAAAAAGTCATCAAGTAAAAAAACGCGTTTATTTGAAGAAATGTTGAAATATTTATCTGATTTTTTAAATCAATTTATTTTTAGATAATTTTTATTTAAAAAAGTTTTTTTTTTGTTTGTCGATGAATCTAATGGTCTCGTTTCACGCATTTTCGTCTGTGCACTTTATCCAGGGACACACTGTATAAGGAGTCCATCTCTTCCCGTCATCTCTTTCTGGGCCTGCAGCGTAGTCATTTCCTGCTATTGGGATCAACTGAGTGGTAGTTTTTGCGTATTGCTGCTCCGACATGCGACATATGTGGCCCAGTGCCAATTTAGTGCAGCGCTGGTACGCCATGTGTCGGCCACCGCAGTCTTAGCCAACCGAAGCTTAAAGCCGGGTGTGGAATGTGTAATGTAATGTAATGCGTATGTGTGGACGGCACTATTACACTTATTAGGGTGCGTTTCCAGAGAAGCAAAGGCGAGCGGAGCGGAGCGGAGACGTTCAAGAATCGTCCAATTACAGACAAGACGAGGGACGCGATGGGGTTTTGAACCATTTTTTTTTTAACCTTTGCCCCTCAAGGGCTTTTTCCTGTATTGTGGGTGCGTTTACAAACATTTAAACTCACATACACAAACAGCCAGACCCGGAACAACTAAATGTGGTTTATACGAATATTTGTTCCGTGCGGGAATCGAACCCGCGACACGCAGCGCAGCAGTCAATCGCTTAACCACTGCGCCAAACCATTGTGATTGGTCGATTCGTGCAGGTCAGCTCCGCTTTAGTGGAAACGCATTCTTAAGGATCTCGCAGGTGAACACAAACGAGTTTGACTGCGAAAACCTTTGTGTTCGCGCTAAAAACCGACAGCTGATGAATCAGCGCCAGCTCGAAGGTAATGCTCGTAGTGTCGTACACAACGAATTCGCGTTACATTACACTGTAGCGGTTACACCGCCACATACGAACTACGCATCAAAGACATAACGTCACAAATCCTGCATCGCGCAATTAGAGTTTACCGCGCGAACGACATAACACAACACCCCGTCTGGTCGGGGGATCCGCCCTTTTCTATGGTGGATGAGTGAACTTTACACCCTGTTCCTCATTCGCCTAAAAAACCATCATCATCATCAGCCTATAACGTTCCCACTGCTGGGACACGGCCTCCTCTCAATGAGAGGGAGTGGGCTATAATCCACCACGCGGGCCCAGTGCGGGTTGGTAGATGTCACAAGTCTTCAAATTTTTGGTTCTTGGACATGCCGGTTTCCTCACGATGTTTTCCTTCACCGTTTTGAGAGCAGTGATCACCACTGCACACCAAATAAATTACACAAAGTAATGCGCCTGTCTGGGTTCGAAGCCACCACTGGGCCACCGCTGCTCCTAGAGAGTATCATTTAGCAGGTGATATTAATATTGTTACATTGTTTGTCAACAGGCCCGCGACACAGACAGAAGGCGAAGACGCTCTCGGTCGTGGGAGAGACGCGCGCGCGCAAGAAGACATGCCCGCGATCCCGAACACAACAATGATGTCAGAAGGTAATATAACACACCATACAGCACAGACTGGCAATAAAATCTAGACAGTAACATTTTTTTTTGACCATCCTCCTTTAAACTTTTATTTTTGCAAAAATAAACGCTCCTGAACCGAACACTGACCTGAATATTGGCACAGATTTAATACATATGGTTTACTCCGCAAAATCATAAATAAAAAGTGAAACCGTAGCAAGTCGCTCTTTTTTACACTGCAGTCACTCCCTATTCATTGAGATTCTAGAGGCTCATTTACAGGGACTTTCTCGCCCCTTTTTGTGATACAACAAGTTTATCATCTCGTATGCTTGAGGCGAGAAACTCTTCGTGTAAATTACCCGTATCACAGATTAGTACGTATGGGTGTCACTCCGCAAAATCATTTAAATAAAAGACGACTCTTGCTTCGACACAATAAAGTGCAAATCAGGTCGCACAACGCTAATCACCAACAGTTATATTCACCTAGAGGTTGCCTCTCTTTCTATCGCGTGACTCTTACGATCTTCTGAATACGTTACACTCACTGAATTGGCCCAGCAAGACGGGCCGCCGCGTGCTTGTAGCGTCATACCTAAACTGTGGATTGTCCCATCTATATAAATGTGTGAACTTGGGAAAAAACACATCGTCCCTACTCCCGATGAGTTTTTGACAACTGCCAAATCGTGGTGTCATTAATGATTATGTCGGGTCAGGTAATACCGAGTAGGAACGCCCGTAACTTCGTCCGGAACTATTGTTTGCTTGCTTAGAGAGTAGACCTGGGGCCGTATTATGACGTATTAATGCCACCATTATTCCAGTGTGAGTGAGAGACGGAGCTATATGAGGCCGCTAGCACTATCCTTTTTTCGCAGTGGAATAATGATGGCATTAATACTTCATAATAAGGCCCCTGTAGTGTAGTATAATCTTGATCTGTGTGTCCGGCAGACGGCCGCTGTCGCGCTCGCCGTCACCGCGCGGTCGGTACAGAAACAGAAGCCCCCCTCCACCGACTATTGACAGACAAAATAGCAGATCTAGGTATGTATCACCTATATACATCCTTATCCTTACATATCATAGAACAAAGTCCCCCGCCGCGTCTGCCTGTCTGTCTGTACGCGATAAACTCGGAAACTACCGAACGATTTTTGAAACGGTTTCCACCAATGGACGGAGTTATTCATGAGGAAGGTTTTGGTGTATAGTTCATTAAAGGTTTTGTGTAAATATGACGGTTATTGTTGAAGATGTCGGAAAATATCATGCTGATTTTGAGCTTTAATTGGCGTGCGCCGCGTAAACCGTAAGAGATACAAAAAAAAATATGTTTTACGGAATTGTACATCTTAAAAAGTTCGTGAAAGCATAAATTGGTTTATCTAACTCTAACCACTTTTATCTTTCAGAATTTCATAATAATTTAATTGTTATTTCCGAAGCAATTTTGACTGGTATTATATTAATCCTTATCCAATAAAATATGTTATTTCGATTGGGCATTTAATTTAGATTAAAATATGCCTTGACGTTATATCATTTAAATTAATACTATGAAAGATATCACGGATTTAAAAATACCCGTAACAAAATAATTATGGTTGATGGCGGCGGAGGCAGCCCTAGGGGTCAATGACCTTTTCCTCGACTATTAGGTATGTAATCCCTGTAGTACGTTCCCGTGGGATATTTTCCGACATCCACGCGTGCGAAGATGCGGGCCAAAGCTACTTAAATCTGGTACCTACATCATTATGAAAAAGTATCTGATGAAAATGTAAACAACATAACATCACGCCTTGTTTCCCCGATGGGTTGGGCAGAGGTATACCTATAATACACCCACATTTCGCCAGTTATATTTGAGTCCCATGTAATAGGGGGCGAGCCTATTGCCGTTAACCTGGTGTAGGCAAATGAGAAATTCCAGATAGAAAACCCATTAACACTTTGTCCGACTTGGGAATCGAACCCAGTACCTCATTCTCAACAGTAGCGCTTGCGACCACTAGACCAACGAGGCAGTATGCAAATGTAAACAAATTGCAAATTGATTGCTTTGATTAGAGTATTTGAACACTTAAAAGCCGTGTATGGTGGGCTACTGCCCGACGATTGATGTTGGGACGTTGTATATATGCTAGTCGCGCGGTAAACCATGCTCGCGTGATGCAGGATTTTGCGTGACGTCAGTGGGATGCGTAGTTTGCATGTGGCAATGTAGATGACGCCACAGTCTCATTCCACAAAGGCGAGACTATCGAAACGTTTGTAAATTAGTAGACTTATGTTTTTTACAACACGCTGAGAGTAGAACATCCAACTGTGCACTTTTATTTTAGGATTAATTTAGGTGTCACTTAGTTGTCGGTGAACTGAAAACGGGCAATAGGCTCCTGAATTTAATATTAATTTCCTTTTTACGAATAAAACAAGATAATTTGTAAAACTTTTTTTTTTTTTTCTGCAGATCGAGATCACCGACCGTTCGCGATCGCGACCATGAGCGTGAAAGGGACAGGCTGAGAGTACCCCGCGAGTTAGAGCGAGACAGAATGTCCCGCGACAGAGAACATAGAGAAAGGGTGTCTCGTTCTAGAGAAAGGGAACGGTAAGCATTCAATCCATGAGCAGTGGTAACGGCTTGACTTACGAGATGTAGGTCATAGGTTCAAACCCCGACTGGCGCTTTACTTTGTGTAAATTATTTCATCTACACTGCTGGCAAAACGGTGATGGAAAACATCGTGAGGAAACCGGCATGTCCTGGAACCAAAAATTCGAAGACATGTGACATCTACCAACCCGCACTGGGCCCGCGTGGTGGGTTACGGCCCACTCCCTCACAGGGAGGAGCTGTGTCCCAGCAGTGGTAATATTGTAGGCGGATTCTACTAAGCATTCAGTTTTTACCATTTTTGTACCTTCTGTACAATCAAGCCTTCTCACAACTATGTTGGATTCGGTTTCCAGTCTAACCGGATGCAGCTGAATACCAGTATTTTGACTGCTTATCTGACCTCCATAAACCAGTTACCGGGTGTGGGTATGGTGTGTTCCTTGTGTTGCAGGATGAGTAAATAAATCTGCTGACAGAGAATTTACTTGATGTTCTATTTGATTATCACTAATTACACAACAACCTAGATCATTATACAGGGTGTTTGGCGCATGGACCGACACAATTATTTGGGGGATTGGGAGCGTCATTTGGGAGGTTTCACCCAAAGACCCCATGTCCTAAGTGTCACGGTTATTGAGATGTTTTTTTTTGTTTTTTTCACAAAATTACCCGAAATCTCGCCTTTAAATAGTCATTACTTTTTTGTTTATTGTTCTAATTGCACGAAATAACTTTTATTGTATTCTGCAATGTATTCTTATTCTAAATAAATAAAGAACTTTTTTAAATAAAACTATGTTCATAATTTTTGGAAAAAATCTAAAAAAATCATATCTTATTAACCGTGACACTTAGGACATGGGATCTTTGGGTGAAACTTCGCAAATGACCCTCTCAACTCCCCAAAAAATTGTGTCGGTCCATGCGCCAAACACCCTGTATACAGTCAATTCACTACACTATAACTCTGACTCGGACGGGGCTCACGGCGCGACTGCCCGCTTACCGGCGTCGCCTGTACATTTCCTCTGTTAGTGCTTACATTGCAGTTGATGACACTGTGCGGTCGCCACACCTGGCAACATGATAGCCCTTGGTAAGACTTTCGGGCCTCTTGACAACTCATAACGACTGTCAAAGAACTAGGAATGACATCCGGGACCGACGGGTTATCTTGATTTTTGAGGCATAGACCGACCGCGGCAACTATACCCCTTGGTAGGACTGGCTGTCAGACTTTCGGGCTACTTGTAACAACTGTCAAAGATCTACAAATGACAGCCGGAACCGTCGGCTTAACCTGTAGCTACCATACTAAATTGACGTATATTTTTCGCAGATCCCGTGAGAGATCTCGCGACCGTTCCCGTGGTTCGACGTCACCTCACCCTGAAACAAGGCAGGAACACAACGACGCTTACAAGCGACGTTGTCGAGACTTCGACGGTGAGTGCAAGTTTTTTCTTAGTGTTAGTGCTTGTGCACGCCACATGCGAACCTACGCATCACACTGACAACATTCTGAATCGTGGAAGCAGATTTTACCGCGTGACTAGCACAGGATGGATTTATGAGATGGGGCAGTAAGAGCAGGTACCTTAACTGTTGTAGCTATATTAAAACGGTCTAAGGCCTCATTTTACGGAGACGCGGGACGTCGCGTTGTGCGGCGCGGCGCGCACTGAATTGAAACATAAAGCGTCGTATGAGTGCGCTTACGGAGAAGCGATTTTAGACGCGTTTGCTTGAAATGGAGCGTTTTTTGCGGCCGAGCCCGTCTCGCGCGGTGCTTATCGCGGCGGCGCACGCGGCGGCAATTCTCGATGAAGCGACGCCCGCGGCGGAAACTTCTGCCAGTCCAACTGGTCGGTTTTATTATTATTGTTTTATTTATCATGAACTGTTTAACGGACGGCTTTCACGCCATAATTCGCAAAAAAACGGCATCCCTGATCTGCAGAATGCGTGGCAGCCGCAATAAAATCTTGAAGACTGTGTCGGGTAGGATCTCGTCACCAATTTGGAGGTCGTTATTACGGGTAATTTGATTTTATTTATTTATTTTTTTGTATTTTCTTTTTTGTGTTGTTCTAATTTTTATGATATGTACTATCGAATTGCTATGGATCTTGATGTCCGAAATAAATGATTTTTATTTATTTTTATTTTATAAAAAAACCTTAACTTAAGAACTATGCCCCGCAAAACCGTTTTCACGGTTTGTCTGTGGGAACAGGGGGCCTATTACGAACTTTTAAAAAACCAGGCAAGTTCCGGGCAATTCATTTCACTGGCTGGATATATTTCGTATTATGACATCGGTAATTCTGACCGACTTCACGCTGGCTAGTTTGTCTGTGGCTGGCTTGAACTTCTCTGCCGTAACGTTCAGAAACACAAATAAATATTTATCGGTAAGTTACGGTTTTATTTAGATCACGTTTTTTATGATAAAAATAATAAGTTTATCTTAATATAGTTACTAAAAGTAGGTGAAAATATGAACGCAATGTTTATTGTGCTATACAATTAATTTTTATTTAATTTTTCCGTGTTTGTAAATTGTAACGCGAGATTCTCCTAACAATAACTTTTCCGAACGTATTTCACTAACTTGATGTTCAACGGGGAATTTGACAACTTCATTCTTGGACAATGTTTATTGTTGCAATTAATAAAATAATACTATCGTATTGTTTGTATAATACTCTCTATAAAAAGTACCACGAAAGTTATGCTGATAGTTTTCTTAGATTACCGCAGTGTAGTGCACAACGATTTTTTTCCAGAGGGATAAACAGTGATTATAGAGTATTATTTAGGCATTATGAGGCGTTTGCGAGAGAATATCCGCTGAAAACGGCCCAGATTTGTGGAACGACAATTCATAGATTTTGCACCATGATGATGCACCATCACACAAAGCCATCATTGTTCTTAGCCAAAAATTCAGCAAATGTCATCGACCAAGCGCCGTATCCGTCTGACTTTTTCCTGTTCCCGAGGCTAAAATTACTTCGAGGAAGACGTTTCGAGTCGATTGAAGCTATAAAAGAAAATTCGCTGAAGGAGTTTTAGACCATACCTCAATCAGCTTACCAAAAATGTATGGAGGACTGGGTCAAGCGCTGGCGTAGCTGTATTGCAAGGGAAAGGGCCTACTATGGAGCCGACAAAATAAATTTTGACGAATAAATTACTTAATGGTTTTATTGAACAATTCCCAGTACTTTCAATCAATCAATTTCTTTATTTGTATAGAATGTAGGTGTTACAATAATGGTGTTAGTTTCAGATATATTCCCGGTACATTCTGCCTATTGGCATACAAAAATATAGTGATTAACTTACAGATAATTTTGAAACTAGGTACTTACTTTAATACAAAATGAGATCATGGATCAGCTAAGTCTAAAATTATTTACATAATAGGTATTGAGGTAAATTGAAACAAATATTACAATAAATTCATCATTTACAAAATCGGTAACAGAGTAATAACATTTCTCTGTCAGCAACGACGACAGGAGTTTCTTGAATTTTATTAAGGGCTGATCCTTAAAACAATTTGGCAATTTATTAAATATAATAGGTGCCATACCAATAATGTTTTTTTTAAGCAAAGCAGTAAGCAGCAGCTTTTTACACAGAATGTATTATGTCCCTTCGCAAGAAGTACCTACTAGTTTCAGAGTATAAACAAAAATATGGATAATGAATAGTTATGGTGGTGTGGTGTTTTTACTAAATATCCAGTTTTCAACATGTTATATTTACCTATAACCGTAGCCGCGAGGCACACATTCCTGCTGGTATCATGCAACGCAGTTTTACACTTTTTATTTTGTATTCTTTCCTTTTATCTTATTTTTTTTTTCTCTTTCTACTTGTGTGCCTTTTAGTCTGTGCCAAATAAATGTATTTTCTTTCTTTCTTTCTATCATGGTAATATTTTGCAATTATCATGGTGCACCATATAATAGGCTGTTGAAATTATTATATTTCAATGGATGAGAGTTATCGCCCTCGGCTGAGCCTAACTTATGTTTAGTTTGATACAGTGTAGGAGTTTTTCAATTTTACCGTTATTTTGGTATTTTGATCAGAAATGCCACTTTCCGGAGTTTCCAGAAACCCGAACGGTACATATTCGTCACACGTGATATTTTCTCTGAATAATTTCGCCAAAAATATCCAAAACCATTCAATAAAAACTCATATGAAGTAGCGGAAATTGACTGGATTGTGAGGTTACATATTATCAGTTATATTATGTCAAGAAATGTCAAACGAACGTTCATAATACGGTATTTCCAGCCAATAGTCGGGCAGAAGCCGGCCAGGGTGTCACGTGACCACTGACTGGCTTGTTTGACGAGTTCATAATACGAAATTGCAAGGCAGTTCTGTTTACGCCGTAAACTGCCTGGAAATAAGAGTTCATAATAGGGCCTCAGGACAGAAAAATTACTAATACACTACAACATACATTACAACTTATATTACTACCTACTTAATTACTTATTTGCTCTCCATCAACAATCTGCAAATTACTTTCCTAAAAACATCGCTTACAAACACCTGAAAAAGAACTGCTTAAGTAATTTGGCAAATTTACCTTTTTTCTCCTGACTTCTTATATCAGTAGGCAATTGGTTGAGAAGGTATGGCACTCTTTTATCAAGCGATCGCCAAAATAATTCCTTGATTGATTGAGTTCCCCGCGCGCGCCGCAGCGTAGCCGCCGCCGGCCCCGCCACGCGCCCGCCCGCATCTCTATGCACAACGTCTTGCCATACGTTTGTGTTTACGCGTGCGATGATAAGTGCCGCTTGACGCGCCGCCGCTCCGTAAACAGAACAATCGTACGACGCGCCGCGAGCACACCCCACGCAAAGTCAAAGTCAAATAATTTATTTCAATTAGGCACAAAAAAGGCACTTATGAACGTCAACATTTACAAAAAAAAATGATTCTAGTCGCCCATTCCAAAAGGTCGTTGTCGTATGGAGAAGAATGGGCAAGAAACTCCATCGTTACTCTTTTAAAATATTTTCCCAATAAAACTTTAATGTATACATTAATTATATAATTATATGTGAAGACGATGCACCTCGAATAAAATTACTACACCACGATAGGTAAAAAGAATGAAAAATGAAGGAATGACATAAATTAATTATGTGATAGATGCATGGTGCTCACATATTTACAAACATTGTGAAATTATACGATATTCTTAACATTTTAACAAGTACTACCAATAATAAGTCAGTGTGTGAGTTCAAGTAATCACAGAATATAAAATTAATGTTTAAAAAAATAATATTATACAATTAAATTGGCAACCAGTTTGATTTTGTCAAGATTCTAAATTGTCCTATGAAGCAGGACCAGCATGTTTCCAAGCATTTTTATCTTGGATATAATCCTCTAATGCCCACGCGACGTGCGACGCCCCGCATCTCCGTGAATGAGGCCTAAGGAGACTGTCCTTAACTTTTTGAGACATTTTGGTCTGCATTCAAGTCAGCAAGAAAATGGGACAGTTAAGATAAAAACTTTTTTGATGCCAATCGATCCTGTTTCTTATAAGGATCAAAAACTCAAACAAACTGAGGTTTGAGTACTAGAAAAGTCAGTAATCGCAAAAAAACTTTTTCAACTTACACAATTATATAATGTTACACACATACGCCTCTATAGATAGTGCAAGCCACCTCGCCGCACCCCACCCCGCGACGACTGTACTGTAAGCTGTACTTTAGTACGGAGCGGGGTGAGGGGGGGCGCGGCGAGGTGGAGTGCACTATCTGTACGGCCGCATCCTATTTCAAAGAGATTGTCGTGCGAATACGCGATCGGTCGCATGCTTAGGTCACTTTTTGTTCGGAGAACCGGAAAGCGCCCTCTGTCGGCGCGACCACGCGATCAAGTTCACCGAACAACGATCACTTTTAAATAGAACGCGGGGTACGATTTCGGTGAATATATGCGTTTTGTTATAATGGATATTTGTTTGTTCACAGAGAAGGGCTACTGCATGCGCGGCGACTTGTGTCAGTGGGACCACGGCAGCGACCCCGTCGTGCTAGAAGACGCCTCGGCCGCGCTGTCCAGCGTGCTGGCCCTGCCGCCTGCGCCCAGCGTGCCCGGTCAGTACTTTATACTAGTCGGACGGATACCCGGCCGTATTATAAGCAGGATAGTCGGATACTCGGCCGAACATGGCCTATGTGTCTATTATACTAGTGAAGGAAAGGATAGTTGGCTGAATACCCGGCCGTATTATAAGCAGGATAGTCGGATACTCGGCCGAACATGGCCTGACTACGTGTCTATACTAGTGAAGGAAAGGATAGTTGGCCTAATACCCGGCCATCTTACAAGCAGGATAGTTTGATATTCGTCTGAACATAGCCTGACCATTTTCTACTTTATACTAGTGAGAGAACGGATAGTGTGCTGTATATCCGGGCATCTTATAAGCAGTATAGTCTGATATTCATGTCTTAAGGGGGATGCGATATTTACCGGATACCGTGCCTTCTTTTATACAACGGTATTAGGTTCACGTGTGTCATTGGGACCACGGCAGCGACCCTGTTGTGCTAGAAGACACTTTGGCCGCACTGTCTACCATGCACTGTCATTGCCGCCTGCACTTTATTAATAGGACGGATAGTTGTTTGGCCGGATACCCGGATTGCCGGATATTCGCTTCGATCGGGTGGATTCGGGCTTCGTATTTCATGTTTGAAGAGAGCGAATGGATTAACTATTCGATCCACATACCTTTGAAGTTATTACTGAAAAACAATTGAAATGCAAGATAATCAAGAGATTCAAAGATATTGTGGTTTTCTTTGACTTTGTCATGTTTGACGTGTTTGGGAAATGAATTGCGAACGCAGATTGTTATTTTCTAGAACCAATTATAGGTATATTAAATGTACATTGCAAATATAACACCAAAGCTATTAAGTTCCATTACAACCACAAACAAAAAATATATGACGACACGAAGAAATCATATCTCAGTCCCACCTAAAACATAGTTTCTATAGGAATACTTATAGCATATCCCTAAGATAATTGTGTCGGTCCTTCTATGAAACACTGTATACGCGCGACAAACGCTTTTTGTTAGCATACGGCCTGATTTCAACCTATTATCTTGTATCCGGACAGTAAAATTAGCTTGGATACCGGAAAGTTAATTATTATTATTTATTATTACCGGAAAGTTGTTTCTCACATGTACAGTCACGAGCTTTAATTTGGGACCCATTTCCGTTAAATGTTGTTAGAACAATCATAATGCAATAAGGTCGAAACTTTGAAACTTTGCTTTAAGGTTGAAATGTTGAATGTCAAGTTAAGACATAAAATGTCTTATCTAATCGACCTATGAAATGATAACCTCGTTGCAAAAAGCTATCATTACGATTTTCTAATTACGAACATGTGTCGTGTCAGTGTCATTTAAGAAAATAGTTTAATGTGATATTTTCACAAAATATAATTTACCAATTAATAAAATGCTTGCGGCTAATCGTGACCAAATAAGGCTCCAAATTATTGACTTGCACGAACAAGGAGTAGGCATTCACGAGATATCGCGACGAATAAATGTGACAAGAAACACAGTTCGCCGCTGGGTTCGACGCCACGGGAACTAGGAAAATATTATTGACTTACGACGAAACAACCATCACCCGCAAGTTATAACACAAGAGCAGAGCCGCTTGATGCAAAGGCAATACCTGATGAATGGATTTACGCCAACGAGGCATTTTGCGGAAGCGTTTGAAGTCCACCCTTCAACAGTTAAGAAGTCATCTTAAAGCTATGGGACTGCATCACAGGCGGCCTGCAAAAAAAATTGCGTTGACGGATGCCCATAAAGCTGCTCGACTTATTTTCGCACGTCAGTATCGAAATTTTGATTGGACGACGACGGCTTTCATCGATGAAAAGACTTTTCAATCTTCCCAAACGGGCAGACTACATTTGTGGCGAATTGACAGGACGCGATACACGGAAGACCACGTCATAGCTAACAACGCGTCTGGTCGCATTACAGTTAACATGTCTGGCTGGATTAGTTCAGCCGGCATTGGAGAACTAATAAATTTACCACCCAGGGCCACTGCTCAAGATTATGTCGATTTATTAGACGAGAGTGTCCTTCCAACATTGCAACTATATTATCCACAAGAAGATGTTGCTCCAATAAACTTTGTTCAAGATAACGCAACAATTCATACGGCAAGAATCGTTAGAACTTGGTTCGACAATAATAGAGCAAATTTAAATCGTATTCCGTGGCCTGCAAAGTGTGCCGATTTAAATCCTATAGAAAATTTATGGGGCTTAATGGTTCAAAAATGGTCAAATAGAAACGAAAGAACTAGAGAAGCACTTATGGATCACTGCCTCACAGTCTGGGAAAGTTTAAGGGGTACTGACATATGTGACAAATTGATTGGATCCATGCGTAACCGGCTCCAGGCTGTGATTGACAATGAAGGTGGATATACGCGGTTTTGAATATTTATGATAAAAAAATTACTGGAGAGATTTAAATTAATTTAGTCGTAGCCTTCGGTGATAAGTGTTTATTTTGTGCACCGCTAACCATGCTTTCTATATAATTGTGTTAAGATTGAGGTTTGTGTCATAAATGTCTTAATAAATATAAAGAATAAATAACTGTGTTTTTCTAAAGATTTTATTAATCAATATTTTAGCTGAAATCTTCTAAGCCCCCATAATCATAAACGGCCTTTAAACCTATTTTATTTTAAATATCTTGTTTTGGTCCGTCACTTTGATATTTATGTTTGAGAAAGAGACAAAACTTTTTAACTAATATAGGTTTGAAGAATAAGCGGGTTAGTTGACTAGCTATCATATATTGACAATATAATTTTGTTCTTTTTTGGGTCATTCTAAGTTAAGAGGTACTTTCGATGGCCAGGACAAAAAAAATACTTTTTTTAATATTAACTTCATAATTAACCTATTCATTACTTAAAACTAAGTGTTTTCTACGTGGTCACTCAAATTTATTACATAAATGTACGTAGTTTAGTCACAACCAGCTCCAATATAAGAAAAATGTCTCTCCCCTGGTCTGTCCCCCAACCGACTTTATTTGTAAACCAGTAATTATGAATGTATTAAAATTCAAAAATTACTTTAGCATCGTTAAATTCATACAGAAAGATAACTTAGTAACAGTATATTACAAGTAAAATTGCTTATATTTCAATTTTTAATAAAAAATATCAACGTCGAAATTTGTCCTCCGTGTTTCGTGCCTCGTCCCCTGGCTTTTTGTTTTCGTTTAAAAATCAGTTTTGTTTTGCTAATCTGTGGAAGTTGTGACCTAGAGTGCATAGGATGTAACGTGAAGTAAGCAGCAAGCGACGCAAAAGCCGACTGCGTAGCCATTTTATCGATCATTTTAGTCACGCCACTCGCTGGTTGCAGAAGTGTTGAGTGAATGCAGTCTTTCCTCTGGTAAGTTTTATTTAGCAATTATTTGTTAAAATACTAATATATACTCAAATATTCACTATGAATAGTGCATACATTGTAACGTTTTTTTGTGAATTGCGTACGAGAAACACTTTTACAGCTATTTTAGATATCAATCGAAAATGTATCTCCCCTGGCGTATTTCCCCTGGCTCTCTTGATGGCAGGGGAGATACTTAGTGTCCAGGGGAGATACATTTGTACGTGTTTTCATTAATACCTCTACCGTGTTCTCTGAAACTTTACTTGGCATTATGTCTATCTTAGCTTTACAATGTAATATGACTTTTTTTCAGAAAGTTTACATGGAATTTTCATGAAGCAGGTCAAGGCAAGGAAGCTCCCGTTTGAGTGGGTGCTACTTGCAAGAGAACTGCAGATAGATTAGTTCCGAGTGGCACCGATATTTCATCAATAGATGATTTTGCTAAAGCCCTTAAGAAAACCTGCCCGATTATTAAAATTTTCCTCGTAGATGATGTAGACATATCTGAAAAAGCAGCAAAAATGGGATCTGCTGAAGGTATAAAGACTTTTTCAGGCACCCTAAAGGTACGGAGCGAGAGGGCATGGGAGGCCGTCACCTCCTTCCGCGAAGCAGTAATGCTCGCGAAGGAGGAGGCGGAACGCGTGAGGGAGAGGCAAAATTCGCGCCCTCACGCCCCTTGCCGCCGCAGGAGGAGACGCCCTGGGTGTCAGGAATCGCAGGCCTATTCCTGGCCACCCTAGGCGCGGGCTTGCGGACGGTGAGCAATGGGTAGCTCGCCGTCGCTAAGGACCAGGCCCAGGTCGACGGCGCGTTGTGTTCCACTCGCGCCTCAAAGAGATGTCAGCAACTGAAAGGGTTCGATGGGACCGATGCCTGCCGGGGTTGCGGGAAAGTCCGAAAGGGATACCGTCGCCCCAGGCAACGTAAAGGCAACCGTAAAAAAGGCACCCTAAAGGTTCACCAAGTTACCATAGTTTAAGTACAGACGCCAGCACATCAACCTACCCGAAACTCAAATTTTCTCAATCATCTTTGAACCTTATACTTTAGTGATAAAGTTGAAAATTGTAGTAGGTTGATGCGCTGGCGTCTGTACAAGCAAAGTTTAATACTATTATTTAAAAGAGATGCTTTTGTTTATTTTTATTTCATTATGTCTATTGATAGTAAAGTAATTTTTTTGTTTTGATGGAAAGGAAAAGTTAGAACCTTTTCATGTTTTGTACGTAGCGCTTAAGAAACATTTAATTTTATAAACAAAAACTGCTAAGAAATGAAAAGCCTGATTATAAATAATTCATAATTAAAAATAAAAATTAATAAATAAAGTTGATTCTTTAAAATAACCCTGTTTTTATTATGTCGTATCTCTTCCCTGTTCATAAAGTATCTTCCCCTGTGTATCTTGTCTCTCCCTTGTACTGAGTATTTCCCCTGGTCACTTATAAAACGAGATAAAACCAACAAATTGACTGGCCACTTTGTAAACATTTTCAACTTAAAAGTTTCTATAAAAAAATGTATTCATAAATAAAAATATTTAAAAAAAATGACGTGCCGTGGCTTCATACAACGTATTACCTCTTAACTTAGAATCACCCTTTTATTTGTTTCTTTTTTCTTATGGGACCACAGGACCAAAAAGTAATTATTACTCGTAAATCGGTAATGATCGTTTGCCCTCGCTCCAGTTGACGTTAGCCCCTAGAAACGTAAAGTTGTCGATGGTAAACATTATGACGTTTATTGTTTGTGCAGTGACAGCGTTAACATAATAGCTCTAAATGGCGAAAGTTTGCTACACGATATTCAACCTTAGGTGGGTCCCAAATTAAAGCTCGTGACTGTATAATTTCAACAAGAATGATGTAACCAATATTTTGCAACAATATTTTGATTTAAAGAGTTAGTCCGGGAGCCGACTGCAAGAAACCCACCTTATAAAAAAATGGGTAGCTGAATTTTAGTAGCTTCAACTGCCCTTGCTCGGCCGCGGCTTAACTTGGCAAATTTAGTGCAAATAAAAAAAAAGTGGTGCAAAAATTCATGAAAAAATACCTCATCGAAAAGTAGAACGAAACTTGTATTGATAGGATAGAGACCTTTTGAGGATAGTAAAAAAAAGTGGTCGGCCAAATCCTGTGTTGGCAGGTTCTTGTGTCCGACCGAATTTGTGGTACCACGCGACAGCTACATTTTACCTCATCGAAAAATTTAATGAAAAAAACGGATTATAATAGCTAAATTAAACCGGTTGACGTATGCCTTGGTCGGCCTCACCTTAGTCTGGCAGTTTTAGCAGTCCAACCACATTTACAAAAAAAAAAACAATTGTTAAATCAAATGGTTATGTATAAAATCAAATGGTTCGAAGGACACATGACGCGAGTCGAAGACATACCTAACCATTGATAAGTCGGAGTCTGGGGAAAGTTCGTCAGACTTCGACTCCGAAGATGATTATGATTACCTATAAATAATGGTAATGGTAACACTGGCTATATTCAATTCAATTCAATTATTTATTGCAAATCACATGTGTTTTACAAGATCTTATAATAAAAATATAGTTCACATGGACCCTGTCGGGCACAACAATTTTTTTTTTTAAATATTGATAGTAGCATAAAATTATCAGTAGTAATTAGAAAATAATTTATTAATTTTAATAAGCGAAAATAAAAATTAAAATAGAGAATAAAAGTCAAAATAAAATTATAGTTAAATACATCATGTCATTAAAATTAAAATAATATAATATTAAAATAAAATAATATAATATAATAATAAAATTAATCCAAATACAGTCATGATTAAGATGTTATTCTAATACAATACAATAATACAAAATGTCAATAATAATAAATAATACAAGTTAATCCATTATGATGTCATCATTCAAAAAGTCATTTAATGTATAATAACAATTGTCAATTAATAGTTTTCTGACTCGCTTTATAAATATGTTGTCATTTTCTTCCATTCTAATCACCTTAGGAATTTTATTATAAATTTTTATTGACGTGACGTGAGGGCTAGTGCTATGTAGTTTTAGTTTTGATTGGGGCAATACGAGAGTATTTTCGAAACGTGAACGCGGTGCATATCGCCGAGGTTGGTCAGAGATTTTGATAAAAAAGTTTGGTTACTGTCTTACAAATTTACAGACTTTTAAAATATATATTGATGTCAAGGTCAAAATGTCCAGTTTCTTGAAATAAGGTCTACAACTTTCGTCGTTTTCAATATGGGCCATTATCCTAATGCACTTTTTTTGTAGTATAAACAACTCGTTGCTGTCAACACTATTACCCCAAAGAATTATTCCATACTTTAGCCATGCGTATGCATACGCATAGTAAGTGGATAGGGCAGTTTTTAAATCGGTTGTCTTTTTGAGCTCACGTAGTGCATATATGAAACTAGAAAGTTTCGATTTTATTTTCTGAATATGAGCTTTCCACGTCATATATGTATCTAACTCCAGACCTAGCAAGGTAAAAGTTTCTACACATTCCACTGTAATACCGTCAAAAGTAAAATTTATAAAAATTGGTTTTTTTTTTGGTAAGGCCTAAATTGCATTATTTTCGTTTTCAAAAAGTTAATTTCCAAGTTATGGTCTTTCATCCAATCTTGTATATTTACCATTATTTTATTTAAAGTGTCATGTAGGCGTTCAGAGTCATTGCAAGAAGTCAATATTGAGATGTCATCAGCGAACAATACGCACGATTCCGTCATAATTTTAGGGAGGTCGTTTATATACATCAAGAATAATAAACACCCTGCAACACTACCTTGAGGAATTGAATTTTTAACACAAAGCGCATTTGAACGTATATGGCTGTGTTGCCCTGTGTCGTGATCCCAATAGTCAATTTCTACGAATTGTTCTCGGTTTTGCAGGTAGGATGCGAACCATTTGTGAGCTATTCCTCTAACGCCGATTCCGTATAGTTTGTTAAGTAGAATATTGTATAGTACCTTATCATAAGCCTTTGTCATGTCAAGTAAGATTCCAATAGCGTATTTTTTATTATTTAAAACGTCCAGTATTTGTTGTGTAAATTTATAAGTTGCTAAAACTGTAGATCTTTTTTCCCGAAAACCATTTTGAGCTTCATCGAATATATTAAATTTTTCGCAGAAATTATAGACGCGTTTACACATTGCATTTTCGAAGATTTTTGATGATGTCGGTAGTAGTGCAATAGGTCGATAATTATTTGGGTCAGACTTCGAGCTTTTCTTATGAATAGGTTTTATAATGGATTTCTTTAACGCGTTTGGGAATATTCATTCAGAGAACGATTGACAGATTAATAGGTAAAATGGTAATGTTAGTTCTTCAGCACAAGTTTTTATTAATATGGGAGGTAGTTCATCCAATCCGTGACTGTATTTACCTGTTTTTCCGCAACTCGACGACTCTATTTGCGCCTATTTTGCGGGGTTGTGATTATTAATATAAATAATAAATTAAAAACGTTGTTGTATAATTTAGATTTAAGAATAAAAATTAGAACAGCGTTTTGTTTTTGTAAATCCCTCTAAGCCCTCCACGCACTTATTTATTTAGGACCTTGATAAATTAAAATAAAAAAATATTTTTTATAAATGTGGTCGGCTGCTAAAACTGCCAGACTAAGGTGACGCCGACTAAGGCATACGTCAACAGGTTTAATTTAGCAATTATAATCCGTTTTTTTTTCATTAAATTTTTCGATGAGGTAAAATGTATCTGTCGCGTGGTACCACAAATTCGGTCGGACACAAGAACCTGCCAACACAGCATTTGGCCGACCACTTTTTTTGCTATCCTCAAAAGGTCTCTATCCTATCAATACAAGTTTCATTCTATTTTTCGATGAGGTTGAATTTTTGCACTACTTTTTTTTCATTTGCGCTAAATTTGCCAAGTTAAACCGCGGCCGACCAAGGGCAGTTGAAGCTACTAAAAGTCAGCTACCCCTACAGAGTAGGTATTTTCTATTTTTTTATAAGGTGGGTTTCTTGCAGACGGCTCCCGGACTAAGTTTCCGTGGAGTTTCTTGCCCGTTCTTCTCTATAGGAACCTACTACGCACGCATTGGAATGGGCAACTAGCTTCTCTCTATCTTTCTGACTGACCGATCCCTTGACAATCCAAAAGTGCCTGTAATTGGTTTATTTTATATAAATGCTTTGAGTTTGAGTTTTTAGTTTGACAACCAGTCTTACAAAGGGGTATCGCGTTACCCAGTAACTGGGTTGTGGAGGTCAGATAGGCAGTCGCTCCATGTAAAATACTGGTATTCAGCTGCATCCTGTTAGACTGGAAGTCGACCTGACATAGTTGGGAAACGACTAAGTAGTTGATGATTATATGGTATTTTCTTTATTTACAGAATACAACCCTCTGACACCGGATATCTGGTTCCCCTCCTACCCGCCACCTCACCCGCACCATCCGCATCCGCCGAGGGAACTAATACCCATACCTAGGTAAGTAGCTTTTATCTTCATTCGTATTAACACGAAGTATATGAGAACACTCGTAAGTACTCGCAACCGGCCCGCGTGTATGATCAGAGGCCCTAGTACGAGTTTTATTTAACTATCTCGACTTTACGCATCGACCGCGTTCGGCGCTCCGTTTGGCAGCCGGCCGGCCTTCACCTGCGAAGGGTAATCGGAGCGCCGGATGTAAGGATCATAGCAGCAGCATCAACCTAACTTCAGAGCGGCAAAGTTATTTGACGCGAATTATAATCAAAAGATTATGGTAATACATTGAATTAAAATGTGCCATGACGTCACTCTCCGCAAAAAAGCAAAAAATACGTGTCTAATATTTTTTATTATCATATAGCATAGCATAGGGTCGCAGCATTATGCTGAGCGATGGCCGTTTTGCGGATGTGACGCATATTTTCCCACAATTAGTTATTCTCATGTTTTGTTCTTTCTTTGCGTCATGTTTACCGCAAATAAACGTATTTCCTTTGTTTCTTTCTTGATTGGGGTTTTATAATCTGAAACAGAATGTATCAGCAGGTTCACGTCCCGCGCGCGGCCCGCGCCCGGCCCGCCCGGGCCGCCCGGCCCGCCCGGCCCGCCCGGCCCGCGCGCGCCCGCCGCGCCGCGCGCCGCGCCGCCGCACCGGAAGGGCTTCGACTACACCCGCTTCGGTCAGTCGCCTACTGTTCATCCCGAGCGAGCCGTGCTGGCATAACCCAGACAGACGCTTTACTTTGTGTACATTATTTCATCACCGCTTCTCTCAAAACGGTGATGGAAAACATCGTGAGGAAACCGGCATGTCCTAGAACCAAAAATTCGAAGACATGTGACATCTACCACCCCGCACTGGGCCCGCGTGGTGGGTTACGGCCCACTCCCTCACACTCAGAGGAGCCTGTGTACCAGCAGTGGGGGACATTATAGGTTGATTATTGTAACTGCATCAGATTCCTTGAAAAGTGATCTTATACTTATTTAACTTTTTCGTTGCATTATTTTGATTTGATACTCCATACGGTACTAGAACTAAACATTTTTTACATTACTTATTGACTGCTAAAATCCGCCATTTTGTTTTCTCCACGTTTATTTCTTCAGTACTGTATTGTTTCACCGTTCACATAGACATACGTGAAAAACATAACCCTATCTATATATCCACTAAAGTATTAAAAATCAGTGCATGAACTTATCAAAAGTGCTATTGGAGGTGTAACCTGTTAGAAGGTGATAACTGTCATAAACTTCTGACAATAATCTAGTGTTTTAGTGCATAGTTTTAGAAATATAAACCAAATTAACTTTGAAAATAATCCGGCCTACCGTCAGTTGTTAACATCTGTGCGTTGTGATTTAACGCGTAAGCGCCCCGTAATACACGGCGCTTACGACATTCTTCTCGCGAACTCGTCGACACGCCGCCGACTCTGTATGCCAGGGCCTTTATTAGTGTGCAATTTTGATTGCAAAATATTATTTTTTGTTCCTGTCTGTGTGAGGACCTTTATTCAGGAGCTGATTTTGTGTACTGGCTGAATAAAGCGGGGAAATATAAGACATAAGACTAAATACATATACATAATAAATTATTTAGAGACATGGCGACTTCAACGCAATCGTGGGGTTGTTGTACCAACGATCATGGTTATTTAGAGGACAGCAAAGCATATTTAAATTGCATGAAATGCAGAAGATCTTTTCATTTCATCTGTCTATCTATCCCGGAAATCTCTTCTGAGACGGAAGAATACGGCAGGTGGAATTGTTCAGGCTGCACGACTGTCATTGCAAAAGCTTCTAAGACCGCTACCCCGAACCGGAATGTCTCAACTTCAAGAGTAAGCAAAAGGCCTGCACTGAACTCGCCACCTCAGGCTGCAGCTATTACTACTGAGGATGTGCGTACCATAGTCCAAGAGGTTGTTAAATCTGAGTTCACTTCCATGCTTCAACAACTCAACAGCACCATACTCAGCGTTGTTAACAGGGAACTTGCACCCATTAAACGAGAAATCAATGAGTTGACGGCATCATTATCCTTTCACACGAATGAATTCGAAGAGTACCAATCAGAACATAAATTACTAGAAAAAACGGTGAAGGACTTAACTGAGCAAAATGCTAATCTAAGGATATTAATGACGGACCAAAGTCTACGTATAAACTACTTGGAACAGCAGACTCGTTCAATGAACCTCGAAATTCAGTGCCTGCCCGAAAATAAACAGGAGAACCTTTACACTATCGTCAAGCAGCTGGGGTCTGTGGTGGGATGCAACCTGAGCGACAATGACATTCTTCATAGTACCCGTGTTGCCAAACAGCAAGCCGCTAGTACCCGTCCCAGATCCATCGTTGTCCAGCTCGCCTCTCCAAGGATTCGTGATACCCTCCTGGCGTCAGTTATAAATCATAACAAGGATAAGAAGGTTAATCCAGAGAAACTCAATACTGCAGATCTGGGTATTGCTGGCGCTAAAATGCCGGTGTTCGTGCTTGAACATCTATCACCTGCTAATAAGGCGCTGCATGCAGCCACTAGACAAAAGGCAAAGGACAAGGGATATAAGTTTGTCTGGGTGAGAAACAGCAGGATCTTTGTTAGGAAAACTACTGATGACGAACATATTTTGATAAAGAATTTGGATTCCTTAAATAAGTTAGTATAGTTTTAAAAAGAGGCTCATTTCCTTTCTTATCTACAAAATGCATGCTCTTGTGAAATTTATAATGTCCATAATTCGATA
The DNA here is from genome assembly GCA_963853775.1 of Xanthia togata. Classification (NCBI taxonomy): domain Eukaryota; kingdom Metazoa; phylum Arthropoda; class Insecta; order Lepidoptera; family Noctuidae; genus Xanthia; species Xanthia togata. Next base: position 4,131,322 of record OY970817.1, on the reverse strand, counting down.
GTTTAAATGTATTCTATCAGAACTGCAGAGGATTGCGAACAAAAACGCATATGGTTCTCCGCAATGTTTGTATCAATAACTATGATGTTATAATTTTTACGGAGACCTGGCTTAACGATTCTATTCGGAGCAGTGAGCTGTTCGATGACAGATATACGGTCCATAGGAGAGATAGAGAAACCAGTCAACTAGCTGGTAAAGAGGGTGGGGGAGTTTGAATAGCTGCCAAAAAGAAATTCAATCCCAAACGTGCTGAACTTTTCGAGAGTGGATGTGAAGATCTCTGGGTCACTTTGGACCTTCCTCCCAATCAATGTTTTCATCGAATAGCTTTCTGCGCTGTGTACTTGCCGCCGCCAGTACGCCTCCCTCACTTGGATTTTTTTTTAGACAATTGTAACACTGTCTTGGAAAAACTTAATGAATACTGTACATGTATAATAGGTGACTTCAATTTAGGGTGCATAGACTGGAATCTTAACATTAATTTGAATAAAAGCCTCAAATTGCCTAATACCTGTGAAGCTTTGTTAGATTTCACATATGTCAATAAGCTCAATCAAAGTAATAACGTATATAATGCCTCCTCTCGCATACTAGATCTTGTGTTAACTGATCATCCACTGTGTAATGTAAGTCAAAGTATTGGCTCCTTAAGTAATATCGATGAGTACCATCCACCTTTAGAAATAAATATTTGTCTTAAAAAAGAAGCCAAACTTCCATATAATATTACAAATGAGTTACGTAACTTCCGTAAAGCAAGCTATACACCGATTAAAAAATACCTAAGGGAACAGGACTGGGAGAAATTATTTGAGGGACAATATGACGTTGATAATATGGTACAGGTTTTTTATGACATCATCAATGGAGCTATTCAAAGATTTATTCCTGTTAAAATACATAAAACTAGTAAGTATCCCCCGTGGTTTAACAAAACTCTAATTAAGATATTAAACAAAAAAAATAAGATTAGGAAACGATACAATACATACCAAAACCCATTGGACAAAATTGAGTTAAAGATAATCAGTAAACGCTGTGATGCACTTGCTACGATTTGCTATAATTATTACTTAAAGAATCTTGAACGCACTCTAGCCAATAACCCTAAATCATTTTGGACCTATGTTAAAAATAAACGAGGAGGATCCAGCTCATATCCTTTATCTATGACGGATGGCACGGCTGCATCATCAGATGGCACGGAGATATGTGAGCTCTTTGCTTCTTACTTTTCTTCTGTGTACAGCCCTGCTGAAAGCGACTACAGTACCGATAAAACAACAAATATTAATAGTATTAAAGAAAGTGGCATATCTTTAAATAGCCCAGTTATTGATAGTGAAGCCTTATATAAAAAGCTAAAAAGTTTAGACTGCAACAAAGGTGTTGGGCCAGATGACATACCACCAATATTCATAGATGAGTGTACGAATGAGTTGGTCACGCCTCTGTTGCTTATTTTTAATAAATCTCTATCTAGTGGAGTCTTCCCTTCAAAATGGAAGGAAGCAAAGGTCGTCCCCATCCATAAATCCGACAATGAGGACTTAGTATCGAACTATAGACCCATTTCAATTTTATCAACCCTAAGTAAAATCTTTGAGTCTATGATCTGCCCTCACATTCAAAATCATCTTAAAATCTACTTAAGTGAGGGACAACATGGCTTCGTGGAATCTCGATCCACAAATACCAATCTGACACTTTTTACTGAGTTAGTGACAACAGCAATAGATTCTGGCCATCAAGCTAATGTCATATATACAGATTTCAGCAAAGCGTTCGATCGGGTCTCGCATCAAATTCTCATTGACAAATTAAGAACGTATGGCATCGCTGGATCTTTACTCTCATGGTTAAGTTCGTACCTTGAGAACAGATTTTTTTTTGTAGTAGTCAATGGCTTTCGATCGACCATCAGACACATATCCTCGGGTGTGCCACAAGGGTCTCATTTAGGACCGGTTTTGTTTAACTTTTTTATTAACGATATTCCGAACTGCTTTCGCCATTGCAATATTTTTATGTTTGCCGATGACTTAAAATTCGTCAAAATAGTTAAATCTAAGCATGACGCCTCTGAATTACAAAGTGATTTGGATGAATTGGTGATATGGTGCCAAATAAACCAGATGCTTCTAAATCCTAGCAAGTGTTACCATATAAAATTTACTAGGAAACATCATCTAATTGACCAGGATTATTATATTGATGGTGATAAAGTATAGGAATTAGACACAATAAAAGACCTCGGTGTTATATTCGATCAGAAATTAACCTTTATCCCTCACATTGAAAATATAGTGAAAAAGTCTTCCAAAATGCTGGGTTTTGTTATCAGAAACACAAAACAATTTAAAAACTGTAGAACAAAAATTATACTTTACAATTGTTTGTGTCGAAGCATGTTAGAGTATTGTAGCGTGGTCTGGCGGCCACACTATGCTGCTCACTCATTGCGTCTTGAGCGTGTGCAAAAACGTTTTCTGGGTCACCTAACATATGCTAGCGGTTTGTCCAGGAAAATACGTTCATATAGTGATAGGCTTAAATATTTTAATATAGTTTCTCTAGATAAACGTCGACGACTGCATGACGCGATGTTTGTGTGCAAAGTTATGGCCCATAAAATTGACTGTCCACAAATATTAAATAATTTCAACTTCCGTGCCCCCTCCAGAATTCCGCGACATCCTATAACACCTCTCTGCCCTCCGCAGAGAAGAACGGTTCTGGGTGCTAATTCTCCCTATGCGAGGTTTTGCAGGGCTGTGAACGACTGCAGTGATCGGATCGACCTCCATTTTGATAGTTTAGGCAATTCAATTTGCCTAAACTATCACTTAACAGCCAGCTTTTATAAGTATCTCCCCGAAAATAGAGTTTCTTAGCCCTGCGTTTACCACTAAGTGGGTGTATAGAGGCTACTTATTGCTTATTTTTTGTATTTTTTTTTTTGTATTTCCTAGTTTTGTTTACTTTAGTTTGTTTTGATTTTGTTTTAATTTGTCTGTATCTATTTTATTTTGTTTTTATTTAGTAATTAATTAACTAAGTTCTATACAGGGCAACTTTATATTTTGGTATGCTATACAATTTTTTTTTATATAATATTGTAAGTTACGACAACGTTTTGTGTGCATGCAGAGTTTACCTATAAGTGATTGTTACACTTTATTCTGATTTGTTGTTGCTATTTAATTGGCTTATATCAGTGTATACAATTGTTGTTGAACCAAATAAATAAATAAATAAAATCTATGCTCTCGCGCAGTTGCATCAAAACACTACTATTCAACCACAAACACTTCCTTACTTATGCTTATAATATTTTTAGTCGACTACGGCGAAACAAAAGAAGGGTTATGATTTTGACCGGTATGTATGTGTGTGTTCATCTGTTCCCTCATAACTTCTGAACTACTTATCATAATTTGACAAATGAAGTATTGTTGGACGCTACAAATGAGGTATTGTTCCAACGATACCTCATTTATCAAATTATAATAAGTACAGGAGGCCTAGTTATAGGCTCTGTGACGTCACATCAAATAAAAAACCAGAGTCACAAGTAATCTGATCTATTTATAACACGACGTGTGGCTATTTGTCTGTCTGTGATGTCTTGTTTATATCTTTTTTTGTTGGCGTTTATGTCGTCCTAGTTGCGTTTTAGTTTTATAACATTTACTTTTCTAATTTCCAGGCCCCGTCCGTCCCCCACTCCCCGCGAACGCAGCCAACTGCTCGTTAGAAGTCAAGAAAGTGCCGCGCGGTCTCAATGATATCACACATCTCAACAACCACTTCTGCAAGTTTGGAAAGATTGTTAATATACAGGTCAGTTACTTATTCATCTGTGGCGGCAACTACAACGCCACATCACCCCCGCATTCCGAGTTACGATGTAATCGGTTTGAGCGTGCTAACAGCCGTACCGAATTGACGTGGACGCGATAACGTTGCGTCTTGAATCGTCATAGATGACGTTATGACTTGTGGCATCTTGCGCGACCATGCCTTTTGCTAATATCACCGTGAGCGCTGTCAAAAATGACAGTGGTGCTGTTTTGTTTTGACTCGCATCATATCTTTAAACTAACGTGGCATTTTCGAAATTGTGCTTCTGGCTACCGTTCGCTACCTAAACAAAGAAGAAGAAGAAGAAATTTGTGGTATAAACACAAAGAAATATGATATGCAAGTTTTGACGTTGAGCGAGTACTGTGAGCGCATTTACGAGCGTTCCGAATTGTTGACAGCCCTCGGCTATCATTGTCGTGATATCTTACTCGGAACGCCAATTATCGATGTCAGCGCTGTGAGCGATTATGTTCTAATTCGGAAAGCGGCCCACATGCGTACTACGCATCAAAGACCTGACGTCACACAAAATCCTCCCGACAACATACAACGTCCCGGCATGAATTTTTCGGAATTCTCCGATTAATAATAATAATATATCCTTAACCCAGCCGGTCCCACCTTACTGCCTCCCCCAGCGCCGCCCCGGCCGAGCTCCGCACCCACAGCAAGCGCTCGCCTAGGTTATAATTAGAATAGTTTTTGCCCCTGGCTGGAGGCTTTGAGTGTAGAAGCTTAAGCCAGCCACAGGAAAGTCCGGATAAGCAGCTACGACCCTCCCTCTGAGGTCAACTGCGAGATACACAAGTCGAAAAAAAAAACAATTGTCAGGCAGTAGTCCTACAGACACAACACCCAGAGGAACCTCCCTTTACTATAGAGGATGAGTGTACTTTACTCCCTGTTCCTCAATTCTCTATACTGGTGAACCCGACGTGATCGTCAGTGCAGCCTTTGCAAATACTTCAGCGTGACGTCATCATCATCACTTTCTCATGCTTTCAAGTGGGAGTCACACAGCCAGCCAGCTCGGCACCTTCGCCTCGCTCCTGACACCTTGACATCCTGTTCCTCATATTTCTCTACACATCAGCCTAGCCTTTCCCCGACTATATTAAGATCAGCTTCCAGTCTAACTGGATGTAGCTGAATACCAGTATTGTTACGTATGGAAAACATTTGTCTTTATTTTATATTTTCATTCACAATAAAAAAGCACCGAGGCTCCGCCGCTGCACAATTACACGATCATAGTTCATAGAGTCATAGTTCAGTAGTACATCGTTCACTCGAAAGCGCTAACTTCATTCGCGCGCGTCGTTTTCTGAACGACCAATCGGTCCCGGTCGTGTCAGTCCGTCTTCCGCCTTTGCACGGGGCGCAACATAGTGCGCGCTCTCGCGATCTCCCGCGACCTACTCATATTAATCGCCGCCGCAGGGTCTCACACTATAAAACCATTTAAACTGTTTTTCATTTTACCCGACTAATCGCGTACTGCGTGCTGTACGCAACAAGTATTTTACATAGAGCGACTGCCTATCTGACCTCCACAATCTAGTTACTGGGTAACGCGATACCCACTGGCGACACAGGTTGTCAGACTTTACGTACCGTAACAGCTGCTTTGGAGAACAAGGCGAACTCAAACTCAAAGCATTTATTTCAATTAAACCATTTACAGGCACATTTAAACTGTCAAGAAGTCGGTCAGTCAGAAATATGAAGCTAGTTCCCCATTCCAATGCATAGTAGGTACCCATGGAGATGAACGGGCAAGAAACTCCACGGACGCTCTTTTAAATCAAACATTTGATACAAAATATTGGTTCATTTTGAAATTATGCATGTGAGAACAAAGTAGAAAGACGTGCACGTTCGTAAAAGCATTCGTAAACACGCACGTTCGTAAAAGCGTCCGTAAACACGCACGTTCGTAAAAGCGTCCGTAAACACGCACGTTCGTAAAAGCATTCGTAAACACGCACGTTCGTAAAAGCGTCCGTAATAATAAAAAAAAAAAACAAAGAATCATTCAAAAATTTAAAATGTGCTAAGAGATGACAAGTCCCAACTGACGGCGCCCGTTCACGAACATGACGAGGCGTGATGTTACTGGCTGCGCCCCGCGGTTTCACCCGCATAAGTCTCGATCCCGTGGGAATATCGGGATAAAAAGTATCCTATGTCCTAACCCAGGTCATGGTCTACCCGTGTGCCAAATTTCATCCAAATCTGTTCAACTGTTTTAGCGTGAAAGCGTAACAAACGAACAAACTCACTTTCGCAATTATAATATTACTTAGGATTAAAAAAAAATTTTTTTGATTTCCCAGGTGTGCTACGACGGCGACCCAGAAGCGGCTCTCATTACATTCAGTAACCCGACTGAAGCGAATGTTGCCTACAAGAGCACGGAGGCCGTCCTTAATAACAGATTTATTAAGGTCTTCTGGCATAATCCTGAGGTTAGTATAATATTTATGATAAGGTTGTAAAACGAGCTGGTTTCTGCAACTCCACGTCAAAGCGCGCATTTTGCGTACGGGTGGGAAAAATCGGTTATTCGATCCACCCCAGCTCCTCAAAGAAGGCCAGCAACGCCTTCAAGGTGTTTATTAAATGACCCATGGCCAGTTATAGCCGCTGTTACCGTACGCAGCTGTTGTTTAGTTAGTCGAAGAACCCTTCTCGTGAGGCGGCCATCGATTGAAGGTAGTGCCTCCTGAGCCTGCCTGCACTCGCCTTGGTCCGACCATAGTTTGTGAATGCTGATCCCTAGTTCGTTTCTTCACCAGAGTGCGTAGGTAACCGAAGGGGAGTGGCACGATGGGTTCGGGCCCCACTGGTGCCATGCTCGATCCCCTTCTGGCAAGTTCGTCAATTTTTATGATATAAACATCATGACTCTCTTCAAAATATTTTTATTTCACATAAACCTATAAGGACACTTATGAAACGTCAAAAGCTAGGTGCACGATTCCAATTGGTCGTTTCTTATGGAGAAGAGCTGGCAAGAAACTCCACGGTTACTCTTTTAAATGTAAATGGTTTTTACAATGTTTTCAAATTACAGTGTTAATAGGTATGAGAGGACAGTGTAGGCCTATCAACAAGTACCAGCTACTTAGCAAGATAGAAAACGGGCGACAGATCCACAATCTGTTAAGATTACAACATCTTCAAATTCACAAATTCTAAAAGAAAAAACAATATATAAAAGATACTTATACAAAATAATAAAAATAAAGACCTATTTAAACCAAATGACATTATTGCTACTACAGTTATAACAAATCTAATTTAATCATGATTACTTACCTTAACTTTTATTGGTTGATAAATACTTTAATCAACCAATAAAAGTTTGAGAATTTTGTTCAATTTTGTTGTACAGACGCCAACACATCCACTACTACAAACTGTCAAACTTGAATAGATTTTCAACTTTATCACTAAACCATAAAGTTAAAAGATGATTGGGAAAATTTGACAGTTTTGGGTAGGTTGACCTGCTGGCGTCTGTACAATCCTTGCGGCCCTCGGTGTGTGAGCGCGACACGTGGGAGCGCCCTTGACAACATTGTCAGACTGAGTTAGCGGCCGACGTCTACCTTCCCCGTCTTAGTAAATTTATCTTACCAAGTGTTGATTACTCGCGAATGCTTTCCGTTGGCAGCTTTTGGCCTTTGAAATATGCCCGAAAACAATACATTCTTAGCAACAAGTTTAAAACGAATTTCATTGTAGCCTTTCCACCAACAGAACAAGCAAGAAAACATGGCGCCGGGCGGTCAGTTAGCCAACAAACAAACGGACAGACAGAACTCGCAGCACCCGATGTCTCACAACAAGGTGCTCATCAACAGAGACAACATTAAGGCGACCGCCGACCATAACGCGAAGCAGCTCATGGAGAAGGTGAGAAAAAAACATTATTATATGCCTAAGTAAGCGGTGCCGTCATATAACGGTGATTGACGGTCATGTTTGTATTTTCTGTGAGTGTCTCAAATCTGCCTAGCCTTTTTCCCAACTATATTGGGGTCGGCTTCCAGTCTAACCGGATGCAGCTGAATACCAGTATTTTACATGGAGCGACTGCCTATCTGACCTCCACAACCCAGTAACTGGGTAATACGATACCCCTTGGTAAGACTGGTTGTCAGACTTTCGGGCTTCTGACGACCCGTAACGACTGTCAAAGATCCACGAATGACAACCGGGACCAACGGCTTAACGTGCTTTCCGAGGCACGGAGGAGTCTCGGTATGTAAAGATGGTCACCCATCCACAGACCAACCCCGGCAAGCGTAGCTTAACCTGACGGATCGACCCGTGCGGCAGTTACTACTTAGCCACGAGCTCCTCTCAAGTGTCTCAAATAAAAACGTTTTTTACAAAAAAATAAAACCGACTTCCAAAAAAAAAACATTACAAAGTGAAAAATAACTTTGATTTCGGAAGTCGGTGTCTTTGGTTTTGTATTTTCGTGTTTTTGCCACTTTTTTGTAAAAAATGATTTTATTTTTCACTTTTTAGTTGTGGTACCTACACAAACGCCCCACAAAAATTTGAATACCACTACCTGCTATGTCAATTACAGTGACAGGAACTATTAGAACATCGTCCACATATACTATGTGGGAAAAATACGTATTATTGAAGCTAACTCAAAAACCCCTCATCAGATCTTGACCAAACTTATATGGGACCACTTCTGAAGTATGGCCTACCAAACACAAAAATAATTATCAAAATCAATTCACAATTGGCGGAGTAATCGCGTAACAAACATTAAAAAAAAACATACAACCGTATTGAGAACCTCCTCCTTTTTGAAGTCGGTTATTATGCTAAGTGGAAGCACACTTCTTGTCACAGTCATGACGTGCAGCTGTCGAATATTTATTTTATGTTTATATTGTGGTTTTTTTGTATGCACGTGTTTCTGTGACAAATAAACCTATTTTTCTTTATTGTCTTTTTTTTCTCTAAGCACATAGCAAACGTATCTCAACTGTGCATATTATGTTAATTCAAGCTTTTTAAACTTTACAGCAAGAAAAAGAAAAGGAACTCGCGAACGGGCAGGAACCAAAGAAGGAGATCGTAAAACAGTCCATTACGAAGAGCAAACAAGTAATGGAAATGCACAAGAGAGCGCAAGCGTTGTTGGAGACTCAACTACAACAGCAGATGTTGTTGATACAGCGGCTCGAGACTGGTAAGTTGATATCTTCTACTTAATATTAGGTCGCTTACTATGCTTGGAGTTTCTTTGAAGTGAAATTATCCGGAAAAGAACCGCTGTTACTGACATAGCCTGCAGAGTAAACAAGCTGAACTGGCAATGGGCTGGCCATGTTTGTCGAAGGACCGATGGTTGGTTGAGCAGACGAGTCCTGGAGTGGAGACTGCGTATCGGCAGGCGTAGTGTGGGACGCCCCCAAAGCTAGATGGACCGACGATCTTATAAAAATGGCTGCAGTACAGATTGGATGTGGAAGGCGGAGGACTGGGTGTAGTGACGCAGCCTGGAAGAGGCCTATGTCCAGTGGACTGCGATAGGCTCAGTTAAATAAAAATCCTTAGGAACGATCGATGGACTGTGCGAAAGATGATATGGCTTGAAATCACCCCCTTTCAAGCCATATCATCTTTCACACAGTCCATCGAGATGACGACTAATAGAGAAGTATCGTCGGGGGTCGGGTTGCCTCCTTCCCTCAAATATGGCGAGGGGCGTAATTTCTGATCTTTATGCTCGTGAACGGGTGCTGCTTGTGGTGACTGGTCGTCTTGCTGTTCATGGTTTTGTTATTGTAGCCACTTCTTTTTCCCAGCTAAAGCACTAGGAAGGGGTGAAGGGTGGGCGTTTTGGGGGGGGCACTTTGACGTTCGCAAAGTGCTGATTCTCAGCATAATAAATGACTTGAATTTTGTATAGATGAAAAAGACATGTTGCGCCTACTCCAGGGAAAATGATAAAAAAAAACCTTTCCAAAATGGTGCAAAAATTATCGAGCTCGTGTCGTTCGTTCTAACGTAATACTTTCTTATAATTCTTGAGTTTTTGTGCATGACGAGACAAAGTAACTGCTGTTTCTGTTTGGATGGTCAAAAGAAAAATCGAACATTTTCGAAATAGTACCAAAAAATATTCTTAAGCTTTTCTGCAAAGTAACTCGGCAGGCGTAGTGAATTTAAAAGAATAACAGGAGGTCGCGTATGTTAAAAAATAGTGAAGAGGGATGATTTACGAATTTATTCTTTCTTACTACTAACCGACCTTTAATGATTTTATACTGAAGGTCACGTCTAATGTTAGCTATTTGGAAAAAATATATGTTAAATTAGAGAATTTTCCTAATAACTTAATCTGTGAATATTTAAGATTATGTTTATATTACATAGTGTAGTTAATTTGTAAAGTTATGTCTAACGCGCATCAAAAACTGAGATTAGCGCAAAAACTATCAAGCGTATTTTTGTAAAACCTTCACCATTTTAAAGACAATTTAATTATTTATCTTTTAGTATGCGTGTTTTATTAAAATACTTTTTTTGATGTGTAATAAACTAATAATGCGTTCAATTTGGGGCAGCGCTCCTTGATTTCTGGCTGGACGTACGACGCGTTGCGTGAGCTCAGTACAGAACACGCTAGATATTAATAAACTTACATGTAGTAAAAAAATCTCGAAGCGGGCTAGTAATTAATAAGACGTTCTTCTCTTTTTAAGAATAGTATTATTTCACCTTTCTCAAGTTACCTATAACGTCTACATTTATATTTACAGGCAACGTAACCGGTCCTCAACGCGCAGCTTTGCTAGAAGCGATCAACTCTGCGCAGGAAGGCATTGAGAAGCTGCGTAAAGAACTCGTTGCTTACAACGGAACGCTAAAACAGATGCAGGTATGTAGCTTTCGGTTGGTTTCTGAATTAGGACAAAATATTATGTCACCACAAAGTTGTTAGTATTAATTTTTGTCTCCTGTTTTGTTTAAAAATATGATCTTAGATTATCTGGCTTCGTTACTAAGGGGTGCTACACGTGTTCGGCTATTATTTTTGGTAAAAAGCTGGCTTAACTTGAATTATGCCGAGTCGATCCGAATATGACTAAAGGAGGGTAGATGCCGAATGAAGTTTACTAATTGGCACGAACTAAATGAAAGCTCTGAATATGTGTACTAATTACTTGGGGGGTTGGGTTTCTTGTTCAACAAATACCATCGAATTTAATGTGCCGAGCCGAACATGACTGCAGCACCCGTAAGTTCAAAATTTTAATATATGGGGAATCTTTTTGTGTGGGTATTTGTTAGATTATAAGTGGGACTTTTAAGTTATGACCTTGTTATAATAGGACGCGATAATGCGATAAATATACACTCCCGGCCTCCTAAATCGAGCTAACGTGCATTTCCATGCATTACGGCGATACATTGAGTTAAAATGTGCCATGTCGTCACGAGTATGTAGATTTTATACTTACTTGTGACGTAGCAAACCCCACTCCCCAACTTTAAAGCGTTTTATCTAAGTAAAATATGATAAAGCAAAAAAATACGAGTTTTTTATTATCTGACTGACGGACTAAATAGAATTTCTTTTTTTTTTACCCAGGCATCATCCCTATTGCTCATTATTCTGTCGCACAAATTGAAAGCGTTCTTACTCCAGACCATTTTCTTGTCTTCAAATCTGTCAAAATCGTACTTTAAACTATCAAAAATGCCAATAAAATGATTGTAACACGACAGGACGAGTCCGTTGCGAGGAATATGTCCCGTCTGCAGCTAGCGCAGGTACCATGCAGTTGCGTTTCGCATGCCGTGCACTTTTTGTAACGCGTTTGTTTGAGAATATTCACCTAAAACATACTATAAAAATAACCCTCTTTTTGAACTTAGTCGGCGAGAAAATGCCGACTGACTGATATGAAAAAAAAAAGAAGGATTTTGTTATGGCCAGTATTCACTGAATTTTCTAATAACTTATCTCCGAAGAAATCAGTCTTGATCATACTAAGAGTTTTAGAAAGATCGTCGCGCGAATTCATGATCGGTCGCGTGCATACGTCACTTTTTGTTCGGGATACCGGAAAGCGCCCTCTGTCGGCGCGAACACCAGTTCAGGTTCGGTGACAAAAAGTTTGAACAGTCGTGCGACGGACGCTTTTAAACAGGACATGGGATCACACGGGTGTAAGTGAGACAGACGATGCTCTACGAAGTCGGAACTATACGACCGGGTTACTGTACCTTTTTTTTTTTGGGTGGGAAATCATCAAATGACGTCTCCCGCTCTAGGTGGAGCGGGAGGGCGTGTCAGACTCTTACTGACTAAAACCCACCCGTGTTCCTTCAGTTGCCTGTGCAATGCCAGGGGGCCACGGTATCCCTTTCGGACTTTCCCGCAACCCCGGCAGGCAATGGTCTCATCGGACCCCTTCACTCGCTGACACTCTTTGAGGCGCGCGTGGAACACAACGCGCAGTCGACCCGGGCCTGGTCCTTACCGGACGGCTAGCTACCCATTGCTCACCGTCCGCAAGCCCGCGCCTACGGTGGCTGGGAATCAGCAATTGATTCCCGACGCCCAGGGCGTCTCCTCCTGCGGCGGCTAGGGGCATGAGGGCGCGAAATTTGCCTCTCCCTCACGCGCTCCGCCTCCTCCTTCGCGAGCATTACTGCTTCGCAGAAGGAGGTGACGGCCTCCCATGCCCTCTCGCTCCGTACCATGGCCTGGACCAGGGCCGGACGCGAGAGATCCCCGCCACCGATCGCCTCCACGAGGACACGGCGGTGCTCTGCCCAAGCCGGGCAATTTCCCACCGTATGCTCCACCGTGTCCTCCGGGCGATCCACGCAGTGATGACAACCGGGCGTTTCCTCCCGCCTTATCCGAAACAGGTACCTCCCCAAACATCCGTGTCCGGTGAGGACCTGCGTCAGGCGGAAGGTGAGAACGCCGTGGCGCCTCTCCAGCCACTCCTCAAAGAGGGGACTTATCGCCGCAATAGTGGCGTGCCCAGGGTTACTGTACCTAGCTGTTTGTTTTTTTTCGCGATTTGTTCCCTTTAAGTCTCATCAATGACCCAAATATGATTTTGAAATTGAATTTGCAAAAAGCACCTTTCCTTAATAATATTTAAAAAAAACAATAACTGGCTCCCACATCCGCACCGTGCGAGAATTACACGATCGTTCGAATTTTTTGTTCGGTGAAACTGAACGCGTGTTGGCGCCGACAGAGGGCGCTTTCCGGTTTTCCGAACAAATGTGACATATGCACGCGACCGACCGCGTATTCGTGCGACGATCACTTTTAAATACTACGCAGCCTTAGAGTTTTAGCTTAAATATTTAAAGAGCCATGGCACATTGTCGATTTTAAATCGGTAATTATTCATAACCAATTACCAATCTGCACTGTAAAATGGCTCTTATTTTGAACGACTTAAACATTCATTTGAAATTTACTCTGTGTTTGTGTATGAGGTGCATCTTGATTTTCAATTCTTCATTGATCACAAACTTTGTTTGAAAGCGTTTTTTATTCATTTATACGGTTAGTTTTCTCTGTGCAAGTTACATATAGAGATATTTTAAGTTCTACCACAGATTAATACAGATTTTAAAAAGCGACCCTTCACCACTTCCTCCTAGTGCCGCTGGGGAGAAGAAGTGGCGCAACAAATTTCCCAGCAGCACAGCTGTCTGTTCAGTTAGAAAAAAAATATTCTATAAATGTATGTGTGTTTGCCCGTCTGAAAAACTAAAATGTTACACTTATTTTGACGGATCAACTACTTTGAGACGGGCCAGTGTCTTCGTTGACGGCCTTAGAGAGTAGACAGAAATCAGGAATCAGAGATCAGGAATCGAATTTCTCTTTTTTTTTTATTAAAAGTTATTTGTTAATTGAAATTCTCATGATACGTATACTGGAATGTTTTTTTTTGTTCTCACTTCAAGAATGCATGTCACAGTTTGCATTTTGTACTTCACATTTAAAAAAAAATCATAGGTCACTTTCCTGATTTAATGGAAGACTTTGTTAATGCACATTATTATAGTAACGATCTTGATTTAAAATGCTTAAAGCTCAAAACACACACAAGGCGGGTGCGTGTCGGGCGCGGGTCGGGACGGCAGTACGGCGGGCTTGGATATATTGTAATTCCTTGTATTATATGGTTGTCAGCACACGAAACGCGTGCTCCCGTCCCGACCCGCGCCCGACACTCACCCGCTTTGTATGTGTGTTGAGCTTAAAACAACATTTGTTTCTTGGTAAAGTTTCTTGCTACTTTTGACAAGAAATTGTGTCAAAATCAGTGTACAGATAGTGCAATCCACGACGACGCGCCCCACCGATGACTGTACTGTAGGCTGTACTTTAGTACGGAGTGGGGCGCGTCTCAGTGGATTGCACTATCTATAGTTGTTTTATAATCACAGAAATCAAAATTGCAGTCACTCCGTGCAAAATCAAGTGATCAAAGCCTAAAACTTATAACGTTGAATAGGCGATGGAGAGATATTTAATTCGATTCTTACATAAACCCTTGGTCATTTCTTAATATAAGAAAGCGACTATTCTGTGTACCCCCTATTCGTAACATAGCGTAATATACTTGAGTAAAAATAGCATCACGCATGCGTATCGCAACTCGTTCTATTTGTCATTATATAATCACAAAACTCACAAAGTATTTGTAAGTACTTATTTAGTTACATTAAAACGTGTTAGTTCCTCATTGGTCATTTTTATGAAATACATAACTATTGCTGTACAAAGATCATTTGGCGCGTGGCCAAAGTTTTTCAATACATTCCACAAAACAATTTCACAAAACATGTTTACCGACATCGCTTCCCTGTCAACGTCATTGGAGCGCCAAAAGATTCATGTATAAGCTATACAGTGTGGCAGAGACATCGAAGTGCAACTTGTTACCATGGATTCATTTGATTCTTTTTCACATGATTCTGAACTCCCCTGCGTCGAAATTTTAAGTCGATTTAAAAAATATATATATATAATGTTCCATACATTTTGACCTCGTAGTTATTGCACTTTTGTATGAAACAGATGTTTTTTTTTTTAATAACCGACGATAAATTTCAACCAACTGGGGTCCAGAATCATGTAATGAATCCATGGTAACAGAATGCGAGCCACCCTGTATGTATCTTGATTAGTTACTACTAATAGTGTGATTGAGCTATTGTTGGACAATAATGCCATATTATATCATAATAGTTTTATGTAAATAATATAGAATTGAGCGTGAATTTGGATGGATTTCCTTGAACTTTAGAGGGAACAGGGCCTGCGATTCGCCATACAATTGTTTATTCCTCTTTTTCTTCCTGAATAATGCCTCTAGAGCAATTTTTTTATTTCAAGATCTGTTCAGACACGTCCCTGTTATTTAAATTTTTTCAGCAACTTATTGGTATAGAAAATATGAATTACAAAAATGCCCCATTTTTTCCACCTTGATTGAGGAGGGCTACCAGACAAAATCGAAAAGTTATTAACATAAAAGAAAATTATAGGAGCCTAGACAATCTCTTTCTTAAAATGTTAATGTAAAAAAATATTGGATCGGCTCAGTTTTCGAGTAGAAAAAAGGGGAATACGAAACGTCGCACATAGGGGTATTCTATTAATCTAGCCGGCCAAAAATATTAGTGCGGGTTTTTTGGTTTAAAATAACGGAAATAAAACAAGCGAAATATATACGGACAATAACTTTTATAACTTCATAAAAAAAAGCAACAAGACAAATACAAAAAAAAACTGAAAATAGGCCATATATTTACATTTTATTCTTACGTACACTTATCTACATTACACTATATATTTACATAATCTTACATACACTTATCTACATTACACTATATATTTACATATTCATACATTACTTAATTAATTTACCAATAACAATACATACTTTTTCAAATCAATTCACCTCCTCGTTCTCACTTTCTGATTCTGTTGGGTTTGGTGTAGCAGACAGAAGCATGTTTAATGTTTCAGGCAGAAACGAAGAAATCTTCTTTTTTTTTATTGCCCTTGAGGCACTAAGAAATGGATCTGAGCTTAAAAGAAGCCTGTTTAAAATATCTCTATTACAGGATTCTCTAGAGAATTTCCTTGAGTAATCCTGTCTGTACGTCCTAAAATGTTTGTTGCGTGCCTCTGCTGCTTCCTCAGACAGTTGTCCTATAGGTAACAATGCATTTTTTATTATATCTGATCCGTGTACAAGTATTTTGTGCAGTGTGGGTGTCATTGGGTGCCATGGGTAGAGTTTTATGTATAAACAAGCAGTTTCTTCCGCATATTTTTCATACTTTTCTACATCTATAGTATATCCACTCGAAATCGTTTCTAAAATAACTTTTAATCTATATATTAACTCATAATCTATCCCTGTAATGTCTGAAGCTAGTTTCGGATCTTCAAAGAATCTCCTGCTGGTGTTCCCATCATTCGTATTTCCGAAGTTTGTTTTCGGCATATCTACTAATAAGCCAGTTTCATTGCGAAACCTGGTCTGTATCTCAATTTTCCTATTCTTTTCCATTTCTTTTTCCTCGTCTGTTTTTCTCTCCCGATACTTCTTCACGGGCAATTTGTACGCTAAATGCAGAATGCTTTCGAAAAATCTTATTCTCGCATGTAAAATAGACAATCCGAATTCAGTAGCATCTTTTGAGAGTTTCCTTTTATCCTCCAAATTATTAAACTCTTTAGAAGTTTTTCCACAAATATAGCAGCGACTCGTGGATGTTGTTCCAGTAGCTGCATTGCAAACTTTTCCGTCAACCATTGTCATTACAAATTGAGAATGAATCAAAAACTTTTTTCCGTCAATATCCACCTCAGTCGCAACCAAATTATCAACAGAATTATTGACATAACTGATCTCTTCATTGGTTATATCAGTTGTCTCTTTGACGAAGCGAAATCGTATTAGACGACAAAATCGGGGAGATGAAGGGGTTGGATTTTCCCATAACACCTTTTCGTTGTCCTTGCCGTAAACTAGTCGCACAGGTACAAAGCAGCTTTGAAAAATATTTGCATCAGAGTCAGCCTCATTTTCAAGCTTTTGTTTATATTGTGCTTGCTGGGATCCATCGCAGCCCCATTTACATATCAACTTCAAAGTTTTCCGCTCTTGCTCTTTTATTGTTGATAAGACCTCTTCTAAGAATACCGATAAGCGCCTAATGGTAATATCAATTAATGGTTGCAGTTGGATTTCGGCGCAGGTACTCGTTACCGTGCACGTTTCTGGAGGAGGATAACACTCTTTTTTTGCTTCTTGAATTAAGCTATAACATGGAAAGAACTTTTTGTTCGTGTTTCTTATAATTTCATACTGTCCTCTTGTTAAGTCTGCATCTATAAACATTTGTAATGCTTCCATGGGCGTTAGACGCGATGGTTTTTCACATTTAGACGAATCATAAGCTTTTTTGTATTTCGTTGCACGGGTCGGAGAGCTCATAATATCTTTGAGCACGTGGGAAGCATCACGTTTTCCCGATTTACTTAATTCAACTTGAGCTGCGTGAAGTATTACACCATCTTCTACATTAGATCGGATCCCTTCCGTTTTTCGTCTTTTGGTCCTTTCGCTAGATTCCCCAAACGATTTACAAGGGCGACCTGGACGATTTGCCGTTGTGACTGGAATTTCGAATGTACCTTCCAGCCCAAGTTGGTTGTTTTTCAAAAAAACCTCTTCTTTTTTGTGAGATTTAATCCACCTTTGCTTCATTTCCGATTTAAAATGTGCAAAATGGTTTTTCAGTATTTTTAATTGATCTTCAGTAAGATCGTCACTAGTGAAAAGGTGGTCTCTCAAAAAACATAGTTTTTCTTCCAAATTGCGTAAATTTTCATTTTTCATAATATCAAAGAGAGATTTACGAGTCACTATTCTCACTCCGGAAGTACCCACTATATCTGGAACAAGTAAATGTTGTTTTAGACATAAATACTTTTTTTCACAAATTTAGCTTATTTTTACCGTGAAATTCAATGTTCTACGTTTTTGCGCATCCGCGCTATTCCGCGGCTAATTTATTTAGTATTCGTTACTTAAGGGTCTATATTTTTAATATAAATTACAAAAGTTGCCGGATCTATCCGGATACTAAAACAAATAGCTTCCTAAACATAAATTTCTTAAAAAAATATCCTTATTTCAGACGTTATTTCTCGACCACTAAAAGTATATTAAAATAAAACAAATTTTAACAAATATATCACATTTGGATTGTCACATACCTGTAGTTTCGGAATCCATTGCTATTTTGCACCAGGTAAACACAGAAAACTTCAGTTTAACACACAAAGTTAACGTTTTTGTAAATAGCCGATAAGAGACACGTACACAAGGTTCAATGATCAACTTTCGACTGAATTTACCTGATAACGCGCAACGGAAGAAGGGTGGGGGTGGTGGTCTATTGTTTGTTGGAATGTCCCCTGCCTCAGGTAGTCAATGTAATTAGCATTCCTTAAACTTTGTTATTTTGACTTTTGGCCGCCTAGATAATTAAAATACCCCTATGTGCGTCGATCTCGTCAAAAGTTTCATATGGTTGTGACTCCGTCGCGTCGCGTTGTACGGGCAGTTTAATTTGATCGTCTGAATGTTGCATTCCGTCTGTATTCACACTTAATTGGTGTTGTTTGTTTGTGGTCGTGTATAAAAGTTGTGTAAATTAGTGTACATCTAATATTAGTTATAAAAGTGTGTATTTTTGTGACCACTAATTATGGCTTTGTTAATTGTATTTAGCTTACGTCATAGCAAATATTTATATAAACAGGTGGATTGGTGATTAAAGTATGAATAATATATGAAATTCTTTGAAACTCCGAAATTAAGTTTTAATAAGGGCACAGATTAATTCAGATTGGTCACTTCGCATTTGAGATATGAAGCTACAAGTAGGTACGTGGCGGGCTCCACTTGTCGAATTCAGTGACCGTAATGTAGTCAGAAGATATAAGAGTTACGCGATAGAAAGAGAGGCAACTTCTAGGTTAATATAACTGTAGGTAATTAGCGGTGTGCGACCTGAATTGCACTATATTATGTCGTTGCTAGAGTCGCTATTATTTAAATGATTTTGTGGAGTGACACCTTTCTGTACTAATCTGTGATACGGGTAATTTACACGAAGAGAGTTTCTCGCCTCAAGCATACGAGATGACAAACTTGTTGTTTCACCACAAGGGCGAGAAATTCCCTGTAAATGAGCCTCTAGAATCACAATGACGCGGAGTTACTGCAGTGTCTTTATGAAATGTTACAAGCAAGTTGGTAAAATATTCAAGTCATCGCATCACCATTTTCGTTCACTGGACTGGTCCATCTTGTAAACGTGTTATCACAAGCATATTCTCTCATTTAAATTGATTGTAAAATGGTAAGCGTCTCGTCCACTATTCGTAAAGCTAGAGAACTCTGAAAATCTCAGTAAGGAGAGCAAAGTAGAGGATGTTATGATGACATTGAATTTTAAACTTAAGGACAAACTTTGCACGGGCTCGAACTCACTGGTGGGCGTGGCCAAAAAGCACGCTGTCTCACCTAGCATCGTGCCCGACAGAGACAGTGTCAGTGATGAGCAGTTAGACGCTAGTCTACACACACAACGTCTGTTCGCACGCACACAAACACTGTTCCCAACTGAAACGATGTTAGACGATGCACACATGCACCGCCGCGCCGCTCTGTGCCGCTCGCCGAGAAGTCAGCAAGTACCTACAAACTCGTAATATAATAGTAAGCGCCGCTGTTATCGTTATAAACCCTTACACTTATAGGTACCTGCAGATTGCTTATTTTATTGTTTAGTTTCCCCGAGTGTCATACATGCAGCGATCGCTCGAGATTACGACGCATGCTTACTTGAACAATCATCACTCGCCCGACCGCGCATATTATTAGGTACCTACCTACTAAGAGGCACATCAAGATTGTTTTCAGACAAGTATGCACCTATGTAGATTATTGCGTATAGGTAGGTTTACAGCCGATGAAGTAGTACCTACATAGGTAGTTTCTCACAACCACGAGTCACGGTCCACGGACGTACTACTACGCATAAATTAGGTAGGTACTACCTACTTACCTACATAAAGCACAGAATAATAAAGATTCTAATGTCCTCTACGGAGGTTTGCGATATTTTTGGTTGTAAGTACGTACTTACCTAACAACACGTAATAAACATGTAAGACAGGTAATTATAACAGTAAGTAGGTACCAGGCAGATTGCAGATAATATTCTGTTGGCGTATGATAACCTACCTACTTACCGCAAGTATTCGACTCCGTGCATCAAATTGTAGGTGTTAGTGTATGCAAAATTTGCGTTGTCAATTGAAATAAATTATTTCGCCAGCAAATAGAATAAACCAAGTACAGCATGATTTTTAGTCATATTGTCATATCTACTTTACGCACGAAATACCCGTCGCCGCCTGATTACGTAGGTACTTTGTGCTTTACGTGATGAAAGTACCTACTCAGCACAAACAACTTTTACTATGAGGCCAACCCTGAAACCGTGAAAATAAAATCAGCTGATCCCTAGTAAACTGCAGTAGCTACACGATCAAAATGCATGGGATCTGCTGACTTTTTTTTCATATTTCAGGGTTGGTCCCATAATGAAACTTGATTGTATTCATGAGTACTTACTTTACCTACTCTCTAAAGTTTAGAGAGTAGGTCATGGTGGTTTAGAGTCTAAACCACCATGACCAAAAAACACCTGGTGTAAGTCAATGATAAACCGAGCGTAGATACATGATGAGCGTATGGTGCAGCGGGGTGTCGGGAGCACACACCATATATTTCGTAGTTTAGAAGAACAGCGCAGTCGCTCGATTTTGCCTTGGAGGTACTTTCTATTTATAAATGATAGATTTATTATTTTTAAATATAGTAAATACACAGATATTTAGTTTGGCTGCGCATTAATCACAACACAACGCACACACACATGTATGTCACAACATTTTATTTGTTTTTGTATGGGTTTATTTTATTTATTTTTTATTTTATTACCTTTAAAATTTATTTATTATAGCGGACAGACACTTTCTTATATTTATAATTCTAGCGTATGGCACTCGTGGGTTGCAGCTGAAAATCAGCGTCAGGTGGTACACTTTGTGTTGTCATCTGACATTATGCTGAGCTGAGGCCCTTTTGGCATTATAATAATTTGTTTTCTGTTTTATAGTTTTAAGGTGTATTTTTTTTTTTGTAATGCCAATAAACGCATTTTTCTTTCTTTCTTTCTTTCTTTCTATATAGGTAGGTAAGTATGAAACTCGCAACCACAGAATAAATAATAGTACTACAGTAATAGTATACAGTATAACGTAACGTAGGTAACGATAGATTGCTACAAAGGTTGTCAGTTGCTTACTCAATTTATTATAAGGGTACACACGGCTACATATCAAGCTAGTAATAGTCCTTACGGTGTATAGATATGAACTTCTTCGATGGTACATAGCCATCATTTATTAAGTTATTTTATAAATCTTTATTGATAAAATGAATACCTAACATGATTATTGACATAACGTCTGCGGTTTGTAACTATCGCCACTACAGCTCAAAAAGTAATTTTATAACGGCAGAAAATCATACCGAAAATAGTTTTATCTACTCTCATAACGTAAAATTCGAATTATAAACTTCAAAATGAGTTAATATTGGCATACTTTTTATACACACTATCGAAATTTAAAAATAGAATCATATTGTAAAACTTTTTCTCTGACAAAATAATGTTATAATAGTAGATTGTTTGCTTAGGGAGCAAACAACTTTTTTTAATTAAGGCGAGAGTGTTTCTTTGAATCCAGTGGAGCGAAGGATTCTAGAGTAGAATTCCGAGCGTAGCGAGGGATTCTAAAGTAGAAACCTGAACGCAGCGAGGGATTCAAAGTACGTCACTCGAGCTTAAAATAGTGTTGCTCTCGAAGTGAACACTCTACTTTTCATCACCCTCTATGAGAAAAAAAGCGTGTGCGGTCCTACCCTCATCTCTCACGTGTGGATTAAAACCAAAACAAAATTTTCGCAGCCGCCATCTTGGATTTACGAATCACTTTATCGACTTCAGCAGCTTTAAAAACTATTACGAAATGACACCATTGGATTTACATTTTGACTTCACTATCGGCTTTAGAACCCTCGAAAACTATGAAAATGACACCCATGACGGAAAAATTTAAAGTTATCGTAGCCGCCATCTTGGATTTACGTTTTGACCTCACTATCGGCTTTAGAACCCACGAAAACTATGAAAATGACACCCATGACGAAAAATTTGAAAATTTTCACAGCCGCCATCTTGGATTTACATTTTGACCTCACTATCGGCTTTAGAACCCTCGAAAACTATGAAAACGACACCCATGACGAAAAAATTGTAAATTTTCGTAACCGCCATCTTGGATTTACATTTTGCCTTCACTACCGGCTTTAGAACCCTCTAAAACTATGAAAACGACACCCATGACGGAAAAATTTAAAGTTATCGTAGCCGCCATCTTGGATTTACGTTTTGACCTCACTATCGGCTTTAGAACCCACGAAAACTATGAAAATGACACCCATGACGAAAAATTTGAAAATTTTCACAGCCGCCATCTTGGATTTACATTTTGACCTCACTATCGGCTTTAGAACCCTCTAAAACTATGAAAACGACACCCATGACGAAAAATTTGAAAATTATGTAGCCGCCATCTTGGATTTACATGTTGACCTCACTATCAGCTTTAGAACCCTCGAAAAGTATGAAAACGACACCCATAACGAAAAAATTTAAAATTTTTACAGCCGCCAACTTGGATTTTCATTTTGACCTCACTATCGGCTTTGGCGCCCTCTAAAACTATGAAAACGACACCAATGACGAAAAATTGGAAAATTTTCGTCATGTGTCATTGCCGCCATCTTGGATTTTCATTTTGACCAGTCTTGTCAAAGTGTGAATAATAATTCACACTTTCTCTCTCTTTCTTGCCAGCCTTTCTCCAACTTGTTCATACAATGTTCGTGATTGATCTCCTTGGTGATTGGAACTTTTTCTAACAATATCCACATTCCAAATTCAAATCTACTTTGCTCCCTAGGGATCAAAGTGCTATTTTGGTCCCTGTTTACAAAGAACAAACTAGCTCTTTTTGAATAGATGTGATGAAAAATATATTTTTTACCATTATGATACAGTTAAAATCCAAAAAGTTAACATCGCAAAGGAGTTTCCATTTTTCTTTTTTTCTCTAATGAAACTAGCGGGGCGCGCCATTTTTATTGCATTACAAAAAAGTTTTGATTCCAACACAGCGTCCACTCAAACCAACAATTCCAATTTCAAACCAAAATACGTAGTCAAAATTTCAGCGCGACGTCAAACAGATAAAGTAGGTAGTATCGAAACAACGCGACATCATAGTATCGACAAACTTACAAACGCGTAGGCCGCAGCCGAAAAACACTCAAAAGTACGAAGTTAAACGTGCGTGATATGCACGTGCCTGAATCGAAATTCGAACGAAAGTACGTATCACATAGTAATGTGCATGTATGCGTGAGCGTCTTCCCTCCGCACCGCGCGGGGGAACATTATCTAGTGAAATGCACGACAATTCATAGTAAAACGAGCGCGAATAAAATTACGAAAAGTCCTTCGGGAAATCGTGTTTTATGAAAAAACCGCTGCGTAAATCATTTACAAATAAAGTTTATTAAAATCTTCGATAATTGAGCTATGTCTGTACGGATTTTGTTTTGGAGATTTTCCATTTCTTTTATTACTTATTTACGCCCAAAGTTGCGTTAAAATTAGCAAGAAAAATGAAACTTTGTTGGCTCATAACTTTTTATTGGCTTTTAATTTTACTATTCCGCTTCCGTACAGACACAATTAATAATGAGACAAAACGATATCATGTTTAACTTTGGATGTACAATGTCAAACAGTGGAGTAATTCACTCCCGAAATTTGTATGGGAAAAATGTTGGCTAGTATCACCTTAATTATCAGTTTCATAAAGTTACACTTTATGTTTCAGTTGTACAGACATCGATGCAGGCTTAAAACGGCTTTTCGAATGCCCTCGGTCAGGCTCATTTTCACTTTAAGGCTCATTAAATAAAGTCCATTATTCAATGTTATCAAGAATTTTTTTCGTCTGCGCTAATCCGAAGAGCTTACCTGTCATGGACGAGACGCAACAAATACTCACGACCATTATATAAATGTTTCATATATTCAAAGCCTTGTACATAGCTTTAACTGGGCTTCCATTACTTTTGTTAGCAGGCAAAGAAACCGAAGACTAAGGAAGAAGCGCAGAAGGAGATCCTGGATGCTGAGCTGGATCTTTTCACTAAGCAGCAGGTATGTGAAGAATATTTTAAAACCATGCACTCAAAATACAATTTATACGCAAGCTCCGCCCCATGCACCCCGCCACTCCACTATGAACTAAACGCTAATACATCAGTAATAAAGTTGAATATCGCGTTCGCTCTTTGATCGTGTTCGGGCACGGAACTAAATGGCGTAAGTTTCAATTCTTATTTCATTTATAACTAAAGTAATAATTGATCTAGAGAAAAAATATCTTGTGGTTGGATAATAAACTATATTTTCTTACTGTAAATACTTATTATAGACATAAAAGCCCAGTAATCTTGATTTTATTTAAATAACCTTTAAAAAAGACATGATTTTCGAATAAAATCGAGTGAAAATGTTACGATTTCGTAACTGTCTTGTACATGGAAAGAAAAAGATCCAATAAATCATATACTAAATTTCCATTTTGATTGTATGAGTGACTGTTTTAGAATATTAATGCAAAATAACATAAAATTTAGGGAGCTTCCTCTTTATAAACATCTTAAATTCATTAATTCACTGACAAACAAGGGACAGTCTACACCGCTGGGTCTAGAAGCATGCAATTTTGTACTAGTGTTCCTTTTATAACAAAGGTGAGCAATAAATGAAGGATTTTTGGAAATTCATCCCCTAATGGGGTTAAATAGGGGTTGTAAGATTCAGTGGAATTTCGACCTTTTGCCGATGTTTACCTTCGCCGATGTCAGTGATGTATAAGATAAACTTACAAATTAAAAAGAACCCCTTTACAATTAGCAAAACAGCAGTATTCAAAGTTGATTTACACTTCAAAAAACATGTATTCAGTATCGCCAAAACTAAAGTTGCTTTTTTGCCGAGATTTTATGTAATGTAATTTAGTTGGCCGTGTAAGCACATCTGAACGAACTATTTTGTTATAAAAAAGTTGGAAAGTGTGTCCTCAGAAGAGAAAAGTGCATTTTGAAAATATTCTGTGTTTTCTTAGTGCGCTTCCACACCCACAGTGAGGGTATTTATGAAAATTAACGCCACCAGTTGGCGCCACTTTTACAAGAGTTCTTCCAACTCGACAATGAATTTAAAATATATGATGACGTTCATCATTCGTTTCATTCACTCGTTCGTCATTCAGTCACGACTAAAGAAAATATAGGCGCTTCGACACTTTTGACAGGTGCCCGGCCCTGACGTATCAGTGCTGCCACCTAGTGAACGTCATTTCAGAAAACCCTCATTGAAATGGATGATTGAAAATTTTCAAAATGAGAATGAGGCCTGGCCATAAAGTCTAATTACTTTCATAGGTCGATAAGGCTCGTATGCGGGCTGCGGGAGATTTCTGTAAAGCATGACAGGGCCCGCATGTGGGGTGCTGGAGATTTCTGTAACGCATGCACTAGGGCCCGTATTAGTCAATAGGGAATTTATTACGTTATACGGAGAATCTGCACCGCACGTTTAGCAGTTGCTTTGAAGGCTCTATTTCATTGATCATTTGCATTGGGTGTGAGTCTCCGCAAGCTTTTTACCGACCGATGAATTTCATTATTCGCTACGCCCACTACGGGGATTCCCCGGAGATGGTGTACCGACCGCGTGATCGATTATGACTTTCGTTAGTCTACCCCGCCGGGGA
Organism: Xanthia togata; assembly: GCA_963853775.1. Taxonomy (NCBI): domain Eukaryota; kingdom Metazoa; phylum Arthropoda; class Insecta; order Lepidoptera; family Noctuidae; genus Xanthia; species Xanthia togata. Next base: position 4,105,335 of record OY970817.1, on the reverse strand, counting down.
GAGGCCCCGCATGCTGTATATCGACCGAGTTATTGACTAATGAAAATGAGCCATAAGACCCAACCGTGAGGTAAAATGTAAAGAAGTATTTTATCGAAAGTTTTGAATTTGTCCCTAACAGGAAGGCCATGACGTCACAGAGCTTACAAAGAGGATCGTTGAGCTTCGCAGACAGATGTCCATACAGTTTCCTTCGCATAACATGATGAGGAGACCACATACAAGGTATGTTTACGATTAATTTCGGTTAGTGACTGACAGTAACAGAAATAAAGAAAGAATAAATCGTCTTCAAAACCCATTACAATATGTTACATAAATTAACCTATTGACCAATATAATAATACCCTCCACTCCTCAAGCACCTCAGTACATGTTGCCCCTTGTCGCTACGTCACTGTGTGCTACCGACAGTTTTCTGGGGCCCATTATTGAGTGTGCAAGTCACCCCCTGCCATTTTATCCGTGTACATATAAAACATTGATCAGGCAAGGGCCATAGTCCTTCTATAGTTCCAGATCACCAGTCAACTTAAGTCACCCAAACCCATAGCCCAATATCTTTGTTTCCATATCCTGCAATAGTCCTACACCAACCGGGGGTTGTTCTTGGGTGCACTTACATAGTACATACAGGGATAATCGTCGGTTGATGCCTCATTTCATTAAAGACGTCTAACGGGCCTCTGCGAGTTGGTTTTGGCGCCTCGTACGCCTTCTAAGGGTCCGGGACACCTGGGTCCCGAGAAAGGTCAAGAGACGAAAAAATAATAAAAACTTTATTCAGTTCATAAAAAACACGGTAAAATATAAAAAAAAACTAGTTACAGATTACACATGTGTTAGGTGCTAGATTTTTACAAATCCCATACTAGGATTCCCTGTGTTGTGAGCCTCTTGGTTTTATATCATTTGCCGTGCCGCCGGCGGGTGCCAGCGCCCAGCTCATAAATGGACAAAAAATAAATATCTACGTCGATTAGGGGTCGTGCAATGAAATATAAAACAAAAAAACGAATAAATATTCTCAGTCGTATAAATACGACCGAGGGCGGAACGAAAACATATGTCGTATTAATCCAACTGCGGCGGTCAATAGTTAAACTTCGCAATCCCGGGGTCAAATAAATGTTTTTTCCCTCTTTTAAGCATTTTGTCAATTCATGAAATCATCTCTTGCACGTTTAGGGGTATGAGGAACAGGGTGTAAAGTTCACTCATCCACCATAGAAAAGGGAGGATCCTCCAACCAGACGGATGTTGTGTCTGGCGGGCCGACTTCCCGACTGTTTATTTCGGATAGTCTTATCTATGTCGTTCGCGCGGTAAATTCTAATTGCGCGATGCAGGATTTGTGTGACGTCATGTCTTTGATGCGTAGTTAGTATGTGGCGGTGTAACCGCTACACACGCTATTTTGAACTCTATTTTCGTTTTTATTTAGTATTAATTTATTGTATTTAAACCTGGTGGAAATTTAGACCGGTGGTGGCTCAGTGGTAATGGCCGCGACTTACGAGTTGTAGGTCGTATGTTTGAACTCAGACAGGCGCTATACTTTGTGTAAATAATGTCATCAGCACTGCTCTCAAAACGGTGAAGGAAAACATCGTGAGGAAACCGGCATGTCCTAGAACCAAAAATTCGAAGACATGTGACATCTACCAACCCGCACTGGGCCCGCGTGGTGGATTACGGCCCACTCCCTCTCACAGGGAGGAGGTCTGTGTCCCGAGGAAACGTTTATGCCTATACTCGGAATTTTAATTCGATTCCAGATTTGACAATTTCAGTGTTGCAACGTTATGACAAGTACTAAATAGTGACGTTGCGAAATTATTCGATATGGAAATGGAATATTTCCAGATCGATTCTTCTCGTTTATAATTTTACTCTCGTAAACTAAATAAATCAGGTAATTAAATATTTCTGAACCGATAATTTAGTTTTGAAGATTAATTAACGATCTGAGACTTTTCTTTTATAATAAAATTGTGTGTGAAATAAATACAAAAATGTGATCATGAAGGAACATGACAAATAAAACAGATAGATGTATTATGGTAATAATTTATTTTATAAATTGTCGCCGTCATCGCTATCGCTATCGCTGTCACTTTCTGTAACATTTATTATAAATGTGTCTGTGATATTGTCAATTAACATATCTAGCCTACTCATTTTTTTCTCTTCTTTGACAACATGGGGTACGCATTTAGACCATTCGGTAGCCGTAATTTTTTTAATGCCTTCCGTCTAATAAGACGTGAGAAATTTATTTCAAAATTTCTCACGTCTGTCAATTTGAAGGTTTTATTATTTTGGATAATTATGTATAATTATGAATAATTATGTATTTATTTAAATAAAAATCAATAATTTAGTCTTTAATTGGCACACTGATTGTTTATCGATTTTTGTGTTCATCACTACACTATTATATGTGGTATCATTATTTCACAAAATGACAGTAGCTAATGTCAAATCTGGAATCGAATTAAAATTCCGAGTATATGCTAAAACCTGGTGATTCAACCAGTTAATAATGATATTATTCATTACTTTTCAAGCTACCGTATTGTGAAGAGGAAAATTAGGTGAGATGATAGATATTTATTTTAAGACAGTTTTTGATGTGTAACATCTTTCCTGTAATCTTTGGGAGTGATTTAGTGAAAAGGGGACGGAAGTGTGTAACAAGAAGCCGGGGAAGCGCGCGCTATTTGATTTTACCAACGAGCGCGCGCGGTTGTGGCGTTGGCCGGTAGATGGCACTAAACCATTTTCCGAGAGGTTGGAACTATCAGCCAAGATGTCAGATGTTACACATCATATGCGACTACTGTACAGCAGTGCTATTCTGTAACCATCACACCGTGAAAACTTAGGTGAAGTGAGCTCGGAGTGCGCTGTCAGTCCCTAGCAGGTGGAATGACAGCTAAATAAAATAAATAAAATGTTTATTTCAATAACTTACAATAGTTACATTTATACATTTAGAAATGACCCTTTAAGCAAAATAAATGCTTGTGTTAGGACATTCCGCACTCACAGCTCACTTTACCTAAGTTATCACCGTTAGATTGTTACAGAATAGATCGGCTGATAGTGCAATCCACTGAGACGCGCCCCACTCCGCGATGACTGTACTTTAGTACGGAGCCGAGCGGAGTGGGGCGCGTCTCAGTGGATTGCACTATCTATAAAGCTGGCTCGTTTTTTTAAATCCTTTATGTCGTCTCATCTGCTGTGGTCGGGTTAGATTCCCGGCTCGAAACTAAACTACCCACATGGCTTTCTGGGTCATATGCTTTATCAGGAATCCTTATTCAAAATGTTCTAATAAAGGTATTAAGCTGCATCTGGTAAGACTGGAAGCCGACTACAACTTATTTGGGAAAATGCTATGTAATGTAGGTGATGATGTTTGTCACACACGCAGAAAAAAATGTTGTTCCCGTTTTTAACCATTATACAATCTATCAAACAACAATCTTACTCTGCCCTCTCATGTCCCCAGGGGAGGCAGGTTCAACACGCCGACCCGCTTCACTCGCGGCGGCATCACCACGAACATGTTCAGCGTGAACCAGTCGGTGGACCACCGGCCGCGCGCGCTGCTCATCTCAGGGTTCGAGGCGGACGAGCTGGACGCGCTGCTCGTGCACTTCTCTGTGAGTATATATAGAACGTGTTTCTTTTCAGTCAGTCAAGTCACGATTATTTATGTAAAACACCTTTAAATGACTTCTCCCGCTCTGGGTGGAGGGGGAGGGCGTGTCAGACTCTTACTGACTAAAACCCACCCGTGTTCCTTGTGTTGCCTGTGCAATGCCAGGGGGCCACGGTATCCCTTTCGGACTTTCCCGCAAATGTAAAACACCCTTACACTTAAGCTAAGAAAATGCAATGTAAGGATGTAAAACACCCTTACGTTGTACTTTTCAAAGTGCCTGAATATTGTTTATATTTATCAAGTTCTAAATATTTAGTACTTCACATAATATCACACTTAATACATGGGCACTTATGAAACGTCATGAGCTAGGTGCACGGTTCCAATTGGTTGTTTCCCAGCAAGAAACTCCACCGTTAGAGCCATATTAGACTATCATAGAACTATGATCAGAGTTGTATCAGGTTGGGGAAAAAGTTGCATCGCATTTTTTAAGAAAATTCAAAAAAAAATTAATATAGTTTATTTACATTTAACTAAAGTATGTAGGTACCATTTTGTTCGATAACTTTTTGCCATCTTGTAGGTAGGGACATGATCCCATTGCTATAGAAATTTTGGGACTTGATCAAAATACCGCGACAAGTGGTTTTGGCAGTCCTCTCGTGATGTTAACCTGACACTGCCTAAGGAATTCTGAAGAAACCGAAACAGGTGGAAATCTGAAGGTGCAAAGTCAGGACTATACGGCGGATGCATTAACACCTCCCAGCCAAACTCTCTTAATTTTTGCTGAGTGGCTAAAGATGTGTGAGGTCTAGCGTTATCATGATGAAAAACCACACCCCTTCTGTTGATTAATTCCGGCCGCTTTCTCTCAACTTCTTGCTTTAATCTCATCAGTAGTTCGCAGTAGAGTTCAGAATCGATGGTCCTGCCTGGTAGTAACAGCTCATAATGAATAATGCCCTTCCAATCCCACCACACACACAGCATTACCTTGTTGCGAGTTAACCTGGGTTTCGCCACAGTCTGTGAAGCCTGACCGGCCTTTGACCATGGTGAGGTACCCAAATATCGAGCTTTTTTGTGTACCCAGTTTTTTTCAAATGCGACAAAACTGTTTTGTGGTCAATTCCCAGTTCTTCAGCTACGTCGTAACTACTGAAATGCCGATCTTGCTGCACTTTTTAAAAAATGGCATCCATTTTATCCGTAATAGGGCGACCAGAGCGACGTGCATCTTTGACATCAAAATTTCCTGATTGAAAACGCTTAAACCAAATTTGTGCTACTCTCACAGACACACCACTAGGTCCATAAACATCGTAAGCCGCGGTTTGCCTTGCATTGTTACCTTTTTTGTAGTAAAATTTTAAAATGTATCGAATTTCTTCATTAGATTCACTCATCTTGACGGTACGAAAAACAAATGAAAATCACACATTTTCCTAATTTGAATTTGGAATTATGTTCTTTAAAATTTAAACTTTCAATGATACCAAAACCAGCCAGATACAAATAGTATAGCCAGAGAGATTTTATTACAAGTTCATACATACTATAATGCGAAAATATTTTTTCCCCAACCTAATATGAGTCACTTTTATATGAAGAACCTATGACGGTATATTGTCTACATATGATTCATATGTCTATGATCATAGTTATGTGATCCTATTTGACAGCAAGCGTACAAATATAATCATATCAGGCCTAACCTCAAAAATGGCTAAATCGTTATCCATCTTGATTAAGAGGGCACCAAGCTTTTTATACAAACAAACATGTTTTTATTAAGTTTGTTTGAAGTAGTAAACAATTAAATTAAAATGTAGGGAAATATATTGGTATTATTGGGGATATATACTAGACATTATGCGTGATGGAAACACGATTTGATAAAGTTGCCTCGATAGAATAAATAGGCAAAGTTACCTTTTATCGAGTAATTTTTTCCACTATTTTACAGTTTTTTTTAATATAAATAAGTATGATTAATTTACTAAAATCAAGTTCATAGATGACTGGAGCTTTTATGCGCGATAGTTTTTTTTTATATAAGAGCAATATGATGAAAAAAACAACGAAAAGCATTGAAAAAGTACAAAAGTGTGGTTATTTTCTTTACTCTTTACACATAAAGAAAAAGACAGAGACAAAGGAAAATGGTCGGTACGCTTTTAAGTATGACGTTTGTATGATCATATAAGTGTAATATGTAAACATGAAAAACAGAATCATTTAACTATGATCATAGAATTTGACAGATATGAAATCATATACTTATTATATGATAGTGTAATTGGGGCCTTACTCTTTTAAAAATAATTGTTTTTACAATGTTTGCATATTACTATTAGGTATGAGAACACAGTGTAGGTCAGTGTGTTAATTTAAAATAACAATATTCTTTTGTTCCAGCAATACGGCGAAGTGATAAGCAAAGAAGTGGAACTATCAGTACCGCAGCTAGTTCTGCAGTACAAGTGTAGACTGCACGCCGAGCACGCAGTTGCTAACGGCAAGCATTATAACGATAGGACGCTATCGGTGAGTTACGCCTATATTAAACACCTGCAGTGCTATTCTGTAACCATCCGATCTATTCTGCTGTTTGTGTATGTGAGTATAAATGTTTGTAAATGCACCCACGATACAGGAGAAATCCTAGTGTGGTATAAAAAAAAAAAAAAAAAAAAAGCTAACCATCTCACGGTGAAAACTTAAGTGAAGTGAGCTGTCATTCCACCTGCTCCTAGGGACTGACAGCTCACTCCGAACTCACTTCACCTAAGTTTTCACGGTGAGATGGTTACAGAATAGCACTGCAGCCGATCTATTCTGTAAAAATCTCAGCGTGAAAACTTAGGTGAAGTGAGCGTGAAGTCAGCTGTCATTTCACCTGCTGCTAGGGACTGACAGGTCACTCCGAGCACACTTCACCTAAGTTTACACAGTGAGATGGTTACAGAATAGCACTGCAGCATGTCGATTCCCGTAATCACTTCACCGTGAAAACATGTGAAGTGAGCGTGGAGTGAGCTGTCAGTGTCATCTCACCCTGTTGGAATGACAACTCACTTCACCTAAGTTTTCACGGTGAGATGGTTACAGAATAGCACTGCAGGTCTTACGGTGAAAACTTAGGTGAAGTGAGCTCGGAGTGAGCTGTCAGGTGGAATGACAGCTCAGTTCAAGCTCACTTCATCTAAGTTTTCACAGTGAGATGGTTACAGAATAGACTGGATGATGTACGAAGATTCGGTAGTAGCACCGAGTTGCGCCACTTCGTGCAAACAAGCCATGGTGTCTCCGTCCTTCAGTGCCTCGGAAAGCACGTTAAGCCGTTGGTCCCGGCTGTCACTCGTAGATCTTTTTCAGCCGTTACGGGTCACGTCAGAAGCCCAAAAATGTCTGACAATGAGTCTTACCAAGGGGTATTGTGTTAAGGCTCGTACAGACCAGCGCGACTCGACGGCGCGACGCGACTCGAACAATAAAATTTCTAAGAAAACTTCACGGTATAACAATAGCCGGTGTCGCGTCGCGCTAGTTTGAACGAAGCTTTACCCAGTAATTATTATCGGGTTGTGGAGGTCAGATAAGCAGTCGGTCTATGTAAAATACTGATATTCAGATGCATCCGGTTAGACTGGAAGCCGACTCCAACATAGTTGGGAAATGGCTAGGTAGATTGGATCAAGTTAAGAGATCCGCAGGAGAACCAAGGTAACCGACATATTCCGAAGAATTGCCAAACTTAAGTAGCAGTGGGCAGGGCACATTGCTCGCAGAACAGATGGCCGATGGGGCCGAAAGGTTCAGCGTTGGAAGGCAAGGTCGACCGATGACCCTGTGAAGGCTGCAGGAGTCCCCTAGCACCGCCACTTGCAGCCCGTGTCCAGCTGTGGACGTCTTTCGGCTGGAATGATGATGATCAAGTTAATAATGAGTTATTTTTTTGTTTAACAGATAACGTGGACGGCGAACACGAACGCGAGCACCAACAGTACCGCGCGCGCCGCGCCCGACAGCCGCCCCGCGCGCAACGGGGACGCACGGGACGACAAGGACGAAGTAGCTATGGTCATTATTTTTTTTTTTTTAATTGGGCGTAATATGGTGGTAGTGTGCTGGTGCCTACGCTTATGTATCAAAAGTGTGGCAAAAGAAGCATGAAAACAGGGGTCCTCATACAAGACACGGTTTTTTTTTTTTTTTTTCTTGCTTTATTTTGTACGGTAGTACGGAACCATTCATGTGCCAGTCCGACTCGCACTTGGCAGGTTTTTTAAATATCTTTTCAAACTTAAACCATTTATTTAGGGGCGAATAAAAGATATTCTGCGCAATAGTATAACCTATCCGATAAGTAAATAGGGTAGTTAAGGTTCCGTAGACATTATCCGTCTGTCTGACTGTCCATCCGAAATACAAATATCCATTTTAACTCAAACTCAAAGCATTTATTTCGATTAAAACATTTATAGTAGAATTGCCAAGGGGTCAGTCAGTCAAAAATATGAAGCTAGGTGCCCATTCCAAAGCGTAGGTTCCAATGGAGAAGAACGGGCAAGAAACTCCACGGACACTCTTTTAAATCATAATATTGTTGCAAAATATTAGTTACATCATTCATGTTGAAATTATACATGTGAGAACAATGTAGAAAGACGTGCACGTAAAAAGCGTCCGTAATAAAAATATAAAAACAATTCAAAAATTAAAATAAGCCGTGGCAGATAAGAGATGACCAGTCCCTACTGGTGGCGCCCGTTCATGAACATGACGCATGGATCATGGATTTTAATTAGATTCCCTATAGTCTCCATAGTCAACACTGAACATCAAATTCTCGATCTCCCCACAGACGCCAACAGAACTCCCAGAGGACACGCTCCTTCGCTTCGACGAGGAGGAAGAGGACGATGCGGACGAGGAGCGCTCCTGGAGACGTTGACGGGCGCGGGCGCCCTGCGCGCTGTGCTCGCACAGGACCTTAGTCATAGCTACCCTAATTTACCCTAATAATACAATTTATATTAAGTATAGAAGCGAGACTGGTAACATTCCGGGGTCAAATAAGAGAGGAGAATTTTTACTTTGGGACGTATCGTACGCCCTGAAGCTGCCAGTTTCGCTTCTCCACCCTTCATTACATTACAAAGAGATGTTACATTTCGCATGAAAGCGTAAATCCTTGAGCGTATTTAAAAATGAGCAATTGTTTTACAATTTCGGTGTGTATAATACGCTTCGGGCGTATAATATGCTTCGGGCGCATAATACGCTTCGGGCGCATAATACGCTTCGGGCGTATAATACGCTTCGGACGTATAATACGCCCAGTATCGCTTTTATACCTAAGAAATATAAATTATACTTCGTGTAGCAGGGAAACTATTGCTCTGAATGCCTAGTCTACAGCGTCACGGCGTACGGTACGCCTTGTATTGCTTTTACACCCTTCCTTATCACAAAAAAAATATCATACTTCGTGTAAAAACAGATGAGATGAGTACAGTTCACTCCGCATTTTAGGTATGAAGCTACAAGTACGCGGTGTTATCGACTCGTTGAGACAAATCAGTGAGTGTAACGTAGTTAGAAGATCTTACAGTTACGCGATAGAAAGAGAGGCAACTTCTAACTGTAGGTCATTAGCGCTATGCGATCTGAATTGCACTTTGTTGTGTCGTAGCAAAAGTCGCTTTTTATTCAAATGATTTTTCGGAGTGAACCATCTGTATTCATTTGTGAAAAAAGTGAATTTTCGAGCGTATTATAAAATTAGCGATTAGTTTACAGTTCCGTTCCAGAGCGTATGGTGCGTCTTGTTTCGCTTCTAAACCCTTCTGGTATCAAAGAAATGATAATATACTTCGCATATCAACGATTAATTGCGTAGTCGTCACCTTTGGGGCGAATGGTACGCCCAGTTTATATTTTCTAAAAAAAAAAAAAAAGTGGAGCAGAAAATTTGCTACACTTCAGCTTCAAGAATGACGCCCCCCTCACCCCATTTTTACTACATTTTTAAAAAAAATGTAACAGAAAAGAACTTACCTTTAGTTGGGAACGTATAACACACCTAGTTTTACTTCAATATCCTTCTTCGCTTCACTAATAATGAAGCAAATCTCCACAAATGCGGTCAAATATCTCATGCACGTAGTTTGGGGGCGTAAGGCGCTTAAATGCCCAGTTTCCCATTTAAACGAAATGTTATTTCTTTCTTACTCTGTATCTATTACCTTCTACTACCATCGAACTAAGAATAACACTTATTTCGCCACATGGGAACTACGCATCACACTGACGTCACACAAAATCCTGCAATATCTCATACACGTAGTTTGGGGGCGTAAGGCGCTTAAATGCCCAGTTTCCCATTTAAACGAAGTGTTATTTCTCTTTCTTACTCTGTATCTATTACCTTCTACTACCATCGAACTAAGAATAACACTTATTTCGCCACATGGGAACTACGCATCACACTGACGTCACACAAAATCGCGCAAGCAGAGTTTACCGCGCGACCAGTATATATACTACGTCCCGACATCATTCCACCATTTTGTGACGATATATACAATCTAACTTCCCCCCTTGATTTGGCCCTTGTCTACCCCCTAATACAGAACTTCTACATTATAAAGTAAAACATGAATATTTTAACGACAAACAATTTCGATTCGACAACAATTACGAAAAAAAAAAAATACAGTCGATACCGAATATTGTGGATTAAAATAATTTTTAGAGTAATTATTAAAAAGTTCTGAATTTTGAGGTAGATCGAAATAAGAAAAGGAATGTGCAAGCGCCATTTTGACAGTTCGGTTACAGTCAACTGTCAGTGAAACCGTGTAACTGTCAGTGAAACCGTGTAACTGTCAGTGAAACCGTGTAGTTGTCAGTGAAACCGTGTAACTGTCATTGAATGTCCTTTCAGCTAATACCAATAACTACTAACAACTACCACGAAGTGCAAAGTTCGAAGGCTCATTTTGCTGTGCTGCCGTCACTACATGACACTGGCAGAATAGTCGACATCGGCTCAGTTGCCAAAACGGAAAAAAAAACATGTAACTGCATTGAAAACCATATAACTGTCAGTGATAACTATATAACTTTCAGTGTAAACCATGCCTAGCCTTTTCCCAATTATGTTGGAGGCAGCTAAATACCAGTATTTTACATAGAGCGTTTGTAGGTCTTATTTTCTTGTATTTTAAATATTTGGCGACATTTAAGGGCTTCATTTCCGAAACTAGCCGAGCATATCCGAAATATATTCAGATTAAGTTTTTTTATTTCTGAAAAGCGCTAATCCCCTTTTGGCCATTCCTGATCTTATTAGTACACCAATGAATTCCCATAAACGCTTGGTGAGTCCGTATATCCTTAAAAAACAAAACGAAAACTTAAAATATTGGACTTAACTTACGTAAATAATAACAAAATGCTGCTTTGAAACGTCGTACACCAGATAGACTTAAAAACAAGCGATTAATATTTTATTTTTACTGTTTTTTTTATTTTTCAATAATGGCATTATAACATCACGCCTGTATTCCCCAAAGGGTTAGGCAGAGGTGTACCTATAGTACACCCACATTTCGTCAGTTATAAATAGTGCAATCCACTGAGACGCGCCCCAGTCCGCTCCGCTCCGTACTAAAGTACAGCTTACAGTACAGTCGTCGCGGAGTGGGGCGCGGCGAGGTGGATTGCACTATCTGTATGTCTAAGTCCCATGTAATAGGGGCGAGCCTATGTTATTTAACGTGTGAAAAGAAAAATCAGTAAAATAACTAAACAAATTATACTCCAAAAATTTATAATTAAGGAAATAAAATAAGCTTTCTGAAGCGCTTACATGAAATTAAAGTCTTCCTGCCAGAATCGGCTCGGAGATATAAAGTTCAAATTTAGCCAGATTTAGTCGAGAATTAGATACACTATTAGTAATGAAAATCGCTTTATTCTGAGGCTACGATAAGGTTTCGCTATTTATAAAGCGGAGGCGGGAGCGGGAAATTAGTTTTTGCCACGCTCCGTTTTCTGTATAGCAGAGGTCATTTATTCGTGTGTTTACAATATCAAGGGAGTTTGATTCAGGAAATGATTCGATTTCAATTTGATTCGGAAGTTCTGTTGAGAATTCTATTCGATTTAGAATCGGAATTGATTGGATTCGGAATTTGATTCGAATCTGTTAAAACATCTATTCGATTTTGAACTGGATTCGATTGGATTCAGAATTTGATTCGAATCTGTTACAAATTCTATTCGATTTTGGATTGGATTCAGAATTTGATTCGATTCTAAACTAATTTCGATTCAATGCATAAACACTTGCATTAAATGTCATCAGGAGTTACCGAGTATGTGAACTATTGTTATTGGGATCGCACGAATATTTCCTTATATGTACTTCAGAAATTATAGTCGTATTGAATCGGATTAGGAGCATGAGTTATAGACAAAGAGCTAGCGAACGTTTCATTTATGTTGTAGTAAATTATTATTATATTGAGTGATTTCTTTCCATATTGAATCATGTTTACAAATTAGTGGTTGTAATGGCCCCGAATTACCGAGTTGTAGGTCGTGGGTTCGAACCCAAGCAGGCGCCTTACTTTTTGTTAATAATTTCATCACTACTGTTCTAAAAACGGTGAAGGAAAACATCGTGTGGAAACCGGCATGTCCTAGAACTAAAAATTTGGTCTAAATTAGACTTCGTCACCAGTCTAACAGGATGCAGCTGAATACCAGTATTTTACATGGAGCGCCTGTCTATCCGCCGCCACAACCCAGTTACTGGGTAACACGATACCCCTTGGTAAGACTGGTTGTCAGACTTTCGGGCTTCTGACGACCCGTAACGACTGTCAAAGACCTACAAGTACTAGTTACCAGTTGTCTACCAGTCTATTATTAGCTTAAAAAATAAAATACTATCGTCTAGTCTTGTGAGATAACACACTCAATATAAAAATTATTTACTTGACAATTAATAAAACGGTCTCTAGTCCTTGAACTAAGACCGCGGAGCGGTATTTCTAAAAGAAGTGTTTTTTTAATTTTATTGTTACGTCTATAATCATTTATTATTCGTTAACGATAACGTCTATGAGAACCCTTACGAATGTAGGCTTTTATTAAGGACTTTTCACACTGTTTCGGACGAAATCGTGGGGTTAGGTCATTCTCACACGAGGTGACTAAAATAAAACCAATTTTCAACTCCGACGCAACCAGTCGCGTTAGCACATACATTTCTATGGCGGTTCTCACACGACGCAACTTGGCGAAAACCAGTTTTCAACAGTGACGCAACCAGTCATCCGCGACTTTTCGTAAAATTGACGCGTTATCCGTGTATCATGCATATCGTTAAAATTGATACAACTTGAGTTGCGCCATGTTGGAGAGTACCAGTTCCATCGCACCACAACCAGTTTAGGCCGAGTTGCCCTCACCCCGTATGAGAATGAGCTTATATTATAGGTATTGGAATGGTTATTTATATTTAGGGCTGTTGTTATATTAATTTCAAAAGAGGGTGTTTGCATATGTTGCGTACGATACAAGTGAAAACTTACGACTTGAGCCGAGTATACACGATTTAGCGTCCCCCATCGACTGCAGCCGAGTATTTCCGATTCAGCGCCACCTCAGAATAGTACAGAAGGTAGGAAGCTACAAGTACCCGGCGGGATCGTCTTGTCGGGCCAATTCATTGAGCGTAACGTAGTCCGAAGATATAAGAGTTACGCGATAGAAAGAGAGGCATCTTCTAGGTGAATGTAACTGTAGGTAATCAGCGCTGTGCGACCTGAATTGCACTTTATTGTGTCGTTGCTAGAGTCGCTTTTTATTTAAGTAAAGGAGTGAACCATCTGTATTAAATCTGTGGTGTCTGCGACCTGAGCCTGCCGGATCAGTTTCCTTCACTATTCTGAAAGTGCGCATAAAGAGGATATTACTTATAAAACGCGTGAAATAGATGTTCGGTATAAGAAGAGGCTAGCCTAAATATAAATAGGTGATTGATACAAAAGAAAATATATTTATCTTATATATTATCGTATAAAAATGTTGGAAACATATATAATATTTAGATAAACCAATAAACAAGACACGTTTCCTCACGACACAGTGTGAATCCTACTTGAATTCCAATGAAAATTGGAGCTTCATTAACGTTAAATATTTTTATTTTTTTTATTAATAAATTATATAGAATTAGTTTATATTATTATATTAATTTTAAGTCTGACATATTACGAAAAACATTGAAATGTATTAAAGCAATAACTAAATACGTATTGAAGATCGTTTACAAGTTTCCAGTATTTAGTAATGCTACTAAAATTTTGCAGCTCGAACCATGTAAACAACCATTAAAGTTATTAGTTGCTACAAGATTTTAGTCTCTACTTACTACTGGCAACAAATAAATCGAATTTTTAAGTCTTTAAAAATATTTCTACGTTTTTCAAAATATGTTTTTAGTTAATTTTGTTTTGATTTTTTTGTCTTGTTTTACTAACGTAATGTTTTTGCTCTGCGGTATGCATGGATGTAAAGTTGAGGCATGGACTGGGGAGTACGCCTTCTAAAAAACTTACCTCAGGCCAAGACATACTAATTAGAAATTACCATTTCGTTGCCGTACGCAAAACACGCCCATTGACGTGAAGTTACTGACACCAGCCCGTATTACCGAAGTATTTCGTTTAGAAAAAACATGGAATTGCCACATGCGAACTACATCATCTCACTGGCGTCACACAAAATCCTGCATCGCGCAAGCCAGAGTTTACCGCGCGACTAGCATATATACAACGTCCAGACTTCAGTCGTCGGACAGTAGCCCACCAGAAAGAACACCCGTCTGTTCGGAGGATCCTCCCTTTTCTATAGAGGATGAGTGAACTTCACCCTGTTCCTCATGCCTCCTATAAGTACATTCGTACTTTCTCTGGATATCAATCGGCTTTTGCCACAGAATTTCAGTTCCATACAACGATCACAAACGCACCCGTACACGTACAGCGAGTGCGACGTATTTGTTTGAGATCGTCGTACGTACGAGTCTGTGTGCGTGCGTCTATCTTCGCTCGCGTGGAGTCGACCTTCTCTACTATTCTGTGTCTATGGCCTGCAGTAAGACAATTCATAACTTAATAAAAACTAGGGCAAATACTATCAGAAAAGTATTCATAACACTGTTTCAAGCAATATGGGTGTTACATTAAAAAAAAAAAATCGGATGTACGATTACAATCGTACCTCAGGGCGCCGTTGACAAAATTGTCAGACTGAGTTAGCGGCTGACGTGTCCCAGGGGAGTGAGCCGTGAGCATAGCGAGGGTGGTGACTAGCAGTCTCGCGCGGTCTATAGTACTGTGTTTACATAATTTTAACAAAACATCGCGTCTGTAAACTCCGAAGAAATAGACATCTGTGTATGGTATAAACGCATGTTTGAATAAATGCATTTATAATCCCTACATGCCGTGTGTTCGATATGGTAATTCTCATCGGCAAAAAAGACGGAATTACCGTACAATCTTTCGTCCTGAATTTATCCCCTTTAGGGAGTTAATTTTCAAAAAACCCTTAGTGCTCACCTTCGTTATTTATGAAACTCCTGTGCAATATTTCATGCTTCTAGGACCCAGCGTGTTAGCTGTGCGTTGTCTGTGAATGAATTCAAGATTTTTTATGAAGTGACCAATATTTCTAGTCCATGGCTCAGCTAGAAAGCGGTCGCTTGAAAGCGCAGCAAGGTTTAAACATAGCTGTTTATCGCTAGATGTTTCGTTTTATTTTATTATTTTTGTAAATAAAATAATGTTTGTTCTTAGATCTAAGTCGGGTGTGCTCGTTCTCTCGATCGATGATAAGGGAAAGAGAAGAATATTTGTATAACCAGGACTTGTGATTGAAATTTTGACACTTTAGTAAAGTGGATTAGGGTTGATTTTCGTTTAAATTTTGTGTCCGGGAAATCTGCTGTCAGATTCTATGTTAGCTGTAGTGTGATTGGTTGATTAAAATTACAATCATTTGTAAGCCTTCGTACCTCTGCTATTTCTCGCGCGTACTGGATTTTTATCGCACCGCTTAGCGCCGAGACTTGAAAATCCAACAGTGTGTTTTTTTGATGCGCTGTGATGCACGCTGTTGGATTTTCAATGCTCTGCTTAAGACCAAGAGTTGAAAATCCAGTGCTCAGTAAAAAATCTTTGCGTTATTAAATCGCTTTTGCTAACCTGGGCTAACATTTGACAAATGATTTTATTAAAAGAAATTAATGGTTATAGTGTAAAAAATTGTTTTAAGATATTATTGTCTAAATTTTAAGTGGCTATATTTGATTTTAATGATTGATAATGTATTTTTTTTTAAGAATTTACTGTCTCATAATGTATTTCTTTTATCAAATAGGGTCAAAATGCTTTAGTAAAGAATTAACGTACTTGCTAAGCAATAAGAAGTCGAGGGTACGAGCGTCGCCAATAAATGTACATATTAGTTATATTTAATGATTAATAAACAGACTTGTAAAAAAGAACATTTACAAAAAAATTAAGTCGCGCCGTTAAAAGATAAAATTTGGCGGAAAAAATATATTTTCTAAGTTACAGTCACGGCGGCTATATTGTAACACAAGAAAAAAGTGACTTGTGAAGCGTTTTCAGTTTGTTTTTGTAAAAAAGAAAAAAGATATTGCCGCCAAAAAATAAATATGGTTCTGTGTTTCTTGCGGAGGTCAAAAACGTGGTCTAAACGGGTCGAAAGATCTGTTTCTTTTTTTCAGCGGAAGACAAGAAGAATAAGTTTGAAGAAATTTCTTGCAAGACTTGAAGAGGTTATAACAGAAGTGAACCAAGAAAACTGCAAAAAAGAAGAGCCTTAGGCTGCCTGTCCTGTGGAGCGGAGCAAGGCAGCGGAGCGGAGAAATGTGCCAATATGATCCAATAGAATCTGAACTCCGCTTCAGAGCTCCGCTCCTATAGGTCAATAATAGCACACTTCTCCGCTCCGCTGCCTCGCTCCGCTCGAATGGACAGGCAGCCTAAAGAACGTGCATTCTGAAAGTGGGCAATGTTGCAAATAGATGTCAAATATTTCGCTGTTTTGATTAATTTGGCAATATTACTGTATGGAAATATGGCTAACTAGCGAGCTAGAATATTGATTATGAAATGCTATAATTAATATTTAGTTTTAGATGTAAAGAAATCCCGCCTCGTTGGTCTAGTGGTCGCAAGCGCTACTGCTGAGCATGAGGTCTTGGGTTCGATTCCCAGGTCGGGCAGTGTTATTGGGTTTTTCTATCTGGAATTACTCAGTAGCAGCCCGGAGTCTGGATTTGTGCCCGGTTGATGGCAATAGGCTCGCCCCCTATTACAAGGGCCTTAAACATAACTGGCGAAATATGGGTGTACCTACTACAGGTACACCTCTGCCCAACCCTTCGGGGAGACAAGGCGTGATGTTATGTATAGAAACAACATCAAATTCAGTGTTATAATTGCAATTCATTATTAATATTCTAGTTCATTATTTAGCCATATTTTTCATATACAGGGTGGAAGGGACATCGATGCGAAAACTGATACCATGGATTCAGTAAATGATTCTGAACGTCGGTTCAAATTTTTCGTCGCTTATTAAAAAAGAAACAGCTGTTTTATAGAAGTTCAATACCTACGCGGTCAAAATGTATGGAGCAGCCATTGATGTATTAAAAGGAGGAAGATATGTTACGCGCTAACATCGCAATCAGTAAACCAGGGCTCGGCGCACAACTACATGCACCGAAACTCACACATCTGTGATCAGTGTCATCTCACAGTCGCAAAGCTACAGTTACCGATAGACGAGGATAGAGATAGGAGACGGCGCTGACGTGCGAGCGAAATCGCGTTAGCACCTCGCGCATTGTGTGCGTATCGTGTCTTTCACGCATGTTTTTAATATCTATCTCGCTCTCACAAATATGGCGAAGCAAACGTCAAAATATTATTGTAATTTTCAACAAATTAACATTTTTGGCTGTACTTACGAGTGGCAGGTAATCCCATGTGTCTTATTTTTCTTTCTTGCATTATTAAAGCACTGTTTAGCTGCACAAGAAGTCATTTTGATGCGTATTTATTACAAAAAAAAACTGAAATTGTTGAGCTGTGTGATCTATACGATGTTCCGTGCGCGACTGAGTGCTGGTCCTACTCAAGTACGGGCAATCCCGTAGTTGGGTAGTACCAGGCGCTGTGACTAAGTCCCGTATCTACCTCTTTTAATACATCAATGGGAGCAGCAGATTTTTTTTTTAATAACCGACGGATCAACGGAGGTGGGTTCAGAATCATGTACTGAATCTATGGTATCAGTTTTCGCGTCGCTGTCCCTTCCACCCTGTATACATACAGTAATATTGCCCAAATTAATGAAAACAAGTAAATATTTGACACCTATTTGCGACTGCCAACTTTTAGAATTACCGCTTTTAAGTCACGTCCTAACTGAAAGCGAGTGTCGCGCAATATCGCGATCGCCCGTTTATATGAATATGTCGGACGTACACGTGCGATCAATAAGTCGCGAATGTGCGTCAGTATTTAGGTAAACGCGGGGTAAGGTACAATTTTACATTGATGCCGAACGGAGTGGAAGCGAATTTTTGTTCACACAGTTCGTGAAAACGTTTGGTGAAATAGTAATTAATTTATTTAACGATGTTATTTAATATTATTTACAATGAATTACAATTGCATTCCTAATGATGCAAGCTTTTATCGTGATATTTTTCAGTTCTGAGATTTACGGTCGATATGAGAGTACATACTGCCGTCGGTTGCTATTGTATTTGCTCGGCTCTTAGATTTTTTAGGCTCATTGTATTCCTCATGATGAAAGCTTTCTTCGATTAGTATTTTTTTAAATTTCTGAGCAGTTTTACGACCATTATGAGTATATATGAAAATATTTTGCTAGTGTCAACTTTATATGCATTTTTACCCCTATTTTAAGAAATATTTTTATTGTATCTCATTAGGTCCTGGTAGTACTTTGTCAATTCTTGGGAACGACACCAGAATCACCGTGCTAGCTGGACACTTTTTTGCACTATATTATGAATTGGAATTTCGACATAATTATAGTAAAACATAGAGGGTTGCATGGCCTGCTCTCGTGAAGTGACGCCATAGGCAAATTATATCGTGCCCAAAATTGTTACAAATATGACCTATCTTTTGCTTGCTCAACTCTAGCATTAAAAGTTTTGTAGATATTAGCGATTGAAATCTTACATGTGTTTGACGGTCAGAAATATTGAACTTACAGTAGGTACTCTGAGCGAAAAGACGTTTTCAAGTCAATACGAAACAGGTACGAGCTTAAAAAACAAGTCTTACGTCTTCTGGAAACTTCTTGCTCATTATCGGGAAATCTGGTTTATGCGTTACACTATTGACATAAAGTTAATTATGCTTTGTACAATTTCGTTACATAATTTAAGAATAAGAATAATATTTATTTGGACACAGTTCGTGAAACACAATAACAAAATAAAAAGGTATAATAATCATAAAGCAATAGTGTGTGCCTCACGGCTGCGCCAAAAAAGGTTCATTTCAGCATTAATGCCCGACAAATGCTGTCTGACGCTGGTTTTCTAATGAACCCCTATGGAAAAGTGACGGGGTACAAACAGTTTCAACATACCTAATAGATAATTTTTATACATCTAAATAAAAAATAAATAAGTAAACTACTTAAGGTCTATTTAAAAAATAAAATTGTTTCCAATTTATGTTATTTCCACTTACAAACATCAACTTTATGCAAGTGTAAATAAAATTGATTTTAGACTTACTAGTACTGTTGAAAAAGTCATAAAAAATTATGATGTTGCAGCGCAAACTGAACCCTATGTGTAGGCATCACAGTTGTTGTTGTCAATTTCGCTTCTATTCTGTTCTGCGGCAATGTAAATTGAGCCTTAGGGGCCCAAAAATGGCCCTATTCTCCGAAACTGTTCCATGAAATTTGACAGTATCGGGTAGGTTGACCTGCTGGCGTCTACCACCTAAACCACTGAAGATACAAACAACCGTACAAGAAAACTGGTTTGATGACTCAAGATTTCAAGAATCAAGAAGATTTCGGGATTAATAAAAACTAAAAAGTATTTCATTTCAAAAACCTGGCTCACACCCACACCCACGTCCTTCCCAAGTCAATTACACTAAGGCGCCATGTCCACGAGTGAGAAAATCGCTGCAATAGTCTCGCCGTGTTATCAAATTCAATAGAAACTATGAATCAATCTCTGCACGGCGATAACTTGAAGGCACACCCCGCGTTCTATAAGCGATTGTCGCGCAAATACGATCGATCGAACCGTTCGGTGATCCTGAACGCGTGGTCGCGCCGACAGAGGGCGCTTTCCGGTTCTCGATTTTCTTGTTTGTGGAGATGGCACTATCCTAACCACCTAGTCTCTAGTCGCCAGCCGATGATGGCCCGGGGGTAAGTTGAATTTGGAAAAAAATAAGTATTTAATAACATAAACACTGCAGCGTTACCGTTTATTCCCGGTCGTCCCCACCTCGACGTCCCCACTGGGTAGGGTGATTGCGTCGGTTGGCGACCAGTTAGTTGAGTTGCTAACTTTGAATGAATGAAAATATACGCCATTTACACGCAAAATAGTTGCCGACAATGTAAATTGATTTTAAATATAGTCTAGTTGTGAAATAAAATATCACGCTTCCAATCATAAATTATGAAAAATTACGGAAAAAGTGCAAAAATAGCCGAAATGCTAGATAACGACCACTTGTTTCGGTTGACGACCACTAGTACGCTAGATTACGACCACTGTTAAAAAACATATAAATAAAGTAATAAAACCACTTTTATGGATAAAAAATATTATTTATTTATCACTTTAAATCAAACATAATTAAATATCTAATAATCATCAACACAAATGGTATTTAATCATCTGATTTAACTTTTTTAAATTAAATTAATCAAATAAAATAAATCTTTTTCGTTGCGCGATCCTGGTACAAATTTCGATATCCCTTTGGAGCTAAAAACTTGTCCAGTTTTAGGGCATAGAGAAGCCACTTTGTCCTGTTCCACACCAATTTGTCCTGGACGATCTTCTTTGAATGGATTCTTTGATACCTACGTGGTTTTTGACAAAAAAAAAATGACAGTATTCAGAAGCTCCTGCTTCTTAATTGGGAATCCGCACTTGGCAACGGGCAAGCGGGCGGAGTTCTAGTCATGAGACCTAGTGAGTCTCTTTAACTCCGTCATCCATGAGGTATAACGCCCGAGGCGTGGAGTAGAGGTGGGATGATTCTGTTCTTCAAAAAAGGTAACAAAACCTTGCTAAAGAACTATAGACCCATCTCACTTCTGAGCCACGAATACAAGCTGTTCTCGAGAATCGCCACGAACCATCTCGTCAGGAGATTTGACAATTCCCAGCCACCAGAACAAGCCAGATTTTGAAAAGGCTTTAGCTCTGTAGACCACATCCATACAGTCCATACTGTTCGGCAAATTGTACTGAGAAAGTACTGCAAAGACCGAGGAGTACAACCAGCCGCTGTGTTTGGCATTTTTGGACTACAATAAAGCATTCGACTCCATCGAAATATGGGCAGTTCTGGCCTCTGCAACGATGTCGAATTGACTGGCGCCATATCGAAGTGTTGAGATTCTCGTATGACGCTGCCACGATGACTGTCCAGAACCAGGATGAGAAAACGAGCCCCATCCAACTGCTCAGAGGAGCGAGACAGGGGGATGTGATATCCCCGAAACTGTTTACCAATGCTCCAAGTCTTTTTCTTCCTCTTAGGGACTTGCTTCCGAGGGCGACATTTTGAAAAAAACTACTTATACTAAATCAAATAATCACATGTGCTCGAATACTGAACATACTTAAGCTAAACTTTAGTTTGTTGCCATCGTTCTTTTCGTACTAAATCTTGGTGGTCGCAAACTAGCATCGTAATTTTCTAACTGTATCACTTAGCGACCACCTTTTAGGACCAATATTTGTGGGTGAATTAAATAAGTTTTATCAAAAAAACATGGTCGTTTACTGAAGAATAGCATGTTTAGGCTTTTACAACACCAAAACCCTAAATAGTGTAACCATAAATAAAATATTGAGAACATATTATGCAAAACAAAATAAAACTGTATGAGTCAGAATACGACCACCCGGTCGCTTTCTAACGTATTATTAAAATATGCATTTCAGTAACCGACCACTGAGTTTTAGTTTAATATATGGTAAAAATTGACTTAAATGCAATTAAACAATTGAAATCACTACATAATTGAAGTACCCACGTTTCTAATTTAAGTAAAAAACTTAAAATAAGTAGCAAAACTTACCTTCAAACGCCGCGCGCCTTGCTAATTTTTTGCTCTTGCGCAGCACGTTCACACACCACTGAGTCAACATGTGAATTTAGCGTCATTTTTCTTTGTTTTGAGTCAAGCGTTCGTATAAAATTGAGTAAATTCTTATTTTATTATTATTAAAAATTAGTATCAACAAACAGTCACTCGAAATTCTACTGTGTGGTCACCTCTATCTTAGTATTTCTTCCCAGGAATTCGATTATTATTTGAAATAAAACGGTAATTATTTTGATACTGTTTAGTAAAGTAATCGTTAGTAAAAAAAAAATACTAAAGGATAGACTGTAGCATTCGTCAATTTAACTTCCGAATGCTACGTAAATTGATTTTTCTTTTAGTGAACATTTCAATTGAGGGACCACCTTAAATCGATTGTAACTTTTGAATAGCTTCTTTTACAAACTAGAAGTTGAATTCACAATCGTTCAAGTACTTCAAAGTGAAAAGAACAAAAATATGTGGCCTTCTTAAACTTTCCACACCAATAGTTTTTCTTTTTTCGTTTATTAGCAGGCAACCTTGAAAGTCAAACATAAAACCAATAAAAAAAAAACATAAAATAGCATTATCGATAAATAAAATGTCTAAATGCACTACTCTATCCCTTCAATAACAAGAAAATGATTTCGTGAAGTAACTAGTACTGTTGAAAATAATGGCAAAAGGGAAAATATGAATGCTTTACTGTTGAAGCTCTTCAACGAATGCAGAATCTTTTGTTTATCGTCTAAATCTAAAGATATTTCAGCTGAAATGTATGTACATACTGGTGCAAAGTTATTTTCGGGTGATGTCCGCTTCTTTTGATGCCACATCCGATTATATTGCAATTGGGCATCTTGCTATTGATGATTTCCACCATAGGGCCGAGTTTAAACGCATTAACACAGCAAATAACTCCAAAATTCACAAATTTTAACCACAACACAAGATCATTTGACAGGTTACGTACCCAACTTTGGTACCAAACACCGAGAGGATAAAAAATGGCGAACCGGCCGCAAATAGGTATTTCAATGACTAGAAAATGTAGGGTTGCCAATATAGTAACTGTCAAAAACACTATTATCCTTTTTCACTTAGGCAAATTTATTAAAGTTAAAAAGAGATAGCAGTATTTTTTTGATTTTGGCGTCGATATGCCTCGTATGTGTAGGTATACCTAACTGTTTTTTCTATAGTCAAACATTTCAAGTCCATGTTTTATAAGTCAATGCGCTAGACCCTAGTAAATTTCAAATTCCATTGTGGTCTCCACGCAGGGTGAACCTTATGGTGATCGGTTGAGGGACCATCTTCCGCATGCTAGTTCTTTCTATTCTGTGAAAAGGAAGGGTTGATATTCACTTAATTAGTTTTACAAATCTTTTACTTAGAGTAGTCATTTATAGCAGTTATAAATTTTAACTAGATTTTGAGATATAGATGCCTGTCAGCCACGACTGAGGGACCACCTATAACCGATTGTATCTTTTGAGTGGCTACTTTTACAAACTAGAGGCTGAATTTACAATTGTTCGAGAACTTTTACTAAAAGCTGATGCATTCAAAAGCTCAAAATTCAAATGTGGTCCTTCAATGGGAACGCTAGTATAGGTATGTATTTCATTGACTTGAATGTGCCCTGGCGGCTGAGTACCTATGTCATGCTCACTCAGATGTCTCGCTGATGGTGGCGCGTGTGTTGGATCATTTAGCTCCCTTCAAAATGGTTGAGCTGAATGGTGCTGATCCATGCGTCATGTTCGTGAACGGGCGCCCTCAGTTGGGACTGGTCATCTCTTAGCTGCCATGGCTTATTTTAAGTTTTTGAATGGTTGATATTTTTTTTTTCTTTTTATTACGGACGCTTTTACAAACGTGCACGTCTTTCTACTTAAATTTTTCTCACATGCATAATTTAAAAATTAATGATGTAGGTACTTAACCCATATTTTGTATCAATAATTTATTTAAAAGAGTGTCCGTGGAGTTTCTTGCCCGTTCTTCTCCATTGGTACCTACCTACTACGCTTTGCAATGGGCAACTAGCTTCATATTATTTCTGACTGACCGAATTCTTGACAAGTGCCTGTAAATGCTTTAATTGAAATAAATGCTTTGAGTTTGAGTTAAAATGGATTTCGGATGGACAGTCAGACAGACGGACAATGTCTACGGAACCCTAACTACCCTATTTACTTATCGGATAGGTTATAATGCGCAGAATATCTTTTATTCGCCCTTGAATATCCTTTCAACAATTTTACTGTACACATCTGAGTTTTCAAACTCGGCAGATTTAGGGAAAGCCCACAATTTCTTCATCAGATTTGAATATTTAAGTCATTATGGGTTACGCACACGTTCATACCAAAATCAAAGGCTCTGAAGGACACTTTATCTATCTGAAAGTGGACTCCTGACCACAGGGGTCTTTCGGTGTTCTCTCATCATGCCGCACCTACTCAGCTATCAACTTTTCAACCAGCACTGCTTGCTCAAAAACCCTCTGGGCTCTGCCTTATCCAACGCTTCCCGTCTGCATATTCGCAGTTTTAAAATAAAATGAAAATGAAACACAAGAATAACTTTATTTACAATAATAACATGTTAGTAAAATTAATAATAATTATTAAAACAATCTTTTATCTTACAAATAAAATTCTCGTGTCACAATGTTCGTACCCGTACTCCTCCGAAACGGCTTGACCGATTCTCATGAAATTTTGTGAGCATATTGAGTAGGTCTAAGAATCGGCTAACATCTATTTTTCATACCCCTAGGTAGGGTAGGTAGGTAGGGTAGGTAGGTAGGTAGGTAGAGTAGGTAGGTAGGTAGGTAGGTAGGGTAGGTAGGTAAGGTAGGTAGGTAGGTAGGGTAGGGTACGTAGGGTAGGTAGGGTAGGTAGGTAGGTAGGGTAAGTTGGTAGGGTAGGTAGGGTAGGGTACGTAGGGTAGGTAGGGTAGGTAGGGTAAGTTGGTAGGGTAGGTAGGTTGGGTAGGTAGGTAGAGTAGGTAGGTACTTAGTGCTACCCGTGCGAAGCCGGGGCGGACACATATTTTATAGTTAAACTAGCTGTAGTTCACCTATAAAATAATGTTCATTATTTAAATTAAACTCGGTTTCAAAATATTCTTTCAACTTTGGCCATAGCTACCATCGCGGTCATGCAAATCTAACCACTTTGAAAATAAAATCACTTGCACACGATGACCACATCTGTTTTCTCGTCTTTTTTTTTGTTTTAAGCGGCCGAGCGCTGCAAGCAAGAATAATCCTTATGGTGTTCAGATATTATGTCTCCACGATAGTACCTATGTTCTAGTTAAATATGAAATCAGCCTTAATAAAAAATAAAACAGAAATTGGCTTCTTTGACCACTAACTATCAACTTATCTTTTATTTAATGTATTCTCAATATACCTACTAGGTAGGTGCTACTTTGTTTGGTAAAAGCGATTGTCGCTCGAATATGCGATCGGTCGCGTAATTAAAAGAGCGTTCTTTCTAAAAGTGGGCAACGTCGTAAATAACTGTCAAATATTTCGCTGTTTTGATTAATTTGGCAATATTACTATATGGAAATATGAAATTTTGCTAACTAGTGACCTAAAATATTAATAAGTAATGAATTGCAATTATAACACTGAATTCGATGTTGTAACCGACTAAGGTATAAAAAAGGCATTTAAGTATTTATTTTTACAATTTTAAGAAAGCTTACAGACTAGTATTACCTTCGCGTAAATGGTAACGAAGTAGTAAACCACTGACAATTGCTAATTACAAGCTTCCACATATAAATTACAAATTTGTAACACAAGATTAAAGAAAAACGTATGGAAAATACGAAAATAGGTAGGTATGCCGTGATAAACCACAAACATTCACCCATTGAAATATTCCCTACTCAAAATTGTCCTAATTCTTAATGCCCTCGCGCAAAATTGGAAAGTTTCCAAATACTTTAATCACATCTTAAACTAAATATTTGGTGTTACGATACTAACTAGGTATTACATAACTTAAACAATATTTTAGTTCACTAGTGAGCGATATTTCCTATTTCCATACAGTAATATTGCCAAAATAAACAAAACGGCGAATTATTTGACAGCTATTTACGACGTTGCCCACTTTCAGAATACACCGTCTTTAGTATTTTTTTGACCTGTGAACCTCAAAGCGTGATCGCGCCGACTTAGGTCGCTTTCCGGTTTTCCGAACAAAAACTGACCTAAGAACGCGAGTTCGCGCGAGGATCGCTTTTAAATAGAACGCCGGGTTAGATTACTTAGAAAAATAAATCATTCGTACTGTATTATAAAACTAAGTATAATTTGTTTTCTCGTTAGGATTTTGTTTTCCCTATTGATAAAGAAGTAACCCCAACACAGAAAAACGCCTCGGCGACCTCTGCTAGAGGTGCCGTCGACGCGTCTAGGGCTGCCATCAACAAGTGTCGAAGACTGCCGTTGGCAAACGGACCGCTTGTGTTTCTGAGAACTTTGAAAAGTTACATTTAAGTAACTGTTTTTGTCAAAAGTGGTGAGGTCGACTACTTATACACAAATGAGACACCTCAACAGCATTATTTGAGAAATATAAGAATAACTATTTAAGAAACTCAAAGCATATGGGCCCGTTCACACTTACCACAACCACACCACATCGCAGTGACAAAGTGTGGTCAAGCAGTGGTAACGTGTGAATAGTGTAGCTGTTGCTTCTTGCAGTTGCGTTGTGGTAACTACAAAATCTAATGAAATGGTGACATTTATAACACACTCACTTATCACACTCTATTTGACACTTCCCGTGACCCAAGGGCTGGTTTTTACCTTGGGCAGAGGCTAAGCATTGCCATACAACGTGGCAATGCGGCCAGTCTCTTGGGTACATTACCAGTCGATAGCGACGCGGATGAATTTTTCGACGCTATATTTTAATTTTTCAATAGTTTTAGTTAAGTTAGTTTATAATTTTGCTAATTTTATGTCTATACTTATATAATAAAATATATCTATACTTTATGAAATGGTCCACGTGTCGTTGTGTTTGCGATGTGGCCGGCCGCTAGTGCACAGAGCATATAAATACTAGTGGGCGGTCTCGCTGGTGGTTGCGACGTGGTCTTGATGTGAACCGACCACATGGTTGATTTTGACGGTCAATGTGTTATTTTCATACAAATTCGCGCCCGTCTAAGTGTTGTCGTTCAGGCGTGGTTGTGGTACATGTGTTCGGGACCTAAGTTAAGGCTACAACTCATGTATTATAATTCTTCCTACTATTCTCGAACCAAATGACAAATGTTCGAATCTGTGTTGGTCGTAATGTGACGACAAAATCCATGTCTTCTACCGGTTCAGAGGTTCCTGCGTCAAGAGTTGGTGGATCCTCCTCTTTTGGCAGCATTCTGGAAAGACAGAATATAAATATAGTACATAAGCATTAACTAAGCTAAGCTAAGTAATAACTGCCGCACGGGTCGATCCATCAGGTTAAGCTACGCTTGCTGGGGTTGGTCTGTGGATGGGTGACCATCTTTACTTATCGAGATTCTTCCGTGCCTCGCAAAGCACGTTAAGCCGTTGGTCCCGGCTGTCATTCGTGGATCTTTGACAGTCGTTACGGGTTGTCAGTAGCCCAGAAGTCTGACAACCAGTCTTACCAAGGGGTATCGTATTACCCAGTTACTGGGTTGTGGAGGTGTGATAGGAAAGAAAGAAAGAAAAATTGGTTTATTTCTCACAGAAACATTTGTATACAAAAAAACAACAATATAAACATTTTGAAACATAGCATAAAATTATGCGTCATGACTGTGACAAGAAGGCTCCAAGGCTCAAGATAGGCAGTCGCTTCATGTAAAATACTGGTATTCAGCAGTATCCTGTTAGAAATGAAATGAAATTGTTTATTCTGTAAAGGATATTGGAATTACTTTTACACGTCATCATAAAAAATAAAAATAAATTGTTAGATGAGTAAGGCGTTTCCTATCTTAAAACAAACTCAGAGGTCACAGTCTCTTTTAAAGTCCAGACATAATCTTGGTCAGGCCATATGAGGACCATGTAGATTAGTCTGAAATGGTCTTTTGAGAAAAGAACCACACAGATTTGAGTGGACCTGTCCTGTCAGTGCAAGCATTTGTCAGTAATCGTGGAGCTCAACTCAGAACTTAAGGAGCTCAACTCGACGAACAAGAACTAGATTGGAAGCAGACCCCAATATAGTCGGGAAAAGGCTAGGCAGATTGATTGACTGCCACGGCCTGTAAAAGCGGCATTGACGGGCAAAAGTGAAAATCTGGGTCGCGGCGAAGCCGAGGCACTCATAGAAGTGAGTTCATCATACTCATTGCCTGGTTGCGGCCAAGGCTTGTAAACTTTTCTCAAATAAAAAATTCCTTGCTTTTGGCTATGAGAATCTTAAAGCTATTCTGTAGTAGTCTAAATTTAAAAATTATTTTGACACAACTAAATCGAATTTGACAATTGCGACTCCACGTGGTACATACTTATTTCGTGATTTTTTTTAGAGCCGGAGTCGCACAGTTCGGGCAGCCTTGACGTTTTATATGGAATTTTTCACTTTTTGTATGGAAAAAAAATATATTACCTACGTGTTGAGTATTAGGGGTTTAAGGGTTTTATAAAGGGGATCGAAATTTTTATTATTTTTGCGATAGGACACACCATTTTCGAGATATAAGCAAAAGAAAAGAAAAAAAACCAGTACAGTACTGTTTTTGCAGCCGAACTCGAGATGTTCGTGTGAATTTTAGTTCATGACAACTAATAATATTCCACACCATTTTCAGTGGCGATTAAAAATGGTCAGAATTAGTTAGAAAATTAAAATTTTAGGTGAAAACCGTCAAATTCAGAATAGCAAAATTGTCATTTTCACTAAATTAAAATCTCAGTACAATCTTAGTGCTGTCAAACTAAAATATAGTTAAGTTGTGCCACTTTAGTCTTTTTTAGAATGGGAAATCATCGTTTGACAGGAGTAAACTAAATTTTGGGTAATTTTTAGTCTAGTTTAGACGCATTTGTGACAAGAGAATCGGCACCATTAGCTTTTGCACGTGGATGTCGAAAAATATCCCAAGGGAACGTACTATCGAGATTAAAGTACCCTATGTGTTAATCAAGGTTATAAACTACCTGTGTGCCAAATTGTATAAGTATCCGTTCAGCCGTTTTTGTGCCAATCTGGAACACACATCCAGGGAAACAGATAAACGGACAAAAAATCAAAAAACTATATTGTCGGCATCAGCACCTCGTAACGATGTTTTTTTTTTCAAAAATATTCATGTACAGTTTTGTTTTCGCTACAATTTTATAAGTATAGAGTATGGCCTTAAAAAAATGAGACGTTTTAACGTTCAAGCCCCGCGATTTGAAGTTGACGCGCGCTTTACGTCACTTTCAAAATTTTCCAGAATTTTTCATTGTTACCTGTAATTTTTTGATTTTTGACGGTGATTTTTTAGGTGTAATTGACGAGAATATCCGTCAGGCCATAGGTTGATATATCAACCTATGGGCTGTAGCCCATAGACGATAACAGCCACTATTTTGCAGTAAAAAATAGTCATTTAAGCCGCGTGAGTCGACTGTAACCAATTGGTCACAGTGGGGCTTTCTCGCACTTAATAACCATGTTCCTATTCGCTGCTGTAATATTAAATCTGCAGTGCACTAAATCTTTCTGAGGTGCACTAATGTTCCCGGGTATAAACGTGACAAAACTATCAGAATACCTAACCGAAGCATACCACGCATGCTGCAAACTAAGAGCGCCATGAACCAGGAACGAGAGGAACCCCTGGTGGAATGCTGAACTTAGTAAACTCAGTGATGCGCTGCGTAAGCAATTCAACAGAGCCCAAAACACTAACTAACTTGGAACCTATACCTATACAGGGTTACAGGGAAAGTCGTACTGAATATTAAAGGACATTATTACTCAGGTCATTTCTGATGGATTTGATTCTGTAATAAGACTCCCGGACGACTGGGAGAGAGTAAATCAGGGTACTAATTTAGGACCGTTGGAATTTATTATAACGGTAAATGACCTTCCTGAAATTTTGAAAGATGCTGGTTGATTACTATTTGCCGACGATCTGAAGTTGTTCATGCGGATCACCAATCAGTCGCACTGCGAACTGCTGCAGCGGGACATTGATCGTGTAGTAGGGTGGAGTATTGAGAACAAACTACTCTTTAATATGGCAGAGTGTAACGTGATGTCTTTTACGCGGGCCGTGGTTCCCCGACATCACGAATATAGCATGGACGGGCAGGCGATACCGCGGGCAGTGTCGGTGCGGTCACTTTTTCCGAAGATAAGTCGTTTCGCACTCATATCGTACAGGTTTGTATGAAAGCCTTTCAAAATATTGGATTTGTAATGCGTGACACCCGTGAGTTTACTAACACAGCAGCTGTCAAGTCACTCTATAATGCTTTAGTTAGATGTAACCTGGAAACGAGAGCTATCACCTGGAATCCCCTGGAATGAATTTTTTCCACTAAAGACTAAAACTATTTACACATAGTTCTTATTTAGTGATTGGGCGACTCCAGGTATTCGCAAAAGCAGGGAAAAACTTTTTGAACTTTATGGCCTAAAGCAACATATGAATAATACATGCTTTCATCAGTATGTTGCAAAATATTCTAAAACTTTTAAAAGTGTGTGCAAAATGGCTAAAGCTCTTCACATTAACAGTAAAATAAAAGAATGTAAAGGCATGCCCTTTGGAGTTTAGGTTTCAGCATACAAACCCCCAGGCTGTTATAAAAGCTTTTAAAGATCTTAAAATTAAATCAACAGAAGATCTATGGGGAATGTCTGTAAAAGTCTGGATCTGTCATCGAAACCATTGCGCCTTATTTAGCTTTCATATTTAATACCAGTGTAGACCAAGGAGTCTTTCCGGATCTCATGAAACAGTAAAGTAATTCCTTTGTTCAAATCCAGTGATAGTAAGGAACCCAACAATTATAGGCCTGTGTCAATTCTGCCAGTTCTCAGTAAGGTGTTTGAAACGTTGATACACAATCAAATGTTACGTCACTTTAATAAAAATTCCATCTTTCATGACCAACAGTACGGTTTCACCAAAGGGCGCTGTACCACTGACGCCGCCCGGTGTCACCCTAATAAAGAACATTTTAACGCTTGGGAAGAAGCACAAGATGCCATTGGAATCTTCTGCGACTTCTCGAAGGCGTTCGATTGCGTAGACCATGAGACACTTCTGCTGAAACTGGACCACTATGGGATTAGGAATACAGCTCATGATTTGTTAAGATCATACCTGAAAGATAGAAAGGTTAAAGTTCAAGTCAACGGCACAAACTCATTAGGGTCTGAAATAGTAATGGGCGTTCCTCAAGGTCCGATATTGGTGATTTACCCCAATTATTTCTAAATCAACCAAAGATGGTGTTATTTGCAGATGACACATCATTGATCTTTAAAATAAACCGACGGTCACCAAATCTTGACGACGTGAATAGCTCTATTGTTCAGGTCCAAGATTGGTTTACGGTAAATAATTTGGTACTAAATTTAAAAAAAAAAAAACCAAATTAGAAGTAGCGAATGTGACATCATATTGAATGGAGAAAAACTGGAATTTATTAATCAAACAGTTTTCCTTGGAATCACGCTAGACGAGAAATTACAATGGGGACCCCATATAACATCTCTCGCGGGGCGGCTAAGCTCGGCCGCTTATGCTGTTAGAAAGATAAGACAGTTAACAGATGTAGAAACCGCGCGTCTATTTTAGCTACTTCCACAGTATTATGTCGTATGGCATTTTACTGTGGGGTCGGACTGCTGACATTGAATCCATCTTTGTTTTACAAAAAAGACCTTCAGAGCCATTTATAATCTACGTCGTCGCGAATCTCTCAAGGAACTATTTAAAAAGATTAATATTATGACGGTACCTTGCCAATTCATTTATGCAAATATTATGTATGGGAGAAAAAATCTACATCTTTTTAATAAAATAAGTGAAAGACATAATTTTAATTAATACTAGAAATAAAGATAAAATAGATCAACCATTTTTCAGACTATCTAAAGTAAATACATCTTAGGGGTACTGTGTTCAATGTTACAACAGAATACCTTGTGATATATTAGAATTAAATGAAAGAAAATTTAAAACTCATATATATAAAGTATACTTTGTAAACAAGCATATTACAAATTAGAGGATTATATCCAAGATAAAAATGCTTGGAAACATGCTGGTCCTGCTCCATAGGACAATTCAGAATCTAGACAAAATCGAACTGGTTGCCATTTTAATTGTATAATATATATTTTTTTTACATTTATTTAATTTTTTGTGATTACCTGAACTCACACACTGACTTATTATTAGTATTACTTGTTATAATGTTAGGAATATAGTATAATTTTACAATGTTTGTAAGTATGTGATCACCATGCATCTATCACATAATTAATTTATGTCATTCCTTCATTTTTCATTCAATCTTATTCTAGGTGCATTGTCTTCACATATAATGATATAATTAGTGTATACAAGATAAAATATAATGTTTTTTTAAAGAGTAACGGTGGAGTTTCTTGCCCATTCTTCTCCGTAGGAAAACTACCTTTTGGAATGGGCGACTAGAATCTGTTATTATTATTTTTTGTAAATTTTGACGTTCAAAAGTGCCTTTTTGTGCCTAATTGAAATAAATGATTGGACTTTGACTTTGACTTTGAATCCATTTGAAACGAAGTATTGTCTGATGGTAGAAAAAATGCAAAATAAATTTACCCGGTTCCTTTATATGAAGCAATTTGGCGTCTACCCATAGGATGGTTAGTTTTTATGGTTTTTCGTGGTATGCCTAATAATCCTCAAATACTAGAATCTTTGGGATTGCTCTTTCCAAATAGTAGGCTGCGGCAAGGGCCGAGAGAGAGGCTGTTTAAAGTCCCGGTGGCCCGTACAAACTTGTTAAAGTTTGCACCAGTGGGGCGGGCAGTAAAGATACTCAACAGCGTCTCTCTGCAAGTGGATATCTTTACATACTCATTGGTGGAATTCCAGAGGGTGACACTTAGCATATTGTCCTCTGTATAACTAGTGCCGGTACTCAGAGTCGTTACTTGGGACTTGTTAATTGATTATCCACGTTAATCGACGGATATAAATTTGGACCCTGTCAGTCCAAATAGGACAGTTTAAAAAGACTTCATTTTAGTTGGTGGTTGTGTCTAATCGGTTTTTGGGTGACGTCTCTGAGTGTTAGTGTGAGTGCACATTGTTGTATTGGGTTCCGACGAGTAAAAACAAATGTAAGTGGTAATAATAAATAAATCCTTCCCACTGAAAACCCTCGAGAGACTCCGTGACAGGCACATCCGAGACGGACCTCTCCGGGTAAAACCACTTCACAAACAACAAAATGCGTACGTTCTCCACAGGCAAGTCGACAGAATCAGCGCTGCACAGCGTGGTTTCTAAAATTGAATGTACAGTGGACCACAAAGGCTCAGCAATGGTTGCCTTCATTGACATCGAAGGCGACTCGATCCTGAGTGGCTGGATCACCAACATGCTGAAACTGAGGGCTGTACAAGGTACAGTAAATGACACTACGAGAGCCATCGTTGCGAAAGGCTGCCCGCAAGGGGGCGTCCTTTCGCCGCTTCTAATCAACCGGACGGACAACAAAAATCCCTATTGGGCTAACTAATCAATGCAAAAATAATCTTTCAAACCCGACAGGTAGTTCCGAAGATTACTAAAACTTACAATCAAACAAATAAATGATATTAGTAGATAAATTAGTGGCGGTGGTGGTGGTTAGTAGTATAGATTGCAGGCTTATCTTACCGCTTTCTCCTATTAATATCTGGTCTTCTATCACCGGTGTCTCTCTCCACATTGTCAATATTATCTTCTTCTTCAGAATAATCTTGAACTTCCATACCGCTGTTGTCTTTCCGTTTCCTTGAATGAGGCACTGTAGATTTTATTGGAATTTCTGAAAAAACACATACATAAACTCACACCTTCTTCCTATGGTAGGCAGAAACTACAGAACTCTCTGCTACAGTCCTTACATACTTTTTTTGCTTCGTTAACGTTCATACATCGGGTCATTCACGCACGCTGGTTGCGAGTACTACGCACCCGTCCTTAGAGTAGAGTCCTTACTTCTTAAGAACAGCACCAATAAGGTCACAATATTTTCTTCTAGGGCGTACCCTCCCTGCGTTTCCACGTACATCTGTCTTGCAAATACCTTTCACTCATCCTCTCAAGATGACCAAGCCCCTAACCCTACGGGGAATGTGTGTTAAAACCAATACCTTTTAACTGTGCATCATCCGCTACATTCTTCTCCCTCTCTCTTCTACCACCATCCCTAGCCATGTACTCTCTATCTCCTTTTTTTTCTCTTTTTCTCCCATCAGTAATGAAGAATGGCATATCAGCCGTAACTCCCCTTCTTCTCCCCCTTTTGTTCTTACTCCTAAAGTATCTTTGGGTAGTTTGTTCGAGTTCATCATCGTAATCTTTCTTGTCCCGCATTCTTCTGGCTTTCTTCTTCCTCTTGGCCTTCTCTTCTTCTGAACTTTTTGGGTGGGAGCGGTATCGTTTTCTGGGTCGATGTTTGTAGTACATTTCGTATATTGATTTTGTTATTCCGTCATCTGTATCGTCTACTACTGGTTCTGTGGATTTGGAGAAAGATTTGCATTTTAAGAAGGTGAAATAATACAGAGGAGCTGTGGTGCCCAGTGGTAACGGCCACGACTAATGAGTTGTAGGTCATGGGTCCCATCCCAAGCAGGCACTTAACAATTATTTTTATCAGCACTTCTCTCAAAACATTATGAGGAAACCAGCATGACCTAGAACCAAAAAGTCGAAGACATGTGACATCCACCAACTTGCACCGGGCCCGCGTGGTGGATTATGGCCCATTCTTTCTAAATGTCAGAGAGGAGGCCGTTATGGGTGAATGTGAATAAGAATTAGAGCTACTTTGAATTTGAGAAAAGATAACTACAGTAACTGAATCATAAATGAAAACAAACCAAAAAAAAACGAGCGAGCTTTACAGTACTCGCCTATGATGTGGAACATCTACATCTCACATTGGTAATAAACAACATTAAAGGAGTGGGGCCTCGTCAAGGTCGTCGTCTGACAGCCAACTCTAGAACCGCGAGCGCTCATTGGTCAAATCCATAGATATCCAGAGATATAATATGCCTTCATTGCGGAATAGTTAGGAATCCTAGTGCGACCGCTTATCTCCCACCAAAATTATTACAACATTAACAAATAGTATAAGTACTTACGACACACACTTAAAATTTGAACTCGCACACTAAGAAGAAAGCAGCTACACTAAATCATTTCTAATAGCACACATACATCGAATGGGCGGAGCTTTCACTTGTAAACACTTGCTATTTGCGAACATTCAATGCACACGCATGCAATTAGGGAGTCGAAAGCGATGGTCGATAATTTTTATCGATATTTAATTTAAGCACATTCTTGTATTATTATAACTTCGTTTAATTTTATTTATATAATTTATTTTGTTTTTATATACCTATCCGAAAATATGGGTTATTTTTACTAAAATAAAATGGAAATATTTTTTTTAAATATTGTATTACCGGTTAAAGGGAATCCTCTCTGTTAAATATTATGATATGCACGAGTAACTGTATTGAAATAACAATGTCTTTATTTGCTTCAAACGAAATTAAATTTAACTCTTATACTATACATGTAA
Source organism: Xanthia togata (assembly GCA_963853775.1). Taxonomy (NCBI): domain Eukaryota; kingdom Metazoa; phylum Arthropoda; class Insecta; order Lepidoptera; family Noctuidae; genus Xanthia; species Xanthia togata. Next base: position 4,069,357 of record OY970817.1, on the reverse strand, counting down.
TACGAGAATATCCATTGAGTTCTGTAAAAAAATATTCGACTGCAATAATACTTGTCGATCAAATCAGCCACACGCACTCGATTGCACCTCTCTAAATCCAAAATGACTCGGGCTAGTTCTTATCGCTCCGGACGTAAGTTAGTAAATGATTTAAAAATTGATTTAAAATATTAAACAGTGACTTAAATGTTTATTTACCGGTGGTAGGACACGCCATTTGTCTTCAGGTTGATGGTACTAGACCTATTTTTACAAATTATTACTGCACAACTCGGCATTTTGGTTTTTTACGCATCAATAGTACACTGTACGCAATTGCAAGGCGACTGAATGAAGCGTACAGCCGCCGTTCGAACATAAGCCCAATTAAGCAATTTCGAGGCGCCACGTGCCACGTCTCCAAGGCATATCCCTCAATATCCGTGGTTAAATCAAATAGCGCGCGCTTTCCCGGCTGCCTGTCACACACTTCAATCTCTTTTCACGAAATTACTCTCACAGATTGCAGGAAACCGAGAGGAAAGACTCAATACAAAAATCCTATCATCTTGGTTGGAAGTAGAACAAGCGTCAATGTTTATTTTCTTTAATAAAACCCTAAGCCTTACATGTGACTTAAACATAACTGGCGAAATTAATGTGGGTGTTACTATAGGTACACCTCTGCGCAATCCTTCTGGCGTTACAGGCGTGATTTTATGTATGTATACCAGTAAGTTATTTGTCAGTTGAGGGCAGGCCTCTTGTCTTACAAAGAAGGAGCCAACATTTATCACCACTCACGTCGATGCTTGACTTTGTTCAGAGCACTAATTACTAGTCAGAATTGGTGATGTTTGGGAGAGGCCAATGTCAAACATTGTATGAAATATAGCACCCTCATTGCGTAGGTACCACACCTTCCATTACAATCCGAGGGTTTTGAAGGAAATCCATTGCTTCATCGTCTTTTTTATTCACTATGAGAAAGATCTTGGCCTGCATATCACGTGTTGGTAAAAGATGATTAGGATATCAGAATCCTCAACCACAGCAGAACTGACCACCTTACCTCTAATTGCCGAAACACAACAATGCTGTTAAAGTTTTAGTTATGGCAACAGACTTAGATAAGATGGTAGTATGTAGCTAGCCAGGCGGAGTTAGAAGAAGTCCTGCCACCAACTAAACCGAGCAGAAAAACTAGGAATCTAATCTGGAACCTCTGGGTCTGAGACGGGTGGTCTAACCAAACCACTAGACCACAGAAGTGGTTAAAAACGTCTGTTCAATAACGTAAATAATCCAATGAACTTGACTGAACTGTCAAAATGAATGGCATTGCGATCAATTGGAATTTTATGTGTGCTATGCAACTACCCCGCAGGATTTCATACGCTGCTAAACGTAGTCGAATAAGTTTAGAAGTAGAAGCCTCCTTCTTGGCTGGAAAATTAAAAATAAATGTTTAACAATATCAAACGACCCAAGTCAAAGAGTGAAAAGTTAAGAGGGCATAGCCTAAAAGTTGGCAACGTCGCAAATAGCTGTCAAATATTTACCTATTTTGATTAAATTGGCAATATTACTGTATGGAATTAAGAAATGTGGTTAACTAGCGAACTAAAATATTGATTATGAAATGCAATAATTAATATCGTAACACCGAGTATTTAGTTTTAGATGTAAAAAAAGTATTTAGAAACTTTTCAAATACCTTTTTTACACCTAAAACGGTTAAAACATCAAATTCAGTGTTATAATTGCAATTCATTATTAATATTCTAGTTTGCTAGTTAGCCACATTTCGTATTTCCATACAGTAATATTGCCACATTAATCAAAACAGCGAAATATTTGACATCTATTTGCGACGACGTTGCCAACTTTCAGAATAAGCGCTCTTAAAGTCAAAGTGACATGACTATGACTTTGAATATCAAACTCACCATCAGTCTTAACCCTCTTCAGTCCCTTGGCAGTCCGTTTTCTCGGCGACCTCTTCTTTAAATTAGAAGAGAAATCTTCCTCAGAAGATACTACCTCTTCTGTTTCACCCCCCCAATCCGGTGTTAGCTTACTAGGCTTCATTCTACTCAAAAAACTCAGTCTGGGAGTCTTCTGCGTTAATAAAAACTTGAACTGCTCAGGGAATTTTGTAGTTTCATTTATCCCAAGTCGTGTAGTGAAACCTAAAGTTGTGAGAGTTGGATGTTCAGTAGTCTCGTTGAATCTAATGTCATCTACTAAGGTGTCATTAATGATATTCTCCATGACATTTCTCTTTTTTCTGTCGTAGTCTGCATAAGTAGGCATTTTCATTTTCGAGCGGGATTTGTCCGAGAAACGGGGGCGGACGTATTTTTTGCGTGATAATTCTGGGTCTTCATCGGATTGGTGACCTGCAGAATAAAATAAAATGATTTAACGTACAAGCTTCATTCTACCAAGAAAGTATAACTCATCCACTGACAATTTTAATTGGCATCTACTTTTAGAAGCATGAGGAACGGAGTGTAAAATTCACTCATCCTCTATAGAAAAAGGAGGATCCTCCGACCAAACAGGTGGTGTTGTGTCTGGTGGGCAACTGCCCGACAATTGATGTCGGAAAGTTTTATATTTATTTATTTTTTATTTATTTATTTATTAACTCATCATCACTATCATTACAGGAAAATCCTAATTCAATAGTGTGGCTATACTTACAGTTTTATTATTTAAGTATCATAACATATTCTGTACATCGTGATTTTTGTGAACTCACCCAGAGAACAAGTAAAAATATCTATGCTGTCTGCTACGTCATTAAGTATACGCAAGGTACGCGTTATAGGGGCTTTACTCAATAGATTGGTCTTACTACTGGGAACCGCCAATAGACGTGGCCGTCGCCTTCGCAATACATAATTGTCGGGCACACACAGGTTTATTTCTTTTAATATACCTGGGTTTGAAGTCTTGCCACGCAATACTTTAAAAATATAGGTAGCAAGAGCTATGTCCCTCCTTGTTTCCAATTTATTGTATCCCACCATGCCTATAACAAACAAGGTTGGATACATCAATGGATAAAATGGATATACACCATACAACCTTAAGTACAGAAACCTAGTAAATTTATTTTGTATACGCTCCAGCATGAGACTGTATTTAGCTTCATGCGGAGCCCATATGATTGCGTTACATTCGAGCTGACTTCTTACCAATGCATTGTACAAAGAAGTTAGCGCAGCAATGCTTGTAAAACCCTCTGCTCTTCTGAGGACGAACCCTAGGCTCCTATAGGCTTTTTTACAAACATTTACGATGTGATTACGAAATGCCAGGCCCGAGTCAAGGCGTACTCCTAAATCACGCACCGTTTCTGTTCTTTTCAGTAACGTGCTGTCCACACTATAGTCGTATTTCTTTGGAATTTTCATCCTACTAAAAGTTATTACCGAACACTTTGACGTATTAAACACCAACTTATTCTTCTTTCCCCATTCTACAACCCTGTCTATGTCTGCCTGTAAGCGCACAAAGTCCTTTTGTTCTTTCACAGAAAGTAGCAATTTTAAATCGTCAGCAAACAACAGGCATTTGGCATTCTTGACGACCTCGGGCAAGTCATTTACCATCACTATAAATTGAAATGGTCCCAAATTACTGCCCTGACTTACGCCTGACCTCGTAAAATAGGGCTCAGATCTGTACCCAGCATATTCCACATACTGCTTTCTGTTACTCATATGATCAGCGAAGAATTTTAACAATTTAGGAGTGCATCCGACTGCCGCAAGCTTTGTCAATAAAATGTCATTATCGACCAAATCAAAGGCTTTTTTAAAATCAAAGTATGCAGCATCGACCTGCACTCCCAAATCAACGCTAGGAACCACATATGCCATAAAATTCAGCAGATTTGTGGTCGTGCTACGACCCGGCCTGAACCCATGCTGTGAGTCGGACAACGTGACTGAAACCTGATTCAAGACACAATGATGGATTACTGACTCAAATACCTTTGCTGGTACCGACAACACCGCCACCGGTCTATATCCACTAACTTCACTCCCTGCTTCGCCCTTAGGTACTGGTATTACTCGCGTAGTTTTCCAGCGTTCCGGAAAGTATGACTGCTCAAAACATACATTATATACGTATACCAGCGGTTGTGTTAAATAATCCCTGCAGTCTCTAAAAATAAATGGTGGGTCGAACGTTTAGGTTTAAGTTTAGTTAGCGCCTCCCTTACCTGGCTCCTATCAATACTCTCTATATGTACTCGAGAACTACTTGTGTTACTTTCGGCCACGGCGGCTTGCACGTCTAGTTTTGCTTTCAGGGGACTGTACACGGACTTGAAAAAAGTAGCAAATTCGTGAACACATTCGGTCTCCGATAAAATTTGACCATTTTTCGTGATTTTTTTACGGTTCACTATACCCTTTTTGCTCCTTACATAATTCCAGAAGGACTTAGGATCCTTTGCGAGATTATATTGCACATTCTCAAGGTGTTTGTCGTGTGCCAAATCTATCATTATTTTAACCTTTGCTCTAACCTGAGAAAACATTTCGCAATCACTCGTTAACCCACTAATTTTGTACTTCTTATGAAGCAGTGCTTTTAATTTTATGTCGCGAATAATATCTGCCGTGTACCATTCAGGGTAATGGTACCTTGAACTTACACGGCTGCGTCGCATTTTCCTGGGAACGCAATCATCAATAATACCATTCATAATATCATAGAAACAATTCAAACACTCCTCTGGCTCGCTTATGTTATACATAGGCGACCAGTCCTGATTCATTACCATATTATACAACTTACTGTAATCCGCTTTATAAAAATTCCACTGCGGCCAATCGCTTTCTTGCATATTTACAGGTATATCTTTAAAAGTACAACAACTAACAGCTGAGCGTTTTGTTGTCTGCGGCACCGTAATGTCTAGCGGCGGGTGATACGTGTCTATTGGCACTATCGCTTCGTCTGCCTCCCTGACACACACACTCTCACCCATACTCAACGAGCACAGCACTAAATCTAACTGCCTATTATTACAATTTGGTACCTTATTTTTCTGCGTAAGTTCACAAAAAGATATAAAATATTCGTAATAATTATTTATGTTTACATCACAAGAGTATAAATTGAAATCACCTATTATAACAACCTCTTTATATTTGACACACAATTGTTCTAATAGCCCAAACAATAACAAATATTCATTCTCATTACTATTTGGAGGTATGTAAAGAACACAACATAAAAACAAAAACTTGTTACCTTTATGTACGGTTGCACAAACCAATTCGAAGGTACATCTATCTATTACGACATTATTCTCAGGTAGCGTAACTCGGCGCAGCTCGAGCCAGTGTGCGGCCACGAGAAGCGCGCCGCCTTGCTTTCGCCCATCCGCCCGGTCACATCGCAGAATACTATAGTTTTGTGGTACTAACTCCGCGTTATGTATCGAATCGTTGCAACCCGTTTCGGTAATTGCAAATAAATCTGCCCCTATCGTTTCTATATTTTTACAGAAAATATTTACTTTTGTACGCAGTCCTCTTGCATTTTGATAGTAAATATTCATCGTTTTATTTTCCGTTGTCTCCCTTATTTGTGTATCTCCGAAACCAAATCCATTCGGCAAACTCAGCGTTCACGGGCCATACTTCTGGTTTACACAATTTTTCATACACTCCCTCTGGTACTCCGATAGTAAAAGATGCATAATCCCTTTCGGTTTTATGCTTGATTTTTTCGACTTTTACAATTTGATCCGTGCCGCAGATGTTATTTACGTGCGCTGTTAACCTTTCGATGGTAGTCTCTGGATGCAACCTCCATACATGAAGATGTTTTTTTCGCTCCATAGCTTGCAGATCAAGGATACTTGCATTTTGACCTCTATTCACATTTTTGGATTTCAGCTTAGATCTTTTTCTTTGTACCGTGGTCCATTCTGAAGCTCCCGGTACCGTTTCCCCCTTACTTTCTGCATTGGTTTCTAAATCCATAGAGGTTGCAGATATTGTTTGCTCCTTCGGCTGCAATACTTCGCTATACTTTCCCGGTCTTGGCGTCAACACCTTTTTCGTGGCCACAACGGGATTTATTATTTTGCGAGTAGGTAGGCACTGCACATTCTCGGTATCACATATTGTTTCAATAGACACTTGTTGCAGTGTTGATGTATCATTAGATTTATATGTGTCAACCTGTTTCTCTAACTGTTGATTGCGAGCTTTCATCATATTTAATTTACTGTGTAATGCGTCCATTGTAACAACTTTATCTTCAAATACCTTCATGTTCGCATCACGAAGTTCCTGCAGTTCATTTTTTATGCTATAACAGACTTCTTCGATCCTTTTAATGTTGTTTCCTTGGATATCTAAGAGTGATAAAACTTCCAAGCGGAATGCTCTCAGTTCTTCCAACATATTAGGCTCCTGAGCAGTCTTCGGCACCGTTCCTTCAGGTATTTTCTGACGACTGCCGCGCTGTGTATTGACATTGTTGCTGGCAGTAACGGTGTCCCCCAGCCCTGACACTTTTCGAGTAGGTGTATTCTCGTTGCGCAGAGCTTTATGCGTAGAAGATCGGCACTCGGGGCATATCCACTGTCTTTTTTCTTCTTCATTGACTTGATCTATAGTTATTCCAAGACAATCTAGACCGTAGCTTTTGTTGCATTTTTTATTGCAACACTCCATGAATAGCACATCAGGTATTTCCGTATTACAACCACTACATATTCGAGTCATCTCGATTAAACACAACTTAATTCTCTGCTGCGCGTACACCGACGTCCGCTCAGTTCGAACGCGCGCGAATAGTTCGCAGTTCGCGAATAGTATATATGCTGATCGCACGGTAAACTCTGTTTGCGCGATGCAGGATTTTGAGTGACGATGATGCGTAAGTTCATATGTGGTGATGTAGATACCGCCACATCCTTAATCGAACCTGAAATTATTTTGATTCTGATGTCCTAAAGATATTAATGTAAGTAAATAATAAATATGCCTCTTTTTGTGAGCCCCAAATTATTCCCATTTTATTGTCCTTTATTTTGGAGACAAAAATTACGTCCTTGCCTATTATGTCCTTGCCAAATTTTATCGAAATTCGTTTACTGGTTTAGCCGTGAAAAGTTAACATAAATACAGACAGACAGCTACTTTCGAATTTATAATATGTATGGATATAGTATGGATACAACATTAAACTTACATATACATAATACTAAAGATCTTTAAATATAATTACGATGTTGGTCAAAGTTCTGACCTTTTTTTTGTCGGGGAAAAAATCAAAAATATTATCATGGCTGTCCTCGAGGGGTCTGGCAGACTCTTACTGCCTATAACCACGCCGGTGCTCCCTCGCACACTTGCGTCGTGGGGCTGCGAGTGCTAATGTGACTTCCACTGCCCTGGACTGGTTACAGCCCGCGCTCTGCGGGCCCCGGCCCGTAGAGGAGGACAACAACCCCCCCGTTACGTCTTAGAGAGGCGCGCGTGAAACACTACGCGCCGCCATCTCGGGTCCTGTGTGGGCAGCTACGGATGTCCCCGAGTCCATCGCCCCTGGACCCTCACAGTTCTGACATAATCTAACCATTTGGTCGGGGTGCCGGCGCTTAGTTACTGCGACCAACAAGATCTTAAGAAAGGATCAGAAAGCTAAAAAGAGACATTTATTTTTTAAAAAAACAACGATATTTTTAATAGTAGTTGGCAAGTGTAACTGTTATTTCTGAGCGGATTCGATCCCAAGATCGAGCATATTTTGTTAATTGGTTTTCAATTAGGATTTTCTCCGACGCCTGGATTTGTTATACCCGGTTCAATAGACTTGGCTAATATTGAATGGGACTGAAACATAACTGGCAAGATGTGACTGTCCTATATATCTCTACCTACCCTTTTGGGGAAATACAGGCGTGACGTTATTTCACCTACAGATAGTGCAATCCACGACCACGCGCCCCACTCCGCGATTACTGTACTAGTACGGAGCGGAGTGGACTGGGGCGCGTCCTCTCCGATCCAGATGATCCCACCACTCTCCTCAAGGAGAGCAGTAGGGCCACCAGTACAGTGCACAAAAACACCCGACACCCGTCGTACCGACCTCGCCGCCGAGGTCCTCCGCGATTGCGACCCTCCCGAGTAAATAATACTCCCCCCCGACCCTTGTCCGATGAAGCGCCAGCCCGCGCCGCAGCTGAGCGCGTAGCTTTAAATTGCCCGATTAATAATAATGATATATCCTAGATCCAGCCTGTCCCATCTTGCTGTCCTCCCCTCAGCGACGCCCTAAGCCGAGGTTCGTACCCCACAGGGGGTGCCCTTAGCGAGCGTTCGCCTAATTTTAATTTAGTATAATAGTTTTGCTCCTGGCTGGAGGCTTTGAGTGTAGTAGCTTAAGGCAGCCACAGGATTGTTCGGTTGAGCAGTAAATACCTTGGTGGTATACCTGCGAGATGCCATAGTTTAATGAATGGCGCCATCAGTAGGGAGTGGTCATCTCTTAGCTGCCACGGATTATTTTGATTTTTGAATAATTTTTATCTTTTTAGAGGAGTCTGGACTTGTGCCCGGTTGATGGGAATAGCCTCACCCCCTATTACATGGGACTTAAACATAACTGGCGAAATGTGGGTGTACTATAGGTACATCTCTGCCCAACCCTTCAGGGGAAACAAGGCGTGATGTCACACGTCTTTCTACATTGTTCTCATAAATATAATTTCAACATGATTAAAAATTCAAAGAATTTTATTTCACATAATATTTTATTTCGTAGTTTCCTATGGAGAAGAGACGGCAATAAACTCCACGGTTCCTCTGTTAAAAGTAATTGGCCTTTACAATATTTTCAAATAACAGTGTTAGGGTAGTTAAGGGAGGACAGGAGATCTTTCAACAAGTACCAGGTACTTAACAAAATAGAAAATGGTCAATAAATCTACAGCCCACTAAGCCTACAGCGTTCTCACATTCACAAAATAGAAAATAATCTGTCAAAGATAAATAAATTATTAAAAATAAAAACCAATTTTAAACGAAATGACATGATTGCTATTACAATTGTAATGAATCTGAAATATTATCATGTCCATATAAACCACTACACATTTCATCATTCATTTTTATCATTTATTCTCTCTTCACAAAGCTGACTTAAAGTTAATGCGTACAATATCTCAGCTGTCTTCAGCCTTTGTGAGAGACTGGTGCTTAATTTTTGGGAAAAACCTGTGTTACAGGTCACTAGGTTCCAGGCTAGAATTAGCTTTTACAGAGATAACGTGCGAGAGTAGGAATTAAACATTATGAAGAACAAAATTAAAAACAAAGTAAAAGTTAAACAAAATGAACAACAAAAACATAAGAAGTAATAACAATAAAATCTCTTTTTACCCTCTGTCCTATCGCAGGTATGCTGGAAGAGATTTCATTAGAAATAAGCATCACCTTTGTACGTATTTTTCTGTTCTTATAATCTTGTCTGTTTATTTTTGTGTGTACATAAATGGTTAAATAAATAAATAAAATAAACGCCTACCTATAGTCTTGCAAAAGTTGTGGTGTAATGTGTGTGAGTGAGCATGTATCTTGTGTGAAGTGTTAGACTTGTAGGAGATGTGTGTTACATGAATGATGTAACCAATATTTTGATTTAAAAGAGTTTCCGTGGAGTTTCTTGCCCGCTATTCTTCATAGGAACCTACTACACTTTGGAATGGGCAACTAGCTTCACCTTTCTGACTGACCGACTTCTTGACAGTTCAAAAGTGCCTGTAATTGGTTTATTTGAAATAAACAACTTTGAGTTTGAGTTTACCTGAATCTTTATTCTCAGGTTTCAAAGGTTTATCGTCAGTTTCCTCAGCGTCTTCCGGCAGTATACCGTCATCTGCTCCACTGTATACGTATCTGTGAACAAATTGTACAATGATAGAACTTGATTCAATCAATGCTGATATTTTAATACGGTTCTCATCAGCCATTTGCGCATCAGCTATTGCGTACAGTCCAAGTCTGGAACTCCAAACCAGCTGCCAGCGTCTGTGTTCCCCACTACTTTTGTCCCGGCAATATTACCTATAGTTGGTAATATTACCATTGAGTGGCATTATTACCTTATTGTGGTGATATTACCTACATACGGTTCAAATTCAAATTAATTGATTGGTGTGATTTTTGGTACATTTTAACATGAGATCTTAATAATAAATAATTCGTTCGGCTATGGTAGATTTTTGAGGCTGAACGCGACAGATCACCGCCGCCAATCCCCTCCACAAAGACACGGTGTTGCCCCGCCCATGACCACCCAGGACCTGCGTCAGGCGGAAGGTGAGGACGCTGTGACGCCTCTCTAGCCACTCCTCAAAGACTACTAGACTACCGCTGCAATTATGGCGTGCCCAATCTGAACCTTACCTTTGAGTGTCAACCTTGCCCATTGGTGGTAATGTTACCCTTGAGTGACAACCTTACCCATAATGTAACAATATTACTCTTGAGTGCCTAGGTTAGCTTTAGGTGGAAATATTATCTACAGTTGGCAATATTACCTACAGTTGGCAATATTCATCTCACCTGGTGCTCCAGTCCATCTGCCTGGCATCGTCTAGCCACTGGTTAGCAGCTAGCGTGGTCTCTCTGACCATCTTTATGTTCATTTGTAAGAATATCTTACGTAACTCCACTGTAATGTGAGTAGGTTTAGAGTTGTAATCGTCTGGGCTGTCAGTTTTGTCACTTCTGTAACGTTCTGGAAATAGATAAAAAAACACTTGAAAGATGTCGTGGCGGCAGGCTTGATGACAAAAATGCTTTCTAATGCTGCCTAAACTAAAGTTTTCTCTGTTTTAAAACACTATTGAACACTAAATCGGTTGTCCTATTTCTTTTAAAATTATCAAAACACAAAAAAAAAAAAAACGAGCGAGCCTTACGGTAGTCGCATATGATGTGCAACATCTGACATCTCACATTGGTAATAAGCAACGTTAAAGGGGCGGGGCTCGTCAAGTTCGTTTCGGATGGCCAACTCTAGTACCGCGCGCGCTCATTGGTCAACTCAAATAGCGCACGCTTCCCCGGCTTCCTGTTACACTCTTCCGTCCCTTTTCACGAAATCACTCCCGCAGATTTTTAGGGTAAGTATATAGTATATGTTATGTGCACAGGTTGCAGGCGCCACCGACCCTTGCTCGCAGAAGCGCCAGCCCGCGTTTTGCTGAGAAATGTAGTCTTAAATTCCCCGATTAATAATAATGAATCATCTTTGATCCAGCCTGTCCCAACTTGCTGTCCTCCCCCCAGCGACGCCCTAAGCCGAGGTCCGTACCCCACAGGGGGTGCCCTTAGCGAGCGTTCGCCTAGTTTTAATTTAGAATAGTTTTGCCCCTGGCTGGAGGCTTTAAGTTAGTAGCTTAAGGCAGCCGCAGGATTGACCGGTTAAGTAGTCATCACCTCAGAGGTGAGCTAGGAGATGCCCTAGACAAAAAAAAAAAAAAAAAAAAAAACAGGTTGCAGGGAAGCGAGAGGAAATATGTTACATGTCAAAAACTACTTATTTCTAAATAAGATACTTTACTTGTTGTACATTACGTTCAGATAGATAGATAGAAAGAATACTCTTTATTGTACACCATAAAAATCACAGACATAAATTTAGAAATTTTACATAGGGTGACACAATGGGCGGTCTTATTGCTTAAAGCGATCCTTTACAGACAACCGTTCAGTTGAAGTCTTTCGAGGAAGTTTACAAAAGCGTTATTTCTAGTACCTATAATTACCTCTAATAGGATTTTCCAGCGTATTCTCAAGTCGAAGCAGCGCCATGCCAGCCTTCCAAGGTTCTAGAGTTAATACATGGATGTGGCGGGGTAGACCGTGCGGCTTCAATACTGAAAACTGTTAAAAGAACGCTTTTGAGTGGCATTAGATATAATAATGACTGTTTTATTGACATAAAAAACCTGTTTTAGGGTGCTTACATAAAGAAATAGGTTTCTTTATGGAAACCTGTTTATTACCCTATTGTGGTGATATTACCCACAACCGGCGATATTCTAGTCTTGCCACTGATTAGCCGCTAGCGTGGTCTCTGACCATCTTGATGTTAATTTTTAGGAATATCTTACGTAAATCTATAGTGATGTGTGTAGGTTTAGAGTTGTATTACCTACAGTTGACAATATTAACCCTGGATGGCAATATTACCCGTGAGTGTCAAAATCATCCATAGATGGCGATATTATGCGAAGGTGGCGATATTACCCTTGTGGGTCAAAATTACCCAAACGTGATTAAAAAAAATTATGTACAGGAAACAGGTTTCGAGCACAGACAAACCCGTGCGGGTCTTTACCGATCGGTGCAGGAGAGTGCTTACGTAAATAAACAGGTTTCTTTACGGAAACCTGTTTCATTAACCCGTATGGCTCGGTCCAGGTGGTCGGCACCGACAAGTTTAAACCTGTTTCTTTAAAAGTGACCGCATAAGATTACGTAGGAAAAGATATTATAACTGCACTGGTAGCGACCCGCACAGACTCGCTCGCACCTAAAACCTGTTTCTCTATGTAAGCACCCATACAAGGGTCAGTGTCTTCGAAAATAAATGTTTATTTTTTACTCAATAATGCTGAAACTATGAAACAAATTGCGTCACACACTATCAATCACAATCTGTTTCATTTTGACAGCTATAAATAAAAGAAAATACGTTTATTTGCGCTAGATAGGTATGACGCAAGCAAAGAAAAAATAAATAAAGACGAAAATAACATTTGGGGGAAAATATGCGTCACATCACTCACATCCGCGTAAAACGGCCATCGCTCAGCATAATGCAATTCAGCAACATTCATTGCGTTATTTACGTTGTTAAGCAGACCAAATTTTCTAACAATGGATGTGCAATAACCTTCAAAATAATTCAGACTATGATTGATCTTTTATTGTTATTACTTCTTATGTTTTTGTTGTTCATTTTGTTTAACTTTTACTTTGTTTTTAATTTGGTTCTTCTTATTGTTTAACTCCTACTCTCGCACGTTATCTCTGTAAAAGCTAATTCTAGCCTGGAAGGGGCCTGGGCCTCAAGTCTGCTATTACAATAGTGTCAGAATGGTCTATCATTGATTTCATAATTGTTGATTTTGACAAGTTTAGTAATCTACTAACTTAATGGCGTCATTATGACTTTCAAATGGTCAGCCACTGACACTCCATTGAAAGAAATGGCATCTATTGGTAATCTCGTACATAATGACAAATGAATGACTGCCATAAGCGGTAATTTGCTAAAATTTTGACAGTTCCTTTGATCAGTGACCTACCATGAGAACATCATTGTGCAGTCATTCCTTTTAATTCGTTACGAGTATCGTGTTTGTGGAATACAATGATCAACCAATGATCGACCATTATGAATTTTGCAGATTACGAACTTTTAGCAAAATGACAATGGGATCGTGTTGGAATGACGAATTTATAAAAATAGCGGACTTAGGCCCCTGGTGTCCTGTAACACAGGTTTTTCCCAAAAACCTACATCAGGCACCAGTCTCTCACAAAGGCTGAAGACAGCTGAGACATTATATTGTACGCATTAACTTTTAATTGTCAGCTTTGTGAAGAGAGAATAAATCATAAAAATGAATGATTGACCGTCTTATGCAATTAAATATTAAAGTTATATATAGGTAAAGTTATTAAAAAAGACATCACACATACTTTGTATCCCGGTATTACATTCCCGTGGGATAATATCCGTCCTCCACGAGGGGGAAGCCGCGGGCGAAAAACTAGTAATATTGTAAATGTGAAAATGAGTTTTTTTGTTTGTTATGCGCACGCTAAAACGGCTGAACGGATTTGGAGTAAATTTGGCACGTAGGTAGACCATGACCTGGGTTAGGACATAGGATACTTTTTATCCCGATATTCCCACGGGATCGAGACTTATGCGGGTGAAACCACGGGACGCAGTTAGTTTATTATAATATCACGTCTCGTTTCCACGAAGTGTTGGGCAGAGGTGGACCTTTAGTAGTAGCACCCACATTTAGCCAGTTATGTTTAAGTTCCATGTAATAGGGGGCCAGCCTAATCGGGCATCTATCGGGCACAAATCAGAATTCAAAAGTCATTTATTCAAACTAGGCTGAGATTCAGCACTTTTCGAACGTCAAAATTACATAAGACGGTCCCCTAAAACGCCCACCCTTCACCAATCCCTAGTGCTTTATCTGGGAAGAAGAAGTGGCGCAACTAACTCCCCAGCAGTACCGTCTGTTTTCTGTTGTTCAGTCAGAAAAAAACTGATTCTATATAATATAATAGTATGCAAGATAATTTACATTACGCAACACAAAACATTATTTAAATTATAAATTAATAGACATAATAATTATGACAGCTAGCACACGCCAATATACCAACCAAAAACATCAACAACTATACTCAAGCAGAATTAAAAATAACTTAACGTAAAAAATATCAAAAAAAGAAAAAAGAAAAAGCGTCCAGGCATAAAGGGCGTGCCCGCTTACATATAGCTGTAACTAGAAGTTATAATTGATAAACTAGGACCATCGAGGTAAAATAAATAATTGTTGAGGTCGCTAGCTAACCACATATTGCAACACAACTCATAAAAAAAAAAACAATGCAATGAGTAGATAATAATAAGAAAAATAAATTAAAATAATTTACTTATAAAGTAAAATTATAAACAATTATGGAAACTCATATAACCTGTCAGTAGGTAAGCTAATTCTGGAGAAAGAACATTTAAACATTGTCTTGAGTTAATCACAGCGACCAACCATTCTTATAATTTAAGTAGTCGTTGATAGAATAGTATGCCTTTGAACAAAGGTTAGATTTTACTTTATTTTTAAACGCATTTAAAGGCAAATCTATCAAAGCAATGAGTTTATTTAAGTGGGCCCCACTGAAGTTTGGCATATATTGTTACGCCCAGAAAAGCTGCCGAGCTTACAGTTTCTAAGACGATGTTGGGTCCTAGATTTCTAACATTTGCAAGGGCAAACTTTACACATTTCATTTTCTTGTCAATGAGAACTAGGTTATTTGTCGTAAAACAATCCGTAACCATTGACAGTGCACTGTTTACATCGTCAAAATCTTGTCTATTCCTGTCTACTTTAAAAATAAGAGAAGTATCATCTGCAAACAGTACAATTTCACAGATACTCTTTAAATATAATGGTTAGTCATTGATATACACTAAGAACAATAATGGACCCAGTATTGAGCCTTGACTTACACCTAACTGAACTGGTAGCCCGGAAGATTTTACTCCATCAACATCTAAACATTGCGACCTATTATTTAAATACGAATTTAAAACGTTGAGAGCTTCGTTTAGCACACCGTAATGACGCAGTTTACCCAAAAGCGTGTCATGCAGTGCATGCAACCAAAGGCTTTGGAGAGATCACAGAAAACTCCAATAGTATTTTGAGAGCTCTCCCATGCGTTAAATATGTGTTTCAGCAGAGCAACACCCGCATCTGTAGTCGAACGACCCTTTGTAAAGCCATATTGTTCATTATGAAGGAGGCTATTTAAATTAAAATGTCTTAGTAACTGCTGGAGTAGATCCAGAATCCGTGCTGCTACTGAGGAATTCCTGTATATGTTACCCAAAAAACTCTTGGCAGCACAGTTGGCGCAGTGGTTAAGCGATTGACTGCTGCGCTCCGTGCCGCGGGTTCGATTCCCACACGGAACAAATATCTGTATGACCTACAAGTAGTTGTTCCGGGTCTGGCTGTTTGTGTATGTGTGTTTAAATGTTTGTAACAATACAGGAGAAATTCCTGATGTGGGGAAAAGTATAAAAAAAGGACTAACTCTCTTATTCCGGACATTCTGCCACTTCCTCCTGTTCAGCTTTTCGCCCGAAGTCAGGAAGAGCCAGGGTTCGTACTGCCATCTTTTTGTGGATAAAGACATCCTCTCTGAGAAGGTTTGGCCATCCACTGGAAATAAAACCACCATACATAATCATAATCTGCCTAGCCTCTTCCAAACTAAACTATGTTGGGGTCAGATTCCAGTCTATCTGGAGGCATAATCAGCCTATAATGTCCCACTGGTGGAAAACATGCCTCCTTTGTGAGAGGGAGTAGGCCGTAATCCACCACGCGGGCCCAGTGCGGGTTGGTAGATGTCACATATCTTTGAATTTTTGGTTCTAGGACATGCCGGTTTCCTCACGATGTTTTCCTTCACCGTTTTGAGAGCAGTGGTGATGAAATAATTTACTCAAAGTAAAGCGCCTGTCAGGGGTCCGACTTATTATTTGTTAATTTATTTATTAACTCATCATCCTACCATTACAGGAATTTCCTGATTCAATAGTGAGGCCATAATTACAGTTTTATTATTAACATATTCTGTACATCGTGGTTTTTGTGATCTCACTCAGAGAACAAGTAAAAAGATCTATGCTGTCTGCTACGTCATTAAGTATACGCAAAGTACGCGTTATAGGGGCTTTACCCAGCAACTCAACAACCCCTGCAGCCCTACAACTCGTTAGTCACGGCCGTTAGCTCCGGGCCACCACTTGAACTTTGACTCAGAACTAACTGGTTGCACAAATAAAATAAAATAAGTACCAGTAGTTTACATGGAGCGACTGCTTTTCTGACCCCCACAACTCAGTTCAAAATATTTCATTTCACATAAACCTACATGGGCACTTATGAAACGTCAAAATAGGTGCACGGTTCCAATTGGTTTAGGAGAAGAGCTGGCAAGAAACTGCACGGTTACTCTTTTGGCTTTTACAATGTTTTAAAATTATAGTGTTAATAGGTATGGGATACATAATATCAGACTGAATTATACCTTGGACAGTCATCTTGGGAACCAACTCGCTGGTTTAATAATATTTTAACCACAGGATCCATCTTAAATAGTGCTGTTACGAGAACAAGAATGGGTATTTAGGGAGTCTGTTCCCAAGGGATGGAAAGATTGATGAAGATGTGGAAAGGAGAGTAAATGCGGGAAATAAAGTGAATGGTGCTATACATGCGATTGTTACCAATCAGTTGATCCCCTAAAAGGCTCGACTGGCTGTTCACAATGGTGTACTGGTGCTCACGATTATGTATGGAAGTGAATGTTGGGTGCGGCAAAAGAAGCATGAAAGTAGAATAAATGCTGTGAAAATGATAGGCTGAGGAATGATGTGATAAGTCAAACGGTGTGTTTTAAAAGAAGATGTAGTGACAAAAATTGAATAGAGTATGCTTAGATGCTTTGATCATGTTGAGAGGATGAATGAAAGGTGACTAACAAACGGTATCAACAAGGCAGATGTGAGTGGGAACGCCCGGAGGGAACGCCCTAGGAGGCCATATAGTGACCTTATTGGTGATGTTCTTCAGAAAGGTAAGGCGCGTAGTACTCGCAACCAGCGTGCGTGTATGACCAGATGTATGAACGTAAATGAGGCAAAAAGAGTATGTGAGGATCGTAGCAGGTGGCGTTCTGTAGTTTCTGCCTACCTACCACAATAAAGAAGGCGTGAGTTAATGTAACAAGAATATGATGAAGCTCACCTTCCTGCCTATAATTCCCGAACAGGATCCTGTGCTTCCCCTTGACGACCAGGCCTACTCCAAAAGCTTCTTCATTTAGCGTCTCTTCTAGCCCGAATCCATCATCAGTTAGAAGGCGTCTATGAACCTGGAAATTACCATCTTCATTAGAATCTTCCAAAGATCACGATTTATTTTAATTTTTAAGACCTACTACATCAGAAAAACCCCTAAACAAACATCCCAACAAAGAAACATCGGGAGGAAACCGGCATGCCTCAGAGACATTTCTCGACAGCATGTGAAGTCAAGTCAGAGGCCCATGGGCGGCTTTAAAACTCTGACACCAGGTTAGTCACTAACCACACGAAAAGAAGAAGACATTTGAGTTTGAGTCCAGTAGTTGGGTACTGGACTCAAACTCAAACTGAAAACTCAAACTCAAAGCATTTATTTCAATTAAACTATTTACAGGCACTTTTGAATTGTCAAAGAGTTGAATTGCTCATTCCAAAACGTAGATCTCTATGGAGAAGAACGAGCAAAAACTCCAAGTACACTCTTTTAAATATAGAAATTACAAAATCCTGGGTACATTTCTCTTGTTGCTTCTATATGTGAGAACAATGTAAAAAATAAATAATCAAAAAATATTAAAAATAAGCCCTGGCAGATAAGAGATGACCAGTCTCCAACTGACGGCGCCCGTTCACGAACATGACGCGTGGATCAGCACCATCCAGCTCAACCATTTTGTAGGGAACCGAATGATCCAACACACTCGCCACCATCAGCGAGACATTTGTGACTGGATAACACGATACTCCTTGGTCTGTTTGTCAGACTGTCAGGCTTCGGACGACCCGTAAAAACCGCCATAGATTAACAAATGACAGCCGGGACCAACGGCTAAACGGGCTTTCCGAGGCACCAAGTGCTTCAGAAAGAGAGTAGGAAACTCGTTTGCATTTTATTTAGAAGCTTACTCAGCAGTTTATCAGTGTACTGTCCGTTTACAATCAGACTAAGGAAAGGCAGTAACGTAATCTCCTCACGCCTCTAAATAGCAATCTATCAGTAATCCACCACGCGGGCCCAGTGCGGATTGGTAGATGTCACATGTCTTCAAATTTTTGGTTCTAGGACATGCCGGTTTCCTCACCGTTTTTCACCAAATGCTTTTAAAGAAATGCTGCATTGAAGTACTTATAGTTCCTAAGAAAGAGTAGTCTATCTGTGCATTGATAGGGTCCCCAAGTTGATTGCAAAAAAAATAAAGTAGGTAATACCAGGATTCCCGGACGGTTGCAAAAACGGAGCACTGTTTTATCCGTACAATTCTTCGTTTTCCCTGGGCGGAAGGTATACACACATATACAAATGCATGTTGTACGACGCACAATGAAGGGTTTGCAGTTGGGATGAATTCATCCCAAGAACAAACTTAACATTGTAGTTGAAAAGCATGTTCTCCCTTATATCGTTATACGTCACGGTTGACATTTGCATAAGGGTCATTTGGTTGCTCAAACTCAAACTCAAACTCAAAGCATTTATTTCAATTAAACCATTTACAGGCACTTTTGAATTGTCAAGGGGTCGGTCAGTCAAAAATATGAAGCTAGTTGCCCATTCCAAAGCGTAGTAGGTACCTATGGAGAAGAACGGGCAAGAAACTCCACGGACACTCTTTTAAATAAAATATAAAATTGATACAAAATATTGGTTACATCATTCATTTTGAAATTATGCATGTGAGAACAATGTAATAAGACGTGCACGTTCGTAAAAGCGTCCGTAATAAAAAGAAAAAAAAAAAATTGCAAATAAGCTATCCTACATCCTCCGATTGCCGATATATTGCCAAAATATCTTGGTCTTTCCCATCCACCTTGCAATCCCTCCATCTAGAGTGTTAGTTAGATGGACTCTTACCATAAGTTCCACTTCTCCATCATTAAAGGAGGTGCCTCCTTGAGTCCTGTCCACCAGGACACACATCTCCACGCTAGTGTTGGAAGAGTGAATACAGATGCGGGAAGTCACAGGGTAGTAGCACGCTGACACTGGTTTCTTTTGCTGTTGACCTGAAAAAGCAAAGATATAAAATCTTTATCAGCAATTTTCATGCCCCTAGGCCCTAGACTATACTAGGTAGCTGTAAAAAAAGCTCACTTTTCACAAATAAGATTTTTTTAAAGTTTTACATAAATATGGTTGTATTCTGATAGTTTAGTCTTCGCCTTCTTCGCTTCGGTCTTGACAGAGCGGTCGTAGTCACAATGAACTGTGTCCAATAGCAGGTGTAGTCGTGGTCGGCCTCAGGATCTCTCTCCATCTGGTTCTGTTACATGACAGTCTGGCACATTCATTGACAGGGCCTACACCCGCGGATTTAATTTGATCGGTCCACCCTCATTGGTGACGTCCCGCGTGGCCTGTTACTTTCCACTATAGTTTAGTAGTCTCATAATAATTTTTCAGCTGTTGCTATATCGTTAAATTTAATTCTTTCTTCTTTTTCGTGTGATTAGTACCACCAATGGGCTTCACATGCCGTCGAGAAATGTCTCTCAGGCATGCTGGTTTCCTCACGATGTTTTCCTTCACCGTTTTTTTAAGCAAGCGATAATTATACAATACGCACATGAATCCGAAAATTCAGAGGTGCGTGCCTTGGGTTCAAACCACTAGGTGGTCACACCACTGATGGTCACACCACTAGGTTATCACTGCTTGTTAATTTTAATAAAACAATATATTTTAAGAACAAAATAGTCTTAGCTTCTCTGAAATATGTAGATTTATGTGACTAAAGTCTGATTATTTAAAACGTTACCAATATGTTTGAGTGTGACTTAGCGAAAGATCTGTTTCAGTATGAATCTGTTAACTAACCTTTGGATTCTGTAACAAAAAATATGATACTTTGTTTAAACGTAAGTAAGTAAAAAAAATTGAATAGACGAAATGATGTTTTCTTGGAAAAAGACCAATAAACCCAGCCCGCCCGCAACCACCCGCCACCAGCGTGCATATCTCGTGCTGAATAGTCGTTACCGTAACCCCAGCCCTGTTTTCACCAGTTTTATTTTTTTATATAAGTACCTAAAAAAAATATCTAGGTTACGGACGATTATTGAATTAATAATGATAGTTGAAAAACTTAGCCATCTAATGAATATCAAAAACAACGAAGAAACGTTTATTGTGCTGAGAAATACAAACCAAAATACAAAATTTATTAAAAATTGCCCCGCTCTCTCTTACTATAGGTACACAGCTGTTCTACCACAGATTACTACAGATGGTTCACTCCGCAAAATCAATTTAAATAAAAATATACTCTTGCTATGACACAATGAAGTGCAATTCAGGTCGCACAGCGCTGATTACCTACAGTTATATTCACCTAGAAGTTGCCTCTTTTTCTATAGCGTAATTCTTCTGACTTCGTTACGTTCACTGAATTGGCGGAGGGAACCATCTGTATTTATCTGTGGTTCTACTTCTAGTAATAATGTAGATCAGATATAACTCACTAGCTGATTCGTTCCAGCAGGTTCTCCTCATCATCTGCCTCGAGTTGGAGTCGGTGAAGAACTCTCCATTGCTGGTGACGTTTGTGGAGAACAAGCTCACCACTTCCTTGCCGAGGTCAGTCCTGTTGAGAGAGATAAAAATAAAATGATATACTGTGGAGTGCCCTGTTGCTCTCATGGTTGAAAGTTGTACTCAGAACCAATAGCAGGGACTGGGTGTAAAGTTCACTCATCCTCTATAAAAAAGAAGAGATCTCCGACCAGACGAGTGTTGTGTCTGGTGGGCTACTGCCCGACGATTGATGTCGGGACGTTGTATATATGCTGGTCACGTAGCAAACTGCTTGTGCGATGCAGGATTTTGCGTGACGTTGTAGCGGTTAAACCGCCACATACGAACTACGCATCAAAGACATGACATCACACAAATCCTGCATCGCGCAATTAGAGTTTACCGCGCGAACGACATATATAAGACTATCCGACATCAACAGTCGGGCAGTCGGCCCGCCAGACACAACACCCGTCTGGTCGGAGGATCCTCCCTTTTCTATGGTGGATGAGTGAACTTTACACCCTGTTCCTCATGCCCCTAAAACGTCAGTTAGATGCGTAGGTCACATGTGGATGTAGATATTGTAGATGCCACAAGTATTTCTCACCAGTTTTTATTATGCTCTAAGCCAAAGTGCTGCTACTCCCTGCCAGTGTCTACATTATTAGGTTCCCTACCAACTACCTACTTACTAAGTAAAGTAGCTCATGCTCACGGATTAACCCGTGAGCATTCAAAACAAGAGTAACTTGTTTCATCGTTAGCTTCATCCATCGCTGTCCATCACGTCGAGGAATGGATGACGTCGGTCAAGACTCTGACCCAATAATAATCTATAAAAATATCATAAAGAGATATTTATTTTTAGGGTTAGTTTGTATGTAGGGGTTAATCTCAGGAACTACTAGTCGGATTTTGTATTCGATAGCCCAATTCTTGAGGAAGTTTACAGGCTGTAACATCGCTACGACCCTCAGGAGCTGAGCAAAAAGAAAAAAAGTCAGAAAGAACGCTAAACGAAAACGTAGTACTAGCAAACAGCAAGCGTACACAAACACTGTACACTAAATTTTGCTTCCCAACATCTGGCACTTGAAAGATTTGCGGCGTAAATACGCACACCTTATCGCAATTGGTGACATGTCGTCTTCCGATGAAGATGACTTTTTGAAGTGGCAATAGGGATGATGACTAAAATAAATTTCCTGCCGTTAGGTAGATTATTAAAAAATATTGGACAAGTAGTTTTCTTTTTACGCTATCAAGAGATTACGGCGATACATTGAGTTAAAATGTGCCATGACGTCACGAGTATGTAGATTTTATACATACTTGAATGCGTTGTATCTATGTCATTTTTTATAATAATGTGATAAAGCAAAAAATACGTGTCTAATATGTTTCTACTGACTGACGGACTAAATATAATTTCTTTTTTTTTGACCCAGGCATCATCCCTATTACAACGAATAAATAGAAACGAAAGACGGTACTGGATACATCCTTAAAATTTCAGTTGCGCAAAGATTGGAAATTTAAAAATAAATATCCAAATAGATTCAGCAACTCTCCAATTAGTAGGTACAATCGTGCAGTTGATGGTCTTAAAGAGCTGGATTTTGTTCGACTTCTTGAATGAGAGCAATACAAAATTCTAAATTTTCTTTCATTTTTCAAGTTTGCGACGCAAATAATGAACGTGTTTAATCTTGGAAAAGAGCGCATGATTCTGTGTGCAAATGCTTCTCGTGTGTGCGTATCTACTAGGTGAATGTTTTAGCGAATTAATTGTTCCCTAAAACATTTGCTGTATGCTTGCTGCTCAGGTGTGCGATCTGTTTGAGACATATCGGGTTTATCCCTGTCTCGACAATGCATTTGGGATGCTGGTATTGCTAGAAAGGTCTGCGTTAAAAGACACTAAAGAGAAGATGACGCCTACTTACCCAATAGGAATAGGTCCAATAATCCACTCCAGTTCCACATACTCCTCACCCCGATACAGTCTGATGATCTGTGTGATCCAGTCGCTGAACCTCTGGCGGATCTCCTTGACTAGGGAGCCTCGAATCGTGTTGAAGGCTACCTTGTCTGTCACCTGAAATGGGAGTGAATATTAATGGAGTACCCCATTGATGTATTAAAAGAGGTAGATACGGGACTTAGTCACAGCGCCTGGTCCTACTCAACTACGGGATTGCCCGTACTGCCCACCAGAGACTAAAGAGCAGTAACAGCCCTTTTGTGATTTTTCGTTTTATTAGTGATTCTGAAAGCGGGTTTCTTAAGCTTTCTATTGAATTAACTTACTTATTTCTAAGACTATTAGAATGGTTTTTATTTAACAGTTTTCACTTACTGCAAACGAAAAAAATTAACAATTTGGCGTGATTTCCCAACTAAAATACAGTATAAATTATACTGCAGATTAAATTTTAAGGTTTCATAACTAAAATGCAGTAAGCAATATAATTTTACAGTTCTTTAGATAGTTTTATATTTCTGGAAAAAAATTAAAAAAAAAATTAATACGCAGTAAAATTTACCGCCATACAAGCTATTTTTACTGCAAATTAAGAAAATACAATTTATTGTCACGAACTCCCAACTAAAATGCAGTAAAATCAAAGCTTGTCGCATTTTAGTTGTGAATACTTAACATTCTTTTATCATTATAAACTGACTAACACGCAGTAAAATACAGCATTACTGCAGATTAGTTTGGATAGCATAATGACACAGATATGATTATTCCTAGCTAAAGTGCAGTTAATGTTTTAAATACTATTTATTATTTTTGATATGTAAATTTTACATAAGTGAGTTGAATTAGAATAGAATCACTAATAAAACGAAAAATCACAAAAGGGCTGTTACTGCTCTTTAGTCTCTGGTGGGCATGTGATTAAATAATAAGAAATAAACGGTCTTTAAAATGTGAACTAGCTATTTTTCTTACTGCACTAGTAAATTGAACACTTTTTTCTTAAAAAACTAACTAAAATGCAGTATTTTTTTGACCTTACTGCATGTTAGTTGGGTTTCTTGACAAAATAACTGATCCAAACGCAGTAATAGGGCTTTTTGCTGCATTTTACTAAGTTTAAAATGGTATTTTTTACAAAAAAGGCTATGCAGTAATAGGCACCAAAAAGAATAAATGGCCATAATAAATTCAGTTATTAAGATATATTTTTTTTTATTGCTTTAACGTGTGAACCTATGCCTTTACAACCTTTCTGCATTCAAATTTTTTTGCTTATACATTCTGTTGATTTTTTTAAATCAATTCTTAACTTTAAATGCGTTTTACTCGAAATCGTGATTTTGCTGTTACTGCACTTTAGTGTATGGTGGGCAGCGTAGTTGAGTAGGACCAGCATTCAGTCGCGCACGGAACATCGTAGATCAGCAGCTCAATAATTTCAGTTTTTTTGTAACAAATACGCATCAAAATGACTTCTTGTGCAGCTAAACAGTGCTTTAATAATGCAAGAAAGAAAAAGAAGACACATGGAATTACCTACCACTCGTAAGTACAGCCAAAAATGTTAATTTGTTGAAAATTACAATAATATAGATAGATATTAAAAACATGCGTGAAAGACACGAAACGCACACAATGCGCGAGGTGCTAACGCGATTTCGCTCGCACGTCAGCGCCGTCTCCTATCTCTATCCTCGTCTATCGGTAACTGTAGCTTTGCGACTGTGAGATGACACTGATCACAGATGTGTGAGTTTCGATGCATGTAGTCGTGCGCCGAGCCCAAGTTTACTGATTGCGATGTTAGCGCGTAACATATCTTCCTCCTTTTAATACATCAATGGAGTACCCTCATTTACATATATATTTAAGAATTAGTTAGCCACGAGACCCATAGTCCGAAAGCTTAAAAATCTAGATTACTTACGGGAATAGGCCTCTGTCGATCAGGCCTGAAGCTGTAGGCTCCTGACTGCAGCGTCTGTTGGCCCTGAGCATAGTAGAAGAAGTTCTGCATGATGTCGATCCTGACGCCGTCGACGTGTTGGATGGTTTCGAGGAGACCGCTAGCCTTGTTCACAGACACTTTGATGTACTGGTGGAAAAGAGATGATGTTTATTAATTCACGCTAAGCCGTTGGGCCCGGCTGTCATTCTTAGATCTATAAGAAGAATAATTTTATTTTAGAAAAAAGAAGTAATACAATGCATGTTACGTTATTATGATATTATTACATTTGTGCAAATTTTTTAGGAAAATCCTGTATTATAGGGGCCATCCATTAGTCCGCTAAGATTTTTTTTACAAAATTAGGAAAGCTAAAAAGTGTAACAGCAGCAATTGTGTGTGACTAAGCGCGTGTGATGTGGTGTAACGGGGAAAGTGCATGAGTGTGTGATGTGTATGAGTATGTGATGTGTGTTGTGTATGAGTGTGTGATGTGTGTTGTGTATGAGTGTGTAATGTGTGTCGTGTGTGTGTAGAGAGGAAAGCTGAGGTGATCTATGACAGTTGTTTTGTGTTTTTTGGGGTTCCGTACCTAAAAAGGAAAAAACGGATCCCTTATCGTGTTTTGTTGTTTCCTTGCGCCATGTGTGCCGAAAATAAACGCCTACTTTCTGTCTTTTATAGGATCTCTTCGTTGTCCGTCCGTCAGTCTGTCAAGACCCTTTTTCTCATGAACGGGTGGAGGTGCAAAGTTGAAATTAATATCAAATACGTAAGTCTATGGTCCATTGAAGCTAAAAAAAAACAAGCTTCTAAGCAATAAAAAATACGGCCATTTATACGGCATCAATTTTGATGAAATCAAAACCTACTGGATAATTCCTGTTTTCCTAGAATCATGAAATTTGGTATGAAGCAAGGTCTCACAGCACATGTAAAGGAAACAGTCCGAAAATAGTTAATTAGGATTATCACACAAACAAAAAAACTGCGCATTTGACCGTGACGTGCATTGATTTATGGGAGAACATGTTTTTTATTTCCATACAGTAATGTAGCGGTTACACCGCCACATACTAACTACGCATCAAAGACATGACGTCACACAAATCCTGCATCGCGCAATTAGAGTTTACCGCGCGAACGACATAGATAAGACTATCCGAAATCAACAGTCGGGCAGTCGGCCCGCCAGACACAACACCCGTCTGGTTGGAGGATCCTCCCTTTTCTATGGTGGATGAGTGAACTCTACACCCTGTTCCTCATGCCCCTAAATTGGTGACCCCGAGTATGAACGTCAACGCAGCCTTCGTGCAACTACTTCAGCTTGACGTCATCATCATCACTCCCGCAAGCTTTCGTGAGGCGAGTCACACAGACAGCCAGCACCCTCGGCTTCAACAGGTATCCTGACCACCAGCATGCAGCGAACGCGCATTCCTGGTCATCACCCTCAGCCTCATCAGCAACCTTGGCACAGCGCCTGCACCTTCGGCCGGTCTCACAAGCAGAGCTCATTCTACCCTCTCCTGGTCGACGCTAGCAGTCCGCCACAACCCAGCGCTATACCACATCCGACTCACTGGATCGTGACGCAGCGCCACCCCGACTCACTGGGGAATCACCGCAGACAGTTCCGACTCACCGCGAACTATGCGGCACCCGGTTCCGACTCACTGGAACCTCCACTGGTACTGTGAAGCATCGCAAGATACAAGATTCAGCCCACTATCGACCTCCGGTCTCCGGAGAGGAGTGATGTAGCGGTTACACCGCCACATACTAACTACGCATCAAAGACATGACGTCACACAAATCCTGCATCGCGCAATTAGAGTTTACCGCGCGAACGACATACATAGATAAGACTATCCGAAATCAACAGTCGGGCAGTCGGCCCGCCAGACACAACACCCGTCTGGTGAAGTGAACTTTACACCCTGTTCCTCATGCCCCTAAAGTAATATCGCCAAACTAAATAAAACAGCAAATATTTGACAGCTATTTGCGATGTTGCCCACTATCTGTATAAACGCTCTTTAGCAAGGAATTGCTTGTGGAAGGAGACTCTGCACTTCCACGTAACATAGTCCAAAAATATAAAATTGAATGTTATTTTACGACAGTTTCGTGGCAATAGGCTCGCCCCCGTGTAAGTATAACATCAGACACATAAAATGAGTGACAAAATGTGAGTGCACTACCTATCCTTCTGGGAAATAAGGTATGATGTAATACAGGCAAAAATTTAAGGCACTGCCAAAATTTTAAGAGAATCTGAAGCAGTATCATGACTAGAATGCGTGGTTAAAACATTGCCATTGAATTAAATTTTAACCTGTATCTTTTATGGAATTAAAGTATTATTTCTTAGTATTTACCTCATTAGAAATGAAAGGTATAATCTCCTGTTCAGCTTCCACTATTCCTGAACTTGATTTGGAGTACTTTTTGGCGAACTCATTCTCCTCCTGTTACAAAAAAGTTACATTAACATGTAATTCAAAGCCTTTTGGTAATCAATAGCGAATGCGATCAGAGCCATTTATTTATTATCTCCGCAGGCGCGACTCTCTTAGGGAACTGTTTAAGGATATTAACATCATGACTGTACCTTGTCAATATATCTATGAAAACATCATGTACGTAAGAAAGAATTTACATCTTTTTAGTAAAAGAGGTGATAGACATAATTATAGTACAAGAAATAGGGACCTATTAGTTCAACCAGGTTTCAGACTGGCTAAGGTAGACTCATCTTTCATGTGGTACTGTTTAAAATGTTATAATAAAATTCCTCCCCACATACTTCAACTTAATGAGACGAAATTCAAATCTTGTATAAAACGCACACTATGTAGGCAGGCATATTATAAGTTGGGGGATTACATCACTGATAAAAATGCTTGGCTCAGTGCTGGTCCTGCTCCACAACTAATTGACATACACACTGATTAACATTTTGAAAATACTGATGGAGCTGCTGAAGATTGTAAGACCATTTTTATATTGTATAAACTCAATTTCCTTTGTATTATATAATTGCATAGCACAGGTGTGAGTACTATGTACTAAAGAGCTACCATTTACCGGGTAATATGTAGTATTTCATTGACTTGAATGTGCCCTGGCGGCTGCGAGTATGTCATGCTCACTCAAATGTCTCGCTGATGGTGGCGTGTGTGTTGGATCATTTAGCTCCCTTCAAAATGGTTGAGCTAAATGGTGCTAATCCATGCGTCATGTTCGTGAACGGGCGCCGTCAGTTGGGACTGGTCATCTCTTAGCTGCCATGGCTTATTTTAATTTATTTTAAGTTTTTGAATGATTCTTTTTTTCTTTTTATTACGGACGCTTTTACGAACGTGCACGTCTTATTACATTGTTCTCACATGCATAATTTCAAAATGAATGATGTAACCAATATTTTGTATCAATTTTATATTTTATTTAAAAGAGTGTCCGTGGAGTTTCTTGCCCGTTCTTCTCCATAGGTACCTACTACGCTTTGGAATGGGCAACTAGCTTCATATTTTTGACTGACCGACC
This sequence comes from Xanthia togata, assembly GCA_963853775.1. Classification (NCBI taxonomy): domain Eukaryota; kingdom Metazoa; phylum Arthropoda; class Insecta; order Lepidoptera; family Noctuidae; genus Xanthia; species Xanthia togata. Next base: position 4,040,677 of record OY970817.1, on the reverse strand, counting down.
CCTTGACAATTCAAAAGTGCCTGTAAATGGTTTAATTGAAATAAATGGTTTGATTTTGAGAATGCTTGTCAGGCAAACACGTCCACCCGTCAGCCCCGGTGTTGACGGTTTGGGCGCATTGTCCCACATTCGGGGACACCGAGGCCTGACCGGAGTGCATTGTAGCGACAACAAAACTTTTCAAAAAAAGTCATTACATTTTTACTATTTTGCTAAAACCTCGTGCTAATAAATAAAATTGTAGTGTCTGTTTGTAATGTCAAAATAACAGCTTTTTACTAAATGCATATAAAAGATAGCTACTTTCATAATTTAGCTTATGCAAAGCTTTTTACTGAATACATACAGGGTGTAAGGGACAGCCCTCCGCAAACTAAGAGGGTGCATTCAGCCTCTTATTTTGAATCATATTCCACTAAAAAGTTTCTCAGGAATATTTTCATATTTTTTTGCGGGTTTTCAGTTACTATTCCTTCTTTATTTCAATTTAAAATTACATTCGCTGTACGCAGTACTCTATTAATGTAAATAAAACTGTAAAAAAAAAAAAACAGCAATGGATGTTGAAATTCTCTAACGAACTACCTACGAATGAAATCAGCTGTTCAACCACCGCGGGGCGGCGGGGAGGGCATCCAAAAGCTCGCTGCGCTGCCGTTCGCTACGTATGTTTTGCCACGGTAGCGATACATTGCGTGTAGGGTAATCAAACAAATCAGGTTTGTTGGATTCCCATAACGTTCCTAAAATAATTTCATGTACCGGTCATCTTAGTATGATATACAAAATTCACCCCATCAGTCTGCGGAGGGCTGTCCCTTACACCCTGTATAGTAGGTACCTATCTTTCATAATTATGCATAACATAACATAAAATCACGCTTTGTTTCCCCAAAGGGTTTTGGGCAGAGGTGTACGCTGTAGTAGGTACACCCACATTTCGCACGTTATGTATAAGTCCCATGTAATAGGGGGCGAGCTTATTGCCATCAACCGGGCACAAGTCCAGACTCCGGGCTGCTACTGAGAAATTCCAGATAGAAAAACCCAATAACACTTTGCCCGACCCGGGAATCGAACCCAAGACCTCATGCTCAGCAGTAGCGCTTGCGACCGCTAGACCAACGAGGCAGTTCATAGTTCTTTCATAGGCATTTAGTAAAAAGCTGTTATTTTGACATTACAAACGGACACTTCAATTTTATGTATATGTATATAGATCACTGCACGTTACTTACTCGTATACCAAAAACGTTTTATTTTTTTGTCTGTCTGTCTGTTTGTTTCGGTAAATCTCCGAAACGACTGGACCGATTCTGAAGGGACTTTCACTGGTAGATAGCTGATGTTATAAGGAGTAAGTAGGGCGCAACAGCAGGTAGCAGCTAGTAAGAAATAACCAACTAAACTCACCAATTGATCCCTAACAGGAGCAATGTAGTATGCGGTGAACCCAAGAGGTGGAATGTTCTCAGCTTCGAAGCACAACTCCTGGATTGCTGTAGAGGATCGACCCGGGAGGTTGATGATAGCTGCTGGAAGAGGCAGGAGCTGGTATTCCACCTCCTCATCTAAATGTGGATAATAATCTTGGTAATTGAAGGGTAAGGCAGGGGTGTACCTATAGTACACCCACATTTCGCTAGTTATTTTTAAGTCCCATGTTATAGGGGGCGAGCCTATTGCCATTGATCCGGGCGCAATCCAGACTCCGGGATGCTACTGAGAAATTCCAGATGGAAAACCCAATAACACTTTGCCCGACCCGGGAATGGAACCGGGGACCTCATGTTCAGCAGTAGCACTTGCGACTGCTAGACCAACGCGGCCAAGAATACTTAATCTAAGGAACTGTATATTAAAATATACAGTTACATTATCTAGTGTTAATTCCACCAGCACACCATCATCTGGCCTTTTCCTCTGTTGGGGTCAGCTTCCAGTCTAACCGGATACAGCTGTAAACTAGTATTTTACATGGAGCGACTGCCTATCTGACCTCTACAGCCCAGTTACTGATGGGTAACAGAAGATACCCCTTGTTAACTGAAGACACGATCACTTGCTTCAAAAACGGTGAAAGAAAACATCGTGAAAGAAAGAAAGAAAGAAAAATTATTTATTGGGACAAGCACAGGAGATCAAATAAAACACACACATAAAAATAAAAGCAAGAAAAAGAAACAATAAAAACAAAGTAAAAAATTAAGCAAAAAGTCCTGTGCGAGGCCAAAAGGCTCCTATCTCAGCATGATGCTGCGACATTTAACAATAAATGACGCAGCACTGGTTTTCTGATCGGGCCCGGATTGTGTGGAAACCAGCATACCGGAGAGATTTCTCGACGGAAGGTGAAGCCAAGTCAGAGGCCCATGGGCAGCTTTAAAACTCTGACACCAGGTTAGTCACTAACAACACGAAAAGAAGAAGACTGATGCTTACCCGTAACGACTGTCAAAGATCTACGAATGACAGCCGGGACGAACGGCTTAACGTGCTTTCGGAGGCACGTACATAATTGTAATGAATGGTCACCTATCAACGACCCGACCGCGACAAGCGTAGCTTAACCTTCCATTGACCCGTGGCTGTTATCATGTAGCCACGAGCCCCTCAACAGTTAAAGAAATAAAGAGAATCGATAAAGCTAAGCTTACCATTAAAATCCCTGATGGAGTAATGAAGAGCGATGGCTGGTAGCCGAACGTGGAAGTACGTCTTCACACTGAGCGGATTGTACACTAGTAGAAGCATGGACTCTTGATTCTCTGTGAACTGGAGCATAAACATAATCAACCTATAGTGAGCCGTAATCCACCACGCGGGCCCAGTGCGAGTTGGTGGATGACACGTCATGTCTTCGATTTTTTTGGTTCTAGGTCATGCCAAAATAATAAAAACAGTTAACACATTTACACGCATATAAAAAGAGAAAAAAATATATGAAATGAACGTTATACTAAATGAAATTAGAGAAAATGAAAATTATATCAAATATAATATTAGATCATATGAAATTAGGTTAAATGTTTTTATAGCATTTTATGAAAATTATATCATACGAAAGTTATGTCAAATGAAATTAGACTATCTGTTATTATACCAAACATTATACACCCCTTCAAAACGGCTGGTTGTTTGTCATATTTACATATCGTGCACGTGTGTGGAGTTTGACTGGCTAATTTCATCTGACAGTGCGTAACTTCTCTTGGACTGTTTGTCTATCTGCACGCGTACAATGACCACCGTAGAAACGGGTTTTGTCGACGGAAGAATAGACAAAATGACAAATTGTTCATGTTACGCGTGAGCTCAAGAACTCGAGAACCACATAATTCGATTTACAAGTTTATTTTTTATTTTTTTTATTCTGTAGCAGTACATAATTTAAGTTTGCTAAGAGCGTTATCACACTGACGATGCGCCAGCGTATATCCAGGGAGGCAATTTGAGAGCGTGCTCTCCGCGGGTGTGAAGCGAGCTAGCCGTGACTACGCAACGTGTTCTTCGCGTCTTCACAAAACCGCACACTCGCTTGTCTCACTTGCTCTTGTTAAGAGGAAACAGGGCCTGCGAGGAATTTAAAAAAACTATTGCCGTCGTCTTACCTCAAGTCTGCCTCTGTAGTGCGATAGGGACAGCTGCAGCTCAAACCAATTATATCACAAAAAAAATTGACAAGATCAACGTTTCCTATTTCTCTTTTTTCTCCTCGGAAACTGAGGCGATTAAATTATTTTTTACATATTTTTTTTAGGAAAAAGTATGTATATTTTCTTTAACTTTTCAAATTTGTCTGGTAGTCCACTTAACACGGCGGTAAAAATGGGTCATTTTTGTAATTTTAGGAGGGTCATTATTTCTTTACCAATATGTTGCTGAAAAAAAAAAGGAAATTACAGGGACGTGTCTGCAGCAGCCCTTGATTTTATGAAAAAAAAAAAATTGCTCTAGAGGCAGAAAGAAAAGAAGAAAAAAGGGGAATACATTTGTATGGAGAATCACAGGCCCTGTTCCCTCTTAACTCATGTCAATCACTCTCTGTACGCAAACGCGGCGAACACGTTGCTCATACGTGGCGTGCTTGGTGCGCACACGCAGCGAGTGCGTTGAAAAATCGTCTCGATGGAACACGCTCGCAAATCGCCAGTGTGTTAAGGCCCTTAGATAATATTCGGTAGGTACAGGTAAATATAATTACGATTAAGAAAAGTAGGACTCACTCTGCATTGGCTCATATTTAGTTGATGACATATCACGAACTGCTGGTTATTCTTGTTTCTACGACTTCCACCCCAAGTAGGAGTTAAATGACTGTAAAAAAAAAGACATAACCTATCACATTGATATACTAAAACCAACCAATGACCTATCATATTTTTTTATTCTTCGAAGAAATAGGCAAAGGTATATTAATTCAATTCAATTTATTTATTCAGTATCAATTCACATTGCGTTCGAATATAATCCAGCTTGAAAAAAAATACACACATATTACAAAATGATGATGTACACATATTAATTAGAATTCATGCAATTCAATTTCAATTAGAAAATAATATTTAGTTTTTTTTTAATGGAAAATGCCATGCAAAACATACATTATAAAACCATAATTATGTCAATAAATTAATAGTAGATTAAACATAAACAATAAATTATACCTAGTACACTTTTGCCTAAGCTTTCCGACTTTATCGAACCATCTGAAAGCCTTCCACCAGAGCTCACGTTACCATGACCGACTTGGAAATCTCTGAATAGACTTCGAACCCAAGTTGGCCAGAGCAAAGACCATCTCCATAGATGGGGGTTCATGGACGGCTTAGATCTCAAGTGCGTATCCGGCGTTTCCCTACAGACTATGGCCCACCTTCCATCTTATCTATTACTTTTAAGAAGGCTTACAGAATAATAATTACAAATAATAGGTAACAACAAAATATTATCAAGTATACAAGTTTAACAACTTTATTTTATACACACGTATTGACATGATTTAAAAACTAACAGATTTAAAATAATAATAATATGTACAAGTATATATAAAAAGGGGGAGGGAGGATAATTATAGGGCATCAAAAAATTCGTGCGCATCGCTGTCAACAGGAAGTGCCCAAAAGGCTGGCTGCATTGCCACGTTGAATGGCAATGCTGATTCTTTGGCCAAAGAATAGGCCAGCCCTCTGGTCACGTGAAGAGTCGACCAACCGCTTGGCGATGTCTAGAAAAACTAAGTGGGCACTCGGACCCCATGGCCCTAGTGTTTCAACCCCAAACGGCTCAAACATATAAGTCCCAATAAGATTGGAGTATTTGCGCCGTTTGAGGTTTACCGCACCTTCAGCAGCAGCCCCAGCACAGCCCGCCGTGCTAGGAAGATGGGATGGCGCAAGGGTGTCGACGCACGTTGCATCCCACACCAAAGACCTACCTACCTTACAAGGCATTATGGTCATTCCGTCTGGTCTCAAGTTGCTAATAACAAGCCTCAACAGATTGTATAACATATCGATTACTTAAAGCCGAACCATCAGCAATTAAAGTACAGACGCCTGCACATCAAGCCACCCCAACCCGCCAAATTTTCCCAATCCACATTGAACCTAATACTTTAGTGATAAAGTTAAAAATCCATTTAAGAAATTTGACAGGCCGCAGCAACTCGATGTGTTGGCGTCTGTACATTGTGTACTTACATAAGTAGGTTAGGTTAGTTTTATTTATGTTGCTATTTAAGAGTTAAGTAAGTTACAGTTCAGAAGCACTAGCCGGTGCATCATTCACAAGAAATGATTTGGCTAAGAGCGTCATTCGTCCTTGCTGTGGATATCTTAGTGCAAAATAAGTCAATTTCATGCTTAAGAGGGAACAGGGGCTGCGAGGAATTTGAAAAATAGGTATTTGAAGAAAATATTGCCGTCGCGCTGCGCCCGAAAAACCGAGTTAAACCCCGTAAAGTGCGATAGGGACAACTGCAGGTCAGCCGATTATATCACAAATTTTTTGACGAAAACGACGTTTGGCATTCTCCTTTTTTCTCCTCGAAAACTAAGCCGATCATAGAGCCGATTTAATAATTTTTTACATTAAAATTTTAAGAAAGAGTGTGTCTAGGTTCCTATTATTTTCTTTTATGCTAAAAACTATTCCGAATTAGTCTGGTAGTCCTCTAATCACGGCGGTAAAAATGGGGCATTCTTGTAATTTTTGGAGGGTCATAGTTTCTTTACTTATTAATTGCTGAAAAAAAGGAAATGACAGGGACATGCCTATAGAGACAATGAATATATTAAAAAAAAAATGACAGCTCTAGAGGCATTATTCAGGAAGAAAAACGAGGAATACGTTTGTATGGAGAATCGCGGGCCCTGTTCCCTCTTAAAGATACATCATTGAAACTCCGAGCGCTTCATATAAGAAAGCATTACGCTTATAATTAGTAGTGGCAGACGGCACACCTAGAAGCGGCCTTCTACGTAATCCAATAGTGTTAGTGTGAAATGCTAACTTTGCTAATAGTTCATGGCAGTCAATCGAGCCATTCGCTATGTTAATCAAAAAACACACATCATTAATGAGTCGCCTACGACCCCTACGATGCCTATGATCTTGCTCCGCATTCCCTGTTATCTGTGCACTTGATGACCAATGACTGCGTAAATGAATGCAGTTCACGTAGCAAAATTTTGGGCCCAACATGAACTTTTTGCCTTCGATTATACGCTAAGAAGAAATAGGAGCTCGTGGCTAAGTAATAACAGCCGCACGGGTCGATCCATCAGGTTAAGCTACACTTGTCGGGGTTGGTCCGTGGATGGTTGACCATCTTTACATATAGAGACTCCTCTGTGCCTCGGAAAGCACGTTAAGCCGTTGGTCCCGGCGGTCTGTCGTAGATTTTTCTCAGTGGTTCTGGTTAGTCAGAAGCCCTAGAAGTCTGACAACCAGTTTTCAAGGGGTATCGTGCTACTTAGTAACTGGAATGTGGCGGTCAGAGTAGGCAGTCGCTCCATGTAAAAGACAATGCTTGTGCAGTGTTTAATCTTCCCTATCATCGATTATGGTGATGTGTGCTACCTGAATGCAGATCTCCTCGATAAACTTGACCGTCTTCTCAGTAACTGCATTCAATTATTTTTCAATCTGCGTAAATATGATCGTGTCTCTGCGCATCGGTCGCTTCTAAGGTGGTTGCCCATACGCCAGCGCAGAGAGCAAAGGGCGCTGACCACCTTGTTTTCATTTCTTGACTCTCCCTCTTCCCCTAGTTATTTGCCCCCCCACTACCAGTACATTTGCGCCAACCACAACAGAAATCTACGTTCAACTCACAATCGTCTTCTTCAATGTCCCACTCACCGCACAGACATCATTCACTCTTCTTTCTTCATTCAGTCTATCTCTCTATGGAATGCGCTCCCCCAGGAAATCAGAATGGCGACCAACCGATTATCTTTTAAAATTAAAGTTCGCGAGCACATTCGCAAGAAGCTGGCAGGTAATTTTTTTCCCATTGTTTGTCATATTTGTGCTTGTATTTATATATAATTAGGTGTATTTATTATATTTATAGTAAGTAATAGGTATATATGTATATCTTTATATTTAAATAAATATTTTTTTCTTCAATTCTCGCTATTGCACCTACCACTGTTTGTCTCTGCATTTCCCAAAGGTTGACTGGTAGAAAATGCCTGTGGCATTAAGTCTGCCTCTGTACATTAATGTGCTTGAAGTATTGGGGCGCCTCCATATGAGAGTTGTAGACCAATCTTTCAAAAGTTAAAGGTTTTAACGCTAGCCTCTATTTATATTTTAGAAATAGCCATATTTGTTAGGAAAAATTCACACTTCTTCTCCACAGTAACCGAAAACAATAGGTTTACAAAAAGGGACCCCACCAAGCTAAAAAAACAATTTTGTAACAGCGCTCTCCACTACAGAAACAGCTACCTTATGTCCATAAAAGTTTACAACCATATTCCAAAAGTAATAAAAGAACTACCATTTAATTACTACAAAAGAAATCTAAAATCATGGCTTCTCCAAAATCATTTAAATACACTGAAATATTTTTTTGATTACATATTAGATTTATTTAGTTTTATAATATCTACAAATATTGTTGTTGTTGTGTTTTATTTAAATTTTATATTTTAATAGTCTAATTGTCAAAAATGTAAATGGGTGTCTTTATGTCTATAGGTAGTCTAAGCGTTGTGTATTGTTATTAGAGTATAAGTAATAAATACGTTAGGTTTTAACCATGTGAATATTCGTATGCCGCTGGATGTGTCCTGAACATAATTATACTTAACCAACTAGTATGTACCATATCCGACGATTAAATATCTTTTCACTTCTCATGCTCTGAAAGTGCTTATTTGTGCAGGATATAGGCTGCACAAAATCGAATTTTGTGCACAAGTGCATTAACGTATCTACTCATAAATATATCTACATATATTAAGGCAAAGAAATTGAGCCATACAGCCAAACACAATAAGAAGTTCATAGATAGAATTTGTTATTGTACAATATTTACTTTAATTTAGTTCTGTAGATACGGGACTTAGTCACAGCGCCTGGTCCTACTCAACTAGGTACGGGATTGCCCGTAGTTGAGTAGGACCAGCATTTAGTCGCGCACGGAACATCGTAGATTACACAGCTCAATAATTTCAGTTTTTTTGTAATAAATAGGTACGCATCAAAATGACTTCTTGTGCAGCTAAACAGTGCTTTAATAAGACATGGGATTACCTACCACTCGTAAGTACAGCCAAAAATGTTAATTTGTTGAAAATTACAATAATATTTTGACGTTTGCTTCGCCATATTTGTAAGAGCGAGATAGATATTAAAAACATGCGTGAAAGACACGATACGCACACAATGCGCGAGGTGCTAACGCGATTTCGCTCGCACGTCAGCGCCGTCTCCTATCTCTATCCTTGTCTATCGGTAACTACATAGCTTTGCGACTGTGAGATGACACTGATCACAGATGTGTTTGGTGCATGTAGTCGTGCGCCGAGCCCAAGTTTACTGATTGCGATGTTAGCGAATAACATATCTTCCTCCTTTTAATACATCAATGGCCATATGTGTTTTTACACATATAAGATATTAACATTTAAATTCAAGTACGGTAGGTTATTTAATTAATTCAAGAAAATTATTATTACAAAATTAATTTAATAGTAGGCTGTATAGGTCTGCAGCCCAAGCCTAATATCAATGCCGGGAAAAACAATAACCTTAAACTGTACTAATTTTACTTTGAATTTTAATTAAAGAAATGTTATGTTATACTACTGTTTTATTTCCTCGCAATCGAAGTGAAAAGCAGAGTTTATAACTCGTCCACAAAACCATTTTATCCTAGACATTACTATCAGCCCTCGCCTTCGTCTCGGGCTGCTAAAAGTCTCGGATAAAAATGGTTCGTTTTGTGCACTCGTTGTAAAATCTACTATTATCTTTATTAAATAATAAAATACTGATAACAAAACATACCTGAGCAAAATAGACACTTTCCTGGTGCATGCGTCGATGGCTTCGCTCAGGATTCTGATAAAATCGAATGTCACGTGCTGTTGGCTTGTCCCTTTTTGAAGACAGAGATGATGTTGTTGAAATACACATGGATATCAGATCATTTTCACAGATTTTCGCGTGAACATTTTGATCGTAAAAATTAAATCTATAGGGATGTATTTTTACCCGATTACGTATACGTAACTACGGGTTATGATTTTGACCGGTATGTATGTATGTATGTTCATCTGTTCCCTCATAACTTCTAAACTGCTCATCATAATTTACCAAAATGAGGTAGTTCGCTGGTTATAGGATATGTGACGTCACATTAAATGTGATGAATATGGCGCCCTCTAGAGGACATAAAGTTATGAATATAAAAACAAAAGTTATAATACTAGAACCCCAGTACGACAAAAAAGTCATATAAAAGGTATAAACAAGACATCACAGACAGACAAATAAAAAATCCAGAGTCACACGTAATCTGTTCTATTTATGCGTTTGGTCGTAGTTTTTATTTTTATGTTCAATAAACACTTATTGTTATAGATGAATTGATGTGATCGGTGATCTAAAAGTTTTATCAAATTGCTGCATTTGGTCGATCTCAGTCGCAAGTGGCTCGTGTAGACAAACGTACCTTATTCACAACTTGTCATGTCATAAAAGTGAGAAATTTAACAGTGGATCGGACAGCAATTGGAACGAAGATGAACGTGGCTTGTGGTAGGAGTTGGCCGATAGAAATCGTCACGTAACGAAAAAGCGTTATGGCCGAAAAAACAGTTTTAAGTTTTGTGTTTTTTAATACAACCCCACGACACTTTACAACTTTTTTTCTTCTCATGTATTCGTACTCGCTTATTATTTGGCTGAATCCATCGCAAGAATGTGGTTAACAGTTTGAGAGAGGTACCTGTAATAGCATCATGGTGGAGTACCAGGCTCACAGCATGCCTTAGGAGATGTAGCTCATACGAGTCTCCGAGACGAGCAATCACAGTCAGCTGCTTTACGACCTGAAAGTTTAATTTATTTTTGAGAAAGGCTTAGTATTTTTGAAGTGAACACATGGGAACTACGCATCAAAAATATCTGAAGTCATACAAATCACACACATCATCCTGACGTCACACAAATCATGTGTCGCGCAATTAGAGTGTACCGCGCGATCGACATATATACAAGCTCCCGACTTCAACCATTGGGCAGTTGCCCGCCAGCCACAACACCCGTCTCGTCGGAGGATCGACGCTTTTCTATAGAGGATTGAACTTTACACACTGTTTCTCATCCCTCTAAACCTTCATGGAGCAAATTAAAACTTTGACTTAGAACTATCTTTCAATACTCAATACTTTATTGCATTCCACAATGTATCTGCTTCGTTGGTAAACATACGTGCTTAATAAACAATCGTGGACTCTGTCGGGCACAGCAAAATACTTAAGAATAAGAATAATTTATTTTTGCAAATATGGGTACATGATACATCAATAGGTGTTAGTACAGTACAAATATCAGCCATATTTTGCCATTCGGCATGCAAATATTTACATCAAGTTATTATTATTGTATTTAAACATTTACATCAAGTTATTATTATTTTATTTTACATCAAATTATTATCATATATTATTCACATCAAATTATTATCTGGTATTAGATCAATTATTATTAAATTATATACCATTCAATGAATAATTATTAAATTAGAGCTCCATATAACGATTACTAGAAAAGTCAACTAATCTTTTTCTCAGATAGGAACTCAGTCACACTGACGTTTTATTTATCAAAAATGTACGTAGTCTATTCTTAAACAGCAAAGCATTTAAATCTTTCCAATCTCTTGGTAATTTATTATAAATAATTGGCCCCATGCAGTAAACACTCTTGCGCATCAAAGCGGTTTGACATCTCAATTGACATAACCTGCTGTTGTCACGCCTATTTCTTGGAGCTACATCAGCCATACGTTCGAAACGACTTGGATTGTGCTTTACGAACAAAAAAAATCTAACTTATACTAAAAAACATTTTTTGTGTTTATACATGAGTTTCAGGGATTTATCATTTAAATATTCGTTTACACTGTAATAAACATTTACGTAATAGTAGTTTTTTTTTTTATTCGTGAATACATTGAGTTTTTTTTCTTTTCAGATTGTTTGAAAAGGTTAAACTGTTGCAGTCTTCTCAGGCCGTCTGCAAATACAGGCACATACGTTGGTCTTGAGGTCGTAAGGTCTACTGCTGAGCGTTGGCTCCTGAGATTCCCGGGTCGGGCAAAGTGTTATTGGGTTTTTCCATTACGAATTTCTGTGATACCCCCGTGTCTCGAAAAACACGTAAAGCCGTTGGTCCTGCACCTGATCTATGTACGGTCGTGTCGGATTGCCGTCCCATCGGCCTATGAGAGTGCGGGAAGAGAGAGTGCACCTGTGTCTGCGCACACACTTGTACACTGACGCTTCCTGTTAGGCCTCTGCCTCGAATTTTGCGGGCAGCGGAGCGGCGGCGGCGGTGGCGCGGGAGCGGCAGGATCTTATGCGTAAAATCAAATGGACCGGTTCTCGAAAACAGCGGCGCGGGGGCGGGCAACGAGCGGTGCACTCCAGTCAAGCGGTGACCGCCCGCGCCGCCGCCGCCACCCCGCTGCCCGCAAAATTCGAGGCAGAGGCCTTACACACTTCCGTCCCTTTTCAGGAAATTACTCCCACAGATTTCAGGAAAGCGAGAGAAAAGATTTGCAAAGATGTTACACATCAAAAGACCATCAGATAGTTCTGATGGTCAACTCTAGCACTGCACGCGATCATTGGTCAAATCAAATATTCTTTATGAGAATTAAATGTCTTTAACCAGAAATAGCGCGCGCTTTCCCAGAATCTTGTTACACAATTCCGTCTCTTTTCAGGAAATTACTCCCACAGATTTCAGGAAAACGAGAGGAAAGATTTGCAAAGATGTTACACATAAAAAGACGAGGAGAATGATGATAATTTCCACTTACTTGCAGAAACACATGAGCTCGTCTAGTGAAATACTTAAGACTCGGCCTGGAAGTGTAGTATCCAGTCCAGTAGGTCATTGAATCACTGCCGTAAGGAAGGTGGTCTCCCTGGAAATAATGTCATATTATAATAGCAGTTCGAAGCTAACCTGACGCCGCGTTATAGCACCGTTGTTGTACTATGCCTAACGTTTACTAAACTAAACAGAGCGCCGGCTCTAGCAACGCCGCGACAGAGCGTTGCGTACTGCTAGCGCCGGCGCTCTGTTTGACAGTAAACGTACTTCAGGCTAGCGCTCTCACGCGCGCTAAGTACGCGTTCTATTTGGAGAAGCCTTTAAACGTACGTCATAGTACAACTCAATTCGGCGCTATAGTGCGACATCAGGCTAGCGCTCCAACGCGCGTAAAATACGCGTTCTATTTGGAAAAGCCTTTAAACGTACGTCATAGTACAACACAATTCGGCGCTATAGCGCGATGTCAGGCTGGCGCTCTAGCGCGCGCTAAGTACGCGTTCTATTTGGAGAAGCCTTTAAACGTACGTCATAGTACAACACGATTCGGCGCTATAGCGCGACGTCAAGCTGGCGCTCTAACGCGCGCTAAGTACGCGTTCTAGTTGGAGAAGCCATTAAACATACGACATAGTACAACACAATTCGGCGCTATAACGCGACGTCAGGCTAGCGCTCTAACGCGCGCTAAATACGCGTTCTAGTTGGAGAAGCCATTAAGCGTACGTCATAGTACAACACAATTCGGTGCTATAGCGCGACGTCAGGCTGGCGCTCTAACGCGCGCTAAATACGCGTTCTAGTTGGAGAAGCCTTGAAACGTACGTCATAGTACAACACAATTCGGCGCTATAGCGCGACGTCAGGCTGGTGCTCTAACGCGCGCTAAATACGCGTTCTAGTTGGAGAAGTCTTTAAACGTACGTCATAGTACAACACAATTCGGCGCTATAGCGCGACATCAGGCTGGCGCTCTATCGCGCGCTAAGTACGCGTTCTATTTGGAGAAGCCTTTAAACGTACGTCATAGTACAACACAATTCGGCGCTATAGCGCGACGTCAGGCTAGCTCTCTAACGCACACTAAGTACGCGTTCTATTTGGAGAAGCCTTTAAACGTACGTCATAGTACAACACAATTCGGCGCTATAGCGCGACGTCAGGCTAGCTCTCTAACGCACACTAAGTACGCGTTCTATTTGGAGAAACCATTAAACGTACATCATAGTACAACACAATTCGGCGCTATAGCGCGACGTCAGGCTAGCTCTCTAACGCACACTAAGTACGCGTTCTATTTGGAGAAACCATTAAACGTACGTCATAGTACAACACAATTCGGCGCTATAGCGCGACGTCAGGCTAGCGCTCTAGCGCGCGCTAAGTACGCATTCTATTTGGAGAAGCCTTTAAACGTACGTCATAGTATAGTTCAGGCTAGCGCTCTAACGCGCGCTAAGTACGAGTTCTGTTTGTTAAAGCCTTTAAACGTACGTCATAGTATAGTTCAGGCTAGCGCTCTGACGTGCGCTCAGTACGAGTTCTGTTTGTTAAAGCCTTTAAACGTACGTCATAGTATAGTTCAGGCTAGCGCTCTGACGTGCGCTAAGTACGAGTTCTGTTTGTTAAAGCCTTTAAACGTACGTCATAGTACAACACAATTCGGCGCTATAGCGCGGCGTCAGGCTAGCCCTCTAGCGCGCGTTCTATTTGGAGAAGCCTTTCGTACGTCATAGTGGAACACGATTCGGCGCTATAGCGCGATGTCAGGCTAGCGCTCTAACGCGTGCTAAGTACGCGTTCTATTTGGAGAAGCCTTTACGTCAAAAATGTTGCTAATCATTATTTAGAAGGGATAGGTACTGTTTTCAAAAAAAATATTTACCTTTTCAGTATAAACAGCTTTATCCCTTCGTCCATACAAATAAATTGCTTTCAAATAACAAGATGGCGTTGAATAAAATATGTTGATATCTGACAAATTCGCTGGATGCGTGTTCACGTGGCTGAAACAGAAATAGATTACTTGTGATAGGTTACGACAGGCAATTTCAATACCATACATATTTCTGCCGCCAAGCAGTTGCTACAGTCCGATCTAAAGGGTACGGGTGCCGGCGCGCGGCGTGGTACCACAAAAAGTGATGCAACTAGTTTATTAGTTATTTATACACCACAAAAATACACATGAAAAAAAAAAACAAACACTACAAAATTTACAATGAGCGGCCTTATCGCTTTTCGCGATGTAAGAAAGAAAAGAAAAAAAAAATTGAGTCGGGTTAAGGCGCACAATATTCACACAAAAATAGAAAAAAATAAAAAACAACTTAAAATAGTATTGTATGCCTCTTGGCTGCACCAAATAGCCAGTTCAGCATAAATGCCAGACAACTAGTGTCTGACAATATCACACTAATATTATCAAGGCGAAAGTTTGTGAGTGTGTATGTTTGTCTCTTCTTCACGCTAAAACTACTGAACGGATTTGGATAAAATTTGGCCCACAGATAGTTTATAACCTGGATTAACACATAGAATACTTTTTATCCCGATATTCTCACGGGATCGAGATTTATGCGGGTGAAACCGCGGGGCGCAGCTAGGATAATAATATAATAGTGTGTCACTTCCAGGCAGCCTTGGAATGGACAGTGATTTGCCTGGACATAAACGCGGGTTAACTGGCTGGTTATACAGCATAATCGGGCCATAATATTCTTACTATTCGGACATAGGCCACCTCTCAGTAAGACAGAGAGAGCTGTTGGATGCAGCTACGCGGGCCCAGTGCAGGTATGTGGATGTAACAAGTTTAAATTTTTGGAGTTTACTTCTTAAGATTAGATTTTTTCATAAAAGGCGGTATACTAATTTTATGAGGAGTAAAATGTATACAAGCGTTAACTTTGTATTTTCTAGTTTATTTGTAAATAGCACGGTTTTTTTTTTTAAACTTATTATATTTTCACACTTCGAGTTCCAATTAAATCGCATAAAAAAGCCTAAGATATGTATGATCTAACTATTTTTTCATTTGACATAGGTATATTTTATTGTTTTTTTTTTAAGAGATGCATTTATGTATCCTCTTTTTCTTTGCATATTCAAAGACAATCGTATTAAGGCGCTACCCAAGTAGAGACACCGTAAAAACGTCCACTTTTTCGTCACACTGTTAGCCGTAATACTACATATTACAAGCTCAAAAAATACAGTGTATAGTCAATGGTATAAAAAAGACTTATTTATAGATATTTAATAGAAATGATCTTGAAAAAAGAAATCATGAAAAAAAAACCCGAAAAAAATTTTCCTCTCAAAATGCTCAATTTTTTGAGCGACAACTATATATTTTTTTGTAAATATAAAAGAGAAATATCTATGAAAGATTTTTTTAACTAATTGGTGTATTTTTTTTATTATTATCCTAAAACTGCGAATATCTTCCATTTTATTGGCGGACACGAGATTCAACTAAAATCAATCGCATCGCCATTTTCAACCGTTTTGCATACCGCGACGCACAAAGGAGACTGAAACGATTACATACAATGTTGGGCCTGGGTGTAAACAGATGAAAGTGGTGTCAATTAATAGCTTATATATTATCAACCTTTCACTGAAAATTCTGCGGATTTTGTCAATCTGAGAACAGAGATAAAAGAGATTATGTAAAAGTGAGGTTATGTTACAATCTTTAACTAACAGCTGATTCCTGAAGTGCAAAATATGTGCTTTTGCACTAATAGTTATTATATTTAGTAGGAAATGTTTGATATATCATAATGAATGAACGTCAATGACTTCAGTCCTACCTACCTATGTAGGTAACAGGTATGGAGTTACGGAAATGATGTCTAAAATAAAATAAAATAAACATTTAAGTAATATTCGTCTTCAATTACAATTAAAATGTCGTCTAGGAATTGTGCAGGTGGTGCTATATGATTTTGGTACTTAGCCTAGCTAAGGTACTATATAATGCACATTATATGAGCGCTGCAGACTAAAAATAGAAAACTAATTTTAATCGATTTAAATCGATAATCATTAATATCGCTTTTTCAGTAATTAATTGATATTTTATTTAATTAATTATCTGTAATTATATGCACTATATTGCACATAAGTATATATAGTGCTTACTTACTACTTTGAGTAGTACTAGTAGTTTGATTACTACTTGAATTACTTTGAGTTAATTATTTAGTGCAAAGGTTTTATTTTCGTAACCGTGTAATCGATTACTCAATCGGTAATCTCACGAAAACTATCTTTTCCATATTTCTCCGCTTCCAGATTGAGAATTGAGGTGATTTTTCATGTTCTAAGATAAAAAAATATGACTAATTTTTTAGATCATACCCTAACTTATTACATTTGGGCCCACTGTTTTCCATCTCCTTTGCTTATTATCGCAATTAGTACCTAGTTAACTCTAGTCGTGTATCTCGCTGATGGTGGCGAGTGTGTTGGATCATTCGGTTTCCTACAAAATGGTTGAGCTGGATGG
Source organism: Xanthia togata (assembly GCA_963853775.1). NCBI lineage: Eukaryota > Metazoa > Arthropoda > Insecta > Lepidoptera > Noctuidae > Xanthia > Xanthia togata. The sequence continues at coordinate 4,023,576 of OY970817.1, read as the reverse complement.
TGCTGATCCACGCGTCATGTTCGTGAACGGGCGATGTCAGTTGGAGACTGGTCATCTCTTATCTGCCAGGGCTTATTTTTAATCTCAGGTACTTTAATAAATATATTTTTTTACTTTGTTCTCACATATAGTAGCAACAAGAGTAATGTACCCATTTAAAATAGTGTCCTTAGAGTTTTTTGCACATTCTTCTCCATAGAGATCTATGAGTACGTTATGGAATGGACAACTAGCTTCAACTTTCTGACTAACTGACCGACTCTTAAATGTCGCAGCATCATGCTGAGATAGGAGCATTTCGGCCTCGCACACGACTTTCTGCTATATTTTAAGTTTACTTTGTTTTTATTTGTTTTGTTTATGTATTTTTAATGAGTGTGTTAGCTTATTTGATCAAATAAATACTTTTTCTTTCTTTTAAAAGTGCCTGTAAATGGTTTTAATTGAAATAAATGCTTGAATTTTCAGTTTTCATTAAATAAATTGCACAAAGTGCCTGCCTTCATAATGACCTAAACTAAAGTCAGGGCCACTATCACCGGGCCAGCCCTGCTGCTGATGACTCACTTGATAAGTTTATCCATATTCATGAACCAGTTGGCTGCACTCTGGTAGGTGAAGTCTCCTCCCATGGTCACCATTATATTGTCGTGGTCATAGTATTTTGCTTGCCTTTCTATTTGGAAGATGAAGTCGTTAACCTGTGTACAAAAGATTACTTTTATATTCGTACATGTTCCAAGGACAAATGAATCTGCGGTCAAAGATATATGAATCTACGGTCCCAAATGCCGCAGTGTCTTTGACTATACTACCTATAGATAGCTTGATCTCTGCGACATATGTCAAACTGACATTCATGAGTAGGAATTCATTCATTAGGTCGGCATGCCCATAAAGTATGACATTGACAGTTACTGTCTGTACTATTATGAAATTCAGGACTTCATAGGCGTGATTTTACCGACAGCTGTCGCAGAGATCAAGCTATCTTTTATGAAGTATATACCTAGTGAGTGTTGCCTTGTTATTTATCTTGGTGGTTATAATGCGACTGATATGAAGGCTCAAAGTCACTAAAAGCCATGCTCAGAGTTGTCATGTGAGAATGAATTTTGGAAAATCAGAAATTAGGAGATTCACCGCGGAAGAATCAAGATTACCTTAAATAGCCCAAACAATTTCTGAACTTAAGTAGCAGTGAGCGAGGCGCATAGCTAGCAGAACGGATGACCAATGGAATTAATAGGTTCTGTATTGGCGACAGCGTACTGGCGCAGCGTGGTTAGACCCCCCAAAGGTGGACAGATCTGAAGCTTGGGGGCTCCCCATAATTGATACGACTGATACGAGGGTAGCTACGCCCCTGCCTGCAGAGGACATTTTTAGGATTCCGTACCTCAAAAAGAAAAACGGAACCCTTATAGGATCACTCGTGTGCCTGTCTGTCTGTCACAGCCAATTTGCTCCGAATCGAATGGACCGGTTCAGTTAAAATTTGGTACAAATATGTAAGTATTTCTGTGTCCCAAACATGAACATGTGATGTTAATAAATAATTTTTGAATATGGACTTTTAGGAGCAAATAAGAAATTTAAAAAGATGTTTTTCAAACTGTACTGCGCCATATTAAATGAAAGGGCTAGTTGCAAGGATCTCAAATGTTGTGTCTTTCATAGTTTTAAAATAAATACAGTTAAATAAATGTAAGGTGATATGTATGTAGTCTAGAATTGTGCCCGGTTGATGGCAAATAGGCTCACCCCCCATTACATGGGACTTAAAACATAACTGGCGAAATGTGGGTGTACTACAGGTACATCTCTGCCCAACCTTTCGGGGAAACAAGGCGTGATGTTATGTTATGTTAAAGATATGTAAGAAAATTGATGAAAATTGTCAATTTCCTCCTTATCTCCTAGGCCTATTGCGCCTTTTGAACAAAATACAGAAAATGGTTCTTTACTCATTTATGAAGTCCATGGTCTTAAAATAACATGGTAAATCTCTAAATATTGTGCGTACAAACTTACATTTGCAGTTGGAATGTATGGAAGAGCAATTACATGTTATTCAACTACAGTGTTAAGTTTGTTCTTGGGATAAATTCATCCCGATTACGGAACCCTTCATTGTGCGTGGTCCGACACTCACTTGGTCGCCTTTTTTAGATGATGATTTTTGAATTAATAGTTATTAAATCTTACCCTTTTATCAGCATTGTAGACCCTGTTATCAGGATCATCAATGATGGGCTCGTCATTACAGAGGAAGTCGAAGCAGAACCCTTCGGGAGCATTGTACAGGTTGAAGAGCGTATGGGTCATGATGTCTGACATTTTCCCTAGAATATATGAGAATTTTAGTTTTTGGTCTGGATCAGCTGGAAATCTAATCTAATATTAGATATATTAAGAGCAGTGAAAGTCTAGTGGTGTGACCGTAAGACTGCCAAGTCAAAGGTCTCGAGTTCGAACCAAAGGCACGCACCTCTGACTTTTCAGATTCATGTGCGTATTGTATAATTATCACTTGCTTAAAAAACGGTGAAGGAAAACATCGTGAGGAAACCGGCATGTGAAGCCAAGTCAGAGGCCCATGGGCGGCTTTGAAACTCTCACACCAGGTTAGTCACTAACCACACGAAAATAAGAAGACAGATATTCTCATTGTTTATAATTAAATAAGTACGAAATGCAAGGAAGTAATAACATAAAATAGTAGGTACACAATACAGATTCAAATTAAATTAGCTAGAAAAACTCCTTAGAAGTTATTGGTATCGATTTCTAAACATTATAAAGCAAAAAATAAATACATTTAATTGTTTTTCTTTTTGGGATCATCAACCGCAGTGTACTTGAAACATCAGTTTAAAAAAAGAACAGTTTTTTTTTGTAGACTTCTCAACTCATAATTCAAGTATCAAAACATCAAGCGGACGTAGACCCAAAAAAAATCATCAATTTTTATTATTTTTATTTTGTCGTGTTTAGATATCCACCACATCCATTACGCCTGCGCAGTTTCGCTAGAAAATTTAATATAACCCTGTACATTTTTGTTATAGTGAAGACATTCCGCAAAGGAATGATCGAAAAAGTCGTGTATGTATCTAAAAGCTAAAAATTCCATTCACATGGTGTCTAATCAGGTCTAATCATTAGAAGCTTCTTACCTAGAACATCAGATCCCCTCCACATGAACTCCATCCTGTCTTCTTCTATCATGGCTTCTCTTTGCTTGTGGTCAACTCGACCTGTAATAATATTTAAATTATGGGGGAAGCGCTAAGGTAGCCCGCGTAAAACCAATTTTCTTACGTTTTTGGCAATAGGGATGATGCCTGGGTCAAAAAAAAACCTATTTAGTCCGTCAGTCAGATAATAAAAAAATATTTGACTCGTATTTTTTGCTTTATCATATTAATAGGAGGAGCTCGTGGCTAAGTAGTAACTGCCGCACGGGTCGATCCGTCAGGTTAAGCTACGCTTGCCGGGGTTGGTCTGTGGATGGGTGACCATCTTTACGTACCGAGACTCCTCCGTGCCTTGGAAAGCACGTTAAGACGTTGGTCCCGGTTGTCATTCGTGGATCTTTGACAGTCGTTACGGGTCGTCAGAAGCCCGAAAGTCTGACAACCAGTCTTACCAAGGGGTATCGTATTACCCAGTTACTGGGTTGTGGAGGTCAGATAGGCAGTCGCTCCATGTAAAATACTGGTATTCAGCTGCATCCGGTTAGACTGGAAGCCGACCCCAATATAGTTGGGAAAAGGCTAGGCAGATTGATTTATTGATATTAATAAAAAAACTACTTAGATAAAAAGCATTAAAGTTGGGGAGTGGGGGTCGCTACGTCACAAGTAAGTATACAATCTACATACTCGTGACGTTATGGCACATTTTAACTCAATGTATCGCCTTAATCTTTTGTCCAATATTGGAGGAGGAAATAGGCGAAAGCCAAACCTCTAATTATGACTTTTTACTTAGGCTATTCAGTCGGATCTGCAGCTGTCCTTATCGCACGAATAGCGGCCGACCACCGAGCGCTCACGACAATGATAATTTCTTCTAATACCTAATTTTCAAAAGTCTCTCCGAACGCATTTAATCCTCTTATGAGCCGAGTAATAGGAAAAACCTCAGAAAAACGCTAAGCTAAAAACGAAGTAATAACGCGGGCGGGCGATGTGATGCGACGCGGTAGGGCCGAAATTTCGGGGCCGAAGCTAGTTAATTACTCGTATAATATGATAATTTGCTACTGTGCCACAACAATATTTTTTAGGATAAATATGAATGAAGTGCTAAATCAATACTTCCGTAACTTGTGGCTTAAATTAATTTATTATGCATACCAACTTCCCACTAATGCTTAAATTATTAAAACTGCAAGTTACTATGACGCATTTCTCTGTATTCAATTAAATAATTTTAATATAAATTAAATGAAAAAAAATATTAAAATACATCGTTAAGTTGTATTAAATCATCAATACCTAACTATTTATTTTATTTTATGGGATGGTAACCATAGACAAATGATGGTTTCGTACATAGATATCCAGAGATATGCCTTCATTGCGGAATAGTAAGGAATCCTAGTGCGACCGCTTATCTCCCACCAAAATAATTACAACATTAACAAATAGTGTACTTACGACACACACTTAAAATTTGAACTCGCACACTAAGAAGAAAGCAGCTACACTAAATCAATTTCTAATAGCACACATACATAGAATGGGCGGGGCATTCACTTGTAAACACTTGCTATTTGCGAACATTCAATGCACACGCATGCAATTAGGGAGTCGAAAGCGATGGTCGATAATTTTTATCGATATTTTTTTTAGCACATTCTTGTATTATTATAACGTCGTTTAATTTTCCTTATATATTTTTTTTTTATATACCTATCCGAAAATATGGGTTATTTTTACTAAAATAAAATGAGTTTTTTTTTTAAAATTTTTATTACTTGGTAAAGGGAACCCTCTCTGTCAAATATTATGCTATGCACGTGTTAGAAAGTGGATGAAAGACTACCTTTAAGGGCATTGATATCCACTTTACTATTAAGTTTTGAGTGTCAGGATGGTTACCTACTAGGTATTAACTATGTAGGTATTTTAATATCTATAAATATGGTGTATATGGAAAAGGATTTTAAGTAAAGCACATGGAGACAAGACTAGGCATTTATTTTAATTAGACTTGTCAATAAATAAAAGGTATCGTTAATGAGAAAGCTAGTTATCCGTTCCAAATCTAGGTCTTCGTGAAGAAGAAGGATAAGAAACTCCACGGAAGCTTGTTTTAAAGTATTTTATCAACACATTTTACATTAGCATTTAGTATTGTTATTACATAATCTCTTGGACCATTTCTCAAAGCTAACAACTCTATCAATGAAAAGAAATGGAACATGAATATTCCTTATTCCGGTTCAACACGTATGTAGCAATATTAGCCATATTAAAATACATAAAGAACAACATAGTTATCAGCAATAATCAAGATAATTTAACTACATATTAACTTACATGAACATTTTAGTCAGTCGATATTTCACCAGAAGTGATCTGATGATCATTATTTCAAACCATTTTACAATAATAGCAGAACTCCCGTTATGCAATATGATTTCCATAAGTTTGCTTTTAGTAACTTAACATTAAGGACATGGACACCACTCAGGGTCTGTCCTGTAAAAGTCAGAGGTCTTCTCATGTCCAACAGCTAAACCCAAGTTCCTCTTAAAATTGGCGGTCACCCCATCTTAAAGCCTATCAATCCTCAAACATTGCCGCCCTTTCTCCCGCCATTTTAGACGAATCATAGATGATCATACATAAATACTAAATAACTTTTAAGGGGCCTGCGGAGCATGCGTTGTTCATACAAACGTAATAGGTACCAAAATAATTTGTAAAACAAACATATTCTTAAGGTAGTGTGTATTTATTCCGATTGGATTACAGAATATCTAGGCTTCCAAATATATATTTTGAATGGACACTGATATAAAGACGAGATATGAGGAATTTAAAATTTCTATAGAAAACTTATTTTTCTCATAACTCGAATTTAAATAAGTGTCTATTAAAAATATATATTTGGGAGCCTAGATATTCTGTAATCCAATCGGAATAAATACACACTACCTTAAGAATATGTTTGATTTACAAATTATTTTGGTATTACGTTTGTATGAACTACGCATGCTCCGCCGGCCCGTTAACCTGAATAATAATTAACAATTCTTATTTAGTGGAACTATCTTAACACAGGGAATCCTAGTGTGAGGTCTAGGAATTCAACCTAGTTGAATGTAAACTTTGAGAAATAAATTTATTCTTATTCTTCTTATCTTTTGTTCTATAAAATGAGGGTTTTCTAGGGTGACACTGAGACGTCCAGGTCTCTGTCAAAAGTGTGACGCCGGTAGCATACCTCCGCCGCGAAACCATAGCAGCGAAGCCGCAGTAGTTCAATTCAATAGACTCGAGTCATGTTCCACTACTCGAATCGGATGCGAGTAGCGGAAAATGACGCCCAAACGATATCGAACGACAACAACGAACCTTCAACATCAAGTGAAGCCAGAAAACCTATCTGTTGTCTGTAACATTATCGGTGTAGTGGGTACTTAATTTGTTTTTGATTAGCATTTACGAAATAAAAGTCTTGTCTCGCATTATTTTATTTCACCTAATTATAATTCATTAAAAAGTATAATTAATAATAATTAAAACATCAATGTCATGGATGTTTAAACTTGTTTTTTTTTTTACATTTGCACTCACAAAGAGTACGTCTATCTCACAAAATTTTTAGGGATTACGTTTCTTCCGTACGGTTATTTCCGTACGGGAATGGTTGGAAATCGGGTATAAACCCAATTACATCCAAAACACCCGGTTTAAACCGACTTAGGCTTCAAACCAGTAACCCGATGGGTGGATTGCGCATCTATACACAACGCTGATGCAAAGTAAAATACTTAATTAAGTTTGGTGAAAACTTTATTTTTTTATAATCTATCCCTTGGGGTTTTTATCCCGGTGAAAACTTCGTCGCTCCAAAGAAATAACCAATGTTTGACAGTTCGTATGACCCTCTACACAGCCAGCGCCGTCTGCGTTGAGCTTTTCAGATTACTTGCCATTACAACGGCACCAGGGCACCCCTTTATACCATTGATCTATATTTCTTCAAAAAAATATTGCGTAATATCGTCCCTAAAGAAAATATTATTGAAATTATCACACAGGCCGGCAAAAGACATGAAATCAAACAGCCTACTCGACAAAATAATTTGGCTGCTGTCATGAGTCATGGGTCAAAGGCAGTTCGCGCCTTTTTATTTTTTTCACCTCAGCACCTCAAACAAGCAGGTTTTGCTGTCAAAAAACAGTGTGCAAAATTCAATTTTGCTGCGAGCGTGAGACAAAGTAACTTTTTAATTTTTTTTTTTAAATGCCTAGGACAGTGTTGGGTCTACTCACAAATTCTAAAGATTTGAACTTCAATTAGTTTTGTCACTTTCACTTCGATGCGAAAAAAGCGAGAGATAGAAACAAGTCGATTCGAAGTTCGATTTCAAAATTCCATAACTAGTAGGCCCAAAAAAGAAACAAACAATAAAACGTTCGGATACATATAAAACCTTTAAATTGCAAATCATCTGTTATGGTTTTATTTAAAATCAGATCTGTTTTATTAATTTTTTTAGAACGAAGTTCTTAGAGCGGCTTGCGGTAAGAGTGCACTGGCAGAGATCGTCACGCGAAAAGGTGCTGCGACTGTCTTCTTCTAATTCAAAGAGATAGATAGAAAGTGTGAATTTGGTCAAAATGAAAATCCAAGATGGCGGTTGCGAAAATTTTCACATTTTCCGTCATGGGTATCGTTTCTATGGTTTTCAAGGTTGCTAAAGCCGATGGTGAAGTCAAAATAAAAATCCAAGATGGCGGCTGCGAAAATTTTCTCATTTTTCTTCATGGGTGTCGTTTCTATGGTTTTCAAGGTTGCTAAAGCCGATAGTGAAGTCCAATTAAAAATCAAAGATGGCGGCTGCGAATTTTTTTTCATTTTTCGTCATGGGTGTCGTTTTCATAGTTTTCGAGGGAGCTAAAGCCGATAGTCAGATCAAAATATAAATTCAAGATGGTGGCTGCGAAAATATTCAAACTTTTCGTCATGGGTATCGTTTTCATAGTTTTTGAGGGTGCTTAAGTCGATAGTGAGGTCAAAATGTAAATCCAAGATGGTGGCTGTAACAATTTTGAACTTCATGCCTGACAGGGGTCCCCCGACCACACTTTTTTTTTCTAAAAAAAAATTGGTATTTGCCATTGAAAAAAAACTGGGGATTCGGATTTCTTTTTTCCTGAAAATTTCCACATAAATATGCTCACAGTACGATACCTAACAACACCCTCACGGATCGGAAATGTTTTTTTTACATGTTGTATGTTCTCGCTGCTGAGGTGAAAAGTTGTATGTGTTACACGAGAGCAAAGTTATTTGCATCTCGTGTCTTTGAATCCCTCGCCGCGCTCAGGATTCTAACCTAGAATCACTCGCTACGCTCGTGATTCAATTATAGAATCCTTCGCTTACTCGGGATTCAAAATCAACACTCGCAGCAAAAAACAACTTTGCTCTCTTGTTGCACAAATAACTATTCCCACGCTTTTATGGCAAAAGCAGGAGTTATTTCTCTGACAGTTGATAAGGCAAAGGTCAAAGGAAATTGGGCCTATTTATTTTTTACGAATGCATATTGCTTATTTTACGATTGAGCAGTTTGAGCTACAGAAATTGAATAATTTATTATGATGAAGTGATGTGTACTACATAATATTGATCAGTTATTTTGTGTGAAAGCTTTTATTTTTATTTTGTTAGTAGATATTATTTTTCAATTAGGTAAGTAGTGCTTTTATTTGTATAAATTATTCTTGAAGAGTAAATAAATATTTCTAAGAAAGGTTTTGAATGAATTAATACAGAGTTGCTAATATATTCCGAAGAATAGCTGGACTTGAGAGCTAGTGCGTGGGTACATTCCTCGCAGAAGAAGATACAGGAGAAATGGCATACAAGTTCTGAAGTGGCGGCCGTATGCCGGAAGGCGTAGGGCAAGTAGGCCGATAAAAGGAGGTTACGGGAGTCCGCTAGATGCGAGCTGCGCAAAAAACGGTATTTAAAGCGATCTACAACCATTTCGAAGTTTGAAAAGTCCCGATAAAATGCGTTTTTTTTTCAGTACTCATTAACTCTTTTTTAGTTTAAAAAGTATCCCCTTACTGATATTGAAAAGTTCAAACAAATAATAAGGCTGGCTAAAGACCCGGCCTAAAATCTGGACCCTACTTGCGAGAGCCCTACATAAATTATGTCCATCAGCTGCAGTGGATGTCTTTTGGGTGAGATAATGATGATGCGTTTCAACTTACCTATGAACAGCCCATCGTACCCCATCTGAGCCAGTAAGGAAACTTGTTCTCTCGTGTGGCCGTATGTGTCTATTTGCCAGGCGGCCTTCGGCTTGCCACAGGGGCCCAGCGTGTCGTTTAGTTTTCTGCAAATAAAGCCTGTTATTACTAAACTGAAGCAGTGATAGCGTAGTGGTATGACCGTCGGACTGCCAAGACATAGGTCTCGAGTTCGAACCCAAGGCACGCACCTCTAACTTTTCGGATTCATGTTATTATTTTTTTTAAATTTTAAATAAATTTTTAAGATTTTTTATATTTAAATGTAATTATTGTGTGATTTTTATTATTATTTTTATATTAATTACTTAAAGTTATTGTTATCAACCTGTTTTATTATTATTTTTTTTATATTTAGAATGCAATTTTTGTTAAGTATTATTTATTATTTCTACACATAAATTTCCAAAAATTTATGTAAAACTTAAATTTAAAATTTCCTTTTTGGCTTTTATACTATGTAAAACCATAATTGGTGACAATAGAATTGGTTGTGTTAGCCTTTAAGTAATTGTTGCACTTAAGTATTAAGAAATTTATTTTAAATGTATTGTGTAAACAATTGTTGGCTAACCTAAATAAATAAAATAAAGTATTGTATAATTATAACTTGCTTCAAAAAGGGTGAAAAAAAAACATCGTAAGGAAACCACCTGAGAGATATTTCTCGACGGCATGTGAAGCCAAGTCAGAGGCCCATGGGCGGCTTTAATACTGACACCAGGTTAGTCACTAACCACACGAAAAACAAAACGAAGATGACTTAACTAAGCATTGACTTTTGAATGAATAGTAAACATGAGGTGAGGTGGACAGGCTCGTGGCAAAATAATAACAGTCGATTGGAGGGTAAGCTACGTTTGCCGCGGATGATTTGTGGATGGTTAACTATCCATTTTCTTCTTTCTCATATTCATTTTCTAACACACATACACACACCCACACGTCCCTCGCACGGTCGAACACCACTCCACACACACACACACACACACTTCCACACACAAATAACCAAATTAACAAAACTTTAGCTTATATGTAAAGTTTATAATTTCCACTCGAGCCACCAATATTTTTATAATGTTTATCTTTTATTTTTTTATCTTTTAGGTTGTCAGTGTTCAAGTACATAACAAAATAAAATGTATCATTTTGTAAAAGGGCGGAGACCTGGTGTCCTGAAATACAGGCCTGGAGCTTAGTTTAGGCACCAGTCTCTCAGATATTAAAATATTGTCTGACTGATACCATGAAATAAGTGTTTTTTGTAATATTGTGGTGAGAAAATAAAATATTATCTTATCTTATCATTACATTATACAGGGTGATTGGAAGATGGGTGCAAAGCTTTAAGGCGAAGATAGTACAGACAATTTAGAACCATTTAAGCCATGGTTGTCTTAGACGAAGTCTTACCAATTTTTTTAAACATAATTTTTAAGTATTTTTTCGTTGAAAAAAAAACAAAGTTGTTAAAGTTGTACTCAGAAGCCCAAGTACTAGCGGTGAGAAAATTATACGTCCTCCGCTCTATCTTGCTCCCACATTCCACGATACCACTAGATACTCGTAGCAAGCTGTGTGATCGGCAGGTTGGCTTCCCTATCTGTACGAGTAAGTCTATCCAATGTCGTGCTGCACTTGCGCGACGACACTACGAGTATCGTGCCCAAAGAGCACTAATGTATCATAAAATAAACAAAAAACTCTCAATATATAAGGTAACCTTACAAAGTCAAACACAGTCTACCCATGGCTACTGTCTTTGAACTATGATGAAACAGAGAAAATTATCATATCTATTTCGTAACATTAAAACCCCTCCTGATCAATAACTGACACACACACACATGCATACACACACATATATATACACCCAACCACTCAGGTTGGGTGTATATATGTGTGTGTATGCATGTGTGTGTGTGATCCATACACACACTTTCACAAACACACACACACGTTCGTTCACACTGAGACACAAACATACACACAAACACTCACAAACTCAATACAGGCTTCTTCTATTCGTTTCTTGTTGTTACCATATTCTTTTTTATTTTTGTTAATCTTTTTGCATAAGATTCTGTAATATCTCTTACTGGGAGAGGGCACTGGCTCTTGTAACACAGGTCTACCACCTAGCACAGGAGTCAGGGACTTCACACTATTTTGTAACCACTCTCTTGTGTAATAAAGATTATATTATATTATGATTATATTAACTTACCTCAACCCCCAAGTAAACTGGTCAATAATATGCAGGTAATCAGGAGTAGCTTCATCGTTATGAACCCAGCCGCCACCAGCGAACTCCACACGGCCTTCCTGGACCAAAGTTCTGAATGTGGCTCTGGTTGTGGGACGCTGTTCCTTCCACCAGCGCCAGAAGTAAGCTGTCTCGGAGAAAGTGAACCTAGGGAGAGTAAAATACAAATGTCAGGAATAGATTTATAATCATTCCTACCTAACTACTTATATAATAATATGAATGCGAAAGTGAGTTTGTTTGTTTGTTATGCTTTCAAGCTAAAACGGCTGAACGGATTTGGATGAAACTTGGCACATGGGTAGTCCATAACTTGAAGTAGGACATAGAATACTTTTTATTCCGATACTCTTACGGGATCGAGACTTATACGGGTGAAACCACGGGGCGCAAAAAACTCAAACTTTAACTCTCTAAGTTAGAATTAGTGTTGCCCAAATGCAAGACCAAGACGAGACTTAGACCAGTCTTGGTCTTGGTCTTGCTATAATAAGTCGGTCTTGGTTTTGGTCTTGCGAAAATGCAAGACCAAGAGACTGCAAGACCAAGAATGCAAGACCAAGACTGATTTTGGGCAACACTAGTTAGAATTGGCCTCAAATGTCATGATTTCATGAAATAGTCATTTAATAGGATAATTTGAAGTTAGAGAGTTCTATTGATGAATGATTATTTTATATGTTACGTCCGGGAATCATATTTTAATCAACATACAACCTAATAATACTGATCTGCAAATTGAAAAAAAGTAACTAAATTTGAATTTCGCGCGCTAGCCTTTTCAAATTTAAAATTCAACTAAAAATATTTTATTTCACTTAAACCTACATGGGCACTTATGAAACGTCTGAAGCTAGGTGCACGGTTGGAATTGGTCGTTTCCTATGGAGAGGAGCCGGCAAGAAACTCCACGAAATTACTCTTTTAAAAGTAAATGGTAATTACAATGTTTTCAAATTACAGTGTTAATAGGTATGAGAGGACAGTGTAGGCGTATCAATAAGTACCAGGTACTTAGCAAGATAGAAAATGGTCGACAGATCTACAGTCTGTTAGGCCTGGTGCTTTCGCCGGCGAATGTCATGATGGTAAAGAACTTACTTCCGTCTCTTGTCGTGTAGTAGTTCCGACAGTACGGAGTGGTAAATCAGTTGGACATTAGCGGAGCTAACTGATGTTTTGGCTGCAATAAAGAAGAAATTATGAAACGTTTGTTGTCCTAACCAAGAGGGAACAGGGCCTGCGATTCTCCATTCAAATGTATTCTCCTTTTTCTTCCTGAATAATGCCTCTAGATTTTTTTTTTTTTTTCATAAAACCAAGGTCTGCTGTAGACACGTCCCCGTTATTTCCTTTTTTTCAGCAACTTCATTGGTAAAGAAAATATGACCCTCTAAATTACAAAAATGCCCCATTTTTACCGCCGTGATTAGAAGACTACCAGACGAATTCCAAAAGTTTTTAACATAAAAGATAATGATAGGAACCTAGACATATTCGTTCTTAAAACATTTATGTAAAAAATAATTGAATCGGCTCAGTTTCCGAGGAGAAAAAAGGGGACTACGAAACGTAGATCTCGTCAATTGTTTTATGATGTAATCGGTCTGAGCTGCAGCTGTCCCTATCGCACTCTTCAGAGGCAGACTTGACGTAAGACCACAGCAATAGTTTCTTCAAATACCTATTTTTCAAATTCCTCGCTGGCCCTGTTCCCCGGGCCGGCGGAGCATGCGTAGTTTTTTTAGTACTGATTTAAAGACGAGTTATGAGAAAAATAAGTTTTCTATAGAAATTTGAAGTTCCTCATATCTCGTCACTATATCAGTGTCCATTCAAAATATATATTTGGGATCCTAGATATTCTGTAATCCAATCGGAATAAATACATACTACCTTAAGAATATGTTTGATTAACAAATTATTTTGGTATTACGTTTGTATGAAATACGCATGCTCCGCAGGCCCCCTAAGGTTTGAACTGTAAACAGTTCGCTTATGCTCTCGTACCGCATTGATACTTTTTTTTTTGTAATTGTATCTGACGATAATGGAAACAGAACAGAGCCTGTGAATGTCAATTTGTAGTGGCACTTACATATTGAGTGCTTTGATTTGATTTTCCTCGTTGGTCTAGTGGTCGCAAGCGCTACTGCTGAGCATGAGGTTCGATTCCCGAGTCGGACAAAGTATTATTGGGTTTTCCCAACAAGAATTTCTCAGTAGTAGACCGGAGTCTAGAATTGTGCCCGGTTGATGGCAATAGGTTCGCCCCCTATTACATGGGACTTAAAAACATAACTGGCGAAAAATGGGTGTACTACATGTGCACCTCTGCTCAACCCTTCGGGAAAACAAGGCGTGATGTTATGGTATGTTATGATTTGATTTTGTAATTTTCATGAAGTGGCCTGGCCAGATCATTGTATACTCAACGTTTAACGATATGAACAGTTAAACGCACGACTACTTCATGATGTGGCCAAACATTAGTGATCATATCGTAAAATAGTTAGATTAACCACCGGTAGAGGCGTTGATGACGCTCTGTTTTTGCTGTGCATTATGGCGGCGGCATACAACAAATCAAACAAAGTAAGGTGACCACGCAAAAAAAGTTGATGGACTTTTATTGGGTTTCCAAATATGATATTATAGAAAGCGATCAACTTGGAAGTAGCGCTCGCCGGTCGCTGCCGCGGCGTGAAATGCAACATAGCATTTACGCCGCTTATGTGGCACCCCGACCCAATGGGTTAGGTTAGAACTGTGACCAACCGCGCGTGAGCCGAGCGAGCGAAGCGAGCGCTGCCGCAGCAGCGGCCGGCACTATTTCCAAGTTAGTCGCAGTTACTTGGCTATTTTACACCATGCACCATGAATCCTTACACCATGGATACCCTACATTAATGATATGGCCAAACGTCGACTGACATTTATCATTAAACGTTGACGTTTAAACGATATGGCCAATGTTACCTGGCCATTTCATGAAATAGTCGATTCTAAGTTCTGGCAACGACTATACTATATACATATTTGTAATCACGTTCTCGATGAAAGTTGCATTACAGGGGCTAAAAATCGATCTACCTCTGTCTCATATCGGGGAAAATTCGTTTTCTCTATTTTCACTTGAGCAGAGTTCGGTCGCTCACCAAAAACAATTAACATAAAATCACGCCTTGTTTCCCCGAAGGGTTGGGCAGCGGTGTACCTATAGTACACCCACATTTCGCCAGTTATGTTTAAGTCCCATGTAATAGGGGGCGAGCCTATTGCCATCAACCGGGCTCAAAGTCAGACTCCGGGCTGCTACTGAGAAATTCCAGAAAGAAAAACCCAATGACACCTTCCCCGACTGGGAATCGAACCAAAAAATATGTGTTGAAGATGTTTAATATGTTACCACTTACTTCCATAATAGTATTCATCAAAGGTTTTCACCCATCCAGCGTCCATGTGTGAATGAGGTATCAGATGAACGTTCAACGCCCCATCTCTTGTTTGCGGACATTGCTTTAACAGAAAAGATATTCAAATTAAGGCAGGGACATGAAAACGAAATCAATTTCGTTTCGTTACACTAAATGTTATCTTATAACGTTACCAAAAATAAACGTTATAGAATATCATTTTTGTAGAACAATATTTAAGTTACGTTATAAGTATCAGTAATATTATGCTTATGTCTGCTTGTAATAAACGTTATTGACGACGGAGCGGTGCTCAGCGGGAAAATGTAACGTTATTTTTAAGAACTTTTCCCACTGATCACCGCTCCGTCGTCGCCCAGCACTGGTGGGCTGGTGGTAAGCCACTGTCGTATTCAAACATTAAGTTCGTTCGAGAGTGCGCATCTATTACAGACAGTGTTGTGAATGAATAGCTGTGATTACCTACTTTTATATTTATGTGATTGTGACAACTTTTTTTTTTTTTTTAAATATTGCGTATCGAAAAAAATAGGTGACGTTATTAGTTCGATAAACCGATATATTAATAACGATATATTGTTAATATTGTTATTAAATATGTTATGATTTTGTTCCGTTTGTTAGTATTGTTTTAGCCATTTAATTAATTTGGTTACGTTCCTGGTGGAACGCTACAAATTATCGTTTTTAGGTTTTTTTTTTTGCAATTTGCGTGTCAGTTGTATCATTTGGTTGAATCTTGATCAAAATAATGATCTGCGACTAAACAGACATGTGTTTACAGGTTTATTTTAATTGTATAGTCGCGAATCATATCAAATCATTCGAAAAATCGATCTAACTAGGTCTCTTATCTGGGAAAATTCATTTTCTCCGTATTTTGACCCGAAAAATGCTCGGTCTCCCAGGTACTAAGTTTATTGTTTGGGTTCTTACAGCGAGACGTTAGGAAAAGGGTAATGACCGCTACGGCCATTCTAATCCACGACAATTATACAGCAACAACTATCATAATAGATCAATTATTTTTATTAATTAGAGGCAAGATACATAACGCCAACATATTACAGTTGGTGTGTTTGAGTGTGCCCGACAGATATGTGTGGCGGCGACGGCGGCCTCAGCTGCTAGCTGTACCTCGTGGCCGCACTAATCTGGTAAATGAGGCACCCCTGACGCGGGTGCTTCGCACCCTTAACCTTGTAGCGGAGGAAATTGACATTTTTGTTTGTACACTGAGTGAATTCACAAGAATAACGTTCTATGTAATAAGTTTTAGAAAATAAGTTGTTATTATTAAGTTTGCTTCACTATTGCATTGGGTTGTACTACCTGTAATAATAGTTGTAAGTAATGATATAAATAAATAATAAATTATTTATAAATATTTTTATTAAGTAAAGTACTATTTATTATATAAGTAGAGACATAAAATTAGCAAAATTATGTACTAACTTAACTAAAACTATTGAAAAATTAAAATATAGCGTCGAAAAATTCATCCGCATCGCTGTCGGCTGGTAATGTACCCAAGAGACTGGCCGCATTGCCACGTTGTATGGCAATGCTTAGCTCTGCCCAAGGTAAAAGCCAGCCCTTGAGTCACGGGAAGTGTCAAATAAGTAAATAAATAAATTGATTAGGCTAAGTTGGAAACGAAGCTATAAAAGTACCTTGGCAAATTCAAAAATTCAAAAGACATTTACACTTTTCGAACGTCAAAATTACATAAGACAGTCCCCCGGCACTGCGCCAAACTCCCCAGCAGCACAGCTGTCTGTTCAGTTAGAAAAAAAAAAATTCTATACAATAGCATGCAAGATGAATTTACATTACGCAATACAAAACATAATTTAAATTATAAATTAATAGCCTTAAGACAGCTAGCACATGCCGATATACCAACCAAAGACATCGAGAACAATACTCAGGCAGAAATAAAAATAACTAAACGTAAACAATATCTATATAAAAGCCTCCAGGCATAAAGGGCGTGCCCGCTTACATATAGCTGTAACTAGAAGTTATAATTCATAAACTAGGACCATCGAGGTAAAATAAATAATTGCAAAAATATTGCAATTATAATATTAATATTAGCAATATATTGCAATACAACTCATTTCAAAAGAAGCAGGCAGCGCTAGCCACTGATCGTGTGGTCGTTAGATTCTCAAGTTAGACAATTGACTTTCCACAGGCTGGGGAGTTTGTTAAATAAAAAAAAAAAAAAAAAACTAAGATCCAATTTGTTAGTAGTACAATAACTTATAACTAGTGTTAGTAATACAACATTAAGCTACTCGCCCCCTGCCTGACCCATGAGTCGAAGCATCAATACTTATGTGAGCATTAATACATCGACCAATGTACAGACAGTCAAGTCTACTGGCTATCATACATAAAACGCTGTTGTGACTAGCCCGTACTCTGCTCAGCATTGACGCGCACCGCTTGCGCAGAGTAGCGTAGAAGCAATCGATGCGCGCCTCCGCAAACATACGTGATGCACTACAGTGGCGGGGCAGCCGCAACATCGTTCTAAGCGCGTTACTATATTGTACCCGTAGGGCACTGTACGCTTTTTGAGTATAGACTGCCCACAGGCTGCATGTGTAAAAAGATGTACAGAAGGCTCTGAAGAGAGTGATTTTTACCTCATTTGTACACCTGGAAAACCTGCGAGCAATCATGTTTGCCTAAGCCGCTTCTTATTCCCAGCCACTCGGAACTAGCAGCTACTGGTGGGTACTTCTCGGCCTGACATCGGGCGAGTGCATCACGAAGAAATAAGTTTTATTTTATGGATGCTTTCAATGAAAAACCTCCTTGACAGTATTATAAAAAAATCTCTCACTGAAAATTGGCTTTCTGCCGCAACAAACGTTCGTGAAGGAAAATCACCATGCTGGGGATTTTGTTGCGCGACTTCTTCCCAGATAAAGCAATAGGAACTGGTGAAGTGCGGGCGTTTTGGAGGACTGTCTTCTGTAATTTTGACGTTCAAAAAGTACTGATACTCAGCCTAATTTGATGTAGATAGTTTGTTTATTCATATGAAAAAATGGGATTGAAAGATCGATAAGCGGGGCAAGGAAAGAATTTAACAGGTAAGAATGGTCACCCATCCAGATTATAACCGCAGCAGGCGTACAGCTCGATTCAAACTTAATGGCGGCTCGGAATATGAGGCGAGTCGCTGCGCAGTAACGAATTCATGGGTCAGCGGGGGTGAGGGGTGGGGTACTGCGCAGCGAGTAGCTAACTTCCGAGCCGCCATTAAGTTTGAATCGAACTATAACTTATCTTTGAAGAGTTTGAACTCAAGAACTCTCACTCTCTAGTCCCGACGCTTTTTAGGGTTGCGTAGTCAACAAGGAACTCTTATAGTTTCGCCATGTCCGTCTGCCTGTCTGTCTGTCCGCGGCTTAGTTCAGAGACTCTTTGTACTAGAAAACTGTAATTCGGCATGGATAGGTACATATTAATTATAGTGGGTAAACAAAAAAAATTTTTTTTTGAGGTTACCCTATATGTAAAGTGGGGATGTTTTTTGAAGTGAAATCTTCTTTAGCGGCTCTGTGCAATTTTTTTGTGATGGGTAAAAATGTTTAACTCGCGTCAGGACACGTGACCTGATCGAAAATTCGTAAGACGGAGGGAGAGTAGACCGGTGCAAAATTATTCCCTAACCATTCCAAAACATCAAAAATGCACAACGTTAATATTCAAGTTTTCACTTCTGCTGGCACTCCCGGAGTGCAATTCGTTTTTTTTTCTCGTCTTTCCCATGGTGTGGGACCGTGTCATTGGAAAGGTCGTTCAAAAGTAGATACTGTGTGAAAACTATTTTTGGATTCAGTTATCCGTTTGCGAAACAATTTAAGCTAAAATTTCTAATTTTTGTTAGAGTCAAGTGTCCTCCCCTGCCAGCTAAATGGTTGGTTCTGGATAGGTAAAAAAACCACAACTGTAGTATATACGAAATTAAAAGGAAAATTATTACAGCCAAGTAGGCTCTACAAGTTAACGAGTAATAATCGACCAACTTACATTTGCAGAAACATGTTTTCCATGTTGTTTGTGACCTATAATGTTAAGTTTGTCCTTGGGATAAATTTATCTCCACAACGGAACCCTTCATTGAGCGTGGTTCGACACACACTTGGCTGGTTATTTTATTATTAGCTATATTTATTATGTAAATCAATTGTACGTACCTTATATCCACATTCAATTTTACTTTTCACACTCGAAATATAATTTATCCTTATCAATACAAATATTAGCACATAATAAATATTACTCGTCATTATTTTATTATTTTATTAAAACGCGTATTTTACATTCAAAAATGGAATCTTATTATTCTTTTCAAAATCATTTTTAGATGTAGAATTAGTTATAAAGAAAATGAAGACTAATAATAAGAAGGTTTTGCAATGGTTATAGAAATGTTGGTTTAAAGTGGTGTTTCCTGGGTATCTGAAGTAGAACTGTAGTTATGAGGTTGTGCACCTGTAATTGTTGAAATTAGAGCGTGTTTACAGTAAGGACTTGTTCATAATGGAGAGATTTTGTTACATTATGTAACGTAGAAGTGAACCTATTTCAACCTGTACCCTACACGATAAATCGGAATTTGAATAGTTTTGAAACAAATTTCTAATCCATTGCTTTAAAGTTCGAAAAAAAAATGTGCTCAACAACGTAAATAACGCAATTAATGTTGTTATGCTGTCAAAATGAAACAAATTTGTCGTCATCGGTTACGAAAATGCGTTGCATATTTAGATAGCTGTCCTATAAAAGACGTAAGTTATGTCTAATGCAAACGCATATTTTCCGCAGGTTTTTCTGTAAGTAATTTCTTTACCTCCCGATACTTCAACACTTTATACTTTTTGCGTAAAGGTAAAATATAAAGGGTAAAATATATTATAATTTACTGGTTTTTACTGATTCTGTATTTTACGACTATGGTCCGTACGTACATACAGATTGTGTACATAATACGGACTCAGTAATAACTGTAGTAAATTAAATAAAACCCTTTCTGTCACCTGTCACCCGCACCATGCTACTCCGCAAACAGTATAGTAAACGTCATTTTCACGGAATGGCTGGAGAATGCAGGTAAATGAAAATGCATGATTATGAAAAAAACAGCTTCATGTAAAAACAGTTCCCGAGAGATATACCGTTAGAAAACTTAAGTGTAGATTAAGACCAGAGAAGTTGACTCATCCTAACTAATGCGAAAGTGAGTTTGTTTGTTTGTTCCGCTTTCACGCTAAAACGGCTGAACGGATTTGGATGAAATCAGGCACAGGGGTTGACCTTGATCTGGAGAAAGACCTAGGCTACTTTAGAAGAAGTAGCGCGCAACATCTAGTAAGTATAATAATACTTTTGAAAATATTGACATCTTCAACTGTCCATCACCCGCTCGTGATCGTTATTAACCCGTCACACGCGCAATTAGCGACACAATAGAATTTTATTGTCATTTGCACACATGGGGTGCAATCGACATTTTAAGAGTAACATAAAACCATGTTTTCCTTTCTGAAAAGAATCAAACTTATCTAAAGGTTATCTTTATCTAAATTTTAATTTTAACTTTATTAATGCTCACTATACAACTAATTAGTGCACGAATTGCTACTAAAACTCCTAGCTATTACACTTTAATATCTGCATGTGAACATATTATTGCCAAATCTTGTTCTTGTTAACTAGTTGTAAATTAATGTGACAGTTTGCTGTTGCTTCAATAAAAAATAAAATAAGAATACCGTGCTTCTTATTCTTAAACTTGCTTGGAAATTCGAGCATTATTTTGACAACATTCTTCGGCTTTTAGCGCCCAAATAAATTACTATGACAACTCATATCTGTCGTGTTATTTAAAAATGGAACGAACTTTTTTCTTCAACACATGACAACCAAGGAGGTAACTTATCAAAGATTTTATTTAAATTTCGATTTAGCTTGCAAATAGAGCTGTCTATAGTAAAGAAGAAACAAATGATTTCTTCATTGATTCTGTAATCTAAAATGAATTTACTCAGTTTGAATTTCCAAGCATTATTTGAATTTTGCTTTAGTGAATAATTGCGTAAGAATTTAACTAGTATAGGGTTTGTTTAAACTTTTATCAGATTATACTTTAAGGACAGGCTATAGATAGTATGGCTACCGTGTAACTTTAGTATTATCATCATCCCCACTGCTGGGAAACAGGCCTCCAATCGGTTAAGTGGGCCGTAAATCCGTAATCCACCACGCGGGCCCAGTGCGGGTAGGTAGACGTCACACGTCTTCGAACGTTTGGTTCTAGGACATGCCGGTTTCCTCACGATGTTTTCCTTCACCGTTTTGAGAGCAGTGCTGATGAAATTATTTACACTAGGTAAGTAAAGCGCCTGTCAGATTACGAACCTACGATCTACAACTCGTAAGTCAGCCGTTATCACTAGGCCATCACTGCTCCTGTACATAAGTTTAGTAGGCATCTATAAATGTTATAAAACATAGTCGCTTTTCGCGTTTGTCTGTATGTCTGCGTTGTTCTTCTAAAATAGGCAACTTTTTTTTAATGGGATATAAAACAGTTACCTACACGTTAAAATTTTAGTGAACAACAAACTAGGTTAATAGAGGTAAACATGTAACCCATGTCCGCGGAATAATATTAAAAAGAAATGAAAAAAAAAACAAAACCACGCATCTACTGGAGGCGAAAAAGGTTAGGAAGAATTCATAAATTATTGTGCAAGCAATTGAATAGCCATTCTTTTTTAGTTTAAGATTGTGTTTTATGTTTTCAGTATAATTTTGAGAATGTATTACGGTTTACGTGTATACACATAAATCATAATATACATATACAATCTAACACTAAATTAAAAACTAACTATAAAAAAGTAAATAAGTAAAAAAAAAAAACTCATTGGCGGCATCACAAAATTCGTCCGCATCGCTGTCAGCGGGAAAACTGCCCAAAAGGCTGGCAGCGTTGCCACGTTTGATGGCAATACTGATTCTTTGTCCTAAAAATAAAAACTTTTTCACAAAAAATAAAACCGACTTCCAAAAAAAAACACTACAAAGTGAAAAATAACTTTGATTTCGGAAGTCGGTGTCTTGGGTTTTCATTTTAGTTTTTTTTGCCACCGACTTCCGAAATCAAAGTTATTTTTCACTTTGTAGTGTTTTTTTTTTGGAAGTCGGTTTTATTTTTTGTGAAAAAGTTTTTATTTTTCACTTTTTAGTTGTGGTACCTACAAAAAACTCCCACAAAAATTTAAATATCAAGTAAATCACAGTGACAGGAACTATTAGAATATCATCCACATATGCTAGGTGGGAAAAATATGTATTATTGAAGCTAACTCAAAAACCCTTCATCAGATCTTGACCAAATTTATATTATACCAAACAAAAAAAGAATCATTAAAATCAATTCATAATTGGCGGAGTAATCGCGTAACAAACATACAAAAAAAAAAAAAAAAAAAACATACCGTCGAATTGAGAACCTCCTCCTTTTTTTGAAGTCGGTTAAAAATTGGCCAGCCCTCTGGCTATTAATGAAACTTATAGTTAATTAAGATACCTTGCGACGCAGGGGTGGTACAGTGATGAATAAAAAGAAAATTCCCTTGTCCTGTCACAGTATGACCAGAGCCTACTCCTTTCCAGCCATTAGTATCGAGTTAACAAAACAAGCTCAGTTTAATGATAACAACGAATATCAAACAAGAAGCTTTCACATGAAATAACACGTAAACGTAAACTATGTACTATAGGGTTAGGTAGGAGTGCAGGTGGTTGTCTAAGATAAACATAACATCACGCATTACATACACTCACATTTCGCCAGTTATGTTTGCGGCGACTAAGCAAATTTTAAGGAGAAAGCGTCAGGGTAGCCCGCGAAGTAGCTCGCCATTCGGTAAGGACCAAGCCCAGGTCGACGACGGCGCGTTGTGTTCCACGAGAGATGTCAGACCAGACCATTGCCTGCCGGGGTTGCGGGAAAGTCCGAAAGGGATACCGTGGCCCCCTGGCATTGCACAGCAACTGAAGGAACACGGGTGGATTTTAGTCAGTAAGAGTCTGACACGCCCTCCCGCTCCACCCAGAGCGGGAGAAGTCAAGTGATGATTTCCCACCCAAAAAAAAAAAAGATAAAAAAGGGTAGCCCGCGAAAAGCAAATTTTCTTAGGTTTTTTTGCAATTTGCAGGTCAGTTTCAATATGATTCGCGGCCGTATTTAATATGGTTTTACAGAATTATAATCATTAGAATCAACAATACAACTCCATAAGTTAGCATAATCCTCACATGTCATAAATTCATGAAACAGTCATTCAATACAGGCCAATTGCTAAATGATCAAGTGTAGACAACATAATTATTAGAACAATGTAAATGTTTTAATTAGAGCATTTTCTTAATAACTCATTATAATTATGAATATTTTAGATTACGTTTATATTAATTAATCTGTAAAATGATGTCTAACGCGGATAAAAAACTTCCAAAAGGAGGTTATCAATTCCGATGTTTTTTTTTTGGTGTGTGTGTTTTTAATGTATGTTCTGGCATAACTCCGTCATTTATACACAGATTTGCAAAATTCTTTTTTTGTTTGAAAGGTCCCATTGTCATCAGGTCAGGGTCTGATGATGGGAGCCTGGAGATAAATAGGGAACTCTTCAAATATTATATGCACACCACAACGATTTGGGTATATTTTATAGTAACTCGTGCAGTTACTCTCGGAAAGTACCCGAAATGCTCAATAATAAATATTTCACGGTTTGCGATTCGATTACTTTTATGTGGTTGCCAAGCAATTTATGCTCGTCACAATGCATAATAATATGAAGAAGTGAAGCTGATGGTGAAGTACCGGGAGAACTCCCCAACAATTACTGCCCCTGCATCGGTAAAAGTAATATTTTGTATAAGGTGATGAGTAGTTGACATTAGGCTATTGTAACTTAGATAAATTACAAACTGACCCACTAAAAAGCGAGGTGTAAAAACTTATTTACAACAAAAAAAAAAACCAACTAATTAAAAAAAACACTACAAAGTGAAAAATAACTGGGACAGCGCTCCTTGACGAGCTCAGTACAGAACACGCAAGCTAATACTCTAATAGTCAATCAATCTGTCGATCAGGGACTGAAAGCGGTTACGGTTAAAGGTTAAGATACCTCAAAAATATACCGGTACCGGTTTAAAATACAGGTTGAGCTATACCGATACCTTTAAAAATAAAGGTTGGGCTAAACCGTTATTTAACCTTTACACGATTTCGGTATCAAAAACATGCGAGACGGCGCGGCGTCGAACACTTTAGAACTTGTGTACCTATTTTGTAACAATCGGCAAGTGAACGACAGACAGAGTAGCGAGGCGGTGTGTCAAAGAAAACCCCTATTTATTAAGGTTTAGGTACTGCTACCGAAACAATTATAAAGGTTATAGTACTTCTACCGAAATATACCGGTATGCATATCCAACCTCAAAATTCCGCTACTGAAAAAATTAACGGTATCGAAATATTTCGGTAACCTTTATTTAACGGTATGACGTCATACTGAAATTTAAAGGTACCTTAATTTTTCGGTAATTCAGTCCCTGCTGTCGATCCTTTTCCTACTGACAGCTCGGCCCGAGTCATCTCAATCTCAACTCTAATAATAATACCAGATACTACGTCGTCAAAACGACTAAAAAAGTAATGTGTACGTATGAAAAGTATCGACGTCTGAAAATATTGAAGATTTTTTATATTTTTTTCTTGTTTTATTCGGGTTAAGATGACTCGGGCTGAGCTGTCACTGACCCAGGTATGTTGGGGTCGGCTTCCAGTCTAACCGGATGCAGCTGAATACCAGTATTTTACATGAAGCAACTGCCTATCTGACCTCCGCAACCCAGTTAAGGGGTAACGATATCCTTTGACTCGCTACATGGGACTTAAGACGCCGATATATGTCAGTGGCCTTGAGTGGTTGAAACAAATAATATAAGCAGTGATAGCCTTAGTGGTGTCACCGTCGGACTGCCTAGTCTAGAGTTCGAACCCAAGGCACACCTCTGATTTTTCAGATTCATGTGCGTATTGTATAATTATCACTCGCTTCAAAAACGGTGAAGGAAAACATCGTGAGGAAACCGGCATGCTGAGAGATATCTCTCGACGGCATGTGAAGCCAAGTCAGAGGCCCATGAGCAGCTTTAAGACTCTGACACCTGGTTAGTCACTAACCATACGAAAAAGAAGAAGAATGAAACAAATAAAGACAAACAATATTATAGTGCTGGGTTGGCTAAGATTAAGAATCATCATCTCAATAATCCGTGCCACTAGCATGTGCATTTTGCAAGGCATACATTTAAACCAATAGCCAAGGTATTCGGCTTCGATGATGGAGCAGCCCTACCAAGACAAGACTGATGTACTGTAGCCAATGAACTCTGAGAAGACATCGATTGCAAAAAATCGCGATACATAAATGAGCTTGTGTTATATTATCTTATGGTCCAATTATGTAAATAAAACTATGATATATTAGTGAATGAAAATAGAAACAAAAACCGGCCAAGTGCGAGTCGGACTCGCGCATTATCTATAAAAACGGCAAAAAATCATGTCTGTTGTATGGGAGCCCCCCTTAAATATTTATTTTATTCTGTTTTTAGTATTTTTTGTTATAGCGGCAACAGAAATACATCATCTGTAAAAATTTCAACGGTCTAACTACCACGGTTCATGAGATACAGCCTGGTGACAGACGGACAGCGGAGTCTTAGTAATAGGATCCCGTTTTACCTTAAGAACCCTAAAAACACAACATTTTTGCGAAACCAGACACAATGTCTAGAAATAGCTATAAATAGATAGTGCAATCCACGACGACGCGCCCCACTCCACTCCGCTCCGTACTAAAGTACAGTAATCGCGGAGTGGGGCGCGTCGTCGTGGATTGCACTATCTGTAATGAGACCCGTCACTATTACATTATGTATAGATAGTGCAATCCACGACGACGCGCCCCTCTCCGCTCCGCTCCGTACTAAAGTAGAGCTTACAGTACAGTAATCGCGGAGTGGGGCGCGTCGTCGTAGATTGCACTATCTGTAATGAGACCCGTTACTATTACATTATGTATAGATACGAGTAGTGCAATCCACGACGACGCGGCCCACTCCGCTCCGCTCCGTACTAAAGTACAGCTTACAGAAGTACAGTAATCACGGAGTGGGGCGCGTCTCAGTTGATTGCACTATATTATGTAGGTACATAATGTTCTCGCATAGGGTATAGAACCAAGGCCAATTTTGACGTCATCCAAAAGCATAATTAGAACTATTTCCGTTACCATATTTCGTGACACTATCAGTCCTGTCAAAACACGGTCAAATTAAAACGGATACGGAAATACAATGTTTTATAGCTCAAACATTTAAACCATATCCGAATTAATTGTTGTAATAATAAAATATATTGTAGGTACCTACGTTCTGTAGAAGGTTATGTCTGGTCGGCACGTGAGTGTTTGACGTCATTTTCACGCATGATAAATAAAAATGTAAGGTCTCAAAATCTATCTACCTATTGATAGAGATTTGTATATATAGATTAGCTATTACCTTTATATTAAAATCTGCTTGCGCGATGCAGGATTTGTGTGAAGCGTCTTTGATGCGTCGCCATGTGGCGTTGTAGATGCCGCTACAAGTACAACCACGTTTCGCCAGGTATGTTTAAGTCCCATGTAACAGGGGGCGAGCGTATTGCCATCAACCGGGCACGAATCCAGACTGGCGGCTACTGATACATTCCATATGGAAAAACCCAATAACTTTTTTTTCTTTATTTTCTCCTACATACGAAATATTGTTTATATCTTAATATTGGTGCCGATTTTCTTGTGCACCGAACTAAACTAACTAAACTATCACTAAAATTCCTTACTTTTGGCTATGAGAATCTTAAAGCTATTCTGTAGTAAAAAGTCTCTAAATAAAATAAAAAAATTGACACAACTAAATCGAATTTGACAATTGAGATTCCTCGTGGTACTGGTGCCGATTCTCTTGTACACCGGACTAAACTAACTAAACTATCACTAAAATTCCTTACTTTTGGCTATGAGAATCTTAACGCTATTCCGTAGTAAAAAGTCTCTAAATTTAAAAAAATATTTTGACACAACTAAATCGAATTTGAAAATTGCGACTCCACGTTGATGTACTTGTTTGCCCTACCCCGTGAGTTTTTTTAGAGCCGGAGGCGCGCAGTGGGGGCAGCCTTGACGTGTTTTTTATGGAATTTTTCACTTTTTGTATGGAAAATAAAAAAAAATATTACCTACGTGTTGAGTATTAGGGGTATAAGGGTTTTATAAAGGGGGTCGAAATTTACATTATTTTTGCGATAGGACACACCATTTTCGAGATAAAAGCAAAAGAAAAGAAAAAAATCAAGTACAGTACTGTTTTTGCACCCGAAGTCGAGATGTTCGTGTGAATTTTAGTTCATGACAACTAATAATATTCCACACCATTTTCAGTGGCGATTAAAAATGGTCAGAATTAGTTAGAAAATTAAAATTTTAGGTTAAAAACGTCAAATTCAGAATAGCAAAATTGTCATTTTCACTAAATTAAAATCTCAGTACAATCTTAGTGCTGTCAAACTAAAATATAGTTAAGTTGTGCCACTTTAGTCTATTTCAGAATGGGAAATCATCGTTTGATAGGAGTAAACTAAATTTTAGTGATTTTTAGTCTAGTTTAGACGCATTTGTGACAAGAGAATCGGCACCACTGTATACTTGTTTGCCCGACCCCATGATTTTTTAGAGCCGGAGGCGCGCACTGTGGGCAGCCTCGACGTGTTTTATATGGAATTTTTCACTTTTTGTTTGGTAAAAAAAAAAAAAAAAACCTACGTGTAGAGTATTAGGGGTTTAAGGGTTTCATAGAGGGGGGCGAAATTTTCATTATTTTTGCGATAGGACACACCATTTTCGAGATTTAAGCAAAAGAAAAGAAAATAGTCCAGTACAGTACTGTTTTTGCACCTGAAGTCGAAGTGTTCGTGTGAATTTTAGTTCATGACAACTAATAATTAATTCCAAACCATTTTCAGTGGCAATTAAAAATGGTCAGAATTAGTTAGACAATTAAAATTTTAGGTGAAAAACGTAAAAATTCAGAATAGCAAATATGTCATTTACACTAAATTAAAATCTCAGTACAATATTAGTGCTGTCAAACTAAAATATAGTTAAGTTGTGCCACTTTAGTCTATTTCAGAATGGGAAATCAACGTTTGACAGGAGTAAACTAAATTTTGGTGATGTTTAGTCTAGTTTAGACGCATTTATGACAAGAGAATCGGCACCATTGTGCCTATAAGTTAAAACTTTCGTGGATGTTGCTTGGTAAAGCCATGCAAACAACATAGTCCTCAATATCAAGCAGTGCGGATTTTTAACAGGTTGCCATTGGACTTAAAAACTATAATTTACTCTAGCTCATTTAAGTCAAGACTCAGAGCGTTCCTATTGGAGAAATGTCTCAAAATCGATCTACCTATTGATATAGATTTGTAGATTAGCTATTACATTACA
This sequence comes from Xanthia togata, assembly GCA_963853775.1. Lineage (NCBI taxonomy): Eukaryota > Metazoa > Arthropoda > Insecta > Lepidoptera > Noctuidae > Xanthia > Xanthia togata. Next base: position 3,994,694 of record OY970817.1, on the reverse strand, counting down.
CCTTTTGATTGAGAATATTTATTTAATTACTAGCAACGTAAACAATAAGTACTATGTGTATACAAACATAACATAATATCACGCCTTGTTTCCCCGAAGGGTTGGGCAGAGGTGTAGGTACACCCACATTTCGCCAGTTATGTTTAAGTCCCATGTAATAGGGGGCGAGCCTATTGCCATCAACCGGGCACAAACCCAGACTCCGGGCTGCTACTGCGAAATTCCAGATAGAAAAACCCAATAACACTTTGCCCGACCCGGGAATCGAACCCAAGACCTCATGCTCAGCAGTAGCGCTTGCGGCAACTAGACCAACGAGGCAGGCGGCGCTGTATACTCGTACAATTAACTAAGTATTATACAAACTAAAATATTACGTCGAAAAATTTATCCGCATTGTTGTCGACTGGTAACCTCTGGTAAGAGGAGCTCGTGGCTAAGTAATAACTGCCGCACGGGTCGATCCATTACCTTAAGCTACGCTTGCCGGGGTTGGTCTGTGGATGGGTGACCATCTTTACATACCGAGACTCCTCCGTGCCTCGGAAAGCACGTTAAGCCGTTGGTCCCAGCTGTCATTCGTGGATCTTCGATAGTCGTTACGGGTCGTCAGAAGCCCGAAAATCTGACAACCAGTCTTACCGAGGGGTATCGTATTACCCAGTTACTGGGTTGTGGAGGTCAGATAGGCAGTCGCTCCATGTAAAATACTGGTATTCAGCTGCATCCGGTTAGACTGGAAGCCGACGCCAATATAGTTGGGAAAAGGCTAGGCAGATGTTGGACGTCGACTGGTAACCCAAGAGACTGGCCGCATTGTCACGTTTTGTATGGCACGTATATTATCCGTACACCTTAGGTATATTATCCGGAAAAGAACCGGAGCTACCAACATAGCTTGCTGAGTAAACAAGCTGAAGTGGCAGTGGGCTGGCCATGCTTGTCGAAGGACCGATGGCCGGTGGAGCAGACGAGTCCAGGGGGGCTACTCTCTAAGGCCGTCAACGACGATACGGGTCCGTCCAAAAGTAGTTCAACCATATAAAACATATCGGTAGTAGGGACGACTGTCAAAGTGTTGTCATCCATTTTTAGGTCGGGTTTCAAACTAATATTTTTATTTATTTATTCACAAAATCCACAGCTCTTTAACAATTTCACTTAGGACAAATGAACTAAACTTACAGCCAATTAAGGATTTATAATTTAATAACTACACATGCATCAGAAATAAACTGGATGTCATGCTAGCACCTTCTGAGCATATCTAATTGTGCAGTCTTCTTCTTTTCGTGTGGTTAGTGACTAACCTGGTGTCAGAGTTTTAAAGCCGCCCATGGGCCTCTGACTTGGCTTCACATGCCGTCGAAAAATATCTCTCAGGCATACCGGTTTCCTCACGATGTTTTCCTTCACCGTTTTTGAAGCAAGTGATATTTATACAATACGCACATGAATCCGAAAAGTCAGAGGTGCGTGCTATGGATGTGAACTCGAGACCTATGACTTGGCAGTCCGACGGTCACACCACTAGGCTACTCGTATCACTGCTTAGTGTGCAGTAGAGTGGGTATGTAGGAGTGTGTGGGTGGGTGTGTAGGAGTGTGTGTGAGATGGAACATGTATTCAGTTCTATTTAGAATAATTATTAGTCAATTGGTCGCATACAGAAGTCACTAAAAGCTTCCTAAATACACAGTTTTTGGTGTTAAATATATCAAGAATAAGAACAGAACAGTTATGGCCCTTAACTTCGGTCGCACGGATTTTGTGCATGGGGAGTAGACCTCCTGGAGTGGAGACAGTGTAGCGGCAAGCGTAGTGTGGGTCGCCCCCAGCTAGATGGACCGACGATCTTAAAAGGGTGGCTGGGACAGACTGGATGCAGAAGGCAGAGGACAGGGTGTTGTGGCGCAGTCTAATAGAAGCTTATGTTCAGCAGTGGACTGCAATAGGCTGAGTTGATTGAACCGACTGACAGACAATGGCAATCTACATTGAGTCGACCCAGAATATGGCTACGAGTACTGCCTTTAGTTGCGTCCATCAGGAGCCGTATTATGACGTAATAAGGGCGTTTACTCTGAAAGTTGGCAACGTCGCAAATAGATGTCAAATATTTCGCTGTTTTGATTAATTTGGCAATATTAATGTATGGAAATATGAAATGTGGCTAACTAGCGAACTAGAATATTAATAATGAATTGCAATTATAACACTGAATTTGACGTTGTAACCGTTTTAGGTGTAAAAAAGGCATTTCGCAAGTTTCCAAATACTTTTTTTTACATATATAAGTAAATGTTCAGTGTTACGATATTAATTATTGCATTTCATTAACAATATTTTTACGCCCTCTTAATGCCACCATTATTCCAGTGTGAGTGAGAGACGGAGCTTGCATGCTGAAATATGTAAGTAAGCAAAATATGTGGAACTTTTTATATTTAAGACCTTATGTACCATATTTTATGCAAAATAAAGAAATTCTAATTCTAATTCTATACAAGGCCGCTAGCACCATCTTTTTTTCGCAGTGGAATAATATGGTATTAATACTTCATAATATGGCCCCAGTTCCTTTAACTATTAGGCAACAGGACACGATTTTAAGAGCAAAGACGTATTTGCTCTTAAAATCGTGTCTTGTTGCCTGCTGCAGTCCAATCCTCAGTTACCCCTCTGGAAAATGTCACTAGAGCTATTTTTTTTATCCTATAAGATTTATATCCAACCTTTAGTATAAACAGGTATGAGGAACGGGGTGTAAAGTTCACCCATCTTCTATAGAAATAGAGGATCCTCCGACCAGACGGGTGTCGTGTCTGATAGGCAACTGCCCGACGATTGATGTTGGGAAGTTATATATATGGTGATCGCGCGGTAAACTCAGCTTGCGCGATGCAAGATTTGCGTGACACGTCTTTGATGCGTAGTTCCCATTTGGCGTTGTAGATGCCGCTACAAGTACAGTATGTTTAAGTCCCATGTAATAGGGGCGAGCTTACTGCCATCAACCAGGCACAAATCCAGACTGGGCTGCTAATAATAATAATAATGTGAGCTCGGCTATCATTGTGCCGATTGTCGTAACGGCCAATGGCCTGATGGCCGAAAGCCTCGACCAACATCTCTCGAGGCTCTCGTTAGGCGGTTGGATCAAGGGCCTGATTCAGAAGGCAGTACTTCTCGATACGACTCGTATTGTGAGGAGGTTCCTATCTCTGCAGCCCTAACCACCGGTAGCTTGGACCCTGCTCCCGACACCGGCGGAACACTATTTTTTATATTTTTAAATGTTTTTTATACCCTTTTAAAAAAATGTATTTAAAAATGTATTTTATATGTTAGAAAAATAAATAAACGAATAATAATAACCCCACCGCCGTATCTCTACGTTGACGTCGTGGTGGGGCTTGCGCGCTCCGAACTCCAGGTCTGTGCCGGTAGAGTTATTTTTGCCGGAACAGGTCTGGGATGATGATGAGGAGCCAGACCAAGAGAGATACAGAAACCCGCAGGGCAGCATGTGGCGAGCTGTTGGGCAGTAGCGACCCCACGGACCCTATCTCCCGGGAGAAATCTGGTTCCTCATCTCTGGCTTGCCTTTATTGTCCGGCTGGAGTGAACACTGACGAGGAATAGAGCTCCCACCTCTTTCTTGCCTTTATTGGCCGGCTTGAGTGGAGATTCGCAAGAGCAAATGTGCTCGGAGGAAATAAGTATTCCAGTAAGATGCTGGTAGGAATCTTGACCGTACTTCCGGGATTGTCCTGATAGCCGTGGAATACCGCTCCACTCCTTATAAGCATCTCAGGACATGTTGCCCCCTTGTCGCTTCGACACTTTGTGCTAGCGACCGTTTTCGGGGGCCCATTATTGAGTGTGCAAGTCACCCCCTGCCATTTTACCTGTGTATTTTATATAAGATATTGGTCAGGCAGGGGCCATAGTATTTCCATAGTTCTAGATAACCAGTTCACTTAACCACCCAAACCCATAATCCAATATAATTGTTTCCATATCTTGCAATAGTCCTGCACTAACCGGGGGTTGTCCTTGGGTGCACTAGATTAGTGCGTACAGGGATAATCGTCGGTTAGTGCCTCGGGCCTCTGCGAGATGGCTTCGGCCCCTCGTACGCTTTCCAAAGGTCCGGGACCCTAGGGTCCCGAGAAATGTCAAAAACAAAAAAAATAATATATAATTTTTATGGTGTACAATAAAGAGTATTCTATCTATCTATCTATCTACCGAGACATTCCAGATGGAAAAACTCAATAACTTTTTTTCTTTAGTTTCTCCTACATACGAAATATTGTTTACATCTTAATACTAGCTGCGCGCCCCGGCTTCACACGGGTAGCACTAAGTACTTAAATACGGCGCACCTACCTACCCCACCCTCCCTACCTACCCTACTCTACCTACCCTACCCTACCTATCATACTTACCCTACCTACCCTACTCGGTCCAGCCGTTCTTGAGTTATGAATAGTGTAACTAACACAACTTTCTTTTTTATAGTATGTAGATGTGCCATTAAGTTAAAACTTTCGCGGAGGTTGCTTGGCAAACCCATGAAAACAAAACCTCTAAAGTACCTATACGGATGTTCATGTATAGTCCTCACTACCAAGCAATGCGAACTTTTAACAGGTTGCCATTGAAATTAAAACTAAAATTTACTCTAGCTCATTTAAGTCAAGACGCGTTCCTATTGGATAAGTTTCTGTATTCGATAAACAATGACATATTTAAAATATTTGATATTGGATATTGTGAGACTGGGTACTATTAGCCTGTAATGTTAGTGATTTTTTTATTGTATTGAATGTTTTATTTTCAATGTTATTGAATTTATTTTTATTTTTATTTCTGTAATTTATTGTATTATGTTATTAATGTGTTATTTTTATAGATTTAATGAAAGTGTTTTTATTTATTTATTTATGATTTCAAACACAATGTGATTGTTCCTGAAAAAATAGAAATATCATTTATTTGCTAAAAAACATGTTATAAAAGATGGTAATGTTAATAATACAAACAAACATGTTTTACGTAATAGATATGAATATGCGTGCAAATGTTACATGCATAACGAAACAATTCAGTCATCATGCGATTTTATGTTCCAGGAACTCCCTAACATTGTAAAAGCTAATGGCAGATAGCCATTTGTGTAATTAAATTTTGAACAATTTTGTATTTAATAGATATTTTCAATTCATTTGGTATTCTATTGTATACACTGGACACACATAAACTTGCAGCCTTAGGAGGACATCTAACACGAGCCTGTAAGGGTCGCGCCTGCTGCGAGAATTTAAATCGCTTGCTTTCGCAAACAATTCCTTATGCCTCCCACACAAACACACAAATTTCTCAAAAAAGGGACGGCAGCGGTAACAAATCAAGTATTGAATTGAATATACTATTTTATCTCTTATATAGGTACCAAGAGGTAGTTACTATGACATCCCAGAATAAGAGCAAATAATTTATCAATTCAGACAATTTTGCGAAAGTATAGAAATCCACGACATCATTTACCGAATTTTAGAAATAGATTTCTACATGATATTTCAAATTTGACCCGGAATTTATAAACAAAGACTCCTGTTAACAGATTCTGATTATTTGATAACATAGAAATATTTATTCAACATGATTTTACATGACACACGAAAGTAAACGTTAGGAATCCACATGATTGTGTGCAAATATTTTGGATACAACTTCGATCATCGATCGATCAAGGTTGAGATGCAGATATATACCAGTGACCTTGAGTGAAGTTAGCTTGCGTGTTCTGTACTGCCCCCCTAGCCAAGTTGCAAAGGATAAACGTGAACGCTTAGTAATCTCCAATAGATTTTCAACTTTATACCTAAGTGCATAAAGTTGAAAATCTATTAAAGACTACTGAGCGTTAGCGACCGGAACGAACGAAAACACTATGTAATCTTCAATAGATTTTCAACTTTATATCAAATAACATAAAGTTGAAAATCTATTAAAGACTACTGAGAGTTTACGTTTATAGTTTGTGACTTGGCTAGGGGCTGAGCTCAGGCAACGCAACTTACGTTCAGCCAGTAATAGGACACGCCCGTCCAGGAGCGCAGTCCAAAGTTAGACGCATTATTTATTTATTGTACATGTAAAATACGGGTATTCAGCTGCTTCTCGTCAGACTGGAAGCCGACCCCAACATAGTTGGGAAATGGCTAGGCAGGGAATACCTATGATTTCTTTTAGGTAAACAAGCTTTCCATTTTGGGCAAACTAAAGGTACCATTCTGTACCGGACTGCAGGTGGCTAATGCAGGCGACGTCATGTCGCTGCCGTCATGATTCCGAACCCGACCGCAGGCTGCAGCAGCCCGTATTCCAGTCGGTAGATAGAAGATAGAAAAACAGGTTACTTCACACGAGCGTTGGCGGCACTACAGAGGGGCCCAAGTCTGCTATTTTTATAAATTCGTCATTCCAACACGATCCCATTGTCATTTTGCTAAAAGTTCGTAATCTGCTAAATTCATAATGATCGACATCATTGGTTGATTATTGTATTCCACAAACACGATACTCGTAACGAATTAAAAGAAATGATTGCACAATGACGTTCTCATGGTAGGTCACTGATCAAAGGAACTGTCAAAATTTTAGCAGATTACCGCCTAAGTCAGTCATTCATTTGTCATTATGTACGAGATTACCAATAGATGCCATTTCTTTCAATGGAGTGTCAGTGGTTGACCATTGGAAAGTCATAATGACGCCAATATGTTAGTAGATTACCAAACTTGTCAAAATCAACAATTATGAAATCAATGATAGACCATTCTGACACTATTGTAATAGCAGACTTGAGGCCCTGGTCTGCGGTTGGGCTGCATGTGTCGCCTGTCGCTCGCCCGTAGCTGCCAACGACGTGTCGCTAGCTACGGAAGGTATTTCATAGAAATTCATGGAAACCAGTCGTGTCACGACGACACGTCGCCTGCAGTTGCCGCCTGCGGTCCTGTACGGTATGGTACCTTTTTAGGGGTATGAGGAACAGGGTGTAAAGTTCACTCATCCACCATAGAAAAGGGAGGATCCTCCAACCAGACGGGTGTTGTGTCTGGCGGGACGACTGCCCGACTGTTGATGTCGGATAGTCTTATACAATGTCGTTCACGCGGTAAACTCTAATTGCGCGATGCAGGATTTGTGTGACGTCATGTCTTTGATGCGTAGTTCGTATGTGGTGGTGTAACCGCTACACCTTAAAGGATCATGCAATATGACGAAACGAGTTAATCTCGTTGCAAAATCGTAATTAAACGTTGCAGTCATTAAAAATAAGCTTATCTTTAAAGTTGTTAAAAGTAATGGTTCACTTTATTTAAGTATTTCATCTCGTAAAAGTAGGCATCATGATATCCCTGAGTTTAAGATAGCAGGGCCGGGTCTCGACATAGATAGCGAAGTCCTAATGGCGTCCCTAGACGGTCAAAATTGCTTGACAAGCACGAAAAAATCACATGCTTGTCAAGCAGTTTGCGCGCGTCTAGGGACGCCATTACGACTTTGCGACCGAATTCGGTTACATATATAGTGCTTGACATATATAGCGATCGCTATATATGTCAAGACTGCAGACCCAGACCGTCAATTCCGTAGATATCTCACCGTGAAAACTTAGTTGAACGGCCTAGCGGATCCAGGATTGTGGCTTGGGAGGGGCTTGTCCCCCAGGGTAGGTTTTTAGCAAAGTAAACACTTCAAACACATAAAATTTTACAAGCCTCCTTGAATTACTTTTCGCAAATTCCTCAATGACTTCGTTAGGTTGTAGACTACCAGAGATATCTCGGTGAATAGACATAGCGGCTAAAACGGGCCGCGTGAGGACAACTTTTGTCACGTAAACAAAAAATGTCATATAGAAGGGGACTTTGGGGCCCCTTAGCCCCGTCTGTCCGCTACTGCTCTCTAGCATAAGGTGGGATAATAGCTCACTTCACCTATGTTTACACGATAGCACTACTGCAGCTAGGGATTAACACTATTGACAGTTCACTTCACCTTCACCTCCGACTCACGACACCCTATGCACGACAGCATCCTTGCGCCACAAAGGCTGAAAAGCCGAAACAACTTTTTAAAGTGTGTTGTCCCGCTCACAGGCGAACGATCGGAAGAAAGACTGAAGCTGTGGCGAGCCGGTACTTTCTTACCAAACCCAATTGTTCCACCCGCTGAAGACCTCCCGCCTGGACATGAGTTACCTTGGGTAACCTGGAAGTCTTTAAACAGACTCCGGGCCCAGGTCGGCCGAAGCAAGGAAAACTTGTTCAGGTGGAGATTCATAGTCGACTCCGCCTTGGAGTGTAAATGTGGTGCTGTTCCACAAACGACGGGACACTTAATATCGTGTCCTGCGTGTCCTGTCAGGTTACAGGAACTAATGGACGTTGGTGATGGCGCCAAACAAGTCGCTGAATTCTAAGAAGAAGAAGACCACTGCTCTCAAAACGGTACAGAAAAAGTAGAAACCATCGTGAGGAAACCGGCATGTCCTAGAAACAAAAATCTAAGAAATGTGACATCTACCAACACGCATTGGGCGCGTGTAGTGGATTACCATACCATTTTATTTATTTCCTTACACAGCACTAAATAATGATCTATTATTGTTTTTAAACCAAATATCTAATCGAGTTTAATAAAAAATAAAAAACATAAAAATATCTATTTTTAGTTAAATATAAAACACACCATAAAACTTATTTACATCCGTAAGACGTCCGTTCTCGTAACATAAGGTCTAGTTGAAAACCAGCGTCAGACACTAGGTGTCTGGCGTTTATGCTGAACTGGCCCTATTTGGCGCAGCCGTGAGGCACACAGGAGTATTTTAAGTTGTTTCTGTTTTTTTTTTGTTTTTGTGTGAATATTGTGTGCCTTAACCTGAGTCAAATTTTTTTTTTTCTTTTTCTTAATTTATAGCCTGCTCCCTCTCACAGAGGAGCCTGTGTCCCAGTAGGGAGGATATTGAAGCCTGATTATGCTATCCTATGCCACTCAACGGACGTGGACGTAAACGATATTAACGTCACGTTAGAAATTATAAAGCGCGCAGTATGCCCCACTTACGAGAGGAGAAAAGTTCTTAGATTTTTCTTTTTCTGTATTAGACAAGGCCTTTTCCTTTCAGAAGAAGAGGTTTTTGCTCTTCAGTGTGAAATAAAACAGTATATTTATTATGTAGTTTAATAAAATAAAAATAAAATATGTCCTGGACCTTAGGAAAGTGTACGAGGGGCCGAACCCAACTCGCAGACGCCCGTTAGACGTGTTTAATGAAGCGAGGCACTAACCGACTATTATCCCTGTACGCGCCATGCTAGTGCACCCAAGGACAGCCCCCGGTTGGTGCAGGACTATTGCAGGATATGGAAACAAAGATATTGGATTGTGGGTTTGGGTGGCTAAGTGAACTGGTTATCTAGACCTATGGAAAGACTGTGGCCCCTGCCTGACCAATATCTTATATAAAATACACAGGTAAAATGGCAGGGGGTGACTTGCACACTCAATGTGTCTCGAAACAAAGTGTCGTAGCGACAAGGGGGCAACATGTCCTGAGGTGCTTATTAGGAGTGGAGCGGTATTCCATTTTTAATTATTTATGTTTTTATTTTTCGCTTTTTAATTGGGGTACCTACCCCACACAGATTCTAATACCACTATCTGCTATGTAAATAACAGTGACAGGGACTTATAGCATCATCAATATAGACTAACTGGGAAAGATACATATTATTGAAGCTAACTCAAAAACTACCCAAGCAAAGTTAATAAAATTTATATGAAACTACCTCTGAAGTAGGACCTACCAATCAAAAAACAAATCATCGAAATCATTTCATAATTGCCGGAGTAATCGCGTAACAAACCGAACAAATAAAATAAAATAACATACAGTCGAATTCAGACCCTCCTCCTTTTTGAAGTGGGTTAAAAAAAATAAAAAAAATGTGGTTCGCCGGTGTCAGAAGCAGGGTCCAAGCTACCAGTGGGTAGGGCTGCAGAGTCAGAAACCTTCTCACAATGTGAGCCGTAACAAGGAGCAGGCACCTACTGCCTTTTAGATCATGCCATGTCTATTATTATCTATAATTAATATGATATATAATTATGAATTACTGACTGTCTCGTTGGTCTAGTGGTCGCAAGCGCTACTGCTGAGCATGAGGTCCTGGGTTCGATTCCCAGGTTGGGCAAAGTGTTATTGGGTTTTTCCAATACGAATTTCTCAGTAGTAGCCCGGAATCTGGAATTGTGGACGGTTGATGGCAATAGGCTCGCCCCCTATTACATGGGACTTAAAAAACATAACTGGCGAAATGTGGGTGTACTACAGGTACACCTCTGCCCAACCCTTCGGGGAAACAAGGCGTGAAGTTATGTAATTATGAATTATAATATTATAAAGAGGTAAAATTTGCTCGTTTGTTAGTAAGTTTGTATGTAGGCGGTAATCTCCGGAACTACTAGTCGGATTTGTAAAATTGTTTTTGCATTGTATAGTCCAATTCTTGAGGAAGGTTATAGGCTCGGACGAAGTCGCGGGAAGAAGCTAGTTATTAATAAATCAATAAACACATTATTTATAAAAGATTTTGGAATCCACAATCGTTACTTAAGGCCATTGCCTTTCTATACGTAATCGTAAATACACTTATTACTCACGAAAGAAGCAGTTAGCCTCGGAGACTGGTTACTGGGTTTAAAGGTCTTCGCACACTATGTGACACCACTCATCTACTAAACGCTTTCAAGGATACTAAACACCCTTAAACGTCATAGCAAAGCAATTTACTAAATAAAAATCTTAAATTCACAGACAGACAACGCACAGCCTCAACCACGCGTTATTTTGGCGTGTGTTCAAAATCCGAACTTACACCGCCATCTTGTTTTTTTAATACATTAAAGTGGAAAATCCTAAAACATATGCACAAAAATTTTACCAACAGCGCTACCCTTTCTACGTCATTCGAGCGCCAAAAGATGAAATTTTGCACAAAAGTTCCATAATAAGGTAATAAATATAAAGAAGGTACCTAAGCATTATGGAAAGATATTTGCAATTCATCACCCAAAATAGGGGATATAATGATTAGTTTTGTAAGTTCACGTTGAGAACTTTCTTGTCCGTTCTTCTCCATAGGAACCTACTACGCTTTGGAATGGGCAACTAGCTTCATCTTTCTGACTGAGGGACACACACCATTTACAGCCACTTTTGAATTGCCCAATGAGCCGACTAGGACTCCTTGACAATTCCAAAATTCAAATTCAATATAAATTCAAAAGTCATTCAAACTAGGCTGAGAATCAGCACTTTTCGAACGTCAAAATTGCATAAGACAGTCCCCCAAAAACACCCTTCCCGTAACAACAGAACAATTCACTCATTCCGCAATCTGTCATCACAATCTTACCTTTACAAAAGGCTTCAAAAGGGCCAGTAAATGGTTTAATAATTGAAATAAAAGCATTGATTATTCGTTGAATCGAGTTGGTTTGGTATGCGTCGGCCATTACCAACTCGTGATAAATCGTCATCCAAATATTCTTTTAAAATCGATCTCGTTATCGTAAGAGGTTGTTATTGCTAAAGTTAATGATTTAAATTATATGTTGTACTTTGGTTTAGCGTAAATTGTTTATTCGGTATTTATTTTTTGTCGATTTAGATAGGATATGTGGTAATCGAAAAAATTTGTTCGGGAATGAGCATGTGCGTGATTAAGGATGATAGGCTGAAAAATGATGTGATGGGACAATTAGGCAATGGTGCGGTTTAAAAGAAGACGTACGTAGTGAAATTTTATTTAAAGAGTAGGTATGATTAGATGGTTTGGTCATGTTGAGAGGATGAATGAAAGGCGATACCAAAAGGTATTTAATACAAGGCACATCTGACTGGAAACACCGGGAGACTCAAACTCAAAGCATTTATTTCAAATAAACCAATTACAGGCACTTTTAAATTTTCAAGGAGTCGGTCAGTCAGAAAGATGAAGCTAGTTGCCCATTCCAAAGCGTAGTAGGTACCTATGGAGAAGAACGGGCAAGAAACTCCACGGACACTCTTTTAAATTAAAATATGGTTACAAAATATTGGTTACATCATTCATGTTGAAGTTATACATGAGAAAACGATGCAAAACATTAGAAGGGTCCGTAATGGAAATAAAAAAAAACAATTCAAAAATTAAATTAAATTCAAATAAGCCGCTGCAGCTAACGAGTTGACCAGTCCCCCCAACTGACGGCGCCCGTTCACGAACATGATGCATGGATTAGCACCATTCAGCTCAACCATTTTAAAGGGAGGGGCAAATCCAACACACGCGCCAACATCAGCGAGACATTAGAGTGAGCATGACATACTCTCAGCCGCCAGGGCACATTCAAGTCAATGAAAGACATACGCAGTACCTAAATGATAGCTTTATAGTCGGTACATAATAGTCACACATAGAGAGGACGCCCTAAAATGACATATTGTGACCTAATTGGTGATGTTAGCAGCAGCAGTGATAGCCTAGTGGTGTGACCGTCGGACTGCCAAGTCATAGATCTCGAGTTCAAACCCAAGGCACACACCTTGACTTTTCGGATTTATGTGCGGATTGTATAATTATCACTTGCTTCTAAAACGGTGAAGGAAAACATCGTGAGGAAACCGGCATGCCTGAGAGATATTTCTTGACGGGATGTGAAGCCAAGTCAGAGGCCATTTGGGCGGCTTTATAACTCTGACACCAGGTTAGTCATTAACCACTCGAAAAGAAGATTGGTGATGTTCTTCAGAAAGGTCAGGAGCGTAGTACTCGCAACCGGCGTGCGTGTATGACCAGATGTATGATCGTAAACGAGGCTCACGAATCGGACAGGGTTTCTTTAAACATGTTGTATAATCTATATAAATATACGGAAGTATTGTTGCGAAATGAATAACACATACCTACATACATATCAATATTCATAACAATATGTGTGCTGTATGTACGTCACACAGTCACGGTCGCAACCTACCACACTACTCTCACTATTACTATTAATAATACGCTACATTATTATTAATCTTATTTTTCAAATATGACCTTGTTGATTTGGGAGGTTAGGCTGCGGTTTTCACGGTCAATTTAAAGATGGATGATCATTCTGTGAGTAGTGGTGGCCCGCCTCGACTTACGAGTTGAAGATCGCGGGTTCAAACCCACCCCAGGCAGGTGCTTTTCTTTGTGTAAATAATTTCATCATCTTAAACTCAAACTCAAAGCATTTATTACAATTAAACCATTTACAGGCACTTTTGAATTGTCCATTCCAAAGCGTAGTAGGATACCTATGGAGAAGAACGAGCAAGAAACTCCACGGACACTCTTTTAATTGATGATTTCCCAGTCAAAAAAAAAAGTATAGATGTACCATCGGAGAAGTTCATATCTATACACCGTAAGGACTATTTCTGCTTGCAGCGCTCGGCCGCTATAGAACCGGGGCGCTAACAGATGTGGTAATCGTGGTCATGGGATTTTGTTTAGATATGAAGTTCTTTTATAGTACACGATAGTACATAACATAATCAGTTTGTAACGTCCCCGCTGCTAGGACACAGGCCTCCTCCCTGTGAGAGGGAGTGGGCCGTAATCCACCACGCGGGCCCAGTGCGGGTTGGTAGGTGTCACCTGTCTTCGAATTTTTGGTTCTAGGACATGCCGGTTTCCTCACGATGTTGAGAGCAGTGATATGAGTATGTCATGCTCACTCAAATGTCTCGCTGATGGTGGCGCGTGTGTTGGATCATTTAGCTCCCTTCAAAATGGTTGAGCTGAATGGTGCTGATCCATGCGTCATGTTCGTGAACGGGCGCTGTCAGTTGGGACTGGTCATCTCTTAGCCGCCATGGCTTATTTTAATTTATTTTAAGTTTTTGAATGATTCTTTATTTTTTTCTTTTTATTACGGCCGCTTTTACGAACGTGCACGTCTTTCTACATTGTTCTCACATGCATAATTTCAATGATGTAACCAATATTTTGTATCAAATTTTTGATATGGCGGTGCGGTGACTCGCATGCGGGACAGATGTATTTCGCCGGTTAAAAAAAACATATGCATGCTTGTAAGTTTTGAGTATGAATGTCGATGGCTATAAGAGTAGGGAAGACCAAAGAATCGATGGATGGACTGTGTGAAAGAAGTTATGTCTGGCCAGAAAGGTGGTGACTTATTAGGCCGTTTCCTCATTGGTCAGTGCGGTATCGTTTCGGTATATATTCTCGGTATACCGAAACCATACGATATAGGTATGTTGAAACTGTTGGTACTCCTCGTCACTGGTCCATAGGGGTTCATTAAAAAACCAGCGTCAGACAGCATTTGAAATGAACCTTTTTGGCGCAGCCGTGAGGAACTCACTATTATTGCTATAAGATTATTTTCAAATTGAAATTCAAATATTTTAATTCAGATACAAAAATCCATAATTATAGTGTTAGTAGTAGTATAACTTAACCTAATGTTAGTATTAAATTAGTAATAATAAACAACAGATGCACCATTGAGCTGTTCGTTCACACATTCAGGATGCCATTGGAGAAGGAGCGCAACCGCGCCATCATGGAAGCGCATCGCTTCCGCATGATGGAGGCGAACCCGTCGACGCACGCTTCCGCGAACATCCCTGACGCGCTACATCGCCACGGTAACCCCAAAAGCACCCTGAATGCGTTATTGTACTGTACGCGCAGGTCGCTGTATGCCCACTGGGTATACTTGGTCTACAGGCTGCACGTGTAAAACGACTGGCAGAAGGCCTTAAAAAGCGTTATCTTAACAGAATAAGTACAGCGTGTAAACCTGCGGGCCAGCATGTTGCAACGGACAGCCAGCGACCTGCGCTCCCTGTCTATCAAACTCAAACTCAAAGCATTTATTTCAATTAAACCATTTACAGGCACTTTTGAATTGTCAAGGGGTCGGTCAGTCAAAAATATGAAGCTAGTTGCCCATTCCAAAGCGTAGTAGGTACCTATGGAGAAGAACGGGCAAGAAACTCCACGGATACTCTTTTAAATAAAATAAAAAATTGATACAAAATATTGGTTACATCATTCATTTTAAAATTATGCATGTGAGAACAATGTAATAAGACGTGCACGTTCGTAAAAGCGTCCGTAATAAAAAGAAGAAAAAAAGAATCATTCAAAAACTTAAAATAAATTAAAATAAGCCATGGCAGCTAAGAGATGACCAGTCCCAACTGACGGCGCATTGTCAGCATTGTCTTTTCACTTTTTATTTTGTTATTAGTGTTTCACGAACTGTGTCCAAATAATAATTATTTTTTCATTCTTTTTTTATTTACGGATCTGTCGTTATGTGTTCGGTATAGTTTAACTGCAGTACCGCTTAATTCATTGAAATATAGGCGCTCGGTAAGCTTTCGGTAGCAAGTATACTGAGCATGCTCTAAAACGCGTGACGTGAGCGGGTACCGCACTGGATGTTTCTACCGAGACTCGGTAAACTGAAACGATCACGCCGCTCTCGCGTATACCAACCCAATCAGGAAACGTTCATTGAAATATAGCCGCTCGGTAAACTTTCGGTACTGAGTAGTATACCGAGCATGCTGATCCCGCACCGCTGACGTACCGGCCAGTGTGGAAAGAGCCTTAAAAGAAAGATAATGTACGTTCATTTACGATAAACATGACGCAAAGAAAGAACAAGTTGGAAGAAATATGCGTCACATCCACGCAAAACGGCCATCACTCAGCATAATGCTGGGTCCCTATGTGAGCCCCAGCGCTGGTGCACAGCGATAGCCGGACGGCGGCGTTCTCTTCTGAGATAACAACTGATATCTATTAATGGAAGAAAAATATTATGCTGATGCTGAGTTAACCACAAATAATTAGGAGGTAGGAGAAAGAGTAGGTAACCTACTTTGCTTTCAGATCATAATTTATTAAATAGTTCAAGAAGACTTCTCCATAGTTATTTAGATATTGTAGAACCCAGAAAAAACAACAATTAAAAAAATAGAGGCGCAAGCGCGACCACTTGCGATCCCGATGTGACGTCATAGGCAAATTATATCCCGCCTTAAAATTGGTATAAATACGAACTATCTTTTGAATGCTCAACCGTCCTCTCCGATCCAGATGATCCCACCACTCTCCTCCAGGAGAGCAGTAGGGCCACCAGTACAGTGCACAAAAACACCCGACACCCGTCGCGTCGTACCGACCTCGCCGCCGAGGTCCTCCGCGATCACGACCCTCCCGAGTAAATAATACTCCCCCCCGACCTTTGTCCGATGAAGCGCCAGCCCGCGCCGCAGCTGAGCGCGTAGCTTTAAATTCCCCGCATAATAATAATGATATATCCTTGATCCAGCCTGTCCCTTCTTGCTGTCCTCCACTCAGCGACGCCCTAAGCCGAGGTTCGTACCCCACAGGGGGTGCTCTTAGCGAGCGTTCGCCTAATTTTAATTAATAAAGAGAAGAATAGTTTTGCTCCTGGCTGGAGGCTTTGAGTGTAGTGCTTAAGGCAGCCACAGGATTGTTCGGTTGAGCAGTAAATACCTTAGTGGTATACCTGCGAGATGCCATAGTAAAAAAAAAAAAAAAAGAATGCTCAACCATTACTCTAGACCTAAAAGTCTCGTAGATATTAGTGGTTGAAATCTTACATGTTTTTTCGGTCAGAAATATTGCACTTACCACCAGTAAGTACACCGAGCGAAAAGACGTTTTCACGTCAATACAAAAAAAAAAACCTTGTTGAAAAAGGTTGACATTTTACCAAAGGGCTCCTTATAAAGACCGTTCACTATAACTTGTCCCTTGCCGTCATGTTGGCACCATTGCTTGTCAAGCGTCAAGCCTAGTTTGAATACAATAGAGTTCAAAATGGCGTCTGACTGAACAGTGCTACCAATCGCGTCACGGGACAAGTTAAAATGAACGCTGTAGCCATGGCATTGCCTTTCAATTCAATGAAAGACAGGACGAAAATAATATCACTTCAGAACAACCGACTTGAAACTGTATCATGGCCTGCCAAAAAAGGAAAAAGAAACAATAACAAAAAAACGACAACCATTTTTGCTTACGTATAAAAAAGCAATAAAATCTTTTTGCTTACGCCGCTCAAAAGAGTTCTACATTCAAAATCATTAAACAGCAATATAATAAGCAATATCGATACTGGAAATATGAAATGACGTAAGGGACAAAACTAAGGTTTTCAGAAGAGCAAAAATAAGATAGTTTTCTTACAAAACTGTCTATAATTTTTTAACTATATGTTTTACGTAAAAAGTGTCTAGGACAAAGTTTCTTAGATTTATTCATTCTTTGAAGCTAAAATAGCAAACAATCAATAAAGCCTATAGTTTTAAAGATAGCATGTCCCTTACGTTAAATAATAATTAATAAGGGTGATATAAGTTAATAAAAAATTTGATGTAAGTGAACAGCATTGATGTATGGGACATTAAAGGAAATAAACATTTAGAGTTTTTCAAAGTAAAGTTCTCTTAATGGTGTACTCTATAATGCTAATGCTGTTACCAAATTTAAAAAAATAATAATTATACATTCGTGACCTACTATGCCTATGCCATATAGTTTAAAAGTATTTACTGACATAGAATGATAAAAAATAAACGAATAAAATAGATCAAAACTTTTATTTGTACTCACTAATCCTCTTTTATAAACGCAATTTACTCTCATAATATATGTCAAGTACATCATAATAATTAAGTTCTGTTTTAAGTCACAATAAAAAATAGCTATTATGGTTTACTAAACTTAGACTTATTGTCTAAAGAGAAAATAAAATTCACAGTAAAAAAAAAAACAAAATCAACAAATCAGTATTTTATGTAAATAATAATCATTAAACAAAAAAACAAATTAACTTCTTCCTCAACAGAAACCCTACAGATAAATTGAAAAAGTCTCAAAAATTTGTCATTATCTTTATCAGTTTCATCATCACTGGTGTCATTAAGGCTGCAGTCTCGCAAAATGCACTCGCGGCGAATTATTTGCGCAACTTTGTGTTTTTATTTTTAACATAATAATGAAATAATATGGAATATTTTTATTACACATAAATAACCATAATATAAGTAATAGCTAGTTATTTTTTGTAAGTTCATCTAGGTGGATTAAGTTAGGTAAATCAAGTGTTAAATACAGCTCTTTCGCGCCCAACATCATTTCGAGTTCTGTTTGTGCACTTAGATTATGGCAATGAAGAATTAATTTACAAATCTGTTCAGCGCATAATTAGCTCAACATTCTCGTCTTCAAAATGCGCTGATTAGTTTTTTCTAATTATGTTTCATTTTCTTAATTCAGAGGCCACAGTTTCATCAAAATTCTCTGTTTTTATCTCCTAATAAATGGTTTGTTCCATAATAACTATGCATCGTATTTATGTAATAATTAGATTATTTTAAAGCGAAGAGTTCAATAAGCAAATACTAAAAAAAATAGCACCTAAATCACATTACACTAACAATAATGTTAATCTCAAAAGACCTCCAAAAAACAAGGAATTTCTCCCTCAATTCTTGTTTATAAACTCGGTTTTTGGAGGTCTTTTGAGATTAACATTATTGTTAGTGTAATGTGATTTAGGTGCTATTTTTTTTAGTATTTGCTTATTGAACTCTTCGCTTTAAAATAATCTAATTATTACATAAATACGATGCATAGTTATTATGGAACAAACCATTTATTAGGAGATAAAAACAGAGAATTTTGATGAAACTGTGGCCTCTGAATTAAGAAAATGAAACATAATTAGAAAAAACTAATCAGCGCATTTTGAAGACGAGAATGTTGAGCTAATTATGCGCTGAACAGATTTGTAAATTAATTCTTCATTGCCATAATCTAAGTGCACAAACAGAACTCGAAATGATGTTGGGCGCGAAAGAGCTGTATTTAACACTTGATTTACCTAACTTAATCCACCTAGATGAACTTACAAAAAATAACTAGCTATTACTTATATTATGGTTATTTATGTGTAATAAAAATATTCCATATTATTTCATTATTATGTTAAAAATAAAAACACAAAGTTGCGCAAATAATTCGCCGCGAGTGCATTTTGCGAGACTGCAGCCTTAAGCTTATCTTTTGTTTTACTCTTATTAGGAAGATTCAAATATTCATTGTGAAACCTATTTGGAATTAGACCATTGTCACATAATTTTTTGAGAACTTTGGAACTGAAATTAGTAGTATTTCCTTATACAGAAATGTTAAGCTGTCTATGCTACTGGGCACAGCCAGATTACTGCTACTTTCTAATTCGGGTTGATCAATCTTTGCAATGCCCTTGCCATTCCCTTTACCCTTCACTATCCTTCTTCCAGTTTGCATTTCTTTGCAAAGTTCTATTTTGTAAGTTGTGCCAGCCTCTAAAATCATATATTTTACTTAAACTATCTTTAAGTTCGATTTTAGAAATGTACATACTCGAATTTTCTTGAAATGCCGGTCTTTGTTTTTGAGAGTAGCAGGAGTAAAAACTGATTCAGCAAAATCATTGAAGTCAAAGAAATCCTGATATCCTAACACATTCACTCGATAAGCATGAGGTCTTTTTCTGGCTGATTCCATAAATTATGAAATGACATTAAATAAAATTGTTTATTCTGTAAATAGGATATTGGAATAACTTTTACACGCAACCTTAAAAAAAAAAATTGCTAGAGAGCTCGGCATTTCCTATTTGACTACTCTGAGAAGGCCGAAACAAACTCAGAGGTCACAGTCTTTTTAAAAGTCCAGACATAATCTAGGTCAGGCCTTATGAGGACCATGTAGATTAGTCCACATAGAACCACACAGATTTGAGTGGACCTGTCCTGTCAGTGCAAACATTTGTCAGTAATCGTGGAGCTCAACTCAGAACTTAAGGAGCTCAACTCGACGAACAATATGAAAGAAAGGACATTTAGGTAGGCCGCAAAAACTACTCAAACTGCCAGACCATCATTAAAACTAACTGAGAAAAAAAAAACACATAGTCCTCACATTCACAAAAATTTAAATAATATAATACTTTACAAAGTAATCATGTCATTTTGTATGTTATATTCAACATGTCAATGTTTATATAAAACTGGTATATTTTTATGATTTTACTGAATAATTAGGTATAATATTAATTTTTATGCTTTTATTTATTTATTTATTTAATACTTCAAGCACAGAAATGTACAGAGGCGGACTTAATGCTATAGGCATTTTCTACCAGTCAACCTTTGGGTGATGCAGAGACAAACAGTGGTAGGTGCAATAACGAGAAACTGAGGAATATATTTAAAGTAGTTATAAAGATACGCTTATATCTATAACAAACTATAAAAATAATATCTATGCCTAATCTTATACTTATATAAATATAAGCACAAATAAATATATATAAATACACGAATATACTAAAACAAATAAGACAAACAAAGGGAAAACATTACCGTTGTGATGATACTGCCAGCTTCTTACGAATATGCTCGCGAACTTATTTTATCACAAGGCTTAGCAGAGCGAGCAGCTCAATCCCAAGCTTGGCCAGTGGGAAGGTCCCCAAACAATCAGATTTTTTATTCTCCTTTCAATGATAGCATGCATGCTATCTACGGGCATGTATGTATGGCCAGCTAATAAGTAATTTAATTTTAAAAAGTGTCCAGTATGATTATGATAATTTGAGTCACAATTTAATGTAAGGGACGTGGTATGTGTACCTTCTTATGGAACACTAATGTATAAGACAATACAAAAACATCTCAAATTATGGAATAACTTATGTGACCTGTAAGTACCAAATACTGTGACTATAGAGACTTACATTAGTTTTTATAAAAATATTAATTTAAAATGTCATTTACAGCCAGTTTCTAGAAAAAAAAAGGTTTAGGCCTACGGAAAATATGTGATGTAAGGGACATTTTTTTTGAGATAGCGATATTTTAAATATACCAATCGATAGAGCAAGAAATTTCGAACCCAACGATATATATAACCCATTTTCGACAAAATGTCCCTTACGTTATTTCATATTTCCAGTATCGATATAGGAAGAAATAAACTTATTTTGTAAACAGAAACAATTTATGAAAATATTAATTATTCAAAAGTTCTGAGTCATGATGCTGGTATAGCCACAAAATAGTTAGGTACAGAAAGTCTACTCCATATACAATGCATGTACAGACTGACACACATATTTACAGGGTAGTCAGGGTAGGTAGGGTAGGTAGGGTAGTTAGGGTAGGTAGGGTAGGTAGAGTAGGGTAGGTAGGTAGGGTAGGTAGGTAGGGTAGGTAGGTAGGGTAGGTAGGGTAGGTATGGTAGGTAGGGTAGGGTAGGTAGAGTAGGGTAGGTAGGGTAGGTAGAGTAGGTAGGAAAGGTTGGGAAAGTAGGGTAGGTAGGTGCGCTGTAGATAAGTACTTGGGTGCTGTAGCTTGTAGTGCCACTTACAAATTGAGTGCTTTGATTTGATTATTCTAGTATTTAAACCTGAAATTCTAATTTTAAATCACCATAAAGATAATGTTTCTCATTTGACAATTTTGAGGTTAATATGCCCTCAAAATATAACCAGTTAAATAGTTATATATAACTTCTATTTCCGTCGATGATTTTGCAACTAAAATTTAATAATGTTAAGTATTCAAATAATAATTGCTGGAAAAAGTGGTGAGATATAAAGTTGAAACCTTCTAAATACAGATGAATGTGTTACTAATTCCGTTTAGTTGAGATAATGCGTTAGAATTTAACCTGAACAAGGGTTGTTTATACTTTGATCAAATACTTTCGGAACAGACATTATGTGAGTGTGACCCTGTTTTCGCTCGTTCGGAACCGATTTTTTGTATCATACTTTGAAAATGATACAAAATGACGCAAAATACTATCTGGTTTTTAATTAAATTTTATTACTTATCGAATCTTTTTTGGGTACTACCTAAGTCTTTTTTAATGAATTACGCACACACATTTTTTAGGGTTCCGTAGTCAACTAGGAACCCTTATAGTTTCCCCATGTCTGTCTGTCCGTCCATCCGTCCATCCGTCCGTCCTCGCTTAATCTCTGTGACCGTTAGCACTAGAAAGCTGAAATTTGGTACCAATATGTATATCAATCACGCCGACAAAGTGGTAAAATAAAAATTGGAAAAAAATGTTTTATTAGGGTAGCCCCCCTATATGTAAAGTGGGAAGTGATTTTTTTTTTTCATTTCAACCCTAACGTGTGATATATTGTTGGAAAGGTATTTAAAAATGAATAGGTGTTTACTAAAATCATTTTTTGATAATGTCAACAATTTCGGAACTATCGTTCCAAAAGTTAAAAATAATGTGCCCCCCCTGTCTAACTTTTGAACCATAAGTTTTGAAAATATGAAACAAATCTGAAAAGTAGAACTTTATAAGGACTTTCTAGGAAAAACTCGAAACTTGATGGAAACAACAGTTTTTGTACAAAAATGACAAAAAGTTGTACAAAATAATTTCTGGACTAAGTTTGTAGTATAATCGTATATGCAAGCAGGAACACTTATTGTGACGGACGGGAAACTACGGAACCCTACACTGAGCGTGGCCCGACACGCTCTGTCAGCTACAAACTTGACCTACGATCTGTACAATTTTTTCTCGTTAATCTAATTTAATAAATGTTATAAAAAAAACATTCGCGCACTCATTACTCCAAAACTGCTGAAGCAGTTTTAAGGAGATTCGATTTTTTAGGGTTCCTAGCTCAAATAGTTCCATCGGGACCTTATTTTGGCAGGGCTGTATATTTTGAACCGATATATTATAGTTAGGCACATGAAAATTTCAATGAAAAAAAAAATAAAGGAAATAAAGTCCCCCATACAAGAAACGCGTATATTTCGCCGTTTTTTAACCTAGAGTTAAAAAAAAAAACAATTCAAAAATTAAAATAAATTCAAATAAGTTGTGGCAGATAAGAGATGACCAGTCTCAACTGACGGCGCTCATTCACGAACATGACAATCTAAATTCGTTCAGCCAAGAAAGCGTAACAACAAACAAATAAATTCAATTTCGCATTTATAATATTAGTTAGGATTAGGATGTACAGGCATCAAACCCGACCCCCAAACAGAGACCAATAGCTGAGCCAATGCATTGTGC
The DNA here is from genome assembly GCA_963853775.1 of Xanthia togata. NCBI lineage: Eukaryota > Metazoa > Arthropoda > Insecta > Lepidoptera > Noctuidae > Xanthia > Xanthia togata. Next base: position 3,971,406 of record OY970817.1, on the reverse strand, counting down.
CAATCAAACCATTAAATAATCAGACCGATTGCGCACTGCGCACGCGCCGATGTCAGCTACAAACTTGACCTACGATCTGTACAATTTTTTCTCGTTAATCTAATTTAATAAATGTTATAAAAAAAACATTCGCGCACTCATTACTCCAAAACTGCTGAAGCAGTTTTAAGGAGATTCGATTTTTTAGGGTTCCTAGCTCAAATAGTTCCATCGGGACCTTATTTTGGCAGGGCTGTATATTTTGAACCGATATATTATAGTTAGGCACATGAAAATTTCAATGAAAAAAAAAATAAAGGAAATAAAGTCCCCCATACAAGAAACGCGTATATTTCGCCGTTTTTTAACCTAGAGTTAAAAAAAAAAACAATTCAAAAATTAAAATAAATTCAAATAAGTTGTGGCAGATAAGAGATGACCAGTCGGTACTGACGGCGCCCGTTCACGAACATGACGCATGGATCAGCACCGTTAAGCTCAACCATTTTGAAGGGAACTTAACGATCCAACACACGCGCCACCACCACGTTACACGTTACACACTTTCGTCCCTTTTCACGAAATCACTCACAAAGCGAGATGAAAGATGTTAAACATAAAAAAATTGTGTGCCAATTCAACTCGCACTTAGCCGTTTTTTTTTTGTTAGTGTTATGATTCATAATTAATTTGGTGTTATTCAGACGAATCGCATTGTTGTTGTGTTTTATTTTTTTCACCTTGTCTGGTTAGCGTGACAGTTGGATTTATAAAAACAATGCCGGAGTGATTCTATAATGCTCTATGGTTTATACTGTTCCGGGTAAGGGACTTCCGGAGTTAATAATCGTGTACGGCAGAGCGTGGCCCGGAACTCTGTGGGCCTGGTGTATCTTTATAAAAATACATAAAATTGAAGTGTCTTGAGTATTATTTTTAGATTCAAGAAAAAACTGTCCAGGTGCGAGTAGAACTCGCACACATAGGTTTCTTTACCTCCCTACGTTACTTACCAAAAAAAAGACAAAAAATAAAAATGTTTCTTGTATGGGAGACCCCTTTAATTTTTAACTTTATTTTATTTTTATTATTTTTTTGTTATAGCGGCAATAGAAATACACAATCAGTGAAATTTTCAACTGTCTAACTATTACCACATTTGCTTAAGTACTCAAAACTGATTGTAGATACAAAAGGAAATAAAACCTGCTACGATTCATGAGATACAGCCCTTCTGACAGACAGACGGACAGCGGAGGCTTACTTAGGAGGCTACATTGTTCTCACATGCATAATTTCAAAATGAATGATGTAACCAATTTTTTGTACCACATTTTTTATTTAAAAGAGTGTCCGTGGAGTTTCTTGCCCGTTCTTCTCCATAGGTACCTACTACGCTTTGGAATGGGCAACTAGCTTCATATTTTTGACTGACCGACCCCTTGACAATTCAAAAGTGCCTGTAAATGGTTTAATTGAAATAAATGCTTTGAGTTTGAGTTGAGTTTGAGTTTTGTAAAAGGGGTTCCGTTTGGCACCTTTCGGTACGAAACCCTCAAAATACACACTGAAGGGTTTGGTGACGCACATATTCTTCAGTTCCGTTTTCTAAAAGCTCGGTCGCCAAAGTTAGTTACACGAATACGTAAAAGGCGAGCCTTTTTTCAAATTCAAATATATTTAATTTGGGACAACTAGATCCAAGGACTAGTTACAAAACTTAGAAACTAATGTTAGTACTTAAATACAATTACAAAGGACACTCATCATAATACTATCCATCTATTAATAAACACAATAATAAAATAAAATACCCCTGTGCTGAGACACCCCGCCCCATCAAGATAACCAATAGGGCAAACATCGCGAGGAAACCAGCTGTCTTAGAACCAAAAATTCGAAGTCATGTGACATCTACCAACCCGCACAGGGCCCGCGTGGTGGATTACGGCCTACTCCCTCTCACTGTGAGGAGGCCTGTGTCCCAGGCAGCAGTGGACAAATTATAGGCTGATTGACACAGGGGAATAAGATAAAGTAACTAAATTCTTTTGTTTTATTTGAGTGCTGATCTTTTGAATAGAACTGCACTTGACTTGATACCCTAGAAATCACCAGACGAACGAAATGCCTCAGGTGCACGAACATCTTCAGCTACTGTTTTCAGGGTGCTGCTGTGACTCCCCCGCACCCTCCTCATAAGTGACACGACTTTTTTTCGAATGACGACGTGGAAATCGTCAGTAAGAGCCTGCGCGAACATCTCGGAGTCCCTGCAGATGTATATGTTTTATTGCATAATTTATTCCTAATTAATTTGAAATTATAATTAGAATATTTATACGGCAAGACATAGCGACGACATACGACTAAACTTCACGGTAGCATTATTACCGCTGTCGCGCGACAAGTCACGTTTGTCTGCATGAGCCTTTAAACTAAATTTTGAAATGAATCAAAATTAATCATCTGCCTAGCCTTTTCCCAACTATATTGGGGTCGGCTTCCAGTATAACCGGATGCAGCTGAATACCAGTATTATACATGGAGCGACTGCCTATCTGACCGCCACAACCCAGTAACTGGGTAATACGATACCCCTTGGTAAGACTGGTTGTCAGATTTTCGGCCTTCTGACGACCCGTAACGACTGTCAAAGATCCACGAGTGACAGCCGGGACCAACCACTTAACGTGCTTTCCGAGGCACGGAGGAGACCCATTCACAGACCAACCCCGGCAAGCGTAGCTTAACCTGATGGATCGACCCATGCGGCAGTTATTACTTAGCCACGAGCTCCTCTAAAGAGGAGTCTCTAGAGAGAAATCAAATGAATCAAAATTAATATAAACCAAAAAACATTTGTTATTTTATTATTTTTTTGTCATAACAATATATTAAACCACATGATGGGTTACAGACAGACGCTAAGGGTATCGAAATCTAAAAATGATGCTAATGTCTTTTAGTCCAGACAATTTAAAATCCTAATGAACAGACTATTTATATAGGTATTATATTTTAAATAAGCGTTGTCGATAGTTATATTTTCCTGCTTTGTATGTAAATAAAAAACCAAAATCTTCGGAAAACAAAATTAATTTCGTAATGATTTAGTTTAAAATATCTATTTTCTGCCTGGCCGTAAGAATAACCGTAATCGGAAGACACTGCGACGATAACAAAATGCGACAGCGACATATCGTCCCCGTCCGACGATATCGGGCCGACATCGGGACGATATTTCTTTTAGGCTAGGCACAATTATTGTAATCATTTCTGAATCATTCGACCTTAACCTTCCTCTGTACTATTGTAAGTGAAATTCTAATTTTACACAAGGTTACTTCCGAATACTCGGCAACCAGGAAACCCTTTATTTTATAGTTCCTATATTTGTATATCTTTAACCGTTAGTATTTATTTACGGATGGTAAAACACAAAACATCACACTTTGTTTCCCCAAAGCGTTAGGCAGAGGTGTACCTATAGTACACCCACATTTCGCCAGTTATGTTTAAGTCCCATGTAATATATAGGGGGCGAGCCTATTGCCATCAGCTTAAAGTGCTTTCCGAGGCACGTAGATGCCTCGATGTGTAATGGGTGGTCACCCATCCTCGTACCAATTTACATAGAACTGATTTACATCCGTCACCTCACACTTTCAGGTCCAGTTGAAAACCAGCGTCAGGCACTAGTTGTCTGGCATTTATGCTGAACTGGCCCTATTTGGCGCAGCCGCGAGGCACACTTTCCTGCTGGTATCATGCAACGCAGTTTTACAATTTTTATTTTGTATTCTTACCCTTTTTTTGTGTGCCAAATAAATGTATTTTCTTTCTTTCTGACCGACCACGGCTAGCGTAGCTTATTCTTCCCTCGACCCTTGTAGCTGTTTTAAGTCACGAATTCCGGACTTGTCAATCAAAATATCTTAAACATTTAGATAAACATCATCATTTCAGCCGAAAGACGTCCACTGCTAGGACATAGGTCTCCCCCAAGCACCGCCACTTCGACGCCATTCTGTGCCTCCCGCATCCAGCGGATTCCTGCGGCCTTCACAAGGTCATCGCTCCACCTTGTGGGAGGCCTTCCAACGCTACGTCTTCCAGTACGCGGTCGCCACTCCAGAACCTTTCGGCCCCATCGTTCTGCAGGCAATGTGCCCTGCCCATTGCAACTTTGATAAACATACCTTATTGGTAATTATTTTTGACACCTATCAACAAACGAACATATTATGTACATAAGTATCATCTATTAACATCTATCACCAATATTTTAATAGTTACAAAGTTCCTATATTAACCTTATTATATATATATTATACATTATTTAATATGAAATATTTTACGACATTATGGTTAATTAAATACCTTAATCAGGTCAGGGTTAACTTATATATAAGGTCTTCATCGATAAATTAATGGATTTATGATAAAACAACAATTTATTTTTAATGTTTTACTTAATTTTGGATTGAAAATTGATTCAATGTTTTCTGACTTACCAAAGTTTTTAATTAGTCTAAAAATAACTGGCATACCACTTTGTGCTAGGGACCCATTATTGAGTGTGCAAGTCACCACCTGCCATTTTACCTGTGTATTTTATATAAAATATTGGTCAGGCAGGAGTCTTTCCATAGTTCTAGATAACCAGTTCACTTAGCCACCCAAGCCCATAATCCAATATCTTTGTTTCCGTATCTTGCAATAGTCCTGCAACAACCGGGGGTTGTCCTTGGGTGTACTAGCATAGAGCGTACAGGGATAGTCGTCGATTGGTGCCTCGTTTCATTAAACACATCTAACGGGCCTCTGCGAGTACGCCTTCTAAAGGTCCGGGACCCTAGGGTCCCGAGAAATGTCAAAAACGTAATAAATAGTAATTATTTATTGATATATTTTGAATAATGAAAGAGATACAAATACCCGTTACCATTCTCCGTTATAAGTATCGTACTTGAATAAGAAGTTTTATTATTCAACATAGACTGAAACAATATAGCTACTAACAGCACGTTTATTATCATAAATTTATACTAGCATAGTGCGTACAGGGATAATCGTCGATTGGTGCCTCGTTTCATTAAACACGTCTAACGGGCCTCTGCGAGTTGGCTGCGGCCTCTCGTACGCCTTCCAAAGGTCCGGGACCCGAGAAATGTCAATATCTTCGGTAAATATTGAAGAATTTTGTAATTCTTAAATAGCCATAGAATGATAAATTATCCCAGTCTAACCAGATGCAGCTGAATACAAGTATTTTACATGGAGCGACTGCCTATCTGACCTCCACAATCCAACCATGTAATACTCCTCAAAATAAACACTCCCATACCGGTAAGCGACGTAAAAAAATATAAAAAATAAGCGCTTATGCGTGTGGGTATTGTTAGATCCCATAATTAAAAAGGTTATTGATGTATCTAAGTGACTTTGCTATTTATGCCAAAAGTTTCTGAGATGTTGGACATTTTCGTTGAAAACTCCAGAAATAAAGCGTTCATGGCTTTTTAGAGAAATACTATAAAATATCTACAAACTTATTTTTACGGTCGATAATATCGACACTGCATTCGTAAAAAATCATCCCATCTACGGAACCTTTCACTGTGCGTGGTGCAATATGCACTTGACCAGTTTTATACAATAATAGGTTTTAAGGAAGATAAATAAAATAGATGATGTTTTTATTTTTTGTTTGTTGATTTTTTAATGTTTTTATTACTGTCCTACTGCTGAGAAAAGGCCTCCCTGCTCTCTTTCCACCTCTCCCTTTCCAGAATTGCCAAGGAGTGCCAATAAAGGAGACCAGCTCATCCTGCCATCTCCATTTGGGCCTGCCGCGAAGTCAATTGGGTCCTAAGATTGGCCCATTGATCGTCTGCCATGCGGCCGATGAGTCCGGCCCAATTCCATTTAAGGCGACATTAACATACTTTTATTGATTGTATACTGAAGATCACGTCTAAACAAGTAATGTTAGTGATTTGGAAAAAATATATATTAAATAAGAGCATTTTCTAAATTACTTAATCTGTGAATATTTTAAATTATGTTTATATATCATAGTGTAAATACGTTGTAAAGTTATGTCTAACGCTGATAAAAAACTGAGAATCACGCAAAAACTATGAGGTATTTTTCTGAAACCTTCACCATTTTAGAGATAATTTAATTATTGATCTTTTAGTATACGTGTTTTATTAGAATACCTTTTGTTTTATGTATCATAAATTAATAATGCGTCTTATTTGGGATAGCGCTCCTTGATGAGCGAGTCCTATTACTGGCTGGACGCACGACGCGTTGCGTGAGCTCAGCACAGAACACGCAAGCTAACCGCTCAAGGCCACTCGCATATATCTGCGTCTTAAGCGTGGCAGCTTTTCGATGACGTTGCATGACAAAAATACTGTCTGCTTTTTTGCTACAATACAATTGAGTACCTAATAATAATTTTGACAATAAGTATTAACTTCTAACCTTGCTCCACTTTTTAAACCGTCAAAAAATAAATAGTTATAATTGTTTTTCTTTTGTCAACGTCTGTGTATCGTTACGGTTAAGTGGCGCTTACTGAGGCATGGAAAAGGATGGGTGGGTGCGCGGAATTCGTCTTAATTATTAGTCATTGTTCTAGAGACTGATTTGAACCGTGAGGTTAGATTACCAAAAAGTTGATACGCTAGACATAGTGTCTACTAGGTGTGCTAAAATAGTTACGCTAAGCATGACCACAATAGAAACGGGTTAAGTCGACGGAAGAATGGACAAAATGACAGTTAAACAAGCACAATTTGTCATTTTGTCTATTGTTTTTTTTTGGGTTTCTACGGGTTTAGTATCGACTAAACCTGTAGAAAACCCGTTTTTATAGTTGTCACACTCGTACTACGCGTAGGCGAAGCCTTGAATTTATTTATATTTATATTACTACAATTACTCCACTCCCTACTACTACACCAAACCCACTCCACCCACTCTCTACTACTTCTACTCTTACTATTTTTTTATACAAAATGTATTTACAAGGCAGATGTGACTAGAGGAGCTCGTGGCTAAGTAATAACTGCCGCACGAGTCGATCCATCAGGTTAAGCTACGCTTGCCGGGGTTGGTCTGTGGATGGGTGACCATCATTACAAACCGAGACTCCTCCGTGCCTCGGAAAGCACGTTAAGCCGTTGGTCCCGGCTGTCATTCGTGGATCTTTGACAGTCGTTACGGGTCGTCAGAAGCCCGAAATTCTGACAACCAGTCTTACCAAGGGGTATCGTATTACCCAGTTACTGGGTCGTGGAGGTCAGATAGGCAGTCGCTTCATGTAAAATACTGGTATTCAGCTGCATCCGGTTAGACTGGAAGCCGACCCCAATATAGTTGGGAAAAGGCTAGGCAGATTGATTGATGTGACTGGAAACGCCGGGAGGGGACGCCCTAGGAGGACATATACTGACCTTATTGGTGATCTTCACAAAGGACAGGTGCGTAGTACTCGCAACCGGCGTGCGTGTATGACCAGATGTATGAACGTAAACGAGGCAAAAGGAGTATGTAAGGATCCTAGCAGGTGGCGTTCTGTAGACTCTGCCTACCCCCAAGGGAAGAAGGCGTGAGTTTATGTGTATATCTGTATGTTATACTTACAGTGTGGCGATTAGGTTATCACATTCATTGAAACATACACAATTAAAATAATTAATAACAATTAACATTCTAGTTTGTGGAACGTATTTTTCGTTCTAGTTTTTAACAACATTAATCTTAATGTGTGATTCTTTCAATATGCGGGGTATATTATATAATTATCACTTGCTCAAAAAACGGTGAAGGAAAACATCGTGAGGAAACCGGCATGCCTGAGAGATATTTCTCGACGGCATGTGAAGCCAAGTCAGAGGCCCGTGGGCGGCTATAAAACTCTGACACCAGGTTAGTTTACTAACCACACGAAAAGAAGAAGAATATGCGGGGTGAGATGCCATCAACCGTGCACAAATCAAGACTCCGGGCCGCTACTGAGAAATTCCTGTTTGAAAAACCCAATAACACTTTGACCGACCCGGGAATCGAATCCAGGAGCTCATGCTCAGCAGTAGTGCTTGCGACCACTAGACCAGTCGCTAATTCCGTGATCCCCCTAACTATATTTTGACGGAGATCGGGTCGTTTGTGTGTTAATCGTACTCTAGTGAAAACCATCACTTTTTAAAGAAAAGAAAGAAGGAAATAAATTTATTTGAATCAAGTTAAGGCACACAATATTAATAAAAAAAAAATAAAAAAAAAAAAAAAAAAGTACCTAGGTACCTTAAAATAATATTGTGTGTCTCACGGCTGCGCTAAATAGGGCCAGTTCAGCATAAATGCCAGACAACTAGTGTCTGACGCTAGTTATCAACTGGGCCTTATGTTACGAGAACGTCTTACGGATGTAAATCAGTTTTATTATTTAAATAAAAATAGTTAGATGTCTAAAAAAACTCGATTAGATATTTGTTTAAAAACCAACGTCAATTTTATTAATAATACGAGTATATGATTTCTGGAAATCCCAAAAAAGCTCCAGGCTACTTAACTTTTAGCATTGGATAGAAATACTGCCACCGATAGCAACAGGGGTGCATCTGTGGGAAAAAATTAAAGAAAAATAAGCCTTATTAAACAAAAATAACTGACCAAGTGCGTGTAGGATCACGCGCAATGAAGGGTTCCGCAGGATGAATTTATCCCAAGACCAAACTTAACATTGTAGTTGAAAAACACGTTCTCCGATACGGAATGTATGGGAGAACATGCTTGTGCAACTGCAAATGTAAGTTGGGCGATTATTACTCGTTAACTTGTAGAGCCTACTTAGCTGTGATAGTTTTCCTTTTAACTTTGTTACATAAACAACTGCCATGAATTATGTTACATATCCAAAACCAACCATTTAGCTGGCAGGGGAGACATTTGACTAACATAAATTAGCACTTTAAAGCTTAATATTTCGCAAACAGACCCTGAATCCAAAAATGGTTTTCACGTACTCACAATGTTTTGGAGCGACCTTTTCAACGAACACCCACCCTAAGTGAGACGAGAAAAAAATTCATCCCCACTTTACGTGTAGGGTAGGTAACCTACAAAAAAGATTTTATTTTTCCACTTTATCGGCGCGATTAACATGAATACCCATGCCAAATTACAGCTCTCTAGTACTAAGAGTATCTGAGCTAAGCCGTGGATAGACAGATGGACATGGCGAAACTATAAGGGTGCCTGTTGACTACGGAACCCTAAAAAAGGCGCAACTAGGCTTATTTTTTCCCATTACCTTTAGGCTGCTTTTCTACCTGTGTAGCGGAGAGCTGGACAAAATACATGCTTGGCTTTAATTAAAATATAAATTACAAAATTCTATCTCGCACGTATTTAGAATACGAATTACAAAATATTTTTAAGTCTTGTATGTATTTTAAATAAAAAATACAGTATTTTAAACATTTTTATTTCAATTATAAAATACAGTAAATATAACAGAACTAATCCAGCCCAGCCTATTAATCAGTAAAACACAGACTACATAGGAATACTACAGTAAAAGAAGAATTTCCTATCATGAACCATAGATATAATAAAGAAGAATATTTCTGTGTCATGAACACTGAAAATAACCGTCTTTGAACGAAAATTACAATTGACAAGATACTTGACAATTTGTCCGTTTGACGTACAGCACAGGTGCAGCGTTGCCAACTTTAAACATTGACATCTTTAGCGGTCGCCATTTTGCTTACGATCGCAAAATAAGATTCGTACCCCACAGGGGGTGCCCTTAGCAAGCAGTCGCTTAGTTTATTATTAGTTGATACTATGCCCTGGCTGGTGGCTTAAAGCTAGTTTAAGGCAGTCACAGGATAGCCCGGCTAAGCAATCACGACCTCAGAAGTCAACTACGAGATGCCATAAGAAAAAAAAAATAAGGCCTCCAGCCAGGGCATAATTTTTTAAAAATAAGTGACTACACGTAAATATCACTTGTGGGGTACGGACCTCGGCTTAGGGCGTCGCTAGGGGAGGACAACAAGGGAAAGGCAGGACCTGACAAAAAAAAATTACCTGCCCTTATCCCAATTCGGCCATGGGTTCATGGGTCAGTCGGGTGGTTTTGGGGGCGGTGCAACATGTCGTTGTACATGACAGCGATAGGTACGTAAACCCAAAGTATGAAGTTAGATGTAATTAAATATTAAATTAAATGTTATAAGCTGTTTATAAATATCTCGTTCTGCTCGAGTGACGACGTACGTGCCTGATTATCCGTGCCCTAAATACGTGGGCTAGGTTAGGCTATATGCGGACTGGCGTAAATTATTTGATGCCAAAGTGAGTCGACTTCTAGGTACATATTTTGTAACATTTTCACAACTTATGTTAAAGGGTAAATCGGATAAGATTTTGAAAAAACAGACACCAATTATTTTTCATCTAAACAACAGGTGAAGCAGGTGGAGCTCGTGTCTAAGTACCTAATATTGGCCGCACGGGTCGATCCATCAGATTAAGCTACACTTGCCGGGGTTGGTATGTGGATGGGTGACCATTTTTACATACCGAGACTCCTCCATGCCTCGGAAAGCACGTTAAACCGTTGGTCCCGGCTGTCATTTGTGAATTTATCACAGTCGTTACGGGTCGTCAGAAGCCCGAAAGTCTGACAACCAGTCTTACCAAGGGGTATCGTGTTACCCAGTAACTGGGTTGTGGGGGTCAGATAGGCAGTCGCTCCATGTAAAATACTGGTATTCAGCTGCATCTGGTTAGACTGGAAGCCGACCCCAATATAGTTGGGAAAAGGCTAGGCAGATTGAACAGGCGAAGCAGGTGGAACAAACATTTTTACTACCGCTTTTTTACTTTCGATAAATTCCGCTTCTCCTTACACTATGAACACAGCCTTACACTGACCTTAATAGAAGCAGTAGTCTATGAAAATATAATATAATCATATTAAGATCAGAAGTGGTTATGCTCAGACTTGATGAATAATTCCAGCAGGCAGACCCTTCAACTAAAATTATATTACCTACACAGTGTAGCGTCTAGGGTAGGGATGGAGAACCTACCTAGCAGAAAATTCTGGACCCGGAATTTTTAGCAAGAAATTGACCCGAAAATGTGAGAATAGAATAGAATATACTCGTATATTTATTTTGCAAACATGGGTAGTACATTATTAGGTGTTATGATACATTAAAGAAAACCATCTTGCACTTTTCCGTCACTAAACAAACAACAATAATAATGATTGTATCTTTATTATTATTTGTATGTAATTTATCTATGTATTAGTATTATTTCTTCAAACTCAAAGCATTTATTTCAATTAAACCATTTGCAGGCACTTTTGAATTGTCAAAGAATCGCTCAGTTAGTCAGAAAGTTGTGCTAGTTGTCCATTCCAAAACGTAGATCTCTATGGAGAAGAACGGGCACGAAACTCCAAGGACCCCTCTTTTAAATATAGATATTACAATATCCTGGGTACATTACTCTTGTTGCTTCTACATGTGAGACAAAACAAAAACAAAAAACGATTAAAAATAAGCCCTGGCAGATAAGAAATGACCAGTCTCTACTGACGGCGCCCGTTCACGAACATGACGCGTGGATCAGCACAATCCAGCTCAACCTTTTATAGGGAACCGAACGATCCAACACACTCGCCACCATCAGTGAGACAGTTAAGTGAGCATGACATAGGTTCTCTCAACTGCCCCGCTCTTTCCAGTCAACATAATAACATACATAGTAAACGGCATTAGGGATATTGTATTATATAGTTATTTCCGAGCTATTTATCTCGTGTTTTGCGCCCGTCTTGTATTATCTCTGCATCACCCTAAGGTTGACTGGTCGAAAATGCCTCAGGCATTAAATTCGCCTTTGCACAATATTTTTTTACTTGTGAAATAGACATTAGGTATTATAATTAAGTGTTGTGTTATTTTTCTAAGTAATTGGTGTTAATATTATTTTATACCACATAGCTGCTGCCCGCTGCTTCATACCCGCCCTGACCTAATTCTTTTTCTAAAATGAAAGTAGCCAAAGTTACTCCTTATAATATCCGAGGGGAAATTCCTGCATTTTTTAAGAACGTTCTTATTCTAATCTCATTTGCAATCTGTCAAAAATACAATCAATTTACCAAAAACTTTGACAAGTTTGACAGATTGCGATTTGAATGTGACCGTTTTGTACGAGAATTGGTCTTCAGCTATCTACCAGTGAAAGTATTATATTTATTATATTATAAAGATTAGTTGAAACACACATACAGACAAAAAAAAAAGTTTTTTTGTTATAAGTATCGTATAAACTTACTTTATGTATTTAGTAAAAATCTGTAATTTTGACATTACAAACAGATACTTAAATTTTATTTATTTGTATGTTTATGTATGTAGGTATAGACTAAAAAAAGGTTTGCCACCCCTGGTCTAGGGGATCCACGGGTAAATGGGTAGAATGACATTGACATTGACAATGAAAGATGGCCGCCAAACGAAGGGGAAAGGCGAAATACGTCATTCGTTGAATACATTAACTCATGCCTGTTTTCAAGGGTGTAGGCAGAAATTATAGAACGCCACGTGCTTCGGGCCGTGCCAAAAAGTTTGTCTTTGAATAAATTAATAATAAATTAAATCTAAACATATATTGTATACTAAGAAAAAAGATTTAATGTTTTTAATTTGTGTGTTTTGGTTGTTTTTTGTTACGCTTACACGCTAAAACGGCTGAACGGATACGAATGAAATTTGGCACATGGGTAGATCATGACTTGGGTTAGGACATAAGATACTTTTTATCCCGATATTCCCACGGGATCGAGACCTATGCGGGTGCAACCGCGGGGAGCAGCTAGTAATAAATAAAGGTCGTTTTTTTTACAGGCGTAGAACTTTATATTGAAATTTATACCAGAAAAAGGTTTTTAATGTCCATCAAATTGGCTTTATTTGACAGATAATTTTATGACATTAATGTTTGAATAAGTATAACTTCGGCCTTATGGCCCCCGCGGCTGACGCAAAAGACTAATTTACTGAAAGCTATTTTTTAATTCGCTTTTAAACATGTGACAAACTACTATTTCACGGAATGGTACACCACTCTCGAACCCTTTGGAAAAAACAAGCATAGCAATATGTATTTTTTTAGGGATAAATGAGTAGGTATTGTTTTTTTTTCGGAACACGACGAAACAGACGGAATCAATCACTGTATGGACGAATGAACTAAGACCTTGGAACGCTTCCGTTTAAAAAAAAAAACTTGTTACAAAAAGGTGTTTTAACTGGTTCTGTTTATTTTACAGTTAATTTTTATTGGTTATAATTTATTTGGTTAGTGTTCAACGTATTAATTAAGTAGTTCAGTAACGTAAGAAAACCTGTCTGCGATCATTATTTTAGGATTGTTATTTGATTCCGTTTATTTTTTGTTTTTTTGTATTGCTGATAGAATAAAATAAAATAGAGCACTCTGTAATGGTATCTACAGCATAAAAATTACAGATATTAATAACATAACATCACTCCTTGTATCCTCGAAGTGTTGGGCAGAGGTGTACCTACCCCTAGTAGAGGTACTCCCACATCTCGCCAGTTAAGTATGTTTAAGTCCCATGTAACAGAGGACGAGCCTATTGCCATCAACCGGGCACAAATCCAGACTCCGGGCTGTTACTAAGAAATTACTAATGGAAAAACCCAATAACACTTTGCCCGACCTGGGAATCGAACCCAGGACCTCATATAGCTTATAACCAGCGGACGGTCAAGACGTTTCCAACGATACCTCATTTGTCAAATTATGATGAGGAGTTTAGAAGTTATGAGGTAACAGATGAACATATACATATACATACCGGTCAAAATGATAACCTCCTTTTTGCTTCCCCGTAGTCGGGTAAAAAGGTGTAAACAAGACATAACAGACAGACAGATTAATAATCCGGAGTCACAACGTAATCTATTCGATTTTTAACGTGTGACGACTAATAGATATGTATTGAAGAATACTCGTAATACATGTTACGTCAACCACAAATAAATTTTGATAAGGCAGGAAAATGAATTACCATTGAATAGATTGGTTGCACATTTCTGTGTGACAATATACAGGGTTGTTGGTAATAAATGTCGGCAATCCGTTAACGGGATGTTGAGAGGTCATTTACAACCAAATGACCCTTTTGACTCCAATTTTCGAGTCATTTCACATTTTATATTTTAAAATGAATGAAATACCTAAAAATATAAGAGCACTCTGTAATATGTTTTTTGTATTGCTGATAGAATATAATAAATTAGAGCACTTAATATGTAGGTACCTACAGCATAAAAATTACAGATATAAATAACATAACATCACGCCTTGTATCCTCGAAGTGGTTGATGTCAGTGGGTTTGTCTTTGTCGCAGGTAAAAATGACTTCGTTGTCTATTCAGCAACACGCACCAAAATGATATAGGTAGCGAACAGCGACAAATGTACGAGTAAAGTCGCTTTCAAGAATTTATTTTTGAAATCATCAAACATTTTCACAAAATCGTCCCTGACAGTTCTGTCGTTGTACACAATTTTCTACAAGCTACATCTGGTATTTCATACATTTTAAAATATAACATGTCAAATTAATCGAAAATGGTTGACACTAGCATAGAGGTCATCAGGGGTCAATTGGTTGCAAATGACCTTTCCGACATCTCCTTAACGGATTGCCGACATAAAACTAATAACACTTCAACACTTCCTAGTGCTTTAGCTGGGAAGATAAGAAGTGGCTTAAGAAACTCCCCAACATGGTGATTTGATATCCATTCACGAACGTTTGTTGCGGCTGAAACCCAATTTTTGGTAAAAGAGGTTTTCTATAATACTGTCTAGGAGGGTTTTCTTGAAAGCATCCATAAAATAAGACTTATTTCTTCGTGACGCACTCGCCCGATGTGGGACCGAGAAGTGGATTACGGCCCACTCTCAAATGGCACTCAAGCCTCTTCTATGTAAGATGGCGTGGGCCGTAATCCACCACGCGGGCCCAGTGCGGGTGGTAGATGTCACACATGTCTTCGAATTATTGGTTCTACTTAAAATCTCTTCCAAATATATCTGATGACAATGTAAACAAAACCCAGTTTAGGTTAAATTCTTACGTAATCACTCATTAAAGGGAATTAGTAACACATTTATCAGTATTTAGAAGGTTTTAACTTTATATCTCAACACTTTTTCCAACAATCACTGGGTAACATTTAAAGAAAACCGACGAAAATTGAGGTTACAAAATTAACCTCAAATTGCCAAATAAAAAACTGTAAAATTATAATTTCGGGTTTACGTATTCAAATAATCAAATCGTGGCACTCAATTTGATCTATACGCGAACATTGTTTTTTAAACTGGAGGGAACACTTTGATTAGAGGTCTATGGAGAAGGGGATGTGGTAAAAAACAGTACAAGGAGAACCACGGAAATCGCCATGGTTCGATAAATGTTTTTTAGGCAGAACAGAAATTCTTACAGCTCTCAGACTTCGTTCTGAGCATATCTCCTTCAATAATTTCGCGTACTTAATGAAAAAAGTTCCTTCTCCCAACTGCACAGAGTGTGGGAACGCGGAAGACGTTCTTCACATCATGGTGGAGTATGCCCGTAATGAAGATCTCAGAGCTGAGTTATTGACACAATTTGGTATTGATGTTAGAGAGGTGGGAAGATGCAATAATATTCTAGCATTCCCCTTGTCAGAAATAGCAAGGCTATTATAATATATAAACTTGGGTGGATTGGTATTCGTAGAAGATAGTTACCCATATAAAAGAACTGTATTTTATTTATAAAATGATGTATTACACTATATGAAAGCCTTACGGAGCGACTTAGTCTTGTTGACCAAACTCTTAAATAAAAAAATTGAATAAAAAAAACAACAAATTGGCATCCACAGAGTATTTTTTTTAAATCTTTTGTTTACATTTTCAGTAGATACTTTTAGGATAGGATATTACTTGATAGGTTATTAGATGATCGCTATTTTCGAAAACTATGCGGTGAATCATGGGCTCAAATATGACGTCGTTAAGAGCGAACTAATGGTTTTTAAAGCTGGTAGTCTGACATATCCATATATCCCAGACGTAGCACTTTGTGGAGAACCACTGCGAAGGGTGGACAAATTTAAATATCTAGGCCACTGGCTCACTGAAGACCTTAAAGATAATTGTGACATTGAAAGGGAACGTAGGTCGCTGGCTGTTCGTTGTAACATGCTGGCCCGCAGGTTTGCACGTCGTACGAAGCCAGTTAAACTAACGCTTTTCAAAGCTTACCGTCAGTCATTCTACACGTGCAGCCTGTGGGTCAACTTCACTCAGAGGGCATACAGCGACATACGCGTTCAATATAATAATGCACTGAGAGTGCTGCTGCGGCTGCCATGGCGATGTAGTGCGTCAGGGACAGGGATGTTTGCAGATAATAATATTGATGATTTTGCCGCTATTATTAGGAACAGATGTGCATCCCTGATGTCTCGTGTTCGCGGCGGCACCAACAGTATTCTCAGTGTATTCGTAGATCGGTGGGATTCCCCGATATTGCGGAGGTGGATGCGGCTCCATGCCGAAATGTGTCTGTAAGATACTAACACTAGAATTTAAGTTAAAATTGTTACTAACCCTATGGACTCCGTTATATTCTATTCTATTCTATTACGGGAAACTGTTACTTTTTTTTCTGTTTCTTTAGCATCGTAGCAGTAATTTTATGAACCGTGTAGGTATTTATTTATTTGGATTTTTCACCTTGAATTCATAGAACTCATAAGATATGTCACAAATGGTACTTATAATTAATTTTGACAGGAGTTTGACAGATAGTCGGATTAACAGATCGATTCAATTAAAATAACAGCTAGTAGCTATTGAGAGTCACGATCGCCATGTTATTATTGATATTTGTTTAATTACTAATGAGCATTAATAATATTATAAAATAATAAATTATAATTACTACACTTAATTTTATGGATATGTAGATCTATGTAAGTAGGTACG
Organism: Xanthia togata; assembly: GCA_963853775.1. NCBI lineage: Eukaryota > Metazoa > Arthropoda > Insecta > Lepidoptera > Noctuidae > Xanthia > Xanthia togata. The sequence continues at coordinate 3,954,297 of OY970817.1, read as the reverse complement.
ATCAACAACAAGTCAAAATTGGCACAAAACGATTCAATAAGCGCCTTGGTTCAATTTGAATTAGTTAAATATTTTGCTTAATAATTAAGACTATAAAATGTAGTATCACTGTACCACAGAATACGTAATAGTACAAGTACAGAAGATTCACTCCGCAAAACCATTTAAGTAATTGGCGACTCTTGTTACGACACAATAAAGTGCAATTCAGATCGCACAACGCTAATTACCTATGCTTGGTTATACACTGACGAGCAATATAAAAAAAAACCACTAACTTATCATGAAATATTTCCGAAAACATGCAAGATAGCTTCTTATAGTAAAAAGCAACATTCAACATCATCATCATCATTTTAGCCGAAAGATGTCCACTGCTGGACGTAGGCCTCCCACAAGCACCGTCACTTTGACCGGTTCTGTGCCTCCCGCATCCAGCCGACTCCTATGGCCTTTGCAAGGTCATCGGTCCATCTTGTGGGAGGCCTTCCAACGCTACGTCTTCCAGTACGCGGAAAAAATCAACATTCAAGAGTATTTAATAGCGCATAAAAAACACTTAAATATTGTTTTCAAGTATTTTTATTAACTTGTGTAGTTTAGGAGATATTTATTATTTTGCCACTTTCCAAGTGGCATTTTTACATTGCTCGTTACTTAAAAGACAAAAGTTCCCTCTCTTTCTATCGTGTAACTCTTGTATCTTCTGACTACATTACGCTCACTAAATTGTTCCGACAAGACAAGCCCGCCGTGTAGGTACTTGTAGCTTAAATAACTAAAAGGCGGAGTGCGCCTTCTGTAATATTCTGTGGTGCGAAGCAGCTAAGCAGTCGCTCTTGCGACCACTAGACCATCAAATCAGTAAACTCAAACGAAATGACAAAAAAACTACAATTAAATCTAATTATAAGAACATCGTTTATGACTAATTTAGAAAAAAAAACGGATATAAATAGGTCGAAAACAGCGTTAAGTTTTGGGTCAGTGACTGGGGTCAATATAGAGTACAAAAAGTAGTGAATCAGTTTTGTTTGGTTGTTTGTTTGTTAGCCAACCACAGCTGTATCTAATTGCCTTTGATTCATACATTAATTAAATCATTCAAATTCTTCTATGTTTGTATATTAACATGAAAATCCAGATGACATGACAAGATTAAAATAAATTAACAATTCGCCTCTTAGATTTTATGCGTGAAATAAAAAATACAGGAAGTTATTTTTTCGTAAATTATGCAGTCAATGGTAAGAATAGTTAATGAATCTTGTCAAGACAATAGTTTGGTATCTGTTTACCTATCTTAATCACGTGCAATTTTGCCCTTCTTAGCTTATGTTTATAATGCGTCCCTATTTGTATTGCGATAGAAGTAGGGATGTATTTATCGCAATATCGCAAAAACGCCCATGTGGGGAAGAGGCTTTAGGAACGTTGAGCGTTTTTTAGTAGGGGATAAACTTATGGATTCGCGTCATTGTGTCGTATGGTTGTAACATATAATATAGATGGCGCTAATACCAGTTTTAAATAAAGCAAGCGTTTTTAATGCGTCCCGATTTCTTGCACACAGCTGCGTTTTTATCGTCCGATGTTTCTAACGTCAGCGTGTAGCCTACACTACAGGTCGCCCACACTACAACGTACTAGCTTTATTAACGCAGGTGTGTGAAGGATCGCATGCTTCCTAATACCTACAAAATGTTCTAAGAACACAAAATTAACAGAATATCTCAGGATGGAAAACAGCCATTCCATGAAAAATCTACCCTAAAGAAACAGTACTGTCACAAACATTTACAAAAAAAATACAAGTCATTATTATTCACTATTGAATGTAGTTTTTTTTAAATGTACTGTTTAGTTCTAATGCTTTAAAAAAATGATAATGGAGTCATTTTCCTGCTAAATTAACTGATAAAAAATTAAAAATGAGAAGCAAAACGTTCATGGTAACGTTATTATGGTAGATCCGCCATTTATTTTTACCCATTGGGCCACCGTGACGCATATAATCGGTAACGAAAGGCGTACTCGAACTACAGGTAGTCAAATAAGAAGTCTGCTATAGTCACAGTTATAACGTGATACTGGAAAGTTCTTAAAACATTATTTCATTTACGAATTATACTTTATATATCTGCGTATGTAATGAAATAATGATTCCCTCTAAAAGAACAAATAAAAAGTATTGTTTTGTCGTCATTGTTGTTCGTAAAGCGGGAGTTGGTCACGTCCGTTTAGTGTCGTGAAATATTAGTGCCGTGAAACATGCCAACTTTGCCCACTTTTTCGAATAATTACAATTTTAATACGATTTTTCTATGGAGACGTAAGTATTTTCCTTCATCATCGACAAATGTAAGATCATGTGCATGTGTTAGTATCGCTAAATTTACTATTATTCAACATTGAATTCAATATTTATTCGATTTGTTGGCGGGCAAAATTATGTGCACTTTTAACAAACTTTGCCCACATTAATTTTTTTAACGCAAATATGGCCTTTATGCAGATGACATAAAAACCAGTAGAAGACTTTTTGTAAAGATGGCTTTTACTTTAAGAATGTAAACGACACTATGAAAAGATTTTTACTAAAACGACTGGGCAATGTTACCCTGACCTTGCACTTAAATTTGCCCGCTAAAACACGCACCTCATTCGACGAGTTCCTACAAGCTACTAAGCGAAGTTATCAACAAACATGATAGTCAGTATTGCCATACATATAACCTATTTTCCAACTAAAGTCAATAAATGCTGCCATAATTTATTAAGATATTTGCACATAAAAGATATGCTTATAAATGGTTCATCGGGCAAAGTTTCCCTTGAGGGCAAAGCAGCAATGTTGGAATTATTTCACGGTGGCATTTTAAAATTGTCCATTTTGTCCAGCTTAGTAACGGGTCAATTTGTCCCGAAATGGCTCTGGATCGCAAGTAATGCGCCCTAAGCTACTTCTATTGCGTCGTATATCGCAGTAGTGAGTAACTTCGTGGCCGCCCTAATAAAAAATGTACTGAAAACAGATATCGCAATTACGCTTGCGTTATTATCGCGCGATAAAAACGCGCCTGTGGGGGAGAAGGCTTTAAGTTTTCACTTCTATTGGCAGTCCATATGACTGCATATTATTTCTTTATAGTTTTGGTAATCCAAGTAGTTCAATAGAAACTAAATGAAATAAATAAATAAATGTTTATGTCAAAAACTCACAATTAAATTACATATTCTGTATGGAATTTCCATTTAAGTATGAATTTTACTTATGTTAGGAAAATTCCGCCCTTCCAATCGTTACAATATAAGTTAATAGACAGCCCAGCAGATTATGTAAAAAGGTTAAATACGAATCAAATAAAAAAAAGAAACAATAAATTTAAAAAATATACAGAAAAAGAAAAATAAAGTAAAAATTACATAGAAATTAAATATTACATAGACGCGCTGTTGAGTCAGAGTGTGTGTATGTGAATATGTGTATATATTCGATTAAAAATAGTAGCTTTTGTATGAATAGATTAAATTATATACATGGAGAAGTCTCAAAATATATGAAATGGTTCATTCTGTAAATGGTGCCCTCTATTCAGCCTCGTGGCTAATTAATAACAGCCCAACGAGTCGATCGAAGGTTAAACAACGCTTGTCGCGGTCAGTTTGTAGATGGATGACCATCAATTACATAATGAGACACCTCCGTGCCTCAAAAAGCACGTTAAGCCGTTGGTCCCGGCTGTCATTCGTAGATCTTTGACAGTCGTTACGGTAGCCAGAAGCTCAAGTCTGCCAACCAGTTGTACCAAGGGGTATCGTATTATTACCCAGTAACTGGGTTGTGGAGGTCAGATAGGTAGTCGCTCCAGGTAAAATACTTCAGCTGCATTCGGTTAGACTGCAAGCCAACCCCAAAATTGTTCGGAAAAGACTAGGCAGATAATTACAGGTAGCCATGCAGCTCAGTTCATTATCTACTAAGAAGCACCTTGGATCTACTGTAGCAATATTGTGTAAGGACTAAATTCTCACCCGGACAATAAATGTCTTTTAAATGTTTTCCACTTCTTAATGTAGGTAATTTTCTATTCCTCCAATTTCATTTTCAACTGACTTCATAAAGGAGGAGTTTCTCAATTTGGTTGTTTTTTTTTGTTGCGCGATTCCGCCGCCAATTATGAATTGATTTTGATGATTCTTTTTTTGTTTGGTAGGTCATACATCAGAAGTAGTCCCATATAAATTTGGTCAAGATCTGATGAGGGGTTTTTGAGTTAACTTCATTATTACGTATTTTCCCACCTAGTATAAGTGGACGATGTTCTAATAGTTCCTGTCACTGTAATTTACATAGCAGGTAGTGGTATTCAAATTTTTGTGGGGGGGTTTGTGTAGGTACCACAACTAAAAAGTGAAAAATAAAAACTTTTTTACAAAAAGTAAAACCGACTTCCAAAATAAAAACACTACTTCCGAAATCAAAGTTATTTTTTATAACTTTGATTTTGGAAGTCGGTGGCAAAAAAAACGAAAATAAAAAACCAGACACCGACTTCCGAAATCAAAGTTATTTTTTATAACTTTGATTTCGGAAGTCGGTGGCAAAAAAACGAAAATAAAAAACCAAAGACACCGACTTCCGAAATCAAAGTTATTGTTCACTTTGTAGTGTGTTTATTTTGGAAGTCGGTTTTATTTTCTGATTAATTATTATTTTGTTACTGGATCAAAGACAATTAAGAGTCAGATCAAAGGCAATTAACAAGAATTATTGTCCTGGGATTTGCCCTCATACTTACATGACGTGCTATTTTTACCAGCAAAACTTATACCTACACGATCTATGAATAGCATAAACCTAATTTTAAAAATAATATTATAATTATAATTAAACAATTTAACACGCACCGACTTCTCCATCACCCACACCCACACGCTCACACACCCACACACTCACAGTTCCACACACTGAGTGGGTGTGGGGCTCCACTCGAACACTCCATCCTATAAGTGAAATGTAAATTATTGTCTAGTTTTAGTCTATGGGAGACAATAATTTTGTACTTGGGGCGGAGACCTGGTGGCCTGAAATACAAGCTTCGGCTTAGCTTAAGGCTTATTTTTCTTTGACAGAACATGACCGGACAATAAGAGTTTTTGTTACAATTTTTTTAAGGATATTGTGGTGAGAAAAATAAATAAATTGTACATAGGAGGGAACAGGGCCCGCGATTCTCCATACAAACGTATTCCCCGTTTTTCTTCCTGAATAAGGCCTCTAGAGCTGTTTTTTTTTTTTTTATAAAATCAGGGTCTCTATAGGCATGTCCCTGTCATTTCCTTTTTTTCAGCAATTAATAAGTAAGGAAACTATGACCCTCCAAAAATTATAAAAATGCCCCATTTTTACCGCCGTGATTAGAGAACTACCAGACTAATTCGAAAAAGTTTTTAGCATAAAAGAAAATAATAGGAACCTAGACATACTCTTTCTTAAAATGTTAATGTAAAAAATGATTATATCGGCTTAGTTTTCGAGAAGAAAAAAGGAGAATGCCAAACGTCGTTTTCGTCAAAAAATTTGTGATATAATCGGTCTGAGTTGCAGTTGTCCCTATCGCACTTTACGGGGTTTAACTCGGTTTTTCGGGCGCAGCGCGACGGCAATAGTTTCTTCAAATACCTATTTATCAAATTCCTCGCAGCCCCTGTTCCCTCTTAATTATAATCCTAACTAATATAAAAAATGCAAAAGTGAGTTTGTTTGTTACGCTTTCACGCTAAAACGGCTGACCGGATTTGAATGAAATTTGGCACATGGGTAGACCATAACCTGGATTAGGACATAGGATACTTTTTATTCCGATATTCCCACGGGACCGAGACTTATGCGGGTGAAACCGTGCGGCGCAGTTAGTTAGTTATAATTGTGTGTGAAGACGATGTACCTAGAATAAAGTAGGTTAGGCATTTTCATAGTATTATATGGCTATGAGTATATTCACCAGCAAAACTTAAACACGATCTACTAATTATAGATAGTGCAAATGTGCAATCCACTGAGACGCGCCCCACTCCGCTCCGCTCCGCACTAAACTACAGCTTACAGTACAGTAATCGCGGAGTGGGGCGCGTCGTCGTGGATTGCACTATCTGTACATAACATTTGGAGCTCGTGAAAAACCCAGCATGTACCACAATGACCTTGACAGCAAACCAGCAAAACGGTAAAATTAGACCGTTGTAGATCAAATTAAATAAATCATTATTCATTATACCATTAGTTAATAACAAAAACAAGTTATTAACAGCCAATTACCAACTAATAATATTTATTGAACGGATGTCAGTAACGCGTGGGTATCGAAGAACTTCATATCTAAGCAGTTTGAAAACAAAATCCCGTGAACACGATGGCCACATCTGTTACCGCCCCGGTTCTATAGCGGCCGAGCGCTGCAAGCAGAAATAGTCCTTACGGTGCATACATATGAACTTCTTCGATGGTACGAGTACTTAAGTACAGACAGCTTCAAAAAGATGAACAGACGCTAGCACATCAACCTACCCGAAACTGTCAAATTTTCACAATCCACTTTGAACCTTAAGCTTCAGTAATAAAGTTGAAAATCTATTAAAGAAATTTGACAGATTGTAGTAGGTTGACGTGCTGGCGTCTGTTCATACATTGACAAGAGTTCATTTAGTTTTCTACAACCTTTGTTCTATAATATCATATCAATCTGTAGTCACATTTATTGGGTATACGTACTCATGTATCTAGAAGGTAAAAAAAGTTGCAGTCGGTCACCTAACCACTGGTCAGACCAAGGAACCGCCCTCATTGGACGTTACAACCGCCCTGAGAGAACCTGAGAACCCAACAAAGTCAAAGTCAAATAATTTATTTCAATTAGGCACAAAAAAGGCACTTTTGAACGTCAAACTTTACAAAAAATAATAATAACTGATTCTAGTCGCCCATTCCAAAAGGTAGTTTTCGTATGGAGAAGAATGGGCAAGAAACTCAACCGTTACTCTTTAAAAAAAAACATTATATCTTGTATACACTAATTATATAATTATTTGTGAAGACAATGCACCTAGGATAAGATTACTATACCACGATAGGTAAAAAGAATGAAAAATGAAGGAATGACATAAAATGTGATAGATGCATGGTGCTCACATACTTACAAACATTGTAAAATTATACTATATTTCTAACATTATAATAAGTAATACTAATAATAAGTCAGTGTGTGAGTTCAAGTAATCACAATAAATAAAATAAATGTAAAAAAAAAAAAAAATTGCAACCAATTTGATTTTGTCTAGATTCTGAATTGTCCTATGGAGCAGGACCAGCATGTTTCCAAGCATTTTTATCTTGGATATAATCCTCTAATTTGTAATATGCTTGTTTACAAAGTGTACTTTTTATATGACAACTAAGAGGAAGCACATCATATATTGAGCCACGAAGGCCTTTCAAGGACACCACATTCAGTAATGAAGTACGCGACCAAGAAGAAGATACTTAAGACGCAGATATATGCCAGTGATCTTGAGTGGTGAGCTTGCGTGTTCTGTACTCAGCTCAGACAACGCGTAGTACGTTCAGCCAGTAATAGGACTCGCCCATGAAGTAGCGCTGTCCCAAATTAAACGCATTATTAATTTATTATACATAATACAAAAGGTATTCTAATAAAAAATGTATACTAAAAGATCAATAATTAAATTATCTTTAAAATGGTGAAGGTTTCAGAAAAATATGCTTGATAAATGTTGCGTGATTCGATTTTTTTCCGCGTTAGACATAACTTTACAAATTAATTTCACTATGTAATATAAACATTATCTAAAAGATATTTTTATTATGTTATTACAAAAATGCTGTAATTTAAAATAATATTTTTTCCAAATCATTAACACTACTCGTTTGGACGTGATCTTCTGTATAAAAAAATAAAAAGTCGGTTATTGTCGCCTTAAGTTATACATTATTGCAGTATTATGAATTCTCATTTTTTTTGTGCTATTCAGAACATGACCCACTTGCTGAAATGCCACACCCAAGTGTCCATACATCTGCACTGTTGGGGATTTTACGAACGCCACTGCGATTGACTGCTGCGCTGCGTGTCACGGGTTCGATTCCCGCATGGGAATGTCGTTTGTATGACCTACAAGTAGTTGTTCCGGGCCTGGCTGTTTGTGTACCACCCACAATACAGAACAAATTCCAAGTGTAGGGCAAAAAAAAAAAAAAACATTTTAAAAGCACCATTGCCTCGAAAATAAGAAGATACTTTTTTATATATATTTATTTATTCACAAGGCTAAAACATGCAACAATCACAGTATATCACTAGGTACACATTATAGGTTTCGTTTCGACCTGATTATCACCCTAAGGGTAATGCCCACAACATGACTAGCAACAACATTAATAATGATGATAACTCTACCTAACAGTAAGAAGCTTAGTTCACCAAATTACAGCAACAAGGTCTATGCGTCTGCCGTCCGAAATACTTCTACATAAGCAGGGAATGTGTACAAGACCAAACTCGCCAGGTAAAGTACCTCAAGCAGGTTTTTGAGGCTGAGTCGTGGACTGACTGTACCTACTTCAAGCAGGACATACGTAACGGAACGGACATTTTTTTTGCATGTCCTTGATAATGGACGTGTACTACAATAAGTACAAGTTTTTAATCGTAACTGTTGTTAAGAGGAGCTCGTGGCCAAATGATAATAGCGGGTAGATCCAAGGTTAAGCTACGCTTGCCGCGGTCGATTCATATTTACTGGCATGAGGAACAGGGTGTAAAGTTCACTCATCCACCATAGAAAAGGAAGGATACTCCGACCAGACGGGTCTTGTGTCTGGTGGGCCGACTGCCCGACTGTTGTTGTTTTTTTTTATCTAGGGCATCTCGTAGCTCACCTCTGAGGTGATGACTACTTAACCGGACAATCCTGCGGCTGCCTTAAGCTACTAAACTCAAAGCCTCCTGCCAGGGGCAAAACTATTCTAATTAAAACTAGGCGAGCGCTCGCTAAGGGCACCCCCTGTGGGGTACGGACCTCGGCTTAGGGCGTCGCTGGGGGGAGGACAGCAAGTTGGGACAGGCTGGATCAAAGATAATTCATTATTATTAATCGAGGAATTTAAAGCTACTGGCTCAGCATCGACGCGGGCTGGCGCATCAACGGGCAAGGGTCGGGGGGGAGTATTATTTACTCGGGCACCCGACTGTTGATGTCGGATAGTCTTATATATGTCGTTCGCGCGGTAAACTCTAATTGCGCGATGCAGGATTTGTGTGACATCATGTCTTTGATGCGTAGTTCGTATGTGGTGGTGTAACCTTTACACATGGATGGGCGATCATCCATTACACATCGAGACCCCCTCTGTGCCTCGGAAAGTACATTAACAGCGTTTATCCAAAAAGCTGGCAACATAAAAGAAAGAAGGAAAGAATAATATTTATTTGGACACAGTTCGTGAAACACAATAACAAAATAAAAAGTGAAAATAATCATAAAGCAATAATAGTGTGTGCCTCACGGCTGCGCCAAAAAGGTTCACTTCAGCATTAAGGCGCAGGGTTCCGAAAACGTTTTTTTTTAAAGCAGTGTATCTCTTAAACCGTAAATAATTTTGACCAAAAAAAAAAGAATGATATTTTCAAATCTTATTTTAATACAGTGATGGAACTCAAATCATAATTAAACATACATTAATGCTTCAAAAAAATCTTCAAACACACCTCTTAATTGTCTTTAAAAGCAGTTTATAACTTCACTAACAATTATAAATTATAATTAAAAATATACCATAAAATGTCTAATGTCAACTTGCATTCAGTGATGGATTATGAAGAGTAATATGAGCAATATGATGAAAAAAAACAACGAAAAACATTGAAAAAGTACAAAAGTGTGGTTATTTTCTTTACTCTTTACACGTAAAGAAAAAGACAGAGACAAAGGCAAATCGGAACCCTGCGCCTTAATGCCCGACAAATGCTGTCTGACGCTGGTTTTCTAATGAACCTCTATGGACAAGTGACGGGGAGTACCAACAGCTTCAACATACCTAATACATATTTTTCATACATCTAAATAAATACATAAACTACCTATGGTCTATTTAAATAATTGTTTCCAATTGAGGTTATTTCCACTTAAACAAACATCGCAAATAGCTGTCAAATATTTTCCTGTTTTGATTAATTTCGCAATATTACTGTACGGAAATATGAAATATGGCTAACTAGCATTGCAATATAACACTGAACTTGATGTTGTAACCGTTTTAGGTGTAAAAAAGGCATTTGGAATGTTTCCTAATACTTATTTTACATCTAAAACTAAATATTCGGTGGTACGATATTAATTATTGCATTTCATAATCAATATTTTAGTTCACGAGTTAGCCCCATTTCTTATTTCCATACAGTAATATTGCCAAATTAATCCAAACAGCGAAATATGCCCACTTTCTGAATAAACGATCTCAAGCCGTTGGTCCCGGCTGTCATTCGTAGATCTTTAACAGTCGTTACGGGTCGTCAGAAGCCCGAAAGTCTGACAACCAGTCTTACCAAGGGTATTGTCATACCCAGTCACTGGATTGTGGAAGTCAGATTGGCAGTCGCTTCATGTAAAATACTGGTATTCAGCTGTTTAGGGGCATGAGGAACAGGGTGTAAAGTTCACTCATCAACCATAGAAAAGGGAGGATCCTCCGACCAGACGGGTGTTGTGTCTGGCGGGCCGACTGCCCGACTGTTGATGTCGGATAGTCTTATATATGACGTTCGCGCTTTAAACTCTAATTGCGCGATGCAGGATTTGTGTGACGTCATGTCTTTGATCCGGAGACCGGAGGTCGATAGTGGGCTGAGTCTTGTATCTTGCGATGCTTCACAGTGCCAGTGGAGGTTCCAGTGAGTCGGAACTGTCTGCGGTGATTCCCCAGTGAGTCGGGGTGGCGCTGCGTCACGATCCAGTGAGTCGGATGTGGTATAGCCCCGGGTTGTGGCTGACTGCTAGCGTCGACCAGGAGAGGGTAGAATGGGTTCTGCTTGTGAGACCGGCCGAAGGTGCAGGTGCTGTGCCAAGGTTGCTGATGAGGCTGAGGGTGATGACCAGGAATGCGCGTTCGCTGCATGCTGGTGGTCAGGATACCCGTTGAAGCCGTGGTTGCTGGCTGTCTGTGTGACTCGCCTCACGAAAGCTTGCGGGGGTCAAATTCAAAATATTTTTATTTCACATAAACCTACAAGGGCACTTATGAAACGTCAGAAGCTAGGTGCACGGTTCCAATTGGTCGTTTCCTATGGAGAAGAGCCGGCAAGAAACTCCACGGTTACTCTTTTAGTGTGAGTGATGATGATGATGACGTCACGCTGAAGTAGTTGCACGAAGGCTGCGTTGACGTTCATACTCGGGGTCACCAATTTAGGGGCATGAGGAACAGGGTGTAAAGTTTACTCATCCACCATAGAAAAGGGAGGAACCTCCAACCAGACGGGTGTTGTGTCTGGCGAGCCGACTGCCCGACTGTTGATGTCGGATAGTCTTATATAATATGTCGTTCGCGCAGTAAACTTTAATTGCGCGATACAGGATTTGTGTGATGTCATGTCTTTGATGCGTAGTTCGTATGTGGCGGTGTAACCGCTACAGCTGCATCCGGTAACTGGAAGCCGACCCCAACATAGTAGGGAAAAGGCGAGGCAGATTTATTGATTATAGTAACCATTACTGACAAATAAAATAAAGATTACAAATCTATTTGCAATCTGTGTTTAGATCAAGGAGGTCCACTTTAGTTGGCGAAGGAGCATGTTTAAAACCTGCCAAATTATACCAATATCTAGTTCCATCTATCAATATACCAATTTCTCTGTAGTGGGGAATTTCGGCCTAATCGTGACTTACCATCTGGGGCCCAAGTCTGTTTTTTTTATAAATTCTTCATTCCAACGCGAAACCATTGTTATTTTGCTAAAAGTTCGTAATCTGCTAAATTCATAATGGTCGATCATTGGTTGATCATTGTATTCCACAAACACGATAATAGTAACGAATTAAAAGCAATGACTGCACAATGACGATCTAATAGTAGGTCACTGATCAAAGGAACTGTCAACATTTTAGCAGATTACCGCCTTAGTCAGTCATTCATTGTCATTATGTACGAGATTACCAATAGATGCCATTTCTTTCAATGGAGTGTCAGTGGCTGTCCATTGGGAAGTCATAATGACGCCAATATATTAGTAAATTACCAAACTTGTCAAAATCAACAATTATGAAATGAATGATAGACCATACGACACTATTGTAATAGCAAACTTGAGGCTTAGGTGAGATGCAGGCCAACTGATTCCCCGTTGTGGATAAAAAAAGGGAACCCTCTGGTTCTGAGACAGGTCTAACCGCTAAACTACAGAGTCGGTTAATTGCTCGCAGAACAGATGGTCGATGGGGCTGAAAGGGTCTGAAGTGGCGACTGCGTACTGGAAGACGTAGCGTTGGAAGGCCGCCCACAAGGTGGACCGATGACCTGGTGAAGGTCGCAGGAGTCCGCTGGATGCGGGAGGCACAGAACCGGTCGAAGTGGCGGGGCTTGGGGGAGGCCTGGGTCCAGCAGTGGACGTCTTTCAGCTGAAATGATGATGATGAAGAATTATTTTTATGATTATAAGCCGTGTGCCCGATGGGATCGTAAACCGGACGAAATTCCATACAAACTTTCATGTATTTAACCCTTAGGGTGTGAATTTTGGGTAGCTCGCCGTCCGGTAAGGACCAAGACCGGGTCGACAGCGCGTTGTGTTCCACGCGCGCCTCAAAGAGATGTCAGCAAGTGAAGGGGTCTGATGAGACCATTGCCTGCCGGGGTTGCGGGAAAGTCCGAAAGGGATACCGTGGCCCCCTGGCATTGCACAGGCAACAGAAGGAACACGGGTGGGTTTTAGTCAGTAAGAGTCTGACACGCCCTCCCGCTCCACCCAGAGCGGGAAAAGTCATTAGATGATTTCCCATCCAAAAAAAAAAGGGCGTGATTTTTCAAAAAAACTTCCTTAGTGCTCACCTTCACTTGAGCAAAATTTCATGCGCTTGTAGACTAGACTCAGCAGTTAAGGCTGAGCGCAGTCTGTCAATTTTAATAAGTACATAGGTAGGCCTTTTAATTTTTGCTAAATAAATGTATTTTCTAGTTGAATATTAATAAGATTTTAATTTTATGTTAAGTTTCATGCATGATTTGATTTTAATTATTAGTTTTCTACGATTTAGATTTTTATTAACTATAATACTGTAATTTAAAATATGTATGATCTCACAAATTTTGCTGTGCCCTGACAGGGTCTACAATGGTTCATAGCTCTAAGCCTTATGTTAACATCTTTTTTACCTTGTGGAATGCAAATAAATGAATAAGAATGAATATTTAATTTAAATTAATTTTTAATGTTTTTTATGTGGTTTAATATACATAGTATAATAATTGAATCAAATAACCAGTGTTTTTTTAGATAAGTAAGTATTCATTTTGAATTATTATACTTATTTAAGTTTATTATTATTTTAATGTTTTTGTTGCATTTATTAATAATTAATTTGTAATTATAATTAGAATATTTGTGCGCCGTTGACGGCGTTCATGTTATTAATATCAACACCTGCCGGTCGATTCTGTAAAAATCTCACCGTGAAAAGTTAGGTGAAGTGAGTTTGTTTTTGCTTGGAATTGACAATACTGACAGCTCACTCCACGCTCACTTCACCTAAGTTTTCACGGTGAGATGGTTACAAAATAGCACTGCTGTACTTATTTTGTTTACCTATGATAAACAAATAAAAATATTTATAATTATTATATAATATATTAATTATTATATTAATAATAGAATTTTGAATTAGAATTTCTTTCTTTCTTTCAAACTCACGCCTTCCTCCCATGGGGTAGGCAGAAACTACAGAACGCCACCTGCTACGATCCTTACATACTCCTTTTGCCTCGTTGCCAGTACTACGCACCTGACCTTTCTGAAGAACATCACTAATAAGGTCATTAAATACCTATGTCCTCCTATTTGTTGGCAAACTCATTAGTCAATGGAGCCAATTATCAATACTATAACGACTACGGTTTCTTATGAGAGCCGATCCTTTCTGTATGTCCAAACTGTCCCAATACACTTATCTTAATCCATAAAATCCAATGATAAGAATCCATGTAATTATAGAGGACACCGGCAGTTGCAAACCTCATTTCCAAGAACATAAAATACTTACCCTCCCCTGCCTTTACATGCTAGAAATATGAAAATTAATTTGAAATTACTAACACTTTTACACGACAAGAGAAAAAATACAGTCAAAATATACATTACGCCATAAAATAGGATAAACTTACCAGGGTCTAAGTTAAAAATGCACTCAACAAGTAGTTACACTAGTCATGTCAATTTAAAATATATAATAAATTACCAGAATTCAAAAGAACAAAAATTTAATACATTTATAAACAAATTAACAAAATTTCTATCATCTAAATGCTATTACAATATCAATGATTATTTAAATGACAAATTTTAACTTACAAGTTATATAAAATAATAACTACAATAGGTATAAAGAATAATAACAACTAAGTTATCAAAATAAAAATCCCTATTCCTCTCTCCTTCTCTGCTGTGCCCGACAGGGTCCACAATGATCATATTTTTGTAAAAACCTACCACCTGAGTACACATGTGGAAGCAATAAATGTATTGAGTATTGAGTATCGTCTTTCACTCCACGCTTCCTAAAATAAACTTGCTAAGAACTAGGATGCCTTCATCATCATCATCAAATCGGCTGATAATAATATGATGAAGGCATCTTACTTATTAACAAGTTAACCTTGGGAAACTTTTAAAAGGTAAATGAATAATTTTCGATGTCCTGATAATTTTTTGGTGACAATACTACGGAAATTAATCTTTGAAATATACTCAAACTCAAAGCATTTATTTCAATTAAACCATTTACAGGCACTTTTGAATTATCAAGGGGTCAGTCAGTCAGAAATATGAAGCTAGTTGCCCATTCCAAAGCGTAGGTTCCTATGGAGAAGAACGGGCAAGAAACTCCACGGACACTCTTTAAAAAAAAAAACCTTACAAAATATTGTTTACATCATTCATGTTGAAATTATTCATGTGAGAACAATGTAGAAAGACGTGCACGTAAAAAGCGTCCGTAATAAAAAGATAAAAACAATTCAAAAATTCAAAATAAGCCGTGGCAGTTAAGAGATGACCAGTCCCTACTGATGGCGCCCGTTCACAAACTTGACGCATGGATCAGCACCGTTAAGCTCAACCATTTTGAAGGGAACTCAACGATCCAACACACACGCCACCACCAGCGAGACATTTGAGTGAGCATGACATACTCTTAGCCGCCAGGGCATATCAAGTCAATGAAAGACGTACCCAGCAAATTGTAGCTTTATAGAAGGTCACGGCCGACGGTTTGCCGACCACTGTCTTAGAGCGTCATCTCCCGGCGTTTCCAGTCACATCTGCGTTGTAAATACATTTTGAATTCTCATACTCTGAAAGTGTTTATTTGTGCAGGATATAGGCTGCACAAAATCGAATTTTGTGCACAAGTGCATTAACGTATCTACTCATAAATGTATCTATATTAAGGCAAAGAAAATCAGCCATACAGCCAAACACAATAAGAAGTTCATTGGTAGAATTTGTTATTTTATCATATTTACTTTAATTTATTTGCCGAGTTTTTTAAGACATATATGATATTAAAATTTAAATTCAAGTACGGTAAGTTATTTAATTAATTTAAGAAAATTATTATTACAATATTAATTTAATAGTAGGCTCTATAGGTCTGCAGCCCAAGCCTAATATCAATGTCGTAAAATTCAGAAAAATATTAAAATCAATTTCCTTCAGTATTCAAAACTGTACTAATTTTACTTTGAATTTTACTTAAAGAAATGTTATGTTATACTACTGATTTATTTCCTCGTAATCGAAGTGAAAAGCAGAGTTTATAACTCGTCCACAAAACCATTTTATCCTCGACATTTTAGCAGCCCTCGCCGTCTCGGGCTGCTAAAAGTCTCGGATAAAAATGGTTCGTTTTGCGCACTTGTTATAAAATCTACTATTGTTTGTAGCTGCCTCGGCCCGGCTAAAATTATTCCGCAAATAGCGGCTCTTTATCTGATAGGGATAAAGTGCCGCTAGCGGCACTCTATACCCTTCCTTTTTTTTCATTAATTCATACACATGACCAAACCATCTAAGCATATTATTTTCAATTTTGTCACTACATCTTCTTTGAAACCGCACCGTTGTCTTATCACGTAATTCCTCAGCCTAACATTCATAGTCACGCCATACATGCTTCGCAAAGGAACGCATTTCCAGAGCATTTTTTCGATTTTCATGCTTCAAGTAGATTGGTAATAGATTACTATATCGAGAAAATATTACCCTCCTTTTGGACCTTACTGTAATCAGGTAAAAGGTCTGACGTAAAAGAGGTTTAAGTCCGTGGGGTTCACCAAAAAAACAACCGACTTCCAAAAAAAACACTACAAAGTGAAAAATAATAAATCAATTTTTTTATTTTTTTTTCTCTTCTACTCTTACACACGTTGTCTAAATCTCTTTTTATCCACTTTCCTATCGCAGGTATGATGGAACAGATTTCTTTAGAAATAAACATCACCTTTGTTTCATTTCTCTGTTCTTTTCAACCGACTTCAAAAAGGAGAAGGTTCTCAATTTGGTTGCATTTTTTTTTTTGTTTGTTTGTTTGTTACGCGATTACTCCGGCAATTATGAATTGATTTTGATGATTCTTTTTGTTTTTGGTAGGCATAGTTCAGACGTGGTCCCATATAAGTTTGGTCAAGATCTGATGAGGGGTTTTTGAGTTAGCTTCAATAATACGTATTTTTCCCACATATGTGGATGATGTTCTAATAGTTCCTGTCACTGTAATTTACATAGCAGGTAGTGGTATTCAAATTTATGTGAGGGGTTTGTGTAGGTACCACAACTAAAAAGAGAAAAATAAAAACTTTTTTTACAAAAAAAAAACCGACTTCCAAATCCAATGAAAAATAACTTTGATTTCGGAAGTCGGTGGTAAAATATCGAAAATACAAAACCAAAGACACCGACTTCCGAAATCAAAGTTATTTTTCATTTTGTAGTGTTTTTCTTTTGGAAGTCGGTTTTATTTTTTGTAAAAAAAGTTTTTATTTCTTGTCTGTTTAATAAATAAATTAATTAATTACGGAAGTCGGTGTCTGGTTTAATTTTTTTCATTTTTTGCCACCTACTTCCGAAATTAATGTTATTTTAATAACCTACCCTACACAAATTCGAATATAGTGATTTTCGATACCTTCTATGTAAATAACAGTGACAGGATCTTAACATCATCGAAATAGACTAAGGAAGAAAAATACCTATTGCTGGTCCTGCTCCACAACTAATTGACATACACACTGATTAACATTTTGAAAATACTGTTGGAGCTGCTGAAGATTGTAAGACCTTGTATTGTATAAACTCAATTTCCTTTGTATTATATAATTGCATAGCACAGGTGTGAGTACTATGTACTAAAGAGCTACCATTTACCGGGTAATATGTAGTATTTCATTGACTTGAATGTGCCCTGGCGGCTGTGAGTATGTCATGCTCACTCAAATGTCTCGCTGATGGTGGCGCGTGTGTTGGATCATTTAGCTCCCTTCAAAATGGTTGAGCTGAATGGTGCTGATCCATACGTCATGTTCGTGAACGGGCGCCGTCAGTTGGGACTGGTCATCTCTTAGCTGCCATGGCTTATTTTAAGTTTTTGAATTATTATTTATTTTTACTTTTTATTACGGACGCTTTTACGAACGTGCACGTCTTTCTACATTGTTCTCACATGCATAATTTCAAAATGAATGATGTAACCAATATTTTGTATCATTTTTTTTATTTAAAAGAGTGTCCGTGGAGTTTCTTGCCCGTTCTTCTCCATAGGTACCTACTACGCTTTGGAATGGGCAACTAGCTTCATATTTATTTTTGACTGACCGACCTCTTGACAATTCAAAAGTGCCTGTAAATGGTTTAATTGAAATAAATGTTTTGAGTTTGAGTTTGACCTATTATTGAAGCTAACTCAAAAACTCCGACTCTTCACGTGACCAGAGGGCTGGCCTATTCTTTGGCCAAAGAATCAGCATTGCCATTCAACGTGGCAATGCAGCCAGCCTTTTGGACACTTTTCCTGTTGACAGAGAGGCGGACTAATTTGTTGATGCCCTATAATGACCCCCCCCCCCCCCTTTATATAATATATACTTGTACATTATTAATATTATTATTTTAAGTCTGTTAGTTTTTAATCATGTATATAAGTGCCTAATTGAAATAAATTATTTGATGACTCAAAAACTACCCAAGCAAAGTTAATAAAATTTATGTGGGACCTCCTCTAAAGTATGACCTACCGAACAAAAATAGAATCATCAAAATCAATTCATCATTAGCGAAGTACAATCGCGTAACAATCATAAAAAAAAAAACCTACAGTCGAATTGAGAACCTTTTTGAAGCCGGTTAAAAATAGTGCTTTCGAAAAAGTATACCCTTTAAAAAAAACGTAAACAAGTAAATTTCTTTGTTTTAATTCGCGTCAAAGGTGACGTCACGACTAAGTTGAGTGTAGGAACTGTATCAAAATAAAAACTAGTCTACTCTGACCTCTAATTCTGCGCATTATAATTGTGAGCGGAGGTCATCTTGGGATGGTTGGCTTGAGTGCGTAAAGCCTTCAATGGTTTGTAAAGGCTTGGTTGTAGTGAAAGCGATGATTTAAAATGTGGTATCGCTTTGCGTGTTGTAGTGGGCGTTAGATAGGCTCAGGAGTCGTATTATGACGTATTAATGCCACCATTATTCCAGTGTGAGTGAGAGACGGAGCTATACAAGGCCGCTAGCACCATCCTTTTTTCGCAGTGGAATAATGATGACATTAATACTTCATAATAAGGCCCCAGGATGTTATAAGCTGGAGAAATTAAATTAAATCAATTGTTTATTTTGTGATTAAAGTGGAATCTTGGTGTCTGTCAGTCTGTGCTGGTAAATTTTCTCTGACAATTGTTTAAAACTCACAGATTTTAGCACATAATATGATTAATAGACTGCCTCGTTGGTCTAGTGGTCGCAAGCGCTACTGCTGAACATGAGGTCATGGGTTCGATTCCCGAGTTGGGCATAGTGTTATTGGGTTTTTTCATCTGGAATTGCTCAGTAGCAGCCCGGGGTTTGGATATGTGCCCGGTTGATGGCAATAGGCTCGCCCCCTATTACATGGGACTTAAACATAACTGGCGAAATGTGGGTATACTATAGGTATACCTCTGCCTAACCCTTCGGGGATTACAGGCGTGATGTTATGTTGTGTTATGTAAATTAAATTGTTTATTCTGTAATAAAAGTCGAATCTCGGTGTCTCACAGTCTGTGCTGGTAATTTTTTTCTGAAATTGTTTCAAAGCTCACAGATTTTAGCACATAAAAGAATAATAAAAAAAAAAATAGTTTATGTGGGAGCGATTTTATTTACCTAGGGGTAAAAAATAACAGCTCCACGGTCGATCTTCAAGGTTAAGCAACGCTTGCCGAGGTCGGTCCATAGATGGGTGACCATTCATTACATACTAAACTAAATGAATGGTAATTTACCCATCTTTTCCATAGCTCCCCCACCATCATTTGCCTAGCCTGTTGGGGTCGGCTTCCAGTCTATCTGGATGCAGCTGAATACCAGTATTTTACATGGAGCGACGGCCTATCTGACCTCCACAACCCATTAACTGGATAATACGATACCCCTTGGTAAGACTGGTTGTCGGTGTGATTTTCGGGCTTCTGACGACCCGTAATGACTGTCAAAGATCTACGAATGACAGCCGGAACCAACGGCTTAACGTACTTTCCAAGGCACGGAGGAGTCTCGGTATGTAAAGATGGTCACCCATCCACAGACCAACCCCGGCAAGAGTAGCTTAACCTGATGGATCGACCCGTGCGGCTATTATTACTTAGCCACGAGCACCAAACAAACGCTACTATATTTTATAGCACATCTGTGGCTACACAACCACCTCAACCCTGCTATATAAACCACAAGGCTAGTTATTACGCCTCAGTCGAAGTAGGCGCGCACCGCGTTTGCCACGATAGGTAATGTTGTAATACAATAGTACCTAGTGAAGTGTAGTGTTGTGCTCCAGTTTTCCGACTTTCGAACTTCCGACTTTCGAGTTTCGAGTTTCCGACTTCCGAGAATAGGGAGCACAGGTGAGTTTTTTTTGTTTGTTTTTTTAGGGTAGTTTTAGTTTTATTGATAAGCGTAGTTATAATCAGAATCCCGATTAACGTAATTTAAAATTTTCTGAATCTCATAATAGCGACAATTAATGTCTCAAACTAAAAAAACTATTTTAATTTTTTTTAGTAATTTTTGACAAATTGAGACAATAGAATTTAAACATTAATTTTTTTGACAAATCGTGTACTTTACAATGATTGTAAATATACCTATTTTATGGAAGCACCATGTATCTATCACATCTAAATTAATATTATAAAGAGAAAAGATATGATAATATTGTATGTTTGTTTGATTGTAATAAATAAACTCAAAAACTACAGAACCAATTTAAAAAAAAACCAGTGGAATGCTATTATTATCAATTTCTCACAAAAAACTAAAATAAAAAATACAAATTTTGCAAGGAGATAGATGGCATCCTGGAGAAGGACATAGGGTACTTTTAGTCTCAAAAATAATCCTTAAGGGGGTGAATTAGGGGATGAAAGTTTGTATGAGAACCCCAGCATTTCTTAAGTTAGGAATATGAAAATTCAAATTTACGCTTTTGGTAAGAAATAAGCGTTTTTGTAAAATCATCCCTCAAAGGGGTAAAATAGGGAATGTTTTAAAAATTCCCCTGCAATTTTGTTTTTTTTGGGTCTTCTTTTCAAGAGAGTTATGGGATTGGAAATATAGTCATAGTCCGTATCTTGAATTAGCCACAGTCTATATTTAATTAAAATCGGCCCACTGTCAAAAGTTATTACAATTTAAAGTCGTAAACTAATCTTTCTAATAAGCAGTTATTACGTGGTTAATGGCGGCACTGAGTAGGTATAAAAAATTTGTGGTGATAATAGTAGTTAAATAAATAATTAGTATTTAAGGAATTTAAAATCATATTAAACCAGCTTTCTAGGTAATTACGCAAACGCATTTTCGTAAACGATTACGACAAATTGCTTTCATTTTGACAGTTCAACAACATTCATTGCGTTATTTACGTTTTTGAGCAGATTTTTTTCCGAAGCAATGGATTAGTAATTTGTTTCAAAACGATTCAAATTCCAATTGATCGTGTATTACGTAATTAGGGTACTGTTTTATTTATTAGAAAAAACCGGACAAGTGTGAGTAGAACTTGCGCCCTGAAGGTTCCGTCTCAGAGCTGTGCTTGCTCGGTTGCCCGAATTTCCAAATCCAAAGACAAACTTAACATTTAAATCGAAAAAGTACTTTTTCACTTCTCATGCTCTGAAAGTGCTTATTTGTGCAGGATAAAGACTGCACATAATCGAATTTTGTGCACTAGAGCATTAACGTATTATATCTACTCATAAATGTGTCTACATATATTAAGGCAAAGAAAATGAGCCATACAGCCAAACAATAAGAAGTTCATAGATAGAATTCGTTATTTTATAATATTTACTTTAATTTATTTGCTTTATGTGTTTTTTAAGGCATAAAAGATATTAAAATTTAAATTCAAGTACGGTAGGTTATTTAATTAATTTATTATTACATAATTAATTTAATAGTAGGCTGTATAGGTCTGCAGCCCAAGCCTAATATCAATGTCGTTTAATTTTACTTTGAATTTTAATTAAAGAAATGTATACTACTGTTTTATTTCCTCGCAATCGAAGTGAAAAGCAGAGTTTATAACTCGTGCACAAAACCATTTTATCCTCGACATTACTATCAGCCCTCGCCTTCGTCTCGGGCTGCTAAGTCTCGGATAAAAATGGTTCGTTTTGTGCACTTGATGTAAAATCTACTATTAATAGATTGGAGAGTACCGATTTGAATGAAATACAGACTAAATGTTACTTCAAGACACGGCCTATGTATTTTTGATCCCAGATTGAAGAACAAACTTCAATTTGCAGATCATAAACAACTATAAATTATCAATTTTCGGATTTTCCTCTATACTTGACCTTGTTTCTTGCCAAACTTCATGCTGCTGGGCTGACAGGCTAAATAAGCTTTGGTATATTAGCGAGTGTCAAAATATGCGGCATAAATGGAGGTATTTTTTATGGAAGTGTATAGAGTGCCGCTGGCGGCACTTTATCCGTATGGGATAAAGTGCCGCAATCTGCGGCATACTAGTGGCACTGCCTCGGCCCGGCTAAAGTGCCGTAAGCATTGCATTGTCACTGTCACTGTCACTTGTTATTTTGTTTGTTGTGCCCTTTGTATTGACTGATCGTATTTGTTTTAGATAATTTATAATTTTTATAGTAAAAAAATAATATATTATTTAACAGAAGTCACTACATTGACTGAATTTACGAAAAATGAAGTAGCAAATTAAAATGGCTGAAAGTTTAGATAGGTTAGGTTAGGTTAGAATTGTGCCAGGGTGAGTTTAGGCTCAATCGGCACTTTATCCGATAGGGATAGAGTGCCACTAACGGCACTCTATACACTGCTTTTTTATTGCGTGTACTTGGAAGTTTGATTTTCGTTACAAGATCCAAGGGAGCGTAGATCAAAGTTTTTGATATCTATTTCAACTTGATGGCACGCGCTCCAGAGAAAAAGGGTCTTGACAGACAAAGCAGTCATCCTTTAAGGGTTTCAATTTTTCATTTTGAGGTACGCAACCCTAATATCTACCTCTTACCTTTTCATGCCCTAGCGGCTGAACAGATTTAGTTGAAAGGCATACGAATAGGCCATGACCTGGGTTAGGACATAGGATACTCTGAATCCCGGCAGTACGTTCCTGTGGGATATTTTCCGACCTAAACGCGGCGAAGCCCCGAGCAAAAGATATTAGGCTATAAATCTAGGAAGCTAGTAATATGCCTGTCATTGCCTATCGTATATTTTTACAATATTTGTAAATATATTCGGTGAGCACCATCTATCTTTAAATCACATAATCTTCTTCTTTTCGTGTGGTAAGTAACTGGTGTCAGAGTTTCAAAGCCGCCCATGGGCCTCTGACTGGCTTTACATGCGGTCGAGAAATATCTCTCAGGCATGCCGGTTTCCTCGCGATGTTTTCCTTCATCGTTTTTGAAGCAAGTGATAATTATACAATACGCACATGAATCCGAAAAATCAGAGGTGCGTGCCTTGGGTTCGAACTCGAGACCTGTGACTTGGCAGTCCGACGGTCACACCACTAAGGCTATCACATAATTAATATTTTTGTCATTGATTCATTTTTTGCCTCGTTGGGTCTAGTGGTCGCAAGAGCTACTGCTGAGCATGAGGTCCTGGGTTCGATTCCAAGGTCGGGCTAAAGTATTATTTGGTTTTTCCAACAGGAATATCTCCGTAGCATCCCGGAGTCTGTATTTGTGCCCGATTGATGGGAATAGGCTCGCCCCCTATTACATGGGACTTAAAAACATAACTGGCGAAATGTGGGTGTTCTACAGGTACACCCAACCCTTCGGGGAAACAAGGCGTGATGTTATGTTATGATATGCGATATTTTTTTTATTCTTATTACCTGTTGTGGTATAGTAATTTTATCCTAGGAGCATCGTCTTCACATACAGTTATTAATTAATGTTTACAAAGTATTGTAAAACATTTTAAAAGATAAACGGTAGAGTTTCTTGTTCTTCTCCACACGATACTACCTTTTGGAAGGTGCGACTAGAATCAATTATATTTTCGTGTAAGCTTTGACGTTCAAACGTGCCTTTTATGTGCCAATTTGAAATTAGCTTCTTAAAAATACGGGAACGTATCTCTAGTTTTTGTGGGAGAGCAACCATGACAGCCCTATGCTGTGATAGTTCTCAAACTTTGAGTTTGAGAACTATCACAGCTCATAGGTCAAAGCTTTTATTTCAATTAAACCATTTACAGGCACTTTTGAACTGTCAAAGAGTCGGTCAGTCAGAAAGTAACGTACATCTTTATAAGTAATTTTTGCAAACCATTTGTATTCCTGTAAAACATCTATAAGAAGGTAAATTAAATATTCTTAGAGCAGGTTTACTTCGATAGGGCAACAAAAGGGGTTCAAACTTACGACCTCGACAGACTGACTCCTTAGCCCTTGACGTATGAAGCTTTTATGAGATCGGATCTACCCACAACTTAGTTTCCATTAAAAAAGTTAACATGTCCCTGAAAATGAAATCATCATGTGCCCAGCCTTTTCCCAAGTATGTTGGGGTCAGCTTCCAGTCTAACCGGATGCAGCTGAATACCAGTATTTTACATGGAGCGACTGCGTATCCGACCTTCACAATCTAGTTACTGAGTCCCTGAAAATGAGATGTTGTGTATGATTGAATCACAGTATCTTCTTTTTCCTATATAGTCTAAAAATAAACATCACCTAAGCATTGAGCCTAAGTCTACATGAAACTGTAGCCTCAGACAGATGCTTGAGAAAAACGAGGAAGCGTACCTACTTTTAAATAGATAACATTTCTGAATGCTAAAAATAACTATCATGTTTTAACGAAACTAATTAGTGTTACACGTAACTTGTTATTGAATTATTTGATAATCGATAATATATATAACATCACGCCTTGTTTCCTCGAAGGATTGGGCAGAGGTGTACCTGTAGATACACCCACATTTCGCCAGTTATGTTTAAGTCCCATGTAATAGGGGGCGAGCCTATTGCCATCAACCGGGCACAAATCCAGGCTCCGGGTATATATAAACCTAATATATGACATTATATATTCTAATCCTAACTTTAATATTATAAATCCGAATGTGAGTTTGTTTCAAATTGGGGTAAAGGGGATATTTTTAAAAGCTACCTTAGTAACCGCTCTCAGGTTGTAAGAATCGGTAACCACTCAAACAGTTTCTCACCTATGGGGTTCCTCAGGGCAGTGTCCTGGGGCACACCCTCTTCCTTGCTTACATAAATGGACTCTATTCATAAATTGCAAAATCATAACATAGGCCGACGACACAGTGTTACTAGTTCATGGAAGTGACTGTACAGATGTGTGCAAGGCTTACATGCTGAATCTGCCTTACGGGTCATTATGAAAAGGTTAAATAACAACTTGCTCACCCTGAATTTAGATGAAACAAAATTCATAACGTTTGCACCACGGCGTATATCACAACCAGATTCCTCCTTCACACTAACTGCTCACAAATGCCCCCCGAATACTAGTGCAACTTGCAACTGTGCTACAATTACGCGTACTAATGTAATTAAAAACTTAGGGGTCATTATAGATAGCACTTTGACCTGGAATGAGCAAATTGAGTTATTGGTGTCACGTGTCAGAAAATTAATATTTGTATTTAAAAACCTTAGAACCTCGGCAGATTTTCACACATTAAAATCTGTATATTTTGCACTAGCACATTCGGTGGTAACATACTGCATTACTGCGTGGGGATGCTCTGGTAAATGCCTTCCACTTCGTCTGGAAAGAGCTCGTGGCTAAGTAGTAACTGCCGCACGGGTCGATCCGTCAGGTTAAGCTACGCTTGCCGGGGTTGGTCTGTGGATGGGTGACCATCTTTACATACCGAGACTCCTCCGTGCCTCGGAAAGCACGTTAAGCCGTTGGTCCCGGTTGTCAGTCGTGGATCTTTGACAGTCGTTACGGGTCGTCAGAAGCCCGAAAGTCTGACAACCAGTCTTACCAAGGGGTATCGTATTACCCAGTTACTGGGTTGTGGAGGTCAGATAGGCAATCGCTCCATGTAAAATACTGGCATTCAGCTGCATCCGGTTAGACTGGAAGCCGACCTCAATATAGTTGGGAAAAGGCTAGGCAGATTGACTTCGTCTGGAAAGAGCACAAAGAGCCGTTTTAAAAGTCATAGCACATAAAACTATTCGCTTCCCCACGCACGACTTGTACGAGTATATGCTATGCAAAGTTCCTACTGTTAGACAAGCATTTCTGTTGGGCACATTATTACGTAAGCATATTGAATATGACCCTATTAATCTCAATACGCAAAGACGTAGAGTTAACAGAATATGTCAGACTGAGAGCGTTAACCTAGAAATTGCGAGAAGACACTATAAATTCAAATTCAAAAGTCATTTATTCAAACTAGGCTGAAAATCAGCACTTTTCGAACGTCAAAATTACATAAGACAGCCCCCCAAAACGCCCACCCTTCACTACTTCCTAGTGCTTTTGCTGGGAAGAAGAACTCTCCCGCAGCACAGCTGTCTGTTCAGTTAGAAAAAAAAAAGATTCTATACAATAGTATACAAGATAATTTACAATATGCAAAAAAAAAAAAAAAAAAAATAGCTATAATTAATAGCCATATGACAGCTAGCACACGCCAATATACCAACCAAAAACATCGAGAACTATACTCAAGCAGAAATAAAAATAACTAAACGTAAACAATATCTTAAAAAGAAAATAAAGCCTCCAGGCATAAAGGGCGTGCCCGCTTACATATAGCTGTAACTAGAAGTTATAATTGATAAACTAGGACCATCGACGTAAAATAAATAAATTTCGAGGTCGCTAGCTAGCCAAATATTGCAAGACAACTCATAAAAAAAAACATTGTAATGAGTAGATTATGTCAACAATAAATAAAAATAAAATTAAAATAAATTGACATAAAAAGTAAAATTATAAACAATTATATAAACTCATATAACATGTCAGTAGGTAAACTAATTCTGGAGAAACAACATTTAAACATTGTATTGAGTTAATCACAGCGACCAACTATTCTTATCATTTAAGTAGTCGTTGATAGAATAGTATGCCTTTGAACAAAGGTTAGACTTTACTTTAGTTTTAAACGCAAATTAAAGGCAAATCTAGCAAAGAACTATAACTTTTTGAGTCCAATAAAATATAATAAGTATAACTTTATCTACAACAAAATGAATGAGAAATTAAACATCTAAGTACTCGTATCCGCTATTATTACGAGTGTAAATTGAAAATTTAAAAATGGCTCCAAAGCCTGGCTTATGAGGAAACAGAGAGCCTCATACAAACTTAATTATATTCATATCACATCCTCCGCTTAATCGTACACGCACCCTTCCCATACACACAGACGCTCTCACCTCCACACCCTCATACACACACTCACACACACACACTCACACACATTTACACACACACCCACTTATACTGCTACAACTATTATTATTAAATGTCTAGTTCTAGTTTTATTATTATCAGTGTTATGTCTAGTTCTTACCTATAATTATAACCAAAATTGTTGTTAAGGAACTCAGTTGGTCTTTCGCGCTGGGGTGGGTGCTAATAACTGCGACGCAGTTACTAAACTAATGCAGTATTAACGTACTCAAAAATTGTAATATGTTTTTGTTCCAATAAAATATTTGTATTCTGTTTGTTTGTTACGCTTTCACGCTAAAACAGCTGAACGGATTTGGATGAAATTTAGCACATGGTTAGACCTAGATAAGTACTATAATATATAGGCTACTTTTCATCCTGGATCGCAGACAAAGTCGCGAACAGAAGCTAGTTTTTAAAATGAAATAATATTGGTACAAATAAACCTGCTATCTTATTACGCAACACATCTTCGTAAACATTACGACAAATTTGTTTCATTTTGACAGTTCAACAACATTCATTGCGTTATTTACTTTGCAACATTTTTTTTTGGCAACAGCAATGGATTAGCATTTTTTATTATTAAATGAAATTGTTTATTCTGTAAATATGATATCAGAATCACTTTTTTTTAAGATGACGTGTATCATCTTAAAAAAAATATTAATAAAAATTAGCTAGATGAGTTCGGCGTACGAACGATGAACGCTATTAAGCAAATCACAAATAATAATAAAAGTATTTATTATTAAATATACTAGTAGTTAATGGACAATAATCATTTGCATTTTATGATTAAATAATGAGCATAAACAATTTTAATGTAAATGATTTTAACACATTCTACTAATTAAATGTCAAGTTGAATTACATTCGACAGATCGTGCAAGTCGTTTGCAGAAATTAACATGCACAAGACCTCCTAGATTATAAAGTTGAAAAAAGTCGTTGGTTCCAGTTCCGTTTGATTCAATTGGGTATCTAATATCTATCAAACCACCTTGCCTTTTCTCAGCTAGGTTGGGGTCGGCTTCCATACTTACCGGGTGCAGCTGAATACCAGTATTTTACATGGAGCGACTGCCTATGTGACCTCCACAACCCAGTAACTGGGTAATACGACTACCCTTGGTAACACTGGTTGTCAGACTTTCAGGCTGCTGACGACCCGTAACGACTGTCGTCAACGGTTTAAGTTTCCGAGGCACGGAGGGGTCTCGGTATGTTAAGAGGGTCACCCATCCAGGGACTGACCGCGACAAGTGTAGCTTAACCTGATCGATTGACCCGTGCGGCTGTTATTACTTAGCCACGAGCCCATTTCAATTGGGTATCTATACCTATCTATATCTACATAATATAAAGTCGGTTTTCATGTCTGTCTGTATGACAGCGTTCTTCTTCTAAACTATGCAACGGATTATGATGCAGTTTTCTGTCCACCATTTAAAAAAAAAATTTCGGAAGGTTTATATATGAATAATACATTAATGTTACACTTACTAATTAGTTTAAAAATCGATGAAAGTTCGATGTTTTCATCAAATCGTGAAATCGTGCGAAGCAGGGCTCGCTAATACATTAGTGGCGGCATCTCCATCACACCGACGTCATGCGAAATCCTGCATCACGCAAGCAGAGTTTACCACACGATCAGCATATAATATAACTTCCCGATATCAATTATTGGGCAGTTGCCCACCAGACGCAACACCCGTCTGGTCGGAGGATCCTCCCTTTTCAGGATGAATGCACTTTACACCCTGTTCCTCATACCTCAATACATTTATAAAGAAAGAACAATTATTTAATCTGAGCACCATAACATTGTGGTCCATCCAAATTGGTGCAAGTTCATAATAAAATTAGTATTATTTTGTAATTAACACTAATTAATAAACTGCACACAAAAAGTATTGAGAAAGAACTTGTCTGCATGCTTGGATGATTTCTTTATATTTTGTCGGAGGAAAGAATTACGACACTATACCTACACACAGTGTGTAATCAAAATCACTGATTGGTTAGAAAAAAATTACAGTTCAATAGTGCAATAAAGTTTCTCCCACTAGTGGCGATGCTCATTAACCGGTACATGAATGTTTTGGCGCGTGGTCAAATTTGGAACTAACGCCGCCATCTTGCTTTATTCAAAACAACATTCCACAAAACAATAGCACAATAATGTTTACGGATAGCGCCCCCTGTCAACGTCATTCAAGCGCCAAAAAGATCCTTGTAGTATTGTAATTAAATGTACTATCAAAGACACCTAAATGTAACCACTTTGAAAACGAAATCCCGTGACTGTCAAAAGTGCCTCACGTACGTTAGGCGTACTCTTGACAATCACCTTCGCTACTACCTTGCTAATAACACTACCGCACCTGGCTAATATTGTTATTATTATTTTGTTCACTTATTATTACACCAAAAACATTGGTATAAATAGCGAAAAACTTGTAGCGGTTACACCGCCACATACGAACTACGCATCAAAGACATGACGTCACACAAATCCTGCATCGCGCAATTAGAGTTTACCGCGCGAACGACATAATATGTACAGGGTGTCCAGTAAATAGCACGACATACTGCAGGGGGTGATAGCTTGAGTCACTACCTATCAATACAACACAATATATGTTCAGCAAAATCTCATTTTTTTTTCACCACTGTAGGTTAAACTTAAGTGATAAGAAAATAGTTCTGTGAAAATTTAAACAGAAAATAGTATTTCTTGAAAACATTCTTGTCTTTGATAGAAAAAAGACTTATCAATGAGTAAAGTAACTTATTCACGAATAATTTGATGTAAAAAAAAGTACTAGAAAAGGATTTTCCCATTACGAGATGCTTAAGAATCTGTAAGGTAGAGATTTTTCGGTATTTCGGAAAATTTTGTAAAACTGTAAATCCGTAAGATTTTGCTGAACATATATTGTGTTGTATTGATAGGTAGTGACCCTAGCTATCACCCCCTGCAGTATGTCGTGCTATTTACTGGACACCCTGTATATAAGACAGTCGGCCCGCCAGACACAACACCCGTCTGGTTGCAGGATCCTCCCTTTTCTATGGTGGATGAGTGATCTTTACACCCTGTTTCTCATGCCCCTAAAAGCTAAATTAATTTGCTTAATTAAAAGCTTTGTGCCAACTATGTTGAGGTCAGTGTTCGAGTCTAATCAAATGCAGCTGAATGAAGGAAGAATGTCTGACTTTTAGGCTCCTGACGACCTGTAACGACTGTCAAAGATCCACGAATGACAGCCGGGACCAACGATTTACCGTGCTTTCCGAGGCACGGGTGGGTCTCGATATTATGTAATCTATGGTCCACTCACGAATCGACCGTGGCAAGCGTTGCTTAACCTTCAATCGACCTGTGCGGCTGTAATTATTTATCTGCGAGCCCCTGCAATAGAAAAACAATTATTTTTAATTGGCAAATCCTATGTAATTTGGCAGTATAACCTCAGACTTAGCCGGGCCGGGGGACAAAGCATAACGATTTGTTATGCAAATTCAAACTTGTCGAACAATGCGGAAAATAAAATATATTATTATGTATAAAAATGATACAGCATTCTTATTTCCTTGTTGGTATTTTAATTATTTTGGGGTATTACAATACGATTATTTATGTGTAAGTCAACTATTTCTGTTTTGTGCTCGTAGATACAAATAAAAAAAAACAAAAGTAAATGTTGTTTTTTTATTATTTTTTCTTTATTTTTCGTCTTAAGGTGAATCCGTGAACTAAAGTATTGATAATGAAAATACAATAATTAATATCGTAACACCGAATAATCAGTGTTAGATGTAAAAAACAGTATTTACAAACTTTCCAAATGCCTTTATCAAATTCAGTGTTAAATTGGAATTCAGGATATTTCATTTTTCCATACAGTAGGTAAGTAATATTGCCATATTAATCAAAACTTGTAAATATTTGACACCTATTTGTGATGTTGCCAACTTTTAGAATGAAACAGCTGTTTTTATCTCGACAATGCGATCAACAATTCAACGCATTCATTATTCTTGACCTGTCAAAACGTAACCTAGGTTCAATAATTGATTTGACCGATAGTACGTGTGTCGGCCATTCCAATTATTTTAGGCTAAAAGCAATGACATTTAATGATTAATATACTTTCTCTCTTTTATTTACAAAACTTGACATTTTATGAATGTTTAATAACTACTTATTACCTGTTCTTGTTATTTTTAAGTTAATGATATAGAAACAACGCAGCTTTCGACGCGTGCCTAAAATACACAACACATAAATTAAAAATCATTTATTTGCCTAAATAAGGTACAGAAGGTTGGTAAAATGTACAAAATTGTTCTCTTATTCTGCTTTTAATTTCTGCGTGCAAATATAAAATAAAGTAAAATTTTATTTAAATAATCACGCAGTCATTGTACAGATAATCCAATTAAGTTTGACTAATGTCATTCTTACGTCAAACTCCATAATATAAATGGGTAAGGCCGCCAAAATTGTCAATTTTTTGTGTGACATTTCTGTCGTTTTTTTTTGCAGTAACTTTTGGTTAAATTATTCAATAATTTGTAGAGAATATCTGAATTATATGTATACCGTCGAAGAATTAGATGATAGACCCCGGCTATGATAATAATATTGTTACGAAAACCCTTGAACTGAGTTGTTTTTTGATAGTTTTAAATATAACATTGGCTTTTACTTTTGTGTTACGATTTATTTGTGTGACGAATTTTTACCCCAAAGCTACTATTTATAGTGCCTAAGTGCAAAACGCAGTATTAATGTGGCAACACCGTAATCTATAAAAAAATTTAAAAAAAAATGCAGCAGTCATTGTTTCGCCAGTAAAGAAGCTTAAAGTGCGAGTCACGTTATTGTTTGTTTGTGAAAAAAAAAATGATTTAGTGTGATTTCTGAAGTAAGAAACAGATATTTTAATGTTATTGTATTATATTTGACAGCGATGAGGTTAAAAGTATACATAGAACCGCCGATTAGTGCCTAATTGTAATAAATAACCGAAATATAATCTAAAACTGTTGTAAAAATTTAGCTTTTGTGTTGCATTTGTATTACGCCTGTGTTACATTTGTGTCACTTTTGCGTTACATTTGTGTCATTGTAACACAAAAGTATGTGTTACGTAACACAGTAGATCTATAAAGCCGCATACATAGTGGTATTTGTACTGATTTTGTAGGTATGACAAACTCAGTACTTACATACCTACTTTTTAATAGTGAAAACCTGCCAAGTGAAGTAATTGAGTATGTTTTACTAATTGAGTATGTTTTTCTTCTATTGAAATATAATCGCATATAATATGACAATGCCGTTAACTGCCGCTGAACTACAGAAAAGATATCGTGAAAAAAAAGTACAAATCCTGAAAAATTTCAAGACCATAGGAAAAAATACTGAAAGAACATTACCGTCAATATAAAAACTAAAGTAGCCAATTACAACGAAGAACAGAAAGATAAATTACGAAAAAAATGGAGACGATATCAAAAAAAAAGAAAATGCGCCGTCAATATCTCAACAACACGCCATGAAAAACCCCAATCAATGTATTACCGATATTCAAATATTACATAAAACCGTCCAATTTATTTTTTTTATCTAGTGTTATTTTAGGTTATTTATTTAACCATTATGAAACCACCTTTACCCAAAACATGTGTTACTTTTGGGTTAAATTTGTGTAACGGTAACACAAAATCTGTTGTGTTACTTTTGTGATGTATTTGACAATTTTGGCGGCCTTACCCAAATGTCATGTCAAAAGTTGTTTTTTTTTTTTTTCTTCCGTCTTGGCAATTGAGCCGGTGTCTGTCAAAAGTTGTTTAGCAAGAAATAAATTTATGATATAAACGTGCTGTTAGTAGCTACATTGTTTCAGTCTATGTTGAATAATAAAACTTCTTATTCAAGTACGATAATTATAACGGAGAATGGAAACGGGTATTTGTATCTCTTTCATTATTCAAAATATATCAATAAATAATTACTATTTATTACGTCTTTGACATTTCTCGGGACCCTAGGGTCCCGGATATTTAGAAGGCGTACTCGCAGAGGCCCGTTAGATGTGTTTAACGAAACGAGGCACCAATCGACGACTATCCCTGCACGCACTATGCTAGTGCACCCAAGGACAACCCCCAGTTGGTGCAGGACTATTGCAGGGTATGGAAACAAAGATATTGGATTATGGGTTTAGGTGGCTAAGTGAACTGGTTATCTAGAACTTTGTAAAGACTATGGCCCCTGCCTGACCAATATTTTATATAAAATACAGGTGAAATGGCAGGGGGTGACTTGCACACTAAATAAAGGGCACACAATTTCGTAGCGACAAGGGGGCAACATGTCCTTAGGTGCTTGAGGAGTGGAGAGTTATTCCACGGCTATCAGGACAATCCCGGAAGTACGGTCAAGATCCTTCCTCCAAGCACATTTGCTCTTGCGAATCTCCACTCAAGCCAGCCAATAAAGGCAAGAAAGAGGTGGGAGCTCTATTCCTCGTCAGTGTTCACTCCAGCCGGCCAATAAAGGCAAGCCAGAGATGAGGAACCAGATTTCTCCCGGGAGATAGGGTCTGTGGGGTCGCTACTGCCCAACAGCTCGCCACATGCTGCCCTGCGGGTTTCTGTATCTCTCTTGGTCTGGTTCCTCCTCCCAGACCTGTTCCAGCAAAAAAAAAACTCTACCGGCATAGACCTTGAGTTCGAAGCGCGCAAGCCCCACCACGACGTCAACGTAAAGATGCGGCAGTGGGGTTATTATTATCAGACATATTTTATCTACCGTGGGCGTACTATGGATAGTATTGGTTATTGTGCAATAGAAAAACCGTTTGCAGTTCAGATCAAATTATAATTCACGATCAAATTAATCACACTAGCAATGACACGCACGACAATTTCTAAACGTCTTCACTGCTTCACTGCCACCCACGAACTCTGCTTAGCTCCGGCCGGTCCGAGCGTTATGTTGTAGACTCATTCGAGCGTCGCTAAGCGGTGCTGGCATCCCGATTAGTCAACTCAGTAACGTATTTCAGACAAATATAATATGCTTATTATATTAAGGTGAAAATAACAAAAGCAGCAGTGGTCCCGACTTAAGAGTTGTAGATCGAGGGTTCGAAGCCAGGCAGGCAGTATACTTTGTGTAATATATTTCATCGCCATTAATAATGGTAAACCATTATCTACCTGGATTATACAAATATTCTATTGGAACAAAAGCATTTTACAATTTTTGTGTACCTACGTTAATACTGCGTTAGTTTAGTATAGTTCGATTCAAACTTAATGGCGGCTCGGAAGTTAGCCACTCGTTGCGCAGTACCCCACCCCTCACCCCCGCTGACACATGAATTCGTTACTGCGCAGCGACTCGCCTCATGTTCCGAGCCGCCATTAAGTTTGAATCGAGCTGTAACTGCGTCGCAGTTATTAGCGCCCACCCCAGCGCGAAAGACCAACTGAGTTGCTTAACAACAATTTTGGTTATAATTATAGGTTAGACTAGACATAACACTGATAATAATAAAACTAGAACTAGACATTTAATAATAATAGTTGTAGCAGTATAAGTGGGTGTGTGTGTAAGTGTGTGTGAGTGTGTGTGTGTGTGTGTGAGTGTGTGTGTATGAGGGTATTGAGGTGCGAGCGCCTGTGTGTATGGGAAGGGTGCGTGTATATGAAAGCGGAGGATGTGATATGAAATATAATTTATTATTTGATTATTGACTAGGACATACTTTGTGGAATCTCCAAATCTGTTCAGCTGTTAATTTGTTCAGTACCTATGTATTTGTCATATTTATTTATTTAATAAATAAAATGACTTGGCAATCGCACACGGCAATAGAACCTACATTCTACATACAACAAAATCTACCAACATCTAAAAAGATCATCAATCTATCTAAAAGTAGCACTGTGCTTTATTTAATTAGGACTATTTAAAATAGTAGATTATTCTTATGTAATTATGTTGCCGTGCGACGGAAAAGTCATTATATACACAGATAGGTACTGAATAAATTAACAGACTTGGTTTGACATTAGATCATACATCTTTTTACGGTACAAGAACTGCGTTGGCAGAGTTAATTTTTTTAAATGTTATATTTTTGATGGGATTCAAGTTTTCATAATACATACCTACTTATAATTTATAACACACTCCCGGAAGGTGCAGGTAGAGGTTCCCCGAAATGATCAATAGCAATAGTCTAAGGTGTCGATTCCCTTGTTCACAAATTAAACTAAATTTAAGTTCATTGCATCTTTTTCTTTCTATTTAATTAAGAAAAGGACAGAAGATACATTTTAGTTTAGTCCTGTCAAATTAATCAGCCCCTGACACTAATCCATACAAGTTTTGACGTGATTAAAAACCTTGCCCACTAAAATTACGTCAATTTACGTCAGGCGCTGATTAATTTGACAGTTCTAAACTAAAATGTATCTTCTGTCCTTTTCTAAATTAAATAGAAAGAAAAAGATGCACTGAACTTAAATTTAGTTTAGTTTGTGAACAACAGAATCGGCACACTGTCAATCGCTTCAATTTATTGCATTTTGTTAGACGATCAATTTGCGTAATAGGTTTGATGTAATAGGGGTCGAGCCTATTGCCATCAACCGGGCACAGCTCCAGTATCCGGACTGCTACTGAGAAATTCTAGATAGAAAAGCCCAATAACACTTTAACCGACCCGGGAATTGAACAAAGGACCAACGAGGCAGTCAGTCAAGTAAAAAGCGTAGAGTTAATATATATTATTGTATAGTTAACAGTAAAAAATGCGTGTTTTTAGTGAATAGAGTAATTATAATCAACCTTACTGTTCAGTGTCGACGGTACATGGATCTATAATGCTGTGTAGACATGGCAGCTTATTTGCTTTTATATTAACTTATTAAAATATTTTACTTATTTTGAAAACACAAATTTTTCTTCCGCAAATGAACCAAACGCAAAAAATACCATACTGTATCATCATCATAAATAAAGAAAGAAAGAAATAAAGAAAGAAGTTTATTCTGCACAAACAAAATGCACATTCAAAGAAAAAAGTAGCCAAAAGCCTCGTCATCTGCCTAGCCTTTTCCCAACTATGTCGGGGTCAGCTTCCAGTCTAACCAGATGCAGCTGAATACCAGTATTTTACATGGAGCCAGTAATTGATGGGTCTATTCCCCTTGGTAAGACTGGTTGTCAGACTTTCGGGCTTCTGATGACCCGTAACGACGTTTAATAAAAATAATACAGGCTGGTATTTTTTCTTAGATGGTGTACCGATCTGCTTTTCAGAGATATTGTTTCCGATAAGGGTCAAAATCTCTTGTAAAAGAATTTTAGGTGTTAAATTAAAGCTTGTCATCGCAATTTTCTTCAAATAAAACAAAGAAAGTTTTCTCAAAAAATCGAGATTGTAATTTGTTCATTTCACCATTTTTCTCTGTAGTCGTATATTTCTCATAATTATTGAAGCTAATGTATAAGAAAATTATTAAGGTATTTTTAGTGTGGTATTTTTTGTGTTGTAAACATAAAGCTTAGGGATAAAATTTTAAGAAAATGATGATCGACTAATTTGCTAAAAATAAATAAAAACGAGCTTGTTTGGCTAATAAATCTTAGGTATCCATTTTTTTTCTTATTGTCTTTCAAACATATAATTATTAAAGTACAATTACTCCTTCGTGGTCATGAGTACCAAAAGAGGTCATTGTCGGTATTTGCCAACTTAATAACACCACTAACAATGTGCTCTATCAATCAAAATTCAACTTTAAATCAAAAACATTAAAGTCCATCAATAAATTTTCCAAACTGCTACATTAAAGTTGTTTTAGCAATATTAGTTTCTGCAACTAGGAAATCGATAATGGACTTTAAATCGAGGGAGGTAAGGTTGAAGTTAGATTGTTTTCAATAAGGTTATTAAACGGTTAATTGGCTAGTACAAAAGTACAGGGTAATCATTTATTCTACGCGGATTTTTAAATGAATGAACGATAATTATTGTAAAAACCCTAGGTGTCATAATATAAGGTATTTGTAGGTAAAACATAAAGAAAAAAACTTACAAAAAAAAAACAAACAACCGAATTCCAAAAAAAGAAACACTACAAATTAAAAAACACTTTAAATTTCGGAAGTCGGTGTCTTTGGTTTTGTATTTTAGTTTTTTGCCACCGACTTCGAAATCGGTCCACAATTTACGAAAATATCGATGAAAAAACTTAAAAAAAAAAACAACAGACAAACATAATTCTAAACTCCTTTTTTGAAGTCTTTTAAAATAAGAACACTTCAGCAGCTTGGAGTCGGGGTTTGTAGGGTCAGTGACAGCTCGGCCCGAGTCAAGTCAACCCGAATAATAATAGGTACCAGATACTACGTCATCGAAAGTGTCAGGCTAATGGCTCGCCCCCTAAGTATAACATAGTGAGACTGAAATGTATCTGGCGAAATGTGGGTGTACCTACCAAAGGGTCTACAACTCTACTTTATCCTTTGGGCATTACAAGCCTTATATCACTGATGTCCAAAATAAGCAATATACATTAGTAGGTAGGTACCTAGGAACAGTTTTTTATGATGCATTTTTTGCCGACTTCAAAAATGGAGAAGGTCAATAATTGGTCGCGTTTTTTATACACCTATGTGCAGCGATCACTCCGACTTTTATGCGCCGAATAAGTAGGTAATTATTATTTTTTTTTATTTATTCATTTAGTAGTACTTATAATACATACATCTTTACACATAATAAGTTAGTGCAAACATACCTAAACTCATTAGAGTTTTACCGTGACCAAAATCATCGACCACATAATTTAGACAATTAGAACAAACTTGTGTTCTTAATTATGAAATGAAACCATAACAAAAACAACAACGAGGGTAAGAAACAAAACATTTAT
Organism: Xanthia togata; assembly: GCA_963853775.1. Taxonomy (NCBI): domain Eukaryota; kingdom Metazoa; phylum Arthropoda; class Insecta; order Lepidoptera; family Noctuidae; genus Xanthia; species Xanthia togata. Next base: position 3,915,833 of record OY970817.1, on the reverse strand, counting down.
CTATTACTAACGAGCGAACATCGATGACCAATCTGACCGTCTTAAAACAATAAGAGGTGCAGGAATGTGTTTTAGATTGTGTTCCTAAAAGTATGATATTAGTAATAGTTAATTTTAATATGATATTATTGGGTATTGTGTTTATTATTTAACTATATTAATGTATAACATTTATTTTCATTCACATATTAAAATAACTTATAATAGATATTAATATTTTGTAAGAAATGTTCCTTTTCACTTCTCATGCTCTGAAAGTGCTTATTTGTGCAGGATATAGGCTGCACAAAATTGAATTTTGTGCACAATTGCATCTACATATATTAAGGCAAAGAAAATAATCCATACAGCCAAACACAATAAGAAGTTCATATATGTATAGAATTTGTTTATAATATTAAGGTAACTACTAAACAAAAAAAGCGAACACTTGACAACGCCCTATATTTCTTAGCTCATTATAACCTAGACATAGATATCTCTGAAGCATAACTAGTAACAAATAACTGACCCAAGAAATTGATCTAATTACAAGAAAATACAAAGAGAAAACCGACTGACTACATTAATAAAAACTTTTTCACAAAAAATAAAACCGACTTCCAAAAAAAACACTACAAAGTGAAAAATAACTTTGATTTCGGAAGTCGGTGTCTTTGGGGTTTTATTTTCGTTTTTTTGCCACCGACTTCCGAAATCAAAGTTATTTTTCACTTTGTAGTGTTTTTTTTGGAAGTCGGTTTTATTTTTTGTGAAAAAGTTTTTATTTTTCACTTTTTAGTTGTGGTGCCTACACAAAACCCCCACAAAACCCCCACAAAAATTTGAATACCCATTACCTGCTATGTAAATTACAGTGACAGGAACTATTACAATATCATCCACATATACTAGGTGGGAAAAATACGTATTATTGAAGCTAACTCAAAAACCCCTCATCAGATCTTGACCAAATTTATGTGGGACCACTTCTGAAGTATGCCCTACCAAACAAAAAAATAATCATCAAAATCAATTCATAATTGGCGGAGTAATCGCGTAACAAACATACAAAAAAAAATACAACCGAATTGAGAACCTCCTCCTTTTTGAAGTCAGTTGAAAAATAAAATCATTAATAATTATCCTGCCCTTAGAAGAGTTATTTTCCCAGAAAAAACTATTGTGACATTTGAATAGGAAATCGAATTAAACATAGTTTTTAACCGACTTCCAAAAAGGAGGTTCTATGTTCAAGTGTTTCGTTTTTATTAACCGACTTCAAAAAAAGGAGGAGGTTATCAATTCGACTGTTTTTTTTTTTATGTTTGTTACCTCATAACTTGCGACTGGGTGAACCGATTTTCATGATTCTTTTTTTATTTGAAAGTTGGTGCTTCCCGTGTGGTCCCATTGTCACCATTTCAATATCTGATGATGGGATCTTGTAGAAATCAGGGGAACTCTTCAATGAATAACAGCAGATTAACCGCGATTGTTGCTATAGCATATCTAAGCATTGTTTACGCCATCACACAACATAATATCACGCCTGTACTCACTACAAAGGTTATAAAAACTATTTCGAAAAAAGTATATGTTTTTTTTGTATGTTTGTTACGCGGTTACTCCGCCAATTATGAATTGATTTTGATGATTCTTTTTTTGTTTGGTAGGGCATACTTCAGAAGTGGTCCCATATAAATTTGGTCAAGATCTGAGGAGGGGTTTTTGAGTTAGCATCAATAATACGTATTTTTCCCATCTAGTATATGTGGATGATATTATAATAGTTCCTCTCACTGTAATTTACATAGCAGGTAATGGGTATTTAAATTTTTGTGAGGGTTTTGTGTAGGTACCACAACTAAAAAGTGCAAAATAAAAACTTTTTCACAAAAATAACTTTGATTTCGGAAGTCGGTGGCAAAAAAACGAAAATAAAACCCCAAAGACACCGACTTCCGAAATCAAAGTTATTTTTCACTTTTTAGTGTTTTTTTTGGAAGTCGGTTTTATTTTTTGTGAATTTTTTTTTTAATCTGTATTTTCATCAATTGTGGACCGATGTTGGAAATTATTTTTGCATTAGGTCATAGCATTTAGTGGTATTCGAATTTATGTGGAGTAGGAAGCACCACAAAAAAAAAACAGAAAAATTATTTTATTTACAAAAAAAAAAAAACAACAGACTTTCAAAAAAAGTCGGTGCCAAAAAACGAAAATTCTAAACCAAAGGCTTAAACTAAAATATTTATTATGAAAAGCAATAATAAATATCATAACACCGAATATTTAGTTTTAGATGTAAAAAAAGGTAAGTATTTGGAAACTTCTTAAATGCCGTTTTTACACCTAAAATGGTTACAACATCAAATTCAATGTTATAATTGCAATTTATAATCAACATTTTAGTTCTCTAAATAATCATATTTGTTATGTCCATACAGTAATATTGCCAAATTAATAAAAATAGCGAAATATTTGACAGCTATTGGCGACGTTGCCCACTTTCTGTGTAGACGGTCTCAAATACCATTGAAACCGATATCATTTCTTTGCACAAACAAATTATAAATTACTAAAAGACAGTTTCGCCACACAAAGGCGTATACTAGTAATAATAGCTTACCAATAGATACCAATAGACGGGCGCGGTCGAGTGCAAATCTAGTTAAATATCTATATAGACTCAGGACCAAACGTTGTGAAATATATCCTTGAGATAAATGCCTAACCGCTCTAGTAGGGTGACTAAGAGTTTACTGGTTAAAAATATCATGTTCGAATAAAACACAGCGCTACGATCAATACTCAATACATTTATTGCTTCCACATGTGTACTAAGGTGGTAGGTTTTTCAAAAATATGATCATTGTGGACCCTGTCGGGCACAGCAAAGTAGGAGAGAGGAAGAGGGGTTTTTATTTTGACTACTTAATTGTTATATTTTACAATACAGTGAAGCATGCCAAAACTACACCTCACTAAGTCCACACATGTTTACGAAACCGGCCTCACGCCACTGTTGACAGTGCTATGTCTAGTCTCACGCTAGTAATTTTAACTGCCTCTGTGATCAAGTGGTAAGACCCAGAGGTTCCGGGTCCGATTCCCAGTGGGGGCAACATTTTCTGCTCGGTGTGGTTGGTGGTAGGGCTTGTCCTAAGTCCGCCTGGCTAGCTACCACCTTCTTATCTAAGTCTGTCGCCAAAACAACAACGTTAACCACATTGTTGTATTTCGGCAGTTAGAGGCAAGACAGCCAGTTCCGGTGGTTGAGGATTTCGGGTAGAGCTCGCTTCCAACTTCGGCCTGATCATTACTTACCATCAGGTGAGATGACGGCCAAGAGTGGTTAAAAAACAAGAGAAGAAGGCAAACATGTTTTGTCACTAATGTTGCCTATAGCATAATGTTTCCTATAGCATAATGTTGCCAATAGCATAATGTTGCCTATAGCATAATGTTGCCAATAGCATAATGTTGCCTATAGCATAATGTTGCCTATAGCATAATGTTGCCTATAGCATAATGTTGCCTATAGCATAATGTTGCCTATTGCATAATCAGCCTATGTCCCCACTGCTGGGACACAGGCCTCCTATCTGCGAGAGGGAGGGGGCCGCAATCTACCACGCGGGCCCAGTGCGGGTTGGTAGATGTCACACGTCTTCGATTTTTTGGTTCTAGGACATGCTGGTTTCCTCACGATGTTTTCCGATGTGTTGTTTAAAAAAATAAACCAATAAGTTAATTTTTTTTTACATATTTCTTTAGTTGACAAAATTTCATTTTTAAGAGTTACAAAAAATAATAATAGTTGTCGCTCTAAAATATTCAGCGTTTCGAGACGAAAAGGTATTCTCGGGGTCATTTTTGTGTTTTTTTTTTCAAGCTGCTTCAGATAAGTAATTTATATTAATATATTTGTATTAAGTCTTTTTTTATTCCCTTGACTATAAACTGTATTTTTATACCCTTGACTATAAACTGTATTTTTTTGGGCCTGTATTAAGTAACATTACGGCTAACAGTGCGACGAAAAAGTGGACGTTTTGCGGTGTCTCTACTTGGGTAGCGCCATAATTGGAAACATTTTGATTTTAATGACAACTGCCGAGTGTGAGGTATGATTCGACTCCTGGGTTGGGTAAAGTGTTATTAGGTTAATCTGTGAATGAATCACTAACTGTGATTACTTATAGATGACAGTACAATTGCAGTTAATGGCGGCGCGGCGTTTGCAAGTGGCGCTATTATAGATACCGCCACAATATACCTAAAATATAATAAAAACGTTTATTTCGACCAACAAAAGAACAACAAAGGCACAAAAATAATACAAAATAAAAATAAATAAATATAATCCATTTATTTCGGTTTCTCCCATATTAAAATCACAAATTACGAAACACGAGATAAATACAAAACAAAATCTAAAAATAAATACTTACAATTATATGTCATCAAATTATAAATACAATGTCAAATAAAAATAAGCAAATCAATATCAAATAAAAATGAAAAATAGAAGTTAAAATAAAATTTTACGGCAAATTTTGGATATAAATAATAACATAAAGACACATACAATTAAAAAAAAACATATAAAAATAAAATTACAGACTTCGATAGCTCAGTATGTGAAATTGTGAACCATAATTATAATGTAACCCTCTGCCACAGCTTAGTACAGATGTATCACTCCGCAAAATTATTTAATTAAAAAGCGACTCTAGCAACGACATGATAAAGTGCAATTCCGGTCGCACAGCGCTAATTACTTACAATTATATATCCACCTAGAAGTTGCCTCTCTTTTTATCGCGTAACTCTTATAACTTCTGACTACATTACGCACTGAATTCGACAAGTCGAGCCCACCGCGTACCTACTTGTAGCTTTATAGGTACCTTATATGCGGAGTGTCCCACATTCCCATCTGAATTCTTCTGTGTCATTAGGTGTACTTGACAAATGTTATAAAAACATGTACCTACTTAATAGACCTCGTGTCGAGATGACAATCCAAGGTTGGTTATACTAGTTTATATATGTGTTAATATATGTCATTATGTCAATGAACACACTGATCGTTTGTGTAAAACGTCCGCATTCAAAGGCATAAATCAAAGTTAATGGGGTCACTAACTTTGGGTTAGTTCTAGTGGTAATTAGTTTTAAGGTTCATGCACACACATCAGTGACGTCAACGTCAAGTCACATCAGTCACGTCAATTTCAGAGACGTGTGTGAACAGATAGTCAGTCAGTCATAACTAGAGATCGGATATTCGGATGCATATTTACCTAAAGTTGAGGTGTTGGCTATTATGGAGTTCTGATTATAGAATCGAATGTATATTTACTTACGTTCAGGTGTTGGCTATTATGAAATGCACTTTTGTGTCGATCGCAAAAATCTCGCGATTCCGGAATTGATATTTTTTTTTACTTTTGACGATCAAAATGCTAGCTACTGTTATAAAGTAGGTTGCCAAATTGGCACAGCACACAGTGAAAAACAACTTGGTGCCTTGAGTTTCATTAAAAAATGTTTACAGTAGATATATAATTTTTTATGTTAACACCGCTATAGAAACCTTCACAAGAGGGCTGATAAGTCGTTTCCATACCATGTATCCGATTAGTTTTGCATTCCCGGATTTTATTGAATTCCGGGATTTAAGATAAGAAAAAATAAATTAAGAAGCCACTTCCATAATTTCTTAGCCAAAAATTAACTTTAGGTATATAACATCCGAATATCCGATCTCTAGTCATAACAGTTGCAATATTTTTTTCTATATCCACGTCTCGTTCGTAGCAGTTCAAGTTTTGACTTGCCGGTGACGCGACGTCGACAGAGACGCGCGAGTACTGACGTGAGTGATGTGTCTAGCCAACGTTCTACAACTTCAACGTAACTATATTTTTTGACGTGACTGATCGGCGACTTGACGTTGACGTGACTGACGTCTGGGCATGAACCTTTAAGAGCATTTTTTCTAAAAGTGGGCAACTTCGCAAATTGGCTAACTAGCGAACTAGAATATTAATAATGGATTGCAATTATAACACTGAATTTGATGTTGTAACCGTTTTAGGTGTAAAAAATGGCATTTGCAAAGTTTCCTTTTTTTTACATTTAAACCTAAATATTCGGTGTTACGATATTAATTATTGCATTTCATAATCAATATTTTAGTTCACTAGTAAGCCATATTTCCATACAGTAATATTGCTAAATTAATCAAAACGGGTAAATATTTGTGACGTTACCAACTTTTAGGATAAGCGCTCTTAATGTTACACCACATTTCAGATTCAATCCGAGAACCTGCGAAATCTCTGGGACCAGACAGACTGTCAGGTCGAGTACCTCATTGATTGCCAATCATAAGGAACAATTTAGAAACGGATTTTTCTGTAGAAAAAACAATACTGTGAAGTGTTGGCTGGCTACATATAGGTAATTACTTAATTACAAACATTTGTACGCCCTCAAGCATAACAAAACGCACTCATTATTATCTTTATAAACCATTATTATTGTACCTATGTTAAACAAATGAATAAATAACTTACCTATTAATTAATAAAATTTCAGTAAAATTTAAGTTATGAGTGACTAGCAGTGTCCCGTGGTTTCACTCGCATAAGTCTCGATCCCTTGGGAATATCGAGATAAAATAAACCATCTGTGTGTCAAATTTCTTCCAAATCCGTTCAGTAGTTTGAGCGTGAGAGAGTAACGAACATCCATCCATCCTCACAAAATTTCGCGTTTATAATTATTATAGTAGCATTGTAGGATAAAAAAAAGGAAAGTAAAAAGAAATGGAAATGGAAAGGGCTATGCTCGGTGTTTCTTTGCGAGATCGAATCAGAAATGAGGAGATCCGCAAATGAACTAAAGTCGCTGACATAGCCCAACGGATTAGCAAGCTGAAGTGGCAGTGGGCGGGGCACATAGCGCGCAGAACTGACGGCCGATGGGGCAGAAAGGTTCTGGAATGGAGGCCACGTACCGGCAGGCGCAGCGTAGGACGTCCACCCACAAGGTGGACAGACGACCTAATAAAGGTTACAGGAAGCTGCTGGATGCAGGTCGCTTCCAATCGACCAATTTGAAAATCATTGGGGGAGGCCTATGTTCAGCCGTGGACGTTTCGTCCTATGGCTGAAATGATGATGATGATGAGTAGGATAAAATAGGATTTTGAGCTCACGTACCTAAAAATTTTTTTTTTTTTTTAACTAGGGCATCTCGTAGCTCACCTCTGAGGTGATGACTACTTAACCGGTCAATCCTGCGGCTGCCTTAAGCTACTAACTTAAAGCCTCCAGCCAGGGGCAAAACTATTCTAAATTAAAACTAGGCGAGCGCTCGCTAAGGGCACCCCCTGTGGGGTACGGACCTCGGGTTAGGGCGTCGCTGGGGGGACGACAGCAAGTTGGGACAGGCTGGATCAAAGATGATTCATTATTATTAATCGGGGAATTTAAGACTACATTTCTCAGCAAAACGCGGGCTGGCGCTTCTGCGAGCAAGGGTCGGTGGGGAGCGTACCTAATAACTTTCCCTAGTGTTATAAAGTTTTTTAACATTCGCAAAAACACAAGCTGATTTATAAAGAAAATCGTCACTTGAGAGCAAGTGTTGCCCGTCGCAGGATTCTTGGTTAGGTATATATCAGAAATCCGTTAAGGGGCTGTAGGAGAGGTCATTTTCAAACCAAATTACCCCTTATGACCCCTATGCCAATGTCAACTAATTCCGATTAATTTGACATTTCATATTTTAAAAAGAAACAAAAAAAATCAAATAATTTTAAAATTGTTGACATTTTCATAGGAGTTAAAAGAGGTCATTTGGCTGCAAATGACCTCTCCTAACATCCCCTTATCGCTGATAATCTTCCCTCTATACAGGGTTATTGGTCATTATGTCGGCAATCCGTTAAGGGGCTGTAGGAGAGGTCATTTTCAAACCAAATGACCCCTTATGACCCCTATGCCAATGTCAACTAATTCCGAGTAATTTGACATTTCATATTTTTAAAAGATACTAAAAAAATTCAAATAACTTTAAAATTTAACATTTGCCTAAGAGTTAAAAGAGGTCATTTGGCTGCAAATGACCTCTCCTAACATCCCCTTATCGCTGATAATCTTCCCTCTATACAGGGTTATTGGTCATTATGTCGGCAATCCGTTAAGGGGCTGTAGGATAGGTCATTTTCAAACCAAATGACCCCTTATGACCCCTATGCCAATGTCAACTAATTCCGAGTAATTTGACGTTTCATATTTTTAAAAGATACTAAAAAAATTCAAATAATTTTAAAATTGTTGACATTTGCATAGGAGTTAAAAGAGGTCATTTGGTTGTAAATGACCTCTCCTACATCCCTTTAATGTATTGCCAACATAATATAACCATTAACCCTGTAATTACATTTTCAAAGATTACTGGTTACCCTAATATTCGTAATAGTCGGTCCGATTACAAATTAATTTTAATTGCCGTATACGTATCGCTAGATAGCTATCGACAACTATAAATTACAAATAATATTATTATTACAATTACAATTATTTATTCAAAGTTTCGATATGTCTACTATGATTATTTTTAATATGTTGGATATTAAAACAATGCATTGTATTTTATTCATTTTAGACATCATGTTTCATAGTAACATTTACTGCTTATGACCTACACAATCAATATCTAAATAGAAATAGTGTTCGTTTTATTTTTCAAAACGTCCGGGTTCCCCGAGCTGAGTACAAGTTTTTTTTTAAATGTATGAATGCAGTTTTTCTTGTTACTACTAAAGTCGATGACAATGGTTCCTATGAAGAGGTCTTCGTATGTCTTATAGTTTCAGACTTTCCCATACTGACCGATCTAAATGTGCCACCCTGTATAATGAAGGGATTTAAAAAAGCCTCGTTGGTCTAGTGGTCGCAAGCGCTACTGCTGAGCATGAGGTCTTGGGTTCGATTCTCTGGTCGGGTAAAGTGTTATTGGGTTTTTCCATTAGGAATGTCTCAGAAGCAGCCCGGTTGATGGCAATAGGCGCCCTATTTTATGGGCATTACGACTTCTGACGTAATGTGGGTGTACTATTAGGTACATCTCTGTTTGTCTACAATATGAAAAAAAAAACCCTGTTCGATTCGCAAGGGTAGGTACTGCAATAACATTACTGAAAACGCGGGCAGTGATAGCGGGTGTGCCCGTCAGACTACCAAGTCAGTTCTCGAGTTCGAACCCAAGGCACGCACCTCTGACTTTTCGGATTCATGTGCGTATTGTATAATGTGAAGGAAAACATCGTGAGGAAACTGTCTGACAGATATTTCTCGACGGCATGTGTAGCCAAGTCAGAGGCCCATGGGCGGCTTTAAAACTCTGACACCAGGTTAGTCACTAACCACACGAAAAGAATAAGATTACCGAAAAGTAATAAACATAGTTTAGGGGTATGAGGAACAGGGTGTAAAGTTCACTCATCCACCATAGAAAAGGGAGGATCCTCCGACCAGACGGGTGTTTTGTCTGGCGGGCCGACTGCCCGATTGTTGATGTCGGATAGTCTTATATATGTCGCTCGCACGGTAAACTCTAAGTGCGCGATGCAGGATTTGTGTGACGTCATGTCTTTGATGCGTAGTTCGTATGTGGCGGTGTAACCGCTACAATAGTATTATTGTATTATGCTGAGCGATGGCCGTTTTGCGTGGATGTGACGCATATTTTCCCCCAAATTGTTATAAACGTGTTTTTTTTTCCTTTGCTTGCATCATATTGTACCGCAACTAAACGTATTTTTTTTTCTGAAAATAAAAAAGTTATTGCTATTTAAAAATTGCATTTTTAGTACCAAAATTACCCGGCGGCCGCCCGCGCTCCAGGTATACACCCGGTATACAAATACACAATCTGTGACAATTTCAACTGTCTACCTATGTATTATAGTTTAAGAGATACGGCCCACTTCTTCTTCTTTTCGTGTGCTTAGTAAACTAACCTGGTTTCAGAGTTTTAAAGCCGCCCACGGGCCTCTGACTTGGGTTCACATGCCGTCGAGAAATATCTCTCAGGCATGCCGGTTTCCTCACGATGTTTTCCTTCACCGTTTTTTGAGCAAGTGATAATTATATAATACGGCCCACTTACTAATAGGGTTCAGTTTGGCTAGGGTTGCCGTTCATCCCGATAGGTCGGAACATGTCACCGTTATTAACAGTGGCGTCCCGACGTCCTCAAGCTATAAAAGGTCCCGACAAATACATTTCGTCGACACTTTTCAATGTAAAATTAATTTTAACATAAGTTGTGAAGAATTTTATAAATTCTTAAAAGCTAAATACAAAAAAAGAACGATTGTATTTTCAGTAAGTAATTAAAAATAAATATTTCCCCTAATCGCTTTTTTGGTTTATTACAAAAATTTCCTGTCACTAAAAATGTCCCAAAGGTGTCTCGAAAATATGGCAACCCTAAGTTTCGGGATCCTAGTCCCAAGGAGTGCCAAACTTACTTAAAAAAAAATCTTTGAATGCTACTCTGTCCTCGCTCTCCGTGCTGTATAATTAATCTATTGCATTTGTAATCGACTTACGTATTTATACTACCTTCAATATTCGCACGACCAAAAGGCCGAATAGTAACATAACATCACGCCTTGTTTCCCCGAAGGGTTGGGCAGAGGTGTACCTGTAGTACACCCACATTTCGCCAGTTATGTTTAAGTCGTCCCGTGTAATAGGGTGCGAGCCTATCGACCGGGCACAAATCCAGACTCCGGGCGGCTACTGAGAAATTCCAGAAAGAAATACCCAATGACACTTTGCCCGATCTGGGAATAGAACCCAGGACCTCATGTTCAGCAGTTACGCTTGCAACCACTAGACCGACGAGGCAAAAATCGAAACCTCCGAAATACCGAACGACCGCCGAATAGTGTGATTTTAAATAAAATTTCCACCACCATGCCATAACCTATATTATTGTAGCGACCCTAGCGAATGAAGTAATCTTTCATTCATTAATAAAAGCGGCCAAGTGCGAGTTTGACTCGCACACAAAGGGTTCCGTAGGTACCACCGAAAAATATTTGGCAAAAACCGCAGAAAAAAAGAAAGGTTTCTTGAGGGATCCTCCCTTTGATTTTCCATCGCACTTTATTTTATTTTTATTATTTGTGGTTATCGTGGGAATGGAAATACACTGCCTCGTTGGTCCAGTGGTCGCAAGTGCTTCTGCTGAACTTGAGGTCGTGGGTTTGGTTCCCAGGTCAGGCAAAGTGATATTGGGTTTTTCCATTAGGAATTTCTCAGAAACAGCCCAGTTTGGATTTGTGCCCGGTTGATGGCAATAAGCTCGCCCCCTATTACATGGGACTTAAACATAACTGGCGAAATGTGGGTGCACTATAGGTACACCTCTGCCCAACCCTTCGGGGAAACAAGGCGATTGATACGAAATACACAATCAGTGAAAATGTTAACTGTCTTCCTATTACGTTTCATGGGACCACTATCCGTCTGTCTGTCAGCCCGCTGACAGACAGACAAACAGTGGAGGCTTAGTAATCTAGGGATCCGTTTGGCACCTCTCGAGTACGAGAACCCTAAAAAAATACGGTCAAAGGTAATCCACAGACTATGTCAAGTTCAGGTTGCCCTCTTAATCAATTAGTTTGCACGATTGATTCATGATTACCCCAAAAACGCCATAAAACTGACCAATTAGTATACAATAGTAAACCTAACTGCTAGGTCAAACACAATGACTAAACGCTGAGCGATTGTTAAAGTTGAAACACGTAACTGACCAAGGTTTTAGTGTTGTAACCGCTGGTCATTCACTGGTACCCGTGACCTTGGGGTTTAGGAATTACTGTTACATAAGGACGAGGTAGATGGTTGGTTAGATTATTTTCACTTTTATTATTTTGTTATTAAGTGTTTTACGAACTGTGTCCAAATAAATATTATTTTCTATCTTTCTTTTCTTTTTATCGATTGATTTTTGAGGTTGTGGTAAAATTTCAAGGTCAAGTGTTTGGATGGATTACAGGACGAAAAATAAATAAAATACCTAGAAGAAAATTACCTGTTCAGGATTGTTTTGAAGTCGAGGTTTTGATGCAGCTGGAGTATCAAAAAGTTCTTGAAGAAGATTGTAGACAAGCAGTGTCTTTATAGCATAACTCGATTTTAATAACAGTGCGCTTCGAGCTATCAAAATCGTAGGCTGTCAGTATTGAATTCACCCGCCCGCTTACCTCCTCAGTGCCCCGACGCCAACGCTGAAGAGGGAACAGGGCCTGCGAGGAATTGGCCCCTGGCTGGAGGCTTTGAGTGTAGTGCAGGCTTAAGGCAGCCACAGGAAAGCTCAGTCAAGTAGTCATGACCTCAGAGGTCAGCTACGAGAAGCCCTAGTCAAAAAAAAAGTGAGGTATTTGAAAAATTGGTATTTGAAGAAACTATTACCATCGTGTTACCTCAAGTCTGCCCCTGTAGAGTGCGACAGGGACAGCTGCAGCTCCGACTGATTATATTACAAAAAAAATAACGGGATCGACGTTTCGTATTCCCCTTTTGTGTCCTCGAAAACTGAGCAGATTCAATAATTTTTTACATCGATTTTTTAAGAAAGAGTATGTCTAAGTTCCTACCTTTCTTTTTTATGTTAAAACTTTTCAAAAATGTCTGGTTGTCCTCTAATCACCGCTGCGGGTCATATTTTCTTTACCAATGAAAAAAAGGAAATAACAGGGCCGTATCAAATAACAGTATCGTACAGCAGACCTTGATTTTATGAAAAAAAAATGCTTTAGAGGCATTATTCAGGAAGAAAAAAGGGGAATACATTTGTATGGAGAATCGCAGGCCCTGTTCCCTCTTAAAATACGATATACACAACTCGTGTTGTCTCTACAGTTCTGTCATATTATTCATTAAGTTGTTAATATTATTTTTGAAACCACATATACTGTGATATTTTGACGTTGACTGGCGCATAGAAAGAAAGAAAGAAAGAAAGAAAAAACAAAAGAAAGAAAATCCGTTTATTTGCGGTACACATGACGCAAGCAAAGACAAAAAACATGGAAATAACAAAAAACGACGACGAAAATATAAAAATCGGGTTTGACCACAACCACCATTCCCATGTGTGTCAAATGTCATGATTTCATCAAAATGTCATTCAGTGGAACAAATCTAACTTACAGAGATGGGTGAGAATTTGAAAAGTGGACAAAGATTGAGCACGCAAAACAAAAGCAAAATGCAAACGTAAAATAATATAATGTAAGCAAAATGGTATAATCAGAGGTCATCGATTAGTTAGACCTTTGACTGACTTTTGCTCGGTTCCTCTATACAAAAACGAATCGTTTTACATACTAAAGGTCAGATTTTTAGGGTTCCGTACCTCAAAAGGAAAAAAACGGAACCCTTATAGGATCACTTCGTTGTCCGTCCGTCAGTCTGTCAAGACCCATTTTCTCAGTAACATGTGGAGATATCAAGTTGAAATTAATATCAAATACGTAGATCTATGTTCCCTTGGAGCTCTAAAAAAATCAAGCTTCTAAGTCAAGGCAATTAAAAAATACGGCCATGTATGTGATATATTTTGATAATCGCAAATAAATCAAAACCAACAGGGTACTTCCAGTTGACAGAATCATTAAATTTGGCAGGAAGCAAAAACAACATTAATGGATAAAGTCCGAAATTTGATATTTTTGTAGTTTTATCGTTTAAATAATATTTTTTTGGGATTACAAACTTACATTCGCAGTTGGAGAATTAACCGTTACGTATAACATGTTTTTCAACTACAATGATAAGATTGTTTTAAACAAACTTATAACTAATTAATTAATATCAATAGCAAAGTTTTATACTAACTTAAAACTCAAAGCATAACCGTAAAAGAGTAGGTAACCGAGGAGTTTCTTGCCGGCTTTTCTCCATAGGAAACGACCAATTGGAACCGTGCACCTAGCTTCTGACGTTTCATAAGTGCCCATGTAGGTTTATGTGAAACAAAATATTTTGAATTTTTTTAATGCATTTATTTCAATTAAACCATTTACAGGCACTTTTGAATTGTTAAAGAGTCAGTCAGTTAGTCAGAAAGTTGAAGCTAGTTGCCCATTCCAAAACGTAGATCTCTATGGAGAAGAACGGGCAAGAAACTCCAAGGACACTCTTTTAAATATAGAAATTACAAAATCCTGGGTACATTACTCTTGTTGATTCTATATGTGAGCACAATGTAAGAAAAATATAAAATACAAAAACGATTAAAAATAAGCCCTGGCAGATAAGAGATGACCAGTCTCAACTGACGGCGCTCGTTCACGAACATGACGCGTGGATCAGCACCATCCAGCTCAACCATTTTGTAGGGAACCGAATGATCCAACACACGCGCCACCATCAGCGAGACATTTATGTGAAACTATTAACTAAAACTATTATTAACCAGTGCCTGTAATACGATGTTGAGATAAATAAAGATTTATGATTATGATTATGATTATTATTAGAAAACTAAACTAACTGTGCTGTCAGTTTATTTAAAACACAGTTTTTTTATTGCCAAAATGGGCATATACCTACATAGGATTCGTAAGCTATTTTTACCTGTGACAGCTACTTCCATATGTGAAGGTCTACTGTGCAAAGCTATGAGGTTTTTGCTTCATTCTTGTTAAAGATACGAGTCTTAATTTTAACCATTATCATTCCATAAATTATAGGAATCAGCTATTAGTCATTCATAATTCCTATGCTTGTCTTAGGCTCCTAACGTGCACGACTTTCTACATTGTTCTCACATGTATAATTTCAACATGAATGATGTAACCAATATTTTGTAACAATATTAAAAGAGTGTCCGTGGAGTTCCTTGCCCGTTCTTCTCCATAGGAACCTACTACGCTTTGGAATGGGCAACTAGCTTCATCTTTCTGACTGACCGACCCCTTGACAATTCAAAAGTATCATTAATTTATTTGAAATAAATGATTTGAGTTTTTGAGTTTTTTTTTTTTTGAAGACGTTAAGAAAAAAAAAAGTTCGGTTGTAATAAAAAATACGAGGTACAAGAATAAACAGCGTGTACGTGGTTGTAAGAATCACGTAACCACAAGGTTTTAGTTTCGTAACCACGGTCATTCACCGTGACCCTGGTCCTGCAACCATTCGTATTATTTAGGCATTAATACAACAAACAAATAGCAGTGGTGGTCCTGTGATAACTGCCACGAATTACGAATTCTGAGTCATAGGTTCGAACCCTAACAGTCGCTTTACTTTGTGTAAATTATTTCATCACCACTGCTCTCAAAACGGTGAAGGAAAACATCGTGAGGAAACCGGCATGTCCTAGAACCAAAAACTTCGGACACATGTGACATCTACCAACCCGCACTGGGCCCGCGTGGTGGAGTACGGTAAGCCCCATCTCACGGAGTGGACGTCTGTGTCCCAGCTGTGGGGACATTATAGTCTGATTAAACAATGCACCCTTCAAATCAGAACACAACAGTACAAGGAAGTTCTGCCCAGCGTTTTATCAATGGCCCATAGTTGGGCAAAGGTTCCAATATTTATATACCAATTGTGTTTGCGCAATCGCTGCATGTAAAATACTAGTACTCAGCTGCAATACCAATATGTACATCGCCACATGCTTACTGCGCATCACACTGACGTCACGCGAAATCCTGCATCGCGCAAGCAAAGTTTACCGCGTGACTAGCACATATTATTCATTTATTTTTCAGAATCAAAAAATATTCCATACATTGTTAGTAAATCATACTTATATCTATGTTAGTATATTATTATTCACATGTCCACATTACTTATTATTAATTTATTACATTAACAATTTTACATGCAAAATATACAACGTCCCGACATCAATCATTGGGCAGTTGGCCACCACACAACACCCGTCTGGTCGGAGGATCCTCTCTTTCCTATTATAGAGGATGAGTGAACCTTACACCCTGTTCCTCATACCTCTATAAGACTAGAAGCCGACCCCTAAGACAAGGCAGACATTTATTTTAGTTTTGCTCATTGAAGTATGACTTATAGATACTTCGAAGTTCTGCTGTTGTCAAGGTCACTCCTATTCTTAGTCAATCCACAATAACAGTTCCGTCAACCGTGGTCATTCACTCCTACCATGACCTTACCTAAGGTTCACATCTAACTTATGTAACCAGATACTTTTGGTAAACCAAGGTTGAATTTATTTAGTGAATGGTGGATGACGTTTCGTGTGACGTCAGAGAGTCGCGTGCGCATGTTTCGAGCGTAAAGAAATGGCTTTAATGCGGTACTAGCTTTCGCCCGCGGCTTCGCCTGCGTGGAGGTCGGAAATTATCCCACGGGAACGTAATACCATCCGAACCCAAGTCCCTCTGGGAATCAGGATGGCCACCAGCCGATTAACCTTTAAAGAAAAATTTCGCGAGCACATTCGTAAGTTGGTAGTCTCATCACAACGGTAACGGTAACGGACGGCACGGTTGGCGCAGTGGTTAAGCGATTGACTGCTGCACTGCGTGTCGCGGGTTCGATTCCCGTACGGAACAAATATTTGTATGACCTACAAGTAGTTGTTCCGGGTGTGGCTGTTTGTGTATGTGATTTTGAATGTTTGTAAACGCACCCACGATACAGGAAAACATCATAGCGTGGGGCAAAGTAAAAAAAAAAAAAATGTTTTCCTATAAATCTATGTGTTTTCCAATTGTTTGTCGTATTTGTTTGAGTACACGTGTATTTATTTGTGGTTATATTTATATATGTATAATTAGGCATTATATATGGGTCGATCCATCAGATTAAGCTACGCTTGCCGGGGTTGATCTATGGATGGGTGACCATCTTTGCATACCGAGACTTCTCCGTCCCTCGGAAAGCACGGTAAGCCGTAGGTCCTGGCTGTCATTCGTGGATCTTTGACAGTCGTTACCGGTCGTCAGAATCCCGACTTACCAAGGAGTATCGTATTACCCAATTACTGGGTTGTGGAGATCAGATAGGCAGTCACTCCATGTAAAATACTGGTATTCAGCAGCATCCGGTTGGACTGGAAGCTAAACCCAACATATTTGGGAAAAGGCGAGGCAGATTGATCGAGGCATCTATATTATATTTATAGTTTGTAATAGGTATAATATTTGTACCTATATTTTTTTGTTCCTATTTTTTTTAAATTTTCCTACCACAGTCTGTCTCTGCATCACCTAAAGGTTGACTGGTAGAAAATGCCTATGGCATTAAGTCCGCCTCTGTGCCTACATTTCTGTGCTTGAAGTATTAAATTAATAAATAATGTAATATGTCATGGTCTACTGTATTCTGGCATTATAATGCTAGTTTATGAGTATGGATTTTAAAGAAAGAAAGATTTCTACTACTTGTCGTCATTATAATTATCATCTTCCAGTCCTTGTCCCATATAACGTGGGGTTGGCGCACCCTGTCAACCGTAACGATATCATTCACTCCCTTTTCTTTCATAAAAGGAATATGCATTTATTTTCACTGATTCAATAAAAGTAAATACTTAATGTAAACCTAAGAAAAGTATTAAAACTTAAATTCAACTACTGATTGTTGCTCAAAGAATTATGAAACTCCAACAATTTTCTACTACAGTTCACACGTCCGTTTCTGTCGCGGTCAGGATGTGACGTCATTTGGCACGTTACTGCTTTGTTTACAACTGTTTTTTAAGGTTTCTTTTAGCTCCAAATCATATAAATTAAGTGGTTTTTGTGCTTTATTCAAGCAGAAGTCGCACTTACAAACTTACTTTAATGAGAACTCAAGCGGTTTGCTAGGAAAGATATTTATTCACATGTCTATTGAGGTCACTTTTAGAAGTCGACGCTTTTCAGTTTGCGTTCAGTTCCACCAAAAAAACATAACATAAAATAAATACCGAATCCATTAAAAAATGTAAATTTAGTTTCTTGACTCCTATAAAATGTATATTTAAATAATTATTAAATTTTAAATTAAGTGCGATAATTAAGTGAGATAGGGATATTGTGTAAAACGTCTTTAAATGTACCTAGCACAATAATATATATTCAGTAACTCGATATTATCCAGTACGACATCCGTTTCGTGGGACAAGGACAGGCTGAAGGAGGCCATTTCCCGTCAATCAACCAGAAAGCCTTTTTTGAACTTTAGGTTCTCAAATCGGGCCGTAATCATTAAATTACGTAAAAAAAATACGTGTCCAATATTTTTTAATAATCTACATGACGGACATCAAAAATTTTGTATGCATCCCTACTCTCCGTGTTGATAAAAAATTGTATTCTAAAATGATTATTTCTTTGTTCCAGATCAAAATTGCCAACCAAAAGAAAAAAGATTATGCAAAAATCTTAAACATGGCACCACAAGAAAGAAACTCCTACGCCTCAGAGGATGATTCCCAAAACACGACAAATAATTTATCAAACATAGATTTAAGCGGCGGTTTCGTCAACAAAGCCTACGAGAATGACAACTCCGATAATGCCACACCAAAAAATGTGTCAACGACAAATGTTGACAAGAAAAAAAATACAGATTTTGACGATTTGTTGCCATATGTAGGAGAGTTTGGACTGTACCAGAAGATATTGTTTTTATTGATGATTCCTTTTGCATTTTTTGTGGCATTTGTTTATTTTTCACAAATTTTTATGACGCTTGTGCCGGAGCAGCACTGGTGTTGGGTGCCTGAGTTGGCGAATTTGACTGTGGAAGAGAGGTGAGTCTTTTTTTAATAATATTGATATTGTATTCTACACGTGTGTGAGTGATTTTTATTATTGGCAATACCTATAGACAATTTATTTAAAATATTTGACTTTTGCTTATTATATTACTAGAAATTCTCTTGGCTAAATGATAACAACCGGATGAGTCGATGCAAGGCTTGCCATGGTCGCCTAAGAAAACACGTTAACACGTTCAGTACGGCGAGCCCTCCTGGAGGGTTCAACTAATCGCATATGGGATGCTGGGTGGGCTCATTTTAAATGTAGGTTTTTCTTAGCAAATAGAGCTTTATAAACCGTGAAAATAAAATCTGATGTATATTTTAACAAGATTTATTAGTTTATGCGTTGGTTTTAAAACCCAAGCATTTTAGGTACATATATTCACAAATTTAAAAGGTTGGAAAATACGTATAGCGACAAGACCCCGTGAGAACACTATAATTATACTTAGTTTTACAGTGTTTTCTAACACGGTTTTAAACCTAATGCCGTTGACCGTCCGCGATGGTTATCTGTAGCGCAAACGTAACCCTCCCGGAGGGTTCACTTCTAATATGTATGGCGGCATGACGTATCAGTTCTATGAAAAATAGGTGGATTCGGAACTGTTAAGTCATTGGTCCCGGCTGTCATTCGTAGATCTTTGATAATCGTTAGGTACGGGTAATCAGAAGCCCAGAAAGTCTGACAACCAGTCTTACCAAGGGGTATCGTGTTACCCAGTAACTGGGTTGTGGAGATCAGATAGGCAGTCGCTCCATGTAAAATACTGGTATTCAGCTGCACCCGGTAATGTGGTAAGACTGGAAGCCAACCTCAACATAATTGGGAAAAGGCTAGGCAGGTAAAGTTTGCACTTTAATGAATCATTAGCTAAAACTTTGATCGTGACCTTAATATTTAAGTTATCTGCCCACAAACTCACATTAAGAGACGGTAAATAATGTCAACAATTATGTCAAATCAATTTGAACATGTAGAACCGAAACTGGAGCATTGGAACATAAACATTACATTTAAATGTATGTTTTGCATGTTTTTATCTCACACCCATACATGGATGAAGTGATTGCAGCAATTCCAAAATTGTCAACTAATCGGTACCATCCGGTTTTATTTACGGCACAATTTAAACTATTTCAATATGCAAGGCTGTATCTTCTATCAACCTAAGTAAACTATGCTACAACTTTTTAACGCGCCGGCGGAGCATGCGTAGTTCATACAAACGTAATACCAAAATGATTTGTAAATCAAACATATTCTTATGGTAGTGTGTATTTATTCCGATTGGATTACAGAATATCTATGCTTCCAAATATATATTTTTAATGGACACTGATTTAAATTCGAGTAAGAGAAAAATAAGTTTTCTATAGAAATTTTAAATTCCTCATATCTCGTCTTTATATCAGTGTCCATTCAAAATATATATTTGGAAGCCTAGATATTCTGTAATCCAATCGGAATAAATACACACTACCTTAAGAATATGTTTGATTTACAAATTATTTTGGTATTACGTTTGTATGAACAACGCATGCTTCGCAGGCCCCTTAAGTTCACAACGGTATACAGATCTAGAACAGTGGTCAGCAAACTCATAGTCAAAGAACCAACTATCAATACTATAAATAAAAAATATATAAAATAAAATTTATTTATTTCAGGTACCGGTCAACTGCCCTAACTTCAACTGGCGCCTTATGTTTGCCTATAAAGAAAAAGATGCAATACTTTTTTCATTAAACTTTGAGTTCTCATTGTCTTGTATGTTATAAGTAAAATGAAAAAGATATTGCATCTTTTTCATTATAGGCAAACATAGAGCGCCAGGTGAAGTTAGGGCAGTTGACCGGTACCACATAACAGAAATCTTTAAATCAGACACAAATAAATATACAACATGAACACAAATTAAATAATTCAAATTCATATTCAAGCAATCATCATAATTAGCTCATATTCATTCATTACAGTAGTCTGTTACGTAAGACACTTTATGTAACTTGTACACTATAATGAGTAAGATTTCTTATGAGAGCCAATCTTTCTGTGCCCAACCTGTCTCAATACACTTTTCGTCATCCTTAAAACTCCCATCCTCTTTCACTCCACAACGCTTCCTAAAATTAACTTGCTAAGAAAGAGGATACCTTCATCACCATCATCATATCGGCTGATAATAATATAATGAAGGCATCTAATTTATTAACAAGATAACCTTAGAAAACTTTAAAAGGTTACATATTAATTTATAATTAGAATGACGTGTTCTTTAATTTATATTTTAAATATATACTTTATTATTCAATTATTTATTATTAATATATATTTTTTAAATTAAAATTAAGTAAATGATCAACTTTCCTGTCAGTTTTTGGTGAAATTACTTCGGAGATAAATATAGTTTGAATTTTGAATAAAAGTTGATATCTTGATTAATTTATAGAATTTATTTGGTTTATGCGTACCTACAATACATTAATATTAAAATTTCATATAATAAAGCAAAATTAGATACTAAAATCGTAAATAGATAAAAGCGCTGAATATCAATCATAATCATAGCATTATATATACATAGTCAATTCACTATTATTTACTCTTTTTTATGACCTAAAAGTAGTTGTTCCGGGTCTGGCTGTTTGTGTATCTATGTGAGTATAAATGTTTGTAAACGCACCCACGATACAGGAGAAATTACTAGTGTGGGGTAACGTTTTCAAATAATAAAATATATATAAATCAATTACCATGCAGTAGTCTCGCAAAAACTCGAAAATGGCTCCATTGATTCGACTTTATTTTCTGTTTTGTTCACCCGAATCTTGGGTTGGTTAGGAAAAAAGAAAATTAGGAAAAGCCCAAAGGAACTCGAAATTTTGACAGGAAATCGTCTGACAGGTCAGTTAGTAATTTATTAAATTGTAGTCTGTGGATGAGAGATGTCAATGAGAACATTTATTTATAAAATTACCAGCTGCGCCCCGCGGTACACCCGCATAAGTTTCGATCCCGTGGGAATATCGGGATAAAAACTATCCTATGTGTTAATCCAGGTGGAAATTTGGCACACAGATAGCATAAACTATCTGTGTGCCAAATTTTATCCAAAACCGTTCAGTAGTTTTAACGTGAAGAAGAGACAAACATACACACTCACAAACTTTCGCCTTTATAATATTAGTGTGATTTATTTGTTTGAATGCCTTACAGGTCAAAAAGTACCATTACAGGTCTTAGCCTAATACGATAGCCAAGTCACACACACTAAATTAAAATTAGAGCACCAACAAAAGATACTCAAGAACACAGTGTAAATAATAGTACTTTTGCGAATTCACCCAAGTGACATGTAAATATATAAATTTTGACTTGAATATATTGATGGTGCGAATTGCTCGAATCAGAGGGGTTTTGGCCAGCAAGTTGGTCCTGACCGATCGATGGTGCGACCAGCATTGGCGGGGGCCATCTCCTAATATCTTAGTTGGATTCTACCATAAAACAGATGGTCAACATGACCAAATATTGACCAATCAATAGGTTTCAGCTAGCTGGTAGAATAACATAAGCAAGTCACTATAAGGCAATGGAAACTGAATAAAAATCTTCATCTGTTAACTGAAACACATGTATTTCATCGACAAGAAGATATTTTTTTAAAGTTAATGAACCGTTGATCTTGGTTAATGAACCAGTGACTATAAAGATCCCCTATCTTTATTTACTCAAACTGAAATGCAAAGTAATCTTAAAAACACATGCGTTTAATTTTGTTAATTATTATATTATCTAACCGTGAAGCTTGTTTCAAGATAATGAGCCATTAACTCTAAGACCGTGCGTTTTGCAATATCGCAGTGGGATTTAATCGCGCACTGGATTTTTAACTCTCGGTGTTGAACCGAGCGTTGAGAATCCAACGCGTTGGGACGCACTTTCGTCCCAGCGCGTTGAAAAAACACGCTGTTGGATTTTCAGGTCTCGGCGCTAAGAAGAGCGTTGAAAATGCAGTGCACGAAAAAAAATCGCCGCGATTTAATTACGTCTGTAGGTACGAACGTCGGCTAAAAGTTGGCAACGGTGCAAATAGCTGTCAAATATTTATCTACTTGGTTTTATTAATTTGTTAATATTACTGTACTTAGAGAAATATGAAATAATAGCTTTATGGTGCACTAAAATATTAATGTTATGTATTTGACAGCAATTTACGTCAGGTGACGTCAATGGCAACGTTGAGGCCCCTGTGCTACCGCGGTCACGGCACGACATACTTTTGTTCGAATGATATAGTCGATTATTATCCGTCAGGCCATAAAGTAAAATTGTTCACAGACCATAATTATTAGCCCTTATTTCATAGTAAAAATAGAGATTTAAACAGCGTGTACCTGGGTGTTCGCAGGCTCACATTCGTGCTCGAAGTACCTATGTCGAGTTGCCGTGACCGCGGTAGCACAGGGGCCTCTACCGGGGACATCGCTCATTGTAACAGGATCGCTCCGACAAGGCAAATAACTTGTCATTCAAGTTGTTGTTGTTGTTTTCTCAAAACGGTGAAGGAAAACATCGTGAGGAAACCGGCATGTCCTAGAATCAAGAATTCGAAGACATTGGACATCTACTAACCCGCACTGGGCCCGCGTGGTGGATTACGGCCCACTCCCTCTCACAGGGAGGAGGCCTGTGTTCCAGGAGTGGGGACATTATAGACTGATTCATATGTTATACAGAATAGTGGACGGCCTGCCAGCCGCTCACTGCCCGCGAGCTGTCACACGTAAAATAGACTTTAATGCATTTCGTTTAAAATGCTAACTTGAATAACTAAGTTATTTGCCGTGTCGTAGCGATGTCCTTTAACCGTTGAGAATATATATGCTTATGCGGTAATAAATATATTTTAATTTGAGTAATTATTATTTCATCAAATAATTATTTTTCTGACATGTATGACAACAGAACTGCGTATTAAATCTTTTAACGTACAAAAGCATGACCGGTACGTAAGTAAATACATTTTTAGGGTTCCGTACCTAAAGATCTTCAACAAGACCCTATTACGTAAGCTCCCCATCCGTCCGTCCGTCTGTCACAGGCCTGTAACTCTTAAACCGTAAGAGATAGACAGTTAAATTCAGTGTGTACTCCTATCGCTCCTATAACAAAAATTTTATAATATAATGATACATTGAGCAGCTCGTGGCAAAGTAATAACAGCCGCACGGGTCGATCCATCAGGTTAAGCTACACTTGCCAGGGTTGGTCCGTGGATGAGTGACCATCTTTACATACTGAGACTCCTCCGTGCCTCGGAAAGCACGTTAAGCCGTTGTTCCCGGCTGTCATTCGTGGATCTTTGACAGTTGTTACGGGTCGTCAGAAGACAGAAAGTGACAACAAGTCTTACCAAGGGGTATTGTTTTATTGGGTAACGTATATAAATATCATAATAAAAATTCGAAGGCATCTACCAACCCGCACTGGGCCCGCGTGGTGGATTACGGCCCACTCCCTCTCACAAGGAGAAGCCCTGTCGTTGGTCTAGTGGACGCAAGCACTACTGCTGAGCACGAAGTCCTGGGTTCGATTCCCGAGTCGGGTAAAGTTTTTCCATCTGGAATTTCTCAGTAGCAGCCCGGAGTCTGGACTAGTGCCCGGTTAATGGCAATAGGCTCGCCCCCTACTACATGGGACTTGAACATAACTGGCGAAATGTGGGTGTACTATAGGTAAACATCTGCCTATCATTTCGGGGAATACCGCCGTGTTGTTATGTTGCAATAGGCGGATAAGTACAACGACCATATTAACAATAAACATATTAAAGTTCTTATCTAAATAATGATTGCAAAAAACATTTTGGTTATGCAAATAATAGTTGCTTTGAAGGGCGACCAAAAAGGACAAGTTAAGGCGACACTATCCGACTTTTAATGATTTTATACAGAAGGTCACGTCTAAACGAGTAGTGTTAATGATTTGGAAAAAAATATATGCTAAATAAGAACATTTTTTTAATAACATAATCTGTGAATATTTTTGATTATGTATAAAGTGAAATTAATTTGTAAAGTTATGTCTAACGCGCTTGCTCTTGTTTCATGTTTATAGATTTATATATTTATATGAATAAGTTTATGCTTTATGTATGTATGTACATATTTATTGTATGTAGATGGTACACCGCTGACTACCTGCAGTATTGTCTCTCCTATTACCTTTAATCCATCCAAAGGTTGTCTGTAAAAGATCGCTTTAAGCGATAAGACCGCCCATTGTGTCACCCTATGTAAAATTTCTAAATTATGTCTGTGATTTTTATGGTGTACAATAAAGAGTATTCTATCTATCTATCTATAAAAAAACTGAGAAACACACACAAACTAATCTATCACACACACATTTAATACTTTTGTAACCCTACACGTATGTATAAACAGCCATTCATGATTATTGTTTGTGTCTACCACTGTGTTGAATCTGTGTCTATGTATTACTTTTGCTAAATAAACAATTATTATCAAGCGTATTTTTCTTAAACCTTATTATTGATCTTTTAGACATGTTTTATTAAAATACCTTTTGTTTTATGTATAATAAATTAATAATGCATCTAATTTGGGACAGTGCTCCTTGATGGGCGAGTCCTATTACTGGCTGGACGTATGACGCGTTGCGTGAGCTTAGTACGGAACACGCAAGCTAACCAATTAAGGTCACTGGCATATATCTGCGTCTTAATTCTTAAGTAAAAAATAATGTTTATATTTTATTATAATTAAGAATTTCCGCAGTATATTGTATACCAATTTAGTTATCTCCACGCTAATCTGAATTTTCTGTAGATGGCATATCTACAGAAGAATCAAATAAAAAATAAAATATAAACATTATTATTAAAAACTGACTGCTTCGTTAGTACTGACAATCAAACCGATGTCACAGATTAGTAAAGATAGGACACTACGTAAAATCATTTAAATAAAAAGCGACTCTTGCAAGGACACAATAATGTGCAATTCAGGTCGCGCAGCGCTAATTACCTACAGCTATACCAAGAAGTTACCTCTCTCGAGGCAGTTACTGCCTCGTTGGTCTAGTGGTCGCAAGCGCTACTGCTAAGCATAAGGTCCTGGGTTCTTTGCCCTTGTCAGACAGTGTTATTGGGTTTTTAGGGTTCCGTAGTCAACAAGGAACCCTTATAGTTTCGCCATGTCCGTCTGTCCGTCTGTCTGTCTGTCTGTCCGCGGTTTAGCTCAAAAACTATTGGTACTAGAAAGTTGTAATTTGGCATGAGCCTATACAAATTAATGACGCCGAAAAAGTGGTAAAATAAAATTTTGAAAAAAACAATTATTTAGGGTACCTCCCCAACATGTAAAGTGGAGATGATATTTTTTTTTTCGTCCTTCCCATAGTGTGTATTAAGGGTTTGCCAAGACCGTTTTTTGATTAAGTACACCGTTCGTGACTTATCAAGCTTTAAAGTACCAATTTTCGTTAGAGTCAAGTCCCCCTCCCTCTACCAACTAAACTGTTGTAGTTAGAAATTCAAATGTCACGGCATTAATACTTATATATAACGAAATTTAAAGAAAAACTATCACACTTAAGTGGGCTTTACAAGTTTACGAGTAATAATCGACCAACTTAAATTTGCGGTTGCAAAAACATGTTCTCCCATATATTCCTTAAGGGAGAACATGTTTTTCAATTACAAAGTTAAGTTTGTTCTTACGATAAATTCATTCCAACTACGGAACCCTTCGTTGTGCGTGGTCCGACACGCACTTGGCCGGTTTTCTATCTGGAATTTCTCAGTAGAAGGCCTGAGTCTTGGTTTGTCTTGATTTCCCGGTTGATGGCAATAGGCTCGCCACCTATTACATAGGACTTAAAAATAACTGGCGAAATGTGGGTGTACTAATGGGTGGTACACCTCTGTCCAACCCTACGGAAAACAAAACGTGATGTTATGTTATATAAAAAAATTGGCACACACCTGTATTCCCCGCAGGGGTAAACAGGTATAAGGGTAAGGTATCTACGCCCGCATTTGGCCAATTTAGTTATGTCCCATGAAAGAGGGACGTGTTTGTTACCAAGAAATTTCCTAAAAGACAAACTTACTACTATAACTTTGTCAAAACCGGGAACTGAACCCAGGACCTCACGCGCAGTAGTGTTACTTTAAATTATCTTGACGCGATAAAAATTCATTTATCATAAAAATAACATTTAAGTAAAGATAAAACTTGATCATAAAATGAGAATGACCGTTCAGTGCATTCAAAACAATTGTTTATTAAGAAACTATAATAAAAAAAAATCTGTTATGATAGGTAATCATAATAACATAAAAGTTACCGGTCGAATATTTACGACTTACCAAAATTGAGGTCTTTCAGTTCAATATTGTTTCACTGTCTGCACAAAATCGAAGGAGTGTGTTCGAATTTCATATCGTTTTAGGGTTCCGTTTGGCACCTTTTCTGTACGGAACCCGTATTACTTACATTATTACTAAGCGTCCGCTATCCGTCTGTCTGTAAGTGGCCTGTATCTCATGAACCTTAATAGCTAGACAGTTGAAATTTTCACAGATTGTGTATTTTTATTGTCGCTATAACAACAAATAATGAACATAAAATAAAGTTAAAAATGAAAGCACAAGAAACGTGTTTTTTTGCGTTTTTTTCTCGATCCTAAACCCTTTGTGTGCGAGTCTAACTCACCTTTGCAGGTTTATTTGAATTTGATTGTAAAGCCAATTTAATTTTTAGTCTTCCATTATTCCCATTTCTTACTGTTAGAAAATAGTATCATATAAATACTGCAATAACGTTACCAAAAAGTATTTAAAAAAAAAAAGATATTGCTATTTAAATTTCAGATTTTTAGTACCTAAATTACCCCAAATCCATTAAAAACTAATACATTTTCAACAGGGGTCATAAGTTATGACTTTTAGACACCCGCTAAACGACGCGACGGCCGTCCGCGCCCCATGTAATAAATAACCCGGTAAAATTCCCCATTGAAAAAAACTGTGGAGATATTTTTTTTTCCTTTTTTCCTGAAAATTTCCACATAAATAGTCTTAGTACGATTCTTTACAACACCCTCAAGGATCGGACAGGTTATCTTTTACAGTTTATAAAATATTTCAGGACAATAAGCACTTGGTACATCACGAATTCACGATGTGTCAATTGTGTCTTTTCACACTAAGCTTTTAGATAACATGTGCCTTGATATTTTATTTCTTCGTTCGCGTAGAAGTCGTAAGACACCCCATTATACTAAAATAACAGCCACATTTTTATACAACTTCCCGTTTGTAATTTTGGTATCAGCAAGCAAAATATAGAGACTTGGAACTGATGACGCGTGAGCAAGCGAGGTGCAGTTGTCTAGAAGCAGGTCGTCCTGAGGTTGACACCTTCAGTAGCAATTTCCCATTGCTTGCAAAGCTTTTAATTTTTTTAACCGACCTCCAAAAAGGGAGAGGTTCTATGTTCGTAGAGTATGTTTCTGTAGCGGTTACACCGCCACATACTAACTACGCATCAAAGACATGACGTCACACAAATCCTGCATCGCGCAATTAGCGTTTACCGCGCGAACGACATATTTAAGACTATCCGACATCAACAGTCGGGCAGTCGGCCCGCCAGACACAACACCCGTCTGGTTGGAGGATCCTCCCTTTTCTATGGTGGATGAGTGAACTTTACACCCCGTTCCTCATGCCCCTAAATTTCTTTTTTTTTTCTTTCCCCGAATTCTCCGTCAAGTGGACCATTTAAAAAAAAAAATCTTTTGTAAAGGTATGCTCTCAAGGTTGTCCCATATAAATTGTATTAACTTTGCTTGGATAGTTTTTGGATTAGCTTCAATAATACGTATTTTTCCCACTTAGTTTTAAATATGGATGATACGATAAGAGCCTGTCTCTGTTATTTACATACATAGCAGAATTTGTGTGGAGTAGGTACTTACCAGGTACCACAACTAAAAACTGGAAAATAAAAACTTAAAAAAAAACTCTGAAAAATAAAATAAACTACCTACACCGGTTTCTATTCTTTTTTTTTAATTTATTTTGGTAATTAATTAACGCCTGCGTTCCTTGCTTATACTACCTAATAGCACAATACTGATAGGTACACTGTTGCATTCCTACAGATGATTCCTCACGAACAGTTATCATTAAAATAATATAATATCAGTAGATTGTAAACACACAGGGTTCCTCATAATATTTATGTTTATTATAACGATATAAAAGAGGCCTAAACTTAACGTTTTCCGTGTACGTTCGACCTATGTAAATTAGTATCACAATATGTAAAAAAAAAGCACAACATATTATATCAACGTTGGGAATCGAACTTGGGTTTACAATGCAGTCACCGAACCGCTATTTGCTTTAGTGAAAGTTGACTAAAATTACTGTTAAATATATTTCATGATTGACTTCTTAGCTCCATGGAGGTGTGATATTCATTCAAAAGGCTAAATCTGTAACTATCGGCTATATTCATTCCCTATTCAGCCAACGTAAAATGGAGAGAAGTATGCTTGGTCTTAAACTATCAGATAAGGTTAAAAACTCCAGCATAAGAAAAGAAACAAAAATAATTGATGTAAAGAAAAGAACACGATTGCTCAAGTGGCATTGGGCGGGACACATAAGTAGAATGAAAAATGACAAATGGACAAAACGTTTAACGGAATGGATACCAAGAGACAGGAAAAGGGAAAAGGGGAGACCAAAAAAAAGGTGGAGAGACATCTTCAAAGAAAGATGTGGACCCTTATGGATGCGAAAGGCGCGGGAAAGAGCTGTGTGGAAAGGTTTAGGAGAGGCCTACGCCAATGAGGCGACTACTACTAATAAAAGTTAACTTCATAACATATAAGTCAGTATCTATAATATTATAAACCGGATTAACTTTATGTTAAACTCGAATAGTAGTAAGAAATAAAGCCTATTTTTATTTTATTTTTATTTATTCAGCCCAATACAGCGTTTTTTTTTTTTTGCGATTTCTATTACTCAAACCTCAGTTGGTCCATTAGAGTTTATTAAACAGTTACCTGAAGCATGTGAAAAAGGGAAATTCCCCCAGTCATGTTGTGTTATGATTGCCAAAAATGATTAGTTAAGGAAAAAGGACACTGACCAATCTTGTATCGACGTGGTCTCACCATAGGTATATCAATAAGGATGTGGTTAGTTTAAATTATTTTTATTAATCATCCATCAAAAAGGGATTCAAAAGTTTTGAAAAAAAAAAAAGCTGTTTTGTTTTTGCACTTATAAAATCTCTTAGGCTGGTTTCACAGCTGTCCGGGCCCGTACGGGCCATCCCTGCACGGGAGACCCGTACGGGCCATCCGTGCACGGGAGACCCGTATGGGTATTGCCCGAAGTGCTCTGATACTAGTGCCTCACGTGTGTCTCCGTTCCGGGAGCCCGTACGGGTCTCCCACACAGCTGTGGAACCAGCCTTGGGCCCGGACTCCACCTAAGCGGAGATGTCTGAAGCGGAGATGTCCGAAGCGGAGACGAGACGAGATTTTTCTCAGCTAGGGTGAATCCATCGAAGCTGTACGGAGATGCGTACTGTTAGACAGGAGCGGAGATGTGTGGAACTGAACTAAGTCCCCACTCATTTCAGTTGGATTTTGGGATGAACGCACAGTTCCGCTCACTGCACGCCGCTCACATCTCTTCTCGTCTGCGCTGCGCGTCGTCGTGGCTAGCTTGCGAGGCACAGCTCACATCTCCGCTTCGATGGCGCCATACAAATATGATACATCTCCCTCAGTGGTATCCACTGAAGCCGAGTAGAGGCGAGATGTGTGAATAACGAAATTCTATTGGTTATTTAAAACACATTTCCGGAGAGGAAATGTGTTTTAAATAACCAATAGAATTCCAGTCTCATTTCCGTTTTGGTGAAATCCGGGCCTTAGACATGATATTCACCAATCCGAAGATCCATTTTGTTCGGACTAATATATAAAAATATAATACAAGATTTTTTTTTTCCTAAAAGGTTTACAAAATCACAAATGTCAATTTCAGATAAAAATGACATCACTTAAAACCCACTGTTTTTAAGTTGAAGTTGTTACATATTACGATAAGTGCAGAATGCGGATATAGATATATACGAAAATGATTGTAGTTCAATAGTTATTTTTAGGAATCACCTTGATAAATCGATTACTTTCAATTATATTGACGTAACTGGGTGTTCAAGTTTCTTATAAATTTATTTGTTCGTGTTGCGGTTCTTAAGATCGTTTATTCTAAAACTTAGCAACGTCGCAAAAATAGCTGTCAAACATTTACCTGTTTTGATTAATTTGGCAATATTACTGTATGGAAATATGAAATACGGCTAACTAGTGAACTAAAATATTGATTATGAAAATTATTATTTTATTATTAATATCGTAACACCGAATATTTAGTTTTAGATGTAAAAAATTCATTTGGAAACTTTCCAAATGCCTTTTTTACACCTAAAACGGTTACAACATCAAATTCCATGTAATAATTGCAATTCATTATTAATATTCTGGTTCACTAATTCCATACAATATATACTTATACTGCCAAATTAATCAAAACAGCGAAATATTTGACATCTATTTGCAATGTGTTGCCCACTTTTAGAATAAACTTAAAACATTAAAAAAATGCTACAAATATCATAAGGTAGACAATATAAATGAGTTATTCAATAAAACAAAACACTTTATAACTCATCTATTTATATTCTTTTAAACTAATAATAACTCTGAAGTTTTTTTTTTTTTTTGTTGCTTTGTCTCAAACTCAAAGCATTTATTTCAATTAAACCATTTACAGGCACTTTTGAATTGTCAATAAGTGGATCAGTCAGAAATAGGAAGCTAGTTGCCCATTCCAAATCGTAGTAGGTACCTATGGAGAATCACGGGCAAGAAACTCCACGGACACTCTTTTAAAGTTGTGCGCTCTTATCTCTGGAACTACTCATATTTGAAAACATCTTTATATATTTGATAGCCCTATTGTTAAGGAAGGATAAATGCTAGGCTATTTACCATCACGCTAGAATCCATAGGAGCCGAAAATAAAGGAAATAAGTCAGAAAGAACGCTAAGTGAAAACGAAGTAATGCGGTATTACTTCGGGCAGGCGATGCGATGCGACGCGGTGGGTCGGGGGGGCAAGAATCACTTATAGCAACTGTATCTAGTCCCACTGGTCCCTGATTGCGCAGATCAGTTTGACTTCAACACATTTTGTGTGGTGACAATGTATGTGAATTTTGGTGAAGTGTAGGTGAATGGTGGTGAATGTGTATGTGATTTGAGGTGAAGTGTAGGTGAATGGTGGTGAATTTGTATGTGAGTTGTGGTGAAGTGTAGGTGAATGGTGGTGAATGTGTATGTGAATTTTGGCGAAGTGTAGGTGAATGGTGGTGAATGTGTATGTGATAAGTGTAGGTGAATGGTGGTGAATTGTGGTAAAGTTTAGGTGAATGGTGGTTAATGTGTATGTGAATTGAGGTGAAGTGTAGGTGAATGGTGGTGAATGAGTAGGTGAATGGTGATGACCGTGAAGGTGAATAGTGGTGAATGTGAAGGTGAATGGTAATTATATGAATGCAAGTGTCTGTGTAAATATTGGAAATTGGAAATAAGGAGCCATAAGAACATTCAATATCGAAATTCGTATCTAAGATGTGGAAGGGGGGTGATATTAATTTAATTGTGTCTAGCAGTTTCTCAGTGTCGTCATAGCAAAGGGATAATTTAATCTGTAATTATATTTTTTTATATTTGAATCTTGTCAGGTAAACACGAAAAGCACTTACTATAATTGACACAATCTTGCGCACTGTGCCAATAGCCATGGCGATAAATAATTCATCTTTTTAATAGGTGATCCGTTTATTTATAATTAACTCATTTTATAAAGATTTATGAAGACCTTTTATCTTGTTTTTTTTAATCAACTAGTTTTTATGGCATGTCATGTAGGTATGTTATGCGACAGATAGGAGCCTGAGTTTTTAATAATGGTATAAGGATAATGCCTGAAATACTTAAAAGGAAAACCTTTTTTCTGTACGTCTTTGTTACATAAAAAATCTTAAACAACATGTTATGATAATCCGGCTCGAAGGACCAGACCGGACCAAAAATAATTACATTAATTTCGAAAAAATAACGGGTGATTTATGTTGCTGTACACCTCTGCCTAACCAGGGATTACAGGTAAAAAATAAGTAAAAAAGATAATGGAAGAGACCGAGAAAATATTGAAAAAGAGAACGAAGGAAAAACAATGACAGACAAATCAAAGTTTAGTTAATAAGTTTGATTAATTTACCCTTATTACTTTTTATAACCTAACAAATTAAACCGCCACAGTAATATCAACCATTGTTCTGATAATATATTTA
Organism: Xanthia togata; assembly: GCA_963853775.1. NCBI lineage: Eukaryota > Metazoa > Arthropoda > Insecta > Lepidoptera > Noctuidae > Xanthia > Xanthia togata. The sequence goes on along the minus strand of OY970817.1, from coordinate 3,882,518 downwards.
TCGACAGCTCGAGCCGTGGAGTTTCTTGCCGGCTCTTCTCCATAGGAAACGACCAATTGGAACCGTGCACCTTAGTTCTGACGTTTCATAAGTGCCCTTGTAGGTTTATGTGAAATAAAATATTTTGAATTTCAATTGACATCAGTTTAAAGTTTCTCTTCATAATATAAGCAGAGGAGAGCTAATTTGGTATTTATTTTTGTTTGTAAAGAATAAACTAAAAAACAGTCACCCCCTTGTTGCATCTACTGACGGAATCTTCGCCCACAAATGTATACTTTCGTAAAACATCTTGGTCAGCAACAAGCACATCAGCTGCAATCGCTTTCCACTGGAATAGGCCCATGAGCGTAGTGATGGGTTGGCTAAGATCAAGAATCAGCATCTCAATAATCCGTGCTACTACCATGATGTGCATTCACAGCACAAGGCATACATTTAAACTACATAAAATCACGTCTTGTGTCCTCGTAGGGTTGGGCAGAGGTGTAGGTGTACCTGTAGTAGGTACACCCACATTTCACCAGTTATGTTTTAAGTCCCATGTAATAGGGGGCGAGCCTATTGCCATCAACCGGGCACAAATCCAGACTCCGGGCTACTATTGAGAAATTCCAGAGGCCCAAGTCTGCTATTTTTATAAATTCGTCATTCCAACACGATCCCATTGTCATTTTGCTAAAAGTTCGTAATCTGCTCAATTCATAATGGTCGTTCATTGGTTGATCATTGTATTCCACAAACACGATACTCGTAACAAATTAAAAGAAATGACTGCACAATGACGTTCTCATGGTAGGTCACTGATCAAAGGAACTGTCAAAATTTTAGCAGATTACCGCTTATGTCAGTCATTCATTTTTCATTATTTACGAGATTACCAATAGATTCCATTTCTTTAAATGGAGTGTCAGTGGCTGACCATTGGAAAGTCATAATGACGCCAATATGTTAGTAGATTACCAAACTTGTCAAAATCAACAATTATGAAATCAATGATAGACCATTCTGACACTATTGTAATAGCAGACTTGAGGCCCAGATAGAAAAACACAATAACACTTTGCCCGACCCGGGAATCGAACCCAAGACCTCATGCTCAGCAGTAGCGCTTGCAACCACTAGACCAACGACGCAGTTACACCAATAGCCAAGTTATTCGGCTTCGACGATGGAGCAGCCCTACCTAGACAAGACTGATAACGATACATGAAGCCGATGAACTGATGAGACATCGATTGCAATAATTATATTCCAATCGATAAAAGGGCTTGGTTTGTTATCTTATGTTCTCGATGATGCAAATAAACTACTGTAAAGTATAAACTCAAGCACTGCTGGACCGATTTGAAAGTTCTTTCACCAAGTAGAATGCATTATTATCACTGAGTAACATAAGCTATTATTTATAAAGATATCACACGGGCGAAGCTGCTGGCGGAAGCTAATATGATATAAAAACTTGAACGTTATTTCGACGTGACCATAAATTTCAAAGGTCGTGGAGCACAACAGTTTTTTATTAACATATATCAATTCAATTGATAAAGATTCCTATTAATTGCAATAGTTATCAAACCCTGACGTCAAAAGATGGGTTGTCTCAACCGCAGGTAGAAATACCCATACAGGTACAATTAACAGCAACAGTCAAAGTTTCGAATTGCATAAAAGCATAATCAGTCGATAATGATCCCACTGCTGCACTGCTTTTGGAAAGGGATTAGGCTATAATCTACCACAGGAGCCTACTGCAGGGCCAAACGGGCCCAGTGCAGTAGAGTTGGTAGATGCTACATATATAACTTCGAATTTTTGCTTCTAGGACTTGCCGGTTTCCTCACGATGTTTTTCTTCACCGTTCTGAGAGCAGCGGTGATGAAATTATTTTCACTAAGTAAAGCTACCCTGGGTTCGAACCCACCCACGGCCCGACTTAAATTGACTACGAGTTGTAACTCGTAATCAATTCAAGTCGGGGCCGTTACCACTCGGCTACAACTGCTCCTCACTGGACAACTACTGCTGCAAAGTTTCGTATTGAATAATTCACAAGTACAGCTTGTCCACTCTGAAATGACGTGCCCCACTACCGCATTTACGCACACGTTAAAGTGGATATCAATGGGTAATGCGGTAGTTGGGCGCGACGTCATTTCAGAGTGGATAAGCTATAGTACAGTTCTTGGGAGTAGTAGGGAGTGAATGATAGCGTGATGGTTAACAAGAGAGAATGGAAGAAGAAAACGGGTGCGCCAACCAAACGTTACATGGAGATGATGATGATGACGACAAGTAGTAGACTTCTTTCCCCAAATAAATTGGGGTACATATATACATTTATTTCGTATCATACATAAAAAAGTACATACAATCCAAATGGTATTAACGAAAAAGTGTACGACTTACACGCGAACGACGTCGCGGACAGAAGTTAGATTTTACTAACAAAATGTTTTATTTATTGCAATTATTCATGTTGACTGTACATATCTTAGTTTTTACTCAAGTATCTTTTAATCAAAGGTTCTAAGAAGAATCCGTATAAATGAATTGTAATGGCTTTTATGTTGGTATGTGATCACAATATTATTTATTGCGTATCCGTTAGTAGGGGATCCGAAAGGGGGTTTGTGGCTAAGTAACAACAGCCGCTCAGGTTAAGCTACGACCAATACCCCTCCATGCCTCGGAAAGCTCGTTAAGCCGTCGGTCCCGGCTGTTATTCACAGATCTTTGACAGTCGTTACAGGTCGTCAGAAGCCCGAAAGTCTGACAACCAGTCTTACCAAGGGGTATCGTATTACCCAGTAACTGCGTTGTGGAGGTCAGATAGGCATTCGCTCCATATAAAATACTGGTGTTCAGCTGTATTAGGTTAGACCGGAAGCTGACCCCAACATAGTTGGGAAAAGACAAGGAAGATGATGCTGTATCTGGACTATCTGGTTCTATGAAAAACAAAACAAAAATAATGATAACCATCTTCCAAACATGGAATAGATTTAGAAGAACAATGGACTGAGTTTTCTTCCCTGAGGCACCCCTGCTATAGTTCCCCTAATTGAAATTGTGTTTTTGAAAAGAGTACAGTATGCGCAAAACTTTTTGAGCTCTCGGAAGTTGCACGTGAGTGGCTGCGCAGTAAGTAAAAAATGTTTCACATCTTACAATAAATGTTTTTGCACTCATCTGTGTCCTGCGCGGTTTAGTACTCGGGCCTACGTTCAGAGGGCTCATAAAGATTTGCGAGAACTGTAACCGTGGAGTTTCTTGCCGGCTCTTCTCCATAGGAAACGACCAATTGGGACCGTGCACCTAGCTTCTGACGTTTCATAAGTGCCCATGTAGGTTTATGTAAGATAAAATATTTTAGTTTAAAATTATTAGCTCGGTATGAATATAATTTGTAAAGCTATTCTTCCAGTTTTTCTGAAAAGCAGATTTTTGGATAGTGCGTATCGTTTTACCCAGTAACTGGGTTATCAAAGTCAGAAAGGCAGTCGCTCCATGTAGAATATTGGTATTCATAAAATACACATTACTGCGTCCGATTGACTGGAAGCCGATCCCAAATGTTGGAAAACATCTGTTGATGATGAGCTCGCCATGTTAATATCTTATTTATTTCTAAGGCTATAATGTGCTTTAATATAAATAAATAGCATGATGCCCCTTTTCTTATAAAAAAGACAATACATCCGTAGTTATGCGGACATCCGTCCCGCAGAAGGCTGTAAGAGTATTTAGGTTGTACAGCCAGCGTAACGATTACACGCTTGTTAGATTCGGGGAGACAGACAAAAAGAGCGGAATTTATTCATTTAATTGTTTTTTAGCGTGTCGGCACGAGCTTTATGAGATGATTAGCCAGACAAATTAAAAGACAAAGCATTTATTTCAATTAACTCCTTACAGGCTGGCATTTTTGAGTTGTTAAGAAGTCGGTCGTATAGTCAGAAAGTGTACACGCACAGTATATGTTCCACAACGAAGGTAAGACAGTCTAGGGACACTCTTTTAAAGTTATTACTCAGTCAACAAGGTGGTACCTACATTATTTTTATCTCACGGAGAAAAAAGAAAGAAAGAAAATACGTCGATTTGCAGTATACATAACGCAACAAAAGAACAAAAAAACTAATGTAACAAATTGGGGGGGGGGGGGAATAGAATAGAATTTTTCTTTATTCAAGTAACGAAGACTCAACAAAGATTGTCAGTAAAACTTACGACTATGTGCAAAAACAAGGAAAACATTCGAAAAAACGAAGCGAAGCGTTGGTTGGTCACTGTCGCGACATCCCAAGAGAGACGGCACAACAGTGACCCACGTATACACAGTCCAGGGGCCATTCGTCATTCCAACACGATCCCATTGTAATTTTGCTAAAATTTTGTAATCTACTAAATTCATAATGGTCGATCATTGGTTGATCATTGTATTCCACAAACACGATACTCGTAACGAATAAAAAGTAATGACTGCTGGATGACGTTCTAATGGTAGGTCACTGATCACAAGAACTGTCAAAATTTTCGCAGATTACCGCCTAAGTCAGTCATTCATTTGTCATTATGTACGAGATTACCAACAGATGCCATTTCTTTCAATGGAGTGTCAATAGCTGACCATTGGAATGTCATAATGACGCCAATAAATTAGTAGATTACCAAACTTGTCAAAATCAACAATTATGAAATCAATGATAGACCATTCTGACACTATTGTAATAGCAGACTTGAGGCCCAGGTGACTCGCAACCATGCTTAAGACACTGTTGGAGATGCCCCACACCCTACGCACCAAAAATGCATCACATCCACTCAAAATGGCCACTTATTGTAAACAAGTGTAAGTTATGTGCTGGCGGTACTTGTTTTCTTTACGCACACATTTATAGATGTTGTAAGCATTTGTTGACCACAAGTAAAGCGCAGGTCACTTCGTGAGATAAAAGTGCTGTAGCGAGAAAGACTACAAAAAGCTTGGGATTGAGCTGCTCGCTCTGCTGATAAAACCATAAACCTTGACATTTGAATTATTATGTAAAATCATCAAAATATACTATCCTACCGGATGGCACATTTAGATCGGTCAGTATGGGAAAGTCAGAATCAGCATTGCTATACAACATGGCAATGCCTACCAAACCTTTTGGGCACTTTTTCTGTTGACAGCTATGCGGACGAAATTTTCGATGTCCTATGATTAATTTTGCAATTTTGGGCTTGACTCCTAGTAAATATGCTGAGTGGAAGCCTTCTTGTCACAGTCATGACGTGTAGCTGCCGAATAGTTTATATTGTTGCCTTTTTGTATGCACGTGTTTCTGTGACAAATAAACCTATTTTTCTTTCTTTATTTCTTTCTTACATGAGATTTAACACTTCTTTGTTCTCACAGCAGACCTTCGCGCTTAAGATCACTCATGATCAAAGATACAATCATAATAATGGATATGTCGTGAGAAAAACCTCAAGAACTATAAATTCATTCAATCAATCTGCCTAGCCTTTTCCCAACTATATTGGGGTCGGCTTCCAGTCTAACCGGATGCAGCTGAATACCAGTATTTTACATGGAGTGACTGCCTGTCTGACCTCCATCCACATGGGTTGTGGAGGTCAGTCAGGCAGTCACTCCTAGTAGTAGTAACTGGGTAATACGATACCCCTTGGTAAGACTGGTTGTCAGACTTTCGGGCTTCTGACGACCCGTAACGACTGTCAAAGATCCACGAATGACCGCCGGGACCAACGGTTTAACGTGCTTTCCGAGGCACGGAGTAGTCTCGGTATGTAAAGATGGTCACCCATCCACAGACCAACCCCGGCAAGCATAGCTTAACCTGACGGATCGATCCGTGCGGCAGTTACTACTTAGCCACAAGCTCCTTTCAAGAACTATAAATTCATTATGAAAGGAAAAAAAAACCGGATATCGTATATTTATTTGTTCGCCAAAAAATGATTTGTAACAATTATTAATTAAGGAAATAAATGGTTCAAATAGTTTTGTCCGTTTATTATTCGCACCATTAGATACGGCCGTGAATGTAATACAATGACCTTTCGTTTTGTTTACGTGACCTCTGGTTAAGGTTGCAGACTTGGGATGATTTTGGGTTATAATTTGAACGGTAGGTTAGGTGTTCACCTATCGATTATTTTACAGCAGTGATAGCCTAGTAGTGTGACCGTCGGAATGCCAAGTCATAGGTCTCGAGTTCGAACCCAAGACACGCACCTCTGAGTTTTCGGATTCATGTGCGTATTGTATATCTAATTATCACTTGCTTCTAAAACGGTGAAGGAAAACATCGCGAGGAAACCGGCCTGAGAGATATTTGTTGACGGCATGTGAAGCCAAGTCGCTGCATAAAAACTGGTTAGTCATTAACCACACGGAAAAGAAAGAACCGATAGTTGGAACAACCAATCGTTACAGTTTTTTTAGCTCACAAAGCGACGCGCGCTTTACTTATGATTACCAAATGTTACACTACTACGGCTTGAAATAATTTTCATAAAGTGCCTGTTAGGATTCGAACCTTTTCTTATTTTAAAGCAACTTAAATTGGCTGTTTGTACCACACATCATACAAGTTCTAGGTCAATATCTACCTATTAGTAATTAGACATACACCAACCAACATATTAGTATTGAGACCCAACATGCTGTTTGTATTGATTATTAAGTATTAACTGCCTCGTTGGTCTAGTGGTCGCAAGCGCTACTGCTGAGCCTGAGGTCCTGGGTTCAATTCCCGGGTCGGGCAAAGTGTTATTGGGTTTTTCCATATGGAATTTCTCAGTAGAAGCCTGGAGTCTGATTTGTGCCCGGTTGATGGCAATAGGCTCGCCCCCTATTACACGGGACTTAAACATAACTGGCGAAATGTGGGTGTACTATAGGTACACCTCTGCCTAACCCTTCGGGGATCACAGGCGTGATGTTAGATTATTAACGGTGGAGTTTCTTGCCCATTCTTCTCCATACGAAAACGACCTTTTGGAATGGGCGACTAGAATCAATTATTATATCTTTTTTCTGTAAATGTTGACGTTCATAAGTGCCTTTTTTGTGCCTAAATGAAATAAATTATTTGACTTTGACTTTATTAAATAAAATTACATAAAAGTAAACAAATTTTGTTGAAATTAAATGAAATTAGTCAAGATTAGGCAAAATTAGATAAGATTACATATAATTGGGATAAAAATTGGAAAAAAATAATTAAAAAAATGAAACATTTAATTTATTCACTCCATTCAGCCTATGACTTACAACTCGTATGTCACGGTCATAACCTCTGGGCCACGACAGTTGACAGCCGCGGTCGTTACCATTGAGTGGAATACCTGACTCAAATTAAATAGTTGTCAGACAATTTTGTTGTGCAATCACGACAGATTTATCAGAAAGAGAGCCTTGATCGAGCTCTCATTTACTAGCAGTTAATCTTGACCAAAAACCCTCATCTACACGACACTATTAAAGAGAAAACATTTGCATGATGTTATGTATGTCTAATGAATAAACTCAAAAACTCGAAAGAGGACAATCGTCGAATCCGACTCGGCTGCATGGGCAGCGTTCGGGATGCTACTTACTTTTTGTCTCTTCTTTCGTGTCTCAAGACGAAAGTCTTTGAACAGTGCGTGTTGCCAGTAATGACCTATGAGCACTGAAACGTGGTCGCTCACAATGGGCTTTAGGTATTAGAAGGCTGAATGGAGAAGGCTATGCTTGGAGTTTCCCTACGTGATCGAATCAGAAATGAAGAGATCCGCAGGAAAACCAAAGTAACCGACATAGCCTGAAGATTTGTCAAATTTAAGTGGCAATGGGCAGGGCACATTGCTCGCAGAACAGATGGCCGAAAGGTTGTGGAGTGGCGACTGCGTACCGGAACACGTAGCGTTGGAAGGCCTCCCATGAGGAGCAGCATCGATGACCTTGTGAAGGCCGCAGGAATCCGCTGAAAGCACAGAACAGCTATTGTATTTAACGACAAATTTGTATCATTTTGACACTTCAACAACATTCATTGCGTTATTTACGTTGTTGAGCAGATTATTTTTTCTAACTTCTGAAGCAATGGATTTGCAATTTATTTCAAAACGTTTCAAATTCCGATTGATCGTGTATTATGTTACTAGGGTACCATAATACACGATCAATCGAACGAGACTAGATCGATCTAGTCGAAGTGGCGGTGCTTGAGGGACGCCTATGTCCAGCTGTGGACATTTTTCGGCTGAAATGATGGTAAAACTAAAAATTTTAAAAATTGTTTCACCATTAGAATGCTATATTATCACTGAGCAACATATGCTATAATTTACGAAGATACCATGCGGGGGAAGTCGCTGGCGGAAAGTAGTTTAATTATATTATAAGAACTAGCCCCAAGCGATTGAACAACCATTACAAAAATAAATGATTAATATTCGCGAATAGAATTAACCTTCTAATATTTAAACAACCACACATTCTATTTCGTGATGTGTTCGCCCTTGGTCTTACTAACGTCCCCGTGCCCTTTCAAAAACGTATCCGTCTAATGTTTTTATTAATAATTACAATACGCGCCACGAAAGATGAGACTTGAGCGCGCCTAAAATATTTATTAAAATATTTTATTTCACATAAACCTATATGGGCACTTAGGAAACGTCAAACGCCTCGGCTCAGTGTCACTGACCCTTTTTTTTTTTTTTGGGTGGGAAATCATCATATAACGTCTCCCGCTCTGGGTGGAGCGGGAGGGCGTGTCAGACTCTTACTGACTAAAACCCACCCGTGTTCCTTCTGTTGCCTGTGCAATGCCAGGGGGCCACGGTATCCCTTTCGGACTTTCCCGCAACCCCGGCAGGCAATGGTCTCATCGGACCCCTTCACTCGCTGACACTCTTTGAGGCGCGCGTGGAACACAACGCGCCGTCGACCCGGGCCTGGTCCTTACCGGACGGCGAGCTAGTGTGACTGACCCTGACATGGCCACCATCAGGGATTAAAATTCTAATAACACAAAAAAATTGTCGCAAATTAATCGAAATTTGTCGCCAAATATCAGAATTTGTCGGACACTGGTTTAAAAGTTATAAGGGCTTATAGGTGGCCGATCTGGGGAGTATCTCCCCAGCTTGGCCCAATTGAATCTCCAAAGCTAGGGCACCTAGCGAAGATCTGTTTTCTCCCAAATTTTTGTCGCTAATTAGTCGCAATTTTTCGCATAGTCACAGATTTAGTCGGGTCTTAGTTTATAAAATATAATGAGTTAAATTTTTAAGATATAGTCCAAGAGCTAGATCGTAGTTTACGAAAATTGCGACAACGGCGGGCAACTAGTTTCATACTGACTGACCGACCCCTTGACAATTCAAAAAGTGCCTGTAATTAGTTTATTTGAAATGAATTCTTGAGCTACGTTATGGAACTTCGTCCCAAAAACAATTTCAATTTCTTCCCAGTAGCAAAAGGCAGTGACGTTAAAGATAAAGATTCATTTATTTGCAAAAACGCGCAACGGCGGGCAACTAGTTTCATACTGACTGACCGACCCCTTGACAATTCAAAAGTGCCTGTAATTAGTTTATTTGAAATGAATTCTTGAGCCACGTTAAGGAACTTCGTCCCAAAAACAATTTCAATTTCTATCTGTATTCCCAGAAGCAAAAGGCAGTGACGTTAAAGATAAAGATAAAGATTCATTTAAGTATTTGCAAAATTGCGTGTAGATATTAAACATTGTATGATGTTTATTATAGGTGTTACAGGATATTCTTTGGCACAACATGTTTGACCATGGCTGGTGTACAAATTAGGTCGGGAGACCATAAGATTTCAGAAAAAAATAAAAAACAACTTTAATATTAAATTAAGAAAAACTAAATAAAAAACCAATTGGTAAATATTCATGCGATTCAAAATAAATATACTAGATTCAGTCAGTATAGCAGGGTGATTTGTCGTTTAAAAATTTGACATTATAGAAGGCTTTTCCTGTCACCATTTTTTAAGTCGGTACAGTCACATTCAGGTATTTAATGGCAATAGGCTTAAGATAAGCCTATTCAACCTATAATGTTTTCACTACTAGGACACAGGCCTCCACTCTATTAGGCCCCAATTACACTATCATATATTTATCATACAAATATGATTTCATATCTGTCAAATTCTATGATCATAGTTAAATGATGCTGTTATTCTTTTTTACATATTACACATGAATTATCATATTATTATAAACGTGTAGCGGTTACACCGCCACATACGAACTACGCATCAAAGACATGACGTCACACAAATCCTGCATCGCGCAATTAGAGTTTACGTCATACGATTTAGACGTGTTGGATTTAGCCATTTTTGAGCCTAGATGGATATGATCATATTTGTACGCTTGCTGTCAAATTGGATCCCTTAACTATGATCATAGAGCATAGGAATCATATGTAGCTATTATACCGCCATAGGTTCTTCATTTAAAATGACTCGTACATCTCTGATCATGTTTCTATGATAGTCTAATACGGCTCTTAGAAGGAGTCGGCCGTAATACACCACGCGGGCCCAGTGCGGGTTGTTAGATGTCACAGTCATCGAATTTTTGGTTCTAGAACATGCCGATTTCCTCACGATGTTTTCCTTTATCGGTTTGAGAACATGAAATAATTGTATTACAGTCTATAAAGAATTAGCACATTTTTATATTAACAATCAAATTATACTTAATTGATCGGTAACATTTTTTTACCGAATTCAACTAAGAAGTATTATAGTTTTTACTAGGGAAGCCTGTCGAACCGTAATTTCCAACTAGACACGATATTTTATAGCACAAAAAGGAGAAGCTAACAAAAAATTAACAAAACGTATTTTTCCTGCAAAAATAAAATGTTTTATCTTTTTTCTAAGGAAAACGTGCACTCGTTCCAAACGTTTCTCACGCATTTTAAAATGAAAATGAAGAAAAAACATGGACAAGAAATTATTTTACCCAAAATTTTTCTTTTAAAATCTCGTACAACAAGATTAATAAAGGAAAATTAAACATTTACATTTACAACGGGTTTGCGTCCAGTTAAGAGGGAACAGGGGCTGCGAGGAATTTGAAAAATAGGTATTTGAAGAAACTATTGTCGTCGCGCTGCGCCCGAAAAACCGAGTTAAACCCCGTAAAGTGCGATAGGGACAACTGCAGCTCAGACCGATTATATCACAAAATTTTTGACGGAAACGACGTTTGGCATTCTCCTTTTTTCTCCTCGAAAACTTAGCCGAATTAATAATTTTTTACATTAAAATTTTAAGAAAGAGTATGTCTAGGTTCCTATTATTTTCTTTTATGCTAAAAACTTTTCCGAATTAGTCTGGTAGTCCTCTAATCACGGCGGTAAAAATGGGGCATTTTTGTATGTTTTGGAGGGTCATAGTTTCCTTACTTATTAATTGCTGGAAAAAAAGGAAATGACAGGGACATGCCTATAATAGAGACCCCGATTTTATAAAAAAAAAAGACAGCTCTAGAGACATTATTCAGGAAGAAAAACGAGGAATACGTTTGTATGGAGAATCGCGGGCCCTGTTCCCTCTTAATGACTATAGCACAGTTAACAGTAACTACTTAGAGATACTACGCATGACAATAGGTTTGCCCAAATTCGCAATAATTTCGTATGTCTGTTTCTATCTACCCCTTCCAGGAAACGGGTTTTGTCGACGGAAGAATATAGACAAAATGACATATTGTGATTGTTTAATCTGTCATTTTGTCCTGAGAAAGGAATAAAGAAAAGAAAGAAAGAAAAGAAAGAAAAATGCGTTTATTGGCATTACAAAAAAAAAAAAACACCTTAAAACTATAAAAACAGAAAACAAATTATTATAATGCCAAAAGGGCCTCAGCTCAGCATAATGTCAGATGACAACACAAAGTGTATCACCTGACGCTGATTTTCAGCTGCAACCCACGAGTGCCATACGATAGAATTATAAATATAGGATAGTATGTAGGTTAGTGGAATCTTCTAACGATAGACGCAGTGTCCAGAAGTACCGCTTTCTGGATCAAGCCCTTGATCCAGCTGCCTAACGAGAGCCTCCTCAGGTGTTGGTCGAGGCTTTGGCTACTAAGACATTAAGTATTATTATTAATTTTGTGATGTTAAAACCTTGTTTTATTTTTTCCAGGCGAGCCCTAGCCATCCCGCCATCAAATGGACCCTACTCCCACGACCGCTGCAAGATGTACTCAGCAGACTTCAGCCGAGCCTTAGCTGAAGGAAGAACAACTCCTGACGATGAGTGGGCGGTGGTTCCTTGTCAAAATGGCTGGGAGTACAACAAGAGTGACGTACCGTATGATACTATTGCTTCGGAGGTGAGTAACTGGATACTCTTTGGAACGAAGTTCTCTATCGCACATGATCAAAATCAATATCAAAATATTTAATATGAAGAAAGTATGTTCTCCTAACTGCAACACATGTATGCAATGTACTTGAAGATGTACATCATTTGCTGATGGATTGTGTCAAGAACCAAGAGGAAAGGAGAAATTTAGTTAATGAGTTTAATTTAAATATATCACAGGTAGGTTTAATTCAATCAATTTTAGCACAACCAAAGTCAGATGTGGCGAAGAGATTTAGCGAGTTGGTGTGTACTTTATTGATTAAGTTTCTCCTTTTAATTTAAAATAAAAGGCATTTTAGCGTAGTAGTATGTATAAGGCATGATGGGGTTAGCGTAACCATTGGCGTAACAAATTAAGTCAATAAAGATTATAAAAAAAAAAAAAAAAACATATCACATAAACCTACATGGGCACTTATGAAATGTCAGAAGCTAGGTACACGGTTCAATTGGCCGTTTCCTATCGAGAAGAGCCGGCAAGGAACTCCACGGTTACTCTTTAAAATTATTGGCTTTTACAATATTTTCAAATAACAGGGTTAATAGGTATGGGATGACAGTGTAGGCATTTCAACAAGTACCAGGTACTTAACAAAATAGAAAATGGTCAACAACTCTATAGTCCACTAACACTACAACGTTCTCACATTCATAAAATAGAAAACAATCTATATAAAATGCAAACGAAATTAATAAAAATAAAAACGAACAAGAGACTCGCGCACGAAGGGTTCCGTGCCATTATCTATAAAAACGGCAAACAAATCATGTCTGTTGTATGGGAGCCCCACTTAAATATTTATTGTTATAGCGGCAACATATATACATCATCTGTGAAAATTTCAACTGTCTAACTATCACGGTTCATGAGATACAAACTGGTGACAGACGGACATGGAGTTCCTTGTCGGACAGCGGAGTTTTAGTAATACCCTTTGGGTACGGAACCCTAAAAACGGAATAATTATCATGTCCACAAAAGCAACTAATAAATAATGATGCTCTACACACTTCAATGAGAGCTCAGACCGAAAAAAGTGTAACATTTTGACCTTCACGACACTGCTTGTGATTCTTTTTTCTTTTTCATTTAGTTGCTGCACGCGGCTGTGCAGCCACATAATTAATCATGGGAAGATAATTATTTTATGTATGAAAGAAAATTTTAATAACAATGGAAATTACAAAAAAAATGATGTGAACATACCTTGTAAAAATAAAGATAGATTTTATAAACTCGGTTCCCATATTTTTTTTTTAAATATTTATAACTCGAGACTATCAAGAATCGCGGAACATACATGGGGTACCTATTTTCGGATACCCCTGGGCACATGAGGAATCTTTTTAGGGTTCCTTACCTCAAAAGGAAAAACGGAACCCTTCTATGATCACTTGTGTGTTTGTCTGACTAGCTGGCTGTCCGTCTGTCTCAGCCAACTTCTCCAAATCTACTGGACCAATCGAGTTGAAATTTGGTACACATATTATGAATTTCTGTGACCCAAACACAGATGTGTAACGTTAATAAATGAATTTTGATATGTCACTTTTCGGGACCAAATTGAAAAGTTAAAAATGTTTTGCAAACTCTAGGTACCGTGTGACATATCAAATGAAAGGGCTTGTTGTTTTCATAATATTAAAAATATTTATTTGAGAATGGTTCTTTACTCGCACATTACAAGAAAACCTATATAATACATCTATGGTTTTAAAATCACATGGTAAATCTCACAATATTGTGCGTACAAATTTACATTTGCAGTTGGAATGTATGGGAGAATATGTTTATCAACTACAATGTTAAGTTTGTTCTTCGGGTAAATTTATCCCACCATTGACAAAAACCTTCATTGTGCTCGGTCCGACACGCACTTGGCAGGTTCTTTTTTCTTGGCATATAATATTTATACTCCTCAATCTGCCTAGCCTTTTCCCAACTATATTGGGGTCGGCTTCCAGTCTAACCGGATGCAGCTGAATACCAGTATTTTACATGGAGCGACTGCCTATCTGACCTCCACAACCCAGTAACTGATTAATACGATACCCCTTGGTAAGACTGGTTGTCAGACTTTCGGGCTTCTGACGACCCGTAACGACTGTCAAAGATCCACGAATGACAACCGGGACCAACGGCTTAACGTGCTTTCCGAGGCACGGAGGAGTCTCGGTATGTAAAGATGGTCACCCATCCACAGACCAACCCCGGCAAGCGTAGCTTAACCTGACGGATCGACCCGTGCGGCAGTTACTACTTAGCCACGAGCTCCTCGTATATATTATATCCTCATAATATTTATACTCCTGCAGTTCGGAAATAGCACGAAATGCGTTTAGATTTGGAGTTTCGTTGCTATACGATTTTTTTTCAACACCTTTGCTTAAGGTTAGTTGACAAAAAAGCTTAATTAAAGTGCGTTGACTCCTGTATGTAACTTGATAAAGTCAATGTCCTATAGTTCTACAGTTCGGTCAGGCATTAATTATTTACGCTACGAGTAAATTACTGCTTCTAAATTAAAAATATGACTGTTAATTTCATTCAAATTCCTTTTTGTTTTTGCTCGACTACGGCGAAGCAAAGGGGAGCGTTATGATTTGGCAACATTACACCACGGGGAACTTTATATGCCATTTATAAGCATATATTTGATGTGCAAATATCTTAATATTATGGCTGAGCATTGATTGACTTAGGTGGAAAATAGGTTTTATGTATATTTAATAGGCAATACTGGCTATTGTGTTTGTTGTTAACTTCGTTGAATAGTTTGTTGGAACTCGTCGAATGAGGTGCGTGTTTTTGCGGGCAAATTTTAGTGCAAGGTCAGGGTAACATTGCCCAGTCATTTTAGTAAAAAACTTCAGTGTCGTTTACATTCTTATAGTAAACGCCATCTTTACCAAAATTTTTGTACTGATTTTTATGTCATCTGCATAAAGGCCATATTTTCGTCAAAAAATCAATGTGAGCAAAGTAGGCTAAAAGTCCACGTAACTTTGCCCGCCAACAAAATCGAACAAATATTGAATTTAGTGTTGAATAATAGTTAATTTAGCTATACTAACACATGCACTTGATTTTACAGTTATAACTGATAAAGGAAAATACTTACGTCTCCATAGATAAAACGTATTAAATTTGTAATTATTTGGAAAAAGTGGGCAACTTTAGCATGTTTCACCGTATGTATGATTGTACGTAAATATGTATGTATGCTCATCTGTTCCCTCATAACTTCTAAACCACTCATCATAATTTGACAAATGAGGTATCGTTAAAAGCGTATTGATCGTTCTCTGGTTAAATGACGACTATTTTACGTCACATAATGGCATAATATAGCGCCCTCTAGAGAACATGAAAAAAATGAAAAAAAGAATGCCATGTTGGGTATCAAATGAGAGGGCTTAGTTAGCGCATTTAAAAAAAAGTCATATAATCAAACTAGGCTGAGAATCATCGAACGTCAAAATTACATAAAACAGACCCCCAAAACGCCCACCCTTTTTTTTTTGGGTGGGAAAGCATCAAATGACTTTTCCCGCTCTGGGTGGAGCGGAAGGGCGTGTCAGACTCTTACTGACTAAAACCCACCCGTGTTCCTTCTGTTGCCTGTGCAATGCCAGGGGGCCACGGTATCCCTTTCGGACTTTCCCGCAACCCCACGCCCACCCTTCACCACAACGTTACACTAAGAAGATGATAATGATTTCTTTTCTAAAACCTATCTTTGTTTCCTTCCAGTTGGATTGGGTTTGTGAGAAAGACAACTTAGCAGCAACAGCGCAGGCTATCTTCTTCTGCGGAGCTATAGTTGGTGGGCTGGTCTTTGGCTGGATTGCTGACAAGTACGGAAGAATACCTGCTTTAGTTGGTAAGTCATAAGGTTCAATTTTGTTAATTTTTCACAATGGGTTTTAGAGGTGTGAAAAACGGGGTCTAAAGTTCATCCGTCCTCTATAGAAAAGGGAGGATCCTCCGACCAGACGGGTGTTGTTTCTGGTGGGCAACTGCCTGACGATTGATGTCCGGAAGTTATATATATGCTGAACGCGCGGTAAACTGTTTTTGCGCGATGCAGGATTTCACGTCGCGTCAATATGATGCAGCCATACCAGAATCCAAGCATAGTTTTATCCCGTTGAATATCACGGAAATATTATAGAACTGCTAAACGAACGAACGGTAAAATCACAGTTTTTGGGAGGCAACCAAGCAGATGGCTAACCTAATAGTTAGTAAGTAGTAGTTACCGCTTAAAAAACATCTGCAATACCAGAAACATCGCAGATGCGTTGCAATTACAGAGACCTTCTGAAATGTCTCATGTACCTATAATAAAAACTTGTAATATTTTTTCATGTCAATGTCAAAAACTGTCAAAGATTTTATGCCGCCCATGGGCCCTGGCCCATAAGACAGGAGGCCCATATGAAGCATGGAGTAAAAACTAATTAATAATCTCTCCAAATCTTTACTTTCAGGCACCAATCTCCTGGGTTTCATAGCCGGTGTGGGCACGTCGTTCTGTGACAGTTTCCTGACGTTCGCTCTCTGTCGGTTCTTCGTCGGCTTGGCTTTCGACAATTGTTTTACCATGATGTATATCCTTGGTAAGTACCTACAAAATATATAAAATTTTAGATAATAAGTACATACACATGACCTCACTATCGGCTTTGGCACCCTCTAAAACTATGAAAACAACGACGAAAATTTTTAAAATTTTCGCAGCCGCCATCTTGGATTTTCTTTTTGACCAAATTCACACTTTCTCTCTCTTGCCAACCTGTTACTTGTTCATAAAATGTTCGTGATTGATCTCTTTGGTGATTGGAACTTTTACTAACAAAATCCACATTCCAAATTCAAATCACTTTTAGTCCCTAGGGATTAAAAAGCTATTTTGTCGCTGCTTGCGAAGAATAAAATAGCTCTTTGTAAATGGATGTGATAAAAAATAATTTATCACTGACGACACAGAGCACCATTAAAGAAACCTAAAGCCAAGCGTACATTACAGCCGCAACGGTGCGGCCCGCCTGTAGTGTGCGTTGGTTCACTAGAAAATGTACAAAAATTCTGAAGGAGAATTTTTGCAATGCATTGCGTTTGACTCGCCCCAATTTACGTTAGCCTTAAGTGTTGAACTTTTTCCCTTACTCCAAATAAGCAACAACACGTTCGAAGGGAGACACATTGCTACAAAATTGCATACAGGCACTGTAACATAAATAAACAGTACTGGACCAGAACAACAACAAAAAAATTTGCCCTTTAGTTAGTAAATTGGAAATTAATAATAATAAATTTAACTGTTTTTTTTTAATGATGTATGTACGATAAAGCGTTATCTATCTATCTATCTATCTGTCTAATTATCAAAGAGAGTCGAAGTCCCTAGTTAAATGAATGGACGAGGACAGCTAAAGATCATACCGACAAGATATCCCACGAGTATTGTTAAAACAGCGCTGATTTCCGTTCAAAGACTACATAATTCATAGACAACATGTAACTTTTATGTTGTTAAAGAGTACATTGTCTTGCTGAACTAATTTAACCTTCCCACTTTAAAACTCCTAGATTATCATGATATTTTTTTTTTCAAACTAATGTTACAAGTTGAATTTCGGTCAAGCACCGTAGTTTGATATTGCGCGCTGTTTACGTCACTTTCAACGTTTATCAGAATTTTTCGGTGCTACCTGTAATTTTTTAATTATTTTTGGTCTAATTGACGAGAATATCTCTGTAAGACCATAGGTTAAAACAGCCCATAGACGATAATAGCCATTATTTAGCGGTAAAAATAGTGATTTGAAGCCACGCGATCAGACCGTAACGAATTGGTTACAATCGGTTAAATCACTATTTTTAATTACAGGTAACGCCGAAAAATTCTGAGATATGTATAAACGACTGCTAATTAAGTATAAGTTATTGTGTTTAGTTGTGACAATCAAAGCGCATTCAAATTGGCAGCAAGTCTACAGACACTTAAGATGGCGCCCAACGGTACACAAGTGCACCGTTGGGCGCCAATTCTTTAAAAAAATATTACTTCGTGACACGAAGCAACAAAATTCGATCTAAAGAAAAGCGGCCACATTCCTCTAGATCGTATTTTGTTGCTTCGTGTCTCAATATGAAACTTTATAAAAGGTATTAGGAAATAAGGATGATGCCTGGTTAAATAAAAACTATTTAGTCCGTCAGTCAGATAATATTTAAATAAATAATAGACAAGTATTTTTTGCTTTATCATATTAATTAAAAATGACTTAGATAAAACAAATTAAGGTTGCGGAGTGGGGGTCGCTACGTCACAAATATATTATAAATAAAATCTACAAACTCGTGACGTCATGGCACATTTTAACTCAATGTATCGCCGTAATCTTTTGATTACAAAAAAAAAGAAAAAATACGTGTTTAATATTTTTTGATAATCTACCTGACGGACAATTTTTTTTGTTTTAGTCATCCTTATTCTAGACACACTTACCGCGGGTCCTTATTAGCCGTTATTCATAATTAATTCTTAGTCACGAGATATTTTTTTAAAGGAGTTGCGCTATTATTCCCTTGGGTGCCGTCTTAATGGAGTAGACCTAGAGGCCCCCTTAAACGAGAGCTAATTATTAAAACTTTGTCAAAGATACAGATACTAACAGATATTTATCTTCTTTTAGTACTAGAATACGTTGGACCGAAATGGCGAACATTTGTCGCCAACATGTCAATCGCGCTGTTCTTCACTCTGGCTGCGTCACTGCTACCCTGGATCGCGCTGTGGGCCAATGATTGGCGAATGTTTGCGATGGGCACAAGTCTGCCGTTCGCATTGGCTATTCTGACGCCGTGGTTGGTTCCTGAGAGTGCTAGGTAAGTTTGCAGCATACAGGGTAATTTTAAATTGGCTAGCTAAACTCCACAGACGCCATGTGTATCGATATTATCTATACATGATAACACAAAATGCCTCGTTGGTCTAGCAGTCGCAAGTGCTACTGCTGAGCATGAGATCCTGGGTTCGATTCCCGGGTCGGGCAAAGTGTTATTGGGTTTTTCTATCTGGAATTTCTCAGTAGCAGCCCGGAGTTTGGATTTGTGCCCGGTTGATGGCAATAGGCTCGCCCCCTATTACATGGGACTTAAACATAACTGGCGAAATGTGGGTGTACTATAGGGACACTTATGCCTAACCCTAATACAGGCGTGATATTATATTATGTTATGACAACACAAAACAATAATGCATTTGATGATATTTTTGTGGGATCATCGCATTTATTGTAGTCACTTGAAATATCAGTTTAAAAATCGAATGATTTTTAAATTTCGAACTTTATTCAGACAACAGCTGAAGTTCGAATTACAAAAACTGACGTTAAAACCCACTCTTAGTTGTCAGTTTTGTATTAAGAACTTTACAGTGCTCGGAATAAAGTTCAAAATACAATAACTAGCTCGTTGGTTTAAAGCTTGGACTAAAGTTAGAATTCGAAACGGTTAAAGTACAAAATATCTGCTTCTCCTAAATTCTGTACTATTTAAATGAGCAATATTTGTATATATAATTTTGTAATCACGTTCTCGAAAACGGCTCTAACTATTTCGAGGCAAGTTGCAAGGAGTTTACGGGAGCGAAAAAACGATCTAGCTAGGTCTCATATCTGGGAAAATTAGTTTTCTACGTATTTTCACCCAAGCAGAGGTCGGTCAACCAGGTACTAAAGATAAACATTGACAACTTTCTTCGTGAAGACAATATAAATAGTATAGTAATTTGATTATTGTATTTTTCAGGTGGTTGGTATCACAAGGAAAGATCGACAAAGCGTTGACAATTATGAAGAAGTTTGAAAGGATCAACAAAACCAAAATCCCGGACAAAGTTCTAAGTGATTTCACGGTAAGTTTATTTTTTCCGTTGCAGTACCTATAAAAGAAAATTGGTTTTTCTATGTTGCCTATAAGTTCTTAAAATAGCCTTGCATTCATTAATTACATCCGTGCAGTAAATAGCTTTAAAGATTCTGTAGGGACACCAAATATTTAGCATTTTAGAGGCTTGCTGCCAACGGACCAATGACGCTTATAACCAGAGATCGGATATTCGGATGCATATTTAACTAAAGTTAATTTTTGGCTAAGGAATTATGGAAGTGGCTTCTTCATTTTTTTTATATAATTCCCGGAATTCGATAAAATCCAGGAATGCACAACTAATCGGATACATGGTGTGGAAGCGACTTATCAGCCCTCTTATGAAGGTTACTTTTGCAGTGATAACATAAAAATTTATATAGGTACCTACTGTAAACATTTTTTAACGAAACTCAAGGCACCGAGTTGTTTGTCGCTATGTGCTATGCCAATTTTGCAACCTACTTTACAATATCACCTGGCATTTCTATAGCCAAAAAGAAGTAAATTTATCAATTACGGAATCGCGAGATTTTTGCGATCGATACAAAAGTGCATTCCATAAAGGCAACACCTGAACGTAAGTATACATTCGATTCTACAATGTGGAGCAGGACGATTGACATTCCATAAAACCACATAAAGAGTGTCATGTTCTTTACCCGTATACAAAAAATCAATCAAATCCAATGAATACTTTAGCCACAGGAAATTATTTTTCATTTTCTTATTTTTCTACATGATGTAGATCTGAGTCCGTAATAATAGGTAAACATTGTAAGGTCAAGAACCTGTGCAAAACGTACGATTCTATCATCTACGTCTCAATATGCTTGAGAGACAGAGAAAGGTGTCATACGATTCCACTCTGACGCGCCCCGCCCAGTCCCACAAAATAATACTACAATATTAGAAAGAAAAAGAAATATTACTTACGCAAATTATGCATTAGTGGTGCATAGACAATTGCGAGTGTGTGTGTGAGCGGAATTTTTTCGGCAAAAAGTCTCGGGACTCGGTCCAGTCAGGCGGCGCCCTTTGAGGAGCGCGCACACGGCTACTTTTTTTATTACGAGACGAGCCGCGCGCGCATTGTTGTGATTTTGTGAAAAAATTTAGTTGTTATTAGTGATTAAGACGATTTAGTGTGACTTATTGTTCAGTGTTAGTTTAATATTAGTTAATTAGGTATCGATGTCGCTTGTGCATAATGAAACAACGGTGGAAACCTTGAAAATTTATAAATTTGACTTTGATGTAAACTCTGATTGTGATGTGATATTATGTGATTAATTATTCAATCAGTGATCTTTTAATTAACAACGCGCAGCTTAGTGAGTTTATGCCGCTAATTTGTTGTTCTCCGACTAAACTACCTGCCCACGTCCACCTACGCCCCGCACCGCAGCGCAGGCGCCGCCCCCCGCCGCGACCCGCATCGGGCCGCGCAACGGGTTAGTGACTTTTCGTAGATATAGCGTGTTTACTTTTTATGCAGTTGATTCTGCTATTTATTTTGTTTGAAAATTGCAATTTTTCAATTTTCCATTAACTACTAATCTTCGTCTTTTAAAATGTTTCTATGGACTAGTACTATGCTCGTTTTAATTTAATGTCGTAAGTCCAGATCCACATTGTATAATCAGAACTCTAAATTTTTCGATCCCGGAATCACGGGATTTTTTCGATACAAAAGTGCATTCCATAGTAGCCAACCCCTCCACTTTAGGTAAATATGCATCCGAATATCCGATCTCTACTTATAACGCTACTAAATGCCTTGAGTGGTCTAGCGTCTTCTATACTAAGCTCAAGCAACGCGTCGTACGTCCAGCTAGTAATAGGACTCGCCCATCAAGGAGCGCTGTCCCAAATTAGACGCATTGTTAATTTATTAAAACACGTATATTAAAAGAAAACATACAAAGTGACGGTAGAAAACTGGCTTGTTACACTGAACTACTTTTGACAACTTAGCTTAGGTAAGAACTCACAGTACACACATTGACAATTGCACAAATACACGCGTACTCACCAACATAATATGTACATATAACATACACTCTCTTGCAACACCAACACAACTGACACAAATCAAAAATAAAAATCAAATAATTTATTTGCCTAATACATTTTAAAAAGGTGTTACAGGTATAAAAGGTTCATTGTATTATAACCCAATGAGGTGTGCAAATTAATATAATATGTGGTACTAATCGCAACATTAATGATATTATAATTGAGTTACTTAAAAAAATAGAAAAGTAAAAAAAAAAAACACATACCAATCAAAATTTAAATAATCTTTATACCGTGGTGCCATTTCAGATAAAACCAGTCATCTTTCATTTAAATAAACATTAATTGAATA
Organism: Xanthia togata; assembly: GCA_963853775.1. Classification (NCBI taxonomy): domain Eukaryota; kingdom Metazoa; phylum Arthropoda; class Insecta; order Lepidoptera; family Noctuidae; genus Xanthia; species Xanthia togata. The sequence goes on along the minus strand of OY970817.1, from coordinate 3,859,775 downwards.
GTAATATTATGCAACTAGGAATTCGTGCAAACCTAATTTGAATTGGTCTATTTTGTGTAGGTCTGTGTGTGATACTTTTTGTGTATTTTGGGTGCCATGCCCAGAATGTTACATGCCAAATCACATACACTCTCTAAATACCTATTTTAAGTTTTAAAAATGTACCTTGATATACAGGGTGATTGGAAGATGGGTGCAAAGCTTTAAGGCGAAGATAGTACAGACCATTTCAAGCAAGCATTGCAATCAAGCAAAACATTTTTTTGGCTTCTGTGAACATTAGACATTTTTTACAGACATTTAAAGTTCAGAAAATTTGTATCAATACGTTTTTTAAACCTTATTAAAAAAAAATTGGTAAGACTTCGTCTAAGACAACCATGGCTTATATGGTTATAAATTGTCTGTACTATCTTCGCCTTAAAGCTTTGCACCCATCTTCCAATCACCCTGTATGTGTATATAACTGTTAAGGGGACGAGGAGCCTGTGTCTCACAACACAGGGAATCCTAGTGTAAGGTATAGGAATTAAATCCACTTGAATGTAAACTTAGCGAAATAACTGTATTCTTATTCTTAAACCATTGACATGGAACCGAATGGGCATACAGCGGTATGAGGAATAGGGTTTTAAGTTCACTCTTCTTGTGAGAAAGGGTGGATCTTTGGACCACACGGGTGACGTGTCTGGTGGACAATTGCCTGACGATTGATGTCGGGAAGATATAATTACAAGGTCCCATAAAAATAGATGGACTTAACACAGCAGCGTTCGGAACATGTCACCACAGATATAGAAGCAACAAAAAAAACACTAGTAAAAGTGATTTTATTTTGACCTAAAATAATAAATGGCATTTGGTAAATAACCTTTTATAGCTGATTTATTTTTCTTGTAAATATCTAATGCGTTTTTCTTAATTTTTTGTTACCATTGTCCTTATTTTGGTGGTCTGAATGATTTCTAAATGTTTGTCCATCTATTTTAATGGGACCTTATACTGATCGCGAGGTAAACACTGCTTGCGCGATGCAGCATTTGTGTGACGTCAGGTCTTTGATGTATAGTTTGCATGAAGCGTTGTAGAGGCCGCCACAGGCATAAATAACCACCGCGATCATCTCAAAATTATTAAGCTTGCCACCTAAGTTCACGCTACGGACTGTAATAAATGGTTTGAGATTTTCAAATATTATACCTGCTTGCTTGCTTCAAAAACCCTAATCAATAACTTATAATTCTTAAAGGAATCATCGCTAAAAACCATCAAAGAATCTGAAGCTGAATGCAGAACCTACTCCGTGTTGGACCTCTTCAAGACTCCCAGATTGAGACGTAACGCTATCCTCCTCATCGTCATCTGGATGGCCATATCTCTGGTCTTCGATGGCCACGTCAGGAACGTTGGGTCTTTGGGACTGGATATCTTCTTGACCTTCACCATTGCTTCGGCTACGGAGTTGCCTGCTGACACCTTTTTGACTGCAGTTTTGGACAGGTATGTTATTTAAACTTCTTTCAATCAATCTGCCTAGCCTTTCCCAAATATGTTGGGTTCGGCTTCCAGTCTAACCAGATGCAGCTGCATCTGTAAAATCATATCATCATATGTAAAATACTGGTATTCAGCTGAATACCAGTATTTTACATAGAGCATATGCCTATCTGACCTCCACAACCCAGTTATTGGGTAACACGATACCTCTTGGTTGTCAGACTTAAGTCTGTAAGCGTAGACGAGCGAATCTGAGCGGAGACCTTGAGGAATCGACCAATTACAATGGTTGAAATCATTTTGGACGATTCCTGCAGTTTTCCACTCGTCTCTGCTTCAGTGGATATGCACCCTTACTGACTACCCGTAACGACTGTCAAAGATCTACGAATGACAGTCGGGACCAACAGCTTAACGGGCTTTGCGAGGCACGGAGGGGTCTCGATATGTAACGGATGGTCACCCATCTACTAACAAACCTCTGCAAGCGTAGCTTAACCTTTGATCGACCCATGAAAATTAAAAGCTAATAAAAATCATTGACTGAATTCTCCAATTGATTCAAAACTGTCCGAACTCATCTAAAATTTATTCGTAACACCACAATACTGTTTGGAATCGTTAAAATAATCTGTACGATCTACGAAGTTAAAATTAGAAAGAAAAAAGAAAAAAAGAAGAAATTTGCGGTACCTACACATGACGCAAGCAAAGAAAAAAAAACACATAATAATTTGGGGGAAATTATGCGTCACATCCACGAAAAACGGCCATCGCTCAGCATAATGCTGGGACCCTATGCGAGACAGAGCCCCAGAGCTGGTTTTCAGTGACAGCCGGCGTTGGCGTGATGTCGTCAACCGGTGCAGCATATAGAGAAATAACAAAATAAGACAAAAATAAAATAAACACAATAGTCCTAAATATATAAAATATAATATTTAAAATGGCAAATGACAATTCTCCAGAACTTCAATTTTCTTTATGAATTTCGTCTTCTTTTTCCAGGTGGGGTCGTAGATGGTTGGCGTGTGGCTCTATGGTCATCAGCGGTATCTTCAGTCTTTTAGCTACCGCTGTACCAGTTGGTAAGTGCTTCTTTATTCAGTACTTTGTCAATTATGTTTTTAAGCTAAGCTAGAGACAAATTACGAGTATACCATAAAGAGGAAAACTCACCATAATAACCATACAAATCTTGTTTTTCAATCATACTTTTTACGTATTGCTTTGCTTTGGTTGGTAGTTTTGTTGGTGGTACGACTTGTTCTAAGTCCGCTTGGCTAGCTACCACCATCTTATATCTAAGTCTGTCGTCATAACAACAATATGTTAACAGCATTGTTGTGTTTCGGCAGCTAGAGGTAAGATAGCCAGTTCCTCTGTGGTTGAGGATTCCGGGTGATGTTCGATTCCACCTTCAGCCTGATCTTCCTGATCATCACTTAGAGATGCAGGCCAAGAGCTTCCCCGCTGTGGTTAAAAACAGAAAATTGCTATTGTTGACTTAACGAAGCTGAACACAGATTTTTTTGGGCCCTAATTGTCCATAATTTAGTTATCACAATCACAACTATAGCAACACATTTATTTATGTAACAAAACATTACAGTCTTTAACTTTTATTTTCAATAGGCGGACCCTCAGCCTCACTAGCCATCCTCGGGCGCTTCGCCGTTAACATATCCTACAACATTGGCCTCCAATACGCAGCAGAACTGCTACCCACCGTGGTCAGAGCTCAGGGGGTCGCGCTAATACATATCATGGGATATGTCGCTTCCATTGTGGCCCCGTTTGTTGTTTATTTGGTAAGCGTGTTTGAATAGTAAATTGAGGACAGGATAACGTTCGGGAAAGTCCGTAAGGGATACCGTGGCCTCTGGCAACGGACAAGCAACTGAAGGAACATGGGTGGGTTTTAGTCAGTAAGAGTCTGAGACGCCCTCCCGCTCCGCCCAGAGCGAGAGAAGTTAATTGATAATTTCCGACCCAAAAAAAAAAGGATAGGATAACTAAATAGGAATAGGTAAATTGGTGTTGGTATCATCGGTGTAGGTATCAACACTAATATTATAAAGAAAAAATATTAGTATTTATGAAAGAAAAAAAAGAAAATACGTTTATTTACGGTACTCATGACGCAAGAAAAGAACAAAACAAGTAAATAACAATTTGGGGGAAAATATGCGTCACATCCACGCAAAACGGCCATCGCTCAGCATAATGCTGGGACCCTAAGCGAGACAGACATTTTTAATGAATAAACTCAAAAACTAGGGTTTTTGAGCAAGCATATGTAGGGCGAAAAGTTGATAGCTGAGTATAGGTGAGGCATGACGAGAGAAGATCGAAACTATATTTGAAAATTTTCAGATAGGAGTCCCGTGGTCAGGAGTCCACTTTTAGATTTCGAAAATGAACCAAAAATTAAGTGATCCTCAGAGCCTTTGATTTTGGTATGATCGTGTGCAGCATAGCCCATAATGACTTATATAGGCATATCAGCTACTCAGCTGAATTGAATGAACTCCCCTACCAACAGGACCCATTTAAAAAATTCTTTCACCAGTATCATGCTTTATGTGGGCGTCCAAGCAAATAGAGTCCCAGTAGTGGAGTGTTGCGTGAAGACTAGATTCAGTATCTAGAATAGTCAATTGATAGTAAGGATTGAAAAAATATTCAAAAACTGGCACATTTTTTTTATCAGACATTTGATTTTACATTTCTGAAAAAGCTTGTTTTGAGAAAAAGCATTTTCAAAGTTGAGCATTGAGCATTTATTAATAATCAATTAAAATCACGAAATGCAATTTTTACACGCAAGCTTACAAAACTTCTTTTAACTCGGAAACTAAATGCCGAGAACTGGACCCTTTTTGTTTGGACGCCCACATATTATCACGAGTAACACAGGCTATAATTTATAAAAACATCACGCGGGCGAAGCCGAAAACAGAAGCTAGCTAGCTGGAAGCTAGTAGTTTATAATTTCATCGAAAGATTGGAGAATCAACAAGGCTGACTGCTCAGGGTCTGCCAATCTGCGCGATTGAAAAATTAATGGGTGTATCAAAAAGCCGATACTTAAATAAGTAGAGCGTTATGGCCTCACTTCCAACCGACGTTGTTTTTTTTTTTTTGTTTGTCTCATGCACGACATTACAGAATATTATCCCAAGGCGTTGTACAGAACAATATACAAACTAAAATGTGACTCAAAACCTTATTAACAAACAAAATAACATTTGTATAAAAAACAAACAGCAATCAAGTGGAAAAAATATATATCAATTAATCATCTTTCATCCATCGTCTCACAAAAACTTAAACACACACACATATATCTAACTCTCAGAGAACAAGTCACATTCCGGTGTTGATGTCACAAGTGCATTGAGCATAGTAAGGTCCCGAAGGAGGGGCGAGTTAGCTCGTGAAACTGTACGTGCTGATGGTACGGCTAGTAGTCGGTGATTTTAGCCTGAGTTGTTGTTTGGGCACAACAAGGACAAAAACCACACTACAGTACAGTATTGTATAAGCTAAGTCTATAAAAGTCGTGTCAATACACTAGAAAAATAATAAAAGAGCTTGCAACCGTATAATGGAGAACGAATCCTTCAAAATACAGCAATTACGCGATATTGTCTTTGGTCCGTGGCCTTGACATCAACCGATGAACAACATTTTCAAGCGTTTATTTGTTGGTTGAATACGAGGCTTTTGGCTACTTTTGTATTTTTTCTTTAAATTTCCGTTTTGTTTGTGCAGAATAAACATATTTCTTTCTTCTTTTTCTTTCAAAATATCCATTTGGGATCCCTTGTAGTTTGACTTTGACAGCATGTCTACGATAATATATATTTGCTCACCTGTTCAGGTAGGATATGCTATATAGAACTTTTGTTGTATGCATCACCTCATGTGTTACCCCTATTCAAATAAATGATTTGAATTTCTATAAAACTACCTTTTTTCATCTTTCAGGCTAATGTATCTCAGGACTTGCCACTTCTAATCCTGGGCGTGCTCGGAATTGCCGGTGGTCTGCTGTGCCTGTTCCTGCCAGAAACCATGGACACTGACATGCCTCAAACTCTTCAGGATGGAGAGAACTTTGGAATGGACCAGAGGTTCTGGGACAATCCTTGTTTCCCCAGGTAAGGATCCATTTTTTTCTTTCAGCACGCTTTTCATGACCACAATGGAAACGGGTTCTTTGTCGACGGAAGAATAGACAAAATGACAAATAAATAATCACATTCTGCCATTTTGTCTATTCTTCGTCGATAAAACCCGTATCTATGGTTGGCATGTTACGCGTGATGATTGAATAGTCAACGATTCAGAAAAGATCCATGGCACACGAGGACATGCTGCGGAGACTCCGTGAAATACTCCTACCTTGGATACAGACAGCACAACCCCCTCTTAACGAATACTACCTAGACTATACTTTATTTGAAATAAGATAGGACATTTAACTAAACCTTTTTACAGTCCGTTCAACCGATTTTGACTTCTATTGCGTTGGTGGCATAACAAATGGCAGCTGCAGTAAACAGTTGGTATTGTAACCACTTTTTTCTTTTAATGCCATCCTTAAATCCTACGGTATGGAAGTCAAAATCGGTTAAACGGACTGTTAAAAAGGTTTGTTTAAATGTATAATCTTATTTCAAATGGAGTATAGATTAAATTAACAATGACAGCTCCAACAAGACGCATTCTTATAAAAGCCCTTAGGAGATAAGTACGTACGAAGAGGCGGAAAGCGATATACAACTTCATGTAAAAGATAAAAGTCAAACTCACAATGGCTAAGGCTTATTTTCATGTTTACTGGGGACTGCCAGAGGAAAACGTTGACAAAAAAAATGTTCTACAACTTCCCTCTGAATTTTCAAATCTAAATTTAGATTATTCTGGTTTCTTAAGCGACTTATCTCTTCTACAGGAAAAAAGTAGAAGCAGAAGAAGGCGATCAGCCAGGCAGATACACCAAAAGGGCATCAGTTACCACCACCAGCGAACCCCAAGAGTTCGTCAGAGCAGTTCCAAGTGCTATCGGCTCTAGAGCATCCATCAGGGCATCTATTAGAGCCTCAACTAGAGCTTCAGCAAGAAGACGCGAGATCAGCAAGGATAGGAATGTTGTTTGAGCAGGCAACTAAGGATGTAGCTTTTAGCCAAAAAAATTGTACAAAATTGGGTTTGAGAAGACCCTGTCCAAGACTGGGATATTTGGTAGAATTCGATGGTTTTTGGAAAAGATTTTATATGATCTCGAATTTATAGTGGTGAGTCCTATTCTTTTCGGAGGAAGGCTGGGTCAGTTATTTTGCTGTCAAATCTTCGAGTTGGTAGTTGTGATTGGTCGAATGAAAACAGATTCATAAAAAGTTGATATAAAAGATTTGACAGCATATAAAATTGGTAAAGCGTTTAGAACAAAGTTCAGGGTATAATGACAGGCGTTTGAGGTTTGGTATTTGTAATGAAAGAGACAGAGGTAGGTCAGTCTCGCTCTGTCATCAGAGACATAGCTCTAAAGCGTTGGTTCCCAAAAAAGCGGTCAACGGTCAAACAAGGCGTTTTATGATACCTCAAAGAAATTATGGTGAAAATTACAGATTTTCATCATGGCCTTATATGACAGAACCGAGCTGTCGTAAGCAACCGTAGAATTACCACAGGCGTTTGAGGTTTTTTTTTTATTTAGAAAGATATAGTTTGCTCTGTCTCACTCTGTCATCAGAGAAATTGCTCTAAAGTTAAGATTTATAAACTCATCTTTGATTGCTAATTAATTAAGCATGTCATACAAATATGAACCTTATCCTTACAAAATGAATGTTCATAATAATTATGCATTTGTTTTTACGAATATAAACCTTACGACGGTAAAAATAAGGTTCATAATCTTATGAATCGCTTACTTAGCAAAGCAATGTATAAGTGCCGATGATGAAATAATATTTTTTTTCTATAAAAGGATCAGTGGTAGGGGAGGATAAAAAAATTGGACTGAATTGAAATGTAATACAAATGAGTATGCGTTTTGCCCTGGGAATGAAAAGAATCGTAAAGACTTTAAGTCTTAGAAAAAGTAGTGAAAAATTGGCATTTATTAGGACTTGTCTTAATAAACTTTTAGGAATATTACATCTGAATTTTCCCTTTTTTGTTAATCAATCCAAGATATTATAATTATTTAAAAAGCTATTTATTATAATATAACTTAAATGCGAAGTACAAAGAATATGTATTACTTATATTATATAATCTTTTAAAATATGCATTTTATTTTATTAATCTGGGCATTTTTGTTTATTAATTTTGATTTGTAATTTTTATAATATTTTTGTCATGTCAGACAAATTAGACTAAAATTTTATTTTTGTTTTAAATTAAATTTTATAATGATATTCGCTTATAATAGCAATATGCTCTCTTTTTTACCATAAAAATAACATATATTATATTATAATTATATTTCCCCTGTCGTTATATATATTATACATTATATTTATATTCAGGGGAATGATAATTAATTTAATTTAATAATTATTTTTGTACATAAATTCTTGCCTAATTATTTAAATGTGATAGTTACCAATGTTAAATCTATTTTAGGTACATTTGTCGTGTTTTGGGGTTCGTCTTAGAGTTTAAAATTAGTCTGAAATGATTATCAGTAAGTAATAATTATTGAATTCAGATTAAAACAAATAAAATCTGTTTTTACAAGCAATACAATACGGCCGATGAATTAAGACTGGTCTGAACATAGGCTCTGAGAACTTTCGCGCATGTTCTCTCACTCCCACTCGCCTCATGTCAGCATTTGCTTCCTAAAAAATATTATTGCGCAGACTTCTGCGCAAAGTTCGGACTGGTCACGATTGATCGACCTTATTGTAAGCAAGTTAACAGCCATTTCTTTTTTCTCCATGGCCAGTACGACTAACGAGTTTTTTCAATAAAATTATATTTTTTTTTTATTATTCAGACTAAATTTATAGCTAAGACGCCTATATAGGTTCATACCTAGTAAAAGTAAGTTATTTAACTTAAGTTTTACTATAAATTAAGTGTAAATAATGTTATTTTAAGCATAAAAATATTTAATTATTTTTCTTTTGTTTTTATTTTTATTTTGTTGATTTATTTTCAAGTCACTGAAAGAATAATGCACTCAATTCTGCACTAAGGTATTGGAAATCATGGATACTAAAACGAAACGAAACCAAAATAGGATTTTTTTGAGGTTCACAAAAAGAGCGCAATCATTATATTAGTGGTCAATAATATTTTTAGGAGCTTAAAATGTGAATTATTAGAGGTTCGATTAAATATAATGACATTTACAGATAATTATGCAAATATCAAGAATCTCTTTTAGAATCTCTCTCACAATCAAATCAATTAAAACTTACTTTTTTCTTTAGGTAATTAAATCTAATCATCTTTTAGAAAAACTTCCGAGCTGTTAATTAGCTGTAGGTTGAATTCCGAGTATTTTAAATTTCGAACGTTCCCGTCGCGAATTGGCGACGAATGTAGTTGAAGAAAAAGCTTTAAAAAAAAAAGTAGAAACTTGTAAAAAGTAAATAATTATTATTGGTGTTAAATCCAAAAAACTAAAATTGATTAAATGCGAAAAATAACAATAAATAAGTAAGTGACTTAAAAAATATTAGCAAATAATTTCTCGTAATACAATACAAGGTGGACACAATATCTAATGAATGACGTTCTCAGTCTGCATACGATAATTCAATCAAATATATTATTATATGCAATAGTTTATTTATGATAGCTAGTCAAAGATTGGCAAAACCCATAGTCGGCCCATCACTACCATTTAGGGATCTATTTAGCGCCCTAGACGGCCACGACCACGACCAGTGATCGCAACGGCCAACTAGCCGGAGACGATACAATACCGCTAGATGGCCACAACTGGCCGGAGTCGTGGCCGTGGCCGTCTAGTGTGCAAGATCCCTAATTTGTTTGAAAAATTACGTTTTAATACCGATTAGGATTTACTTGATTATTTCAAAATAAACCTAACGTTTTAATTTACTGACGTATTTTTGTCTCCATTATTGTATAAATAAAATATTTTTGTGACAATTAGCAGTATTTTTGTCAATAAATGTCATTTCAGTTCGGTGCAAAAATATATTATATAAAAATGGTGAAAATTCTGTGATAAAAACGGACAATACCTTACTTAAAATAAAATAAATATTATTCAAGCTTATACAGTCTTTAATTTTTTCACAAACAAAAATTTGTGATCGCCCGAAGAGTGAAAAACGCTCCTTGAGACGTTTTCAATCTACCTTTTCCTAACTATATTGGGGTCGGCTCCCAGTCTAACCGTAAGCAGCTAAACATCAGTATTGACTGCCTATCTAACCTCTACAACCCAGTGAATGGGTAACATGATACCCTTTGGTAAGACTGGTTGTCAGACTGGGCTTCTGAAATGACCCGTAACCACTTTCAAAGATCTACGAATGACAGTAGCCTAAATTCTAATAATAAGTTTTTATAGATTACATAACATCACGCCTTGTTTCCCCGAAGGGTAGGGCAGAGGTGTACCTATAGTACACCCACATTTCGTCAGTTATGTTTAGGTCCCATGTAATAGGGGGCGAGCTTATTGCCATCAACCAGGCACAAATCCAGACGGCTGGATGCTCTAAAAAAAATTAAAGCTGGATTGACAATGTCAAGCCAAAAAGTTGTAAACGGACAGTGTCATTGGGATTTTCCATTAGATCAGTAGCATTATATACATAAACCTTCCAGAATGAATTATTCTCTAAAATTCTAAACTATTGTGAAAACCCCATCAAAATTGATTGAGCAGTTTAGAAGATCTAAGCGGTCACACAGACAGACATGAACATTGACTGTAATTATAAATATTATTAATTATGGACCACGCTACCGCATTAGGAATTTCCTGTAATGATAGCAGTGTTTGTGATAAATAAATGAATAAATAATACCTATATTTATTTACTGTGAAATGCTCAGACAGTCAAAACAACATCTCAAAGTGTTGCTACGCCATTTATCAGTTTAACTAATTATGATCATAATGGAGATATCACGTCGTGCATGCGATGCGCGAATGTTTTTATAGCATCCATAAAGTGAATTGTATGTTTGAAGATATTAGCGCTAAGTAATACGCGTGTGTGGTGAATTATGTCGGCGCAGTTTCAAGATGGTGTTGCGTCATTGACTTGTCACTATGGGCACGGTATAATAAAGTAACAGTATTATGTCTCGGCAGTGACCTTGAACTAATTAACTACCGCGCACTCGAGACTGTTGCGTACTGATATACACTGAGATTTCGAAGCGGGTCGTTTCGGCCGTTTTCTATGAAGGCATATTATAAAGTCATTTAACGCAGCGAATAATTACTCTGAATTAGAGATTAAAAATTATTAAAGCCGGTAAGTAGCAATATACAGGGTGGAAGGGACATCGACGCGAAAACTGATACCATGGATTCAGTACATGATTCTGAACCCCCCTCCGTTGAAATGATTCGTCGCTTATTTAAAAAAAAAAACAGCTGTTTCATAGAAAAGTTCAATACCTACGCGGTCAAAATGTATGGAGCAGCTGATGTTTTTTAAAATAACCGACGAAAATTTTCAACGGAGGGGGGTCCATAATCATGTACTGAATCCATGGTATCATTTTTAGCCAAGGGATTAACGCCGGCTAAAGATTAAAGAAATTACCATTAGCCTCTCCTCAAAAGTGTTTTTTATATGGAAGCCTATACTGTAATACAATGTTTGTTATCCCACTGTTAATATTAGTTACCATGTCATTATGTATATAGTACCTCGCCTATGATTTCAATTGGCCATGTTTATATGTTCGCTACCTTTAAGTAGCAGTCCTTATTTAGTTTTTATAATTCCTTGCATTTTGAAGCTCATCTAATATAATAATTGCTAAAATATTTAATCGCTGCCAAGTTATTTTTTTAGTAGCAAATAGTTAGTCGCTCTTTAAGTTGGTAGTCGTCTGGAAAATAATTAGCCTATTATAAATATTAGCTGCTGTTAATTATTTATACTGTGCTATGGGCCATTAGGATTTTAGATTGGTAATTTGTTCTTGAATGTTATTTGTATCGATAGACTCTTAGTTTTTAGCGGATTGTTCATCTTATGGTTCATCATCAGCCTACAGAAGTTCACTGATAGTTTTTTTTTTTTTCTGTGTCAATCCGCAATCTCTCATAAACTTTTAGCGGATGAGTTGGAGGTAAACATTGGCGGGAAGAGCGTGACTCCAGCGAGCCATCTACTCCATATTCATGCTTATGACCACACAGGTGTGGGTGGACTACACGATGTCTTTTCTTTTATGTATTTTCGCATAACTTCTCGTTTTCAGTGCGGCAGCCAGATCGTGGGGTGCCTTTCAAGCCTTTCCTGGTATTTTTTTGTAGTGTTTATGATCTCGTGGATATAAGCCTCTCCAATCACACGTCGTTCAACTCAATTCTCGGCAACTCTCATCCAGGTGCTACCAGCCAACCTGCGAAGGTCGTCGCTCAATCTAGCCTGGGGGCGTCCTACCTCACGTTTGCCGATTCGCGGTCTCCACTCAATAACACGTCTACCCCATCGGTCATCTATTCTACGGCTAATATGGCCGGTCCATTGGCACGTCAGCTTGCTTATTCTGTGACCTATGTCGGCGACTCACGTTCTCGAATGTAACGCAATCATATGGGCACCACATGTGGCTAAATACAGTCTCATGCTGGAGCGTATACAAAATAAATTTACGAGGTTTCTGTACCTAAGGTGGGTGAGGTGGTGAAGGCCAACTTTGTTAGTTATAGGCATGGTGGGATAGGTACAATATATTGGAAACTAGAAAGGTCATAGCTCTTGCTACCTATATTTTTTAATTATTGCGTGGCAAGACTTCAAACCCAGGTATATCAAAAGAAATAAACCTGTGAGTGCCCGACAATTATGTATTGCGAAGGCGACGGCCACGGCTATTGGCAGTGCCCATTAGTAGGACCAATCTACTGGGTAAAGCTCCTATAACGCGTACTTTGCGTGTACTTAATGACGTAGCAGACAGCATTGATATTTTTACTTGTTCTCTGAGTGAGTTCACAAAAACTACGATGTACAGAATATGTTATGATAAATAATAAAAGTGTAATAATGGCCACACTATTGAATTAGGAAATTCCTGTAATGATAGTGATGATGAGTTAATAAATAACTTTGGTTCTCTGCCAGATCACCTTGTTCCAGATTCTATCCCTCAGAAGGAATTCAAGCATAGCCCGTTCCATATCTCGCTAAGCAATCTTGAATTTATGAACTGGCCTTACCGTGAGTGTCCACGTTTCGGCTCCGTAAGTCATAACAGGCAAGACGCTCTGATTGAATAGGTACTTTAGTCTTTAAGCTCTGTGAAATACGCAACGAGAAGGCTCGACGAAGCTTCGCCAACGGTACCCAGCCCAGCTGATTTCTTCTATTAGCCCCCCTCTCAAATAAATTCTTACCAAACTGCAGTTTCGCCGAGGTAAACGTATTCTTGAACAACCTCGAGAGCACCGCGATTGACAGCAATCGGTCCCGCAATGATGTGTTCGTTGAACATAGCCTGGTTTTTGTCCATGCTCATCCAGATACCAATGTTAACAGAAGAATCAACAGGCCGTACAGCATCTGCTGCAAGTCATGCAACGATTCAGCCAGTATGATGATGTCATCTGCAAATCTCAAGTGTGATATGTACTAGCCATTGATGTTAATGCCAGTTGAGCGTCTTAAACAATTTTGGGCAAATTACGTCCCCTTGTTTGACCCCTCGTCGCAGGGAGGTATGTTCAGTTCGCTGGTCCTGAATTTGGACGGTCATTGTCGCGTTTTCATAAAGACCTCTGTGCACTTGGATGTATCGCCAGTCGACTTGGCATAGCTGCAGAGACTCCAAAACAGACCATGACTCGATGGAGTCAAAAGCCTTTTCATAGTCCACAACGCAATACATAGGGGCTGATGATACTCTTCGGACTTTTCTTCGGGTTAAACCTATGGTCGTGATTAATTAGGTATTATAACCACCTGGGCCATCGACTAATTCCCTCATCTTCTTCTTAATAATAATCTTAAATACTTTATTCATTTTCTCATTGACAGACAACGAAAATGCATGCTTTGCACTTGATAGAGAGCGGGCAATCTGAAATTGGTCAACGTCGCAAATGAATGTCAAATATTTTCTGTTTGAAATAACAATATTACTGTATGAAAATATGAAATATGGCTAACTAGTGAATATAAAGTATAGATAATGAAATGCAATAATTAATATTGTTACACTGAATAATCAGTGTTTTATGTAAAAAAAGTATTTAGAAACTTTCCAAATGCCTTATTACACCTAAAACGGTTACAACATCAAATTCAGTGTTATAAATTGCAATTCATTATTATATGTAGTTCACTAGTTAGCGATATTTCATATTGCCAAATTAATCAAAACAGGTAAATATTTTACAGCTTTTTGCGACGTTGCCAACTTTTATAAATGCTCTAAACAAGGCTGTTTGAAATTCATTCAAATTCATCCCATAAAGAGGTTCAATAGGGATGAGTGTTTGCATGGATTTTCGTAATTTTTGTCGGTGCGAAATCCCATGGATCGCACGGCTTGTTTACGACATAATACACCATAGCAACATCAAGAAGATAAAAATAACTGAAATATCCATAGCAACCACTCCCAAACAACATTCAACAATTGGTTGGTCGTCACCTCACCAAAAATAAACATTGACTCAAACGCATTTTATTCAAAGATCAAATAAAATATAGAAGTGTCATAATCTGCTTGAGTTTTCCCAACTACTGATGTGTGAGTGAGAGACGGAGCTATATGAGGCCGCTAGCACCATCCTTTTTTCGCAGCAGCCCCTGGCCAAAAGTACTCTGTGCCCTGGCCCCACGAACGCGCCGTTTACGTCACTTTCAACATTCAGAATGTTTCAGTGCTGCCTGTCATTTTTTGATTATTTTTCCAATTGGTCTAATTGATGAGAATATCCGTAAGACCATAGGTTCAAACAGCCCACAGACGATAATAGTAAAAATAGTGATTTAACCGGCCGTAACCAATTCGTTACGATTGACTCAGGCGGCTTATTGTATGTTGAGGTCGGCTTTTAGTCTTACCGGATGTACCTAGCTGGATTCCAGTATTTTACATGCAGTGACTGCTTATCTGACATCCACTACCCAGTTACTGAGTACATTGACTGTCACAGATATATGAATGATAGCCGTGATCAACAGCTCAACGTGCAACTTGAACAATACTATGTTATTAATTATGTATGTTGACTTGAAAGAGCAGGGTAGTTGAGAGTTATGCTCACTTAAATGTCTCGCTGATGGTGGCGAGTGTGTTGGATCATTCGGTTCCCTACAAAATGGTTGAGCTGGATGGTGCTGATCCACGCGTCATGTTCGTGAACGGGCGCCGCCGCCGTCAGTTGAGACGGGTCAACTCTTTTCTGCCAGGGCTTATTTTTAATCTTACCTATATTTTTAATCGTTTTTGTTTTTTTTTTTACATTGTACCTACTCACATATAGAATCAACAAGAGTAATGTACCCAGGATTTTGTAATTTCTATATTTAAAAGTCCTTGGAGTTTCTTGTCCGTTCTTCTCCATAGAGGTCTACGTTTTGGAATGGGCAACTAGCTCCAACTTTCTGATTAACTGACCGACTCTTTGATAGTTCAAAAGTGTTTGTAAATGGTTTAATTGAAATAAATGCTTTGAGTATGAGTTGATAATTTATAGAAATGTATAGGTAATGTATACTGCGTTATTTAATTAGGTACTACTTAGCCTTTGAACACGACTTCGCCCTCGTGGATGTCGGAAATGATCCCACGGGAACTTACTAACGGGATAAAAGTACCTACTTGTGTGCCAAGTTCATCGAAATCCGTTCACCCCATATGGGGTGAAAGAAAGAAGAAGGAAAGAAAATACATTTATTTGACTCAGGTCAAGGCAAGGCACACAATATTCATACAAAAACAAAAACAGAAAAAAATATTTTTGAATAGTACTGTGTGCCTCACGGCTGCGCCATATAGGCCCAGGGGCCCTATTATGAACTTTTATTTCCAGGCAGTTTACGGCGTAAACAGAACTGCCCTGCAATTTCGTATTGAACTCGTCAAACAAGCCAGTTAGTGGTCACGTGACACCCTGGCCGGCTTCTGCCCGACTATTGGCTCGAAATACCGTATTATGAACGTTCGTTTGACATTTCTTGGCATATTAAAACTGATAATGGGTAACCTCACAATCCATTCAATTTACGCTGTTTCAGAGGAGCTTTTATTGAATTGTTTTGGATTTTTTGGCGAAATTATTCGAGCGTTATCCGTTATCCAGTTAACATAAGAAACTATCACGTATGACGAATATGTACCTTTGAGTTTCTGGAAACTGGCACTTCTGATCAAAATACCGAAATAATGGTAAGATTTAAAAACTCCCACAATGTTTCAAACTAAACATAAGTTATGTAGGCACCGCCGAGGGCGATAACTCTCATCCACTGCACCATGATAATTCCAAAAAATTACCATGATACCTATATCATGTTGAAAACTGGATATTTGGTAAAAACACTCAAAAACACCACACCACCATATCCATTCATTATCCATATTTTTGTTTATACTCTGGTACTTACTTGCGAAGGAACATAATTCATTCTCTGTAAAAAGTACTGGGAATTGTTCAATAAAACAAAAAAAAAGTAATTCATTCGTCAAAATTTATTTTGTCGCCTTCAAAGTAGGCCCTTTTGCTTGCAATACAGCTACGCCAGCGCTTGACCCAGTCTTCCATAATTGGAAGAAATGAAGAAGAAAAAAATGAAGAATTGCCTGGAACTTGCCTGGTTTTTTAAAAGTTCGTAATAGGCCCCCAGTTCAGCATAAATGCCAGACAACTAGTGCCTGACGCTGGTTTTCAACTGGACCTTATGTTGAAAGGGTAACAGACAGATGTGTTACTACCGTATTTATAATATGCGTTGGGTTTATAAACGTGTCGCCTCACTAGAAAGAATTTCGGATTATTTGGAGGTTTTAGAGGGTCTCATAAACCTTCCACAACATTTTTTTAGGGTTCCGTACCCAAAGGGTGAAACGGGACCCTATCACTAAGACTCCGCTGTCCGTCTGTCTCTCCGTCTGTCACCAGGCTGTATCTCATGAACCGTGATAGTTAGACAGTTGAAATTTTCACAGATACTGTATTTCCGTTGCCGCTATAGCAACAAATACTAAAAACAGAATAAAATAAATATTTAAGCGGGGCTCCCATGCAACAGACATGATTAAATTGCCGTTTTTATAGATAATGATACGGAACCCTTCGTGCGCGAGTTCGACTCGCACTTGGCACTTGGCACTTGGCACTTGGTTTAATTTGCCGGAGTTGCATTTTTTTTAAAGTACAGACGTCAGCACATCAACCTACTACTACTACGATTTTCAACTTTATCACTAAAGCGTAAGGTTCAAAGTTGATTGGGATTTTTTTTTGTTTCGGGTAAGTGAAACTGCTGACGTCTGTACAAAAGTTTCAAAAAATTATACTTAGTTACGGATGCAAGAGCGAGCCTAGCGAGCTTGACACACATCTCGACTTAGTAAAAAGGCAATGAGAACTCAGGATGCAAGATGGAGTCAGAGATATCTTCACCTATCGCGTCTGTAGTTTTGCTAGCTAATTTTATCTGACCCTGTATAGTGTTATGTGTTTATTATTCGTTGCTCATGCAGTCCTTTGATGTCTTGCGTTTTTACATCGTCGCTAACAAGACTTGATTGAAAGTAATACTGTGAGTTCAAATAGACAAAGATTATTAGTCGGAAGAGTTGATATCGACATCTGTAGATAGATGGCGGTGTAGGCAGAATACTGACATAAGGCGGGCGCAATTAGAGTGCGTTTCCACTGATGCAGAGACGAATGGAGCTGAGCAGAGACCTGCAGGAATGAAATCATGATAGCGTCTCTAGTCTCGTATTTTATTGGACGACTCCTGCACGTCTCCGGTCGTTTCCGCTTCAGTGAAAACGCACCCTTAAAGTCGTCGCATCGCATTTCAATACAAATAAAGCATATTGTTTGAAAAAAAAAACCCGGCTGCAAAAACACATAACTGATGAAAAGAGAAAAAGAAGCATTTGTTTTTAATTTTAGTTTTTTTTTTAGGAAATGTTTTTCGAAATTTTCGTCATTTGTGGACTGATTTAGTTTTTTTTTTATTAGCTAGAGTTAGACATTGATGCGGTGGTGCCATATAATTTTTATTAACTTTGCTAAAGGAGGTTTTTTTTGAGTTATATTCAATAATACGTATTTTTACCACTAGTGTATATGGATGATGTTATAATAACTTCTTGTCACAGTTATTCACATAGCAACTAGAGGTAAAGGGTAAAAAAAAACAACAAAAAATTAAAAATAACAAAAAAAAACGACTTCATAAAACGAGGCAAGAAACGAAAATACAAAACCAAAGACACTGCACTTCCGGAATCAAAGATATTATTCATTTTGTAGTTTTTGTTTTTAAGCTTTTTTTTGTAGATTTTTTTAAATTATTTTTTTGTGAAAAATAAAATCTTATCATATTTGACTATCTGTAAATACGATCGAATCTTAGTCTTTGCGACACGCGAATCAATGGAGCAACATCGTTAATTAAGACACTTGTACATTTGATTGTCCCTTAGTAACCGTGACTTTGTGCAACTTGTTGTTGCAGTCAGTACTATGAAAGGTTATTTTTATCCGACTAGGTACGGTGAGGGTTATGATTTTGACAGGTATTTATGTCTGTCTACCTAGCCTTTTCCCAACTATAGGTATTGGGGTCGGCTTCCAGTCTAACCGGATGCAGCTGAATACCAGTATTTTACATGGAGCGACTGCTTATCTGATCTCCACAACCCAGTAACTGGGTAATACGATACCCCTTGGTAAGACTGGTTGTGAGATTTTCGGGCTTCTGACGACCCGTAACGACTGTCAAAGATCCACGAATGACAGCCGGGACCAACGGCTTAACGTGGTTTCCGAGTCACGGAGGAGTCTCGTTATGTAAAGATGGTCACCCATCCACAGACCAACCCCGGCAAGCATAGCTTAACCTGATGGATCGACCCGTGCGGCAGTTATTACTTAGCCACGAGCTCCTCCGACCTCCTCCTTTGACCGGTATTTATGTATGTAAGTAATGTATTATTATGTATTATGTTTCTTTTCGACGTATGCTATAACAGGTATAGGTAAATGCTCTGAGATTACTAATAAATTAAGCTACTGTGTCCCAAGAACTGTTACCTATTAGACGAGAGGTGCGCGCACGTCCTCTTTTTGCTGTGTTCCATTGCTGCACCAATGCTGGTCTGCGGGCGCCTCTACGTCGCTTGTGCAAGAACTATAATGATTTTTGTTCAGATACTACAGAATTAGATTTATTCTCAGTGTCAATTAATAGATTTCGTTCTGCTTTGTTAAAGAAACTTAAGGATTCCGATGTATAGTTAAAGTATAGTTATTTGAACAGTCTTGTAGTCTTACTCGCATAGATTGTTCATTAGTAAAGTTACGAGTATATGAATTGTATATGCTGTGGATGACGGTGTGAGTTTCACATTTATATAATATGTTTGTTTATATTATTTGCGCAGATATAATGTGTTACTGTTTGTTTGTCCCAAATAAATAAATGTATGTATGAATGTTCATCTGTTCCCTCATAACTTCTAAACTACTCTTCACAAATGAGGTAACGTTAATATAAGTCATTTGTTTGTAAACGTGAACGTGGACGTTGGAAGCATCTTGGTTGTCCGCAGGTTATAGGCTATGTGACGTCACCTTAAATTGAATATGACGCCATCTAGAGGACAAAGTAACGAACAAAAAAAAATGTTGCCAAATTGGGTATCAAATGAAAGGACTGAATTAGCACATTTCAAATATATATATAAACCCAAAATAATTTATTAAAAATAAAAGTTATGAAATTACTTAATTACTTTTTATTTTTAGTGTCCGCTAAAGAAACCTATTTGGGTCAAAGTCATCAAGGGAAACCTCGAAGGATTCCCACGATGTGTTTGTAGTACAAACCTTCTTTCTGAAATAAAATCATTTACCTATCATTTAAAAAAGAACACAGCACCGAAAACAGAATACTTTCATTCAGAAATTATCTAAACTTTTTCATATAATTTGACAGAAGAGACGCGTTCTAGCGTTCATGATAGGTATAATTTAACTAATTGTTGTGCTCTAACTCAAACAAATCAGTGTCTATAAGAAATATTAGGATGTTACCAGTTCTTATTAAGGCATCATTAGCTGAATTTGTGGATGTGTCATGAATATTGTGCCTACCTATCTATTTCAGTAATAAATTCAATTAAGATGCCGATATAATTATACCAGTGGCCTTAAGGGGTTAGCTTGCGTGTTCTGTGCTGAGCTCACGCAACGCGTACGTCCAGCCAGTAATAAGACTCGCCCATGAAAGAGCACTGTCCCAAATTACACGCATTATTAATTTATTATACATAAATCTAAAGGTATTTTAATAAAAACACGTATACTAAAAGATAAATAATTAAATGTTCTTTAAAATAGTGAAGGTTTCAGAAAAATACGCTTGATAGTTTTTGTGTGATTCTCAATTTTTTATCCGCGTTAGACATAACTTTACAAATTAATTTCACTATGTAATAGAAACATAATAAAAAAAATGTATTAAAATATTAAGAAAATACTCTAATTTAACATATATTTTTTGGAAATCATTTTCAATACTCGTTTAGACGTGATCTTCAGCATTAAATCATTAAAAGTCGGTTATCGTCACCTTAAGTATTTGTTGATGTGTCATGAATATTGTGCCTATAAAATATAGTAATAAATTAATAATACCAGCCTATTACTGTCCCACTGCAGGGCCTCTTCTCATACAGAGAAGGCTCGAGCATTGATCACCACGATTGCTCAACGGGTTGCCGA
The DNA here is from genome assembly GCA_963853775.1 of Xanthia togata. Classification (NCBI taxonomy): domain Eukaryota; kingdom Metazoa; phylum Arthropoda; class Insecta; order Lepidoptera; family Noctuidae; genus Xanthia; species Xanthia togata. The sequence goes on along the minus strand of OY970817.1, from coordinate 3,839,104 downwards.
TTTCAGAAACCCTCTCCAATCCGAAAGGGGCACATAGGTACTGCAACAACTTTACCAAAAAGTAGTAAACATCTTTTTTTATTGGAAATAAAAAAGTTGTTGCTTTTTAAAATTCACATTTTTTGTACCAAAATGACCCCAAATCCATTCAAAATTAACAAATTTTAAACTCGCTTAGCGACGGAAGCCCGCGCCCGTAAATTTCCCCATTGGAAAATAATACGGAGTTTTTTTTCCCTTTTTTTCAGAAAATTAGTAAGATAGATAGAATACTCTTTATTGTACACCATAAAAATCACAGACATAAATTTAGAAATTTTACATAGGGTGACACAATGGGCGGTCTTATCGCTTAAAGCGATCTTTTACAGACAATTTTTGGATGGATTAAAGGTAATAGGAGAGACAATACTGCAGGTAGTCAGCGGTGTACCATCTACATACAATAAATATGTACATACATACATAAACACCACGAAAATTACCACTTAAATAGACTCTCAGTATGATTCTTAACAACACCCTCACGGATCGGACAGGTTTTTTTTTATATGTTGTATAGGATGACCAAATCGAATGTATACCTAGTATACGTACGTTTTTTTGGCTATCTACCATTTTTATTTGCCTCCGATTCTTCAAATGTTACGCTACTTTGATACACTATTTAGTTAAAATGTGGCAAATTCGTTATGAACCATTTATAAGAACATTGCCTTATTTTCAGTAATTTAATCCTGAAAATGAGGCAATGTTCCTGAAAAATTAGAAAAAAACGGTCGAATTTTTCTTATTTTTAAGTTTAAGTAACTAAGTAATCCCATGTTGCAACATTTCTACTATTGCATAGAAAAGCAGACCTTTGTTGACCCAGGCAAGACCCCTAAATTATTTTGGTCTGATTCGTTACGAGAGTACGTGAAGAGGCTAAGGACCGGTGCTGTTAATTTTTACGTGTAACATCTTTTCTCTCGGTTTCCTGCAATCTGTGAACAGAACATATAATACCCTGAAAATCTGTGGGAGTGATTTAGTGAAAAATGACGGAAGAGTGTAACAGGAAGCCGGGAAGCGCGCGCTATTTGATTTAACCAATGAGCGCGCGTGGTGCTAGAGTTGGCTGTCAGAAACGACCTTGACGGACCCCCTTTAATGTTGCTTATTACCAAGGTGTGATGTCAGGTGTTACACATCATATTCGACTACTTAAGGCTCACTCGTTTTTTTTTTCAATTCCTTCAGTTAGACTTAGAAAACACATGATTCCAATCAGAGGGAACCAGAAACCATGCAGCATGAAACATAACCGAAACTTTAACAGGAAGGTTTCCGAAATAATAGATTTCAAGAAATGTTGACATTAATTAACCCCCAAATTCACGAGATTCGTCGGGTCCTGTCTTCTTTCGTTAGGGTTATCTAAACGGACATGTCGTGGTCAATTCTGAACACTAAAAGCAGAAAATTTGTGGTCATTTCCGTTTGTAATAAAAAATATTTTCATTTGAATTGTAAAAATAAAAATAAAAATTATTGTCCAGGTAATACAGTTAGCAGGTTTACAGGTTAACTCCAAAATGAGACGACATGAGTTGCTTAATATATTACCTATAGATAGCTATAGGTAATATTTTAATATAGGTTACAAAATATTATTTGCTTGTGAACCCCAAAGTAGACAGTTAGTTTGTATGTTGGGGCTTGGGGTACGAATTCCAGAGTGGGGACTTGAGAGGTGATTTCAGGTGTTGTATTGTATATCTGCAGTGCTATTCTATAACCATCTCACCGTGAAAACTCAGGTGAAGTGAGCTCGGAGTGAGCCGTCAGTCCCTAGCAGCAGGTGGAATGACAGCTCTCTTCACGCTCACTTCACCTAAGTTTTACTAGAGATTATTACAGAATAGACCGGCGGCGGTTGTGATTGTGTACGTGTGATGCGAGTGTGGTGTGTGTGTGTGTATGTGTGCGTATTTGTTCCCGTTGTATATCGTTTGATTTCGTCAGGTTACGTAGATTAATTGTTACACGTTTGCAACATTTCCGTTTTTTTTTTGTTATATACCTTCGAATTGATCACCCTGTATTTACAATAATTACAGGTTTTCCTTTACCAACGTAAGTAATGACCAAGATAAACTCAGAAAGTACATATGATATGAATTGATATAGTCAAATTACTAGTTTCCCGGATTTGAGCCCTCTACCTCCTAAATGTGAGGCGTAAGGCCTCTCCTCGAAACAGGAGCGAGTGGCATCAAAAAAAGTTGACTGCGTATCATAGTTGCGACAAACAAATACGCGGCAAATGTTAAGGCGACAGTAGGTACGATCTGTCGACCATCAGTGGTGTGACAGCACATCAATTCGACGTACGTTAGTCACAGCACACTCGCGGCACAGCGGACAGAGCTCCGGCGGGATCTCATAGCGTCATGGAGAGTGCGATTGTCGCAACCCAGTGCTGGGCACGCCACTATTGCGGCGATAAGTCCCCTCTTTGAGGAGTGGCTGGAGAGGCGCCACGGCGTCCTCACCTTCCGCCTGACGCAGGTCCTCACCGGACACGGTTGTTACGGCAGGTTCCTGTTTCGGATAAGGCCGGAGGAAACGCCCGGGTGTCATCACTGCGTAGATCGCCCGGAGGACGCGGTGGAGCATATGGTGGAAGTCTGTCCAGCCTGGGCAGAGCATTGCCGTGTCCTCCTGGAGGCGATCGGTGGCGGGGATTACTCGCGTCCGGCCCTGGTCCAGGCCATGGAACGAAGCGAGGGCATGGGAGGCCGTCACCTCCTTCTGCGAAGCAGTAATGAAGGAGGAGGCGGAACGCGTGAGGGAGAGGCAAAATTCGCGCCCTCACGCCCTTAGCCGCCGCAGGAGACTCCCTGGGCGTCGGGAATCGCAGGCCGATTCCCGGCCACCGTAGGCGTGGGCTTGCGGACGATGAGCAATGGGTAGCTTGCCGTCTCATAAGGACCAGACCCGGGTCGTCGGCGCATTGTGTTCCACGCACGCCTCAAAGAGATGTCATCAATCGAAGGGGTCCGATGGGATTGATGCCTACCGGGGTTACGGAAAAGTCCGAAAGGGATACCGTGGCTCCTGGCAACGTACAGGCAACTGAAGGAACACGGGTGGGTTTTAGTCAGTAAGAGTCTGGCAAATAACTTGAAGGGCCCAAGTTATTTGATCAAAAACCCATCAAACCCATCAAAAAAAAAAAAAGGGCGACAGTAGGTACGATCTGTCGACCGTCAGTGGTGCGACAGCACATCAACTCGACGTACGGTAGTGCGATTGATTGTTTTCTCGACAAACGACAATGTAACGTACGTCGAGATGATGTGCTGTCGGACCACTGATGGTTGACATAACGTACTGTCGCCCTAACATTTGTCGCGTATTTGTTCGTCGCAACTATCATCCTATGTAGAAAAGGGAGGATCCTCCGACCAGACGGGTGTCGTCGTGTCTGGCGGGCACCTGCCCAACAATTGATATCAGATAGGCATATATGTCGTTCGCGATGCAGGATTTTTGTCACGTCAGGATTTTGTGTTCGCGGTGAGTCGGAACTGTCTGTTCCGATGCAGCTTTCTAGCACTCTCGAGTCGAGTCTCGAGTTTCCAGTAGTCTCTGAACTAAGCCGCGGACAGACAGGCTAACAGTCGGACATGGCGAAACTATAAGGGTTCTTTGTTTACTACGGAACCCTAAAAAGTCTGAAACAACGCTAAGCCAAATCAAAGTATAAGCGCGGGCGATGCGATGCGACGTGGTGGGTCGGGGGTACAAGAATTTCACGCGGCTGAAGTCGCGGGCAGAAAATAGCGAACAATAAACGTCTACCCACACATCATAGCAGTGACGAGACAGGGCCGTGGCACACACAACCGCCCCTAAGTCGACCCACTGACCCAAGGCAGGAACTGCAAGCTCCGTCGCCGGTCCGGACACGAACGCGTGTGAGCGAGTTCATATAAAATGTAAACACCGATATTCTTTTGAGCCCCTGACGGTGCACGGTCAGCTACTCAGCTACATCCCGGGCATAGCCCTGATAGACATTTATAGAGGTGTTTTTCGTTGAGTTTTTGAGCTGTCTTTTGTAACAAAAATACTTATTTTAGTCCACTTTGAAAAGTTTCTTAACAGGGAACAGGGCCTGTGAGGAATTAGAAAAATAGGTATTTGAAGAAACTGTTGCCGTCGTCTTATCTCAAGTCTGCCTCCGTAGAGTGCGATATGGACAGCTGCAGCTCAGACCGATTATATCACAAAAAGATTTGACGAGATCGCCGTTTCGAATTTATTTTTATTCTCCTCGAAAACTGAGCCGATTCAATTATTTTTTAAATTAAAATTAAAAGAAAGAGTACTTATATCTTTTTTACCTATCATTTTCTTTTATGTGAAAACTTTTACAATTTGTGGTGGTAAATGGGGCATTTTTGTAATTTTTGGAGTCATAAAGTTTTAAACCAATAAATTGCAGAAAAAAAGGAAATAGCAGAGACGTGTCTAGAGCAGACCTTGATTTAAAAAAAAAATTATTGTTCTAGAGGCATTATTTAGGAAGAAAAAAGGGGAATACATTTGTATGGAGAATCGCAGGCCCTGTTCCCTCTTAATTAAACACGTTCTCAAAAAACACCTAAGTAGGTACGTACTTTAGTTTCATAAGGGAATAAAACCTGCGACCCATTTATGGCAATCTTTAACTCCTTGCCTCAAGACCATGCCTATGTAAAAATTCCACTCAATATTGTCCTTGAGGCTTCACACATTCTAATAAACTAAACTAGGAAAACCCGGACCCAACTCAAAAATACCGGACAGGTGCAAATTGAACTCGCGTGGTGAGGGTTCCGTACGATAAATATGTTATCTAATCTAAATCTAATATAAACAAACACGAGTTTTAGGAAAAACAACTGTAATGCCAACACATAAGGTCCAGTTTGCTTGTTTTGTGCTTGTTTTAAGGGTACTAGTCATTCTAAAATCAACTTTATTTATACTGCCTTAAAGTTGAAGTTTGTTTAAGTGGAAATAACATAAATTGGAAACAAGGATATAGTCCATACCATGTTTTTTTTTATCCCAAGAACAAACTTAACATTGTAGTTGAAAAACGTGTTCTCCCATACATTCCAACTGCAATTGTTGTAAGGTTGTACGCACAATATTGAGATTCACCATGCTATTTTAAGATATATAGGTTATAGGTTTTCCTGTAATCTATGAGTATAACTATTCTCTGTATTTTTTTTTCATAAGTTTTGGCTCAGTAGTTTCGAAGATAAGGGGGGAATGGTCGTTTTTCATGAGTTTTCTTAAATATCTTTATAGTATTTGTATTAAAACTATACGCCCGCGACTTCGCCTGCGTGGAGGCCGGAAATAATATCACGGAAACGTACTACCGGGATAGTAAGTATCCTATATGTTATTCCAGGTTATAAACTATGTGTGTGCCAAATTTTGTTCTGATCCTTTCAGCCGTTTATGCGTGATTGAGTAACAAACACACAAACATAAACCTTTGAAATTTATAATATTACCTATAAGTATTTAAATAGATTATCTAAATAATAGGATTAGTAGGACAGTAGATTTAAAAAAAAAAAAAATTTCCTTTCAACTAAATTGGTTCAGTAGATTCGGAGCAAATTGGCTATGACAGACGGGCAGACTCAGCCAGCCACACACGAGTTATACTTTATTATGGATCCCGTTTTTTCATTCGGACGTACGGGACCCTAAAATCACAATAATTAACAACACCCATAAACAAAACTAGTAGAATCCTATCTTTACTTAAACAAACCGACTGACAAGTCTTTAACAATTAATATAACACTAAACGCATGAAACGATTTCATTCAGGCTGTGACAGCGCGAGCCTTTGCACGTTTCGAAACGCTTATTTTTCTGTGTTCTATTTTTAGTCTGTGACATAGCGTCTTTGGCGGGAACGACGAAAAAAAGTTGGTGAGTCATTGGAATTTGTTAATTTGACAAACCAGACTAATCGTGCCGTCGGATTCGATCGAAATTTTAAATATTTATGGGAAAATTAAATAACTGTCCATAAAATAATGTCAGGTCTAGTCACATTTTTTTATGAATTTATGAACGGTACGAATTTCCATTGCCGTCCAACGAATTTAGGGTGAGAGGAGTGTGGGGGGGAGGGGGAGGGAGGGGTTCTACCTCCCCCCCCCTTAAAAGGAAAAGTTGCGGTCCTTTTTGAGTTTTTTTTAATTTTTAATTCTGAGGAAATTTCCCTCATTTTAGGGATCAAAATTAATAATAAGTGTAAAAAACCAGAGGGGACCCCTTGGGGGAAGGGACGTTCCCCCCTACAAGGAAGGAAGAAGAAAGGGGGAACCCAAATTATCAAAAAAAAAAAAAAAAGGGACACTGATCCAAAGGGATTTCTGTATCTATTTTGAAACTGCAACTTCTCCGGCACCGCGGGAAGAGCAGCCTCTACGCCCTTGCGTAACAAACCGCAGGCATCCATCCTAGCCTCCGCAGCTTCGGCTTGTTTTTGTCTTTCTCAGTAGCAGCCCGGAGTCAGAATTTGTGCCCGGTTGATGGCAATAGGCTCGCCCCCTATTACATGCGACTTAAACATAAGTGGCGACATGTGGGTGTACTATAGGTACACCTCTGCCCAACCCTTCAGGGAATACGGTAATGAAATCTAGTCGGGTTATAGTTTCAAGTAGATATATTGTAAGCATAAATGAAAACATACTTCATATTTAAATTACCTAATGTTTTGTAATTTTCTGTAGTCAATAGTTTGTAGATTACGTAGTAGGTATCAATCAAAATTAATGTTTAGCTCTAACCGGTGTCAATTTGCAATCAGAAGGTTGATGAACAAAATTGTCAGTTAATTATTTTTGTATTTTTTTATGTGAAGTAAAATTGAGGAATATCTTTATTTCATTTATCATCTTAAAAAATATACATCTATTACTAAAATATATAAATTATGTACAAGTATACAGAGGCAAACAATAATATAAAAAATTAAGGAAGAGCTCATTGGGAATCAAAAAATTCTTAAGACAGAATTGTGGACACGACACGAGTTGTGTAGACCGTAATACCTCATATTACGGTCTACACAACTCGTGTCGTGTCCGTGGTCAGGACACTGAGGAGGTAACCGTGCGGGTGATTTCAATACTAACAAGTAACGCTCCAATAGCATAGATAAAAAAACCGGCCATGTTCGTGTCGGACCACGCACAATGAAGGGTTCCGTAGTTTGGATGAATTTATCCCAAGAACCAACTTGACATTGTAGTTGAAAAACCTGTTCTCCCATGCGGAATGCATAAGAAAACATGTTTTCAAACTGAAAATGTAAGTTGGTCGATTATTACTCATTAATCTGTAAAGCCTACTTAGCTGTAATAGTTTTCCTTTAAAATTCGTTATATATAAGTACTAATGCCGTGACATTTGAATTTCTAACTACAACCGTTTAGTTGGTAGAGGGGGGAGACACTTGACTCTAACGAAAATTGGTACTATAAAGCAAAATATTTAGAGATTTGCCATGTTACTTTAAATCCATAGATTATTAGGTTTTCCTGTAATCATAAGTATAAAACTATGTTCTGTACTTCAAAAACAGGTTGAGTAGTTTCGGAGATGAGGGGGAAATGGTAAATTTTCATCTATTTAGAAGAGGCCATTTGTGACCATAAGACCCCTAATTACTCTTATGCAAATGTCAACCATTTTCGAGTTATTTGACATAATATTTTTTGTTTTTTTAAAAAACGTTGCCCCACTAGGATTTTTTTCTGTATCGTGGGTGCGTTTACAAACAGTTAAACTAACTTAACTATACACAAACAGCCATTTCATTCATTCAAAAAGCCCGACGGCCTGCATTGCCGTCTCAACGTGACACTGGCAGAATAGTCGACACCGACACAAATGACAAGAGGAAAAAAAAACGCGAAAATGGTTGACATTTGCACAGGGGTCTTAGGGGGGTAATTTGCTTGCAAATAACCTATCCTACGGGATGTATTGCTCAATGATATTAGAAGTAAAAAGACGTAGATAGGTTACCTACCTAACATTCTATCTTCAAAAACGGCACTATGTCACACTATTATATGACACGTGGAAGTAGGATGGCATGTCGTAATTATCGGGAGCGAAAAAGAGACAAAACGAAGAAAATGTGGCTAATTAACCAACTTTTGACGTGCCACTTGCGGAACGTTTATAACCTATCTACCTCTTTTTACATATAATATCATTGGTATTGCTAACAAATTTTGCTTTCTAAAATTGGAGTTCTCAACAACAACATTTTACATGTCATATTTATCTAGATATGAACTAAAAATTGTTTAGTTAGTCACCATTATTTTATTGAATGCTGACTAAACGGAACATTACATCGTTAGAAAGTTGCTGAATCTATACATTACTAAAATAGGTATGTTGAACTTTGATCAATTGTTTTGATCAACTGGAATGCCAGCCCAGCTGATTTAGCTGCGACCTCTTTTGAAAAAACTTGATTAATCTTTAAAACCAAGAAGTAATAGTTATTTATTTTATTTTATTTTAACCACAAGGGGAAGCTCTTGACCTGCATCTCACCTGATGGTAAATCATGATCAGGCCGAAGGTGGAAGCGAGCTCCACCCGGAAACCTCAACCACAGATGCTGTTAACATTATTGTTATGGCGGACTTAGATAAGATGGTGGTAGCTAGCCAGGCGGACTTCTTTCTTACTATCAGTACTTTTGCGCCATCTCGCTCTACATGTCATCATTATCATCATCATTTCAGTCGAAAGACATCCACAGCTGGTTATAGGCCTCCTCCAAGCCCCGCCACTTCGACCGATTCTGTGCCTCTCCAGCGGATTCCTGCGACCTTCATAAGGTCATTGGTCCATCTTGTGGGAGACCTTTCAACGCTACGTCTTCCGAGACGCTATACATGTAGGTAGATATACAGGGTGATTGGAAGATGGGTGCAAAGCTTTAAGGCGAAGATAGTACAGACAATTTAGAACCATTTAAGCCATGGTTATCTTAGACGAAGTCTTACTATTTTTTTTAAGGTTATAAGGTTTACAAAAAGTATTTATGTTTTTTTTTTTTTTTTGTGAACTAAAAATGTCTGTAAACAAAATGTCTAACGACAAAGAAGCCTAACACTTGTTTTGCTAGATTGCTTACTCATTACTTTAATTAAATAAAATAAAAATTAATTCATTTATCATTTAATTTGGCCAATAACAAGCAGTTTAGTTAAAATTTTGGGAATATTCGAAAAAAAACATAAAAATTAGGTTAAAAAAAAATGGTAAGACTTCGTCTAAGACAACCATGGCTTAAATGGTTCCAAATTGTCTGTACTATCTTCGCCTTAAAGCTTTGCACCCAGCTTCCAATCCGCCCCAGCTGAGTTCACATTTTGGAACGCAAATAAATATTGAGAATAAGTTAAGGGTACACGTACGTTTTTCCCTCTTAATCACACACGCTCAAACATTGTAAATAATAAAACCTGTTTTTTTCATTCGGTTTAATTATTATATTATCTGTGATTATAATTATGACGTTCAAATAAATAGGTCTGTGAGTTGTGTTTCATGACTAATCTCTTTAACTAAATCAACATTATGGTTCTATTACATGAATGTAACAAACATCACATTTACAACTAGAGGTAGGCAGATATCTATTTTGCTAATTACCTGGTACTTGTTGATAGGCCTACACTGTCCTCTCATACCTATTAACACTGTAATTTGAAAACATAAACCGTGGAGTTTCTTGCCGGCTCTTCTCCATAGGAAACGACAATTGGAACCGTGCACCTAGCTTCTGACGTTTCATACGTGCATTGTGTGAATTTCAATTTTAATCTATTTTCAAAAAAAAAACTATAGACTTCAAAAAAAAAACTTCAACGTGAAAATATTTTTTATTTTGCACTGTACTGTTTTTTTGGAAGCTGTTTTTTTAAGTTTTTATTTTATGCTTATGGTTCTTACTCTGCACAAATTCGTATACCACTACTTGCTATGTAAATAACAGTGACAGGAAGTTATTATAACAAAATCAATCACACGTGGAAGCATGCGTATTATTGAAGTTAATTCAAAAACTACCGAAGCAAAGTTAATCAAATTTATATGGGACCACTTAAGAAGTACCCTTTCAAACAAAAAAGAATTTTCCAAATCAAAGTAAATCGAGTAATCCGGGAAAATACATTTAAAAAAATGGATCCAATGAACTGAGAAACTCCTCCTTTTTTAAGTCGGTTAAAATACAACTTACTTTCCTATAATTCTTTAGCATCTTGGTTAAATAGTTTGTGAGAAACACAATAAATAGTATTACCCATGGATATGAATAAATTATTTGCGAAAGGAGTTAATCGACTTTTAACGATTTTATACCGAAGGTCACGTCTAAACGAGTAGTGTTAAAGATTTGGAAAAAATATATGATAAATTAGAGCATTTTCTTGATAACTTAATATAGCAATATTTTAGATTATGTTTAAATTATATTACATAGTGAAATTAATTTGTAAAGTTATGTATACCGCAGATAACAAACTGAGAATTACGTAAAAACTATCAAGTGTATTTTTCTGAAACCTTCACCATTTTAAAGATAATTTAATTATTGATCTTTTAGTATACATGTTTTATTAAAATACCTTTTGTTTCATGTATAGTAAATTTATAATGCGTCTAATTTGGAACAGTGCTCCTAGATGGGCGAGTCCTATTACTGGATGGACGTACGACGCGTTGCGTGAGCTCAGTACAGAACACGCAAGCTAACCACTCAAGGTCACTGTTATGATCTTGTGTATTGAACAATAGACCTTTTGACTTGTTACTCGTATAGATTTATTTAGATTATGACATGAACTAGACGCGACATCTTTACATGAGAATAGGTCATGATTCCACCCTTAAAATAGGCACATATTGGAAGGGTGGAATCATGACCTATTGTCAGTCACCGAAAACTATTAGAAATGTCCCGGACCGAATACAGATAATATAGTAATTGGGTTATACAAACAGTCACTGGCATTTTTATCTACGTCTTAAGGCTCCCGCAAACAGGAGCGACGCGACACCGGTAATCGGGCATTACACCCATTTTTGAACAGTGTCTCAATTATATTCTATAGTGCTAATGAACCACTAAAAATTTACAAAAATTTTATTCAATCGTTAAGTTCCATAAAAATGCATTTAAATTTGTCATTTTCAAATTTCGCGCGTAATTTTACGAAAACGCTGGACACAGTGGACGCCATATTGGTCTGTGGTCATGACGTCAGTTAGCTGTGTAAACAAATGCAGTGATATTTTTTTAGGTGTTGTCTCCTTTTACAAAACCGTCCTCCATGGTATTATTTCAATAAAAATTACGTTGGTTACGAAAATAATAAAAAGCCTATAAAGATTAAAGGTACGCTGATAGTTTACAGTTAACACTTTCTAAGTTTACATAGCCGTATGACGTAATAACATGGCGACTACTATCTAATGGTGTTATGAAACAGATTAATGAAGCTGAAACATTAGAATAGAATTTTAAAATTTAGTTTGCTGTTTTATGAATTAAAACTAACGTTTTCCAACTGCTTTTTGCCTAAGTTATCTCAATAATATATTTTTAGATAAAGTAAAACACCCTATTATTGTTCTACCGTGAAGTTTTGTTAGAAATTGTTTTATTAGAGTCACGTCGCACTGTCGCGTAGCGCCTACTGTTTGTGAGAGCCTTAATACGGCTCGTTCCTTCTCTTTAAAATAAGGGGCCTTTGCCTTTCAACGGCAAAATAACAAGCTGATATTATTTACCTCAAAGAGGTGACGAAACAATCCCATAATACTCCGTTATATAAGTTAATCAAACAACATTATTTGCTGAAGCTATTGTGAATACTCGTAAACTTCGCACGTCAGATATAAACGTATTATTACATGATAATTTGTTTATTCTCGTCTATGAACACTGTATACTCCATTAGGTTCAGTAGTTAAATAAAGGTAAATAAAAGAAACCACGTGACGAGACAGCTGTCAAGTAACCAACTAAACGTTATACCTGTCACTTCAGTTGTCATGCTACGTCACAGTTGTACTTTTCAATTTAGCAACGTTAGAATTCATAGACGTTTAGAGTTTGGGATCTTTACCTTTACCAAGCTTACCAAGAGGTATCGTGTTGAGCTCAGGCAGGCTGTCACTCCATGTAAAATACTGATATTTAGCTGCATCTATACAGGGTGTTAAAGTAATTGCGTGCCATAGCTTAGGGGTAGGTTCAGCATCGTTAAAGGAAGCTAGAAAAAAAAATAACAACCTATATTAGCACCTACTAACTTAAAATAGCAATCGATTAGAATTAAAATTATTTTATTTGCTAAATGCTTTAATTACTTACCTACTATCAAACGCGTTGTCATTTTGTCCTTCACTTCTTCTAAACGATTGCTATTTTAAGTTAGTACTTAGGTACAAAATTAGGTCGAATGTTTTTTTTTTTCTTTTTTTGTCTGGCTTCCTTTATCGATACTGCACCTACCGCTAAGCTATGGCACACAATTACTTTAACACCCTGTATAAACTGGAAGCCGACCCCAACATAGTTGTTAAAAGGCGAGGTACTTATATTGATTTAAACACTTAAGAGGGAACTGGGGGCCAATTCTCGATTTTCGCCATTTATCTCGAGTTCGAGATCGTAAGTCTATCTCTATGTCTATTAAAAATATCTCTATCTCTACCAAAAAATGTCGAATTGAGCAGAATTCCGTATTCTCAGTCAAAATAGAAATAAATGTCACGAAAATGTCGAGTCGAGTGAAGATAATGTTACCATTATGAAGAATCGCACGTTCCGTTTTAGGTAGCTATGAGTTAATGAATGATTTTGTTTTAAAACACTGACTAAACCTAATTATTTAAGTATAAAACGAAACGTTTAGTGTAAAAATAATCAGTTTGACAAATTGACAGTTGACTGTATAATTAATTTAGGTATTTTAGGGTGTGCAATTAGTATTTTTGGTGGGTAAGGTTAGTTTAGTGAACAGTTATACATGACTAATCAAATTATGAAGCAGACGATTATTTACCTTCGTTTTCAGGTCTATTTTCGTGGTATCCTGAATTACAGGAGCCAATAGATCTATTAGAACCCTTATTAAATCTTTATCTAATCTGAAGTTTTTAATGACTTCTGTTTCGCTCAAGTCGTAAATATCGACGGTGGGATAAGTGCGCTGTTGTCGCCGTGTATTGGCCAGTTGTTCGCCACTTTCCAACAACTCCGAGATAAAAATGCTAATAAACTCGTCCATCTTTCAGTGGTTTCAAGTCCAATCGTGGGTACACAAATTACAGAGTCTATTATTTGCGCGAAGGTCGTCGTTTCAAGAAAACACAATGCACAAATCAAAGAGTATAAATCGAATTTCCAGTAGGTATGAGATGCCAAGCCGTATTTTATTTAAAAATTAAAGAAAAGAAAACACAGTGTACAATCCAAAACTCAACGAATTCACTCAGAAATGACGTATCTCTACAATCGACATGACATCTCTACTGCTCAGAAGCACTCGACATGAACTCTAACGTTAGCCTTCGACAAATGTCAAATTCGACATCCCCAGAATAGCAACTTTTAAAATTTGTCGAAAAAATGACGTCATTAGAAATTTTTGTCGAGTTCGACACCATCTCTAAAATCGAGAATTGGCCCCCAGGGCCCGCGATTCTCCATACAAACGTATTCCCCGTTTTTCTTCCTGAATAATGTCTCTAGAGCTGTCTTTTTTTTTATAAAATCAGAGTCTCTATGGCATGTCCCTGTCATTTCCTTTTTTCAGCAATTAATAAGTAAGGAAACTATGACCCTCCAAAAATTACAAAAATGCTCCATTTTTACCGCCGTGATTAGAGGACTACCAGACTAATTCGGAAAAGTTTTTAGCATAAAAGAAAATAATAGGAACCTAGACATACTCTTTCTTAAAAAAAATATTAAATCGGCTTCGTTTTCGAGGAGAAAAAAATAGAATGCCAAACGTCGTTTTCATCAAAAATTTTGTGATATAATCGGTCTGAGCCGCAGTTGTCCCTATCGCACTTTACGGGGTTTAACTCGGTTTTTCGGGCGCAGCGCGACGGCAATAGTTTCTTCAAATACCTATTTTTCAAATTCCTCGCAGCCCCTGTTCACGCACCCTAGATAGTCAGCTAGTAACCATCTTAAATGTCTTTAAGATGGTTACTAGCTGACTGGCTTAATTTTTTCCGAGGTCTTGACGTCGTGCGATAGCCCTAAAGAAAAATTATCGATAAAGTACTTATACGATAAAACCCACACCAAGCCAAAAGGTAATGGTGGGTAGGTTTTGGGTGTGTCCGTAGAACAACAGAGTAGATTATTAAAAAATATTGGACATTTTTTTTTTAAAGTAATCAATAGATTACGGTAATAAATTGAGTAGCAATACGTTAAAATGAGGTATGACGTCACTCAGGTAGATTTTATACTGACTTGTGACGTAGCGAGCCCCCACTCCCCAACTTTAATGCGTTTTATTTAAAAAAATGTTATATGATAAAGCAAAAGATAAAGAAAAAGAAAGAAAATACGTTTATTTGTGGTACATATGACGCAAGCAAAGGAACAAACATTAAAAAACAATTTGGGGGAAAATATGCGTCACATCACATCCACGCAAAACGGCCATCGCTTAGCATAATGCTGGGACCCTATGCGAGACAGAGCCCCAGCGCTGGTTTTCAGTGACAGCCGGCGTTGACGTGATGACGTCAAACCGGTGCAGCTTATACAGAAATAACAAAATAGAACAAAAATAAAATAAACACAATAGTTAATAGTATATATATAGATAATGGTATAAATTGGCGTTTTTTTTCTCACAAATAGAGAACCAAGAGACGTGACCGTAGAACGTGATCAACTACTAAATCCCTCAACTCATGACCTTCTGTTGTTGAGTCTTTGCTAAAGGAAAATGTTAATATTTGCGATTCGGAATTTCTTTTTGAACATTACCTGTAGAGACATAATTAAAACCTTTCACACTATAAATGTAAAAAAGACTGCAGATCTGTGGGGTAATTCTGTAGAAGTAGCCAAGTCTATTATTGACATTGTAGCACCTACTTTAGCTCTTATCTTTAATAATTGTATCGACTGTGGGAAGTTTCCTGATCTTATGAAAAATAGTAAAATAATACCATTGTTTAAATCAGGTAGTACATCAGACCCCACAAATTATAGACCTATTTCAGTACTACCTACCTTTAGTAAAATTTTTGAGAAATTAGTTTTAGAGCAATTGCAAAGGTTTTTTAATAGACATAAATTATTACATAACAAGCAGTTCGGTTTTACAAGGGGTCGTTCAACTACTGATGCCGATGATGTTGAACTTTTGGGACATATTTATAATGCATGGGAAGATAAATGCGATGCCTTGGGCATCTTTTGTGATTTGTCCAAGGCATTTGATTGCGTTGTTCATGAAACGCTAATCAGGAAGCTCCGCCACTATGGGATCCGAAACAGTGCTCTGGATCTTCTAACTTCATACTTGAGTAATAGGATTCAGAGCGTTGACGTTAATGGAAAAAGATCTCCCGGATCTATAGTAACAATGGGAGTCCCGCAGGGCTCAATTCTTGGTCCTTTCTTGTTTCTTATTTATATTAATGACTTGCCTTACCTCGTAAAGGATAACCATGATATAGTGTTGTTTGCGGATGACACTTCACTTTTGTTTAAACTTAAACGTCAGCAGCTGGTTACTGACGATATAAATAGCGCGATCGCGAAAGTAGTTCACTGTTCAATGTTAACAATTTACTTCTCAATGAAAAAAAAAACCAAATGCATTAAATTTACACTGCCTCACGTTAGGCAGGTGAAAACTAATGTGTTGATAAAGGGCGAAGAATTGAATCCTGAAGATAGCACATTATTCTTGGGCTTAACTTTGGATGCTAAGCTTCAGTGGGGCCCACATATAGATAAATTGTCAAAAAAGCTAAGCTCCGCAGCGTATGCAGTTAGAAAAATTCGTAATTTAACAGACATAGAGACGGCTGTCTCTATGTCTGTTAAATTACGAATTTTTTAGTGTACTTTAGCTATTTTCATAGTGTAATGTCGTATGGTATTCTATTGTGGGGAAATGCCGCCGACATTCAGACTATCTTAGTTTTGCAGAAAAGAGCTGTTCGATCAATTTATAAATTAAGTCCGAGACACTCTCAGAGAGAAATTTAAGGAGATTAATGTAATGACTGTGCCTTCTCAGTATATTTTTGAAAATCTCTTATATGTCCATAAAAATTTAAACTTGTTTAAAAAATACAGCGATATCCATAACATAAATACTAGGAACAAACACAAATTTGTTGTACCTACAACAAGGCTCAAGAAAATAGGTGGCTCGTTCAGATGTCAATGTATACGCTTTTATAATATACTTCCAAGCCGCGTACAAGACCTAAGCCTTAATAAATTCAAATCATTCATTAAACGTAAGTTGTGCCAGAAAGCGTTATAGACCGTTAAAGATTTCATTGAGGACAAAAAGGCTTGGGATTGAACTGCTCCAATTTATTACACATTTCTTTTTTTTTTTTTTCATTTTGAATTTTGTTTGTTTTTCTGCTAACTTTAAATTATATATGAAGGCACAGGATCAGATATATTGTAAAATAAAAGAGGTTCTTTAAATAATAAGAATTTAGATTTTCTTATAAATTATTTAATCAATTAATTTTACACGAAACTACACTTAATCAGTTTCAAGACACAAATAGCCATGACACCCAGTAATAGCTTAGTTTACACAAAATAGTAACAATGTACAGTGAGGCAGAGTAACAATAATTGAGAGCAATACAACCTGTGCACCGGGCAACGCCTGAAGGTAGAATGCCATTTCGCCGCCGTGCGGACTCTTTTATACGGTAGTATTGTAGGTGGGGCAAAGACGTAGCGCGCTACGACGTAGCGATCACTAACTCCGCCCAGCAACGAGGAGGTGGGAGAATGTCGTAGCGCGCTACAGCGCCATAGTGCTACAGCGTAGCCCGATGCACGTGTTGTTTACAATGTGACGCCGACACGGCCATGCTGACGTGCGGACGTCCTCGCACGCTTAGGCCACAATGCCACATCTAGAACATGAAAAACTGATTAAGTACCGTTTGGTCATCCTGCTATTGTTTCTGGTCCGGTCTACTTATACCCTTCAGATATTTAACCACTTGGTCCAGTCAGCTATGACTCTACAAGGCTTGGTCCGGTCAACTTCTGACCCTCCAGATATTTGACCACTTGGTCCAGTCAGTTATGACTCTACAAGGCTTGGTCCGGTCAACTTCTGACCCTACAAGATCAGTCCCCTGGTCCGGCAATAGTTTTGCCCTTCAGGTGTATCCCTTCAGTTAAACTGGACCGGATCTAGCTAGGCCGAACAAGTATCGTTCCTTTAGCTTAATTAACAAATAGCTCAATACTTTGGTTGATGTACAAGTGCTTCTGTTACAATGTTAATTGATTCAGGTCCAATAGATTCTACTGAAACAGCACGTAAACCAGGGTTTCTACAATATGCATTACTATGAGAACTGGTAGATATAGTGTCACTTTTAGCAGACATGGTATCACTATTGACAGAGGTATCACTATTGGCAGACATGGTATTATTATCGGCAGAGATAGTATCACTATTAGTAGACTGAATATCATCAAAGTTAATATGTTGCCTAGTCTCGTGAACAAGAACCTCTGTGTTGTTATTATCCGCCGACACGTCATCCTCATCAAAATTTTCTGTGATTTCCAAAAACAATGACTGACCACGGGGTACTTCTCGCAAGTTTCCGTGAGAGTATTTGTAGACTCTATTGTTTCCATTAATGTGTTTTAATTCGTACCCATCATTTTCCAAAATAGCGGTTATTTTAAAGGGGCCTTTGCATTTACGGTCTAGTTTCGTTTGGTGTCTTTCTTCGCTTTTAACAAAGACAGAGTCACCTACTGAAAAAGGTTTAACTATAGCTTTACCCTTGTTAAATCGACCTGTGTCATATTGAGCCAACTTTTTATACTAGCAGAAGCATCGGATCGAATGGTTACGAGGTTTAACCTATCTTCATTAGGATTATTAGTAGATACTCTTGATATCCTTAATGAACTGCCCTTAATACCAAACATTAATTCCAAGGGCGTGAACCCTGTTACTCTACAACGAGTACTATTGAGAGTTAATTGGATGTCGCCTACATGATCTTGCCATAAGCTGTCCGAATATGTTTCAACTATAGTGAGCATACGCTGGGCCATTTGCCTTACTGGAACCAGTGGCTATAATATGATATGATTATCTTTACAAAAATTCTTAAATTCAGCATTTTCGTATGACCTACCACAATATGCAACTATTCTTTTAGGAGCGCCAATCAAGTTCACTGCATTTTTAAGTGATTTAATAGCATCAGATGCATTTGGTTTAAGGTATGCTCTTACAAGACGAATTTTGTAAAAAACCATCAATAATCACGGAACAATACTCCTTACGCTCGCTTTTTCGGCTGAGTTTGCCAGTTAAATCCAAATGAATTGTATGCCAATGCCATGGAATGGGCAATTTAGGGATTGGATATAGATGGTCCTGCTGGGCACCCGACGGACCTTTGGAAACCTTACAAACGACGCACGAATCTACATTTTTTTTTTTAAGTTTGAACATTTTTTGGAACCAATAAGGATCGTATAATTTATCGATCGTTTTTTTCATAACCATGGTGTTTTATTTCACTGTGTCCATGATTAATCATTGATCAGGTTAAAGAGTGTGGCAATATTGGTAACCATTTAATGGTTTTATTACGTTAGATTTTACGATAAAGTATGCCCTGTCTAATATCGTATGTGTGTGATATTTCAGACGGCAAGTAATTTGAACAGAATTTGGAAATAATGTCTGATATTTCAGAATCACGTTATTCTATAGATAACCAACACCTCTCTAGTTCAGCCAAATTTACAATTTTAGCTGGTTTATGAATAAAAGATGTGTCAGCATGATTACGTGAAAGAAAGACTGCATGTGCTATATTTTTTCCCTCTTTATAAATTATATAAAAAGTCATACGACTGCAAAATTGCCCACCACCTGTGTACTCTAGGTATAATGTTCTTTTTGGAATGAGAGGCCTTTAAGGCGTTACAGTCCTTAAAAACCGTAAATTTACGCCTATACAGGTAATGTTGAAAACGTGTGTTGTTCCACAGATTTAACTACGGCTAATGTTTCCAATTCATACGAATGATAACGACTTTCAGCACTTGTGGTTTTCTGACTAAAATAAGCGACAACATGAAGTAGACTATTTTTTTATTTTTAGTATAACCCCATATCCTTCCCTTTTTGCATCAGTGTGGAGTTCGATGGGTAAAGGGTCAACATTTTTTTAACTGTCTCAGAAATGACATATTTTACTATTTTCTGATATACATCATTATGTTCACAGGTCCAATTAATAGTAACCTTTTTGACTGCGGTTAGAGGATACAAAGGTTTCATCAATTTTGAGAAATTTGGAATTAATTGTCGAAAATATGTGGCCAGGCCTGTAAATTGATGAACCTGAGCAGCAGTGCTTGGAGGAGGGATATTTTTTTGAGCTTCAACCTTATGAGGACTTGGTCCAACCTCTCCAGAGGATATTACGATACCCAGATTAACGTTAATCTATTTAAACGAACCAACCCTTCTTGAACGGTCTCTGATTCAGGAGGTTTAAGTGCCATATTTATAGCCCTTTGAAAAACCTGTGGAGCGTTTCGTAAAACAAACGGCATGGTTAGGTACTCAAATTGACCCGAAGGTATAACAAAAGCAGTTTTCTATAGACTCCTTATGGACGCAAATTAGTGAAATCCAGTGGCCATGTAACTTATCGATTTGATCACTAATTAGTGGTAAAGGATAGCTGTCTGGTCGAGTATTGCTATTAAGTTCCCGATAATCAACACACATGCGATCGCTACCGTCCCTTTTTTTAAATTAATAATATGGGACTCGCGAAAGGCGAAGAATTTTCTCGAATTATGAAAACATCTAGTAATTCTTGAACCTTGTTATTAACGATTCCTAACTCGGTGTAAACTTGTGTTGTCTTGTGTTCCTAAATAGCCTGTAAGGTCGCCTACGTACAGTTTTATTTGGATTTATGAGATCGATTTTAGCTCCTTGGTATTAATACGCGTAATGAGAAGATTTTGTATAAAATATGAGGAATATTTATTTCAATCAAAAGTTCCTTTTCTTTACCGGTAAGATCTGTGTCAATCGAATTAATGTCAAGAGGCATTTCCAATTTAGAGCTAAGATTTGAAATTTTATTTTTGGTTAAAGTTAAGGCATCGTTACTAACTACAACGGATTCCTTCCTTGCCCCAAAATGACGCGACCTCATAATACGTTTTCATTGAGAAATTTGTCAGGCAAGATATGATATGATATGTAACATCGAGAAGACAGTTTTGTACCATGGTTGGGAATTTTATTTGGAGTGAGCAATTAACGTTATTAGAACCGATCGAATTGCAATTTCTCCGAAATGGTGTTGACGGACGGGGCTTTTAAGTGTACGATTCAGACGTACCTGGTTCTTCAATTCTTCTCTTTAATGAGAAGCTGCGCAGTATGCGGAAGAGTTGATTCTTATCGTTTATAACGACAGAATTGAGTTTAGGCCAAATTTTGTCATCGCACTGTGACAGGATAGATATGCCAAAACCGGTTAGTACATTTTCCGGTAAATTCGCATTCCTGCCTCGACTTTATTATCAATTTGAATTTTGATAATTAAATCAAAATGATCTTTAATAGTCATGGATTTGGAAAATTTAAAGACCAGAATTTCCTTAACAACAACCCATGAAATATTATCTTTCTTGATTTTAACGCACACCAGTTGATCATGTCAGTTTCAGGTGCATCAGGATCGAAAGAAACCAGCATTGACTGCGTACTGGGTGTCATGTAGCTAGGTGTCATACTATCTGCATTTTTTTTTTTTTTAATAATTGATTCTTAGTAGCCGAAAAAAATTACATTTGTTCCTGTATTAAATTACTGGCAGTCCCAGATAAAGGTGGGAGTGGGTCTGATCCCGCTTCTGATGAAGGCACAGGATCAGATATATTGTAAAATAAAAGAGGTTCTTTAAATAATAAGAATTTAGATTTTCTTATAAATTATTTAATCAATTAATTTTACACGAAACTACACTTAATCAGTTTCAAGACACAAATAGCCATGACACCCAGTAATAGCTTAGTTTACACAAAATAGTAACAATGTACAGTGAGGCAGAGTAACAATAATTGAGAGCAATACAACCTGTGCACCGGGCAACGCCTGAAGGTAGAATGCCATTTCGCCGCCGTGCGGACTCTTTTATACGGTAGTATTGTAGGTGGGGCAAAGACGTAGCGCGCTACGACGTAGCGATCACTAACTCCGCCCAGCAACGAGGAGGTGGGAGAATGTCGTAGCGCGCTACAGCGCCATAGTGCTACAGCGTAGCCCGATGCACGTGTTGTTTACAATGTGACGCCGACATATACAAAATGACATGAATATTTACTTTGTGAAGTATAATATTATTATTATGATGTGAGGACTATGTGGGTCATATATTTAGCTATATTTTACTTTTTGTTATGTTAATCTGGCAGTTTGAGTACTTTATGCGGCCTACCCAAATATCCTTTGTTTGGTATTGTTCGTCGATTCGTTGAGCTCTTTTTAAGTTCTGAGTTGAGCTACACGTTTACTGACAAATGCGTGCACTGACTGGCCAGGTCCACTCAAATCTGTATGGTTCTTTCCTCAAAAGACCATTTCAGACACAAATCTACATGGTCCTCAAATTGAAATGCTCTGACCAAGATTATTTCCGGGTTATTATTTACACATTGACATTAATGAATGTTATATATTCATTGACATGAATATTTACTTTAAAGTATTATATTATTTTAATTATTGTGAATGTGAAGACTATGCGGGTTATTCTCTTTTGTTTTGTTTTAATTTTTTTTTTTTTTGTCAATTAATTTTTATCATGGTCTGGCAGTTTGAGTAATTTATGTGGCCTACCCAAACGTCCTTTCTTTGGTATTGTTCGTCGAATCGTTGAGCTCCTTAAATTCTGAGTTGAGCTGCACGATAACTGACAAATGCGTGCACTGACTGGACAGGTCTTCTCAATCTGAATGGTTATTTCCTCAAAAGACCATTTCAGACATCAATCTACATCGTCTTCACATGATCTGACCAAGATTATGTCTGGACTTTAAAAGAGACTGTGACCTCTGAGTTTGTTTCGGCCTTTCTTCTCAGAGTAGTCAGATAGGAAACGCCGACCTCATCTTGTTTTTAAAATATGATTGACGTGTAAAAGTGTTTGTACAAACCTACTTGCAGAAATAAATCATTTATCATTTATCATTTATAGAAGTGACGAACTTCTATGATTTAAAATATTCATCAATAAAATTGCTTGATATTATATCGAATAATGACCATCATAGACACTACCAATAGTAAAAAAACCTTATTACTTATAGTTTTCTAAACATAAAAAATACCTTAAAAATGAATCCTCTTTTTGTTAGCAGAAATGACCACTATTTGTTTTAAATTTAAAACTCAGCCAAAATTGTCGCTTAATCTGAGTGGCATACGTTATCTTAGCTTTTAAACATTAGTGCATAAAATTTTTAAAACATTAGTGTTCATGGTTGTTAAAGAAATTAAGAAAATATTAGTATGAAAAATGCAACTTCTTTAAAATTCTCCTTACAAAACGCTAATTTCATAGGACTTATACTTGATATTATAAATGAGTTTCGCGAAACCGAAGAAGAGTAGTGCCGCTGCCGTCTGCGGTCTGCCGTCGCGTTCGGAACTGCACCTTAACACATCCATCCAATCAAACTGATGTAAACAAGGTCAGGGCCATTTGCTGTCTGTTGCTAACGAATCTAATAAAAATAGAGTGTTCTAATTTTAAATTCCACGCATGCGTACGCAATTGAATACGTTTTTAGATACACGTGGCGTAGATAAAAAGTCAGGGTCATTGCTGTCACTTTCTTTGGTTTGTTTTGTGACCACGCATCACGCCTGTGTCCCTGAAGAGATTGGCAGAGGTGTAATAAATAAAATGAAATGAAATTAAATTAAATTAAATGAAACTAAATTATATTAAATGAAATAAAATAAAATAAAATTAAATTAAATTGTTTATTATGTAAATAGGATATCGGCATCTTTTTTGCACGTCATATTAAACTAGATGAAGTCGACATTTCCTATCTGACACACCCTGAAAAGAAATGCCAAAACAAACTCAGGGTTAAAAATCTCTTTTAAAATCCAGACAATATCTTGGCTAGGCCATAAATGAGGACAATGTAGGGTAGGCCCCTAACCTATATTTCGCTAAGTGTATCATGTAACAGGAGTCACAAACTCATCAGAAGTCCAAACTTAGCGCACACAATCGAATGCCTGGTTTGTACGATAGCAGTGACTGGAGCCAGTGACTCGGAATTTTCCGCCCAGTAAGTGGGTTCATGTAGACGAGATCGGCAGTTAGTCAGTCGGGAGAAGCTACTGGGGCTGAAAATAGACTGGTAGGTTATTCAACTGGATTGACTTGAGGGCGCGAAGTCAGCATTGTACTGGGTTGAAACTGTGTCTACACGAGACCAGAACAGCAAGTCAGCGCTGAACTGACTTGCTGTTCTGTTATTTTACTGGGTTATTTCTAAAGTAAAATGAAATGAAACGACAAAAAAATAAAGATATGAAATTTAATGAAACTAAATGAAATTAAATGAAATGAAATAAAATTAAATGAATTTAAATGAAATGAGTAAGTTAAGTAAGTAAGTTAGTAAAATTGTCCTTAAATCTAAGTAATAGTAAACAACAAGATACAATGGCACATGTAAGGGACTAGATCTTATTGGATATACAAACTTTGTGTATAAGACGTGCTTACGAAGTAAATTTTTAATTTAAAATGAATTATGTTCTTTAGTACTTTTGTCAAGTGAAATAGTCTGTCATTCTATAAATTTTCTCTGAATATATTTTTGCTACGATCTGTTTCTCCCAGTCGTTTCTTTTATCTTATCTACAGTTATAACAAGCGCACGAGGCGCGCGCACAGGGCGATTGCCAGGCGCGCGTTAGACGCTCGTCAAACGCAACAAGATTTCCACATTTTGTTGTAACTTTGAAGCCCCAAAATGCTTAGTGTAACTGTGTTTCTTTTAAGTTTAATACTGATGCACAGAAAACGACAAGGAAAAATAGTAAAAAAGGAACTTGTGTCCATGCGTCGAGGGCGCGCTAAAGGCGCCCGGGAGCGCGCGTCATTATCGCGTTCGACGCGCGGTCTGTCTCGGCAGCGCTTATTTGAATTCGTTACATAGAAATTCAATATTGAGGGCCGAAAACGCAGCGTATAAGATGCGCGCCTCGGGCGCTTGTCATGGACTAGGGCTAACAAGATAACTAATTACAGAAGTGTGAGGGATGAGCACGAGCTGTGGTGATAAAGTGAGCAGTGGTAACGGGTCCGGTTTACGAGTTGTTTGTTTGTTTGTTACGCTCACGTTAAAATGGCTGAACAGTTTTGGATGAAATTTGGCAAATAAGTAGACCATGACCCGGACTAGGACATAGGCTACTTTTATCCCGACATTCATTCACACACACAGAAAATCGTGTGGCGCAGCTAGTTAATAATACTTTTTTGCTCATCATCATCTTCATCAAACAGCAGCACTCCACTGCTGAACATAGGCCTCTCCTATTGCACGCCATTCAACTCAATTTCCGGCACCTCTCATCCAGCTGCTACCAGCCACCCCGCGAAGATCTTCGCTTCAGCTATCCCGAGGGTGTCCTACCTAACGTTTGCCGATTCGCGGTGTCCACTCAAGAATACGTCTAACCCAACGGTCATCAGTTCTACTGCCTAATCATATTGGCCACGATAAGCGAGAGTGCAAGTTGTCTTGACGAATTGAGAACTTCCTTTTCCTTTTTTTTTTGTTGTAAATATGTAAATTACTTCATCACCACAGCGGGGTTTCATCGTCAAAACGGGAAGAAAAACATCATGTGTAAAGCCAAACTGGACCCGCGTGGTGGATCACAGCCCAGTCCCCCCCCCCCTCTCACAGAGGAGGGTCTGATTAGACACAAACCAGTTACGGGCACTTTTGGGTCGATCAGTCACAAAGATGAAGCTGTTTGTTGCCTATTCCAAAGCGTAGTAGGCTATTTATTTATTTATAAATAACATCTAAAATTAGCATTTCAGTAACCATGCAAATGACAGGTATGCATGACATTCACATATGAAATTTAGAGACTAATGCCCGTTTTCACCTTCACTAAGTGACACTTAAATGAGTCCCTAAATAAAAGAGCACTGTTGGATTTTCAACGCTAGGATTCAGCGCTGATAGTTGAAAATCCAACAGTGCACTTTTATTTAGGGACTCATTTAAGTGTCACTTAGTAAAGGTGAAAACGAGCATAAGAAGAACAAAATAAAGTGTGTCTAGTAGACATAAATGTACAACACTGCAAAAACAAACAACTTTGAGCTAGATAGACGGGCACTCATCACACTGTTTAAATAGGGAGCGTCTATATGAAGCGAAAAACATGGAGACAATATCAATAGGGTCATCCGTCAAGTTGGACCATTCATTATATTGCCTTGCCATACGTGTAAGGGGGCTATTAAATGTAGTATTCAAGGTGGATGTAGGTAATTCAAAAATACGGTGATGACGCTTATTACGTTGGTCGTTGTTTATGGTGAAGAACGAGCAAGAATCGGGAAAGGATAAAATAAAGTAAAAATCTATCAAATCACTGATTCAGATCAAATAAAAAACCAAGACATAGTGCTACGAACAATACAGTGCATGCCAAAACAACACCTCTTCTCTGCCCATACATGCCCATACGCACACATTTACAATCGAACTACACCTCACTAACGGCCGAATCCAATAACCTATACAGGCTGAATTTTTAGTCAGCGTCCTAATTTTTTCTAGGCATTAGGTATGATTCACTAAATCCATTTTTGAAAAAAAAAAAAATGACACGTAAAATTTTCATATTACATCATTTTCTCGAAAGAATTATCCGCTCTGCGTGGTATATAATAACTTTGTGATGTGATATCTCAATAGTTTTGTATTGGGTGATACTAAAAGAAAAACACGTATTCAATGATTTTCGCCAAAGATTAATATATGAAAATTTGGACGGTGACTAAAAATTCAGGCCGTATACTTATATATATCACCAGTTTTGGCATACTGGAGATAGAAAATCCTATCTATCAATGGATTTAAAGTCCCAATAATCTGATAGAGAATATAAATCTTACGGACAGATAGAATTATATCTGTCTACCATCAATAGCGATCTGTCTTTTACTGAAAATAGGTTATTAAGTTCGGCCGTAAGTGCACACATGTTTACGAAAACGGCATTTTTTTTTTCTAGGTGGGAAATCATCAAATGACTTCTCCCGCTCTGGGCGGAGCGGGAGGGCGTGTCAGACTCTTACTGACTAAAACCCACCCGTGTTCCTTCAGTTGCCTGTACGTTGCCAGGGGCCACGGTATCTTAAATTTGGTCTGAGATCTCTGATAGGAAGTAGGAAAATACCAAGGCATAATATGGCTAATAACAATCAATGAATCGAAATCGGAACTACGAGCTCAATTGAATATTAATAAAAACAATTGAATACCTATTTGTGAGCAACAAAACAAATAAACATGCCTTTATGTAAGTACTTTGGCTTCATAATAGTTTGACAGACTCAATTTTTATAAAAGGCTATCGAGCAGGCAGCCTTAGCAAGGGGTATCGTGTTACACAAAGGTTGTCGAAGGTTAAGCTGTGCTTGCCACGATCGGACCGTGGATGGGTGACCATCCATAGCATACAGAGCCTCTGTGCCTTGGAAAGCACGTTAATGAGTTGGTCCCGGCTGTCATTCGAAGACGTTTTGAAAAAAAAACTAAACTCAAAAGTTATTTATTCAAACTAACTGAGAATCAACACTTTTCGAACGTCAACACTGACCGTTTTGACAGTCGTTACGAGTACTCGGAAGCTTACGTGTTACCTAGTAACTGGGTTGTGGATTGTAGAGGTCAGACAGGCAGTCGCTCCATATAAAATACTGGTATTCAGCTGCATACGGTTAGACTGGACCAATGATTATATTAATTTTATAACGAATTTCTGACTGACATTTATTTTGACATAGATTTATTTTGACTTAGAAGAACTATTTTTTATTAACATTTTTAAAATTGGTTGTTGTTTGCTAAATTCACTACTTGTAAATTATTGACATTGACTTGAAATTAATTACTTACAATCATTACTATTCATATTTGCATGCCATTACTTATGGCAAACATGTCTGAACCTGTATTTTTTTTCAATGTTATTCTGCATGCACGTTTTTTTTTAAATTCTTGTATGTGTACACATGTTTGCGCAAATAAATATTCTATTCTATTCTATTCTATTCTATTCTATTCTATTCTATTCTATTCTATTCAATTCTGGAAGCTGACCCCAACATAGTTGGGAAATGGCTAGGCCCCTAGGGAAATGATGAATCAAGCTGGTGAAACAAAATGATGGTAAGGGTCTCACGACCGCCAATGGAGTAATACCTACCAAAGGCATTAATTACAATGCGTTGCCAGCTCAGTAACAAACCTTTAGAAAGAAAGAAAAATAGGTTTATTTGTCACAGAAACACGAAACTACACAGTTTGCCATAAATATTGTCACGAAGAAAAAAAAATTGTTTTTATTGCAAATAATATTTATTACTTTTACAGTGTGTTAGTTTAATACATAAATATAACTCCAAATTATCATGGCGTTTAGAGCAAGCCGTACTCTCTAAAACTGACCATAAATCAATAAATAAATAAATAAATAAATAAATAAATCATAATCCAGCGGATTAAGATCGGGACTAGACGACGGCCAGTCTTCAGCTCTGATGAAGTCCGAAACGTTCACTTCCAACCAAGACTGCGTGGACCGAGCTTTATGACCCGGCGCAGAGTCTTGTTGGAAGGACCATACTTGGTTATTGAATATGGTGTTGTTAAGGGGCTCAACCACCTTCTCAAGAATGGTATCTTGATACACTTGTGCCGATGTTTTGATACCTTTTTCACAAAAATATGGCTCTGTCACTCCTTCATAGGTAACACCCCACCAAACCATCACTGCCGGTCTATTCTGTAATAATCTCACGGTGAAAACTTAGGTGAAGTGAGCTGTCATTCCACCTGCTGCTAGGGACTGACAGCTCACTCCGAGCTCACTTCACCTAAGTTTTCACGGTGAGATGGTTACAGAATAGCACTGCTGAAGTCGGATAATGCCCACGTTGCACTCTGTTGACTAATTAGGAAGCTTCCTTAGAGCTTTGAGCATAAATACGGTCATTTTGTTTGTTAAAATGTTGCTCAATTGTAAAGATTTTCTCATCCGTAAACATTTTTTTTCTGTGACCTCGCTATGCGTACCGCTTCAGTAGTTGTTTCGATTTTACCACCCTATTCTTTTTAAAATTATCAGTTAAAAAATGACCAGTGCGTCTCTTATTGGCTGCAAGTCCTAAGTCATCTTTTAAAATAAATACATGGTTCTGGGTGCTATCTTTATCTCCCGAGATAAAATCTTTTGCTTTCGGACAGGATTTCTTCGAATTCTTTCCCTTACTGCTTTGACAACCTTTTTCGTACGAACACTACGTGGACGGCCAGATCTTTTTCTGTCACAAACAGAGGAGGTCTCATTGTACCTATTAATAGCCCGGTACACAAACATTTGACTAATACCAAGCGTATGGAGAGTTTTAAATATTGCTTTTGGCTCCATACCAACTTTGTGTAATGCAATCACAGCGATTCGGTTCTCTTTATCACCCCACTCCATTTTAATATCGCAAATTATTGTACAATGTATTGGCGCCAAAATTAGAAAACTCAATGAACAATCGTATAAAAATGACAGATTCCAAATTCAAATGTAACATCTTTCATATTTTTAATTGTAACAGTATTTATGGCTAGACTAAGTACACTATTTTTGCCCATCGCACATCGTCAACGGGACGTGAACAAGAAACGAGATTATTCGAACCGAACGTGACGTCCCGGTGGTGATGTGTGGCGGACACAGTAAGCCCACGTTAGCACAGACGTACCTAAGTACGTCTGTGCCAACGTGGGCTTACTGTGTAAGGCCGCGGCGATTTTTTTTTCATGCAATGTCTCAGCACCGAGAGTTGAAAATCCAACAGTGTGTTTTTTCAACGCGCTGGGACTCGGAGTGCATCCCAACGCGTTGGATTCTCAACGCTCAACACCGAGAGTTGAAAATCCAGAGCGCGATAAAATTCCGCCGCGATATTTTTACGTCCGTGCGAACGTGGGCTAAATGTATGTATCGCTACTTCGGCGCCGTCATCTCGTTCTCGTTGACGTCCCGTTGACGTGGCCGTGGACATCGGCCTTACTCTTCAAAACCAGAATACGTCTACATAATAATATGGTGGTAGTACTTCCCCGTACAAACTCCTTTACAAAGAGCTCCATTACGAAAGTAAGAAATATGAATCCAGAATTGTAACAGCATGACATATTCAGTGTATAATGTCCCCACTGCTGGGACAAAGGCCTCCTCATTGTGAGAGGGCGTGGGCCGTAATCCACCACGCGGGCCCAGTGCGGGTTGGTAGATGTCACATGTCTTCGAATTTTTGGTTCTAGAACATGCCGGTTTCCTCACGATGTTTTCCTTCACCGTTTTAAGAGCAGCTCTCCTCTAGGCCACCACTGCCCTCATATTGTAATGTTTATGGTATTTACTGAACAATGTACGTCAACCGGTGATAACCAGTTGAATTACTGATAAGCATGTTAACTAGTCTTAAAGTATTAACTCGTGACTTTTATTTGAACAATTTAAATGCTGCAGTGGCAAATAATTGTTTATTTTATATATGGTTAGGTTCCGTAGATTTTAATTTAACTCTTTAGTTATTATCAGATAGGTCAGGTGCATAGTACTCGCAACCGACAACACCCCAACAATTCTGACAATTCAACAACATTCATTGCGTTATTTACGATGTTGAGCAAACGAATTTTTCGAACATATGAAGCAATGTATTAGCAATATCCTTTAAAATTATTCAGAATACGATTGACCATTATGAAATATAATATTAAAAAAAAAAAAAAAAAAAAATAATTACAATTATCATTGCAGTCGGGGCACCTCTTAGATTAAAAAGTGTTCCACAGAATGGTCCCCCGACTGCAATGAAAATCTATTTATCTGTTTAGTCAGGGAATACAACTTGTTTTTTACTGTTTAGTTCGTTTTTTGGCAGGGCAGTCGTGTTTTTATTTATTTTTTCACTTTAAAAGTTATGGTGGAATAAAGAAACTCACATACATACATACGTACAAACATACATCAATCCTGAATACATACACTCCTTTTTGGGCAGCAGTCGTGTAAAAAATGATTTAGATAAAACTCATTAAAGTTGGGGGAGTGGGGGCTCGCTACGTCACAAGTTAGTATAAAATCTACCGGAAAATGAGGTCATGCCAAAATAAAAAACTAAACTCAATGTATTTATTTCAATTAAACCATTTACAGGCACTTTTCACACTTTTCAACGGGTCAGTCAGTCAGAAATATGAAGGCAGTTGCCCATTCCAAAGCGTAGGTTATTATGGAGATGAACGGGCAAGAAACTCCACGGACACTTTTAAATCATAATATTGTTACAAAATTTTGGTTACATCATTCATGTTGAAATTATACATGTGAGAACAATGTAGAAAGACGTGCACGTAAAAAGCGTCCGTAATAAAAAGATAAAAACCATTCAAAAATTAAAATAAGCCGTGGCAGATAAGAGATAACCAGTCCCTACCGACGCGCGACGGCGCCCGTTCACGAACATGACGCATGGATCAGCATCGTTTAGCTCAACCATTTTGAAGGGAACTTAACGATCCAACACACACACCACCACCAGCGAGACATTTGAGTGAGCATAACATCCTCTCAGCCGCCAGGGCACATTCAAGTCAATGAAAGACGTACCCAGTAAATGGTAGCTTTATAGAAGGAACATGGTCACAGTGCTCACACTCACACAATATGCTACATTTTAACTCAATGCATTGCCTTTCATTTACTACGTAAAAAGAAAAAAATACGTGTCCAATATCTTTTGATAATCTGACGGACAAAAAAAAACGGGTTGCTCTCCGAGAGTGCCGGCAGAAGTGAAAACTTGAATATTAACGTTGTGCATTTTTGATATTTTGGAATGGTTAGGGAATAATTTTGCACCGGTCTACTCTCCCTCCGTCTTACGAATTTTCGATCAGGTCACGTGTCCTGACGCGAGTTTAATTTTTTTTACCCATTTTAATTAAGTGCGCAACGCCGCTAAAGAAGTTTTCACTTCAAAAAATGTTTGTCAACATTCCTATGAGGGTGCTGATTCATGAACGTAAACGAAGCAAAAGGAGTATGTAAGGATCGTAGCAGGTGGCGTTCTGTAGACTCTGCCTACCCCCATGGTAAGAAGGCGTGAGTTTATGTATGTATAAATAATGTTTTATGACCTTGCCGATTTTACGGAACCACATATTAGTACAAAGGGGACACTCCACAGTTTAGGTATAAAGCTACAAGTACGCGGCGGCCCGTCTTGTCGGGCCAATTCAGTGAGTGTAACGTAGTCAGAAGTCACGCGATAGAAAGAGAGGCAACTTCGAGGTTAATATAAATCTGGGGATTAGCGCTGTGCGACCTGAATTGCACTTTATTGTGTCGCAGCAAAAGTCGCTTTTTATTTTAAATAATAAATGAATAGATAGACCTGCATATAAAATATTAATAGAATAAGCGAATGAATGAAAATATAAGACATAAGTGATTTATTTCAAAACTAAATACATTGTGTATTGTAAAAATATTACACTGATAATAAACTAATAATAAATAATAAAACATTGCAGTCATATCAAAATTCAGCATTTAAAATATCCTAATAAATAATTATAGCTCTAACTCATTAATAACAAATTATCACAGGTAATTAACATAGGTAATAGGAAATAAAATAATTCTAACTTAATAACAAGGAAAATTAATAAAGCGCTCTCTTATTTAAAAATTAACTGTGCCCGCCAGGGTCCATAATTGTTTCTATTTTTATTTATTTTATTTACCACCTGTAATATTGTACAGTATGGATTACAATAAACGATTTGAGATTTTGCGGAGAGTCCCATTTGAATTAATCTGTTACGGAACCCTAGAAATTCTTTCTAGTTCCGCTACCCAACAAAAGTCGAAAGTACCATTTAAATGAAAAGTAAATAGCATATTTGACACATATATCACTGACTTAATCCTATTTAATATTTAAAGACAACAGTTTTTTTTAAATAGGCCTGAGTATATAATAACAGTCTGGTTTGGAATTTTAAATCAGTGAGAACTGAGAATTTGATTTGATCTGTACTAAACTAAGAACTTACGTTTGTTTAAATAAACATTGTTTGTGGAAATTGAATTAGTAATCAGGTAAGTTTTTAATATCATCGAAGAAGTTCATGTCTATACACCGTAAGGGCTATTTCTGCTTGCACCGCTCGGCCGCTATAGAACCGGGGCGGTAACAGATGTGGTCATCGTTTTCACGGGTTTTTTTTTTCAAACTACTTTCGAAGTTTTTCGATAGTACATAATTATGTAAGCATATCATCACGCCTGTATTCCCCGAAGGGTTAGGCAGAGGTGTACCTATAGTACACCCACATTTCGCCAGTTATGTTTAAGTCTCATGTAATAGGGGGCGAGCCTATTGCCATCAACCGGGCACAAATCTAGACTCCGGGTTGGTATTGAGAAATTTCAGATTGTAAAACTCAATAACACTTTGCCCGACCCGGTAATCTTACCCAGGACCTCATGCTTAGCATTAGCGCTTGCGACCAATAGACCAACAAGTAATAATAATATACCTACAAAATATTTAGAAAAGAAAAAGAAAGAAAATACGTTTATTTGTTGTAAACATGACGCAAAGAAAGAACAAAACACAAAAATAACAATTTGGGGGAAAATATGCGTCACATCCACGCAAAACGGCCGTCGCTCAGCATAATGCTGCGACCCTATGCGAGACAGCACCAGCGCTGGTTTTCATTACTTTGATTTCATTTTATTTATAACTGTTTTATAAGGGCAATTTCGTAAATAGTCGTAATGGCCTACGGGGTAATTGCGTACCCCGCTCACAATCTTAATGCTATTCATTTTTACAATTCAACAATATTCATTGCGTTATTCACGTTGTTGATAACTACTTAATCAAGGCTTAATATTTTTTGGCTTCCGTATCTCAAATGGAAAAAACCGGACCCTTTTTTTTCACTTCGTTGTTCATCCCTCTGTCTCGACCCCTTTTTCTCAGGAACGCGTGTACCTAGGTTCAAATTGAGATTAATATCAAATATGTAGGCTTAAATCAATCTTTTAAGTCAACGCAATAAAAAATACGCCCATATGCGACATATTCTTATACTCGTAAAAAAAACAAAACCGACGACACGCGCGATGACATGGGGAGGCAGCGCAGGACGCTCATTCATCAACGCTCACGGCGTCCCACCGCTCATTCGTCAACGCTGCCCCCCGCCTCACCACGCATTTCTAAGGCGCGGTACAGTGGTGCCGGTCAAACTATAGTGATTTGTTTATAATTCCCCTTTATAGTAAACTCGAAGGCACAGCTTTGAGACGGAACCCTCAAGGCGTTTGTCCACCACCTCATAAACGGGACTCTCGTTCTCGTTGACCTTCTGTTAACATTGTGCGGTGGACAAACAGTGTCATATTCGAACTAGTCCCGTTTTTTAAATGTTATTTAAATGATTTATCTCTCTTTGCCCCCAGCCCAGCGCTCTCAACTTGAAGTCTTAGGACTCAGAAACCACGTCAAGAAAAGTGTCTTATAAGGCTAAGGCGTTGTTCGAGAATGGAATCACATGAGAAGAACGTGTTCACGGTGGGGGCCCTGGACCTGGACCCTACTAGAACTGTTATTATGGAAATGAAGACCGGAGGTTAGTACTTAAATAATAGATAGTGCAATCCACGACGACGCGCCCCACTCCGCTCCGCTCCGTACTAAAGTACAGCTTACAGTACAGTAATCGCGGAGTGGGGCGCGTCGCGTCGTCGTGGATTGCACTATCTGTATCTTCGGATTAATAAATGCAACTCAATTTTTAAATGCAAGTCAATGTTTTAGTGTAACGTCAACGAATTATAACGTTGCTAAATTGAAGAGTACAACAGCTGTGACGTAGCATGACAACTGAAGTGACAGTTATTACGTTTAGCCGGTTAATTGACAGCTGTCTCGTCACGTGGTTTTTTTGTTTACTTTTATTTAACTACCTAAAACAATGGAGTATATAGATAGTGCAATCCATGACGACGCGCCCCACGCCGCTCCGCTCCGTACTAAAGTACAGCTTACAGCCGGTCTATTCTGTCTCTATCTCACCGTGAAAACTTAGGTGAAGTGAACTTGAAGTGAGCTGTCATTCCACCTGCTGCTAGGGACTGACAGCTCACTTCACGTTCCCTTCACCTAAGTTTTCACCGTGAGATTATTACAGAAATAGCACTGCTGTACAGTAATCTTGGAGTGGGGCGCGTCGTCGTGGATTGCACTATCTGTAGTGAACTACGTAACTGCCCGTACATTACTTAATAAGTTGCCTAGATATAAAGAGCGCTATCAACTCAACCTCTTTTAAAAATCCACTTAAAAGTTGTTAGTTACTTGTATGTTGTATGCATTGTTGTAATATTTATTGTGTTTTTTCCATAAATCATTTAATTTTCTTTTCTATACTATGTAATTTCAGATAAAATTTATTGTTCATGATTAAACAAACAAAGCCCTTTATAGGGTTAAGGTGTTGTTGCGACACCCATTTCTGTTATATTGCCCCATATCTTTCTGTCAGGTCTTGTAAGGACTTTTCAAAAGAATGTCGTGTATTAAACATGTATTGACGTTGATTCAAACATGTTCTGTTAGCAATTTTGTTCACCTTTTTGTAATTTTTGACAATTTTTTTACATGTTTTGTATGACAAAGTCACAAAATGTGCAAAGTTGTTTTGGTTTAAAAACGATAAACGAAACAAGTACATAAACACAACATACATGATATAAAGGCTTATTCCGATCGAATCCCACAATCCGATCCCACTTTGTGGGTTTCTTTAGGAATGTGGATAAAATTATTTTTTTGTTCCGAACCGATCCCAATACGAAATGATCCCCGCTGTGAAACTATTGATAAAAAATGAAATTAAGAGTATAGAATATCGACATACATAGTAAAAGGAATGAGAATAAAAATAAATACAATTTTTACAACATTCTAAAAGACCACACGAAGTGTTGCCTATGCCCTGCGACGCCTCATGGACCTCGGAATGATCGGTTCGGAACTAAATATTATTTAGATCCCCATTCCAAACGAATCCCACAAAGTGGAATCGGATTGTGGGATCCGATCGGAATAACCCGCCATACCTTGGTGTATTATTACGTTTACAGCGAACGGCATCGAAGCCGCAAATCCTGCTCAACCGAAGCACCGGCTCAAAGACTTAGACGATCTCCTCCCCTACGTTGGGGACTTTGGCTGGTACCAACGCTACCTGTTCCTCCTGATGATACCCTACTCCTTCTTCTTCGCGTTCGTGTACTTTGGGCAGAT
Organism: Xanthia togata; assembly: GCA_963853775.1. Classification (NCBI taxonomy): domain Eukaryota; kingdom Metazoa; phylum Arthropoda; class Insecta; order Lepidoptera; family Noctuidae; genus Xanthia; species Xanthia togata. The sequence continues at coordinate 3,802,993 of OY970817.1, read as the reverse complement.
CTTCATGACTGTGGTGCCTGAGGAGCACTGGTGTTATGTGCCCGAGTTGGGGAATTTGACTGTGGAAGAGAGGTAAGAATAATACTTATGTTCTATAGTTATTTGTATCTTAGTTTCGCGACTGACTGATTGAATGCCAGACAAAGCAAATTCCAAAATGGTAGGAATATGCATAATCAGCATAAAATGTTTATTTATTTAACCAGTACACACATAAATAAACAGACAAGGTGAAAAGAACAGAAAAATTAAAAGAACAGAAAAATTAAAAGAACAGAAAAATGAAAAGAACAGAAAAATTAAAAGAACAGGAAAATTAAAAGAACAGAAAAATACGTACAAAGGTGATTCCCACTACTGGGACACAGGCCTCCTCTCTTCAAGAGGGAGTGGGCTATAGTCTACCACGCGCGCCCAGTGCGGGTTGGTAGAAGTCACATGTCTTTGAAATTTCGGTTTCGGTTCGGACATGCCGGTTTCCTCACGATCTTTTCCTTGTCAGTTTTCAGAGCAGTGGCGATGAAATTGTGAATGATTGTGATACATAATATAATGAGATATAAATTAGATATAAATTACAAGAATAGTATGATATAATATAAAATGTACGAATAATTATAACTTAATATGACATAATGTATACTGTATAATTGTACTAATGAGTGTGTATATTCTGTTTTGTTGATTTTTTAAATTATAAACCATTTAAATTGCAACTAAGTTCTAAGAACCTACCTACTGATAACATCTTTATGATTGTACACTTAGTTCGCAATAAAGAATTTGAATTTGAAATTATTTACACAAAGTGCCTGCCTGCCACTGCTGTCTACTGCTGGTATAGGAATATGATTAGTTACTTACTGCTAACTTTATTTAGATCTAACTTAATACTTTATTTAGATCGCATATATTTTCTAATTTCGGGTATACCACAATTGTTCAAAGCTCAACTGTGTGACCGGGCCCAAGTCTGCTATTTTTATAAATTCGTCATTCCAACACGATCCCATTGTCATTTTGCTAAAAGTTCGTAATCTGCTAAATTCATAATGGTCGATCATTGGTTGATCATTGTATTCCACCTTCGATCAATAATTATTGATCAAAGTATTCCACAAACACGATACTCGTAACGAATTAAAAGCAGTGACTGCACAGTGACGTTCTAAAGGTAGGTCACTGATCAAAGTAACTGTCCAAATTTGATGAGTTTACTGCCTAAGTCAGTCATTCATTTATCATTATGTACGAGATTACCAACAGATGCCATTTATTTCAATGGAGTGTCAGTGGCTGACCATTGGAAATTCATAATGACGCCAATATATTAGTAGATTACCAAACTTGTCAAAATCAACAAATAAGGAATCAATGATAGACCATTCTGACAGTATTGTAATAGCAGACTTGAGGCCCTGCTCAATTCATAATGGTCGATTATTGGTTGATAATTCTATTCCACAAACACGATACTCGTAACGAATTAAAAGCAATGACTGCACAATGACGTTCTAATGGTAGGTCACTGATCAAAGGAACTTCAAAATGTTACCAGATTACCGCCTAAGTCAGTCATTCATTTGTCATTACGTACGAGATTACGATTAGATGTTATTTCTTTCAATGGAGTGGCAGTGGCTGACCGTTGAAATGTCATAATGACCACATTAAATTAGTAGATTACCAAACTTGTCAAAATCAACAAATAAGGAATCAATGATAGACCATTCTGACACTATTGTAATAGCAGACTTGAGGCCCTACTCAATTCATAATGGTCGATCCTTGGTTGATCATTGTATTCCACAAACACGATACTAGTAACGAATTAAAAGCAATGACTGCATAATGACGTTTAATGGTAGGTCACTGATCAAAGGAACTGTCAAAATTTTACCAGATTACCGCCTAAGTCAGTTATTCATTTGTCATTACGCACGAGATTACGAATAGATGCCATTTCTTTCAATGGGGTGTCAGTGGCTGACCATTGGAAAGTCATAATGACGCCAATATATTAGTAGATTACCAAACTTGTCAAAATCAACAAATAAGGAATCAATGATAGACCATTCTGACACTATTGTAATAGCAGACTTGAGGTTGACTTGTTGTAGTCAACACGATACTCGTAACGAATTAAAAGCAATGACTACACAATGACGTTCTAATGGTAAGTCACTGATCAAAGGAACTGTCAAAATTTTAGTAGATTACCTAACTGGTCAAAATCAACAATTATGAAATCAATGATAGACCATTCTGACACTACTCGTATTGTAATAGCAGACATGAGGCCCTGGGTTGTCAGATTGATAGTATTAAGGGCCTGTTATGCCACTGGCATACCCTTTTAACTGGAATACACTGTAGTTACTGCTTTGCGTAAAAATGAGACATCCGAAGAAATTAATGTGACATTCACCAACCCGCACTGGCCGGTGTGGTGTACTAAGGCCTCTCACAGAAAGAGAAGGCCAGTATTCCAAGGCGATTGGTGGCGGGGATCTCTCGGGTCCGGCCCTGGTCCAGGTCATGGTACGGAGCGAGAGGGCATGGGAGGCCGTCACCTCCTTCTGCGAAGCAGTAATGATCGCGAAGGAGGAGGCAGAGCGCGTGAGGGAGAGGCAAATTTCGCACCCTCACATCCCTAGCCGCCGCAGGAGGAGACGCCCTGGGCGTCGAGAATCTATTGCCGATTCCCGGCGACCGTAGGCGCGGGCTTGCGGACGGTGAGCAATGGGTAGCTCGCCGTCCGGTAAGGACCAAGCCCGGGTCGACTGCGCGTTGTGTTCCACGCGCGCCTCAAAGAGATGTCAGCAAGTGAAGGGGTCCGATGAGACCATTGCCTGCCGGGGTTGCGGGAAAGTCCGAAAGGGATACCGTGGCCCCCTGGCATTGCACAGGCAACAGAAGGAACACGGGTGGGTTTTAGTCAGTAAGAGTCTGACACGCCCTCCCGCTCCACCCAGAGTGGGAGAAGTCATTCGATGATTTCCCAAACAATGAAAAAAAAAAAAGGCCAGTGTTCCAGCAGTGGGGACATTAAAGGCTGATTATGTCTCAAACTCAAACTCAAAGCATTTATTTCAATTAAACCATTTAAAAGCACCTTTGAATTGTCAAGGGGTCAGTCAGTGAGAAATATGAAACTAGTTGCCCATTCCAAAGCGTAGGTTCCTATGGAGAAGAACGGGCAAGAAACTCCACGGAAACTCTTTACTATAACTGGTAACTATATTAATTATTCCACCCACAGACGCCACCTCTCAATCCCGTTCATAGACAACAAATACGACAAATGCTCCGTCTACGACGTGAACTGGACCTCAATACTACAGAACGGTACCCTGGAGCCCAACCCTCAGTGGACGGTCAAGAAGTGTGAGCATAGATGGGAGTTCAACTACAGTGATGTACCCTATGAAACTATTGCTTCACAGGTAAATATAAACATATTCTAATTCGATACATTTAGAAGACGACTCCGGCAGTACCTCATGGATGCGCAACGAAAGCTAGACATGATTAATTTGAATGTTTCATTGCTATGAATCCATGATGTAGTTATCTGTTATTTATTAATGATCGTCCATTGTTTCATGTGCAACCATACCATTTTATTTCTTTCCTTATACAGCACTATATAATTAGCTGTAATTGTTTTTATACAAATATCTTGTCGAGTTTAATATTATTTGCTACACATAGTATATCTATTTTTATTTTGTTTTTGTTTGAATATTGTCTGCCTTAAAATGGTCAAATAAATTTATTTTCTTTCTTTCTTTCTTCCTAATTGCGGCTGTACACTCCTGTCCGAGTGCTAGAAAAAGTCTCGAGCGAGGGGCTTCAGACCGAAAGCGATCATGTACTCTCTCGCCTAGTTCAGTTGAAGTTGTGAACCCTGAGAGGATGGACGTAGACACTGAACTAGCAGCTGCCGTTGCTCTATGTGCCATCAGTAATCATACGATCAATCAATCAATCAATCATGTTTATTGTGGATCATAGGTACAAAAATAGATACAGGTGTTAAGAATTACAGTAATGTTGGTCAGCTATGTCCCGCCTTTTGGGCATACAATACAAATTATTTAAATTAATAACATTGTGTCATTTATTATTATACAAGAAATTAACATTATTATTTTAATAAATTAACAAAGAAAAAAATAAATTGCAATTAAAGAAAAAATTAAATTAACTAGACCTACCTAAAGTTACAAACTTACAATCTAACATTACAACAAAAAATGAAGTATCACAAAATATAGGTCAGTCCTAGATCATAAAATTATTAGTTAGCAGCACTGACTGCACCATGGTCTTGGTCAAAATATTGTTTTAAAATTTTAAAGGGACTTGTCTGACATAAAGTCTTTTAAACAGTAATAGGATTTGTCGACTAACAGGTCACGGAGTTTCTTTTTAAATAATTTAATTTCTGAAATGCTTCTAATATGTATTGGAATTTTATTAAATATTGTTGGAGCAACCCACAATACACTTTGCTGCAGAAAACGTGTCTTGGTCGTGATTGTGCATAATTTATCCCGATGGCGTATTCGGCTACGGTATTCAAATAAGTGAATATTGCTTTTTACAAACACCGCGCATTCGAATATGTACAAACATGGTAATGTTAGTATTCTAAGGTTTATGAAAAATTGCTGACAAGAATCGGTCTGATGCAGATTAAACATAGACCTGATACAGCGCTTTTGAGCCTTGAATGCTCTTTCCTTATCTACGCTATTCCCCCAGAATATTAAGCCATATCTGAGAGTGGAACTTACATATCCGTGATACGCTGTTAATAACACTGCCCTGTTGACCACCTTTCTTAATCTGTAGAGTGCATATGAGTATTGGCTTAGTTTTTTGCATAATTTATCAATATGTATTTTCCAATTTATTGTATTATCAATATTTAATCCTAAAAACTTTGTCACTTCGGTTTCTGCTATGTTATTCTGTACATATCTAATATTCGTATCGTATCGTTTTCTATATTATTGGGATTGTTATTTGTGAATAAAACCGTGCTGTCGTCTGCAAAAAGTATGGTTTCATAGTCTAACACGGAAGGCATATCATTTATAAAGACGAGGAAGAATAACGGGCCTACAATAGTGCCTTGTGGAATACCCAGTCGAACAGTTCCTGTTTCTGAAGCATAGACTTCTTCAGTTTTTGTTGCAAGATTTAGCTTTTTAATTTCAGTGAACTGTTTCCTGTTTGTGAGGTATGATTTTATGAGATCATAAACATTACCTCTTACTCCATATGCATACATTTTGCTTAGGAGGATGTCGCGATCCACGCGGTCAAAAGCTTTAGAAATATATATAGTCCTTTGTCCAGGTTAGTCATAATTTCATATAAAAAGTTAAATATGGCCACATTTATTGATTTATTTTTTCTATAGCCATATTGAGCGGGTGTAAATATATTGTGACTCTCAAAGAACCTATACAGGGAGTTAAATATAACTTTTTCAAAAATCTTAGCAAATATAGGTATAATAGCTATGGGCCTATAATTACCGACGTTTATCTTATCCCCTTTTTTAAAAATTGGCTTTATGACTGATACTTTTAATTTATCTGGAAATATACCCTTCTCAATACATAAATTGACACAGTAACTTATGGGTTCACTAATTGCGGTAGCGACTTCTTTCACAATGTTTGTAATAATACCGTCATAACCAGAACTGTTTGTATTTTTTAGGGCTGTAATAATTTTAAGTATATCGTCAGGTCCTACAGGTGTCATGAAAATTGAATTCATAGGTTGATTTTTTAAGTTATTAAAATTATCAGTATTATTACAATTATTTGAATTATCAGAAATATTATTAGGATATTGTATATTGTTACGAGTAGTGTTATTGTCAAGAAAGAAGTTATTAAAAGATTGTGCAATTTCAGTTGGGTTTGTTATTATATTGTCATTGATTCGTAATTGATTCACACTTTCAATTGGAAATGTATATTTAATGTCACTTATTACTTTCCATGTTGCCTTAGATTTATTTGTCGCCGATATAATGTAGTAGTCATTTTGTGACTTTTTTGTTAGATTTATTATAGTCTTGTATCTCTTTGCATACGTTTTATATGTGGTTTTGTTTGTTAAAGTCGGTTTTTTCCTAAATTTCCACAGAAGTTCCCATTTGCGTGTACTACATCTTTTTATTCCTTGGGACATCCATTTCAGTTTTGACTTACTAAACATTCTAATTCTTTTTACAGGAAAGCTTAGGTCATAAAGTAATTGGAAGTTGTTATGAAATACGTTAAAAGCTTTATTAGGATCTGAGCAATCATAGACATCATTCATTTGTTAATTGCTTTAGATATTTTATAAAAATAGCTCTATTTTCTTTCGAGTAGTCTCGTTTTAACTTGTACCAATATCTTAATGTACATGTTTTTTTTACAGGTATCTTAATTATTTGTGCACAATGGTCAGATATTGAAAATTCTTTGAGTGAGCCCTTGCACCCTTTTATGTTGTGAGCTATGTTGTTTAAACAAGTCCTGCTAGCGAATCGAGTTACATCTTCAAATTCTAGTTTTAAATTGTAACAGTTTAAGAGCTCTCTGAAGTCTCTGGAGAGTTTAGTTTCTTTTAGTATGTCTATATTAAAGTCTCCACAGAGTATAATTTTATTTATTTTTGAGCACGTAACGATATGTAGAATTTTATTTAACACATTTAAAAATTTGTTAATTAGCACTGATGATTGCTTTGGCGGTCTATATATGCACAAAATTAGTAAGTAGAGAGACGAAAGTAGTAAGTAGAGAGTACAGCGACGCACTCGCAAATGTCGCAAGATCCTCCGAAGGCTCCCGCAAACAAGCGCGACGCGATTCTAATAAAACAATTTCTAAGAAAACTTCACGGTAGAACAGTTACCAGTGTCGTGCGAGTCTGCACGAGCCTTGATTTGGGCACAAAAATCCGACACGATCGGAGAGCGAGCCAGGAACACCGGCACACACCGAGGCGGGCCGAGCGCTTTCATCAACATTCTCGCAGTCGGCCTGTCTCGTATCTAGTGTCGGTGTGCCTTGGCGAGAGTGTACAGCCGCTTTAATAAACCTAATTGAAGATACGTGGTAATGGAAGATGTGTTGTATTTTTGGTGACCAAAAAAAAGCTGATGAGCATTGTATATTTTTTTTGCCTTTTTTTCTCACCGCTGGGCAAAGGTCTTCCTTTCTCCTTTCTACTCCTCTCTGTCTTGAGGCATCGCGCCTGTAGGCATCAAGCTCGTCTCGCGAAATTCTCCTGGTTCCATCTCAATGTCAACGGACGTTTTCTGGGACCCACATGATGGTAAATATGGCCCATGAATCATTCGACATGCGGCAGAAATGCCTGGCCTAGTCCTAAACTTGGTTGCTTTTTGGCTGACGTCGGCGATTTTGTTTTGAAGCGCAGCACTCTGTTCCTAACACGGTCCGTTAATCTTATTCCAAGAATGCTGTGCGCTCCCTTGCTGGCTGGTAAACTTCAAGGTTGAACCTCTACTGAACCGTTAAAGACCAGATTTGAAAGTAAATGTGATGGCACCAAATAATACCCATCCTCATAAAAAAAATTGTCAGTACAAAATAAGTAGATGTCGCTACAAAAGGCCTATTTCGATATCGAGTTCATGGATTGCCCCCTATTATATGAGACTGTGGTGGCATCAACACATGCAAACTACGCATCAGAAAGACCTGACGTCACACAAATCCTGCATCGCGCAATTAGAGTTTTTCGCGCGATCGACATTATTATATACACGCTTGGGCAGTTGGCGGCCAGACACGACACCCGTCTGGTCGGAGGATCCTCCCTTTTCTAATGAGGATGAGTGACCTTTACTCCCTGTTCCTGATGCCTCTAAAAGACTGGCGAAATAAGCATCAGCCTACCTCTTCAGAAAATACAGGCGTTTTATTAAAATGATTATGTTATCTCTCGTATTCACAAAAAAACTCTTATTTAAGGTTCATGCACACACTTCAGTCACGTCAATTTCAGGTACGTGTGTGAACAGTCAGTCAGTCATAGCAACGCCTGTTTCGTTCGAAGCAATACAAGTTTTGCCTTGCTGGTGACGCGACGTCGTCGACTGAGACGCGCTGGTGGTGCACTTCTACGTAACTATATTTTTTGACGTGACTGATCGCGGTGAATTGACGTTGACGTGACTGACGTCGACTGAGACGCGCTGGTGGTGACGTAACTGATGTGTATAGCCAACGTCCTACAACTTCTACGTAACTATATTTTTGACGTGACTGATCGCGGCGAATTGACGTTGACGTGACTGACGTTTGTGCATTTGAACGTTTATCTTACAACCTAGCATACAGCAGATGAAAAATACGAAAAACTTAAATTAATTAATTCTATTATTCTTCCAGTGCTCAAAACTTGATTTATTATAACATAACCATTTCATTCTCTCCTAACAGCAAGGCTGGGTGTGCGAGCGAGACAACTATCCTGCGACAGCTCAGGCTGTGTTCTTCTGCGGTGGAATAGCTGGAGGCTTTATTTTTGGTTGGGTTGCTGATAAATATGGACGGATTCCGGCTTTGGTTGGTAAGTTTAGAACAATAATTTATTTGAGACAGAATACAATTTATTTGACAACAGTTCATGAAACACGAAATACAAAATAAAATAAATAACAGACATAACATAACATCACGCCTGTAACCCCCTAAGGGTTAGGCAGTGCAGTGGTATCCGCCTGACGCAGGTCCTCACCGGACACGGCTGTTTCGGGAGGTTCCTGTTTCGTATCAGGCGGGTGTCATCACTGCGTGGATCGCTCGGAGGACACGGTGGAGCATACGGTGGAGGTCTGCCCGGCTTGGGCAGAGCACCGCCGTGTCCTCGTGGAGGCGATCGGTGGCGGGGATCTCTCGCGTCCGGCCCTGGTCCAGGCCATGGTACGGAGCGAGAGGGCATGGGAGGCCGTCACCTCCTTCTGCGAAGCAGTAATGATCGCGAAGGAGGAGGCGGAACGCGTGAGGGAGAGGAAAATTTCGCGCCCTCACGCCCCTAGCCGCCGCAGGAGGAGACGCCCTGGGCGTCGGGAATCAATTGCCGATTCCCGGTCAACGCAGCTAGCAGGTAGCTCGCCGTCCGGTAAGGACCAGGCCCGGGTCGAGCGACGGCGCATTGTGTTCCACGCGCGCCTCAAAGAGATGTCAGCGGGTGGCGGTTCCATCGGACCCCTTGGTCCGATGGAACCGATGCCTGCCGGGGTTGCGGAAAAGTCCGAAATGGATACCGTGGCCCCTGGCATTGCACAGGCAACTGAAGGAACACAGGTGGGTTTTAGTCAGTAAGAGTCTGACACGCCCTCCCGCTCCACCCAGAGCGGGAGAAGTCATTTGATGATTTCACACCCAAAAAAAAAAAAACTAAGAGGCAATGGTTTACTTACAGTACACCCGCATTTTGCCAGTTATGTTTAAGTCCCATGTAATTAGGGGGCGAGCCTATTGCCATCAACTGGGCACAAATTCATACTCCAGGCTGCTACTGAGAAATTCCTACCAGATTGTATCCTATGATATATTTTATGCATAATATTTTGGCTATTTGACGCCATTTCAAGCAAAAAACTGACACCTAAAAATGTAAGCTCCAATGTCCTTGAGCCTTTTTTCGATACACAGTGCGCCGCTTGTGTATGGTCCGCGACACGTCGTTCCTATACATTTTATATGAAATATGAAACGGGCTACGCAACGCCCGCGCCACACCGTCACCACGCCCGCACCCCGCGCCACTTGTGTATGTCCCGCTAGACATACACAAGTGGCGCGTGTGTTGGATCATTTAGCTCCCTTCGTGAACGGGTGCCGTCAGTAGGGACTGGTCATCTCTTAGCTGCCACGGCGATTTTATTTTAATTTAATTTTTTAATTGTTTTTTTTTTATATTACGGACGCTTTTAATGTTTTGCATCGTTCTCACATGTATAACTTCAACATGAATGATGTAACCAATATTTTGATTTAAAAGAGTGTCCGTGTAGTTTCTTGCCCGTTTTTCTCGTACCTACTACGCTTTGGAATGGGCAACTAGCTTCATATTTCCGACTGACCGACCCCTTGACAATTCAAAAGTGCCTGTAATTGGTTTATTTGAAATAAATGCTTTGAGTTTGAGTTTAAGGTAACAAGCATTTAAGAACCAAGTTTCGAAAATATGTGACTTCTGCCAACCCGCACTTGGCATACACGCTTGATGTTATGTTATAATTCATTTTGTGTACAGACGTTTCAATTCTTGTGAAAGATACCGAATAAAAGGCAAAAAATTACAAAAAGTGTCTGATTATTTAACTCTACGACACTAAAAAAAACAATGTGCCTAGACTTTTCCCAACTACATTGGGGTCAGCTTCCAGTCTAACCTTATGCAGCTGAATACTAGTATTTTACATGGAGCAACTGCCTATCTGACCACAACCCAGTAACTGGGTAATACGATACCCCTTGTTAAGATTTTCGGGCTTCTGACGACCCGTAACGACTGTCAAAGATCCCCGAATGACAGCCGGGACCAACGGCTTAACGTGCTTTCCGAGGCACGGAGGAGTCTCGGTATGTAAATATAGTCACCCATCCACAGACCAACCCCGGCAAGCGTAGCTTAACCTGATGGATCGACCCGTGCGGCAGTTATCAGTTAGCCACGAGCTACGACACCAAACAGTAACTTTTTAATGCTTGGTTTTAGGGGCCAACTTAGCTGGTTTCGTGGGAGGTCTCGGCTCAGTGTTCACGAACGCATTCTGGTCATTTTGCGTGTGCCGCTTCATCGTCGGATTGGCGTATGATAACTGTTTTCTCATCATGTATATTGTTGGTAAGTTCATTTATATATTTGAATTCGCTAAAATTATGTTGATGACCTCTTTAATAATTGTTATAAAACTGACTGACAGACAACGCATAAAACAAGTAAATAAAAATCTTTGAAACTAGGAAAAACATTGCTTAACACTAGGATACATAACTTATTTAAGTAAAGGCCATACGGATAAGGTAAACCCTGACTCCTAAACTAGGTAATCCTGTGACTTAGGAGTCAGTGTTCTGCTGTGACTGTGATACAAAAACTTTATAAATAATTGTGTTCCGAAGTTACAAAACAGTCATAAATATTGCAGGTTACAGAGTATATTTATAAAATTAACAACGAAGGACCACTAAGTGGTATTGTTCATGTGGAAACGACTTTAAGTTGTATACGTGTGTGTCTGTTAGATTGAGGGTGTGTATGTTAGAATGATGGAATGTATGTGGGGATGTGAGTGGAAATGCGTGTAGTAGTGTTTCGCGTCTGCGTGAGGGTGTGTTGATGTGTTTGACATTATGTTGTATATGTGCTGCTGATATGTTCCAAATACAGTGAAAAATTGCAGACAACAGTAGAATAGATTTACATATTTGTACACCTACTGCTGGTGATGGAGTAGTTCTTCTGTACGAGCGTAGTCTTGATCCTGTAGCCAACTTTGTACTTTAGTCTTAACTTCACGGTGATTTAGGCCAGCTAACTGAAAGGCTCTGCATATATTTTTGTATAAGTTTATGTTCATTTCTGATCCTGTTTGGCCATTTTAGTAATTGTATGGCCAAACTGGAGCACTCCCATTCCCACTTCGAGTCGTTTTGACGGATTAAAACCGAGTATATCAATCGAAACGAATCAATTACGGATAAGTGCGCAGAAGCTAGAACGTGAATTTCCCATCAGTCTTTTTCACGTATCGAACACGAATCGAATGCGAACCGGATTCGGATACGTGCGCTAACGCCCTAAGGCGGGGGGAAATATCATGAGACAATCTTCTAAAGTCACCAACACACAGTCAGCAAGCTTTGAGACATTTTGTGTATTTTAAGAGGCCTTGAAGTTCGTTGAGTAATTAGTGAATATAGTTTTTGCACTAATAAAATAAAAAGCCTTTTATTTCCTAATAACATACTACAATTTTAAACCTAAACTTACTTTAAAAATTAATTAAAAATATAGCTTATGCACAATGTTGCTCATTTGTTTATATTATTATTATAGTACAGCATATCGATTCCCGTAACCACTTCACCGTGAAAACATTTGAAGTGAGCGTGGAGTGAGCTGTCAGTGTCATCTCACCCTGTTGGAATGACAACTCACTTCACCTAAGTTTTCACGGTGAGATGGTTACGGAATAGCACTACTGTACTCTATTTCAATTAGCAACTTTATTATAGTTTACAGAGTTTACTTAACATTTAGTTAGCATTTAATAAGGAACCCCTCGCAGGTGAAGGCCTCTTCCAAAGTTTTCCATTTTTCACGGTCTTGGGCTATCTGTACCATTTCCCCCCTTTTTTAATATCATCCTCCAGTTTTTGCACTACTTATATATCTTAAAATCAGCCTACAACGTTCCCACCGCTGGGACACTCCTCTCTTCGAGAGGGAGTGGGCTGTAATCTATGACACGGGCCCAGTGCGTTCTGGCAGCACAACATATCTTTTTTTCTAGGACATGTCGGTTTCCTCATAATGTTTTCCTTCACCGTTTTGAGAGCAGTGGTGATGAATAATTTACACAAAGTACTCGTAACATGCTGTCCAGGGCCTCAAGTCTGCTATTATAATAGTGTCAGAATGGTCTATCATTGATTTCATAATTGTTGATTTTGACTAGTTTGGTAATCTACTAACATAATAGCGTCATTATGACTTTCTAATGGTCAGCCACTGAGACTCCGAGAAGAAATGGCATCTATTGGTAATCTCGTACATAATGAAAAATGAATGTCTGACTTAGGTGGAAATCTGCTAAAATTTTGACAGTTCCTTTGATCAGTGACCTACCATGAGAACGTCATTGTGCAGTCATTTCTTTTAATTCGTTACGAGTATCGTGTTTGTGGAATACAATGATCAACCAATGATCGACCATTATGAATTTAGCAGATTACGAACTTTTAGCAAAATGACAATGGGATCGTGTTGGAATGACGAATTTATAAAAATAGCAGACTTGGGCCCCAGGACCTACCATTTAAAAAAAATATTTATATCAATCTTAAATATTTCTTTTCAGTTCTCGAATACGTCGGCCTAAAATGGCGAACCTTCGTCGCCAACATGTCGATAGCAGTCTACTTCACGTTCGCTGCTTGCCTCCTTCCGTGGATAGCGTTATGGGTCGCCGACTGGAAGTTGTACACGTTGATCATCAGTGTCCCTTTGGCACTGGCTGTGCTAACTCCTTGTGTTGTTCCGGAAAGTGCAAGGTGAGTGGTACTGTCCTGCTCGGTTCCTATAAAATTCAAAATAATTTACTTCACATAAACCTACAAGGGCACTTATGAAACGTTAGAAGCTAGGTGCACGGTTCCAAATGGTCGTTTCCTATGGAGAAGAGCCAACAAGAAACTCCACGGATACTCTTTTAAAAGAAAATGTTATTTACAATGTTTTCAAGTTAGAGTGTTAATAGGTATGAGAGGACAGTTTAGGCCTATCAACAAGTACCAGGTATAAGTACCTGGTACTTGTCGATAGGCCTACACTACTGCGTTCTCACATTCACAAATTGTAAAAGTAGAGAATCTATATAAAAGAAAAATAAAATAATTAAATAAAAAACCTATTTTAACCAAATGACATGATTGCCACTACAGCTGTAACAAATCTAATTTAATAAAACATAGAATATTCAAATAACGAAAAGATTATGTCAAGGAAGTACGTAAAAGGAAAAAAAAATAGGTAACATAAAACAATCATTCTAATTTGGGAGCAGTTAATAGACATTTACATAGTAATGCCGTTAATGACCTCATTCCCTGGTACCTACCAGGGAAGCCACAACATGTGCAGAAGGAATTATTGCCAAACTTCCTTGTCTTCAACGTAGTCTTTAATCATATAATTTATGCTTTTTGATAAGGACACGTTTGATGTGGGTTTTGAACTTTCCATCGCTAAGTTCTGTAACCGACTTTGGCAACTTGTTATAAAATCGAATACTGTTTATAACAAATGACTTACTAGTTTTAGCTAACCTAAATTTGGGTACCACAATTTCATGAGGTTTGGTTTGAAGATTGGAAATTCGGAGGGTAGTTTTAGCTGTTTGTGTGAAAGTTTTGTCAATATTAAAAGCGAGCGTTCTGAAAGTTGGCAACGTCGCAAATAGATGTCAAATATTTCACTGTTTTGATTAATATGACAATATTACTGTGATGAAAAAAATGTGGCGTGTGTGAATTCCTTTTTTACACCTAAAACGGTTACAACATCATTCTTCTCTCTTCTTCTTAATTCAGTGTTATAATTGCAATTAATTATTAATATTCTAGTTCGCTAGTTGGCCACATTTCGGCCGCGAATCATATTTTAATCAACATACAACCTGACACTGAGGAGCTCGTGGCTAAGTAATAACTGCCGCACTGGTTGATCCATTAGGTTAAGCTACGCTTGCCAGGGTTGATCTGTCGATGGGTGACCATCTTTACATACCGAGACTCCTCCGTGCCTCGGAAAGCACGTTAAGCCATTGGTCCTGGCTGTCATCGGTGGTTCATTGACAGTCGTTACCGGTCGTCAGAACCCCGAAAATCACACCGACAACCAGTCTTACGAAGGCGTATTGTGTTACCCAGTTAATGGATTGTGGAGGTCAGATACACAGTCGCTCCATGTAAAATACTGGTATTCAGCTGTATCCGGTTAGACTAGAAGCCGACCCCAATATACGAGGGCGGGATGATAAGTAACTAGCCTCTGCTATTTAAAAAGTTAAAATTAAAAAAAAAAAAAATGTAATTTTTAAATTCGTATCTCTAGCCACCTGTGTTCTAAATTTGAATTTGGTGGCGTGAAAATTTTATTGATTTTTTGTCATTTTAAAATATATTTCGTCAACTGTTTTCAAAATGACATCACCAAGACAACGCTAGGGTTCACACATGTGTTAAAGCTATGGCAAAAATCAACGAATTGAAGTATGATTTGCTGCCCCACCCACCTTATTCGCCTGATCTAGCGCCATCAGACTTCCACTTATTCCCTAAGCTCAAAACTTTTTTGGGCGGACAGAAATTTGCCACAAATGATGAAGTCATAGCCGCTGTAGAGGAGTATTTAGAAAAAGAAATCATTTTATGGGAGGCATTACTGCTTTAGAACGAAGATAAGTGCGTACAGGTTCACGGAGACTATGTCGAAAAATAAAATTAATTTGATCACGGAAAGTTAAGTGTTTTCTTATTAGGCTAGTTACTTATCATCCCGCCCTCGTAGTTGGGAAAAGGCTAGGCAGATTGATACACAACCTGACACTGACCGATTGACTGAATTTCGTGGGCTACATTAGCGCATCTTTAAAGGTCGAAAAACAAGTCATTCTTTTTCACTCCAAAATTCTTTCATTTTTGTAAAAACTCTTTTTTTTTTAGATTAGTTTGTTTTTATGTGCCAGTTACCCTTGATAGTACTATGTAGTAGTAAATTAATAAAAAAACTTCCTGACCCCCTAATGACACCCTAATAAAATTTCAGATGGCTAATCGCTCAAGGTCGTATAGAGGAAGCGATCAAGATAATGCAAAAATGTGAACGTATCAACAAAAAGAAAATCCCTGATGCAGTTATTGATGAATTTAGGGTAAGAGATATTTTTAACCGACCTCAAAAAAGGAGACTTATAGTTGGTTTTTGAATCCCAGAAAATAATTTGACAGGTGCAAATGTCAAACTACAAACTGAAAAAACAAACAACAACCACTTGAAATGTCAAATTAGTCTCTGGGATTGAAAAACAAACTTTAGTGTATGTGGATGATTTTATAGTAAGTTCCTGTCACTGTTATTCACTTAGAAGGTAGAGGTATTCCAACTAACGAGATAAACAAAAACTTTTACAAAAAAAAAAAAACAATCGACTACCAAAAAAAACAGTACAAAGTGAAAAATTAACTTAATTTCGGAAGTCGGTGTCTTTGGTTTTGTATTTTCGATTTTTTGCCACCAAATTCCGAAATAAAAATTATATTTCACTGTGTTTTTTTTTAAACGAAATATTTCCTTCTGGTACGTGTTCCCATACATCACTTAATTTTGAGACAGTTTATACCGGGTGGATTTTCGTGATAGGTATAACATTGACGCCAGTAGCACACCTCCGCCGCGAAACCGTAGCAGTGAAACCGCAGAAGTTCAATTCAACTGGCTCGCATCATGTTCCGCTACTCGAGTTCCGCTACTGTAATTTCAAATAGCGGAACATGACGCGATCCAGTTGAATTGAACTACTGCGGTTTCGCTGCTATGGTTTCGCGGCGGAGGTGTGGTACCGGGTGAACAAAAGTTTTTTCTTTCCGTTTTACACAATATACTATTGCATCACATCAGCAAACCTATCAATGAATTGGTGGATTTTATTTGCAAAGCCGATTAGGTTCGATTCCTAGCTAAAGAATAGAGGAATACTTACAGATGGTTCACTCCGCATTTTAGATTTGAAGCTACAAGTACGCGGTGGGCCCGTCTTGTCGGGCCAATTCAGTGAGCGTACCATAGTTAGAAGATATAAGAGTTACGCGATAGAAAGAGAGGTAACTTTAGGTGAATATAACTGTAGGTAATCAGCGCTGTGCGACCTGAATTGCACTTTATTGTGCCGCAGCAAGAGTCGCTTTTTATTTAAATGATTTTGCGGAGTGAACCACCTTTATTAATCTGTGGCTAAAGTTGAAACTTTATGAACTCATTTAAACCTAAAATGTTGCTTGCTTTGCAAAATGCTAAAATGTTTACCAAAATCGAACTGAAGTCATGGTCCCATTCGCCCCTCTTTGCAACGGTGTCGATCTGAAGTCCCGTTTCAAAATTCACCCTGGACCATCTGTATGCAAATGATCATAATTTCAACCATTTTCCTCCAGGAAACAGCAACAGAAATAGCTCGAGCCGAACAGGAATTCAAGAACTACAGCGTCCTAGATCTCCTCAGGACCCCTCGTCTCCGTCGCCACAGCATCTTGCTGGTGGTCATTTGGATGTCCATCGCCATGGTTTTCGATGGTCATGTCAGGAATGTGGGGTCCTTGGGCTTGGACATGTTCAAGACGTTCACTGTCGCGACTTTCACCGAGTTCCCTGCTGATATCCTTCTGATTCTAATTTTGGATGTGTGAGTATGAACTTTTTTATTGTCGCCACATGTGACGTCACTAAAAATCCTGCATCGCGCAAGCAAAGTTCGACGCGCGACTACGACAACGTCCCAACATAAATCGTCGGGCAGTAGTCTACCATACACAACACTCGTCGGGTTGGAGGATCCTCCTTCTTCTATGGAGGATTAAGAACTTTCCACCCGGTTCCTCATACCTCTATATCATAGTCGTCATCTGCCGAATCTTTTCCTAACTATGTTGGGGTCGGCTCTCAGTCTAACTGGATTCAACTGAATTTTTCCTGGAGCGGCTGCCTACTTGACCTCCACAACCCAGTTACTGGGTAACACGATACCCCTTGGTAAGACCGGTTGTCCGACGTTCGTTCTTCTGACTTCCTGTTAAGACCGTAAAACATCTAAGAATGGCAGCCAGAGCCAAGGACTTAACGTGCTTTCCAAGGTACGAACCCTCCGTGCCTGCTCCGTCCATTGCCATGGTATTTGATGGGCACATCAGAAATGTGGGGTCCTAAGGGTGCGTTTGCACTGAAGCAGAGCTGAGTGGAGATCTACAGGAACTGACCAATCATAATGGTTGAAATCCTCATCGCATCCCTCTTCTCGTCTGTGATTGGACGATTCCTGAACGTCTCCGCTCTGCTCCGCTCATCTCCGCTTCAGTGGAAACGCACTTAGGCTTGGACATGTTCAAGAAGTTCAGTGTGGCGACTTTCACGGAGTTCCCTGCTCAAGCTGCTAGTTCAAGTTTTAACTTATGATATCATGATGTTTTCCTCGAAGCAGTAGGCAGGTGACACCCACATTTTGACAATTTAAGGTACCATTCCGTACACGTCCGCAGGAGGCAACTGCAGGCGACGTGTCGCCGCGACACGACTGGTTTCTATGAATTTCTGTAAAATACCTCCGTAGCTAGCGACACGTCGTCGGCAGCTACGGGCGAGTGACAGGCGACACGTGCAGCCCGAGCGCAGACCAGTAGTGCCCCCAACGCTCGAGCGATAACACGTTTTTCTATCTTCTATCTACCGACTGGAATACGGGCTGCTGCCGCCTGCGGTCGGGTTCGGAATCATGACCGCAGCGACATGACGCCGCGACGTATCCCCACGATTATGACTCCGCGACACTTCGCGGGCAGTTGCTGCCTGCGGTCGGTTACGGAATGGTACCTTTAAGGCCGTGGGAATACAAATCAACTCAAATCAACAATCTACTGACTGGAATACGGTTCGAAATCATGACTGCAGTAAAAAAAAGTAAAAAGTTTTTATTTTGGAACATGTACAGTTGGCACAATTACAAAGGAAAACGATGATAGATACAAAAGTTTATAACTGTGTCGCAGCTATCAACGCCCATCTAAACAAGAAAACAATTGTTCCAGACTTAAACTAAAAATATAGTAAAACCAACATTGGGGTAAACCTTAGTAAATAAAAGTAGATAAAAGAGGGGGTGTGTGGGTGTGTGTATGTGTGTGCTTGTGTGAAGTGTGGGGTGTATGTGTGTGTGAAGTGTGGGGTGTATGTGTGTGTGAGTGAGAGTGTAGATGCGTGTTAGTGTTTTTGCTAGTTAAGTTTTCCATAGTGGTAGGGCTTTTTATATAGGAGTTCTTGACTTCCCAGTAAGGTACTACCACCACTCCTATTTTTGCAGGTGTAATTACACGCAATATGAGATATTACCCCATTGTTGGATTTCTTGGTACCAAAATTACAACATAACATAACATCACGTAAAGCTTCGTGCTAACTGGCGGTGTGACAGCTCGACACGACTCTAACAAAACTTCAGTACCAACCAAAATTAAATATCCTTTTTGATGGATAACATCTTTTTTATCGCTTTCCTGCAATCAAAATCCACAAAATTAAAAATATCAAATCTGAGGGAGTGATTTCGTGAAAAGGGACGAAAGTGTGTAACAGTGTAACAGGAAGCTGGGGAAGCGCGCGCTATTTGATTTGACCAATGAGCGCGCGTGGTGCTAGAGTTGGCTGTCAGACGACCTTAGCGAGGCCCCGCCACTTTAATATTGCTTATTACCAACGTAAGAGGTCAGATGTTACACATCATATGCGACTACTATTATAAGGCTCGCTATTTTTTTTGTCTCAGTGAATTATACACACATCAACACGGTCTAGGGATATTTCATACTCAATTAAATAACTCGAAAAGTACTGGCCGCATTGGAATCTTTTATACACCGATTTGTTTGTAATTTATCTCAGACTAATTCCAAATTCAAATTTTTGAAAATTCTTTTGTTTCGGTGGCATAAAAATGTCTTGATGTATAGGAGAGGGAATTTTCATTTGTGCGAAATTTAGAAAACAATACGAATTACGTTTAGTTACAGTTTTTTTTCATTTTTAAACGAAAGATAAAGTTAAAATTGAGGTATTGTAGCCATGCAACGCCGACATTTGACGAGGGCGGAGATGTTACGAGCTGTGGGAATGCTGGAAGCTGGATCTGTTCAGCGTAATGTTGCTGAGGCCATAGGGACCCATCAAAATGTAATTTCAAGATTGTGGACACGCTATCGTGCCACAGTTGAAGTAGCGGAGAGGCACCGGGGGCCAAGTCGCATCACTACCCCCAGACAAGACCGATTTTTGCAAATTACTGCGCGAGCTCAACCAAATGCAACGGCGACTCAATTGGTCCAAAGGCTGCGAGTGGAACACCAAGTGCTTGTGAGTGACCAAACTGTAAGAAGGCGACTGCATGAAAGCAATCTACGCTCTCGTAGACCACTCCGGGTCCCACCTTTACGGAGAGGCAATCGTGGACGACGATTAGAATGGGTTCGGAACCACGTGGACTGGGGCCGTGAGCAATGGTCCAATGTGCTGTTCACGGATGAATCCAGGTTCGGCTTCCATCCAGATTCACGAAGGACGCGTGTTTGGCGAGTTCCTGGACGATGGAGCCGTCTCCAGAACCCTCAGGAAGTTCACCCATACCAAGGAGGAACAATTATGGTTTGGGCAGGAATTCGTCTTGGAGGACGGACGGATCTCGTTTGGGTGCGGGGCAATATGACGGCAGAACGATACGTCCAACAGGTGCTGGGGCCCGTAATCTTGCCCCACAGAACACAAATGGGGCAAGATTTCCTGCTCATGCACGACAATGCCCGGGCACACACGGCGAGAACGGTAGCAGCTTGGTTACATACACATAATGTTAGGGCCTTAGACTGGCCTGCTCAATCGCCAGATCTAAATCCCATTGAGCATGCGTGGGATATGCTGCAAAGAAGAGCTCTGAAGGAAGTTCCTGAAAATCTGGCTACAGAAGATCAACTTTTTGCGCACCTCAGAAGGACATGGGACAATATTCCGCAGCAAGACATTGACAACCTTGTTCTGAGCATGCCGAATCGTTGCCGATGTGTTATGCACATCATGGGCGCTTTCTCAGACTACTAAATTCAAGTTTATAAACACAAATTAAATGATTTTTCTATTTTTTTCAGTTTTTACTCACAAATTAAAAGTTAATTCATATACGGTTTCCGTCTATGCTTCATTTTTTTTCCATAAAATCCTGAAATTTTAATCTAAGTACCTTAACCATTATTAAAAAATGGTAGAATATTAAATAACGTATCTTTTAAATATATACATGTCATATAAATAATTAACACATTGATAGTAATTCGCTTTTTTTAAAATATCCCTAGACCGTGTTGATGTGTGTATAATTATTATGTTTATAATCGTGTTCGTGTTTTGTTCTCAGTCTTGGCCGTCGTTGGCTTGCATTTGGAACAATGGTCCTCAGTGGAATATTCAGTCTACTAGCTACTACTGCACCCGTTGGTAAGTACCGAATAAATTCAATAATAATCTTATAATTTTTTCATTGCTGGGTCACAGGCCTCCTCTCTTCGATAAAATCATACAAAAGTCTGTTAATACACTCGAGAGCAATGAATCCGGGTCACTTAAAGAATCCTAAAAATCTCGGAAACTAAAAATGCTAGGTTAATGCAATAAATTGTATTTAATAGACAATGTAATACTCCTTAAATGAAGGTATTAAAACTTCTTAGTTATTGTAAAGTTATATCATAAAAAAATCAAATTTGAAAAAGGGCCACTTTCGAAGATGGAACTACGAAATTACAGCATTTGGTTTTGCTTTTGTTTGTAATCTGTCATTTATGTGGGTACATAAACCATGTTGATAGTGCTCTATATTCATTATTCAAGCTGAAATTATGTCGCTTACGCCTGAAGAATGCACCAGAATACTTACAATGCTGAAAACCGGCCGGAGTCAGCGCGATACAGCCAGGACTGTCGGTGTGTCGCTGTCAACAGTACAAAGAGTTCTCCGACGTTACGAAGAAACTGGTTCTAACCTACGCAGACCAGGAACGGGCAGAACCAGGTGTACCACAGCACGAGAAGACCGATACTTGGTGAACACCATGCTTCGAAATCGCTTTCTTACAGGAACTGAACTCACAAATCAGTTTCGACGCCTCGGAGGAAGTAACCCAAGTGCATGGACAGTAAGACGTCGGCTTGCTGAATCTAACTTAAAACCCCTTAGACCTGTAAACGGCCCTAAACTGGAGCGTGGGCATCGTATTTCAAGACTAAGATATGCCCAGAGCCACGTAAATTGGAGTATTGAAGATTGGTCAAAAGTTATGTTCTCCGACGAATCAAAATTTATGCTCTACAAGCACGATGGAAGACACAGAGTGTATCGAAGACCAGGGGAAAGATTCAAGCAAGCATGCATCGAAGAAAAAGTAGCCTACGGTGGTGGGTCTGTACTTGTGTGGGCCGGAATTTCTTCTGAAAGTCGCACAGAGCTGGTGATCATAGAAAACGGCTCTTTAACTAGCGAAAGATATGTGGAAGAAATCCTCAATGATCACGTTGGTCCATTTATGGTCAATTTAGGTGAGGATGCTATATTTATGCATGACAATGCCCGACCTCATACAGGTAGGATTGTGAATGTAAACGTATGGAGTGGCCAGCGCGCAGCCCGGATATCAACCCGATCGAGCATGCTTGGGACGAGCTAGGCAGATACGTAAAACAACGAAACCCTCCCCCAATCACGCTTCGTGAGCTCAAAATTGCTCTCACAGAGGAATGGGAGAATATTCCCCAAAATCGTATAAGGAACTTGGTGTACAGCATGCCAAACCGCGTAAACGCAGTAATGGAAGCACGAGGAGGAATACGAAGTATTAAAATTCAAGAAAATCGTAATAAAGTTCAAAAATTTCATGTTTCCTATTTTTGTTTTAAGGAGAGATCAGCAGTTTTTTTCTTTATGTAATGTTGTGTTAATAAAATGTATGGTGACTCATATTTTTTTTACTTTCATTTAAGGAGTATTACATTGTCTATTAAATTCAATTTATTGCATTAAGCTATCATTTTTAGTTTCCGAGATTTTTAACATTCTTTAAGTGACCCGGATTCATTGCTCTCGAGTGTATTTAACATAACCAGTGACCCACCCCTGCTTCGCACGGGAGCAATCTACTGATGCACATGTCAACATCCTAATGTTCATACGGTTAAAAAAATGCAATATGAAACTGCCTAGAAACTAGATGATCCCAAATTATACAGTAAAAAAATATCGTTCTGATCATCGCCGTGTGAACGGGCCTTACATAACATAAAACAAAAGTGGTATATTTCGTTAAACTGGATATATTAAAAAAATGGTGAGTCCTTCTCCATTTGTGGATTTTGGACGTCCAAATACGTTTATTAATTCAATTCATAAATTAATATCAATAATCACAGTCCCGCATAGCCGAGGAAAGGTCATTGACCTCTGTCAGTCATGGCGCCACGCCGCGCGCCGTTAACCATAATTATTTTGCTACGCGTAATTTTAAATCTGTTAAATCTTATAAAGTTTTTTTTATGAAATTCTGAAAGATAAAAATGGTTACTGTGATGACCTCATTAGAACATAGACATATGCTATAGCGGACTTTTCTGTTAATTTTGTTAACATGTGAAATCCAGTAGAACATAACTTTTATCTATCTGTAACGATTTAGTCAGCGCACGCCATGTAAGCGCTCAAAAAAGTGCCTAATTTACGTTTAATAGGTACTTATAAAAGAATACATTCTTTAAATAATGTTGAAAACCTCGTCAAAATCTGTTGAGTATTTTAAAAGAACAACACGGACAAACAGACAAACGCGAAAAGCGACTATTTTTTTATAATATTTAGAGATATTAATCCTCCAGATAGATTTTTCTTTTATTTTTCCCTGCAGGCCTAACATGACACACACGACAATTACTCGCTCTCGCGTGAGTAATTTTTGTCTATTTCGGTCACTTTCTCGTTTTCTGACAGCGCTACCGTACAAAATAGTCGACTCCTTCTGTCAAAATTGATGTTTTCTCTACAAACCCTAACATGGCACCTTAGTTATCTCGATTTTTGACAATTCAACACGAGATAATCTCCGATTTTTCTATCATTTAGTCGTATTTACTCGTCGTCGATTTTGACGACGAGAAGAGTAGACAAAATTATGATACAAAAAAAAACTCCAAAATAACATGGCAGTTTCATAATTGTACTTATTTTAGTCATCATTTTATTTTACAATATATTAATAATGAAAATACTTAGTTTTAAACTACTATTTATATTGAAACGACGTGTTTTATATGGAATTTTTCGTTTTTTGTATGGAAAATATGAAAAAATATTACCTACATGTTGAGTGTTAGGGGTTTCATAAAGGGGGTCGAAATTTTCATTATTTTTGCGATAGGACACACCATTTTCGAGATATAGGCAAGAGAAAAGAAAAAAAGACAGTATTGTTCCGAGGTGTTGGTGTGAATTTTAGTTCATTTTTTAATCGTTATTAAATACTTAGATAATCAAAATTTTAGGTGAAGAACGTAAAATTCTGAACAGCAAAATTGCCATTTTCACTAAATTAATAGCTCAGAGCCGTCAAACTAAAATATAGTTAAGTTGTGTCACTTTAGTCTATTTCAGAATGGAAAATCGTCGGTTGACAAGAATAATCAAAATTTTGGTGATTTTTAGTCTAGTTTTGAGGCATTTGTGACAAGAGTATCGGCACCATTGAATGAATGAAACGGAATCTCAAGCCGATGTTGCTATCATAAAAATAATTTGTTTTGAATAACTTGCAACAACGGTTTCTCGTCGCGAGATATAGAAGTGTCAAAGTGCCATTTTCGAGATATCTCGTCATTTACGGTCATGTTAGGGATTAGAATGACGTCAGAATCGTAGAAAAATATCGACAAAACGAGAAAAAGAGCTTTCTCGAGCTTGTCATGTTAGCCCTGCTGGGCACATTCAAGTCAATGAAAGACATACCCAGTACCAAAATGGTAGCTTTAAAGTCGTTACATAGTACTCACACATGTGCTATGCAATTATACAATGCTAAGAGATTGAATTTATACAATGCAAATATAGTTTTTATTCAGCAGCTCCAACGATATTTTCAAATGCTAATCAATTAGTTTATGCGCCCTTGTGGAGCAGCCGTGCGCCGCAGCCGAGCGCCTTTGCCGCTGCGGTCTGCGATTGCGGTCGCCTTCGGAATTGTGATTTATCATAAATTTTTCTCCCCCAGGAATCGCCTCAGCCTCTCTAGCCATTGTAGGCCGCTTTGCAGTCAACATTTCATACAACATTTTTACTCACAATTACAACAATTACTCGCTCTCGCGTGAGTAATTTTTGTCTATTTCGGTCACTTTCTCGTTTTCTGACAGCGCTACCGTACAAAATAGTCGACTCCTTCTGTCAAAATTGATGTTTTCTCTACAAACCCTAACATGGCACCTTAGTTATCTCGATTTTTGACAATTCAACACGAGATAATCTCCGATTTTTCTATCATTTAGTCGTATTTACTCGTCGTCGATTTTGACGACGAGAAGAGTAGACAAAATTATGATACAAAAAAAAACTCCAAAATAACATGGCAGTTTCATAATTGTACTTATTTTAGTCATCATTTTATTTTACAATATATTAATAATGAAAATACTTAGTTTTAAACTACTATTTATATTGAAACGACGTGTTTTATATGGAATTTTTCGTTTTTTGTATGGAAAATATGAAAAAATATTACCTACATGTTGAGTGTTAGGGGTTTCATAAAGGGGGTCGAAATTTTCATTATTTTTGCGATAGGACACACCATTTTCGAGATATAGGCAAGAGAAAAGAAAAAAAGACAGTATTGTTCCGAGGTGTTGGTGTGAATTTTAGTTCATTTTTTAATCGTTATTAAATACTTAGATAATCAAAATTTTAGGTGAAGAACGTAAAATTCTGAACAGCAAAATTGCCATTTTCACTAAATTAATAGCTCAGAGCCGTCAAACTAAAATATAGTTAAGTTGTGTCACTTTAGTCTATTTCAGAATGGAAAATCGTCGGTTGACAAGAATAATCAAAATTTTGGTGATTTTTAGTCTAGTTTTGAGGCATTTGTGACAAGAGTATCGGCACCATTGAATGAATGAAACGGAATCTCAAGCCGATGTTGCTATCATAAAAATAATTTGTTTTGAATAACTTGCAACAACGGTTTCTCGTCGCGAGATATAGAAGTGTCAAAGTGCCATTTTCGAGATATCTCGTCATTTACGGTCATGTTAGGGATTAGAATGACGTCAGAATCGTAGAAAAATATCGACAAAACGAGAAAAAGAGCTTTCTCGAGCTTGTCATGTTAGCCCTGCTGGGCACATTCAAGTCAATGAAAGACATACCCAGTACCAAAATGGTAGCTTTAAAGTCGTTACATAGTACTCACACATGTGCTATGCAATTATACAATGCTAAGAGATTGAATTTATACAATGCAAATATAGTTTTTATTCAGCAGCTCCAACGATATTTTCAAATGCTAATCAATTAGTTTATGCGCCCTTGTGGAGCAGCCGTGCGCCGCAGCCGAGCGCCTTTGCCGCTGCGGTCTGCGATTGCGGTCGCCTTCGGAATTGTGATTTATCATAAATTTTTCTCCCCCAGGAATCGCCTCAGCCTCTCTAGCCATTGTAGGCCGCTTTGCAGTCAACATTTCATACAACATAGGAATGCAGTATGCAGCTGAGTTATTACCAACTGTGGTCAGGGCTCAAGGCATTGCTTTGATACACATCAGTGGCTATGTAGCTACTATTCTGACACCCTACATTGTTTATTTGGTAAGTGATAGTAGACTGTGATAGTAGATGGTGATAGTAATAGTAGCTGGTGATAGTAGATCGTCATAGAAGATATTATTGATAATAGATAGATGCTAGAAGGCAGGTTTGCATCTAAAAGTACAATATTGGAATACAAGACGCTGCTTACAGTAGTCAGGGCTCAAGGGATCACACTGATTTATATAAGTGACTATGTGGCTACTGTACTGACTGCCTCGTTGGTCTAGTGGTCGCATGCGTTACTGCTGAAAATGAGGTCCTGGGTTCGATTCCCTGGTTGGGCAAATTGTCACTGGGTTTTTCTTTCTGGAATTTCTCAGTAGCAGCCCGGAGCCTGGATTTGTGCTCGTTTGATGGCAATAGGCTCACCCCCTATTACATGGGACTTAAACATAACTGGCGAAATATGGGTGTACTACAGGTACACCTCGGCCCAACCCTTCGGGGAAACAAGGCGTGATGTTATGTTTATGTACTGACACCTCACATCGTTTATATGGTAAGTAATAGTAGATGGTGATAGTAGATGGTGATAGTAAATGATGATATTATAATATGATGATAGTAGATGGTGATAGTAGACGGTGATAGTAGATGATGATAATATGTAGATGGTGATAGTAGATAATGATAGTTAATGGTGATAGTAGATGGTGATATCGAGATATTTATCAGTGGTAGCCGTTTTTGATAGTCCAGGGTGAAAGTTAATTTTAACAATAATTTTATTTTGATATTGATAGTAGAATAATATAGTAATATTTTTTATGTATTTCAGGCCACCATAGCAAGAGAGATCCCGCTACTAATACTGGGCACTCTGGGCATATTTGGAGGTTGTCTATGCCTATTCCTACCCGAGTCTATGGGCAAAGAAATGCCACAAACTATCCAAGATGGCGAAAATTATGGACTTGACCAGAAGTTCTGGGATTTCCCGTGTTGTAATAGGTAAGTTTTGAAATTTGTATTGAGCATGAAATGCCACAAACTATCCAAGATGGCGAAAATTATGGACTTGACCAGAAGTTCTGGGATTTCCCGTGTTGTAATAGGTACCTAAGTTTTGATAAGTGTAGTGAGCATCATTTTAAAATATTGATTGGTCCATTTGCCCCCATTTTAGCTTCGTATAAGTTCCCACGTTAGTACCTACGTTTCCGTCAGTGGTGACCCAGTGAGCAGTGTGGCCCATTGGTAACAGCCGTGACCTAGGTCGAGGGTTCGAACCCAAGCTGGGACTTTTATCACCACTGGTCTCAAAATGAAGGAAAACATCGTGAGGCATGTCCTAGAACCAAAAATCGAAGACATGTGACATCCACCAACCCGCACTGGGCCCGCGTGGTGGGTCACGGCCCACTCCCTCTCACAGAGAGGAGACCTGTTTCCCAATAGGATCAGGCCAATGAGGCTAAGTTCCCGCCTTCCATAAAATATAGAGGGTGTAAAAAGACGTACCCATCCCAAAGCCGTCATCTACACCTTCTAAACCTCAAACTAAGTAGCTTTAT
Organism: Xanthia togata; assembly: GCA_963853775.1. NCBI lineage: Eukaryota > Metazoa > Arthropoda > Insecta > Lepidoptera > Noctuidae > Xanthia > Xanthia togata. The sequence goes on along the minus strand of OY970817.1, from coordinate 3,774,986 downwards.
ACAAAAATAATAGCTGGGAAACATCTTGTATTATTAACCGACTTCAAAAAACGGAGGAGGTTCCCAATTCGGTTGTATTTTTTTTTTATCTTTTATCTCATTACTTCTTCATTTATGACCCGATTTAAATACTTAATCCTTTTTTTATTTGAAAGGGTAAATACCTTAAGTGAACTTATATAAAATTGGTCAAGTTTTAACTAGTGTTTTTTGAGTTATCTTCAATAATACGTATTTTTTCTACTTAGTTTACTATCACTGTCTGTAAATTCCTGTCATTGTTATTCACATATCTAGCTAGTCGTGGTATCTGAATTTGTGTGGGGTAGGTGCCACTAGTGGTGGCAGCTACCCAACCAACCAAAGAAAAAACTACTGTAGCGGTTACACCGCCACATACTAACTACGCATCAAAGACATGACGTCACACAAATCCTGCATCGCGCAATTAGAGTTGACCGCGCGAACGACATAGATAAGACTATCCGAAATCAACAGTCGGGCAGTCGGCCCGCCAGACACAACACCCGTCTGGTTGGAGGACCCTCCCTTTTCTATGGTGGATGAGTGAACTTTACACCCTGTTCCTCATGCCTCTAAATTGGTGACCCCGAGTATGAACGTCAACGCAGCCTTCGTGCAACTACTTCAGCGTGACGTCATCATCATCACTCCCGCAAGCTTTCGTGAGGCGAGTCACACAGACAGCCAGCACCCTCGGCTTCAACGGGTATCTTGACCACCAGCATGCAGCGAACGCGCATTCCTGGTCATCACCCTCAGCCTCATCACCCCGACTCACTGGGGACTCAACGCAATCATCTCAATCAGCGCAATCACCGCTATCATCTCAATTACCGCAATCATCTCAATCAGCGCAATCACCGCTATCACCTCAATCACCTCAATCACCGCAATCACCTCAATCACCACAACCGCCGCAATCATCGCAGACAGTTCCGACTCACCGCGAACTGTGCGGCACCCGGTTCCGACTCACTGGAACCTTAGCTGGCACTGTGAAGCATCGCAAGATACAAGACTCAGCCCACTATCGACCTCCGGTCTCCGGAGGGGAGTGATGTAGCGGTTACACCGCCACATACTAACTACGCATCAAAGACATGACGTCACACAAATCCTGCATCGCGCAATTAGAGTTGACCGCGCGAACGACATAGATAAGACTATCCGAAATCAACAGTCGGGCAGTCGGCCCGCCAGACACAACACCCGTCTGGTTGGAGGACCCTCCCTTTTCTATGGTGGATGAGTGAACTTTACACCCTGTTCCTCATGCCTCTAAACTACAATGTGAAAAAATATTTTAAATTCGGACGTGCGTCGTTCGCTGGCAAAAAACGTTTTTTTTTTTAGTTTTTTTTTTTTCTTTTGTTGTAAAAATCGTTATATGGTGTGTAACAAAAATACAGTGACTCTTAAGATCTTCTGACTACGTTACACTTACTGATTAGCCCAGCAAGACGGGCCGCCGCGTACTTGTAGCTTCATACCTAGTAATCTGTGGTTTAGTTTAAAATGTTGAATAACGATTAATGCTTTGCAAAACTGACAGTCATTATGTGCCGTCTGACTCGATTCACTAATGTTTCGCCAAACCATTATTGACACATATTAAGTTTACAACCGTCCCAACGTTTCGTTATTCCGCAAATGTTTTATTTTATGCATTCGCTTTACAAATATTTATTTAAGAAATGCTTCTCTTTACAAATGTTTCGCATGATATTTAATCATTTATACCTACATTTTTCATTTAATATCTTTTGGAAAAATCACGTATATACTAAATATTATTTTATACCTAATAAATTTTCTATACCATTCACAGTGATCATGGTTTCAATTTCCATTTGGGTCAAATAATTTACAGGGAAGTATATTACGATTCAAACTTAAGAGGGAACAGGGGTTGCGAGGAATTTGAAAAATAGGTATTTGAAGAAACTATTGCCGTCGCGCTGCGCCCGAAAAACCGCGTTAAACCCCGTAAAGTGCGATAGGGACAACTGCAGCTCAGACCGATTATATCACAATTTTTTTTACGAAAACGACGTTTGGCATTCTCCTTTTTTCTCCTCGAAAACTAAGCCGATTTAATAATTTTTTACATTAAAATTTTAAGAAAGAGTATGTCATGTCTAGGTTCCTATTATTTTCTTTTATGCTAAAAACTTTTCCGAATTAGTCTAGTAGTCCTCTAATCACGGCGGTAAAAATGGGGCATTTTTGTAATTTTTGGAGGGTCATAGTTTCCTTACTTATTAATTGCTGAAAAAAAGGAAATGACAGGGACACGCCTATAGAGACCCTGATTTTATAAAAAAAAAATGACAGCTCTAGAGGCATTATTCAGGAAGAAAAACGGGGAATACGTTTGTATGGAGAATCGCGGGACCTGTTCCCTCTTAATGGCGGCTCGGAACATGAGGCATGTCGCTCCGCAGTAACGAATTCATGGGTCAGCGGGGGTGAGGGGTGCGGTATTGCGCAGCGAGCAGCTAACTTCCGAGTCGCCATTAAGTTTGAATCGAACTGTACTGAAGTTCTTTAACCTACAAAAGTATTTTTTTGCGATAATTCTAGTCGTTTTTTTTGTAAGGGGTCGCAGTTCTGACCTTAACCTAAACCTTTTTTGCGAGTAAAAATATTTAACCTAATCTAAATAGTTCGGTAGCCAACAATTTGTTTTTCTATTAGCACAAGTCGTTTCTGGTCGTATTTTTATATTTTTTTATAAAATATTTTTGCCTGTATTTCGTAATGCAATATATATAAAATGATTTAATTTCATCCGTTGTAGTATGAGATAACATGAACAAAAAATGAATTGTTTGTCAAATAATACGTTATTAAAAAAAACAATAATTGAAATAAATTATTTGACTTTTTTTGGCTAATTATTTTCTGGCAAACTTGTTGTTGTATAATGATGAAATAAAAAATCATGTTTTTGCCAATCGTTACTTGTCAAGTAAATATTTGTTTTTTTTTTTTTTTGTGAAATGACTGGACTCCGTCCGACTCACACTTGACCGGTGTTTATAAACAATAGCACATTTTTAATTACTTTCACACTCATAACGTGGGTTCGTTTGTAGGATGTTTTCTCTATTTAAATTACTGTTATGCATCTGCATCCGGTTAGACTGAAAGCTGACCCCACATATAGTTAGGAACAAGCTAAGTAGGCGATGATGAGTTAAACTTAAGTCTGATGTACTTTAATACTTGCAATTTTATTTTCTGTTATTACCATTAATTACTGGATTACTCGAGGAGCTCGTGGCTAAGTAATAACTGCCGCACGGGTCGATTCATCAGTTTAAGCTACGCTTGCCGGGGTTGGTCTGTGGATGGGTGACCATCTTTACATACCGAGACTCCTCCGTGCCTCGGAAAGCACGTTAAGCCGTTGGTCCCGGCTGTCATTCGTGGATCTTTGATAGTCGTTACGGGTCGTCAGAAGCCCGAAAATCTGACAACCAGTCTTACCAAGGGGTATCGTATTACCCAGTTACTGGGTTGTGGAGGTCAGATAGGCAGTCGCTCCATGTAAAATACTGGTATTCAGCTGCATCCGGTTACACTGGAAGCCGACCCCAATATAGTTGGGAAAAGGCTAGGCAGATTGATTGACAATTAATAATACTGGAGGACTTCCTCGTTGGTCTACGGATCACAAGCGCTACTGCTGAATATAAGGCTCTGTGTGTGTCAGGCAAAGTGTTATTGAGTTTTTCAATCTGGAATTTCTCAGTAGCGGTCGCAAAATAATAATATTAAGCTTTACTAACATAGTCGTAAGATGTCTGCATACTAAACCAATATGGATGTTACTTGTCCGAAATAAAGGTTAGGTATTTTATTTTATTTAGTAGCAGCCCGGAGTCTGAATGAACCCGGTTGATGGCAATAAACTCAAACTCAAAGCATTTATTTCAATTAAACCATTTACAGGCACTTTTGAACTGTCAAAGAGTCAGTCAGTTAGTCAGAAAGTTGAAGCTAGTTGAACGGGCAAGAAACTCCAAGGAAACTCTTTTAAATATAAAAACTACAAAATCCTGGGTACATTACTCTTGTTGATTCTATATGTGAGAACAATGTAAAAAAAAATATAAAAATCAAAAACAATTAAAAATAAGCCCTGGCAGATAAGAGATGACCAGTCTCAACTGACGGCGCCCGTTCACGAACATGACGCGTGGATCAGCACCATCCAGCTCAACCATTTTGTAGGAAACCGAATGATCCAACACACTCGCCACCATCAGCGAGACATTAAGTGAGCATGACATACTCTCAACTACCCTGCTCTTTCAAGTCAAAATACAACACAGTAAACGACTCCATGGTACTCACATTTACAAAAATTTAAAATAGAAAAGCGTCTAAGTTATACAAAACTAGTTTGCATTGTATTTAAAGAATTTTACCACCAAAAGAAAGAAAATCAATCAATATAAATAATAAACTTGCCATCTATTAAATGGTACTCAAACATAACTGGCGAAATGTGGGTGTACTATAGGAGAACCTCGTGCCTAACCCTTTGGGGAATACAGGTGGGCTTTGGGGTATTATGCTATGCTATAATATTAATATAATTTAAATTTGTTCTCAGGAAGAAGAACAAAATGAAGAAAGAAGAAACCCACTTTTGAAGACTTTTTTTAAAAGTATTTTCAATCATGTATTTGTTTATTAAATAAAAAATATATAAAAAATATCAGTTATCTTAATTACTTTCCTTTTATTTTGACCATACAATTAATATCATCACAGACGAGTACGTAGGTACTCGTCTGTGATGAGAAATGGAGACTGCGTATCGGTAAGCGTAGTGTGTGGAAGGCCCCCCACCTAGATCGACCAACGATCTTAAAAAGGTGGCTGCAGTACAGACTGGAAGGTGGACGATAAGGACAGCCTCGGGCCTATGTCCAACAGTGGACTCCAACAGGCTGAGTTGATTGATTATTCTTCTTTTCGTGTGGTTAGTGACTAACCTGTTGTCAGATTTTTAAAGCCGCCGTTAAGCCTCTGACTTGGCTTCACATGCCGTCGATATCTCTCAGGCATGTGAAGCCATGTCGGCATCTCATTTCCTTACGATGTTTTCCTTCACCGTTTTTGAAGCAAGTGATCATTATACAATACGCACATGAATCCGAAAAGTCAGAGGTGCGTGCCTTGGGTTCGAACTCGAGACCTATGACTTGGCAGTCCAACGGTCACACTACTACGCTATCACTGCTCTTCCTGCTGATTGATTAAATTAGCTCTAAACAACCAGAAACGGTAAAGGAAAACATCATGAGCTAACCAAAACTCAAAGCATTTAATTCAATTAAACCATTTACAGGCATTTTTTGAATTGTCAAGAAGTCCGTCAGTCAGAAATATGAAGCTAGTTGTCCTTTCCAAAGCGTAGTATGGAGAAGAACGGGCAAGAAACTCTTTTAATTTTTCCAAAATATTTGTTACATTTTAGGGGCATGAGGAACAGGGTGTAAAGGTCACTCATCCACCATAGAAAAGGGAGGATCCTCCAACCAGACGGGTGTTGTGTCTGGCGGGCCGACTGCCCGACTGTTGATGTCGGATAGTCTTTTATATGTTGTTCGCGCGGTAAACTCTAATTGCGCGATGCAGGATTTGTGTGACGTCATGTCTTTGATGCGTAGTTCGTATGTGGCGGTGTAACCGCTACATCACTCCCCTCCCGAGACCGGAGGTCGATAGTGGGCTGAGTCTTGTATCTTGCGATGCTTCACAGTGCCAGTGGAGGTTCCAGTGAGTCGACACCGGGTGCCGCATAGTTCGCGGTGAGTCGGGACTGTCTGCGGTGATTCCCCAGTGAGTCGGGGTGGCGCTGCGTCACGATCCAGTGAGTCGGATGTGGTATAGCGCCGGGTTGTGGCTGACTGCTAGCGTCGACCAGGAGAGGGTAGAATGAGCTCTGCTTGTGAGACCGGCCGAAGGTGCAGGTGCTGTGCCAAGGTTGCTGATGAGGCTGAGGGTGATGACCAGGAATGCGCATTCGCTGCATGCTGGTGGTCAGGATACCCGTTGAAGCCGAGGGTGCTGGCTGTCTGTGTGACTCGCCTCACGAAAGCTTGCGGGAGTGATGATGATGATGACGTCACGCTGAAGTAGTTGCACGAAGGCTGCGTTGACGTTCATACTCGGGGTCACCAATTTAGAGGCATGAGGAACAGGGTGTAAAGTTCACTCATCCACCATAGAAAAGGGAGGATCCTCCAACCAGACGGGTGTTGTGTCTGGCGGGCCGACTGCCCGACTGTTGATGTCGGATAGTCTTTTATATGTTGTTCGCGCGGTAAACTCTAATTGCGCGATGCAGGATTTGTGTGACGTCATGTCTTTGATGCGTAGTTCGTATGTGGCGGTGTAACGGCTACAACATCGTTAATGTTGAATTTATAATTGGACAATACTAACATCCGTGAAGTAAAAAACATCGTTTGGAAGTTAATATTATACTGAAATCCCCAACCTTTTTTTTTGGGTGGGAAAGTCATCGTGTCAGACTCTTACTGACTAAAACCCACCCGTGTTCCTACAGTTGCCTGTACATTGCCAGGAGCCACGGTATCCCTTTCGGACTTTCCCGCAACCCCGGCAGGCATCGGTCCCATCAGACCCCTTCAAATGCTGACTGATCTCTTAGAGGCGCGCGTGGAACACAACGCGCCGTCGACCTGGGCCTGGTCCTTACCGGACGGCGAGCTACCCATTGCTCACCGTCTGCAAGCCGGCGCTTACGATGGCCGGGAATCTGCTATCGATTCCCGACGCCCAGAGCGTCTCCTCCTGCGGTGGCTAGGGGCGTGAGGGTGCGTATTTTGCCTCTCTCTCACGCGTTCCGCCTCCTCCTTCGCGAGCATTACTGCTTCGCAGAAAGAGGTGACAGCCTCACATGGCCTCTCGCTCCGTACCATGGCCTGGACCAGGGCCGGACGCGAGAGATCCCAGCCACCGATCGCCTCCACGAGGACACGGCGGTGCTCTGCCCATGCCAGGCTGACCTCCACCGTATGCTCCACCGTGTCCTCTGGGCGATCCACGCAGTGATGACATCCAGGCGTTTCACCAGGAACCTCCCGAAACAATCGTGTCCGGTGAGGAACTGCGTCAGGCGGAAGGTGACGACGCCGTGGCGCCTGTCTAGCCACTCCTCAAAGAGGGGACTTATCGCCGCAATAGTGGCGTGCCCAACACTGGGTTGCGACAATAGCACTCTCCATGACGCCATGAGATCCCGCTGGAGCTTTGTCCGCTGTGCCACGATTTCTCGCAGCATCGGAGGCGAGCCCCGACTTTCGCCCCCTCGCACCACTCCCAAATGTGCGCGAGGACTATTGCCTCCAGATCCCATGGCGGCAATCTGGTAAGAAATCACCAACCTGTGTTTACTACCTGCAAGCCTGCATTATTTTTACGTCTCTTGAAATTTCACGGAGCCTGGGTTTTGAAGGCGTACGAGGGACGCAATTAGTGTATGCAAGATATTGTGAAAACGGTGGACTTTCTAGCCCATTCTTCTCCATACTAAAACTACCTTTTGGAAGGGGCGACTAGAATCAACTATTATTATTTTTTGTAACAAACGTTCAAATTGCTTTTTTTGTGCCTAATTGAAATAAATTATTTGACTTTGGACTGAAGTCAACTCACATAGGCCCGTTAGACGTTTTTAATTAAATAAGGCACCAACCGATGATTATGCCTTTAAGCCTCCGGTTGGTGTAGAACTAAATTTCAGGATAAGTAAACAAAACATTTGGGCTATGGGTTTGGGTGGCTATAGTGGATTAGGTACCTAGAACTATGAAAGGACTATGGCCTCTGCCTGATCAATGTTTTATTGTACACGAAAATAATGGCAGGGGGTGACTTGCACACTCAATACTGGGCCCCAGTAAACTGTCGCTAGCACACAGTGACGTAGCGACAAGGGGCAACATATCCTGAGATGCTTGAGGAGTGGAGAGGTATTTTACGGCTATCAGGATAATCCCGAAAGTACGGTAAAAATCCCAAAATTCCTTATCAGCATCTTACTGGAATACTTCCTTCCTCCGAGCACGTTAGCTTAAGAAAGAGGTGGGACCTATCTTCCCCCGTCAGTTTTCACTCAGCCCGGCCAATAAAGGCAAGCCAGGGATGAGGAACAAGACTTCTTCGACCCGGGAGATAAACGTGGGGTCGATACAACTGCCCAACAGCTCGTCACATGCTGTCCTCCGGGTTTCTGTATCTCGCTTGGTCTAACACACATTAGCAAACTAAACTCTATTAGCACAGATCTAGAGTTCAGAGTGCGCTAGCCCCACCACGTCAACGTAGAGATACAGCGGTGGGTGAAAACCGGCTACCACCCGAAACCGGGACTGTCAACTACGCTTATCGTCTTTTATCTCAACAAATAAAGACAAAAACTGAGCGTAGCCGTAAACATTAAAATTGTTTAAAAAGAAATTAATAAAAAATGTGAACTATAATGAATATCCGAACTCGATACGAAGGTAAACGTAAATATTGTGATTTCGAGAAGTAGGGCTGTCGATAATTCTGAAATAAAGTATCGATACTTTTGTAAACATTCAAGGGAAATGGGAAAAAAGCATTAAAATTCTTTTTATTTTTTTTCGCTAACCTTAATAAAACGGCAGAAGCTTGGTGCACGGTTCCAATACTTGGTGGTTTCCCATGGAGAAGACCCGACAAGAAACTCTAAAGTTACTCTTTTAAAAGATTATTTTGAAAACTGGCGATGAAAAAACATTGCTACCAAATCACTGAACTTGGCAATGAATTAGTTATCACAGTAACTTGATCATCAGAATAATCATTCCATTAAAGTCCATTAAAATCTGCCAAACCTTTTTCCAACTATGTTAAGGTCGGCTTCAAGTCTAAGTGGATGCAGCTGAATACCAGTATTTTACATGGAGCGACTGCCTATCTGACCTCCACAACCCAGTTACTGGATAACACGATACCCCTGGGTAAGACTGGTTTTCAGACTTTTGGGCTTCTAACTACCCGTAACCACTGTCTAAGATCTATGAATGACCAACGGCTTAACGAGCTCTCCGAGGCACGGAGGAGTCTCCATAATGGATGATCCACGAATCGAACGTGACAAGCGTAGCTTAACCCGTCGATCGACCCGTGTGGCTGTTATCATTTAGCCACGAGCCCCTCTGTTATACTAAGTCCATATAAAGACCATTTAAAATTAGTCATCAGAAGGTGCTGAATTAAAGTGTTCGACTAGAAAAAAACCTAAAATTAAAAAAAATATTGTTTATCTAATATACTAATACTTTTAAACTAATACTCAAAGTCAAATCATTTATTTCAAAATAGCCCTTGTATGGCACTTTTGAACGTAAAAACTAATATACTAATTACTAATATTACTAATATAAATTATATAAATATAATTAAGAATTAATATAATATTATAAAGAGGTTTTTTTTTTGTTTGTTTGTAGGGGGTAATCTCCGGAACTACCAGTCGAATTTGAAAAGTTCTTTTTGCATTATACTTGAGGAAAGTTATAGGCTCGCGGACGAAGTCACGGGCACGAGCTAGTATGATAATATGATGACAAAGTTTTTTTCTAATTAAACCAACCACTACCTTTAAACACTACTGGACGGGTGTCTGAAATCCATGTGGTTATTTCCTCAAAATACCATTTCAGACACTTTTCTACATAGTCCTCACATGATCTGACTAAGATTACGCTGGACTTTAAATGAGACTGCGACCTCTGAGTTTGTTTCGATCTTTCTTCTCAGAGTAGTCGTATAAAAAACACCGAACTCATATAGTTTTCGTATTGTTGACGGGTAAAAAAAAGTGTTTGTACAAACTTACTTAGAGAAATAAAAACGTTTATCAAATTATCCACCAAAAACCCTTTATCGATATAAAACTGCACAAATCCCATCACTAAACCAACGGAAATTTACAAACAAAACCAATCGAATTTTACTGAAAACACATAGGTGGAATTCTTTTCATTGACCAGCCAGTTCCAGACAAGCTATGTACTGACTATGTTGACCAAAATTATAACCTTGATCGTGCTGACCGGAGCTGTTTGGGGCAATATTTTGGGAAACCAGTTGAACTATCAGAAGCCGAGGTTGGAGCGAAATAACATAATCAATAAGGGAGTTTGGGTTCGAAATAAATTGCAGGAGAAATTGTTCGACAAGGCGAGCACTGGGGACTTCATTTTTAGGGAGAATTCTGCGGATGTGGATGTGGATAACTTACTGCAGAATAATTTTGACCCATTCGGCACTAATTACATGGAAGAAACTCCTAGTGTATCTAATTACATTAAGAGGGCCAAGAGGGCGATACGGCGTGAGTATTTTATTTTAAATTATTTATTGTATTCTTATATATATTTTCCTTCAGCTTCTACCAAGAGGGGTTCTCGGTACAAAAATTTAATATTAAAACAAAGAAAATAAATACTATTCTAATCCTAACTATAATAATTATAAATGCGAAAGTAAGTTTGTTTGTTTGTTACGCTTTCACGCTAAAACGGCTGGACGGATTTGGATGAAATTTGGCACATGGATAGACCATGAACTGGACTAGGACATAGTATACTTTTTATCCCGATATTCCTACGGGATCTAGACTTATGCGAGTGAAACCGCGGGGCTTAGCTAGTAATTATAATATTTTAAGAATATATATATACAGGATGGCACAGGCGGTGAGTACAAGTTTTTTTAAAATGTATGAATGCAATTTTTCTTGTTACTAAAATCGATGAAATGGTTCCTAAGAAGAGATCTTCGTATGTCTTATAGTTTCAGACTTTCCCGTGCTGACCGCTAAATGTGACACCCTGTATATATATATATATATTTTCCCCCAAATTGTTATTTTCGTGTTTGTTTTTTTCTCTTTGCTTGCGTCATATTGTACCGCAAATAAATGTCTTTTCTGCTTTTTTTTCTAATGGAAAAGTAACATATAATTATATTATTATTGTTTAAAAAAAGGTAATATTTATGAATAAGGAATGATATTATATTATGAATTATGATTGCATGCATATGAAAAAAAAGAAAGGAGATATCTTTTTTTTTTCTTTTCTAATGGAAAAGTAACATAATATGACGGCACGTTTGGCGCAGTGGTTAAGTAATTGACTGCTGCGCTGCATGTCGCGGGTTCGATCCCCGCACGGAACAAATATTTGTATGACCTACAATTAGTTGTTCCGGGTCTGGCTGTTTGTGTATGTGAGTTTAAATGTTTGTAAACGCATCCACGATACAGGAGAAATTCCTAGTGGGGCAACGATTAAAAAAAAAATAAAAAAAAATATTATTGTTTAAAAAAATGGTAATAATTATGAATAAGGAATGATATTATATTATGAATTATGATTGCATGCAGTTTTTTATAATTATTATTGTAATTCAAAAAGCAAGAAATAAAATACTATTTTATTTTATTTATAACTAGATGTTGACCGCGACTTTGTTTCCGATCCAGGATGAAAATCCGTTCATCCGTTTTAGCGTGAAAGCGTAACAAACAAACACTTTCGCACTTTCGCATTTATAATATTAGTTAGGATTAGGATATCTATTTACTTTTACTTTTCTACTTCTATCTTCTTTCAATTATCTACTCTTCATTTAATCGACTTGTAGTATCTATCTATATATATAAAAGCGAAAGGTCACTCACTCACTCACTCATTCATTCATCACGAAATAACGAAAATCGCTTGACGTATAAAGATGATATTTGGCAGGAAGGTAGTGACTACTCTACTAATCTTGCTAAGGCTGACTTTACCAACGTCAGATGCGAGGAATCATTTTGAATTTGTTTTTCCATACAACTAAATATGTCAGACGTCAGTTTTATTCCACGGAGAGTAAACATCTGGCGTTGGTTAAAATCAGCCCTACTCTTTAACCCTTTTCCCTTATTTCTCTCCTATATTATAATCATACTTCCTACTAATACACTCGAGAGCAATGAATCCGGGTCACTTAAAGAATCCTAAAAATCTCGGAAACTAAAAATGCTAGGTTAATGCAATAAATTGTATTTAATAGACAATGTAATACTCCTTAAATGAAGGTATTAAAACTTCTTAGTTATTGTAAAGTTATATCATAAAAAAATCCAATTTGAAAAAGGGCCACTTTCGAAGATGGAACTACGAAATTACAGCATTTGGTTTTGCTTTTGTTTGTAATCTGTCATTTATGTGGGTACATAAACCATGTTGATAGTGCTCTATATTCATTATTCAAGCTGAAATTATGTCGCTTACGCCTGAAGAATGCACCAGAATACTTACAATGCTGGAAACCGGCCGGAGTCAGCGCGATACAGCCAGGACTGTCGGTGTGTCGCTGTCAACAGTACAAAGAGTTCTCCGACGTTACGAAGAAACTGGTTCTAACCTACGCAGACCAGGAACGGGCAGAACCAGGTGTACCACAGCACGAGAAGACCGATACTTGGTGAACACCATGCTTCGAAATCGCTTTCTTACAGGAACTGAACTCACAAATCAGTTTCGACGCCTCGGAGGAAGTAACCCAAGTGCATGGACAGTAAGACGTCGGCTTGCTGAATCTAACTTAAAACCCCTTAGACCTGCAAACGGCCCTAAACTGGAGCGTGGGCATCGTATTTCAAGACTAAGATATGCCCAGAGCCACGTAAATTGGAGTATTGAAGATTGGTCAAAAGTTATGTTCTCCGACGAATCAAAATTTATGCTCTACAAGCACGATGGAAGACACAGAGTGTATCGAAGACCAGGGGAAAGATTCAAGCAAGCATGCATCGAAGAAAAAGTAGCCTACGGTGGTGGGTCTGTACTTGTGTGGGCCGGAATTTCTTCTGAAAGTCGCACAGAGCTGGTGATCATAGAAAATGGCTCTTTAACTAGCGAAAGATATGTGGAAGAAATCCTCAATGATCACGTTGGTCCATTTATGGTCAATTTAGGTGAGGATGCTATATTTATGCATGACAATGCCCGACCTCATACAGGTAGGATTGTGAATGACTACCTTCAAGAGATGAACATTACTCGTATGGAGTGGCCAGCGCGCAGCCCGGATATCAACCCGATCGAGCATGCTTGGGACGAGCTAGGCAGATGCGTAAAACAACGAAACCCTCCCCCAATCACGCTTCGTGAGCTCAAAATTGCTCTCACAGAGGAATGGGAGAATATTCCCCAAAATCGTATAAGGAACTTGGTGTACAGCATGCCAAACCGCGTAATTGCAGTAATGGAAGCACGAGGAGGCAATACGAAGTATTAAAATTCAAGAAAATCGTAATAAAGTTCAAAAATTTCAAGTTTCCTATTTTTGTTTTAAGGAGAGATCAGCAGTTTTTTTCTTTATGTAATTTTGTGTTAATAAAATGTATGGTGACTCATATTTTTTTTACTTTCATTTAAGGAGTATTACATTGTCTATTAAATACAATTTATTGCATTAACCTATCATTTTTAGTTTCCGAGATTTTTAACATTCTTTAAGTGACCCGGATTCATTGCTCTCGAGTGTATATAGCAATAATATAAAGAGAGAGAGCGAATTGTGTGTGTTTGCCTAATCTCCGGACCCCCACACCTCTTCACCAAGCCTATGTCCACCGTCAAGGTGGACATAGGCTATAATACATCTATAAAAAATAAGTACTTATTATTACAAATTAAATACTATCTTGAATGAATGCAAGCCTAGTACTTTTTAGGTTACTACTCAGAACTTGTGCACTACGTGTCATGAACAGAATACCGTCTTCAGATGTAAATTGCACCCGTGCGAAGCTGGGGCGGGTCACTCGTAATATTATAAATTTGAAGGACTGTGAGTTTCAAACACGGCTACGAGCTACTCACTCAGGCAACACGCATGTTGCAACAACAATAGGGATGATGCCTGAGTCAAAAAAAAGAAATTCTATTTAGTCCGTCAGTCAGATAATAAAAAAATATTAGACACGTATTTTTTGCTTTATCATATTAATAAAAAATGAATTAGATACAACGCATTAAAGTTAGGAAGTGGGGGTTAATATGTCACAAGTATGTATAAAATCTACATACAAATGACGTCATGGCACATTTTAACTCAATGTATCGCCGTAATCTTTTCATAACGTAAAAAAAGAAAAAATACGTGTACGTTATTTTTTCATAGTCTTGATTGACGGACATAAAACATTTTTTTGTCATCATCCCTATTGTGGAAAAAAAGAAATAAAAGAGGTTTAGTGACTTGAGGAGTCACGAGCGGAAACATGTGACGCGCGCATGTCACGCTGCAAGTCATATTGCTCGAGGCCATAAACAGGGCCTTAAAGGCTACACAAAATTCTATGGACACACGGATGTATACCTTGCTAGACCTGGATTAAGATATAGGATACTTTTTATCTCAGTAGTACGTTTCCGTGGAAAAATATTCAACCTCCCCGCAAAGCAAATTCTAATCAAATATTATTATTACAGGGATACGAGAACAGCGACTTAGGAAGAGTATAAAGAACTGCATCGGTAAAGGATGCAAAACTTTTATCATTGAAGAAACAGAAGAAGTAAGGAAGAACCCCGGCAAACAAGATGACAAAGATGATACCTCAGTGTTCAACGACTACCCTTACGAGGTCGCTATTTTACTGAACAATAATAAAAGAGAGATAAACATACCTAAAAATGATACAATAACCCTCGAAAATGACATTAATGAGAACAGTAACAATTTAAGCAAAATTAACGACATTACTCAAAAGCTTGAAAGAAGTAAGAAATACGATTTTGAAAGTGAAATAATCAAAAAATTTGAATTTGACGAAGACATCATGAATAGGACTCAGGTAAATAATGAACACAGTGAAAGTAAAGCTATCGATAGAAATATTTTAAATAAAGATAATACTGTTTGGCATCAAAACGCACCGATTCCTGATGTAAATGTCTACAAAGTGGTTCCTAAAGAACCTCACAAGAGTAAAGCAGTTACTGAAAGAGGTCTAATTAAGGTTATATCAATGCTAACAAAGACTTTCAAGAAGATAATGAAACAACACAATGAGATGAAAGATATTCGTGAACGAATAACCGATGTGAATGATAAATTTCTCAAAAACGCAGATGCGATCACGACGAAATTCCAAGATTTCGATGTTAAATATTTATACTTGTTGAAATTCTATGAGAAACTAAAAAATTTTGACGCAAGACTTGCCACCAAACAGGAATATTTTAAAAACAAAGAAAGGGAAATGGCAAATAATTTTAAAGAATTCGAAAATCAGCAGAAGAAATTCTTACAACAGCAGCGACAGTTCTATAATATACAGAAGTTAATGCTTGCACAGAACGGAAAGATTAACGCCAAGCAAAACGTGATAGCAAAGACGCAGAGCGAAATATCACACAGACAGAACAATTTCGCTAGAATACTGAAGAAGGCTAAGCAACTTTACTTAGAGACGAGAAACCCGACAACCAAACTAAGTTCAAATTTAATAAAACCACTTAACAATCTCAAACCAGCTGTGCCTAAAGCACAGATAAGTACCACGACCCCATCGACCGAATCAGTCAAAATAAACCTTTTTTCAGTACCAACCTCCAACAAAATCGAAAATCAAGACGATATGATAGTAAAAGAAAAAGACGACCAGACGATAGACGATTTAGTTTACAAATACTACTTCAATAACACATTCATTGATAATATAATGAAGAACAACGTTCTGACAAGTTTTATAGGTATCTCTAACAGTCCCGGCATACCTCAAAATGTAAAAAACAAAAGAAATGAATTAGAAACTACAATTTTACTCCCGGTTAATGAGAACAATGATACAGAAGCTATAGAAAGTAAGAATAGAGAGAGAAGATGGATCAACCATCATTCCAGAAAAAGGGGTAAAAGACGAGAACGTGGCAAAGGAGGAGTAGCAACTGTAATAATCGTTACAGATGCTAAAGCTAATAAAAATAAAGCTGTTAACAATGTTCCAGTAGTCGAAGAAACTCCAATGGTAAAGAATGAAGAAGATATAAACATCCAAAACGATCCTTTTTTAAGTATGGCGACGAATTTTTGCAATGAAATTCGTCAAAATGTAAACTCGCAAATGTTAAGATGGTGTGTTGAAAAGGCTTTGAGGAGGCTACAGTTTCTGGGTGAGTGATTTGTTATACCTACATATAAAGTTTAATACTACACACAAATGTACATAGGCGGGCTTAATGTACCTATTATTTATCATGTTACCAAAAATCTGGATATAATTCCTAGTGTGTATTCAATTTGAAAGTTGGTATGAGTATTTTTTTTTAAACAGATTCTGTTTTACAATCACCGCTTTTGTTTTTATGAAAACAATTCAAAATGAGCTATTTTATAGAATAGCTAGAAGTTTTATTGCAACTGATGACATCATTTTGATGATGATCATATACTGTATATTCTTCAAACCAACTCTCTCATATGTATGCAACATAAACCTAAACCCTCATTCAACATTTCAGATATGAACAATATACCGACGTTAGCAATAGAAGTACCAACGGCCACAGTTCCAACAACCTCACCACGGAGAGCACATAAACTCAATGGGCATACTAAACTAAAACCACAAGAAAATACTAAATTAGAATCGTTAATTACTAAATTATATACTGAAGCGGCTATAGAACTGAACACTGTGAAAACGGAACCGTCTACTGCTAGTAATAAGACTGAAATTACAGTTACTGGTGAGAAATCTTTTGTTTCTGCAATTAATTTGACTTCTAAATCAGACGATTTTACATTAAGAGGGTTATGGAGATCAGATATGTAGTCGCTCTATAGATAAGCGTAAGCATAATCAGCCTATAATTTTCTCACTGTTAGGACACAGGCCTCTTCTCTGTGAGAGGAATTATCCTATCTATCACATGTCTTCGAAATTTTAGGTCTAGAAGATGCCATGTTTTTTGTTTTCCTTCGTTGTTTTGAGATCAATGGCACCTTTACATACCGGTGCTCCTCCGTGCCTCGGAAAACACGTTAAGCCGTTGGTCCTGGATGTCATTCGTCGATCTTTGACCGTCGTTACGGGTCGTCAGAAGCCCGAAAGTCTGACAACTACTCTTACTAAGGCGTGTTGTATTACCCAGTTGCTGGGTTGTGGAGATCAGATAGGCAGTCCGCTCCATGTAAAATACTTGTAATCAGCTGCATCCGGTTAGACTGGAAGCCGACCAACATAGTTGGGAAAAGGCTAGGCGAAATAATTTACACAGTTACTCGTATAAGTTGCTTGCTTGGGTTTGAACCCACGACCTGCAACTCGTTGGCGATTACCACTGGCCGGCCAGTGCTCTCGTAAATGACTGGTATTCAGCTGCCTCCGGTTAGACTGGAAACCGACTCCAACCTAGTTGGGAACAAGTTAGGCAGACGATGAAAGATCCAAAAATTCTCCTAAGCAGTGACAGAAGAAAGTGTTAGTCTGAGCTCCTGCCTGGGTTCGACTCCCAAGTCGGGCAAAGTGTTATTGGGTCCTATCCGGAATTTCTTAGTAGCACGGAAATCACATGAACACAAAGGGCATATTAAGCTAAAACCAAAAGAAAATACTAAATTAGAATTGATTTCGTGTGCCCGGTTGATATCAATAGGCTCGCCCCCTGTTACATAGTCCTAAAGACCGTATTTCGGCCACGGCGGCTAAACTCAAGGGAGACTAGCCTTCGGCGCGGGAGATATTATATGTAGTGTACAAGTGTGTGCGCAGACACAGGTGCACTCTCTCTTCCCTCACTCTCATAGTCCGATGGAACGGCAATCCGACACGACCGGAGAAAGATCAGGCGCAGGACCAACGGCTTAACGTGCTTTCCGAGGCACGGGGGTAAACAACTTCCAAACTCCGGGCTGTTACTAAGAAATTCCTAATGGAAAAACCCAATAGCACTTTACCCGACTTGGGGATCGAACCCAGGACACGCTCAGCAGTCGCGCTTGCAACCACGAGACCGCGTCTCGTTCGTAGCTCACCCCCTATTACATGGAACCTAAAAACATTACAAGCAAAATGTGGGTTTACTATAGGTAGTTATGCATAGGTACCAGATATTAGTTCTCATAGTAGTGAATCACTCGACACCCCAAGCTGTTTCTAACCTCTTGTATTTAGTTAATAGTCATGTCACCGATTGCAGTTATTTGTCATCTCTTTCGACACGACACCTTTTTCTAACATTTAAGTTAACGTTAACTTAAAACTAACCTGGTGGTCCATTCCAGAAATATTGAATGGTGCTGCATTCCATACATACAAAAAAAAAACAGATAATATATATTATTATTTATTAATAGATTAACTTCTTTTTATAAAATATGTACCAATAGTTCGTAAGCCATTCCGCCTGCATCGCTCTAACCGAGTACACCTCCTAATTACTGATATCGTAATGAAAGTTTAAAACTGCCGGTATTTGCCCAGAACATCAGGGAAACTGGGCGTGATGTCATGTCATGCCTTCTCTCTAACTCAGCCTTCTCATTATATCTTAGAAAGTATTTTGTATGTTCGGAAAAACTTAGGACTTTTCAAAATAAGAAGCGATTTCCATAATATAAATACACGTAGTAAACATGAAATTGTGATACCCAAATTTAGATTAGCAAAAACTAGTAAGTCATTTGTACAGTCTACAGTATTCGATTTTATAACAAGTTGCCAAAGTCGGTTACAGAACTTAGCGATGGAAAGTTCAAAACCCACATCAAACGTGTCTTTATCAAAAAAGCATAATATAAGATTAAAGACCACGTTGAAGACAAGGAAGTTTGGCAATAATTTCCTTCTGCACATGTAGCTTCCCTGGTACCTCATTAATGGCATTACTAAGTAAATGTCTAGTAACTGCTCCCAAATTAAGATGATTATTTAATTTTACCTTTTTATTTTCTTTTACATACTTCCTTGAAATAATGTTTTCGTTATTTGACATTATATGCCTTCAATATTCTATATTTTTTATCAAATTAGATTTGTAACAGCTGTAGTGGCAATCATGTCATTAGGTTTAAATAGGTTCTTATTTTTATTATTTTATTTTTCTTATATATATGTAGATTCTTTTCTTTTAGATTTTGTGAATGTGAGAACGTACCTATTAACACTGTAATTTGAAAACATTGTAAATACCATTTACTTTTCAAAGAGTAACCGTGGAGTTTCTTGCCGGCTCTTCTCCATAAGAATCGACCAATTGGAACCGTGCACCTAGCTTCTGACGTTTCATAAGTGCCCTTGTAGGTTTATGTGAAATAAAATATGTTTAATTTTGAATTATGTTATGTACTAATATTATGTACTTACTAAAAGAAAATCATAATTTTTAGGTTCTCCAAGCACGGAACCTCCGTCCTCATCAACCCTAGCAACCACGAAGTTGGCTCCAGTGGCACAAACTGAAAATGCAACAACCACATCGGACGCCAATGCATTTTTCCCAGGTACGTTACGTAAAGTTTACCTTATTGTCAAAGGTGTTAGGTACAAAATTGAATGTGTCTGCGCATATACAGTGTCAACTCTAATTATCTGGCGAAACTTCACGGACTTGATACATATCGATATAATACAAAAAAGAAACAGATTTTTTAAACTCATAACTGTACTTCTTGCTGTCGTTAACATGGTAATTAGAAAATCAGTTATTTTTTGTTTTATCGTTTCTAAGATATTGATGTCATGGCCAGATTTTAGAATTGATCATTTCATGAAATGGCCAGCTAACATTGGCCATATCGTTTAAACTTCAACGTTTAATGATATGTCAGTCGACGTTTGGCCATATCATTAATGTGGGCTATCCATGGTGTAAGGTGTAGTAAAAATAACCAAGTAACTGCGACCAACTTGGAAGTAGCGTTCGCTCAGCTCGCGCGCGGTTGCAGTTCTAACCTAACCTAACCCATTTAGTCTAGTCAGGGTGCCACATAAGCGACGTTAATTTTAAAAAATTTCAAACTAATTTTAAGTGCTATGTTGCATTTCACGCCGCGGCAGCAGCCGGCGAGCGCTACTTCCAAGTTGATCACTTTCCATAATATCATATTTGGAAACCCAATAAAAGTCCTTCTCTACCGATGGATAATCTAACTATTGAGAGAGCGAGAGGGCATGGGAGGCCGTCACCTCCTACGAAGCAGTAATGCTCGCGAAGGAGGAGGCGGAACGCGCGAGGGAGAGCCAAAATTCACGCCCTCACGCCCCTAGCCACCGCAGGAGGAGACGCCCTGGGCGTCGGGAATCGATAGCCGATTCCCGGCCTCCGTAGGCGCGGGCTTGCGAACGGTGAGCAATGGGTAGCTCACCATCCGGTAAGGACCAAGCCCGGGACGACGGCGCGTTGAGTTCCACGCGCGCCTCAAAGAGATGTCAGCGAGTGAAGGGGTCCGATGAGACCATTGCCTGCCGGGGTTGCGGGAAATTCCGAAAGGGATACCGTGGCCCCCTGGCATTGCACAGGCAATAGAAGGAACACGGGTGGGTTTTAGTCAGTAGGAGTCTGACACGCCCTCCCGCTCCGCCCAGAGCGGGAGAAGTTATTTCATGATTTACGAAAAAAAAAAAAAAAAAATTTACATGATCTTGCGCTAATGACTTACTTGAGTAAGTTTTCTAGACAGAACTCAAGAACTCAGGCCATGTCCTAACCAAAGCGATCGATTGCGTGAATACGCGAGCGTCACGTACATGTGTCACTCATTCCTTCAGAAAACCAAAAAGCGCCCTCTGACGGCCAGCCACGCGTTCGGGTTCGCCCTACAAACTGTACGCGACGGTCATGTTCGTGACGGCAATCGCTTTAAAGCCGTGTCCAGGTGACGAACGAGCACTGTGTTCGCTCTAGAAACCAACACCCGACAGATCAGCGCGAGCGCCAGCCCGAGTATTACATGTAATCCTCATAATGCGTCCACAACCAGAATTCTCGTTACATTACAAGATAAATTACAGTCACACTGCTTTATCCCCTTAGTGAATAATCTACTAATAAATTACACCCTCCGATGTCTTTAAAAAAAAGGAAGAAAATTTAAAACAAAAGAAAATTTATTGTAAGATCCCGTAGTAGTCGGCACCTTACACTCGTAGTTTAAGTAAGAAGTGGCAAGTAAGCCAGTTCTTGGAGTTAGGTGAGTTGACGCAAACACACACAGACTTGGTAACTCTAAAAGTTTATTAGAGTATAAATACCGATCACAACAAAGTGTAGGTTGGATGCTAATCCGCGATGTTCGATGTAAGTACGTAACTTGTCAACTACGTTAAAATTATATTAAACATTGTTTTAAATACTAAAGAGAAAAGTAGGTTGCTGCGTTTGCAGCCTGACGCTATGTACGTAAACCGTACATGCTCCCGAGGGCAAAAGGCGGGATGAGCATCCAGTACATAAAACAGTTTAAAAGTAAAAATCCCAGAACGTAAGTAATAAAAAGTATAAACAGTATAAGAGTAAACATTAGGTAAATGAGTAACTAAGTAATAAAAAATTAAACATGTACACATAAAAGCAGGATCAGTTTTACTGCTCCTCAAAGTGAAATAGTTGTTTCGGCCTCGCGTCGCTGTATAAAGGCTCCGGCGGCGCCGGCGGTGTTGAATGACGTATTTCTTGCAACTCGATTTCGACCTTGTTGTCGATTCCTGTAGGTTGTCTTGTAGGTGGCTTTTTAGTCTTTTGCCATAGTCTCCTAATCCAAATGTAGACAGCAAACGATGCAGCTCCTCCCAACAGCAAAGAAGTCACAGAGTAGAGATATATGTCGTGACTCGATATCTCTGTCCACTGTGGTAGTCTTTCCTGTTCTTTCTGCTGAATTATTTGCTTATCTATGTTTCTGATACTTATTGCAGATGTATCCAGTTCCGTCATATTCAGCTGTGCGTTTTTCCAACTTAGATCAAATAAATTGTTGATAGCGGTGTTAAGTGTAGGTACTTCAATATCCGCTTCCGTGTAAAACTTGCTTCCTAAGTAGTTGTAGGTGAATATGGTCGCATCTTTCTTTTGTAGTATGCATTTTGGTTTCAAGGCGATTACCCCAGTTCCGTTGATGACCGCTGGCGTAACTTGATCGCTACATATGACGCGCATCAGCTGTGTGTCGCACAATGTAAACAACCACCAGTTTGGTTTATGTAATTGGATCCATGTCTCTTTGCAAGTTACGTCTTTGATGACACAGGATAATGACGTTTGTTGGCTGAATACCTTGGCCTCGCAAGGTGCGTCCTTGTCTTGTAAGCTAAATACCGGCTGTCGTGAAATGCATGTGTACTCGTCTTCTCCGTAAGGTGTACATTGGCGCATGTCTTGCTCTTCCATAGTGATGTATGAATTTTTCACGAAGTTTATGGCTATGTAGTTAGAGTAAGGCTGAGCGATTTTCAACTGTCCTTGTTTCTGGAATGGTATAGGTATTACCCGGTATATTTTGTAGTCCTCGTCGCTCAAAAGTGGAATATGCAATTCGAAAAGTAGAAAGTTGTTTGTAATTCGAGCCTTGACATGAATTAGTTCGTAGATGTCACGAAAATCCTTTTGTATGTCCTTTATCGGTAAGGCTAGTCCCTGTGGTAGTTTTCCAGAGATGATGTTCAGCTGTTCTATTAGTTGAGATGCAGGAAACAAGTGTGTATCCAAATGACCTCGGTCAATGTTGGCGAGAGCATTCATTAGCATTTCTTGAATTCTATGTAAATCGCTCAAAATTAAAGTTGATGATAAAGCGGCAGAGTTCACGTCATTTGCTGTGTATAATATTTGCGCTCTGTTTTCAATTTTTGTGATGATGTTGCAAGTCTGATTTATGTAGGTTTGTATTGCGCGAAATTGTTTGTCCATGAATTCCGTATTGTTTTTTATTACGTTGTTTTCAGCTTCTATGATTAAAGTTTGATTCTTCATCAACTGTAATAGATAATTATCGTTGATTTGCAAGGTTTGGATATCCTTCTCGTACTTTTGTGCAAAGTCTTCATCCAAAACTCCGAAAAGTGTTCTGGCTAATTTTCCGATTCCATCGAAGTAGCCTCGTTTTTGTCGTGAATGCTGAGAAAGTAACATAGTGTTATAATTCTCAAGGTGATGCATTTCATGACGTAAGTGGTTGACAACTGCTTCGCATGGTGTAAACTCGTGCGCGATTCTTTGACAGAGTTTATCAATTTGGTTTATGTAGTTATTCATATTATTTGCTGCTTGCCAGTATGAGGTTAGGTTGTAATAGATCAGTAGTGTCCATTCATCATGTATTAGTTGCAGTTTTCCGGCTTCATCGAAATATATAGGTTGATTGTTGGTTATTGAGGTCACCTTATAATTATTTGTTACTGGTGACGATTGTGCGGTTCCTATCAGTCCTATCGCAGTTATAAGAGCTAATGTCAGGAAGCTGTGCTTGTTGGTTCCCGTGCTCCTTTTTCTTCTTTGGTTTTCTGTTATCTCTGTATCTTCTTCTCTTTTGTTGTTTGTTGTTTCTTCAGTAGTTTGCAGGTTTTCTTGCTGTGGTAGTACAGTTAGTTTGACAGTGGGTCGTTTTATCACTCCAGTTTTTGTTTTAAGGGTAGCCACTCGTACTAAACCATCCTTACCGGGATGGGTTTCCATTACTCGTCCCATGGCCCATTTACCAGGAGGTAAGTTTGTTTCTTTGATTAGTACGACATTGTTTGGTTTGAGGTTTTGTATAGTTTTGTTCCACTTGCTTCTAGACTGTAATGTATTTAGATAATCATTGGACCATGCCTTCCAGAATTGATCCAGCATGTGCTCCGTTAGTTGCCAACGTTTTCTCAGATCCATCTTTCTGTCGTCAGTCTCCGGTTGAGGTAATGACAACGTAGCACTGCCAGTTAGAAAGTGACCAGGAGTAAGAGTGCTGTAGAATTCCTCCGGATCTTCTGTTAGCGGACATATAGGCCGCGAGTTCAGACAGGCTTCTATTTTCGCTAATAATGTAGTAAATTCTTCCCAGGTTAGTTTTTGATCCCCGAGGACTCTCCGTAAGTGATGCTTTAATGATTTAACAGCTGCTTCAAATATCCCCCCCGCACTAGGCCAAGCAGGGGCATTGAAGTGCCATTGAATTTCCAATTTCCCAATCTCGTCATAAAACTCAGGAGAGAGTAGCTTTTTGAAGTTACTAAAATCCTCTCTCAGCACTTTGGATGCTCCAACGAAGTTCGTGCCGTTGTCTGAGTACATATGCGCGGGTGTTCCACGCCTCGCGCACATTCTTTGAAGGGCTGCAATGAATGCTTCTGTGCTTAGTTCTGAGACTAATTCGATATGTACAGCTTTCGTGGCCATACAAACGAAAACTGCGATATAAGCTTTTGAGGTCTTCACTCCTTTTCCTTTGTTCAATTTTACGTCTACGTGACCTGTAAAGTCAACACCAGTGTGAGTGAACGGACGACTTGGTGTTACTCTTTGTTTCGGAAGATCGGCCATTAGTTGAGCGTTGTCAGTAGAGTGGTAACGATGACATTTCACACAGCGTCGTATTCTTCCCTTTACCGCCCGATTTCCAGACACGATCCAGTATCGTTGCCTTATGTAAGTAAGGGTCAGGCGGGCTCCTCCATAAAGCGTCATCAAGTGTGCTTGGTCGATCAGTAGTTCAGTGAAGCGGCTGTTGTAGGGTACAACTGCAGGATTCTTCATATTTGCAGGAAGATCAGAGTGCTGTAGTCTTCCGCCTACTCGAATTATTCCCTTGTTATCCAGATAAGGCTTGAGTTTATAAATGCTGCTTTTAGGTGACACAGTTTTATTTTGTGTCAGCTGTTTGTGTTCTTGCGCAAATTCGCTTTGCTGAACATATTTTATTATATATTCTGCTGAGTGTTGTAGGTCAGTTGTTGTTAGGTATGTAGCGCTTGGTCGTGATTTTTGCTTTAGTGTTGCAAAATATCGCACAATTCGAGCAGTAACTCTTGTTACTGTTGTCAGCGAACTGTGGGTCTTCAGTAACTTGTAAATAATGTTTTCATTGTTGTAGGTTTTCGAACTGACGTCACTGGGTTCGACTTTGCATGCTTCGCTTGTAGTAAAGTGGCAATTCACGTTATGAGGTGTTTCTGATTCTGTGAAGTTTTTCAGATACATTGGTCCGTTCCACCATAAGTTGAAATTGACTACCTTGCTCGGTAGCAAGCCTCTCGAAGCGCAGTCAGCTGGATTA
This sequence comes from Xanthia togata, assembly GCA_963853775.1. NCBI lineage: Eukaryota > Metazoa > Arthropoda > Insecta > Lepidoptera > Noctuidae > Xanthia > Xanthia togata. The sequence continues at coordinate 3,749,624 of OY970817.1, read as the reverse complement.
AGTTCCGATCGTACATAACACCATTGTGAAGGTGGAATTATGTCTTTTATTTTTTCTACTCTGTTAGATACGTATCTTTCCCATCTTGAGAGGTCTCCCTGAATCCAAGCTAGGACCACCTTGGAGTCACACCAACCGTAAGCTGATATCTCATGCTTCGTTAGTGATTTCTTGACTTTTTCCATGAGTTGGGAGAGTAATAGTGCTCCGCATAGCTCAAGTCTGGGCAATGTAGTTTTATGAGTAATCGGCACCACCCTAGTCTTTGACACTAGTAATGTGATCCTTGGGTCGCCTTTTTCGTCGATTACTCGGCTGTATATGACGCAAGCGTATGCTTTTTCGCTTGCGTCGCAGAATCCATGTAGTTGGATAGTTTTCTGTGTACTGCCAATCCATCTGTGTATTTTAATGTTTTTAATTTGATGTAGTTCTTTGTTTTGGTGCCGCCATTCGTCTTGTAACTCAGTAGGTAGTTCAGCATCCCAGTTTGTTTTAGTTAGCCACACCCTTTGGAATAGTAGTTTAGCTGACACAGTTATAGGCGCCAGCCAACCCAAGGGGTCGTATAGTCTTGATATTTGTGACAGTAGTTTCCTTTTAGTTAGTGGTTCGTTGTTGTAGTCGTCTATAGACCAGTTGAATATGAAAACGTCATCTTTTGGATTCCAACTCAACCCTAACGTTTTCATTGATTCGTCGCCTTTAAAATCAAAAGTACTTTTCGATATTTGATCTTCGTCTAAGTGTTGTAAAAGCTCTGGATCATTGCTTGACCATTTTCGCAAATTCATTCCGCCTCCCTTCAGTAGTTTTATGATCGATGTTTGAATTTCTTTTGCTTGTGTTGTCGAGTTGTGGCCGCTGATTAGGTCGTCGACGTAAAACTGATTTAGCAGTATTTCAGCGGCTTTTGGGTATTTGTGGCCGTCATCGAAAGCAAGCTGTTTGAGTGTTCGCATTGCTAGCCATGGGGCACTTTTTGTCCCATATGTTAATGTTTGTAGTTGATATTCTTGTAGATGGGCTTTTGGTTGATTTCTCCATATGATCTTCTGTAGATGTTGTTGATCGGGATGACACCATATGGAACGGTACATTTTTTCTATGTCTGCTGTGTAGACATATTTATAGCCACGCCATTGTAATATCAATGCTTGGATGTCCTTTTGCAGATTAGGACCTTTTTCCATTACGTCATTGAGGCTACATCCACCCATGGTCTTCTGTGAAGCATTGAAAACTGCTCTTAATTTTGTTGTCGTAGATTGTTCTCTCAGTACTCCATGATGCGGTAAGAAGTTTGGATCTTTGGAGGATGTGGTGTTCGAAAGCTTCATATGACCTAAGTCGATGTATTCGCGAATGAAATCTTTGTACATTGATGCAAGTTTAGGTTTTCTGTTGAATTTCCTTTCCAGTTGTAGGAATTGAGAGATTGCAATCGGCTTTGAGTTTCCCAATTTTTCTGCATAACCAGGAATCAGTGGCATTTTCACAATGTATTTTCCGTCGCGATCTCTTTTAGTTGTCATTTTGTAGTAATTTTCGCACCAGTCGTCTTTAGATGTGTCTTCAGTGTTTTGTATGATGTCTTCAGTCTCCCAAAATCTCTTTAAGTCGTTCAGGTCGACAATAGCGACATGGCAGTTAAGCGTGGCGGTTTCTAGCTTGCCGCATAGAATCCATCCGAAACGGGTTTGCTGAGCTGTCGGTGTTTGAGCATCTCCCTTTAGGACCCCCTCTAGTATAGCTTGCGAATAGATATCCGCTCCCAGCAGCAAATCCACGCTCCTTGATAAGTTAAAATCAGGATCCGCTAGTTTCAGATCTTGTAGCTGAGGCCAATTTCCTTTATTAAATGTTTTGTTCGGTAAGTGGTTCGTGATCCTTTTCATTATTAGAGTGCTCACTGAAAATGCAAAGTCAGTGCATCGTGATTTACACTCCAGTTCTAGTTGTCCTTTACAATCTCCCGAAATGGTACCCACGCCGGAGATCGTAGCGTTCATCCTTTTTCTAGGTAGTTTAAGTCGTTGAGCTGCGTTCTCCGTGATGAGGTTTACTTGTGATCCTTGGTCAAGTAAAGCTCGCAACGTTATAAAGTCTCCTGTTAAAGTTTTTACTTGAAGTTCCACAGTGGTAAGTAAAATTTCCATAATGTCGTTGTTTGATACATGGTTCGAACTATGTTGATTAGTTGATGTTGAAGGTTGGTATTCCCGTTGTTGAGATCGTTGACCCATATTGTTCATATTATAACTTGATGACGGTTTTTGCGCTGAGTAGTGTAGCATCGTGTGATGTGGTTTATTGCACTCTTTGCAAGTTTTGTTCGACATGCATTCTGTGTCGCCATGCTTATACAAACAGTTTTTACATATTTGTAACTTCCTTACTGTGTCATTTCTATGCCGTGTGTCCATTTCAATGAACTTTGGACACTGCATGATCACGTGAAAACCGTCGCACAGAAGACATTTACCGAATGACGTATGGTATATTCTTGATGTTTCTTTTCTATGCTGTTCATATGATGGTTTATTGGAGTTGAATTTCGTTCTGTTGCTGAATGTTTGTTTATGTTGGTTTGATGCATCTTTTTGGTAACCCTTTGCTGCTTCTAACGCCATGAATTTCGTCTCCAAGAACCCTAAAAATTCACCCAGCTCCGGGACTTCCTTTGGATGCTCTACTTCTCTGGTGTACTCAGTGTAAGATATTGAGTCCAACTTCTGTGCCATCAAATACACGATTATTGGATCCCAGCTTGATGTATTTAGGCCGATGTTATGTAGGCCATTCATGCATTCGTTAATTACGTCATGCATTTTCTTCAAGACAGCCGCGTTAGCCTGCTGGATGGATGGTAACTGCATCAAAGTATTCATCAAGTTTGTAAATTGGAGTCTTTTGTTGTCGTATCGCTGACTAAGAATTTCCCAACATGTTTCATAGTTTTCAGCGCCGACCAAATGTTGAACTAATCGTTCGGGTTCTCCTCTAAGCTTAGATTTTAAGTGCTGCATCTTCTGCGCTTTCGAAGCGTTTGCATTGTTGTGAATTGTCTCCAAAAACATATCTTTGAACGTTATCCACTGACTGTAGTTTCCAGTGAATTCCGGTAGTTGAATCCTAGGTGCAAAGTTTTGGTAGTTTGCGCTTGTCCATAGTTTCGAGTTGAGAGATCTTTTCATAACATCGTATTGACGTTCTTTGTTGCCAAACAAGTCGTTGTATACTTCGTTTGACCCTTTCAGAGTAGCTTCAAGCTCCCAGTGACATTTCTCTACAGTGTCCCACTTGGTTTTTAGGACGCTTAGGTGATCCTCTAACTCCCATTTTTCAGTAATGGAGTCTATTTCTATCTTGGACATAACTCGTTCAAGTGCTTTAATGTGACATTCTTGTCGGTCAAGTAGTTCCTTAGTCTTGGTATCTACTCCCGTAGGATGAGGGATTACAACTTCAGCCTGTTTTCCTTCACAGGCCAACATCCGCTGCAGTATATCAGTCCTGGTAGTATCGTACATATGTTTTGTCTTTTCATAAATGTTCGCAGTAAAATATGGTGTTCCTTTGTCCTCTCGTTCAAGTAATACATTGTGTCTAGTGTTGAAGTCTTGCCAGAGATTTTCCAATGACCCTAACCTTTGTGTCAAGTACTCCTTTCCTTTTCGAGACGCGCTGTCCTTCTGGTAGTTAGAACAGAGACGTTTGATTGACTCGAAGACTTCGTTTTGTATAGTGATGTCGCTCATCTTGATGTAATCGATTAGTTAATCGAAAGTAGTAGCAATAGTAAGATGTAGTAGTAAAGTAGGTATTGAAGAACACGTAGTTTGGTGTCTTCTAGTTTGTAGGCGTCGGATTACACGCAGTTCACGTCGTAGTCCAGAAGCTGTAGTTGTAGTAGTAGTGTGTAGTAGATTGTAGTAGTTATTTATACGCTTGATTCACGAAGAAGTTCTATAGTATCCCCTCTTCGCTGCTTGCTCAGAGCTCTCCTTCTACGAATATGCGCGCCTTCTCAACTTGACTGGTGAGATCCGCTTGTGGAAGGCCAGCCAAGCCGATTCGCTGTCGTTTCCAGAGATACCCCAAACAGTGAAATGCTCGAAGGACCATTAAATGTAAGATCCCGTAGTAGTCGGCACCTTACACTCGTAGTTTAAGTAAGAAGTGGCAAGTAAGCCAGTTCTTGGAGTTAGGTGAGTTGACGCAAACACACACAGACTTGGTAACTCTAAAAGTTTATTAGAGTATAAATACCGATCACAACAAAGTGTAGGTTGGATGCTAATCCGCGATGTTCGATGTAAGTACGTAACTTGTCAACTACGTTAAAATTATATTAAACATTGTTTTAAATACTAAAGAGAAAAGTAGGTTGCTGCGTTTGCAGCCTGACGCTATGTACGTAAACCGTACATTTATATCGGGAAAAGAGTTGTCATTTTCAGGGAACTGTGTGATCTATAATTAATTAATTAATCATTTATTCCAGAATAAAACATTCCATTCATTGTTAGTAAATAGTACTCATAACTAAGTTGGTAAATTATTAGTTATTTATTTATTATTATTTACAATTCTGCTATTTCATATTATAGAGGGCAAAAAATATACGAGGTGTGGAAACGAGTCTGATGTCGAAAATATAATTTTTAGAATTTTTGACCGTTTGTCTGTTTGTCTGGATGTATGTTCCGGATTGGCGCTAAAACAGCTTTGTGTGAACGGAACTGCACACAGCTAGTTTATAACCTAGATGAACACTAACTGCTTGTCCACCGCACCATGAACGAGACGTCAACAAGAAACGAGATTACGCGGCCATTTTAAATACAGGCTGAATTTTTAGTCACCGTCCAAATTTTTTCTAGGCATTAGGTATGTTTTTATAAATTCACTAACTCCATTTTTGAACAAAAAAATATAAAATTTATTCATACATAAAATTTTCATATTAAATAATTATCTCGAAAGAATTATGTTCCGCTCTGCGTGGTACTTGTAAGTATAATAACTTTGTGATGTGATATCTCAATATTTTTGTATTGAGTGATACTCTAAGAAAAAACACGTATTCAATGATTTTCGCCAAAGATTAATATATCAAAATTTGGACGATGACTAAAAATTCAGGGTGTTATCTGTCGCTACTTCGACGTCGTCATCTCGTTCTCGTCCCGTTCACGGTGCAGTGGACAAACGGCCTTAGGGTACTTTTAATCCTGGTAGTACCTACGTTGTCGTGAAATATTTTCCGCCATTCACGCGAACGAAGCCCCGGGCATAGCTTCTTTGAATTCATAAATATACCTCTGTACCTCTTCACATACAGACAACGAACAATTGGATATTTTCCTTCATCACCAGTCAATTGAGCCAGGGCTTTTATTTTTCTAATTATTATTTCCTTTTTCAGACAATGAAGAGCTCGAATCAAATTTAAAACAATATGGTAAGTGTATTTCATTCAAATTCTTCGCAATTACGAGACGGAAGGTTGGCGTCCCACGCTGCGTGATGCAGACGGACGCGGACCAGCCCGCACCGAGGCACCATAGGAAGAGTATCGTCCGTGGTAGCGCAGACACGTCTATCGCAGTGCGTCCGATCCGCGGCCAGTCGGTAACTTCAAAGGTGCGAGCTTCTCTTTCACATTGCATTTCGGAATGACAAAACGGATCCAATCTGCGTCTGCTCTGCGTCCGTCCGCAGTATCACGGACCGTGAGATGAGCCTTGGTGTGCAGTGCGTGGCTGTCCGTGGTCATCGGCCGTGCGGGCTGGTCCGCGTCGGTCCGCAATATTGCACTTTAAGATTTCAAAATATAGGTCAAAATTCGAGATGTTCAATTTTTTTTTTCTTGTTCAGATATGAAGCCCGATCTTGAAGGAAACGTGTACTTCGATGGAAGTATTCATACCAGTAATATACGTAAGATTTAAATATTTTTCATGTAATTTTCTGTTCCACTGTTATTAATTTTTGTCTTTAATCTAACCACCCGTTAATACCCAATTCCTATTTCTTACGGACCGTTGTAACTACTAACTAACACTTGTAAGTAACTCATTTGCGCACCGACTTTTTGCCAAAGAATGGGCGGGTCGCGCGCTTATTTAGGTATTTCCTTCGTATTATTAAAACAAATAGCTACACATTTTAAAAATGTAAAATGTATATGTTATCAAAAACATTTAGTTTTGTTAGTATTAAAAAACTGATGACCTTCCGTGAAGTATTTACGCCGTAATAAGTTCGGAGTAGTTCGGAGTCGTCTACTGAATCCATGGTGTCAGTTTTGTGTCGATGTCCCTTCCACCCTTTATAGAATCTTTTTTTTTTTAACTGAACTGACAGCTATGCTGCTGGGGAGTTTGTTGCGCCATTTCTTCCCAGCAAAAGCACTAGGAAGTGGTGAAGGGTGGGCGTTTTGGGGGACTGTCTTATGTAATTTTGACGTTCGAAAAGTGCTAATTCTCAGCCTAGTTTGAATAAATGTCTTTTGAATTTGAATTTGGCTTATAACTCGGTCACAATATTTTTAATTCCCTGACTCCTAAACTAGGTGTATGTGCTGTGTCTTAGGAGTCAGTGATTCTCCGGAACAAACAAGACAAAGCCACAGTGAAATAATATACCTAATCAATTCAAGAAGAAAATATCAGCAATAGAATCCTTTATGGGAACGATTCGTTTAATATATTAACCGGAAAAATACCTATTCGACATAATATAGGAACCGGAATAACGATTCATAATTGATAGAGATAATGCTGCGTGCTAATTCATATAATTGAAACCGGCTATCTAAATAAGCAACACATTTGTTACATTTTGACTGTTCAACAACATTCCATGCGTTATTTCCGTTGTTGAGCAGATTTTTTTTCGAACTTACGAAGCAATGGATTAGGAATTTGTTTCAAAACTATTCAAATTCCGATTGATCGTGTATTACGTAATTCGGGTACTGGTAAAGGCATATTCTGGTACTAAAGGGTATGTACAACGATTCGTAATTGATATAAGAACCGGGTAGAAGGTACGAGTACACCCTGTTAAAAAAAGAGATATAATGTTTTCCACAGTTGACAGCGATGTTGACAGCCAAGGTATGGATGACATTATACCGGACCTTGAAAGTAACTCCCACGTTGAAATGGATCCCCTTGCATTTGACCTTCAGGCCCAAAGAAGGGCTATCGTGAGGAAGTAAGTATGCTTTTGTTTTGCTTGGTTGATAACAGTCCACTCCCTCCCTATTATAGGCTGATTATAATACGCTAAGAATGTTTGGGCGCTCTTTTTGAAAAACAGTTTTTTTTTTCTTTTGAGTATAAATAAGTAAAAGTCTTCAAAGAAAACAGCTGAAACGATGCGCTTCGAAATCTCAGTGTATATCAGTACGCAACAATCTCTAATGCGCAGTAGTTACGCACGGACTTTGAAGGTATATCTACCGAGCTAATACTGTTACTTTATTATACTGTGCCAGAAGGAAGGTAATGTTTTCCGAGAGTATGTGTTTTATGTTTTACTAATTATTTTGTTAAATGTCCATTATTATTGGTTATTTTTTTATTTTACGATGGGTTTGCTCTTGACTCTAGTCTAGGTCAGAGGTGACAGAGACAAAGTCGACGATGGAGTGAGCTTACCCAGAAGAAGCCTATTCACTCTTACTTTGAATAAATTTGGGTTGTATGCGTTCGGAAACACAGACGCAGGCAGAGAGTTTCACTCCTTTGCTGTGCGCATTATAAAAGATGTTTGAAAACGCTTAGTGCGAGTTGGTGAAATATCAACTAGGTAGGGATGGTAACCTGCAGTGCGTCTAGATGTCCGATGGTAGAAGAGGGCCGGTGGAATGAGGTCGTGGAGTTCATGGGCACACTCGCCGAAGTACAATCTGTAGAAGACCGACAAGCAGGCAACCTTGCGGCGATGAGCCAAGCTGTGAAGCTTGGCATCCACCAGTTTAACGTCGCCAATGAGCCTCTTAGCTCTGCTTTCCACCGAATCAAGCGCAGCAAGTTGATACTTGGCTGAGCCGCTCCAAAGGTGGCTGCAATACTCCATGCAGGATCGGACTTGTGCTTTGTAAAGGGTTATTGGGGTCTCCCATTGAGATTTTTTATTCGTTACGAGTTGTAGGTAGTAGAGTCGAACCCCGACAAGCACTTTACTTTGTGTAAATTATTTCATCACCACTGCTCTCAAAACGGTGAAGGAAAACATCGTGAGGCGGCATGTCCTAGAACCAAAAATTCGAAGACATGTGACATCTACCAACCCGCACTGGGCCCGAGTGGTGGATTGCGGCCCACTCCCTCTCACAGAGGCCTGTCTCCCAGCAGAGAGGACATGTAGGCTGATTATACTTATACTAGATTTGTGCCCGGTTGGTGCAACTAACTTGCCCACATTCTTCTGCTTCGCTTCTTGATAGAGCAGTTGTGGTCAAGATGAATTATAATAAATTGCTGGTCTTTCTGCTGCCTAGTTTTTTTGCCACTACACTAAGAAGTTATATAAAAGGTATTAAAAAATTCTAGACACACTTGCCGAGGGTCCTTACTAGCCGTTATTCATAATTCCTTCTCAGTTACGAGATAATATTTTTTTTTAAAGAGATGCGCTAGTGTACCTTTAGGCGCCCTCTTAAGGAGGTCAACTCGACGAACAATACCAAAGAAAGGACGTTTGGCTGTAATATTCTATTCTTAAAAACATAATGAACAAGCAAAATGATAATAAATATGCTTTATTTTTTTCTTCTTTTGTGAACGTACACTGCCTACGGGAGTCTTGTTTGCGTTCCGAAATTAACATCTTTTTTTGTCTTGTTACAGATTGAACGAGAAAATTAAAATGTCACTAGGTTAAGTAAGAAGCCGTATAAAATGCAAAAACTAATCTGAAAATGCTAATACTAAACTAAGTATTTTTTAAATAAAAGAAATGAAGTCTTAAATTAATTCTAATTTTTGTACCTAATGTGTAAGGTAATAATAATTAATAGGTGTAATTGATAGAACTCAAATAAGTCATATAAGAAGATAAAATAGAGCACAAATTAAACCATGGGTTAGATGTTATGGAGAATAAAAGAAATGGAGAAGAAATAGACCGAGACATCCTTTGCAGGAAAAAGAAAAAAAGGGGATAAGACAGACTTTTTACACACAATTTCGTAAGATGTAGGACAGTATAAATAATGGTTGTCCAGTATAAATATATACAGTATTATGTCTTCATAGAAAACGGCCGAAATGATGCCCTTCGAAATCTCAGTGTATATACCGCAAAAGTCTCGAGTGGGGCGGCAGTTACGCACGGACGCGGAATAATAATTATTTCAAGGTCACTACCGATATATAATATTTTTACTTAATTATACTATGTACTCCAATACCTACCTACTGTAAATAAGAGTAAAAGGGGGACAAACACAAAAGCATTGCAACTGGTGGAAAGACGATACTGCCAGGTAGCAATGCTCCTGAGAAGATAACACGGCATACGATAGCAAGGCAGCCTGAAGAAAGTACAGGAGCAGATAGAAAGAACATAGGGGAGGTTGTGAAGGAATTAGGTTCGCAAAAGACCAGAAAAAATGGCGAGGTGGAATAAGATTGAATACACAAGCATCCCAGCAGTGGCATGATGAGAGAGACTTCGAGTTTTAACAAATACGTGGGCAAAAAGAAGATGGTCTTATGTCCCGAGCTGGCTCCACAGCTCGGGACATGATATCCAGGCTTGGGTATTCTAATAACACTGCTATACAGATCTTTTGGCGCGTGAATGACGTTGACAGGGGGGCGCTGTTGGTAAACATTTGTGCAATTGTTTTGTAAAATGTATTTAAAAAAACAAGATGGCGGCGTTCGTTCTGAATTTTGGCTACGCGCCAAAAGAACTTTATACAGATATAATGTAATTAATACTAATGTAAATAACTGTTTGATGTTTTAATTTATTTAATTTATCAAATGATAATAATCTATCAGCCGACGAAGATGCAGGAAAAAAATGTGGCTTATTTGTTGATTCGCACGTATTTTTTATTACTCTATATATTATATACTCTCCCGAATTTTATGCAATAAAGTTAGTGTAGATACTTTTTCCTTAACTTTACTGCGTATAATTAAATATATGTGCCAATTGCATAATACGTATTTCCAGAGTTATCGATTCGCCCACAAATAAATTAACTTGCGAATCAATCGCCGCAAGAAAAAATCGGGCGAATCAACCAATAAACCAAAAATTTGTAATAGAATAAAGTATGATTTATCAAAAGTTTTTTTGTATACAGAAAAGAAAAAGCAATTTGTTATAATTTTGGCTTTTTTGCTATAAAATTGAAATTGCGAATTCTGTAATCCTGTGTCCAGCCAGTAATAGGACTCGCCCATCAAAATCATCCAAGTCGAAAGAGCACAAAGAGCCGTCATTAAAGTAATGCTGAAGAAGCCTTTCTTGTACTCAACCAACAAACTCTACAGTGACTTCCCGGTCCTCCGTGTCCGTCAGCTTTTTATCCTCAACGTAACACTTCACATGCATAGAAAATTAAAATCCAGGACAGATTACCTAGAAATAATGTCAAAGCGCACAATCAGGATTCCCATTCCCCAAGTAAACTCTCTTATGGCTAGACGTTCCCCGGACTACTTATTTCCACACATTTACAACATAGTCTTAAAGTGCTGCAACATAAAGGACCTCAAAATATCTCTGTGCAAAAAGGTAGTAAAGAAATGGCTTTTTACACTCTCCTACGATGAAACAGAAAATATCATTTATAGATAGGTATTAATATTATAAGCAACATCATAAAGACTAAGTGTACTCCTAAGCTACGTTCACATCACACACACAAACCCAAACACACCTACACTCTCTAACACACATACTCATACTTACACTCTACACTTAACTTTTTGTTTGATTTCACGATAATTGATATTAGACTATATATTTTTAACTAATTTGCTGATTATTACTTATTATTCGATATTATTACTTAATTTTTATTTTACTGATCTCACACTGATGATTTTATTGTGCAATGTATACCTAAGTGTTTTATTTTGATTTATAATTTTTATTTTACTGATTTTAGTTTAGTTCTAATTTAGTTTATATTCAACTGTAATGCAATAATCATGTAAGTACTACCCTTAACTCTAAAAATGTCGCAATCCCGACCCCCAAGATACAGGCATATGTCTAGTTTGGGGGTCACCGTCCAATCTGTTAATGTACAAGATTTTTAAGAAATAAATAAATTAAATTTGAAATTTAAATTAAATTTGAAAATTTGAAAATCAAGGAGCGCTGTCCCAAATTAGACGCATTATTAATTTGTTATACATAAAACAAAAGGTATTCGAATAAAACAAATATACTAAAAGATCAAAAGTTAAATTATCTTTAAAATGGTGAAGGTTTCAGAAAAATACTCATTTTTTTTCTCATGTTTTTCAGTTTTTTTATCCGCGTTAGACATAACTTTATAAATTAATTACACTATGTAATATAAACATATTCTAAAACGTTCACAGACTAAGTTATTAAGAAAATGCTTTAATTTAACATATATTTTTTCCAAATCATTATCACTACTCGTTTAGACGTGATCTTCAGTATAATATCATTAAAAGTCGGTTATCATTTCCTTAGGCGTGAAAATTGATTCGCCGTTGCAATGTATAATAAAATATTAACATAAAAAAATATTGTCATTTAATAAATCTCGTGCATAATATTTGTTGTGTTTCAATTGTTTTTCCTTCTCTATTAAAGAACACTGGTTTATTTTTCGAAGACACATGTTTAAAATAACATTACATCATCACGCCTGCATTCCCCGAAGTGCTGGCAGAAGTGTACCTATAATACATCCACATTTCACCAGTTATGTTTAAGTCCCATGTAATAGGGGCGAGCCTATTGCCATCAATCGGGCACAAATCCAGACTCCGGGCAGCTACTGAGAAGTTCCAGATGGAAAAACCTAATAACACTGCCCGACCAGGGAATCGGACCTCACGCTCAGCTGGAAAGGAATCAATGACAGTTCCTGGGATAAAAATAACACGTTTGGTCAACGATTTGTGATCGCAGTTCCTTGTAATGGTGCAAAACTCCTGACATCTTTTACGACACTACTAAACTGCAGTCTAGGGGTCAGTTTTCAATTTAACCAAAAGCCATTTCGTCGACAAAACCCGTAGAAAACCGTTTCTATGGTTCTCATACTACGCGTGCTGGCGGGTTCACCTAGTAGCATACGGGATGCCACTACCTATGTACATTAATTATTTCTGGAACCAGAGTTCCAAATATTGTAGCCGTCTTTAGCTGAAAGATCTAGCACCAGTGTTGTGGAGCACTTTTATTTACGTCTACTAATTTAATTTGTGAATATTTTAGATTATGTTTAAATTACATAGTGTAATTCAAAATTCAAAAGTAATTTATTCATATTAGGCTGAGAATCAGCACTTTTCGAACGTCAAAATTACATAAGACAGTCCCCCAAAACGCCCACCCTTCACCACTTTCTAGTGCTTTAGCTGGGAAGAAGAAGTGGTGCAACAAACTCCCCAGCAGCACAGCTGTCAGTTCATTTAGAAAAAAAAAAAACTATGTGTAGTAATACATAGTATGCAAAATAATTTACATTACGCAACACAAAACATAATTTAAATTATTAGCCATATGACAGCTAGCACACGCCAATAAACCAACCAAAAACATCGAGAACTATAATCAGGCAGAAATATAAATAACTAAACGTAAACAATATCTAAATAAAAGCACCCAGACATAAAGTGTGACTTACTTATAGCTGTAACTAGAAGTTGTATATATATATAAAAGAAAGTCGTGTTAGTTACACTATTTATAACTCAAGAACGGCTGAGCCGATTTGTCTGAAAATTGGTGGGGAGGTAGCTTAAAACCAGGAAACGGACATAGGATACTTTTTATCCCGGTACATTCCTACCCTAGGAATGTAGGTAGGGTAGGAATGTAGGTAGGGTAGGGTAGGTAGGGTAGGGTAGGTAGATTGGGTAGGTAGGTAGGGTAGGCATGTAGGATAGGTAGGTAGGTAGGTAGGGTAGGTAGATAGGGTAGGCATGTAGGGTAGGTAGGTGCGCCGTAGATAAATACTTAGTGCTACCCGTGCAAAGCCGGGGCGGACAGCTAGTAATTTATAAACTAGGACTATCAAGGTAAAATAAATAATGGTCGAGGTCGCTAGCTAACCACATATTGCACAATACAATAAAAAAAACATTGTAATGAGTAGATTATGTCAACAATAAATTTAAATAAACTGATTTATAAAGTAAAATTATAAACAATTATATACCCTGTTACTCATATAACCTGTCAGTAGGTAAGCTAATTCTAGAGAAAGAACATTCAAACATTATCTTGAGTTCACAGAATCACAGCGACCAACTATTCTTATAATTTAAGTAGTCGTTGATAGAATAGTATGCCTTTGAACAAAGGTTGGATTTTACTTTAGTTTAAACGCATTTAAAAAGAAAATCTAGCAAAGAAGAAAGTAGTTTGTTATAAAAGGTTATACGAAGCCCAACCAATGAGTTATGAACCTTATGAAGCCGGTGAAAGGGAGCTCGTAGTTTGTCCTTATTTCTAGTGTTAACATTGTGAATATCACTGTTTAGTGTATAAGTGTATATTTTGCCTAATATGTATATTAGATGTTGGCAAAGATGAATTGTGATGCGACTGGGAGGGTACCGATATCTTTGAAAAAATCTCTCAGAGACTCAGACATAGGCCGAACTGAGCCTTCCTGCTAGGCGATATATGTTGGCCCCACTGAAGCTCTGCAGCATCTACTGTTATGCCCAGAAAAACTGCCGAGTTTACAGTTTCAAGCAACTCTTTATCAAATGCGATGTTGGGTCCTAGATTTCTAACATTTGGAAGGGCGAACTTTACACATTTCGTTTTCTTGACTTTGAGAACTGGGTTATTTGTCGTAAACCAATCCGTAACCATTGAGAGTGCATTGTTTACATCGTCATTTTTTTTTTCTATTCCTGTCTACTTTAAAAATAAGAGAAGTATCATCTGCCAACAGTACAACTTCACAGATACCCTTTAAATAGAATGGTAAGTCATCGATATACACTAAGAACAAGAATGGACCCAGTATTGAGCCTTGAGGTACACCTAACTGAAATAGTAGCCCAGAAGATTTCACACCATTAACATCTACACATTGGGACCTATTATGTAAATAAGAATTTATAACGTTGAGAGCTTCGTTTTGCACACCGTAATGACGCAGTTTACGCAAAAGCGTGTTATGATGCACACAATCAAAGGCTTTGGAGAGATCACAGAAAACCCCAATAGCATTTTGCGACTTCTCCCTTGGGTTAAATATGTGTTTCAGCAGAGCAGTCGAACGACCTTTTGTAAAGCCACATTGCTCATTATGAATGAGGCTATTTAAATGTCTTAGCAACTGCTTGAGTATTAACTTTTCAAATATTTTGCTAAATGCTGGTAAGATAGAAATAGGCCTGAAATTGCCAACGTCATTTTTATTACCTGATTTAAATAATGGTCTGACTTTACTACACTTCATGAAGTCAGGAAAAGTTCCCAAATCAACACATTTATTAAAGATAACAACTAAATGACTATAATTACAGATGCGGCTACGATGTATATTTTATTAATTAAAAGTTTAGTGGAGATGGCCCAGTAATCACCAGTGTTTTTAGACTTGAGTGTTTTTTTTTCTTTTTTCCTGAAAATTATCACATGGGTTTTTTTATATCGTCGCATAAGAGTGCTGATCTGCTAACTCCATTTTTACCGTAAATAAGTTTTTGGTATCAATGGAAAGAGCAAACAAAATTCTACAAATCGTCAAACTTGCTAACAGCGTCTGACGCACAACAAACCTCTTTTCGCGCCTCAATCATAGCTGCCAACTCCACGGTTGTCAAATTTCCCGCGTCAAATCTGCTAACTCCCACATTCCGCGCCCTTTTTTTGAACAGTGAACTGCTCGTTCCAACGCAGCTTGATAATTAACAAATTTTTGAAGAAAAAAGGTGTTTTCAAAGCATTGCCGTTAATGGAGTCTCACTACTGCTGCTCTTCGACCTCAAGAAAATATGTTCAACCAAACTGGCCAACCAAAACAGCTTTGTACACATTTTATGTATCTAACTGGTGCACGACACAAAACACCCAACCTTTGTCTTCTACTGTTTTTTTTTGATACTATGTTGGAAGAAATATTTCATTATTTAGACCAAAAAAAGATGAATGTGAAAAATGCACAACACATAAAATGGGAACTTTAGAAGAAAGTGAATAGGTACCAATTACATAAACTGAAGAAATAAGAAGCAAGAGAAGAAAAAAGAAAAGATAAAGAACGACAAACTCTGGTATTTACTGTGGATATGCAAGCCGTTTTATTGGCCCCAAAGTCGAATGTGAGCAACAAAACTAAGCTCCAAGTACACAACCTTTGTTTTTACAATAATATTAATAAAGATGGATATTGTTTTTTGTGGAATGAGACGGAAGGAGGGCTTTGTGCTGAAGAGTTTGCATCAATATGGACATATTTCCTTGAAAACAAAATGTTATCCCATAAGAACAATAGGGAAAATGTGCAAGTGATTATTTACTCGGATGGATGTGGATACCAGAACCGTAATACGACCCTGTCCAACACTCTCTTAAATATTGCAGTAACAAATAATATCACAATAGAACAAAAGTACCTAGAAGTTGGACATACCCAAATGGAGGTGGACAGCATGCATTCTCTCGTAGAACGCAAACTGCGTAACAAAACTATTAACGTTCCGGCAGACTATGTCCAAGTTGTTCAAAGTGCCCGCAAAAATGCATTTAATGTGGAGTACTTGGAACACACGTTTTTCAAAAAGTTTGATACCGTGTCCAGCTTCAAAAACATTCGTTCTGGGCGATCTGCTTGAGACCCAAAGGTAACTGATATCCGTGCTCTCAAATATTCTCCATTGGGAGATATACACTACAAGCTTCGTTTTGGAGACTCCTGGGCGCTATTACCACAAAGAAAAACTTGTGTGCAGCCAAAGACCTGGAGTCAACTAGAATCTCTATACCAAGGCAGGATTGCGATCAGCGCTCGCAAGTATGAAGACTTACAGATTATCAAGCAAACGCTCCCGTCCGATTTCAGACAGTTTGATAATCTGCCACATAATTAGTGGATCTCATTTTTTTTTTTTTTTTTTGTAATAATTGTTTAATTTCGTTTTTAAATAAATACAATTCTCCTTTTAAGACTCTCTGTTATTTAAAATGATTATTTGCTAACTCCCACATAATACATTACATAAATCTGATTTTGTCATAATAAAATTTGCTAACTCCATTTTTCTCTTATTATTCTAAAACAGATAATTGTAAAGTAGTTTTTTGTATAAATAAAAATAGCTTACTGTAATATCTACCAACGGGATCTTCATATTTTTTATCCTATTAGTAACAAGATAATAATTCAGTTTTTTTTGTCCCCTTACAAATTCACTACCATGGAGTTAGCAGTTTAGCACTCTTAGACGACGATATGTAGTCCTCCAAACCGAATTCCTGCTATGGATGCAAAACTCAGCGGAGACTAGCCTTTGACGCGGGAGATATTATAGTGCACAAGTGTGTGGCAGACAGGGGCAATCACTCTCATACCAAATTTTAAATCCCACAACTCGGGGCTTATAAAACAGTTCGTAAAACTCTGACTCAGAACGATCATTTTTAGGGTTCCGTAGTAAACAAGGTATACCCTACCCAAGGTAGGCCCTTATAGTTTCATCATGTCCGTCTGCCCGCGGCTTAGCTCAGAGACTCCGCCGACACAGAGCGTGAAAAAAAAATTTTTTTTTTTTTGTTTATTTCCCCTACTCTTAAAGTGGAGATGTTTTTTTTATCTCATCTATCCCATGGTCTGGCATGTCATTGGAAAGGCCGTTCAAAAATATTGCTAGTTTGTTAACGATTTTAGGATTCAGGGTTCGATTAGCGAAATATTAAGCTTTAAAGTGCAATTTTTTGTTAGAATCTAGTGTCCCCAGCCAGCTAAATGGTGGGTTTTGGATATGTGAAAAAAATCACAGCAGTAGTATATAAACATAACATAACATCACGCCTTGTTTCCCCGAAGGGTTGGGCAGAGGAGTACCTGTAGTAGGTAGGTACACCCACATTTACATTTTTTTTTTTATTTACACGCCAGTTATGTTTAAGTCCCATATAATAGGGGGCGGGGGGGGGGGGGGGGCAGTGGTATATATAATGAAATTAAAAGGAACACTGTCACAGCTATGTAGGCTTTACAAGTTAATGAGTAATAATCGACCAACCTACATTTGCGGTTGCAAAAACATGTTTCAACTACAAAACTAAGTTTGTTCTTGCGATAAATTCATCCCAACTACAGAACCATTCATTGTGCGTGGACCGACACACACTTGGCCGGTTTCAAAATATGAGTTAAGACTCAATACGCCAAAATTCATACAAAACAAAATTGTAAAAATTAGAGACTCCGTCAATATCAAGGCAATAAATGTTATCGCCCGGAAAATTCATCCTTTTTACCAAACGGATCGCAAAAACAAAAAAAAAGGATGAAAAAAAGAATGAGCGATAACACGATTGTTTATCAAGTGTTTTCCACTGCACACAAAACCGCTGGCCGACGTGCACGCTCGCTAATGTAAGTAAACGATTTATTTACACACACGCACACACACACACACACACGTAACATCACGCCAGTAATCACTAAAGGGTTGGGCAGAGGTGTAGATACAATATTTTATACATAATTTTTTCTTTTTTAGGGAACCCATAAAATTTCGTGAAGTCCATCTGACTGTGTATCTGATATGTCCGTGGTGTATTCAGAAACCCTTGGTTCTACAAAGCTGTAATTTAGCATGCTTATATGTAAATAGTAAACAAACAAATAAAAATAAAATCATGCTAAAAGGTTTTCATCTGATGACCCGATGATGTTTCTTTTACTTCGGTTTTTCGGGGCGTGGGGTTTCGTTCAATAGGTGTTTCAAAAATATTGGGCGTAATTTGTTAAGATTTTTTTTCGATTTAGGGATCCGTTTGCCCAATATTAAGCTTCATTTTTGTGCTTTTTTTTTTTTGGCGGGAAATCATCAAATGACTTCTCCCGCTCTGCCCAGAGCGGGAGGGCCTGTCAGACTCTGGCTGACTAAAACCCACCCGTGTTCCTTCAGTTGCCTGTACGTTGCCAGAGGCCACGGTATGCCTTTCGGACTTCCCGCAACCCCGGCTGATCATTTTTGTCCTTAAGGCCTTTTCCACACTCGTATCATTTTGGTAGGTCCCCATTGTGTGGCATTGCCTTGTATCATTATCACTAGTTTGGACGCAAAATGGCAGTGGTATCCTAGTGGGTTCGAACCCAAGCACCTATCTTACTTTGTGTAAATAACTGTTTTCATCCACCACTGCTCTCAAAACGGTGAAGGAAAACATCGTGAGCGTGACCTAGAACGAAAAGTTCGAAGACATGTGACGTCTACCAACCCGCACTGTATGGCCCTTTTCCTCTCATAGAGAGGAGGCCAAGCAGTGGGCACATTATTGGTTGAATATAGTGATTATGCCAAAGGCCTTGCTCAAAATATATATATATATTATTTCGTTACTTATTTTTCTAACATATAAAATACATTTTTAAATAATAAAAAAATTAA
Organism: Xanthia togata; assembly: GCA_963853775.1. Lineage (NCBI taxonomy): Eukaryota > Metazoa > Arthropoda > Insecta > Lepidoptera > Noctuidae > Xanthia > Xanthia togata. The sequence goes on along the minus strand of OY970817.1, from coordinate 3,730,791 downwards.
AAGGTATAAAAAATCATTTAAAAATATAAAAAATAGTGTTATAATAAACACAACAACAAGGATCAAGAACAAGGAACAAGGATCTTTATCTATTGTGGACCACAACAGATGTTAGGTTACTTTAGATATACAGCGTGAGACACAGCTCAGGGTGCGTTTCACAACCTCATATATCGTTACTCAGACCATTGTCCCACATTTCAATGAACAAGGTATACATTACAGAGAAGTAGCTAATTAACAATGGCGTTATACGATTTCCTGCAAAACATAATTAATGGACAACTTAAAAACAGCCGTGGTTTGCGTATAATATTGTGTGTGTATTATTGAAGTCATAATCATCTCCCTAGTCTTTGGTCCAGTATTTTACACGGAGCGACTGACCTCCACAACCCAGCTACTGGGTAATACGATACCCCTCAGTAAGACTGTATGTATTATTGAAGTATACCGTATAAAAATAAAAAATCGGCTGAGTGCGTGTCGGGCCACGCTCAATGAAGGGTTCCGTAGTTGGGATGAATTTTTCAAAGGATCAAGGACATTGTAGTTGAAAAACATGTTCTCCTATTCATTCCAATTATAAAATATTAGTTTGTACGCACATTATTGAGAGATTTACTATGTCATATTAAGACTATGGGCTTCTCATCCCTTCTCTTTATTTTTTTCAAAATTTTAGTCTCAGTAGGTTCGGAGGCAAAAATGTCGTGATGGTCAAAATGGTACATTGTTTTCGAAAAAAGTGTACCATTTAGTCCATCATGACATTTTTGTAGACGAATGATAATTCGCCAAGTGTGCAGAGTAATCAGAAAGTAAAAAAACAACACCCTATGACACCATGCGACTACGACACGGTGTTCTACAGGGAGTTCTGCATCACACTTTTGGCTATGGTCTTCACATGTGAGTTATGGAACTTCGTTCCAAAAAAGATAAACTGACTTCAAAATCTCTCACGTTGCCAGAGGGAGAAAGGTGAAGGTTTTTTTTAAACATACCTATGTTGTACCTATAGGTACAAAGAGACTTTTTTCTCAGTCGTTTTTGTGCAAGGTTTTCAAATAGCAAATTCTTTTTTTTTGTTTCCGATTTGACCTTCGGAAACAATGCCATCTTTGGTTATTGGATACGCAGGAAATAATAGTAGATTATGCACCGAGTGGCTAAAGTTGTGTCTTATGTCACGGGCGTCATATTGAATCTCGAGCGCAATGGGATTTAACTCACGAGCAAAGCGATGGAGTTAATACAAGAATCCTGAATGCAGCGAGGGATTCAAGCTAGCCCGAGGCAAAGACACCTTTAGCCCAGAGGAGGATACTCTACTTTTTACACCTAGCAGTGTTTGTGATAAATAAATAAATATGAGAAAATAATAGCCATAGTACGAAAAACAAAGTAATTGAAATTAAGAAATGAAGAAGCAGTCGTTATGATTTTGTAGGAAATCGAGAATATCATCCACGCGTAAAAAGGGTATCGAGAATAGCTTTCCTCTTTCTGGCACCAAAGGGTGTTTGTTAGTACTATACTGCCAATTTAGCTGAGCATGTGAGATTCCAAATTCAAATCACATTATTGACCAGCGGGTCATAATGAAATCCAGTACAACATTATTGACCGGCTGTGCCCTCGGCCACTAATGACTCACTTTAGGTTAAGGTTGCTTGACATTTTCGAGCAGGTGGTGTGAAAAATAATTGTTTATGGTTTTCTTTATTTCAAGTTTATTTTTCAACTTAAGTAGATAGATAATTGGTAGTTTTAAATTAACTTCACTTACACTACAAATCGCAAATGGTGAGGTCAATTATCAATTTCAAGGTCCTGGGTTTGAATCCCAGATCCAGCAAAGTGAATGGGTTTTTCCATCAGGAATTTCTCAGTAATAAGCCCGGAGTCTGGATTCGTGCCCGGTTGACAGCAATAGGCTCGCCCCCTATTACATGGGACTTAAACATAACTGGCTAAATATGCGTGTAAGAAATGTAGGTAGGTACACCTCTGCCTAACCCTTTAGGGAAAACAGAAGTTATGTTATGGTATACAACATGTAAAAAAAACCCTGTCCGATCCGTCAGGGTGTTTTTGAGTATCTTACTGAGAGTCTATTTATGTGGTAATTTTAAGGAAAAAAATAAAATAAAGGTAGCAGTTTTTTTTTTTATAGTTTATTTTACCGGGATATTACATGGGGCGTGGGCAGCCGTCGTTTAGCGGGTGTCTACAAGTCATAACTTATGACCCCTGTTGAAAAATTGCTGTAATTTTTATTCAATTTGAGGTAATTTTGGTACAAAAAAATTCAATTTTTTATTTTCAATAATATTAAGTTTTTTTATTACTTTTTCACGCGTTACTTTTTGGTAATTTTATTGCAGTACCTATGCGCCCCTTTCGGATCGGACATGGTTTTTTTTACATATTGTATGTTATGATGATATTTTTTTTTTTTTAAACCTACTTTATTTTCCAGAAAGTAACAAAACCACACCCATATGACACGATGCAACTACGACGCGGTGTTCTACAGGGTGTTCTGCGTCACGCTTCTGGCTATAGCCTTTACATTTACTATCATATTAACCAATGTCTTCGTGGACATCGATGATTTGCTCGCTAGTAAGAAAGGTAATCATTTCAAAATTGGTGGCTAAATGGCTAAATTTCCCATGTACTGCTTAAGGCGACATTAACCTACTTTTAATGATTTTATACTGAATATCACATCGAAACGAGTAGTGTTAATGATTTGGAAAAAATATATGTTAAATTACAGCATTTTCTTAATAACTCAATCTGTGAATATTTTAGATTATGTTTATAATACATAGTGAAATTAATTTGTAAAGTTTTAACTAACGCGGATAAAAAACTGAGAATCACGCAAAATCTATAAAGCGTATTTTTCTGAAACCTTCACCATTTTAAAGATAATTTAATCATGTATCTTTTATTATACGTTTTTTTTTATTAATATATATTTTGATTTATGTATAACAAATTAATAATGCGTCTAATTTGGGACAGCGCTCCTGGATGGGCGAGTCCTATTACTGGCTGGACGTACGACGCGTTGCGTGAGCTCAGTACAGAACACACAAGGTCACTGGGCCGTATATATCGGCGTCTTAATAGAATAGAAAATAGAATAAACAGGGTCAAATGAAGTCAGCTAGCAAAACTCCGCATCGATATCTAAACAAGATATAATAAAAAAATAAAGATTTGATGATAATTTTTTTGGGGTCGACCGTCGTTTGTTTTGTTACATAGTATGTATGTGTTGAGAAATCTGTTTTTTTTTTGTTGCATCGTGCTAATATCTCGATATTCGATACGCATCACGTTAGCTAGCTAATTTAATGGCAGTGTATAGACTGCCGCTAGCGGTACTCTATACACCACTCGGATAAAGTGCCGTTAGCGACATACTAGTGGCACTGCCTCGGCTTGGCTTTGTTTGATTGTTGAGGTTAGTTCGCTGTAAAACACCACATTCCCAAAATATTACATTTTATTTTGCCTAAACGGACCTTGGCGGTCACAATTCCGTTGTGTGCCGTTGTGTGGTCACGGTTCTAACCTAACCTAACCTACCTTTCAGCCATTTTTATTGACTAAGCCAAAGGATTATTGCTACACTTAAGTTTAGCCAGCTATAGAAATGAATATTAGCCTTTCGTCAAAAACAAAATAACAAGTGACAGTAACAATGACAATGCAATACTCAACAATCAAACAAACTAACAAGTGACAATGACAATGCAATGCTTACGGCACTTTAGCTGGGCCGAGGCAGTGCTACTAATATGCCGCAAATAGCGGCACTCTTTACACTTCCTTATTTAATTTGACCTTGTATATTCTATTCTATTCTATTATACCGTACATGCGAGCTTTAGCCATTTCATCACGTCTATGAAGTTTAACATTGAAGACAAAAAAATACTGATATTTCAAGTGAACTACAATAACTGCGGTCCGATGCGGATGACCTCTAAAAGATCATCATTTTTATTTTATCGGGTGTAGATTTCAATGCCTATCCCGTCTGCGGATTGTCGATAGATTTAAATTTGAACCTTTAGAATAGAATATAGTTAATTAAACAAAGAGGATTGAAGATTTTATATGAAGCCTGGCATACCTACTGCCCGCCATTTTGTTATTTTTTTTCAAAATGGCGGCCACGCTTGCGACATCTCAAGTGCATACACGTGGAACCTCACCAAAGGAGACTGTGCAAAAGTGGTTTATGAACTTATAGCAATATGGTTTTAATATTTAATAAGTCGATCGTGAGCGACTCCTAATCCACCGTGACCACAACCTTTTTAGAGTTTTGGATCCGCTCTTGATACATCTTGTTGCATAAATGTTTGAAATTAACTAACAAAATGTAGAGGTACTGTTGCTGCGTTATTAATTACGTTATTAATTACATTTCAGAAAAATTCTATGATAATAAAAACCGTAATGAACTCACAACCGAAGCTGCAGACAATGATGAAATAAACTTCGGTGAAAGCGATGATTCTTACAGAACGAAGCGATCCATAGGTAAGATTATTTCTTAAGGGTTAACCTTCTCCATGACAAAATACATATTAAATGTGACAACTTCCATGGAGGTCAGTCAAACGGCGTCGAAGTCTATTGATCCCAAATATATACAAGGTCTGTCAAGGTCATTGAAATAACTGAAGATTCAATATACTCTTCATTATGAACCACTTTTAGTACGGGACCAACCCTGCAAAAACAATCAGGTGCTCCATAATACAACTCACATATCTAAACAAAATTCAGATGAAATTTATTTCCGCGTACTGGAAGACGTAACGTTAGAAAGCCGCCTACAGGGTGGACCGATGACCTTGTGATGTCCGCATGAATCTTTTGGATGCGTGAAGCAAAGAACCGGTCGAAGTGGCGGTGCTTGGAGAAGGCCTATGTCCAGCAGTGGACGTCTTTTGGCTTAAATGATGATGATGAAATCGGCAAAATGTATGGAACAGCTGATTACATTTTCGGGATTACAGACTTGCTCCTGTGGCGGCCTACAACGCCACATGCAAACTACGCATCAAAGACCTGACGTCACACAAATCCTGCATCGCGCAGGCTAAGTTTACCGCGTGATCAGCATGTAGGTATATCTTCCCGACATAAATACTGGATCGCGTTGGGGTCACCAGTATAAAAGCATGAAGAACAGGGAGTAAAAGTTCACTCGCCCTCTATAGAAAATTAAGGGTCCTCCGACCAGACGGGTGTTGTGTCTGGTGGGCTACTGCCTGACGATTTATGTCGGGAACTTATATATATGCTGATCACGCGGTAAAATCCGCTTGCGCAATGCATCAGGTCGTTGATTCGTAGTTCGCAAATAGAAATAAAGAAAGAAAAATAGGTTTATTTGTCACAGAAACACGTACATACAAAAAAAAAGACAACAATATAAACATTACACATATTCGGCAGCTGCACGTCATGACTGTGACAAGAAGGCTTCCACTCAGCATAATGCTGTGCTATGGGAGTTCCACAGCACAGCGCTGATTTTCAGTGGTCACCCAAAAAACACGTACGGAAATGAAGCCAGTAAATAAATATGAATAAATGCAGTGTGTAAATATTGATTAAATAATATAATATAAGTAATTTATAATAATATTGGGTAATTATTGTATTGAGTTGTTGTTCTGTCTCGCTCCCCCTCAACGTCGCATCGCGTGCGCGCGCGCTTACTATTTAAAAGTACCAGCAGTCAGTTAGTTGCATTTGCGTTTTGGCGTTCAAATGGCGTTGGAGATCCAGTCCTTTACGAAAAATGGTTCATATTGATTAGTAGTCAACCATCTTTTAAAAAAAACCACTTTTAAACAAATGAGTGCTATTCTAGTCTCTTCAAACCTCACCTAAGTGACTTATCATCATTCTCTTGTCCTTATTATCAGTTTATTTGTAGTTGGCATAGCATGTATTTTTCATCCATACTTCTCTATTGGTCGTCATCTCGTAGACACTCCTTCTTAGCCATGTCATATTTCACACAATCTAGTCATGGTTTCTTTAGTTCAACACTTTCAAAACTTTCCTCATATCATGTTCCTCGCTCATTCTCACACAAGTTTTTCAATAGCTCATATGCTTTTTATATCTACATTTATTTCAACATTATCTCAATTTTGAAACTTATTTTTAGAAACCCAAAGCTTCTTATTCCACATAAAAAATCCGAAAGTCAAAAACATACTAGCGAAACGTTTATCAACATTACTAGAAGAATTAGAAGCCGAAGAAACTACAGATTTGAAACCGACGAATAAGAAGACTATTGAAGATATTCCTAAGGTAGTTGAAAAACCAAAATTGGCAGAAGATATGAAGAAAGATGAAATGCTTCATTTAAGTATGCATAATATACTACTGCAAGGAATTGAAAGACACATGGATCTGAACGATGTCTATAGGAGGATGTTTTCTTTGATGTCTAATATCAACGAGTTTCATGATAAAAAAGGTAATTAAAATTATGATGATTACAATCAGCAGTAGCATTTATCTCGTCGCAGTGAGACAAAGAATTTACTTTTGACTTTGACTTCTACTTTGGATAATTTAGACTTTCAATTTAAAGGTCATAGCACACATATAGGAAAAGGATCGGAACCGTATCGCCTTTCGCCTCGCCGTCAAACAGGCGTCAACCTAACGTAAACAAGTAATCAAAGCGGTTCGGCAGCTTCGATACGTCAACTCGGGTACTGCTAGACGACGCCGCGCTTACGGCTCATTGTAAGCGCGCGCGGTAGTAGTGTGCTGCATGCAGGCCGCGGGAGGGGCGGGGCACGTAAGCTCGGGTACGGAGAGACGTAAGCGCGGGGACGACGAGTCGTAAGCGCGGGAACTGCAAATTGACCACGCATCCACCGCGTTTCGTGACCTTGTCCCGAGGCGAGGCGATTGCGTTACGATTCCGATTAGTGTGCGTTGCAGTAGGGAGTTTCATACAAGGAATACTGAATGGCGCGAGTTGATAACGGTGACGATCCCTTTCCGAGTTGATATGTGTGCTGTCTTTTATAAGTTTATATCGCGACTAAATTTAACTGTGTAAACTTAATGTTTAAGTAAACTATTCAATGCCAGAAGAGTATCCTTCATAATTATCTGCCCTTTTCTGTCAATTTGAATGCCACTTTGGGCTGAGCATGGGGTCTTGGGTACAGGCTGGGTAAAGCATTAATGAATATTTACATTAAGAATTACATTATTTTAATCTCACGAATCGGCGCGCTTTAGTTGTGGTAACCAAGTGTACAAACACGCTGTGAATGTGTGCGTGAAGATGAGTAGCGTCAGCACATAACACACATACATACACTAACGACTTCGCCATTCTCGACGGTACCAAGAGAGCTTCTGCGCTTACTAAAAAAAAAAAAAAAAGCTTCAAACTGGCGAATTCTGAAGAAGTATTACCTATGCCTTCCACTTCAGGGAACACAGACGTCACATTATATTTATAAACTAATTTAATTAAACCAATATTATACAGACGGGCCAAATCTTAAACCAAATGAAGATGGGAAAAAACAAGATGATGCGAAGTTACAAAAACCACTAGAAGACAAGCTTTTTGATGAAATGTTTAACTGCAATGAACTGCGGGATCATATTGTGCAGAGTACTACTGTTAAACCTGCAAAAGGTATTTTGTAATATGCTTTTTAACTTTATCTAAACTCGAATTCAAAATCAAATAATATTAAAAAAAAATTGTGCCTAATTGAATAAATTATTTGACTTTGAATTTAGGACTCAATATTGTACTCGAGAACGTTCCAATTCCATTGCGACCATTTACAATTTTTTTATTAGGACTACCTAATAAAAAAGTTATTATAAACTCGTTCTATAGAGGTATGAGGAACAAGGTGTAAAGTTCCTAATCTCTTATTGAAAAGGGAGGATCCTCCGAACACACAGGTGTTGTGTCTAGTGGCATCTACCAAGTCAAACTACATATGTGGTTGCGCCTGCTTAATCTGACTTACCTCTTAATTCCTTAATAAATTAAGGCCTTCAGCCAGGACATAAAACTTATAAACTAAGCGACTACACGCTAAGGGCACTCCCTGTGGGGTACGGACCTCGGCTTAGGACATCGCTGGGGAAGGGTAGCAAGACAGATTGAATTGGATTAATCGATTATCGATGTCGAGACATTGTCTTTATTCTAGTCGCGCGTCGAACTTTGCTTGCGCGATGCAGGATTTTGTGTGACGTAACTCTTACTTACTTTGCATGTGGTGATGTAGATCACCACCTCACTCTCTGCCACTTTCTGAGATTTAATTTAAAAATATAAATCAAAAACTGTAATTAATGAAAGACTGCTTATTTCAGCTCATCCGAACGTTGTGATCAAAACTGTAATAGATATTCAATCTATAGGCAATGACAAACTCAAAGAAAACGATACCAAGTAAGTAATTCAGACCCTTTCTTACCTACCAACATCAATTTCTATGAAATCTTCTTAGAATTTGTTCTACTAGAATCACGTCGCACTGTCGCATCGTACCTGTCTGCGAGAGCCTTAATACCTATGTATCAGTCTGCCTAGCCTTTTCCTAACTATGTTGGGGTCGGCTTCCAGTCTAACTGGAAGCAGTTTTTTATCTGACCTCCACAACCTAGTAACTGGGTAATACGATATCCCTTGGTAAGACTGGTTGTCAGACTTTCAGACTTCTGACGACCCGTAGCGACTGTCAAAGAACCCCGAATTACAGCCGGGACCAACGGCTTAACGTGCTTTCCGAGGCACGGTATGTAAAGATGGTCCCATCCCAACCCATCCAGGGACCAACCCCGGCAAGCATAGCTTAACCTGAGGGATCGACCCGTATGCCTGTTATTATTTAGCCACGAGCTTCGTAGCCGTAATACCTATGTATACATGAAAAAAAAAAATATAATGTCGAATTTTATGATCTCCTATCTAAATATTTTTTTTATTGATGAACCCAAAACGGCTAAGACATGTTGTGTGCTAAAATGATTTAGAAAAAACGCACGTGTCATGTTTTTTGTTTGCATTTAAGCTTGGAGACTTTTTACCTACTACAATCTGTCAAATTTCTTTAATAGATTTTCAACTTTATAACTAAAGCATAATGGTTCAAAGTTTATTCGGAAAATTTGACAGTTTCGGATAGGTTGATGTGCTGGCGTCTGTACAAGTGGGGTTAATGACTTTTATTGCACGGTTATCTGACGGAAGACATAGTGATTTGTTGTGCAACAGGGCCTTAATTTTTAGTAATTTATTTAAATTATTAAAATGTCATATAATGATTATATCACTTTATCTATAACTAACAAAGTCAATTTGACAAGTATTGATAGTACTACTGTGGTGGCCCAGTGGTAACGAGCCCGACTTACGAATTGTAAATCGTGGATTTGAACCCTAGCAGGCACTTTTACGTTGTGTAAATTATTTCATCACCACTGCTCTCAAAACGGTGCAGGAAAACATCGTGAGGAAACCGGTATGTCCTAGAACCAAAAATTCGGAGACATGTGCCATCCACCAACCCGCACTGGGCCCGCGTGGTGGATTACGGCCCACTCCCTCTCACAGGGAGGAGACCTGTGTCCCAGCAGTGGAGACATTATAGGCTGATTATGCTATTCATACTAATTTGTACCAACAGTCTACTCATATTATATACCAACAGTCTACTCATAATAAGCGAGTTAATAGTTAACATAATCTTTGCCACCCAGCAATTAGACTTGCATTCCTGATTTGCTTTCTTTATTCCAGAACCTCAAACGAAAACATTCAAGGTGACATAGAACTTGTTTACAATGGAAAAGCTATAAAATTCACTCATTCAGACGCTAAAATGGAACAACCGACACCACAGAAAAATATACCCGTTGCTTTTAAACTTAGAGAAACCAGTGATACAGCTACAAAAGACACAAAAGAATACACCATGATACCGAAATCGTACATGAACAAATTCGTCGAAGAATATTTCAAACATTTTCCTCATGATACTAAAGATACGAATAACGAAGTGAACCGACATTTTCAAACTAAACGCTTAAAACGCCACGTCAGAATCAAGTATGAAAACGACGATCCGGGACAAGCTAAGAAATCGGTAAAGAAAAACACAGAAGAAGATGAACTTTACGTCGAAATCGAAACACATTTTGACAGTAAAGGCATGAAAGGTGAAAAGAAAAAGAAACTCATTAAAAACTTAATTGACAAGATACAGAAAGCTATACACTCCGATATGACAACCAAACAAGTAACCTCAGGCAAAAATAGTACAAAGCATCATAAGAGTATACATTTTAGGAAACGTACACAAAATCCATTGGAACATAGCATCAATCATATTTTGTTCAATAAGTACAGTCTTCCTATTACGAATTTCGTCCACAGAGAGCTTCATCCGATTACTAAGACAGTTGATCTGCAAGAAGACTCACCAGGCATTGGTACAAAATCAGGAGAAAACTGGAAAAAACAAAGCCTTGGTCCAGGATTCTTAGCAAACACCAAAGCAATAAACTCAGCTGAAATGAGTGAAGTAAATGTGGACTACAGCAAAATATTAGAAGTTAATGGAATTCCGCAAAGACTGCAACAGCCTCTAAATACTGAATTGAGTGAAGAAACTATTAAAACAAATTCATATTACGATATGGGACAAAGGAAGTTTGTGATTAAAGACATTGATGGGTCTGGGTTCTCAGTTGGCTTCAGCCAGTATGTTGATGAACCCCCAGATAAAGAGGCCATGCGATTATTCTCAGGTCTAGAAAATGTTATTAAATCTTACCATCAGACCTATGATCCAGCTCCTGAGCCTGTATCCACTCCAGAAGCTAATTTAAATTTAGAGGAAGAAATGGAATATCCTAACAATGAACATACAATAGAACGTCGTTCTATAAATAAAAAACATGATTACCACTCAAATGAATACAAAAAAATATTCAATAAAGACTTCCTAAATTATAAAAATTATCGAGACATTTATAAAACAAAAAAAAAGAAGCCAAGAGTTATTTTAAGAAATAACAGAAACTCACCTTTAATTGTGGATGAGAATATATTCGACAAAAACTTAAATCCTTCAGAAATATTTAGTTTAGCTAACCTTTTTCAACGCAAGAAAAGGGCGACACACGTTAAGTTGATAAACAACTTAAGTTCCAGACTTAAATTCAATAGATTTCTGAACACAAATGCTATGTCAAAGACAATGTTTTTAAATACAAAGAGGAATAAGAGACAGATTAATAAAATAAGAATCATCGCAACCGATCTGCCGCATATTTCAAAACAGTCTGATGAAAACATGTTTGTTGTATCCGATGAAAATGTATTTGCTGATAGAGCATTAGTTAAAGAAGTAGAAACATCAGATGATCATGAGAAGCAAGAAGAATATCATTATCAGAACAATGAACCCGGGTCTTACCTCACTAAGATATTTGACGGAAGATCTAGACATAACCCTTTGATGTCAAAGTACCCACACATATTTATGGAGGAAGTATCAAGATCACGGGAAGATTATATACCGAATAATGCTTTAATGTTTGGTAAATTACCTGGACTTCGTAAAACGAACACTGACGTAGATACTAACGACGACAATATTGACATAGAACAGTTTTTGACTTCATCATCGAATGACACTGAACAACAAAAACAATTACAAGATCAGGAAATCGTTAACGCTTTAATAGGGTCTCCTTCTAACAAAGCTAATTACAAAGTGACTATGAAAATTATGCCAAAAAATCAAACAGGCTTAAACTCAGGATTTAAAGAAATACACACTAGTATTAACAAAAGCTTTAATAAGAACGGACTTTTATATTCTTCTTTAGTAAATGTTTCAGAAATATCAAAAGTTATTAAACTGAACAGGTCCAAATATGAAGGAGTAAGCGATGATAAAGTATATAAAAAGGAAGAAGAAAAATCCATGACAAGGAAGATCCAGGATCAACAAGAGAAAATGTTATTTTTACTAAAACAACACGCGCAACATATTAAAGAACAGCTAAACCATTTGAATGAAGAGAAGATGAATCTAGAATCCATGTTAAACGACGATAATCACGATAATAATGCTGATTTCGATAGCAATGCATTGAGTGTGTCTATGAGACGTATAAACACTAAAGAGATAGTCGGCACAACGGCAGGAGTTGCTCCAATAGAAGTACAAACAACAACAGTAACTATAAAACCACTTGAAAAGTTACCACCAAGTACCACACCACCAGCGCCCCCTGCACAACTACAGAGCTTCTCAGAAAAAATAATAAACAACAACATCTTAAGCACAATAGAAAGAAACGGGAATTTAACGGATCAGATTCTGCAAAAGATTGACAGAAACTCGGAGATACTGCAATTATTTTTACTGAAATTGTCAGAGAGGATAGAAGTAGTTCCTACTCCTAGTCTGAAACCAGAGAGAGTAACAAATGACGATAGCACTTCTCCACCAGATTTGAGGAATCAAGGGATGCCTTTTACCCAAAACATGGTAATAAGAAAGAATGATTCACATATCTCCATACCGTTTACATATGCATATCAAACTCCAACATCTCCATCCCTTAAAACCAAAACACAGATTGCAAGCGTAGTTTACCAAGGACATATAAAAAATGCAGTACGTCATAGAGATATTCCACATGCTGGGGAGAACCAGGGTCTAAATATCCCTGTAGTTAACAACCAGTCCAGGTTTTTTATAGATGAACTGGAGAACGAGTATAAACTAATACAAATGGGTGGTTTAAAAAAAAATCATGACTACAATATGGTGAACAGGACTGGTACTTTGTAGTAGATTTTTAACGTAATTTATCTATTTATTTGTATATTTTTCAATAAATAAAGGATTTTTAATTTTTTAGGATTTGGTTTTTATTTGCTATTTTAAATACCTGCACGATGGCTTCGGTGGGGTCACAGAACAGATCAGCCAAAAGCACTGATAAGTTCCGTACAGATGACCGCGTATTGATAAGCGCAACGCAGGTACGCAGGTGGGGCAAAAGTAATGTCATGATGTGAATGCGCCATAATTTTTGCATATGGCATCATAATATCATTGCGATTTGACATCTAGGTTGTAGACAGGTAGAGAATAAGTTGATAATAAATGGAGTGATATACACAGCTCAGGCTACGATGGAGATTTTGAAACACCAATTTCCGGGCTGTGTGCTATCCCGTTTTGTAGATTTGAACTAGTTGACTAGATCGCCAGATCTGACGGCGTCAGACTTCTTACTTTGGGGCTTTTTGAAATCTTGCGTTTACCAACACAAACCACAAACCTTGCATTCTTAAAGGCCAACAACATTGAAGAAGAAATCACTACTTTAGAGTCAGATGTTTTGCGAACAATAGTTCAAAATTCCGTAAAACGAGCACAAGGTTCATCACTCGGAAAGGTGGTAATTTAACCGATGTCATATTTTCGACTTAATGTCATCAGTTTAACATCTTTAAATAAACTTTAAGTGAAAACAGAGCCCAATTTTTTTCATTTCCAAGTAAATGGCAGCCAAATCATATTACTTTTGCCCCACCTAGATGTGAAATGAAATTGTTTATTCTGTAAATAGGATATGAGAAATTACTTTTACACATCTGATCTGAGTCGACATTTCCTATATGACTGCCCCGAGAAGAAATAGTGAAACAAACTCAAGGGTAAAAGTCTCTTCTAAAGTCCAGACATAATCTTGGTCAGACCATGTGGGGGACCCTGGAGGTCTTTTAAGGAAAGAAGCACAGAGCTTTGAGTGGACCTATCCTGTCAGTAAACACATTTGTCAGAAGTCGTGTAGCTCAACTCAGAACATACGGAGCTCAACGGCACGACAAACAATGCCAAAGAAAGAATATTTGGGTAGGCCGTATAAATTACTCAAACTGCCAGACCATCGTTAAACTATGTAACTGAAAAAGTGGTAAGAGAGTGGTCCAACGACTTGGTGAAGGTTTTGGAAATTGTTGAATGCGAGAGGCACAGAACCGGTCAATGTGGCTTACGGAAGAACTATGTCCAGAAGAGATATGTTTCAGCTGAATAATGATGAAGATCCGATTATCATACCAATTTTTCCACTATCGTGAGGAAAGTTTTGAATATGAATGTGGATGGGCATTATGTAACCGACGACCTTAGTGACCAAGTGATGACCAAACGCTTAAAGCTTATTTCCAAGTGTTTTACGGGTCCAATATAATAACGGGTTCAGGCTGTTGATGGGGCTGCCCCGTTTCTGCAGTGCATCAGGTATGTTTGCACAAGCACACGTCGAGGGCTTCTACGCCATCGTCAGACAGAAATCTGCCTCTTTGCTCTGCAGAGAGCGGGAAAGCTCAAACTCCATCCTGAAGACCACAGCGGGGACGTACGATTCTTCTTTGTTAGGTGATGTGGTTCGAAGATGCATTTCGAACAACAGCCTTGTTTTTACCCATATGGATGTCACTTATACAAAACAAAGTTTTTTTATTTCAAAAAAGATCTGTTGTTTCATAGAAAAGTGCAATACCTACGCGGTCAACAGTTTTCGCGTAGATGCTAGATTGCTAGAAGCTACCATCCTGTATATAACGTGCAACGTTAATTGCGCAAAACCTCAGACACCCCAACTGATTTTTAATTCAATTGACCTAATTCAGAGAAAAAAAATCATTCAATTTTTTTTTTAAGTTTTATGTGTTGTTTTAGTTTTTTTCGTCTATTTATTAATTTATTTATTTCCTTTGGAAGACTTACAGCGAAACAAACCAGAATAAGACAATGAAAATGTGACAGACAGCCAATTACAAGTCTTCACTTACAGGTAACAGAATAATGGTTTAAAAAGAAATCTGTGAACAACACAGTACTGCCGACAAAAACAATAAATAGCCAAAGCCAAAATTATACAGTAGTAATATTATGCACATAGATCAATACAATAAAGGTGGTAAACAAGCTACTCAGGCCAACATAATTTGGGCAGTATTAAGCATCACGTGAAAAGTTAAGACTCGACACGCTTGTTGTAAAAGGATCGAAGTCATGCTGTACACACAACTTATAAAATATATAATTAAAAAAATCTACTGAATCCTTGATTGACCGCTCCGAGTTGAGTTTTACTGACAATTCTGATCGTTTCTTGCGTTTGCGACGACGGTCTATCGAGGGAGGGGTGGTACTGTATGGAAGATTCGTATTTGCATTTAAATTAAAGCTATTATTATCCCGCTTATGAGAAAATTTAAATTGGTCGACAACAATTTGTGTTTGTTTACCTATTTTGGCGGGTTTGCGCATGTGATGGCTGACCTATTAATAAATAGACACGGCAACGTTTTTAATGAAGGTTTTTTTTTTAAATGTGACCTATATTAAAAAGTGGTTCAATTGATTTTGATCAAACTATTTTCAGGTTTTGTGCATTTAATCGGTAGAGAAAGACAAAAGAAACGATGGATGAACTGTGTGAAAGATGATATGGCTAGAAAGAGATATCGGTAGAGAAAGACAAAAGAAACGATGGATGAACTGTGTGAAAGATGATTATGGCTAGAAAGGAGTTGACTACCGAGATGACGACTGATAGAGAAGTGTGGAAGAAAGGGACATGTTGCGCCGACCACTAATAAATTGAGATAGGACGGGAGAATGATGAATCGCCGCGTTTGGTATCATCCATTATCATATCGCACCTTCTTCAGTCTACATTTTTATCTTATAGTCGTTCACATTAATAAGACTTGTCTTATCACATTGTAATGCTCCTATCACATTGTGAGGTAGTGACAGCCTTGTGGTGACTGTCAGACTCCCAAATCATAGGTCTCGACTTCGAACCCAAGGCACGCACCCCTGACATTTCATTTCCATGTGCGTATTTTCTAATTGTCACTTGCTTCAAAAACATCCAACTTCTCTACTCTCAAGGTCCACTTGATCTTGATTATTATGTATACCGCGATGTCTTCAGCCATCGTGGAGTGGCGCAGACGGGAAACGTAGAGCAGCGTCGACGGTATAGCGGGACGCAGCAACATATTTGGTCCCGCCAGAGTAGTAACTCTTCAATTACCGCGGTAAGTGGGCTTCCTTCTCTTCGACTCCACCGACACGAAGCCCTCCTAGTCTGCCTGCCCTTTCTTAGGGTCCGGGGACACGATGCTGGGAGCCAGTGGCTCTTATGTAGATGCCCCCTCGGTTGATTTTGCACTTTTTTTAAAAACTTTCTTTTGTTTCTGCTCCCTTTGGATGGAAGGTTGTGCAGCTGAGTAAGCACGGCGAGAGGTTAAGGTGTGCCGACTTGTGACGTCGTGTGCATCGCTTGCTGTAACAGCAGTCGGAGACGAGTCCAATTTCGCTGACTCGACTCTGGACGGCGATACGTAGTTTGCACCTCGACGTGTTTTCACCTTTGATGCCAGCTCAGGTAACCTACATACCGCAACCGTGTTGCGTAACCTAACTATCATCATTTCAGCTGAAAGACGTCCACTGCTGGACATAGGCCTCCCCCAAGCACCGCGACAGATTCTGTGCCTCCCGCATCCAGCGGACTCCTGCCGCCTTTGCAAGGTCATCGGTCCATCTTGTGGGAGGCGTTCCTAACCTAATTATATCGGCACGCAATTCCTAATGGTGTTTTGAGACGCATCCAGCTTGAACTTCATGTTGTCGACCAGACTTGCCTTCAGAGTAACAATATCCTTCAGCAACCTGGTGTCGTCGACGTGGTTAAAAGTTACGGGGCAGCTTCAGCAGCTCCTTTGCCACAAAGAACTTTGGATCAGTCTCCTTAAACACCCGAAACATGTCTTGAAAACTCCTCTCTCTTTGTCTTCCTTTTCCTCCGTCACGCAGGATGGCATTCGGTCGGCTAAGTCGAGCGACGATGACGAATACTTCCATCGAATTATAACGATTGTCATATTCGCAACAAGACTCATTAAATAATTAAAGAAGTCATAGTAAACGAGTTTTAAAAAACTAGTTATCATTTCTAACAGTTTCTAATTGTTTTATTAATTACTTTGTTCATTATGTTAAAGTACCTACTATTAATAGTACAGGAAGCTAAAAATATAAAATAAAAAAAATGATAAAACCGGTACCGCACTCCACTCATACCGTAATCTGAGAAAGCAGGAGTTTCTATAGATGCAGTAACTGCTTTTAAGCAGTTGAACGGAAACTACCCATATTTATTGCGAATGTGCACAAACATTCCGCCACAGCTGCCATCAGAAAGCATATCGAGTTATATCCCGCAAGCGATAAATTGGAAAAACTATCTCTTCGTAAGCAAATGCACAATAAGGTGGAGGAGGAGCTCGTGGCTAAGTAATAACAGCCACACGGGTCTATCCATCAGGTTAAGCTACGCCAGAGTTGTTTCGTGGATGGGTGACCATCTTTACATACCGAGACTCCTCCGTAACTCGGAAAGCCGTTGGTCCTGGCTGTCATTCGTGGATCTTTGACAATCGTTACGGGTTACCAGTCTTACCAAGGGGTATCGTATTACCCAGTTGTAGAGGTCAGATAGGCAGTCGCTCCATGTAAAATACAGGTGTTCAGCTGCATCCGGTTACACTGGAAGCCTACCCCAACATAGTTGCGAAAAGGCTAGGCAGATTGCACACAATAAGGTACAAAGGTAGACTTAAGCCCATACTACCTCAGCTCAAATTTACTTTTTATCTCGCTCGCACCATACTGCTAGCGGACTGAGTGAGAGCGAGACTGAGTGGGGAGCTCGCGGCTCCAAGACACCAATAGTTTAGGTCATTTCTTTTTACGTATAAATAATGGTAAAAGGAATAAAAACATAGAAATTTTCATGATCTAATTTGAAGTATTTTTTGAATACCAATGTTAATTGTACCAATGTATGTTAATTGTTCGTTTTGGAGGTAACTTTGGTTGTTTTTTTTTTCTATCGAGAAGATTTAATAGGATCGTGTTTTCGTCAAACACAGTAAACATTAATCCTCAATTTTAACATAATTATATTTTTTTCAAAATTAATGCCGCAGCATTTTCGATTTAACGGAGGATCTTTCTAAGCAATTTATTTATTTAAGTATTAATCTATCTACAATTCTTGCACTGTTCAGACAATTGCTAACACAACAAATATTAAGTGATAGACAAAGTATGCAAAAACATTATCACATCATAGAACACAAAACAAAACTAAAGAAATGACACATAATTGTTACGCAATTTTATTTTAAAAAAATGACAAGACAGTCATTTACAACAGTTCGGTAATTGAGTTTTTAAACTACAAAATATAGCTTGATCTCTGCAACATATGTCAAACTGACATTCCTAGGGTAAGGAATTCATTAATTAGGTCGGCATGCCCATAAAGTATGACATTGACAGTTACTGTCTGTACTATTATGAAATTCAGGACTTCATAGGCGATGATTTTGCTGATAGCTGTCGCAGAGATGAAGCTATCTTTTATGAAGTATTGTTACATAATATTTTGGTGGACTTGGCCCTTGAATTCTCGAAGTGAAGTGCAACAAATATCAATCCCTTCATCACAATTATTTAGAAGTCTGCATAGTCTTGGGACTGCGGAGTTAGGCCATGTAGTACCGGCCCTTAATGCCTTAGGCATTCTCTACCAGTCAACCAAGGGTGGTGAAGAAATTAGATGGCAGGTGCTCTGTTTGAGAGGAAAAAAGAAAAGAGAAAAAACATAATGAATTATAAATAAAATAAGTAGTTATGATGCATATAAGTATTTTGTGTCTGAAACTAAAGTACAATACAACTGTTTTCTTAACGTCCCTCGGGAATTTACATATTTTGGCCATAGAATATATTTTTTAGAGAATTTGTCCACTATAGCCAAAGACGTGCATACGAGAGATTGCGTAAGTTCGGCCCTGCAAGCAAAAACTACGGATGATGGGAAGATGTTTCGATAAAACGCATATTTTTTAATATAAAAAAATGCCGACCGGATCCAGCCTAGGACCCCACGCTCAGCATTAGTGCAGCTGACCACTAGAGTCTAGCCAACGAAGGAATCGCAAAAAATTGTCACCATCCAGTTAGTTTAACACAAGACAGTTACTATAACAGTATCCTAAACCTCAAATATGGCAAAGTAATAAGACTAAGAGATAAGATAAAATACCAATTAATTGCCCACTATATAAAAGAATGATGAGAAAGAAATTACGTCATTAAGTTCTGTGAGTTGTCAACATGAAGCATTTGTTGGTAAGACTATTTTAATTTTATATTTAAGTATATTTATAGGCTCCTGGAAAAGTTAAGTTCGCCCCGACCCCGCCTCGGAGCAGTGGTGGGTCCAGACAGGCGCTTCCTTTGTGTAAATGATTTCATAACCACTGCTCCCAAAACGGTGAAGGAAAACATCATGAGGAAACTGGCATGTCCTTTTTTCTGTGTGGGAAATCATTAAATAACTTCGCCCGCTCTGGGTGGAGCGGTAGGGCGTGTCAGACTCTTACTGACTAAAACCCACCCCTGTTCCTTCAGTTGCCTGTACGTTGCCAGGGGCCACGGTATCCCTTTCGGACTTTCCCGCAACCCCGGCAGGCATCGGTCCCATCGGACCCCTTCAGTCGCTAACATCTCTTTGAGGCGCGCGTGGAACACAACGCTGTCGACCCGGGCCTGGTCCTTATCGGACGGCGAGCTACCAATTGCTCACGTCCGCAAGCCCACGCCTACGGTGGCTGGGAATCGGCTATTGATTCCCGACGACCAGGGCGTCTCCTCCTGCGGCGGCTAGGGGCGTGAGGGTGCGAAATTAACCGGCATGTCCTAGAAACAAAAATTCGAAGTAATGTGACATCTACCAACCCGAACTGGGCCTGCGTGATAGATTACCGCCCACTTTAGTGGGAACAAGTTAGGTTAGGAGTAAGTTAGGGTCGGCTTCCAGTCTTAACCACCTGTATCCGATTACCAATATTTTACATGGAGTGACTACCTATCCAACCTCTACAGCTTAGTTGCTGGGTAGCGCGCATACCCCTGGCTTAGTCAGAACCCTACTGGGTAAGAAAAGTCAACCTCTTTTCTGGTTACAACTCTAACCTTCTTCGGCGGAGATAGGCACCACTTGGAGAAAACAAAAACAAAAAATTCAAAAGCCATTTATTTGAACTAGGCTGAGAATCAGCACTTTTTGAAAGTCAAAATTACTTCAGACAGTCCCCCGGCACGCCCACCCTTCACCACTTCCTAGTGCTTTAGCTGGGAAAAAGAAATGGCGCAACCAACTCCTCAGCAACACAGCTGTTTATACAGTTAGAAGAACTTGATGCAATAAGAATTCAAAGTAATTAACATTACGAAAAACAAGACATTAAATTAAATTATTTGACTTAATTATGTCATCTAGCACACGCCAATACCTTAACCGACTTTACCTATTTATTTTTATATTTGATAAAGTTACGAAAATAGTGGATGTTCTGAGGGTAGGTATGGGTGTTATTTTACGTCACTAGTTACACTAACTGGCTACGGGGCATGTAGCTGAATACAGATAGTGCAATCCACTGAGATGCGCCCCACTCCGCGATTACTGTACTGTAAGCTGTACTTTAGTACGGAGCGGAGCGGAGTGGGGCGCGTCTCAGTGGATTGCACTTTCTACGGCCTGAATTTTTAGTCACCGTCCAAATTTTGATATATTAATCTTTGGTGAAAATCATTGGACACGTGTTTTTTCTTTTAGTATCACTCAATACAAAAATATTGAGATATCGCATCACAGAGTTATTATGTAGGTACCACGCAGAGCGGATAATTCTTTCGAGAAAATGATTTAATATGAAAATTTTACGTATCGTTTTTTTTTTTTTTTAAGTGGAGTGAATCATAATACCTAATGCCTAGAAAAAATTTGGACGATAACTAAAAATTCAGCCTGTATAGCTAGTTTCGAGTCAAACTGTAAACTCGTTATTTTGTAACTATGTAGTTACAAAGTCGATATTGCATCGAAAATGTAAATAACCGCCCTGAGCCTGAATATAGTACGAAGGGAAGTTTATTTGTGTTAGTATTACGTAAATGAACTGTATAATAATATGTAGCTACAAAAACTTATTCGTTCCAAAAAATTAAAGCTTGTGATAGGTAACGTATCATCGATATTTTCGTTTCGCAAATAACTGTAATACTTCGATAGAATCATCATGTTGAATCACTAACGACCATTTAACGACCCATTCCTATCTGAGGGGCAATACCCGTAATTTTTAAGAACGTTCGTATTCTAACCTCATTCGCAATCCGTCAAAAATACAATCAATTTACCAACATATTTGACAAGTTTGACAGATTGCGATTTGAATGTGAACGTTTTTTAGGTACGAGAATTTGCCTTCAGATGTTAAGTAGTACCGGTTTAAATGTCATAAAAGATGATTAGGACAAAAATTGTAAGGTGCCAGTAACGAGCAAAGTAATTAGTGATATGCAACACGGTACTTGTCTATAGGTAGGTCAGTGGGCCGTCCACCACGCGGGCCCAGTGCGGGTTGGTGGATGTCACATGTCTTCGAAGTTTCGGTTCTAGAACATTCCGGGTTCCTCACTAAGTTTTCCTTCACCGATTTGATAAATTATACAAAATAAAGCGCCTGCTTTGGTTCAAACCGACTCTTAATTCGGGGCTAACCCCACTATGCCACCACTGCTGCTCTCATATAAATTCAATCACGAGACAGTAATTTATTTCTAGACACACATTAACTCACGCTTTCTTCATAAGGGTAAGCAGAAACTACAGAACGCCAACTGCTACGATCCTTACATACTCCTGTTACTTCGTATACGTTCCTACATCTGAAGGCCAATTCTCGTACATAGAAAACGTTCACATTCAAGTAGCAATCTGTCAATCTGTCAAACTTGTCAAAAATATTCAAAATTTCTCAAAATTCAAATGTCATTTATTCAAACTAGGCTGAGAATCAGCACTTTTTGAACGTCAAAATTACAAAGACAGTTCCCCAAAACGCCCACCCTTCACCAATTCCTAGTGCTTTTGCTGGGAAGAAGAAGTAGCGCAACAAACTCCCCAGCAGCACAGCTGTCAGTTCAGTTAGAAAAAAAAAAAGATTCTATACAATAATAGTATGCAACATTACGCAAAACATCATTTAAATTATAAATTAATAGCCATATGACAGCTAGCACACGTCAATATACTAACCAAAAACATCGAGAACTAATACTCAAGCAGAAATAAAAATTACTAAACGTAAATAATATTTAAAAAAAGAAAATAAAGCCTCCAGGCGTATAGGGCGTGCCCGCTTACATAGAGCTGTAACTAGAATTTATAATTGATAAACCATCGAGGTAAAATAAATAATTGTCGAGGTCGCTAGCTAACCACATATTGCAATACAAGTCATAAAAAAACATTGTAATGAGTAGATTCTCATTAAATTTTACTTTTCGCATAATACCAATAACATAATTATAGTAATGACACAACTAGCACTTAAGACCTAGAATCAATTCTATTTTCTTGTAAATTTTGACGTTCAAGAGTGCCCTTTAATTGGCCTACTTGAAATTAAAATGATTTGCTTTGTGAATTGTTCTGGATTAGATTTGAGCCCATCATCAACTGCTCCAGTTCACATAATTCGACAACAATAAAATAAATTAAATTAAAATAAATTGACAGTAAAATTATAAACAATTATATAAACTCATTACTCAACTATTGATAAAAAGATTGTATTTTTGACAGATTGCTAATGAGATGCGAATGCGAATGTTCGTAAAAAAATACGGGAATTGCCCCTCTTTGGTCATACACGCACGCCTGTTGCGAGTATACTACTTTAAACTTTCATTCTTTTCGTTTCTTTTTTTCTTCGGGCTTTTTTCTAAAAAAAATAAATTTATTTTCCAGTTAAGTATATCTGTACTTTGGCTGGCGGTGCACTGGTGTTCTGGGCATTCTCTATCAAAAATAGAAGTAAGTAAAAACTATGTTGGCATATATTTAATCGAACCGCAGATGCCCTATAATAATTTCCCCCCTTCCTCCCCCTTTTTTATATATATTTTTACATATTATTATTATTATTTAAAGTCTGTTAGTTTATAATCATGTAAATACTTGAGTGTAAATTAAATTATTTTAAAGATAAAAAAAAACGCAAATGATTCCTATTTTAACATAACATCACATCACGCCTTGTTTTCCCAAATGATCGGGCAGAGGTGTACCTATAGTACACCAACATTTTGCCAGGTAGTCCCATGTGGTATGGAGCGATTATATTGCCTTCAACTAGGCACAAATCCAGACTCCGGGCTGCTACTGAGGCAGCTAGAAAAATCCAATAACGCTGCTCGACCAACTTTATGACCCCACAAAAAAGCGTTATCAAATTAATCCTAACTTAATATTTAAAATGCGAAAGTGAATTTGTTGGTGACACTTTCACGCTAAAACGGCTGAATGGATTTCGATCAAATTTGGCACATGGGTAGACCATGGCCTGGAGAAGAACATAAAATACCTTTTATCCCGATATTCTCTCGAAATCGAGACTTATGCGGGTAAGGTGCAGCTAGTTTGTCTATATTTAACGTATCGATAACGATTTCCATCACGCCTGCGGAGTCTCACAAACTAATTTCATTAGACCCTGTTTTGAAATATAATAACTAAAATCTAATGTTTCTGTTCCCAGTTTAAATCCCCAACAGAACTGGTCTACAAAGTGCAAGAGGATCAAGATGAAAATTCTTTAACGATTTCGAGCCCAAACTTGAAGAAACCATCTATAAGAGAGATCATCTACTATCATGTCATTGAGAAGCCATTTGGGAAGACCGAGGATTCAAATGATGAGGTATAGTTGTTTAGTTCCTTCATTGCTAATTAAACTTAAGGGTGATGGTCTATGGGCGTCGGGAATCGATTGCCGATTCCCGGCCACCGTAGGCGCGGGCTTGCGGACGGTGAGCAATGGGTAGCTCGCCGTCCGGTAAGGACCAAGCCCGGGTCGACGGCGCGTTGTGTTCCACGCGCGCCTCAAAGAGTGTCAGCGAGTG
Source organism: Xanthia togata (assembly GCA_963853775.1). NCBI lineage: Eukaryota > Metazoa > Arthropoda > Insecta > Lepidoptera > Noctuidae > Xanthia > Xanthia togata. The sequence continues at coordinate 3,706,576 of OY970817.1, read as the reverse complement.
AAGGGGTCCAATGAGACCATTGCCTGCCGGGGTTGCGGGAAAGTCCGAAAGGGATACCGTGGCCCCCTGGCATTGCACAGGCAACAGAAGGAACACGGGTGGGTTTTAGTCAGAAAGAGTCTGACACGAAAGAGCGGGAGGAGGCATTTGATGATTTCCCACCAAAAAAAAAAAAAAAAAGGGGTGATGTACTAACGTAGCCCGCAAAATACAAATTTTCTTAAGTTTTTGCAATTTACAAGTCAGTATTAGGTTCTTTGTGGATCAAAATATGATTCGCAACCATAACAAATATGTTTTTACAGAATTATGATCATCGGAATCATCAGTACACCAACCATATTATTTATTTAACCTTAGCCTCAAATGTCATGATTTCATGAAACAGTCATTCAATAAGTTAATGTGAACTTAGAGAGTTGTATTGTAGCGGTTACACCGTCACATGCGAACTACGCATCAAAGACATGACGTCACACAAATCCTGCATCGCGCAATTAGAGTTTACCGCGCGAACGACATATAAGACTATCCGGCATCAACAGTTGGGCAGTCGGCCCGCCAGACACAACACCCGTCTGGTCGGAGGATCCTCCCTTTTCTATGGTGGATGAGTGAACTTTACACCCTGTTCTTTATACCCCTAAAGTATCGACGATTTTAATGAATTTATTTCTGTGAATACATATTTGTTACGGTCGTGATTCATATTTTGATCAACATAAAACCTATTAATGAACTGCAAATTGCAAAAAACGTATGAAAATTTGAATTTTGCGGGCTCACTTCACGTACGTTTTCACAGCGAGATGATTACAGAATACACTATAATACAAAACTACATATTATAAAATTCGTACAGTACATATTATTAAAATCGGTATTAAAATTTTGAAGGAACCTCCAGCTGATGAGGCTCCTGCAGATTCTGATGAGTCTCAACGTACCTTCACCAATGGACAATCTGGCTTCCAATTTCTACACGCAGAGGATGAAAATGTAAGAATTCACATCATTTTTCAACTTTAACTTCATCAGCATTTTCATTAATTGTTCTTCTCTCGTAACAGTATGAACTATGAGAATGCCTTGTGACATGGTAGATAACCATATTAGCCAGTCTGCAAGTTCGATATTTTAAGGCCGGACATGTACAGACGCCAGCAAGTCAACCTACCCGAATCTATCAAATTTTCCCAATCAACTTTGAACCTTATAGTTTAGTGATAAAGTTGAAAATCTTTTAAAGAAATTTGACAGATTGTGGTAGGTTGATTTGCTGGCGTCTGTACAAAGGAATTCCATTTTGAAATATCGATTCGGAAAACAACGGCCGCCCGCGCCCCCCATTGAAAAAAAAAGTAATGATTTTTTTTTTCCAAAATTTAACTCTTTATGATTCTTAACAACACCTCACAGATCGGACAGGGTTTTCGTTACACGCTGTATTTGCTTGTAAATTTAAAGTGCCTTTTATTTGCATATTTGAAATAAACGATTTGACTTTGATTTTGATCTTATTTGTCATAAAACGGGTAATTGGATCATAAATTAAATTAATACAATGTTATGTTGGCAATCATTTAGACACAAACCTAGCGGACGTAAGGACGTGTGTGACTAAAAGTCCTATCTTTATGTAGACTGACCGTAACTTTGTATTATTATTATCCTCCTTTTCAGGATCCTGCAGAAATCACCACTGATGTGCTAGAGGAATCCCCAGTCAAGGTACGGATCAAATACAGGCAGCTCTAAGATATATTTGTGCTGATTAATCAAAAATTTATATTAGCGAGTCTGGTTAAAAAAAAATTGTCTTATAATTGGCTGCTTTAATTTTGTGTCCTGGTTAACAGTATTTTTTTTTTCAGGATGATTCAGAAAATGCACCTGAAAAAAGACGCAAAAGGGAAATATCGGAAAAAGATGAGGTTAGTGACTATTTTTATTATTAACTTGTACCTAAGTTTCTAATAAAAAAAATGTATTTTTATTAAATTCATTTATTTTTCACAGAAACCTCAAGACGAATTGAAGCGGGTTAAAAGGTGGTCACATCATAGGGTAACTATTTTTTGGATTTTAGCTTTTATTTATAGTGTAAAAAAACTGAAATTCATGAAATCACTGACAGATATCGCACAGACTAAGCCGTTGGGCCTAGAAGAATAAAATTTCACACAATAGTTCCTTTTATTAGAGTTGATCGCGATCAGTTTCATTGGGAAAATTCGCCCTTAGTAACAGACAACGCCTAAGCCTTTGGGTCTATAAATTGTGCATAAGATTTGTTTCTATTACAAATATCTTCACTGAAGGGTTTAAAGTGTGAACGTCGACCTTAAAAAGGTAGCTGGGACAGACTGGATGCGGAAGGAGGAGAACAGGGTGTTGTGGCGTAGCCTGGGAGAGGCATATGTCCAGCAGAAGACTGCGATAGGCCGAGTTGATTGAAGAGGTTTAATAGTGACATTTTGTACGAAAGTTCTTAATTTTGTCCCGTACCCAGAAATCTCATCAAGCATCCAAAGTGCGCACGGCCTTATGCCGCGCGCACTTTGGATGCGTTTTCGTACGAATTCCACTCGTGCGTACACGTACGACCATAGATATAATAAAGATATTTCTGTGCGTACGACCTTGGTCGTACGACTTGAATACGCACACTGGATAAGTTTGACTCCGTTAAATAGGTAGTTTTCCGGTAATATCGCATTGAACGCACGAAAAATCCCAAAAATTTCGAATTCAAGAATACGTTTATTTGCGGTAAACATGACGCAAAAAATAACAAAACACGATAATAACAAATTGGGGGAAAATATGCGTCACATCCACGCAAAACGGCCATCGCTCAGCATAATTAATAAACTATTTTAACTTTAGGCCAAGCCAACGTAGTAAGCGTCATCATCGTATTTTTGAATTACCTACATCCACCTTGAATACTACATTTAATAGCCCCCTTACACGTATGGCAAGGCAATAATAATGAATGGTCCAACTTGACGAATGACCCTATTGATATTATCTCCATGTTTTTCGCTTCATACAGACGCTCCCTATTTAAACAGTGTAATGAGTGCCCGTCTATCTAGCTCAAAGTGGTTTGTTTTTGCAGTGTTGTAGATTTATGTCTAATAGACACACTTTAAATTGTTCTTCTTTGTCTCTAAATTTCATATGTGAATGTCATGCATACCTGTCATTTGCATGGTCACTGAAATGCTAATTTTAGATGTTATTTAATTTGGATTTAAGTGACTGTGCTGTTAGTGTGCTTATGATAAATAAATAAATAATGCTGCGACCCTATGCGCGCCAGAGCCCTAGCGGTTTTCAGCCGGCGTTGACGTGATGACGTCAACTGACACCGGAATTGTTTTCGGACGTCAGAACTATACGTACGACTAAGTCGCACCCAGTCTGCGCGCTCGCTTTGTACTTAGAAGGTCGGGATCGTTCGTGCGTGTTCGTACGTGTACGCACGAGTGAAATTCGTACGAAAACGCATCCAGTGCGCCCGGTCTTAGGCAATAATTTTTGATTATGTATTTTGTTTACAGAGTACTTCTAGACTATGGCGTCGGAAGCATAGACTACCGAAGTACATAAAGACACTGTCATCTACAACACCGAAGCCTAATAGTGAAACAACTGTTAGTGTAAGTATACTCAAATATAAACTCACGCCTTCTTACGATAGGGGTAGGCAGAACCTACAGAATGCCACGTGCTACGAACCTAAAGAGGGACATGGCCTGCGATTTTCCATAAAATGTATTCCCCTTTTTTCTTCCTGAATAATGACTCTAGAGCAATATTTTTTTTTTCATTAAGTCAAGGTCTGTCTGTGTCTACCTACCAGACAAATTCGAAAAGTTTTTAACATAAAAGAAAATTATAGGAACCTAGATATACTCTTTCTTAAAATTTTAATGTAAAAAGTAATCGAATCGGTTAAGTTTTCGAGGAGAACGAAGGGGATTACGAAACGTGGATCTCGTAATTTTTTTTTTGTTAATAATCGGTCTGTGCTGCAGCTGTCCCTATCGCATTCTACGGGGGCAGACTTGAGGTAAGACGCAGGCAAAAGTTTATTTTTAAATATTCCTCGCTGGCCCTGTTCACTCGTAAATACTCCTTTTGCTTCGTTTACGTCACTCACGTTTGTCGATCGCTACTAAGCATGACCTTTCTGAAGAACATCACTAATACGGTCACTATTATTACGTAAGTATCTAAGTATATAAAGTTACTTTTCTCAAACAAGTTAGGAAATTCGAGCATTATTTTGACAACTTTCTTCGAGAAAAATCGAAATTGCTGTTGTGGTCGAATCCATATCTGTCGTGTTTACCGTGTGTTTTTGTCCTCTCCCAGCGCTTCCATTCACATCTGCGTTGTAAAAAAAATATTTTGCAAGTCGCCTTTCATTCATTCGTCGCCATAACGCGACGTGAACGTTCGAAATTTAAAATACTCGGAATTCAACCGGTTAAGCCATGAATGAAAGGAGACTAACAAATTCTTTTTGCCGGTACGTGGACACCTTTCCGAGGCACGGAAGGGTCTCCACGTACCGACCACAGCAAACGTAGCTTAAAGTTCGATTGTCCTGTGTGGCTGTTATCAATTTGCCACAAGCCCCTCATAAAAGAGCTCTACTAATAGGTACTCAAATATTACAGACTAGCTTTCGCTAGCGGCTTCGACCGCGTGATCTTAACTAATATTATAAAGAGAAAAGACTGCTTCGTTGGTCTAGTGGTCGCAAGCGCTACTGCTGAGCATGAGGTCTTGGGTTCGATTCCCGGGTCGGGCAGTGTTATTGGGTTTTTCTATCTGTAATTTCTCAGTAGCAGCCCGGAGTCTGGATTTGTGCCCGGTTCCATCAACCGGGCACAAATCCAATAGGCTCGCCCCCTATTACATGGGACTTAAACATAACTGGCGAAATGTGTGTGTACCTACTACAGGTACACCTCTGCCCAACCCTTCAGGGATGCTTGATGTTATGTTGAGAAAAGATTTGATTTTTTGTATGCTTGTTTGATTGTAATGTAAAAACACAAAAACTACGTGACGGATTTTAAAAATTCTTTCACGAGACGGTTGGTATATTATCACTGAGTAATAAAGATATCAAGAGGGCGAAGTCGCTGGCGGAAGCTATATAGTAGGTATCTTAGTCAGCGGCTCCGCCCGCGTTCATGTCGGAAATTACCCCACGGAAACGTACTACCGGGATAAAAAGTATCCTATGTCCTATTCCAGCAGTGCTATTCTGTAACCATCTCACCGTGAGAACTTAGGTGAAGTGAGCTCTGAGTGAGCTGTCAGTCCCTAGCAGCAGGTGGAAGGACAGCTCACTCCGAGCTCAATTCACCTAAGTTTTCACGATGAGATGGTTACAGAATAACACTGCTGGCCCTGGTCTACCCGTGTGCCAAATTTCATCCAAATCCGTTCAGCCGTTTTAGCATGAAAGTGTAACAAACAAACTTACTTTCGCATTTATAATATCAAGTTAGGAGCCTCTGTTACTCAGTGATTATACGAGTATATACCATTCCACTAGAGAAGGTTTTTTAAAATTGGTCCAATCATTTCTGAGTTTATTCATTACAAACTAAAATACAAATATAATTTTTAATATGTATAAATGTATGTATGTATGTGTTTTTTATATGTGTTTGTGTGTGTATGTGTGTTGTGTGTCTTAGGCCCGTATTACAGAACGTCACTCAAGACTCAAGCGTTACTTAAAACTAGTTTCAACCAATCAAAAGGCTTTAAACGAGTTTTATGTAATGCTTGAGTTTTGAGTGAGCTTCTGTAATACGGGCCTTAGACTAGCGACCTTCTTGAGGGCCATATTAATGGGAGTTTTTTCTTTCAGGCTTCAAACAATACTAAAATTAATTCTTTCAAGGACAGAGTACCAGATAGTGAATTGACAGTAGGCAGAGTACTTAGAGCGTATGGCACGGAATCAAACGGGAATGGTGGCACAGCATGGAATGTAAGTATGATCCCAGATTGAAGAGTAAGGCTGGCCGTAGTTTGATTTTGTTGCGGTCGGCCAACTGATACAAAGATCAGGTTCGTTCCTGTATTTGGATCGTTAATTTCAAAATGGTTGAGCTAAACGGTGCTGATCCATGCGTCATGTTCGTGAACGGGCGCCGTCAATAGGGACTGGTCATCTCTTATCTGCCACGGCTTATTTTAATTTTTGAATTGTTTTTAATATCTTTTTATTACGGACGCTTTTTACGTGCACGTATTTCTACATTGTTTTCACATATATAATTTCAACATGGATGTAACCAATATTTTGTATCAATATTATGATTTAAAAGAGTGTCCGTGGAGTTTCGTGTCCGTACTTCTCCATAGGAACCTACATACGCTTTGGAATGGGCAACTACTCGTAGGTAGCTTTATACATATTTCTGACTGACTGACCCCTTGATAATTTAAAAGGGCCTGTAAATAGTTTACTCTAAATAAATGCTTTGAGTTTGAGTTTATTGTAGCCACTTAAGTATGGGATGCCTCAGCAAAATACCAGCTTGCTATTCTTGACTCGGTGGGCTAGGCTTCACAGCCTCGCTCAACGGGCTGTTTACCTATTACGGTTCATGTGATAGAGCCTGCTGACAGACAGACAGACGGATGGGCAGCGGAGGCAAACCCAAACCATAACCCTATTACTCATAATAGGGTTCCGTTTGGCAATGGTGCCGGTACGGAACCCTAAAAAATAGAAAATTAACCTTCATGTATTCTTTTCAGCGCCATTATAATCCCCACATTTCCTACCATAGAGGTTACGGTCACAGCAATGAAAATAGTAATGAGGTAAATATTGATTTATAATTTAAATGTGTTGGATCATTTAGTTCCCTTCAAAATGGTTGAGCTGAATAGTGCTGATCCATGCGTCATGTTCGTGAACGGGCGTCGTCAGTTGGGTCTGGTCATCTCTTAGCTGCCATGGCTTATTTTAATTTATTTTAAATTTTTGAATGGTTCTTTATTTTTTTTCTTTTTATTACGGACGCTTTTACGAGCGTGCACGTCTTTCTACATTGTTCTCACATGCATAATTTCAACATGAATGATGTGACCAATATTTTATATCATTTTTTTTTATTTAAAAGAGTTTCCGTGGAGTTCCTTGCCCGTTCTTCTCCATAGGTACCTACTACGCTTTGGAATGGGCAACTAGCTTCCTATTTCTGACTGACCCACTTCTTGACAATTCAAAAGTACCTGTAAATGGCTTAATTGAAATAAATGCTTTGAGGTTGAGATTGAAAATATAATTTGATGATACCTACTTCATTTTGATTCAAAATCATCTTACTCTAAACGCTTCATGGCTTAGCATGATTATACATTACATTACGCCTGTATTTCTCAAAGGGTTAGGCGCAGCGGCGTACAGTACAACAACATGTCGACAATTATGTTTAAGTCCTTTTAAAAAGGGGGTGGGTCCTATTGCCATTAGCCGGTCATTAATCAAGTGGTCACAAGCGCAACTGCTATACTTTAAGTCCTGGGTGCGATGCCTAGGTCAGTTGAAGTGTTAATAGGGTTTCCTATTAGGAATTTCTCAGTAACAGCATTATTTATAAGATGCAATAATTATACGAAAATATATTTTTCAGTCTGACAGCGACAGTAACAGCGACGAAGACTCTTCATTATCCAGTAATGAATCAATGTCTTATTCCGATCAATCAGACTCTGGCTCCAGCGAATCAAATTCTGTTAGTGGTGGAGGAAGTCAGAGCGAATCAGCAGAAGGAGATGTAGCCTGTGGTTATGATGAAAATGGTAGCACTTCCAATTCTGGAGAAAGCGGTGATGGCAGTGGTTCAGTAGCCGATGTAAATAGTAGATATGAAGAGAGCAATAGTGAGTCGGGACAGAGTAATATTCGGTCGGGTGAGAGTAATAGCTGGTCTGAAGAAGATAGTAGTGTTTCCGGAGAAAACAGTAGTGTTTCTGAAGAAAACAGTGGTGAATCAGGAGATAGAGAAAGTGGAAGTTGGTCTGACCAAAGTAACAGTGAGTCTGAAGAGAGTAACAGTGGTTCAGGTGAAAGCGAGTCTCAAGAGAAAGATGGTAACAATAGTAATGACGACAAAAATAACGGGGATAACGTAGCAGCTGGTGATATAATTAAGAAATTCAGTCAAATATTAACTGATCTACACGACATATTTGTGAAAGGTAACGCTACTATTGTTTTACCAAAGCCAGAGAAAAATTCAGCTAATGATTTCGATGTACCTGATATGCTAAGCCACATATTAAATGACGTCATGAATGATTCTGAAATTGAAATTCTTCGCCCTGGTGTTGAAATTAATGGAGATCCAAACAATCCGAATATGGTGAATGTTTTAGAAGGCTTGTTTACAAATATAATTAAAAACAAAATTATTATCAACAACAATGTGCCAGCCGTTTCCAACCATTCCGGTGGAATAAATGCCGAAAAAGACAAAACAGAAAAATCTAAAGAAAATAACGTGGTAACGTCTGAAACAGATAAAACTATAACTTCTAACAACGAAGGAATAATAGTTTCTGAAAAAGATGAAACAGTAACTTCTGAGCATGATGAAAACGCAACTACTGAAAAATCTAATATCGATGAAAACATACCTTCTGTGAAAAATCCGGGCAAAGATAGTAATGACGTAACAGGTAACCCGGACATAGATGAAGAAAATCCAGCTACAACAGGACCCGAAAAAGATATAGACTCTCTTGGTGGAATTGAAATCCCTGATGTCAATATATCTGATGAGATCTCCCCTAAAAAAGACGAAGAGAATCCAAATGATAATTCGACATCGTCACCAGATGAATCTAACAAAGATGCTGGTTTAGGAAGTACAAATGATGATCATGAAAGCTTCGGTAAGGAAGGTGAGAACCCCGATGACCACAACCCTACTATTGATACAGAAAAACCTGATCAATCTGATGAATCTGGTGACCACAAATCTATTGATGAAATAGAAAAACCTGACAGATCCAATGAAACTGGTGCCAACGAGCCTACTATTGGAACAGAGGAGCCTGAACGGTCTAATGAATCTGATGACGACGAGGCTAGCACAGAAAAACCTGACAGATTTAATGAAACTGATGACCATGAACCTATTGATCAAACAAAGGAGCCTGATGAAAAACATGGCAGCGGAGAAGAAGTGAGTCAAATGCCAATGGAAAATTATACTGAGGCACCAAAAGAAGTCACAGCGGCACCTAATGAAGATCCCAAAGAGCAGTATCCTGTTCAAAATAATCTGGTAAGAACTACAATTACTTATTTATCTGTTTAGGGTTTCACGAGAGTCTGTTTATGAGAAACAGTAATACCAACAAAATAGTGCGGCATTTTAATAGATATATTTAAACTATATCAGGAATATTTGCATTTATACAGTATGTACTAGAAAGGTGTGGTCATATAAGGGTGTAGTATAGACCAGTGGTCGGCAAACCGCGGCTCGCGAGTCGCATGCGGCTCTTTGGCCTATACAGGGTGTTAAAGTAATTGCGTGCCATAGCTTAGGGGTAGGTTCAGTATAGAAAAAGGAAGCAAGAAAAAAAAAAGTTCAACCTAATTTAGTATCTACTAACTTAAAATAGCAATCGTTTAGAATTAAAATAATTTTATTTGTTTAGAAGCTTTAATTAATTACCTACTATCGAACGCGTTGCCATTTTGTCCTTCACTTCTCGCGTCCGAATACTAAGGGCCTAATAATACTAAGTTAGTAGGTGCTAATATAGGATGAAATATTTTTTTCTTTTTTTCTTTTCTGGCTTCCTTTATCGATACTGAACCCACCCCTAAGCTATGGCACGCAATTACTTTAACACCCTGTATAGTGCGGCTCTGTACAAATGTCGATGAGTGCGAGCGAGATACACGCGAGGGTCGGGGTTTCGGTCATTATGCAAGTTATCAAGTTATTCAGAATTCATACTATATTCCAGAGAAGTATTTTCACCAAAAATTAACAGGACATAAAAAAATAATCATTTACAAAGAAAAATATGGAAAATATTAGATATATTTTGATATATTAGTAGTAGTAGTTTTTTTTTTTTTTTCAAGGTTAACGAAATGAAATGAAATTCATTTCATTTTGTAACTTGTTAATAAGTCGGATGCCTTCATGTTATTATCAGCCGATATGATGATGATGATGAAGGTATCCTCTTTCTTAGCAAGTTAATTTTAGGAAGCGTTGTGGAGTGAAAGAGCATGGGAGTTTTAAGGATGACGAAAAGTGTATTGAGACAGGTTGGAAACATAGAAACGATTGCCTCTCATAAGAAATCTTGGTCGTTATAGTATTGATAATTGGCTTTTAGGAGTATGAGGAACAGGGTGTAAAGTTCACTCATCCACCATAGAAAAGGGAGGATCCTCCGACCAGACGGGTGTTGTGTCTGGCGGGCCGACTGCTCGACTGTTGATGTCGGATAGTCTTATGTATGTCATTCGCGCGGTAAACTCTAATTGCGCGATGCAGGATTTGTGTGACGTCATGTCTTTGATGCGTAGTTCGTATGTGGCGGTTTAACCGCTACATCACTCCCCTCCAGAGACCGGAGGTCGATAGTGGGCTGAGTCTTGTATCTTGCAATGTTTCACAGTGCCAGCTAAGGTTCCAGTAAGTCGGAACCGGGTGCCGCACAGTTCGCGGTGAGTCGGAACTGTCTGCGGTGATTGCGGCGATTGTGGTGATTGAGGTGATAGCGGTGATTGCGCTGATTGAGATGATTGCGGTGATTCCCCAGTGAGTCGGGGTGATGAGGCTGAGGGTGATGACCAGGAATGCGCGTTCGCTGCATGCTGATGGTCAGGATACCCGTTGAAGCCGAGGGTGCTGGCTGTCTGTGTGACTCGCCTCACGAAAGCTTGCGGGAGTGATGATGATGACGTCACGCTGAAGTAGTTGCACGAAGGCTGCGTTGACGTTCATACTCGGGGTCACCAATTTAGGAGCATGAGGAACAGGGTGTAAAGTTCACTCATCCACCATAGAAAAGGGAGGATCCTCCGACCAGACGGGTGTTGTGTCTGGCGGGCCGACTGCTCGACTGTTGATGTCGGATAGTCTTATGTATGTCGTTCGCGCTGTAAACTCTAATTGCGCGATGCAGGATTTGTGTGACGTCATGTCTTTGATGCGTAGTTCGTATGTGGCGGTTTAACCGCTACAGGCTCTATTGACTAATAAGTTTGCCAACCACTGTTAAAGACCATCAAACTACTTTCTCCATGGGACCAACAAGGCTGATTATTTTTTCGCGATTACGTTGGTCCCATGATGAAAGTTGTTCGGATTGATAGTCTGTTCCACAACTTTAGATATGAGCACACCTTTCCAATACTTGCTGCAGACTTGTTAGTGATTACTGATCGTATGTAACATTTTAGAAAACTATGTAGTCTATACTAATATGATAAAGAGGAAAGATTTGATTGTTTGTATTGAATTGGCTCCAAAACTACGGGACCGATTTGAAAAATCTTTTACCATTAGAAAGCTTAGTTTTCAGGGAGTGACATAGTCTACTTTTTATCCCAGGAAAAATAACGGGTCCCGCGGGAAAGGCCACGGGAGCGAAACCGCGGGCAAAGTGCTAGTAATTAATATTTGTTTATGATACTATTTTTCACATGTGAGTGTGTGTGGGTCCTGTGGGTGTACTATAGGTACACCTCTGCTCAAACCCTTCGGGAATACAGGCGTGATGTTATGTTATGTGTGTTTTAACATGTTTGTTTTTGTTCAGGACAATGAAACTGAGAAGAATACTAAACTGGATTACATGCTGGACTTGATAAATAACGTAAGTGTCACTAAAAACGTAATGCTTTCTCACTTTGTAAAAACTATACAAATTAGAATTGAGTCACAATTTTTTTTTTTATGTTTTCTTTACTCAGGAGAAATTCTGGTCCTTCATGGGTGACTTGGGTACCAAATACATAGCATCGTTGTCGGAGGTAAGAACTTTTAAAATATACCCTATTACAGCTTAATATGGCAGAAAACTTATTAAACGACTTATGTTACCATATAATAAATTTACATACATCTTGATTTCGAAACGCTTTTAAAATATTTTTCATCCCACCATCTCGGAAAGAGTATTTTTAATCTTCAGTATCTGAGTGGAAAAGCCGTTTTTATTCTCTAGAGGATAAAGTAAATTGAATTTAGAACATCGTGTGCACTAAGTTTGTGAATTAAAAAAAACATTAAACCTATTTACTGCTACCTCTATGGTGCCGAATATATCATACAACTTTTTTTTAATTTGTTAAAAACTCAGACTCGGAACCTTCTTGGTGTTCTTTTTTCAATTTGCTTTGTACGCGGCATTTTTTCACGTCATTGTTAAACCTTAGGTATATTAAAAACAAGAAACTTGAAAACAAGTGAAAAAACTAAAATGAGTGATTCTAGCGACGAGGAAGTTTGCTTGACGCCAACAGAATTGACTGAAACTGTTAATAATGCGCAAACGTTTTTTTTTTTGCATTTAGTCATTTCCTCGCTGAGGTGGAATGAAAAGTTACGTGTTGCACTCGAGTGCAAAGATTTTTCACCTCGTGCTCTTTTGATTCCCTCGCTAACGCTCAGGATTCTAATTTTGAATCACTCGCTGCGCTCGTGATTCAATTTTAGAATCCTTCGCTTGCTCGGTCATCAAAATTGAACACGCGGTTAAAAAGCAACTTTGCACTCTTGTATAACAAATAACTATAGTACAAGTGAACATTTTATGGTTATTTTATCATTTAAACCTTAATTATATATTACAGCGTACCACAAAATTCATCAAAGACGAGGTTGCAGCACAAGTAAGCAAATATTTCGAAGAACATCCGACAATCAACAAAGAACTAGCAATAAATGCTGAAAAAGATTCAGCAGAGGAAGAACAAGAAAATGACCACACCATCGATAGAAAACACAATAAAATTGTTACCACTGAAAGGCCGAAGAAAGGCACACCGTTGGTACCTGTAAATGCTAGCACAGTTTACGGCAACACTGTAGGCAACGACAAAGTAACAAACGTCTATATTTTCTATGACAGCAAAAACATGGATGACATCATGAAAAATATCAAAAACCTTGTCAATGGAAATAATAGTACTAACATCTTTACATTCGGACCTCACAGGACTGAACCTGGTCATGAAAATAAAGATAAAACAGATACGAAACCAGAGGTCAATGAAAAAGGTAAACCTACAGAATTACCTAAAGAGACTGCAGGAGTATCTGAACCAAGTGTCAGTAGTGATGTTACAAAAGAAACGAAGAAAGAATCTGGAAATCATGGTACTGAAAGTACTACTGAATCAAATGTGCATGGTAATGATGTAACAGGTCCTACGATTGAAGAGCCTGAGACAAATGATAACAAAGATAATTCCGGTGAAGAATATATTACGGAAACTAACACAGAAAATAATTCTGAAGAACCTAATGATAATACAGAGAGTAATACAGATTCGACGCCAACTAACGAAGATCAAACTGAACTTAGTGAAGTAGGTACTGACGCTGGAGACAGCAATACAGTGACTTCAGGCCCAGATGAAGATATAGCAGCTGAAAAAGAGAAAGCTGAAAATCCTGACACGGCCACTAACAATGCGGAAAATGGGGACACAGAACCCGAGAAAGATGCCTCTGATGAAAACAAGGGTGCCTCTGGTGAAAACAAGGGTGCCTCTGATGAAAATAAGGGTGCGTCTGGGGCGAACTCTGATGAAAACACAGGTGCCTCTGGTGGGAGCAAGGGTGCCTCTGGCGAGAACACTGGTGCCTCCGGTGAGAACAAGGGTGCCTCTGAGAACACAGGTGCCTTTGGAGAGAGCACAGGCGCCTCCGGTGAGAACACAGGCGCTTCCGGCGAGAACACTGGTGCTTCCGGCGAGAACACTGGTGCTTCCGGTGAGAACACTGGTGCCTCTAGTGAGAAGACTGCGGCTTCTGGTGAGAAGACTGGTGCCTCTGGTGAGAAGACTGGTGCCTCTGGTGAGAAGACTGGTGCCTCTGGTGAGAAGACTGGTGCCTCTGGGGAGAAGACAGGTGCCTCTGGGGAGAAGACAGGTGCCTCTGGTGAGAAGACAGGTGCCTCTGGTGAGAAGACTGGTACCTCTGGTGAGAAGACTGGTGCCTCTGGGGAGAAGAGAGATGCCTCTGGGGAGAAGACAGGTGCCTCTGGTGAGAAGACAGGTTCCTCTGGTGAGAAGACTGGTGCCTCCGGTGAGAACACAACTGCCTCCGGTAGTAACACTGGCACCTCTGGACAATTCGAAGACACCTCTGGTGAGACCAAAGACAATTCTGGCGAGACCAACGGCGGCGGCAATTCTGGCGACGGCTCTGCTGAAAAGAAAAACACGTCTGGTGAAACGAAAAACGCCTCTGGCGAGAATAACGCCTCTGTTGGAAACAATAATGCCTCGAGCGAGAAAGACGCCTCAGCAGAAAAGAAAGACAGTTCTGGCGAGAATAACGCCTCTATTGGAAACAATAATGCCTCGAGCGAGAAAGACGCCTCAGTAGAAAATAAAGACGGTTCTGGTGAGAATATCACCTCTGTTGGAAACAATAATGCCTCGAGCGAGAAAGAGGCCTTAGCTGAAAAGAAAGACAGTTCTGGCGAAGATAACGCCTCTGTCGGAAACAATAATCCCTCGAGCGAGAAAGTCGCCTCAGTAGAAAGGAAAGACGGTTCTGGCGAGGATAACGCCTCTGTTGGAAACAATAATGCCTCGAGCGAGAAAGAGGCCTTAGCTGAAAAGAAAGACGGTTCTGGCGAGAATATCGCCTCTGTTGGAAACAATAATGCCTCGAGCGAGAAAGAGGCCTCAGCCGAAAAGAAAGAGGGTTCTGACGAGAATAACGCCTCTGTTGGAAACAATAATGGCTCGAGCGAGAAAGAAGCCTTAGCTGAAAAGACAGACGGATCTGGCGAGGATAACGCCTCTGTTGGAAACAATAATGCCTCGAGCGAGAAAGAGGCCTCAGCAGAAAAGAAAGAGGGTTCTGACGAGAATAACGTCTCTGTTGGAAACAATAATGCCTCGAGCGAGAAAGAGGCCTTAGCAGAAAAGAAAGACGGATCTGGCGAGGATAACGCCTCTGTTGGAAACAATAATGCTTTGAGCGAGATAGACGCCTCAGCAGAAAAGAAAGACGGTTCTGGCGAGAATAACGCCTCTGTTGGAAACAATAATGCCTCGAGCGAGAAAGAGGCCTCAGTTGAAAAGAAAGACGGTTCTGGCGAGAATAGCGCCTCTAGCGATAAAGATGTTTCCTCTGGTATAAAATCAGCTGAGGCGAAAGACGCCTCGGGAGAAAAATCTGCTGACAACTAATCGGTAGAAATCCCTATGTAATGGAAAGCAATGACAATAAATTGACTGAGAAAGATGCAAAAAAACGTAATGGACAGATAGTGATATTACAGAAAAGTAAACTTTTAGGCATTTCTTGCAAAAGGTTATACTATAATAAATCAAATTCAGTGCTTCAAAATATTGCCGTACGCCAAGATAACCATCAACTAATCAATCAAATCTGCCTATCACAGTCTACTGCTGGAGATAGATCTTAGGCTGCGCCACAACACCCTGGCTTCCGCATCCAGTCTGTACTGCAGCCACCTTTTTACTGCATCCACCTTTTTAAGATCGTCGGACCATCAAGCTAGTGGCCGTCCCACGCTACGCTTGCCGATACGCGGTCTCCACTCCAGGACTCGTCTGCTCAACCATCCATTGGTCCTTCGACAAACATGGCCAGCCCACTGCCACTTCAGCTTGCATGCTCTGCAAGCTATGTCGGTAACTCCGGTTCTTTTCCGGATAATTTCACATTTAGGTTTAACCATAGTATTGTAGTGGCTGAACTACTTCTCAAAAAGTTGAATTGTATGATTTATGAAGTCTTTAAAAACAAGGCTTCCTAATTTTGTAAATAGGTAGATACCTAAATTTGTTTTAAGTTAAGGAAAAGTGAAATAAATCTTTATTATAATACCCTAAATGTTTTTTTCTTAACTGATCCGCACATAGGCGGACAGGCCCGCGCCAGTACATACTAATTCAATGCACCATACAGCCAACTAACAAAATGGTCGCTTTAAATTAATCATGATGGTGTCCTCGAACTCCTAGAAGGCACAAATTGAACCATTGGGTGATTTATACAAGTAATAATTAAAATAAAAAATATATAAGTATTTTTAAACATTTTTATTATTACTAAATAACAAATTTATGAACTTATGGCACAAAAGAGATGGAAATATATCGCTTCAGACTTCTTATAAGACTAAAATCGCTTAAACGCCATGTCAGTAATTTTATTCACATTCAATTATTTTAATTATTTGGAGAACCTTCACAAACATTTGAGGTTATCTTATAATACAAAAAATATATATTATAAGCTCATAATTTCTAGTTACAGTTGAACACAAGGACAACATAATATAAAATAACATCACGCCATGTTTCCCAGAAGGGATGGGCAGAGGTGTACCTATAGTACACCCACATTTCGCCAGTTATGTTGGCAATAGGATCGCCCCCTATTACAATAGGGGGCGATCCTATTGCCATCAACCGGGCACAAATCCAGACTCCGCGCTGCTACTGAGAAATTCCAGGTGGCGAAACCCAATAACACATTGCTCGACCCGGGAATCAAACCCAGGACCTCATGCTCAGCAGTAGCGCTTGCCAACGAAGCAGCAACACAAAATAATATGAGCTCATAATTTCAAGTCCCAGCTGATCACAAGGACAACAATAACAACATTAAAATTCGAAAAATATTAAAATTTTGTGTATTATTCTTTTTTCGTCTGTTTGTTTATTACGTCTGACAGAAGAATAAGTCTGCCATTTTTTTTTTTTTTTATTATAATGGACTGTATTTTTAACCAAGTTTTATTCGATATAATCATATGACTGACACAGCGTTTATATTTAAATCGATAGATGGCAGTAAAGGGAAATATTAAATTTTAACTTAAATATTCGTTTTAAAAAAATATAATCTATGCTATTATGGGCCAATTTCTCGAACGAAAATTATCTGAGAAATCGGCGTACCCCGCATTCTATTTAAGAGGGAACAGGGCCTGCGATTCTCCATACAAATGTATTCCCCTTTTATCTTCCTGAATTATGCCTCTAGAGCAATCTTTTTTTTTTGTTCATAAAATCAAGGTCCATAGCAGACCTTGATTTTATGAAAAAAAGTCCCTGTTATTTCTTTATTTCCAGCAAACTATTGGTAAAGAAAATATGACCGTCCAAAGATTACATAAAATGCCTATTTTTGCCGTCGTGATTAGAGGACTAGCAGACCATTTCGAAAAGTTTTTAAACAACCTAGACATACTCTTTATTAAAATTTAAATGTAAAAAATAATTGAATCGACTCAGTTTTCGAGGAGAAAAAGGGGAATATACGAAACATCGATCTCGTCAATTTGTTTTTTTGTGATATAAACGGTCTGAGCTGCAGCTGTCCCTATCGCACTCTACGGAGGCAGACTTGAAGTAAGACGACGGCAATAGTTTCTTCAAATACCAATTTTTCAAATTCCTCGCAGGCCCTGTTCCCTCTTAAAACCAATCGTCGTGTACATATGTCACTTTTTATACGGGAAACCAGAAAACGCCCTCTGTTAGCGCGACCACGCGTTCAGGATCACCGAACAATAGTGACATCTGAGCGCGATGATCGCGTATTCCCGCGGTGATCGCTGTTATAGGGGACTCGGCCTGAAGGTTTCTTACATACCATATTTTTATTTTATTACGTTTTAATGGGGTGTATTAAAAATGCCTCCATGAGTACAGTTTGCGTCAAATAACATTGCCACTCTGAAGTAGGCTACAAATGACTGCGCAGTAGTCCATCTTATGGTATGGTATGCAAGAAATCATATTACAAGTAAATGTTATGATATCCATACTTATTGATAAAAAATATATAAAGTAAGATTCTATCTAAGAAATAAACTATTTAGTTTTTTTTACTAAAAAGCGTGATTTTAACACCACTAGTTTCTGTAAGCCAATTCAATTTAATCTGTTGAAAAATTTCAACTTATACACAAGTTCTTCTAACTGAACAGACAGCTGTGCTACTGGACAGTTTGTTGCGCCACTTCTTCCCAGCTAAAGCACTGGGAAGTGGTGAAGGGAGGACTGTCTTATATAATTGTGTCGTTCAAAAAGTGACGATTCGCAGCCTAGTTTGAATAAATGACTTGATTTTATGTTTGTTTAAGCTCTGGCCAATTTGAGACGAACCTCGCGAGTGTATTTCGTCCCGCATCCCACGCGTGGTTCGTTTCAGTTTAACCAGAGCTTAAGGTATCCCGCGCAGTAGACGGCCATGACCTCGACCAATGGTCGCGGCGACCAGCTAAAGTATAGAAACTGATACGAATCCCGCGCTTGGTCGCAATGGCCAACTAGCCGCAGACCGGGCCACGGACGACAAATCCCGAGTGGTCGGAGTCGGCCGTCTAGCGTGCGAGATCCCGTTATGTTTTCCAGTCAACAGTTAATATAGATTTCACAGTAGATTTACTTAACATGATTAGGGTTTCAGAAAACTGGGTGATTCTTAATTTTAATATTGCTTAACTCGAAGTCACCAGGCTTTTAAAAGTTTAATATAAAAATATATAGTAATTTAATCATATTATTTGACCGTAATACAATGCCAATAAGTTTTTTCTAATAATTTTGAAGTTATATTTAAGTATTTGATATAAATACAATGCCAATAAATTTTCAAGTAGGCTATAATTTCAGACAAAAATTATTGGTTTTGTATGGTAAAATGATCTATTATGACTTTTACTTTTCGTTAGCGAACGAGCCGCTTTCGGCAAATTAGATTCAACGAAAAAAGAGTGAGATTAAAATTATTAAATAGACTACAAAAAAAAACCTTGTAATAACTTGGAGCCCTCGGAACCCCTTACGTACAAAAGAGATAAAAAAGAATTTCAATTTTTTTTAAAAATTGGTTTAAATTTAATTATCATTATTTATAAGCCGTTGCCTTTATACAAAGTTTTGACATGAGATGAATAAGTTGACTACATGCATTGTTAATGTAAGAAATTTAATTTCTTTAATTATTATGCAAAATACATACTTGTTCAATTAGCAAAATAATAATAAGTTACCAAATTAAAATAGAAAATCCATTTTATTGCTTAAGCGTTAACTTTGCTACATACTTTAAAATCCATATAATTAGAAGATTACATTTGAATACTTCTTTATCTATAAATATTTCATAAAATGAAATACTATTTTAAAAATAGAGTGATTTGAAAACTCGTTTCGAGACAAAAAAAAATAAAAAGTAAAAAATCTGTTTACCTACCCAAAATCATTTTATAAAAAAAAATTGTTTGAAGGGACTTTGTTGAGAGAAAAGTATAAATAAAAACATAACAATCATAAAAAAAACCATTAAGGCCTAGAAAAAAAGGGCAAGAAAATAGCTTGGATAAATTAATGTGTACTAGCCAAAAATGTAAGTAGATTTTGGCAAATAAACATTTATTTAAAATTAAAAAAATATTAAGTAAAAAAATTAATAAGACTGTTTATACACTATTATATTGTGTGGCACTAAGGGTAAAATAAACTATCTTATAAATGTAACAGGAACTTATGAAATGGAAGAACTGATATTATAGATTTTTTTATAATTTATTATTATAGAAAAACTTCATATATAAAAGATTTTAATCCAACTCATAATAATTTATGACGCTTTCGCTGTCATATTTTTCAACCAACAAATATGATAATTTAACACACAAATATAAAAGATATTTCATACAATTCACCCATCCCAATGAGCGTTATTATTATTTCTAACGTGACGATATTACCGAGGACGTTCACGTCCACGTCACGGCATCACGATAACACAGGGGAGTAAAATGTATGGAAATTTATGAAGACGCTTTTAAATTCCCGTCCACGATAGCTTTATAACGTGTATTTCCATACATTTTATGGACGTGGGCGTCCACGATAATAACGTGACGTTAGAAAATATAAAAGCACGCAATAAATAAATATTTCATAGAAAAAACAAAAGTAGAATTTGATTTCCAAATATTTTAACATTGTAGAAACATATTTATATTAAATATAAATTCCATTCTTATGATTAATGTCGTATTCTGACCCGTACAACACTGATCCTCTAAAACTATAATTATGTAAATTTATCAGCTTAAAAATACATTGTTGGTGAAACTAGAAGATGAAAAATATTAAGATTTTAATTTCACTGGGAGTACAAACCTTAGCATTCGTTCATTCTTTTAATCAACGGCTACTGAGTGATTACACATGGTCAAAGCCAACTTTTTTTTTTTTAATAATAACATTATATTTCATAGAGGAATTCAATATAACCGCGTAGAAAATATCCTTATTATAATTGATTTAAAAACTTGTGTCTTGAAGTTATAACATGAGATGCTTTGTAAGATTTGATCGCTATTCGCAACATTCTGGTGTTCATGTATTCTGCCAAATTAACTCTTTTATGCTTTATCCTATAAACAAACACGAAACGTTTTGATTACCAATGGTAGCCTTTTTTTATTGCCAAATTCGGCATATAAAGAGATTAGAAAAAGCTTAATTTTACCTGTGACAGCTACTTCCATATGGAAGGATCTTTTATGAAAAGTCAAGAAGTCTGCTTCATTATTGGTAAAGATAAAAAGGGTCTTAACGGGCCGGCGGAGCATGCGTAGTTCATACAAATGTAATACCAAAATAATTTGTAAATCGAACATATTCTTAAGGTAGTGTGTGTTTATTCCGATTGTATTACAGAATATCTATGCTTCCAAATATATATTTTTAATGGACACTGATTTAAATTCGAGTTATGAGAAAAATAAGTTTTCTATAGAAATTTTAAATTCCTCATATCTCGTCTTTATATCAGTGTCCATTCAAAATATATATTTGGAAGCCTAGATATTCTGTAATCCAATCGGAATAAATACACACTACCTTAAGAATATGTTTGATTTACAAATTATTTTGGTATTACGTTTGTATGAACAACGCATGCTCCGCAGGCCCCTAACCAATATCCGTAAGTTATAGCTCTTCATTTCTAGTTTTGGCAACACAATCCCATTTCAAGTAACAATCAAAATACCTTTTCAGTTCCTAGCCTTACCAACACATAACCTAAAGAGTACAATATACTTATTTATCGCTGATCCTAAGTTCAGCCAGTTCCTGCTCCTCATCCACCTCGTCTTCATCATCAGAACCATGGACTGACGCGGCCGGGGTTGTACCTCCTGGAAAGGCAGTTGAGTTAGTTATAAAGACAGAAAGAAGGAAGGAAAAATATTTATTTGGACACAGTTTGTGAAACACTTAATAAACAAAATAAAAAGTGAAAATAATCTTATATAGATAGTGCAATCCATTGAGACGCGCCCCACCCCGCTCCATTCCGCACTAAAGTACAGCTTACAGTACAATAATCGCGGAGTGGGACGCGGCAAGGTGGATTGCACTATCTATAGCAATAATAGTGTGTGCCTCACAGATGCGCCAAAAATTTTCATTTCATTTGCCCGACAAATGCTGTCTGACTCTGGTTTTCTAATGAACCCTTATGGACAAGTGACGGGGAGCACCAACAGTTTCAGCATACCTAATACATATTTTTATACATGAGGTGAGGTGCTTTTAGAAGTAAACATAACATCACGCCTTGTTTCCCCGAAGGGTTGGGCAGAGGTGTACCTATAGTACACCCACATTTCGCCAGTTATGTTTAAGTCCCATGTAATAGGGGGCGAGCCTATTGCCATCAACCGGGCACAAATCCAGACTCCGGGCTGCTACTCAGAAATTCCAGATAGAAAAACCCAGTAACACTTTGTCCGACCTTGGAATCGAACCCAGGATCTCATGCTTAGCAGTAGCGCTTGCGACCACTAGACCAACGAAGACTTCTTTGAGAGTATTCAATATTGAAGGCTTAATGTGAAATTATAAAATACAAAACATATTTAGGGACGTTTAATTTTGTCATCTTTATTACATGTATGGCTTAGATTGTCTCCAGGACATAGCTGGCTTTTCTTGAGTTTTGTTTCATATAAAGCAATTATTGATATTTTTATTTTTATTAATTCACAGGTTACGAAACTAACAGAGACATGATTAACAAATGTTTCCGGCACCTTATAGAACACGGTGCTATAACTCTTAAGTGCTTATTTCGTGCATATAATCACAAAAATCCTAGTGTAAAAAAAAAACACGTGCCGAATTCTTCTAGTATTGCCTGAACAAAAAAAAAAGTGCCCAATTCTTTCGTATGGCGAGTACAAAAAACAACTAAAACTACCACAAAAACTTTTTTCTTTTGTGAAAAACCTTTCTAAAGTCCCGCCGAATTGTGACCAAAAACCCGATCGTGATAAACCAAGATTCAGGGCTGCCAGAGTTTCCATTTTCCCCGGATTCATTGTTGTTATTTTTAGGCTGGCAACCACCACAACGCCATCTGTCAACATCGTTTATACTATTTTAGCCGCTATTGCTTTGAAATATGATGTAAAATTGTTTGTTCTTATTTCAAAAGGATAGCGCGTAATAGTTATTGACAGATGACGTTTAGAGTTGCAAGTGCAAAACTAACTAAACGATTACATAACAATTTATATTAGCCTCGTGCGAGATCCAAGAAAGAAGTACTTGAATTATTTTAACTAGACCACGAAACACGAGGCAGTTATTTTTTATTTTATGCATACTAATTCAAATATTATCACAAGCTCATCAGGCACATCTGGCGAAATATAAACCACATTGAAATAAAGTTGAAAATAAATAAAACCAACCACAAATCCGCAATAGTATCAAAGCGGTCAGAGGCGTGCAATTAGGTTTCGACTTTTCGATTTTCGACTTTCTTTCGACGTACGCAAAATTGATATTTTCTTGCCAATTTAAACAATTTTTAGTAGGTGCTGGTTGGCCCATCATATTTCTACAATATATCAAGAAAACTAGAACAATTAATTCGGGCTGATTATTGAATAGTCAGATAACTTTGAACTGAAGAATAACTATGACAGTTTGACATATTTTCCATACAAAAGCTGTTAAGAGGGCGTGTCCTAAAAGTAGGCAACTTCGCAAATAGCTGTCAAATATTTACCTGTTTTAATTAATTTGGCAATAATACTGTATGGAAATATGAAATGAGGCTAACTAGCGAACTAAAAAATTGATAATGAAATGCAATAATTAATATCGTAACACCGAACATTTACTTTTATATGTAAAAAAAGTATTTGGAAACTTTCCGAATGCCGTTTTTACACCTAAAACGGTTACAACATCAAATTCAGTGTTATAATTGCAATTCATTATTAATATTCTAGTTCGCTAGTTAGCCACATTTCATATTTCCATACATTAATATTGCCAAATTAATCAAAACAGCGAAATATTTGACATCTATTTGCGACGTTGCCAACTTTCAGAATAAACGACCTTAAACCGCCATTTTTATTCTCCAGGTGAAAGTTATCTGGGGATTAAAAATTCAGTACTATTCAAGTACTGAAATTACATATATTCCAAAAAGGGTTATAGATATGTCAAAGGCAGCCCCGAATCCAAACCTAACCTAATTTTGAACTCCATCAGCACAATCCTGCAGTTTCGCAATCAGCTGATCAATCTGCTCCGCCACAGCTTCGTTCAAAGGCTCCAGAAAATTCTCATTCGGCGTTCGGTAATGTTCGTGCTCCGATTCGGTAAAGTTCGGCTTTTCGAAGCTGATTTCAAGGCTCGGGTCGTCGCCGTCGTCAGTAATATCGAGAATTTCCAAAGATTTTTGTAATTTGATTAGATTTTTCGTTTGCACGTCTGTTTTTTCGTCAGAGGTTTGACTCTGTTCATCCTTTGTTTCTTTTTCGGTTGATATCTGGCGTTCGCGGCGTACTGGTGGTGTTTAAGATAGTTATGTTTGTATATTCTAGAGAAAATACACTACTTCAGCGAAACTCTTGCATCGAACACGTTTAAAATTGAGATGTTAGTGAGTCGCGCATATACCTATGGCGCAGTACAGCGGTCTCGGTTAAACTATAGCACATGACGTTCTACTACTACCAATCATTTTTGAGTCTTAAGTCACTGGAATAAAGATAATTTTATTCTAATCTATTCTAAGACTGACCTACTGACGATGCAATTTCACATGTTCAACCTACCTATATTACTGTATTTTGAAGATTTAAAGCGATCACTGTTTCGAAAAAGGCATGATACTATTTGCCATCTCTCTTTAAAAGCCAAGAATCTCTCGCGGTCATAAAATGTGCAAGTAGCGCGGTGATATACTAATGTCGTGACGTCTCGCTCCTATGTTTTATTACCACGTCTGCTACGAATGTTAGCGTCTATAATACGTTAATTTCGCTTTGAATTAAACTGCATCGTTTTAATTTCATCATCTGCCTAGCCTATTCCCAAATATGTTGGGATCAGCTTCCAGTCTTACCGGCTGCAGCTCGTCGATGCAATCATTATTATAAAAAAATAAAAACGTGTGCGGTCGGGGGACCCCGTCAGGAGCGAAGCCTTCTCACTTGATTCAAAACAAAAAACTTTTGACAGTTGAAATTTGAGACCTGGTTTTTTTTTTACCGTTTGACCCACCCAAAGACACGTTTTTAATACAGAGCCATCTAGTATACGTTTTTGGAAGCTCTCATCAAAACGCGTATTAAATTCACACTTCCTCTCTCTCCCTGTCTCTTTCTATTATATATAACAGAAAGACAAAGAGAAAGAAAGTCGCATAACGCTTTTTCCTTACGTAACGATTTCTACCAGTCAACCCCGCACGCCGCGTTAAAGAACTTCGTCCCAAAAACTATAAAAAAGTATACTTACTAGAATGCGAAGGACTGGGCGGTTCAGAGATCGGTCGCGGGTAGTTGAACCTCTTGCCCAGCTCCTGATCCATATGGTCCACGTAGTCTGGGTACACGATCTTCAGAGCTTCAGCGCGCGCTTGGCGGTAGTACTGTGGGAAATGTTTTTTTATTAATAGAATACTCTTTAATATTAATTACAGATATAAATGTAGACATTTTAGATCAACACTTCAGCTGAAAGACGTCCACTGCTGGACCTAGGCCTCCCCCAAGCCCCGCCACTTCGACCGGTTCTGTGCCTCCCGCACCCAGCGGACTCCTGCGGCCTTCACCAGGTCATCGGTCCATCTTGTGGGGGCCTTCCAACGCTACGTGTTTCGGTACGCGGTCGGCACTCCAGAACCTTTCGGCCCCATCAGCCATCTGTTCTGCGAGTACTGTGCCCTGCCCACTGCCACTTAAGTTTAGCAATTCTTCGGGCTATGTCGGTTACCTTAGTTCTCCTGCGGATCTCTTCATTTCTGATTCGATCACGTAGGGAAACTCCAAGCATAGCCCTCTCCATTGCCCTTTGAGTGACTTTTAGACTTCTGATAAGGCCCATTGTGAGCGACCACGTTTCAGTGCCATAGTTCATCACTGACAACACGCATTTTATATAGGGTGACACAATAGGCTGTCATATCCATTACGGAAAAACAACAGCAACTAAGGCTCGACCGAAACTCAAAGCATTTATTTCAATTAAACCATTTATTGGCACTTTTGAACTGTCAAGAAGTCGGTCAGTCAGAAATATGAAGCTAGTTGCCCATTCCAAAGCGAAGTAGGTACCTATGGGGAAGAACGGGCAAGAAACGCCACGAACACTCAAATCCAACCGAGAACTCGGCAAAAAATCGCTGAGATTCTCGACCACAACCGAAACTGTGTTATGGTATACTCGTACAATGGGAATGTAGAATCAAATTCTCGTGAATCGCTGACGCCATATGCTTCTTCTGCATCGTTAGCTAGCTTATCAAACATGGCCGCAAAAGATGAATCCATCTTATGGGATGATTCCATGGAGCTTGAAGGCAGTGACGAAAACAGTACAAATGCTGTGATCGAAATACAGCTTGATAGCTTTCTTAGAGAGCCAAGACTGCATAGAAATTCAAACGTCGTCTTATAAAGTACTTAGACCTGCGGCAAAAACTTTTATATCAGCGCTGCTTACTAGTGTCGGAAGTGAACAGCTCTTTCACAGAGCTAGTCAGTTATACGACACTCTTTGAAGGGTGAAATGAAAACATCGTTTTTTTTTAACTATTTATTTATTTTCGGCCTCGGCCAACCCTTATCAGCAACGGGTTAAACGGTAACTGAATTTGTTTTGCGTTACCAGTCGTGAATTTGATTCTCGTAAGATCAGATTGTTGTTCAGGGTGTAGCGGCCTCTATATCGCCAGATGCGAATTACGCACCATAGATCTGACGTCACACAAAAATCTGGACGTCACACAAATCCTGTATCGCGCAGTTAGAGTTTACCGCGCGAACGACATATATAAGACTATCTGACGTCTATCGTTGGGCGTAACGCATCACACTGACGTCACCCAAAATCTTGCATCGCGCAAGCAGAGTCCGGACAACACCCGTCTGGTCGGAGGATCCTCCTTTTTCTATTGAGGATGAGTGAACTTTACACCCTGTTCCTTATATCGCTAAAAGGGTCTAGGGTTTAGTAGTTAGCGAGATAGATAAAATCATCAACGAAAAACTAAACTAAACTGAACTGTAGAATTGATAAACTCAGTTTTCCGGAAAATATCCCACGGGAACGTACTACCGGGTCTAAAAGTACCCTAAGTGTTAAATCTAGGTCTTAAACTATCTGTGTGGCAAATTCCATCCAAATTCACTCAGTTAATTTTGCGCCAATCCGGAACATATATTCAGACAAACGAACAAAAATTCTTCGTTACTATTTTATTATGTGTATAGACTAGCTGCTCCGTGTCTCGATCCCGTGGGAATACCGGAATAAAAAGAATCCTATGTCCTATTCCAGGTCATGTTCTACCCATGTGCCAAAATTCATCCAAATCTGTTCAGCCGTTTCAGCGTGAAAGCTTAACAAACAAACAAACTCAGTATAATATTAGTTAGGTTGATCATAAAAAGTAGGGATATACTTACAATGCCTAAATTCCTCCAGTCTAGAAGATCGGACAATCTTTCAGTTCTGTTCCTCTGGATGATACGCTGCCGCCGTGTGAGTCTGAAAAGTAAAGAAACAAACGTTTACTCAACTAAACTACCTTTCTAATGCCCGTTTTAACCGACAACTAAGTGACTTAAATGAATACTTAAATAAAAGTGCACTGTTGGATTTTCAACGCTAGGCTCAGCGCTGAGAGTTGAAAATCCAACAGTGCACTTTTATTAGGAATTCTTTTATGTGTCACTTAGTTGTCGGTGATAACGGGCATTAGTGTCTTTCTCAGCACCTCCTTATAACTCCCGGCTTATTTATCTGGTCCGAAAAATCTTTTCAATAAAAAGCGCTCTTGCTACGACACAATAAAGTGCAGTTCAGGTCTCACAGCACCCTGCCGGTGTCGCGGGAAAGTACGAAAGGGATACCGTGGCCCCTGGCAACGGAAAGGCAACTGAAGGAACACGGGTGGGTTTTAGTCAGTAAGAGTCTGACACGCCCTCCCGCTCCGCCCAGAGCGGGAGAAGTTATTTTAATAGGAATAATGTCTGGGTCAAAAAAAGCAATTCTATTTAGTCCGTCAGTCAGATAATAAAAAACTATTAGACACGATTTTATTTTTTGGTTATCATATTTTAAAAAAATACTTAGATAAAACGCATTAAAGTTGGGGAGTGGGGGTCGCTACGTCACAAGTATAAAATCTACATACTCGTGACGTCATGCCACATTTTAACGCAATGTATCACCGTAACATTTTGAAAAAGTAAAAAAAAAATACGTGTCCAATTTTTTTTTAATAATACGACTCACGGACGAAATAAAAATATTTAGTCATCATCCATATTTTGCAACAAAAAAAAAAAAAAATTGCACAGCAGTAATTACCTACATTTATATTCACCTAGAATTTGCCTCTCTTTCTATCGCGTAACTCTTATATCTTCTGACTACGCTACGCCCACTGAATTGGCCCGACAAGACGGGCTAAAACGCGGAGTGCGCCTTCTGTACTATTCTGTGGCACAAGGTACTTTTAAAAGTTACTTACTTGGTAAAATCGTACATATACTGCGCTAGTTGCTGTACGGATCCTTCGAGCGAGATGTACCGACGATCCACCACGTAGATACCGTACGACATGGGATCCGCTATGTGATCCTGCATGAAGCAGCCGAAACCTGAAACAATGATATTAAAATATAAATAAATATTTTTATTTTTACTTCGATGGTCCTGGTATATCATTTGGGATTTCCGAGTTACAGCTTTAATAGCTATATGTAAATGGGCACGCCCTTTATGCCTGGAGGCATTCATTCGGGTATTAAGTTATTTTTACTTTTTTGTTGGTATATTGGCGTATACTAGGTGACACATAGAAATTTATTTAATTGAATGTTTTGTGTTGCGCGTAATGTAAATAATTTTGCATAATTACTATTGTATAGAATCAAGTTTTTCTATCTATTCAGACAGCTGTGCAGCTGTGGAGTTTGTTGCGCCACTTCTTCTTCCCAGCTAAAGCACTAGGAAGTGGTGAAGGGTGGGCGTGCCGGGGGGACTGTCTTATGTAATTTTGACGCTCGAAAAGTGCTGATTTCTCAGCCTAGTTTGAATAAACGACTTTTGAATTTGAATTTAATATTAGATATGCTTTACCTCAAATAGATTCTTATGAAAATTGGTTACACCACCTATTTATAAACATATTTCAACAGCAAGTCTTGATTCCGTGGGAATATCAGAATGAAAGGTATCAAATCAAATCAAATCAATTCTTTTTGTTGTGGGCATAGGTTACATGCAGTATAAAACATTTCTTAGGAATCACTTATCAAGCAAATCTTACAAAATAACAATTAGGTGTCATGGTGACAGATTGTAGCAAGTATTAGAAAATATTGGATCGTGTAGTAAGCTTTGTCAATTAAAAAAATACGCAATTATAGATAGTGCAATCCATGACGACGCCCCCCCCCCCCCCTCCCCGCCCCGCGCCGCACTAAAGTACAGTCGTCGCGGAGTGGGGCGCAGCGTCGTGGATTGCACTATCTGTATCCAGTATTAGTATCCTATGTCCTTCTCCAGTTCATGGTCTACCTGTGTGCCAAATTTCATCCAAATCCGTTCAGCCGTTTTAGCGTGCAAGCGTAACAAACAAACAGATTCACTTTCGCATTTATAATATTAGTTAGGATTCAGATTTGTTCAAACATATTTTTAATTTTTTATATGGTATAATTAAGTGGGGTCGTTGCCAAGGAATAACAGCCTCACGGGTCGATCGATCAAGTTAAGCTACACTTGCTGCGGTCGGTCCGTAGATGGGTGACCATCTTTACATGACCTCGTGCCTCGGAATGCACGCTATCCGGCTGTCATTCGTGGATCTTTGAGTCCTTACGGGTCGTCAGAAGCTTGAAAGTCTGACAACCAGTGTTACCAAGGGGTATCGTATAACCCACTTACTGGGTTGTGGAAGTCAGATACTCCATGTAAAATCCTGGTATACAGCTGCATCCGGTTAGACTGCAAGCCGACCCTAACATAGTTGGGAAAAGGCTAGAAAGATGATTATAATTTGCTATTAACCGGGTTAATTAAATTACCTATACTTATACAGTTGATCGTACATATACACACTGTGGTCATACTTTTACCTCGAAGCAAAAGGAGTAATGTAAGGATCGTAGCAGGTGGCTCTGTCATGCTGCCTACTCCCCTCAGAAGAAAACGGCGTGAGTTAATGTATGTATGTAAGTCATGACAGTCGAAAAAGTCATACACAAAAGTCGAAAAAGTCATACACAAAAGTCGAAAAAGTCATACACAAAAGTCGAAAAAGTCATAAAATGTTGTCCATTGACCTGACAGGTTGGTGGTGACGCTGGGGATGCCCATGACGGTGCACTCGGCCGGCGTGTAGCCCCACGGCTCGTAGTACGACGGGAACACGCCCAGGTGGCAGCCGCGCACGAACTCCTCGTAGTCCAGCCCGAATAACGGGTTGGTGGAGGTTAGGAATTCTGGGTGGAATATTACCTGTAAAAGATACATTATCGAGGTTTTTAAAGTTCCGTACTTGAAAAGCAAAAACGGAACGGGTATTCTTCTTCTTCTTTTCGTGTGGTTAGTGGCTAACCTGGTGTCAGAGTTTTAAAGCCGCCCATGGGCCTCTGACTTGGCTTCACATGCCGTCAAGAAATATCTCTCAGGCATGCCGGTTTCCTCACGATGTTTTCCTTCACCGTTTTTGAAGCTAGTGATAATTATACAATACGCACATGAATCCGAAAAGTCAGAGGTGCGTGCCTTGGGTTCGAACTCGAGACCGATGACTTGGCAGTCCGACGGTCACACCACTAGGCTATCACTGCTGCTATTTGCACGGGTATTTTATAACATCACTTTTTTTACTCTGCTACTGCTGAGCATGAGGTCCCGGGTTCAATAGGGTATTACACCCATTTTTGAAAAGTGTCTCAATAAGATTCTATAGTGCTAATGAACCACTAAAAACTGCTACTCAAATATCGCGCGTAATTTGACGAAAACGCTGGACGCAGTGAACGCCATATTGCTCTGTGTTCATGACGTCAGTTGGCGGTGTAAACAAATGCGTGTTGTGTTGCGTGTCAAAAGTGATATTTTTTAAGTTATAAATTTGTGTTGTCTCCTTTTAAAAAACCGTCCTCCATGGTATTATTTCAATAAAAATTACGTTGGTTACGAAAATAATAAAAAGCCTTTATAGATTAAAGGTACGCTGATAGTTGTCAGGTTACACTTTCTAAGTTTACATAGCCGTATGACGTAATAACATAATTATCGAATACTATCTAATGGTGTTATGAAACAGATTAAAAAAGCTGAAACCTTTGAATTGAATTTTAAAATTTAATTTGCTATTTTATGAACTAAAACTAACGTTTTCCGACTACTTTTTGCCTAAGCTATCTCAATAATATATTTTAAGATTTTTTCTCATATAGAGTAAAACACCCTATTCCCGGGTTGGGCAGTGTTATCGGGTTTTCCATCTCGAATTTCTCAGTAGCATCCCGGAGTGGTATGCGGACTGGATTTGTGCCCGATTAATGGCAATAAGCTCGCCACGTATTACTAAATGTGAGTGTACTATAGGTCCACCTCTGCTCTCTTCTTATGTTGTGTTTTTACTTTTTTGTGTATGACCAACAGCTGTGAAAAAAAAAATTGTGTGACCAACTTACAGCTATGAATTAATTTTTGTGTGACCAACAGCTGTGTAATATTTTTTTGTGTGACCAGCAGCTGTGAATTAGTTGTTGTGTGACCAACAGCTGTGAATTAGTTGTTGTGTGACCAACAGCTGTAAATTGATTTTTAACTCACTACGCTTCAAGGTGAGCATTTCCAGACGTTATAAGACGAATCGACTGATCGACGATCCGACGATCCGATACTGGAGTCGCTTGTGTTTTAATTCAATTTAATTTATTTCAGACCATGGTGTCCATTTTGTTAGTAACAATGTTCTTATAGACTAGTGTTAGAATTACACAGTGATACAAATTATTAAAATAAAAGTAAATACAACAATCACTGCTGCGCCATCCCATGACAAATGGCGCTGCAGTGACTGATGTAACTGCAGTCCAGCTGACTAGCGATCATGTTAAGGATGCTGTTGGCACTGCCACGTACTCCACGCACCAGGGAAGCGCATCTTTTACGCACAGTAGCTTAAAAGCAGTCTACGCGATGTTCAGCAAACATCCCTGATGCACTACAGAATCGCCGCAGCCCCATCAGAACCCTGAACGCATTATTAAATTGGACTCAGAGAGCACTGAAAGACTTTTGAGTATAGTCGGCCCACAGGCTGCACGTGTTTTTAAGAGTCCTATTACATTTATTAACGTAAATTCATGGTTTTTGATGGTGTAATTTTCAGCAGCAGTAAGATATTTTAATTATTTGATTATGAATATCGTTACTGCCGTTCTCTTTCTTGTAAATTGGAGTTACGAGTACACATTCTTTAAGTGTAATTTGCTATATTGACGCAGAATATAGTACTTTAATTTTAGTACTCAAATTTGTTTCATTATGACAGTTCAACAACATTTATTGCGTTATTTACGTTGTTGAGCAGATTTTTTTTTTGGAACTTATGAAGCAATGGATTAGCAATCTGTTTCAAAACGATTCATATTCCGATTGATCGTGTATTACGTAATTAGGGTTACAGCTGATCGCTGGTGGCATTAAAATAAACGATAACTCACCTTTACTTTATCGTTGACTGTGTTAAACAGTTCACACCTTCTAATTGAATTCAATACGGGATCGCTCCAGTCATCCACCTGTACAATAGGAAAAAAAAAAGATAACATCAATCTTAAACAAATCATAAATTACTCATTAATGTAAATTCATTCAATTACAAAACTTCACCATATTCGGCGGCCGACGACAGCGACCAAGACGCGAAGCGACGCTGTGCACACTTCAATCAAATATCGTGCTTATTTTCTTCACGAAAAGGTATACATTTCAGGACCTCATGTCTGCTATTACAATAGTGTCTGAATAGTCTATCATTGATTTCATAATTGTTGATTTTGACAAGTTTGGTAATCTACTAACATAATGGCGTCATTATGACTTTCCAATGGTCAGTTACTGACACTCCATTGAAAGAAATGGCATCTATTGGTAATCTCGTACATAATGACGAAATGAATGACTGACTTAGGCGGTAATCTACTAAAATTTTGACAGTTCCTTTGATCAGTGACCTACCATGAGAACGCCATTGTGCAGTCATTGCTTTTAATTCGTTACGAGTATCGTGTTTGTGGGATACAATGATCAACCAATGGTCGACCATTATAAAGTTAGCAGATTACGAACTTTTAGCAAAATGACAATGGGATCGTGTTGGAATGACGAGTTTATAAAAATAGCAGACTTGGGGTGCGAGCGTGAACGCCTGTCGAAGTACGTTGAGATGCGCGGTGCTGCGCAGCGCGTGTACCTTATTGCGTAGTAAATAAATTCGATATTGTATCAGATCTTAAAAAAGTGCGCGTCGCGTCGCGTCTCAGTGTGAACTGACCCTAAACGTAACGTTGATTCACGATTTTTCAATCGAAAATCCCATCGCATTTCGGTCCGGTTCCCGTCGGGGTGACGTCCAAGGACGTCACTTCGCCCCGGCCGTCAAGCCCGGCTGTCCAACATGTTGGACAGTGACTTTATGCGGCTTGCATCTCTATTTGTACTCATAATTAAAGTCTATTAATATTTGTGACAATACAATTTGTATCACCTATATATGTACGAGTATATGAATAAAATTAAAACTATTATTTTTACCGCGTGAAATTTTTTGTTCTCTCGACCCACCCCATCATATCGCATCGTATCGCCCGCGCTAGTACTTAGTTTTGGCTTAGCGTTCTTTCTGACTTTTTTTCTTTTTGCTCGGCTCCTGAGGGACCTAGCGTGATGTTAATAGCTTATAAGCCTTCCTCAAGAATTGGGCTATCAAATGCAAAAATATTTTTTTTCAAATCGGACGGGTAGTTCCATATATTCGCAATTTATTTGCCAAACATGAAAACAAACACGAGTTTTAGGAAAAACAACTGTAATGCCTACACATAGGGTTCAGTTTGCGCTACAACTTCATATTTTTTATGACCTTTTCAACAGTACTACTCAGTCTAAAATCAATTTTATTTACACTTACATAAAGTTGATGTTTGTTTAAGTGGAAATAACATCAATTGGAAACAATTATTTAAATAGACCTTATGTAGTTTATTTATTTATTTAGATGTATAAAAATTATGTATTATATGGTTCATTAGAAAACCAGCGTCAGACAGCATTTGTCGGGCATTAATGCTGAAATGAACCTTTTTGGCGCAGCCGTGAGGCACACACTATTATTGCTTTATGATTATTTTCACTTTTCATTTCGTTATTATGTGTTTCACGAACTTTGTCCAAATAAATATTATTCTTTCGTTCTATAGATTAGCGATTATTATTCTTCTTCTTTTCGTGTGGTTAGTGACTAACCTGGTGTCAGAGTTTTAAAGCCGCCCATGGGCCTCTGACTTGGCTTCACATGCCGTCGAGAAATACTCCTCAGGCATGCCGGTTTCCTCATGATGTTTTCCTTCACCGTTTTTTAAGCAAGTGATAATTATACAATATGCACATGAATCCGAAAAGTCAGAGGTGTGTGCTTTGGGTTCGAACTCGAGACCTATGACTTGGCAGCCCGACGGTCACACCACTAGGCTATCACTGCTATCATTGAAATTTACGTTACGTTTACTCCGCGCGTTCGTTCTATGCTCACTGGAAAAGGAATTGTTACAGGCCAATTTTTTTTTTTTTTTTTTTGTATAGAACAGGCCAATTTTTTTTTTTTTTTTTTTTGTATAGAACAGGCCAATGTAAGTAAATAATTATATACTTACAACATTATGCGTGGTGATGGGAGGTAGTCCGTCTCTCTGTAGACTGTAAATACACCTCTTTAGACGCACTGTGTCTTCTTTTAACATGAGGTCGGATGAATCGGGTAGGTGGCCACTGTAAATAAATAATACATTAAAAAAAAAATAGTAAGCCAAAAAGATTATAAGTTTAGTTTATTAGTACATAAAAACAACAACACAGTACATAGCCTATGAAAGCAGTGGGTTGTACTACCAAGTTCAAATTATTGACAGCTTTCCGGGCTCCTAAACTAGGTACGCACACCTGTATCTTAGGAGTCGGAGATTTTGCGGCTTCGATTTATATAATACAACCGTGACTTTTCTGTTTGCTTACAGTGGTTGTTAACACAGCAAAAGGAGCGAATGAATGTGGTTGTGTATATGTGTGTAGTTTGTGTGTAGGGAGGTGTGTATGTGAAGTGTGAGTGTATATTAAGCTTTCTTTCAATTTAGGTTTGATAAAGTTAGGATTCTATAGCCAATATATTTACATATTTTGTTATACATAACATAATCAGCCTATAATGACCCCTCTGCTGACACAGACCTCCTCTCTGTGGGAGTAGGCTGTAACCCACCACGCGGGCCCAGTGCGGGGTGGTAGATGTCACATGTCTTAGAACTTTTTTGGTTCTAGGACATGCCGGTTTCCTCACGATGTTTTCCTTCACAGTTTTGAGTGGTGATGAAATTAAATACACAAAATAAGGTGCCTGTTTGTGTTCGAATTCACGTCCTAGAACTCGCTACCACTGCTTTCTCTATTTTGTTATATAATGTTATAAAACCTTGTGGCAGCAAAAACAGGTATGTGATTTAATTTGTACAAAATTAATAATAGAATTGAAAATATCCTGGAAAATCTAGGTGATTTATTAAGAAACTAAAATAATCTACATTCATCTTCGAATCTCTGTGTCTTCGACATACTTGTCAGTGGCAGCAAGCTAACAGCAACCTTATTATACCAAGAATAAAGATCTTTGTGTCTTCGACAGACTTGTCAGTGGCCGCAAGCCAACAGCAACCTTATTGTACCAAGAATAAAGATCTCTGTGTCTTCGACAGACTTGTCAGTGGCCGCAAGCCAAGAGCAACCTTGTTGTAACGAGAATAAAGATCACTGTGTCTTCGACAGACTTGTCAGTGGCAGCAAGCCAACAGCATCCTTATTGTACCAAGAATAAAGATCTCTGTGTCTTCGACAGACTTGTCAGTGGCAGCAAGCCAACAGCATCCTTATTGTACCAAGAATGAAGATCTCTGTGTCTTCGACAGACTTGTCAGTGGCAGCAAGCCAACAGCATCCTTATTGTACCAAGAATAAAGATCTCTGTGTCTTCGACAGACTTGTCAGTGGCAGCAAGCCAACAGCATCCTTATTGTACCAAGAATAAAGATCTCTGTGTCTTCGACAGACTTGTCAGTGGCAGCAAGCCAACAGCATCCTTATTGTACCAAGAATAAAGATCACTGTGTCTTCGACAGACTTGTCAGTGGCAGCAAGCCAACAGCATCCTTATTGTACCAAGAATAAAGATCTCTGTGTCTTCGACAGACTTGTCAGTGGCAGCAAGCCAACAGCATCCTTATTGTACCAAGAATAAAGATCTCTGTGTCTTCGACAGACTTGTCAGTGGCAGCAAGCCAACAGCATCCTTATTGTACCAAGAATAAAGATCACTGTGTCTTCGACAGACTTGTCAGTGGCAGCAAGCCAACAGCATCCTTATTGTACCAAGAATAAAGATCTCTGTGTCTTCGACAGACTTGTCAGTGGCAGCAAGCCAACAGCATCCTTATTGTACCAAGAATAAAGATCTCTGTGTCTTCGACAGACTTGTCAGTGGCAGCAAGCCAACAGCATCCTTATTGTACCAAGAATAAAGATCTCTGTGTCTTCGACAGACTTGTCAGTGGCAGCAAGCCAACAGCATCCTTATTGTACCAAGAATAAAGATCACTGTGTCTTCGACAGACTTGTCAGTGGCAGCAAGCCAACAGCATCCTTATTGTACCAAGAATAAAGATCTCTGTGTCTTCGACAGACTTGTCAGTGGCAGCAAGCCAACAGCATCCTTATTGTACCAAGAATAAAGATCTCTGTGTCTTCGACAGACTTGTCAGTGGCAGCAAGCCAACAGCATCCTTATTGTACCAAGAATAAAGATCTCTGTGTCTTTGACAGACTTGTCAGTGGCAGCAAGCCAACAGCAACCTTATAATACCAAGAATAAAGATCACTGTGTCTTCGACAGACTTGTCAGTGGCAGCAAGCCAACAGCATCCTTATTGTACCAAGAATAAAGATCACTGTGTCTTCGACAGACTTGTCAGTGGCAGCAAGCCAACAGCATCCTTATTGTACCAAGAATAAAGATCTCTGTGTCTTCGACAGACTTGTCAGTGGCAGCAAGCCAACAGCATCCTTATTGTACCAAGAATAAAGATCTCTGTGTCTTCGACAGACTTGTCAGTGGCAGCAAGCCAACAGCATCCTTATTGTACCAAGAATAAAGATCACTGTGTCTTCGACAGACTTGTCAGTGGCAGCAAGCCAACAGCATCCTTATTGTACCAAGAATAAAGATCACTGTGTCTTCGACAGACTTGTCAGTGGCAGCAAGCCAACAGCATCCTTATTGTACCAAGAATAAAGATCTCTGTGTCTTCGACAGACTTGTCAGTGGCAGCAAGCCAACAGCATCCTTATTGTACCAAGAATAAAGATCACTGTGTCTTCGACAGACTTGTCAGTGGCAGCAAGCCAACAGCATCCTTATTGTACCAAGAATAAAGATCTCTGTGTCTTCGACAGACTTGTCAGTGGCAGCAAGCCAACAGCATCCTTATTGTACCAAGAATAAAGATCTCTGTGTCTTCGACAGACTTGTCAGTGGCAGCAAGCCAACAGCATCCTTATTGTACCAAGAATAAAGATCTCTGTGTCTTTGACAGACTTGTCAGTGGCAGCAAGCCAACAGCAACCTTATAATACCAAGAATAAAGATCACTGTGTCTTCGACAGACTTGTCAGTGGCAGCAAGCCAACAGCATCCTTATTGTACCAAGAATAAAGATCTCTGTGTCTTCGACAGACTTGTCAGTGGCAGCAAGCCAACAGCATCCTTATTGTACCAAGAATAAAGATCTCTGTGTCTTCGACAGACTTGTCAGTGGCAGCAAGCCAACAGCATCCTTATTGTACCAAGAATAAAGAACTCTGTCTTCGACAGACTTGTCACTGGCCGCAAGCCAACAGCAACCTTATTGTAACAACAATAAAGACCAATGTGATTTTGACAGTCCGACTGAGACTTTGTGCTTCTGTAGGATGGGTCTCATATGCAGCCGTTGTTCCTATATCCAGCACACAGCGCAGGCTTCGGTCACGGCATAGCAATATCATGAACGAGCCTCTCCTATGTCCAGCAGAGTGTCCTATATCAGTTAG
This sequence comes from Xanthia togata, assembly GCA_963853775.1. Lineage (NCBI taxonomy): Eukaryota > Metazoa > Arthropoda > Insecta > Lepidoptera > Noctuidae > Xanthia > Xanthia togata. Next base: position 3,668,322 of record OY970817.1, on the reverse strand, counting down.
CTACTTTAGACAGGGCTCCTATGGCCGGCACACTCACCTCAGACAGACGTCGTACATTCTCCTGCCTATTTTCTGCTGTATATCATTGATGGTGTCTCTTAACGCTTTGGTCACAACATGGCAATAGTGTGTCGTATCAGTTAGCTACTTTAGACAGCTACTTTAAGCGGAAGGTTTATCTAACGACCGGCCGCAGGTAATTATTTAAAGGTCACTGCCGCGACATAATACTGTTACTTTATTATACTGTGGAGCTCCTATACCCGGCTCGCTCACCTCAGACAGATGTCGTACATTCTCCTGCCTATTTTCTGCTGTATATCGTTGATGGTGTCTCTCAACGCTTTGGTCACGGCATGGCCGCGGAGACTCTCCACGTTGAAGTTGTTCGTTTTGGCGGGAAATATCATGAAGGCGACTACTGTTGTATCGGAGCCTGAAGCCTGGAAAGAAAAAAAAAAGATTAGTTTTGAACTCAAACTCAAAGCATTTATTTCAATTAAACCCTTTACAGGCAATTTTGAATTGTCAAAGAGTCAGTCAGTTAGTCAGAAAGTTGAAGCTAGTTGCCCATTTCAAAACGTAGATCTCTATGGAGAAGAACGGGCAAGAAACAGTTCTATATTTAAAAGGACACTTTTAAATATAGAAATTACAAAATCCTGGGTACATTTGTACATTGACGAAATAATGCTTATATCTAGAGAAAGTAGGGGTAAATGGCTGAAGATTGCTGTAGTAGAAAAGTTAAACAAGATTTAATATTCGTCATCTTGGAAAACGGACTCCGGAGCATAATACTTAAAAACAGCAAGAAACCCAAGAGTTTCCAATTAAATGTAAATAAGCAAGACCGGTTGAGGCCGGCTGTGACCTTAAGGACACGGCAACTCGACAGACTTAGAGCACGACTGTGACCCTGCGGACACGCAGGTACACGCTGTTTAAATATCTATTATCTAATAAGGGCTACTATGGTCTGTGAATAATTTTACTTTACGGGCCTGACGGATAGAATAATCGAGAAAATCATTCGAACAAAAGAATGTCAAGTAATACCGGCCTCGGAAAATAGGTCCTCTACCGGAAATGTGTTGTCATTGCAATTCACTAGCGCGGACAAACAAAAAATCTATCTGCCTAGCCTATTCCCAACTATGTTCGGGTCGGCTTCCAGTCTAACCGGATGCAGCTGAATATGGAGCGACTGCCTATCTGACCTCCACAACCCAGTAACTGGGTAATACGATCCCCTTGGTAAGACTGGTTGTCAGATTTTCGGGCTTCTGACGACCCGTAACGACTGTCAAAGATCCACGAATGACAGCCGGGACCAACGGCTTAACGTGCTATCCGAGGCACGGAAGAGTCTCGGTATGTAAAGATGGTCACCCATCGACGGACCAACCCCGGCAAGGATCGACCCGTGCAGCTTTTTAGTTATTACTCAGCCACGAGCTCCTCAAAACATCCTATTTTAAACATTATATCAATGTTTATAAAAGTGACAATGACTATTATTAAAGGGGCGCTGATTGAAATCAGCATTTGTAAAATAAAATTTACAAATGTATGTTTATTATCAAGTTCGGCAGTAAAAACTGAGCAGTAAACTAAAGTCGGTAAGAAATCTAACATGGAAGTAGCGCTCGCCAGCCGCTGCTACGGCACAGCTCGCTTCGCTCGCTCGGCTCGCGCGTATGACTTTCGACTTCTGACTACCCGTAACGACTGTCAAAGATCTACTATGAGTATTATGACAACCGGGACCAACGGCTTAACGTGCTTTCCGAGGCACGGAGAGGAATAATGGAGTGAATGATTACAACTAGCTTACTGGTTTTATCTAATCGAAGTAAATAGCACATAATATTTAAAAATAACATAACATCACGCCTTTCCCGAAAGGATTGGGCAGTGGTGTACCTAAAGCCACATAATAAGCATAAGCCGGGCGGCGCTGCGCGCGACGGCTCACAGACAGCACAGCACGTCATCACGCTCACACACGCAATATTGAAATGCAATTTTATTGCTGTGCTTTTTAGATAGCAAGCGCGTGCGCAGGCGACGCGACGGTGAGGGTGGGAGCGAGACAGAACTACAACTCAATATATTATTTACTCATTATTTACACACTGGATTTATTAATATTTATTTACTGGCTTGATTTCCGTACGTGTTTTTCGGGTGACCACTGAAAATCAGCGCTGTGCTGTGGGTCCCCCATAGCACAGCATTATGCTGAGTGGAAGCCATCTTGTCACAGTCATGACGTGTAGTTGTCGAATATTTATGTTATGTTTATATTGTTGTTTTTTTGTATGCACGTGTTTCTGTGCCAAATAAACCTATTTTTCATTATTTTTTCTAATATTTACCTTCAAATAATGGTTTAATCTCGCAAGCGCTTCAATGAATATGTCCGCTCCCTTGTTGCCAAACTCGTATCGACCAGCGATGAAGAAGTACAGCGTCTTGTCTAGGTCGAAGTTAAAGTGACTGTGAACAAAAAAACAATGAAATTAGGCCCGTAGTATTAAATTTGCACACAAGATTGACCATATTTTTTTTTTAATGTGGTAAACTATAAAATACTGTATTTGTTATTCGTATTTCTATTTCGCGGAGAACGTCACGTTCAGCCTGTAAAGCTGTAGCAGCACTTGACGACCGCAGTGACGGCTGTCATGAAAATAATGACAGCGGCAAAGATTTAAAAGTGTCCTCTAGATCTTGTCCTTGTCCGGAGAACTTATTTATGTTCAGCCCGTTAAACTACGGTTTCCTAGAAAAGCGGTGGCCGCCAAGCTAACTAGAAAAACAAACGCTACCTAGGAAAATACAAACTTACTTTCATAAATAACGTTTCAGTGACGTCATTCACCGGCAAAGGAGTTGACCGCTTTTTGTTTGGACGTTGGTTTTTTATTCCGAGAAAAATCTAACCAGGGGCGGCAGTCTTGACATAGATAGCGATCGGTATACGACCGAATTCGTGAGTAAGGGATTTTTTCGTGCTTGACAAGCACGAAAAAACCATTTTCTTGTGAAGCACGTCGCGCGTGTCCTGAATTAAAGCGACAAAAATATGGAAATAGGAACCACTGAAATAATATTTTTAGACCCCTCCATCTAAGAGAAATATTTTATTTGTTGATGCCAACTCAAATAAAATCTCCCACACAATTTAACAGTCTTAATTGACAGATGATTGTATTCATCTGTCAAATATCACATAAGTTGACACATACACATGGTACAGACAGACGCCAGCACATCAACTTACTAAAATCTGTCAAATTTATTTAATAGATTTTCAACGTTATCACAACAGCCTATGGTTTAAAGTTGATTGGGAAAATTTGACAGTTTCGGGTAGGTTGACCTGCTGGCGTCTGTACCATCGAAGAAGTTCATATCTATACACCGTAAGGACTATTTCTGCTTGCAGCGCTCGGCCGCTATAGAGGCCGGGGCGGTAACAGATGTGGTCATCGTGTTCACGGGATTTGGTTTTCAAACTGCTTAGATATGAAGTTCTTCGATAGTACATGTGTCAATTTTGACAAGGTTACTACTTTTTGGGGTGTGTTCACTTTATAATCCTAGATAATTAGAAAGGTAAGTTCGTTTTACGCATAAATTCACAAAATTAAAATAAACGTTTTTCTCAAATAGGAGGTCTTTAAAAATGTATGATATAGTTAGACCCACTAGTTTTTGGGATGTCTTTGCAAATATATTTAACTTATCCTGGTTAAAATTATTGAATAATAAAAAAAACTATTTTTGTAAATGTCCTTCCGGACGCTATGAGGCGGTCACCGGTCTTCTAGGAATCTGTAATTTTAGGAGTAATAATGTTACCCATAAAAGTGTCCTCTAGAGAACTCGTTGATCTTGTCCTTGGCTAGCGCGTGCAGGTTCTGAAACTCATGCAGCGCGGAGAACTTCTTTACATTCAGCCCGTTAGGAGTGATGATGTCTGCCTTGCGTTTAAGGAGATGTTCCGCTTCGTATCCTGGGGACAACGCAAATATACTATAGAAAATAAATTTTAAAAAACTCGTAAAAAAACGGTTGCAACTTCTGGATACGACCTATTTCATAATAGTATGGTTTCTAAGATAGTATATTCGTGATACTGTGGAATGAATTTTTGAGTAGAAGGGAACGTAGGTGCGAGTGAAAGGTTTATAAGAGCGTAAGGGATAGAGAGAAAGGAAAATGAAGATGGCGAAGTGTGCAAGAAACGAGGAACGAACGATAGAAATATAAGTGTTTGAAACCTAACAACTATTTTACTTCACCACACAATCCCACAATACCATAAAATTTATATTAATAATTCAGGAAAAAGTCACTTTTGAATTGAAGTGTAACGTATTTATGCCCGTGACTGTACAGTCCAAAAGACTGTTAGATCTGGGGATCGAAAATATTTGTACATGTACAAATATTTTCTGCTTTTAAATTTGTATATAGATTTTTTTTACCTCACGAAGCGACGGCGACGCGCCCTTTACTTGTGGTAACCAAGTGTACAAACACGCTGTGAATGTGTGCGTAAGCGCAGGAGCTCTCGGTTCCGTCCGAGACACGGGCGAGTGTGTGTCTGTGTGTTTACGTACGAACTGCCTCGTTGGTCTAGTGGTCGCAAGCGCTACCGCTGAGCATGAGGTACTGGGTTCGATTTCCAAGTAGGGCAAAGTATTATTGGGTTTTTCCAACAGGAATTTCTCAGTAGTAGCCCGGAGTCTAGAATTGTGCTCGGTTGATGGCAGTAGGCTCGCCCCCTATTACATGGGACTTAAAAATACATAACTGGCAAAATGTGGGTGTACTACAGGTACACTTCTTCCCAACCGTTCGGAGAAACAAGGCGTGATGTTATTTCACAAGTTTTTTAACTAGAAATTTGTCAGTAGCAGCAGTCTTGATTTGTGCCCTATTAATGGCAATGTGCTCACCCCCCATGACTGGCGAAATGTGTGTATAATATACACTTCTGCCAACCCCTTTTTTTTTGGGGTGGAAAATTATCAATTAACTTCTCCCGGTAGGGGCGGAGCGGGAGGACCTGTCAGACTCTTACTGACTAAAACCCACCCGTGTTCCTTCAGTTGCTTGTGTGTTGCCAGGGGCCACGGTATCCCTTTCGGACTTTCCTGCGACCCCGGCAGGCATCGGTCCCACTATGCCATCACCTTAGGGTAATACGGGCGTCATGTTACGTTCTTATAACTTACCAGTTATATCCGAAACGGTAGTAAAAATATGCGTCATGTGGCAGGCGGCCCGCTCCATACAGTAGCGGTGGTAGATCTGTCTCTTGCCTGCTTCCTCGTCTACAGAGAACTATAACAAAAAAACAGACATATTTTGTTTAGTCGTGATCTGAAGGTAAGATAGTGTAGCGGTTACACCACCACATACGAACTACGAGACATGACGTCACACAAATCCTGCATCGTGCAATTAGAGTTTACCGCGCGAACGACATATATAAGACTATCCGACATCAACAGTCGGGCAGTCGGCCCGCCAGACACAACACCCGTCTGGTCGGAGGATCCTCACTTTTCTATGGTGGATGAGTGAACTTTACACCCTGTTTCTCATGCCCCTAAATTGGAAAAAAAAAAACCAACGACAACCATGTGTTGTCCTAAAATAGTATCAACTTTATGTACGTTGAAATAAGGTCGAACAAAAAACCATCTCTCTGTTACATTTCTGTCTACTTTGATGCTCTCGTGTGTTTATTTTTACCGAACTCCGGCAAAGCCAAAAGAAGGGCTATGATTTTGTATGTATGTTTGTATGATCATCTGTAACCTGAGTTGAGCTCCACGATTACTGAAAAATGCTTGCACTGACAGGACAGGTCCACTCAAATCTGTGTGGTTCTTTTCTCAAAAGACCATTTCAGACTAATCTACATGGTCCTCATATGGCCTGACCAAGATTATGTCTGGACTTTAAAAGAGACTGTGACCTCTGAGTTTGTTTCGGCCTTTCTTCTCAGAGTAGTCAGATAGGAAACGCCGAACTTATCTAGCTAATTTTTAATATATTTTTTTTAAGATGACGTGTATTCCAATATCCTATTTACAGAATAAACAATTTAATTTCATTTAATTTCATAACTTCTAAACTACTCACCATAATTTGACAAATTATGATGAGTAGTTTTATCAAAACATCTTTGGAAGCGTCTTGATCGTCCGCTGGTGACAACGTAATGTCACATTAAAATCAATATGGCGCCCTCTAGACACTCTAAGAGGACAAAGTCATGAACAATTTTTTTATTGTTTTTAATTATGAAATTTTGGGTATCAAATGAAAGGGCTTGACGAACAAAATAATTTAAATAAACTAAATTGAAATCCAACTACGACAAAATGTTAACTAAATAGGTATAAATAAGACATCACAGACAGACAAATTAAAAATCCGGAGTCACCCGTGTTGGGACATAAATCGAATAGTTTTTTTTTCTTATTTTTTTTTAAACGTTTCCCACTCTAGAAATTTCTCCTTTATTGTGGGTGCGTTTACAAATATTTAAACTCACATACACAAACAGCCAGACCCGGAACAACTACTTGTAGATCATACAAATATTTTTTCCGTGCGGGAATCGAACCCGCAACACGCAGTGCAGCCAATTTAATTGTTTAATATTATTTTTTTAACATTAATTTTATATTCTGTGATTACTTGAACTCACACACTGACTTATTATTAGTATTACTTGTTAAAATGTTAGGAATATCGTATAATTTTACAATGTTTGTAAGTATGTGAGCACCATGCATCTATCACATAATTAATGTATGTCATTCCTTCATTTTTCATTCTTTTTACCTATCGTGGTATAGTAATCTTATTCTAGGTGCATTGTCTTCACATATAATTACATAATTAGTGTATACAAGATATTATGAAAACATTTTAAAAGAGTAACGGTGGAGTTTCTTGCCCATTCTTCTCCATACGAAAACTACCTTTTGGAAGGGGCGAATAGAATCAATTATTATAATTTTTTGTAAATGTTGACGTTCAAAAGTGCCTTCTTTGTGCCAAATTGAAATAAATTATTTGACTTTGACTTTGCAGCAGCCAATTGCTTTAACCACTTTGCCAACCATGCTGTCAAATATATTCATAGATTACGTGTGACTCCGGATTTTGAATTAGTCTGTCAGTGATGTCTTGTTTAGGTACTTTATTTCCATAAGCTCAACTTCTTTGACAGAAGCGCTTCGCCTGCGCTGGACAGTTTTTTTCCTTACGTGACGATTTCTACCACAAGTCGCCAAAATTTTTAAAATGGGTGAATCAAGCAAATCAGAAGTTACCTTATCCAGATTATTGTAGAAATCAGTGCTGCCAGCACACAAATATCTCCCGAGCAGGGTAGCGTGCGTCGTGAATACTGTGGCTACATCTACGTGGCGGGTCCTGGGAATAAATGCAGAAATTAAAAATGTAATTCAGTAATTCTTGTTAGCGAGCATCCGTCCGACTTTTTTTCCGTTGGCTATGTGCTATTCTTTTGAAAGTCCAATATAAGTCTTTAGGACTTATTTTGGGAGTAATTCGTAAATAGGTGATGTTTCCAAGTTAACTAAGTGTGTTTTCTTTATCTACAGGCGCTTGTGATGTGATATTATGTAAGTTATAGAAAAGGTTTAGGTGTTTTGTATTATCACATTAGAGCCGTGCTAGAATTATCATCTCTGAAGTTTTTCAGTCAGGAAGTTCATCCTCGAGTTGGTTTTGAACTCTCTGTACAGCAGTGATAGCCTAGTGGTGTGACCGTCGGACTGTCAAGTCATAGGTCTCAACTCCGAACCCTAAACACGCACCTCTGACTTTTCGGATTCATGAGCGTATTGTATAATTATCACTAGCTTTAAAAATGGTGAAGGAAAACATCGTGAGGAAACCGGCATGCCTGAGAGATATTTCTTGACGACATGTGAAGCCAAGTCAAAGGCCCATGGGCGGCTTTAAAACTCTGACACCAGGTTAGTCACTAACCACACGAAAATAAGAAGAATAGGATAGGTTACCTGAGCATAATAAGACCTATGCCAGCCTGCCATTCGTGGAAATGCGCGACGACGCGCGGTGGAGTGTCGCTATACCCTTCAGCAGCTTTACGAAACTGAAAAAACACAAAATAGAATGGATAAGATAAGAATACGGTTGGATGACCATGGTTTCTGTTATTGTTATGAATATTTAAGAGGGCTTATCCTAAAAGTTGGCAACGTCGCAAATAGCTGTCAAATATTTACCTGTTTTGAATTTGGCAATATTACTGTATGGAAATAAGAAATGTGCTTAACTAGCGAACTAAAATATTGATTATGAAATGCAATCATTAATATCGTAACACCGAGTCTTTAGTTTTAGATGTAAAAAAAACCGTCCAAGTGCGTGTCGGACCACGCAAATTGAAGGGTTCCGTAGTTGGAATGAATTTATCGTAAGAACAAGCTTAACTTTGTAATTGAAAAGCATGTTCTCCCATACGGAATATATGGGAGAACATGTTTTTGCAACCGCAAATTTAAGTTGGTCGATTATTACTCGTAAACTTGTAAAGCCCACTTAAGTGTGATAGTTTTCCTTTAAACTTCGTTATATATAAGTACTAATGCCGTGACATTTGAATTTCTAACTACAACCGTTCAGTTGGTAGAGGTACCAATTTTCGTTAGAGTCAAGTGTCCCCCGACACTTGACTCTAACGAAAATTGGTACTTTAAAGCTTGATAAGTCTCGAACGGTTTACTTAATCAAATAACGGTCTTCGCAAACCTAATATCTTTGAACGACCTATCCAACGATATCCCACACTATGGGAAGGACGAAAAAAAAATTATCATCCTCACTTTACATGTAGGGGAGGTACCATAAATAATTGTTTTTTTCAAAATTTTATTTTACTTCTTTTTCGGCGTCATTAACTTGTAAACTCATGCCAAATTACAACTTTCTAGTACCAATAGTTTTTGAGCTAAACCGCGGACAGACAGACAGACAGACATAGACACCTAAAACGGTTAAAACATGAAATTCAGTGTTATAACTCCAATTCATTATTAATATTCTAGTTTGCTAGTTAGCCACATTTCGTATTTCCATACAGTAATATTGCCACATTAATCAAAACAGCGAAATATTTGACATCTATTTGCGACGTTGCCAACTTTCAGAATAAGCGCTCTTTACTGATTATTTATTTTTACTTCGATGGTCCTAGTTTATCATTTTGTGACTTCGAGCTACAGGCTTTAAGCCCTTTATGCCTGGAGGCTTTCGTTCGGGTATTAAATTATTTTTACTTTTTAAAGGAGATTGCCCGATTTGTAAGGAAAGTTGGGTCCCACTGGAAAATTGTTGTGCCCTGAAGATTTTTATTTTAAATAATAGTAAAAACATAGTATTTTCATAATCAGAAACCATTTTTCATTTATTCACCCTGGTTCAACAGATATTTTTTTTTTTTCTGTTGTAGCACTAAGAGTCAAATATCTCACAAAGAACAGCACTATTAAGAGTCAAATAACTCACAAAACGTAATGCACTCCAGGAACTTAATAGCTCAACTCGGTAGTAGCAGAAAAAGCACGTATCGTAAATAATAACTAAGTAAAAGATTACGGAATTCAAAACTCAAAGTATCTAAACAAAGCAATGACGCACGTAACGAACCACAGAACATACGTAAGTATCTCTATGTAGTCTGTGCACAGAACGAAGTCTGCGAGTTCTGTGACATGCACAAGTAAATGTCGCCAGTTTTTTTTTTTTATAATTTGTTAATAAATCGTTATAGATCAATCGATAAAAACTACTTTTCTACTAAGGAGTTATCTAAATAAACATGGCTATTATTTTTGTGTATATTACTTTTCTGAACATTTATTATTTATCAATGAGTATTATGAGTTTAAGCAACCTATTATTGTCATTGTTCTATCGGTTTTACTCGCATCGACTATGAGCATTGTTTATTTATCCAATAGTGTTCGTCATCAAGAATACTTTACATAAACTCATATTTGGCGTACACGTATTGTTGTTCATTTCAGATATATATGGTACAATAATACGTATAAAAGGACAGGGATAACATCATTCTATCTCATCGTCCTAAAACAAAATACTAACAAAGTAGCGTTGAAGTTGTCAAATGTTGAGATCTAATTGAGATGTAAACTGCCCATAGGTTATATTATAATTAAATAAAAAATAATAGTTTTTTTTATTATTTAATATCGATTACTCAATTGATTAAAAGATAGCTTTAGTTATTAAATTCTTTGATACCTGGCAACTTTTTTTTGTATGCCAATCAAACCACAGACTACATTGAATCAAACGGATGTCGACGTAATGTTTAACTATTAATTAACTTTATCTTTATTCCCAGGGTGAAATAAATTGTATAAAAAATACCCTGTACACAAAAAAAATAGTTATATTTTTTGGTTATTATTAAAATCAGGCACCCGATACCACAAAAGGGACCTGCTCCGTGGCAATCTCCTTTATTTTCGCCTGAGTATAGATTTCGATGATATTTTGATGGTGTTGTGTTAATTTAATGCAAATTATTTTGCATTAGTTCTATTGTAGAGAATCAAGTTTTTCGAACTGAACAGACAGCTGTGCTGCTGGGCAGTTTGTTGCGCCACTTCTTCTTCCCAGCTAAAGCACTAGGGAGTGGTGAAGGGTGGGCGTGCCGGGGGACTGTCTTATGTAATGTTGACGTTTGAAAAGTGCTGATTCTCAGCCTAGTTTGAATTAATGACTTCTGAGAATTCCTTGAATTAGATGGAATAAAATTTTTGGGGCGTGTGTGTAAGGAGAGATGAATAAAGATGGTTCACTCCGCATTTTCGGTGTGAAGCTACAAGTACGTACGCGTCGAGCTCGCCTTGTGGAATTCAGTGAGCGTAACGTAGTCAGAAGATATAAGAGTTACGCGATAGAAAGAGAGGCAACTTCTAGGTGAATATAACTGTAGGTAATTAGCGCTATGCGACCTGAATTTCACTTTATTGTGTCGTAGGAAGTCGCTTTTTATTGAAATGATTTTGCGGAGTGAACCATCTGTATTAATCTGTGGTGTACGCAAAGATTTAAATCGTTAGATTCGCCCGACCGTGTCAAAATATGTTTCGATGACACTGACAATTGAATAGTATTGTCTCGCTCAATCATACTGAAAATCGTATGATCATTCCATGCGGATCAGCGAGATGTGTCAACTCACTTTACACAGTATGTATCATCCAGTTTTGTTTTTTTTTTATACCTGGTCAATTCTTAGAGATCGTTACAGTAATAATATGATAATTTTAGAAATTGCTAATTGCTGATAAAGATATTTCCGGACAGAAAAAAAAATCTGGGTGGCCAATATTATCCATGGGGAGATACTGGATGGTGAAAATACTGATCCGAGGGTTGCCATCTTCTAGTCAGCTGGCAAGTGTCTAGTTACCTTGATATTGTAGTTATAGAACTGGATAGAAAAATGGTTCTGGGTGGTCAAGATCTGGATGGGAAAAATTCTGTTAGGCGACATGTGTCTATCTGGATGATGAACGTTATAGGTGACAAAAAATATGGATGGGGGGAAAATCAAGATAGGTAAAATCTGGATCGGATGAATTCTGGATCGCGAAAAATCTGTCTGGGGAAAATTATGGACGGTGGAAATTCTGGATGACGAAAATTCTGGGTAATGTTTATACTGACCTCGCCAACAAACTGCGCCACCATAAACCCTAGGATCACAGCATCGTTGGCCTCCACGTCTAGATGTGGAATACCAATGCCGCAGGTGGTCCACAGCTCCTGTTTGTACGCATCCAGCTGCCACGCGCCGGAGCCGATGTCGAAGAGAATGATCTGAGGGTTGCCGTCCACTAGCCAGGTGCCGGTGTGGACCTGGGAAAGAAGAGTTGAGAGTCTTTCTTCTGCAAGAGCCCATTCAGTGATGTACCATCGAAGAAGTTCATATCTGTACAGCGTAAGGACTATTTCCGCTTGCAGCGCTCGGCCGCTATAGAGGCCGGGGCGGTAACAGATGTGGTCATCGTGTTCACGGGATTTTGTTTTCAAACTGCTTAGATATAAAGTTCTTCGATAGTACCTCTGAAATAGCGCAATTTTCTACTAGCTTAGGGCATTGTTTCGTTCTAAATATAGGTGATTACAATTGCCATTACAATCGGACCACCATTACTTTCAGTTAATATTTAATTGTACTTGAATTAAAAGCTTGACTTGAATGCCTCTAAACATAATAGATATGTCTTGACAAGTAAAAAAACCGGCCAAGTGCGAGTCGGACTCGCGCACCGAAGGTTCCGTACAAACCAGTAAGTTTAAAATTATTAAAAATATGTTTATTATATGATGTAACTAAAAAATCACGGTTTTCGCAATTTTTCGTTTATCTATAAGACGTTGCTTCGTACCAAATTTCAAGATTCTGAGTTCACGGGAAGTACCCTGTAGGTTTTGATTCCCTGAAGAGTGTCAAAAATTTGCGGAAATTTGCGCCATAAACGGCTGCATCTTTTGATTGCGTTGGCTTAGAAGTTTGATTTTTTCACAGCTGCAAGGGACAATAGATCTGATTTGATATAAATTCCAGCTTGATACCTCCACGCATTCCTGAGAAAAAGGGTCTTGACAGACAGACAGACAGACGAACGGACGGACAACATAGTGATCTATAAGGGTTCCGTTTTCTCCTTTCGAAGGCATTTGCCGCATTTACGATTTTAACTAATATCAGACTGTAGGTGTTGTAATTATAACGATAGCAATTAGTTAACTTGTAACGTACCTTGTACCCTTGGCTCCTCATAACATTAACAGCGGTAGTGAGCGGCGAGTTCGGAGGGAAGTCCGCTTCCTCAACTTCAGTACGAGCGCAATGTTCTTTGAAGGGTCCTATTGTGGGGAAAATAAATGGTTATAAGACATGTAACGATAAGAAAGGAACATTATCTAAGTGTTACAGGATTATTCGGCCGATCAATCAGAATTTCAGTCGATTAATTCCGATTTACAGCGACGTACGGTGCCGAAACCTGGACGCTGACAGTCGGGCTAATCTACAAATTCAAGGGCTCTGCTCGGAGTCAAAGTCAAATAATTTATTTCAACTACTAGGCACAAAAAAGGCATAATTGATTCTAGTCGCCCCATCCAAAAGGTAGTTTTCGTATGGAGAAGAATGGGCAAGAAACTCCACCGTTACTCTTTTAAAATGTTTATTTATTAGTCTTTTTATTTGTTTTTTTTTTGTAAATTTTGACGTTAAAAGTTCCTTTTATGTACCTAATTGAAATAAATTATTTGACTTTGACCGAGTCCACACTCACGCGAGTGCGCCTAATGGAGGCCCTTGCACCAGCCCCGGCAAGTGGAGGCTACACGAGTGCTACCCATCCACACTCGTTTTATTCAGTTGCCCGCCACGCCTCGCTACTTGTGTCTGACTCCGGTCCAAAAACCAACACTGAGCAGAGCGCGCGCAAGAAGAGGCGAGGGCGCCATCCACATTATCGCGCTCGCTTAAGCTCGTCTTGCCTCCAGGAGAGTGTGGAAAAAAATCCTTACCTAGCAAGCAGTAGTTGTCTCCCATTTCCTCGGTAGAGACATAGGCTTTCGATCTGATGACAGTGTAGATACCGCCGACTGGAATAGAAAAAAACACAAGAAATTAATTTGGTACCTATAAAAGTTAAATTCAACCAGTACCACAGATTAATTCAGATAGTTCTCTCCGCAAAATCATTTAAATAAAAAGAGACTCTTGCAACGACACAATAAGGTGCCATTCAGGTCGCACAGCGCTAGTCACCTACAGTTATATTCACCTAGAAGTTGCCTCTCTTTCTATCGCGTTACTCTTAGATCTTCCCACTACGTTACACTCACTGAATTGGCTCGCCTGTATTCGTCTGTTCATAAGACTGTGTTCTGTACCAGTACAACAAAAATGCATAAACACTTTAAAAAAAACGACGAATTGAAAATCTCAGGACCTTATAGGAAATCATAAAAATAATGTTTTTTGTAGCTCTTGCTCATTCACGTAGAAATAACAAGAACATGTAGTACTTATAGTGTAAGGCGTATGTCATGTTTTTATAAATAACAGAGATAGAGGTATTTTTCTTAAAACAATTATGAAAGGAGATTGTTCAAAACCAGTCTCGAAAAGTTGCACGTATGAAAGCCAAATTAATATACAAATTATTTGTTTATTTTTTACAAGCTTTTCACTTCAGGAATTTTATTTTCGTATCCGGAATTATGATTTTAAGATAAACAGTAAATTAACGATTGCTAGGTACATTTCCGTATAGTCATGATGGACGTTTCGTTCTCTTCATTTGTACGAGTTACGTAAGTATGAGCCTTTACATAAAAACATCACAAAAATTATATTAAACTCATGGATAGCTAAATAATTAGTAATATCATAATCATAACGTAGGTACTGTATAATTATGTATTTCATAGTTCCGTTGTGAAAATATTTATTTTTGTGTTTCGTCTCACGCAGATGCAACTTTCAAGGCAAATGACAGACGTACCGGTAGGGATGACGATTATTCCTAAACAAGATCGATTTTTAAATCTATCCGAATCACAGGAAAGAATCGATTCAGCAATAAATTGAGTTCTGATATATCTGTTCCCGCCATTATTCTAGATCGACAGCTTTACTATAGATAATCACTTATTCGTTTTGGTGTTGCCAGCATAATTAGTCAAATGTAATGAATAATCGAATACAAAATAAATTAAATAATATTCTTGGTTACAAAAAACAGAACAAAGAAACTGCGTATCAAAACTTAAAAGTTGCAATCCGCAGGAAAAACATCGGAACTCGTTTTCAAGTTTCGAACAATCGATTAAAAAAATCTATAATTCATTGTTTATGATCGATAAAAAAAAGCAATTTACTTGACCTATAAAATCGATTCTAGATCGCCATCCCTAAGCCGGCGCCTGCGGAAACCGCCATTACTATTTATGCGTCGATTGAGAATCTCCGAATTTGTTTAATTACTTTAAAACTCGGATACTTGTGTGAAAATGAACACTTTTATTTAATAGTATATAAAGCGTAGTCTATAATAAATAAAGATTTATTGTGTTTCAACTTAAGACGGATTTCCATACATCATCGGTCATGATCCTTTAAGTAAGCTAAAAACTTTCCAAGGATTAGTATGAACATTACTACCGCGGCCTGAAAAAGGGGCATCACTCATACGTGAGTCCATCAAAGCCTGGTTGCGGGCCAAGGTTTGTATAGCACTTTTCTCAAATAACGCGCACAAATTCAAACTAAGTAAATTAATTATAAATTCCAGAATCAATGACGAACAACGATATTTTTTTACGCGCCAATATGTTCATTTGTTTCGTCTGTATTAAACAGCTCTATTTACAAACCAAATCGAAATTTAAATAAAATCTTTGATAAGTTACCTCCTTGTTTGTCAAGTTCAAAGTTGTTGTGTGTCAAAGTTCGTTCCATTTTTAAACAACAGTTCTTTCTTGTCATAGTATTTATTCGGCCGCTAAACACGACAGATACCTATTGATTTTCATACTAACATTGCCGGCCGCCTGTTCGCATGTATTTGACCGGTACAGCATTTTCGATTTATCTCGAAGAAGGTTGTCAAAATAATGCTCGAATTTCCAAGCATGTTTGAGAAAATGATTATAATATTATTCATTTTCTACAACCCAGATTACCGTGACCCACTTCAACTTGAGACCGTCTTAGTAATTCCAAGACAAAAAGCAAGGAACTTGTAATACAAGTATTTTGCAAGGACTAAGGAGTTCACACTGGCTGGACAGAGACAATAGACGATTAGGTTACAGGTACAGGCGCCGTTGTTTCAAAATGTAAGAGGATTGCAAATGAAAAGAGTTTTCGGACAAAATACTGCCGTTATACCAATTTATTTGTGGTCGGCGCAACGTGTCTTTTTCTCCCAGACTTCTCCATCAGTCGTAATCTCGGTATTCACCCCATTTCTAGCCATATCATCTTTCACACAGTCCATCCATAGTTTCTTTGGAAATGCCCTACTCTTATAGCCATCGACATTCAAACTCAAAACTTTCTTCGCGAAATTTTCCTCATTCCTCCGCATCACGTGCCCATGCCATGACAACCGATTTCCGCACGACTTTTCAGCCACCATCATCATTTCAGCCGAAAGACGTACACTGCTGGACATAGGCCTCCCAAAAGTACCTACTGCCATTTTGACCGGTTCTATGCTTCCCGCATTCAGCGGATTCCTGCAGCCTTCCCAAGATCATCGGTCCACCTTTTTTATGACAATGCGTATGCCAGTCCCATCGTACCCTAAACATACTACTACGGATCACATTTGAGCCATGAACCCGAACAGACTTCGCATCATCACCATTTGGTTGAGACAGAATGTTATAGAATGTGCCCGTATCAAGTTGGTTCCGCTTCAAGACCCCAAACAGATCCCTTCTATGAAACTCATATCGAACACATTCCATCAATAAGTGATGTAAATCCTCCACAACTCCACACTCCACACAATTAGGCGAGTTCGTTTTCGGCCCACCTTGTGGGAGGCCTTCCTCGTATGTCCTCATTTCTTATTATATCCTTTCGTGCAACCGGCAGTAGTATACGGCAGTGGTATGAGGAGCTCGTGGCTAAGTAGTAATTGCCGCACGGGTCGATCCGTCAGGTTAAGCTACGCTTGCCGGGGTTGGTCTCTGGATGGGTGACCATCTTTACATACTCCTCTGTGCCTCGGAAAGCACGTTAAGTCGTTGGTCCCGGTTGTCATTCGTGGATCTTTGACAGTCGTTACGGGTCGTCAGAAGCCCGAAAGTCTGACAACCAGTCTTACCAAGGGGTATCGTATTACCCAGTTACTTGGTTGTGGAGGTCAGATAGGCCGTCGCTCCATGTAAAATACTGGTATTCAGCTGCATCCGGTCACACTGGAAGCCGACCCCAATATAGTTGGGAAAAGGCTAGGCAGATTGATTGATACGGCAGTAGTATACAGGGTGTTTGGCAGAACGTTGAACATACGAAAATGGTGGATAGGTGGGGTCATCTGCTACTTACTCAACCCATTTTTTTTTTTTTTAAATGCAAGTTGTAATTTAGTTTCAAGTATTTTTTTACATATTTCTGTAAGTTTGAGGACTTATAACTTTTTTTCTAGCTAACATCTGAATAAAGCAATAGTTTTATAAGAATCTACCAACATTAACGATAAAAAAAAAATGCCTGTTTTATCCATTTGTGATAAAAAATACACTCTAAAGTTAAGAAAGTGGTGAAACTAGAAGAAAGCAAAAAAAATTTTTTTTTAATATCCTGGGGTCCAGGGCCAATTAAATTAGGGCTGAGTAAGTAGCAGATGACCCAATCTATCCACCATTTTCGTATGTTCAACGTTCTGCCAAACACCCTGTATAATGAAATTAAAAGGAAAACTATCACAGCTAAGTAGGCTCTACAAGTTAACGGGTAATAATCAATCAACTTAGGTACGTTAGCAGTTGGAATGTACGGGAGAACATGTTTTTCAACTACAATGTTAAGTTTGTTCTTGTGATAAATTCATCCTAACTTCATTGTGCGTGGTCCGACACGCAATTGGCCGCTTTTTATATCTTACCTTTATTAGCGACCTCCCAAGCAGTTTCAAAGGTCCATCGGTTCTCATTGCTGGCTGCCTGCCCCCTATCCATATAAGAGAGCAGGTCGGGTGTAGACTCAGCCCTGTAGAACCGCTTCGATGATCTGTCTCGTGACATTGTGGCCTGTGGGCAAGAGAATAAAGTTTAGATCGGATTGGCAGGTGCATGGCATAATTGGGTGCATTGAGATTCTGGCCTGTTGGTAAGAAAATAAGGCTTAGATTGGCTTGGCATATGCAGGATGAAATGCGGTGCATTGAGATTGTGGGATGTGGTAAAGTGAATAGGGTTTAGTTTGGCTTGGCAATGGAATTGTTTGTGTGCATGGAAACCCTTCGCGTACGATGATACTGAAATTTACGTGAGGTATGTCTAAGGCACCCGGGTCGACAGCGCGTTATGTTCCACGCGCGCCTCAAAGAGATGTCAGCGACTGAAGGGGTCCGATGAGACCGATGCCTCGGCCGGGTTTGCGGGAAAGTCCGAAAAGGATACCGTGCCCCCTGACAACGGAAAGGCAACTGAAGGAATACGGGTGGGTTTTAGTCAGTAAGAGTCTGACACGCCCTCCCGCTCCGCCCAGAGCGGAAGAAGTCATTTGATGATTTCCCACCCAACAAAAAAAAAGGCATGTCTTGTTGTTTGTTTCATCATTATCATAATTTCAGTCGAATGACGTCCACTGTGGACAAAGGCCTCCCCAAGTATTGTCACATAGACCGGTCCTGTGCCTCTCGCATCCAACAGATTCCCGCGAACTTCATGAGGTCATCAGTCCACATTGTGAGGAGGAACACCCACGATACCTACTAGCTAACTGGCTAAATCTATTATTTAGGATATGTATATATCTGTGTATCTATTCTAGTATATTGTATACTTATTATCTGCACCAACGACAGCCCCATTTTATGTCCACTCAAATCACTGTCCATTCCAAGGTTGCCTGGAAGAGATCGCGGAAAGCGATAAGGCCGCCCATTGTAGTGTTTAATACTAAAGAAAAATAAATTGGCATTTGGGATGAACCGTTTGATCTCGTTTGATGAACATTTCATTTAACTTCTAGTTACAGCTATATGTAAGCGGGCACGCCCTTTATGCCTGGAGGCTTTATTTTATTTTTTAGATATTGTTTACGTTTAGTTATTTTTATTTCTGCTTGAGTATAGTTCTCGATGTTTTTGGATTGGCGTGTGCTAGCTGTCATAAGGCTATTAATTTATAATTTAAATTGTGTTTTGCGTAATGTAAATTTTCTTGTACACAGCGTTTTTTTCTATACAATAGTGTATAGAAAAAAACGCTGTTCGCAAAAACTTAGGACTTTTCAAAATAAGAAGCGATTTCCATAATATAAATACACTTATTAGACATGAAATTGTGATACCCAAATTTAGATTAACTAAAACAAGCAAGTCATTTCTTATAAACAGTATCCGCTTTTATAACAAGTTGCCTAAGTCGGTTACAGAACTTAGCGATGGGAAGTTCAAAACCAACATTAAACGCGTTCTTATCAAGAATGCATATTATAAAATTAAAGACTACGTTGAAGACAAGGAAGTTTGGCAATAATTCCATCTGCACATGTGGCTTGATGGTAGCTCATTATCGGCAAATTGTGTAAGAGTCTATTAACTGCTCCCAAATTACCATGTTTATATACATATACTTATATATTTTTTACATTTTTATTTTTACATTCTTCCTTGACATAATCACGCTATTATTTGACATTATATACCTACAATTTAACTTCAAATCTTTATTAGTGGCTTTTGTGAACATGATAATTATTCAGAATTGTAATAGCAATCACGTCATTTCGTTTATAATACGTTTTTATTTTTAATAATTTATTCATCTTCATATAGATTATTTTCTATTTTGTGAATGTGAGAACGCTGTAGGCTTAGTGGACTGTATATTTGCTGACCATAATTATTTTGTTAAGTACCTGGTACTTGTTGAAAGACCTACACTGTCCTCCCATACCTAATAGGTAACACTGTTATCTGAAAATATTGTAAAAACCAATTATTTTTAAAAGAGTATAACCGTGGTGTTTCTTGCCGGCTCTTTTCCATAGGAAACGACCAATTGGAACCGTGCACCTAGCTTCTGACGTTTCATAAGTGCCCATGTAGGTTCATGTGAAATAAAATATTTTGAATTTGAATAGAATCTTTTTTTTTTTCTAGCTGAACAGACAGCTGTGCTGCTGGGGAGTTTGTTGCGCCACTTCTTCTTCCCAGCAAAAGCACTAGGAAGTGGTGAAGGGTGGGCGATTTGGGGGACTGTCTTATGTAATTTTGACGTTCGAAAAGTGCTGATTCTCAGCCTAGTTTGAATAAATGGCTTTTTGAATTTGAATTTTAGATTTTTGTTGCGCCTTACGAAAGCGTGTACGCAGGAACGAACAAAACATAGTGAACACGAACATTGAACACGGAACATTTGGATCATATATGTGGACGTAAATTTGCAAAGCGAACAGGAACATCAAACGAACACAGTTCGACTTGTGTTCAAGCTCAACCACTCCGCTCTCTTTAGTAACCATGGATTCGCCGTTGTATCAAATTTCTCCGAACACCGTCCACACAGAACAACGAAATTGGAAACAATTCATCTTTGCCAACATCTTATAAACTCGTATTAGGCAAAATATACACTTATACACTAAAAACAGTGATATTCACAATATTAACAATAGAAGTAAGGATGAACTAAGTGCTCCCTTTCACCGGCTTCATAAGGTTCATAACTCATTTGTTTGGCTTAGTATAACCTTTTGCAACAAGCTACCCTCTTCTTTGCTAGATTTGCCTTTTAATGCGTTTAATACTAAAGTAAAATCTAACCTTTGTTCAAAGGCATACTATTCTATCAACGACTACCTACTTAAATGATAAGAATTGTTGGTCGCTGTGATTAACTCAAGACAATGTGTAAATGTTCTTTCTCCAGAATTAGCTTACCTACTGACAGGTTATATGAGTTTATATAATTAATTTATAATTTTACTTTATAAGTCAATTTATTTTAAGTAATTTTATTTTAATTTATTGCTGACATAATCTACTCATTACAATGTTTTTTTTTTATGAGTTGTATTATGCAATATGTGGTTAGCTAGCGACCTCGACAATTATTTATTTTACCTCAATAGTCCTAGTTTATCTATTATAACTTCTAGTTACAGCTATATGTAAGCGGGCACGCCCTTTATGCCTGGAGGATTTTATTTAGATATTGTTTACGTTTAGTTATTTTTATTTCTGCCTGAGTATAGTTCTCGATGTTTTTGGTTGGTAGGTAGTCTATGACATCTAGATTATTAAAATATTCAAGTCTTTGACATATCCACAATTCCACCCGCAATGCAGATACGCCGTAACATTGTAAGTTATTGAGATAGAACTTTAGGGCGAACACAGAAAGACGAGTAAGAATCCCAGCTAAATCGAGACCTTCAATAAAAAATCAAAAGCAATAAAAAGTAGATTGGCGTGTGCTAGCTGTCGTATGGCTATTAGTTTATAATTTAAATTATGTATTGTGTTGCGTAATGTAAATTATCTTGCATACTATTATATAGAATCAATTTTTTCTAACTGAACAGACAGCTGTGCTGCTGGGGAGTTTGTCGCGCCACTTCTTCTTCCCAGCTAAACAACTAGGAAGTGGTTATGGGTGGACGTTTTGGGGCACTGTCTTATGTAATTTTGTGCTAAGCAAGTGCTGATTCTCAGCCTAGTTTGAATAACAGACTTTTAAATGTTGATCGCCACGATCGTTTTTGACGAACACAGTGTTTGATATTCGTTGGCGGTACCCACATGGGAACAGTGTTCGATGTTCGTGTTCACAATGTTCTTGTTCGTACGCCTGGTTCAACGCAGACAGACAGAACATCAAACTACTCGAACACGTTGCTTGCTGTCAAGTTTTGAGTGAAAAATGCGCGAGCATCTCGAACACACGCCTCAAGGAATCATTTCTTGCACGCTAATTTGAACTCTGTCTTAGTTGCGATTTAGTCCGTTATCAATTTTTATATGAAAAACTGCTCTAGCATGTCTGCGGACTTATTAGACGAAGGATAGGGTGTTGTGCAGCAGTCGACTGCGAGAGGCTGAGTTGGTTGATTGACGCTCTTATTCCAATGCGTAGGTAATACAAGCAAATTCAAAAAGTTATAAGTACAAATCAAAACGTTTCATACACATAATTAATTTTATCCTAATGTATGTATTAATGTATCCACAAATTTCATTATCACCATTTAAAAAGTAATGTATCATTGTAGTATGTAATTATAATTAGTTGTAAAATGTAAATGAACGACTCGCCTGCACACAGATAAACCCTGAGAGGTTTTCGTTGTGTGGCTAAAACCATTGTAAGATAGGTTAAGTGTTTTAGAAATAAATAATAATAATAATACTAGGTACCTAAGTACCTACATAATTTTTCATGCGTGAATGCGATAACAGTGCCCTAAGAAAAACGCTCTATCCGTCACAAAACTTAATTAAACGACAATGTACGGACAGACCACGTTCTGCTCATAAAAATGCTAATATACGCACCTCGTACCTACTTGTAGTGTCGTATGCTCGGCTCACGTTACATAAATTTCAAATGTATGCGCGAAAGACTCGTAGTTGACATAACCAGACGGCATTCTTTAAGACATTTTTGAATAACAATGAGAACAAATGTTTCGGCAAATTTTTATTTGATGATTATTTATTCGTTTCGAATCAATCAAACGTTTTCATACGGAGCATTTTTTATATTATTGGATGGCAAACTAGCCGATTCACTGATGGTAGGAAATTAAATGAATGTTTATTTATTCATTTAACCATTTATGTACAGACGCCAGCACATCAACCTACTGCAATCTGCCAAATTTCTTTAATAGATTTTCAACTGTTTCACTAAAATATAAGGTTCAAAGTTGATTGGTAAAATTTGACAGTTTCGGGTAGGTTGACGTGCTGGCGTCTGTAAACACATAAATAAACAGACAAGATGAAAAGAACAGAAAAATACGTACAAAGGTGATGCTTATTTCTAAAGAAATCTCTTCCAGCATACCTGCGATAGTTTCCGTACCATTATCTATAAAAACGGCAAAACAATCATGTCTACTGTATGAGAGCCCCCTTAAATTTTTAATTTATTCTGTTTTTTGAATTTGTTGTTATAGCGGCAACAGAAATACATAATCTGTGAAAATTTCAACTGTCTAACTATCACGGTTCATGAGATTAAGCCTGGTGATAGACGGACGGACTGACAGCGAAGTCTTAGTAATAGGGTTCCGTAATTATCCTTCGGATACGGAACCCTAAAAATTTGCATTAAAATAATAAAAAAGTTTTTGAAAATACTTATTATTTATTTAACACAGGCAATACACACAGGCTTCGATAATACTTTATTTAATATAAAAAAAAGTTGGCTACCCTACGCACACCATACAATACCACTAGACGGCCATGAAAGAAAGAAAGAAAATAAATTTATTGGACTCTGGTCAAGGCACACAATATTCACACAAAAACAAAAAAATCTTAGAATAGTACTGTGTGCCTTACGGCTGCGCCAAATAGGCCCAGTTCAGCATAAATGCCAGAGAACTAGTGTCTGACGCTGGTTTTCTACTGGACCTTATGTTACGAGGACGTCTTACATGAGGTCGAGGTCGTCATGACTGGCCGGAATTGTGGCCGTCTAGTGCGCGAGATCCCTATGTGGTCACCACCGCTTTTGTACATTTGCAATACCAAAGGCATCACAGCTGTTTTGCAATCCCAGAGATGAAGCTGTAATGCTCATGCTCATATATAATTATGTCTGTTATCACCTACACCGGTACCTATACCCTTCAAAACGGAGCACAGCAAAACTGCTTCGCGGCAGAAATAGGTACTATGGAAGAACTTCATATCATCATCATCATCTGCCTAGCCTTTTCCCAACTATATTGGGGTCGGCTTCCAGTCTAACCGGATGCAGCTGAATACCAGTATTCAGCTGCATCCGGTTAGACTGGAACTTCATATAATTATCTAAGAAGTTTCAAAACAAAATTCCGTGAACAAGATGACCACATCTGTTACCGCCCCGGTTCTATAGCCGCCGAGCGCTGCAAGCAGAAATAGTCCTTACGATATAGATATGAAGTTCTTCGATGTTATATAGGTATTTATCTGATCTGGTTCGACATCGACACTCGAGTTTACGAGTAGTCGGAAGCCCGAAAGTCTAACAACCAGTGATACCAAGGGATGTTAGCCAGTCACTGGGTTGTGGAGGTCCGTTAAAATTAAATCATGAAATCGCTCCATGTACAATACTGGTGTTCCACTACACGCAGCCGGTTAGACTGGAAGCAGACCCCAAAATAATAAAATAATAGCCGTCCAGACCGAATTTCTGCTATGGCGGCCAATCTCTGGCCTTCAGCGCGGGAGATATTATAGTGCACAAGTCTTCACCCTCCCCGCTAACTGTTGTATCTCACAAACTGACATCTACACTGACGTTACCTACGTATTCATAACTTTTCGAAAAAAAAAAATATGACCTATGGCTTTAGGGCAAAATATAAAAAAGTTATCAATTCATTAATATGCCACAGCTAACGCAACTACAGTACGATTGTAGCGCCCGACTGAAAAACTGTTGCTAGTTATTAGATAGAATATCAATTGCTAGATAGGACAGTTAGCGGGGAGGGTGACGAAGTGTGTGCGCAGAAACAGGTGCACTCTCTCTCTGTTGCTATGGGATGCGTTTCATATCTACCAATCATATTTAAGGGTCCCTTATTGGTCCACATAGCCAATGAATATGACTGGTGTATATCAAACGCATCCATCATAGCAACGCAGGATAGCACATCTCTGATGGAAAGGCGGCCTCATAGTCCAATGGGACAGCAATCCGGCACGCCCGGAGAGATCAAGAGCAGAACCCATTCACGGCGGCAAACCCCAACATACTTGGAAAAATGTTAGGCATTATGATGATAGTAAGGCAACCTTCATATGTAAGCGGGCACGCCCTTTATGCCTGGAGGATCTATTTTCTTTTTTAGATATTGTTTACGTTTAGTTATTTTTATTTCTGCTTGAGTATAGTTCTCGATGTTTTTGGTTGGTATATTGGCGTGTGCTAGCTGTCATATGGCTATTAATTTATAATTTAAATTATGTTTTGCGTAATGTAAATTATAGAATCCTTTTTTTTTCTCTAACTAAACAGACAGCTGTGCTGCTGGGGTGTTTGTTGCGCCACTTCTTCTTTCCAGGCGTGGGCGTTTTGAGGGACTGTCTTATGTAATTTTGACGTTCGATTCTCAGCCTAGTTTGAATAAATGACTTTTGAATTTTTCAAAACTACTGACTCAGTCATTATTTGCGCAGTCCTCGACAAAAATCTGTTTATTTGTGTCCGGAAGACTTTACTCTAAAACAAACATTAGTATTGGCACGGAGCTGAACTTGTGACGTAAACGACCGTGCCCCTGACACCATGTTACAAGCATATGCAGAAGTTCAACTGCATGTCTTAGTAATTGAGTAGTTATGCAGCAGTTGATCACTGTGGTACACACGGCTACACATCAAGCTATGCATTACCAGTTTATGCTGATCCCGCACTGTATAGGATTTCCGTACAATGAGAGGTCAGCTTAATACTAGAAATTGTACCACGGTATAATATTACCTGCGTAATATTCTCGACGACATTGTCCACTCGCGAAACCTATGTCACAGTATAATAATTTAACAGTATTATATCTCGGCAGTGACCTTGAAATAATTACCTACGGCTGCTCTGTAGATAAACGTTCCATCTGTGCGTATTGTGTAACTGCCGCGCAGTCAATACTGTTACGAAATATACACTGTGATTTTGACACGCGTCGCTCATTTCGGCCGTTTTCTATGAAGACATAATACTGTTACTTATTTATACTGTGTCTATGTGCTTACCTACACGTTCGTGTCAGGCAATGCATAATCCTGGGCCATTCAAAAGATCCATTGAAATTACTAGCTTATTTTGTGCCAATTAATTACTGAACCCATTTTTTGTTATACAGAGAATGGTGGTTTACTCATAGAATACAGGAAACTTATAAGCAGTCTATGGTCTTAAAAATAACATGGTAAATTTATCAATATTGTGCGTACAAACTAACATTTGCAGTTGGGAGAACATGTTTTTCAATTACAATGTTTAGTTTTTTCTTGGGATAAATTCAACCCAACTACGGAACCCCTTCATTGTGCGTGGTCCGACAGGCTCTTGGGCAGTTTTTTCGGTTAACCGCATGCTATAATAATACATATAATTAGGGTGAATACTGGAGTCCGATTTATTTTTATTAAAATTATCTTTTTTTTTTTTAATTTGTATTGCCAATTATGTGTTGAAGATTTTATTATGACATTATATATATTCTGACATTACATGCTTATTGATTTGAATTTATGACATTGTGTACGGTAGGTACTATTTTGTTTTGAAATTGTATAACTTATTAATGTGAATTTATGAAAGGCAGTGTATAGAGTGCCGTTAGCGGCACTCTATGGGTTACTGTGGAATACTGTTACAACCGTTTGCATGCATCTGTGAATGATCGATTCTTTTGAGATCAAAACGCCATCTATTGCAAAACTTGAGAGAAACTATTACTGATTTCGATGTTGGAACTAAAACTAAAGTTTAAATTAAAAGGGAACATTTATTTAATGATTTTGTGTTTTTAGTCATAATAACAAGTGACATAGTAAATTTGTTTATGGAAAAGCACTAGGTACATACCTAAGGCCACGAAGATGGCGCGATTTGCGAATATTAAGATCAATAACAGAATTATTAATTTAATACGAGAACTAAACAAGTTTCAATAATAGAAAACCAACTATAAAGTAATAAGATTATTTTACACTGCAATTTACTAACGAATACCAATTCTTTGAATCACAGGAAGTCTCGTAAAAGATAGAAAAAATGTAATTGTAGAAAGTAATAAAGCTTCGAATTCAACTTTAATCTGAATAACCTTTGTATTAGTGAATATTAGCATTGTTTAATTATAAAAGAATTAACTGATAAGCATTTTAGCATTGTTAGTAAGTTTTATTGAACAAACTTAGTAATGAGATATTGTATTGAAATACGAGGTACGTCATCGCCGGACTTCTGAGAGAAGCGATATCCGAAAAATGGCGCGTGTGGGTAATAAACGTGAAAAGAAAAGTTGAAAGGACTGAGATTGTAATTGTTGAACAAATAACCTCTGTAACATAATGTTTTGATTTAAAAAAATGTCCGTGGAGTTTCTTGCCCGTTCTTCTCCATCAGGATCTACTTCGTTTGGAATGGCCGACTAGCTTCACAAAATAACTCAAACTGAATGACCCCTTGCTAAGTGATAACTCAAAAGTGCCTGTAAATGTTATAATTGAAATAAATGCTTTGAGTTTGAGTTAAGACTTGTGTGTGATTGAAAGCCAACTACCTATATCTACCATCAACGAAGAATTACACCGGAGAATGGTCAGAAACGGCACAGGGTAGATACCCCGTCGTGTCATATACATTTTTTTTATGACATATGATCACTAAAAAAATGTTTTTAGATTATGAAAAAATTACGTACCTACACGTACTTTTTCTTATTTTACTTTATCAAAAGATTACGGCGATACATTGAGTTATAATGTGCCATGACGTCATTTGTATGTAGATTTTGTACATACTTGTGACGTATCAACCCCCACTCCCCAACTTTAATGCGTTGTATCTAAGTTATTTTTTATTAATATGATAAAGCAAAAAATACGTGTCTAATTTTTTTTTATTATCTGACTGACGGACTAAATAGAATTTCTTTTTTTTGACCCAGGCATCATCCCTAATAATACGATCAATCAATACAAAGGGCGGCGAGCTAACCTCAACAATGACAATGCAATGGTTACGGCACTTTAGCCGGGCCGAGGCAGTGCCACTAGTATGCCGCAGATTGCGGCACTTTATCCGATACAGATAAAGTGCCGCCAGCGGCACTCTATACACTTCCTTTATGAAATGGTATAATTTTAATACTGCTTAGAATTTTAATAATAATTTTGCATGCCTAAATTGGTGCAACACAGTGAACTGCGCATTCACTTGACATCTAGAAATGTATGATTATGTACTGTGTTGAGCAATAAACATTTGAATTTGAATTTGCTGATATATGATGATGATAACTTGATAAGTTAATATATCACAAGACCAAAAACCATTTACCAGTTATGTAGATGGCCAAAAAAACCGGACTTTCTAACTAATCTCCACAGCTACCGATATCTGCGACGGTCACAATGAAGTCCATTCAAAGACAGCTGGACGAAAGCCAAACACGTGTGTGCACTTGCATAAGTATCATGTAATGTTTTGTGATGAATATAGATAGATAGATAAATCGTTTATTTAGTGCACACAAAAGACAGCACAACATACAAAAGAACGATTAAATAATAACTAATTAGATATTAGGAAATAGCTGCAAGGTGCCGATATATAAACAAATAAAAAAGAAAGAAAACAAGACATTGTGATGACACTATGGCTATGACAAACTTTAAAGTAATAAATCAACGAACATAAAAAAGTGCGGTATGCGTCTCAAGGTTGCACCAAATGGGAGTCCAGCTCAGCAGGTGCCAAGCAAATATACCTGACGCAGATATTCCGCTGAATCCCTGTAGTGACATACGGAAGTCGAGTAGATGAGATAGATATGCGAGTTATTGGTGTTGTGAAAAGTGGAATGTGCGGAGTGAAAATGTACCCGCAATTTAAATATTGCATATACATCATCATCATCATCATAATTTCAGCCATAGGACGTCCACTGCTGAACATAGGCCTCCCCCAATGATTTCCAAATCGGCCGTTTGGAAGCGACCTGCATCCAGCGGCTTCCTGCGACCTTTATTAGGTTGTCTGTCCACCTTGTGGGTGGACGTCATACGCTGCGCTTGCCGGTACGTGGCCTCCATTCAAATTCAAATAATTTTATTGTGGATCATAGGTTCATAAGATGTTGTGCTAAATACAGGTAAGTCTGCTATGTCTCGCCATTAAGGCATACAACATTCATGACACATAAATATGCAGTTAAAATATAATACATCTAATTGTCATGCAATACATTATGATTCCAGAACCATTCTGCCTCATCGGCCGTCAGTTCTGCGCGCTATGTGCCCCGCCCACTGCCACTTCAGCTTGCTAATCCGTTGGGCTATGTCAGCGACTTTAGTTTGCATATACATGCAGGAACAATATAATATGAGACTAGAAAAACAACGGTCTCTCCATCTCTTTATCTACGTTCCTATCGCAGGCATAGCATAATCAACGTATAATGTTCCCACTGCTGACCTCCTCTCTTCGAGAGGGAATGGGCAATGTAATCCAATTACGCGGGCCCAATGAGGGTTGGTAGTTGTCACAAGCCTTTAACTGACTGATTATGCTTATGCTTTTAGGGGCATGAGGAACAGGATGTAAAGTTCACTCATCCACCATAGAAAAGGGAGGATCCTCCGACCAGACGATTGATGTGTCTGGCGGGCAACTGCCCATCTGTTGATGTCTAATTGCGGTAAACTCTAATTGCGCGATGCAGGATTTGCGTGACGTCATGTCTTGGATGCGTATAGTTCTTATGTGGCGGTGTAACCGCTACATCACTCCCCTCCGGAGACCGGAGGTTGATAGTGGGCTGAGTTTTGTATCTTGCGATGCTTCACAGTACCAGTGGAGGTTCCAGTGAGTCGCAACCGGGTGCCGCATAGTTCGCGGTGAGTCGGAACTGTCTGCGGTGATTCCCCAGTGAGTCGGAGTGGCGCTACCTCACGATCCAGTGAGTCGGATGTGGTATAGCGCTGGGTTGTGGGTGACTGCTAGCGTCGACCAGGAGAGGGTAGAAAGAGCTCTGCTTGTGAGACCGGCCGAAAGTGCAGGTGCTGTGCCAAGGTTGCTGATGAGGCTGAGGGTGATGACCAGGAATGCGCTTTCGTTGTATGTTGTTGGTCAGGATACCCGTTGAAGCCGAGGGTGCTGGCTGTCCGTGTGACTCGCCTCAAGAAAGCTTGCGGGAGTGATGATGATGATGACGCCACGCTGAAGTAATTGCACGAAAGCTGCGTTGACGTATCACGTCGGGGTCACCAATTTAGGGGCATGAGGAACAGGATGTAAAGTTCACTCATCCACCATAGAAAAGGGAGGATCCTCCGACGAGACGGGTGATGTGTCTGGCGAGCATTTTCTGCCCATCTGTTGATGTTCGCGCGGTAAACTCTAATTGCGCGATGCAGGATTTGTGTGACGTCATGACTTTGATGCGTAGTTCGTAAGTGGCGGTGTAACCGCTACATGCTTGCGGAACTGCACCACACTCACTCCAAAGCGTAGTATTTTATGAATCTCCACCTAAACAGCTTTCCTAGCTTCGGCCAACCTGGGTCCGGTCCGGAGTCTATATAAAGAATTCCATGTTTCCCAAGGCAACTCAAGTCCAGGTGGGAGATCAGAGACCACACTCAATGAATGATTGTGAAGGAGAATAGAAATAATTCCGCACACACAAAATAATTATAAAATATTCCAGATACTCAAGTTGATATTAGTAACAAGATAAAATACGAAGATAATATATTTATTTGACATAAGCTGTAGTAAAATGAGACTCAATGAATATGTAACTACTGATAAGACAAACATATAATATAGGTATTGATAATATGTGGAAATAATTCGCGAAACAGACTTAATTTTTAACCCCCGACGGAAAAAGAGGGGTGCTTTAATTTAACGTATAGTATGTCTGTCTGCGCCATCGTAGCTCCTAAACGACTGAACCGATTGTTTTTGTTCGTTTTTGTTTGAAAGATGACTTGATCGTGAGTGTTCTTAGCTATGATTCAAAAAAACGGTTCAGCCGTTTGAAAATTATCAGCTCTTTTCTAGTTGATGAATGGATGTGAGCATCTTCCACAGGTCTGACCGATTTGAAATTTGGTATTCTGTTACTTCAAAGATATTAGAAGAACATAGTAACCTTGAACTCATGCTGCAGCATCACCTGGAATTTGCAGTATACCCAATTCCCGCAGCAACTTACAGCACAGGTATCGTGTTTGGGCTCATTGGAATGGTCTGGTGATGGAGTAGTCAAAAGATATGAGGAAATGTTTGTGTCGGGTTGACTATAAATAATCGTGTTGGCCCTACACTACCAGTGCAGACAAAGCGAAGACTTTTTCTTCAAGCGTCTTCTTTGAACCTCAAAATTACATAAGACAGTCCCGCAAATGCCCGTATTTCACCACTTCTTAATGCTTGAGCAGGGAAGAAGAAGTGGCGCAACAAACTCTTCAGCAGCACAGCTGTCTGGTAAATTATAAGTTAGAGTTCTCATAAAGGAAGGAACAAACAAGCATCCCAGTTAGTGGTTACTAAAGTCACATTGATAGTTTCCAAGTGAACCCGCAACCTGGAGGTTAAAAAGCGGGTTCTTCTACCTGCCCAAGCTTGGTCGTCTTGAGAAAACTTGGGCTATTCAGCACGATTCAGCAAGATCGAGAGAGGCAGTGGCGAGCAATGCTCTCTGAGCTCGAAGATAGTCTTGATGCAAAAAAAATCCGCCACCAATTCTTACGACCTGACCGTAGGGATGTGACATTCGCCCCTAGCCGCCGCAGGAGGAGACGCCCCGGGCGTCGGTAATCGATCGCGGATTCCCGGCCACCGTAGGCGCGGGCTTGCGGACGGTGAGCAATGGGTAGCTCGCCGTCCGGTAAGGACCAAGCCCGGGTCGACGGCGCGTTGTGTTCCACGCGCGCCTCAAAGAGTGTCAGCGAGTGAAGGGGTCCAATGAGACCATTGCCTGCCGGGGTTGCGGGAAAGTCCGAAAGGGATACCGTGGCCCCCTTTTTTGTTGCCTTTGCAATGCCAGGGGGCCCCCTGGCATTGCACAGGCAACAGAAGGAACACGGGTGGGTTTTAGTCAGTAAGAGTCTGACACGCCCTCCCGCTCCACCCAGAGCGGGAGGAGTCATTTGATGATTTCCCACCCAAAAAAAAAAAAAAAGGGATGTGACATTGTACATAAAAAATCGATTATTAATGAATCGATTGTTTTCCCTACTAAAAAAACGATTTTTGTATTGATAATAATCGATTTTTTCAGTTATTTTTTGTTGACAGATTAAATTAAACACCTGTGTTATCGATAATCACACTATCAAAGCATTAAAGCTCTGTTTTTTAATTTAATAATCAACAAGTATACATTTCATTGGCATAAAGTGGCAATTTTTTTTTTTTTTCATTTCGCCCCTCTAAAAAAATTTAATTAAGTCTGGGCAATGAAAGTTAAAAAGAAATAAAAGTTTTGGTAAACGTTTGATAGTATTCGGCTCCAGGTATTTGTTAGTATGGCGCCAGCTTTCAAAAATAATCTTTCCGCTGGAGCCGAAGAAGCCGGAACCAGAAGGTGCCTACATTTCAACGTTTAACGCACAGATGGCGTTAGCGTCATTCATTGACAAACTTCGTAGTTAGTGGTTCGCGGCACTGCGGCTTCGCGCTCCCGACTAAAAAACTAAGTGTTGCGGCCGTTGTGGGTCTTCTTCTTTTCGTGTGGTTAGTGACTAACCTGGTGTCAGTTTTAAAGCCGCCCATGGGCCTTTGACTTTCCGTTGCGGGTGAAAAAAATCGACAGTGAAATCGATTTTTTATTAATCGATTTTTTATCGAGTTTTTCTATAATCGATTATTTTTTCACATCCCTACCTGACCGTATACAATCACTCGATTGATCCAATATGGTTCCATAAAGTTCTGCCCCTCTCACATCTTTATTTTATGTCTACTGTATTTGATTCTATCAAAGTAATTTAAATGATATTCTAGTAATAAAACGTATGATAACATCGTATTGCTGCAATGATAAGGTTATAGTAGTTAGGTATATATATCTTATCTTGTGTAAGAATAAATCATAAACAATATCGTATTTGCAACTCGATGGGGGACATGAACACACTTCTGATATCCCTAAGGATTCAATGGACTGGATACTGGAAAGCAGTATGTGAGCCATTCCGAGAAAAATTTACCCTAAGGAAAAAGTACTGTCACAAACATTTACAAACAATTTACAAGACATTCTTATTCTCTATTGAATGCAGTTTTTTTAATGTACTGTTTAGTTCTTAAGCTTTAAAAAATATGTATAATGATTGGAGTCAATTGTTGCTAATGTATCTGATTAAAAATTACAAGAAGCAAAACAGGCAATTTTTGCGTGTCACACCTGTCGCTAACTTAAACTAACCGATGCTTTTTTTTATTTTTAAGACATCTCAGCGTTTTTTGTTAGGTTTTACAGAATAAGTACTTTTTTGTAAAATTATAACATTAATTTTATAAACAAATCTTATTGTATTACAATAAAATTCTTAAAATAATGATAATCAAATTAGCACCAAGGCGCACATTCCACTTTAGTCACTACTGTTTTATTTGCTTTCAATAGTTAAAAACTACCAAAACTAGTTATTTTATTTTCATGGCAACGTCATTATGGTATATCATCCATTTCATTTTACCCATCGGGCAACCGTGACGCGGTAATCGGTGACGAAAGGCACAGGTAGTTAAATAAGAAGTCCACTATAGTCACAGTTATAACATGATACTGGGAAGTTCTTAAAACATTCTTTCATTTGCGAATTATACACTTCTGGACACATCTATTGGCCCACCTTAGAATTTAGGTTTCGATGGCCCCTACCGAAATATGATTGCTAGATTGAACAAAAACTGTTGATGCAGTTTTAAACCTGATACATTTTACCATCTTTTTCGATCGTATTGTTTTAAATTTGAATTCAGAATACCATACGACATGGAGCTACGCCTAACAAGTCGGATATGCGCCTTGTTAAAGGCAATTGATTTTGAATAAAAAACATGTTTTA
Organism: Xanthia togata; assembly: GCA_963853775.1. Taxonomy (NCBI): domain Eukaryota; kingdom Metazoa; phylum Arthropoda; class Insecta; order Lepidoptera; family Noctuidae; genus Xanthia; species Xanthia togata. The sequence continues at coordinate 3,634,441 of OY970817.1, read as the reverse complement.
TCAAATAAAGGTTTAATTTAATAACGCGTGTTGCCTCCATGGGCATCTACCACAGCTCTCATACGATTAGGCATAGAGTTTATCAACCGCTCTATGAAATTTTGAGGGATCATCTCCCATTCCTCTTCTATGGCAGTTTTCAACTCCTGCATCGTCTGGGCAACTGGCTGACGAGCCCTAACACGTCTTTTTAGCTCGTCCCACATGTGCTCAATGGGGTTCATGTCTGGGCTTAGGCTGGCCAGTCCATAACTGTGATGTTCACATCCCGAAGATATTCCCTGACGATGCCGGCCGCATGGGCTCTTGCATTATCATGCATAAAAAGGAAATTTGGGCCCACATAGTCCGCGTATGGTATCACGTGAGGTTCTAAGCACTCACGAATGTACCTTTCAGCATTTAATGTTGGCAGCCGTGGTCCTGTAACCAAGTTGAGTTTTGCCGCTCGCGGATATACCGCCCCAGACAGTCCATGAGCCACCGCCATAAGCAACCCTCTCTTCAAAGCAGCATTGTGCGAAACGCTCTCCCTTACGTCGGTAGACCTTCTTACTTCCATCATTGCCATGTAACACAATTTTAGACTCATCAGAAAAGAGTGCACGGCTCCAATCTTGCTGTGTCCAATTTAAATGACTGCGTGCGAAATGAAGGCGCGCTGTTCGGTGGGCTCGCGTTAGTTTGGGCCCATTAGCTGGCTTGTGTGGTACCATATCGCGTTCTTTTAACCTTCTCCGAACAGTTCGAGCGCTCACAGATACTCCGTGGAAGTCGCGAAGTTGGTTTTGTATCTCAATGGAGGTAAGGTGACGATTTCTCAAGCTGGTCGTCACGATGAATCGATCCTGCCTTTCAGTTGTGACCCGAGATCGTGGCCTTCCTTGGCGACGAAGAAAGCCGCCAGTCTCTAGGTACCTCCGATAAACATTTCGGACCGCAGATCGACTTAAATTAAGTTGAGCACTCACGTTTCTTTGGCCGTGTCCGGCCTGAATAAGTGCCACAGCTTGGGCGGCGACTTCAGGTGAAGTATCCATAGATTATTGATAGAACCTCACCTTAATGTTAAGAATAAGTAATGTTTGTTGCAAAACCAAAGATATCAATCACTTTTTCAAGAATTAAATCCAAGTAAACCAATAAAACCAAGTTTTCTTAGTATTCGATTGTTTGATATCAACAAACAGGCTCCAAATTGTCTTTTGTTTCTTTAAATTCTGTGTTCGAAATTCAAAAAAAGACTATTGAATGAAATTGTGAATGTGCCAGGTTCAAAACTGCATAAAAACTTTTTGCTCGACCTAATATAAAATTTTAGCTAGGACCAAACGAAACTGAAAATACAAGGTGGGCCAATAGATGTGTCCAGAAGTGTACTTTATATATCTGCGTATGTAATGAAATAATGATTTCCTCTAAAATAACAAAAAATATTGGTTTTGTCGTCATTATTGATAGTGAAGCGGGAGTTCTCACGTCCGTTTAGTGTCGTGAAATATTAGTGGTATTTTAAAATTGTCCATTTAGTCCAGCTTAGTAACGGGTCATTTTTTTTTCTCGGAATGACTCAGGTACGGTTTTTGTTGTAGATACACCCGTATCTCACTTAATATACACGATCGATCGGAATTTGAATCGTTTTGAAACTAATTGCTAATCCATTGCTTCAGAAGTTCGAAAAAAAATCTGCTCAGCAACGTAAATAACGCAATGAATGTTGTTGAACTGTCAAAATGAATTTGTCGTAATCGTTTACGAAAATGTGTTGCGTAATTAGATAGCCGGAAACCCTAAGAAGATTCATCTCATCTGCATTACAGCATCTGCAGTTATGCCCTGAACTGTCGTCAAGGATCGAGTCAATGTCGAGATCAAGGTCGTCAAAGAACCATATGCTACCATACTATCACATTTTTTTAATGTATGGACTCTTTTTGGCCTGCCTGGTGCTACAGAGGAAAATTTGAAACACAATGAAATAAAAGTTTTTGTCATTGGTAACCCTGACTCGATTCGGTTCTTCAGAGGCTTTCATTATGTAGGACTGTTCACATTTATGGAAGACAGTCAGTTCATATTATTATACATATTATGTAAAACAACAGCGTTATTCGTTTTTAATTGTAGACAACAAGTACGTAATCTTATCACCGTACTAACACCAATAACACGACAAGTTCAAGATTACGCGGCCAATGTATTAGATAAACTGTTTGCAGTAATCTGCCGATCAAAACATTGCTACCACGCAATTTTTTCCTATTATCGTCACTGGCCTGTCGATGATAGATATTCCACCGTGGGACTTATTAACTGGGCAATTTTTTTTTCATACTATTCTGGTTTACTGCTGTGCCAAGGGCTCCTCTAGCTTTTATTTCGACCACAGCTTGAGATATTCTTAAGTAAGTAGTTAGTGCCTTTCTCGTTTGAGCACTGGGTGGATAGTATGCTCACGTCGTCGTCACCGCGTTACCGTGCTTCGGGTGACAGATCTCGGCGGTAATCGTAAGTCCAGGGATGTGTGGGGGATGAGTGATGACACCCGGGCGTTTTTTTCGGATAAGGCGGGAGGAAACGCCCGGGTGTCATCACTGCGTGGATCGCCCGGAGGACACGGTGGAGCATACGGTTGAGGTATGCCCGGCTTGGGCAGAGCACCGCCGTGTCCTCGTGGAGGCGATCGGTGGCGGGGATCTCTCGCGTCCGGCCCTGGTCCAGGCCATGGTACGGAGCGAGAGGGCATGGGAGGCCGTCACCTCCTTCTGCGAAGCAGTAATGCTCGCGAAGGAGGAGGCGGAGGGAGAGGCAAATTTCGCGCCCTCACGCCCCTAGCCGCCGCAGGAGGAGAAGTCATTTGATGATTTCCCACCCAAAAAAAAAAAAAAAAAAGGGATGTGTGGCCGGCTTTGGAATTCATCTCGATGGGTCTATTGGACGCCAATAATGTCGCAGTGAGTTTGCACACGCCATCGACACGCTAAAAAGAAGCTATTGCCGCTGCCCATACGGTAGAAGAAGCAGAAGCAAAGGAAGACGCTAATGCCTATCATCATAATCTCTTATTACTATATAAGAAATTGGAGGGCCTTCCTATTCTTCTGCACGTTTTTCACTGGTCAATTGAAAATTCACCAGCTTTTCAGCTTGTGTTGGGATAACTCGCCGCGACACAGAAGACTAGCAATATTAAGGACTTAATTTTCTCAAACATGCTTGGAAATTCGAGCATTATTTTGACTCACGTAGGTATCTCGACTTCGCCTCGGTCCACATTTTCCCGATCATCCATCAATGCCCTTGTTGCAAGTCGCGCGCGACGGTAATTTACTAGGTATTTATATGTAATCGTGCGTTTGGCGGAAACTAAAAGAGCGCTGAATTAACAATCCATTGAGTTAAAGAATCTCTTTCCTGTTTCAATCTCAAAATCTCGCCTATACCGTGCAGTGGAACAATCACTGACCGATATATTATAAGTTCCTCTTTGCATAACAACTTAACTACTAAATTATCACCATCCATGCCACTAATATCACTACATCTTTCACTCCTAAATCATCTCCCGATATCAAGTATATTACAAAAATAATTTACCTAATCAAAACATATGTCATTACCCGATCACGTCGGGAGTAAATGAGATAGGGATTCTTACCACGCGTTTGTGCACGCACACATACACAGCGCACGCTTCTGTAAGTAAATAAAATAGTACTGTAGCGGTTACCACTTTTAGTTTGTAATTAAATTTATATTTAAAACTAATATTGTAAACACTACACCGCACATTTCATAACCTATTACATCATATTTCTCATTTGACATTTCGACCACAGAGTTCAACCTGTCACATTCAAAATTCATTCATAGACATCAACGATCATTATCTATTGCTCATGAATAACAAAATTAAATTTACAACTATTATTTATTTACTATATTTACAACACACATATTATCAATAAACATATTTAATAAATCTTACAATTATATTTACACTCCACACCTTATAACTTAATGTAATTAGTCATATGTGGAAGAAACGGAACGTGCGTTACAGCAGTGAAATGGGACACACATATGACCAGCAGAAAATCGTTCGCAGGGTTCAACGACCTCAGTCAGCGACCTCAGTGTACGATCCCATAAGAACTCAAACGCACGTATCGCTCTGCCCAAAATCTAGACTTCCTAAAAGTCCTAGATCTCTTTAATAGCTTTTATTCGTTCACTGTAATATCTGTTTCTGTTCGTACAATTTGTCATAGTCTTTGTGTTGTACTTTTATATATTAAGGAAGTGCCGAGGTAGGCAGGAATACAAGACTTGATAGTTTCTAAAGTAGTATTTTATTTCGTCTGCCCGTAACACTTCAGTACGAACAGGGTATGAGTGTGTGTAGGTATGGAAAAACTGTGGTATGGGGTCTTGTCAACGAACCACAATAACTAAGAGCCATATTAGATTATCATAGAACAACCTAATATGACGGTATAGTGTCTATGATCAAGTTAAGGGATCCTAATTGACAGCAAGCGTACAAATATGAGCATATTTGTCTAACCTCAAAAATGGCAAAACCAATGTTTGGCTAAGCCAAACACGGCTAAATCGTTATCCATATTGATTAAGTATGACGTTTATTATGATCATATAAGTGTAATATGTAAAAATGAAACACAACATCATTTAACTCTATGATCATAGAATTTGACAGATATTAAATCATATTTGTATGATAAATATATGATAGTGTAATTGGGGCCTTAGAGAGAATTTCAACAATGAAACTGACCGTGATAAGCACATCAAAACCGCGTTCGAGAGCTGTCAGTGTCAATATTCCACAAGACTGACTGACAGCTCTTGAGCGCCCATAAAATTTAAGGGCAAATTTTGACAGTGTGACCCCCGATGTGTTTTTGCTTGTCCAAAAAAGTTAATTAATCGGGTACAGCGATCACTACGAAGTATCAAACTATTTTCGGACGGGCCCGTATCTTCGTTTGACAGACAGCCCACGTTCGCACGGACGTTTTCGTGCAGAGTATTTTCAACGCTCTGCTTTAGCGCCGAGAGTTGAAAATCCAACAGTGTGTTTTATCAACGCGCTGGGACGAGAGTGCGTCTCAACGCGTTGGATTCTCAACGCTCGGCTCAACAACGAGAGTTGAAAATCCAGTGCGTGATAAAATCCCGCCGCGATATTTTTACGTTCGTGCGAACTGGGCTTAGAGAGGAGCAGGCCCCGAACCGAATTCTTAATAATAAATACTATAGACATTAACGTGGTATGTGATGTGTTTCACAACTACACTCATACACACATAACTATTAAATCACATGTTATTTACTCACACGTTCGTCATCTTTAATTTGTGTTTGTCAGGGGTGATAAACTTAGTCCGAAAGGGATACCGTGGCCCCCTGGCATTGCACAGGCAAGAGAAGGAACACGGGTGGGTTTTAGTCAGTAAGAGTCTGACACGCCCTCCCGCTCCACCCAGAGCGGGAGGAGTCATTTGATGATTTCCCACCCAAAAAAAAAAAAAAAAAAAAAAAAAAAAAAAAAAAAAAAAAAAAAAAAAAAAAAAAAAAGGGGTGATAAACTTGGTGTTTTTAATAGGTGGCACGCGATAAATTTCATGTGGTTACGGAAAGAAAATGCTTTATTGGGAGAAAATATACGGTTAGAAGTGAAATGTAGCAAGATTGATGAGGGGTATCAGCCATAGTCCATACTATTAAATAGCAATAGACGTCTTTCGGGTAAATAAATTGATGATGATTAAAATTTGAGTGTGTATTTATGTGGTAAACTTCAAAACGACTGATCCGATTAAGAACATTCTTTCACTAATATGAAGCTACATTACCCCGAGTGGCATAGGCTATATAAAAAAAAGTGTTTGAGGAAGTGTGCTTTACTTGCGGTCGAATCCGCGGGCGACGCGCTAGAAAGCCATAATTTTGTTTTATTATTATGCATTTACTTGGTCAAGCTCCAAGCTCTAACTTGGCTCTTGACTCTGTATTGTGAAAGACGTGAGAGTTACATTAGAAAAAACCTAAAATAGCAAATCATTATGTGTTTCCAAGGTTTCCGTAAACACGTAGATAAACATCACGTAAAACCTTTTTTTATTCTAAATTTAAATAGCCACGCTTACGTCAAAATGTTCGTCATCCCTGTTACACTCACACAAGCTTACCTTACAAACGGCAAAGCCGTCGTACGCACACTGGATTTTCAACGCACTGCTCAGAGCCGAGAGTTGAAAATCCAACAGTACGCTGACGCGCTGCAATGCGTTCTGTTGGATTCTCAATGCTCGGCTTAATACTGAGAGTTGAAAATCCAGTGCGCTATAAAACACATAATAATTAATTCGTGTTGACATGAGTTTGTTATTGTTAGCGGTATCTTCAAGGTCCTTCCTTTACGGGGTTAGCAGAGTTAGAGATATGACAGATTAGAGGACAGATGGCAACAGAAGGTCAATAACTTGATTCGTTTTATTTTTAGATGAGTAAAATTTAATTATGCGACTGGTTGATTTATATTCAGATTTTTATTTTGATACATATTTATGTCTATATGTCCCGAACGGGGTAGGCATAGGTACCATCAACAAGAGTAATGTACCCAGGATTTTGTAATTTCTATATTTAAAAGAGTGTCCTTGGAGTTTCTTGCCCGTTCTTCTCCATAGAGATCTACGTTTTGGAATGGGCAACTAGCTTCAACTTTCTGACTAACTGAATCTTTGACAATTCAAAAGTGCCTGTAAAGGGTTTAATTGAAATAAATGCTTTGAGTTTGAGTTTGAGTTCATCAAAAAAGTAAATATCTATACACCGTAAAGACTAGTTTTGCTTGCAGCGCTCGGCTACTATAGATCCGGGGCGGTAACAGATGTGGTCTTGTTTTCAAACTGCTTAGATATGAACTTCTTCGATAGTACCTACAGTACAAAGGTTGTCTGCAAAAGAGAACCTTATACATCATGCAAAATGTCTGAAAAAATATTTTGATTGGTTGCATTCCATCACTCTAGCGAATTTATTTATTTATTTTTATTTATTTATTTATTTGCTAACATGTTAAACACTGGTTAGTAGGCATGCATTAAAATTTCATGACACAGGACATAACATGCACCCTGTAAGGGCACTGCAAATGTTTCTTATATTATGATTAAATTACACGAATTTAAAGATTCTAATTATTACAATTCATTACATTTTAATAAACATCAGCTATTTAATTATTACATTTCATTTCAAATTAATAATTTTTTTAATTCGTCCCTTCATTTTATGAATAAGCTTAAAGTAAAGTCATTTATTATTTCACATTTAAGTACGTCAAGCATATTATTACAAAGTCAATCGATTCACAATCTGTCAGCTTTAAATTCCTCAACGGTATAGTAGGCTTTCTTTATTAACAGAGATTTTAACTGCTTCGAGAAAATTGAGTCATTTGGTAGGGATTTTAAACTTTCCGGTAGCTTATTAAATATATTTGCTAGTCTTGAGTAGGGGCTTTTCCCGATAGCTTTTAAGTTTGTGATGGGCAGTATTAGTATATTCTTGTTCCGCCGGTTATAGTTTTCATTTAGCTCGATATTAGATTTAAAGAATCAGTCAAATTGTAAACACGCCCTTGTTTTCACAATAAAACAGTTTAATAATAGCGCGCTACTAATTTAATACTAGAGAACTCGTCCTCTTGAATTAAATCGCTAAAATTCAGAATTTATTTTTTAGGAAAATCGTCTATTTTTACAATGTTTGTAAATATGTGGGCACCATGTATCTATCACATAATTAACTTATCTGTCTTTGTTTCATTTTTAATTATTTTTACCGATCGTGGTTATCCTAGGGGCATCGTCTTCACATATTATAATAAAAGTTTAAACCTTAGTGGTTTTTGGTTGCTATTTAATATGTAATCCTGTGTTCTTTTGTATAAATGATAAGTTAAAAAAAAAAACATTTTAAAAGAGTAACGGTGGAGTTTCTTGCCCATATAATCATTTTTTTTTGTATTTTTGACGTTCACAAGAGCCGTATAGCACACTCTGTGATAAAAAATCGCGCGAAATTTTTACCGCAATTCTGTAATATCGCGACGCTACTGTACTTTAGTACGGAGCGGAGCGGAGTGGGGCTCGTCGTCGCTGATTGCACTATCTATACACGCACTGGCGATTTAAAATTCGCCCGTCAATTCCGTACACTGAATATAAGCCGTGCAAATAAAATCGCGCGGTGAGATGTCACATTGCGGACTAGGCCTGAAGCTTCTAAAGTTCTGATTGATGATGAGTCTGTCTGTTGAGTATCGTAACAACAGCGAAAGTACCAGGCATTATAATGAATTACCTCAATAATACGTTTGTATCCATCCACTATTAGACTGATAAGAACTCAATTAACAATAGTTATCGTGTTGTACTTGAACGTGGAGTTCAATGAAATCTGTGATCACGATTATATCTAGGCAGCTAGGGTAAGAATGTTTAGGTACTACACTTGCATACGCACGGCCGATTTTGTAACGCGGCGATTTTTTTTCGAGCACTGGATTTTCAACGCACTGCTTAGCATGAAGAGTTGAAAATGCAACAGAGCGCTTTTTCGGCGCGCTGGGAAGCGCTCTATTGGATTTTTTCATGGTCAGCTTAAGGCGCTATGAGTCTATGACCCGACAGAGACCGCGCTTACTAGTGTTTTGAATCCATGGGAAACATAAAAAACAGTGTCATAAAATTCTGAAAAAAAAAGGTCCTTATATCTTACTAGCGACCAGCTCCTGCTTCGGACGGTTTTCAAGACTTGACAAAACATCGAGATTTCTTAGTGTTACGTAACTTTCATACTAACGTAATGCACACATAAACCATCAGGAATAAATTCTCTAAACGATGGTGAAAACGTCATCAAAATCTGTGGCGTGGTTTAGAAGAACAACGCGGACATACAAACAAACACGAAAAGTGACTTTAATTTATAATATGTATAGATTTAAGGATCTGTCGGACATGCCATCACTTTTAATAACACGATTAGATTAACTTTGCTGGATAGGAAAATATTATATATCCCAAAGTTACCCCTTTCATGGTGTTTAATCAATCTCAAAATAAAACAGACGCTTTTTTTCTTATTTTTAATGTATACAGGGTGTTAAAGTAATTGCGTGCCATAGCTTAGGGGTAGGTTCAGTATCAATAAAGGAAGCCAGAAAAAAAAAGATCATCCTATAAATACCTACTCGTATTTCTGTTGAATACTAGTTAAACAAGATCTTTTTTGTAGGTTTAATTGTAATTTACGTACCATCGTAGCGTAAGAGGCGCACATTTTAGGCCATTTGTCGCGAGCCGTTTTCATTAGCAAATAATGAAAATAATAAGTATTCGGACGCGAGAAGTGAAGGACAAAATGACAACGCGTTCGATAGTAGGTAAATAATTAAAGCATTTAAACAAATAAAATAATTTTAATTCTAAACGTTTGCTATTTTAAGTTAGTAGGTACCTATATTTTTTATTTTCTGGCTTCCTTTATCGATACTGAACCTACCCCTAAGCTATGGCACGCGATTACTTTAGCACCCTGTATATGGTAGTATGTAAAAGGTAGTAAGATTGTTTAGTACAATTGCTGAATTTGCCTTGATATAATGATTAAAATAATTACTACTTAATTTTAAATACCTACCAAATTATAAAAACAAAAAAACATTTCTCGCCTCATTAGAAAGAAATATCACAGTGTTTCTTTCACAGGCGACCACAAATTAAACTAAACCTAACCTAGCCTACTTCAGTTAAGTACCAGAGAATTGAAAAACCAGTGCGCAATAATAAATCGTCGCGTTAAAAAATCTCCCGTGCGTACTAGGGCTAAGATGGGGTCGTGGCAATGGAAGCGCGGGATCACGTTATTGAGTAAAATGTAAGGAGACTCCGCAGAGGGACGGAAAAGCTGGTAAAAAATACCTGCTTTAAAAATATTGTGTGAGCCTAAGCCTAGAGGTACCAAGGAACCACTTTGTAAGTACCGGTGAGTTAAAACAATGTGACTTTTTAATGGATTAACATGAACTTGATCATTAAAGCCAGAGATAACTTGGTCTTGTACGATCTGACATTACTAACAGGCCGTGCAGCAAGAGTGTGTCACTCAGAAAGTTGGGCCAAATAAAAAACTGCTGTCAACAGTGACGTAAGGCCGGTTTCGTAAACATGTGTGCACTTAGTGAGGTGCAGTTTGATTGTAAATTATTGTTAATGTGTGCGTGTTTTTACGGTCAATCTGCCTAGCTTTTTCCAACTATGTTGGGGTCGGCTTCCAGTCTAACGGGATGCAGCTGAATACCAGGATTTTACATGGACCGACTGCCTTTCTGACAACCCAGTAACAGGGTAATACGAAACCCCTTGGTAAGACTGATTGTCTGACCTTCGGGCTTCTCACGACCTGTCACGACTGTCAAAGATCCACGAATTACTAACGGCTTAACGTGCTTTCCGAGGCACGGAGGAATCTCGGTACCTATGTAAAGATACTGCCCAAGAGCAATTCGGGGTTGGTCCATGGATGGGGGTCACCCATCCACGGATCAACCCCGGCAAGCCTAACTGAACCTGATGGATCGACCCATGCGGCTGTTATAGCTTATCTAAAAAGAGAAATCACTTAAGTACTTGAGTTTTAGAGAGAGGTTGTTCATTCCACATAAAAAATATCCTAAATATAGTTTGCAAGTCCACTATTATTGTGTCCTTATGAGAAAGAGCCTATCCCATATTAGCAGTTACATATTTTCTTATGTTAAGAACTGATATATTTTTGTTTTTATTACCCTGTATAACAGACAGATTAGATACTCCATTCTAAGTGAATACATTTTATCAGTGCAAATAATATTCGCATACTATAGTCAGAATAATATAGCTTTACTTTTCTTGTGAATTGATACTAATTTAAAGAGTAATTTCTACACTCACGGGTGATTTTTTCCCGCGGCGATATTTTTTCGCGCACTTGGTTTTTAACGCTGGTTAGCCCACGTTTGCGCGGACGTAAAAATATCGCGGCTGGATTTTATCGCGCACTAGGTTTTCAACTCTCGGTGTTAAGCCGAGCGTTGATAATCCAACGCGTTTGTACGCATTCTCCCAGCGTGTTGAAGAAACACACTGTTGGATTTGCAACTCTCGGCGCTAAGCAGAGCGTTGAAAATCCAGTGCATGAAAAAAATCGCCGCGATTTTGTTACGTCCGTGCGAACCAGTAACAATGGCTTAGAGCCGACGCGCTGGGACGCACTCAGTTGGATTCTCAAAGCTCGGCTTCACACCGAAGTTGAAAATCCAGTGCGCAATAAAATCCTGCAGTGGTATTTTTACGTCCGTGCGAACGTAGGCGTAATAGGTATTTTTTTACTATAGCCACACCACTAATACATAGATAAATTGTTGCATTAAATAAATACAGATGAATACAATTGTGTCAACTTTAATTCCATAGATATGTTTTATTTATATTGTCATTATTACTGCTTCCTATTACCTCATAAAAAACCCCACTGAAAATTCCATTTAACATTTTAATAGAAGGAAATTATCTGGATTATTCAGAGCGCATGTGTAAGAAAATAAGCTATGAATATTGACAACAATTTATCTTTTGTTTTTTTCCTCATATTTTGGCAGACCAACCAATTTGTCAGCTGTGTGCAAGTTATTATCTGTAGTACCTAGTTCCTTTTATAAATAGGTAAATAAATAATTCAGTCAAAATATTTTATTTCACATTAACCTGCATGGACACTAAAGCTGCGCGACCGATGAGAGTGCACATTGTTCACAGCTCCAGCCGACCAGACTTCTATCAGACGTCCGAACGCTCAAGGACGGCCTAAGGTCACGTCCGCGACTTACGACCAAAGTGCTAAATGTACTATCCAGATACAAATAAGCCGCGGCTTATGGACTCGTCCTATAATTTGTTCTAGACCTAAGAAATGTCAGAAGCTAGGTGTATGGTCCAGCGGGAAAGAAACATCATGGTTACTCTTTTATAAATTATATTTTGCTTTTACAATGTTTTCAAATTACAGGGTTAATAGGTATAGGGCAACCATGAAGGCCTGACAACAAGGACCGGGTACTTAACAAAATAGAAATGAATGTAGCAGAATATCCGGGTATTCAATGGATCCAATGATATATGTGGTATTTTTCATGATTTATTTGGTTATAACTAATTTTAAATAAAGCTTGATTTTACTTGGTTCTGGTATATGGGGGGCCTAAGTATTCAGTGGTAGGGACACACCATTATCATTATCTTCACCAATATTATCAAATCCCAACTGCCTTTGAGCAGGAACACATTGTTCTTGACGATATTTTTTTATATCTTTCAGTATTCACCCCATTTCAAAGCCATGTCATCTTTCTCACAGTCCAACCATAGTTTATTTGGTCTTCCTCTACTCTTAAAGCCAATATATTTTATGTAGAAATTAAGCTACTTAATATCAAATGTTATTTTATAATTATAACTAAGGTTGATTCAATTGTTTTGATATAATTAAACAAAATCAATGCAATTTTTTATGGTTCCATACTCAATGGGTTAAACGGGACCCTATTATTAAGACTCTGCTGTCTGTCTGTCACCAGGCTGTATCTCATGAACTGTGATAGTTAGACTGTTGAAATTTTTACAGATGATGTATTTCTGTTGCCTCTATATCAACAAATACTAAAAACAGAATAAAATAAATATTTAAGGGGGGCTCCCATACAACAGACTTTTTTTTGCCGTTTTTATAGATAATGGTACGGTACCCTTCGTGCGCGAGTCCGACTCACACTTTTTAATCATTTATTTACGTGTGGCTGTTGCTATTCTGTGGAACCTTAACTACAACCTAAATGATCTTTCTAGAATTTTAATTCAAGTTTGCGACGTAAGTACCTAATTGCCGTCTGAAATTAAATGTTTAATTAAATTCATATCTGCGTGTTTACGATAAAAGCAATAGTTAAAATGAAACTATTTTAACCACGCCAATCGGCTGTATGAAACGACGTGTGTAAGAAAATAAAAAAGTAATAAATACTTACGGATTCAAAAAAAAGTTGGTGCTTTACGCCGGAAGCTGGTGCGAGCACTTTTATCACATAAAATCACACTAAAAACTTGTTTTTATGATACTTTTTCACAATTCTTTGATTGACAAAGTTATTTACAACGTTAGTACCGCATATTGCATGTCTGCGCGGGTAGGGAATTCAAATGAAAATAAAATATTTTTTGTAGGTTACAAAACGTCAAATTTACTCGTTTTGAAGGTCACCTTCAAGTGACAGCTGGGGTGGTCAGTTTATAAATGGGAAAATGGGACAGGGAGTTGCCAGTTTATTTTACCCAACTGAACGCATTATAAAAAGGGAGTACATAATATTTCGTACCATTTTGGATTGAGCTGCAAGGCGTTTGAAGTTGGCTTTTTTGTTTGTTGAAGCTTGCCTTGTTAGTTAGTTCTTTTGTTATTTAGTACAGCCCGATACAAACATAATCACTATTTTTACTGGTAAATTATGACTATTATCGTCTGTGGGTGGTTTTAACGTATGGTCTTACGGATAGTCTGGTCAATAGGAACAAAAATTAAAAAAAACTTACAGGTTACACCGAAAAAACTGAAAAATGTTTAAAATGGCGTAAACCGCTAATGTCAAACAATGGGAGTTTACCGGTTAAGCCGTTGGTCCCGGCTGTCATTCTTGGAACTTTGACAATCGTCACGGGTCGTCAGAATTAAGCCCGAATGTCTGACACCCCGTTTTACCAAGGTGTAAAATACTGGTATTCAGCTGCATCGGGTTAGACTGAAAGCCGACCCGAACTTAGTTGGGAAAAGGCTAGGCATTGTTAATTAAGTAATTAATAACTACTACACCAATTTTTCAATTAACAAAAATATAAAGGCTGTTTAAAATTTTGTGTCTCAGTTGTTGATCGCGAGAAGTTTTTTCGTCTGGAGCCAATCCTGGATGCTGCAGTCTGGTCATGGACTCATGGTAGACTTTAGAACGGACTATCATAATTAAATGCGTATATTTAATTTTGTGTCTCTACCGTTGACTGTTTTGGAGTTCCTTCGTCTGGAGCCAATCCTGGGTGTAGAATCAGGTCATGTATCATAAAGAAATGCATTGTTTTCAAAACTGAACCATATTTCAACTCCGTATGATAAGAGTGATTTAAATTCTGCTTTAGTGGCAAGATTTGACCAATACATATATGTAGTTCGATTCTAAGTTAATGGCAGCTTGGAAGTTAGCTATTAGCGCATACCCCTTACCACCTTTTGTTACTGTGCAGTGACTCGCCTCATGTTCCGAGCCGCCATTAATGTGCTTTCAGAGGCACGGAGGTGTCTCGGTATGTTAAGATGGTCACCCATCCACGGATTAACCGCAGCAAGCGTAGCTTATTTAACCTGATCCATCGACCCGTGCGGCTATTATTACAAATTTTAAAATAAAAACGAATTTTATATTAAAATAAAAAAGGTTTTTAATCAACAATTTACATATTTACAATGATATAATGGCACCCTTTCGTTGTATCACAATTTTCAGGAGATATTGTTTGACAATAATACGTAAAAAGACAGCAATATTTTTATAGCTTAAAAAATATTTTTATGAAAACTAGTTTTCGCTCGTAGAGTGATTGTTCTTAAAACTATTGAATCACATAAACTTATTCTACGTATACAACTATTTTACGGACACATATTTTAGCGGTTTAATTAAGCACAGATTATAACAGATGGTTAACTCCGCAAAATCATTTAAATAAAAAGCGACCCTTGCTACGACACAATAAAGTGCAATTCAGCACGCTCATTGCGTAATACACGATCAATCACAATTTGAATCGTTTTGAAACTAATCCATTGCTTCATAATTAAAAAAAACAAAAAACAGCGGGTTGCACTCCGAGAGTGCCGGCAGAAGTGAAAACTTGAATATAATACCGGTCTACTTTCCCTCCGTCTTACGAATTTTCGATCAGGTCACGTGTCCTGACGCGAGTTTAACATTTTTTAGCCATCACAAAAAAAGTGCACTACGCCGCCGCTAAAGAAGTTTTCACTTCAAAAATCTGCTCAACAACGTAAATAACGCAATGAATGTTGTTGAACTGTCAAAATGAAACAAATTTGTCGTAATCGTTTACGAAAATGTGCTGCGTAATTAGGTAGCTGATGCATAGCGCTCACCTACAGTTATATTTACCTAGAAGTTGCCTTTCTATCGCGTGACTTTTAGATCTTCTGACTACGTTACACTCACTGAATTGGCCCGACAAGACGGGCCGCCGCGTACTTGTAGCTTCATACCTAAACTGCGGAGTGTCCCATCTATATTAATATGTGTTATGGGAACCTGTCAGGAGGACCCGCAGTGAATGCCCGCGAAATGCATTTTTTTAAACGTTTTTTTGCAATTTGAATGTTAGTTTCAGGTTATATCTTGAGCGAAATATGTTTTGCGACAATAACAAATACGTATCTACAGAATTATAATCCTTAGAATCATTCATACATCTCTCTAAGCTAGATTGGTTTAAACAAATCTTTTATAGAAAAGTTCTTATGGTACAGACGCCAGCAGATCAACCTACTACATTCTGTCAAATTTCTTTAATAGATTTTCAACTTTATCGCTAAAGCATAAGGTTCAAAGTTGATTGAGAAAATTTTACAGTTTCGGGCAGGTTGACCTGCTACAAATCTAACTTAGAAATGTGGATCTACCGTAAAAGATTTTGGATGATTTAAGGTGAACGCACACTTATACGAGCCGATCGCGTTCAACGAACCGAACGAAATGAATTTTAGAATTCTTTATATGAAATTCTTCGAAACCTCGTACACCTGCCCGCGTCGAATCGTCCGAATCTGGAAGACCGTTCCTAGCGTTCTCGTTTTCTTCGATTCGGCTCTGATAAGTGTGCATTCACCTTTAATGGGAAGGAAGACCGTAATTTTAGTACTGCACTATTTAAATAGTAAAATACTGTAAAACATAAAATATAGGTGCAATATACTTTAGTACTTTAACCATATAGACTAATTGCGTAACATACTATACTCATACTGTACTCGCGTTATGAACTAAGTCGTCGGGCCATAAATGTCAGTAGCAATAAGAATGCAACGCACCTGCTGCAGTGCTATTCTGTAACCATCTCACCGTGAAAACTTAGGTGAAGTGAGTTGTCATTCCAACAGGGTGAGATGACACTGACAGCTCACTCCACGCTCACTTCACATGTTTTCACGGTGAAGTGGTTACGCGAATCGACATGCTGCTTTATAAGTGCGAGCGAGACGACAAATAACAATGATTTATGGTCCGACAACTCAGTTCTTAACGTGGTGACTTTAACAATTGCCTTTTATTTTGATAGTGCATCAACATTAAGTTATTTATTAACGTTATCGAGCCGACGAATTTTTCAAAAATGTGACGCGAATGTTTATGAATTTCTTTCAAAATCTTTTGGATTGTGATGCGTATTCAATTTAATCTGTTTTAAAATCGCATGTACCATCTAAGAAGTTTATAATTATCTATACACCATAAGGAATATTTCTGCTTGCAGCGCTCGGCCGCTATAGAACCGGGGCGGTAACAGATGTGGTCATCGTGTTCACGGGATTTTGTTTTCAAACTGCTTAGATATGAAGTTCTTCGATGGTACACTTGTATTAGGTTAGCCAAAATAATGACAAACAAGCATATTATGCTCGTTTTTACTAACCAAAGGCTTTTAAAAACCGGTGGATAATGTTAAATTATACATTTTACTTATGAATAAAAAAGCTTGAACATTGGCTTGTTTTAATATTTTTAACAAAATTTAAGGCACTTTATAATCTACCAGTAATAACTTAAACGCTATAGTTTGGGAGAATTTAATACAACATGTAAATTTCTAATCTAAGCTCAAAGGCGGACTACCATCAAACTCCTCAGCAAAATGATCAACATTACTATCATTATTGTCTTTCAAATCAAAGTTAATTTTCACGGGATTTACACTTTTCACAAAAGTCCTGTTCATAAGTACAGGACTACAAATCACATCAGAATCGTTTGAATCTCCACACTTTTCGGGAGTTTCTTTTACGCTGGCAACATTTAGTGAACTGTCAGATTTTGGCATTGCACTTTCGCTTTTCGATTTTTCGGGTATAATTTTAGGGTTATTGTTATTTGAATTAAGAGGACTTTTATATGAATTGGAAGCGTTTTTAGATCTATTTATAATATGTATAGTTGATAAAGGAGGAGGTTCTCCATACATTTTTAATCTGGCAATTTTTTCGTTGACTTTTTTCTTCCTCTGTAATAGTTCTTCAGATAAATTCTGCGTGTCTGTTTGTTTGAATGTAGACTCAAAATCTAAACCAGTAAGGTTGAAATTGTCATCTATCTTATTTGGTCTCGCTAATGGCGAATCTATAAACATTTTGTTTTTCGACATATTAAAATCACTAATACTAAATCTATAGGGAGAAATATTCTCATTATTAAGTTTGATAACTGCATAATTATTTTTCAATACAATACAGTCTTCACAGAATTTTCTTCTATCCAAACTTAGAAACTTTTTATTCAAATCATCAACTAAAGTTCTCGCATTTTGATTTTTAGTAGTTTTCGTAAAATAGGAGAACTCTGTCACTCTATATTGCGGTATACTTTTCCTAGTGTTACCAGCGCGTTTCTGCAAATTCGCACCATAAACTATATGGCCAGTATCTAAAACATTTTGATAACCAAACTTTTTTAGTCCTCCCCAGAAATTGATACAAATCAAATTTTTATCAGCATCGGCTAGGAATACATTTTGGAACGGTTGTTTAGTCGAATCGAATTCTCGAATCGATGGATCGATTAGGAATATGAAGCCTACAGTATCGATTTCGTTATAATCGGTCGCCATTGATGGGTTGTGGGATAGATCTTTTATGGTGTAACAGATTCGTTTTAGAAGATTTGTGTAAGGTTTGAGTTTTTCTTGTTCTTTGTATTTTGAGGTGTTAAATACTGACTGTCTGCCTGCTGATATCTGGATTTCGAAGAACCTGAAAAAAAAAAAAAACACTAAAATTATAGTTGTTTTTCGTCTTTAGTTAAGGCACGGCTATAACACCCCACACACACGACCACACGGCCTATTCATGGCTACAATATCAAGCAGACAATGTTTAAAAAATATGAAGGTTTCCTTGGTATACAAAATTCTAGTTGCAATATCCCAGAGGTTGAAAGATCCGATTCTTGGTTGTTGTAGACTTATAGAGGCATTAGGAACAGGGTGAAAAGTTCACTCATCCAAACAAAAGGGAGGATCCGACCAGACGGGTGTCCTGTCTGGTGGGCTACTGCCTGATGATTGATGTCGGGAAGTTATACAGGGTGGCAGGGACATTGACGCGAAAACTGATACCATGGATACAGTACATGATTCTGAAACCCCACGTTGAAGAGTTTCGGCACTTATAAAAAAAATCAGCTGTACAGTTTGTTTATTAAATAATTCTCACGTAAATTGTTAATTTGATTAATACCTATAAGTAAATAAAATAATTCTAATCAATATTCCTTCCAATTAATGATTATAATAATAATTCTACAAAGATAAAATATAGGATTTCCCAAAAAAACAAACTGCTACTATAATTAATAAAAAAAAGTGTTCTGATTTATGCCACAGTCTCAACTTCTCAAGTGTCAAAACAGTTTTAAGGCGAACGTCCACTAGTCCGCACCGGCCGCAACTCACGTTCGGCACAGATTCGCCGATGGCATACGTCCACTGTATCCGCATATTATCTCTTCTTTGCAAATTTGAATACTGTCGATGTTTTAGATTTAAAAAAAAAACTTATTAGATACTTTTAATTAAAAGTGAGTCCTTTTACAACGTTTTTGGCGGTTCTCATCTCAACGTCAACTAATCCTACTAAAGTTTAATACCTAAGCGGTCAATATGTATGGAACAGCTGTTTTTTTTTAAATAACTGACGAAAATTTTTACCGCAGGGGTTTCTGAATCCAAGGTATCAGATTTCGCGTCGAAGTCTCTGCCACCCTGATGCTGATCGCGCGGTAAACTCTGCTTGCGCGATGCAGGATTTGTGTGACGTCAGGTCTTTGATGCGTAGTTCGCATGTGGCGTTGTAGATGCCGCCACAGATTTGACAGGTACTAACGTTGACGTTAGATTCGTCCGAAGTCACAATATTTCGCTGAGCAATGACCTGTTCTTGCACAGATGCGACGCACAGCTTAATTTCTCCTAATATTTATTACAAAAGTAGTTAACTCTGCAATCGGCATTTTGTTTTTGTTGTAATTTGCCAATGTCACAACCACAGAGTACGTAATATCGCAACAGTAATTACGCAATATTGTCTTTGGTCCGAGGCCTTGACATCATCCGATGAACAACATTTTCAAGCGTTTATTTGTTGGTTGAATACGAGGCTTTTGGCTACTTTGTATTTTGTGTTTTTCTTTAAATGTGCGTTTTGTTTGTGCAGAATAAACATATTTCTTTCTTCTTTTCCATTTTTTTTTTAGATTCTTCTTCAGCCAGACACTATCAGATGACGGTGAAGGAAAATGTCATCTTCTTCGTCGTTCCCTCAATGCCAAGCTATACGGTCTTCTGCAGTGTGGACCGCTTGGTAAATACTGCCTCCAACAGCCTTCCTGATCGCATCTGCCTATCTCACCGGTGCTCAGCCTTGAGCACGTTTTCCACCCGGCCGGTAGAGCAGTGATAGCGATAGTGGTGTGACCGTCGGACTGACAAGTCATAGGTCTCGAGTTCGAACCCAAGGCGCGCACCTCTGACTTTTCGGATTCACGTGCGTATTGTATAATTATCACTTGCTGCAAAAACGGTGAAGGAAAACATCGTGAGGAAACCGGCATGCCTGAGAGATATTACTCGACGGCATGTGAAGCCAAGTCAGAGGCCCATGGGCGGCTTTAAAATTCTGACACCAGGTTAGTCATTAACCACACGAAAAGAAGAAGACCCGGCCTATTAACATAAGCCTTTCCAGACCTTGCTTAGGTGAACGCATAATATATCAGAAAAAGCTAAGGGCACGCTCCTGGCATATTGCAGATGTTGAGTTCCTCCAAATGAAAATGGAAACCTAAAGATAATAGTCGGAAATCGTCAACACACAGTCAGCAAGTGGTGATGAGCGCTCATGCCTTCTCTGTATGAGAAGAGGCCTTTGCACTGCAGTGGGACAGCAGCAGGCTGGTATTATAAAATTCTTATTTACCTGACAGCAGTAGGAACTACATTCATAACATCGATCCAAGCGCCCTCTTTAATTATTTCCAGAACTGCTTCCGGCGGCTTCCATATTGACATCATACCTGGAAAATATAATAAAAGCTTTCATTACTAAATTAATTCAGGCGTGACCTTGCGGAAAACCAATGAAAAATACAATAGACGTAGATATATTTAGTAACCTATTCCGCTTAACTATTCCTAAAGAGTCGAAAAAAGCCTTGGAATACTCATATTTAATTCAAATTATCACTTGCTTCAAAAAACGGCAAAGGAAAACATCGTGAGGAAACTGACATGCTGAGAGATATTTCTCGACGGCATGTGGAGCCAAGTCAGAGGCCCATGGGCGGCTTTAAAACTCTGACACCAGGTCAGTCACGACACGAATCAAAAGAAGAAGAAAAAACATGGTCTTAAAACATAACGGGCGAAATATCAGTGTACTACAACAGGTACACCTCTTCTAACCCTTCTTGGAATACAGGCGTCATAATATGTTAAATACTGTGTGTTCTTCTATCTACAGATCTCCCAGAAACGCGCTTCGGCAATCATCGTCTATCTTCGGAAACACGAAGATTACCGAAGCGCATACCTTTACCACAGTCTATAAACCAATACAGTCGTTCGACGAAGCCGTCTAGACAGGGCAATCGTGCGGGGTGTGAGGGGCGAGGGGCGGGTAGGGCCAGCCCGAGCTGCATCATACGTCGCTATTGTTAGTAGCTCGGGACATGACTTTCAGGGCTAACACGTGTCTTGTTTCAAATGTTTACTTGTTGCCAAAATGGTGCATACGACATGTGCTGTGCGAGAATGCGAGTCGTCATCTCGCATAAATAAAGAACTGCGATTTCATCAATTTCCACACCCAGGAGAAAGGTGAATATATAATTGGATAGTGCTTAATTTGTAACATTTTTGTCATGTCATGCCAACGTAAACAAAATGGTGGATTTAAAAGCGTGATGCCTGCCAGCAAAAATTTTTATTTATTTTTTTCTTTATATAATGTAATAGTTAATTAATAACTTTGTTTTTCAAATTTAATTTCGAATGTTTATGCTGATTTATGTTGTTTTGTAATTAACTATATTTTTATCTTGTTCTTATATTATTTTTAAAGTACTTTTTCAAATATGTTTACTGACCTATAACTTGTTTGTGTGGTTTATAACTGTAAATACAAGTTGGTTATTTTAATAAATAAATAAATAAATAAATAAAAATTGAAACACCGCATAAAATATCCGATGAAAAATTCGCATTTTTTTGTTTCTGAATAAATTTAAAAAAAAACATTTATTTTCAAATTGAAAATGGTGGACATGATTTTTTTCAACAATGATATGGTTGTCATTATCTAGGTTTTTGGGGGTGCTGATTACGAAAAAGATATATTATCCACGTTGGAATCCAAGATGGCGGACGTTCATTTTTATTAAAAATCGATATGCGTGTCATCTTTGAGTGCTGATTACGAAAATGACATTATTTTTGGAATCCAAGATGGCGGACTTTTTTTTTAAATATAAATGATATGGGTGTCATTTTCGAGGTTGTTGTGCTCATTACGAAAATGTCATTAATTTTGAAATCCAAGATGGCATTTACTGGAAACAATATTGGAAACAAACTATTTCAGCATTTAATAGTAGCCAATCTGTACATTAATATGAATTAATGAATGATTAATGAGAAAACGGAAACTGATTCAATAGGTAAAATACACTGAATATTAAAATTGTATTTTATTTGTATGGTTAACCAGCTGTTATTCCCAAATAAAATACAAGACAGCGATGCAAAAAAAAAAAAAAAGCCAGCGTTTCTCAGGACAATGTAAAAATTGTAACGATATGTCCAAACTGTTGCGGCATTTAGAAGTTATGGCGGAACAAAGAAACGTACATACATACATAAAACCTAAACACATTACCCTCCTTTTTTGGGCAGTTGTGTAAAGTCTGTGACAACCCTAGGTAAGTACTGTGGCCTTGTGCGGTGTCGGCATTTACGCAAACATCAAAGGCGTCGGTCCACTGTTGCTCTTTACACTGTGCCTTTACTGTATGTCCTTCTGACTCTTACCTTTAATAACCTCTCCCCTTCTCTTAAGAGCCCACACAACCTCATCTCAAATTCACTTTTTATCTCGCTCGCACCATACTGCTCGCGGACTGAGTGAGAGTGAGAGCGAGACAGAGTGGGGTGCTGGCGACTCCAAGGCGGCAATAGTTTAGGTAATTGCTTTTTACGGCGGAAATAATGGAAATATAAAGAAAATAAAAAACAAAGTCGCTGCTTCAGTTATTATGCAAAGTTTCATGATCAAATTTGAAGTGTTTTTTTTAATACCAGCTGTTTATTGTTCGGTTTGGAGGTTACTTTGGATTTTTTTTTCTATAGAGAAAATTTTATGGAATCGTGTTTTCGATAAACATAGTACTTAACATTAATCCTCAACTTTACCATATATTTATTTCAAAATTAATGCTGCAGTATTTTCGGCAAAACGGAGGATCATTTGAGGTAGTATAGGCTCTTAACGCCGGCGACTCTAATCTTGAGCAGACTCACAACACTCCTATTGACACTAACTCCTGTCTTCTCTATTTTCTGTCTAATCTTCTGTTGTATGTATTTCTATCTACAGATCACCCAGAAAAAGTATGCGCTTCGGCAATCATCGTCTATCTTCGGAAACACGAAAATTACCGAAGCGTATACCTTTACTGTATGTCCTTCTGACTCTTACCTTTAGTAACCTCCCCACTTCTCTTAACGCCGGCGAATTATAATCTTCAGCAGACTCACAACACTCCTATTGACACTAAGGCCCGTATTACAGAACCTCACTCAACACTCAAGCATTACTTAAAACTAGTTTCAACCAATCAAAAGGCTTTAAACGAGTTTTAAGTAATGCTTGAGTTTTGAGTGAAGTTCTGTAATACGGGCCTAACTCCTGTCTTCTCTATTTTCTGTCTAATCTTCTGTTGTATGTATTTCTATCTACAGATCACCCAGAAAAAGTATGCGCTTCGGCAATCATCGTCTATCTTCGGAAACACGAAAATTACCGAAGCGTATACCTTTACTGTATGTCCTTCTGACTCTTACCTTTAGTAACCTCCCCACTTCTCTTAACGCCGGCGAATCATAATCTTCAGCAGACTCACAACACTCCTATTGACACTAACTCCTGTCTTCTCTATTTTCTGTCTAATCTTCTGTTGTATGTATTTCTATCTACAGATCACCCAGAAAAAGTATGCGCTTCGGCAATCATCGCCTATCTTCGGAAATACGAACGGGCGATGATGAGATCTAATATAGAGCTGCTACTACCATGGAAGCTCTTATATATTTTGTATTACTAACGGTTAAAAAATTAGAGATTAACAACTCTATGCAATTCCAAAAAAACATTTGAGTGACAAATTTAATGACGATCTGCGATCGGAGTAAGTAACTCAAGAGAGAAAGCTTCATACAAACGCGCTATAATAGATGAAACAAAGCGCGGTGGTAGAAATAAAAAACCATAGAAGTTTTGCCTCTGTGGGGGCTTACTCTGTGGCGCGGCGTTCGCGCTACTTCGGAAACACGAAGATTACCGAAGCGCATACCGTTTATATCTCTTACCTTTAGTATTCTCTCCCCTTCCGTTTAAGCCGGCGACTCTAATCTTCAGCAGACTCACAACACTCCTATTGACACAAACTCCTGCCTTTTCTACCTTCTGTCTAATCTTCTGTTGTATGTTCTGCAGAAGATGTTCGCGATGTTTGGTAGTGTGGGACTCTAGGAGTCGTGTTTGCGAGGAGGTTAGGGCGGCCTGGTGAAGAAAGTTTCACATGTAGCATGGAAAAAAATAATTTTGTCTAGAATTGATTAGTGACCGACCGAAGCTTCGTTTTCGGCCCCAAAACTAGAATTCGGCGATATTTTTGTTTACGGCCATAAACCAGCCGAATTTTCAGCCATGCCGACAGTTAAAAGTTCGTGAATTATCGCGCGTCATTCGGCTTACTTCGTACAGCTCGGCAATATTACATGAATAAATACAACAAGAAATACACGAAATTTTGTATCCTCTAATGGAACTATCGTGTTTTATTTATTTTAAAGTCTACAAGCTGATCTAAATGTGCGTCACATTTAGATCGGTCTGTATTTAAAAAAATGGTGGTCATTTCAAAAACTTACTAAAATAAATTAAAGGATAAGAAAACAATGCATTTTCTTCATTTTAGACATCATGTTGTATTGTAACATTTACTGCTTGAGACCTACACAATCGATATCAAAATAGTGTTAGTTTTATTTTTCAAAACGTCCAAGTTGATTACCGAGCTGAGTACAAGTATTTTTTAAATGTTTGAATGCAGTTTTTCTTGTTACTAAAATCGATGACATGGTTCCTAAGATCTTCGTATGTCTTATAGTTTCAGACTTTCCCGTGCTGACCGATCTAAATGTGCCACCCGGTATATTATTTGCTCTTTCTCTCCCCAGGTGTAAAAAAAACAAACAAGGTTTTTTATAGATTAGATTATTTATTTTTATAGTCTAAATCATTTTCTATGACTAAAGCCGAAACTTCTTTATAGTTTTCGCCTAAATCCTTTTTCGGTCAGACACTAGAAGTGATCATCATAATCTGCCAGCCTTGTCCCAACTATGTTAGGGTCGGCTTCCAGTCTAACCTAGCCAGTTACACCAGTACATGGAGCGACTGCCTATCCGACCTCCACAGCCAAGTTACTGGGTAATACGATACCCCCTAGATAGACTGGTGACAACCTTCTGGCGACCCGTAACAACTGTCAAAGATCTACGAATGACAGCCGGGACCAACGGCTTAACGTGCTTTCCGAGGCACGGAGGGGTAGATATGGACTGGATGGTCACTCATCCACGTAATCTGATATCAGTTAGCCACGAGCCCCTTCAGGATGCATGTTCTCAAATGAAGTGGTATGACAAGGTTATATTACCATAGATTACTATGATAATACAGATGTTTCACTACGCAAAATCATTTAAAAAACCGGCCAAGTGCGAGTCAGACTCACGCACGAAGGGTTCCGAACCATTATCTATAAAAACGGCAAAGCCCCCCTTAAATATTTATTTTATTCTGTTTTTAGTATTTGTTGTTATAGCGGCAACAAAAATACATCATCAGTGAAAATTTCAACTGTCTAACTATCACGGTTCATGAGATATAGCCTGGTGACAGACGGACGGACAGCGAAGTCTTAGTAATAGGGTCCCGTTTTTACCCTTTGGGTACGGAACCCTAATAAAAAGCGACTCTTGCTACGACACAATAAAGTGCAATTCAGATCGCACAGCGATAATTGCCTACAGTTATATTCATCTAGAAGTTGCCTCCGTTGCTATCGATTAACTCTTTATCTCCTGACTACGTCACGCTCACTGAATTGGCCTGACAAGATGAGCAGTGCTATTATGCCTAACGCATGCTTAACTTTGCCTCGAAACTGTAATGTTTGTTAAAGCGAATCCCAAATTATTTCCACGCTTACAGGACAATGTCCCACGTAATAGACGGGATACAAGCATAATTCGTGTATATCCTGCTGAAACTGCACTCATGCGCAAAAGTATCATCTGTATGGCTCCAACTATATTTAACAAGCTACCTAAGCGTTGGAAGGAGCTAAATATCAATGCGTTCAAACGTCAGTTGATAACGTTTTTATCGCAAAAAGCTTATTATAGTGTGACTGAATTTTTTGCCGAAAAAATTGTCCGACATTAATTTTATTATAGTTATGTTCTATTGATTAAAAGTAGTAATGGGACAAAAATATTTGTACGCCAATATATTACAAGGCTAAACATGATTGGACTATAATATAATTTATTATCATCTTGCATGCTCTTGTATGTATATACCATGTTTATACAAATAAATAAATCTTATCTTATCTATGTAATCATCTCACTCGGAGCTCGGAGTGCGCTGTCAGTCCCTAGCAGGTGGAATGACAGCTCACTTCACCTAAGTTTTCACCGTGAAATTATTACAGAATAGACTGGCTGATCTAAAATGCGGTGTGAACCATCTGTGATATTACTTAAAGTTTGTATACAGTTCAACTTACTCTAAATTCAGCGGGATCCTTGCTCCTCTTCATAACTTTAGCGATCTGCGAGCCGCTATCGAAACACGTTCTGTTGTTTGTCAGTTCTGTAAAACCTTCAGAATCTTGGGACTCCTGAAAAATAAGGTAAGTACTTAAACCTTTACCTTATTTTTATTGCTGTTTCTTTTTTTCCATAGGAATACTTTTGAAACGCAATGAATAAAGAGGATAAACATTATAAACAATGAATAGAGTCTGGCTAACGAAAGTAGGCCTTGGAATTATTTGCGAACTTTTTATATAGCAACTCTGTATGAACGTCAACGTCAATTTGACAAGGTTGTCGTTCGGTATCTCTGGTGTCAAATTGTATGCGTTTGTGTAAATTGTGATTCTAATTACGGTTTAAAATGAACAAATCTATCAAAAGTGGTGTACGAAAGATGTTGTTTTGCATGATTGGCAAGTTCAACGAAAAACAACAACAGCGTGATGCCGCGTTTAAACAAAAACAAGATTGTCTACGTGTGGTGTTGAATTTCATAGGTTAGTAGACAATATTATTTTGATACTTTGAACACCTACCTATCCAGTCGTCTTAATAAGATTTTGATTTATAATTTACGTATCCTTACAAATAAGTTACTTTCGCTTTTTCGTATTGAATAAAACTAATTATATTCATTCGTACATCGCATCAGTCAACGTATTCATTTTAATAACATCACCTATGTTTTACGTATATACTCATAATGAATTTTTGCTGTATTTTTGTTGGTAATTTATTATTTATTATATGCTTTATTGTACATACAAAACGATATATAACAGAGGAAAAAAAAACAATTAAAATACATACAATGGTAATTTTAAAACGATTAACTTTCTTTAACAGAGAATCTGCAAGATGTCGAAGGAGTTGATGAAATAGTAAGCACTATTGAAAATCTCACTGAATTAGAGCAGAAAGATAGGATAATAACCCAGAATCAGTACTTAGAAGAAATAACTTCAATGACTGGTAAGTTTTTACTATACACTGGTGTTTTGAAATTATGCCGAAAAAAACCTTTGCATTTACGGAAACCAAGAATTAATTACATATTTTGTATATCTTCTTTGCAGAAGTGAGTGTCAGAACACTAAAGAGAGTAAAAAGGGAAGGTGCAGTAAATGAAGGTGTCTGGAGTACCCCGGGGAAGAAACGCCCACGGAAACCTACTGTGTCTAACCTAGATAACTTTGACATAGATGCTATGCGTAACAAGATAAACGAATTTTATATTGTTAAAAAACAAGTTCCTACACTGAGGACACTGTTGGTGGAGTTAAAAGAAAGTATTGATTTTAACGGATGCAGAGAAACTCTGCGCCGCTTGTTATTAGCCAATGGCTATGAATTTAAAAATAATAAAAATGAGCGTTCTGTATTAATAGAACGCTATGACATATCTGTTTGGAGACATAGATTTTTAAGAACTATAGCAGGAAAACGTGCAGAAGGCAAGCCAATCATTTATTTAGATGAGACTTATGTCCATAGAAACTACAAGCCTAAGAAGTCATGGCAAGGTCCTTCAACTAGTGGTGCAATTGAAAATGTTTCGACCGGGAAAAGGTACATTATAGTTCATGCTGGATCAGAGAAAGGCCCCGTACCAAACTCTTTGTTAGTGTTTAGTACTAAATCAAAAAATGCTGATTATCACCATGACATGAATGCTGAAAATTTTAATAAATGGCTTAAAGAAAAACTTATACCAAATTTGGAAGAACCAAGTGTAATCATAATGGATAATGCTAGTTACCATTCGGTAATTATAAATAAGGTTCCGAACACACAAACACGTAAAAGTAATATAAGAGAGTGGCTTCGTGATAATGGAATTCAATATGAGGACTACCACACGAAAGCAGAGCTGTTGTGTATTGTAAAACGAAATACGCCTAATCCAATATATGAAGCTGATGAATTTAAATCAATGTGGTCATGAGGTGTTGAGACTTCCACCCTACCATTGTGATTTAAATGCGATCGAGCTTGTGTGGAGTTTGGCAAAACGTAAAGTGGCTAGCAAAAATATTGCAGTTACTACAGCTGCATTAGAAGAAATAATTAAAGATTCATTTGAAAACGTAAGTTCATAGGATTGGAAGAAAATTACTGATCATGTAATACATGTTGAAAATAAATATAAAGAACGTGATAAAATAACAGAAGAAAATTTAGAAAGTTTTATTATAAATGTTGGAGACAGCGATACTAGTGACAGCGATGAATCTTTTGGCATTGAAGTGTTAGAATCTGATTTTGATTACGATGAATAAAACTAAGTTATTATGTATGGAATATTATCGTATTTTATTTGTCTTTTTTTTTTTCGGATTCCGCTCATATTTACCTCATATACTAACACCTATACCAGATCAATAAATCCTTAAAATCCCGTTACAAACCTGATACATATCAAAAATTAATACATGTGTAGATAAATTCTGTTTCTTTATTTCCCTAACATAATGTTCTTATACTGTCTATATATAGGGTTTTTCATTAAGAGCGCTCGAACTTTGAAATGAAATAAAACAACCTGTTTAAGTGATATTACTACAATTTTTATAACATTTTAAAGAATATTCAATGACATTATGTGTGGAAAATAATATCAGCCAAATGGCCACTGCGACTCCGCTGTAGATGGCGTATTCTGGTGGACTAATCTTGGAGGACGTCTTCGCATAAATGGTCAATTTCACGAAGAACGCGAGTTATGTTGGCCTTTAGGGCAACAATTGACTGTGGTTTATCTGCGTACACTAAAGATTTCATGTAACCCCACAGAAAGTAATCGAGCGGTGTTAACTCACACGATGAACGCCATAAATTGAACACAACGCACAGAACGTAGGCGAATAGACAACTGGTTTTGATAATAAATTTTACACAATTTCTACGCGTTGTTGAAGCGTGTAGCGTTCCATGGTGAAATGTCACGACAAAATATATATTCATGCCAAATTTGGTAGCAATCGCATTACCGAAATGGCCGCTATGCGCTGCTAAAGTTCGAGCGTCCTTATTGAAAAACTATATATATGATATTTTTAATAATGAATTACCAAGTATCAAAGTAGGTTATTCCAATTTTCATAGTATAATTTTAGTGTTGTCATGCATGTATTTTTTAAATTTGCCGCCAATATTCTGGGGCCAACTTTCGTTAGCCAGACTCTATTAACTTCTACGTTTCTTTTTAAGTTTTTTTTTTTTGTTCTTTCCAGCGTTAATCCTAAAAGTTGGCAACGTCGCAAATAGCTGTCAAATATTTACCTGTTTTGATTAATTTGTCAATATTACTGTATGGAAATGTGAAATGTGGCTAACTAGAGAACTAAAACATTGATTATGCAATGCAATAATTAATATCGTAACGCCGAATATTTAGTTTAAGATGTAAAAAAAGTATTTGGAAACCTTCCAAATGGCCTTTTTACACCTAAAACGGTTACAACATCAAATTCAGTGTTATATTTGCAATTCATTATTAATATTCTAGTTCGCTAGTTAGCCACTTTTCTTATTTCCATACAGTAATATTTCCAAATTAATCAAAACAGCGAAATATTTGACATCTATTTGCGACGTTGCCCACTTTCAGAATACGCAGTTTGGTTGGTATATTGGCGTGTGCTAGCTGACATAGGGCTATTAATTTATAATTTAAATTATGTTTCGTGTTGCGTACTGTAAATAATTTTATCTATGCCCATGCTATAAATCCTCTATAAAGGTTTCTGAAACAGTTAGCTTATTGCCAACATTAAAACACCCAGTGTCATAGTAACCAAACGGGAGTTATAATGTTGTATTTGAATTTCATTATGCAATTCCTTTTCAAAAAAAGAACATTGTCATGCTCGCGCGTTTCACTACCATAGCGCCATAATTTAAAAAAAAAACTTTTTGGTTATTCGAATTAACGTCGTATCCCGCCATTTGTGTTCAATATTAATATTGCAAAAAAAAATTAAGTACCTACTTTGTTTAGTTTTTTTTTTTTCGTTTGTTTTGTTTGTCCTATACATAGTTTGTTTGTAGGTATTAGACACTCAGCAATTAAACTTTCCATGAATTTACATAGAGTTCTTACAACATTGTACAACACCCTATGGTTTCAGAACGTTTTATAGAGGATTCATAACATGGGTGTAGACATAAAGTCTTGTATGCAACTGTACATAATTAGGTACTAAACCACTCATGTGATACTAAAACCCACGTTCGTGTTTTAATACCCCTTATTATACAACAGTTGCATAAATAACTATTACATACTATTGTAGTTTTTTTTTTTTTTATGAACAGACAGCTGTGCTGCTGGAGAGTTTGTTGCGCCACTTCTTCTTCCCAGCAAAAACAATTGGAAGTGGTGAAGGGTGGGCGTTTTGTGGGACTGTCTTATGTAACTTTGGCGTTCGAAAAGTGCTGATTCTCAGCCTAGTTTGAATAAATGACTTTTGAATTTTGAACGCTCTTAATGCTTTTAAAAACAGTTAAACCTACCCTATTCACAGCCCCGCGAGGGGGTATCGGAAATAACATCGAAGAAGTTCATATCTATACACCGTAAGGACTATTTCTGCTTGCAGCGCTCGGCCGCTATAGAACCGGGGCGGTAACAGATGTGGTCATCATGTTCACGGGATTTTGTTTTCAAACTGCTTAGATATGAACTTCTTCCATAGTACATGCGAGACTTATGCGGGTGAAACCGCAGAGCGCAGCTAGTCCTAAATAAAAGCAATTAAGAGGAGAAACTTTTACTAACTTCATCAGAGAACTCCTTCTCCACCTCCTCGTAGATCTTCTCCATGATAGCCTGTCTTTCAACCTCACTTTTCATTTGATGAAGGTGTTCTAAGCGCTCAGATCGTGTTACTGTAACCAAAACCAAAAGTATACTTCGATTGAAATGAAGTTGTTTATTCTGTAAATAGGATATAGGAATCACTTGTACACATCATCTGCCTAGCCTTTTCCCAACTATATTGGGGTCAGCTTCCAGTACATTGAGCGACTGCCTATCTGACCTCCACAACCCAGTAACTGGGTAATACGATACCCCTTGATAAGACTGGTTGTCAGATTTTCGGGCTTCTGACGACCCGTAACGACTATCATAGATCCACGAATGACAGCCGGGACCAACGGCTTAACGTGCTTTCCGAGGCACGGAGGAGTCTCGGTACGTAAAGATGGTCACCCATCCAAAGACCAACCCCGGTAAGCGTAGCTTAACCTGACGGATCGACCCGTGCGGCAGTTATTACTTAGCCACGAGCTTCTCTCAGGAATCACTTGTACACGACATATTTAAAAAAAAGGGAGGCGTTAGCTGACTACTCTGAGAAGAAAGGCCGAAACAAACTCAGAGGTCACAGTCTCTTTTAAAGTCCAGACATAATCTTGGTCAGAACATGTGAAGACCATGTAGATTAGTGTCTGAAATGGTCTTTTGAATTAGACGCAGCGCCATATTTTTTTTTGAAGTGAAAGCTTCTTTGGGCGCTTTAAGCACTTTTTTGGTGAACAAAAGCATGGAACTCGCGTTATCGTCACCGAACGCTTTCCATGAGCTATATGTATACTGTGTATATATATGTGTACTTTTTGGGTGAACAAAAAGCGTGAAACTCGCGTCATCGTCAGTCCCCAAAGACTACCCCGCATGTTTTTTTAATTATTTGTCGTTATGTATGCCCTTCTTCAAGAACTGAGTTGATACACAGGTAGATTTTATAGAAATCGGCTTGTTTTATTAGCCCTAAAAACGTAACAGACAGACACATTTACAAAAGGGTAAATCTCCCATAATGAGACGAGCAAAAGCAATCTAAGGTCTATTTAAATCCTTTTTTCCAATAAATGTTATTTCCACTTAAACAGACATCAACTTTATGCAAGTGTAAATAAAGTTGATTTTACACAGACTAGTACTGTTGAAAAAGTCATAAAAAATATGAAGTTGTGGCGCAAACTGAACCCTATGTGTAGGCATTACAGTTGTTTTTCCTAAAACTCGTGTTTGTTTACATGTTTGGCAAATAAATTGCGAACGCAGATTAGGTGTCTTGGATTCAACTGCCAACCAGCAAGTGTATTTTTCTCATAAGAACCGTTTCAAAGTCAAATCATTGATTCAAATAGACACATAAAAAGCACTTTTGAACGTAAAAAATTATAAAAAATAAAATTAAGTGATTCTAGTCGCTTCTTCCAAGAGGTTTTAGAGGTATGAGGAACAGGGCATAAAGTTCACTCATCCTCTATAGAAAAGGGGGGATCCTCCGACCAGACGGGTGTTGTGTCTGGCGGGCAACTGCCCGATGGTTGATGTCGGATAGTCTTATATATGTCGTTCGCGCGGTAAACTCTAATTGCCAGATGCAGGATTTATGGGACGTCAGGTCTTTGATGCGTAGTTCGCATGTGGCGATATAGATGCCGCCACTAGGTAGTTTCGTATGGAGAAGAATGGGTAAGAAACTACACCGTTACTCTTTTAAAAATGTTTTACAATATTTTGTATACATTAATCATATAAAAGTATATGTGAAGACGGTGCATGGCACCTAGAAGAATTCTAAACCTAAACCTAACCTAACCTAACATTAATCAGGCAACATAAATCTCCCGACAGCTGTTACCATTAGGGCCATATATGGATATAATCACAAAAATATTGATGGATAGATAAATTGAGATATTGGTGTCATATAGGATGCTGCTGTTTGTGTCTAGTTTCTTGCCCCTCGGTCAGTACGAAACGGAAAGAGTCAGGCCCATCATTTGAAAACCTTATTACAATTTTATTTCTAAAATCTATGTCAACAGACTTACCAGTACTCCCATCTTCAAACTTCTCGACATACAAAGCAGGATAAACTCTAGTAACAAAAACTCGCAGTTTCGACACTTTCCCGCCATCTAGCTTGACAGATGACAGCTGAGACAAGATGGCGCCGTTGCCATGGTAACCGAGACGGGCGTCCCAGCGAGCGCGGCGGGTAGAGTTACCGAAGAGTTTGAGGCGGACTGCTGATGTATCCTGTAATGTTAAAACGTTTATAAATCTATATACAGGGTGTCCAGTAAATAGCACGACATAATGCAGGGGGTGATAGCTTGGGTCACTACCTATCAATACAACACAATATATGTTCAGCAAAATCTTATGGATTTACAGTTACAAAATTTACCGAAATATCGAAAAATCTCTACCTTGAAACAGATTTTTAAGCGCTCTCGTAATGAAAAAATCTTTTTCTAGAACTTTTTTTACATTAAATTATTCGTGAATAGTTACTCTACTCATTATAAGTTTTTTTTTTTTGATCAAAAACAAGAATGTTTTGAAGAAATAGATTTTTTTGTTAAAATTTTCACAGAACAATTTTCAACAATTAAATTTTGTAAAACTGTAAATCCGTAAGATTTTGCTGAACATATATTGTGTTGTATTGATAGGTAGTGACACTAGCTATCACCCCCTGCAGTATGTCGTGCTATTTACTGGACACCCTGTATATTAAAATGAATCTCTATTTTCCTTGGTCACGGCATCACGAGTAAACGGCTGGACCGATTTCGCTAATTCTTTTTTTGTTGTGTTTGTTATTGTCAGGAGAAGGTTTTAGGTAGGGTAAGTAGGGTAACTAGGGTAGGTAGGGTACGTAGGGTAGGTAGGCAGGGTAGGGTAGGTAGGTAGGTGCGCCGTAGATAAGTACTTAGTGCTACCCGTGTGAAGCCGGGGCGGACAGCTAATCATCAATAGATATAAAATAAGTGGCATTTTGCCATAGCTAAGTTAAAAGGCTGGTTTCAGAACATTGGATCAAGTCTTTGTTTAGTAAATCAAATATTGTAGGATCCGAAGTAAGGTTTTTTATCAAATATAGCTGACCAGTCAGACGTTGTCCTGCCAATATTTCAATATTTTCAGTTGTTTCTTTGGGGTTTCCTAATTAACTTTTTTCCTAAATTACCTCAGTAGTGAGGATAACAAAACAAAAACAAAAACCTTCCAAATCGGTCGAGCCATTTTAGAGTTCTTGCGTGACGAATGCGCGGCAATTGATTTTTATATAATTTAGATTATGTTTACAAATATTGCAAATAGGTCGTAAATATGTTCTGTTCATAATTATAATATTTTTTTTTTATATTTCAGAACTACCTACCTTTTTCTGATCCCTATATTTACACTGTCTCTGACTGACTGACTGACAAAAGTAAAAAAGAAAAGTATGTTTTTACTAATAGTTAATTTTCCTATTTCCTGTTTTTTTTTTTTTGTACTGCTTCAAATTTGTATAAAACGTCCATGTTTGCAATGAAAATGTATCATACTGACCTCCCAAGGCGAGATTCCTTGTTCACAATTCATCAGCTCGGCCCCATTGGTGACAATCTTGGAGCCAACAACTATTTTACCTTGGCACACTAGTTGGGCCAACATTTTGTCAATGCTTGCTTTTAGGCAGTACCAGCCGTCTGTTAGAAGTAGTTCTAGGTTGTTTGTGGTTGTGGCACTGGAAAAAAAAAGTTTTAAGTTGAACCCTTTTTACTTCAGTGGCCGAATTAGGTTATAGTTTGACCGAGACCGGTGTACCGCGCCTTAGGAATGCGGTGGGCAGCGTTGACGAATGAGCGGTGGGACGCCGTGAGCGTTGATGAATGAGCGGCCTGCACTGCCCCTGTCTCGCCACGCACATACCTAAGACGCGGTACAGCGGTTTAGTAGTACTTCGCAGAAGAGATCATTCATTAAGAGTACCAAGATGATTGGCAACACTAAACTGCATTCTCAATATAGTTTTTTTTGTGATTTCTGAAAAGTGACTTTAATGCCTGCACATAAAGATTAGTTTCCACTGCAACTTTAATTTTATGACCTTTTCAATAATAATTATCACTCTGAAGTCATCTTAATTTGCACATTTATAAAGTTGATATTAAATTACACATTATTTGTTGTACATACCTGGGAACACCAACGCCATCCACATAAATCCCAGCAACACACAAAACTAAAGTTTTAGAAGCAACATCATCTTTTTCCAAAATCTTTCTTAAAGCTGATCTTTGGGCATCATATAATTCCTTGTCATATCTATATTTAAGCTGATCTATGACATTTCTTGCACTCACTAATGGCGATTTAAATTTTATCTCGTAAGATATCAGTTTCCATAATATTAGTTTTAAATGGTTATCTACCCAGTCAGGAGGTATTAACTTACTGTTAACGGAATTTACGAATAATTCTTTTAGTAACTGCATTTTTATATTTCCATTTGTCAACTCGTTTCTGCTTTCATGTAACTCGAATTGTAGCAAATCGTCGAATGTGAATTTTAGCAAATATGGATCGTTTTTTTCGCTGTAATTTTTCGTAAATTCTGCTAAATCGTTTAGCGTATATTTCTTATTTTTCTTGTAATTCTCTGTGAATGTTAGTTTTTTTGTATCTTGTGTAGCTTTCATTATATCTTTTTGTTTCTTTACTGTTACAGGTAGTATTTGAGAATATGGAGTTTCGAATTTCTTCCTTTTTTTTGCTCTGGGACATGATAATATTGGACTTCCAGATCTTTTGGATTTTATTGGGGTATCATGAAAATCCTCTGTATGTAAACTCTCTTCAAAATTATTTAGGACTTGTGTATCAATAATATTAGCAACACTAACTTCGTTGATCACTTTATCTTTCTTGTTATTTGTTATATCTTTATTAGAGTCATCTATTTCAGAAAATCGTCTTTTAGATCTTGCTACAGCTTCTTCAGAAACTTTAACATCACGATTGCAACCGGTTTTGAATCCAAACTTAATTTTCGTAACTTTATTCTCATCATTTTGTAATACATTTTCATTAGTATCGATATTATGAAACATTTGTCTGCTTTTAGCTAAGGCATCTTCAGATATTTTAACTTTTTTATTACTAGCAGTTTGAAAACCTTGAAAACCACTTCTTTTAATAATATCTTCAAATAATTTCTTAGTTTCAATCAAAGCCTTTTGAGAAACTTCAACCTCTCCGTCATTTCCTGTTTCAAATCCATGAAATTCTGGTTCAGGGTCATCTTGAATTGTTTCTATACCTTGGAAAAGTTTTCTACTTCTAGCTAGCGCTTCTTCAGATACCTTCACAGGTTTTTCATTTGCTGTTTGAAATCCTATGAAGACTGGACTTGATTTACCATTTATAGGTAAATCATCTATGTTAAAATCTTCAGCATCCTTATTAATTCCTATGTTAACATGTAAAGGTTCTTGAACTGCGTCTAAAACGTCTTTTCCTTTATTTTCAATATTCGAATCTTGATTCACACCAATATCTTGAAAGATTTTTCTGCTTTTAATCAAAGCCTCGTCTGATACTGTAACTTCTTTATTACTTGCTGTTTGAAAACCTTGAAACTTAGGTACTGCACTACCGGGCATTTTAAAATCATTATTTCTAGTTTTCACAGAACCTGTTTCATTGCTATTTTTAGGCTCCATGTCCTCAATTTCAATGTCTGGGTAATCGTCTTTAACTTTTTCGGGTAATTCGAATTCTGTTGAGTTTATATTATTGAATAGATGTTTTGACTTAGCTAAAGCTATTTCTGATACTTTTATAACTTTATTATTTGCAGTTTTAAAACCTATGAAACTCTTTGTACTTGTTATAGTTTGAATAGACTCTTTTAGGTCAGGATATGGACTATTTCCATCTGTATCTTGTAATTTTTTCTCAGTTTTCTTTGTGCATGCAAAATCATTGGAGTCTAAATCTTTGAACATATTTTTAGTTTTAGCTAAAGATTCATCGGAAATATTGATCTTCTTATTATTTGCTGTTTTAAAACAACCAAAACTTGCTTTACTAGTTGAAGGCTGATTGATATCCATTATTTCAGATTCTTTGTTTTTGTTTTCGGAAAAACCCGCTCCCTCTAAGTTTTTATTTACTTTTTCTGGAAACATAAAATCTGTTGCATCAACTTCTTTGAAAATATTCTTAGACTTACCTAGAGATTCTTTCGAAATTGCAATTTTTTTGTTATTAGCTGTTTTAAAGCCTATAAAACTTGTTTTACTTGTAGAGCAGTGATTAATATCGTCTGCTTCTTGTAGAATCGTCTTAACACCAATTTTTATTATATCTTCTACTGATTCAACTGCATTCAAGCCTTTATCACCTTTGTCTGGAAATTTGAAGTCAGTAGCGTCGATATCTTTAAATATATTCTTCGTTTTAGCCAAGGCTTCTTCAGTTACTTTAATTTTCTTATTATTTGCTGTCATAAAACTAGCAAAAGATGCTTTATTCGTCGAAGACATATTCAAATCTATCATTCCAAAATCGTGAGTTCTCTTATCATGATCTTCTTCAATGTTTTTACTATGCTTTGAAGGATATTTAAAACCATCTGAATCTAAATCATTAAAAATATCCTTTGTTTCAGCTAAAGCACTGTCAGATATTTTAATTTCTCTGTTATAAGCTGTTTTGAAGCCTTTAAAAATAGGTTTAATAAATGTAGTTTCTGGGGCCTTTGTTTCAGCTTCAATAATCTTTTCATTATCCATTTTCTTGCCTTTATCAGGCAATTTAAAATCAGCAGAGTCAATATCTTTGAAAATGTTTTTAGTTTCAGACAAAGCAGCATCAGATATTTTAACATTTTTATTACTTGCAGTTTTAAAACCTACAAAGCTTGTAGAAGGCAGATTAAAATTTATTAATTCTTCAGATTTTTCTGGGTATATTTTAGTTGGATCTGTGTTCTTTTTTGTAGGCAACATAAACTCTGCTGAATCAATATCTTCAAAAATCTTCTTAGTTTTAGCTAGAGCATCTTTAGATACATTTATTTCTCTATTATTTGCCGTTTTGAAACCTACAAAAGTCATCTTACTAGTTGAAGGTAGGATATAAACATTTTCTTCATTAATGTTTTCTTGTTCATCTTTATTATTTTTATTTGGAAATTCAGTTTTATCTATATCTTTGAAAATATTGTGTACCTTAACTAAAGCCTTATCTGAAATCTTGATATTTTTATTATCAGCAGTTTTAAAGCCGACAAAACCTGCCTTACTTGTGGAAGGCTGTTCAAAATCAATCAAATCCGGATATTCTTTATCAATGCTTTGGCTTGATTTATTCGGTAATTCTGTTGAACCTAAATCTTGGAATATGTTTTTAGTTTTAGCGAGTGCTTCTTTGGAAATATTTATATTCTTATTACTGGCTGTCTTGAATCCTCCTAAGTTTATATCACTTGACTTTGGATCTTCAATTTTTTTTGGGAGAGCATTTTCTTCAATTTCAGTCTCTCCAATATTAACTTCAGTCAGATCTTCATCAAAATTAATGTCCTTAATAACATCCTTAATTTTTGCAGTTTCAGATATTTCTATATCTTTATTGCTAGTAGTTTGAAACCTGATATTGACCATATTATTGTGCGGTTCTTTATCTTCTTTTAAAGACATTTCTATATTTTCAAATTCTTGTATTATTTCATCATCTATATTTTGGATATCTTCATCAACAAGATTTTTATTTTCGCCTCTGTCTAATTCAATCTGTTCTTCTACATTCTCTTCCTCAATTTGTGTATCAAAATTGTCATTTAAATCAATATCTTGAAAAACTTTTTTACACCTGGCTAATGCTTTCTGAGATAGCTTTATTTCTTTTTGACTGGCTGTCATGAAACCTTCAAAATTGCTTGTCCTAGCTTGTATATTATCAGGTTTATCAGTTGCATTCCCCTCAAATTGTAAACCAGATTTTTTCTCAAGTTCTTGAGCTAAATTGAACTCTGTTTCTTCATTAACAAGGTCCATCTTAGCTTGAGTCTCATCATTTTCCGCTTTATACTTCACGTTACTATCACAATGATTAACCAAATCGGTCACCGTCATTTCCCCACTTAATATACTCTTAGCTTGAGCGAAAGACTCGGTGAAAATCTGAATAGATTTATTACTAGCAGTTTGAAAACCAACATACATAGTCTTGTCTAAAACATCAGATTGGTCGTAAAAAGAGGTTTCTAATGCACATGTAAATGGTACATCTTGGTAGCTTTTATGTGCTAAGTAATTATCTTCTTCGTCACTACTAAATAATATTTCGTCTTTCAAAATTTCACTTTCTGGTTTAACTTGTATACACTTTGAGTCTTCGTTCATTATTTTGTTTATTAAGTCTTCAGATGTCTTTTTATCTAATTCAATAAATTCTAGGTCTGTATCTAGATTTGCATCTTTGACTATATGTGTTTTAAATTCAGTTTTAGGACTATGTGCTTCTTTTAAATATTTATTTGGTAGTACAGGACTTGGTTGTATATCTCTATCATTTAGTAGTATTTCCTCATCAATTTTAAAACATAGTTCCTTATCTAAAATCTGAGAATTAATAAGTCGTTTTACAGTTTTCATATCAAGATTTTCGAACTGTTCAAACTTTTCTAGGTCAAAAACTAATGGAGAAGGAGTCTTTGATCTGATTTTAACGTTTTTGTGCATAATTATAGGACTTAGTGGTCTTTCTATTGACTTATCTATGTCAATGTCTTCTTCAATTTCTATGCAATCATGAAATATCTGGCTATAGTGGTCTATTTGTGTATTTTCATCGTTTTTACTGCCTTGACTGTTGCTGCCAGATTCTCTGTCCATAACATTATTACTGCACATTATAGGAGAAATAAGACTTATGGAATTTTCTGCTTCCATATTATTCTTTATCCTATTTACACTTTTTACTGCTTTTGTTATATTTTCATGAATTTTATTCATACTTTCTTTATCACTTATAGCTTCTACATTTTTAGCAACTTTGTTACTATCCACAGTTATTTTCTCATTCTCTTCTTTACATACATTTTCATCAATGTTTTCATCATGTTCTAAACTATGTTTCTCTGTATGATGAATAAAAGTAGTTTCAAACTCCTGCGTCATTCCTTTGTGAACATCAATAATCTCTGCATCTTCTATAATGTTTATGAGCTGCGTGTCCGACACACACTGGGTGTCGAATTTTGTTGTTGTTTTGGGCACCTTGAGGAGAGCATTGAAATTAAATTACTTATTAAAGTCGTCCGTTCTCAAGTGGGATTTATGAGAGAAATATGACATAATAAAGACTTACTTAGGAGATTAAAAGGAGTGGTATTTGCCAAGCAGTGAGATGTAACATGTTGAATAGAATAATATTTACTTTTACTATGGAGCATAAAGAATGATAATTATGTAACCAGCTGACAAAAAGTGTTTACAACTTATCTGAGGTGACTGATGTTTGTCACTAATGGCAAAATGAGCTCTATTATGATTTTACTCCTTTTCAAACTGGAACACACAATGCAGTGAGCGTTCCCATTTCACTTACAGGTAAAAATGTAGATAGCAGGCCTATTGAAATTTACCAGTTACTTGGCATGTCTTAAAGACATGCCAAGTAACTGGCAAATATGTCTAAATAAAGCTAAAAGTATTGCTCATGTTGGGGTTTATTTATAAATGTTGCGGAATAGTGTAATGTAATGAGTAGCAACTGTATAACCATACATTTTTGACATTTGAATGTTACTTTAACTTTATGTAACGTTTATAAATATACCCCAATATTTTTCTGGTAAATGAAAAGCATAAGTAGAAAGTGTCATACAGATATTAATAAAAAAATAACAAATTTACCTCATCATACACCGGCAAGTTATTTACACTTAAAAAATTAGATTTCTTATA
The DNA here is from genome assembly GCA_963853775.1 of Xanthia togata. Taxonomy (NCBI): domain Eukaryota; kingdom Metazoa; phylum Arthropoda; class Insecta; order Lepidoptera; family Noctuidae; genus Xanthia; species Xanthia togata. Next base: position 3,593,045 of record OY970817.1, on the reverse strand, counting down.
CTTTTGCAAGTCCTTTGCTGTATTCTTATCACTTTTCAATGAATCTGCAACTTGAATTGCTTTTAGCTGCATAGACACACTTGAGATCACATCTTGTGGCTTCAAAGTATGTTTGTTTTGTTTTTTTTTATCACTGTAAAGGCCTGTATTGTTTTTCTTCAAAATAAACTCAAACTTTTGGAAAGGGTCACTCATCGTCCTTTGTGTACAAACTGATGTTACCTATTATTGAATTTCTTTTCAAGTTCGTAATATTTTATAGTGTAGAATGGTATTGTTAATACATTTTAACAATAATGAATAAATACACAAGGTTTTAATAATAGTTTTAGCGCGAAATTCGATAAAAACATTTCTATTTACGTCCACCGAATTTGACAGATATAATATAATACACTTACCTCATTTTACCGTCCATTATACGCAAACTTTAATTGAATTAAACCACGAATTAAACAGTTGTGTAATAAACCAAAAGTAAATGGTCTTAAATGGATTTTATGCACTTTACTTCTCTCAAATTACATTACTCACTCATTTAATCTGTGAGTTTGACCGCGTTAGCTAATAAAGGTTACGTATAATGAATCTCATTAGTAAAAACGTTCTAAAACATGACGAGTACGATTACAAAAAGAAGAAAAACTAATAAAAGAACAGATATGTAGTTTGCCCTGTTTTTTAAATTTTTTGAACCTTTAAAATAGATGTGGCTATATTTCAAGGGTCATTTACCTACCAAAAATGTAAATTATAATCAAAGACACCTTTTTCCAGCGTTACTTTGATTTTTTTTTATCTGTGTCTAATCGTAGTTTCAGAACGCACGTCAAGCCCCGCTACGGCGTTTGTAGCTTTGTGAAAATATAGCGATAAAAGGTATTTATCGACAAATACTGTGAATTATACATACAAAATTCCAGCATTTGCATTCTCTCCACCAAAAATGGTAAGTAAAGATATATTTCCGCTGTATTTTGTTAGTGAAAATGGCGGGTAAATATAGGTTACTTTTTGCAGTCCCACACGATTTTGTTGGTGCAACCGGGCCCCAGGCCTGAGACGAGGACGTATTCCGACTACGAGAGCGTCAATGACTGCATGGAGGGAGTCTGTAAAATATACGAGGAACATCTAAAGAGACGGAATCCAAACACACCAACTATTACTTACGATATATCCCAATTATTCGATTTTATCGATCAGGTAAGCAATTTACTTAATGTATTTACGTAAATAAACTTTTAAAAGGTCATCTATAAAGAATCCTTACCGATGGCGCCATGTCGATATTCTTACCAATTCTAGTCAGTAAACCAAAATGCTTAGCATAGCATTCTCTATAAAGAGTCAGATTACTGATAAATATTGTTACTAAGCTTGGTATAATATTCCAAGAGCTCTTATTTAGAATCTTGTCCAGTTTTCTTGGTATTCCAAGTCCCTGAAGCACTCCAAAGCCTAAATTTAGACTCAAGATCTCAAGTGTGTTCCTATACCATAGAAAAACACATAATACTAATACTTAGTATTAAAAAAAAAATACAGTAAAAAATATATACATTGTTTTGTCTTTGAATACTGATTGTTTATTCGGGTTTACTACAAATCATGGTGTAGAAAGTATAATAAAATACTAATTTTCTTGTTGTTATTTCGGCGATGTATCTGGCCAAAAACAATCAACGAAGTCTTTGAAATAGAATGATTTTATTTTCTGTAAATAGGTTTGTACGTAAATTATATTTAAAAAAAAAACTGCCTAGTGTGTGTGGGACCATGCGCAATGAAGGGTTCCATAGTTGGGATGAATTAATTTTATCCTAAGAACAAACTTAACATTATAGTAGAAAAACTGCAAAATTAAGTTGGTTGATTATTACTTGTTAACCTGTAAAGCCTACTTAGCTGTGATAGTTTTCCTTTTAACTTCGTTATATATACTACTGCTGTGATTTTTTTCACAAATCCAAGTATAACCATTTAGCTGGCAGGGACAACACATGACTAATGAAAATTAGCACTTTAATCATTGATATACTAAAAAACCCAAGACAACATAGGGGTCACAAACAGTCCGCTCTGCAGAGCCTGCATGGAGGACGACGAGACAGCAGCTCATGTGCTGTTAAACTGCCCGGTGGTCGCCACTTACAGGGCAAAGTACTTCGGTAACCCAGGTACCCTACGCGAGATTGCCAATAATACCAAGGCGTTGCTGGCATTCTTTGAGGAGCTGGGGTGGATCGAATAACCGATTTTTTCCCACCTGTACGCAAAATACACGCTTTGACGTGGAGTTGCGGAAACCAGCCCGTATTACCTATTACCGTATTACCTATTACCTAAACCCAAGACAAACACTCAGTATCTCAAAACATCTGCAAAAAATACTATTTGAAATGAGCGCACAATTGAAAATTGTATCACGTTGTTCGCATCACTGACACAAGTTAAAAATGCCGAAGTATTGCTTGAAAAATTGTTAAAATATTACATCTAAAACGTTAAAAAGGTATGGGATATTGTACTTTCCATAAGTAAAAGAATTAATTGATTTGTTTTTGTTGTTTAAATGACGAAATATAGGGAGAAATTGGTACTTTGATTTAATTTGTCTTAAAACTTCACCCAAGCAATGGTCCAATATAATACGGCTAATTCAGCATAAGAACAATGCATTGCAACCTACTTTTAATTGAACAGTGGAGTCGATTTTTTTTTGTATAATGTTTATTTTTATTTTTAGTATGCTTATTATGAAAAACTTTTGAACTTTTTCGTATTTAGTTTTAAATTAATATTTATATAATTAAATTTAGTTTATAATAGACTTCCAGAAGTAGAAGAGGTCCTCAACTCGAAGATTTTTAAATGTTTTGATTATCGCTTACTTATTTTAGTTTCGACAACAACAATATCTATTATTATAAAAGTATAAATATTTGTTTAGAACACTCATATATAAATTTTAAAAACTTAAAATACAAAGTCAATGTATAAAAAAATAAAAGTATAAAAATATAAGTATTCGACTCCACTTCATGCCTTTCCTACCGGCAAACTACGGTCATAAAATCTTATCGCTATGTAAACATTGCTTTGTAAAAACAGAGATCTGAGAGGAGCTCGTGGCTAAGTAGTAACTGCCGCACGGATCGATCCTTCAGGTTAAGCTACGCTTGCCGGGGTTGGTCTGTGGATGGGTGACCATCTTTACATACCGAGACTCCTCCTTGCCTCGGAAAGCACGTTAAGCCGTTGGTCCCGGTTGTCATTTGTGGATCTTTGACAGTCGTTACGGGTCGTCAGAAGCCTGAAAGTCTGACAACCAGTCTTACCAAGGGGTATCGTATTACCCAATTACTGGGTTGGGGAGGTCAGATAGGCAGTCGCTCCATGTAAAATACTGGTATTCAGCTGCATCCGGTTAGACTGGAAGCCGACCCCAATATAGTTGGGAAAAGGCTAGGCAGATTGCTTTGTAAAAACAACTTTAAAACATGCACGTAAGGTTGAATTTCCAAAAAAGTGTGTATATTAATCATGACTATAACTAAGTACTTGTGTATAGTTGGAGACAGTTTTGAGTGTTAATTTTGTTCGAGACTGTGCATCTTGGGCTTTTTGTATATCAATGTCGGTGGTGATCCATGCGTCATATTCGTGAACGGGCGCCATCAGTAGGGACTGGTCATCTCTTATCTGCCACGGCTTATTTTAATTTTTGAATTGTTTTTATATTTTAATTACGGACGCTTTTTACGTGCACGTCTTTCTACATTGTTCTCAGATGTATAATTTCAACATGAATGATGTAACCAATATTTTGTAAGACTATTATGATTTAAAAGAGTGTCCGTAGAGTTTCTTGCCCGTTCTTCTCCATAGGAACTTACGCCTTGGAATGGGCAACTAGCTTCATATTTCTGACTGACTGACCCCTTGACAATTCAAAAGTGCCTGTAAATGGTTTAATTGAAATAAATACTTTGAGTTTGAGTTTTTTGAATGACTTTAAAGCTTAAAATTAGGCAAACGGATTCCTGAATTGCTAAATAGTTTTCACTCACCTGCAATATTTTTAAACGACCTTTCCAATGACACCATGGGATAGACGAGTTTTTTTTTTTTCTTTAATTTATTTTACCACTTTGTCGGCGTGATTAATATGTATACCCATCCCATATTCACCTAGCTATACCCATACAGTTTTCTAGTACTAACAGTCTCTGAGCTAAGCCGCGGACAGACAGACAAACGGGCATGGTGAAACAATAAAGGTTCCTTGTTTACTACAAGATGAGGTCGGCGTTTCCTATCTGAGAAGAAACCCAAAAAAAACTTCCCGAGGTCACAGTCTCTTTTAAAATCCAGACATAATCTTGGTCAGATCATGTGAAGACAATGTACATTGGTGTCTGAAAATGGTCTTTTAAGGAAAGACCCACCTTTGTTTTAGGCTGTGTTGTCTTTTATAATTGATTTACTAGCTGCGCCCCGCGGTTTCACCCGCATAAGTCTCGATCCCGTGGGAATATTGGAATAAAAAGTCTCCCTATGTCCTAGCCCAGGTCATGCTCTACCCATGTGCCAAATTTCAACCAAATTCGTTCAGGCGTTTTAGTTTGAAAGCGTAACAAACAAACTCAATTTTGCATTTATAATATTAATAACTAGCTTTTGTCTGCGGCTACGCCCACTTAAAGGTCGGAAAATATCCCACAGGAATGTACTATCAGGATTTAGAGTATCCTGTGTCCTAACCCAGGTCTATCCGTATGCCTTTCATCTAAATCCGTTCAGCTGTTACGGCATGAAATTGTAACAGGCAGATAATAAATCTGTTTTAGGGTCCCGTACCTCAAAATGAAAAATTGAAACTTTTAAAGGATGACTTCGTTGTCTGTCAAGACCCTTTTTCTCAGGAACGCGTGGGGAGGCATCAAGTTGAAATAGGTATCAAAAACTTAGATCTGCTTGGGGTTTCAACAAAAAATCAAACTTCCAAATCAAAATGGTCATTTATGCCGCATATTTTGGCAAACTCTCGCAAATAAACCAAAGCCTATTTCATATGATCAAGTAAAGACGAATATTCGAAAATTGGTAATTTATATATAAATTAACTGTAACTATTTTCATTTATTAATTTTTTTTATAAGTTCAGTTATACAGTTTTTTTAAATAATCTACGCCCCACAAAACCGTAGTAGTGGTTTGACCGTGGGGCCTTGCTGGCGAGTCTAAATACACTAACTTAAGACTTACATTATGTAGCACTTTATCATTATTCAAATTAAAAATATTTTTAATTTATCTTTAAAAACCGTTAAACTTAAGACCTAGGTAGGTAGCACTTTAACAATATTATATTCAAACTATTTATAACTACTAACTATTCAAATTTATTTTTAAAACCCGCTATACCATTTTTTTTTTTTTTTGTGTGGGAAATCATCTAATGACGTCTCCCGCTCTGGGTGGGCGTGTCAGACTCTTACTGACTAAAACCCACCCGTGTTCCTTCTGTTGCCTGTGCAATGCCAGGGGGCCACGGTATCCCTTTCGGACTTTCCCGCAAAACCCGCTATACCTAAGACAGGTAGGTAGCACTTACGATACTACACGATTTTGACTTCTATTGCGTTGGTGGCATGACAAATGACAGCTGCAGTAAACAGTTGGTAACCACTTTTTGCTTTCAATGTAATCCTTATGGCCTACGGTATAGAAGTCAAAATCTGTTGAATGGACTGTAAAAAAGGTTAATTTAAATGTCTAATTTTATTTCAAATGGAGTATAGCTTCATATTTCTGACTGACAGACTCCTTGACAATTCAAAAGTGCCTCGAAATAGCTTCAGTCAACAACGTTTCCACTGCTGGGACATAAATCATTTTTTTTCTAACTGAACAGACAGCTGTGCTGCTGGGGAGTTTGTTGCGCCACTTCTTCTTCCCAGCAAAAGCACTAGGAAGTGGTGAAGGGTGGGCGTTTTGGGGGACTGTCTTTGTAACTTTGTCGTTCTAAAAGTGCTGATTCTCAGCCTAGTTTGAATAAATGACATTTGAATTTTAACACAGGCCATTCTGTGAGACGGAGTGGGCTGACCATACGGCCCCAGTGCGGGCTGGTAGATGTCACATGTCTTCGGATTTTTTATTCTTGGACATGCTGGTTTCCTCACGATGTTTTCCTTCACCGTTTTGAGAGCAGTGGTGATGAAATGATTTACATAAAAACACGCGTGCCTGAGTTCGACCCCATGACCGACAACTCGGAAGTCGGGGGGCTACCACTGGGCCACCACTGTTCTCGTTGTAAATAAGAACAGTGCAATTGAAATAATTGCTTTGAGTTTGCGATTATTATGGGTAGATAAGAAGAATACTTACACCTTTAACGGTGCCCACTATTTTATCAAGTATTAGTATTCTTTAAACATTTTTTATTATTAATATTCAAGTACTTATGTATCTATTTTATTTACCTACGTCCGTGTGTCACTGCGGGGTGCCAACTGAAAACCAGCGCTGGGTGTCTGACGCCCAGCAACTGCTGAGATACCCATCTCAGATACCCCAGACCCTTTCGGTATGGGCACGCTCACCAAAATTTTTCTGCAATTTTATTGTTATGTTTTTTGTTCTCTTTTTTATGTGTTCGTTGTGTTGTATGTGTCGAATTAAAAAATAAATGAAAAAAACATGAAAACTCAAAATTGAGTTAATTCATATTACAAATATGAAAATAACTGTAATTATCTGTTACTGCCCAACGGATTTCAATAACAATTGGCACACAGGCCAATTGACCAATACCTAGGTTAGGAATTTAAGACATAGGATACTTTTTATCCTGGTTGTACGTTCCCATGGGATAATTTCGATGTAGATGAAAAGCAAAAGCTAGTTGCTATAAAATCTGCCATTGGTCCAATGAGGGTTTTCTGAAATGACGCTCAGTAGGTGGCAGCACTGCGACGTCAGGTCCGGGCGCCTGTCAAAACTGTGAAAGCATCTATAATTTCTTTAATCGTGACTGAATGACGAACGAATAAATGAAACGGATGATGAACGTCATCATATATTTTATATTCATCGTCGAAATGGAAGACCTCTTGTCAACCCAACTGGTGGCGTGAACTTTCATGAAAACCTTGTCTAGCTAGTCAACATATTAGGTACTTATGTCTGTTCTAGGAAATAAGTCTCAATTAGAGACTTCAGGTCCGGGCAGCTGTCGAAAGTGTCAAGGCATCTATAATTTCTTTAGTCGTGACTGAATGACGAACAAATGATGAACGTCATCATATATTTTATATTCATTGTCGAAATGGGAAACCTCTTGCCAAGTGGGGCCAACTGGTGGCGTGAATTTTCACGAAAAAACTTATTATCTGGACAATAATATCCTAAAAAATCTCCTCTTTTGATTCCAGCTGGCAGACCTAAGTTGTCTAGTCTACCAGAAATCAACAAACACATACGCACCATACAACAAAGATTGGATAAAGGAGAAGATATATGTTCTGCTACGCCAAGCAGCAGGTCAAGGGGATTGAGTTATGTAATAAGTATGCGGAGTAGTGAATGTATGGAGTTGTTATGTATAGGTAAATTTGTTGAACAATATGTATAAGGCACTGCGTTGATGAAAGAGTAACGCAGAGCAGAGGATTTTTTTGTGACATACACACATACAAAAACTCATGCCTAAGGCTTCGTGCAGACTAGCGCGACGCGACACCGGTTATTGTTATACCGTGAAATTTTCTTAGAAATTGTATTGTTCGAGTCGCGTCGCGCTGGTCTGTACGAGCCTTTATTCCAATGAGGGTTGGCAGAGACTAAAGAACACGATCTGCTACAGTTCATACATACTCCTTTTGCTATATTTCTGAAGAATATGACCAATAAGGTCACTATTATGTCCTTCTAGGGCATCCCCCGTTACAAATTAAAACTTATTATCAGTGTTTTAAAGTAAAAAACAAAAGCCACTAATTAAGAGTTGAAGTTGATTCAAACAGCCAATGACTTTGTTTGTAAAAATTTATTGTTGTTGCATAATACACTTTATTATAGTGTCGTTAAGGTGCAAACAAGACCTAAGGAGCTATTGATGTTCATGCAACTTTGCCCTTTATGACATTTAAAAATTGGTACAATCATTACCTATATTTTGAATGCTCAACCATTACTGTAGCATTAGAAGTTTCATATTATTAGCTACTGAGATCTTCCAATATTTTGGTGGTCAGCAAATATTGAACTTGCCACTAAAGATACGGTTTACTAGAAGACCGGCCGCTACATAACGGCTGTCATGATAATGACGGCAACGGAGTTTGACTTTTGACGATGTCAAAAAACGCTCTCTTGGAAAACACACCAACTGACTTTCATAACGTTTCAGTGACGTCATTCGCCGGTAAATTGCGGACGCTATGTAGCCACCTCGTCTAGGAAACCGTAGCTTAGCGAAAAGACGTTCATGTCAATATGAAGTGTATTATTCAATGTTATTACCAATCGTTTGCTCTGCGTTTCTCTTGCAATTCGCGTCAAATAACTTTGCTGCCCTGAAGTTAGGTTGCGCATGCGCGCTGGTATGCGCGCTACTGTTTTATAAGTAAGATTGACTAGTGCGCAGTCATTTGTAGCATACTTCAGAGCGGCAACGTTATTTGACGAGAACTGTATGTCTTTGCAGGGCCTTAAGTCAGTGTTCATTCAATGACATTTCAGCCCTTTTACCGAATGGTGTATTTGGTGGAAAATGTGCAAAACTCCATGTGCTTACCACTCCAAAATTAAGTAGGATGGTGATACTTGAAGACAATGTGTCTTAAATTAAGTTACAGACCTACCATTTAGGGGGATGCGTTAAGGCAGGCCGAAAATTAAAATTTTCTTTAATTTATTACTTTATTTATAAATAATATACTTTTGTACACCAGAAAATACGTAGCAAAAACTAAAATTTAACACTACAAAACATACAAGGGGCGGCCTTATCGGTCGTTTGTTACAGACCTGCAAATAATGGCTTATTGGCGATTCGCACGTAGTTAAATTATTTATAGGCGAATCGATTTCTGGATTTATCAATTCGCCTACAAATAAATCGCTTCATGAAAACAAAATATTATTTAAAAGCGTCGATTCGTCACCAATAAATAAGCCGAAATAACATAAGAAAATTTGAATTTTATGGGCTATCTTGGCGCTTTCGCCTTAACTGAAGTAGCTTTGCTGTGCGGGAGGAGTTTTCGAGTTTTAGAGGAGTTTTAGGCCCGTCAGTGGGCGAATAAGCCTAGGTTCGTACGGGTGACTTTATCTCGTACTGGATTTTCAAATCTCTGTGTTGAGTCGAGCATTGAGAATCCATCAAAATGCATCTCAGCGCGACAAAAAATACACTGTTGTATTTTTAACTCTCAGCGGTAAGCAGTGCGTAGAAAATCCAGTGCGCGATAAAAATTCGCCTCTTGGTTCGAAGGCTTACTGAGCTTTCGCGATACGACAAGCCTCTTGCACCGCCCGGATACCTCAGGCACCGTCTCAGTTAGCGGTAGGCTTGTAAAGTCCGATTCAAACATAATGGAGACTCGGAATTGCGCGACACGCTGCGCAGTACCCCACCCCTTACCCCCGCTGACACGTGAATTCGTTACTGCGTAGCGACTCGCCTCATGTTCTGAGCCGCCATTAAGTTTGAATCGGAGTGTAGTACTGTTCCTTTTAGCATGATGGTTAATTAATGTCAACTCGCAGACATACTAGGTATTATTGATTTTTAATGATGATTAAATAACAAAAAAAAAGGATGTGACATAAAACAAGTTTAAACTTGACTACATTTTTGGTTTTTACAAATATTAAAGGTTGACTGGGACCGCTGTTCCGCGACTTATGCAGGTCCGCGGCGAGACGGGGGGCAGTGCAGGCCGCTCATTCGTCAATGCTTACGGCGCGGGGCGTTCCGCCCGCTGTTCATTACTAAGGCGCGGAACTGCGGTCCCGGTCAAACTATAGTCTGAATAACACGTTGCCTTTAAGTATCACCACTTTGTAAAATATAATTATCTAGAACTATGTTTTCATTAAATTTTTCGTTGGAATTTAACAAGACTATTTCTTTTTGTCAAATATTGAATAACTAATATGACACATTGTCAGAAAATGTTGTTTAAAACTGATCCGATTTTCACGCACAGTGTTTACTACACATGATCAGAAATTTGACAGACGATCAGAAAGTTTCTGATTAGTTTGTGTGCAAATAATAAATATAATAAGAATTCTCGTCCATTCTCACCTTCACTAAGTATTGGTCAATTGTAAAATAATATTACTTTTGTTTATAAAATTGTGCATGTACTTGAATATTTTTCTGTTAAGGTCTCATAAAATTTTCAAAGCTATCGTTAAGAATTAGACAAATGATCACATATATTCAGATATATAAGGGTGGAGACAGACTGAACAGCGGTCTTCCGTAATTTTGGTGATGAAAACCTTTATTGCGCATGTTAATCGTTACTCGCTGTTGTAAATCCTTTTAATGTATGGAAAAATTAAGTAGGTAATCCATCAGTTACGTCCGAACTAGCGAGCAAAACATCTTGAGTTCACTCAGCTGTGGCACTATTGACGAGAACCTACTCCTAGCAAAGACATATTTAGTTAGCATAATTTGTTGTTCACTGTAAATAGTAATTATTTGCCATTTCTTTTCTTAGTTCGCCATTTTTAATAAGTGTGTCTTAACCCTAAACTGATCAGAATACTACAAGCGATCAGTAAATGGATAAGTGATCAGAAGTTTTTGTTTTAGACGAATTAAAAAGTTTATATCAGTGTGTGATTATTTTTTTGTTAAATTGTAAGTGTACAATGTGTGTAAGGCATCTTTACTTCCTCATTTTGTTGCTCCTAGATTGTTTAAGATACTAAATAAGTACCTTATAAGAGTAAAATACCAACTTGGCAATAACATTTTTAATTGTTTTATTTATTTAAACACCCCTATTACAGTACGTGGAATATGGCCACAGAATAGTACAGAAGGCGCACTCCGCATTTCAGGTGTGAAGCTTCACACCATAAAAAAACAAGTACGCGGCGGGCCCGTCTTGTCGGGCCAATTCAATGAGCGTAACGTAGTCAGAAAATATAAGACATTTCGTACACAAGGCTTCTTCTTCGATAGCCGACGTTTTTGGTCTCTAAGCGACTACCGAAATACAAATTCATAGAGGTTCGTACACAGGTCCGCGTCGCCGACTCATGAATTTGTATAGCAGTAATCATTGCTATACAAATTCGGAGTGCGCGACCAAAATCGTCGGCTATCGAAGATTTGCGTAGCCTTGTGTACGAAAGGCTTTAGTTACGAAAGAAAGGCAACTTCTAGGTGAATATAACTAGGTAATTAACGCTGCGCGACCTGAATTGCGCTTTATTGTGTCATTTTTATAGATTTTATTTTTATTTAGATGATTTTGCGGAGTAGCCATCTGTATTAATCTGTGATGCATATCGAGTTTTAGAAAAAGTTCGACTTCGCAAAGCGTCATCTCTTGTCAAGCTACGGTTTCCTAGAAGAGCGGTAACCTCCCCCGCATAACGTTCGCAATTTACCGGCGAATGATGTCACTGAAACGCTGTTTGAGAAAGTAAGTTTGTATGTTTTCTCTTATAGAGCGCTTTTGACAGCATAAACTCAAACCCCGCTGCGCAAAGATTTAAATCGCTATATGCCCTCACCGTACTTAGTCACGCGAAAAAAAGAGTCCATACTGAGAAGAGTGAGCTCTAACTTAAATAAATAGTTTCCATGACAATCAAGTCACTGCGTCATGGTGTCAGAGGCGTTAAAATGATACAGAAACGCGACTATCTTTTTATGCGAACCTAACGGTCCTTGCCGCTGCCATCATTTTCATGGCAGTCGTCCTGCGGCCTTTTTTGTGCAACTTGTGCAAGCAACGCTCTTCTAGGGCTGCGTTCCGAGTTATGTTGTAATCGATTTGAGATGTGTTAACACCCGCACGGAATTAGCATGAGCGCGATAACGATGTCCTGTGAATCGTCATAGATGACGTCCTATCATTCACCATCTTGCGGTAACACCGACCGACCGTGAGCGCTTTCACAAATGACAGTTGTGCTGTTTTGTTTTGAGTTACAACATATCTTTAAACTAACGTGGCATTTTCGAAATAGTACTTCTCTGGCTACAGTCGCCACCTAACCAAACAAGATGTAGAAATTTGTGGTGTACCTATAGAGAAAGAAATACTACATTTTATACACCTCAAATTTCTTCCAACCATCTTGTGCAAGGTTTGGGGTTATGTTATATGTTTTGAGGTTGAGCGTTCGAAATGTTGACAGCTCTCTGTCATAATCGTGATAACTAAATCGGAACTCGAAGTATTGATATGAGCGCTGTGAGCGATTATAGTATACGTCGGAATGCGGCCTAGGTCACCGTAGCTTCAGTCATAATTAGGTACCTACTAAGTGACAGTCTCTTCTTAAAGCGCAATATATTAAATTAATACCAAGATTTTATGCTTCACTCGTAAATATGTTAAGAATTTTATTTCAGATAGAATGCTTCCTCTTGACCTATCAACCTGTAACTTATTATAATTCAATTTTACAAGCAAACCTTTATGAGTCACTAAACTATGTAGCGCTGCATAAAATATTAGGATACTACTCAGTATCCGGCCATTTGATTGAGTATCCTGGAGTATCCAATAAAAAACACGCTTGAATCGACATAGTTATTTATTTAATAAACCTATTTACATATTTCTTATTATTTACAGTAAACCAGATGAAAACTAACAGCTATTAACAAAAACAAATATAATTAAACATTATACTGGAAAAAAGAAGCTCCTTCCTTCTTCATTATTTACTTTGCATTTTCAGCCAGTTCAGGATAGGTAAGTAATAACAGAGCCAGAGAAAAAGGTTATATTCCAAAGGTTAAAGGTTATAGCTCTATTCCTTCTCCTGCGGGTTAAGTGCGTAACACACTTACAATGGCAATGCCTTTCATTTTGACACAACAACATTCTTTGCGTTATTTACGTTTTTGAGCAGACGAATTATTCAAACCTATGAAGCAATGCATTAGTAATTTCTTTCAAAATCCTTCGAATTGTTGAAAGTGTTTGACGCAATTAGTGTGCTGGGTTCTCATCCAATCATGGCATTAGTAGTTTCCATTAAATTATGCAGCATCAAACCACTGACACAGGCTCTTGTAAAAATATTTTTTCAGTATAATGCTTACAATTACTTCTCCAAATATTATTTTCTACAGAATCTACAAATCTCTTACAAAAAATCAAATTCCTTTACAAGTAGTGAAACATTTCTAAATTAACCAGACATGACACGTCGCGCGTCATTTTATTGCTGACCGCATCCGTGTAAGCAGTACGGCAATATAATTCGCCTGAGCGGCCGCGCTTGAGACGGGGTTTTCTTAAAAAATAGACATTCAGGTAAAAAACATTGTATTCATCCGCATCTGATTACAATGGAAATTTTTATAATATCTTACGTGACGATATTGTCGTGACTTGGTGAAGTAAAATGTATGGAAAAATATGAAGACGCTTTTAAATTTCCGTCCACGATAACGTTATAACTTGCACGTATTTTTATTTATTTTATGAACGTGGACGTCTACGATAATATCGTGACCTTAGAAATGATAAAAGCAGACATTGAAAGCCAACCCGGAAACTGAGAAAAGGTCCACGAAATGTTTCATGAAAAAATACTATCAAAATAAAAACAAGTGTTTGACTCCTCTGATTACTGCCAATTCCAAAATGTAAAATTTCAAAAACTTTTGCTTCAAAATTTGCCTATTATATAATTAAATAATTTGGTTAAAAATCAGTTAGAATTACCTAAAACTTTCAGTAATTCGCAAGTCTTATATTTGTTTTAATTTCGTACATAACATTTTATTCTACCGTTTATATTTAGTGATAAATTTTATAATTATTTTCTAACAATTTTGATAATAGATGTGAGCAACGTCGAATATTGGGCATTAAACCTAGACGGATACTCCGTTGAATCGGCATTTGTTTAAACTTTTAAAGGACATTTTCACCACTGATCTGGTGATAAATAAAATATTCTTCTTTGGCCAAATATACCCAATACCCGACCAACAGTATTCAATCATGTAGAGTCGAATACCGAATAGCCAATCTCTATAAAACCTTTGAAAATATTATACATATTATGACTTTATTACTTTTAATTACAAAACTTGTCTAGAGGCGCAGTTGACAGACTATTTTCGTCAAAGAAAAACAGAATTTAGAAAACACACGACGTTATTAAAATTACTTCTCGCAGGCGGATAACAAAATACTGCAGTCAGCAATGCCCCATATATATTAATTACGATAAATATGAGGCCAACATAAATACTACACTCCCGGACTCCTAAATCGATACACCGTGCATATCTACGTGTAGGTATTGAGGTCTAAAACAACAACATATTTATCGAGTCAAAGTTCAACAAATGGTTTTGAAGCGAACATCATTTTGGTGTCACCATTGTTCCATATTTGAATTCATGAACATCTAAAATGTTACAGTCCTTTACAAAAAAATGCAATGTGGCTCGATTTAGGTATCCGGAAGTGCATTGTGTCGTATTGACTAAAGCCCACTATTAGGCAGAATAAAAATAATAAACAAAACAATTTGGACTTCTAACAAATATTTCTATTCATATAGGTACATATTTCTTTACAGTAACCTACCATTATATATTTAGAAGATAAAAAGATAATATAAACTTTTATTTACACGTTTATAACAACTTTTTTACGCACTATAGTCTGTTCAGAAAAAAGGCATGCCAAATACATAATCAGCCTATAAGCTCGTGGCTAAGTAATAACAGCCGCACGGGTTGATCCGTCAGGTTAAGCTACGCTTGCCGGGGTTGGTCCGTGGATGGGTGATCATTTTTACATACCGAGACCAAAGATCTGCGCATTTGATATTAATTTCAACTTGATACTTCCTAAGAAAATGGGTCTTGACAGACAGACAGACGGACAACGAAGTACCTACCTACCTTTCGCACCTCGGAAAGCATGTTGAGCCGTTGGTCCCGGCTGTCATTCGAGGATCTTCGACAGTCGTTACGGGTCGTCAGAAACCCGAAAGTCTGACAACCAGTCTTACCAAGGGGTATCGTATTACCCAGTTGCTGGGTTGTGGAGGTCAGATAGGCAGTCGCTTCATGTAAAATACTGGTATTCAGCTGCATCAGCTATCTAATTACGCAACACATTTTCGTAAACGATCACGACTAATCTGTTTCATTTTGACAGTTCAACAACATTCATTGCGTTATTTACGTTGTTGAGCAGATTTTTTTTCGAACTTATGAAGCATTGGATTAGCAATTTGTTTCAAAACGATTCGAATTCCGATTGATCGTGTATTACGTAATTAGAGTACCGGTTAGACTGGAAGCCGACCCCAACATAGTTGAGAAAAGGCTAGGCATTTTGATTTTGGACGTAATCAGCCTATAATATTCCCAGTGCTCACAGGCCATGTCACTGTGAGAGGGAGTAAGCCGTAATCCACCACGCGGACACAGTGTGGGTTAGTGGATCTCACATGTCTTTGATTTTTTGTCCCAAAGCTCTGGCCACACGATGAAACTGCGGCCGTCGATTGTTATAATGATTGAGAAGTAAGAGTGTGAACGGGTCACACGATGCGTTGCGGCGTCTCACCGCAGATTTCACCGCATTGGTCTGAGCGGTCTCGATCCAGCGTTGCAACGCGTTGCCCCGCCTCGTTTCGCGGGTTGCAAGTCCGGTGTATCGGCCCATATGCGACTATTTGTACCACTTTAAAAACGTGAGCGAATTTCGTCCCGTATACTGCGCAGGATTCGCCTTAGTTTGGCCAGAGCTTATGGCAAATTTTAGAGGTTATTTTATTTATAACACAGTTTTAACCACAATTTATTTGTCCATAAAGTGTAAAACGTTATACTTGGATGTTTAGAGGTATGAGGAACAGGGTGTAAAGTTCCCTCATGCTCTATAAAAAGTGACGATCCTTCGACCAGACGGGTGTCATGTCTGGCGGGCAACTGCCCAACGATTGATGTCGGGGAAGCTATATGTAGCGGTTACACCGCCACATACGAACTACGCATCAAAGACATGACGTCACACAAATCCTGCATTGCGCAATTTGAGTTTACCGCGCGAACGACACGAGGGCGGGATGATAAGTAACTAGCCTAATAAGAAAACACTTAACTTTCCGTGATAAAATTAATTTTATTTTTCGACATAGTCTCCGTGAACCTGTACGCACTTATTCCATCTTCGTTCTAAAGCAGTAATGCCTTCCATAAAATGATTTCTTTCGAGGCCTGCAAAATACTCCTCTACAGCGGCTATGACTTCTTCATTTGTGGCAAATTTCTGTCCGCCCAAAAAAGTTTTGAGCTTAGGGAATAAGTGGAAGTCTGATGGCGCTAGATCAGGCGAATAAGGTGGGTGGGGGCAGCAAATCATACTTCAATTCGTTGATTTTTGCCGTAGCTTTAACACATGTGTGAACCCTAGCGTTGTCTTGGTGGAAGATGTTTTTTTTTTTTCGCCAAACCTTGTCGTTTGTGCTGATGTACCTGTTCTTTTGAGATACCTGTAGTGTCAGCTATTTCAGATAACTTCAATCGTTGATCTGCTAAAACCATATCATGTACTTCCACGACCATTTCCGGAGTCGTGACGCTATTTGGACGTCCGGGGCGGGCTTCATCTTGGACACATGTTCGACCGCGTTAAAACTCAGCCACCCAGTTTTTTACTGTAGCATAAGAAGGAGCACATTCACCTAAAACATTCTTTAACTCGTCATAGATATCTTTCCCCTTCATGCCCTTCATATGAAGAAACTTTATCACCGCTCTTTGTTCAATTTTATCCATTTTGAAAACAGTTGACGAAATATATTTTCAAATGACAAAAAAACAATAAAATTTTCACGCCACCAAATTCAAATTTAGAACACAGGTGGCTAGAGATACGAATTTAAAAATAACATATATATTTTTAAAATTTTAACTTTTTAAATAGCAGAGGCTAGTTACTTATCATCCCGCCCTCGTATATAAGACTATCCGACATCAACAGTTGGGCAGTCGGCCCGCCAGACACAACACACGTCTGGTCGGAGGATCCTCCCTTTTCAATGGTGGATGAGTGAACTTTACACCCTGTTCCTCATACCCCTAAATATATATATGCTGATCGCGCGGTAAACTCTATTTGCGCGATGCAGTATTTTTGTGTGACATCCGGATTTTGAGTGACGTCAGGTCTTTGATGCGTAGTTCGCATGTGGCGTGGCATTGTAGATGCCGCCACAGATATGTCACGCAAACCATTACAAAACAAACAGACTATAGAAAAAATAACTATTAAACATTCCAAATTAATACTAAGAGATATCTTTTTACGATTAATTCTTTACATACTACTAATATTTGTCTTTTTTACTAGAAATTGGTTCATTCGATTCGGTTTGAAATTAATCAAGACCATCCGCTATTTCTGAATCCTGCAGAACTTTTGGCGTTTATATTTTTTAATCTGTGTTATAATACTATTTAATCTAAAAAATAGGCCAAAGCCAAGAAGTTAATGTATAGAAGCTTTGTTTCGCAATAAAAAGCATGCATAATCAGCCTATGCTGGCAAACAGGCCTCCTCTCAGGGAGTGGGCTATAATCTACCACGCGGGTTGGTAGATGTCACCTGCCTTCGTTTTTTTTCGGCTCTAGGACATGCCGGTTTCCTCACGATGTTTTCCTTCACCGTTTTGAGAGCAGTGGTGACGAAATTATTTACATAACTAGTTAGTGAGGGCTGTTATCCCTGGGCCACAAATAAAAAGTATTCCATTGTATAGGTAACACTTTCCATTTCCAATACCCACAGGGCATGGAGACGTCTCGACGGCTGCTAGAGGCAGCATTGTCCTTTCCATCCAAACCACATGTGTCACCATTTATAACCAGATTTTTCTAACTGTCGTCGTCAAAATATTGCAGTGTACGTCCGTGAGGGTGTTGTTAAGTATCGTACTGAGAGTCTATTTATTTGGTAATTTTCAGGAAAAACTGGAACACATCAAAGCTTCTTGGCGGCATAAATAGGTTTGGTGGAAGTACTTTAGAGGTATAAGGGGCAGGGTGGGTTACTCATCCTCTTTAGAAAAGGGAGGAAACTCCGACCAGACGGGATTTGTGTCTGGTGGGCTACTATCCGACGATTGATTTCGGGACGTTGTATATAGTGTCTGGTCACCGCAATATGATCAATAGTATCGACAAATCCACCATGATAAGGCATTTTGCTTGAAAGGGCGGGCATTTTTTTTTTTTACTGATTACTTTGGGTTCATTTATTTTGCAATATCTACCGATGTAGAGGTCCTACAGGCAAAAAGTGAAAAAAAGTTCGAAAGCCACAAAAGTAGGTAATAAGTTGACACTAAAAGGTTTATCAAAAACCCATTTAAACCTCAAAACGTGAAAAGTGTGAAAAAAAATGTGTTTTTTTTTTACTTAACCATTTCAAAACAGTAGGGCCAAAACCACCACAGACGGTATATGCTTGTCACGGTAAACTCGTCTAGCGCGATGCAGGATTTCGCGTGACGTCAGTGTGAAGCGTAGTTCATATGTGGCAATGTAGATGCCGCCACATACTTCCCTGGATAAGCTCTTTCACAAAAACAGTTCTGCTATTAATTTAATTTTTTTCTTCGAAACAAAGCTCTATACTATGTCATCATTGCCAAAAACTCCCTCCCTCTGATATGGTAGATAAAACAAGTCGTTTGCATTCAACTTTGTACCTTATTCCTTTCACAATAAGGTCTATTCCGAATCGCTTTCTTGCGCCTTTTTCTTCCTCTTGCCTTTGGGATGCATTTTGTAGACGTGTTTTTGAAGATCTTTTAGTTTTAAATATCTGTGAACAAGATAAATAAAAATTATTAAAATATAAGCTTATAACTGGCCCACTGCCGCGTAAGCACCGCTTATATGACATGTTCCTTTTGATGCTAAGGATATATGCTATAAGTAAAAATAACACAAAAAGTCCTAGAACAAGTGTTCCAAAAAAACATAGTTTCGAAGATAACATAACACTAGACTCGATGTGTCTATCTAAGGGCTGATTTCACCAACGAAACTAAACGCGATCAGCATTTCCGAACGCACACATCTAAACGCGTTCAAGAGCTGTCAGTGTCAATATTTTTATGAAATATTGTACAATGACAGTTCTTGAACGCGTCATTGGTGAAATCCGCACTTAAGTTTCATTGATAAGTAAGAATAATGCATTCATTTATATAAAGCTAAGAAAATGCGACGTTGTCTTTTTTTTAAGGACAAAAATTGTCTGAATTAAACTAATTTTTTTTCGGGTAAGGGTGTATGTTTTACATAAATAATCGTGACTTTGTTATATTATTTTGTAAAAAAAAAAAAACATGTAAGTTGATTCTTTGACATGCTCTCATCAATACGCTACAGTTATGGGATATCAAAAAGAACACCTTGTACACAGAGGAGGAAGTAGCTTTGATTACCACGCTTGCTCACTTGTCACTTGTCGTGTTTGCGACCGTTAGGCCCAGACTCCACCAAAGCGGAGACGAGGAGATGTGTTGGAAACAACCAATAGGATTTCGTTATGTACATTATCTCGTCTCCGCTTAGCTTCTGTTGATACGATTGAGCGGAGAGGAGAAGCGAGATGTTAGCTACGATGGCTGCACTAAAAGTATCGGGAATGGAATATTTCCACTGTTCCTGTCATATTAAAATCTTTTTAATTGAAAACTGCTTGGTTTTAAAAATCGAATACCATTTATTTATTTTAAAAAAGATTCTCGGTCTTGTCACAAGGTTTTGTCAAACTTGTTTAGTCGTTGAGAAAATGGAATTGACTCGAGAAAATTCAAGAGCGATGATTTATTATGACTTTCGAAGTGGTTTAACACAAAAACAATGTGTTGACCGGATGATTTCTGCATTTTGGTGATGAAGCCCCATCCAAAACCACAATTTATCGCTGGTTTGCTGAATTTCAACGTGGACGTGTCAAGCTCAGTG
The DNA here is from genome assembly GCA_963853775.1 of Xanthia togata. NCBI lineage: Eukaryota > Metazoa > Arthropoda > Insecta > Lepidoptera > Noctuidae > Xanthia > Xanthia togata. Next base: position 3,572,806 of record OY970817.1, on the reverse strand, counting down.
ATGATCCCGTCAAGGTCGTCCAAAAACTGCAGTCACCCAAGAAAACGTTGATGCTGTGCGTAAGCTAATTGAGGAAGATCGACATGTGACATACCGCGAATATCAGGCAACTTTAGACATTGGCATGAGTCAAATACAAATAATCTTGCATGAACAATTAGGTGTAAAAAAGTTGTTTTACCGATGGATACCGCATTCGCTCTGTGAAGAGCAAAAAGCGGCTCGCGTTACTTGGTGCGTCAGAACTCTCGAAAGATTCCACGCAGGATCCTCAAATGCTGTATACAACATCGTATCAGGTGACGAATCCTGGATATACGCGTACGAACCCGAAACAAAAAACCAGTCACGAGTTTGGGTGTCCGAAAATGAGTTAAAGCCAACAAAAAATATTCGTTCACGGTGTTGCAAAAAAAATGGTGGCCACGTTTGTCTCCAAAACCGGCCATGTTACGACTATTCCTCTTGAGGGACAAAGAACTGTTAATGCAGAATGGTATGCTAGCATTTGTTTGCCACAGGTCGTTTCTAAACTCCGTTAAGAGAACTGCAACCGCCGCATCATCCTCCATCAGGACAATGCGAGTTCTCACACCGCGCACAGAACAAAAGAGTTTTTAGAGCAAGAAAACATAGAATAAAACGTACAGCCCCGACCTAAGCCCTAATGATTTCTATGCTTTCCCTAAAATAAAGAATAAATTGCGTGGACAGAGATTTTCATCACCTGAAGAAGCTGTGGACGCCTACAAAACGGCCATTTTGGAGACCCCAACTTCCGAATGGAATGGTTGCTTCAATGATTGGTTCCATCGTATGGAAAAATGTGTCAAATTTCGCGGAGAATACTTCGAAAAGCAACAAATACATTTTTAAATAGTAATGTTGTGTCACTTCCTTGATTCCCGAAATTTTCAGTGCCACCCTCGTAAGCGCGAACAAAACATAGATTTGAGCTGTTCCTCGCAAGCGAGCGAGCGATCTAGAAGTGAGCGAGCGACGCCGCTAGTTCTCCCGCGTCGCACAACCCGCCCGCCCGCTCTAGCCAGTACACATCTCAGCTCCGGTCTATCCAACACGCAGTTCGGTTCAGCACTGCTTCGGTGGATATAACCTATTTGTTAATTATCTCCTCTCCTCTTCGCTTCGCACATCTCCACCCATCTCCGCTTTGGTGAAGTCCGGGCGTTATACAGACTTGATATAGATGTTATAAAGCTTGATATCCTCACGATGCTCTCCTTCACCGGTAGTCTGCCTTATATCATCTTATACGTGTAAAAGTTCCATTTGTACAGTCAGTTACAAAATGAGGTTTACATAACTAAAGTTTCAGAAGAGAACCTTATGAATGAAAAAACAATGATTATTTTGGCAATAACATAAAATCATTGTTATAGTTTGACCGAGACCGCTGCATGCGCGGGGAGGCGGTGGGCAGCGTTGACGAATGAGCGGCGGGACGCCGTGAGCGTTGACGAATCAGCGGCCTGCACTGCCCCCGTCTCGCCGCACACATACCACCATTATGCTATAATTTTGGCAACCTTTCAACAAGTCAAACTTTTACTTACTTGCAAGCACACTGTTTGCATGGAAACTTGAAGTCCTCTGGGTTTCCGTGGAGCCTCAGCTCGTGCCTGTCCCTGATGGATTCCGTTGAAAAGTTGCGCCGGCAAATATTACACTGATGGGGCTTCGCTGTGTTGTGGGACTGTTGACAATAGACCAACTAGATGAGGTTGCTGTTTTTTTTCCTAACCGAAAAAAACTCACGAAGTCACAGTCTCTTTTACAGTACCGACATTATCTTTGTCAGATTATGTGAGAATTAGAACCCAACAGATTAGTGTCTGATGTGGTCTTTTGTTTGAGGAAAAAAACACACAATGAGGTATGCATATTGAAAGACACTTTATGTTCAGTGTTATAAAGTTCAAAGTTGTACGGACACTGAGAACTCAAACGGCTCTCTGTGCGCTAGCGTTGGCAGTTTACACTTTAAAGAACAGCACCCTAAAAGATTTTGAAGGAGATTGCTAATCCATTGCTTCATATGTTCGAAAAGTGGTCTGCTAAACAACGTAAATAACACAATTAATGTTGTTGAACTTTCAAAATGAAAGCCATTGCTACTGTTAGTGCGTTACAATTACCCCGCTGATAATTAAACACATACACAAACAGCCAGACCCGGAACTGCTAATTGTAGGTCATACAAATATTTGTTCGGTGTGAGAATCGAACCCGCGACACGCAGCGCAGCAGTCAATCGCTTAACCACTGCGCCAACCATGTTGCCGAACAAACTAAATTATAACTAAAACTCACCACTTTCAAATGTCTCTTGAGACTAGAGTTAGTTCCAAAGCTTGTGTTACAGATGTCACAGGCGTAAGGTCTCTCGTTACGATGTGTTCTTTCGTGTACCTGAAATCATAAAACATATTTTCACTTCTCATGCTCTGAAAGTGCTTATTTGTGCAGGATATAGGCTGCACAAAATCGAATTTTGTGCACAAGTGCATTAACGTATCTACTCATAAATGTATCTATATTAAGGCAAAGAAAATGAGCCATACAGCTAAACACAATAAGAAGTTCATAGATAGAATTTGTTATTTTATAATATTTACTTTAATTTATTTGCCTTGTGTGTTTTTTAATATGCCGGGAAAAACAATTTCTTTCATTATTTAAAACTGTACTAATTTTACTTTGAATTTTAATTAAAGAAATGTTATGTTATACTACTGTTTTATTTCCTTGCAATCGAAATGAAAAGCAGAGTTTATAACTCGTCCACAAAACCATTTAATCCTCGAAATTACTATCAGCCCTCGCCTTCGTCTCGGGCTGCTAAAAGTCTCGGATAAAAATGGTTCGTTTTGTGCACTTGTTGTAAAATCTACTATTGTAGTAGTTATGAAGATGCATAATCATACATAATCAGCATATATTGTCCCCACTGCTGGGACACAGGCCTCCTCTGAGTGAGAGGGAGTGGGCCGTATCCTCGACGCAGGCGCAATGCTGGTTGGTAGATGTCACATGTCTTCGAATTTATTATTCTAGGCCGGTTTTCTCACGATATTTTGAGAGCAGTGGTGATTAAATAATTTACACACAAAGTAAAGTGAATGTCTGGGTTCGAACACAACTCGTAAGTGGCGGTCGTTACCACTGGGACACCATTGCTCTCTGCACTGTCGGCATTGTATTGAAGATGAGATATTTGGAAAAGGGGCATACCGTCACGACGCAGTGGAGACAAAGAAAGGAAAGAAAAAAATTACTCAGCACACGCACTATGACAGGCCATTAATCCTTGATCCTTCCTTGATCCCTTCAAGGCTTTTGATCTTGTTTCATATGACGTGCTTTGGAGTAAGTTGAGGAGTAGGGGTATACCGGTGGAACTGATCAGTGTATTACAATTCTGGTATCGTAGCCAGACAAACCGTGTTAAATGGTCTAATGCGCTTTCGGAATCATATGGATTGGAGTGCGGGGTGAGGCAGGGTGGTTTGTCGTCTCCCCGGCTCTTCAATCTATATGTTAATGACCTCATTGCCAAGCTCAGCAGCATGCGTGTCGGATGCAGGGTAAATGGTGTTAGTTGCAACAACACCATTTACCCTGCATCCGACACGCATGCTGCTGGGCCCATCGCCGGGAGCAATCCTGGAGCTGTTAAAAGTATGTAAGACCTACGCTGCTGCACATGGTCTCATCTATAATGCAAAAAAATGTGAATACATGGTCTTTGGGGTCGCCAGTAGGTGCCGGGAAAGTACACTCGAACTTGCCATAAACGGCACGCCAATACGCAGAGTGAATAAGTTTAAATATCTTGGGCATTTTCTTACCGACGACCTCAGTGACCATAGTGACATTGAGAGGGAGCGTAGGGCTCTGGCGGTCAGGGCTAATATGTTGGCACGAAGATTTGCTCGGTGTACTGACCAAGTAAAGATTACGCTTTTTAAAGCTTATTGTCAGAGCTTTTACACCGGGAATCTCTGGATCAACTACTCGAAAAGGTCGCTGGATGTTCTACGCGTCCAATATAACAATGTTTTTAGGATGTTGTTGCGTCTACCTCGTTATTGCAGTGCCTCGCAAATGTTCGCGGTAAACCATACTGATGGATTTCATGCCATCATCCGCAATAAAACGGCCTCACTTCTGAGCAGAATAAGGGGCAGTCGCAATAGCACCCTGAAGGCTGTGGCGGCAGATACTTCCTCGCCCATAATAAGGCAATTTGTGAGAAGACTTATACCATAGTTTCCACTTCTCGGTGTCGAGTTGAATGGAGGTCTTCTCATGAATTCGTCTTTAGTTTAAGTTACTAACAATAGTGTTTTAAGTGCAAACCTGCTAACAATTTATGGATCTCTTAGTTGTCCAAATTAAAATAATTTTATTATTTTTATTTATTTATTAAAATAAATATTGACCATCTGCACTGTCGGCATTGTACTGAAGATGAGTTATTTGGAAAAGGGGCATACTGTCACGATGCAGTGGAGACAAAGAAAAGAAAGAAAAAAATTACTCGGCACACAGCGTGCAGCGGGGAGTTACGTGAGCAGTTCCATTCTCCTGCCCTTATCCAAATTTATTTGTCTCATCACATTTTTTCTTATTGCCATTTATTCTGTAAATTGTTTTTGAGCCAAACAGCGCAAGGGTGACGTAAACGCTCTTAAAAGCAAATGACATAATTCAGTTTAGTGTCTGAGAAGGCAATCTTATCCAAAGCCTCACCTGTAAACTATACGACTCAAAGAATCCTTTCCCGCAGTAAGTACATCTATATGTGGCGCCGCGCAAAATTCGCTCATGAGTCTTCATGTGCATCTTCAGGAGAGCTTGCGAACCGAACTTCTTAGGGCATTCTGTGCACGCGTGGACTTTTTCCTGTTAGTAAAATTAATAATTAATTAATAATGATGCGTGCCATCCTCGCCACCACACGAATTGTGAGGTTCCTCGCTCCGGATACCTTATCGTCGTAAGCTTGGTTCTTAAAAAGTTTTCATACATATTTCAAAAAAACTTTAAAATAAAACGGATATACACACAACGGATATACATTTGGATCAATAGATGGTTTGGCAAGGATTGAGAATGGATCGCTGAATATCCGGCCGCCGGATACTCAACAATTTTTGTGGAATGCGGACGGATAGTAGTTAATAACACACAGGATTTTCTTTTTAGTGTCCACTAGCAAGTTAAATATTACTATTGATTGATTTCCAGTTTTTTATTTATTTATTTGTATCTAATAGTTTCAATTCAATATAAGTAACAAATTAGATTCTGATTAGGAAACACTTTATTGTTGGCTAGGTCTTTGCCATCAGATGGGCCACAGATTTATTTAGTAGAAAAGTACTTTAGTACTTACCAAGTGAGTATCAGAGTGCTTGGCCAGCGAGTGCGAGTACTTGAACCTCTTAGGACATTCGCTACACTGGAAGCCGAACCCAGAATCCGCTGAGTGAGTCGCTAAGTGCGCTCGAAGAGCCGTCCAGCTTGATATTACTTTGTGACAGATTTTGCACTCTCTTATGCGGGTTGGGTGTGTTCTTAAAAAGGAATAAAATCATGGATACTTAAAAAATCACAATAATTTTAAAATTTCTTTATATTTTTATTAAATAAATACATTTAAATTCGTTTAGGAATCTCCCAAGCAGCACGTCTTTGTTTTTAGAGCTTTGTAAGCCATATTTTTTTGTTATATTAGGTACACATTACACATTTTAGTTATTGCGTATCACGAGCGCATCAGGAGAATTTTTCTGTTTCTTTGTTTATAAAAGTTATGGCATGATTCCCGCACGGAATTATTATTTATACGACCAACAAACAGTTATTCTTCGGTCTATTAAAAGTAGACCGAAGAATAACCGTAACATATTAAAACTAAACATAATCGCGATTCAAAACAAAATCCTAGTGGCAAGAATCTGTTTAAATTTGCTATAAAATATATTAAGGAACTCACCTTTGTCTATGATTTTTCAAGCTCCCTTTAGCACTAAACACCTTATCACAATCCTTACACGGAAACACCTTTCCGTCCACCTTAATATCTGTAACCTCTTTAGAGTTCATTCGCTCTATAATCTTCGCCTCTTTTCTTTCAAACCTCTTTTGTTCTCGTACTTTTGCAATCTCCATTCTTTTAATATTCGTTAGGCCGAATGTATGCCATTTATTGTGGATTATAAATCTTTTTGGGTGTTTAAAGAGGAGTGCACAGTGCGGACATTCGAATACTCCTTCGGGTTTTATGTCTGTAATTATGATTAATTGGTTGATTTAATAATGATCATACAAAATATAGGGGAGAGAGATTTATAATTATATCCATTTCGCAACCCTTTTATGATTACTTGAGGAGGCAAGTTAATTGCCTATTATTGGGAACAGTTCTACATTCAGAGCTGCTATTGAGAATTTTCTAACAGTAAAACTCAATAACACTGCCTGAGCTGGGGATCGAACCCAAAACCTCACAATACACACCACCACAGAAGCCGCGCGAGGGACAGCTAGAACAAAAGCGCAGTAAAAAAAACTAGCTACATGATCAACATGTAGCTACAAATAAAAATTGTAATACCTAATCATAATCCCTCTTATTCATAAACGTTAATTAAAGTAAAAAGATGTTTAAACATCAAAAATGCATGGTAAAACAGGCACTAATCATTACTTAACTTTAAGCAGCATTTATAAATAAGGGGAAATATGTTTATTCTATAGGTGAAATAGATTCTGAATTGGATGACCGGATATTAGAAATCCCCTGAATATCCAGCCGGATACTCAAGTAGCTAGAATAAAAAATCATAATTACCATTTTTATAAGAAGTAACAGCTTCGGAAATGCTACAGTCACCTTCAATAATTCTATAATTCATGTGTTCGTCCCTGTCAAACCCATGACAGTCTTTCAGGAATGGCGTGAAGCATTCAGAGTCCGCCCAGCTTGCTTTCTCAACCTTTATAACAATACTATTGTCTGTCGTCACTTCTGCGTCTTCCCTTATAAAGTGTTGTGTGATTCCTATAGGTTTTAATTCTTCATCATCCGATGACAAGTCATTTTCTGCTTTTTGTTTCTCTCTACTGTCACTTTCTATTAGATTTGTTTTAACATTGTCCTTATTTGATTCGTTGGTTGTTAAGTCGGGTGGAGACTGTGCTAATGGGTCCGTATTTGAGTCCAGGACATTGGTTGATGTTTTCGTTACGTTTTCAACTGTCATATTTGATGGAATGTCGGAGTTTGTGGTATTTGGTACTATGGGAATCATTTCAGCTACTTCTTTAGGTTTATTTGATGAGTGAATAAGAATATCTTCAATTAGTTTGACCGTATTTTCAATGTTTTTCCGTCTTGTGCTGTTTATTTGTAATTTTTCTTGAGTTTTCATGCTTAAATCTATGTTATGTTGAGTTTCTTCATACATATTGGTGTGTATGAAGTCATTGTTCCCACCAATTTGTTTGTTGTACAGTTTATTTGGTATTTGAGGTATGTTCAACGGCATTTTTCGCATATTCTGCTCTTTAAAGTGTTCCTGCCTCGCTGACTCAATCACTCTCTTGTCATAAGCATAATTCATCATATTAGCGTTATGCTCATTCTGTATATTTAAATTCATAGGAAACATACCATTTGGGAATGGTAAATCGTTCATATTGTTCGCATTTTGATTCATATAAGAATGTTGGAAACCCAGTTGTTGATAGTTGGGAAACTGACCCATTTGCGACGACATACCTATTGGAGAGTGGTTGTAATGGGCATATTCCGGTAGGTTGTAGTGCCCGCTAGGCGATGGGACGCCTTGGTGAGCTATTTTGCTCAAATTATTAATGTTATGAGTGATATTCATATGACCACTCATTGGTGTCATATTAACGGGCGTTCCCATGTTAATCGGCGCCTCGTTCGGACCATAATGCCCTGTGTTGTGCAACATAGTTGCCGTAGTATCGAACTTTGTTCACTTTTCACGTTTTGCCGTTACATTTTAATGTCGAAAACACTAAACAAATAAAGCTAATGTAAGCCATTTTGTCTATTTGACATTTCAATGTCCACCCAAAAACCGATAAATCGACAATTTAGCACAGATAAGATATAATAGCCCTGTATCAAAAACCGTAACACCATTTTTTAGGGTATTTTATACCTTTAATAATTTCATTTCGAGTTCATTTTTTTTTAGCGTTCGTAAAATATTCTGCTTGAAAATTTACGATTAAGATTGATTTAATTTTCAATAATGTTTCAGCAAAGAATCTTCTGAAAAGCTTATGTCCATCGTCGCCAGATGGCTATTTAATCAATTATCGAGTCATTCCATTTTGAAGTTTAAAACGATGGTATAAGAACTTTATTCTTTGAGCAACATAAAACATGTTTACATACAACGATTTCAGACTTTACTGCTCTTATATAAAGTGTAGTTTCGTACTGCAACTGCCTTTTGGTTTTCTGACGTACCATTGTGAGTATCTCATTCTCATTCATTTCGTTCGCTCTTTCATTCATTATTTATTTTCAGATGGCAATGGTTGTGTTGTGTTTATCGAATCTCGATTTAAATTAAAAATAGCACATTTAAAACAGTTTTAGTGTAATTTTTTCTCAAAGTCTGTGAACATGGCGCTCGGAGCCTTCGCTGAGGAATATTTTCGGTCTATGAACCCCATAGCTGCGAAAATCCACGAAGATATTGTTGATGCAAGAACTTCCTATGAAAATATATGGGAAACGCTAACGGAAAAAGAAAAGGTAGAAAAAACACTTCCTTGACACTTAATTAACTACTTGATAACCATTTTTGTTAAGTAATATGTGAGGAAAATCAACAAATGCAGTCTTCAATACTTGCATGTTATATAGTTGGTTTACAGTTTGCAAGAGTGGTGAATCATGGCTCGTTATGCGACAGGCAAGGGTAATTACGCTGTTAGGTCCAATTATCTTATTCTGAGGTAATTCATTAATTGATTAATTACTAACAATAGTAAGTGAAAACTATACTTGGACAAATATTATTGTCAACATGTTTTAACACAAATAGACAAACCAAAATAAATGTTATGGATGGATTATAATAACGCGGTTATTTTTGTATTTCAATGATATTCATGCACATAAACTGTGGTTTAAACCATAACACATAACATAAGTTGTATTAATAGAAACTGCCCTTGCCATGCCACACAGAGACATAAGCCTTCCCCAAGCACCGCTACTTCAACAGGTTCTGAGCTTCCAAAGAAATGCCAAACTTAAGTGGCACTGGGCAGGGGACATTGCTTGCAGAACAGATTTAAATATCATCATCATCATTTAAGCCGAAAGATGTCCACTGCTGGACATAGGCCTCGCCCATGCACCTCCATTTCTATTGCAATTATTACAGAACAGTGGTATTTTTTGTTTTAGTGAATTATCCTACTATTGTATACTTACTTATTCATTAATCATTCAGTACAAACAGTAAAATGGAAATTCACAAAGGAATTCACATTAACGTTTTGCTTATCACATCCATTACCACAAAACATCCAGTTAACATTATCAATAAATTAATTATTAATTTAGTTTTTTCTTTGTTCCAGACTGAAATCATAAACGAATCTCTAATAAAACCAGATATTTCACTGAAATATGCTTTATTAGATACACTAGATTTCGATATAAACGACCCACCGGTCCGCAAAGATGACTTGATGTCATTCTTCGGGCGAGATCATGGACAGAAACTAATCCAAGACGAAAACTCATCATATAGAGATGAACACAGCAGTCCGTTTCTTTATCAAACGAAAAGCCAATTGAATCTATGCATTTTGAGTGACTGCAGAGCTTCTAAAGAAGTAAAGCCTATGTCCCCACCACCAGTAATGTCTGAGCTTGCATTATCCCACTCAAAAGTGGTATCAGAACTGAAAAATGCTTTAAAATCTCATGAGGTCCTACGTAATACTTACAAAGAGGGTCCGGATAGAGAGATAACCTCCCCAGGATTCATCAGCAAGTTTATAGGCAATTTTAAGAGTAAGGATGAGGAACGTGAATGCCTGGTATCGCTCGGTCCTCAAACGCAGATTGTGGCTTCTTCAGAGAACTTCTTTAGAACTAATTTCAAGAGTCCGCAGGCGGAGAATAAGTATGAAAAAGATTATAGGAGCAGTGTTGTCAAATCTAGTAGTGGTGAGTCTGAATTATTATTTTTTATACACTTAACATCACGCCTGTTTTGCCCAAAGGGTTGGGCAGAGGTAAACCTATAGTACATGCACATTATTATTAATTTTTAGTTGCACAGTAAGCCGGCTAAGCTTATTTCGCACACGCGCTTTGTAGACCAAGTGGGAAAAATACGTATTATTGAAGTTAACACAAAAACTACCCAAGCAAATTTTATAAAATTTATATGGGACCACCTCTGAAGTATGACCTACCAAACAAAAAAAAAATCGTCAAAATCAATTCATAATTTGCGGGGTAAACGTTTAACAAACATACAAAAAAAAACATGTTGAATTGAGAACCTCCTCCTTTTTGAAGTCTGTTAAAAATTCAATGGCGTTTTCCTAACGCGCGTTAAACTAAAGAAATAAAGAATTGCCTATAATGCAATTGAGGGCTAACAAGACCTAAGAAAAAGTACAAGTGGTGAAATCATAAATTAGAATATAAAAACTACGCTGCGATATTTTCTGCGCGGTTTTACTCCTAGAAATAGCACTTTCGGAATATTTTAACTTCAGCAACGAGTAGCGAAAGCACGCGCTTAGTTAGTGCTTCTCGCATCCAGCGGATTCCTGCGGTCATTGCTCCACCTTGTGGGGGGCCTTCCAACGCTACGTCTTCCGGTATGCGGTCGCCACTCCAGTACCTTTCGGCCCCATCGGCCATCTATTCTGCGAGCAATGTGCCCTGCCCACTGCCACTTAATTTTGGCAATTTTTCGGGCTATGTCGGTTATCTTGGTTCTTCTGCGGATCTCTTCGTTCCATGTAAAATACTGATATTAAGCTGCATCCAGCTAGACTGGAAGCGTACCCTATAACAAGTAACAGATTGATTATTTTTCAACCCAACCAAATCTAATACTCTATTTTCCAACTTAGATTATACAACTGTTATTCTTGCATTCAACAAGCAATTACGTAGGTCTGTGTAAATGTGTTTTAAACAGCATATGTGCAGAATTCGTACATGCGAACTGCGAACGTGCGTCTGTAATAATAAGTACCTACTTAGGATATTTATTTCTTGTGTAACTCTCGCGGGAGCTGCATTATAATATGATTAATTCCTTGCACATAGTGTTAAATATTGATAAAGGAAACGCTACATACATACGTGGATTTTTTATTAATTTGTTTGGTTTTTTTATGATAATCTACAGAACACAAGGTCTTAGCACCAGAGGACACTGAAACCTCATTTATATACAGTCTGTTAAGAGGGAACAGGGCCTGCGATTCTCCATACAAATGTATTCCCGTTTTTTCTTCCTGAATCTTGAAGTAACATTTAGTCTGTATTTTATTACTCTGATGTGATGTGAGAAATTATGTGATAAGACAACGGTGTGAGTTAAAAGAAGATGTAGTGACAAAAATTGAAAAGGGTATGCTGAGATGGTTTGGTCATGTTGAGAGGATGAATGAAAGGCGACTAACAAAATGTATTTACAAGGCAGATGTGAATGGAAACGCCGGGAGTGGACGCCCTAGGAGGACATATACTGACCTTATTGGTGATGTAAAAATTAATAATTAGTATTCTAAGTAAGAATACTAATTATTAATTTTCCTATTATTATCACCATTCATTTGTAATACCTACTCTATAACGATATTGAACACATAATACCTACATGTTGTACAGAGTGGGCTGATTTTAATGAAATACAGACTAATGTTTATTCAAGATACGGACTATGACTATATTTCCAATCCCTTAATTCTCTTCAAAAGAACACACAAAGAAATATAATTATATGTATTACATTATAAAAACGCTGAAATGTGTGATTTTTATTTCTTACTAAAAGCATAAATTTGTATTTTCATAACCCTAACTTAAGAAATGCTGGATTCCCCATACAAACTTTTATCCCCTATATATATCCTTAAGGATTATTTTTGAGACAAAAAGTACCCTATGTCCTTCAGGATGCCATCTATCTCCTTGCCCTGGCCTTGGAGGCTGTCGGGCCTCGACTAAGGGGGCTCCTAAGCACATGCTTGGAGAGGGCCCGGTTTCCACTTCGTTGGAAGACGGGGTAACTGGTCAGAGTTAGTTTCGAATTTATAATATTAGTACGGATACGCAATAAATGTTAATTTGTTACTATAATTATGTTAAAAGTATAGTTTTTCTACATATCAGTGTACTCATATTAAAGTAAGTATAAGAGCAATATGCATACATAAGAGGCCGAGGGCGTAGCTAGGATTTTGTTAAGGGGGGGCAGGCATAGACAAACCAAGAATATATCTAAAGTAAATGCTGCATTACAATGATCAACCAATGATCGACCATTATGAATTTAGCAGATTACGAACTATTAGCAAAATGACAATGGGATCGTGTTGGAATGACGAATTTATAAAAATAGCAGACTTGGGCCCCAGTAATGCCGCCAACGCTCGAGCGTTAACACATTTTTCTATCTTCTATCTACCGACTGGAATACGGGCTGCTGCCGCCTGCGGTCGGGTTCGGAATCATGACTGCAGCGACATGACGCTGCGACACGTCGCGTGCAGCTGCTACTGACTGTGGTCGGGTACGGAATGGTACCTTTATGCACTACCTCAAACGCTTCGCGTTATGAGGCGTGCAGTAACAATAATATTTTCAAAACAGCCTAACTATCACCTTTCAACTATATACAGGGTGTTAAAGTAATTCCGTGCCATAGTTAGGGGTAGGTTCAGTATAGATAAAGGAAGCCAAAAAAAAAAGAAAGATCAACCTATAAATACCTACTCGTATTTCTGTTGAATACTACTTAAAGAAGATCTTTTTTGTAGGTTTAATTGTAATTTAGGTACCATCGTAGCGTTAGGGGCGCACATTTTGCGCCATTTGTCGCGAGCCGTTCTCATTAGAAAATAATGCGGCCCTTTTCGGACGCGAGATGTGAATTACAAAATGACAACAAGTTCGATAGTAGGTAAGTAATTAAAGCAATTAAACAAATAAAATAATTTTAATTCTAAACGATTGCTATTTTAAGTTAGTAGGTACATTTTTTTTTCTCGCTTCCTTTATCGATACTTAACCTACCTCTAAGCTATGGCACGCAATTACTTTAACACCCTGTATACATAAGTACCTACTACATATAAAATTACAAAACAGACACTGTGACACACAATTAATCAAAACATAAACATTTAGTTAGTAGTATCACAAATTCGTGGCCTATCTCAAACAAATAATATGAGTCATTCTATACAAAACACTTTGTATTCTGTTTTGTAAATGACGGTCCAATCAATCTGCCTAGCCTTTTCCTTACTATGTTGGGGTCGGCTTCCAGTCTAACCGATGCAGCTGAATACCAGTATTTTACATGGAGCGACTATCTGACATTCATAACTCAGATACTGGGTAACACACTGTGGCATTAAGTCCGCCTCTGTACATTTTTGTGCTTGAAGTATAAATAAATACATAAATAACACGATAACCCTTGGTAAGAATTCGCTTTTAGTGTGTCTTGTCTTGTTCAGTGCTCTTTTCAAATAGTAAAAATAATAAATACTATTTTGGATGACGCTGATATCAGCATCAGCACGCGTAGCATGACAACCACAGAAACGGGTTTTCTACGGGTTTTGTTGACGGAAGAATAGACAAAATGACAGATTGACAATCACTATCTGTCATTTTATCTAATATCCGTCGACAAAATCCTCGAAGAAAAAAAAAACATCGAAGAATAGACAAAGTGACAGATTAACAATCACAATCTGTCATTTTGTCTAATATCCGTCGACAAAATCCTCGAAGAAAAAAAAAACATCGAAGAATAGACAAAGTGACAGATTAACAATCACAATCTGTCATTTTGTCTAGTATCCGTCGACAAAATCCTCGAAGAAAAAAAAATCATCGAAGAATAGACAAAGTGACAGATTAACAATCACAATCTGTCATTTTGTCTAATATCCGTCGACAAAATCCTCGAAGAAAAAAAAATCATCGAAGAATAGACAAAGTGACAGATTAACAATCACAATCTGTCATTTTGTCTAATATCCGTCGACAAAATCCTCGAAGAAAAAAAAAACATCGAAGAATAGACAAAGTGACAGATTAACAATCACAATCTGTCATTTTGTCTAATATCCGTCGACAAAATCCTCGAAGAAAAAAAAAACATCGAAGAATAGACAAAATGACAGATTAACAATCACAATCTGTCATTTTGTCTAATATCCGTCGACAAAATCCTCGAAGAAAAAAAAATCATCGAAGAATAGACAAAGTGACAGATTAACAATCACAATCTGTCATTTTGTCTAATATCCGTCGACAAAATCCTCGAAGAAAAAAAAATCATCGAAGAATAGACAAAGTGACAGATTAACAATCATAATCTGTCATTTTGTCTAATATCCGTCGACAAAATCCTCGAAGAAAAAAAAAACATCGAAGAATAGACAAAATGACAGATTAACAATCACAATCTGTCATTTTGTCTAATATCCGTCGACAAAATCCTCGAAGAAAAAAAAATCATCGAAGAATAGACAAAGTGACAGATTAACAATCACAATCTGTCATTTTGTCTAATATCCGTCGACAAAATCCTCGAAGAAAAAAAAATCATCGAAGAATAGACAAAGTGACAGATTAACAATCACAATCTGTCATTTTGTCTATTCTTCCGTCGACAAAATCCTCGAAGAAAAAAAAAACATCGAAGAATAGACAAAGTGACAGATTAACAATCACAATCTGTCATTTTGTCTAATATCCGTCGACAAAATCCTCGAAGAAAAAAAAAACATCGAAGAATAGACAAAGTGACAGATTAACAATCACAATCTGTCATTTTGTCTAATATCCGTCGACAAAATCCTCGAAGAAAAAAAAAACATCGAAGAATAGACAAAGTGACAGATTAACAATCACAATCTGTCATTTTGTCTAATATCCGTCGACAAAATCCTCGAAGAAAAAAAAAACATCGAAGAATAGACAAAGTGACAGATTAACAATCACAATCTGTCATTTTGTCTAATATCCGTCGACAAAATCCTCGAAGAAAAAAAAATCATCGAAGAATAGACAAAGTGACAGATTAACAATCACAATCTGTCATTTTGTCTATTCTTCCGTCGACAAAACCCGTTTCTATCGTGGTCATGCTCAGCGTGCTGCAACTTGAATGGTGACGCAACAATCTCCTCGAAAAGCTGCCGTGAAAGATGACAAATAAATGAACGTTGATGAGTCAATTTAATAATATGCTAAACAGAGCTTCGCTATTTCCGTGTTTGATTTCCGTTTTGCTATTCATAAAAACTTCTGACATATCTAAACTATGAATGAATACCTTCCGTTATTAAATTCAAAAACTAATTTTACACTTACATAAGGTAACGCAAAAACGGGTATGTACAGTAAGTACAATACAATACGGGCGATAGGTGTTGCTTCCGAACTTCGCGCAGAGTACCATTTTTTGCGCGTAGTAACATTTTTTAGGAACCAAATGGCGAGAATCATGAGGCGAGTGTGAATGAGAGAACATGCGCGAAAGTTCTCAGTGCCTATGTTCAGACCTGCCAAGTTATCTCGGCCGTATTGTAAGTACGATGAAAAAATTTCACACCACGCGTTCCGAGGATTTATTCGTGCCCGTTCTTCTTCATAGGTATCCACTACGCTTTGGAATGGGAAATTAGCTTCATCTTTCTGTCTGACAGACCCCTTGACAATTCAAAAGTGCCTGTAATTGGTTTAATTGAAATACCTCTTAAATGCTTTGAGTTTGACTCCACGCTCGGCAGAGAACAACGAGGTAGGTAGTCTACTAGACACCTCAATATTAGTAGTATTTTCGTACCTGTTTTTTAAGGGTGGGTGCGTGTAATTACGTGAGAGATTTCAGGGATGGCTACGCGATGGCTAACGGTACTGCTGGGGAGTTTGTTGCGCCAATGCTTCTCTCCAGCTCACTAGGAAGGGGTGAAGGACGGGCGTTTTGGGGGCCTGTCTTATGTAATTTTCATGATCAAAAAGTGCTGATACTCAGTCTAGTTTGTTGCATGAAAAAATTAACAAATCTAAGCTTGTTAGAGTACAAAAGGGAGTTCCACAGGGCTCAGTCTTGGGTCCAATATTTTTTTATAATATTTCTTAACGACTTAGCAAACTATATGTATAAGATAGTACCAGATATCAAAATGGTTATTTTTGCTGATGACACAAGTGCCGCTATGAACGATATCTCTGTAAGGGGCTTAGAAAATAAAGTAAATCATGCACTGTCTACTTTTGAACATTGGTTTTCCACTAACAATTTAAAACTCAATGTGGAGAAAACTAAATGTTTGCTATTCAAATCAACTGTGAGGAATAATGATAGTATTAAAATAGCTTCATTGGGAAATAAAGTGGAAATTGAACAAAATTTTAAATTTTTAGGATTACAAATTGATGCGCTCTTAAGCTGGAAACAAGAACTGGAAGCAATCACAAATACTCAGCAGTGCATGCTATGCCTTGAGAAGTTTAAGGGATGAACTAACCATTGCTCAGTTACGAAATGTTTATTTTGCCTTAGTTGAGTCCAAGCTGAGGTACAGTATTAAACTATGGGGGAACAGTTATAAATACAATATAAATGCAGCCTTTGTTATGCAAAAAAGGGCCCTCAGAACTATTCTTCGCATAGAGCAAACTGAATCTTGTAGAGAGCATTTTGTGAAATTAAAAATTTTACCTGTACCTTGTCTTTATATTTTGGTCCTACTAAGTAGTTTTCTAAAAAACCTAGAGAAATACGAGACAAAGGAAGAAAGGGAAACTAGGGTGGAAACGCGCAGGAAAGATTTGCCTAATTATTTGCAGCCAAAATTAAATGTTGTCAAACATAGCTCTAAAGTACAGTCTGTACAAATTTTCAATAAATTGCCTTTAGAACTAAAAATTATTAATAGTCCA
This sequence comes from Xanthia togata, assembly GCA_963853775.1. Lineage (NCBI taxonomy): Eukaryota > Metazoa > Arthropoda > Insecta > Lepidoptera > Noctuidae > Xanthia > Xanthia togata. The sequence continues at coordinate 3,555,555 of OY970817.1, read as the reverse complement.
AGAATATTTAAATTCAAATTAAACTCATTCCTATTGACGAAGTGCTACTATAGTATAGAAGAGTTTTTTAGGGACAAAAATAATGCCACAGTTTAACTTGTTTATTGTTTAAGTCTAGTTCTTGGCATGTTTTTTTTTTTTTTTTTTTTTTGATTTGATTTCTTATTTTAATTTTTGACATTTTATATATTTATTGATTGTAACTTTTATTGATTATTATTATTATTCCGTGTATTCATTAACTTGTAATTAATTGTAACTTTTATTGATTATTATTAATCCTGTATTCGACACAAATGTATTTTTGTTCAGAATAAATAAATAAATAAAAATGAATTTTGATTCTGAACGCACTTCTTGCAATGCCTCGGATGTCTATCATGGGGGATAGGTCAGATAAGCAGTTGCTCCAGGTATAAAATACTGATATTCAACGCACTTGTTGCTATCTCTTGCTCTTAGTGTTAATGATGGTCTGGCAGTTTGAGTACATAATACGGCCTACCCAAATGTCCTCTCTTTGGTATTGTTCGTGGAATCGTTGAGCTCTTTAAGTTCTGAGTTGAGCTGCACGATTGCTGACAATAAAATTGCGTGTACTGTCTGGACAGTTCCACTCATATCTGTGTGGTTCTTTCTTTAAAAGATCTTTTCAGGATCCAGTTTACATCGTCCTCACATGAACGGTAACTGTAACGGCTAGGGCTGCGCAGGCCGTTAACTGATAGGTAGTAGGTTAGGTAAGTTGGATAGAAAAACAGCTTGAAAGGTTAATACATATTTTAATAAATCTAGTACTAGTAACACGGCTAGGTCGCGGGTAAGGTCCTAGACACTGTAACGTTCTGAGCACTTGCACACTTCTCCAGCAGCGAGCCGCTGCCCTGCGAGCCGCCGCCCAGCGAGCGCTCCATGCGCGGCGCGGGCGGCGACGGCGGCGCCTGGAGGTAGGTAGGGTACCGTCCTTGGCTACACGTGGCAGACTTGGGGGGCCTGTCACAGGCTCGCTGCAGAGGCTCGTGGCAGACGTGGCCGCGGAGGCCTGTCAGCACAGGCTGCGGAGGTAGCTAGCGGCGGTAGCACGTGGAGCCCGCCTGTCAGCACAGGTCACAGGCCTGTCAGCACAGGCACGTGGCGGCACAGGTTGTCAGGCCTTAGATAGCCCTCGCTAGCATGCGTAGGCAGCGTGCAGCACAGCCACGCATCAGCAGCAGGATTGGGTAAGGGGTCCTGCCCTCAGCCCGTACATGATCTGACCAAGATTATGTCTGGACTTTTATAGAGACTGTGACCTCTGTGTTTGTTTCAGCCTTTTTCGAATATTATGATGGACGTGTAAAAGTGTGTATACAAACCCACTTACAGAAATAAAATCATTTATCATTTAGCAAATCTTTTTTTAAACTTCCAGATATCTCCGAAGAGAATCGCGGCCTCCTGTCTTCCAGTCAAGCATCTTCGGGCACCGACTTCCAGTCAACGGAGACTTTGACTGACTCTGTGCCGAAGACTGGATACGACTTCCTTGATAACTGGTAATATTTATAAGTGAGAAACTGGTGTGATTATTGTTTGGTATATTTCAACGGTCCCTCAATATGAAGGTATAAGTTACTTATGTCTGTTGTAGTCCATATCTAGGAAATAGGTCTCATTTAGAAAAGGATAAATGAGGGTTTTCTGAAATGACGTTCACAAGGTGGCAGCACTGAGACGTCAGGTCCGGGCATCTGTCAAAAGTGTCAAAGCGCTTATATTTTCTTTTGTCGTAACTGAATGATGAACGAATTAATGAAACGAATGATGAACGTCATCATATATTTTTTAATCATTGTCGAAAAGGAAGACCTCTTGTCAAAGTGGCGCCAACTTGTGGCGAGTATTTTCATGAAAACCCTCATTGTCTAGCTAGAGTTTGCATATTGTGTAACCTTTTCGTCTAGGGCTATCCGACAAGATAAAGATTTCCTAGATCTTTATCAGGGCATAATTTTAATTGTGTATAAAAAATTTGCCAAGCCCCTCTTAATACCTTCCAAATTATGAATAATCCCTAGAAATTCTGAACGTCTGAACGAAAGATATATTTTTAAAAGGGGGAGTAGGCAACGCACCTGCCTCCATAACATAGGCCTCACTTTCAGGTCGGTAGCAAGTTTGTTTGTCTCTCTGTGGCATAAAATAGTCCTATTTATTCAAACTTGGCTGAGAATCAGCACTGTTCGAGCGTCAAAGTTACATAAGACAGTCCCCCAAAACGCCAACCCTTCACCACCTCCTAGTGCTTTAGCTGGGAAGAAGAAATGACGCAACAAACTCCCCAGCAAACATTAAAAAAGAATTACTGCTAGCAAACTACTGTTACTTATTCCATAATTTGCTCAGCCTACTCATTATGGACTTAACCTCCTTTTTAAAAACAAATCCAAACTAGCAGATGACTCCTACGCATATTAAAGATGCGTTGACATATACTTAACATTAGCCACACCTACTCATTATTGTATAACATTTTTGTTAGTCAGTTTTCTAAGAATTTCTTCTCTTAGAAACTTGTGTGAGATGAGTCAAAATGTCTATATAGATTTTGCTAAATCCTTGATAAGGAAAATGCTGGCATTCAACTTGGCATATTTGTTCCCATATTCGAGACATTTCACCTCAGTGGTAACGGCTGTGATTTACAAGCTTTAGGTAGTAGGTTCGTACCCTGACAGGAGCTCTACTTTGTGTAAATTATGTCATCAGCACTGCTCTCAAAACGGTGAAGGAAAACATCGTGAGGAAACCGGCATGTCCTAGAACCGGAAATTCGATGACATGTGACATCTACCAACCCGCACTGGGCCCGTGTGGTGGGTTACAGCTAACTCCCTCTCGAAGACAGGAGGCTTATTGTCCCAACAGTGGAAAGATTACAGACTGTTTATGCTAACCAAGGGGTATCGTGTTACCCTGTAACTGGGTTGTGAAGGTCAAATAGGCAGTCGCTCCATGTAAAATGCTGGTAGTAAGCTCCCAGTCTAACCGGTAGACTGGAAGCTGACCCTAACATAGTTGGGAAAAAGCTTGGCAGATGATTCGCTACATTTGGTCAATACAAAATGTACCATAACTCCAGTCACATAAAGTTTATTAATGAATAATTTTGTCTGCAAATAGGTTTGTACACTTTTACACGACACTAATATTTTAAAAACTAGATGAGGTCGATCTCTGCTATCTGACTACTCTGAGAAGAAAGACCGAAACAAACTCAGTCACAGTCTCTTTTAAGTCCAGACATTCATCTCGTTCAGATCATGTGAGGACCATGTAGATTAGTGTCTGAAATGGACTTTTAATTTACACTAGCTTCCCGCCCCGGCTTCGCATAGCTACGGTGCACCTACCTACCTAACTACCCTACATACATCCCTATCTATCGTTTATACAAATCTTGTCTTGAGAATAACAAACACAACAAAAAAAGAATTATCCAATTTGGTGCAGCCGTTCTCGAGTTTTGAGCTTAGCAACACATTAAGCGATTAATTTTGATTAAATTTAAAGAAGATTCATGAAATGCCCTGTTTTTTTTTTACAAATACGCCAAGTGAATTGCCGCCATAAGAGATAAGTACAGAATATATTATGAAGGTCAGTCTGAGATCGCCAGCACAGTGTGCAAGCGTGTTGATCTATGCTCGATTACTTGTCCTATCTCTGTATGAGTTCGTCCTAAATTGGGACAATTATTTGCCGATAATAAAATGCTAGGAATTATTTTTGTATCTCAATATTTATAGTGTTCCTTTTTATGTCCCATAACTCTAAGGTTACATATGCTTTGAGTAAAAACAACACAAAAAGTCCTAGAAGAAGTGTTCCAAAAAAACATAGTTTCAATGATAACTTAACACCAGACTCTCGATGTGTGTATCTAAGTTTCATTGACATGTACAAGTACATCATTTGAATTCAAACCAATCATTATTTTTAAATATGATGTAAAATAATTCATATACCACTTCGATTCTTTGACATGGTCTCATTAATACCATAGAGTTATGGATGTGAAAAAAGAACACCTTGTATACTCAACTATTATTGTATTTATTTTTAACCTTTACTGTCTCACTGCTGGGCAAAGATATCGTAAAGGGAGTAAACAAGATTTATAAAAAAAAAATAGACCAGATTTGTAAAACTTTTTAACTGTAACTCTTAATTTCGTCTCTCTCTTGTTTTATTTGCGAGAAAGAGATAGCAATAGTTTAGTTTACGACTGTTTTAGAACCTATGAAGCAAAACTACAATATTTTCACTTGATCATTTTAGTATTATAACTTGCCAAATAGTTGTGTTCCTTATTTTTGTAGGAATCTCATTGTAATAGACTGTTTTAGGTTATTTTATTATTGATTGGAATACTCATAATATTATGTATCAATTTAGTATGTATACGAACGGACTATATTTACGGCCCCCTATTGGATGGGATTTAAGATCGTTTATACTGAAAGTGGGCAACATCGCAAATAGCTGTCAAATATTTCCATGTTTTGGTTAATTTGGCAATATTACTGTATAGAAATGAAACATGGCTGACTAGTGAACTAGAATAATAAATTGCAAATATAACACTGAATTTGATGTTGTAACCCAAATACTTTTTTTTACATCAAAAACAAAATATTTGGTGTTACGATAATAATTATTGCATTTCTTAATCAATATTTTAGTTCACTAGTTAGCTATATTTCTTATTTCCAAGTAATATTGCCAAATTGATCAAAAAAAGAATATTTGCGACGTTTCCCACTTTCAATAAAAACGCTCTTATACTTATTTGTCGAAATGTTTGTGTACTATAGACACACTTAGTAGCTCCAATCTTGTGTTCCATTTCCTCTCATATTAGAATTAGGAAAGTACCGATACTCAGAATTTAAAATTATAGCCTAATGTGATGTGAATTTGTAATAATTTGTTTTAAAATTGTTTAAAAGTCTGAATTAATTTTTATCGGTATAAGAAGTCATTTCACAAACGGGGTCAGACGGGGGGCAGTGCAGGCCGCTCATTCGTCAATGCTCACGGCGCGCAGCTTCCCGCCCACCGCTCATTCGTCAACGCTGCTCCCCGCCTCGCCGCCCATTCCTAAGGTGCGGTACAACGGTGTCGGTCAAACTATAGCGAATAGAAGAATAATTGTATTGAGGAGTGTTTGAATCGAAATTATTATTGCATTGTGTGCTAAAAACTATTTTTCTGAAAGCCTTACCAAGGGTAAAAATCACAGAGCGTACTTTCTTGAAGTAAAGTTTGCGTTTCAAACGAATATGAACCTTATTTCCATACAAATAATGTTGATATATTCATATAAGTGAACCTGTGCAATCGTTTCATTTGAATTTAAACTTTAATGCTACACTAATAAAGCTCACATTTGTATGCGACGCTTATTTAGAAAGGTAAGTTTTGATAACAATAAGACTTTCAGTAAACGGGAATAATGGTCGACGCAGACCTGGCCATGCGCGGTTTCCACTGATAAACAAATATCAATCTTGCGCTAGTCTAAATAAGGTTGAAAATCAAATTCCATTAGACCGAAAGAGGTACACTGCTAAGGTTATTTTATTTTCGACCGTATTTTAATAGACGCAATGTTGATATTAGTTTAGCTCGGATGCTCGTCATATTTGCGTCGGTATTAAGACTATGTTCTCTCAGGCTTAAGCTGCATTTACTGTTTTATATAATTTATTTAGTATTAAAAATAAGATAAATGTATAATCTATGTACCCAAATATAAGTATTATTAATTTAACATGCTTGTTTTATTGCCAACGCGTACCGCCTCGTCCTGAAAGCGATTGTCGCACTAATACGAGATTGTTCGCGTTCATAATTCACTTATTGATCGGTAAACCTGAACGCGTGGTCGTGCCGACAGATGGCGCTTTCCGAATTTCCGAACAAAAAGTGACATGAACGCGAAGATTGTGTATTCTTCCGAATGATCTTAAGAAGAATAGACAATTTCCTCATCAGAATGTAGGTAGGTATGTACTTACTAGGTCGGTGCCTTCGCATTTATGAAATTATCATTGTGTACAGACGCCAGCAGGTCAACTTACCCGAAACTGTAAAATTTTCCCAATCAACTTTGAACCTTATACTATAGTGATAAAGTTGAAAATCAATTAAATAAATTTGTCAGATTGTAGTAGGTTGATGTGCTGGCGTCTGTACAATGCTAATGTTGCCTGCGCAGACGGGACGGCAAAGGATTTTAAATTTATCAATTGAATTTAATACTTATCCAATCGGATTAAGGTCTATATAGTCGATCGTAAAACGTTCGTTATCTATGTCCACACTGCAGCCCCTGCCCTGGAGACAGATATTTTAATCAGAATTCTTTTATTCAAATAAAATATAAGTATAAATCTTTTTAAACAAGCTTTTTTGGACTAAATAAAACTTACGTAAACAGAGAACTTTGATGTTTTCTTAAAAGCTTTACATACATAACCATATTTAAAATTTCATTTAGTTTGTACTGTTGACCGTTGAGGAGTTCCCTCGTCTGAAGCCAATACTGGGTGTAGCAGTCAGATCATGGTGGACTTAAGAAACGGACTATCATAATTTAAAAGTACTTATATAAAATTTCGGGTCTGTATTGTTGATCTTTGAGGAATTTCCTCGTCTGGAGCTAATCCTAGGTGGCCAATCAGGTCTTGCTTATTATAAAAATGCATTGTCCTTGGAACTGAACCAACATGTAAAATGTCAACTCCGTAGGATATGAGGAAGTTGTTTTAATTCAGCTTGCAAGATTTTCCCTAAACAAACATAGGTACCAACTAACTACAGAAATTGCAAGTTATATAAAAGCTTTAAAAAAAAAAATACAAACGAAGTCTCGGGAAACATGGTGTAATGCCAAAAAAAATTGAAAAAGATATATGTTGAGGTACTACAAAGGTAGTAAATATTTACAAAGAGATAAATTAATTCTGTTGTTTACAACTATGAAAAAAAAAATGGTCCAGACAACCTGACGTCAGAATGTCTGACCACTTTCTTTAAGTGTTTTTTCGCTGTCAGTGGAGGTACTAAATATTTGAAGTTAGGTATCAAATAGTAGCAAAAAGGTAGTAATTTTTTTGGTATTTTCTAAACATCAAATATCTCTATTGGTGCAGGGGTCCTGACGCTTACATAGTTATGCATTAACTTTGACTGAGTAAGGAAGACGGGACGGGACGGAAGAGAGGGTGGATGATTGACCATCTTTACATATCGAGACTCCTCTGACTCGGAAAGCACGTTATGCCGTTGGTTCCGACTGTCATCCGTAGATCTTTAACAGTCGTTACGGGTCGTCAGAAAGCCCGATAGTCCGAAAACCAATCTTACCAAGGGGTAATCTTATTAACGAGTTACTTGGTTGTGGAGGTCAGATAGGCAGCCACTCCATGTAAAATAGTAGTATTCAGCTGCACCTGCTGTTATACTGGAAGCCGCCCCAACATAATTAGGAAAAGGTTAGGCAGATTGATTGACTGAGTAGGGAAGACTTAGGAGCTGAGCAAATTTCGACAGTCATCATCATTTCAGCCGAAAGACATCCACTGCTGGATATATCCAAGCCTATAGACCTCTCCCAAGCACCGCCGGTTCTGTGCTTCCCGCATCCAGCCGGTCCCTGCTGCCTATTATTTATCTACTTAGAAAGAAAGAAAATTTTAGTCACTTATGACTTAATCTTAAGACTATTCATATCTATGGGTGATACTAATTTTATGTAGCGCCAGTTCAACCAAAATGCTATAGGATAGGTAGTCGAATTTTCGTCAGGTCATCGGACCACCTTGTGGAAGGCCTTCCAACGCTACGTCTTCCAGTATGCGGTCGCCACTCCAGAACCTTTCGGCCCTGTTACGGCCCCGAAACAGTGGTCCTAGGACCACTGTTTTGTTTTTTCGTTTTTAGTAGTATGTATATTCTGATAGTATCTGTACATATAGTTTGTTCTTACTGAATGGAATATAAGACGAGGCGGACGACCACTGGTCCACGTAGTATCTCTAAGTAGTCCGTGACTGGTCCACTGGTGCCCCTGGCGGCACGAGGAGAACACGCGGGAGCGGGGCGGGGCGGCCTCACGGTATGGCTCCGCAGGCGCATGGCTATAGTAAGTCCTGTCGTGCACCCTCTGGCGGCGGCGGGGCCGTAACAGGCCCCATCGGACATCTGTTCTGCAAGCAATGTGCCCTGCCCACTGCCACTGAGTCCTGGCAGTCTATTGGTCCTAGCAGTGATAGCCTATTAGTGTGACCGTCGGACTGCCAAGTCATAGGTCTCGAGTACGAACCCAAGGCACGCACCTCTGACTTTTGGGATTCATGTGCAAATTGCAATTATCACTTGCTTCAACAACGGGGAAGGAAAACATCGTGTGGCCCAAGAGATATTTCTCGACGGCATGTGAAGCCAAGTCAGAGGCCCTTGGGCGGCTTTAACTGGCACCAAGTTAGTCACAAACCACACAAAAAGAAGAAGATTGGTCCTATTTAAAATGCGTTATTGCATAGATTTCCATATATTCTATCGTCGCGGGAAAACTGTCCATCGTCGCTCAGCGCTTTACAACACAAAAATAAAATACCTAGAATAAGGTTCTTAAAAGCTCTTTATTCAAATAAAACATTTCCAAACAAAAGTTTTACAAAATAAGAAAAACAAAATAATAACAATTTTGACGGCCAACTTTTCAGTTTTTACCTTTCAACTTAAAGTTAGTAAATCACGACTCAGCTTCAATAACAATATATTCATAGTAGATAAGTAATAATCTATTTATTATGAAGGCAAAACCATGAAGTCAAGTCCCATGTATAATGGACTTCAATAATAAACTCGCACACTACACGACCTCGACCGACGACTGACTCACAGAACATAATGTGGGCGTCCAAGCAAAAAGAGTCCAGTAGTGGGGTATTGAGTTAAGACTAGATTCGGTATCTAGAATAGTCATTTGATAGTAAGGATTGAAAAAAATATTCAATAACTGGCACATATTTTGTTTACCAGACATTTGAAGTTAAAATTCTGAAAAATCGTTCAGGGGTGGGGCCTGCCGCGCGGTTAGGTACTTTAAGGTGTCGGGTAAGGCGCGTAAGACGCGCGTTTACGGCGCGTGTGATTCAAACAACAATATCTCTAAAATTACGATAGGTAGCACTCTACAAGTTATGTCGCTGGAATCATTACTAAATAAGCTTACTCATTTGTAACTGTTCAATTCCTTTGTAACTGAACGCCAAGTGGCTTGGGTTACTATTTTAATATTGTTTGGTTAACATGCTTATAACAGACGGAGTTTCGGCTGCTAAAAATGTTTATTTAGAATGTATCGGATACCCAACCCAACCACTTGAAAAAGGCCTGAATTTGGCCGTAAAAAAACTACCTCTCAAACTTTGGGTCACAGTTAATATTCGGATCCTTTTTTTTTTAATACAAATTAACATTCTATATTTTGAAGATATTTAAAAATCGATAAGTACAATAAAACGCATGCTGCCTTACAAAAACATTACGGGAATCAACGACAAAAACGCCCTATTAAAAGCCCTAAAAGCGCCCGAATTTGGCCTCCTGAGTAGGTATTTTTCATTTCAATTTTACGCAAGTATAATACGATAATATTTAAATTAAATGCCTAGTATGAATAATACGATACATATAAACATACGTAATAGCGACAGTTTGCCTGCCTTTTATCATTAAATTATTTACTAATAGTAATAAGTCGAAATGTGTTGCGGCCGGCGCGTTATGACGTCATGACGCCACAACGGCTGATGATGTTTGTTGAAATTACCATTTATGTCCGAAATCTTTATTGATTACACTTTAAACGCAATAAAAACTGTGTATTACTTTACTTACCCAGGCCTGTTGTGCAGGTAGTAGAAGGCAGGAAAATAGTCACACACTAAAATACACTTAATAAATCGGTTGGCGCGAATCTGCGGCGCGTGCGAACACTCGACTGACGAGGCGATTTTGTTTCGTGTCATCAGTTCATTTTAAAGAATTGACAGCGACAATATATCTTTCTTGTTTTGTTTCATAGACTCTGTGCAAGTTAGAACAAGAAAGATACAGTTTTTATAAGTAAATTACCGTCAAAACTGACGGCAGTCACCGAACTCCCATTGACCCATTGTGGGAGTCGACACACAGGCCAACTTTTTGACGGAATCCCATTATGGGAGCCGCCACCCCTGAAGGGTAGTCATTTACTAAACAAAACTTCTTGTATCTCGGAAACTAAATGCCGAGAACTGGACCCTTTTTGCTTGGACGCCATCATATTATAATTATACTCTAGGGAGAAGAATAAACACTTCGTACAAAAAAAACAGCCAATTGCGAGTCGGACTCTCACACGAAGGGTTCCGTATCACCGTACAATATTTAGCAAATAAATGAAAATACTAAACGAACAATATAATTATTTTTCATCTAAAATTAAAAAATCGCAACGATTTTGTATTTCATAATGATATATGATTTTTTCATGAATTACAAAGTTATTTTTGCAGTTGCAGAAAATCACACATATTTAAATAAAATACCTTATGAATCGACGTTTTTAGTATTCGTTGATAATATAGTACATTATATACACAAGTTTCAAATTCCCAACTTGTTTAGTTGTTGAGATAGATCTCAACAACTAAACAAGTTGGGAATCTACCATTTTTGTATGAGCTCTAGCTCATACAAAAATGGTACAAAAATGACAACTTTTACGGACCCCAAAATTCTTAATTTTTGAAGATAAACAAATTAAAAATGTATTTGTACTCTACTCGATGAGCTCTAGATAAAGACACCCCACATTCAGGCTAAAAAAAAATTTTGACGGATCTACATTTCCACAAATTGTGTATTATATAGAAAAAAAAAAAATATAACTGCTATTTTTTAATTTAAGATGAAAATTATTCATCGTTTGGTGTCATGTATCTGAACTAAAAATAATACGATGTGGTGGAAACCCCCTTCGTGTGCGAGGTCAACTCTCACTTGGCCGATTTTTTCAATGCATTAAAAAAAAAAACAATATGGATGATGCCTAGGTCAAAAAAAAAGAAATTCTATTTAGTCCGTCTGTCAGATAATAAAAAAATATTATACACGTATTTTTTTTATATTAATAAAAAATGACTTAGATACAACGCATTAAAGTTGGGGAGTGGGGGTTGATACGTCACAAGTATATATAAAATCTACATACAAGTGACGTCATGGCACATTATAACTCAATGTATTGCTGTAATCTTTTGATAACGTAAAAAAAGAAAAAATACGTGTACGTTATTTTTTCATAATCTACTTGACGTACCTAAAACATTTTTTTAGTCATCATCATCTATTGCCTCTGATCCTAACTTTTGTTTTTGTATCTGACATGAAGTTGATAGCTTTCTTTATTAGGACAATGTATCCGTCTCTTTCTAGCGCCATAGTGCACAACAAGGACCTCGCACGTCAGCTGCTGGCCATCCTGATGGGTAATGCCATCCTCTACACAATGTTCTATGTGATCATGAAACTGGTCTATCGGGAGAGGATCGCTGCTTACACCTGGTTCTACTTCGTGCTCGCTCATGTGGCCTGGTTCACTGCGTTGAAGCTGTTCCAACTGCTGTTCTGTTATAACTCAATGTATCGCCGTAATCTTTTGATAACGGTAAAAAAGAAAAAATACGTGTACGTTATTTTTTCATAATCTACATTACGGACAAAAAACATTTTTTTAGTCATCATACCTATTGCACACATGAATACCAACAGAGACCCTGTTCACGTCATTCGAGCGCCAAAGGATAATTGTAGCAGTGGACTTTCAAGACTCGTCGTCCGTCGACGTCCGCATTTTGGTCGGAGCTCCTGCACCAAGATTACGACCAGTAGTGGTCGTGATCGGAGTGTGCGAGGTACCTAAGTCGGTTCAGATCTTAACTAATAACAGGAGATAATCATGCCCTTTTCAACTTTGGCAGCTTCATCCTTGCCGTGAAGCATCTCTATCAAAGTCAAGCCAAACCAATAGGCTGTTCCAGGGCCCTGGAAAGATAGAAAGAAAAAAAATTGTTTCAAAAAACGAGCAAGCCTTGATGTATAACAACTGACATCTTTGGCTAACGTACGAGTATACAGGCTGAATTTTTTGTGACCGTCCACATTTTTTCTAGGCATTAGGTATGATGCACTAACTCCATTTTTGAAAAAAACAAACGATACGTAAAATTCTCATATTGAATCATTTTCTCGAAAGAGTTATTCGCTCTGCGTGTTATACAGGATTACTGGTAATTCGACGTATATCCGTCAGGGGCTGATAAAGAGGGCCAAATGCAACAAATTGAACCCCCCATATGTATGGCCGAAATTCAATAGTATTCGAGATATTTGAATTTTAAGGGTTTTTCGATATTTACCCAAAATTTGACATTTAATTCCAAATAAAAAAAAAACTACACATTTGAATGGGTACCATTAAAAATCATGTTGTAGCTAGCACTTCAATTAAGCTATGGACATAGTTAAAACTACTTAATTTAACAAAATAATTAAAATAATGAACGATATAAGAATAACATCTTACCAATATTTTTATTTTACGCTTCAAAAATGTTGCCTCCTCACAAAAATTTCTATGACATTAATCGTAAAAATAACTAGAAAAACTTGCCTATTCTGTAAGCTTTCCAAAAAGGTATAAAAATCAATTTTAAAATACATAATTCGTGGCATGGCATGTGTTTGAACCGGCGCGGGGAGAGAAATAATGTGTGTTTTAGTTTATGATCCTTGCTAAAACAACCGATTTTACTGGCGGAATTCTTCGTGATGGGGCGGGGTGTGAGGGTGGGGGAGCACACGGTGTCTGCTGTGCTCGCGTCGCCTTCCTTAGTAAGTTTCGACTCTACGCCGCGCAAGCACGTGTGTTGTTATCTTGCTATTAACCAATCTCTCATCGCGTTAATTTGTTATCGATCATTATTGTTAATTCTTGTTTCTCTTGTTATTATTTTTGTTATCATTGTTATTTCGGATACCATGGCTTCGTATGCTAATAACGAATACGCAGACATTATGTTTTGTTATGGGTTTGCCGATGGAAACGCGGCTGCGGCTCGGCGAGAATACCAACGCCGCTTTCCCGATCGTCGACTTCCCCACGTTACTGTTTTCGGGAGCACCTATCGACGATTGTCTGAAACTGGCAGTGTTCAGAGAGCACAATTCAACGCTGGCAGACCTCGACGGTATACGGCTGACGAAGAGGACACCATTCTTCAGTGTTTTATTGATGACCCAAACATCTCAACGAACATTGTTGCAAGACAGCTCGGTATGTCCCAGTGGAAAGTGTGGTCGGTAGTACATCTATCAGGTAGACACCCGTACCATTATCAACCTGTCCAAACATTGCACGAGGGAGATCCTGCCAGGCGACTCGAATTTTCTCGGTTTATGTTAAACGCTGACGCTGACCAGGAACATTTCCTAAGAAATATTTTGTGGACTGACGAGTCAAAGTTTGACCGGGATGGTATAACGAATTACCATAACTTACATTTTTGGGCACCTAAAGCAGGCAGGAATCCAAAAAAACTAAAAGAAACTGCGTCGCAAATGAGATTTTCCCTGAACGTATGGATGGGTGTCGTTGATAATTATTTGGTGGGCCCTCATTTCTTGCCCCAAAATTTGAACGGCGAAAATTACGAGGAGTTTTTGAGAAACAACCTAGACGATTTGTTGGCGGATGTTCCCGAAGAAATAAAAAACAACCTCATGTTTCAACATGATGGGTGCCCAGCACATTATCGGATTACTGTCCGACAGTGGCTAGATGAGAGATTTCCAAACCGATGGATTGGGAGGGGAGGGCTAATTCCGTGGCCAGCACGAAGCCCTGATATCACACCACTTGATTTTTACGTCTGGGGTCATATGAAGGAATTAGTTTATGTGACCCCAATAAATTCAGTCGAAGAACTTCGACAGCGAATAATAAACGCGGCGCAACAGATGAGAACAACGTTTTCATCAAGAGTGACGAAAACCGAAGTTAGGAAAAGAATTCGAACTTGCATTCGTAATAGAGGGGCTCATTTTGAACAAGATGTGTAAAATTTTTAATAAAATTTGACGTACATTTTTGAATGCATTTTATTTCATACAAATACAAATTCTCTCCCCGCGCCGTTTCAAACACATGCCATGCCACGAATTATGTATTTTAAAATTGACTTTTATACCTTTTTGGAAAGCTTACAGAATAGGCAAGATGTTTAGTTATTTTTACGATTAATGTCATAGAAATTTTTGTGAGGAGGCAACATTTTTGAAGCGAAAAATATTGGTAAGATATTATTCTTATATCGTTAATTATTTTAATTATTTTGTTAAATTAAGTAGTTTTAACTATGTCCATAGCTTAATTGAAGTGCTAGCTACAACATGATTTTTAATGGTACCCATTCAAATGTGTAGTTTTTTTTTTATTTGGAATTAAATGTCAAATTTTGGGTAAATATCGAAAAACCCTTAAAATTCAAATATCTCGAATACTATTGAATTTCGGCCATACATATGGGGGGTTCAATTTGTTGCATTTGGCCCCCTTTATCAGCCCCTGACGGATATACGTCGAATTACCAGTAATCCTGTATAATAACTTTGCTTTTTTGTATTGAGTGATACTAAAAGAAAAAACACGTATTCAATGATTTTCGCCAAAGATTAACATAATTATCAAAATTTGGACGGTGACTAAAAATTTAGCCCGTATATAATCCATTTGAAATAAGATAAGACATTTATCTAAACCTTTTTTAAACTCCGTTCAACCGATCTTGACTTCTATTGCGTGTTATGAAAAATGGCAGCTGCAGCAAACAGTTGGCATTGTAACCACATTTTTGCTTTTAATGACATCCTTATGTCTACGGTATAGAAGTCAGAATCGGTTAAACGGACTGCAAAAAGGTTTGTTTTAATTGTCTGATCTTATTTCAAATGGAGTATAGGTATATATGAAATAAACAATATTCATCGTCATAATCATCATCCTGTTTACAAACTCTCGGAAAATGGGTTAATACCATCTGACGGCCAACTCTAGCACCGCGCGCGCTCATTGGTCAAATCAAATAGCGGCATTTCCCCGGCTTCCTGTTACACACTTCCGTTGCTTTTCACGATACAATCACCCAGATTTGATTATTTTGACTGCAGGAAAACGGAGAGGAAAGATGACGTCATGCTCCCCAGAAACCGCATCACCGGTTTTTCAATTTATAAGTTTATACTATTTTTGTACCCAATATGTAATCAATTTGTATATACTTAAAAGAAAGTACCTTTACGAATTTAGACACTTCATTTATCTTACGCTGTTGGACATCTCTCCAGCAACCCCAAGTTAAAATATGAGTAAACTTACGTAGATGCTTATTGTATTGAACATTTATTCTGAAAGTTGGCAAGGTCGCAAATAGATGTCAAATATTTCGCTGTTTTGATTAATTTGGCATTATTAACTACTGTACGAAAATATGAAATATGGCTAACTAGCGAACTAGTATATTAATAATGAATTGCAATTAAAACGCTGCATTTACAAATAGTTTTTTTTACATCTAAAACTAAATATTCGGTGTTACGATATTAATTTCCATACAGTAATATTGCAAAATTAATCAAAACAGGTAAATATTTGACAGCTATTTGCGACGTTGCCAACTTTTAGAATAAGCCCTCTTAACAAAAAAGTGTCTGATAATAATTGTACTGTTATTTTTACCATTAAATATGAAAGCAGTTGACTAGTTGTGTCAAGTTTAAATTTCTCAGGCTATTGCTATTGAAGCTCCTCAGCAAAAATACATAGCAAGTACTTTATATTCCGATGATGCAACTAACATAATGACACTAGAATTTTTATGTCTGTCAGATCGGACTTCTTAGATTGCCGCGATTAACATCACGCCTTGTTTCCCCGAAGGGTTAGGCAGAGGTGTACCTATAGTACACCCACATTTCGCCAGTTATGTTTAAGTCCCATGTAATAGGGGGCGAGCCTATTGCCATCAACCGGGCACAAATCCAGACTCCGGGCTGCTACTGAGAAATTCGAGATGGAAAAACCCAATAAGTTTGCCTGTTGAATCGAACCCAGGACCCCATGCGCAGCAGTAGCGCTTGCGCCCACTAGACCAACGAGGCAGTCAGAAACAATAACAAACAAATACACAACCCAACAGACTGGGACCATCACGGGACACTGCTCTCTAAACAAACACTTCCACACAATAGGCATAACGGACAGTCCTCTGTGCAGGGCGTGCATGGAGGCTGAGGAGACCGTTGCGCACGTGCTCTTTGAATGCACGGGCGTCACCCAGACCAGAACAGACACCCTCGGGTCACCCAGATCATACACAGATGTTCTAGACAAACCAGGAGACCTAATTGCCTTCTGGAGGGAGGTGGGCTGGTTGGAATAACCCCCCAAACGGCCGCTATGGCCCACGCACAATGGTCCACCTGACGGACTGAGTGTGGAAACCAAACCCATAACATAGAACACATAACAGATTATATGTTCAACTACTCACCCTGCTGGTAACCACCTGTCCATCGACGACCACTCTACTTCCCTCCACATACGTGTAATGTTCTGAGGGTATCTTATCTTTGGTTGAAGGGTACGATGTCACTTTCTTGTTGTGAGCTACGCCATGTGCCACGAAGACCGTTGGGGCTGTAAGAGAGAAAATTAAGACAATTATTAAAGAAAAAAAACTTCTTTCTCAACTAAGGAGCTGTAGCGACATCTATATCGCCACATGGGAACTACGGTATCACGCTATTACGTTTTTGACCGGTATGTATGTATGTGGGTAGGTATGTTCATCTGTTCCCTCATACCTCAATCAATCATGTTTATTGTGGATCATAGGTACAGAAATAGATACAGGTGTTAAGAATTACATTGCAATTAAGGAAAAAATAAATTAACTAGATATGACCCACCTAAAGTTACAAACTTACAATCTAATATTAAAACAAAAAATTATCACAAAATATAGGTCAGTCAAAGATCATAAAATTAATATTAAGCAGCACTGACTGCACCGTGGTCTCGGTCAAAATATAGTTTAAAGGGACTTGTCTGACATAAAGTCTTATAAACAGTAATTAAATAGTATTTATCGACTAACAAGGTCATGAAGTTTCTTTTTAAATAATTTAATTTCTGAGATGCTTCTAATATGTTTTGGAATTTTATTAAATATACAATTAACCCACAATACACTTTGCTGCAGAAAACTGCTTATGACGAGTAAAAGTGATTCCAATATCCAATTTACAGAATAAACAATTTCATTTCATAATTTGAGAAATGAGGTATCGTTAGACGGTTATACGGTATGTGACGTCACAATATGGCGCCCTACATAGGACATAGTCGTGAACTAAAAAATAATTAGCTTGTGGTGACTGGTCGTCTAGCTGACCATAGTTTTTGTTGCTGTTATTAGTAATTAACTGTTTATTTATTTTTTACTTCAATGGTCCTAGTTTATCATTTGTGATTTCCGAGTTACAGCTAATAGCTATATGTAAACGGGCACGCCCTTTATGCCCGGCATTAATTCGGGTATTTAGTTCTTTTTACTTTTTTGTTGGTATATTGGCGTGTGCTAGGTGACATTAGAAAATAATTTAATTTAATGTTTTATGTTGCGTAAAGTAAATAATTTTGGATAATTACTATTGTATAGAATCAAGTTTTTCTATCTATCCAGACAGCTGTGCAGTTGTGGAGTTTGTTGCGCCCCTTCTTCTTCCCAGCTAAAGCACTAGGAAGTGGTGAATGGCGGGCGTTTTTGGGGGACTGTCTTATGTATTTTTAACTTTCGAAAAGTGCTGATTTCTCAGCCTAGTTTGAATAAATGACTTTTGAATGTTGCATTTTAGCACATTTAAAAAAAATATATATTTATCATAACCCGTATAAAAAGACAGTGTGCTAACGCGCACACTGACTTTTTATACGGGTTATGATAATTTTTTTTTTTTTTTAAGAAGATATAACCAACATAAAAATAAGTATTAACAACTCTATCAATTTTATTATAAGGTTCAATTTAAAATTGCAAAACGTGTGACGTCACAGCGTCAATCTCGACCATACAAGTCGAGATTACGAACGCTAGGATATATCATACATACACGCTACATACATACACTTCATATCTAAGCAGTTTGAAAACAAAATCCCGTGAACACGATGACCACATCTGTTACCGCCCCGGCCTCTATAGCGGCCGAGCGCTGCGAGCAGAAATAGTCCTTACGGTGTATAGATATGAACTTCTTCGATGGTACATTCCCGTGGGATAACTTCCGACCTAACCGAATCATCTGCCTAGCCTTCTCCCAACTATGTTGGGGTCGGCTTCCAGTCTAACCGGGTGCAGCTGAATACCGCTGATTTGGCAGTCAAATTTGACGGAAGTTTTGTATTTTAATTTTATGTTTTGTATCTAATATGGGTCAATGACCTGAAAAATTTAATAGCAGTATTTTACATGGAGCGACTGCCTATCTGACCTCCGCAACCCAGTTACTGGGTAATACGATACCACTGTAAGACTGGTTGTCAGACTTTTGGGCTTCTGACTACCCATAATAACTATCAATGACAAATGACAGCAGCAGGACCAACGGCTTTAACTTATTTTGAGAGGCACGGAGGCACGGAGGTGTCTTGGTATGTAAAGATGGTCACCCATCCACGACCAACCGCGGCAAGCGTAGCTTAACCTGATCGATCGACCCGTGCGGCTGTTATTACTTAGCCACAAGACCCTCTCTCTTAGCAAAAGCTATGGAATATAAATGATAGTTACCAGCACAAATAGCAGCGAGGATTTTGTCGTTTTTTTCGTGCTCTTTCAGAATTTCACCAACGATTGCTGACTTGGACAGACGCTCAGCTCCCTCCAGTCCTCCTGGTAGGATCACCTGTCGAATGTAAATAGTTATAAAAAACTTATTACAAAAAAAAAAACGACCAAGTGCGTGTCGGACCACGCACAATGAAGGGTTCCGAAGTTGGGATGAACTTATCCCAAAAACAAACTTAGCATTGTAGTTGAAAATCAACTGCAAATGTACCATGTTATTTTATGACCATACACTTCTTATAGGTTTTCCTGTATCTATGAGAAAAGAACCATTCTCTGTATTTTTTTCAAAAATGTAGGCTCAGTAGTTTTGGTGATAAGGCGGCGAATGGCAATGACAATTTTCATCTATTTTCTTAAATATCTTTAAAAGCATTTATTATAAAATTATAAAAATATATATTTGAGGTCCTCACAACAAGTCCTTTCATTGCATATGTCACACGGCAGTTTACAAAACTTTTTTTAAATTTTCCTGTTTGCCCCAGAAAAATGACCCCCATATTCAAAATTCATTATTTACGTTACACATATGTTGGGGTCACAGATATTCATATGTGTACCAAATTTCAACATAATCGCTCTATTAAATTCGGAGCAAATTGTCTGTGACAGAAGGACAGACAGACACACGGGTGATCCTATAAGGGTTCCCATGTTTCCTTTTGAGGTACGGAACCCTAAAAAACTGCTGTTTCATACAAAAGCGCAATACCTACGCATTTAAAATATATGGAACAGCATTTTTTTTTTATAACCGTCGAAATGTTTCAAGGCAGCGTCTAGAATCATGTTCTAAATGATGTGGGAAGTGTCCCTGTATGTTACATAGAGATGTTCGGGAAAAAACCGCTCGGCTTGAACAAGCGATGGTAGATGCCGAACGGTGATGACCTACGGCACTGAAACGTGATCGCTCACAATGGGCCTTAACTTCACCCAAAGAGCAATGGAGAGGGCTATGCTTGGAGTATCCCTACGTGATCGAATCAGAAATGAAGAGATCCGCAGGAGAACCAAGGTAACCGACATAGCCCGAAGAATTGCCAAACTTAAGTGGCAGTGGGCAGGGCATATTGCTCGCAGAACAGATGGCCGATGGGGCCGAAAGGTTCTGGAGCGGCGACCGCGTACCGGAAGACGCGTTGGAAAGCCTCCTACAAGGTGGACCGATGACCTTATCGAGACGGCAGGAATCCGCTGGATGCGGGAGGCACAGATCCGGTCGAAGTAGCGGTGCTTGGGGGAGGCGTATAATTGAACGATGATGCCGAACAAAGTTTGCCGATCGGCACGAGCCGAATGAAAGCCGAGAATGTGTTGTAATTTTTTCATGTCGGCTTTCTTATTTACTAAATACTGCCATAAATATTAAAAGAATATATGCTTAAAATATTAAAAGATTTGGAAGTCACACGTCTATTCGCGAAAATTTGAACACTTCCACACAAGTTAGTTGACACTATAGATGAGGTTTGAGGAACAGGATGTAAAGTTCACTAATCCTATAAAGAAAAGGGAGCTGTCGGGACGTTGTATATATGCTAGCCGCGCGGTAAACTCTGCTTGCGCGATGCAGGATTTTGCATGACGTCAGTGTGATGCGCATGTGGCTGTATAGATGCCGCCACAACACAATCGGCGGGAGTGTACTTGATCCCGCGCGGGATTCGCTTCTGTTTGGAAAGAATTATAAATGGGACTTACAACATAACTGGCGAAATGAATAGGTCATTCCATAGGTAATTTATGAAAACCAGCGCTGTTGGCGTTAGGTGCGTCCGAAGTCACAGCATTTCGCTGAGCAATGACCTGTTCTTGCACAGATGCGACGAACACCTCAATTTCTCCTAATATTTATTACAAATGTAGTTAATTCTGCAATCGGCATTTTGTTTTTGTTGTCATTTGCCAATTTCGCAACCACAGAGTACGGAATGTCGCAAAAGTAATTACGCAATATTGTCTTTGGTCCGAGGCCTTGACATCAAACCGATGAACAACATTTCCAAGCGGCACGGTTGGCGCAGTGGTTAAGCGATTGACTGCTGCGCTGAGTGTCGCGGGTTCGATGCCCGCACGGAACAAATATTTGTATGACCTACAATTAGTTGTTCCGGGTCTGGCTGTTTGTGTATGTGAGTTTAAATGTATGTTAACGCACCCACTACAGGAGAAATTCCTAGTATGGAGCAACGTTTAAAAAAAAAAGTTTATTCGTTGGTTGAATACGAGGCTTTTGGCTACTTTTGTTATTTGTGTATTTTTTCTTTGAATGTGCGTTTTGTTTGTGCAGAATAGACATATTATCTTTCTTTTTTTTCTTTAAATGTGTGTGTACTATAGGTACACCTCTGCCTAACCCTTTGGTGAATACAGGCGTGATGATATACTTACAGCATCATATAGTAGCTGTTTCTCGCGAGCGTCTTCTAAGGACTTGTCTGGTACAAGAGTTATTTGCCTCGAGCACAATACAGGTCCACTACCGTCTAATCCAGCCATTGTTACTACCACCTGAAATGAAAATAAAAATTTAAAAAAACTTTTTTACGAAACAAAGCTCTTTAAAAAAAAAAACCACTAAGTAAGTGAATAATAACTTTATTTCTGAAGTCGGTGTCTTTGGTTTTAAATGTTTGTATTTTGCCACCAACTAAATAAACAACTTTTAAAAAAAAAACTGCAAACCCTTTCAAACAAAAAATAATATTGCAAATCCGTCTGGAGTTATGCCCGAAAATACAAAATAAAAAATCGTGTTGAGAACCACCTCGTTTTTTAAAAGTCGGTTAAAATAAAAACCACTGCTGTTGAGCATGAGGGCATGGGTCCAATCCCCGGGACGAGCAAAGCGTAGTTGGGTTTTTCCATCTGGATTTTCTCAGTAGTAGCCCAGTCTGGATTTGTGCCCCGGTCGATGGCAATAGGCTCGCCCCCTACTACATGGGACTTAACATAACTGGCGAAATGTGGGTGTACTATAGGTACACCTCTAAACCAACTTGATGTTATATTTACAAAATTAAAAATAAATAATAAGTAGAACCTGACACTGAAAACGTAGGTAACTGACAAAAAAAATTTAATTTCACGGGCTACTTTAGCGCATCCCACATATGAAGGACCCCCAGTGGTAGACTGCGAAATTTAAAAAAATCATACGTTTTTAGCAATTCGCAGGTCTGTGGCAGGTTGTATCTTGAACAAAATATGATTCGCGACAGTAACAAATGTGCTTACAGAATTATAATCATTAGAATCATTCATAGGTACATCTCTCTAAGTTAGAAAAGTCATTCAATGGAACAAATCTAACTTAGAGAAAGAGTGCGCCGTAATACACAGTGCGGGTTGGTAGATTTCACATGTCTTAATTCAAAATTCAAAAGTCATTTATTCAAACTAGGCTGAGAATCAGCACTTTTCGAACGTCAAAATTACATAAGACAGCCCCCAAAACGCCCACCCTTCACCACTTCCTAGTGCTTTTGCTGGGAAAAAGGCGCCACTTGCGCAACAAACTCCCCAGCAGCACAGCTGTCGGTTCAGTTAGAAAAAAAAAACGATTCTATACAATATGCTCTATTACTTAGAATGTTTTGATCTAGGACATGATGGTTTTCCTTCGCCGTCTTGAGAGCAGTGGTGATGAAATAATTTGCGCAAAGTGAAGCGCCTGTCGGAGTTCGAACCTACGACCTACAACTCGTAAGACACGGCCGTTACCACTCTGGGCCACCACTGCTCTCCGACAAGTACCTACTGTTTGCTAATGCACACAGGGAAGACATTTATTGTTTACCAAATTGCCATCCTACGTCAATTTGGCAACTGTCAAAGAATTATAGTTGTGATATATATATGTTTACTCTCCAACATCGCCTCAGTTCTCAACACTATATTACCTCGAGACAAACACGAGTATGTCAATAACAATGCACTAGAACGATTAGCAGTATCTAACCGCAACACAGTGACACTGCAATGGACAAGAGGGCACAGTGGATCACTAGGTAACGATGCAGCTGACGAACTAGTTAGGCGAGCATCCAGCGCGTCAGTCTGTGGAGCCGAACCAATCGTACCCATCCCCTTCAACCGCATGTGGTTATAAGAGCTTACCCACACACAAGCGGAGAGCTGGTGGACCTCGACACCGGGCTGCAGGCAGTCCAGGGAACCTATGCCATCTTTAAATGGCCGGCTAACCAGGATAAGGCCAAGAGTATTTTAGGGGTATGAGGGTGTAAAGTTCACTCATCCACCATAGAAAAGGGATGATCCTGCGACCAGACAGGTGTTGTGTCTGGCAGGCCGACTGCCCGGATAGTCTTATAAATGTCGTTCGCGCGGTAAACTCTAATTGCGCGATGCAGGATTTGTGTGACGTCATGTCTTTGATGCGTAGTTCGTATGTGGCGGTGTAACCGCTACAGTATATTGATGTTGCTAACAAGAGAAGTAGAAGATACTTACACCTGCTCTCCTAAGCATATCCACAGTGATGACTGTCTCCATCTCCTCGGCTCCCTTGGCCAGGATTACTAATGCAGTCTTAGCCATTATTCGTGTATCGTAGTAACTGAAACAGTGGTAGAACACAAAATAGTAGTTTAGAGGTATGAGGAACAGGTTGTAAAGATCACTCATTCTCCATAGAAAACGGAGGATCCTCCGACAAGACGGGTGTTGTGTCTGGTGGGCAACTGTCCGACGATTGATGTCGGGAAGTTCGCGCGATAAACGCTTGTGCGATGCAGGATTTCTTGTGACGTGAGTGTGATGCGAAGTTCGCATGGGGTGAGGTGGATGCCGCCACATCACTCACCTCCGGTCGTACGCAGTTTGAAAAAGAAATACTCTCCTGGAGTACTAAATCGAGCCACCCTACATATTTTTGTATCCAAGTCTATTACCATTTTTAAATTTGGATTTATCATGACACAAAATTATGGCCAGTAAGTAGGTTGACTTCAAAACTGAATTATAACTTTTTCTTTCTCATAATTATTTTGATTTTTTGGCCTTTATATACCTACATGCAACATCCTTAGATAGCAGGCTAACCAGGCGTTTATAACGCCTGGACAGAAAAGTCTGCGCCTAATGACGGAAACCATCACGAGACACTGCTCGCTAAACAAACACTTCCACACAATAGGCATAACGGACAGTCCTCTGTGCAGGGCGTGCATGGAGGCTGAGGAGACCGTTGCGCACGTGCTCTTTGAATGCACAGGCGTCACCCAGATTAGAACAGAAACCCCATGGCCCACACAGAATGGTCCATCTGAAGGACTAGGTGCGGAAACCAACATAGAACATAGACGTTACCGTACCTACTAGTAGGTAGTTTGAAATGAAAATTGGATTTCAAGTAGGTATATTTTAGGATATTAACGGGTAAATTAACTTCGCTCTAAATATTATGCTAAGATTTATGAACCTTATTGGAAGTAATACCTAATAAACATGCAAAAGGAACTCGTCTGTCTGTCTGATATAAGGTTGAACTTTTTTTATATCAAATATAGTATATTCAAAGTCATAGCCTATAAAAATATAGTAGATGGCGAAAAAAAATTAAAATATAGTAGGTAGGTGTTTTAAAAACATTTTTATTTTTTAAATGCATATTTTTTGCTACTGAACGTTTAATTTTATTAAACGTCCGGTAGCGTAAAATTAAATGCCTACTATTTTTCAACTAATTCAGCTTCTATGAGATTAATATTTAAAATGTCGAGATGATCGCAATATGGCCACATAATGCGATCATCTCGACATTTTGAATTGAAATAAAAATATAGTTTAATACTTAAAAGGTAGCTTGATATCTGCGACATTTATGTCGAACTGACATTCCTAAGGGTACGAATTCATTCATTAGGTCGGCATGCCCATAAAGTATCACATTAATAGTTACTGTCTGTACTATTATGAAACTCAGGACTTCATAGGCGTGACAGACTGACAGCTGTCGCAGAGATCAAGCTATCTTTTATGAAGTATAGTTTCGCCTAATATATTTTTTGTTTAGAAATATAGTATTTAGGAGGATACTCCTTGAAACCACGGGAGCGTATTATCAGGATACTATATTATATAGTAGGGTTGGCAACCCCAGTCTGAACGAATTTCGATGGTACAAAGATAGCCCATGACTTAGGGACATTCTGATACTTTTTATCCTGATAATACGCTCCTGTCTGTGGTATATAACAACGACCTGCAGGCGAGCGAAGCCGCGGGAAAATGCTAGTACAATTTAAAGACCTGCATACTGTGAAAACTAAGATTTCGCAAAAAAGATATATTCATAGGTTAAATAAAGGACACTGAACGAGACAATTGAAGTTATATTGTTACTAGCTAGCCTGCGATTTCACCCGCATAGGTCTCTATTTCGTGGGAATATCGGTCAAATCCGTTCTGTTGTTTTAGTGTAAAAGCTTAACTAGCAAACAAACTCACTGTCGTATTTATAATATTATATATCAAACAATCTACCTAGCCTTTTCCCAACTATTTAGGGATCGGCTTCCAACCTAACCGGTTGCAGCTGAATACCAGTATTTTACATGAAGCGACTGCTTATCTGACCTACTTCTTTTCGTGTGGTTAGTGACTAACCTGGTCCTGGACCTCTGACTTGGCTTCACATGCCGTCGAGAAATATCTCTCAGGCATGCCGGTTTCCTTACGATGTTTTCCTTCACTGTTTATGAACCGAGTGATAATTATACAATACGCACATGAATCCGAAAAGTTAGAGGTGCGTGCCTTGGGTTCGAACTCGAGACCTATGACTTGGCAGTCAGATGGTCACACCACTAGGCTATCACTACAACCCAGTAAGCGCAATTTTTGTTTTATGTAAATTCAAATTAATGGTTAAGTTGACCAACAAAATATGTACGCCATCAATGGCAAAACATGTAGATCCTGTTCCTGGATGTTTTTTTAAGACCATGCAAATCTTTTGTATGTGTACGTACCTCAGAACATAAAAATTCTATGATCTGAGATATGTACTCGTTTTACAACAAAATAAATATCTTATCTTACAGTTCACGTCAAATAAATTTGCCGCACTGAATCTAGGATGCGCGCTACTGTTCTATAAGTAAGATTGACTACTGCGCAGTCATTTGTAGTCTATACTTTATTAGTAGTGGCAAAGTTATTTGACGCAAACTGTATCTTATCTTTTATTAGTTTATTTATTACTGTTATTCATTTGAGACTTACTCTACTCTTAAATACAATTATGTGATTATGAATTATTTCATTCTTACTAAAGTAATTTGTAACTTCTTTACATTGAAAGTAACGAAAACAATCAGGAGTTTATATAAAAACATTGCTTAAAGTTAAGTGACGTTCAAACAACAAAAATGTATGGTTAAACAGTGGCTAATCATTACTTAACTTTAAGCAACATTTATAAATAAAATCCTCAATAACCAGCCTTATCATCGGTTTAACTTTCCAGTTTACAAAAATAATACAATTATCTTTACTGCACTTTATGCCTAAACATAACATAGTCAAAACTATTTCATTCAGCTTCTTTTGGTGGGGCGGGGTTGACCCAAAGCCTAAAGCGCCAAAAGCTGGACAGGCTGAACCTATATATTTGGCCAGACACAATTTTAAAAGAAGAAAAGATAAGAGAAATGTCAGGTCATATTAGGGGCGGTTCCCGCAGAAAAATGCGATTGGGATATTCTATAACAATAAATTGCAGAGTAAATGTTGCTACACTTTAGGTACTAAAAGTATAAACCTACCGGAATTAACATGTTGTAGGTAAGTACCGGGAAAACACGACCACGACGATACAGGGATACTTTAAAAAGGTTATAACTGACAGGATTTCAGGAAAACAACGGAATATCCTGCTAGAGATAACAAATTCTAAAACATTACACTCCTTTTTTGGAACGAGGAAAAAAGAGAGGTTTCAATTGCGTGGACACTACAACTCACGCAATTCATGCTAAAGTAAGGTCGAAGTTTCCGGATAAACCTTGTTGCAAATATTAGAAATGATCAGATTTTTTGTAAATAGAAAAGCATACCTTCGTTGTAAAACTTTGAAGTTTAGTATCACTAATTGATTGTATTTCGAGTGTATTAAACGGGACTTCAAAATTAATCTTGAGAAAACCATGAATATTGAATACAAGAAAAGTTGACAGTTTTTCTGAAGGTCAAATAAAATAATAAAAAAAAAGTTCGTCAATCACCGATCACCGGTCCCCGGTATAATCGTTAACAAAATTATTTTTCTACAAAATACCTAATGGCCTATCAAAAGCTCCGAATTACACTTATTTCAAAATATGGAGATATATTTTTTTTTGTGTCTTAGTTGACCATATAATGATAGTTTTCAGTTTCCATTTTCTATTCGGTCAGTGAAATTTTTGATGATTTCTGAACGTAAAATAAATAAAGTTTGTTTTCTTTAGTCTATGGAAAGTAGCAGTGCTGCCACAAAATAAAAATTACCTTTGTCTAAGGAAAATACCATGAAAAAGATCCAGAGCTCCAATACGTAATCCAAATATTTTAACCATCACTAAAAGGAGTTATATAAGCGCAATTAATTACACACATTGGTTTTCGTTATTGGGCATTCAGTCACCTGCTGCGAGAATGGATTCTACTTGCCCGAATAGCAGAAAATATTCACCATGGTATGGCCAACTTCAAATTATATATTAGCGTTTATATAACGCAATTAAGCATGACCGATCAAATGTGGTTATGGTTGTCATCCTTACTGTTAAAAACAGTATTATACAGTAATACAGTATTACACTGTTTTTGACAAAATATTATTTACCGGCCGAAAGTGCAGGTGCTGTGCCAAGGTTGCTGATGAGGCTGAGGGTGATGACCAGGAATGCGCGTTCGCTGCATGCTGGTGGTCAGGATACCCGTTGAAGCCGAGTGTGCTGGCTGGCTATGTGACACGCCTCACGAAAGCTTGCGGGAGTGATGATGATGACGTCACGCTGAAGTAGTTGCACGCAGGCTGCGTTGACGTTCCTACTCGAGGCCACCAATTTAGGGGCATGAGAAACAGAGTGTAAAGTTCACTCATCCACCATAGAAAAGGGAGGATCCTCCAACCAGACGGGTGTTGTGTTTGGCGGGCTGACTGCCGGACGGTTTTTTTGTTGGCTAGGGCATCTCGTAGCTCACCTCTGAGGTGATGACTACTTAACCGGACTTTCCTGTGGCTGCATTTAGCTACTACACTCAAAGCCTCCAGCCAGGGGCAAAAACTATTCTAATTAAAACTAGGCGAGCGCTCGCTAAGGGCACCCCCTGTGGGGTATGGACCTCGGCTTAGGGCGTCGCTGGCGGGAGGACAGCAAGTTGGGACAGGCTGGATCAAGGATAATTCATTATTATGAATCGGGGAATTTAAGGCTACTGGCCTAGTAACTTTAAATTCCCCGATTATCCTTGATCCAGCCTGTCCTTCCCCGTCGATGCTGAGCCAGTAGTACTGGCTCAGCATCGACGCGGGCTGGCGCATCAACGAGCAAAGGTCGGGGGAGAATATTATTTACTCGGGCGGGTCGCGATCGCGGAGGACCTCGGCGGCGAGGTTGGAAAGCGGGTTGGTGTCTGTATTTGTGCACTGTACTTGTGGCCCTATTGCTCTCCTGGAGGAGGGTTATGGGGTCATCTGGGTCGGTAAGGATTTGCCACGGGCGGCGGATTTGACTGATTCTACTAGGGACATAGTTGGCGGCCTCGACAACCAGAGGGTTGCGATGTTTGGCGGTGGATTCAAAGAAACTCTTGGAATTGCGTTTAAGAAATTGGTGGATTGTGGGGATCTTTAGGTCGAGATGGAGGATCTCGTTCCTAACGTACCAGGGGGCACCGGTGATTTTACGGAGGAATCTATTTTGGAGCGTTTGGATCCTATGGATATGGCGGGGCTTTGCGTGTGCAAATACGGCTCCCACATAGGTCATAATGGGACGAACGCACGCCGTGTACGCACGCAATTTGCACCTTAGTGATATTTTGCTACGTGCATTCAGGACAGAGTGAAGTCTACCAAGAATGAAAGCGGCTTGCGAGCGAGCCTGCTTTATGTGATCGCTAAAGGAGAGATGCTGGTCGAGGACAACACCTAGATATTTGGCTCACTTCTCCCAGGGGATAGGCTTGCCGAACATGGTGATTGGTCGGGTCGCGTAAAAGGTTCATACCCCCCTCGGTTTGAACCTTTTACGCGGTTTCGAAAAGAGAACCGTTTGGCTTTTATCTGGGTTGACTTCGATCCTCCAGTTTCTAAACCAGGCGCCGAGCTGGTCGACTGAGGTCTGGAGAGTGCGGGCTATCGAGTCAGAGCCGTGCCCGACTGTTGATGTCGGATAGTCTTATATATGTCGTTCGCGCGGTAAACTCTAATTGCGCGATGCAGGATTTGTGTGACGTCATGTCTTTGATGTGTAGTTCGTATGTGGCAGTGTAACCGCTACAATGGAATACATTTAGTAAAAAAATTGCTTTTCGACTACATCGTGAGAATTACGAAGCCTTCGAAATTTGTGCTCAATTTATGATTTGCGCGAGTAGTACTATTGAATTATGTATCAATTTAAAACATTAAAAAAATAATAAAATACTGTTTTTTTTTCCGAGATACTGTTGATTTTCCCACTTTGACCATATTATAATTTATTTCTTGTACATACAAAAAGTTGGCAGCCCTGAATGTGATTCAAGGCGTGAGCTTCCCCGTCCCACCCTTGTTTGCTTTAATTATTTTTTCTGCAAATATTTATGTGCAAGTCCATGGCAACTCGGCGAGACAAATCGATCATAATAACCCTATTATTAAGACCATTAATAATTATTGTACCATATTAATGCAAATAAATTATTCAAGACTCTATTCAACATTTGGCCCTTAACTGATCATAGTGTTAGTTTACTTCTCGTGCGCGGGTGAATCTAAGTATATAGTAAAATCAGCGCACGCACACATGGAATTTGTTGCAATAAGTGTTTAAAAAGGTTTACAATTTGTTTTATTTACGTTAGGCCGTATCCTTGCTTGATGTTTGATAGAGATAAAAAGCGCTTCTTCACAGTCCAAAATAATGGTTTAAAAAAAACACTTTTTCATGAATTTTAAACTGAAAGACCTTTTTCTTTATTTATTTACTAGCTGCACCCCGCGGTTTCACACGCATAAATCTCGATCCCATTCGAATATCGGGATTCATTGTATCCTATGTCCTTACCAAAATCATGGTATGTCTACCCATGTGCTAAATTTCATCCAAATGCGTTCAGCCATACAAAAAATCAAATATTTTCTCTTGTTTGTTAATTTGTTATAAAGAAACAAATAAACAAACAATCGCACTTTCGCATTTATAATATTAAAATTATAATATATTAGGAACACGTTACTGAGTTGACTAATTGGGACGCCAGAGTCGACAGTCTACAACATAACGCTCGGACCGGCCACCGGCCGGGGCTCAACAGAGCAGACTTCATCGGTGATGGTCAAGCAGTGAACACGTTTAAAAACTGTCGCGCTTTTCAAATAGTTGTGTCATGTACCGAATACAGTGTGTGAATTTGGTAGTGTGATTTGTGATCGTAAATTATTATTCGGTCTGACCTGCAAACGGTTTTTCTATTGCGCAATAATAAAGTAGTTAAAATATGCCTAATAATAACGAGTGAGACGCATACCCCCTCTACGTCATATACAATGTAAAAAAAAACTGGCTGATCCGATAGGGGCACATAGGAACTGCAATAACATTACCAAAAAATCAAAATAAAGTTATTGTTAAAATTCACATTTATAGTAACAAAATTACCCACCCTAAATCCATAAAAAAGCAAATTTCCAACTGGAATCATAAGTTTTGACTTGTAGACACCCGCTAAATGGACGGCTGTCCGCTCTTCATGTACAGACGCCACCACATCAACCTACTACAATCTGTCAAATTTCTTTAATAGATTTTCAACTTTACCACTGAAGTATAAGGTTCGACACAACATGACAGATCACGATCCTTGTGAACTAGAATTCGGCAGCTTTGTTCAAATATTACAACACAATATAGATCCAAAACTGAGCATCGTCAACATAAATTTATTTCACGACTCTGGCAAGACAGTCATATCATAAAGGAATTGTATAGAGTGCCACTGGCGGCACTTTATCCGTATCGGATAAATTGCAATTAGTGGCATACTAGTGGCACTGTCTCGGCGCGGCTAAAGTGCCGTAAGCATTGCATTGTCACTGTCACTTGTTATTTTGTTTGATTGTTGAGGTTAACTCGCAGCCCTTCTGATCGTATTTGTTTAAGATAATTTATAATTTTGATAATAAAATACAGGGTGTTTGGCGCATGGACCGACACAATTTTTTTTGGAATTTGGGAGGTCATTAGCTAGGTTCTACCCATACACCCTTTGTCCCAAATGTCACGGTTGGTTACATATGATTATTTTTTTAAAATGAAAAAAATTCCCAAAATGTGTCCTTTAATTTGAAATAACTTTTTTGTTTGTGGGTGTAGTGGCACAAAACAAATTTTGTTGCATTCTCCAAAGTCTTTTAAATCTAAAAACATCTTTGTTTTATACAACTGGTTTCAAGAAAATTCCTTACAGGCTTCCAAAGTTAATTTTTTTATTTAATGAATGAAATTTTACAACTTCTAAATTAATTATAAAAAAAACTAAAAGCCATTTTGAACTTAGCTTTATTTTAAAAAGTTCTTTAGTTGATACCCTTTCTAACGGTATGCTACATGTCATAGAAATTATTCATTATGTAGTCAAAATACTAGTTAGGAGAGTCAGGGTTAAGAAAAAGACTTTTTAAGGTTATTTGGTTTTTATTAAACTAAAGTTATAAAAAAGGAGGCAAAACACCGGGAAAGGTGGAAAGTAATAGGGGAGGCCTTTGCCCAGCAGTGGGACAGAATAGGCTAGTTAAAAAAAAGTTATAAATCTTGTTCAAATTGACCTCCTCCATTTCGTATGCATGCACGACATCTGTTTCTTATTTCAACTGTCGTTGTACGTAGTCGCATTTCTTCTTTCATAGTTTGGAACGCGCCGGTTATTCGTTCAATCAGAACTTCCCTAGTGGGCACTTCTGTCTGGTAAACCAATTCTTTTGCACGTCCCCAGACGTAAAAATCCAAAGGTGTCAGGTCTGGGGACCGTGCGGGCCACGGAATAGGGCCGCCTCTACCAATCCATGCGTTTGGAAAGGCATTATCTAAATGCTCTCGCACGTTCAGTTGGTAGTGTGCTGGACAGCCGTCATTTTGGAAAACTATCGCACACCTTCTTCCAAAACTGGCACAACAAGTTCGGGTAGATCATTGATTAAAAAATTTAAATAAATGTCTCCATTCAACCTTTCTGGCAAAAAATATGGGCCGATGAGATTGCGTCCAATAACACCAGCCCAATATGGGACAAAGGGTGTATGGGTAGAACCTAGCTAATGACCTCCCAAATCCCTGAAAAAATTGTGTCGGTCCATGCGCCAAACACCCTGTATATATATATTTATATATATATATATATATATATATATAGAAATATATATATCTATATATATATATATATATAGAAATATATATATATAGATTATATCAGAAGTCACTACATTGACTGAATTTACGAAAAATGAAGTAGCAAATTAAAATGGTTGAAAGATAGGTTAGGTTATGTTTGAACTGTGACCACACAACGGGCCTGGGTCAGTTTAGGCACAAGAGAATGTAATGTTTTGGAAATGTGGTGTTTTACAACGACCTAACCTCATCAATCAAACAAAATAAGAAGTAACAGTGACTCAGTGATAGTGACAATGACAATGGAAATCTGACGGCACTTTAGCCGGACCGAGGCCGACCGACAGTGCCACTAGTATACCGCTACCAGCACTTTATCCGATAGTGTATAAGAGGGATAGAGTGCCGCTAACGGCACTCTATCCCTCTTATACACTGCCTATCATTAAAGCTATTGAATATAAAATGAGTATAATTTTTACTAAGAATAGACAAAATGACAGATCACTGTTCATACAGTGATCTGTCATTTTGTCTATTCTTCCGTCGACAAAACCCATTTCTACGGTGATCATGTTACGCGTGCTGTAGTACACAATAATTTATGAATTTACAATTAAGAAAAAAAAAGTTAATATTATAAACCTGGGTAATATGAATTTGCCAAGTGTATCCCCGACAGATGTTCGTTGACGGCAACAGACGGCAACTCTACTTGTCTATACTCAGCTTCCTTTCTTTCGTTCATCAGACAATCTGAAACGAAACGAATAATTATTTTTTATACATTTATTTCAACAATTCTTTTTACAAATTATGTTTGTCGTCATGTGATTAGCAACATATAGTGTAATTTACGCATCCATACGTATTTTAAGTGTATATTTTAAGTCAGTGTTTTTGATAGGTTATAAACACTATGGGTTCGAACTGAAATTAATTGTTTAAACATTTTTACACTTTAAATTCGTGATAAATCATGGATTTTGTGAAGAGAGAAGATCAAAATGTCATTGACGATGACAACTACAAGTTTTACATTGAAAGTGTGAGTTACTTTGTTTGTTTTAATTCAAAATTCGATCGTTTTTTTCATAAAAAGTGTTGATAACGTGACTGGAGTTCCGGGTTTGGTTCCCGGCTGATGTCTTTTTTTTTACCGCCAATACTTTTTTTTCGTTGTTCATTGTTTTAGTGTAGAACTTAAATAGTTTTCATTCAATACATCAATGTGGGTCGTTTGTTCGTATAGTAAACGAAATCTAAGTTTGATTCTTAAATTATTAAATGAAATATAAATTTGGTCAAGGAGTTGTCTCATTTTCTTTGTTTTTTTTTTATATTAACTGTGTAGTTCTTTTACTACTTTATAATTTCTGTAAATTATTGAAGCATCGGCAGATATATATGCTAGATGATTTTAATACTTTCTGGAAAAATCGATGTGACCATCTTTACATTCCGATACTCATCCGTGCCTCGGAAAGCACGTTAAGCCTTTGGGCCCGGCTGTAATTTGTGGATTTTTGACTGTTGTTACGGGTCGTCCGAAGCCTAACAACCAGTCTGGCAGTCACTCCATGTAAAATACTGGTATTCAGCTGCATCCCGTTAGATTGGAAGCCGACCCCAACATAGTTCGAAAAAGGCTAGGCAGATTGATTTGGAAAAATCTATGTATAGCTTCATCTACGTGGGCAACTAGCTTCATCTTTCTGACTGACCAACATAATTGGTTTATTTGAAACTAGCTTTTGTCAATCAAATCCCTTGGGAACAGTACTTTTTACCCTATGTGCTTTTTTGTACCCCTGACAACGTGTATGCAAAATTTCATGCTGATCGGTTTAGTAGTTAAGATGTGAAAGCATAACAAACACACTTTCGCATATATGTTACGAGTTTGAGGTCCTATTTTATCTCTTATAGATAGCTGCGATGACCATGACCTATACAACCTCTAGAAATGCCACTAATTGGTACCAAGAAGTTTGAAACTATGATAATAATTGATTGTTATGTATCCCAGTCTCTCTCTTTACGTGTCCATGGAGTTTCTTGCCCGTTCTTCCCCATAGGAACCTATTACACTCAGGAATTTCGTCATTTCGATCTTGCTTCGCTCGCTTGGTCATTCAACTTTCTCTTTTCTCGGACTTATTAGTGTAAAAGGTAACTTATTTCTCTATGAATAGTCAAAGAAAACCTTCTCTGTCCGGAGAGGGGGGGGGGGGGGTGAAATTTTCGAGCTGACTGCACTCTGTCTTGCATCCACAAACTTTTCAGCATAAGTATTTCTTAGTTCTGCATAATGAAATGAAATGAATTTGTTTATTCTGTAAATAGGATATTGGAATCACTTTTACACATCATATATAAAAAAAAAAATTGCTAGATGAGTTCGGCGTTTCCTATCTGACTAATCCAAGAAGAAAGGCCGAAACAAACTCAGAGGTCAGGTCAGTCTCTTTTAAAGTCCAGACTTAATCTTGGTCAGGCCATATGAGGACCATGTAGATTAGTCTGAAATGTTCTTTTGAGAAAAGAACCATACAGATTTGAGTGGACCTGTCCTGTCAGTGCAAGCATTTGTCAGTAATTGTGGAGCTCAACTCAGTATAAAAGTTAAAGAAAAAGAAAAGTAACCAATGATTATGCCTTGCTTATATTTATATCATTCATTCTGTAAAACATAACATCATGCCTGTAATCTCTGTAAAAATTTGGCAGAAATTGGAACCAGTGCTATAATCCGTTGCTTAAAAAAATAGCTTTTTTTGTTTGGGTAGAATAGACCCTTTTTAGTGTAAATTTGACAACCCCAAATTCTTATTTCTTTCGGGATTGGTGGGATAGTGGGAGTATTAAAGGTGGGGAAGATCATGTGGTGGGTCTCAATTTGTTTCCAGGCAATCATGAGGTCAATAACGTCTTCAGGGTCAAGGTCAACATCCCAAAAATCAAGGTCGAACACCCCAAAAGTAAAAAATACTAAAATCTTGGAATATTACCTTGTAACAAAGAAACTCAGGTTATGGACAATTTCAAGTTCAATGTGAAACTTAGAAGTCAAGGTTAAAAAAATGGCGTCGCCGCACGGGTCGATCCATCAGGTTAAGCTACGCTTGCCGGAGTTGGTCTGTGGATGGGTGGCCATCTTTACATAACGAGACTCCGCCGTGCCTCGGAAAGCACGTTAATCCGTTGGTCCCGGCTGTCATTCGTGGATCTTTGACAGTCGTTACGGTTAGACTGGAAGCCGACTCAAACATATATGGAAAAGGCTAGGCAGATTATATATCATTATTAATATTCTAGTTAGCTGCATTTCATATTTTCACATATAGATAGTGCAATCCACGAAGACGCGCCCCACTCCGCTCCGCTCCGTACTAAAGTACAGCTTACAGTACAGTAATCGCGGAGTGGGGCGCGTCGTCGTGGATTGCACTATCTGTAGTAATATTGCCAAATGAATCAAAACAGCTGTTACTTAACTTTATTGAATAGCTAATTTATATGTAATTATTGTATGCCCTACGGGCGGGACATAGCTGATCAAAATCTTCAACTATTTAAGAACTGTATTGTACCTACCTATCCAAAATTCAAATTCAAAATATTTTATTTCACATAAACCTACATGGGTACTTATGAAACGTCAGAAGCTAGGTGCACGGTTCCAATTGGTCGTTTCCTATGGAGAAGAGCCGGCAAGAAACTCCACGGTTACTCTTTTAAATGATGACAGTAAAATATTGAATTGAATCAAAACAGCGAAATATATCGTCGCAAATAGACGTCAAGTCTATTTGCGACGTTGCCCACTTTCAGAATAAAGTCCCATGTAATAGAGGATGAGCCTTCATTCTTTATTAGCTGAACCCACCGGGTTTCACTCGTATAAGTCTGATCCCGTGGGAATGTCGGGATAAAAGGTATCCTACGTCCTTCTCCAGTACCCTAATTACGTAATAGGTACGCGATCAGTCATAATCTCAATCGATTCGAAACAGATTGCTAATCCATTGCTTCATATTAAGTTCGAAAAAAAATGCTCAACAACGTCAATAACGCAATGAATGTTGTTTGTTGTTGAACTGTCAAAATGAAACGGATAAGTAGTAATCGTTTACGAAAATGTGTTGCGTAAGATCATGGTCTACCATCATGTGTCAAATTTCATCCAAATCCGTTCACTTCTAGCGTTAAAGCGAAACAAACTCACTTTGGCATTTATAATATTAGTTAGGATACTATTGATAAAAAAAACTAGCATAAAAACATACCATCGAATAACAAATATTTATTTTCATCTTCCACAGCTCCAAAAATCACACCAACTGGAACCGACAGACTATCAGAACTCACCACTATCAATGGAACAGCTCCACCAAGCTATGCAAACCTCTGTCGCGAACTCCATCGTCCACAATTTCCAACTCCCACTCTCACCTCGCCAAATGTCCTCGTTGATGCTCAAAACCAACCACCTTCCAAGAAATTTGAACTTCAATGATATTCCCGCACACTTACAACGCAACTTAACATCAGAATTGGACCTAGTACATAACCTGACGAGCGAACTACCTCAGAATTTGAACAGGCATGATGACTTACTCGGTCAAAACTTAAGCAGGAACTTAGATTTATCCTTAGCTAGGTCGCTAGGCAGCGATTTGGAGTTGCAGAACTTAAGCCAACTTGCACAGAATTTGAATGAGAATTTGAACGCAGACTTGAGCAGAATTAACGATTTGAGAGCTGATATTCCTCACGATTTGAACCACGAAATCGATTTGTCACATCACTTAAACAGGACAAACATCGAGCAGGAGATTTTGAGTCAAGACGAAACGAGAAGAACTCCTATGGTGGTTCAATGTGTGCAAGACGGCCATATGTTGGATCAGAATTTGGGTCAAAGGTTGGTGGGGACTAATATGAATGTGCATGAGAGATTGGGCCAACAAAATGAGCATATGCTGCCAATGCCGTTTCATATAAAGGCTGAGCAAGAAGATGATGGATATTACTACGAGAATATTAATCCTGGTATTGGTAATGTTGGCAGTTTAAATGGTGAGTACATACTTACTTCTTTTGTTTTTATTACTTTTATTATGAAACTTCGTGAAAGCACTAATCTAGATTTGGTCGCGACTCGCCAAAAGCAATAACATTGAACTTGCCTGGGAATTGAACGCGATATCTGAGTGTCACTGATTAAATACGAATTAATACACTGAATATGATACACGTATTATCACACCCACTTTTATATCCTGTGCGTGCTCTAAACTTTTAAATATATTATTAAATTTAACAATAAAAGCGAAAACTGGGATGCATTTTGAATTTCTACAAATGTCAAACGACCAACATCCTTTTTTTACTCGATTAAAGGAGATGTTCCAAATCCGGCCCAGTACCTCGAAAAATCGAGAAAAATCTATGGAATTCGGGATGAATACAGGTACTGTATTGCTTAAATGCATACTTTTCTTGTAATAATTTGATATTTATCAATTATTTTATCGACTTTCAACATGGCGTCTCGCCAATTTAGGTACTCTGTGGTTAAAAACAATGACAGTAACCCATAGATCGGCCATTGATCATAGATCGTGAACTGCCTACTGTCACTTCAGTCGCTTTCGTTGTCGTTCGCGGTTTGATGTTCGTTTTGATTTAATTTCTCGAGTCTACAAAAGACTGATCGAAACGTAGTGATTTGACGATTAAGACAAATAAACATGTCAAACGTCATTAATCAATCAACATGACAGCTTACCGCCATGACGGGTTTTGGTTGTGTGTTGCAATTTCAAGAGTACATTCTTGTGTTTTACTACCAAACAAAGCCAACTTAAAGTAATTGGATGATTGAAAACTGTTTTAATTGTGTTTCTCCATTTTTTGTATGGTGTACAAAGACGTGGCCGGGGCTCCATACATTTTGAAACATCTCCTCTCCTCCTTTTTGAGCGGCCATTGATGTTTACATTTTGAAATAAGTACCTTTAATAATTGCGAAAACAAGTTGAACAGTCCCTCACTCATAGTCCGATGGGACGGCAATCCTACACGACCGGAGAGAGATCAGGCGCAGGGCCAACGGCTTAACGTGCTTTCCGAGGCACGGGAGAATCACCACCAACTTTCAAACTCCGGGCTGTTATTAAGAAATTCCTAATGGAAAAACTCAATAACACTGCCCGTCCTGTGAATCGAACCCGGGATCCCAGCGGGTCTGGCAGTTTGAGTAGTTTATGCGGCCTACCCAAATGTCATTTTTTTGGTATTGTTCGAGCAGTTGAGCTCCTTAAGTTCCGATTTGAGCTTCACGATTACTGACAAATGCTTGCACTGACTGGACAGGTACACTCAAATCTGTGTGGTTCTTTCCTCAAAATACCATTTCAGACATTAATCTACATGGTCCTCATATGGCCGGACTAAGATTATGTCTAGACTTTAAAAGAGACTGTAACTTCTGAGTTTTTTTCGGCCTTTATTCTCAGAGTAGTCAGATAGGAAACGCAGAACTCATCTAGTATTTTTTTAATATGACTAATATATATAATAGGATACTGCAATCACTTTCACACGTGTTGCTTTCCACGATATCGCCACTTGTTGAACAGATGTAATTGCACCTGACTGACTGTACTGTACCAGCATTATAATAAATAAATGGCTATATTCCATCGGAATCAGTGCATTAAATTAAAACGGGTTTCAGAACGAAAATAAGCGTTTAATTAGAATATTTTGGAAAGGTTAGACTCTTGAATAAAGGTTAACTTGTGAATTACTGGCTGACTAGTAAAACTGCATAATTTGTTGTTTTGTCAGCTGGTTGAAAGTCAGGGTACCGTTCTCTGCATAGGTGAATTAAGCGCGGATACTTCCTTGTTATTAGCAAGCGCGACTGCTGAGCGTGGAAATGAAATGAAATTGTAGCAACACGTGTAAAAGAGATTGCAATATTCTAAATATTCCAACCACTTTTACACGTCATATAAAAAAAAAATTAACAAATTGCTAGATGAGTTCGGCGTTTCCTATCTGACTACTCTGAGAAGAAAGGCCGAAACTAACTCAGAGGTCACAGTCTCTCTTAAAGTCCAGACATAATCTTGGTCAGGCCATATAAGGACCATGTAGATTAGTCTGAAATGGTCTTTTGAGAAAAGAACCACACAGATTTGAGTGGACCTGTCTAGTCAGTGCAAGCATTTGTCAGTAATCGTGGAATTCAACTCAGAACTTAAGGAGCTCAACTCGACGAACAATACCAAAGAAAGGACATTTGGGTAGGCCGCATAAACTACTCAAACTGCCAGACCCGTTGGGGTTCCGGGTTTGATTCACAGGACGGGCAAAGTGTTATTGGGTATTTCCATTATGAATTTCTTAATAACAGCCCGGAGTTTGGACTTTTAACTACTTAAAACTAACTGAGAAAGAAAAAAGAAGAAAGTATCCACAGTCCTCACATTCACAAAAATTTAAATAATATAATACTTTACAAAGTAATCATGTCATTTTGTATGTAATAAATATTAAACAATATCAATGTTTATATAAAACTGGTATATTTTGATGACTTTACTAGTACAGTACTGAATAATTATAATGTCAAGTTTTATCACAAGACATAGCAGAGCGAGCAGCTCAATCCCAAGCTTTTTTATTATTTATCTTCTAAAAAATCAGAAATTTTATAGGACCGTTTTTTACAAAGTTTGGTTTTAATACAGCTTTTAAATCGTTTAATGGGTAAGTTTCGAATGTCGATGGGAAGTTTGTTGTAAAAGCGTAATCCCATGGCCATGACCCATGAACGAGTTGCCTACTCTGTGGAGACGAGTGCGATGTACAGCATGGTTGTGTTTATTCCTGGTATTTTAACTATGAATATCGGACATTTTCTTAAAATTTTATATATTTTGGTGTACATACAATACAAACAAGGCTGAGAATATTTATTTCTCTGATGTTTCCTCGAAGGGAATCTCTCGGACCTAGGTTGTAAATGGCTCGAACAGCCCTTTTCTGTAGAACAAAGATGGTATTAATGTCCGAACAGGTTCCCCAGAAAAGAATCCCATATGACATAGGACTATGAAAATAACTAAAAATAAACAGTTCTGGCTGTATCTACGTCAGTTATCTGTCTAATTTTTTTACCAGCATAGGCGGCCGAACTTAACCATATATAGCTTGGGCATATCGATTGAGTTTACTTAATTAAACAAAATTATCTAACTATTTTCTCCTTTCTAACTAAAATCTTCAAGGTCAAATCTAGTCAAAACAAGAATTATTATTCCGTTATATAAATACAGTTCATAAATAATTCATTCAGTTTCGTTGACGCACACACAGACGTATTTAATAAAGAAGTGCATATAAAATACAAGTTTTTTATTTGGCGCCACTCGTTCGGGGTTTGGTCTAAAATTAGTTTATTATTTAGCGAATTCATCTTAGTTTCAAACTAGAAAAATTTCCATGATTTTTAGATTAAAATCGATTTCTTGAGAATTGTGAAGATTTTCATTTAAAAAAAAAACTGCAAGCATATATTCGTTGAATAACAAGTTAATCTCGCTTCTGAAATGTCACCGCAATTCCTTCCTCTTTTTTATCTAAAATAGTTTTTAACATAACAATCCTTGAAGGGTTAGTGCATATCCCAATAGGGGACGAGCCTATTGCCTATTCGACTATAGGTCGAAGGTTCGAACCCTTACCTAGAGGCGCTTTACTTTGTGTAAATTATCTCATCAGCACTGCTCTCAAAACGGTGAAGGAAAACATCGTGAGGAAACCGGCATGTCCTAGAACCAAAAGTTCGAAGACATGTGACATCTACCAACCCGCACTGGGCCCGCGTGGTGGATTCCGGCCCACTCCCTCTCACAGGGAGGAGACCTGTGTCCCAGCAGTGGGAACGTTATAGACTGCTTATGCTTATGAGAAATGGGTCATCCATGTAAAGTTTACTATACTATATTTTTATCTACCCAATCAATCTGCCTAGCCTTTTCCCAACTATATTTGGGTCGGCTTCCAGTCTAACCGGATGCAGCTGAATACCAGTATTTTACATGGAGCGACTGCCTGTCTGACCTACACAACCCAGTAACTGGGTAATACGATACCCCTTGGTAAGACTGGTTGTCAGACTTTCGGGCTTCTGACGACCCGTAACGACTGTCAAAGATCCACGAATAACAACCGGGACCAACGGCTTAACGTGCTTTCCGAGGCACGGAGGAGTCTCGGTATGTAAAGATGGTCACCCATCCACAGACCAACTCCGGCAAGCGTAGCTTAACCTGACGGATCGACCCGTGCGGCAGTTACTACTTAGCCACGAGCTCCTCCTCATATATTTTTATCTACCCAAAAAGGTTAAAGTTATCTTTGATCAAATCTTCGTGTTATTTTGCTGTTCATGGAAATTCCTATGTGTTGTGTTGTTCATCACCATAATGATTAAAACAGTGGAGCTACAGGCTCTTTGTCGCAACTAACAGCAATCTCCTGCACATGCACTCGTAACTGGGGAGTTGTTGTGTTATCAGATCTACGAATGACAGCCGGTACCAACGGCTTAAGGTGCTTTCCGGGGCATGTAATGGATGGTCACCACGAACCGACCGCGGCAAGCGTAGGTTAACCTTAGATCGACCCGTGCGGCTGTTATTGTTAAGCTATGAGCCATGAAAATATTACTTACCCGTAAAATTTTCTTTCGCCAAATCTTCCCGTAAACACTACGTGGTCTTCCGAGGTACTGGGGGTCCTAGACCTGATCTCTCCGGTCTTCTCGGGATTTCGAAACTTCCCTCTCTTTGGGAGTTCATCTGTATTAACGCACTCATTTGTGCACGATATTATCTTCTGAGTACTTGGCTAATCTCCGTTGAGATAGGCCACCGTGAATACTTTCGGGAGGAAATTGCTACGTGTTTTTGAGCGGCGCGTTTTTATAGGGCTCTCATGACAAAATGGAATTGAACCATCGAAAGCTTGTTTTGTACCCAACAAATCTCAGACGACAACACAACACCGATTTTGAACCAAGGATTCTTCATGACGCTTTTTATTAACGTACGTCAGCGAAACTCAAGTTTAACTAAGAAATACAGTTGAAGAGTTTCCAGGATTCAAATTCGCAATCTGGGGCCTAGGGAAATGTCAAAGATATCATGCTTTCAGTGCGATAAGGATAGCGCTATTGGTCTTCTATAAGTCTTTCTCTTTCCTCGCTGCAACAATGATGCCTTTGACAATTTCATAAACAGTCCTGTTGCTGGTTTTTAGAAGCAAGACCTAACAGTTCAGGGTGTCCCAGTTTTGAAAAGTGTGGGCAGACGAAAAACCGCGAAATGGCATAATCAATCCCTCAGCACAAAATAGTACAGAAGACTCACTCCGCATTTTAGATATGAAGCTACACTACACGACGAGCTCGTCTTGTCGGGCCAATTCAGTGAGCGTACCTGACGTATTAAGAAGATATTTGAGTTATGTAAGAGAGGCAACTTCTAGGTAATTAGCGCTGTGCGACCTAAATTGCACTTTATGGTGTCGTAGCAAGTCGCTTTTTATTTAAATGATTGTGCGGAGTGAACTATCTGTATTTATCTGTGCTGGTGCTTAGAAGCAAGATCTAACACTTCAGGTACACCCGATTTATTTGAAAATGTTTCGGCATGAGAAAACCAGCAGAACATCTTAATCAATCCCCTAGTAACAAACACAGACGGACGGACAACCGAAGATATCCAACAATTCGATAAAAGATTGACTCTTTAACCTTTGTTGAATATTTAAATATAATTTTGTTATTAAAAGGTCAGTCGGACTGGTTCTATTAACACTTGTATGTATTGCTTTCACGGCTAATTAACTAGACTTAAACTCGGATTTTCTTGGATTTTACATACAAAATCAATCTCTTAAGTATTGTAATAAATAAATCTGCCTAGCCTTTTCCCAACTATATTGGGGTCGGCTTCCAGTCTAACCGGATGCAGCTGAATACCAGTATTTTACATGGAGCGACTGCCTATCTGACCTCCACAACCCAGTAACTGGGTAATACGATACCCCTTGGTAAGACTGGTTGTCAGACTTTCGGGCTTCTGACGACCCGTAACGACTGTCAAAGATCCACGAATGACAACCGGGACCAACGGCTTAACGCCTTTCCAAGGCACGGAGGAGTCTCGGTATGTAAAGATGGTCACCCATCCACAGACCAACCCCGGCAAGCGTAGCTTAACCTAACGGATCGACCCGTGCGGCAGTTACTACTTAGCCACGAGCTCCTCCTAAATATTTCATAGGAATTGTATCATTATCACTTGATTCAAAAAATGGTGAACGAAAACATCGTGACTGAGAGATATTTCTCGACGGCATTTGAAGCCAAGTCAGAGGCCCATGGTTGGCATAAAAACTCTGACACCAGGTTAGTCATTAACCACACGAAAAAGAAGAAAGAAAGATCACGGCCTATGAATATCTGCAATACCAGAGGCACAGTATAATAAAGTAACAGAATTATGTCTCGGCTGTGACCTTAAAATAATTACCTACGGCCGCTCGGTAGATAAACCAGCCGCGCACTCGAAGACTAACGTACTGGTAATACACTGAGATTTCAAAGCGCGTCGTTTCGGTCGTTTTCTATGAAGGTATAATAATGTTACTTATTTATATTGTGCCAGAGGAATCGCAGAAGCGTTGCTATCCCAGAGATAAAACTATCTTAATTCAATGTCGCTTCAATTTGAATAGATAAAGCCTAAGATTTTAGGTTATTAGGCCGCCGCTAACTAGATTGTTCTATTTGCTTACATTTTTTATAAATGAGATAGTGTCTTATCAGCCATTATTTATCGCGTATTGTTACTATGTAAGCATGTATGTCAATCACCTATCTTACGCGACATTAACCTTTAGTTTCGGAAACTCTTCTCAGCTGAATGTTAGGCCTTTCGCACTTTGGATGCGTTTTCGTACGAATTTCACTCGCACACGTACGACCATGGTCGTACGAATTGAGTGCGCACACTGGGATACCTTTTTCTCCGAC
Source organism: Xanthia togata (assembly GCA_963853775.1). NCBI lineage: Eukaryota > Metazoa > Arthropoda > Insecta > Lepidoptera > Noctuidae > Xanthia > Xanthia togata. The sequence goes on along the minus strand of OY970817.1, from coordinate 3,510,757 downwards.
AAATAGGTAGTGTTCCGGTGATATCGGATTGAACGTACGAGGAATCCCAACAAGTTCGGATTGTTTTCAGACGTCGCGCACACAGTGCGTGCTCCTTTTGTACTTGAAGGTCGGGATCGTTCGTGCGTGTTCGTACGTGTACGCACGATTGAAATTCGTACGAAAACTCACCCAAAGTGCGCGCGGCCTTATGTGTGACTAGCTGCTGGCCACGGTTTCGCCCGGGTTAGACCCTTATTACTTTTCTAAAATAAAAGTAGTCTAAGTTACTCCTTATAACATCAGCTATCTGCCAGTGAAAATCGGCCCAGCCGTTTCGGAGATAAGCCGGGATCGACGGACATACGTAATTTGATTGGCTGATGTGATTTTTAATTAACCCACACAACAGCTATTGCTCAGACATCTGAGAGGAAAATGCGTGGTTTAATTTGTCGCGTAATTTCTCTGATCGTGGCAACGTCGTAGATGCGCGTTTTATGCACGTTAAACCGATGGTCCCGGCTGTCATTCCTGGATCTTTGACAGTCGGTACGGGTCGTCAGAATCCCGAACGTCGAATAACCAGTTTTACCAAGAGGTGTTACTCAGTAACTGGGCTGTAGAGGTTAGACAGGTCGCTCCATGTAAAATACTGGTATTCAGCTGCATCCGGGTAGACTGGAAGCTGACCCCAACATAGTTGGGAAAATGCTTGGCAGATGATGAACTTAAAACACTAAACATATACCTAGTCTTCTTCTTTATGTCGATGTTTTCGATTGTTTTTAGCCACTGTTGTCTATGATTTTCACTGACCTTTGATAGTAGCTCCTCTCCGGCTGTGAAACTTTCCTCGGAGAAGGCGTCATTAGCGTACAAAATTATATAGGTAATCATTACAAAATAAACATATTTTTTTATTTCCCATTTCAGGCCTTCCAGCCGACCACACGCAACCACAGCCAAACGTCCACCCGGACAGTCAAATGTATGTATACAACACCCACGTGAACGTTCCAGCACTGAATTCCATAGACCTCTACTCCAGGCCACAGAACTACGTTCAAAACTACACGAACATTCGCGAAAACCCACAAAATTTAGTCATTAATAGGCAGTTTGAGAACACTAGCCCTTACCTCGACGATTATAAAAAACTAAGACAAGATGGCTGCCCTAATGGCGCGAAAGAAAAATTGGAGGAGCCGAAAGAGAATTTGAAGCCGACGGATCAGAACAAAATATATTATTCAGAGTATAATAATCAAAATTTTGCTGAAACTAAAAGTGAGAATGATTCGAGTGTACATAACAAAATAACGGAAGATATATCCATGAATATTAAAGGGCAATATAACTGTTACAAGTGCAATGATGTTTTCCCTTCAAAAAGAGGACTGAAGCATCACTCGAAATCGTGTTCGGATAGTGATCAGCTAGTCGAAAAAGTTGGGAAGTTTAGCTGTAGTCAATGCGCTTACAGATGTCAATCCCCGGCCATTTTGAAGATCCACGAACGCACGCATTCTGGCGAAAAGCCTTTCTCTTGTACCTTTTGTGATTACAAGTCGGGTCAGAAAAACAACGTTGCTAAACACATACTAGTCCACATGAAAGAAAAACCTTTTAGATGTCAGTACTGTGACTACAGATGTGCCCAAAAAAATAATCTAGTTGTTCATGAAAGAACGCATACTGGTTACAAACCGTTCGCGTGTCCATTTTGCGACTACAGAACTGTTCAAAAACCTAATTTAGTGAAACATATGTACTTACACACGGACCAAAAGCCTTTTAGCTGCGACATGTGTTCTTACAGATGCGTGCAAAAAACTAACCTAACAAAACACAAGCAGAGGCATTTAAACGAAAAGGAGGGCGAAAAAGTTGACGTTAAAAACCAAAGTAAACCATACAGGCCACGGCAGAAGTCTGTAAAATGTACACATTGTGCGTATAGGTGCGTGCAGAAATCTAGTATGGAAAAACATCTACAATTTAAGCATGGAACGCAAGAAAATGGCGAATTTGAACAGGGTTTGAATCTTATGAAGAGTTCAGACGATATTGAAAGTATAAATTTGAGTGTTAAAAAAGATTTTGAGTGCCAGGAAAAAGATAGTGTTAGTGATGCTGACGAGTCATAGTTGTTAAGAGTAAGGAGCTTTGATTCCATGAAAAGATGATGAATTTTGCAGTCTATTGCATTTTTTTGAACTTGGTTGCGTTCCGGTTAGACTGGTAGCCGACCCCAACACGATTGGGAAAAGAGCACTGCGCGCTTTATGAACAGTAATGAAACTGAACCACCACGTACTGTAGATTTTATACTTACTTGTGACGTAGCGACCCCCACAACCCAACTTTAATGACTTTTATCTAAGTATTTTTTTATTAATATGATAAATAAATAAAAATACTTGTTTTATATTTTTTTATTATCTTAAAGACGGACTAAATAGTTTTTTTTTTTTTTTGACCCAGGCATTATCCCTATTCTCCAATTGCAAATGTAATTGTTTGTAAGAGCAAAAAAAAAAAAATTCTGCGATAAAACTACAAATTAACGATTTTCCTTTACTTGTGCTATGAGACCTTGCTTGTTGCCAAATTTCATGGTACTAAGACAACGGGAAGTACACTATATGCTTGACTTATTGCGAGTGTCAATGTCTCATAAATGGCCGTATTTTTTTATTGCGTTCACTTATAAGCCCGATTTTTTTAGAGTTCCAAGGGACTGTAGACATACGAATTTGATATCAATTTCAACCCGATCCTGAGAAAAAGGGTCTTGACAGACTGACAACGAAGTGATCCTATAAGGGTTCCGTTTGTTTCTTTCAGTTACGGAACCGTAAAAACAAACTATAAATGCAATAGACTGATTTAAACCATTTTATAAAAGCTCCCGAATTTCGCTTTCTTAAATATAATAGGTACTATGTTTGTTATAATTAAATAATTTTGTAAATAACGATTAATTTGGTAAATAATTGTTTTTTGAGATTATTTCGCTCTGATTTCACCAATATTATATTTAGTATCTACTTACTTCAACCCGCTACTTCGTGGGCTTGAATTTTCTTGTTTTAACACAAAATATATCGTATGACACTGGCTTACCCCCCTACATACAAACTTACAAACAAATATACATTCTCTTTTTTTGTATTGATGCTTTTTCCTTCACCGTTTTGATATATTATGTTATTGAATTTTGAACTAAGAAATGGAACATTTCAAACTTACAAACAAATATACATTTTCTTTTTTTGTATTGATGATTTTTCCTTCACCGTTTTGATATATTATGTTATTGAATTTTGAACTAAGAAATGGAACATTTCAAACTTACAAACAAATATACATTTTCTTTTTTTGTATTGATGCTTTTTCCTTCACCGTTTTGATATATTATGTTATTGAATTTTGAACTAAGAAATGGAACATTTCAAACTTACAAACAAATATACATTTTCTTTTTTTGTATTGATGATTTTTCCTTCACCGTTTTGATATATTATGTTATTGAATTTTGAACTAAGAAATGGAACATAGTGTTTATGATTAATTTCTGTGTTACAAGTTCACAACCTTGTGTGATTAGATCATGATAAGTGCAGGTGTTTTTGTAAGATACCATGTAGTTTGGAAAATCCCGAAACATGAATGAGTAAAAGCGTAACAATATTTACGTAACATTTACTCATTGTCCAGTGATAGAGCAGTGGAGGCCCAGTGAGTAGTGATAGCCCAGAGGGCAGTTGTGGCCCAGTGGGCAGTTGTGGCCGAGTGGGCAGTTGTGGCTCAGTGGGCAGTGGTGGCTCAGTGAACAGTGGTGGCCCAGTGAGCAATGATGGCCCAGTGAGCAGTGGTGGCCCAGTGAGCAGTGGTGGCCCAGTGAGCAATGATGGCCCAGTAAGCAGTGGTGGCCCAGTAAGCAGTGGTGGCCCAGTGAGCAGTGGTGGCCCAGTGAACAGTGGTGGACCAGTGAGCAGTGGTGGCCCAGTGAGCAGTGGTGGCCCAGTGAGCAGTGGTGGCCCAGTGAACAGTGGTGGACCAGTGAGCAGTGGTGGCCCAGTGAGCAGTGGTGGCCCAGTGAGCAGTGATGGCCTAGTGTGCAGCGGTGGCCCAGTGAGCTGCGGTGGCCCAGTGAGCAGTGGCGGCCCAGTGAGACTTACCGAGTTGTAGCTCGTAGGTTCGAACCTAGACAGGCGCGTTACTTTGTGTATTTCATCACCACTGCTCTCAAAACGGTGAAGGAAAATATCGTGAGGAAACCGGCATGTCCTAGAACCAAAAAATCAAAGACATGTGACATCTACCAACCCGCACTGGGCCCGTGTGGTGGATTACGGCCCACTCCCTCTCGAATAGAGGAGGCCTGTGTCCTAGCAGTGGGGACATTATATGCTGATTATGCTTATGCTAGGATTGTCCGATTATATGAAAAAAAAAGACATTATTTTGTCTCATTTATAAAAACGATTTTATTCCAACGAGCGTAAAGTTTTCAATACAAGAACGTCAATTTTGTATTAAGAACTTTACGATATTCCGAATGTAGTTCAAAATACAATGACTTGCTCGTAGTTTTAAACTTGAACTGAAAATAGAACCCGTTTTGAATGTCCTTCGCGCGTTTTCTCTTAACACATCTGACATTGGCAGAACTGTCGACATCGGCACCATTGCCATAAAGAAAAAAAGAATAGAATGTGTTTTCACGAATGTTATCCAGCTAGTAAATCAAAATAAAGCAATTTTTATTTCAAACTACCCCCAGATTTGATTGATATTGGTGAAATCAGGCATACACTGGTCAAGTTGTTAGCTAGAAAATAATAAGCGAGCATTAACGCAAACTAGGGTTACCAGTCCAAAATGCTTGGAAATAGGTTAGGCAAATTCTTTTGCCTTACCATTTCCCGACCTACAAAATAAGAATCAGCGTAATGCCACAGATTAGTAAAGATGGTTCACTCCGCAAAATCAATTAAATAAAAAGTAATAAACATAATTTATTTTGAATTCTATAAAGACAGAACATCACAATATTCACAAATGCATAAAATTAAGTTTTCGAAAAGCAATAAAAAGTTTCTAAATAGTTGCCCGCTTATATTTTCCAGTTAATCTGATCAAAAGTCATTTAATTTTAATACGTTAGGTATAATTTTAAGAATGAAATGTAAATGAGACATGTCAAAGAGATGACATGAGATATGTCTATTATTTTCCACAATTTTAATGTGTTGTCAAGTATTTTTTTTATATTACTATTTAGTGGCAATTTTTTTTTTTTCAACCTGTTTAACAAGATATATTAATAGAACAATTTTAAAGAAATTGTTTACCAGATATCTGGAATTATCAGAAGAAACAGGCAAATAAAGTTGTGCAACAGTCGCGCCACCTCATCAACTTTGACATGTGTCATATTTTTTGTGATATAGCTTATGATTAGGACGAAATTGAAAAAAAAAATGCTCTCTCATAGATATTGTTCCTTTGTAAATAAAAAGTGAGATAGAATGCTTTTCTGACGATGCTGAATACATGAAATAAGCTGCGAATAAACATGCAAGTAATTTGCACAAAAGTATTGCAAGCAGCTTGCATGGCATTGAGTCAAAAATTCAAATTATATCATATTTATTTGTAAACACGGTACTTGCAAGGCCTACACTGTCCTTCCATACTTATTAACACGTTATTTGGAAATATTGTACAAGCAAGTTATTTAAAAAATCAACCGTGGAGTTTTTTTGCTGGCTCTTCTCCATAGGAAATGACCAATTAGAACCGTGCACCTAGCTTCTGACGTTTCATAAGTGCCCATGTACATGGTAATACAAAATAGGCAAGCACTTCCATGGTTGTAACAGCTCTATATTCGATCTTATCATCACACGTTCGTATTACCGAAGATAGACGATGATTCCCGAACTGCATACTTTTCTTCGGAGACCTGTACAATGTTTACATAATAGAAGGTCACAATGGTTTACAACTTATTTGCATACTTTTGTACAAGTTACTGGCATGTTTATTGCTGGCTATAAGCTGGGGACATACTTGACACACTCAACGGTGCTCTATGGTCACTTGATGAAATAAAATGTGAAGTGTGTCAAATATGTTCCTGTTTTTAATGATTGACTTTTATTTTAATGTTTGTAAGTACTTATAGAATTTATAGTAGATAGGTATTGACATTTTGAAATTGCATTGAGCAGATATTTTTTAGCTTATTAGATTTAAAACACTCTGGGACTCCTAAATCAAGCCACCTTACACTTCTTTTTTAAGGTCTATATCTTTTTAAATGGTCGTGAATTGACAATGATGACCCAGTATTTCGGCTTCAAAACTGCATACAATCGTTTTCTTTGACTTGTATATTTTAAATGTTTTTGGCCTTCATACATTACATGGAAATGCACGCTGGCTCGATTTAGGTGTCCAGGAGTGTAGTTTTTTTAATGAAACTGACATTTCAAAGAGAACGTTGATCACCAAAATATGTAATTTTGTGAAAAGGTGCTTCGTCACAAATGCAGTTTTGACTAAATAGTATTCTGAGGTTTATTGAAATTATCATATTTTTTGCTGACATCATTTTTTTTATTAAATCAATTCATTCGCTGAATGCGTCGATCCATATTTTATGCTAATTATGATTAAAAGACACTCGGTAACAATAAAATGAACTCGGTGTAAAGATGGCCATACACGAAACGGAAATCCAAGTCATATATTTTAATTATTTTAATATTTATTATAATAATAAAAAACAAAAATCCGAATAATGATATCAAAAATTCAGAGCCTCCAAATACGCCCACATTTTAGTTAATTTACGGAAGGTTTCTTAATGTCGAATCGTGCTTAACAAAGATCAAGTGGTATAGATAGCAGAAAAAGCCGATTAACACTTCTTAATTTGAAACCATTTGTGAGCACAATGTTTAAAAAAATCGAATCGGAAGTAAAATTAACTATTAGCTATTACATAAAACGCTGAAAAGCAGTCTGTCGAATTATTTTGTGTCTAATTAGAGAATATGTAAAAGTAGCGGTGTTAACAAAACTGGCGAAATGTGGGTGTACTCTAGGTACACACCTCTGCCGTACCCTTCAAGGAAAACAAGCGTGATGTTATATTTTTATGAACTAGTTTAGCGGCTTCGCCCGCGTGAAATCTTTATAAATTACTAGCTGCGCCCCGCGGTTTCACCCGCATAAGTTCCGTGGGAATATCGGGATAAAAAGTATCCTATGTGCTAATCCAGGTTATAAACAATCTGTGTGCTAAATTTTATCCAAATCCGTTCAGTAGTTTTAGCGTGAAGAAGAGACAAACATACACACTCACAAACTTTCGCCTTTATAATATTAGTGTGCGCCTTTAGAATGGTGAATGAATTTTTATAATCGGTCGAGAAGTTTTTGAGTTAATTCATTACAAACACGAATACAAATCTTTTCTCTTTATAATATTAGTGTAGATAAATTCGGTTTGTTATCGAACATAATGAAATTAGAAAACCGTTACGTGTATCGCCATCTTTACTCGTACGCAGTGGTTACTGTCTGTGGCTGTGATTTTTGAGCAAATAAGTTACATTTTTGTAATTCGGTTGTGAGGTATTCGTAAGGAAGAAGAATGTGGCGATCAAACAGATTGTAAATGTTTGTGCCTCTAGCGTGAACATGAACGTAAAATATCGTAGATATCTACGTTACTAACATACCTTGTTCGTGTTTAGGCAACTGTTATGATGCGCGACTGCTAGTCAACGCCTGAGGTATGTGAGCTGTGAGACGGGGGAGCCATTGACAAAATTGTCAGACTGAGTTAGCTTGGCCTCTGTCCCCCCGTCTCACTGCTCATATACTTCAGGCGGTAACTAGCAGTCGCGCGCAGACTATAGTGCAAACTGTGCGCACATCGTGTGACTTATGACAACTTCAATTTTAGATTAATGGCTTTTGTGGAAAAAGTAAAATCAAAGAAATGAAATGTGAAGCGAATTGACTGCCAAATTAAATTTTCCGTATGTCCAAATCAGAATTGTCATTCTTTGACAGTACCTAGTATAAAATAAAAATGTTCATTATAACTTGTCCCGTGACGCCATTGGTGGCACTGTTCTGTCAGTCGCCATTTTGAACTCTAATGCGCGCCCCCACTGAAGTGAGGAAAATTGTGGAACTACATATTTTTTATTGCAATTTGTTGCAATGACATAAATACTAGCACCGCGTCTATCGGACTGGAGTGGTGGCGGGGACTATTAAAACTAAGCTTGACAAGCAATGGTGCCAACATGACGTCAAGGGCCAAGTTAAAGTGAACGGTCTGTTGCTTGCAGCATGGCGTATTAACGTAGAATGTCAATATGCGTAACAATTAATTTTCCTGACTACTATGATGTCTACGATGGAGATTGATCAGTGAATGTGTTCTTCGTCACTTCATGTCACTGGAAATAAAAACAGTTTCGTTAATTGACACGACCTTGATTAAGGATGGGACCTCTGTGTTGTTTTCCTCTGTGTTGTTGACCTCTTTGTTGTTGGTCTATATGTAATAAAAAAAAAACTTCTCATGTTGCTTAGGAAAATTTCTCGAAAATGGCAGAGTTGGGAACGCTTTTTTAGCCAAGAATCGATTTACAAATCAAGCTAAGGTCAAAAATTGTAATAATTTAAATAATAAATATAGCTTATGCCAGTAGGCTGTGAAGTAATTTCCATAATGTTTGTAATTAAAAGTCGCCCGTTTAATCGGCCGCACGTCAGTAGTTAGTAACCAAATTATTATAAGCTGGCTTCATATGCTATTGAATAGAATAATAAATAGCAGTGATAGCCTAGTGGTGTGACCGTCGGCAAGTCACGCACCTCTGACTTTTCGGTTTTATGTGCATATTGTATAATTATCACTTGCTTCTAAAACAGTGAAGGAAAACATCGTGAGGAAACCGGCACGCCTGAGAGATATTTCTCGACGGCTTCCCAATCAGAGGCCGGCTTTAAACAGTTTAGTCACTAACCACACGAAAATAGAAACCTATTGAAACTCCGTACTACGCTAGGCCAGCTGAAGGTCAAAGTGGTAATAACGACTTGCGGTCGACTGTACAACGGGCAATATAATTGTTACCAAGGAAGTTTCGATTGTACCTTAAATTTTGTACATCACATTTTTTTTGTATATTTTAGTATTACCGATTCCTAAGTATAGGAATAGACTGAAAAAGGTGTTACATGTCGCGTAAAATGGGGAATGAAAAGCAATTTAGAAAGAGAAAATGCGTTGACCGCAATTTGAAAGCAACTTTTTGTTGCTCGTCTGTATTAAAATAAGTTGCGCGATTGTCGCCCGATATTTTGTGTTTCAAGTCTGTTTCTGTACTTATTTTTATTTTAATAATTTTTTGTATGTTCTTTTTTTAATAAATGCCGCTTACCAAAGTGATTTTATTGTTTATTTTCGCCCAAATTCTGACATGCGACAGGACGCTTCGCTTTTGGAAGCAAAGTATGTAAGAGGGTTTTTTTTTTTTGATACCTATGGAATCTCGCAGTTGACTCTCAGATTGAGGTCGCAGCTGCTTAACCGGACTATCCTGTGGATGCCTTAAGCTACTAACTTAAAGCCTTCAGCCAAGAGGGTAATGGCCTGCTTCAGTGGCAACAAACTATATAGCTGTTGGTCTGGCTGCGAGGTCGGTAATTGTCCCACGGGAACTTACTACCGGTATAAGAACTATCCTTTGTCCTAACCCAGGTCATGGTCTACGCGTATGCCAAATTTCATCCAAATCCGTTAAGCCGTTTTAGCGTCAAAGCGTAACAAAACGTGTGTGTGATGTGTTTTTGAAGAACCAATACAATAGCTTCATTTACCTAGCCTCGCTCAGCGCAGCTCCTGTGGAAACGGCTTAGCGGAGCGAAGATTTTGTACGTACTACAAGCGAGGGATGGGTGCGAGAGATGTGAGCGAGGGATGTGTGCTTGACGCGAGTGAGAAACTCGTAGCAGGAACATGGATCAGTGGAAAAATACACTTTTATATTTAACAATTTGCGATGAAGAAAAGGAGGCAAAATACATAATTTATTATAAATTTTTGGGTCGTCACAGACTTTGGATACGCAACCATATTAAAAATATCATCGACCACATGGAATTTTTTTACATTTTTTACTTTTATCCGATGATGAAATATTCGAAAATTCTTATCGGATTTTTAAATGTTTCGTCATCAGCAATAAATTCTTATCGCGCTCCGCACCCAGCACACCTCACCCCGGTCGCTCGCATCTGAAAAGAGCCCGCTACACATCCTCGCACCGCTCATCTGCACACCGTTTCACAGCGTCTCTACGCATCCTCGCACCGCTCAGCGGCCTAGCACATCTCTGGTGGAAACGCTCACATCTTTGCACAGCTTAATTACGCTTCCTTTCACCGCTCACCTACCTCGCACATCTCTGGTGGAAACGCAGCCTTAGCGTGAAAGTGTAACAAACAAATAAATTTGCTTTCAGATTTATATATTAGTTAGGATTTTGTATGGATTTTCTGGCGCATCTTTCCAGAACTGTAAGCAATTATCTAGAGATCTCTGTATAGATAGTGCAATCCACTGAGACGCGCCCCACTCCGCTCCGCTCCATACTAAAGTACAGCTTACAGTACAGTAATCGCGGAGTGGGGCGCGTCTTAGTGCATTGCACTATCTGTAGCTGAAATTGAGCGTAGACTATTCCTTCCAGAAATAATTTTGTTACGTCTACTCGACAACAGATGTCACTATTAAAATTTTATATTTTCTGCTAGATGTCACTGCGGTCAGTGTGCTGGTAGTTATCCTACTTGATAACAGATGCCGCTAGTAGACTAGCGAATGGCATAGTACCAGCGATGCCTCTGCAACTTTTATTGTAACTTAAATGTCCGTGGTGACCATGAACATTACATGGGAGTGATATGAAAATTCGAATGACTTTATTGCGACGCACACTATTTCGAAAAAAATTAAGAGTGGTACGCCAGTTCGAAAACACAGTCGAAAATCGCTAGGATATCGAATGACGTTGTCGCGAACACGCTGATTCGAAAAACTGTTTGAATGGTTGGGAACGCTAGTACGAAAGTCTTGGCTTTGCAATCCAGTGTTGATTATGCTGTAGCGGTTAAACCGCCACATACTAACTACGCATCAAAGACATGACGTCACACAAATCCTGCATCGCGCAATTAGAGTTTACCGCGCGAATGACATAGATAAGACTATCCGAAATCAACAGTCGGGCAGTCGGCCCACCAGACACAACACCCGTCTGGTTGGAGGATCCTCCCTTTTCTATGGTGGATGAGTGAACTTTACACCCTGTTCCTCATACCCCTAAATTAGTGTACGATCCCATAAGAACTCAAACGCACGTATCGCTCTGCCCAAAATCTAGACTTCCTAAAAGTCCTAGATCTCTCTAATAGCCTCTATTCATTTAGTGTAATATCTGTTTCCGTTCGTACAATTTGTCCTAAGTCATAGTCTTTGTGTTGTACTTTTATATATTAAGGAAGTGCCGAGGTAGGCAGGAATACAAGTCATATAGTTCAAAAATAGTATTTTATTGCGTCTGCCCGTAACACTTCATTGGTGACCCCGATAAAGAACACAGAAGCCTGAAGGAGACATCATGCCGGCCGGAGCAGGAGCGACGACTGGAGGAGCGACAGCAGAGAAGCAGGACGTCTGTAGAGTCAGCGTGAAGCTGCCGCCATTTTGGCCAGAGGAGCCAGCACTTTGGTTCGCCCAGGTTGAAGGTCAGTTCACGATCGCCGGTATCACCACGGACAGTACTAAATTTTATACCGTCGTGGGCCAGCTTGACCACCGTTATATGGTGGAGGCGAGGGACATCATAGAGAACCCGCCGGCCCAGGACAAGTACGCAAAGCTGAAGGCTGAGCTTATACGTAGGCTCTCTGATTCGCGCGAAAAAAGGGTGCAACAAATCCTCACCCACGAGGAGTTAGGCGACCGCAAACCCTCTCAATTTTTGCGACACCTTCAGACCCTGGCCGGAACAAATGTGCCAGAGGCTTTTCTGTCCACGTTGTGGGCGAGCAGGTTGCCAACCAACATCCAAACGGTTATTGCGTCACAACCTAATCTTCCTCTCCAGTCTGTCGCAGATTTAGCCGACCGCGTGCACGAGATCGCGCCGGCGCCCGCACCCGCGCTCACATCACCTCCCGCCGTGGCAAGTACGAGTACCTGTAGCGAGATCAGCGAGCTGAAACAATACATAGCAGAGTTAACAAGGCAGGTGGCGGCTCTGCAAACACGTGGTCCGGGCCATCACCGCTCGCGATCATCAGACCGGTTTAGGCGTGGTAGCAGAGGTACGACCCCAGGCCGGCGTAGCCGCTCAAACTCCAGAGGCCCGTGGAACGAAGAGCACTGCTGGTACCACAATAATTTCGGTGATAGGGCCAGGCGGTGCAACTCACCGTGTACGTACGCGGGAAATGCCACCGGCAGCCGGAAGTAGCGGCAAATGGCTGCCCAAATAAACCACGCCGCCTATTCGTGACAGACCGGACCACTAAAACCACATTTCTAGTGGACACAGGGTCTGATCTGTGTGTGTACCCACGTACAGCACTACAGCAGCGGCGCAGCAAGACGACGTATCAGCTTTTCGCGGCCAACGGTACCGCTATTGATACATACGGTTGGGTCGAGCTCCACTTGAATTTAGGGCTCCGCCGTGTGTATTCGTGGAAATTCGTGGTCGCGGACGTCACAAAACCCATCATAGGCGCAGATTTTTTGGCGCATTATAACTTGCTCATTGATTTAAAGCAGTACCGCCTCATCGACGGGCTAACCCAGCTGTCCTCCACGGCGTCATCAGCAGCCGGTTCAGCAGCAGACATTGCCTCAGTCAAGTCCATTGGTGGTAGTACGGAGTACCATGAGCTTCTCCGGCAGTATCCGGAGATCACGCGCCCTGCGGGAAAACAAAGACAGGTTAGTCACCACACAGTACATCACATCCGTACTACTCCAGGTCCACCCATTTTCAGTCGACCTCGCCGACTCGCACCGGATAAGCTCAAGGTCGCTCAGAAGGAGTTTGAGGCAATGCTAGCGAACGGCACGGCACGACCGTCAGAGAGTGCATGGTCATCCCCACTCCACCTCGTTCCCAAGAAGGACAACAGCTGGCGGCCATGTGGGGACTACAGGACGCTAAATGCCCGCACCATTCCGGACAGGTACCCCATTCCGCACATACAGGACTTCTCTCATCAGCTGGCTGGCAGCAGAATATACAGTAAAATTGACCTTGTTAAAGCGTACAATCAGATACCTGTCCAGTCAGCTGACATCCACAAGACTGCGATCACCACACCGTTCGGGCTGTACGAATTCCCATACATGACGTTTGGTCTCAGGAATGCAGCACAGACGTTCCAACGTTTCATGGATGAGGTACTCCGTGGTCTGTCGTTCTGCTACTGCTATTTAGACGATATTCTCCTGTTCTCAGAGACGACAGCCCAGCACACCGAACATCTGCACCAACTCCTGAAGCGGTTGTCGGACTATGGCATCCTCATCAACTCGGCAAAGTGTGAGTTCGGTCGGACCTCTATTACCTTTCTAGGACACGAGCTGTCCGCAGAAGGTGTTCGTCCCCTGCCGGAGAAGGTGCAGGTGATCCAGGACTACCCGGCTCCCAAGACCGTCAAGGAGATGCGTCGCTTCCTGGGTATGTTCAATTTTTATCGTCGCTTTGTCCCGGTAGCCGCTCGCTTGCAGTCTCCGCTTAATGTCGTCCTCGCTGGGCCTAAAACAAAAGGAAACCAACCAATCAACATGACGCAAGAAATGCTAGATGCTTTCGCTGCTTGCAAACATGGTTTGTCCCAGGCTACATTGCTAGCGCACCCAAACCCCAACGCTGAGCTTGCATTGTTCACAGACGCGTCGGATACCTCAATGGGCGCAGTACTACAGCAGAAGGCCGGAAATACATGGCAGCCACTGGCATTTTTCTCCAGGCGTTTGTCCGCATCACAGCACAAGTACAGCCCATATGACAGGGAGCTCTTAGCCATCTACGACGCAGTACGATACTTCCGGCACATGGTTGAGGGTAGGCACTTTACCATATACACGGATCACAAACCCCTGTCATACGCGTACGCACACAGTCGGGAGAATTGCTCACCGCGGCAGTTCCGCTACCTGGACTACATAGCCCAGTTCACCACGGACATACAGTTTGTCGCAGGCAAGGACAATGTCGTAGCGGACGCACTGTCGCGTCTGGAGGCAATAACGTTGCCGGCCTTCAACTACACGGCTCTCGCACATTCCCAGGAGAGCGATGCTGAGTTGCAGAGTTTCCTGATTAATAACACCACTTCACTCAAGCTTCAAAGAGTGCGCTTACCGGACACAAATGTGGAACTACTCTGCGATGTCTCCACCAGTAACACCCGCCCTTATGTTACAGAACCCTACAGAAGGCAGGTGTTCCAGAAGCTCCACCAGCTGAGCCACCCTGGCAGGCAGGCCACGGTCAAATTGATTTCCACACGTTTCGTTTGGCCTGGCCTGAAGAAGGACTGCAGGGCTTGGACCAGAGAGTGCATCGAGTGCCAGAGAAATAAAGTCTCGCGGCACACATCCTCTCCCACCTCTCCGTTCCCTGTTCCTTCCCAACGTTTTTCCCATGTCCACATGGACATAGTAGGGCCACTAACATTATCAAATAATTACAGATATTGCCTCACCGTCATTGACCGCTTTACTCGCTGGCCTGAGGCATATCCCATCGCCGACATCACGGCTGAGACATGCGCCCGCACCTTCATCGCTGGCTGGGTGTCTCGCTTCGGTTGCCCCCATCGCATCACTACCGACAGGGGCAAGCAGTTCGAGAGCAAGCTGTTCCACTCCATCGCAGCGCTCCTCGGTAGCCAGCATCGGCCAACCACGGCGTACCATCCAGCCTGCAATGGCATGGTCGAGCGCCTACACCGCCAGCTGAAGGCGGCCATCCGATGCTACACAGACACCAACTGGTCCGAGGCTCTTCCTCTGGTGCTGCTGGGCATCCGCAGCGCCTGGAAAGAAGACATAAAGGGGTCAGCAGCCGAATTAGTCTACGGGGAGCCCCTAAGACTCCCAGGGGAGTTCATCAATCCTTCACTCACCGGCACCGTAGACTACACCGACTTCGCGGCGAGACTCCGACATCAAATGGCGAAGCTGTCACCAGAACCGGCGAGTCGACACGGCGAAAAACCGTTTTACGTGCCCCGCAGCTTGGCGTCAGCAACACACGTCTTCCTACGCCATGACGCCGTGCGCCGACCACTCGACTCACCTTACACCGGGCAGTCGGCCCGCCAGACACAACACCCGTCTGGTTGGAGGATCCTCCCTTTTCTATGGTGGATGAGTGAACTTTACACCCTGTTCCTCATGCCCCCACAATTGGTGACCCCGAGTATGAACGTCAACGCAGCCTTCGTGCAACTACTTCAGCGTGACGTCATCATCATCATCACTCCTGCAAGCTTTCGTGAGGCGAGTCACACAGACAGCCAGCACCCACGGCTTCAACGGGTATCCTGACCACCAGCATGCAGCGAACGCGCATTCCTGGTCATCACCCTCAGCCTCATCAGCAACCTTGGCACAGCACCTGCACCTTCGGCCGGTCTCACAAGCAGAGCCCATTCTACCCTCTCCTGGTCGACGCTAGCAGTCAGCCACAACCCGGTGCTATACCACATCAGAATCACTGGATCGTGACGCAGCGCCACCCCAACTCACTGGGGAATCACCGCAGACAGTTCCGACTCACCGTGAACTATGCGGCACCCGGTTCCGACTCACTGGAACCTTAGCTGGCACTGTGAAGCATCGCAAGATACAAGACTCAGCCCACTATCGACCTCCGGTCTCCGGAGGGGAGTGATGTAGCGGTTAAACCGCCACATACTAACTACGCATCAAAGACATGACGTCACACAAATCCTGCATCGCGCAATTAGAGTTTACCGCGCGAATGACATAGATAAGACTATCCGAAATCAACAGTCGGGCAGTCGGCCCACCAGACACAACACCCGTTTGGTTGGAGGATCCTCCCTTTTCTATGGTGGATGAGTGAACTTTACACCCTGTTCCTCATACCCCTAAATTAGTGTACGATCCCATAAGAACTCAAACGCACGTATCGCTCTGCCCAAAATCTAGACTTCCTAAAAGTCCTAGATCTCTCTAATAGCCTCTATTCATTTAGTGTAATATCTGTTTCCGTTCGTACAATTTGTCCTAAGTAATAGTCTTTGTGTTGTACTTTTATATATTAAGGAAGTGCCGAGGTAGGCAGGAATACAAGTCATATAGTTCAAAAATAGTATTTTATTGCGTCTGCCCGTAACACTTCAATGCGAATAGCATATTCAAATCTGAATTTGTCTGGGGATCGAACTCGCAACCCCGATAAAGCCTTATCTTTGTATTGGGTTTGGGAAACAATTTGAGCAATGAGAAGTATTATTTTAATTTAACTTTTTAATTTCCAGTAAGTATAGTACCTAATCAACAAAGAAGTCAACAAATCAAAATTATAGGTGGTAAACTCATTACCAAAAGTAACAACACTGTCATATTGATGACAAAATGGTAGATTCAATCAACTCAATATAGACTACTGGCGTACCACTCTTAATTTTTTTCGAAATAGCGTGCGTTGCAATAACGCCATTCGAATCTTCAGATCACTCCCACATTACATGCACTGCCTGTTTGTTTTATTATCACATCAACTGGTATCATTAAGTTAAAGATTCATGCGCTGAAGTATCTAGTCCTCGAAATTCAAATTTTCTGACGTATTTGCAATTTGCCGATCAGTGTCACGTTGTACATATTGTTGATCAAATTAAGATTCGCGACCGTAACAGATATATTTACAAAATTACAATCAATAAAATCATTATTAATACAACTCTCTCAACTCAAATTACCCTGTTGAATGACTAGGTACCTATTACTTATTTCATGAAATCATGACATTTGATTCTATTTCTGTAAATACACATTTGGTGCGGTTGTGGATCATATTTTAATCAACCTGTTAGTGGCCTGTAAGTCGAAAAAACGTAAGATATAGGTAATTCATTTAATTTCGCGGGCTACCGTGGCGCTTTTGCCTTGAAAAGGCTCGTAACAACATAAGCTAATAATTAATGTTAATTTTTGTTCTGTTAATTTTTCCTAAGTCGTATAGTGGGCAGGTCTCTCTCAATTCTCTCGTTTGCAACCAGGGCCTCGAGTCTGCTATTACAATAGTGTCAGAATGGTCTATCATTGATTTCATAATTGTTGATTTTGACAAGTTTGGTAATTTAATAAGTATTGGCGTAATGTATGACTGACGTAGGCGGTAATCTGCTAACATTTTGACAGTTCCTTTGATCAGTGACCTACCATGAGAACGTCATTGTGTAGTCATTTCTATTAATTCGTTACGAGTATCGTGTTTGTGGAATACAATGATCAACCAATGATCGACCATTATGAATTTAGCAGATTACGAACTTTTAGCGAAATGACAATGGGATCGTGTTGGAATGACGAATTTATAAAAATAGCAGACTGGGGCCCCAGGTTGTCTTATTGTCTGAACGACTCGCTAGAACCTACTTTCTAAACCTTTTATTATGAATCCCACGTAATTTATGGCACTAATTAAAGTCAGGCATTACCAAGATATGGGGAGTGCAGGTTGTATGTTGATTAAAATATGATTTACATCCGTTACAAATATATGGCTTTACAGAATTATAATCATTAGAGTCAGCAATACAACTTCTTATGTTAGAATTGGCCTCAAATGTTATGATTTCGTGAAATAGGTACCTAGTCATTCAATAGGGTAAAATGAACTAAGATAATTGTATTGATGATTTTTATGATTATAATTAACATAACATCACGCCTTGTTTCCCCGAAGGGTTGGGCAGAGGTGTGCTTACCTATAGTACACCCACATTTCGCCAGTTATGTTTAAGTCCCATGTAATAGGGGGCGAGCCTATTGCTATCAACCGGGCACGGATCCAGACTCTAATATCTATATATTATTATATTTATGATTATAATTATTTAACTAAATAAATATTTAAATACGACCGCGAATCATATTTTAGATCAAAATACAACCTGATGATGAAATCGTAAGTAAATTTGAATTTCACGGGCTACTTTGACGCTTTTGCCTTAAATTGTTTGTTTAAATAAAGCCGCAATTTGACGTAGTGTGCCAATTTGCTTAACGATTAATATCACTCGCAAATACACAACCTATCAAAACAATGAAATCCCCAACCACAATATTATAATTAAAACAACTAAATAAAGTTAAATCAAAACTCGCAAAATCACTGTCATACACACGCAGCCATTTAAAATTAAATTCGTTACTCCCGAGTACTCCCGAGTCATCCCGTGTGCTTCCGAACGCAGTTAAACTTATTAAACTGTTACTGGACAATGATTGACGTGGCCCGGGGCAAGCTTCCGTGGCATTTGGCATTCCCTTCGTTAAAATAATCGGGAACAGGTGAAAATAGTGGTACAGATGGTTTTGGGCATGGTTCTGTCTGTCCGTCTGTCACAGACTCAGGCGAAAATCTTTGCGGAGAATGTAGGCTGCAGTATGCAGGATTTCAAAAAGAAAGAAAAATGCTACTTTTAAAAACGACAGGTTAGACGGGCCATTCGTGCGGCATTGGTTCGCCATACATGCGCCCGTATTTAGGGCATGGGTGAGATAAATTGTAGTTTTATGTTATTAATATTATTTGTAGATTATATTTATCTATTTATTTTGTTATTGCCAAATTCGTCTAATCAATCTAATTGACTATGTTGTTCTAAATTGGTATGATGTTTAAGTTACTTATTTTGGTATTTTAAATGGCCTTATATTTTGATTATGATCATTATTTTGTTTTTTTTTATTCTGATTATGTTATCTTTTGTTTTATCTATGTTACGTCGAAATTGTGTATTACTCTATGGATATTTTATTTGACTGACTAAATAAATGAATTGAATTAAGTTAAAAACGGCGAATTTTTATTTGGTATCTAACTAGTTACTTAGAAGATAGCTTGATCTCTGAGACATACCTAATATATGTCAAATTGACATTCCTAGGGTAGGAATTCATTCATTATTGTAAGGCCATTTTATTATGTAGGTAACATTTGACAATTCATCAAAATTCAACAACGTAACCTTAATTGTAACGCCGGGCATAAAATAATATAATTTTTCGTTTTGTTAGAACTGCACAATAGCTTAACTTTTTTCAATTACGATTACATATTTATTGTAATAATGACCGATACGAGTAATTTTATGATTGGCTTTCACTAAACTGACAGACGTCAAATGTTACCTATTAAAATGGCCTTACCTACTTTAGGTCGGCATGCTCATAAAGTGTGACATTGACAGTTACTGTCTGTACTATTAAGAAATTCAGGACTTTATAGGCGGTGATTTTACTGACAGCTGTCGCAGAGATTAAGCTATCTTTTATGAATTAAAGTAATTTCTTCTTTGTCGGGTGCATTTTCAAACATGCATGCATAGTATAATCAGTCTATAATGTTCCCAATGCACTTCTGGGACACAGGCCTTCTCGTTGAGAGAAGTAACCAACCACCACGCGTGCTCAGTGCGGTTTGGTGGAGGTTGACTGGTAGAAAATGCCTGTGGCATTAAGTCCGCCTCTGTACATTTTTGTGCTTGAAGTATAAATAAATAAATAAAGGTTTTCGAATTTTTAGGTTCTAAGAAATGTCGGTTCCTTCACCTGATGAAACTGCCGATGCCACAGGGCCACAGCTCTCAAACCTTACCTTCCTATAAACTGGTATTACGAGTAGATAAGTGATTTGCCAAGATTTGCCAAATGCAATAAAAACTGCCAAGCAATGTGCGTTCGCATTTTAACAAATTGCCAAGTCGCTTTATGGTATTAAACTCTAGGAAATTAAAGATTGAGTTACACAAGTGGCTTAATGAATGTAATTTTTACAGTGTGATAGATTTTGTGGATGTAAGATGTTGATTCCTTGCTCATTTTGTCAAAAAAGAAATTTTTGCATTATGTTTTATCTTAGCGAAATGTTGATTTAATCTAATGATATTTACACCAATATATACCATATTTTACGTAAATAAATGTTTTACTTACAAACGTCAAAACCTAGACCAATTCGTTTGTTTTCTTACCTACTTCGGGAATCAAATATCGATTTGAAAATTCTTTGAGAAAATATGGGTTTTGATATATTTATTGGAACGAAGTTCTTTATCACACGTGAGGCACCTTTGAGGGTCTACTCTCCAAGTCCCTCAACGAAGATATGGGCTCGTTCGAAAGTATGTTGATCCGTCAAACAAATGTCAATTTGACACTTCGGGAGAAGGAACAACTGTCAAATCGTGTTCTCATTCATTCTTAGTTCGGGCCCCTAATTAATCGTATGTCTGTACAGTACAACTATTTTCTTAATGTCCCTCGGACGGTTCGGTCTCGTGTCGTCAGGTCTGCACCAAGTGGAAAAGGAACTGATAGAAATCCGACGAATGACGAAACACGAAGATTGCTGAGGGACATTGAGAAAAAAGTTGTACTGTAGGTAATAGTGACAAGGAGTAGGAGAGCCCGTGACTTCGGCCGAAACTACGGACTTCTTGCTTTGCGAGTAGACCCTCTGCACACTAGGCGAATGAGAGCTAGACCGAAAAAAACCGGCCAAGTGCAAGTCGGACCACGCACAATGAAGGGTTCTGTAGTTGGGATGAATTGCGTTCCAACTGCAAATGTAAGTTTGTACGTACAATATTGAGATAGGTCTTCCTGTATCTATGAGTCAAGAATCAAACTCAGTATTTAAAAAAAAATGTATCAGTAGTTTCGGAGGTAGGTGGGGGAATGTTAAATTGTAATCTATTTTCTTAAATATCTCTTAAAGAATTTATTTTTTAAATATAAAAAAAAAATATTTGAGATCCTCACAACGAGCCCTCTCATTTGAAATATCTCTTAAAGAATTTATTTTTGAAATATAAAAAAAAAAACAGATCCTTACAACAAGCCCTCTCATTTGATATGTCACACGGTATAGTCTGCAAAAGTTTTTTTTATTTTCCAAATTGCCTCCGAAAAGTATCAATATTCAAAATTCATTTATTTACGTTACATGTCCGTGTTTGGGTCACAGAAATTCATAAATGCGTAGGTACCTACCAAATCTCAGCTTAATTGGTCGAATAGATTCGGAGCAAATTGGCTGTGTTAGACGGACAGCCACCCGGCCAGACAGACAGACACACGAGTGATCTTTTATGGGTTCAGTTTTTTCCTTTTGAGGTAAGCAACCCTAAAAAGTGTAAATGCAGTTTTGTTACGTAACAAAACTCTCGAGTGTTATATAATTCAGAAGTTTAAAGACACAATTACATCCCAAAACATACGTACGTACTTTAAAATACCCCTTCCGCATAAAAATCCTTACTCACGCCCTTCAAAATAAATCAATAAACTAATGGCGCGCAAACTTAGCTCAATATAAATAAATAAAATAGTTTGGTGATCATTTGTCGTTATTTATTTTGTATTCTAAGTTACGACCCCACTAATGTTATTATTAAAATATCGTAAAGTATCCTTTTAGAAAACTTATTACTGTCAATGGGATTATTTTTTACAAGCTTTATATTAACATGATTCGTTTGTATGTGATGCCTTTCGGTTACTCAGTTTGTCTTCCATTTTTCAAGCACTTTCAAGCATCCGATTGAGCTGAAACTTGGCATACTTATAAAACTTCAGTAATAACTCAAAAATGTCAGAGTTGGTCTGACGATGGAGCCCGAAGGTGACCATAGGAACTCCTCCTCCTAAATAAGATAGCGTCGTTGTGTTTGAACTCGTTAGTTTTTTGGTAAAAAGCTAGGCTAACTTTTTCAGTTCGCGGAGCACTTGCAAGTTTAGTATTTTGTCTCGGCGCCCTAGCTAATTGAAATAGGGCACAACGATAGGCAGATTGATATGAAAATATAGAGATATAGAGGCACAAACATTCAAACATCCACAATATTAAGCTGAGTTTTTATTTTGTACCCGCGAATACCTAAGTTTGGTTTCCGGAGAATGGTAATCTGTGGAATGGTGAACAGGAACCCCTCACACACAGTGCCCCTTTTAGACCACGCACACTTTGGATGCATTTTCGTACAAATTTCACACAACATACGACCATGCTCGTACGAATTGAGTGCGCACACTGGATACGTTTTTCTCCGTCAAACATAGAAAAAAATCCAACAAGTTCGGATTGTTTTTTTAGGGGTATGAGGAACAGGGTGTAAAGTTCACTCATCCACCATAGAAGAGGGAGGATCCTCCAACCAGACGGGTGTTGTGTCTGGCGGGCCGACTGCCCGACTGTTGATTTCGGATAGTCTTATCTATGTCGTTCGCGCGGTAAACTCTAATTGCGCGATGCAGGATTTGTGTGACGTCATGTCTTTGATGCGTAGTTAGTATGTGGCGGTGTAACCGCTACATCACTCCCCTCCGGAGACCGGAGGTCGATAGTGGGCTGAGTCTTGTATCTTGCGATGCTTCACAGTACCAGTCGAGGTTCCAGTGAGTCGGAACCGGGTGCCGCATAGTTCGCGGTGAGTCGGAACTGACTGCGGTGATTCCCCAATGAGTTGGGGTGGCGCTGCGTTACGATCCAGTGAGTCGGATGTGGTATAGCGCCGGGTTGTGGCGGACTGCTAGCGTCGACCAGGAGAGGGTAGAAAGATCTCTGCTTGTGAGACCGGCCGAAGATGCAGGTGCTGTGCCAAGGTTGCTGATGAGGCTGAGGGTGATGACCAGGAATGCGCGTTCGCTGCATGCTGGTGGTCAGGATACCCGTTGAAGCCGTGGGTGCTGGCTGTCTGTGTGACTCGCCTCACGAAAGCTTGCGGGAGTGATGATGATGATGACGTCACGCTGAAGTAGTTGCACGAAGGCTGCGTTGACGTTCATACTCGGGGTCACCAATTTAGAGGCATGAGGAACAGGGTGTAAAGTTCACTCATCCACCATAGAAAAGGGAGGATCCTCCAACCAGACGGGTGTTGTGTCTGGCGGGCCGACTGCCCGACTGTTGATTTCGGATAGTCTTATCTATGTCGTTCGCGCGGTAAACTCTAATTGCGCGATGCAGGATTTGTGTGACGTCATGTCTTTGATGCGTAGTTAGTATGTGGCGGTGTAACCGCTACATTTTCAGAGGTCGAAATTATACGTACGTATATCTATACGTTTCTACGACTAAGTCGCACCCAGAATGAGCGCTCCCTTTGTACTCGGAAGGTCGGGAACGTTCCTGCGCACACTTTGGGAACCCCTGACCTAAGCTCTTTGTGAAGGGACTTGTCTGAGGCGAAGCTTTACCACCACAACATCCCATCACATATCCCTGCTGCCAAGCAATGTTGCTGGGTAGGGTTTGAAGTATGCCTGTACCGCACGTTCAGTTTTGCCTCTGGAATAGCAACACTTGCGATACTCCTGGTGTTGCAGATGTCCTAAGGCGCCGGTGACCAAGTTTGTCTATCTGTAAGTTAATCTGCTCCTGCATACCTACTTCTAAAGACTATTGTGCGAGCTCAATAATATTATTAAAATGTTATTAACACATTATCCTGAAAAACATTTAGGTACCTAACAAAAAAATAACAAACCGTCCATTTTCTAACGGAACAGCCCGATTTTTCTAAACTCCAACGTTACGGTTTTTGTTCGCGAATTTCGCAACACAAGTCAATCATCGCGTTCGCTGGTTCAAACACCTGTCATTGTCAGCCATGTTGGATTTTAGAAAAGTTAGGTTAGGTTTAAACGAATTTTTTCGTTGAATACAAAACAATATTGGCAGTTTGTTATTTTGGGTTGATAGCGATGTTGTTTTGAAAATATTAAGTACAACTTTCGGTAACAGGCTCGCCCAATGATGTTAGTTATAAGAAAAAAGATTTAGATAGATCTACCGAATATTCGATTGTCAAAAACGGCACAACGTCACCCAAATGTATTACACCCTATTCCATGACGCATGGAAGTAGGACGTCATGTCGTCATTATCGGGAGCGACAAATTGACAAGGTTTTAGTAACTCGGCTAACCAGCCAAATTTTGACGTCCCGCTTACGGAGCGCTTACAACCAAAACCTCTTTTTAAAGATTTTTTATTAGATCTTTTTGTGTAAACGATTTTTTTTTTTACCATTATTTATTTTTATTTATTTGTTTAAATGCCTTAAAACTACCATTACAGGTCTTAGCCTAATGCGATAGCCAAGTCACACACACCATAATAAAATTAAAACACCAAATACAATATAAGATCATTAAGATCATTGTTCATTACACAGTGTAAACAATAGTATTTTTGCGAATTCACCCCAGTGATATAATAATATCAATTTTGATTTGAATGTAATTGATGGTGCGAATTGCTCGAGTCAAAAGGGGTTTTGGCTAGCAAGTTGGTCCTAGCTGATGGTACGACCAGGAGTGGCGGGGGCCGTCGCCTCCACACATAACGGTCGGGTACGTACAAGTGCAACCGCTGCAGCACTCCCGGGTTGTGCTCTATGTCTCGGAGCAGTTTCACAATGTACGACACCAGCGCAAATCCCCGTCGCACCCCGAGTTGATTGTACCCCACCATACCCAATACGAATAGAGTGGGGTACATCAAAGGGTAAAATGGGTATTCTCCATAAAGTTTATTGTACAGGTGGCGTGCGAACTTGTTCTGGACTCGCTCCAACATCTGTGAGTACTTAGCCTCATGTGGAGCCCATATGACAGCACTATGTTCCAGATGACTCCTGACTAATGCGTCATACAGGACTCTGATGGCTGTGATACTGGTAAAGTCTGGTATCTTCATAGCTGTTGAACAAATCTGTACTTTACCTATGAATGGGTACCTAGCACATTCTAAATAAAGGAATAAACAATTTTCGTCTCATCATTAACAGCAACAATACAACAACAACAAAAAATACATCTTCTAAAATTCACAAAACACTCAAAGTGTTAAATGTAGTGTAATAATTTGTAATCAAGTCATCATACCGGTTTAGTAGCCGTCATTTGTAAACATTAGTTAAACGTACTGTAGCATGTAATTTTTGAAAGAACGTAATTTATTATGATTTTAAATGAATGTTTGTCGAAAAAATATGTTTTGTTAATGGTGGAGTGTATTGGGGCGTTTTGAGTTCCGTTTATGGTTTAGAAGTTTTTTTGTATTAAAATTTTAAATATATAAAATACATCAATAAATAAATTAGCTTGTGTTGGCCTATTGCAGGACAAAGGCCTTAACTTTCTTTTCCACTCAACACGATCCTGTGCCAATCTGGAGTTCTGGACCAATTCCGCTTATAGGCGTCGTCATAAATCTTACTTAAGTACAATATATTCTAGCACACCCTGGCCAACCAACCAATTTAACCAACCAACCTAACCAACCAATCAACCTAATCAACCAACCAACCTAACTAACCAACCTAACTAACCAACCAAACTAACCAACCAACCTAACCTGTGACTGGATATTATTTTTTTAACCCAGAGAAAAGAAAAATAAATAGAACTTTTTTCTATTGTTTACTACTACCTATAGAAAAGGGAAAACATTTAGAACCTACTTTCCAAATGCTGATGCTGATCAGCTCTTTTGTACACGGTGTGACCGGGTTTTCAAGAGAAAATCTGGTTTTGCTAGTCATCAGAGAGGTCACGGAAGGGAATAAAAGAGTCGCTATCGCTGTCGCCGGATATGGAGGACTATACTTACTTTTCCATAATAATTTTGCTTTATTCATGGCTCAAATTTTTAACGAGGGCCCCAAAACTACTAAAGATCCCCAAAAACATTAATTATTAACAAATAAATTCTACAAAAACATCGATAAATTATCCAACAATTGAATTCGCGCCTTTTCTAATGTCAAATTAGGTCGGCCATCGCTGCGAAATGTCAAAATGTCTTTGTTCTATTCGGGTGCGTTCGCGCGAACACTTAATTTTTTTAAATGGGGTGATTTTTTTGAGGGCTGCTTACTTTTTTATTGTGTAAGTATGCTTGCGTGTGGCCGTTTTAGAATTAAATGCAGTTTTTTTTAATCTTCCAAGGAATGTATTGTAGTGTTTGAAAATGATACAACTTAAGTTTTTGCACATGTTTGCGTGAGAATTTTAAGGGTTAGTTTTTAAAATGTTGTGACTGAAGTCAACCCTTTACCACCCATGTTTTTGTTAAATATCTCGGGGCTCGTGGCTTAATGATAACAGCCGCGGTCGGTTCGTGGATGGGTGACCCTCCATGCCTCGGAAATCACGGTAAGCCATTGATTCCAGCATTCGTAATTCGTAGATCTTTTACAGTCGTAACGGATAGTCTGAAGTCCAAAAGTCTGACAACCAGTCCTACCATGGGGTATCATGTTACCCAGTAACTGGATTGTAGAGGTCAGATAGGCAGATTCTATCTAAAATCTAGGCAGATTGATTGATTGTTTCGGTGATATGAAAGACTTAAAAATAATCAAAATTTGCTAAACGGTCCCCCTGCCTCTGACTGCTGATCCCCCACACTACAAACGTTACATTAGTAGGTAAACGAAGCTCGTATCCAAATAATATTGAATGTACAAATTGCTCTGAAACGTAATACGATGCGAATTTAAGTGGGGAACAGGGCAGGATTTGGGTGCAACATTTTAAGGATTTTTTATTATCATCTTTGCCTTTTCACAATATAGTAAGACTGGTTGTCACTTTTGGACTGTCAGGATCTACGAATGGCAGACTGGTCCAATGGTTTAACGAGCTTTACGAGCCACGGAGGGGGCTCAGTACGGTATGGATGGTCACATATACACGGACCGATCGATGCAAATGTAGCTTTCAAAAGTTAAAGGTTTTAACGCTAGCTTCTATTTATATTTTATATAAATAGTAATAGTTTAATTTGTTAGAAAAAAAACACACTTCTTCTCCACAGTAACGTCCACAGTAAAAAGATTTACAAAATGGGACCCCACCAAGATAAAAAACAAATTTTGTAGCAGCGCTCTCCACTAGGTACAGAAACAGCTACCTTATGTCCATAAAAATTTAAACCATATTCCAAAAGTAATAAGAGAACTACCATTTAATTACTACAAAAGAAATCTAAAAGCATGGCTTCACCAAAATAATTTTTCTACACCGAAATATTTTTTTGATTTTAAGGGTAATACATATTAGATTTATTTAGTTTTATAATATCTACAAATATTGTTGTTGTTGTGTTTTATTTTTATTTTGTATTTTAATAGTCTTAATGTAAATGTGTGTCTTTATGTCTATAGCCAAAACGTTTTGTATTGTTATTAGAGTTTAAGTAATAAATAAGTTAGCCAACGGCCAGACAGAAAAGACGCAAGACGAGGGCGGGGCGCAGACCCGTCGCAGACAGGGCGCCGTCACGACTTTTTAACTTATATAGAAAAGACACGGACCCGTCGCAGACAGGGCGCCATCACGACTTTTTATGGCGCGCACTAGAAGCTTTTCCCGGCATTCAACCGTCCGATTATGATTATGAAGATGAAGATGTATTGGCATTTGGCGTCCGAGCGCTGTGAGAACACTGAGAACCTGCCCTCCGCGCCCTTTCCGCTCCCCGCTTGCGCCCGT
This sequence comes from Xanthia togata, assembly GCA_963853775.1. NCBI lineage: Eukaryota > Metazoa > Arthropoda > Insecta > Lepidoptera > Noctuidae > Xanthia > Xanthia togata. Next base: position 3,482,874 of record OY970817.1, on the reverse strand, counting down.
GCAGGCCCGCGCCCTGCCCGCGCCCTGTCCTTTCTATATGTTTTCCAATAGGCCGCCGACGAGTTAACGTCGTGACGGCGTCCCGTCTTTTCTGTATGTTTTACGTCGCGACGGCTGTATACATTTTATATGCAAGTAGATTAAACGGGCGCTGCGACTGCGACGGGTCCGTGCCTTGCGTCTGTTCTGTGTGGCCGGTGCCTTAGGTGTTAACCATGTGAATATTCGTATGCCGCTTTTAGCGGCGGATGTGTCCTGAACATAATTATACTTAACCAACTAAGTACGTACCATATACCACGAATAAATATCTTTATACAAATAAAATAAATAACAATAATATAATAAAAAAATAAAAAAAGTTTTTATCTTTTTTACTTAGCCACAACTCCTCCAAGGCATTTAGGTATTTTAAGTCAAAAATGATCAATGGTAATGTAAAGATTGACTCTAGGTACAAACGTACATTAAGTTACTCTACCTAAGTATAGTTTACCTAGGGATCCTAGCTATGCCTCTCGTGATAACCTACTTAGTAGATCACCGCGGAACCATCAATACTCTCCACTATTTGATGGCCCCCGGCAATTTATCACCGAGTCCGGCCCGGTGCTCGTCACAGTCATGTTAACAAGTACATAACACACACTACACTGTGTACTGATGACGTCAGTGTGTGATGACGTGGATGCGGCAGTTTAATGCAGGATTAGTTTTTAAATACTATTACTATACTTACTGCTAAGTTTTGAGTTTGAATATCGATGGTTATATAAGAGAAGGGGAAGACCAAAGAAACTCAAACTCAAACTCAAAGCTCATTTATTTCAAATAAACCAATAACAGGCACTTTTGAATTGTCAAGGGGTCAGTCAGTCAGAAATATGAAGCGTAGTAGGTTCCTATGGAGAAGAACGGGAAAGAAACTCCACGGACACTCTTTTAAATCAAAATATTGGTTACATCATTCATGTTGAAATTATGCATGATGTGAGAACAATGTAGAAAGACGTGCACGTTTAAAGCGTCCGTAAGAAAAAGAATTCAAAAATAAAAATAAGCCGTGAATGAAACTCGAAGACCACATTATTTCGCGATGGCACCAGCGGTGCTGCATAATTTTCTACCAACATGTGCGTAGACGCAGGTGACTCGGTAAGTTTTCGGCATCCGACCATGGTGATGTCCCACCGATGCTGCGCCAATAAATCAGAAAAGGGTCTAAGAGATGACCAGTCCCTACTGACGGCAGCCATTCACGAGCATGGATCAGCACCATTCAGCTCAACCATTTTGAAGGGAACTTAACGATCCAACACACACGCCTATATTCTAATAGAACCGCCGATCTAATGGTATGCTTGGTGACAGAAATTTGTATGTGGGAAAATGTAAACAAGTGGATCAGAAAACGCACTTGTGGATGCCAATTTGTAGTGCCACTTACAGTTACCAATCCATCTGCTTAGCCTTTTCCCAACTATGTTGGGGTCGGCTTCCAGTCTGACCAAATGCAGCCAGTATTTTACATGCAGGTCGCTCCATGTAAAATACTGGCTATCCGACCTCTGACCTCCACAACCCAGTAACTGGGTAATACGATACCCCTTGATAAGACTGGTTGTCAGACTTTCGGGCTTCTGACGACCCGTAACGACTGTCAAAGATCCAAGAATGACAGCCGGGACCAACGGATTAACGTGCTTTCCGAGGCACGGAGGAGTCTCGGTATCTTAAGATGGTCACCCATCTACAGACCAATTCCGGCAAGCGTAGCGATCGAACCATGCGGCTGTTATTACTTAGCGACGAGCTCCTTGAGATCTTTTCGTTTGACCATTTGAGTTTAATTTTATAACCTCAATTTTCATTGATGGTTTTTGACTTAAACGATATTTAAAAAAATATTTTTCTAAAATGTGGTGAGATATCAAGTAGAAACCTTGTTACTAATTTCTTTTAGTGAGTGATTACGTAAGAATTTAACCTGAACAAGGTTTGTTTACACATTCATCAGATAGTTTTGGAACAAACCACACAGGGGTCAGATAGATCGATTAGTGCAGCTGTTATCTAACTCCTTGTACCCCTTAATCAATCACAGGATACAATTCGACCAGAAGTTTGCAAATTGCAGCAAAATATTTGCGAAATACGACACTGTTCACAAAGTGCTTCGGCAAATATTTGTTAGTGGACAGGACATGATGTGTTTGTCTTGTGTCTAAGCAATGTATCATGAGGATTTAATGGCGTATCGGGTATTGTAGATAATACCTAGTTGGGTTGTGGTTTTGAGTTAATCTGGCATCTAGTTATGTAATAAATGCGTGGAACAAACCACGCGGTTAGATTTTTTTTTCTAACTTTTTCTTTTTAGTTTGTTTTTAAATCGCTTAGAATGTAGGTATTATACAATAAAGTTGTTATAAAATAAAGTGAGCCGGGTACATTTTGCCTGAATTTTGGCGTGCAAAATTTAACAAATAATGTCATTACCTAATTATCAATTTTATCAATAAATAAATTATTTTACCAAGTCACGAAATGTATCAAAATGTTGAGATGTTACACATAGGGTCATTAAAAAAATCACATAACGAATAATAACATTTCTGTATCAAAAAAGCCTTGAGTTTATTTATAAATTGTTGAAGGGTGTCATTTTTTATGCTATCCGGTAGTTTATTAAATATTATTGGGCCCATGCAGAAAACACTTTTTCTAAGTAGTGCTGTTTTATAGCCATGGATAATTAATAGGTTTTTGTATTGACTCCTCACGGGACTTTTCTTGGAGTCCGAGAACTTGGCAAACAATTTTTTATTTCTCTTTACATAATTGCCATTTCCAAAATGTATAACGACGGAAAAGTAATTTTCAAAGACTTGAACAGAGATTTACAACTATCTCTAGGTTTTAGATTACACATAGCTCTAACACAACGTTTTTTGGCTTTAAATATATTATCTCTTAGGCTGCAGTTACCGTAAAAAATTATTTACTAACACTAACTTCCGCCAGCAGCTTCATCCGTGATATCTTAATTATAAATTATAGCTTACTAGCTGGGTCTCGCGGTTTCACCCGCATAAGTCTTGATCCCGTAGGAATATCGAGATAAAAAGTATTCTATGTCCTATTTCAGGTTATAGTCTACCTGTGTGCCAAATTTCATCTAAATCCGTTCAGCCGTTTTCGCGTGAAAGCGTAACAAACAAATTCACTTTCGCTTTTATAATATCAATAGCTGCGCCCTGCGGTTTGACCCGCATAAGTCTCGATCCCGTGAGAATATCGGGATAAAAAATATTCTACGTGTTAATCCAGGTTGAGGAGCTCGTGGCTAAGTAGTAACTGCCGCACGGGTCGATCCGTCAGGTTAAGCTACGCTTGCCGGGGTTGGTCTGTGGATGGGTGACCATCTTTACATACCGAGACTCCTCCGTGCCTCGGAAAGCACGTTAAGCCGTTGGTCCCGGTTGTCATTCGTGTCATCTTTGACAGTCGTTACGGGTCGTAAGAAGCCCGAAAGTCTGACAACCAGTCTTACCAAGGGGTATCGTATTACCCAGTTACTGAGTTGTGGAGGTCAGATAGGCAGTCGCTCCATGTAAAATACTGGTATTCAGCTGCATCCGGTTAGACTGGAAGCCGACCCCAATATAGTTGGGAAAAAGCTAGGCAGATTAATTGTGTTAATCCAGGTTATAAACTATCTGTGTGGCAAATTTTATCCAAATTCGTTTAGTAGTTTTAGCGTGAAGAAGAGACAAACATACACACTCACAAACTTTCGCCTTTATAATATTAGTAGGATTACTATGTAGCTGTGCCCCGCGGTTTCACCCGCATAAGTCTTGATCCCGTAGGAATATTGAGATAAAAAGTATTCTATGTCGTTTTTCAGGTCTTAGTCTACCTGTGTGCCAAATTTCATCTAAATCCGTTGTTCAGCCGTTTTAGCGTGAAAGCGTAACAAACAAATAAACAAACTCACTCGCATTTGAAATAATATACTAGGATTAGGATTTTACGCAGTGCTAATATACTCGTAGAATTCTATTGGTCTCTTCATTTCGTGTGGTTAGTGAGTAACCTGGTGTCAGAGTTTAAAAGCCGCCCATGGGCCCCTGACTTGGCTTCAAATGCCGTCGAGAAATATCTCTCAGTTTCCTCACGATGTTTTCCATCACCGTTTTTGAAGCAAGTGATAATTATACAATACTCACATGAATTCGAAAAGTCGGAATCAGAAAGTCAGAGACTGGTGAAATAGTTTATGAGTTTATTCATTACAAACAAAAATACAATTTATGATTAAAATACATAATATAAGATCACGCCTTGTTTCCCCGAAGGGTTGGGCAGAAGTGTGCCTCTAGTAGATATACCCACATTTCGCCAGTTATGTTTAAGTCCCATGTAATAGGGGGCGAGTCTATTGCCATCAACCGGGCACAAATCCAGACTCCGGGCTGCTACTGAGAAATTCCAGATAGAAAAACCCAATAACACTTTGCCCGAACCGGGAATCGAACCCAAGACCTCATGCTCAGCAGTAGCACTTGCGACCACTAGACCAACGAGGCAGTCTTGTTTAAAATATTAGTGTACAAAATCAAAATAAATATTTATTTAAAGTTATAAGTCCCATTTATCGAAAGGGGTGGTATTACATGTCAGTAACAGAGAATGCATTATGTCTTATCTTTAACTTTGATGTTTAAACATAGGGGTACACGCTTGCGTTTAACAGAGACCAAATTGGCTTTTATCATAACATCAAACAGCTTGTTATTGATAAAATATATTATACTCCGTTGGTTTAGGTAGTAAAGGTAAAAATAACACGTGAATAGAGAGCTGTCAAGTAACCGACTAATAGTAAAACCGACTAATATAAGTAACCGAGTAATACCTGTCACTTCAGTTGTCATGCTACCTTACAGTGTGTTGGGACTGGTCATCTCTTAGCTGCCATGGCTTAATTTTAATTATTTTAAGTTTTTGAATGATTCTTTCTTTCTTTTTTCTTTTTATTACGGACGCTTTTACGAACGTGCACGTCTTTCTACATTGTTCTCACATGCATAATTTCAAAATGAATGATGTAACCAATATTATGTATAATTTTTTTTTTTAAAAGAGTGTCCTTGGAGTTTCTTGCCCGTTCTTCTCCATAGGTACCTACTACGCTTTGGAATGAGCAACTAGCTTCATATTTTTGACTGACCGACCCCTTGACAATTAAAGTGCCTGTAATTGGTTTAATTGAAATAAATGCTTTGAGTTTGAGTTGTACTTTCGAAGAACTTCATATTTAAGCAATTTGAAAACAAAATCCCGTGAATACGGTGACCAAATCTGTCACCGCACCGGTTCTATAGCGGCCGAGCGCTGTAAGCAGAAATAGTCCTTACGATGTATAGATATGAACATCTTCGATGGTACTTTTCAATTTAGCAACATTGCTTGGGTAGTTTTTGAGTTAACTTCATTAATACGTATTTTTCCCACTTAGTCTATGTCGACCAGATGTGGACGATGTTATAAGGACTACTCCCTGTCACTGTTATTTACATAGCAAGTAGTGGTATTTCCAATTTGTGTCCCCTAGGGACCACAACTAAAAAGTGAAAAATAAAAACTTTTTGAATAAAAAAATATAAACAGACTCCCAACAAAATATTTCAAAGTTTCCAAACGATATTTTTGTAGTTGACTTTTTCAGCATCCTAGTCGTGTTTATAATAAAATCAAAGGGTTTCTTTATCTCTTCGGGCTTCTGACAACCCTTATTGACTGTATAGGTATTTATTTTGCAACCTGAATCAGTAAAATCCATCATTTTTTGGAACCAAACGACCGTTCATTCCTTGCTACGAACAACGTAGCAAATCTCGTAGACCTATCTACGCCGTAGCAAATCGCTACGAGCTACGTAATCCTAACCGCACACCATTCAACATTCGATATTTTAGGATCTATGACTTTGTAAACAAACCATTAAAGTTTCTGTCCTTTTCTTACATATGCGTCTGTCCCTCTCGCACACCATATGACGGAACGCGTGCAGGTCACGTGTCCCCTTGAAGGATTATCAACGCATTTGTGCTTCGAGTCCAAAAATTATGTGTATTTGTAAAGATGGGGATTAATTTTATTGTTTATTTACAAGCTGTTGCTTGCTGTGACGGAGTGAATGGGATTACATGTAGGTGATAGTTGATTAAATTATATTAGTAATAATTTTCTAATAAAAAAATATATAATATAAATGATCATCATCTGTCTTTTCTCAACTTTGTCGGGGTCAGCTTCCAGTCTAACTGGTTGCAGTTGAACACGAGTATTTTACATGGAGCACAAGTTACTGGGTAACACAATAGTTCGTCTAGGTTTTGTCAACAAAAGTGGGTAAGTGCTGCAGCAAAGTCAAAATAATTAGGGTTCCGTACCCAAAGGGTAAAAACGGAACCCTATTACTAACACTTCGCTGTCCATCCGTCTGTCACCAAGCTGTATCTCGTGAAACGCGATAGTTAGACAGTTGAAATTTTCACAGATGATGTATTTCTATTACCGCTGTAACAACAAGTACTAAAAACAGAATAAAATAAATATAGGGGGTCATCCATACAACAGACATGATTTTTTTGCCCATTTTATAGATAATGGTATGGAACCCTTCGTGCGCGAGTCCAACTCGCAGTTGGCCGGTTTTTATTGTCATTATCCAATGTTCAGCCAAAATGACTGCAGAACTATTAGCCGTTGCCATCTCAGTATTCAGCCCTTTGCTAGTCATTCAAACAAATTAACTAACGTTCTTTTGTCCACCACAAATTAACAAACCTTTTACAAAAAGAAAACTATACCGACTTCCATAAAAAACACTACAAAGTTTAAAATAACTTTAATTTCGGGAGTCGGTGGCAAAAAACGAAAATTCAAAACCAGACAGTCTGCTGTTTTTTTTTTTAAGTTTTTGATTTGCACTTTTTGGTTGTGGTAAACCTACCCCACACAAATTTGAATACCACTACCTGCTATGTAAATAACAGTGACAGGGACTTATAACATCATCCATATAGATTAAGTGGGAAAAAATACCAAATGAAAAAAGAATTTTCAAAATCGGTTCACAATTGACGAAAATATCGATAGACACACATTAAAAAGAAAAAAGCATACAGACAAAAATAGAACCTCCTCCTTTTTGGAAGTTGGTTAAAAATGGACAAATCAAGTGCTATCCTTTGAAATGAAATGAAATTGTTGATTCTGTAAATAGGGAATCACTTTTACTCGTCATACTAAACAAGTATTACAAAATAAGTTAGATCGAGTGAAATTTCCTATCTGACTGCCTAAGAAGAAATGGCGGAAACAAGTAAGTACTGAGTATTATTAACATATACTGGTGTTCAGCTGCATACTGACTGGAATTCTACCCCAAACATAGTTGAGAAAAAAAAAAAAATGTTGTTGTGTAAAGTTTGAACACGTACTCGTTTTAGAATCCCTTAATAAACTTATTCCTAAAAATAACACTAATAATTGATTTGATTCTAAGGCTAGGTACATGATTATGACTGGGTATTATTTATTCAAATATAAATTCTCGGTCAAATTAGCAACGGGAGTGCATGTAATGGCCGCGGAGAATCAAGATGGTGTCATGTGCATTTGACATAAGTTTTGGCGCGTGACTTGCACGTGGCATCTGTTAGCCATCGATCGAGTTTGTTTGAGCTTGTTAATTTGTTTGTTTATTTATTCTTTGGTTTTTGGCTGTGGGATTTTCTAATGGGTATCAATGTTGTAGACATTTGAATTAATTAAATTGCACCTGGGTTTTGAAAATCTGATCAGTAATTCTTTGTCAAATCCCAAATGTTTAAGCTGTTCTGTGAAACGAATTTGTTAAGTATCTGGTAATTGGTAACAGGCCTACACTGTCCTCCCATCCCTATTAACACTGTAATTTAGAAATATTGTAAAAGCCAATTATTCTTATAACAGTAACCGTGGCTTCTTATTGGTTCTTCTCCATAGAAAATTACCAATTGGAACCGTGCACCTAGTTTCTAACGTTTCTTAAGTGCCCATGTAGGTTTATTTAATAATAATAATAATAATAATAATTTCCCCACCGCCGTATCTCTACGTTGACGTCGTGGTGGGGCTTGCGTACTCTGAACTCCAGGTCTATGCCGGTAGAGTTTTTTTTACCGGAACAGGTCTGGGATGAGGAGCCAGACCAAGAGAGATACAGAAACCCGCAAGGCAGCATGTGGCGGCTGTTGGGCAGTAGCGACCCCACGGACCCTATCTCCCGGGAGAAAACCTCATCTCTGGCTTGCCTTTATTGGCCGGCTGGAGTGAACACTGACGAGGAATAGAGCTCCCACCTCTTTCTTGCCTTTCTTGGCCGGCTTGACTGGAGATTCGCAAGAGCAATGTGCTCGGGAGGAAGGAACTATTCCAGTAAGATGCTGGTAGGGATCTTGACCGTACTTCCGGGATTGTCCTGATAGCCGTGGAATACCGCTCCACTCCTTATAAGCACCTCAGGAAATGTTGCCCCCTTGTCGCTTCGACACTTTGTGCTAGCGACCGTTTTCGGGGCCCATTATTGAGTGTGCAAGTCACCCCCTGCCATTTTACCTGTGTATTTTAATAAGATATTGGTCAGGCAGGGGCCATAGTCTTTCCATAGTTCTAGATGATCAGTTCACTTAGCCACCCAAACCCATAATCCGATATCATTGTTTCTATATCTTGCAATAGTCCTGCACTATCCGTGGGTTGTCCTTGGATGCACTAGATTAGTGCGTACAAGGATAATCGTCGGTTAGTGCCTCGTTTCATTAGACACGTCTAACGGGCCTCTGCGAGTTGGCTTCGGCCCCTCGTACGCCTTCCAAAGATCCGGGACCCGAGAAATGTCAAAGACGTAGAAAATAACTATTTATTTATTAAACAGACTAAGAACGATCTAATTACAAATATACCTACTTACAATTCTAGATGTTAGTAAACAATTTAACTTATTTGCTGTGTTAGTACTTACATTCTACTACAGACAGGGTGGTTTTAATAAAATGCCTTACCTATTATGGAGCGTTCGCCAGGCCGATCAGAAATAGCTGTCAGGAGGCTGTTTCTACTGTCCCGCAATCTTGTAAGAAGAGATGATATTAGATTTATTGAATTCGTCAAACTCCCCCATTAGAAATTTATTTTATTCACCTATTCACCTAGAAAAAGAAACGTTATAACTTTACTCTTACAATATTCATGCAGTTTTTTCAATCGGTTATATTTTCTCATTTCCCTCGCCATTTTAAGTTCCCTCCATTCACCTAGAAAAACCACAGACAAAAATATTTTTACAAAAAAAAAAAGGAATCATCCGGGCACAGGCCACAGCGGGTAGGCGGCACAGATTATAAATATGAAGGTGCGAACTCATGTCATCTGCAGTCCGTACGTTCGAACGGTTATTTATATTTCACACCTCTAGTTCACACCCCGCGAGGGGACACCTCTATTGATTGCTTGTTTTGTTCGGTTTTCATATAACTTGTTTGTTAATTTTCGGTTTTGTAGAGTGTGTTATTTCATTTAAAGCCTCTATCTAATCTAACCTCTCTATTTTAGGTATATTTCTAGTATTTTGATAAACTTTTATAGGCCGTCGGCGTCGTTTAAATGGTTTTCATTTTTTTATACCTGTTAATTTTATTATGTTATTTTTATTATATTTTTAAAGTTTTCGTACCTACTTATTTTTATTACTACTCAAAATCAAAGCATTTATTTCAATTAAACCATTTAGAGGCACTTTTGAATTGTCAAAGAGTCAGTCAGTTAGTCAGAAAGTTGAAGCTAGTTGCCCATTACAAAACGTAGATCTCTATGGAGAAGAACACTTCTAAATAGTAACTCGAGTAGTAGTAGCACTCCAAGGACACTTCTAAATATCGAAATTACAAAATCCTGGGTACATTACTCTTGTTGATTCTTTAGGTGAGAACAATATAAAAAAAAAACACGAATAAAAATATAAGATTAAAAATAAGCCCTGGCAGATAAGAAATGACCAGTCTCAAGTCAACTAACGGCGCCCGTTCACGAACATGACGCGTGGATCAGCACCATCCAGCTCAACCATTTTGTAGGGAACCGAATGATCCAACACACTCGCCACCATCAGCGAGACATTTAAGTGAGCATGACATACTCTCAACTACCCTGCTCTTTCAAGTCAACATAACATAACATATCATCACGCCTGTATTTACCCAAAGGGTTAGGCAGAGGTGTACCTACTACCTATAATACACCCACGCTTCGCCAGTTATGTTTTAGTTCCATTTAATAGGGGGCGAGCCTATTGCCATCAACCGGGCACAAATCCAGATCCAGGGCTGCTACTGAGAAAATCCAGATGGAAAACCCAATAACACTTTGCCCAACCCGGGAATCGAACCCCGGACCTCATGCTCAGCACTTGCGAACACTAGACCAACGAGGCAGTCTGTTTTATTATAATAAATTACAAGCTCAAAAATAGTTTCATTTGAATTATGTATGACTCATAAATTCGGTAACTAGGCGCTTGAAGCTGTCAAATTTTGTGTTAATAATTTCATCACCACTGCTCTCAAAACGGTGAAGGAAAACATCGTGAGGAAACCGGCATGTCCTAGAACCAAAAACTTGGAAGACATGTGACATCTACCAACCGGCACTGGGCCCGGGAGGCCTGTGTTCCAGAGCAGTGCGCAGTTGGAACATTATAGGCTGATTAAATGATTAATATTTTGACGTTGACAGGCGCACACTAGAAAATCGTGTTTTATACAATAATGACAAACTAGCATAGGTAATAAATAGATCACATATTGTTACCATAAAAAGGTCTCGGTTTCTCGGTACTAGAATTTGCTATGCTTCAGTATCATCCAGTTTGTTCTGTAAAAAAAATTACTTTCCACCTCACAGTGTATTCACAGTTAAATCTATATCTATACTAACATTATAAAGAGGATAGATTTGATTGTTTGTTTGTTTGTTTGTATTGAATAGGCTCCGAAACTACTGGACCGAATTGAAAAATTCTTTTTTCAGGGAGTAACATAGCCTACTTTTTTTCCCGGGAAAAATAACGGGTCCCGCGGGAAAGACCACGGGAGCGAAGTCGCGGGCAAACTGCTAGCAGTGTAATAAAAAAACAGAGCTCAGTGTCAAAATTCACTGCTTTTATTGTGTAAATACAACACTATGGTTTTTCTTCACAAGGCTATGCTATGGCAAATGTTGATATGACCTATAGCCATGTTTCGGTTGTTATTAGCTAATATCAGGCTTCAGTCCAGTGAATGATTCACTTCAGTGTGAGTGAATGTTCAAAATTGTGAGAACCGTTAGTCTATAATCTATTGTTTCCGTTAGATTACAAACTGTCGAAAAATTGTGAATTCTGAAAGTTGGCAACACCGCAAATGTAGATGTCGAATATTTCGCTATTTTCATTTATTTGACAATATTAGGTACTGTATGGACATAACACATGTGGCTAACTAGCGGTCTATAGGCTAACGTTAGTCTATAATTTATCGGTATTATTTCCGTTAGATTACATACTGTCGAAAAATTGTGAATTCTGAAAGTTGGCAACATCGTAAATAGATGTCAAATATTTCGCTGTTTTCATTTATTTGACAATATTACTCGTAGGTGCTTTATGGACTTATTACATGTGGCTAACTACCAAACTAGAATATTAATAATGAATTGCAATCATACACATACATAAATTGAATTTGATGTTGTAACCGTTTTAGGTGTAACAAAAGGCATTTGGAAAGTTTCCAAATACTTTTTTACATCTAAAACTAAATATTCGGTGTTATTATATTAATTATTTCATTTCATAATCAATATGTTAGTTCAATAGTTAGCCACATTTCTTATTTCCATACCGTAATATTGCCACATTAATAAAAACAGGTTAATATTTGACAGCTATTTGCGACGTTGCCAATTTTTTGGATTTAAAACGATCTTTCAATCGGTTAGGTTAGGTTAGGTTTGTGACCAACATGTTGGTCGCAGCTAGGCAGACTATTTAGTATTAGAGCAAGGTGCGTAATGTCGTAAGCAATGTTGATACCAGTCTCGACATAGATAGCAATCGCTATACGACCGAATTCGGTCGCAAAGCCTTTGACAGCCAAAATTACTTGGCACGAAAAAATCCGTTTGTGAAGCACGTGGCGCGCGTCTAAGGACGCCATTACTACTTTGCGACCGAATTCGATCGTATAGCCCTCGCTATCTATGTCGAGACTGCCGCCCCAGTTCACAATTTGTCGGTATTATTTCCTTAAGATTGTAAACTATCGAAAAATAATGCGTTTAATTGTAAATGGTTTGTTGCAGTTCATAATTTTTGCCAGTTTTTGTACCAATAATACTCCTCAGGAGTCCTCCGAGCATCTGATTCCATGGACACCTTTGCGTTTTTTACGCGCCAGATAACTAAATTGTTCAATTTGCCGCGGCATTTTGTAAACGGCGTTTGAATAGGGTAACACCCATTTTTATAAAAGTGTCCCAATTAGATTCTATAGTGCTAATGAATCACTAATAAATTCACAAAATTTTTATTCAATCTTTAAGTGCCATAAAAATACATTTAAATTTTGCATTTTCAAAAATCGCACGTATTTTGACGACAACGCTGGTCGCAGTGGACGCCATATTGCTCTGTGGTCATGACGTCAGTTGGCTGTGTAAACAAATGCAGTGATATTTTTTAAGTTATAAATGTGTGTTGTCTCCTTTTACAAAACCGTCCTCCATGGTATTATTTCAGTAAAAATTACGTTGGTTACGAAAATAATAATAAGCCTTAGAGGGACGCTGATAGTTAACACTTTCTAAGTTTACATAGCCGTATGACGTAATAACATGGCGACTACTATCTAATGGTGTTATGAAACAGATTAAAAAAGCTGAAACCTTTGAATTGAATTTTAAATTTTAGATTGCTATTTTATGAACTAAAACTAACGTTTTCCGACTGTTTTTTGCCTAAGCTATCTCAATAATATATTTTTAGATTTTTTCTCATATCATCATAAAGTGACAAGGCAATTTACATTTTGCCTTCGATATATTTCATAACTGCGAGCGTTTGTAAATGGACATACAACTGACTGCGACATATTGTATACAATTTTCGTTACACGTTGTATAAATACTTATTGGGCTTTTGACAGCCCGTAACAACTGTCAAGGATCTAGGATTTGTTGTCAAGACATAAAAAAAAACAAACAAAATCATTTTTTCATCATTTATATTTCACATAAAGGTTGTCTGACATATTGATTTATTTAGAGTCTTGATCTTACACTTATGCTATGAGATCACTTATTTTATTAATTATTATTACAAATACAATCGATTTATTTACATGGGTTTTTGGTGCAAAGTAGGTAGGTACATGGTAATGTCACAGTACGGAAAAAAATATCTGAAAAACACGAAGTAAGAAAATGTCATATTATGAGACACTAAAATTTTCTTGTTTCATGCTATTCAGTTCCTTTAAAATACTTATTACATTGAAACAAGTCACAGTAGCGAACTTATTAGCGATGTTCTTCAGAAAGGTCAGGTGCATGGGTACTCGCAATCGACAGCATGCATTTAATCTAGGGCCCACGTCTGCTATTTTTATAAATTCATCATTCCAACCCGATCCCATTGACATTTTGCTAAAATTTCGTAATCTGCTAAATTCATAATGGTCGATCATTGGTTGATCATTGTATTCCACAAACACGATACTCGTAACGAAATAAACACAATGACGTTCTCATGGTAGGTCACTGATCAAAGGAACTGTCAAAATTTTAGCAGATTACCGCCTAAGTCAGTCATTAATTTGTCATTATGTACGAGATTACCAATAGATGCCATTTCTTTCAGTGGAGTGTCAGTGGCTGACCATTGGAAAGTCATAATGACGCCAATATGTTAGTAGATTATCAAACTTGTCAAAATCAACAACTAAGAAATCAATGATAGACCATTCTGACACTATTGTAATAGCAGACTTGAGGCCCAGATGCACAGATAAATTCAGATAGTTTTCTCTGAAAAACCATTTAAATAAAAAGCGACTCTTGCCACGACTCAATAAAGTGCAATTCAGGTCGCACAGCGCAAATTACCTACAGTTATATTCACCTAGAAGTTGCCTCTCTTTCTATCGCGTATCTCTTATATCTTCTGACTTCGTTACGTTCTCTGAATTGGCCCGACAAGTCGATCCTGCCTAAAATGGGGAGTGAACCTTCTGAATTAATCTGTGCCAGATGTATGAACGTAAACGAAGCAAAAGGAGTTTGTAAGGATCGTAGCAGGTGGCGTTCTGTAGTTTCTGCCTACCCCAATCAGAAGAAGGCGTGAGTTTTTGTATGTAAGGTTGATTAACATTCTTGTTTCCAATTGATGTGTTTTCCACTTAAACAAACATCAACTTTATGTACGTGTCTCTAAAGTTGACTTTAGACTGACTAAAAAAAAAGTCAAAGTGTTGTAAAAGTCATAAAAAATATAAAGCTGTAGCGCAAACTGAACCTTTTGTGTAGGCATTACAGTTGTTTTTCCTAAAACTCGTGTTTGTTTACATGTTTGGCAACTAAATTGAGAATGCAGATTATGTAAGTTTTACACGATATACTTAAACAGCTTTAAAGACATTTAAAAAAAATTACTGCGGACCAATAAAATAACAGTTTTGAATTCTGAATTAGTTAGAAATACTACAAAATTCTTAGGGACGGATTTTATAAATAAAACTATGTAGGTAGATTGTAATTTTGCACCAAATTATAAATACGGGACATTTACAAACTTATTTAATACTATTTTATTTACATGCTTATTCTATAGTGTATTTGAGTATTTATTTTATTGAGATTTACATTTGACTAAATAATCTTGATGTTCAACTGTGCGAAAAAATTATACTCGTACTAAGGCTGGTTTCACAGATGTGCAGGAGACCCGTACGGGCTCCCGGAACGGCGACACTCGTGAGGAGGCGCTAGAACATTGTTTCACATGGTCCGTACGCGACCCGCTCCGGGTAGAGCCCGTACAACGTATCGTACTACTCCTTCGTTTTAGAGCGCTGTGCGCCTGTGCACTGCGGGCAGTACCCGTACGGGTCTCCCGTGTACGGACGGCCCGTACGGGTCTCCTGGACAGTTGTCAAACCAGCCTTACACTCCAATTGCGTAACACACTTGTAATGACAATCACTTTTATTTAGTCGACATCGACAATTCATCAAAATCTATTGCTTTTACAAGTCGATTAAAATACAAAAAAAAAAAACTTATTTTCCAAAATTACATAATTATATCAACGTGATTTCTAACTCACTATCATTTTTTTAGTATTATTTACTTTATCTACTTTGCTATTTAGAGGTCTATAATTAGTATTACATGCTTGAAAAGAGTTTGGGACCAATTCAAATATAAGAATAAAATAACGAAAATAACGTATCTACAATTGGACGATGAACCGTTATTTTTTATCATTAAGGGTACGCTAGTCGGTCATTCTTCCATACAAATGTAGTATGGTGATTACTCGTCTGTTTGACGGTGTACGTTCAAAACTAAAAAGTATATCAATTTGTCTTGTCATTATCTAGCCCTGTATTGAAGCAGAAATGGAAAAAAAATATGGAAGTTATGAGCGTCAAAACTTCCATATTTCAAAACTAATTTTAACTCATATTTGGGTGTAAATAAATAACTTATACACCGTGACATTTGAATCACAGTTTTGCTAGAACAAACGTTGTTCAGACCATGGTCTACTACCATTCCATAGCATCCAATAAAAAAAAAAACCTCATTGGTTTTTGAAAAAACACAAAAAAGACAAGTTAAAAATGTCGGGATTATCGTTACTACCTACAACATAGACACTGAGGCGTGGCGCGGCGCTCGCGTCTCAAAGTAGATGCGTGTGATGTTTGTGTACAGAGAGGAGGTGAATACTTCGTAAAAGTACGTAGGTAAGTAGGTACCTACATGTTTATTTTAAACGTTGCTCTAAGCTAGGTTTTAAACTCAAATCACACACACACAAACAGCAGGCCCACAACAATTATTTATCCGAATGTTATTAAACAACATTTAATAAGTACGTTAAAAGAGTTAAACTAACTACTTGATATTACTATTTATTCAATAAAATATTTTATTGTGCCAGTTACGATTTAAAATGAATGTGAATAAAATTCAAAACTAGTAAGTAATTTATTTTAACATGAAACTGCTATGTGAATTCAATTCAGTACTCCCAATCAGCTGTTTCGCCAAAGTTCACGCGCGGCCATCGCAGTATAGGTACTTTACTAAACATCTAAACGCACGTGCCGGCCGGCCGCGGCGGCAAACTCAAAGGAACCGAATAACCGATGGCGGAGCACGGGGCGACATAATATGACACCGGTCATATTATGTCGCCCCGTGCTCCGCCATCGTGCGGTTACTACGACAGAAAGCGTATCAGCAGTCAGGCATGATACAAGGATACAGCACTCGCGTCATTCATTAGGCATTTTAAAAGTCAGTTTTGCTAGTAATTACAATTGAGATTATTAATACCGATAATATTTTTTTCCACACTTTAACCGACTTTAGTGCACATAACTGACAAAATAAAATGTGTCTACTGAAAAAATAAGTAATTTTTAATGATATTACAATCATCACATGTACCTAATTTGAAACTTTTTTAACTTCTTTTTTTATGAACTTTTGTTTCGAACAATTCACCAAAGATTATCCACTTTCTTCGTCATTCTTTTTTAAAACGTTCCCCACGCTAGTACTTAATTACTTTTGTAGCTAATGTGGGTGCGTTTATAAATTCAAATCTCACCAGCATCTTTCTGTGGGGGAATCGAATTCGCGACACGTAACGCAGCAGCCTATCGCTCAGAAATTGCGCCATCGGCATCGGTACGGACAATAATTATTAGGAAGGACAGCACTACTTATTATTACTTGAGTTGAGCTTTCTCCTATTTCATTAATTTAAGCGCCGAAGAGTTTTTAACTTACTGTCTTATGGGTGCTAGTGTGCTTCGTGATTTTCTGTCATTATTTTAGTTATTTTCGGAACTTCTTAGTGTGTGTGTGCTCATCGAAGATGCTGCCTAATAATGCATCGCGATCAGAGAACATTATCCCGTGCGGCTCGCTCCCGCACGGGACAGTATTGTCTACAGGTAAATGTACCTTCATAAACGAAATTTAGTTAGCACTTATTTTTGTACGTCTTACAAGAAAATACCAAAGTTAAAAATTAACTTCAGTAGATATTTTATCACTGATAATTGGCTACTTTAAAACACATTTTATGGCTTGCTATGGCTTTGGCTATGGGTATTTTCTGGCTATGCACGGCGCGGCGAGGTGGTTGACCTCTAATAATTTTATCATTTCGTTGTAGGTGCGAACTTACGGTAGGTACTATGAGACGTGGCTTTCATTCTTTCCTGTAGGTACTAGGTACGGGTACCTATTGTATCTAACGTGACATTATTAGGTATTATTTATATAGTGGGATAAAACAGGAACAAGGCAAAAACAAAACTTAAACCACAAATCCGAGTCCGTGTGCACCAAGACAACATTGATTTCAATTTTCCACATTCCAATAGTTAGAACACATTTTCACAATAAATGCGCGATCCTTGTAGCCCACGTGGACTCCTCATAACTCTTTTGAATGCCATATTGCTACCGCGATGAGTACTTTGATGTTACGGTTAATGTTTGAACACGTTTGAGCAACATAAGACTTATTTGAGAACGCCTAGTTTAGTTTGTTTTAATTACATATTTGATGCAATAGAATGGTAGTAGACCATGGTCTGAACAACCTTTGTTCTAACAAAACTGTGATTCAAATGTCACCGTGTATATTAAATAATGGCAAAATAGGAACCGTACAGGGATAGATAATTTATTCAAAAGGTCAATTTTTTTATTTATTTTTTATTGCGCCAAAAATCTATACGCCCAGAGGTCTGTTCATGATATGATTACGCGCTTGTTTTGTTATAAATCATCGTCTATTTCACGAAATAAATTAATAAACAAAATTTAAAAAAAAAACTATAGCATGCATATTGGCCACGCCCACCATCGAGTTCGACTCTTCGACTAGTGCACCCTTATATGTTTAAATTATTGCTTAAAACTGATGAATAAACATTAAGTATGTACCTACTAATTGTCTTTCGTTCTCATCTGTCTAAAGACATCCAAATTCTCAATACCTACAAGTGAAGAGTGATTTGTGTTGATCTGTTTAATATAATACCGATACTGATCCGATATTATTCTGATACCGATACTAGAGTTAGGTACCTAAAACATATGTTACATTGCTTAGTGCCCAAAGTAACAAAAATACACCTAAGAGCGTTTATCCTAAAAGTTGGCAACGTCGCAAATAGCTATCAAATATTTACCTGTTTTGAATTTGGCAATATTACTGTATGGAAATAAGAAATATGGCTAATTAGTGAACTCAAATATTGATTATGAAATGTAATAATTAATATCGTAACACCGAATATTTAGTTTTAGATATTAAAAAAAGTATTTGAAAACTTTACAAATGCCTTTTTTACACCTAAAACGGTTACAACATCAAATTCAATTCATTATTAATATTCTAGTTCGCTAGTTAGCGACCTTTCTTATTTTCATACAGTAAGTTTGCCCAATTAAGAGCGTACCGATCATTTGCCTTTGTCTCTGTCTTTTTCTTTACATGTAAAGAGTAAAGAAAATAACCACACTTTTGTACTTTTTCAATGCTTTACGTTGTTTTTTTTCATCATATTGCTCTTAAATAAAAAACTATCGCGCATAAAAGCTCCAGTCATCTATGAACTTTATTTTAGTAAATTAATCACAATATAAAATTACTCATTTATATTAAAAAGTAGTAAAATAGAGGAAAAAAAGTACGAGGTAACTTTACCTGTTTATTCTATCGTGGCAACTTTATTAAATCGTGTTTCCATCGGGAATAATGTCTAGTATATATCCCCAATAATACCAATATACTTCCCTACATTTTAATTTAATTGTTTACTACTTCAATCAAGCTTAATAACAGCATGTTTGTTTGTAAAAAAAGCTCGGTGCCCTCTTAATCAAAACAGCGAAATATTTGACATCTATTTGCGACGTTGCCCACTTTCAGAATAAATGATCCTAGAGTCAGTAATAAAACTACTATCAATTTTAAAAAAAAAAACGAGCGAGCCTCACAGTAGTCTCATACGATGAAGTCATATCTACCTTGGTAATAAGCAACATTAAGGTAATAAGCAACCTGAAAGGGGCGGGGCCTTTTCAAGGTCGTTTCTGACGGCCAACTCTGGCTCCGCGCGCGCTCATTGGTCAAATCAAATAGCGCGTGCTTCCCCGGCTAACTACACACTTCCGTCCCTTTTCACGAAATCACTCCCACAGATTGCAAGATTGAAGCGACACATCAAAAATAACGTAACTGATTTAAGGGGATCTCAAGTTATTTATAAGCTCACTAACGAGCAAACACACAGATAAAAAGACGTTGCAAGAAAGTAAGAATCAATTACTATCGGAACAACATCGGTTACAGAATACTTAACCTAAAAATCTTACCCAAAATATACAAAACACTATCCAATTTATTTTACAATTAAACCTAATTACCACAAAACCACGTCATGTCACATTAATCTCCTCATCACTGGCGCTAGCATCGCTATCAAAATCATCTTCTTCCATGTTTTGAAATGGAATTTCGCGGGAAAACACCTGACCGCCGGCCATCTTGTCTTCATAACCTCGAAACTCATTCGACGTTGTTGCGTAAACTTTTTTCATGTCTTCATTTGTTTCTTCGGTATTTGGCGATAATGGTGATAGCTTAGGCTTGTCTGCTTCAGCGTCAGATAGATCTGGGTGTGGGTTGTTCTTGTTTGGTAGCGTTTGTTCGCGAGACCCACCTGATGCGAGGAGTTCCCGCTCTTTTGAGTTTCGCCATTTCATGCGGCGGTTTTGGAACCAGATTTTTACCTGTGGAAAGAAAATTCTTGGTTAGATTTTTGTGGATCTTGGGTTAGATTTTTGTGGATCTTGGGTCAGATTTTAAAGCTGTAAATGTAAGGTTTTTTCTTTTGCTAACTGCAAATGAGGAATATTCTCTAAATAGGTTGGTGGTTAAAGTTCGTTTCCAGAGACAAATCAGAAACAGAGACAAATATGAGGTTAATTTGCGGTTTTTTGAGGTTGACTGGTAGAAAATGCCTCAGGCATTAAGTCCGCCTTTGTACAGTATTTTTTTACCTTAAATAAATAATTTGACATTTCAAGTGACAATCACTTGAAATGTCAAATTATTTATTTGTTTGTTTTTTCAAATTGAAATTTGACATTTGCACCTGTCAAATTAGTCTCTGGGATAAAAAAACGAACTCTTCTTGGCTTAGTAATCAGAGACCGTCGTAATTATTTAATACAGGGTTGAATGACCATTATAGAAAAGGTGTTGGATAGACAGATATACTATACTTTATTGTAAGTATACCAAAATTGTAACACAGCTCGTCTTTTGTTATCTCTAGGAGGTAAGAGTTCAATCAATTAACAGGGGGTATCAATATCATTAATAATGTTCATGTTTTGTCAAGCATACGGCAAATCCACAGAGCTTGAAACTCTGCTCACACCCTAAAAAATACAGAGCGTTAATCTTGCTCATAAATGTTCATTTCACATTAATAACAATTCATTTACACAATTGTAATAAAAAGGCATTACAAAGTTTTATACTATGGCCAAAAAGAAAAAAAAACACAAGTAGTCATAATCGTCAAAATTATCGTCATTGACAGCAAAAAGGGCGCGAAACATAACTTTTTTTACCATAGTCACTTTTTTCACAAATCGATTTCTCATTATTTTGTATCGTAAAAATCGTTTTTATATTTTTTCCGGCAAAAATTCTAACAGTTTTACGGAATAAATAGCGAGTAACGGTGCATTGTGTTTGACGTCGCATGTTATTGATGGTCGGAGGCGGGGCCGTGCGGGGTGTGTTCCTTTGCCTGCGCTGTGTTTAGAAAAAAAAAGTTGACGTTTGACCGCGCGCGGTTTTTGTTGTGTTGTGATTCTATTTTCGTTTTTACGCCTCTGCGTAGTATAATAAAAATGAAAATATTTATGTGACTTCGTAGTAGGTAATAATAGTAGTTTATGAAACTTTTGCATAATGAGGGGTATTATACCTACCTAGTTATATCTCATACATTGCAATGCTATTATAATGGCGCGACTCGCATAATGCGTTCCATTAGAAAAAATATATTGTTGGAAACTCCTTGGTGATATTAACTTCTTGGATTTGCCCAGTATGGTATACCTACTGGGCAAATCCAAGGCATATATTTTGTTACAGAAAAAGTATTAATAAGCGCTTAAATTCTATTTTTAAATATTGGTATTGTGTTTTTAAAGTATTTCAATATAAACTCGTTTTGAAGTTTGTAATTTGAATTTTACGATATGAAATTAAATAAATATTCATTTATAATTACCATGTTGAAATCATACATTGTTTTCATTTTAATTGGGAATACCTTTATTAAAAGGTAACAAACTGTATTGAAATCAAGCTATTATTCTTACACATTTTTTCCATACTATCCTAAAAATAAAAGTTTACAATAATATTGCCAAGCCACCGAATAAAAATAAATGTATCAAGAAAATATCAAAAAGCCTCGTGATTTCATAAACAACAATTCGATGAAGTTTCTTTTCCAAAGCAATTTGATTATCCAAAGCAAAATCTATGAATTAATTTGAAATAATTGCGATTGCGTTCGAGTTCCATCGCCACCGCTACAACGTTGGATCGACCATCGACAATAAAAATGAACATGTCATATTTTCAACAAAAGAATTACAAAAATCTGATCCATCATTCGAATGATGACGTGTAGGCGTGAGATACGGTTAATACAACTATTTTATTGTAATGTCATTGTCGCTTTGTGTGTAATTATATGAATCAACGCAGTTTTTCTTTTGTAGTGAGGTTCTTTAATAAACTAAGTATGTTAAATACGTTGTAAAATAGCAGTCAAATTGTCTAATAAACTCCTAATGACAAACGCTTTAATTTTGACATTTCAAGAACATCCATTGCATCTTGTTTCAAAATCCGCTTTCACGATAACCAACTGAACCACAGATGAATATAGATGGGGACACTTCGCAGTTAAGGTATGAAGCTACAATTACACGGCGGGCCCGTCTTGTCGGGCCAATTCAGCGTAACGTAGTCAGAAGTTACGCAATAGAGAGGCAACTTTTAGGTAAATCTAACTGTAGGTAATAAGCGCTGTGCGACCTGAATTGCACTTTATTGTGTCGTAGCAAGTCGCTTTTTATTTAAATGATTCAGTGGAGTTTTTTGTCTTATTTTTTTTTAAACGTTTTCCCACACTAGGAATTTCGCCTGTATTGTGGGTGCGTTTAGAAATATTTAAACTCACACACACACAAACATCCCATCTGTATTATTAATCTATGACTGAACGCAATCAATGTCAGTAGGTAGTTTAAATTAAGGGTGAGTAAAGTGACGTCATTTAGCTGATAGTCTGTAAAGGAAAAAAGTAATACTAGCCTGAATTATTATTTGGGAAACGTACAGACGTCAGCAGGTCAACCTACCCGAAACTGTCAAATTTTCCCAATCATCTTTGAACCTTATTGTTTAGCAATAAAGTTCAAAATCTTATAAAGAAATTTGTCAGATTGTAGTAGCTTGATGTGCTGGCGTCTGTACGTATCTGCAGCGCAAAGGCATTTTCACCATTTTTATTCGATTGTCTCACGAATCACGACGTTTTCCTATGAAATCTTAAAATAATTGTCTTGTCAGATCGACAATGGCAATGTTCCGATTCTTTTACCAGAAATTGTACACAATACCCTCTAAAAACGACTGTCTTCCTTATATAATTAGCATTTGATAGATGACTCAATCTTTATTCCCAAATGAAACGCCAAAATCAATTTGCGAGATCACCGTAAAAATAAAACGTTTAAAAATCGAATCACATTTTTTTCAAAAACAATTTTCTTTAACGAAATGACAAATGGCGCCCGCCGATTGCCCGTAACCAATCAAACTGATCGATGTTCGCGCCCGATTCAAATATCGAATCATTTGTCAAACTTTTAAATATGGCGATGTTTTTTTATGCGCGCCAATTTTCATTGTGTCAGATTGAATCGTTAAAATCTTGACAATCTTTTATAGAAAAATGGGAATAATGTAACAGATGCTGCTGGGTATAATGATTGTTGATTTTCATGGTCTTATTAGGGTCTAAGTGAAGTTTAACTCGATACACTATCAATATAAACTGACAATGAACTAACGGTCTTGAATTTAAAATAATCTGTTACCTTAGATGTGTCCAAAAACAATCTGTGAGAAGGGCAAGCAAAGCAGTCACTATAATCAGCATCGAAGAAGCGTCTAGAAAAATAATAAGCAAAGGAGAAGAATCAGCACGCTAATTGCAAACACACTTGCAATCACAAGCCGAAAGATTTTTGAGGAAATTGCTAATCCATTGCTTCGTATGTTTGATAAATTTGTCTGCTCAACAACGTAAATAACGCAATTAAATTGTAGAATAGACAAAATGGAAGTCAGTGTGTTACGCAGTTAGTTACTCCGCTAGTTTATCCAGTTAGCGTAGTCGAACAAGTTTTTTGTTCGTAGCTCCTTTGTACCAAGAGTATGTAGACAAGAAAAATCCTGCGTCATTTATTGCTGCTGCATACACCCTTGCCTAATATTACTTTTAATCTCAACACAACGATAACGAAAACTCTCAAACCCACGGCACCAGGAAGCTGAGAAGCAAAAGATCTCTAATCTACTGACCTCCCCCTCCCCTCCTCAGACGGGTCCCACAGACCCTGGCGTGAAGGGTGGCGACAATATGCCGCTGGCAGATGACGCCGGCCCTTTTGCGAGTAGGGATGTGAGATAACAAGGAGTAATTATCGATATGGTTATTTTTTGTGTTTTTTTTTCATTGTACAGTCTAATATCTGACAAAACTGCATAAAATACGGCAGATTGAAACATCATGATTAGAAGTTCCTTATCTTTGGTATCGCTTTACCCAGTAACTAGGTAGAGGTCAGATAGGCAGTCGCTCCATGTATAATTAATACTGGTATTCAGCTGCATTCGGTTAGACTGGCAGCCGAACCCAATATAGTTGAGAAAAGGCTAGACAGGTAATGATATGGCGCAGAGTTTTCAAAACTTACTCCTTAAGTCAATCAAGCACTTACTCATATCTATGTGATGGAAATCGCCACAATCTCTGACAGTAGGTATTCGAAAATTTTCAAAGGTATACTGGCGTACCAACTTGCTGCCATAAATAAAGTAGTTTCTAATCAATGACTTCTGTTCAAGCACGGCCTTCTAAGTATCATAGTGCCAGTAAACAATGCCAGGTTGTAAAATTAACACAAAACATAAGTTACAAGGTAACATAAGTTTTACGTAGCAAAAGAAAATTAATTGTGTCTCATTAGTCATCGCTTAATAAGTTAAAAAAAAAGCTCGATAGCGAATGTCAAATAATAATATCGATAATATTATATCGTTCCTCAACACAACACTACAAGAGACAGGGGTTCGCCGGCTAAGTATTAATTACTTTTTGACATATTCACTTTTATTACAATTTATACGGAATAGAGATGTAACGCGTGAAACTGACATAAACGAAGCGGGGAGCAGGAATTATAGTTTATTAGATATTATGATTAAATGGAATCGCTTTCTTTCTTGCTTCTCCCATTTTTATAGTGTTTTGTTATTAAATGAAATTACCTATGTTTATTTCTGTATAAGAATGGATTTGTCACAATCATTCAATTGCAATCGCTTTCTTATGGCCACTCAACAATCAACGGAAACAAATGGTTCAATGAACATGAACTGAATGAAATTACTACATTGAAGGTCATTGCAATTATGATACATAATAGGGCCGCGGAATTACGATGCATTCAAGAAATTAAATGAAATTAAATTGTTTATTCTGTAAATAGAATCACGTGTGGATATCGGAATCACTTTTACACGTCATACTAAAAAAATAAAAAAATAAGCTAGATGAGGCCGGTGTTTCCTACCTGACTACTCTGAGAAGAAAGGTCGAAACATTCATACATAAATAAATATTATAATATGACATTATGTTAAATTTTATTGACCTTAACAAATAAGTATTTTGTACTTACCACATTTAAAAATTGTTGATAGTTAGGTACTTAATTTTATTTTTAATTTCATTTCATTTTTATTTTATGAATTAATTTTATACTTTTGATGTGCCGTATGGCTTAGCTTTAAGCCAATGTAACACCTATATACCGACATGGAATGCAAATAAAGAAATGATTATGAAACAAACTCAGAGGTCACAGTTTCTTTTAAAGTTCAGACATAATCAAGCCATATGAGAGTCATGTAGATTAGTGTCTGAAATAGTCTTTTGAGGAAATAACCACACAGATTTGAGTGGACCTGTGCAGTCAGTGCAAGCATTTGTCAGTAATCGTGGAGCTCAACTCAGAACTGAAGGACTCGACGAACAATACCAAAGAAAGGACATTTAGGTAGGCCACTTATAATAAGTACTCAAACCGCCAGACCATAATTAAAAATGAGAAATAAGAAAAAAAAAAAAGGATCCGCATAGTCCTCATATTATTTACAATAGATACCTACATAATTAAAATATTATAATACTTTACTACAAAGTAATCATGTCATTTTGTATATTATAATATTCAACAATGTCAATGTGTTTAAATAAAACTGGTATATTTTGATTTTACATTATAATTAAAATGTCAAGAGTTCGTCAATCCTATTGATCGTGCAAGAATCAGTAGGTAGTTAGGTTTATGGTACCTATGCACAGCTGAAATTTAAATTAATTATTTTTATTAAACCATTGTATTTATTACAACCACACTATTTGCCTAAAAGTCATATTTACAAAGGGTTAGCAAAAATGTTTACAATCATTTGAATACAGTATAATTTTGAATAGTAAAAATTAAACAAACATGACATGTGTCAATCAAAAAGTCAAATAGTAAAATAAAAAGAGATGGACAGATGTAGACTTTTGTAGAAAGAAAAGGATAGAGCGAAACTATTTTAGAAAAGAATTCAAATTCAAAAACAAACATTCGACCAGTGGAAAAGAGATATAAAGTTTTGTGATACCTAAGTTAGAGAAGGACAGATAGACTAGGCGCCGTAAAAATAATGTTTTTGCAAACGGAACGCGGCAAAAAGTCCGAACAAAAAGGTCCCGTATCCATAAATAAATAAATGCAAATATTTGAAATTGGAACGCCGTGAATGTAAACACAGAGCAGTTTGAATATTCATTCGAAATATGAATATTTCAGATATGGCGCGGTCCGAGAATGAAATTCAGATTCATTGGGTATACGTACCTAGCTATTATAGAGTTTGATTATCAATATGGCTGAATAGCCAATGTCTGGCATATTTGCGTGGAACACCGATAGCTTACGAGCTTCAAGCATTTTGTAAGCCAAGTTTTAGGCAGTTAAGCCGTTAGTCCCGGCTGTCATTCGTAGATCTTTGACAGACGTTACAGGTTGTTAGAAGCCCGAAAGTCTGACAACCAGTCTTACAGTGGTATTGTATTACCCAGTAACTGGGTTGCTGAGGTCAGATAGGCAGTCGCTCCATGTAAAATACTGGTATTAAACTGCATCCCGTTATCTACACTGGAAGCCGACTCCAACATAAAGAAGAAGAAGTATAAATAGGTAGGTATACCTTTGAAGTAAAAACCGATATGTTTTTAGTTCTTTTTTTTTAATGTGTTTGTTGCTGTTGTGTTGTCTGTGTCGGAAAAAAATAATTGAAATCTCTTGTATAACATTACATAACATCACGCCTGTATACCCCAAAGGGTTAGGCAGAGGTGACCTACACCCACATTTCCCCAGGAATATTATCTCTCATATTATAATCAATATTTAGGAGCTCGTGGCTAAGTAATAACTGCCGCACGGGTCGATCCGTCAGGTTAAGCTACGCTGGGGTTGGGTTGGTCTGTTGATGGGTGACCATCTTTACGTACCGAGACTCCTCCGTGCCTCGGAAAGCACGTTAAGCCGTTGGTCCCGGCTGTCATTCGTGGATCTTTGACAGTCGTTACGGGTCGTCAGAAGCCAGAAAGTCTGACAACCAGTCTTACCAAGGGGTATCGTATCACCCAATTACTGGGTTGTGGAGGTCAGATAGGCAGTCGCTCCATATAAAATACTGGTATTCAGCTGCATCCGGTTAGACTGGAAGCTGACCCCAACGTAGTTGGGAAAAGACTAAGCAGATGATGATTATAATCAATATTTATTACAAAAACCGTTTGTTACTCCAGGCAGTAGGCATACGTCAGGCATACCTTTGCCACTTTTCCACCCTTTTACTTATCTATTAAAACATTATAAAACATACACCCACATGAAACTCAATTAACCGAAAACCATATTGTTTTTAACACAAAACAATATAATGATTATAATTAAATACGAAGATAAACCTACAAGAACATCAAAAGCAGTTAAATTATAATCTATTGTTGTACCATAGACAATTAATTAATTCTAACAATGGCGCAGATTAGATGGCGGGAGAAGATATTATTACGCCGGGATTTAGTCGATTCGAGTAGGGTTTAGTCGAATTATTAGGTTCACATATAATTATAGAATTAATGTATATGTCGCAGGTTTTTCATAAAATTAGGTTTTTGATAAAAAACCTAGGTTTTTGATGAAAAACTGGAACTAGTTTGGGTTTATGATAAAGTTCTTGTCAAAATCACGGGTTTGCTTTGTTTCATGACAAATATGATTTATTTAAATGAAATAAATAAAACAATCCATCATCATTTGCAACTTAGTAGGAAGAAAAAAAAAATTTATTTATCAAAATTCCATCATGATCCAATCAATATTCTCCTCCTTCAATCAAATTATGAAATAAAATGTTTCAATTTCACGTACCTATTAACCTGATTTAGATAAGCCGCGCAAATGAAATTTCGTAAGTATTAAATACGACTAAACTGAGTCAAAACTAAAAAATAATAATAAAGAAACGTTTACCACGTACTTGCTTTTTTATAAATCTGCTAATATGCTTTATTTATTATGATAGTTTGTTGACTTGCGACATCTAGTTGCTTAAACATTTTTTTTTGCATGCACATCGATTTGTCTTGCAGCGCATTTTATGTTTTTCGCACGAGCATTTCTTTCAGCATTTCTACAAAGCAAACCCGTGATTTTGACAAGAACTTTATCATAAACCCAAACTAGTTAAGGTTTTTGATCAAAAGTCTGGATTGTTACAGGCTTATGATGAAATTGAGTTTAAAATGTGTCATCTTCCGGTTTTTCATCAAAAACCTAATTTTATGAAAAACCTGCGACATATACAAAATATTGTCAAATCTTTTATTTTTTTCCTGCTGATGTGTAGGTATACGTAAGGTGGTTCATTGTTTTGTGAAAGAGCGCCTCTCGCCATCAAACGTAAAAGTTTGGCGAGTTTAGGGTAAATTAAATACTCGTAACACCTCTGTTTTATAATTTCATTAAATAAATATACATATATAAAAAAGAGTAACGGTAGTTTCTTGCCCATTCTTCTCCATACGAAAACTACATTTTGGATGGGGCGATTAGAATCAATTCAATTTTCTTTGCAATTTTGACGCTCAAAACTGCATTTGCCTATTTCAAATTAATTATTTGACTTTGACTCAAAGGTAATGATTTACCTAATCTTTTTTAGTATTTTACTAAGTAGACCCGATAGACGTTGTCCTGTCCATCGTTTGAATCTTGAGATATGGTCTTGAGTTTATACAAAAATCGCATACAAAAAAATACGTATTATTGAAGCTAACTCAAAAACTACCAAAGCAAAGTAAATAAAATTTATAAGGGACCACCTCTGAAGTATGACCTACCGAACAAAAAAATCAATTACCTAATAATTGACGGAGTAATCGCGTAACAATATAACAAATAAAAATAAATTAAAAACATACAGTCGAAGTTAGAACCTACTCCTATAAGAAGTCGCTTAAAAAGGACGTTCAGTGTTTTCTGAATTTTATAAAACTTTTCTAATTTTTCTTTCCATGTAAACCTAATTCGGACTATAACGAACATTTAAAAACAAAACACGCCGTATTATAACGTATTAATGCCACCATTATTCCAGTGTGAGTGAGAGACGGAGCTATATAAGGCCGCTAGCACCATCCTTTTTTCGCAGTGGAATAATGATGGCATTAATACTTCATAATAAGGCCCCAGATCCAAATCGGTCTAGCCGCTCTTAAGTCATGCATCTTGGTGATTCTGATCGAACTTTACACGTTTTTACCGTTTTATTTTTATTTGATTACTTTTTTACTTGTAGTACAATATATTGTTGTGTGCCTTTTAGTCTGTGCCAAATAAATGTATTTACTTTTTTTCTTGATGATAATACGACCCTAGATATATATATTCTTAACCTTTTTTAATGTGCTTGTAAGTGTTAGTGATCCTAAGATTTCTACAAATTTTTCTGTTTTTACCCATGAGAACCTGTAATTAATTGGCTTTATGTTTCTTATTCAACTGTTATCCATTTGTTATTGCTGTTGGTTCTCCTATGAATAAATAAATAAATAAATAATTTTTAAGGTTCCGTACCCAAAAGTGTCAAACGGAACTCTATTACTAAGCCAGAAGCCTCCGCTGTCCGTCCGTCCGTCCGTCTGTCTGTCAGTGGCCTGTATCTCATGACCCGTAATAGGTAGACAGTTGAAACTTTCATAGATTGTGTATTTCTATTGCCGCTCAACAACAAATAATAAAAATGAATACTTATAATTAAATAAAATGGGGTTCTTAAAGCTCCCTTTCTTGCCTTTGGTGCCCCTAGGAGCTCGTGGCTAAGTAGTAACTGCCGCACGGGTCGATCCGTCAGGTTAAGCTACGCTTGCCGGGGTTGGTCTGTGGATGGGTGACCATCTTTACATACTCCTCCGTGCCTCGGAAAGCACGTTAAGTCGTTGGTCCCGGTTGTCATTCGTGGACAGTCGTTACGGGTCGTCAGAAGCCCGAAAGTCTGACAACCAGTCTTACCAAGGGGTATCGTATTACCCAGTTACTGGGTTGTGGAGGTCAGATAGGCAGTCGCTCCATGTAAAATACTGGTATTCAGCTGCATCCGGTTAGACTGGAAGCCGACCCCAATATAGTTGGGAAAAGGCTAGGCAGATTGATTGGGGTTCCCATAAAAGAAACATCTTTTTTTCGGCATCATCACTGACTTTCCTTTACATCTTTGCCTATCACGTCAGAGAACCAGGCGTGATGTTATAGAAGTTCAATTAGGTACAGACGCCAGCAAATCAACCTACCCGAAACTGTCAAATTTTCTCAATCAACTTTGAACCTTACACTTAAGTGATAAAGTTGAAAATCAATTAAAGAAATTTGACGGATTGTTGTAGGTTGACGAGCTGGCGTCTGTACGTTATAATTGCGGACCGCGGGCCCATAAAACATTGTAGTAGGTAATCATCCACTAGTATAAATTATGCAAAAGTAGTTTTCCACTCTGTAATCGGCATTTTGTTTTTGCTATGATTGTTTGTTTGTTGACATTTGCCAGTGTCGTAATAAGCAATGTAAATTGTCTTTGGTTCCTGGCCTTATCATCAATAAATAGATGAAATTGTCAAACTTCTACTGCTTGAATACGAGGCTTTTGGCTACTTTTTATATGTGTATTTCATGTACCTAAAATGAGTTTTGTTTGTGCAGAATAAACCATTCTTCTTTGTTTCTTTCTAATCTGGCCGTGAGCTGTCATTCCTTCTCATGCTATTAATAGTGATTAACACTATTGGACAACTCACTTGAAGCTCACTTCACTACGCGCGGGCGATTTCTTCCCGCGGCGATTTCAATTCGTAGGTAGTACAGTGGGTTTTCAACGCTCTGCTTAGCGCCGAGTTAATAATCTAACAGCGTGTTTTTTCAACGCGCTGAAACGCACTTTGTTAGATTTTCATCGCTCGAAAATATCGTGGCCGGTTGAACCGTGAAATAATTAATATTATTAATAATTTAAGATCATAAAATCTCAGATCGAAAATATCAACAACTTAAACCCCCATCTCACGACCACATAAAACTAAGCTGCACAAAAAAAATACTCGACATAAATAAAGGTATCCGCCCACGGGAGTATCGTATCCGCAATCTTGGGCGCTGCTTGCATCTGACATTAAATAATTGTTGGCCGGGCGGATATCCGCGTTCGGAACGTTTAGACGCGGACGGATATTGTGTTTCGATTGTTTTCTTATTTGGAAATAGTGGATTATTGATTTGTTTCTTAGATTGAAGAGTGATTGGAATTCTTGTTGGCTGCACCAGTGTATCTAAATTGCTTGTCTAAAAACTGCTAATTTCTACTATTAAGGAGGTAGGTACTGTAAGGTTTTATGCGATAAGCAATCTTATATTGTACAGGCTGTTAAGAAAATAGCCATGGCTACATTCGAACATTCCAACAATTTATATTTAAATAAAAAAGGAATGGTGATTTTTGTTTTAGGAGCGGTTGGTCAGCCCCCGACTGTCAAGCGATAAGGATATAAAAAATGTTATGAATAATTCTTAGACCCAATACCTAATTATTTGAGTTCTACGGCAAAAAGAGTACAGTACTTATTGAAACATAATGCAATTCAGTCACTATGAGTGTTGAGTAACCTAATATTAAGTTATTTAATGCTTCGGGAGGAGTCTTAGTGAAGTTGCGGTATAATTCTTGATACTTACTTATAGGCGAAATAATTCGTTAAGTATAGATATTATTTCGCGTTTATTTACATACTAAAGTACTGAAAATTGCGCAGCGACAACGTATTTGAATTTACCTAATAGTCACATATAAAATATGAAATGAAACGAAGGGAACGACATGAGGCAACGATTTTGACTGGCATAAGGAACCATGCATAGCACCAACAAATACAAAACAATAGTATGCATATTTAGTAGTACCTATATTTATGTAAGTATGTGTATCATGAGGAAACCAACATGTTTGAGAGATACTTCTCGACGGCATATGAAGCCAAATCAGCCCATGGGCGACATTAAGAGGGAACAGGGCCTGCGATTCTCCATACAAACGTATTCCCCTTTATTCTTCCTGAATAATGCCTCTAGAGAAATCATATTTTTTCATAAAATTAAGGTCTGCTGTAGACACGTCGAACACGAAAGAAAATATGAGCCCCCAAAAATTATAAAAATGCCTCATTTTTATCACCGCCGTGATTAGAGGACTACCAGACATATTCGAAAAGTTTTTAACATAAAAGAAAATTATAAGAACCTAGAAATACACTTTCTTAAAATTTTAATGTAAAAAATAATTTAATCGGCTCAGTTTTCGAGGAGAAAAAAGAGGAATATCTACGAAACGTCTATCTCGTCAATTTTTTTGTGATATAATCGGTCTGAGCTGCACCTGTCCCTATCGCACTCTACGGACGCAGGCTTGAGGTAAGACGACAGCAATAGTTTCTTCAAATAGGTACCTATTCTTCAAATTCCTCGCGGGCCCTGTTCCCTCTTAAGACTCTGACACCAGGTTAGTCACTAACCACACGAAGTATGCAAACAACTCAACGTTAACGCTTCAACAAAATCCAACATATTTTATACTTAGTCACTGATGTGGGATGCCTAACAATCGATCAAATTAATTAAAAAATAACGACATGAAGAAACGTTTTGAGGTAGCATAGTGAACCCAAATGAATATAAGCCTTACAATGAACAACTTCAACAAAAAACCAACATTTACTTACCTATAAATTTAAAAGTCAATTTCGATCATTTCTATTAGGCACTTCAGTAAACGAGAATCCTTTAAAATATTCAGTCCCTGCCGGATCTATTCGCTCACACTCTGTGGAGAGGGGGAAGCGTCGTAGAAATTTATTTAATGATGACCGACCGTCGGGATTTTTGTTAGATTATGAAGACATTTCGCAAGTGTTGGCATTTCTGAGTAATTTTAGCTTAGAAGTTAGTTTACGAAGCAAAAGGAGTAGGTAAAGGATCGTAGCAGGTGGCGTTCTGTAGTTTCTGCCTACCACTAAGTATGGGAAGAAGGCGAGCCTACCTAAACAAATACGTACCTAAGTAGTTTGCCGACGGATATTGATCCGACGGTTAAGTGTATTTGTAACTGAATAGAGCTATTCGCAGTCGGTCGTGGGTCCAAGGTTTAGGCCATGCGCACTTTTGACGCGTTTTCATAAGAGTTTTACTCGTGCGAACACATACGAACACGCACGAACGATCCCGACCATCCAAGTACTAAGGGACCGCGCAGACTGAGTGCGAGAAAGTCGTATAGTACTGACGTCCGAAAAAGATCCGAACTTTTTGGGATTTTTTGTGCGATCAAAGCGATATCACCCCAACACTATCTACCTATTTGACGGAGAAAAACGTATTCAGTGTGCGCACTCAATTCGTACGACCACAAGCATACGTTTACTCAATATTTACACACTGTATTTATTAACATTTATACACTGGATTTATTAATATTTATTTACCTACTGGCTTGATTTCCGTAGGTACCTACGTATTTTTCGGGTGACCACTGAAAATCAGCGCTGTGCTGTGGGTCCCCCATAGCACAGCATTATGCTGAGTGGCAGCCTTCTTGTCACAGTCATGACGTGCAGCTGCCGAATATTTGTAATGTTTATATTGTTGTCTTTTTGTATGCACGTGTTTCTGTGACAAATAAACCTATTTTCCTTTCTTTCTTTTCTTCTTTGCTTACGTACGATACAAATTCGTGTCTGAAGTTCGTCCGGACTTAATGTAGCTAAAGCACTTATAATTGACTTAGCTGGCAGGCGGTTGAGAGTTGTTACGCGGGTCGTCAGAAGTCAGAAAGTCTAACAACCAGCCAAGAAGTATCGTGTCACCCAGTAACTGGGTTGCGGAGGTTAGATTAGGCAGTCGCTCAATGTAAAATACCTACTAGTAAGTATTTAGTTGCATCCGGATAGACAAACTACGCTTTGGAATAGACAACTATACTACTTAAAAGATAGCTTGATCTCTGCGACATAATAATAGCTATGTCAAACTGACATTCCTAGGGTAGGAATTCATTCGGGCCGATAAAGTATCCACGCGTCATGTTCGTGAACGGGCGCCGTCATTTGAAACTGGTCATCTCTTATCTGCCACGGCTTATTTTGAATCGTTTTTGATTTTAATATATTTTTTTACATTGTTCTCACATATAGAATCAACAAGAGTAATGTACCCAGGACTTTGTAATTTCTATATTTAAAAGAGTGTCCTTGGAGTTTCATGCCCGTTCTTCTCCATAGAGATCTACGTTTTGGAATGGGCAACTAGCTTCAACTTTCTGACTAACTGACCGACTCTTTGACAATTCAAAAGTGCCTGTAAATGGTTTAATTGAAATAAATGCTTTGAGTTTGAGTTTGAGTATGACATTGACAGTTACTGTCTGTACCATTATGAAATTCAGGACTTTATAGGCGGTGATTTTACTGACAGCTGTCGCAGAGATTAAGCTAACTTTTATGAAGTAGGTATGCTTCATATTTCCTGCTGACCGACTTCTTGACAGTAAAAAGTGCCTGTAAATGGTTTAATTGAAATAAATGCTTTGGGTTGAGACTGAAAACTAAGCTATATACCTAGCTAAATAATTGGGAAAAATCTATAGGCAGATAAGGCAGATTATGAGCATGATCATTCATCATTTCAGCCGAAAGACGTCGATTGCTGGACATAGACCTCCCCCAAGCACCGCCACTTTGATGATAAGTATAGCTAGCTTAGAACTTCATGGGTGGCAATAGGTGTAAATAAGGTACATCTCATGCCCTCTGCACAGTCAGCTCTACTGCCACCATGCCGACTGGTTATTACTAGGTAAGTATTAGCTTTCGACAGCACAGTGTTTAAGTGATTGACTGCTGCACTGCGGTTTGCGGGTCCCGCACGGAACAAGTATTTGTGTGACCTACAAGTAGTTGTTCCGGGTCTGGCTGTTTGTGTATGTGAGTTTAAATGTTTGTAAACGCACCCAAAATATAGGAGAAATTCCCAGTAAAGGACAGTTTAAAAAAAAAGGTATTCATATTTGGCTCGTTCCAATTTGTGACTCAAACTCAAAGCATTTAGGTATTGGTACATACCTATTCAATCGAATTTATGTAGGTAATTGCGTAAATATTGCGCAGATTTGAATACAGTCTAACAGGGGGTTGATATTCAATGTATTATACACGCTTGCATTGTTACGGGGTGAGCTGCTTGCTCTGTATTAACTGATGTGATAAAAGTAAAAAAAAAAGATTCACCTAACGCGCAATTCGCACCACCACTACCTACTAACCCATCAAACTCAAAACTCAAAGCATTTATTTCAATTAAACAATTTACGGGCACTTTTGAACTGTCAAAGAGTCGGTCAGTTAGTCAGAAAGTTGAAGCTAGTTGCCCATTCCAAAACGTAGATATCTCTGTGGAGAAGAACGAGCAAGAAACTCTATTTGGGCTAACCCATTGAGTAAACTTAAAATGAACACATGAGTTTCTACTACTTACACCAACTTCAGCAATTCAGTTCACTTTATTGAACCACGAAATGGCAAACCCTAAACCAAATCTATACAAGATCAAATAAAAACTACCTAAACGCCGAAAATAATCCAACTTACTTCCAGAACCTACTCATACAGAATTTTGTAAATAAATCACACGGTTATTTGTAAATAACCAGCGAACCTTCTAAATTCAACTAAACCATTCGGATATTCGGATACACACCGCAATCTCTGTTCGCAAGTACCTCATAAAATTCAGATATCGTAAAAAAGGCCCCGGCACGAGTATTCGAACGCGAGTAAAAAAATAATATAACCCACCAATAGCGGGGCTTTCACACTTTTATTCGATACAAATCGGCCAATAGAAGCGGGTTTTAAGACGTCGTTGTAGTAATATTGCCGTCTCGTTCTAACTTAGAGCGGTTCTATATTGCTGTTTCGCGGGAATGGGTGTATTGTCTCAAGGAGCCAGACATTTGAGATTGCGCTGAGAATTCCTCGCGGGTTATATTTTTCCATCCTTTTATTTTCTTTTCGTGCAAATGGTTTTTGATGTTGGCTTGTTTTTTTTTAATTATAAAGGATACTATTAAAAGATTACGATGTTTTTTTAGCTTTGATGTCTAATTATTTTGTGAAAAACGAAAATGACGCTCAGTCATTTTCGTGTTGTTTTCATGGTTTTTTATGTAATAGGCTAGACTAGACATAAGGTTTTATTTTAGTAAGCAGTAAATACGTCATCAAACAAGACAACGGCCAAAGCTTTCTGATAAAGGGTTTCATTATTAATTTATTTAGCACTTTATTGTAGGTACCTACTACCTACTTATATAAGTAGATACTTACATCATCTTACATACAGGGTGGCGATTTAGTGACCGGTATCCATCAAGGGGGTGATTATGAAATGTAATACTTAATTAATATCGTAACATCGAATATTTAGTTTTAGATGGAAAAAAGGTAGGTATTTGGAAACTTCCAAATACTTGACAGCTATTTGCGCCTTTGCCCACCCACTTCCTGAATAAAAACTCTAACAATAAAATCCGTATATTTCCAAAAATAATGTCTTTTAGCATACCTATGTAGGTACAGACGCCAGCACGTCAACCTACAATCTGTCAAATTTCTTTAATTGTTTTTCAACTTTATCACTAAAGAATAAGGTTCAAAGTAGATTAGGAAAATGTGACAGTTTCGGGTAGGTTGACCTGCTGGCGTCTGTATCATGTTGTGCAAATCCTCAAACACCTACCATCTTTCTCTATCATTTACCCGACTAGGTAGGTACAGGAAAGGAAAAGTAATGATTACCTATAAGAACAATATACCTAACAAAATAAATTCATATGTCTATGAAAATAAAATACAATGTAATAACAGCAGAAAGAGTTGAAGCAAATTGCATGCCACAAACGGTCGCACAGTTGAATGATATTACTGAACGAATGGCTGACAGGAATGTATTATGAAGAGAAAGAATGGTATGTTATATGGTTTTAAATTGTACCTATGTTTTTGGAATAATGTTATATCTTGTGTCTAATTTAGACTTTGGTTTTATGTACCTAAATAAAACAGGTATCTACCTAATCCGGATGCTAATGAGACGGTCAGAGGGGTGAAAGCAAGGCACATTGTATATTTTGTAGTGTTAGATTTATTTTTTTTCAATAAAAAGATTTTTCCTTTGAGTTAAATTAAATTGTCCACTGAGCGGCTTCTTTTACTGAAGACTGCATTGGCACTGACTAAACTAACCGGCGAAATAAAAGAGAGAGAAAAAATACCCTAGAATAATGGACTGAATATTCACTATATGGGCTCTTTAACACTAACATTTTGAAATTGAACTGTTTTCTATTATCTCACTTGCACATTAAATAGTTTTTTTTTCTAAACACACAGTTTCTATTGTACCAATTGTCGAGACCCAATTTTTTAAAAGAAAACAATTTCACCCCTTTTCACCCACACGAAAAAATCAGTATCAAAAAATCAAGATCGAATAAACAAAGGAGAGCTCAATTTTTAAAACTTAGTTGAATCAACCCGACTCAACCGCATCCGAGGGGGTGAAACCGTTTAAATGAATAGCCGAGGGGATGTGTTCAGATAATTGCTGGCGTTTATCGAATTAGGGGGTGAAGGTGAGCTGTCTTAGTTATTTGGGGGATTTCTTGATGTATAGCTAGGTGGTAGGGAAATTATTTGATAAGATTGTATAGTTTTTGATATGTTTGGTTTACAGTCTAAACTACCCAGCGAACCCCTACCAAAACCAGTAAAAAAATAACGTTATTTAACACAATATCTTTACTTTCATTGTAAGTCCTATGAATTTGTAAAAACACCGGAGTATAAATCTTAGTACCGCTAAAATAAATAGGTAAGTGTACGACATACTATCTAAAATCCAATAAAAAAAGCTCGTACCTAAGTCACTTTGACCATTTCAAAACCTAGCTAGCAAGTGTTAATTGGTATAAGTCTTACCGGATAATAGGGATGATGCTGGGTCAAAAAAAAAAATCTATTTAGTCCGTCAGTCAGATAATAAAAAAATATTAGACACGTATTTTTTGCTTTATCATATTAATAAAAAATGACTTAGATACAACGCATTAAAGTTGGGGAGTGGGGGTTGATACGTCACAAGTATACGTATAAAATCTACATACAAGTGACGTCATGGCACATTATAACTCAATGTATCGCCGTAATCTTTTGATAACGTAAAAAAAGAAAAAATACGTGTACGTTATTTTTTCATAGTCTACATGACGGACAAAAAAATTTTTTTTAGTCATCTACCCTATTGCAAAGAAAATCATAGAGACTTCGTTAAGCGTATTTTTACACATTCTATAAATACATTGCAATATGTTGAGTGAGTGCGCAGTATTATCTGCCAAGCCTTTTTCCAACTATGTTGGGGTCGGCTTTCAGTCTAACCAGATCCAGCTGAATTCCAGTATTTTATATACCTAGAACCTCTCTAATCTGATCTTAACAACCCAGTTACTGTACACGATACCCCTTGGTAAGATTGGCTGTTATCGTGTTGAATCGTATGCTAGGCAATGTACTTATCACAAATTATCCTAGCAATCAAATAAAAATTATAGTTTACACCAACATTTTTAAACAACCCATCAAAAAAGAAAACTCACAACTCCGCACTGCCTAACCAAAAAGTCTCAATTCAATACTAAAATTCAAATACACCCCCGTAATTGTTTTAAACGGTTCCTACAGGGGGCGGAGTTGGACGGCTGCGTATGACAGCCCCCTCTTTGTACCCTTAGGGGTAACATTTTTTTGTAACACCCTGTGTTGAGCTCCCCTCTAGGGGGAACGGCGGGAATATTGTATCTTTACGTTCAAACTCCTTGGTCGGTATGTTTTGATTTTTGAATTATAGGATTATAATGGGATTGGAGGAATGTTTTGAAATATTTATAATAAAAGGTTAAGGAAATGGCACAGTTTTAATTTAATTGCAGAGTAAAGAGTGTACGACATGAATGTTGTTTTTCTACTCGTTTGCGATGTGTATGTTGATTCGTATTGGTAATTTACAGAACGGTAATTTACAGTATCTATTCTAAGTAGGTACGGACTGACTATGGTGGCTTATTGAACCGCATTTTTAACCGACTTCAAAAAAAGGAGGAGGTTCTCAATTCGACGGTATGTTTTTTTTTTTTTTTTTTTTTTGTATGTTTTTTACGCGATTACTCCGCCAATTATGAATTGATTTTGATGATTCTTTTTTTGTTTGGTAGGGCATACTTCAGAAGTGGTCCCATATAAATTTGGTCAAGACCTTATGAAGGGTTTTTGAGTTAGCTTCAATAATACATATTTTTCCCACCTAGCATATGTGGATGATATTCTAATAGTTCCTGTCACTGTAATTTACTTGGTATTCAAATTTTTGTGGGAGTTTTGTGTAGGTACCACAACTAAAAAGTGAAAAATAAAAACTTTTTCACAAAAAATAAAACCGACTTCCCAAAAAAAAACACTACAAAGTGAAAAATAACTTTGATTTCGGAAGTCGGTGGCAAAATTAGTTATTTTTCACTTTGTAGTGTTTTTTTTTGGGAAGTCGGTTTTATTTTTTGTGAAAAAGTTTTTTAGTTAGGCAGTGATAGCCTAATGGAGTAACCGTCGGACTGCCATAGATAGATCTCGAGTTCGAACCCAAGGCACGCACCTCACATTTTTCGGATTCATGTGCGTATTGTATAATTGTCACTTGCTTCAAAAACGGTGAAGGAAAATATCGTGAGGAAACCAGCATGCCTGAGAGATATTTGTCGACGGCATGTGAAGCCAAGTCAGAGGACCATGGGCGGCATAAAAACTCTGACACCTGCAGTGCTATTCTGTAACCATCTCACCGTGAAAACTTAGGTGAAGTGAGCTCAGAGTGAGCTGTCAGTCCCTAGCAGCAGGTGGAATGACAGCTCACTCCACCTAAGTTTTCACGGTGAGATGGTTACAGAATAGCACTGCTGGTTCTTCTGGTCGTCACCACACGAAACAGAAGAAGATTGAACCGAACTCCTACCGTACCTACCTAACTGTTCAAGCTAAGCGAAAAAAAGGGTTATAAAAATATTTAGAATCTTTATAGAAAAGGTATCTATGTTTTACTGAGCTAATTACAATAGGAATGGTGTCATTGACTGTGTCTTTAGAATTCTTACTAGACTGTAAGTATTGCCTGAATGGCGTCACTGGAAAATTGGACACTATTGTCATGTACTCTACCTACATCAATATATGTCTATGACCTACATGATGTTTTTGAGATACATTTTCGTTATCTCAATTCGTAGACGGTCATGTCGTGATGCCTTCCAAATATTGGGTCCCCACCTATGAAATTGGCGTTTTTTCTCACAAATAGAGAACCTCGTCACTTCTATGATTTAAAATATTCATCAATTGCTTGATATTATATCGAATAATGACCATCATAGACAACTACCAATAGTAAAAAAACCTTATTACTTATAGTTTTCTAACCATAAAAAATACCTTAAAAATTACTCCTCTTTTTGCTAGCAGAAATGACGACTATTTGTTTTAAAACTTAGCCAAATCTTATTTTTGTCGCTTAATCTAAGTGGCATACGCTATCTTAGTTTTAAAACATTAGTGTTCACGGTTGTTAAATAAATTAAGAAAATGTTAGTATGAAAAATTCAACTTCTTTAAAATTCTCCATACAAAACGCCAATTTCATAGGTGGGGACCTCGTCGGTGTCTTTGGTTTTGTATTTTTTCTACCACCGACTTCCGAAATTAAAGTTATTTTGCACTTTTTAGTGTTTTTTTTTTGTAAAAAGTTTTTAGTTTTCCCTTAAAGTTATGATACCT
The DNA here is from genome assembly GCA_963853775.1 of Xanthia togata. NCBI lineage: Eukaryota > Metazoa > Arthropoda > Insecta > Lepidoptera > Noctuidae > Xanthia > Xanthia togata. The sequence goes on along the minus strand of OY970817.1, from coordinate 3,441,481 downwards.
ACCCCACACAATTTCGAATACCTGAAATTCGAATACCCTGTTATGTAAATAACAGTGACAGGAACATATAACATCATCCATTTAAACTAAGTGGGAAAAATATCTATTATTGAAGCTAACTCAAAAACTTCCCGAGCAATGTTAATAAAATTTATATGAGACCACCCTTGAAGTATGACCTACCAAACAACAAAATAATCATCAAAATCATTTCATAATTTGGCGGAATAATAGCGTAACAAACATTAAAAAAAACATTTGTATTGAGAACCTCCTCCTTTTTAAAGAAAGAAAGAAAAAGTATTTATTGGGACAAGCACAGGAGGTCAAATAAAACACACACTTAAAAATAAAAGCAAGAAAAAAAAACAAAAAAAAAAAAGTAAAAAATTAATTAAAAATTAATGGTAGGTCACTGATCAAAGGAACTGTCACAATTTTAGCAGATTACCGCTTAAGTCAGTCATTAATTTTTCATTGTGTACGAGATTATCAACAGATGACATTTCTTTCAATGGAGTGTCAGTGGCTGACCATTGGAAAGTCATAATGACGCCAATATGTTAGTAGATTACCAAACTTGTCAAAATCAACAATTATGAAATCAATGATAGACCATTCTGATACTATTGTAATAGCAGACTTGGGCCCCTGCGCGCATAGCATGACTACATAGAAACGGGTTTTGTCGACGGAAGAGTTGGCAAAATGACAGTTATACAATAACAATCTGTCAAAACGGAACGCTTGGTGCTTGACGGAAGAATAGACAATATTCTTACGTCAAGCATCAAGCGTTCCGTGCAGATCAAGCTGGTGGCTTAATCTCATGCCCGTGTAAAAAAAAAACATGCGGGGCAGTCTTTGGGGACTGCCAATAGAAGTGAAAAATAAGTAACTTGTGACTTGTATCGTCGAGGTATTAGATTATTATTTTTGAATTATTTTTGGTTTACAAAGAAGTGTTAATGACCAATTTAAAATATATACACAGTATAGGTACATATACCTCATGGGAAGCGTATGGTGATGATGACGCGAGTTTCACGCTTTTTGGTCACCCAAAAGTACACAGCAGTCATCTGGTTGAATCTGCTATTTGATTGAATGACTAGCGCGTTCATTGAATGACGACATTTAATTGAATGACTAAAGGACAACTCGTCAAGTCGTTGAGCACAACGTTTAACCAGATGGCTGAATGTCGTGTAGACATTTAGTTAAACTGGGTGAAATTGGATAGGTTAGGTTTGAACTGTGACCAACCGCGCGCAAGCCGAGCGAGCGCTATTTCCAAGTTGCTCGCAGAGATTTTTTCACCACTTGAATCACTTGGCTGAGTCTTGGTCAGTCATCTTCAAAGGGCTGACTTTCAATACGCCAAGGCCAAGTTATTAAACGTTGAATGATTTTATTAAAATTAAATATCGGCCTAGGCATTCATTTGGATGACGGCGTTTGATGAACTGCCCCCAATTTCAACAGGCGTCCAATTAGCTGGCTAATTTAACCAGATGGCTGCGACATATACACAGTACCTATACATATAGCTCATGAAAAGCGTTCGGTGACGATGACGCGAGTTTCATGATTTTTGTTCACCCAAAAAGTGCTCAACGCGCCAAAAAACTTTTCCGAACTAACCTGACTATCCTTAAGTCCCAGCTTCTCCGCCAGCTTCTTCCTATCGGGCTTGGAGATATACTTCTGTACCTGGAACCTCTTCTCGAGACCCTTGCGTTGAAGGTCTGAGAAGACAGCGCGACGCATCATGCCACGACGTGGTTTCCCTGTAAAGAAGAGTTCTTTTGAAGAAATATTTACTGCCAGGTTTTGAAAAGTCTATTTCAAATAATCTGTAAACAAATAACAAGTCCCACTGGTGAACGGTCTTAGCCCAGATTCGCCCGGACGTATTTTTATCGCGGTGATTTTTTTTCGTACACTGGATTATCAACTCTCTGTATTAAGCCGAGCATTGAGAATCCAAAAGAGCGCATCCAGCGCGGATCCCAGCGCGTCAAGAAAACACTGTTGGATATTCAATTCTCGGCGCTAAGCAGAGCGTCGAAAATCCAATACGCGAAAATAAATTGCGCGATAAAATACGCCCGTGCGAATCTGGGCTAAGTCTAAAGAAAGGCTTAGACTGTAGTGAGACAGTGTAGGTACCTCAACCCAGGTAGGTAAGTAGGTACCCTGGTAGGTCAAAGCAAGGGAAAACCTGCTCAGGAGATTCACAGATGACTCCGCCCTGGGGCCCAAGTCTGTAATTTTTATAAATTCGTCATTCCAACACGATCCCATTGTCATTTTGCTAAAAGTTCGTAATCTGCTAAATTCATAATGGTCGATCATTGGTTGATCATTGTATTCCACAAACACGATACTCGTAACGAATTAAAAGCAATGACTGCACAGTGACGTTCTAAGTAGGTCACTGATCTACGGAGCTGTCAACATTTTAGCAGATTACCGCCTAAGTCAGTCATTCATTTGTCATTATGTACGAGATTACCAATAGATCCCATTTATTTCAATGGAGTGTCAGTGACTGACCATTGGAAAGTCATAATGACGCCACTACATTAGTAGATTACCAAACTCGTCAAAATCAACGATTATGAAATCAATGATAGATCATTCTGACACTATTGTAATAGCAGACTTGAGGCCCGGGGAGTGTAAATCTGGTGCTGTCCCACAAACAATGGGGCACATGATATCGTGTCCTGTTGCCTACATGATAGCGTAGCCTTCGAGCCTTAGAGCTGGTGGACGGACCCTACTGAAGGTGCTAATTTCGTAGCCAAATTCTGGGCAGTCTCTAATGGCAAGTTGCATTACTGGCTGTAGGGCTTTCCGTCAATCAATCACATTAGCGCTTTTGCTTTCGTCTGAAACTTGATCAGGCATTGTGATTGTCTTTGGAATGAATAGTGTTAAGGTACCATTCAGTACCCGACCGCAGGCGGCAGCAACCCGTTTTACAGCCCGTTTATATGAAAGAGCAGGCGAGGCAGTAGTTGAGAGTATGTCATGCTCACTTAAATGTCTCGCTGATGGTAGCGAGTGTGTTGGATCATTCGGTTCCCTACAAAATGGTTGAGCTGGATGGTGCTGATCCACGCGTCATGTACGTGAACGGGCGCCGTCAGTTGAGACTGGTCATCTCTTATCTGCCAGGGCTTATTTTTAATCGTTTTTGATTAGTTACATTGTTCTCACATAAAGAAGCAACAAGAGTAATGTACCCAGGATTTTGTAATTTCTATATTTAGAAGAGTGTCCTTGGAGTTTCTTGCCCGTTCTTCTCCATAGAGATCTACGTTTTGGAATGGGCAACTAGCTTCAACTTTCTGACTAACTGACCGACTCTTTGACAATTCAAAAGTTTGAGTTTGAGTTATTCCAGTCGGTAGATAGAAGATAGAAAAACGTGTTATCGCTCGAGCGTTGGCGGCACTACTGGTCTGCGGTCGGGCTGCACGTGTCGCCCGTCACTCGCCCGTAGCTGCCAACGACGTGTCGCTAGCTACGGAAGGTATTTCATAGAAATTCATAGAAACCAGTCGTGTCGCGACGACACGTTGCCTGCAGTTGCCGCCTGCGGACGGGTACGGAACGGTACCTTAAGGTTCATCTTTTCGTTTTATTATTATTATGTTGTTTGAGCCCAGTAGGTGGCCACATTGATTGCGGCATCAGTAGCATTATTTAGGTCATCAAAGGGGAAAGTGAACGAGCATTTAGGACACTCCTGCAAGTGGGACATGGTCTGATCAGAAGAACCGCCCTCACATTAGGGGCTGGACGGGCTGTAATTCCCCACTTCATTAAATTGTGTTTTCAGCAGCCTACTCGGGTGCGCAAAACTGCTTACTTCGTCTTTACTTGCAACAAATTTGTCTTCCTAGTGTGCTGTGACGTGACATTATGCTTATGAGAAATTTACTTCGACACAACAGCTTGCGGGAGTGCTGATGATGATGATGACGTCACGCTGAAGTAGTTGCATGAAGGTTGCGCTGACGGTCATACTCGGGGTCACCAATTTAGAGTCATAAGGAACAGGGTGCCGACCAGACGGGTGTCGTGTATGGCGGGCAACTGGCCAGTGGCAGAAGTCGGGAGCTTGAATATATGTCGATCGCGCGGTAAACTCTAATTGCGCGATGCAGGATTGTGTGACGTCAGGAAGTCGTGTAACGTCTGGTCTTTTTTTGAAGACGCCATAATCACTAGGGATTGCAGACTGGTTTGTGACAAGCCTCTCAGTGAAATGAGTTTTTAAATCCTCTAGTAATTACTCTACGAACATTAGCAGGGAATAGACCGTGATCTTATCATCATTATCATTTTAGCCGAAAGACGTCCACTGCTGGGCTTCCCCCAAGCACCTCCACTTCTACCGGTTCTGTGCTTTTCCCTTCTAGTCTTCTCTTCTAACAGTTTTTAATAATCTTCAGCAATTATTGAAATTAAAAGGTACTGAGATGCATGTGTGTGATGTGTACTGTGTGTTAAGAGTTGGCAACGGCGCAAATAGCTGTCAAATATTTACCTGTTTTGATTAATTTGGCAACATTACAATAATTGAAATTTATTATTAATATTCTTGTTCGCTAGTTAGCCACATTTCATATTTCCATGCAGTTATATTGCAGTGGTACTGCCTCGTTGGTCTAGTGGTCGCAAGCGCTACTGCTGAGCATGAGGTCCTGGGTTCGATTCCCGGGTCGGGCAAAGTGTTATTGGGTTTTCCTATCTGGAATTTCTCAGTAGCAGCCCGGAATCTGGATTCGTGCCCGGTTGATGGCAATAGGCTCGCCCCCTATTACATGGGACTTAAAACATAACTGGCGAAATATGGGTGTACCTGCCACCTCTGCCCAACCCTCCGGGGAAACAAGGCGTGATGTTATGTTATGTAATATTGCCAAATTAATCAAAAAAGCGAAATATTTGACATCTATTTGCGACGTTGCCCACTTTCAGATTACTGTGGTTGTGTATGTGTGTGTGAGTAAGGTTACTCACCTCTAGAACTATGTGCCCATGGGAAGCCTCCTGGTAACGGGAATACTTGAGTATGTGCTTGAGCTGGACGAACTGCAACAAGACAACGCTGTTAGATATATTATGTGCAACATATTTTGATAAGTTTCAAGGCTACAGGTTTCAAGTTTAAAAAAAAGAGTTAAAATCTTTATCAGATCAAACAGAGAAACGGTCAAACAAAGAATGCTGCCAGCCTTTTGGGCACATTTCCCGCAGACAGCGATGAGGCTTAGTCTAAGCATGTCCTAGGATATTCCCTTTTCAACCGACTTCAAAAAGGAGGAGGTTCTCAATTCGGTTGTATTTTTTTTTTGTATGTTTGTTACGCGATTACTCCGCCAATTATGAATTGATTTTGATGATTCTTTTTTTGTTTGGTAGGGCATACTTCAGAAGTGGTCCCATATAAATTTGGTCAAGATCTGATGAGGGGTTTTTGAGTTAGCTTCAATAATACGTATTTTTCCCATCTAGTATATGTGGACGATATTCTAATAGTTCCTGTCACTGTAATTTACATAGCAGGTAATGGGTATTCAAATTTTTGTGGGTTTTGTGTAGGTACCACAACTAAAAATTGAAAAATAAAAACTTTTTCACAAAAAATAAAACCGACTTCCAAAAAAAACACTACAAAGTGAAAAATAACTTTGATTTCGGAAGTCGGTGGCAAAAAAACGAAAATAAAACCCCAAAGACACCGATTTCCGAAATCAAAGTTATTTTTCACTTTGTAGTGTTTTTTTTGGAAGTCGGTTTTATTTTTTGTGAAAAAGTTTTTTGACCTTTTCATTGGTAAAGGAACAATTCCGTAGCCAAATACAGGGAGCAGCAGCAGACGACGTGTCGTTGCGACACTACTGGTTTCTAATATGTCTACGAGTACTACTGGTTTCTACTATTCTATCAATGACTGCTTAAATGATAAGAATAGTTGGTCGCTGTGATTAACTCAAGACAATGTTTAAATTTTCTTTCTCCTGAATTAGCTTACCTACTGATATGAGTTTGTATAATTGTTTATAGTTTTACTTTTTAAGTCAATTTATTTTAATGTTTTCTTGACATAATCTACTCACTACAATGCTTTTTTATGTATTGGATTAACGGGCCGGCGGAGCATGCTTAGTTCATACAAACGTAATACCAAAATAATTTGTAAATCAAACATATTCTTAAGGTAGTGTGTATTTATTCCGATTGGATTACAGAATATCTAGGCTCCCAAATATATATTTTTAATGGACACTGATTTAAATTCGAGTTATGAGAAAAATAAGTTTTCTATAGAAATGTTAAATTCCTCATATCTCGTCTTTATATCAGTGTCCATTCAAAATATATATTTGGAAGCCTAGATATTCTGTAATCCAATCGACATAAATACACACTACCTTAAGAATATGTTTGATTTACAAATTATTTTGGTATTACGTTTGTATGAACAACGCATGCTCCGCAGGCCCCTTAAGTGGTTAGCTAGCGACCTCGACAATTATTTATTTTACCTCGATGGTCCTAGTTTATCAATTGTAACTTCTAGTTACAGCTAGATATGTAAGCGGGCACGCCCTTTATGCCTGGAGGCTTTTATTTAGATATTGTTTACGTTCAGTTTGTAATACACTAGTGGTTTGTAATATTTCTATGAAATACCTGCCGTAGCTATACACGTTATTTCATAGAAATACTAGAAACCAATGTCGCGACGACACGTCACCTGCTGCTGTTGCCCGCAGTCGGCTATGGATTTGTACATTTAAGGTATAAATAGTTGCTAGTTTCTGTAGCTAGCAACACGGTATTTCATATAAATACTAGAAACCACTAGTGTCGCAACGACACGTCGTCTGCTGCTGCTGCCTGAAATTGGCTACGGAATTGTACCTTTAAGTTATAAATAATACTTATACCATAAAGGTACAATTCCGTATCAGCATACCGTACCTACGATAAAAGAGCTTTTGGATACGAAAGGTTTTCCAGTAGGTAGGTAAGTATCAATGCAAGCACCATATTATGGACTAGATACTTCATATTTTTCTAAAAAGCTGATAACGTAACATCATCGCTAATCAATAAATCTTTTTTTGCCGCCAAAAACCAATAACAACTTTTTTCGACAAACAGCTAAAATGGCAAAGGTATAAACGCATTCAGCCTAATACGTGCAAAAAGGGCGTGTAAGCATTGTAAGACTTTTTGCACAATCGATCTTGTTTGTTGAAAGACTCACAATAGATTATGGAAAATAATATTAGTTGCTCCCGATTTTATTATACTTACATTACGATTGATTTAGTTTGAGGGATTGAGCTTATTAAATTTTGTATTGTTATTTGCTGAGTGAATGAATGAATGAAAGATAAAGACAGCAAGCAGGCTTTTTGTGTAAGACAGTCTTTTACGGAATGTCATAACAATTTAGCTCGTGATTACCTAAGGATAGTCAACGCAAGCTAATTAGGTCCATCAAGATATTATCAATAAAAATAACTTTTTACATGGGACTTTAATAAAACAATATAAGTAAGCTGACTTCTCATTGTACGTAAATTGTATACAATGCGAGATCATCTTGTATTGCTTGAATTGTAGCCGTGTTTACCTAAACCTCTGCCTACCCCATCAGGGTAAACAAATATTAATATTTATGTAAATATATACTTTCTACAAAACCTATACTTAGATATCTAGATAAAATAATATTATTCTGAAAGCAAAACCTTTTTGCTGGATTGTACGAAAAATATTCCCAAATAATTGCTTGAATATTAATCTACCAAAGAACTAAACTAACAATGAAATAAAAACAGAATTTAAATACCATAAAGCTAATAAAAACCACATCAAACTTATTCAATATTAATTTTTCTACTATTACTTTGGGGTGGCTAAAAAACCCTGTTTATCTAATAGATTACTTGACAAAAGGTTTGTTGTTATGTCTGTCCGTCAAATTGGGCGTGTCAGGCTTATTATCCGACGAAATGTTACCATTATAAAAATCTGTTGACATAAGCAACAATAGTTGTCTATACTGGGAGGTCTGCTACAAAAAGTTTTACTCATTGTCTATGATCGAAAAAAAAGATTTAAAATGAGTGTTTTATTGTCTGTGGTTTCGAAAAAATGGCGTCGTTTGTTTGCAATAAAATAAAAAATGGATTCTCACACACTGTTTTTGTTGTAGATTTAAGTATTTGTAAGTACATACTTGATACAATTTCGGATTTTTTAGAGACGATGCTCAGTTTGGAACTTTACTAGTGTGCTCTTCGGGCATAAAAAGCGACCTCATCTTTTCTCACAAGATGTGAGTGTTTTATTAGAGGTCTTCTTGACTAACCTGGTGTAAGAGATTGTACTATGCCGCCCATGGGCCTCTGACTTGGCTTCACATGCCGTCGAGAAATATCTCTCAGGTAGGTTTTAGAGGTAAAGCGTGTTTTGAGAATGACATTTAGCCGTAATGTAACGTTTAAGCTGTCAAACCAAAGAGTTTAGTTTTTTTTTTTTACGAGCAACACATTACAAAAAATTGTTAATGGGTGTTATATTCTGCAGTGACTGAAAGCCAATCAAATCATTTGACATAAACTTGGTAGTCTGTTAGGTAAATAAGTATTGTGTGGATTCGTTTTTCAGAAACGAGAAGAGGTGGTGGATAGCTTTCTAGCTATGATTTCACTCTAGCTGGATTGTAACCAGATGAAAAATTCTAGCATACATAGTTCTTTAGCTCTAATGCTCCAACATTGACGCTAATTAAGACGTACGTTTATCCGTTAGATTGCGTCACAAAAAATTATTCTACATACACGGTTAAACTAAATTAGACAATGAAACACGGCTAAACATGATACAACAAAAAATAAATTACTTGGATCTTTTTTGGGCCATCGAGCGCACTTAGTGTCACTTGAAATATCAATATGTTTTTTTTTTGTGTAATTTTCACAGACGTGATGGATTTCGATATTCGAACGCGATACAACCAAAAGAAAACTGATTTTCTAAACTCAAACTTCAAGTTAGGTACAAAACTATCATGAGTCGTTGACCCCCAAAACCAAAATCCCCAAAGCCAAAACGTCAAACAAATAGTTTTATGACAGTTGCGCGCACAGATTGTACTATGTCTGCGGCGCGTGAGTCGCCGACACGCTACGAAATGTTGGCATTTTTTAAATAAGTATTATATTTTATATATTAAAATTTAGGCTCTGTCTCGCATAGGGCCCCAGCATTATGCTGAGCGATGGCCGTTTTGCGTGGATGTGACCGATTGATATTATCGTGTTTATTTTTTTCCTATGCTTGCGTCATAAATAATTATGTACCGCAAATAAACGTACTTTCTTTCTTTTTTTTGTTTTTCTTTCAAAAAAACATCTCTTTTTTATCTTGTTGAAATTTCGAATCCCATCAAGTCTGCAAAGTTTCGCTAGCTAATTTAATTTGACCCTGTTTATCACCCGTCACAGTATAAATAAGTAACAGTATTATATCTTTATAGAAAACGACCGAAACGACGCGCTTCGAAATCTAAGTGCTTGAACGCAACAGTAACAAGTGCGTGGCTGTTACGCATGAACGCGGAAGGTTTATCTACCGAGCGGCCGTAGGTAATTATTTCAAGGGCACTGCCGACATAATACTGTTACTTTATTATACTGTGCACCCGTGAAGAAAATCTTTTAACAAGGAGCTATAAAAGTAATGCAGTTTTTACCTAAGTATGGATGATGACAGTGAGCTAGAAGATGTTGTAAGTGCTGATGCTGTACTGGAATCGGTCTGCTGGCAATTGGCTTGGCGATAGGCCACGGACTGCCCATTATCGGCTGCCGGTATTCTGAAATAGAAGAGGTTTTATACTTAGTATAATGTTAGTATTCATAAAAATGTATAAAAAAGAGTTTAGAGGTGTCCAGGCAAAAATCATTCTGCCTAGCCTTTTCCCAACTATATTTGGGTCGGCTGCCAGTCTAACCGGATCCAGCTGAATACCTGTATTTTACATGGAGCGACTGCCTATCTGACCTCCACAACCCAGTAACTGGGTAATACAATAACCCTTGTTAAGGCGAAGATAACAGACTTTTAATGATTGTATACTGAAGACTATAAGACATACGAAGATCTCTTCTTAGGAACCATGTTATCGATTTTAGTAACAAGAAAAACTTCATTCATACATTAAAAAAAAAACTTGTACTCAGCTCGGAATCGAACCCGGACGTTTTGAAAAGTTATACTAACACTATTTCTATTTAGATATCGATTGTGTAGGTCTTAAGCAGTAAATGTTACTATGAAACATGTCTTAAATTAATAAAATGCATTGTTTTCATATCCTTTAATTTATATATATTTTTAGTAATTTTTCGAAATTATTACCGATTTTTTCAATACATCATTTCATTTTAGATTATGTTTATATTGGAGTCCAGTAATTTCACCAAAAAAATATTTACAAATGTTCACTTTACAAGTAACGAGTGGCAAAAACATGATTTGTTATTTCATCATTATACACACATGTACAACAACAAGTTTGCCAAATAATTCACAAGTACGAAAATAATTATATTATAAACTTTTTTTTGTTATCGTATTATTTGTCAAAAAAAAACTTTTTTTTTCACGTCATAAAACATTGGAATAAAAACGTTTTAGGTACCTATTGCATTACGCAATTTCCTAAAAATCAAACCCATTAAATAGGTAAAAAGGTAATTTAATTTATGATAAATCAACAAAAAATATTTTATTAATAAATTTGAATGCCAGAAACGACTTGCGCTAACAGAAAAAAACATATTATTTTAGTGGGCTACCCGGAATCGAACTAGTAAGATTAGGTTAAATATTTTTACTCGCGTAAAAAGGTTTGGTTAGAACTGCGACCCCCTACGCAACGAGCTGAGCGAGCGAAGCGAGGCCGGCTAGTGCCAAAAACGACCAGAATATATATTTAAAAAATACTTTAGTAAGTTTAAAGAACTTCAGTACTTGCCTGTAAATTATTCAACGACCAAAATGGAAATTGCAACCATTATCACTTTGTGACTGGTTTAGAAAATTTATTGTAAAATGATTTTATTAGTCAACGTGATTTTTCCAAAAGAATCTAAATATTAAATGAAAAATGTATCTATAAATTATTAAATATCATGCGAAACATTTGTAAACAGAAGCATTTGATAAATAAATGTTTGTAAAGAGAGTGTTTATAAAATAAAACATTTGCGGAATAAGTTCTTTGTGAAATAAATAGTACCTATACGAAACGTTGGTTGTATTGTAAACTAAAAATAGGTCAATGGTGTTTTGGTGGAACATTAGTGAACCGAAATTAATTTGTAATCTTATTAAAAAAACTGAGAATCACGCAAAATCTATCAAAGCTATTTTTCTGAAACCTTCACCATTTTAAAGGTAATTTAATTATTCACCTTTTAGTATACGTGATTTATTAAAATACCTTTTTTTTTCATGTATAATAAATTAATAATGCGTCTAATTTGGGACAGCGCTCCTGGATGGGTGAGTCCTATTACTGGCTGGACGCGTACGACGCGTTGCGTGAGCTCAGTACAGAACACGCAAGCTAACCACTCAAGGTCACTGGCAATTGACTTTCGGACATCTAACGACCTTTAGAGACTGTCAAAGATCCACGAATTACAGCCGGGACCAACGGCTTAACGTGCTTTCCGAGGCACGGAAGAGTCTCGTTATGTACCTATCTTATCTGCGTCACAATACATTGTGTAGCCTTGCCAACACAGTACCAACTTGACAGACATATTCATCACAATGTGACGCATTAATACACTCAATTGAGTTTCACGTAGGTCAATACAGTAGCCTCGCTTGTCTCAATATTACAGTGTGGAGCTGCGGGCTAGCCGGTCGGCCAATTTCCATAGATGAGGGAACGTTGCCAATCAATTCATTGGCACGCTTTGGTAAACTAAAATGGTTTGTATTTAATCTTAACCTCTAATAATTCACATATTTTTTCCCTAAAAATAATATTGAACACCAATTTAATAAATACGTTTACATTTGTGAACCTCTCATACTTCCTATTTTGGGATCGAAATAATACAAGTAACTGCGACCATCTTGGATGTAGCGCTCGCTTCGCTCGCTCGGCTCGCCCACGTTTGCTCACAATTCTAACCTAACCTAACCAGTTTGACAGGGGTATCCTAGCTAGTAGTTACTGCGACCAACTGTGAGAATATACCGAAAAGTTAAAAAGAGGAGCAATAATTTAAAAAAGTGTCTATGCATCATAAGAAGGTCAATAAGTGTTTTTGGGGGTTCACTTAAATATTTCACAGCTAAAACTCGCACTTCTTGACAATTTCTGTACCTACAATCTTGGTAGTTTTGTAGTGTGTGTATATTTATTTTAACTAACGAATAAGCAACATATAGAAGAAAAAAAAATTAGATTCCTATAGTTTTGTTACATAAGTGTGTATATTTTCAACCGACTTCCAACAAGAAGGAGGTTCTATGTACCTACGTATATATGTTTTTTTTTGTTGTATTAAGTACCATCGATATTTTCGTTAATTGTGGACCGATTTTGAAAATTATTTTTTCAATTATTAGGTATTTCATTTGGTAAACAATGCTTGCGCGGCGGTCCCAAATAAATTTTATAAATTTGTCTTGGGTAACTTTTGAGTAGCTTCAATAATACGTATTTTTCGCAGCTATAATAACTTCCTGTCACTGTTATTTACATATCAGGTAGTATAAGAATTTGTGTGGGGTAGGTAACTAAAAAGTGAAAACAACCGACTTCCAAAAACAACATCATCATCTGCCTAGCCTAACTACGTTGGGGTCAGCTTCCAGTCTAACCGGATGCAGCTGAATACCAGTATTTTATATGGAGCAACTGCCTATCTGACCTCCACAACCCAGTAATTGGGTGATACGATACCCCTTGGTAAGACTGGTTGTCAGACTTTCGGGCTTCTGACGACCCGTAACGACTGTCAAAGGTCCACGAATGACAACCGGGACCAAAGGCTTAACGTGCTTTCCGAGGCACGGAGGACTCTCGGTACGTAAAGATGGTCACCCATCCACAGGCCAACCCCGGCAAGCGTAGCTTAACCTGACGGATCGACCCGTGCGGCAGTTATTACTTAGCCACGAGCTCCAAAAACAACATAAAAAGTGAAAAATAAATAAAATTTCGGAAGTCGGTGGCAAAAAACAAAAATTCTAAACCAAAGACACCGACTTCCGAAACTAAAGTAATTTGTCACTTAGTAGAGTTATTTTAGTTAAACTGATGTACTAAAAACCGTACGACGCAGGGTCGTGGTTTCTACGTATAATAATAAATAAGTATCTAAGTAAGTTCTATGTATGTGTGTTGGATGTGTGTTGGATCATTTAGCTCCCTTCAAAATGGTTGAGCTGAATGGTGCTGATCCATGCGTCATGTTCGTGAACGGGCGCCGTCAGTTGGGTCTGGTCATCTCTTAGTTGCCATGGCTTATTTTAATTTATTTTAAGTTTTTGAATGATTCTTTTTTTTCTTTTTATTACGGACGCTTTTACGAACGTGCACGTCTTATTACATTGTTCTCACATGCATAATTTCAAAATGAATGATGTACCTAACCAATATTTTGTATCAATTTTATATTTTATTTAAAAGAGTGTCCGTGGAGTTTCTTGCCCGTTCTTCTCCATAGGTACCTACCTACTACGCTTTGGAATGGGCAACTAGCTTCATATTTTTGACTGACCGACCCCTTGACAATTCAAAAGTGCCTGTAAATGGTTTAATTGAAATAAATCCTTTGAGTTTGAGTATATTAAATAAGTAACGATAAAACGAAAGAAAATCTACATACATTATACAATCGAATAATAAATTAATGAATCTATCAAAGACACGCGGATCGATATAAAATAATCAAAGTTGAACAGCTCAGTAATAGGATAACGATGTGATTATTATACAATGGTTGCTGGGAAGGGTGGGTGTAGTGCAAGTTGGGAACTGACAGCGTAATAATTATATGGCGTTTTTTATTTTTTTATTTGGTTCACCAACAATTGTTTACACTAACATTTTGATAAAATTAATGTCTTAAAACTTTGAACAGTGTAACAATTACTTAAAGGTGATCGTCACATGAACTAAAATTATGCTAATTTGTAAGCTAGGTACTTGTACAGTTCACAAGCCAACTTAAAACGAAAGAAAAAATATGTAGCCCAAATAAAGACTTAGTTTTGAATGTGATTGCTAAAGTTATATAGTAACAAAATAATAAAATAAAATAATGAATGCTTTACAACACCTCTGATAAACAACTCAAGATTTTAGGTTTCTGTTTAGTCAGAGAATCAAAGTGGAAATCGATTAGATCGCTGCAACTATTCAAAACCCTACAGAACCTAGCGCATGGAGAGTTAGATCCCAAGACCGTTCTTCTCTGCGGAGGACGAAGTGGAGTTATGGGCTTACGTTGAATTCTAGAAGGAGCACTAAAGTTTATAAGTGCTAGCAGCGGCGGTGACGCAATATTTCCTTTCAAGATTTTACAAGCAAACATTGCGTCGTTTAAACGCCTACGCTCTTGTTAACTTTAGCGCAAACGTAATGCCGGTAACCCTCCCGGAGGGTTCACTTCCAATATGTATGGCGGCATGGCGTATGAGTTCTATGAAAAGTGAGTGGACTCGAAAGTGTTAATGGTAATCGAAATAACCTTTGAATACTGCAGCTTCTTACAAAATTTCTCCCCACAAATTAAATTAGAATCACAAATTTATATTCAAAAGTCATTTATTCAAACTAGGCTGAGAATCAGCACTTTTCGAACATCAAAATTACATAAGACAGTCCCCAAAAACACCCACCCTTCACCACTTCCTAGTGCTTTAGCTGGGAAGAAATGGCGCAACAAACTCCCCAGCAGCACAGCTGTCTTTTCAGTTAGAAAAAAATGATTCTATACAATAGTGTGCAAGATAATTTACACTACGCAACACAAAACATAATTTAAATTTTAAATTAATACCCATATGATCACGATTACTCACCATCTATTAGCAATTTTACAGATTACAATCCGTCCCCACCCACGACTTGTACCACACGCACCCTGATTTCTTACCACCCAGTACTGTCAAAGACACGCTGCCATTATATATTGTGGAGCCTTTGTGACGTCATTAATCATCGCGATCCCTTGCTTTAGATTTAAACTATTATACGTGCTTTATGGTTGGTTGTTGGAGTGCTTTAACATGGATGAATTTAGTAGTACTTCGTTAAGTGTTTCATAAATAAAATTCACTCCACATGTTGACATATATCATGACTCCCTAAAAAGCTTCAACACTTTCAGTGCCCAGGACCCGGCTCCCAGGTAGAACGATAATTCGTTCGCGTGCCCACAACTCGCCTCCCGCGTCCTACATAATTATGATAGCTATAGGTGGCATATGACCATGCCCAGCACCAGCCTACCGGGTGCACATCAAAACGTGCTACTAGGGTTGTCTGCGAAGCAGTAATGCTCGCGAAGGAGGAGGCGGAGCGCGTGAGGGAGAGGCAAATTTCGCGCCCTCACGCCCCTAGCCGCTGCAGGAGGAGACGCCCTGGGCGTCGGGAATCAATTGCTGATTCCCGGCCACCGTAGGCGCGGGCTTGCGGACGGTGAGCAATGAGTAGCTCGCCGTCCGGTAAGGACCAAGCCCGGGTCGACGGCGCGTTGTGTTCCACGCGCGCCTCAAAGAGTGTCAGCGAATGAAGGGGTCCGATGAGACCATTGCCTGCCGGGGTTGCGGGAAAGTCCGAAAGGGATACCGTGGCCCCCTGGCATTGCACAGGCAAGAGAAGGAACACGGGTGGGTTTTAGTCAGTAAGAGTCTGACACGCCCTCCCGCTCCACCCAGAGCGGGAGACGTCATTTGATGATTTCCCACCCAAAAAAAAAAAAAAAAAAGGGTTGCCAAAAATAAGCTAGGTGTGAATAGTATGTACTTTTGAGTAAAGGCTCGTGCAGACCAGCGCGACGCGACGGCGCGACGCGACTCGAACAATACAATTTCTAAGAAAACTTCACGGTATAACAATAGCCGGTGTCGCGTCGCGCTAGTCTGCACGAAGCTTATGCCTTTTAACAATGACTTATTTACTTTAAATGTAAGTACCGCAGATGTACTAATTGATATTATACCGCCGAATTTCCAAGAAACATACTAAATAGAACTTAAAAGCCAAATCTTAAGGGGCCTGCGGAGTATGCGTATTTCATACAAACGTAATACCAAAATAATTTGTAAATCAAATATATTCTTAAAGTAGTTTGTATTTATTCCGATTGGATTACAGAATATCTAGGCTCCCAAATATATATTTTGAATGGTCACTGATATAAAGCCGAGATTTAAATTGAAAAATAATATGAAATTTATTTTCCTCATAACTTGTTTTTAAATCAGTGTCCATTCAAAATATATATTTGGAAGCCTAGATATTCTGTGTTCCAATTGGAATAAATACACACTACCTTAAGAATATGTTTGATTTACAAATTATTTTCGTATTACGTTTGTATGAACTACGCATGCTCCGCCGGCCCATTAAGATCCCAAAGCACGCAACCCGCACAATCTAAAGATTAGAGAGTATTTCTTGCAAACTTCGTAACTTTTAACTTATGTCATTTTATATTTCTGTGTATATATATATATATATATACATAGTTTGTTACCACTTAATTTTTATAAAAAATTATACATTTCGTTTTTACCTTAGGATTACTGTATTTGAGAATGTTGGTTCACCTGTTATTGGCAACTGTATAAGCACATAACTGTTAACTACTGTTATTTTATATTTTATATACAGAAGCTGTTGGTGTACCTTCATAAGAAATACATAAAATAAATAAATGTTGTTGTTGTTTGGGGTTGAAACCCTAGGGCCGTGGGGTCCGAGTGCTCATGGTCTGTTCACTAAAATCTCTAAACGACTGGTTGACACTTCCCGTGACCCAAGGGCTGGTTTTTACCTTGGCCAGAGGCTAAGTATTGCCATACAACGTGGCAATGCGGCCAGTCTCTTGGGCACACTACCAGTCGACAGCGATGCGGATGAATTTTTCGACGCTATATTTTAGTTTGTATAATAATTTATTAGTGTAATTATTTTTTTACATAATAGAAGTTCTGTTACTTAATGTTGTTTTATTTATGCTGGGTTCCTATAAACAGAAAAGAATCGTTTCTCTTACCAATATGGTAGCTTTATATTGCCAAACTGGGCATATATACAGGGCCGGATTTAGGGGAGGGCAACCGGGGCGAAAGCCCCGAGGCCTCCACAAACGGGGGGACCCCGCAATACAGACTTCGGTAAAAAAAAATTCAAATTCCAACTAGTTAAGACTAGTAAGCATCTTTTCCTTTGATATTTTTTTTTTGCTCTTTTACTTTTACCTACAGCCTACAGTACTTTATACATACATGATTATTTGATTTAAGCGATTTACTCCGAGAACTGGATTTCAACGAAATCATCAACGATTTCGGCGAAAAAAGCTCGAAAGGTTCCGTTCGTTAACCCTAAAATTTAACTTCAGATAATTCTTGTTTCCGTTTATATTTATATGTGTTTGTTCAATACTAAGGGAATCTACTTGGTTTCACAATAAATTATTTATTGAAAAACTTGACTGAAAAAAAATTGTTTACTTTGTTTGGAAAATAATTTGGGGCGAGGGGGCCTCCGCTCCTTTGTTGCCCCGAGGCCTCTGGACTTCTAAATCAGGCCCTGCATATATAAATAGATCGTAAGCTAATTTTACCTGCCAGCTACTTCCATATGGGAGGGTCTTCTATGCAAAGCTTTGAGGTCTTTGCTTCATTATTGGTAAAGATACAAGACCAATTACGGTCCGTAAATCATAAGAATCGGCCATTAATAGAACGTTGCTTCACGTCTTTTCGCCGACGGGCGTCTTAGCGGCGAAAGTTTAGTAACTATATTCTGCTCCAAAAGTACTTATCCGATTAAGCGTAGGTAATCAAACCCTTACTAAAGGGAATTTGTAACCATTCATCTGTATTTAGAAGGTTTAAACTTTATGTCTCACTACTTTTTCCAACAATTATTGTTTGAATACCATTAGATACTAAATTGTAATTGAATAATCATCGATGAAAGTTTGAGGTTATAAAATTAATCTTAATATTTATCTATAAGGTAATTTGAAATTAGAATGTCTAAATTACATTTCTTTAAATTACGAAGTTGGTTCTAAATATTCAAATAATCAAATCAAAGCACTCAATTTGTAAGTGGCTCTACAAACAAATTGGTATTCACTGATACTTTTCCTGATCCCTTTGTTTTCATTTCCATCAAATACCTACCTACTTTTGAAACAGACTATAATGCATGTAGTGCCAGTTGACGTATGTCAATTGTTTGATTTTGGTCTGAAAACGTCAACAGGCAGTGAGAAAGCTTATAAATACTAGTAAACAATGCTTGTTCAATAATTGGTAGGAGAACAGGCCGAAGGCGACGGGCCACCTATGGAAAATGGTTGACGCCGTTTGCTAAAAACTAGTGTTCGACCGAAAATGGATTTTCAACCGAAAACGAAAAAGAAGCCTTCGGTTTTAGTCTTATTTTTGGCCGAAAACTAAAATGATTTAGACATTAAAAGACTTTAATATTTCCGCTGTGAACTGAAATATAGTTTTTTTTTTTGTAGAGAAAGAGCGAATATAGGCTTTAAAAGAAATAAAACACGAGAATTCCATTACAGGATATAAAAATTTTTGTATTTCTTTTTCTACTGATTCACTTGATATTGACGATGAGGCTTGGCCGAAGGTTAGGCCGAGAATGTCCGAAAACGAAGCTACGGTCGGTCACTACTAAAAACCTACAAGTTCCAATACCAAGAGTTATCGGATACGTTGCAAAGCTCATGACGTGCAAGTAATCATAGGTAGCCTATCGGACTACAGGACGCACTAAGGGCTGGTGAGAGGTAATTTCACAACAGTAATTACGTAATAAGTATTGTCTTTGGTCCGAGGCCTTGACATCAACCGATGAACAACATTTTCAAGCGTTTATTTGTTGGTTGAATACGAGGCTTTTGGCTACTTTTGTATTTTGTGATTTTTTCTTTAAATGTGCGTTGTCTTTGTGCAGAATAAACATATTTCATTCTTCTTTTCTTCTTCTAAAAGAGCAGTGGTAGCCCCGACTTTTGAATTGTAGGCCGTGGGTTTGAATCCAGACATGCTTTGCGTAATTTATTTTATCACCACTGCTCTCAAAACGGTGAAGGAAAACATCGTGAGGAAACCGGCATGTCCTAGAATTCGAAGACGTGTGACATCTAATTCAATCAATCAATCATCATAAAATCAATTATAATATTTTAATAAGTAATTTACATACCAATGATTTTTTTATGTTATACACAGAATTGAATGATTTGATAATTTTCTTTATTATTGCTTTTAATTATTATTCTTTATATGTTTAAATTCTAATTTCAATATAAGCTATAAATATGTTATGTAAGCCGTTTTTTGTGCATGTGGTGTTAACCTGTAATTAATTGTTGCACTTGAATATGTTACTCTAGTTATTAAATCAGAAAAGTGTAAACAATTGTTGGTTAACCTAATAAAAATAATAAAAAAACTACCAACCCGCACTGGGCCCGCGTGGTAGGTATATTACAGCCCACGCCATCTCACAGAAGCCTATGCCCAGCAATGGGATCGTTATAGGACGATTATGCATGTTAAGTAAGGGCTGAAGAAAATCAGATCTCATGTCAAATTTAAGTTGTTGTTGTTTTGTTTAAGAGCGTACTGACCATTTGCCTTTGTCTCTGTCTTTTTCTTTACGTGTAAAGAGTAAAGAAAATAACCACACTTTTGTACTTTTTCAATGCTTTTCGTTGTTTTTTTCATCATATTGCGCTTAAATAAAAAAAACTATCGGGCATAAAAGCTCCAGTCATCTATGAACTTTATTTTAGTAAATTAATCATAATATAAAATTACTTATTTATATAAAAAAGTACTAAAATGAGGATAATAAACGTTTCCATCGCGCCTACTGGCTAGTTTATACCCCCAATAATACCAATATATTTCCCTACATTTTAATTTAACTGTTTACTACTTCAAACAAGCTTAATAGAAACATTTTTGTTTGTAATAAAATCTCGATACAGTCTCCAATCATAACAAACAACATGTATTGTGACAGCCAGTTAATTGATCAGGGATTTAATATTTAATTACGCAACACATTTTCGTAAACGATTACGACGTTTTATTTTGACAGTTCAACAACATTCATTGCGTTATTTACGTTGTTGAGCAGATTCTTTTTTCGAACTTATGAAGCAATGGATTAGCAATGTTTCAAAACGATTCAAATTCCGATTGATCGTGTATTACGTAAGGGTACGGGCAATCAGTAGGTACCCCCGGGCAAATTGGTCGCTATAAAATGCATTTAAAATTTTACCCTACATACAAAGGCTTATTAAAAAAGGGCGTACCAAACATAAATTAACTGTATCAAACGATCCATTAAAAATAACACCCAATAACAAACACAGAACGTTATTTTAACGCAACCAAAACGAGCTTAAAAAGATATTAAATACCTTTTGTTAACAGATCAAAACTATCTTTTTTTTATTCTCTATTATGTCTATGGATTATGTTCTGTTTGCTTTGCATTATGGTTTTATTGTCGATGGACGTTTTTTTTTGTTTTCTCAAGTGTTGCCAGTATTTTTGCGATGTGCTTTTTTTTGTTAAAGGAGTTTTTAATAAGGTTTGCGAAGAATGTTATGTGGGTATTATTGAGTTTATAATTCCTATTGTGTGTGCGTTTAATTTCTTTTGTATTTCGTGGTTGAAGAGCGGTATTGGTATTCTTATAATATTGCAAGCTCGATTTACTTCGGTGCGCAATGAAATGCCTTGTTGCCACTATTGCCACTCAACAGTTGAAGAGAGAATGTTCAAATGTGAATAAAACAGCTGCTGATTCTGTTATCGCGCATAACTTGGCATACATCAATTCTATTGGATTTTTATCAGGCCATATCTGCCTTGTGTAGAGGACCTCGTGGCTAAGTATAATATTTTATCTGTAGTTACCTTATGGGTAACTGTAGATTTGAGCCATTGGGGTCGAAACGCATGGGTCATGGAGCCCGAGTGGGAAATTTCTCGTCGACACTTCACGTGACCAGAAAGCTGGCCCATTCTTTGGCCAAAGAATTAGCATTGACATTCAACGTGGCAACGCTGCCAGTCTTTCGGGCACGTTTCCAAGTGACAGCGATGCGGACCAGTATTTCGACGCCTAAGTGTTTAAAATTAAAGAACGAAAGAATAATATTTATTTGGACACATTTCGTGAAACACATAATAACAAAATGAAAAGTGAAAATAATCATAAAGCAATAATAGTGTGTGCCTCACGGCTGCGCCAAAAAGGTTCATTTCAGCATTAATGCCCGACAAATGCTGTCTGACGCTGGTTTTCTAATGAACCCTTATGGACAAGCGACGGGGAGTAACAACAGTTTCAACATACCTAAATAAATAAATAGGTAAACTACATAAGGTCTATTTAAATAATTGTTTCCAATTTACGTTATTTCCACTTAAACAAACATCAACTTTATGAAAGTGTAAATAAAATTGATTTTAGACTGACTAGTACTGTACTATAGAAAAAGTCATAAAAATATGAAGTAAAACAATCCCTAATAAGGCCCACCCTTCACCGCTACCTAGTGCTTTAGCTGGGAAGAAGTGACGCAACAAACTGTCCAGCATCATTCTCTTCATAATCATCTTTCCTAACACCTAAACAAACGAACATTCAAATTCCTACCACGTCTATAACCTCCGATAATTCTCAAGTATCCAAATGCCTCCCAAAATCCCAAATAACCTATCAGAAACATTCAGGAAATCAACCCCTATAATATTATAATAAAATAATTAAAATCACACCGGGGGTGAAACGTTTTAAATCGTTAACCGTTCGGGGTGTTTCGGAGTAAACTTTTCCGGGGTAACGCCTTCACCCCTGTCTGGGGGGTGAATTTTCTTCACCTTAATCGGCTGAGCATATTTTCTGGATACGTGAGTTCTTGAGGGTTGAAAGTGTAGGATAAGTGTTTTAAGATTTGTAGGATATGTTTTTGTAAGGGCATTACGCCAAAATTATGAACATTGAAAAATTTTGTATTTTTTTTTTTAAGAATCAAATGATCCTACTGTTACTTGTAATTTTCTTAAGAGAAAAAACTCAAAGTAATTCCATAATTGCTCTTTTTAAAGCTTGATGATTCTGTAAATCTAATATAATTAATTATTTTTTTGTGGTTTGACCATTAGACTGCCAATTCATAGGTCTCGCGTACGAGCCCAAGGCACGCACCTCTGTCTTTTCGGATTCATGTGCGCATTGTCACTTGCTGCAAAAACGGTGAAGGAAAACATCGTGAGGAAACCGGCATGCTGAGAGATATTTCTCGACGGCATGTGAAGCCAAGTCAGAGGCCCATGGGCTACTTTAAAACTCTGACACCAGGTTAGTCACTAACCACACGAGAAGAAGTAGAATTTTATTGTTTCTACAATATCTCGTGCAATTTAAACATTAAAACCTTGTGCCCATCACATAGAAATTAGGCTAAATAGACTCATACGTTGCGATAATTACAGCTTTGAAAGCAGAACAAAGCAGATGCACCACAAATAATGGTAGGAATGTATTTTTTTTAAACCAACGTTTTCTAAAGGCAAAATAGGTACATCTTTCTTAAACTATATTTTGAAAGACACGTAAATAATAATGATTCAGTGCGTTTGGAAACGAAATTAAAGTGATAAAAATTACTGCAAGGACTATAAACATAATAAACCCATTGCTGAACAAATTAATTGAATAATAAGAGATGCAATTAATAAAAAAAACTGTACTTAATCAAAATCCGAAATGTAATTAATGTAGGTAACAATAACGTTACTCAATTAACCGTTATCCGAAAACGATTGAGTCGCCATACCTGAATAACGGCTATTTGGCGGCAATTTTTTCGCGGGAAAGTGAGAAAATAATTGATTTCGGCGAGGGGACGAATTTTATTGGACCCTCCCGAATCCCGCCGGGCTTACGATTGTCGGATTTAATTTCTTTGTGATTATGTCCCCAGTTTATTGTTTGGAAGTAAAAATTATTGTTGAGGGCTACTTTTTTGGGAAATATTGGAAAGAAGTTCTTTGCTTGGATTTCACAGTTACCGTCAAGTCGCATTGTACAAAAGTACTAGTTGCTCTCAATACGATTATAGAAAATTTTATGATACCTAATTATGATGGAGTCGATACTTACGTTATACTACTCACTAGCATAGCATCAACCTATAAATTAGAAAAATCAACCAGTAAGTAACGTCAAGAAGAAAACAGAGTGATGGGAAATTAGCTATTTCCCAATGACGAATGGCGAAAGAGAGGAATTCTAGAAGGTATCAGTTATCTTTGCAACTTAAATAGAACTTCAACGAATTGTATGCCAAATATTTGCAGGAAATCGGCCCTGTCGTTTAAAAAATCTCTAATTCATCTATTTTCCTGCATTTTACTGAGTAACTGGGTTTTGGAGAGTAGATAGGCAGTCGCTCCGTGTATACATAACATAACATAACATCACGCCTTGTTTCCCTGAAGGGTTGGGTTTCCCAATAATACTTTGCCCGACTTGGGAATCGAACTCAGGACCTCATGCTCAGCAGTAGCGCGTGTATACAAAATACTGGTATTCAGCTGCATCCGGTTAGACTGAAAGCCGATCCCAACATGGTTGGGGAAAAGGGTAGGCAGATGATATTTTTTACATAATTACTCTTTTCCGAGAGTTGTTTAAATATAAATTAAGTATTTCAATATTTTCTGCAAAGTGCTTATCAGTCATTTGACAGCAACCCAAGCAGTAACCTACTATGTGTGTTCATTATAACTTGTCCCGTAACGCGATTGGTAGCACTCTTCCGTAGGTCGCCATTTTGCAATCTTAAATGCCACTTACAAAGTGCCAAAAAGTCTAAATACCTACCATACAAGTTAGCTACATGCAGTAAACAAAATCTTGAAAACAGTTTTATAGACCGTGTTTTTTAAATACACTTGAATGTTTTACTTCAAGCTATCTTGCGTGGTTTCGGAAATATTTCATGATAAGCTAGTGGCATTTTTATATTGCTCGTCAGTTTATCGGTATAGTATTGAAACTACGCTTCACAAATAGCAAATAGTTCCATCACTTATACTTTTTATACACAATAATTATTTGTGTTCATTATTCGAATATACGAGTGATTTTTCTATAGTAGATATTTCTATTATCGTCAAGAAAATCAAAACCCTTGTCAAATCTGTTCACTACATAATGAACCTGCCACTTCTCTGCCTGTTATGTCACGTCGTATAAATGGTGACATAAAACAATTTACCAGGAAGGCCTGTTACGAATATTAACGTCACAATATATGTGTTGCGGTTACCTGTGTGCTCCAGACATATTATGTTACATTTCTGAATTATGCTACTGAATACTGCTAGCCTATTGAAACGTAAACTGTAAAGGAGTAACCGTGATTTTTTACATACAATGCCAGTCTAATTTTCTACTACAGTATGCAAGTGTAAAACTTCGTCATAAACAGACAAGCGATATTTTTGTAAACGTTAATTATCACGCTAATTCGCTGTGCGTTCGCAATTTCTGAACATTAATCTTATTTTTCTTCTTAAAGCATGTAAAATCTACTATTTCTTTAATAAAAACAGAAGTTGGCTTAATATAGTTCCCAAAGAGACTCCAAAAATATTTTAATGAAGATGACATTAACTGCTTTAATCTTTGGGTACCGCACAGTTTAACGTATGGATTCAGAAGCAACATAAAGGAAACCCACTCCTAAAAATGATTCTTACCAACTTTTGTCCGCAAAATTTCACTATTAAATCAGTCAAATGCCTTTTAAAAATTCAAAAAATTTCTTTTCTCTATAGGAAAACTTAAAAAATATTTTTTACAAGACAGATTTCGCCAGATAAAAATCTTTACAATTCAACTAGATTTTCCCCGCGGCTTTACGTATCTACCTGTGTGCCAAATTTCATCGAATTCTATTCAGTCTTAAAAACGTGAAAACGTACACCGTTTCGTTTTACTGTAACACGTAAAATCTGTATCACCTTTTGAATTACACTCTCGCATGGTACCAAAGCAACATACCCTTATTATGGGATATAGAAGTGACAATCCTTTCTACCTACCCCAATGGTAGAAACCCTAAAATTTACATACACATACTTAAATAAAATTCATCCTAACCCGCCGACCGCAATCGACAATTTCCGTGGAAACCCGAACGCGTTATCGCGTTGCCATTGGCTCGTTTAAATTCAGAACGTGTCTGCGGTCGTGTGCAACGGGCGCGGAGTGTTTCAAAATTGGAACGCAAACATTTAACAGGTGTAGAACATTTAGTGAGTACGTTAGTGGTTATTTGTACTTATAGTTTTGTGCGTATGTGTGTGCGTTATGTTGTTACCGGTAATGTTACAACATTGTGCGGAAACGTGTTCACATGGGTTTGCGTTTAATTTGGAAATGTTAGGAAAATCTATGTCATTATGTACAGTGATGCCGGTAGAAAACTCTATTTAAAAACGAACAAATATTCGCCGCTAGATTTTACGCCAACAATATTTTGAGGAGAATTAGAAAATATGGAATAATATAAGCAATTGAGCTATTTATTATGCAGGATTTTTAGAATCATATAAACAGTGGACCACATAAACAACACCTACCTAGCCATTTCCCAACTACGTTGGGGTCTGCTTCCAGTCTAACCGGATGCAGCTGAATAGGTACCAGTATTTTATAAGGAACGACTGCCTATCTGACCTCCACAACCCAGTTACTGGGTTACACGACATTCTTTGTTAAGACTGGTGGTCAGACTCTTGCGCTTCTGATGACCCGTAACGACTGTCAAAGATCCACGAATGACAGCCGGGACCAACGGCTTAACGTGCTTTTCGAGGCACGGAGGAGTCTCGACATGTAAAGATGGTGAGCCATCCACAGACCAACCACGGCAAGCGTAGCTTAACCTGATCGATCGACTCGTGCGGCAGTTATTACTTAGCCACGAGCCCACCACATAAATATTGGGTCGAAATAGTTGAAATTCATGTGGGTAGAAATTTGCCCAGCTGTTGGGATGATGTAAGCTGGCAGTAACTAGTATATATAAGCAGTAGGTATCAATAAAAGAGCAAGAACGTCTAATTTGTGTTTCTTGTTTGCGTAATACTCAAAGAATTTATTTCAATTAAACCCATTACAGGCACTTTTGAATTGTCAAGAGGTCGGTCAGTCAAAGAGATGAAGCTAGTTGCCCATTCCAAAGCGTAGTAGGTACCTATGGAGAAGAACGGTCAAGAAACTGCGTAAAAAATGCGAGAAAGAGGCTGTTCGATGCCATAATTGCAATCGACCACGTTTGCTGACCTAGCAATATAATACGGTCGCACTAAGTGCGCCGCGAGCTCAGTGCATAACGGACAGCAACCGGGTGCATTCATTTCCATCATTTTCTCATTTTAGCGATAGCTTAGCCTAAACACTACCTTGTTAACTCTCTTTCTAAGCAATAAACCTTTTAAAGTTATTTGAGTGTTTAACTTAGTAGCGTAGCGAATCACACCAGGTACTTAGGTCGCGCCCCTACAGAGGCTATCATCTAGTCTACTAGTATCTACTACCACGCATAATACGAGTATCCAGCCGTAAATATTACCAAAACAAGAATATAAGGAAAACCTTAATCCGCTCCAACTGTAATACAAAATCCTAAAACTTATTCCATAACCGCTCACCCCTTTTCACCCCCAACCATTAGCTTTTACATAACAACTTCAAGCACCGACAATCACGTACAGCCTAAACTAACAAAATAATCATTTAGTCCACCTGTTACTAAAGAAAAAGTATCCGTCCCAATCATTCGATAATCGAATCGAACTTACTAAAACGATATCCATGGCAAACTTTACGACGGCGATAAAAAAATCCGATTCGGAGAATCAACTAATATATACTTGGACAAAAATAAAGTTTGCACCCGAAAAAAGCTTAGTGTCAAACTAACTAAGGTCGAATATCGTCTGTTTCGGATGTAAAAGTATATTGGCAGTAAAACGTAGTGAGTGAACGTTCCGAATTCGAATATGATCGCAATATGGCGGCAATGACATGTTAATATGAGCCCAGGGACCGATATGCATAATTTTATAACTCCCGATTCAGAATTTTGCTTTCTGCTCTTATTTCTTGTGTTAGCAGATGTTGTAATATAGATTTTTGGCGCGACTTCGCTTCGGTTTGTCGAGGTTATTGAAAATTGTTTTAAAAGTATTTTATTGAGTTTTCCGCAGTTTGGCTACCCATTTTAAGACCTGAATTTGAACCATGTGCAAGAAAACTCATCTCTTTAGCTATGCCGGAGTCGAGACATTCCTCTTACTCTTATCTCGATTTGCTTGTGGTCGGCAGGTTGGTGCAGCAAGACCGTAGTGTCTCAAGACAATTCAAGAAGTCTTTGACCACTGCGTGTTGTGTCGCTCAAAGTGGGCTTTATCAGAAGCCTAAATGCCATCCAGAGGAATATGGAGAGGGCTAGACTTGGAGTTTCCCCACGTGATCGAACAGAAATGAAGAGATCCGCAGGAGAACCAAGGTAACCGACATAGCCCGAAGAATTGCCAAACTTAGGTGGCAGTGGGCAGGGCACATTGCTCGCAGAACAGATGGCCGATGGGGCCGATAGGTTCTGGAGTGGCGACCGCGTACCGGAAGACGTAGCGTTGGAAGGCCTCCCACAAGGTGGACCGAGGACATTGTGAAGGCCACAGGAATCCGCTAGATGCGGGAAGCACAGAACCGGTTGAAGTTATGGTCCTTGGGGGAGGCCTTTGTCCAGCTGTAGACGTCTTTGGGTTGAAATTATGATGTTGGTACAGCATGTTTTCTGATGAAGACATTGCAGCATTACCATTACATTACACAGCATTATACCGTGTATACCATGTTTTATGCAAATAAATACTTACTTACTTACTTACTTACTTAGAGTTGTATGGAATCTGCCTAGCCTTTTCCCAACTTTGTTGGGGTCGCCTCCAGTCTAACCGAATGCAGCTGAATACCAGTATTCTACATGGAGCGACTGCTGTAACTGGGTAATACGATACCCCTTGGTAAGACTGGTTGTCAGAGACTTTCGGGCTTCTGACGACCCGTAACAGTTTCCTGACACAGTCGAGTAAAAAAGGCATCACCTAGGAAATCATGTTAGGAACCTCTTTTAGGGATGTAGACTGAAAAAAACTATTTAGTCCGTCAGTAAATTAGTAGGTACTGTCCTTACTGATCTAGCTAGTTTCAAACTTAGTCTGATACCTAATAGGGATGAAGACTAAAAATTTTTTTGTCCGTCGGGAAGATTATTAAAAAATATTAGACACGTCTTTTTTCTTTATCTTATTAATAAAAAATAAAACGCATTAAAGTTGGGGAGTCAGGGCTCACTACATCACAAGTAAGTATAAAATCAACCACAGTGACGTCATGACACATTTTAACTCAATGTATTGCCGTTATCTTTAGATTATGTAAAAAATGAAAAAATACGTGTCCAATATTTTTTAATAATCTTCCCGACGGACAAAAAAATTTTTAGTCTTCATCCCTATTAGGTATCAGACTAAGTTTGAAACTAGCTAGATCAGTAAGGACAGTACCTACTAATTTACTACTCGTATTTAATACACACGCACCTGTAGTAGTTTAACTCATTATTATTACCGTTCTTTTAATAAGTGCTGTGCACACCTGTAAGTGACAAATTCACTCTAGATTTTAAGTTCTATTATTACAATACCCAAAAAATGTAATAGTGAATAAGTCGTTAGAGTGCCACAATTAAATAAATAAATAATCAATCTGCCTAGCCTTTTCCCAACTACACACATCAACACGGTCTAGGGATATTTTTAAAAAAGCGAATTACTATCAATGTGTTAATTATTTATATGACATGTATATATTTAAAAGATACGTTATTTAATATTCTACCATTTTTTAATAATGGTTAAGGTACTTAGATTAAAATTTCAGGATTTTATGGAAAAAAAATGAAGCATAGACGGAAACCGTATATGAATTAACTTTTAATTTGTGAGTAAAAACTGAAAAAAATAGAAAAATCATTTAATTTGTGTTTATAAACTTGAATTTAGTAGTCTGAGAAAGCGCCCATGATGTTCATAACACATCGGCAACGATTCGGCATGCTCAGAACAAGGTTGTCAATGTCTTGCTGCGGAATATTGTCCCATGTCCTTCTGAGGTGCGCAAAAAGTTGATCTTCTGTAGCCAGATTTTCAGGAACTTCCTTCAGAGCTCTTCTTTGCAGCATATCCCACGCATGCTCAATGGGATTTAGATCTGGCGATTGAGCAGGCCAGTCTAAGGCCCTAACATTATGTGTATGTAACCAAGCTGCTACCGTTCTCGCCGTGTGTGCCCGGGCATTGTCGTGCATGAGCAGGAAATCTTGCCCCATTTGTGTTCTGTGGGGCAAGATTACGGGCCCCAGCACCTGTTGGACGTATCATTCTGCCGTCATATTGCCCCGCACCCAAACGAGATCCGTCCGTCCTCCAAGACGAATTCCTGCCCAAACCATAATTGTTCCTCCTTGGTATGGGTGAACTTCCTGAGGGTTCTGGAGACGGCTCCATCGTCCAGGAACTCGCCAAACACGCGTCCTTCGTGAATCTGGATGGAAGCCAAACCTGGATTCATCCGTGAACAGCACATTGGACCATTGCTCACGGCCCCAGTCCACGTGGTTCCGAACCCATTCTAATCGTCGTCCACGATTGCCTCTCCGTAAAGGTGGGACCCGGAGTGGTCTACGAGAGCGTTGATTGCTTTCATGCAGTCGCCTTCTTACAGTTTGGTCACTCACAAGCACTTGGTGTTCCACTCGCAGCCTTTGGACCAATTGAGTCGCCGTTGCATTTGGTTGAGCTCGCGCAGTAATTTGCAAAAATCGGTCTTGTCTGGGGGTAGTGATGCGACTTGGCCCCCGGTGCCTCTCCGCTACTTCACCTGTGGCACGATAGCGTGTCCACAATCTTGAAATTACATTTTGATGGGTCCCTATGGCCTCAGCAACATTACGCTGAACAGATCCAGCTTCCAGCATTCCCACAGCTCGTAACATCTCCGCCCTCGTCAAATGTCGGCGTTGCATGGCTACAATACCTCAATTTTAACTTTATCTTTCGTTTAAAAATGAAAAAAAACTGTAACTAAACGTAATTCGTATTGTTTTCTAAATTTCGCACAAATGAAAATTCCCTCTCCTATACATCAAGACATTTTTATGCCACCGAAACAAAAGAATTTTCAAAAATTTTAATTTGGAATTAGTCTGAGATAAATTACAAACAAATCGGTGTATAAAAGATTCCAATGCGGCCAGTACTTTTCGAGTTATTTAATTGAGTATGAAATATCCCTAGACCGTGTTGATGTGTGTATATTGGGGTCGGCTTCCAGTCTAACCGGATGCAGCTAAATACCAGTATTTTACATGGAGCGACTGCCTATCTGACCTCCACAACCCAGTAACTGGGTAATACGATACCCCTTGGTAAGACTGGTTGTCAGACTTTCAGGCTTCTGACGACCCGTAACGACTGTCAAAGATCCACGAATGACAGCCGGGACCAACGGCTTAACGTGCTTTCCGAGCACGGAGGAGTCTCGTTATGTAAAGATGGTCACCCATCCACGGACCAACCCCGGCAAGCGTAGCTTAACCTGATGGTTCGACCCGTGCGGCAGTTATTACTTAGCCACGAGCTCCACACTGTTCTTTTAATCTAATCTCAATTCACCTATTTTTGATGTGTAACATCTTTCTCCTCGCTATCCTGCAATCTGAAGGAGTGATTTTTCGTGAAAAGGGACGGAAGGGTGTACGCATGTGCCGGCGATACGAACCGCCGGCTTTTGCTGAACGCCACTCCGTTGTTTGGCGACTTTGTGCGTCAAGCCGGGTGCACCGCGGCTTGTCCAACGACACTGTGTGTTGAAGCCATAACAGGAAGCCCGGGAAGCGCGCACTATTTGATTTGACCAATTAGCGCGCGCGGCGCTAGAGTTAGCCGTCAGATGATGATAGAAGATGAGAAATAATAGTGAGAATGACACACATACAACACATGAACAAAGTGTTTTTATTATTATATCAGACTAAGAAAGTGAAACGGACTTGTGTAAAGTGCAATAAATACTATTCTAAGTTTTAAAATAATTATCACGTAAAAAATTAAGTTAAATTAAAATAGCTTAATAGTCTTAAAGGCTAGATTGTAATTGATTAGTAGGAACCTGGTTCCTTCTAATAAAGCATTAAAAAAAGATGATGTTATTTTAACGTTATTTTTCCCGGGATATAAAGTAGCCTATGTTACTCCCTGAAAACTAAGCTTTCTAATGGTAAAAAAAAAATCAAATCGGTCCAGAAGTTTCAGAGCCTATTCAATACAAACAAACAAATCTTTCCTCGTTATAATATTAAGTATAATATACATACATTATTTGAAATAAATACTTTGAGTTAGAGTTTTGAGTTCAAGACCTAAGAAGGACATCTCAGATCTCATAAACACTACTAAGCAAAGATTTCGTACTTATAGCTAACCCAATACTACATCGTAAAAAGAAAAACCACAAAATAAACTATTTCTAAAACCATTATATTGCCTTCTAACAACACTATCTTTATTTCCCCATAATTGCTTCGTTCCTAATATCGGCAGACAATAAGACCGTATCAACGGAACGACATCAATAATAAAATAATATAAAAAGCAACTTACTTCCTAGCGTTATGTTAGGAAAAGGACATATTAATTTCGTTGGTAACCCCTCGAATTATATCTTTCTCTTTCTTGGGAACACAGTTATGTATAGAGCTGTCTCGCTCCCGCCCCCGCGCTTAAGTGTCCGGCCAGATGTTGCCAACATTTTATTGAAAAACTCCCCGAAGCCATATTGCTGCTTGCCTTCAGTGAATTAAGATGTAGCAACGATATAACGTTATTGTACCGTTATTAACGTGTTATTTTCGTTTTTATAGGTTTTTTTCGTGGAAGTTAATTAATTTCGTGATTTTGACGCAATGTTATTTCTTGCGATCAATCAAAATATCGATCTTACTGGGACAAAAAAACAGATCATTTTGTTTTGCACCGAAAATTCGACCAACTTTTACCAATACTAGGTTGGTCGAATTTCCAGTTCAAAACTCTATATGATCAACTTTTAATAAATTTTTTGAGAGCGGTTTTTTACCAGAGACACAAAAAGTTCCATATATGGGAATTTCGACATCTTTTTCTACGTATCTTTGAATTATTTTAAAACAACATGCTGTATTACATTAAGGCCAATCAAATATGTAGCCCTAATATGTCAAAGAATAGATGACCATTTTTATTACAAGTGTTTTAATTAATTTAACTTCGTACTTACCTACTTCCTTTTCTACTAATAGAATCCTAACTAATTTTATAAATGCGAAAGTGAGTTTTTTTGTTTGTTTGTCTCGCTTTCACGCTAAAACGGCTGAACAGATTTAAAATAAATTTGGCACATGGGTAGACCTGGGTTTGCATAGAACATAGGATACTTTTTATCCTGATATTTCCACGGAATTGAAACTTATACGCGTAAAACCGCGGGGTGCAGCTGGTATATTTTAAAACTAACAGACCCGGCAGACGTTGACCCATATAAATTTCAATTCCCATAGAAAAATCAGTTTTAGTTTTTCACGAATTTTCCAATATTTCGTGCAACTTTTCCATTATTTTTTTCTTTTTTAAATTTTTTATTTGGATTACGAAAAGTAAAACAAAAAATAGCCGAATCTGCCCAACCATTCTCAAGTGATGTGCTTATCAACGAACAGATTATATTATACACAAACGCAAAAAAAATAAAAAAAATTGGTCGATAGGTTTAGCGTACCGATTTGGGTACA
Source organism: Xanthia togata (assembly GCA_963853775.1). Classification (NCBI taxonomy): domain Eukaryota; kingdom Metazoa; phylum Arthropoda; class Insecta; order Lepidoptera; family Noctuidae; genus Xanthia; species Xanthia togata. The sequence continues at coordinate 3,408,137 of OY970817.1, read as the reverse complement.
CGACACCACGCTGCGCAACAAGACGGCGACACAGTCCTCACTTCATGTATATTAATTATTTGTTGTTATTATAATAAAACATATGTATGTTTAGGTCAATGTAGGTATAATATCTATGGTCCTGCGTCACCTGAATTAAATGGATTATTATTTTATTTTTATTATACAGGGTGTTCAAGTAATTGCGTGCCATAGCTTAGGGGTAGGTTCAGTATCGATAAACGAAGCCATAAAAAAAAACTTTTTTTTTCTGCTATGGCACGCAATCACTTTAACGCCCTGTATAGACAAGCCGTCGCCGATTGCCAAGCATACGGACTGAGCTCACCGTCACTAGCAATAACAAGGGGTTTTCCAAGAACTTGCCAATATTGGAGACATCATAACATCACCACTCTCAAAACGGTGAAGGAAAACATCGTGAGGAAACCGGCATGTTCTAAAACCAAAAATTCTAAGACATGTGACATCTACCAACCCGTACTGGGCCCGCGTGGTGGATTACAGCCCACTCCCTCTCGCAGGGAGGAGGCCGCAGTCCCGCAGTGGAGACTTGTTCCCCCCGCCTTGACACACGCCTTGTTTCCCCGAAGCATTGGGCAGAGGTGCCTATAGTACACCCACTTTTCGCCAGTTATGTTTAAGTCCCATGTAATAGGGGGCGAGCCTATTGCCATCAACCGGGCACAAATCCGGACTCCGGGATGCTACTGAGAAATTTCAAAACCGACTTCCAAAAATAAAAAAACCAAAGTGAAAAATAACTTTGATTTCGGAAGTCGGTGTCTTCAGCTTTTTATTTTCGTTTTTTGCCACCGACTTCCAAAATCAAAGTTATTTTTCACTTTGGAGTGTGTTTTTTGGAAGTCCGTTTAATTTTTTGTTAAAAAGTTTTTATTTTTCACTTTTTGGTTGAATTTGAATACCACTACCTGCTATTTAAATTACAGTGACAGGAACTATTAGAACATCGTCCACATAGTCACACTAGGTGGGGAAAATACGTATTATTGAAGCTAACTCAAAAACCCCTCATCAGATCTTGACCAAATTTATATGGGACCACATCTAAAGTACGCCCTACCAAACAAAAAAAGAATCATCAAAATCAATTCATAATTAGCGGAGTAATCGCGTAAACAAACATAAAATATTAAAAAAAACATACAACCGAATTGAGAACGTCCTCCTTTTTGTAGTCGGTTGAAAACCCAATAACACTTTGCCTTATTAATCGAATCCAGGACCTCATGCTCAGCGTTAGCGTTTGCGACCACTAGACCAACGAGAACGAGTCATTTGTACTAATTAAGTAATTTGTACACTTATTGGACGATTGACCTCCATTATACATAAGTAAAAAAACTTAACTAAGTACTTCTACTTACGTTCGCTCGGAGCTAAGTAATAGCAGCCGGACGGGTCGATAGAAGGGTAAGCTACTACGCTTACCGAGGTCAGTCCGATGATGAAAGAAAGAAAAAAAATACGTTTATTTGCGGTAAAAAATGACGCAAGCAAAGAAAAAAAAACAAATAAACACGAAAATAACAATTTGGAGGAAAATATGCGTCACATCCACGCAAAACGGCCATCGCTCAGCATAATGCTGGGACCCTAGCGAGACAAAGCCCCAGCGCTGGTTTTCAGCGACAACCTGCGTTGTCGTGATGACGTCGATCGGTGCAGCATATAGAGAAATAACAAAATAAGACAAAAAAAAAAAAAAATACAATTTACAAAATAGTTCTAAATAACTATAATATGTAATATGTAAAGTAAATAATTATGAAATGTTGCCACTTTAAATATTATATTTATAATATTTAAAGTGGCAACATTTCGTAGCGTCGGCGACTCACGCGCCGCAGACTTAATACAATCTCTGCGCGCAACTGTCATAAAACTATTTGTTTGACGTTTTGGCTTATTGGTTACAAGTACTGATTACGTACGATGAGATGATTCATAAAAAAAATCGGAAAAAAAGTGACTAGTTTGTAGATCTTTGACCGTTGTTAAGATTACGAGTACCTACTCAGAACGTTCCTATTGGAGAAATATCTGTATTCGATAGACGATGACTTATCCACGTTTTGATAATTCGCCTAGTGATTTTTTTATTGTATTCGAATGTTATTGTGTTAATTTTTATTTTGATATTTTTTATAATTTATTTTATTTTTATAGATTTAATGAACGTGTTTTTATTTACGAGATGTTTTCAAACACAATGTGATTTTTTCCTGAAATAAATTGAATTGAAATCAGAATCCCGTAAGTCATACAAAAAGTCCTACCGACGGATATCTATAGTTCAGTAACTGGGTTGTGGCCGTTATTACGCAGTCACTCCATGTAAAATACGGGTGTTCAGCTGCATTATGTTAGACTGGAAGCTGACCCATGTTGGGAAAAGACTACACAAATGATGACTTCAGTTCGATATGACCTGGGCGAATCAGTGCCGCTATAACTGACGCTGGCTGGATAACTGGCTGGCTGCACACCACATCATATGCAATATAAGGGCTAACTAATTTGTCTACAGTTGAATGATCTTTGAAAGATATGGTACGACGTAAATAGTAGGTTTACGGGAAGTACTCGTTGCTCACTGTTCAGTAACAGTTTGTATTACTACGTTTTTAAAACAAAAGACATAAACGCGCTCACACACATTGTAATTAAATATCGAGAGTTTTGTTCGGAATGTTTGGGAAAATATCGTGAGTTTTGTTCGGAATGTTTGGGATCATTTCGTGAGTTTTGTTCGGAATGTTTGGGATCATATCGTGAGTTTTGTTCGGAATGTTTGGGATCATTTCGTGAGTTTTGTTCGGAATGTTTGGGATCATATCGTGAGTTTTGTTCGGAATGTTTGGGATCATATCGTGAGTTTTGTTCGGAATGTTTCGGAAAATATTGTGAGTTTCCTTCGTCTATATTTTTTTTCACAATCTATATCAGAAGTCATTTATTCAAAGTAGACTGAGAATCAGCACTATTTGAACGTCAAAATTACATAAGACAGACCCCCAAAAATGCCCTGGAAGTGAACCCTCCGGGAGGGTTGCCAGCATTATGGTTGCGCTAAAGGACAGACAACGGCATTCGATTTAAAACCGTGTTGTTATAAAACACTGTAAAACGAAGTAAAATTGTGTTTTCAGGGGTCTTGTCGCTATAAGTAGTTTCCAACCTCTTAAATTTATTGTGAATATTTGTAAACGTAAACAAGAAATTAAAATGTTTGGATTTTAACTACCTACTTGAGTGATGCTTTTTCGTTTTGTGTTGTTTGTGTCAAAGTTTTTTCTAAATTGATTGTACTAACATAGGTTTTAAGTCATTTTTGTTACTAACATGCTATGGATCTTTGTGTCTGATAATAAATGATTTTTATTTTATTTTATTTTATTTATTTAAAACCAACGCGTATATTAATAAATCTTGCTAAAATATACGTACATCAGATTTTTATTTTCACGGTTTATAATTCTGTATTTGCTAATAAAAACATACATTTCAAATGAGCCCTCCATGAGGGCTCCCGCAATCCCATATGCGACTTAGGTGAACCCTCCAGGAGGGCTCCCGGCACTGAACGTGTTAATTTCGATTTCCTATTTCTTGGTTATCACTAAGACTAAATTCCTAGGTGTTTTTTATAACCGTACCATGTTATAACGTCACCAACTAAAAGATACCTACTCTTACTAAACAAAATATCCTATTTAAAGTTGAAAAAAAAAGTCCAGAACCGTCGGCTATTTCAGAACTTTCAAGGTTAAGAAGTATTCATGATTGGTTTGATGTATCTGCTCATCTCCTAGCCTTTTCCCAACTACATTAGGGTCGGCTTCCAGTCTAACCGGATGCAGCTGAATACCAGTATTTTACATGGAGCGACTGCCTATCTGACCTCCACAACCCAGTAACTGGGTATTACGATACCTCTAGTTAAGACTGGTTGTCAGACTTTCGGGCTTCTGACGACCTGTAACGACTGTCAAAGATCCACGAATGACAGCCGGGACCAACGGCTTAACGTGCTTTCCGAGGCACGGAGGAGTCTCGGTATGTAGATCACCCATCCACGGACCAAACCCGGCAAGCGTAGCTTAACCTGATCGATCGATCCGTGTGGCTGTTATTATCTACTTAGCCACGAGCCCGAATTTATGTCAAAGTGAAACAATTTATTTCAATTAGATACATAAAAGGCGCTATTGAAAGTGAAAATTTACAAAAAAATAGAATTGATTCTGAGTCACCCCTTCTAAAATGTAGTTTTCGTATGGAGAAGAATAGGGAAGAAGTTACTCTTTTAAAATGTTTTCACAATATCTAGTATATATATCTTCTACATAATTTCCCTATTTGGCGCAGCCGTGAGGCACACAAAAACTTTTTTAATATTCTTTTCTTTTTTCTTCTGTTTTTTTCTTTTTTGTGTGAATATTGTGTGCCTTATCCTGAGTCAAATCAATTAATTTTCTTTCTTTTTTTGTAATAAAAACCTTAAATTCAATGATTGCCAATGCACAGCTGCACTGGGCCTAGTAGACGCAGAAAATATTGCACAAAAGTTCCTTTATAACGAAGGTGAGAATTAAAGACACTGCCCACTCCCTCTCGAAGTGAGTCTGTGTACTTTATGTAAACATCAAGGAAGATTTTTTGAAGAATAAGGGGATATAAATCAAATCTGCATTCTATTTGTCACAGACAATTACTGTCGTGGCAGAAAACACCGCTTACTGGCTATTCCAACTTGCCGTACTGTCGCACACTCCAAGTCACCTATTCCTTGGACATTAGCAGCTATTAACGCTCTCCTGAACTCAAACACAGATCTTGATATGTTTGCGAATGAATGGAAGATGATACTGTCAGAAGGTCTGAATTTTTATGAGAAGAAAACTTGTGTTATTTAAATTATATTATGTTTAAATAGTGTAATTGGCCTCGGCCGTTCTATTTTAATAAATAATTTTGAACGTACTTCCCACTCATAGTTACTAAAGTACGGCCATTTAAAGGTAACATTTGACAATTCATCAAAATTCAACAACGTAACCTTGTAACGGCGGGCATAAAATAATACATTTTTTCGTTTTGTTAGAACTGCACAATTGCTTAATTTTTTTCAATTACGATTACATATTTTTTATTGTAATAATGACCGATACGAGTAATTTTACGATTTGCTTTCACTAAACTGACAGACGTCAAATGTTACCTATTAAAATGGCCTGACTTTAATAACCACAAACTCTCATACAGGACATGCACATACACATAATACCCTCAAACATTCACACACTACACTACTCACACAATACTACAATAAAATCACCTTACTTTACACTTCACAAATATAAGCACCTTTTATTGTATTAGTTTTACCTCTCTATCTAAACTGTTTGTCTAATATGTATTAAATGTATCAAAACGCCCCTAAATGTTATAAATGTTCAAAGGGGTGTGAGCCTGGAGATCTGTCATTCAGGTCCCGAACCTAGTTCAGACTCCAGCTCTCAAGAAGGGTTAGCTTAATTAAGGCAAAATTGTATAAAATTAAATACAAATTACTATAACAATGTACCTTGGTGAGAGAAATAAACTATATATTATATTATATATATTATATTTAAAATAAATAAATAGGTTTTATGGCTTTCGTTATTTTTTCTTTCTGTCATTTTGTCTATTCTTCCGTTCACAGCATATTTATACATATCTGGCGAAATAATAATAAATAAAATAAATAAGTTTGTATGGCTTTCGTTATTTTTACCGATTGGTAATCCCATCAGCACACGTAACATGACAACCATAGAAACGAGTTTTCTACGTGTTTTGTTGACGGAAGAATAGACAAAATGACAGATTGTGATTTTTTATCTGTCATTTTGTCTATTCTTCCGTTCACGGCATATTTATACTTAACTGGCGAAATGTGGGTGTACTATAGGATGTCATGGTATACTTATAATGAGTTTGTTGTTTTTGTTTATTTGAACGCGCTAATCTCTAGATCTACCAGTCGGATTTAAACAATTATTTTTACATTTGATAGCCCAATTCTTGAGGAAGGATAAAATCCTTACAAGCTGAGCAAAAAGAAAAAAAGTAAAAAAGTAACGCTAAGTGAAAATGAAGTAAAAAGCAGGTGATGCGATGCGACTGGGTGGGTCGGGGGAGACAAGAAATTTGACGCGGACGAAATTGCGGACGGAACCTAGTAGTAAGGTAAACATTTTTTAATTATGTAACTATAGTACTAGTACCTACTATGAAAAAAAATACCCATGAGCTTAGCAAAAAAAAAAAAAAAAAAAATTTTTTCACATTTTCGTGTTTGCCCATAGTCTGAACTGATGGTAAGCGATTACGTGGTCCATGATACTGTACTTACGTTTGCCCAGAAGTAATACTCGAAAGAAGACATGAAATAAGTAAGTATGATGAGTTTGAAGTGCACGGGTTCTCGCTTTGACTTGAAAATTAGTAGAGCGTTCATTATAAAAGTTGGCAACGTCGCAAATATTTACCTGTTTTGATTAATTTGGCAATATTACTGTATGGAAATATGAAATATCGCTAACTAGTTTTTTTTTTTCTTTTCTTTTTATGTTTGTTTATGTTTTTTGTCCAGTGTATTAAATGTATTATATTATATAATTTTGCATGCCGTAAGGCAAAATTTATCAGGACTTTTAACAAAATAACAATAATAACTATACCTACATTATTGGCAAATAAATGATTTCTAATTTCTAAAGTGAACTAGATTAATAATGAAACACTGAATTTGATGTTGTAACCGTTTTGGATGTAAAAAAGGCATTTGGAAAGTTTCCAAATACATTTGTAAGATCTTAAACTAAATATTCGGTGTTACGGTATTAATAATTGCATTTCATAATCAATATTTTAGTTCACTAGTTAGCCATATTTCATATTTCCATACAGTAATATTGCCTAATTAATCAAAGCAGTGAAATATTTGACATCTGTTTGGGACGTTGCCTACTTTCAAAATAAACGCTCTTAAGCCTCCGGATGATTAAGTAAAATAAAGCTTACATAATAGCATTATCATTATATGGTTAGTCCAAACAAAATATAAAAGAACCTTTACTCATTTTCCATATTGAGAAACCCACTTCCGCAATTGAATATTCAGTTAAATCATATTTTTTCCTTAATTTCTTTTAATTTTTATTCGCTCACGACACAAAATATTTTCTAATAAATGTAAGATTTCTCCACCGGCATAGGGTTCAAAGCTACCGGCGGCGGCGGCAATCAGGGATCTACAGAGAGAACCTCCTATCAAGATGGAGTAATTATATCCAAGAGTACCGCTTTCCGTAACAGTTCCTTGGCCCACTCGAAAGCCTCATTATCACTCATCCGGCTCGAAGGACCACATACGTTCATATGTAAATAAACTAATTTATTGAACTAGTTATGCACGTTGTGCTCGTTCTAAACGGAAAATCAAGAAAGAAACAAAACAAAAAAATAATATTGCATCTTAAACAACAAAATTGAGAAGTAAGGTCCTGACGATTGAGGTCCTTTCAGTACTTTTATTTCATATTTTTTGGATATGCTTAAGTACCCATTATTTTATATAATGGTTATTTTATAACATTTTAAGACTTCAAATGAATATGTTCCTATTAAATTGGCAAGCATGAAGCAGACAAATACCTATTATACTTCCTCAGAGTGCTACCAAATTAGATCCTAAGTGGTTGCTTAAAATCTGAAGCCATAATTAATCAATACTGGCATAATCTTTACAAAAATGATGAATAATAAGTAAAAAATCAAATACACTAGTAGCGCCTCTAGCGGCGAATTCAAGCGTGATAATCATCATTGCTTAACCAATGCCCTAGATACCCTATACTCTTAGATCATTGGCTGTAAATAAATAAGAGAGTTACATATTTGCCCACTAACACGTCCCACAATTAAAAAAAATAAAAATCTGCAGTGTCCTTGTTAAGTTCATACAACATCAATCGAAATTAATTAAAAAAGAACAAAAATAAGACTCACCATTCACGTTGCTACTTTTCAAACTATCTTCACCCAAAATTGCACTAACACTGAACTTCAATAAGGGCTTTTTTTGTTCGGTATACTCCTCACAGGACCTCACCAACTCATCCGTGTACCCCTTCCCTTCATGTTTGTCCGCCTCATCCCCTGAATTTTCATGATAATTGAGGTTAAACCTTTTTTCTAGTTCCTCTAGTCTTCTGATCCCAGACTTTTTGCAAGAAAAGGGGGGACAGTCGTATGATCCACAGCTTTGACAGCGCCGAATCAAATTTGGAACGTTCAAAACTTCCTTTTCGGTTGGTCGGCCTTCTTCGTTCCGTGGATAGTATTCATTATTGTAATAAACCTCATTTTTGACGTAATCATCGTCTCTGCTTTTGGAATCGTCGTCTTCTATTTTTGAATCCTCAATCGATTCTTCGTGTCTCTCTTCGTCACATTCCGCGAGTTTAGATTCGTCCATATCGGGCGTATTTTCCCGGGATCTTTCGTAATTTTGACGAACGTAATTTTCTATCTGCTGGTTGATATATTGATTGTGTAACTCTGTTTTCTGCTGGTGCAAGATATTGTCAACTAGAAAGGGTGACGTCATATTAAATGGTCCCGCGCTTGACTTGTTATAGCAAAAGTTTTGAATCGTTTTCAACATAATGTTGTGGTCTAATTGTTTCCCAAACGTATTCAGTTTCAACTGTCCATTCTTAAAATCTGTTGGGTACATAATACGTTTTGAATAAAACTTTTTAATTTACAATATTATTGGCACAATAAACAAACAAAAAATAAAATAAAAACAAATACGGCTCATCACTATCACTAAAGTTCGATTTCAAAAATTCAAAATTCGCGCTCGGTTACGCGTCAAAAAAAGTCATACGCGTCTCCCTCGTTCGACGTTTGAACAACGACTGGGGTTTAAGGGAGTGGTTCTTCAGAAAGGGGCGTGTATCCGAACACGGGGTGGCTTTTTAGCGCGCTTTTGTTACAGCCACCATCTTTGTTTGACCTCCGTATACCTTTTTGAATTTAGAACCAAGAGTTCAGGTTTTGTTTGTCGTTTTATCGACTTACAAACTTACGTAAACCAACAAGCCGGTCTAAAATATCTCTTATTTTAACCTTCACAAAGGCTTGTTCATATTTTTCGCGTATAAAAATTAAAATAGCCTGACAAATAGGTATGTGTGTTGTATTCATAAGTGAGTAAAAAGGGGTTTCTGGAGTTGTTTTTCATGGAGTTAGTTTCTGCCTTCGGTCCCGCCCGCGTTTTATTGTAACAAAACCCGTTCACGATTGATACAAAGCGGTAAATGTTGCTTTGATAATATTAAATCGGCGCCATATTGTTTTTTTGTGAGATATTGTTTTATTTTTGGGATTACCTAGAGATAGGATTGATGTAGTTGCGACGATTGTAATTATATAAAAAAGCGGGGGAAATAATCATAGAGCATCAAAAAATTCGTCCGCATCGCTGTCAACGGGAAATGTGCCAAAAATGCTGGCAGCATTGCCACGTTGTATGGCAATTAGGCAGAAAAATGGAAGCCGACGTCAACATACTATAGTTTGGAAAAGGCTATGCAGATTTATTGACTGAATATTAACTCCTCCCCTAATAACACCCTTTAGTCTGTAATACTGGACAATCGAGATTATTATCCGTTTGACTAGCGATACGCCTGGACGCCTTTGTCAGTATTTGATAGGCAGATGATGCTGGAAATTCAGCCAGAAAGCCATCGTCTAGCACAACCTAGTTCAATATTCAATCAGATCCCTTGGCATAGAAGAGAATTGATCTTAGTCCAACCTACTTTAGATATTTATCTATCAATATACAATACATACAATTAAATAAATTTGAAATGTCTGTTTGTAATGTCAAAATAACAACTTTTTACTAAATGCTTATGAAAGTATATAAGGTAGAAATAATAAAAATTAAAAAAATGTCTGTCTGATTGTTCCGGCTAATCTCCGAAACGGCTGCACCGATTTTAACGAGTCTCACAGGCATATAGCTGATGTTATACATAACAGTGACTAAGTAGAAAAAATGCGTATTATTGAAGCGAACTTAAAAGAGGTTATTTTAAATTAGCTTGAATAATCCGTTAATAAAATTTATTTGAAACCACTGCGCAAACTTCCTCTACCAAAAGAAAAATTATTTACAAAATCGGAACATAATTGACAAAAAAAATATATTTAAAAAAAAACTTTTTAAGAAGGCGGATAAAAAACAGTAACATTGACGTTGCAAAAATATTATCATTTTAATTTTTTTTAAACTAACCTTTTTCATCATCATACCTATTATTATCTATTATCATATCAGTATAATTATATAATATCATAATCATGGTATAATTTTTTCAACCACATTTTCCCTCTATGATAGAACTTTTATAACTACCTCGTAAATATAAAATGGAGAACGCTCGTACAACAACAGCAAATAAAACCCAATCAATTGAAACTCCAAGCTTGCAATAACAGTATTCCCAATTAATATTGTCGATAGCCAACCTGCCGCTTTCACACCCCGAACCCCACCCCCAGTCGCAACAGCTGATACTTACTCTCTCAATTTCCTCTTATATCCTAAAAGAATACGACAATAACAACCATAGCGCCATACAAATTATAATAGACCTCCAACATTCAAATGCGCAAATTGACAAAATTTTTCATTGAAAATCATGTCAATTCGCAAACATCCAGAGGTCTTGCTCTCCCGAGATTCGACCACCGACTGAGCGTAAAAGAAGAACGATGTTCTAAAGAAAAAATCGTTCCAATTTCAAAATTGGCCCCGCCCCTCATTGTTATTGGCTGTTTGGGAGTCTATAACCGCTTTTGTTTGATACAATTGATTTTGGACTTTATTTTTCAGGTAGAAAAGTTGATTTTTAGTTAAGATTTTTTTGAATAAAAAAACATCACATGAATTTTACTTCTTCAAGCTAAATATTAGATTTAATGAGGTAAGTCAGAACAGTTGGTTATTGCGGCGAAAGAAGCTCGTAAAAGATTGGATATAGGTTACAGAATGGGAAAGCAATCTTTTAAAAAAGATTAGTTTTTGTTTACGCTGTTACTTTGTTAAGGGGGTAGCAGCATTAGTAGTTATTATGGAAATTAGTTTCCTGGATTATAAATTTAGTCGTTTTCGTGGGAGGTTTTATTCTTTTTTATTACGTATTATTTTTAGGGTTCCGTACCCAAAGGGTGAAACGGGACCCTGTTACTAAGACTGCTGTCCGTCTGTCTGTCTGTCCGTCTGTCACCAGGCTGTATCTCATGAACCGTGATAGTTAGACAGTTGAAATTATCACAGATGATGTATTTCTGTTGCCGCTTTAACAACAAATACAGAATAAAATAAATATTTAAGATAACATATCTACAACAACAAAACCCTTGCCAGTTCTTCTCCATAGGAACCTACGCTTTGCAATGGGCAACTAGCTTCATATTTTTGACTGACCGACCCCTTGACAATTCAAAAGTGCCTGTAAATGGTTTAATTGAAATAAATGCTTTGAGTTTGAATACAAAAATACAGATCCATACAACAGACATGATGTTTTTGCCGTTTTTATAGAACGGAACCCTTCGTGCACGAGTGCGACTCGCACTTGGCCGGTTTTATTATTATGAAATGGGCCTTCTCTTGACCTCGACCTTGCCGGATGGAAAACGATGGATGAAGTCTACGATGAAACGAGCGTGCCCAGAAGATGCTTGTTCACTCTCGCTTGAAGCCTAACAGGTTATACGTGGAGGTACCATCGAAGAAGTTCATATCTATACACCGTAAGGACTATTTCTGCTTGCAGCGCTCGGCCGCTATAGAACCGGGGTGGTAACAGATATGGTCATCGTGTTCACGGGATTTTGTTTTCAAACTGCTTAGATATGAAGTTCTTCGATAGAAAATACATTGATGCTGGCAAACAGTCTGGTGAGAGAAATTGGTGTTGCTTAGGTATAAATATTCTGTCTAATACCTAGATCGAGTTAACGTTCTCAGGATTTCTCCGAAAAAAGAATTGTTTTGAATTTTTCGTCGGTTACTAAAAAAAACTGCCGTTTCATAGAAATGATTGTATTGTATTTGTGGTGGCTTTACTAAGAGAATTTTATGTCTGGAATTCTACTAATTTTGTTTTTTCAATGTCAACACGTTAATTATTAGATTCCAGACATTCCATTTAGTATTTCATTGTTAGTGTTAGTTTCTAGGGCATTCCTATTTGAAGTTGTTATTGTCATTATGTTTTAGGCTCTTGCAAAGGTCATTTATGTATAGATATATTATAAATAGTGGTGGCCCTAATACGCTTCCCTGAGGATCACCACAACTCCTATATATTTTTAACTCTGTTCTATGTTTTATTTTTGTCACCTAAAACCGGTCAAAACGTCATTTATATACCTATAGGTATTATACCTATACTGCCCTGCTAAACATTTTTGTTTTTTTCATAACATTCAATAGCTATAACAATTTCTCATTTAATGGTATAGGTAAGCCAAATACCTCTGTCTAAGTTAAAACATTAAAAAAAAACACTCAGAAGTTTTTTTAAATTTTTATGTTCCCTTAGATTACAATTTACAAAAAGACAATTTTCTCAAAACTTAGGTACTCCCATTGAGATAGCGCCTTTCGGCTTAGGAGGGCAGTATAAATAGTGGTGGCCCTAATAGGCTTCCCTGAGGAACACCACAACTAAGATCATTCACTTTTTATTTTGTTATTAGTGTTTCACAAACTGTGTCCAAATAAATATTATTCTTTCTTTCTTTTATTATCAACTCTGAACTAGGTATATGTTTTTTTTTGGTGTTATTGTCACCTAAAACCGGTCAAAAATCAGCTAATGATTCTGAACCTTCCAAAATTTTTTTGGAAGGTTCAGAATCATTAGCTGAATTCATGGTTACAATTCGTGCGACGTTGTCCTTGCCACCGTGTTTATGATTTCATGATTTCTCCTGTGTCTCACCAGTTAAAATCATTCAGTTATATACAGGGTGATTGGAAGATGGGTGCAAAGCTTTAAGGCGAAGATAGTACAGACAATTTAGAACCATTTACCATTTTTTTTTAATAAGTTTTAAAAAACGTATTGATACAAATTTTCTGAACTTTAAATGTCTGTAAAAAAATTCTAATGTTCACAGAAGCCTAAAAAATGTTTTGCTTGATTGCTTACACATTACTTTGATTAAATACCTAAATAAAGAATGAACTCATATTATCATTCAATTTTGCCATAATAGGGATGATGACTAAAAAAATGTTTTTTGTCCGTAATGTAGATTATGAAAAATAACGTACACGTATTTTTTCTTTTTTTACGTGTTCAAAAGATTACGGCGATACATTGAGTTATAATGTGCCATGACGTCACTTGTATGTAGATTTTATCCATACTTGTGACGTATCAACCCCCACTCTCCAACTTTAATGCGTTGTATCTAAGTAATTTTTTATTAATATGATAAAGCAAAAAATACGTGTCTAATATTTTTTTATTATCTGACTGACGGACTAAATAGAATTTCTTTTTTTTTGACCTAGGCATCATCCCTATTATGCAGTTTATATAAAATTTTGGGAATTTCCGAAAAAAAAAACAAATATTAGGTTAAAAAAATTGGTAAGACTTCGTCTGAGACAACCATGGCTTAAATGGTTCCAAATGGTCTGTACTATCTTCGCCTTAAAGCTTTGCACCCATCTTCCAATCACCCTGTATAACGTATCTACTAAGTAGTTTAACAATCAGTGTTACAGCATGAACCGCATGTAACTGACAAGTTACTCTGCCAACACATCGGTTCCTGACGTCCAACACAATGGGACGCGACCCTTAAGCGTGACTTATAAAATGCAACGTGTGGAGACAAAACAGCTGACGTTGATAGTTGTTTCATTACAAGTAGTGAGCAGTCGTGGCCCAGTAGAAACGACCGCGACAGACACTTTGCTTTCAGAATCAGAATCAGAACTTTATTTGCTATGAATGTAGGTACAGGTATAAGCTGTACATAAATTAATAAGATCGGCTACAGTCTACCTTATGGCGTGCAAATTATTACATTAATTAAAATATCAATACATACAAAACAATTTCAACTAAACAAAACAGAAATTATAGGGAAGTCAATTAATAATATTATAGTCAGCTAGATAAGTCTTACAGTGTCAAATTGCAATTAATTATAACAATCATAATCTGGACAAATTCATATCATTTAGAAAGTCTTTCACAGTGTCACACATTTGCCTAAAAGAAGTACCTACAGTTACCTTAAATTTATACATGTTTACAGACAAATCCTTTTAACCGTGAGGTATTTTCTCGTATAAATGACAGGTCCCATTGTCATAATACTTTTCCTTAAGAGTGCTGTTTTGTAATGACCCGAATGTAGCAAGTTCTTGTATTGGGATCTCAAGGGCCCATTTCGTGGTCTTTGTGTAAATTATTTCATCATCACTGCTTTCAAAACGGTGAAGGAAAACATCGTGAGGAAACCGAACTCCTAGAGCTAAAAAATCGAAGACGTGTGATAACTGCCAACCCGCACTGGGTCCGCGTGGTGGTCTGTGGGAACATTATAGGCAGTACGCTAATTACGTAATACATGATCAATCGGAATTTGAATCGTATTGAAACAAATTGCTAATCCATTGCTTCATAAGTTCGAAAAAAAAAACTGCTCAACAACGTAAATAACGCAATTAATGTTGTTGAACTGTCAGAATGTAACAAATTCGTCGTAGTTAATCGTTAACGAAAATGTGTTGCGTATAATTAGATAGCTGTTTATGATAAGTCAAGTAAATGATGATAATATGGCTAGGGATGAAGTGAACTCTAGCTATTAAAGATGTATGGAAGAAAAAGGCGTAGGTAAATTAAAATCAGTTTAAGATTATGAAGAGCAATTGTAAATCCAACGCGGGGAGACAAAACAGCTGACGATGAAATTTGTTAAACAGTTCGCTGGAAGACGGGGCTCATGGTTTAGTAACAACATCCGCACGGGTCAGTCTTCAAGGTTAAGCAACGCTTGCAGAGGTCGGTCCGTGTTTAGGAGGCATGAGGAACAGGGTGTAAAGTTCACTCATCCACCATAGACAAGGGAGGATCCTCCGACCAGACGGGTGTTGTGTCTGGCGGATAGTCTTATATATGTCGTTCGCACGGTAAACTCTAATTGCGCGATGCAGGATTTGTGTGACGTCATGTCTTTGATGCGTAGTTTGTATGTGGCGGTGTAACCGCTACACTACACGTGGATGGGTGATCACCTTTCACATACCGAGATCCCTCCATGTCGTGGAGCCGTTGGTCCCGGCTGTCAATCGAAGATCTTTGACAGTCGTTACGGGTAGTTATCTAGAAGCCAAAAAGTTGACAAGTCTTACCAAAGAGTTCGCCTTTAGCAAGCGTGGTGGTCATTGATCAATGCTCATGCCTTCTGTGTATGAGAAGAGGCCTCTGCCCTTCAGAAGGGCAATAATAGGCTGGTAACATTAATAATATCAAAACTATAAAAAATGGCTTTCAAAGCGTTGTTTTGACATTTACCCTTTGCCAACAGACAACTGTCCGTATCGAATTGATGTAATTGCGTAAATATTGCGCAGATTTGAATACAGTATAACAGGGGGTTGATATTCAATGTATTATACACGCTTGCATTGTTAACGGGGTGAGCTGCTTGCTCTGTATTAACTGATGTGATAAAAGTAAAGAAAAACCGACTTCCAAAAAAAAAAACACTACAAAGTAAAAAATATCTTTGATTTCGAAAGTCGGTGGCAAAAAAAAACAAAATAAAAAAACCAAAGACACCGACTTCCGAAATCAAAGTTATTTTTTACTTTGTAGTGTTTTTTTTTTGGAAGTCGGTTTTATTTTTTGTGAAAAAGTTTTTATTTTTCACTTTTTAGTTGTGGTACCTACACAAAACCCCCACAAAAATCCCTGCCTGTAATGTAAATTACCCCTGCTATGTAAATTACAGTGACAGGAACTATTAGAATATCATCCACATATAAACTAGGTGGGAAAAATACGTATTATTGAAGCTAACTCAAAAACCGCTCATCAGATCCTGACCAAATTTATATGGGACCATTTCTGAAGTATATATTTCCCAAACAAAAAAAATAATCATCGAAATCAATTCATAATTGGCGGAGTAATCGAGTAACAAACATACAAAAAAAAAAAATACAACCGAATTGAGAATCTCCTCCTTTTTTAAGTCGGTTGAAAATAGAATCAACTAACGCGCAATTCGCACCACCACTACTAACCGATCAAACTCAGACTCAAAACTCAAAGCATTTATTTCAATTAAACCATTTACGGGCACTCTAGAATTGTCAAAGAGTCAGTCAGTTAGTCAGAAAGTTGAAGCTAGTTGCCCATTCCAAAACGTAGATCTCTATGGAGAAGAACGGGCAAGAAACTCCACGGACACTCTTTTAAGCAATGATATTAAGTATATGTAAAAAGAGGTACCTAGATAGGTTATAAACGTTCCGCAAGTGGCACGTCAAAAGTTGGCTAATTAGCCACATTTTCTTCGTTTTGTCTCTTTTTCGCTCCCGATAATTACGACATGCCATCCTACTTCCACGTGTCATATAATAGTGTGACATAGTGCCGTTTTTGAAGATAGAATGTTAGGTAGGTAACCTATCTACGTCTTTTTACTTCTAATATCATTGCTTTTAAGTCATAATATTGTCACAAAATATTGGTTAGGTACCTACATAATTCATGTTGAAATTATACAAGAATTTATTTATTTGGAGTACACTCTTTTAAATATAGATATTACAAAATCCAGGGTATATTATTCTTTGTGAGAACAATGTACCAAAAAAAAAAAGCCAGAGATGATCAGTCACATCTGACGGCGCCCGTTCACGAACATGACATCCAGCTCAACCATTTTGTAGGGAACCGAATGATCCAACACACTCGCCACCATCAGCGAGACATTTAAGTGAGCATGACATAGGTAGGTAGGTACTCAAAATGTTTCTAAATTATACAAAACTATAATTTGCTATTTCCGTATATTATATTATAAAGAACTAACTCGAGGCACGTGATCCAGGGTTCGATTCCCAGGTCGGGCAACGTGACAATCGTAGCCAGAATCCGGCAGTTGGGACTCGAGGTGGCCTTGCACAAGTCCGAGGCCATGTGTTTTCATGGTCCTCGGAATGCGCCACCGTCGGGTTCCCAAATAACGGTAGGAGGGGTTCACATCGGCGTCGAGTCGACGATGAAGTACTTGGGACTCGTCCTCGACAGTCGGTGGAACTTCGTGGAGCATTTCCGACGTTTGGCTCCCAGACTGGACCGGGCCGGGGCTGCCTTGAAGCGGCTCCTGCCCAATCTAGGGGGTCCAAACGCCTCCTGCCGGAGGCTATACGCGGGGATCGTGCGGTCCATGGCCCTGTACGGGGCACCGGTGTGGGCGCATTCGTTGAGGCGGCGGCCTGCCCGCCGGTTGAACGCGTCCCAGAGGGTCATGGCCACCCGGCTGGTCCGGGGATACCGCACGGTCTCCGGTGAGGCGGCGAGCCTCCTTGCCGGATTGCCGCCATGGGATCTGGAGGCAAAAGTCCTCGCGCATATTTGGGAGTGGCGCGGGGAGGCGAAACGCCGGGGCTTGACTCCGATGCCGCGAGAAATCGCGGCACAGCGGACAGAGCTCCGACGGGATCTCATGGCGGCATGGAGAGTGCGATTGTCGCAACCCAGTGCTGGGCACGCCACTATTGCGGCGATAAGTCCCCTCTTTGAGGAGTGGCTGGAGAGGCGCCACGGCGTCCTCACCTTCCGCCTGACGCAGGTCCTCACCGGACACGGCTGTTTCGGGAGGTACCTGTTTCGGATAAGGCGGGAGGAAACGCCCGGGTGTCATCACTGCGTGGATCGCCCGGAGGACACGGTGGAGCATACGGTGGAGGTATGCCCGGCTTGGGCAGAGCACCGCCGTGTCCTCGTGGAGGCGATCGGTGGCGGGGATCTCTCGCGTCCGGCCCTGGTCCAGGCCATGGTACGGAGCGAGAGGGCATGGGAGGCCGTCACCTCCTTCTGCGAAGCAGTAATGCTCGCAAAGGAGGAGGCGGAACGCGTGAGGGAGAGGCAAATTTCGCGCCCTCACGCCCCTAGCCGCCGCAGGAGGAGACGCCCTGGGCGTCGGGAATCGATTGCCGATTCCCGGCCACCGTAGGCGCGGGCTTGCGGACGGTGAGCAATGGGTAGCTCGCCGTCCGGTAAGGACCAGGCCCGGGTCGACGGCGCGTTGTGTTCCACGCGCGCCTCAAAGAGATGTCAGCAAGTGAAGGGGTCCGATGAGACCATTGCCTGCCGGGGTTGCGGGATTAGTCCGAAAGGGATACCGTGGCCCCCTGGCATTGCACAGGCAACAGAAGGAACACGGGTGGGTTTTAGTCAGTAAGAGTCTGACACGCCCTCCCGCTCCACCCAGAGCGGGAGACGTCATTTGATGATTTCCCACCCAAAAAAAAAAAAAAAAAAAAAGGTCGGGCAACGTGTTATTGGGTTTTTCCACTAGGGATTTCTCAGTAGCAGCCCGGTGTCTGGATTTGTGCCCGGTTGATAGCAATAGGCTCGCAACCTATTTCATGGGACTTAAACATAACTGGTGAAACGTTGGTGTAGTAGGTACAGGTAGGTACACCTCTGCGGCCCTGTATGGGGCCCCGATCTGGGCGGCTGACCTGACGGCCGGCAGCATCGCTGTTCTGCGAAAACCACAGCGAGCGATGGCCGTCAGAGTCATCAGGGGGTATCGCACGATCTCCTACGAGGCGGCTTGTGTACTGGCCGGATCCCCGCCCTGGGACCTCGAGGCGAAGGTACTCGCGTCACTGTATCGGTGGCGCGAGGACTCGAGGGCGCGAGGCGAGCGGCTGACGCGGCGACATTTGGAGCTGCGTCGGTCACAGCTTCACGCAGTTCTGGTGGCGGAATGGCGGGACAGGCTTTCACGCCCAACCGCCGGCCCCGCCACCATCGGGGCGGTCCGGCTAGTGCTCGAGCGCTGGCTCGGGAGGAGGCACGGCTCCCTGTCGTTTCGGGTGACGCAGGTGCTCTCGGGGCATGGTTGCTTCGGGAAGTACCTGTGTCGCATAAACAGGGAGCCGGACGCTCGATGTCACCACTGCGTCGACTGTCGAGAGGACACGGCTCGGCACACGCTGGCAGAGTGTGTTGCTTGGGAGGAGCCGCGCCGTGCCCTCATCTCAGGTGTCGGCAGTGACCTGTCGCTGCCGGCCGTTGTCGACTCGATGGTCGGCAGTGAGGAGTCCTGGGACGCGGTGGTATCCTTCTGCGAAACAGTCATTTCGCAGAAGGAGGCTGCGGAAAGGGAGCGGGAGATTGCTTCTGCTAACCCGATCCGCAGCAGACGCACCGGGCGTCGGCGGAGGGCGGATAACGCCCTCTTCCAGCCCCCCTAAATGGGTCCAGGGGCGACGGATCTGGGGAAATCCATCGCCCCCTACTCCTTAGGACCCGAGATGGCGGCGCGTAGTGTTCCACGCGCGCCTCTCTATGATGTAAGGGGGGAGTTTAACACCTCACTCCCCCCAAACTCGAGGTGGCCCGCAGAGGCGAGCCGGCACCAGCCGGGGATCGCGGAAGTCGCATTAGATCCCGTGATCTCCGGCGCAAGTGTGAGACGGAACACCGGGGTGGTTTTAGTCAGTAAGAGTCTGACAGACCCCTCCGCCCTCCCCAGGGCTGAGGACATCCATGAGGATTTACCCCCGTAATCAAAAAAAAAAAAAAAAAGGTACACCTCTGCCCAACCCTTCGAGGTTAGAGGCGTGATGTTGTGTTTTTAAAGAACTCTTCAACACGGAAAAGGTAAACATCGAGGCGAAACCGGCATGTCTTATACCGAAAAATTCGGAGACACATGTGACATCCACCAACCCGCACACACCGTGGTGGATTGCGGCCCACGCCCTCTCACACAGAGGAGGCCACTGCTAAGACATATCTTAGCTGTGGGAACAATAGAGGCTGATGATGTTATGTCATGCAGCTATTAAATTAAAAGTCGCTATTCGTGTCTGTCTTTGTGACCGCGTTGTTCTTTTAAACCAAGGCTGCTCAACCCCAGGCCCGTGGGCCACGACGTGGCCTGCCAACGAATTTGAATTGGCCCGCCAAAAGCTAGCAGCTGCCTAGTCTTTTGAGAACAATTTAGGCCTCCTTCAAACCAGGTCTTAAAAATATTTTTCTTCATATGAAATTTCTGAATGTTTTTCTAATTCGCAATCAGACAACAATAAAACATTTTCACATTTGATTTGCTCATCGACTAAAGAATTGTCGCCAAATATTAGTAAAAAAACCTCTTGTTATTTAACAGTAAAGTTTTTTCTTACATTATTCAAACTATGAGTAACTTAAAGTTGTGTTTAATTTTAATAGCTAGGTATCCACCATTATTGTAGGCAAGTTTTATTAACTAGATGGCCCACACCGGCTGACATGGAATCAAAATTATGGCCCGCCATCAAAATCGGTTGGGCAGCCTTGTTTTAAACTATCATCAATTAGAGAATTTATTCCGGAATGTTTGTCTATAGGTAATACATTAATATTAAACTTACATTCTATTATTTTAAAGAAATCTCGATATTTTGTCAAGTCGTAAAAACCGTGCGAAGCATGGCGCTAGTGCAAAAATAATTAAATCTTTCAATGGTTGAGAGATTGGCTTCTGCGCTACGGATCATAACGTTCAATAATTCTCGGTGTGTGGGTCATGTCCTGAACATTCAGCTAAGCTTACTTATGTAGTTTATTTGTGAAAATAGACTACCTACTCAAACCAGCCTATCTCACAATAAATATAGTATCAAACAATAAATAAAGCTCATGAAACTAATATAAATTTTATTGAACGGATGCCATTGACACGGATTTTGGCGGCAAACGGCACGCGTCGCCATCTTTTGTCAGATTCGTCGCGCTTCCGTATAATTTGACATGGCGAATTAGTATTGCCATAATTATATTATATTTTTGTATTTATTACGATTTAGAAAGACTAATGGCGGATTTAACGCTTTGGTTTATTATTTAAATGTGTTATGGCAATTTTGGGTGGATTTAAAACCGGTTTTGCGGTGATATATTAAATGGGAATATTTTAATGGGGAGGTCAAACGTTTTTGTAACTATCTCTATAAATCAGATTAAATCTTAGTTTTCAACAATAAACAGCTACAAACCTCTCATAGGTTCGCCTATATAGGTTGCAATATACTAAGTACAGTCAAACGATTAATGAATGCATACAAAATATTGTAAACATTTTAAGAGAGTAAGAGAGGAACGGTGGAGTTTCTTGTCCATTCTTCTCCATGCGAAAACTACCTTTTGGAAGGGGCGACTAGAATCTAGTCTATTTTTTAGGGTTCCGTTCCTCAAAAGAGAAAACACGAAACCTTTATAGGATCACTTAGAAAACCGAGAATCACGCATAATCTATCAAGCGTATTTTTCATCAATAAACAGTTATTAGAGTGTTTTATACGAGAAAAATCTAAAAATATATTATTGAGATAGCTTAGGCAAAAAGCAGTCTGAAAACGTTAGTTTTAGTTCATAAAATAGCAAACTTAATTTTAAAATTCAATTCAAAAGTTTCAGCTTTTTAATCTGTTTTATAACACCTATAGTAGTCGCCATGTTATTACGTCATACGGCTATGTAAACTTAGAAAGTGGTAACTGTCAACTATCAGCGTACCTTTAATCTATAAATTGGTTTACACAGCCAACTGACGTCATGACTACAGAGCAATATGGCGTCCACTGCGTCCAGCGTTTTCGTCAAATTACGCGCAAAATTAGAAAATGCAAAATTTGGCACTTAACGATTTAATAAAAAAAATGTGAATTTTTTAGTGGTTCATTAGCACTATAGAATCTAATTGAGACACTTTTCAAAAATGGGTGTAATACCCTATTAAATAATTGATCTTTTAGTATACGTGTTATATTAAAATACCTTTTGTTTTATAGATCGCTAAGCGATAAGACCACCTATGTAAAATTTCTAAATTAATGTCTGTAATTTTGATGGTGCCCAACAAGCAAATTAGTCATATAAGGTTGAGTTTATTCAGCTTTTCGGACTTATAAAAGTCGAGTAAGTGTGA
Organism: Xanthia togata; assembly: GCA_963853775.1. Lineage (NCBI taxonomy): Eukaryota > Metazoa > Arthropoda > Insecta > Lepidoptera > Noctuidae > Xanthia > Xanthia togata. Next base: position 3,385,784 of record OY970817.1, on the reverse strand, counting down.
ATTATTCAGCACGTGTCGTATAGAAGCATCTTATGTAGCATTTTAGTTATTCAGCATTTTGGTCACATAATGATGCTGAGTAAACGTTTACTCAGCATTCTTATATGACTAAAGGGTCATATAAGATTATGCTGAATAAGTCGCTAGTATACCTACGACGCTTATGTCGAGTAAAAGCATATTACATAGCTTTCTTGTGACAAGTCGAGTAAAAGCAACATCGTTGCTTTTATACTGCTATTATGTTGTATAAGTTGCATTTATACGACTATTACAAGCCTAAAATGTCGTATAATTGATTCTATTACACTGCTCAGATTGTTTTGTGTAAATTGCTGTGAGTAGTTTAAAGTTATCGAAAATGGACTGGAATAAATGGAAAAACTTGTTTTAGTTTTCTTGTGTACATAAATAAACAAAATATAATTTTTTGAAAACTTTTTAGGAAGGTCTAAGGAACCCTAAAATATAATAAGCGTGGTATCATGGCGCTTATACTGCTAATTTTCTGTATAAGAAGCTATTATACCGCCTGTTAGCAGTGAAAATGGTGTACAAATGAATATTTATATATTAAAATATTTGTTATTATATTCATATTACTAAGAATTAAAGGGGGGCGTTAAATATTTATGATATAACCTAGTATATTTCATCAGAAAACTAACCTTCGCAATACTTTGCAAACCTATGCGTGAGTTTACGAACCTACATTTGGTGCAACCTACAAATTAACATGTCTGCTAAATAAATTGTACTTACCGATGTATTATAATTTTTAAAACACAACACGACGACGCACTTGCTTAATTTACTTTAAAATTATTCAACTGTTTTGTATTCCAGGTCGCTTTAATAAGACAAACATGACATAAAAGTAATATAAGTTACAGTTATAGCGCAACTTAAGCTTGTAACAGTCACTCCGGCGACAATTACGTGACGATTTAGCTGAATAAGCTACCTTTATACGATGTCTATGTGACTGAATTGCTGAATAAAATGGGCCCAAATCGCGTTGTATAAACGTTTTCATTACGTTTATACGACTTCTATTAGGAGCCAAAATGCTGAATAATTTGCGTTGCCGCGACTACTAAACGACATATTTTTGCTAGTTGGGTGTACATTAATGAGTATTCTATCTATCTATCTATAAAGTTAAGATTAGAATCTAAATTCAATTTAAATTAGGCGCAATATTGTGTGTTAATATTTGGGACAGCGCTCCTTGATGGGCGAGTCCTATTACTGGCTGGACATAGGACGCTTTGCGCAAGCAAAGCGCAGTGAACGAAAATAATTTCGTTCATTGGCAATAAAATGTACTATGTGGGCAATATCGTCGTATGTCCAGCCAATAATCATCACCTCAGTACAGAACACTCAAGGTCACTGGCATATATATATATATATATATCTGCGTCTTATAGCTACGTCCCTATGTACGTTTATAGTAGACGCCGTCAAGAGAACTGCACGATGTTTTAACATTTAAAAAAATACATACAAGAAAATAAGAGAAAAAGTCAATTATATCTTGAACAAAGTATTGCATGATAATTCAACTCAGTCTGTCTATCGTCCTTACTTTAAATAGCTTACATGATACTGCATATAATCTTCTTCTTATATGATGTAAAATCAACTTTTAATGTAACTAGCGACATCTGTTGTTTAGTAGCAACACTGTAAACCTCTACATAATAATTCCTCTATTGCACGTAAGATGGCGCTGTCATATCTTTTTCATAACATCCGCCCGGGTAGATCCATCAGGTTAAGCTAAGCTTGCCGGGGTTGGTCCGTGGATGGGTGACCATATTTATATACCGACCGAGACTCCTCCATGCCTCGGATAGCACAATAAGCCGTTGGTCCCGGCAGTCATTCGTGGATCTTTGACAGTCGTTTTGAAAAATTAAAAATACAGTCGAGATAAATCTTTTTTTTCTTTTGTTTTTAAATTGGATTATTATTTAAATCGGTTAAAATGGTGAAGCAGTATTAAATGTAATAGTGAACAGTTTATATAATGTACTCTATGTAGTGAACTGACTAAATTAACAAACTTGTTAACAGTTTCCCAAGGTTAGTGTCAGACTAGTGTGCACAGTTAGCGGTAGATGTCAGCACTGTTCATAACTTGGTTAGAAAACTTAAAAATTAATGTACTATGATTCAAAGGGAAAGAAACTTAATTGTAGCTAATATTTATAACTAAATCGACATTATTAAACTGCGGTTAACCTTTCGTATGCCGTAATTACAGAACAATAAAAACCTACTGTGGGTGGAGTCATATTACGAATACGAACGAAACTTTAGGTACGGCAACAAAATTGAAAAGTAAAATCATTAAAATAACTTTTTAAACCTCATTCAGGTTTAAAAAAGTTATTTTAATGACTTTTCAATTTGGTTGCCGTACCTAAAGTTCGTTTTTTAATCCCAGAGACTAATTTGACAGGTACAAATGTCAAACTCCAAATTGCAAAAAAAAAACAAACGATTGTTGTTTGTTTTGAAATGTCACATTAGTCTCTGGATTTAAAAATCGAACTGTAATAAAATGAATCAAGTTCACATTATTGTTAAGAGTCAAATGGTGACGTTTTAAAATTAGTCATACAAAATGAAAAACAAAAAGTCTGAAAACCAGTCTTACCAAGGGGTATCGTATTACTCAGTAACTGGGTTGCGAAGGTCAGATAGGCAGTCGGTCCATAAAAAATACCAGTATTCAGCTGCATCCGGTTAGACTAGAAGCCGACCCCAAAATAGTTGAGATTAGGCTAGGCAGATTGATTGATGCTGTCATAATATAACAAGCAGGCAATTGAATAGAATCTAATATCTTTATTTTGTATAAAATAAGGTAAAATAATACTGTTGTGTAAAATATGGTCTTGCCTATATAATTCCACATATTTTGCTCACTTATTTCAGCACTAACTAACTAAAATAAGTTTATAAACAAAAACTTCAATTATCACTACTGAGATCACGTAAATTATTGTAAATAGTAGATACCTGGTCGACTCGAGCTCTGCTCTGGTGAAAATAGAGAATGGTCATTTAATTGTATAGGATATTATATCATTATAATTCCATGCTGCCATGATAGTAAGTACTTACTAATTCTATGCTGCCATGTCATTATTCTAAGGTCCTCCATCTTGTTCTAAACTTTGGGCTATCGAACTTTGCTTGGGTGAAAATATGGAGAAAACGATTAATTCCAGATATGAGACCTGGCTAGATCGATTTTTCGCCCCCGTAAACCCCCATAAAGCATCTTTCATCGAAATCGTTCGAGCCCATAGATATCCAATTAGCGACACAATAGAATTTTATTGTTATTTGCACACATGGGGTGCAATCGACATTATAAGAGTTATGAGAACGTGATTACAAATATATATATATAAATATATATTAAATCAATACAAATATTGCTCGTTTAATAGTTAAGATTGTATTTGGATCTGCGAAAGGGCTTCGTTACAAGCAGGCCGTTCAAAGTTGCAAATACAGGCGTTAAAAACCGGCCAAGTGCGTGTTGGACTCGCACACGTAGGGTTCGGACCACTGTACAATAATTGGCAAAAAACGTCGAAAAAAAAACGTTTTTTGTATGATTTTTTTATTTGTTTTAATTATATTTTTGATAAAGCGGCAATAGAAATACACAATCTGTGAAAATTTCAACTGTCTACCTATAACGGTTCATGAGATACAGCCCGCTGACAGACAGACGGACGGACGGACAGCGGGGGCTTAATAATAGGGTTCTGTTTCTGACCCTTCGGTTACGGAAGCCTAAAAAAGATAATTTAGAAAAGTCGCTATACGGGTGTTCTGACAAAACCTAAAACGATAGGTACACCCATTTTTTGGAACGAAAATCAACATAACAAATTATCAAACGTAGGGAACCGCTGTGATTGACTGACAATCAAATCGGCTTTCTAATTACGCAACATATTTTCGTAAACGATAAAGACAAATCTGTTTCATTTTGACAGTTCAACAACATTCATTGCGTTATTTAGGTTGCTCTGCAGTTTTTTTTTCGAACTTACGGAGTAATGGATTAGCAATCTGTTTCAAAACGATTCAGATTCGGATTGATTTTGCATTACTTATTTAGGGTACGGGTCAGAAATCGGATGTTACCTAGTAAAACCTAAGCCCTCCCTAGGCAGAGGCACTTCCTAAGACATAGTAAATTTACAAAGTTGAATCTTTAACATTCAACTTTTACAAAAATATTAAAAAAGTTAATTACATGATTTTAAGATCACATTTAAGTTATATTGACATAATACAGAGCTGTCAAAAGTTGTGGGTTTTATACAGGGCCGTGTAACGAAACCATAGCGTGATTCAGGATTCGTGAGATGAACTAACAACGCCATCTGTCGAGGAAGGAGAAACTTTGTAGGCTTAGTAAACTGGAGATTTGTTGACCATGTTCTAGTTTTTTATGTGTACCAAGTACTTGTTTTAAGGCCTACAGTGTCCTCCTATAACTATTAACACTGTTATTTGGAAATTTCACAAAAGAAAATAATTTTTGTGGAATTTCTTGCCGACTCTTCTCCATAATGTAACGACCAATTGGAACCGTGCACCACGTTTCATAAGTGCCCATGAAGGTTTATTTGAAATAAAATATTTTGATTTTGGAGAATCAAGATTTTGATATTGCTGTTATTGTCATAGAAGTCATAGAACTTACCTACTATAAAGATAAAGAAGATCAAGATTTATTTGCTCAAAGAACCAGATATTTATGCATCCAGTGGGATGTAAGAACGAGTGTAGTCAAATATGTTTGCATTATGAGCGGTACTGATTGCGATTGAGAAGAAAACACGAAACAGTATACTGTTAGGTATGTCAGATATTTTTTATCACAGATATTTATAACTCAGTAAATGTCCGATATTATTGCATTCTAAGAGGTGGCACATTTTATTGAAGCCTAGCAGCATCCTATACTTTGGCTCGTCAGTGAGCTAGTTTTGGTGTTCCTTCGGTATCCAAATTTGTGCTGCTACACTTTCCACAAACGATAAAAAATATTTGCCCAAATATTTGAACAGATATTAATTGATAAATCATTTCATTAAATCAGATATTATTGCCGATGTGTCCCTATTAATATATTTATGCTCGTGAATGAAAAAAATAATAAGTTACGTGTAAATAAAAGGGATACTTCACTGAGTGGTCACACCGCCCGGCGAGTTTCTCGTTTGCTGCAGCGACAAGAGCCTATCAAAGAGAATACACGCTCAGCGACGCTCGCTTGACAGGCAGAACACTCGCTGAGACTCAAGATTCCATACCAGCGAGTAGTGACTCGTCAACGTGGCGCACTCATTGCTTACCAACTCGTATCACAGATTAATACCGATGGGTCCGAAAAGTCATTAAAATTAAAAGCGACTTGCTACGACATTAAGTGCAATTCAGGTCGCACAGCGCTCATTACCTACAGTTATATTCACCTAGAAGTTGCCTCTCTTTCTATCGCGTAATTCTTATATCTTTTGACTACGTTACGCTCACTGAATTGGCCCGACAAGATGAGCCTGCCTGTTGTGCAGACGCCAGCAGGTCAACCTACCCGAAACTGTAAAAAATTTCCAATCAACTTTAAACCTTATCTTTTACTAATAAAGTTGAAAATCAATTAACGAAATTTGACAGATTGGAGTAGGTTGATGTGCTGACGTCTGTACTATTCTGTGCTCGTATTTAGTTGCTAGCTGTACTCGCCCGCTTGGTCCAGAAAGCATGAAACTTTGCCTCAAGTTTATTTATCCATGTATTTCGTTGTATAGTTATATTATATTCTAAGGACTGTTTATTTTATTTTGTTACCTATTTATAATGTACAAATCACTGAACCTGACTTGTACCCAAATTACGTAATACACGATCAATCGAAATTTGAATCGTTCTGAAACAAATTGCTAATCCATTGCTTCGTATGTTAGAAAAAATAATCTGCTCAACAACGTAAATGACGCAATGAATGTTGTTGAACTGTCAAAATGAAACAAATTTATCGTAATCGTTTACAAAAATATGTTGCGTAGGTAATTAGATAGTTGATTGATTTCCGTACGTTTTTTCGGGTGACCACTGAAAATCAGCGCTGTACTGTGGGTTCCCCATAGCACAGCATTATGTTGAGTGGAAGCCTTGTCACAGTCGTGACAGCTGCCGACTATTTCTGTTTCATATGTACTTCTATGAGTAGGTATTTTTGTATGCACGTGTTTCTGTGACAAATACACATACTTTTCTTTCTTTTCTTTTTCACTACGGAAATATTTTTGATAATTCATCTAAAGGGATATATAAGCGATGACAGTTTGTATGTAAGTTCGATAGCTTGTTTTGAATAAAACACTCCAAATAATTGAAACAAGCATTTATTACATTATCAATAAGCAAATATACATACAAATTATACAAGCCCACACGTCTTCCTGCTTTGGTGGCGTCCAACAATCAATTTTGAGTCATATTTACAAAATAACGGTTAAAAAAACAGAATTTTGGTACAAGCGCACAACTCCTTAACTGCGTAAGTTCATATTTTTACAAAATATTTTTTAAGAAGATATTCTCTCACGGTTTTAGCAGAAAATCGAAAACAAAAATGAAATTACAAGAAAAAAAAGAACAAAATTCGAACAAAAATCGGTTATAAAACAAATGAATACACATTTAGAAATTTAATAAAGAAACCGTTAGGTACGTCTACGTATTTTAAATTGAAGATAATATTTTAACTGCAATGAAACTTGAAGAAGGGGTTAGTAAAACCTTTTTCAAGCAAGTCGAGTCAAAATAATATAATTAATTAACAATTTTCTGCTGTCGCCGTGAGCAACTAACATGATGGTATTCGCAGTCAAGTTTTACCATAGACAAAAAAAAGTAGAATGAGATCAAACTAAAATTAAATAATAACCAACCCACCATGTGGGTAGGTATGATTTGTTATAAATTATTTAAAATTACATCGACGACATATTGTCCCTTCACCCTACAACATAAGGGTTTCATCACATAGTCATATTATTTCTCTCTGATAAATCTGATATTAACTGTTTGACAGAAACTTCAACATCAAATCATATACGTTGACATGACAATTAACAGCAGATTATATTGAAAATAGGCTTTAAAATCTGGGGTAAGACTTACTTCTGAATTCAGTAAGATACTATTAGTTAAAATAATAATCATTAGGTCCGGTTGCACCACAAATTAATAAATCCATTTAACTATGAATTCAGTACGATATTATTGGTTGTAATAGTTGTCTATGTAATTAATATTAATCATTTTTTCTTGCGTAAATCATTATTAATCGGAAATTATATGGACTATGTTACAAAACCATTTTTTAAGACAATTTTTCCCTTAAAAGACGATTTTTTAAAGAAAAAGAACCTTTTTTTTTAAATATGGGAAAAAACGCCTCAATTGTACTTAAAATTATAAAAGTTTTATTTTTCAATGTCATAGATTCTACTCTTGCATTTTTTGCCAATTACCATATTCGAAGGTTCATAGAACAAAAAAAATGGGGTTTTTAAGATTCTAAAACTAAAAATTAAATCATTTGATTAAGGAGTTATTAAACGCTAATTAAAATGACAGGACATTCTTTGTTAATATAATTGAGGATTACCATTGGTTGTTTTAAAACTATATATAGCGGTTAAAAAGTCTTAAAATTATTAATCTTCAACAATTTTTGTCTATATAGTTTTTAAAGAAGAAAAAATCATTGAAATTAGAACACCAGAGTAAAAATTACCTTTTTTTTTAAACAATGTTTTCCTTGGTTTATAGTACCCTGATTTGTGAATCTTTTGGGATAATTTCATTAAGCCGTTATGAAATTTACCCATTATGGCTTGAAGACTAACAACTATAGCTTGATATGAGATTTGAGAACTTATTATATTACATTGAATAAGTGTTAGTCAGTAACTGGGTTACGGACGTCAGATAGGCATTCGCTCGCAGTAAAATACTGGTATTCAGCTACAACCGGTTAGACTGGAAGCCGACCCCAACAGTTGTGAAAAGGCTCAAAGCTTTTAGCTCAACAAATCGCAATACTCAATTGTATGTATTCACAATAATTTGGAGAAAATCAACTTAAAAGATAATAATTCTTAAATTTTATAATAATTACATAAGCCTATAGGTCCTTAGACAGGTTGGGCGGAGTGCCCCTAAACGCGATTCATTAACGATTGCGCGACGTAGAAAAAAACAATATACATAAAAATCTAGAACGTAATATCTAAAATTGCTCGTGTTACTGGGTTGTGGAGGTCAGATAGGCAGTCGCTCCATGTAAAATACTGGTATTCAGCTGCATCCGGTTAGACTGGAAGCCGACCCCAACATAGTTGGGGAAATAGAGGCAGATGGATGTCTAAAATTGTCTGCGCAATGAGCAAGCATGGTGATCAATGCTTGTGCCTTCTCTGTATGAGAAGAGGGACTGACTGACCTGCAGAAGAATTCTATTTTGATGTTTGCTAGCAACAAAACAGTTTAAAATAATTTTATTAGAAAATGGTAATTAAGAGCGCTTATCCAAAAAGTTGGCAACGTCGCAAATAGCTGTCAAATATTTACCTGTTTTGATTAATTTGGCAATATTACTGTACGGAAATATGAATTGTGGCTAACTAACTAACTATAATATTGATTATGAAATGGAATAATTAACATCGTAACACCGATTATTTAGTTTTAGATGTTAAAAAAGTATTTGGAGACTTTCCAAATGCCTTTTTTACACCTAAAACGGTTACAACATCAAATTCAGTATTATAATTGCAATTCATTATTAAAATTCTAGTTCACTAGTTAGCCACATTTCATATTTCCAAACTTTTTTTTTACTTTTCAAAACAGCAAAATGTTTGACAGCTATTTGCGACGTTGCCAACTTTTTGGATAAGCGCTCATATGTCCCCGCGACTGCTAGTCGCCGGCCTGATATATGTGAGCGGTGAGACGCGGGAGGTAGACAAAGTCCAAGCTAACTCAGTCTGACAACCGCCCGCCCCTCCCCCGCCTCACCGCTCACATACCTCAAGCGGCGACTACCAGGCGCGCAACGAATTTAATGTTTTATATTTTATTTATTTATTTGTCTACGCCACGCACCCGTCAAACTCGCCAACAAAAATAAAACTGGTTGATTAGCTTAAAAATTAATAATTTTATACACCTATACAAATGATTTATGTTTTATCTCATATAAATATTACATTTTATTATATTTCTTTTTATTACATATGATTAGAGAAGCTGCCTTATATTTACATTTTGAGACATAGTTTGAAAAAAGGAACTTAAGAACATTCTATGTTCGGTTTTGTTTATATGTTTGTCTGTAACTCCGAAACGGCTGTATTGAGTTTGATGGAATCTTTATAAATGCATAATATACTAATGCATATTTTAGAAATATCAAATAAATCCTAGTATAGACATTAAAAAAAGTGTTTTTTTTTTAACGAAATAGTAGTGATGGGCTGACTATGGGTTTTGCCAATCTTTGACTAGCTATAGTGACTAAACTATTGGATATATCCATACGAATTATTTGTATGCAGACTAAGAACGTCATTAGACATATGTAAGCAGTTTAATTTATTGTCGTATTGTGGTCTCCACGTTAAAATTGTTTATTTTAAATACATTTGTTTGTTCCTCTATATTTTTCGTTCAAGAATTTTCCATGCCTCAAAAATCTAAGAACTAATTACGTTACCTTTTCCAAGATTTATCACAAAGAATGCAATGGAAGATACAATTATTATTTAAAGGACATTTTTATTTATACAAGTTTTTTTTATACTTTAAATTCGATATGAAAGCACTTTTCAATCACATTTGTTTCAGAAGGCACTAATATTAAAATCTATTAACTATACCGATGAGTAAAGTTAGTGCAAGAATGCCGCGACATTATATATATTTAATTTTACACTGAAAATAGAGGATTTTCTGACATTACTGTCAAAATCTGACTTAACTGTAAATATACTGACAATACTGCCAAAAATCAAGCCGACATATCTGCCAAAATTCTGTATATTAATAATTAATAAAATTTCACAAAACTATATTTTATGAAATATTATAAGTAGGTATTTGTTTTGTATCTTCGAAATAAATTGTGGAGGTCAGATAGGCAGTCGCTCCATGTAAAATACTGGTGTTCAGTTGCATCTGGTTAGACTGGAAGCCGACCCCAACATAGTTGGATTTTTTTTGTTTAAATTTTGGTGTACGATTAATCGTAAGTCGTCTGTCGCAGCAAATTGCAATAAGATTACACATCCTTACATCAAGAGGACAGGCGATATTCAACATCGCATCGCATCTTATTTACAGACAGGGAAAATAATTGTTTATCAAATTGATACTACGTCAATTTGCCGCGTTATTGCCATTTCATACATCTGTCAAAGAATGACAGTTGTAATTTAATTATACGGACAGTTTAAGTTGGTAGCACAGAAGAATACTGATGATTTACTCCGCAAAATCATTTGAATAAAAAGCGACTTTTGCAACGACACAATAAAGTGCAATTCAGGTCGCAGAGCGCTAATCAACTACAGTTATATTCACTGAGAAGTTGCCTCACTCTTAGATCTTCTGAGTACGTTACACTCACTGAATTGGCCCGACAAGACGGGCACGTCACGTACATGTAGCTTCATACCTAAAATGCGGAGTGAACTATCAATATTCATCTGTATTTGTAGTAAATTCGCTAAACTATTAAAATCCCTGAATTTACACTTCGACATCAAATACTTAGCGTTTTTGAGCGCCAATATTAATAATTAACTTTTTAATAAAAATTAGTCGCTTATACGTAGAGAAAATATGTTGACGGCGTCGTTTAAGGTACTAGGTAGTAATAAGGATTTTTTATATACCAGATATTTTAAATCGTAAGATATAAATAACCTGTATTTTGTATTCTTTATGGGAGAATTTCAAGAATTAAATCATCATCTCTTAGAAGCAACAACTTTTAAAATGATCCTTGATTGTAACAGTTTACATATAGTTCAACTCACCTGTGCTCGCGGTGTCATGTGTGCGTGCGCTGTAATTAGACAGCTTTAATTTGTGTGGCAGTGACGCGGCAGTCGTCGTCCGAGCGCAACACAAACTAAAGCTGTCTAATTACAGCGCACGCACACATGGCGCCGCGCGCACAGGTGAGTTGCAACTATCTATACACCAATAGGGAATATGCATGTTTTTTTATTCACTATATCAATAAAAGACTGCAATTAGACCTAAGAAAAGTATTAAAAGATAATTATTAAACTACTGCTTGTTTGTCAAAAAAATAATGAAATTCCAACGATTTTCTATTACAGTTCAAACGTCCGTTTCTGTCGCGGTCAGGATGTGACGTCATTTTTTAGCTCCAAATCATAAAAAAAAAAAATATTTTTGTGAGATTTCAAGCATTTTGTTTTTTTGTCACTTCCATCATTTTCGAAGGCGAAGCGTTTTGCGTTTGCGTTCCGTTCCACCAGAAAAACGCAACATAAAATAAGTAATGCATTAAAAAATGTAAAAAAAGGATTTGCTTCTCTACTCCTTATCAATGTATATTTAAATAATTAAAAAGTTTAGAATTACGTGCATATTCCCTATTATCTGAAAATCTTACATTTCAAAGACTAACCATACAGATGCGACAATCTTAACAAATACTCTTCACCGTTAAAACTATTACGCAATCGAAAGCAAGAATAATAGCCACCACTAATTTCACTGATACAGGGGTCAAATTAAAATATCTAGCGAAACTCGATGATATTTAAATGATGATAAAACAATCGATACTAAACTTATATCTTGATATACATAATACTTCTGTACGCGTATTTGTCGCCTGACTCCTCCTAAATGACTGGATAAACCGATTTGGATGAAATTTTGTGTGTATATTTGAGTGGGTCCCTGGATGGTTTGAAAATACAATTGGACCCGGTAGGTGGCGCTGTTCGGGCAGGACAACGTCTGTCAGATCCGCTAGTCTATACTATTATACTATAATAATTTATTATAAAGAGGAAAGATTTGATTGATTGTTTGTTTGTATTGAATAGGCTCCGAAACTACTGGACCGATTTGAAAAATTATTTTATCATTAGAAAGCTTAGTTTTCAGGGAGTAACATAGGCTCTTTTTATCCCGGGAAAAATAACGGGTCCCGCGGGAAAGACTACGGGAGCAAGCCGCGGGTAAAGTGCTAGTAATAATATAAAGAGGTAAAATTTGTCAGGGTAATCTTCAAAACTACTGATCTAATTCCGAAAATTCTGGCACTAATGGGAACTACAGTATGAGTGTTATCCTAACTAATACTATAAAAGCGACAGTGAGTTTGTTTGTTCGTTTGTAAAGGTACAAATCCGTAGCCGATCGCAGGCGGCACCTGCAGACAACGTGTCACCACGACTGGTTTCTATGTATTCTTATGTATTTCTATGAAGGCAAAAATTTTAAAGGGTATGCTGAGATGGTTTGGTCATGTTGAGAGGATGAATGAAAGGCGACTAACAAAATGTATTTACAAGGCAGATGTGACTGGAAACGCCGGGAGGAGACGCCCTAGGAGGACATCTACTGACCTTATTGATGATGTTCTTCAGAAAGGACAGGTGCGTAGTACTCGCAACCGGCGTGCGTGTATGACCAGATGTATGAACGTAAACGAGGCAAAAGGAGTATGTAAGGATCGTAGCAGGTGGCGTTCTGTAGTTTCAGCCTACCCCCATGGGAAGAAGGCGTGAGTTTATGTATGTATTCTATGAAGGCGACGTATCGCTAGCTTGAGAAGGTATTTCATAGAAACCGGTCGTTGAAATTCTGATTCTTTACACGCTTGGTTATTTGTGTTTCGCACTGCACGCGTGTGTGCAGCTAGTATAAGACTATGTATGAGACAGCAGGAGAAATTATCGATTTTTTCCGCAAGGTGCAGCTAATGCGCATAAGTACACTTTATATAAATCGGTAGCAAACCACCAACTTGAGTGGATTGTATTCACGCCAGTGATGAGTGAGCTGAACGCTTCATTGAGCGAGTTCTTTATTTTCAAACGTCAATTTAAGTCAATGCACCATAGCGATATCGCCCGGGGAATAATCCTTAAGGATTTACGGTTTCGAATCAGGATCGCACCCTTCCATGGAGCTGAAGGTAGTCGTGTCGAGGCGACACGTCTCCTGCAATAACCGCCTGCGGTCGGGTATGGAATGGTACCTTTACGCTTTAAGTTAAGACGGCTGAATTTGGATGAAATTTGGCACATGGGTAGACCATGACCTGGGTTAGGACATAGGATACTTTTTATCCTGATATTCCCACGCGACCGAGACATAAGCGGTTGAACTAGTACGTACTTCTCAAAAAACTTTTTAATTGTTTTATCTTCCTTAAAAATCACTCTATTTCTATGAAGTTTAACTAGCTAATTTTATTTGACCTCGTATATTCTTATTTCAACCACACAAAGGGATTAAAGATTATAATTCTTAACAGAGGCGATAATAATAAATATTTTTAATTACATATTAAACCTTTTTCGTTCTTCTAAACGTTCTGTCCATAGTCCTGTCTATTCTCAAAGGCGACGTGACGGATTGTATCATTTCAGCGATGTGTGTGTCTACGCGGGGCTTTTGTAGTCTCTTCGCCGATCTCGTCCGGAACTTCGCGGATTCTTGATTCGTTATTATGTTTGGGGTTAATGATTTTATACATCTGTGGATAAAAATGGGGTATTTTGTTAGTATTTTTTGATTTTATACAACTGTGGGTGAGAACAGGTGTTTTGTCAGAAACTTTTTCAAGGTATAGTATTTTTATCTCACAAGACGACGCGCGCTTTACTAATGCTTTTGGGTTTTTTGTTGTGTGGGTTCACAACGTGTTGTACCCAGTGTACAACATACCCTGGATACACTTCTGCCTACGCCTTTAGAGAATACAGGCGTTTTGTTCCATTAAATTCTCACCTCGCAGCCTCCTGCAGCTTCCTGGCGAGCAGCTCGTTCTTCATCTTGGCGGCTACGAGTTCTCTACGAAGCTGCGTCTTGCTCTTGTTGCCCGAGGGGTGCAGGAGAGGGTGTCGGCGAAGTCGCGCGGCTGAGGGCCGGCTGGCGGGGTCGGGGTCTGTCATTTTCTGTGGAGATGGCAAAAGGTTGAATATGCTGGTAACGTGAATCATCGTCTCTGCTAATTAAGAGTTGATGACTTATGATTAGAGATCGGATATTCGGATGCATATTTACCTAAAGTTGAGGTGTTGGCTATTATGGAAAGCACTTTTGTATAGAAAAAATCCCGGGATTCTGGGATCGACAGATTTAGAGTTCTGATTATAGAATTGAATGTATATTTACTTACGTTCAGGTGTTGGCTATTATGGAATGCACTTTTGTATCGATCGCAATAATCTCGCGATTCCGGGATTGATACACTTTGTACTTTTTTACTATAAAAATGCTAGCTACTGTTGTAAAGTAGGTTGCCAAATTGGTACAGCACACAGTGACAAACAACTTGGTGCCTTGAGTTTCATTAAAAAATGTTTACAGTAGGTATATATTTTTTATGTTAACACCGCAAAAGCAAACTTCACAAGAGGGCTGATAAGTCGTTTCCATACCATGTATCCGATTAGTTTTGCACTCCCGAATTTTATTGAATTCCGGGATTTAAGTTAAGAAAAAATAAATTAAGAAGCCACTTCCATAATTACTTAGCCAAAAATTAACTTTGGGTAAATATGCATCCGAATATCCGATCTCTACTTATGATATAGATGTATGCTGATTCCTGCGTCAAATAAGTTAAAAACTAATCAGACTTACTCTTAACAACTGATTGAATTCCCTGGACAACTGGGGCAGTTCGGGAAGCTTCCCTTCTCTGTAGTCATGCCACTGTTGCCCGTTCTTAGGTAAGGCTCCCCCGCCACCAGCTTCGAATAGCGTTAAACCTGAAAGTTTTAGTAATATTAGAAATTGCATAGCATAACATCACGCCTTGTTTCCCTGAAGGTTTGGGCAGAGGTGTACCTATAGTACACCCACATTTTTCTAGTTATGTTTAAGTCCCATGTAATAGGGAGCGAGCCTATTGCCCCCAACCGGGCACAAATCTAGACTCCGGGCTGCTACTGAGAAATTCTAGAAAGAAAAACTCGCCGAAGTAGCGACAGTACATTTGCTATGGGCGCGTAATCTCTTTTCTCGTTGACGTTCCGTTCACCGTAAAAACAGTGTATGAGTGACGATACCTACGTACTGTCAATAGTAACAACGGAGCTACGAAAATAGCCCGTACTGCTACGTAATAAAGGCACTATCAATGTCAAATGTTTATCAAAGATTTGGTTGACTTTAGGATCTCGCGCACTAGACAGCCATGACTCCGACCAGCCGTGGCCATCTAGTGGTATTGTATGCTCTGCGGCTAGTTGGCCGTTGCGACCAAGTGCGCGATTCGTATCGGTTTCTATAGTTTACTTGGTCGCTGCGACCACTGCTCGAGGTCGTATCCCTAGACGGCTAGATCCCTAAGGTATGCAGTGGAAGTCGGATTACCAGTGTTTATTTTGACAAGATATCTATTGGCACAAAATTATTTGTTACCGGTATTCAATTTTCAGAACTTGTGTGCTTTTAAAATGGAGTTAGTGCTAAACTTTCAATTTTCAGATTGTTGCAGTTAAAACATAGCAATATAATCGAACGAAGCCTTTTTGAATAAATCATTTGTTTGAGACGGTTATTTTTTTCTGAAAAATGTACTACCAATTCTATTATTTCAGTCTAATTCAATAAATGTACACACAACTAGCTGTTGCCCTTCAGCTTCGCCCGCGTGGATGTCGGAAAATATCCCATGGAAACGTACTACCGGGATTAAAAGGAAGCGAAGCGATGATCGCATACCTAATAGTCGAGGAAAAGGTCATTGACTCCTGTTCTAGCACTGCGCTGCGGCGACGCCATCAACCATAATTATTTTGATACGCGTAATTTTGAAACTGTTATATCTTTTAAAGTATTCATTGAAATGATATCATGTCAAGGCATATTTTAATCTAAATTAAATGCCTAATTTAAATAACATATTTTATTGGATATCATACCGGTGAGACCCACATGTGATCCCAAATGCGGGACAAACTCAAACTCATAGCATTTATTTCAATTACAGGCACTTTTGAACTGTCAAGAATTCGGTCAGTCAGAAATATGAAGCTAGTTGCGCATTCCAAAGCGTAGTAGGTACCTATGGAGAAGAACGGGCAAGAAACTCCACGGACACTCTTTTAAATCAAAAATTGGATACAAAATATTGGCTACATTATTCATTTTGAAATTATGCATGTGAGAACAATGTAGACAATGCGCCGAAACCGTCAAGCCACGGTGACCCCGAACAGGGGACAGTGTCCCACGCGGCATGAATATAATCAAAATAGCTTCGTAAATAACGTTAACGAGTTTATCGTGTTCAGATAGACAAACAGACACGGCTTTGTTTTATAATATGTAAGGATATAATAGCTTGAGAAACCATAGTTTAAAAAACAATTGTAAAAATGATGTAAAAGATTCTTACCAAACGCAAAAATATCAGCCTTAGTCAACTGCGTTAGGTCTTCCTGCAGGACTTCCTTGGGCAGGTACCTGCAGTCGCCTTCCTCTACCGATGGCGAGGATACACACGTCACGTGTCCCAAGTCACCTGGTGAAGAAGGTAATTAGGTGATTATTGTTGATAAACTAAAATATGTTTAGATAAGAATAAATAAATAAATTAAAATAATTTAAATAACAAAATAATTCCATCAATCTGCCTAGCCTTTTCCCAACTATATTGGGGTCGGCTTCCAGTCTAACCGGATGCAACTGAATACCTGTATGTTACATGAAGCGACTGCCTACCTGACCTCCACAACCCAGTAACTGGGTAATACGATACCCCTTGGTAAGACTGGTTGTCAGACTTTTGGGCTTCTGACGACCCGTAACGACTGTCAAAGATCCACGAATGACAACCGGGACCAACGGCTTAACGTGCTTTCCGAGGCACGGAGGAGTCTCGGTACGTAAAGATGGTCACCCACCCACAGACCAACCCCGGCAAGTGTAGCTTAACCTGATGGATCGACCCGTGCGGCAGTCATTACTTAGCCACGAGCTCCTCAATAAAAAATAATATAAAATAAAATAATTATTAATTTATTAATTACTATTTAATTTATTGTAATAATTTAAATTTATTTTACTTATTAATTATTTCTATTCAAAATAACATAGAAACAGGGAAATTAACTACTAACTTAAGAGCGTTCGTTCTGAAAGTTGGCAACATCGCAAATAGCTGGCAAATATTTACCTACTTTGATTAATTTGGCAATATTACTGTTTATATGAAATATCGCTATCTAGTGAACTAGAATATTAATAATGAGTTGTAATTATAACATTGAATTTGATTTGTAACCGTTTTAGGTGTAAAAAAAGGCATTTGGAAAGTTGCCAAATTATTTCATATTTCCATACATTGCCAAATTTATCAAAACAGCGAAATATTTGACATCTATTTGCGACGTTGCCCACTTTCAGAATGCACTTTCTTGATCCAAAAATTGCTTTTAATATTTCAGAGGGAAGAATTCAAAACAGGGAAATAAATCAACATAAGCATAATCAGCCTATAATGTTTTGGAAGGGGCGACTAGAATCCGTTTTTTATTTCGACGTCAAAAGAATCTGTTATCTATTATTCGACTTAGACTTTGCTCTATGTAAAATACTGGTATTCAACTGCATCCGGTTAGACTGGAAGCACAGAATAGTACAGGCAACTTCTAGGTAAATATAAGTGTAGGTAATTAGCGCTGTGCGACCTGAATTGCACTTTATTGAGTCGTAGCAAGAGTCTATAAGTGTAGGTAATTAGCACTGTGCGACCTGAATTGCACTTTATTGTGTCGTAGCAAGAGTCTATAAGTGTAGGTAATTAGCACTGTGCGACCTGAATTGCACTTTATTGTGTCGTAGCAAGAGTCTATAAGTGTAGGTAATTAGCGCTGTGCGACCTGAATTGCACTTTATTGAGTCGTAGCAAGAGTCTATAAGTGTAGGTAATTAGCACTGTGCGACCTGAATTGCACTTTATTGTGCCGTAGCAAGAGTCTAAAAGTGTAGGTAATTGCACTTTGCGACCTGAATTGCACTTTATTGTGTCGAGGCAAGAGTCTATAAGTGTAGGTAATTAGCACTGTGCGACCTGAATTGCACTTCATTGTGTCGTAGCAAGAGTCTATAAGTGTAGGTAATTAGTACTGTGCGACCTGAATTGCACTTCATTGTGTCGTAGCAAAAGTCTATAAGTGTAGGTAATTAGCACTGTGCGACCTGAATTGCACTTTATTGTGTCGTAGCAAGAGTCTATAAGTGTAGGTAATTAGCACTGTGCGACCTGAATTGCACTTTAGTGTGTCGTAGCAAGAGTCTATAAGTGTAGGTAATTAGCGCTGTGCGACCTGAATTGCACTTTATTGAGTCGTAGCAAGAGTCTATAAGTGTAGGTAATTAGCGCTGTGCGACCTGAATTGCACTTTATTGAGTCGTAGCAAGAGTCTATAAGTGTAGGTAATTAGCACTGTGCGACCTGAATTGCACTTTATTGTGTCGTAGCAAGTCTATAAGTGTAGGTAATTAGCACTGTGCGACCTGAATTGCACTTTAGTGTGTCGTAGCAAGAGTCTATAAGTGTAGGTAATTAGCGCTGTGCGACCTGAATTGCACTTTATTGAGTCGTAGCAAGAGTCTATAAGTGTAGGTAATTAGCACTGTGCGACCTGAATTGCACTTTATTGTGTCGTAGCAAGTCTATTAGTGTAGGTAATTAGCACTGGGCGACCTGAATTGCACTTTATTGTGCCGTAGCAAGTCTAAAAGTGTAGGTAATTGCACTTTGCGACCTGAATTGCACTTTATTGTGTCGAAGCAAGAGTCTATAAGTGTAGGTAATTAGCACTGTGCGACCTGAATTGCACTTTATTGTGTCGCAGCAAGAGTCGCTTTTTATTTAAATGATTTTGTGGAATAATTCTCTTGTATTAATTTCTGCTGAAAGAAAGGCAAGGCAGATGAGAATGATGAGACTTACCAATTTTGTATTTATGATGATACTGCGGCTCGTCATCGTCATAGCCGTCGTCTGAATCATGTGAGGGTTCCCCTTCACCGCTACAGATGAAGATGTTGCCGGGTTTGACGTCCATGTGGACTAGTTGGAGGGAGTGGATGTACCTGTGGCCGAGAAAATAGTGCAGTTTACTAAAAGAATTTGGCACACAATAAAATAATGATTTCATATTTTATGTTAGAAATGGAAAAACGGAATGTTCGACTCCAGAGATATTGTTTTGTTTGTTTCAAGAAAAACTTCGTTGTAATACATGGTCTTGTAATGTATGACTGGTAACATCAAACAATAATAACCCGTCAAAATGTCATTGGAAAACTATTCATGACGATTTTTTGAAGTGAAAACTTCTTTGGGCGCGTTGAGTACTTTTTGGGTGAACAAAAATCATGAACACTTTCCATGAGCTATATTGTATACTGTTTATGTGTACTTTTTGGGTGAACAAAAAGCGTGAAACTCGCGACATCGTCACCGCACGCTGTTTTCACTTCTATCGGCAGTCCTCAAAGACTGCCTCGCATGTTTTTTTTTTTTTTATTATGGCTGTCATTAGTAACGAATTGATTGATTTAAAAAAAACCGGCCAAGTGCGATTCGGACTACGAAGCACCGAAAAAAAAAACACGTTTCTTGTAGGTATAGGGAATCCCTAAATATTTTTTTTTAATGCAACGTGGAAGCTTTGCTAAGCTGGCTTCGGCAATAGAAATGCAGAAACTGTCAAAATTTCAACTGTCTACCTATTACGGTTCATGAGATAGAGCCCGCAGACAGGCAGATGGACAGACGGACAGTGGAAGCTTAGTAATAGGGTTCCGTTTGACATCCTTCGGTAATTGAACGTTAAACATTTTTGAAATCGAACTTTTGCAGCGTATAACAATGTTATACTTACGCTAAGCCATCAGCTATATGAGCTAGCAGCAATAACAGCTCAGCCTCAGACAGGGGCCCGTTCTCCATCTTCTGCTGTAACGAGCCTCCGTCACAGTACTCGTTCTGAATTATCATATGGTCATCTTCTGCCCAGGCTGAGTAGTATCTGTTGGAGAAGAGAAGATGGATTTTGAATTGAGTGTTCCGACTAACACCGCATCGATAAATGACCAGCAGTTTCTGAGATAATCGGAAAAGTAAATACACACAGAACTAAATAAGAAGCCTATTAGAACCATTTAACATCATACATATATAATGTACAGACGACAGCAGGTCAACCTACTCGAAATAATTTATAATATTTAATAATTTATTCATTTTTATATAGATTATTTTCTATTTTGTGAATGTGAGAATACTGTAGGCTTAATGACTGTATATTTGCTGACCATAATTATTTTGTTAAGTACCTGGTACTTGTTGAATGACCTACACTATCCTCCCATACCTAATATCACTGTTATTTGAAAATATTGTAAGAACCAATTATTTTTAAAAGAGTAACCGTGGAGTTTCTTGCCGGCTCTTCTCCATAGGAAACAACCGATTGGAACTGTGCACCTAGCTTCTGACGTTTCATAAGTGCCCGTGTAGGTTTATGTGAAATAAAATATTTTAAATTTGAATTTGAAAGTGTCAATATTTCCCAATCAACTTTGAACCTTATGTTTAAGTGATAAAGTCAGATTCTAGTAGGTTGATGTGCTGGCTTTTGTACTAGCTTCCACCAGCGGCTTCGCCCGCGTGATATCTTTACAAATTATAGCCTATGTACTCGATCGCACTATGCTTAAAATTCGCGTCAAATAACTTTGCCGCTCTGAAGTAGGCAACAAATGAAGCGCAGTAGTCAATGTTACATAAAAAACAGTAATTTTTCATTATTTATAGTACCTCATAGTTAGTCGCCCTTTATTAGATATTAACTGTTTATTTATTTTACCTCGATGGTCCTAGTTTATCATTTATAACTTCCAGTTACAGCTATATATAGCTATGTGTAAACGGGCACGCCCTTTATGACGTTTAGATATGTTTGTGTTTAATCTTTTTTAATTTTATTTCTGCCTGAGTATAGTTCTCGATGTTTTTGGTTGGTATATTGGCTTGTGCTAGCTGTCATATGGCTATTAATTTATAATTTAAATTATGTTTGGTGTTGTGTAATGTAAATAATTTTGCATACTATTTTTTTTTTTTTTTTCTAATTGAACAGACAGCTGTGCTGCTGGGGAGTTTGTTGCGTCACTTCTTCTTCCCAGCTAAAGCACTAGGAAGTGGTGTAGGGTGGGCGTTTTGGGGGACTGTTTTATGTAACTTTGACGTTCAAAAAGTGCTGATTCTCAGCCTAGTTTGAATAAATGACTTGTTTTTTTTTTTTTTAGTTATGACTAGAATTTGGAATTTTAAATGTTTCGCTGACCTGACGACGTGCGGGTGCTTGCCCAGCGCGGCGTGCGCGTACACCTCGGTGAGCGCGGCGCGCTCGGCCGCCGAGCCCGCCCCCTATATAGTTAGATGACTGACCTGACGACGTGCGGGTGCTTGCCCAGCGCGGCGTGCGCGTACACCTCGGTGAGCGCGGCGCGCTCGGCCGCCGAGCCCGCCCCCTATATAGTTAGATGACTGACCTGACGACGTGCGGGTGCTTGCCCAGCGCGGCGTGCGCGTACACCTCGGTGAGCGCGGCGCGCTCGGCCGCCGAGCCCGCCCCCTATATAGTTAGATGACTGACCTGACGACGTGCGGGTGCTTGCCCAGCGCGGCGTGCGCGTACACCTCGGTGAGCGCGGCGCGCTCGGCCGCCGAGCCCGCCCCCTATATAGTTAGATGACTGACCTGACGACGTGCGGGTGCTTGCCCAGCGCGGCGTGCGCGTACACCTCGGTGAGCGCGGCGCGCTCGGCCGCCGAGCCCGCCCCCTATATAGTTAGATGACTGACCTGACGACGTGCGGGTGCTTGCCCAGCGCGGCGTGCGCGTACACCTCGGTGAGCGCGGCGCGCTCGGCCGCCGAGCCCGCCCCCTATATAGTTAGATGACTGACCTGACGACGTGCGGGTGCTTGCCCAGCGCGGCGTGCGCGTACACCTCGGTGAGCGCGGCGCGCTCGGCCGCCGAGCCCGCCCCCTATATAGTTAGATGACTGACCTGACGACGTGCGGGTGCTTGCCCAGCGCGGCGTGCGCGTACACCTCGGTGAGCGCGGCGCGCTCGGCCGCCGAGCCCGCCCCCTATATAGTTAGATGACTGACCTGACGACGTGCGGGTGCTTGCCCAGCGCGGCGTGCGCGTACACCTCGGTGAGCGCGGCGCGCTCGGCCGCCGAGCCCGCCCCCTATATAGTTAGATGACTGACCTGACGACGTGCGGGTGCTTGCCCAGCGCGGCGTGCGCGTACACCTCGGTGAGCGCGGCGCGCTCGGCCGCCGAGCCCGCCCCCTATATAGTTAGATGACTGACCTGACGACGTGCGGGTGCTTGCCCAGCGCGGCGTGCGCGTACACCTCGGTGAGCGCGGCGCGCTCGGCCGCCGAGCCCGCCCCCTATATAGTTAGATGACTGACCTGACGACGTGCGGGTGCTTGCCCAGCGCGGCGTGCGCGTACACCTCGGTGAGCGCGGCGCGCTCGGCCGCCGAGCCCGCCCCCTATATAGTTAGATGACTGACCTGACGACGTGCGGGTGCTTGCCCAGCGCGGCGTGCGCGTACACCTCGGTGAGCGCGGCGCGCTCGGCCGCCGAGCCCGCCCCCTATATAGTTAGATGACTGACCTGACGACGTGCGGGTGCTTGCCCAGCGCGGCGTGCGCGTACACCTCGGTGAGCGCGGCGCGCTCGGCCGCCGAGCCCGCCCCCTATATAGTTAGATGACTGACCTGACGACGTGCGGGTGCTTGCCCAGCGCGGCGTGCGCGTACACCTCGGTGAGCGCGGCGCGCTCGGCCGCCGAGCCCGCCCCCTATATAGTTAGATGACTGACCTGACGACGTGCGGGTGCTTGCCCAGCGCGGCGTGCGCGTACACCTCGGTGAGCGCGGCGCGCTCGGCCGCCGAGCCCGCCCCCTATATAGTTAGATGACTGACCTGACGACGTGCGGGTGCTTGCCCAGCGCGGCGTGCGCGTACACCTCGGTGAGCGCGGCGCGCTCGGCCGCCGAGCCCGCCCCCTATATAGTTAGATGACTGACCTGACGACGTGCGGGTGCTTGCCCAGCGCGGCGTGCGCGTACACCTCGGTGAGCGCGGCGCGCTCGGCCGCCGAGCCCGCCCCCTAT
Organism: Xanthia togata; assembly: GCA_963853775.1. NCBI lineage: Eukaryota > Metazoa > Arthropoda > Insecta > Lepidoptera > Noctuidae > Xanthia > Xanthia togata. The sequence goes on along the minus strand of OY970817.1, from coordinate 3,362,219 downwards.
ATAGTTAGATGACTGACCTGACGACGTGCGGGTGCTTGCCCAGCGCGGCGTGCGCGTACACCTCGGTGAGCGCGGCGCGCTCGGCCGCCGAGCCCGCCCCCTATATAGTTAGATGACTGACCTGACGACGTGCGGGTGCTTGCCCAGCGCGGCGTGCGCGTACACCTCGGTGAGCGCGGCGCGCTCGGCCGCCGAGCCCGCCCCCTATATAGTTAGATGACTGACCTGACGACGTGCGGGTGCTTGCCCAGCGCGGCGTGCGCGTACACCTCGGTGAGCGCGGCGCGCTCGGCCGCCGAGCCCGCCCCCTATATAGTTAGATGACTGACCTGACGACGTGCGGGTGCTTGCCCAGCGCGGCGTGCGCGTACACCTCGGTGAGCGCGGCGCGCTCGGCCGCCGAGCCCGCCCCCTATATAGTTAGATGACTGACCTGACGACGTGCGGGTGCTTGCCCAGCGCGGCGTGCGCGTACACCTCGGTGAGCGCGGCGCGCTCGGCCGCCGAGCCCGCCCCCTATATAGTTAGATGACTGACCTGACGACGTGCGGGTGCTTGCCCAGCGCGGCGTGCGCGTACACCTCGGTGAGCGCGGCGCGCTCGGCCGCCGAGCCCGCCCCCTATATAGTTAGATGACTGACCTGACGACGTGCGGGTGCTTGCCCAGCGCGGCGTGCGCGTACACCTCGGTGAGCGCGGCGCGCTCGGCCGCCGAGCCCGCCCCCTATATAGTTAGATGACTGACCTGACGACGTGCGGGTGCTTGCCCAGCGCGGCGTGCGCGTACACCTCGGTGAGCGCGGCGCGCTCGGCCGCCGAGCCCGCCCCCTATATAGTTAGATGACTGACCTGACGACGTGCGGGTGCTTGCCCAGCGCGGCGTGCGCGTACACCTCGGTGAGCGCGGCGCGCTCGGCCGCCGAGCCCGCCACGGGCCGCAGCGAGCGCTTGAGCGCGTACACGCAGCCGTCCAGCTTGTTCACGCAGCGGGTCACGCGCCCGAACTCGCCGCGCCCTATGACGCCCAGTTCTATGAACTCTATGTTGTAGCGGGATATGTTGGATTCCTGGGAGAGAACGAAACATTGTTTAGTATATATGGAGGAGAGTAGAGATCACATGATAGCTGTCTTTAACAGACTTAAGAATGGGTGCAAAATATTTAGTAGATTATTCCTATGATAGCAATGAGGACTATCACCCTTGAATTCGCCACTAGAGGCGCTAGTGTAGAGTGAGGTCTCAAGAAATGTCAAATATCACTGAACATTCATTATTTGCGGGATTTAATATCGCGAATTATTACTTATTATTCATAACTAGCTTTTGCCTTCGGTTTCGCCCATGTGGGGGTAGGAAATTATCCCACGGGAACGTACAGTCTGTTGTCAATATTATCTGACCCACCCTAAAAACAAACGAATTTGGACCCTCTGACATTAACAATAAGGTTTATTCAATTTAAATGAGCTTAACAGACAAGCGACGACGGCTTGATGAACAAATACAATAATAATACAGACACGCAAATTTGATCTTTAACACGTAACGTTAAGGTTAACCCCACCCAACATTGTCGGAGCCACCGGCATTATGTATAATTTTTTTTTGCTATTTTAATCATTATCTCGTTGATATTAAAGTTGAAAAGCTTTTAAGTCACACTACATAATTACAACCCAATCTTTAATTTCGCACGTTTCTAACAAGTTCTTGTGGCTTAGCGGTTTGATGCTGGATTGGCGACGAACAACATGTAGGTTCAAAAACACAGTCCACCTATTATCAGTTCCTTTTTTAATAAATAAAAACACACATGATAATAAAAAAACTACATAAAACAGAAAATAAAAAATTCTAAAGAGACGTTGTTTTTGCAATATAGTAAGACAAGGTAAAATATGTTTGCGCGTAGTCACTGCATATCCTTAGGTTTTATAATGAATACGAATATTTATTTTTCAACTACCCACTTATTACAAATTATGCGAAAATATTACCATTTTAGAAAGTTTATATTTGAAGGTTATCCGTCTATAGTTCTTTACAATAAACAAGAAATGGTTTTGTAATAAATTCTAAATTAAAAGCAAAACAATTATTTTGTCGCAGGATTTGATCTCGCTACTTGTTTTTCCCAGTCTTATATTTAGACCACGAGACCAGAATTACTTGAAGATAGTTATTAAAATAAGTTATTACACTAATTATATTATAACAAGTAGTTATAACATATAACCTAACGCTAACGTTTTAAAGATCAAATTTGCGTGTCTGTATTATTATTGTATTTGTTCATCAAGCCGTCGTCGCTTGTCTGTTAAGCTCATTTAAATTGAATAAACCTTATTGTTAATGTCAGAGGGTCCAAATTCGTTTGTTTTTAGGGTGGGTCAGATAATATTGACAACAGACTGTACTACTGGGATAAAAAGTATCCCATGTGTTAATCCAGGCAAAAGTGTGTTCTATAGCAGCCGAGCGCTGCAAGCAGAAATAGTTCTTACGGTGTATAGATATGAACTTCTTTGATGGTACTAAAACATAACAAATAATAGTACTGACAGGACCTTAGGTACTCTCCAGTGGCGCCAACGTATAAATGGTGGTTATGGTGAGCATAAACAACGATAGCCTCTATCGGTGTTATGGTGAGCATAACAACGATAGCCTCCATTTATACGTATCGCTCTTAAATATTTACCCTAAGTCTCTTGGCCGGTTGTTCAGGCGTCGCATCGCCCCACGTCGGTGTTTTTGACAAGGCTCGCTTCTTCTTGTTCAACGCTTGTCCTGCAATACAGAAAAATGTTTATTAAATGTAATAAAGATAAATATTTATATTCAAACAAGTTTCCGCCCGTGACTACGTCCTCGTCGCTTGTGGAGGCTTTATTCAAAATCAATATATTTTATTTCACATAAACCTCTATGAGCACTTATGAAACGTCAGAAGCTAGGGGCACGGCTCCAATTGGTCGTTTCGTATTTCTGGAGATAATAACAGTTTGGGGATGGAGGAACAGGGTGGACAGATCCTCCAATGAAAAGGAAGGATCCTTCGACCAGACGAGTGTTGTGTTTAGTGGGCTACTGCTATTGCCCGACGGTTGGGATAAGCTTAAATTTAAATTTATACAAATATTTAATTAAATTTCAAGTGAAATTATTATGATTTATAATTTTAATAATTTCATTTAAAATGAAAATATTATTTATAGTTTTTTTTTTTATTTGGTTCCTGTATATTGGACAGATCGCGCGATAAACTCTCAAATCGCGATGCAGGACTCTAGGATAACATAAACATCATCACGCCTGTATTTTCCGAAGGGTTGAGCAGATAGGTGTACCATCGAAGAATTTCATATCTATACACCGTAAGGACTATTTTTGCTTGCAGTGCTCGGCCGCTATAGAACCGGGGCGGGAACAGATATAGTCATCGTGTTCAGGGGATTTTGTTTTCAAACTGCTTAGATATGAAGTTCTTCGATAGTACCTATCGTAAACCATTTCGCCAGTTATGTTTAGGTCCCATGTAATAGGGGGCGAGCCTGTTGACATCAACCGGGCACAAATCCTGACTGGGCTGCTCTGAGAAATTCCAGATGGATAAACTCAATAGCAATTTGTCCGACGCGGGACCTCATGCTTAGCAATAGCACTTGCGATCACTAGACTAACGAGATAGTAAAGTATACGACTGTAATGTCAGTGGTTTCTGTGTAGTTTGTACGTGGTGGTATAAATGTGGCCACAGGAGGTTAGAGAAAATCAATCTTTTCAATTTTTGCATTTTACTTACCATCAGGTGTAAATGGGTTGATGTTGGCAACAGCTCGTCGGGTCATGCGTGACTCGTCGAGTTCGTCGGGCGGCAGGCTTCCTAGTGCACTGTCTTCGTCGCCGGACGGCGGGTGGAGGTGGTGGCTTGATCCTGATGGCATGCCTGTAGGAGGAAGAAGCAATGGTTAATTTATTATTTAAATTCATCAATATCTAAACAATTTACAAATAGAGCATGTTTTAATAATGGAACAGTACGTTTCATGTTGTATGTGCGTTTGTGTTGTTTGTCAGTATCAGGGACCTACCTTTATAAATTACGGTACAGGTATCGAAGATTTTTGGTTATTTCTACGACTAAGGTTACCGCTATCTGGGTTACCAAGTCGAAACATGTTACCTCATTTAGGTTACCGTTTTAATACCGGTTAATCACACACAGGCGATGCGCGCCCTCTGACTAATGCCGACGGCACGTGTAAGATAGAGGACATTTTTATTTCGGTAACCGATATTAATACCGGTTGCATTCAATTTAAGGTAACCTAAAAATACCAAAAAATATAAATGTTGTAACCTAAAAAGTACCCGTATTAATCATACCGGTTTCGGTCCTTAGTACTATCGAAGAAGTTCATATCTAAGCAGTTTGAAAACAAAATCCCGTGAACACGATGACCACATCTGTTACCGCCCCGGTTCTATAGCGGCCAAGCGCTGCAAGCAGAAATAGTCCTTACGGTGTATAGTTTATGAACTTCTTCGATGGATGTTAAGTTTTTACTTTTGGTGTAAAATAAAGCATATTCTATCTATCTACCTATACACCGTGACATTTAAGTCGTCTTACAGAAGCAGCCCACTTTATGTATCCAATGAATACCAAACATTCATTTAAAAGAAATAGATAGGTATATTGTAACAATTTTGTAATTGCTCCTAGAGGTATTTTATGTCAGGTACATTGAGTGGCCCTTTGTAAGACAACTAAAATATCACGGTGTAAATCTATGTTTCAATCTCAACGAATTTGAAGAGTACCGACATATTAGTTTTTTTAGATAAAGATAAAATCTTGGAAATAAACCTAACAATGCTTTTACAAGTAAATAGAAATGCGTAGTTTAATCGCCTCATCAGTATTGAAACACGATTTGTATTCACGTGCTGCGTTCGAAAATCCATTCAAGCCAGCTAGTTCAGCGAAAGCACCAGGGTAGCCCAGGAATATAAAATTTTCTTTGTATTTTTTGCAATTTTCAGGTGATAACTCGAGTTCAAATTAACCTATTGAATGGCTCTAAAATCATGACATTAGGGACTTAAAGAGTTGTATTGATGATTATAATTCTGTAAATAAATACATATTTGTGACGGTCATTTCACTGACCTCTAAATTGCAAAAAAGCGTTAGAAAATTCGAATTTCGGGGGCTATCTTAGCGCATACCCCGTTATCGGAAAAATCCTTGATGTTTAATAAGCTTACTAAGGTTTCAATTCAAAGTTAATGGCGGCTCGGAAGTTAGCTGCTCGCTGCGCAGTACCCCAACCCTCACCCCCGCTGACCCATGAATTCGTTACTGCGCAGCGACTCGCCTCATGTTCCCAGCCGCCATTAATTTTGAATCGGGCTGTACTGAGTAGACTAGGTAGGTCCAGTTTTTCAATTGTAAATTGTTAACTTACCCGTCTGCGCGTTTAATTTAGGCGGGAAGAGCCTGGAGCGCGGTGGATGATGTGAAGGCGTCGAACATTTCTCTAGCAACGTCTTCGGGGTGTGGGGACTGTCGAATAATCTGAAAATAACAGGGAAAATATATTATTATCGTATAAAACTTTCACGAGAAACGTGTCTTATTCCTGTTTTCAAGTGACGCCAAATGAATCCCTAAATGAATGTGTACAGGGGCCGTATTATGACGTATTAATGCCACTATTATTCCAGTGTGTGTTACTCCGTGCCTCACACTTTCGACAGTCAATACTCAATTCTTTATTGCATTCCATATGTATTACATATGGGTCGGTAGTCGTTACGGGTCGTCAGATTCCCGAAATTCTGACAACCAGTCTTACCAAGAAGTATCGTGTTACCCAGAAACTGGGTTGTGGAGGTCAGATAGGCAGTCGCTCCATGTAAAATACAGGTTTTCAACTGCATCCGGTTAGACTGGAAGCCGACCCAAACAAAATGGTTAAGGTCGTAAAGAAGCAGATCGCGAATTATTCCCGAATATTGCGGATCTTCTAAAATATCAAATAAATACTATTCCATTATTATCTACGCACGGGTACACATCAAGCTATACATTTCCAGTATAAGCTGACCTCGCATTGTACGGAAACCCTATTATACAATGCGAGATCAGCATAAACTGGAAATGTATAGCTTGATTTGTAGCCGTGTGTATCTCTTAGCTAATTATACTATTATCTAGTAATTTACTTACACCTTCAATATCATTATCTTTAATGTAATACCAAGTATTTTTTATCCTAATAATCCTAAACACATTTACTAAGTATACAGACAGATATAGGTACCTACTACAGTCTACACTTATCTACATCATAACAATCCTATTCAAATTCGTACCTTTCCAATTTTTTTACGAACCATCGCCATTTGCAACGAAACAGCTGTCTCCAAAAAATTCACGAAACGCTATTCAACGCCCGACATTTAAAATCTTATAGCACACCTTTTCCGAACGCACCCTTATTTTTTTGTTCTTAAAGAAACCTCAGGTGTTCGTAGTTCAATAAGGAAAGACGCAAGTGTGTGTCTATTGTCGTAAAATTACAAGCTTCAAAATTTGTGGGGCGAGTCTAAGATTATTTTTTTGGGTACCTGTACGAGACCGACATGTATTAAGTGTACTAGGGGCTGGATGCAAGTAAGCCCAGGTGGTATTATTGTTGAGATAAAGTAAGTTTTGGCAAGTATGGGGTGATGACGAAAATATTGGCAGGTTAAGGAACGCTGACCGACCGACCGGCGTGCAACTTACGAGTTGTAGGATGTGTTCGAACCCTGACAGGCGCATTACTTTATGTAAAAATTTGTTCAACCGGGTTTCAGACTGGCTAAAGTAGACTCATCCTTCATGGGGTACTGTTTAAAATGTTACACATACTACAACTAAATGAAACGAAATTTAAATCTTGTATAAAACGCACACTATGCTGCCAAGCGTATTATAAGCTGGGGGATTATATCGCTGACAAAAATGCTTGAATCAACGCTGGTCCAGCTCCACAAGGGCGCATAAACTAATTGATTAGCATTCGAAAATATTGTTGGAGCTGCTGAAGATTGCAAAAACTATATTTGAATTGTATAACTTCATCACCACTGCTCTCAAAACGGTGAAGGAAAACATCGTGAGGAAACCGGCACATCCTAGAACCAACGTTTCGAAGACGTGACATCTACCAACGCGCACTGGGCCCTTGTGGTAGATTACACAGCCTAGTCCCTCGTCCCAGGCAGTGGAAACATTATAGACTGATTGTATTCATGGCCGAATATGGCGCAACTAAGCGCATTTGGCTGTCACGCGTCAGTTTCTTGGTTTGTATGAAAAGCGTTGACAATGGCGTCTCTAACAGCGGCCGCGCCGAAAACCCTCCGCGCTCTTACAAGTTTCAAAATGTGTGGGGTGAGTCTAAGATTTTTTTTAAAGTACCTGTATGAGATTGTTACTTGTGTCTAAGGCAGGATTCAAGTTGGTCCAGGTGGTATTATTGTTGAGATGAAGCAAGTTTTGGTAAGAATGGGGTGATGATGAAAATATTGGCAGGTTAACTAACGAACAAGCCGGTATTTTAGAATGACGATCTAAGCATGCAAAATTTCTGACGGGGTCGCGGGAAAGTCCGAAAGGGATACCGTGGCCCCTGGCAACATACAAGCAACTGAAGGAACACGGGCGAGTTTTAGTCAGTAAGAGTCTGACACGCCCTTCCGCTCCACCCAGAGCGGGAGAAGTTATTTCAACAAAAAAAAAATCTGCAAAATTTGGTCACTACAATCCTTTCACAGTAATTTTACCTCTGTTTTTGACGATTTCGCATCACAGTCAAAATTAAAGTGATCTTTATTTTCGTTGTAATAAGGTTGCTGGTGGCTTGCATCAGCCTATGCTGGGACAGGCCTCCTCTCTTTGAGGGAGTAATCGATATGGAATAGGCCTTATGAGTCCTATTACATTTTTTTACGGAAATTCATGAATTTTCATGTCCATTATATTCCAAATAAACACAATTAAATCAAATAAACTAATATGATATAAAACTTCGATCTACAGTGAATACGTTTCATTAGTTTTTGTTTCTCAATATAATAAGACAAAATTACAATAAATTAAATTAAAGTACTATATATTCCGCGTCAATTCAGCAAATTACACGAAAATAATGTGTAACTCCAACTTACAAGAAAGAGAATGGCACTATAGTTATTATAATCAAATAATTAAAATATCTTACTGCTGCTGAAAATTACAACGTCAAAAATCATGAATTTGCGTCAAAAATGTAATAGGACCCTTAACCCATCACGCGGGCCCAGTGCTGGCTGGTGGATGTTACAAGTCTTTGAACTTTTTGTTCTAGACCATGGCGGTTTCCTCACGATGATTTCCTTCATCGTTTTGAGAGCAGTGGTGATGAAATAATTTACACAAAGTAAAGTTCCTGTCTGGGTTAGCAGTTTAGCACCTAGAACCTACAAATCGTTAGTAAGTCAAAGCCGTTTTCACTTTTTCTTTGCAATCCTAGTGTAGGCCTTGTACCTATTTAGATAGACCAGTGACCTGAAGAATTTCGCTAAAGACTGAATGTGGAAGGCAGAGAACCGGGTGTTATGGCAATATTACGAAAATAAAATATTGAACAATGGAATGCAATGCTGATTTGATTCTTAGCAGGAAACTGTACGACATTCAAAGAATCTTTGGTCATGCTTCGAATTCCAAACGGCCGGTACGAAATCGAACGTTAAAATACGTCCAAATATTTGAAAGAAGAAGTGACCAAAAAGTCGTTAAAAATCAAAACCTACCTACAAAACACGTGACCTCCAACTTACGCGAAAAAAAACACGACCAATATACGTGAAAAAACCAGTATTTTAAATTAAATTAGCATTTGTTTGAAAATAAACTTTAAAACTTACACTTTTAGATTCACTTTTGCGAAACATTTATACATAAGAACCACACCTTTGATACAAAACCAACCTTATTTTAATACGGTCAAGGTTTAATTCACCTTGTCAGTACAAAGACATGTGGTTGTGGGTGTATTTTTTTTCGCCTTAAGCAGATGTCAGCTGTTCCGATCATATGTTTTCATATAACTGTACTATAACTGATTTTACAACGAAATTCCTTTGACTGAGACATATAATAGGTGTTTTTTGTTGCGCGCTTAGTTTCCGTTGGGTAAGCTGAGTTCAAGGTACTTGACGAGTTAGGATATTGTTCACAAAGAAGATTGTATTTTGTTCATCTTGAATCGGCACCTATAATTGAGAATATATATTTTTTAATGAAGGGAATCTCGCATTTCAACCTAAGAGGTTGTCTGCTGCTTATCCTGGCTATCTTGTGGATGCCTTATAAATAAGGACTCCAGCCAGGGCATAAAACTTATAAACTAAGCGACTACACGCTGGGCACCCGCTGTGGGGTACGGACGTCTTAGGGTGTCCTTGGGGGAGGACAGCAAGGGACGGGCAGGATCGTATCAAAAAATGAAAATAGCAGTTGTTAAGATATTAGTTTGTCATCGGTGGTAACGAGACTGAGAATAAGATAGGTACAAAGACGAAACTAATAGTAAGTCAGCTTTGATCTGTCAAAATCCGTGCATTTTGGCGTGATTTTGACAGATCGAAGTGTAAAACGCTGAGCAGACGAGAGATATTATGTCCGCGAAGATCGAACGTATGGAAATATATGCATTAACGCACACGTAGGACAAATGACTCAGAAATTGAGTGGTAATTTCTGTCCGGCGGACAAATAATCCAGTGCCAGCTGACCGCTTAAGTTTATTTATTTTTGCTCGGACCTTCAAATACCTACGTCCTTTTTACCGACGGCGACCGAAATCTCTTGGCACGTGCGTTGTCGTTTCAAACATACTCTCCTCCGCTTTTAAAGTCGTTTAAAAAGATGGAATGAAAAAAAAAAGCATAGAATGCGGTCGTGTTTCTCTAGCAGCTGTTTGTGGACAAAATGCGATGTCATGCCGTGATACGACTGTTTCCGTTCACAAACAAAACACAAAACGTGTTTAAGGAACATAAGCGCACTCGGGAAATCCCGTATTGCAAAACGTTGGGCATTCCCGAAAGTACCTATAAGCTAATTCGCTAATTCTGTAACACAATTACAATCCTGAGGATTTGCAAGAAAATTGCTTCTTCTTCTTTTCATTTTACCGTACATCAGTAGGTAGATACTCTAATTACTTAGTACACGATCAATCGGAATTTGAATGTTTTTGAAACAAATTGCTAAAATCCATTGCTTCTGAAGTTCGAAAAAAATCTGCTCAACACCGTAAATAACGCAATGAATGTTGTTGAACTGTCAAAATACATATTATGTCGTAATCGTTAACAAAAATGTGTTGCGTAATTAGATAGCTGTTTAAGCGGCGACATTTATTGCCACGTCAAAGGCGTTGTTCGGATCGTCAAGGGCAAGGGTGCAGCAGATGAACGGACATTTTGTACACTATAGCAGATGGGGTACAGTCTGACCAGGAGCACCACACTCGCACTGGATGTAGAATGAATTGAAAAAGGAAATTGCTAATCCATTGCTCAATGTTCATTGAAAACGTAAATAACGCAATGAATGTTGTTGAATTGGCAAAATGGAAGGTGTGGTTTCCATGCGAAAGAAAGCGGCCTCCTTACTACAGCGCCTGCATAGAGGTAACAACAGCATTCTAAAAATGATCGCTGCCAGACAGGACTGTCCCTTTCAGGGACACTGGGTGGGTATAAATAAATATAGTTCGTGAAAACTAACAATACTAACCTACTTTAAGCAGCATTGTTACTAACACCAAAATACTAACAAAAATATGGACCTTATAGTCCGAAATAAACTTACGTAATTACCCCACCGGATCTGTCACTTTAGATAAGGATCCCGGCATTTCCTGTTACCGAGATTGCAAAATACTGTGATTTGGCGAGATTTTGTTGGGAGTCACAAAGAATGAATCGACATCCTCTTGCCCTTATCACATTAATTTGTGGTTAGCGCTGTAAATTATCCTCTTACATTCATTTCTAGCAGCTTTCATCTCAGTATTCACCCTATTTATAGCATTATCCGTTTGAGACCTATGGGAAAGACACAACCCGACTTCGTTCGGCCCCAGGAGCATCTGCCAAGCGGACGTGACCTGCAGTGGCCTATACGGAAAGCAAGCAATCTACTACGGACACAAGTAGGACGCTGCAAGCACAATCTAGCAAAATGGGGTATAATATATCCCCCACCGATACACAGTGGGAATGCGTTACTCTTGACCAAACCATGTCCCATATGTTGGGAGTGTCAAAGTGTACACACCTGCAAGTTATTATAAAAAAAAAAGTTTATTTACTCTCAAATAATGAATTATAGTTTATTTACTTTCTGAAGCAAGTTTGATTTACGAAAAAACCAACCGACTTGATGACCAAACGTGCAGCAAAGCTAGTTTTTCTGCGCCACAATCTACCCCTTTTGGATTTTAAATATTAAATTATTAATTAAAAAGCCTAACTAATTAACTTCAACAAGACTGATTGTTGGCTAACTTTTTATTATTTAAAGGTGTGTTTTGTTTTTAAAGATTAATAAAAGTTTATTTAGAAAATGCAGTTGGTGGCATTAGGCTCGCCATGCTAACTAATATTATAAATGCGAAAGTGAGTGTTTGTTTGTTGCGCTTGAAATTTGGCACATGAGTAGACCATGGCGTGATGTTATATTATGTTCACCAGTAATGTCTTGACTAAAAAGTCTTTATCATGCATAAAGCTTCGTGCAGACTAGCGCGACGCGACACCGGCTATTGTTATACCGTGAAGTTTTCTTAGAAATTATATTGTTCGAGTCGCGTCGCGCCGTGGCGTCGCGCTGGTCTGTACGAGCCTTAAGTAGTATCACATTGGTTGTTGTTGCCTGCAAAGTGAGTGTGTACCCCATTTTCATTGGTTAAATGGTTACAAGTGATGCATTTTAAATAGAAAGAATACAGTATGGGGTTATTTGACCCCTCCATTGTTTTGGTAGAGGTTGAATGAAACTTGAAGTTGAATTAGAAAGTTGATTACGTGGTTGAAGAAATGTAAAGTTCTGGCCACACTTAGGCGAATACCGCGCGGGACGCGGGATGCTATCATGCGACTGCGCGCGTCGTTTGTTTTAATGAATGAAATGAAATTGTTTATTCTGTAAATAGGATATAGGAATCACTTTTAGTGCTCAGGGAAGTCCAGACATAATCTTGGTCAGGCCATATGAGGACCATATAAATTAGTGTCTGAAATGGTCCACACAGATTTGAGTGCGCCTGTCTAGTCAGTGCAAGCATTAATTGTCAGTAATCGTGGAGTTCAACTCAGAACTCAAAAACTCGACGAAAAATACCAAAGGAAGTCACGGGAATATTCGCTTCAGTTTGAACATCTCCATACAAGTTAGATGATGTACTGTGGATAGCACAGCATCATACTGAGTGGAAGCCTCCTTGTCACAGTCACGACGTGCAGCTGCGTACTATTTATGTTGATACATGATCTGTTTTGTTTTTTTTATTCCAATTATCTTACATATCTTTTTATGTGCACGTGTTTCTGTGCCAAATAAACCAATTTTTGTTTTTTTCCTGATTTCAATCGACATGAGCGAATGTCGTCCCGCATCCCGCAAGGGATTCGCTTCAGTTTAGTCAGAGCTTAATAAATCAAAAGCTATTTTTATATTTGTGCTAGTAATGTCTTCACTAAAAAGTCTTTATCATACATAAGTAGTATCACACTGGTTTGTTGCTATAAGTGAATGTGTAACCCATTTTAATCGGTTGAATGGTTACGAGTTAAGCATTATTTATAGAAAAAATACAGTATAGGACTATTTGGGAATGTTTTTGACCCTTCCATTGTTATGGTTAAGGTTAAAAAACTTTCGAAGTAGATAAGAAAGTTGGTTATGTATTGGAAGAAATGTTAACCTTGGATTATTTTATGATAAATAACGCGATGACGACTAATATACAAGTATCGAATAAGAGCGTTTATTTAGAAAATGGGCAACGTCGCAAATAGCTGTCAAATATTTCGCTGTTTTGATAATATTACTGTATGGAAATAAGAATTATCGTAACACCGAGATGTAAAAAAAAGTATTTGGCAAGTTTCCAAATGCCTTTTTTTACACCTAAAACGGTTACAACATCAATTTCAGTGTAAGTGTTACAATTTCAATTCATTATTAATATTCTAGTTAGCCACATTTCCTATTTCCATACCATAATATTGCCAAATTAATCAAAACCGGTAAATATTTGACAGCTATTCGCGACGTTGCCAACTTTATGGATGAACGCTCTACCGGTCGTACCCAGGTGTAATACCGCGGGTTCCACCAAATAACTAAATAATGTACAGACGCCAGCAGACCCGAAACTGTCAAATTTTCCAAATCAACTTTGAACCTTATGTTTTATTGATAAAGTTGAAAATCTATTCAAGAAATTCGAGGGATTGAAGTAGGTTGATGAGCTGGCGTCTGTACGTTAGGAGCAGTTATGGGGATGTTTGCGGCGTCTGTACGCTAGGAGTAACATTTGCCGAGCAGTGGCAGTACCGCTAATTTAAAAAAAAAACTGCAAGTGTTTCCATTATTACTAAAAATGTTAAAGGCTCGTGCAGACCAGCGCGACGCGACTCGAAAAAAACAATTTCTAAGAAAACTTCGCGGTTTAACAATAGCCGGTGTCGCGTCGCGCTAGTCTGCACGAAGCTTATACGTTATTTATTTCGGTAAATTGGTTTTTATAAAACACTTTCACATTAATACAAAAGTTTGTCATAACAAAAAGACATATAAAAATAACAATTTGCCAATCTTTAACCCCAAAATGTCCCCTTGTACACAACAAGTTTTTTCGCTACAACGGAAATAACAGTTATTTGTATTAAAACCAGTCAGACAAGTTTGGAATAAGGTCACCTACGAATTTTGGAGGGTGATAGACGTAGAATGGCAACATGTTTTGAATTGTTCTAGCTTTTAAGATGTAGGGTAGAACTCTCTACAGTAGTCGTTTTTGAATTTATAGGTATTTTTAATACAAAATAATATTTCAACTGAAACTTGATTTAGGTAATAAATTATGCATAAATTATGTTGTAAACAATAGTACTTAAATTTAAATAAAATAAATTTATTAATTATGTAATTGTGTTAGGTAAAAAAACAGTTAAGTATTTTTATTTTAAAAGGTTGCGGTCAAAATTGCATTCATATTTGTATTGTATTACAATGAGAAAAATCTCCCAAGACTAAAAATCAACCAGAATTTCTAGAAAGTTCTAGCAAAATTACAACAGGCTCATCCCCTGTCATTATGGGTCTTCACATAACTGGCGAAATGTGGGTGAACTATAGGTACACCTCTGCCGAACCCTTCGTGGAAAACAGGCGTGATGTTAGGCTATGTTCTAGCAAAATCCCCATCAATAAAATATGAGCTACAAAAAAAAAAAACTTCTAGAAACTTCTGGCAAAATTTTAAAACTTCTATGGAATTTGTTTACATGCTGTCTCACTCTATCCCACACAAAAAAAACAAGGAAAGGAAAATACTTGTTGAACATTCATGAATAGGTATCTATTGTTCAGTTAAGTGGAAGAAATGGGGGACTGGTCAAAACCTGTTTGGGGGAGAGGAATTGACTTGTTTTGCTTCAGGGCAAAACCTGTGACTTATGATGCTGAAATAGAGACAAGTTAGGACCTGTTGAAACTTGAATTTTGGTGTATTGGGACAGTTTTTTTGGTTAATCATCAACATTTCACTTCTGAATAAAGGCTTCCAAGAATGGGTCATTGGTTGGAAATGGAATCATTTTGAACTGAATCTGTCAATGAATAACTAATTGAATCAGGAATTTTGCTTAGGCTTTTTATATAATATCAAATAGATTTATGTAGGTTCCAGTTGTTTAGGATTAAAATTGGGAATATATTTTAGATTTACTAGAAATCATCGAAGGCTTGGTGGATAATTTCTGGTTATACATATTTTGTGGAGAAGAGGTCGGCTTTCATGGACAATATTTTATTATTTATAGCCTGTGAAATGTGGATGTACTATAGGTACACCTCTGCCTAACCCTTCCGGGAATACAGGGGTGATGTTACATTACTACAATATTAGCAATTCTGTTTGATATTACATGATGACATTGACACTATACAAGGTGACTTAGTTACCTGTAATCATTATAAGGGTTGTTCTAAGATACCCATCATACTGAACCACTTTCTCTACAGAACCAATAGGATTTTTATGCAACATGCCTACTGTTTTATAACAATTTGATTGATATAGGTTTCATAGGGAAAATTGTTCAGCATGTGAGAAAGAATCATCCTTTACCCCAATGATTGCAGTTAACTAAATAAAATGCTGCAGCTAATACCTATGAATAAATAACAGTGATTATTATTCCTTTAAGTAAGGATAAGGATCATTTTTCATACCTAATTGATGCTGCCACAGTATTTCATGAAGTCATGATGCATCATCTGCCCCAATATGTTGGCATGGCATCTAGTCTAACTGGATGCAGCTAAATACCAGTTTTTATACATACAACAGACCTGATTTTTTTTTCCAATTTATAGATAATGGTACGGAACCCATTGTGCATGAGTCCGACTCACACTTGGGCAGTTTTTTTAATGGAGCAACCACCTATCTGACCTCCACAACCCGGTTATTGGGTACAACATACCTCTTGGGAAGACCGGTTGTCACGAGTTTGATGCTGCTTAGTTTACATAACATAATATCACGCCAAAGGGTACGGCAGAGGTGTACCTTTAAGCACACCCACATTTCACCAGTTATGTTTAAGTCTAAGGAGTGAGTCTATAGCTAGTTTCCCATGACTAAATGAAGGATTTCATCATAGTATACTTAATCAGTCAATTCTCAATCAATATGATGAATCAGACCTTAAGTAATTGCCTGTAATCAACAATGTTGAGGTCAAGTTTGAACTTGACCTGTACAGACGCCAGCAGGTCAACCTACCCGAAACTGTCCAATTTTCCCAATCAACTTTGAACCATATACGTAGCAATAAAGTTGAAATCTATTAAATAAATTTGATAGATTGTAATAGGTTGATGTGCTGGCGTCTGTACATAAGAAGTTGGGTTCAATTGTCATCTGATCACAAATTAATAGGCAATTAATTTAAGCTAATGCAATGATGAGCATCCATTTAAATTCATTAAAATATCAGTATTAAATCACTTGCTTTCCACCAGCTGCTTTGCCTGAGTGATATATTTAAAAATACAGACTATGTTACTCAGTGATAATATAACATACTACTGGTGAATGAATTTTTTAAATCAGTCCATTAGTTTTTGAGTTGATTTATTACAAACAAAAAAACAAGTATTTTTTTCCACTATTATTATGCCAAAATTAAAGACATTGTAATTAGATTAGATAGAGCGGTAAGTAGGAGTCTAAGTAAATCATAAAATAAACATTTGTATGAGGAACTCACATAAAGCTTATAATTTTTTGGTATAAATGCATGTTTTAATTCGAATACCTTTATTATGGCATTATGCATGTGAAAGTATGCTATTCTACATCACGATGAATGAGAAAACATCAAACAAACAATAAAACATGATTACATAAACGAAAAGATGCTAAAATCCATCGAAAACGAGTCGAAAAAGTGGCCAGAACATTCGATCCACTAAAAACAAAATTATCATTCAAATTGCATAATTAATTTGACATTCAGACTCAATGTGTACCAAAAAGTGAAAGTTACGTTATTTACGTCGTAAATAAGAGCTCGGAGACGCTATGGGGGCCTGAAAAGTCACAAAACCATAAAGCGTGGTGATTTCCTTTAGAAATTAGAGAGTGGAACCTAAGTTACATACCTGAGAGCCCTAACTCTTTTGTACGGAGGGCTATGTGAAACTGGAGGCGGCAATGCATCCCTCAGGCCATCATCGTCATCCATGCTACCAAAATCCAACTTCCTAGGCACTATAGAAGAAGGTATCGGACTCAAATTATCCGAAAATATATTGAAAGAGTCTGACATTTCACATGAAGTTTCTGCCGACAATTCCGATGAATCGTGCTTGTTAATGAAGCCCGTCTTCATTCTATACCACTCGGTCATTTTCGTTAACACATTAAACACTTTTACAACAAATATATATCACATTAAAATCACTATTTTCTTAAACAATTCACAAAACGATCTCACTTTCACGCACTAACAACGTTATGGCGGATGACGCATAGCACCTGTTCAATTGATCGGCCAATCAGAGCAAATCATTTGACCGGTGAGTTGAATACTCAAATTCTATTGGATAAGGTTATTTTTTTTAAATAACGAAGTAGCTTCTCTGACTGTGATTGGACGATTTATGGCTGCGTTCGGCTTGAAATTAATTTTGATATGCGTTCATAAGAATGCGTGCTACTTTTAGACGAAATCAAAGTTTTTAACTGGAGAAAGAAAAGTTATAAACTTTTTGGGGTTTCTACCTAGTACTAAGGGTCAGTTCACACCGAGAAGCGACGCGAAGCGCACTTCTTAAGATCTGATACAATATTGAATTTATTTACTGCAGCTACACACTAAAGCACCGCGCTGTGCAGCACCACGCATCTCAGCGTACATCAACATGCGTTCACGCTCACACTGAAATTATATCTTTTCATGAAGAAAATAAGTTCAATATTTGATTAGTCTGCGTAGCTTCGCGTCACGTAATCGACATTATATAAATACTTTTATTAAGGAAATGTAGACAAATGTAGGTGTACTATCGCACCATTCGGGAAATAAAAGCATGTTTTGTAAAGTTAGTCGATTTATAAAGTTTTAGTCGATACTAGTTAGTGTTCTAGTATTCCTAGAAATCCTGGGTGACATTTTTGAATATTGACATAACAATTGATTGACATTTGACTTGACATTACAGTTTTGATTGCGAAAATCTTCAGTGTTTGTGTCTCGATTTGGTTTTCCCCGATAAATTGCTCTTTGTATCAATATAAATTGTAAAGTATCGTTAAAACTCAAAGTAAATGACTCCCTTCGATCACATATCAATTGAATTTAGCCTTTTGAAATAAGATGTCATTGCTAGGATGGGTGAAAATTGTGTTTTTGTTATTCGGTCTGCCTTACCTGTGCCTGCAAGAGAATATAAACAAAGGAGAAATTATATTCCACTACAACAATACGTGAGTTTTGTTATGTTTCGTATTATCTAGCTAATTACGTGTCTTTACCTGCCTTTTGTTTATATCTCGGTAAAAAACTCATTCGATTTTTCGTGGGTATTGTATTTAGATTTAGCAATACAGATTATTTAACGTGATTAAATAATATTTATTGCTGATTAATTAATGTCATGGACCTTTTAAGCTGCTCCCAAATTAGATACGTTAATCAATCTCGTGTGATTAACTTATAAAACCTTACCCTTTTTTAATGCAATTAACTTTTTTTTGCTATTGAAGTGTTTATGCCTAACTATAATTGGTGGAATTTTAACACATCAGTTATCCTCCTTGACTTCCTTGTTCCCTGCATTGCAGAGTAACCTTACCTTCTTTAACTCTTAAAATGTCGATATTACCCCATGTGTGCAAATAACAATAAAATTCTATTGTGTCACTAATTGCGCGCGCGACGGGTTAAACGTAAAATGCCTGTCAAATGCGGCAAATGCCTGTCACATGGTAACCCTAAATGCAATTAACTTTTTTTTTGTTGACTGAAATGTTTATGCCTAACTGTAATTGGTGGACTGCGCCCCTACACGATCCACCAACAGGAATTTTAAAACATCAGTTCTGTTATCCTCCTTGACTTCCTTGTTCCATGCATTGCAGAGTATAAATTACCTAATAATAATGATAACTTATTAATTTCTGTAAATAGGTTTTTAAAAACACAAGTACATATCAAAAATAAATTAAGTATTATTTAAATCTAGATGAGGTCGGGGTTCCCTATCAGACTACTCTGAGAAGATATACTGAATAGAAAGGGATTTTCCCTTCAAATACTTCTGTCGCCATAACGCGACGCGAACGTTCGAAATTTAAAATACTCGGAATTCAACCGAGGTCACAGTCTCTTAAGTCCAGACATAATCTTGGTCAGGTCATGTGAAAATCATGTAAAATTGAACCTTGTAGCTAGCCACAAGACTCGTAAGTTACTTTGTAGTAAAACTAATACAACAGCTATATTTATAAAGTAAATAAATAAAAACTCATTGTACTGATAAGAACAATAGCTGTATTGGTTTATTTTAAAACTATGTATAAAGAGTAGAGTAAATTGTACTAGTACAAACTCACACCATTTCCTAATTGGGGTAGAAAGAAACGTTCATCATCATCATCGTCATTAGCAGCCTTGTTCCACCCACTACTGAGCATAAGCCTTTTCCCTGTTATGCTGTAGCGCTTATGAGGGTGTTCAAGTGAAACTCCAGATGATTGTATATTGTATATATTGTCATAATTACTATGTACAGACTTAAAGCTAAACAAGTTTCACAAGTATTATATGTTGCGCATATTTCGAACCAATATGAATATAGTAATAAATATTAGTTTAGAAGTTAAAATAAGTAGACCATCAATCCGTTTGGTCATCCGTTCGTTCCGTTTCATGTCGACTCAGCGGTCGCGCTGTGCCACTCATATAAATATCTCGCAGCGCCACGGATTCGCCATAAGCCCTCAGAGGCCGAGTCCGTGGAATTACCTCCACCACCAGCAAGCTTTCTCAGCCCTGGCCCCCTCTCAACCCATTCGCTCTAAGGTTAGACTCCATTGAAACGGTGCAAGAGCTTAACTCTGACCACCGCCCAGTAGTCATAAAAATGCCCCCCCGCGTAGGCCCTCCCAACCCGCTCTCACCAAAAGGGTAACGGACTGGAAGAAAGTAAGCACTCAGCTGAAATCCAACACGCCAATTGGACGCCATCCCCGACAAATTCGACTCTATCGCGGACACGACGGCCGCGATCGACTCACTCACGGAGCACGTACAATCAGCCTTGAGCGACTGCTCTAGGGAGGTCTCAGCGTCGGGTGACCCTCGCTGGAGCCTGCCGGACGATGTACGCGCGCTGCTGACTGAGAAGAACGCAGCCGTTCGTGCCTAACAGCAATTTTCCCTGCTCCGCTAACAAAGCCCATATGCGCTATTTACAGAGAACTGTAAAGACATGCATACAGGAGCTGCGTGACACGGGCTGGGACAAGATGCTCAGCGAACTAGAGCCCACCCACCTGGCATTCTGGGAACTTCAGAGGAAACTCAAGTCCCAGCAAGTGGCCTCCATGCCCCCCCTGACCCGTCCCGACAAGACTATCGCGTTCGAGGATTTGGAAAAGGCTGAATGCCTAGCAGACAGTCTCGAGGCTCAATGCTCCCCTAGCTCCCAACCGGTAGACCAAGCTCACCTCCTAGAGGTCGACAGTTTTAGTTCCGAACCCAGCACTCTAGCGTGCATCAGGCCCACCGGATTATTGAAAACATATGGGCTGGCTTCCAACGCGGTTTGATAACCGGTGCAATATTCTTCGATATAGCGAAAGCGTTCGACAAAGTCTGGCACAACGGCTTATTATATAAGCACTACAAACTCGGTGTGCCAGATCGTCTCGTGCTCATCTTACGGGACTTTATGTCAAACCGCACCTTCCCCTACCGTATCGAAGGAGCGATATCCTCCCCCCGTCCTATCCGCGCAGGAGTCCCTCAAGGCTCTGTGCTCTCCCCCCTAATCTTCACGCTTTTCACCAGCGATATCCCAAAGAGTAGAAGGGCGCAGTTGGCTCTGTTCGCAGACGATACGGCCATCTACTACAAGGGTACCAGCTCTGACTCGATAGCCCGCACTCTCCAGACCTCAGTCGACATGCTCGGCGCCTGGTTTAGAAAGTGGAGGATCGAAGTCAACCCGGATAAAAGCCAAGCGGTTATCTTTATGAAACCACGTAAAAGGTCCAAACACCCCCGACCTATCACCATGTTCGGCAAGCCTATCCCCTGGGAGAAGCGAGCCAAATAACTAGGTGTTGTCCTCGATCAGCATCTCACCTTTAGCGAACACATAAAGCAGGCCCGCTCGCGAGCCGCTTTCGTTCTCGGTAGACTTCACTCTGTCCTGAATGCACGTAGCAAAATGTCACTAAAGTGCAAATTGCGTACGTACACGGCGTGCGTTCGTCCCATTATGACCTATGCGGGAGCCGTATTTGCACACGCAAAACCCCGCCATATTCATAGGATGCAAACGCTCCAAAATAGATTCCTCCGAAAAATCACCGGTGCCCCCTGGTACGTTAGGAACGAGATCCTCCATCTCGACCTAAAGATCCCCACAATCCACCAATTTCTCAAACGCAATTCCAAGCGTTTCTTTGAGTCCGCCGCCAAACACCGCAACCGTCTGGTTGTCGAGGCCGCCAATTATGTCACTAGTAGAATCAGTCAGATCCGCCGCCCGAGGCAAATCTTTACCGACCCAGACGACCCCATAACCCTCCTCCAGGAGAGCAATAGGGCCACAAGTACAGTGCACAAACACAGACACCGACCCGCATTCCGACTCCGCGATCGCGACCCGCCCGAGTAAATAATACTCCCCCTTACTCGCAGAAGCGCCAGCCCGCGTTATGCTGAGAAATGTAGATTTAAATTCCCCGATTAATAATAATGATTAATCTTTGATCCAGCCGGTCCCAACTTGCTGTCCTCACCCCAGCGACGCCCTAAGCCGAGGTCCGTACCCCACAGGGGGTGCCCTTAGCGAGCGCTCGCCTAGTTTTAATTAGAATAGTTTTGCCCCTGGCTGGAGGCTTTGAGTTTAGTAGCTTAAGGCAGCCGCAGGATTGTCCGGTTAAGTAGTCATCACCTCAGAGGAGAGCTACGAGATGCCCTAGTCAAAAAAAAAAAAAAAAAACGGATTCGCCAGTGAAGCTTTCGCCGAGCCGGCGGTCGGATGTGTTAATGACTTGCAGCTAGCAGCTACAATGCCATGCTTCCCTGGTCTGTGCGAGTCTCATCCAGGCAGAAACCATTGATGGCCATAATTCCTCCACTGTCTTTGACTTTCTCTTCTTCATTCATTGAATCAAAATTGTCGTTTTTAGGGTTCTATACCCTATACTAATGCCCTGCTGTCCATCCGTCTGTCTGTCAAGGATCTTTTCAACCGTAATAGGTAGATTCTAAAATAAAAGGAGTACCCCAAACAAAATACATACAGTTTTGTTTTTACTAATGAAAGTATTTAAAAATCAACAGTAGTAGGTAGACTAAAATAAAAGGAGGTCCCCAGACCTCCAGAGGCTTATTTAATTACATAATTAGTAAAAACAACACATGTTTTTAGTATGGGTACTAAAAACATGTGTTGTTTTTGGGTCTCCCTTGTTTCATCGAAAAGAAATTACCAAATTATCACTTCCCAAACAATTTTCCGCATAATTTCATTTGCCAAATTATTACTTAGCAAAAAATCTCTTCACAAATAATTGTAACGCAAACCTAATGTCTGGCAAGTGAACGTTTAAACAATAACTCGTTTACCAACTAGTAATTTTACCAATTTTTATGTAGTCAAATATTTCAGTTGGAATAACTCATTTTACGTATAATAAAATTTGCCAAATATTTAGTAGCTTATTTAAAAATAATTAATCTCGTCTAACTAGTTCAGTTTCAGGTAGCCTGTTATTTTTCCATATTTTCTTTCAAAAGTAATCTAGTTGTTTCTGGCACTCGCCGGCCGCTGCCGCGGCACCGCTCGCTTCGCTCGCTCGGCTCGTGCGTAGAAGGTCACAGTTTTAACCTAACCTAACCTTTATATTTTTTGTCATAACAAATCATTTGACCAAACGTTTATTGTCTAAAGATTGTTTACTGTAATAAATCATTTGATTAAAGACAAAATGCCTAAATGACATTATCCTTGATAATATTCTGCCAAGTAAAAATTTGGCCAAATGAAAATGTGCGTACTAAAATTATTCCAAACATTGCATTGGTATAAAACAAGTTTTCTAAAATTTGTTTGGGTAGTGAAATTTTGGCAAAATCTTTTCGGCAAAACGGCAGGATCCCGTTGTTTTTACTAATTAAAGTATTTAAAGAACATTAATAGGGGTTAAAGTATGAAATTGCCGTTTTATTTTAATAGGTACTTCGAATTGACATAGAACCTTCATGGTTTGAGATTTTTGAGTGAATTTTTATTCACATGGTACTCGTACCTATGAAGTTCTTCTTTTAAAAATGTGCAACATTCGATTATCGACTTTCAGTTGTTTTTTTTATTCAGCTTAGACAAGAAAGATGGATACTTCGAAAATTCGAGTTATTTTTGAATACGAGTTCAGACGCGGAACTAACGCGGCAGAAACAGCTCGCAATATCAATGTTGCGTTTGAAGAGGGGACTGCTAATGAACGCACGGTGCGATTTTGGTTTAAACGCATTCGTGATTGAAACTTTGATTTGAAGAAGGAACCACGTGGAAGACCGCCCACACAGGTGAATCTTAGAGATGGTGGAAGTCGATCTAGTCAAGCAATAACGGCAGATGTCTACTGTGCCGAACTCCAAACAATGATAGCAAAACTAACAGTGAAACAGCCCCGACTCATGGTCGATCTTCACCATTATTGCTACATGATAACGCGAGACCTCATACAGCACGAGAAACCGTTTTAACTCTACGGGAGCTGCAATTAGAAACCATTCGTCACCCTCCGTATTCGCCAGACCTTGCTCCAACGGACTACCATTTTTTTTCGTGATTTGGACATTTTTCTACATGATAAAAAGTTTACTTCTCAGGAGGCAGTACAAAATGCTTTCACACAGTTGGTCGCATCTAGATCACGAGAGTTCTATCGCAAAGGCATAAATGACCTTCCTATTAGATGGCAGCAATGTATAGATAATAATGGTAATTATTTTGATTAAATAAATATGTTAAATAAAAAACAATTTTTCAGTACAAATCGGCAATTTCATACTTTAACCCCTAATATAAAGAGTTAAATATTGTATGAAGGTACGGAGCCCTTGCTTGTTCGCGTCCGACTAGAACTGGGCCGCTTTTTTCAATACTTGTGTGTCAAATTCGCATTATTATATTTATTGGAGAAATATTGCTATAAGATTTAATTTTAACGCCTGTAAAGTTATTCCTGATTGGCTGACTGAAAAAATAACAGCCAATCAAATTACTTGGCATTATCATCACTCTCCTGCCTTATCCAAATTTATTAGTGGTTGGCGCAACATATATTTTTCTTCCATCAGTCGTCATCTCGGTAGTCACCCCCTTTCTAGCCATATCATCTTTCACACGGTCCATCCATCGTTTCTTTGGTCTTCCTCTACTCTTATAGCCATTATAAACATTGTCTTGATTAACTCAAGACAATGTTTAAATGTTCTTTCTCCAGAATTAGTTTACCTACTGACAGGTTATATGAGTTTATATAATTGTTTATAATTTTACTTTATAAGTCAATTTATTTTTATTTTATTAGTGTTGACATAATCTACTCATTACAATGTTTTTTTATGAGTTGTATTGCAATATGTGGTTAGCTAGCGACCTCGACAATTATTTATTTTACCTCGATGGTCCTAGTTTATCAATTGTAACTTCTAGTTACAGTATATGTAAGCGGGCACGCCCTTTATGCTTGGAGGCTTTGTTTTCTTTTTTTAGATATTGTTTACTTTTAGCTATTTTTATTTCTGCTTGAGTATAGTTCTCGATGCTTTTGGTTGGTATATTGGCGTGTGCTAGCTGTCATATGGCTATTAATTATAGCTATTTTATTTATAATTTAAATTATTTTTGCATATTGTAAATTGTCTTGCATACTGTTGTATAGCATCATTTTTTTTTTTTTTCAAACTGAACAGACAGCTGTGCTGCTGGGGAGTTTGTTGCGCCACTTCTTCTTCCCAGCAAAAGCACTAGGAAGTGGTGAAGGGTGGGCGTTTTGGGGGACTGTCTTATGTAATTTTGACGTTCGGAAAGTGCTGATTCTCAGCCTAGTTTGAATAAATGACTTTTGAATTTGAATTTGCCATCGACATTCAAACTCAAAACTTTCCTCATGATATTGTCCTCATTCCTCCGCATCATGTGCCCATACCATGATAATAACAGAGTTAATATAATAAGGCTTTCAAAAGTAGTGGTTAATTGCCAGCCTGCATTTTCATTGCCCAGTCAATAACTATGATTTAGCTTATCTAATAATTACGACATAACATCACGCCTGTAATCCCTAAAGGGTTAGACAGAGGTGTACTTTAGTACACCCATATTTCGCCAGTTATGTTTAAGTCCCATGTAATAGGGGGCGAGCCTATTGCCATCAACCGGGCACAAATCCAACTCCAGACTGCTACTGATCACTGGCTGCTCCTCACCGGACACGGCTGTTTCGGGAGGTTCCTGTTTCGGATAAGGCGGGAGGAAACGCCCGGGTGTCATCACTGCGTGGATCGCTCGGAGGACACGGTGCAGGTCTGCCCGGCTTGGGCAGAGCACCGCCGTGTCCTCGTGGAGGCGATCGGTGGCAGGGATCTCTCGCGTCCTTCCCTGGTCCAGGCCATGGTACGGAGCGAGAGGGCATGGGAGGCTGTCACCTCCTGCGAAGCAGTAATGCTCGCGAAGGAGGAGGTGGAAGGCGTGAGGGAGAGGCAAAATTCGCGCCCTCACGCCCCTGTATGTTTTAGTCAGTAAGAGTCTGACACGCCCTTCACCCAGAGCGGGAGAAGACATTTGATATTTCCCACCCAAAAAAAAAAGGCTGCTACTGAGAAATTTCTGATGGTAAACGCCCAATAATACTTTGCCCGACCTGGGACTCGAACCCAGGACTTCATGCTCAGCAGTAGCGCTTGCGGCCCAATCAAATAATCTAATAATCAATACGACAGTTAATAAAGATTATACATTTATAAGCAATGGCTGGCCAATGTACATATAATTATTGCTTGATAAAAATTATTTATTTTATTTTATGAGCAAGTCATAAAAAGAATGTTGGGTGACTCAGTACTGCCTAATTCATTTCTTAGTTGATATGAGGATTTTTAAAATAACTGGCATTTAAGTAGTTTGTTCATTGTCCAATTAAAATACTGATTGGATACGGAAACATAATATACTTAAAATATTTGTTTCTTATTATTAATACTTACACATTTTTTATATATTACCACATTTAATAATTTATTGAACTAGCGTATTATACTATATATATAAAGAAAATTCTGATGTTATTTTTCTTTTGCACTGGGCTAATTGTTAATTATCCCCTTCCGACACATTTTAATTTGTGCCTAATTTCTAAAAGCTTTTTTTTATTGATACCGCCATAATTACACAATAGTTTATAATCACCATACAGATAGTGCAATCCACGACGACGCGCCCCACTCCGCGATTACTGTATAATGTAGTCTATGATTACTG
Source organism: Xanthia togata (assembly GCA_963853775.1). Classification (NCBI taxonomy): domain Eukaryota; kingdom Metazoa; phylum Arthropoda; class Insecta; order Lepidoptera; family Noctuidae; genus Xanthia; species Xanthia togata. Next base: position 3,335,575 of record OY970817.1, on the reverse strand, counting down.
TATTGAGTGCAATCCACGACGACGCGCCCCACTCCGCGATTACTGTATAATTAAATAGTAGTCTATGATTACTGTATTGTAAGATTTGTAAGCTGTACTTTAGTACGGAGCGGAGCGCAGTGGGGCGCGTCGTCGTGGATTGCACTATCTATACACATGCAACCCCTACTCTATACTAAAACAGAAAATGTTATTTTTTCGTGTTAAGATTTTTGTCGTTTTTTTTTTCATTTTATTTCAAGTTTCTTTTCATTATTTTTTAAATTACATAATTGTATTTAGTCTAAGCTTTCTCATGCTGATAGATAGATAGATAACTGGAGAAACCTCGTCCCCAGGATATCCTAGTTCAGGGATCGAGACCTAATTGATGTAACGTGTAGGTACTAGATATGAGCGCCGCGCTAGCGCGCCGCCGCCGCCGTGATTGTACCCGCGCCGCTGACCCTAGGCGACGGCGCGCCGAGCCCGAGCGGCGGCATCCAGTTTGACCTAACACGTGAACCGAACCGAACGTACGTCTGCGTGAATGCTGACAAAAAGGCGGCACTAGACGTAGACGTTGCGGTCCATGGCCCTTTACGGGGCACCGGTGTGGGCGAGTGGTGCGAGGAGGCGAAACGCCGGGGCGTAACTCGGCTGCCGCGAGAAATCACGGCACAGCAGACAGAGCTCCGGCAGATAACCGGCGGATACCCCTCTTTGAGGACTGGCTAGAGAGGCGCCACGGCGTCCACACCTTCCGCCTGATGCAGGTCCTTACTGGACACGGTTGTCCGGTCCTGCCTTAACGAAACGCCTTTAGGAAACGCCCGGGTGTCATCACTGCGTGGATCGCCCGGGTGTCATCACTGCGTGGATCGCCCGGGTGTCATCACTGCGTGGATCGCCCAGAGGACACGGTGGAGTATACGGTGGAGGTCTGCCCGGCTTAGGCAGAGCATAACCGTGTCCTCATGGAGGCGATCGGTGGTGGGGATCTCTCACGTCCGGCCCTGGTCCAGGCCAAGGTATGGAGCGAGAGGGCATGGGAGGCCGTCACCTCCTTCTGCGAAGCAGTAATGCTCGTGAAGGAGGAGGCGGAACGAGTGAGGGAGAGGCAAATTTTGCGCCCTCATACCCCTAGCCGCTGCAGGTGACGCCCTGGGCGTCGAAACCTACGAAAAATTTCAACGGAGGGGGGTTCAGAATCATGTACTGAATCCATGGTATCAGTTTTCGCGTCGATGTCCCTTCCACCCTGTATAAAGGTCACGCCGCCGACGCCGCTGCCGACGCCGCTGCCGACGACTTCAAAAAGTCGACAATTTGACCATCGGCGCTCATATCTAGTAGGTTACTGAAGTTTTGGAAATAAATTACTAAGTATTACTTTTTTTTGTTACAGATATAAATACAATAAACCATACACAGTAGCTGTGAATAAGAGTACAGAATACATCCTGGAATTTGCTGGGGTAAGCCATATTTAGCTATGACAGGTTTGGTTGATCCTTATGCTCAGGCCACGAAACTACCACGTCTAAGGCCGCGTCGCATCGCGCTACGGTCGCGTGCACATTCACTTTGTTTGTTCGGACAACCGGACAGCGGCCTCTGTCGGCGCGACCACACGTTCAGGTTCAACGAACAGTTCGATCGATCGTGTAGACGCGCGACGATCGCTTGCGGGTAAGGTGCATAAGGCCGAACGCCTTACCCCACGTCCGACGCGTCCGCGTCCGTTCGCGTCAATTTTAATTAGGTAATTTCCAATTAAATAAATAACAACTTTACGCATTTGTAAATAAAGTTGATTTGGTTTTTGCAACTCGATGCTATCTTTTGAAGCGCAGAGAGAAATACTCCATTGGGTTAAACGAAAATCCAGATCAAGCATTTTACGGGCCAATATCGCCTTATCTAAACAAGTGTTTAGAGGGATTTTTGATTCTCAATTATATGGGGATTGTAACACACTGCTTGTGCTGTTATGCTATCCTATAAAATATTGATTCATTCAAAACAGTAATAATACCTAACATGCGGTTTTGTTTCCGTGAATAGTTTCCATAATATATTATTGTGGCCGCAGTAGGTTATACTATTTTTATTTCACAAAACGACGCGTGCTTAACTTGTGGTACCAAGTATACAAACACAATGTGAATGTGTGCGTGAATTCTGCTCGTCAGAGTCAGCACATAACACACACACACAGACACTTCCGACTTCGCCATTGTCTCGGACAGTACCCAGAGTTCCTGCGCTTTCACACACATCAAGCTAAATATTTCCAGAAAAAGTCAACTTGTCATTGTACAGAAAGGCTATAAATTCAATGCGAGGTCAGCTTATACTGGGAATGTATAGCTTTCCAAGCCGTGTGCCCAACGGGATGTGAACGTGTGCTTCCTATCTGCAAAAATGTCTTCTATGTATGCTTGACTGAAGAATAATCTTTATTGCCATGTGAATATACACAGTCATTGGCATCAGAAATAGCAGGTGCAACATAATATAAATGAAATAAATTAAAAAGTATGCAATGCAACAACGCCTTCGTCAACGCCATCTAGCGACGGAATCTTGCAATACACATCACAGAGTTGCTATATTCCACCACCAGATGGCGTTAAACTAAATTATCAACAAATTCTTTCAGGAACTCGAGGCGTATGATACTCCAGCCAGAGTGACGGTAGCCAGTGACTTTGCTAACAAGACGTACCCTTTGTTTATCACTGCGAGACAGCAGAAAGGTATGTTTACTTTCATCATTATCTTCCAGGCTCCAGGGCCTCAAGTCTGCTATTACAATAGTGTCAGAATGGTCTATCATTGATTTCATAATTGTTGATTTTGACAAGTTTTGTAATCTACTAACATATTGGTGTCATTATGACTTTCCAATGGTCAGCCACTGACACTCCATTGAAAGAAATGGCATCTATTGGTAATCTCGTAATAATGAAAAATAAATGACTGACTTAGGCGGTAATCTGCTAAAATCTTGACAGTTCCTTTGATCAGTGACCTACCATGAGAACGTCATTGTGCAGTCATTTCTTTTAATTCGTTACGAGTATCGTGTTTGTGGAATACAATGATCAACCAATGATCGACCATTATGAATTTAGCAGATTACGAACTTTTAGCAAAATGACAATGAGATCGTGTTGGAATGACGAATTTATAAAAATAGCAGACTTGGGCCCCAGGAGTGGTGCAAAATTTTTCGAGTACGCTTCGCTCGCTCTATCATCTTGTATTCAATTTAAGTCCTCAAAGTATCTCTTAATTGGTCCGCCACTGGCCCCCATGTACCCCGCCTCTCCGATATAAGCTAAACGCTAACACATCAGTAATAAAGTTGAATATCGCGTGCGCTCTTTGATCGTGTTCGAGCACGAAACTAAATGGCGTAAGTCTCAATACTTATTTCGTTTTTAACTAAAGTAATAATTGGTCTAGAGAAAAAAAAAACTTGTGCTGGTTATTTTCTTATTGTGAACATAAAAGCAGAGTAATTTTGATTTTATTTAAATAATCTTAAAAAAAAAATATGATTTTCGAATAAATAATGAATCGAGCGAAAATGTTACAATTACGTAACTGTCTTGTACATAGAAAGAAAAAGATCCAACAAATCATATACTAATGTTCCATTTTGATTGTATGTGTGACTGTTTCAGAATATGAATGAAAATTGACATACAATTTACAAATACAAATTACATAGCAGTTCATTTTTAAGAGGAGGCTCCCCTCCTCTTAAAAATGAACTGCTATGTAATTTTAGTGTCAAACGCACGTCCAAAGTGACAATCTGTCATTGACAGCGCCATTTTTTTAATTTATTTTTTTTGGGTGGGAAATCATCAAATGACTTCTCCCGCTCTGGGTGGAGCGGGAGGGCGTGTCAGACTCTTACTGATTAAAACCCACCCGTGTTCCTTCTGTTGCCTGTGTAATGCCAGGGGGCCACGGTATCCCTTTCGGACTTTCCCGCAACCCCGGCAGACAGCGCCTTTAAGTCATATTCCTAAAGGTGCTTTTCGTAGTTTAAATGTTACCACAGACGTACGGCTTACTTGTACACGTATTATTTTATTTCCAGGAGTATTCTCATGGCAGCTACCCATGTTAGTCCAGACTCCCGTCAGTCTGGAACAGTTCACCAACATATCCAGGACTCTGTGTCCTCATAATAATATGTTTACTGAAGACGAAGACACTTGTGGTGAGTGAGAAATGGTATTTATAAGCATCCTCCATTTTGTTTTCTTTTGTCCCGTAAAATGAATACGAAAAAGGATTCTTTGGAATAGTATTTTAAAAACGTTTTTTTAAAGGTACTGTTAGAATGGTATTTTTTTTATAAGGGATTCTTTGGAATAGTATTTTGATGTGATCAAACATAGTTTTTTTTTTTTGTGATTCCTTTTGTAAATAAATTTTAAATACGTGTTCGCTTTGTAAATCTACATTGTAGATAAGATAAATTCGTAAATAATTATAGATAATATTTTGATTATTTAAATTATAAAATAAACAACATTAGGGGCTGCCAGAAACGCGATAAAAAGGTATGTTTATTAAAAAAAAATAAGCATTACAATATACTTATAATAGGTACCATTTTTTTGTTTTCTCTTGTTGTTAGTATATTTTAGATTTTTTTATCTGGCAACGCTTGCTTTTAGTTCAGATACTTACTTATTACTTAGCATTTGTTATTATAAATACCTCGTTAAAAAAAACGCCTTTTTTTACTTTTCCTTGTTGGTGGTATATTTTAGATTTTATATCTGGCAACCCAGTTTATAATTCGACTTTTTTGACCTGCCTTACTTTGTTACCTTACCCATTTTAATTTACCTTCTCTTTCTGTTCACGCTGTCTTAGTCAGTGGGAAAAGGATTAGAGTCTACTGTGGTCCTCTTATACGTAAATATTTATTGTTATATTGTACCTTTTATATATATTTTTATATTGTCGATTGGGATTTTAGAAACAGAAAGTTACTAGACTCAAAAAAAGTAGTTTTATTCCTCAAATTATTATTAGAATGATCACAAATAATATAAATATCTGAAATAGAGGAGCTGTTTTCCTGTCTTTACTCGCGTGCATTTTATTGGGACTCGGGTTTTGAACTCGACTCGCATCGGGCCAGACTCCATGGTTGTGTATTCGAATGAATATCGCCCATGCGCCGCATCGCCGCGCGCCGCCGCCGCCGCGGTGCCGCGTAGATTTTACATTTTCGTTCTGAGTTGCTCTGATTATTTTTCATCAAGCGGTCCGGCGCCGCTGGTGCAGCTCCAATGCGGCTCTGGCGTAATGTACAGGACGCCTTAGTCATAAGCTGTTTTAGCGAGGTTGCCATCGCAAACATATTTATACCTTTCGAGTTGTCCCGATTAAATGCGTGTGAGTAAACCAGAATATACTTCCAAATTTGTATTATTCTAAGGAAAGTTATTTTAGTATTAACTTTTACTCCCTAATACGGTTTAAGTACATGGGGCAAAATTTATTTCTGCTAGCCAATGATTTACTCAAATTAGAATTTGTATCGTTCATTTTACTGTATTTCTAACGTTCACTTTAAAAAAGCCTGCGTCTCTTATAAATGTCACTATAGATAGACCCAATTTAATTTATTTATATTTTAAAATAGGGTTAGGCTCTTTTAGCATCAGCTTTACTCTTATGCCCAAAAAAAAACAAAAAAAATAACACCCCATCTCTCTTTCAGACGTATCAACACAAAACACACCAATTATTCACTTAACATCATCGTCTCCGGATTCCATAAATGTTACCATTATGGTAGAAACAGTCACCGACTTCTTTGTCAGACTAAATTCTACCACGAATTTAACTACCACGCCGAGTCAGCCTATGTATTACTTTTTTCCTTTCGATCAGTCGAATAATTTAAATTTGGCTTATCAACATGAGAAAAGAAAGTATATGTGTAATCAGATGGATGATACTGAGAGTATTCATAGGTATGTAATCATTTGTTTATTTTGTTACTCTTTTCCACTAAATGGAATTTCCTATTTACATCTCATTCGCACATAAACTGAACCATTTCATTCGCTTCATCATTATTTTATACGTCATTCGACGTTGTTTGACAGTCGTTACGGGTCGTCAGAAGCCCGAAAGTCTGACAACCAGTCTTACCAAGGGGTATCGTATTACCACAGATAAATACAGATGGTTCACTCCGCATTTTGAATATGAAGCTACAAGCACGCGGCGGGCCCGTCTTGTCGGGCCAATTCAGTGAGTGTAACGTAGTCAAAAGTTCTAAGAGTTAGCCCAGGTTCGCATGGGTGATATTTCCCGCGGCGATTTTTTTTCGTGCACTAGATTTTCAACGCTCTGCTTAGAGCCGATAGTTGAAAATCCAACACTGTGTTTTTTCAACGTGCTGGTACGAGAGTACGCCCCAGCAAGTTGGATTCTCAACACAGGGGTTGAAAATCCAGTGCGCGAAAAAAAATCTCCGCGGGAGAGAATCGCCCGTGCGCACCTGAGCTTAGTGCTCCTTTTTACATGTACTGTAGGTATGACCATCAGTTGTCAGTCGCTGAGGCTCTTCAGACGTACAAAAGTGGGTACCTACCGATTAATGTTAGTGATGAGAAACGGATACTCGTTTGTCTGGATACGGATGTAAACACATTTAAATTTAGTTAGGCATGTTATCCAAAGAATAAATAAAATATAATTAGGTCGGTATCTACTAGTATAAAAATCAGACCACGAAAAAAATATTTTCATTTTCTTGAGCTGAGTTTAAAAATATGTAGTAAACAATTAGTAGCTAAGAAGGTAGGTAGGTACCTAACTTATAATAATGTATATTATTGGATAACTTACTCTGAGATACATCCCAACGTTCGGAGAACCAAACCAAAGGAGATGTTCCAAATCCGGCCCAGAATGTGTACAGTACCTCGAAAAATCGAGAAAAATCTATGGAATTCGGGAAAAATACAGATAAATTGCTTAAATGCATACTTTTCTTGTAATAATTTGATATTTATCAATTATTTTTATCGAGTTTCAACATGGCGTCTCGCCAATTTAGGTACTCTGGTTTAAAAAAATAACAGTAAACCATAGATCGGCCATTGATCATAGATCATGAACTGTCTACTGTCACTTCAGTCGCTTTCGTTGTCGTTTGCGGTTTGATGTTCGTTTTGTTTTAATTTCTCGAGTCTACAAAAGACTGAACGAAACGCAGTGATTTGACAATTAAGACAAATAAACATGTCAAACGTCAATAATCAAACAACATGACAGCTTACCGCCATGACGGGTTTTTGTTGTGTGTTGCAATTTCAAGTGTACATTCTTGTGTTTTACTACCAAACAAAGCCAACTTAAAGTAATTGGATGATTGAAAACTGTTTTAATTGTGTTTCCCCATTTTTTTGTATGGTGTACATAGACGTGGCCGGGGCTCCATACATTTTGAAACATCTCTTTTCCGTAATCAAAACAACGGTCGTAAGGATGTAGGTTATTCGATACCAATTCACAAGACAAACCTAAATCCAGTTCATAGCTTAAGTAGGTTAAGATTCCTAAACACTGCAGCTACTCAATACCTGGAGTCTATTGTCACTTCCAGTATAATCACAAATAATAACACACACACAAATAGTACAAAATATACACTTAAATTAGTTTTAATATTAGTAGTAAGTAATTGTTGTTATCCTCAACCGCTCGGGTAGATCGACACAGTCTACGAATATAATAAGCACCACATTTTAAGCTGAATCACTGTCTCTCAAGATACAGGTTGCCTAGTTTGAGAGGCAGGGTTTTCCATATTGTGTACAGATTTTAGCTCTTAGATTTGTATTGCATTGTGTTACTACCAAAGCTGTCTTAAAACTGTCTTAAACCTGTTAAATCTGTATTTACTATGAAATAAAAGTTTTTTATTATTTTTTATTTTATAATCTCCTTGGAGTAAATAAAGTAAACTATCTTTTTATTAATCATTTTATTCCAATTCTATCTAATTTTGTCTAATTTGACTAATTTTGTCTAATTTGAATAATTTTGTCTTGTTTGTTTAATGTCATCTAATTTGGTCTAGTTATATGTAATTTAACCTAATTTAATGATTATATGTGTAGCTACTAGTATTGACCGATAACCATCCGATAACTTGTACCTGTGTGGTGCAAAGTGTAAGTATAAGTTGGTTATTAATAAATAATGTGTGCGGTCGGGGGACCCCCATCAGGAACGAAGTCCCGTAGCCGCCCTTTTGAATATAATGCATTTTGACCTCACTATCGACTTTAGCACCCTCGAAAACTATGAAAACGACACCCATGACGAAAAATATTAAAATATTCTCAGCCGCCATTTTGGATTATCATTTTGACTTGACTATCGGCTTCAGCACCTTCGAAAACTATGAAAACGATTTCCACAATGTAAATTTAGAAAAATTTTGCAGCCCCCATCTTGGATTTTCATTTTGATCAAATTCACACTTTATCTTAAAGAATGTCGCATGGAGCTACGCTAACGCTTTTTCTTTACTTTCTTACTCCCGTTCCAATAAAAATAAAATATGTCAATAGTGTCATAAATATTACAATACAATTTAGCAAACAAAAATAAGTACGCACTTACAGAACAAAAGTGCTTAATCGTTGAATACTGACAAAAATACCCCGAAGTGCCCCGAACGAATTCCAACCAAGCGCGTTGGGCTAGTGTGAGTGTCTGTCGGAGCGATATACACATACATTGAGCAGTACGACCACGCACAGATTGACAATTATTGCTTGACGCGATAGCACTATTACTAGCTATCGAAAATCTATGCAAAATTTTGGTAGGTTCCGTAATACCAAAAATGATGAATGAAAAGTTAATGATATTCCATTTTTTTTTATTTATAAGTATAATGTTCATAATTTGTAACTTGACAATGATAATATAAGCTATGATTCTGCTGTAACATTATTAAAATATTGTTGTTTATTATACTACAGAAAAAGCAATATGAAAACATGTCATTTACGCTGTAAAAATGTGCGAAATTCAATTCGGTTAAACTTTATTTTAGGTAAGTTTTTTGGAAAAAAAAGATGTAAGAGGATAGGTACTGTCTGTCAACAGCGGATTCGACAATCCATCTGCGACACATACATCTATATTCTATATGGTAGGTACTATGGAGCTGGTCTGCTGTTGCAGCATGGAACGAACATTATTAGGTAGTACTTACTGCCGTCTCCAGTCTTGCCGGCCCGCGGCGATTCCTTGCTCTGTGAGCCAGAATATCCATAGTAGCCAAGCCATAGGAATGATTGAGATGGAATAGGAAGGAACGAAAATAATAATCGTGCGTTATAATTTAGTTAATCAAATAATATATTGCTTGTTATTAATGAGTCATTACAGTTTGCCCTTATCCTGATAACAGTTGTGTAAACTTATTTATTTTAGAATAATAATGTAGTTACAACCACCACAGCAAAATAGTTCAGTACATCGAATTTGATTGTCATATCTAGGTAATACAAATATTTGTAGGACTGTGTTGATTATTATGGTGATTTTGATTTACTGTTCTCTTTAAAAGTATAGCTTGTTTCTATAACATAATTACGTGTTTGTGTGAAACGGGTACAATTCTTTAGGATAAAAGAATCACACAAATATTGCTTTCTCTGGGTGCTGCATTTTTAGGTTATATTTTTTATTTTCAATTTAATATTGCGGCCATTTGGTGCGCAATATCATGTTAATATTTATTATTCGTAGGGTTTTATTGAGGTACAATTCTATAACGTAATTTCTGCATAAATTCTTCCAAAAAAAAATTGCCTTCTGTGGCACGCCACTGACGGCTTTTTCGTTTTTAATTTTTTTGCGAAACTCAAGAGGTACAAGTATTTTCAATGGAGGTACTAAATAGAACAATTTAGGTACCAACCCCTCGTGAAATTTCGTGGCGTGTAACGCGAAATATGCTCTATTTGCAAATGATTTAGGTAATACGTTTGTATGGAAAATTCATCCGTCGCCACATTATTAAGCGATAGAAAGAGAGGTAACTTCTAGGTGAATATAACTGTAGGTAATTAGCGCTGTGCGACCTGAATTGCACTTTATTGTGTCGTAGCAAGAGTCGCTTTTTATTTAAATGATTTTGCGGAGTGAACCATCTGTATTATGTGGTATTACCCGGTAAGTGGAGGTCAGATAAGCAGTCACTCCATGTAAAGTACTTTCTTTTTACAGGTATTTATTACGGACTAACCTGGAGACGAGAAGTTGGCTATCTCGACCTAAGAGTGTTATTGTAATGATCGAGTCTGATGACGACATTTGTGCTGTGGTCTCCATACAGAATTTTTCGGTGAGTAATTTGAGATAAGAGAATATTTTTTTATCTGATATGGTTTTTTGAACGTTATGTTCCAAATTAGGCGTGAATGACCAGCTATATAAATGCGTAAACATTTTCGGTAAAGGAAGACTAATCTGTTTCATTTTGACAGTTCAACAATATTCATTGCGTTATTTACGTTGTTGAGCAGTGTTTTTTTCGAACTTATGAAGCAATGGATTAGCGATTTCTTTCAAAACGATTCAGATTGTGATTTATCGTGTATCACGCAATTAGATTGCTGATGTATGAACGTAAACGAAGCAAAAGGAGTATGTAAGGACCGTAGTAGGTGGCGTTCCGTCGTTTCTGCCTGCCCCCTTAAGAGGGAACAGGGGCTGCAAGGAATTTGAAAAATAGGTATTTGAAGAAACTATTGCCGTTACGCTGCGCCCGAAAAACCGAGTTAAACCCCGTAAAGTGCGATAGGGACAACTGCAGCTCAGACCGATTATATCACAAAATTTTTGACGAAACCGACGTTTGGCATTCTCATTTTTTCTCCTCGAAAACTAAGCCGATTTAATAATTATTAACATATTTTTTTTAAGAAAGTGTATGTCTAGGTTCCTATTATTTTCTTTTATGCTAAAAACTTTTCCGAATTAGTCTGGTAGTCCTCTAATCACGGCGGTAATAATGGGGCATTTTTGTAATTTTCGGAGGGTCATAGTTTCCTTACTTATTAATTGCTGAAAAAAAGGAAATGACAGGGACATGCCTATAGAGACCCTGATTTTATTAAAAAAAAAAGACAGCTCTAGAGGCATTATTCAGGAAGAAAAACAGGGAATACGTTTGTATGGAGAATCGCGGGCCCTGTTCCCTCTTAAGAAGAACGCGTGGGTTTATGTATGTATGTTACAAATTATTTTGCTGTCAACATTCAGCTAAACAATATCAGATCAGATTTGGCTCAATGTTCGTACATGGTAATATTCAACCTATTATTTCACGACGAAATTCAAATTTTGCAAAAAAACGTTAGAAAATTTGAATTTCACGGGCTGCCTTAGCGCATCCCTAACACGGTAAATGATTTTATTTCTGTAAGTAGGTTTGTACAAACGCTTTTACACGTCAGTCGTATTTTTAAACTTGATGAGGTCGGCGTTTCCTATTTGACTACTCTAAGAAGAAAGGCCGAAACAAACTCAGCGGTCACAGTCTCTTAAAGCTGATTGATCTTGCAAGATCAGCTTATAATCTACGAGGGCTGCACTAAAAGTGAATATTAGAAAAAAAGAATATTTCCACTGTTCCTGTCATATTAAAATCTTTTTAACTGAAAACTCCTTGGTTTAAAAAATCGAATACCATTTATTTATTAAAAAAAAGGTTTTTTCAAACTTGTTTAGTCGTTGAGAAAATGGAATTGACTCGAGAAAATTCAAGAGCGATGATTTATTATGACTTTCGAAGTGGTTTAACACAAAAACAGTGTGTTGACCGGATGATTTCTGCATTTGGTGATGAAGCCCCATCCAAAACCACAATTTATCGCTGGTTTGCTGAATTTCAACGTGGACGTGTCAAGCTCAGTGATGATCCCCGTCATGGTCGTCCAAAAACTGCAGTCACCCAAGAAAACGTTGATGCTCTGCGTAAGCTGATTGAGGAAGATCAGGCAACTTTAGACATTGGCATGGCATCAAATACAAATAATCTTGCATGAACAATTAGGTGTAAAAATGTTGTTTTCCCGATGGATACCGCAAAAAGCTCGCGTTACTTGGTGCGTCAGAACTCTCGAAAGATTCCACGCAGGATCCTCAAATGCTGTATACAACATCGTATCAGGTGACGAATCCTGGATATACGCGTACGAACCCGAAACAAAAAACCAGTTTGGGTGTTCGAAAAAGAGCCAACAAAAATTGTTCGTTCACAGTGTTGCAAAAAAAATGGTGGCCACGTTTGTCTCCAAACCGGCCATGTTACGACTATTCCTCTTGAGGGACAAAGAACGGTTAATCCAGAATGGTATGGCATTTGTTTGCCACAGGTCGTTTCTGAACTCCGTAAAGAGAACTGCAACCGCCGCATCATCCTCCATCACGACAATGCGAGTTCTCACACCGCGCACAGAACAAAAGAGTTTTTAGAGCAAGAAAACATAGAATTATTAGACCATCCACCGTACAGCCCCGACCTAAGCCCTAATGATTTCTATAATTTCCCTAAAATAAAGAATAAATTGCGTGGACAGAGATTTTCATCACCTGAAGAAGCTGTGGACGCCTACAAAACGGCCATTTTGGAGACCCCAACTTCCGAATGGAAGGGTTGCTTCAATGATGGGTTCCATCGTATGGAAAAATGTGTCAAATTTCGCGGAGAATACTTCTTAGAAAAGCAATAAATACATTTTTAAATAGTAATGTTGTGTCACTTCCTTGATTCCCGAAATGTTCAGTGCCGCCCTCGTATAAGCTCGATATGTCGTCTTGTGAATGAGCGAGTCTCTTTAGTTGCTAACTTTTTTTAACCTCTCTGTAATTTTTGTTTTTGCAGTGTCCAGTTTTCGACAATGAGAGGGATATATTATATGATGGTTATTTCCTGACTATGACTAGAAGAGGAGGCATCACTCTCACAGTAAGTAACTTATTATGAAGAAAACTATTTTCAAAAAGTCTAAAATACCGTAGGCGCTCGGAAATCCGGCGCTCACTAATCCGACACATCCAATAGTGGTTTCCTAACTTAGCTCTCCTACCATAGATTTCCGTCTCCTACTGTGTAATCCGGCAGGTTTGATACAAAAGTAAAACAGTAAACATGTGAGGAAAGTTCGTTTTTCCTATGAGTTTTGATTTTGAGTCTTGAGCGAACGAATGATTGAAAAATAGAATCACGAGCGCAGCGAGTGATTATAAATTTCAATCCTGAGTAAGTGAAAGACTCAACAAAACGAATAGCAAATGAACTTGCTCACATGTTGCATACAAAACTTTTCACCACTCCCAGCAAGAAAGTATTCAGTCATCATAGGTAAATAAATTAAATAGACACAAAGCAAATCAAAATAATTCATTATTTTTTAAAATATCTTTAAAACTTAACATAAAAAAATCAGGCAAGGTTAGTTTCTGAACGGGATCATTACTTTCCTCACTGTTCAAAAAGTGAGGAAAAACCAACTTTCCTCACTGTTCAAGCAGTGAAGAAAAACCAACTTTCCTCACTGTTTTCGTAGAGGAAAGACACTTCTTTCGTGCGGGAGTGGTGAAATAGTTATTTATCCAACATGTGAGGAAAGTTCGTTTTTCCTATGAGTTGTGATTTTGAGTCTTGAGCGAACGAAGGATTGAAAAATAGGATCACGAGCGCAGCGAGTGATTATAAATTTCAATCCTGAGTAAGCGAAAGACTCAACAAAACGAATAGCAAATGAACTTGCTCACATGTTGCATACAAAACTTTTCACCACTCCCAGCAAGAAAGTATTCAGTCATCATAGGTAAATAAATTAAATAGACACAAAGCAAATCAAAATAATTCATTATTTTTTAAAATATATTTAAAACTTAACATAAAAAAATCAGGCAAGGTTAGTTTCTGAACGGGATCATTACTTTCCTCACTGTTCAAGCAGTGAGGAAAAACCTACTTTCCTCACTGTTTTCGTAGAGGAAAGACACTTCTTTCGTGCGGGAGTGGTGAAAATAACTATTTACTTTTCAAATCTGTTTAAAAATTATTTCATACTAGCAACAGTAGCATGCTGACATTTTGCTATAGAAATCCAATAATCCGGATGGTGAATTACAGAGCGCCTACTTTACCTCTAAATGCTTAGTATAATCCTCCGTTACCGAAAATACTGCAGCATTACTTTTGAAATAAATATATGGTAAAGTTAAAGATTAATATGAATTAAGTACTATGTTTGACGAAAACACGATTCCCTACAATTGTCTCGACAAAAAAAAATTACAGTTACCTCCAAACCCAAAAATAAACCGCTAGTTTAAAAAAATACTTCTTCTCTGTTCTTTTTTATCACCATTATTTTCACCGTAAATAGTTATTTATCCAACATGTGAGGAAAGTTCGTTTTTCCTATGAGTTTTGATTTTGAGACTCAACAAAACGAATAGCAAAAATCAGGCAAGGTTAGTTTCTGAACGGGATCATTACTTTCCTCACTGTTAAACAGTGAGGAAAAACCAACTTTCCTCACTGTTCAAGCAGTGAGGAAAAACCAACTTTCCTCACTGTTTTCGTAGAGAAAAGACACTTCTTTCGTGCGGGAGTGGTGAAAAATAAATTACCTTAACTATTGGCGCCTTGGAGGCTTCTCCCCGCCGCTCAGTCTCGCTCTCACTCAGTCCGCAAGCAGTAGCGTGCGAGCGAGATATAAAGTGAATTTGAGCTAAACTATTATGGACTCGTAATAAAATCAAATGAAATTGTTTATTCTGTAAATAGGATATCGGAATCACTTTTACACGTCATAATATAAAATAAAAAAATTGCTTGATGAAGTCGCCAGTTCATATCTGACTATTCCTGAGAAGACATGGCGAAACAAACTCAAAATTCTCTTTTAAAGCCCAGACATAATCTGGGTTAGATCATGTCAGGACTGTAGACTAGTTTCTGAAATGCTCTTTTGAGGAAAAAAACACAATTTAGGTGGACCTGTCCAGTCAAAGCAAGCATTTGTCAGTAATCGAGTAGCTTAACTCAGAACTAAAGAAGCTCAATGACTCGACGAATAATACTAAACAAATAACATTTTCTCTGTGGCCAAACAGTGATCTCCCTTTTGTTAATCATAAGTAGCAACCCGTATAAACTAACATTAAAAATAAAAATAAATTAAATAATCTATCTATCTACACTTATAATAAAGCTGAAGAATATGTTTTTGTTTGTTTGAACGCGGTTATCTCTGAAATTAAGTCGAAATAATTTATTAAAATTCTAATTCAAAATTCATTTATTCAAACTAGGCTGAGAATCAGCACTTTTCGAACGGCAAAATTACATAAGGCAGTCCCCCGGCACGCCCACCCTTCACCACTTCCTAGTGCTTTAGCTGGGAAGAAGAAGTGGCGCAACAAACTCCCCAGCAGCACAGTTGTCTAAGCTGTTTTATTTGATAGCCTAATTCTTGAGGAAGGTTATAGGCTATTTAACATCACACCAGGACCCTTAAGAGACGAGCAAAAATTAAAAAAAATGAGAAAGTATGCTAAGTGAAAACGAAGCATTAGCTTGGGCAAGCGATGCGATGCAACGGGGTGGGCCAGGACGAGAAATTTCACGCGAAATAAGTCGCAGGCAGAAGCTAATTAATAATAATATAAAGTTAAATAATAAATAGTAATAATTAAAAGAGTAACCGTGGAGTTTCTTGCCGGCTCTTCTCCATAGGAAACGACCAATTGGAACCGTACACCTAGCTTCTGACGTTTCATAAGTGCCCTTGTAGGTTTATGTGAAATAAAATATTTTGAATTGAATTGAATTGAATAATTAAGTATAAGAAATTACGTTTTTTTTTTATTTCAGCAAGACACATTCCCCGTGGGCTTCTACATAGTATTCATAGTGAAGACTTCAGACGAGGACTGTACAGACAAGACAGGTAACGCCACCCTACCCCAAGTGGCGCAGTACCTCGGGTGGACGCAGGAAGAAGAGGTCCGGCTAGTCACCAATGATGGCAGGGTTAAGAACTTTAGGTAAGTTTTTATAATGTACCAAGTCAAAAATCACCCTGTATGAACTGCTCAACTCAGCTCAGGTCACTGGTAATAAAACACGTTGCTACCCAGTTGAGATCAGCTGTGTTGAGCTACACGATTACCGACAAATACTTGCACTGACTTCACAGGTTCATTCTAATCTATTTGGTTCTTTCCTCAAAATACCATTTCAGACACTAATCTACATGGTCGTCACGTTATCTTACCAAGATTATGTCTGGACTTTAAAAGACACCTCTGATTTTGCTTCGGTCTTTCTTCTCAGACTCAGTAGTCAGATAGAAACGTTGACCACATCTAGTTTTTAAAATATGATTGATGTACAAACTTACTTACAGAAATAAAATCATTTATTTATAGTTCATACATGGTTCAATCAAAAAATCAAAAATCAAAAGTCATTTATTCAAATTAGGCTGAGAATCAGCACTTTTCGAACGTCAAAATTACATAAGACAGTCCCCCAAAACGCCCACCCTTCACCACTTCCTAGTGCTTTTGCTGGGAAGAAGAAGTGGCGCAACAAACTCCCCAGCAGCACAGCTGTCTGTTCAGTTAGGAAAAAAAAAATGATTCTATACAATAATTTATAAGATAATTTACATTACGCAAAATAAAATTTAAATTATAAATTAATAGCCATATGACAGCTAGCACACGCCTATATACCAACCAAAAACATCGAGAACTATACTCAAGCAGAAATAAAAATAACTAAACGTAAAAAATATCTAAAAAAAAAGAAAATAAAGCCTCCAGGCATAAAGGGCGTGCCCGCTTACATAGAGCTGTAACTAGAAGTTATAATAATATTGATAAACTAGGACCATCGAGGTAAAATAAATAATTGTCGAGGTCGCTAGCTAACCACATATTGTAATACAACTCATTAAAAAAAACATTGTAATGAGTAGATTATGTCAACAATAAATAAAAATAAAATAAATGTACATAAAAAGTAAAATTATAGACTTTTATATAAACTCATAAAACCTGTCAGTAGGTAAACTAATTCTGGAGAAAGAACATTTAAACATTGTCTTGAGTTAATCACAGCGACCAACTATTCTTATCATTTAAGTAGTCGTTGATAGAATAGTATGCCTTTGAACAAAGGTTGGACTTTACTTTAGTTTTAAACGCATTAAAAGGCAAATCTAGCAAACAAGAGGGTAGCTTGTTATAAAAGGTTATACCAAGCCCAACAAATGAGTTATGAACCTTATGAAGCCGGTGAAAGGGAGCACGTAGTTTATCCTTACTTCTAGTGTTAACGTTGTGAATATCACTGTTTTTAGTGTATAAGTGTATATTCTGCCTAATATATAAGATGTTGGCGAAGATGTATTGTGATGCCACTGTGAGGATACCGATATCTTTGAAAAAATCTCTCAGAGAAACTCTGGCACCTAGCTGGTAAATTGCTCGAATAGCTCGTTTTTGGAGGACAAATATATTTTGAATATCTGCAGCTTTGCCCCAAAGCAGAATACCGTAGGACATAACGCTATGAAAATAACTAAAATAGACTAACCGAGCTGTATCAACGTCAGTGTATTGTCTTACTTTTCTGACAGCGTAGGCGGCCGAACTGAGCCTTCCCGCTAGGCTCGATATATGTTGGCCCCACTGAAGTTTTGCATCTACTGTTATGCCCAGAAAAACTGCCGAGTTTATAGTTTCAAGCACCTCTTTATCTAAGACGATGTTGGGTCCTAGATTTCTAACATTTGGGAGGGCAAACTTTACACATTTCGTTTTCTTGGCATTGAGAACTAGGTTATTTGTCGTAAACCAATCCGTAACCATTGAAAGTGCACTGTTCACATCGTCAAAATCTTGTCTATTCCTGTCTACTTTAAAAATAAGAGAAGTATCATCTGCAAACAGTACAACTTCACAGATATCCTTTAAATAGAATGGTAAGTCATTGATATACACTAAAAACAAGAATGGACCCAGTATTGAGCCTTGAGGTACACCTAACTGAACTGGTAGCCCGGAAGATTTTACACCATCAACATCTACACATTGCGACCTATTATTTAAATACGAATTTAAAACGTTATTTTTTAGATGGAAGTTCATAAATTGAGTTAACTCGATTCGAACAGATTATTGGATTTTACAGCCGTTAATTATTATGGTAGGTAAATTATAAGAAAAATAATTTTAACTATACAAGAAGAAAGAAAGAAATATGTATATTCTGTACAAACAAAACGCACTATTAAAGAAAAAACATAAAATACACAAATACAAAAGTAGCCAAAAACCTCGTATTCAACCAACAAATAAACGCTTGAAAATGTTGTTCATCGGTTGATGTCAAGGCCTCGGACCAAAGACGTGCTACGTAATTACAGTTGCGAAATTACGTACTCTGTGGTTGCGACATTGGCAAATGACAACAAAAACAAAATGCCGATTGCAAAGGCTACCTTCCTACACGCACCTGGCTAGATTACCTACTTGGCTAGTAGCAACAACTAAAATCATCGAACGCCAATAAGAACGCCAATCATTCTCGCCATATTTGATGTCCGTAATGAATTAATGGTGATTTCAAAATCTCTACTCTAGCTTCTGCGTGGAAGTCAACTTTCACTAGCAGACCTACAGTCCTATAGCGCTGACAGCTGTGTGACAGTTTCAGGATAATCCAGACAATATCGTATCAGGAGTACGCGATCGCGGCGGGCGCTGCGCTCGCGTTCTTCAGCTCGTTCTATTTGGCCTTCATCGTGGCTGTGCTGTGTCGGAAGAAGGTACAGCCGACAGAGACCAGTGAAGAAGGTATGTACCACTTATCAGTATCTCCTTATGACCCTTTCTGCATACAAAATAACACGTGTGGGGTGGGAACCCCCATCAGGAACGAAGTTAATTCTCATGTATGATTTGAAACTTAAACAAAACAGCCTATTGGATTTTCATATTAACGTCACTATCAGCATTAGCACCCTTGAAAACCATGAAAACGATACCCATGAAATGGTCTTTTGAGGAAAGAACCTCACAGATTGAGTCCAATCATTGCACGCATTTGTCAGCTCAACGATTTGACGAACAATACCAAAGAAAGGACATTTGGGTAGGCCGCATAAATTACACAAACTGCTAGACATGAGAAAAAAAAATGGAAAGACACAGTCTTCACATTCATAATAATTAAAATAATTTATTACATACTTTACAAAATAAATATTTATGTCATTTTTTATCTAAAATTCAATAATGTCAATATTTATTTTAAAAAACCGGAAATAATCATGTCAGATCATTAGAGGACCATGTATTTTTGTGTCTGAAATGTTCTTTTGACGAAAGAACCACAGATTTGAGTGGACTTGTTCAGTCAGTGCACGCATTTGTCAGTAATTGTGAAGCTCAACTGAGAACTTAAGGAGCTCAACGACTCGACGAACAATACCAAAGAAACGACGACGTCCAATAGTAGTTTTTTAACTTAGATATCTCTCCTAGATAGTCTCTCTTAGATAGTCTCCTACTGTGTAATCCGGCAGGTTTAATACAAAAGTGCCGGATTACAGAGCGCGCGCATTGATCGTGGTCGTTCTGCAGTCCGGTCCGATTCTTCTAGGTATTTTAACGTAAACTAATAAAGATTTTTATTTTACCAATCTGTGTTTAAATTTTTTCTTACTAGCTAGCTGACATTTCCTATAGGAATCCAATAATTCGGCGTTTCCAATAATCTGGACTGGGCAAAAAATAATGGGTACCGGATTACCGCCCACTGTATGTACTATCGAAGAACTTCATATCTAAGCAGTTTGAAAACAAAATCCGGCGCCGAGCGCTGCGAGCAGAAATAGTCCTTACGGTGTATAGATATGAACTTCTTCGATGGTACCTCTGCCAGGAAAACTTCTCCCTTTCTATTTCAACTTTAACTCATATTTTATATCACCTCCACAGAAGGCCGTCTCACTCCCCCTCTAATTCCTCACGACGAACTCAACATCAACGACCTCCCCACAACAAGGCGACGTCACGTCAACGTTGTGGATACGAGCGGCGAGAGCACCTCGCGACAATGTTTGGTCGGCGACGGCGACGCATTCGCCTCACGGACAGGTAAAATTATACCTAATATGTTTCTCAGTAGCAGCCCGGAGTCTGGATTTGTGCTCGTTTGATGGCAATAGGCTCGCCCCCTGTTACATGGGACTTAAACATAAATGGCGCAATGTGGGTGTACCTACTACAGGTACACCTCTGCCCAACCCTTCGGGGAAAGAAGGCGTGATGTTATGTTATGTTAACCGCCTCTGTGGTCTAGTGGTTAGACCACTTGTCTCAGACCCAGAGGTCGATTCCCAGTGGGGGCAAAATTTTCTGCTCAGTTTGGTTGGTGGTAGGGCTTGTTCTAAGTCCGCCAGGCTAGCTACCACCATCGTCTGTTGCCATAACAACTTTTTTTTTATTCATCAGGAACAACAAACAGCTACAATATAAAACATAGAAACAAGAAATACACAAAACATATAGACAATATGCAGCCCACAACGCAGTTCACAGATTAACGATAGGATTACAATACAGTGAAAATAATCGCTAGGGTTACAAATACAATTTATACATACATATAGACATTATATATATATTTAATGTATTTTAAATTAGGTCCCCACCTATGAAATCAGCGTTTTGTATGGAGAATTTTAAAGAAGTTGCATTTTTCATACTAACATTTTCATAATTTATTTAATAACCATGAACACTAATGTTTTAAAACTTTTATGCACTTAATGTTTAAAAACTAAGATAACGTACTTATGCCACTTAGATTAAGCGACAAAAATAAGTTTTGGCTAAGTTTTAAAACAAATAGTGGTCATTTCTGCTAACAAAAAGATGAGTCATTTTTATGGTATTTTTGATGTTTCGAAAACTATCTTAAGTAATAAGTCTTTTTACTTTTAGTAGTTGTCTATGATGGACATTATTCGATATAATATCAAGCAATTGATGAATATTTTAAATCATAGAAGTGACGAGGTTCTCTATTTGTGAGAAAAAAAACGCCAATTTCATAGGTGGGGACCCAATTTTTTTTTGTGGGTTTGTGAGCAGCATTTTTGTGCTTCGGCAGTTAGAGGGTTTTTATTCTTATTATTTATTTATAGTCAAAGTCAAATAATTTATTTCAATTAGGCACAAAAAGGCACTTTTGAACGTCAAAATTTACGAAAAAAAAATTTAAAAAAATCTAGTCGCCCCTTCCAAAAGGTAGTTTTCGTATGGAGAAGAATGGGCTCCACAGAAACTCCACCGTTACTCTTTTATAATGTTTTCAAAATATCACCAACGGTTGTGGTAGCTGGTGTTAACCAGCCAGGCGGCCTTGGGACAAGCCCTACCACCAACCAATCCGAGCAGAAAATTTTACCCCCACAGGGTCCCCCGACGTTTGGGTCTCAGACAGGTAGTCGTAACAAGACCAATAATGTCTTCCTAGCTTCGAAACAGGCCTCCGCTCTTGGAGAGGGAGTGGTTAAATTATGTAAAAAGTGTATATTCTCCTCGGTCTGTCTATCCCTGCGAAGAACACAGTGATGATGTTATAAATACACCTTTTTCTCAACAGATGGCAGTTCTTCATCGGACACTGAATCAGATTTCTCGACGTTAGATGATGTCAATACTGACAAAGACATCTACAGGCTTGGAGGGAAACTGTGTGTCGCTAACTTGGCCAGGTAAGCACAAAATTAATTTTGCATAAACTGACATTAGATAAGCTTACGTATGCCACACGTGAAATTTTGAATAAATCTAGAAGTATACCAAAACAGTAAACGAATCAATCAGTACCAGGGCACCATGACATGAAAGAGATTGCCTATCACATGTTCATATTAGCGGAGTGTGATATTTTGTAACTGTTCTACCAATGGATAGGTTATTAGCAAACTGATCTCATTGTTTGGTATATACCTAGTCTTGCCATAAATATTGTCACGAAGATTTTTTTATTTTTTTTATTGCAAATAATATTTATTACATTTACATTGTGTTACACTATTTGCGCTGTAGCATGGTGCGGGTGACAGTTTCAGTAACATTTCGTTTCACTCTTGAAAGTTGCCGCGATTTACAAATTATGACTTAGTATTTCAGCTGTACCACATTCGTAATATATTAAATAATTAATAACTGTAGTAAATTAAATTAAACCCAACCAGAATGTTCTAGTCTACAAATAAAATCAAATTGAATGAAAAATTAAGCAAAGTGTTATACGTATAACGTAACGCCATAGACGTATTTAGTGATGGGATGTACTGCTACGATGGATAGTCGATATTTTTTATATTAAAAAACGTATATTGTGCGTAGGTCAATTTTTATTGTAAAAAAGGTTTATAATTATACAACAGAACACTTATAGGGTAAGGTTGCTTAAAAGGTTGCTAAGAAAAAAATACATTTTATTCGTCTAAACTCATATCAAAGTCAGGAACATCTGAATTGTCACTCAATTCATCATCTGAATCTGTGACGGATATTATTAACGACGATTCAATTATGTTGTCAATATATATGTCTGTACTTGTAACCTTTGTAAACATTTTACTGGAAATAAAGATTATGATTATGATTATGATCCCAATCAGACATAATGTCCCTTTTTGTTTTATTCACGACCAGTCTTCAGGTTGAACATTGTTGATGGCCTCTTGTAATAGGGCCAACATCTTATTTTCCGTAAATGGCGGCCAAGTATTATTTCTTGCGGCGTAACCTATAAATAAACGAACTTATGAAAAAAAGTATTCAAATAATCATTTATTTCATAAGTAGGTAATGCTAAAAATTACACTTGAAATACGTCTAATCTAGTATCTGGTAATGTTTTTAAACTACATGCAATGATCGGAAAGCTGATTTATAAAGCTTCAAAATGGGAATTGGAATTAAAAGCATACATTTTATTTGGGCCCAAATCAGTTCAATAGCGTTATACTGGCAATGGTAGGGTGGTAGTCGAAGGACCTGGTAGCCTTTTTCTTTTGCCATCTTTTGCCTTTTGTTAACTTATTTGTAAACAAAGCCAATATCTTTTATAACTTGCCGCAACGAAGTAATACCTCCTTTGAACAAGTCAGCTTCTTTTAATTATTTTAGAAGTTTGAGCAATGTGGGTAGCTCCATTCTTCGATAATAATCATAAATATGATTTCTAATAGCAACCTTATCAAAATCATCAAAATCTGTTGCTTCATGGCTTCATGTTGGTCCGCTTTTTGTTGGGTGTCGATACTTTATTTTCAGACATCCCATCTTGGCCAATTTTCTCACGTGTTATACGCGAAACAGTATTACGGCCTATATCAAGAGCTTCGGCTACTCGTTGTACAATTAGATTCAATGGTAACAACGTTCCATTATTTTGTAGTTCTCTTTCAAAGTAGTCTCGGAGGCGAACAACAATCTCCCTGGCCTGACTACCCAAAACAGTTTTTTTTTGTATGCTTAGGCATGGTAATAACAACAAACTCAACAAACTTATAACAAATAACAATTTAACAAAAATGAAAACAAACAATGAAATCGTACACGTGTCACATTAAGTCACAATACAAGGCGCTAGCACTCGTACTCACAGCATCGCACGGGTAAACAAAATGGCCGCCGCGCCGATGCGCCATAGAGCAAAAATTTTGTCACGAAAAAAAAACATAAACCCTATTTTGATTATTTTATATTAGTACAAAGATAACTATGTAGCCATAAAACATTTATATTGACAAGTTTATACACGTAGTTACACAGCACAACTGAATAACACACTAATTTTCATAACAATATTAAAGAGAAATAGATTTATGCTGCGAGTATCGTTAGCGATACAAATGAATTGCATAACGTCACATCCCTAGTTATGTGATACTGACAGATGTCAACGTCATACAGGCAACTGTCACCCGCACCATGCTACAGCGCAAATAGTGTAGTTTAATACATAAATATAAAACAATTTAAAATATAAAAAGCTTATTCGAAGTGGTCTCCATTGGCTGCAATACAGTCCTTTAAACGTTGAGGCCAGTTATCAATAGAAGCACGCACTTATTCCATGGGAAAATTCTTCACTGCCAATCGTATGGATTGTTCTAGGGACTCCAAATTATCATGGCGTTAAGAGCAATCCGTACTCTCTAAAACTGACCATAAATCATAATCCAGCGGATTAAGATCGGGACTAGACGACGGCCAGTCTTCAGCTCTGATGAAGTCCGAAACGTTCACTTCCAACCAAGACTGCGTGGACCGAGCTTTATGACCCGGCGCCGAGTCTTGTTGGAAGGACCATATTATACTTGGTTATTGAATATGGTGTTGTAAAGGGGCTTAAAAATCTACTTTCTCAAGAATGGTATCTTGATACACTTGTGCCGATGTTTTGATACCTTTTTCACAAAAATATAGCTCGGTCACTTCTTCATAGCTAACACCCCACCAAACCATCACTGAAGTCGGATAATGCCCACGTTACACTCTGTCGAGTAATTGGGAAGCTTCCTTAGAGCTTTGAGCATAAATACGGTCATTTTGCTTGTTAAAATGTTGCTCAATTGTAAAGATTTTCTCATCCGTAAACAACAATTTTCTGTGACCTCCCTTTGCGTACCGCTTCAGTAGTTGTTTCGATTTTACCACCCTATTCTTTTTTAAATTATCAGTAAAAAATATGACCAGTGCGTCTCTTATAGGCTGCAAGTCCTAAGTCATCTTTTAAAATACGCGACATGGTTCTGGATGCTATCTTCATCTCCAGAGATAAAATCTTTTGCTTTCGGACAGGATTTCTTCGAATTCTTTCCCTTACTGCTTTGACCACCTTTTTCGTACGAACACTACGTGGACGGCCAGATCTTTTTCTGTCACA
The DNA here is from genome assembly GCA_963853775.1 of Xanthia togata. NCBI lineage: Eukaryota > Metazoa > Arthropoda > Insecta > Lepidoptera > Noctuidae > Xanthia > Xanthia togata. The sequence goes on along the minus strand of OY970817.1, from coordinate 3,310,500 downwards.
AACAGAGGAGGTCTCATTGTACCTATTAATAGTACCCCCGGTACACAAACATTTGACTAATACCAAGCGTATGGAGAGTTTTAAAAATTGCATTTGGCTCCATACCAACTTTGTGTAATGCAATCACAGCGATTCGGTTCTCTTTATCACCCCACTCCATTTTAATATCGCAAAATATTGTACAATTTATTAGCGCCAAAATTAGAAAAATCAATGAACAATCGTATAAAAATGACAGATTCCAAATTCAAATGTAATATCTTTCTTATTTTTAATTGTAACAGATTCAACTTCACCTATTCTATGGGCGAAGAGACCCGGTTTAAAATGTTCGTATCGCGTGAATTTGGGTTCGGGATCTTCTAGACCGATGATATCCAGTTGTTGGAGTTTAGACAAGACGGGCCCGCCACGTACTTGCAGCTTCATACCCTAAAATGCGGAGTGAACCATCGGTACTCAGAAAAAAAAAAACATGCTATCAAGAATAGCATTTTTTAAGTTTTTTTATTAACAGCTATTTTTTTATTATTTATGTACACACAGAAAAATAGATACAGATAAGACATAATCATAATAGGGTATTACACCCATTTTTGAAAAGTGTCAATTAGATTCTATAGTGCCAATGAACCATAAAAATTCACAAAAATTTTATTCAATCTTTACGTGCCATAAAAATGCATTTGAATTTGAATTCATTTTTAAAGTTCGCGCGTAATTTGACGAAAACGCTGGATGCAGTGGACGGCACATTGCTCTGTGGTCATGACGTTAGTTGGCTTTGTAAACAAATGCAGTGATATTTTTTAAGTTATAAATTTGTGTTGTCTCCTTTTACAAAACCGTCCTCCATGGTATTATTTCAATAAAAATTACGTTGGTTACGAAAATAATAAAAAGCCTACCTATATAGGTTAAAGGTACGCTGATAGTTGACAGTTAACACTTTCTAAGTTTACATAGCCGTATGACGTAATATCATGCCGACTACTATCTAATGGTGTTATGAAACATAAAAAAACTGAAACCTTTGAATTAAATTTTAAAGTTTAGTTTGCTATTATATGAACTAAAACTAACGTTTTCCGACTGCTTTTTGCCTAAGCTATCTCAATAATAGATTTTTAGATTTTTTCTCATATAGAGTAAAACACCCTATTATGAGTACAAAGAAATTTCTTCCAGCAGACCTGCGACAGGAGAAATGAGAAATAAATGTAGACAATAGTGTGTGAGAACAAGAAGAGAAAAATATAAATATGCGAAGTCTTAAACTAAAATATTGAAATAAACCTACACGTATAACGTAATAAATATGTATGTTGTTCTTTATTTCTACAGATGTCGCCCACGAGTCCTATCTGCTAGGTCAAAGATGTATCTATGGAACGTGCTCACCGTTGCTGTATTTTACACGTTACCCGTCATACAACTTGTGGTCACATATCAGCGGGTAAGTATCCTTATATTTATTCTGGAATATTCAGTTGGATTCCTTGCTTCCTCCCTAATTAGCAGTGACCGTCGGACTGCCAAGTTTTAAAATTCAAAAGCCATTTATTCAAACTAGGCTGAGAATCAGCACTTTTCGAACGTCAAAGTTACATAAGACAGTCCCACAAAACGCCCACCCTTCACCACTTCCTAGTGCTTTTGCTGGGAAGAAGAAGTGGCGCAACAAACTGCCCAACAGCACAGCTGTCTGTTCAGTTAGAAAAAAAAATAGATTCTATATAATAGTATGCAAAATTATTTCCATTACGCAACACTAAACATAATTTAAATTATAAATTAATGGCCATATGACAGCTAGCACACGCCAATATACCAACCAAAAATATCGAGAACTATACTCAGGCAGAAATAAAATTAAAAAAGATTAAACACAAACATATCTAAATAAAAGCCTCGTCATAAAGGGCGTGCCCGTTTACACATAGCTATATATAGCTGTAACTGGAAGTTATAAATGATAAACTAGGACCATCGAGGTAAAATAAACAAACAGTTAATTACTAATAACAATAACAAAACCATGATCAGCAAGACGACCAGTCATCACAAGCAGCACCCGTTCACGAGCATAACGCAAAGGTCTCGACTTCGAACCCAAGGCACGCACCTCTGACTTTTCGGATTCATGTGCGTATTGTATAGTTATCACTTGCTTTAAAAACGGCGAAGGAAAATATCTGGTGGAACCCGATGCCTGAGTGATATTTCTAGACGGCATGTGAAGCTAAATAGGCCCATGGGTGGCCTAAACAGTCAAACTAATATATTTTTTACTTGTTGTCCTCTCAATAAACGACATGTCAATTCTTTTTATATTTATTTGCTAAGTTGCTCATCATTAATTACTATTTTTATGCCTCAAAAAGGATTTTATAATTAGGACCAACACACTTTTTGAGTTTACCAAATTCTAAAAATTCGCCCGTAGAGGACTAATTTTGCAAACGCTCTTTAATAATTAATGAAACTGATTAAATTAAAACTGGTTTTGATTTTCGTATGAGGTTTACGAAAAAGAGCAGTCTGTTTATAAGGATGTAATTATGTTATCAATTTTAGTATCAATGACATTCATGAATTAGTACGCCTTCTGGTATAACATAGCGCGCTTCAATTTTTTTTATAACAACTATTTTATTGTACCTATGTTAACAAGTGATTAAATGATTATGGTTATTATGATTAGGGTATCAATTGGGCTTTTACTATGCCAAAACAGGAATTTCGAGAGTATCGATAAGAATGAGTAATGCTATAGTATGACCAAGACCAGGTCTGAGGAATGTACGGCAAGTTGGGGGGCAGCGTTGACGAATGAGCATCCTGCACTGCCCCCCGTTTTGCCGCGCATGTACCTCAGGCGCGGTACAAAAGTCAAAGTACAATTAGTCGCAAAAAAGTCACTTTTGAACGTCAAAATTTCCAATTTAAAAAATAATAATAATTGATTCTAGTCGCCCCTTCCAAAAGGTAGTTTTCGTATGCAGAAGAATGGGCAAGAAACTCCACCGTTACTCTTTTAAAATGTTTTCACAATATCTTGTATACATTAAATGTATAGTTTTATGTGAAGACGATGCACCTAGAATAAGATTACTATACCACGATAGGTAAAAAGAATGAAAAATGTAGGAAAGACGGATAAATTAATTATGCGATAGATGCATGGTGCTCACATATTTACAAACATTGTAAAATTATACAATATTCCTAACATTTTAACAATTAATACTAATAATAAGTCAGTGTGTGAGTTCAAGTAATCACAGAATATAAAAAATAAAATATATATTATACAATTAAATTGGCAACCAGTTAGATTTTTTCTAAATTCTAAATTGTCCTATGGAGCAAGACCAGCATGTTTCCAAGCATTTTTATCTTGTATATAATCCTCTAATTTGTATTATGCTTGTTTACGAAGTGTACTTAATAAAATAAAATGTATTCTGTTGTAACATTTAACACAGTACCCCTAAAAATATGTATTTACAGTGCAGCGATATCGGTCAAACTATATCCTATAATTTAGGTACCTACATGTGAGATCTATAATTATGGCAACGATTGTGGTTAATGCTTATATGTATTTAGTTGGTAAGCCTTTATAAAAATAAATAAAACAAAAAATATCTGAATTGTTACAGCTCCTAAACCAATCAGGAAACCAAGACCTATGCTACTTCAACTTCCTCTGCGCTCATCCTCTCCTAGTACTATCAGACTTCAACCACGTGTTCTCGAACCTAGGCTACGTAGTCCTAGGACTGCTGTTCCTGATGCAAGTGTGGCGACGACACAACACGCATCACAACAACACTCCCGCGCAGGTAAATAGAGAAAGAATGTTTTTTTTTTTTGTATCTATGATAGACTCCAAAGTAACATGTTTTTTTTTTTTTTTTTTTTAATTTCAACCGTCTATATTTATAATCGCATCGTATCGTAACAGACAGATTGACAGAGAAAAACGAAGGCTTTGCAATAGGGTCCCATTTTAATTATTTTGGTTACGGAGCCCTAAACATGACTACCTAGGGATGATGCCTGGGTACTGGTATACAAAGAAATTCTATTTAGTCCGTCGTCAGTCAGATAATAAAAAAATATTGACTCGTATTTTTTGCTTTATCATATTAATAAAAAAAATGACTTGGATACAACACATTAAAGTTGGGGAGTGGGGGTGTTACGTCACAAGTATGTATAAAATCTACATACTCGTGACGTCATGGCACATTTTAACTCAATATATCGCCGTAATCTTTTGGTAACGTAAAAAAAGAAAAAATACGCGTACGTTATTTTTTTATAATCTACATGACGGACGAAACAATTGTTTTTAGTCGTCATCCCTATTTTGGCCCATTTTCGAGCACATAAGCCTCCCCCGACCAGACGGGTGTTGTGTCTGGCGGGCCGACTGCCCGACTGTTGATGTTTGATAGTCTTATATATGTCGTTCGCGCGGTAAACTCTAATTGCGCGATGCAGGATTTGTGTGAAGTCATGTCTTTGATGCGTAGTTCGTATGTGGCGGTGTAACCGCTACAGGTTAATATACTGTTAACTTTTATATTTTGAACTAGCGATTAAGAACAACGAGGACGTACGGACAAACACGAATAGTGATTTTAATTTATAATATTTCTAGATAAATAAATCACATAGGTATTTATTCAAAAGTCAGTCTGTTTTCGATCGAATTAGACCCAAATTCTCAGACCCGTAAATGCCGATAGGCTCGCCCCCTGGAACTGTTTACATGGAACGTTTATCATAATATCTCTCTGCCTACATTTTGGGGAGATATTAGCGTAATATTATGTTTGTCTACAGAAAGAGCTAGGCATCCCACAACACTTCGGTCTGCTATACGCGATGGGTATCGCGCTCGTCAGCGAGGGTCTTCTCTCCGCGGCATACCATGTCTGTCCCAACAGCATGAACTTCCAGTTCGGTAAGTTATCAAAGATAAAGCAGAATTTTGTCAGTTTAATTGAGACTTCTAATGTTAACTGACTACCACAAAACTCTTGTCATCCTACTATTCACTTTTATTATTGAGCAATAAACAGCTGTAATGTAAACATTTTTTTACCGGTGTCGGCGTCTGCGTCTCTTTACTTGTCACAACGATGCCACAGACACTAAAGACAAGTAACTGTCGGATGCAGACACGCAGACTAAATATGTTTTATTTTTTATTATATTTCATACATCTATTTCTATTATATTTAATAGGGTGTTAAAACACCATATTAAATATAGATTAGATTTTAGATTTTTTCTCATATAGAGTAAACTCTATTATAAATTATACTCTATTAAAAATATATTATTGAGATAGCTTAGGCTAAAAGCAGTCGGAAAACGTAATTTTAGTTCATAAAATAGCAAACTAAATTTTAAAATTGAATTCAAAGGTTTCAGCTTTTTAATCTGTTTCATAACACCATTAGATAGTAGTCGCCATGTTATTACGTCATACGGCTATGTAAACCAGTGACGTAAACTTAATAAGTGTTAACTGTCAACTATCAGCGTATCTTTAATCTATAAATTTGTTTACACAGCCAACTGACGTCATGACCACAGAGCCATATGGCGTCCACTGCGTCCAGCGTTTTCGTCAAATTACGCGCGTAATTTGAAAATGCAAAATTTTAATGCTTTTTTTTTTTTTTTTTTGGGTGGGAAATCATCAAATGACGTCTCCCGCTCCGGTTGGAGCGGGAGGGCGTGTCAGACTCTTACTGAATAAAACCCACCCGTGTTCCTTCTCTTGCCTGTGCAATGCCAGGGGGCCACGGTATCCCTTTCGGACTTTCCCGCAACCCCGGCAGGCAATGGTCTCATCGGACCCCTTCACTCGCTGACACTCTTTGAGGCGCGCGTGGAACACAACGCGCCGTCGACCCGGGCTTGGTCCTTACCGGACGGCGAGCTACCCATTGCTCACCGTCCGCAAGCCCGCGCCTACGGTGGCCGGGAATCAGCGATTGATTCCCGACGCCCAGGGCGTCTCCTCCTGCGGCGGCTAGGGGCGTGAGGGCGCGAAATTTGCCTCTCCCTCACGCGTTCCGCCTCCTCCTTCGCGAGCATTACTGCTTCGCAGAAGGAGGTGACGTCTCCCAATTTTTTTTTTATGGCACTTAACGATTGAATAAAAATTTTGTGATTTTTTTATTGGTTCATTAGCACTATAAAATCTAATTGAGACACTTTTCAAAAATGGGTGTAATACCCTATTTTGTATGTATTTCTGTATCTTTCCGTGACATCACTGCGGGCCCTATCAGAATACCAGCGCTGCGGCATTTATTATTAAATGTCGCAGCATCATGCTGGGATAGGAGCCGTTTGGGCTTGCAATTGATATAATGACAAATATTGTTAAAAATGCTGTTGTCTTACAAGTAGCATATTATACAATAACAAGGAGATGGTTATTCTTTCAACAAAGCGGCGCATTCTGGATGTACTCCATTGGATAGATTCTTGATGAATAGTTCAACTGTACGGAGTTCCATTGGTAAAAGTGGATCACTTTAAATATCTAGGTCATTTAATTACTTCCGGTGTTTGGGACGATACTGACAGAGAGGGAGCGGAGGGCATTGTCAATTAGAGCTAATTTGGTAGTTCGAAGGTTTCGTCGGCTAAGCAAACACTTTTTAGAGTTGCTGAATAATCTAAACCTTGGAATAAAGTTAAAAGTCATGATTTGAATTCCTGAAATTCAATACTCACAAATTGCTGAAACAAGTGATAAGTTTATTTAACTGGCGTGAGCGACGAATACGACACGACACGATGCGATGCTACACGCAAAAAAGGTCCTACGTGATTTTCGTCATTACTTCTCGAATCATGGAGAAGTACAGTACAATTTTGCTTGAAAGTAAAGTTGTTCGTGGTGTCGCGTCTGGTCGCCCTCAAAACAAGTACGCGCTACGTCGCGTCTCGACGCAGACTGCCATATAGGCTGAAAGCAGGGTATCCGTTGAGTTGATCGCGTTCTTCGCGCTCGCAGCTTCGCGTCGCGTCGCATTCGTCGCTCACGCAGGACACCCCGTAAGAGCACACTGTACTCCAACGTGTTTTTTTTTACTGGGAATACTCAGATAGTTTTGAAATCAACCGAAGCCCTAATGGGCCGGCGGAGCATGCGTAGTTCATACAAACGTAATACCAAAATAATTTGTAAATCAAACATATTCTTAAGGTAGTGTGTATTTATTCCGATTGGATTACAGAATATATAATTTTAATGGACACTTATTTAAATTCGAGTTATGAGAAAAATAAGTTTTCTATAGAAATTTTAAATTCCTCATATCTCGTCTTTAAATCAATATCCATTCAAAATATATATTTGGAAGCCTAGATATTCTGTAATCCAATCGGAATAAATACACACTACCTTAAGAATATGTTTGATTTACAAATTATTTTGGTATTACGTTTGTATGAACAACGCATGCTTCGCAGGCCCCTTAAGTCAAGTCCTAAAATAGTTCATTTGTTTCTCCACAGACACATCATTCATGTATGTGACCTCAGTGCTCTGCATGGTAAAGATCTACCAGTCCCGACATCCCGACATCAACGCGCGCGCACACGCCACCTTCGGAGTTCTAGCGCTTATCATATTTATTGGTAAGTCAGTAAATGTAAACAGTATGACACTTTGGGTCAGTTCACACCGAGACGTGACGCGACGCGACGATGCTTGAAGAGGCTAGGAAACAAGTCGGCACGACAGCATCAGGCGGTGTCTCGCGGCGTCGCACGGCTGCGCGAGGCGCCGCGCGCGCCGCCCCTGCGCGCCACGCCTCCCGACGAAGCAGCGCTACGTCGTTATGCGTCGCGCTACGTCGCGAGACATCTCGAGGCGCAGCGCGGCGAACCGCGTCGCCGTGGTACTTTTTCGAATTATATTTTACTAGCTGCCCGCCCGGCTTCACACGGGTAGCACTAAGTACTTCTTTACGGCGCACCTACCTACCTACCCACCCTACCCTACCCTACCCTACCTAATCGGAAGCCTAAGGAATCGGTCTTGAGTTATAAATAGCTAACAAACACTACTTTCTTTTATAAATAGATAAATAGGGATGACGAAAAAAAAAACATTTTTTTTTGTCCGTCATGTAGATTATAAAAAAAATACGTACACGTTTTTTTTTTTTTACGTTATCTAAAGATTACGGCGATACATTGAGTTAAAATGTGCCATGACGTCACGAGTATGTAGATTGTATACTTACTTGTGACGTAGCGACCCCCACTCCCCAACTTTAAGGCGTTTTATCTAAGTTATTTTTTTATTAATATGCTAAAGCAAAATATACGAGTAATATTTTTTTATTATCTAACTGACGGACTAAATAGTTTTTTTTTTTTTGACCCAGGCATCATCCCTATTAAAAGTGTATCTTTTTATGTAGTAAATAAAGTTATATTTTGTATGACTATCTTCAAAAGTGCGTGCAGCGACGCTTCGCGTCACTTCTCGGTGTGAACTGACCCTTAGGGTCAATAGTAGTCAATAAAAATATAATTGTCCGACCAAATTCAATTAAACCTTTTGTAGGCACTTTTGAATTGTCAAGGAGAGTCGGTCAGTTAGTCAGAAAGTTGAAGCTATAGATAGTGCAATCCACGAGGACGCCCCCCCCCCCCGCTCCGCACTAAAGTACAGCTTACAGTACAATAATCGCGGGGTGGGGCGCGTCGTGGTGGATTGCACTATCTGTAGTTGGATAGATTTTGTGAGGGATAATATGAATGAAAATTGAGTGAATGATAACGTGACGGCCGATAGGAGAGACTTCAATTAACATATGACAAGGGCAGGCAAAAGTATTGAAGCGAAATTGTGCGTGTCATACTCCCCTAAACCACAGATAAATACAGATGGTTCACTCCGCAAAATCATTTAAATAAAAAGCGACTCTTGCTACGAGACAATAAAGTGCAATTCAGGTCGCACAGCGCTAATTACCAACAGTTATATTCACCTAGAAGTTGCCTCTCTTTCTATCGCGTAACTCTTAGATCTTCTGACTACGTTTCGCTCACTCGCCGTGTACTTGTAGCTTCATACCTAAAATGAGGAGTGACCCTTCTGTACGATTCTATGCCTAAACTATAGGATAACTGCGAGATTTTGAAACGCGTTCAAGCGAGAGTTTCCCTTCTATATCTACTAACTACACTCGAGAGCAATGAATCCGGGTCACTTAAAGAATGTTAAAAATCTCGGAAACTAAAAATGATAGGTTAATGCAATAAATTGTATTTAATAGACAATGTAATACTCCTTAAATGAAAGTAAAAAAAATATGAGTCACCATACATTTTATTAACACAAAATTACATAAAGAAAAAAACTGCTGATCTCTCCTTAAAACAAAAATAGGAAACATGAAATTTTTGAACTTTATTACGATTTTCTTGAATTTTAATACTTCGTATTGCCTCCTCGTGCTTCCATTACTGCGTTTACGCGGTTTGGCATGCTGTACACCAAGTTCCTTATACGATTTTGGGGAATATTCTCCCATTTCTCTGTGAGAGCAATTTTGAGCTCACGAAGCGTGATTGGGGGAGGGTTTCGTTGTTTTACGCATCTGCCTAGCTCGTCCCAAGCATGCTCCATCGGGTTGATATCCGGGCTGCGCGCTGGCCACTCCATACGAGTAATGTTCATCTCTTGAAGGTAGTCATTCACAATCCTACCTGTATGAGGTCGGGCATTGTCATGCATAAATATAGCATCCTCACCTAAATTGACCATAAATGGACCAACGTGATCATTGAGGATTTCTTCCACATATCTTTCGCTAGTAAAAGAGCCGTTTTCTATGATCACCAGCTCTGTGCGACTTTCAGAAGAAATTCCGGCCACACAAGTACAGACCCACCACCGTAGGCTACTTTTTCTTCGATGCATGCTTGCTTGAATCTTTCCCCTGGTCTTCGATACACTCTGTGTCTTCCATCGTGCTTGTAGAGCATAAATTTTGATTCGTCGGAGAACATAACTTTTGACCAATCTTCAATACTCCAATTTACGTGGCTCTGGGCATATCTTAGTCTTGAAATACGATGCCCACGCTCCAGTTTAGGGCCGTTTGCAGGTCTAAGGGGTTTTAAGTTAGATTCAGCAAGCCGACGTCTTACTGTCCATGCACTTGGGTTACTTCCTCCGAGGCGTCGAAACTGATTTGTGAGTTCAGTTCCTGTAAGAAAGCGATTTCGAAGCATGGTGTTCACCAAGTATCGGTCTTCTCGTGCTGTGGTACACCTGGTTCTGCCCGTTCCTGGTCTGCGTAGGTTAGAACCAGTTTCTTCGTAACGTCGGAGAACTCTTTGTACTGTTGACAGCGACACACCGACAGTCCTGGCTGTATCGCGCTGACTCCGGCCGGTTTCCAGCATTGTAAGTATTCTGGTGCATTCTTCAGGCGTAAGCGACATAATTTCAGCTTGAATAATGAATATAGAGCACTATCAACATGGTTTATGTACCCACATAAATGACAGATTACAAACAAAAGCAAAACCAAATGCTGTAATTTCGTAGTTCCATCTTCGAAAGTGGCCCTTTTTCAAATTTGATTTTTTTATGATATAACTTTACAATAACTAAGAAGTTTTAATACCTTCATTTAAGGAGTATTACATTGTCTATTAAATACAATTTATTGCATTAACCTAGCATTTTTAGTTTCCGAGATTTTTAGTTTTCTTTAAGTGACCCGGATTCATTGCTCTCGAGTGTATTATTTATTTTTCTTTTAGTTTAAAGTTTGTTTTAGTAACTTTTCATTATATTTCCCAGGTCTTGTGGGAGTGCTGAACGCGAACTTCTACTTCTGGATAGCGTTCACAGTGTTGCATCTGGTGACCTGCTTGATAATGACCTTCCAGATATACTACTTGGGCAGATTTAAATTGGGTAAGTTCTTTAACTTCTACAGACTGAATTTAGGTTATTTTCTGGAAATGTTCAATGTGAATGTGTGAGTGAGATGTCAATATATTTGTGAACTAGAGAAAGAAACAACGATAACAGAACAATATGACAGATTCTGCCTTTTAAAATGAACTTGAAGGTCAACTTGTAAAAAAAATATGAAGTGCATTCTTTATCCTTTTAATTCTATCAAGTTACTTATATTTTCGATCAAAATCTAAAAGTAAAACATTCAAGGTATAGGCATTATACTGTCCGTGATTCAGACAACTCACAACACATTCAACAACTTTCCATCAACAATTAATTACTATAACTGATGATGATTTTCAGTTGAGTTTTATATTGTGTTATAGCTTGGTAAACAGCTATGATAATTAATTATTAATATTATTAAGTTTTATATTTAATTTTGAATACATATTATTTAAAAAAATGTCGCCCGTTGACATCAGGAACAGGTTCCAAACTGCCGGTGGTCAGGGCTCTAGAGAGAGGAACCTCCTCACTATGCGTGACGTGTAAAGACGTGCTGCTTTCTGAATCAAGCCTTTGATCCAGCCGCGCAATGAGAGCCTCCTGGGGTGTTGATGGAGGGTCTTCGCTATTAGGCCACTAACCGAAACGATTATCGATACAATGATTGCAGAGTCCACGTCCCATATGTCGACAACCTCGTGTGCTAAGTCAAGATACTTGATTTTTTTATCGTTCTCAGCTTTTACGAGATTCTCATCATGAGGGACAGCGATATCAACAATCATTGCACGGCGCTCTCGTCGATCTATCACCACAATATCAGGCTTATTGGCTATAATAGTTCTGTCAGTGATAATAGATCGATCCCAGTACAATGTGGCATGACCATTCTCGAGAACTGGGTCGGGCACATACCTGTAGTATTATACTTCGGACTCCACAAGGTAGTACTGCAAGGCAAGCTGCTGGTGGATAATCCTAGCCACTAGATTTTGTCTGTGCAAGTACTCGCCGTTAGCAAGACGAGAACAACCGGAAACAATATGTCGGATTGATTCACCGGGACGGTGGCATGCCCGACAGATGTCAACCGTACCGTCCTTGACAATGTATTTCCGATGATTAATCGTCATGATAACTTCATCCATAATCGCACAGACAAAACCTTCGGTTTCCCCAAAGAGGTCGCCAAAACGCAGCCAGGCTACGGACGCTAGTAAATCTACATCGGGTCCATGTAGGGCCCGGAAGTAGCGTCCGTCCGAATAATAATAATTATTAATATTATTATTTAAATTTCTGACATATCTCTGGACCCCCCCAGGGTCCGGGACCTTTAGAAGGCGTACGAGGGGCCGAAGCCAACTCGCAGAGGATCCTTAGACATTTTTAGGGGTTAGACTCCAACCGACGATTATCCCTGTACGCACTATGCAAGTGCATCCAAGGACAGCCCCCGGTTGGTGCATGACTATTGCAGGATATGGAAACAAAAATAATGGCCCCTGCCTGACCAATATCTTATATAAAATACACAGGTAAAATGGCAGGGGGTGACTCGTACACTCAATAATGGGTCCCCGAAAACGGTCGCTAGCACAAAGTGTCGTAGTGACAAGGGGGTAACATGTCCTGAGGTGCTTATTGAGTGGAGCGGTATTCCACGGCTATAAGGACAATCCCGGGAGTACGGTCAAGATCCCTACCAGCATCTTACTGGATTACTTCCTTCCTCCGAGCACGTTTGCTCTTGCGAATCTCCACTCAAGCCGGCCAATAAAGGCAAGAAAGAGGTGGGAGCTCTATTCCTCGTCAGTTTTCACTCCAGCCGGCCAATAAAGGCAAGCCAGAGATGAGGAACAAGATTTCTCCCGGGAGATAGGGTCCGTGGGGTCGCTACTGCCCAACAGCTCGCCACATGCTGCCCTGTGGGTATATTTATCTCTCCTCACTCTAGACCTGCTTCGGCAAAGTAAACTCGACAGAGCTCAGGAGCGGGCAAGCTCCACCACGTCGTCAACGTAGAGATCTGGCGGTATTATTATAACCTCTTTATAATATTACTGTAGATTAGTATTACTATAGATTTTATAGTGTGTATGTATACACCATCTCTTTATTATGTTCTACAGGGATAAAGAGATGGAGGGGCCCGTGGCTAAGTAATAACAGCCATACAGGGCAATCGATCAGGTTAAGCTACGTTTGCCGCGGTCAATGGATGGGTGACCATCTTTACATACCGAGACCCTCCGTGCCTCGGAAAGCACGTAAAGCCGTTGGTCCCGGCTGTCATTCTAGGATCTTTGACAGTCGTACCGGGTCGTCAGAAACCCATAAGACTGGCAACCAGTCTCACCAAGGGGTATCGTATTACCCAATAACTGGGTTGTGGAGGTCAGATAGGCAATCGCTCCATATAAAATACTGGTATTCAGCTGCATCTGGTTAGACTGTAAGCCGACCCCAACATATTTTATGTAGTTAGGAAAAGGCTAGGCAGATTGATTGGTCAAATCAATGTGAGTGGTTTAAAATTAGAATTTCGGATCTAAGATTCAAATAATCAAATCAGACCACTCAATTTGTTAGTGGCACTACAAATTTACATCCACAGGTATTCAGCTGTTCAGCTGTATCTGGTTAGACAGGGAGCCAACCCCAATAAAGTTGGGAAAAGGCTAAGTAGATGCTGACGTAATAAAGAGATGCTTTGATCTTCTAGATGGCGGCATAATCTACCGAGCTGCTCGTGAATTGCTGTCGCGCCCTCTCGCGGCCATCACACCGACCTACTGCGGCCGCTGTGTACTCCTCATCATCGCTAATCTAGCCAACTGGGCTATTGCAGCCTATGGGTGAGTGGTGATCACACTGTTATTTAATTTAATTTTATTACTGCTGCCTGCCCCGGCTTCACACGGGTAGCACTAAGTACTTATCTAACCCTACCCTACCTACCTACCCTACCCTACACTACCTACCTACCCTACCCTACCTACCATACCTACCCTACCTACCATACCCTACCTACCTACCCTACCCTACACTACCTACCTACCCTACCCTACCTACCATACCTACCCTACCTACCATACCCTACCTACCATACCTACCATACCTACTCTACCTATCCTACCTAAAACCTTCTCCTGAGAATAACAAACACAACAAAAAAAGAATTAGCGAAATCGGTCTAGCAAATAGATTGAAAATTGTACAGGGACAATTAAAATTTGCCAGTGAAACTCCACTCCGAAACTAGACAAAATCAAACTGATTGCTAATTTGATTGTATAATTTATTATTTTTATGACATTGATTTAACATTCTGTGATTACTTCCTCACACACTGATTAAGGCGACATTTTCCTGGCCTGTGGGCCTTTGAAACGCTACCTCCGCCTCCCCCAAATGCAGAAAGACGTATTTATTTACGATTCACTGCCGATCATTTCGCAAAAAATCCATGCCACAGCATAAAATATTTGCAGTTGACCAACTGAACTAGTTTTTCTTAGGTTCGATTTTTTTCAATAAGTTTACATTTTATGGGACTTAGGTACGGTGTAGTGAACTAAAATGATTACTTAAAATGTCCTGTGTACCTAATGGGCATTTTCACATTAACAGATAACGACACCAGCCCGATACCGATAATATGTCGGCAGCTATTACACCGCACCAAACAATGTGGTTGTTTGGTGCATCGCGATGGTTACCTACTAAGTATCGCCGTCTTGAAGTCGGCAGTGCGAAAAAATGTGTTCAAGTGATAAAATGCCGCTACTCTCACCGCACTGTGTCTTCGCCGATAGATATCGTACCTATATCGGTGTCGGTCGCTGTCTGCGACGATATAGGTGACAATAGCAAGACAATGTAAAAGCGTTTGGTAGGCACTAAACGTATCCGATCACCAGACCTCCGATATCGTGTCGATGTCGGGTCGGTGTCGTTATCGGCTAATGTGCTGTGTTGTGACAGTCAATTCATTTTATTAATTAAAGAAACAACATTTTTACCTTTTGATATAGTGTTATGGGATAGTTCGTAGAACGTACACAGAAAAACATGAAGTTTAGGCCTCTTCCATAATATTTCTGTGGCCTCTTCTGTCATCTATGGTTTTAATATAAAGCAATATTTATGGTTAGGTGACTGTTGGATGGATTTTATGGATTTTTTTAGAGATAGTTAGGTAGTCATGAATAATCTGTAAGAATCCATTAGTGTATCAGTGTTGTGCCATTAGGTATTATATGAAGGAACGCAGGCGTTTAATAATTCACTTAAAATGAAAAACTTCGCAAGGAATGGGAAATTTCTACTGAAGGCTGCGCGTTTAGACCTCAGGAGGAGCTGCTTTTCACACGGACAACTCTGCCGCTTTCTCGCTAGTCCAGCCAGCCAGCCAGTCGCGTCACCAGTCCTAACTCTCTGTATATTTTGGTAGGCGAGACCAAAACTACAAACCTATTGTACTTACAGTGAAGATTTATAAAATATGCCTGTTATTTTAATATATTGTGGTATCTTACGACTGCCACGTGAATGAAGACGACGCGGACAGAAACTAGTTTCAGATAAACATGGTTTTGCGGTAGTAAGGTGAAAGTTTAAAATTGCAATGGTTCTACTGCGTATCTCAATGGACCCGCAAAATGTAATTTTGATAGAAAATATCAAAGTCGTAATTTCGTTCGTTATAAAAGGAAATTATCTGCAAAATTGCATGCTTCTATACCCAGCGTGGTTTAGGTTGTGCATTGTATATCAGTGAATTTAAGAATTTTATCAAGTAAGTGAATTTAAGAAAAAAAACCATACAAACTTTCATCTTTATTTATACGGGCTAAAAATGGTCGTACTGTTTCGCTTATAATGTGACCATATTTTTTTTGTTTTGGATGTTTTCCACCACTCATGAAGATTCGTAAATATTGACAGCTCTATATGAAGTAATAATTGCTGTACTTTATTGCCAAGTGACGTACCTACTGCTACAGCTATAATTTATCGAATCTATTATTTTAGGACATCGACATTTTAGAACGACATTTTATCGTATACAGAAGTGTCGTATACGATATCGTAACCAGTGACTTTTGTATTCAAAACTGCAAACAATCATTCAAGAAAAAATTGTGTTGCTGGCTCAGCTATTCGAAAAATATAATTATGATTTTTATCGTGTTCTATACATTGGATCATGTTAGTATAGCACTTTTGTTCGAAACAGCATTTTTTTTTCTAATTTTAATTGTTCTTGACAGAGTGAAAGTTGTTTTAAATATTTTTTATACAACCTACAACCGGACCAATTGTATATTATATGTTTATTAATATAGAATATGATATTAGCAAAGACAGTTCGGTGGAGAGTAAATATAGTAACACGGATGAATCTGATAAAAAAAATCTTTAAAAAAACTTCTTCATATACGACGATAAAAAATTAAGACTCGCACTTGACTATAATTTTATCGATAATAATTTGTAATGTGTCTAACACTATTGTAAGATGACAATTAAACGTCATCTTATCGCATAGAAATAATCACACTTTCGAAAACAATATTATGAATTAAAACTATATTAAAATTACGAAATATTTTTTCTGAGTTGTCGCAATTTCATATCTAATGTGTTCTTCTTTTATTTGATTTTTTTTTAACAACTGCAGAGAGAGCGTATTTTTAAAAATTTTGACACAGGTCCACCCTCGATGACGTCCCGCAGGACTCTGAGCGCGAGCCGATTTAGCCCGATTTACTATATTTGGGTTTATTTTAAGATTCTATTTGCAGTTACATTAAAATAAATCCATAATCCCCTAAAGTCTTTTATGGTGAACGTATAGACGAAATTTTATTGAAATTGCTTTAATTACAATCGAATAAAACCATTTTTTCTCATAAAAACTCTACATTTTGAGGAAACTTTGCGATTTTTTTGTATCGAGCCAAATTATGTCAATCGTGTTTTGGCCCTCATAATTCACTAAAAAATATCTTCAATTTTAATAATCATGAAAAAAAATAAGGCAACTTTGTAGTTTTTGAGGACAAAAATTGATTTTGCGTGCAGCCGAAATGCGTCAAAACCTCTTCTTTGGGACCCATTTCGCCTTAATTGTAAAATTTTAGGAAAATCCTCTATTTTACAATGTTTGTAAATATGTGAGCACCGTATATAGTTTACATAATTAATGTATCTGTCGTTGCTTCATTTCTAATTATTTTTACCTATTGTGGTATAGTAATTCTATTCTAGGTGCATCGTCTTCACATATAATTATATAATTAATGTACTTATACAAAATATTGTAAAACATTTTAAAAGAGTAACGGTGGAGTTTCTTGTCTATTATTCGCCATACGTAAACTACCTTTTGGGAGGGGCGACTAGATACATTCTATTTTTTTTGTAAATTTTGACGTTCAAAAGTGCTTTATATTTGAAAGAAATGATTTGACTTTGACTGTCCGCATTCGTATCGCGATGGATAAAAGATTTGATGTTGTTTTGTGGGGTCATCGACCCCAGTTCAATTCAATTTATTAATTCACAAACAATTGACATTGTGTTTGAAATCTTCTTTATGATAAAAATAATATTCTTAATCTATGTAGCACATTTAAACACTCACATCATCATCAAAATTAACTAGTTAGTGTAGTCACTTGAAATTTCAGTAAAAAAAACAATTATTTTCTGTGTAAACTTTAAAGCCGTGATAGGTATACAACGTGTAACGTTAAATGCTTAAAAACTCAGACATCCCAACTTATTTTTAATTCAATTGAGCTATTTTACAGAGAAAAAAATATTTAAAAAAATTGTAAAGGTTTTATGTGCTGTTTTAGTGTTACTGGCAATCCTGATCGTTTCTTGCGTCTGTGACGACGCTCTATCGAGGGAGGGGTGGTACTGTATGGAAGATTAGTATTTGCATTGAAATAAAAGCTATTATTATTATCCCGCGTATGAGAAAATTTAAATTGGTCGACAACAATTTGTGTTTGTTTATAACTATTTTGGCGGGTTTGCGCATGTGATGGCTTGACCTATTAATAAATAGACACGGCAACGTTTTTAATGAAGATTTTTTGAAAAATGTGACCTATATTAAAAAGTGGTTCAATTGATTCTGCTCGTTATTCTGATCAAACTATTTTCAGGTTTTGCGCATTTAACGTTACACGTTGTAGATATATAAACACGACATAACAAAGGAAAATAGATTTTCTCAACTCATACTGCTAGTAACAGCACTAGCAGCGGTCGTTAACTCCCAAAAAAGAAACATCTTTTTTTTAAATCATTTGTGTTGATATCGATATCCATCTCGGCAGTGGAGTTTTGCTAGCTAATTTAACTTGACCATAAACAATTTTGTTTCTTGTTTTTTTCTT
Source organism: Xanthia togata (assembly GCA_963853775.1). Lineage (NCBI taxonomy): Eukaryota > Metazoa > Arthropoda > Insecta > Lepidoptera > Noctuidae > Xanthia > Xanthia togata. The sequence goes on along the minus strand of OY970817.1, from coordinate 3,292,098 downwards.
TTTTTTATAAAAAGATGATTATACATACATACATAAACTGACGCCTTCTTCCCATGGGGGTAGGCAGAAACTACAGAACGCCACCTGCTACGATCCTTACATACTCCTTGCCTCCTTGCCTCGTTTACGTTCATACATCTGGTCATACACGCACGCCGGTTGCGAGTACTACGCGCCTGTCCTTTCTGAAGAACATCACCAATAAGGTCAGTATATGTCCTCCTAGGGCGTCCCCCTCCCGGCGTTTCCAGTCACATCTGCCATGTAAATACTTTTTTCACCACTCCCGCACGAAAGAAGTGTCTTTCCTCTACGAAAACAGTGAGGAAAGTTGGTTTTTCCTCACTGCTTGAACAGTGAGGAAAGGTGGTTTTTCCTCACTGTTTGAACAGTGAGGAAAGTAATGATCCCGTTCAGAAACTAACCTTGCCTGATTTTTTTATGTTAAGTTTTACAGATATTTAAAAAAATAAAGAATTATTTTGATTTGCTTTGTGTCTATTTAATTTATTTACCTATGATGACTGAATACTTTCTTGCTGGTCGTGGTGAAAAGTTTTGTATGCAACATGTGAGCAAGTTCATTTGCTATTCGTTTTGTTGAGTCTTTCGCTTACTCAGGATTGAAATTTATAATCACTCGCTGCGCTCGTGATTCTATTTTTCAATCCTTCGTTTGCTCAAGACTCAAAATCAAAACTCATAGGAAAAACGAACTTTCCTCACATGTTGGATAAATAACTATTTCACCACTCCCGCACGAAATAAGTGTCTTTCCTCTACGAAAACAGTGAGGAAAGTTGGTTTTTCCTCACTGCTTGAACAGTGAGGAAAGTTGGTTTTTCCTCACAGTTTAACAGTGAGGAAAGTTGGTTTTTCCTCACTGTTTAACAACACACCCACACACACAACTGTTTTTTTATGTTAAGTTTTAAAGATATTTTAAAAAATAAAGAATTATTTTGATTTGCTTTGTGTCTATTTAATTTATTTACCTATGATGACTGAATACTTTCTTGCTGGGAGTGGTGAAAAGTTTTGTATGCAACATGTGAGCAAGTTCATTTGCTATTGGTTTTGTTGAGTGAATCAAAACTCATAGGAAAAACGAACTTTCCTCACATGTTGGATAAATAACTATTGTTAGTCGCCTTTCATTCATCCTCTCAACATGACCAAACCCATCTCAGCATACCCTTTTCAATTTTTGGTCATATTTTGTTTTTGTTATAATGTTATAAACGCGAGATATATTCACGATCATCCATAACTATCTAAGATTGGGTATTTAGATGTTCAGATTTTTTTACATACAAAACACGTTTTATTTACTATAAGTACTCGCGTGAACTAAGTCGTCGAGCCATAGATGTCACTAGCAATAAGAATGTGCAACGCCTTGCGTCTTATCGATAGTTTGCTACCGGCCGGTCTATTCTGTAATAATCTCACGGTGAAAACTTAGGTGAAGTGAGCTGTCATTCCACCTGCTGCTAGGGACTAACACCTCACTCCGAGCTCACTTCACCTAAGTTTTCACGGTGAGATGGTTACAGAATAGCACTGCTGGTCCATAAGTGCGAGCGAGACAAACTAATAACAATGATTTATGGCCCGACGACTCAGTTCTTAACGCGGTGACTATACTAATGTTTCACGTCTTTTGACAAAATTGACATCTTAGTATTGCAACACTTAACATGCAGTTACCCAGTGTTGCCAATCTTCTCAAATTATATTTTATGTTTTTGTCTCAGAGTCGCCCTAAGCATCTCCGATTTACAGCCAGTGTTGCCACCCTACATAACATTACTTTCTTTCCACAGTGTTGCCCAACACAGCCGTGACTTCGCGTCACACTTACTACTGGTACTAATGAGTAATCTGTTCCTGTACACACTGTTCTATATCGTCATGAAGTTACTGCATCGAGAGTCTATTAGGTGGTACAGGTATGTATAAGATCTATTTAAATCCTTCTTCTTCTTTTCGTGTGGTTATTGACTAACCTGGTGTCAGAGTTTTAAAGCCGCCCATGGGCCTCTGACTTGGCTTCACATGCCGTCAAGAATTATCCCTCAGGCATGCCGGTTTCCTCACGATGTTTTCCTTCACCGTTTTTTAAGCAAGTGATAATTATACAATACGCACATGAATCCGAAAAGACAGAGGTGCGTGCCTTGGGTTCGAACTCGAGACCTATGACTTGGCAGCCCGACGGTCACACCACTAGGCTATCACTGCTAGTTATTATTATTTTTTTTTTTTTTTTTTTTGACATTTTATAATTAGAATTTGACTTTCATTAAAATCTGTAATTTATTATTTAAATTTAATTTTTAGGTTGTGTGAAAATTTAATAATGTTTTTAGCTTTGTTGAATGACTTTTCTGATTTATTTTATTTGTATGCCACAAAGGCCGAACATGACGGATCTTTCTTATTTATGAACAATCTGCATGCCTTGTATGTATACTCATGTTTACAAATAAATGACTTATCTTATCTTATCTTATTTAAATCCTTGTTTGCGATTGATGTTATTTTCCACTTAAACAAACATCAACTTTATGTAAGTGTAAATAAAGCTGTTTTTAGACTGACTAGTACTGTTGACAAAGTCATAAAAAATATTCATTTATAGCGCAAACTGAACCTTATGTGTAGGCATTACAGTTGTTTTTCCTAAATTTCATATTTGGCAAGTAAATTACGAACGCAGATTATAAGATATCAATGAAGTCACCCTTGTTGCTACAACTTAGCAACTCACCTTATTGATAATAATCATCTTCCTGCCCTTGTCCCATGTACGTGGGGTTGGCGCACCACGTTTTCTTCTTCCACTCTCCCCTGTCAACCGTCACGCTATCATCCACTCCCCTTTCTTTGAGGTCGTCCATTAATCACGTGATGTTTTTTGCAAATTTGAAACCCCAATAGCTGTCAAATATTTACCTGTTTTGATTAATTTGGCAATATTACTGTATGGAAATATGGCTAACTAGTTAGTTAGACTAAAATAATGTTTATGAAATGCAATAATTAATATCGTAACACCGAACAATTCGTTTTAGAAGTAAAAAAAGTATTTGAAAACTTTCGAAATGCCTTTTATACACCTAAAGCGGTTACAACATCAAAATCTATATTATAATTGCAACTCATTATTAATATTCTAGTGTGCTAGTTAGCCACATTTCATATTTCCATACAGTAATATTGCCAAATTAATCAAAACAGCGAGATATTTGACAGCTATTTGCGACATGGCGCACTTTTAGAATAAAAGCTCTTAAGTCCCATGAAAAAGGCGACGAGCCTATCATGATAATTGGTTTTTTAATTTAAAAAAATATTACCATTTCTAATTCTCTACTGAGAGATTTATTTCAATATTTTAGTTTAAAAACTTTAACACTGGTAGAGATGTAGAGGTATGAGGAACAGAGTGTAAAGTTCACTCATCCTCTATACAGAAAAGGGAGGATCCTCCGACCAGACGGGTGTTGTGTCTGGCGGGCCCAACGATTGATGTCGGGGAAGTTATATATATGCTGTTCGCGCGGTAAACCAATTGCGCGATGCAGGATTTGTGTGACGTCAGGTTTTTGTGCGACGTCTTTGATACGTAGTTCGCATGTGGCAATGTAAATGCCGCCACAAAGGTATGGCCCTGTCTAGTGGTCGCAAGCTACTGCTGAACATGAGGTAGGTCAGGCAGTGTCATTGGGTTTTTCTTTCTGGAATTTCTCAGTAGCAGCCCGGAGTCTGGATTTGTGCCCGGTTGATGGCAATAGGCTCGCCCCCTATTACATGGGACTTAAACATGTGTTGACTTAAATCTGGGTGTACTATAGGTACAGTCACGAGCTTTAATTTGGGACCCATTTCCGTTAAATGTTGTTAGAACAATCATAATGCAATAAGGTCGAAACTTTGAAACTTTGCTTTAAGGTTGAAATGTTGAATGTCAAGTTAAGACATAAAATGTCTTATCTAATCGACCTATGAAATGATAACCTCGTTGCAAAAAGCTATCATTACGATTTTCTAATTACGAACATGTGTCGTGTCAGTGTCATTTAAGAAAATAGTTTAATGTGATATTTTCACAAAATATAATTTACCAATTAATAAAATGCTTGCGGCTCATCGTGACCAAATAAGGCTCCAAATTATTAATTTGCACGAACAAGGAGTAGGCATTCACGAGATATCGCGACGAATAAATGTGACAAGAAACACAGTTCGCCGCTGGGTTCGACGCCACGGGAACGAGGAAAATATTATTGACTTACGACGAAACAACCATCACCCGCAAGTTATAACACAAGAGCAGAGCCGCTTGATGCAAAGGCAATACCTGATGAATGGATTTACGCCAACGAGGCATTTTGCGAAAGCGTTTGAAGTCCACCCTTCAACAGTTAGAAGGCATCTTAAAGCTATGGGACTGCATCACAGGCGGCCTGCAAAAAAAATTGCGTTGACGGATGCCCATAAAGCTGCTCGACTTATTTTCGCACGTCAGTATCTAAATTTTGATTGGACGACGACGGCTTTCATCGATGAAAAGACTTTTCAATCTTCCCAAACGGGCAGACTACATTTGTGGCGAATTGACAGGACGCGATACACGGAAGACCACGTTATAGCTAACAACGCGTCTGGTCGCATTACAGTTAACATGTCTGGCTGGATTAGTTCAGCCGGCATTGGAGAACTAATAAATTTACCACCCAGGGCCACTGCTCAAGATTATGTCGATTTATTAGACGAGAGTGTCCTTCCAACATTGCAACTATATTATCCACAAGAAGATGTTGCTCCAATAAACTTTGTTCAAGATAACGCAACAATTCATACGGCAAGAATCGTTAGAACTTGGTTCGACAATAATAGAGCAAATTTAAATCGTATTCCGTGGCCTGCAAAGTGTGCCGATTTAAATCCTATAGAAAATTTATGGGGCTTAATGGTTCAAAAATGGTCAAATAGAAACGAAAGAACTAGAGAAGCACTTATGGATCACTGCCTCACAGTCTGGGAAAGTTTAAGGGGTACTGACATATGTGACAAATTGATTGGATCCATGCGTAACCGGCTCCAGGCTGTGATTGACAATGAAGGTGGATATACGCGGTTTTGAATATTTATGATAAAAAAATTACTGGAGAGATTTAAATTAATTTAGTCGTAGCCTTCGGTGATAAGTGTTTATTTTGTGCACCGCTAACCATGCTTTCTATATAATTGTGTTAAGATTGAGGTTTGTGTCATAAATGTCTTAATAAATATAAAGAATAAATAACTTTGTTTTTCTAAAGATTTTATTAATCAATATTTTAGCTGAAATCTTCTAAGCCCCCATAATCATAAACGGCCTTTAAACCTATTTTATTTTAAATATGTTGTTTTGGTCCGTCACTTTGATATTTATGTTTGAGAAAGAGACAAAACTTTTTAACTAATATAGGTTTGAAGAATAAGCGGGTTAGTTGACTAGCTATCATATATTGACAATATAATTTTGTTATTTTTTATTTGTTTCTTTTTTCTTATGGGACCACAGGACCAAAAAGTAATTATTACTCGGAAATCGGTAATGATCGTTTGCCCTCGCTCCAGTTGACGTTAGCCCCTAGAAACGTAAAGTTGTCGATGGTAAACATTATGACGTTTATTGTTTGTGCAGTGACAGCGTTAACATAATAGCTCTAAATGGCGAAAGTTTGCTACACGATATTCAACCTTAGGTGGGTCCCAAATTAAAGCTCGTGACTGTACACCTCTGTCCAACCCTTCGGGGAAACAAGGCGTGATGTTATGTTATATTATGTGTGTTTTTTTTTAAATATTTTTGTTTGATTTTACAGCTGGGTGTTCATAGCGATGACGTATTCAATTTGGTTCGGATCTAGCTACTTCTATTTGGACCAGAACACTAATTGGGCGGTAAGAGTCACATTGATTTATTATCCGTACTTTTCTTAACTTACAACTAACACTTATCCAATGGAAATAAGGTATATATTGTAATGCTCGCTGCTCCAGAGAAAACTGCGGTGCGATGCTCCAAGCTCGATCACCGAGCAAGAAATGCATACCTTATTTCGATTGAATAAGTATTAAATTCAATTGATAAATTTAAAATCTTCTCCACTGCCGACATAACACTTCACTTGTGTTATTTGTCAATCAAAAAAAATACCTTATTTCTATGTGTCCGTTTCAATGGCGCGGCCACGACGTTTTTTTTTTAAAAAAAAACATGCCAATATTTTGTAACAATTTGTAAAAGTTGATTCCCAAAACCATAAATTTGTCAAAGCTATGGTTAAAAAGTTCTAAGGGTTTGAACGTGGCCGCGCCATTGAAACGCGGCGAACCGCGCGGCCACGGAGATCTTTAAAACTAAGCATTGCAGAGATCTGAAATTTAGGTAAATAACAGATTGAATTTGTAAAAATATAGAAAAAAATCCTGGGTTTATACTTTAGGAGCTGCAAGACTCAAACCCCATGGCCGCGCCATTGAAACGGTGAAAAACACGTTATCACCGCGTTATCTCGCTGAAAAAGCATCGCAGAGGTCTGAAGTTTTTTGTAAAACCTAGATTTGAATTTGTCAAAATAGGCAAAAATGCACAAAAAAATCCTAGGTTTACATTTCAGGAGCTGTGGTACGGAATCATCAATGTCTTGAATATTTCGAAAGTCTGCGATACTTTTTCAGTGAGATATCGGCGATAATGTGTTTTTCACCGTTTCAATGGCGCGGCCATGGGGTTTTAAGTCTTGCAGCTCCTAAAATATAAACCCAGGTATTTTTTATATATTTTTACAAAAAAAAATTACAGATTCAATCTGTTATTGACCTAAATTTCAAGTCACTGCAATGCTTAGTTTTAAAGATCTCCGTGGCCGCGCGGTTCCCCTCGTTTCATTGGCGCGGCCACGTTCAAATCCTTCTAACTTTTTAACCATAGCTTTGACAAATTTATGGTTTTAGGAACCAACTTTTACAAATTGTTACAAAATATTGGCATGGTTTTTTAAAAAAAAAAAACGTCGTGGTCGCGCCATTGAAACGGACACATTTCTATGCCGATAAATCCATTTTGTATTAACGAAATAAAGTAAATATTTTTACAAATACATTTGTTATGTCTTGTCCATGTCAACTTTTACGGTAGGTGATTATCGGAATGTTAAAAATTCAATAAGACCGCCGCCGGTTGCTATAGATTTGTATTTGTTGTAATTACAATATTTGGCAGCCAGAACCGGAAAAACGACTTGTAGGTCATATAAATATTTGTTCCGTGCGGGAATCGAACCCGCGACACGCAGTGCAGCAGTCAATCGTAATGATAATATTAATACTTACCAAAAATATAAAACTCCATCCTTTTTTAGTGTAGATTGGTATGTCTAGATCTGTGATGAACGAGCACTGAGGCGTGTTTACCGCCGGAGCGTTCGAATGATTCTAAATTAAAAGCGCACCCAAATGTTCGAGTGTCTAGTTCTCTATTAGTGATCGATGATGTAGTTACCGGAATCGCCAGTTATCCGTTTTATACCTACTAATTAAACATTTCTCTTCCCCAGCTAACCCCGGCCCAGTCGCGACAAAGCAACCGACAATGCTCTCTCCTCCAACTATACGACGCACACGACATTTGGCACTTCCTATCTTCGACCGCCATGTTCTTTTCCTTCAATATGTACCTCACCATAGACGATAACCTTTCTAGGACGCCCAGAAATAATATTATGGTGTTTTAAGTAAAAATTAAGTAAGAAAAAAGAAAAATTGGTCAAAATTTAAGCTGTAGAATGTGCATAGCAGACTTGTTTTTACCCTATTTTAAAGAAGGGTAATTACCCTTCTTAGAATCTTCGAAGGGTAAAATATGCTACCTCGTGACTCGTGTCACTAAGTGGTTCAACAAAAATCTTTTACCCTTCGATTGAGTAACAAGTGAGGTAATTGGGAGAAGTGGGGTAATTAGCCTTCTTACATTTACAAAGGTAATGAATCTAGCATGTTGAAAACAAATTAAATATGGAGGATGTTAGTCGTCATAATGTGCAAATGTAAGAATTGAATTATTTGTTGTTAAAAATGGTAAAATTAATTAATTTAATCTTGATTTTTAACAAAATTGAGATGAAAAAATTATTATGTAAAATGAAAATGTTTTTTTTTTCGAATGACTGTGTTCGTTGTGACCACTGTCGAAGTTAAATGTAAAAGCTACGATGATAGAAAACGTTATTAAAATAGCTATAGATAGTGCAATCCACTGAGACGCGCCCCACTCCGCTCCGCGCCGTACAGCTTACAGTACAGTCGTCGTGGAGTACGGCGCGTCTCAGTGGATTGCCTACGAATTATTGTACCTATAAAAATGTTTCTCTTTTAGTTTCTCAATGAGGGTTTTCATGAACATTCACGCAACCAGTTGGCGCCACTTTGACAAGAGGTCTTCCATTTCGACAATGAATATAAAATATATAATAACATTCATCATTTGTATGTCATTCAGTCATAACTTAAAAAAATATAGGTGATTTGACACATTTGACAGATGCTTGGACCTGACGTCTCAGTGCTGCCACCTAGTGGACTTCATTTCAGAAAACCCTCATTAAATACGTATTTTATGTAATATTGTTTTAGCACGAATGAATACAGATGGTTCACTCCGCATTTTAGGTATGAAGCTACAAGTAGGTACGCGGCGGGATCGACTTGTCGAATTCAGTGACCCTAATGTAGTCAGAAGATATAAGAGTTACGCGATAGAAAGAGAGGCAACTTCTAGGTGAATATAACTGTAGGTAACTAGCGCTGTGTGACCTGAATTGCACTTTATTGTGTCGTAGCAAGTCGCTTTTCATTTAAATGATTTTGCGGAGTGAACCATCTGTACTTATCTGTGGTGATATGTAGAAGTTCTTTGTACAAATAATTCTTATTGCATTGTCCCTTGAAGTAGTTCCTAAATAGTATTGTCTTTTTAAGTAATTGTTAATCCCCATTTACACGATCAACATTCTTGTCTGTGGCATACAAGAATATTGAAGCAACAAATGACTTGCAACATGTAAACAAAGGATCAGCGTGGGCGCTGTGGTAACGGCCCGACTCAGGAGTGTAAATAATTTCATCAGCACTGCTCTCAAAACGGTGAAGGAAAACATCGTGAGGAAACCGACATGTCCTAGAACCAAAAATTCGAAGACATGTGTCATACTGGCACTGGGCCCGCGTGGTGGATTACGGCCCACTCCCTCTCGAATAGAGCAGGCCTGTAAAACAGCAGTGGGTTAAGACAGTGCAACTATTATTGTTGATACAACTTATTGCATGCCACTGGCAATTAAATCGCATCGTGTTGAGTATTTTTTATCTCACGAAGCAACGCACGCTTTACTTGTGGTACCAAGTGTACAAACACGCTGTGAATATGTGCGTAAGCGCAGGAACTCTCGGTACCGTCCGAGACACGTGCAAAGTGTCCGCGTGTGTGTGTATTACGTGCTGACGCTACTCGTCTTCACGGACACACTCACAGCGTGTTTGTACATTTGGTTACCAAAAGTAAAGCGCGCGTCTCTTAGTGAGATAAACATTCTATAAATTGGGCTAAATTATTGATAGTGTATTGTAAATTGTGCATATAAATTAAAATATTCTGATAAACTTCAAGGCTTGAAATAGATGAAAATAGATACTATGATTTTAATTGCTAAATTTACCAGGTTCGCACGGGCAATTTTATTTCGCACACTGGAATTTCAACGCTCTGCTTAGCGCCAAGAGTTGAAAATCCAACGATGTGTTTTTTCGACGGGCTGGGTGGCACTCTGTTGGATTCTCAACGCTCGGTTCAATACCGAGAGTTTAAAATACAGTGCGCGGTAAAATTTCGCCGCGTTAATTTTACGTCAAATAGTCATTAAATTTTTTGTGTCCTAATCTTCTATTGTGAATTAAGATCAATTTTGACTAGGCTAAAAATATTATGTTCCATTAGAATATCCTCTTAAAAAAGTCATACATTTAGAAAATATCTGTCTCGATATTCTAGTCTGCGCGACTGCTAGTTACCGCCTGAGGCATGTGAGCGGTGAGACGCGGGAGGCAGACAAAGTCCAAGCTAACTCAGTCTGACAACCGCCCGCCCCTCCCCCGCCTCACCGCTCACATACCTCAAGCGGCGACTACCAGGCGCGCAACGAATATAAGACAGAAACGTAACTGATTCATTTCATTATTATTTTCATTCCATTAAAAGTTTAAAACTTAATATATATAATAAATAATTTATTATGAGAGGAACCAAGCCATAGGACTCAGAGGCTGTATGTAATAGTTTTTAAGTTAATATTTTGATAATTTTAATTAAACTTGAAATCTTAAAATAATAGCCTGTAAAGCCACATAACGGCCGTCATGAAAGTGATGGGGTTTGACTTTACGGTATCAAAAAAGGCTCTCTAGGAAAACACACCAACTAACTTTCATAAATAACGTATCAGTGACGTCATTCTCCAGTAAATTGCGGACGCTAAATGACGGCCTCCGCTCTTCGAGGAAACCGTAGCTAGCGGACCCACTATGCATTAGATTTAAAATAATATTTAAATCATTTTAAGACCTCGCTTAGCTTCGCCCACTCCGTTAATTTGACGCTCATTTTTCGCGTATTAATTTCCATGACAATTTGTGCTCAAAAAAGTATTTATCTCACATGAAAAAAATACACACATTTATTGGTGATGTTCTTCAGAAAGGTCAGGTGCGTAGTACTCGCAACCGGCGTGAGTGTATGACCAGATGTATGAACGTCAACGAGGCAAAAGGAGTATGTAAGGATCGTAGCAGGTGTTCTGTAGTTTCTTTGTACCCTCGTGGTAAGTAGGCGTGAGCTTATGTTTTTATTTACCATCAAAGAAGTTCATATCTAAGCAGTTTGAAAACAAAATCCAGTGATCACGATGACCACATCTGTTACCGCCCCGGCCTTAATAGCGGCCGAGCGCTGCAAGTAAGAATACTAAGAATAGTCCTTACGGTGGTTAGATATCAACTTCTTTGATGGTACATAAAATAAATTGGCCGGCTAGTATATAGTCAGTTTTAATTTGTCGATTTTAGAACGTAAAAATATCATATTTTATTTACTTTAGTTAGATAGTAAAATCGTATAGTCAACTCCATTTTGTAAGTATGCATTGTAATTTTATATAGTTTCATGATTGTACTGATTTTTTGTTTATTTTAATTTAAAGTGTAATAATGTAAAACAGCATTAATATAAGTATAGTTTGACCGATACCCGCTGCAACGCGCCTTAGGAATGCGCGGCAAGGCGGAGAGCGGGACGCCGCCGTGAGCGTTGACAAATGAATGACCTGCACTGCACATACCTAAGGCGCGGTACAACGGTATCGGTCAAACTATAGCTAAAGATAGTTCCTCGGACGAAAAATATCGCAAAATTAATGTGTAAAATTATCAAGCGCGCATAAACTTACGATTGGTTTTTGATAAAGCATTTAACCAATTGGAGCAGTTTACGCGCGCATCGTGCACTTTCCTCATGTTGGCAAAATTGGCTATAAGAGTATGGGAAGACCAAAGAAACGATAGATAGACTGTGTGAAAGATGATATGGATAGAAAAGGACTAGTTAGTTGACTACTGAGACGAGATGACTAATAGAGAAGTACCATCGAATAACTTCATATCTATATATCTAAGGACTATTTCTGCTTGCAGCTCTCGGCGGCTATAGAACCGTGGCGGTAACAGAAGTGGTCATCATGTTCACGGGATTATGTTTTCAAACTGCTTAGATATGAAGTTCTTTGATAGTACCTATGGAAGAAAAAGACATGTTGCACCGACGTCTAATAAATTGGGATCATCAGGAGAATGATGATCAGGAATTTAGCCCGCACTGGATTAATATAGAAAACGTATGAAAAACACTGTCGTTTGAGATTATTACAACGGTGAATATAACTGTAGGTAATTAGCGCTGTGCGACCTGAATTGCACTTTATTGTGTGGTAGCAAGAGTCGCTTTTTATTTAAATGATAAATCTGTATTCGTGATGAAGTCGATGAAGTTGCAAGCTTTCCTAGAAGTAACTTAAGTCATACTAATAGTCGTTTAAAGTTGTAATGTAATCTGCGATCAACAATAGCACTAAGGTCTAAACAAATATCAACTTTATGGTTATGTAAATAAAGTTGATTTAAGCATGACAAGTACAATTGAAAAAGTCATTAAAAAATTTAAAGTTTTAGAGCAAACTGAGCCTTATGTGTAGGTGTTAGTGTAATTTTTCCAAAAAATCGTATTTTTTACATTTTTGGAAATTAAATTGCGAATGTAGAATAAAGTAAGGATTATGAACAAAAACACATCGCTCAAGTGGCCGCGATTACATAATAACTTGATTATAATCCTTAACACTTAAAAGTTTATTATCGTTTGTAATATATTTATTAATTCGATTGATAAGTAAATGTATTTTTAAAATAAGAACAAAGGTATTTATGGAAAAATTAAACATAATTTCTAAGCAATAAGGTAAAAAAAAAATTGTTGCAAAATAAGACCACTACGTTATTTGTGGTCTTATTATTCCGGCCGTATTTGATGCGCTCATCAGAAATCTATTATTGTTGATCGAAGTAAATTTAATTTCCACCAAAGCTTATAAATTAGTTAATTCAATTAGTGAACCGAGGTGCTATAAAATTGTTAAATTAAAAGTTTTAAATATTTAAATTGAAAATGTCTACTTGCTTGTAAGCTTAATACAAACTGAACAATATTCCCTGTTTTTAGTATTACAATATAAATTAAATGAAGAAAATAGAACATGCTTTTTGTGTTTTAAACAAAGTAAAAATATTGTAGGTACTTATTAGGGTCGGTTTTATCGAACGAAAATAAATGTGACAAATAAGTTCAGTTCAAAGTCAAAGTCAAAGTCAAATAATTTATTTCAATTAGGCACAAAAAAGGCACTTTTGAACGTCAAACTTTACAAAAAATAATAAAACTGATTCTAGTCGCCCAGTTACTTTGTGTGTGTGTGTGTCACATTAATTTATATTTTATTGCTATAATTTTCGTTCGAGAAACCGTCTCTAAGTCTTATTGAAACACGTTGTTACAAATTATTATTTGCGGTTTAAAGCTCAATACACACACAAAGCGGGTGCGTGTCGGGCGCGGGTCGTGACGGGAGTGGGCGGGCTCCCGCTCCCGTCACGACTCTCCCGACCCGCTCACCCGTTTCGTGTGCTAACATCCATATAATATAAGGAATTACAATACATACAAGCCCGCCGTACTCCCGTCCCGACACGCGCCCGACACGCACCCGCTTTGTGTAAGTGTTGGTGATAAGTGTTGATTCGTGTTTCGGGAGTGCTTCTGATTTGTATGTGGGATTAATCAGAAACAGTCTGCCTGGCCGGCTTCCAGTCAAACAAGATGCAGCTGAAAACCAGTATGTTACATAGAGCGACTGCCTATCTGCCCCCCTAGCCAAGTTGCAAACGATAAACGTGAACGCTTAGTAATCTCCAATATATTTTCAACTTTATACCTAAGAGCATAAAGTTGAAAATCTATTAAAGACTACTGAGCGTTAGCGACCGGAACGAACGAAAACACTATGTAATCTTCAATAGATTTTCAACTTTATATCCAATAACATAAAGTTGATAATCTATTAAAGACTACTGAGAGTTTACGTTTGTCGTTTGTGACTTGGCTAGGGGGGCTGACCTCTACAACCCAGTTACTGGGTAAAACTTGTCCACTACGCGCCCCGCTACCGCATTTACGTACACAATAATGCATATTTTTTTCAATGGGTAATGCGATAGTAGGGCGCCTCATTTCAGAAATATTTATGAGTAAAATCATAAAATTAAATAAAAATATTTAAAAAGTATTGTAATTAAGTATAGAAATGTTTTTAAAATGAAAATATTATAATTAAATACGTGTCACACCTTTCATTACATTATCCTACGATTTTCATTTTGTTTTTTCTCTTTCTCTCTTGTAAGGCACTTAAGAATTTAAGTAAAACGCAATATTTAAAATGTAGGTAGCATAAACTTGCACCCACTTATTCTGCAAGTAGAATGCATGCAAGTTGCACCAATATATTTGCATGGAAGATAATAATAAAATTTTAACACAAGAAACTGCAATATTTTTTCGAAATATTTTTGAATGTAAATCTTTCAATCAACATTTTCCTCTTGAGCACGATATTTACTTGCAAGTTTTATTGTGCAAGTTGACGTCTGCAACCTACTTGCACACTGCAAGTATCATAAACTATGAATGTCAGACATTTCTACACGCAAGAAAAGGTCTATTTAACAGGCAAGTATAAATATTTACTTGCAATGAAGTTTCTTTCAAGTTGCAATCGAACAGACCCTCTGACATTCTCGCAGAAGTATAATCACATAACCACAGAATAGCACAGAAGGCGCACTCCTTATTTTACGTATGAAGCTACAAGTACGCGGCGGGCCCGTCTTGTCGGGCCAATTCAGTGAGTGTAACATAGAGGATATAATAGCTACGCGATAGAATGAGAGGCAACTTCTAGGTGAATATAACTGTAGGTAATTAGCGCTGTGCGACCTGAATTGCACTTTATTGTGTCGTAGCAAGAATCGCTTTTTGTTTAAATGATTTTGAGTGCAATTAATTGGGGTATCTTTAGTGAATGTATAGACTAGTAATGCGTTTTTTTAAAATATCTTTACCGTGCCGATATCTCAACATATTAGAGAGGGTTATCTTGAGATCTAGGCGGTCGCACAGTGCTAATTACCTACATTGTTATATTCACAAAAAGCCTCTCTTTCTGTCGTGTAACTCTTAGATCTTTGACTATGTTACGTTCACTGAATTGGCCCGACAAGACGAGCCCACCGCTCGGCTTCATACCTAAAATGCGGAGTGAACCTTCTGTATTCATCTGTGATAATGGTCAAGTTTCTAAGACTGTTGTCATTTCTCTCTTGTATAGTTATGTATAGTTCCACTATGTAAATAAAGATTGCTTTTATATTTCGTTGTTTTATTTTGTGTACCATCTACAGCCGGTCTATTCTGTAATAATCTCACGGTGAAAACTTAGGTGAAGTGAGCTGTCATTCCACCTGCTGCTAGGGACTGATAGCTCACTCCGTGCTCACTTCACTTAAGTTTTCACGGTGAGATGGTTACAGAATAGCCACTGCAGGTCGACATATAAGTGACGTGGTGACATTTGGTACTAAATATTTTGCTAAAGCGAAAGCGTCAAGGTAGCCTGCGAAATTCAAATTTTCTTACGTTTTTTGCAATAGCTGCTATTAAAATAGTGTCAGAATGGTCGATCATTGATTTCATAATTGTTGATTTTGACAAGTTTGGTAATCTACTATAGATAGTTGTGCGCGCGGCGCCATGTGTGCGTGCGCTGTAATTATACAGCTTTAACTTGTGTGGCAGTGACGCGGCAGTCGTCGTCCGAGACACAAACTAAAGCTGTATAATTACAGCGCACGCACACATGGCGGCGCACGCACAGGTGAGTTGAACTATCTGTAACATATTGGCGTCATTATGACTTTCCAATGGCCAGCCACTGACACTCCATTGAAACAAATGGCATCTATTGGTAATCTCGTACATAATGAAAAATGAATGACTGACTGCGGTAATCTGCTAAAATGTTGACAGTTCCTTTGATCAGTGACCTACCATGAGAACGTTATTGTCAGTCATTTCTTTTCGAGTATCGTGTTTGTGGAATACAATGATCAACCAATGTTCTATGTTATGGGGTTTGGTTTCCGCACTTAGTCCGTCAGGTGCACCATTGTGCGTGGGCCATGGCGGCCGTTTGGGGGGTTATTCCAACCAGCCCACCTCCCTCCAGAAGGTAATTAGGTCTCCTGGTTTATTAAGAACATCTGTGTATGATCTGGGTGACCCGAGGGTCTCTGTTCTGATCTGGGTGACGCCCGTGCATTCAAAGAGCACGTGCGCAACGGTCTCCTCAGCCTCCATGCACGCCCTGCATAGAGGACTGTCCGTTATGTCTATTGTATGGAAGTGTTTGTTTAGCGAGCAGTGTCCCGTGATGGTCCCTGTCACCAGGCGCAGGCCGTTCCTGTCCAGACGTAAAAGACGCCTGGTCAGCTTGCTATCAAGGATGGCATGGCTTCCTTTGACTGCCGGCAGCCCGGTGTCGAGGACCACCATTGTCCTGCTTGTGTGTGGGTAATTTTCTGTAACCACCTACGTATTTGGTTGAAGGGGATGGGTACGATAGGCTCGGGTCCACAGACTGCTGTGCTGGATCCTCGTCTAGCAAGCTCGTCAGCTGCGTCATTACCTAGCGACCCGCTGTGTCCTTTTATCCATAGCAGTGTCACCGTGTTGCGGCTAGAGACCGTTATTTGTTCTAATACCTTGTGACATTCTAGTGTTAGCTTTGAGGTAATTTTTTTTTTCTGTAATGATTGGAGAACTGAGGCGCTGTCGGAGAGTATACGTATATGTGTATATGTAACCTTCCTAGCTTCTAGGGCGTGGACCGCATGTATGATGCCCACACACTCCGCCTGATAGAGGGTGTTGAACCTTCCCAGCGGTCTGGATATATTTATGTTAAGTTCATGTGAGAAGACTCCGACTCCGGTGCCGGAGTCGGTCTTCGAACCGTCGGTGTATACTCTCATTTCCCTGGGGCCTGAGTAGTCACACTGTTCTTCTATAAGTATTATGTTGTAGTGCCTTTGAAAATGGGTTGTTTTCGGGGCTTTGTCGCAGGGTGATGCCATCATTGGCTTTCGTTTGATCGCATCCTCCTTTATGCGTGTGTGCTTAATTCTGGAGTCATCAACCAATGATCGACAATTATAAATTTAACAGATTACGAACTTTTAGCAAAATGACAGGTCGTGTTGGAAATACTTATTTACAAAAATAGCAGACTTGGGCCCCAGGTCAGTGTCAGGTTGTATGTTGATCTAAATATGATTCGCGGCCGTAACAAAAGTTCATTTATAAAAGTATAATCAAAAGTCATCAATACAACTCTCAAAGTTCATGTAACGCCAGCACATAAACCTACCCGAAACTGTCAAATTTTCCCAATCAACTTTGAACCTTATACTACAGTGATAAAGTTGAAAATCTATTAAAGAAATTTTACAGATTGTAGTAGGTTGATGTGCTGGCGTCTGTACAACACACACTACAATTCATAATATGTGTAGTGTACGCACATGATTTATTTTACGCAGTGATTACGTTATAAAGTTAATTATGAGTAGGGTAGTGTAGGTTGGTTTTTACAAACGAAGTCGAGGGCCTACCATAGTCACGGAGTTGAAATTACCAATTTTCGCACAACGTTTTTTAACACCTTTGCGAGAAAACATAAGTACAATAGTTAATGAAACAAACTTTTTCATTAGACTAAATTTAATAGCAAATAAGAAATTGCAGATAGGTCAGTGCTTTTTAGCATTGAATATTAATGAGGATGGCTTATGCTTCACACGTAATTCATTGAAATAAAACATCAAATCATTTTCAGACAATGATTGAGTATTTCCTCGAGTATTATTTATATTTATTAATTAGTCTGTAAATCATTTAAATAACGCTCTCGCGATTTTAGCGGCAAGAGATTTTTTTTGCAATTTGAGCCTCATTCAAGATAGGCCGTCCATAAATAATAATTATAAAATATAATATAATAAAAAAATACATTTTTTTTTTTTTTTTTTGACTAGTGGTTGCTAGCGCTACTTGCTGAGCATGAGGTCCTGGGTTCGATTCCCGGGACGGGCAGTGTTATTGGGTTATTCTATCTGGAATTTCTCAGTAGTAGCCCGGAGTCTGGATATGTGCCCGGTTGATGGCAATAGCCTCGCCCCCTATTACATGGGACTTAAAACATAACTGGCGAAATGTGGGTGTACCTACCTACTACAGGTACACGTCTGCACAACCCTTCGGGGAAACAAGGCGTGATGTTATTATAATAATCATCTTTTATTATAATTATTGTTTTTTTTTTTTATAAATCACTTGAGGCTCGAAAAGGGGAAAATATCGCAAGGGGAAGGGGGGAATTGCGTGAGATAACATGTTTATTTATTTTTTCCATTATCGCGACCAAAAAAATACACGTGACTTTGATTAAAAAACGTTGCTAAAATACATCACGTGATTAATGGACGACCCTTATCAGGTGGAGTAGATTAGTAGATTCTATGTATATTAATATCGGGTTCCTCGCTTGATCTCATGTTATTATTTTGTATAGGTACAAAATATCAGTCTGAAAATCTTTGACGTTTGTAATATGCAAATGGCGCCAGGTGGGCGTGGTGAAAATTAGAACTACATCTTTCATCTCATTTTCTCTTTAGTATTTAAGCGAGACATACGTATTGAGCAAACCAAGGAGGTTCGATCATTCTGCTTATTTATTGTGTGAATGTGAAACTCCGTGATGTAATTCTTATACTTATGAATATTGTTTTAAGGAAATTAAAAAAAAACCGTAAAGGATACGCACGGTGCTTTATAACGGAGTATGCGGTAAAACAACAACATTCTCGCTTGTGCTTCATTCCGATTCAGCCGCGTTTGCATGTTCTATGTTCTATGTTATGGGGTTTGGTTTCCGCACTCAGTCCGTCAGGTGGACCATTGTGCGTGGGCCATAGCGGCCGTTTGGGGGGTTATTCCAACCAGCCCACCTCCCTCCAGAAGTTGATTAGGTCTCCTGGTTTGCTTAGAACATCTGTGTATGATCTGGGTGACCCGAGGGTGTTTATTCTGATCTGGGTGACGCCCGTGCATTCAAAGAGCACGTGCGCAACGGTCTCCTCAGCCTCCATGCACGCCCTGCACAGAGGACTGTCCGTTATGCCTATTGTGTGGAAGTGTTTGTTTAGCGAGCAGTGTCCCGTGATGGTCCCTGTCACCAGGCGCAGGCAGTTCCTGTCCAGGCGTAAAAGACGCCTGGTCAGCTTGCTATCCAAGGATGGCATAGCTTCCTTTGACTGCCGGCAGCCCGGTGTCGAGGACCACCATTGTTCTGCTTGTGTGTGGGTGATTTCCTGTAACCACCTACGTATTTGGTTGAAGGGGATGGGTATGGCAGGCTCGGGTCCACAGAATGCCGTGCTGGATCCTCGTCTAGCAAGTTCGTCAGCTGCGTCATTACCTAGAGACCCGCTGTGTCCTTTTATCCATTGCAGTGTCACAGTGTTGCGGTTAAGGACCGTTATTTGTTCTAATGCCTTGTGACATTCTAGTGTTAGTTTTGAGGTAATGATTTTTTTCTGTAATGATTGGAGGACTGAGGCGCTGTCGGAGAGTATACGTATGTGTGTATTCGTAATCCTCCTGGCTTCTAGGGCGTGGACCGCTTGTATTATGCCCACACACTCCGCCTGATAGACGGTGTTGAACCTTCCCAGCGGTCTGGATATATTTATGTTGAGTTCGTGTGAGAAGACTCCAACTCCGGTACCGGAGTCGGTCTTCGAGCCGTCGGTGTATACCCTCATTTCATTGGGGCCTGAGTAGTCACACTGTTCTTCTGTGAGTATTATTTTGTAGTGCCTTTGAATTGCCTTTGGATTTGAATGGGTTGTTTTCGGGGCTTTGTCGCAGGGTGATGCCATCATTGGCTGTCGTTTGATCACATCCTCCTTTATGCGTGTGTGCTTAATTCTGGAGTCATTACTTAGGGTTCCCGATAAATGGAGCCTAAAGGCGGCCAGGGCCGCTTCCTCCCGCACGATTAGGTGTAGGGGCGGCAGCCCCAGCAGTGCCTGTAGGGCAGCGGTCGGTGTAGTTCTCATACAGCTAGTGATTGCGACACACGCAAACGCCGCTGCGTTTGCATATTCCTTATTTCGGTTAGCGCGGCACAAGCTGTCGCCCGTAATTTACCCGCCATTAGTAATGAACTAGTGGCGAATGAGCTGCTGGCGTTCCTGCAGCAGAAGCTGGATGTAATGGACGAGGTGTCCGCTGTCCAGATCTGCACAACGAACTTCAGCGAGGACGACATAACTGCTGCTAAGCTGTTGTTATACAGTGTGCTTAACCAGCGCGACCAGATGGTAGCCCGCCGGCGTGGCGGGTCTAAGAGGAGCCTGCAGGATATAATGACGCTGTTCAAGGAGACCGACCCTGACGACGTGCCGATGTTTGTGGCGAAGGAGCTGCACAAGCTTCCTCCCGTCACCTTCGTCGATGTAACAAGCCTTCTGAAAGACATTGTCTTTATGAAGGTAAGTCAGGTAGGAAGGATAAGGCGGGTTGTGAGATACATGAAATAAGGCTATAAAAATACAAAGGCTATACATTTATTTATTATTCATTTACATTTATATAAAAAGAGATAAAAATGCCAGCAAAACTGCGCTAGGATAATGTGGAAACATGATATTATAGTGTGTAACCTGAAAGAAAAACGAGCCTCTGACAAGCCGCAGTTAGCTGCAGTTAAGATTTATGTTTTGATGGCCCCCAGCCTAGCACACGTCACACACACAAAAACGGCGCTTAGACAGAACAGATTGTATGACCGAGAAAAGGAGTGCCTTAAGTGTGCGTCTGTCTGTCGGTTAGACTTTGTGGTAAAGGTATACTCTTCTATGAAAACTGATAATACATAAAAGTCAGTCAGTCTGTATGTACACCAAGCTATACTACGTATAAAAATAAATAAATAATAATTAAATAACTGCTAATGTCGTCTCTGTATGTCTGTCACGCTGGAAATAAAAGAGGCTCAAATGGAAATTACCTTCTTTTATGGTATAACTCAAAACAGGGTTGGATGCAAAGGGGGACCTCACAAACTGAGCAAACGTACATCGTCGCGCGTTGTATCTTCTGCAGGGAGCAAAAAGTACAGCGCCGACGCTTACGCCGCCCCGCTGTGAGTTCTTCTCTTATTCGAGGGAAATGTTGCATCTGAGGCTGTGGATGGCCCAAACTGCTTGACGACAAAGGGTTGGGTGTAACTTTACAAGGGACATGTTCGAGGTGGTGCCGCAGAACTTGATCGACTAACTCCAATCGAAACACAATGTGCTCTTTCGGAGTAGCCGTCAAACTCTGCAGAAGGATACGGGCATTCAAAATAGAGCAGTTGAGCAGGCGTTTGAAGAACTTGACATTCCATTTAGAGCCTCTTTTTCTTTCCAGGAGGTATGGCTCCAGCATTTGATCTTTACGATCAACGCCTCCCATACCCTTGTTATAATCTAAAACTACTTGAGGTTTGTACAGAGCTGGGCGATATGGTTTCGCCTCCATCTGGCCTTGTGATACGCCGTGGTAGGTACTGATGGTGGCTACCTTACGCGTCCTGTCCTGAAAGGTCAAGACCACCACATTGCCGGAATGACGAGCTACAAACTGGCCTTCGTTCAGATGACACAGCGACATGAGTGGAGGCACATCGCTGCAGTTAGCATGCAAGGTACCTACACAGTCGGTTTTGCGTGATTTCAGAAATCTGGCCAGTAGGGGGCTATTGAACCAGTTATTCATAAAAAGAGTATAACCTTTGTCAAGGAGAGGGCGGATGAGTCTGAGGACGGTGGTTGTGCTTTTCAGCACAGTGGATGGGAGACCAGAATCATGGGAAGTGCCAGCACCGAGGTACACAAAGAATGACCAAAGGTAGCCCGTGGATGACTCGCAGAGTTCAAAAGTCTTCACTCCGTACTGGGCTGCCTTGGTCTTGATGTACTGGCGGAAGGATAGGTTACCTTTCGACAAAGTCAGGGATTCGTCAATGCAAATATTTTGGGATGGGATATAGGCTTCCTGAAAACGGGCATTTAAATGATCTAAGATCGGACCAAGAGAATACAGAAGGTCAGTCGAGTCTGTCGATCCGCTACTATTGTCATTCAAGTGAAAAGCGCGACAAAGATTTTCGTAGCGAGACCGCTTAAACATCTTTCTAAAAATGTTGGTCTGTAAAAGGGGATTCGTGGAGAAGCAAGATTTAATGGAGGGCATCCGGATGATTCCGAGCATCATCCAGAAGGAAAATAGGACAAAAAGTTCATGAATGTTCGTGTCATACCAATCTCGTGCGAAGGAAGGGGACGAACCTGCAAGCCCTGCGGCATACTGGTTCGTCGCAGTCACGATATGCGACATGATGCCGTCATCCCAGTACTGCCTAAACGCCCCATACGCGTTTTCGGATGCGACAACCGCCCCCGTTCGCTGAGGAAGAAATTGCTCCCTCTCACCTTGATAATCACCCATGGGTGACCATTCAAAGTGACCGGAAGCTCCTTCGGCAGCAAAGAAGGACTCGACCTCGCCGTCATCCGCATCTATCCATTCTTCCTCGTTCTCTTGTCGCACTCTTCTTGCTCTATCTGTCGCCCGCACTCTCGCTGCTTCTCTCGCTCTCACCACTCGCATGACCATCTCTCTCAATTCCGCAGGCACATCGTCGTCGTTCACATTCACCTCCACCAACCTGTCTCCTCTCACCCACTGGGAGCCACCCCTCGGGCCCTGGCCCCGTGCCCCACGTGTGCGTGCTCTGCCACGCTGCGCTGCCCCGCCGCGCTGCGCTGCGCCGCCGCGCCGCGGACGACGCTGCTGCTGCGGCTGCTCTGCCGCACCTTCTTCCACCTGCTGGAACAGCTGATGTTCATCAGCGAGGTGGAAGACGTGGTCCTCCTCCATGGCTATGTCACGGCCCCCCTCGACGACGACATCAAACCTAAGATAAAACATAGTAAATATAATTACGTGTAAATCGCGAAGAAAGGGTACGAGACTAATGAATACAAGTTTTAACACTTACGGCAGGAGAACGGGCGGCGAGCTTAAGCCAACAGCAGCAGACGTGAGAGGAGCCCGCGTAAGCGGTGGTGATCTTGACCTATCAAACCCAACCGTGACGGTGACCACTGGTGCCGCCGGCTCGTTATACTGAAAAATAAGAAGTTGGATAAAATAATCAACTACTGTTGAGAACATTAGATTAGACCTCATATAAAATGGCACCAACATAAAACATAACATGAGCTTCTTGGCCTTCAACCAACATGATTCATGCTTGCGGCGAATTATACCTTGTTATCTAAAGCTAAAACAAAAAACATGAACAACAAATAAACAACCCATTTACTCCCAAAAAATATATTATGTTATCACATAACAAAAAAACTTATCTCCTGTAAGTACCTGGTCGATCCGAGCTCTGGTCGGGTGAAAATAGAGAACGCTAATTTAATAGGATTTCCATGTATAGTACAGACGCCAGCACATCAACCTACCCGAAACTTTAAATTTTTCCCAATCAACTTTGAACCTTATACTGTAGTAATAAAGTTGAAAATCTATTAAAGAAATTTGACAGATTGTAGTAGGTTGATGTGCTGGCGTCTGTACATGCTGCCATGATAGTAGGGTACTTACTAAATCCATGCTTCCATGTCATTATTCTAACTGTGCGTTTGGACTGGCGAAACATCACAACAAAACATTTTGAAATCTCTAGTTCCTGTCAATTATTGTATGGAACTTTGACAGAAACTAAAGATTTCAACATGTTTTGTTGAGATGTTTCGCCAGTGCAAACGCACAGTAAGGTAGCCATCTTGTCCTAAACTTTGGACGACCGAGCTCTGCTAGAGAGAATACGGAGAAAACGAATTTTCCCAGATATGAGACCCAGCCAGATCGATTTTTCGCCCCCGTAAACTCCTATAATGCAACTTTTATCGAAATTGTTAGAGCCGTTTTCGAGAACGCGATTACATATACAATTATATTGCTTCAGGATTATATTTATGAATAAATATAAAAGATGTTATACATTTAGTTCGGTACATAAAAGAAAAATCTTTGATTATTACTAACAGTAGTTGTTTCACATTTATTCATTTATTTTAGAAATGAAATTTATTCTAGCAAATAAATAAATTTTAATTTCATAATATTAGCACAGTGTAAAGAGCAACAGTGGACCGACGCCTTTGATGTTTGCGTAAATGCCGACATCGCACAAGGCCACAGTACTTACCTAGGGTTGTCACAGACTTTCCACAACTGCCCAAAAAAGGAGGGTAATGTGTTTAGGTTTTATGTATGTATGTATGTACGTTTCTTTGTTCCGCCATAACCTCTAAATGCCTCAACAGTTTGGACATAATATCGTTACAATTTTTACATTTTCCTGAGTGAAGCTGGTTATTTTTTTTTTTACATGGCTGTTTTGTATTTTATTTGGGAATAACAGCTGGTTAACAATACAAATAAAATACAATTTTAATATTCAGTGTACTTTAATCAGTTTCCGTGTTCTCATTAATCATTCATTAATTACCTACAGATTGGCTACTATTAATAATATACACATATTATAAACGGGCAACTGACAAATATTTTCGGTTTTTAGATTTACTAGATTTTAAACTTCTGTTGTTGAACTTAACTATATAAAAAAAATGTCATCCTATTTTAGCAAAAAATCGATTGGAAATTTGGTCTTGAATTCGATTGTGCTCAAATGCTGAAATAGTTTGTTTCCAATATTGTTTCCAGTAAATGCCATCTTGGATTTCAAAATTAATGACATTTTCGTAATGAGCACCCCAAGGAACCTCGAAAATGACACCCATATCATTTATATTACAAAAATAAGTCCGCCATCTTGGATCCCAAAAATAATGTCATTTTCGTAATCAGCACTCCGAGGTACCTCGAAGATGACACCCATATCGATGTTTAATAAAAATGAACGTCCGCCATCTTGGATTCCAATGTGGAATCTTTTTCGTAATCAGCACCCCCAAAAACCTAGATAATGACAACCATATCATTGTTGAAAAAATCATGTCCACCATTTTCAATTTGAAAATAAATGTAAAATTTTTGTTTACACAGAAACAAAAAAAAAACGAATTTTTTGCGGTGTTTCAATTTTTGTTGGCAGGCATCACGCTTTTACATTCGCCATTTTCTTTACGTTGGCATGACATGACAAAAATGTTACCTACAAATTAAGCACTATCCAATTATATATTCATCTTTCTCCTGGGTGTGGAAATTGATGAAATCGCAGTTCTTTATTTATGCGAGATGACAACTCGCATTCTCGCACAGCACATGCAGCATTTTGGTAACAAGTAAACATTTGAAACAAGACACGTGTTTGCCCTGAAAGTCATGTCCCGAGCTACTAACAATAGCGACGTATGCAGCTCGGGCTCGCCCTACCCGCCCCTCGCCCCTCACACCCCGCACGATTGCCCTGTCTAGACGGCTTCGTCGAACGACTGTATTGGTTTATAGACTGTGATATTAGTACATATTTACCTCGTGTGGCTCAGCCTCGGGATCCTCGGCCTCGAAGTATTCGATGAGGTACTTCTCTTCAACGCATTCCACCTCACATAATTCGGGCTCCAGCTCCGTTTCCACGACATCCTCGTCCTCCTCATCCGTGAGGATATCGTGGAAGTCTGGAGGGGTGTCCCCATCTCCACCCATGTTCGAGGATGCTATCTCCATCTGTATCAAAATTACCCCAAATTCATTAAAAATAAATTTTCAACAGGGGTCTTAAGTCATAACTTAAGACCCCTGTTGAAAATTTATTTTTTATGTATGAGTAAGACTTGTTGACACCCGCTAAACAACCCGATAAAATTCCCCATTGAAAAAAAAGCGGCCTTATTTTTTTAAATTTTGGTGGACATGTCCAGCTAAAGCCTGGACACCTGCAACCCTTTACGCAAACAAACTCACATACATACAGGTCCATGGTATAATAACACCTATGTTATTATACCATGTACAGGTCGAAATACATTCGATCGAATCGAGAGAACCTTTTTTTTTTGAGTATTGGTAGCTGCATCAGGGCATTACTGGCATCAGTTCAGCCGTTATATGTCTTGGCAAATGACCCTAAAACGATAATTTTTCATTTTTTAGATTAAAACGCTCATCTTTGTCTAGCTGTATCATCTTCGCAACCAATAGACCTGGAATGCTTGGGTTGGGCTCAAATTGTATCAAAGTAATTATTATGGTAGACGAGCCATTTAGTCTACAGGTAATCAAATAAGAAGTCCACTATAGTCACAGTTAAAACGTGATACTGGGAAGTTCTTAAAACATTCTTTCATTTGCGAATTATACTTTATATATCTGCTGTAATGAAATAACGATTCCCTCTTAACGAACAAAGAATGTTGGTTTTGTCGTGACAAAACCAACATTCTTTGTTCGTATGTTACCGTGGTAATATTAACTAATATTCCCTTGGTTTTGTCGTCATTGTTGTTAGTAAAGCGGGAGTTCGTCACGTCCGTTTAGTGTCGTGAAATATTAGTGGCATTTTAAAATTGTCCATTTTGTCCATCTTAGTAACGGGTAAATTTTTCTCGGAATGGCTCAGTTACTTGCACATTTGCGACGTTTGCATTTTTTTATGTCGCTATTGACTGGGCTATCAGGAAGCTGACAACGGTTCACAACCTTTTTGGTGTCACTCAACATGCAAATAATTGAAATATAAATACGAGTAATATAGTATGAAATACACCTCGAACGACCAAAACACTTGCCAACTTATTCCAAAACACAGTCTAAATATGGTACTGGGATAAGTACCTACTAGCTTTAGTACCAAGACTAAATAAAACATGAATAAAAACCGGCCAAGTTCGTGTCGGACCACGCACAAACTTAACATTGTAGTTAAAAACATGTTCTCCCATGCGGAATGTATGTTGATATGGACAACGTTTTTTTTTTTTTATTTTTTTTTTACTATGGCATCTCGCAGTTATACCACTAAGGTATTTACTGCTCAACCGAACAATCCTGCGGCTGCCTTAAGCACTACACTCAAAGCCTCCAGCCAGGAGCAACTATTCTAAATTAAAATTAGGCGAACGCTCGCTAAGGGCACCCCCTGTGGGGTACGAACCTCGGCTTAGGGCGTCGTTGAGGGGAGGACAGCAAGATGGGACAGGCTGGATCAAGGATATATTATTATTATACGGGGAATTTAAAGCTACGCGCTCAGCTGCGGCGCGGGCTGGCGCTTCATCGGACAAGGGTCGGGGGGAGTATTATTTACTCGAGAGGGTCGCGATCGCGGAGGACCTCGGCGGCGAGGTCGGTACGACGGGTGTCGGGTGTGTTTGTGCACTGTACTGGTGGCCCTATTGCTCTCCTGGAGGAGAGTGGTTGGATCATCTGGATCGGAGAGGACATGCCTAGGACGGCGAAATCGACTAATAAGGGAGGGCGTATAATTGGCCGCTTCAACAACCAGAGGGTTGCGGTGATTGGCGGCGGAATCGAAGTGACGCTTGGAAATGCGTTTTAGGAACTGATGGATTGTGGGGATTTTAAGATCGAGGTGGAGGTTAATATTCCTGACATAACAGGGAGCGCCCGTGGCTCTTCTTAGAAATCAATTTTGGATCACCTGCATCCTATGGATATTTCTGGGGGATGTGTGTGCAAAGACAACACCCGCATAGGTCATGATGGGGCGGATGCACGCTGTGTAGATGCGCAATTTGCACTTGAGTGACAATTTGCTGCGTGCATTGACGATGTAGTATAGTCTACTGAGAGCGAAGGCGGCCCGCGAGCGAACCGACTTTATGTGCTCTGTAAAGTTGAGATAGTGATCGAGGATGACTCCCAAGTACTTGGCTCGCTTCTCCCAGGGGATAGGTTTGCCTAACAAGGTGAGTGGTCGGGGAATGTGAGGGGGTCTGGATCGCGGTTTTATGAATAAAACCGCCTGACTTTTATCGGGGTTCACCTCAATTCTCATTAGAGCACCATTGAAGATGGTGGTCAGTAGCATAATAAGGTGGGCGGGGAAGAGTTGGATCACCCTATTGGTGATTCCATCTGAGCCGGGGGCTTTACGGATGTGGAGACCTTTGATAATGTCATGCACTTCGTCTGGAGTGACGGGAGGCAGAGGACTTTCGGGGTCTTCGACGGGGGGCAGAGAAGCTTTACGTTCGACTTCAGCGTCTACCTCTGAGAGGTGAGCTTGGTCTACTGGTAGGGAGCTGGGAGAGCATTGAGCCTCGAGACTGTCGGCTAGGCATTCAGCTTTGTAGATGTCGTCGAAGGCTATGGTTTTGTCGGGGCGTACTAGGGGGGGCATGGCAGCTATCTGTTTGGATTTGAGTTTTCTCTGGAGTTCCCAGAAGGCCTGATGGGTGGGCTGTAACTCGCTCAACATCTTATCCCAGCTCGCGTCACGCAGCTCCGCCATGCGTGTCCTTACAGATCTCTGCAAGTAGCGCATGTGGGCTTTGTTGGCGGGACAGGGAAAGTTGCTGTATGCACGGGTGGCCGCGTTCTTCTCGGTCAACAGAGCACGCGCATCGTCCGGGAGTTTCAAGTAGCGGTTATCCGCTTCAGGAACCTCCCTTGAACAGTCGTTCAGGACGGTTTGCACATGGTCAGTGAGCGAGTCGATCGCAGCCGTCGTGTCCGCGATTGAATCGAATACGTTTGGGATGGAGTCCAATTGGGGGGACGTGTTGGTTTTCAGCTTATCGCCTACTTGCCTCCAGTCCGTCACCCTTTTGGTGGCTGGGGGTTGGTTGGGGTCAGAGGGACCTATGCGGGGAGCCAGTTGTATGACTATTGGTCGGTGGTCCGAGGTAAGCTCGTGGACCGTTTCTATTGAGTCTAATCTTAGGTTGACGTTCTTAAGGAGCGCCACGTCAAGAATGTCGGGGGCATGATTAACATTGTGGGGATAGTGGGTTGGAGTCATCGGAGCGATGACGTCAAAGTTTTGAGCGAAGGAGAGATTGTATAATTGATGCCCTCTGGAGTTGGTAAGGGAGCTATTCCAGGAGGGATGTTTTGCGTTGAGATCGCCTGCTATGATAACAGAGTCACTCATGCCGAATAGAATATTTAGGTCGTCCGCGATGGGTTGGAATCCCCCTGCGGGGTTGGGAGGGATGTAGGCCGATACTACGGTGACCGGCTGATGGCCAGTCATAGCTAGTCGGCAGATGGAGACTTCTAATTGTGCTAGCGGGGGAGGGTCAATAGGGATGCAGTACAGATCCTTTTTGTAATAAATTAGTGTGCCGCCCAAGTGGGCTCGCGACCTATCATTACGAATTACACGGTAATTAGCGATGGCTGGATTACGGAGACTGGGTTTTAGGATGGATTCCTGTATGAGGAATAAGTCAATTCGATGATCACGGAGGAACTCCGATATTTCATCTCGTTGACCTTGGATGCCGTTTGCGTTGAAGACGCCGAGGTTGAGGGATCTGGGGGCCAATTCTCGATTTTCGCCATTTATCTCGAGTTCGAGATCGTAAGTCTATCTCTATGTCTATTAAAAATATCTCTATCTCTACCAAAAAATGTCGAATTGAGCAGAATTCCGTATTCTCAGTCAAAATAGAAATAAATGTCACGAAAATGTCGAGTCGAGTGAAGATAATGTTATCATTATGAAGAATCGCACGTTCCGGTTTAGGTAGCTATGAGTTAATGAATGATTTTGTTTTAAAACGCTGACTAAACCTAATTATTTAAGTATAAAACGAAACGTTTAGTGTAAAAATAATCAGTTTGACAAATTGACAGTTGACTGTATAATTAATTTAGGTATTTTAGGGTGTGCAATTAGTATTTTTGGTGGGTAAGGTTAGTTTAGTGAACAGTTATACATGACTAATAAAATTATGAAGCAGACGATTATTTACCTTCGTTGTCAGGTCTATTTTCGTGGTATCCTGAATTACAGGAGCCAATAGATCTATTAGAACCCTTATTAAATCTTTATCTAATCTGAAGTTTTTAATGACTTCTGTCTCGCTCAAGTCGTATATATCGACGGTGGGATAAGTGCGCTGTTGTCGCCGTGTATTGGCCAGTTGCTCGCCACTATCCAACAACTCCGAGATAAAAATGCTAATAAACTCGTCCATCTTTCAGTGGTTTCAAGTCCAATCGTGGGTACACAAATTACAAAGTCTGTTATTGGTGCGAAGTTCGTCGTTTCAATCGAATTTCCAGTAGGTATGAGATGCCAAGCCGTATTTTATTTAAAAATTAAAGAAAAGAAAACACAGTGTACAATCCAAAACTCAACGAATTCACTCAGAAATGACGTATCTCTACAATCGACATGACATCTCTACTGCTCAGAAGCACTCGACATGAACTCTAACGTTAGCCTTCGACAAATGTCGAATTCGATATCCCCAGAATAGCAACTTTTAAAATTTGTCGAAAAAATGACGTCATTAGAAATTTTTGTCGAGTTCGACACCATCTCTTAAATCGAGAATTGGCCCCCTGGGTTTGAATCTACTTAAGGCCGTGTTATTCATGATGAGATAACAGAAAGGGCTTGGGTGATGTCCTGATTCGCGACTAATACGGCCAGGAGAGATTGGATGTCGCCGCTTTGCTTAGCGGCGACGATATCGCTTGCCATTTGAGCCGCACGGGGCGTGCTGAATATGGCGAAGGCGCTGGCAATGATGTTAATATTTTGCGCTGCGATATTGTAGTTGATCGCGGGGTGCGGTACTTGAGGAGCACGTACGGGTTTCGAGGCGGGCGCTATGGGTGCGGGGGGCGCGTAAGGCGTGGTAGGCGCGGAGGGCGCGGGAGGCGCAGTGGGCGCGGTGGGTGGGGTGGCCGCTGAGGGCGGAGGGATACGGTTACGCGGATCCATGAGTGAGTACATGGGGGTTTGAGAGAGCGGGGGCCTCGCGGTGGCCATGGCTGGAAAAGCCTGCTGGTGGTGGAGTTGATTCCACGGGCTAGGTCTTTGAGGACTTAGCCGCTGGGGGATTTGGGAGGACGGAATGAGGAAATCCCTCTGTTTAGACTGCCGAGCGTCGAGACGCTGGGTCAGTTTGCCTGGGTTAGAGGAGAACATGTTTTTCAAACTGCAAATTTAAGTTGGTCGATTATTACTCGTTTATCTTAGCGTACCTACTTAGCTGTGATTGTTTTCCTTTAAACTTCGTTATATACCAAGTCTTGCCATAAATATTGTCACGAAGAAAAAAAAAAATTTTTTGTTGCAAATAATATTTATTATTTTTAGTGTGTTAGTTTAATACATAAATATAAAACAATTTAAAATATAAAAAGCTTATTCGAAGTGGTCTCAATTGGCTGCAATACAGTCCTTTAAACGTTGAGGCCAGTTATCTATAGAAGCGCGCACTCTTTCCATAGGAATTTTCTTATCTGCCAATCGTATGGATTGTTTTAGGGACTCCAAATTATCATGGCGTTTAGAGCAAGCCGTACTCTAAAACTGACCATAAATCATAATCCAGCGGATTAAGATCGGGACTAGACGACGGCCAGTCTTCAGCTCTGATGAAGTCCGAAACGTTCACTTCCAACCGAGACTGCGTGGACCGAGCTTTATGACCCGGCGCCGAGTCTTGTTGGAAGGACCATACTTGGTTATTGAATGTGGTGTTGTTAAGGGGCTTAACTGCCTTCTCAAGAATGGTATCTTAATACACTTGTGCCGATGTTTTGATACCTTTTTCACAAAACTGTCACTCCTTCATAGCTAACACCCCACCAAACCATCACTGAAGTCGGATAATGCCCACTTTGCACTCTGTTGACTAATTGGGAAGCTTCCTTAGAGTTTCTTCCTGAGCAACATTTTGTTTGTTAAAATGTTGCTCAATTGTAAAGATTTTCTCATCCGTAAACAAAAAAAATCTGTGACCTCCCTTTGCGTACCTGCTTCAGTAGTTGTTTCGATTTTACCACCCTATTTTTTTAATTATCAGTTAAAAAATGACCAGTCTCTTATAGGCTGCAAGTCCTAAGTCATCTTTTAAAATACGCGACATGGTTCTGGGTGCTATCTTCATCTCCCGAGATAAAATCTTTTGCTTTCGGACAGGATTTCTTCGAATTCTTTCCCTTACTGCTTTGACCACCTTTTTCGTACGAACACTACGTGGACGGCCAGATCTTTTTCTGTCACAAACAGAGGAGGTCCCATTGTACCTATTAATAGCCCGGTACACAAACATTTGACTAATACCAAGCGTATGGAGAGTTTTAAAAATTGCATTTGGCTCCATAGCAACTTTGTGTAATGCAATCACAGCGATTCGGTTCTCTTTATCACCCCACTCCATTTTAATATCGCAAAATACTGTACAATGTATTGGCGCCAAAGATAGATAACTCAATGAAAAATCGTATACAGATTCCAAATTCAAATGTAATATCTTTCTTATTTTTAATTGTGACAGTATTTATGGCCAGACTAAGTAGAGTTACTACTGCCGTGACATTTGAATTTCTAACTAGAACCGTTTAGTTGGTAGAGGGGGGGACACTTGACTCTAACGAAAATTAGTACTTTAAAGCTTGATAAGTCACGAACGGTTTACTTAATCAAAAAACGGTCTTTACAAACCCTTAATATCCAATGATATCCCACACTATGGGAAGAACGAAAAAAAAATGTACGGACAGACAGACAGACATGGCAAAACTACAAAGGGTTCCTCGTTGACTACGGAACCCTAAAATTTAAGTTTATCACTAGTTCCAGAACTATTTATGGTATTTATGGTTTATTTATGGTTTATCTTTGGTAGGTACTAATTTATTTGAGGTGTGTGTGGTTTTTTTTTTTATTTGTGTTAAATTGTTTGCTGTCAAAATTTGAGTAATTTTTTTTTTCCTGTTACCACTTTACAGCTAACAGCAGTTTTTTTTCTTGTAATTGGAATAAACATAAATATTCTTTGTTTGGGCTATTTCCAATTACTCCAATACTCCAAGTAAATAGGATAATAAATAATGTGTATTTTGCATTAGATTCAATTATCAAGATAATGTAAATAATCTTCTCCTGAATGAAAAATAAACTCATTAAATTTTCAATGCCAAATTAAATGTCAGTCAGCTAACTACCAATGTTCAAGTTAATGGAATAGAGCTGGAATCTGTTGAGTCGACAGTTTTTCTTTGAATCACTATTGACAGTAAATTACAATGGGGTTTGGCAGTTTTCTTTTTTTTTATGAATTTTTGTGGTGTAAATAGTTTGCAGTTTTTAAAAAAAAATGTATTTTGTGTTGTACAATAAAGTATATATAAGTATAAAAAATAAATAAATTAAAATTGTCAGGAATGCAGAGTTCGGCCGCATACGCTGATTGATTATTTTAGTTATTTTCACTTATGTCATTCTTCTTCTCAATATGGAATTCTTCTAAGGAGAACCTGTTCAGACATTAATACTATCTTTGTTCTACAGACAAAGGCTGTTCGAGCCATTTACAAACTAGGTCAGAGAGATTCCATTCGAGATAAATTCAAAGAAATAAATATTCTGACTGTAGCCTCACAATATATTTTTGAAAACCTATTGTATGTACACAAAAATATAACTTTTAAGAAAATATCTGATAGAATTTCTGAAGTTTAAATACCAGGAATAAACACAAACATGCCTACCCAAAAGTCTTTTCTTTGGTATTGTTCGTCGAGTTGAGCTCCTTATGTTCCGAGTTGAGTTCCACAATTTACTGACAAATGCTTGCACTGACAGGAGAGGTCCACTCAAATCTGTGTGGTTCTTTTAGTTATTATTTATTCTGAGGTTCTTTTCGTCCGCCTATGGTCTGACCAAGACTATCACAGACTACTTAGAGATACTGAAGACTAAGTTTGAACTTTGAGAGACTGATCTCATTTTGTTTCGGCCTTTTTTCTCAGAGTAGTCGTCAGATTGTAAACGCCGAACTCATCAATCTTCTTTTTTTTTAAAGATTACTTCTTGTAAAAGTGATTCCATTATCTTATTTACAAAATAAATAAAATAGAGCCGATTTACATAGTGTGTGATCATTCAAAACGAAAACAAGACGAGCCAACGGTTTTTCAACGACCAAAA
Organism: Xanthia togata; assembly: GCA_963853775.1. Classification (NCBI taxonomy): domain Eukaryota; kingdom Metazoa; phylum Arthropoda; class Insecta; order Lepidoptera; family Noctuidae; genus Xanthia; species Xanthia togata. The sequence goes on along the minus strand of OY970817.1, from coordinate 3,258,028 downwards.
AAAGTATAATTATTATGATGTTATTTTGTGCAATTATTATCTACAACATACGTAGTATCTCTTAAGTAGTCTGTGTCTACAACTATTTAACCGAAATACTTAAGAATGAATATTCATTCTCTTACCGTTAATTAGACACTTGAATTGAATAAACAACAAACACACACGCGACATAAAATGTAATCTGTGCACCACAGATAAACTAGTCGAGTAGTCGGAGGGAGACCTCTTGAGTAGGTATTAATGTTCCTGTGGGAGACTGACGAGACTCACTGTGCGTTTGCACTGGCGAAACATCACAACAAAACATGTTGAAATCTCTAGTTCCTGTCAAATATTGTATGGAACTTTGACAGAAACTAAAGATTTCAACATGTTTTGTTGTGAATGTTTCGTCAGTGCAAACGCACAGTCACTGTGCACTGTCCAAACCACAGACTACTTACAGTGCGTTTGCACTGGCGAAACATCACAACAAAACATGTTGAAATCGCTAGTTCCTGTCAAATATTGTACGGAAAATTGACAGAACATAGAGACTCCAACATGTTTTGTTGTCAATGTTTCGCCAGTGCAAACGCACATGTGCGTTTGCACTGGCGAAACATTCACAACAAAACATGTATATATCGTTAGTTTCTGTCAAAGTTCCATACAATATTTGACAGGAACTAGAGATTTATACATGTTTTGTTGTGATGTTTCGCCAGTGCAAACGCACAGTTAGAGATACTAAGTGTGCACACTGACTTTTTTTTTTAACTAGGGCATCTCACAGATATACCACTAAGGTAGTTACTGCTTAACCGGACTGTCCTGTGGCTGCCTTAAGCTACTACACTCAAAGCCTCCAGCCAGGGGCATTACTATTCTAACTTATATTAGGCGAACGCTCGCTAAGGGCACCCCCTGTGGGGTACGAACCTCGGCTTAGGGCGTCGCTGAGGTGAGGGCAGCAAGGTGGGACAGGCTGGATCAAATTTATATTGTCATTATTATTAGTCGGGGAATTTAAATCTACATTTCTCAGCGTAACGCGGGCTGGCGCTTCTGCGAGCAAGGGTCGGGGTGGAATATTATTTACTCGGGAGGGTCGCGATCGCGGAGGACCTCAGCGGCGAGGTCGGTAAGTTTTATGTCGAATGTTTCTGTGCACTGTACTGGTGGCCCTACTGCTTTCCTGGAGGAGGGTGTTGGGATCATCGGGGTCGGATAGAACGTGCCTAGGGCGGCGGATACGACTAATTCGTGAAGGGGTGTAATTGGCCGCTTCAACAACCAGAGGGTTGCGGTGCTTCGCGGCGGAGTCGAAGTAACGCTTGGACATGCGTTTTAGGAACTGATGGATAGTGGGTATTTTTTAATCTAAGTGGAGGTTTATGTTCCTGACAAACCAAGGAGCGCCTGTGGCTTTCCGAAGGAATCGATTTTGGATCGTCTGCATCCTGTGGATGTTATGGAGAGATGCTTGGGCGAATACGGCGCCCGCGTATGTCATAATGGGGCGGATACACGCTGTGTAGACACGCAATTTGCACTTTAGTGACAATTTGCTACGTGCGTTCAGGATATAGTAGAGCCTACTGAGAGCGAAAGCGGCTCGCGAGAGGACCGACTTTATGTGCTCTGCGAAGGTGAGGTTTTGATCTAGGATGACACCTAGGTATTTGGCTCGCTTCTCCCAAGGGATAGGCTTGCCTAACATGGTGAGCTCGGGGGGGCGGCGGGGGTCTAGAACGCGGTTTCATAAAGAATACCGCCTGACTTTTGTCGGGATTTACCTCGATTCTCCATTTTCTAAACCAATCGCCAAGCTTGTTGACGGCTCGTTGTAGACTCTGGGTCATCTGGGTGGGACTTTTGCCCCTGCAGTATATGGCCGTATCGTCTGCGAACAGAGCCAACTGTGCCTTATTGCATTTAGGGATATCGCTTGTGAATAGCGAGAATAAGAGAGGGGAGAGCACGGAGCCTTGGGGCACTCCGGCGCGGATAGGGCGAGGGGAGGATAGTGCTCCCTCGATTCGATAGCGGAAAGTGCGATTCGACAAGTAGTCCCGTGAGATGAGTACGAGACGATCAGGCACATTGAGCTTGTATAGCTTAAAAATTAAGCCATTGTGCCAGACTTTGTCAAAAGCTTTCGCTATATCGAAGAAGACCGCACCTGTCGACATACCGCGGTAGAATCCACCACTGATAAATTCGACGATACGGTGAACTTGATGCACGCTAGAGTGCTGGGACTGCTGGGTTCGAAAACCGAATTGTTCATTATGGATGAGGCCCTTGGTTTCGGCGTAATCTCTGAGGCGCAAATAAGCCTCTCATAGATTTTACCTACTACCTTGAAGCAGACTGACCTCTATATTTACCACATTTATAGAGGTCAGTGACTGTGCACCATTGAATTATTTGTCAATGTGTGCACCCCATTTGGCGCGGGGAAGCTTCGCATAAACCAAACGCATTTTTAGGCACGTCATTTCCTCTTCGGTCGCGTTTCGTTATAAGAAAAAAAATTACATTCTACATTGTTGCCGATAATGACGCTTATTTTTTAACATTGTTTGATTACATTTTAGTTACTCTAAAGTGTAATCAAACAACAATAATGTTAGAAAACTTTATTATTAATAAAGTTTTCTAACATTATTGTAATGAAAAACGTTCTTTATTTATTTAAGTAGATATAATATTTATTCACACAATGTATCACACAAATCATTGACTTTAAAAAAATAAATCATTGTTCTACATGTCAATGCATTCAATACACTGAATTGTGTAGGTCAATTGTCACGAAATGTTGGAAATATCTTTATTTTGTGTGATTTAAATCTCAAAATGGCTCCGATAGCATCTTTATCATATAATTAAGTAATGGAATAAAAATGTTTGACTTTGGAATTCTTTAGTATTGATGAGTATCATAGCGAGCGAGACATACATTTTGGCTCTCTGAAATATTCACCCTAAGGATTGGATGTGGATCTACGGTCACTTTTTTAGCGAGAAATATGGAATAATTTCTTACTTTTGCCTAAATTACCCACAAATTCACTTACAATGGCAGGGGATTTTTTAGTCATAGGCATCTCTTCTAAAACGTTTCCAAAATTGTTATCACTATTTACCACTTATTTCTACAAGTAATTGAGCGTTGGCAAGGTTCTTATCTCTTTTTGGTCAACCCACAACGCTTTTTAAGGTCTAAAATTGGTTTACTGCTAATAATTTAGTATTCAATCGTCAATAACATTTTTCTTAGAACTCATAGCGCAACTAATCAATTAATTAGCTTACTTATCAGAAAAAGGTGAATGTAGTCCATAGTTGGCATTGTTGTGAGACATTGCAAATCATTTAAATCACCTATTAGAAGACCAAACGCCACCTATTAGAAGACTTATTAGAAGACCAAATCAGTATACTTAATCACTTTTAATCAGACTTAGTCTCTAGAAGACTAAACTATTTGTAATTTGGTATTTTGGTAGTATGCAAAGTTTTAAAACTCATTTTGTGTTGATAAATATCTCAAAAAGCTCAAAAAATATCATGCTATTTTATATTACGTATTGTTAAAAGTCTGTGTTCTTCAACATAAACACTAAAAGGAATCGTTTCATATGTAAAAATAAATAAAAATACTTCGACGATTTTTTTTTTTTTTTAAACTTTGCCCCACACTAGGAATTACTCCTGTAACGTGGGTGCGTTTACAAACATTCAAACTCACATACTTAAACAGCCAGACCCGGAACAACTAGATGTAGGTCAAACAAATATTTGTTCCGTGCGTGAATCAAACCCGCGACACGCAGCGCAGCAGTCAATCGCGTAACCACTGTGCCAACCGTGCCGACAAAAAATGACCGACCGTTCGAAATTGGCCGCAAAAAAATCAATAAATAACTAGCACTATAATCACCTGTAAAGATATTCGTGTTTAACTTTCTGTTTGAGAGATAATTAGATTTTTCATACTAGCTTCATACAAATTTTTCGTAAAAAAATATATAGGTAATGCCTTCGTTTTTGAGCTGAATTAACTCGGGTGTCATTTTTGTATACTTATAGTAATGACTAATAGAAGCTATATCCGGCAAAAATTCCGGCACTTGCAAATTTAAATCCCTAATTCTATGAAAGCCGATTTTCAGCCCACCGTGTGACGCCACGATAAAAACGAACTTGTACAAACAGTACTTGTTGTTCGCCAGGTCAGTCAGTATCTCTATCACAGACTACACATACGTAGTATCTCTAAGTAGTCTGTGGACTACACAGAGATACTTTACGACCATAGACCAACCATAGACGAAAGTAATATAATGTAGATTTGTTTAGAAGACGCCTAGTCACAGACTACATAGGGATACTACGTATCGCCTAGTCTAGTAATATAGTAGTCTATGGACACAGACTACATAGGGATACTACGTATCAGACGGTAATCTCCCATAGCAGAAAAATCGCTATACGATCTGTGCAAGATATCATTGTGACGTTTATTTTTTTTTTAATTTTACTCATTTTCTCGCTCAGTTTTTTGGAACCTAGCCTTTTAAGCCTTTAACCGACTTCCAAAAAAGAGGTTCTACTTTATTACAAGCCGACGTTGTGATTGTGTCTAGACAGGTGTACCTATAGCACACCTGAGGTGTGTGTGTATTAGAAAAGGAATGTCATGTAATGGAAATAAAAAAACATTCAATACTCTCAAACTCAAAGCATTTATTTCAATTAAACCATTTACAGGCACTTTTGAGTTGTCAAGGGGTCAGTCAGTTAGAAATATGAAGCTATTTGCCCACTCCAAAGCGTAGGTCCATATGCAGAAAACTGGCATGAAAATCCACGGACACTCTTTTAAATAAATCATCAAAAAATTATACCATTTTTGCCGTATTCCTTAAAGTTGGGCTGACTGGTTTGCTATCGGCTTAATGAGCTGCAACAAAAAGTAACATGCTTTAAGTATACTTATTTTAAAGTGACAGAACTTGCAGTCGGTGAGAAAACTAAATTGCAAGCAAAATACTTACAAAACTGAGTAGTGTATGAAAGAGCAGCTACTCTTTTATACACTACTCAGTTTTGTAAGTATTTTGCTTGCAATTTAGTTTTCTCACCAACTGCAAGTTCTGTCACTATTTTGCTGAACACTCTCACACAATTCTTAACCTGCAATAAAATGGACTATTATAAGTACAAAACTTTAAACACATTGAAATATTGATAAATAACATTAATCCTATGAATCAGTACAGCCGTTTATGCATGATTATAGTGATTAAACTGTACAGACTAGGTTAAACAACCATCTTCAGAAACATTCTCAATTCAATAAGAATAATTACCTTAATTTTTCCTGGAATTACGTTTTCATCATTCAATTTGTGTAACAATCGCATTTGTGCATGATTGCAGTCCGTTTTATAGAATCCACGATATCATTCCATTTGGATATTTTATATTTTTGGTAATAAAATATAAAAATTAACCCCTTTATTAGGTGGGGTGGATCATGTATCATCAGTGGCCATTGATGGTTATTATATCATCTGAAAATAATGACTGGAATGTTATAATGATAGCTTTAACATACACCTTCAATATTCAATTATATTGGAAAAGCATCACCCCTGTATTGTATTGTAAATAATATTTTAATTATGGAGTGATTGCCAAAAAAATTACGCAAAAATGCCGTCAAAAGACTACATTAAAAAATTATAAAGTACTTATTATATTAAAAACCAAAAAATAAGATAAAAACTGTGACTTACAAATTTTAGTCATTCTGTTTCTATATAGGTTCAAAGGTACAGTAGGTATGATCCTCATGCTGCCTTTTCTTAGCATAGGCGTGATCGGAAACAGCATCTTCTGTAAAGAAATATTTAAGCTTAATAACATAACAAAATACTTAATTTTATGCGACTGCCCAAAATGACTAAAAAGTAAAAAGCTTCCAAGTGCGAATCAGACTCATAGACAAAGGGTTCAGTACCACCATACAATATTGCACATTACACATTCTTCGTTTTTTATAGACCCCCTTCAATTTATAACTATTTTTTTTTTATATAGGAGTACATTGTAGTATATTTCAAGTGTCTACCTATTACGGTTCAAAAGATTGGAAAACCTGTGACCTGTAACAGACGGACTGATGGACGGACTGCTGTCATAGTAATAGGGTCTTGTTGGCACCCTTTGGGTATGGAACCCTAAATAATTACTATGTTTATGCTTTACAAAATATTATGTTATCAAGTTATTGTCTTATTATACTGGACAGAAAAAATGTTAATTACACAATATGAGTTTTTATAATGAACTAGGTCTACAATACTTTTTATTTTCTTTAAAATGTATGGCTTGAGTGTGAAATACCACAGTGGAAAATTAAGTTTTGAAACCCATTTTTGTATACATGATGCACTTGTCATTTAAGTTTATGAGGAATATGTAAGAAAATTTGTTTTTTTATAGTCATATTATTGAAGTACTTACCAGTGGTGTGGTCAGTGTCCATAGTTTCTAACAGAGGACTAGGAGTTCCACTGCTGATTTCGCTATTGGAAAACCGTGTGGGATAGGCGCCAACAAGAAGAGGAGTCCTCGCGTTGGTCGTGACGATGAATTTCTGTTCAAAATGCTTTTGACAGACATAACGCTTGTGAAGATCCTCTGCCCTCAGGTTTCACAATTCTTCAGTTTAATACACTACTAGCCACTTGAGTCCTATCTCACGTTTGGGAAATCGAAATAATTTAAAATCCTTTCATTTATTAGCGCAATTCACAATACAGCAAGTGCGGAACATAGGTACTGCACGTTGTAATTACACTATTTGTTTACGTTTACGTTGTAATTACGGTTTAAATTTGAGAGGATAATATACGGGAAAAAATCAACGTAAAACTTCAAAATCAAAAAACTGTAATGGCGGGGTGAAGACAACCACAGACTATGATAGACTTACAACAAACAAATATGGCGTTCATTGCATGGGCGACAAAGGGGAAAGGGACGAGGGGCGATTGTCACTTTGAGTCGTTACACCCATAGACAAATACGTCTATTAATGCCAGGCTTTTTTGTTCCGAGATTACCAGCCGTGTCTATGGAAGACGCTTCGATTGAAACTGAAAGTTTGTTGCTACATTGTAAACTACTATTATTTTATTATTTTTAGGGTTTGGGTTTGTTGTACGGATAACTTTTGAATATACATAAACTGTTTGTTTTTGTTGGTAGCGATTGCGTGCTTTACGGTTTTTTTGTGAAAATTAAGTGTTGTTGTGTATAATCGACGGTAAGTGGATGAAAATTCATTGAGTAGTTATTACATACCTAAGATTGCCTATCTAAGATTTGTAAAGCTCTAAAACTTATAACAACAATAAGCTGTGGTCATTCGAGGTGTAATAAATACTTAAATATCTTTGTTTATCGTTTTTTTTTGCATGTTGAGTGCAAAAACAGGCGTTGTTTGGTTGACAGTTGAGCGTCACTTTGAGCTGACTGTCAATAATTCAAAGTGCATTTTTACAGTGAATTAAATATGCTTTTGAGTTTGTTTACCTGCAGTTACATACCTACTATGCATTGGCAAAACATGTTAGCCCACGTTAGCACGGATTTAAAAAAATCGCGGCGATATTTTGTCGTGTCCTAGACTGGTACTTACTAGGGGAAGCACTTCGGTTTTCTCCCCAGCTCTTATTTAGGCTCCACTTCGTTTCTCTCCCCAATCGTGCGGAGCTTCAGAATTTTATAGTGTGTAGATGTCTTCAAATAAAACGTTTTCCCAAAATTTCACACTGAGCAAAGGCCTAGTTTTTGAGAAAAAAATCCTAGTTTCAGAAATTTTAATCAATTTACGTAAATTAAATTGTCATTTTACCACAGATAATGTACGAGTTTCACTTCTAGGCTGTTCCATTTTACGTTCAGACAAAGTGACAGCGGACTCTTATGGTTTTTTGTATAAATATTGTAAGTTTTAACTTTCGTTCACTTTTAAATAGTTGCTACCACAATTAACTTAATTATAAAGTAAATAATATAGTAAATTAAATTTAAAAAATATAGTTTTATTTGTACCTACTATTAAAAGATTGTATGTAACGAAACGTAATCCAATGTCAGTGAAGCGAGCTCGGGACTTGCGGCACCCCGACACGGACAGGTTAGGTTAGAAGGGGATGGCGGGGTCTAGTGAGCGAGCGTAGCGAGCGAATAGACCCCGCCATCCCCTTCGTGGTTATTTTTTTTTAAACCACCCAGAAATAGGAGCCCCGCGAAGCGAGTCTCCGTCGACAACGCTTTACTAAAAATTACCTTGATTGTTACAAGGTAATATTCCAAGATTTGAGCATATTTTGGTTTGACCTTGACTTTTGATGTGTAAGACCTTGACTTTTGGGTGCTGACCTTGACCTTGACGATGTGTTTGACCTTAGTATTGCTTGGAAACTAATTTAGACCCGCCACGTGATCTTCCCCGCCCTTAATACTCCGGCGATTTTTGGCCATTTTTTTGAAACTGGCAATTTTTTTCTCGCCACCTATGGTTTTGCTCATTTTGGGGATTTCAAAAATACAATAGAAATGGTCTACTCTATCAAAAAAAAAAAAAACCTACTATAAATACGCGCTGGGGAGACTTCCGAAGTGCTTCCCTTATTTATAGTAGGTTTTTTTTTTTGGATAGAGTAGACCATTTCTATTGTATTTTTGAAATCCCCAAAATGAGCAAAACCATAGGTGCCTAGAAAAAAATTGCCAAAATTTCAAAAAAATCGCTAGAGTATTAAGGGCGGGGAAGATCACGTAGCGGGTCTAAATTAGTTTCCAAGCAATACTAAGGTCAAACACATCGTCAAGGTCAAGGTCAGCACCCAAAAGTCAAGGTCATACACATCAGAAGTCAAGGTCAAACCAAAATATGCTCAAATCTTGGAATATTACCTTGTAAGCTTGTAACAATCAAGGTTATTTTTAGTAAAGCGTTGTCGACGGAGCCTATTTCTGGGTGGTTTAAAAAAAAATAACCACGAAGATCGGGCGGGGTCTATTCGCTCGCTACGCTCGCTCACTAAACCCCGCCATCCCCTTCTAACCTAAACTGCCCGTGTCGGGGTGCCCGAAGTCCCGAGCTCGCTTCACTGACATTGGATTACGTTTCGTTACAGACAATCTTTTAATAGTACAAATAAAACCATATTTTTTTAATTTAATTTACTATATTATTTACTTTATAATTAAGTTAATTGTGGTAGCAACTATTTAAAAGTGAACGAAAGTTAAAACTTACAATATTTATACAAAAAACCATAAGAGTCCGCTGTCACTTTGTCTGAACGTTTTTCTCAAAAACTAGGCGTTTGCTCAGTGTGAAATTTTGGGAAAACGTTTTATTTGAAGACATCTACACACTATAAAATTCTGAAGCTCCGCACGATTGGGGAGAAAAACGAAGTGGAGCCGTTTTACCGTTGTACCATCGGAGAACTTCATATCTATACATCCTAAGGCCTATTTCTGCTTGCAGCGCTCGGCGGCAATAGAGCCGGGGCGGTAACAGATGTGGTCATCGTGTTCACGGGATTTTGTTTTCAAACTGCTTAGATATGAAGTTCTTCGATAGTACGTCCGCTCGCACGTGGGCTCAAAAATAGAGATTTCAACATGATTCATAGTGGCGTTTTGTATGTGAATGTTTCGCCAGTGCAAACCACAGAACTCAAATTCAATTCAATTCAAAATATTTTATTTCACATAAACCTACAAGGGCACTTATGAAACGTCAGAAGCTAGGTGCACGGTTCCAATTGGTCGTTTCCTATGGAGAAGAGCCGGCAAGAAACTCCACGGTTACTCTTTTAAAAATAAATGGTATTTACAATCTTTTCGAGTTACAGTGTTTATAGGTATGAGAGGACACTGTAGGCCTATCAACAAGTACCAGGTACTTAGCAAGATAGAAAACGATCGACAGATCTAAAGAACATAATTATTAAATTTTAATACTGTAGCCACTCTAGGTGCAGACGCACAGTTAGAACCTGGAATGAAATGAAATCGTTTATTCTGTAAATACGATATTACAATCACTTTTACATATCTTATTAAAAAAAAATAAAAAATTGCCAGATTAATTTCGGCGTTCCCCATCTGACTACTCTGAGAAGAAAGGCCGAAACAAACTCAGTAGTCACAGTCTTTTTTAAAGTCCAGACATTATCTTGGTCAGGCCATATGAGGACCATGTAGATTAGTGTCTGAAATGGTCTTTTGAGGAAATAATCACACAGATTTGAGTGGACCTGTCCAGTCAGTGCAAGCATTTGTCAGTAATTGTGGAGCTCAAATCAGAACTTAAGGAGCTCAACTCGACAAATAATGCCAAAGAATTTGGGTAAGCCACCTAAACTACTCAAACTGCCAGACCGTCATTATAACAAATGAAAAAAAAAATGAAAGAGAAAAAAAGATCACATAGTCCTCACATTCACAATAATTGACATAATAATATAATGATTTACAAAGTAATCATGTCATTTTTCATATAATTTTCAATAATTTCAATGTGTTTATAAAACTGGTATAATTATATTTAATGATTTTACTTAATAATTAAAAAGTCAAGTATTATGATTTTATCACAAGGCAGAGCGAGCAGGTCTATCTCAAACTTGTTCTATGTTCTAAATAATCTGTAATTTTTTAGTAAGTACCCTTTTTTATAAAGTTTGGTTTTAATACAGCTTTTAAATCATTCAAAGGGAAGTTTGTTGTAAAAGCATACACATTGACCCATAACGAGTTGGCCTACTCTGTGGCGATGTATGGCAAGGTTCTGTTTATTCCTGGTATTTATATTATGAATAAAGCCTTTTTATTTTTTTTTAAATATATTTTTGTTTACATACAATAGGTTTTCAAAAATATATTAGTGAGGCTACAGTCAGAATATTTATTTCTCTGAATTTTTCTGAAGGAATCTCTTGACAGAAAAGGGCTGTTCGAGCCAACAGCCCTTTTCTGTAGAAAAAAGATATCAATGTCCGCTCAGGTTCCTCAGGTAAGAATCCCATAAGACATAAGACTATCAAAATTACTAAAATAAACAATTCTGGCTATATCTACGTCAAACTCAAACTCAAAGCATTTATTTCAATTAAACCCTTTACAGGCACTTTTGAATTGTCAAAGAGTCAGTCAGAAAGTTGAAGCTAGTTGCCCATTCCAAAACGTAGATCTCTATGGAGAAGAACGGTCAAGAAACTCCAAGGACACTCTTTTAAATATAGAAATTACAAAATCCTGGGTACATTACTCTTGTAGAATCAACAATATATATATGTGCAAACAATGTAAAAAAACGATTAAAAACAAGATTAAAAATAAGCCCTGGCAGAAAAGAGATGACCAGTCTCAACAGACGGCGCCCGTTCACGAACATGACGCGTGGATCAGCACCATCCAGCTCAACCATTTTGTAGGGAACCGAATGATCCAACACACTCGCCACCATCAGCGAGACATTAAGTGAGCATGACATACTCTCAACTACCCTGCTCTTTCAAGTCAAAATCAACATAATAACATAGTTAACGACTCCATGGTACTCACATTTACAAAAATTGAAAATAAAAATGCGTCTAAGTTATACAAAACTATAGTTTGCAAGAATTTTACCACCAAAAGAAAGAAAATCAATATTATCTATTGGAGTATTCAATAATTAAAACTTAGTTTAATAAAAAAACAAAATAAACAATAAGTTCGTAGTCAGAAAAAATAAAAAAGGGGAAGCAACTCTACCATTTTTTTCATTTTTAACTAGTGAGCCCAAGTGGCGGTGGAGCAGGACCAGCATTTAGCCAAGCATTTTTATCTACGATATAATCATCCGACTTATAGTATGCTTGTCTACATAGTGTGCGTTTAGTGCAAGTTTTAAATTTCTTCTCATTTAGTTGAAGAATATCGAGTGGTATTTTATTATAACATTTTACACAGTACCCCATAAAAGAAGTGTGTACTTTAGACAATCTGAAACGTGGTTGATCTAACTTGTTCCAATTTCTTGTGTTAAAATTATGCCTGTCACTTATCTTACTAAAGAGATGTAGATTTTTTCGAACATACATAATGTTTTCATATATATACTGACAAGGTACCGTCATGATGTTAATTTTCTTAAACAGTTCCCTAAGAGATTCGCGTCTGCGGAGGTTGTAGATAGCTCTAACAGCCCTCTTTTGCAGAATAAAGATAGACTCAGTATCTGCGGCCCGTCCCCACAGCAAAATACCGTAAGACATGATGCTATGAAAGTAACTAAAATAGACCAGTCTCGCGGTATCCACGTCTGTTAGTTGGCGGATTTTCCAAACAGCGTAAGCGGCTGAACTTAGCCGCACTGCAAGTGATGTTAAGTGAGGACCCCACTGTAGTTTTGAGTCAAGCGTGATTCCCAGAAAAACCGTTTTTTCGACGTATTCTAGTGTCTCCTTATTCAGTACAACGTGACATTCACTACTTCTAACATTCGGTAATGCGAATCTTATGCATTTAGTTTTTTTCTCATTTAATGCTAAATTATTTACAGTAAACCAATTATGGACCTTTAGCATAGCGTTATTTACGTCGTCAAGCTCATGTGCATGTCTGTTTACCTTAAAAATCAGTGATGTGTTATCAGTAAATAACACCATTTGTGGTCGGTTTTTCAGTAAATGAGGTAAATCATTTAAACACAACTAAAAAGAGGAATGGACCCAATATCGAGCCCTTTTCGAGGTACACCCATTTTGACTTTTAAACCCAATTAATTTACACCGTTTATTTGATCTTGCTGCAGTCTATCATTCAAATGATTTTACTAAGTTAAGCGCAAGTTTAGCCAGTCCGTAATGCTGAAGTTTCAAGAGCAGTGTTTCGTGATTAAAGCAATCAAATGCTTTGGATAGGTCGCAGAAGATACCTATTGCATCTTGTGCCTCTTCCCATGCGTTAAAAATGTGTTTTAATAAAGTGACACCGGCGTCAGTTGTGCAACGTCCTTTGGTAAAACCATACTGTTGATCGTGTAAGATGTTATTACGACAGATATTTGTCTAATTTTTTTTACTGCATAGGCGGCCGAACAAACCCTTTCTGACAATTTTTTCTATGTGTGGGTCCCATTGTAATTTACCGTCAATAGGTTATTCCAAGAAAAACTTGACAACAGGCCCCAACTCTATTGCATTAACTTGAACATTTGTTGTTAGCTGCGTGACATTTGGCGTTAAAAATTTGAGGAGTATAGTCTTTTTTCATTCAGGAGAAGATTATTTACATTAAACAATACACAAAGAGTGCATCGTTAACTTGTTCCAATTAACTGACGTGAACACACGATGCGTTGCCGCGGCGGCGCTGCGCCGCACAGTGGTCTGAAAATCGAGCTCCGTACTGATAGAAACTTAGTAAGGAATTTTAAAAAAAAAATGTCTCTAGTATACCTCCCTTTACGTCGTATGGATGGTATTAGTATCTCCTCGGGTTAGAAAAAAAGTTTAGTGTTTTTTTTGTTTGGAAACATTCAAAGTACAATTTTTTGGAATTGAATGGAACTGAAGAGCTGGTGTTAAAACGAGTTATTGTTCGTCCAAGAACGAAGTAACTCATTTATCAACATTGAGTGACAAACTTACAATTAGATACTAATAACATGAGCATTACCAGTTAACCTCTAGTGTGTGGCCCTAGTCACAATAAAATTGTACTGTCGTATTGTTGACCACTGTGCGTCGGAGCGGTGTCGCTGCGGCGTTTTACAAACTTCCATGGATGATATGGCACACGGTGTGTTCCGGCATCGCACCGCACGTAGACTTGCAGCCCGCGAGATGAGGCGGGGAGGTTGCAACGCCCGAGCGGCACCGCTCAGTTGTTTGTGTGACAGCCAGTGCGGCGAGATCTTTGCGGTGCATGCAATGGCTTGGTGAGAAGATCCGCTAGTTAAAGCTCACTTGTTTCCTTCTTTATTAGCAGCTCTTCATTAGTCACAAGCTCTTACGAAGAAGTGACGTGTATGGATGTGCTTAGTGCTGCTTCGGTATCCACTAGTAACGTAGGAACTAGGAAGACCCTTAAGTTGTACAAGACTTCATATGAGCCGAGTCAACCATACAAATTCCCTCGCAGCTTTACTGACACTGAGTACGAGGACTCATCCAGAAGACTGGTCCTCCGGCATACAAACAAAGTAGGTACTCCAGAAGTCGATCTTCCAGTTCCAATATCGCCTGAGTGGTCGGAATCGCTGTATGACTGTAATTACAATTTTATAGTTATTTTTATACATAATGCTGAGACCAAGTGTGTACTGCAGGTATCTTATGATACGTTTTACTCTTGACACAATCTGCTTGAGTCGGTTACTCCAGACTCCTTGAAACTACACTAACTGCGTATGTAATGTCAGGCCTTGTTCCGACGATTACTACTTGCCTGTCGATTTTCAGAACGTTAGATTCAGTAGTACTTCACTGTAGTACTAAAGGACAATCTTTCCTAAAGTGACCAACTTCTTTACAGATATGAATCTGAACTTGGTATTTTTTTTATTCCCATAAGTCAGTTCTTTCTGTTTCACGACACGTTTCTCACTTGTTTTTGTGAGAAGTGCTTCACTAAACGTGTCTTCTTTGTTTCCTATCAGCGCTTTGTCATGCGTGCACAGTTGGCTGGTGATATTCTCTGCAGTTCTTTCTTGGACATCGACATCCAAGTCGCCTTAAACGAAAAATTAATTTCTGGCAGTATTTAAAATCTTACAGATTAAAAGTATTTCTAGTAATGGCTTCCTTTCATCAGCTTTTAATAATTCCTGATTCAGTTTGTGCCAAATATTTTTCAATTTCGATACATGAGTTGCAATGTCAACAGCAGTATCCTTTTGAAATTTAAAGAACTCCATACACACCTCATATAACCTGTCTTCATTGACACCGTCATAGATTCTATGCAGTTTATCCCATACGTCTTTAGGATGAGAGAAAGAATCGAATCACTTTGTCTAAAATTTAATCTGATGTGTTGTTCGTTACCAGCAGTAAGGCAGTACATTCCAGCCTAAGATACTCCGACAATTTTTTGTTATACTCATTCGGTTTTTGGGATCTTCCCTAAATAATTTTCAAAAGACCGGCCATGTCGCGTAACAGAGCAGACAAGCAGTACTACCATTGTATCCAGTTATTTCTATCAAGCTTACATATCTGTATTTTACTTAACTCCATGCTTAGTTTCCAACAAATATTTGAGCCATTCCGAGAAAAATTTACCCTAAGGAAAAAGTACTGTCACAAACATTTACAAGACATTCTTATTCTCTATTGAACGCAGTTTTTTTAATGTACTGTTTAGTTCTTATGCTTTAAAAATGAACGGAGTCAATTATTGCTAAGATACCTGATAAAAAATTAAAAATAAGAAGCAAAACAGACAATTATAGCGTGTCACGCCTGTTCATGGTTTTTTAAGACCCTTCTCAGCGTTTTTTGTGAGGTTGTAAAGAATACTGTCTTTTATTAAATTATAACATTATTTTCTCAGCATGTTCAAAGTTACAACACAATGTGAAAATCTTGCGTTTGACGAGCGTCCAACGCGCGCCCAAAACGCAGCGTCCTGTGCGCACTTAAAGAAGTTTGCATACTCCATTAGCTTTATCACGCACACCTATTAAAATCACTACGCTGCGACGACGCAACGCATCGCACCGCATTGGCAACGCCCGTGTGGTGTCGATGTCGTCTCTTACCTGACGCAACTATGCTGTTTAGGTCCAGTCGAAGTCGTATCGATGGAATTTTTCGATTAAATCGATGTGTTTGTGATTTAAAATATTAGGGGTTAAAGTATGAAATTGCCGATTTGTACTGAAAAATTGAAATTAGTTTTTTTTTTAATTTAACATATTTATTTAATCAAAATAATTACCATTATTATCTATACATTGCTGCCATCTAATAGGAAGGTCAATTATGCCTTTGCAATAGAACTCTCGTGATCTAGATTCGACAAACTGTGTGAAAGCATTTTGTACTGCCTCCTGCGAAGAAAACTTTTTATCACGTAGAAAATTGTCCAAATAACAAACAAAAATGTATTCCGTTGGAGCAAGGTCTGGCGAATACGGAGGGCAACGAATGGTTTCTAATTACAGTTCCTGTAGAGTTAAAACGGTTTCTTTTGCTGTATGAGGTTTCGCGTTACATGGAGCAATAATGGTGAAGATCGATTCATGAGTCGGGGCTGTTTCACTGCTAGTTTTGCTATCATTGTTCGGAGTTTGGCACAGTAGACATCTGCCGTTATTGCTTGACCAGATCGGAGAAAGCTATAGTGAATAACCATGCTGAGACCACCAAAAAGTTACCATTACCAAGTGAACGAAATTTTCGTTCACTGCCATTACCTTTTTATTGGTATGCTTTGCTTTAGGACACTGTTGCGGCGTTTGACCTGGGTTCAACCTTTGCATTTTTCGCTTACGGTTCTCGTAAAAAAACCACTTTTCATCACATGTCACAATTCGATCCAATATTCCTTAATTTCTGTATCGATTCAACAAGGCAACCTACCCTACCTACATAGTTATGTAGGTAGGGTAAAAATGGTATCCTATGTTCGTCTCCTGATTCTAAGCTACCTCCCCACCAATTTTCAGGCCGTTTTTGAGTTTTAAATATAAATAGTGTAACTACTTCGACTTACGACTTTCTTTTATAATATATATATATATATATCACTATTTATTTATATAAATATATATTTGCATTCGCTGGTTATACAAAGCGTGCTGTCTCTCATTACTTCGCAGTGCTCCCTAGAAATAATAATTGCCAAAATATAACAGTTTTAAAAGAATAACCGTGGAGTTTCTTGCCGGCTCTTCTCCATAGGAAACGACCAATTGAAACCGTACACCTAGCTTTTCACGTTTCATAATTACCCCTGTAGGTTTGAAATAAAATATTTTGATATTGTGTAGTATAATGGTTACTAGCTAATACCCAGCATGCATTGCAATGCCAATTTTGCGAGACTAACGCATGGCAATTGATTTTTATATAGAGATGGCATCCTCGAACATGGGCGGAGATGGGGACACCTCTACAGACTTCCACGACATCTTAAAGGATGAGGAGGAGGACGAGGATTTCGTGGAAGTGGACCCCGAACTATATGAGTTGGAGTACATAGACATAGAGGACCAGTCCCTCTTCGAGGCGGAGGAGGCTTCCGATGCCGAGGTAACACTCGACGCCGACCAATGCGAGGTAAATACCTTATATTATAAATGTGAATCAACGATTTTTCTTTTTTGTAGCAAACTGAATTAATATATGGATTGTGAAGTCTTCTTCTTTTCGTGTGGTTAGTAAACTAACCTGGTGTCAGAGTTTTAAAGCCGCCCATGGGCCTCTGACTTGGGTTCCCATGCCGTCGAGAAATATCTCTCAGGCATGCCGGTTTCCTCACGATGTTTTCCTTCACCGTTTTTTGAGCAAGTGATAATTATATAATACGCACATGAATCCGAAAATTCAGAGGTGCGTGCCTTGGGTTCGAACTCGAGACCTATGACTTGTCAGTCTGACGGTCACACCACTAGGCTATCACTGCTCATTAGTGATTAGTGTGAAGTGATTTATGAAGTGTGACACACAGGCGCGTGCTGTGCTCACTTGTTTGTGAAATGATTTTTTAATGGGCACGGCCAGCGTGAGCTCTTCATTAATTATGGTTGTTGACAAGAAGTTTCGTACTCATATTTTGGTTTAGAAAATTTATTTATAGGTATATGAAGTTAGGATTAACTTTCCACAAAAATTCAATATTGTGGAATAAGAAATGTCAAACAATAATTTATATCTATTCTATCTACTTTAATATTTTCCTCTTTTCGACACATGGCTATGCTCTGCCGGATCTATAAATTTAGTTATTAATTAACACTCACTTCAAAACGACGGAATTGTAATTTTTACAAATATAAACTTGTCGTGCAAAATAAGTGAGCCAGTATTTAAAGAGTCTAGTTGTCTATTGCTTCAAATAGGCAATGATACAACAAGCGTTGCTATATCGATCCCCATCCCTGAAAACCCGTGAAAACTTTGCAAATTTCATAAATAGCTTAAGGCGAAATGGGTCCCAAAGACGAGGTTTTGACGCATTTCGGCTGCACGCAAAATCCATGATTATTAAAATTGAAGATATTTTTTAGTGAATTATGAGGGCCAAAACACGATTAACATAATTTGGCTCGATACAAAAAAATCGCAAAGTTTCCAAAAAATGTAGAGTTTTTATGAGAAAAAATGGTTTTATTCAAACTTCAAACTCAAACCATTTATTTCAATTAAACCCTTTACAGGCACTTTTGAATTGTCAAAGAGTCAGTTAGTCAGAAAGTTGAAGCTAGTTGCCCATTCCAAAACGTAGATCTCTATGGAGAAGAACGGGCAAGAAACTCCAAGGACACTCTTTTAAATATAGAAATTACAAAATCCTGGGTACATTACTCTTGTTGATTCTATATGTGAGAACAATGTAAAAAAAAAATAAAAAAATATATAAATCAAAAACGATTAAAAACAAGCCCTGGCAGATAAGAGATGACCAGTCTCAACTGACGGCGCCCGTTCACGAACATGACGCGTGGATCAGCACCATCCAGCTCAACCATTTTGTAGGGAACCGAATGATCCAATATTCGATTGTAATTAAAGCAATTTCAATAAAATTTCGTCTATACGTTCACCATAAAAGACTTTAGGGGATTATGGATTTATTTTAATGTAACAGCAAATAGAATCTTAAAATAAACCCAAATATAGTAAATCGGGCTAAATCGGCTCGCGCTCAGAGTCCTGCGGGACGTCATCGAAGGTGGACATGTGTCAATTTTTTTTTAAATACGCTCTCTCTGCAGTTGTTAAAAAAAAAATCAAATAAAAGAAGAACACATTAGACATAAAATTGCGACAACTCAGAAAAAATATTTCGTAATTTTAATATAGTTTTAATTCATAATATTGTTTTCGAAAGTGTGATTATTTATATGCGATATGATGACGTTTAATTGTCATCTTAAAATAGTGTTAGACACACTACAAATTATTATCGATAAAATTATAGTCAAGTGCGAGTCTTATATAATTTTTTATCGTCGTATATGAAGAAGTTTTTTTAAAGATTTTTTTTATCAGATTCATCCATGTTACTATATTTACTCTCCATCGAACTGTCTTTGCTAATATCATATTCTATATTAATAAACATATAATATACAATTGGTCCGGTTGTCGGTTGTATAAAAAATATTTAAAACAACTTTCACTCTGGCAAGAACGATTAAAATTAGAAAAAAAATGCTGTTTCGAACAAAAGTGCTATACTAACATGACCAAATGTATAGAACACGATAAAAATCGTAATTATATTTTTCGAATAGCTGAGCCAGCAACACAGTTTTTTCTTGAATCCGTGATTGTATCGTATTGACTCAGTATGAATCATTTTCAGTTTTGAATACAAAAAGTCACTGGTTACGATATCGAATACGACACTTCTGTATACAATAAAATGTCGTTCTAAAATGTCGATGTCCTAAAATAATAGATTCGATAATTTATAGCTGTAGCAGTAGGTACGTCACTTGGCAATAAAGTACGGCAATTGTTACTTCATAAAGAGCTGTCAATATTTACGAATCTTCATGAGTGGTGGGAAATATCCAAAACAAAAAAATATGGTCACAGTATAAGCGAAACAGTAAGACCATTTTTAGCCCATTCAACTTAATAAAGATCCTGAAGAAATAAAGATGAGAGTTTGTATGGTTTTTGTTCTTTCTTAAATTCACTGACATACTACACAACCTAAACCACGCTGGGTATAGAAGCATGCAATTTTGCAGATGATTTCCTTTTATAACGAACGAAATTACGACTTTGATATTTTCTATCAAAATTACATTTTGCGGGACCGTTGAGATGCGCAGTAGAACCATTGCAATTTTAAACTTTCACCTTACTACCGCAAAGCCATTTTTATCTGAAACTAGTTTCTGTCCGCGTCGTCTTCATTCACGTGGCAGTCGTAGGATACCACAATATATTAAAATAACAGGCATATTTTATAAATCTTCACTGTAAGTACAATAGGTTTGTAGTTTTGGTCTCGCCCACCAAAATATACAGAGAGTTAGGAGTGGTGACGCGACTGGCTGGCTGGCTGGACTAGCGAGAAAGCGACAGAGTTGTCCGTGTGAGAAGCAGCTCCTCCTGAGGTCTAAACGCGCAGCCTTCAGTAGAAATTTCCCATTCCTTGCGAAGTTTTTCATTTTAAGTGAATTATTAAACGCCTGCATTCCTTCATATAATACCTAATGGCACAACACTGATATACTAATGGATTCTTACAGATTATTCATGACTACCTAACTATCACTAAAAAAATCCCGTGTGCAGTTTGTACACGGGATTTCTCATTAACAGTCACCTAACCATAAATATTGATTTTTATTAAAACCATAGATGACAGAAGAGGCCTAAACTTCATGTTTTTCTGTGTACGTTCTACGAACTATCCCATAACACTATATCAAAAGGTAAAAATGTTGTTTCTTTAATTAATAAAATGAATTGACTGTCACAACACAGCACATTAGCCGATAACGACACCGACCCGACATCGACACGATATCGGAGGTATGATGATCGGATACGTTTAGTGCCTACCAAACGCTTTTACATTGTCTTGCTATTGTCACCTATATCGTCGCAGACAGCGACCGACACCGATATATGTACGATATCTATCGGCGAAGACACAGTGCGGTGAGAGTAGCGGCATTTTATCACTTGAACACATTTTTTCGCACTGCCGACTTCAAGACGGCGATACTTAGTAGGTAACCATCGCGATGCACCAAACAACCACATTGTTTGGTGCGTCGCGATGGTTACCAATATCATTGGGCCGATAATAATTATATCGATGTCGGTGTAATAGCTGCCGACATATTATCGGTATCGGGCTGGTGTCGTTATCTATTAATGTGAAAACGCCCATTAGGTACACAGGACATTTTAAGTAATCATTTTAGTTCACTACACCGTACCTAAGTCCCATAAAATGTAAACTTATTGAAAAAAATCGAACCTAAGAAAAACTAGTTCAGTTGGTCAACTGCAAATATTTTATGCTGTGGCATGGATTTTTCGCGAAATGATCGGCAGTGAATCGTAAATAAATACGTCTTTCTGCATTTGGGGGAGGCGGAGGTAGCGTTTCAAAGGCCCACAGGCCAGGAAAACGTCGCCTTAAGTGACATTTACAATAATCTTACCTCGAACAACACGGTATTAGTTGGTGACATAAATATTGATATTAGTAAACATAGTTCAGATCCGTTATGTGAAGAATATTTAACGTTCAATGCTACCCATGGATTATTCCCAACCCATACAGTCCCCACAAGAATGAATTCCTGTCTAGACCATTTCTTCACGAAGCCTCACACTTCTGCTACAGCTCTGGTTCTAGAATCCTACATAACAGATCACTTGCCTATAGTTTTGTGCATTGAAACAGGAAATCCACCTAGACAGCCGGACATCACAAAAATTCACACCAACTATCCTAAAATAAAAACGGGCCTCGTAACCGTCGACTTTTCGTATAATTTATCTACGCATGACGCGAATTCAGCGGCGTCAAATCTTGTATCTCTTGATTCTCTAGTTTCAGAAACTATAGCCAAAAACACAACCACGGTAAAGGTAACCAGAAAAAACCGGCCAAGTGCGTGTCGGATCACGCACAATGAAGGGTTCCGTAGTTGGAATGAATTTATCGTAAGAACAAACTTAACTTTGTAATTGAAAAACATGTTCTCCCAGGGAGGACATGTTTTTGCAACCGCAAATTTAAGTTGGTCGATTATTACTCGTACACTTGTAAAGCCCACTCTCAGACCAACAAAAAAAGATAGACAGCGCGTCACGAAGATCAAAAGTGAAGCCACCTTTTTATCTATGTGTGAATCGAAGGGTTGCCATTTGTTAATTTTATTCCCATAATTTGAGGATATTTGTGTGGGTTGGAACTATTATAATATTGTACGAGTAAGATATTGTTGAGAATGGTATTGTACTTCAATTGTTTAGAAGGACTTTTATAAAAAAATAAAAAACTCATATTTTCAATCAACTTTATTAAATTCAAAAGGACCACCATAACAAAACCACTGACTCTAAAGAGAAAAAGTAATAATGATTTATTTTTTATTTCATTATTATTTGGAAACCTAAAATATTAAATACACAAAAAAAGAAAATAGGAACATAACTCGAAGTAAGATATCATATTTATATATTAATCGAATGGGGAAGTTTTAAATCGTATTATGGCAACCCCCACACTTAATGTCACTGCTTTCGTTCGTTGAGGTTTTATGTTCCAAGTAACCTAAAATTCATAGTTTAATAATAAAGAAACGATGTTAATTCAAGTACTTACAAGTGAAAAGTGATTCCGTGAGACTTTTTTTGAGATTTGCTGTTGTTTTTGCAACTTTTCACTACACAGGAAGGCAATATAACATAGATTTATAAAATATAATTATATTTTATAAATCTATGTCTATAAATCTATATCTAATGAAAAATGAAGGAATGACATAATTATGTGATAGATGCATGGTGCTCACATACTTACAAACATTGTAAAATTATACTATATTTCTAACATTATAATAAGTAATACTAATAATAATAAGTCAGTGCGTGAGTTCAAGTAATCACAAAAAATAAAATAAATGTTAAAAAAAAAAAAAAACTATTAAATTAGCAACCAGTTCGATTTTGTCTAGATTCTGAATTGTCCTATGGAGCAGGACTAGCATGTTTCCAAGCATTTTTATCTTGGATATAATCCTCTAATTTGTAATATGCTTGTTTACAAAGTGTACTTTTTATATGATTTTTAAATTTTCTTTCATTTAATTCTAATATATCACAAGGTATTCTGTTGTAACATTTAACACAGTACCCCATAAAAGATGTATTTACTTTAGATAGTCTGAAAAATGGTTGAAAAATGGTTGGTACGGATATGTAGGTACGGTTTTGAAGTAAGTACGCACAACAACAATCACAAGAAAAAGACAACATTTTTTAATTATCGATGTGTCCTCCATTCACATGAATGCACAAATTATACCGACGGAGAATATTGTTATTTTTTTTTCTAATTAAATCACTGTTCGTTGATAGGCACTTTAATTTGTGAAATGCTAAAATAATCCTATTTTTTAGTTCATCAATTGTATTTTAATTACACACACACAACTAAAGTTTAATTACGTGTCCTATCACAACAAAAACAGTCAATCACAAAAAAACACTAACACTAAATAATAATAATCCGATGTTACGTGTCCAGGGGCCCAAGTCTGCTATTTTTATAAATTCGTCATTCCAACACGATCCCATTGTCATTTTGCTAAAAGTTCGTAATCTGCTAAATTAATAATGGTCGATCATTGATTGATCATTGTATTCAACAAACACAATACTCGTAACGAATTAAAAGAAATGACTGCACAATGACGTTCTCATGGTAGGTCACTGAGCAAAGGAACTGTCAACATTTCAGCAGATTACCGCCTAAGTCAGTCATTCATTTGTCATTATGTACGAGATTACCAATAGATCCCATTTCTTTCAATGGAGTGTCAGTGGCTGACCATTGGAAAGTCATAATGAGGCCATTATGTTGGTAGATTACCAAACTTGTCAAAATCAACAATTATGAAATCAATAATAGACCATTCTGACACTATTGTAATAGCAGACTTGAGGCCCTGTACTCCTGTCACAATAAAAAAGAGATATTGTCTTAAACTTATTTAGTATCCTATCACAATTGTCTGCGCGCGTGTTCGGCAAAACAAAAGAGCCGCAGGAGCTTCCGTGTTACGTAACGATAACGATAGCGTCGCGCACTACTGAGGGTGAGGCGCACTACTGAGGGTGAGGCCCCACTGCCCCCACTTACCGATCGCGCAAGGATCTAGGATGCAATAACAACACACTGACCTATTCCTATGATTGTCACTCTCGTAATTAAAGTGCAAGTGTGTGTATTTATTGCTTCCTTGTTTGCTTTGCCATCTTTTTAGCGAAAAATATTTGGTTGTACTTGTGACTTGCGTCAGAGCGGCAACAACGCATCGTAGGTTTATACTCAGATTTATAGTTTTAAGGTGGATGACCGCGTATAGACATAATCAGCTGTTAGGAAAGATACATCGTGTTCAAACGGGGCAAAAACTTAAAAAATCATTTGCGACTAAACTACTGCTCCTACTCGTATTTAATTGATTTTTGATACAGAGCTTGAAAATGGTACCTAGTATAGGCAGTTTAAAGGAAAGCCCCTCTGTCGTATCAACTTTGTATATAAGTACTAATGCCGTGACATTTGAATTTCTAACTACAACCGTTTAATTGGTAGAGGGGGGGGGACACTTGGTACTTCAAAAAGCTTGATAAGTCACGAACGGTTTACTTAATCAAAAAACGGTCTTCGCAAACCCCTAATATGAAAGACCTATCCAACGATATCCCACACTACGGGAAGGACGAAAAAAAAATGTTTTCATCCCCACTACATGTAGGGGAGGTACCCTAAATAATAGTTTTTTTCAAAATTTTATTTTACCACTTTATTGCGTCATCAACTTGTATACTCATGCCAAATTACAACTTTTTAGTACCAATAGTTTTTGAACTAAACCGCGGACAGACAGACGGACATGGCGAAACTATAAGGGTTCCTTGTTGACTACGGAACCCTAAAAATCGAATTTTTAAGCCCTGGATGTCTCCTGGGCTACTTCGTAACGGAATCAGAAATAGAGTCTAGTATAATGGAATTACGACCTGAATGTGCTACAGGCTGGGACGGCATTTCATCCACAGCTTAGTAACTGACTTAACAAGTGCTATCGTTAAAAACTTGGATATTAAGAATAGGTGTATGTGTGTATTTCTAGATCTTTCCAAAGCATTTGACACAGTCTCTGTTCTGATTCTTCTAGCTAAGTTGGAAAGGCTCGGTATAAGAGGTACCATCCATGACATTTTTAAAGACTACCTAACAAATAGGAAACAGCGAGTTAAGATGAATGAATTCCTCAGTGATGAGGACACAGTCAACTACGGAGTTCCGCAAGGAAGCGTAATCGGTCCCACGCTTTTCCAGCTGTATATTAATGATCTCTGCCAAATCTCTCTTTACTTTACTTTTTAAGTGAAAACATTTTCAGGCGCGTTGAGAGAGCGACTTTTGCTAGGGGATAAACTTATGGATTCGCGTCACCGACATCCTCGCGCCGTCGCGTCGTGCTGTATAGGCCCCCGCCTATAAAGCGCATGTAGGCAGCAATGTCGAATGAGCGGCGAGATGCCGTGAGCGTCGACGAATGAGCAATATCTATTTTTTTTTTTTCAGTATAACGAGCCGGCGGCTTCGGCGGTCACCGTCACGGCGATGTGGAACGAGAATTTGGACCCGATACCCGTGGCGTGAGTATTAAAATAGCAAATAAATAATCTGTTGTTTGGATTTCTGTCTATCATTCTTATTTTTCTGTTTTTAGTAAGAACTAGTTTTTTATTTATTATTTGATTACAATAGCCTAATAGGCTGTTCATCAATTTAACTCAAATTTAATATTTTATGATATATACCATAAAATATTAAAATTTATGTATATGTAACTAAGAATAGTGTTGCAATTTTTCACAATTTTGTAGCACTTTCGTAGGGTCTGATATTGTTGAAAACACTTTGTTCTTATGTTACATCAGTTACATGTAAAGCACAGTATTGTTACTATTATGCATTCGATATTTATACACTACACTAACTCAAATGGTTAAGTTCTCTTCTATATAATGAAACGCATGGATGACTTTCCAAAAAACTAATGAATATTATAATACCATAAGGCTCATAGGCAAAACCATAGATAATTAGTAAAGTGTTTACATTTTGATATCAAATTCGAACACCCACACTTTATTAAATAAACTAAACTCATCGATTTTTTTTAACAATACCAAGTATTTCCATAAACTTGTAATGTTTCACGACCCTGCAAGTCAGCGGGCAGTTGGCAGTTAGCAAATACAGCAATATAATTATTTATTACACATCTCTAATAAAGTTGTATCTCACATCAAAGTGTTTAGAACGTTCGTGTGGCTGATGATCATTTGCCAGCTTCAATGCACTCTGACTATAACACAAATGCATCATAATTTTGTCACAAGAACCTATTAATTCTATTCCTAAGTTCTGTAAATAAATGGCCTTACGACAAGCTTCCGACAATGCCATGTATTCAACTACTTACAGCTATAGATTTTTGTTTCTTACTCTGTCTGGCCGGGTCATTGCTGCCACGTACATTAAGCTACCAATAAGTTTTTGATTAGGTACAAGTAGGTATTTAACTTTTCAATATTTAGTTTACATTCTAAAAGAGTTTCAGTTTCAGCTGTATTACGAGGGCGACACTGAAAGTTTTTAGAAATGGCGACTTGTAAACGATATAATAAAAAAAAATGACCAAATTTTGAAAATGGAACTGACAGTATTATTGTGTATGTATTTTATTCATTTGTCATTTGTTTACGATTTGGCGGCAAATTGAAAATTGTCTGTGTCACGTCAGCTTGAATATAACGCGAGAAAATTTTCGTACAATGATTTTTAATGACTCGATGTCATTTCAGGCCGCGTTTTCGTATCAGGCAATATTTTGCTGTTTTTTGGTACATTTTATGGCATAACCAAACGAAATCTAATATAACTAATAACTACCTCGTATAGATTGGTTCTTCATCTTCAAATATCAGGTACTTTATTATAGAAAATTTTAGTTTTTTATAATGCAAAATCGATCCATCGTTACCATTTCCCACAAAATTAACGATACCGGGTTGAGTTTAGGTGCATATATTGTGCTATTATTAACATACATTCCTAAAAATACTCTATGTAGGCAAACATATTCAATTCTTAATGCTGGGTTTTTTTTTTGTATCTAATTGCTATAAATAGTCGCAGAAAAAATGAAAACCAAAACTTATTTTTTCACATTTTTTGCTATTCTGGATGAATCTTAATCGATTGCAGTATGGGTTATTTTATTTTTGATACCCGTCTTGATTTATTGCACAAGCATTTTGAATGAAACTTTAGTCCGCGCGTGGCCGCCGTATAGAGTGGCCCCATATCGCCTGTTTGCAGCGGCTCCAGTTGACAAAGATCGCTGTACAAACACAAAATATTCGGTAGACCAAATTTGATACTTGACAAGGTAAGATTTTTATGTTTTTTAGAAACTTACACAATATTCACTCAATTACAAATAAGCAGTATTCTTACTAATAGCAATAGCAGTCACCGAAGTACACCTTCAGGTCGCTCCATCAAGTCCGGAGGTAAGGTCTCATCATGACTAACAAAACGAGCCCAAACTCGGCTCACCTAGTAAAACACGTCGAAGAGATCCAGTAGCAGTCGCCGAAGTACACCTTCAGGTCGCTCCATCAAGTCCGGAGGTAAGGTCTCAGCATAACTAACAAAACGAGCCCAAACTCGGCTAACCTAGTATAACACGTTGAGGTGATCCAGTAGCAGTCACCGAAGTACACCTTCAGGTCGCTCCATCAAGTCCGGAGGTAAGGTCTCAGCATAACTAACAAAACGAGCCCAAACTCGGCTAACCTAGTATAACACGTTGAGGTGATCCAGTAGCAGTTACCGAAGTACACCTTCAGGTCGCTCCATCAAGTCCGGAGGTAAGGTCTCAGCATAACTAACAAAACGATCCCAAACTCGGATAACCTAGTATAACACGTTGAGGAGATCCAGTAGCAGTCACCGAAGTACACCTTCAGGTCGCTCCATCAAGTTCAGAGGTAAGGTCTTTTCAGCATAACTAACAAAACGAGCCCAAACTCTGTTCACCTAGTACAACACGTCGAGGAGATCCAGTAGCAGTCACCGAAGTACACCTTCAGGTCGCTCCATCAAGTTCGGAGGTAAGGTCTCAGCATAACTAACAAAACGAGCCCAAACTCGGCTCACCTAGTACAACACGTCGAGGAGATCCAGTAGCAGTCGCCGAAGTACACCTTCAGGTCGCTCCATCAAGTTCGGAGGTAAGGTCTTCTCAGCATAACTTACAAAACGAGCCCAAACTCTGTTCACCTAGTACAACACGTCGAGGAGATCCAGTAGCAGTCACCGAAGTACACCTTCAGGTCGCTCCATCAAGTTCGGAGGTAAGGTCTTAGCATAGCTAACAAAACGAGCCCAAACTCGGCTCACCTAGTACAACACGTCTAGGAGTTGCAGTAGCAGTCACCGGAGTACACCTTCACGTCACTCCATCAAGTCCGGAGGTAATTCGTAAAAATAAAATAGCAATAATAAATGTTTTTCTTAGGTACCATAATTTTATGACAAAGAATATACGTAAAAAAAATGATTTTTTTATAGCAGTGGTTCTCATACTTTTTTGGTGACGGAACCCGGGAAGCAAAATACTTGATGGAACCCTACAATAAAACAATAGTTTTTAAAAGTGTATTCTTTATTAATAAGCATAATAAAAGTACAATGTAACTGTTACTAATTATTACTTACTTTACCACATGGCAAGTACAATAATAGAAGATATTAAAAAAGAAAAATCTAACTCATGGGAGGTATGAAACTGTTTTTTATTTTTCATCAATTGGTTGATATCAGGTTTGATAGAAGACAGTTTAAGTCTCATATCAGGTTCGGCGTCCAGTCTATTGCGATATTTTGTTTTCGTGGCTGTATAAGTTGATAATCCTGTTTCGCACAAATATGTTGTTGGGAACGGGAGAAGAATATTCAGAGCCATTTTGCCAAGCTTTGGATATTCATCACGGATTCTGCACCAAAAATCGTTGATAGGCGTCGTTTTGAACAGTGACTCCATACTTGTGTCTGATGACATTTCTAAAAGAGATTCATATATCTCGTTTGACATACTTTCGGGCTTTTCCAAGTTGGGTAAAAAAGGATTATGAATCCATGAATTCAGTTTCATTTTTGTATTCCGTTCTTCGGGAAAATACTTTTCAAAAGATGCGCGCATCGAACTGAGATATTGGACCAATTCTTCAAACACATCATCTTGAAACATTTCTGAGTCGTTATCGCTAACAAACTCACTGAGTGACGTAAAGCTTTCTATTTCTTTCTTACCAACGCAAATAATCCAAAAATCAAATTTTCTTTTGAAGGCAGTTATTTTGTTATAGGTCTGAAACACTGTTGTCTGTTTACCTTGCAATGATAAATTCAATTCGTTCAGTTTTTGAAAGATATTCGCCATAAAAGACAATCGGAACAACCAAGTTTTATCATACAAACGGTCCTTCAAATTAAAAGAAGTATCTGCTGAAAGAAACATTTGTAACTCGGCTCTAAGTTCAAATAGCCTTGTTAAAGTTTTACCCCGAGACAGCCATCGCACTTCTGTATGGAGCAGCAGTGTTTTATGTTTGCTGCCACAATCTTCACACAATAATGAGAACAATCGGGATTGCAGTGGTCGTGATTTGATAAAATTAATTATTTTTCCGCTTCATCCATAACTAATTTTAGATTTGACGGCTATTGCTTCATCGCAAGTGCTTGTCTATGCAGAATACAATGGCTGGAACTACAATTAGGCGCTTTATTTTTTATCCGTGACACTGCTCCTGCTGTTTTACCTGTCATCGCCTTGGCCCCATCTGTACAAATGTCAATGCAATTGTTCCAACTGAGATTATTTTCTTCAAAAATAATATTTATTTTATAAAAAAATTCTTCCCCGGTAGTGTTTGTGTTATCATTAAACCAGTGGTCGTAAACCCACACCCTAACCATAACCAATCTATTATAATATCAAATCAACCAACTCAGAAGTTAGTACCAAACCACGCAGGTACTAAATTCTACAAGTATTCAGCTGCATCCGGTTAGGCTGGAAGCCGACACCAACATAATTATGTAGTTGGTAAAAGGCTAAGCAGATTGATTGATACTCGTAGTATAATAAATGAAAACCTTTTATTCCAAGGCTTTAGGTTTCATGTTCCTAAAAAAGCAAGAAACCTAAAGCCTTGGATTACTCCGGGTTTATTACGCTGCATTCGACATCGTGATAAACTCCATAAAAAAGCCCGTAACTCACCCAATAGTGATATCGTCCAAATCTCGTATAAACGATACCGGAATTATTGTAATAATCTTCTCAAGAAGCTTAAAACTGCATATGAAATATCAGAATTAGAAAAAGCTAAACGTAACCCTAGAACACTCTGGAACAAAATAAAAGAGATAACTCATACCAAGAAACGATGTGACCCTCCTTTAGAGCTTTTAAAAACATGTACGGACCCATGTAGTGCAGCCAATCAAGTTGCTAAGTTCTTTGCCAGCATAGGTTCAGACCTAGCCTCTAAAATTGTAACCCCTTCACAGACATTTTCTCCATCAAAAACTTCCTCCCCTAACTCTTTTGTCATCCTTGACGTTGACTATGCTGAGGTTGAGTCTACCATCATGAATTTGAGACATGATTGTGCCACTGGATGGGACGGAATATCTTCTATTCTCCTAAAAATGTGTCGCAAACCTCTTGTACCAGTTATCACACATATAATTAATATATCAATAGCCAAAGGAATTTACCCAGAACCCTTTAAGAGGGCCTTGGTCCATCCAGTATTTAAGGGAGGGGGCAGGGACTGTGTGAATAATTACAGACCGATCTCGGTTCTTTCGGCAATGTCGAAGGTTATGGAAAGGTTGATAAATGGTCGTCTACTGAACTTTCTATACAAACATCATGTCGTTGCGCAAAATCAATATGGCTTTAAAAAAGGTGTTTCTACCGAGGATGCAATTACCGACTTAACGGAAACTGTTGCTAAGAATCTAGATGATAAGCGTAAATGCCTTTCGATATTCTTGGACCTACAGAAAGCCTTTGACACAGTCTCTGTTCCTACTCTTCTGTCGAAGTTGGAAGCCATAGGCGTTCGGGGAACAGCGCATGACCTTTTCAAGAGCTACCTCCAAAACAGGAAACTCCGTGTCAAGATTGATTCATACTCTAGTGATGAAGAAATTATCACATACGGAGTTCCACAAGGCAGTGTGATGGGGCCTACGCTCTTCGTAATATATATAAATGACCTTTGCACATTGACGCTCCCCAACACCAAGATTTTCACATTTGCTGATGATACTGCGATCGTGGTTTGTGGAGATAAATGGACTGACGTGAAGTATTATGCAGAACAATCCCTACAAACAGTCATGATGTGGCTGCAAAATAACCTTCTATCTCTTAATTTGTCAAAAACGAACTACATTCCTTTCTCTATTAGTCACAGGACCAAAGCCCCGTCTGATTTTAAGATTTATGCTCATTCCTGCCTGGACTCCACCTCATGTCCGTGTGCGCCACTATCTCGTGTCAGTCAAACCAAATACCTGGGTGTAGTGATTGATGACGGACTAAAGTGGTACTCTCACGTTGAAAGCCTAACGTCTAGGGTGAGGAGACTTATTTATATCTTCAAGTCTCTAAGGCACTGCGCTGACCCCAAAACACAAAAAATGGTCTATCTTGCACTTGGCCAGTCTGTCATCAGTTATTGCATTCCGGTTTGGGGAGGCACCGCGAAGTCTAGACTCCTTGGGTTGGAGCGAGCCCAGAGGGCTGTGCTTAAGGTGATGCTCAGCAAGCCGTATAGATTTCCCACTAGGGATTTGTATGCGGAGTGCAGGGTACTTACTGTGCGGCAGCTCTTTGTGCTTAATGCCACCCTCAGAAAGCATAGTCAGGTTCCTCTGTTAGATTCAACCACTCGTAAAGCCAAATCTGCATGTCCATCTGTCCCTCACAAAACAGCCTTTGCTGGCCACCAGCTTTACGTAATAAGCTCGCTCATTTACAGAAGGGTGAATAAGCATATCCAAATAAACAATTTAAATAAACATGAAGTTAAAACTAAAGTACAAAACTGGCTGTATGAACAGGACTATTCTCGTACAGAAGCTCTTATTCACAACATAATGTAGGCACTATTCATAAAAAACAACCCCCGCCCCCTTTTTCATACACCACACCACACCACAACACAAACACAACGCACTATACCACAACACAACATAACATGCCACACCACACCACACCACAACACACCACTCCACACAACCACACCTCCCCCCTTTAACTCACATACCTACACATTAATAGCCGTAGTTCATTATAGGTTCATACACACATAAATAAGGGATTTATTGTACACGAAGTTACAGTAGAATACTGACTCCTAAGTCACAGGGTCCCCCCTAGTTTAGGAGGCAGGGTTTTGACTATTTATGCAACTTTTGTTTCCCAAAGTTGAATGTTCCT
This sequence comes from Xanthia togata, assembly GCA_963853775.1. NCBI lineage: Eukaryota > Metazoa > Arthropoda > Insecta > Lepidoptera > Noctuidae > Xanthia > Xanthia togata. The sequence continues at coordinate 3,225,402 of OY970817.1, read as the reverse complement.
ATGCTTGTATTGTATGAGCTTTGTGTATTAAGGTTTTTGTTTTAATAAACTTATTTTATTATTATTATTATTTGATAGGTCAAGATCACCACCGCTTACGCGGGCCCCTCTCACGTCTGCTGCTGTTGGCTTAAGCTCGCCGCCCGTTCTCCTGCCGTAAGTGTTAAAACTTGTATTCATTAGTCTCGTACCCTTTCTTCTTCTCGATTTACACGTAAATATTTACTATGTTTTATCTTAGGTTCGATGTCGTCGTCGAGGGGGGCCGTGACATCGCCATGGAGGAGGAGCACGTCTTCCACCTCGCTGATGAACATCAGCTGTTCCAGCAGGTGGAAGAAGGTGTGGCAGAGCAGCCGCAGCAGCAGCGTCGTCCGCGGCGCGGCGGCGCAGCGCAGCGCGGCGGGGCAGCGCAGCGTGGCAGAGCACGCACACGTGGGGCACGGGGCCAGGGCCCGAGGGGTGGCTCCCAGTGGGTGAGAGGAGACAGGTTGGTGGAGGTGAATGTGAACGACGACGATGTGCCTGCGGAATTGAGAGAGATGGTCATGGGTGTGGTGAGAGCGAGAGAAGCAGCGAGAGTGCGGGCGACAGATAGAGCAAGAAGAGTACGACAAGAGAACGAGGAAGAATGGATAGATGCGGATGACGGCGAGGTCGAGTCCTTCTTTGCTGCCGAAGGAACTTCCGGTCACTTTGAATGGTCACCCATGGGTGATTATCAAGGTGAGAGGGAGCAATTTCTTCCTCAGCGAACGGGGGCGGTTGTCGCATCCGAAAACGCGTATGGGGCGTTTAGGCAGTACTGGGATGACGGCATCATGTCGCATATCGTGACTGCGACGAACCAGCATGCCGCAGGGCTTGCAGGTTCGTCCCCTTCCTTCGCACGAGATTGGTATGACACGAACATTCATGAAGTTTTTGTCCTATTTTCCTTCTGGATGATGCTCGGAATCATCCGGATGCCTTCTATTAAGTCCTGTTTCACCTTGAACCCCCTTTTACAGACTAACATCTTTAGAAAGATGTTTTCCCGAAATCGCTACGAAAATCTTTGCCGCGCTTTTCACTTGAATGACAATAGTAGCAGACCGACAGACTCGACTGACCCGCTATACTCTCTTGGTCCGATTTTAGATCATTTAAATGCCCGTTTTCAGGAAGCCTATATCCCATCCCAAAATATTTGCATTGACGAATCCCTGACTTTGTGGAAAGGTAACCTATCCTTCCGCCAGTACATCAAGACCAAGGCAGCCCAGTACGGAGTGAAGACTTTTGAACTCTGCGAGTCGTCCACGGGCTACCTTTGGTCATTATTTGTATACCTCGGTGCTGGCACTTCCCATGATTCCGGTCTCCCATCCACTGTGCTGAAAAGCACAACCACCGTCCTCAGACTCATCCGCCCTCTCCTTGACAAAGGTTATACTCTTTTTATGGATAACTGGTTCAATAGCCCCCTACTGGCCAGATTTCTGAAAACACGAAAAACCGACTGTGTAGGTACCTTGCGTGCTAACCGCAGAAATGTGCCTCCACTCATGTCGCTGTGTAAGCTGAAAGATGGTCAGTTTGTAGCACGTCATTCCGGCGATGTGGTGGTCTTGACCTTTCAGGACAAGAAGCGTAAGGTAGCCACCATCAGTACCTACCACGGCGATTCACAAGGCCAGATGGAGGCGAAACCATATCGCCCAGCTCTGTACAAACCTCAAGTAGTTTTAGATTATAACAAGGGTATGGGAGGCGTTGATCGTAAAGATCAAATGCTGGAACCATACCTCCTGGAAAGAAAAAGAGGCTCTAAATGGAATGTCAAGTTCTTCAAACGCCTGCTCAACTGCTCTATTTTGAATGCCCGTATCCTTCTGCAGAGTTCGGCGACTACGCCGAAAGAGCACATTGTGTTTCGATTGGAGTTAGTCGATCAAATTCTGCGGGACCACCTCGAACATGTCCCTCGTAAACTCACACCCACCCGTCCCGCGTCAAGCAGTTTGAGCTATTCAAAGCCTCAGCTGCAACATTTCCCTCGACCGATAGACCTTTTAGATAGCAAAGGCCACCGTAAGCGTCGGCGCTGTAATTGGTGCACCCTGAAAAAGCGTCGACATTCTACGTCTTACGTGTGCTCATTTTGCGAGGTCGCCCTTTGCTTGAATCCCTGTTTCGAGGAGTACCATCGTAATAGAAGGTAACTCTTTTCCGTTTTGAGCCACTTTTATTTCCAGCGTGACCAACATACAGACGACATTAGCAGTTATTTAGTCATTATTTATTTATTCGTGTGTGTGTTTTTTTTTTTCGTGTGTGTATATATTTATATACGTAGTATAGCTTGGTGGACATACAGACTGACTGACTTTTATGTATTATCAGTTTTCATATAAGAGTATACCTTACCACAAAGTCTAACCGACAGACAGACGCACACGTAGTAGAGTCACTCCTTTTCTCGGTCATACAATCTGTTCTGTCTAAGCGCCGTGTTTGTGTGTGTGACGTGTGCTAGGCTGGGGGCCATCAAAACATAAATCTTAACTGCAGCTAACTGCGGCTTGTCAGAGGCTCGTTTTTCTTACAAGTTACACACTATAATATCATGTTTCCACATTACCCTATCGCAGTTTTGCTGGCATTTTTATCTAGATTTATATAAATGTAAAAATGTGAATGTGTAATAAACCAGGCAATGAATATTATTTGTACCCCTTCAGGGAATACAAGCGAGATGTTATGTCTTACGTGACGGTCACAGGCTTTCACTCTGTGAGTATTATTTGGGGTATTCAGGATCTCATGTAAAAATAAAATACCTATTTCAAGATTGTTTATTTTTATTCCGTAAGTAAAATAGTAAATTTCATTTTTATTGTAAATATTTTTTATAAAATAATGTAATAGAAGTGTTTTGTTATTTTGCTCGCTGAACTCCTTTTCCTACACCACACTTATCGATACTTTTGTAGTAGGTAATTAGTGACTTCGAAGGTGTCACCTATTTTGAAAACTAGTGATTTTAGTAACTAGTTTTTTTTTTCAAATTCTATTTTGTGATTCAACATGGTGCAAGCACCTCCGTTGGCTTTAACCAATGGGTCACTCCGAGTATTTATAAAAGTAGAGCGAGACTATATGAGTTAAATGGTTTGAAAAAATATAGGTTTGATACTCCTTTCCTAGAGTATGTCAAAAATTATTCAAAATTATTTAAAAAGGTTAGTTTTTTTGCTAAATCTAAATTAAAAATTCCAATAATAAAGTAAAAACCACTTGCATAATTATTAACAATGTAACGGGTAAATCGGTTTAGCAAGATAAACAACTTGAGACTACGGTCGACAATAAATTAGAAGCAGCTGACGTAGCTGAGGCGTTTAATGAGTTTTTTTGCCAACATACCTATAACTACGATTTGCTCCTTAAATTCGTCCCCATCTAAAGCTGAAAACCTTTTGCTTAGTAGTGTGTCTAACAGTAGTCGCTTACATGGTATAATACCAATGTGATTATACCGAGAAGTCGCTTACATGGTATAATAACAATTTTATTCTACCATGGTCGCTTATTAGCTTCGAACATGTAACGCCTCGTGATGTAGTTAATGTTTTTAACACACTCAAGTCTAAAAACACTGGTTATTACTGGGGAATCTCCAATAAACTTTTATGTAATATAATAGACATCGTAACCCCCTATCTAGCTGTTACTTTTAATAAATATGTTGATTTAGTAACTTTTCCTGACCTCATGATGAGTAGTAGTAAAGTCATACCATTATTCAAATCAGATAATAAAAATGACGTTGGAAATTTCAGGCCTATTTCTATCTTACCAGTATCAGCAAAATATTTGAAAAGTTAATACTCAAGCAGATGCTAAGACATTTTAATTTAAATAGCCTCCTTCATAATTAACAATGTGGCTTTACAAAGAGTCGTTCGACTACAGATGCGGGTGTAGCTCTGCTGAAACACATATTTAACGCATGGAAGAACTCTCAAAATGCTATTGTGAGTTTTCTGTGATCTCTCCAAAGCCTTTGATTGCGTGCAACATGACACGCTTTCACGTAAACTGCGTCATTACGGTGTGCTAAACGTAGCTCTCAACGTTTTAAATTCGTATTTACATAATAGGTCGCAATGTGTAGATGTTAATGGTGTGAAATCTTTCGGGCTACCAGTTCAGTAAGGTGTACCTGAAGGCTCAATACTGGGTCCATTCTCGTTCTTAGTGTTAATCAATGACTTACCATTCTATTTAAAGGGTATCTGTGGAGATGTACTGTTTGCAGATGATACTTCTCTTTTATTTCTAAAGAAGACAGGAATAGACAAGATTTTGACTATGTAAACAGTGCACTGTCAATGTTTACGGATTGGTTAATGACAAATAATTCAGTTCTCAATAGCAAGAAAATGAAATGTGTAAACTTTGCCCTTCCAAATGTTAGAAATCAAGGACCCAACATCGTCTTAGATAAAGAGGTGCTTGAAACTGTAAACTCTGCAGCTTTTCTGGGTATAACAGTAGATAGATGCCAAATTTCAGTGGGGCCAACATATATAGAGCCTTGCGGGAAGGCTCAGTTCGGCCGCCTACGCCGTCAGGAAAGTAAGACAATACACTGATGACGTTGATACAGCTCGCTTAGTCTATTTTAGTTATTTTCATAGCGTTATGTCTTACGGTATTCTGCTGTGGGGCAAAGCTGCTGATATTCAACATATATTTGTCCTCCAAAAACGAGGGTTCGATCAATTTACCAGCTAGGTGCCAGTTTCTCTGAGAGATTTTTTCAAAGATATCGGTATCCTCACAGTGGCATCACAATTCATCTTCGCCAACATCTTATATATTTGGCAAAATATACAATTATACACTAAAAACAGTGATATTCACAATGTTAACACTAGAAATAAGGTTAAACTACGTGCTCCCTTTATTTATTTATTTATTACGTTAGGGAAAACAAACAGTAGTATATTAAACATAAACAGAAAAATCTTAAAATTAAACTTAATAAATATACTACCCACAACATTTTCCACAGATTACTAATATTATATAATAAAAACAAGCTGTTAGCTGTAGCAGGGCTAACTTAATGAAAAAGAAGCTAAACAGAGAAAAAAAAAACATAAACAATATTCTAAAGATGTAAGTAACAAATACAAAAAAAAAACATGATAAAATAAAAAACATGCTTGATGTATTAATAATTGCCATACCTACATTGCGTAAATCCTATGGAGCCTACTGCCGTTCCCTTATAATTTTAATTATATCCTTTTTAAATTTATTTCTGCTTAGGAATAATATGTCTATTGCACCAAAACGCGTATTGTATGTGTCGACTAAGCGGTATAACGGCAAACGCATACCAGCATTGGATCTACAAAAGCTGGTAGCGAACAGTCGCCTGGTGCGGACCTCCCGTCCATGTACTGTTCGAGGAACCAGATAACAAAAACCAGTAACCAAGTCAGGGCAATCAAACTTGTTTCGGCATACACTGAATAACGTCATTTTGTCGAGGAGGACTCGTCTTGACTGTAATGTAAGCAGGTCGTATTCTTTAAGAAGCGATTGGTACCTATGATGTTTTCTTTCTAAAACATCTAAATTGCATAGCACGAAGGTACTTGCGTTGGACTAATTCTATAATTTCCATATATTTCGCATAGTAAGGATTCCAGATCGGCACTGCGTATTCTAATTGAGGCCTAATTATGGACTTATAAAGGTGCAAGAAGGTGGAGGGACGATGGAAATCTCTTGATGCTCTCATCATCATCACAAAGCCAAACATCTGCTATGTCTTTCAACGTGAATATCAAGATGAAGTTTCGAATCTAGCTGCACACCAAGATCACGAAGATTGCTAACTTTGTTAATAACACTGTTAGCAAGTTGATAATTGAAATTTTTCTTTTTAGTGAACGTTATTCTATGACACTTAGGCCTTTCACCGGCTTCATAAGGTTCATAACTCATTTGTTGGGCTTGGTATAACCTTTTATAACAAGCTACCCTCTTATTTGCTAGAATTGCCTTTTAATGTGTTTAAAACTAAAGTAAAATCCAACCTTTGTTCAAAGGCGTACTATTCCATCAACGACTATAACTTGAGTTTTATGATAAGAATAGTTTGTCGCTGTGATTAACTTAAGACAATGTTTAAATGTTCTTTCTCCAGAATTAGCTTACCTACTGTATGAGGACGTAACCTCGATTCCTATAAAGCCCACCCCCACTACCATGAACTTGCAGCAAGAAAAAAAAAAACTACCCTGGTGGGTCCCGGCCCAGCCCGGGGAATCCCACACCGCTCCGGCGGTTAGCCCCCATCGTATTATCGGGGGGCATCAAACTGCAAAATGGACCCCCTAATGCCACGCTTTTCAGCGCGGCCGGCTGCTGTTTTGGCGCCCACACCACAGACTGCGATTAACGCTCCCACTAACCCAACCTCGGCTGCGACTAACGCGCCATTGCACACAACCCCGGCTGCGACACACGCGCCAGTACCCAGTACGCAGAGTGCCTCTCACGAACAAAGTCAAAGTCAAATAATTTATTTCAATTAGGCACAAAAAAGGCACTTTTGAACGTCAAACTTTACAAAAAATAATAAATAAAACTGATTCTAGTCGCCCATTCCAAAAGGTAGTTTTCGTATGGAGAAGAATGGGCAAGAAACTCCACCGTTACTCTTTTAAAAAAATCATTATATCTTGTATACACTTATTATATAATTATATGTGAAGACAATGCACCTAGAATAAGATTACTATACCACGATAGGTAAAAAGAATGAAAAATGAAGGAATGACATAATTATGTGATAGATGCATGGTGCTCACATACTTACAAACATTGTAAAATTATACTATATTTCTAACATTATAATAAGTAATACTAATAATAATAAGTCAGTGTGTGAGTTCAAGTAATCACAAAAAATAAAATAAAATAAATGTTTAAAAAAATAATAATAAAAAATTATACAATTAAATTAGCAACCAGTTCGATTTTGTCTAGATTCTGAATTGTCCTATGGAGCAGGACCAGCATGTTTCCAAGCATTTTTATCTTGGATATAATCCTCTAATTTGTAATATGCTGGTTTACAAAGTGTACTTTTTATATGATTTTTAAATTTTCTTTCATTTAATTCTAATATATCACAAGGTATTCTGTTGTAACATTTAACACAGTACCCCATAAAAGATGTATTTACTTTAGATAGTCTGAAAAATGGTTGATCTATTTTATCTTTATTTCTAGTATTAAAATTATGTCTATCACTTATTTTATTAAAAAGATGTAGATTTTTTCTCATATACATAATATTTGAATAAATGAATTGGCAAGGTACCGTCATAATATTAATCTTTTTAAATAGTTCCCTGAGAGATTCGCGACGACGTAGATTATAAATGGCTCTGACAGCTCTTTTTTGTAAAACAAAGATGGATTCTATGTCAGCAGCCCGACCCCACAGTAAAATGCCATACGACATAATACTGTGGAAGTAGCTAAAATAAACCAAACGCGCGGTTTCTACATCTGTTAACTGTCTTATCTTTCTAACAGCATAAGCGGCCGAGCTTAGCCGCCCCGCGAGAGATGTTATATGGGGTCCCCATTGTAATTTCTCGTCTAGCGTGATTCCAAGGAAAACTGTTTGATTAATAAATTCCAGTTTTTCTCCATTCAATATGATGTCACATTCGCTACTTCTAACATTTGGTAATTTAAATCTAATGCATTTGGTTTTTTTATTATTTAGTACCAAATTATTTACCGTAAACCAATCTTGGACCTGAACAATAGAGCTATTCACGTCGTCAAGATTTGGTGACCGTCGGTTTATTTTAAAGATCAATGATGTGTCATCTGCAAATAACACCATCTTTGGCTGATTTAGAAATATTTGAGGTAAATCATTAATATAAACTAAAAAGAGGAATGGACCCAATATCGAACCTTGAGGAACGCCCATTACCATTTCAGACCCTAATGAGTTTGTGCCGTTGACTTGAACTTTAACCTTTCTATCTTTCAGGTATGATCTTAACAAATCATGAGCTGTATTCCTAATCCCATAGTGGTCAAGTTTCAGCAGAAGTGTCTCATGGTGTACGCAATCGAACGCCTTCGAGAGGTCGCAGAAGATTCCAATGGCATCTTGTGCTTCTTCCCAAGCGTTAAAAATGTTCTTTATTAGGGTGACACCGGCATCAGTGGTACAGCGCCCTTTGGTGAAACCGTACTGTTGGTCATGAAAGATGGAATTTTTATTAAAGTGACGTAACATTTGATTGAGTATCAACTTTTCAAACACCTTACTGAGAACTGGCAGAATTGACACAGGCCTATAATTGTTGGGTTCCTTACTATCACCGGATTTGAACAAAGGAACTACTTTACTGTGTTTCATGAGATCCGGAAAGACGCCTTGGTCTACACTAGTGTTAAATATGAAAGCTAAATAAGGCGCAATGGTTTCGATGACTGATCTACATACTTTTACAGACATTCCCCACAGATCTTCTGTTGATTTAATTTTAAGATCTTTAAAAGCTTTTATAACAGCCTGGGGGTCTGTATGCAGAAACCTAAACTCCAAAGGGCATGCCTTTACATTCTTTATAAGTAAGGCAGCAGCAAGCGCGGGTGAGGAATTTAAAGCTTCAGTGGTTTTATGGGGAATATTAGCAAAAAAGTTTTCAAATTCCTGAGCTATTTCTACATCTGAGTTGATGGGACCATGTGCCGTCTCTAAATTAAATTCAGTATTACGCTGTTTTTTCCTACCGGTTTCATTATTAATTATTTGCCAGGTAGTTTTTATTTTATCATCAGCTGATTTTATTTTATTGCTAATGTGAAGAGCCTTAGCCATTTTGCACACACTTTTAAAAGTTTTAGAATATTTTGCAACATACTGATGAAAGCTTGTATTATTCATATGTTGCTTTAGGCCATAAAGTTCAAAAAGTTTTTCCCTGCTTTTACGAATACCTGGAGTCGCCCAATCACTAAATAAGAATTTTGTGTAAATAGTTTTAGTTTTTAGTGGAAAAGTGTCAATGAATTGTTTGTTTAATAGTGAAAAGAACTCTGCGTAGAACTCATTTGGGTCACATATATTATCAAAACTCTGAATACATAATTTACTTGCCAAAACATTATTTAATTTCTCTAGATTTCTACATGTAATTGGCCTAAACCTTATTTGAATTTTTTGTAAAGGCATGTAGGAGCAAAATGTTATTGTTTGTCCACTGTGATCAGATGGCAACTTATTTACAATTTGTTTATGTAAGTAATCACAATTACAGAAAATATTATCTATACAAGTGGCAGAAGAAGCTGTCACTCGGGTTGGTTCATTAAAAACATTTGACAAGTCAAATGACCTGAAAAGACTTAATAGTTTGACAGTATTAACGTTATTTTCTAATATATTAATATTAAAATCACCACATTATGATTATTGACTTACTACTACCATTTAGTTTATTTAACACATCTTCCATTACAGAATCAAACACGAACTTCTGGCAACAGATCATTGTGCGGAGCAGCACCATTTACCCAGACAGTGACCAAGACGAGCACAGACAGACTGATACGGGGAAGGATACCGAACCTGGCAGCTCTCCCACTCTCCCAGTTGAAGTTGATGAAGTACGCCCGCTGAGAAAGCGCGGAAAAATCTTAGCCCGGGAAAAGAGGGAAGTAGGCGACCGAAAGCGTATTATCCGCGAAGGCACTGGCCAGCACGAAGCGCGGTCGGACGACGAAGAGATGGTATGCGACCGGTCACGAGTACGCGCAGGGGCAACCCAACGTGCAAATTTACCGGCCGCGGAGCCACGCGACCAGCCACAAGTACGCGAAGGCGAAACCCAGCGCGGAAAGCGACTGGACGTGGAACCAAATGGGCGGGGGCAGGTACGTGAAGGGCAAGGGGCAATCCGTACGCGGCAGAGCCTGGCGGGGCAACCAGCCGACCCCAAGACATCAACTGAACCCACGACCGACCTCGACCTAGACATGCAAGGGGCAAGCGGTCTAGAGCCTCCCACCAGGCGTTGCCGGCAACTACCACCCTGCCAGGGGCCGCAGCCTGGGCCGAGCGATACAGGGCCGGCGAAGAAGGAGCGCCCGGACGACACGACTTCGACACGAGTACGTTCCAGAGGGATGCCAAGCGTGTGAGGGTCCACTCCGCTCAGGGGCGGCTGACCGTAGCAGTCTGTTCCCACCCCGGCAGAGAGCTGACTAAGGTAGAGGCCGACCACATAGAAACGGACCTGAAAAGAAAATCTAGTTGTGTACACAGACTTGTCGACACCACTCCCGGCCTTCCGCGGTTACCCACGGGTAGCGAAAGGCACAGTTCATAGTGTGAAGACGACAAAGCCCCGACCCGGCTGACCATGTGCCCAAAATTAGACTCCCAGACACTGACCAAACTCTTACCGTAATGAAACAGACCGACGTGCCCACCCGTGTCCGATCCTCACTCTTCGTCCCTCGTTGACCAAGACCAACAGAGGTGACGTGGCAAAGCTCCAGAGTATTCTGACCCATCAGAATACTTGGTAGGTATGACATATCCAGGTGGTCGTTGTACAGGGCAACTATCGTCGGTGACGACCGCTGTGGGACTTACCTGAGTAACCTGACCCTAGGGCTGCCACCGGAGGAAGCTGAAAAGGTTCTGCGACGGGAGCGACGGATATCGTACCTACTAGGGTAGCCCACGATCCGACCCTGTGACACCCAGACCGACAGCACAGACGGGAAGACGACAGTATCGACGATGACACAGACGACCGACACGGACATTGCCCAACTAGAGGAGGTCATGGCCCGAGCGGCAATGGCCGACGACGCCGACACTATACCGCCCGCATCACCTGGCTGGAACGAGGTTCCAGGTTCTTTGGTAGGGTGGTAGGGTGTTCTGAGGTCGCCCGCGAGGGTTACTGAGAAAAAAAAATTTTTGGGTAGGTAGGGTAGGTGGGTAGGGTAGGTAGGTGCACCGTAGATAAGTACTTAGTGCTACCCGTGCGAAGCCGGGCCGGGTAATGCTAGTCTATACATATTATAAAACAAAATCGCTTTTCGCGTTTGTCTGTATGTCCGAGTTGTTCTTCTAAACCATACAAGTTCATACAAAAGATTTTTGATATTTTCACAGATGATGTATTTCTGTTGCCGCTATAACAACAAATACTAAAAACAGAATAAAATAAATATTGACATACAAAAGACATGATTTTTTTGCCGTCCGTCTGTCACCAGGCTATATCTCATGAACCGTTATAGTTGAAATTTTCACAGATGATGTATTTCTGTTGCCGCTAAAACAAAAAATACTAAAAACAGAATATATAAAATAAATATTTAAGGGGGGCTCCCATACAACAGACATGATGTTTTTGCCGTTTTTATAGTTAATGGTACGGAACCCTTCGTGCGCGAGTCCGACTTGCACTTGGCCGGTTTTGTTATTTATTTATTTTTTAAATTTAGGATTAAATTAAAATTTAACTACCTACCTACTAATAAAATTGAAAAAATTATATAGTTTATAACTGACTTCCAAAAGGAGATTAAAAAAGGAGATTCGAAGATTGTTTTAAAAGTTTGTAGGTAGGTATATCGCTTACTTATTTTATGGGCCAAGAGTAATAATTTAAAAACATATTATTATTAATTGACAATATCCCTCCTCACGCCATACTCCGCAAGACCGCAACCACGGAGTAAAGAACGTGTGACCGCAACGCATACCGAATACCGATGAACGATACACGTGCGTGTAGGTGAAGAAACCCGCTCGACGTAGGTACTTACATTATTATTGCTTTGTAAAAACAAGTTTAAAAAATGCACGTAACTGTGCGTTTGCACTGGCGAAACATTCACGACAAAACCTGTTAAAACACAGATTAGATGGATACTACGTGTTAAAATCTCTTTAGTTTCTGTCAAAGTTCCATACAATATTTGACAGGAACTAGAGATTTCAACATGTTTTAATGTGATGTTTCGCCAGTGCAAACGCACAGTAAGGTTAAATTTACAAAAAAAGTATGTTTGAGCATCAAGCCGAATCAAGCGTCTCCAGGACAACGGCGGTATGCCGGCCGATTCACGCGGCTTCAATCTCTATTTAGATTGATAATAAGGGCTAATATTCTGTGTGGGTAGTTTCACTCTATGGTCCGATTCTCGTAAATTAAACTAATCAAAATTATCGTCTTGGCAACATTGAAAAAAAAAATTGAATACTGACGCGCTTCCAGCCTTCCACACCACAGAGACCCAGGGTTGCCAGACGTAGGATAATTATTGTACATGTACGATAATTTCGACACCGGTACGATGAACGATACAATATTATCGTACGCAAAAGTACGATAATTTGCAACCCTCTTCCGAAGTGGGATGAAACGACTATGCAGCAAAAATAATGTGAAGAAAACCATAATAAGAAACAAAGTTGCATCAACAACTCTTAAAGGGACTTTACTTTCAGCGCAATGCGTAAAAACTCAATCAAAATAATGCTGTTATAGTTTTAAAAGCAACTGAAAAAGTTATGTCTCAAATTACTTCAGCAGTTCTTTATTAAAAAACTGATGGCGCTGCTGCAGAGGTAGAACTGAATAGTGACTCCGATGATCCCACTCTTTTGTAAAATAAATAAGTTACTTTTTAGTTTCTTTCACATTTCACAACTTCCTAAAAATAGTTGTAGATAATAATTACACGAATTATCATCATAATTATACTTTTTTTGGTCGTTGAAAAAGCCGATGCAATGAAGCTGGCGCCGAGGTTGAAGGAGTCGAAATCGAGTAGATCTGTAGAAATTGTAAAGCTCTAAAACTAATATTAACAATTCGTCTAATTACAAAAAAAAACTGCTGCAATGTTTTAAACCAAGAGGCATAGGTTTCCATTGCCGTCCATCGAGTTGGGGTTGATATTTTTTTTACAGAAAGTTTACATTATTATAATCACTCACGCAAAGTTTCAACATGCGGAGACGTACTTTTTGAGAAAAAAATAATTGAAAATCAATTATTTTTGCAATATTTATGTCAATCCCTGCCACAGATTATATTAGAAGTCTCGCCGTTGAATGTTTCGTTATAACTACGGTTAAGTTGTCATACGTTCGGTACCATTTTATTCTCAATAGCTTTCATGCACACATATATTTAATTTAACAGTTTATATTTAAATTACGAGCTATTAAAATTATAATGTTTAGTGTTTACCGTCTTTTGCCGGATTTTGGAACGAAACGTAAAACAGACGCAAAAAAATAGGTTAGGTTCAACTTATGTCAAAGACCACACATACATAGCATGCACACGTGTAGATATCTATGGCTATAAGCTAAATATACCTACAATACGATGATATTTACAACAACAAAAAATACAAGTGGTACTCGAACCCGCGACGGCTGGAAACCGTGCCCATGCCGTGCCAGGCTGAGCTGTAACATTAACAATAATTCAAAAGTCATAAAAGAAAAAACAAGTGATCAGTCTTAACAAATGAATTAAGATGCATATTAAGTGAGGAGATATCGAACTAAGAATCATATTCTTTTCTTCACCATATTTTGAAGGCACTCACGTACGCGTAGTATAGATTTTCCACATGCAAAGCATACACTTCGATGGCCAAATGTATGAGCTGATGCTGGCCCAGCTTGGAGAGCATCATTTAGACAAGCAAAGCACTCAGTGCAAACTAATTCATCACGTCAAATCTATTAAACCATTAGCTTCTGGTTAAATTACCTTAGGTTCAGGAGGTTCTGTATTATTAATTATTACATTTAATAATACAGTAAACCCATTATCATTACTGTTTTGCTCGCAAGCTCGACTGCTGAACGTGGGGCCTTGGGTTCAATTCACAGGTCAGACAGTGCTATTGGGCTCTTCCAATAGGAATTTTTCAGTAACAACCCAGATACCTGGATTTGTGCCAAAATAAAAAACCAAAACATAGCGCTATCAACAGTGACTTGAAGCCGGTTTCGTAAACATGTATGTACAGAGCGGAGGTGTAGTTTGGCATGCTTCACGGTATTGTTCGCAGCACTATGTCTTGGTTTTTCATTTGGTCTGAGATAGAAATATTACGGAGAGAAAATGTGGGGTAACGCCAATGATATTAGAAGTAAAAAGACGTAGATAGGTTACCTACCTAACATTCTATCTTCAAAAACGGCACTATATCATACTAAATTATATGACACGTGGAAGTAGGATGGCATGTCGTAATTATCGGGAGCGAAAAAGAGACAAAACGAAGAAAATGTGGCTAATTAGCCAACTTTTGACGTGCCACTTGTGGAACGTTTATAACCTATCTATCTCTTTTTACATATAATATCATTGGGTAACGCAATTAAATAGTATACTATGCAATTAGTGAATAAAGGACGGATTTAAAGCGAGGGCCTTATATGAATCACGAGAAAGTGAAAGATTCTAACGAATGAGTCAAGATCGCAGGGAGTGATTGAAGTTTTAGAATCCTGACGCGAGTGATTCATGGCCCTCAATATTAATTTGTTTTATTCAAGATTTGCATAGGTACTATACTTTATACCATGACTACGAGAAAAATAAAGATTTAAACGAAAAACTACATTTAATGAAGAAATTATGGAAGGTTAAATTAATAAAATGCACATTATAATTTGAACAATTTGTGTTCGTACAGTATTCAAAATAGCGCCAATTTACTAATGACATCAAAGAACACAAAACAGTTTTTATTCTAATGCTAAATAGATTCCTTGTCGAAAATGTCGATCGATCAAATCTCGAGGAGTTATTTGCACAAGGAGTTTGTATGTCGAGTATTCTTTGCACAAAGAGTTTGTATCGAGTATTTTTTCGCAAAGAGGTTGTATAACATTGAGATGGAGGTCGAATATCTATATTGGTGTGTTCTAAATATTCAGTGAATAAAATAAGCTTTTTAGAAGGGGAATGGTATAAATGTTATTATTAAATACTCAAGAAAACGAAAATAAACGATATTCAAAAAATAAAAATATTCACAAAAAACAACAAAAACACAATAGGTGGAAAGAATATAAGAAGTAGCAGCAACCCGAGCAACTGCGCATTCAAAAATGGTGCTTGTACAGTCGCTTAAAAAAGCAATGGTCTGGTCTACCACATATTGGTTTCTGCTCGTGGATTCACTCGCACCTAATTTAGTTTAATTGATATAGGTACGAGTACCAACTGGTTTACGATTATGTAACTATAAAGGTCCAGACCAGACCTTATTATCTTTACTTAAAATGACATCTCGTTAGTTATTTCTATAAGTGGTTATCCCTTCGACTGTGGGAGGTCCGCGTCGGACCGTAAAAATTTGGATACCCTCTGTTAAAGGTCCTTTCGGGGTCGCGCGTGATTACGGCGTGTCTGGTTAAAACGACGATATCTCCGAAATTACGTTAGTTAGCTCGCTACCAGTTATATTATTGGAATCGTTATTAAATTAGCTTACAAGATATGTATACATTAGTATAGTTTTGCCTTGTAATGTATTAGTAATTGTAATGTATGTTCAGTGTGAGGGAATATTTCCCAGTTTTTCGTGTTAGGGTCATTATAATTAAAAAAATAAACCATTACTTTAAAAAGTGTTTGTTAAATTTCGATAAATACACCCTATTTCACATAAATAAAACAAAAGAACACACCATCCTATACATTTTTTTCATGCCACAAGCAAAACAAAAGAATGACGTAATTTGCACGTGCGGCGTTCCGAACAAAACAATGGGTATGTTTACGGTTCTATTCTGAGAACGCGATAAGCCTAGTGGCTTGGGTTTGTTATTTATAATAATGTTTGGCCCTTAAACTTATTACATTCAAAGTCTCAGCTGTTTGAAGTGTTTAGTTTAACAGTATCGGCTAACCGAACCCAACACTAAAAAACGGGCGCAAAAAACACCCACTCAAACTTTGGATCACTGTTTAAATTCTGTTGCCTAAATTTGAAATCTAAATCAACATTCTACATTTTGAAGATATTTACAAATCGATAGGCACATAAAAAAGGCATGCTGCCTAATAAAAAAAATACACAAATCAACAATCAAAACGAACAATTTCAAAAAAAGAATCACAAAAAACACAAGTACTTAAACAAGGATGATGGAAAATATGGATGCGGCCAATACTGTCACATTTAAACAAGAAAAATATAATTTTAAATCAAAAACATTTTACGTACTTGTACATAATATTATTATTATTTTAAGTATTTTAGCGTATATATTATGTATAAATTAGGTAAATAAAAAAAATAAAAAAAACTTAAAAACGAAGCAGTCCTCGTTGTGGTCTTCGAGTGAGAAGAAAAATTAAAAACATGTATGCCTTTCCTGTGACAGACAGACAGACAACGAAACAACAAACAAACAACCAATCTTATGTATATATACATGCACACACGAACACACACACACCCAGCTACTATATTTTCAGTTCCAATACGTTCAACAGTCAGACTCGATTTCAACCTCCTTTTTTGAAGTCGGTTAAAATCACGAATAAAAAAAAAACTCAAAAATATAAATATATAAATATAATAAAATATTCGAATTCAAATCTCGGATGCCGCATCCATATTTTCTATGATCTATAAAATCGTACAAGATGGCGGTTTATCCCTGTTCGTGATTGGTCCGTTCGGACCGATGACTAAATGAAATTTTCATTTCAATAATTTCGCTACTAAAATACTTTAATATTATAATTAAACGCCTAATATCAATAATACGATACATAAACACATACGTAACAACCATATTTTGCATTTCTGCTAATAGTAATACCGCGAAAATACCACGAAATGTTCGTCGACCACGCTTCAAATGTTTTCCATGTTTGTTGAAATGACTATTTCTGCCCGAAATCTTTATGAATTACACTGTTTAAATAATCAAAAATGGTTATTACTTACCCAGCATGTTATATAACTCGCAAACCACACACAGTACACTCACAATAAAATATTTTTAATATTTACGTAAACACGGCGCGCGTGCGAAATCTCGACTGCGGAGCAGGTGCGGGGCTCGTATGTTGTCAGTTGGTACCGCGTCACTCGGTATGTTACAGACTTGGACGGAGTTAATATGTCTTTCTCATTTCGTCTTCTAGACTCTGTGCAAGTTTAAACGAGATAGGCACAGTTTTAATATGCCATTTATGTCAAAATATGGGACAGATAAAAACACGGTCCGCGTCGGACCTGCCACAGACGATACCCAAATTTTGCCGCCCGACGCGGACCTCTAACAGTCGATGGGTGAAACCCAGATGGGTTTACAATATTTACTTGTTTATCGAAACAAGCAAAAAGTTAAAGTGAATCAGAATAAGGTACATTTTTATTTGCTGTAGGTGTTGGCACAATTTCAGTCTTCACTTAAAATAATCTATTTGACATACAAACATATTTCATTAAATGAATTCCAATCCAAATTGCAAAATAATAATGGCCTATTATTATTTAAGACAAAAAAACATATAAAAGAAATCATTCAATTCATTAAAACTATTTAACAAACTTATCCCCACCGCCGTATCTCTACGTTGACGTCGTGGTGGGGCTTGCGCGCTCCGAACTCCAGGTCTGTGCCGGTAGAGTTTTTTGCCGGAACAGGTCTGGGATGAGGAGCCAGACCAAGAGAGATACAGAAACCCGCAGGGCAGCATGTGGCGAGCTGTTGGGCAGTAGCGACCCCACGGACCCTATCTCCCGGGAGAATTCTTGTTCCTCATCTCTGGCTTGCCTTTATTGTCCGGCTGGAGTGAACACTGACGAGGAATAGAGCTCCCATCTCTTTCTTGCCTTTATTGGCCGGCTTGAGTGGAGATTCGCAAGAGCAAATGTGCTCGGAGGAAGGAAGTATTCCAGTAAGATGCTGGTAGGGATCTTGACCGTACTTCCGGGATTGTCCTGATAGCCGTGGAATACCTCTCCACTCCTTAAAGCACCACAGGACATGTTGCCCCCTTGTCGCTTCGACACTTTGTGCTAGCGACCGTTTTCGGGGGCCCATTATTGAGTGTGCAAGTCACCCCCTGCCATTTTACCTGTGTATTTTATATAAGATATTGGTCAGGCAGGGGCCATAGTATTTCCATAGTTCTAGATAACCGGTTCACTTAGCCACCCAAACCCATAATCCAATATCATTGTTTCCTTATCTTGCAATAGTCCTGCACTAACCGGGGGTTGTCCTTGGGTGCACTAGATTAGTGCGTACAGGGATAATCGTCGGTTAGTTCCTCATTTCATTAGATACGTCTAACGGGCCTCTGCGAGTTGGCTTCGGCCCCTCGTACGCCTTCCAAAGGTCCGGGACCCTAGGGTCCCGAGAAATGTCAAAACTATTATTAAAAGTAAATACCTACCATTTGAGACTGTACTTAAAACTAAACGAATGGGACGGGCATATATGCTAGAAAGGGAAAGCCCGCCGTTCTGTCGCCAGCATATTTTGCTCAGGATGCGCGCGCATAGAATCATAAGGCGCGTGTTTGTTCTGTTTTCAAAGAGTTTCTGTTGATGCATGAAACAGGCAAAGATCTCTAAAACATTATCTGCCTTTCGCTTAACCAAAAGGTTTCACCTTAACTGTGCGTTTGCACTGGCGAAACATTCACAACAAAACATGTTGTAATCTTCAATTGCTGTCAAAGTTCCATACAATATTTGACAGGAACTAGCGATTTCAACATGTTTTGTTGTGATGTTTTGCCAGTGCAAACGCACAGTAACGCATTAATATTACAATGTAATAATAATATGTTATCTGTTGTTACTAATGATTCAACTACACTCGGCGTCACAAAAATCGCACCTCTTTAAGAATTCCCTTCAAAGTCATTTTAACCCCATTAATCAATGGTACACATATGACTATAAGGTATCATTGGAAAGGCAATTTATTTAAATTTCAGAATAAATCAATAAATTTGGTTGTTTGTTTGCCAGGGAATAAAAAAAACACGCTAATGCAAATGATTAAAAACTTAAATTTTATTTTATCAGTGAAAATTTTAAAAAAGTCCATAAAATCAACTTAAGACCTAGTGTTACCCCCCCTAGCTCTGATGACAGCTTCCATGCGTTCTCTCATGGACCTAATTAATGTGACAACAGTCTCTTGAGGAATGTTGTCCCATTCTGCAACGACGGCATCTTGGAGGTCTTGGAGAGTGGTAGGGGTAGGATCACGTGCCCGTACTCGCCGTTTCAGTTCATCCCAAAGGTGCTCGATAGGGTTCAGGTCTGGACTTCGCGCCGGCCAGCGCATAACAAATTACAATTAATGCGGTGTGACAGCGGGCGTTATCGTGCATTAACGTGAACCCACTGCCAACAAAACCCGCATAAGGGACAACCTGCTCCTCTAAGATCTCTGTTATGTACCGAGGAGCAGTCAGCGACCCTTGCCCGCGAGCACTTCCAGTCCGAGAAACACACACAAGGTTCGTTTTGCCTTCGATTGACATGCCGCCCCAGAACATGCACGAGCCACCCCCGTATTCCACTGTCTCTTGAATACAGGCTTGTGCGAATCGTTCCCCTTGCCTCCTGTACACTCTTCTACGCCTGTCGTTGCAGAAAAGACACACCCTCGTCTCATCCGAGAAGTATAGCCCTCCATTGGTCTATTGTCCAATCCACATGGTCACGGGCAAATTGCAACCGGTCTCTCCTATGCTGTGCAGTCAATTTTGGCCCTATAGCAGCCCTGTGAGCTGCAATTTTCTTCTCCTTCATTCTTCTTCTAATCGTGGAGACGCTGACAGAAGTTCTGCGAGCTGATCGCAGTTGTTGTTGCAGCTCAACAGCATTGGAGAACCGATTACGTAAAGACGTTGAAACAATGAAGCGATCGTCTCTTTCGGAATACGAAAGAGACGATCGCTTCATGGATCTGGAAGACAACGGTGCACATCCGAAATTCGGATGTGCACCGTTGTCTTCCAGATCCACGTTTTCGGATATAGCCACCAGTCTCTTGGAAGCGTTGGAACACTCGTCGAACGGAAAAACGACTCAAGTTCAGTTGCCGAGCAACATCACATTGCCGCATCCCTGATTGCAGTAGTGCAATGACTTGAGCGGCTTCATCTGCAGTGGTATCCATCTTCTGGGGTATTTTTCTTGCTGCAGCTGTTCACGTGTGTTCACTTCAAAGGTTGGATAGCGAATGACTCACATTGATCGTGGGATGTCGCGACGCCCCCGCCAGGGGGCGTGGCGAGCGAGGTCAGGGCTTCGCCCCTCGCCCGCGGAGGCATACAGTGGCCCGCTGCTACGGACCCTCTCACTCAGTTCGGCCTAATACGGCCTGTAGCATTTGGCGTAGCTAGCTACGCCTGTGTGAATGGTTGCTATGAATATTTCTGTAGGCGCGTCGCGACGCTATTTCACATAGCGCCGCTTGCTTCACGACACCACGGCGGTCAGTCCCCATCAGGTGAGACCTCCAGTTACCTGGAGGAGGCCCGATGAAGACGACCAGCGACAGTGGTGCCGGCTCGACGCACCTACAGGTAGATATGTAGTTTACCCTCGCCCCGCTTACAGATCTAGCCGTTTACGGATTGAGGGATAAACAGTCGTGTTTGTATGAGCGGCTTGTGTTGTTGTGTAACACCGCTCAGTGTCAACGTGCGTCGCGGCCCGCGTCGCGCCTGCACGTGTCCTGTCAGGCTGCGAGCGGATCAACGTTGATCCACCACGTCCCGCGACGTCAAGCCGCGCTGGAACGATATCGTTCCACCTGGTTCGCGCGGTAAAAATCTCTATTTATACAAGGAATTAAGGGTTTATATCGTTTGTGGCAATTTATTCTATGGGGAGAATGATATTCTAGTCGACTGAATGCTTCACTACCAAAAAAATTAACAGGGAACACTAAAAAAAAAGTTGGAAGTGACACATTCTTCACTCGGTGACGTTCGCCATAGTGACGATCAGTACAGTGTCGATCGATACAATTATAATGGTATATTTTTACGAGTTAGGGGTAGATATCCGTCAATAAAGGTTTATATAGTATCCTAGTAAAAAAAATTATATTAAATAAGTCACTGTAACTCGGATGTGAATTTTCAAAGTTACGCGTAATAGTACGCAAACTCACAAAAATGGCTCCGCGCGCTATGAAGTTTGAGTTTCAATAATTTGAAAATGTTACGTAGGACTCTCAAACAAACGCTTTTGTTAAATTACTTATATATTCATTATGTAACTTGCAAAGTTTCCTGTAAATGGAAACAGTAGTTTTATCAGAAATAAAAGTTACGCATAATAGTACGCAAACTCACAAAAATGGCTCCGCGCGCTATGAAGTTTGAGTTTCAATCATTTGAAAATGTTACGTAGGACTCTCAAACAAACGCTTTTGTTAAATTACTTATCTATTCATTATGTAACTTGCAAAGTTTCCTGTAAATTGAAACAGTAGTTTTATCAGAAATAGCCATGAAACAGGAACAATCGCGTTTTTCCCGCCATATCTGATAATAACATTTTTTTTACAAATACAATTGTCGTCCTACGAGCATTGTTTATACATAATATGATGCTCTATGTATTCAACAATACAACACAGTTTACATTATGCCTAGAGCCAATATAAACAGCAGGAGAGCATTTTTTGTGCGCATTGTTTATTCTTATCGAGCGTTTATCGAACGTGCTTGTGCTCATTTTTGACGATTTGCGTATGCCAGCTTCAAAAGTTTTTTATGCGGAGAATTTAAGGATTCGCATTAATAGATAAAATTATTTTAATTAAAAATAAGATTTATCAACATTATACACCACTTATCAAATAGCGATACCAAGTCTGGTCAATCTCTTTTTTTTTTTTTTTTTTTTTTTTTTTTTTTTTGCTTAATTGTCAGACCATAGACTGAAAATGCCACAGATGATAATAGACTTTAATTACAAAATAGAGATGGAAGCCGCATGAAGTCACTGACTGACTCACACACACATTGTGGCCATTGTTGGACAGTGGGGCTTGACCACAGAACATATATACTCAAAGGAGGGCTTGACGGTGTAGCACATTGTGTGTCACCTGGCGTTGAGAGGGAGACCTGGAAGACCATAGACGCAGTGTGACCAGATTCAGTAATTTAATACTTTTTGTATATTTTAGTAAGTTTTCCAAGAGTCAGTATATATAAAAGTATATTGGCGTAAGCCAGTATTTTTGGGTATATTTTGGAAAAAAGTTATGGCAATACCATAGCCATGTCATAACATTATTTAAAAAAAAAAAACTGCGTATATTGTTCAGGGGAATTTCCGGATTTAGTCTATGTACTTGTCGATTTTGGATAAAAAGCACGGACAACGTATTTACATGAGACCCAAAGTCTAGTGTGAATTATTTGCCATTGAATAATATGTACTTAGGGATTCAAGTGGGTCAAGAATTAATTAAACATAGGGGAAACATAAACATTGTATAATTTCAACATGAATGATGTAAACAATATTTTGTAAAAATATAATTTTTTTTAAGAGTGTCCGTGGAGTTTCTTGCCCGTTCTTCTCCATAGGAACCTACGCTTTGGAATGGGCAACTAGCTTCATATTTCTGACTGACTGACTCCTTGACAATTCAAAAGTGCTTGTAAATGGTTTAATTGAAATAAATGCTTTGAGTTTGAGTTTGATGAAAGACCAAATTGCTGTTTTTTTCAGAAACTGCCAATCTTTTTTAATTGAATTGAGCACGCAATTGAAATCACGTTTGCCTTTTGAAGATCAAATTTTCCGAGAACTGAAATTTCTTGACCCACACACTGCAGTGAACAAAGAATTTAATAGGAAATGGTATGGAAACTTTCCCATACGAAGTACAGCCAGAATTTTGGTTGGAAGTTGGGAAAATTTCTAACAGTGATGGTACATTAAAATACAAGAATACTATATCTAGTTTCAGTAAATCTCTGATACGTATACCAGTGTCGAATGCTGCATGCGAGCGCATATTTTCACAGATTAATTTAATAAAAACGGAACATAGAAACAGATTCATAAACAAAAATGTATCTGCAATTTTAAAAACCAAACAAGATGAAGGAGGCTGTGTGAATTTTAACCCATCAAACAGAATGTTAAAATATAATTCTAATATTTATTGCGATGATGATGATGATTAATAAATAAAAATATGTTTTGAAAATCAGTATTTTTATTGGTATATTTTCCCTGTGCAAGTTGGTATATTTCAGTATTTTTTTAATTACAAAATAAATAAAATAGAGCCGATTTACATGGTGTGTGATCATTCAAAACGAAAACAAGACGAGCCAACGGTTTTTCAACGACCAAAAAAAGTATAATTATGATGGAGCTTCGGTTTTTTTGTAAAATTTAATCTGGTCACACTGCATAGACGAAAGTACATAATAATAAGTAGACTATAAAACTAAAAAACAGACGCTTCGAAGTTCGATCAAAAGTTGTCGGTCTCGAACTCTCGATTGCGTGCTCCACGGCCTTTAGGAGTCTACGGATTATTAGTGAAAATTAAGTGTTGTTGTGTCGACGGTAAGTGGATGAATATTAATTTATGAGTAGTTATTACATACGTTGTAGATAATATTCACACGAAATTTATCATCGTATACTTTATTTTGGGCAAAAATCTTGTAATTGCGTAAAAAAAATCGTTGGTCAAACGGTCCAACCTCGTCATTATCTAGGTACTTTATTATGTATTTCGACAGTTTTACAATGAATAGAGCCTATCTAAGATTTGCAAAGTTCTAAAATTAACAACAATATGCTTTAGTCATTCGAGGTGTAATTCCTACTCTATCTTTGTTTATCTAAATGTTTTTCATGAGTGCCAAAACGGGCGTTGACAGTTGAGCGTCACTAACCGATTATCAATTCAAACAAAAGTGCCTATAAATTGAAATAAATTATTTGTTTTCCTGACAGTTACATAGGTAGGTACTATGCGTTTGCATTGGCGAAACATGTTAGCCCACGTTCGCACGAACGTAATAAAATCGTGGCGATTTTTTTTCGTGCACTAGTTTTTAACGCTACTTAGCGCCGAGAGTTGTAAATCCAGTTTCAACAGTGTTTTTCACGCTCGGTTCTACACCTAGTTGAAAATCCAGTGCGCTAAATAGTCCATGCGCACGTGGGCTTAAAATTCCTATTTCCTGTCAAACATTGTAACGAACTATCGAACATTGACTGAAAATAGAGATTTCTACATGATTTACAGTGGTGTTTTGTATGTGAATGTTTCGCCAGTGCAAACCACTGAACATAATTATTAAATACTGTGACTACCTACCACTGTAGGAGGTGCAAACGGGTTGGGTTTAGAAACGTGCTGCCTCGCTGAACGAAAAGTGAGGATATTAGGGGGTTCTAGAGGGTTTTCTGATACCTATGCATTAGACTTTTCTTACCGGAGACGCCGTTAAAAAAAAAAAAAAAACGAAAATCCTAATTTTTAGGTTAGGTTAGTGTAGGAAAACAAATGCTTTTTTTAAAATACATAACACATTATTGTTTACAAATAATGTGAATCCAAATTTGGAAAAAGAAAACACAACAAAGGTAAATATAGTGTAGGTTAAGATTTTATTTTACTTATTATCTACGTAGACAGAACTTAGCCTCAGAACCGACACGGGGTACCCCAACCCCACTTAGTCTTTTGGTCCCTACCCCTAGTGTTTTTATAAAGGCGGGAGCCAGAAGCTGGAGGGAGCTCCTGAGTGGAGCAAGCCACACGAGGCCGAGCAGAGCGAAGGGGGGAGGTGGCGAGCGAAGCGAACCTGCGACCTCCATAGCGATGCGAAGGTCGAGTGTGTTGTAGCGACACTCAGGGGTGACCGAGAGCTTTTGGCGGGAGCACACCCGGAGTCCGTCTCAGTACACAGTACAAAACCATACAAACAAAATAATTTCCAGTATGGAAAATGATGCGGGACTACATCTCCCATCCACATTTGCCCTCCCCTCTCTCTTGAACCCCCCAGAACCTTCAGAATATACATTTTCTAAGACAAGACTGGTATAAAAAAAAAATATTTAAAAAAAAACTATACGTTTCCGGCATACACCCTACCCCCATCCCCTCCCCCCTAACCCCACCCCCTATTGAGGCAGCACGTTTCTAAACTTTAACCAAATAACCACACAGATTTGAGTGCACCTGCCCAGTCAGTGCAAGCATTTGGCAGTAGTTAATTGTGGAGCTCAACTCGATGAACAATACCAAAGAAAGGACATTTGGGTAGGCCACATAAACTACTCAAACTACCAGACCATCATTAAAACTAGCAGAGAAAGAAAAAAATAATAAATGAGAAAAAAAAAAGAACCACATAGGTAGTCTATTCATGTCCATTCAGTCATTCACAATAATTGACATAATATAATAATTTACCAAGTAATCATGTAATTTTTTATATATTTATAAAACATATATTTTAATGATTTTACATAATAGTAATTAAAAGTCATATTTTATGTTTTTATCACAAGGCATAGCAGAGCGAGCAGATCAATCCCAAGCTTTTTTAATTTCTAACTAATCTGATATTTTATAGTAGGTACCCTTTTTTACAAAGTTTGCTTTTAATACAGCTTTTAAATCGTTCAATGGGAAGTTTGTTGTAAAAGTGTATACTGACCCATGAACGAGTTGCCTACTCTGTGGCGATGTACGGCAAGGTTGTGTTTATTCCTGGTATTATATTATGAATATTGGCTTTTTTTTTTCATTTGATATATTTTTGTGTAGGTACATACAATAGGTTTTCAATAATATATTGTGGCTACAGTCAGAATATTTATTTCTCTGAATTTTTCTCGAAGGGAATCTCTTGGACCTAGGTTGTAAATGGCTCGAAAACTTTTCGGTAGAACAAAGATATCAATGTCCGCACAGGTTCCCCAGAGAAGAATCACATTCAAAAAATTCAAAATATTTTATTTCACATAAACCTACATGGGCGCTTATGAGACGTCAGAAGCTAGGTGCACGGTTTCAATTGGTCGTTTCCTATGGAGAAGAGCCGGCCGGAAAAACGGTTACTCTTTTAAAAATAATTGATTTTTACAATATTTTCAAATAACAGTGATATTAGGTATGGGAGGACAGTGTATGTAGGTCTTTCAACAAGTACTTAACAAAATAATTATGGTCAGCAAATATACAGTCCACTAAGCCTACAGCGTTCTCACATTCACAAAATAGAAAATAATCTATATTTAAAGATGAATAAATTATTAAAAATAAAAAAGTATTATAAACGAAATGACGTGATTGCTATTACAATTCTGAATAATTATCATGTTCACAAAAGCCACTAATAAAGATTTAAAGTTAAATTGTAGGTATATTATAATGTCAAATAATAGCGTGATTTAAATGTCAAGGAAGAATGTAAAAATATATATATAAGTCTATTAATTGCTCCCAAATTACCATGTTTGGTAATTTGGGAGCAATTAATAGACTTATACAATTTGCCATTAATGAGCTACCAGGGAAGCCACATGTGCAGGAGGAATTATTGCCAAACTTCCTTGTCTTCAACGTAGTCTTTAATTTTATAATATGCATTCTTGATAAGAACGCGTTTAATGTGGGTTTTGAACTTCCCATCGCTAAGTTCTATAACCGACTTAGGCAACTTGTTATAAAAGCGGATACTGTTTTTATAAGAAATGACTTGCTTGTTTTAGTTAATCTAAATTTGGGTATCAAAATTTAATGTCTAATTAGTGTATTTATATTATGGAAATCGCTTCTTATTTTGAAAAGTCCTAAGTTTTTGCGAACATACAAAATACTTTCTAAGATATAAAGAGAAGGCAGAGTCAGTATATCAATTTCTTTGAATTTGTTTCTAAGGGATTCGCGAGGACCCATTTTATAGATAGCGCGGATTGCTCTCTTTTGTAAGATGAAAATTGAATCTACGTCAGCTGCCGATCCCCACAGCAGAATGGCATAAGACATAATACTGTGGAAATAAGCAAAGTATACTAACCTAGCTGTGGCTATATCAGTCCATAAGACACAAGACTATGAAAATAACTAAAATAAACATTTCTGGCTGTATCTATGTGATATATATTTGTCTAGTTTTTTTAACGAACCCTTCCTGACATTTTTTCTATGTATGTGTGGGCCCCATTGTAATTTATTGTCAATAGTTATTCCAAGAAAAACTTGACTCAACAGGGCCCAACTCTATTCCCCATTAACTTGAACATTGGTAGTTAGCTGCCTGACATTTGGCGTGGAAAATTTAAGGAGATATTTTTTTATTCAGGAGAAGATTATTTACATTAAATTAAACCAATGCACAAGTTTAGAGAGTGCATCAGGAGTGCATCGTTAACTCGAGCTCCATACTCATAGAAACTTAGTCAAGAATTTTAAAAAAAATTATGTAATGTCTCTAGTTATATACCTACACCTCCCTTTACGTCATATTAACGTATGGATGGTATTATTAGCTCCACGCGTGAGAAAAAAAAAACGTGGGTGGAGGGCATAAAAATATTTTCACACCACCTGCTCGAAAATGTCAAATTATATGTCAAGCAACCTTAACCTAAAGTGAGTCATTAGTGGCCGGGGGCACAGCCGGTCAATAATGTTGTACTGGATTTCATTATGACCCGCTGGTCGATAATGTGATTTGAATTTGGAATCTCACATGCTCAGCAAAATTGGCAGTATAGTAGGTACTAACAAACACCCTTTGGTGCCAGAAAGAGGAAAGCTATTCTCGATACCTATACTACGCGTGGATGATATTCTCGATTTTAAAAAGAAAAAGGTATTAAAAAAATAAAAATAAATCTTTTTTAAATACAAGATTCTGAAGCATTGACGAGCAATACTCAAATAAATTCCAAATCAACATCTATAAACGTACCAAATAAAAACTTAACTTTATCTTTGCACATCTGGACTAATGTCTCAAATGTTACCATTAACTTCAATTAATATGTAAGTGCATATAACTAACTAGTTCTGTTATTCTTACTGTTTGTTTATTTGAAAAATACTTTGTTTTTAGTACTATGTCTATTATTTTCTCACAGTAGGTGTAAAAAGTAGAGTATCCTCTGGGCTAAAGGTGTCTTTGCCTTGGGCTAGCTTGAATCCCTCGCTGCATTCAGGATTCTTGTATTAACTCCCTCGCTTCGCTCGTGAGTTAAACTCTTAACTCCCTCGCTGCGTTCGGGAGTTAAATCCCGAATCCTTCATTGCGCTCGAGATTCAATATGACGCCCGTGACATAAGACACAACTTTAGCCCCTCGGTGCATAATCTACTATTAACCCTCTGTAACCAATTGGGTGTGGACACTGAAGGGAATACAAACTTAAAAAAAAAAAAGAAAAGATGATTTTAACGTGTAGTCAGTATGGTTGCGGCACCTTAATAAGGACACGTTGGAAAATTTCTTTGGCGCAGTGAGAAGCCAAGGGTGTCGCAATACTATCCCCACCTGTGATCAGTTGGAATCTGCTTTCGTCACACTTTTTATAAATAATTTAAGCAGTGTCCACACCCGCGGTAACTGCGAAGGAGGCTTTTGCCACGGAAATATTATCATACAGTATTCCAACTTCATACAAACGGACGAAGCGCGAGCTATGCCTACGCGCCTCGATCTCGGCATACGCTCGACATGGCAGACCCAGACAGTCGCGACTGTGCCGCAGTGACGAACGGACGGTGTGTTGTTTTTTTTAATATAACCGCTCGAATTTTTCACTAAAAATAAGATATTTAATGTGGCGAGTAGGATATATTGTGCTGTTTTTGGTTGCATGAATTCGTCAATAACGCATCCAGAGATAACTTTTTTTAGATTACCTGGAAACTGAAAGGTAAGACTATAAAATAATTTTACTTACTAGTAGGTAGGTACATAATGTGTGTATTTTTAATGGATAAGTATTTCCTTTTATCTCCCGAAAAAAAGATGTCTGGATTAATAAATAAAGTGAACAAAGGAAAGTGAGTTCATGAACCATGATACGCTAGGTACGCTTGTGTTAAAACCTCGGGGCATGTGTGTTTTGTTATGTTAGTTTGTATAATTCAAAGTAAAGACGTGGTAGGTATTTTATTATTAATAATAGTGGTTTATTGTACTCTGTGTATGAACAATATCAGAAAAAATAAATTTGACCGTCTGTCTGTCACTGGATAGTTGAAATTTTCTCAGATTAAACACAAAGTAGGCAAATGTAATTAAAATTCTGCAGGCAGCCCTGTCGCATGTTTACGTGCCGCTTGGCTGTAGGCATTTATTTCAAAGATACGGCCGAGTTACAATTTACAATACTGTATAGATAATATTACAGTACTTTTGCGATGCATTGCACTCTCTCATCATCAACGAAAATGCGAAAGCAACGTCGACCTGCTCCTCATTCGATTTTTCTAAGATTTTTAACTTTAATTTTACCTCACTGGAAGTAAATGAAAGGGATCCCCGGATTATTGCTTCAATCCAATATATGAGCGGATACTCGTATTTCTAGAAAAAAAAACAAATTCCAAAATTTATTTTTGTAAATTTTTGTATGTTCGAAAAAATCTACATCTTTTTAGTAAAATAAGTGACATGCATCATTTGAACACAAGAAATAGGAACAAATTAAATCAACCACGTTTCAGATTGTCTAAAGTACACACTTCTTTTATGGGGTACTGTGTAAAATGTTATAATAAAATACCACTCGAAATTCTTCAACTAAATGAGAAGAAACTTGCATTAAACGCACACTATGTAGACAAGCATACTATAAGTTGGATTATTATAGGTATCGTAGATAAAAATGCTTGGCTTAATGCTGGTCCTGCTCCAAAGATACCTGCGCTAAATAGTAAAAAAAAAAAAATTGTAAGAGTTGCTTCCCCTTTTTTATTTTATCTGACTTATTTATTTATTTAAACAAAAAAAAATAAACATCAGGGGTCGTAAAGTCTCAGTGACTGTCTGTGTCAGTCTGGCAGTATCATCACAGCGTTAATGTTTCCCATTGTTTGTCTTATTTGTTTTAGTATATTCGTGTATTTATGTATATTTATTTTGCACCTACCAATGTTTGTCTCTGCATCACCCAAAGGTTGACTGGTAGAAAATGCCTATGGCATTAAGTCCGCCTCTGTACATTTCTGTGCTTGAAGTATTAATACCAACTAATTAAAATAAATAAATAATATCGGACATTTTGATAATACAATAAATACTTATCGGTTTTTTACGAAACTTGTTATTAGATAGAATCGATAAGCGACATTCTGTACTGCTACATCCCTAAATCAGATGCGAGGAAGTCATAAATGGCTGGCAGCCCACGCCATTGTCACAATATCAAGACAGCAGATCGAGAATAGTGCTGTACCATAATATAATTTGTTTTTTTTTTTTGTCTGCTAATTTCTGCTTTTACATTGATAAACTCTGTAAATGCCGTGAAATGACTACTACAGTGAGAATTAGTAGAATTAGTGCGAGGTTAAATAAAATTTCAATGTCATGAGTAGTGTTTAGTCGAAAATTACAGACAAAAATGTTACAATAATATTGTTTATCGATAAAATGTTGGAATCCCTATTATTTTTGTAGGTATTTGCGGTGAAATTGTGGCCTGGCGTGGAGGGCAGCTCTGGCGTTCAAAAGGTTAAACAATAAACAATATTCGAACAGATAAATGTACCTACTAATAAAGAAGCATTATAAATGATTGTTCTATTCAATTAATCGTCTTTAAGTATCAACTATTTTGGACTTCTTTTCATGCACTGGGCCGAAACTGCGTTAATAATCGCATTGACTACATTTTATCACTGACTGCCTCGTTGGTCTAGTGGTCGCAAGCGCTACTGCTGAGCATGAGGTCCTGGTTCGATTCCTGAGTCGGGCAAAGTGTTATTGGGTTCTTTCTATTTGGAATTTCTCAGTAGCAGCCCGGAGTCTGGATTTGTGCCCGGTTGTTGGCAATAGGCTGGCCCCCTATTACATGGGACTTAAAACATAACTGGCGAAATGTGGGTGTATTATAGATACACCTCAGCCTAACATTTCGGGGAATACAGACGTGATGTTATGTTATGTTGTGTAATGTAAAAAAAAATAGGCTCATCGCTTTAGATTTTGAAATAATATTTGTTGTAACAGAAAAAGATCTGGCCTTCCACGTAGTGTTCGTACTAAAAAGGTGGCCAAAGCAGTAAGGGAA
This sequence comes from Xanthia togata, assembly GCA_963853775.1. Classification (NCBI taxonomy): domain Eukaryota; kingdom Metazoa; phylum Arthropoda; class Insecta; order Lepidoptera; family Noctuidae; genus Xanthia; species Xanthia togata. Next base: position 3,194,001 of record OY970817.1, on the reverse strand, counting down.
AGAATTCGAAGAAATCCTGTCCAAAAGCAAAAGATTTTATCTCGGGAGATGAATATAGCACCCAGAACCATGTCGCGTACCGTAAAACGGGGTGAATAGAGAAAAATCTTGAGATAATTTCTAACTTTTTTTTATGGCAAACTCGATATCCCCAATAAAAAACCCGCAATTTTAATAATTTGGTGGTGTAATTTTTCTTAGTCTGGCAACTTTTTATTTGTGGTAACATCGCTAAAAACGTCAAAACTCAATGTCAAAGTTGACAACAAAACAAGTCGTTAAGTACGAGTGAGTTTGAACCTCCCTAGTTCGGTTTTTTTTGGTCATAATAGTTTAAAGTTATCTTCAAATTACGGTCAGTGCTGTTATAAATATATTGTGCTATAATTATTAAGGTAAGAATATGTATTATTATATAAAATTGTTCTTATTTCGTAAGCCTTGTTTTCTTTAATTTTTCGAGGTGAATAGATACACGAAAGAGGTGAATAGACACGCCTGAGGGGTTAATAGGCAGTTAGGCACGCAAATATGGTTAATAGACACAGCAAAGGGGTGATTAGTTACGAAAGAGGGGTGATTAGCCATGATTATGTCAGGGCTGCCACAAAGTTTGTAATGGTTATCTACAGTTCAAATTTCACTTTTAGTTACATAAAGCGTTTTTAATGTTCTTGATTATTTTTTAACCCATTCAATATTCATTCTTAAATGAAAAATATAAACAAAATATATAAGGTATTTCATTTATTTTGTTAATATTTACATTGTTTTATTTCTCAGATACAATTATGCCTCGAAACTATAAGCCTGATCCACGGGGTAAGCAGTGTCGCAAATATGACCCTAATACAATTAAACAAGCTTTGCAAGAGTTTCAAATAACTCCAGTGTTCATTAGCCTCTATTGCAGAAAAATATAACATAAACAAATCAGTGCTATACCGACATAATAGGAAAACTATGAAAACACAAGGTGGTCAGAATGCTTTAGATGAAGACACAGAACGCCACATCGTAAATTATTTAAATATTTGCGGCAATTGGGGTTATCCATTAGACACTTATCTTAAAAAAATATTTAGGGAAACTACAATGAGGCAGCCCTACGAAATTTTTCTAATCACCCCTCAGGTGTGTTTATTGTCCCCTGATGGGTGGTAATTAGAAATCACGTATATTTTGTGTCTTTTCTTATTAACTACAAACATATCCGAATAGAAACAAATATATTTCAATAGTTTGGCCTGAGACTCAAAGAATACATGCTTTAAAAAATGGGTAGGTATCAATTCTGCAACGTTACGAAAATCGTTACCAAAGTTCGAAGACCTATCTATTCACCCCATTTTACGGTATTTTAAAAGATGACTTTGGACTTGCAGCCTATAAGAGAAGCACTGGTAATTTTTTAACTGATAGTTTAAAAAAGAATAGGGTGGTAAAATCGAAACAACTGCTGAATCGGTACGCAAACTGCGTAGACTCGGACCACGCAGTCTTGGCTGGAAGTGAACGTTTCGGACTTCATCAGAGCTGAAGACTGGCCGTCGTCTAGTCCCGATCTTAATCCGCTGGATTATGATTTATGGTCAGTTTTAGAGAGTACGGCTTGCTCTAAACGCCATGATAATTTGGAGTCCCTAAAACAATCCATACGATTGGCAGTGAAGAATTTTCCCATGGAAAGAGTGCGTGCTTCTATTGATAACTGGCCTCAACGTTTAAAGGACTGTATTGCAGCCAATGGAGACCACTTCGAATAAGCTTTTTATATTTTAAATTGTTTTATATTTATGTATTAAACTAACACACTGTAAAAGTAATAAATATTATTTGCAATAAAAATGTTTTTTTCTTCGTGACAATATTTATGGCAAGACAGTTTTTAAGAGAATAACCGTGTTTATTGTACGCTCTTCTCCATAGGAAACGATCAATTAAAACCGTGCACCTAAATTCTCACGTTTCATAAATGCCCATGTCGGTTTGAAATGAAATATTTTGATTCATTGAGTTTATAATATACTCGTAGTGTATAATATTGGTTACTAGCTAATACCCAGCATGCATTGCAGTGCCAATTTTGCGAGACTAACGTATGGCAATTGATTTTTATATAGAGATGGCATCCTCGAACATTTTCGGAGATGGGGACACCTCTCCAGACTTCCACGACATCTTAAAGGATGAGGAGGAGGACGAGGATTTCGTGGAAGTGGACCCCGAACTATATGAGTTGGAGTACATAGACCTAGAGGACCAGTCCCTCTTCGAGGCGGAGGAGGCTTCCGATGCCGAGGAGGACTCCGAGGCCGAGGTAACACTCGACGCCGACCAATGCGAGGTAAATATGTACTCATATTATAAATGAAAATAATAATCAACGATTTTTCTTTTTTGTAGCAAACTGAATTAATATATGGATTAATATAATTATGTATGGAAGTGTGACACTCACACATGCGCGTGCTGTGCTCACTTGCTTGTGAGATGATTTTTTAATGGGCACGGCCAACGCGAGCTCTTTATGAATTATGGTTGTTGACTGTTCACGCACCAAGCGCGTGATCATGCGGACTGACGTCACCGGCGGCTGAGGCGCGGGCGCGGGGTAGACGACGTGGGCACGGCGGCGAGCGGTGTGCCGCGGCAGCGGGTGGCAATTCACGATCGCACGGCTAAGACAACACTCGCGTCCCCTTTTAGCAACGTCACTGTACCGCTACCTATTTTTCGCCTTTTCATAAATACAATTTAAATAGTATACAGTCCACGCTTTTATTAATCTCCCTGAGCTCCTGAACATGGTCCTTCTACCGGGAAACATCCAGGAGTAAACAAGAAAAAGCAAGAATAAGCAGTCATCAAGTGAACCGTTGAAGAGGATTTGAATGTCAACCGTCTTCGATCAGCAAAATCACCGTTGCAGCTGAAGAAGTCAATGAGTGAAACGGTTAAGGGCCTCTGTGAGTTCGTTCCAATTAATTACTCTTTCCCATATATCCATTTCACAAATAGTGTGTTTTTTAAATCAATTTCTGTTCCAACTATCGCTTACTTCGCCTTTATTTGAGATAGACAATTGGTTGCTAGCATTCTATCTGTTTCAAGCAGTGTTTAAGTAATTCGCAATCGCTGTATCGCGCGTGGTTTACCCAGCTACTTAGTTGTTTATACAACGCGATTAGTCAGTGCGCCTTACCGGCCGTCCGTTATTTTTTCGTACGGTGACTCACATCCTTTGTTCTCGCATCAGCTGTGCTTGCTACCGACCTAACTGTTTTTTTATGCAACTTAACTGGTAATTGGTCAGCTGGCTGTTCTTTTGAATTGATTTATTAGTAAATTTGCTACTTGATTTTGAACGTTTTTGCTTTAAAATAAACTGTTACTTTTGCTTCGAATTAATTTCAAGTCTTAAAGGTTTTTAAAGTCTTTTTAATTCTCAAATTTAAGTGCAATATGGATATCGATAAATTAGTAAAACAGCGGAGTGGCATTAAAGCAAAGCTCACCAACTTTGAAAAGTACATTACTGCACTTTCGTCTTCAAAGCTCATATCCGAACTACAACGGATTGATTTAGAAGGCCGCTTGAGCAAATTTGAAGCTTTGTACGATGTGTTTGATGCATTACAGATGGAAATCGAGTTAGCGTCGGTGGCCCCCGAAGACGAGTACGTGGAACGAAATCAGATTGAAGAACGGTACCACTCGTTGATCGCCAAGGCGCGCAGGCAGCTCCAGACTAGCTGCGCTGAGCGTGAGGGTTCGGAGACGGGCACTATAATGGACTCGAAACCAGGTGCATCGTTTAAAAATAGCTTTGTTCGCTTACCGAAAATTGATTTACCGCAATTTGACGGTAGATACCAGTACTGGCTAGAATTTAGGGATACTTTCATTTCGTTAATTCATAACAACGATTGTATCGATGGCGTTAATAAGTTTCACTATCTCCGTGCATCCCTTAAGGATCGTGCGTCGGAAATAATCAAGAACATTGATTTTAAGGGTGAAAATTATGTGTTGGCTTGGGACTTATTGTGTGATCGCTACAACAACAACCGCCTTTTAATTAATAATCATGTGCAGGCTCTTGTTGATGAAGAACCCATGACGAATGAATCATCGTCTTCTTTGCGACGTCTTATAGATGTCATAAATAAAAATATACGGGCACTTAAGACCTTAAAGGAGCCGACAGAGTATTGGGATACTCTTATAATATTTATGATGTCTAGAAAATTAGATTTAAATACAAACCAAAAATGGGAAGAGTACCGCAATGTATTGTCGGAAGCTCCTACTTTGTCAAATTTAATTTCATTTATTAGTGGTAGGGCTGATCTCTTAGAAACGCTAGAGGTAAATCAAAGTAAGTTAAGCACTAGTGGGAATAATAGACAAAAAAGTTTTGTCACTTCAAGTTCCAAAGAAAATAAGAATACCCACAAAGAAAAAATGAATAGTAACTTAGAAAATAAAAAATCACATAGTAACAAGTTACAAAACAAATTAACATGTCCTCTATGTTCTAACGATCATCTTTTATATACATGTGATTTATTTAAAGGTTTACCTACTGAATCACGAATACAAAAGGCTAAGGAATTACAGGTGTGTCTAAATTGTTTGCGCTCGAGTCATGTAACCAAGAAATGTCGATTAGCTGGTTGTAAATATTGCAAATCCAGGCACAATACTCTCTTGCATGTTGAACCGACTGAGCACCCTTATCAAGACCCCATGCCTTCAGCTTCAAATAGTGTCGCCTTACCAATCGATACTTCAAATAGTGTCGTCTTACCAATCGATATTTCAAATAGTGTCGTCTTACCAGCTGATACTATACACCATACTAGTACACCCAATGTATTGTTGTCCACAGCTATTGTGAAGGTGGTGAGCAACAACGGTGAAAGAGTCAACGCTCGAGTCCGGCTCGAAGGACCATGTTCAGGAGCTCAGGGAGATTAATAAAAGCGTGGACTGTATACTATTTAAATTGTATTTATGAAAAGGCGAAAAATAGGTAGCGGTACAGTGATGTTGCTAAAAGGGGACGCGAGTGTTGTCTTAGCCGTGCGATCGTGAATTGCCACCCGCTGCCGCGGCACACCGCTCGCCGCCGTGCCCACGTCGTCTACCCCGCGCCCGCGCCTCAGCCGCCGGTGACGTCAGTCCGCATGATCACGCGCTTGGTGCGTGAACATTGACAAGTAGAAATTTCGTACTCATATTTTGGTTTAGAAAATTTATTTATTGGTATATGAAGTTAGGATTAACTTTCCACAAAAATACAGTATTGTGGAATAAGTAAAGTCAAACAATAATTTATACGAGGGCTGCTATTTATGTATCCGGAACTGGCCAGTTACAGAACAATATTAAAAAAGTAATTACACACATCAACACGGTCTAGGGATATTTTAAAAAAAGCGAATTACTATCAATGTGTTAATTATTTATATGACATGTATATATTTAAAAGATACGTTATTTAATATTCTACCATTTTTTAATAATGGTTAAGGTACTTAGATTAAAATTTCAGGATTTTATGGAAAAAAAATGAAGCATAGACGGAAACCGTATATGAATTAACTTTTAATTTGTGAGTAAAAAGTGAAAAAAATAGAAAAATCATTTAATTTGTGTTTATAAACTTGAATTTAGTAGTCTGAGAAAGCGCCCATGATGTTCATGACACATCGGCAACGATTCGGCATGCTCAGAACAAGGTTGTCAATGTCTTGCTGCGGAATATTGTCCCATGTCCTTCTGAGGTGCGCAAAAAGTTGATCTTCTGTAGCCAGATTTTCAGGAACTTCCTTCAGAGCTCTTCTTTGCAGCATATCCCACGCATGCTCAATGGGATTTAGATCTGGCGATTGAGCAGGCCAGTCTAAGGCCCTAACATTATGTGTATGTAACCAAGCTGCTACCGTTCTCGCCGTGTGTGCCCGGGCATTGTCGTGCATGAGCAGGAAATCTTGCCCCATTTGTGTTCTGTGGGGCAAGATTACGGGCCCCAGCACCTGTTGGACGTATCGTTCTGCCGTCATATTGCCCCGCACCCAAACGAGATCCGTCCGTCCTCCAAGACGAATTCCTGCCCAAACCATAATTGTTCCTCCTTGGTATGGGTGAACTTCCTGAGGGTTCTGGAGACGGCTCCATCGTCCAGGAACTCGCCAAACACGCGTCCTTCGTGAATCTGGATGGAAGCCGAACCTGGATTCATCCGTGAACAGCACATTGGACCATTGCTCACGGCCCCAGTCCACGTGGTTCCGAACCCATTCTAATCGTCGTCCACGATTGCCTCTCCGTAAAGGTGGGACCCGGAGTGGTCTACGAGAGCGTAGATTGCTTTCATGCAGTCGCCTTCTTACAGTTTGGTCACTCACAAGCACTTGGTGTTCCACTCGCAGCCTTTGGACCAATTGAGTCGCCGTTGCATTTGGTTAAGCTCGCGCAGTAATTTGCAAAAATCGGTCTTGTCTGGGGGTAGTGATGCGACTTGGCCCCCGGTGCCTCTCCGCTACTTCACCTGTGGCACGATAGCGTGTCCACAATCTTGAAATTACATTTTGATGGGTCCCTATGGCCTCAGCAACATTACGCTGAACAGATCCAGCTTCCAGCATTCCCACAGCTCGTAACATCTCCGCCCTCATCAAATGTCGGCGTTGCATGGCTACAATACCTCAATTTTAACTTTATCTTTCGTTTAAAAATGAAAAAAAAACTGTAACTAAACGTAATTCGTATTGTTTTCTAAATTTCGCACAAATGAAAATTCCCTCTCCTATACATCAAGACATTTTTATGCCACCGAAACAAAAGAATTTTCAAAAATTTTAATTTGGAATTAGTCTGAGATAAATTACAAACAAATCGGTGTATAAAAGATTCCAATGCGGCCAGTACTTTTCGAGTTATTTAATTGAGTATGAAATATCCCTAGACCGTGTTGATGTGTGTATAACATTTAAAAATGGAATTTTTTGGCTGATGTACACAATTTGTTTCATGTAGCTGTGATTTGTTTTTCTTTTGTGGCGTCATTTTGAAAATTGCGTGTCTTTATCACCATGGATTTGGACTCGTGAAAATCGTGCTATGATTTATTACGATTTTCGGCGAGGGCTAACTCAAAAACAGCGCATCTATCAACTCACTTCAACTTTTGGGGACGAAGCACCATGGGGAAAACTACTGTGTATCACTGGTTTAGTGAATTTAATCGTGGGCGGTCTGCTCACGGACGAATTTAAAGAAGGTCGCCCTAAATCGGTTGTTGCATACCTCAAAATATTGATGCTGTGCGGGAACTAATAACATATCGCGAGATAGAGGCGTCTCTGCAGGCCTACCATGACACACGCGACAATTACTCGCTTGAGTCCTACAAAAGTGCGCTTGTAAACTTTTGTTCTTATAAATATTTTTACAAGGAGTTCTTCTATATATCTATAAGACTTCTTTATAAGTTTATACATTCTTTTAGTTCAAATCCCCATTAAACATGCCTTTATAAGAGGCCCCTTCTTAATCAGGACACTTATAAATGTTTTATAATGCTTTTATTCTTTTATGTAATTATTTACAAGACAATTTTGCTAGCTGGGAGGACGTTGATATTAGCTGCGGCAAGAGTGTTTGCAACGACTCAGGCAGTGTGTGGACGTGCATTATCAAGCATAAGCAGAAATTAAACACCAAATTGGGTCCGCAAAGGAATGACAACATCACTTACAATCGTTCAGCGTAAATCTCTGTATTGCATCTGATCCAAATCATTTCGGTTCTTCCGCCGATGCAAATAAACCCGCCTATATCTTGACCACTGTAGTATGCATGGACTTCCTGGCATGAACGTTCTTGGCGTCCGTCCTCCAATACCGTGTACGTCTAGTATCTGGCCTCATACCGAAGCGAGAGAACATCATCGCGGTCATTGTACGATTTCGTGAGCAGTAATTTGTATGTAACGATGTTGTCTGCGTTTGGTGATGCGAGCTCGTTCTCCATGTCGGTCTGCCACGCTGCCAGTGATGTGGTAACGTGTCCAAAGTCGACTTAAAACTGCGCAGTGCCCGAGCGATTGCCACAGCACGTTGCCGGGAACCAGCTTCTAACATTCCCACGGCTCTGATCATTTCTTCTCGGCTCAAATGACGTTTTCTCTCCGTAATAAAGATCTTTTGTTGAATTACACTCTGAACTATGGCAGAAATTTTACTAATTTGGCCTCAAACCCGTTACAGGATTGTATTGGAATACGACTTTACTGAAGATTTTACTCTTTTGACCGAAATTCAAAAACTATTCCTATTTCAAATTAGGAAATTTACTAAAAAAAAATGGTGTAATAGTATCCTGTTTATCCTGTATTTAAGCTGATTATATCACTGCACACTGGCTCATCACCACGCTGAGCTTCTCGTGCAGGCACCGCCACACTTTCCACTGTTTCCCGCCATTTGTAGTGAACTGAAAGTTGACATTAGTGACAGCGACCTCACTGCTGACGTGCATGAGATAGTGTTTACATATCTACTAGCTGTCCGCTCCGGCTTCGCACGGGTAGCACTAAGTACTTATCTACGGCGCACCTACCTACCTACTCTACCTACATACCCTACCTGCCTAGTGCCTACCCCACCTACCTACCCCACCTACCTATCCTACCTACCTACCCTACCTACCTACCCACTCTACGTACCTACCTACATTCCTAGCCTTTTTTTTATAACTAGTTTATAAAGTATCCTATGTCCGCCTCCTGGTTCTAAGCTACCTCCCCACCAATTGTTAGCCAAATGGGTTCAGCTGTTCTTGAGTTATAAATAGTGTAACTAAAACGACTTTATTTTATATACAGGGTGTTTGGCAGAACGTTGAACATACGAAAATGGTGGATAGGTGGGGTCATCTGCTACTTACTCAGCCCTTAATTTATTTGGCCCTGGCCTCAAGGATATTTAAAAAAAAAAATGCTTTCTTCTAGTTTCACCACTTCCTTGACTTTAAAATGTATTATTTAATAAAAAATGGGTAAAACTGTTTTTTTTTATCTTTAATGTTGGCAGATTAATAATTAATGCTTTTCATGCGTCCATATAAATTGTAAAACAAGCTACTGTTAATATGACGCAGCATGGTGATAATTCTTAAACAAATAAATTTGTGATGTGTCTACAGTTCTACACGCATTGCCAGCTTTTAATAAGTGTATCAACTGCATCTATAAAATAATTTCAACGTACTCTCATACGAGTATATTTGTACAAGTTAGCATAAGTGAATATGAGGGAACAGGGCCTGCGAGGTATTTGAAGAAACTATTGCCGCCGTCTTACCGCAAGTCTGCCTCCGTAGAGTGCGATAGGGGCAGCTGCAGCTCAGACCGATTATATCACAAAAAAAATTGACAAGATCGACGTTTCGTATTCCCCTATTTTTCCTCGAAAACTGAGCCGATTAAATATTTTTTTACATTAAACTTTTAGGAAAGAGTATGTCTAGGTTCCTATCATTTTCTTTTATGTTAAAATGTTTCGAATTTGTCTGGTAGTAATAAAAATGGGCCATTTTTGTAATTTTTGGAGGGTCAAATTTTGTTTACCAAAACGTTGTTGAAAAAAGGAAATAACAGGGACATGTCTACAACAGACCTTGATTTTATGAAAACAAAAAGATTGCTATATGTATATATTAAATAAAGGAAATAAAAATAATATTTTTTTACTCAAGTATAAAGATAATGATTTACATTAAGGGAAAGTAGGGTGGCTAACTTCGCACAGAGGGAGCATTCGCACAGTCACTGTATCTACTAAATGCAATACGTTAGCGCGGTTATCTTTGTGTGCGTAACTCATACGCATCCTCTACCCGCGCGCCGCGGTGCGCGACGGGCAGTGCGGCCGCCGGCTTCGTGTACACAGTAGAAACGTATTTTCGCGCTACGTAAGTATTTTTGAGACACAACTTGAAACATTTTTATCTCTCGTAAATTTTGCTTAAATTGTATAGTTATTTGTTGTAGTTGATGATTATATGTGTTAGATTATTTATAATTATTAATTTTGGCATGACGTTTACTGTTTTTTTTTTATTTTGAATAAATTTGTTGTTAGTTTGGGTTGAGGTACCTTCATACACTAGTGTGTGAGGTAAGTTCGCATAGTGTACGAATGTACCCCTTGTGAGTTTCGATAATCTGTTAACAAAAAATATTTTATTTTCAGTCATGGCGCGAGTTTATAAGAAAAAAGGGACTAGGACGAGGGAGATAAATGAAGACACAATGGAAGCTGCTGTAAAGCAAGTTTTAGATAAAACTTTGTCCGTTAGGAAACCAGCAACGAAATACGGCGTTCAACCGTCGACTCTTCAAAGTCGCTTACTAAACTTCCGTAAAAAAGCTGCTTCGGCTTCTACAGCAAGAACTGCTAACATCTTCAATTTCGAAAAAGACCTTTCTGCGTATAATGTGCATTAACATTATACGTTATTGTTTTAGATATAAAATGTTGATTATGTAGTTAAGTTAGTTAGTTAGTTTGATTAAATAGGACTGTTAATTTTGATCTAAATTAGAGGTATTTATAAGTAATAATGTTGTTATTTTATAATATATCTATATATATTTTAATAAAGGTATATAATTTGTATAAATCTCTTTTTTTATTACTGCGTACGAAAGCTTCCCTACCATATACGAATGTACCCTACCCTATGTACGAAGCTACCCCACGAGTGGGGTGCATTCATACATTTCCCATCTTTTGGAAAAACTGCCGTTGCTCAGGTGTCTTGCATTGAATCTATATCGATGTTCACCATTATTGTAGCGAGATACCTAGGTAATGTAGCAGCTTCGTGATTATTTGAAATTACTGTTGGTTTTTTTTTAAGGCTCTGAGTAAAAATTGTACGAAACCACCCCATCTTCCTTGCAATCGTGGAAAAATTAATTCTAGATGTAAAGTAGACTTGCCTGATCTAGGTTTATGAGAACCTGTGTTTCAGGCCAGCATTTCACAAATTAACATTTAAAATGAAAATACAATATTTTCAATGGTTGTAAGAGTAGTTAATTGTGTAAGTATATTATTTATAACTAAATTATATTAGACTAAGTTTAAATAAAATAACGAATAATATTAAAGTAAATAAGGCTGAGAATAATATTAAGTTTATTTTAATATTTCTAGTAGTGTTTCCGCGTCCGTATAAATGAGTTTTGCCAAAAATTCTTATACTAATAAATTACACCTATTATAACTTAAGCTATAAATCTTTAGCAGTCTGTTGAACTGGTTATACAAGTAGGGTCCTAAGAATAAATGAAATCGTCTAGTGAAGGATCGTCTTCTCTTATCTGTAGGTACTGGCTTGAAATCAAGTACAGAGTGCTGAAATGAAACTACATTCAAAACAAATAATTGACGTACTGTTAGCACCTTGCATGGTGTACGTTACCCCAGCAGGAAAGTGTCTCCTAGAGTTTTAGGAGTGGAACGTTTAATTTGTGCCTTATCTGCTGTAAATGTGCCCCCACATAAAAAAATAGTGTCCCCTGTCGTTTTGGAAAAATGCGGAAAAAACGATTCCTGCTGGGGTAACGTTTTTCTAGCAGGAAAATTCTAAACGAATGATCGCAGAGAGAAAAATTGTGCATAGCCAGGGAGCTTATATGTGTGCCAAAATGTGCCCCCAAAAACAAAATCTGTGCCCCTTCAGGTTTTCGAGATATTGCATTTCCTGCTGGAGTAACGTTTTACAGAATCGTATATCTCTAAAACCATTGCATGTGCCCCTGTAGAAAAAACATACACGAGTAGCTCTTAATGTGTGCCCCTTAGTGCCCCAATTAGATTTAAGAAAATATTTACAGTTTAAGAGTTATCGCGGTTTTATGAAAACCCGAAATAACATCGCCGCGCCTAAATGAGACAAGGTATAAGTTCGCTGAAAACTGTATTCGGTCCTTCTTGACGCTAATAATAACCATACAAAGTTTTAAAACTTGTTCATGCATGCGTTTTTGAATAATCTTGCTAAAAGTCAAAACGATGGTGTCATAACTTTGACGGCAAAATACAAGGAACCGGCTCTATCCCAGATCTGTAAGAGTAAACCAAAAACTTGTGCCTTTAGTCAAAAATATGTGGTGAAAATATTCAACTTGTAATGTTTCGCATTAAGTAAATATTAACAAAAAACCAAAATATGTAAACAACGGCTGGTTATCCGACCAAATTCGAATGACTACTAAAAAGCGACGGATTCATACACACTAACCGGTTCACACGTGTTGTGCCTGAGTACACTGAAGTAGAAAAGTAATAAGTAATAAAATAAAGTTGTTATTGGATTATATTCTACTAGCTCTTTCTGTGACTTTACACATGATTAAGTACAATATAAATAGTAGCCTAAGTGCTATTCCAAGGTAAGCTATCTTCTCCATTCAAAATTTCATTAAAATACATCCAGTAATTTATGTGTGAACGAAAGCAATACATCCAGATATTTACCAGGTCTTTGACCCAAAATTTGATTGGTTCCGATGTTTACAAAAAATAAATTCATGAAATGTGTGATGAATACCTACTACGAAAAAGAGGTAGCTCTTTTTTGGGGTGATAATGTTGTTACGTTATTGGGATAAATATGTTTAAATAAAGCCAAATACCATCAGATAATTTGTGCACATTCGATGTTTACAGTTATATCTTTATGCGGTTTACTATACTAACACGCTTTATCTGAATCTATGTGTAAGCAAATTACCTACTCGTAAGAAAATTATTTATCTGTGATTTAAAATTTAATATTTTTTTACACAATATTATACGTATAATACTGATCTGTGATTTTTTTGTGATTATGCGAATTTACTAATTATATTTTTTGACTTAGATGAAAAACTGATCTGTGATTTAAATAATATTGACTACACAACTTGCAAATAATTTCTAATATTTATAGGTAGGAAATTTGATCTGTGATTTGATGCAATAATTACTTTAAGAATTAGAATCAAGGGAATAAAAATAATAATTTCCACATCAACAACCTGTTTCACAAGGTGCATTTAATATATTTTTTAATTAGCCCCCAAAACTTTTGAACGCGACTGTACTACAACAGCATAAGTGTAATACGTCCAATAAAGAAGGTCATCGATATGTATGAATCCGTCGCTTTTTAATAGTCATTCGAATTTGGTCGGATAACCAGCCGTTGTTTACATATTTTGGTTTTTTGTTAATATTTACTTAATGCGAAACATTCCAAGCTGAATATTTTCACCATATATTTTTGACTAAAGGCACAAGTTTTTGGTTTACTCTTACAGATCTGGGATAGAGCCGGTTCCTTGTATTTTGCCGTCAAAGTTATGACACCATCGTTTTGACTTTTAGCAAGATTATTCAAAAACGCATGCATGAACAAGTTTTAAAACTTTGTATGGTTATTATTAGCGTCAAAAAGGACCGAATACAGTTTTCAGTGAACCTAAAACTTGTCTCATTTAGGCGCGGAGATGTTTTTTCGGGTTTTCATAAAACCGCGACAACTTGAAAACTATAAATATTTTCTTAAATCTAATTGGGGCACTAAGGGGCACACATTAAGAGCTACTCGTGTATGTTTATTCTACAGGGGCACACGCAATGGTTTTAGAGATATACGATTCTGCAAAACGTTACTCCAGCAGGAAATGCAATATCTCGAAAACCTGAAGGGGCACAGATTTTATTTTTGGGGGCACATTTTGGCACACATATAAGCTCTCTGGCCATGCACAACTTTTCTCTCTGCGATCATTCGTTTAGAATTTTCCTGCTAGAAAAACGTTACCCCAGCAGGAATCGTTTTTTCCGTTTTTTTCCAAAACGACAGGGGGCACAATTTTTTTATGTGGGGGCACATTTACAGCAGATAAGGCACAAATTAAACGTTCCACTCATATAACTCTAGGAGACACTTTCCTGCTGGGGTAACGTACACCCTTGCATGCCATGTAAAGCTGGTGTGTAGGAAATCTGAATGGACGGAAAGTAGCGACCTTTAATTCTGCTCTTTGGGCGCGTTCTAGGTGCAGTAAAAGTGATTTAGCGGCACCTCCCCAGGAAGTTATGCAGAAGGTATTAATAGATTGACACAAAGCTAAATAAACCTGTTTAATTAAATTGAAGTCGGCTATGTTACGTAAATTCTTAAAAATATATATTAGTTTACGCACTCTGGGGCATAATAATTCGAGATGTTTGCGAAAAAAAAAATTACTGACTTTCTTTGTGAATGACGTCACAATCGTAGAAAAATTCGACAAAACGAGAAAAAGAGCGTTCTCGCGCTTGTCATGTTAGCCCTGCAGAACCGGAATAGAGCTCGCTCACTGCCGCAAATGGCCGGTCGCGGCCCTCTCATTCCCAGCGAGCGTTAGGTACACTCCCGTAATTGTATTGCTAATAATTTTCATGAAACATTAATATGATTTCTTAATTTAGTTGTTGAATAAAAAGTTTGATGGGTAATTTTAAGGCTGGAATTTGATTTTATTACCAGACTGATGTTGAATTTAATAGTAGATTTTACAACAAGTGCACAAAACGAACCATTTTCGTCTCGGGCTGATAGGAATGTCGAGGATAAAATGGTTTTGTGGACGAGTTATAAACTGCTTTTCACTTCGATTGCGAGGAAATAAAACAGGATAGTAGTATAACGTAATATTTTTAAAATTAAAATTCAAAGTAAAATGAGTACAGTTTCGAATACTGCAGGATTTTTTTTTGTTTGTCTTAAAAAACACAAGCAAATAAAGTAAATATTATAAAATAACAAATTCTATCTATGAACTTCTTATTGTGTTTGGCTGTATGGCTCATTTTATAGATACATTTATGAGTAGATACGTTAATGCACTTGTGCACAAAAATCGATTTTGTGCAGCTTATATCCTGCACAAATAAGCACTTTCAGAGCATGAGAAGTGAAAAATATATAAAGTAGCCCACTTACAACATTAGTCGCTGAGGAGTCATATTAATTTACGTTTGTGTTGACCCTGGTTTTTTTTATATTCTGTTGGAATAGTAAAGATGATGAATTAATATAATAGAAGCTGTTCTATTAACTCGTTGCCTACTTACAAAAAAATACGTTAGGTTGCAGGTGCTAAAGAAAACTTGTTGCTGCACTCATAATTTCCCTTTATTTTTTAAGTGAAAACTGCTTCAGGCGCGTTGAATGAGCGACTTTTGGTAGGGGATAAACTTATGGGTTCGCGTCACCGACATGCTCGCGCAGTCGCGGCGTGCTGTATAGGCACCCGCCTATAAAGCGCATGTAGGCAGCAATGTCGAATGAGCAGCGGGATGCCGTGAGCATCGACGAATGAGCACTATCTTTTTTTTCAGTATAACGAGCCGGCGGCATCGGCGGTCACCGTCACTGCGATGTGGAACGAGAATTTGGACCCGATACCCGCGACGTGAGTAATAAAATAGCAAATAAATAATGTGTTGTTTGGATTTCTGTATAACATTCTTATTTTTCAGTTTTAGTAAGAACTAGTTTTTTATTTTTTATTTGATTACAATAGCCTAATAGGCTGTTCATCAATTTAACTCAAATTTAATATTTTATGATATATATATTTATGTATATAATATGTAATAACTAAGAATAGTGTTGCACTTTTTCACAATTTCGTAGGGTCTGATATTGATGAAAACACTTTGTTCTTATGTTTCATGTAAAGCACAGTATTGTTACTATTATTCATTCGATACGAGTATTTATACACTACACTAACTCAAATGGTTTAGTTCGCTTCTATATAATGAAACGCATGGATGACTTTTGAATGAATAAAATACATACCTACACAATAATACTGGCAGAGTCAATGATGTATTAAAAGAGGTAGATACGGGACTTAGTCAAAGCGCCTGGTCCTACTCAACTACGGGATTGCCCGTAGTTGAGTAGGACCAGCACTCCGCGCACGGAACATCGTAGATCACAGCTCAATAATTTCAGTTTTTTTGTAATAAATACGCATCAAAATGACTTCTTGTGCAGCTAAACAGTGCTTTAATAATGCAAGAAAGAAAAATAAGACACATGGGATTACCTACCAATCGTAAGTACAGCCAAAAATGTTAATTTGTTGAAAATTACAATAATATTTTGACGTTTGCTTCGCCATATTTGTGAGAGCGAGATAGATATAAAAAAAGCGTGAAAGACACGATACGCACACAATGCGCGAGGTGCTAACGCGATTTCGCTCACACGTTAGCATCGTCTCCTATCTCTATCCTCGTCTATCGGTAACTGTAGCTTTGCGACTGTGAGATGACACTGATCACAGATGTGTGGGTTTCGGTGCATGTAGTCGTGCGCCGAGCCCAAGTTTACTGATTGCGATGTTAGCGAGTAACATATCTTCCTCCTTTTAATACATCAATGGGCAGTCCATTTTCAATTTTTTTTATTACATCGTTTACAAGTGGCCAGTTCTAAAAACTTTCAGTGTCGCCCTCGTAATAGACCAGACATAACCCTACAGGATTAATTAAGAAAAACCACTAACCTTATAAACATTCCAGTCCCCAACACCCATAACCTACAAAAACAATCGATGAAAAAAGCAAATACGCTGAGCTTATAGAAGAACTTACAAGAATCTGGAGGCAAGAAAAAGTTTTTGTTGTTCCTGTAGTTATCTCCACGAAAGGTGTTATTCCCAACCATCTCCGTAGCCTGAAATTAATAAAGCTAGAAGAACCCCTTTACATCTATCTGCAGAAAGCAGCCACACATGCAGAATCGTTAGGAAAATGCAGTTAGACGAAAGTACACCCTCATCTTAAATACACACCACACGCTGCATTTACTTGGCTTTGGCCCGTAAATGTAGCTAAAACCAGCCTAAGAGCTGAGAAAAATAACACTCCCGATAATATAAATTATAGGTAATTTTATTGCAGTACATGTGCCCCTTTCGGATCGGACAGGGTTTTTTTTACATATTGTATGTATAATAAATGAGGAACTCGTGGCTAAGTAATAACAGCCGCACGGGTCGATCGATCAGGTTAAGCTACACTTGTCGGAGTTGGTCCATGGATCATGGATGGGTGACCATCATTACATATCGAGATTCCTCCGTGCTTCGGAAATGTTGTGTATGCCATTGGTCCCGCCCGGATGTCATTCTTGGATCTTTTGACAGTCGTTACGGGTAGTCAGAAGCCCGAAAGTCTGACGGCCAGTCTTACCAAGTGGTATCATATTACCCAGTTACTGAGTTGTGGAGGTCAGATTGGCAGTCGCTCCATGTAAAATACTAGTATTCAGCTGCATCCGGTTAGTCTGGAAGCCGACACCAACATAGTTGGTAAAAGGCTAGGCAGATTGACTCACAGTATAATTAATGAAAACCTTTTATTTGATAGGTCAAGATCACCAGCCCCTCTCACGTCTGCTGCTGTTGGCTTAAGCTCGCCGCCCGTTCTCCTGCCGTAAGTGTTAAAACTTGTATTCATTAGTCTCGTACCCTTTCTTCGCGATTTACCCGTAATGATATTTACTATGTTTTATCTTAGGTACGATGTCGTCGTCGAGGGGGGCCGTGACATCGCCATGGAGGAGGAGCACGTCTTCCACCTCGCTGATGAACATCAGCTGTTCCAGCAGGTGGAAGAAGGTGCGGCAGAGCAGCCGCAGCAGCAGCGTCGTCCGCGGCGCGGCGGCGCAGCGCAGCGCGGCGGGGCAGCGCAGCGTGGCAGAGCACGCACACGTGGGGCACGGGGCCAGGGCCCGAGGGGTGGCTCCCAGTGGGTGAGAGGAGACAGGTTGGTGGAGGTGAATGTGAACGACGACGATGTGCCTGCGGAATTGAGAGAGATGGTCATGCGAGTGGTGAGAGCGAGAGAAGCAGCGAGAGTGCGGGCGACAGATAGAGCAAGAAGAGTGCGACAAGAGAACGAGGAAGAATGGATAGATGCGGATGACGGCGAGGTCGAGTCCTTCTTTGCTGCGGAAGGAACATCCAACCGCTTTGACTGGTCCCCCATGGGTACCTTTCAAGGTGAGCGGGAGCAATTTCTTCCGGAGCAAACTGGGGCGGTTGTCGCATCTGAAGATGCATACGGGGCGTTCAGGCAGTATTGGGACGACGAAATCTTGACGCACATCGTCACTGAGACGAACCGTTATGCCGCACAGCTATCGGGTGCGTCCGCTCGGTTCGCCCGAGATTGGTATGACACGAATGTGCACGAAATTTTGATACTGTTTTCCTTCTGGATGATGCTCGGAATCATCCGGTTGCCCTCTATAAAATCTTGTTTTACCCTAAATCCTTTATTGCAAACCAACATCTTTAGAAAGATGTTTTCCCGTAACCGCTACGAAAGTCTTTGCCGCGCGTTTCATTTAGTTGACAACAGTAGCAGACCGACCGACTTGACAAACCGTTTATTCAGCTTAGGTCCGATCGTTGATCATTTAAATTCACGGTTTCAGGCAGCCTACATCCCATCCCGTAACATCAGTATTGACGAATCCTTGACTTTGTGGAAAGGAAACCTATCCTTCCGCCAATATATCAAGACCAAGGCAGCGCAGTATGGAATCAAAACCTACGAGCTTTGCGAGTCCTCAACTGGCTACCTTTGGTCCTTTTTCGTGTACCTCGGTGCTAGCAGTTCTCATGACCCCAGTCTTCCACCCACTGTTCAGAAGAGTACTTCTAGCGTTCTCCAGCTCGTACGTCCACTCCTTGATAAAGGTTATACGCTTTTTATGGATAACTGGTTTAACAGCCCCCTATTGGCCAGATTTCTGAAGACACGTAAAACCGACTGTGTAGGTACCTTGCGTGCTAACCGCAGCAATGTGCCTCCACTCGTGTCGCTGTGTAAGCTGAAAGATGGTCAATTTGTAGCTCGTCATTCCGGCGATGTGGTGGTCTTGGCCTTCCAGGACAGGAAGCGTAAGGTAGCCACCATCAGTACCTACCACGGCGATTCACAAGGCCAGATGGAGGCGAAACCATATCGCCCAGCTCAATACAAACCTCAAGTAGTTTTAGATTACAATAAGGGTATGGGAGGCATTGATCGTAAAGATCAAATGCTGGAACCATACCTCCTGGAAAGGAAAAGAGGAGCTAAATGGTACAAAAAATTCTTTAAACGCTTGCTCAACTGCTCCATCCTAAATGCCCGCATCCTGTTGCAGAGTACGTCCACTGACCCGAAAGAGCACATGGTGTTTCGATTGGAGTTGGTGGATCAAATTCTGCAGCAACACCACCAACTTGTCCCTAAAGCCAAACCCCCCCTTCCCGGTCCTAGCAGTTTGAGCCGTCAATTGCCTCGGTTGCAACATTTGCCCCATAAGACAGACCGACTCACAAGCAACCCTAACCATCATTCGCGCCGGCGTTGTACTTGGTGTGCCCGGCAGCAGGTACATCGACGTACAATGTACGTGTGCTCTGCTTGTGAGGTCCCCCTTTGCCTAACACCCTGTTTCGAGTTGTACCATAAGTAACTCTTTGAATTTCCAGCGTGACAGACAGACAGTGACGACAATAGCAGCTTATTTAGTTTTTATTTATTTATATAGTTATAAGTAGTATAGCTTGGTGGACATACAGACTGACTGACTTAGGAGCCAGTTTCCATAGAAGAGTATACCTTTACCATAAAGTCTAACCGACAGACAATGACAGACAATTAGTAGAGCCATCCTTTTCTCGGACTCATACAATACAATCTTTTCTGTCTGAGCGCCATGTTTGTGTGTGATGTATGCTAGGCTGGGGGTCACCGGGTCACAACTGCAGCTAACTGCGGGCTTGACAGAGATTCTTTTTTTTTGTTTTTTTTTTTTTTCAAGTTAAACACTGTATCCTGTTACCACATTATACTATGGCAATTTTGCTGGCATTTTTATCAAGATTTGAATGTGTAATAAATGAATACCTTTGTACTTTATATTCCTTATAGCCTTTTTCCATGTATTTCTCTGTGTGTAGCCTCTTGCAGTTCAGCTGGCAGTTGCAATAAATGAGCATTATATTGCATCCTTTGTACTTTACATTTCTATTTTGTATAGCCTCTTGCAGACAGTTGTAATAAATAAGCATTATATTGTACCCTTTGAACTTTACCTTTCTATTATGTATAGCCTCTTGCAGGCAGTTGTAATAAATAAGCATTATATTGTACCCTTTGTACTTTACCTTTCTATTTTGTATAGCTTTTGTAAGTACACCTCTGCCTACCCCTCCCGGGAATACAGGCGTGATGTTATGTGATGGTCTCGAACCTTCACTGTATTTTATTTGTATTATTTTTGGAAATTTTAGGGAAAAGAAGTTAAAAAACTTTTTTAAGAATATCGTTTATTATTTTTTTTAAACACAGTAAAATACATTTTTATAATAAATTATATAAAATAATGTCAAAAAATTGTTTTATTATTTTCCTTACTGAAATACTTTCCCTACACCACACTTATCGATGTTTTTGTAGTAGTAGTGTGTCCCATCACTACCGCATTCCATACATTTTTTTAGGTACCTATGCTTAGAGGTTGATATCTTTGTTTTTTTCTATGAAAATGAGTAAGTATTTATAGTAAAATATAGGAAAATATAGTTAGTTCTTGGGTAGGTTTGACTAATATTTTAGCTCTAATACCTAAAATACCATGTCAAATTACATTAGTTCCCTCTTCAAGGAAATCTTATTTTTATTCAAGAGGAACAACAAACAGCTACAATTTAAAACATAGAAACATATTATTATATACTTAGACAATATTGCAGCCCACAACGCTGTTCACAGATTAACGATAGGATACAATACATTGAAAATAATCGCTAGGGTTATAAATACAAAATTAAACATTAATGCTTAAGATGTATACAATACACTATGTAATGAAAATAAAATATGTTTGCATATAATACTCAAGAAACGTGTAGGTACGTTACCCCAGCAGGAAAGTGTCTCCTAGAGTTATATGAGTGGAACTTTTAATTGGTGCCTTAGCTGCTGTAAATGTGCCCCCACATAAAAATGTGTGCCCCCTGTCGTTTTGGAAAAAAACGGAAAAAACGATTCCTGCTGGGGTAACGTTTTTCTAGCAGGAAAATTCTAAACGAATGATCGGAGAGAGAAAAATTGTGCATGGCCAGAGAGCTTATATGTGTGCCAAAATGTGCCCCCAAAAATAAAATCTGTGCCCCTTCAGGTTTTCGAGATATTGCATTTCCTGCTGGAGTAACGTTTTGCAGAATCGTATATCTCTAAAACCATTGCATGTGCCCCTGTAGAATAAACATACACGAGTAGCTCTTAATGTGTGCCCCTTAGTGCCCCAATTAGATTTAAGAAAATATTTATAGTTTTCAAGTTATCGCGGTTTTATGAAAACCCGAAAAAACATCGCAGCGCCTAAATGAGACAAGTTATAAGTTCGCTGAAAACTGTATTCGGTCCTTCTTGACGCTAATAATAACCATACAAAGTTTCAAAACTGTTCATGCATGCGTTTTTGAATAAGCTTGCTAAAAGTCACAACGATGGTGTCTTATCTTTGACGGCAAAATACAAGGAACCGGCTCAATCCCAGATGTGGAGGTGTAAACCAAAATCTTGTGCCTTTAGTCAAAAATATATGGTGAAAATATTCAACTTGGAATGTTTCGCATTAAGTAAATATTAACAAAAAACCAAAATATGTAAACAACGGCTGGTTATCCGACCAAATTCGAATGACTACTAAAAAGCGACGGATTCATACATATCGATGACCTTCTTTATTGGACGAAATATACCTAAGCTGTTGTCCGTACAGTCGCGTTCAAAAGTTTTAGGACTAATAAAAAAAATATTAAATGCACCTTGTGACCATATTAAATGAAACAGCTTGTTGATGTGCAGCTTGCCAATAGGCAAAATGGGTGGCATTTTGCCTATTGGCAAGTTGCTCCCTGCTTGGTTTATATTATTGTTGATACAGTTGCCATAGAACATTCTGTAAAAATCAAATCAAGTATTTCGGCTAAAAAAGATACAGCCCTGTGACTGTGAAATGTTGAGTGTTGCCGGATTGTGGTTGAGTCTTATGAATTCTTGTCATGTTTTTTTTTTTACATTGTTACTAGAAGTTATTAAGGGATTATAATTATGTCATCAACCTAGCACAAGAAGAGATGTGACTCAGGTTGGCTGGACAAATCTTCAAAATAGCTTGCATTTAACTAGGTCAATAGGTCACTTTATGTGACGGCTAAACACCCTTATTTCAGAATTTGTGACGCTACAGAATCTTAGATAATCGATCGAAAACGTGTCCAGCCATCTTGAAAAACCACTTTTCGCTGGTCTCTCAATCTCGGTAACGGAAGTGATTTTGACGACTTTTTGCATATCAACGGACGTCACATAAATTTGTGACGGGCACCCAGCTAAAAGTTTTGTGATAAGTACAGTGGTTTAGTAGAAAAATGCAAAAATCTGTGTCCAGCCATCTTGAATTTACGTATAAAACTTATGGCTGGCACTTCCGAATCTCAATAACGAGGGCGTTTTCGAATATGATTCCTTTACTTATACTTGGTGACGCAATGTGTGACAGTAATAACGTTTGATTTATGGCGTCACATGTAAGGGTTTACGAGAAATTAATAAAAACTTAATGTCCAGCCAACCTGAGTTCAAGATGGCTGGACACATGTATCTCCACTGCCTGATGATCTACGACCTTCGAAATGTGTTCAAAATGTTGTGACGGGGACGATAATGATAACCTGAAATTGTGACGGAGAAACTTTGCGTAGTTTCAAAGATATTGATCATTTAAATTTCCCCATACAAACACTGCAGTAGGGTAACCAATATTGTAGGTTTTATGTAGGACAAGTATATTTTATGGTGTTTTCTTTAATGGACGAAAATCCGTGTATTGGTGATACTAATACGAACAACTGTAGATATTTAAATCAATAGAAGACAAAAATGTAGAAGGGGGGGGGGGGTAATTTTTATAACCATAAGAATCATCATACATATCTATAAGCTATATGTTTCCGCGGACGAAAAAAATAACTGCAAAAAACTCAAGAAAAATTGAATTTCGCGGGCTACCACGAATACGTCGAAGGACAAGACAAACCATACTGTCATGATAGCTGATGTTGGTGTCGCCATCTATTGCTTAAAGTTGGTACTACTAGGACAACTGGTCGAATCTCTTATTTAGGTTGTCTTACCGCAGATTAATTAATAGTTACTAGTACTCTGATTAGTGATAACACTTCGAAAAGTAAGTACATACACTGCCGGCTGTCGAGTTTAGCTATCATTTTCAGTTACATAAGATAATGAAATAAACGCGAAATCAAAGTGGGCTCTCTCTTGCAGCGCTGGTGGTCAAATATTATTTTGAATTAACACATACTTACTCTTTTCACTGCAGGAAAACCTTTTATTCCCACGGGGAAATCAAATACAAAGCAGGCGTGGATGCTACCGGCCAACGCCGTATTTTGCCGTCAAAGTTATGACACCATCGTTGTGACTTTTAGCAAGATTATTCAAAAACGCATGCATGAACAGTTTTGAAACGTTGTATGGTTATTATTAGCGTCAAGACGGACCGAATACAGTTTTCAGCGAACTTATAACTTGTCTCATTTAGGCGCTGCGATGTTTTTTCGAGTTTTTATAAAACCGCGATAACTTGAAAACTATAAATATTTTCTTAAATCTAATTGGGGCACTAAGGGGCACACATTAAGAGCTACTCGTGTATGTTTATTCTACAGGGGCACATGCAATGGTTTTAGAGATATACGATTCTGCAAAACGTTACTCCAGCAGGAAATGCAATATCTCGAAAACCTGAAGGGGCACAGATTTTATTTTTGGGGGCACATTTTGGCACACATATAAGCTCTCTGGCCATGTACAATTTTTCTCTCTCCGATCATTCGTTTAGAATTTTCCTGCTAGAAAAACGTTACCCCAGCAGGAATCGTTTTTTCCGTTTTTTTCCAAAACGACACCCCGCACACATTTTTTATGTGGGGGCACATTTACAGCAGCTAAGGCACCAATTAAACGTTCCACTCATATAACTCTAGGAGACACTTTCCTGCTGGGGTAACGTACACTCAAGAAACAGCACAAAAAAGAAAAATACAGAATAACATTCAAGAAAGCTCCTTAAGTATAAGACTTTTGAACCTATATGGAGTACATGCACAAATATCTATATGTTCAAAAGTCTTATTGTAGGAATCGACCATTCTGCGAACAGGCGAACGCAGGCCAGAGTTGAACTTGCAAGTACCCACTGAAAATAATCTGCCACCACCTTTCGCTTGTGGACTGTCCTAGGAACTGCATAGCAGATCATGTTAGAGAGTTCAATGCTGTCAAATTTATCTCTGATAACACTAGGGTAAGTCCAGGATAGCTGCCCCACTTTTTGATAGGAAGCCATAACTTATTAATTAATAATCTATTGGCAATACGTCTTTTGCATATGGTAACTTTGATCTTTAATCTATGATGGTACCCCTTTTGTTTGTACATAAGTTTCATAGATTTTGAGGAAATTATGTCTTTTTGACCCTCTCAAAAGTAGGATAGATGCCTACCGTGAGGGATAGAAGACTCGTAGTAAAATTGCGTCAAGGGATAGAAGCCTACCGTGAGGGATAGAAGACTCGCTGTATGAATGCTTCAATATTAGATGCTAATTGAAATAAAACAGACTAGTTTCAATGTAATCAGTTTGTATTCAATGTTTTAACATTAATTTGTGACATCTTTTATAATTATATAATCTAGAATTCTCCAATAAAATATTATTTTTTAAATTCTTGTGAAATAATAATCATCTTATAAATCTACACGCAATCAATATACTTACTATTCCGAACTAACATAATAATTATATCAGTCTTATTCTTCTTCTTCTTAATTCTTCTTTTTCTTATTATTCTTCTTAATTATTCTTCTTCTTATTAATCTTCTTAATTATTCTTCTTCTTATTATTTCTTAATCATTTTATGCCTAACACATAGTATTAAGCTATAACCTAAGTTCAATCTGTGCTGTATCTAAGAGCGGCCGATTTAGTAAAATACTAACTAAGGTTAACTGTTCGTTGTTATTTTTTGCAAATCGTCTTCTTAATGTCCGAGAGGCTATTCTGTAAGTTTCTGGCTATTTATTTTACACATTTCTCATTTTTGTTAATTTCTTGAAAAGCCACGCCTGGTTTTCTTTTATATTTCCGAGGCATTTCTTCCACCTGCGATATGAAAACATTAATAGAAATAGTTAGGGATAGATGCCCCTAAGGGCATCTATGGCTACAGCAGATGGGGCAACTATACTTTTGGCACAGGATAGATGCCTTTTTAAATAAAAAATAAGATAAAAATAAATCTGTAATTTAAAGCATTATTCCGTGTACTTTAAACTGTAATATCATCATATAAATTTAAAAAAAATAGAATTTATAACTGTGTAAAAAGATATTCAATAGTAAGTACTTGCGATTATAATTTCAACGCTTGCTGAGGTCTCGCCGCGGAAGATTTTTACACACACGGACGAAACGCGTGCGCGTATCCCCTACGGTTGTCGTGGCACTAGGGTCTGCGGGGGGGTGCTTCCTATTGTATAGTACGATTTTAGCCTACGATATTTCTAACATTGAGTATTCAAAGTCGCGGCACCTATCCCATTGGGGCACCTATCCTGGAATTACCCTATATAAATTCATAGCTTCTAAGTACTTACGTCTATTTTCAAGTGTAGCGAGCTTATACTTTGCAAGCAAATCTTGGTATGGCAAATAATATCCGTAACATCTATAATGCATGGTACGCAGAAATTTATATTGAACACACTATCATTTCAACGTACTTTTTGTAGTATGGACTCCAGACGGATACAGCATACTCCAGTTGAGAGCGTACTAGTGACTTATACAAGCAAATATAAGAAGAATGCTTTCTAAAATCGACTGTTGATCGCATTACAAATCCATATAATTGATACGCTTTATTAACAATCTTTCCTATGTGTAGGTCTAAGCAAAGCTTAGAATCAAGGGTAACGCCGAGATCACGAATGAAGTCCACTTTAAGTAGGGGGGCATTGCACAAAGTGTATGAATAGTAAAGTAAAGTAAAAGTTTATTTACTTTACTTTTACTTTAATTACTTTAATTGAATAGGTAATTTTTGTTTTATTTTTTGTAAAATTTAAAAAGTTACATTTGGGTAAACTTAGTTGTAACTTATTTTTTTGGCAATAATAAGATAGTCGATCCAAATTTTGTTGCAGCAGAAGGCAGTCATTTGTTTGTCGTATGGCTCTGTATACCTTGAGGTCGTCGGCATATAGTAAAAACTTGGTATTGCGAAAGCATTGGCTGATGTCATTGATATATAAAGTAAACAAAAGAGGACCCAGTATAGAGCCTTGAGGCACACCAGATGTCACCTGTGCGATGTTAGATTGGTGACCATTGATTACAACCCTCTGACTGCGACTGGTTATATAAGAGGTAAACCACCTTAGAAGATTACCACGGATTCCGTTGAACGCTATTTTATTTAGTAGTATTTCATGGTCTACCTTGTCGAAAGCCTTACAGAAGTCCGTATACACTGCATCCACTTGTACTCGGCTGTCAACACAATCAAACAAAAAGCTAGAAAATAATAATAAATTTGTATTTGTCGACCGCCGTTTGACAAAACCGTGCTGTTGTTGAATTATGATGTTGTGGAGTACAGGATAAATTCCGTTATGGACTAATCTTTCAAAGAGTTTTGATAGGGCAGACAGGATGGAAATGGGACGATAGTGTTCAACGCTACGTTTGGATCCACTTTTGTGAACGGGCACAATATACGCATGCTTCCACATTTTAGGTACAACTCCCTCTGATATACATTTATTATAAATGATAAATAGAGGCCTGCAAATGGAAGTCGCAGTATTCCTAAGGAAGTAAGGCGAAAGTCCGTCAGGTCCAGGGCCTTTCGCTGGATCTAGGGTTTTAAGCTCCTTCAATATGTTCTCTTCACTAAAAGAAAGTTCGCAAATAGAGACATCGTGCAGTGCATTGTTGTCCTGCGGAGGCTTCCATTGAGGTAACGAAGGAGATTTCGGTTCATATACTGAGTAAAAAAAGTCACAGAACATATTACACACCATATCTGGATCATTTCTTTCAGCATTTTTGTATTGAAGCTTAGATGGGATTCCAGGTTTATCTTTTCGATTAGAAACATATGTCCAGAAGTGTTTTATGTTTTTACTTAGATTGTCCTCCACAGAACTGATATACGAACTGAAACACTTAAAACATGTATCCTTAAATTGTTTTCTATAGTTAGAAAATGATTCATAATCTGAAATGTTATTATATTTCTTCCACTTAATCCATGCCTTTTGCTTCTTTTTAGAAATAGTTATGAGAGTACGAGAGAAGCATATGGGATAGCTCACTGATTTAAGTCGAGCCAGCGGAGTGTCTTGTTTAATATATTATCTATCTCAGTGTAGAATTTAGCCAGAGCTTCTTCAGAGTTTATAGGGCATAGCAGTTCAGACCAGTTCAGTTGCTGTATGTTACGATTAATATTGTCAAAGTTGGTTGAAGAGGAATTTTATTCATTGGGGTGATTTTGACGTTTAAACAGGTCTCACACGTCAAGACAGGATGGTAGGTGTCAATCGGAAGTAATGTAGTTGAGATATGAGAAACATTACAGGGGTTGTTGGAAATGACTAGGTCAAGAATTTTACCTTTGTCATTTACTATGTTGTTAAATTGAGAAGCACACAGAAGTGAAATCAAGATATTTAAATTTACGCAAGCCGAGGGGCCTCCAGAGTATGATATATCAATGCTCGAAATATCAGTTACAGAGGATACTAGCCAATTAGCTTCAGGGAGATTATAGTCTCCTAAAACAAAGAAACTATCAACACTAGGATGGCCTAACACTTCTTGTAGTAATTCAAAGTGCTTACCATACACTAAAGAAGAAGTCTTAGGTGGTATGTAGGCAGCACTCACAATGTGTCTTTTATTGTTGATAGTGCTGGGCAACTCAACCATAATGTGTTCAATGTGAGTGCGTGAGAGATCGCTATACTGTGTAAATGAGATACCCAATTCAGAAGGTTTTAGAGCGCGTAAAATAGCAATCAGTACCTACATCTCCACCGTCCCGTTTATTAGTAGCAGTACGATCACGATCACAACGGTACACACTATATCTCTGGTCTATGAACTCATTATCATAAATTTCAGGTGTTAGCCAGGTTTCCGTTAAGATAATTATATCGTATGAATTCATAAGGATATTCGTGAATAATTGGTGTAATTTTGTGCGAATACCCCTGCAGTTTTGGTAGTAAATGGTGATATTTTTATTCAACATTGTTAATATTTAAATATAAATGTGTATTCATGATAAGAGTGTGTTCAAGCAGCAAGTATGTATAAGATCTTATCAACAGTTGAAGCAGGAGGCAGTATAGATTACAACACCTTATAAAAACGACAGCAACATATTTCTCAGCAATAGTACTCTTAATTTTAACTGCTATAAACAAATAGTTTGAATTTATTAGGTATGAGATCAGAGTTGAAATATAATTTATAACATGGTAAAAACGGTACACAATTTACGAACACAATAAAACATACACAGCACAGACAATAATTATTATTTAAACAGCAGACTAGGGACAGTCAACACAATACAGTAGTGATTACAATTACCAAGTGAGCAAGTGCAACGATCAGTGAATATTGATATCTTTAACGACATTATTACCATCACATTTAACATCACTATTGATTTTAGCGATATCTGCTTCTGATCTAATGGCAAAAGCAGATTCGCCGTCTTTCTTAAGGACAAGAATAGTGCAATTTTTAATCCAAACGTAATCAAACTGGTGAAGCTTTTCCGCCTCCTTACATTTACGAAATAACATCTTGTTTTTTAAAAATGATAAAAATTGAGTACCCTTTGTATTATTTTTATCTTTTTCCCCAATAAAAAAGTTTGAGAACCGCATCGCAACTGATGACGTATTCTTAAGCCAATCACGTGACCCAACTGTCACGGGAAGAGAATACCAGGGGGCCAATTCTCGATTTTCGCCATTTATCTCGAGTTCGAGATCGTAAGTCTATCTCTATGTCTATTAAAAATATCTCTATCTCTACCAAAAAATGTCGAATTGAGCAGAATTCCGTATTCTCAGTCAAAATAGAAATAAATGTCACGAAAATGTCGAGTCGAGTGAAGATAATGTTACCATTATGAAGAATCGCACGTTCCGTTTTAGGTAGCTATGAGTTAATGAATGATTTTGTTTTAAAACACTGACTAAACCTAATTATTTAAGTATAAAACGAAACGTTTAGTGTAAAAATAATCAGTTTGACAAATTGACAGCTGACTGTATAATTAATTTAGGTATTTTAGGGTGTGCAATTAGTATTTTTGGTGGGTAAGGTTAGTTTAGTGAACAGTTATACATGACTAATCAAATTATGAAGCAGACGATTATTTACCTTCGTTTTCAGGTCTATTTTCGTGGTATCCTGAATTACAGGAGCCAATAGATCTATTAGAACCCTTATTAAATCTTTATCTAATCTGAAGTTTTTAATGACTTCTGTTTCGCTCAAGTCGTAAATATCGACGGTGGGATAAGTGCGCTGTTGTCGCCGTGTATTGGCCAGTTGTTCGCCACTTTCCAACAACTCCGAGATAAAAATGCTAATAAACTCGTCCATCTTTCAGTGGTTTCAAGTCCAATCGTGGGTCACAAATTACAGAGTCTATTATTTGCGCGAAGGTCGTCGTTTCAAGAAAACACAATGCACAAATCAAAGAGTATAAATCGAATTTCCAGTAGGTATGAGATGCCAAGCCGTATTTTATTTAAAAATTAAAGAAAAGAAAACACAGTGTACAATCCAAAACTCAACGAATTCACTCAGAAATGACGTATCTCTACAATCGACATGACATCTCTACTGCTCAGAAGCACTCGACATGAACTCTAACGTTAGCCTTCGACAAATGTCAAATTCGACATCCCCAGAATAGCAACTTTTAAAATTTGTCGAAAAAATGACGTCATTAGAAATTTTTGTCGAGTTCGACACCATCTCTAAAATCGAGAATTGGCCCCCAGGTGTTATTATACCATGGGCCTACCCACCTTCCATGGAAATAATGACATGCCGTCCGGTCTCTTGCCATCATCGCGTGCCAAGCCATAAAGTTCTAATACAGCTGGAACGCCGACGACGGTGACAAGAGCATCATTCGTACACAAAAATATCTGTGATAAATGTATGTATTTGAAAAAAAAGATGAAACTGACAGTTTCATACGTGTAACAGCATGGTATAATAACATACTTCACCAGGTATTCTCTTCCGACGATGGCCTAAGACTACGTCACGATAAGTGTTGCCATTGATTGTCCTTTTGAGTAAATTTAGGAACTTTCTCATTTAGTTAATGAAAATAAAATAAATTACTAACTAGCATTATGAACTATATAATAACTCGTGTGATTCATCTATTTAGTTTTAAATTATTTAACATATTGAATTTATTAGTTCATAATTGCTTTGTTATGTTAAAAATGCATTTTGCTCGGGTAATTCAAGTGACAAGTGTCATACTGACAGTTCGCCATTTTATCACTACCGTCGTGTCGCTCTTATCTATAGCGTTGTTTCGCTCGGTGAGCAAAATACGGTGGTTCTCAAACATTGGTTACCGTGAAAAGGAAAACTGTACTGTGAAAGATACACAAGAAAAATGATTAATTGTTCCATAATAACCTGTAAAAAACAGGACTGGCAAAGAGATCTTAGCCCACAGCCAAGTCAGATGTATTTTTTTTTCAAGTGATGTTGACATAGCTTGTTAAATAGTTTTTATTTTTTTCAAATAAATAATGGTTTAACGGCTCTGGCTTCAAGGCCTTTTGGGCTCATCTAAAATATTAATCAGTGTTTTTCGAGTCCCTGCGGACACAATACATAACAATATCGTAATTTTGAACTCTTTCGTTTCTGTATCGACTGACTGTCTAAACTTTTAGATAGTCAGTCGATGCATAGTATAGTATATACACGATACAGTCTACACGTATAGACTGATTAAAATTACTATTATACTCGATTTATTAAAAATGATAAAAATTGAGTACCCATTTTTATCTTTTTCCCCACTAAAAAAGTTTGAGAACCGCAACGCAACTGATGACGTATTCTTAGGCCAATCACGTGACCCAGCTGTCACGGGAAGAGAATACCTGGCGAAGTATGTTATTATACCACGTGTAACAGTATCCCCATGGTATAATAACATACTTCACCTGGTATTCTCTTCCGACGATGGCCTTTTTTTTTTTTTTTTTTTTTGGGTGGGAAATCATCAAATGACGTCTCCCGCTCTGGGTGGAGCGGGAGGGCGTGTCAGACTCTTACTGACTAAAACCCACCCGTGTTCCTTCTCTTGCCTGTGCAATGCCAGGGGGCCACGGTATCCCTTTCGGACTTTCCCGCAACCCCGGCAGGCAATGGTCTCATCGGACCCCTTCACTCGCTGACACTCTTTGAGGCGCGCGTGGAACACAACGCGCCGTCGACCCGGGCTTGGTCCTTACCGGACGGCGAGCTACCCATTGCTCACCGTCCGCAAGCCCGCGCCTACGGTGGCCGGGAATCCGCGATCGATTCCCGACGCCCGGGGCGTCTCCTCCTGCGGCGGCTAGGGGCGTGAGGGCGCGAAATTAGCCTTTCCCTCACGCGCTCCGCCTCCTCCTTCGCGAGCATTACTGCTTCGCAGAAGGAGGTGACGGCCTCCCATGCCCTCTCGCTCCGTACCATGGCCTGGACCAGGGCCGGACGCGAGAGATCCCCGCCACCGATCGCCTCCACGAGGACACGGCGGTGCTCTGCCCAAGCCGGGCATACCTCCACCGTATGCTCCACCGTGTCCTCCGGGCGATCCACGCAGTGATGACACCCGGGCGTTTCCTCCCGCCTTATCCGAGACAGGTACCTCCCGAAACAGCCGTGTCCGGTGAGGACCTGCGTCAGGCGGAAGGTGAGGACGCCGTGGCGCCTCTCCAGCCACTCCTCAAAGAGGGGACTTATCGCCGCAATAGTGGCGTGCCCATTCCGACGATGGCCTAAGACTACGTCATGATAAGTGTTGCCATTGATTGTCCTTTTCTGTAAATTTAGGAACTTTCTCATCTAGTTATTGAAAATAAAATAAATTACTAACTAGCTTAACTATTTAGTAACTCGTGTGATTCATCTATTTAGTTATAAATTAATAAACATAATGAATTATTAGTTCATAATTGCTTTGTTAAGTTAAAAATGCATTTTGCTCGGGTAATTCAATCACGCACCGTGGCCACACATAGAATTGACAAGTGTCATACTGACAGCTCGCCATTTCATCGCTATCGTCGTGTCGCTCATACCTATAGCGTTGTTTCGCACGGTGAACAAAATACTGTGGTTCCCAAACATTAGTTACTGTGAAAAGGAAAACTGTGTAAACTGTGAAAGATACACAAGAAAAATGGTTAACGGGCCGGCGGAGCATGCGTAGTTCATACAAACGTAATACCAAAATAATTTGTAAATCAAACATATTCTTATGGTAGTGTGTATTTATTCCGATTGGATTACAGAATATCTAGGCTCCCAAATATATATTTTGAATGAACACTGATTTAAAGACGAATTATGGGAAAAATAAGTTTTATATAGAAATTTTAAATTCCTCATAACTCGCCTTTATATCAGTATCCATTCAAAATATATATTTGGGAGCATAGATATTCTGTAATTCAATCGGAATAAATACACACTACCTTATGAATATGTTTGATTTACAAATTATTTTGGTATTACGTTTGTATGAACTACGCATGCTCCGCAGGCCCCTTAATTGTTCCATACCAAACAGTAAAAACAGAATTTAAAAAGGCGGTGTAATAAGGTTTTTTTCTCAACAAATGCGTGGCTTCAATATTGTAGACCGAAAACAACAAATGTACCTTATTAGACTACATATTATTTCATTTATCTAATATGGTTTAACGGCTCTGGCTTCAAGGCTTTTTGGGCTTATCTAAAATATTAATCAGTGTTTTTCAAGTGACGAAAGCTGGATTTATTGTTGTGATCCTGAAACTAAGAGACAGTCTGCTGTCTGGGTGTTTCCTTCCGAGGAGTTGCCAACTAAAGTGAAGAGAGGTTAAAGCGTAAGAAAAAAGACGGTGGCCTCGTTCTTCAGAAGGACAGATCATTACGCAACAATTTGTTTTAGAGGATCGAAAAACAGTTACTGCAGAGTGGTACACTAACAATTGTTTGCCACTTGTCTTGGAAAAAGTTCGGGAGAAACGACCTCGCAGTAGGATCCTCCTTCACCACGCCAACGCCTCGTCGCACACCGCCAAGCAAACAATCGACTACTTGGCGACGTCAGACGTGGAATTACTGGGTCACCCGCCCTATAGCCCTGACATCGCACCTTTCGATTTTTATTTATTTCCGAAAATAAAAGAAAAACTTCGAGGAAAACGTTTTATGGACGCCGAGGAAGCAGTGGCTGCGTTTCAAAGTGCCGTCGAAGAGACCCTAAGGACGAGTGGGCTAAGTGCTTTTCTCAGTTGTTCCATCGGATGTAAATGGACACTATTTTGAAAAGATAGAATAAAACTAATAACTTGCTAGTTTGTTCAGTTTTTGATTTTCTAAGAACTTTCAGTGACACCCTCATGTCGATTTATTAAAAATGATATTAAAATGTAAAAATAATAAAAATTGAGTACCCTTTGTATTATTTTTATCTTTTTCCCCACTAAAAAAGTTTGAGAACCGCAACGCAACTGATGACGTATTCTTAGGCCAATCACGTGACCCTGCTGTCACGGGAAGAGAATACCTGGCGAAGTACATGGTATAATAACATACTTCGCCAGCAGGGCTAACATGACAAGCACGAGAAAGCTCTTTACTTATCTCGTTTTGTCGAAATTTGTCTACAATTCTGACGTCATTCTAATCCTTATCATGACCGTAAACGACGAGTTATCTCGAAAAAGGCACTTTGACACTTCTATATTTCGCGACGAGAAACCGATGTTGCAAGTTATTAAAAACAAATTATTTTTATGATAGCAACATCGGCTTGAGATTCCGTTTCATTCATTCAATGGTGCTGATTTCCTTTTCACAAATGCCTCTAAACTAGACTAAAAATCACCAAAATTTAGATTATTCCTGTCAATGGACGATTTTCCATTCTGAAATAGACTAAAGTGACACAACTTAAATATATTTTAGTTTGACGGCACTGAGCTATTAATTTAGTGAAAATGGCAATTTTGCTACTCAGAATTTTACGTTCTTGACCTAAAATGTTGATTGTCTAAGTATTTAATCGCGATTAAAAAATGAACTAAAATTCACGGCAACACCTGAAGGTGCAAAAACAATTTTTTTTTTTCTTTTCTCTTGCTTAAATCTCGAAAGCGGTGTGTCGTATCGCAAAAATAATGAAAATTTCGACCCCCTTTATGAAACCCATAAACCCCACCCCTAACACTCAACATGTACCTAGGTAATATTTTTTCATATTTTCCATACAAAAAACTAAAAATTCCTTATAAAACACGCCGTTCCAGTATAAATAGTAGTTTAAAACTAAGTATTTTCATACAGACACCGACCCGCATTCCGACCTCGCCGCCGAGGTCCTCC
This sequence comes from Xanthia togata, assembly GCA_963853775.1. Classification (NCBI taxonomy): domain Eukaryota; kingdom Metazoa; phylum Arthropoda; class Insecta; order Lepidoptera; family Noctuidae; genus Xanthia; species Xanthia togata. The sequence continues at coordinate 3,159,062 of OY970817.1, read as the reverse complement.
GCGATCGCGACCCGCCCGAGTAAATAATACTCCCCACCGACCCTTGCTCGCAGAAGCGCCAGCCCGCGTTTTGCTGAGAAATGTAGACTTAAATTCCCCGATTAATAATAATGAATCATCTTTGATGCTCGGGCAGGACTTCGGTCGGGGATTTTTTTTTTTTTTTTTGTGACAGAATCCGCATGAGTGGCCCATTCAACAAAAAACAAAACTTCTAAGTCTGCATAACAATATCCATTGCTACAGAAAAACTAAGAAGCAATAATAAATCTCCGGGCAACCCGCAGCCCTGTCAAAGTTTTGTATCCCTCGAAACGAAACCCACTTTAATATCCAAACAAAAGTTTTTACAATGGTAATAATTAGCGCCCATGCAAAAAGATGGTAACTGCCTGTTTAGGGCAATAGCCCTTTAAATAAATAACATAATGGGGATGACGTTCGACCACGTGTCTGTCCACCGAGACCTCGCTATCATGTTTCAACAAACCAAGGTGGCGACGAGTTTAAATAACGAGAACATACTGGTGTATTCACCTACCGGCGATTCAGTTCGGGGAAACATACAAGGACCAGCATTATGACAGCAGGGTCATGATTGCCGATGAACAATACAATAATATAATGACCGACAATACAACGATGAACAATCAACTAAAACTTGATTAGACAAAAACCAAGGAAATATACTCTAGTAATCCTAGGCGACTTTAACGATCATATTTCTAGATAAAATATACTTAATTCGCAACGCAAAGGGCTGAGTCCCCAAATCTACCAAATCTACACCATGAATATTGTGACTACAATGGGGAAAGGCTAATGGATATAGCCAATAGGAAAAAACTGCAATAAGAAACAACAAAAGCGAGATCATCATGCAGGATAACATGGTCTAAGGGCAGGCAGAAATCCCAATTGGATAACATTATTATTACGCCACAGGTAACAGAAAAACTCTTAGGGAAACCTCCGATCATAAAATAATCTGGGGACAGCTTCAAACAAGTCGAATTTTAAACAAAGCTGAAAGCACCAAACGCTAGACACAAAATAATCGGACAAGAACTTAGATCAAAGATTTCAACCACAAACAATGCTACTATGCCGCTCTTTAAAAAAAACCACCAAAACAAAAAACCAAGCACGCATAACAAAAAAACTGGAACATAGAAATCAGCTCAGCGGATGAAAGCATCAACATACCATGGAGCTCCATAACTGGAGTTTCAAAAGTGACTAACTACCCAGGAAACCTTGATTTTTCAGCCGAGTAACTCTAGGGATCATCCAATAGCTCTTGCTAACCTACAAAAGGCCAAACTCTTACAAAGAATCTGATAATTCAAATAGTCATAATCGTGTAAAAGAATGTCAGGCAACAATTCAAAAGGTTAAACGCCAAGAGGGCAAAAAAGAATACAGCGCAATTCTTTACCGGACTGGGTAATAAGCACCCTTCAAAACGCATGCAGTTAAGTACGTTATTTATGTTACAGGAGAAACAAGTTAGAAACAAAACGCCGGAAAAAACGCATATATATACCAATACCAATGTCCAAAAGGGAACAAATTCAAAAATAAAAAATATCGAGGGCCTACCTTTACCGCCGATAATAATAACAAAGCCGTTAACAGCCACGCGAAATGATGGACCCACAGTGGATGACGTAATGGGAATCATACGTAACGGGACAGCCCCAGAAACAGACAAAGTGGTAATTGAGCTCTACAAAGCGATGCCACAAATTTTAATTTATTTTATTTTATTAGGGAAAGCAGACAATCGTACATTGTATAATACATCTAGATCTACAGTGTGCTATATGAAATGTTTATTCCACTACGTTTCCACATGATACTAGCTTAAAAAATACAGATATCGTAAAATTACTTGAAATAAATATTTGATATCAATCAAATAATTTCGTAAACTAAATATAAATAAACCAAGTAGTAGATGGATACTTAAATAATGCTTAAATAATAAAAAAAAATAACAAGGCGCTTAATAAGTAGTTTTTTTTAATTTAAGTTTCGATAGGGCAAACACATCGATATCATTAAAATTATTATTATAAGCCTGAACTAATTTCTGGAGCGGCGCTCTCTCCCCCGCATTTTTACGACAGGGAGTTGTAGCAAACAGTGGATAAGAGTGTGTCTCACGTCTCATTACTATTCTAGGTACAATAAAGCAAATTTTACTAATTAAGTCAGAGCAATCAAACCTATTATGCACAAGTCCATGGAGCATCATTCCTTGAAGCAACAAGCGTCTCGAGCATAATGTTAATAGGTTAAACTTACTCAAAGCGTTATAATATGGTAAATGTACGGTGCGACATTTGTACTGCAATTTACTGAGGAAATTACGCTGAACTCTCTCAATTGCAATCTCATATTTACTATAATATGGATCCCAGATCATACAAGCATATTTAACATGTGGGCAAGATTCAAGATTCAAGATTTATTTATTGTTTGTCACAGGTGGAAATTCAGCTCTTAAAATTAGTATTATAACAAAGTATCACTGTAACATACCCATGGGGTGTACAATCTTTAAAATTTACAATTATTTGTCAAAAGAAAAACAAAATAAAATCATTCAAGTAACATAATACCTAACCATTAGGGAAAATAAATTAAGTATAAATATCAATTGGTATTTGTCATAATTATTGCATCATTAACGTCATACTAAATAAATTTTAGTCAAAAACATTTGTCACTGAATTAATTGATGTCCAAAGAAAGAAAAAAATAATAATAATATAAACCGTCATAACAAGTATACAAAATAGTCAAGGCAATATAATATTCATTACCACTACATTACAGATAAATAAATTAAACAATAACTAACACTTTTCATAGTTATGCATTATCATAATACCATTAAATAAATTTCAGTCAAGACATTTGTCATTAAAGAATTCATTAATTGTATAATATACTTTCTGTATCAGTAGTTTTTTAAGTTTGTATTTAAAAGTAGCTAATGTTTCAGTGGTTTTAATAAAGTCTGGAAATTTATTATAAATTTTCACACCCATACCAAATATGCTTGATTGCAACTTAACTGTTCTACTCTTAGCTGCCATAAGGTCATTTTTATATCTTGTACTTACTTCTCATTGTCTCATAATTACGCTTTGTCATTGAGGCTGCTTCCAATATAATCATTGACGCTAGGGTTAAGATTTTTAGTCTTCTGAATTCTGCTCTGCATGAATCGGTCTGTTTATGCCCACATATACGAACTAAGGAATGAAAGGAATGAAACGAACTAAGGAATGAAATAAATACAGACAGAGAAGTGGTTGGTCGTTTAAAGTCTGACGTGGATCTCATAACAAATGTTACAGGAAGCCGTCACCAAACATTTGAATAAAGCCTGGACACAAAATGAAGTACCCGACACATGGCAAGACACAACGCACGCAGGTACCTATTCCCAAACAAACTTACCCTAAAGATACAAACGATTATCGCCGAATAGCGGTTTGAAATACGGGTTACAGAATTTACGCCTCCTACATACAAAAATAAAAAATATATGAAATAATAAAAGAATTGGGCCAAGCGGCTCTTTTAAACATCACATCTACAGATGTCCACATATTTCCGCTGTGAAGGAAGCGGGATGAAGAATGGCGTGCAGGAAAAATAATTTATGTACTCGCTCTGAAAATAGAAAAAGCTTTTGACAATGTCGACCGCCAAGCACTGCGTGACACGAAATAAATGAATCTGAATCTGATATTTTAATGCAACGTACTAGAAAGAAAGAAAAGAAAGAAATCAACTTGGATGGACACGACTGAAGACCGATACAAGATCAAGAAGACGGCCAGCGAGATATACAAGAAACCTGAAACGGACAACGAGTCTTCTGATGAAGATATAGAAAACAGTAAAGTGTTACACATTACAACAGTAAGATAGAAAAAAGCCTAGAAAGCAGCGTAACTCCGCCAAAGGCTTCACAGGCGAAGATTGACTGAGCCAACTGGCGGCGACATAAAAAGATGCCCCATCCATTGATAAATATCACCCGTCTCTCCACTAGTCCATTGCTTACTCAAGGATGCATATCCGGTATGGCTCGTAAATCCTTTCCTATCCTAAGGGCACGTCTTCCCTACCATTACCGCGCCCCCCGGTCTACTCCTTGATATGCAATAGCCTGTGTATCACCATGAAACATGAGGCTCCAGGGGCTAGTGCAAATCTTGGGGTTCATTCGATTTATCGAGTCTGGTTAAACCACGCTGGGATCGGTGCATTTCATTCATTCATTCATTCAAGTTTGCCAAAAATCAGTCATGTTGAAATAATTAGTTAGGTAATATAGTATCTATTCGCTATAACAACTATTCGCGGCATCTCTAATGAAAATCGTTGTCTGCTTCCTCTAGTTTCCACCTGGACCACAGCGGCGCATTACCCTGGTTCCTCACAAATACTTCCTTCAAAGGCCGCGTGTTCATGACTCACGCCACTAAAGCCATCTACAGGTGGCTCGTCTCAGATTATATTAAAGTCAGGTATGTGATTTTCTATTTATTTGTCCTTTGTAGATTAGATATACTTAGTCCATGACCAGTTATACAAACTGGTTATAAACCAGGGAGTTAAAAATAAGCCGAACGGATACTATACCGACAATAATAAAATTCTCCTCCCCAGTAACATATCAACAGAACAGATGCTGTACACCGAGTCAGACCTGGAGGGCTCCATGGACCGTATCGAGACCATCAACTTCCATGAGGAGAAGGACGTGCGAGGAATCAGGTTCTGGGCATACAACGCTGGGCATGTGCTCGGGGCGGCCATGTTTATGATTGAGATCGCTGGAGTTAAGGTATGTGCTATTTACTGTAGATAATAATAAGCCCACATACGCAGGGGCGCTTTTTTAACCGCACACTAGATTTTGAACTCTCGGTGTTGAACCGAGCGTTGAGAATCCAATAGAGCGCGTTAAAACCACACTGTTGGATTTTCAACTCTCGGCGCCAAGCAGCGTTGAAAATCCCGTGTGTGGTAAAAAAAACATCGTGTTAAAAAAGCGCGTTAGCATTGTCCCACTGCAAGCCACACTGCAAGCCAAAGGCTGATATTATTATTATATGCACATAATGTGGATTTGTTAAATCATTTTTCTTTTTGTTCCATAAGTATTGTACACGGGGGATTTTTCGAGACAAGAGGACAGAAATTTAATGGCTGCTGAAATACCTACAGTACATCCGGATGTTCTAATTACGGTAAGATTTATATTATTCATGTATCTTACACTTAAACCTTCCGAAATCAATTCTCTAAATGATGGTGACAACCACATCAAAATCCTTGGCGTAGCACAGAAGGACGACGCCGACAGACGGACACGAAAAGCGATTTTAATTTATATTATGTATAGATATAGATTTATATACACTGGTTAACTACACACTTGGTTACACTGGTTGGTGGCTGGGTTTAGCAAATAAACCGAGCCACCCGCTACCTAGGCACTCTAATCCGATTTTCTCAAAAACTAAAAAACCTACAATTATCAAAGTTGTACCTACAGAAAGTGCGTTTCATGGTGATTAAAATGAAAGGAAACTCATTGGGTTTAATCAATATTTCTGTGTTTATTAAGGATTTTACAAAGATTTTACGTTTTCCAGTCGTGACAATCGTTAGTAATGATAGTGAAAAAAAAAAATTAAAGCCAAAAACAAAGATAAAATCAAAATAAAAGTTTTTGATCAATATTCCATCCCTCCCCTTGCTCTGATAACTGCCAGCATCCTTGTATTCATCGACCTTACGAGCCTGACGATAAAATCTTGAGGAATTGTATTCCACTCCTCTTCAATTGCGATTCGCAGCTCTGGAAGCCTTGTTGGAGCAGGTACCCGGGCTCGAACCCGACGTTTCAGCTCATCCCATAAGTGTTCTATCGGATTCAAGCCCGGGCTTCGCGCTGGCCAGTCCATCGTACGAATGCTGACGTCGCGTAGATACTGGGTCACCACATGAGCAACATGAGGCCGTGCATTATCATGCATCAATTGCATATCCTGTCCGATATATCCTGCGTAAGATACCACATCATGGTCTGCGAGGATTTCAGTAATGTAGCGATGAGAAGTCAGTCCACGTGTACGGCCCGTCGGTTCGATGAAAACTAACGCTGTATGTGCTGTTAACGAGATGCCGCCCCAGACCATTACAGATCCTCCTCCATAAGCAACAGTTTCCTCGATGCAACACTGAGAATAACGTTCTCCAGGGCGACGATATACTCTCTGACGTCGATCACTTCCATGTAGACTCACCCTGGTCTCATCAGTGAAGAGTACATTACTCCACTGCTCTAATGTCCAATCCCTATGCTCTCGAGCAAATTCAAGTCGTGCTCGACGGTGTGCTACCGTTAATGCTGGGCCTGTTGCAGCTCTTTTTGGGGTCAGGTTCCGTTCAGCAAGTCTACTGAGAGGATAAAATGGCGTCTACTAGGGCAGCCCTCATCGATATTTCCATATTATAATATCGATAAAAGTTTGTGAGAATGTTTTAATGTCACAGTACAATAATTACGGGTAAAAATACCCCAAGTTTTCTAACATATCCCTTTCATTTGTTTGTTAATTTGTTTAATTGAATTGCTTCGTCATTCTTTCGCGGCTAAACCGTAGAACTTATTTTGATGTTTCCCATTGTGATAGGTTGAAACTTGGAGGACAGATATAATACTTACTGCTTTTATCGACCTAGTATTCTGTAACTGATTTCACTCCATTGTATACTATAAGCAACAAGTTCATCTCGTTGCCGATATATCTATGTACATATATACACAGTATACTCATGGGAAGCGTGCGATGACAATGACGCGAGTTTCACGCTTTTTGTTCACCCAAAAAGTACACATATATACACAGTATACATATAGCTCTTGGAAAACGTCCGGTGAAGATGACGGGACTTCCATGATTTTTGCTCACCCAAAAAGTGCTCAACCCACCTAAAGAAGTTTTCACTTCAAAAAAACTATCGGGCAGTTGCCCGGCAGACACGACACCCGTCTGGTCGGAGGGTCCTCCCTTTTCTATAGAGGATGAATGAATTTTACACCCTGTTAATCATACCTCTAAAAGGTGGCTCCGCCAATGGCCCGCAGATGGTAATTTTTTAATGAAATATTATAATTTATACCAGAATTAATTTATATTATTATTATTTTATCATTTTATCTAAAATTGGCGGAGCCACCATTATTAATATTTTTGATGCTAAGTTTCTAACACGCAAATGATTGTGGGTTTTAATTAAAAGTCAACACTAATTATAATAAAGTTATATTAAAGAAATCAATCTCATTCAGTTCTGAACAATACAATTTTGTTCAGATAATTTCTATGTGATATTCTTTCAGTAGATTTCTTCCCATAATATTTGTATCTCAAATTCATGTATAATATCTCTTTTACATTGTGAGTTTGTCTGATTTTGATCATTCTCATTTAAAATGCCAGACATACCTATTTGTTCAAATCGCAGGCTGTAAACAAGCAAAAAAATTATTAGTATTTTTATTGTTTTTTGATTTTATTAATAGAATTTTAAATTGATCTTAAGTCTTAAGACCACACTCAAACCCGTTCTTTACATCACTCTTTGTTTCCATTAAACAAATATTGCGAATGCGGACATCACCATAATTTTCAACACCAGCCACTAGAGAATCATGTTCGTGTGAAGGTAAAGCATCGTCACATAATGTTACTTTATTGAGTATCCGGTTGAAATATGGTTCTTCAAAGTGAAAAGAACAAAAATATGAAGTTTATGTTAACATCTTTAAATTTTCCACACCAATTGTTTTTTTCTTTTTTTCGTTTATTAGCAGGCAACCTTGAAAGTAAAACATAAAACCAATAAAAAAAACATAAAATAGCATTATCGATAAATAAAATGTCTAAATGCACTACTCTATCCCTTCAATAACAAGAAAATGATTTCGTGAAGTTAAACTGTTGAAAATAATGGCAAAAGGGAAATTATGAATGCTTTACTGTTGAAGCTCATAATGCAGAATCTTTTGTTTATCGTCTAAATCTAAAGATATTTCAGCTGATATTTATGTACGTACTGGTGCAATGTTATTTTCGGGTGATGTCCGCTTCTTTTGATGCCACATCCGATTTCCACCATAGGGTCGAGTTTAAACGCAATAACACAGCAAATAACTCCAAAATTCACAAATTTTAACCACAACTCAAGATCATTTGACAGTTGATGTACCTACCCAACTTTGGTACCAAACACCGAGAGGTTATAATGGCGAACCGGCCGCAAATAGGTATTTCAATAACTAGAAAATGTAGGGTTGCCATTATAGCAACTGTCAAAAACACTATTATCCTTTTTCACTTAGGCAAAATTATTAAAGTTAAAAAGAGATAGCAGTATTTTTTTGATTTTGGCGTCGATATCCCTCGTATACTGTTTTTTCTATAGTCAAACATTTCAAGTCCATGTTTTATAAGTCAATGTTTTATACACGTTTTTCTTGTACGTATGCCAAGTCCATATGATTTATACGTCACTGCCTGAGATCGATACTGACAACAAGTACTGTTCGTTTTCAGCGTGGCGTCAGTACCATCGATTACTATATCTATGGATTAATATCTGTGCGTTTGCACTGGCGAAACATTCACAACAAAACTGTTAAAATTTATGTAGCGTCAGTACTCAGTCTGTGGTGGCGTCAGTTTCGTTTCAACTATTTATGCTTATTTATGAAATGTCATTCACTTGTCAGTGTCTACTACTCATTGGCATATATAACATGGACTCGGCATACCTACAGGAAAAACGTGCCATACCTACACTTTACTGAGAGGATAAAATGGCGTCTACTAGGGCAGCCCTTATCGATATTTCTATGTTATAATATCGATAAAAGATTGTGAGAATGTTTTCATAATGTCACAGTACAATATTTACGGGTAAAATACCCCAATTTATCTAACTGATGCCTTTCATTTGTTTGTTTTATTTAATAGCTTCGTCATTATTTCGCGGCTAAACAGTAGAACTTATTTTGATGTTTCCCATTATAATAGGTTGAAACCGGACAGATATTATATACTTACAGCTTTTTACCGAACTAGTATTCTGTAACTGATTTCAGTCCATTGTATACCATGCAACAAGTTCATCTCATTGCCGATATATATATGCACATATATACACAGTATACATATAGCTCATAGGAAGTGTGCGATGACGATGAAACGAGTTTCACGCTTTTTATTCACCCAAAAAGTACACATATATACACAGTATACATATAGCTCTTGGAAAACGTCCGGTGAAGATGACGGGACTTCCATTATTTTTGCTCACCCAAAAAGTGCTCAACGCGCCTAAAGAAGTTTTCACTTCAAAAAATCTATCGAACAGTTGCCCGCCAGACACGACACCCGTCGGTCGGAGGGTCCTCCCTTTTCTATAGAGGATGAATGAATTTTACACCCTGTTCCTCATACCTCTAAAAGGTGGCTCCGTCAATGGCCCGCAGATGGTAATTTTTATATGAAATATTGTAATTTATATTATTATTATTTTATCTTTGTGTATCTCATTTTAATCAACATAAAGATTTGAATTTCACGGATAACCAGTGAAAAAGAAATTTTGAAAATTGGCGGAGCCACCATAATTAATATTTTTGATGCTAAGTTTCTAACAAGCAAATGATTGTGGGTTTTAATTAAAAGTCAACACTAATTATAATTAAGTTATATTAAAGAAATCAATCTCATTCAGTTCTGAACAATACAATTTTGTTCAGGTAATTTCTATGTGATATGCTTTCAGTAGATTTCTTCCCATAATATTTGTATCTCAAATTCATATAAAACTCTTTTACATTGTGAGTTTGTCTGATTTTGATCATTCTCATTTAAAATGCCAGATATTGCCACATATTTGTTCAAATCGCAGGCTGTAAACAAGCAAAAAAATTATTAGTATTTTTATTGTTTCTTGATTTTATTAATAGAATTTTTAATTGATCTTAAAGTCTTAAGACCACACTGAAACACATTCTTTACATCACTCTTTGCTACCAAACAAACAAATATTGCAAATGAGGACATCACCATCATTTTCAACACCAGCCACTACAGAATCATGTTGGACAAATTTATAACATGTTACTTACCAATAAGGTTCGTGAAGGTAAAGTATCGTCACATAATGTTACTTTATTGAGTATCCGGTTGAAACATTATTCTTCAAAGTGAAAAGAACAAAAATATGTGGCCTTCTTTAAACTTTCCACACCAATAGTTTTTCTTTTTTCGTTTATTAGCAGGCAACCTTGAAAGTAAAACATAAAACCAATAAAAAAAAACATAAAATAGCATTATCGATAAATAAAATGTCTAAATGCACTACTCTATCCCTTCAATAACAAGAAAATGATTTCGTGAAGTAAAACTGTTGAAAATAATGGCAAAAGGGAAAATATGAATGCTTTACTGTTGAAGCTCTTCAACGAATGCAGAATCTTTTGTTTATCGTCTAAATCTAAAGATATTTCAGCTGAAATGTATGTACATACTGGTGCAAAGTTATTTTCGGGTGATGTCCGCTTCTTTTGATGCCACATCCGATTATATTGCAATTGGGCATCTTGCTATTGATGATTTCCACCATAGGGCCGAGTTTAAACGCAATAACACAGCAAATAACTCCAAAATTCACAAATTTTAACCACAACACAAGATCATTTGACAGGTTAAGTACCCAACTTTGGTACCAAACACCGAGAGGATAAAATGGCGAACCGGCCGCAAATAGGTATTTCAATGACTAGAAAATGTAGGGTTGCCAATATAGTAACTGTCAAAAACACTATTATCCTTTTTCACTTAGGTAAATTTATTAAAGTTAAAAAGAGATAGCAGTATTTTTTTGATTTTGGCGTCGATATGCCTCGTATTTGTATAACTGTTTTTTCTATAGTCAAACGTTTCAAGTCCATGTTATATATGTCAATGACTACTCATTGGCATATATAACAGTCAATGAGTAGTCATTGACATATATAACATGGACTTGAAACGTTCAATGCTACTACTAAGTCCCAAATACGAATTCCTCAAAAAAAGATATGCAATTATGGTTGACCCAAAATAAAATTGACCTTAAAGTCTGTCAAGCGAATCGTGTCCACGACCATTTAGCTGGTTTCATAAAATCTGTAAAACGGATTGTTTCAACATCCCTCTGAACCCTCTGAAGCTCCGCGACGCAAAACGTCAAAATCGCTCAAGTACCGGGCGCTGACAGATGCCGCGATAAGAATATCGGCGCGCACAAAAAATGCTCTCCTGCTGTTTCTATTGGCTCTAGGCACACAATGTAAACTGTATTGTGTTGTTGAATACATAGAGCATCATATTATGTATAAACAATGCTCGTAGGACGAGAATCGTATTTGTATACAAAATGTTATTATCAGATATGGGGGGAAAAACGTGTTTGTTCCTGTTTCATGGCTATTTCTGATAAAACTACTGTTTCAATTTACAGGAAACTTTGCAAGTTACATAATGAATAGATAAGTAATCTAACGAAAGCGTTTGTTTGAGAGTCCTACGTACCTAACATTTTCATATTATTGAAACTCAAACTTCATAGCGCGCGGAGCCATTTTTGTGAGTTTGCGTAAGAAAGAAAGAAAATACATTTATTTGGCACAACAAGCAAAGGCACACAAGTAGAAAGAGAAAAAAAATAAGATAAAAAGGAATACAAAATAAAAAGTGTAAAAACTGCGTTGCATGATACCAGCAGGAATGTGTGCCTCGCGGCTACGCCAAATAGGCCCAGTTCAGCATATATATATGCCAGACAACTAGTGCCTGACGCTGGTTTTCAACTGAACCCGAAGTGTGAGGTGACGGATGTAAATCAGTTTTATACCGCAACGTGTGTATGTACCTATACTTAAATAAAATAAATTTGTGTAATATAGTAATAATAATTAATAGTTTAAAATAGTTAGATCCTAGTTATTAAATATAATTGCAATTTCCAAGACAACAAAAATTCAAAACGACAAATAACTGAGACAGACGCGTGATAAATCTAGACATTATTCGAAACGAACAAAACCTGTTTTGAGCGATACCAGACTTCCACGCTCCAACACATTTATTAATCCGTGCACTTCATCGCACAATACGCTGCAAGCAGCCGATCGCGATGGACTATCTACGGACCGTTTTGCAACAGGGTTTAATATATTATTAAATTATTGAATGGGTTGCATTGACATTGACCCAATACGATGGTATTAACCCACGCAATAATAGCCAAACATTTATAGCGGAAGTGGAAGAAACAAAAAAAAAATATTAAAAAAACTGCGTAGACAAACGAGAAAGACAAGGATGAAAGCTTACCTTTCATCCTTGTCTTTCGATAGTCAATAAGTGTTACATAAAAAAATAAAAGAAGCACGCGTACTATTACGCGTAACTTTGAAAATTCACATCCGAGTTAGTGACTATTTTCATATAAAACACGTTACTAGGATACTATATAAACCTTTATTGACGGATATCTACCCCTAACTCGTAATAATATACCATTATAATTGTATAGTGATAATGGTATATTATTACGAGTTAGATATTATTATATTATTATGGGTTGTGGAGGTCAGATAGGCAGTCGCTCCATGTAAAATACTGGTATTCAGCTGCATCCTGTTAGACTGGAAGCCGACCCCAATATAGTTGGGAAAAGGCTAGGCAGATTGAATAATTGTATAGTGATAAGATTTCCTTGAAGAGGGAACTAATGTACCTAATTTGACATGGTATTTTAGGTATTAGAGCTAAAATATTAGTCAAACCTACCCAAGAACTAACTATATTTTCCTATAAATACTTACTCATTTTCAAAGAAAAAAACAAAGATATCAACCTCTAAGCATACCTAAAAAATTGTATGGAATGCGGTAGTGATGGGACACACTACTACTACAAAAACATCGATAAGTGTGGTGTAGGGAAAGTATTTCAGTAAGGAAAATAATAAAACAATTCTTTGACATTATTTTATATAATTTATTATAAAAATGTATTTTACTGTGTTTTAGAAAAATAATAAACGATATTCTTGAAAAAGTTTTTTATTTTCTTTTCCCTAAAATTTCCAAAAATAATACAAATAAAATACAGTGAAGGTTCGAGACCATCACATAACATCACGCCTGTATTCCCGGGAGGGGTAGGCAGAGGTGTACTTACAAAAGCTATACAAAATAGAAAGGTAAAGTACAAAGGGTACAATATAATGCTTATTTATTACAAGTGCCTGCAAGAGGCTATACATAATAGAAAGGTAAAGTACAAAGGGTACAATATAATGCTTATTTATTACAAGTGCCTGCAAGAGGCTATACATAATAGAAAGGTAAAGTACAAAGGGTACAATATAATGCTCATTTATTACAACTGTCTGCAAGAGCCTGTACAAAATAGAAATGTAAAGTACAAAGGGTGCAATACAATGCTCATTTATTGCAACAACTGCCAGCTGAACTGCAAGAGGCTACACACAGAGAAATACATGGAAAAAGGCTATAAGGAATATAAAGTACAAAGGTATTCATTTATTACACATTCAAATCTTGATAAAAATGCCAGCAAAATTGCCATAGTATAATGTGTTAACAGGATACAGTGTGTAACTTGAAAAAAAAAAACAAAAAAAAAGAGCCTCTGTCAAGCCCGCAGTTAGCTGCAGTTGTGACCCGGTGACCCCCAGCCTAGCATACATCACACACAAACATGGCGCTCAGACAGAAAAGATTGTATTGTATGAGTCCGAGAAAAGGATGGCTCTACTAATTGTCTGTCATTGTCTGTCGGTTAGACTTAAAAGGTGTCGCAAAGGTATACTCTTCTATGGAAACTGGCTCCTAAGTCAGTCAGTCTGTATGTCCACCAAGCTATACTACTTATAACTATATAAATAAATAAAAACTAAATAAGCTGCTAATGTCGTCACTGTCTGTCTGTCACGCTGGAAATTCAAAGAGTTACTTATGGTACAACTCGAAACAGGGTGTTAGGCAAAGGGGGACCTCACAAGCAGAGCACACGTACATTGTACGTCGATGTACCTGCTGCCGGGCACACCAAGTACAACGCCGGCGCGAATGATGGTTAGGGTTGCTTGTGAGTCGGTCTGTCTTATGGGGCAAATGTTGCAACCGAGGCAATTGACGGCTCAAACTGCTAGGACCGGGAAGGGGGGGTTTGGCTTTAGGGACAAGTTGGTGGTGTTGCTGCAGAATTTGATCCACCAACTCCAATCGAAACACCATGTGCTCTTTCGGGTCAGTGGACGTACTCTGCAACATGATGCGGGCATTCAGGATGGAGCAGTTGAGCAAGCGTTTAAAGAATTTTTTGTACCATTTAGCTCCTCTTTTCCTTTCCAGGAGGTATGGTTCCAGCATTTGATCTTTACGATCAATGCCTCCCATACCCTTATTGTAATCTAAAACTACTTGAGGTTTGTATTGAGCTGGGCGATATGGTTTCGCCTCCATCTGGCCTTGTGAATCGCCGTGGTAGGTACTGATGGTGGCTACCTTACGCTTCCTGTCCTGGAAGGCCAAGACCACCACATCGCCGGAATGACGAGCTACAAATTGACCATCTTTCAGCTTACACAGCGACAGGAGTGGAGGCACATTGCTGCGGTTAGCACGCAAGGTACCTACACAGTCGGTTTTACGTGTCTTCAGAAATCTTGCCAATAGGGGGCTGTTAAACCAGTTATCCATAAAAAGCGTATAACCTTTATCAAGGAGTGGACGTACGAGCTGGAGAACGCTAGAAGTACTCTTCCGAACAGTGGGTGGAAGACTGGGGTCATGAGAACTGCTAGCACCGAGGTACACGAAAAAGGACCAAAGGTAGCCAGTTGAGGACTCGCAAAGCTCGTAGGTTTTGATTCCATACTGCGCTGCCTTGGTCTTGATATATTGGCGGAAGGATAGGTTTCCTTTCCACAAAGTCAAGGATTCGTCAATACTGATGTTACGGGATGGGATGTAGGCTGCCTGAAACCGTGAATTTAAATGATCAACGATCGGACCTAAGCTGAATAAAAGGTTTGTCAAGTCGGTCGGTCTGCTACTGTTGTCAACTAAATGAAACGCGCGGCAAAGACTTTCGTAGCGGTTACGGGAAAACATCTTTCTAAAGATGTTGGTTTGCAATAAAGGATTTAGGGTAAAACAAGATTTTATAGAGGGCATCCGGATGATTCCGAGCATCATCCAGAAGGAAAACAGTATCAAAATTTCGTGCACATTCGTGTCATACCAATCTCGGGCGAACCGAGCGGACGCACCCGATAGCTGTGCGGCATAACGGTTCGTCTCAGTGACGATGTGCGTCAAGATTTCGTCGTCCCAATACTGCCTGAACGCCCCGTATGCATCTTCAGATGCGACAACCGCCCCAGTTTGCTCCGGAAGAAATTGCTCCCGCTCACCTTGAAAGGTACCCATGGGGGACCAGTCAAAGCGGTTGGATGTTCCTTCCGCAGCAAAAAAGGACTCGACCTCGCCGTCATCCGCATCTATCCATTCTTCCTCCTTCTCTTGTCGCACTCTTCTTGCTCTATCTGTCGCCCGCACTCTCGCTGCTTCTCTCGCTTTCACCACTCGCATGACCATCTCTCTCAATTCCGCAGGCACATCGTCGTCGTTCACATTCACCTCCACCAACCTGTCTCCTCTCACCCACTGGGAGCCACCCCTCGGGCCCTGGCCCCGTGCCCCACGTGTGCGTGCTCTGCCACGCTGCGCTGCCCCGCCGCGCTGCGCTGCGCCGCCGCGCCGCGGACGACGCTGCTGCTGCGGCTGCTCTGCCGCACCTTCTTCCACCTGCTGGAACAGCTGATGTTCATCAGCGAGGTGGAAGACGTGGTCCTCCTCCATGGCGATGTCACGGCCCCCCTCGACGACGACATCGTACCTAAGATAAAACATAGTAAATATCATTACGGGTAAATCGCGAAGAAAGGGTACGAGACTAATGAATACAAGTTTTAACACTTACGGCAGGAGAACGGGCGGCGAGCTTAAGCCAACAGCAGCAGACGTGAGAGGGGCTGGTGATCTTGACCTATCAAATAAAAGGTTTTCATTAATTATACTGTGAGTCAATCTGCTTAGCCTTTTACCAACTATGTTGGTGTCGGCTTCCAGACTAACCGGATGCAGCTGAATACTAGTATTTTACATGGAGCGACTGCCAATCTGACCTCCACAACTCAGTAACTGGGTAATATGATACCACTTGGTAAGACTGGCTGTCAGACTTTCGGGCTTCTGACTACCCGTAACGACTGACAAAAGATCCAAGAATGACATCCGGGCGGGACCAATGAAATACACAACATTTCCGAAGCACGGAGGAATCTCGATATGTAATGATGGTCACCCATCCATGGACCAAATCCGACAAGTGTAGCTTAACCTGATCGATCGACCCGTGCGGCTGTTATTACTTAGCCACGGGTTCCTCATTTATTATACATACAATATGTAAAAAAAACCCTGTCCGATCCGAAACGGGCACATGTACTGCAATAAAATTACCTATAATTTATATTATCGGGAGTGTTATTTTTCTCAGCTCTTAGGCTGGTTTTAGCTACATTTACGGGCCAAAGCCAAGTAAATGCAGCGTGTGGTGTGTATTTAAGATGAGGGTGTACTTTCGTCTAACTGGATTTTCCTAACGATTCTGCATGTGTGGCTGCTTTCTGCAGAAAGATGTAAAGGGGTTCTTCTAGCTCTATTAATTTCAGGCTACGGAGATGGTTGGGAATAACACCTGTCGTGACAGGAACAACAAAAACTTTTTCTTGCCTCCAGATTCTTGTAAGTTCTTCTATAAGCTCAGCGTATTTGCTTTTTTCATCGATTGCTTTTATAGGTTATGGGTGTTGGGGACTGGAATGTTAATAAGGTAAGTGGTTTTTCTTAATTAACCCTGTAGGGTTATGTCTGGTCTATTACGAGGGCGACACTGAAAGTTTTTAGAACTGGCCACTTGTAAACGATGTAATAAAATAAAACATTCAAATTTTGAAAATGGACTGCCAATATTATTGTGTATGTATTATATTCATTCAAAAGTCATCCATGCGTTTCATTATATAGAAGCGAACTAAACCATTTGAGTTAGTATAGTGTATAAATATCGAATGAATAATAGTAACAATACTGTGCTTTACATGAAACATACGAACAAAGTGTTTTTCGAAATTGTGAAAAAGTGCAACACTATTCTTAGTTATTACATATACATAAATATATATCATAAAATATTAAATTTGAGTTAAATTGATGAACAGCCTATTAGGCTAGATTGTAATCAAATAATAAAAAAATACTTCTTACTAAAAGAGAAAAATAATAATTTTATACAGAAATCCAAACAACACATTATTTATTTGCTATTTTATTACTCACGTCACGGAAATCGGGTCTAAATTCTCGTTCCACATCGCAGTGACGGTGATCGCCGATGCCGCCGGCTCGTCATACTGAAAAAAAAAGATATTGCTCATTCGTCGACGCTCACGGCATCCCGCTGCTCATTCGACATTGCTGCCTACATGCGCTTTATAGACGGGGGCCTATACAGCACGACGCGACGGCGCGAGCATGTCGGTGACGCGAATCCATAAGTTTATCCCCTACCAAAAGTCGCTCACTCAACGCGCCTGAATAAGTTTTCACTTAAAAAATAAAGGGAAATTATGAGTGCAGCAACAAGTTTTCTTTAGCACATGAAACACAACGTATTTTTTTGTATGTAGGCAACGAGTTAATAGAGCAGCTTCTATTATATGAATTCATCATCTTTACTATTCCAACAGAATATAAAAAAACCAGCGTCAAGACAAACGTAAATTAATATGACTCCTCAGCGACTAATGTTGTAGGCTACTTTATATATTTTGAACTTCTCATGCTCTGAAAGTGCTTATTTGTGCAGGATATAGTCTGCACAAAATCGAATTTTGTGCACAAGTGCATTAACGTATTTACTCATAAATGTATCTATATTAAGGCAAAGAAAATGAGCCAAACACAATAAGAAGTTCATAGATAGAATTTGTTATTTTTTAATATTTACTTTATTTGCTTGTGTTTTTTAAGACAAACAAAAAAAAATCCTTCAGTATTCGAAACTGTACTCATTTTACTTTGAATTTTAATTAAAAAAATATTACGTTATACTACTATCCTGTTTTATTTCCTCGCAATCGAAGTGAAAAGCAGAGTTTATAACTCGTCCACAAAGCCATTTTATCCTCGACATTCCTATCAGCCCGAGACGAAAATGGTTCGTTTTGTGCACTTGTTGTAAAATCTACTATTCAATTCAACATCAGTCTGCTAATAAAATCAAATTCCAGACTTAAAATTACCCATCAAACTTTTTATTCAACAACTAAATTAAGAAATCATATTAATGTTTCATGAAAATTATTAGCAATACAAGTACGGGAGTGTACCTAACGCTCGCTGGGAATGAGGGCCGCGACCGGCCATTTGCGGGCCCGAGCGAGCTCTATTCCGGTTCTGCAGGGCTAACATGACAAGCGCGAGAACGCTCTTTTTCTCGTTTTGTCGAATTTTTCTACGATTGTGACGTCATTCACAAAGAAAGTCAGTATTTTTTTTTTTCGCAAACATGTCGAATTATTATGCCCCAGAGTGCGTAAACTAATATATATTTTTAAGAATTTACGTAACATAGCCGACTTCAATTTAATTAGACAGGTTTATTTAGCTTTGTGTCAATCTATTAATACCTTCTGCATAACTTCCTGGGGAGGTGCCGCTAAATCACTTTTACTGCACCTAGAACGCGCCCAAAGAGCAGAATTAAAGGTCGCTACTTTCCGTCCATTCAGATTTCCTACACACCAGCTTTACATGGCATGCAAGGGTGTACGTTACCCCAGCAGGAAAGTGTCTCCTAGAGTTATATGAGTGGAACGTTTAATTTGTGCCTTATCTGCTGTAAATGT
Organism: Xanthia togata; assembly: GCA_963853775.1. Classification (NCBI taxonomy): domain Eukaryota; kingdom Metazoa; phylum Arthropoda; class Insecta; order Lepidoptera; family Noctuidae; genus Xanthia; species Xanthia togata. The sequence goes on along the minus strand of OY970817.1, from coordinate 3,139,895 downwards.
GCCTCCACATAAAAAAATTGTGCCCCTTGTCGTTTTGGAAAAAAACGGAAAAAACGATTCCTGCTGGGGTAACGTTTCTCTAGCAGGAAAATTCTAAACGAATGATCGCAGAGAGAAAAGTTCATCATCTTCTCTTATCTGTAGGTACTGGCTTGAAATCAAGTACAGAGTGCTGAAATGAAACTACATTCAAAACAAATAATTGACGTACTGTTAGCACCTTGCATGGTGTACTTTAGGGGCATGAGGAACAGGGTGTAAAGTTCACTCATCCACCATAGAAAAGGGAGGATCCTCCAACCAGACGGGTGTTGTGTCTGGCGGGCCGACTGCCCAACTGTTGATTTCGGATAGTCTTATCTATGTCGTTCGCGCGGTAAACTCTAATTGCGCGATGCAGGATTTGTGTGACGTCATGTCTTTTGATGCGTAGTTAGTATGTGGCGGTGTAACCGCTACACTTATTAAAAGCTGGCAATGCGTGTAGAACTGTAGACATATCACAAATTTATTTGTTTAAGAATTATCACCATGCTGCGTCATATTAACAGTAGCTTGTTTTACAATTTATATGGACGCATGAAAAGCATTTATTAGACGCTAAAAGTTCGTCGCTGACCTATTAATTCATTAGATAACTAAATACATTTGAAGACGAGACTGACATTTTAAAGAAGCTGCCTTATTTAGCATCCAAAAATACTCGTAACTAAAAAACCCAACATAAAAAAAAAATAGGATTCTTAGCCTTCAATTCAACCAACACCTCTTCATTATTCATGCTTGTATAACCCATTTTATTAGATCAAGCACGTTATTGCTAGTTACTAAACATCTGTTTTTTTTTAAATTATATTTTATGTAACTCGTATGTATCTATTTAATCTATATATATAAAATAAAGTCGTGTTAGTTACACTATTTATAACTCAAGAACGGCTGAACCCATTTGGCTAAAAATTGGTGGGGAGGTAGCTTAGAACCAGGAGGCGGACATAGGATACTTTATAAACTAGTTATAAAAAAAGGCTAGGTATGTAGGTAGGTACGTAGAGAAGGTAGGTAGGTAGGATAGGCAGGTAGGGTAGGTAGGTAGGTAGGGAAGGTAGGTAGGGTAGGTAGGTAGGTAGGGTAGGTAGGAAGGTAGGTAGGGTAGGGTAGGCAGGTAGGATAGGCATGTAGGGTAGGTAGGTGGGGTAGGCACTAGGCAGGTAGGGTATGTAGGTAGAGTAGGTAGGTAGGTGCGCCGTAGATAAGTACTTAGTGCTACCCGTGCGAAGCCGGAGCGGACAGCTAGTAGATAATTATGTAAACACTATCTCATGCACGTCAGCAGTGAGGTCGCTGTCACTAATGTCAACTTTCAGTTCACTACAAATGGCGGGAAACAGTTGAAAGTGTGGCGGTGCCTGCACGAGAAGCTCAGCGTGGTGATTAGCCAGTGTGTAGTGATATAATCAGCTTAAATACAGGATAAACAGGATACTATTACACCTTTTTTTTTTAGTAATTCCCTAATTTGAAATAGGAATAGTTTTTGAATTTCGGTCAAAAGAGTAAAATCTTCAGTAAAGTCGTATTTCAATACAATCCTGTAACGGGTTTGAGGCCAAATTAGTCAAATTTCTGCCATAGTTCAGAGTGAAATTCAACAAAAGAACTTTATTACGAGAAAACGTCATTTGAGCCGAGAAGAAATGATCAGAGCCGTGGGAATGTTAGAAGCTGGTTCCCGGCAACGTGCTGTGGCAATCGCTCGGGCACTGCGCAGTTTTAAGTCGACTTTGGACACGTTACCACATCACTGGCAGCGTGGCAGAGCGACATGGAGAACGAGCTCGCATCACCAAACGCAGACAACATCGTTACATACAAATTACTGCTCGACGAAATCGTACAATGATCGTGATGATGTTCTCTCGATTCGGTATGAGGCCAGATACTAGACGTACACGGTATTGGAGGACGGACGCCAAGAACGTTCATGCCAGGAAGTCCATGCATACTACAGTGGTCACGATATAGGCGGGTTTATTTGGATCGGCGGAAGAACCGAAATGATTTGGATCAGATGCAATACAGAGATTTACGCTGAACGATTGTAAGTGATGTTGTCATTCCTTTGCGGACCCAATTTGGTGTTTAATTTCTGCTTATGCTTGATAATGCACGTCCACACACTGCCTGAGTCGTTGCAAACACTCTTGCCGCAGCTAATATCAACGTCCTCCCAGCTAGCAAAATTGTCTTGTAAATAATTACTCAAAAGAATAAAAGCATTATAAAACATTTATATGTGTCCTGATTAAGAAGGGGCCTCTTATTAAGGCATGTATAATGGGGATTTGAACTAAAAGAATGTATAAACTTATAAGTCTTATAGATATATAGAAGAACTCCTTGTAACAATATTTATAAGAACAAAAGTTTACAAGCGCACTTGTGTAGGACTCAAGCGAGTAATTGTCGCGTGTGTCATGTTAGGCCTGCAGAGACGCCACTATCTCGCGATATGTAACTTGAAGATCTTGCATTATTAGTTCCCGCACAGCATCAATATTTTGAGGTATACAACAACCGATTTAGGGCGACCTTCTTTAAATTCGTCCGTGAGCAGACCGCCCACGATTAAACTCACTAAACCAGAGATACACAGTAGCATGGTATAATAACATACTTCATGTTATTATACCATGCACAGTAGTTTTCCCCATGGTGCTTCGTCCCCAAAAGTCGAAGTGAGTTGATAGATGCACTGTTTTTGAGTTAGCCCTAGCCGAAAATCGTAATAAATCATAGCACGATTTTCACGAGTCCAAATCCATGGTGATAAAGACACGCAATTTTCAAAATGACGCCACAAAAGAAAAACAAATCACAGCTACATGAAACAAATTGTGTTCATCAGCCAAAAAATTCCATTTTTAAATGTTATAATTACTTTTTTAATATTGTTCTGTAACTGGCCAGTTCCGGATACATAAATAGCAGCCCTCGTATAAATTATTGTTTGACTTTTCTTATTCCACAATACTGTATTTTTGTGGAAAGTTAATCCTAACTTCATATACCAATAAATCAATTTTCTAAACCAAAATATGAGTACGAAATTTCTTCTTGTCACCAACCATAATTCATGAAGAGCTCGCGTTGGCCATGCCCATTAAAAAATCATCTCACAAGCAAGTGAGCACAGCACGCGCCTGTGTGAGTGTCACACTTCTATACATAATTATATTAATCCATATATTAATTCAGTTTGCTACAAAAAAGAAAAATCGTTGATTATTATTTTCATTTATAATATAAGTACAATTTACCTCGCATTGGTCGGCGTCGAGTGTTACCTCGGCCTCGGAGTCCTCCTCGGCCTCGGATACCTCCTCCGCCTCGAAGAGGGACTCGTCCTCTTCGATATAATCCAACTCATATAATTCGGGGTCCACTTCCATTTCCACGAAATCCTCGTCCTCCTCCTCATCTTTGAAGATATCGTGGAAGTCTGGAGAGGTTTCCCCATCTCCGCCCATGTTCGAGGATGCCATCTCTATATAAAAATCAATTGCCATGCGTTAGTCCCGCAAAATTGGCATTGCAATGCATGCTGGGTATTAGCTACTAACCAATATTATACACTATATTATTATAAACTCAATCAATCAAAATATTTCTTTTCAAACCGACATGGGCATTTATGAAACGTGAGAATCTAGGTGCACGGTTTTAATTGATCGTTTCCTATGGAGAAGAGCGTACAATAAACACGGTTATTCTCTTAAAAACTGTCTTGCCATAAATATTGTCACTAAGAAATTTTTTTTATTGCAAATAATATTTATTACTTTTACAGTGTGTTAGTTTAATACATAAATATAAAGCAAATTTTAAATATAAAAAGCTTATTCGAAGTGGTCTCCATTGGCTGCAATACAGTCCTTTAAACGTTGAGGCCAGTTATCAATAGAAGCACGCACTCTTTCCATGGGAAAATTCGTCACTGCCAATCGTATGGATTGTTTTAGGGACTCCAAATTATCATGGCGTTTAGAGCAAGCCGTACTCTCTAAAACTGATCATAAATCATAATCCAGCGGATTAAGATCGGGACTAGACGACGGCCAGTCTTCAGCTCTGATGAAGTCCGAAACGTTCACTTCCAGCCAAGACTGCGTGGACCGAGTCTACGCAGTTTGCGTACCGATTCAGCAGTTGTTTCGATTTTACCACCCTATTCTTTTTTAAACTATCAGTTAAAAAATGACCAGTGCTTCTCTTATAGGCTGCACGTCCAAAGTCATCTTTTAAAATACGCGACATGGTTCTGGGTGCTATCTTCATCTCCCGAGATAAAATCTTTTGCTTTTGGACAGGATTTCTTCGAATTCTTTCCCTTACTGCTTTGACCCTTTTTCGTACGAACACTACGTGGACGGCCAATCTTTTTCTGTCACAAAAAATATTATTTCATAATCTAAAGCGATGAGCCTATTTTTTTTACATTACACAACATAACATCACGTCTGTATTCCCCGAAATGTTAGGCTGAGGTTTATCTATAATACACCCACATTTCGCCAGTTATGTTTTAAGTCCCATGTAATAGGGGGCCAGCCTATTGCCGACAACCGGGCACAAATCCAGACTTCGGGCTGCTACTGAGAAATTCCAAATAGAAAAAACCCAATAACACTTTGCCCGACTCAGGAATCGAACCCAGAACCTCATGCTCAGCAGTAGCGCTTGCGGACCACTACACCAACGAGGCAGTCAGTGATAAAATGTACTCAATGCGATTATTAACGCAGTTTCGGCCCAGTGCATGAAAAGAAGTCCAAAATAGTTGGTAATTGAAAGACGATTTATTGAAAAGAACAATCATTTAAAATGCTTCTTTATTAGTAGGTACATATTTATCTGTTCGAATATTGTCACAATATCCTCGCCATTATCCACGCCATTGTCACAATATCAAGACAGCAGATCGAGAATAGTGCTGTACCATATTAAAATTTGTTTTTTTTTTTTTGTCTCCTAATTTCTGCTTTTACATTGATAAACTCTGTAAATGCCGTGAAATGACTACTACAGTGAGAATTATTGCGAGGTTAAATAAAATTTCAATGTCATGAGTAGTGTTTAGTCGAAAATTACAGACAAAAATGTTACAATAATATTGTTTATCGATAAAATTTTGGAATCCTTATTATTTTTTGTAGGTATTTGCGGTGAAATTGTGGCCTGGCGTGGAGGGCACGCGCGTGCTTTTATGCTCTGGCGTTCAAAAGGTTAAATTAAAAAAAAAAACATGTTCGTTAAGTCACACAGTTACTGTCTGTGTCAGTCTGGCAGTATCATCACAGCGTTAATGTTTCCCATTGTTTGTCTATTTGTTTTAGTATATTCGTGTATTTATGTAAGTATATTTATTTGTGCTTATATTTATATAATGATTAGGCATATTTATTACACATATGACGGCACCTTGCCAATTCATTTATTCAAATATTATGTATGTGAGAAAAAATCTACATCTTTTTAATAAAATAAGTAATAGACATAATTTTAATACTAGAAATAAAGATAAAATAGATCAATCATTTTTCAGACTATCTAAAGTAAATACATCTTTTATGGGGTACCTACTGTGTTAAATGTTACAACAGAATACCTTGTGATATATTAGAATTAAATGAAAGAAAATTTAAAAATCATATAAAAAGTACACTTTGTAAACAAGCATAATATTACAAATTAGAGGATTATATCCAAGATAAAAATGCTTGGAAACATGCTGGTCCTGCTCCATAGGACAATTCAGAATCTAGACAAAATCGAACTGGTTGCTAATTTAATTGTATATATAAATATATATTTTTTTTAAACATTTATTTTATTTTTTGTGATTACTTGAACTCACACACTGACTTATTATTATTAGTATTACTTATTATAATGTTAGAAATATAGTATAATTTTACAATGTTTGTAAGTATTTGAGCACCATGCATCTATCACATAATTAATTTATGTAATTCCTTCATTTTTCATTCTTTTTACCTATCGTGGTATAGTAATCTTATTCTAGGTGCATTGTCTTCACATATAATTAGTGTATACAAGATATAATGATTTTTTAAAGAGTAACGGTTGAGTGTCTTGCCCATTCTTCTCCATACGAAAACTACCTTTTGCGATGGGCGACTAGAATCAGTTTTATTATTTTTTGTAAAGTTTGACGTTCAAAAGTGCCTTTTTGTGCCTAATTGAAATAAATTATTTGACTTTGACATATAAAGTTTGTCATAGGTATATGTGTATCTTTATAACTACTTTAAAAATATTCATCATTTTCTCGTAATTGCACCTACCAATGTTTGTCTCTGCATCACCCAAAGGTTGACTGGTAGAAAATGCCTATGGCATTAAGTCCGCCTCTGTACATTTCTGTGCTTGAAGTATTAAATAAATAAATAAGTCAGAAAAAATAAAAAAGGGGAAGCAACTCTTACAATATTTTTTCTTTTTAACTAGTGAGCCTACGTAGCTTTGGAGCAGGACCAGCATTAAGCCAAGCATTTTTATCTACGATACCTATAATCTATAATCATCCAACTTATAGTATGCTTGTCTACATAGTGAGCGTTTAATGCAAGTTTTAAATTTCTTCTCATTTAGTTGAAGAATTTCGAGTGGTATTTTATTATAACATTTTACACAGTGCCCCATAAAAGAAGTGTGTACTTTACACAATCTGAAACGTGGTTGATCTAATTTGTTCCTATTTCTTGTGTTAAAGTGATGCATGCCAATTATCTTACTAAAAAGATGTAGATTTTTTCGAACATACAACTACAAAATTTTTTTTTTTTTTTTTCAGGAAATATCCGCTCATGTATTGGATTGGAGCAATAATCCGGGGATCCCTTTCTTTTACTTCTAGTGAGGTAAAATTAAAGTAAAAAATCTTAGAAAAATCGAATGAGGAGCAGGTCGACGTTGCTTTCGCATTTTCTTTGATGATGAGAGAGTGCAATGCATCGCAAAAGCACGGTAATATTATCTATACTTACAGTATTGTAACTCGCCCGTATCTTTGAAATAAATGCCTACAGCCGCGCGGTACGTAAACATTCGATAGGGCTGCCCGCCTCCAGCATTTTAATTACATTTGCCTAGGTAGGTACTTTGTGTTGAATCTGAGAAAATTTCAACTATCTAGTGACAGACAGACGGTCATATTTATTTTTTCTAGTATTATTCATACACAGAGTACAATAAACCACGATTACTAATAATAAAATACCTACCACGTCTTTACTTTGAATTATACAAACTAACATAACAAAACACACATGCCCCGGTTTTTACACAAGCGTACCTAGCGTATCATGGTTCATGAACCGCCTATAACTACCTATTTCACTCGTGTCAATCACTTTCCTTTATTCACTTTATTTATTAATCCAGACATCTTTTTTTCGGGAGATAAAAGGAAATACTTATCCATTAAAAATACACACATTATGTACCTACCTACTAGTAAGTCAAATTATTTTATAGTCTTACCTTTCAGTTTCCAGGTAATCTAAAAAAAGTTATCTCGGGATGCGTTATTGACAAATTCATGCAACCAAAAACAGCACAATATATCCTACTCGTCACATTAAATATCTTATTTTTAGAGAAAAATTCGCGCGGTTATATTAAAAAAAAACAACACACCGTCCGTTCGTCACTGCGGCACAGTCGCGACTGTCTGCATGTCGAGCGTATGCCGAGATCGAGGCGCGTAGGCATAGCTCGCGCTTCGTCCGTTTGTATGAAGTTGGAATACTGTATGATAATATTTCCGTGGCAAAAGCCTCCTTCGCGGTTACCGCGGGTGTGGACACTGCTTAAATTATTTATAAAAAGTGTGACGAAAGCAGATTCCAACTGATCACAGGTGGGGTTAGTATTGCGACACCCTTGGCTTCTCACTGCGCCAAAGAAATTTTCCAACGGGTCCTGATTATGGTGCCGCAACCATACTGACTACACGTTAAAATCATCTTTTAATATTTTTTTAAAAGTTTGTATTCCCTTCAGTGTCCACACCCAATTGGTTACAGAGGGTTAAATATTTTTATGCCCTCCACCCACGTTTTATAGTGGACAGTGTAACACATAACTTTTTTTCTCACGCGTGGAGCTAATAATACCATCCATACGTTAATATGACGTAAAGGGAAGTGTAGGTATACTAGAGACATTACATATATTTTTTTTAAATTCTTGACTAAGTTTCTATGAGTATGGAGCTCGAGTTTACGATGCACTCCTGATGCACTCTCTAAACTTGTGCATTGGTTTAATTTAATGTAAATAATCTTCTCCTGAATAAAAAAGAATCTCTTTAAATTTTCCACGCCAAATGTCAGCAAGCTCAAAGTTCAAGTTAATGGGGAATAGAGTTGGGCCCTGTTGAGTCAAGTTTTTCTTGGAATAACTATTGACAATAAATTACAATGGGGCCCCACACATACATAGAAAAAATGTCAGGAAGGGTTCGTTAAAAAAATTAGACAAATATATTATATCACATAATTATACAGCCAGAATTGTTAATTTTAGTTATTTTCATAGTCTTGTGTCTTATGGACTGATATAGCCACAGCTAGGTTAGTATACTTTGCTTATTTCCACAGTATTATGTCTTATGCCATTCTGCTGTGGGGATCGGCAGCTGACGTAGATTCAATTTTCATCTTACAAAAGAGAGCAATCCGCGCTATCAAAATGGGTCCTCGCGAATCCCTTCGAAACAAATTCAAAGAAATTGATATACTAACTCTGCCTTCTCTTTATATCTTAGAAAGTATTTTGTATGTTCGCGAAAACTTAGGACTTTTCAAAATAAGAAGCGATTTCCATAATATAAATACACGTAGTAGACATGAAATTTTGATACCCAAATTTAGATTAACTAAAACAAGCAAGTCATTTCTTATAAAAACAGTATCCGCTTCTATAACAAATTGCCTAAGTTGGTTACAGAACTTAGCGATGGGAAGTTCAAAACCCACATTAAACGCGTTATTATTAAGAATGCATATTATAAAATTAAAGACTACGTTGAAGACAAGGAAGTTTGGCAATAATTCCTTCTGCACATGTGGCTTCCCTGGTAGCTCACTAATGGCAAATTGTATAATATTTTTGACATTTAAATCACGCTATTATTTGACATTATAATATACCTACAATTTAACTTTAAATCTTTATTAGTGGCTTTTGTGAACATGATAATTATTCAGAATTGTAATAGCAATCACGTCATTTCGTTTATAATACTTTTTTATTTTTAATAATTTATTCATCTTTAAATATAGATTATTTTCTATTTTGTGAATGTGAGAACGCTGTAGGCTTAGTGGACTGTATATTTGCTGACCATAATTATTTTGTTAAGTACTTGTTGAAAGACCTACACTGTCCTCCCATACCTAATAACACTGTTATTTAAAAATATTGTATAAATAAATTATTTTTAAAAGAGTAACCGTGGAGTTTCTTGCCGGCTCTTCTCCATAGGAAACAACCAATTGAAACCGTGCACCTAGCTTCTGACGTTTCATAAGCGCCCATGTAGGTTTATGTGAAATAAAATATTTTGAACTTTTTTAATGTGATTCTTCTCTGGGGAACCTGTGCGGACATTGATATCTTTGTTCTACCGAAAAGTTTTCGAGCCATTTACAACCTAGGTCCAAGAGATTCCCTTCGAGAAAAATTCAGAGAAATAAATATTCTGACTGTAGCCACAATATATTATTGAAAACCTATTGTATGTACCTACACAAAAATATATCAAATGAAAAAAAAAGCTGATATTCATAATATAATACCAGGAATAAACACAACCTTGCTGTACATCGCCACAGAGTAGGCAACTCGTTCATGGGTCAGTATACACTTTTACAACAAACTTCCCATTGAACGATTTAAAAGCTGTATTAAAAGCAAACTTTGTAAAAAAGGGTACATACTATAAAATATCAGATTAGTTAGAAATTAAAAAAGCTTGGGATTGATCTGCTCGCTCTGCTATGCCTTGAGATAAAACCATAAAATATGACTTTTAATTACTATTATGTAAAATCATTAAAATATATGTTTTATAAATATATAAAAAATTACATGATTACTTTGTAAATTATTATATTATGTCAATTATTGTGAATGACTGAATGGACATGCACAAACTAGCAGAGAAAGAAAAAAAAAAAAAAAGAGAAAAAACCACATAGGTAGTCTATCTACCTATGTGGTTTTTTCTCTTTTTTTTTTTTTCTTTCTCTGCTAGTTTTAATGATGGTCTGGTAGTTTGAGTAGTTTATGTGGCCTACCCAAATGTCCTTTCTTTGGTATTGTTCATCGAGTTGAGCTCCACAATTAACTACTGCCAAATGCTTGCACTGACTGGGCAGGTGCACTCAAATCTGTGTGGTTATTTGGTTAAAGTTTAGAAACGTGCTGCCTCGATAGGGGGTGGGGGTAGGGTGTATGCCATCCCCCCTCATTTCCCCCGCCGGAAACGTATAGTTTATTTTTAAATATATTTTTTTGTATACCAGTCTTGTCATAGAAAATGTGTATTCTGAATCTCAAGGTTCTGGGGGGTTCAAGAGAGAGGGGGAGGGCAAATGTGGATGGGAGATGTAGTCCCGCATCATTTTCCATACTGGAAATTATTTTGTTTGTATGATTTTGTACTGTGTACTGAGTCGGACTCCGGGTGTGCTCCCGCCAAAAGCTCTCGGTCACCCCTGAGTGTCGCTACAACACACTCGACCTTCGCATCGCTATGGAGGTCGCAGGTTCGCTTCGCTCGCCACCTCCCCCCTTCGCTCTGCTCGGCCTCGTGTGGCTTGCTCCACTCAGGAGCTCCCTCCAGCTTCTGGCTCCCGCCTTTATAAAAACACTAGGGGTAGGGACCAAAAGACTAAGTGGGGTTGGGGTGCCCCGTGTCGGTTCTGAGGCTAAGTTCTGTCTACGTAGGTAATAAGTAAAATAAAATCTTAACCTACACTATATTTACCTTTGTTGTGTTTTCTTTTTCCAAATTTGGATTCACATTATTTGTAAACAATAATGTGTTATGTATTTTTAAAAAAAGCAGTTGTGTTCCTACACTAACCTAACCTAAAAATTTAGAATTTTCGTATTTTTTTTTTAACGGCGTCTCCGGCAAGAAATGTCTGTTGCATAGGTATCAGAAATCCCCCTAGAACCCCCTAATATCCTCACTTTTCGTCCAGCGAGGCAGCACGTTTCTAAACCCAACCCGTTTGCACCTCCTACAGTGGTAGGTAGTCACAGTATTTAATAATTATGTTCAGTGGTTTGCACTGGCGAAACATTCACATACAAAACACCACTGTAAATCATGTAGAAATCTCTATTTTCAGTCAATGTTCGATAGTTCGTAATAATGTTTGACAGGAAATAGGGATTTTAAGCCCACGTGCGCATGGACTATTTAGCGCACTGGAGTTTCAATTCAACTAGGTGAAAAACAAAACAACAACCGAGCGTGAAAAACACTGTTGAAACTGGATTTACAACTCTCGGCGCTAAGCAGCGTTAAATAAAAAAAAACACCACGATTTTATCACGTCCGTGCGAACGTGGGCTAACATGTTTCGCCAATGCAAACGCATAGTACCTACCTATGTAACTGTCAGGAAAACAAATAATTTATTTCAATTTATAGGCACTTTTGTTTGAATTGATAATCGGTTAGTGACGCTCAACTGTCAACGCCCGTTTTGGCACTCATGAAACACATGTAAATAGACAAAGATATTAGAGTAGGAATTACACCTCGAATGACTAAAGCATATTGTTGTTAATAGTTTTAGAACTTTGCAAATCTTAGATCTATTCATTGTAAAACTGTCGAAATACATCATAAAGTACCTAGATAATGACGAGGTTTGACCGTTTGACCAACGATTTTTTTTACGCAATTACAAATTTTTTGCCCAAAATAAAGTATACGATGATAAATGTCGTGTGAATATTATCTACAACATAAGTAATAACTACTCATAAATTAATATTCATCCACTTACCGTCGACACAACAACACTTAATTTTCACTAAAAATCCGTAGACTCCTAAAGCACGCAATCGGGACCAATCGGGACCGACAACTTTTGATCGAATCGAACTTCGAAGTTCGAAGCGTCTTCTTCAGTGTGACCAGATTAAATTTTACAAAAAAACCGAAGCTCCTTAAAAAAATACTGAAATATACCAACTTGCACAGGGAAAATATACCAATAAAAATACTGATTTTCAAAACATATTTTTATTTATTAATCATCATCATCATCGCAATAAATATGCGCTTCATCTTTTATAGCTTGTTTGGTTTTTAAAATTGCAGATACATTTTTTTTTATGAATCTGTTTCTTTGTTCCGTTTTTATTAAATTAATCTGTGAAAATATCCGCTCGCATGCAGCATTCGACACTGGTATACATAAGAGAGATTTACTGAAACTAGATATATTCTTGTATTTTAACCGGTTAAGCCAGGCGCGCCTATGACGTCAATCACATAAATCAATTATGTCAAGTACCGGTCGCCGACAGGGTGACGTTTTTACGATCGCGATAACAAAAAAACACTCGTCAGCTTGTTTTTATGAGTTCTTGTTACGATTGTAAATATTTTTTGGGTTCGTGAATGAACAGACCATATTATGAAGTGTAAGCTAAGCTCGTGTTATGAGAATTGTATTTATAATAAAATGATGTTATCAGATAACTGGCTGAAAATGTTTTTGTGTCTGTTTTTTCTTGTTCTGATAAAACTACTTGATCAATGTACACGAAATTTTGTAAATAGCAATGGGAATAGATAAACTATCTAAAAACAGCGTTTTTTTGAGAGTCCTACGTAACATTTTCATAATATGATTGTCGAAAATTGTACGACTTTGAATACCGGTTTTTGTCGAACATAACTTTGTTCGTTTTATAGTTTTTATTTTACTATTTCGTGATAATACTATATAATAGTATTCATTAATTAATTAAAAGTAATAAACACTGACTTACCTTCCGATTACACGCACAAAACACACACTAAACTCTTTTATTCACAATATTCACTTTTTTCACTAATGGTTTGTTTACATTTTTTTGGTTGGTTCAAAACTGGTATAATACGATATTATTTAGTCCAAATATTATCTATCACGATGTAAAAACTACTTAATAAGCGAAATAACACCACTTCCCGTCGATTTACACACAAAAACAATTAAAAAATACCGAAATTCTTTACCAAGCGCGCACTCGACCACACGAAAACAAGATGGCGCGAGAAGTAGCGAGAACAAGAACGAGAACTGCAGTTTCAACTTTTATTCTAATGTTGCCTATTGATATTTTTGTATTTAAATGCTTTTGTTGACGAGAATATCCGTCAGGCCATAGACTAAAACTGCGTTCAAATGATATTAACCTTTATTTAGTAGTAAAATAGAGTTATAAGCCGCGTGAGTCACCCGTCACGTATACGGGTCGGCCGCGATCGACGCCTGACGCGCGATGACGCATGCGGTGACCCGCATACGAGACAGATGTATTTCGCCGGTGTACCATCACTGTTAGAAATTTTCCCAACTTCCAACCAAAATTGTTCACAAGAAAGGGGTGAGCCAGTACTCGAAGATTGTAATAAATTACTTACTTCGCAATCAAGTTTGAGTGTTCTATATTCTTCGTCAATTATCTGCATTTGTTCTGGCTGTACTTCGTATGGGAAAGTTTCCATACCATTCCTTAGACTATTAAATTCTTTGTTCACTGCAGTGTGTGGGTCAAGAAATTTCAGTTCTCGGAAAATTTGATCTTCAAAAGGCAAACGTGATTTCAATTGCGTGCTCAATTCAATTAAAAAAGATTGGCACTTTCTGAAAAAATCAGCAATTTGGTCTTTCATGTTTATGTTTCCCCTATGTTTAATTAATTCTTGACCCACTTGAATCCCTAAGTACATATTATTCAATGGCAAATAATTCACACGACTTTGAGTCTAATGTAAATACGTTGTCCGTGCTTTTTATATAATTAGTTTTCATATAGCAACCCAAAATCGACAAGTACATAGACTAAATCCGGAAATTCCCCTGAACATCAATGTACGCAGTTTTTTTTTTTTTTAATAATTTTATGACATGGCTATGGTATTGCCATAACTTTTTTTCCAAAATATACCCATAAATACTGGCTGACGCCAATATACCTATTTAACAGATGATTTGCAATTTAAGGTTATCCCTTCGACTGTGGGAGGTCCGCGTCGGACCGTAAAAATTTGGATACCCTCTGTTAAAGGTCCTTTCGGGGTCGCGCGTGATTACGGCGTGTCTGGTTAAAACGACGATATCTCCGAAATTACGTTAGTTAGCTCGCTACCAGTTATATTATTGGAATCGTTATTAAATTAGCTTACAAGATATGTATACATTAGTATAGTTTTGCCTTGTAATGTATTAGTAATTGTAATGTATGTTCAGTGTGAGGGAATATTTCCCAGTTTTTCGTGTTAGGGTCATTATAATTAAAAAAATAAACCATTACTTTAAAAAGTGTTTGTTAAATTTCGATAAATACAACCTATTTCACATAAATAAAACAAAAGAACACACCATCCTATACATTTTTTTCATGCCACAAGCAAAACAAAAGAATGACGTAATTTGCACGTGCGGCGTTCCGAACAAAACAATGGGTATGTTTACGGTTCTATTCTGAGAACGCGATAAGCCTAGTGGCTTGGGTTTGTTATTTATAATAATGTTTGGCCCTTAAACTTATTACATTCAAAGTCTCAGCTGTTTGAAGTGTTTAGTTTAACAGTATCGGCTAACCGAACCCAACACTAAAAAACGGGCGCAAAAAACACCCACTCAAACTTTGGATCACTGTTTAAATTCTGTTGCCTAAATTTGAAATCTAAATCAACATTCTACATTTTGAAGATATTTACAAATCGATAGGCACATAAAAAAGGCATGCTGCCTAATAAAAAAAATACACAAATCAACAATCAAAACGAACAATTTCAAAAAAAGAATCACAAAAAACGCAAGTACTTAAACAAGGATGATGGAAAATATGGATGCGGCCAATACTGTCACATTTAAACAAGAAAAATATAATTTTAAATCAAAAACATTTTACGTACTTGTACATAATATTATTATTATTTTAAGTATTTTAGCGTATATATTATGTATAAATTAGGTAAATAAAAAAAATAAAAAAACTTAAAAACGAAGCAGTCCTCGTTGTGGTCTTCCGAGTGAGAAGAAAAATTAAAAACATGTATGCCTTTCCTGTGACAGACAGACAGACAACGAAACAACAAACAAACAACCAATCTTATGTATATATACATGTACACACGAACACACACACACCCAGCTACTATATTTTCAGTTCCAATACGTTCAACAGTCAGACTCGATTTCAACCTCCTTTTTTGAAGTCGGTTAAAATCACGAATAAAAAAAAAACTCAAAAATATAAATATATAAATATAAAAAAATATTCGAATTCAAATCTCGGATGCCGCATCCATATTTTCTATGATCTATAAAATCGTACAAGATGGCGGTTTATCCCTGTTCGTGATTGGTCCGTTCGGACCGATGACTAAATGAAATTTTCATTTCAATAATTTCGCTACTAAAATACTTTAATATTATAATTAAACGCCTAATATCAATAATACGATACATAAACACATACGTAACAACCATATTTTGCATTTCTGCTAATAGTAATACCGCGAAAATACCACGAAATGTTCGTCGACCACGCTTCAAATGTTTTCCATGTTTGTTGAAATGACTATTTCTGCCCGAAATCTTTATGAATTACACGGTTTAAATAATCAAAAATGGTTATTACTTACCCAGGCATGTTATATAACTCGCAAACCACACACAGTACACTCACAATAAAATATTTTTAATATTTACGTAAACATGGCGCGCGTGCGAAATCTCGACTGCGGAGCGGGTGCGGGGCTCGTATGTTGTCAGTTGGTACCGCGTCATTCGGTATGTTACAGACTTGGACGGAGTTAATATGTCTTTCTCATTTCGTCTTGTAGACTCTGTGCAAGTATAAACGAGATAGGCACAGTTTTAATATGCCATTTATGTCAAAATATGGGACAGATAAAAACACGGTCCGTGTCGGACCTGCCACAGACGATACCCAAATTTTTCCGCCCGACGCGGACTTCCCACAGTTGAAGGTATGTGAATCCGAACGTTTTATTGTTTGTTTAATTTTTGGCTTTTTTTTTCTCGCTTTTTTTGTAGCGAAGTGAAAGTGACAAAACTAATTGAAGTTCAAATCATTAGAATTTTGTGAGTAGACCCAACACTGTTCACGGCATTTTAAAAAAATAATTAAAAAGTTACTTTGTCTCACGCTCGCAGCAAAATCGAATTTTGCTCACTGTTTTTTGACAGCAAAACCTGCTTGTTTGAGGTGCTGAGGTAAAAAAGCATTTAAATACAAAAATATCAATAGGCAACATTAGAATAAAAGTTGAAACTGACAGTTCTCGTTCTCGTTCTCGCGGTCTCGCTCGTTTTCGTGTGTTCGAGTGCGCGCTTGGTAAAGAATTTCGATATTTTTAAATTGTTTTTGTGTGTAAATCGACGGGAAGTGGTGTTATTTCGCTTATTATGTAGTTTTTACATCGTGGTAGATAATATTTGCACTAAATAATATCATATTATCTCAGTTTTGAACCAACCAAAAAAAATGTAAACAACCCATTCGTGAAAAAAGTGAATATTGTGAATAAAAGAGTTTTGTGTGTGTTTTGTGCGTGTAATCGGAAGGTAAGTAATTATTTATTATTTCCATGTAGTTAATGAATACTATTATATAGTATTATCACGAAATAGTATCATAAAAACTTTATAACGAACAAAGTTATGTTTGACAAAAACCGGTATTCAAAGTCGTACAATTTTCGACAATCATATTATGAAAATGTTACGTAGGACTCAAAAAAACGCTGTTGTTAGATAGTTTATCTATTCCCATTACTATTTACAAAATTTCGTGTACATTGATAAAGCAGTTTTATCAGAACAAGAAAAAACAGAAATAAAAACATTTTCAGCCAGTTATCTGATAACATCATTTTATTATAAATACAATTCTCGTAACACGAGCTTAGCTTACACTTCATAATATGGTCTGTTCATTCACGAACCCAAAAAATATTTACAATACGTAACAAGAACTCATAAAAAGAAGCCTACGAGTGTTTTTTGTTATCGCGGTCTTAAACATGTCATCCTGTCGAAATGCGGTACCTACTTGACAGAGGTTTTTTTTTTTTTTTTTTGATTGACGTCTTATGCGCGCTTGGCATAAGCGGACGATTTTTCATCTGGTACGATAATTTTAAAATTATTGATACGATAATTCACTCGCAATCGTCTGGCAACCCTGTAGAGACCTGTGTGAATTGACTATAACTGTGCGTTTGCACTCGCCGGCGAAACATTGTTTTGCCCCTGGCTGGAGGCTTTAAGTTAGTAGCTTAAGGCAGCCGCAGGATTGACCGGTTAAGTAGTCATCACCTCAGAGGTGAGCTACGAGATGCCCTAGACAAAAAAAAAAAAAAAAAAAAAAAAGCCGGCGAAACATTCATGCTCTGTGTTCACAACAAAACATGTTGAAATCTTCAGTTGCTGTCAAAGTTCCATACATTATTTGACAGTAACTAGCGATTTCAACATGTTTTGTTGTAATGTTTGGCCAGTGCAAACGCACAAAACGTATATACGTACGTACGTATTATAAAACATAAGTCAATGCACAGAGTACATTATACATATTATATTGCCTGTGTGACAGTCGTGACAGACACTTTGAAATGTGAAAGAAAACGTAGTATCCCTATGTAGTCTGTGGAAAAAGTACCCTGCTGTGGTCATGCCTGTTCCAGAAGGAACAAACAAACGCCAACGGAAAAAAAAACGGTCTGTGGTCTGGTCATTTGAAATATCTTTTCGCTTCAAGATCTTGTTGTTTCTTCAACTTCAAGTGTTTTCGTGTTTAATCAACGGTAAGTGGATGAATATTAATTAATAAGTATTTATTAAATAGTTTTAGATACTAAATGCATGAAATAAAATCACAGTTATACTTTTTTTGCTCGTTGAAAAAGCCGATGCAATGAAGCTGACGCCGAGGTTGAAGGAGTCGAAATCGAGTTTATCTGTAGAAATTGTGAAGCTCTAAAACTAATAATAACAATTTGTCATAGTACAAAAAAAACTGCTGTAATGGTACCCAATTTTAAAAGGCTAAAACCAATTTTAAAAGTAATACCAATTTTAAAAGGCTAGGCCTTACAAAACGACTTGGGATCCTGGACTGGATCTCAAGTAATTTTATTCACGACAGTATTTTTTTTTTGGAAAAGTAGATATTTATCAAGACCGTTCACGATATAGTAGTACAAATAGTTTATAACCTGGATACTTTTTATCCTGGTAGTACGTTTCCATGGGATAATTTCTGACTTCCACAAGAGCAAAGCAGCGGGAAAAAGCTAGGATCTAAATAAACAATAATAGGTAAGATGTGCTGGTTTTCGCAACTCCACGTCAAAGCGCGTATTTTGCGTATGGGTGGGAAAAATCGGTTATTCGATCCACCCCAGCTCCTCAAAGAAGGCCAGCAACGCCTTGGTGTTACTGGCAATCTCGCGTAGGGTACCTGGGTTACTGAAGTACTTTGCCCTGTAAGTGGCGACCACCGGGCAGTTTAACAGCACATGAGCTGCTGTCTCGTCGTCCTCCATGCAGGCTCTGCAGAGCGGACTGTCTGTGACTCCTATGACAAAGAGGTGGTGTTTGTTAAATGACCCATCTAAATAAATAATAGTAGGTATAATTATATTACAGTATAAAATCTTATATGTAATTATAAAAATAATAGAAGGTGTAATGGATGGGTTGTACATGAGTGTCACATGTGTTGGGAGCTTGCCCAATTTAATAAAAATGTGTAAAGTTGGTGTGTTCTCCTATAAAAAAATACAAATTAAACAATACAATAATTTCGGGCGCCTTGGAGATGCACACAGTATGTTTCAAATAAACCAAACTTGCCAGATAGAACTCTTCGGAGAGTCAGACTTTTAATCTGCCGGTAGGTAGCTAATTAAATGAATAAAAGAATGGAATTTCCTTTGCTAATACCTTGTTTAATTAATTGCCAGTAGCTTCAGAGTAATAAAATTATGAAATTAAATACAAAAAAAAAAAAGGTTATAATTACTTACATTATTATCATTGAATTTACAATATTATTATTATGGAACTTACATTACTATTGCATCTTTGTTGATAAAAAAAAGGTAGGTAGTAAAAAAAAGAAATGATTAAATAAAACCTCTAGGATCGTGGCGTTGATGGTAGGGATAAAAATATCCCTTGTAGAAATATATCCAGTAAAGAAAATAAATCGAAAAGAAAAGAGAAGAAAAAAAAAAAAAGACGTCGGGACCAGGGTCGGTCAAAATAAATCCGGCTGAAACAAAATTTACAGAGAATTAATAAATTGTTCAGGATTCCCAAACGTTGGGAAGCGTGGCGTTCCACGAGTAATAATAACTTACCGTCTTTTCCAACAAATGGCAAATTTAAATGCACCACAAAATTCAGGCGGGCGACAAATCACTTAAAAGCCTGGAACAATAATTTAGTATGATATCGAGCACTCGTCACGCTATCCAATTTATCAATCCGAAAGAATTCAATCTTACCAAAGAAATGAAGGATTATTCCTACGTCACCACGTCCTGAGGGAAAGTTTTAGAAGTTTACGGCATCAATAGGCCGCCAATACCCAGGATTTATCCCGATTAAAAAATGTCGTTAAAATTCAATACTACATCAGGAATGTTCGTCGCAAAAGTGATAACGTCAAAGTTGACAGCTTCCACCAAACACAATCGATGACAGCAAAAAAAAACGTTCCGAAATCGACTAACTGACGAGAAGCATGTAACGATATTTTAAACTCGTTACATTACATCCCTCCCCGAAAAAATAAAAGACAGCAATTTCTTTTATGCAAAAAAATAAACAAGGCAAAAAAAAAAAGATTACAGAAAAAATAGGAAATATAAATTCCAAAAACAACAAAACAAAAATACCCTATAAAAGAATAGGATTATAAGACCGCAAGGAAGATATCCGCTAAGTCTAATAACAACTAAACAAAAAAATAGTGTCTAAGACTATTTCTTAAAATAACATGCATATAAAAACAAATAAGTCAAGCGAAATAGTCGCTGAACAATATTGTATAAGAGCACAACAAGAGTATACTGAATTGAGTACGGTTAGGCACAATAGCCACCGACTATTGCATATAAGCACTAGGAAGTGGTGAAGGGTGGGCGTTTTGGGGGACTGTCTTATGTAATTTTGACGTTCGAAAAGTGCTGATTCTCAGCCTAGTTTGAATAAATGACTTTTGAATTTTGAATTTTGAATTTTGACTAACATACAGTATAACTCTAGAAACAACAACAAAAAAAATACCAATTTGAGTTCGGTTAGGCACCATAGCCACCGACTAACAAGTATATAACACGATAAAAATATTAATTTGAGTACAGTTAGGCGCAATTGCCGCTGTCTAACGAGAATAATCCAAAAATGTCTGTAAGAGTGCAGTTAGGCACCATCGCCACTGACTATCAAGAACAAATTATAACTGTGAGACACAGTTTAAAATCTCCACATCTCTACAGATACAAAAAATAAAGAAGTATGTTGTGATCGGCACAACTCCACCAATATTCCGAGCACAAACACCTTCGAAAATAAATGCATATTGTGATCAGCTCAACTCCACCAATTTTCCGAGCACAAACACCTTCGAAAATAAATGCATATTGTGATCGGCTCAACACCACCAATATCCCGAGCACAATAGCAGAACAAGAGATGCATATTGTGATCGGCTCAACACCACCAATATCCCGAGCACAATAGCAGAACAAGAAATGCATCCTGTGATCGGCTCAACACTACCAACCTTCCGAGCACAGAAGCAAAAAAACAACGAAATCAAGGAAAAAAATATACCGAGATCCGTAAAAAAATAGGTTAACCACTACAAGTGAAAACAAAGCGTACACAAGCAGTGGGTAACAACTAAGAAATTTTATACAAAAATGTATACATAAAAATCGTATACAAGACTGTATAAAAGAATAATAATAATAAGATATGTATAAAAATATTAATAAGATACATAAACAAAATATTAATAATACTAATAAGATCCTTTGATATGAGAAACGTATTCGTGTGGGTAGAAAAGTTATTAAAAGGTCCTAAGTTGTATTTTAGAAAGTTAAGAAATCAAATTCAATAAATTTATAAGAAGTTAACTAACATACTCTCATTCAAATCACTAATAACCTATCAACCATCCCATCATACATCACACTATCATAAGTGATCTTCAAACAAAATTATCAAAATCAAGACTTACACTTGGAAACCAAATTAGAATTTAATTATATCCTTAACATGATAACGACCAGCGGTACCCTTATTAAGGTCTTTCAGATTATAAACATTATCAGAGATCTTTTCAATAATTTTACATTTAATAAACTTAGGAGCAAGTTTTGCTGAAAAATAAGTAGGTGCATGAGATTGAACAAAACTCCTTCTCCACACAACATCACCCACATCAAAAGAAATGACTTTGCGACCTTTATTATAATAGCGAGCATTACGCTGATAAGCTTTTAATAAATGAGTTTGAACTTTAACAAAAATTTCACTAAGTGAATTAAGAGAATCAGCATAGTGAGTTCTATGGGAAACTTCCAGTTCATCTAAATTATCTATAGAGTCACTTAAACGATGTAAAGAAGCATCAAAAATAAGTTCCCTTCCAAACGTCAAAAAATTAGGTGTGAAATCTGTGGCTAGATTCACACTATTATTCAAAGCTAGTTGAACATGAGGTAAATATTTAGACCAAGTTCTATGATCATCTTTAACAAAACAAGCAATGCAAGTTTCAACAGTTTTATTATATCTCTCAACTGTATTGTTTTGAGGCGTGTATAAAGTATTATAAAATATTTTTGTGATATTATAACCTTTCAAAAATTCTACGAAATGTTTAGAAGTAAATTGTGTACCATTATCACAAACAATTATTTTAGGACAACCAAATTTAAGAAATATTTCTTTTTCAAAAAGTTTATTTATTACTCTAGTAGTAGCATTTATCATAGGAAAAATCCAGCAGTATTTAGTGAACACATCAACAACCGAGAGAATATATTTATGTCCAGAATAAGCTTTAGGTAATATACCTATAATATCCACTGAAAGCATTAGCATAGGTCGATCAACTTTTTTAGGGTTAACCATAATACCAAAAGGAGGTTGTGTGGTGTGTTTATAAGCTTTACAAGTATCACAAGCTAGAATATATTTTTGAACATCATTAAACATCCCTTTCCAAAAATAGTGTTGTTTTAATTTATTTAAAGTTTTATGGATACCAAGATGACCAGAATTAATGTCATCATGATTAGAACGAATTGTATCTAAAATATGTTCTTTAGGAATAACTATTTTCCAATTAAGATTACTATTAGGATCAAACTTACTTTTACAAAATTTATATAAGGTTTTACTTTCTACTCTAAAGTTCTTATATCTGCAAGGAGACTTTTGACAATTAATAAATACTTTTTTATACCATGGATCATAAATATCGTCATCTGGCAAAACTAAATTATTTTGAGAGATTTCTATAGCGGCTACTTCAATACGAGATAAAGCATCTGGAACTAAATGTAAAGATCCTTTTTTATGAACTATATCAAAAGTAAATTGAGAAATTCTAGCAGCCCAACGTGCTAAGCGTCCACTAGGATTGCTAAGACCTAAAAGCCATTTTAAACTAGCATGATCAGTTATTACAGTAAACTTCATTCCTTCAATATAAGGTCTGAAATGTTCTATTGAAGCTAAAATAGCAAGTAATTCACGTTCTGTAGTACTATAATTGCGAAGCTAAATTCTTTTTAATAATAATTGCAGAAACTAAAGTCTTTTGAATATGTTCATTAACCAAAACATTCATGGAATTAAACGAAGGCAAAGCGTGCATCGCAAAAGCTGAAGAAGAGTGTACAATCCTGTCATTAAAATCAAAAG
The DNA here is from genome assembly GCA_963853775.1 of Xanthia togata. NCBI lineage: Eukaryota > Metazoa > Arthropoda > Insecta > Lepidoptera > Noctuidae > Xanthia > Xanthia togata. The sequence continues at coordinate 3,116,583 of OY970817.1, read as the reverse complement.
CAAGTGGTACTTCTGTCAAATTAATCATGTCAGGAGCAACAGGTGCAACATTAGGAACTGTGCATGCACCATCAGATTCCATGTTATCTTTAGCAAGAGGCAGAGGAGATTGATCTTCTTTATCCATTATGAATAAACAATATGATAAGAAAAGCAGGGCAAAATATCACAAGTTGTAAAATATTTGAGGTTAAAGTGAAAAAATATTTTTTAAGTTACCTACAAGTTGATTTTTATGAAATATTTCAAAGTGAAAAGATGCAGTAATAATTTACAAGATAAGCTTAGACCACTTAAACTATGATTAGGTATTACTTAAGTTAAACCAAAGTTTGTTTAAAATCTAATATGAAACACCGCACTTAGTTTTACACCGTTGAGTCACTTATACAAAACAAAACTGTCTTACCATACAATATGTTGATTTTGCAAGAGTATAATGATATTGCTGTAACCATAAAAGTTAAACACACAATAGTACAATAAAGTTGTAAGTAAATATTGTTTACTTACTAGGAAACATCAAGAAAACTTAGTTGTAAATTACAACATTCCAAAAAAAAGTGTATTACAGAAACTATGTAATTTGTTCTGTAAACAATACTACAAAATATAAGATGCAATAATAATTTATAAGATACAAGGAAGCTACTTCAAGTCCCTGTTCGGGCGCCAAATGTAATGGATGGGTTGAAAAAATATTTTTTAAGTTACCTACAAGTTGATTTTTATGAAATATTTCAAAGTGAAAAGATGCAGTAATAATTTACAAGATAAGCTTAGATCACTTAAACTATGATTAGGTATTACTTAAGTTAAACCAAAGTTTGTTTAAAATCTAATATGAAACACCGCACTTAGTTTTACACCGTTGAGTCACTTATACAAAACAAAACTGTCTTACCATACAATATGTTGATTTTGCAAGAGTATAATGATATTGCTGTAACCATAAAAGTTAAACACACAATAGTACAATAAAGTTGTAAGTAAATATTGTTTACTTACTAGGAAACATCAAGAAAACTTAGTTGTAAATTACAACATTCCAAAAAAAAGTGTATTACAGAAACTATGTAATTTGTTCTGTAAACAATACTACAAAATATAAGATGCAATAATAATTTATAAGATACAAGGAAGCTACTTCAAGTCCCTGTTCGGGCGCCAAATGTAATGGATGGGTTGTACATGAGTGTCACATGTGTTGGGAGCTTGCCCAATTTAATAAAAATGTGTAAAGTTGGTGTGTTCTCCTATAAAAAAATACAAATTAAACAATACAATAATTTCGGGCGCCTTGGAGATGCACACAGTATGTTTCAAATAAACCAAACTTGCCAGATAGAACTCTTCGGAGAGTCAGACTTTTAATCTGCCGGTAGGTAGCTAATTAAATGAATAAAAGAATGGAATTTCCTTTGCTAATACCTTGTTTAATTAATTGCCAGTAGCTTCAGAGTAATAAAATTATGAAATTAAATACAAAAAAAAAAAAGGTTATAATTACTTACATTATTATCATTGAATTTACAATATTATTATTATGGAACTTACATTACTATTGCATCTTTGTTGATAAAAAAAAGGTAGGTAGTAAAAAAAAGAAATGATTAAATAAAACCTCTAGGATCGTGGCGTTGATGGTAGGGATAAAAATATCCCTTGTAGAAATATATCCAGTAAAGAAAATAAATCGAAAAGAAAAGAGAAGAAAAAAAAAAAAAGACGTCGGGACCAGGGTCGGTCAAAATAAATCCGGCTGAAACAAAATTTACAGAGAATTAATAAATTGTTCAGGATTCCCAAACGTTGGGAAGCGTGGCGTTCCACGAGTAATAATAACTTACCGTCTTTTCCAACAAATGGCAAATTTAAATGCACCACAAAATTCAGGCGGGCGACAAATCACTTAAAAGCCTGGAACAATAATTTAGTATGATATCGAGCACTCGTCACGCTATCCAATTTATCAATCCGAAAGAATTCAATCTTACCAAAGAAATGAAGGATTATTCCTACGTCACCACGTCCTGAGGGAAAGTTTTAGAAGTTTACGGCATCAATAGGCCGCCAATACCCAGGATTTATCCCGATTAAAAAATGTCGTTAAAATTCAATACTACATCAGGAATGTTCGTCGCAAAAGTGATAACGTCAAAGTTGACAGCTTCCACCAAACACAATCGATGACAGCAAAAAAAACGTTCCGAAATCGACTAACTGACGAGAAGCATGTAACGATATTTTAAACTCGTTACAAAGGTATAATTGAATCCTACTACAATAATTCACTGCTGTGTCCCTTGCACAGCTGTTGTGAATTACCGTGCTATACTGCCTTTGCCAACAAGTAACCACCTAACAGGATTGTAAATATCCTGTTATTGGGACATCCGTGATAAAATATATGCTACCTTTCTGCTGACAACTGGTTGAGACACACCATGTAAATCAGCTCTATCGTCTTGAATCAAACAAAACAATAATACAAAATAGGTCTTCTAAAAATAAAACAATAATATTAGTATATTATTTGGATTTTGCCTAATGTTAGGTTAGCATTAACCAAAGGTTAGGTACTTACATACTTACCCCCTTATTTATATATGCTGCTTATAGGTAAGTAATGATTAGCTAAGTTTAGATTAGAACTAGTGAGAAACTTCATTTTATAATAACATTTTATGTAGTCATGGTACTTATCCCAGTACCAAATTTAGACTGTGTTTTGGAATAAGATGGCAAGTGTTTTTATCGTTCGAGGTGTATTTCATACTATATTATTTATATTTCAATTATTTGCATGTTGAGTGCCACGAAAAAGGTTGTGGACCGTTGACAGCTTCCTGATAGCCCAGTCAATAGCGACACAAAAAAATGCAAACGTCGCCAACGTGCATGTAACTGAGCCATTCCGATAAAAATGTACCCGTTACTAAGCTGGACAAAATGGACAATTTTAAAATGCCGCTAATATTTCACGACACTAAACGGACGTGACGATGCCATCCTTGGATAGCAAGCTGACCAGGCGTCTTTTACGCCTGGACAGGAACGGCCTGCGCCTGGTGACAGGGAACATCACAGGACACTGCTTGCTAAACCTTGTTTCGTTTTGGACCTATATAAAATCCAAGCGGGGCGGGTCTAGCTCGTACCCCATATCTATGACCGACGGTATTAATAGGTCTTCTGATGGGATACAGAGATATGTGAGTTTTTTGCATCCTATTTTTCTTCTGTCTATAGTTCTGCTCAGGACGAGCATAATAAACATGATGCGACCCTTTTAAACAACCTTCAAAACTATAGTTTGGGTTTATCCAATATTGTTATTAGTCATGAAACTATATTCAAGAAGCTAAAAAGTCTAGATTGTAGCAAGGGTGCAGGGCCTGATGGAATACCACCGATCTTCATCTATGAGTGTGCAACCGAGCTGGTTATTCCCCTCACTTATCTTCAATAAATCCTTGGCATCTGGCGTTTTCCCTTCAAAATGGAAGGTGGCTAAGGTTGTGCCCATCCATAAATCGAACAATGATGATGATGTTTCTAACTACAGACCCATATCGATCTTATCGACTCTTGCTAAGGTCTTTGAATCTCTCATATGTCCTTATATTCAAAAACACTTAAAACTGTACTTGAGTGAAGAGCAACATGGCTTTGTGGAGTCTAGGTCTACAAGTACTAGTCTTGTTCTGTTCACGGAACTGTTAGCGAGAACAATTGACTCGGGTTACCAAGCTAATGTTATTTACACAGATTTTAGTAAAGCTTTCGACAAAGTCTCACATTGTATATTAATTGGCAAATTACGAGCACACGGTATTACTGGATCACTGCTTTCATGGCTAGGTTCATACCTTGTGGATAGGTCTTTCTTTGTAGTGGTCAACAGTTTTCATTCAAATTCACGATATATTTAGTCGGGCGTGCCGCAGGGATCACATTTGGGCCCGGTTTTATTTAATTACTTTATAAACGACATCCCTAACTGTTTTCACAACTCAAGTATATTTATGTATGCCGATGACCAAAAATTGTTAAATCGAAAGACGATGCCCTCGACTTAAAGTGGGATCTGGATAGGCTGATCCATTGGTGTGACACGAATGATATGCACTTAAATTCAGGCAAATGCTATCACATAAAATTCACGAGAAATCACAATTTAATTGAACATACTTATTTTATTAATGGGGTCAAAGTTGGCGAATTGGACACAATCAGAGACCTTGGTGTCACAGATAAAAAAATTACCTTTATTCCGCACGTAGACAATATCATAAAAAAATCCTCTATAATGCTGGGCTTTGTTATAAGAAACTCCAAACATTTTAAGTGTTGTAAGACTAAAATAATGCTATATAATTGCCTAGTTCGAAGCGTTTTGGAGTACTGTAAGTGTAATTTGGCGACCGCACTATGCCTCACATTCGTTGCGGCTAGAACGTGTTCAAAAACGATTTCTATGGCATCTAGCGTTTTCCAGCGGCTTGGCAAATAAAATACGTTCCTATAGTAATAGACTGAAACACTACAATATGATCTCCCTGGAAAAACGCCGAAAACTAAATGACGCAACGTTTGTGTGCAAAATAATGTCCCATAAAATTGACTGCCCCCAGATATTGAACACTTTTAACTTCCGTGCGCCCTCAAGAATTCCTCGCAAACCAATAACACCACTGTGTCCACCACAAAGTAGGACGGTCTTAGGCGCTAATTCTCCATTTGCAAGATTTTGCAAGGTGGTGAATAATTGTAGCGATGAAATTGATCTGCATTTTGACTCTTTAAGCAAATTGAAAGCTAAAATTTACAAATGTCTTCCGAATTTAGATTAAGCACTTTCTGTTATATAATGAAACATGTTTTTATTTTTTTTCTCCTCAATAGTTTAAGTTTCCATTTTACCTATGTTTTTATACAACTTAAATTTACATATAACTTTAGTCACATAGTTTAAGTTTTACTTCTAAGTTAAATTCTTATCGTTTTCTCTTGTAGTTTTCCTGTACAACCAAAATTTTGTATGCATGCGGAGTTCACCTAAAGTGATTGTTACACTAATTTGTTATTTTTTTTACCTTATTTGTTACCCTAAGCATAATAACAGTGTAAACAGTTGTTGGTGAACCAATATATAAATAAATAAATAAACCAACACTTCCACACAATAGGCATAACGGACAGTCCTCTGTGCAGGGCGTGCATGGAGGCTGAGGAGACCGTTGCGCACGTGCTCTTTGAATGCACGGGCGTCACCCAGATCAGAACAGACACCCTCGGGTCACCCAGATCATACACAAATGTTCTCAATAAACCAGGAGACCTAATTACCTTCTGGAGGGAAATGGGCTGGTTGGAATAACCCCCCAAACGGCCGCCATGGCCCACGCACAATGGTCCACCTGACGGACTAAGTGCGGAAACCAAACCCCATAACATAGAACGGACGTGACGAACTCCCGCTTTACTAACAACAATGACGACAAAACCAACATTTTTTGTTTGTTTAGAGGGAATCATTATTTTATTACTTAAGCAGATATATAAAGTATAATTTGCAAATGAAAGAATGTTTTAAGAACTTCCCAGTATCACGTTATAACTGTGACTATAGTGGACTTCTTATTTGATTACCTGTGGACTAAATGGCGTCTACCATAATAATTACCGTGATACAATTTGAGCCCAATCCAAGCATTCCAGGTCTATTGGTTGCGAAGATACAGTTAGTCAAAGATGAGTATTTGATTCCAAAAAGTGAAAAATTATCGATTTAGGGTCATTTGCCAAGACATAACAAGGCTGATGAACTGATGCAGTAATGCTCTGATGCAGCTACCAATACTCGAAAAAAAAGGTTCTCTATTCGATCGAATGTATTTCGACCTGTATGTATGTGAGTTTGTTTGCGTAAAGGGTGGAAGGAGTCCAGGCACAGTAAGCTGGACATGTCCAGCGAGTTTAAAAAAATGGCCACTTGTTTTCAAATTCAAAATATTTTATTTCACATAAACCTACAAGGGCACTTATGAAACGTCAAGCTAGGTGCACGGTTCCAATTGGTCGTTTCCTATGGAGAAGTGCCGGCAAGGAACTCCACGGATACTCTTTTAAAAGTAAATGGTATTTACAATATTTTCAAGTTAGTGTTAATAGGTATGAGAGGACACTGTAGGCCTATCAACAAGTACCAGGTACTTAGCAAGATAGAAAATGATCGACAGATCTACAAGTCGGTTAAGCCTACAACGTTCTCACATTCAAAAAATCTAAAAAAAGAGAATCTATATAAAAAATTAAAAAAAAAAAAAAAACCTATTTAAACTAAATGACACGACTGCCACTAAAGTTGTAACAAATCTAATTTAATAAAAAATATATTATATTGAAGTTATTATAGTGTCAAACAATGATATTATAATATTATATCATTGGTGTCAAATAACGAAAAGATTATGTCAAAGAAGTATGTAAAAGAAAAAAAAGAAAAATAGGTAAAATAAAATAATCATCTTAATTTGGGAGCAGTTAATATACATTTACATAGTAATGCCGTTATTTAGGTACCAGGGAAGCCACATGTGCAGAAGGAATTATTGCCTAACTTCCTTGTCTTCAACGTACTTCAACTTTTTTTCAATGGGGAATGTTACTGGGTTATTAATGAAATATTGTTAAGGCGAAATGGGTCCCAAAGACGAGGTTTTGACGCATTTCGGCTGCACGCAAAATCAATTTTTGTCCTCAAAAACTACAAATTTGCCTTATTTTTTTTCATGATTATTAAAATTGAAGATATTTTTTAGTGAATTATGAAGGCCAAAACACGATTAACATAATTTGGCTCGATACAAAAAAATCGCAAAGTTTCCAAAAAATGTAGAGTTTTTATGAGAAAAAATGGTTTTATTCGATTGTAATTAAAGCAATTTCAATAAAATTTCGTCTATACGTTCACCATAAAAGACTTTAGGGGATTATGGATTTATTTTAATGTAACAGCAAATAGAATCTTAAAATAAACCCAAATATAGTAAATCGGGCTAAATCGGCTCGCGCTCAGAGTCCTGCGGGACGTCATCGAAGGTGGACCTGTGTCAATTTTTTTTAAAATACGCTCTCTCTGCTATTGTTAAAAAAAAATCAAATAAAAGAAGAACACATTAGATATAAAATTGCGACAACACAGAAAAAATATTTCGTAATTTTAATATAGTTTTAATTCATAATATTGTTTTCGAAAGTGTGATTATTTATATGCGATATGATGACGTTTAATTGTCATCTTACAATAGTGTTAGACACACAAATTATTATCGATAAAATTATAGTCAAGTGCGAGTCTTATATAATTTTTTATCGTCGTATATGAAGAAGTTTTTTTAAAGATTTTTTTATCAGATTCATCCATGTTACTATATTTACTCTCCATCGAACTGTCTTTGCTAATATCATATTCTATATTAATAAACATATAATATACAATTGGTCCGGTTGTTGGTTGTATAAAAAATATTTAAAAAAACTTTCACTCTGGCAAGAACGATTAGAAAAAAAATGCTGTTTCGAACAAAAGTGCTATACTAACATGACCAAATGTATAGAACACGATAAAAATCGTAATTATATTTTTCGAATAGCTGAGCCAGCAACACAGTTTTTTCTTGAATCCGTGATTGTATCGTATTGACTCAGTATGAATCATTTTCAGTTTTGAATACAAAAAGTCACTGGTTACGATATCGAATACGACACTTCTGTACCTATACGATAAAATGTCGTTCTAAAATGTCGATGTCCTAAAATAATAGATTCGATAATTTATAGCTGTAGCAGTAGGTACGTCACTTGGCAATAAAGTACGGCAATTGTTACTTCATATAGAGCTGTCAATATTTACGAATCTTCATGAGTGGTGGGAAACATCCAAAACAAAAAAATATGGTCACAGTATAAGCGAAACAGTAAGACCATTTTTAGCCCATTCAACTTAATAAAAATCCTGAAGAAATAAAGATGAAAGTTTGTATGGTTTTTTTTCTTTCTTAAATTCACTGACATACAATACACAACCTAAACCACGCTGGGTATAGAAGCATGCAATTTTGCAGATGTTCGTTCCTTTTATAACGAACGAAATTACGACTTTGATATTTTCTATCAAAATTACATTTTGCGGGACCGTTGAGATACGCAGTAGAACCATTGCAATTTTAAACTTTCACCTTACTACCGCAAAGCCATTTTTATCTGAAACTAGTTTCTGTCCGCGTCGTCTTCATTCACGTGGCAGTCGTAAGATACCACAATATATTAAAATAACAGCCCCCCTAGCCAAGTTGCAAACGATAAACGTGAACACTTAGTAATCTCCAATAGATTTTCAACTTTATACCTAAGACAATAAAGTTGAAAATCTATTAAAGACTACTGAGCGTTAGCGACCGGAACGAACGAAAACACTATGTAATCTTCAATAGATTTTCAACTTTATATCCAATAGCATAAAGTTGAAAATCTATTAAAGACTACTGAGAGTTTACGTTTATCGTTTGTGACTTGGCTAGGGGGGCAGGCATATTTTATAAATCTTCACTGTAAGTACAATAGGTTTGTAGTTTTGGTCTCGCCCACCAAAATATACAGAGAGTTAGGACTGGTGACGCGACTGGCTGGCTGGCTGGACTAGCGAGAAAGCGACAGAGTTTTCCGTGTGAGAAGCAGCTCCTCCTGAGGTCTAAACGCGCAGCCTTCAGTAGAAATTTCCCATTCCTTGCGAAGTTTTTCATTTTAAGTGTATTATTAAACGCCTGCATTCCTTCATATAATACCTAATGGCACAACACTGATACACTAATGGATTCTTACAGATTATTCATGACTACCTAACTATCACTAAAAAAATCCCGTGTGCAGTTTGTACACGGGATTTCTCATTAACAGTCATCTAACCATAAATATTGATTTTTATTAAAACCATAGATGACAGAAGAGGCCTAAACTTCATGTTTTTCTGTGTACCTACGTTCTACGAACTATCCCATAACACTATATCAAAAGGTAAAAATGTTGTTTCTTTAATTAATAAAATGAATGGACTGTCACAAGTTCACAACAGCACATTAGCCGATAACGACACCGACCCGACATCGACACGATATCGGAGGTCTGATGATCGGATACGTTTAGTGCCTACCAAACGCTTTTACATTGTCTTGCTATTGTCACCTATATCGTCGCAGACAGCGACCGACACCGATATAGGTACGATATCTTTTGGCGAAGACACAGTGCGGTGAGAGTAGCGGCATTTTATCACTTGAACACACTTTTTTGCACTGCCGACTTCAAGACGGCGATACTTAGTAGGTAACCATCGCGATGCACCAAACAACCACATTGTTTGGTGCGTCGCGATGGTTACCAATATCATTGGGCCGATAATAATTATATCGATGTCGGTGTAATAGCTGCCGACGTATTATCGGTATCGGGCTGGTGTCGTTATCTGTTAATGTGAAAACGCCCATTAGGTACACAGGACATTTTAAGTAATCATTTTAGTTCACTACACCGTACCTAAGTCCCATAAAATGTAAACTTATTGAAAAAAATCGAACCTAAGAAAAACTACTTCAGTTGGTCAACTGCAAATATTTTATGCTGTGGCATGGATTTTTCGCGAAATGATCGGCAGTGAATCGTAAATAAATACGTCTTTCTGCATTTGGGGGAGGCGGAGGTAGCGTTTCAAAGGCCCATAGGCCAGGAAAACGGCGCCTTAAATGGCACGAAGATATATTTATTACTTACATTTCACTAGAAAAAACAATCATCAAAAATTGCTGATCGAAATCCGTAAAAAAGTGTTCTTCTCCACGCCTCAGTCGTCAAGACACGACAGCTAGTGATGGGTAAGTAAGGTAACTTATATTACAAATTTATGAAATATTTTTATTAAAAGTAGCTTACTATTACTTCGACAATTATTTTTTAATGTCAACTATTCTTATCTGAATATTTAAAAAATCATATCATAGATTGATAGTTTACTGTCCACTCTCCAGTTTACCTCCGTTGGATTTTAACGAACCAAGACCTAACGACCCACGAAATGCGGCGTTCGCAAGACTGGTCGCTTTTGAACTGGATCGAGTGCCAGAAGAAAAACGTTCAGTAACTTATGTCAATATACTGAACGTTATTAGAAAAGTGCGACAGCAAAAGGACTTTGATGACATAAGTTTGCTAAGTTACGAAGAATGAAAACCAGAGTAATAATTATAAGTAAATTGATTAAATTGTTTTAAATATTATATGATTATTATTTATTATGTCCCACAATATCACATCCCTGCTCGCATGCGAGGAAGTTGTCAAAAGTCGTGCTAGCCACGCCAGAGTCGGGTCTTCCCGACAGCGGATGACTTCATGAACGAGATTAGTGATGTACCTTAATATTATTTGATTTATTCGTTTGTAGTTCTTATATTGATCTGTCTGCTTAGTTCTTTTAGGTTGTTTAGAACTTTGTAACTGGTACTTTGTAATGATAGTATGATAACAAATAGGGTCCAATCAAATAAAATAATAATGCAACGAGTAATATTTTATTTAAAAAATATGGAATGAAAAGCAATGATTAATTGGTTATCGATAAGATGTTGGAATCCCTATTTTTTTTTGTAGGTATTTGCGCTGAATTTGTGGGTTGGCGTGAAAGGGGCGCCGATACTTTTACGCTCAGGCGTTTAAAAGGTTAAATGGGGCGCGGGCGGCCGTTGTTAAGCGGGTGTCTACAATTCATACTTATACACAACCCCTGTTGAAAATGGGTTCCCTACTTGTTTTCGAAAGTTGATGATTCGATTTTTATTATATCGAACACGGTGTGTCGATAATTCAGTTGTACGATGTTTTATTCCGTCGATGCGTTATTGGTGCGATGTAACGTTTGTGCGAAAAATCCTGTTACGAAAAACCCTACAACGATTGCTCATTTGTTCGGTAATTTATATTACTTCGAAAGTATGTAGGTTTGAAAAGCCTACTGTTGTCCGTGACATTTATTTAATAATCTTATGTTGCATTATAGACGTTAAGGAAATACTTTAAATACCATACATATCTTCACGTCAACTTTCCTAAATTGAGGAAAGACAGGTAACAAATTCACCACGTTTAGCTGTGGCATGGGCCAAAGATAACGTAGACAATATCAGTGATCGGTTGCTAGCCAATCGCCTGATACCCTCAAAAGCCAAAACTGTCATACCTCAATCGTCTATTTCGATATGCAGCATGGAAAAGAAAGCAACTAGGGCATTCTAAGTTTTTTTTTAATCCTCGCCCACTACGGAAGCAAAAACGTCATATTTTTGCTTCCGTACTGCTACCGTTTTGCTACACAACACCTAAAATACTCATTTAATAATGATTTATTTTAATAAAAAATCATACAACAACAAAATAATAAAAAAGATATAAACTTGAACGTATTCAGCATAGATCAAGAAATAAACAAAACATTACGTAATCGTAAATAAAACAATTTATTTTTTTACCTTTTTATTCATCAAAACAGTTTACAAAAATTTTTTGAACAATTAAACATACCACACAAACCATCGCGGGTTTTAACAGTGGTATGACATAATATATTACTATAAATATTATAGTTTCTATGTATTATTAACGAAACTTTTAAGAAAAAAAAAAAGTGAAAATGAAAAAAAATACATAATAACATTGTAATTACAATTCTATGTGATTCGAAATGGCTCTTAAAAAAGGAAGAAGTTCCATATTATTACGGTTTGCACAAATCTTCGCAATAAAATCGGATACCCTTTTTCTTTTTTTCTTTGGCGGAGTCTTATCAACGCTAGCCTGTGCTTTTTCAACAGCGTGATTTGTGCTTATTTGCTCTTTTATAAGGCTCCGTATCCGTACCGACATACTTTCGAACTAATAAATTACCGAACAAATGAGCAATCGTTGTAGGGTTTTTCGTAACAGGATTTTTCGCACAAACGTTACATCGCACCAATAACGCATCGACGGAATAAAACATCGTACAACTGAATTATCGACACACCGTGTTCGATATAATAAAAATCGAATCATCAACTTTCGAAAACAAGTAGGGAACCCGTTGAAAATTTCGTAATTTTTAACGGATTTGGGGTAATTTTGGTACTAAAAATGTGAATTTTAAACAGAAACAATTTTTTTATTAATTTTTGGTAATGTTATTCCAGTACTTATGTTATGTGTTGTGCACCTTCGGATCGGACAGGGTTTCTTTTACATATTATATGTATGTATACAGATGGAGATAGCATCCTCGAACATGGGTGGAGATGGGGACACCCCTCCAGACTTCCAGGACATCCTCACGGATGAGGAGGACGAGGATGTCGTGGGAGCGGAGCTGTTGTCCGAATTATGTGAGGTGGAGTGCGTTGAAGAGGAGGAGTACCTCAACGAATACTTCGAGTCCGAGGATCCCGAGGCTGAGCCACACGAGGTAAATATGTACTAATAACGGGTAGGCCATCTAGTGTTTTAAATTTGAATCGGCTATAAAAACAAAACTACTGATGTCGGTCTAAAAAAAAACTACGGTCTCGGTCCGGGACCCTGTTTAAGTAATCTCGTTCTCGAACACTGCTCTAAGGATTTCGATGAAAGTTGCAATAAAGGGGTTTACGAGGGCGAAAAATCGATCTGGCTAGGTCTCATATCTGGGAAAATTACTTTTCTCCGTTTTTTTTACTCGAGCAGATCTCGGTCGTCCAAAGTTTAGAACAAGATGGCTACCTTAGAATAATGACATGGCGGCATGGAATTAGTAAGTACCCTACTGTCATGGCAGCATGGAATTTGCATAATACATGGAATTAGTATGAACTATCCTATACTATTAAATGAGCATTCTCTATTTTCATCCGAGCAGAGCTCAGGTCGACCAGGTACTTACAGGAGATATGTGTTTTTTGTCATGTGTACATACATTATTTGGGAATAAATTAGTTATTTATTTGTTGTTCAAGTTTTTTGTTTTTAGCTTTAGATAACAAGTATAGTTCACCGCAAGCATGAATCATGTTGGTTGAAGACCAAGAAGCCCATTTATTATGTTTTATGTTGGTGCCATTTTATATGAGGTCTAATCTAATGTTCTCAACAGTAGTTGAATTATTTTATCCAACTTCTTATTTTTCAGTATAACGAGCCGGCGGCACCTGTGGTCACCGTCACGGCGATGTGGAACGAGAATTTGGACCCGTTGTCCGTGACGTGAGTAATAAAATGGCAAATAAATTGTATCTTGTTTATAAATGGTTTTCTGTATAATAAATGAAAACCTTTTATTTGATAGGTCAAGATCACCACCGCTTACGCGGGCTCCTCTCTCGTCTGCTGCTGTTGGCTTAGGCTCGCCGCCCGTTCTCCTGCCGTAAGTGTTAAAACTTGTATTCATTAGTCTCGTACCCTTTCTTCGCGATTTACCCGTAATTATATTTACTATGTTTTATCTTAGGTTCGATGTCGTCGTCGAGGGGGGCCGTGACATCGCCATGGAGGAGGAGCACGTCTTCCACCTCGCTGATGAACATCAGCTGTTCCAGCAGGTGGAAGAAGGTGCGGCAGAGCAGCCGCAGCAGCAGCGTCGTCCGCGGCGCGGCGGCGCAGCGCAGCGCGGCGGGGCAGCGCAGCGTGGCAGAGCACGCACACGTGGGGCACGGGGCCAGGGCCCGAGGGGTGGCTCCCAGTGGGTGAGAGGAGACAGGTTGGTGGAGGTGAATGTGAACGACGACGATGTGCCTGCGGAATTGAGAGAGATGGTCATGCGAGTGGTGAGAGCGAGAGAAGCAGCGAGAGTGCGGGCGACAGATAGAGCAAGAAGAGTGCGACAAGAGAACGAGGAAGAATGGATAGATGCGGATGACGGCGAGGTCGAGTCCTTCTTTGCTGCCGAAGGAACTTCCGGTCACTTTGAATGGTCACCCATGGGTGATTATCAAGGTGAGAGGGAGCAATTTCTTCCTCAGCGAACGGGGGCGGTTGTCGCATCCGAAAACGCGTATGGGGCGTTTAGGCAGTACTGGGATGACGGCATCATGTCGCATATCGTGACTGCGACGAACCAGTGTGCTTCAGGGCTTGCAGGTTCGTCGGCTTCCTTCGCACGAGATTGGTATGACACGAACATTCATGAAGTTTTTGTCCTATTTTCCTTCTGGATGATGCTCGGAATCATCCGGATGCCCTCTATTAAGTCCTGTTTCACCTTAAACCCCCTTTTACAGGTCAACGTCTTCAGAAAGATGTTTTCCCGAACTCGCTACGTAAATCTTTGCCGCGCTTTTCACTTGAATGACAATAGTAGCAGACCGACAGACTCGACTGACCCGCTATACTCTCTTGGTCCGATTTTAGATCATTTAAATGCCCGTTTTCAGGAAGCCTATATCCCATCCCAAAATATTTGCATTGACGAATCCGTGACTTTGTGGAAAGGTAAACTATCCTTCCGCCAGTACATCAAGACCAAGGCAGCCCAGTACGGAGTGAAGACTTTTGAACTCTGCGAGTCGTCCACGGGCTACCTTTGGTCATTCTTTGTATACCTCGGTGCTGGCACTTCCCATGATTCTGGTCTCCCATCCACTGTGCTGAAAAGCACAACCACCGTCCTCAGACTCATCCGTCCTCTACTTGACAAAGGTTATACTCTTTTTATGAATAACTGGTTCAATAGCCCCCTACTGGCCAGATTTCTGAAAACACGCAAAACCGACTGTGTAGGTACCTTGCGTGCTAACCTCAGCAATGTGCCTCCACTCATGTCGGTGTGTCATCTGAAAGATGGCCAGTTTGTAGCTCGTCATTCCGGCGATGTGGTGGTCTTGACCTTCCAGGACAGGAAGCGTAAGGTAGCCACCATCAGTACCTACCACGGCGATTCACAAGGCCAGATGGAGGCGAAACCATATCGCCCAGCTCTGTACAAACCTCAAGTAGTTTTAGATTACAATAAGGGTATGGGAGGCGTTGATCGTAAAGATCAAATGCTGGAACCATACCTGCTGGAAAGAAAAAGAGGCTCTAAATGGAATGTCAAGTTCTTCAAACACCTGCTCAACTGCTCTATTTTGAATGCCCGTATCCTTCTGCAGAGTTCGACGGCTACTCCGAAAGAGCACATGGTGTTTCGATTGGAGTTAGTCGATCAAATTCTGCGGCACCACCACCAACATATCCCTAAAATCACACCAGCCCGTCCCGGTCCAAGCAGTTTGGGCTCTTCACCGCCACGGATGCAACCCGTGCAACATCTCCCTCTACAGACAGACCAATTCGAAAGCAATGGCCGCCGTCGGCGTCGCCGTTGTATCTGGTGCACTCAGCAACAGGTACAGCGACGACGTAGGACGTCATATCTGTGCTCTGCTTGCGAGGTCCCCCTTTGCTTAAAACCCTGTTTCGATTCATACCATAAAAGGTAATTTCCATTTGAGCCTCTTTTATTTCCAGCGTGACAGACATACAGAGACGACATTAGCTGTTATTTAGTTATTATTTATTTATTTTTATACGTAGTATAGCTTGGTGGACACACAGACTGACTGACTTTTATGTATTATCAGTTTTCATAGAAGAGTATACCTTACCACAAAGTCTAACCGACAGACAGACGCACACTTAGTAGAGTCACTCCTTTTCTCGGTCATACAATCTGTTCTGTCTAAGCGCCGTGTTTGTGTGTGTGACGTGTGCTAGGCTGGGGGCCATCAAAATATAAATCTTAACTGCAGCTAACTGCGGCTTGTCAGAGGCTCGTTTTTGTTTCAAGTTACACACTATAATATCATGTTTCCACATTATCCTAGCGCAGTTTTGCTGGCATTTATATCTCTTTTTATTTTGTAAATGAGTAATAAATAAATTTATAGCCTTTCTATTTTGTATAGCTGTTTTCATGTATTTCTCTGTGTGTAATATCCTCTTGCAGTTTTGCTGGCAGTTATTTTTTTTTTATAAATAAGCATACCATATAAAAATGTGAATGTGTATTAAATTAATATTATATTGTACCCTTTGCAATTTACCTTTCTATTTTGTATAGCTGTTTTCATGTATTTCTCTGTATATGTACATTGAGACCATAAAAATATGGGTGTAATATACACCTCTGTCTACCCCTTTGGGGAATACAAGCGCGATGTTATGTGTTGCGTGACGGTCACAGGCCTTCACTCTGTGAGTATTATTTGGATCTGATGTAAAAATAAGATTAAAAACCTCTTTCAAGAATACTTAATGTTTATTTTTATTCCATAAGTAAATTTAATTTTTTATAAGATCTCTTACTGTATTATTTTATAGCTAGCCGTGAAAACCTATAATTGGCTTCATGTTTCTTATTCCAGTGTTTTGATTCAAAGTCAAAGTCAAATAATTTATTTCAATTAGGCACAACAAAGGCACTTTTGAACGTCAAACTTTACAAAAAAAAATAATAACTGATTCTAGTCGCCCATTCCAAAAGGTAGTTTTCGTATGGAGAAGAATGGGCAAGAAACTCCACCGTTACTCTTTTTAAAAAAAAACATTATATCTTGTATACACTAATTATATAATTATATGTGAAGACAATGCACCTAGAATAAGATTACTATACCACGATAGGTAAAAATAATGAAAAATTAAGGAATGACATAAATTAATTATGTGATAGATGCATGGTGCTCACATACTTACAAACATTGTAAAATTATACTATATTTCTAACATTGTAGTAAGTAATACTAATAATAAGTCAGTGTGAGACTAATAGTCAAATTCTGAAACCTAAAATACCATGTAAAATTGGATAAGTTCCTTCTTCAGAAAAATCTTATCATTTTACAATTATTGTGGTATATTGGTACACGAAATATAGGTAGCTATCAGTCAATAAATGTTTATGTAGTATCATAGTAATTTTTTTTATTAGAAACTACTCATAAAACTAAGATGAGCATGCAGGTGATGAGCAGAAGGTGAAATGGGTGGGTGGGTGAGTGAACCTTTTCACCGCCAGCGTACACAGAACGCGATGCCTCGCCCAGCGCCAAGCTATAAATGTATAACGAAATATATAGTCAACAGTAGTGATGAAGGTAGCGTCATATCGATGAATGAGAATTATACACGATAAGTTATGTTTTAATTATAATTTTACGGATATAAATAAAAACTGATTAAATATTTCCATATTTGTTTTGTTTCACAGTATCCATATTAAGAAAAAACTATAAATTATAAGTATCCAAGAAACAAATACATAACTCAATTAGAGCCATAAGAAATGAGGTACATCTCTAATTGTTTTATGACTTCATTTCAAGTCCTTGGCGCTCAGAGCACGGTAAATTCAATTCTGATTAGGGATGTGGTCTATGATCTTTTTTCTATGTTTGTCTACTCCCGTGTTTTATTAAATTACTTCAGTCAACATTTTTTACCGTTAGGTATCTAAGCAGCTGCGGTGATAAGTCCCTTAATAATCCCTCTTTGAGGAGTGGCTGGAGAGGCACCACGGCGTCCTCACCTTCCGCCTGATGCAGGTCCTCACCGGACACGGCTGTTTCGGGAGGTACCTGCTTCGGATAAGGCGGGAGGAAACGCCCGGGTGTCATCACTGCGTGGATCGCCCGGAGGACACGGTGGAGCATAAGGTGGAGGTATGCCCGGCTTGGGCAGAGCACCCCCGTGTCCTCGTGGAGGCGATCGGTGGCGGGGATCTCTCGCGTCCGGCCCTGGTCCAGGTCATGGTACGGAGCGAGAGGGCATGGGAGGCCGTCGCCTCCTTCTGCGAAGCAGTAATGCTCGCGAAGGAGGAGGCGGAGCGCGTGAGGGAGAGGCAAATTTCGCGCCCTCACGCCCCTAGCCGCCGCAGGAGGAGACGCCCTGAGCGTCGGGAATCAATTGCTGATTCCCGGCCACCGTAGGCGTGGGCTTGCGGACGGTGAGCAATGGGTTACTCGCCGTCCGGTAAGGACCAAGCCTGGGTCGACGGCGAAGGTATCTAAGCAGCAGAACATTTCATTGTACCTATTTATTGTGCATTTCGCCGTTTTTCGTAAGTAGGTATGGATTTAAGTTATAACACACTTGTAGCAGTGTACTTATCACAGCACTGTTTAAGCTTTGTCTCTATTCTTTTCTTTACTCAAGTAACGGTAGCGTTTACCTACCCCTCAGGCCGGGCATTCTAATGCTACAGTCCCACGAACCGTTTTCTCACGTTAAAACTCATCCGTATCCAGTTCTTCGTTCATGTCAATAACTGACTTATTAATAAATAATGAAGCAATAAAAAGTGCAACAAATAGTGCTGCAGACTGCACTATGCCAAAGTGACCTTGACAGCCATACGTTTATGACGTCACAGAACGTCTTCTATAGGAGTCCGTGTTGTCTAGGGCATCTCGTAGCTCACCTCTGAGGTGATGACTACTTAATTAACACGTCTTTCGAATAAAATTCATTTGAATTTCGAATTGCGCGCCACTCCACAGATAATTAAATCTAAAAATGCTGGTTACAGAATCTCCAATTACATAGGTAAAGACCTATTACATGCAGGTAATATTTTTTTATATTTTCCGTAGAAAAGTTAAAAGATTCATATACCTAAAACACGTCGAGGCTGCGAGTGCCCCCACAGCGAGTTCATACTCCGACTCGCACTTGGCCGATTTTCAGGTGGCTGTGACCACAACCGTTTTTGAGGGCTGGATCCGCACCTGCTAAATACGGCAGTAAGACGACTAACCTTAAGATTTTAGTGCCATGAGGAACAGGGTGTAAAGTTCACTCATCCACCATAGAAAAATGAAGATCCTCCGACCAGACGGTTGTCGAGTCTGGCGGGCAACTGCCCAATGGTTGAAGTCGGGAGCTTGTTTGTATAGGTACCTACCTATATGTCGTTCGTGCGGTAAACTCTATGCCGCCACAAGATATTTGTTTTATAAAATTATAGAATTTACCTCAACAACTTAGTAGGCGGATTGATAGGTTGAGATTCGCAGCGCTCCTGAAACAATAATTACAGGTATAAATTAATATGAGACACTTGGTTTTTGGTATTTAAATAGTGATAAAAATGTCTAAAGTACTTACTTACATGATTTAAATAGTCGACAACATTATAGTAACATTTATATATTAAAAGCTTCTTCATGCTTTTATTAAAACTGATATTTGATTGATATTCAAATCTTTGTATGACAAAATAGTGTAAAACATTTTAAAAGATTGGAGTTTCGTGCCCATTCGTCTCCAAACGAAAACTACCTTTTGGAAGGGGCGACTAGAATCAATTCTGTTTTTTGTAAATTTTGACGTTCAAAAGAGCCTTAGGTACAAGGGGCCTATTTGAAATAAATTATTTGACTTTGTCTTTTTGTCATTGTTCTAAGGTTGTTCGACATTAGTAAATGGAAAATAATAGGCTAGATAAAAATAAAACTAGAAAATAGTAGATTGTTTGCCTAGGGAGCAAACAACTATTTTTAAGGCGAGAGTGTTTCTTTGAATCCTGAGCGCAGTCTATCAGACCTCAGTGTCAGTTGTAGGTATGTATGTTGATCTAAATACGATTCGCGACCGTATCCGGTATCAAATGTTTATTTGTAGAATTATAATCCTATTGAATTACTATTTCATGAAATCATGACATTAATTGAGGATTATGCTAACATAATGAGTTGTATTGCTGATTCTAATGATTATAATTCTGAAGTCATATTTGTTACGGTCGCGAATCATATTTTAATCAACACACAACCTGACACTGATCTACAAATTGCAAAAAATTAAGGAAGTGTATAGAGTGCCGCTGGTGGCGGCACTTTATCCGTATCGGATAAAGTGCCGCAAACTGCGGCATACTAGTAGCACTGCCTCGGCCCGGCTAAAGTGCCGTAAGCATTGCATTGTCACTGTCACTTGTTATATTGTTTGATTGTTGAGGTTAGCTCGCCCCCATTTGTATTGACTGATCGTATTTGTTTTAGATAATTTATAATTTTGATAATAAAAAAATAAAAAATAATATATTGTCTAACAGAAGTCACTACATTGACTGAATTTACGAAAAATGAAGTAGCAAATTAAAATGGCTGAAACTTTAGATAGGTTAGAACTGTGACCACACACCACACCAGGGTCAGTTTAGGCACAAGAGAATGTAATGTTTTGGAAATGTGGTGTTTTACAGCGACCTAACCTCAACAATCACACAAAATAACAAGTGACAGTGACTCAGTGACAGTGACACTGGCAATGGAAATCTGACGGCACTTTAGCCGGGCCGAGCCAGTGCCACTAGTATGCCGTTAACGGCACTTTATCCGATAGGGATAGTGTGCCGCTAACGGCACTCTATACACTGCCAAAAATTAAAGAAAATTACAATTTCGCGGGCTACCTTAGCGCATCCCCTAGATTGACTCAAATAAATGTGACAGATTGTCAAGCGCGCGTAAACTGCTGCAACGGGCTGTTGATAAATCATTCTACTAATCGCAGCAGTATACGGGCACTTGACAATATTTCACATTTATTTTGTGATAATTTTCTTTCGAGAAACTGGCTGATAGTGTTCAGGGGAAAAGAAAATAATAAATTCCGCAATACTTTTTAATCGTCATAACCTACATCTACAAGCCGACAATAAAGAAATATTTATATTACAAGATTGTAAATACACGGGAGCGCTCAGTGGCGCCCTCTGCGTCCATAGCCATCATAAGTGGAAACGCTTTAAAGCTCACTGTTTTATAATTACATATTGATTCACTACATTTGGTAGTTAAATATCTAGATAGCTGAAATCCACCAGATAAATTAACAGAATTTAAGGGATCTGGAGGTAAGACGGCCTTAAGTAAATTGAAAATAGTAAGCAAACAAATTATTAACGGATTTACGAGTTTAAGGTCACAGTCTGCAGAATAAAAAAATAATATTAACGTAATTCTATAATATGATGAAACGTCACATTAATGACGTGGAAGATTCAATGGCTCAGGCTGTTTCAAAACTACCCAAATACCAAACTGAGTAACAAACGAATAAACAACACAAGTTTAGTTTTCGTTACAATTTTACATACTTTTAATATTTATATGCTTAATTTAAACATTGAAGCCGAGATTATAAAACGTTACTTAGCACCTATTTTGGCTCAGATATGTTCCCGTCTCTTTCTTGCAGTTGAAGTTTGACAGTTGTGCGATAGGGACGGGAATAATGTTTAGCCCAAATATGTGCCAAGTTATTAAATATTTATCTTGGCCTGAGACTTAACTCGCGTCGCTTATTATTAAATACTTTATTACAATATTATTTGAAAGAGAAATACGATTTGGCAATGTCACAGTCGGTTGGATATAAGGTCATGTGTGCTGTATGTATTGTTATTTAAATTCTGTCTACACTAAACTCGAAACTGTATTTGTATGAAAAATCTGCCTGTTAAGATAACCAGCACCCCGATTGCGAAACACATCACAATCCGAAGGATTTTGAAGGAAATGTTCATAATCCATTGCTCCGTATGTTTGAAAAGTCCGTTCGCTTGACAACCTAACTATCGCAATTAATATTGTTGAATTTTCAAAATGAATGGTATTGGGATTGTGTTACGCCATTACCCCGTAGATACAGAATCAGGGGTACTTAAACCGGTGTTTTTCTTAGTAAGGTGAATTTAAAATGCACTGGTCTCTTGTAAATATTTGTTAAAACAGATCATGTTTGACTCATTGCATCTCTCAACTCTATAAAAGACTCGTATCTTTACCAAACTTGGTATTTAATCAACCCTAGTGTTAGTAGTATTAATAATAGTGATTTTTGTTCTTAGCACGACCTAAGCACGGTGAGGGCAAATCTAACGATTTAAATCTTTGCAAACAGTACACATAATCTTACATGAAATTAGCATACGAGCTCAGACCAAATGAAAAACCAAGACAAAGCGCTGCGAACAATACAGTGGGGCATGCCAAAACTACACCTCCGCTCTGTGCACACACGCTCACACGCACACATTTGCAACCACTTACACTCAGACTACACCTCGCTAAGTGCACACATGTTTACGAAACCGGCCTCACGTCACTGTTGACAGCGCTATGTCTTGGTTGTTTATTCAGTCTGAGCAAACGACTTGAAGAAATATTTTGGAGCCTATACAAAATTGGTTAGCAGATTTCCGCCCACTGTTCAATACTTGTCCTTCTTTCAACAAGTTATAAACAAAACTTTCGCGAGAGGTTGAATCTGCAACTCGTTGACTTTCAATTTAGAATTTTAGCAGTTAACCAGTATTCATAAAAAGCTCCAAATGTTGATGAAAAACAGCTAAATATACCGGTTTTATATTACTTTACAATTTACCAAGATTAGATCATCATACCCTTTACCAGTACAAAATGTAAAACTGAATTTCGCTGTCAACACTGTATGCCGATTTTCTTGAAATCTGACGGGAGGGTTCGGCCTGCTGTTCGCATCTCTCGTAACAGATGTATGAAAAACAACTTTGCTGCTTCGAAATACAGGTAGGTGCTGCCAATGTCAGATTGTTACCATAGTAGGTACATGTTGAACATGAACGTCCGGAATACAAGTTAATTTGGCAAAATTGGATCTTTAATCAGAATAAGTTAAAGGCATGAAAATAAGTGAGAGCTGAACTATCGTCTCCATTTTACATTAATATCAATATGGTTTTACAATTTATGTATCCACGAGTCCAGTAATTTTAATAATATGAAACCGATAATTTAACCTCAAAATTCTTATTAACTTTTGAATGATTAGATACACGATTATTGTCTGTAGAGATTTCAATCGAGTCAAAGACATACTAAGTTTCAATTCCGTTTAGGAACTAATCTGTCTACACGTTTTTAGTATTAGTAAGAGCATTTAGTTGCTAATATTTGTTGAATCGTATCGCGTATATCAATTAATCTGCCTAGCCTTTTCCCAACTATGCCAGGGTTGGCTTCCAGTCTAACCGAATGCAGCTGAATACCTGTATTCTACATGGAGCTACTGTTTATCTGACCTCCACAACCCAGTTACTGGATTCTCTGGTTACTGGGGAACAGGATATCTCTTGGTAAGACTGGCTGTCAGACTTTTGGCCTCCTGAATACCCGCTACGACCGCCAAAGATGTACGAGTGGCAGCCGGGACCAACGGCTTAACGTGCTTTCCGAGCCCCCTGCTCGCATGATTACGAAATTTTAGTTTTCAATAATCTAATCACTAATGTGGTATGTTTATACGATGCGAGTCAGAACATTTTAGTACTAACTTGCTTACTAAACACTAAAGACGTGTAAACCTCACATGATTAAGTTTACTGTTTGTATATTATGTATAGCTAATTTTAGTACAAATAGAGAGTTAAAAATATAATCAATTCATTCAGAGAAAGTAATTTATTTCCATAAAATATTTAAATGTACACAAACTAAATATGTTTTCGACTCCATTAACCGACTTTTTACAAAAAGAGGTGCGTATTTATATACAAAGAAAGCTATTTTTTATTCGACCATATCTAAATATAATATGACTATGCAACATCGATTTTATTAGAAAAAACCATCCGTTTTCTTGTGATTTTCGTCAATGTTTGACATCGTCAGAAACAATCATGTTCTGACAATAACTCAGAAAAGTCAGAATTGTTCCCGAGATTCATTCTTACGTATTTTTTTTATAATATTTTTTTATTACATAGTCTTTTTTATTATATTTCTATAAGATTCCAATATTTTACAGCTTCTATTCTATTGAATAAATACTGCTTACAAAAATATAGTAATAAATGCATTTTATTATTTATATTCTTTTTTTCAATATGGCAACACAATATTCCTTTTAGGTGGCAATGATGAAATGGATTTCACTTTGCAACAACTTTTTAGGGCAATTTAAATAAATATAGAACTAAAAATCGTAGAAATTGTTGACTTTCACTAGTATGACGTGTCTTGTTCGAGATTCCAGACTACTCAAGCTAACTACAGTAGCGTTCCAATACAATAATGAACATTATTCGACTGTAATGCAAGTGTTTCATACGAATATTACCATTAACTCATAAACAAATAAGGTCAATTTTGGTATGACACGCTACTGTAGTTTGAGTAGAAGAAACAATCCAATTTGAAAAGCAGTGATGGCACAGTGCAAACGACCGCGACCTATGAGTTGCAGGTCCTAGATTCTAACTCAGGCACTTTACTATGTGTAAATTATTCCATCACCACTGCTCTCAAAAAGAGGATAACATCGTGAAGAAACCGGCATGTCCTAGAACCAAAAACTCGAAGACATGTGACGTGTACCACCTCGCACGGGGCCCGAGAGGTGGAGTACGGCCCACTCTCACAGAGAGGGGCCTGTGTGCAGCAGTGGGCACATTATGCTATTCAGTTTAGAGTCTGACATATCTCAACGATTAGTAGTTCTTATTTTGGTCAACCAAACACAAGAGACTTGAGAAGTATTCCCAGTCTTGAAGCTCTGGCCAAACTAAAGCGAACCCGCGCGGGATGGATTGCGCTTGCGCCGACTGCAAGTATGGAGGTGTTCAAACTAGAGCGAATAGTCGGGTGACTTTCTAAATATTTAAACAATCGACGCGCGCAGTCGCGTCCCGCATCCCGCGCGGGATTCACCTCAATGTGGCTAGAGCTTCACCGATAAAAGAATGATAAGGTTCATATATTTCAGGTTAAAAGTTATCATAGTGAAAACCATTTAAACATTCAAATGCCTGACAAATAAATATTTTCGGCGCCTTTCATTTTCATTTACGAGGTCGAAAGCTTGAAGAGAGTATGATAAAGAGTGACTAAAAGGTTTCCAATACGTATTTGTATTACCTTTTTTAATATAAAGGGTGTTACAGAAAGATTGGATAATACTTTAGGGAGTGATGAACACAAACGTTAAGATAATATACTGACAAACTTATTTCAAGTGATTTGGTTGTTATTTCAGTCATTCCATCACAGGAGTTTTGACTGCCTATAGTTTGACCGAGATCACTGTACCGCGCCTTAGGAATGAGCGGCGGGATGCTGTAAGCGTTGACGAATGAGCGGCCTGCACTGCTCCCCCATCTCGCCACGCACATACCTAAGGCGTTATTTCGTTCAAACTATAGCTTTTGTGTTGATTAGCCTTTTAGAAACTTGGTGTTAAGCTGATATCAGAATTGACAAAATTACTTAGGACTGAACGTTCATTTAATTGAATTTTTCGATCATTCGGTAGTCGGGTGAAAGATTCCCGAAATCCAACACCGTTAGATCGGTTCTCTAATGAATTAATTTTTCACTTTTGATTCATTTTGTGTTCATACGTTTCACTTCGAGTGAAAGATACCGTAAAAAGGTAAAAATGAACAAAACGAAAAGCGTCTGATATCTGCTTTACTAAAAGTTGTTATTATTCATAAGTTTGTACACCTCCTAAAGTATTAATCTCTTTTTATAACCACAAAAAATCGAAGACATTCACTTATTGTTTTCTTTTTTAAATAAAAAAGGCGCCTATTACCAAGCCCTTAGAGTCAATATTTCAATAACATCACATCCCTGAGAAATATACTGAGATTCCTCGTAAAACAACTATCGCATGAGAATTATTCGTTTACAATATAATAATACTTGTTTGATTTGGTTTTGAAGCGGTAAAGATTTATTTACATTAACAAACATCACGCCTGTATTGCCCGAAGGGGGAGGCACAGGTGTAAGTACACTCTCTACTCACCAGTTATGTTTAAGTCATCTCAGACACTGGACGGCCATGACCGTGCTAGAGGCGGCATTGTCAACACTTCCATACAAACCGAACGTGTTACCGTTTACTCGTAATACGACACAAAATTAAATGACGGCTTAGAATGGCGTCCATGACAGAAGTTGTGCCATATACGCACTTTCGGCACCAAGTATTGTATTAGTACTGCCGTCTCCAGACGAGCGGGCGCGGCGGTTCCTTGCTTTGTCGTTGCCACTAACCAGGCCAGGTAATTTATTATCTGTAACTTTTTGGTAACCGTACCTGATTTTCAATACCGCTTCAAACCCAATCAAATTGTGATGAATAACCGACGAAATAATAATATTAGTAAAAAAAACTTGTGTAATATACATAAGGGAAGGTAAATATCACGCCAGTTTACATAAGAGGTGGTGTAAAAATACCCTTAACGAAGCCGAGAGTCACTTGTTTGTCCATGAATGGACCATACCTGGGAACCTTCAGGTTACTGCACGACCACCATAGAAACGGGTTTTGTCGACGGGAGAATAGACAAAATGACAGATAGTTATTGTGAATCTGTCATTTTGTCTAATCTTCGGTCGACAAAACTCGTGTCTATGGTGGTCACGGATATCTATGATGGTGGTCATGGTACGCGTGCTGAGACAGTGAAGGTTATGAACTTTAACTACTCCAGCGCTACCGCAAACAATGACTTGTCACACCACAAATAAAAATCATTTATAGCAATTATTTTTGCAGAAATTTTCTTAGTTTGATGTACAGTACCTATGCATAGATGACGGCTTCGTGAAGAGTTTTTTGTTCAACCTGTATAATAAGACTCAAAATGACAAGACATACTTCACAGACTTGATGGATATCCATAATACCCTGTTTAGATATTGGTACCCAAGACGTCTCTGAAGTTACGCTAGATAATTTTATTTGACCCTGTTGAAACAACATAGCAAGGAGGTACAATTATTTACCTAAAATTATGTATATTAATACAAGTAAATATATCCTCATACAACTTAATATTAATATTTTCACAATAAAATGAGTTTCACTTTGTTAATATACAAGATAACAATTTAAATGGCTACTGTGGTGAGACTTTGGCGATGATACCGGGCACAAATACATTTTACTTCTTAGTAAATAGCGGTTTTAGCTCACCAATTATATTTTTCTAAATTTTGTGACGCTGTCACTTTAAAATACATAAAATAACTCAATTATTTTTTCAGCAAACTTCACAACTTAGATCTTAATTAGTAACAAAACTCACCAAAAAAGCAAGCAATTAATATACAATATAATTTTGTGGTGATTACAACCAATTCGTCATTATTTTAACATTGTGACAATTTCACCAACACTTCAAATTTATAGTTTACCAATTTTTGGTAACTTTGATCGCATTGCATACAACACATAATTTTGTGGTAATCATACCTCTTACACGTCATTGTGACAGCTTAATCAATACTTTTTACACACAATTTACCAGATTTTTGGTAATTTTGGCAATCTTAGCCGAGTTACAGGTATCGCCGTAAGTCTCACCAGCACTGATTATGGTAAACTTATTAATAATTGGTATATCAACCGGTGTGTGGATGCAACTTTTGCTCGAAAATTGCTGTCATATCGCGAATATTGTATGAAGGGGAGACCTTTTCCTTCCTGTAGAAAAATAAGAAAAATATTATTAATACTCAGAACGAAATTTACTGATGACACCTGAAATGAAACTGAATTTTTTTTCAAATAAATTTATTCATGATTCTTTAGTAAATTATTAAGGAAGATTACGTTATTTTTAATACAACACAAATTAGAAAAAAAACGATTGATATTTTTCGAATTATTCAAAACAAATGTACACAGGTAAGTTACACATACCGGTATACTTGAATATACAATTTCCAGGTATACCAATACCAGGTATACCGCTAAGTGCATAGTTACCTGTTACGACAGAAACTAAGCAATTTACTGAACCAAAATACACATAGAATTTTGTGCAAAACTAAAGTTATGATGTTATAATTCACAATTTAAAGCCAATTTTACACAAAACAAAAAAACAAACAGCTAATATATAAAAAAATATAGAAGTGGCTTGGAAGATATCTGTTTACATTGCTCATTCAAAGACATGTCCTCTTTCGAGTGGCAAGTTAAATTAATCACGACGGATTAAAAAAAGCGGCGCTATTCATCTTTCTTACTCGCACAATAGACTGTGTGAGTGAAGCTCTCTTGTTTGGGCGCCATTTTCAATTCTTAACGAAAATAAATCTATTTATTATATTTATTTAAAAGAAAGTCGTGTTAGTTACACTATTTAATTTTATAACTCAAGAATTCGATTCCGCTAATTCTTTTTTTGTTGTGTTTGTTATTGTCGGGAGAAGGTTTTAGGTAGGGTAGGTAGGGAAGGAAGGAAGGGTAGGTAGGGTAGGTAGGGTAGGTAGGGCAGGTAGGGTAGGTAGGGCAGGTAGGGCAGGTAGGGTAGGTAGGGTAGGTAGGGCAGGTAGGGTAGGTAGGTAGGATAGGTAGGGTAGGTAGGTAGGATAGGTAGGGTAGGTAGGTAGGATAGGTAGGGTAGGTAGGTAGGATAGGTAGGGTAGGTAGGATAGGTAGGTGCGCCGTAGATAAGTACTTAGTGCTACCCGTGTGAAGCCGGGGCGGGCAGCTAGTATAGGATAATCTTCAATTGGAAAGCATTTTTTTCCTTTTAATACTCGTAGTTACATGAATATTACTTTGAATACTAAGCCCGTTTTTGTAATGCTGGGGCTACATTGTCGCGTTATCGCGAACTACACCTCGCGCGCTCTCTGCTGCTCGGCGAGACGTCGCGGTGTGCCAGAGAGAGCGCGCGAAGTTTAGTTCTCTATTAGTCCTTGTCTCAGTAGTCAGTCGTTTTTATAAGAGAATGCGCAAAAAAATATCTTCCAAGCCGTTCATTTAACTTACCTATCAAAACTCCTATCTTCTCGAAACTCTCTCTCAGGACTAGAAGGTGACGGGATCGACTCCAGGTTGTTGCTGCTCTTAGCCAGACTGAACCTCAGCCTCTGTCCCAAATCCACGGTATTCCTCCTCTCAAACTTCGGCATCTCATCTTTTAATCTCTCGCACGTCTCAATTGTATCGTCCCTATCTTTCCGTATCTTTATTCGAGTCAGCTGTTCGGGATTCGAACGGAAGGATTGTGAACTGTATTTTTCTCGGAGAAAATTTCTGCGTTCTTCTTTGTATTTCTCTATGCGTTCTCGGCTGAGTTTCTTGTCACAGTCTACTGAAATTACGTTCTTGATGTCTGGCCGATCAAAACGTTGTATTAATGAAATTTTGTTTTCTGTGGTAGGAGTTATAATTACTTTGTGTTCATGGTCTGTATTTAGGTTTAAATCTGGCAGCTTTTTACTTGAAGTTTTGACTTCTAAACTTTTTCTTCGATCGACATTTGATTGGTCGTTTCCAAATTCTTTTATAAACGCGTTTTCGTCTAACGATCTCGCGTTGTGTGAGTTTTTCGACAGTCTATATGACTTTGGTGAAATTTTTGGCGTTTTCAAGTCAGTTTTCTTGATTTCTATGACCGTTTTCTCGTCTTTTCGTTCTAAGCTGGGATATTTGATCTCCGCCTTGAATTTGTCGAATGTAAATGCAGATTTTTGTTCAGTAGGACTTTCAAATCGAATAGCCAGCTCCCTTACATTCATACTCTTAAAGTTTCCATTCTCAGCCGCATCTTTAGAATTATCATCTTCACTAATCAAGTCTTTATCACAAATTTTTAAAGTATCCACATTAATATTTTCATAGTCGTTCTGTGTTTCGAACGCTATATTCTCGTAATGTCTGTCTTCCGGCAGCAACATCGCGTTGACTTCATTCACACTCTTTCTGAAGAATTTCACTTGGCTGTAGACATCGACATCGTCATCTAGGTGGGTTTCTGTTGGCGTTTCGAGGATTATCAGGTCCTGGATATCATCAGGTTGGCAAGCCTGTTGGGTAGGCAGACAGGCATCAGTCTGTGGTATGCTTGCATCTTCGACTATCGACAGATTCTTCTCCAAATCAATATCTTCGTACACCGAGTCCCTATCATTAGTGGGAGTATCTTCATAATTTTTACATTTAGTAGGAGATCGGAATGTGATACTAATAGTAGATTTTAGGGGACTTTTCAAAGGACTTCCTGGAGAACTTTTACTGGTACTAGAAGACTGTAAGTTTATGTAATTCGGTCTTGTGTAGTTGTAACATTCGTAGAGCTCGTCGCCTTTCGTCAAACTGACGTTTGAGTAGCTCGACGAGCTCTCGTGTGAAGACGTCATGACTTTCATAGCGTCATTGTCATCTTTTTTCTTGTCAGTTTCGGAGTTCGAGGAGTTTGACACAGCTGAGAGTCTGTTCAAATTGTGATAGCTAATATCAGTGGAGTGTAAGGGACTGTGTTCTAAACTATCATGGAGATTTTCGGCGAAATCTTTTAAATTTTCGTAGTCAGTCGCTTTAAGTTCGCATTTTAGGCATTTTTCTTGGTCACAATTGCTGCAAACTTCACTTTTTATTCGGATAGTGTGTTTGTTTGTCTCGCTGACTTCGGAGTCGCTTTCTAGCGGATCATATATTGGTGTTATGGGTGTTAAGGGACTGGAGTTCATTGTGCTTGTTGTTAGAGTGGACACAGAGTTCTCATTTGGCCAGTCAATTTTTATAAGGGTGGAGTGTCCATCTTTCCCATGCCAACTAAGTCGGGTGGAGGTTTTTTCCGTGTCTAAGTGCATGCCGCTGTATCGGGCTTTGGATTTTCTTGGGGAGTTCCTTTCTCTGAAATTGTTAGATGTCAGTGTAAGCGGAAATTTAGCTTGTTATCACATTTACGTGTGGTTGTTATTTTGGTGTTGTGGATTTATTACTGTTTTATCCCGACTGCGGCGGAGCTCAAAAGGAGGATCATATTTTCATCAATATCTGCCTAGCCTATCCCCAACTGTGTTGGGGACGGCTTCCAGTCACGCTGAATACCAGTATTTTACATGCAGCGACTGCCTATCTGACCTCTACAACCCAGTAACTGGGTAATACGATCCCCTTTGGTAAGACTGGTTGTCAGACTTCCAGAGGATAATATTTTTATATATGTACTTTGTAAATGTTTCTATTTGTGAGTATGTTTTGGTTCATTATAATTTGGATAGGAGGTATTAAGCGCACTTCCAGAAATTGCCGCGTACTTTAGCATAGCAACTACATTATCTTGTTGGTTGTTAGTGTGGCATACTGGTGTTTAGTCAAATTTTGCACGTCTTGGTGTGCAACTATTATGATTATTACTTTATGCCAATTAGACTTTAGGGGGATGCGCTAAGATAGCGCGCCAATTTTCTTATGTTTTTTGCAATTTGCAGGTAAATGTCAGATTGTATTTTGATTGAAATATGATTCGCGACCGTAACAAATATGGATTTACAGAATTATAATCATTAGAATCACCAATACAACTCCGTTAGTAAGAATTGGCCTCAAATGTCGTGATTTCTTTAAATAGTCATTCAATTGAGTTGTATTGATGATTTTTATGATTATTATTCTATCAATAAATATTTGATACGGCAGCGAATCATATTTAGATCAACATGCAAGCTGCTCCTGACCGACCTGAACTCAAATAGTAATAAATCCACAACACCATACTAAATAACTAATTAATAAAATACAAAGCAACAGTGGCTGCTCACACAGTTTGTCAAATGTACGTGTTATTGAAAATATGGTACCTATTTATAATTATGCGAGTTTGTGATAATCCTGTTTTTAACGAGTAACGAGTAGAGGAACGACAGTATTACATCGGGAATTTATTTAGTTTTAGTATACGGTAAATATGATGAATAGTAGAGAAGGCGCGCTCCGCATTGTAGGTATGAAGCTACAAGCACGCGGCAGGCCCGTCCTGTCGGGCCTATTCAGTGAGCGTGACGTAATCAGAAGCAAGTTGTAGCAAGTCGTTTTTTATTTAAATAATTTTGCGGAGTGAACCATCTGTATTAATATGTTATTCAGGGAAATTAATTGTGTGACCAACTTAGATTACCAATATATCCAAATCGCGACTGTCTATCTTTATCAGTTGTTTGACGTAGGGTGTCAATTTGTTTAACCTTTAATTGGTCTGATTGTATAATTTATAATATGCATGTAAGATGTAATGATTGGTATACTTATTTACCTGAGTTTAACGTTTCCAAGAGAAGTTGGGAAGTCGGTAAGAGAGGTCATTGGACTGTCGCGGTCTTTACATAGTCTGTGGACAATAATAAGTTTCATTAATATGTTGTTAGGACAGTACTTTTTATAGAAAACTAGTTTTTGCCCGCGTTGAGGTCGGGAATTATCCCACGGGAACGCGCTACCGGGATAAGAAGTACCCTATGTCCTGACCCAGGTGTACCCATCTGCAAAATTTCATCCAAATCCGTTCAGCCGTTTTAGCGTGAGAGCGTATCAAACAAACTTACTTTCGCATTAATAATGACAACATCAACATTATCTGTGTAGGGTTGTATACTTATCAGAATCACTATCGTTTGGGTGTGTGCATATTGGTGCCCTTTTCAGGCATTTTCAATAAAACTGCATTTTAAATTTTCTTCAAAATCGATGCTTCTGCGACTTTTCCTAATTACCTCAGTTAAAGAGTTCGCCCTGAAATCCCATTTATCGCTCTCAGCTTCCGTGGCCACTTTTAGAGTTACTTTTTAGGGTTCCGTACCTGAAGTGCCGAACGGAACCCTATTACTAAGCCTGCGCTGTCCGTCTGTGTGTCAACGGGCTGTTTCATGAACCGTAATAGGTTACTAGTTCAAAGTTTCGCAGATTATGTATTTATATTGCCGCTATAACAACAAATAATAAAAATAAAATACAGTGAAAAATTAATGTGGGAACAACATGAAACGAAACCATACAAGAAACGTATTTTTTTTCTGCGTTTTTTGCTAATTATTGTAAAAGAAAGAATAAAAGAAAAATTGTTTATTCTGCACAAACAAAAAGGACCTAAAAATGACATGAAATATCACATACAAAGAAGCCAATAGCCTCGTATTCAAGTAGTAGAAGGTTGACAATCTTATCTATTGCTTGATGTCAGGGCCAGGACCAAAGAAACTGTGCGGTGGTACGAAGCTCTTCGCGTGTTGTTATGGTCTCTCTATTTCCATGTACGTTACCTCTTAGCTATATCCGTGTGTCTGGGCGAGGCGGGTCTGGCCGAGTGTCGTTTCTCTCTATTTCCATGTACGTTACCTCTTAGCTATATCCGTGTGTCTGGGCGAGGCGGGTCTGGCCGAGTGTCGTTTCTCTCTATTTCCATGTACGTTACCTCTTAGCTATATCCGTGTGTCTGGGCGAGGCGGGTCTGGCCGAGTGTCGTTTCTCTCTATTTCCATGTACGTTACCTCTTAGCTATATCCGTGTGTCTGGGCGAGGCGGGTCTGGCCGAGTGTCGTTTCTCTCTATTCCCATGTACGTTACCTCTTAGCTATATCCGTGTGTCTGGGCGAGGCGGGTCTGGCCGAGTGTCGTTTCTCTCTATTCCCATGTACGTTACCTCTTAGCTATATCCGTGTGTCTGGGCGAGGCGGGTCTGGCCGAGTGTCGTTTCTCGGGCGGCGGGCGCGCCCGAGGGGACTCGCCGTCTATATAGCCGATTTGAGAGAGTTGTTCTTCTAGAGCGAGGCGGCGACTGTGGGAGACATTGGTGATGTTAGTGTGTACGTAGAGAGAAGTACCAGCGAGCAACTTCATATCTATACACCGCAAGGACTATTTCTGCTTGCAGCGCTCGGCCGCTATAGAACCGGGGCGGTAACAGATGTGATCGTCGTGTTCACGGGATTTTGTTTTCAAACTGCTTAGATATGAAGTTCTTCGATAGTACATAGATACAAATAAGCGATGTTTATACAACATAGCTTTTTGGCTGAAAGTACTTAAATGAATAAATTGATCGGTTGAAAAAAAAACGAGCGAGCCTCACAGTAGTCGCATATGATGTGTAACATCTGACGTATACAGGGTGGGACATCGACGCGAAAACTGATACCATGGATTCAGTACATGAGTCCCGGATATCACTCTTCGCGTCGATATCCCTGCCACCCTGTATATGATATACCTAAACACTATTCATCATCATCATCATCATCACTTCTTGTTACACACTTCCGTCCCTTTTCACAAAACCACTCCCACAGATTGCAGGATCCCGCGTATAGCAGATTGCAGGATCCCGCGTATAGCAGATTGCAGGATCCCGCGTATAGCAGATTGCAGGATCCCGCGTATAGCAGATTGCAGGATCCCGCGTATAGCAGATTGCAGGATCCCGCCTATAGCAGATTGCAGGAAGCGAGAAGAAAGATGTTACGCATAAAAAAATTGCAGGTCTGTCGACAGAAACAGGGGTTTATCGAAATCTACGTTAACACTACACACAATAACTTCTGCTATAACTATCATAAAATCGGACATATTTTTTAACTAACAATATAATAGACTCCGCTTCTTGAAGTTTTCTCTTCTTTAAAATATATTTTAACAAATGTTTAAAATTCACCACTGAGAAGAGCTGTGTGGTTTTAAAATTATTCTGAAAGAGTACTGAGAGCGTCACTTAGTTGGTCAAACGTTTAACTAACAGACTTCATTAGATACTAATCTAGTCACAATACAGCTAGAAATCGAAATCGCATATCAAAACGACCTGATGTTAGACAAAACACTGACGTCGCACGTAACATAAGACGCCCACTGCTGGACACAACGACTCCTGCAGCCTTCACCAGGTCATCGGTCCAGCTTGTGGGAGGCCTTCCAGCGGTACGTATTTGATATAAAAACGGCTATTTCATTACTCCATATGTATTGTGTTTTACACTATTTAAAAAAACTGATCCTGTTAGTGTAACAATATAGTTGCACTAACCGCTCCGCCAACTCATTCGCTTGGTGTATGTCAACGCGCAAGTTCCTGCGCGGACTCGGCTCAGCACTGCACAGAACAGATCCAGGAGGCGTGGAGCACAGAGAGTCACCCTGGAACAATACGGATGTTTCCTTAAGTATTTCACATTAACTTGTAGTCTCAACTGCACAGAAACAAACATATTTTGATTTTTTATTATTATAAAGGCAGACAAGATAAGTATCCTGTCTATAAATAACATCACGCCTTGTTTCCCCGATGGGTTGGGCAGAGGTGTACCTGTAGTACACCCACATTTAGCCAGTTATGTTTAAGTCCCATGTAATAGGGGGCGAGTCTATTGCCATCAACCGGGCACAATTCCAGACTCCGGGCTGCTACTGAGGAACTCCAGATAGAAACACCCAATAACACTTTGCAGGACCTCGTGCTCAGCACTGGTATTCAGCTGCACCGGGCAGACGCGCGCCTTGCCTAGTCCCGCCGGAGTACGCTAGGAACAGACCTGCTTGTTGTTGATCTGCAGCTGCGTGTCGTCCTCCTTGCTGAACATGTGATGGTCGCGCTCCTGCGGCGACAGGCGCAGGCGCATGTCGGCCAGCTCGGCCTGCCACGGCTCGAAGTACGAGTCGCACGATGACGATCTGCGGACAACGACGGGCCGGTTAGATGGGCAGTTCTACTAGTTTATCATAGGAGGAGTAATTAAGGTCTAATAAGGCCTTCATGTTTGAGGCGACAGTGCCAGGGTAGCTGCAAAATATTATTTTTATTAAATTTGTTGCAATTTGCAGGTCACTGTCAGGTTATGGGTTGATCAAAGTACTCAATTATAACCTTTAAAGTCATCAATACAATTATCTACATTAGAAAGCCTCAGATGCAATGATTTCATGAAATAGGCATATAATAAATTAATAATGCGTCTAATTTGGGATGGCGCTCCTTGATGGGCGAGTCCTATTACTGGCTGGACGTACGGTGCGTTGCGTGAGCTCAGTACAGAACACACAAGTTAACCACTCAAGGTCGCACATATCTGCGTCTTAATGGTTTTAATTCTGTAACGTATGTGTTACGGTCGAGGATCAGACTTTGACCAACATACAACGTGACATTGACCTGCATATTTGAATTTCACAGACTACCTTAGCGCATCCCACCAGTGAAAGAAAATTCATGAGCACCGCGCTTGGCAGACAGATGGGTGATTACTGAATATTGCTATTTACGAGTATGCAGATCATTTAATATGTTGTTCCTTTTTGGCATCCGTTAAGAAGAGAAGTCTCATTTCATGCTTACTCCATCCCTTAAGGTGACGAGAACCGACTTTTAATGATTTTTTACTGAAGATCACGTCTAAACGAGTAGTGTTAATGATTTGGAAAAAATATATGTTAAATTAGAGCATTTTCTTAATAAATTATATTAATATTTTAGACTAGCTGTTCGTGGATTTTCCAAAATGTTCTTTCATGCAAGCCTTGTATATACAATGATGAATACAACAAAATAAAAATCAGCCAAGTCAGTCGAGCCCAGCGCACCTAAGCGTCCCTAGTGATGATCTTTCATACATGCAGCAATAGATTTTTATTTATAGATAGCATTTTTTTTATGTTCTCAAAATACATGCAAGCCTAGTACTTGTATTAGTCATAAACTATTTGTGTGCTACTACAACTAATTGTAATACATCTTGAATTCATGCCAGCCTAGTACTTTTTGTCGGTTACTCTCAGAAATTGTGCACAAAGTGGCGTGAACTGAACACCGTCTTATAAGACGATAACTTTTTTTGCAACATCCGATTTTAATTAAACAAGTCCTTATATTCTGCTCCAAATTAATCTCTGTCTACCTGTGAAAACTACATAAAAATCAGTTCGGATTCTTATGTAGTACTAGTTTGTTTCGGAGATGTGCGCGAACCAACAAACAAACAGACAGACACCGGATTCTACTGTTTTATTATATGTATAAATTATATATATATTACATAGTTAAATTAATTTGGTTATGTCTAACGCGGATAAAAATCTGAGAATCACGCAAAATCTATCAAGCGTATTTTTCTGTATCCTTCACCATTTTAAAGATAGTTTAATTATTGATCTTTTAGTATGCGTGTTTTAATAAAATAGCTTTTGTTCTATGTATAATAAATTAATAATGCGTCTAATTTGGGACAGCGCTCCTTGATGGGCGAGTCCTATTACTGGCTGGACGTACGGTGCGTTGCGTGAGCTCAGTACAGAACACGCAAGCTAACCACTCAAGGTCACTGGCATATAATATCTGCGTCTTAAAGGGGTGTAGAGGTCACTCTGACTTTGACCTGTATTTGAGTCGGATTTGATGAATATTAACTGATTTCAGTAATGTCAAAAGAATAAGTTATAACGAGTTCAGAATGTAACATTTCGATACACTGCTACAGCCAACTGAACACAATTGAACAAACGTAATGTAGTCCGATCCATCTTGTGACCTAGGCCAAATAACGTCACAGAAAAATCCAAAATGGCCGTCATCGTAATGTAAAAAAAAAAACACAGAATGCATGCTTTTTGAAGTCGGTTGAAAATCTCATAGTCTACTGTTAATTGTTTATCTGTAGTCATGTTTGTCTTGTTATGTTAGTGTCCTGGCAGGTGTCACACTGTTACCTTAAATCCACTTTCTCACTAGGCGACAAGAGTTGCGCAACTGTTGCCGGCAACATCGCGCTCTGTTGCCAGACATCGATAGATGAGCGGCTTCTTAAAACAGAAAACTAACATACAATGTTGCGGTTCCAGTTCTATTGTGGACCGTATTGAAGAACTGCCCTTTTTTAGCCGACTGCGGCGGTGGCCACAAAGAGGGTAGGTGGCCACTGCCGCCTGTATATATCTGTAATACTAGAGGCAGCGCAGTGCGTTGCCATCACAGCACGATCGGCCTATAACGTGCCCACTGCTGGGACTGCGCCCCCGCCCTCCCCACGGGGGCCCCAGTTCAAGAATTTTTGGTTCTAGGACATTTTCAGGTTTCCTCACGATGTTTCCCTACACTGTTTTGAGAGCAGTGGCGATGAAATAATTTACAGAAAGTTGCCAGGGTTTGAACCTACGACCTATCTCGGAAGTCGCGGCGGTTTCCACTGGGCCACCATGCCATCACGGAGGTAAAGCTCAAATGGCTCAGGTGGCTGAGTGTTCCCTCTTCAAACCACACAGAAATGCTTGGCGGTAGAAGTAGGTATGGTGGTAGTACTTCCGTGGACGAACTGTGTTACAAAGAGTTTTTTTTTTCTAACAATAAATCGGGGTACAGTACGACACAACTTAGATGTATGTAGCATAAATCAGAAAATTTGCATTCATCCATTTAAATTTCACGAATACATTTGGTTATATGACTTTACAAGTTATTGTGTTTGCATAAAGATCATTTTCACCTAAAGCAGTACCTAATAAAGATTGGTGATTTTGGAGGCGCACTCAGTTCGGATGTTGATCGGCTTTACGAATTTTGCCGATGCTACATCTAAGTGGTGTCGTACTGTACTGCATATCACTCAGGTTCCAAATCATCACTTACATCACCAAACTTTTTGCCAAGCGCGGTGAAAAAAAATAATGAAAAATGCTGATATTCAGTCGCAAGAAACTACGGATTGAAAAAACTCATGATTTGCTTGGATTCTAGTTTTCTTCTTAGCATAGCGACATCAGTCAAAAATAACGCGACGTAATTTCGGCCTAATGTGTCATAGGTAATGTAAAAACTGGCCGAGTGCGCGTCGGACCACGGACAATGAAGGGTTCCGTATTTGGGGTGATTTCATCGCAAAAGCAAACGTTCTTAACTTTGTAGTTGAAAAACATGTTCTCCCATAAGGAATGTATCGGAGAACAGTCGGTCCTTTAATTTCGTTATATACCTAGTCTTGCCATAAATATTGTCACGAAGAAATTTTTATTTTTTTATTTGCAAATAATATTTATTACTTTTACAGTGTGTTAGTTTAATACATAAATATAAAACAATTTAAAATATAAAAAGCTTATTCGAAGTGGTCTCCATTGGCTGCAATACAGTCCTTTAAACGTTGAAGCCAGTTATCAATAGAAGCACGCACTCTTTCCATAGGAAAATTCTTCACTGCCAATCGTATGGATTGTTTTAGGGACTCCAAATTATCATGGCGTTTAGAGCAAGCCGTACTCTCTAAAACTGACCATAAATCATAATCCAGCGGATTAAGATCGGGACTAGACGACGGCCAGTCTTCAGCTCTGATGAAGTCCGAAACGTTCACTTCCAACCAAGATTGCGTGGACCGAGCTTTATGACCCGGCGCCGAGTCTTGTTGGAAGGACCATACTTGGTTATTGAATATGGTGTTGTAAAGGGGCTTAAAAATCTACTTTCTCAAGAATGGTATCTTGATACACTTGTGCCGATGTTTTAAAAATGTTGCTCAATTGTAAAGATTTTCTGATCCGTTCCGTCAACAAAAAAATTCTGTGACCTCCCTTTGCGAACGTACGTAATCGTTGTTTCGATTTTACCACCCTATTCTTTTTTAAATTATCAGTTAAAAAATGACCAGTGCGTCTCTTATAGGCTGCAAGTCCTAAGTCATCTTTTAAAATACGCGACATGGTTCTGGGTGGGATCTTCATCTCCCGAGATAAAATCTTTTGCTTTCGGACAGGATTTCTTCGAATTCTTTCCCTTACTGCTTTGACCACCTTTTTCGTACGAACACTACGTGGACGGCCAGATCTTTTTCTGTCACAAACAGAGGAGGTCCCATTGTACCTATTAATAGCCCGGTACACAAACATTTGACTAATACCAAGCGTATGGAGAGTTTTAAAAATTGCATTTGGCTCCATACCAACTTTGTGTAATGCAATCACAGCGATTCGGTTCTCTTTATCACCCCACTGCATTTTAATATCACAAAATATTGTACAATGTATTGGCGCCAAAATTAGAAAACTCAATGAAAAATCGTATAAAAATGACAGATTCCAAATTCAAATATAATATCTTTCTTATTTTTAATTGTAACAGTATTTATGGCCAGACTAATATCCAAAACCAACCAATTAGCTGGGGACCGTCCCTGCCCCCTGCCAGCTAAATGGTTACTTCGACCTTAACAAAAATTAGCACTTTAAAGCTTAATATTTCGCAAACGTATCCCTGAATCCAAAAACAGTTTTGACAAACTCGAAATATTTTTGAAGGACCTTTCCAACGACACGCCACACCATGAGATAGATGAGAAAAAAACCCACTTTACGTGTAGGGGAGGTACCCTAAAAAATTGTATTAAAAAATATTTTATTTTAACCCTGTCGGCGTGATTAATGTGTATACCCATGCGAAATCACAGCTTTCTAGCACAAAGAGTATCTGAGGTAAGCCGCGGACAGACAGACAGACGGACATGACGAAACTATAAGGGTTCCTTGTTTACTAGGGAACCCTAAAAGCATTGCAAGCGTTAACACGTCGTTCTTACCGTCGCGTAACTTCCGCAGATGTGCTGTCTTGTTAGCGTTAGTAATTTATTACAATCCACCATAGTCGTAAGGACCCACAATATTTGCTGGAGAACTTGTTGCCCCACTTCCTCCCAGCACAAACATGTTGGGCCCGTGTTTTGAGGGTAGATTTGTCTTTTAAAAAGGGCTGATGTTCATCCCAATTTTACATTTAACTAAAACGCTTACCTGGTGTGATGTTTGAGCGGAATGGCCGCTCGGTCGGCAAGCGGAGCGAGCGTGTCGCTGTCAGACGCGAGCGATTCGCACGACTTCACTGGACGTAAGCCGAGGCTTGACGTGCACATTGGTATGTCCTGTTGAAGAAAAGTATATATTGAGTAAACGTTGCCATCGATTCAGTACATGATTCCACGGTAACAGTCTTCGCGTCGATGTCCCGGCCAGCTGTACATAAAACCCGAGCACGCTGTGTCGGCCGCACACAGTACGGTGACGTCAGCTCCCCAGCCAGACGTACCGTGGGCGGCGCGGGCGTGCGCGGCGCGGGCGCGGGCGCGGCGCGCGCGCGCTGCTGCTTGCTGCGCGCGAACAGGCCGCGCCAGCCCGACGGCGAGCGCTTGAGGCCGCGCTTGGCTGCGGAAGGGAGCGTGCAGTGTGAGCGAGTGAGGCTGGCAAGGGAGACTGAATTTGGTCCGAATGAAATACAAG
The DNA here is from genome assembly GCA_963853775.1 of Xanthia togata. Classification (NCBI taxonomy): domain Eukaryota; kingdom Metazoa; phylum Arthropoda; class Insecta; order Lepidoptera; family Noctuidae; genus Xanthia; species Xanthia togata. Next base: position 3,075,453 of record OY970817.1, on the reverse strand, counting down.
ATGGCGGCTCTGATTTTTTTTAAATTATCATCATGGATATCGTTTTCATGATTTTCAAGGGTGCTAAATCTGATAGTGAGGTCAAAATGAAAATCCAAGATGGCGGCTGCAAAAACAAACAAATTTTTCGTCATGGGTATCGTTTTCATGATTTTCAAGGGTGCTAAAGCCGATAGTGAGGTCAAAATGTAAATCAAAATGGTGGCTGCGAAAATATTCAAATTCGCCATGGGTGTGTCGTTTTCGTAGTTTTCGAGGGTGCTAAAGCCGATAGCGAGGTCAAAATGGCGGCTGCGAAAATTTACAAATTTTTCATCATGGATTTTCAGTTTTCGAAGGTGCTAAAACCGACAGTGAGATCAAAATGAAAATCCAAGATGGCAGCTGCGAAAATTTTGTTTTCGTTTTAAATCGGGGTCGATTGCATAAAGTAAAATTAGATAAATGTGAGAATAGAAGATTATGGAAGTTTTCAGTCACTTTGAAGGTACAATACGTTATAAATCGACTGACCTGGTGCAGGTAAATCTAATACGGTGTGATACTGAGGCAAATTGTTGGGACCCGATCCGACCTGCAACAGACAAATACATTTAATTTTGATGTGTAAGATCTTTCGTCTCGCTGTCCTGCAATCTGTGGAGTGGGAAATCTGTGGGAGTGATTTCGTGAATAGGGATAGGGACTTTAGTGTATTACAGGAACCAAGGGAAGCGCGCACTATGTTATTTGATAGAGTTGGCTGTCAGAAACGACCTTGATGAGGCCCCCCGGCCCTTTCATATGGTTTATAAAAATATAAAAAAACCTACAAAGGCACTTATGAAACGTCAAAAGCTAGGTGCACGGTTCCAATTGGTCGTTTCCTATGGAGGAAACTCCACGGTTACTCTTTTAAAAATAATTGGCTTTTACAATATTTTCAAATAACAGTTTTAATAGGTATGGGAGGACAGTGGAGGAAAATGGGCAACAAATCTACAGTCCACTAAGCCTACGTATTAACTTAATGTTGCTTATCATCAATACCAAGGTGAGATGTCAGATGTAACAGATCATATGCGACTAAAATAGACGGACAAATCTTAACACAGCGTTCAGTACGTCTAACCAAAGATAGCCAAGCAAAACAAAACACTGATTAAAGTGATTTTATTTTGACCTGAAATAATAAAAGGCATTGGGTAACCAACATTTTTTGTGTATTTTCGTTAGCTGATTTATTTTTCTTGTATATATTTTGGATTTTTAAAAGTTTGTCCGTCTCTTTTATCCGTATTAAAACTGTTTTGAATAGCTATTCCCTCCGGAAGCATGGCCCGTCGGCCACCCATTCGGCTCCTCACCTCGATGTACTTGGGCCGCAGGTGCGAGGAGGGCCGCAGCTGCGTGTTGGCGGCGGCGGCGGCGGCGATGGCGCCCGACGCGGGCGGCAGGCGCGGCGACGGCGCCGGGCCCGCGCCGCGGGCTGGCCGCGCCGGGCTTCCTGCAGGCTGCGGGCAGGGGGACCGGCTCAGTCCTAGCGGCCCCCGGAGGGACCGGGGGGCGCCTGCGGGTGCCGGCGCGCGACGCCCGGAGGCGTCCCCTTATTATTGATAACCAAAGCGAGTCCCCATTCAAAGAAACGTGTATTTTCGACGTTTCAGTTCGATCTTAATACACTCGCACCTGGCCGGTTTTTGTTACTCAGTAGTACAATTTAGTAAGGCGGGAGAGATCCATTCACATGTAAAGATATGCGGCAGTAAGACGAATAACCTTAAGATTTTAGTGGCATGAGGAACAGGGTGTAAAGTTCACTCATCCACCATAGAAAAAGGAGGTGCCTCGGACCAGACGGGTATCGTGTCTGGCGGGCAACTGCCCAATGGTTGAAGTCGGGAGCTTGTTGTATATGTCGTTCGTGCGGTAAACTCTAATTGCGCCACTCGGGATTTTGGGTGACGTAGGTAAATGATGCGTAGTTCGCATGTGGCAACGTAGCCCACAAGATATTTGTTATAAAATGATAGAATTTACCTCATCAACTTAGTAGGCGGATTGATAGGTAAACTCTTGGGGCGGCGACACGACTCGGTGCCGCGGAGTTCCACTTGAGATTCGCAGCGCTCCTGAAACAATAATTACAGGTATAAATTAATACGAGACACTTGGTTTTTGTATTTAAATGGGTAATAATAAAAATGTCTAAAGTACTTACATGATTTAAATAGCCATCAACGTTATAGTAGCATTTATTAATTAAAAGCTTCTTCTTGCTTTTATTAAAACGATCGATATTCAAATCTTTGTATGCCAAAATAGTGTAAAACATTTTAAAAGAGTAACGGTGGAGTTTCGTGCCCATTCTTCTCCAAACGAAAACTGGGGCGACTAGAATCAATTCTGTTGTTTGGAAATGTTGCCGTTCAAAAGGGCCTATTTGAAATAAATGATTTGACTTTTTATCAGTTCTATTTATTTTGTTTGTTGTTGAACATTAGTAAGTGGAAAATAATAGGCTAGCTAGAAATAAAACAAGAAAATAGTAGATTTTTTTTAAAACTATTTTTAAGGCGAGAGTGTTTCTTTGAATCCTGAGCGCAGTCTATCAGCCCTCAGTGTCAGTTGTATGTTGATCTAAATACGATTCGCGACCGTATCAAATGTTTATTTGTAGAATTATAATCCTATTGAATTACTATTTCATGAAATCATGACATTAATTGAGGATTATGCTAACATAATGAGTTGTATTGCTGATTCTAATGATTATAATTCTGAAGTCATATTTGTTACGGTCGCGAATCATATTTTAATCAACACACAACCTGACACTTTTGTTTCAGTTTGCGGCACTTTATCCGTATCGGATAAAGTGCCGCAAACTGCGGCATACTAGTAGCGCTGCCTCGGCCCGGCTAAAGTGCCGTAAGCATTGCATTGTCACTGTCACTTGTTATTTTGTTTGATTGTTGAGGTTAGCTCGCCGCCCTTTGTATTGACTGATCGTATTTGTTTTAGATAATTTATAATGTTGATAATAAAAAAATAAAAATTAATATATTGTACTTATATCAGAAGTCACTACATTGACTGAATTTACGAAAAATGAAGTAGCAAATTAAAATGGCTGAAACTTTAGATAGGTTAGGTTAGGTTAGAACTGTGACCACACAACGCACGAGCCGAGCGAGCGAAGCGAGCGGTGCCGCGGCAGCGGCCGGCGAGTGCCAGGGTCAGTTTAGGCACAAGAGAATGTAATGTTTTGGAAATGAGGTGTTTTACAGCGACCTAACCTCAAAAATCAAACAAAATAACAAGTGACCGTGATTCAGTGACAATGGCCATGGAAATCTGACGGCACTTTAGCCGGGCCGAAGCGGTGCCACTAGTATGCCGTTAACGGCACTTTATCCGATAGGGATAGTGTGCCGCTAACGGCACTCTATACACTGCCAAAAATTAAAGAATTACAATTTCGCGGGCTACCTTAGCGCATCCCCTAGATTGACTCAAATAAATGTGACAGATTGTCAAGCGCGCGTAAACTGCTGCAACGGGCTGTTGATAAATCATTCTACTAATCGCAGCAGTATACGGGCACTTGACAATATTTCACATTTATTTTGTGATAATTTTCTTTCGAGAAACTGGCTGATAGTGTTCAGGGGAAAAGAAAATAATAAATTCCGCAATACTTTTTAATCGTCATAACCTACATCTACAAGCCGACAATAAAGAAATATTTATATTACAAGATTGTAAATACACGGGAGCGCTCAGTGGCGCCCTCTGCGTCCATAGCCATCATAAGTGGAAACGCTTTAAAGCTCACTGTTTTATAATTACATATTGATTCACTACTCAATTTGGTAGTTAAATAGCTGCTATCCACCAGATAAATTAACAGAATTTAAGGGATCTGGAGGTAAGACGGCCTTAAGTAAATTGAAAATAGTAAGCAAACAGATTATTAACGGATTTACGAGTTTAAGGTCACAGTCTGCAGAATAAAAAAATAATATTAACGTAATTCTATAATATGATGAAACGTCACATTAATGACGTGGAAGATTCAATGGCTTAGGCTGTTTCAAAACTACCCAAATACCAAACTGAGTAACAAACGAATAAACAACACAAGTTTAGTTTTCGTTACAATTTTACATAGTTTTAATATTTATATGCTTAATTTAAACATTGAGGCCGAGATTATAAAACGTTACTTAGCACCTATTTTGGCTCAGATATGTTCCCATCTCTTTCTTGCAGTTGAAGTTTGACAGTTGTGCGATAGGGACGGGAATAATGTTTAGCCCAAATATGTGCCAAGTTATTAAATATTTATCTTGGCCTGAGACTTAACTCGCGTCGCATAATATTAAATACTTTATTACAATATTATCTGAAAGAGAAATACGATTTGGCAATGTCACAGTCGGTTGGATATAAGGTCATGTGTGCTGTATGTATTGTTATATAAATCCTGTCTACACTAAACTCGAAACTGTATTTGTATGAAAAATCTGCCTGTTAAGATAACCAGCACCCCGATTGCGAAACACATCACAATCCGAAGGATTTTGAAGGAAATATTCATAATCCATTGCTCCATATGTTTGAAAAGTCCGTACGCTTGACAACGTAGGTATATAACGCAATTAATATTGTTGAATTTTCAAAATGAATGGTATTGGGATTGTGTTACGCCATTACCCCGTAGATACAGAATCAGGGGTACTTAAACCGGTGTTTTTCTTAGTAAGGTGAATTTAAAATGCACTGGTCTCTTGTAAATATTTGTTAAAACAGATCATGTTTGACTCATTGCATCTCTCAACTCTATAAAAGACTCGTATCTTTACCAAACTTGGTATTTAATCAACCCTAGTGTTAGTAATATTAATAATAGTGATTTTTGTTCTTAGCACGACCTAAGCACGGTGAGGGCAAATCTAACGATTTAAATCTTTACAAACAGTACACATAATCTTACATGAAATTAGCATACGAGCTCAGACCAAATGAAAAACCAAGACAAAGCGCTGCGAACAATACAGTGGGGCATGCCAAAACTACACCTCCGCTCTGTGCACACACGCTCACACGCACACATTTGCAACCACTTACACTCAGACTACACCTCGCTAAGTGCACACATGTTTACGAAACCGGCCTCACGTCACTGTTGACAGCGCTATGTCTTGGTTGTTTATTCAGTCTGAGCAAACGACTTGAAGAAATATTTTGGAGCCTATACAAAATTGGTTAGCAGATTTCCGCCCACTGTTCAATACTTGTCCTTCTTTCAACAAGTTATAAACAAAACTTTCGCGAGAGGTTGAATCTGCAACTCGTTGACTTTCAATTTAGAATTTTAGCAGTTAACCAGTATTCATAAAAAGCTCCAAATGTTGATGAAAAACAGCTAAATATACCGGTTTTATATTACTTTACAATTTACCAAGATTAGATCATCATACCCTTTACCAGTACAAAATGTAAAACTGAATTTCGCTGTCAACACTGTATGCCGATTTTCTTGAAATCTGACGGGAGGGTTCGGCCTGCTGTTCGCATCTCTCGTAACAGATGTATGAAAAACAACTTTGCTGCTTCGAAATACAGGTAGGTGCTGCCAATGTCAGATTGTTACCATAGTAGGTACATGTTGAACATGAACGTCCGGAATACAAGTTAATTTGGCAAAATTGGATCTTTAATCAGAATAAGTTAAAGGCATGAAAATAAGTGAGAGCTGAACTATCGTCTCCATTTTACATTAATATCAATATGGTTTTACAATTTATGTATCCACGAGTCCAGTAATTTTAATAATATGAAACCGATAATTTAACCTCAAAATTCTTATTAACTTTTGAATGATTAGATACACGATTATTGTCTGTAGAGATTTCAATCGAGTCAAAGACATACTAAGTTTCAATTCCGTTTAGGAACTAATCTGTCTACACGTTTTTAGTATTAGTAAGAGCATTTAGTTGCTAATATTTGTTGAATCGTATCGCGTATATCAATTAATCTGCCTAGCCTTTTCCCAACTATGCCAGGGTTGGCTTCCAGTCTAACCGAATGCAGCTGAATACCTGTATTCTACATGGAGCTACTGTTTATCTGACCTCCACAACCCAGTTACTGGATTCTCTGGTTACTGGGGAACAGGATATCTCTTGGTAAGACTGGCTGTCAGACTTTTGGCCTCCTGAATACCCGCTACGACCGCCAAAGATGTACGAGTGGCAGCCGGGACCAACGGCTTAACGTGCTTTCCGAGCCCCCTGCTCGCATGATTACGAAATTTTAGTTTTCAATAATCTAATCACTAATGTGGTATGTTTATACGATGCGAGTCAGAACATTTTAGTACTAACTTGCTTACTAAACACTAAAGACGTGTAAACCTCACATGATTAAGTTTACTGTTTGTATATTATGTATAGCTAATTTTAGTACAAATAGAGAGTTAAAAATATAATCAATTCATTCAGAGAAAGTAATTTATTTCCATAAAATATTTAAATGTACACAAACTAAATATGTTTTCGACTCCATTAACCGACTTTTTACAAAAAGAGGTGCGTATTTATATACAAAGAAAGCTATTTTTTATTCGACCATATCTAAATATAATATGACTATGCAACATCGATTTTATTAGAAAAAACCATCCGTTTTCTTGTGATTTTCGTCAATGTTTGACATCGTCAGAAACAATCATGTTCTGACAATAACTCAGAAAAGTCAGAATTGTTCCCGAGATTCATTCTTACGTATTTTTTTTATAATATTTTTTTATTACATAGTCTTTTTTATTATATTTCTATAAGATTCCAATATTTTACAGCTTCTATTCTATTGAATAAATACTGCTTACAAAAATATAGTAATAAATGCATTTTATTATTTATATTCTTTTTTTCAATATGGCAACACAATATTCCTTTTAGGTGGCAATGATGAAATGGATTTCACTTTGCAACAACTTTTTAGGGCAATTTAAATAAATATAGAACTAAAAATCGTAGAAATTGTTGACTTTCACTAGTATGACGTGTCTTGTTCGAGATTCCAGACTACTCAAGCTAACTACAGTAGCGTTCCAATACAATAATGAACATTATTCGACTGTAATGCAAGTGTTTCATACGAATATTACCATTAACTCATAAACAAATAAGGTCAATTTTGGTATGACACGCTACTGTAGTTTGAGTAGAAGAAACAATCCAATTTGAAAAGCAGTGATGGCACAGTGCAAACGACCGCGACCTATGAGTTGCAGGTCCTAGATTCTAACTCAGGCACTTTACTATGTGTAAATTATTCCATCACCACTGCTCTCAAAAAGAGGATAACATCGTGAAGAAACCGGCATGTCCTAGAACCAAAAACTCGAAGACATGTGACGTGTACCACCTCGCACGGGGCCCGAGAGGTGGAGTACGGCCCACTCTCACAGAGAGGGGCCTGTGTGCAGCAGTGGGCACATTATGCTATTCAGTTTAGAGTCTGACATATCTCAACGATTAGTAGTTCTTATTTTGGTCAACCAAACACAAGAGACTTGAGAAGTATTCCCAGTCTTGAAGCTCTGGCCAAACTAAAGCGAACCCGCGCGGGATGGATTGCGCTTGCGCCGACTGCAAGTATGGAGGTGTTCAAACTAGAGCGAATAGTCGGGTGACTTTCTAAATATTTAAACAATCGACGCGCGCAGTCGCGTCCCGCATCCCGCGCGGGATTCACCTCAATGTGGCTAGAGCTTCACCGATAAAAGAATGATAAGGTTCATATATTTCAGGTTAAAAGTTATCATAGTGAAAACCATTTAAACATTCAAATGCCTGACAAATAAATATTTTCGGCGCCTTTCATTTTCATTTACGAGGTCGAAAGCTTGAAGAGAGTATGTTATAGAGTGACTAAAAGGTTTCCAATACGTATTTGTATTACCTTTTTTAATATAAAGGATGTTACAGAAAGATTGGATAATACTTTAGGGAGTGATGAACACAAACGTTAAGATAATATACTGACAAACTTATTTCAAGTGATTTGGTTGTTATTTCAGTCATTCCATCACAGGAGTTTTGACTGCCTATAGTTTGACCGAGATCACTGTACCGCGCCTTAGGAATGAGCGGCGGGATGCTGTAAGCGTTGACGAATGAGCGGCCTGCACTGCTCCCCCATCTCGCCACGCACATACCTAAGGCGTTATTTCGTTCAAACTATAGCTTTTGTGTTGATTAGCCTTTTAGAAACTTGGTGTTAAGCTGATATCAGAATTGACAAAATTACTTAGGACTGAACGTTCATTTAATTGAATTTTTCGATCATTCGGTAGTCGGGTGAAAGATTCCCGAAATCCAACACCGTTAGATCGGTTCTCTAATGAATTAATTTTTCACTTTTGATTCATTTTGTGTTCATACGTTTCACTTCGAGTGAAAGATACCGTAAAAAGGTAAAAATGAACAAAACGAAAAGCGTCTGATATCTGCTTTACTAAAAGTTGTTATTATTCATAAGTTTGTACACCTCCTAAAGTATTAATCTCTTTTTATAACCACAAAAAATCGAAGACATTCACTTATTGTTTTCTTTTTTAAATAAAAAAGGCGCCTATTACCAAGCCCTTAGAGTCAATATTTCAATAACATCACATCCCTGAGAAATATACTGAGATTCCTCGTAAAACAACTATCGCATGAGAATTATTCGTTTACAATATAATAATACTTGTTTGATTTGGTTTTGAAGCGGTAAAGATTTATTTACATTAACAAACATCACGCCTGTATTGCCCGAAGGGGGAGGCACAGGTGTAAGTACACTCTCTACTCACCAGTTATGTTTAAGTCATCTCAGACACTGGACGGCCATGACCGTGCTAGAGGCGGCATTGTCAACACTTCCATACAAACCGAACGTGTTACCGTTTACTCGTAATACGACACAAAATTAAATGACGGCTTAGAATGGCGTCCATGACAGAAGTTGTGCCATATACGCACTTTCGGCACCAAGTATTGTATTAGTACTGCCGTCTCCAGACGAGCGGGCGCGGCGGTTCCTTGCTTTGTCGTTGCCACTAACCAGGCCAGGTAATTTATTATCTGTAACTTTTTGGTAACCGTACCTGATTTTCAATACCGCTTCAAACCCAATCAAATTGTGATGAATAACCGACGAAATAATAATATTAGTAAAAAAAACTGTCAATAAATAATATAACGAAACAAGTGACTTATTTATAATAACTATAATATATTACTTGTGTAATATACATAAGGGAAGGTAAATATCACGCCAGTTTACATAAGAGGTGGTGTAAAAATACCCTTAACGAAGCCGAGAGTCACTTGTTTGTCCATGAATGGACCATACCTGGGAACCTTCAGGTTACTGCACGACCACCATAGAAACGGGTTTTGTCGACGGGAGAATAGACAAAATGACAGATAGTTATTGTGAATCTGTCATTTTGTCTAATCTTCGGTCGACAAAACTCGTGTCTATGGTGGTCACGGATATCTATGATGGTGGTCATGGTACGCGTGCTGAGACAGTGAAGGTTATGAACTTTAACTACTCCAGCGCTACCGCAAACAATGACTTGTCACACCACAAATAAAAATCATTTATAGCAATTATTTTTGCAGAAATTTTCTTAGTTTGATGTACAGTACCTATGCATAGATGACGGCTTCGTGAAGAGTTTTTTGTTCAACCTGTATAATAAGACTCAAAATGACAAGACATACTTCACAGACTTGATGGATATCCATAATACCCTGTTTAGATATTGGTACCCAAGACGTCTCTGAAGTTACGCTAGATAATTTTATTTGACCCTGTTGAAACAACATAGCAAGGAGGTACAATTATTTACCTAAAATTATGTATATTAATACAAGTAAATATATCCTCATACAACTTAATATTAATATTTTCACAATAAAATGAGTTTCACTTTGTTAATATACAAGATAACAATTTAAATGGCTACTGTGGTGAGACTTTGGCGATGATACCGGGCACAAATACATTTTACTTCTTAGTAAATAGCGGTTTTAGCTCACCAATTATATTTTTCTAAATTTTGTGACGCTGTCACTTTAAAATACATAAAATAACTCAATTATTTTTTCAGCAAACTTCACAACTTAGATCTTAATTAGTAACAAAACTCACCAAAAAAGCAAGCAATTAATATACAATATAATTTTGTGGTGATTACAACCAATTCGTCATTATTTTAACATTGTGACAATTTCACCAACACTTCAAATTTATAGTTTACCAATTTTTGGTAACTTTGATCGCATTGCATACAACACATAATTTTGTGGTAATCATACCTCTTACACGTCATTGTGACAGCTTAATCAATACTTTTTACACACAATTTACCAGATTTTTGGTAATTTTGGCAATCTTAGCCGAGTTACAGGTATCGCCGTAAGTCTCACCAGCACTGATTATGGTAAACTTATTAATAATTGGTATATCAACCGGTGTGTGGATGCAACTTTTGCTCGAAAATTGCTGTCATATCGCGAATATTGTATGAAGGGGAGACCTTTTCCTTCCTGTAGAAAAATAAGAAAAATATTATTAATACTCAGAACGAAATTTACTGATGACACCTGAAATGAAACTGAATTTTTTTTCAAATAAATTTATTCATGATTCTTTAGTAAATTATTAAGGAAGATTACGTTATTTTTAATACAACACAAATTAGAAAAAAAACGATTGATATTTTTCGAATTATTCAAAACAAATGTACACAGGTAAGTTACACATACCGGTATACTTGAATATACAATTTCCAGGTATACCAATACCAGGTATACCGCTAAGTGCATAGTTACCTGTTACGACAGAAACTAAGCAATTTACTGAACCAAAATACACATAGAATTTTGTGCAAAACTAAAGTTATGATGTTATAATTCACAATTTAAAGCCAATTTTACACAAAACAAAAAAACAAACAGCTAATATATAAAAAAATATAGAAGTGGCTTGGAAGATATCTGTTTACATTGCTCATTCAAAGACATGTCCTCTTTCGAGTGGCAAGTTAAATTAATCACGACGGATTAAAAAAAGCGGCGCTATTCATCTTTCTTACTCGCACAATAGACTGTGTGAGTGAAGCTCTCTTGTTTGGGCGCCATTTTCAATTCTTAACGAAAATAAATCTATTTATTATATTTATTTAAAAGAAAGTCGTGTTAGTTACACTATTTAATTTTATAACTCAAGAATTCGATTCCGCTAATTCTTTTTTTGTTGTGTTTGTTATTGTCGGGAGAAGGTTTTAGGTAGGGTAGGTAGGGAAGGAAGGAAGGGTAGGTAGGGTAGGTAGGGTAGGTAGGGCAGGTAGGGTAGGTAGGGCAGGTAGGGCAGGTAGGGTAGGTAGGGTAGGTAGGGCAGGTAGGGTAGGTAGGTAGGATAGGTAGGGTAGGTAGGTAGGATAGGTAGGGTAGGTAGGTAGGATAGGTAGGGTAGGTAGGTAGGATAGGTAGGGTAGGTAGGATAGGTAGGTGCGCCGTAGATAAGTACTTAGTGCTACCCGTGTGAAGCCGGGGCGGGCAGCTAGTATAGGATAATCTTCAATTGGAAAGCATTTTTTTCCTTTTAATACTCGTAGTTACATGAATATTACTTTGAATACTAAGCCCGTTTTTGTAATGCTGGGGCTACATTGTCGCGTTATCGCGAACTACACCTCGCGCGCTCTCTGCTGCTCGGCGAGACGTCGCGGTGTGCCAGAGAGAGCGCGCGAAGTTTAGTTCTCTATTAGTCCTTGTCTCAGTAGTCAGTCGTTTTTATAAGAGAATGCGCAAAAAAATATCTTCCAAGCCGTTCATTTAACTTACCTATCAAAACTCCTATCTTCTCGAAACTCTCTCTCAGGACTAGAAGGTGACGGGATCGACTCCAGGTTGTTGCTGCTCTTAGCCAGACTGAACCTCAGCCTCTGTCCCAAATCCACGGTATTCCTCCTCTCAAACTTCGGCATCTCATCTTTTAATCTCTCGCACGTCTCAATTGTATCGTCCCTATCTTTCCGTATCTTTATTCGAGTCAGCTGTTCGGGATTCGAACGGAAGGATTGAGAACTGTATTTTTCTCGGAGAAAATTTCTGCGTTCTTCTTTGTATTTCTCTATGCGTTCTCGGCTGAGTTTCTTGTCACAGTCTAATGAAATTACGTTCTTGATGTCTGGCCGATCAAAACGTTGTATTAATGAAATTTTGTTTTCTGTGGTAGGAGTTATAATTACTTTGTGTTCATGGTCTGTATTTAGGTTTAAATCTGGCAGCTTTTTACTTGAAGTTTTGACTTCTAAACTTTTTCTTCGATCGACATTTGATTGGTCGTTTCCAAATTCTTTTATAAACGCGTTTTCGTCTAACGATCTCGCGTTGTGTGAGTTTTTCGACAGTCTATATGACTTTGGTGAAATTTTTGGCGTTTTCAAGTCAGTTTTCTTGATTTCTATGACCGTTTTCTCGTCTTTTCGTTCTAAGCTGGGATATTTGATCTCCGCCTTGAATTTGTCGAATGTAAATGCAGATTTTTGTTCAGTAGGACTTTCAAATCGAATAGCCAGCTCCCTTACATTCATACTCTTAAAGTTTCCATTCTCAGCCGCATCTTTAGAATTATCATCTTCACTAATCAAGTCTTTATCACAAATTTTTAAAGTATCCACATTAATATTTTCATAGTCGTTCTGTGTTTCGAACGCTATATTCTCGTAATGTCTGTCTTCCGGCAGCAACATCGCGTTGACTTCATTCACACTCTTTCTGAAGAATTTCACTTGGCTGTAGACATCGACATCGTCATCTAGGTGGGTTTCTGTTGGCGTTTCGAGGATTATCAGGTCCTGGATATCATCAGGTTGGCAAGCCTGTTGGGTAGGCAGACAGGCATCAGTCTGTGGTATGCTTGCATCTTCGACTATCGACAGATTCTTCTCCAAATCAATATCTTCGTACACCGAGTCCCTATCATTAGTGGGAGTATCTTCATAATTTTTACATTTAGTAGGAGATCGGAATGTGATACTAATAGTAGATTTTAGGGGACTTTTCAAAGGACTTCCTGGAGAACTTTTACTGGTACTAGAAGACTGTAAGTTTATGTAATTCGGTCTTGTGTAGTTGTAACATTCGTAGAGCTCGTCGCCTTTCGTCAAACTGACGTTTGAGTAGCTCGACGAGCTCTCGTGTGAAGACGTCATGACTTTCATAGCGTCATTGTCATCTTTTTTCTTGTCAGTTTCGGAGTTCGAGGAGTTTGACACAGCTGAGAGTCTGTTCAAATTGTGATAGCTAATATCAGTGGAGTGTAAGGGACTGTGTTCTAAACTATCATGGAGATTTTCGGCGAAATCTTTTAAATTTTCGTAGTCAGTCGCTTTAAGTTCGCATTTTAGGCATTTTTCTTGGTCACAATTGCTGCAAACTTCACTTTTTATTCGGATAGTGTGTTTGTTTGTCTCGCTGACTTCGGAGTCGCTTTCTAGCGGATCATATATTGGTGTTATGGGTGTTAAGGGACTGGAGTTCATTGTGCTTGTTGTTAGAGTGGACACAGAGTTCTCATTTGGCCAGTCAATTTTTATAAGGGTGGAGTGTCCATCTTTCCCATGCCAACTAAGTCGGGTGGAGGTTTTTTCCGTGTCTAAGTGCATGCCGCTGTATCGGGCTTTGGATTTTCTTGGGGAGTTCCTTTCTCTGAAATTGTTAGATGTCAGTGTAAGCGGAAATTTAGCTTGTTATCACATTTACGTGTGGTTGTTATTTTGGTGTTGTGGATTTATTACTGTTTTATCCCGACTGCGGCGGAGCTCAAAAGGAGGATCATATTTTCATCAATATCTGCCTAGCCTATCCCCAACTGTGTTGGGGACGGCTTCCAGTCACGCTGAATACCAGTATTTTACATGCAGCGACTGCCTATCTGACCTCTACAACCCAGTAACTGGGTAATACGATCCCCTTTGGTAAGACTGGTTGTCAGACTTCCAGAGGATAATATTTTTATATATGTACTTTGTAAATGTTTCTATTTGTGAGTATGTTTTGGTTCATTATAATTTGGATAGGAGGTATTAAGCGCACTTCCAGAAATTGCCGCGTACTTTAGCATAGCAACTACATTATCTTGTTGGTTGTTAGTGTGGCATACTGGTGTTTAGTCAAATTTTGCACGTCTTGGTGTGCAACTATTATGATTATTACTTTATGCCAATTAGACTTTAGGGGGATGCGCTAAGATAGCGCGCCAATTTTCTTATGTTTTTTGCAATTTGCAGGTAAATGTCAGATTGTATTTTGATTGAAATATGATTCGCGACCGTAACAAATATGGATTTACAGAATTATAATCATTAGAATCACCAATACAACTCCGTTAGTAAGAATTGGCCTCAAATGTCGTGATTTCTTTAAATAGTCATTCAATTGAGTTGTATTGATGATTTTTATGATTATTATTCTATCAATAAATATTTGATACGGCAGCGAATCATATTTAGATCAACATGCAAGCTGCTCCTGACCGACCTGAACTCAAATAGTAATAAATCCACAACACCATACTAAATAACTAATTAATAAAATACAAAGCAACAGTGGCTGCTCACACAGTTTGTCAAATGTACGTGTTATTGAAAATATGGTACCTATTTATAATTATGCGAGTTTGTGATAATCCTGTTTTTAACGAGTAACGAGTAGAGGAACGACAGTATTACATCGGGAATTTATTTAGTTTTAGTATACGGTAAATATGATGAATAGTAGAGAAGGCGCGCTCCGCATTGTAGGTATGAAGCTACAAGCACGCGGCAGGCCCGTCCTGTCGGGCCTATTCAGTGAGCGTGACGTAATCAGAAGCAAGTTGTAGCAAGTCGTTTTTTATTTAAATAATTTTGCGGAGTGAACCATCTGTATTAATATGTTATTCAGGGAAATTAATTGTGTGACCAACTTAGATTACCAATATATCCAAATCGCGACTGTCTATCTTTATCAGTTGTTTGACGTAGGGTGTCAATTTGTTTAACCTTTAATTGGTCTGATTGTATAATTTATAATATGCATGTAAGATGTAATGATTGGTATACTTATTTACCTGAGTTTAACGTTTCCAAGAGAAGTTGGGAAGTCGGTAAGAGAGGTCATTGGACTGTCGCGGTCTTTACATAGTCTGTGGACAATAATAAGTTTCATTAATATGTTGTTAGGACAGTACTTTTTATAGAAAACTAGTTTTTGCCCGCGTTGAGGTCGGGAATTATCCCACGGGAACGCGCTACCGGGATAAGAAGTACCCTATGTCCTGACCCAGGTGTACCCATCTGCAAAATTTCATCCAAATCCGTTCAGCCGTTTTAGCGTGAGAGCGTATCAAACAAACTTACTTTCGCATTAATAATGACAACATCAACATTATCTGTGTAGGGTTGTATACTTATCAGAATCACTATCGTTTGGGTGTGTGCATATTGGTGCCCTTTTCAGGCATTTTCAATAAAACTGCATTTTAAATTTTCTTCAAAATCGATGCTTCTGCGACTTTTCCTAATTACCTCAGTTAAAGAGTTCGCCCTGAAATCCCATTTATCGCTCTCAGCTTCCGTGGCCACTTTTAGAGTTACTTTTTAGGGTTCCGTACCTGAAGTGCCGAACGGAACCCTATTACTAAGCCTGCGCTGTCCGTCTGTGTGTCAACGGGCTGTTTCATGAACCGTAATAGGTTACTAGTTCAAAGTTTCGCAGATTATGTATTTATATTGCCGCTATAACAACAAATAATAAAAATAAAATACAGTGAAAAATTAATGTGGGAACAACATGAAACGAAACCATACAAGAAACGTGTTTTTTTTTCTGCGTTTTTTTGCTCATTATTGTAAAAGAAAGAATAAAAGAAAAATTGTTTATTCTGCACAAACAAAAAGGACCTAAAAATGACATGAAATACCACATACAAAGTAGCCAATAGCCTCGTATTCAAGAAGTAGAAGGTTGACAATGTTATCTATTGCTTGATGTCAGGGCCAGCGACCAAAGAAACTGTGCGGTGGTACGAAGCTCTTCGCGTGTTGTTATGGTCTCTCTATTTCCATGTACGTTACCTCTTAGCTATATCCGTGTATCTGGGCGAGGCGGGTCTGGCCGAGTGTCGTTTCTCTCTATTTCCATGTACGTTACCTCTTAGCTATATCCGTGTGTCTGGGCGAGGCGGGTCTGGCCGAGTGTCGTTTCTCTCTATTCCCATGTACGTTACCTCTTAGCTATATCCGTGTGTCTGGGCGAGGCGGGTCTGGCCGAGTGTCGTTTCTCTCTATTCCCATGTACGTTACCTCTTAGCTATATCCGTGTGTCTGGGCGAGGCGGGTCTGGCCGAGTGTCGTTTCTCTCTATTTCCATGTACGTTACCTCTTAGCTATATCCGTGTGTCTGGGCGAGGCGGGTCTGGCCGAGTGTCGTTTCTCTCTATTCCCATGTACGTTACCTCTTAGCTATATCCGTGTGTCTGGGCGAGGCGGGTCTGGCCGAGTGTCGTTTCTCTCTATTCCCATGTACGTTACCTCTTAGCTATATCCGTGTGTCTGGGCGAGGCGGGTCTGGCCGAGTGTCGTTTCTCGGGCGGCGGGCGCGCCCGAGGGGACTCGCCGTCTATATAGCCGATTTGAGAGAGTTGTTCTTCTAGAGCGAGGCGGCGACTGTGGGAGACATTGGTGATGTTAGTGTGTACGTAGAGAGAAGTACCAGCGAAGAACTTCATATCTATACACCGTAAGGACTATTTCTGCTTGCAGCGCTCGGCCGCTATAGAACCGGGGCGGTAACAGATGTGGTCATCGTGTCCACGGGATTTTGTTCAAACTGCTTAGATATGAAGTTCTTCGATAGTACATAGACACAAATAAGCGATGTTTATACAACATAGCTTTTTGGCTGAAAGTACTTAAATGAATAAATTGATCGGTTGAAAAAAAACGAGCGAGCCTTACAGTAGTCGCATATGATGTGTAACATCTGACGTATACAGGGTGGGACATCGACGCGAAAACTGATACCATGGATTCAGTACATGAGTCCCGGATATCACTCTTCGCGTCGATATCCCTGCCACCCTGTATATGATATACCTAAACACTATTCATCATCATCAACACTTCCTGTTACACACTTCCGTCCCTTTTCACGGAATCACTCCCACAGATTGCAGGATCCCGTATAGCAGGTTGCAGGAAGCGAGAAGAAAGATGTTACGCATAAAAAAATTGCAGGTCTGTCGACAGAAACAGGGGTTTATCGAAATCTACGTTAACACTACACACAATAACTTGACGATACTATCATAAAATCTGACATATTTTTTAACTAACAATATAATAGACTCCGCTTCTTGAAGTTTTCTCTTCTTTAAAATATATTTTAACAAATGTTTCAAATTCACCACTGAGAAGAGCTGTGTGGTTTTAAAATTATTCTGAAAGAGTACTGAGAGCGTCACTTTGTTGGTCAAACGTTTAACTAACAGACTTCACTTCTTACTTACTAATACAGTCAAAATACAGCTAGAAATCGAATCTTGATTGCATATCAAAACGACCTGATGTTAGACAAAACACTGACGTCGCACGTAACATAAGACGCCCACTGCTGGACATAGCCCCACCCAAGCCCGGTCACATCGACCTGTTCTGTGCTTCCCGCACCCAGTGACTCCTGCAGCCTTCACCAGGTCCTCGGTCCAGCTTGTGGGAGGCCTTCCAGCGGTACGTATTTGATATAAAAACGGCTATTTCATTACTCCATATGTATTGTGTTTTATCACTATTTAAACAAACTGATCCTGTTAGTGTAACAGTATTGTTGCACTAACCGCTCCGCCAACTCATTAGCTTGGTGTATGTCAACGCGCAAGTTCCTGCGCGGACTCGGCTCAGCACTGCACAGAACAGATCCAGGAGGCGTGGAGCACAGAGAGTCACCCTGGAACAATACGGATGTTTCCTTAAGTATTTCACATTAACTTGTAGTCTCAACTGCACAGAAACAAACATATTTTGATTTTTTATTATTTTATAGGCAGACAAGATAAGTATCCTGTCTATAAATAACATCACGCCTTGTTTTCCCGACGGGTTGGGCAGAGGTGTACCTGTAGTACACCCACATTTAGCCAGTTATGTTTAAGTCCCATGTAATAGGGGGCGAGTCTATTGCCATCAACCGGGCACAATTCCAGACTCCGGGCTGCTACTGAGGAACTCCAGATAGAAACACCCAATAACACTTTGCAGGACCTCGTGCTCAGCACTGGTATTCAGCTGCACCGGGCAGACGCGCGCCTTGCCTAGTCCCGCCGGAGTACGCTAGGAACAGACCTGCTTGTTGTTGATCTGCAGCTGCGTGTCGTCCTCCTCGCTGAACATGTGATGGTCGCGCTCCTGCGGCGACAGGCGCAGGCGCATGTCGGCCAGCTCGGCCTGCCACGGCTTGAAGTACGAGTCGCACGATGACGATCTGCGGACAACGACGGGCCGGTTAGATGGGCAGTTCTACTAGTTTATCATAGGAGGAGTAATTAAGGTCTAATAAGGCCTTCATGTTTGAGGCGACAGTGCCAGGGTAGCTGCAAAATATTATTTTTATTAAATTTGTTGCAATTTGCAGGTCACTGTCAGGTTATGGGTTGATCAAAGTACTCAATTATAACCTTTAAAGTCATCAATACAATTATCTACATTAGAAAGCCTCAGATGCAATGATTTCATGAAATAGGCATATAATAAATTAATAATGCGTCTAATTTGGGATGGCGCTCCTTGATGGGCGAGTCCTATTACTGGCTGGACGTACGGTGCGTTGCGTGAGCTCAGTACAGAACACACAAGTTAACCACTCAAGGTCGCACATATCTGCGTCTTAATGGTTTTAATTCTGTAACGTATGTGTTACGGTCGTGGATCAGACTTTGACCAACATACAACGTGACATTGACCTGCATATTTGAATTTCACAGACTACCTTAGCGCATCCCACCAGTGAAAGAAAAGTCATGATCACCGCGCTTGGCAGACAGGTGGGTGATTACTGAATATTGCTATTTACGAGTATGCAGATCATTTAATATGTTGTTCCTTTTTGGCATCCGTTAAGAAGAGAAGTCTCATTTCATGCTTACTCCATCCCTTAAGGTGACGAGAACCGACTTTTAAAGATTTTTTACTGAAGATCACGTCTAAACGAGTAGTGTTAATGATTTGGAAAAAATATATGTTAAATTAGAGCATTTTCTTAATAACTTAATATTATATTAATATTTTAGACTAGCTGTTCGTGGATTTTCCAAAATGTTCTTTCATGCAAGCCTTGTATATACAATGATGAATACAACAAAATAAAAATCAGCCAAGTCAGTCGAGCCACTCCCTAGTGATGATCTTTCATACATGCAGCAATAGATTTTTATTTATAGATAGCATTATTTATGTAAGTCCTCAAAATAAACTAAACGTGAATTCATGCAAGCCTAGTACTTGTATTAGTAATAAACTATTTGTGTGCTACTACAACTAATTGTAATACTATCTTGTAGTCATGCAAGCCTAGTACTTTTTGTCGGTTACTCTCAGAAATTGTGCACAAAGTGGCGTGAACTGAATACCGTGTTATATGACGATAACTTTTTTTGCAACATCCGATTTTAATTGAACAAATCCTTATATTCTGCTCCAAATTAATCTCTGTCTACCTGTGAAAACTACATAAAAATCCGTTAGGATTCTTATGTAGTAGTAGTTTGTTTCGGAGATGTGCGCGAACCAACAAACAAACAGACAGACACCGGATTCTACTGTTTTATTATATGTATAGATTATATTTATATTATTACATAGTGAAATTAATTTGTTAAGTTATGTCTAACGCGGATACAAATCTGAGAATCACACAAAATCTATCAAGCGTATTTTTCTGAATCCTTCACAAGTTTAATTATTGATCTTTTAATAAACGTGTTTTATTAAAATTCCTTTTGTTTTAAATTAATAATGAGACTAATTTGGGACGGCGCTCCTTGATGGGCGAGTCCTATTACTGGCTCGACGTACGACGCGTTGCGTGAGCTCAGTACAGAACACGCAAGCTAACCACTCAAGGTCACTGGCATATAATATCTGTGTCATAAAGGGGTGTAGAGGTCAGACAACAGTCACTTTGAATAAAAAAACAATGTTCTGACTTTGACCTGTATTTGTTCGGAATTGATAAATATTAACTGATTTCAGTAATGTCAAAAGAATGAGTTATAACGAGTTCTGAATGTAACATTTCGATACACTGCTACAGCCAACTGAACACAATTAAACAAACGTAGTGTCGTCCGATCCATCTTGTGACCTAGGCCAAATAACGTCACAGAATAATCCAAAATGGCCGTCATCGTAATGTAAAAAAAAAACACAGAATGCATGCTTTTAGAAGTCGGTTGAAAATCTCATAGTCTACTGTTAATTGTTTATCTGTAGTCATGTTTGTCTTGTTATGTTAGTGTCCTGGCAGGTGTCACACTGTTACCTTAAATCCACTTTCTCACTAGGCGACAAGAGTTGCGCAACTGTTGCCGGCAACATCGCGCTCTGTTGCCAGACATCGATAGATGAGCAGCTTCTTAAAACAGAAAACTAACATACAATGTTGCGGTTCCAGTTCTATTGTGGACCGTATTGAAGAACTGCCCTTTTTTAGCCGACTGCGGCGGTGGCCACAAAGAGGGTAGGTGGCCACTGCCGCCTGTATATATCTGTAATACTAGAGGCAGCGCAGTGCGTTGCCATCACAGCACGATCGGCCTATAACGTGCCCACTGCTGGGATTGCACCCCCGCCCTCCCCACGGGGGCCCTAGTTCAAGAATTTTTGGTTCTAGGACAATTTCAGGTTTCCTCACGATGTTTCCCTACACTGTTTTGAGAGCAGTGGCGATGAAATAATTTACACAAAGTTGCCAGGGTTTGAACCTACGACCTATCTCGGAAGTCGCGGCGGTTTCCACTGGGCCACCATGCCATCACGGAGGCAAAGCTCAAATGGCTCAGGTGGCTGAATATTCCCTCTTCAAACTAGGGTTGATGAGGAAGTCGTTATGAGGAAGAGGATGCGGATGAGGAACTATTAGAAATACGATTTGAGGAAGCGGATGAGGATTAGGATACGAGGAGGAGGAAGAGGATGAGGAAGATAGAACTTCAGAAAGAAAATTTAAATAAAAAAAAGATTTAAATGGGCCCTTATTAAAGGGCCCATTTAAATCAATCAACCTCCCTATTGTGAATTTAGACTATTAATTTGTATTTTTTTTTAATATTAATTTAATGAAAAGTAACTTTGAAGCTGTTTCTCCAGATAGACGGTTTCGTAATTCGTCTCACTAGGGGCACTTGATGGAGGGACTGAAAGATACTGGCGCACAGCTCCATATATTTTAAAATATTTGGGGTTCAATTTCCACCACAAAAGGCTGTCTTCTTGAAGGCCTATTCTCTTCTCTTTAGTATAATTCATTATCAGTGACTTCAGACGACTGAGACTACTTTTAATTTAATTGAATACGTCAACGACACTTCTTCATAAATTCCTCTTAATGAATGAGGAAGCGGAAGAGGAAGAGGAATATTTTATGCCTGATTTTGGGGATGTGGGAGAGGATGAAGAATCGCAAAAAAATGAGGAACTATCGCATTATGAGGATGAGGAAGAGGAATCCTCATCAACCCTACTTCAAACCACACAGAAATGCTTGGCGGTAGAAGTAGGTATGGTGGTAGTACTTCCCTGGACGAACTGTGTTACAAAGAGTTTTTTTTTCTAACAATAAATCGGGGTACAAGTACGACACAACTTAGATGTAGCATAAATCAGAAAATTTGCATTCATCCATTTAAATTTCACGAATACATTTGGTTATATGACTTTACAAGTTATTGTGTTTGCATAAAGATCATTTTCACCTAAAGCAGTAATAAAGGTTGGTGATTTTGGAGGCGCACTCAGTTCGGATGTTGACCGGCTTTACGAATTTTGCCGATGCTACATCCAAGTGGTGTCGTACTGTACCGCATATCACTCAGGTTCCAAATCATCACTTACATCACCAAACTTTTTGCCAAGCGTGGTGAAAAAAAATAATGAAAAATGCTGATATTCAGTCGCAAGAAACTACGGATTGAAAAAACTCATGATTTGCTTGGATTCTAGTTTTCTTCTTAGCATAGCGACATCAGTCAAAAATAACGCGACGTAATTTCGGCCTAATGTGTCATAGGTAGTGTAAAAACTGGCCAAGTGCGCGTCGGACCACGGACAATGAAGGGTTCCGTATTTGGGGTGATTTCACCGCAAAAGCAAACGTTCTTAACTTTGTAGTTGAAAAACATGTTCTCCCATAAGGAATGTATCGGAGAACAGTCGTTCCTTTAATTTCGTTATATACCTAGTCTTGCCATAAATATTGTCACGAAGAAATTTTTATTTTTTTATTTGCAAATAATATTTATTGCTTTTACAGTGTGTTAGTTTAATACATAAATATAAAACAATTTAAAATATAAAAAGCTTATTCGAAGTGGTCTCCATTGGCTGCAATACAGTCCTTTAAACGTTGAAGCCAGTTATCAATAGAAGCACGCACTCTTTCCATGGGAAAATTCTTCACTGCCAATCGTATGGATTGTTTTAGGGACTCCAAATTATCATGGCGTTTAGAGCAAGCCGTGCTCTCTAAAACTGACCATAAATCATAATCCAGCGGATTAAGATCGGGACTAGACGACGGCCAGTCTTCAGCTCTGATGAAGTCCGAAACGTTCACTTCCAACCAAGATTGCGTGGACCGAGCTTTATGACCCGGCGCCGAGTCTTGTTGGAAGGACCATACTTGGTTATTGAATATGGTGTTGTAAAGGGGCTTAACTACTTTCTCAAGAATGGTATCTTGATACACTTGTGCCGATGATTTGATAGCTTTTTCACAAAAATATGGCTCTGTCACTCCTTCATAGCTAACACCCCACCAAACCATCACTGAAGTAGGATAATGCCCACGTTGCACTCTGTCGACTAATTGGGAAGCTTCCTTGGAGCTTTGAGCATAAATACGGTCATTTTGTTTGTTAAAATGTTGCTCAATTGTAAAGATTTTCTCATCCGTTCCGTCAACAAAAAAAATCTGTGACCTCCCTTTGCGTACCGCTTCAGTAGTTGTTTCGATTTTACCACCCTATTCTTTTTTAAATTATCAGTAAAAAAATGACCAGTGCGTCTCTTATAGGCTCAAGTCAAGTCATCTTTTAAAATACGCGACATGGTTCTGGGTGCTATCTTCATCTCCCGAGATAAAATCTTTTGCTTTCGGACAGGATTTCTTCGAATTCTTTCCCTTACTGCTTTGACCACTTTTTTCGTACGAACACTACGTGGACGGCCAGATCTTTTTCTGTCACAAACAGAGGAGGTCCTATTGTACCTATTAATAGCCCGGTACACAAACATTTGACTAATACCAAGCGTAAGGAGAGTTTTAAAAATTGCATTTGGCTCCATACCAACTTTGTGTAATGCAATCACAGCGGTTCGGTTCTCTTTATCACCCCACTGCATTTTAATATCACAAAATATTGTACAATGTATTGGCGCCAAAATTAGAAAACTCAATGAACAATCGTATAAAAATGACAGATTCCAAATTCAAATGTAATATCTTTCTTATTTTTAATTGTAACAGTATTTATGGCCAGACTAAGTATACTACTGCTGTGAATTTTTTCACATAATAATATCCAAAACATTTAGCCGTACCTGCCCCCTGCCAGCTAAATGGTTGCTTCGACCTTAACAAAAATTAGCACTTTAAAGCTTAATATTTCGCAAACGTATCCCTGAATCCAAAAACAGTTTCGACAAACTCACAATATTTTTGAAGGACCTTTCCAACGACACGCCACACCATGAGATAGATGAGGAAAAAACCCACTATACGTGTAGGGGAGGTACCCTAAAAAAATATTTTTTAAATTATTTTATTTAACCCTGTCGGCGTGATTAATGTATAAACCCATGCGAAATCACAGCTTTCTAGTACAAAGAGTATCTGAGATAAGCCGCGGACAGACAGACAGACGGACATGACGAAACTATAAGGGTTCCTTGTTTACTAGGGAACCCTAAAAGCATTGCAAGCGTAAACACGTCGTTCTTACCGTCGCGTAACTTCCGCAGATGTGCTGTCTTGTTTGCGTGAGTAATTTATTATAATCCACCATAGTCGTAAGGACCCACAATATTTGCTGGAGAACTTGTTGCGCCACTTCCTCCCAGCACAAACATGTTGGGCCCGTGTTTTGAGGGTCGATTTGTCTTTTAAAAAGGGCTGATGTTCATCCCAATTTTACATTTAACTAAAACGCTTACCTGGTGTGATGTTTGAGCGGAATGGCCGCTCGGTCGGCAAGCGGAGCGAGCGTGTCGCTGTCAGACGCGAGCGATTCGCACGACTTCACTGGACGTAAGCCGAGGCTTGACGTGCACATTGGTATGTCCTGTTGAAGAAAAGTATATATTGTGTAAACGTTGCCATCGATTCAGTACATGATTCCACGGTAACAGTCTTCGCGTCGATGTCCCGGCCAGCTGTACATAAGACCCGAGCACGCTGTGTCGGCCGCACACAGTACGGTGACGTCAGCTCCCCAGCCAGACGTACCGTGGGCGGCGCGGGCGTGCGCGGCGCGGGCGCGGGCGCGGCGCGCGCGCGCTGCTGCTTGCTGCGCGCGAACAGGCCGCGCCAGCCCGACGGCGAGCGCTTGAGGCCGCGCTTGCCTGCGGAAGGGAGCGTGCAGTGTGAGCGAGTGAGGCTGGCAAGGGAGACTGAATTTGGTCCAAATGAAATACAAGATGGCTGCGAACATTTAGAAATTGTTCGACATTGGTGTCGTTTTCATAGGTTTCGAGGGCGCCAAAGCCGATAGCGAGGTCGAAATGGAAATCCAAGATGGTGGCTCTGATTTTTTTTTTAATTTATCATCATGGGTATCGTTTTCATAATTTTCAAGGGTGCTAAATCTGATAGTGAGCTCAAAATGAAAATCCAAGATGGCGGCTGCGAAAATATTCAAATTCGTCATGGGTGTGTTGTTTTCATAGTTTTCAAAGGTGCAAAAGCCGACAGTGAGATCAAAATGTAAATACAAGATGGCAGCTGCGAAAATTTTGTTTTCGTTTTAAATCGGGGTCGATTGCATAAAGTAAAATTAGATAAAAGTGAGAATAGAAGTTTTCAGTCACTTTGAAGGTACAATACGTTATAAATCGACTGACCTGGTGCAGGTAAATCTAATACGGTGTGATACTGAGGCAAATTGTTGGGACCCGATCCGACCTGTAACAAACAAATACATTTAATTTTGATGTGTAAGATCTTTCGTCTCGCTGTCCTGCAATCTGTGGAGTGGGAAATCTGTGGGAGTGATTTCGTGAATAGGGATAGGGACTTTAGTGTATTACAGGAACCAAGGGAAGCGCGCACTATGTTATTTGATAGAGTTGGCTGTCAGAAACGACCTTGATGAGGCCCCCCGGCCCTTTCATATGGCTTTTTAAAAAAAAAACACAAACCTACAAGGGCACTTATGAAACGTCAAAAGCTAGGTGCACGGTTCCAATTGGTCGTTTCCTATTTAGGAAACTCCACGGTTGCTCTTTTAAAAATAATTGGCTTTTACAATATTTTCAAATAACAGTTTTAATAGGTATGGGAGGACAGTGGAGGAAAATATTCAACAAATCTACAGCCCACTAAGCCTACGTATTAACTTAATGTTGCTTATTATCAATACCTAGGTGAGATGTCAAATGTAACAGATGATATGCGACTACTGTAAGGCTCTCGTTTTATATGTACAAGGTCCCACTAAAGTAGACGGACAAATCTTAACACAGCGTTCAGTACGTCTAACCAAAGATCAAACATTGATTAAAGTGATTTTATTTTGACCTGAAATAATAAAAGGCATTGGGTAACCGAAATTTTTTGTGTATTTTCGTTAGCTGATTTATTTTTCTTGTAAATATTTTGGTGGTCTGAATGATTCTTAAAAGTTTGTCCGTCTCTTTTATCCGTATTAAAACTGCTTTGAATAGCTATTCCCTCCGGAAGCATGGCCCGTCGGCCACCCATTCGGCTCCTCACCTCGATGTACTTGGGCCGCAGGTGCGAGGAGGGCCGCAGCTGCGTGTTGGCGGCGGCGGCGGCGGCGATGGCGCCCGACGCGGGCGGCAGGCGCGGCGACGGCGCCGGGCCCGCGCCGCGGGCTGGCCGCGCCGGGCTTCCTGCAGGCTGCGGGCAGGGGGACCGGCTCAGTCCTAGCGGCCCCCGGAGGGACCGGGGGGCGCCTGCGGGTGCCGGCGCGCGACGCCCGGAGGCGTCCCCTTATTATTGATAACCAAAGCGAGTCGCCATTCAAAGATACGTGTTTTTTCGACGTTTCAGTTCGATCTTAATACACTCGCACCTGGCCGGTTTTTGTTACTCAGTAGTACAATTTAGTAAGGCGGGAGAGATCCATTCACATGTAAAGATATGCGGCAGTAAGACGACTAACCTTAAGATTTTAGTGGCATGAGGAACAGGGTGTAAAGTTCACTCATCCACCATAGAAAAAGGAGGTGCCTCGGACCAGACGGGTATCGTGTCTGGCGGGCAACTGCCCAATGGTTGAAGTCGGGAGCTTGTATGTATATGTCGTTCGTGCGGTAAACTCTAATTGCGCCACTCAGGATTTTGGGTGACGTCAGGTAAATGATGCGTAGTTCGCATGTGGCAACGTAGCCCACAAGATATTTGTTATAAAATGATAGAATTTACCTCAGCAACTTAGTAGGCGGATTGATAGGTAAACTCTTGGGGCGGCGACACGACTCGTTACCGCGGAGTTCCACTTGAGATTCGCAGCGCTCCTGAAACAATAATTACAGGTATAAATTAATACGAGACACTTAGTTTTATGTATTTAAATGGGTAATAATAAAAATGTCTAAAGTACTTACATGATTTAAACAGCCATCAACGTTATAGTAGCATTTATTAATTAAAAGCTTCTTCTTGCTTTTATTAAAACGATCGATATTCAAATCTTTGTATGCCAAAATAGTGTAAAACATTTTAAAAGAGTAACGGTGGAGTTTCGTGCCCATTCTTCTCCAAACGAAAACTACCTTTTGGAAGGAGCGACTAGAATCAATTCTGTTTTTTGGAAATGTTGCCGTTCAAAAGGGCCTATTTGAAATAAATGATTTGACTTTTTATCACAGTTCTATTTATTTTGTTTGTTGTTGGACATTAGTAAGTGGAAAATAATAGGCTAGCTAGAAATAAAACTAGAAAATAGTAGATTTTTTTTTAAACTATGTTAAGGCGAGAGTGTTTCTTTGAATCCTGAGCGCAGTCTATCAGCCCTCAGTGTCAGTTGTATGTTGATCTAAATATGATTCGCGACCGTATCAAATGTTTATTTGTAGAATTATAATCCTATTGAATGACTATTTCATGAAATCATGACATTAATTGAGGATTATGCTAACATAATGAGTTGTATTGCTGATTCTAATGATTATAATTCTGTAGTCATATTTGTTACGGTCGCGAATCATATTTTAATCAACACACAACCTGACACTGATCTACAAATTGCAAAAAATTAAGGAAGTGTATAGAGTGCCGCTGGTGGCGGCACTTTATCCGTATCGGATAGTGCCGCAATCTGCGGCATACTAGTAGCACTGCCTCAGCCCGGCTAAAGTGCCGTAAGGCGATTAACACACTGCCACGCACCACGCAGCGACGCACGTGAATGCGTGTTTTAACGTTGCTTGTAAGTATCTCCGTTTTTATAGAAAACACGCGTAGTCCAACACACAGAAAATGCATCCACGCGCGTTCAACATGCAGCGTGATGCGGTGCAGTGTGATAATCGCCTAAGCATTGCATTGTCACTGCCACTTGTTATTTTGTTTGATTGTTGAGGTTAGCTCGCCGCCCTTTGTATTGACTGATCGTATTTGTTTTAGATAACTTATAATTTTGATAATAAAAAAATAAAAAGTAATATATTGTATATCAGAAGTCACTACATTGACTGAATTTACGAAAAATTAAGTAGCAAATTGAAATGGCTGAAAGTTTAGATAGGTTAGGTTAGGTTAGAACTGTGACCACACAACGCACGAGCCGAGCGAGCGAAGCGAGCGGTGCCGCGGCAGCGGCCGGCGAGTGCCAGGGTCAGTTTAGGCACAAGAGAATGTAATGTTTTGGAAATGTGGTGTTTTACAGCGACCTAAACTCAACAATCACACAAAATAACAAGTGACAGTGACACTGGCAATGGAAATCTGACGGCACTTTAGCCGGGCCGAGCCAGTGCCACTAGTATGCCGTTAACGGCACTTTATCCGATAGGGATAGTGTGCCACTAACGGCACTCTATACACTGCCAAAAATTAAAGAATTACAATTTCGCAGGCTACCTTAGCGCATCCCCTAGATTGACTCAAATAAATGTGACAGATTGTCAAGCGCGCGTAAACTGCTGCAACGGGCTGTTGATAAATCATTCTACTAATCGCAGCAGTATACGGGCACTTGACAATATTTCACATTTATTTTGTGATAATTTTCTTTCGAGAAACTGGCTGATAGTGTTCAGGGGAAAAGAAAATAATAAATTCCGCAATACTTTTTAATCGTCATAACCTACATCTACAAGCCGACAATAAAGAAATATTTATATTACAAGATTGTAAATACAAGGGAGCGCTCAGTGGCGCCCTCTGCGTCCATAGCCATCATAAGTGGAAACGCTTTAAAGCTCACTGTTTTATAATTACATATTGATTCACTAGTCAGTTTGGTAGTTAAATATCTAGATAGCTGCTATCCACCAGATAAATTAACAGAATTTAAGGGATCTGGAGGTAAGACGGCCTTAAGTAAATTGAAAATAGTAAGCAAACAGATTATTAACGGATTTACGAGATGAAACGTCACATTAATGACGTGGACAATTCAATGGCTTAGGCTGTTTCAAAACTACCCAAATACCAAACTGAGTAACAAACGAATAAACAACACAAGTTTAGTTTTCGTTACAATTTTACATAGTTTTAATATTTATATGCTTAATTTAAACATTGAGGCCGAGATTATAAAACGTTACTTAGCACCTATTTTGGCTGAGATATGTTCCCGTCACTTTCTTGCAGTTGAAGTTTGACAGTTGTGCGATAGGGACGGGAATAATGTTTAGCCCTAATATGTGCCAAGTCATTTATATTTATCTTGGCCTGAGACTTAACTCGCGTCGCTTATTATTAAATACTTTATTACAATATTATCTGAAAGAGAAATACGATTTGGCAATGTCACAGTCGGTTGGATATAAGGTCATGTGTGCTGTATGTATTGTTATATAAATCCTGTCTACACTAAACTCGAAACTGTATTTGTATGAAAAATCTGCCTGTTAAGATAACCAGCACCCCGATTGCGAAACACATCACAATCCGAAGGATTTTGAAGGAAATATTCATAATCCATTGCTCCATATGTTTGAAAAGTCCGTACGCTTGACAACGTAGGTATATAACGCAATTAATATTGTTGAATTTTCAAAATGAATGGTATTGGGATTGTGTTACGCCATTACCCCGTAGATACAAGAATCAGGGGTACTTAAACCGGTGTTTTTCTTAGTAAGGTGAATTTAAAATGCAATGGTCTCTTGTAAATATTTGTTAAAACAGATCATGTTTGACTCATTGCAACTCTATAAAAGACTCGTATCTTTACCAAACTTGGTATTTAATCAACCCTAGTGTTAGTAGTATTAATAATAGTGATTTTTGTTCTTAGCACGACCTAAGCACGGTGAGGGCAAATCTAACGATTTAAATCTTTGCAAACAGTACACATAATCTTACATGAAATTAGCATACGAGCTCAGACCAAATGAAAAACCAAGACAAAGCGCTGCGAACAATACAGTGGGGCATGCCAAAACTACACCTCCGCTCTGTGCACACACGCTCACACGCACACATTTGCAACCACTTACACTCAGACTACACCTCGCTAAGTGCACACATGTTTACGAAACCGGCCTCACGTCACTGTTGACAGCGCTATGTCTTGGTTGTTTATTCAGTCTGAGCAAACGACTTGAAGAAATATTTTGGAGCCTATACAAAATTGGTTAGCAGATTTCCGCCCACTGTTCAATACTTGTCCTTCTTTCAACAAGTTATAAACAAAACTACAAAGAGAGGTTTCGCGAGAGGTTGAATCTGCAACTCGTTGCTTTTCAATTTAGAATTTTAGCAGTTAACCAGTATTCATACAAAGCTCCAAATGTTGATGAAAAACAGCGAAATATACCGGTTTTATATTACTTTACAATTTACCAAGATTAGATCATCATACCCTTTACTATGTAGTACAAAATGTAAAACTGAATTTCGCTGTCAACACGGTATTAGTATCGTGACGATTTTCCTGAAATCTGACGGGAGGGTTCGGCCTGCTGTGCGCATCTCTCGTAACAGATGTATGAAATACAACTTTGCTGCTTCGAAATACAGGTGCTGCCAATGTCAGATTGTTACCATAGTAGGTACATGTTGAACATGAACGTCCGGAATACAAGTTAATTTGGCAAAATTGGATCTTTAATCAGAATAAGTTAAAGGCATGAAAATAAGTGAGAGCTGAACAATGGTCTCCATTTTACATTAATATCAATATTGTTTTACAATTTATGTATCCACGAGTCGAGTAATTTTAATAATATAAAACCGATAATTTAACCTCAAAATTCTTATTAACTTTTGAATGATTAGATACACGATTATTGTCTGTAGAGATTTCAATCGAGTCAAAGACATACTAAGTTTCAATTCCGTTTAGGAACTAATCTGTCTACACGTTTTTAGTATTAGTAAGAGCATTTAGTTGCTAATATTTGTTGATTCGTATCGTGTATATCAATTAATCTGCCTAGCCTTTTCCTAACTATCGGGTTGGCTTCCAGTCTAACCGAATACAGCTGAATACCTGTATTCTACATGGAGCTACTGCTTATCTGACCTCCACAACCCAGTTACTGGATTCTCTGGTTACTGGGGAACAGGATATCTCTTGGTAAGACTGGCTGTCAGACTTTTGGCCTCCTGAATACCCGCTTCGACTGCCAAAGATGTACGAGTGGCAGCCGGGACCAACGGCTTAGCGTGCATTCCGAGCCCCCTGCTCGCATGATTACGAAATTTTAGTTTTCAATAATCTAATCACTAATATAATAAAACATTTTAGTACTAACTTGCTTACTAAACACTAAAGACGTGTAAAAGTCACATGATTAAGTTTACTGTTTGTATATAATTATGTAGAGCTAATTTTAGTACAAAGAGAGAGTTAAAAATATAATCAATTCATTCAGAGAAAGTAATTTATTTCCATATAATATTTAAATGTACACAAACTAAATATGTTTTCGACTCCATTAACCGACTTTTTACAAAAAGAGGTGCGTATTTATATACAAAGAAAGCTATTTTTTATTCGACCATATCTAAATATAATATGACTATGCAACATCGATTTTATTAGAAAAAATCATCCGTGTCCTGTGATTTTCGTCAATTTTTGACATCGTCAGAAACATGTTCTGACAATAACTCAGAAGTCAGAATTGTTCCCGAGATTCATTCTTACGTATTTTTTTTTTATATTTTTTTATTACATAGTCTTTTTTATTATATTTCTATAAGATTCCAATATTTTACAGCTTCTATTCTATTGAATAAATACTGCTTACAAAAATATAGTAATAAATGCATTTTTATTATTTATATTCTTTTTTTCAATATGGCAACACAATATTCCTTTTAGGTGGCAATGATAAAATGGATTTCACTTTGCAACAACTTTTTAGGGCAATTTAAATAAATATAGAACTAAAAATCGTAGAAATTGTTGACTTTCTCTAGTATGACGTGTCTTGTTCGAGATTTCAGACTACTCAAGCTAACTACAGTAGCGTTCCAATACAAAAATGAACATTATTCGACTGTAATCAAGTGTTTCATACGAATATTACCATTAACTCATAAACAAATAAGGTCAATTTTGGTATGACACGCTACTGTAGTTTGAGTAGAAGAAACAATCCAATTTGAAAAGCAGTGATGGCACAGTGCAAACGACTGCGACCTACGAGTTGCAGGTCCTAGATTCTAACTCAGGCACTTTACTATGTGTAAATTATTCCATCACCACTGCTCTCAAAAAGAGGATAACATCGTGAAGAAACCGGCATGTCCTAGAACCAAAACCTCGAAGACATGTGACGTGTACCACCTCGCACGGGGCCCGAGAGGTGGAGTACGGCCCACTCTCACAGAGCGGGGCCTGTGTGCAGCAGTGGGCACATTATGCTATTCCTTTTAGAGTCTGACATATCTCAACGATTAGTAGTTCTTATGTTGGTCAACCAAACACAAGAGACTTGAGAAGTATTCCCAGTCTTGAAGCTCTGGCCAAACTAAAGCGAACCCGCGCGGGATGGATTGCGCTTGCGCCGACTGCAAGTATGGAGGTGTTCAAACTAGAGCGAATAGTCGGATGACTTTCTAAATATTTAAACAATCGACGCGCGCAGTCGCGTCCCGCATCCCGCGCGGGATTCACCTCAATGTGGCTAGAGCTTCACCGATAAAATAATGATAAGGTTCATATATTTCAGGTTAAAAGTTATCAACTGCCTGACAAATAAATATTTTCGGCGCCTTTCATTTTAACTTACGAGCTCGAAAGCTTGAAGAGAGTATGTTACAGAGTCACTAAAAGGTTTCCAATACGTATTTGTATTACCTTTTTTAATATAAAGGGTGTTACAGAAAGATTGGATAATACTTTAGGGAGTGATGAACACAAACATTAGATAACTTATTTCAAGTGAGATTTGGTTGTTATTTCAGTCATTCTATCACAGGAGTTTTGACAGTCTGATGCTAGTTTGACCGAGATCACTGTACCGCGCCTTAGAAATGAACGGCGGGACGCTGTAAGCGTTGACGAATGAGCGGCCTGCACTGCTCCCCCATCTCGCCGCGCACATACCTAAGGCGTTATTTCGGTCAAACTATAGCTTTTGTGTTGATTAGCCTTTTAGAAACCTGGTGTTAAGCTGATATCAGAATTGACAAAATTACTTAGGACTGAACGTCCATCTGCTCATTTAATTTACTTTTCGGTCATTTGGTAGTCGGGTGAAAGATGCCGCCGGGAGTGCCGAAATCCAACACCGTTGGATCGGTTCTCTAATGAATTCATTTCTCACTTTTGATTCATTTTATGTTCATACGTTTCACTTCTAGTGAAAGATGCCGTAAAAAGGTAAAAATGAACAAAACGAAAAGTGTCTGATATCTGCTTTACTAAAAGTTGTTATTATTCACAAGTTTGTACACCTCCTAAAGTATTAATCTCTTTTTATAACCACAAAAAATCGAAGACATACACTTATTGTTTTCTTTTTTAAATAAAAAAGGCGCCTATTACCAAGCCCTTAGAGTCAATATTTCAATAACATCACATCCCTGAGAAATATACTGAGATTCCTCGTAAAACAACTATCGCATGAGAATTATTCGTTTACAATATAATAATACTTGTTTGATTTGGTTTTGAAGCGGTAAAGATTTATTTACATTAACAAACATCACGCCTGTATTGCCCGAAGGGGGAGGCACAGGTGTAAGTACACTCTCTACTCACCAGTTATGTTTAAGTCATCTCAGACACTGGACGGCCATGACCGTGCTAGAGGCGGCATTGTCAACACTTCCATACAAACCGAACGTGTTACCGTTTACTCGTAATACGACACAAAATTAAATGACGGCTTAGAATGGCGTCCATGACAGAAGTTGTGCCATATACGCACTTTCGGCACCAAGTATTGTATTAGTACTGCCGTCTCCAGACGAGCGGGCGCGGCGATTCCTTGCTTTGTCGTTGCCACTAACCAGGCCAGGTAATTTATTACCTGTAACTTTTTGGTAACCGTACCTGATTTTCAATACCGCTTCAAACCCAATCAAATTGTGATGAATAACCGACGAAATAATAATATTAGTAAAAAAAAACTGTCAATAAATAATATAACGAAACAAGTGACTTATTTATAATAACTATAATATATTACTTGTGTAATATACATAAGGGAAGGTAAATATCACGCCAGTTTACATAAGGGGTGGTGTAAAAATATCCTTAACGAAGCCGAGAGTCACTTGTTTGTCCATAAATGGACCACACCTGGGAACCTTCTGGTTACTGCACGACCACCATAGAAACGGGAAGAATAGACAAAATTACAGATTCACAATCACTATCTGTCATTTTGTCTATTCTTCGGTCGACAAAACTCGTCTATGTGTCTATTATGGTGGTCATGGAACGCGTGCTGAGACAGTTAAGGTTATGAACTTTAACTACTCCCGCACTACCGTAAACAATGACTTGTCACACCACAAATAAAAGTCGTTTTAAAGCAATTATTTTGCAGCAATTTTCGTTTGATGTACAGTACCTATGCATAGATGATGGCTTCGTGAAGAGTTTTTTGTTCAACCTGTATAATAAGACTCAAAATGACAAGACATACTTCACAGACTTGATGGATATCCATAATACCCTGTTTAGATATTGGTACCCAAGACGTCTCTGAAGTTACGCTAGATAATTTTATTTGACCCTGTTGAAACAACATAGCAAGGAGGTACAATTATTTACCTAGAATTATGTATATTAATACAAGTAAATATATCCTCATACAACTTAATATTAATATTTTCACAATAAAATGAGTTTCACTTTGTTAATATACAAGATAACAATTTAAATGGCTACTGTGGTGAGACTTTGGCGATGATACCGAGCACAAATACATTTTACTTCTTAGTAAATAGCGTTTTTAGCTCACCAATTATATTTTTCTAAATTTTGTGACGCTGTCACTTTAAAATACATAAAATAACTCAATTATTTTTTCAGCAAACTTCACAACTTAGATCTTAATTAGTAACAAAACTCACCAAAAAAGCAAGCAATTAATATACAATATAATTTTGTGGTGATTATAACCAATTCGTCATTATTTTAACATTGAGATAATTTCACCAACACTTCAAATTTATAGT
Source organism: Xanthia togata (assembly GCA_963853775.1). Classification (NCBI taxonomy): domain Eukaryota; kingdom Metazoa; phylum Arthropoda; class Insecta; order Lepidoptera; family Noctuidae; genus Xanthia; species Xanthia togata. The sequence continues at coordinate 3,040,087 of OY970817.1, read as the reverse complement.
TTACCAATTTTTGGTAACTTTGATCGCATAGCATACAACACATAATTTTGTGGTAATCATACCTCTTACACGTCATTGTGACAGCTTAACCAATACTTTTTACACACAATTTACCAGATTTTTGGTAATTTTGGCAATCTTAGCCGAGTTACAGGTATCGCCGTAAGTCTCACCAGCACAGATTATGGTAAACTTATTAATAATTGGTATATCAACCGGTGTGTGGATGCAACTTTTGCTCGAAAATTGCTGTCATATCGCGAATATTGTATGAAGGGAAGACCTTTTCCTTCCTGTAGAAAAATAAGAAAAATATTATTAATACTCAGAACGAAATTTACTGATGACGACTGAAATAAAACTGATTTTTTTTTTCAAATAAATGTATTCATGATTCTTTAGTAAATTATTAAGGAAGACATACGTTATTTTTAATACAACACAAATTAGAAAAAAAACGATTGATATTTTTCGAATTATTCAAAACAAATGTACACAGGTAAGTTACACATACCGGTATACTTGAATATACAATTTCCAGGTATACCAATACCAGGTATACCGCTAAGTGCATAGTTACCTGTTACGACAAAAACTAAGCAATTTACTGAACCAAAATACACATAGAATTCTGTGCAAAACTAAAGTTATGATGTTATAATTCACAATTTAAAGCCAATTTTACACAAAACAAAAAAACAAACAGCTAATATATAAAAAAATATAGAAGTGGCTTGGAAGATATCTGTTTACATTGCTCATTCAAAGACATGTCCTCTTTCGAGTGGCAAGTTAAATTAATCACGACGGATTAAAAAAAGCGGCGCTATTCATCTTTCTTACTCGCACAATATACTGTGTGAGTGAATAGGCATTTAAAGCTCTCTTGTTTGGGCGCCATTTTCAATTCTTAACGAAAATAAATCTATTTATTTATTTAAAAGAAAGTCGTGTTAGTTACACTATTTAATGTTATAACTCAAGAATTCGATTCCGCTAATTCTTTTTTTGTTGTGTTTGTTATTGTCAGGAGGTTTTAGGTAGGGTAGGTAGGGTAGGTAGGGCAGGTAGGGTAGGTAGGGTAGGTAGGGCAGGTAGGGTAGGTAGGGTAGGTAGGGTAGGTAGGGTAGGTAGGGCAGGTAGGGTAGGTAGGGCAGGTAGGGCAGGTAGGGTAGGTAGGGCAGGTAGGGTAGGTAGGGTAGGTAGGGCAGGTAGGGTAGGTAGGGTAGGATAGGTAGGATAGGTAGGGTAGGTAGGGTAGGTAGGGTAGGTAGGGTAGGATAGGTAGGATAGGTAGGGTGGTAGGTGCGCCGTAGATAAGTACTTAGTGCTACCCGTGTGAAGCCGGGGCGGGCAGCTAGTATAGGATAATCTTCAAATGGAAAGCATTTTTTTCCTTTTACTACTCGTAGTTACATGAATATTACTTTGAATACTAAGCCCGTTTTTGTAATGCTGGGGCTACATTGTCGCGTTATCGCGAACTAAACTTCGCGCGCTCTCTGCTGCTCGGCGAGACGTCGCGGTGTGCCAGAGAGAGCGCGCGAAGTTTAGTTCTCTATTAGTCCTTGTCTCAGTAGTCAGTCGTTTTTATAAGAGAATGAACTAAAAATATCTTCCAAGCCGTTCATTTAACTTACCTATCAAAACTCCTATCTTCTCGAAACTCTCTCTCAGGACTAGAAGGTGACGGGATCGACTCCAGGTTGTTGCTGCTCTTAGCCAGACTGAACCTCAGCCTCTGTCCCAAATCCACGGTATTCCTCCTCTCAAACTTCGGCATCTCATCTTTTAATCTCTCGCACGTCTCAATTGTATCGTCCCTATCTTTCCGTATCTTTATTCGAGTCAGCTGTTCGGGATTCGAACGGAAGGATTGTGAACTGTATTTTTCTCGGAGAAAATTTCTGCGTTCTTCTTTGTATTTCTCTATGCGTTCTCGGCTGAGTTTCTTGTCACAGTCTACTGAAATTACGTTCTTGATGTCTGGCCGATCAAAACGTTGTATTAATGAAATTTTGTTTTCTGTGGTAGGAGTTATAATTACTTTGTGTTCATGGTCTGTATTTAGGTTTAAATCTGGCAGCTTTTTACTTGAAGTTTTGACTTCTAAACTTTTTCTTCGATCGACATTTGATTGGTCGTTTCCAAATTCTTTTATAAACGCGTTTTCGTCTAACGATCTCGCGTTGTGTGAGTTTTTCGACAGTCTATATGACTTTGGTGAAATTTTTGGCGTTTTCAAGTCAGTTTTCTTGATTTCTATGACCGTTTTCTCGTCTTTTCGTTCTAAGCTGGGATATTTGATCTCCGCCTTGAATTTGTCGAATGTAAATGCAGATTTTTGTTCAGTAGGACTTTCAAATCGAATAGCCAGCTCCCTTACATTCATACTCTTAAAATTTCCATTCTCAGCCGCATCTTTAGAATTGTCATCTTCACTAATCAAGTCTTTATCACAAATTTTTAAAGTATCCACATTAATATTTTCATAGTCTTTCTGTGTTTCGAACGCTATATTCTCGTAATGTCTGTCTTCCGGCAGCAACATCGCGTTGACTTCATTCACACTCTTTCTGAAGAATTTCACTTGGCTGTAGACATCGACATCGTCATCTAGGTGGGTTTCTGTTGGCGTTTCGAGGATTATCAGGTCCTGGATATCATCAGGTTGGCAAGCCTGTTGGGTAGGCAGACAGGCATCAGTCTGTGGTATGCTTGCATCTTCGACTATCGACAGATTCTTCTCCAAATCAATATCTTCGTACACCGAGTCCCTATCATTAGTGGGAGTATCTTCATAATTTTTACATTTAGTAGGAGATCGGAATGTGATACTAATAGTAGATTTTAGGGGACTTTTTAAAGGACTTCCTGGAGAACTTTTACTGGTACTAGAAGACTGTAAGTTTATGTAATTCGGTCTTGTGTAGTTGTAACATTCGTAGAGCTCGTCGCCTTTCGTCAAACTGACGTTTGAGTAGCTCGACGAGCTCTCGTGTGAAGACGTCATGACTTTCATAGCGTCATTGTCATCTTTTTTCTTGTCAGTTTCGGAGTTCGAGGAGTTTGACACAGCTGAGAGTCTGTTCAAATTGTGATAGCTAATATCAGTGGAGTGTAAGGGACTGTGTTCTAAACTATCATGGAGATTTTCGGCGAAATCTTTTAAATTTTCGTAGTCAGTCGCTTTAAGTTCGCATTTTAGGCATTTTTCTTGGTCACAATTGCTGCAAACTTCACTTTTTATTCGGATAGTGTGTTTGTTTGTCTCGCTGACTTCGGAGTCGCTTTCTAGCGGATCATATATTGGTGTTATGGGTGTTAAGGGACTGGAGTTCATTGTGCTTGTTGTTAGAGTGGACACAGAGTTCTCATTTGGCCAGTCAATTTTTATAAGGGTGGAGTGTCCATCTTTCCCATGCCAACTAAGTCGGGTGGAGGTTTTTTCCGTGTCTAAGTGCATGCCGCTGTATCGGGCTTTGGATTTTCTTGGGGAGTTCCTTTCTCTGAAATTGTTAGATGTCAGTGTAAGCGGAAATTTAGCTTGTTATCACATTTACGTGTGGTTGTTATTTTGGTGTTGTGGATTTATTACTGTTTTATCCCGACTGCGGCGGAGCTCAAAAGGAGGATCATATTTTCATCAATATCTGCCTAGCCTATTCCCAACTGTGGTGTTGTGTTGTGTTGTGCTGTGTTCCTGTCACGCTGAATACCAGTATTTTATATGGAGAGACTGTCTATCTGACCTCTACAACCCAGTAACTGGGTAATACGATACCCTTTGGTAAGACTGTTTGTCAGACTTCCAGACGATAATATTTTTATGTATGTACTTTGTAAACTTTTCTATTTGTGATTATCTTTAGGTTCATTATAATTTGGATAGGAGGTATTAAGCGCACTTCCAGAAATTGCCGCGTACTTTAGCATAGCAGCTACATTATCTTGTTGGTTGTTAGTGTGGCATACTGGTGTTTAGTCAAAGTTTGCACGTCTTGGTGTGCAACTATTATGATTATTACTTTATGCCAATTAGACTTTAGGGGGATGCGTTAAGATAGCGCACCCATTTTCTTACGTTTTTTTTAATTTACAGGTCAATGTCAGATTGTATATTGATTGAAATATGATTCGCGACCGTAACAAATATGGCTTTACAGAATTATAATCATTAGAATCAGCAATACAACTCCGTTAGTAAGAATTGGCCTCAAATGTCGTGATTTCTTTAAATAGTCATTCAATTGAGTTGTATTGATGATTTTTATGATAATAATTCTATCAATAAATATTTGATACGGCAGCGAATATTTAGATCAACATGCAAGCTGCTACTGACCGGCAAATTGCAAAAAACTAAGGAAATTTGAAGTTTTGACCAGGTTTTCAAAGTGATAAGGATAACTCAGTATATATTCAAAAATTACTTCTTATTTTATTATTCTATCAATAGTGAACTGAAATGGTAATAAATCCACAACACCATACTAAATAACTAATTAATAAAATACAAAGCAACAGTGGCTGCTCACACAGTTTGCCAAATGTACGTGTTATTGAAAATATGGTACCTATTTATAATTATGCGAGTTTGTGATAATCGAGTAACGAGTAGAGGAACGACAGTATTACATCGGCAATCTATTTAGTTTTAGTATACGGTAAATATGATGAATAGTAGAGAAGGCGCGCTCCGCATTGTAGGTGTGAAGCTACAAGCACGCGGCAGGCCCGTCCTGTCGGGCCAATTCAGTGAGCGTGACGTAGCCAGAAGCAAGTTGTAGCAAGTCGCTTTTTATTTAAATAGTTTTGTGAAGTGAACCATCTGTATTAATATGTTATTCAGGGAAATTAATTGTGTGACCAACTTAGATTACCCATATATCCAAATCGCGACTGTCTATCTTTATCAGTTGTTTGACGTAGGGTGTCAATTTGTTTAACCTTTAATTGGTCTGATTGTATAATTTATAATATGCATGTAAGATGTAATGATTGGTATATTTACCTGAGTTTAACGTTTCCAAGAGAAGTTGGGAAGTCGGTAAGAGAGGTCATTGGACTGTCGCGGTCTTTACATAGTCTGTGGACAATAATAAGTTTCATTAATATGTTGTTAGGACAGTACTTTTTATAGAAAACTAGCTTTTGTCCGCGTTGAGGTCGGGAATTATCCCACGGGAACGCGCTACCGGGATAAGAAGTACCCTATGTCCTGACCCAGGTCTACCCATCTGCAAAATTTCATCCAAATCCGTTCAGCCGTTTTAGCGTGAGAGCGTAGCAAACAAACTTACTTTCGCATTAATAATGACAACATCAACATTATCTTTGTAGGGTTGTATACTTAACAGAATCACTATCGTTTGGGTGTGTAACAGGGTGGTGCCCTGTTCAGACATTTTCAATAAAACTGCATTTTAAATTTTCTTCAAAATCGATACATCGGCGACTTTTCCTAATTACCTCAGTTAAAGAGTTCGCCCTGAAACCCCATTTATCGCTCTCAGCTTCCGTGGCCACTTTTAGAGTTACTTTTTAGGGTTCCGTACCTGAAGTGCCAAACGGAACCCTATTACTAAGCCTGCGCTGTCCGTCTGTGTGTCAACGGGCTGTTTCATGAACCGTAATAGGTAACTAGTTCAAAGTTTCGCAGATTATGTATTTATATTGCCGCTATAACCACAAATAATAAAAATAAAATAAAGTGAAAAATTAAAGAACTACAAGAAATGTTTCGGCGTTTTTTTGCTAAATATTGTAAAGGAAAGAAAAAAAGAAAAATTGTTTATGCTGCACAAACAAAAAGGACCTAAAAATGACATGAAATACCACATACAAAGTAGCCAATAGCCTCGTATTCAAGTAGTAGAAGGTTGACAATCTTATCTATTGCTTGATGTCAGGGCCAGGACCAAAGAAACTGTGCGGTGGTACGAAGCTCTTCGCGTGTTGTTATGGTCTCTCTATTGCCATGTACGTTACCTCTTAGCTATATCCGTGTGTCTGGGCGAGGCGGGTCTGGCCGAGTGTCGTTTCTCTCTATTTCCATGTACGTTACCTCTTAGCTATATCCGTGTGTCTGGGCGAGGCGGGTCTGGCCGAGTGTCGTTTCTCTCTATTCCCATGTACGTTACCTCTTAGCTATATCCGTGTGTCTGGGCGAGGCGGGTCTGGCCGAGTGTCGTTTCTCTCTATTCCCATGTACGTTACCTCTTAGCTATATCCGTGTGTCTGGGCGAGGCGGGTCTGGCCGAGTGTCGTTTCTCTCTATTCCCATGTACGTTACCTCTTAGCTATATCCGTGTGTCTGGGCGAGGCGGGTCTGGCCGAGTGTCGTTTCTCTCTATTCCCATGTACGTTACCTCTTAGCTATATCCGTGTGTCTGGGCGAGGCGGGTCTGGCCGAGTGTCGTTTCTCTCTATTCCCATGTACGTTACCTCTTAGCTATATCCGTGTGTCTGGGCGAGGCGGGTCTGGCCGAGTGTCGTTTCTCTCTATTCCCATGTACGTAACCTCTTAGCTATATCCGTGTGTCTGGGCGAGGCGGGTCTGGCCGAGTGTCGTTTCTCTCTATTCCCATGTACGTTACCTCTTAGCTATATCCGTGTGTCTGGGCGAGGCGGGTCTGGCCGAGTGTCGTTTCTCTCTATTCCCATGTACGTTACCTCTTAGCTATATCCGTGTGTCTGGGCGAGGCGGGTCTGGCCGAGTGTCGTTTCTCGGGCGGCGGGCGCGCCCGAGGGGACTCGCCGTCTATATAGCCGATTTGAGAGAGTTGTTCTTCTAGAGCGAGGCGGCGACTGTGGGACACATTGGTGATGTTAGTGTGTACGTAGAGAGAAGTACCAGCGAAGAACTTCATATCTATACACCGTAAGGACTATTTCTGTTTGCAGCGCTCGGGCGCTATAGAACCGGGGTGATAACAGATGTGGTCGTCGTGTTCACGGGATTTTGTTTTCAAACTGCTTAGATATGAAGTTCTTCGATAGAACATAGACACAAATAAGCGATGTTTATACAACATAGCTTTTTGGCTGAAAGTACTTAAATGAATAAATTGATCGGTTGAAAAAAAAAAAACGAGCGAGCCTTACAGTAGTCGCATATGATGTGTAACATCTGACGTATACAGGGTGGGACATCGACGCGAAAACTGATACCATGGATTCAGTACATGAGTCCCGGATATCACTCTTCGCGTCGATATCCCTGCCACCCTGTATATGATATACCTAAACACTATTCATCATCATCATCATCATCACTTCTTGTTACACACTTCCGTCCCTTTTCACAAAACCACTCCCACAGATTGCAGGATCCCGCGTATAGCAGATTGCAGGATCCCGCGTATAGCAGATTGCAGGATCCCGCGTATAGCAGATTGCAGGATCCCGCGTATAGCAGATTGCAGGATCCCGCGTACCACTGAGAAGAGCTGTGTGGTTTTAAAATTATTCTGAAAGAGTACTGAGAGCGTCACTTAGTTGGTTAAACGTTTAACTAACAGACTTCATTACTAATCTAGTCACAATACAGCTAGAAATCGAATCTTGATTGCATATCCAAACGACCTGATGTTAGACAAAACACTGACGTCGCACGTAACATAAGACGCCCACTGCTGGACATAGCCCCGCCACTTCGACCGGTTCTGTGCTTCCCGCACCCAGCGACTCCTGCAGCCTTCACCAGCTCATCGGTCAGCTTGTGGGAGGCCTTCCAGCGGTACGTATTTGATATAAAAACGGCTATTTCATTACTCCATATGTATTGTGTTTTATCACTATTTATAAAAACTGATCCTGTTAGTGTAACAATATAGTTGCACTAACCGCTCCGCCAACTCATTAGCTTGGTGTATGTCAACGCGCAAGTTCCTGCGCGGACTCGGCTCAGCACTGCACAGAACAGATCCAGGAGGCGTGGAGCACAGAGAGTCACCCTGGAACAATACGGATGTTTCCTTAAGTATTTCACATTAACTTGTAGTCTCAACTGCACAGAAACAAACATATTTAGATTTTTTATTATTATAAAGGCAGACAAGATAAGTATCCTGTCTATAAATAACATCACGCCTTGTTTCCCCGATGGGTTGGGCAGAGGTGTACCTGTAGTACACCCACATTTAGCCAGTTATGTTTAAGTCCCATGTAATAGGGGGCGAGTCTATTGCCATCAACCGGGCACAATTCCAGACTCCGGCCTGCTACTGAGAAATTCCAGATAGAAACACCCAATAACACTTTGCAGGACCTCGTGCTCAGCACTGGTATTCAGCTGCACCGGGCAGACGCGCGCCTTGCCTAGTCCCGCCGGAGTACGCTAGGAACAGACCTGCTTGTTGTTGATCTGCAGCTGCGTGTCGTCCTCCTCGCTGAACATGTGATGGTCGCGCTCCTGCGGCGACAGGCGCAGGCGCATGTCGGCCAGCTCGGCCTGCCACGGCTCGAAGTACGAGTCGCACGATGACGATCTGCGGACAACGACGGGCCGGTTAGATGGGCAGTTCTACTAGTTTATCATAGGAGGAGTAATTAAGGGTTAATAAGGCCTTCACGTTTGAGGCGACAGTGCCAGGGTAGCTGCAAAATATTATTTTTATTAAATTTGTTGCAATTTGCAGGTCACTGTCAGGTTATGGGTTGATCAAAGTACTGAATTATAACCTTTAAAGTCATCAATACAATTCTCTACATTAGAAAGCCTCAGATGCAATGATTTCATGAAATAGTCATATAATAATTTGGGACGGCGCTCCTTGATGGGCGAGTCCTATTACTGGCTGGACGCACGACGCGTTACATGAGCTCAGTACAGAACACGCAAGTTAACCACTCAAGGTCGCACATATCTGCGTCTTAATGGTTTTAATTCTGTAACGTATGCGTTACGGTCGTGGATCAGACTTTGACCAACATACAACCTGACATTGACCTGCATATTTGAATTTCACAGACTACCTTAGCGCATCCCACCAGTGAAAGAAAATTCATGAGCACCGCGCTTGGCAGACAGATGGGTGATTACTGAATATTGCTATTTATGCAGATCATGTAATATGTTGTTCCTTTTTGGCATCCGTTAAGAAGAGAAGTCTCATTTCATGCTTACTCCATCCCTTAAGGTGACGAGAACCGACTTTTAATGATTTTTTACTGAAGATCACGTCTAAACGAGTAGTGTCAATGATTTATATTTGGAAAAAATATATGTTAAATTGGAGCATTTTCTTAATAAATTATATTAATATTTTAGACTAGCTGTTCGTGGATTTTCCAAAATGTTCTTTCATGCAAGCCTTGTATATACAATGATGAATACAACAAAATAAAAATCAGCCAAGTCAGTCGAGCCACTCCCTAGTGATGATCTTTCATACATGCAGCAATAGATTTTTATTTATAGATAGCATTTTTTTATGTTCTCAAAATACATGCAAGCCTAGTACTTGTATTAGTCATAAACTATTTGTGTGCTACTACAACTAATTGTAATACATCTTGAATTCATGCAAGCCTAGTACTTTTTGGCGGTTACTCTCAGAAATTGTGCACAAAGTGGCGTGAACTGAATACCGTCTTATAAGACGATAACTTTTTTTGCAACATCCGATTTTAATTAAACAAGTCCTTATATTCTGCTCCAAATTAATCTCTGTCTACCTGTGAAAACTACATAAAAATCAGTTCGGATTCTTATGTAGTAGTAGTTTGTTTCGGAGATGTGCGCGAACCAACAAACAAACAGACAGACACCGGATTCTACTGTTTTATTATATGTATAGATTATATTTATATTATTACATAGTGAAATTAATTTGTTAAGTTATGTCTAACGCGGATACAAATCTGAGAATCACACAAAATCTATCAAGCGTATTTTTCTGAATCCTTCACAAGTTTAATTATTGATCTTTTACTAAACGTGTTTTATTAAAATTCCTTTTGTTTTAAATTAATAATGAGACTAATTTCGGACGGCGCTCCTTGATGGGCGAGTCCTATTACTGGCTGGATGTACGACACGTTGCGTGAGCTCAGTACAGAACACGCAAGCTAACCACTCAAGGTCACTGGCATATAATATCTGCGTCTTAAAGGGGTGTAGAGGTCACTCTGACTTTGACCTGTATTTGAGTCGGATTCGATGAATATTAACTGATTTCAGTAATGTCAAAAGAATAAGTTATAACGAGTTCAGAATGTAACATTTCGATACACTGCTACAGCCAACTGAACACAATTGAACAAACGTAGTGTCGTCCGATCCATCTTGTGATCTAGGCCAAATAACGTCACAGAAAAATCCAAAATGGCCGTCATCGTAATGTAAAAAAAAAAACACAGAATGCATGCTTTTTGAAGTCGGTTGAAAATCTCATAGTCTACTGTTAATTGTTTATCTGTAGTCATGTTTGTCTTGTTATGTTAGTGTCCTGGCAGGTGTCACACTGTTACCTTAAATCCACTTTCTCACTAGGCGACAAGAGTTGCGCAACTGTTGCCGGCAACATCGCGCTCTGTTGCCAGACATCGATAGATGAGCGGCTTCTTAAAACAGAAAACTAACATACAATGTTGCGGTTCCAGTTCTATTGTGGACCGTATTGAAGAACTGCCCTTTTTTAGCCGACTGCGGCGGTGGCCACAAAGAGGGTAGGTGGCAACTGCCGCCTGTATATATCTGTAATACTAGAGGCAGCGCAGTGCGTTGCCATCACAGCACGATCGGCCTATAACGTGCCCACTGCTGGGACTGCGCCCCCGCCCTCCCCACGGGGGCCCCAGTTCAAGAATTTTTGGTTCTAGGACATTTTCAGGTTTCCTCACGATGTTTCCCTACACTGTTTTGAGAGCAGTGGCGATGAAATAATTTACAGAAAGTTGCCAGGGTTTGAACCTACGACCTATCTCGGAAGTCGCGGCGGTTTCCACTGGGCCACCATGCCATCACGGAGGTAAAGCTCAAATGGCTCAGGTGGCTCAGTGTTCCCTCTTCAAACCACACAGAAATGCTTGGCGGTAGAAGTAGGTATGGTGGTAGTACTTCCGTGGACGAACTGTGTTACAAAGAGTTTTTTTTTCTAACAATAAATCGGGGTACAGTACGACACAACTTAGATGTAGCATAAATCAGAAAATTTGCATTCATCCATTTAAATTTCACGAATACATTTGGTTATATGACTTTACAAGTTATTGTGTTTGCATAAAGATCATTTTCACCTAAAGCAGTAATAAAGGTTGGTGATTTTGGAGGCGCACTCAGTTCGGATGTTGATCGGCTTTACGAATTTTGCCGATGCTACATCTAAGTGGTGTCGTACTGTACTGCATATCACTCAGGTTCCAAATCATCACTTACATCACCAAACTTTTTGCCAAGCGTGGTGAAAAAAAATAATGAAAAATGCTGATATTCAGTCGCAAGAAACTACGGATTGAAAAAACTCATGATTTGCTTGGATTCTAGTTTTCTTCTTAGCATAGCGACATCAGTCAAAAATAACGCGACGTAATTTCGGCCTAATGTGTCATAGGTAGTGTAAAAACTGGCCAAGTGCGCGTCGGACCACGGACAATGAAGGGTTCCGTATTTGGGGTGATTTCATCGCAAAAGCAAACGTTCTTAACTTTGTAGTTGAAAAACATGTTCTCCCTTAAGGAATGTATCGGAGAACAGTCGTTCCTTTAATTTCGTTATATACCTAGTCTTGCCATAAATATTGTCACGAAGAATTTTTTTTTTTTTTATTTGCAAATAATATTTATTACTTTTACAGTGTGTTAGTTTAATACATAAATATAAAACAATTTAAAATATAAAAAGCTTATTCGAAGTGGTCTCCATTGGCTGCAATACAGTCCTTTAAACGTTGAAGCCAGTTATCAATAGAAGCACGCACTCTTTCCATGGGAAAATTCTTCACTGCCAATCGTATGGATTGTTTTAGGGACTCCAAATTATCATGGCGTTTAGACCAAGCCGTACTCTCTAAAACTGACCATAAATCATAATCCAGCGGATTAAGATCGGGACTAGACGACGGCCAGTCTTCAGCTCTGATGAAGTCCGAAACGTTCACTTCCAACCAAGATTGCGTGGACCGAGCTTTATGACCCGGCGCCGAGTCTTGTTGGAAGGACCATACTTGGTTATTGAATATGGTGTTGTAAAGGGGCTTAAAAAACTACTTTCTCAAGAATGGTATCTTGATACACTAGTGCCGATGTTTTGATAGCTTTTTCACAAAAATATGGCTCTGTCACTCCTTCATAGCTAACTCCCCACCAAACCATCACTGAAGTAGGATAATGCCCACGTTGCACTCTGTCGACTAATTGGGAAGCTTCCTTAGAGCTTGAGCATAAATACGGTCATTTTGTTTGTTAAAATGTTGCTCAATTATAAAGATTTTCTCATCCGTTCCGTCAACAAAAAAAATCTGTGACCTCCCTTTGCGTACCGCTTCAGTAGTTGTTTCGATTTTACCACCCTATTCTTTTTTAAATTATCAGTTAAAAAATGACCAGTGTGTCTCTTATAGGCTGCAAGTCCTAAGTCATCTTTTAAAATACGCGACATGGTTCTGGGTGCTATCTTCATCTCCCGAGATAAAATCTTTTGCTTTCGGACAGGATTTCTTCGAATTCTTTCCCTTACTGCTTTGACCACCTTTTTCGTACGAACACTACGTGGACGGCCAGATCTTTTTCTGTCACAAACAGAGGAGGTCTCATTGTACCTATTAATAGCCCGGTACACAAACATTTGACTAATACCAAGCGTATGGAGAGTTTTAAAAATTGCATTTGGCTCCATACCAACTTTGTGTAATGCAATCACAGCAATTCGGTTCTCTTTATCATTGTACAATGGATTGGCGCCAAAATTAGAAAACTCAATGAACAATCGTATAAAAATGACAGATTCCAAATTCAAATGTAATATCTTTCTTATTTTTAATTGTAACAGTATTTATGGCCAGACTAAGTATACTACTGCTGTGAATTTTTCACATAATAATATCCAAAACCAACCATTTAGCTGGGGGACCGTACCTGCCCCCTGCCAGCTAAATGGTTGCTTCGACCTTAACAAAAATTAGCACTTTAAAGCTTAATATTTCGCAAACGTATCCCTGAATCCAAAAAACAGTTTTGACAAACTCACAATATTTTTGAAGGACCTTTCCAACGACACGCCACACCATGAAAAAAAAACCCACCATACGTGTAGGGGAGGTACCCTAAAAAATTTTTTTTAAAATTATTTTATTTAGCCCTGTCGGCGTGATTAATTTGTATACCCATGCGAAATCACAGCTTTCTAGTACAAAGAGTATCTGAGATAAGCCGCGGACAGACAGACAGACGGACATGACGAAACTATAAGGGTTCCTTGTTTACTAGGGAACCCTAAAAGCATTGCAAGCGTAAACACGTCGTTCTTACCGTCGCGTAACTTCCGCAGATGTGCTGTCTTGTTAGCGTTAGTAATTTATTATAATCCACCATAGTCGTAAGGACCCACAATATTTGCTGGAGAACTTGTTGCGCCACTTCCTCCCAGCACAAACATGTTGGGCCCGTGTTTTGAGGGTAGATTTGTCTTTTAATAAGGGCTGATATTCATCATAATTTTACATTTAACTAAAACGCTTACCTGGTGTGATGTTTGAGCGGAATAGCCGCTCGGTCGGCAAGCGGAGCGAGCGTGTCGCTGTCAGACGCGAGCGATTCGCACGACTTCACTGGACGTAAGCCGAGACTTGACGTGCACATTGGTATGTCCTGTTGAAGAAAAGTATATATAGTGTAAACGTATACGCTGTACCGTACGCTGTAACGTGTACGTAGCACGCTGTGTCGGCCGCACACAGTACGGTGACGTCAGCTCCCCAGCCAGACGTACCGTGGGCGGCGCGGGCGTGCGCGGCGCGGGCGCGGGCGCGGCGCGCGCGCGCTGCTGCTTGCTGCGCGCGAACAGGCCGCGCCAGCCCGACGGCGAGCGCTTGAGGCCGCGCTTGCCTGCGGAAGGGAGCGTGCAGTGTGAGCGAGTGAGGCTGGCAAGGGAGACTGAATTTGGTCCGAATGAAATACAAGATGGCGGCTCTGATTTTTTTAAAATTATCATCATGGATATCGTTTTCATGATTTTCAAGGGTGCTAAATCTGATAGTGAGGTCAAAATGAAAATCCAAGATGGCGGCTGCAAAAACAAACAAATTTTTCGTCATGGCTATCGTTTTCATGATTTTCAAGGGTGCTAAAGCCGATAGTGAGGTCAAAATGTAAATCAAAATGGTGGCTGCGAAAATATTCAAATTCGCCATGGGTGTGTCGTTTTCGTAGTTTTCGAGGGTGCTAAAGCCGATAGCGAGGTCAAAATGGCGGCTGCGAAAATTTTCAAATTTTTCATCATGGATTTTCATAGTTTTCGAAGGTGCTAAAACCGACAGTGAGATCAAAATGTAAATCCAAGATGGCATCTGCGAAAATTTTGTTTTCGTTTTAAATCGGGGTCGATTGCATAAAGTAAAATTAGATAAATGTGAGAATAGAAGATTATGGAAGTTTTCAGTCACTTTGAAGGTACAATACGTTATAAATCGACTAACCTGGTGCAGGTAAATCTAATACGGTGTGATACTGAGGCAAATTGTTGGGACCCGATCCGACCTGCAACAAACAAATACATTTAATTTTGATGTGTAAGATCTTTCGTCTCGCTGTCCTGCAATCTTTGGAGTGGGAGTGATTTCGTGAATAGGGATAGGGACTTTAGTGTATTACAGGAACCAAGGGAAGCGCGCACTATGTTATTTGATAGAGTTGGCTGTCAGAAACGACCTTGAGGCCCCCCGGCCCTTTCATATGGTTTATAAAAAAAAAACACAAACCTACAAGGGCACTTATGAAACGTCAAAAGCTAGGTGCACGATTCCAATTGGTCGTTTCCTATGGAGGAAACAACAGTTACTCTTTTAAAAATAATTGGCTTTTACGATATTTTCAAATAACAGTTTTAATAGGTATGGGAGGACAGTGGAGGAAAATGTTCAACAAATCTACAGTCCACTAAGCCTACGTATTAACTTAATGTTGCTTATTATCAATACCAAGGTGAGATGTCAGATGTAACAGATCATATGCGACTAAAATAGACGGACAAATCTTAACTCAGCGTTCAGTACGTCTAACCAAAGATAGCCAAGCAAAACAAAACACTGATTAAAGTGATTTTATTTTGACCTGAAATAATAAAAGGCATTGGGTAACCAACATTTTTTGTGTATTTTCGTTAGCTGATTTATTTTTCTTGTATATATTTTGGATTTTTAAAAGTTTGTCCGTCTCTTTTATGCGTATTAAAACTGCTTTGAATAGCTATTCCCTCCGGAAGCTTGGCCCGTCGGCCACCCATTCGGCTCCTCACCTCGATGTACTTGGGCCGCAGGTGCGAGGAGGGCCGCAGCTGCGTGTTGGCGGCGGCGGCGGCGGCGATGGCGCCCGACGCGGGCGGCAGGCGCGGCGACGGCGCCGGGCCCGCGCCGCCGGGCTGGCCGCGCCGCCGGGCTTCCTCCAGGCTGCGGGGAGGGGACTGTTACCGAAGTGCCAAGCTTGACGCCCAGTATGGAACCTAACTCATCCTGTATACCGTCGTCATGCTGCCAAACTTAGCTAAGTGCACAGTGATGAAATTTGAGATAAATCAATTTGAAAGTTTACTGTAGATTGTTTTGTTAAATACTTGTTTTCATTGATAATTTTAGTTCTTTTCCGATGCATTATTTATCCTTCTGTAGAAGGCAAGACTAGTTGATTCGATTATCCTTATAAAAACGGATAAAAATTAATAAAATATCTCCGAGAGATGTGCTTTCAATCACTTTTGGCTGCCAATTAGCAAAAATTGTCTTTCCGAAATTAATTAAATGCATATAATAATTTTTTTCACATTTTTTTTATTTTATCTTGCATGTAAAGGCGAGGGCCAAAATGAGTTAAGGTTAACAATTTATCGTTTGCTGACGTATGATATTAAAGTTTTCAATAAGTAATAAGTATTTTTCCAAAACCGGCTAACGGCATTTCAAATACTATGGCAGAATAAATCATCCGTGGACCTGCTCCAGAGCGTAAATGGGAAAACCAATTAAACGAGTTTAACATTATTTAGCAAGCGTATCCAAAAACCTATTGTTAAACAAATTTCATCGATTTTATCTCCCGGGTTTTTACAGAAATGGATAAATTACCCTTTACTATGCACGGAGTATCTCTGCAACTAAGGGGTTTCTGCGTTTTACCGATATTGGCAGATGACAGAACTGAAAAACTGAATCTATTGCAATTTTTTTTGGACCAAAATTGCAAATAATCCGTTTTGGCAGCATGACGGCGATAACATCCTTACACAACCTTATATTATAACAGAGTCATATAGATCTCATTATTTTTTTTCTTGGATATGTAAGTTACAAGTTGAATGGATGAAATAAATAAGAGTGAAATCACATTTACACACACAGATCAGCATTTTCCTGTATCCTTTTTAGGTTTCCGTACCCTGAAGGGTACCAATTATCTCCCTTCCGATCACAGCGGTCAAACCGTTATTTTTGAGTCCAACACACCAATACAAAAAGTGCAGATTCAAATTAGACCAATAACATCGGGTAATTTAAATAAGTTTAATAGCTTTTTAATTAGCAAGTTAAGTGGTCTGGGCCTAAATATGTCCAATGTAAAAATTTTGTATGAACAATTTTTTTCATTAGTGCAAACAGAGTTCAATAACTCTTTTAAGAAAAAAACTATTTGCCCTAAGTTTTTGTTCAGTGACTGGGCAACTAAAGGCATCAGGAAAAGTAGGGAAATATTATTTGAACTGTATGGCCTTAAGCCGTATATTAACACGGAAACTTTTAATAAGTATGTTGCTACTTACTCTAAAACTTTTAAAACTATCTGCAAAGCAGCTAAAGCGTCTTTCATTAGCAACAAGGTTAAATCAGCAGAAAATAAAATAAAGACAGTTTGGAAAATTATTAACAATGAAACGAACAAGAACAAAAGACATAATACTGATTACACACTGGACACATCCCGCGGACTCATTAGCGATAAGATCGAAGTTGCTCAGGAATTTGCAACTTTCTTTACCAATATTCCAATAAGAACTACAGAAACTTTAAATTCCTCCCCCTTACTTGCTATTGATTTATTAAGAGCGAAAGTTTCAGCCTGTCCTTTGGAATTTAAATTTAATCATATAAACCCTGTGGTCGCTGTTAAGGCTTTTAAGCAACTTAAGATCAAAATTACCGAAGATCTGTGGGGCATGTCTACTAAAGTTTGTCAATCAATTATTGAGACAATTGCACCCTATTTAGCTTTAATATTTGTGTGTAGATCATCCAGGGACAGCAGACACTAATAATTTTAGACCCGTATAGGTTTTGCCGGTTTTCAGCAAGGGGTTTAAAAAAGTAATGTTAAATCAAATGCTCAATCATTTTAATTGTAATAACATCTTAAACGATCAACAGTATGGTTTTACCAAAGGACGTTGCACAACTGACGCCGGTGTCACTTTATTAAAACACATCTTTAACGCATGGGAAGAGGCACAGGATGCAATAGGTGTCTTCTGCGACCTATCCAAAGCATTTGATTGCGTTAATCACGAAACACTGCTTTTGAAACTTCAGCATTACGGACTGGCTAAACTTGCGCTTAACTTAGTAAAATCATATTTGAATGATAGACTGCAGCAAGTTCAAATAAACGGTGTAAATTCATTGGGTTTAAGTCAAAATGGGTGTACCACAGGGCTCGATATTGTGTCCATTCCTTTTTTTAGTTGCATATAAATGATTTACAAGTACCTCATTTACTGAAAAACCGACCTTAAATGGTGTTATTTACTGATGACACATCACTGATTTTTAAGGTAAACAGACATGCACAGGAGCTTGACGACGTAAATAACGCTATGCTAAATGTTCATAATTGGTTTAATTGAAATAAATGCTTTGAGTTGAGTCAAACTTCCGTTTGACTCCCTACCCTATTACTAAGAATCCGCTATCCGTCTGTCTATCAGGGGACTGTATCTCATGAACCGTAATACGTAAACAGTTGAAATTTTCACAGATTGTTGAAGTTGATAACCAAAGCGAGTCCAACTCAACTCAAAGAAACGTGTTTTTTCGACGTTTAAGTTCGATCTTAATACGGTCCGAGTCCGACTCGCACTTGGCCGGTTTTTGTTACTCAGTAATACAATTTAGTAAGGTGGGAGAGGTCCATTCACATGTAAAGATAAACATTAATTTTAACTGACGTCCCTGAGTGCGGCAGTAAGACGACTAACCTTAAAACAGTCAACAGTTTCCCTCGGAAAACAGTCAGAACTCAAAGAAAACTTGTGAGTTTTGTTCCTGTAAATAAAAGTCGCCTAGGACAATTTAAAAATAATTTAATGTAAAAACTACCAGGTTTGTCTTATCACAAAAACCCGGATCGAGCGAAAATTCACCTCAAAAAATTGCCTGTTTGCGACCGCGTTATATTTAGGGATAGGGCAACACCTGGTATTTACAAAAAACTTTTTCACAAAAAATAAAACCGACTTCCAAAAAAAAACACTACAAAGTGAAAAATAACTTTGATTTCGGAAGTCGGTGTCTTTGGGGTTAAATTTTGGTTTTTTTGCCACCGACTTCACAAATCAAAGTTATTTTTCACTTTGTAGTGTTTTTTTTTGGAAGTCGGTTTTATTTTTTGTGAAAAAGTTTTTATTTTTCACTTTTTAGTTGTGGTACCTACACAAAACCCCCACAAAAATTTGAATACCCATTACCTGCTATGTAAATTACAGTGACAGGAACTATTAGAATATCATCCACATATACTAGATGGGAAAAATACGTATTATTGAAGCTAACTCAAAAACCCCTCATCAGATCTTGACCAAATTTATATGGTACCACTTCTGAAGTATGCCCTACCAAACAAAAAAAGAATCATCAAAATCAATTAATAATTGGCGGAGTAATCGCGTAACAAACATACAAAAAAAAAAAAAACAACCGAATTGGGAACCTCCTCCTTTTTGAAGTTGGTTGAAAAGTAGGCAAAGGTTATTTGAATTGTATCATGAAAAAACATATAACCATGATGAAACTTTTAAAGAATTTGCTAAGAAATATTCTAAAACTTTTAAAAGAGCCTGATCCTCAGCAAAAGCCATTCGCCATTAAAAATAAAATAATATCTTCTGGAAATAAAATTTATAACAACTTGGCACATTATTAAGTCATAAGTCATTTATTTCATAACAAAATACATTGTGTTGAAAATATTACACTGATAATAAACAATTAATAAAAAATAAAACATTACAGTCATATCAAAATTCAGCATTTAAAATATTCTAATAAATAATTATAGCTCTAAGTCATTAACAAAAAATTAAATAATAACCAACATTACATTTCATTTCAAAATTCATTATCCAGATAAAAAAATTAAAACTTATAAACAAATAATTCATAAAACTTTAAAATAGTGGCTGTCGCTTGTCATTAATGAACTCATCAATGCTGTAATAGCCCTTCCTCAATAAATATGTCTTCAATTTGTTTTTAAATAAGTTCGTGCTACTTATGCTTTTATATTCTACTGGCAACTTGTTGTATAGGAAAACAGATTGAACTCTGGGACTGTGATGAACCACATTCAATTTCGGCTGGATTGTGAAAGGTAAGTCTTTCCTGCGAGTGCTATATCTAGCTTGTCTTTCCTCATCGGTCTCGTGCAAATTCTTAACAAAGTTGGTTAACAACACTAGAATATAGAGGCATGGCACTGTTAAAATGTGAAGTCTAATGAAGTGGTCCCTGCACGATTCTGTCTGCTTCATGCGGAGCATTGTCCTTAAGGCTCTTTTTTGAATTACAAATGCCGAGTTTTTTATTATTGATGCCACATAAGTTTTGATGATAAATATTAAGAGTCGAATGCCGTTTGGTTTGTTCATACACGAAAAAGATGATTGGAATCATTATCGTTGTATTCCTGAATGTCAGTATTTATGACATAATATTTTTTAAAATTTTCAAAAATATTTTGAATGCCGTAATAATTAATGGATCCATTATACTTAAACATGGTACGGTCATATGTCAGGTCTAGGTTAGAGTCAAACAGTATTGCATAATTATAGGTATGAATGTCAAGATACAACAAATTATTAAAAGTTTCAATTCTTGAGTTATACATTATAGAATGGTCATTACATTTAAAGGTCGGTAAGCATAATATTACATTAGTATGTTGTACAGTCAACAATGCCTTCCTAATATACATAATCAAGTCAAAATAATTGTTTGTTCGTCGATAATCTTCGTCACCAATGAAAATTATGCAGTAGTCACTCCTTGAGTAGTTGGCTAGTTTTGTATTTATGCTGCACAAAAGATTTTTTATCACACTGTTTGGCAACAGAAAGTGACATATTTGTGTTTCTGGAAATGTGTTTTCAGCTGTTGATAATATATTGTTGGTGGTGTTACTACTTATGATGCATAATTTTGGATGTTTATGCACCGATTTGTTCTTTTGATTTACTTGTGCTGTCACAATTTCCGATTCTGCTTGTGAAGAGGTAGTGCTTTTATATTGCCTTGGTTTATCACACAATTTAGTTTCGTCTGAATGAATTTCTATTATTTTATTTTTGGGTTCGGATTGAGGGGTAGTTTTTATACATTTCGGAGTGTCGGTTGTATCATTCCTTATTTGTGCCGATGGGGACGTCGTCTGTTTGCTCTTTGAAGCGATCGTAGTTGCGGTATTTTGCTTTTGTTTGCGTTTTTTTCCAGATCGAGGTGTAACGTTTTTATTGTCTGTTTTATTAACAATTTTGTATGTTTCAATGACTTTTGAGTATTTTTGCAGATCTGATTGTAAGCGAAAATTGTCGGAATTAAGATTCTCTATTTCTCGGTGCGCTATTAATAAATCATCCGATAATTGTTTAACCTTTTCCTGTAAGTCGAGTACGGTCTGACTAATATTTAGCGATGTATTTGGCAAACTCATTATAGTTGCATCGAAAAGCTCCGGACTATCCCTGGCGATGTCGTTTAATGAACTGGTTCGTTGTATTTTACGGTAAGTAATATTGTTACAGTCCTCCATTGTTAGTCAATATTTTATTATGCAGTATTCTGTGTGTAATGGAACGCAGTCTCAAAACGCTAGTATTCAAGTTAAAAATGTAGTTTCCGAACGAAGCTTTTCCCGTTATGTTAATTATGAGTCAGCTATTCCTTGTTTTATTGTTTACATTTGAGAAAGAAATCAAAATTTGAATTCCCAACTGTTCTTTTGAGAATATATTTTGTTATTGTGGCCCAAAATTCCGTGTTTATATTTAATCCAACAGTGCGGAATGGCGTAGACGCCGCACTGTTTATGTTTTGTTAAGAAGTCTTTGTTGTAACTCACAGTTTTGGCTTCACTGCTTGCCTTTGAGTGGTTTCCTCACTGTTTGCGAATATTACCACTAGATAACAATGTTGCTTGAGTATTGTAGTCCACTTTCACTAATTAACTACTTTAGAGCACTTAACATGTACAGAAGCTATTTTTAATTATTATTTATCACGGAGCTGTTGTTAACGAAGTGACAGTCAGCTGTCATCATATAGAAGTGTCAAAGTGCCTTTTTCCACTTTTTCGAGATATCTCGTCGTTTACGGTCATATTAGGGATTAGAATGAATTATTAATGATTATTAATTCAGAAACGGAAAGAACGACAGTACGGAATCGTGACTTCCATCTAAAAATCAATAATGCAGATATTAAGGCAGATGTGGTGGCAACTGAGTTTGAAAATGTATTCACTAATATTCCCATTTTAACAACCACCTCCACTTCTACTTACTCAATACTAAAAGAATGTGTACCTGAATGTGACAAACTTTTTGAATTTACAATTGCTACTGATAAAAACATTACAGAATCTTTTAAAGGTCTTGATGTAAAAAAAAAACTGCTGACCTTTGGGGATTGTGAGTACATACCATGTCCTCAATAATTGATGTTATTTCACCCTTTTTAGCCATTGTTTTTAACTCTTGCATTGCATCTGGTGTATTTCCTGATCTGATGAAACTTACCAGTGATTCCACTGTTCAAGTCTGGCAGCACAACTGATCCTACGAATTTTCGGCCTATTTCGATTTTACCTACATTGAGCAAAATCTTTGAAAAATTAATTTTGAAACCAATGTTAGGACATTTCAATGCACATCATTTACTACATCTGAAACAGTTTGGTGTTACAAAGGGTCGTTCAACTACAGACGCGGGCGTAGAATTACTGAAGAGCATATTCGAGGCCTGGGAAGTCGCAAGATGGTCTTGGCATTTTCTGCGACTTGTCCAAGGCCTTCGATTGCGTACATCATGATACACTCATCAGGAAACTGTACCTCTATGGTATGAGGGACAGGGCTCTCGACCTTCTGACTTCTTATCTGAACAACAGAATTTAGAGGGTCGATGTTAATGGCAAGAGATCTGCAGGATCTACGGTCACCATGGGCGTTCCGCAGGGTTCAATTCTAGGTCCTTTCTTGTTGTTTAATTATATAAATGACTTACCTTACCACATAAGGGATAATCACAAGATTGTATTATTCGCAGATGACACTTCCCTTATTTTTAAAATCAAACGTCAGTTAGTCAACATTGAACAAGTGGAAGATGCGCTCTCTAAAGTTGTGTATTGGTTTAAAGTAAATAATCTTCTCTTGAATGAAAAAATACTAAACTCATTTTTTCAACGACAAATGTCAGGCAGCTAACTACCAATGTTAAAGTTAATGGAATAGAGCTGGACCCTGTTGAGTCGAAAGTTTTTCTTGGAATCACTATTGACGGTAAATTACACACACACATAGAATAATTGGCAGAAAGGCAAAATACGGCCGCCTATGCTGTTAAAAAAAATAGACAGATAACTGACGTAGATACAGTCAGAATCGTTTTAGTTATTTTCATAGTCTTATGTCATATGGAATTCTTCTCTGGGGAACCTGTTCGGACATTAATACTATCTTAGTTCTTCAGAAAAGGGTTGTTCGAGCCGTTTACAACCTAGGTCCGAGAGATTCCCTTTGAGAAAAATTCAAAGAAATAAATATTCTGACTGTAGCCTCCCAATATATTTTTGAAAACCTATTGTATCTACACAAAAATATATCAAATTTTAAGAAGATTTCGGATATTCAGTGTAAATACCAAGAATAAACACAACCTTTGTTTCTTTCTTTGTCTTTGAACCTTGTTGTACATCGCACTCGTCTCCACAGAGTAGGCAACACTTTCATGGGTCAATTTATACACTTTTGCAACAAACTTCCCATCGACATTCAAAACTTATCCATTAAACGATTTAAAAGCTGTATTAAAACCAAACTTTGTAAAAAAGGGCACTATAAAATTTCAGATTTATTTAATACTTCAAGCACAGAAATGTACAGAGGCGGACTTAATGTCATAGGCATTTGAAATTTGTCAGATTATTTAGAAGATAAAAAAAAAGCTTGGGATTGAACTGCTCGCTGTGCTAAGCCTTGTGATAAAATCATAAAAACTAACATTATACCTATATATATATATTCAGTAAACTCATCAAAATATACCAGTATTATATAAACATTGACATTGTTGAATATAACATACAAAATGACATGATTACTTTGTAAAATATTATATTATTTTAATTTTTGTAAATTTGAGGACTATGTGGATATTTTTATACATATATACTTTTTTTTCTCAGTTAGTTTTAATGATGGTCTGGCAGTTTGAATAGTTTATGCGGCCTACCCAAATGTATATCCCTTATACAATGTGGAGCAGGACGCTTGACATTCCTCAAAACCACATAAAGAGTGTCATGTTCTTTACCCGTATACAAAAAATCAATCAAATCCAATGAATACTTTAGCCACAGGAAATTATTTTTCATTTTCTTATTTTTCAACATTATGTAGATCTGAGTCCGTAATAATAGGTAAACATTGTAAGGTCAAGAACCTGTGCAAAACGTACGATTCTATCCTCTACGTCTCAATATGCTTGAGAGACAGAGAAAGGTGTCATACGATTCCACTCTGACGCACCCCGCCCAGTCCCACCAAATAATACTACAATTAGAAAGAAAAAGAAATATTACTTACGCAAATTATGCATTAGTGGTGCATAGACAATTGCGAGTGTGTGTGTGAGCGGAATTTTTTCGGCAGTCTCGGGACTCGGTCACAGTCAGTGCAGCGGCGCCCTTTGAGGAGCGCACACGCCTACTTTTTTTATCACGAGACGAGCCGCGCGCGCATTGTTGTGATTTTGCGAAAAAAATTAGTTGTTATTTGTGATTAAAGACGATTTAGTGTGACTTATTGTTCAGTGTTAGTTTAATATTAGTTAGTTAATTAGGTATCGATGTCGCTTGTGCATAATGAACAACGGTGGAAACCTTGAAAATTTATAAATTTGACTATTGATGTAAATTCTGATTGTGATGTGATATTATGTGATTAATTATTCAATCAGTGATCTTTTAATTAACAACGCGCAACTTAGTGAGTTTATGCCGCTAATTTGTTGTTCTCCGACTAAACTACCTACCCACGTCCACCTACGCCCCGCACCGCCGCGCAGGCGCCGCCCCCCGCCGCGACCCGCATCGGGCCGCGCAACAGGTTAGTGACAGGTAGTAGATAAAGCATGTTTACTTTTTATGCAGTCGATTCTGCTATTTATTTTGTTTGAAAATTGCAATTTTTCAATTTTCCATTAACTACTAATCTTCGTATTTTAAAATGTTTCTATGGACTAGTACTGTGCTCGTTTTAATTTAATGTCGTAAGTCCAGATCCACATTGTATATCCCTTTCTTCGGTATTGTTCGACGAGTTGAGCTCCTTAAGTTCTGAGTTGAGCTCCATGGATTACTGACAAATGCTTGCACTGACAGGGCAGGTCCACTCAAATCTGTGTGGTTCTTTTCTCAAAAGACCATTTCAGACTAATCTACATGGTCCTCATATGGCCTGACCAAGATTATGTCTGGACTTTAAAAGAGACTGTGACCTCTGAGTTTGTTTCTGCCTTTCTTCTCAGAGTAGTCAGATAGGAAACGCCGAACTCATCTAGCTAATTTTTAATTATTTTTGTAAGATGACGTGTAAAAGTGATTCCAATATCCTATTTACAGAATAAACAATTTCATTAAGATTAGAATAGAATTTTAGTGCCATGAAGAAAAGAGTGTAATGTTCACTCATCCACCATAGAAAAAGGAAGATCCTCCGACCAGACGGGTGTCGTGTCTGGCGGGCAACTGCCCAATGGTTGAAGTCGGGAGCTTGTATATATGTCGTTCATGCGGTAAACTCTAATTGCGCCATTCAGGATTTTGTTTGAAGGCAGGTCTTTGATGCGTAGTTCGCACGTGGCAACATAGATGCCGCCACAAGATCTTTGTTATAAAATTAAAGAATTTACCTCAACAACTTAGTAGGCGGATTGATAGGTAAACTCTTGGGGCGGCGACACGACTCGTTGCCGCGGAGTTCCACTTGAGATTCGCAGCGCTCCTGAAACAATAAGTACAGGTATACATTTTTAGTGGTTTAGGGGCATGAGGAACAGGGTGTAAAGTTCACTCATCCACCATAGAAAAGGGAGGATCCTCCAACCAGACGGGTGTTGTGTCTGGCGGGCCGACTGCCCGACTGTTGATTTCGGATAGTCTTATCTATGTCGTTCGCGCGGTAAACTCTAATTGCGCGATGCAGGATTTGTGTGACGTCATGTCTTTGATGCGTAGTTAGTATGTGGCGGTGTAACCGCTACATCACTCCCCTCCGGAGACCGGAGGTCGATAGTGGGCTGAGTCTTGTATCTTGCGATGCTCCACAGTGCCAGCTAAGGTTCCAGTGAGTCGGAACCGAGTGCCGCATAGTTCACGGTGAGTCGGAACTGTCTGCGGTGATTCCCCAGTGAGTCGGGGTGGCGCTGCGTCACGATCCAGTGAGTCGGATGTGGTATAGCACCGGGTTGTGGCTGACTGCTAGCGTCGACCAGGAGAGGGTAGAATGGGCTCTGCTTGTGAGACCGGCCGAAGGTGCAGGTGCTGTGCCAAGGTTGCTGGTGAGGCTGAGGGTGATGACCAGGAATGCGCGTTCGCTGCATGCTGGTGGTCAGGATACCCGTTGAAGCCGAGGGTGCTGGCTGTCTGTGTGACTCGCCTCACGAAAGCTTGCGGGAGTGATGATGATGACGTCACGCTGAAGTAGTTGCACGAAGGCTGCGCTGACGTTCATACTCGGGGTCACCAATTTAGGGGCATGAGGAACAGGGTGTAAAGTTCACTCATCCACCATAGAAAAGGGAGGATCCTCCAACCAGACGGGTGTTGTGTCTGGCGGGCCGACTGCCCGACTGTTGATTTCGGATAGTCTTATCTATGTCGTTCGCGCGGTAAACTCTAATTGCGCGATGCAGGATTTGTGTGACGTCATGTCTTTGATGCGTAGTTAGTATGTGGCGGTGTAACCGCTACAGTGGCATGAGGAACAGGGTGTAAAGTTCACTCATCCACCATAGAAAAGGGAGGATCCTCCGACCAGACGGGTGTTGTGTCTGACGGCCGACTGCCCGACTGTTGATGTCGGATAGTCTTATATGTCGTTTACGCGGTAAACTCTAATTGCGCGATGCAGGATTTGTGTGACATCATGTCTTTGATGCGTAGTTCGTATGTGGCGGTGTAACCGCTACACATTAATACGAGACACTTGGTATTGGTATTTGTCTTCACGTAAATAATTATATAACTAATGTACCTATACAAAGATAAGATAAGATATATTTATTTGTCAAAAACACGTTTCTTGGCCATTCTTCTCCAAACAAAAACTACCTTTTGGAACCCCTTCCAATCAAACGACTAGAAACAATTGTTTTTTGTAAAAGCGCCTAAATAGGCATTAAACAGCAGTAGTTGAATGCCTATTTGAAATAAATGATTTGACTTTATTTCAAAAGTCAGACTTTGTCAATGTTCTATTTATAGGTGTCTCGACATAAGTGGAAAATAATAGGCTAGCTAGAAATAAAAAAAGAAAAGATTTCATCATTTGCGAATTTTGAACCTTAAAGACTATGTATGCTAGGCAGACACAGCACTACTAAAATCTGACGTTAAAATACGTAAACACCATAGTAACCTTCTCCTTTTTGTGGAAATAAATATCTTCGCGCCATTCAGTACCATCACCCCTTTGCGCGACAAAGATAGAGAATAACTTTGAAAGCTTCTTCATATTTCCATCGATTTTATTATATTTTCCACAAATCGCATCTATAACATCTTTAAAATAAGCACTAACACATGTATACCTATTTATAATTGTAGTGAAATACGCCCTATACCGCGCGACGCGTACCAGAAGACGTAGCGTAGGAAGGCCTCCCACGAGGTGGAGCGGTGACCTGGTGAAGGCCTTCACCAGGTCACCGGCCATGCGGGAAGCACAGAACCGGTCGAAGGAGCGGTGCTTAGGGGAAGCCTATATCCTGCAGTGGACGTCTTTCGGCTGAAATGATGTTTTCTAAATTACCTGTTCCAGCGACTCGGGCCCCGAATCTTCCCCCTGCTCCTGAGCGAACAACTCTTCGGCGTAGCAAATCAGGAACTCTGTCACCACCGCCTGCAGAAACAAATAGAATTATATAGAATGTCATACAAAAATATTGCCCTCCTGTGGTAGTCAGAAAAATAGACCCACTAGTTTTAGTTATGTTTCTACAAAATTTACAGTTAACATTATACGC
Source organism: Xanthia togata (assembly GCA_963853775.1). Taxonomy (NCBI): domain Eukaryota; kingdom Metazoa; phylum Arthropoda; class Insecta; order Lepidoptera; family Noctuidae; genus Xanthia; species Xanthia togata. The sequence goes on along the minus strand of OY970817.1, from coordinate 3,012,140 downwards.
AATTTACAAAATTTTGAAAAAACACTTTTAAGAAAATATAATTAAGGGTTCCCACACATTTAGCCGGTTCGATTACCATTGACGAAAAATTTAATTTCTCAGGCTGCCTAAGAGCATCCCGCTCTAAGGAAAGTCGTTTTTTTTTTAGCTTTGTATAAGCTGGAATGTCGATTAATGTGTGATTCGCGACTATAAAACCATTCATTAGGGGACAAATGCCCCGCGGCGTATGTCCTGAGACATCGCACAACGTCGTTCGACTTCGCAAGACATGTCTGGCGACTTCAATATATTACATTTCAGTATTGGACATTTGTTATTTAGTGAATACATAATTTGGCTTACTTACTGATTACATAATGTATACATGTTATGTACACGGCCATATTTCTGGCTGTCATGCCTGTTCGGTAGTCAGAATAGATCTTTTTTTAGATATTGTTTACGTTTAGTTATTTTTATTTCTGCTTGAGTATAGTTCTCGATGTTTTGGGTTGGTATATTGGCGTGTGCTAGCTGTCATATGGCTATTAATTTATAATTTAAATTGTGCTTTGCGTAATGTAAAAAAAAAAATATTGTATAGAATCATTTTTTTTCCCTAACTGAACAGACAGTTGTGCAGCTGGACAGTTTGTTGCGCCACTTCTTCTTCCCAGCAAAAGCACTAGGAAGTGGTGAAGGGTGGGCGTTTTGGGGGACTGTCTTATGTAATTTTGACTTTCGAAAAGTGCTGATTCTCAGCCTAATTTGAATAAATGACTTTTGAATTTTGAATTTGAATACTATATGTTTACCTGCACAGCGACGCCTTGTAAGGCGTGTTGTGGTCGCGGCGCGCGCAGTAAGTTGGGTGCCCACACTATGGCCATGTTTCTGGCTGTCATTCCAGTCTGGTCGCCCAAGAGTGACACGCGACGAAGGTGACGCATCAGGTAGGCTAGGGTTCTGTGGAAGATGTAAGAAAGTGCTCTAAGAACTCACGAAGAAATAAGAAAAACAATATGTACCGTGATACCTATCAAATTATATTATACCATAATATCAACTATAGTTTGACCGGTACCGCTGTAATTAAATTACCTATTCAATAAACCAGAATATTTATAATTAGATAATTGACTAACTAGCTGAATTATTGCAGACAACTCTAAACATCTACTCTGTTAATAATTATATTTCAGATCGCCATGAAATAAAATTGGGAATCAAACGAGCTTACCTGTTAAGCGAAGTCTTGATTCTAATTTTATGAATGGCGATCTGAAATATAATTACCCACCCGCCACTAGCTAACACAGCAATAATTAGTCTACCTAATTCACTTATCCTTTCAGGAAAACCTAGTGAATGTAAGTATGCGGAACTACTCTGTACAGAAAACAGAGCCTGTTCCTTATCTTAAAATGATCTCTAAAATAAGTGCCATTTCATGTGTTGCCATCGACGGGGATAATTCTATTTAAAAAAATATCTGCAATATTTTATCTCTAAAAAAACGCGATGTTAGACGGTGTGTATTAGGAATACTATGCCTTAGGTCCGTGCGCGGCTCACGGGGGGCAGGTCACCGCTCATTCGTCAACGCTCACGGCGCGCGGAATTTGATTTCCTCACACAATCCAGCCATCATTTCTTTGGTTTTCCTATCCCTCTCCATCCATCAACATTTATATTCATCACTCTTTCAGGACTCTTACAGGAGGAACTCGTGGCTAAGTAATAACAGCCGCACGGGTCGATCAGGTTAAGCTACGCCTGTCGGGGTTGATCCGTGGATGACTGACCATCTTTACATACCAAGTCCCCTCCGTACCTCGGAAAGCACGTAAAGCCGTTGGTCCCGGCTGTCATTATTGGAAATAAATCAGAAATCTGAAAGTCTGCCAACCAGTCTTAGCAAGGGGTATCGTATTACCCAGTTACCGGGTTGTGGAGGTCAGATAGGCAGTCGCTCCATGTAAAATACTGGTATTCAGCTGCATCTTGTTACACTGGAAGCCAACCCCAATATAGGAAAAGGCTAGGCAGATTGACTCATTTAGTTACATACTATCATCAAGAGCTCTATGGCTAATATATTTACCGGTAATGCGGTGGAGGTAGTTTCACGACAGTGTCTCGAACAGCCCTTAGTCGCGCTGCCTCGTCACCTTGTTGAACTGCGCTCACGAAGCTCTCGTATAGCTGGTATGTGCAGAGGGGGTTCGGGAGTTCTCTGTGGACCAATAGATCAGTCAATAATAAAAAAGGAGAAGAAAAAAACTACTGATGAAACCAAATTAATTTGATTTTCGTCATTTCTCTGTATGAGAAGAGGTTAGAAGAGCCCTGTAGTGGCAGATAGCAGCATCTAAAAACTTGTGGTCGCACAGTGGTCGAAATTCGACCATAAAAATTTCAAGTTTGTAAGGATAGTTCATACTTATTTCAAGCTGCCATGTCATTATTATAAGGTAGCCATCTTTAACCATAAAAAAAGAGTGTGTGTGTGTTTTTTTCATTTATTTACACATAATATAATATAACATCACGCCTTGTTTCCCCGAAGGGTTGGGCAGAGGTGTACCTGTAGTAGGTATACCCACATTTCGCCAGTCATGTTTAGGTTCCATGTAATAGGGGGCGAGCCTATCGCCATTAATCGGGCACAAATCCATACTCCGGGATGCTACTGACAAATTCCAGATAGAAAAACCCAATAACACAATGCCCGACCTGCGAATCGAACCCAAGACCTCATGCTCAGCAGTAGCGCTTGCGACCACTAGACCAACGACGAATTAATTTAATTTATTTGTAATGCATATTATTTAAAAATATCAGCTGTCTGCACTCCTTCTCGATACAAAGTTCATCCGCGAAGCTAGATACAATGCTCTCTCACCGGAAGTACATCTTCAGCAAGGACGGCACGGCGTGCGGGTCGCGCACGCTGGGCGGCGCCGCCAGGTCGGGCGCGGCGCCGGCGTCGAAGCTAGATACAATGCTCTCTCACCGGAAGTACATCTTCAGCAAGGACGGCACGGCGTGCGGGTCGCGCACGCTGGGCGGCGCCGCCAGGTCGGGCGCGGCGCCGGCGTCGAAGCTAGATACAATGCTCTCTCACCGGAAGTACATCTTCAGCAAGGACGGCACGGCGTGCGGGTCGCGCACGCTGGGCGGCGCCGCCAGGTCGGGCGCGGCGCCGGCGTCGAAGCTAGATACAATGCTCTCTCACCGGAAGTACATCTTCAGCAAGGACGGCACGGCGTGCGGGTCGCGCACGCTGGGCGGCGCCGCCAGGTCGGGCGCGGCGCCGGCGTCGAAGCTAGATACAATGCTCTCTCACCGGAAGTACATCTTCAGCAAGGACGGCACGGCGTGCGGGTCGCGCACGCTGGGCGGCGCCGCCAGGTCGGGCGCGGCGCCGGCGTCGAAGCTAGATACAATGCTCTCTCACCGGAAGTACATCTTCAGCAAGGACGGCACGGCGTGCGGGTCGCGCACGCTGGGCGGCGCCGCCAGGTCGGGCGCGGCGCCGGCGTCGAAGCTAGATACAATGCTCTCTCACCGGAAGTACATCTTCAGCAAGGACGGCACGGCGTGCGGGTCGCGCACGCTGGGCGGCGCCGCCAGGTCGGGCGCGGCGCCGGCGTCGAAGCTAGATACAATGCTCTCTCACCGGAAGTACATCTTCAGCAAGGACGGCACGGCGTGCGGGTCGCGCACGCTGGGCGGCGCCGCCAGGTCGGGCGCGGCGCCGGCGTCGAAGCTAGATACAATGCTCTCTCACCGGAAGTACATCTTCAGCAAGGACGGCACGGCGTGCGGGTCGCGCACGCTGGGCGGCGCCGCCAGGTCGGGCGCGGCGCCGGCGTCGAAGCTAGATACAATGCTCTCTCACCGGAAGTACATCTTCAGCAAGGACGGCACGGCGTGCGGGTCGCGCACGCTGGGCGGCGCCGCCAGGTCGGGCGCGGCGCCGGCGTCGAAGCTAGATACAATGCTCTCTCACCGGAAGTACATCTTCAGCAAGGACGGCACGGCGTGCGGGTCGCGCACGCTGGGCGGCGCCGCCAGGTCGGGCGCGGCGCCGGCGTCGAAGGCGGCGCGCAGGCGCTGCGTGAGCCCCGCGCCGCCCGACAGGCGGTACACGCCGTCCACCGGCCCGCGCGCCTCGATGGCCGCCGCGCACTGCTCCAGCACCTGCGGCACTGCGGCCCAACGAATAAGGTCTATTTTACAACGACGAATAGGTCAGTCAAAAAAAATATTTCGATTAGACACATAAAAGGCACTCTTGCACGTCAACATTAACAAAAAATAGAATTGATTCTAGTCGCCCCTTCCAAAAGGTAGTTTTCGTATGGAGAAGAATGGCCAAGAAACTCCGCCGTTACTCTTTTAAGATTTTATCACAATATTTTGTATACATCTATCTATATATACAGGGTTACAGGGAAAGTCGTACTGAATATTAAAGGAGGTTATTATTCAGGTCATTTCTGATGATTTTGATTCGGAAATTAAATGTCCGAAACTTAACCGTTATGGAGATATTAAATTTTAAAGATTATTTTTAAAAATCCTTTATTTTTTGGCTTTTAGTCGTTTTCTTTGGGATTAGAGCTCCTAGAGTCGGTTTTTTTGATGTATCTAGTTAGAAAACATGTCCATTAATAAAAATGATCAATAGAAACTGAACCTACTACTAACAGCTTAAAAAACTGCTCAAAAAAAATTAAGGAACTTATTCTGCGAATAACTTTACAAAGTTCTACGTCTCTTTAGCTGTTCAAAAAGGTATATCATCTACTAGGTTTGTTCATAAAATCTTAAAATAAAGTTATTAGAATAGGCCCATCTGGTAGTACAACATAATAGAATTTCGATACAAAAGAATCCGGCTTACTACCTGGCACTTTTAAACAATGAAAAAAGGTTTGGGTAGACATTGTTTGTACCCGGGAGACGTGCGGTGACAGGTATTTATGTCATTTTAAATGTCTGAATTGTCAAATCGTGGATCGTGGTGTTTGTTTAGTCTGCTCATGCGATTCTTCCATGGTAGATGTGTTACCGTGCCCTCCGATTTTTTTTTTTTGTAAAAACGCGACTTGGCTTGGATTTTTGGACTGTTTCATCTTCTAACTGTGTGACGTGGCTTGTAACTGGACTTTGATTTGTGTTGTGAACATGGCAACATTTACCAACGAGGAATATGCTGAAATCCTAATATGTTATGGATTTTGCGAAGGAGTGTCGTTGCGTGCACGCAATGAATACATGCTAAGGTATCCTACTCGCCGAGTACCTGATATTGGCGTATTTGACACAGTTTATCGAAGACTACGAGAAACTGGTTCTGTGCTAGTACGTCGGACTGACATGGGACGACCTCGTGTTCTTGATGACGACGACGAAGATAATGAAATACGACGTCTCTTTGAAGCCGACCCAACCACGTCAACAAACGTTGTCGCTCGACGGCTTGGTATTTCCCAGTGGAAAGTCTGGTTCATAATGCACAGTTCTGGGCAATACCCTTACCATTACACGCCAGTGCAAGTAATTGAAGAAGGGGATCCATTGAGACGACTAGACTTCTGCAGATTTATGCTCAATGCCGATAATGAAGATCCGGATTTTTTAAAGAAAATCATGTGGACAGATGAGTCGAAATTTGACAAAGACGGCATCACAAACTATCATAACACCCATTATTGGGCTCAAAAAGCGCAAGGTAACCCCAAGAAAAAAAAGACCAAAAGGGTCACAAAGGAGATTCAGTCTTAATGTGTGGATGGGTATAATATCAAATAACTTGATAGGGCCATACTTCCTGCCCGATAACTTGAATGGCGAGACATATGAAAACTTTTTGAGGGAGGAGTTACCCTCTTTAATGCAAGACTTGCCTATTGCATTGAGACGAGACATGTTCTTTCAACATGATGGCTGCCCAGCGCACTACAGAAGAAGTGTTCGAGCATGGTTGGACGAGAATTACCCAAACCAATGGATTGGAAGAGGCGGACCCATAGCAAGGCCGGCGAGGAGCCCCGATTTAACGCCGATGGATTTATATGTGTGGGGTCATATGAAAAGCCTAGTATACGACCAAATGACACCGATCGCAAATGTCGATATTCTAAGACAAAAAATTATTGATGCGGCTGAGGAAATGAGGCGGAACCTACGAACTTCTGTCGTGAAAAGTAATTTAAGAAAAAGAATGAGACTTTGTGTAAGAAATAGCGGCGGCCATGTAGAACATGAACGATCCACGATTTGACAATTCAGACATTTAAAATGACATAAATACCTGTCACCGCACGTCTCCCGGGTACAAACAATGTCTACCCAAACCTTTTTTCATTGTTTAAAAGTGCCAGGTAGTAAGCCGGATTCTTTTGTATCGAAATTCTGTTATGTTGTACTACCAGATGGGCCTATTCTAATAACATTATTTTAAGATTTTATGAACAAACCTAGTAGATGATATACCTTTTTGAATAGCTAAAGAGACGTAGAACTGTACTGTAAAGTTATTCGCAGAATAAGTTCCATACATTTTTTTTTTTAAAGCCCATCAAAGTTACGAACTAGAAAATTCATAATGCTAACCGTTGTCGAGCAGTTTTTTAAGCTGTTAGTAGTAGGTTCAGTTTATGTTGATCATTTTTATTAATGGACATGTCCTCTAACTAGATACATCAAAAAACCCGACTCTAGGAGCTCTAATCCCAAAGAAAACGACTAAAATCAAAAAAAAAAAAGGATTTTTAAAAATAATCTTTAAAATTAAATATCTCCATAACGGTTAAGTTTCGGACATTTTATTTCAGAATGAAATTCATCGGAAATGTCCTGAATAATAACATCCTTTAATATTCAGTACGACTTTCCCTGTAACCCTGTATAAAAGAAAGTCGTGTTAGTTGCACTATTTATAACTCAAGAAACTGAACCGATTTGGTTGAAAATTGGTGGGGAGGTAGCTTAGAACCAGGAGACGGACATAGGATACTTTTTATCCCTATAAGTCAGTGTGAGTAAAAATAATCACGAAATTTAAATCAATGTTATAAAAGGGGGACCTGTATACTCGCTAAACAGGGTATTATTTATAACGAGCTTTCCTACATTAAAAAGTACTCAACCCAAAAATCATTTGACGGCTGCGGCGTTTAAGTTCCGTTGCGAAAATGACTGATTGTGTGTCATTATAGAACGTAAAATACGAGTATGTTAGACTCCTAAGTCTGATCCTAACATATTTTTGGAAAAACTTGATCAGCATATGTGTGAAACGAATAAAAATATGGGAAAAATACAAAAATAGTTATTGCCAGTGATTGAAAATCAAATTCAATCAAAATTGAAACAAGAACAAATCACCAACTACGAGGGTGAATCAAAAAATTCTTGGATTCAATGTTAAAAAAAAAATGCAAAGGATTTTTTTTTTCTACATAAGTTCCCTCCAATGCAATGTATTTAGAATAACGCGTTTCTAACTTCCTTATTCCATGTGAAAAAAAATGTTTTTCTTGACTCTCGAAAAACTCCTCTACGGCAGCCATAACCGCGTCATGATCGTAAAATTTTGTTCCACGAATGTCCTCTTTTAATTTTGGGAATAAGTGAAAATCACTTGGGGCTAAGCCCGGAGAATATGGTGAATAACAAAAGAACAGTATGGATTTCTAAAGCACAAGTCAGCAACACTAGCAATTGCTAGTGTTGTTGACTTGTGCTTTTGAAAACATTAATTTCAAATATGAATTATTTACAATATGGTAATAAAAATTATTTAACTACAGGGGCCCTATTATGAACTCTTATTTCCAGGCAGTTTACGGCGTAAACAGAACTGCCTTGCAATTTCGTATTATGAACTCGTCAAACAAGCCAGTCAGTGGTCACGTGACACCCTGGCCGGCTTCTGCCCGACTATTGGCTGGAAATACCGTATTATGAACGTTCGTTTGACATTTCTTGACATATTAAAACTGATAATAAGTAACCTCATAATCCAGTCAATTTCCGCTACTTCATAGGAGTTTTTATTGAATGGTTTTGGATATTTTTGGCGAAATTATTCAGAGAAAATATCACGTGTGACGAATATGTACCGTTCGAGTTTCTGGAAACTCCGGAAAGTGGCACTTCTGATCAAAATACCAAAATAACGGTAAAATTGAAAAACTCCTACAATGTTTCAAACTAAACATAAGTTAGGCTCAGCCGAGGGCGATTACTCTCATCCATTGAACTATAATAATTTCAACAGCCTAATAAATGGTGCATGATAGAAAGAAAGAAAGAAAATACATTTATTTGGCACAGACTAAAAGGCACACAAGTAGAAAGAGAAAAAAAAAAAAAGATAAAAAGAAAGAATACAAAATAAAAAGTGTAAAACTGCGTTGCATGATACCAGCAGGAATGTGTGCCTCGCGGCTACGGTTATAGGTAAATATAAGTAACATGTTGAAAACTGGATATTTAGTAAAAACACTCAAAAACACCACACCACCATAACCATTCATTATCCATATTTTTGTTTATACTCTGAAACTAGTAGGTACTTCTTGCGAAGGGACCTATTACATTCTGTGTAAAAAGTACTGGGAATTGTTCAATAAAACCATTAAGTAATTTATTCGTCAAAATTTATTTTGTCGGCTTCAAAGTAGGCCCTTTCCCTTGCAATACAGCTACGCCAGCGCTTGACCCAGTCCTCCATACATTTTTGGTAAGCTGATTGAGGTATGGTCTAAAACTCCTTCAGCGAATTTTCTTTTATAGCTTCAATCGACTCGAAACGTCTTCCTCGAAGAGGTAATTTTAGTCTCGGGAACAGGAAAAAGTCAGACGGAGACATATCATGTGAATACGGCGCTTGGTCGATGACATTTGCTGAATTTTTGGCTAAGAACTCTTGCACAATGATGGCTTTGTGTGATGGTGCATCATCATGGTGCAAAATTTATGAATATTGTCGTTCCACAAATCTGGGCCGTTTTCAGCGGATATTCTCTCGCAAACGCCTCATAATGCCTAAATAATACTCTATAATCACTGTTTATCCCTCTGGAAAAAAATCGTTGTGCACTGCACCGCGGTAATCTATGAAAACTATCAGCATAACTTTCGTGGTACTTTTTATAGAGAGTATTATACAAACAATACGATAGTATTATTTTATTAATTGCAACAATAAACATTGTCCAAGAATGAAGTTGTCAAATTCCCCGTTGAACATCAAGTGGAATACGTTCGGAAAAATTATTGTTAGGAGAATCTCGCGTTACAATTTACAAACACGGAAAAATTAAATAAAAATTAATTGTATAGCACAATAAACATTGCGTTCATATTTTCACCTACTTTTAGTAACTATATTAAGATATATTTATTATTTTTATCATAAAATACGTGATCTAAATAAAACCGTAACTTACCGATAAATATTTATTTGTGTTTCTGAACGTTACGGCAGAGAATTTCAAGCCAGCCACAGACAAACTAGCCAGCGTGAAGTCGGTCAGAATTACCGATGTCATAATACGAAATATATCCAGCCAGTGAAATGAATTGCCTGGAACTTGCCTGGTTTTTTAAAAGTTCGTAATAGGCCCCCTGGACTATTCTTCGACCTGTCGCAAGCCTTCGACTTTGTGGCACATGATATCTTATTAAGGAAATTAGAAATAAGTGGAATAAGAGGTTTAGCACTGCAATGGATCGCGTCTTATTTAAGCAACCGAAAACAATATGTTGTTATTAATAAACAAAATAAAAATTTATTAACCTCGTATTCATCTGAATATAGAGTTAATAATTGCGGCGTCCCCTAGGGGAGTGTATTAGGACCTTTATTGTTTCTTTTATATATAAACGACTTTCCGCTAGTGACTAATCAAAAATGTGTATTATTTGCAGATGACATTTCGATTATTGTGACATCTAACAAACAGTACTAACAAAATCTGACCATGAGATGGACATAAATAATACTATTGATGACATTATAAAATGGTTACAGACATATAAGTTAAACATTAATTTAGATAAATCTAATTATATACAGTTTAATAATTCAAAACATATTAAATACAATTTCAAACTTAATATTGATAGGTTAAAAGAAGTTCCATAAACTAAATTCTTAGGAGTACTCATAGATCAAGATCTGAATTGGAAAGTACATCTGGATAATTTGTGCAGTAGGGATTAATAAGTTTGTCTATGCTCTCAGAAAAATAAAAAATATAATCAACAAAAAAACAGCAATTACAACATATCACGCCTATAAGGAATCCATTTTACGATACGGGCTTATTTTTTGGGGCAACAGCACGGATAGACACAGAGCATTTATTGCGCAAAAGAAATGCATCAGAGCCATTTGTGGCATTCGTCCTGTCGAGTCGTGTAAACTGTTCTTTAAAAAGCTAGGTATATTACCACTTCCGTCACTCTACATTTACGAAATCTGTAATTATGTTTATAAGGGATTGTTCAAAAAAGCTTATCATTTTTTTTATTTTTTTTTATTAAATTATAATATAGAGATGTTATTTAATTATAAACTCGCCAAACTTTTACGTTTGATGGCGAGTGAACTCTCGAAATAGAGATCCATGCAGACTTGCATAGCAGGATAGTTCTAAATCAGCCAATTATGCGAAAAGTTTCCTAGTCATGTGTGTACGCAATTATAACAAAATTCCAAAAGAAAAAAAAATGTTATGTAATATTAATTCAATTAGAAACAGATTATTGAAATGGCTGAAAGAACATACGTTTTATGACATTAAAGATTGTTTAAACGATAAACTATAAATTCTGGACCTTTCATTTCGGACAATGCTCAGATAAAACTATTAAAATATTATTGTATTGACCTTATTTAATTTTCTGTGACATTCAACAACAATTAACTACTTAATAATTATTATTTTGCATGCAATTGATACATAACCTGTATAGCTAAACATGTGGACTGTAGATTAATACCCGACTGTAACAACCTTTACACCATGTTTAAGGCAACTAAAGAATTATCTAATCTTATCTTATCATAAAAATAATTTATTAAATCAACCAGTTTGATTTTGTCTAGAACACTCAGGTCCTGAACACTTACACCTTAGTTATATGATGCCGCTGCACTTTCCACAAAGACTTGGGGCACAGTGGGAGAACGAATAATGTGCGGAATTGTTACCGTACAATGAATGAAGCTTCTCATGTATTACGCGAGCCTAGTACTTTTGAAGTGAGAACCTCGAAGATGCACCTTGCATTTCGAGTTAACAAGGTACTATAACAAAAAACTCAAATAAAAAGAGATAATTTAACACAAAAAACAAATCACACTAACAGCACCCACCTTCGTGGCCGCAGTTCAGCAGATGTTCTCCGAGGTCGCAGCCGAACACGCGCTCCCTCAGTATGCCTTGCTGCTTCAGACTTCTTCGGGAAGGTCGAGAGAGTATGAAGCTTCGGAACAGGGAGATCAGCTTGCCGTGTTTGCGGAGAACTGGCTTGATTGGTGCTACGGCTACGGAGCTGTGGGGAGGAGATCAGATGATTAGTTTTATGTTTGTGATTAATATAAAAGAGAAAATACAAATAAAATAAGCTTCATGAAAGTAAAATTAAAATCTACATGTTTTCTCTCTAGAACAAGACTGAAAAAGTTAACATATTTATAGCTAAATCGAATTACTTGTTCATTTTTAAACGGATCAACATTTTATTGTAATATAATAAATATATGTTTATTTGCTCAATCCCTTTACAACTCCCTCGTCGGCTTCCAGTCTAGCCGGACGCAGCTGAATACAAGTATTTTACACTGGAGCGACTGCCTATTTGACCTCCACAACACTGGTTGTCAGACTTTCGGGCTTCTGACGACCCGTAACGACTCGCAGTGGTGCGGGAAGAAGCCCACGCGGAAGTTAGCTACACATTAGACTCAGCACTCACCCCACGATGGGCGGCGGGCGCCTCATGTGGCGCGGCACCTTGTCGCCGATGACGGCCACGCAGTGGTGCGGGAAGAAGCCCACGCGGAAGTTAGCTACACATTAGACTCAGCACTCACCCCACGATGGGCGGCGGGCGCGTCATGTGGCGCGGCACCTTGTCGCCGATGACGGCCACGCAGTGGTGCGGGAAGAAGCCCACGCGGAAGTTAGCTACACATTAGACTCAGCACTCACCCCACGATGGGCGGCGGGCGCGTCATGTGGCGCGGCACCTTGTCGCCGATGACGGCCACGCAGTGGTGCGGGAAGAAGCCCACGCGGAAGTTAGCTACACATTAGACTCAGCACTCACCCCACGATGGGCGGCGGGCGCGTCATGTGGCGCGGCACCTTGTCGCCGATGACGGCCACGCAGTGGTGCGGGAAGAAGCCCACGCGGAAGTTAGCTACACATTAGACTCAGCACTCACCCCACGATGGGCGGCGGGCGCGTCATGTGGCGCGGCACCTTGTCGCCGATGACGGCCACGCAGTGGTGCGGGAAGAAGCCCACGCGGAAGTTAGCTACACATTAGACTCAGCACTCACCCCACGATGGGCGGCGGGCGCGTCATGTGGCGCGGCACCTTGTCGCCGATGACGGCCACGCAGTGGTGCGGGAAGAAGCCCACGCGGAAGTTAGCTACACATTAGACTCAGCACTCACCCCACGATGGGCGGCGGGCGCGTCATGTGGCGCGGCACCTTGTCGCCGATGACGGCCACGCAGTGGTGCGGGAAGAAGCCCACGCGGAAGTTAGCTACACATTAGACTCAGCACTCACCCCACGATGGGCGGCGGGCGCGTCATGTGGCGCGGCACCTTGTCGCCGATGACGGCCACGCAGTGGTGCGGAAAGAAGCCCACGCGGAAGTTAGCTACACATTAGACTCAGCACTCACCCCACGATGGGCGGCGGGCGCGTCATGTGGCGCGGCACCTTGTCGCCGATGACGGCCACGCAGTGGTGCGGAAAGAAGCCCACGCGGAAGTTAGCTACACATTAGACTCAGCACTCACCCCACGATGGGCGGCGGGCGCGTCATGTGGCGCGGCACCTTGTCGCCGATGACGGCCACGCAGTGGTGCGGAAAGAAGCCCACGCGGAAGTTAGCTACACATTAGACTCAGCACTCACCCCACGATGGGCGGCGGCCGCGTCATGTGGCGCGGCACCTTGTCGCCGATGACGGCCACGCAGTGGTGCGGGAAGAAGCCCACGCAGAAGTTAGCTACACATCAGACTCAGCACTCACCCCACGATGGGCGGCGGGCGCGTCATGTGGCGCGGCACCTTGTCGCCGATGACGGCCACGCAGTGGTGCGGGAAGAAGCCCACGCGGAAGTTAGCTACACATTAGACTCAGCACTCACCCCACGATGGGCGGCGGGCGCGTCATGTGGCGCGGCACCTTGTCGCCGATGACGGCCACGCAGTGGTGCGGGAAGAAGCCCACGCGGAAGTTAGCTACACATTAGACTCAGCACTCACCCCACGATGGGCGGCGGGCGCGTCATGTGGCGCGGCACCTTGTCGCCGATGACGGCCACGCAGTGGTGCGGGAAGAAGCCCACGCGGAAGTTAGCTACACATTAGACTCAGCACTCACCCCACGATGGGCGGCGGGCGCGTCATGTGGCGCGGCACCTTGTCGCCGATGACGGCCACGCAGTGGTGCGGGAAGAAGCCCACGCGGAAGTTAGCTACACATTAGACTCAGCACTCACCCCACGATGGGCGGCGGGCGCGTCATGTGGCGCGGCACCTTGTCGCCGATGACGGCCACGCAGTGGTGCGGGAAGAAGCCCACGCGGAAGTTAGCTACACATTAGACTCAGCACTCACCCCACGATGGGCGGCGGGCGCGTCATGTGGCGCGGCACCTTGTCGCCGATGACGGCCACGCAGTGGTGCGGGAAGAAGCCCACGCGGAAGTTAGCTACACATTAGACTCAGCACTCACCCCACGATGGGCGGCGGGCGCGTCATGTGGCGCGGCACCTTGTCGCCGATGACGGCCACGCAGTGGTGCGGGAAGAAGCCCACGCGGAAGTTAGCTACACATTAGACTCAGCACTCACCCCACGATGGGCGGCGGGCGCGTCATGTGGCGCGGCACCTTGTCGCCGATGACGGCCACGCAGTGGTGCGGGAAGAAGCCCACGCGGAAGTTAGCTACACATTAGACTCAGCACTCACCCCACGATGGGCGGCGGGTGCGTCATGTGGCGCGGCACCTTGTCGCCGATGACGGCCACGCAGTGGTGCGGGAAGAAGCCCACGCGGAAGTTAGCTACACATTAGACTCAGCACTCACCCCACGATGGGCGGCGGGCGCGTCATGTGGCGCGGCACCTTGTCGCCGATGACGGCCACGCAGTGGTGCGGGAAGAAGCCCACGCGGAAGTTAGCTACACATTAGACTCAGCACTCACCCCACGATGGGCGGCGGGCGCGTCATGTGGCGCGGCACCTTGTCGCCGATGACGGTCACGCAGTGGTGCGGGAAGAAGCCCACGCGGAAGTTAGCTACACATTAGACTCAGCACTCACCCCACGATGGGCGGCGGGCGCCTCATGTGGCGCGGCACCTTGTCGCCGATGACGGCCACGCAGTGGTGCGGGAAGAAGCCCACGCGGAAGTTAGCTACACATTAGACTCAGCACTCACCCCACGATGGGCGGCGGGCGCGTCATGTGGCGCGGCACCTTGTCGCCGATGACGGCCACGCAGTGGTGCGGGAAGAAGCCCACGCGGAAGTTAGCTACACATTAGACTCAGCACTCACCCCACGATGGGCGGCGGGCGCGTCATGTGGCGCGGCACCTTGTCGCCGATGACGGCCACGCAGTGGTGCGGGAAGAAGCCCACGCGGAAGTTAGCTACACATTAGACTCAGCACTCACCCCACGATGGGCGGCGGGCGCGTCATGTGGCGCGGCACCTTGTCGCCGATGACGGCCACGCAGTGGTGCGGGAAGAAGCCCACGCGGAAGTTAGCTACACATTAGACTCAGCACTCACCCCACGATGGGCGGCGGGCGCGTCATGTGGCGCGGCACCTTGTCGCCGATGACGGCCACGCAGTGGTGCGGGAAGAAGCCCACGCGGAAGTTAGCTACACATTAGACTCAGCACTCACCCCACGATGGGCGGCGGGCGCGTCATGTGGCGCGGCACCTTGTCGCCGATGACGGCCACGCAGTGGTGCGGGAAGAAGCCCACGCGGAAGTTAGCTACACATTAGACTCAGCACTCACCCCACGATGGGCGGCGGGCGCGTCATGTGGCGCGGCACCTTGTCGCCGATGACGGCCACGCAGTGGTGCGGGAAGAAGCCCACGCGGAAGTTAGCTACACATTAGACTCAGCACTCACCCCACGATGGGCGGCGGGCGCGTCATGTGGCGCGGCACCTTGTCGCCGATGACGGCCACGCAGTGGTGCGGGAAGAAGCCCACGCGGAAGTTAGCTACACATTAGACTCAGCACTCACCCCACGATGGGCGGCGGGCGCGTCATGTGGCGCGGCACCTTGTCGCCGATGACGGCCACGCAGTGGTGCGGGAAGAAGCCCACGCGGAAGTTAGCTACACATTAGACTCAGCACTCACCCC
Organism: Xanthia togata; assembly: GCA_963853775.1. Classification (NCBI taxonomy): domain Eukaryota; kingdom Metazoa; phylum Arthropoda; class Insecta; order Lepidoptera; family Noctuidae; genus Xanthia; species Xanthia togata. The sequence goes on along the minus strand of OY970817.1, from coordinate 2,996,491 downwards.
ACGATGGGCGGCGGGCGCGTCATGTGGCGCGGCACCTTGTCGCCGATGACGGCCACGCAGTGGTGCGGGAAGAAGCCCACGCGGAAGTTAGCTACACATTAGACTCAGCACTCACCCCACGATGGGCGGCGGGCGCGTCATGTGGCGCGGCACCTTGTCGCCGATGACGGCCACGCAGTGGTGCGGGAAGAAGCCCACGCGGAAGTTAGCTACACATTAGACTCAGCACTCACCCCACGATGGGCGGCGGGCGCGTCATGTGGCGCGGCACCTTGTCGCCGATGACGGCCACGCAGTGGTGCGGGAAGAAGCCCACGCGGAAGTTAGCTACACATTAGACTCAGCACTCACCCCACGATGGGCGGCGGGCGCGTCATGTGGCGCGGCACCTTGTCGCCGATGACGGCCACGCAGTGGTGCGGGAAGAAGCCCACGCGGAAGTTAGCTACACATTAGACTCAGCACTCACCCCACGATGGGCGGCGGGCGCGTCATGTGGCGCGGCACCTTGTCGCCGATGACGGCCACGCAGTGGTGCGGGAAGAAGCCCACGCGGAAGCCGCGCTTGCCGCGCCACCACAGCGACTCCGCCGGACCTGGCAGAGCTTGGCGCCGTTAATATACATCGTATGGTACATTAGTATATTCACAAACATTCAAATAAATAAATCATAAGTTTATTGTACTGACGCCAGCACGTCAACCTAAAACAATCTGTCAAATTTCTTTAATAGATTTTCAACTTTATGACTATAGTATAAGGTTCAAAGTTGATTGGGAAAATTTGACAGTTTCTGGTAGATTGATGTGCTAGCGTCTGTACAAAGAAAAACACATACCGTCTTATTACAAAAAACTAAATAAACCTGGCTTTAAACCTGTCCTATCAAGTCCAGGCTTATCTGCAGAACAATAGTCTAAAGGAGATTGCCACGGAGCAGGTCCCTTTTGTGGTATCGAGTGCCTGATTTTAATAATAACCAAAAAATATAACTATTTTTTTTGTGTACAGGGTATTTTTTATACAATTTATTTCATCCTGGGAATAAAGATAAAGTTAATTAATAGTTAAACATTACGTCGACATCCGTTTGATTCAATGTAGTCTGTGGTTTGATTGGCATACAAAAAAAAGTTGCCAGGTATCAAAGAATTTAATAACTAAAGCTATCTTTTAAATTAATTAAAACGATATTAAAATAATAAAAAAAACTATTATTTTTTATTTAATTATATATAACGTATGGGCAGTTTACATCTCAATTAGATCTCAACATTTGACAACTTCAACGCTACTGTGTTAGTATTTTGTTTTAGGACGATGAGATAGAATGATGTTATCCCTGTCCTTTTATACGTATTATTGTACCATATACAACGTGGATCTGGACTTACGACATTAAATTAAAACAAGCACAGTACTAGTCCATAGAAACATTTTAAAAGACGAAGATTAGTAGTTAATGGAAAATTGAAAAATTGCAATTTTCAAACAAAATAAATAGCAGAATCAACTGCATAAAAAGTAAACACGCTTTATCTACGAAAAGTCACTAACCTGTTGCGCGGCCCGATGCGGGTCGCGGCGGGGGGCGGCGCCTGCGCTGCGGTGCGGGGCGTAGGTGGACGTGGGTAGGTAGTTTAGTCGGAGAACAACAAATTAGCGGCATAAACTCACTAAGTTGCGCGTTGTTAATTAAAAGATCACTGATTGATTATTTAATCACATAATAACACATCACAATCAGAATTTACATCAATAGTCAAATTTTTAAATTTTCAAGGTTTCCACCGTTGTTCATTATGCACAAGCGACATCGATACCTAATTAACTAATATTAAACTAACACTGAACAATAAGTCACACTAAATCGTCTTAATCACAAATAACAACTAAATTTTTTCACAAAATCACAACAATGCGCGCGCGGCTCGTCTCGTGATAAAAAAAGTAGCCGTGTGCGCGCTCCTCAAAGGGCGCCGCCTGACTGGACCGAGTCCCGAGACTTTTTGCCGAAAAAATTCCGCTCACACACACACTCGCAATTGTCTATGCACCACTAATGCATAATTTGCGTAAGTAATATTTCTTTTTCTTTCTAATTGTAGTATTATTTTGTGGGACTGGGCGGGGCGCGTCAGAGTGGAATCGTATGACAACTTTCTCTGTCTCTCAAGCATATTGAGACGTAGAGGATAGAATCGTACGTTTTGCACAGGTTCTTGACCTTACAATGTTTACCTATTATTACGGACTCAGATCTACATCATGTTGAAAAATAAGAAAATGGAAAATAATTTCCTGTGGCTAAAGTATTCATTGGATTTGATTGATTTTTTGTATACGGGTAAAGAACATGACACTCTTTACGTGGTTTTAAGAAATGTCAAGCGTCCTGCTCCACGTAGTATATCTGAAATGAACAACAATACGTGTACGCCAAATATGAGTTCATGTAAAGTATTCTTGTATTCTTGATGATATGTTAAAATTAGCAGTTATTTTTAGCAACTGTTAAATTTAATCACAGACAGATTGTTAACGTAATTTATTCTCATTTCCTTCATACTTTTCACAGGCTTAGGACTGTCAACTTTTCCTGTTGGCGTATACACAATATACAAACAGTCAAACAAATGGAATTTTCACTCACAACACTATCTACCACAAACAAACCCGCGTAAACCTTCGTAACGAAGATTAGTCTTATTTAACACTAGTTAAATGTAACAATTCCGAATTCAGCAGTTAGCACTTAGCAGTTAAAATCAACTTGCTAAAACTTATCAATCTAACTGTGACTGAATCTGCAGGACCATTATTGCTTTGTTGTGAGTTGTGACTGCTATATTTAACAGCTATCCCAGAACTTATTTAGCAGGTGTTGACACTAATAAAAATTAGCAGTGTTAATATAGCAGCTTATTAATTTTAGACCCATCCCTAATAGAGATACTTACGTATGTTCTGTGGTTCGTTACGTGCGTCATTGCTTTGTTTAGATACTTTGAGTTTTGAATTCCGTAATCTTTTACTTAGTTATTATTTACGATACGTGCTTTTTCTGCTACTACCGAGTTGAACTATTAAGTTCCTGGAGTGCATTACGTTTTGTGAGATATTTGACTCCTAATAGTGCTGTTCTTTGTGAGATATTTGACTCTTAGTGCTACAACAGAAAAACAATTATATCTCTTGAACCAGGGTGAATAAATGAAAAATGGTTTCTGATTATGAAAATACTATGTTTTTACTATTATTTAAAATAAAAATCTTCAGGGCACAACAATTTTCCAGTGGGACCCAACTTTCCTTACAAATCGGGCAATCTCCTTTGTCCGTATTACAAAACTTAAAAAAACCGTGGTCTCTTAGTACCGTTATTTGAACCGTTGTCTTTATATCAACCATAGATTAATACAACTTTTAGTTAATATAAGCTAATGATTATTAAGTGTTAAAAATATTGAGATTGTTATTTTGTATGGAACATTAGTTATTTCGTCGACTGCAGTTTTGAGTAGGTTTAAATTCAAAGCATTTAATTCAAGTAACAACATAGACTCATAATAACATAGACATACTATTTACAAATAAAATAAAATTAAAATCAAAATTAAAACTAAGCACATTACTTAATGTCGTATTAATTACTAAAAAATACATCTTAGTACAAAATTCTCGCGCGATATATGAAACCATAACATTAAACAAAACCATCGCAAGTTGAACAAAGTTCATTTAGCTTTGGAATTTTTAAGTTATCAAAGTCTCTAATAGAACAATTGTCTCTTTGTTGATAGTATTGCCTTCTTTAGTAATTTTAATATTATATTGTGATGTACCAACTAAAGAAAAAACGATCTGAGAATTGGAGTACCGAGGAAAGTAAGTAATCATAAATTAGGTACTTCGATGAACTTGAAATCCGTCTTTAATTGATTGATTTTAAGCTAACCCAATTTTTTTTATGTTTTAAAGGATATACTACGCGAGATGATTGCACAATCATGCCACATAAATCCTCAATATCAATGAAATCGACCATGTTAATATCCATTTTCAGGTAAAAATAACACAACACAATGAAAAAGATGCTTAAACTTAAAAGAGAAACTTTGACAGATACGATTTAGACCACTGTTTGATCGTTTAAACTAGGAGCCGCCGAGGTTTAAGGTTAGACCATGAAATGGTCTATGGTTTTTCGAAAAACCATGTTTTGTAATATAATTTTTGTATAAACAGTAGTTTATAAAGGTTTAAACCTGGGTTTTTAGTTAAACCGCTTTTTGTAATAAGACGGATAAGGTTTAGTTATACACTAAACATAAACAAAAAAAAAACAAAAGGACATCAACGCCTCTACCGGTGGATAATCTATTTTACGATATGATCACTAATGTTTGGCCACATCCTGAAGTAGTCGTGCGTTTTAACTGTTCGTATCGTTAAACGTTGAGTATTCAATGATCTGGCCAGGCCACTTCATCATGTGACCAGTGCTCGATGTTCATTTCATGAAATGATCAATTTTAAGATCTGGCTATGACGGATACATAACATAACATCACACTTTGTTTCCCTAAAAGCTTAGGCAGTGTAGCTGTAGGTACTCCCACATTTCGCCAGTTATGTTTAAGTCCCATGTAATAAGGGGCAAGCCTATTGCCATCAACCGGGTACAAATCCAGACACCGGGCTCTAAGACATTGTCCATAAATTTAAAATCCAAATAACTAATCTAATCTACAACTACTACATTGATAAAGTAATACTTACCAGGCATATCGATGATCGATATCATGTCACCCACTTCGAAACTAATTTCGTCCCGTGCCTGAAAAGTAGAAAAAGTCAAATAATATTTAAAAATCCAGTTACAGTAAAATCAAAAAAAAAAATATCTGAAATCCAGCCTTTTTATTGAGAGTTAAAAAAAAGGTTTTATTAAAATCCTGCATCAAATCAATCTGCCCTGCCTTTTCCCAATTATGTTAGGGTCGGCTTCCAGTCTAACCGGATGCAGCTGACTACCAGTATTTTACATGGAGCGACTGTCTATCTGATCTCCAGAACCCAGTAACTGGGTAATACGATACCCCTTGGTAAGACTGGCTGTCAAACTTTCGGGCTTTGGACGATCCGTAACGACTGTCAAAGATCCACGAATGACAACCGGGACCAAACGGCTTAACGTGCTTTCCAAGGCACGGAGTCAAGTCTTACTTAGCCACGAGCTCCGTCAGAAAATTCATTAAAACAGAACAACTATTCGAAGTTTCAAATTGACATAACTCTTAATCTTAACCCATTAAAAATGTAGAAGTTAGATTGAAGTGTTAGCTTGTAAGAAACCATCTTAGCAGACCAACAAATTAAAACAAATAATTGATTATAAGCAATCTTCGTTGTTATAGTTCGATTCAAACTTAATGGCGGCTCGGAAGTTAGTTACTCGCTGCGCAGTACCCCACCCCTCACCCCCGCTGACCCATAAACACGTTACTGCGCAGCGACTCGCCTCATGTTCCGAGCCGCCATTAAGTTTGAATCGAGCTGTACCTGTGACACGTATTTCCTGACGGAATAAGCAGCTGCTACAGCCGGCGTGTTGATAGATGACGAGTCTTCATTCGCCACCAGCAGCTTATGACCTGACGGAGAAAAAAGTAAGGTTTTAGAATATGTCTCTGACTATCGGGCGTTTTTGGGGGACTGTCTTATGTAATTTTGACGTTCGAAAAGTGCTGATTCTCAGCCTAGTTTGAATTAATGACTTTTGAACATTGATTTATTAAAAAAAACCTAGATGCAGTCTCGAACAAAAGTAACACTCAAAACTGTCTCCAACTATACATAAATAGTTCTGGTCATGATATAAACATACTTTTTTGTAAATTCAACCTTACGCGCATGTTTTAAAGTTGTTTTTACAAAGCAATGTTTATAAAGCAATCAAAATGTATGACCTAAATTTGCCGGTAGAACAAGGCATGAAGTGGAGTCGAATATATTTTTATACTTTTAATTTTTAATACATTGACTTAGTACCTATTTTAAGTTTTTAAAATTTATATAAATGTGTGTTCCAAACACATGTACTTATAATTTTATAATAATAGGTATTTTTTAAATGAGCGCACAATTTTATATGTTGCGCTCTTTTTTGCGGACGTTTTTGAGACGCTGAGTGTGATTTTTTAATATATCAATGCTTTTAATAGTTTTTTTTTATTGAGAGCTTTATAGCATACTTGGTCCACTGAGTATAGTCACATGGGCCAACATGGCCCACTATATGCATGGTCACATGGGCAAGCATGGGCCACTGTGCATACAGTAACATGAGTTAATATGGGCCATTATTTATAACGTCACATGGATCAACATAGACACTGTTTTTAAAAGTACATGTTAAAAGTTCAAAATAAATTTTTTCCTTACCTTTGTTGTCCATTTGAAGCCAGTTGAGCACGGGTCCGCAGTTGATAGAGTCGTCGGCTATGATGGACAGATGGTGCACATAGTCAGATATTAGACGCTGGTATTCAGATTCGGAGCGGTTGAGAGCTGGTGAGATCTTCTCGCGGAGATTCGGTAAGCCTGAGACCTTGCGGTCGTATATACATCTGGAAAGTTAACGAAATGGATATTAGGGATTTATCATGGTGTATTCAAAGACTTGAAACTCTACCGCCTTACTGGTTAGCTCATGACCACCCGGTGACCACTGAAAATTGGCGATGTGCTGTGGGTCCACATAGCACACAGCATCACGCTGAGGAGAAGCACAAGTGGCACAACAATGACGTACAGCTGCCGACTATCAATTTATTTATTTGCTACACACTTTAACACTATAAAACTGATTTACATCCGAAAGACGTCCTCGTAATATAAGGTCCAGTTGAAAACAACGTCAGACACTAGTTGTCTGGTATGTATGCTGAACTGGGCCTATTTGGCGCAGCCGTGAAGCACACAATAATATTTTAAGTTATTTATTTCTGTTTTTGTGTGCCTTAACCTGAGTCAAATAAATGTATTTTCTTCCTTTTCGTTATTTCTGTTTTATGCGCGTGATTTCATAAGTACTTAAACTACATTTGAAATAAGATGAGACATTTAACTAACCCTTTTTACGGTCCGTTCAACCGATTTTGATTTCTATTGCGTTAGTGGTATGACAAATGGCAGCTGCAGCAAACAGTTGGTATTGTAACCACTTTTTTGTTTTAATGCCATCCTTATGCCTACGGAATAGAAGCCAAAATCGGTTGAACGGACTTTAAAAAAAGGTTTGTTTAAATGTCTAACCTTATTTCAAATGGAGTATAGATCTATTTTGTTTTTCTGATTACTCTTGTCTTTTTGCATACACTTGTTTCAGTGACAAATAAACCTATTTTTCTTTCGCCTTCTTTCTAATTTTGGCCAGCAAGGAATCCAAGGGAATCCTGGGCTGGCGTCAGCCACTAAGTAGAGGGCTGGGCCAACATGGGCCACTGAGTAAAAGGAGGAGTTCAGCCAGGGTGAAAACTATGTATAGGTAATAGAAGTTTGGCCAGCGTGGGCCACTGCGTAGAGGAACTCCTGGGCCACCACGAGCCAATAGATTTGGTCATTGTGATGGGACTTTCCCTTCATCATCATCATTTCAGTCGGAAGACGTCCACTGCTGGACGTCTTTCGAACACTTCTCACATATCACTTTTACACCCCTTACTTCATACTCGTTGGTTTAGTGGTCGCAAGCGCTACTGCTGAGCATGCGGTCCGAGGTTATATACTGGGTCTGGCAAAGTGTTATTGGGTTTTCATCAGGAATTTCTCAGTGGGAGCCCAGTCTGGATTTGTGCCCGGTTGATGGCAAGTCCCATGTAATAGGGGCCCCTATTACATGGGACTTAAACGGTACAACTCTACCAAACCCTTCGGGGATTACAGGCGTGATGTTAAAGAACCCTGTAAGAATTTGCACTTCTCTCGCATCTCAACGCAGAGACAACGCGCGTTCGGTGCTTGGCGTGGCAACACGACGCGTCCGGGTTCGCAACAAGTCAATCGTCATCCTGAGGATGCCTCAGTGAGAGGTGAAACACGTGTCGATATCTTACAGGGTTCTTTATGACTCTTTAAGAACAGTTAAGCGGATTAGGTTACTTAATATACGTCGTCTATTGTATTTTATTTCATACCAATGCAAGAAAATAACTCCTCACCTGTGCAACATATCGTCGAGTTGCAGCAGATTATCCCGGTTCCTTGTTAACGTCCACTCGCGCACGTCACTCGCTTCCGTCCAACTGCCACTTAACGCCCGACCCTCGCCACTCTCCTCGCACGACGAGTTCACGTGTGAACGGACCTTGAGGCATATCCAACCTGAAAAGATTAAAGAAATTCAATGAAATTGTTTATTCTGTCTGTAAATGGGATATTGGAATCACTTTTACATGTCATCTTAAGAAAAATATTAAAAATTAGCAAGATGAGTTCGGCGTTTCCTAACTGACTACTCTGAGAAGAAAGGCCGAAACAAACTCAGATGTCACAGTCTCTTTTAAAGTCCAGACATAATCTTGGTCAGGTCATATGAGGACCATGTGTCTGAAATGGTCTTTTGAGAAAAGAACCACACAGATTTGAGTGGACCTGTCCTGTCTGTGCAAGCATTTGTCAGTAATCGTGGAGCTCAACTCAGATGCTATGTAAAGCACTTGTAAACCACTGTGCTGTGTTATTTCTGATGTGTAACATCTATCCTCTCGCTATCCTACAATCTGTGGGAATGATTTCGTGAAAAGGGACGGAAGTGTAACAAGAACCCGGGGAAACGCACGCTGGTTTGACCAATGAGTGCGCGTGGTGTTAGCGTTGGCCGTCCGATGGTACCAACCCATTTTAAGAGAGGTTGGTACTGTCAACCAAGATGTCAGATGTTACACATCATATGAGACTGTTATGAGGCTCGTTTTTTTTACCGGTACACTACATAACACTACTAAAAATTACATAGCAGTGATAGCCTAGTGTTGTGACTGTCGGACTGCCAAGTCTAAGGTCTCGATTTCGTACCTCTGACTTTTCTGGTTCATGTGCGTATTGTATAATATTATCACTTGCTTCAAAAACGGTGAAGGAAAACATCGTGTGGAAAGAGGCATGCCTGAGAGATATTTCTCGACGGCATGTGAAACCAAGTCAGAGGCCCATGGGCGGCTTTAAAACGAAAAAAAAAGTAAAAACGAAAAAAAAATACCTATGTTTATCTTCAGTTTTGCTAGAGTCACGTAGCTAGGCCATGTGCCAGCATGGGCCACTGTCTATAGGCAGACGTGGGCCAGCATGGGCCACAATGTAAAAGGCTTTTTTTCAACCAATATTTATTTTATTTATTTACTATTACCACTTACAATTGTTTTTACAGGTCGAAACCCAATACAACAATGTAGTCACAATTTCCACACTCAGAGACGTCATCCAAAAACCGATTAGACACGATCACCAACAAAATAAAGTGTTTTTAAACTGTCCTATTTTGACTGACAGGGTCCAAATTTTATATCTGTCGATTAACGTGAATGATCAATTAACAAGTTTCAAGTAACAACTCAAGGGAAGGCACTAGTTATACAGAGGACAATGTGTTAGTGTCACCCTCTGGAATTCCGCCAATGAGCATGTAAAGATATCCACTTGCAGAGAGACGCTGTTGAATATCTTTATTGCCCGCCCCACTGGTGCAAACTTTAACAAGTTTGTACGGGCCACCGGGACTTTAAAAGGTATTAACAATATTAACCACTATAATTACCTTCTGTCTCACCTTCGTCCATAGAGTCCTGGCACTTTTCCTCGCATCGTACAGTCTCTATGCTCAGTCCGCCGAGCGATACTCGTTCGTAGTGGAAATGAGCGCATTCTTCGAGTTTAGGGAACCGGCAGGATGGTACCGGCGGCACGGGCTGGAAGCATATGAACTGCATATTTACATTAGGTAGCCGTTCTTTGCACAATAAAATGGTGTTTATTATAACAAAGACCTTTTCATTTGTTGGGTTGGAAATTATTAAATAACTTCTCACGCTCTGGGCGGAGCGAGAGAGCGTGTCAGACTCTTGCCGACTAAAACCTACCGGTGTTCCTTCACTTGCCTGTACGTTGCCAGGGGCCACGGTATCCCTTTCGGACTGCCCGCAACTAAGAAGACTTGAGACAATGCTTCAGCATGGCCGCAGTAACAGTCCAGGGTTAAACAAGGCAAAGCCTTGAATTTATTCTGCTGTTGAATTTCGTACATACTCTTATTTTATCTAGCATGGTTGTGTATAAATTTTTAGGTTAGAACTATGAACAACCGCGCGCGAGCCGAGCGAGTGCTACTTCCAAGTTGGTCGCATTTTATTTGGCAATTTTTACTACACCTTAAACTATGGATACCCTACATTAGTGTTATGTCGAAACGTCGACTGGTATATCATTAAACGTTGACGTTTAAGGGATTGGTCAATTTTAGCTGGCCATTTCATGAAACACAACCATTTCATGAAACGGTCAAACCCTTCATAAAATGACCAATTCTGAGATCTCATTATGTTCCGCTATTTCTGTACCAATAGGTATGTTATATAAACTAAATATAGGAAGAGATTGTGAAGTAGAATAGGCCCTTATGAAAACTGTTCTCATATCACAACTTTTGTGTAATGTAATTATCGTTAACACGTCAACATTTTATACACCTTGCATCGTCACCCATTTTATTATTATCTCAGACCCAGTAAAGTATACTAGCGAAACTTATACGATCGCAAACTATTTATTTCTTTACACGGGCCTAATAAGAAGCGGGAGAGCAGTGGTAGGCTAGTGGTAATGGCCGCGACCTCCGAGTATATAAACCAAAATTTAAAACTTCAAGAAATTTAAATTGAATTATGAGATTTTTATTATTATTCTTATTAGTTATTATTTAAATTGGTTGATATTATTGTTATCCACTGTTTTATTACTTCTTATATTTAGAATTCCATTTTTGTGATTATTATTGCGACACATGAATTACCAAAAATTATTGAATAACTTAAATTGTAATTTCCTTTTTGGCTGTATATATTATGTAAAACCATAATTGCTGCATCTTGTGTTAGCCTCTAAGTAATTGTTGAACTTATAAACGTACTATTAAGGAATTTATTTTAAATGTATTGTGTAAACAATTGTTAGCTAACCTAAATAAATAGTTCTAGGTCGTAGATTCGAACCCAGACACGCACTTTACTTTGTCTAAATTATTTCTTCACCACTGAGGCCCTAGTGCTTGACGTTACGCATCGACCGCGTTCGGCGCTCCGATTGGCAGCCGGCCGGCCTTCACCAGTGAAGGGCCAATCGGAGCGCCCAACGCGGTCGATGCGTAAAGTCGAGATGGCTAAAAGAAATTCACACTATGGCCTCTGCTCTCAAAACGGTGAGAGAAAACATCGTGAGGAAACCGGCATGTCCTAGAACCAAAAATTCGAAGACGTGTGACATCTACCAACCCGCACTGGGCCCGCGGGATGGATTACGGCCCACTCCCTCTCACAGAGGAGGCCTGTGGCAAAGCAGTGGGGACATTATAGGCTGATGATTCAATAATAAGACTGACATTCAAAAGCCTCTGAGGAGCTAATATGGTGAGAAAGTCTTACCGTATCATCGACATCGTATGTGGCTGACGCAGAGGGCGCTGATTGGCTCATAGCCGAGCCCTGTGACGTCACAGGGGTTACCGTCAGCGCCGTCAGGGATATGGAACCTGGAATTAAAAAAAAAACGGTTGTTTAAAAAGAAACATGTTTTTTATAAACCCTTCTTCATTCGGTTTTTAGTTTTACTAATTGACAAAAAATCAAGATTTCTTTATTAAACAGTAAGATAATTAATGAAAGGCATTCCCGTTAACCCGCAATAGTACAGCGCCAAAAGAGCGACAAAAAATTAAGTTCATCTTATCACACTAATATTATAAAGGCGAAAGTTTGTGAGTGTGTATGTTTGTCTCTTCTTCACGCTAAAACTACTGAACGGATTTGGATAAAATTTGGCACACAGATAGTTTATAACCTGGATTAACACATAGGATACTTTTTATCCCGATATTCCCACGGGACCGAAACTTATGCGGGTGAAACCGTGGGACGCAGCTAGTAATAGATTAATGCAGATGGGACACTAAATTATTTAAATAAAAAGTGACTTGCTACGACACAATAAACTGCAATTCAGGTCGCACAGCGCTAATCACCTACAGTTTTATTCATCTAGAATTGCCTCTCTTTCTGTCGCGTGACTATTAGATCATCTACGTTACACTCACTGAATTGGCCCGACAAGACGGACCCGCCGCGTACTTGTAGCTTGATACAAAAACTGCGGAGTTTCCCATCTGTATTCGTCTGTGTTGATACATAAAACAGTACACGCGCACTGTCGCACTTGTATTTCCACGTTGAAAGATAAGTGCGCGTGTATTTTATTTACGTATCAATTTAATATTTTATGTGATTATTTTATGAAGTATCTATACAGGGTGGAAGGTACATCGACGCGAAAACTGATACCATGGATTCAGTAGATGATTCTGAACCCCCCTTGAAATTCTTTAGGTTATTTAAAAAAAAATCTGCTGTTCCATACATTTTGACCGCGTAGGTATTGAACTTTTCTATGAAACAGCTGTTTTTTTTTTTAAATTACCGTCGAAAAATTTCAATGAAGGGGGGTTCAGCATCATGTACTGAATCCATGGTATCAGTTTTCGCGTCGATGTACCTTCCACATCCTGTATAAAAAAACCTTTTTCTTTTTTGCAATTTATATAAGACGCCTTACTATTTCGGGTTCACGGGAACGCCTTTCGTTATTTAACATACTGTATGTGTATGTATATAATAAGTTTAATATAAATGTATTTTACACATAAAACTTCAGGAATAAATTCTCTAAATGATGGTGCAGTGATAGTCTAGTGGTGTGACCGTCAGACTGCCAAGTCATAGGTCTCGAGTTCGAACCCAAGACACACAACTCTGACTTTTCGGATTCATGTGCGAATTGAATAATTATCGCTTGCTTCAAAAACGGTGAAGTAAATCGTGATAAAACCATGCCTGAGAGATATTTCTTGACGGCATGTGAAGCCAAGTCAGAGGCCCATGGGCGGCTTTAAAATTCAAACACCAAGTTAGTCACTGGTGAAAACAGCATAAAAATCCGTTGGGTAACAACAATCTGCCTATAATTTTCCCAACTATGTTGGGGTCGGCTTCCAGTCTAACCGGATGCAGCTGACTACCAGAATTTTACATGGAGCGACTGCCTATCTGACCTCCAGAATCCAGTAACTGGCTAAAACAATACCCCTTGGTAAGACTGGTTGTCAGTCCTTCGGGCTTCTGACGACCCGTAACGACTGTCAAAGATCCACAAATGACAGCCGGGACCACCTTATCGTGCTTTGCGAGGCACGGAGGAGTCTCGGTATGTAAAGACGGTGACCCACCCACGGACCAGCCCCGGCAAGCGTAGCTTAACCTGATGGATCGACCCGTGTGGCTGTTATTACTTAGCCACGAGCTCGTAATTTTGTGTATCAATGCGGTCACTTAAACAGTCACGAAAATAACTTTTGTTTTATCATAATGTATGTATAGATGACAATCAGTAATCGTGTACTGTACGTGTACTAATATGTACTAAGCCAAGTCAATTAAGGTATTTTTTTTTGTAAATACTAACCTCTTATTAATAAACATGGAGAAAAGTTACAGCACCACCATCTTCAGATAAACCATTTGATCGAGGTTTAAATTTGGCAAAACAATTTCTAAGAAAACTCCACGGTGGAACAGTTACCGGTGTCGCGTCACGCCAGTCTGCAAGCTAGGTTATCTTTACTTTTTTTGCCTGCTCTTGAAATTGATCTTGCCTGATGGAAAGCGATGGGTGAGGGCTGTGATGGAACGGGCGTGCTCAGTTGATGCCTGTTCAGTCTTGCTTTGAAGGCAATCGGGTTAAATGTGGAAGGGAACACAGACGCTGGCAAAGAGTTCCACACTTTGGCTTTCCGCTAAATAAATGTGGAGAAGCGCTGAGTACGACTCGACGGGGTATCAACCAAGTGCGGATGGTAGTTCGGTAATAAAAGCGCGATGGTGGGATCAGGTCGTGGACGTAACTCCGCATTTAATATTAAATAAGGATGTTAAGACTAAGAAGAATATAAACTGAACTTACCAGGTGTCTCCCTTTTATTCTCCGGGTCATTGGAGGCTCTGGTGGAGCTCCGAGAGTCAGAACTGAACCGCACTGATCTGGAAACACATAACATTGGGTATTTACTGTATGAAATACTATACAAACGTAGTGGACGGCTCTCCAATCACAGGGGCCCCTACCACCACCTCTTTTAGCAGTATTATTTTAATCTTACTTGAGCGTGGGAATGAGATGGAGCTAGACGTCCTGTATAGCTCCACTTCTTTCTCGCACTGAAGTAACATCAAAATAATACTGGTTAAAGAGGTGGTGGTTGGCCCCCAGATGAATACATAAAATTGCGCCTTTAAAATATTTCTTGGTAGTCTGTACCTACGCATGTATCCGTTGCATCACAATGGGCCCTATCAGAATACCAGCGAGGTGGTTTTTTTTTATATCGCCATATTAAAACGCTGAGATAGGGGTCTTTTTGGCCTCGCACAAATCCTTATTATGTTGTTTTTTTTTATTACTGTTTGTATTTTTTGTGCGTGTCCCAAATAAAATATTTTTTCTTTCTTTCATGTTTTATACTTATCCTAGTTCCCTATTATTAGCCATACACTATTGTAATACACATACTAATGTATCGCTGTCATTCGCTGTTGGTTACCTAAATACACAAAAAAAAAAAAATAACTTGTCACCTGCTTATATAATATCACTCATTATTCCGTATTAGAAATAAAAAAGAAAGAAAGAAAATACGTTTATTTGCGGTAAAATATGACGCAAGCAAAGAAAAAAAAAACACGTAAATAACAAATTGGAGGAAAATATGCGTCAGATCCACGCAAAACGGCCATCGCTCAGCATAATGCTGGGACCCTATGCGAGACAAAGCCCCAGCGCTGGTTTTCAGCGACAACCGGCGTTGACGTGATGAAGTCAACCGGTGCAGCATATAGAGAAATAACAAAATGTACGGTCAAACTATATTATTTTATTGACGTCATAAATGATATATTATTATGCGTAAAATGCGGTGCTTTCAGTGCGGATAAGTATTCGAAATCTTCAGTAAATTCGCTGCGTGAACCCTGTTCCTGTACCAGCTCATGCGGTGCAGACAATTGCATGTTTGCCTTAATAGGAGCGACATGGTAATCTGCTTTAAATAATAACATCGCGGCTGATTTCTCCGTTAAAGTAAGCAGAGTTCTAGCCACATTTTGCCAGTTACGTTTAAGCGCTACGTAGAAGAAGCGCCTATTGACATTAACCGGGCCTAAACCGAGACTCCAGGTTTTCTCAACAGAAATTGACGATAGAAAAGCCCACTAACTCTTTACCTGACTCTAGAATCGTATCCAAGAGCCCATGCTTAGCGGTAAAATCTTTGTTCGGGATTAGATTTTCCTCAAGCCAAGAACTTTACCGATGCTTATTCCTCAAATCTTAACATGCTTCGTGGTTTTTGGCGGATTTGTTGTTTTTTATGACCGCCTCAATTCTCAATTCTTTATTGCGTACCATAATGTATACAGTTGGTAGGGAAACAGTTAAATAAGTCTCAATTATGGACCCTGTCGGGCACAGCATAGATCAAAAGTAGGAGAGAGGAGGAAGAACGCTGGGTGTTATTATAGGTACGAAGTCAAACAGTTAGGTACTTGTATTTAGTAACATTTTTAAAAAATGAAACCATTTTATTTTAAATTATTAATTTATTATTATTTCATTTATTATTATGTGATTTAATTATTTTTATGGCTAAGTGTTTTTTGTTTATTGCATATTTATAATTTATCATTTAAGTATTCGCCTATACTATAGTAGCATTTGTTTTCTAGGAAGATTTTCAATTTATTAGTAAATATATTATATTTCTCTAAATTCTTAATACATGCAGGTAACTTATTATAAATTTTTCAGTGGTCGCAAGCGCTACTGCTGAACATGAGATTAGGCGTTTTTGGGTTTTTCCATCAGGAATTTCTCAGCAGCCGCCCGAAGTCTGGATTTGTGCCCGGTTGATGTCCAATAGACTCGCCCCCTAATCCCTATGGACTTAAACATAACTAGCGATGTCTGCCTAACCCTTTGGTAAAACAGGCGTGATGTATTTTTTTTTATAGTAATGATCTTACCTGTGGAAGCCACTGCAGTGTGTCATGTCCTTATCGGGCTCGGCAAACGCGCGAGCGGCGAGCGACTGGCACGACATCACCGAACCGTGTGGGGAGCCCTGTAAACAATTAAAGAATACTGTTAGAATTATATTAGGATTAAACATGAAATTACAGGTGAACGGTAAATCTTCTAATCTAAAAACGATTCCGTAACTTGTACCCGAAACCACTGAAGATAAAAAAAACAGATGAACTCTTGGAATTGTTACATGAAGGACAACCCTCTATAGACACCTGCAGTCCTGTAGTACCAACATCTACCATACCTGAATTTCACATGCGTTTACAAGTTGGCTGGCACCCCATACCCTTCAAACCGGCCCAAAGCACAAAATAAGTTCTTACACATTCGATATAGTTTGACCGGTACCGTTGTACCGCGCCTTAGGTATATGCGCGGCTCGGCGGCGGGGATCTCTCGCGTCCGGTCCTGGTACGGAGCGAGAGGGCATGGGAGGCCGTCACCTCCTTCTGCAAAGCAGTAATGCTCGCGAAGGAGGAGGCGGATCGCGTGAGGGACAGGCATATTTCGCGCCCTCACGCCCTTAGCCGCCGCAGACCCCCTGGGCGGCGGGAATCTATAGCCGATTCCCGGCCACCGTAGGCGCGGGCTTGCGGACGGTGAGCAATGGGTAGCTCGCCGTCCGATAAGGACCAGGCCCGGGTCGACGGCGCGTTGTGTTCCACGCGCGCCTCAAAGAGATGTCAGCGAGGGAAGGGGTCCGATGGGACCGATGCCTGCTGGGGTTGCGAGAGTCCGAAAGGGATACCGTGGCCTCTGCTGCCCACCAGAGACTAAAGAGCAGTAACAGCCCTTTTGTGATTTTTCGTTTTATTAGTGATTCTGAAAGCGGGTTTCTTAAGCTTTCTATTGAATTAACTTACTTATTTCTAAGACTATTAGAATGGTTTTTATTTAACAGTTTTCACTTACTGCAAACGAAAAAAATTAACAATTTGGCGTGATTTCCCAACTAAAATACAGTATAAATTATACTGCAGATTAAATTTTAAGGTTTCATAACTAAAATGCAGTAAGCAATATAATTTTACAGTTCTTTAGATAGTTTTATATTTCTGGAAAAAAATTAAAAAAAAAATTAATACGCAGTAAAATTTACCGCCATACAAGCTATTTTTACTGCAAATTAAGAAAATACAATTTATTGTCACGAACTCCCAACTAAAATGCAGTAAAATCAAAGCTTGTCGCATTTTAGTTGTGAATACTTAACATTCTTTTATCATTATAAACTGACTAACACGCAGTAAAATACAGCATTACTGCAGATTAGTTTGGATAGCATAATGACACAGATATGATTATTCCTAGCTAAAGTGCAGTTAATGTTTTAAATACTATTTATTATTTTTGATATGTAAATTTTACATAAGTGAGTTGAATTAGAATAGAATCACTAATAAAACGAAAAATCACAAAAGGGCTGTTACTGCTCTTTAGTCTCTGGTGGGCATGTGATTAAATAATAAGAAATAAACGGTCTTTAAAATGTGAACTAGCTATTTTTCTTACTGCACTAGTAAATTGAACACTTTTTTCTTAAAAAACTAACTAAAATGCAGTATTTTTTTGACCTTACTGCATGTTAGTTGGGTTTCTTGACAAAATAACTGATCCAAACGCAGTAATAGGGCTTTTTGCTGCATTTTACTAAGTTTAAAATGGTATTTTTTACAAAAAAGGCTATGCAGTAATAGGCACCAAAAAGAATAAATGGCCATAATAAATTCAGTTATTAAGATATTTTTTTTTTTATTGCTTTAACGTGTGAACCTATGCCTTTACAACCTTTCTGCATTCAAATTTTTTTGCTTATACATTCTGTTGATTTTTTTAAATCAATTCTTAACTTTAAATGCGTTTTACTCGAAATCGTGATTTTGCTGTTACTGCACTTTAGTGTATGGTGGGCAGTCTGGCAATGTACAGGCAACTGAAGGAACACGGGTGGGTTTTAGTCAGTAAGAGTCTGACACGCCCTCCCGCGGAAAAGTTATTTGATGACTACCCATCAAAAAAAAAAAGAAAAAAAGGTAGGTTTATGCGCGGCGAGACGGGGAGGCAGTGCAAGCAAGCCAATCATTCGTCAAGCGAGGAGCGCGAGCGTACGTCCGCCTGGCCGCGCCCTCCTAAGGTGGTCGCGCGGCACAGCGGTCTCGGTAAAACTATAACAGTTGTGAGCTCTATTATTAAGTTCAAATAAA
Source organism: Xanthia togata (assembly GCA_963853775.1). Taxonomy (NCBI): domain Eukaryota; kingdom Metazoa; phylum Arthropoda; class Insecta; order Lepidoptera; family Noctuidae; genus Xanthia; species Xanthia togata. The sequence goes on along the minus strand of OY970817.1, from coordinate 2,977,822 downwards.
ATAGTTATACCAGATTTACCCCAGTTCTTCTCGGCACGTTAATTTAAAACCGTGATCTACTCTATTTAACAATACTAACCGGTCGAGTCTCATACTTCCAATCTCACCAAGAAACCGACCACAACTATTCCATATCTCATATCTTTCAAAAACCTCTACAAATCTACACAAACTACTCAAAGGTACTTACTGCAAACAATTGCCTATAATCTACCTCAGCCACTCGAGTGTTATCATATCGCTAACTACGTTGGGCACTTGGCAGTATCTGTGAGATAACATCCATGAGGGTTAACGATGCTTATCTCGGTACTGTTAACCGAATTAGAAAAAAGTGTATTGTTTTTAAGTGATGTTTGATGTTAGGGAGTTAGAGACGCTTAGCGCCGCTAAACGAAACGAAGAAAAAAAAGGGGTTGTATTCAATGATATTATTAGACTATCATTGGTTGTATTGTAATAAGTTTCAAGACTGTAGAAAATGGCAATATAGTTTCGGAACGGATGAACAAAATATTAATGTGGTTTTAAAAGATACCATAAAGCTTCGTGCAGACTAGCGCGACGCGACACCGGCTATTGTTATACCGTGAAGTTTTCTTAGAAAACATGCCGAGTCGCGTCGCGCTGGTCTGCACGAGCCTTAAAGAGGTGGCTTCATATATTCGTGCTGCAAAATTAGCAAAAGCAAAAGAGAAGAAAACATGCCGCGCCAACAACAAATAAATTGTGATAATATAGGTGATGAAGTGATGATGAATTAATGTAAATAATCAAGAAACACACAATGAGCAAGCGTATTGATCAATGTTCGTACGGTCGTGCCTGTTCCGTACCTAACAGAAGAGGGGCTTTTGTCCTAGGTTTGTAGCCCTATCAGAGTAACAGCGCTACGACATTTATTTCTAAATATCGCAGCATCATGCTGAGATCGGAGCCTTTCGGCCTCGAACAGGACTTTCTGATTTAATTTTCAAGTTACTTTGGTTTTTATTATTTATGTTTCTACGAGTGTGTTAAGTTTGATTTGGGATCTCCTGTGCGAGTCTCAATAATACTTTTTTTTTTTTTTTTTGTATCGGATCCAACTGTACTTTTTGTTCGTTAAATCGATATTTATGTAAAATATCAAGTACCTATCGAAAATGTATCAAATACGTATTTCCAATTGCAACACCGTTGTCGCCACTAACTAAAACTGCTGGAATTCAGCCGTAAAAAAGTAGACTCAGAAATTATTTTCCTAGTTCGGTGTTTATATGAATAAAAAACAAACACAGTAGAATTTCATAAAAACACATTATTTTTCAGAAATGTTTACCGAATATCGATGTTACCTATAGAAATCGATATAACTTTTTTTTTAAATATCTATACGATATACCTACAGTATGTTAACTAAACAAAGGGCGTGCCCGAAATAGCATAGCGCAAAGAAAACTTTTTTTTAAAACTAAAATCGAAAAATAAAAAAATGATTTTATTTATAAAATGTTCACAAAAAATATTAAATTGATACGTAAAAGAAACACTGTACACGCACACTTGTCGTTCAACGTGGAAAGACAAGTGCGCGTGTAAACATGGTTACACATCAAGCTAAACATTTCCAGTTTAAGCTGATCTTGCATTGTACGGAAATCCTATACAATGCGAGATCAGCTTAAACTGGAAATGTTTAGCTTGATGTGTAGCCGTGTGTACAGTATTTATTTTACGTATCAATTAAATATTTTTTGTATTGCTATTCGGTATTATAGGTATTACTCTACCAATAAACCCTACACAATCTAAAAGTTAAATCAATCTGCATCGGGTTCCATTTTCCAGAAGATTATTTACTATGTTGTTCACAAACGTCTAGACGACCAAGTTACACGCTTATCTGTCCGACTAGGTCATTATCACAACAAAAACCCGTTTCAAAACACGACCATGTTTATGTTTCTGTAGATACATTCTTTCGGGTCATCATGGCATTGTAGAGGCCAGAATAAAATGTATTTAATATCCATGTATTATAAATGCGAAAGTATTTCTGTTTGTAGGTTTGTCTGTTACCTTTTCAAGACTTGACTTTCGAGTAATAAATGAATCGAGCGAAAATGTTACAATTACGTAACTGTCTTGTACATAGAGTTCATAATAAAACACATCCTCACACACCCACACTCCACATCCACACACTACTTTCACACTACATTTTCAATACCCTACTAAAATATTTAGTAATTGCTGCATGCTCAAAATTATCATGTTAATTAAAAATCTTAATTGAAAGGAGAACACAGTCAGACTGTATTAACATTTTATAATGTCATAAAATGTTTTTTAAGTAGGTTAACTGTGCCTCTATGATTTTTGTGTGACTTCGGAAGTGGTTCGTGTGACAGCGGATATTTATAGTAATAAATTAATATAATAATGCTGAAGATTTTTTTTGTTCGCGCTATTTTCCGGCACTAAATTTTTCCTATGATAGCCCTATTCTTGAGGAAGGTTATAGGCTGCTAACATCACAATACGGAGCCAAGCAAAAAATAAAAAAGGTCAGAAAGAACGCTTAGTGAAAACTAAGTAATAGTGAAGGCGGGTGATAATTCCACTTGGTCGAAGCTGCTCATTATTATAATAGTCATGATAAAGTTTTTGTTTGTCTCCTAGAAGTGAGGATAAAAGGTAGATGTGTCATTTAAGTTTGCTTTAATAATGGGATAAAACCGAATTGAACTATTGTAACTTTAATTCAATTTGGATTTAAATATTCGCTTCCACTTTTTATGCCATGACGCGGTGGACGATGATTCACGCTTGTCTAGGAGTAAACAAATAACTTTATTCTCAGGATATAAGGAACTTTTATCTCAGCCCTGGTTATAGCAAAACCTCTCAATTAAAATAAACTAGCTGACTCGACAGACTTTGTCCTGTCCTTTCATTCATTCACACAAAATTCCCATAGAGAATTCATTTTCAGTTTTTCAATTTTCCCGGTAACTTTTAATTTTTTTTCTTTTCGTAAGAACCCGATGCGAAATATTGAGAACATTTTAGAACAAAAAAAAAACAATTCGGTTCAGGTCCGGTGTAATCTTGTATATTGGCTTGCTGTCCCGCTTCCGGCTACTCTTCCGCTACCCGCTCACAAAGGGACCTACCTCAACGCCAACATCTATAGGACATAAACATGTATGCAATAAAAGAATTGCCGAAGGCAACGTGTAATGTGATATTTTTACTTAGAAAAGATTTATTTTTAGGAAGGTTCATCTCTAACGAAATTATGTTCGTTTCTCTTTATTATTTGTAGAATAGAAAGGGTTTACTTGGTTATTAATGACGGCTTTGGTAATTGTACCCAGAATCGTATGCTAAATTCAAAAGAAAAAAAAAACTTTTTCACTAAAAATATATAACCGACTTCCAAAAAAAAACACTACAAAGTGAAAAATAACTTTGATTTCGGAAGTCGGTGTCTTGGGTTTTTTATTTTCGTTTTTTTTGCCACCGACTTCCGACATCAAAGTTATTTTTCACTTTGTAGTGTTTTTTTTTGGAAGTCGGTTTTATTTTTTGTGTTTTTCGCTTTTTAGTTGTGGTATCTACACAAAACCCCCACAAAAAATTGAATACCAAGTAAATTACAGCGATAGGAACTATTAGAATATCATCCACATATACTAGGTGGGAAAAATATGTATTATTGAAGCTAACTCAAAAATCCCTCATCAGATCTTGACAAAATTTATATGGGACCACTTCTGAAGTATTCCCTACCAAACAAAAAAATAATCATCAAAATCAATTCGTAATTGGCGGAGTAATCGCGTAACAAACATACAAAAAAAAAAAAAAAAAACATGCAACCTAATTGAGAACCTCCTCCTTTTTTAAGTCGGTTGAAAACTTGGGATGCTTAAAGGTCCCGTTTACCAAAATATTAACCCAAGATTGTTTTTCTATATGACTGTAGGTACATACTCTTACCCCAGTCGCACACCTCCGCTGCGAAACCTTAACAGCGAAACCAATGTAGTTAAATTCAATAGACTCGCGTCATTTTCCTCTACTCTCATCCGATTCGAGTAGCGGAACATGACGCGAGTCTATTGAATTGAACTACTGCGGTTTCGCTGCTACGGTTTCGCGGCGGAGGTATGCTACCGGCGTTAACATAACTGTTAGCAAAAGAAGTTGTATACTACGGAGCACGCTTGTATACATACGACCACTCTGGAATAGAGGTCTCCTCACGAATCTATTGCATTAGCCTGCAATACTGTCCCACGACAGGGCAAAGGCACAATCTAAATATGGACAGTATGGAAACTAGGCCTATTTGTTGAAATAATTACCTACGCTCCATTTTAAAAAAGATCGCGGCGACCACTCGTTTCGACACGGCAACCACAACTCACAGCACCGCGACAATCGCTTAGGGTCTCGTCAATGGTACAATCTCGTCAAAATCGTCTGTGTAAGTGTGGCTTTCCAACTTTTACTACGTAGTTTGTTTGTTTTTTTTGTTTGTTTGTTTGTAGTTACTATCAAAATTTAGACTGAGGCAAAAGTCTCTTTTTATACAGAGAAGGAACGAACATAGACCACCACGCTTGCTTACTGTGTAAAATTTCAGTCTACGATTTGTATCTTCATTGTATAAAGATTGTCTGGAGGTATCTCTATCAGATATTATACGATAAAATATGACTTAACAAAACGATTAGTAGTCGGTTTGTTATGAAAACAATAACCACGCTATGATAGCTTTCTTTCAACGTAAAAATCTTTATGAAATCAAGTAATGGTTAAACGACGTGTTATCCGCGTGTCAATCCCTGAACTCGGCAATCTCAATTTCAAAATTAACAGAATTGTATGTTTTTGCTCATGTCACTCTTGCGGACCGCCCCTTTATGAATAGAAGATAGCAAACTAAATCTAATGTTTATTGGTTTCGGAGTGAAACGTCCAATTTTGAATCAGGATGCATGATTAATTTCGGGCGTAAGAACGATGACCTTCTTTAATACTTTCGGAGGCGAGATATTGGCCATTAAAAGAGGCTGCCAATCTTAACTAGTCAGCCATACTAGCAGCCTTGATGACGCATTAATCTTTTGACACAGCATGCCCTATTCTCATAAAGGTTTAAATCGACAAGAGAATGGCTCATCCTGGGATGAGTTGTTTCTGCCAACCGTCCAGTCTACTGACGTTATCAGATTCCAGATCGATTATTCAATATTCAGCTCACACTTCATCTGCTTCTCTTCGGAGGAGGTTTTAATCACAGCATGCCCTATCCTCATAAAGGTTTGCATCGACAAGAGAGAAGGGCTCGTCCTGGGATAACAGCGTCGTTTCTGTCATCCGTCCGGTCCAGGAACATTATCAGTTTGCAGTTTCAATATTTATCTCACACTTCATCTCCTCTTGTATAAGAAGCCTGTCTGCTTAAGTCTGGCAGACTCTCTGTCAACTATTCAGTAGCCGTCGAAGCATATAAGACTTCACATAAAGACTGGCGATGTAATCTCCGGAGGTAGCAGTCTCTTGGTGGTCACTTTTGCTTTATAGCTTTCATACGCTCGAGGCCTCAACACCCTAGTAATGAGATATCGACAATCTTCTTCAGGGTCATTACTATGCCAGAAAGTCAATTCAGCGAACCAGTACCACAAGAATCACGATGTTATTATCTTCAACCTATCGTCATTGTGCACATAAACAAACAACAATCACATTTACGGGACAGTTGGAGGCTGAGTCCGCTGGCTTGTGCGTAGCTAGTAGCGACGGTTCACCACGCTCAGTAAGCCACCGAGTATTAGCGAGAGATTGTATTGTATGGTCTACTCGTAATTGCTTTAGGGTATCAATTTTGCTAAAAACTCCCAGAAAACTGAAACTTCACTATGATTGAAACTATCTAATTGTCACATTGGGTTTAAAGCAAAATTATGCTAATAATAAGGCCTTGATGTTTTATGACGTGCAAGTGACATACCCTCTTACAGAGAGGAGGCTGATAATGTGTGTGTGTAGTGTAATGTAAGTGGCATTCAACCTTACACTGGTTGTCCACCGTACAACGTGAACGGAACACAAACGTGACGGTAGTGATGTGCGGTGGACCCGAAGCCAGTCACCTCCTCGTTGACGTCCCGTTGACGATGCTGGTGGACAAACGGCCTTAGGGTGTTAAAGCAATCCCAAGGTCTATTATATACATACATCTTAACAAATTAGACAATGCTGGATTCTTCTTCTTTTCGTTTCGACGGTAGATATTTTCACTTTCAAAAAACTGGGGCCCAATAGTTGGCTACTTTTATTTCGGCATTAGTGGTGTTCTTTAAAACCCCAAAGTAGAAGGTGCCGTTAAGACATTGGCCACTCCAGCAAGAGGAGCATGGTCTCGTCAGGAGCACCGCATTCGCACGGAATCACGAAAGGATGTGCTTGGGTTTCTAGATTTTTTTAATACAGTTTCATCTTTTGTAACACCGAACTCCCAGCAACATTATTGGCTCAATAAGCACAGCTATAGGTCCCCCAGCCATAGAGAGATCTGGTGGCCCAGTGGCCCGGCCCCGACTTACCGAGTTGTAGGTCGTGGGTTTGCACCCAGACAGGTGCTAAACTTTGTGTAAATTATTTCATTATCAACCGCACTGGGCCAGCGTGGTAGATTACAGCCCACTCACTCTCGAAGGGAGAAGAGGCTTTTGTCCCAGCAGTGGAACATTATGGGCTGATTATGCTATAGGTGCCCCAGCCTACTTAGTGGGCATATAACAGGCTGTATCGTACTTTATCTGACTATACGTTTGGTGTGAACTGTTCCAAGATTTGACCGCTATTGATGGAAGCACCTGCTAAGCGTTTGTCTATACAGCTATTGTTTGGCTGCGTTTTATTATCATATGTTTTTGGCTTGGACTTCGTAGTTTGTGGTCTTCATAGTTTCTGGCTCAGCAAAATGCCGTACTCCCTTTTCCGAATAGTTTTGACTCCGGATCTACGTCGAGTTTTTTGTTACCTCGAAAAGACATAATATGCTCTTTTAGTCTATTGTCAGGATATTTTTGGCTTATAAATTAAATTTCCATCTACTGACTGTGCTGCTGGAGAATTTGTTGCGCCACTTCTTCCCAGCTTATGGCAGTAGGAAGTGGTGAAGGGCAGGCGTTTTGGGTGTCTGTCTTATGTACAAAAACCGCCGATTCTCAGCCTAATTTGAATAAATGACTTTTGATTTTTATCAATCCTGATTGGTCAGCGTCGTCATACGCGAGACCTTGCCTATAGTTTGAAAGTGCTGAATGATTCCTGCTCACCTCTCACTTTTCTGCGAATGTCAACCCTTTTATGATTGGAGGATATTTTAACACTACCCAATGTTATTTTGGGTAAGCATGTACAGATAGTGCAATCCACGACGACGCGCCCCACTCCGCGATTACTGTACTGTAAGCTGTACTTTAGTACGGAGTGGAGCGGAGTGGGGCGCGTCGTCGTGGATTGCACTATCTGTAAAACTATTCACTAAAACCTGCCGAATGAACGTCTCAACACTTGCGCCGCCTCCAGAATCTTTTGGACCCTTCTTCCCATGAACTTTTAAACCTGTACGTACCACACTGGCTAATCAACTCCCAACACAATACTGCTTCATAAGTGTGCGTACGATCACTTGATGACCGTTCACGGGACAATGCGTGTGTGAGTCAATTAGGTACCGACTGTAATCTTAGATCATTAGTTCTGTGTAATGAGGATACTGCGCGGTTAGGCATAAATAAGTTAGTGTTGGTCGCGGCTTCGATTGTGAATAAACTTCAACGATTCGACACGCAATTCAATATTTTGGAAATTCATTCAGTGCTTAACATTCGTGGTGAGATAGTCGTAACCGGCTATCGTATTCAAAATTTGTATCTATTATTTTTTATTTGCGACAAAAATAGTGAGCTGCTGGATTCCACTCTCCTCTATCAACCGTCACACTATCATTCACTCCCTTCTCTTTTATATCATTCCTCACACAGTCCATCCATCTTTTCCTTGGCCTTCCTCCCTCCAACCAGATTTATATGCATCACTCTTTTCGTCACTTGCGCTTCCTCCCTCCTCATCACATGCCCATACCAAGCCAAACGATTTCTTTTCAACTTTTCTGCCACTGGCGCATAACCCAACCCACATTGTCCACAAAATGTTAACGGAAATAGATAGTTATTTGACATGCTGAGGGGAGCATTTTCGAAAAATCTTTGTGTGGACATAAGGCATACCTGCGCGAGCGCGTATTTTTAGTGGATAAGGCTGTGCATTGTTTGTCAATCAGTCACGGAACTGACGCATTATGTCAACAGCCATCATAGATTATGGTTAATTTGTCGGGACTTGCTAATGTGTCCGACGATGGTCCAAAGTCCTTCTTGTCCGTATCGTTATCCCTATACTTTTTCGAGGATAACCGATTAGGAGACATCGCTTAAGCATGTCTGGTAACTTAAAGTAAGGCCATTTTAATAGGTAACATCTGACAATTCATCAAAATTCAACAACGTAACCTTGTAACGCCGGGCATAAAATAATATATTTTTTCGTTTTGTTATAACTGCAGAATTGCTTAACTTTTTTCAATTACTATTACATACTTATTGTAATAAGGACCGATACGAGTATGTTTACGATTTGCTTTCACTAAACTGACAGACGTCAAATGTTACCTATTAAAATGGCCTTACTTTAATACTAGTTTGCCCAATAAGTTAAATAGTGGCATAAAACATTACCTATAGAAACAGAAAATTTCTGATTTAAGGACACCATATTAAAACATAATAATATTGTAGCCTGTAGGTACTGCTTTACTGAACACAAAATATATGGTTATAAGTACAGTTTATCTGCCTAGCCTTTTAACAACTATGTTGGAGTCGGCTTCCAGTCTAACCAGATGCAGCTGAATACCAGTATTTCACATGGAGCGACTGCCTATCTGACCTCCACAACCTGGGTAACACGATACCCCTTGGTGAGACTGGTTGTCAGACTTTCGGGCTTCTGACGAAGATCTACAATTGACAGCCGGGACCAACGGCTTAACGTGCTTTCCTAGGTACAGAGGGGTCTTGGTATGTAAAGATGGTGACCAACCGCGGCAAGTGTAGCTTAACCTAATCTATCGATCCGTGCGGCTGTTATTACTTAGCCGTATAGCTTTTTAGCAGTATATATTTAGGGGCTTGTGCCCCTAAATATATACTGCTATAAAGTATGTATGCTATAGTACACACAAAAACGCTATGGATGCACTAAACAAATCATGAACTTGAAATCTAAATTTAGTATTGGCTTAACAAGAAAATGATCTAAATTGAACTCTTGTTCTAAAACATGAATATGGATGCACTTAACAAATCATGAACATGAAATCTAAGTTTTGTCATGGCATATCAAGAAAATGATCTAAATTGAACTCAACATGTTCTAAAACATGAATTAGTGAACACACAGTTTATTTACTATCAACAATCAACACCAACATTTAGTTATAAACATTCTTTACAGCTAAATTCAGTGCAATAACTAAATTAGCAGAGGATAGGTCAGGTGACTATTTAATTTAATATTAAAGAACGATTTTGTAAGTATTTTTTCATGGGTTTCTGCTTTATTCAACTGCATCTGTCATGAAAATGTGACAATTAGGCCTCTTTTTGACAATTTATACGTCACATTGTCAGTTATGTTAAATAGGGCCCAGAGTTGAGTAAAACGGAACCAGTACCTACATTGAAACAAGCCATTCCTCATGGCTTAAAAAAAAAAAAAACTCAAGCTGTCTCTCTGTATAATTATAACCCTTAATACACATGCCTGTAACTTGCACAGAAGTATGCGAGTAGCTTACATGCCATTGAGCCATAACAACTTCTGATTGGTGAATGTCCCGATGGTGTGCAAGCTAATTGCTTATTTTTGTGCCAGTTACAGGCATGTGTATTTCAGGCTTTAAAGCGGGTAGTGATGTAAAGGCCTCTAAGAGCTTATTTTATTAATCAGTCTTCTATCTTATAAGTATAACCATAGAATAAAATTGATGTCCAACAGATTTTGTATGGAAAAAATTTCAAGTCAAAATTTATTTGTAGTCTTGACTTGGGTATCAAAATTTGGTTGAATTTGTCCTAAGAATACCTTATATGTAAGCTCCGTTTGACAATTGAGTGGGTACATTGTGTTCTAATGGATAAACTGTAGACTAAATTAGTATGCACTGAATTTAGTTTGACATAATGTATGATTAACTATAATGACACACACATGCAATAGTATAAAATTAAATAAGAATTTACAACCGTCAAACAGGTAAATTGACACCCATATTTAGAAAAGTTTGTTTCTAATAATATTAATTATAGTCTATTGTTCTTTATTTTCCTTAATACCGATTGGTTTTTTAAATTTTCCTTGTATTGCTAATGTGCCTAAACTATGCTGTATAGGGCAAATAGATAAAAATATCAATACTTTTAGAGTGATTTTCTAATTAAATCAGGTCATATGGATGATTGTGTAGGACAGAAAAAAAAAAGGTTCAAAATGAAAGCAGCTGTAAAAAAAACTAAGCTTTGTAGAATGTAACAGACTGATCATGTATGGGATGGAAAAATACCCTCTAGCTTCTCATTAAGGCATAAGGTCGGAGGGTTGATTTAAAAAATATTGTTGCATTTGATAAACTAATTCTGGAGGAAGGTTAAAGGCGACCGGGAGCCAAGCTAGGCGCAGGAATATATGGGTCACAGTTAGTGTTCTTTGAAAAGACAATAGATTACATTTTTGTTTTCAAAACAGATTCCATAGTTCCATACTGGTATTGAAAAACTATTCTAACTAGGGATGTCAAAGAAAAAATAAAATTAAAAAGAAACAGACATACAGACAACATCTAGGACAGCCTGGAATGATTATCGCCTCACATTCTGACCGCAGAGCATCCAGCTGTCAGTACAAACACCGAAAACCCGCCTCATTCTCGTATAACACTAATAAAGAGCAATTTATTATAATAAAATGCCATTTAGTATGATTCATTAACTCAAACCACAGTCGAAAACAAATCGCTTCATTCGCGTGATAAAAAAATAGATTATTCGAAATTCAAATTATGCTTTGGATTTAATCATTTTTGTTTTGTTTTGTTTTGGCGACTTTTTTTTCACTTGATTCACTATAAAATTATAACTTTCAACACTTTGGCACTGCATTTAAGAACACAAATCTGTTTTTGTACTATTGGCACCAATACGTTTCTCAAAGACTGAATTTCGAAAGTATTTTTGCAACTAAAACGTCTAAACGCAACTCGTTCACGGTCCGTCGATGATCACAGTGAATGAAGTAAATAAAAAAACACCGCTGCACCACTATTTCGACACTTAAAAACAATATTTACAATAAAACTGGGCTACAAAACAAAAATAGCAATCCCTATGGCCATGATCGCGAAGCAATGGACTGACGATATTCTGCCACCGTCGGAACTTTCGTGTTTGTAAACCGTTAGCGAATAGACCAATACGCTATTATAGCGTAAATTAATTCATGAAAAAGCTTTTTTTCTAATGAAAATGATCGCGAAAATATAACTCAAGAGCGTAATTCGATTTGACAGACGACACGGCACGCCCCCCACCCCGCTCGCGGCGTACTGCGGTCGATGACGGAGTTGCCAGTGCACAGAATTACCTTCACGATGCGGGAGAATTTTTCATAAATAGATCGCAAGGAAAAATGTGCGTTAAAAATATCGGATTTTATTAAGATGTTGAAATATTTTATAGACATAATAGAACATATTATTTCAGAAAAGAAAGCATAACTGTTTAATATAATTGATTATAATCAAAGATCTAGCTTAGCTGAGCTATTTCTATTTAATGTTATCTGGGATCTTAATTTAGATGAAGTCTTATCGATGATTGCTCAAGAATCGTTCTCCATCAAAGATGTCGATTTGAAATGCATTAAGGAGATAAAAAATATTGCAATTTCATGCATTATGCTGAACGTAATAGTTAATACTGATGCGATATTTCATTCGTCATTCTATGATTTATTAGGGCAGCTCCGCACGGTTTTTACGACTTTAAAAAATCGAGTTTTCTATATTAAATGTAAGTTTAATATTAATGTTTTATACATATAAACCTTCCAGAATAAATTCTATATAATGATGGTGAAAACCGCATAAAAATACGTTGCAAAATTTAGAAGAACAACGCGGTCACACAAACAGACACGAAAAGAGACTTTATTTTATAACTAGCACTTTGCCCGCGGCTTCACTCCCGTGGTATTTCCCGCGGGACCCGTTATTTTTCTCGGGATAAAAAGTAGCCTATGTCACTCCCTAAAAATTAAGCTTTCTAATGGTAAAAGAATTTTTCAAATCGGTCCAGTAGTTTCGGACCCTATTCAATACAAACAAACAAACAATCAAATCTTTCCTCTTTATAATATTAGTATAGATATTATATGTACAGATGTAGATAATTAGGTACATATGATATAGTTTTCCTGAATCAAAATTAACATAAAGGAAAGAAAGTTTATTTTATTATTCTTTCAAGTTTCAACAGAAAGATAGAAAACGCAATGATAATGGTGACTCAAGACAAAATATTACTAGAAATTCATTTAGTTGTAAGTTAATAGCAATAACGATCAGTATTTTCATTGCATTCGACTTTCTCTGGACAGTTATCTATACACTAACATAATAAAGCTGATCAAAGTGTTTGTTTGTACGCTCTAATCTCTAGAACTACCAGTCAGATTTCAAAAATTCTTGAGTTATGGGCTATTTAATATAACGCTACGAGCAAAAAGAAGAAAGGCAGAAAGAACGGTAAGCTTTAAACGTAGTAATAGCACGGGTGGGCGATGCGATGCGACGCGGTGGGTCGGGGGCTGAGGAAAGGAATAGACCATGACCTAGGTAAGGATATACTTTTTTATACCGGTAGTAGTTACGTTCCCGTGAAATAATTTCTGACATCCACACGGACGAAGTTGCGGGCAATTTTACTTCGGCTCGCCATTCCTAGGAGTTAGTTGGCTACGGTATTTTATGATGTCATTATATCCAGTGACGTCAGAGAAAGATATAAAAGCCGAGACCATGGTGTGAGTTGGCTTCTTTATTGATGTTCCATATTCATTTTCCGTTTTAGTAATGCCTGATGTTTTCGTTCTAATCATAATAATTAATAGAATATTCTGACTCGTAGATTCAAATGGTCGTAGCTAAATAATAACAGCCACACGGGTCGATCGAAGGTTAAGCCACGCTTGCCGAGGTCGTTCTGGGGATGGGTGACCATTAATAACATATCGAGACCCCTCCGTGCCTTGGAAAGCACGTTAAGCCGTTGGTCCCGGCTGTCGCTTGTAGATCTTTCTTTGACTGTCGTAGTCAGAAGCCCGAAAGTCGGACAACCAGTCGTACCGTGGTACCGTAGGTATCGTGTAACCCAGTAACAGGGTTATGGAGGTCAGATAGGCAGTCGCTTCATATAAAATACCGGTATTCAGCTGCATCGGTTAGACTGAAAGCCGACCGCAACATAGTTGGGTAAAGGCTGCACATGTATGGGCAGATTGATTGACTACTTTATCAAGTCTAGACGTTATTATTTCCAGGTAGAAAAATATTATCAGTAAGTAGTAGTAATAATATAATTTATTTACCTTAACCTTTACGTGAGTACTTTGCAGGCTGCGTCAGTATTGTAAATATTAAATATATTCTTTGCTTTACCACAGAACAGTACAGAAGGCGTATTCCGCATTTTGGTTATGAAGCTACAAGTACGCGGCGGGCCCGTCTTGTCAGGCCAATAGGGAAGATGACTAAAAAAATGTTTTTTGTCCGTAATGTAAATTATGAAAAAATAACGTACACGTATTTTTTCTTTTTTTACGTTGTCAAAAGATTACGGCGATACATTGAGTTATAATGTGCCATGACGTCACTTGTATGTAGATTTTATACATACTTGTGACGTATCAACCCCCACTCCCCAACTTTAATGCGTTGTATCCGAGTCATTTTTTATTAATATGATAAAGCAAAAAATACGTGTCTAATATTTTTTTATTATCTGACTGACGGACTAAATAGAATTTCTTGTTTTTGACCCAGGCATCATCCCTATTCAGTGAGTGCAACGTAGTCAAAAGATAAAGGAGTTACGCAATAAAAAGAGAGGCAACTTCTAGGTGAATATAACTGTAGGTAAATAGCGCTGCGACCTGAATTGCACTTTATTGTGTCGTAGCAAGATTCGGTTTCTCATCATCTGTATCTCTGGCTTTACGCCACAAAGTAACAGTTGTCTACCAAATAATTACGCGCGCTCTCATATGTCCTGTTACATCCTTAAAACACCTAGTCTGATGTAAATTAACATCAAAATTTTAACATAGTAGGAACATAATAAGGAAACTTGAGCAAAATAATTAATTAATTCTATACGAACTACGTGCAACGTCGGTGCCGCCATGATGTGCATAATACGATGTAAGTATGTAGCATAGATTCTTTTGATATTCAATGTGAACTTAGATATCATTCACACAATGGAATGCCAGTAATGGAATTGAAATTGATTTTTCTCATCTCTTCCCCTCCCCCGTTCTCTTTTAAGTCCGTATCTAGAATTGGAGGATAGAGGTCATTCAATAGTAAAGCTGAATATAGATTCTGTTGTTTTGACGTCAATGGAGAGTAATTATGTCATGAATTGCCTGTATCATCATCTTCTTGTCTTTATCACAATTTATTTAGTGTCGGTGCAACATGTCTTTGTCTTCCACACTTCTCTATCAGTCGTCATCTCGGTAGTCACCCCCTTTCTAACCATATCATCTTTCACACAGTCCATCCATCATTTTGCATCCTTGTTTATATGCTGCAACTTGAAACTTACTTTCGATTCGCTATTTACGCTGGTTTGATTGATAGAAGTATATTTTGACTGACACTATCTTTTGATTCAAAACCATACACGACATGGTGCCAATTCCCGACAAGGAAGCCTGCCAGTACTGCATATAAATTTAAGTTTTCACTTTTCGCTATAATTTGGATAGACAGTTTTGTAGAGAGCTTGCAACAGACATAGAATAAGAATGTATAGAAGCGATACTCCCGCTTCGAATAGGGTTACCATTTCAAAATTTCAAATGTCCTGACAAAAAGTGTCCGGGCTTTTTCGCAAACGTCCGGTCCATCCATATTACTTAATAGTTTCTTTTATTTTCTAAAAATTAATCCTCTTAAGTCAACAAGTCCGGACAAATGACAAGGCCGGACAGGGGTCGAAAAGCCGAACGTTTCCGGACAAATAGTAACCCTAGCTCCGAACAATTTCGGGGCGTAAAATACGTTCAACACAAGGATTGTGTCGTCAAGGCACAAAGGAAAGTCGTTTCTCTCTCTCTCTTTTCTTCTATCGTGTCCATGGCACGTGTCTTTGTTACACCACCACCACTTCAGCCGAACGACGTCCACTGCTGGACATAGGCCTCTCCCAAGCTTCTAAACATTTTTTTTACACCTCACACTAATATAATAGGTAGATTATTTTGTGTTTTTTTTTTCTTAACCTAGATGCCAGTCTTCGCTTCATTTGGGTACATAATGTTTTAATTAATAGTTTGTCAAACGTATTCATGCGTATGGCACGCGTGGGTTGCAGCTGAAAATCAGCGTCAAGCCATCGGCTGGTAGTGCCTAGTGTTGCCATCTCACTTTGTGCTGCTGAGCTGAGGCCATTTTGGATAAGTTCTTTATATAAATATACTATATCCTTTTACGGATATTTTTGTCGTATCTATGCCAATAAAAGCATGCAGTTTCTTTCTGTGTCTTTACAGTTTTCTTATTCTACAGTCCAACAGCGTTGTTACCGAACATCTATTACGGCTCGCAATCATTGTAAATTACGAACGTGTTAGTTTGATATGGATACATTTTGAAAGTGACGGATTGTATGCACGTCTGTAGCTTCAATTTATTGGCTCGATAAATCATAGTAATGATAAATAATGGCTCTGCTTGTAGTTAGATAAAGCGGATTAATCTAATATTTGGTATTACGTCTTTTTTATTTTGTGCCACGTAATGGTTATTATCGCATCGTATTTCGTATAATTTGGTATAGCGGTAGTCAGAAGCCCAAAACTCTCCAGTGTTACCACGAGGTCTCGTGTTACACAGTAACTGGGTTGTGGCGGTCAGTTAGGCAGTCGCTACATGAAAAATACTGGTATTCAGCTGCATCCGGTTAGACTGGAAGCCGACCCCAATATAGTTGGAAAAAGGCTGGCAGAGTAATGGTCCTTATCAAATCGTATTTCGTATAAGTTATGAGATTAAGGATGTAATAAACAAGGATTTAAAGAAAAAATTATGAAGCACCAGTAAAAGTAAAATGTGTAAATATTTAGGTGATACAGAAGACCTGTAACCTGGTGAAGGCCGTAGGAATCTGCTGGATGCGAGAAGCACAGAACAGGTCGAAGTGGCGGTGCTTGGGAGACGTCTATGTCCAGCAGTGAACGTCTTTCAGCTGAAATGGCGATGATGATGATGACACTATCTCAATCGGAGTAAGTTTTGAGAAGATTGTCTTTTTGTAAATTGTAATCCAAGGAAACATAAGAATATAAAAACCTTCAAAGTGGTTAAAAAAAATATATAAATGCTTATACCATTAGATGCGATACCTATTGTTATAGCAAAAAAACTAAAAGGCCGTATCTCAGAGATAGCGCCTTTCGGCTTAGCAGGGCTGTATAGAAGACCGCGGGGATGACCAGCATGAGACTCGTACAGACCAGAGAAGCATGGCACAAAAGGGCGAAGGCATATACTCAGGAGTGGGTGGAACAAGGCTGCCAGTAATGATGTTGACGATAATGAAGACGATCTATGGCGATGCAGCAATAATAGAAAAAGACATGCTGCGCAACACAAAACATTAATCAGCCTATAACGTCCCCACAGCTGGGACACAGCCACCACACGAGCCTAGTGCCGGTTGGTAGACGTCACATGACTTTGAATTTTTTTTAGGGATAACTTGCATTTTTTGCCGGTGTTGCTAGATTTATATAGTGTTTTTCCCATTTTTTAAATTTATTAGTTGTGTTTAACGATTGGGAATTCTCAAGTTGTTTTTACGCAATCATTGAGAATCTTGACTTTAAAAAAAAACAATGAGTGATATATACTTACACAATTTAATCAAACCGAGTTGATACTTTACCTTATCATTGAAAATTGTCTACTATTTGATCAACTCACCAACTACCACAACGGATATAATCAACAATTACATATTTTAATGTATCAATCCGACACATTGTGGTCCGCAAATGGCGGCCATAGTCATACTCATGCATGACGTCATCTCACCCGTATGGACAACACATGGGCCCGTTTTTTGTACTCTTGACATTGTCATTTTTTTTTTGTTGATCCTCTATTAACGCGTAGAAGCGTCTTTGTTTTTTGTCAGTGTTCTTAATGGACATAGTACCATTAGTTCGTAATATGGTTTTGAAGTTTTTGGACTTCAAAAATACTGATATGAAACTGTATTTGGTATCACAGGTGTATATGTATGGATTACCTTTCTGGTTGTTGGTAGTTCTAGTGAGCACCTGAGATTTTTTTTTTTTTTTCTTTTAACCACTTATCTCATAATAAAAGTCCTCATTCAAAGCTCAAACGTTTACCGCTACCATAGAAATGCAGGAGCTCATATACTCATATCATCATGCTCGACATATCAAAGTGGAGCGAATATCACAGACAGCGAGGCATTCCACAAATTCACGGTGCCAAGGCGCGTACCCCCAGTGATCTTGAACTTAGAAATTCAAATACCTGTCCCGCCTAACATTTTGGCACAGTGGTACTCAAAGTTATCCACGTCCATTAAATATTTATATGGCAATACATGCACGTTATAAGACTTATAACGTTATCGTTGACGGATATTTAAAAGCGTCTTCTTATTCTCTTCTTAATTTTACTTCCCTGTGTTATCTTGATACGTGGACGTGGACCTCCACGATAATATCGTTACGTTAGAAATGATTAAAGCGCACAATGGCTGCTTATAAGTTGTTAAAGAAAACACAACATACATGGCACATAAATTAATGTTGCATTTTGTTGTCATTGGCAGACAGCAGGACGCTGCTGTGCATCCCCACAGCAATTTAATTTCGCTGTCGCTTTTTACAACACCCTTGGATTTAAGGATGGCCTACTTTTTGCTCCAACCCATAAATGATCAATGACTGGATGTAAGGGGTTTCTGTTATAGTATATTTATTTTAATGTCCAAGTCGTGCGCCCAATGCTGGCCCACAGATAGTGCCATCCACGAAGAGTCGACGTTCCACACTCTTCTTCCTAAACGCGATTACTGTACTGTAAGCAGACCCTTTTTTATTTGGTCTCAGACTGTAAGCAGTACTGTAAGCGATTAGGAAGAACAGTGGGGCGCGTCTCTGTATATTTCCTACCGGCTAAAATGACTTCCATACAAACTTTCATCCCCACTTAACCCCTTTAGGGGGTGAATTTTCATAAATCAGTGCTCAAAAAAGTGACAGTGCTTTTTTTTACTTTGCCCCTCAGTGCCTCGGAAAGCTTCTTTGACAGTCGTTACAGGTAGTCAGAAGCACGAAAAGGCCGACGACCAGTCTTACCAAGGGGTATCGTGTTATCCAGTAACTGGGTTGTGGAGGTCAGATAGACAGTCGCTCCATGTAAAATACTGGTATTCAGCTGCATCCGGTCAGACTGGAAGCCGACCCCAACATAGTTGTGGAAAAGCTAGGCAGATGATAATGAATGAAAAATATGGTAATGCAATGGATTTCATATCAATTTGCTACTGAATAGGTTTTTACTGAAGATGTTTCCAGTAGGAGCTATAATAACTTAATAACTACGCTTGGTAGGCTCAGTAATTAAATTACTGAATGCTTACTAGATTTTTCCCGCGGTTTCACCCGCGTAGCGGTCTCAAATTATCCCACGAGAACGTAAAAACCGGGATAAAGAGTCCTATAATGTGTAAAAAAACCTGGTCCGATCCGTGAGGGTGTTGTTAAGTATCGTACCTACTGAGAGTCTATTTATGAGGTCATTTTAAGGAAGAAAAAAAAACGCCACAGTTTTGTTGAATAGGGAATTTAAGGTTTAAGACATTTATTTCTCAAAAAGAATACAATTCACTTAATATGAGAAATACAAGGTAATCTTAAAACTAAATATAAGAATTACTTATGAAGAAGGTAGGTACTCGTAAATAAATAAGTTATTTAGTAGACAAACAGTTTCAACAGTGTTGTGGGTAAAAGGAAAAAGTGAGTGTACTATTACATATCAATTCTTGAAGGCAAGTCAATAGCAATTACACATTGAACCATTTATATGTACTCGTACTGTAATGTTTCGGAAATACAGAGTAGGTATTATATTTATCGTTGTACTTAGCAAATTAGTAAAATTGTGTAATAACAATTGATACAGATGTAAATTAAATTAGGTGTGGTGGGTTAAATTTAAAACCTAGAGAAATCTTTTAAGATGTGGTGTTTTATGGTTTTTTTATATAAAGTAAAGGACTGTATCTCTTTAATATCATTGGGTAATTTATTATACAACTCTGCTCCTTCGTATAGTATATTTTTTCTTCCATAATTAGTTCGTGGTGGTTCTAAGCAAATGTTGTTTTTTCGTCTAGTGCTACGTTTTTGTGTTTGCCCTTTTTTTGTAAATGTTATTTTAGAGTGTATATTTTTGTTTAATAGCTTATGTACTAATATGCATGTGTTATATTTATATATCTGTGATAGTGTCATCAATTTTGTTTCTTTATAAATTTTTTCTGTCGGAGTTAGGTAGTGGTAATGGAATAAGAGTTTTATTATTTTGTTTTGACATATTTCAATTTGCTTTAAGTGTGTTTTAGCTGCAGTGCCCCACACCTCTATTAGGTATTCTAGGTGAGGTTTTTACCTTTTATACCTAGAGTATTACGTGGGGTGCGCGGGAGGCCGTCATCGTTTAGCGGGTGTCTACAAGTCATAACTTATGATGACCCCTGTTGCAAAAATTGCTTATTTTTAATGGATTTGGGATAGTTTCGGTACAAAAAATGAGAATTTAAAATAGTTTTTTTTTTTGACCTATTGTTTATCTTAACCCAGGTAATGGTCTACCAGTGAGTCAAAATTCATCTAAATTCATTCAGCCGAGAAAAGATAACAGATAGACAAACAGACTTACTTCCGCATTTATAATATTAGTGTATGGAATATGGATAATTACATTACTGTTTTGCCCAAGGATATCTACGGCTTTTTCGGTACTGTCAGATTATATTCTTCGCTTGGGAGAACTCGATATTTTCTTGGGCTTCTTCAAAGAGACTTACTAAAGAAACAGACCTTGAAACCTTGTATTTCCTGAATATTATAGGAGTAGGTAACGATTCTTCTATTGAAGCATTTGGAATTATCTTCAACGTGGTGCTTAGACAAACCTAAACTGTGTACCTAGGTATAAGTTAATATGAACGCTGTAAATTGTAAACATAATTCAATTATGAGTTGTTTACTAAATCTTTATTATTTTTAACAACATCACGCCTGTATTCCCCGAAGGGTTAGGCAGAGCTGTACCTATAGTACCTACACCCACATTTCGCCAGTTATGTTTAAGTGCCATGTAATAGGGGGCGAGCCTATTGCCATCAACCGGGCACAAATCTAGTCTCCGGGTTGCCATTGAGAAATTACTGATGGAAAAAGTCAAAGTCAAAGTCAAAGTCAAATAATTTATTTCATTTAGGCACAAAAAAGGCACTTATGAACGTCAACATTTACAAAAAAAAAAGATATAATAATTGATTCTAGTCGCCCATTCCAAAAGGTTGTTTTCGTATGGAGAAGAATGGGCAAGAAACTCCACCGTTACTCTTTTTAAAATATTTTCACAATATTCTGTATACATTAATTATATAATTATATGTGAAGACGATGCACCTAGAATAAGATTACTATACCACGATAGGTAAAAAGAATGAAAAATGAAGGAATGACATAAATTAATTATGTGATAGATGCATGGTGCTCACATATTTACAAACATTGTAAAATTATACGATATTCTTAACATTTTAACAAGTATTACTAATAATAAGTCAGTGTGTGAGTTCAAGTAATCACAGAATATAAAATTAATGTTTAAAAAAAGAATATTATACAATTAAATTGGCAACCAGTTTGATTTTGTCTAGATTCTAAAATTGTCCTATGGAGCAGGACCAGCATGTTTCCAAGCATTTTTATCTTGGATATAATCCTCTAATTTGTAATATGCTTGTTTACAAAGTGTACTTTTTATATGAGTTTTAAATTTTCTTTCATTTAATTCTAATACATCACAAGGTATTCTGTTGTAACATTTAACACAGTACCCCATAAAAGATGTATTTACTTTAGATAGTCTGAAAAATGGTTGATCTATTTTATCTTTATTTCTAGTATTAAAATTATGTCTATCACTTATTTTATTAAAAAGATGTAGATTTTTTCTCACATACATAATATTCTCATAAATGAATTGGCAAGGTACCGTCATAATATTAATCTTTTTAAATAGTTCCCTGAGAGATTCGCGACGACTTAGATTATAAATGGCTCTGACAGCTCTCTTTTGTAAAATAAAAATGGATTCAATGTCAGCAGCCCGACCCCATAGTAAAATGCCATACGACATAATACTGTGGAAGTAACTAAAATAGACCAAACGCGCGGTTTCTACATCTGTTAACTGTCTTATCTTTCTAACAGCATAAGCGGCCGAGCTTAGCCGCCCCGCGAGAGATGTTATATGGGGTCCCCATTGTAATTTCTCGTCTAGCGTGATTCCCAGGAAAACTGTTTGATTAATAAATTCCAGTTTTTCTCCATTCAATATGATGTCACATTCGCTGCTTCTAACATTTGGTAATTTAAATCTAATGCATTTTGTTTTTTTATTATTTAGTACCAAATTATTTACCGTAAACCAATCTTGGACCTGAACAATACAGCTATTCACGTCGTCAAGATTTTGTGACCGTCGGTTTATTTTAAATATCAATGATGTGTCATCTGCAAATAACACCATGTTTGGTTGATTTTGAAATAATTGGGGTAAATCATTTATATAAGCTAAAAAGAGGAATGGACCCAATATCGAACCTTGAGGAACGCCCATTACCATTTCAGACCCTAATGAGTTTGTGCCGTTGACTTGAACTTTAACCTTTCTATCTTTCAGGTATGATCTTAGTAAATCAAGAGCTGTATTCCTAATCCCATAGTGCTCCAGTTTCAGCAGAAGTGTCTCATGGTCTACGCAATCGAAAGCCTTCGAGAGGTCGCAAAAAATTCCAATGGCATCTTGTGCTTCTTCCCAGGCGTTAAAAATGTTCTTTATTAGGGCGACACCGGCGTCAGTGGTACAACGCCCTTTGGTGAAACCGTACTGTTGATCATGAAAGATGGAATTTTCATTAAAGTGCCGTAACATTTGATTGAGAATCAACTTTTCAAACACCTTACTGAGAACTGGCAGAATTGACACAGGCCTATAATTGTTGGGTTCCTTACTATCACCGGATTTGAACAAAGGAACTACTTTACTATGTTTCATGAGATCCGGAAAGACGCCTTGGTCTACACTAGTGTTAAATATGAAAGCCAAATAAGGCGCAATGGTTTCGATGACAGATCTACAGACTTTTACAGACATTCCCCACAGATCTTCTGTTGATTTAATTTTAAGATCTTTAAAAGCTTTTATAACAGCCTGGGGGTTTGTATGCTGAAACCTTAACTCCAAAGGGCATGCCTTTACATTATTTCTAAGTAAGGCAGCAGAAAGCGCGGGTGAGGAATTTAAAGCTTCAGTGGTTTTGTGGGGAATATTAACAAAAAAGTTTTCAAATTCCTGAGCTATTTCTACATCTGAGTTGATGGGACCATGAGCAGTCTCTAAATTAAATTCAGTATTACGCTGTTTTTTCCTACCGGTTTCATTATTTATTATTTGCCAGGTAGTTTTTATTTTATCATCAGCTGATTTTATTTTATTGCTAATGTGAAGAGCTTTAGCTATTTTGCACACACTTTTAAAAGTTTTTGAATATTTTGCAACATACTGATGAAATCTTGTATTATTCATGTGTTGCTTTAGGCCATAAAGTTCAAAAAGTTTTTCCCTACTTTTGCGAATACCTGGAGTCGCCCAATCACTAAATAAGAACTTTGTGTAAATTGTTTTGGTCTTTAGTGGAAAAGTGTCAGTAAATTGTTTGTTTAATAGTGAAGAGAACTCGGCGTAGAACTCATTTGGGTCACATATATTATTAAAACTCTGAATACATAATTTACTTGCCAAAGCATTATTTAATTTATCTAGATTTTTACATGTAATTGGCCTAAACCTTATTTGAATTTTTTGTAAAGGTAGGTAGGAGCAAAATGTAACTGTTTGTCCACTGTGATCAGATGGCAACTTATTTATAATTTGTTTATGTAAGTAATCACAGTTACAAAATATATTATCTATACAAGTGCCAGAAGAAGCTGTCACTCGGGTTGGTTCAATAAAAACATTTGACAAGTCAAATGACCTGAAAAGACTTAATAGTCTGACAGTATTAGAGTTATTTTCTAATAGATTAATATTAAAATCACCACATATGATTATTGACTTACTACTAGCATTTAGTTTCTTTAGCACATCTTCCATTACAGAATCAAACATAGAAAGATTCTGGTAACTTGGAGGTCTGTATACATATACTATAACATGCTTATCAAGCTCAACACAGGACAATTCAATGGTGTGTTCAACAGACAGTCCGATTATGTCTTTTCGTTCTTTCGATTTAATAGAATTTTTTACTAATATTAATGATCCTCCATGTATCATACGTTTTCGGCTGAAATGGCTAACTACACAATAATTTTCATAGTTAATTGACATTACTTGATGATCTTTTAACCAATGTTCTGTTATACAAACAACATCAAACTTAGTATTTTCTAAAAATAATTCTATTTCCAGTAATTTGGAAGAGCAACCTTGGATATTTTGATTGAATAATTTTAAAGTATGTTGCCCCCCCTTTGGTTTTTTATTATTATTATGTGTTATATTGCCAGAAGATACCTTTTTATTATTCTCTAATAATAATTGGTTATTTGAAGGGGTAACTTCTGTTGTCTTACTAACTAGTTTAAAAAGTTATCCGGAGTGACCTCCACAACTACAACAGAAGAGTCTAGAAAGTCTGTATGAATTCCAGCAGGAAGAGAATACCCTATCTGACTGCTAGTGGCCTCCAAAGATGTTGGTATTATAGGTGGATTCTCCTTCGTACAACATGATGACTCATAATTATTAATCACTATGTTGTTAGTATAACTAGACAACACAGACTCGTCACTAATACTAAAATTTGTTATATTAGCTATAACCTCATTAATATTATATGCTATCAACATAGCAATCATATGTCTACATTCCCAAGACAGAGATAAAGTTCTCTGAGTTAACTTAAAACCACTAACAAACTTGTTAGTGTCAAAAAACAATAATTTGTCACTATGACAACATGTCAGCCTGTGAATAGTACTATTTAACTTATAAATATAATTATTTTCATAAACTGATAAAGTATCAGAGTAAGGTAAAGCACACAACATTAGCTTTCCTATATTTAACTTTAATAAGGTGTTCACACCATCCACTATGTCCTTTCTGGTAATACCAGTACTATTACCTAATAGCAAAACCATTGTAGAATAATTATCTAGGTTTGTTTTTGCAATTCTTTTAATCATTTGTTTAAAAGTTATGTTATGATAACTATGATTGGTAAAACTATGGCTAAGGTAATTGAGTAACATTTTTCCAAAGCCCGAACCTAATTCGTCACAGAAAAATATAGATTTATTATTATTTTGAGTATTAACACAGTTCTCTGCTGTAAGAGCCAACACCGGAGGAGGCAAGTCAGGCTGAGGCTGAGGAGGTGGTGGTTCATAGGCACAGCTGCATGAGATATTATTAGTCAAAGACTCATACCTCAAAGCATTGCACTTCACCAAATCCAGTAGTTCCCCAGCCTCAAACAAGCGCTCACTTAGTTGTAGTTGTGAATTCTCATATTTCTGAAAAATATCCTTCAGCAACTGCTCCTTGTGTAGTATATCATTATAAAGGAGCTTAGTATCAATATCATACTTTTCCCTACATTCATCTAACTCAACAGTACAACTATTTAAACTTTTGGAAAGGATAACACGTTCCTTTCTAAGGGAAAGATTTAATTTTAAAAGATTTTGTTTTTTAATAGCCTTCTGTGACCGTTTAATTATTTTTCTAAA
Source organism: Xanthia togata (assembly GCA_963853775.1). Classification (NCBI taxonomy): domain Eukaryota; kingdom Metazoa; phylum Arthropoda; class Insecta; order Lepidoptera; family Noctuidae; genus Xanthia; species Xanthia togata. The sequence continues at coordinate 2,952,262 of OY970817.1, read as the reverse complement.
TTTAATGTATCTCTTTAATTTATTATGACTCATAACAATAGGACACAATGGTATGGTATCGTCACCAGTCAAATCTATTGTTATAGCTGGCTCACACACTGATTTTGACTTACTGCCTACCAAATCATAAAATAGGTTATTGGTGTTAGCAACCTGTTCACTGACCTTTTCAGACTCTGAGAGAGATAGGGCCTTATGGGCTTCACATAATTCCTGTTTCAGTTCTGAAATATGGTTCAAAGCCAGTACATGGGTGTCACTGCACTCTTGAAATGTTGACACTTGATGTTGTAAATGTCTGTACTGGTCGGCTAAGTTTATGTGTTCTGTGTGTAGCTCAGCCAGCTCATTTTTGAGGAAGGTGTTTTTGGCGATAATGTTCTCCACTTCCACTTCACTGTCTTCCCTTTCCTGGAGCAGTTGTTTACATTCTGCTTGAGAAGCTTCGAGATCCTTTAAGGTAGCCCTCAGCTTTGCTTCCATCTCTTTGATTGTAGCTCTGCGGGTCATCATTTTGAATAACTGTCAGTGAGTAATAGTGACCTGGAATGTGTGAAATTATGCAGCTAAATAAGAGTGCAAGAAAAGATGTTCTGATTGATAATGTATGTGATAAGCAGGGGGTAGTTGGGGAAAAATGTAAATAAAATTATTTGTTGAGAAATAGCTGTTACATTTAGATTAAGTTAGTTAAAGTGAGATGGTAAAGTTAAACAGAAGAGAAATACTATAGAAAACACTGCTTTTCTTATTATTATCATAAAACTAGTTAAGTAAATAGTTACAATTATACTTGATTTTATGAGAAGAGTTTGTGACACATTACAGGATTAAATTGTATACTTAGACAGAGCTCAGAATGAGTTTATTTTGTATAGTAAATTATGTAGTGTTTAATGTCTGGGCGAATGTTTTTGTCGTCGATTTTGCTTCCACTAGTTGTCAAGCAAAAGGAGTCATAAACTGTGCCAGTGTGTGATGGACGTAGCTCAGAGACCTGAGCAGTATTTTGTGGTGTTCTGTGGTCTGTAAATCTTAAGTACAATCACATAAATAAAACAAAATACTCCCCGGGATCGATGATAATATTTCAAATCCGTCACCGTTGAGGCGTTGAGTTGACAGCCAGTTTTTTAAAAACCCAATAACACTTTGCCCGACCTGAAAATAGAACCCAGGACCTCATGCTCAGCAGTAGCGCTTGCGACCACTAGACCAACGAGGCAGTAGAGGATTATTTTTACATATTTATATAACTACCAGTTACTAATTTACATGGATCAGGTAAATTCAAATACAGATAGTGCAATCCACTGAGACGCGCCCCACTCCGCTCCACTCCGTACTAAAGTACAGCTTACAGTACAGTAATCGCGGAGTGGGGCGCGTCGTCGTGGATTGCACTATCTGTACTTCATGTAAGTACGCGCTGTAAATTAAATGAATGTAGACCGTACTATAGAAATGTTTATTGAAATGAGCCAGTATGAAAACCTTTGTCTTTTATTATGAGTTAGCCATCATAGTACATTATTATTATTAGAATACTTTAGCAGTTGTAGCCAAAACATCTCGATGTTTAAACTGTTATGTAAATTAGGCGAGACTAACTTGCTGCATAACAAAACATCACTATTTCCAACCCGGTAACAGAACTAATGTAAGAGACCAATACATTTCCTTTTAAATTATACAAACAAACGTCAAAATTAAACACGAAACGGGGGCACGGTGGCAATCTAAATAATCGTAGAACGTCAAGTACACACAACGATACATCTATACTGCGTTCGCAATTTATTTGCCAAACATATAAACAAACACAGTTTTGGGAAAAACAACTGGAATGCCTACACATAAGGTCCTGTTTGCGCTACAACTTCATATTTTTTATTGCTTTTTCAACAGTACTAGTCAGTCTAAAATCAACTTTATTTACACTCGAATAAAGTTGTTATTTGTTTAAGTGGAAATTAAATCAATTGGAAACAAGGTTATAAATAGACATTAGCTGTACTTTTCCAGTGTAAACTTACCTCGTAATGGGCGGGCTTTCCGCCCAATGAGGGGTCAGCTTATACAAGAAATTATAGCTTGATATTGGTAACAAACAATCCTAGGGTTACCTTCCGTCCTGCACCCCAATTGCGTAGCACACTTTCTTTGAAAATCCGAAGGATTGTGTATGCAATTACCCCGGTGATTTATCCAGACGTGTCCGGACTTTGTACTGCCTTGTAATTTGTCCAGACAACACAAAGAGATTCTTTTGAAAATAAAAAAGTTAAATGACTACCTGCTGAAAAAAGAAATATAGAAAAAGTTAAATATTTAAAGATTTTATGTCGGGAATTTTCAATTTTTTAAATGGCAACCCTAGTCAAAACACGTCAGTTTTCACACGGAACAGTGCATCAATTAAAAGTTAAAACCTGTTACATTTCCGTTCAGGGGTGACTGGGGACTGGAAACTTGACATTGTTGTTAACGAGTCTTTTAGTTGATTTTGAAGGGGAGTTCTTTAAAAAGATTTGTATTATGTATTGCAAGTCACGAGTAAGTAAGGAAGTTCAAGGTTAGCGTGCACTGGCATCATTATAGCGTTGATCAAACTTAATACCACCGAAAACAACAAAATGGTGTTTAATAAAAAATAATCCCCGAAGGGTTAAGCAGAGACTTACCTATTGTACACCCACATTTTGCAAGTTATGTTTTAATAGGGGGCGAGCCTATTGCCATCAACCGGGCACAAATTCAGAGTTCGGGCTGCTACTGAGAAATTCCTGATGGAAAACCCAATAACACTTTGCCCGACCTGGGAATTGAACCCAAGTCTTCATGCTTAGCAGTAGCGACTTGCGACCACTAGAGACTAGACCAAACAGGGATTTGCCAAAACATTTTATTATAGAAAAGTTTAGTAAAATTATAGCAACAAAACTTCTAAATCGAAGCATTGATCGATCATTGTAGAACAACTTAAAACTGGACTGCACAAAATTTCTCTTCGGCTAACATTTCAAACATTTATCGTATCCTGTTTTAAAGCCATTTACATAATAATTTGTCATTCGACACTTGGAGCAGCGGTTCTCATACTTTATTAACCGCGAATCGTCAAACCTAAAAATATTAAATTCGTTGACAGTCAACGCATAGCCTAAACCACACGCGCTGGTTCTAGAAGCATGAAATTCCTTTTACAAGGTGGGTTAAGAAATGATTTATGAAAATTCACCCCCTAAAGGGGTTAAGTGGGAATGAAAGTTTGTATGGAAGTCATTTTTGCCGGTAGAAAATATAGATAGAGCCATCCACGAAGACGCGCCCTACTCTACTCTCTAATCGCTTACAGTCACAGACCAAATAAAAAAGGGTCTGCTTACAGTACAGTAATCGCGTTTAGGAAGAAGAGTGTGGAACGTCGACTCTTCGTGGATGGCACTATCTGTGGGCCAGCATTGGGCGCACGACTTGGACATTCAAATAAATATACTATAACAGAAACCCCTTACATCCAGTCATTGATCATTTATGGGTTGGAGCAAAAAGTAGGCCATCCTTAAACGCAAGGGTGTTGTAAAAAGCGACAGCGAAATTAAAATGTTGTGGGGATGCACAGCAGCGTCCTCCTGTCTGCCAATGACAACAAAAGGCAATAATTAATTTATCTGCCATGTGTGTTGTGTTTTCTTTAACAACTTATTAACAGCCATTGAACGCTTTAATCATTTCTAACGTGACGATATTATCGTGGAGGTCCACGTATCACGATAACACAGCACAGGGACGTAAAATGTATGAAGACGCTTTTAAATTTCCGTCAACGATAACGTTATAACGTCCACGTATTTCCATATAAATATTTTATGGACGTGGATAACTTTGAGTACCACTGTGCTAAAATGGTAGGCCGGGACTGGTATTTGAATTTCTAAGTTCAAGATCACTGGGGGTACGCGCCTTGGCACCGTGAATTTGTGGAATGCCTCGCTGTCTGTGATATTCGCTCCACTTTGATATGTCGAGCATGATAATATGAGTATATGAGCTCCTGCATTTCTATGGTAGCGGTAAACGTTTGAGCTTTGAATGAGGACTTTTATTATGAGATAAGTGGTTAAAAGAAAAAAAAACATTAATCTCAGGTGCTCACTAGAACTACCAACAACCAGAAAGGTAATCCATACATATACACCTGTGATACCAAATATAGTTTCATATCAGTATTTTGATGTCCAAAAACTTCAAAACCATATTACGAACTAATGGTACTATGTCCATTAAGAACACTGACAAAAAACAAAGACGCTTCTACGCGTTAATAGAGGACCAACAAAAAAAAATGACAATGTCAAGAGTACAAAAAACGGGCCCATGTGTTGTCCATACGGGTGAGATGACGTCATGCATGAGTATGACTATGGCCGCCATTTGCGGACCACAATGTGTCGGATTGATACATTAAAATATGTAATTGTTGATTGTATCCGTTGTGGTAGTTGGTGAGTTGATCAAATAGTAGAAGATTTTCAATGATAAGGTAAAGTATCAACTCTTTTTGATTAAATTGTGTAAGTATATAACATTCATTGTTTTTTTTAAAAAGATTCTCAATGATTGCGTAAAAACAACTTGAGAATTCCCAATCGTTAAGCACAACTAATAAATTAAAAAAGGGGAAAACACAATCAATCAATCAATCTAGCAACACCAGCAAAAGATGCAAGTTGTCCCTTGAGAAAAAAAACGCAACGCGTTATTTTTAAATATTATAATTATATTGCGAAATTGCAATGAGAGCTCCTCCACAAAAACTAATAAAGTTGATACTAAAATAAGGTTACATAATTTAACTAAAACGAAACCAACTCACTAAAAACAGGGACAGACCGACTTCTCACATCTTTTTAAAAACACTTGACTTCTCACAATTTCACAACGTACTTACAGAACTAGACAAAATTAATTTTACTGTGTCAACTCCTAATTTCATCAGAACTAGTATTCAAGTGTTCATTTACATAAGACTTGTCACTGCAGTCTTATATAAAAGATGATGTTACAATAACTTAAGTCGGTTTAGGAAAGGATCAGTGGTATCGGCACGTGATGCGGAGAAATAAAAAAAATGTCGTTGCAAAAATTTTGAGTATCAATGTGGAAGTAGGGGAAGATCAAAGAAACGAAACTGTGAAAGATGATATAGAAAGGTAGTGAGTACCGAGATGACGACAAATAGAGAAGTACGGAAGAAAAATATATGTTGCGTCGACCTCAAATAAATTGGGATAAGGCAGGTTATGCTGATGCTGATGAGGAAAGGAGCAATGACAAATGCTAACTTTAGAGCTTGCATGACATATGACTAGAGATCGGATATTCGGATGCATATTTACCTAAAGTTGAGGTGTTGGCTATTATGGAAAGCACTTTTGTATCGCAATAATCCCGGGATTCCGGGATCGACAGATTTAGAGTTCTGATTATAGAATGGAATGTATATTTACTTACGTTCAGGTGTTGGCTATTAAGGAATGCACTTTTGTATCGATCGTAAAAATCTCGCGATTCCGGAATTAATAAATTTTGTACTATTTTACTATAAAAATGCTAGCTACTGTTGTAAAGTAGGTTGCCAAATTGGCACAGCACACAGTGACAAACAACTTGTTGCCTTGAGTTTCATTAAAAAATGTTTACAGTAGGTATATAATTTTTTATGTTAACACCGCAAAAATAACCTTCACAAGGGGGCTGATAAGTCGTATCCATACCATGTATCCGATTAGCTTTGCACTCCCGGATTTTATTGAATTCCGGGATTTAAGTTAGGAAAAAAATTATTAAGAAGCCACTTCCATAATTACTTAGCCAAAAATTAACTTTGGGTAAATATGCATCCGAATATCCGATCTCTACATACGACTAACTTTAACGATATTAATTTAACTGTGACATATTTATGATGCAAAAGAATGAGGAGCGTGTAACAAGAAAAGTTTTAGAAAGAAAAGAGTCAGACCGAAGCATAGATCCGAGGTTTGTGTAAATGATGATAAGGCAAGGGAGGAAGTGAACTCTCGAGAGGATGGCTAGAACAGAGGTTTGATAGGAATCGCAATTTTGTGCCGACCTCAAATCAATTAGAATGAGAGCAGGACTAAAATGTGAGTGTACCTGATCCATCGGGGAGTATAGACGTCATGTTATGTTATGTCATTCAAACTACTAGAAAATGAACAGAGTTTAGTGAGAGTGAAGACAATGTTAGTATAGATTACCTAGTCACTGCCTCACTGCTTAGTTTCTCCGCAATGAGTCGTAAAATGCAGTGCAAACAATAAGTTGTAACTTTCAGTGCCTTTGTTGGTCGTTACAAACGTTTTGTGGCGACAATATTGAAATTAGCTGGTTTGTGAAATGCATTTGTGAAACATGCAATTGGAAAAGTGAGTTATGTCTGTCTTTTAAGAGGGAACAGGGCCCGCGATTCTCCATACAAACGTATTCCCCGTTTTTCTTCCTGAATAATGCCTCTAGAGCTGTCATTTTTTTTTTATAAAATTAGGGTCTCTATAGACATGTTCCTGTCATTTCCTTTTTTTCAGCAATTAATAAGTAAGGAAACTATGACCCTCCAAAAATTACGAAAATGCCCCATTTTTACCGCCGTGATTAGAGGACTACCAGACTAATTCGGAAAGTTTTTAGCATAAAAGAAAATAATATGAACCTAGACATACTCTTTCTTAAAATTTTAATGTAAAAAAATATTAAATCGGCTTAGTTTTCGAGCAGAAAAAAGGAGAATGCCAAACGACGTTTTCGTCAAAAATTTTGTGATATAATCGGTCTGAGGTCTTGTCCCTATCGCACTTTACGGGGTTTAACTCGGTTTTTCGGGCGCAGCGCGACGGCAATAGTTTCTTCAAATACCTATTTTTCGGGCGCAGCGCGACGGCAATAGTTTCTTCAAATACCTATTTTTCAAATTCCTCGCAGCCCCTGTTCCCTCTTAAGTGATTGTCTCGGTTAAATGAAATGCTAAACGTTAAATGAAATAGCTGTTTTAGGTGGTTTTAATTAATCTCAACAATATTTTTATGTTTTCTCTATTACAATATAAATCTCTATTCGATCATTTTTTTTTCATTTGAGAATGTGAAGATGGATATGATGTGAAGTGACGTCAATGAATAAATTAAGAAATGAGTATGGAAGTGGAAGTTTGATAGTGGCGTGTGATGAGGAGGGAGGAAACGCATGTGGGTGTAGGAAATGTTGATGGATGGAGACGGAAAGGAGAGCGAAAGAAAACATGGATGGATTGTGTGTGCGAAAATGAATTGCGCCGACCCTAAGTAACTTAAGACAAGGTCAAGAAGATGATGGTGTGATCTTAATTCTTACCCATAAAATATGGCGTCGTTTTCATGCTGGCAAGCTTTTCATCTACTTTCGCAAGTTCTCTTTCTTTTCTTAATATTTTAAGCTGGTAACATGGAAGATCATCTCGCTCAATCTGTCAATGTCAATTAGCACTACCTTGACGTTTGACAACTAAACTTTATTTTCCACGTAATTAATTCGTCTTAGACCATAAACATAACTCCTTAAATACATAATTATGTTGTCAATATACGCATATAACTCGGCACGTGGTAGTTCAATGTCAACCAGTAACTAATTAGCCGCGAGTAGATCTACTCCGACTCACTGATGGCACTTGTTAGGATGGACACAAATTTGAACGGAATCGGGACGTTTTTCCGCTCAGATTTGACCCTAGCTTATTATGATCTATCGTAGAAACTGTAGAATATCTAATCTTCTGAAATTTATAAAAAATAGCGAGAAAAAATGCGGTTTTAAGACGTTGGGTAGAACGATATCAGCGAATATACACGCGCAAATTCCGCTTCATTGTGGCCACTTAAAATGTTCTGAAAATGACATGTCTGGGCAGAACAAAACACGTCTGTGAAGTTATCACGATCAGCGGAAATAAGCCACGAGCAGCAGTAAGTCGCAGCAAGTTAAAATGTTTCGAAAGTGTCATTATCTGGACATAAATAAGGCGCATGGGCGAAGATCAGTGGAATTATCATCATCAGTTTAGCCGAAAGACAATGATCCACTGTTGGACATACTCTCCCCAAAGAATTGCCACTTCGACGGGTTTCGGTGCTTCTCACATTACGAAATTCCGCCATTTTTTTCCGCACAGATTTGTCCGTAGCTTAAGACAGAATCACGACTATTTAATTGAGCATGTGTATTGCATTTTAAATAGTCTAATTCAAATTCATCTAGTCGAGATGATATGTACAAGAAGCGTAATTATTGTGTTTTATGCTATTCTTTTGGCAGTTATAAATCGATTTGTTTTGAAAGAAGGCATTCAATTGCCGTTTAATAGAGAGCTCTCTCTATTAAACGTCTTAATGTATCTTTAATGTCTTCTTCTTGGACGCTGAATAAAGAAATTACACAGATTTTTTGCTCTAGAATGTATAAAAACTCATATGATTGTTTCATTTTGACACTTTCTGCACCCAGGGCTCTGTGAAGATTTTCGGGAGGTACCTGTTTCGGATAAGGCGGGAGGAAACGCCCGGGTGTCATCACTGCGTGGATCGCCCGGAGGACACGGTGGAGCATACGGTGGAGGTATGCCCGGCTTGGGCAGAGCACCGCCGTGTCCTCGTGGAGGCGATCGGTGGCGGGGATCTCTCGCGTCCGGCCCTGGTCCAGGCCATGGTACGGAGCGAGAGGGCATGGGAGGCCGTCACCTCCTTCTGCGAAGCAGTAATGCTCGCGAAGGAGGAGGCGGAGCGCGTGAGGGAGAGGCAAATTTCGCGCCCTCACGCCCCTAGCCGCCGCAGGAGGAGACGCCCCGGGCGTCGGGAATCGATCACGGATTCCCGGCCACCGTAGGCGCGGGCTTGCGGACGGTGAGCAATGGGTAGCTCGCCGTCCGGTAAGGACCAAGCCCGGGTCGACGGCGCGTTGTGTTCCACGCGCGCCTCAAAGAGATGTCAGCGAATGAAGGGGTCCGATGGGACCATTGCCTGCCGGGGTTGCGGGAAAGTCCGAAAGGGATACCGTGGCCCACTGGCATTGCACAGGCAAGAGAAGGAACACGGGTGGGTTTTAGTCGGTAAGAGTCTGACACGCCCTCCCGCTCCACCCAGAGCGGGAGGAGTCATTTGATGATTTCCCACACAAAAAAAAAAAAAAAAAAATGTGATGACTCGTGCTTTCTCTGTATGAGAAAAGGTCTTTCCTCTGCAGATAGGTCAATAATAGGCTGGTATTATTATTTTACAATTAAGTTTACATTCTCAGTCACCATTCCGAAAAGTCCCCTTTTTAAATAGCTCCAATCAATAGGGATGTCGACAAGTTTTTTTTTTTCCTTCCGTAAGATTATAAAAATATATTGGACACGTATTTTTTCTTTTTTTACGTAATCTAAAGTTTACGGCAATACATTGATTTAAAATGTAGCATGACGTCACCCCCGGTAGATTTTATACCGACTTGTGACGTAGCGAGCCCCCACTCCCATCTAAATCATTTTTTATTTGATAAAGCAAAAAAATACTTGTCTAATATTTTTTTTATCATCTGACAGACGGAATAAATAGTTTTTTTTTCCCCCAGTCAACATCCCTATTATTGCTCAAATAAACGAAAAAATATGCCCAAATCATCACACTTTTTCTTTAAAAAAACTATTAGCACAGATGCAACGCAGTCAGAAAGAGTTATTAACATTCTTAAGCCAATTGGTCCGACTAGCGTCCAGCTATACTCATTATGTTCATGACAATGGAAGAATGGTCAACAATATTCGTCTGTCTACTAGCAGTCACGGGTCAGTGACATTATCTATCAGTGACGTCATTAATACTCAGGGGCTAGTGGCGGAATACGTGGTTAAGCTACGCTTGCCGCGGTCAATTCGTGGGTGGGTGGGTGACCATCCATTACATATCGAGACCCCTCCGTGCCTCGGAAAGCACGTTAAGCCGTTGGTCCCGGCTGTCATTTGTAGATCTTTGACGGTCGTTATGGGTAGTCAGAAGACCAAAAGTCTGATAACCAGACTTACCAAGGGGTATCTTGTTACGTAGTAACTCGGTTGTGGAGGTTAGATAGGCATTCGCTCGTATTCAGCTGCATCCGGTTAGACTGGAAGTCAACCCCAAAATAATTGGGAAAAGGTTAAACGTCATTACAACTAAAGTCACATAACATGACGCCAGTTTTCCCCAAAGGGTAAGGCAGAGGTGTAGTTATAGTAAACCCACATTTCGACAGTTATGTTAAATTCCCATGTAATAGGGGACGAACCTATTTATATCAATCGGGCACACATCCATACTTCGTGTTGGTTATAAGAAATTCTTGATGAAAAAGTCAATAACACTGCGCGACCTGGGAATCAAACCAAGGACTTCAAGCTCAGCAGTAGAGCCTGCGATCACTAGACTAACGAGGGAATCACCAACCACAATCAGCACTGATTTGCTGGATTTGTTTTCTCCTCTACCTATCGTTATTTCTCCTGACAAAGTTTATTCGGTTTATATGTATGTATCTATGTATTAGTAGGTATTCATTTTCAAGTTATCTATCACTTATGTTGCACCTGCCATGTTTTGTCTCTGCACCACCCTAAGGTTGACTGGTAAAAAATGCCTCAGACATTAAGTCCGCCTTTGTACAGTATTTTTTTACCTGTGCCTATAGTTTTAATAAATAAAATAAATGAAGTACTTAATTAAAGGTCATAATTCCTCACCGTGAGGACTTAGGTAAACTGAGCTGTCAATACTGTCATTCCCAGGCATCAGCTCACTTCACCTATGTTTTCACACAACAGTCAAAAACTTTCTCATTTATATAATTAGCTGACATTGCTCACACACCCATCGAATTACATGCCTCAGCGTCTGACACTTAACCTTTTATTCTTGGTAGTTGCATCATGAGGATAATAATGATAGATGTACTAGTGTTATAAAAAGAAAGTTCAATTTGATTGTTATGATTTCACATGAGATCTTGCCAGTGTTATCCGTTTCACATTTTGATATGGCATCTCAACTTTTTTTTATTTTGCGCGTCATTCGAAATTTCGAATAGCGACGTGAGCGCAAAAACAATCAATTATTGTTAAGAAATTTACGTTCCAATTCTAATTTTGGATGCCATGCTTTACGGTTGTTAGACTCCCTAAAAGTAGGGTAATTTGAATATCTTAACTGGTAACCCAAGTCACAGTAGCGTAACTGTCAATTTCATGTTTGAAAATATCCTTGTCAGTCTGTAGCGTAAATATTGTGTAAAACAACGCTACAAGGTTTTATTGGCGGTAAAATCGGAACTACCGCCGCCACCGCCATCTTATTTTGTCAATACAATAGGGATGATGACTAAAAAAATGTTTTTTGTCCGTAATGTAGATTATGAAAAAATAACGTACTCGTATTTTTACTTTTTTTACGTTATCAAAAGATAACGGCGCCGGCGATACATTGAGTTATAATGTGCCATGACGTCACTTGTATGTAGATTTTATCCATACTTGTGACGTATCAACCCCCACTCCCCAACTTTAATGCGTTGTATTTGAGTCATTTTTTATTAATATGATAAAGCAAAAAATACGTGTCTAATATTTTTTTATTATCTGACTGACGGACTAAATAGAATTTCTTTTTTTCATCGTCCCTATTCTATGTCTAGTTCACAAAGGTTTACCAGCAACGCCACCCCGTCATTGTTCTACAGGAGCCACAAGATCCTTGTGGCACCATAATAGTTCACTCCACACACACACCACACATCCACATCCCTGCTGGTATCATGTAACGCAGTTTTTACACTTTTTATTTTGTATTCTTTTCTTTTATATATTTTTTTTATTTTTCTCTTTCTACTTGTGTGCCTTTGCTTGTTGTGCCAAATAAATGTATTTTCTTTCTTTTTTTCTTTCACTATTGTCCAACAGATTGTAAATACGGTATCAATACTGGACAAACAGACGGCTTTGCTTACCGATCTAACTTATACACAGTGCTACACAATTGATTACAATCACAACATAGTGCAGAACAACAATGAACCGATAGTTGGGTGGTGTCTATTGTTACTAAGAATTGACACTTGAAACAAAATATTACGATACGAACTATATTATTGACTAATTAGTTACCAACGTATACATACATACAAGTTACAAGTCAATATTTTCTAGACCCTGTCAAAATACATTCGCATCCGAGACGGCAAAATATGGAATTGTAATCAAATGTAGGTACTAGAGATGTATTTATTTACCGAATAATTAAAACCACTCTCTAATTCGGAATTGGCCTAAAATGTCATGATTTCATGAAACAGTCATTGAATAAGGCAATCCGAAATTAGAGACTTGTATTCGATGATTTTAATAACTATAATTATGTAAAAATACATATTTGTTACGGTCGCGAATCATATTTTGATCAACGTACGATACTGACCTGCAAATTTTATAGCAAAAAACGTAAGAAAATTTGAATTTCGCGGGCTATGAGAGAAGAGACTGACTGTAATAATATCAGTGCACTATAGTTATGGTCACGGTTTTAAATAGTTCCGGCTTCCGAAATTATGTTATTAACTGCTCCAACAACTGTAGTGCAGATTTTTGCATTCTAATTAATATAAACAACACACTTCACACTAATTACCAAGCTACGTAACGACTAATTACCAAACAAATCAATGAGCGCAAACAATTAAAGTATAAAAACCTCAATTAAACAGAGGCTGCGTGACGGATACATATCATTGCTTTACGCGTAAAAAAAGTTAACTGTTTAGTCTATTGTTAGGCCGGGTGCACATTGTTCAGTTGAGGAGAAAAAGGTGGCAATTTTTGTAAAAGGCGTTTAGACGGTTTTTGCTTTTGATTCCTTTCATGTGATAACAAAAAAAAAGCTTCCGTTTGCAATAAAAAATAAGGTTCGGATAAAAGATTTATCGAGCAGATGCAACTGTCGTTTTGATTACAGGTAACTGACTTAGATCTCAACATCTTCCTGCCCTTGTCCCATGTTAGTTGGGGTCATCGAAACAAGTTTTCTTCTTCCATTCTGTCCTGTGACGTCACGCTGTCATTCACTCCCTTCACTTTAATATCATTCCTCAAACAATCCATATTTTCTTTTTTTTTTCATCCATCATCATTTATATTCATCACTCTTTTAGTCACATGCGTTTCTTCCCTCCTCATCACATGGGTTAGATCTTATGTGAATTATAAAACTGGGTACCTATAGCGGCATACCTGGAAAGTTTCATATCCAATAGTGACCTTAGAAATATGGAGTTGATTGATTGATTATCATAAAAAAGCTAATTGCGAAAGTGAGGAAGGAAGCACACTTCTCTTCCACTTTCCCTGGAAAACAATTTTCAACGCACGACCTGTTCTGCGAGTGACCCACTTATAGGAAAAGGTAGAATACTCTAACTTGCCAGTTTGGAAAATATCGGAGGTTTGATGGGAAATCTGTCATTTTAGGAAGTATACACGCGCAAGGCGCGTCTTCGTCTGGGTATCGTGTTGCCAAGCTGTCGCTCCATGTAAAAAACTGGTATTCAGCTGCATTCGGTTAGACTGGAAGCTAGGACGGTGATAGATTATGATGACGACACGAGCACAACGTCTAAAACAGAGCGAAGGGTATTAAAAGCCAAAATGTTTTAAAATTCATCACTTATACATTTAAAAGTTCCCTTTATCGCTTGTAAAGTTACTAGCTCCGCTGAATATTGAATAGTTTTGCAAAAAAATATCTGCTGCTATAAATGTATGGAGCCGCAGATTATTCGGTATTTTTGGTTTGGTCCCATTGTAAACATAGTCGATAATGATGAGTATAAAGATTTCCCCTTTCGGATATTACATATAAAAAAGAGCAAGAAAGAGCATATAAAACTAAATCCTAGAAGGGTGTTGTCAAATCTAGTACATTTACAGTTCCAGATATCGCGTTTTAAGTCACTGGGCTCTCTATAAACAGCATATGAGCACACATCCTAACTCCAGCCTCTGTAGTAGAGCATAACAAATGATAGTAAAAACACCATGGAACTGTACTTAGTTAGTTTAATTATGTTTTTGTACGGAGATACGGCGGAAGAAGTTGATAGGAATCGATTATAGATTATTATGGAGATTAGATAGTTCGATTATTAGTTTTCATGGATGTTTAGGCTTTTGAGGTGCTGAGAATGATGAGAAATGAATTCGCAGAAAATAAACCATGTAAGGAAAGGAACAATCTACTAGCAAAGTCAGCGTCAACCATAGTCGGTCGAGGATAATTATGTCTCTTAAAACTGACATTTTCACATAAAAAATTAAGTAAAGTCCGAGAGCTCAAATCTATTTATTTGTCTTTTGTCTATTTGGATCCCTGAACAGGCACGGCCAGAAGGTGTCGTGGCAGATCACGTATAAAATGTCGGGACGAGCTAGACAAAACAAACAAACAATGGTCCACATTAGCCCTGGATCGACACAGCTGACAATCTTGATGGGAGGCCTTTGTCCAGCAGAGCGATGAAGCAAACTCACCTAGACAAGTCAAGAGCAAACCCATCGTAAAATAATGCGATACAATATCAGTCAAGTTCAATTATATTCGTTACAAAAGTATCAAGCTACAATTCAATATCATGTCTGTCTGTTTGCCATTCTAAATCAATCAAAGAGTCAATGAACGGCAGAAAAATTAAAATACAAAAAAATCAATCACAATATTTGCATTTAACAACTACTCGACAGCAACAAAAAATAAAACGCTGTCATATGGACTAAACAGTTAAAAAGTCCAGTTTCATAAAATTGCCACTCAAAAATGAACCTTAAAGCGACATAATAAGAACTAATAACAATTGTAATAGTCAGTCAACAAGAACCGATCCAATTTGTAACCCAAAGTAACGTAAAATCGACTTTAATTCCTCAAGAATAAAAAATGTCTTACAACAAAACACAAACATTAAACATTTCAATAAATTTTAAACTTTACTCCGTTGAAATAAGATCGAAAACACACTTATGTAATACCAAAAGTGTTGCCATATGAGAAAAATGCGTTTCCCATGGTATTACAGGCGACAATGCGCGGAAGTTGAACACACGCGTCTGGCGTCACGATTTGTTTTGTGTTTTTATCACGATAACAAAGGGATAAGCAGAAATCGAGTCATGGAGTAAAGTTGACAAATAAGATATAGATTCAATACAAGTCACAAAAGGCCCGTAATTTCATCAGGACTGCAAAATATTTACAGTTATTAGAATTGGAAATCAAATACGAGGTCTTGTTCCAAATTAAACTACTATAGCTTTGAGCTGAGAATCTAGACTACTAATTAAAAATGGCCTAGATTGGTAAAATGAACGGAATGAATTAATTGACTTCTGACTGAATGAATTTTGCATATCTGTCAGAAGCTATAACGGCCGTGAAGGTCAAGATACTCAGCAGATGAGAAAAGATCATGCCGCGGTTAAAGTTAACCCAAACATCGAGGTTTATAGTGAGGCTGATGGGCTGAGTGCGTTCATTATAACTTGACCCGTGACGCGATTGGTAGCACTGAAATGTGCGGTAGTCATATGATTGGTACCTAGAATGTTCCGGACTAAAGGCTCGTGCAGACTAGACGCGACACCGGTAATTGTTCTACCGTGAAATTTTCTTACGGTCTGCACGACGCTTTACTCAAGTAGATTCTTAAATGGGCGTCTGGCACGCCATGGGCCCATGGGTGGTTTGTTTTGATGCTTACCAGCCCCGCAAACAATTTGCTGAAAGTCTAATATTTTGCTCTGCGACATGAGTTATTATCGAAGAATGGCACGTTACCTAATGCCCGTTTCTGAGGCTTAACTGGAGTTTATCTATTTGAAAGTGTTATAGATTACGCTAAACTCGTAGGTCAGTTCTGGGCTGACTCAATCTAGATTGCTATCGACACATTTAGAACAAGATATTGGTACGATATTTATAAACACAGACTCCTCCATGCCTCAAAAAGCATGGGACGCCGTTGGTCTCGGCTGTCATTCGTGGATCTTTGACAGTCGTTCGTTACTGGTCGTCAGAAGCCCTAAAGTCTGACAACCAGCCTAACCAAGGGGTATCGTATTACCCAGTTACTGGGTTGTAGAGGTCCGATAGGTAGTCGCTACATATAAAATGCTGGTATTCAGCTGCATCCGGTTAGACTGGAAGCCGACCCCAATATAGCTGAGAAAAGGCTAAGCAGGTTGATTGATTGATTTATAAATATTGCGTTTCTCAGTTTAGTCAAGATGAACTAATGTTTAACAGAAAACTTGGTCCGGAGTTTATATGCGAATGTAGACCTACAAAAACTGGGCATATAACAACCAGTCCACAAAGTGACAGTACAAGTTTATGAGAACCACGTTATTCACATGAATCACATGCAATGCACGCTATAATACGCGGAAGTTTACACACGTCACGCTCCACGCGCATGCGTGTTGGTAATACATGACACGCTTTGAACTACGAGTGCAGGCAGGGTAGCAAGATCATGGACGAAGTTGTTGCGGTATTTGTTTTGAAGGAATTAATAGCAATACTTTTGTGCTGCGTGAAAAGACTCTTCCGTTTAGTAACTCAAATCCTCTTTATAATTTTAACGGAAAAGACAGCTCGCAAGAAATTGGCGAATTGTTTAAAAAAGACTGACGAATAAACAGTCATGTAATATAAGAAATAGCGACGAAGTATTCTAGCACATTAAAATTTAACAACTGTGACGATAAATTTATTCTGCCATGAACTTTCTTTCTAGTTTTTCTTCCCAATAAAAAGTAACAGATAATTTTAGACAATAAACATTAATTCATGAACAATCATCAACGCCCCTTTGAAATAAAAATCAACAAATCAAAATTGGCAAGTAGTTATTATGCGGAAAAACCGGTTAAACTTTCGCCTGGCCTAAGAATTGAGTTGCGAGTTCGCGACCTCGACTTTTGCGAAAAAAAAGAACACCATTCTATGTCAACTATCAAAAGGTCAACGACTTATTGAAGTACTTAAAAAAGATGGTCGAAAACAGCCAGCTTCTACTTCTATTAATCACTTTAAGAAATACCCATAAAGAATAGTAAACGAAGATAAACGATTATCCACCGGTCAAAGATGCGCAGAACAGATAAAACATTTATATTAAAACGCACGTGGGGTAATTTAGCTCCTATATCTGGCAACACCGTCGCCCTACGGATGCATTCAGAATAAATTAAAGTAATTGATCGCGTTCGTGACATTTAATGGCGTATTATTTTATATGTATTACTTTATGATGTAAGATTATGTTGATGCATAATAATTTCATGCTTATCAGACAATTTTATGTATGATATATGGCTTTCTAGGCCTAAACGTTTCGTAAAAGGTGCGTCATATTATTATGTCAGGAGATAGCGAATTCCTTTCTGGAAATAACCGACTTTGAGTAAGGCATGTGTCTACTCACGGTTTATTGAAGATATTATGGGGCTTATGTGAAGCAATTATAGACATTAACAATATGATAAACCGATTGCTTTAACGTCGAGCCACTTAACTTTGGAGCTAAGCACCGATGCTGTGTTTCAGTTTGAAAGGTGCAGTTGACATACAGAAATGACAAACATTTTCACCTGGTGCCATCTTGGTGTTGCAGCAGTGCTATTCTGTAACCATCTCACCGTGAAAACTTAGGTGAAGTGAGCGTGGAGTGAGCTGTCAATAGTGTCAATTCCAAGCATATACAAACTCACTTCACCTAAGTTTTCACGGTGAGGTTTTACAGAATCGACCGGCAGGTGTTTATTGGGAAAGGTAAGGTGGGTGGATGTTTCATCAATATCTTTCCTTATCCTAAATTATTTAGGGTTGCGTAACATGTGTTCTTCTTCCATACTTCTAATCATTTATTATTTGTCATGTCAGTAGTTAACCAAAATTACTCAGTGGCAGCCGGGAGTTTGCAAGTTGGCGGTGTGATACCCCTTGCCCTGGGCCTTGGAATTCACGCTAAGTACGTTGATCTGCCGCCTCATCTCTCTCCAGTCGTGTCAGATTGCCGTCCCATCGGACTATGGGGGTGAAGGGAGAGAGAGTCCACCCTGTATCTGCGCACACACTTGTGCACTATAATATCTCCCGCGTTGACGGCTAGTCTCCGTTGATATTAACCGCCATGACCGAAATTCGGTCTGTGCAACACTTAGTAAACCCAAAAAAAATACAGGAGAAATCTATTGGATGACGCAATCATAACAGTGTCGAACTTATGAATCAAACTCAAAACCCACACACACACAACCAAATAAACCATCTCTATTGTCCATTACTTAACGTACATTCTAAACTGGATTACCGACCAGATTAACACGATAATAATATCTAACAAAGCTTACAAAAAACCGGTGACTTACGTTACAATTGTGTAACGGTTACATCGTAACTGAAGCTGTTCTCTTTACATAATTGTTTGAGCATCTTGGTTTACGCCATCACTTGTTATATTAGGTACAAAATACATAATGCTGTCTATTTAACTAGTAAAGAGATGTTGTTTTATTTGTATCATCTTTCCTCTCACTTTCCCGCAATCTGTGGGAATGATTTCGTGAATAGGGACGGAAGTGTGTAACAACCAGATAAGCGTACGCTATTTAATTTGACCAATGAGTGCGCGGTGCGGGAATTGCAACCCATTTCCCCAGAGGTTGATACTATCAGCCAAGATGTCAGATGTTACACATCATATGCAACTAATGTAAGGCTCGCTCGTTCTTTTTTTGCAAATTATGGCTTTCATCACTGTCTCTAGAAAGGGTTGCCATCCATCCGGATTTTCCCAGTATTGCCCTAGTTTTATATTTTGTAAGTTTCCACTAACGAAAGCAACCATGTTGGTTTACGTGGGCATTTTTTGAACAAAATCCACGAGTCCTGGTGAAAACCATGAACTTATCCATTAAAGGTACTCGTACGATGCACGCTTGTGCTTATGCGCGTAGCGCGAGGTACACTTGTATAGAGGTATGAGGAACAGGGTGTAAAGATCACTCATCCTCCATAAAAAGGGAGGATCCTCCTACCAGACGGGTGTTGTGGTTGTCTGGTGGGCTACTGCCCGACGCTTGATGTCGAGACATTGTATATATGCTAGTCGCACAGTAAACCCTGCTTGCACGATGCAAGATTTAAAAGGTCTCGGTTAGAAAGCTAAATTACATGATTTTACAATTACAACCGTTTCAGAGTCCATTTATAAATGTTATATATTATTATGTTTATGTGAGAACTGTTAGTTATCTAGCGGTATTATCTCTGTTAAATTATAAAATGTCGAAATTTTTTAAACTGGGTGAAATAGGTTAGAGGCCCGCCGTGGTGGTCGAGGGTTCCGTAAGTATTTACGTTCCCGCGACCGGCGTAGTGTGAGATGGAACACCGGGGTGTTTTTAAATCAGTACGAGTCTGACCGGGCGGAGGACATCCATGAGGATTTTCCACCCAGAGACAAAAAAAAAAGGTCAGCCGCGGCAGCGGCCGGTGAGCACTACTTCCAAGTTGCTAGCAGCTAGGCAGGCTATTTAGTATTAGTGCAAGGTGTTTTACGTCGCAAGCAAGTTTGATACCAGTTCACAATGTGTTGGTTTCCCATGGATAGAATATAAACTATCGAAAAATGATGCGTTAAATTGTAAATTTATAATCCAACGGAAATAATATCAATAGATTATAAGGTAAAGTTCGTTTTTAATCCCAAAGACTAATTTGATAGGTGCAAATGTCAAACTCTAAATTGAAACAACAATCATTTCAAATGTCAAATTAGTCTACGGGATTAAAAAACGAACTTTTAGGGCCTGCGCAGACTGGCGGATGGGACGGTAGAGGATTTTAAATTTATCAATTGTATCTAATACTTAATCCAATCGAAATAAGGTATATATTTTACTGCACGGTGATCGAGCTTGGAGCATCACTGCACAGTTTTCAGTCGATCTGCGCAGACCATTACGAAGTTCATAAATAAACGGTGACATAAGACATGATTTGTGTGTTGCACCAGTCACAACGTAGCTAATCAAATCCATGTTTTTTACTGTTTTTAAGTCCTTGTGAAGTATGACAGTAAACTAACCTCTCAATCAAACCAGTTCCAACACCAGTGATTTGCTCGTCATTGTGCAACCGTTACTTACACTTAAGTACACCGCAAGTTTTCTCTTTGCATAATTCTTAACGACGTAATAACTGTGAAGTGTGAACTTTACTTGTCACATCAACTACCAGTTTTGACAGCTGGTGGACAGGGTTGCCATTTAATGAATTATGTAGTGGACTAAGAATGGGGAGATTTTGTTAGACAATTGGCAAGAGATTTCGTTTATTGTAGACCTTGTTCCGTAGTGACTTTCTTTTGAGGTAGCTACGTTTTATCGTAGTCAAAAGGGGCGTTTCTAGATTATTACTTTTTTAAGAAACAAATAAATCGTTTCGATGGCTAAACGGTAAGAAGTACAAGGTATAGTAAGTGTAATTATTTACTACTACCTGGGCAGACAATAACGAAGATGGGACGAAATTGACTCCTACTGAAAGGACTGGCCCGCAATAGCAGAGTACAGAAGTGTGTGGAAAAAGGAGAGGGTGGCCTTTTCCCAGCAGTGGGTAATACAAGCTAGATAAACAGATAGATAATAGATAGACACCCAGCACGCTGAGCATGACCACAATAGAAACGGGTTTTATCGACGGAAGAATAGACAAAATGACAGATAAACAATAATAATGTCATTTTGTCTATTCTTCGGTCGACAAATACCGTTTCTATGGTTATGGTTTCTAGGGTCCCGGTAGTTATAGTGGAAATTAAAAGAGGGACTAATGTAGGAATTAACGTTGATTGGTTCTTCATACAACTTTGACCCAGAAACCGACCAGAAATTGAAACAATTTCTGCTGAAACAGTAGACTGTCTGGCGATATTTAAAGTTGACCAATACTGCGTGCTTACTAACTTCGTTTATTATCAGTCTACCTAAATTAATGCAGAGGCAATGAAGAAATATTTCTGTGATCGAAACGTGCTTTGTTTATATTTTTGTGCCTCCATTTTATATCGAAATTATACTTTCGAAATAACATCGTGGCGGTTCAAATTAATCGTATGAGGAACAGGGTGTAAAGTTCACTCATCCTCTATAGAAAAGGGAAGGACGCCAGACGGGTGTCGTGTCTGGCGGGCAACTGCCCGACGATTGATGTCGAGGTATGCTGATCGCGCAGTAAACTACGCTTGCGCGATGCAGGTGGCGATGTACTTGTTTGTCTGGGCACTGGGCACAACGTTATCGAGAAACTGTATTGTTACTTGTTTGTCTGGACACAACGTCATCAAGAAACAAACTTAGTATTGTTACTTGAAGTCAATCAATCTGCCTAGCCTTTTCCCAACTATATTGGGGTCGGCTTCCAGTCTAACCGGATGCAGCTGAATACCAGTATTTTACATGGAGCGACTGCCTATCTGACCTCCACAACTCAGTAACTGGGTAGGTAACACGATACTCCTTGGTAAGACTGGTTATCAGAGTTTCGGGCTTCTTTTGACCTGTAACGACTGTCAAAGATCCACGAATGACAGCCGGGACCAACGGATTAGCGTGGCACGGAGGAGTCTCGGTATGTAAAGATGGTCACCCATCCACAGACCAACCCCGGCAAGCGTAGCTTAACCTGATGGATCGACCCGTGCGGCAGTACTACTTAGCCACGGGCTCCAGTTTTGTTACTTAAAGCATGAACTGATTAATCTGTATTCTTTTTTTGTTTTATCATGATAAGACAGGTAAACGAATCATGTCTGTGAAGTTTACACAAACAAAACTGTTTTCTTTTACTGATATTTCAACTACACTCCGGTTGATGGTGGTTGGTGGGTAGCCCAGGGATAACGGCCACGACTTACCGAGTTGTAGATCGTGGGTTCGAAGCCAGGCAGGCGCTTTCGGCACTCTCTCTGACAGAGAGGTGGGACTATGATAGGATGATTATGCACTTACGAGGTCAACTACCTAGGTATATTACATATATAATAATAGCTGCAATCTATTTTAAGGGATTCTGTTGCGTTCACGCTAGAATAAAATATTTGGCGTTCGCGGAACAACTACTTGTAGGCCATACAAATATTTGTTCCGTGCGGGAATCGAACCCGCGACACGCAGTGCATCAGTCAATCGCTTAACCACTGCGCCAACCGTGCCGTCAAGTGTAGTTTAATGTCGTAAATTAAAAATATGAACTGCGTCCAATAAAAATATGTTTTCATATTATTAAACTGTTTGGAAAAATCTTTTTGTTTGCAATTTCGAAATTGTTCCGTCTTTGTAGCAGCATTGTTAGTAGAAGACCAAAGTCTGGATTTACTGTCGTTTTTTAGTGTAGGTCTACGTTTTAGTGTAGTCTACAGGGTAGAAATTCCAATTTTCCTAAGTTTTTGGCAATTTGCAGGAAAATATCAGGTTGTATGTTGTACCGTACCTAATATGTAAACATTAAAATCGTCAGTGCAACTCTTTAAGTTCAGAAATACTCTATTGAATGACTATTTCATGAAATCGTTACTTTTTAGGTCAATTCTTGCTTAGCCCCAATTACACTATCATATATTTATGATTTCATATCTGTCAAATTCTATGATCATAGTTAAATGATGCTGTTCTTCATTTTTACATATTACATTTATATGATGACCATATAAACGTCATGCATAATCAAGATGATAACTATTTAACAGTGTTTGATTTAGCAATTTTTGAGGTTAGACGGATAGGTATGATCATGTTTTCTACGCTTGCTATCAAATACGATCAACTATAATCATAGACAATATGAATCAATATGTTGTTAGTATACCGTCATAGGTTCTTCGTAAGAAAATCACACTAATAATAAAAAGGCGAAAGTTTGTGAGTGTGTATGTTTGTCTCTTTCTCACGCTAAAACTACTGAACGGATTTGGATAAAATTTGGCACACAGATAGTTTATAACCTGGATTAACACATAGGATATTTTTTATCCCGATATTCCCACGGGATCGAAACTTATGCGGGTGAAACCTCGGGGCGCAGTTAGTTACTCATAAGTACATCTCTGATCGTATTTCTATGATAGTCTAATAGAGCTCTTAGAGAGTTGAATCGATGAGTTTAATTCTACAAATAGACATTTTTTACGGTCGTAAATCGTATTTAGATCAACATACAACCTGATACTGACCTGTAAATTGCAAAAAACGTAAGAAAATTTGAATTTCTTAGGCTACCTCAGAGCATCTTCTTTAATAAAATGTTCAAAGAGAAATTGAAATAAATTTAACTTAACTGGCAAAATATAACTGTACTACACACTTCTGCACACCCTTACGAGGGTTACAAGCGCAATGAAACAAAAAAAATCGCGACCAAAAACCGTTCTAATTACAGCCAGCCCTATCCAACAATAGTGTTGAGGCATCGCTTTGCAAAACCGGTATTTTTATCGCAGAAACCGGTATAATATGTTCGATTTCTCTCGGCCGTTTAATATTCAGTGAGACATAGAAGATAATATGTGTCAATGGCAGCAGTATAACAATTCGCTAAAACGGTAAGTATTAGAAATAATATGATGGTTTTAAAGTTTGTCGATAAGATTGACTCGTGGATAAATAATAACTGCGGGGTCGATCGAAAGTTAAGCTACGCTTGCCACGGTCGGTTCGTGGATGGGTGACCAATTGAACATCCATAACAAAACTTATTTACTATACTTAATTAAAACCGACTTTCAAAAAAAAAACACTACAAATTGAAAAATAACTTTGATTTCGGAAGTAGGTTGCTTTGGTTTTGTATTTTCGTTTTTTTGCCACCGACTTCCGAAATCAAGTTATTTTTTTCACTTTGTAGTGTTTTTTTTTTGGAAGTCGGTTTTTTTTTTCGTAAAAAAAGTTTTTATTTTTCATTTTTTAGTTGTGGTAAGCCCAACAAAAGGTAATTGCTGTAGGTAAATCGTTGAGGAATTACCTCGACTGTCTATGGAGAAATGAATTGAGAAACCTCCTTTTTTGAAGTCGGTTAAAATCAAAATATTTTCTCATATTAATATGTGCATGGGAACTCAGGCAACGTCAGAAGCTAGGTGCACCGTGCACGGTTCCAATTGGTCGTTTCCGGAGAAGAGCCGGCAAGAAACTCCACGGTTACTATTTTAAAAATAATTGGCTTTTACAATATTTTCAAGTAACAGTGTTAATAGATATGGGAGGACAGTGTAGCAACATATCTAGACCCCTCCGTGTCTAGAAAGCACGTTACGCCGTTGGTCCCGGCTGTCATTCGTAGATCTTTGACAGTCGTTACCGGTGGTCAGAAACCCAACAGTCTGACAACCAGTCTTGCCAAGGGATATTGTGTTACCTAGTAACTGGGTTGTGGAGGTCAGGTCACGCTTCCCTGGCCTGTGCGAGTGTTAACCAGTACCCTAGGTAATCAGCCTATTACTAAAACTTCGCTGTCCGTCCGTCCGTCTGTCACCAGGCTGTATCACATGAACCGTGATAGTTAGACAGTTGAAATTTTCACAGATCATGTATTTCTGTTGCCGCTATAACAACAAATACTAAAAACAGAATAAAATGAATATTTAAGGGAGGCTCCCATACAACAGACACGATTTTTTTGCCGTTTTTATAGATAATGATACGAAACCCTTCGTGCGCGAGTCCGACTCGCACTTGGCTGATTAGTCTTAGTCATTTACGTAAATGTTTTACGCAATTAGATAGCTGGTCTAGCTTATGAAGTCTAATCTAATACAAATAAAACGTTAGTAATGCTTCACTGCAGTGCAAAAATATACACGCCATTGTAGGTATAAAATCCCCGTCATGTAAGTACAAATGTCAATAGACGCCATGACTAACCTATCACGAACAACTATGGCGTGAAGCCGAAAGGTTGACTTCGTAAACTCTGAAAACAGCGTTTTTGTACAAGAGAAAGATAATCAAATGTGTGTTGACAAAGAGGATAATATCTCATTTGATGAAAACAGAGTCTTTCACCTATGGATTTAACAATGATTTGACTAGACGTGATCGACTTTCTTGAATTTCACCATGAAATACATAACATAACATCGGGCCCGGGGGTCTACTCTCTATGTCCGTCAACGAAGATACAGGCCCGTCCGAAACTATACAAGAGTCAAATTCAATTTTTCGGACGAGAAAATACAGCAGGGCAGCAGCAGCAACAACTGTCAAATCGAATTGTAAAAAAAAGAAAGAAAATATGTTTATTTTGCACAAACAAAACACACAAAAATACAAAAGTAGCAGAAAAACATGCTAAAATACAAAAGTAGCCAAAAGCCTCGTATTCAACCAACAAAAAACAAGAAAGAAAATATGTTTATTTTGCACAAACAAAACACACAAAAATACAAAAGTAGCAGATAAACATGCTAAAATACAAAAGTAGCCAAAAGCCTCGTATTCAACCAACAAAAAACGTTTGAAAATGTTGTTCATTGGTTGTCAATTATTCTTAGTTCGGGCCCCAAACTACTAATAAGTCCGTAAGTGACAAGGTGTTGGAAACGCTCGTAATTGTGCCTCGGCCGAAACTACGGATTTCGTGCCTAGGGAGTAGACCGTGTCGTGGCCGAAGGGGTACGCACTACGCAGTGGCGTACATACCCATAGTATACGCACATTTTACCAGCTATGTTTAAGTCCCATGTAATAGGGCCGAATCTATTGCCACCTACCGGGCCGAACCCCAGGTTCCGGACTGCTTCAGAAACCCACTACCACAGGAGAATAGACATGCTTCAAAATACATCAAAACGAATCTAATATTCGATTTTAGTCAGAAATCGAATCGTATCTATAATCTGAACTAGACAAATTGATTTTACAAAACCACGACAGTAGATTTGCGTAAGCAAGTATTTGTTTATCAGTTTGGATAGTTTTAATCTATGCACTTAAAACCGAATAATATTACTAGAGAAGACCAAAACTGCGAGCCGCAACCTCTCCTGAAATCGATTTCAAAAAACGGATTTTGAAAACGATTTCAATATCTGAAGTACTTAACCGTTAGCGTAAAAATCCAAAAACCACATAATTTTGCTATAAATCAGAAATAGAGAACCATAATTATTTAAGACAAGACTCACGGAACCGACTCTAAACCAATTTGCATTCAAGATATTAAAATTCAAAAATCTAAACTTGCTCCACTTTACCCAACCAGAAATTCGATTAACAAAATCAAAAAACCAATATAAAAAAAAAACTTGAATTTCGACCTCATTTAGTTTGTAACGGTTTTGGTGCTAAATCCACGAATAACATTAATATGAGTTCTTCTAATAGGTTATTATATTAGAAAGCTGTTGGTACCGGTTGGGAGGTGAGTAAAGTGTTTGAATCCTATGTAGAGGTAGACAGGACTGTTATTGGCGTGGCTGATTTTAATTTGAGAACATTTCTTACACTGGCTGTAATTCGTAGCTTTGTATTGAGTATTTAGGAGCTCGTGGCTAAGTAATAACAGCCGCACGGGTCGATCCATTAGGTTAAGTTACGATTGCCAGTGTTGGTCCGTGGATGGGTGACCATATTTACATACCAAGACTCCGTCGTACCACAGCTTTGACAGTCGTTATCGGTAGTCAGAACCCCGAAAGTATGACAACCAGTCTTACCAAGGGGTATCATTATTACCCAGTTGTTGGGTTGTGCAGGTCAGATGGGCAGTCGATTCATGTAAAATACGGGTTTGCTGCAGCCGGTTAGACTGGAAGCCGACCGCAATATAGTTGGGAAAAGGCTAGGCAGATTGATTGATTGATCAACCTTCGGGAATAAATTCTCTAAATGATCACCATAATTAAAGCCGCGTAGTTTAGGAGAACAAGGCGGTCACATAGACGGACATGAAAAACGACTTTAATTTATAATGTGTGTGTGTTATATGAATAAATCATAACCGGCAACCGTTCGCCTTACCTTACAAAGTATCGATTCAATAGATTAATAGCTTCATCGTGATATCTAAGAGAAATAAAAGACCGGATGAATAAATAATTGAAAAACAACATAACTGATTGACGGCGATTTGAAAGTCATGATAGAGGAAACTATTAATACCGTCAAACGGGGTGAATAGAACTGACGGGAATAGAGAAAAAAACTTGGTATAAATTCAAACGTTTTTTATGGCAACTACGGTGATTCCAGCAAAAAACCCGCTTCTTTAGCTATTTGGTAGTATTATTTTTCTTAGTCTAGCAACGTTTTATGTGTGGCAACATCGCAAAAAATCTGTCAAAACTGAACGTCAAAGTTGACAACTAAGCAAGTGAGTTGAGTGAGCGTGAGTTTGATCTTCGGTAGGTACTTAAGGTCTAATAATTAAAAGGACCATAATGTCCTTTTAATTATTATGTCAGTTTGTTACTTTACGATCGCAGGGACGTAAAAATATCGCGGCCGATTTTTATAGCGCACTAGATTTTCAACTTTCGGTGTTAAGCCGAGCGTTGAGAATCCTACGTGTTGGGACGCACTCTCGTCCCAGCGCGTTGAAAGAAAACACTGTTTGATTTTCAACTCTCGGTGCTAAGCAGAACGTTGAAAATCCAGTGCATGAAAAGGAATAGCCGCGATTTTATTACGTCCGTGCGAATGTGGGCTTAGGAATCTTGCGCACTAGACGGCCACGAGCACGACCAGTATTATTTTAATCTTACTTGAGCGTGGGAAAGAGATGGAGCTAGACGTCCTGTATAGCTCCAGTTCTTTCTCGCACTGAAGTAACATCAAAATAATACTGCTTAAAGAGGTGGTGGTTCGGCCCCAGGTAAACGATAGAAACCGATACAAATCGCACACTGTCAGCCGTCGAGGCGTGGGAGGAAGACAGACCAGTCAGACAGAGTTGTTATCGCATTTATACATGCATGCATGCATGGATAGTATGGATGCGGCCTACAGGGCTGCTTTCATCTCAGGGACAAAGCTGAGATATCTGAAGTATCAAGTCACCGGAATCAGTTCCTTTCAAACTGGAAGACAGCTGGCAGAACTATGTATGGTGGATAGCACTTAATTAATAGTACTTTCCCGGACGAGCTCCTTCAAAGTAGAGTTACGACTACTGCTGCGTTAAACCCGGTAATTATTGGAATTCCCATTTAACGCAAAATTCAAACCATACCTTCGATTCCGTTCCAAATCAATCTGCCTAGCCTTTTCCCAACTATATTGGGGTCGGCTTCCAGTCTAACCGGATGCAGCTGAATACCAGTATTTTACATGGAGCGACTGCCTATCTGACCTCCAAAACCCAGTAACTGGGTAATACGATACCCCTTGGTAAGACTGGTTGTCAGATTTTCGGGCTTCTGACGACCCGTAACGACTGTCAAAAATCCACGAATGACAGCCGGGACCAACGGCTTAACGTGCTTTCCGAGGCACGGAAGAGTCTCGGTATGCAAAGATGGTCACCCATCCACAGACCAACCCCGGCAAGCATAGCTTAACCTGATGGATCTTAGCCACGAGCTCCTACGATTCCGTTCCAAATGATTAATGAAATTCACCGACCCCAGCGTGGTTTAAAGACTCGATAAATCGAATGAACCCCGAGATTTACCCTAGCCTCGGGAGCCTCATGCTTCATGGGGTTACAGAGGCCATTGCATATCAAGAAGTAGACCGGGGGGCGCGGTAATGGTAGGGAAGACGTGCCCTTAGGATTTGGTAGGATTTGCGAGCCGAACTGGATTTATACATTATGATTCTCATAAAACTGCTGTCTTTCTAAACAAAAAATATCCTAAAACGCCAAAAATATCCAAAAGCCGTTATTCACAATTAACCTCCATGACTTCATCTTAACATTCACTTCGGTACGGAATTAAACTTAATATTTGTCGTGACTCAAGACGAGAATAGACCGTTTGTCAATACGCTATTTTTGGATAGCTATGGGGATCAAATTCAGGTTTATTTTGGTGCATCAGTATCAAAGGTGAGTGGGGAGATGCTTGATCTACAGTCGTTGTCTGATCAGGAAATCTGCATAGAAAGTAAATCTGTGTCACTAACATTGTTAACAGTGTTTCGGCAGTTAGAGGTAAGATAGCCAGTTCCTCTGTGGTTGAGGATTCCGGGTGAAGCTCGCTTCCACCTTCGGCCTGATCATCACTTACCATCAGGTGAGATGCAGGCCAAGAGCTTCCCGTTGGGGTAACAAAAAGATCAATCATCAACCTGAATAATTTTGAAGGATATCGCTAATCCATTGCTTCATATGTTGGAGTAATTTGTCTGTTCAACAACGTAAATAACGCAATGAATGTTGTTGAACTGTCAAAATGAAAAAAGATTACGATTGATCATGTGTGACGCAGTAGGGGTGCAGTTATGCTGGTGTGCGTGACAGCTTCGTCCTACACGCGCACCACCTCATTGTGCTTTTTCTATTGTGCGTGTATTTAGCGGTTAGCCCTTAAAATGACACATAGAGTAACCCAGCTTT
This sequence comes from Xanthia togata, assembly GCA_963853775.1. NCBI lineage: Eukaryota > Metazoa > Arthropoda > Insecta > Lepidoptera > Noctuidae > Xanthia > Xanthia togata. The sequence goes on along the minus strand of OY970817.1, from coordinate 2,922,530 downwards.
TAACACGGCAACACCCGTTTTAAAGTATTGTTAGCCACAAATAATAATATCGATTATGAATAATTATTTTACAAAACATTGTTCCAATAATTTTAATAAAGTTTTTTTTTTTGCATTTTCCTCAATCCTTTTATGAAATATGATGTAATATTGAACGTTTATATGGTTTTTCGTAGTATAAAATAGGTAAATTATATTTTTAACAATATGACTAACCTACTCATATTGATCATAATATAATTTTCGAGTCACCAATTGGTACTTAGAAAATAACAGACTACTCATCAACAATGTTCACTTTAACTCTTTGAAATGAAATTTATTAATTATTATTTCTAGCAAACAAAAACAAAACAATCTGCCTGCCTTTCCCCAAATGTTGGGAGTCAGCTTCCAGTCTAACCGGATGCAGCTGGATACCAGCAGTGCTATTCTGTAACCATCTCACCGTGAAAACTTAGGTGAAGTGAGTTGTCATTCCAACAGGGTGAGATGACACTGACAGCTCACTCCACGCTCACTCCACATGTTTTCACGGTGAAGTGGTTACGGGAATCGACATGCTGTATTTTACATGAAGCGACTGTCTATCTGACCTCGACAACCCATTTACTGGCTAACATGATACCCCAAGCAAACAATTAACTTTTTAAATGATAGAAGATGAGCTGGAAGAATTGATCATAAATCTGACGGCAAAGCGTAGTTATGGCACAAAGGCTTATGTTCACCAGCACACGTAGCATGACCACAATAGAAACGGGGTTTGTCGACAGAAGCATTGACAAAATGACATAATTATAAACAATCACATTCTGTCATTTTGTGTAGAAACTAGAAACCCAGTTTCTTTGGTTGTCATTTTACGCGTGCAGTAGACGTCTTTGTCTACACTATTATTCAAAAGAAAAAATATTTGTTTTTTTTATAAAAGAAAAAAAAAAATGTAGGTAAGTACCTATTTTTTTTTGTAATAAAAAAAAAAACCAAAACTTTTCACCAGTAGACTGCTGTAATCTCACTGAATAACGTCCTAACTGATATTATAAACGCGAAAGTGAGTTTGTTTGTTTGTGACGCTTTCACGCTAAAACGGCATTGTTCTCACATGTATAATTTCAACCTGAATGATGTAAACAATATTTTGTAAGAATATTTTTTTTTTTAAAAGAGTGTCCGTGGAGTTTCTTGCCCGTTCTTCTCCATAGGAACCTACGCTTTGGAATGGGCAACTAGCTTCATATTTCTGACTGACTGACTCCTTGACAATTCAAAAGTGCCTGTAAATGGTTTAATTGAAATAAATGCTTTGAGTTTGAGTTTGAGGCTGAACGGATTTGGATGAAATTTGGCACACGGGTAGACCATGGCCTGGGGCCCAAGTCTGCTATTTTTATAAATCCGTCGTTCCAACACGATCCCATTGTCATTTTGCTAAAAGTTCGTAATCTGCTAAATTCATAATGGTCGATCATTGGTTGATCATTGTATTCCACAAACACGATACTCGTAACGAATTAAAAGCAATGACTGCACAATGACTTTCTAATGGTAGGTCGCTGATCAAAGGAACTGTCACAATTTTAGCAGATTGCCGCCTAAGTCAGTCATACATTTGTCAATATGTACGAGATTACCAATAGATGCTATTTCTTTCAATGGAGTGTCAGTGGCTGACCATTGGAAAGTCATAATGACGCCAATATACCTATTAGTAGATTACCAAACTTGTCAAAATCAACAATTATGAAATCAATGATAGACCATTCTGACACTATTGTAATAGCAGACTTGAGGCCCTGGAGAAGGACATAGGACCATTTATCCTGTAATTCCCACGGGACCGAGACCTATGCGGGTGGCAACGTGAGGGGCAGCAAGTAGACTATAATTCATAAAGATATCTCGTGGGTGAAACCGCTGGCGGAACCTAGCCTGAAATAAAGATGCAAAGAGAGAGACAGAGAGGGAGATCATTTGTTTGTCCAAAATTCAAATTCAAATTCAAAATATTTTATTTCACATAAGCCTACAAGGGCACTTATGAAACGTCCGAAGCTAGGTGCACGGTTCCAATTGGTCGTTTCCTATGGAGAAGAGCCGGCAAGAAACTCCACGGTTACTCTTTTAAAAGTAAATGGTATTTACAATGTTTTCAAATTACAGTGTTAACAGGCATGAGAGGACAGTGTAGGCCTATCAACAAGTACCAGGAACTTAGCAAGATATAAAATGGTCGACAGATCTACAGTCTGTTAAGCCTACAACGTTCTCACATTCACAAACTCTAAAAGAAAAGAATCTATCTACAAGAAAAATAAAATAAAAATATTAAAAAAAAAAAACCTATAGAGGAAATCAAACGACATGATTTCCACTACAGCTCTGTAACAAATCTAATGTAATAAAAATATAGATCCCGAAAAAACAGACTTTATACACACGTGGCATGCAAGATGTTACAATTAAATTAGATCACAGTCATGTTTTGCCTTAAGGGGCCTGCGAAGCATGCGTTGTTAATACAAACGTAATACCAAAATAATTTGTAAATTAAACATATTCTTAAGGTAGTGTGTATTTATTCCGATTGGATTACAGAATATCCAGGCTTCCAAATATATATTTTGAATGGACACTGATATAAAGACGAGATATGAGGAATTTAAAATTTCTATAGAAAACTTATTTTTCTCTAATCTCGAATTTAAATCAGTGTCCATTAAAAATATATATTTGGAAGCATATATATTCTGTAATCCAATCGGAATAAATACACATTACCTTAAGAATATGTTTGATTTACAAATTATTTTGGTATTACGTTTGTATGAACTACGCATGCTCCGCCGCCGCCGGCCCGTTAACGGCGGCGTACAAAATAACAACAACAACAACTAATATGTAACAACAAATTTTAACGCATCATGCACCTTTGGCGTGATATTTATCGCACAGCCCACATGCAAAGGGACCGAACGTCATTATATTCATAGATTTGACCTTCTAACCTAAGCCAGCATTGTTTGTTAGTTGAAAAGACGTGCATTTAACGTACTTATACTTACATACCTACATGCTTGTACAATATTATAATTTGTGACCCATTTTCATAAAGGTATGTATGTAGAAAATCCCATTTCCCCTTACTTTCAGCAGTAAATTCATTAAGATCACCCTTTTTTTCCACTAATTTCTTTTTTTTAAATCATTATATAATTACCAGGCACAAAGGGTAGATAAATTGGCGCCACCATCGCTTGTCCCTGGTACCAATTGCGCAAAACTGTGAAATTTTAAATCTAGGGAGAGTTCCTTAGCCACCGAAAAATTACGGCATGCAAAATGCCAAAAGCATTGTGATTTTACTGATTAGGGAATCCCCATGTTTCCTATTCATGAACTCACACACTTATCTACATATTAGTATTCATTTGTTAAAATGTTAGGAATATCGTATAATTTTACAATGTTTGTAAATGTTTGAGCACCATGCATCTATCTTATATAATTTAGATGTATAAAATTATGTATTAGGTAGGTTTGTACTCCCCGTCACTTGTTCATAGGGGTTCATTAGAAAACCAGCGTCAGACAGCATTAATGCTGAAATGAACCTTTTTATTTTGTACACACTATTGCTTTATGATTATTTTACCTTTTTATTTTGTTATTGTGTTTCACGAACTGTGTCCAAATAAATATTATTCTTTCTTTTTTTTTTATTTCTTAATTATGTCTGTGATTTTTATGGTGTACATTATAGAGTATTCTATCTATCTATCTATCTATCTTTCTATCACATAATTAATTTATCTGTCATTCCTTCATTTTTCATTATTTTTACCTATCGTGGTACTTATAGTATTGTTATTCTGGGTGCATAGGTGCATCGTCTTCACATTTATGTGTAATTAATATAAACAAGATATTGTGAAAACATTAAAAAAAAGTAACGGTGGAGTTTCTTTCCCATTCTTCTCCGTACGAAAACTACCTTTTGGATGGGGCGACAAGTTTTTTTTTTTGTTGTAAATATTGACTTTCAAACGTGCCTTTTTTGTGCCTAATTGAAATAAATATTAGACTTTGACTTTGACATTGAAACATATTATGGGGATCATACCTACTAAGTAATAAAAATCTTAAATTTATTCACTAGAAGACTACCTACACACAGCCAAACCGCTGGGTAAAGAAGCATGTGTTGTACAAGAGTTTATTTTACTACCAAACGGTGAGCACTAAGGAATGATACTTTAAAATTCATCCTTTAAAAGACTTAAATAGAAGAAAAGTATTTTTTGCAGATGGAAACTCTATCGGGCGGCTTGTCGCAGTATAATTTACTTAAGCTAAAACACACTGACACTTCAAACTCGAAGCATTTATTTCAATTAAACCTCATACAGGCACTTTTGAATTGTCAAGTTGTCGGTCAGTCAGAAATATGAGCCCATTCCAAAGCGTATTAGGTACCTATGGAGAAGAACGGGCAAGAAACTCCACGGACACTCTATTGAATCAAAAATTTGATACAAAATATTGGTTACATCATTCAGGTTGAAATTATGCAAAGCGTACATAATAGAAAAAAAAACAAAGAACCATTCAAAAAATAAAAATAAAATAAGCCATGGCAGCTAAGAGATGACTTAATAATATAAAGTTGCTAAGATCGAAAAAAATAGTTTCCAATCATAATGGTTAAGGGGATTACCTCGCTCAAATCGTAAATATACTGTAGGTTTAAAGAAGATTGTAGATGAATCCTTTTGTGCGTTTTCCATGTAAAAAATATATGGTATACTTAAGGTCATCACAAATACATTGTATTGTTTAACATTTTAATAAACTTTCCTAAATTTTGGGAAAAAATCTTATTAAATAGGTCCTTCTTCAACCTAAATTGTAAATTTTCTCTGTAACGGCTGAATAGTTCGGCATGAATTTTCTACCAAAAATATATAATGACGTATTGGACAATTTGTATTGTTTTTTTTTTGTTATTTCTTTTAATATTTTTAACTATTGAACAAAAACCCGAAACTTCACCAGTACCCCACTGGAGCACCCCCGCTAAGGCCTGTGACGCGTACTCGGGACGCGACACGTCAGTGTCCTGATGACTCTTGTGACGGAAGGACTATACGCGCGTTATTTTTTCCAAATAAAATCTAAAAGTTTACGTTTTGAATGATTTTTGAATGAAATCATATTTTAAATAGTACAAATATAAATATTTCGTAAATCAACCATACAAATTAAGTTTGTAAATATATGTAAAGCAGTTTGTAATTTCGTTTTGTTTTTTGAACCTGTCATAGAGTAAGCCTGACTATGCCTAAATATAAGAATAAATGTAAGGTGAAGCGTGGCCGAGCTCTCCAAAACTATTGGTAAGTACCTAACCTATTGAGTACATTATTTCTAGTGTGTTTATTTTTTATCGTTTTTAGTTATCTTGAGAATTTCGTTTGGCGGAGGATGGAGACCGACCGTGTCTAGATGATTAATGATGTCACTTACCTGATGGTGGGCTGATGGACTCCGAAGGTGGGTATAGGATCTCATTGACGGCACTTCGTAGAACCATCGTGTTTGGACTCATTTGAAAGGTCTCTTAGAGACCTTAGTGACTGATGATGTCACCTACCTGATGATGGACTCCGAAGGTGGGTATAGGATCTCATTGACGGTACTTCGTAGAACCATCGTGTTTGGACTCATTTGAAAGGTCTCTTGGAGACCTTGGTGACTGATGATGTCACCTACCTGATGATGGACTCCGAAGGTGGGTATAGGATCTCATTGACGGCACTACGAAGAACCATCGTATTTGGACTCATTTCAAAGGTCTTTTGGAGACCTTGGTGACTGATGATGTCACCTACCTGATGATGGATTCCGAAGGTAGGTATAGGATCTCATTGACGGCACTTCGTAGAACCATCGTGTTTGGACTCATTTGAAAGGTCTCTTGGAGACCTTGGTGACTGATGATGTCACCTACCTGATAATGGATTCCGAAGGTAGGTATAGGATCTCATTGACGGCACTTCGTAGAACCATCGTGTTTGGACTCATTTGAAAAGACTCTTGGAGACCTTGGTAACTGATGATGTCACCTACCTGATTATGGACTCCGAAGGTGGGTATAGGATCTCATTGACGGCACTTCGTAGAACCATCGTGTTTGGACTCATTTCAAAGGTTTCTTGGAGACCTTGTTCACTCATGATGTCACCTACCTGATGATGGACTCCGAAGGTGGGTATAGGATCTCATTGACGGTACTTCGTAGAACCATCGTGTTTGGACTCATTTGAAAGGTCTCTTGGAGACCTTGGTGACTGATGATGTCACCTACCTGATGATGGATTCCGAAGGTAGGTATAAGATCTCATTGACGGCACTTCGTAGAACTATCGTGTTTGGACTCATTTGAAAGGTCTCTTAGAGACCTTGGTGACTGATGATGTCACCTACCTGATGATGGACTCCGAAGGTGGGTATAGGATCTCATTGACGGTACTTCGTAGAACCATCGTGTTTGGACTCATTTGAAAGGTCTCTTGGAGACCTTGGTGACTGATGATGTCACCTACCTGATGATGGACTCCGAAGGTGGGTATAGGATCTCATTGACGGTACTTCGTAGAACCATCGTGTTTGGACTCATTTGAAAGGTCTCTTGGAGACCTTGGTGACTGATGATGTCACCTACCTGATGATGGATTCCGAAGGTAGGTATAAGATCTCATTGACGGCACTTCGTAGAACCATCGTGTTTGGACTCATTTGAAAGGTCTCTTAGAGACCTTGGTGACTGATGATGTCACCTACCTGATGATGGACTCCGAAGGTGGGTATAGGATCTCATTGACGGTACTTCGTAGAACCATCGTGTTTGGACTCATTTGAAAGGTCTCTTGGAGACCTTGGTGACTGATGATGTCACCTACCTGATGATGGACTCCGAAGGTGGTATAGGATCTCATTGACGGCACTACGTAGAACCATCGTGTTTGGACTCATTTCAAAGGTCTTTTGAAGACCTTGGTGACTGATGATGTCACCTACCTGATGATGGACTCCGAAGGTGGGTATAGGATCTCATTGACGGCACTACGTAGAACCATCGTGTTTGGACTCATTTGAAAGGTCTCTTGGAGACTGATGATGTCACCTACCTGATGATGGATTCCGAAGGTAGGTATAGGATCTCATTGACGACACTTCGTAGAACCATCGTGTTTGGACTCATTTGAAAGGTCTCTTGGAGACCTTGGTGACTGATGATGTCACCTACCTGATGATGGACTCCGAAGGTGGGTATAGGATCTCATTGACGGTACTTCGTAGAACCATCGTGTTTGGACTCATTTGAAAGGTCTCTTGGAGACCTTGGTGACTGATGATGTCACCTACCTGATGATGGATTCCGAAGGTAGGTATAAGATCTCATTGACGGCACTTCGTAGAACCATCGTGTTTGGACTCATTTGAAAGGTCTCTTAGAGACCTTGGTGACTGATGATGTCACCTACCTGATGATGGACTCCGAAGGTGGGTATAGGATCTCATTGACGGTACTTCGTAGAACCATCGTGTTTGGACTCATTTGAAAGGTCTCTTGGAGACCTTGGTGACTGATGATGTCACCTACCTGATGATGGACTCCGAAGGTGGTATAGGATCTCATTGACGGCACTACGTAGAACCATCGTGTTTGGACTCATTTCAAAGGTCTTTTGGAGACCTTGGTGACTGATGATGTCACCTACCTGATGATGGACTCCGAAGGTGGGTATAGGATCTCATTGACGGCACTACGTAGAACCATCGTGTTTGGACTCATTTGAAAGGTCTCTTGGAGACTGATGATGTCACCTACCTGATGATGGATTCCGAAGGTAGGTATAGGATCTCATTGACGACACTTCGTAGAACCATCGTGTTTGGACTCATTTGAAAGGTCTCTTGGAGACCTTGGTGACTGATGATGTCACCTACCTGATAATGGATTCCGAAGGTAGGTATAGGATCTCATTGACGGCACTTCGTAGAACCATCGTGTTTGGACTCATTTGAAAGGTCTTTTGGAGACCTTGGTGACTGATGATGTCACCTACCTGATGATGGACTCCGAAGGTGGGTATAGGATCTCATTGACGGTACTTCGTAGAACCATCGTGTTTGGACTCATTTGAAAAGACTCTTGGAGACCTTGGTAACTGATGATGTCACCTACCTGATTATGGACTCCGAAGGTGGGTATAGGATCTCATTGACGGCACTTCGTAGAACCATCGTGTTTGGACTCATTTGAAAGGTCTCTTGGAGACCTTGGTGACTGATGATGTCACCTACCTGATGATGGATTCCGAAGGTAGGTATAAGATCTCATTGACGGCACTTCGTAGAACTATCGTGTTTGGACTCATTTGAAAGGTCTCTTAGAGACCTTGGTGACTGATGATGTCACCTACCTGATGATGGACTCCGAAGGTGGGTATAGGATCTCATTGACGGTACTTCGTAGAACCATCGTGTTTGGACTCATTTGAAAGGTCTCTTGGAGACATTGGTGACTGATGATGTCACCTACCTGATGATGGACTCCGAAGGTGGGTATAGGATCTCATTGACGGTACTTCGTAGAACCATCGTGTTGGGACTCATTTGAAAGGTCTCTTGGAGACCTTGGTGACTGATGATGTCACCTACCTGATGATGGACTCCGAAGGTGGGTATAGGATCTCATTGACGGCACTACGTAGAACCATCGTGTTTGGACTCATTTCAAAGGTATCTTGGAGACCTTGTTTACTCATGATGTCACCTAGATAAAATACGTTTTAGTTTTTTTTTGTGGTGTATATGCTTTTACGAGACTTATAGCAAAAACATTACCTTAGCTCACTCACGCTTTGCTCATTGCTTCGTTATTATTTTTCAGGCAATTAAGAAACCAGCAAAACTCCGAATTGCAAAATCAGGAACTTCAGCCGTTAACAGAAACTTACGGTCTGTCTAGTATGGCAGTCGATGAGGGGGCAGAGCAAATTATGCTGGTAACTTATTCTGTTTGCTTACACTGCGGTATTTATTAGATAGTTTCCCTAGCTAATTTGATTTGACCCCGTATTGTTAAAACGTTTGTTTTAGGTTGAAGAAGATGAACATTTACCAGATTTGATTATTGAAGAAGAAGAATCACAAGCAGAAACAAAAAATATATCTGGAAGACGAGTTATAGATATAGCTTATTTTTTTTCCAAAATACAAGAAATAGGCGGCCATGGTACTTTTAACTGTGGTATACAAAGTTTGAAAGTTATAGGAGAGAAACGTGTTGGACTTGCTTCTAAGTTTACAGTAGAATGTTTGATGTGTAAAGAGAAGTTTTCTCTTTGTAATGTCACTGGTGACTTAGATATTAATACAGCAGCGGTCGCGGGTGCAGTTTCAGTTGGTATAGGGTATTCGCAATTAGAGGAACTGTTATCAGCATTTGACTTGCCCGTGATGACTGAGCCTGTATACCAGAAACGGCACGACATTGTTTCCAACGCCTGGGATAAAGCACAGTAAATCTATGAATGAAGCTGCTGAAGAAGAAAAAAGAATTGCTTTAGAAAAAGGTCGTGTCAGCAAAGAGGGGATACCTATTATAGATGTGGTTGTAGACGGATGCTGGAGTAAGAGGTCTTACAAAAAGAACTACTCAGCACTGTCAGGAGCTGCTGCAATAATTGGAAGACACACAAAAAAGATTTTGTTTCTTGGCATTAAAAATAAATACTGTAGCATATGTACGCAGGACTTTAATAAAAATCAAAATCCGAGAACTCACCAGTGCTTTAAGAATTTTACGGGATCATCGACTGCCATGGAGTCAACAATAATTGTGGAAGGGTTTAAAGCATCTATCGAAATGTATGGTCTGATTTATGGTCGTCTCATTTCTGACGGGGACTCTAGCACGTATGCGAAAATATTGGAAGCAAGACCTTATCCTCAATTTACTGTTGAAAAGGTAGAATGTAGGAACCACCTTCTAAGAAACTTGTGCAACAAATTAGAAAACCTGACCACTGATACGAAATATCTTATATGTTTTAGAAAATTAGTCACAAAAAAACGCATCATGAGCATTAGGTCAGCAATACGAAAATGCAGCAAAAAATACCACGACTCGTTAGACAATTTAGATTTTAGTACTCAGAGACTTTTTGAGGACATTCAGACTGTACATTTACATGCCTTTGGGAACCATACTAAATGTAAAAGCCATTTCTGTAGCAGTCCACAAAATATTGAAATCTTACCGCAAGCTTTTTTTACAAGTTCCTTATGGCAGAAAATATGTTTTTTCATTAACACTATTGCAGGGCATTCCAGAAGTCTCGTTCATGATGTTGACAGTAACATCGTGGAAAGTTTTCATAGCGTGGTGGCCAAATTTGTGGGTGGTAAAAGAGTAAATTACTCGTGCCGGCGTGGATACCAAACTCGATGTTCAGCGTCTGCAGTCAATTTTAATACTAAAAGAAAACCTGTTTCCATGTTGTATAAAACAATTGTCGGGCAAAGTCCTAAGGGCAAAATGAGCACCTTAGATAACAAGTATCGCAGAAAAAGAAATTTGTTGAAACATATCAATTACAAAAAACGACAGACACATGGCGCCGTAAATAAAGATTATGGAGAACAAACCTTAAAGCCCGATGTGAGCGATGCGATGCTAGAACAAATGAAGGAGAACTTTCTATCCAACTTAGATAAAAGTGAGGAAGAAAGAAGTCAAATTGAAAGGCAAACAATTTTGCAGAGCGAGTCGAGCGAATGGCTCGAACTCCGGCGCTCCTTGTTGACAGCCTCAAACTTTGGAAGAGTTGTTAAAATGAGGCCTTATACTAGTTGTGCCAGCATAGTTAAGCAACTGCTCTACAAAATAAATATAGATGCTGCCCCTCTACAGCATGGAAGAGAACACGAAAAAAAAGCACTAGATCAGCTATCTATACAAGAAGATGTTGAAATTAGACCATGCGGACTTTTTATAGATCCCGAGATTCCATATTTAGGAGCTACACCAGATGGGCTTATTGGAGAAGAAGCGATAGTAGAGGTGAAATGTCCAATCTCAGCGCACAAGATAGGACTAGACGAAGCCATTGCTCAGAAAAAAGTAAATTTTTGGGTTAAAAATAATTCGGGCACTTTGCAGGTTAATAAAACCCACAATTGGTATTACCAAGTTCAAGGGCAATTGCATGTGACTCGCAAAACAAAATGTTTATTTGGAGTATGGTTCAGTGAGTCAAAGCCTCTGAAAACAGAAACAATTATTAGGGACGATGATTTTTTTGAAAATAAAATGAAATTAAAATTATGTACATTTTATTTAAATTGTATTTTGCCGGAACTTTTGGATCCGCGGCATAGTCGAAATATGGCAATTAGAAATCCGCCATATATTTTACAGGCAATAAAGAACAAGGAAAACCGCAAAAAGGTGCATAACCAACAAAAACCAGAAGACGAAAATATGTGCGTACTTCAAGAAAACCTACATGCTCCATCATCACCAACACCAATCCCGATAAATGACCAACCGACCTGTTCACGGTATTTGAATTTCAGTGACTTTTAACGAGAATTAAGAGTTTGAGACTGTGTTATTATTGTATTTAGTTTCTCTGAGAGATTTTTTCAAAGACATCGGTATCCTCACAGCGGCATCACAATTCATCTTCGCCAACATCTTATATATTAGGCAAAATAGACACTTATACACTAAAAACACACTGTTAAAACTAGAAGTAAGGACCAACTACGTGCTCCCTTTCACCGGCTTCATAAGGTTCATAACTCATTTGTTGGGCTTGGTATAACCTGGACTTGATTCTTGCTTCAGAATTAGTTTACCTACTGACAGGATAGGTGAGTTTATATAATTGTTTATAATTTTACTTATTTTAATTTATTGTTGACACATCAACACAACATGACATCTACTCATTTTTTTTTTTTTATTAGTTGTATTGCAATATGTGGTTAGCTAGCGACCTCAACAATTATTTATTTTACCTCGATGGTCCTAGTTTATCAATTATAACTTCTAGTTACAGCTATATTTAAGCGGGCACGCCCTTTATGCCTGGTGGCATTATTTTCTTTTATTAGATATTGTTTAAGTTAAGTTATTTTTATTTCTGCTTGAGTATAGTTCTCGATGTTTTTGGTTGGTATATTGGCGTGTGCTAGCTGTCTTAAGGCTATTAATTTATAATTTTAATAGATTTTTGCGTAATGTAAATTATCTTGCATACTATTGTATAGAATCTTTTCTTTTTCTAACTGAACAGACAGCTGTGCTGCTGGGGAGTTTGTTGCGCCACTTCTTCTTCCCAGCAAAAGCACTAGGAAGTGGTGAAGGGTGGGCGTTTTGGGGGACTGTCTTATGTAATTTTGACGTTCGAAAAGTGCTGATTCTCAGCCTAGTTTGAATAAATGACTTTTGATTTTTTGTACAATTAATTAAACAATTTAGGAACAGTCACAGTGGCAACATTAAAACAAAATCAAAACTTAAATTATTTTTTTATTTATACCAGTCGATATCAGACATCCAACTTTATTACTGGTGGGAATGATGTAAAAAAATGGTCAAATTAATTAGCTGGCGATACCCATCACGTCTGTGAAGTTTTGCCAGCTAATTTAATTTGATCTTGTGAATAAGGTGTAAACAAAATACCCGGACAAACTTTTATAAAACATAGTACTCATGAATAGGAGTAACTTTTACCATGGATGGGACCAAGTCAGAAATATTTAAAAAAAACAGCTGTCCCATATAATTATTATGATCATGTACCTATTTCACTTTTGTACAGAACTGCTATTTTTTTGTAATATGTTGTTTTCACAGAGATAATATTGTTTATGGCTCACATACAAATATACCATTACATACCTATATCCTAATACATATGATATTACAAATAAAGAATAGGGGGGTATAAACACCTAACTATTCCCGATACTGAGAACCGATAAGTACTGACCTGGTCATCATCAGACTTGCAGAATGTATCATGTAGTAGCACCCGTGCACAATTAGATTAATGTTGAAAACTAGATCATTCTAACTATTCCCGTTACTGAGAACCGATCAGTACTTACCTGGTCATCATCATACCATCAGAATGTACCATGTGGTAGCACCCGTGCTCAATTAGGTACATGTTGAAGACTAGGTCATCCGAACTATTTCCGTTACTGAGAACCGATAAGTACTTACCTGGTCATCATCAGACCTTCAGAATGTATCATGTAGTAGCACCCGTGCACAATTAGATAAATGTTGAAAACTAGATCATTCTAACTATTTCCGTTACTGAGAACCGATAAGTACTTACCTGGTCATCATCAGACCTTCAGAATGTATCATGTAGTAGCACCCGTGCACAATTAGATAAATGTTGAAAAGTAGATCATTCTAACTATTTCCGTTACTGAGAACCGATAAGGACTTACCTGGTCATCATCATACCTTCAGAATGTATCATGTAGTAGCACCCGTGCACAATTAGATAAATGTTGAAAACTAGTTCATTCTAACTATTCCCGTTACTGAGAACCGATAAGTACTTACCTGATCATCATCATACCTTCAGAATGTATCATGTAGTAGCACCCGTGCTCAATTAGATAAATGTTGAAAACTAGATCATTCTAACTATTCCCGTTACCGAGAACCGATATGTACTTACCAGGTCATCATCAGACCTTCAGAATGTATCATTTAGTTGAATGAAAGCTATGTCAGCAGGCATAGTGCATCGTGTAGTACAAATAAATTATAAAATTATGATGTGGTAGATACTCGTACCAGACTATAAAAACTAGAGGAACAAAAATATGTATTAGAATCTCTTAGAGAGCGAATAAAATAGGCAAAAACAATGACAACTCTGCGACACATCTGTGTTCTTCTTTAATCTTCAGTCCGTTTTATTTTAGTATGGTCGTTGGTCGGTAGGTGGCGCCAAATAAACAAATACTAGTACAGAGGTCAAATCTTTAAGGTCAACGGGCAAGGTAATACCCTTAAAATGCTCATGATCGCGTCTCTCGGGGTGTCTGATTGGACGATTTCTGCATTTTTTTCTGTTTTTTTTTTTCGGCTCAACTTCGGTCGTCTCCGCTTCAATGTAACCGCACCGTTATACCAAGCTAAATGCCCAAGAAATAACCAAACCTTTACTACAAAACTGCTGACTAAAGGTCGCAAGCCAACATAGGCCAGATAAACCGCTACAACCAACAGTCCCACGAGGGAATATTGCCACTTCGCCACTTACCACACCCACCTCAATAAAAACTCAAATTAACACAGTTCTTATTACCGCTATAGGCCGGTGTTCTGACCTTGACAGTGACCGGCCATTTTATTTGAATGACTCACTAGTTTCTTTAGGAGTCTGTTTTATTACTGTTAAGCGAGGAGTTTTGCGCGATGGATGTGTTTACGTGGATCTTGTCGTGGGTGTCGTAAACGGTGATGAAAAGATTATGTCATTTATAGGAGACAGAAGTATCTTCTTACGTGCTCTTCTCACGCCATGGTGAACCTAGATTTCCTTTTACGTTAAACTGTGTTGCCAGATGCATTGAACCTTATATCTGTAGTAGAAACTGCTAAAATCTGTATGCTATTATAACTTGAAATCTGTACCTACCTATGATCAAAAGAACCAAAACAGAATAATACTTTGTACTGCTTATTTTGAAAAAGAAGGGAATACTTTTGATTTACGTACATTAAATAAAAAATAATATCAATTATCATTACGAAAAAAGCATCACGTGAGCGCATTATCTTGGAGAACACACCAAAATCTTTGGTTGACGGCTTCCCTGTTTGAAAAATAAGTGAAATTGATAAAAATGAATATTATTGTAAAAAAAATAGGCCATAATGAATAGAAGCATTTTGCCTTAAATAGTACAGAACGTTCATTAAAACTTGTTCCTTGCCGTCATGTTGGCACCATTGATTGTCAAGCTTAGTTTCAAGCTTTCAATGGCAACTGACAGAACAGTACTACCAATCGCGATACGAAAATGTGTTGCGTAATTAGATAGCAGGTTATTAAACAATCTATGTGCCAAGTTTCATTCAAATCCGTTCAGTGGTTTTGCGTGAAAGAGTAACCATCCATCCAACCCTCCTCACAAACCTTCGCGTTTATAATATTAGTAGGATAGGATGTCCTCTTTTTAGCCCTCTCATTATTTAATTGGTGCGATAACGAGAAGTATCCAGCAAGTTCACGAACTAAATTAGAATAAGCTTTTCCTCGAACAGCAGAGAGAAATAATAATCAACAAATTCGCGCCATAAACTCAAAAGTATATTAATTAAAAAGCTTCCTGCTACAGAACCACAAACCTCAAACTGCAGTTAAGCTCACTTTGACAGTTAACAGTACATCTAACGTCAGTTATTCGCCGTTTTTAACGTACGGACAAACGGACAGGCCTTTTTGTGGTACCTCATTGTCGCAGTCTCTTTTGAAACGGTCAATTAATGGTTTATGCTGTGTCATTCCCGGATGGGAGTTAGCAATATACGCTAATATTGAAAGGCAACGAAACCGGTATGACCAGATGTATTAACTGTCAGATCATGAAATAGTCATTCAGTCAGTAGTCAGTACATGAACTTGAGAGAGTTTTATTGATGATTTTTATGATTTTAATTCTATAAATAATTGTTTGATACGGCTGCGAATCATATTTCGATCAACATACAACCAGGGCCTCAAGTCTGCTATTACAATAGTGTCAGAATGGTCTATCATTGATTTTATAATTGTTGATTTTGACAAGTTTGGTAATCTACTAACATATTGGCGTCATTATGATTTTCCAAGGGTCAGCCACTGACACTCCATTGAAAGAAATGGCATCTATTGGTAATCTCGTGCATAATGAAAAATGAATGACTGACTTAGGCGGTAATCTGCTAAAATTTTGACAGTTCCTTTGATCAGTGACCTACCATGAGAACGTCATTGGTGCAGTCATTTCTTTTAATTCGATACGAGTATCGTGTTTGTGGAATACAATGATCAACCAATGATTGACCATTATGAATTTAGCAGATAACGAACTTTTAGCAAAATGACAATGAGATCGTGTTGGAATGACGAATTTATAAAAATAGCAGACTTGGGCCCCTGACACTGACCTGGAAATTGCAAAAAACGAAATAAAATTTTAATTTTGCGGGCTACCTTAGCGCATCCCCTTTAAGACATCTTGACAATTACTGTACAAAAAGACCTTGCCTATAAACGGAAGTATGATCGTCTAACTGAGAGTTTGTACAGGCGAAACATGTTGAAATCTCTATTTTCCATCAATGTTCGATACAATGTTTGACAGGAAATAAGATTTCAACATGTTTTTATGTGAATGTTTTACTAGTGCAAACGCACAGTAAGAATAACAAGTTAATTATCAGGTCAGCTAAATACGACGTACGCCATTAATATAAGCCTACTCTAATTTCGTAAGAGGCAAAGATAACAGACATAATATCGAGAAGATGAACAACATTTACTGATGATATGATACTGCAATCACCCTATAACGTTCCCACTGCTAGGAGACAGACCTCAATGAGAGGGGCCGTAATCCACCCCGCGGGGTTTTTGGTTCTAGGACATGCTGGTTTCCTCATAATGTTTTCCTTCACCATTTTGAGAGCAGTGGTGATGAATTAATGCTCCGGTATAATTTACAGACATAATATCAACACCCACAAACACACACCATTACCAACATCCATACATACTTTGGTATAGTATACCTATCTACTGTTTTCTTTCTGTATTAGTTTTTTTTTATGTTATTGTATATTCCTTGTCTAGTAGATTATAAGAAATTAAGAAATGTATGTAACGTATACTCGTATAATATACTCAAACAAAACAAAACAAAAATGTAAACGGAACGAGGGAGCCTGGATCTCACGACACAGGGAATCCTAGTGTGAGTTCCAGGAATCAACGCACTCGAATGTAATTTTTTTTAAACAATTAATTATTCATGAATCTTATAATTTACGCAAAGTAAAACGCCTCTCAGGGTTCGTGGTTCGAGGGCCGTACCACTGCTCCCCATTGGGCCATCACATCACTGCTCTGGGCAATTACATATTGTCCATTAATTTAAAGACTCATGTTAAGCAATTATGTAACAAACATGAAAAAAAATAACATACACAATTCCACCTGCCATGATTAATGATTATTCCGACATTGTCCTCCCACAATATCTAGCGGTAGCTGTAGTAATTGAAAACAACAATCATTGCCATTAGACTCTTAAAGATGACGATGAGTCGGTATCACTGCGCCTACGCCGATGGAGCGCGAATCTTTTTTCTCTTTTTTACACTGTGTGCGGAACGCAGTTTCTTATTGCATGGAGGTCATATCTGACCTCTTTGAAGATAGGAAAATTCCTCACTTATAATATTTGTCTCCTGTATTTATGAACGAATTCCTTCGGCGATGTATAGAATCTATACTACATACAATTGCATTTCCAATTATATATAAGTTTCAATTCGGCAACGTCGACATCGTTTGCATTGGCCTCGTTAACCTTCTCCTAGCCATCTGCCACGTTTTTGCAAAATTATAAGCTCATGGCATTTCAAAATTCGGAGATAATGGTGGTGATTCGGTCGTGTTTGGCATCTAAATCCACCACCCTATTTGCGTAACACACGATCAATCATAATCTGAATCATTTTGAAGGATATTGCTAATCAATTGCCAGTTAATAAATTGAAATATAAAATGTTTACTTGGCTCTTAGACATGTGTTTTTATTCCGTCAATTAATGTTTAAATTATACTATTTGACATTGTCATTAATATTCTATGCTTTTTGACATAATAATTAATATTTTGACATTTATTGATCCTATTCGATTAATCTGAATCAATATTATTGTATCAAATAAAAAATAAAACATATAAATTCAAATCAATTTTATTAATTTAATATAACTTTTATTGTAAATTTGTGATGTCTACGATTTGCAAGCACTTAGCTAAGTATTTAATTTTTCTACACCAGCAATGGTAGTATATTATGTGAATCAATGTTTAGTTTTAGATCTCAATGTACCATATAATATAGGTACTTAGAAAAAAAAAATATTCTATTCTATTCTATTGCTTCATATGTTGGAGCTTTGAGATTGAGTTTGAGTAATTTGACTGCTCAACAACGTAGGTAAATGACCAATGATATTATAATAAATATCATATTGATATTATAATAAATATAATATGATATTATAATATCATTGTAAATGACGCAATGAATGTTACGAATCAATGACCCTGTTCATCATCATTATCTATAACCTATTCATTGAGACCATTCCAATGAGTCCAAACACGATACCTGTGCTGTAAGTTGGTAAGGGAGTTGGGTATCCTGCAAAAATCCAGGTGATGCAGCACCATCAGTTCAAGGTTACTATGTTCTTCTAATACCAAAGACCAAATTTCAAATTGATCAGACCTGTGGAAGACGCGAGACGCTCACATCCATTCATCAATTAGAATAGAGCTGATAATCTTCAAACGGCTGAACCGGTTTTAATAAAAACATGTCTAAGAACCATCACTAGAAAACCTGCTTTCAAATAATAAAAAAACGCATTCAAATCGGTTCACCCGTTTTTAAGAGCTACGGCGCGGCGCCACAGACAGACACACACACACATAGCGGTCAAATTGTAACACGCCATTTTTGCGTCGGGGGTTAAAAATAAAATCATTTATCATTTTTTTTTTAACTATGGCATCTCGCAGGTATACCACTAAGGTATTTACTGCTCAACCGAACAATCCTGTGGCTGCCTTAAGCACTACACTCAAAGCCTCCAGCCAGGAGCAACTATTCTAAATTAAAATTAGGCGAACGCTCGCTAAGGGCACCCCCTGTGGGGTACGAACCTCGGCTTAGGGCGTCGCTGAGGGGAGGACAGCAAGATGGGACAGGCTGGATCAAGGATATATTATTATTATGCGGGGAATTTAAAGCTACGCGCTCAGCTGCGGCGCGGGCTGGCGCTTCATCGGACAAGTCATTTATCATTTATACAACTGGGCTTTTATCATAATCATGCTTGCCTCCTAACTCCTACTAATCACAAAAAATACACAAACATCTTTATAACATGCATACATCACTTATAAGATGGCGCACCTCATGACGTCATCTATGACGATTCAAGACGCAACGTTATCGCGTCCACGTTAATTCGGTACGGCTGTTAGCATGCTTAAATCGATTACATCGTAACTCGGAATGCGGGGTAAGCCTGCACTGTTAGTCTGTCTGTCAGCGGGCTGACAGACAGACTGACAGTGGTCCCATGAAACGTAATAGGAAGACAGTTAACATTTTCACAGATTGTGTTTTTCTAACATAGCATCACGCCTTGTTTCCCCGAAGGGTTAGGCAGAGGTGTAGCTAAGCTACTCCCACATTTCGCCAGTTATGTTTAAGTCCCATGTAATAGGGGGCGAGCCTATTGCTATCAACCGAGGACAAATCCAGACTCCGGACTGGTACTAAGAAGTTCCTGATGGAAAAACTCAATAACATTGCCCGACCTGGGAATCGAACCCAAGACCTGCTCAGCAGTAGCGCTTGCAACCACTAGACCTACGAGGCAGTCGAAAAAATCAGTCGTCATAGTCATCTTTATAAATTGTTCATTAAAAAAAAGCTTATAAAAAGGTACAATTTTCATGTCACTGTGAAATTGAAACGGTATATCAATATCGATGTGCTGTGTGATCATTTAAATAAAAACCAGCCAAGTGCGAGTTGGACTCGCGCACGAAGGGTTCCGTACCATTATCTATAAAAACGGCAAAAAAAAAGCATGTGTTTTGTATGGGAGCCCCCTTAAATATTGATTACATTCTGTTTTTAGTATTTGTTGTTATAGCGGCAACAGAAATACATCATCTGTGAAACTCATCAACTGTCTAACTATCACGGTTCATGAGATACAGCCTGGTGACAGACGGACGGACGGACAGCGAAGTCTTAGTAATATGGTCCATTTTTACCTTTTGGGTACGAAACTCTAAAAAGCGACTCTGCTACGACACAATAAAGTGCAATTCAGGTCGCACAGCGCTAATTACCTACAGTTATATCCACCTAGATGTTGCCTCTCTTTCTATCGCGTAACTCTTATATCTTCTGACTACGTTACGTCCATTGTAGCTTCATAACTAAAATGCGGAGTGAACCATCTGTATTTATCTGTGGTGAAGTGCTACTATAGATATGGCAATAATAACTGTTAATTAAAAAGACCAATTGCAAAGAATTATTTGTTGAAAAGTTATATGACTCGATGGCGAACCAATGGTAACGAACTAACGACAGACAAATCAGGGCTAAGTCTGCTCTAAGCACGAAGTCCGTAGTTTCGGCTGAAGTTACGGGCTGTTCCCGTGTTACTTACGGAAATAAGTAGTTTGGGGCCAGAACTAAGAATTTATGACAACACGATTTGACAGAACAGTTGTTATTACTCCCGAAGTGTCTTTACCCATCCGAAAAATTTAATTTGACACTTGTTTTGACAGCTCAATCACTTTCGGAAGACCCCGTATATCTTCGTTGACGGAGTTAGAGAGTAGACCCCTAGACTTTTTAAGAATAATGCAATGGTGTTGGAAAACGCTGTAATGACACCGACATGTCTAAGAACCAAAATTTTGATGGCAATATGTGTGACATCCAATCCGTTATTCGGGCCCGCGTGGGGAATGGCCCACGTTCTCTCCAAGAGTGGACTTCTGAGCCCTAGCAGTGGATACATTACAGACTGATAATATCCGAAGAGATTATGGAAATATGGAAGCAATGGGCCTTCCTCAAAAGAGTAACTTGAAGATTCAAACAAGCTAAGCATAACCCAATACCCAAACCGATCGGCATTGATGGAAAACATTCTTACATTTTTTTAGACTGGTTACCACCAGTTTCTGACAGCCGAATCATTTTAATCTTGTCACTTATCTCATGACAACTTACATGATTTATTGCTAGTCTATTTTTGCATTGAGATTTGTCATTCGAGATGAGATTTCTTCAGCAGATCCTTGATCATGATCACGCTTACGAGAAGTGGGAGCCAGATCGGGCAGTTTTCCTTATTCTGTATCCCAGGCTGATGAAGTAACGATCTTAGATGGTAGCAGCTGGATGAGAGTTGCCGAGGATCGAGTGAAATAGCGTGCGATCGGAAATACCTAAGTTCAGCAGTGGACTACGATTGGAGAGGCTTATGTCTAGGCTGATATGGCACAGTACAAAGGGGTGTAATGTTACCCAGTAACTGGATTATGTTCGTGAACGGGCGCCATCAGTAGGGACTGGTCATCTCTTATCTGCCACAGCTTATTTTAATTTTTGAATTGTTTTTTATTTTTATTTTATTACGGACGCTTTTTACGTACACTTCTTTCTACATTGTTCTCACATGTATAATTTCAACATGAATGATGTAAACAATATTTTGTAAGAATATATATTTTTTTTAAAAGAGTGTCCGTGGAGTTTCTTGCCCGTTCTTCTCCATAGGAACCTACGCTTTGGAATGGGCAACTAGCTTCATATTTCTGACTGACTGACTCCTTGACAATTCAAAAGTGCCTGTAAATGGTTTAATTGAAATAAATGCTTTGAGTTTGAGTTTTTTTGAGTTTGGTTGTGGTGGTCAGATAGGCAGTCGCTCCAAGTAAAATACTGGTATTCAGGTGCATCTGGTTAGACTGGAAGCCGACCCCAACATAGTTGGGAAAAGGTTGGCATATAACAATAGGTAACAGCAGTGCTATTCTGTAACCATCTCACCGTGAAAACTTAGGTGAATTGAGCTCGGAGTGAGCTGTCAGTCCCTAGCAACTGGTGGAATGACAGCTCACTTCACCTATGTTTTCACGGTGAGATGGTTACAGAATGGCACTGCTGGTATCAAACTGGCTTGCGACGTAATTCACCTTTCGCTACTAAATAGCCTGCCGGCCTAGCTGCGCTGCGAGCAACTGGGTAGTAGCGCTCGCAACTAAAAGAAGTACTTAATAATACAAATGAAATACTATCTTGAATTCATGCAAGCCTAGTACTTATTGTTAGGTTACTGCTCAGAACTTGTGTGAAGCCGGGGCGAGTTGCTAGTCCATGAATAAATCAAGACGCATACGCACTTATGTCACTGACATTCAAAAGATATTTGTTCAATTTATAAAGATAATGATGATAATAAGGTCAAAGTAATAAGTCGCCTACACACATGTATGATGTTCATATCGATAAGTCGACCGTTTCGTCTCAAGAACTAGCGGTACGACACTAGATATCGACATTATTCTTTTTCGTCGTGTCGATAGCCCAGTCAATAACAAATAACAACGTCAAACATCGCAAACGCGCATGTAACTATAATTTAGATTAGTTTATACCCAAGTTTGGTTTGGTTCTGTAGTTTCTGCCTTTGGAAGAAGGTTTGAGTTTATGTTTGTATGTGTAAAATTATCGATGTAAAGAAGAAATAACGAACACAGTTACTTTTCATGGCGCGTTGCCATTAGAATTCCATTTTTTATATTATAATAAGTATTTTTTTTTTTTGTATATCGTTTTTGCAACGCTTCCGTGTTGATAATTTATTGTGTTTCTGTCTCTGTAGACAAGAAAAGTCGGAAATGTAGCTCAAGGTTTTTCAATGAATCAATATGTCAGCGAAATGTTTATGTGTAACAAAAGATGAGTACCTAAGATAAATCAACTAAAATCGAAATCAAGTCATTTATTAAAATTATGCTGAGAATCAGCACTTCTTGAACGTCAAAATTACATAAGACAGTCCCCCAAAACGCCCGCCCTTCACCACTTCCTAGCTGAATCTATTACAAAAATTCCACTGATAATTTAAGTGATTTGATGTTTTTGCTGGAGAAAAGAAGTAGCGCGACAAACCCTAGCGACTATACTGAGCATAAAATCATTTTTTTTTTTTTTTTAACTAGGGCATCTCGTATCTCACCTCTGAGGTGATGACTACTTAACCGGTCAATCCTGCGGCTGCCTTAAGCTACTAACTTAAAGCCTCCAGCCAGGGGGCGCATAAAATCAGAAAACAACTGCAGATAAATAGTAAACCACCAATAGTAAAACCGGACTAGGAAATTATCGATTTATTAAATCGTTACGAGCACGTCCCTATAACAATTGACAGCGAACGGAAGCGCCAATGAACTTGACGGGAAGCAGTCGTGGGTAATTTAAAAAAAGAATTCTTTAATGGCGAGGTTAAAACCTTCTTGTTGATATTGACATCATTGAAGGGAATTTGTTTTTTGGGCTGGCAAGGACTTTTATTTTTGACAAGGATACGGATAATGCGATAAAAGAAAGGAAGTGAATTTTATGAAGTGTAACCAATAAAAAGACATCGTATTCTTGTACGTATAAGTTATCATTAGACGCTGAACAACATGGGGCATTTGAAATGTTTTATATTATAATACTTTCCTACTATATGAAACTTAAAATATTCTGTCACTACAGTCCATCCGGCGAGGGAATGCGCTCCTGGCAGTCAGACAATTTCTAGTAGTCGGTTAATTTGACACCAGACTGACGCGCGGTGTACGTCATTTAAAAAAAACAGATTTTTTTGGTGTGGACTGTTTTTTTTTTTTGACCTAACTATCATACATTACATTATTTTACAGTAGGAACCACAATAGCTACAGTAGCTACAAACACAGGCTGAATGTCCATAAATCTTTGCCGACAAAATATACTACAAGAAATGTTGCCAAGTTTCAGAAACTAATGTCATCCGTGGCCTTGTTTCGTTTAAAATATAGTTAATACGAAACACGCCACGAATTTATTCTTAGGTCTATCAAAGAACTTCATATCTAAGTAAGTAGTTTGAAACCAAATCCCGTGATCACGATGGCCACATCTGTTACCGCCCCAGTCATATAATGGCCGAGCGCCGCAAGCAATAATAGTCCTTACGTTGTATAGATATGAACTTCTTCGATGGTACATGAATTTGACTATCGAGATGACAACTAATAGATAAGTATGGAAGAAAAAGACATTTTGCGCCAACCACCAACAAATTGGGATGAGGGCAATGTTGAGTTACTTGAGTTTCATTGTAATCTGATACGCGCTGATTGATTTGATTGCCTGAATACGTGTCAAAAACTTGTAATACATTCGCTTCATAATCCATAGTAAATGGTATAGTATAGTCCAGCCGATGACAGAATGCGTTCATGACACTTTTCATACCAACTTAGGGTGCATTCCGAGTTACGCTGTTAACGAATTGAGCATGCAGCGTTAGTTCGAACAGCCGTACCGAAATAACGTGGGTGCGATAACAATGTGTCTTGAATCGTCATAGATGACGTCATGACATGCGCCATCTTGCGATAACGCCGACCATGCCTTTTACTAATATATGTGAGCGCTGTCAAAAATTACATTTGTGCTGTTTTGTTTTGACTCGCATCATATCTTAAACTAACGTAGCATTTTCGAAATTGTGCTTTTGGCTACCGTTCGCTAGCTAACTAGCTTCAACTTTCTGACTAACTGACTGACTCTTTGACAGTTCAAAAGTGCCTGTAAATAGTTTAATTGAAATAAATGCTTTGAGTTTGAGTTTCCTACCTAAACAAAGAAGAAGAAGAAATTTGTGGTATAAACACAAAAAACATTTTATGCAAGTTTTGACGTTGTGCGAGTACTGTGAGCGCGTTCACGAGCGTTCCGAATTGTTGACAGCCCCCAGCTGTCATAATCGTGATATCTTAAGAGGGCACCTAGCTTTTTATAAAACAAACATGTTTTTTTAAGCTTGTTTGAAGTAGTAAGCAAATAAATTAAAATGTAGGGAAATATATTGGTATCATTGGTGATATATTACTAGACATTATGCGCGTTGGAAACACGGTTTGATAAAGTTGCCTCGATAGAATAAATAGGCAAATTACCTCTTATCGAGTAATTTTTTTCCTCTATTTTACTACTTTTTTATGTAATAAGTAATTTTATATTATGATTAATATACTAAAATAAAGTTCATAGATGACTGGAGCTTTTATGCGCAATAGTTTTTTTTATTTAAATACAAAAGCGTGGTTTTTACTTTACTCTTTACACGTAAAGAAAAAGACAGAGACAAAGGCAAATGGTCGGTACGCTCTGAGGCCTCTGCCTCGAATTTTGCGGGCAGCGGGGCGGCAGCGGCGGCGGCGTCGCGGGCGGTCACCGCTTGACTGGAGTGCACCGCTCGTTGCCCGCCCCCGCGCCGCTGTTTTCGAAAACCGGTCCATTTGATTTTACGCATAAGATCCTGCCGCTCCCGCGCCGCCCGCTGCCGCCCCGCTGCCCGCAAAATTCGAGGCAGAGGCCTTAATCGGAACGCCAATTATCGATGTCAGCGCTGTGAGCGATTGTTCTAATTCGGAAAGCGGCCTTATTACTACTAGAAATTGTCCAACTGACCTCTCAGTTGGACATTCCTGGCATTCTCTCGACGACCGGATTGTAGTTTCATAATGTAAGCATCGCTTTAGTAAAACTAAAAATGCATGTTCATCACAAATTTTTAAGTAACGCTAGTGACGAAAGTGAACATAATTTTCACCTGCTTTGGTGACCATAGCGTAAGAGGTTTAAGCCTCGTTCAGACCAGCGCGACGCGACTCGAACAATACAAATTCCAAGAAAACTTCACGGTATAACATTAGCCGGTGTCGCGTCGCGCTAGTCTGCACGAAGCTTTATCGGTAATTTTGGATGTAACTATCTTCAGCGTATGTACTATCGCGGTCACGCATATCTAACTGCTATGAAAACATAATCCCGTGCACACGACCCTTTTTTTTTTGTAGTGGCCGAGCGCTGCAAGCAGGAACAGTTCTTACGGTGTTCTGATATATATGCATGTCCGCAATAGTACCTGCCATAAGAAGAACACTAAATCTATTTACTTACGAATAATATTACTACTATGGTAAGTAATTTATTTCTGTGATTTCGTTTTAAAGTACCTGAAAATAAACAGATTTGTTATTAATATACATAATAATATCGTGTATGAATGATGTGATAAGACAACGGTGTGAGTTAAAAGAAGATGTAGTGACAAAAATTGAAAAGGGTATGCTGAGATGGTTTGGTCATGTTGAGAGGATGAATGAAGGGCGACTAACAAAATGTATTTACGAGGCAGATGTGACTGGAAACGCCGATAGGGGACGCCCTAGAGGAGGACATATACAGACCTTATTGGTGATGTTCTTCAGAAAGGACAGGTGCGTAGTACTCGCAACCGGCGTGCGTGTATGACCAGATGTATGAACGTATATAAACGAGGCAAAAGGACTATATAAGGATCATAGCAGATGACGTTCTGTAGTTTCTGCCTACCCCCATGGGAAAAAGGCAAGAGTTTATGTATGAATGTATAAAATAATATACAACATTTTATTATTATTCTCTAGAGTATAATATTAGTACCTAACGAGTATTGAAGGAATGAAATTGTGCAGAAAAGAACCGGAGTAACCGACATAGCCTGCACAGAGTAAGCAAGCTGAAGTGGCAGTGGGCTGGCCATGTTTGTCGAAGGACCGATGGCCGGTGGAGCAGACGAGTCCTGGAGCGGAGACCGCGTATCGGCAAGCGTAGTGTGGGACGTCGTCCCCCCCCCCCCCCCCTAGCTATAGATCTGATTAGCGTTGCCAGGCGTCCGGCTTTAGCCGGACATAGTCAGGCTTTTTGATTGCCTGTCCGGCCAAAATAAGCGTCGTCCGGCCTGTCCGGCTTTTGTTAGGCTTTTTAGATTTCAAAATTCGCGCGCATCGAGACCGAATTCGCGAATGAAAGAAGCCGGCGCCGCGCCATCGCCGGCCGGCCGAGCGAGGGCGAGCGCTGTTGCCCCCGCCCACCCGCTCCCCTGCGTCGCCTGCCTGCGCCACTGCACACTGCACACATTCTAACGCTCAGTCGAAAATGATGACAGCAAATGTTTTGATCAACTGCAAAACCTGAAAAGCTTTTTAATTAATAATAAAGAGGATGTTGATTTCAAGAAACAGTTAGCCCACAAAAAATAGGTCCAATATTTTAAATCAATGAATTCTGAAGAAAGCTTTTCAGAATTTCTAACTATTTGCCAATTTTATTTCGCGATTCCAGGCCACAATGCAAACGTGGAACGAGTTTTCTCTCTAATAGGTCAACAATGGTCAAAACAGCGCAACAGACTTAACGTAGATACAGTTGCTAAAATGCTACTCATAGAATACAATTTAGAACACTTATCGTGCAAGGATTTTTACAACTGCATAATAAAAGAAACTGAACTTTTAAAGCTTGTTACTGCAAACCAAAAATATTTAGAATAATGTTTAATGTCTAATTGAAAGATAAGAAGTCTTTTTTGTTTTGATTATTTAAGAGAAGAAGTGTCGAGTTTATATTATTTAAAGAAGTTTTGTTTTGATTAATAAGAGTAGAGATTTGTTTTGGTTATTAAGAGAAGAAGTTTTGTTTTGTTTTGATTATTTACAGAATAAGTTCTGTTTTGTTTTATATATTGAGAATTTAAGACACATAATTTAGACTGATGTTGCATTTAATTTGAATTAAGGAAAGAATTATTGAGACTGATTAATAATAAAGTACTTTTAGACTAATTTGGCATTAGTTTTATTGTAAATTATCAAAAAAAGCTTGGTTTTCATTAATTTTCTACATTAATACCAAAAAATCCCCTAAAATGCAGTGTCCGGCTTTTTTACCAAAATGTTAGGCCAAAAAAAAAAAAAATTTTTTACACGAATATTTAAAATTGTTGAAAATGCAGGATGTCCGGCTTTTTGACCCAAATGTTAGGCCAAACTCACAGCTCTGTCCGGCTTTTCGGTATGAGGACCTGGCAACGCTAGATCTGATTGACCGACGACCTTTTAGTGGATCCGCAGTTGTAGCCCGCTAAATTCAAATTTCAGTGTCGGGTTGTATCTAGATCAAAATAATTATGATTCTCGACTATAATAGATAATTATGTATTTACAGTATTATAATCATTAGAATAATTCGTACATCCTGCGATATGCTTATTTATTTATATATACTTTATTGTACACCACAAAAATATATAACAAAAAAATAATTAAACACTAGAAAATATACAATGGGCGGCTTACTTGATTAATTGATATAATATTATTAATTAAGTTATTTACATAATCAGCCTAAAATGTCCCCACTGCTGGGACTGCGGCCTCCTCCCTGTGAGAGGCAGTGGGCCGTAATCCACCACGCGGGCCCAGTGCGAGGTGGTAGATGTCACATGTTTTCGAATTTTCGGTGTCGGTTTCCTCACGATGTTTTCCTTCACCGTTTTGAGAGCAGTGGTGATGAAATTATTTACACAATTTAAGTTAATTAAGTTACTTTACTATGCAGACAATATCATGATTATTTTAATATTTTTTTACATAAGTACTCAATACTTTATTGCATTCCACAATAGTAAACATTTGGTTGAGAAACAATCGTGGATTCTGTCGGGGTACAGCAAAAGATCTTATATTCAAAACTATAAAAAAAAAAAAAAAATGTGTATTTTACTATAATGGATTTTTTACTTAATAATGGATTTTTTAATTTATTTCTGAATAGATGGAGTTTTTTTTCATGATGGATATTACTTGAAGGTGCAAACAAACTCTTTTTTATTTTATTTATTTATGATTCGGGTACCTAATTAATTATATATTTTTATTGACATAACCAGAGGGCTTGTAGAATGTAGGTATTTTTAGGAGGAATTTTGGTAAGTTTAGTCGTGTTTTTTATCGGAGTGTGTATCTTGTTTGTAACTACGTCATAAACACAATAATTTATTGTTTCTGTATTTATTTCATTTGGCATTCCTATCATACTGATTATGATAGGAATTATTAAACAATGCTACAATGCAATCCAAGAAAAACACAAATAAAAAATGAAATGGATCTCTGATGTCCAATTATTGTATGGCAACAATATCTGGAAATAAAATCCTTCTAAAACCGTTGATTACATAAAGAAACAAACAGAAACCAAATAAAATGCAAAACTAAAACGTTAGTAGTATCAAATCAATAACATAGCTAGGTACCTACAAGATAGCCCTTGAATCACTCAAGTCCACTTCCTACGCATTTACATAAATTATTTATCACTTCTACTTAAAACTCATTACCTTAATTTATTATGCACACCGTCGGTTAATAATAAACTTCTTCACGAGACTACTACGTAGATAACAGTCGTTAATTTCACAACTACAACCACAGCCCGGCTAGCTCAGTCGGTAGAGCATGAGACTCTTAATCTCAGGGTCGTGGGTTCGAGCCCCACGTTGGGCGAAATCTTTTTGTCATACTTTTTATTGAAGAAACCATTTTTTACTGTACAAAATCCATTATTTTCGATTAAAAATCAGACATTTCCAATGAAATAGGTTTTTATGAAAAATATCTTGTGTTCAGTGTCCCATGTAAGGGTCAGGAAATATGATATTATTGATTAACGGTGTTAAGATATGCGTTACAGTTGACTAAACCAAACGTCTTCCATTCGATGTCCGTCTTTTGCATAATTTCGCCCAAACTAAACTCACTCTTATTACAACAGAATTACGATTTACTTTCCTTAAAGAAGACGACACAAAATAATGTAGTAAAATCTAAAATAAAGAAAAACAAGACGTATGTCTCAGTAATAAGGTTGATTTCCGATTTAAATACGCAAAAATTAGTTTGGACAAAATCTCACTTATATTCCAACGAGTTATGGTTGATTTTAGATCAAACTGATGTATTTAGTCTGTTTGATTGTCGCGAAATTTTCATTTAAGCTAAAATAACTCTTGACCTTACGAGATAAGGTTGAATTTTGCTAGTACTAATAAAATACACAGTTAATTTATTGTAGTCACATTGCAAGCGAGTGGCGGGTGAAAATATTTATGAAGACCACGAAAATGGTGCGCCGAGAGCATACAATTCGGATGTTATGCATATTTTAAGTTATTTTCGGGTCAACGTTTTGATAAAAAAGATTTTTATGTTGCTTTTGTGACGTCGCCGTCGCAGAATTAAAACTCGATTTATTAAAACTTTTCTGAGAGAATCAGCATGAACTGAACGTCGAAATTAGCAAAGATCACTCACTAAATGCATAGTCAATCTTTTGCAGCTTTCCATCATTATCAGCCTCCAGATCTTCGCAATTTCGATATTCTCTCAGTTTCAAAAAGGTAACGGCTATCTTACATACAATACGGCAGTTCCGAACTTCGCGCAGAAGGCTGCGCAATAACATTTTTTAGGTGACATAAGGCGAGTGTGAATGTGAGAACATGCGCGAAAGTTATATGCGCCTATGTTCAGACCTGCCAAGTTTACCCGTAATGTACTTCTTGTTCCACGATCTAAAAACAAAAAATCGAAGAAATGTGACATCATGTCACGCTAAGACAGTGGAAACATTGTAGGCTGATTACGCTGATAATAATATGTATAGTATGTTACCTTTACACACCATATCGGCTAAACGTATTTCGGTGAAATTTTGCACATGGGTAAATAGGATACTTTTTTGTCCCTGTAGTACGTTCCCGTGGGATAATTTCCCCCTAGCTTTACCTTCGTTAAAGTTCAATTATTTCAAGCACCTCCAGCGTATGTTTAGTCGGCCACCATCTGATATGACAGATGGTAAACGAGGATATACTTGTGAAACATCAAGTTTTTGCATTGGATAGCCCAATTCTTGAGGAAGGTTAAAGGGTATGTAACATCACGCTACGACCATTAGGAGCCAAAGAAAACGGACACGCGGACGAAGTCGCGAGCAGAATATCACCAAGATAAATTTGAATTTTATAATGATACCTACTATGAATTACAAAGTTCTTTTTGAAGTTGGAGAAATCACCCATATTTAAATAAACACCTTTTGAATCGGCGTTTTTAGTATTTGTTGATTATGTATAGTATATGGTACAATGGTACATGACGTACAGAAGTTTCAAATTTCTAACATGTTTAGATAGAGGTCGCACAAAAATGGTCTGCTATTACAATAGTGTCAGAATGGTCTATCAATGATTTCATAATTGTTGATTTTGACAAGTTTGGTATAATCTACTAATATATTGGCGTCATTATGATTTTCCAATGGTCAGCCACTGACACTCCATTGAAAGAAATGGCATCTATTGGTAATCTCGTACATAATGACAAATGAATGACTGACTTAGGCGGTAATCTGCAAAAAAATTGACAGTTCCTTTGATCAGTGACCTACCATGAGAACGTCATTGTGCAGTCATTGCTTTTAATTCGTTACGAGTATCGTGTTTGTGGAATACAATGATCAACCAATGATCGACCATTATGAATTTAGTAGATTACGAACTTTTAGCAAAATGACAATGGGATCGTGTTGGAATGACGAATTTATAAAAATAGCAGACTTGGGCCCCTGGACTGGTGTATACGTGGGTCACTGTTGTGCCGTCTCTCATGGGATTTCGCGACAGTGACCAACCGTTGCTTCGTGAATGTTTTCCTTGTTTTTGTGTAGTGTCTGTGTTTACTAACATATTCGTAAGTTTTACTAACAACCTTTCTTGAGTCTTGGTTACTTGAATGAAGAAAAATTCTATTCTATTCTATACCTCTGTCTGCCTTTTCGCGTCTAATCCACTGAACCGATCGTTAAGTAGCTAGGTAGCCAGGGGCCTGGAGAAGGACATATATATGCTACTTTTCATCCTGGGTAATTACATTTAAAAAATTATGAGTTGAATTGAGATCTAACAACAGAATATTTATAAAATTAAGAAGTAGTACTTGCAGTCTCCCTCTTGATTGTATCTGAAGAGGATCAGTTATACCAGTACCTACCAGAGGGGTGCATTAAAAGTACCTCCAAGTGTGAAGGGTACTTAAGTACTTCCGGTACTCCGCTACCAACTATGCTGACTGGCTCTAATCTCTTTACTACGACATTAAGGGGGTCTGAAGACTAGTTCGGGACTTTTCGATTCGGCATAAACTCAAACTCAAACCATTTATTTCAATCAAATCATTTACAGTGTGAATTGTCAGTCAGAAATAAGAAGTTAGTTGCCCATTCCAAAGCGTAGGTAGGTTCCTATGGAGAAGAACGGGCAAGAAACTCCACGGAAACTCTTTTAAATCATAATATTCTTACAAAATATTGGTTACATCATTCATGTTGAAATTATACATGTGAGAACAATGTAGAAAGACGTGCACGTAAAAAGCGCCCGTAATAGAAAGATAAAATCAATTCAAAAATTAATATAAGCCATGGCAGATAAGAGATGACCAGTCCCTACTGATGGCGCCCGTTCACGAACATGACGCATGGATCAGCACCGTTTAGCTCAACCATTTTGAAGGGAACATAACGATCCAACACATAATGTCAACAATAATCGAATATAATTATGTTCGAAAAACTGCCCGAACTTGATTCAACGAGGGTAAACACAGTTTACAGATCGGTACGAGCCGAATGAAAGTCAAGAATATGTATCATCAATTGCTTGGGTGGGTTAGGTTTCGTTGTTCAACAAATACTGCCGAATCGAATACCTTAGATTTCAAATCAGTAGCACAAAAAAAATGACTAACACCCATTGATGTATTAAAAGGAGGAAGATATGTTACGCGCTAACATCGCAATCAGTAAACTTGGGCTCGGCGCACGACTACATGCACCGAAACTCACACATCTGTGATCAGTGTCATCTCACAGTCGCAAAGCTCCAGTTACCGATAGACGAGGATAGAGATAGGAGACGGCGCTGATGTGCGAGCGAAATCGCGTTAGCACCTCGCGCATTGTGTGCGTATCGTGTCTTTCACGCATGTTTTTAATATCTATCTCGCTCTCACAAATATGGCGAAGCAAACGTCAAAATATTATTGTAATTTTCAACAAATTAACATTTTTGGCTGTACTTACGAGTGGTAGGTAATCCCATGTGTCTTATTTTTCTTTCTTGCATTATTAAAGCACTGTTTAGCTGCACAAGAAGTCATTTTGATGCGTATTTATTACAAAAAAACTAAAATTATTGAGCTGTGTGATCTACGATGTTCCGTGCGCGACTGAGTGCCAACTACGGGCAATCCCGTAGTTGAGTAGGACCAGGCGCTGCGACTAAGTCCCGTATCTACCTCTTTTAATACATCAATGCTAACACCCTTGTCTGCAAAATTAATACAAACTCCTTGCCTCGCTAGGTCGCTACCCTCCCAGTAAAAGAGATAGCATGAGGAAATAAAAACCCGCACTTTTCTAAAAGGAATCCTATAATTAATAAAAGAAAAATCCTTGGTAAGAAAAAGGGGCTACATCCTGGCAAAGTTCCAAAACAACAAGACATAATCGTTAGTCCTAGAACAGTAGCAGCTAACCAATCTTTATTATATTAACGTAATGTCAAAAGAGGGTCGAACACAACTGTATGGTCCGCTCCAAAAGTACCTAGTAAAAATGTAAACAACACATAACATAACATCACGTCTTGTTTCCCCGAAGGTTTGGGCAGAGGTGTACCTGTAGTAGGTACATCCACATTTCGCCATTTATGTTTTAAGTCCCATGTAATAGGGGGCGAGCCTATTGCCATCAACCGGGCACAAATCCAGACTCCGGGCTACTACTGAGAAAGTCCAGATAGAAAAACCCAATAACACTTTGCCCGACCCGGGAATCGAACCCAGGATCTCATGCTCAACAGTAGCGCTTGCAACCACTAGACCAACGAGGCAGAAATGTAAACAAATGGTGTCGAAATCGTACCCCTGGATGACAATTTGTAGTGCGACTTACAAATTGAGTACTTTGATTTGATTATTTGAATAATTCTAATTTTAAATCACCTTAAATATGTTTTTCAGTTGACAATCGAGGTTAATTTTATAATAACAGTTTTTGTCTGATTTAACAATTATAATTTAATAATGTTATTCAAACCATATTTTTTGAAAAAAGTAGTCAGACATCAAGTTGAAACCTTCTAAATACAGATTAATCTAATTTATTCTGAACAGGATTTGTTTACATTTTCATCACAAACTTTTGGAACAGACATTAGGAGTGACGTCATCGTCTATGGGGGTGGCTAGGCGTCGTCTAGGCGGGGTGGACGGAGGGTAGCGACAACAAAGATCGCGTGAACTAGTTTAGTGTTGTGATTTTATGATTTTGGCTCTTATCGCAACCCCATTTGATGGAGTGTTGGTTATAAAAGGTTATGATTATAATGTTAAAAGATAATGGGCAGTTTTTTTACTAAAAAATTTGCCACCACTTTCTCGACGTGATTTATATGTCATACCCATGCCAAATTACAGCTTTCTAGTACTAACCGTCTCCGAACTAAGCCGCGGATAAACGGACAGACAGACGGATATGGCAAAACTATTATGGTTCCTTGTTTACTACGGAACCCTAAAAATAAGAATGAACCTAAGTAACCATGGGTTTGTGCTGCAATTAGGTAGCGCAAAAGAAATATTAAGATTTCGCCACGCGATGCTATCTTGCATCGTAGACGTGTTTTGACCAAGATAGACCAAGAAAGATTAAAAATTAAGTTGCAAGGCAAAAACTTGGCAGGTTCGAACCTGCAACCCGGAGCTTGGGCTAGCAGATCATTAAACTAAAGCCACCATTCAATCTGCCTAGCCTTTTCCCAACTATGTGGGATCGGCTTCCAGTCTAACCGAATGCAGCTGAATATCAGTATTTTACACTCTAGCGATTGCCTATCTGACCTCCACAACTCAGTAACTGGGTAATACGATACCCCTTGGTAAAACTGGTTGTCAGACTTTCGGGCTTCTGACGACCCGTAACGACTGTCAAAGATCCACGAATGACAGCCGGGACCACCGGCTTAACGTGCTTTCCGAGGATGAGTCTCGGTATGTAAAGATGGTCACCCATCCACGGAACAACCCTGGTAAGCGTAGCTTAACCTGACCCAACCGACTCGGTCGATGGATCGACCCGTGCGGCTGTTATTACTTAGCTACGACCACGAGCTCCTATACTAAAACGGTCACCATTATACGAGTAATTTAATTTAGTGCTGTTTTACCGAATAACCAATACTTCAAAAACGGTGAAGGAAAACATCGCGAGGAAACCGGCATGCCTGAGAGATATTAGGTCTTTACCTATGAAATTGGAGATTTGTATGATAATTTTAAAATATAAAAATTTTGTTTTTATTTTTTATTTCAGTTAATCAAAGTAGGTACTGGCCTCCAAATTACCTATACAATTTTGCCATTTTGATGGCAGTTTGTTTATCCCTTTACGAAAGAGGAGAGCGAAAGCGTTTTGTACTGCCTCTCGGGTGTTGAATTTATTCCCACTTGAACTTTTTTCTAAACATTGAAAAAAGTAGAAATCTGATGGGGCAACGTCCGGTGAGTACGGTGGGTGACGGAGAGCTTCCAGCTGTAACTCTTGTAGCTTTGCGATGGTCTGTCGTGAAGTGTGAGCTCACGCGTTGTCGTGGAGAAGCAATGGGGAAGAGCGATTGACTAGTCTTGGTTGTTGAATTACGAGCTTATGCATCATTGTTTGCAATTCTTGGCAATAGACATCTGCCGTCACTGTTGTGCCATTCGGTAAGAAGCTGTGATGTAGAAGTCCGGCACTGGTCCACCAGACCAAACTACCACAATGTCACAAAAACCAAAAAAAAACTATCTAAAATAAATGACTGAATTTGAAATTAAATTAACACGTCTTTAGAATAGAATTCATTTGAATTTCGAATTGCGCGCCAATCCACAGATAATTAAATCTGAAAATGCTGGTTATAGAATCTCCAATTACATAGGTAAAGACCAATAATTTCTCGACGGCATGTGAAGCCATGGGCGGTTTTAAAACTCTGACACCAGGTTAGTCACTAACCACACGAAAAGAAGATCAAGCCTATTTCTCTGAAGGGTTAGGCAAGACTCTACCTATAGTACACCCACATTTCGCCAGTTATGTTTAAGTTCCAAGTAGCGAGCCTATTGCCATCAACCGGGCACAAATCCAGACTGTTACTGAGAAATTCTATATGGAAAAACTCAATAAGACTGCTCGAACTGGGAACTGGGCCGCATGCTTGGCAGTAGCGCTTAAGACCACTAGATTAAGGGACTCAGAGACAGACGCAGCGAGGAAGACAAAAACCTCTTTGGAAGGTATGTTCCTAGGAAGAGATTTTTTGTGGTGTACTATGAAATCATCATAATATACCTTTCCCAAATATGTTGGAAACGGCTTCCAGTCTAACCGGATGCAGGTGAGTACCAGTATTTTACATGTCTGCCTTTCTGACCATCACAACCAAGTTACTAGGTAACACGGCAAGGAAGGAAGGAAGGCTCTAAGGAATGATTTATCAAAACACAATCCCGAACGGGTTATAACGGGAGCTAACATTTAGAGCGAGCAATGAGGTGGGTGTCACTGGGATTCAGATAGGCAGTCGCTCCATGTAAAATACTGGTATGTAGCTGCACCAGGTTAGACTGGAAGCCGACCCTAAAACAGTTCAGAAAAGAAGAAAGATCTTGCAAGAGGCGGACAACAGTTAAAGTTAATTAATAACCCGTGACAAAACACTGTTATAAATAGGACTGGTACAAAGGAGATAGCTGACCTAAATCAGATTTCACCATAATTGTATTCGCTGTCAGTACAAAAATATAAATGAGACATCAGACTTGAGGGGGAGGCGCCATGTATTAATTATAGTGTTTCCCCGAAATATGTGACGCATATCATACTTGAAAAAGAAAATTAAGTAGAATAGAAGTAGGCATACTGGGTGTAAAGGGCATCGATGCCAAACTATTACCATGATTTCAGTACTCTAGATTCTAGACTCACCAGAGCTGTAAATTTTCGTTGGTTATAAAAAAAAACAGCCGTTTCATAAATGGAAAATGGACAAAATGTATGAAACTGCTACTTTTTTTTTAAATTGTCGTTGAAATACTTCTGGTGGATCTAGAATAACTTGCTTAATTTATGGTACCTAACAGTTTGCACGTTTATTTCCCCCACACCCGAGTATATATTATGTAGTGCCTTGGCAATGTTTGCAGACGCACGCACCGACGGCTTCGATGCACTGTGGCGTAAGAAATCTGCCTCGCTACTCCGCAGGCTGCGTGGCAGTACCAACACTATCCTGCAATCAATAGCCGCCCGGGCAGACAGCCCGCTAGTGTGGGCGCTTGCAAACCGGACCCGTTCTCTTTTAATTATTAATTACTAACATAGGCTAATCTATTTTGTTACTAACATTATAGACCATTGTAGTCTAATGAATATTAACAATAATATATCACGCACGTCTATTTTCCAAGAACTCTTCCTGAGAATGAAGATAGTTTTACAGGGACTACTATCGAGTTATGGGGGAGAACCGCCATAAACTTTAAACGTTTCTCAGAAATG
The DNA here is from genome assembly GCA_963853775.1 of Xanthia togata. Taxonomy (NCBI): domain Eukaryota; kingdom Metazoa; phylum Arthropoda; class Insecta; order Lepidoptera; family Noctuidae; genus Xanthia; species Xanthia togata. The sequence goes on along the minus strand of OY970817.1, from coordinate 2,884,778 downwards.
TGTGACGCATCATACTTGAAACGGAAAATAAGCTTTAGATCAAGTCGGTATTCGAACGATTTGTCCCGAAAATGAAGCTGAATTTACCGGAACGCAGTATCATCAAGCGATGGGGGAGAGGGGCTAAGAATATATGGCGTTTTCTTAGAATGTGTGAATGTAGATAGATCACGTCTATTCCAAGAAATTGTGCCGAAATTGAAGATGGTTTTATAGGGACCATCTATGAAGGAAGGCGCTATGAATTTCTCAGGAATGTGACGATTACGATTTGAAACGCAGAAGAGAGAAGTAGAGGAATATACATCATGTCTATTTCTAAGAATATTTCCCGAAAGAAGCTGATTTCACAGGGCTGTGGGGTGTGGCTATGTGTAGTGCTATGGGGGTAGAGGTGTCACGAATTAATTTTGTTTTCCAGAAAAAATGACGAATCTTGAAAAGGTAAATAAGTAGAATATTATGAAGGATACTTTAGATCAAGACCGTATTCGAAGAATTAATCCAAATATGAAGCTGAATTTAAAGAAACGCAGTGACGTCAAGCTATGGAGGGAAGGCGCCATGAATGTATAGTGTTTTCCAAGGAATATATGACGCATTTTAATTAAAAGGGATAACAGGATAATATGGATCATGTCTATTTTCAAAGAATTGGTCCGGAAACAGGAGCTCGCGGCTAAGTAATAACCACCGCACGGGTCCATCCAGCGGGTTAAGCTACGCTTGCCGGGGTTCATCTGGGGATGGGTGATTATCTTTACATACCGAGACACATTAAGCCGATGGTCCCGGCTGTCATTCGTGGTCCTTTGACAGTCGTTACGGGTCGTCAGAAGCCCGAAAGTCTGACAACCAGTCTTACCAAGAGGTATCGTACTCAGTTACTGGGTTGTGGAGGTCAGATAGGCAGTCGCTCCATGTAAAATACTGGTATTCAGATGCATCCGGTTAGACTAAAGCTGACCCCAATATAGTTGGGAAAAGGCTAGACAGATTGATTAGTCTGGAAACAGGAGACTCACTTAAGGGTGCAAAGCAATGACGCATACCTAAAGGCGCTCCGGGAGCACTCGCCTATAATGAAACAATACAAGATTTCACTGTATCGGCTAGGACTGCGCAGGCCGTCAACTGCCAGGTAGTGTAAAGAGATCATTTGAAACTAGCAGGATAGGTAATACATATAATTAAATAGGTAGAAGTAACACGGCTAGGTCGCAGGAAAATATTACATTACAGGCGATTCCTCGAGATGAGGGAGCGATGAGAGATATCTAAGTAGATCTACGTTTTGCTTTTTTTATAGTAGACAAAGGTTTTCGCAGTAATACCAGTAATTTATATGGAGCGACTGCCTATCTGACCTCCACAATCCAGTTACTGGGTAACACGATACCCCTTGGTAAGACTGGCACAGGCACGAATGGGGGGGGGGGTTAAAAATCTTGAATATACTCGATATAATAGGCATTGTATGTTTAGCTAAGCCCACAAATATGTATATTGTTTCCGACAACCGCAGCACTTGCGGTCAATAACGCGGTTACAGTAATAACAATCTATTCGCATTATATTATTGTACTTGGTGCCTCATTTCCAAGTACCAAGTAGTTAGTGGTACTTTTTTTAGGTAGTTAGTAACAAGTATTATAATTCACTAGCTTTAAAAGATCCCACGGGTACGTACTACCGGGATTACATATCTAATAGCCGTGAAAAAGGTCCTACCGCTCCTAAAAATCAAATTTGAAAAAGGGCCACTTTCGAAGATGGAACTACGAAATTACAGCATTTGGTTTTGCTTTTGTTTGTAATCTGTCATTTATGTGGGTACATAAACCATGTTGATAGTGCTCTATATTCATTATTCAAGCTGAAATTATGTCGCTTACGCCTGAAGAATGCACCAGAATACTTACAATGCTGGAAACCGGCCGGAGTCAGCGCGATACAGCCAGGACTGTCGGTGTGTCGCTGTCAACAGTACAAAGAGTTCTCCGACGTTACGAAGAAACTGGTTCTAACCTACGCAGACCAGGAACGGGCAGAACCAGGTGTACCACAGCACGAGAAGACCGATACTTGGTGAACACCATGCTTCGAAATCGCTTTCTTACAGGAACTGAACTCACAAATCAGTTTCGACGCCTCGGAGGAAGTAACCCAAGTGCATGGACAGTAAGACGTCGGCTTGCTGAATCTAACTTAAAACCCCTTAGACCTGCAAACGGCCCTAAACTGGAGCGTGGGCATCGTATTTCAAGACTAAGATATGCCCAGAGCCACGTAAATTGGAGTATTGAAGATTGGTCAAAAGTTATGTTCTCCGACGAATCAAAATTTATGCTCTACAAGCACGATGGAAGACACAGAGTGTATCGAAGACCAGGGGAAAGATTCAAGCAAGCATGCATCGAAGAAAAAGTAGCCTACGGTGGTGGGTCTGTACTTGTGTGGGCCGGAATTTCTTCTGAAAGTCGCACAGAGCTGGTGATCATAGAAAACGGCTCTTTAACTAGCGAAAGATATGTGGAAGAAATCCTCAATGATCACGCTGGTCCATTTATGGTCAATTTAGGTGAGGATGCTATATTTATGCATGACAATGCCCGGCCTCATACAGGTAGGATTGTGAATGACTACCTTCAAGAGATGAACATTACTCGTATGGAGTGGCCAGCGTGCAGCCCGGATATCAACCCGATCGAGCATGCTTGGGACGAGCTAGGCAGATGCGTAAAACAACGAAACCCTCCCCCAATCACGCTTCGTGAGCTCAAAATTGCTCTCACAGAGGAATGGGAGAATATTCCCCAAAATCGTATAAGGAACTTGGTGTACAGCATGCCAAACCGCGTAAACGCAGTAATGGAAGCACGAGGAGGCAATACGAAGTATTAAAATTCAAGAAAATCGTAATAAAGTTCAAAAATTTCATGTTTCCTATTTTTGTTTTAAGGAGAGATCAGCAGTTTTTTTCTTTATGTAATTTTGTGTTAATAAAATGTATGGTGACTCATATTTTTTTTACTTTCATTTAAGGAGTATTACATTGTCTATTAAATACAATTTATTGCATTAACCTATCATTTTTAGTTTCCGAGATTTTTAACATTCTTTAAGTGACCCGGATTCATTGCTCTCGAGTGTATTATAAAGCTGAAGAGTTTGTTTGTTTGTTTGTTTGAACGCGCTAATCTCGGGAACTACTCGATGCAATTGAAAAATGTTTTTGCGTTAGATAGTCCATTTATCGAGGAAGGTTATAGGCTATATAACATCACGCTACGACCAATAGGAGCGGAGCATAAATGAAAAATGTTACAAAAACGGGAAAAAATATTCATTTTTGAGAGCTTCCGTTGCGTGCGCTGCGTAAACGGTTTAAGTTACGCAAATTATATCATGTATGACGGAATTGTTCCTCTTTAAAAGTTCTAAAAAAAAGTCCGCGACGGTATATGTCTATTTTTTAAGATTGACTATAACCTTTTTTTATCGTAATCAAATTTGTTCGAAATTAATGCATTATTTGCGAAGGAGTTTTATCAACATAATATTAATCCATAGCCAAATAAATATGTTATTAATCACAAGTATTTAAATGTAAACAAAATTGTCCTTGACATTACTTCATTTCAATGAACATCTTATGAGATGTAGTAATTTTAAAAGAACTCCGCAACTAAATAAGTAGGTATGTTCGGGTTCACATGCGTATGACGCGCAAGACGCGGCGGGTGAGGGGGAGGGACACTGGCCGGCGGGGGAGGGACACTGGCCGGCGTGTGAGGGGAAGGGGCGATGGCCTGCCGCCGGTAGTTCTGCGAGACGCGAGTTGCAATAGTTTTGACTGATCCAGCAGTTGGTCAAACCGTGCTAATACCTCGCATTCCAATGATTCCCAATGACAACCTTTTAATTTTAAAAGAATTCAATTTCCCGTTAAGGTAGCTTTTGCCGTAACAATTAACCCGTCGCGCGCGCAATTAGCAACACAATAGAATTTTATTGTTATTTGCACACATGGGGTGCAATCGACATTTTAAGAGTTAATAAAGCACAGGGACAAACATTTAATAAACACGTACAACATTTACACGTATCGATTTACGTCAAGACTGCCCCCAGTACTTTTTTGTACCCAACGTTCCTTTATTATTCCTGTTCCCGTGACATTTTTTTACTATATTTCATATTTTTAGGTTTTTTCCACAAAACGCTGGTACAGCTATGTTATAACAGTTTTTGAAGTAACTCTGTCTGTCTGTCTATCTGTAACGTTTTCACGGCTAAACTACTGAACCGATTTTTACGAAGATCGAAGGACATAGTAATATTATTTATCCAACCACGATCATCATCGGGCATCGCTATGACCATTATGATATAGGAGCGGAGCATCAATGAAAAATGTTGCGAAAAAACTGGGAAAATTCATTACTTTTAACCACTCTGTGACGCAGACGAAGTTGCGCGGGTCAGCTAGTTACGTATAACGATCAAAAGTTTTACCTAAATAAAAGACTAAAATTGGAGAGGATTTTCGGGATTAACTCAAACTAGTATTTATTTCAATAAAATCAATTACAGACACTTTTGAACTGTCAAGGAGTCGGTCAGTCAGAAAGATGAAGCTAGTTGCCCATTTCAAAGCGTAGTAGGTACCATGGAGAAGAACAGGCCAGAAACTACATAGACAGGACACTCTATTTTGTTACAAAAGATTAGTTGACAAGTCGGAGATAAATAAATAATTTTGCCCTCACCAAAAAAAGACGAAGAACGCAAGAAAGATATAATTCCATTTCTGAACTCTTCTACCAAACTGAAGTTCCAAATCCATGTGCAAATTTAACCATCATTAATAACCTGTCACCTGCAGAGTTTAGCCTGCCAGAAATACGCAGTGCGTCAGATGTATTTAGTTCAAGGTGAATCGAAACAAAACGTTGCAATACGAGCAATAAACCAGGATTATGGAGACATCGCCTGTGTGTAGCCATTTGTGATTTTACAGCTATTTCATAGGAGAGAAGTTTTGTGGTGTAGCAAAGGGGTAAATCTAATCTATACTAATATTATAAAGAGGAAAGACTTGATTGTTTGTATTGAATAGGCTCCAAAACCACTGGACCGATTTGAAAAATTCTTTTACCATTAGAAAGCTTAGTTTTCAGGGAGTAACATACGCTACTTTTTATCCCGGTAAAAATAACGGGTCCCGCGGGAAAGACGACGGGAGCGAAGCCGCGGGCAAAGTGCTATCTATTATAAAAACCAATTGCTGTCTCGCAAAAACTTTGAAAATGGCTCGACCGATTTGAATAATACGTTTTTTTGTTTTGTACGCCTCAATACAATTTAAATTTTGACAGGACAACGTGTGACGGGTCAGCTTGTACATATTATAAATTTACGTCGCCTTTTCTGTCTGACCGCGTTGTTCTTCTAAACACGTCGCGGATTTTGATGCGGTTTTGACCATCATTTAGAGTATTTATACCGGAAGGTTTGTTTATGCGTATTATGGAAAAAAGTATTCCTCGACGGCATGTGAAGCCAAGTCAGAGGCCCATGGGCGGCTTTAAAACACCAGGTTAGGTTACTACTAACCACACGAAAAGAAGAAGAGATGGAAAATAGTAGATATTAGCATAAGTATTTTCTATCATGGTTTTGTCAGCCCTTATTCATATTTCGCAAAAACAGGGGTGTTATAAGTTTGACCGCTATGTGTGTCTGTCTGTGGCACCGTAGCTTTTAAACGGGTGAACCGATTTGAATACGGTTATTATTTTATTTGAAAGCAGGTTTTCTAACGATGGTTCTATGACATGTTTTATAAAAATCGGTTCAGCTGTTTGAAGAATATCACCTCTTTTCTAGTTGACGAATGGATGTGAGCGTCTTCCACAGGTCTGATCGATTTGAAATTTGGTATCCTGTTACTTCAATGATATTAGAAGAACATAGTAATCTTGAACTGATGCTGCAGCATCACCTGGAAATCGGGACACGCACTTGGCCGGTTTTTTTCTATAATTTGGTTCTGTGGCGTGAGTGAAGGTCAAGGTGAATCGAAGCAACGTTACAATACTAGCAATAAACCAAGGTTATAGAGACATCACCTATGTGCAGTACATTGTGGTTTTACTATAGGAGCTTTGCTTTTCTATAAAGTAGTAAAGTTTTATGTATTGGGAAGGTTATGTAAAAGAGCACGCCCTTTATGCCTGGCATTCTTTCGGGTAATTATTTTTCACTTTTTTTGTTGGTATTTTGGCGTGTGCTAGGTGACATACTCGTATAGAAAATAATTTAATTTAATGTTTCGTAATGTAAATTATTTTGCATAAGTAGGTACTTTTGTATAGAATCAAGTTTTTCTAACTATTCAGACAGCTGTGCAACTGGGGAGTTTGTTGCGCCACTTCTTCTTCCCAACTAAAGCACTAGGAAGTGGTGAAGGGTGGGCGTTTTTGGGGGACTGTCTTATGTAATTTTGACGTTCGAAAAGTGCTGATTTCTCAGCCTATTTTGAATAAATGACTTGAATTTGGTTGTGAAGGAGTACTGTAGATGTTTGTAGGGAATTTAATAAAGGGTTGTGTATAAATAAAAGGGGGAAGGTCCTAAATCAGTCTGAACTGGACACAAAGCCCTACCCACAATAAAAGCGAACACTACAGTCTAATAACAAACAAGATTGTTAGTATAATTGGCACCAACCCTTGCTGCCTCATGGGGGTGTACCGAGGTCGCAGCACACAGGGGCTCGGCTAAGGTCAAAGCGGTGAGTCAGTATGATGTAATGCCACACTTTCACTGTACCGGACGGCGGATACTTTTTAAGTGTGATGAATGAGTCAATATTGAATTAAAGCTGATGGGATATCACGCCTGAATTTTAGCAAAAGTGGTAGGCAGAGATGGTTTTGGTGGTTAAGGGTACACTAGTCGAAGGTTCGAACACGTTGGTGGGGTGACTAATATGCATCCTAATTTGTCTAATTATATATTTATTTACTCAAACTCTCTCACTCACTCTCTCTCTCTTTTCTCTTTAAGCTTCATTCAGACTAGCGCGACGCGACACCGTCTATTGTTATACCGTGAAGTTTTCTTAGAAATTGTACTGTTCGAGTCGCGTCGCGCCGTCACATCGCGGTGGTCTGCACGAGCCTTTATATTTATTTACATAACTGACGAAATGTGGGTGCACTACAGGTACACCTCTGCCTAATCCTTCGGGGAATACAGGCGTGATGTTATGTTATGTTACTCAAACTCAAAGCATTTACTTAAATGTAAATTAAACCATTTACAGGCACTTTGTAACTGTCAAGGGGTCGGTCAGTCAGAAATATGAAGCTAGTCGCCCGTTCCAAAGCGTTGGTTCCTATGGAGAAGAACGGGCAAGAAACTCCACGGCCACTCTTTTAAATCAATAATTTCATACAAAATATTGGTTACATCATTCATTTTGAAATTATGCATGTGAGAACAATGTAGAAAGACGTGCACGTTTTTTATGTATCAAGTTTTCATTTATATATTTATTAAATTATCTAGTGAAATAGACGATGATTGATAATTCGGCATTCAACGCATACAGACGTGCTCATCAATGCATAATATCAATAAAATAAATTAACGCTTGCATAAATAGTGACCTAGTTTCAGTGTATTAGCGTAGCGTGTTATACGAATAAACAATATAGTGATAAGTTAAAATAATGAACTGAATAATATATTTTATTTATAAATATTTTATGATAACATGGCAGACAGCCCCTTTAATCGGAGCGTGATGATGCGGCGCAGCCCCCCACCGACACCGACCCCGGTACCGACACCAGCACCGACTTCGCCCCAACAACTAAGACAGGACCAAGATGAGAAAGTTGAAGTTGTGTCCACTCCGGAGATTCAGAACTGGATGGGGTCTATTGAGCAGTGCCTGAATGAGGTTTGTGCTATTGTTTCTGAAGGTAAGCTAAACGCTGATCAGAAGCTAAAAATAAACAATCTTTGCCGGAAAGTTGGACATGGAGTTTCGCAGATGGCTGTACAATACCAGTCATTAAAACAAAAAGCCATACAAACCCATACCTCCCTTAAAACCATGACCGAAGCTCGAGACCTATCAAATTGTTTAATGGAAATGAACCGGACGATTCAAGAGTCCTGTACGAAGCAGGAAGCAACTTCTACATCTTTTGCAGCTATGGTGAAGAATGGGTCCAAAACCTTTGTTCGTCCAAATACGCTTAGCTCCGTGGCCATTTATCCCAGTGACAACTCAAAAACCAGTGACGAAACCAAGAACATGGTCCAAAAAATCATATGCCCTGGAGAAATGAAGCTGAAAGTACGAGGCGTACGCAAAATTGGAAAAGGAGGACTCATAATCAGCACTGAGACCAAAGATGACCTAGACAGGCTCAAGCAAACAGTCCAACTAGCTTCTTCAGGGCTTACCGTCGACGAACCTAAAAAGCGCAAACCTCGCATTATAGTTATAGGAGTTCCTACATCAATGGCTGAAAATGAGGTTTATAAATGTATTTATGAACAAAACTTGGCCGACAAACTGCCCACTATATCCCTAGATACATTTTTGACCTCTATAAAACTAAGCCACAAATCTGGCAGGAAAGATGCTGAGAACTGCAACTTTATTATAGAAGTTCCCGCCGTCATACGTAAGGCTCTCATCACACAGGACAGATTATTCATAAATTGGTCGTCCTGCCCGGTACGAGACTTCACACTGGTGACAAGATGTTACAAATGCCAGCAATACGGTCATGCAGCTAAAACATGCAAAATTGCTGCCCCTACATGTGGACATTGCGGTGAAGAAGGACACACAATTCAAGACTGCGCAAAGAAAGCAGGTGTGCCAAAATGTGCTACATGTTTGCGCTTTAAAAAACAAGCCAACCACAAGACGGGAGACGCAGATTGCCCGGCTAAAAAAGCGGCCGAATACAGGTACATCAACTCGATCGATTATGAAGGCGCCTAAGAGCGCCACATAATTGTGTATATTTTAGACGTAATTTATTATTGTTATTTTTACAGTTTAGTTATGGATAATAACTTAATTACCGATATAGACAACACATTTGTAACTGTCTCAAAGACATGTGACGTTGAGGATTGCAAACAATATCTTTCCGATTATAAAAAGTCACTAACCGTACTGACCCAAAATATTCGTAGTATTTATAAGAACATGGATAGCTTTAAAATTTTCCTTCATAGACTTAACTTTGATTGTGATATAATGGTACTAACCGAGTGCTGGCTAGCTAACCGCATCGATAACCTGCCAATAATACCTGGTTATACCTTAATGCATACCAATAGAAACCACAACCAAAATGAGGGTGTGGTAGTATTTGCTAAGGAATCATTAAAGGTAACAGTCGAGGAACCTACTCCACAAGACGGTATGATTAATTGCTTAGTTATCAAAATTGGTACAACCACAGCGATAATTGCTATTTATAGGTCCCCTTCGGGTGGAAACTTGGATTCTTTTCACAATTCCTTAAACCAGATTTTTCAAGCGCTAACCTCGTTTAAGAATGTTATACTAACAGGTGATTTAAATATAAATATTGGCTCCGAAAACTGTGACACAAGAACCCAAGATTATCTTAATATCTGCTCATTCCATGGCTTTCTCCCCACTCACGTATTGCCTACTCATCAGAGCGGTTCCTGTCTCGATCATATGATGATTAAAACCAGCCTATCATATATTACGCTTGTTACTAACGCAACAATTACTGACCATCATGCTGTCCTACTTACCGTAAATTTAACGCTGCCTAAGCTAAATCGTCCCCAGACCAAAAGCAAATTAAATACAAATAAACTCGAATATGATTTATGCAAACTAGATTTTAGCCAAGTTTACAATAGTGCTGACGCTAATTTCGCTTTATCGTACTTTATAAAACATGTCCAACAAGCAATATTACGTAGCACGACAGTTTCTACAGTGAATAAGAAACTTTATAATATTAAACCTTGGATTACTCCTGGACTAATTCGCTGTATAAGACACAGAGATAAACTTCATCAGAGAACTAAGAGATACCCTGATAATCTAATAATTCAAACCACTTATAAAAGATACAGGAACTTCTGCAACAATCTCCTAAAGAATTTAAAAAATAATTACGATAAAAATGAATTAAATAGAGCAGGTAACAATAGTAAGCAACTTTGGAAACATATTAAAAACGTCACCAATATGTCTAAACAGCGTGAATCAATTTCGAGTTTACTGCTTACTAATCCTTCACCACTCTTGTCAGCTAACAACGTTAATAACTTCTTTGTCAATGTTGGGAAAACTCTTGCTGAACAGATTCCGAAACACCAACCACCTTTCCAAAAATCAAGCAATACCTGTAACCTGAAATCTTTTGCTATGCTGGACACTGACGAAGACGAAATAACCAGAATTATTTCTGGACTAAAAGATGACTGTGCAACTGGATGGGATAATATAAGTAATAAGATCCTTAAACTTTTTAAGCATATTTTAGTACCTCCCTTAACGCATATATTTCGAATCTGTATATCCAAAGGAATTTTCCCTAGCTGTCTTAAAAAGGCAATTGTAATCCCTGTCTTTAAATCTGGTAGTAAAGACTTAGTAAATAATTATAGGCCAATATCGTTACTCCCCTCAATATCAAAAATAATAGAGAAAATTATAAACAGTAGACTAGTTAACTATCTAGAAAAAAAAAATTTCTTATCCCCTGCACAATTTGGTTTTAGAGCCAAATTATCCACAGCCGATGCGGTGCATACCCTCACCGATTATATTTCAGAAGAACTCGGCAAAGGTAACCAGACCCTGGGAGTCTTCCTGGATTTAGCCAAGGCCTTCGACACGGTGTCTGTTTCCGTTCTTCTAAACAAATTAGAGGCCATAGGAATAAGGGGAACGCCGTTGAAACTATTTACGGAGTACTTAGTTGACCGATACCAATGTGTTAGAATAGACAATATTACGAGCGATGAGCAGAAAAGTTCTGGTTTTGGTGTTCCCCAGGGAAGTATTCTGGGCCCTACGCTATTCCTGATTTATATTAATGACTTGTGTAATCTGAATATTAAAGAAGGCAAAATAATATCCTATGCCGACGACACGGCGTTATTATTTACCGCTAAAACCAGTAGCGAACTGTTCCAAATTGCTCAACTAGGTTTTAATACTGTGACTAATTGGCTACAAAGCAATTTACTAACGTTAAATGCTGACAAGACAAAATACATTCACTTCTCCATGCGCAAGCCTCAACTTTACATTACTAACCCTCATCTATATGCCCATCAATGTGGAAATCGTTCAGTCATGTGTAATTGCCCTTTTATCCTCAAAACGAGCAGCATAAAATACCTCGGGGTAATAATGGATGAAACACTGTCTTTCAGAAAACATATTGAAAGTCTAGTTAAAAGAGTGCGCAAATTAATATATGTTTTTAAAAAATTGCGAACATTTGCAGATTCAAAATTAATCACACAAGTTTATTTGGCCCTATGTCAATCTATAATCCAATACTGCATCACTTCATGGGGTGGCGCACCAAAAACCAATCTACTTCCTCTTGAAAGAGCTCAGAGATCAATTTTAAAGGTAGCAAACTTCCATCCCTTTTTCTTTCCCACAGATCTGCTATATAAATCCTGCAACGTGCTGACTGTTCGCCAACTTTTCATTATGCACTTAGTATTAAAACAGCACACCATGCTTACTTACACCGCTGAGAATACTAACAAGAGACGGAATGATATAGTATGCACATCAAATGCAACCTCAAAACATGTCTTTGTAGAAAGATTTTTTACATTCTTAGGCCCATTTCTGTACAATAGATTAAATAGAAAACTTAGTATTTATAATTTAAATTACTTTAGCTGTAAAAAAATTATACTAGAATATTTACTAACCATAGATTATGCACAGACAGAAGATCTACTTGTTGTCTGCAAATAGAATCGCTAACATGCCATTTTACTTTCATTGACCTAATTTTATTTTAGTTTATATAGGTACTTTAAACTCCTTGTTAATTTATTACATAAAGTATTGCACTTCCTAGCCTGAAGCACAGGTTCAACCTAGTTCAGGCAATTAAACAAATGTGCTCTATTTTAATTATTAAGATACTTATTGTAAATGTGCCCCTTTTTATAAATAAACGATTTATTATTATTTATTATTATTATTATTTATAACGACCGCGTAAAACATCAACAACTCAAAATAAAATTATTTGATCTATTGAATAAATTATCTATCCCTGTACGGTTTCTATTTTGCAATTTTCTTATTCATATTATTTACGCCTAAAGACGAATTAAAATTAGTTTTGAAATATGGATGCTTCGACGCTCACAACTTCCAAAAGATTTTTTTTCCAATTCTGCTTCCATACAGGGCTAGATAATTACAAAACCAACTGATATAATTTTTAATTTTGAACGTACATCGTCAAACAGACGAGTAATCACCATACTACGTTTGTATGGAAGAATGACCGACTAGGCTGCCCTGCTACGTCGGGAATCTATTGCCGATTCCCGGCCACCGTAGGCGCGGGCTTGCGGACGGTGAGCAATGTGTAGCTCGCCGTCCGGTAAGGACCAAGCCCGGGTCGACGGCGCGTTGTGTTCCACGCGCGCCTCAAAGAGATGTCAGCAAGTGAAGGGGTCCGATGAGACCATTGCCTGCCGGGGTTGCGGGAAAGTCCGAAAGGGATACCGTGGCCCCCTGGCATTGCACAGGCAACAGAAGGAACACGGGTGGGTTTTAGTCAGTAAGAGTCTGACACGCCCTCCCGCTCCAACCAGAGCGGGAGAAGTCATTTGATGATTACACACCCAAAAAAAAAAAAAAAGGCTGTCCTGCTAAGCTATAAGGCGCTATCTCTGAGTTACTCATGCTCAGTAGTAGCTTTCGAACACTAGACAATGAGACAGTCAATCCATGCATTTAATCTGGGGCCCAAGTCTGCTATTTTTATAAATTCGTCATTCCAACACGATCCCATTGACATTTTGCTAAAAGTTCGTAATCTACTACATTCATAATGGTCGATCATTGGTTGATCATTGTATTCCACAAACACGATACTCGTAACGAATTAAAAGCAATGACTGCACAATGACGTTCTAATGGTGGGACGCTGATCAAAGGAACTGTCAAAATTTTAGCAGATTTTCGCCTAAGTCAGTCATTCATTTGTCATTAAAGCACTCCACAAAAGAATACAGACTAATTTATCGTTTACTAAAGTGAAAGAAGTAACCCAACGTAGTTCTCGCCGAGCTAGTTTTCTGATTTTGCCGAAGATGAGAACTAAGTTTGGCAAAAAAATGTTAACATTTGAAGGAGCACAATTGTACAACAAAATACCCTCATGTATTAAGAAAGTACATTCATTCATTGCATTCAAAACTCTATTAGCTGAATATTTGATCACAAATAACACCTTTCTTAAAATCTGAATGCATTGGATGGGTGTATCTAATTTATCATAATTGCTACCATGACGTCTGTGACGAACTTTAGGTAACTATAATTATTTATCTTAAGCATTGTTCTCATGTAAGTGACTTTTTGTCTTTTTTGAGAATAAAATATCTTTAAACCTATTAGCTGACTCGAGTGTCAGTGGCTGACCATTGGAAAGTCATAATGACGCCATTAAATTAGTAGATTACCAATCTTGTCAAAATCAACAATTATGAAATCAATGATAGACCATTCTGACACAATTGTAATAGCAGACTTGAGGCCCAGATATCATTTTAATCTTATGTTAAAAGTCATGTTAGTTTATTACTTTTTGTTAGTCTATTCCCATACTCCGTTGTTTTAGGTAGTTAACTACAGTGCGTTCATTACAACTTGACCCGTGACGTGATTATAGTAGTAGAGTCTTAAGGCGACGATGACCGGCTTTTAATGATTTTCTACTGAAGATCACGTCTAAACGAGTAACTGTTAATGATTTGGAAAAAATATGTTACTTAAATTAGAGCATTTTCTTAATAACTTAATTCCTACAGGAATATGTTAGATTATGTTTATTAAAAATTACATCGTGAAATTAATTTGTATAGTCATGTCTAACGCGGATAAAAAACTGAGAATCACGCAAAATCTATCAAGCGTATTTTTCTGAATCCTTCACCACTTTAAAGATAATTTAATTATTGACCTTTTAGTATACTTTTTTTATTAAAATATATTTTGTTTTATGTATACTAAATTAATAATGCGTCAAATTGAGGACAGCGCTTCTTGATGGGCGAGTCCTATTACTGCCTCGACGTACGACGCGTTGCGTGAGCTCAGTACAGAACACGCAAGCTAACCACTCAAGGTCACTGGCATATAACTGCGTCTTAATACACGTATTCTCTTCTTTCTTTCCATAGGCAGAAGAAAAACTACTTCCATACTGATACAGCCTGCAACAGACGCACACAAATCACAAATGAAAGCAAAACAGTACTTACGCGTTCCGTGCGTGCGTTTATTACCTCTACATATAATTTATTATGAACACCGTGGGAAGCTAGTTATGGACATGATAGTCGCCGGCAGCTGTAGGCCAGGAGATTATCAGCATAATGACTGATCTTTACCTACTTGATACTTGATGTACAGTATCTGGCCGTTAACATAGCACATCGAACTTAACGGGGATACGCTAAGGTATGCAATTTTTTTTTTACATTTTGCTGGCAAGTTTCAAGTTGTATGTTGATTAAAATATAATTCGCGACCGTAACAAATATGTATAAATTTACATGATTATTATAATTAGAATCTATACAACTCTATAATTTTGAATAACTTTTAAATAGGGATGATATTGATGACTAAAAAAATGTTTTTTGTCCGTCATTTACATTATAAAAAAATAACGTACACGTATTTTTTCTTTTTTTACGTTATCAAAAGATTACGCCGATACATTGACTTATAATGTGCCATGACTTCACGAGTATGTAGATTTTATACATACTTGTGACGTAGCGACCCCCACTCCCCAACTTTTAATGCGTTGCATCTAAGTCACTTTTTATTAATATGATAAAGCAAAAAATACGTGTCTAATATTTTTTTATTATCACACTGACGGACTAAATAGAATTTCTTTTTTTTGACCCAGGCATCATCCCTATTGGTAGAACATAGTGAACTGCGCATATACTCAACATCTTGCAATAAGCAGTATGTCAACCATAGATATCCAGAGATATGCCTTCATTACGGAATAGTAAGGAATCCTAGTGCGACCGCTTATCTCCCACCAAAATAATTACAACATTAACAAATAGTGTACTTACGACACACACTTAAAATTTGAACTCGCACACTAAGAAGAAAGCCTCTACACTAAATCAATTTCTAATAGCACACATACATAGAATGGGCGGGGCATTCACTTGTAAACACTTGCTATTTGCGAACATTCAATGCACACGCATGCAATTAGGGAGTCGAAAGCGATGGTCGATAATTTTTATCGATATTTATTTTAGCACATTCTTGTATTATTATAACTTCGTTTAATTTTCTTTATATAATTTATTTTGTTTTTATATACCTATCCGAAAATATGGGTTATTTTTACTAAAATAAAATGAGTTTTTTTTATATTGTATTACCGGGTAAAGGGAACCCTCTCTGTTAAATATTATGCTATGCACGAGTAACTGTATTGAAATAACAATGTCTTTATTTGCTTCAAACAAAATTAAATTAATAACAAATTTAACTCTTATACTATACATGTAATACGAGAATATTAGATTCGACTGCAATAATACGCATGTCAATAAAATCAGCCGCACGCACTCGATTGCACCTCTCTAAATTTAAAACGTTCGTTCCGTTCGGAAAGATTCGGGCTAGTTCGTATCGCTCCGGACGTAAGTTAGTAAATGATTTAAAATATTAAACAGTGACTTAAATGTTTACTTATCGGTGGTAGGACACGCCATTTGTCTTCAGTTTGATGGTACTAGACCTATTTTTACAAATTATTACTGCACAGCTCGGCATTTTGGTTTTTTACGCATCAATAGTACACTGTTCGCAGTTGCAAAGCGACTGAATGAAGCGTACAGCCGCCGTTCGAACATAAGCCCAATTTAGCAATGTCGAGGCGCCACGTGCCACGCCTCCAAGGCATATCCCTCGATATCCGTGATGTCAACTAACGAAGGGCGTTCCCGTTAACCCCCAATAGTATGGCGTCCATAAAAACTTTTAAAAAATACAAAAAAAAACTTTTATTGAATTATTTTTTGTTATTATTAAGTGAATAAAATATTCACCTTAATAATAACATACTTATTTTTGTGAATATTTTCTCCAGGAGATCTCTTACCGACACGAAAAAAAAAACGCTGCACAAAATAGGCTCAGTTCAGCATAAATGTCAGACAACAAGTGTCTTACGCTGGTTTTCAACTGGACCTTATCTGTTGTTAGTGGTAATATTTTTTTTGCATGTTTAAGGGAGCAATCCTAATGCGGGTTAGCGGGAACGCCCTTGGGTAGTTAACATACTGTATTTATATTAATATACTTAAGGTACTGTGTTCAGAAATAAAGATTTGATTTAATTCAAGTATAACAAGTAACCATACTATGAAACATTAAAAGCACCATCATACTGGTCTAGTTAGCACTGTACTCGCCTCACGTAGACTCACTTTCCACTTTCGTGCCCCGTTTACAGCCTGCGCAGACGCACAGAATTGTGATCAATTGCTATCGTTTACTAACTGCACTGTATTTCGCTTTCCAGTCTATGACGGTGTGAATTTTGTGGTGAGAGTTATAGAAATGTGTTGCTTGCTACCAACCTATGGCGGCTCTCAAAGTATTCAAGAAGAAATAAATGATATATGGCACGGTTGACTGCGTGTCGCGGGTTCGATTCCCGCACGGAACAAATATTTGTATGACCTACAAGTAGTTGTTCCGGGTCTGGCTGTTTGTGTATGTGAGTTTGAATGTTTGTAAACGCACCCACGATACAGGAGAAATTCCTAGTGTGAGTGTAAAACTAAAACCGAATAAGTTTAAGTTTTTAATACTTTTATTAAATTATTTTGGGGTTATCAGTTTATCACACTAATATAATAAATGCGAAAATTTGTGAGTGTATAATATGTTTGTCTCCTCTTCACGCTAAAACTACTGAACGGATTTGGATAAAATTTGGCACACAGATAGGTATTTTATAACTTGGATTAACACATAGTATACTTTTTATCCCGATATTCCCACGGGATCGAAACTTATGCAGGTGAAACCGCGGGGCGCAGCTAATAATATAATATATATTTATGAAATGTGCTAATTAAACCCTTTCATTTGAAACCCAACATGGCAACATAAAAAAAAATGTTCTTGAGTTTTTTTCCTCTCGAAGGCGCCATATTCACTCCGGATTATTAAATGATCGTTGGAATATAATATAGATGTATCGTTGGAAGCGTCTTGATCGTCCGCTGGTTATTTAATGTTACCTCATTACCGATAACTCATTTGTCAAATTATAATGAGGAGTTTTGAAGTTTTGAAGAAATAGATGACATTACAAACATACATTACCGATCAAAATCATAACCCTCCTTTTTGCTTCGCCGTAGTCGTGAAAAATGCATATAAACTTCTACATTTTTTCACAGACTTATTAAAAGGATGAGGTTAAATGTTCGTCTGTAGGTATTTTTTTTATGTTCATCGAAATTTTCGTCAATTTTGGACCGATTTTGAAAATTCTTTCACCAGTAGAATGATATATATTGTCACTAGATATCCCGGAATCGACAAATTTAGAGTTTTGATTATAGAATTGAATGTATATTTACTTTATTACTTACGTTCAGGTGTTGGCTAATATGGAATGCACTTACGTATCGATCGCAAAAATCTCGCGATAACGGAATTGATAAATTTAGTACTTTTTGACTTAGTATAGAAATGCTAGCTAATGTTGTAAAGAAGGTTGCCAAATTGGCATAGCACATAGCGACAAAAACTCTGTGCCTTGAGTTTCGTTAAAAATCTTTACAGAGGTAGGCATTATGTAGGTATAACTTTTTATATAAAACTGCAAAAGTAACCTTCATAAGAGGGCTGATAAGTCGACCATGTATCCGATTAGTTGTGCATTCCCGGATTTTATGAAATTTCGGGATTTATGTTTTTATTTTATTTTATTTAGAAGCCACTTCTATTATGCGCTTGGAAGTATAATTTTTTTATTTCCAAGCGTGTTACGTGTCGCTTTCTTTTTTCGTTGACGAACAATTGAACCTAATTCTATGTGAAAATTTTAATTTAACATAAGTTTTAATTTTTTTTTTGTAAATGTTATGCCTATGTTAGTACTTAAATTAAGTGCTTTGAATTTTTCAATTATTTCTTAGTCAAAAATTTACTTTAGGCAATTAAGCTTCCGAATATCCGATCTCTAATTATCACTGAGTAACATAGGCTAGAATTTATAAAGACTCCACGGGGGCGAAGTCGCTGGTGGAAGCGAGTATAAACGTATTTTCTTTATTTCATTCTAGTTTATTATAAAATAAAAGCTTATACTAGAAGTCTAGAACTCAGCTCTAAAAGATAGCTTTTAGTTTCACAAAAAACGTTACGAATTTACGATCGCTTCGTTTCTCGAGAACGTTACTGCCTGCAATACCTGATGCACTTGTCATGTTGTCATGGAAAGAATTCCAAGTCGTCATATTCTACGTACTTATCCCATTCGTACTTGTGTTGTCAAACAGCGTTAGCATCGTATCACATTACTGTACGGCGCACGTCATCAGGGTTTCATCGAAGCTTCACAATAGCACGCACGCATACATACAGACATGTAGGAACATAGGCCATGGAGTAGTGATAAAACGGAGAGCTAAACCTACAGTTGCCTAGAAGAGCCGTGCCGCCACAGTGTTCGCCATTTACAGACAAATGACGTCACTGAAACGAGAGCGTTTTTGACATCGTGCCCCTGTGCCACAATTTTCATAACAGCCGTCACTGCGGCCGTTATGTGGCGGGCTCCGCTCTTCCAAGAAACTGTCCGCAATGGAACACTGTCGCGATAAATTTCGAGCACACGGATCAGAAATAGATCTGTTAATATCAGATCATGATTTTATCTCAAAATTAAATATAAAGTGCCAAAAAAGGATCAGCCGGTCGATTCTGTAAAAATCTCACCGTGAAAACTTAGGCGAAGTGAGTTTGGTGATGCTTGAAATTGACACTATTGACAGGTCACTCCACGCTCACTTCACCGAAGTTTTCACGGTGAGATGGTTACAGAATAGCACTGCAGGACTGGGTCAAAGTTGTATCAGATACAAGCCCACGGTAAAACTTCTGAAATTGATATCACTTAAGTGTCAAAATGAGAACAAGACTAAAACAATCTTTATATAGACGATATAGCAAGTGGAGTACACTGTATTGATCATGATAACTGGGCGTTGTTACGAGAAGAACATTGTCTAGCAGTGCCAACCACCAGTATGAGGCAGTCTTCGAACTTCCCTAATGCACACAACTGTCGCGGCAAGCTTACACTCACGTTAACACTCCATGTCTTCCCTCCTCCATGTCTAAACCACACACACATAAACTCACAGACATTACGTGAGCATAATGCCGACAAACTGTTACATTTACAATTAGTGCTCACTTTGTGATGACTTCCTTTCGTGTCAGTTGCATCCTGAAAGTGTCAGTCCATTGTCTTGGCAGAGTAAGTGGCAATTGAGAATGTGATGCGTTGTAAGGCGATTCAATGTTGGGTACAGAGTAGGGTGTCAAACATCAATGTATATAAGCATTTGTTCAACTGTTTCCGACCAGGAAACCCGCTGAAGAATCTCGAGTCGTGATCAGTAGTCGGAAATATATCAAACCACTTGACAGGACAATTTGCAATGTAGATTACTTTTGATTTGCTCTGATGGCCCTTTTATTATTTTACATGGAGCGACTGCCTATATCTGACCTTCACAACCTAGTTACTGGGTAATACGATACCCCTTGGTAAGACTGGTTGTCAGACTTTCGGGCTTCTGACGACTCGTAACGACTGTCAAAGATCCACGAATGGCTTAACGTGTTTTCACAAAGATGGTTAGCCACCCATTCACGGATCAACCCCGGCAAGCGTAGCTTAACCTGATCGATCGAGAATAAGGGAAGAAGCGAAAGAAATAAAATATTTTGAGACCGCTTTGATAGTGCAGCTAGGGTTGCCAACTTTATTTAGAAGAAATTTATAGTATTTCTGATTTCAGAGAGGGTAATTATAGAGTACAGACTTATAAAAAAGAGTATAACTTTACTGTATGTAATTTTTAAAACATACCTAAGTAATTTAATTTTTTGCGGATACTAACAACCTTTTGTGTTTTTTTTAAATAATTGTACGACTAGAAGTCTAGACTACTAATTTCAAATTGATGAGGTACTCAGTTTATTATCGATTTCAACGAAGCTCTGTTTCTGTCTTCCCACTTTGCAATTTTTACCGAAAGCTAGGCCGTCTCTAAACCAATTACCACCCATCTCGAATAGGTAAGGTTTTTTGCAGTCTAACTACGACGCTGGCAGGAACTAGGGGTACCCAGAATGGCCAAAACAAAAGACGTCTCTAACCGAAAATAGTCTCAGTGAATGCTGAATTAATTCGAATCAAATTCAAAAGTCATTTATTTAAACTAGGCTGAGAATCAGCACTTTTCGAACGTCAACATTACATAAAACAGCCCCCAAAAAACTCCCGCCTTTCACCATTTCCTAGTGCTTTAGCTGGGAAGAAGAAGTGGCGCAACAAACTCCCCAGCTGCACAGCTGTCTGAATAGTTAGAAAAACTTGATTCTACGTTAAATGCAAAATAATATTAAATCATTAAGAGTCAATATACATAGAGTATTTTTGTGTATTCTATTGCTTTTGTAGATTATAAAGTAAGCCTACGCGAAATAGACTACAATTCTCCAAATTAGAGTACGGTTGCCAACCGTAAGTGCAGCTTCCATTTCTATTCAATGTCTTCGATTCGCGCGATTATTATTTATGTATCTGCCCTTTTAACAAGCAAGCTATGCTTTCAATATAAAATCCCCTCGAGAATATTCAGGTCAATAATCTTTGCAGATTTCTATCGTGAAAACCTAGCTCCCGCTACCAACTGACACTGATCGGCTTCATCAGTGCCGAAACGAGAGAGTTATCTTCAAGTTAATCTCTCTGGTAATTTATACTATCCTATTCCGGAGGCCCATATATTTAACTACAACAACAATGAATGACGTGAGCACACTAAAAATATCTGCCGTCCCGAAGTTCTCAGCCAGCTAGAGCACAAAGGGCTTATCTGCGCCAATTGAGGTCAATTAGTACGTATCAACGAATAGATTAAAGAAATTTAGCGTGGGTAGTTTGATGTTGTTGAGTTTATTGTTTTATGTTGACTTCCTGGTAGAGAAAGGGTTTCATTGGTGTTAGCAACTCGGTGTCCAAATTCATTTATTTCAAATAAACCAATTACAGGCAATTTTGAACTGTCAAGGGGTCGGTCGGTCAGAAAGATGAAGATATTTGCCCATTCCAAAGCGTATTAGGTTGCTATGGACAAGAAACTCCACGGACACAACTGTACAACCCTCACTGGGCTCCGTGGTGGATTACGGCCTCCTCCAGTGTCTCTGTCCTCCCAGCAGTGGGAATGTTATAGGCTGATTATGCTTATCATACAGTATACTGTCACAAGCAATACGCTTTGACATGGAGCTTTATAACTGACAAAAACTTAAAAAAAAAAAAAAACGACTTCCAATCCGACTTTTTATTTTTCACTTTTTAGTTGTGGTACCTACACAAACCCCCCACACAAATTTGAATACCACTACCTGCTATGTAAATTACAGTGACAGGAACTATTAGAACATCGTCTACATAATATGTAGATATACTAGGTGGGAAAAATACGTATTATTGAAACTAACTTCAAAAACATCAGATCTTGTTAAAAATTATATGGGACCACTTCTGAAGTATGCCCTACCAAACGTAAAAAGAATCATCAAAATAAATTCATAATTGGCTGAGTAATCGCGTAACAAACTTAAATAAAAAAAAAAAAAAAAAAAAAGAGAACCTTCTCCCTTTTTGAAGTCGGTTGAAAAGGCGGGTCTGTGTCACACACACACAAGCAGTCTTACCAAGGCCAAGGGTTAAACAGTGTTACCGATAAATGTTTGAAATGCCAAAGAAAATTTTTGCGTAGTCCAGTTTCTAGCTGTTCTGCAATGACCTTCCGATGCTTTGATTTCGAAGTTTTATAGGCATGATTTTACTACTGCGTGGATCGCCCGGAGGACACGGTGGAGCATACGGTGGAGGTATGCCCGGCTTGGGCAGAGCACCGCCGTGTCCTCGTGGAGGCGATCGGTGGCGGGGATCTCTCGCGTCCGGCCCTGGTCCAGGCCATGGTACGGAGCGAGAGGGCATGGGAGGCTGTCACCTCCTTCTGCGAAGCAGTAATGCTCGCGAAGGAGGAGGCGGAGCGCGTGAGGGAAAGGCAAATTTCGCGCCCTCACGCCCCTAGCCGCCGCAGGAGGAGACGCCCTGGGCGTCGGGAATCAATTGCTGATTCCCGGCCACCGTAGGCGCGGGCTTGCGGACGGTGAGCAATGGGTAGCTCAACGTCCGGTAAGGACCAAGCCCGTGTCGACGGCGCGTTGTGTTCCACGCGCGCCTCAAAGAGATGTCAGCGAATGAAGGGGTCCGATGAGACCACTGCCTGCCGGGGTTGCGGGAAAGTCCGAAAGGGATACCGTGGCCCCCTGGCATTGCACAGGCAACAGAAGGAAAACGGGTGGGTTTTAGTCAGTAAGAGTCTGACACGCCCTCCCGCTCCACCCAGAGCGGGAGACGTCATTTGATGATTTCCCACCCAAAAAAAAAAAAAAAAAGGCATGATTTTGCTACATTGAGACGCTCGTAGCTAAATGATAACAGCCGCACGGGTCGATTGAAGGTTAAGCTAGGCTTGCCGCGGTCGGTTCCTGGATGGGTGACCATCCATTACATATCCAGACCCCTCCGTGCCGTACACATTAAGTCGTTGGTCCTGGCTGTCATTCATAGATCTTTAACAATCGTTACGGATCGTCAGAAGCCATGGAAGTCTGACAACCAGTCTTACCAAGGGGTATCGTATTACCCAGTAACTGGGTTGTGGAGGTCAGATAAGCAGTCGCTCCATGTAAAATCCAGTTAGACTGGAAATAGACCCCAACATATTTTGGAAAAGACTTATTAGGCAGATGATGAAATGTGAGTGTACTGTGCCAACTTTGTGATATTCTACATCAGTTTGCAAGATGAGTACCTATACTTACTAGTCATTAACTCATTCATTAGTCTCAAACGCAATCATTGTTCTATTAGACCGCATACCACGATACACAAGTCATAGGTGCGTGCGAGAAATAATTAGGATTCCACACACACGCACGTCCTTCACAATGATTTTATTAACGCTAACTAGTATCTGTATTGTGCATGTACTATTTGTAAGGGAATAAACGGTTTTCATAGTCAACTTTCAACGGCCACTGTCTTTCATTTTCGTGTGGTTAGTGACTAACCTGATGTCAGAGTTTTAAAGCCGCGCATGGGCCTCTGACTTGGCTTCACATGCTGTCGAGAAATATCTCTCAGGCATGCCGGTTTCTTCACGTTGTTTTCCTTCACCGTTTTTTAAACAAGTGATAATTATACAATACGCACATGAATCCCTGGCAGTCCAAAGGTCACACCACTAGGATATCACTGCTGGGCATTTATGAATTGAATATGAGAGATTCATAATCGGGATAATTCTTTGTCGGTCTTTGTCCAACCACTTCGTTTAGTGTTCGGAAATTTTCATGTCTTTGGAAGTCCATGTCCACTACCACCAGAGGATAAAAAATAACAATAGGCTATTATTGACTCACTTTTTTTTTTTTTTTTTTGGTTGGGAAATCAAATGACTCCTCCCGCTCTGGGTGGAGAGAGAGGCCGTGTCAGACTCTTACTGACTAAAACCCACCCGTGTTCCTTCTCTTGCCTGTGCAATGCCAGGGGGCCACGGTATCCCTTTCGGACTTTCCCGCAACCCCGGCAGGCAATGGTCTCATCGGACCCCTTCATTCGCTGACATCTCTTTGAGGCGCGCGTGGAACACAACGCGCCGTCGACCCGGGCTTGGTCCTTACCGGACGGCGAGCTACCCATTGCTCACCGTCCGCAAGCCCGCGCCTACGGTGGCCGGGAATCAGCAATTGATTCCCGACGACGCCCTGGGCCTCCTCCTGCGGCGGCCAGGGGCGAGAGGGCGCGAAATTTGCCTCTCCCTCACGCGCTCCGCCTCCTCCTTCGCATTATTGACTCACTGAAGGGCAAAGGCCTCTGCTCATACAGAGAAGGCATGAGCATTGATCACCACAATTGCTCAAGACGGGTTGGTGACTTCAGAGTTTTATCACTAATAGCTTTTGCCCGCGTGGCTGTTGAAATATCCCACGGGTACGTGCTTACTACCGGGATCAGATACCAAATAGATGAGGAAAAGGTCATTGACTCCTACCGCTGCACCCACGTTGCCGTCAACCATAATTATTTTGTTACGCGTAATTTTGAATCTGTGATATCTTTTAAAGGATTATGATGCTAAGGCATATTTTAATCTGATTTAAATGCCCAATTTAAATAACATATTCTATTGGATAAGGATAAATTTAGTACTGGTCAAAATAGTTTCAGAAATAACAAAAAAAGAAGTTGTTTAAGTAGGTACTTATATAACTATGTTAGGACTTTTTCTTTTATATGTGCTGTGAGACCTTGCTTCCTGCCAAATTGCATGATTGTAGGTCAACGGTAAGTACCCTGTAGGTTTTGATTTATTTGTGAGCATCAAAATATTTCACTTAAATGGCAGTAATTTTTTAATGCGGTGACTTAGAAGATTAATTTTTCTAGAGCTCTAAAGGACCATAGACCTACGTATGTGATATTAATTTCAAATTGATACCTCCACGCATTCCTGAGAAAAGGGGTCTTGATGATTGACGGACGGACAACGAAGTGAACATGTAAGGGTTCCGTTTTCTTTTGAGGTACGGAACCCTAAGTGTACCTAGGATAAATGCTCTGCTACTCGTGCGAAGCCGGGGATTGCTAGTTAAATATACTTAACCAGAATCTCTCACGATGTTTTCCTTCACCGATGTTAGTAGTGTTCAAAATAAACTCGGAAACACTCAGAGGATAAAAGCTAACTTATGTACCAATAGTATCATTTTGAACCGACTTCAAAAAAGGAGGAGGTTTCTCAATTCGACCGTATATACCTATATATTTTTTTTATGTGTGTTCGCGGATAACTTCGTCGTTTATGAAGAGATTTTGATGATTCTTTTTTTGTTTGGTAAGGCATACTTCAGAAGTGGTCCCATACAAAATTTGGTCAAGATCTGATGAGGGGTTTTCGAGTTAGCTTAAATAATACATATTTTTCCCACCTAGTATATGTGGACGATATTCTAATAGTTCCTGTCACTGTAATTTACTTGGTATTCAAATTTTTGGGGGGTTTTGTGTATGTACCACAACTAAAAAGTGAAAAATAAAAACTTTTTCACAAAAAATAAAACCGACTTCCAAAAAAAAACCCTACAAAGTGAAAAATAACTTCGATTTCGGAAGTCGGTGGCAAAAAAACTAAAATAAAAAACCCAAGACACCGACTTCCGAAATCAAAGTTATTTTTAAGACCTTCTTTTTCTTCTCTCGTGCCTATTACCACGCGAACTGGGACGAACGTTACGAGAACAGGTCATGCGGCGGTCATTAGCGTTTTATTGAACCAATTTACATAAATAAATATAATTAAACATTAATCCGAGAGTTGGTAGCGAAGCCGACTGCCCTTGAATATCTGTTCAAACAATCGGTAGAACGACCCAAGACAAATTCCTGTACAATATCCCTCTTCCTTTTCTATGATATCACTGTCAATTTCGTTATCAAGGCTCAAGGATAATTTCTGCATATCCTAGTAATTTAGACATGACATCAGCTTAGAATAGCTTCCTAGTCACTGTAATAAACGTGGATTGTCTTGTTAAAAACCGAAAACATGTGGGTTTAACTACTATACTTCTCTGCCTACCCCATCGACGAATATATCAGATGTTGATGCCAAGGAATAGTATCAGAATAGGTCAGCTTCATACAACAAATTTTAATGATGATGATAAATTATATTTTCACTTCTCATGCTCTGAAAGTGCTTATTTGTTCAGGTTATTATTATTATTAGCTTTATTTAATCCCTTACATGTATGTATTTCTTATCTACTATTATGTATGCTTATTTATTTATTTGTTAGTAATGTTAGTTTTGTTTTTAAATAAGGTTAGTATTGTTAGGTGTAAGGGCCGCCTTTTGCGGTGAAAGCCTCCTCCAAACCATTCCAGGTGGCTCTATCATTTGCCCGTCTGGACCATAAGTTTCCGGATATTTCTACGATGTCGTCACTCCATCTTTTAAATGGTCTACCCTTCCTTCGTTTTTTATATATTGGGTACCAATTTGTGATTATTTGTGACCATCTTTGATCCGTAGCTCTCTGAATATGACCAGACCATTTCCATTTTAATGTCAGGACCTGTTTGACTGCATCTTTCGCCTTTGTTATTTTCCTTATCAGTGAACTTTTGACTCTATCTTTCAATTTGATGTTCATGTAACTCCGTTCTAGTCCTCTTTGACAGGTTCTTATTTTATTTAAGAGTGAGTGAGTAAGTTGTTCAGGTTATAGGCTGCACAAAATCGAATTTTGTGCACAAGTGCATTAACGTATCTACTCATAAATGTATCTATATTAAGGCAAAGAAAATGAGTTATACAGCCAAACACAATAAGAAGCTCATAGAGAGAATTTGTTATTTTATAATATTTACTTTAATTTATTTGCCTTATGTGTTTTTTAAGACATAAAATACTGTTAATATGCCGGAAAAACAATTTCCTTCAGTATTCAACACTGTACTAATTTTACTATGAATTTTAATTAAATAAATGTTATGTTATAGTACTGTTTTATTTCCTCGCAATCGAAGTGAAAAGCAGAGTTTACAACTCGTCCACAAAACCATTTTATCCTCGACATTACAGTCTCGGATAAAAATGGTTCGTTTTGTGCACTTGTTGTAAAATCTACTATTATTTCTGTAAATTGGTTCAAAAAAACACTTTTACACCTCAACAATAAAATGATATATTAAAAGCAGACGAGTTCGGTGTTTCCTATCCGACTACTCTAAGCATAAATTACCGGAAAAAAAACCCAGTCTGAGCGAACAAAGGCGGACGCGCACATAGGTATATACGCGAACAGATAGTGCAATCCACGACGACGCGCCCCACTTTGCGATTACTGTACTGTAAAGCTGTACTTTAGTACGGAGTGGAGCGGAGTGGGGCGCGTCGTCGTGGATTGCACTAACTATACGTACGGCGATCTTAGATGCTCTCTTGCGATGGTGTTGAGTTTTACATGGGTTTTCCTCGTTGCTTTTTCTTTACTTTTCCAACAATACAATAAACAAGACGAAAATTAAATGAGAATTCTAAAATCTGTGCGCACTTCGCGGCAGTCAAATCAATCAATGTCTACTTCTGTTTATGATATTGCTGTGACACAAGCGTCTGTACTTGTCTTCTCCTTGTCGTGATGTGCTTCTTTGTTGCGGCGCCTAAAGCTGGTATAAAGTCGACCTTCTGTACTATTCTGTCCACTCTGTCTATTCTGTTATGTTATTGAGTTGCCCAGTTGCCCAGTGAAGTAGAAAAACCATTGAAACTTCGCCGCAGATTCAATTAGAATGGAGAAGATGGTGGAAGGAGTATTTCTGTTTTTTTTGTAAATATATTTTAATCAGCAATCAAAGCTTTTATTAAGAACTAGACGTGAGCAAGACATTCCTTTTTTTGGTGTGCAATGAAGAGTATTCTATTGATTTATCTATTCTAGCTACGCTCGGCGGTTTGACCCGGAGATTTTTCATAAGAACCAAGCATTTCTCCCGGATAAAAAGGAGGCTATGTCACTCTCTGGCCCACGAAAAACCGCGTTGATTCGCTGCTCCGTTGCGGCGTGATAGAAGGATAAACCAACAAATACACTTTAAGCGTCGTGGAGACCGGCGCGACGCGACTATCAAAACTTCACGGTAGAACAATTACCGGTACCGCGTCGCGCGACACAAGTCTCCACGAGCCTTGATTCGCGTTTATTATAGTAGGATGGCACCGGGTCGATAGGAAGGCACAGGGCCTATTGGTAACAGCTCCGACTAGAATACGTCGTGGGTTCGAAGTCGAACCAAGGCTGGCGCTTTCCTGCCGGGGTTGCGGGAAAGTCCGAAATGGATACCGTGGCCCCCTGGCATTGCACAGGCAACAGAAGGAACACGGGTGGGTTTTAGTCAGTAAGAGTCTGACACGGCCTCCCGCTCCATCCAGAGCGGGAGAAGTCATTTGATGATTTCCCACCCAAAAAAAAAAAAGGCTGGCGCTTTATTTTGAGTAAATAATTTCACCACCACTGCTCCGAAAACGGTGAAGGAAAACATCGTGAGAAAACCGGCATGTCCTAGAATCAAAAATTCGAAGACGTGTGACATCTGCCAACCCGCACTGGGCTCGCGTGGTGGATTACAGTTATAGCTCACTCCCTCTCGAAGAGAGGAGACCTATTGTCCCAAAAGTAGAATGATTATGCTAGACAGTCGCTCCATGTAAAATACCATGGTTACACTAGAAGTCCACCTCGTTGGGATAGCCTTGTCCCAATAGGCAGATATTGATGAACTGCTTTCTTAATAGGTCTTCATTGTGTCGATGTTACGACAGTGAATTAGATTTCGTTGCAGCAAAACTTCGGAACGGCATGGCGCAGGATGTGGTTGTGGAGCTGCGGCGCCAGTCCTACCTCTGATCCTGCTCTCTGTGCCTAGGGTTACCATATGAAAGTCCTGACAAAAAGCCTGTTTTCCATCGAAAAGTACTTACTGAGTTGTTGTCGCCAAAAAATAACAATCAATGACAAAAAACAAATCATGCCACGCTCTTTACCGCGCGCCCCGCCTTTTTAAAATTTTGTTCAATTCGCTTAATAAAAAAAGTTGGTAAATTAGAATATGTTTAAAAAATTGTTGATGTTAATTACATAAATGTGATACTATCCAAGATTATAATATTTTTGGTTTTATTGATTGTAACTTTCCAATAAAAAAATATAGGTACCTAGCTACTGTATTTTAATAACAAGAGCTTAATGCTGTGTATTATTTTATAAAAAAAATGCAAAATCCGGAAGTTTTCTATATCCGGCCGCAATTCTGTTAGATCGATTAGCATGACCACAATAGAAACTGGTTTTGTCGACTGAAAAATAGACAAAAAAAAGACAGAAAACCATCACAATCTGTCATTTTGTCTATTCTTCCGTCGACAAAACCCGTCTTTAGACTACTGAACGCGTATCATGACAACCATTTCATAGTACGCGTCCAGTAGTCTAAAAATCCTGTGATATGCTAACCCTTTCTGGGCCCCAAAAATGCAGCTCCCCGTGGAAGAGGCGAAGTTTTATTGTGTGTATGTTTAAGCCGTAGTATGTAAAGTTGAATAAATAAGTAGTTTAGTTTACTATGATGACTTCACCAGAACATAACGTATGTTAATTGTTAATATAATCAATTCAAAACATCGTCGTAAAGTTGCACAATGGCTAATTAAAATGTTCTACACGAACTGCAAACAATTAGGTATTTTACGATTGAATCTAGAAAGACCCAAGCGCGGATCCACCGTTGTGGGCACGATGGGCATGCCCACAACCCTAATAGAATTGTGACATCACCCTTTCACGGTCTATTGAGGTCGACAGGCTGATAATATTATATCTACAATGAATCGTGCATGATTCGGAACGCAGCGAAATACTTAGTCAAGTCACATTATGTGCTTAAGTCGTGGGCAGATTCAAAATTCAAAAGTCATTTATTCAAACTAGGCTGAGAGTTACAACTTTTCGAACGTCAATAAGACAGCCCCCAAAAACACCCGCCCGTCACCACTTCCTAGTGCTTTAGCTGGGAAGAAGTGGCGCAACAAACTCCCCAGCAGGAGCAGCACATCAGATCTGTCTGTTCAGTTAGAAAAACTTTGATTCTATACAATAGTACATATTTAATTATTTTCTAATCACCTAGCACACGCCAATATACCAACAAATAATTAACTCTGACCTACGCTCCTAAACTGGAATGTCCAATATTTGGTTCAGAATTTTATGATCGTCATTTAAGTTATCCCATGTTTATACAGCTAAGTGATAAGATGTATTTACTACATTAACTGTTTATTTACGAACTGTTCGAAGCCACATCCCTGAATTAAAAGAGATAACTGTTAGTTCAATTCCACATAATAATTACTCGTTGGTTATCGAAATGAAATTGTTTATTCTGTAAATAGGATATTGGAATCACTTTTACACGTCATAATAAAAAATATTAAAAATTAGCTAGATGAGTTCGGCGTTTCCTATCTGACTACTCTGAGAAGAAAAGCCGAAACAAACTCAGAGGTCCAGACATAATCTTGGTCAGGCCAAATGAGGACCATGTAGATTACTGACTGAAATTGTATTTTGAGAAAAGACGGACACAGATTTGAGTGGACCTGTCCTGTCAGTGCAAGCATTTGTCAGTAATCATGGAGCTCAACTCGACGGACAATACCTACCAAAGAAAGGACATTTGGGTAGGCCGCAATAAACTACTCAACTGCCAGACCATCATTAAAACTATATGACAAAGAAAAAAACAGTGAAAGAAAATAAAAAATATTGTACACGTATTTTTTCTTTTTTTTCGTAATCAAAATATTACGGCAATACTTCGAGTAGACAACAGTGGCGGAGCGTGGCAAAACAGAGGGGAATGCCGGATACTTAAAAAAAAAGAAAAAAAAAAGTCACTTCAACTTTCCTGTCATCTTGAATCAGAGAATTTTTTAACCTAACAAAAGAGAGATTGTCTCGGATATAAAAGTAGGTATAGACCCAGACGACCAAGTCCTGGGACGAAGGTCGGGGTACGAAGTCCTCTATCCAAAACTATTCCCTAAGGAATTTTACTAGGCACCAACTAACAGCGGGTGTCCTACGTGATCCTTCCAATCCAATTAGGACGACCCATAGATGCACCTCGACCTCACAGCTACTTGTGATTATAGCATTAAAAAATAAGTTAATTTATCCAGCGAGGGTCATTAAGTGCCTGCGAGTCTTAACACCGCGATTCAAAAATGTGCGTCATAGGCACAGCGCCATCTAATAGTGAGCGGTGGAACTTTGCAGACCACATAAACAATGAACTTAATATTATGTTACTTACATGACAGGATGTGTAAATATTGAATATTAAAACTTAACGTGTGACTGTCAATAAACTGTTTCATTAAATTCCTATGTATTTCGATCTACTTTTCTATTAAGATTTTCATGCAAATTAGTGAATATAAGTCCCGAACTCATAAAACAGCTACGAATATGTTTTTCAGTCTGCACATTTTGATGAATTCGTCAAATAATCTGAGAAAAGTAAACACGGGAAACAATACATTTTATTTAATATACAACTGCCAGTCAACCATTTCATATTTATCGTAAAGGGAAACATTAAAATGTTTGAAAAAACCATCGCGTCGTTTGTAATTTATAGTATTTGGGCTAGGACGGTCTGTTTTATTTTTCAATAACCTTGAAAATCATGTTTGCTCACAAAGCCAATAATCACACAATAATCTACATGCGGCCCATCCTAATCCTACTGATCCCACTAATAACCTTTGAAATCTACTCTATATAAGTAATTTCAACTTATTAAACTATCTACTTACCCAAAATATCTAATTACAACGTACTTTTATTTCATTAAACTCAACACAAAAACACTATCATAATTATTCACTGTTCTGTTCTTTAACTACAATAATAAAATAATGAATTCAATTTATACGGAGCGAACAAAATGCAATTTGACTATTTATTTTGTAAAAAATTTAAACGATTACGTCAAAAAACAACCACACAATCGAATGATGAATTCAACGACAACAAACGAACAACTGAGTGAACCTGAACTGACCGAATAACTCAGTCATTCAGTCACGACGCGCATGCGCATTACATCGTAACTCGGTAAAAATCGGCTTACAAGCAGCAAAGATTTCGCGGTGTCACGTTACTGAAGTGACGTCAAGACGGACTTATTTTCTATAGAAATTTGATTCACGAAAAGCCGGACGCGCCTACGAGTTATTTTAGAGCAAAATGTTTTGTTGTTGGAACATAAAGACAAAATATTTAATGTAGGCATTTTGTAATGTTTTAATTTTATGGTGTATTTATTCAATGACGATAGAGTGGTTGTGTGTCGAATTTCCGAAGGGAAGCCGGTAGGAATCGGCTTGTAGGAAGCAACCGCCCCTGGTAGACAATAAAATGTGGCATGACGTCACCTGACTTGTGACGTAGCGAGCCCCCACTCTCCAACTTTAATGCGATTTATCTAAATCTTAAAAAAAAAAACAAGTATGTAAGTCAGATAATTTAAAAAAAATTGACTTGGGAAAAAGAGGCTTGTTTTTTTTTCCCTAGGTAACATCCATATTCAGCTGCAAAAACTACTTACTGTATCTTTTTTTTCTTTTGAATGAATGATTGTATGATTTATTTACTTAAATTTCTTAACGCTAAGTACATTGCCCCACAAAACTGCTTACGCAGTTTAACTGTAAGATCGTTGAGTCTCTGTTACAGCTAACTTACATCTTTAACCTATTTAAACTCAATACTTACACTTACATAGAATCTAACAAATATTTTTAAAGTTTACGTGCGAATTTTACTTTATTAACTTCTTGTTCTTGTCTGATGGCAGCAGCATGTTTAATAAATAAGGGAACGTGTTTTTATAAAGTTCTGTCGCCATAGTAATTACTAACTCTGGGTACATCATATTTACCTGCTGTCATCGACCTGGTAGTATACCTGTTAGAAACTAGCGAGTCACTATCCCGACTGCCACATGGTTGCTAACAATAAATACTTATTTATGTTTAAGGCTAACTGGTAGAATTTTACATATTTTGAATAACCTACAGTCTCCTTTACAACTGTTTTGAGTTTTCTTATTTACTAGTAATTTAAAAAATTAAATTTGAATTGATTCTAGTTTCTACATTACTTTTAAAAGCCAAACCATAACAATCAAGAGAATAAGTCATTTTTTTACTTTTTACTTTCAACTCAAAATTGTGTCCTATCGCAAAAATAATGAAAATTTGGAGTCCTTTTTAAGCCTATAAACCCCTAAAACTCATCATGCAAGTAATAATTTTTCATATTTTCCGTAGAAAAAGTGAAAAATTCCATAAAACACGTCGACGCTCAAAAATTTTTTTTTTGCCATAGAGCCAAAATTAATGAATTTTAGTGATAGTTAACTTGTTTAGTTCGGTGTACAAGAGATTCGACACCACTGTACAAAATCTTGGTCAGGGCGTATTATATTTTGTAAAAATAGCCTTTGTAGGAATGCACTATATCGATCATGAGCGAGTTCATACTCCGTTCTCTCATTTTCGGGTGGCTGTGACCACAACTTTTTTGAGGGCTGGATCCGCGCCTGAAAATACCCAAGTCTTACTAGATTCAATCGTCGTTTAGTTATAATTATTCTTTAGCTCTATTTATTTTTGCATTCAACCAGGCAGCCCACTTAATGGTATAGTTCAATTCAAAGTTAATGGCGGCTCGGAAGTTAGCTGCTCGCTGCGCAGTACTCCGCCCCTTACCCCCGCTGACCCATGAATTCGTTACTGCGCAGCGACTCGCCTCATGTTCCGAGCCGCCATTAAGTTTGAATCGGGCTGTAAATGGTAACTGCGACCTAAAGGCCGATTCTGTAGAAATATTACCGTGAAACCTTACTTGAATTGAGCTTGAAGTAAGCTATCATTCCACTAGATGCGGGTTGACACTATTGACAGAAAAATAGACGTAGATATTGAAGTACCTATTCCGCTTAACTATTCCTAATTTAATGTAAATAATATATGATAATAATTTGAATGATATTGTATACAATAATAATAACTTGATGTAAATATTTGCATGCCGATTAGCAAAATATGGCTGATCTTTGTACTGTACTAACACCTATTGATGTCATCAATATCAACAACATCTATGTCTATCATCTACCCATATCTGCAAAAATAAATAATTCTTATTCTTAAAGAGTCATAAAGAACCCTGTAAGAAATCGACACGTGTTTCACCTCTCAATGAGGCATCCTTAGGATGACGATTGACTTGTCGCGAACCCGATCACGGCGTGTTGCCACGCTGAGCGCCGGACGCAGAGACGCTATTGACAGCTCACTTCAGAATTCACTTTAGACTTTACCTAAGTTTTCACGATGAGCACACATAAACGGTGGTGCTGCTTGGCGGTAGAAATAGATATGGTGTCAGTACTTGTTAGCCCTTTCCGCAGTCGGATTTCATACTTATCCGTTGCGAAGATACTCGAGAAGAATATTCGTGAGTAAATCATGCTGTGGTGTGAAAACAAGCCAGTCAGCATCGGTTGTATGAGGGGCACACTGCCCAAAGTGCGCCACTTGTATCTACTTGAGTATCGTCTAGTCTAGTGGAGGTCCAAAGAGTGTAGACTTATTGACTACCTGATAGTACAGTAACTGTGTAGTAGACAGCCTCGTTGGTCTAGTGGTCGCAAGTGCTACTGCTGAGCATGACGACTTGGGCTCGATTCCCAAGTCGGCCAATGTGTTTGTGGGTTTTTCTATCAGGAATTTCTCAGTAGCATCACGGAGTATGGATTTGTGCTCGGTTGATGGCAATAGGCTCACCCCCTATACATAAATGGGACTTAAACCTAACTGGCGAAATGTGGGTGTACTATAGGTACACCTCTGTATAACCCTCCGGAGAATACAGGCGTGATGTTATGTTATGATATCATCTGGGGGTTTACTGCCACGTGATGAGACTGCCTCATGAGAGAAGCTCGTGGCTAAGAAATAACAGCCGCACGGGTCGATCCATCAGGTTAAGCTACGCTTGCCGAGGTTGGTCCGTGGATGGGTGACCATCTTTACATGCAGAGACTCCTCCGTGTGTCCGTTGGTCCCGGCTGTCATCCGTTTACAGTCGTTACGGGTCGTCAGAGGCCCAAAAGTCTGAGTCTTACCAAGGGGTATCGTATTACCCAGTTACTGAGTTGTGAAGGTCAGATAGGCAGTCGCTCAATGTAAAATACTGGTATTCAGCTGCATCCCCGGTTAGACTGGAAGCTGACCCCAACATAGTTGGGAAAAGGCTAGGCAGATTGATTCATATGGGACTGCCTTGTTGGTCAAGCTAGTGTGATTGCTAAGCCTGTTTGCGAATCCCGCTTCTGACTTAATATGTACTTAGATCTCCTGGCATACCCACCCAAATACCTCGACAAATTCTAGGTCAATATCCAAAACCTTCGCAAATTAGACACACTTCCCACAAATTAGCAGGCACTGCTAATTTTAAATACCGTTACAACTCAAAACAGTTGTTTCGCAATGTTAATTAATTACTACGGTAAATGTAACGTGATAACACAGAGTAGATATTCGTCAGAGACATTATTGTTCTGACAAACGCCGAAGAAATTATAAATTTATATTTTTGAGGCATTCAGTAGAAGTCAATCCGTATTTTGCTGTTCTCAGAGATAAGGATTTTACCGGGCCGGGGCTGCCTTGAAGCGGCTCCTGCCCAATCTAGGGGGTCCAAACGCCTCCTGCCGGAGGCTATACGCGGGGATCGTGCGGTCCATGGCCCTGTACGGGGCACCGGTGTGGGCGCATTCGTTGAGGCGGCGGCCTGCCCGCCGGTTGAACGCGTCCCAGAGGGTCATGGCCACCCGGCTGGTCCGGGGATACCGCACGGTCTCCGGTGAGGCGGCGAGCCTCCTTGCCGGATTGCCGCCATGGGATCTGGAGGCAAAAGTCCTCGCGCATATTTGGGAGTGGCGCGAGGAGGCGAAACGCCGGGGCTTGACTCCGATGCCGCGAGAAATCGCGGCACAGCGGACAGAGCTCCGACGGGATCTCATGGCAGCATGGAGAGTGCGATTGTCGCAACCCAGTGCTGGGCACGCCACTATTGCGGCGATAAGTCCCCTCTTTGAGGAGTGGCTGGAGAGGCGCCACGGCGTCCTCACCTTCCGCCTGACGCAGGTCCTCACCGGACACGGCTGTTTCGGGAGGTACCTGTTTCGGATAAGGCGGGACGAAACTCCCGGGTGTCATCACTGCGTGGATCGCCCGGAGGACACGGTGGAGCATACGGTGGAGGTATGCCCGGCTTGGGCAGAGCACCGCCGTGTCCTCGTGGAGGCGATCGGTGGCGGGGATCTCTCGCGTCCGGCCCTGGTCCAGGCCATGGTACGGAGCGAGAGGGCATGGGAGGCCGTCACCTCCTTCTGCGAAGCAGTAATGCTCGCGAAGGAGGAGGCGGAGCGCGTGAGGGAGAGGCAAATTTCGCGCCCTCACGCCCCTAGCCGCCGCAGGAGGAGACGCCCCGGGCGTCGGGAATCGATCGCGGATTCCCGGCCACCGTAGGCGCGGGCTTGCGGACGGTGAGCAATGGGTAGCTCGCCGTCCGGTAAGGACCAAGCCCGGGTCGACGGCGCGTTGTGTTCCACGCGCGCCTCAAAGAGATGTCAGCGAGTGAAGGGGTCCGATGAGACCATTGCCTGCCGGGGTTGCGCGAAAGTCCGAAAGGGATACCGTGGCCCCCTGGCATTGCACAGGCAAGAGAAGGAACACGGGTGGGTTTTAGTCAGTAAGAGTCTGACACGGCCTCCCGCTCCACCCAGAGCGGGAGGAGTCATTTGATGATTTCCCACCCAAAAAAACAAAAAAAAAAAAAAAAAAAAAGAGAAGGATTTTACGTATGTATACAAGATAAAGACGCGCTAACACAAAAGGACATACAATTGTCAGCCACTGGAGTGTAAAAAGTGTTCCTACACCTGCACTTTAGAGGACATAAAACACGCCTAATGTCGTCATTAACGTGGTCACCTAGTGGGCCCAAGTAACAAGTTTGACAAGACGTACCATCGATACGAAAGGAGAAGTCAGTGTCATGTCGCTCACCAAATATCATTGATTAAAAAACTTTTTCACAAAAAATAAAACCGACTTCCAAAAAAAACACTACAAAGTGAAAAATGACTTTGATTTCGGAAGTCGGTGTCTTTGGGGTTTTATTTTCGTTTTCTTGCCACCGACTTCCGAAATCAAAGTCATTTTTCACTTTGTAGTGTTTTTTTTGGAAGTCGGTTTTATTTTTTGTGAAAAAGTTTTTATTTTTCACTTTTTAGTTGTGGTACCTACACAAAACCCCCACAAAAATTTGAATACCCATTACCTGCTATGTAAATTACAGTGACAGGAACTATTAGAATATCGTCCACATATACTAGATGGGAAAAATACGTATTATTGAAGCTAACTCAAAAACCCCTCATTAGATCTTGACCAAATTTATATGGGACCACTTCTGAAGTATGCCCTACCAAATAAAAAAAGAATCATCAAAATCAATTCATAATTGGCGGAGTAATCGCGTAACAAACATACAAAAAAAAAAAAAACATACAACCGAATTGAGAACCTCCTCCTTTTTGAAGTCGGTTGAAAACCAAGTGATTATTTCGTACTTGGCATAGACTGTCGATGAGAATAGCTCATACCTACCCTGGCTAAAATATTAACCAGGTTGCCTGGAAGAGATCGCGGAAAGCGATAAGGCCGCCCATTGTATATTTTGTAGTATTAATTTTGTTTTTTTTGTTATGTGTTTTTGTGGTGTACAATAAAGTATATATAAATAAAATAAAAAAATAACCAGACAGCAATGTGGCGGACTGTCCAGGGTGCGACAGACGTACATTTATCACAACGTTTCAAGCGTTTTTTTCGCTTTGTAGTAGATTGTATGAAGCTTGGCCTCTGCCAAATATCTACTCTTTGGTTTTCTGAAAAATCGCAAGTTACACTGTTCAACAAAACTCAATTAGAGTGAATTCTTTAGAGTAAGGAAAACGAAAGTTTTAGAAATTAGAGTCTTTGAAACTAAGCCTGAAACATTCACTGCTAATTTATATGAACCTTCTTAAGAAATTGCCTAGATTTCTCTTTCAGTTCACATTTTACTCATTTTTTCAAACTTATAGACCAGGAAAAGAACATCTGACTTATCTTTTATCAATATCTCCCACAGAGAGGAGGCCTGTGTGCCCAGCAGTGGAACATTATAGGCCGCATATGTACCATCGAAGAAGTTCATATCTATACACCATAAGGATTATTACTGCTTGCAGCGCTTAGCCACTTTAGAACCGGCGCGGTAACAGATGTGGTCATTGTGTTCACGGGATTTTGTTTTCAAACTGCTTAGATATGAAGTTTTTCGATAGTACTCTTTATGTTGCATCAGATAACCTGTTCACCGTTCAGTCCCAAAGTAACTAAATGTTATGGACTATCCTGATAGTTTTACTATCATATCTACTTGCAGACAGTGAAACTAGAAGAGCCTACGGCTATAAATCAGGCAAAAAGACACGTTTCCAGACTAGGCTGTTTCAAAAAAAATCTTAATGGATTAATCCAATTACAGTTTGCCAGACCAGAAAGAGATTCATCAGACCAAGCTAGACCAACAAGCCAGTCAGTATACAAGATAGAAAAGACACAAATTGAATCATACCACTTATTTCATAAATATGACTAAAGCAAGCATGCCACTAATAGCCATACCTAATGTTGATTACTTTTGAGTCTTGCATGTGCATGACATCATACAGAAATAATTAATTATCTAATAACTGAGGTATTTGACCTGGTGATTATTTAAATAGAGAACGAAAAAAGAAAAATGTTTTATTTGGGAACACTGACAATTCTAGCTAATTTAATAATATTATAAATGCGAAAGTGTCTTTGTTTGTTTGTTACGCTTTCACACTAAAACGGCTGAACAGATTTGAATGAAATTTGGCACATGGGTAGACCATGACCTGGAGAAGGACATAGGCTACTTTTCATCCTCGCACGAAGTCGCGGGCAACGGGCTAGGTATATTATTATAAATGCGAAAGCAAGTTGGTTTGTTTAGCTTTCACGCTAAAACGGCTGAACAGATTTGGATGAAATTTGTCGTAGTGGTAGAAAGTGACCTCGAGAAGGACATAGGCTACCTTTTAGCCCGATATTCCCACGGGATCGAGACTTATGCGGATGAAACCACGGGGTGCAGCCGGTCTCAAATAAATTGTGGGGCAGGGTGGGCTGATGATAATTGGCCCTTATCATCATCATCCTCATCCACCTGCCCTTGTCCCATGTTACTTGAGGTTGGCATAACACATTTACTTCTTCCATATTTCCCCTGTCAACCGACACTATGATTCACTCCTTCTTGTTCCCGTCCCTGACACAATGCATCCATCTTTTTTTCTTTCCATAACTTAAAATAAACAATTTTATTTAGGTACTAAATCATTTTGATTTTTTTTTCTATTTCAATTTAAGGTTTTTCAAAAATAATTAATTTTAATTTCACAAATAACAAAAAATTAATAAATTTTTCAAATAATTATGCAATCATTGTGTAAAATTGTACTGTCCGTTTGTAGATACTGTTGTGTCTAGGTTTTTCCACGAATCATGTGCTTTCTACTGGATATTATAAGTTAGTTAAGACTACATAATATAATGTAACAATAAGCTAGCATACCCCATTGCTGACCGCATCGATACTTTTCAACTGAGACAGTAGGTAATCAAATGCTAGCATAGCCAATGCAAAAAATACACTACACCACTGTGTTATGTAAACAAGGCAAGTAGTTTACACAAACGTAGTAAAATGACTAATAAAAGCTAAGTAGAACAAACATATTGGCAGAAATAAGTCAATGGATAAACTTTAACAAAATAAAAATAGAAATTGTATTTTTACCTTCAATGCAGGGGGTCAAAACTTTCTATGCGATGCATCCATGGTGTTACACATAGTTTAACAATTGTATTTACACTAGCACTAATACAATTAATTATTGATTGATTATTAATTTTCAGAAAAAATAAATGTATTAAAAAATACAAAAACACTTCATTCACAAGCACTAAAATCACGGGAAAGGGGAAACAGCCAACCAGAAACGACACGAATAGAAAATGCACCTTTTGAGTTTTCAAAACAGGATGTAATCACGAAAACAATTTTCGCCAGAGTTCGATTTATTATTTTCACAGGAAAATAGGCTCACGAGTTCACCTTATCTGCGTTTATTCGCGTGATTAGGGTTTATGGTTTTATCGCTACATAATTAAGTATAGTTCTTTTTCCTTAATTGTAAACGTTAATTTTGTTCGCTTTTATTTATAAAATTGGTGCGCGAACTATAGAGACACCCAAAAAGTCAACAACCGTTTGACAGGTATTGGCACTTGGACGCGTCGCCATTTTTTGTAATGATTGCCAGGTTTGTGAAAACTCCCTCCTTTTTATATTCAAAGAGTATTGAGAGACCGATTAAAACCGCAATCAAAAATATTTTAATAATACGTAATTATATCGTACAAAATAAAAACTACTGGCCTTAGAGTACATAATAACGCATTTTAATTCGGCTCTTTTTTTAATAATCTAATAATGCGCCATCTATCCAGATTTTTAAGAAACGTGGTTTAGCAAATGGTTCACTAGAGGACCTCAACCAACGATAAGTATTCACCTTAAAGGAAAGTAATGTATTCACACAAGAGATGGTGCTGTTTGGTTTTATTTATTTCTTCCTTTGAATTACAATAACCAAGGCGTTTTTTTTAACAAAGGGGTCATGAATAAAAATTATTAAAGCTAAGTAAATAGTAAGGGAGTAAGGGAGCTGGCTTTGCGAAACTCAATCTGCTTGCTCAGCTTAATAATTACTATGAAGGAGGCGCTATGAGGTTCGCATTTTGTTTAATTAAGCCCGAGGTTTCTGTATCATAATGTGGAAGGAAACTACAGATGAAGTTTGCAGGATTATATTTTTGACTAGATAAATAATTTTCTAGGTACATTCAGCGAGCACAAGCCATCATCAACGTTTTGTGTTTATTTTTAAATATTCAATAATCGTTTATTTTTGTAAACACACTTAAAATCTAGTAATATCATTACTTATTTAGTAATATTTAATTACCCTATTATACAGGTAGGTACATTTCTTTGGTAAAAGCTTATTAATTTACTTATTAAAATTAAAATGAGATCATACAATTTCGAGTCAATAAACTAAGAACATCAGCATTCATAATCTCTCTTACGGTCGGGTAAATTAAGATAAAAATGGCAACCCAATACATTTTTATTTAATTACTCAATGGCCAACGCCATTAATTTTGAGGACTTCGTATCTTTTTCAACCCCGGGAAATATAAAACCTTTTTTGGCTAATTCTTCGTAAGTTACTTCGTATAGATCAACAAAGCCTGCTTTCTTGGCAACTGCTTGAGATGCTCCAGCCGTGAAGACTGTTGCTGTCACTCTGATGTTCAACGCTTTGCACAATGGAATCCTATAAAATGAGACACGAACGGTTAGGTGGCATATGGGATGGGCAGCGTACGGTGTATGAAATGAAAATTAAAAGTCAAAATTACATACAAGATAGGTACATAAGATAGTCATCATAATGATATGATTAATTAAAAAAAAAACAAAAATTACTACTCGTTATCTAAGTATTTATAAAGCACTATTAATTTATTAATTAATAATTGTTTATTTAGCAAAAGTAATACATAGACACAGATTCAACACAGTGGTAGACACATACAATAATCATGAATGGCTGTTTATACATACGTGTAGGGTTACAAAAGTATTAAATGTATTAGACAAAAAATTAAACCCTGCCTCTCAAACTAGGAGACCTGTATCTTGAGAGACAGTGTTCGGCAAAGCGTAAGTAAAATTTTGTTGTACCTTAAAGAGTGAAGGGGTGTCAATCTACCATTACATATAGTGAATTGAACATCATGTGATGCGTGAGTGTGTGATGTGTATACTAAGATTACATGCAGTTGTAAGAGAAAGAAACAAAAAAAAAGAATGTTTACTTATTTTTATGCTTAAAATTTCAGTGGCGTGTGTCAGCGTGTGGTGTGTGTGTCAGAGTGTGTGTGTGCGTGTGCCTGTGTGCGTGTGTGTGTGTGCGCGTGTGTGTGTATGCGCGTGTGTGTGCTTGTGTGTGAGGATTCATGTGTGTGCGAGCGAGAGGGTGTGTGATCGTGTGAATTTATTGTGTAAATGTACACATATGTGTTGTACATTTTTGTATCTAGCAATAATTATGTCAAGCGACGTAAGTCAGTATCGATTCTGTTTTACTATAATCCTGCTACTATAATAATCCTGCTGCTAAGATAATGATTTACATTAATTGCAATTAATGTAAATCATTATCTTACTTTATACTTGATTAAAATTTTTTTTTTTTTTTTTTTTTTTTTTATTGATATAAAACTTATGGCTAATTGGCGCCAAGAACATTCCTAAAATTAGGTGGCCAAGTAATCACCTATTTAGGTCATTAACTCTGAATTGACTAACAATTGGCAAACGTTGAGTTAGTAGCAAAGGTTCACCTTGAAAGAGCGAATACAAAATAAAAAGTTAAAAAAAAGTCATAATTGAATTTTTTTAATCACATACTGGCCAGGATTTTTTTAGCCAACCCACTCGCGATATTATTTTTTCTAACAGACTTCTACAATACTCGATTAAAAATACTTACATCCATTCAACAGAAACATGAGGGTGGTCATGATTGGTGAAGGACGTTCCTCTGCGTATCCTCTAGGTACTACTCGTACCTACAAGGAACGAAATCAAGACCCCGCGCTCAGTAATCAGAAAGTACCATAATATTTATTTTATTTTTAATTAAACATGATTTACCTACATTTCAAAAACATTTTTATAAAAACAAAAAACAAAAACAATACTAATTTTGTAGGTGTACAGGGGCCGTATTATGACGTACTAATGCCACCATTATTCCAGTGTGAGTGAGGGACGGAGCTATACAAGGCCGCTAGCACCATCCTTTTTTCGCAATGGAATAATTATGGCATTAATACTTCATAATAAGGCCCCAGGCATGCGACCACGGCTTTACCTTGACC
This sequence comes from Xanthia togata, assembly GCA_963853775.1. Lineage (NCBI taxonomy): Eukaryota > Metazoa > Arthropoda > Insecta > Lepidoptera > Noctuidae > Xanthia > Xanthia togata. The sequence goes on along the minus strand of OY970817.1, from coordinate 2,841,221 downwards.
ATTTTTGTACCTACATATTATGTATATGTACTGATTTCTGCCTGAAATGTTTTCTTGTTTCATGCGTTTTAAAGCGTAATTTTTCCATGGTTGGATTTTAGTTTTTGAACTTACTTTTTAAATTTTTTATTTTTATTTTATTGAATTTAATGTGACGACATATAGCGTTCCAGCGGACGATGAAGACGCTTTTAACGAAACCTCATTTATGAAATTATGATGAGTGGTTTAGATGAACATACATAAATACATACCGGTTAAAATCGTAACCCTTCTTTTTGCTTCGCCGTAGCCCATCGGGAACAGTGGAACAGGGAACAGGGTCCAAGCTACCGGTGGTCAGAGGTCCTGAGAGAAGAACCTCCAAACCATACGCGCCTCCAAGTACCTACCGCTTTCTGGATCAAGCCCTTCATCCAGCTTTCTAATTACGCAACATATTTTCGTAAACGATAGAGACAAATCTGTTTCATTTTGACAGTTCAACAACATTCATTGCTTTATTTACGTTGCTCTGCAGTTTTTTTTTCGAACTTACGGAGCAATGGATTAGCAATCTGTTTCAAAACGATTCAGATTCGGATTGAGTTTGCATTACGTAATTAGGGTACAGGTGCCTAACGAGAGCCTCCTCAGGCGTTGGTCGAGGCTCTTGGCTAACATTGGTCGTCACGACTATCGGCACAATGACTGCTGTATCCACATCCCACATGTCGACAACCTCGCGAGCCAGGTCAAGATACTTAACACGTTCAGTGCCGGGAGCCCTCCTCCACCTAGTCGCATAAGGGATGCCGTAAATGTAGGTTTTTCTTAGCGAATAAGTACGGCATTATAAACCGTGAAAATAAAATCTGATGTATATTTTAACAAGATTATTAGTATAGGTACCATAAGTATTGATTTTAAAATCCCAGTATTTTTTTGGTTTTGTTTTTTATTCACGATTTTAAATATTCAATAAAAGTTTAAAATATTGGAGATTACATGTAGCGACAATACCCCCTGAAAACACAGTTTTACTTCGTTTTAGTGTTTTGTAACTCGGTTTTAAACCTAATGCCGTTGACCGTCCGCGACGGTTAACTTTAGCGCAAGCCTATTGCCGGGAACCCTCACGGAGGGTTCACTTCCAATATGTATGGCTGCATGGCATACATGAGTTCTATGAAAAGTGGGTGGAGTCGAAAGTTAACTTATATTTTTCAGCTTTCACGAGGTTCTCGTCATGCGGGACCGCTATATTAATAATAATTGTGCGACGCTGTAATCGACCTATCACCACTATTATACCTTATTAGCAACAATAGTCCTGTCTATGATGATATAGCGATCCCAACAAAATGTGATGCTTATTTAAATATAAAAGAAAGTCGTGTTAGTTACACTATTTATAACTCAAGAACGGCTGAACCGATTTGGCTGAAAATTGGTGGGGAGGTAGCTTAGAACCAGGAGACGGATATAGGATATTTATCCCGGTAGAGGTAGGTAGGTAGGTAGGATAAGCAGGTAGGTAGGTAGGTAGGGTAGGTAGGATAGGTAGGTAGGGTAGGTAGGATAGGTAGGTAGGGTAGGTAGGGTAGGTAGGGTAGGTAGGGAAGGTAGGGTAGGTAGGTGCGCCGTAGATAAGTACTTAGTGCTACCCGTGTGAAGCCGGGGCGGACAGCTAGTTATTATTAAAGGTACATAAGTAAGTACAAATCTATACTATAAGGCGTTATGGGTAGTCAGCACAGACTACATAGAGATACTACGTATGTAGTCAGAAAAGCAAAAGTCTGACAGCCAGTATTTGCAGTATTCAACTCAACTCAAAGCATTAATTTATACAGGCACTTTTGAATTGTCAAGGGGTCAGTCCAGGTCAGTCAGTCAGAAATATGAAGCTAGTTGCCCATTCCAAAGCGTATGTTCATATGGAGAAGAATGGGCAAGAAACTCCACGGACACTCTTTTAAATCATAATATTGGTTACATCATTCATGTTGAAATTATACATGTGAGGAAAATGTAGAAAGACGTGCACGTAAAAAGCGTCCGTAATAAAATCATAAAAACAATTCAAAAATCAAAATAAGCCGAGGCAGACAAGAGATGACCAGTCCCTACTGATGGCGCCCGTTCACGAACATGACGCATGGATCAGCACCGTTTAGCTCAACCATTTTGAAGGGAACTTAACGATCCAACACACACGCCACCACCAGCGAGACATTTGAGTGAGCATAGCATAGCCGCCAGGGCACATCAAATCAATGAAAGACGTACCCAGTAAAAGGTAGCTATATAGAAGGTACATGGTCACAGTGCTCACACATATGCTATGCAATTATACAATAATAAGAGATTGAAGTTATACAATTCAAAGATAGTTTTTGCGATCCTCATCAGCTCCAACAATATTTTCGAATGCTAATCAATTAGTTAGCGCCCTTGTGGAGCTGGACCAGTGTTGAGTCAAGCATTTTTGTCAGCGATATAATCCCCCAGCTTATAATATGCTTGGCAGCATAGTGTGCGTTTTATACAAGATTTAAATTTCGTTTCATTTAGTTGTAGTATGTGGGGAGGTATTGTAACATTTTAAACAGTACCCCATGAAGGATGAGTCTACTTTAGCCAGTCTGAAACCCGGTTGAACTAATTGGTCCCTATTTCTAGTACTATAATTGTGTCTGTCACCTATTTTACTGAAAAGATTAAGATTTTTTCTGACGTACATGATGTTTTCATAGTTAAATTGACAAGGTACCGTCATGATGTTAATATTTTTAAACATTGCTCTAATGGCTCTTTTCTGCAGAATAAAAATAAAGTCGATATCTGCAGCCCGTCCCCATAGTAAAATACCGTAGGACTCATATGTCCTACTGAAATAGACTAGCCTTGCGGTATCTATATAGTAAAATTGACGGATTTTTCTTACAGCATATGCTGCTGAACTTAGCCGTCCCGCGAGAGATGTTAAATGAGGACCCCATTGCAGCCTTGAATCGAGCGTGTTCCCCAGGAAAACAGTTTTATCTTCGAGTTCTAGTTTCTCCTTATTCAATACTATATCACAATCACTACTTCTAACATTCGGTAAAGCTAATCACACCTAACTAAGCATTTAGTTTTTTTCCCATTTAATACTAAATTATTAGCAGTAAGCCAATTTTGGACCTGCAGTAGGGCGTTATTTACATCGACAAGATTTGATGCACGTCTATTTCAGCAAATAACACCATTTGTGGTTGGTTTTTGAATATCTATTTAATATTGATATCGTGTAACCCACTATCAGGGTTGTGGAGGTCAGATTGACAGTCCCTCTATGTAAATACCTACTGATATTCAGCTGCATCCAAATTAGACTGGAAGCCGACCCCAAAATAATTGGGAATAGCAACTATTTTGGTAATTACGAATCTCACCATATTGGCTACGATTACTAGAAAGTACCTATTTAAAACTCTTTGGTTACGGGGTTTGCCATAAAAAAAAAACGAAACGTCACATAGTTTTTGACAGCCAAAATAGTTCGTATTATTTTTTTGTAAAGTTTAATTTGAATTATGTACATGCAAAATGGTTAATGAGAAAAAGAACAAATGCATTTGCAGCACGGTCGGCGTTCTAGAAGAAATAACCGATGAAACGAAGAAACTACGAAAACCGGAAATAAATGACATAAGATTGAACTTGTTCACGGAGAGAAACTCTGATGGGACTGGGTACCTCGTTCTTCGAGGGAAGGACATCGAAATGAGGTACAGACGTCGAATTCAAGATACTGACATTCGAGCAATTTGTCGATATGTCAGGCAATCCCCGAGACGCATCATTAAACTCGACCTGAGTTACAATAACATAACTGATAAAGGGTTCTTTATAATCTTAAAAAAGCTCCTGGTGAAGGGTCGATCTAGCATCATCAATTTAAACGTTATGAATAATCGAATAACCCGGCTATCGATTGAGCAACTCGCAAAATATGCAAAGTTGTTAAAACTGAGATATCTAAGACTGAATGGAAATCGCTTGGGGACAAAAGGAGGCGAACTTTTCGCTAGATTCTTGATGAACAATACTTCTGTTGAATACCTGGATATTGCAGAAACGAATCAAACTTTACCGAGCATTGCACAGATTGTTACAGCTTTAAGAATCGATCATGGAGCGAATACTTCAGTACGAGTACTCGATTTCAGTCGGGCCATACCGATGTTTAATCGATATCCGTATGAATCGAAATGGTTCGCGTACCATATCGAGTACTTATTGGAAAGAAACTCTAGCATTATCGAGTTACATTTGCAAAAGAATCAATTCATAAGTCATGATGTGGAATATTTTGCGAGAGGATTGAAAAAGAACTCAAGTCTATTATTCTTAGACTTAGCTTTCAACAGAATTGGGGATTATGGAATCGAATTATTAGCCAGATACCTAACAGAAGGACCTCAATTACTTCTCCTAAACGTGGCAGGCAATGGAATAAACGACACCGGAGCCAGAGCGCTGAGTTTCGGGTTGCCATTCTCAAAAATCCGCGCCCTTGACATTAGTCGCAACAATTTGACAGATAGTGGTGTGATCGACATTTTGAATTCGATAAAGAAACCGTTCTTTTTACGGTTTTTGAATATTTGGGGGAATAAAATTACTCATGATTCCTGTGTTGTTATCGAACGTATGTTGTTAAGTGGTGTGTTGTTTCAGCATACTATAGATGTTAAACTTTATGAGGTTGATGGATTGTTATACGCGGCTTATTATCCGAATCCTGCTGACAGAAATAAGCACAAATATTATAACGAACTCGAATTTGACAGTGTCCAGCCAATATACCATATCAAGAGGAACGTTATTGGAGAAAAGAAGAAAGTTAAAGTGGACTGCAAGCAGAGACATAAATTGGATAAAACTGATAAAGATAACTTCTGAATTTGATTTTATTACTATTTAGTTAATTAGTTTTATTTTTAAATGTTTAAGTTTTTTTTTTTAATTTAGGTAAGTATTAAAATTATTTGTGTTTTGTTTTATTTATTTGATGATAATGTTTTTTAAAATTTGTATTTATTTCCAATAATAAAATGGTTGAAAATGCATATTTATCTTTTCTCCGTACTAACACAGTATCAGCACAGGAGCTCGCCGCGTAGCCTATCTATTCCGTATTAAATAACACCGTATTTTATTCTATTTTCTTTATGGCAATGGTGCCGATGTCGACACTTCTGCCAATGTCAAAAAATTGTTGAAGCGAGCTGTCAAGTGTCAATCCCTAGCACCATCTATCTATATTACTATACTCTTTGCCCTAGCATCAAGTGGTATGACAGCTCACATCAAGCTCACTTAACCTATGTTTTCATGGTGAGATATTTACAGAATAAGTGGATTAAACTATGTTACGAAATATAACAAAAGTTTACAGAGAAAACTTACACAACACAAAGTAATTTGCGCTCGAAATTTATTTTCCAAACATGTAAACAAACACGAGTTTTAAGAAAAAGAACTGTAATGTTTACTTATAAGGTTCAATTTGCGTTACAACTTCATATTTTTTATGACTTTTCCAACTGTACTAGTCGGACTAAAATCAACTTTATTTACACTTACCTAAAGTTATCGGAAATAAGGTAGGTACGCTTTGAGGGAAAGTCTGAAAGGGATACCGTGGCCCCTGGCATTGCACTGACAAAGAGTCTGACACGCCCTCTCGCTCCGCCCAGAGCGGGAGAAGACATTTGAAAATACACCAACAAAAAAAAAAAAAAAAGTTTATTCATATTCCTTAACTAATTACTTAGTCAAAACCCTCACATTTAATGACAGTCCGGCAATTGGATAGAATTAGTTCTTGACGTTACGTGTCAGTAATATACTAACGAATATGTGTTTTGCAAATTTGACCCTTATTAGAACTTGTGTCAAGAACGTATTCGCGCGACACCCGGACCGTAACAAACTTTCTTGTAGGGTTCGCCCTTTTCATTTTAATTAACTATAGTGCCTGCTATATTCTTAAATAGAACTTTTGCACAAAAATACTTATAAAATAAATATATTCACTTAGCATAACCAGCCCAATAATGTCCCCACTGCTGGGACTGCGGCCCTGCCTGTGAGAGGGAGTGGGCCGTAATGAACCACGCGGGCCCAGTGCGGGCTGGTAGATGTCACACGTCTTCGAATTTTCGGTTCTTGGACAGGCCGGTTTCCTCACGATGTTTTCCTTCACCGTTTTCAGAGCATTGCTGATGAAATGGCAAATAAATAAATCTGAATCTGAATCTGAATTATTTACAGAAAGTAAAACGCCTGCCTGCCACTGCCACCATTAAAATAGACTTAACTTGCCCCACAGGTATCCAAAAGTATCCATCAGCTGTCAAAGAACTGCAGAACCTCTGGCGTACCCCCCTCAAGGAGAACCTGTCGCTGGTCTGCGTTGAGGACAATGATGAACAGCCTCCGAAGATCGTGGGGGTCAATGTGCTGACTGTTGTATGTAAGGAGGATAAGGTTCCTGCCTGGGTTCAAATCCATGATCAACTCGAAAGTCTGGGCAGCCGTTACCACTCGCCACCACTGTGCACTGCTCTGAATAATATTCACTTATTTCAAGTAATTTACATCCATTGCCAACAGAAACTAACAGAAATAAAATTAAACATAACACGCCTTGTCTCCTCGAAGGGTTGGGCAGAGGTGTACCTATTCTACTCCCACATTTCGCCAGTTATGTTTTTAAAGTCTCATGTAATAGGGGGCGAGTCTATTGCCATCAACCGGGCACAATTCCAGACCCCGGGTTGCTACTGAGAAATTCCAGATATAAAAACAGCAGTAGCGCTTGCGACCACTAGAAAAACGAGGCAAAAAAAAAATAATTTTTTTTTTTAAAAAGACGCTTTTTTAGCGATAAAGTATTCATTAATAAACATAATCTTCTTTACTCTAGATCCTACTAATAATAAATGGGAAAGTTTGTATTTTTGGATGTTTGTTACTCAATCACGCAAAATCGGCTGAACGGATTTGGATAAAATTTAGCACAGATAGTTTATAACCTGGATTAACATCAAGGATATTTTTATCCCGGTAGTTCAGACGCCAGCACATCAACCTACCAAAATCATCATCATGTGTCAAATGTCTTTAAACCACTTATAGGCACTTTTTACTGTCAAGCTGGAGTCGGTCGGTCAGAAAAATAAAGCTGTTGCCATTAAATTCCAAAGCGGTTTTTATGGAGAAAACCGGGAAAAAAACTCTATGGACAGTCATATAAATCAAAATATTGTTACATCATCAATGTTGAAATTATATGTATACAGGGTGTTTGGCGCATGGACCGACACAATGTTTTCAGGGATTTGGGAGGTCATTAGCTAGGTTCTACCCATACACCCTTTGTCCCAAATGTCACGGTTGGTTACATATGATTATTTTTTTAAAATGAAAAAAATTCCCAAAATGTGTCCTTTAATTTGAAATAACTTTTTTGTTTGTGGGTGTAGTGGCACAAAACAAATTTTGTTGCATTCTCCAAAGTCCTTTAAATCTAAAAACATCTTTGTTTTATACAACTGGTTTCAAGAAAATTCCTTACAAGCTTCCAAAGTTAATTTTTGTATTTAATGAATGAAATTTTACAACTTCTAAATTAATTATAAAAAAAACTAAAAGCTATTTTGAACTTAGCTAGAACCTAGCTAATGACCTCCCAAATCCCTGAAAAAATTGTGTCGGTCCATGCGCCAAACACCCTGTATATTGTAGGAAAAGTGTACTTAAGTAGAAAGACGTGCTTAATGTGCACGACTTTCTGCGTCCAGAGCAAAATATAAACAATTGTCCCAACTGACAGCACCCGTTCAGGAGCAAGGATCATTCAGCTCAACAATTTTAAGGGAGCCGAAAGGTTAATAGTTTTTCAATTTTATCACTGAAATATAAGGTTCAAAGTTGATTGGGAAATTTTACAGCTTCTAGTAGGTTGACGTGCTGGCGTCTGTACGTCCCCGTGGGATAATTTCCGACTTCCTTGCGGGCGAAGCCGCGAGCGAAAGATAGTATAAAATAATAGTAAGGAATTAAAATAACTATTAAAAAAATAATCACGTCGAAGATAATATCGGGGAAAGGCTACATCTACGCAAGATGGCGTAGCAGTAATGCTAGCTACGTCGTAGCAGCCGTCCTTTCTATTCTTCATCGTAGCTGTGATCCTTGCTACGCAGTACCTGTGAATCTTGCTACGCCGTAGCTTTGGTCCTTGCTACGTTAGTAAGTTTGGCAATTGCTACGCCACAGCAGTGGCCCTTGCTACGCCGTAGCAAGTACGTGTTTTGTTTGATAAAACTTACGCTAATCACGTCAAAGATAGTATCGGGGAAAGGCTACAACTACGCAAGATGGCGTAGCAGTAATACTAGCTACGCCGTAGCAGCCGTCCTTTCTATTCTTTATCGTACCTGTGATCCTTGCTACGTATTAGTTGTGAATCTTGCTACGCCGCCGCCGTAGCATTGGTCCTTGCTACGTAGTAACTTTGGCACTTGCTACGCCACAGCAGTGACCCTTGCTACGCCGTAGCAAGTACGTGTTTTGTTTGATAAAACTTACGCCTGTATTGTGAGTTTGTCTGTAGGGGGTAATCTTCGGAACCGCTGATCCGATTACGAAAATTCTTTCACTAGTAGGAAGCTACAGTTTTTCCGAGTGTCACAGGATATATTTATGTTAAAACTAGAGGAGGTACGAGTAAGTGTTTAAAAGATACAGCGTTCGTCACCACATTATTATTCATACATACAAAAGAATCCTGCCTTACCACAAATGTACTTATAAAACAATATTCAATAACCTAGAGCCAGCAAGCACGTCCCGCATTCCGGGATAGATTCGCGATAAATTCCCCATTACCTCGGGACTAAAGAATCCGCCTGGCATCTGTAATAACGTCTATAATTGGATAGCGAGGTTCAATAGAGATGTGCGCATCCCGGTTTTAATTATTTGCGGGATAGGAAAGTGGTTTATATCGTTAAAAGTGTAGGTTTTCTTTTTTAACTTTCTAATTAGAATAAGTTATGAATTATGATGTTATTTTGATAATCTTATAGATCCATTCTTATAGCAATCGGTACTTGTTGAAAGGCTGACACTGTGCTCCCATACCTAATAACACTGCTATATTAAAAATATTTCGGAAGTCGGTGGCAAAAAGTGAAGTGATTTTTTTTTTTTTTTTTTACCATAATGTTATTTTTCACCTGGTAGTGTTTGTTTTGGAAGCTGGTATTTTTTTTTACATAAAATCGAATATTTGGTCTTGAATTGATTTGGTTCTCTATCATCAGAAAGAAACAGCTTTTAACTAAAGAATTATTACGAAAACACTTCGTTGAAACTAAAGTTATTTGCAAATAAAACAAGTAACAAAATAATATTTACTCACATACTGGGTGGAAGGGACATCGACCTGAAAATTGATACCATGGATTCAGTACATGATTCTGAACCCCCCTCCGTTGAAATTTTTCGTCGGTTATTTAAAAAAAACAGCTGTTTCATAGAAAAGTTCAATACCTACGCAGTCAAAATGTATAAACAGCTGTTTATTTTAAAATAACCTAAAAAAATTCAAGGGGGGTTCAGAATCGTGTACTGAATCCATGGTATCAGTTTTCGCGTCGATGTCCCTTGCACCCTGTATATGTTACTGTAACATACATTGACTTTCATTACATAAAATAATCATTAATCAGCCCATAATTTTTCCACTGCTGGATCACACACCTCCTCTCTTCGAGAGGGAGGTGCGGGTTGGTAGATGTCACATGTCTTCGAAATTTTTGGGTCTAGGACATGCCGGTTTCCTCACGATGTTTTCCAGCACCGTTATGAAAGCAGTGGTGATGAAATTATTTACACAAACTAAAGCGGCTGCCTGGGTTCGAACCCACGACCTACAAGTTGGTACGTCGGGGCCGATAGCACTGGGCAATCATTGCTCGCAAAAAAAAAAACTCTCACAAAGCATTTATTTCAATTAAACCATTTACAGGCACTTTTGAATTGTCAAGGAGTCGGTCAGTCAGAAATATGAAGCTAGTTGCCCATTCCAAAGCGTAGGTTCCTATGGAGAAGAACGGGCAAGAAACTCCACGGACACTCAAATATTGGTTACATCATTCATGTTGAAATTATACACGTGAGAGCAATGTAGAAAGTCGTGCCCTAAAATGCGTCCGTAATAAAAAGATAAAAACAATTAAAATAAGCCGAGGCAGATAAGAGATGACCAGTCCCTACTGACGGCGCCCGTTCACGAACATGACGCATGGATCAGCACCGTTTAGCTCAACCATTTTGAAGGCGCACGACTTGTTGCTGTTTTATGGCAATAAGCTCTCCTCCTCATCCACTTTCGTTCTTTATTTCCTATTCCTAAGCAAATGAGGATATGTTATGGATACCTGGCTAACAGCAGCTCCTTGCCTACCCCACATCCTCTCCACTTGGGGTCTACCACCAGCCCGTAAGCTGTCAGATACTTGTCTACTCCGTACTTCTCAAAGATGTCCACTCCCTTGCTTACTAGGTCGACGGCGCCGAAGAGTTGGGCCCAGATCTTGTCGTCCGTCTAGAAGAGAACCAATATTGCTTATCGAGAAAATTTTGATTTGGATAGGATATTTATAGCTATACTCCATTGGTTTAGCTAATTAACTAAAGATAAACAAATCGTAAAAAGGGTTTTTATAGAATATAGATGACACTTTTTTGTTTAAAAATACGTTATAACCAACTTATTGATTTTTACGATAGTTTCCTCTTTTATTGATGTAACTTTATCATTTATTCTTAAACTACTCTTCGTTGATGTTACTGCTTGAGCACAATTTTTTTGTTAGTGTTGTAATAACAATATAAGATTTTGTAATCTGTCAATTGTAAAGAGCCCAAACAGACAGGTGCTCTAAACGTCAATGAATTAAAACGTTGCTAAGTTGAAGAGTACAAAGTGTGACGTAGCATGACAACTGAAGTGACAGGTTTGACGTTTCGTTTACCTTCATGTAACTACCAAAACCAATAAAGTATAGGTAAAGTAAGAAAAGTATGATTTTGGGGCATTTTTTAAAGGTCTGGCTTAAATAAAGATGTGCAGTGCTATTCTGTAACCATCTCACCGTGAAAACTAAGGTGAAGTGAGCTCGGAGTGAGCTGTCAGTCCCTAGCAGCAGCATGACGATTCCCGTAATCACTTCACCGTGAAAACATGTGAAGTGAGCGTGGAGTGAGCTGTCAGTGTCATCTCACCCTGTTGGAATGACAACTCACTTCACCTAAGTTTTCACGGTGAGATGGTTACAGAATAGCACTGCTGGTGGAATGACAGCTCACTTCACGTACACATCACCTAAGTTTTCACGGTGAGATTATTAGAGAATAGACCAGCTGTTCTAGTTCTAGCTCGGTAATAGAATATGATCGGTTTATTACAAGTATTCGTTCTCAGTGAGGAGTCGTGGGTTTCTCGATAAACTCCAGTGGACAGGGGCCGAATCGAATGGATAAATAAAGCCTACTGCTTAATAGTTTGGTATTTAGTTATTTGTAACACATTATTAGAGGTATGAGGAACAGGGTGTAAAGTTCACTCATGCACCATAGAAAAGGGAGGATCCTCCGACCAGACAAGTGTCGTGTCTGGCGGGCAACTGCCCAACCATTCAAAGTCAAATAATTTATTTCAATTAGGCACAAAAAAGGCACTTTTGAAAGTGAATATTTACAAAACAAAAAAAAAGATTCTAGTCGCCGCTTCCAAAAGGTAGTTTTCGTATGGAGAAGAATGGGCAAAAAACTCCACCGTTAGTCTTTTAAAATGTTTTCACAATATCTTGTAATACATTAATTATATGATTGATGCTGGGGCAGTTACCTATATATATGCTGATCGCGCGGTAAACTCTGTTTGCTCGATGCAGGATTTTGTGTAACGTCAGGTCTTTGATGCGTTGTTCGCACGTCGCGATGTAGATGCCGCCATAGAATACTTATATTCTTACCTGAAACGGCTCTTCCTTATCCTCCTTACATACAACAGTCAGCACATTGACCCCCACGATCTTCGGAGGCTGTTCATCATTGTCCTCAACGCAGACCAGCGACAGGTTCTCCTTTAGGGGGGTACTCCAGAGGTTCTGCAGTTCTTTGACAGCTGATGGATACTTTTGGATACCTGTGGGGCAAGTAAAGTCTATTTTGAAGGTGGCAGTGGCAGAAATCATGATCTATTAAACTAGCCAGGTTCCAACCCAGGCAGGCGTTTAACTTTCTGTAAATAATTTCATCACAACTGCTCTCAAAATGGTGAAGGAAAACATTTAACAAAAACTTAGAAGACAGGTGTCATCTACCAACCCGCACTGTACGCGCGTGATAGATTACAGCCCATACCCTCTCGAAGATAGTAGGTCTGTGTTCCAGTAGTGGGAAAATTATTGGCGTCCACCCATTCTATCCACATAGGTATCCCACCCTCTTTGTAATAGGGATGGTTGGTTACTAAGTTGGAGTTAAGGCGCAATTTGGCACTGTTTAAATATGTTTTTTATGATTTTTCGTGGTATGCTGGATAATTCTCAAATACGAGAAGAATCTTTGGGATTGTTCGTTCCAACCAGTAGGCTGCGACAAGGGCCGTGAGAGAGGCTGTTTAAAGTCCCGGTGGCCCGTACAAACTTGTTAAAGTCTGCACCAGTGGGGCGGGCAATAAAGATATTCAACAGCGTCTCTCTGCAAGTGGATATCTTTACATGCTCATTGGCGGAATTCCAGAGGGTGACACTTAGCATATTGTCCTCTGTATAACTAGTGCCGGTTCTCAGAGTCGTTACTTGGGACTTGTTAATTGATTATCCAAATCGACAGATATAAAGAACAATGCCCACTTCCCATTCATTTAAAAACCTGATAATGAACGTTTATGTATAGTTATGAGGTATAGTAGAAAGACTACCTTTAAGTTTAGAAAATAATGTCTAATAGTCATTTTTACGGTTTAAACGCTACGAAGTCCAAAAAATATGAATGTTACTTTTTAGGTTAGGATTTGCTGATACTTACTAAATATAGAGAAATAAATGTGCCTTACCTAATTATTAACACTCGAAGTATAGTCTTAAATAGGATACCTACCTGGCTATGTATATGCATCAAGCATACGTTGCAGTTTATGTAAAGTATACGTCGACTTTTTCTGACGGCGGCATTGTCAAGAGGACGGATTTACAATGGTATGGTAAGCAAAGGTCGTCAGATGAGGAAGATATCGAGGTCCAACGGCGGTAAATAAGGTCGTAAAAAGAACTAACACACACAAAATGACACATTACACAACGAGACGTAAGCGCAACAACGAAGGACTGCACCGATAACCGATGCCAATGCAATCGGAGAACTGTCAAATGTCCAAAAAATCCGTTTCACTCTTGCGAACTCAATTACATACCTACTGCATGATTAATTAATTTAATTTTTGTTATTTTTTTATTAATCTGTATTAGGAAAATACTAATATAGAAATACTTACCGATTAAATAAAACGTAAAGTAATATATAAAACTCAGAAACAGAGTTGAATAAAGTCAAGTAGCGGTATGTAAAATGGAACGTTGTAAAAACAGGGAAGTTGAGATGCGTTCAAAACATGGTATACGTTTACTCTTACGTAGAATAAGCATAAAGAAATATTTAAAAATATTCTTTTCCTGCGTTTCTTTTAAAATTGTGATAAACGTAATTAATATACTATTAAATTAGCTGAATTTTAAGATTTATTTCATTACTATACACAGTCAGGTGAAAAATGAGCATCCTTCTTTGAAACCTGTCAGTCAAAATGGGACTGTTTAAAAAGACTTCATTTTTTTGGTGGTCGTGTCTAATCGGTTTTTGGGTGACGTCTCTGAGTGTGGAAATTGTGACTACATTGTTGTATTGGGTTTCGTCCTGTAAAAACAAATGTAAAAATATAAAAATACTAATAAGCTAATTATGGGGCAGCAGTCTCGACATAGATAGCAATCACTATACGACCTAATTCGGTCGCAGTCTTAATGGCGTCCCTAGACGGTAAAAATTACTTGACAAGCACGAAAAAATCCCGTACTTGTGAAGAACGGCGCGCGCGTCTAGGGACGTCATTACGACTTTGCGACCGAATTCTGTCGTATAGCAATCGCTATGTATGTCGAGACTACCGGACCTGCCCCCCTAGCCAAGTTGCAAACGATAAACGTGAACGCTTAGTAATCTCCAATAGATTTTCAACTTTATACCTAAGAGCATAAAGTTGAAAATCTATTAAAGACTACTGAGCGTTAGCGACCGGAACGAACGAAAACACTATGTAATCTTCAATAGATTTTCAACTTTATATCCAATAACATAAAGTTGAAAATCTATTAAAGACTACTGAGCGTTTACGTTTATCGTTTGTGACTTGGCTTGGGCTTAAAAAGGCTTTGAATAACTTTTAATAACGTTTGTGAATTGGCTGGTCATGATGCATCCGAATATACTGGAAGTCGTCCCCAACATAGTTTTGGAAAGGTTAGACAGATTTGGAACTGGTAAATGGTTACTTACCAATATACTTGCAAGGGGGCTCATCCCTCATAAAATACCGGGTTAGCAGTGCCATAGCCTCTTCATGCAGATCTGGTGTTAGGTCTTGAATGCGAAGAGTTCCTTTGTCTGTGGGAAAACGACGCCATGTTGTTGGGAAGGGAATGTCTGAAGTACGGCTGAAGACCATCTGGAAACGGGGTAATAGCATAGTATACATGTTCCTTCCAGGACGTGATAGTGTGACCCATTTGCAACAATTAAGCACACCATAAAGCCTAGCTGAAAATTCATGGGATTCGAGAAAACCCAGTTTTTACCGACTCTCTAATAGGGAGGAGATTCTATGTTCGTTGCGTATTTTTTTGTATAAGTATGCCCACCGATTTCTCCGTCAAGTGTGGACCGATTTTGAAATTCTTTTTACGTTTGAAAAGGTATACTTTCGAGGTAGTCCCGCATTAATTTTATCATCTTTTCTTGGATTGTTTTTGAGTTAGCTTCAATAATACGTATTTTTCTCACTAATATATGGATTATTTGATAATTAAGTTCCTGTCACTGTCATTTACATATCAGGTAGTGGTTCGAATTTATGTGGGGTAGGTAAAAATTAAAAATTACTTTAATTTCGGAAGTCGGTGGCAAAAAATGAAAATTCAAATTCAAAAAAACACTACAAAGTGAAAAATAACTTTAATTTTGGAAGTCGGTGTGTTCGGTTTTTTCACCTTTGTTTTTTTTTTTTTGTAAAAATATTTTTTTGATTTTCACTTTTTAGGTGTCGTACCTGCCCCACACAAATTCATATACTTGCTATGTAAACAACAGTGACAGGAAGGTTTAACGTCATTAACATACGCAAAGTTGATTATTACATGTTATTGAAACTAACTCAAACACTTTAAAGCAAACTTGATAAAATTCACATGGGACCACAGCGCAAGCTTCTTCCACCAAAAAAA
Source organism: Xanthia togata (assembly GCA_963853775.1). Classification (NCBI taxonomy): domain Eukaryota; kingdom Metazoa; phylum Arthropoda; class Insecta; order Lepidoptera; family Noctuidae; genus Xanthia; species Xanthia togata. Next base: position 2,825,610 of record OY970817.1, on the reverse strand, counting down.
TTAATAAATATATTTAAGGTCGTTCCACAATTGATGAAAATATCCATGAACATACATATAAACAAAAATACATACAGACGAATATAGAACCTTTCTTTTTGTGAACGCTCTAACAGTAACACTCACCGTTTTTACTGGATGTACGTAAGTAAATACTAAATAACTAAGTATATATGAAACGTTGTTTGTGCTTTCACCACGAAGACCCGGGAGAGAGTGGCGCTCGCAAGGGATGATGTCGGCTGGCCACACAACGGGAGCGGGCGGAAGAATTTATTTATTAATATTTGATGAGAATTCCGGATGAACTCAGATGAAAGGGAATTTTCTAGATACCTATTTTTCGGGCGTACTAAAGAGAGTTATGTTTTTAATAGAAATGAACAATTTTGGAAGAACAGAGGAAAAAGATCCTAGAAGAAAGTACAAAGACCGACTGAAAATATGCCATAGGTACTTAAAAACAGTTTTCTAAAAGTAGCATCGCCGAATGGAAATTGCTCCACTGCAAAGTGCACAGGACTTAAGTTTTGGAAATAACACTTATTTACAAAAAAACAAATTGATAACTACATCTTATTGTTTTATTTACTTGAATTTCAGCATGATAGAATTGCTTTCTTCTGTGGTTGAGGATTCCGATTGAAGCTCGCTTCTTCCTTCGGCCTGATCATTACTTACCACCAGGTGAGATGCAGGCCAATAGCATCCCCATTGTGGTTAACAAAAAAGAGTCGACGTAGAGGAAATAAAGCATTTATTGTGGTTTCTTAAATTACGCTGATCGGCCTGCTTATTTTTTAGTTGGGATTGACTAACTACGCTAGGACATGGCGTATGGATTCATGTTTTTCCAGTATATTTGTCTTAATGTAGACAAGACCGTAAGCAGGACGATAAAGAACAATAAGAAGTGGTGGTCTCAAGTGCTTACCCATGATATTTTTGTTCCTAAATTGACTCACGTAGTCAGATGCAGAAGTCCATGTAAAAGTGGTCTAAACCAGAAATGTTATAGAGCTTCGGTGCCGATTCCGAAAATTCGGAAATTCCGATTAATACCTATTACATCTCCGACTCCGGCTTCGGTTCCGATAATTTTGAATCGGAGTTATACCGAAGACCGAAAGTACAATTTACTTTTGACTTTTAGAGTCACTTTATTTTATTTAAATTAAGTTTATTCAATTGCCGCGTGTTAAATTATCACCTCCTTAGTTACGTATTACTTAGATTTATTAAAATTATATTATCATCGCATATATTTGACTAATTAAAGAGACTGAATTTATTTCTATTGGTTCATTAAACCTTCCCTTAACACATGTTTCTTTTACTTCCTTCTCTGCCTCCGGTTCCGACTCCGACTCCGGTTCCAACTCCAATCAATCAAATTTAAAACCTCCGACTCCGGTTCCGGTTCCGTTAAAACGACTTCCGTAACATCCCTGATCTAAACCAGTGTGCTAGTGCCTTAGTCGTCCCCACAAGTTGTAACAGTTTTATTAACTTCAGCTAACTTGCGTTGAGCGAGGTTTAAAGTTTCCTGTTGTTGATTAACCGTAATAGCTTCTTCTCGTATTCAGGTGCTCCGTATTGATCCGTTTCTGCGTGCTACCTGCAAAATAACTTTTAAATGAAGCAAAATAATTTAAGGTACTGAGACGCACACCGTACTTTTTTATGCTAGTTGATCCATTATTTTAAAGTGGTGTCATCACAATGTCTGTTTTCTTTATTTTTTGTGTGTTTGTATACTGGCACCTTGCAGCTATTTTCTTATAGCTAATTAGTCATTATTTAATCGTGTTTTTATATGTTGTGCTGTCTAGTAATAAATAAATCTGTCCTCGCTGTGTATCTCCAGCCTTCAAGATGTCGTCACGGACTAATCCGAGGCCGCTAAACGTTATTTAATTTGACACCCAACGAGTCACGACATTTATAATCTCGTGCCGGAATCGTGTCGTAGCCATTTTCTGTGTACGGACGTTTGGCTAATACGACATAGGAGGAACGTTTGGCTAAGTAATAGGGTTTTAGACATCGGAAAAATGTTTGGCTTAAAGTAAGGCCATTTTAATAGGTAACATTTGACGTGTGTTAGTTAACCAAGACTAGTCAATCGCTCTTCCCCATTGCTTCTCCACGACAACGCGCGAGCTCACACTTCACGACAGACCATCGCAAAGCTACAAGAGTTACAGCTGGAAGCTCTCCGTCACCCACCGTACTCATCTTACCTTGCCCCAACAGATTTCTACTTTTTTCAAAATTTAGACATTTTTTTAAGTGGGCAAAAATCAACACCCGAGAGGCAGTACAAAACGCTTTCGCTGACTTCATCGCCTCCCGTCTGGCAGACTTCTACAGTAAAGGGATAAACAAACTGCCATCAAAATGGCAAAATTGTATAGATAATTTGGGCCAGTACTTACTTTGATTAGATGAAAAAAAAAAAACATACAAATCTGAAAGCAAATTTATTCTCCAATTTCATATTGCCTATGAAATTGGAGAATAAATTTGCTTTCACCTAATACAATCATTTCACTTTTTACGAGTGTGTGTTTGCGTGTGTGTTGGGGTGTGTGTGCGTGTGTGAGTGTGTGTGTGTGTGTGTGTGAGAGAGAGATTTTGAGTATACATGAGTGGCTAAATAAGCGAATAACATCACTAATTATCTAATCTTATTAAGTCACAAGTAGCAAAAGTAACTCTGTGTCATTATAATTTATATTATATTTCTTTTTTTTTGTATTTTAGCATCATATGGTATCTCTTTGTGCATTTTGAGGATGATAAGAAGGATATAAAATTTCCTCACTGACAGCAGATTTGTTATAAACAGTATTCGAATTTATAACAAGTTGCCAAAGTCGGTTACAGAACTTAGCGATGGAAAGTTCAAAACCCACATCAAACGTGTCCTTATCAAAAAAACATATTATAAGATTAAACGTCGAACTACTACTACGTTGAAGACAAGGAAGTTAGGCAATAATTCCTTCTGCACATGTGGCTTCCCTGGTACCTCAATAACGGCATTACTATGTAAATGTCTATTAACTGCTCCCAAATTAAGATGATTATTTTATTTTACCTTTTGTATCTTTTACATAGGTAATTCCCTGACATAATCTTTTCGTTATTTGACATTATATAACTTCAATATTCTATATTTTTTATTAAATTACATTTGTTACAGCTGTAGTGGCTTATCATTTGGTTTAATAGGTTTTCATTTTTATTATTTTATTTTTCTTATAAATAGATTCTTTTCTTTTAAATTTTGTGAATGAACGTTGTAGGCTTAACAGACTGAGATCAGTCGACCATTTTATATCTTGCTAAGTACCTGGTACTTGTTCTTCTTCTTTTAGTGTGGTTAGTAAACCAACCTGGTGTCAGAGTTTTAAAGCCGCCCACGGGCCTCTGACTTGGCTTCACATGCCGTCGAGAAATATCTCTCAGGCATGCCAACCTTCCTCACGATGTTTTCCTTCACCGTTTTTTGAGCAAGTGATAATTATATAATACGCACATGAATCCGAAAAGTCAGAGGTGCGTGCCTTGGGTTCGAACTCGAGATCTACGACTTGTCAGTCTGACGGTCACACCACTAGGCTATCACTGTTCTGGTACTTGTTGATAGACCACTGGTGTACACTGGTGCCGATTCTCTTGTCACGAATGCGTCTAAACTAGACTAAAAATCACCAAAATTTAGTTTACTCCTGTCAAACGATGATTTTCCATTCTGAAATAGACTAAAGTGGCACAACTTAACTATATTTTAGTTTGACAGCACTAAGATTGTACTGAGATTTTAATTTAGTGAAAATGACAATTTTGTTATTCTGAATTTGACGTTTTTCATCTAAAATTTTAATTTTCTAACTAATTCTGACCATTTTTAATCGCCACTGAAAATGGTGTGGAATATTATTAGTTGCCATGAACTAAAATTCACACGAACATCTCGAGTTCGGGTGCGAAAACAGTACTGTAATGGATTTTTTTCTTTTCTTTTGCTTATATGTCGAAAATGGTGTTTCCTATTGCAAAAATAATGAAAATTTCGACCCCCTTTATAAAATCCTTATACCCCTAATACTCAACACGTAGACCGTAATATTTTTTTTTTTTTCATACAAAAAGTGAAAAATTCCGAAAACACGTCGAGGATGCCCCACACTGCGCGCCTCCGGCTCTAAAAAAAATCCCGGGGTAGGGCAAACAAGTATATACCACGTGGTCGCAATTGTCAAATTCGAATTAGAATTCAAATCAAATTTAGTTGTGTCAAAATATTTTTTAATATTAGACATTTTACTACATAATAGCGATAAGATTCTCATAGAATAGCCAAAAGTAAGGAATTTTAGTGATAGTTTAGTTAGTTTAGTCCGGTGTACAAGAGAATCGGCACCACTGTCCTCTCACATTAACACTGTAATTTGAAAACGTAAATACCATTTACTTTTAAAAGAGTAACCGTGGAGTTTCTTGCCGGTTCTTCTCCAAAGGAAACGACCAATTGGAACCGTGCACCTAGCTTCTGACGTTTCATAAGTGCCCTTGTAGGTTTATGTGAAATAAAATATTTTGAATTGAATTGAATTGAAAAAAAAACGAGGTTTTTAACCCAATAACATCCGACGACATGGCGGGCGCAGTAGTTAAGCGATTGACTGCTGCGCTGCGTGTCGCGGGTTCGATTCCCGCACGGAATTGTATGACCTACAATTAGTTGTTCCGGGTCTGGCTGTTTGTGTGTGTGAGTAAATGTTTGTAAACGCACCCACAATATATGAGAAATTCCTAGTGTGGGGCAACGTTTTACAAAATAGTTAACAATAAAAATACAAAGTTGCGAAAATAATTCGCCGCGAGTGCATTTTGCGAGACTGCAGCCTTAAGATTGAGTAGAATGCAAGAGCTAGAAGCAAGCTCGATAATGTTAGCGGCCCGCCCAGGGCCGAGTCGATTTTCGGAAATCGACTAAATACCGAACTCCTAGTTCGGTATTTTGTCGACTAATAAACAGAAGCTTTAGAATTCAGAGATTGCAATGCAAGAACGAGCGAAGCAAGCTCGATTTTAGGATCTCGCCCAGTTATTGTGTTAGGCGTTTTCAGGATATTTCTTTAGTTCTGAATGTTTTTAAACCATTATTTTATTTTGAAGCCAGCGAGCCCCCTCCCGGCGCCCATGAAGGTGACTATTAATTTCGTCTCGTAATCGTGTCGTATATTGTAGCGGTTACACCGCCACATACGAAAGAACTACGCATCAAAGACATGACGTCACACAAATCCTGCATCGAGCAATTAGAGTTTACCGCGCTAACGACATAATTATATAAGACTATCCGACATCAACAGTCGGGCAGTCGGCCTGCCAGACACAACACCCGTCTGGTCGGAGGATCCTCCCTTTTCTATAGTGGATTAATGAACTTTATAGTGGATGATGAAACTTTTAAAGAATTAGTTAAGAAATATTCAAAAACTTTTAAAAGAGCCTGTTCCTCAGCAAAAGCCATACACATTTAAAATAAAATAATATCTTCTGGAAATAAAATTAAAACATCTTGGAATATTATTAATAAATGATTATTAAAAAATGGCGGGGTGGTAGCAAGCCTGTTGTGCCGGATCTTTAATATGTGTTGGAGGTATGGCCGTGTGCCGGATGATTGGTATAAGGCTGTAATCGTACCGCTATATAAGGGAAAAGGGTCTCAACAGGAGTGTAAAAACTACCGCGGCATTAGTCTTTTGAGTGTTGTCGGCAAACTGTATGCAAAGGTATTAATAAATAGAGTGATAAGAGTGACAGATGAGAAAATATGGGATGTGCAGGCAGGATTTAGAGAGGGAATGGGCTGTATGGATCAGATCTTCTCCTTAAGGTGCATAGCCGAAAAACATCTGGCAAAGCACAAGAAAGTCTATTGTGCTTTCGTTGATTTGGAGAAGGCCTACGACAGTGTGTGGAGGGAAGAACTGTGGTCAACACTATCCATGTACGGGGTGGACTGGCACTTGGTACGGGCACTGAAATCTTTATACAAGGATTCCAGTGCCTGTGTTAGGATAAATGGGGCTTACACGAAATGGTTCTGCATCTCGAGGGGTGTTAGACAGGGTTGTGTAGCGTCACCGTGGCTCTTCAACTTGTACATGGATAGTTGTCTGACAGATTTGAAAGAGGGTGAGTGCGGATTGTGGATGAATGAGTTGCCTGTCAAATGCCTTCTCTACGCAGATGATCAAGTTCTACTTGCATCGTCAGCAGAACAGTTGCAAGACATGGTGACTGTGATGGATGAAGCATGTAAGAGGAAAGGGATGAATATAAATGTGAATAAGACGAAGGTCATGGTCTTTGAAAGAGGAGAGGATGTATCGGTGTGTGATATGAAAATAAATAATAAGAATGTGGAGCAAGTAAGTGAGTTTGTATACTTGGGGAGTCTGTTTACAAGGGATGGGAAGATTGATGAAGATGTGGAAAGGAGAGTAAATGCGGGAAATAAAGTGAATGGTGCTATACATGCGATTGTGACCAACCAGTTGATGTCCAAAAAGGCTCGACTGGCTGTTCACAGTGGTGTGCTGGTGCCCACGCTTATGTATGGAAGTGAATGCTGGGTGTGGCAAAAGAAGCATGAAAGTAGGATAAATGCTGTTGGAAATGCGTTCCTTGCGAAGCATGTGTGGTCTAACTATGAATGATAGGCTGAGAAATGATGTGATAAGACAACGATGTGAGTTAAAAGAAGATGTAGTGACAAAAATTGAAAAGGGTATGCTGAGATGGTTTGGTCATGTTGAGAGGATGAATGAAAGGCGACTAACAAAATGTATTTACAAGGCAGATGTGAATGGAAACGCCGGGAGGGGACGCCCTAGGAGGACATATACTGACCTTATTGGTGATGTTCTTCAGAAAGGACAGGTGCGTAGTACTCGCAACCGGCGTGCGTGTATGACCAGATGTATGAACGTAAACGAGGCAAAAGGAGTACGTAAGGATCGTAGCAGGTGGCATTCTGTAGTTTCTGCCTACCCCCATGGGAAGAAGGCGTGAGTTTATGTATGTATGTATGTAATATTATTAATTCAGAAACGGGAAGAACGACAGTACGGAATCGTGACTTCCATCTAAAAATCAATGATGTAGATATTGAGGCAGACGTGGAGGTGGCAACTGAGTTTGAAAATTTCTTCACTAATATTCCCATTTTATTTATTTATTTATTTTATTTATTTATTTATTTGTATCAGACACAAAGATCCATAAAATTAGTTATTAATTACACTTAAAAATAACGTTAATTAGAAATCACATGAAACAGAGACAAAAATAAACACCACACAATACTATTTCTAGGGTATAACCAAAATAAAATTTAAATTAGAACAATAATTTTGTCAAATAAAATATAAAATGTCGTAGTCAACTTTAAAAATAAAATAAGTTAATCTCAATACATATTCAACAAATATTACAAAAAAAAAAAAAAAAATATTAATAATAATATTATAATAATAATATTAATTAATATTAATTATATTAATAATATTATTATTTTATATTTTATTAAGTGAATTGTTTTGATTTTATGTATTTTACTTTCTCTCTACTCTTACACACGGTGTCTACATCTCTTTTTACCCTCTGTCCTATCGCAGGTATGCTGGAAGAGATTTCATTAGAAATAAGCATCACCTTTGTACGTATTTTTCTGTTCTTATAATCTTGTCTGTTTATTTTTGTGTGTACATAAATGGTTAAATAAATAAATAAATAAATAAAAAAAAATTAAAATTCAATACATAATCAACATTAAAAATTAATAAATCAATACAATTGTAGACTGTTTTAAAATTTTGTGGTGATTGTTTTGCATGTTTACCTGCCCCAATCCCGATATACGGGTCCATGTAAGGCCAGCCAGTGCTGCATGAACGGTCCGTCCAACCTGTTAGCAACAACGGCAAGAAGACTGTTGCCGCTGCCCCGCACTCTACTCAATATCGAGGTCGCCCTCTTGCGCATGCTGGCATAAAAACAGTCAATGCGGACGCTTGCGAACATTCCCGAGGCGCTGCAAAAGCGAGGCAGCCGCAGCAGCGCTCTCAGCGCGTTATTATATTGAACGCGGAGAGCGCTGTAGGATTTCTGCAAATATGACACCCACAGACTACCCGTATAAAGAGATGTGCAGTAGGCTCGGAACAAGGTTATCTTCATCTCCTTGGAGCTACGAGCAAACCTGCGGGCAATCATATTCGCCCTCACCGACAGCGCCCTCCTTTCTCGCTCAATATCAGCGTCGTCCTTCAGGTCAGACGTCACAATATGGCCCAGATATTTAAAAGTGTGTACCCGCTCCAAGGACACCCCACATAGCCTTACTGGTGGAACCTCCGCCGGACACTTAGAACCCGCATTGAAAACCATAAGCTCGCTCTTTTTGACGTTATATTTTAGGCCATGTGTATGAGCGTTGAGCGTACGTTTCGCAGATGCTTATTAGCTCTCTGAGTCCCCCTATTGACGCGCTCAGCAGCACCATATCATCAGCGTAGCTGATGTTGTTAAAACAAACATCATCAACATGACATCCAACATGGCGGCTGCTGAGCTCGGCAACAAGTCCATCAAATATACAGATTGAAGAGCGTTGGTGAGCTCAACCCCCCCTGCCTCACCCCGCACTCCAACCTGTACGAGTCCGACAGAGCTCCCGACCATTTAACATTATTGACCTGGTTCCCATACCAGTGTTGGAAGATTTTAACAACTTCAGGCGCAACTTGCCTATCTAGCAACTTTTTCCACAGCACTTTGTACGAAACCAAAAACCAAACCAAAACCAACCAAATCGAGGAAGCAGGCGTACACAGGCGTGCTCCGATCCGTGTAATACCTGACAGCATGCTTTAAACTTAGTATAGCACTATCTGTGGACAGTTTGGGCCTGAACCCAAACTGATTATCGTGCAATGTTATTGTATTATTTAACTGAGCATTAAGCACGCTGTCAAATACCTTTGCAATGACTGTCGCTAATGAGATCGGTCTGTAATTGTTTTTGTCCGAAATATCACCGGTTTTATTTTTAACAATTGGTACTACGACCGTCCTCATCAGCTCGTCTGGCAAGTACGAATGGCGAAGGCAGAACGTAAACAGCATGGCCAAAACACGTGGCAGGTGGGGACCTGCATGCTGTAGGTGCTCGATGCTGAGTCCATCATGTCCTGGAGACTTACCCCTGGTCATACACCCTATGGTCTTAGCTATGTCCGCAGCTGAGAACTTAACTCTTGGTTCCAGGACAGCGCACTGTGACTCATCATCGGCCACCTCAGAGGGTGGAATACTGCTTGGCTTGACACAAAACTGGGATTTAAAAACATTGGCAATATCCCTTTCAGCAGACACGCCATCGACGCTCACTGGCAAACCAGGCCTAAGGTTGTGCTTTTTTGTAGACTTCCAGAAATTGCGAAAGTCTTTCTTAGTGTGCAACTCGGCTAGGATATCCATCTGTATTTGGTCTTGGTGATTTTGGCACAACCTTAATTTTGCTTTAAAGGTCTTTCGAGTTTCAGACATTTCCTCATAAATCGCGCCTGACCTAGGTTTACCACAATTAAGCCACTCATTAAACCTAAGCCTAGCGTACGAGTGAGCCTCGCTGACGTGCTTATTCCAACCCACCACGCGCTTCGGCCTTCCACCGCTAAACCGTGTCTCCCTGCTAACAATGGCGGCTTCTCTTAGAGCGGACACCACATCCCGATACAGGCAATCAATTATTAGATTGTGGTCCGAATCACTACACATGTGATCACAACAATTGGACAATACGCGAGGAAAGTCAACATTTCGCAAACACCGATGACACTCTTGCCGGTAGGTGTTGATAGCATCTGAGCTTTTTTCTCCCCACACAACTAAGTTGTCGTAGGACATACTCCGCTTTGCTTTCGGCCTAATTATGTTTAAATCGCAATCGACCAACAATGGGTAGTGATCCGACCACATGACATCATACATAACGCTAACACTACGAACAGTCTTCAGAGCCGATTCTGTACAGAGACAATGATCAAGCCATCGCCTAGCCCCATTACAATCACTGACATACGTAAACGTGTTCGACGCCAATCCCAGCCTATCTACTACATATATTTTAACAACCAAAATTCTGTCATCGTCATCCTCCACTTCTGCTTACTCAATACTAAAAGAATGTGTACCAGAATGTGACAAACTTTTTGAATTTACAATTGCTACTGCTAAAGATATTACAGAATCTTTTAAAGATCTTGATGTAACAAAACTGCTGACCTTTGGCGATTGTCAGTACATACCATGTCCTCAATAATTGATGTTATTTCACCCTTTTTAGCAATTGTTTTTAACTCTTTTATTGCATCTGGTGTATTTCCTGATCTGATGAAACTTAGTAAAGTGATTCCACTGTTCAAGTCTGGCAGTACAACTGATCCTACGAATGTTCGGCCTACTTCGATATTACCTACATTGAGCAAAATCTTTGAAAAATTTATTTGGAAACAAATGTTAAAACATTTCAATGCACATCATCTACTACATCTGAAACAGTTTGGTTTTACAAAGGGTCGTTCAACTACAGACGCGGGCATGGAATTACTGAAGAGCATATTCGAGGCCTGGGAGGAGTCGCAAGATGCTCTTGGCATTTTCTGTGACTTGTCCAAAGCCTTCGATTGCGTACATCATGACACACTCATCAGGAAACTGTACCACTATGGTATGAGGGACAGGGCTCTCGACCTTCTGACTTCTTATCTGAACAACAGAATTCAGAGGGTCGATGTTAATGGTAAGAGATCTGCAGGATCTGCGGTCACCATGGGCGTTCCGCAGGGTTCAATTCTAGGTCCTTTTTTGTTTTTAATTTATATTAATGACTTACCTCACTACATAAGGGATAATCACAAGGTCGTATTATTCGCAGAAGACACTTCCCTTATTTTAAAAATCAAACGTCAGTTAGTCAACTTTGAACAAGTGAACGATGCGCTCTCTAAAGTTGTGATAATCTTCTCTTGAATGAAAAAAAGACTAAACTCATTAAATTTTCAACGCCAAATGTCAGGCAGCTAACTACATATTTTAAATCTAATGGAATAGAGCTGGACCCTGTTGAGTCGATAGTTTTTCTTGGAATCACTATTGACGGTAAATTACAATGGGGCCCACACATAGAAAAATTGTCAGGAAGCCTAAGTTCAGCCGCCTACGCTGTTAAAAAATTACACAGATAACTGACGTAGACACAGCCAGAATCGTTTATTTTAGTTATTTTCATAGTCTTATGTCATATGGAATTCTTCTCTGGGGAACCTGTTCGGACATTAATACTATCTTTGTTCTACAGAAAAGGGCTGTTCGAGCCATTTACAACCTAAGTCCGAGAAATTCCCTTCGAGAAAAATTCAAAGAAATAAATATTCTGACTGTAGCCTCACAATATATTTTTGAAAACCTATTGTACGTACACAAAAATATATCAAATTTTTAGAAGATTTTCGATATTCATAGTTTAAATACCAGGAATAAAGTAGAGTAGGCAACTCGTTCATGCGTCAATGTATACGCTTTTACAACAAACTTCCCATCGACATTCGAAACTTACCCATTAAACGATTTATAAGCTGTATTAAAACCAAACTTAAAAAAGGGTACTATAAAATTTCAGATTATTTAGAAGATAAAAAAGCATGGGATTGAAGTGCTCGCTCTGCTAAGCCTTGTGATAAAACCATAACATTTGACATTTTTATTATTATGTAAAATCATTAAAATATACCAGTTTTATATACATTTTGACATTGCTGAAAATTATATACAAAATAACATGATTACTTTGTAAAGTATTATATTGTTTTAATTATTGTGAATGTGAGGACTATGTGTTTTTTTTTTCTCTCATTAATTTTTCATTGTCGGTTGGTTTTAATGATGGTCTGGCAGTTTGAGTAGTTTATGCGGCCTACCCAAATGTCCTTTCTTTGGTATTGTTCGTCGAGTTGAGTTCCTTAAGTTCTGAGTTGAGTTCCACGATTACGATTATGACGTGTTAAAGTGATTCCAATATCCTATTTACAGAATAAACAATTTCATTTCATTTCATTTCACCCTGTTCCTCATACTCCTAAAATATAAAAAAAACTTAACAAATGAATTCGGATGAGTCTGCGTTTATGAATTATTCATGTCTCATTGTGTTACTACTTGCATATAGGCTCTGTTCCTATAATTTACTGACTGTTACAACTTCAATAACGACTCGTACCTAAACTCTACGAATCGTTAATGAATAATTTTCATCTTCTCTCGTAACTGCACGAACTTTTAAATAAGAGCCATCAGTATTATGATTTTAATGTGAGGGCAGAGGTGTAAGTACCTATAGTACACCTAAATTTCGCCAATTATGTTTAAATCCCATGTAATAGGGGGCGAGGCTATTGCCATCAACCGGGCACAAATCCAGACAGGGCTGCTACTGAGAAATTCCATATTGGAAAACCCAATAACACTTTGTCGAAATAATAATTGTCCTAAGTAGGTACCACCCATCAAACCGTACGGAGTTCCCCTGGTAACAGTAGACATGGGGGCCAAGTCTGCTATTTTTATAAATTCGTCATTCCAACACGATCCCATTGTAATTTTGCAAAAAGTTCGTAATCTGATAAATTCATAATGGTCGATCATTGGTTGATCATTGTATTCCACAAACACGATACTCGTAACGAATTAAAAGAAATGACTGCACAATGACGTTCTCATGGTAGGTCACTGATCAAAGGAACTGTTAAAATTTTAGCAGATTACCGCCTAAGCCAGTCATTAATTTTTCATTATGTACGAGATTACCAATAGATGCCATTTCTTTCAATAGAGTGTCAGTGGCTGACCATTGGAAAGTCATAATGACGCCAATATGTTAGTAGATTACCAATCTTGTCAAAATGAACAATTATGAAATCAATGATAGACCATTCTGACACTATTGTAATAGCAGACTTGAGGCCCAGTTTAAATATCTAGGGCATTTAGTTACTGTCAGTCTCAGTGACAATACTGACATCGAGAGGGAGTGGAGGGAAAATATTGTTAAAGTCAACTATTATTATAAGAGTAACCGTGGAGTTTCTTGCCGGCTCTTCTCCATAGGAAACGACCAATTGGAACGTGCACCTAGATTCTGATGGTTCATAAGTGCCCATGTAGGTTTATAAAATGTGAAATAAAATATTTTGATATTGTTTTTTTTATTGTTGGCGTTCTCAATTAGAGCTAATATGATAACCCGTTCGTCGACAATGTTCCAACTCCAAGTTGGTCAAGCAAATACTTTTTAGAGCTTATTGCACCTCATTGTACTGACACGTGCAGCCTGTGGGTGAATCACACCAAAAAACCATACGAAGACCTCCACGTCCAATATAACAACGCTTTCAGAGCGCTGATGTGGCTGCCGCGACACTGTAGTGCCTCGGGCATGTTTGCCGAAGCTAGCGTCGACTGTCACACGTCTCTGGTGAGCAAGGTGCGCCCCAACAGCGTGCTGATAATGATAGTGGACCAGCTCGAATTTTCATACTTACGACGCTGCAGTGGCTTGCGCGTCACCTACAGTTGTCGGTCACTAATGTAAGTATTGATAGTGTGTTAATATATTAATGTATCGTCTGTTGTGAGTGTAATGTATTACATTTTATATTGTGTTGTCATACAACTTGAGTTAGTAAATTAATTTGAAAAAAAATTGCTCATGCTGTGGTATTACCCAGTCAGCAAGGTGGTAGCAGCGCTGACTGACTGACAGCACTGATTCCTACGATGATAATAACCTATGGGGTAGGCATAGGTTCGAGGCATACAAGCTTGATGTTATGTAATACTAGCTGTTGCCCGCAACTTTGTCTCCGATCCAGGATGGAAAGTAGTCTATGTCCTGCTCCAGGTCTTGGTCTACCCATGTGCCAAATTTCATCCAAATCTATTAGGCCTTTTTAGCGCGAAAGGATAACAAATAAACAAACTTAACACTTTTGCATTTATAATAATAGGTAGGATGTACTTCGGAGAGTGTGCGCAGGAGCTCCTTGATCTGATCCCACCATCGCCCTTTTACTAGCGGAATACCAGGGGCCCAAGTCTGCTATTTTTATAAATTCGTCATTCTAACACGATCCCATTGTCATTTTGCTATAATTTCGTAATCTGCTAAATTCATAATGGTCGATCATTGGTTGATCATTGTATTCCACAAACACGATACTCGTAACGAATTAAAAGGAATGACTGCACAATGACATTCTCATGGTAGGTCACTGATCAAAGAAACTGTTAAAATTTTAGCAAATTACCGCCTAAGTCAGTCAATTATTTTTCATTATGTACGAGATTACAAATAGATGCCATTTCTTTCAATGGAGTGTCAGTGGCTGACCATTGGAAAGTCATAATGACGCCAATATGTTAGTAGATTACCAAACTTGTCAAAATCAACAATTATGAAATCAATGATAGACCATTCTAACACTATTGTAATAGCAGACTTGAAGCCCAGGACTTACTGCAGGGTACCATCCGCACTTGGTTGATGTCCCGACCCAGCGCTACTTCTCCACATTTATTATCCGCATAGGTAGGTAAATTGTGGAACTCTATGCCAGCGTCTGTTTTCCCTTCCACATATAGAACCGTTTGCCTTCAAACCAAGAGTGAACCGGCATCTTCTGGGCACGCTCGTTCTATTATAAACCTCATCCAGGCGAGATCGAGGTCAAGAGCAAGAAGATCATTCAGCAATAAAAAATAAAATGTAAACAAATCTTTCTTTGTTTCTTCTCCTTTCTAACTTTTTGTTTTTTCCGCGCCGATTGTAGCAACTAACTTGTATGGAGGTGAAGGTGTTCGTATTGGCGGGAATAGTTGCGTGACTTATTAATAAGGCGGTGCATATAGACAATATACCTCTCGGATAAAGTGCAGTTAGTGGCATAATAGTAGCACTGCGTCGGCTTGGCTAAAGTGCCGTAAGAATTGCATTGTAATTTTCACTGTCACTTTCTATTTTGTTTGATTGTTGAGGTTAGTTTGCTGTAAAACACCACATTTCCAAACATTAGGTACATTTTCTTCGCGGGCTTGCGGGCGGTGAGCAATGGGTAGCTCGCCGTCCGGTAAAGACCAAGCCCGGGTCGACGGCGCGTTGTGTTCCACGCACGCCTCAAATAGTGTCAGCGAGTGAAGGGGTCCGATGAGACCATTGCCTGCCGGGGTTGCGGGAAAGTCCGAAAGGGATACCGTGGTCCCCTGGCATTGCACAGGCAACAGAAGGAACACGGGTGGGTTTTAGTCAGTAAGAGTCTGACACGCCCTCCCGCTCCACCCAGAGCGGGAGGAGTCATTTGATGATTTCCCACCCAAAAAAAAAAAAAAAGGAACATTTTCTTGTGCCTAAACGGACATTGGCACCGCTCGCTTCGCTCGCTCGGCTCCTGCGTTGTGGGGTCGCAGTTCTAACCTAACCTACCTTAAAGCGATAAGGCCGCCCATTGTATATTTTGTAGTGTTTAATTTTTTTTTAATGTATTTTTGTGGTGTACAATAATGTATTTACAAATAAATAATAAACCGAGGGGTTTTATGGCTACACTTAGGTTAAGCCGGCTTTAAATGAAAGAAATTAGCTTTCCTAAAACAAAATTACAAGACAATGACAATGCAATGCTCAACAATCAAACAAAATAACAAGTGACAATGACAATGCAATGCTTACGGCACTTTAGCCGGGCAGAGGCAGCGCTACTAATATGCCACAAATAGCGGCACTTTATCCGACAGGGATAAAGTGCCGTTAGTGACACTATATACACTTATTATTAATATTTAAAACAACCGACGCGCGCAGTTATGCCTCGTGTCTTGCGCAGAGTTCACATCAGGCCGTCTTATCGTCGTTCACGTGAATGTGTTTATGTTCGGAAATTCGGAAAGCGCCCTCTGTCGGCGGGTCCTTGCGTCCATATTACTTTTTGTTCGGAAAACCGGAAAACGCCCTCTGTCGGCGCGACCACGCGTTCACCTACACCAAACAAAAAGTTCGAACGATCGTATTATTCCGGCGACGATCGCTTTTAAATAGGACGCGGGGACAGTGTGGGCAGTCACGAGTTCCTCACAACTACGATTTTAAATGGGTATAATATATTTGCTTTCAATCACCTCGTGTCGTTATTAATTGCCAACACGAGGTAGAAAGTATACCACTGCGAAAGCAATAAATGATTTAAATACGCAGTAACTGAGAACATTGCGTACACGGTTAAATTTGTGATGAGTGCTTTGAGATAGGTAAGGCTCGTAGAAACGAGGACAATAATTCGTGTTTTTTGACGAATCGTCTTTGTACACCATTTCTTTTTTGTTCCCGTGTTCACACGCGTCACGAATTGTGAAATATGACGGACACGTCTTCAATCACGTATCGTCTTTTAAAAATCACGTTCGTCAAAAGACATGAATCGTGATTTTTTTGTGACGGATCCGCTGAAGCGCTCGTCCAAGAATCAAGTGTGAACATCTATTCGGATATTTTGACGAATCGCGTTCAAAACTCGTTTCCATGTGCAATGTAAACGTGCATCCGTCATGAGCATAACGTACCGTTTTTTTTTTTTTGACGCGTCGTCATTGACGGGTCCTTTTTGAATGAGCTGTAATGGTTCCAATTGTATTGAGCACAAACTAGACTAAAAAAAAAACTTTAAAACAAGGAAAAACTCAGGAAAACCCGACGTCATAAATTAAACGAATAATATCGTGTGCGTTACCCCAGCTAGATAATGTCGAAAATCGTCATCTAAGTGCAATAGATAATTAGAAATACAGCTTCTGTAATTGGTAAGCAGATTTTTAAATTTGGTATGCTGATAGTTTTTTAATTATTTGATAAAAACACTTCCGGCTGGAGTAACGTTACCCCAGCCAGATCTTTTGTTTTCTAATGGATATTTTGAAATAAATTTTATCTAAATAATTAGAAATGAATTTGAAATAAATGGTACGACTTAATTTGTATTTGTATTTGCTACGGTTGCGAAGATATTTAAAATCCTGCTGGAGTAACGTTTGCACGATTGCTGAATCTCTGAATTGACTATACGGATGATTGTAATATTTGTACATGAGATCTGGCTAATTAGTTATAATTTGTTACGCAATAAACGAATCCACTATAATGCACCGTTTTGAAGTTATTTTAGTAAATAGAAAATTGCTTTAATAGTTCCTAGCACTTCCATTATGCACCCCAAAGACTAAACTTAAACGTTATTATATCGATAATTACTGTCTTTAAATGGTACTGAAGTTTAATTACTTAGTATCCTATACGTAATTAAAAAGATATGATGATTTTCCGGCCACGGCGCGCAGCTGAGTTATTTGACCACCGATTAACCGAGTTTACTGTAGTAGTGGTAACTGAATTTTACATCAATAATTAGAAATACAGTTCAATTATATACATGTGAAATTTCAGACTTGTACACTAATTAATTACAGAGATAATCGAAAAAAATTATGTATGCGTGGTAACCCGACCAAATCTAGAATGTTATAAAAAAGCGGGCGCGCAATACATTATACCAGCCTTCTACAACTTACAGTATCATACGTGAGAATAATTACGTGTTTAGTACAGACGGGTAAACAAGTGGTAAAGTAAAACATATTTATAATGGAATATTCATTTAAAAAAAAAATAATGCGTAGGTAATAACAAATATGGAGTATCTATGTAGATGGTGATGATCCTATGCAGATAATTATTTTAATTACGGTAAGTACTTACTTACTTACCTTATATAAATTTACTTCAAAAATAATCACAGATATTTTTTATGGACTAATATGCAACGTCGCTTGCTTATCTGAAATTAAAATTAAGAACTGACCAAATTCAAATAAAAATTAAGTTTTTTTGTAATAAATCACAGATCAACAATAATAAAATGTAATAAGTTAATAACATCACAGTGCAGCAAGTACTAACATATCATAGAACTTTACAAAAGATAGGTAGGTAGGTTCTACTGTTTTATCTAATATGATTTAAAAAATCACAAATGTCTTACATAAAGATAGCCGTATTCTTAATTGAGTTTTATTGTATAAAAATAAAACATTTACAATACTAAAAATAAACGACATAACAATGCAGTCAACTTCTTACAATACGTACTTTTTGACTAACTAAGTCTTATTGCATGTAAATTATTTGTTATTATCAAGATGTTCAGGTACCTACGTAAGTAGGTACCTACCTACCTCATCGATATAATGGTTAAACGTAGGTAGGTATTTGAAGCATGGCATAGTGGACACTACTTTGAGCAATTTAAAGTTTATTTAAACATTTAGAATGGTAGGTTTAATTTTTCAATCAAACTAATTTTATTCTTGACTGTACCAACTTTTAAGGACAATTATGCTAATAATTTTAGAAGGTTAGTGTAATGTATTGCGCGCCCGCTTTATTATAACATTCTAGATTTGGTCGGGTTACCACGCATATATCATTTTTTTCGATTATCTCGTTAATTTATTAGTGTACAAGTCTGAAATTTCACATGTATATAATTGAACTGTATTTCTAATTATTCATCTAAAATTCAGTTACCACTACTACAGTAAACTCGGTTAATCGGTGGTCAAATAACTGAGCTGCGCACCGTGGCTGAAAAATCATCTTATCTTTTTAATTACGTATAGGATACTAATGAAACTTCAGTACCATTTAAAGACAGTAATTATCGATATAATAACGTTTAAGTTTAGTCTTTGGGGTGCATAATGGAAGTGCTAGGACCTATTAAAGCAATTTTCTATTTACTAAAATAACTTCAAAACGGTGCATTATAGTGGATTCGTTTATTGCGTAACAAATTATAACTAATTAGCCAGATCTCATGTACAAATATTACAATCATCCGTATAGTCAATTCAGAGATACAGCAATCGTGCAAACGTTACTCCAGCAGGATTTTAAATATCTTCGCAACCATAGCAAATACAAATACAAATTAAGTTGTACCATTTATTTCAAATTCATTTCTAATTATTTAGATAAAATTTATTTCAAAATATCAATTAGAAAACAAAAGATCTGGCTGGGGTAACGTTACTCCAGCCGGAAGTGTTTTTATCAAATAATTAAAAAACTATCAGCATACCAAATTTAAAAATCTGCTTACCAATTACAGAAGCTGTATTTCTAATTATCTATTGCATTATATCCTCATCGATATAATGGTTAAACGTAGGTAGGTATATGAAGAATGGCATAGTGGACACTATTTTGAGCAATTCAAAGTTTATTTAAATATTTAGTATGGTAGGTTTAATTTTTCAATCAAACTCATTTTATTCGTGACTGTACCAACTTTTAAGGACAATTATGCTAATAATTTTGGAAGGTTGGTGTAATGTATTGGGCGCCCGCTTTTTTATAACATTCTAGATTTGGTCGGGTTACCACGCAAAACATCATTTTTTTCGATTATCTCGTTAATTAATTAATGTACAAGTCTGAAATTTCACATGTATATAATTGAACTGTATTTCTAATTATTGATGTAAAATTCAGTTACCACTACTACAGTAAACTCGGTTAATCGGTAGTCAAATAACTCAGCTGCGCGCCGTGGCCGAAACATCATCATAGCTTTTTAATTACGTATAGGATACTAATGAAACTTCAGTACCATTTAAAGACAGTAATTATCTAAATAATAACGTTTAAGTTTAGTCTTTGGGGCGCATAATGGAAGTGCTAGGAGAGGACCTATAAAGCATATTTTGCAATATAGTGGATTCGTTTAATGCGTAACAAATTATAACTAATTAGCCAGATCTGATGTACAAATATTACAATCATCCGTATAGTCAATTCCGAGATACAGCAATCGTGCAAACGTTACTCCAGCAGGATTTTAAATATCTTCGCAACCGTAGCAAATACAAATATCTACAAATTAAGTTGTACCATTTATTTCAAATTGATTTCTAATTATTTAGATAAAATTTATTTCAAAATATCCATTAGAAAACAAAAGATCTGGCTGGGGTAACGTTACTCCAGCCGGAAGTGTTATTATCAAATAATTAAAAAACTATCAGCTTACCAAATTTAAAAATCTGCTTACCAATTACAGAAGCTGTATTTCTAATTATCTATTGCACTTAGATGACGATTTTCGACATTATCTGGCTGGGGTAACCGCACACAATAATATCACTAGCTTGAAAAACGGTGAAGGAAAACATCGTGAGGAAACCGGGCATGCCTGAGAGATATTTCTCGTCGGCATGTGAAGCCAAGTCAGAGGCCCATGGGTGGCTTTAAAACTCTGACACCAGGTTAGTCACTAACCGCATAAATTAAAAAGTAAAATGTCAATGTTAAAAGAGAATCATGCTTTTTAGGGATCCGTACCCAAAGGGTGCTAACGGAAGCCTATTAGTAAGCCTCAGCTGTGTCCGTCCGTCTGTCTATCAGCAGGCTGTATCTCATAAACCGTAATTTAAAAAAAATGAAAAAAATTGGCAGACTGTTGTTTTCAGTGTGTATTTCTATTGAATACACACTCTAAGGAACAAGAAACGTGATGTTTTGGGCGTTTTTTGCTTAACCTTAACAATCGCTGTATCTCTTGAACCGTAACATGAAACGATGGTACGGACTACTTCGGGTGTGACTCGCAGCTGGTCGGTTTTTATTACAATTTAAATTATATTCTAGCTTTTTGTAAGGTTTATCAAGACTGGTCTCTCGAAAAGCCGTTATTAAAATTAATAAACATTACCTCTCCATAATTTAAAGCTTTTTTACAGAAACACAGAAATCGTAACACGTTGACTGCAACTGGAGACCGATGAAAACTAGGTCGCTGAATTCCGGAACCAAGATTATCAAAACCAGGAGGGTCCAGTGTTATACCTATTTAATTTTATTGTAACACTAACTGATTATTTAATAAACTTTTTACTTTTACTTTTTTTTAAACAAAACAAAATAACAAATTACCTAGTAAACTACAGGTTGCTAAATTGCCAAACCATAACCTAGTGCAATAATAAAACTTATTTTTAAAATCTATTTATTTAATAGTTACCGTTTCCCTTCATACAAACATTCGATTGTTCTATTTTCGTACTCCCGGAGCCCGGAGTCTGGATTTGTGCCCGGTTGATGGCAATGGGCTCGCCCCCTATTACATGGGACTTAAACATAACTGCCGAAATGTGGGCGAGCCTATTGCCATTTTCCATCAACCGGGCACAAATCCAGACTGCAGGCTGCTACTGAGAAATTCACATTTCTTACAAAAAAAGGGACTAGATGAAAGTAGAAAAAATCTTTCTTAAGCTAACAGCTGTAATTTATTCAGTTCGAATCTTGATCGAAGGTTCGAATCAAAATATTTTGTTCCATATATTTGTGATAAACACAAGTTCGTTGTCTCGCTAAAATCTTTGTTCTCAAATGGTATACAAAGAGAGATGCAAGGTGTTTCGCGGGGTAGGGTAGGAGGGACTGTTGCTGTCCGTGAGATTTTTAAGCTTATTTATTTAAGTGTAGGTTGCCGTTCCGTCGTGTGTGTGTGTGTTTTTTTTTTAATATCTTAATCTAAATAACTTATTACATATACTTAGTGTAACTTTTGCGAATTCACTCAAGTTGCACCACAATACATCAACCCTCCCGTGAACCTCATTCACCACGCGTATGGCTCTAGTGAGAGGAGTTCTCGCCAGTAGGTTGGTCCTGGCTGCAGGCACAGCGAGCAGGGGCGGGCGCTGCCGCCTCCACACGTACCGGTCGGGCACGTACAGCTGTAGGTGTCGCAGCACTCCCGGGTTATGCGCCACGCCACGTAGTAGTTTCACTACATACGCTACGAGCGAAAACTCCCGTCGTACTCTTAGGCCCGTATTACAGAACCTCACTCAACACTAAGCATTACTTAAAACTAGTTTCAACCAATCAAAAGGCTTTAAACGAGTTTTAAGTAATGCTTGAGTTTTGAGTGAGGTTCTGTAATACGGGCCTTAGAATGTTAAACCCTACCATACCCAGAATAAATAGTGTAGGGTACATCAATGGGTATAATGGATATTATATACCCCATACAGCTTGTAATACAAGTGTCTCGTGAACTTATTTTGGATACGTTCCAACATAACACTATATTTCGCCTGATGAGGAGCCCAAATGAATGCGCTATGTTCGAGGTGACTTCTGACTAATGCGTCATAAAGTACCCTTAGTGTCGTGATGTTGGCGAATCCTTGGGACTGAATTTACGACACATGATCCTACTCCCTGACCGTAAAATAAAACAACTGTTATTTCGCGACTTATGTTGTAATTCATAGTAAATACATTTTATAACGCGTTGTTTGCTGGGCATTGCTCGCCTATGCAGCGTTAGCTACGCATGCGTAGGTCTGTATCACCGAGTGCAGGTGCGGGACTTAATTAAATTAAAAGAGGACACACACACACACACACACTTTACTCATTCTGTTTTTAATCTCACGCCAATAAAGAAGCAGTCACCTTATAATAAAAATGCATCAATAAAACTAAAATATCGACCCATTTTTAATCCCATTTCCATTACATACGTCATTTCAGTTCAAAGATCAAAACTGAACGGATGATAACAGTCCCCATCCACCCTAGGTCGCCGGACGCAACGCACTTCGTATTTGGCAAGCTGCCATTTTGGAAAACCTCCAGATTTCGTTTATACGTCTCGACAACAGTTCAATACCGTCTATTTCTCTGTACGGACGTCGTTATAGTAATAACAAAAACAAACAAATAATAAAGCAATATTTATTGATTAACAATAGATTTTGAGGTTATAATTTGTAGTTTGACAGGTGACAGCGCGGGAAATCTCGCGCCTTTTTTTAGCGACACAAAGGTCATTGTGTTATTATTCCTCTGTGGATTTTATTTTCGTCGGCAGGTGGTGATAAAAAGGTAAGAATTTTTGGCTGTTTCTAGTGTAATATTGTAATTTTAGCTGTGTTGTAATATTACAGGTGGTATTTAAAATAAATCATTATTTTATTTGTGTCCGGTGAGCTTTCTAGTATTTGTGCTGTGAGCTTTTGTCTCTTTAGGGAATTACTAGATAATGATTATGAATGAATGAATAAAAAAACTGCTAGACTTGGTTTGGATATTTGGAACATTTGTACCTAAGCGTTCTTTTTACGTTTTCTGCAGAAATATTTTCATTGCTTTTTTTATATGAATGATGCAACCAATATCTTTTTGCAATATTTTCATATAAAAGTGTCCGTGGAGTTTCTTGCCCGTTCTTCTGCTTATGAATATACTACGCTTTGAAATGGGCAACTAGCTTCATATTTTCGACCCCTTGACAAATTATTCAAAAGTGCCTGTAATTGGTTTAATTGAAATAATTGCTTTGAGTTATATTATGATTTTTTTCCGTCTTATTGGTCACAGCAATTTCATTCACCGGGGAAGTTATATTATGAATCTATTTTCTCGTTTATTTTTGTCCTTTCAATATTGGCAGTTACTTTAGGGTTTAAATAGGCCGAATGATAAGTTGTTATTGCCAATACGAAATGCAAAATCCAAATGTAATTGACCTATCATTCAGTAGAGGTCAGTGTCTGTTTATGGTCATCAATTCTGTTAGGTGCTGCACAAGATGGCTTCTTGGCTGCGTTTTAACGTTTATCATTCCATCTGTAAACATGCATCAAAGGAAGGAAAAGATTAATTTAATTTACTAAGGAAAATTATTTTTAACAATAATAGTCGCACTGGTCCGTGGATGGGTGATCATCGTTACATACCGAGACTCCTCCGTGAATCGGAAAGCACATTAAGGTGTCCGGCAGTCATTCGTGGATCTTTGACAGTCGTTACGGGTATTTAGAAGCCTGAAAGTCTGACAACCAGTCTTACCATTGCAAGTATCGATGTATGTGGAGGTCAGATAGGCAAGCGCTCCATATGAAATTCTTGTATATTCAAATGCTTGCGGTTAGGCTGGAAGACGATCCCAATATAGTTGAATAAGTCTAGGCAGATACTGTCAGTTACAGTGCATTAGCCTTTATCATTCCCACTACTGGCACACAGGCCTCATTCTGTGAGAAGGAGTGGGCCGTAATCCACCACGCGGGCCCAGTGCGGTTGGGTAGATGTCACATGTCTTCGAATTTTTGGTTCCTCACGATGTTTTCCTTGACTGTTTTCTATCGCGTTAGTTACAAATGAGTTACGAAATCGGATGTTACCATTTGATGACGTCATATTTCTTGTTATACTTGGCAGAATTTGATTATACTTAATAATTTTATTATGCTTAATTGCAAACGGTTTGAATGAGAATAAATGCGTAGGTCGTGGCTCGTGTGTTTGTAAATATTTGTACTTAGTTTTGCCGTGAACTCTTTTAGAAAGTCGGATGTCTAAAATTAGAATGTTTTTCGGTATTTAACTAGCTGTGGTTTCACCCGCATAAATCTCGATCCCGAAGGAATATCGGGGTACAAAGTATCCTAACCCAAGTCATGGTCTAGTCATGTGTCAAATTCATCATCCAAATCCGTTAAGCCATTTTCGTGTGGAATCGTAACTAGCAAACAAATTCACTTTCGCATTTTCGATTTTACGTTCCTGCAAAAATACTTTTGTTAGAAGGTAAAAAAATCTTTTCTTTTTATAGCGTATCAAAAGTTCAAAACGGCATGGATGACCTCTGTCTGAGGACGGTAGATAATGGTGCCGATTCTCTTGTCACAAATGCCTCTAAACTAGACTATCACCAAAATTTTGTTTATTCCTGTCAACCGACGCTTTCCCATTCTGAAATAGACTAAGGTGACACAACTTACCAAACTATATTTTAGTTTGATAGCAATAGGGTGGCACTGAGTTTTTAATTTTATGAAAATGAAAATTTTTCTATTCTGAATTTGACGTTATTTACCAAAAAATTTGATTGTCTAACTAAATCCGACTATTTTTTATCGCGATTAAAAATGGTATGGAATACACTAAATTAATGTCATGAACTATAATTCACACCAACACCTCGACTTCAGGTGCAAAAACAGTACACCTACAGCTCTTTTCTTTTGCTTATATCTCTAAAATGGTGTGTCCTATCGCAAAAGTTATGAAAATTTCGACCCCCTTTTTGAAATCCCTAAACCAATTAAACTCAACATGTTGGCAAATTGAAAAATTCTATATAAAATACCATTAGCTCGCAGCGTCTCCTTCCAGCTAAATGGTTATACTTGGATTTGTGAAAAAATTCACAGCAGTAGTATACCTATATAACAAAGTTAAAAGAAAAGGAAAACTATCGGGTTAGCGAGTATAATCGACCAACTTAAATTTGCAGTTTGAAAAACATATTACAACAACTACAATGTTACGTTTGTTCTTGGGATAAATTCATCCCAACTACGGAAACCTTTATTGAGCGTGGTCCGAGTCCGACACGCACTTGGCCGGTTTTTCTCTTTTTTTTTGTGTTTTTGCAACTTGAATGGTGTCACTGTATCTTTTAAACCTAGGTAATTTGTGGAAACATAGTGTATTGTACAGACGCCAGCAGGTCAAATTTTCCCAATCAACTTTGAACCTTATACTTAAATGATAAAGTGGAAAATCTATTAAATAAATTTGACAGCTTGTAATAGGTTGATGTGCTGACGTCTGTAGAACTGTTAGATTGTTCAATTGTAAGATTAAAAAATAATAATCCCACTTCCAATAAAATTATTGTGTAATCTTAGATGTACATCGCCACATGCGACCTGCGCATCGGAGACGTGACGTGTCGCACAGATCCTGCATCGCGCAATTAGAGTTTACCGCGCGAACGACATTTATAAGACTATCCGACATCAACAGTTGGGCATGGCTGGAGGCTTTAAGTTAGTAGCTTAAGGCATCCACATGATAGTCCGGTTAAGCAGCTGCGACCTCAATCTGAGAGTCAACTGCGAGATGCGAAATCAAAAAAAAATCAAAAAATAAAAATGGCCAGTTTCCCGCCGGACATAACACCCGTCTGGTCGGAGGATCCTCCCTTTTCTATGGTGGATGAGTGAACTTTACACCCTGTTCCTCATACTACTAAATCATGTACATAATATAATGTGCAAGTGTATATTTTCCCTAACAAAATAAAAAAATAAGTAGGTACCTAAGTACTTATAAAAAAAGTTACTCCCACAGAGTAGTTTCCTGGCAGTGAAATACCAATGAAACGTGCTGAGTTACGTGTATACTTACAATATTGTAGATATTTTGTAAACTACTGGAAACAGTAAATTATTGAAAATAACTCAATTTCGCTGTTAGCACGAGCGGAAACAACACAAGTTCGAAATACTTTCTGAATATATTTTCGAACTTTGCTGGATTATTGAATCAAAATATTCTAGCAAATTCAAATAAATTATTGTATTTCTGTAAGTAGGTTTGTACCAAACACTTTTACACGTCAATTTTATTATTAAAACTGCCGACTGCTAACTTCGACTAATCTGAGAAGAAAGGCCAAACAAACCCAGAGGTCACAGTCTCTTTTAAAGTACAACCATAATCTTGGTCAGGTTCAGATAATGCAGTGAGGGCCATGTACATAGGAGTGGCTGGAGAGGCGCCACGGCGTCCTCATCTTCCGCCTGACGCAGGTCCTCACCGGACACGGTTGTTTCGGGAGGTTCCTGTTCCGGATGAGGCGGGAGGAAACGCCCGGGTATCATCATCACCTGAGGACACGGGGAGGTCTGCTGGGTGGAGCATCGCCGTATCTTCGTGGAGGCGATCGGTGGCGGTGAACTCTGGCGTCCGGCCCTGGTCCAGGCCATGGTACGGAGCGAGAGGGCATGGGAGGCTGTCACCTCCTTCTGCGAAGCAGTAATGCTCGCGAAGGAGGAGGCGGAACGCGTAAGGGAGAGGCAAGTTTCGCGCCCTCACGCCCCTAGCCGCCGCAGGAGACGCCCTGGGCGTCCCTGGGCCTGGAAGCGCAGGCCGATTCCCGGCCACCATAGGCGTGGGCTTGCGGTCGGTGAGCAATGGGTAGCTCGCTTCCGATAAGGACCAGGCCCGGGTCGACAGCGCGTTGTTTTCAACGCGCGCCTCAAAGAGATGTTAGCACAACTGCTGATGTTAGCTGTTTTGCTGGTGTGGCGGTCGCGGGAAACTCTGAAAGGGATACTGTAGCCCTTGGCAACGTACAGGCAACTGAAGGAACACGGGTGGGTTTTTGTCATTAAGAGTCTGACACGCCCAGAGCGGGAGAAGTTATTTGATAATTTCCCACCCATACAAAAAAAGGGCCATATATACATTAGTGTCCGAAATGGTATTTTGAGGAAAGAACCACACAGATTTGAGTGTGTCTGTTTAGTCAAGTGCAAGCATTTGTAAGTAATCAACTAGATAATAAATCAGTAGCTCAATTCAGAATTCAGTATATAGGATAAATACTTGTACATAAATTGTACAATTTCTCCTTATTTCAGTGACTGTTTTCAAGTAATTTTCAGATAATCCGTCAGTACTACCATGCTAATGAATTCCGACTTGGGTAAACCTACTCAAAATTTTAATTAATCAGTCTGTATTTATTAGTTAGAGCTTTCTGACTTTGAAGTATTTCCCTTAATGCAAAGACAATTTGAACTATAAAGGTCGGCGTCAGTAAAAGTGTACCGCATTATAGAGGCCTTTTTTTTTTTTTTTGGGTGGGAAATCATCAAATGACGTCGACCCGGGCCTGGTCCTTACCGGACGGCGAGCTACCCATTGCTCACCGTCCGCGCATTATAGAGGCCTGAGGAACAGGGTGTAAAGTTCACTCATCCTCTATAGAATAGGGAGGATCCTCCGACCAGACGGGTTTCGTGTCTGGAGGGCAACTGCCCGACGATTGATGTCGGGACGTTGTATATATGCAAATCGCGGTAAACTCTGCTAGCGCGATGCATGATTTTGCGTGAGTTCGCATGTGGTGATGTAGATGTCACCACAGCGTCACACTTGGCAATTGTATAATTTTGCTCTATTACGCTAGATGGCGTCACAGAGACATGGGTTTACAGTTTTTCTATGACTTTTCTTCTGATAGCCTCTCTATAGTATCTTAAATCTCATGAAGGTACCATTCCGTAGACGACCGCAGGCGGCAGCAGCAGGCGACATGTCGCCACGAGACGTCTAATTTCTATGAATTTCTATGAATTACCTTCCGTAGGTAGCGACAAGTCGGTTTCATAGAAATACATAGAAACCAGCCGTGTCGATACGGAATGGTACATATATGGTGGAAGTAGGGATTTCCACCAAAGTCAATAAAATGATTTCTTACAAAAAATCTCTTCAAGTTCCGCGCTTATTTATGTTTATATATCTCTGCTCCACATAAACAAGGCCCAAGAAAGTACATATTAGAAAGATATTCTGGCACTTTCCGCTTATATGCACAAAATGCGCATTTAACGGGGTCATTGCCGAGGCCAGAGATCTTAAACGCGCTTTAAATAGCAACCATCTTGTTTATTTTGCCGCCATTTGGTGCGACGGCTTTATGGGTACTTCTTTAGTTTAATACGTATAAAATTGTCACTTGTTTTTAACGATATTGAAATATTTTGGCGTTATTTTATGTTGTTGTATTTTTTGGGTGAAAAAGAGGTAAGTAATTAATTTGAATCTTTCCGCTTTGATTTCAGCACACGACGTTTGAGTGACCCCAAGTTTCTAAGTGACAGATATAGTTGTTTTTGTAATCAAATCTTATCAAATTATAACGATGGGTTGATAGATATCGTATCTATAAACAAACAAAATAACGACAAGCTGAAGTAGTTTAAAAATTTGACACGAGATATGACAATAGATAATTTTAGAAACCGGTAGTAAATAATCAATCGAATCAATCAGTTGTTGATTTAATAATTCTCACAATGAGAATTTCATTCAATCCATCACTCATCTCATTAAACGACTTACTACAAATGCACCTAATCACAATTGATTAAAATCAAACAATAAATCACGTACGACAGTCTCAATGAAATAAAATCAATCGAATAAAATAAATTAATTCTTTGACGTGTGAACGCACTAGCAAGGTCACGTCGTGCGGTGCAGCTGTCAAACGCAAGCGGTTGCCATAGTAACGCGCGCGTGATTGGCAGAGACATTAGACAGACGACGTCGGCGATAACCTTGCGTTGTCGTCTAATAAAATTATTGTCGTACGTCATAATGTAGGTAATTTAAGCGCGACTTTTATTGCTGTGGGGTTGTTTATTTGTTTATTATGTACTTACTATACATTTATAAGTATTAAGACGCCTCTATGGCACCGTCTCAAATATACTCTACACTTCGGATTCATGAAAATAATATCGTCTCTACTATGATGTTGCAAAATAACGTTTGAAAACATCTCTGAGACTTTACTGAGCAAAATCCAGACTCCATACTAATACCTACCAAAAATACTAAAGTAACACTGTCTGTCCGTTAACTTTTGTCGTCCAAACCACTAAACCAATCGTTATGAAATTTGACGCAACAACTTTAGTATTCAATATTTTCATTCTTCACATTACTGAAGTCTTGCTTAATAAGTCACTGGACGAAGAATGATAGCTTTTCAGTTAGAATTTTTTCCGATATGGCCGGAAATTGGAACTGTGCCCGGTAAATGCTAATAGACCCGTTTCATATGAATCCGGGATCCTGATATCAGCCATTGGTGTATAGGAGTGTTGGAAAGTGCATCTGTGCCGTATAGATTTAATTAAGAAAATCACTGTGTCATGGGCTTTAATAAACATCTATTGTATTTTTATATGACTGTACTCCTCAGCTCATGCACACCTACCCGCATTAGCGCATAAGATGTCGTGCACTTAGTTCAATTATTTTCTACAATTACCCTTTTTACTAAAACTGTTACGAAATTCTAATGTCATTCTTGTTATTGACTTATTGTACCATCCCACTACGCAAATCGGCCTCATGTATTTTTAAGTTATAATATTGTATTTTCTCTGTAAGTGATTGTAAATCTTTTGAGAAAATAAATGTCTAAAACCGTAAAACCGTAGATTTATCTAATATAGAAACTTAAGAAAATGAGACAGTTAATTTCAAGGAAAATGTCGTGTGGCACGAGTGGAGGTTCCATGGACATATACAAGAATGTGTTTATAGAGGCAACGAGCTCATTTTCTTAAGAGAATCTCGGTCCAAAATATGTGAGGATTCTGGCATAGAAGTGGCCATTTTGGGAAGGGGAATCCTTAAAGAATAGACATATGCATCAACAATCTAAAATCCGATTTCAGTCAGAAATCGAATCGTATCGATAATCCGAACTAGACAAACCGATTTCGCAAAACCACGGCAAGAGTACCTAGATTTTGTTTGGATAGTTTTGATCGATGCACTTACTTCCGAATACTTGCACTGACAGGACAGGTCCACTCATATCTGTGTGGTCCTTTTCTCAAAATGCCATTTTATACTAATCTATGTGGACCAAGATTATGTCTGGGCTTTAAAATAAAAGAGACTTCTTCTCAGAGTAGTCAGATAGGAAACGCCGAACTCATCTAGCTAATTTTTATTTTATTTTTTAAGATGACGTGTAAAAATTATTCCAATATCCTATTTACAGAATAAACAATTTCATTTCATTTCAATAATAGTACTGGAGACGATCGAAACTGCAAGCCGGAGTCTATATTGAAATAGATTTCAAAAACTGAAATCGAATATTAAACCATTTCCGTAAATATCTAAAAAACGCCCATGCCATGTCTATTAAAGAATCATGTTACCTACTTTAACTAGCTTTACTCACCATAGTGACAAAAAATAATATTGTACAGTCTGAAATTAATTGTAGTTCATTCTCTATCTACGATTGCTCCCCACGTCAATTTGCCGTGATAAAGCTATGTCATGAAACTGTCAAAAAATGACAGTTGTTATTTGAATATATGGATAATCGTCAAATTGGTTAACAATTTATTTTCCCCGAGTTTACATAGGTAACTGCATGCACTCGGTTCTACTTTCTTGTTGACGCTATCTATCTGTTTTATTGTATACGGACAAATTAATGACAGAGACTTAGTTTATTGCTAGTTCAATTACAATAAGTAAGTAGGTACTAATAAACACTTTTGACTCCACCCAGTGTTCATAGAGCTCATACGCCATACATATTGCAAGTGAACTCGATATTGGCATCTCATAATGCGACTAGAGTGGGCCTTCCAGGAGGGCTCCCGGCAACGAAGGTGTTAAGGGGGATGCCGGCGAAATTCAAATGTTCTTACGTTTTTTGCAATTAGCACTTAGTGAGGTGTAGTTTGATTGTAAATGGTTGTAAATGTGTGTGTGTGAGCGTGTATGCACAGACCGGAGGGGTAGTTTAGGCATGCTTCACTGTATTTTTCGCAGCGATATGTCTTGGTTTTTTAATTGATCTAAATTTGATTCGCGAATATGACACTTACGCCTTAACACTTTCCACCACAGATCTTTCCATTTTTCATAGAACTCATATTTACGCCATGCCGCCATACATATTGGAAGTGAACCCTCCGGGAGGGTTGCCGGCATTACGTTTGCGCTAAAGTTAACCATCTCGGATGGTCCACGGCATTAGGTTTAAAACCGTGTTATAAAACACTGTAAAACGATGTAAAATAGTGTTTTCAGGGGGTCTTGTAATATTCACTAAATATTTATAACCGTGAACAAAAAAAAATCCTAATGCTTGGATTTTAAAACCAACGCTTACACCAATAAATCTTGTTAAAATATACATTAGTTTTTATTTTCACGGTTTATAATTCTGTATTCGATAAGAAAAACCTTCATTTAAAATGAGCCCTCCGCAAGGGCTCCCGGTATCCCATATGCGACTAGTTGAACCCTCTAGGAGGGCTCGGCACTGAACGAGTTAAAGCTTTTCTTGTTTGCTTACCTAACTTGGAGCGGCTCGGCTGGTTAAACATCAAAAGCAAATTACAAGCATATCAAGATTTATATCATACTCTTCTCGGGTATTCAAACGTGATATCAAGAATTTTTCACCAATTTCATTCTGTAATATAAGAAGGTACAACAGTCGCTTGGCTAATACGATTGTGATCATGTCCAAACAATTTATTAGCGATTCAAAATGTCATTGGATAACTGACAAAAATTATCAATTTCGTAACTTTTCGCGTCGTAAACGTACCTACCCTAGGTTCAAATAAAAAGCGACTTTTGTTACGACACAATAAAGTGCAATTCAGGTCGCACAACGTTAATAACCTAAAGTTATATTCACCTAACTTTTTTTTGTTGGTTGAATACGAGGCTTTTGGCTTCTTTTGTATTTTTGTATTATTTGTTTTTCTTGTCTTTTAATGTGCGTTTTGTTTGTGCAGAATAAACATATTTTCTTTCTTTTCTTTTTCTTCCTAGAAGTTGCCTCTCATTCAATCGCGTAACTCTTAGATCTGACTACGTTACACTTACTGAATTGGGAACCATCTATATCTGCATTTAGGATGCTGGTTGGGCTGCCCCGTTTCTGTAGCGCGTCAGGGATGTTCGCGGATGCGTATGTAGATTGCTTTCACGGAACAATGCGTAAAAGGTGCGCTTCTCTGGTGCGCAGGGTGTGGGGCAGCTCCAACAGTTTCTTAAGCATGGTTGCTAGTCGCCTGGACTGTGTATACGTGGGTCACTGTTGTGCCGTCTCTCATGGGATGTCGCGACAGTGACCAACCGTGCATTGTTCGTGAATGTTTTCTTTTTTTTTGTGTAGTGTCTGTGATTACTAACATAGTCGTAAGTTTTACTAACAACCCTTGTTGAGTCTTGGTAACTTTAATAAAGAAAAATTCTATTCTATTCTATTCTATATACATCTGTGATTTAACGTAAATTCGAACGATCTTTGAACCGAATACAACTTTCCTACAGCGCTTTAGTATTCTTTTTTACGACAAACACAATAAGGTATAACCTATCATCATTCTACTGCCTCATCTCAATTTATAACTGGTCGGCGCAACATGTCTTTGTCTTCCACACTTCTCTATCAGTCGTCATCTCCGTTGTCACCCCCTTTCTAGCCATATCATCTTTCACACAGTCCATCCATCGTTTCTTTGGTCTTGTCCTCCTCTTATAGCCTCTTGTATATATATTCATATTAAAACTTTCCTCATGATATATTCCACCAATTAGTATAACTCATAGCCTCATGGGTTATGAATAAAATCTTAAAACTGAGTAAAAATTATGAGCGAAACGAGTATATTCAATTTTAAAAGGGTAGGTAAGTCTACTCCGTGCGTTCGTGCTATGGCCTCAGAACTGTTGCTAATTGATACATATTCTAATTCATTGCCAAATGAAACATATAGATATGTACAGAATCTTTCATTCACAAAACAAAAGAGTGTTCAATTCAATTCAATACAACACACACCCACACACACATTTACATAACACACAACACACGTGCAAACGTTTACGTAACATAACATCACGCATTAGGCAGAGGTACACCCACAGTTCTCTAGCTATGCGTAAGTTCCATGTAATAGAGGGCGAGCCTATTGCCATCAACCGGGAGCGAACTCAGACCTCGAATGTTATGATTTCATGAAATAGTAATTCAATACTGTAATTCTTTTATTAATATATGTTAAGTTAAACAAAACTAACTATACAAATAAGAAAATACAATTAAAGGCAGAGCTCATTGGGCATCAAAAAATTCGTCCGCATCGCTGTCAGCGGGAAAAGTGCCCATAAGGCTGGCAGCATTACCACGTTAGATGGCAATACTGGTTCTTTGTCCTAAGAATTGGCCAGCCATCTGGTAACGTGAAGAGTTGACCAACCGCTTAGCGATGTCCCGAAAAATTCGATGAGCACTCGGACCCCACGGCCCTAGTGTTTCAACCCCAAACGGCTCAAAAATATAACTGCCTTTAAGGTTGTTATATTTGCACCGTTTGAGGTTTTCTGCACCTGCAGCAGCCGCCCCGGCACAGCCCGCCGTGCTAGGAAGATGGGATGGCGCAAGGGTGTCGACACAGGTTGCATGCCACACCAAAGGCCTACCCAACTTCCAAGACATTAAGGTCATTCCGTCTGGCCTCTTCCCATTGTCGCGTGCCAAAGCCATTGGGTTCTAAGACAGCTGGCACCCCGGCGGTGACAAGAGCCCGACGGATAATGTCATGATACTGTAATTTGACCTTAGAGAGTTGTGTTGATGATTCTAATGATTATAATTCTGAAAATCTATTTTTGTTACGGTCGCTAATCATAATTTAATCAACAAATAATCGGCCACTGACCTGCAAATTCCAAAAAACGTAGCTAAATTTTCGGATTAATAGTATCATTCTGTTGTAATAAGTAGTCATTCTGTTGCACTCACTCACCTACGCTACACCCTACACACCCCATTCAATCAATACAATACACTCGCATACACTCACTGTTTCCAACACACACTCACTGTTTCCTTTTTGTTGTTGTTATACATATAGCCCTATGCAAACTTTATGGCAGCTCCGAACACGAGGCGTGTAGCTAATTAGTAACAAATATATGTGACCGCGGGGGTGAGGGGTTGGGTACTGCGCAGCAAGTAGCCCACTTCAAAACCGCCATATAGTAGCTACCTCACTGTACCTCAGACCAAATAAAAAACCAAAACAGAGTGCCGCGAATAATACAGTGGAGCATGCCAAAACTACACCTCTGCTCTGTGCATTCACGCTCACACGCACACATTTACAACCATTTACAATCAAACTACACCTCACTAAGTGCACACATGTGTGAAACCGGCCTCACGTCACTGATCTCTGACTTGGTTTTTTATTTGGTCTGAGTACTGTACCTACCTACTGTTAATTGCCAACTTTTTAAATTAAATCTTAAAACCTTGAAAGTTCAAAGACTTTTCCTAGAAACTCCACCCAAAAAAGTATTACCTCAACCGATATTTTTTTCAACCATCAAGAAAGCTCAATGTCCATAATCCTAAAATAACATGTTGAATAAAAAAATAAAGTACAAACAGACATTTGTACGCATTTTCCCAGTTGGAACTATCCCAAATTGACTACCAAAACTAGGGTTGCGAACTCTAGATACTATATAATATAGTATCCTGTAATAATAGAGGCCTAAATAGACCAGTGATAGCCTAGTGGTGGGACCGTCAGACTGCCAAGTCATAGGTCTCGAGGTTATAGGTCACCTCTGACTTTTTGGATTCATGTGCGTATTGTAAGTATAATTATCACTTACTTAAAAGACAGTGACGGAAAACATCGTGAGGCCAAGTCAGAGGCCCATGGGTGGCTTTAAAACTATGACACCAGGTTAGTCACTAAGCACACGAAAAGAAGAAGAAGCCAAAATACTACATTAAAAAAATATAGTACCTAGACGAAACTATTAAATATTATTTTCACCAAAACAAACCTGCGAGATGATCGCAATAGGGCCAGTATTAATCTAATAGAAGTTGAATGGTATTTTATAACTCTAATTTAGAGTGTAATAAAGATTAATAGTTAGGAGATTTTTTAAATAAATTAAGTAACCGTTATTATAGGCTCAAACTAGCAAAAAACATATATTAAAAAAAAAAAATTTTTTGAAACAGCTACCTACCTTTTTTTTTTGAGCTTTGTACTACTTTTTTTTTACAGTAATGTGCGTTCCTCTGGGTCCAGAGAATATCAACCTTTTGAGACGGAAGATTCAAATGTATATTTTTCAGACAATGGCTTCGAAAATACTATATTTGCAATAAAAAAAAGTGACAACCATAAACAAAGCCGAATAACGGTGACACTTCAAATCTCCAAATTCTGGTACGTTTCAAAGGGAAGGACGGGTCAAGTTAAACTGGTTGTAATGTAGGCCATTGACACTCATTGGTAGTTGTGTTTTCCGGATAGTAGATGGCGCCACGAGAGGGTTTTGTGTTTACAAACAAGCTTATTATGCGCACTATATGTTATTTTTGTCTTTAACCCACGCAAAATAAGTGCAACGCAGATTGAACATAAAATGAGGTTTTTATGGTTTGTTTTTCCTTGTGGTTGGTTACGAAAATAATTGTTTCTCAATTTCTTTTTCATAATATTAAAAGAAAGAGGAAAATGCCTTTGCGCTTCCTAGGCAGTCGCTTCTTGCAAAATACTGGTATTCAGCTGTGCATGCGGTTACACTGGAAGCCGACTCTGTCCCCAACAAAGGTCGGAAAAGACAAGTCATAATGGTTTTACACCGAAAAAAAAACTGATTACGACGGATATTAGAACAAGCTAGAAGCGAGATCCTATAAAGTAGTTCACGATTCAGATTCCATTATTTTATGTGTTTTAGGAATAACTATCTCCACACTCAAAGTTCCGTTTTTTACATACTTACCTAGAGCTAGTATTTTCAGAAGAAAATATGAAATCAACCAAAACAGTAGTATGAGCTTCATATTCGTGTTAGTATGAGCTTCATGTGGAGTGGAAA
This sequence comes from Xanthia togata, assembly GCA_963853775.1. Taxonomy (NCBI): domain Eukaryota; kingdom Metazoa; phylum Arthropoda; class Insecta; order Lepidoptera; family Noctuidae; genus Xanthia; species Xanthia togata. The sequence continues at coordinate 2,788,841 of OY970817.1, read as the reverse complement.
TACTCGTAATATCAATAGGAAAGGGAACCGAGGCCTTATAGCAACAACTATTGGCTGTAAGGGCTCGGTTACCTTTGCTTGACCAAGTAAATTAAAACGAAGTTTCCAGGAAACAGTGTGCCTAACAAACATCCGAAGATTCATATAAAACCTCGAATTCAATAAGAAAGCGTTCTATTTATTTTTAGCCCACAAATACTCAATTATACAGCTTCTTTCCTAAGTGCAAAAGCATAATTAATTTCAATTTGTTGTGAAAGACTTCGAGGAAATTCCCTGACGCGAAATTGGCGCGAAAACTACGCCTTTTCCCTCGTTTTTGGATTGCGGCCATCTTTGCTTTTCCTTATAACTGACGACAACGTATTCCACCAGACAGCCTGGTTGGAGATTTATAATAAATCGGGTAATGGGTTTTACTGAGACATGATTTATCCTAATTTATTGCTGTAGGGACATTTTAAGATGTACAAAGATGCGTGTTCAGACATAATTACTTCCTTTCATCTGGATTATAAAAACAAGTGAATATATGAAGCATAGCCAGGGTCAAAATCACAAATGTTTCATACGTTTTTCAGTAGTAGGTACATAACATGAAATGAAATTAGTTGAACCGTAATTCTCAAATTAGAGGTTCTCTTATAAATTCCAGGATTATGTATGTAGATAAATAGGTATCATGAATAGCGAGATTCGCTGAGTGAGACTGATAATAAATCAGGACTCACGAGAAAAGTAGGAGGTAAAAACCTTCCTGAAACCAAGAATCCGTCTCAAATCTATCGCCAAAATAAAATCCTAATACCTGACCACGTTTAGAAACATTATTTCATCAATAAACTCCTGCGTAATACTCAACCCAAACATTCCCGACCTTGTTGTTCTCGCGAAAAACACAATATTTTTCCACAACGCAATGCCTTTGAAATTAATTATGATTTTTCTGCGTTTTTGGATCAAGAGTGCGCGTAAGCATGATTGAGGTCGACGCTCGTGGCAGATTGCCCGTAATATTCTGTTTTTGTGTACGTTTCGATTGGGATCTATGCGTTACCTTGTGTTTATTTTGGCTAAATTATGTTACGGTAGGTGTAATCAATTAAAACAAACTTTGGGAAATTGTGCAGTATTCCAGGAGCTGTTATGTTGAATTAGTTGCCTCATGTGATGGTTTGGTCATATAGAGAGGACGAATGAAAGGCGACTAAGAAAGCTATTTTACAAGGCAGATGTGAGTGGAAACACCGAGAGGGGATGCCCTGGAAGGACATAAAGTGACCTTAGTGCGTCGATCGCAAAAATAACTCATAAAATACATATTCTTTAAATTTGTTTGGCCTAAAATTCAAGATGGATGGTGGGCCATTGCCTGTGGAGTGACGCCGCATACGCACTGGAGATCTGAGCCGTCCAGAACCCCACCGGTCTTTGGAGATGTGAGGCTCTCTGATAGTCCAATAAAGGAATCAGGAGGTTTCAGCAGCTCTTGCCAAAGGTCACATCTTGCCGTTGAGGGATTCCGTTTCCGTGACCATATTACTCAATACATTTATTACTTCCACATGTGAACTTAAGTGGTAGGTTTTACAAAAATATGATCATTGTGGACCCTGTCGGGCACAGCAAAGTAGGAGAGAGGAAGAGGGCTTTTTGTTTTGACTACTTAGTTGTTATTATTCTATTAATCTATTGTAATTAATATACAAACTAAAATATAGCGTCGAAAAATTCATCCGCATCGCTGTCGACTGGTAGTGTGCCCAAGAGACAACGTAAAGGTATATTGGTGATGCTCTTCAGAAAGGTAAGGTGCGTGTTACTCGCAACCGTGTAAACGAAGCAAAAGGAGTAGTTATGTAAGGATCGTAGCAGGTGGCGTTACGTAGTTTATGGGTAGGTAGTAAACGTGATTTTATGTATGTACCATAAGTTACGAATTGTGTAGGTAATTGATGCAAACAAACCTTCGGGAATAGAACGTAGTTTGAGCGCTGTAATGTTGAATTAATAGCTACACGTGAATTGTGTTTGAGTTACCTGTGTTGTTTTAGAACGTGGCAGCTATTGTAGTTCGATTCAAAGTTAATGGCGGCTCGGAAGTTAGCTGCTCGCTGCGCAGTACCGCACCCCTCACCCCCGCTGATCCATGAATTTGTTACTGCGCAGCGACTCGCCTCATGTTCCGAGCCGCCATTAAGTTTGAATCGGGCTGTATCTGAGGATTGGTTTTTATTTGGATATCTAGTATCATCTAGGCTTGGAGATAATGCTTTAAATTCTAAAACAATTAAACTACCTATAGTAGTTTAATAGTTATCACTCCACAAAATGAAAAGCTCTCCACAAACGATGTATAGGGTTTAAAAGAGGTACCACAGGAAAACCGTTCTAAAGATTTCAATAATACGTTTATAGTCCTTTTCTTTATTTATTAGAAAGTGTGTTTTATTAATATGACGTGGGATGTGTGATCCCAACAAGACTAAAATAATAGTAGTAAAATACATGGACCACGGTCTTCCTATATACATATAAGAACAAGATAATAAATGCTTCGTGCAGACTACCGCGACGCGATCACGCAACACTGGTTATTGTTATACCGTGAAGTTTTCTTAGAAATTGTATTTTAGTCGCGTCGCGTTAGTCTGCACGAGGTTTTATTGAAATCTTTAGAGCGCGACCTTTCATTTGGTGTACCAAGTAAGTACCCAAGGGGAGTACTTATATCTTCTCTATTTAATTCTATTCTTCAATCGCAATCACGTTTGTTGAAAATATGTCTTTTATAATAAATAAAAACTAGATAGAAAATCAAGGTAGAAATTCAAATAGCCTCCACATTAGGATTCCCTGTGTCGTGGAGACTAATCTCCCTCGTCTTACAACTTTATAACATTTGCATGAACTCTTCGCAGCTTTTGAGAACTTCATCATCATTCTATAACATTCTACTGCTGGAACTGCCTCACCAATTGCTCGTCATTATGGTGGATCCCGCGAAATTCATTTTCTTTTAAGTTTTTGTACAATGTGCAGGTCAGTGTTTTAGAGAAATGCGTCTATGATTCTAATGATTATAATTCTACGGTCGCCAATCATAATTTGATTAAGATACAACCTGACACTGACCCAAAGAGTTTGTTGATGTTCTGACCATAACTACAGAAGCCGCTGTTTCCTGCTAAAAACGAAAAACTAACTAACTAACAAATTACTTTTTTCTTTTTCCATCTCAATTCCCAGTAAACAGTCTTTTAAAATTACGATGACAGTAAATAAGTATCTAATTTTTTGTCCGTGAACTCATTTGTGTATAATGTTTGTTGCCAAATCGCCAAAAGATTATAGGTATGGTTTCCGTTTGTTTGTCTGAGATCACTGGTGAAACCAACTTGGCATTAGTCTGAACCGTAAAAAGAATGGATAGCAGCTGTAGGTAATGTTAATTTTCTCAAACGGTACCTACTTTTAAAGCCGAGCATTATTTTGACAACCTTCTCGATATATACTCGTAAATCAAAAATGCCTACTATGAAACCTCATAATTATATATATTATCTCGTGTAGTAAAATAAAAAATGCAACGAGCTTTTTACTTCGACACATGGCAACCAAGGAGATAACTTATTAAATATTTTATTTAAATTATATAAAATATTTAATAATTTAATTTCGAGTTGGCTTTCAAATAGAGCGGTTTAGTTTTTTTTTTTTTTTTTTTTTTTTTTTTTTTTTTTTTTATGGGTGGGAAATCATCAAATGACTCCTCCCGCTCTGGGTGGAGCGGGAGGGCGTGTCAGACTCTTACTGACTAAAACCCACCCGTGCTCCTTCTCTTGCCTGTGCAATGCCAGGGGGCCACGGTATCCACCCGGTCCCAGCGCTCCCTGGACAGTCAGAAACAGTACCATCATGCTGACTGGCTGATATTTTTATCATCACGAGGCAAGACACGATTAAAAGCAAAATGCTTGCATAATTATTAAATACTTTAATGATGATGGACGGAGAGGGAGAGAAAAACCAAAGAAAATATGGAAAGAATTTGTGAGGGATTATATGAAAGAAAATGGAGTGAATGATAGTGTGATGGTTGACAGGTGAGAATGGAAGAACAAAATCTGTTGGGATGGAACAAGGGCAGGAACATGATCATGATGATGCTTAGTTGTAAAGGTAATAATAATTTCAATTGATGCAGCAAAAGTCAATGCACTGTTAGTATCCATTCTAATATACAAATCTCACCACGTGCTAAAACACACGCCGCTAACTGCTGTTATCATTTGGAATGCTGCCCAGCCTAAGAGTAAGGACGAGCCTGATGACGTAGCACACAAAGAAAGCTCTAATGATACGATGACATGTGTTACAGACACATGACAAGGTTATCATCTTAATTTAGAAATATAAACAAAGAGAAAATCACGGAGGGAAATCCCTGTTGCAGTTGAAAATAGGCGACGGTTTCGCCAAAATGTTACATTTCTTATCATCTTATCCTCATCTTTCTCTTTGCTTCTAACCAAGCATTCATTGCTTGGTTGGAGCATGGATCATTTTACCCGACTGCCCCAGAAGGAGGATAATGTTTTTCGAGTCTATATCTTTTGCACGGTCTGTAGTCTAAACGGCTTGATGGATTTTAAGCCATGTGAGTCGACCGTGACGTCGTCGACCAATTGGTCACATTGGGGCTTGACTGGGGCTACTAAACCGAAAACCGAGTGCTACTTGCAAGTTGCTCGCAGAAATGTTTTCATGATTTTCTAACCATCCGTGTTTCGCAATATCCCTAGGGTTTTCGCGAATATTCGATTCATCAAATCATCCTACGAAATATATATATATTTTATGGTTTATTAGAAATAACCGGGTTCCTACTAATCAATTCCAATCTAGCCTTTAAGACTAATAAGCAATTTTAATCTAACAATTTTTGTTACGTGATAATTATTTAAAACTTAGAATAGCATGTATTGCATTTTACACAAGTCCGTTTCACTTTCTTAGTCAGATATAGTAATAAAAACACTGTTCATGTATTAAATGTGTGTCATTGTCACTATTATTTCTACATTTTTTACACCCACATTAACTCGAAAGGGTTTTGTTCGTTTTAGTCGTTGCACTATGTTTGCGTTGTCTAACAGTTGAATTGCTTCGACGTTCACATGTCAGTGGAGTCTGTGTTCGTGGGACTCCGCATTTTGGAATGTCTGTATCATTTTGATGTTGGTCAGTTTAGTACAGCCCCACATTTGGATCCCATACGTCCATATTGGCATGAGAATATGCTTATATAATAACATTTTGTTATGTATAGATAAGCAGGAATTCTGTCCAATCAACCAATACATGTTTTTGAAACGCATGTCTAGTTCTTGTCTTTTCTTTTTGACGTGCGCTTTCCAGCGCAGTTTCGCGTTATGCCAAGATATTTGGCTGTGTTTGCGTATGGCACTTGTTGGTCATTTTTGTCACAATTCTTTTTGGTGAAATCAATGTGAAGTGACTTTGATTCATTTAATTTAATTTTCCATTTTTGTGCACAGTCATGAACTTTATTTACAGCTATTTGCACCTTTTTTACTGCTTCCTTGTGGCATGACCTTATAGCCATAATGGCAGTGTCGTTAGCAAAGGTTGCAATTGTATTATTTTCCAGCTCTGGTATATCATACGTGTACAACAGGTAGAGGACTGGACCCAGCACACCACCTTAAGGAACGCCAGCTCTAATAATTTTCAACTCAGATTAGGCATCCTCGTGCCTTACTCGAAACATTCTATCAGTAATGTATGATTCCAAAATATTGACAAAATCATTGGGCAGCCTTAGTCTTAGCTTGTATATCAAACCCTTATGCCAAACTCTATAAAAAGCTTGTGCCACATCTAAAAATACGGTGGAGCAGACTTTTATCTTCAAGAGTTCTCTCAATGAGGTGGGTAATTCTATGTACTTGGTTTACTGTGGAGTGCTTATCTCTGAATCCAAACTGATGGTCAGTGATCAGGTTTCTCTTGTATATAATAGGTTTTAGGCGTTTTAGGAACAATTTTCTATACAACTTTGATAGTATAGGCAACAGGGAAATGGGTCTGTAACTCTGTATGATGATGCTTCGTGAGGTGGTTTTCCTGGCTTTGCAATCATAATCACTTCAGCAACTTTCCACGGCTCAGGTACATGCTCTAACACAGAATGCAGCGTTGATGAGTCTGGTAAGTTTGACGATGGCTTTACGCGGGAGGTGTTTCAGGGTTTCTCCCATAATAAGGTCAAATCCTGGGGATTTTTTCAGGGTCACAAGTTTAATCTTGCAGAATATTAGCAAACTGTAGGTTGTCTACAGAGCCGTTATTTGACGAGAGTATTGCGTTATGGTCGCTGGTTAACTGACGTAGGTTAGTATTAAAAGTCTCATCTTGAAAGGCTTATACGTATATTTCTCTTTAATATTTTCGTAAAATTATTTAATAAAGTTTTATCTTGCGGGAATCTTGTTTGATGCTATCTTTTTCTTTGAGTCTTTTTTTCAGACAGTAGGTCTATTATCTCCTTTGGACATGTATTCCAAAATATATAATATTTTTTATTTTGTATATGCAAATACAAAAAAAAAAATTGACGATGATTTTTTTAAATTTAAAAAATTATAACAGTATTGGTATCAAATAAAAGCTAGCAATGAGTCAATTCCAATTAAACGTTATATTATAACATATTTATGCTACCATTTCGACACTAACAAAAGAAATTGTCTGTTTAAAAAAAGGACAGCCAACTATTTCTTTAATAATTTGACTAAAAAGCTTGAAATAAAGCAAATTATATTTGTTTGTCGCCTCGCCTGCGAAAAACAAAGTTCAATAGATTATGCTTGTTTTCTCTCTTTCCAAATTTTTTTTCTGTCGGTTCTTTTGTTTTTTTTTTTAATAATTTGCTTTATAAAGTACAATTTGATGCTGCCTAAACTGAATGATCAATGTTTCCCCATGACTACTAGATCATTCTTCGTGAACGGGAATCCACTGGCTGCACATCGAACGGTCCTGTGCTGTGGGCACAGGACCGTTCGATGTGATGACGCTTTGAGGAGGCCTATGTTCAGCAATGGCAGTATTCTGGCTGAAAGGAGGATTATCATCATCATCTGCAAAGCCTTTTCCCAACTATGTTTGGGTCAGCTTCCAGTCTAAGGCGATTATCACACTGCACCGCGCTCCGTCACTTAGCGTGGGGCGGCTTCACGCGGGACCGCGTTCCGCGCGTAGGTATATTTTAATGTTAAATGTGCCGCCTCGTGCTACGCGACGGAGCGCAGTGCAGTTTGATAATCGCCGAATCGAATGCAGCAGTATTTCAATATACCTACCATTTTTTTCAATATACCAATTTACTGCAAATGATGATGAACGCTAGTTATGTACCTATAGTGTAGTCTCAATAAGCAAAGCTATGAATGACGGAGTCTTGACGGTTCAATACCAGTCTTAAGTTAAAGGATCTGTATTTAACTATCATCTAGTAATACCAGACCAGAAATCCCCAATTACTCAACAACTATGGAACCGAGCTCCTTGGTGCGTTTTGTCTTTTACTTCCATACAGACATATAGAAGAAAAACTAACCATCATTTCAATTTGTTACACCACCGTAGAACTCGTGAGCCTAAATCTCCATTGTAACAATAAAAGAAAAGCCTAGTGGGCGAAGCCAGGATGTGGATAATGATAATCATGAAATCTCCATTAGCAATTTTTTTTCCTAACTAACCGAAAACAATGAAAACTCGACTCCATACGCAGTTTTCGCCTCCCAAAAACAATACATTACGATGTTGGCATCAACACCTCATTTATTAACCACCTTGTTGTCTCAAGTACGTGCCTATAGCCACGAGTCGGCCATCTACGTAATATATAACATCTATTTATGATTATTTTGTTTTGACAAACATGTGATTGGAGTGCCATTAAGAGAAATTGGAAGTCAGTTGTTGTTTGTATTTCGAGGAGAGAGTACGTTTCTTAGTCGGTGCTTAGAAAGTGAAATTATTTAATGAACTCTGCCAAGTGATGGTTTTAGGACTGCAGTGGTGTGACATTCATTTCTTGCAGTTGGAATTTGTACTCTCTTAGATAGTGTTGTGTTCAGAAAAGTATTGAAAGTGGTTTTGGTTAAATTACTTGAAGGAAGTGTTAGGAATTTGTGGTTGAAAATAAAGTGCGGTAGCTTTCGAGGAGTCAAGATGCCGCCTACATTCATAAGTTAGTAGTTTATACTTACTTAGAGGGAATGCCTGTATACTATGCATAGGTAATCTGTGGTTTCTGCGAAAGAACAAGACACTTCTATATGCGTATTTGCTGTAAATAGCCATTAAAGAGATCATTTATTAGGAGGATATGCAGCAGTATCCTTTTATGCTTTGATAACAAAAGTGTGATCAATATCATCTTCATTCAACAACATAATTTTATATTGGGTGTTGTTGATGTCCTAGTGAAGATCGTAGAAATCAGCTGAATGCGGGAAGCAAGTGATCGGCCGATGTGGTGATGCTTTGGGAGGCATGCCCAGCTAGCACGTATTTCAGCTGTTCAGCAGATTCATTTACTTAATAAACTTACAGACATCAGTGATTTAGTTAATTTAGCACTTGAGATGTAACAGCGGATTTGAACAGTCTATTTATGTGAAATGATGTTTGTTCCAGTGACAATGCCTTCGGAGGTGGCGCTAGGCAAGTCGATGCAGCGGGAGCTGGCAGACTCCATCATTAGGATGGTGCCGCTAGATGAGATCCGGATACTGCTCGCTTGTGGTGCTAAGGTAAGCTTAAAGCTGTTGGGACCACGGAGTATAGAAAAAAGGTTGGGACCTATGAGTATCGTGGGTGGAGAAGGGGTGTAAATAGAATTCCAAGGTCCAGGATAAACTGTATTGACAGTGACGTGTAGTTCCTACACTACCTATAACCTGGATGTTTTCAAATCTGGAATGAATAGGTCACTCTTAAGCAAGCATCCTCCATCGTCGATCGCATTATGGCTTACCATAACGTGAGATAGTGGTCAATAGCGAACCTATCAATAGCTTAAGAAAAGCTTGAGTAAAATGTTGGAAATACGAGTGACGACACACATATTGGTAGTATAGATACATGTCTATATAGAACGAATGTAAGTGCACTCGCGATTGGCATTCGTTTGACATAGGTTGCGATCGCATAGAATTGTTTTACGTATGTATGCGTCTATGACATCGTGAGTCTGTTATATGGGTACCTACAATCCATTTTGTTGCTGTAGGTCTATTTTTTCGTACCACGACAGTACTTCCAAAGTTCCGACGCACTCTAAGACCCGCGATCACCTTCCTTACTCAATAAACACTGTATGAGATCTTATAATATAATTTGTGATATACAATGTCGCCTATGAGCATGTGACCGCCCGTATATTTCTTAATATTCATGAAAAATTATCGAAAATTATCTTTAAAAGGAGGGATCTATCTTTAATATTTTTCGTTATTTTTTTCATTTTTTGTGCCTTATGTACTTAAACTTGTTTATTTTTTAATAAATACATATTTTTTTTAGAAAAAATGCTTTCACCTCCGTTTTATTTTCATAGTCCACAAATTATAATAAAAATATTAGAATCCGATAAAATAACTCATAAGCTTTTAGAAATAATAAACAGACGACCTGATTACGTCCGACTCTCCCTGAATATGTTACATCTGCGACGAATCATTTCACTGAGCCACGGTTCTTCTCGTATAAATTGTAGAGGATGCGCAAACGAACGATGTTGTAATTGTAACCATCTTCCAAATATTTAAAAATTATTTTTTACATTTTCAGGTAAACGAGCCAGTAACTCAAGGTCTTCGTCCTCTCCACTACGCGATCTGGCAGCGGTACTTAGAGGCTACCAGACTACTGGTGGTACGAGGATGCGATGTCAACGCCAGGGATGACTGCGGATATAGCGCTTTACATCTCGCTGCTGAGCACGGGTCAGTGAAGTTAATTATATTTTTAGTTCAAGCACATGAAACTATGGCTCTGTTTCTTTGTAGTTGTTAAAATATCCAACATTCACCAAAAACCAATTTACAACAATTGCGTGGATCTTGATAAAAGCTTTTTACATGTAGAAGTACAGGACAAATCTACTCCAAAAATATTTATTCAAAAACATAACATGGCATCAAAGAAAAACATGGCATCAATCTAGGTGCCCTGATGACAAACGAAAACTCAATAACCTGACGAAAAAAATAAGAAGACTTATCCAGAACTTTAAAGACGAAGCAACCAACACCTATATCCAGAATCTAAGTAACAACCAAAAGACAGACTATTCCTTATGGAAGGCTACTAAGTACCTAAAAAGGCCGGTTACCCAAGTCCCACCTATTAAGTGTGAAAACGGGCATTGGGCCATTACTAATGAGCAAAAAGCTAAGAGGTTTGCAGAGCATCTAGAAAATATATTTCAACCAACCGACGAGGAACTCATTGAAGATCACACTTTGGCTAATATGGTGACATCTGAAAATGAAGTAACTATAAAACTAGTAACACCGAGAGAAGTTGCACGAGAAATAAAACGTAATATAAGTTCACGAAAATCACCAGGTTACGATTTAATAACAGGAGAAATACTACATAACCTACCAAGAAAAGGTCTGGTTAAGTTAACAACCCTTATCAATGCTGCACTAAGGCTAAAATTTGTACCAGACGTATGGAAGGTGGCTGAAGTAATAATGATAGCCAAGCCAGGAAAACCGGCTCACGAAACATCATCATATAGGCCCATTTCCTTACTACCAATCATGTCCAAGCTGTTTGAAAAGCTGTTACTCAAACAGCTTAATCCAATAATAGATAATAAAAACATCATACCAGAGCACCAATTTGGTTTTCGAGAAAAACACTCTACCATCGATCAAGTGCATAGGATCACAAATGTAATAGAAAACGCCCTTGAAGACAAGAAAGTATGTGCTACTGTATTCTTAGACGTGGCACAAGCGTTTGACAAAGTATGGCATGAAGGCCTTATAAATAAATTGAAAAGTCTGTTACCAAAGCAGTTTGCAGATATATTAGAATCCTACATTCTGAACAGAGCCTTTAGAATAAGACAAGAAGACGCCTACTCAGAACTGAAACAAATTAATGCTGGCATACCGCAAGGAAGTGTATTAGGTCCGATCCTGTACCTACTATACACTTGCGATATTCCTGAATTAGAGCAAAACACGATTGGGACCTTTGCTGATGATACAGCCATAATGGCTGTGGGTAACAGCCACGAAGAAGCAGTGGAAAAGGTCCAAATGGCTGTAAATCAAGTTTATAACTGGACCAAAAAATGGAAGATTAAACTAAATGAATCCAAATCTGTTCACATAGACTTTTCCAACAAAAAACATCAGTATTCTCCAGTTTACATTAACAATAAACTAGTACCATACGAGAATACAGCTAAGTATCTCGGGATGACCCTTGACGCAAAGTTACGCTGGAAAGCCCACGTTAAGAAGAAAAAAGATGAACTCGACCACCGATTCAAAAGAATGTATTGGCTGCTTGGAAGAAACTCCATGCTGTCCGTGCAAAACAAATTATTGCTATACAGACAAGTCCTGATGCCAGTTTGGACTTATGGTATCCAGCTATGGGGCTGTACCAAACAGACCAATATATTAACTATACAACGATTCCAGAATAAAGTGCTAAGGGAAATTGTAAATGCACCTTGGTACATACGAAATGATGACCTCCATCGGGATCTAAAAGTTGAGTTCATCGATAAAGTGATCCAGAAATTTGCAGAAGCTCACGAAAAGAGGCTTCATCAGCATGTGAACGTCGAAGCAATCCAGCTTCTCGATCACACAAATATAGTAAGAAGACTAAAAAGAACAAAACCGTTCGAGTTAGTGTTTAGTGTTAGTGAATAGTGTAAAGTACAAAAGTGCCAAACAAACACAAGAATGAAGTGTATTCGCCTTAATAGAGACAATAAGAAAAGTGCTATTGGACACATTCTTAGTAAAGACAATTTAGTAGTTTAGGTTATAATTTAATTACTTATTAGTCTATTTAAAAGGCTAGATTGTAATAAGATTAGGGTTCATTCTATTGATGAACCTTAGGACAAGGGAAAAAAAAAAAAAAAAAAAAAAAACATAACCATTAAAATTCAAGCATAAAAAGAGCGTTTACATGAATCTTTAAAATGAGTAAAGAATAAATTCTTGAACGGTTATTTAATCCAATAAAGCTTACTTTTATTTTATTTTACCTGGATGATTTTTTAATCCTCACATAATTTTCTTCAGATATACCGAGCTGGTGAAGTTACTACTACAAAGCGGAGCGGCAGTAGATTATAGACCCGACACTGGTGAAGAGTTCCCCAGGACCACGTTGTGTGATGAACCACTAAGGCTGGCCATCAGAAATAAACATTATGTGAGTATTTCTTAACAGGTAGAATCAATTTCTCCCAAAACAATTTTTTACTACCTTTAGTATGTGTAAAGAATCTTCATATTATGAGACAAAGTCTAAAAAATATTAGGCTCTTAGGGATTAGAAACGAGAAGAGGATGGGCAGCAGCCCTCTGTTATGCGTTTTAGCAACAAACTAAAAATACAGGCGTGATGTTATGTTTGTTTATGTATATGGGAACGAGTAAATCAGTCAGTTGGATCAAATGCGAAATAAAGGCTAACACTACATATTTTTTCGATGTCCAGGTCAAGAGTTATGTATTATGTACTATCCATTATCCATTATAACAATAATTTGCCATGTTGAGCTATCCATAAAAAACTCCACAGGGTTCACAAACTGCACAAATACTACAGAGAATACATGCATTCGGTTTCGGGCCCACAGTACCTACTCTTTTCGGGGTCCGACAAATAAATAGATTTATTCGTATTTCGTGTTTGATTTATTTTTGATAATTTTATTCGTATTTCCAGGAAGTTGCCCGTCTTCTCCTGGAACATGGAGCGGACCCCAACAAGCGTTACTTTTTTGGCGCAGAGATTAACCTGGTGTCTGACCCTGAATATTTGGAGCTGCTCTTGACTTTTGGAGCTAACCCTGACTCCAGGGACAGAGCTGGATTGACTCCGCTCATGAAAACTGCGAGGCAGAGAAAGGTAATTATTATACGGGAAAAAAGGGTAGTAGATTCAATTTGGTAGTTTGATAACTTTTATCATATCACCCAGAATTATGTGGTCGTCATCTATTAATACAATATTGTTAAGGCGAAGGGGCCAATGCTGTTTTTTTGGCCATTTGCAGTTCAGTATCAGTTTGTATGGTACCAATAAAATTGTTCAAATACGTATTTACCAAAGTATGGTCATTAAAATTTTCAAACTACCACTCTCTAAGTTCAAAGTAACTTTTTCTTATTATCAAGATTTTTGAGGCCAATTCTAATATCGAGGGTTGTATTTATAATTTCTAAAGGCGGAGACTGATTTGCAATATATATGTTTGTAATGTATCGAGTTTTTGTAACGCGTTACAGTAGTCAGTGCAGCGAGCCGAGCCGTTCGATGCGAGCACCGGGTGTTCCACTCGACTGTCAGCTTTTTCATGAATTCCTTTGAAACGCGTTACAGTGAGCGAGTCGAGCCGCTCGATGCGAGCATTGCGAGTGCATGTTTCGGCCATTATGAATAAAAATGGAGCGCTTGAGTCAAGTGTTCGAAGCGAGCGATCACCACGTTTAGTGTATCGCCGTTTTGTAACAAGAAATGTAGCGCGTTTGAGCCATGTGCTCGAAGCGAGCTTTCCCCGCGTCATTTGTATCGCCGTTTTGTAACCAAGCTCGACTCGAATGATACATTACAAACAAACGTTGCAAGTCAGTCTCCGCTTTAATGATTTGAATTCTGCTATAAGTAATTGAGGTGCGTGCGGGTGCGATAATTGCCAAAAATGTAAGAAAATTTCGATTTCCTTAAAATACTAGTTAGGTAGATTCGCATCTAAGTAGAGAAGCAGTAAAATTGGTCCAGTGCCCAGTTACCCACTAGATCTGCAAATCCGCTTATGTATAATGATAGCTTAATGTCCAGGGTATGGATGCCGTGTTGCTGCTCATCAGCTTCGGAGCAGACGTCAACGCGATGGCTGACGCAAGAAACGACTACAGGACTGTCATGCACTATGCTGTTTTAAGTGGTAAGGATATTTTGTGCTGTAGCATCAGCAACTACTTTCTTATTGATGCTATGAGTATATCATACACGCCCATTTCCAATTTTAGAGTATAGAGGTATGAGGAACAGGGTGTAAAGTTCACTCATCCTCCATAAAAAAGGTAGGATCCTCCTACCAGACGGGTGTTGTGTCTGGTGGGCCGATGAGGCGCGGTACATTATGCTTGCGCGATGCAGGATTTTGCGTGACGTCAGTGTGATGCGTAGTTCTTATGTGGCGATGTAGATGCCGCCACAAGAGCATCATCGCTGTTGGTATATTATTCTAGTTTTAAGGATGGGATCGATAATGGATTTTCTAAGATATTACCGCAATAGGTGTCCCTGTCCAGCTATTTCAACCAAATGTGGTTGTGGTTACCAATTTTCAACATCAGTCGGCCCATTTTTAAACATTTACCCACACAAAAATGTTTGTCCTATTCGTTTATAAGCCAGTCATTGGTTGGTAAACCTACTTAGGCTAGGTTAGGTTGGGTAGAGATCCCATAATCCCCGGTTCAAGTGTACGAAAAGAACACCGGGTGTTTTTTTAGTCAGAAAGAGTCTGACAGACCCCTACGCCCGCCCTAGGGCATAGGACATGAGGAATTACCAATAAGGAACAACAAGAATAAAGTTAGGTTAACCAACCAATGAATGTCATCTCTCGTTTATTTTTTTAATTATTAACTTACTCTGGTCTGACCTTGATCAGAAATCAATTCTTAACACAAGATTTTGTTCCTAATCTTAAAAGACTTGTCTACCCTACCCTCCGTTTTTCTTCTTCCAGGCAACCCAGAAGTAGTGAACCTGATGATAAAACAGGGCGCTCGCGTCAACTACGAGTGTCCGGAGCTCAGTAAGCCGAGCCCGTTGGACCTGGCGATACTAAAGGGAGATGTATCTATGCTGCAAATGCTGCTATCTGCTGGTGAGACCCTCATCATCATATGCGTGTCTTTTCCCAGCTATCGAGGGGTCGGCTTCCAGTTTTCCGGATGAATACCAGTATTTTACATGGAGCGGCTGCCCAGCTGATCTCCTCAACACAGAAAAGAAAAACTGGTTGTGAGACTATCGGGCTTTAGACTCCTCGTAACGACTGGCGTGCTTTCCGAGGCAGGGAGGGGTTCCAGTACGTAACGTATGATGGTCACCCTTCCACGGGCTGACTTCTAGCCAAGTGTCCTGCCCATCCCCATTTCAGAGCCGCTACCGATTATGAATGCCTCATATTCAATTCATAAATATGTTCGCAAGAAGCAGTAGTTCTAAAAAGATACCTTCATCAACTGCATTTTATAAGATTCATTCATTCAGCCGAAAGACGTCCACTGCTGGAAATAGGCCTCCCCCAAGCCCCACCACTTCGACCAGTTCTGTGCTTCCCGCATCCAGCGGGTTCCTGCGAACTTCACTAGATCATCGGTCCACCTTGTGGGAGACTTTCCAACGCTACGTCTTCCGGTACGCGGTCGGCACCCCAGAACCTTTAGGTCAGCCTTTTGGAAGATTACTTGAAGCTAATTAAGAAACTTATTTTCTTCAGGTGCTCAAGTAAACGCGTCAAGTTCGGTGATCGGATCGCCGCTGCACGTCGCTTGTTCCGACAGCATTACCAACAGGAAAGAAATTGTGCAAGTGAGTTTATAAAACTTCTTTAAATACGCTGAAAATAATGAAACGAGAAATCAGTGCTGGCATAGCATAAGCATATTCAGCCTGTAATATTCCCACTGCTAGTACACAGGCCTCCTCTTTCTGAAAGGGCGTGGGCCGTAATCCATCACGCGGGCCCAGTGCGGGTTGGTAGATGTCACATGTCTTCGAACTTTTTTGGTTCTAGGACATGCCGGTTTCCTCACGATGTTTTCCTTCACTGTTTTGAGAGCAGTGGTGATGAAATAATTTAAACAAAGTTAAGCGCCTGTGTGGGTTCGAACCCACTCTTAAGTCGCAGCCACTTGGTCACCTCTGCTCTCTCTGATGATGATGAGCCCATGCATTCTTTTAAATTATTTTAGTGTTATAGTGGATTCACACAGGCCGGTGGCATGCGTTCATTTTTGTCTCCAGTATCAGCGTACAACCCACTTCACTGAAAGTCACAAGTTAACTGAGAATATCGATTCACAGCGGCACTTCACGGCGTCTGCCGGCTGCCGGATTTTTTTGGCGACTTTGTTTGTGTTCAAGGCGATGATAGGTAGCAGTGTCGCCGGGCTGTGTGGATCCACAATTTGTTATTAAATAATACATAGCCGTTAACAAAATCTATCATCCACTCCACAGATTCTCCTAGAAAGTGGAGCCGACCCAAACCTGAAGGTATACAATGATGAAGACGCTACGCAGCTCCGTCCAGCCTTAGCAGAGTATCTCGCGAGTAACCCAGAGCCTAACGCTGAGATTGTGGCGTTGCTGCTGAGATATGGCGCCAGGGTCAGTAGATATTATTTATTGTAACTCAACACCCAGTGCGAGTGCACACCTCCTCAGACCATGTCCCATCTGATGGATGACCATAATGTCCGTTCGTCCCATCTGATGGATGACCATACTGTTCTTGGCGCTTTGACACTTTTGAAGTCGTAAAATACTGATAAAATTTTAAAAAAGGCGTGGTTTTGACATTAAAAAAAATAACCTCAATCGTTAAAAATATGCTCAAAATGGTCCAAATGGCGAAACATTCACAACAAAACATGTTAAAATCTTTAGTTTCTGTCAAAGTTCCATACAATATTTGACAGGAACTAAAGATTTCAACATGTTTCGTTGTGATGTTTCGCCAGTGCAAACGCACAGTTAGACGTTGCTGTTTCGAACGTGTTAACAAAGCTCTGCACACACAAAAAAAAAACGAGCGAGTCTTACAGTAGTCGCATGCAAATGATGTGTATCTAACATCTGGGCTGACAGTACTAACCTCTCGGAAAATGGTTTGATACCATTTGACGGCCAACTGGAGCACCGCGCGCGCTCATTAGTCAAATCAAATAGTGTGCGCTTCATCGGCTTCCTGTTACTCACTCCCACAGATTGCAGGAAAAACCGAGAGGAAAGATGTTACACATTTAAAAAACAAGATAACATCAGAGCTCATGGTTCGTCTCTAGTATCAACACGGACTATAGTGGCACAGCCCGCACAGAACAGCTCAAAATGGCGCCGGTAAATGATTATTAAACTTAGCCTAAAATAGGCGCTATTGGACGAAAAAAAACATCCAAAGGGAAGCGCTTGTAAATACTTCAATTACTTTACAGGCACTTTTGAATTGTCAAGGAGTCGGTCAGTCAGTAATATGAAGCTAGTTGCCCATTGTAAAGCGTAGTAGGTTCCTATGTAGAAGAACGGGCAAGGAACTCCATGGACCCATTTCCCCGTTAATGTACAGCTGTTTTAAAATAAGAAAGTAGGCCTTAAACAGTACGAAGTTGGATGAATTAATATTTTTTCAAGAATAATGGAAAACTAACGTACCTATTTCTATCTTTTTATTACAGGTCATCATGAAAACTCAGTTCCGTGACCCTGACGGTATCCTGAACCACCTCCAGAATGTCACGTCAGAAGAGTACCAACATATCTTCTATCTCCTTTTAGAGGCAGCTGAAGCCTTCGATCTCTGCATGATTAAAAGGAACAACACCGTCACCGCCATCCAAAAAGAAGCCTTAATCCATCGTGCTAAAACTCCTATTTCCTTGCTTGCTCAAGCCAGGATATTTTTGAGGAGATATTTCAAGACTACTCTTGTCGATGTGGTGCAGGATATTGAATTACCTACAATTCTGCACCAGTATTTACTTTTTAACTGTCGTTAAAAAGAGTTTTGTTATTATAAGGCTTTATTTTAGGCTGAAGATAAATATTCTTTTGCCTACATCTTTTATTATGAAGATGTTTTTGGTGTTGCCAGTCGATTTTATCCCCCCTGATAAATGGGTGAATTTGATTGTCGCCGAGGTCAGTTAATAGAAATGAGCATAAATTTGTTAAGAATAAAAGATGAAATATTTTGGCGGATGTATTGTCAAATTATGTCTGGTATGGCCAGTGTAAATTCATTTCGATTGAGACATTTCATCGACATGTACATTATAAATATAACATTGATCCGTTTTTAGGGTTCCGCACCTCAAAAGGATAAAGCTGAACCCATATAGTATCATTTCGTTGTCCGTCTGTCTGTATGTCAGTCTGTCAAGACTCTTTTTCCTAGGAACGCGTGGAAGTATCAAGTTGAATCAAATACGTAGGTCCACAGTCCTTTGGAGCTCGCAAAAAATCAAGCTTTTAAGTCATCGCATAAATGACTGATTTTTATAAATCAACACGGGGGTAGTAGGGTACTTCCCGTTGACATAGAATCATGAAATTAGGCAAGAAGCAAGGTCTCACAGCACAAGTAAAGAAAAAAGTCCGAAAATCCTTAATTTGTATTTTTTTGCAATAATAAACTTACATTTGCTGTTGGAGAATTGACTATGACGTTTATCGATGCATGGGAGAACATCCAACTACGGAACCTTCATTGTGCGTGGTCCGACACGCACTTGGCCGGTTTTTTAATCATTCTTTGTATTGAATTATAATTTTGTAGGTATCTCGTTACGAAGATCTCGCAAAATAAATATTTTTTCTGTTAGTCGTTTGTGTTGTTGTATCCATAAAGAATATTCATATATTCAATATTCTGTTAATAAAATAGTATGTATTTATCATAATATCTCCTAAGATAATATCATAGGTTTAATGATATTATCAATGAGTAATTCGAAATTATTAAATAAAAATCATCAATTTATTTAATTTTCAAAAGAAACAAATCATTTAGTCGAAAAAGCAGTTAAGTGAGTTACTGCTGAGTTTTCTTTTTATAATTTATTTGATGAACTTATAAAAAGTACATAACTTGTTTTATCAAAAAGCACTTGATTCATCATTTTATTTTACTTTTTTCATAGAACGCTTCGTTCTCTGAAAAAAATGTGGAAAATAATTATTGTAAAAAATATGAATTTATTATGTATCATTATCGCAAGTCATCTTGTACTAATGTAGTCTGATTTTCATTACTATGTGATAATTTGTGATATGTTTTTATGAATAAGACTTGATTTGAGCTGGTTAACCCCGCGGGAGTTTCAAGTGGTATGTATTCAAAGACTATTTTATAAGATAAAATAATAAATAAATGTGTGAAAAATATATTAGTGGTTGGTTTATTTGACTTTACATGAAGAAACCTACAAACACCAATCTAATAAATCAATCATAGTCTTGATCAATCTAAATCTTAATCTTGGTCGAGACGAAGATTATGTCTACAGTGGGTTGCCATATTATTAGGGACAGTCACGAATTTTCATTATTTGTTAAGTATGAGTCTTAAATTAATTAGAAAAACACATTTTTTGAATGATAAAAGCTTTAATTACACAAAACAGTTATTAACGAAGTAAAATAAGAACAAAAATAATAATAATAATCAAGTACATAAATAGGCGAATATAAATGTTACTTAGTGGTGATCAGTACTTAATGACATTTCCTTTCGCCTCAATGAGTGCTTCTATACGCCTGGGCATGCTTTCTATGCACTATTTGGCACTTTCTTTTATTTTAGGGTTATGATGTCAAACATTAATGAGCTTTTCTATCAGCCTGACCTTGGTGGTTATCATTTCTTTAATAATATCTATACTAATATTATAAAGCTGAAGAGTTTGTTTGTTTGTTTGTTTGTTTGTTTGAACGCGCTAATCTCGGGAACTACTGGTTGCAATTGAAA
The DNA here is from genome assembly GCA_963853775.1 of Xanthia togata. Lineage (NCBI taxonomy): Eukaryota > Metazoa > Arthropoda > Insecta > Lepidoptera > Noctuidae > Xanthia > Xanthia togata. The sequence goes on along the minus strand of OY970817.1, from coordinate 2,768,761 downwards.
AATTATTTTTGTGTTAGATAGTCCATTTATCGAGGAAGGCTATAGGCTATATAACATCACGCTACGACCAATAGGAGCGGAGCATAAATGAAAAATGTTACAAAAAACGGGAAAAAATATTCCTTTTTGAGAGCTTCCGTTGCGTGCGCTGCGTAAACGGTTAAGTTACGCAAATATCATGTATGACGGAATTGTTCCTCTTTAAAAGTTCTAAAAAAAAATCCGCGACGGTATATGTCTATCTTTTAAGATTGATTCACTATACCTAACCTTTTTTATCGTAATCAAATTTGTTCGAAATTAATGCATTATTTGCGAAGGAGTTTTATCAACATAATATTAATCCATAGCCAAATAAATATGTTATTAATCACAAGTATTTAAATGTAAACAAAATTGTCCTTGACATCACTTGATTTCAATGAACATCTTAGGAGATATAATAATTTTAAAAGAACTCCGCAACAAAATAAATAGATATGTGCGGGTTCACGTGCGCATGACGCGCAAGACGCGGCGGGTGAGGGGGAGGGACGCTGGCCGGCGGGTGAGGAGAAGGGGCGCTGGGCTGCCGCCGCCCGGTAGTTCTGCGAGTTGCATTAGTTTTGACTGGTCCAGCAGTTGGTCAAACAGTGCTAATACCTCGCATCCCAATGATTCCCAATGATTTACCTTTTAATTTATAAAAGAATTTAATTTCCCGTTAAGGTATCTTTTCAACCGACTTCAAAAAGGAGGAGGTTCTCAATTCGGTTGTATTTTTTTTTGTATGTTTGTTACGCGATTACTCCGCCAATTATGATTTGATTTTGATGATTCTTTTTTTGTTTGGTAGGGCATACTTCAGAAGTGGTCCCATATAAATTTGGTCATGATCTGATGAGGGGTTTTTGAGTTAGCTTCAATAATACGTATTTTTCCCATCTAGTATATGTGGATGATATTCTCATAGTTCCTATCACTGTAATTTACATAGCAGGTAATGGGTATTCAAATTTTTGTGAGGGTTTTGTGTAGGTACCACAACTAAAAAGTGAAAAATAAAAACTTTTTCACAAAAAATAAAACCGACTTCCAAAAAAAAACACTACAAAGTGAAAAATAACTTTGATTTCGGAAGTCGGTGGCAAAAAAACGAAAATAAAAAGCCAGACACCGACTTCCGAAATCAAAGTTATTTTTCACTTTGTAGTGTTTTTTTTTGGAAGTCGGTTTTATTTTTTGTGAAAAAGTTTTGTCGTAACAATTAATAAAGCACAGGGGCAAACATTTAAACACGTAGGAATCGATTTACGTTAAGACTGCTTTTCACATGGACAAACTATAATTATGTCGCGTTATCAAGATCAGGTTGCGGAGAAAATCAGTATGTTCTTCTACCACAAGAAAATAAAACTAAAAAATATCATTTACTCTGAAGTACTTTAAAATACCTTAAAAAAATACTACTAATTATATAATCGTTAATTTATTTACCCACATTTTTATAAGACCCCAGTACTTTTTTTTACCCAACGTTCCCTTATTATTCCTGTTCCCGTGCCATTTTTTACTATACTTCCATTTTTTTTAGGTTTTTCATTAAACGCTGGTACAGCTATGTCATAACAATTTTTGAAGTAACTCTGTCTGTCTGTCTCTCTGTAACGTTTTCACGGCTAAACTACTGAACCGATTTTGACGAAGATCGAAGGACATAGTAATATTATTTGTCCAACCACGATAATGATATTTACGCGGACGAAGTCGTGGGCAACGCTATGACTATTATGATGATATAGGAGCGGCACATCAATGAAAAATGTTGCGAAAAAACTGGGAAAATTCATTAAACCACTCTGTGACGCAGACGAAGTTGCGCGGGTCAGCTAGTAATAATATATAATAATAAAAATTGTTTAGTTAATATTCTTTGGCTATTTCGGCCTTGGTAATCTCCCATAAATGTTCTATGGGGTTCATGTCAGGAGAATTACCAGGCTAAGGTAAAACTGGAATGTTGTGGTCTGCCAAGAACTTGGACGCTTCTGGCTTTATGGCATGGCGCTGAATCATAGATATAATAAAGAATATTTTTAATATTTCTGTGCGCTGAATCATGCATAAACATAAATTCCTCACAACCAGGGAACCATTCTTCAAGAGTCGGTAACAGGAGAGTTTGTAAAACTTGTCTGTACTGGTCTTGTTTCATGGTTCCCTACCCCCAATGGACAATGTACAGGCGCCCAACCCCCTTGGCGCTTATCACAGACCACAGCATTATTTTTAACAGGGTGTTTTACCCTCTCCACGATGCAGTCGGGGTGCCATTTTTCTCCTTGGCGTCGCCTGACGAAGCTGCTCTTGCCGGCTAAAATCTCGAAAGTTGACTCATCCGAGAAATACACCTGAAAAAAAAGAAAGTTGTTTATTATTTCGAAAATTATTATTTTAAATGGTGTAAAATACCAGTAATAATGAAAACTGACCTTATTCCAGTCCTCAACCGTCTTTTGGTGGTGTTCCCGAGCCCAGGCAAGGCGTTTCTTCTTCATTGCATCAGTCAACCGTGGTTTTTTCACAGAACGATGATCTATCAAGCTTTCCTCTGCCAATCTACGCTGCACAGTTCTTTTGGAAACTGGTATTCCCGACTCCTGGACTAACTGAGTTAACAGTCCAGCACTTTTTTTTCTGTTTTGTAAACAGATATCTCAATTGCCTTTTTTCTTAGGTGTGATTGGCTGATTAAGGCCTAATTAAAATTTTATTTTATTGACTGCCGTCTTTGAAACACCAGCAATGTCTGCAATTTTCCTTTGGGAATGACTAGTATGTTTGGAATAGGGCTTTTATTTCAGTTTTTTTTGTAGTCAAATGGCACGCCCGACTCCTAACGAAAGCAAAAAAAAATAAAAATAAAAAATATTTTGTACTATAATATGATGAATAATAAACTTTTATCGTAACATAATAACAATACTTACATTTTATCAAAATTTTGTAGCACAAATATAAAAATAACTTTGTTAAAATATTCAAATTCGTCTTTCACTGATTAGCGTCTAAAGAGTCACTATGGCTCTCACGTAACTTAAAAATTTGTAGAAAATAAATATACCCTTTAATCTCAACATACATTTAAAATTTGAGTTACAGAGACATGACAAATATAAATAATACATTCCTGGAACCCTTGTACCACTTAAAACTGCAGTCAAGTGCGCCCAAAGTAAGAAATTGATAAAAAATATGACTGTCCCTAATAATTTGGCAACCCACTGTAGACTTTAATAGACTGTGACTTTGTTTCGGCCTTTCTTCTGAGAGTATTCAGATAGGAAACGCCGACCTGACTGACGTGTAAAAAGTGTTTGTACAAACCTATTTATACAATTAAAATCATTTTTTACAGGACCGTAGAGTATACGGAGTACTTTACGGTCTATATGCTAGAAAAAAATAACTTAACAAAAAAAAATAACCACTTTTGGTAAATTGATAAGTGACAATTCTACGTACTATTTAGTATCGTGCACATAACGTGTAACAGTTGAGATGAGGCTGCTTTCGCTAAATCCCTTGAAAGTATAGTTTTTTTTTCTAAGTTGTCATAGGTTTCATGATTGTTGAAATATATTTTTTACTTTTACATAGATAATTTAACTTGCCAGAGACAGAGAGATCTGGATGAGTCTTTATCTTGCAATGGGACAAAAGCTTGCATCTGTGTATCAATGAAACTGTTCGTACAATCTATTCTAATCTAAAAGTTCCATAATTGATGGAACTTTTTACTAGATTATATTAGAATTGTGGACCTATACTGTTTGCGGTGTAGCATGGTGCGGGTGACAGGTGACAGAAAGGGTAAAATATATTATAATTTACTTGTTTTTACTGATTCTGTATTTTACGACTGATCCATACCTACATACAGATTGTGTACATAACACGGACTCAGTAATAACTGTAGTAAATTAAATAAATTTATTTTTTCTGTCACCTGTCACCCGCACCATGCTACACCGCAAACAGTATAGTAAAAAGATCCAATTATTGCAAGACGTAATAAAATTTACCCCTGACTAAGGAATTTTGTTATCACAACCTGGCAACACCATCATCGTGACTTGTCAAATCCAACGCAGTTTTGCATCGACGGCGAACCAAATAAACAATTTATTCTCAATTTTCCTGTGAAATACATTGAATTTAATTCTAAAATGGCAGACAAGCAAAAAGTAGATCTCGGTCTCCTTGAAGAAGACGATGAATTCGAAGAATTTCCCGCTGAAAGTATGTATTCCTGCTACCAAATTTTCTTACAAAGGTAATTTCTCGAATTTTACCTTATTTTTGATATGCTGTTCTTTCTAGACTGGGGAACAGAGGATGCTGATGACGAAGACGTGTCTGTTTGGGAAGACAACTGGGAGGATGACGTCGTCCAAGACGATTTCAATCAACAGTTGAGGTTAGAATTGTTTTAAGTGTTTTGAATTCTATAAAGTCAAAATTCTAATTCTGAGCACACTTTTATCTATTTTGAGTTCGTCATCATCAATTGCTGGTATTTGAAATAATGTTTTAGAAGCAACTCTTCTAAAGGTTAAATATACAAAAGTTGTTAATCTCAGCTTTAAATAGTGTGTATATCGGCCTTTACCAATAACTATATTTAAATGGAATGGGCTTTGGAGGTCAGATAAGCAGTTGCTTCATGTAAAATCTGTTCGGAAAAAGCGATGCAGATGATGATCTCATCATGATTATAATATACAGACAAAGACTATTTGAACACTGCTAACAAGTAACCTTTTAGGTAAAATTCCGTAGCCAACCACAGCCGGCAACTGAAGATGATGTGCAGGTGAAAGTATTTCAACTTCGAAGCTAGCAACAAGTCAGTTTCCGAGTAATACATAGAAACCAGTTGTGTGCCGCGACACGACACCTGCAGTTGCCGCCTGTGGTTGGCTATGGAATGGTACCTTTCGATTCAAAGTGAATTATATGTCCGCTGGATGCAAGAAGGACAGAACCGTATGTCCAGCATGGGACGTCTTTCGGCTGAAATGATGAATAATATGTAAACTAACATACATTTTTTTTTTCTATTTCAGGCAACAACTAGAAAAACTAAAAGAGACCGCCAAGTAGATTATCTTAGCATACCAACATCTAGAATTAAGTTAATTAATAACATAAGAATGTAATAAATTCCAGCAGAAATGAATTACATGTAGAAACACCTTTTAGTTTTCACTATAAGTGCTCAGGGACACGACGCCGCCACTTGATTTTGCCATATCATATGCAAAAACTAACATAGAAGTGATAACAAAATAATACTGATCTGTAACCCTAACACTCGACTTTCATTTATTTTATAGTTTAATTTCCATTTTGTAATAAACATCTGTAAAAACTTGTAATGCTTATTTTTTTATACATTGAGGAAAACTAATGCTATAGTTTGACCGAGGCCACTGTACAGTCAGTCGCTGTATAGCGTGAAGGCGCGGTACAGTCTCTACCTAGTTAGTACTAGGGTGAGACTAGATTCAGGATACATCAAATTATAATTGGCTTAAGGTAGGGTTTCCCAAGTGTGATTGACAATGCCATGGCCACCATCAGGAATTTTAATTTTGATAACAAAAAAAATTTCGCTAATTAGTTTGATGAGTTCCATTTTTAAGAGGGAACAGGGGCTGCGAGGAATTTGAAAAATAGGTATTTGAAGAAACTATTGCCGTCGCGCTGCGCCCGAAAAACCGAGTTAAACCGCGTAAAGTTCGATAGGGACAACTGCAGCTCAGACCGATTATATCACAACATTTTTGACGAAAACGACGTTTGGCATTCTCCTTTTTTCTCCTCGAAAACTAAGCCGATTTAATATTTTTTTACATTAAAATTTTAAGAAAGAGTATGTCTAGGTTCCTATTATTTTCTTTTATGCTAAAAACTATTCCGAATTAGTCTGGTAGTCCTCTAATCACGGCGGTAAAAATGGGGCATTTTTGTAATTTTTGGAGGGTCATAGTTTCCTAACTTTTTTAAATTGCTGAAAAAAAGGAAATGACAGGGACATGCCTATAGACCCTGATTTTATTTTTAAAAAAATGACAGCTTTTGAGGTATTATTCAGGAAGAAAAACGGGGAATACGTTTGTATGGAGAATCGCGCGCCCTGTTCCCTCTTAAGGCTGCAGTCTCGCAAAATGCACTCGCGGCGAATTATTTGCGTAACTTTGTATTTTTATTTTTAACAAAATAATGAAATAACATGAAATATTTTTATTGCACATAAATAACCATAATATAAGTAATAGCTAGTTATTTTTTGTAAGTTCATCTAGGTGGATTATGTTAGGTAAATCAAGCATTAAATACAGCTCTTTCGCGCCCAACATCACTTCGAGTTCTGTTTGCGCGCTTAGTTTATAGCAATGAAGAATTAATTTACAAATCTGTTCAGCGCTTAATTAACTCAATATTCTCGTCTTCAAAATGCGTTGATTAGTTTTTTCTAATTATGTTTCATTTTCTTAATTCAGAGGTCACAATTTCATCAAAATTCTCTGTTTTTAGCTCCTAATAAACGGTTTGTTACATAATAACTATGCATCTTATGTATGTAATAATTAGATTATTTTAAAGCCAAGAGTTTATTTAGCAACTACTAAAAAAATTGCACCTAAATCACACATTACACTAACAATAATAATAATCTCAAAATACCTCTAAAAAAAAACAGAATTTCTCTCTCAATTCTTGTTTTTAAACTCGTTTTTTGGAGGTCTTTTAAGATGATTATTATTGTTAGTGTAATGTGTGATTTAGGTGCAATTTTTTTAGTAGTTGCTAAATAAACTCTTGGCTTTAAAATAATCTAATTATTACATACATAAGATGCATAGTTATTATGTAACAAACCGTTTATTAGGAGCTAAAAACAGAGAATTTTGATGAAATTGTGACCTCTGAATTAAGAAAATGAAACATAATTAGAAAAAACTAATCAACGCATTTTGAAGACGAGAATATTGAGTTAATTAAGCGCTGAACAGATTTGTAAATTAATTCTTCATTGCTATAAACTAAGCGCGCAAACAGAACTCGAAGTGATGTTGGGCGCGAAAGAGCTGTATTTAATGCTTGATTTACCTAACATAATCCACCTAGATGAACTTACAAAAAATAACTAGCTATTACTTATATTATGGTTATTTATGTGCAATAAAAATATTTCATGTTATTTCATTATTTTGTTAAAAATAAAAATACAAAGTTACGCAAATAATTCGCCGCGAGTGCATTTTGCGAGACTGCAGCCTTAAGGCTAGAACGAATAGTTTACGACAATTTTTCTTAAATTCTTCGATCTAGCTCTTGTACTATGCCTTAAAAAACTTGGGACAAAATAGATCTACAAAAATTAAAAAAAAAAAACAAGTCATTTATTCAAACTAGGCTGAGAATCAGCACTTTTCGAACGTCAAAGTTACATAAGACAGTCCCACAAAACGCCCACCCTTCGCCACTTCCTAGTGCTTTCGCTGGGAAGAAGAAGTGGCGCAACAAAGCTTCGCTAGGTGCCCTAGCTTTTGAGATTCAAATTGGGCCAAGCTGGGGAGATGCTCCCCAGATCGGCTGCCTATAAACCCTTATAACTTTTGAACCAGTGACCGACTAACTAGCGACAATTTTTTTCTTTTAAATCCCTGGTGGTGGCCATTCCAGTGTCAGACAAGTTTTCTAAGGCTGCGATGGCTACCACAAAGCATTTGCAATTTACCGTTGAATGACGTCACTGAAACGTTATTTATGAAAATAAGTTGTTTTCCTAGAGCGTTTTTTGACCCCGTAACGTCGAACCCCGATGGCATCATTTTCATGACGGCCGGCCACCGCTGTCGTAGGACGCCGTGGGTTTACAGTCAAACATAGCTGCCGCTTAATCGACCTTCCTTATGTCGAATAGGGTGGAGATACAACGCGGAGACACCTCAGCGGCCGCTGCTAGAGGCGGTATTTCCAACACTTGCTATACAACCCAAGCGTGTCAGCGTTTATTCGCACTACTACACAACTGAAACTGACGTATAGAAAAGGGACGGCTTATGGCCTACGCACACTGGCGGACGGCAAGGTAGAGCATCGAGGATTCCTCTGTCCGCCAGCACACACTGACAAGAAAAATCCTCTGCGATTCCACGAGCGTCCGCCAGCTTACCGGAACATCTGCCGGTATGCCGCGGCATCCGCTGAGTGCACACCGCTTGTCGGGATTTGATTGTCCAAAAGTTCCTTTTGTTACGAGTGTGGCACACTGGCAGGCTCCAGCTCATACCGCCGCGGTATCTTTCAGCGTGCTCTTCGATGCTTCAGAGAAAACTGCGCTGCGATGCTTCAAGGTCAATCACCGAGCATTAAAATATATACCTTATTTCTATTATATAAGTATTAAATTCAATTAATAAATTCAAAATCTCTGCCGTCCCGTCCGCCAGCCAGCGCAGCAGGCAATTAGAATGACGGTGTATTGTGACTGACAATGGCATGGCCACCAGCAGGGCTTTTAATTTTGATAACACAAAAAAATTGTCGCTAATTATTCGAAATTTAACACCAAATATCAGAATTGGTCGGTCAATGGTTCAAAAGTTATAAGGGTTTTTAAGTGGCTGATCTGAGGAGCATCTCTCCAGCTTGGCCCAATTTGAATCTCAAAAGCTAAGGCACGTAGCGAAGATCTGTTTTCACCAAAATTTTGTCGCGACAATTTTTCGTAAACTCTTCGATCTAGCTCTTGGACTACCTATACCTTAAAAATTAAACCAAGATCTATGACTTGGCGGCAAATTTCAATAATTAGCGTTTTTTTTTTTGTGTTATCAACAGTCATGAACTCATGACAGAAGTTGTGAGCTCAACACAATTTCGGCGCCACGAATTTTATTAGTATTGCCATCTCTAGACGCGGCGATTTCGTGGTCTGTGGGAAGAGAGAACTAACTTCTACTAAGAGCGTTTATAATACTAATGAATTGCAAAAAACACTGAATTTGATGTTGTAACCGTTTTTGGTGTAAAAGTAAAAAAGGTATTTGGAAAGTTTCCAAATATAAAAAAAAGCTAATACAAACTATTTAGTGTTATTGCATTTCATAATCAATATTTTAGTTCACTAGGTAACCACATTTCATTAACCTTATAGGAATATTGCCAAATTAATCAAAACAGGTAAATATTTGATATCTATTTGCGACGTTGCCCACTTTCAGAATAAAATCACAAATATTACGAAAAATAACACATTTATTAAGTATTAAAAAAAAAAACTTACAACAACAATAATATTATAATTTCAGTTCTGATAAACTTGAAGATTGATTTATTAATTTTCAACAATTTCTTTTCTACAAATACAGATAAAAATCTCAAATAATATATAAAACTGCTCTTAAATCAAAACTCACAAATATTTCAGGAACAAGTTAGGGAAATTAATTGTTGAGCTAATTGAACACCAACTTAAATTGTCTATATATTCAAATCACGACTAAAGCTTCATTCAGACTAGCGCGACGCGACACCGGCTATTGTTATACCATGAAGTTTTCTTAGAAATTGTATTGTTCGAGACGCGTCGCGCCGTCGCGTCGCGTTGATCTGCACGAGCCTTAACATTCAATAGTAGTTTTATGAAATGGTTATAACCTGTGATTGGTTGAATGATTTTAACGCGCGCTTGACAATTTGCCACATTAATTTTGCGATAATTTTCGTTCGGGAAACCGACCCAGTAGGGTTTAAATTTATTATTGTATTTTATATAAGAAAGTCAGCAGATTTTACTGATCAGGCTTTCAAAAAAACTGGTTGATAGATAGTAACTTTTCAACAATTTCTATAGATTAAGGGGGAAGCGGTAAGGTAACCCGCGAAATTCAAATTTTCTTGCGTTTTTTGCAATTTGCAGGTCAGTCTGGTTGTATCTAGATTAAAATATGATTCGCGACCGTAACAAATATGGCTTTAAAAGATTAGAATCAACAATACAACTCTTTATGTTAGAATAATCCTAAAACGTCATGATTTCATGAAATAGTCATTCAATAGGATTTTAGCAAGTTACCCCGCATTCCGAATTACGATATAATCGATTTGAGCGTGCTAACAGCCGTACCGAATTAACGTGGACGCGATAACGTTGCGTCTTGAATCGTCATACATGACGTCATGACGTGCGCCATCTTGCGATAACGCCGACCATGCCTTTTACTAATATCATATCAAGTTTTGACGTTGAGCGAGTACTGTGAGCGCATTTACGAGCGTTCCGAATTGTTGACAGCCCTCAGCTGTCATTATCGTGATATATATCTTAGTCGGAACGCCAATTATCGATGTCAGCGCTGTGAGCGGTTATGTTCCTTCTAATTCGGAAAGCGGCCTTAGGCCTCTGCCTCGAATTTTGCGGGCAGCGGGGCGGCGGCGGCGGCGGCGCGGGAGCGGCAGGATCTTATGCGTAAAATCAAATGGACCGGTTCTCGACAACAGCGGCGCGGGGGCGGGCAACGAGCGGTGCACTCCAGGCAAGCGGTGAGCGCCCGCGCCGCCGCCGCCGCCGCCCCGCTGCCCGCCAAATTCGAGGCAGAGGAGAGACTTACGAGTTGTATTGATATTTTTTATGATTATAATTCTATAAATAAGTATTTGATACGGCTGCGAATCATATTTAGAATAACATAGAATCTGACATTGGCCTGCAAATTGCAAATAACATAAGACAATATGAATTTCGCGGGCTACCCTGACGTTTTCGCCTACAATATTTTTGATAGGAATGTAATCTTCTAAGAATTGGTCCCTAAATGATTTTCAGCCTTTGGTTTTCATGCATAAGTAAAAATTTCGCTAATTTAGGCACATGTTTCACCGGGGAGTAACGAAACTAGAGCTAGCAACTAAAAACAAGTTGGCGAGCTACAACTCGCTGGTATGCGTATTTTACCATGCCCGAGTCTCTCGGAGAGTGTTCTGCCTGTCAAGCGAGCGTCGCTAACCGAGTACTCTCTTTGATAGCTCTTGTCGCTGCGACAAACGAGGATTCGCCGGCGATGTGAATCAGCGATCAAATACACAACGTAACAAGAACCCTGTCCAATCTGTGAGGGTGTTGTTTACAATCGTACTGAGAATCTATTTGTGTGGTTATATTCAGGAAAAAAAAAACATGCGGAACATTATTGCAGTCGTTGGGGACTGCCCATAGAAGTGAAAACAGTATACATATAGCTCATGGGAAGCGTTCGGTGACGATGACGCAAGTTCCATGATTTTTGTTCACCCAAAAAGTGCTCAACGCGCCTAAAGAAGTTTTCACTTCAAAAAAAAAAAACGCTGCATTTTTTTACGTGGTGGGTTGTCGTTTAGCTGGTATCTACAAATCAATACTTTCTTGTTTTTTTTTTTTTTATGGAATTGAGATAATTTTGGTAATGAAAAAACGTGAATTTTAAATAGTAATAAGTTTTTGTTTATAACTCTTTGGTAATGTTATTGCAGTACCTATGTGCCTTTTTTGGATCGGACAGGGTTTTTCGTAACACATTATACAGGGTGTTAAAGTAATTGCGTGCCATAGCTTAGGGGTAGGTTCAGAATCGTTAAAGGAAGCCAGAAAAAAAAAGTACTCCTAATAACTTAAAATAGCAATCGTTTAGAATTAAAATTATTTTATTTGTTTAATTGGTTTAACCCGTCGCCGTCGCGCGCGCAATTTGCGACACAATAGAATTTTATTGTTATTTGTACACATGGGGTGCAGTCGACATTTTAAGAGTTAATTAGTTACCTACTATCGAACGCGAATTGAACTAACGCTACGACGGTATGTAAATTACAATTCGAATTTTCCCTTTGTACGGCGATGCGATAATAATGTTTTTATTTTGTTTAAATGCTAATTAATAATTTCCTACAGTTACCTACATACTATCGAACGCAATGAACTACCTACGCCCGAACACTTCGATAACCCCGGGTGAAGGATAGGTAACTAAGTAGGTACGTACAATTCCAAGTTTTTTATTTTCTGTCTTTCTTTATCGATACTGAACCTACCCCTAAGCTATGGCACGCAATTACTTGAACACCCGGTATATATGTATCCCTTTTACTTACATGGGACCGCAATCGTAATTTTTTTTACGTTTCCTGAGCAAGTAGATCGAAGATAGTCGCTTCCTAGTTGGTGGTGAAACAGCTGCATTAAGCCTTAAAATCAGGGTATTCTCACTAATTTTATTATAGCTAATAAAGGTATCCTTATCTAAATCGTCAAGGCCAGCTTGATTTCTAAAACAATCTTAGAATAGAAATACTGTGAACAAATGCGTACTCTTGCCGAAATGGCTATGTGGAAAAATAATTATGAAATAGCATTTAGAGCAATGAAAAATTATTACAAGTTTAAAAAGAGGTAGATGTGTAAAAACACTTGGGTCACCCACGTTTTGAACAGACTAGGAGACATCCACTTCTGAAAAGAGGTGGGCTGGTTGGAATGATCAACGACGGCAACCATGGCCCATTGGTCATTCAAGTCCAGTGAAGGACTAAGTGCGGAAACTAATCCCAATAACAGAGCATAGAGGTAGAGTGCGTAAGTTTACTTCATCTTGTCTTTTTTTCGTTACGATAATAGGGATGATGCCTGGGTCAAAAAAAAGAAATTCTATTTAGTATGTAAGTCAGATAATAAAAAAAAAACGGGTTGCACTCCGGGAGTGCCGGCAGAAGTGGAAAACTTGAATATTAACGTGGTGCATTTTTGATATTTTGGAATGGTTAGGGAATAATTTTGCCCCGGTCTACTCTCCCTCCGTCTTACGAATTTTCGGTCAGTTTAACATTTTTTACACATCACAAAAAAGTGCACAACGCCGCTAGTTATCACTTCAAAAAAATATTTGACTCGTATTGTCTTGCTTTATCATATTAATAAAAAGTGACGGATAAAACGCATGAAAGTTGGTGAGTTGGGGTCGCTACGTCACAAGTTTGTATAAAATCTACATACTCGTGACGTCATGGCTCATTTTGACTCAATGTATCGCCGTAATCTTTTGATAACGTAAAACAATTAAAAATACTTGTACGTTATTTTTTCATAATCTACATGACGGACATAAAACCTTTTTTTAGTCATCATCCCTATTACGATATGCCGTCCTACTTCCACGTGTTTTCAGGTTTATGCCGTTATTCAAAACCGAATGTCGGGTAGGTAGCCTATCTACAGTCCAGCCGTCGAGAGAACTCCTGGCAGCTGTCAGTTGGACAATTTCTAGTAGTAATAAGGATCAAATTCGCAAAACACATAATCGTTAGTTTGAAATTGACAGGAGTTAAGAACGGTGATATTCTCTCTCTGGGTGTGTAATGGCCTGTGGCAGACTGGCGGACAGGACGGGTGAAGATTTTTTTTTGTATTTGTCATCTATAGAATATTGTTTGTTTTTTTTCTCATTTTATTTTCTTTTTCATTAATTTAGCCCTGCTACAGTTAATGTTTACAAAACAGTTTTTTTACTACTATTATTACATAATAAAAACACTTGTTTTTATTATATAAGAATAGTAATCTGTGGAAAATATTGTTGGTAGTATATTTGTTAAGTTTAATTTTATGATTTTTCTGTTTATGCTTAATATACCTACTACTGTGTTTTTTCGCTAATGTAATAAATAAATACTTATCGGTGATAAGACGGAAGACTACGCTGCGATCGATGCCCCAAGCGCGATTACCAAGCATTGAAATATATACCTTATTTCGATTGTTTAAGTATTAAATTTAATATCCTCTGCCGTCCCGTCCGCCAGTCTGCACTGGCCATACTAGTTCAAATTTTGAGCCGTCGAAAAAACTTAATAGTTAGGCAAAGGCTAGGTAGATTATTGGTTATTGTGATATTTAGAAGCTAAGTTGATATTTAAGTTACTAAAAGTTAATATTCGAGTTGTCTGCTGCCCCGAATTGATATTCTTCTTCGGTTTGTGTCGGCTGTGCGTTCGGGTCTTCTTGATCCGCGAAATAATTGTCCAAGATGTGTAGGACTTTCTTGTATATCTGTGGAAAACAGAGATAAATATGAGTAAATATAATATTTACCAAACCCACAGAAGGCGCATTCCGCATTGTAGGTATGAAGCTACAAGTACGCGGAGGGCCCGTCTTGTCGGGCCAATTCAGTGAGCGTGACGTAGTCAGAAGATATACGAGTTACGCGATAGAGAGAGAGGCAACTTCTAGGTGAATATAACTGTAGGTATTTAGCGCTGTGCGACCTGGATTGCACTCGTAGCAACAGTCGCTTTTTATTTAAATGGTTATGCGGAGTGAACCACCTGTACAGTTCTCGCAAAACTTTATGAGCCCTCTGAACGTAGGCCCGAGTACTAAACCACGCAGGGCACAGATGAGTGCAAAATCATTTATTGTAAGCTGTGAAACATTTTTTACTTACTGCGCAGCCACTCGCGTGCAACTTCCGAGAGCTCAAAAAGTTTTGCGCATACTGTACTTATCTGTGTCTTAGCCAAATTATGTGCTAAGAGTAATGTTTATAAATCTCGGCTAAATACACCCAGTTTCAGTTTCTATTCTGAAATAAATTAGCTGTTTGAAGGCTTAAATTTGTTCCAGTATATAAATCCAGTACAGCAGGCGCTCGGTAATGCGGCGCTCACTAATCCGACACGTCTGTAGCGGTTACACCGCCACATACTAACTACGCATCAAAGACATGACGTCACACAAATCCTGCATCGCGCAATTAGAGTTTACCGCGCGAATGACATAGATAAGACTATCCGAAATCAACAGTCGGGCAGTCGGCCCGCCAGACACAACACCCGTCTGGTCGGAGGATCCTCCCTTTTCTATGGTGGATGAGTGAACTTTACACCCTGTTCCTCATGCGCCTAAACGTCCAATAGTCCGGCGTTTCCTAACTTAGCTCTCCTACCATTGATATCGGTCTCCTACTGTGTAATCCGGCAGGTTTAATACAACAGTGCCGGATTACAGAGCGCGCGCATTGATCGTTGTCGTTCTTTAGTCCGGTCCAATCCTACGAGTAGGTATAATACGTAAGGTAGGTTACGTAAACTAATAAAACATTTTTACTTTGCAAATCTGTCATCAATTCCTACTTCTGTAGGAAATGTCAGCTAGCTATAAAGAAATAACTTAAGCACAGATGTAGTGTCGGCCGAAGTTACGGGCGCTTCAATCTCCGTCTCACTTACGGACATACCGTGCGTGAGACGGGGAGGGATGCACCCGTAACTTCGGTCGAGGCTACGGATATCGCTTAGGAAGTTAGAAATTTATAGAAACCAGTCGTGTCGCGACGACACGTCGCCTGCAGTTGCCACCTACGTTCGGTTACGGAATGGTACCTTTATAGCAATCTCCATTCACACCTACTCAAAACTCTCCTCGCTACCTTAGTCTCATTTTATTAAAGAATCTACAACTATCAGAAATAATACTGTAATATGTTACCAGTTCATTTTCATGTTGCTGTAGAGCTTCAATCTGGTCCAAGGCGCCTATTTCTTCCAGTCTCAGGCATAGAGCATCAACTTGACCGTATTTGAAGGCCGCCTGTAAACAAATGAAAAAAAAAAACTAAGTGGAACAGTAAACAGTTACATTATGAAAACTTAAACTAGTATAACAATATTTGCATTTTGCTAATTATGTACCAATAACCCACAACACTGTCCACGGGTTATCATAATATTAAAAAGAAACAATAATAGCCAGATGTAAAGAGAAAAAATAATGAAATAAAATAAGATGACAACAAAAAAGTATACAACCAAGACAGATTTAAAACAATAGTTTGAAGATTACATCTATATGTATAAATTGTTCAAGAGTTTTGAAGACAAGACCTTTGAATTTTCTTATTGGGCTATTGAACATGTCGATATTTACAAAAGATAGATGTAGCTAGTATTAGCTTATTTAATGAAGTCCTGGGTTTCATTCCGTAGGGTTCTCTATCAGGAATCTCTCAGTACTAGTCCAGTCTGGATTTGTGCCCGGTTGATGGGAATTTAGAGGCATGAGTGTGTTTGAGTTTGAGTGATAGCGTAGTGGTGTGACTGCCAAGTCATAGGTCTCGAGTTCGAACCCAAGGCACGTACCTCTGACTTTTCGGATTCATGCGAATTGTATAATTATCACTTGCTTCAAAAACGGTGAAGGAAAATATCGTGAGGAAACCGGCATGCCTGAGAGATATTTCTCGACAACATGTGAAGCCAAGTCGGAGGCCCATGGGCGACTTTAAAACTCTGACACCAGGTTAGTCACTAACCACACGAAAAGAAGAAGTTAGTAAGTCCATCCTACACTACTCTATGGTCAGGAGCGCTGAGTCATTGGCAGTAGGGTTCCAAGCAACCGGCTGAGATGAAAGCGTCTAGCTGTTCCAGTGTACCTCCTGGACAGAGGTTTGTGATCGCCCAGGCTGTGCTACCTTACGTTTAGTGTTATTTTAACTACAGCATCAAAAACTCGAAGACATAATTGACATCCACTAACTCGCGCTGGCCCCATAGAGAAGGCGTATGGCCCAATCATTATAGGCTTATAATATTTAAATAGTGTCCATGGAGTTTCTTGCCCCTTCTTTTCCATACTACGCTTTGGAATGGGCAACTAGCTTCATCTTGCTGAATGACGGACTCCTTAACAATTCAAAAGTGCCAGTAAGTTGTAATTGGATTGTATTTGCCAATATGCTTACCTGTAATAAGTTGGTAAGTCCATCCAACACTACGGCGATAGCTCTATCGTCCGGAGCGCTGAGTAGTTGGCAGTAGGGCTCCAAGAAGCCAGCTGAGATGAGAGCGTCTAGCTGTTCAGGAGTACCGCCGAGGCAGAGGTTTGTAATCGCCCAGGCTGCTTCTTTTTGGCATCTGTGGGAGAAAAATTGATTGGTTAGAAACGTTTCACCATTCTGGTACTCTATAGGGAGCAGCATGGGCAGGCACGTCCCGTGCCTGCGGAGGCCCGGGTTCTGACCCTGGTGAGGCAGGAGATGGCTGCGGTCTCGTTTTTCCGCGCTAGAAGCCATCGTCCTGCGCTCCCTTCTGGCCAGCGGAAGGCGGCATCATATAATATGCCGCCAACGCAGTTGCCCCGCCCAAACCAAGTTCGGCCCTGGCGGCGAAGGCCCCGGCCCTGGCGGCGAAGGCCCCGGCCCTGGCGGTGAAGGCCCCGGCCCTAGCGACGAAACGGCCGCCCCCACCTCCTCCTAAATCTACTCCGGCTGACACCGAATGGCAAGTAACCGGGGAGAAGAGGAAGGCGGGAAAGAAAAAAAGGGCGGCCCATAGAAAGGCGAGGCGGCAGCGGCGCAAGGAGCAAAGCGTCGCAGCTAGGCTCCGCGCCCCGAAGTCCGCAGCTGTAGTGATTACATTACAGCCAGAGGCGAAGAAGAAGGGCGTGTCCTAACCGCGATGTGCTTGCCAAGGTGGGGGCGGCGGTGGACCCCAAGGAGATCGGCGCCACTGAAGGCATCCGGGTGAGGGGCACTGCGACTGGGGCCCGGCTGGAGGGCCGCTGACGCCCTGGCCCAAAGGCTTAGGGCGTCCCTAAATGCGAACGAGGCCCGAGTGTCCAGGCCCACCAAATGCGCAGACATGCGTATTCTGGTCTTGAACGACTCAGTGATGGAGGGACAGGTGGTGGCCGCTGTCGTTAGAACTGGGGGGTGCTCTGCCGAGCAGGTTAGGGCGCCATCCGTCCTGACTTCACGGGGATGCGAGCAGTTACGGTGAGCTGCCTCCCCGTGCTCGTCCTCGGGGACTTCAATGCCAAGAATGTGGCTTGGGATTCCCGGTATACGGACACACGGGGCAGGATGGTGGAGGACTGGGCGCTGGAGACAGGCCTGGTCGTCCTAAACCGGGGTTCTGTCCCCACGTGTGTGCGGATGCGGGGTGAATCAGTGGTGGACATCTCGTTCGCTAGCCCCGCTCTGTCGCCGCGTGTCATTGACTGGCGCGTCATGGAGGGGGTGGAGACGTATTCCGATCACCGATACATCCGGTTTGACGTCTCCGCACAGACCTCGAGCGCGCCGGTCCGACACAGGCCCCGAGTGGTCCGCGGTGGGCGCTGAAGCAGCTGGACCGGGAGCTCCTCCTGGAAGCCTCGATCGTGCAGGCCTGGGTGTCATCACCGGACAGGCCTGCCGACACCAACGACGAGGAGGAGTGGTTCCGGGAGGCCATGTCCGAAATATGTGACGTGGCAATACCCCGGGTCCAGCCTGGACGTGCCTCGCGCCAGGTTACTGGTGGTCGCAACAGCTGACTACACGCGACGCCGGTACACCAGGCACCGCAGTCCGTATTCGACCTCCGGATACGGAAGCTGTTCAGGCGGAGCTAGGGCTTTCAATACCGGTCCTGGGTCAGGACCCGACGGCTTACCTGGGAAAGCCTTGGAGGCGGCTCTCGGGCCTCGACTAAGGGGGCTCCTAAGCGCATGTTTGTAGAGTGGCCAGTTCCCGCTTCGTTGGAAGATGGGGAAACTGGTCCTCATCAAGAAGCCGGGGCGCCCTGCGGACTCTCCGTCCGCTTACCGGCCCATCGTGCTGCTCAACGAGGTGAGCAAGCTCTTTGAAGGAGTAATTGCAGACCGGAGAGGGCCGAATTTGGCGGAGAGCCAGTTTGGTTTCCGCAGGGGGCGCTCCACGGTGGACGCCATCATGCGCGTGCGAGTGGGGGGGGGGGGGGGGGGGTCGTCTTGGCGGTGTCTCTAAACATAACCAACGCCTTCAATACCCTGCCCTGGAGTTGCATCACTACCTGCGTGTGTTCGAGGCCTATTTCACGGACAGGGCTGTCATCTACCCCGGTCACCAGGGAGAATGGAACCGGCGAGAGATGTCGTGCGGTGCCCCACAGGGATCGGTCCTGGGGCCGCATCTGTGGGACATCGGATACGAGTAGATGCTGTGCGCTGACCTCCCTAGCGGCGTCAGCGTCGTTTGTTACGCTGACGACACGTTGGTCCTGGCGCAGGGGAGGTCGCACCAGGCGGCGGCCGAACTAGCGACACACGGGGTTGCAACAATCGTGGCCAGAATCCGGCAGTTGGGACTCGAGGTAGCCCTGCACGAGTCCGAGGTCCGTGTGTTTTCATGGTCCTCGGAACGCGCTACCGTCGGGTTCCCAAATAACGGTACGAGGGGTTCACATCGGCGTCGAGTCGACAATGAAGTACCTAGAGCTCGTTCTCGACAGTAGGTGGAACTTCGTGGAGCACTTCCGACGGTTGGCTCCCAGACTACCGAGAGGCCGAAGCTGCCCTGAAGCGGCTCCAGCCCAATCTTAGGGGGTCCAAACAGCCTCCAGCTATACGCGGTGGTCGTGCGGTCCATGGCCCTTTACGGGGCACCGGTGTGGGCGCGTTCGTTGAGGCGGCGGCCAGCCCGCCTGTTAAACGCGTCCCAGAGGGTCATGGCCACCCGGCTGGTCCGGGGATACCGCACGGTCTCCGGTGAGGCGGCGAGCCTCCTTGTTGGACTGCCGCCATAGGATCTGGTGGCGAGGAGGCGAAACGCCGCGGCTTGACTCCGATGCCGCGAGAAATCGGCACAGCGGACAGAGCTCCGGCAGGATCTCATGGCGTCATGGAGAGTGCGATTATCGCAATCCAGTGCTGGGCACGCCACTATTGCGGCGATAAGTCCCTTCTTTGAGGAGTGGCTAGAGAGGCGCCACGGCGTCCTCACCTTCCTGTTTCGGATAAGGCGGGAGGAAACGCCCGGGTGTCATCGCATCGGTGTCATCACTGCGTGGATCGCCCGGAGGACACGGTGGAGATCTGCCCGGCCTGGGCAGAACATCACAGTGTCCTCGTGGAGGCGATCGGTGGCGGAATCTCTCGCGTCCGGCCCTGGTCCAGGCCATGGGACGGAGCGAGAGGGCATAGGCCGCTAGCTCCTTCTGCGAAGCAGTAATGCTCGCAAAGGAGGAGGCGGAACGCGTGAGGGAGAGGCAAATTTCGCCCTTCACGCCCCTGGAATCGCAGGCCGATTCCCGGCCACCGTAGGCACGGGCTTGCGGACGGTGAGCAATGGGTAGCTCGCCGTCCGATAAAGACCAGGCCCGGGGCGACGGCGCGTTGCGTTCCACGCGCGCCTCAAAGAGATGTCAGCGAGTGAAGGGGTCCGATGGGACCGATGCCTGCCGGGGTTGCGGGAAAGTCCGAAAGGGATACCGTGGCTCCTGGCGACGTAAAAGCAACCGAAGGAACACGGGTGTTACTGCCTACAGACATATCTCGGACTCACTTGATGTCCTCGGTCGCGAGCACGTGCAACAGATGCGCGAGCACGCCGGCGCCCAGGGCGCGCTGTATCTGCGCGCGCGTGCCCGCCAGCACGTTGTTACTGCCTACAGACATATCTCGGACTCACTTGATGTCCTCGGTCGCGAGCACGTGCAACAGATGCGCGAGCACGCCGGCGCCCAGGGCGCGCTGTATCTGCGCGCGCGTGCCCGCCAGCACGTTGTTACTGCCTACAGACATATCTCGGACTCACTTGATGTCCTCGGTCGCGAGCACGTGCAACAGATGCGCGAGCACGCCGGCGCCCAGGGCGCGCTGTATCTGCGCGCGCGTGCCCGCCAGCACGTTGTTACTGCCTACAGACATATCTCGGACTCACTTGATGTCCTCGGTCGCGAGCACGTGCAACAGATGCGCGAGCACGCCGGCGCCCAGGGCGCGCTGTATCTGCGCGCGCGTGCCCGCCAGCACGTTGTTACTGCCTACAGACATATCTCGGACTCACTTGATGTCCTCGGTCGCGAGCACGTGCAACAGATGCGCGAGCACGCCGGCGCCCAGGGCGCGCTGTATCTGCGCGCGCGTGCCCGCCAGCACGTTGTTACTGCCTACAGACATATCTCGGACTCACTTGATGTCCTCGGTCGCGAGCACGTGCAACAGATGCGCGAGCACGCCGGCGCCCAGGGCGCGCTGTATCTGCGCGCGCGTGCCCGCCAGCACGTTGTTACTGCCTACAGACATATCTCGGACTCACTTGATGTCCTCGGTCGCGAGCACGTGCAACAGATGCGCGAGCACGCCGGCGCCCAGGGCGCGCTGTATCTGCGCGCGCGTGCCCGCCAGCACGTTGTTACTGCCTACAGACATATCTCGGACTCACTTGATGTCCTCGGTCGCGAGCACGTGCAACAGATGCGCGAGCACGCCGGCGCCCAGGGCGCGCTGTATCTGCGCGCGCGTGCCCGCCAGCACGTTGTTACTGCCTACAGACATATCTCGGACTCACTTGATGTCCTCGGTCGCGAGCACGTGCAACAGATGCGCGAGCACGCCGGCGCCCAGGGCGCGCTGTATCTGCGCGCGCGTGCCCGCCAGCACGTTGTTACTGCCTACAGACATATCTCGGACTCACTTGATGTCCTCGGTCGCGAGCACGTGCAACAGATGCGCGAGCACGCCGGCGCCCAGGGCGCGCTGTATCTGCGCGCGCGTGCCCGCCAGCACGTTGTTACTGCCTACAGACATATCTCGGACTCACTTGATGTCCTCGGTCGCGAGCACGTGCAACAGATGCGCGAGCACGCCGGCGCCCAGGGCGCGCTGTATCTGCGCGCGCGTGCCCGCCAGCACGTTGTTACTGCCTACAGACATATCTCGGACTCACTTGATGTCCTCGGTCGCGAGCACGTGCAACAGATGCGCGAGCACGCCGGCGCCCAGGGCGCGCTGTATCTGCGCGCGCGTGCCCGCCAGCACGTTGTTACTGCCTACAGACATATCTCGGACTCACTTGATGTCCTCGGTCGCGAGCACGTGCAACAGATGCGCGAGCACGCCGGCGCCCAGGGCGCGCTGTATCTGCGCGCGCGTGCCCGCCAGCACGTTGTTACTGCCTACAGACATATCTCGGACTCACTTGATGTCCTCGGTCGCGAGCACGTGCAACAGATGCGCGAGCACGCCGGCGCCCAGGGCGCGCTGTATCTGCGCGCGCGTGCCCGCCAGCACGTTGTTACTGCCTACAGACATATCTCGGACTCACTTGATGTCCTCGGTCGCGAGCACGTGCAACAGATGCGCGAGCACGCCGGCGCCCAGGGCGCGCTGTATCTGCGCGCGCGTGCCCGCCAGCACGTTGTTACTGCCTACAGACATATCTCGGACTCACTTGATGTCCTCGGTCGCGAGCACGTGCAACAGATGCGCGAGCACGCCGGCGCCCAGGGCGCGCTGTATCTGCGCGCGCGTGCCCGCCAGCACGTTGTTACTGCCTACAGACATATCTCGGACTCACTTGATGTCCTCGGTCGCGAGCACGTGCAACAGATGCGCGAGCACGCCGGCGCCCAGGGCGCGCTGTATCTGCGCGCGCGTGCCCGCCAGCACGTTGTTACTGCCTACAGACATATCTCGGACTCACTTGATGTCCTCGGTCGCGAGCACGTGCAACAGATGCGCGAGCACGCCGGCGCCCAGGGCGCGCTGTATCTGCGCGCGCGTGCCCGCCAGCACGTTGTTACTGCCTACAGACATATCTCGGACTCACTTGATGTCCTCGGTCGCGAGCACGTGCAACAGATGCGCGAGCACGCCGGCGCCCAGGGCGCGCTGTATCTGCGCGCGCGTGCCCGCCAGCACGTTGTTACTGCCTACAGACATATCTCGGACTCACTTGATGTCCTCGGTCGCGAGCACGTGCAACAGATGCGCGAGCACGCCGGCGCCCAGGGCGCGCTGTATCTGCGCGCGCGTGCCCGCCAGCACGTTGTTACTGCCTACAGACATATCTCGGACTCACTTGATGTCCTCGGTCGCGAGCACGTGCAACAGATGCGCGAGCACGCCGGCGCCCAGGGCGCGCTGTATCTGCGCGCGCGTGCCCGCCAGCACGTTGTTACTGCCTACAGACATATCTCGGACTCACTTGATGTCCTCGGTCGCGAGCACGTGCAACAGATGCGCGAGCACGCCGGCGCCCAGGGCGCGCTGTATCTGCGCGCGCGTGCCCGCCAGCACGTTGTTACTGCCTACAGACATATCTCGGACTCACTTGATGTCCTCGGTCGCGAGCACGTGCAACAGATGCGCGAGCACGCCGGCGCCCAGGGCGCGCTGTATCTGCGCGCGCGTGCCCGCCAGCACGTTGTTACTGCCTACAGACATATCTCGGACTCACTTGATGTCCTCGGTCGCGAGCACGTGCAACAGATGCGCGAGCACGCCGGCGCCCAGGGCGCGCTGTATCTGCGCGCGCGTGCCCGCCAGCACGTTGTTACTGCCTACAGACATATCTCGGACTCACTTGATGTCCTCGGTCGCGAGCACGTGCAACAGATGCGCGAGCACGCCGGCGCCCAGGGCGCGCTGTATCTGCGCGCGCGTGCCCGCCAGCACGTTGTTACTGCCTACAGACATATCTCGGACTCACTTGATGTCCTCGGTCGCGAGCACGTGCAACAGATGCGCGAGCACGCCGGCGCCCAGGGCGCGCTGTATCTGCGCGCGCGTGCCCGCCAGCACGTTGTTACTGCCTACAGACATATCTCGGACTCACTTGATGTCCTCGGTCGCGAGCACGTGCAACAGATGCGCGAGCACGCCGGCGCCCAGGGCGCGCTGTATCTGCGCGCGCGTGCCCGCCAGCACGTTGTTACTGCCTACAGACATATCTCGGACTCACTTGATGTCCTCGGTCGCGAGCACGTGCAACAGATGCGCGAGCACGCCGGCGCCCAGGGCGCGCTGTATCTGCGCGCGCGTGCCCGCCAGCACGTTGCTGACGGCCCAGGCGGCCTCCTTCATGAGCGACGGCTTGCCGCAGCGCAGCAGGGTGATGATGTGCTCGAGGCAGCCGGCGTCGAGGCAGCGGTCGGTCTGGGGAGAGAGTACAACTAATATTTCATTTTAACGTTCTAGACACTGCTCAAAAGTCGAATATAGGTTGCATTGTTACGATAACGACGCATAATCAGCCTCGTTCCCACTTACGGGACACAGGCCTCCTCTCTTTGAGAGGAACTGGGTTGTAATCTACCACGCGTGCTCAGTGCGGTTGGGTAGATGTCACATGTCTTCGAACTTTTGGTTCTAGGACATGCCGGTTTCCTCACGATGTTTTCCTTCACCGTATTGAGACCAGTGGTGATGAAATAATTTACACAAAGTAAAGTGCCTGTCAGGGTTCGAACCTAAGACCTACAACTCGTAACTCGCGGCCGTTAACACTCTGCCATCTTTGCTGCAAGAGCAGTGATGGATAATGACGATCACAGTCGATTTCTACGAAGAACAACAGATCTTTTCAGTTGTTTAGTTTAGTGTTTATTGGAAACTTCTAAATGGCCTTCAATTTTGTATTTTTTACGAACATTGTAAGTATGCTATAGTTTGACCGAGACCGCTGTTCCGCGTCATAAGAGTGTGCGCGGCTCACGAGCGACCTGCCTAGTGCTCATTAGTCAAAGCAGTAGCCCCACGTAAAATACTGGTATTCAGCTGCATCCGGGTAGACTGGAAACCGACCCTGTTGGCTAAAGTCTAACCTGATGATTATAATAATGTTCAACATCTTCATCAATGACGTCTCTTCATGTTTCTCGAACTCAAAAGTTCTTTTGTTTGCGGATGACATGAAGATTCTAAGCGAAATTAGAACTGAGGAAGATGCTGAACATCTTCAACTTGATCTTTATATATTTCAAGAGTATTGTGTCGACAACCGCTTGGATTTAAATGTCTCGAAATGTTACATTATGTACGTTCACTCGCAAACCTAAACCTTGTAACGAGTTTAAAAAATCGTTACATGCTTCTCGTCAGTTAGTCTATTTCAGAACGTTTTTTTTGCTGTCATCGATTGTCTTTGGTGTTTGGTGGAAGCTGTCAACTTTGACGTTCTCACTTTTGCGACGAACATTCTTGATGTAGTATTGAACTTTAACTAATTTTTTTCCAATCGGGATAAATCCTGGGTATTGGCGGCCTATTGATGCCATAAACTTCAAAAACTTTCCCTCAGGACGTGGTGACGTAGCTCGTAGGAATAATCTTTCATTTCTTTGGTAAGATTGAATTCTTTCGGATTGATAAATTGGATAGCGTGACGAGTGCTCGATATCATACTAAATTATTGTTCCAGGCTTCTAAGTGATTTGTCGCCCGCCTGGATTTTGTGGTGCACTTAAATTTGCCATTTGTTGGAAAAGACGGTAAGTTATTATTACTCGTGGAACGCCACGCTTCCCAACGTTTGGGAATCCTGAACAATTTATTAATTCTCTGTAAATTTTGTTACAGCCGGACTGACCGATCCTGGGTCTTTTCGTTTTCTTTTCTTTTCGTCTTCTTTACTTGATATATGTATTTCTGCAGAAGACTACTTTACGGTATTTCTACAAGAGATATTTTTATCCCTACCTTCAACGCCACGATCCTAGAGGTTTTATTTAATCATCTTTTTTTATTACCTACCTTTTCTTTATCAACAAAGATGCAATAATGATCTAAATTCAACAATAATAATGTAAATTCAATAATAATAATAATGTAAGTAACTATAACATTTTGTATTTAATTTCATAATTACTCAGAAGCTACTGGAAATTAAACAAGGTATTAACAAGGGAAATTCCATTGTTTTATTACTTTAGTTTACCCCACCCACCGGCAGATTAAAAGTCTGACTCTCCGAAGTGTACTATCTGGCAAGTTTGTTTATTTAAAACATACTGTGTGCATCTCCAAGGCGCCCGAAATTATTTTATTGTTTAATTTGTATTTTTTTATAGGAGAACACACCATCTTTACACATTTTTATTAAATTGGGCAAGCTCCCAACACATGTGACACTCATGTACAACCCATACATTACAACCTACCTATTATGATTACAAGCTAACCAACACTTCAATATCCAGAGTTAATACGATTAGAGATTTAGGCGTCGCTTTTGACTCGAAACTTCTTTTTGACACACACATTGATAAAATTATTAAAAAAGCTTCCAAGGCACTAAGTTTCATCATGAGAATATCAGCCGATTTTAAAAATATAAAAACATTCAAAATTCTTTGTGCCTTTGTCATCTCGAATATATTTTTCACCAGTATGGAATCCTATTTATGTTACTTACGTTAATCGCATTGAAAGTATTCAAAGGAAGTTTTCAAGGTACATTCAGTATAGATCTAAAATCTATTTACCTAACTATCATAGTTGTTGCAGGAAGTTTCACATACTTCCACTAATTGAGCGAAAAAAAATTTGCTGACATGGCTTTTTTGTTCAATTTGGCTAATGGCTCAACCGATTGTTCTGAACTGCTTGGCAGAATTGAGCTATGTGTTCCATCCTTTACCTTTAGGAATCATCGTCCTCTTTATGTTCTCTCTGTACGGTGTATATATAGCCAAAACTCTTATACTATTAGAGCTAGCAGATCATACCACTCGATGTGTCAGAATGTTGATGATCTGGACTTATTCACCACCAGTGTCAGTAAATTTAAAAAAAAACTATGTGCAACCGCTTATTCGAAGATCACTGACACGTCTCATGTTCTATTTTTTATTTTTCGCTCCGAGTTCTTTTACTTCTTACTTTCTCTTACCTGACTACTGTCTTTTGTTCTATCCTAATTTTGTGAGTGAAAACTTGTATTATTGGCCTTCTTTCAGTAATGTTCACATATCCATAACCTAGCTATAAGTTTCCTTAAGTTAATAAAAAAAAAAAACCTGTACATCGGAGCCGGTGAGCATGTTGACGATAGCTCAAGGCTGGGTTTCGTACTGCAAGAGACTTGTGGTTGAGTACACTGACCATGCAAGGGAGCAGTTGAGAAGTCATTTGTTTATGAGAGGCTCATGGCTCAGAGTCAGCAGCAAGAATTACTTACTGAGGTCAGTCTGCGGATGGGCGACCATCAATTTGATACAGACCCTGTGTGTCTTGGGAAATAAGTTAAGCCTTTGGTCTTGGTTGTCATTCATAGATCTTTGACAGTCAAAAGCCCGAAAGTTTGACAACCAGTCTTACCAAGTGGTATCTAGATAGTGATACGCAGTAACTGGGATGTGGAGGTCAGATAGGCTGTCGCTTCTTGTGAAATATTACAACGTGCTAAGCTAGTGGCTGCAAGTTAGCATACTATGTTGGGTTCGGCTTCCAGTCGTAACCCGATGATGCAACTAGCTTCAACTTTCTGACTAACTGACTGACCCTTTGACAATTCAAAAGTGCCTATAAATGGTTTGATTGAAATAAATGCTTTGAGTTTGAGTTTTGATGCTAGGTACCTGTTCATCAGAGCCGGTGAGCATGTTCCCAATAGATCTCAAGGCTGGGGTTCGTACTGCAGGAGACTTGTGGTTGAGTAGACTGACCACGCGAGGGAGCAGTTGAGGAGTCATTTGTACTGCTTCTATACGTTCGTTTGGTCCATCGGTTAGGTAGGATAGGGCCCAGCATGCGTCGGCTAAAAGGGAGTAGAAAAGTGGTATTAAATATATTGTTAATAAAGGTATGTAGCGATTTGAGTATTGACTCTAATGTTATCGTCATCATTTCAGCCGAAAGACGTTCACTGCTGGACATAGGCCTCCCCCAAGTACCGCTATTTTGACCGGTTCTGTGCTTCCCGCATCCAGCTGATTCCTGCGGCCTTCACCAGGTCATCGGTCCACCTTGTGAGGCCTTCCAACGTTACGTCTTCCGGTACGCGGGCGCCACTCCAGAACCTTGCGGCCCCATCGGCCATCTGTTCTGCGAGCTATGTGCCCTGCCCACTGCCACTTAAGTTTGGCAGTTCTTCGGGCTATGTCAGTTACCTTGGTTCTCCTGCGGATCTCTTCATTTCTGATTCGATCACGTAGGGAAACTCCAAACATCCTCCAAGTAGAAAACTAAAAGTCACCCAAAAGGCATTGGAGGGGGCCCAATGCCTTTTGGATGACTTTTAGTTTTCTAAACTGTCAAGAAGAATTGTACAATCAACATTATCAAAAGGTGACTCTTCGCAAGCTTCATACTCAGTGCTTGATACACTTTATGGTAGTGCCAAGTGCCATAAAATAGTTTCATATTGATATTTGTTTACTATTATAGTATTTTTATCTGACGACTTTACTTGTGGTTACCAAGAGTAAAAACAAGCTGTGAAAGTGTGTGTAAGCGCAGAAGCTCCCGGTACCGTCCGAGACACGGGCGAAGACGGAAGGAAGTGAGTGAGTGAGTGAGTGTGTGTGTGTTTGTGTGTGTTTGTTTGTGTGTGTGTGTGAGTGTTTGTGTGTGTGTGTGTGGTAGGCCAGCTAACTACGCTTTGGAATGGGCAACTAGCTTCATATTTCTGACTGACCGACTTCTTGACAATTCAAAAGTGTCTCTAAATGGTTTAACTGAAGTAGTTTGAGTTTGAAGCTAGTTGCTCATTCCAAAGCGTAATAGGTTCATAAGGAGAAGAATGGGCAAGAAACTCCACGGACACTTATAAATCAAAATATTGGTTACATCATTAATGTTGAAATAATACATGTGAGAAAAAATGTGGAAAGACGAGTGCGTTATAAGCGTCCGTAATAAAAAGATAAAAACAATTCAAAAATTAAAATAAACCATGGCAGTCAAGAGATGAACAGTCCCTGACAGCAAGTAAGCTCACGCGAAAGCATTGAAGCTTATGGGCCATGAATGTTATGACGGGAAAATAATGGATCGTTTGAGTGCAAAGGCTGATTAATTCATACTTATTGTAGTTGTAGAGACCGCCTTATGTGCTAAAGCTTCTCGTTTTTACGCACACATTCACAGCGTGTTTGTAAACTTGATTAGTACAAGTAAGACGCGAGTCGCTTGTTAGACAAAAATACTGTACGAAAAAACATTTTTACAAAAAATAAAACCGACCCAAAAAAAAAACACTACAGGGAGAAAAATAACTTTGATATCGGAAGTCGGTGTCTTTGGTTTTGTATTTTCGTTTTTTTGCCACCGACTTCCGAAATCAAAGTTATTTTTCACTTTGTAGTGTTTTTTTTTGGTAGAAGGTTTTATTTTTTGTAAAAAAAGTTTTTATTTTTCTCTTTTTAGTTGTGGTACCTACACAAACCCCCCCACATAAATTTGAATACCACTACCTGCTATGTAAATTACAGTGACAGGAACTATTAGAACATCATCCACATAAACTAGATGGGAAAAATACGTATTATTGAAGCTAACTCAAAAACCCCTCATCAGATCTTGAACAAACTTATATGGGACCACTTCTGAACTATGCCCTACCAAAAACAAAAAGAATCATCCAAATCAATTCATAATTGACGGAGTAATCGCGTAACAAAAAAACAAACAAAAAAAAAACACAACCGAATTGAGAACCTCCACATTTTTGAAGTCGGTTGAAAAGTCTATGAGGCAGATAACTATTGGAGTATTATCAACCAAATTAGATTAGAATAGAATACTCTATATTGTACACCATAAAAATTACAGACATAAAATTAGAAATTTTACATAGCGTGACACAATAGGCGGTCTTATCGCTTAAAGCGATCTTTTACATACAACCTTTGGATGGATTAAAGGTACCAAGAGAGACAATACTGCAGGTAATCAGTGGTGTACCATTTACAATAAATACACTTATAGCATAAACTTATTCATATAAATATATACTTATATAAAATTATAATCATGAAACAAGAGTAAGGAACTATATGTAATGATGATGTTTAAGGAGAGAGGAAGTGTTTTTTTAACCAGACTACAGAGCCAGAGCCAAGTTAGGAGTTACATCTAAAAATGAGAAAGGTGTCCTAAGCTAAGCCTATTTATTATCAGTGTCCCTTTTTACCCAAATGCAGCAAAGCTTTCTTATAAACAAATATATTTGCTTACCCAGAACATCTGTGTCAGTGATATCCAATAAATCAGAAATGTATGGCAGAGCGGGAGCCACATAATCAAACTTCACCAGTGGGTTTTTATTTCTGTAACAAAATACATTTTTATTAGACTTTGCTTGAGAAGATGAAATCTGATACATTTTAGAACCCAATGGCTTGGCACGCGACGATGAGAAGAGGCCATATGGAATGACCATAATGCCTTGGAAGTTGGGTAGGCCCTTGGTGTGGTATGCAACCTGTGTCGACACCCTCGCGCCATCCCATCTTAGCACGGCGGGCTGTGCTGGGGCGGATGCTGCCGGTGCAGAAAACCTCAAACGGCGCAAATATAACCACAATAATGGTAGCTATATATTTGGACCGTTTGGGGTTTTAACACTAGGGCCGTGGCGTCCAAGTGCTCATATTTTGGGACATCGCCAAGTGGTTGGTCGAATCTTCATGTGACCAGAGGGCTGGCCAAAGAATTGGGCACTTTTCCCACTGACAGCGATGCCGACGAATTTTTTGATGCCCAATGAGCTCTGCCTTTATTTTTATACTATATATTTTAGTGTTATATATTACATTTAAGATGATAAATGAAATAAAATGTATGTCAGATACATTTTCGAGTATTGAATTATGATGTTTATACTTTTTGTTTAGATTAGTCTTTGTATTAAGTACTAGTGATCAGCCCCTTCGCACGGTATTTACTACTCGACAAATCATCGAGATTTCTCTATTATATGTTAGTTCAATATAGTAAATTATGAACATAAACTTGTTTTTGTACTATCTTTTTTGGTAAATAAAATTATTTAAAAAAAAAAAACCTTCCGGAATAAATTATTTAAATGATGGTGAAAACTGCATCAAAATCCGTTGCGAAAGGCGACTTTAATTTACAATAATTGTATAGTTGTGTATATCTTCATCACGGAGTTCTTACAACCGCGAGAGAGGCGGTTTGAAGGCAATATACAAATGCGTTTCCGTAGTATGGTAGTATACCTGCAGAATTCACTGTAAGTCCACACCACATTCTTGCCTTGGCTGGTAATGATTGTCTGGCTAGTTTATTTTTATGAATCGCATAATCATAATAATCATAATCATAATTTATTTCTTAACATAGGTAATAAAAGTACAGGTCTTATGTTTAGTGAACAGAGCGCTATGCTATGCCAGGAGGCGTACAAATCTGGTGTGCAATGAGGATTATAAATTATTTACTCAAAAATTTGAAAATCATGCATTATAATTTTATAGTATGAAAATAGAAAATAAATTGAACAATTACATAATACTTAATGTCAAACCTAAATGAGGAATTATTAAAATGTCTAAAATCTATGTCAAAATAATTAAAATGTCAAAGTTATTTAATGTCAATATTAATATTTGTCTCAATTTATCTAAAAAAACCTCAATATTTATAATTCTAAATTAATTCGTCATTTCAGTATTCGTCAATAGTATAATAGCATTTATAAATTAAAATCTTTAAAAAATTTAAATCTTTTAAGGCATCTGGAATTTTATTATAAATGCGTGGAGCCATACCAAGGACACTTTTTGTTAGTAATGCAGTTTTACATTTATAATAAAATTACTCAAGGCATTTTTGTACTGCCTACGAATTTGAACATTTCGTACCATTGTCATTTTTTCAAAAAGGTTGGGTTAGGTTAGGTTAGGTTCCAACTGAGAGGACTCTACACAGCGTGTCTTGAGCGGGGCCAGTTTCCCACTTTGTGGAAATCTGGTCGTCTGGTCCTGCTCAGGAAGGCGGGGCGCCCGGCGGACTCGTCGTCCGCGTACCGGCCCATAGTGCTGCTAGACGAGGTGGGCAAGCTGTTCGAGCGAGTAATCGCAGCCCGCCTCGTCGGCCACTTGTGCAGAGAGGGGCCGGACCTGGACGACAGTCAGTTTGGGTTTCGGCATGGGCGCTCCACGATACACGCTGTGTCGCGGGTTAGAGTCCTGGCGGAGGAAGCGGTGTCTCGGGGCGGGGTGATGTTGGCGGTGTCCTTGGACATAACCAACGCCTTCAACACCCTGCCCTGGAGTTGTATTCGGGAGGCACTGCGCTATCATGGTGTGCCTCCCTACCTCCGCCGCATCGTTGGGGCTTATCTGTCGGAGAGGTGTGTCACCTACCAGGGACGTGATGGCGGATACCAGCGCCGCATGTCGTGCGGTGTTCCACAGGGCTCGGTCTTAGGGCCGCTCCTGTGGAACATCGGGTACGACTGGGTGCTGAGGGGCGAGCTCAGGCCGGGGGTAGACCTGACGTGTTATGCGGACGACACGCTGGTCACTGCCCGGGGGAGCTCGCACAGGGAAGCAGCGTTGCTGGCGACGGCTGCGGTCTCACAGGTGGTGAGCCGCATACGTCGCCTAGGCCTGGAGGTGGCCCTCAGCAAGTCGGAGGCTATGGTGTTCCATGGCCCCCGGCGGGCGCCGTCACCCGGCTCACATATCGTGGTCGGGGGGGCTCGGATCGCTGTCGAGGGTACCATGAAGTACCTAGGATTGGTCCTCGACAGCCGGTGGGACTTCGGGCCCCACTTCCGACGGCTGGCGCCCAAGTTGCTGGGCGCTGCTGGAGCGCTCTCAACGCTGCTTCCCAATCTGGGGGGCCCGAGCGTCGCTTGTAGGCGGCTATACGTGGGGATCGTGCGATCGATGGCCCTTTACGGGGCCCCGATCTGGGCGGCTGACCTGACGGCCGGGAGCATCGCCGTCATGCGGAGACCGCAGAGGGCGATGGCCGTCAGAGTCATCCGGGGGTATCGCACGATCTCCTACGAGGCGGCTTGTGCACTGGCCGGATCCCCGCCCTGGGACCTGGAGGCGAAAGTACTCGCGTCATCGTATCGGTGGCGCGAGGAAGCGCGGGCGCGGGGCGAGCGACCGATGCAGCGACACGTGGAGCTGCATCGGTCTCAGCTTCGCGAGGTCCTGGTGGCGGAATGGCGGGACAGGCTTTCGCGCCCTACCGCCGGCCTCAATACCATTGAGGCGGTCCGGCCGGTGCTCGACACTTGGCTCGGGAGGAGGCACGGCTCCCTGTCGTTTCGGGTGACGCAGGTGCTCTCGGGGCATGGTTGCTTCGGGAAGTACCTGTGTCGCATAAACAGGGAGCCGGACGCCCGGTGTCACCACTGCGTCGACTGTCGGGAGGACACGGCGCGGCATACGCTGGCAGAGTGTGCCGCTTGGGAGGAGCCGCGCCGTGCCCTCGTCTCTGGAGTAGGCAGTGACCTTTCGCTGCCGGCCGTCGTGAATTCCATGGCCGGCAGCGAGGAGTCCTGGGACGCGGTGGTTTCCTTCTGCGAGACAGTCATCTCGCAGAAGGAGGCTGCGGAAAGGGAGCGGGAGATTGCTTCTGCTAACCCGATCCGCAGCAGACGCACCGGTCGTCGGCGGAGGGCGGATAATGCCCTCTTCCAGCCCCCCTAAATGGGTCCAGGGGCGACGGATCTGGGGAAATCCATCGCCCCCTACACCTTAGGACCCGAGATGGCGGCGTGTAGTGTTCCACGCGCGCCTCTCTATGATGTAAGGGGGGAGTTTAACACCTCACTCCCCCCAAACTCGAGGTGGCCCGCAGAGGCGGGCCGGCACCAGCCGAGGGTCGCGGAAGTATCTGCGTTCCCGCGACCCCCGACGTAGGTGTGAGATGGAACACCGGGGTGGTTTTTAGTCAGTACGAGTCTGACAGACCCCTCCGCCCGCCCCAGGGCGGAGGACATCCATGAGGATTTTCCACCCCGAGACCAAAAAAAAAAAAAAAAAAAAAAAGGTTAGGTTAGGTTAGAAATTAGTATCTTTGTCAAAACAAATGACAAAGATACTAATTTCTAATATTCTCTATAATTTCTAATGTATAATGACATTGTTAATATTTTATGCCAAGCAGCTTTTGAAAGTTGCGAGATAAATCTTGTGCGAAATAGGAGGCCAGTAATGGGGTGGAATAAGCACGTGAGTGATGCTCACAGGCAGGCCAGGCTAAAGTTTGAGCAGTGGGTGTATTATGGAAGACCGCACGAGGGTCGTCTTTGGAGTGAAATGCAATCAAGTCGTAAAATGTTTAAGTCGCGCTTGCGATGGTGTCAGGACAATAGTGACCAAATTAAAATGGACATGTTGGCGTCGCATCATTCTAAGGGCGACTTTCGCAGTTTTTGGAAATCTACCGATAAACTCAATAGTAGGACGGGCTTGCCGGTGGGTGTCAGCGGTGCTACTGATGTCACGGGGATTGCCGAACTATTTAGGCAGCACTTCGCTGTGTCGTCACCGTTGGGACCGTCACAGTTTACAGGCAGTGATGGTTGTAATGGTCAGGAGTACAGTGTCCGGTTTGCGGCAAAGGAGGTAAGACATGTCATTATGTCTATGTCGAGGGGCAAGTCTCCAGGCCACGATGATTTAAGTATTGAACACCTCAAGCATGCTGGTCATCATCTGTCCAGAGTCTTAGCGATGTTCTACTCCTTGTGTTTAGGGCATTCGTACCTGCCTGAGCGGATGATGAAAACTGTGGTGGTGCCAATTATTAAGAATAAAACCGGTGATATCAGCGATAAAAATAACTATAGGCCCATTTCATTGGCCACTGTTATTTCGAAAGTGCTTGACAGTTTGCTTAACACACAGCTGGATAAGTACTTGAATCTACATGATAACCAGTTTGGTTTCAAAGCTGGTCACTCTACAGAAACAGCTATATTGTGTTTAAAGCAGACTGTCAAGTACTACACTGAAAGAAGTACACCTGTCTTTGCTTGCTTCCTCGACTTGTCGAAGGCATTTGACTTGGTTTGCTATGATCTGCTGTGGCAAAAGCTGCAGCAAGCGTCAGTGCCAGACGAACTGATCCGTGTCTTCCAATACTGGTACAATAATCAAGTCAATGTTGTTCGATGGTCGGGGGCTTACTCGACTCCGTACAGGTTGGAGTGCGGCGTGAGGCAAGGGGGGCTAACCTCACCGAAGCTCTTCAACCTGTATGTTAATGCACTGATAGAGAGGCTCAGCAGCACGCATGTCGGTTGCCATATTGGAGGTGTGTGCCTAAACAATATCAGTTACGCAGACGACATGGTGCTCCTGAGCGCCTCTGTCTGTGGTGTGTCGAGACTGATTCGCATCTGTGAAAAGTATGCTGAGGAACATGGTTTGCTGTATAATGCGAAAAAGAGCGAGTGCATGGTCTTTCGGGCCAAGAGGAAGTGTCCAGATTACTTGCCGGCAATAAAGCTAAACGGATGCCCACTTAATAGAGTAAATACTTTTAAATACCTTGGACATTTATTAACCTCTGACCTGGAAGACGATGCAGACATTGAGAGGGAACGCAGGGCGCTGTCTGTTCGTGCGAATATGATAGCCCGCAGATTTGCTCGGTGTTCGAGGGGCGTCAAAATAGCCCTATTTAGGGCATTTTGTACGTCCTTTTATACCGGCAGTCTGTGGATGGATTACACGCAGAAACAGTACAGCGCTCTGCGTGTCCAATACAATAACGCGTTCAGGGTACTCTTGGGGCTGCCTCGCTTCTGTAGCGCATCGGGGATGTTTGCCGAGGCGCGTGTGGATTGTTTCTACACAGTCATGCGCAAGCGGTGCACGTCCCTGGTGCGCAGGGTGCGGGCCAGCCGCAACAGTATCCTGAAGGCTTTCGCTGAACGTTTCGACTGTCAGTACGTGAACCACTGTTGCATGGTTCACGTACTGACTAATGTCAAGATATTATTTTAATTTGTTTTAATTTTATAATAATTTTAATTTTAATTGTGATATTGATTTTAATTTTAATTTGTTTTCATTTTAATTGTGATTTTAATTTTAATTGTCATGCCGATTTTATTAATTGTTAATTCTGTTTAATTGTACCTATGATCCAAAGTTGATTGAAAAAAATAAAAAAATAAAAAAATAATATGTATAACGCCGGTAGCGTAAGTATTTTTAATTATTTAAAGTACGGTGCACAGCTGTCATCTGTTTTCAGACCACACATGGCTCTAATGCACCTTTTTTGTGCCCTGAATAGTAATCCCTAACCGCGGAATTACCCCAAAAAATAATTCCGTATCGTAAGTCTGAGGCTACTAGACCATGATAGGCAACAAGTAACGCGTCTATATTAACTTTTCTAGCCAACTGAAAAAGTGCATAGGCAGTTTTTTTTTTTACATAGTTGTTCTATATGAGCTTTCCAATTAAGGTTATTGTCAATATGGATACCTAAAAACACACTAATTTTTACTTCTTCTATTTCGTTGCCATCGTAATTGACACAAATTTTTGGAGCTTCAATTCTTTGGCGGAATTGCATTACTTTGGTTTTCTTGAGGTTGATTATTAAATTATTCATATTAAGCCAATTAATTATGTCAGTGAGAGTATCATTAATGTCAAATTGATAAGTATTTGCAAACAAAATCATTTGTTGTTGTGTCACTTTTGGCAGATCATTTATGTATATGAGAAATAAAGGTGGCCCAAGCACGCTACCTTGAGGCACTCCATATTTTACACTCCTGAAATCCGACACGTACGTTCGTTCCGTTTTAGTTTTTGCGCACACTTGTGATTTCAGTACATTGCACTCTGTTAGTTAAATATGATTCTAATAGTTTTAAAATGTTCCCTCTGATGCCGTAGTCATGTAATTTATTTAAAAGAATTTTGTGATCCACATAATCAAAGGCTTTAGTCATGTCCGTATAGATAGCGCAGATGGGAGCAGCATCTCGAAGGTAAACCTAGAAGCTGGTTGGCTGGTTAACCGTACTTTCCTGAGGTTGTTTAAAAAAATTAAAATTTACGAAGTAAGCGACTACACGCTAAGGGCACTCCTTGTGGGGTGTGGACCTCGGCTTAGGGCGTCGCTGGGGGAGAACAGCAAGGGACAGGCTGGATCGGTTTTTGGGGGGGATTTATTAGGGGAATCTAAGGCTACAGGCTCAGCGGCGCGAGCTGGCTCGAGCAAGGGCCGGGGCAGGGGTCTGGCTAGATGGCTGCAACAATTAGTCACCTGCAGAAGTTGCTGTAGGTCCACACCGCGGTGCGCAGCTGGCCGGCCGGCGTGCCGGGCGCGCACAGCGGCAGCAGCGCGGCCAGCGCGCCGGCCGCCAGCACGGCGTCGCGCGTGTGCGGCCCGTCGCCCGCGATGTTGCCGAGCGCCCACGCGCTCTGTTCGCCGACGACGCCGCCGCGAGCTAGCAAGGCTACTAACTTTGGGATTGCTCCGCCCTGGTTCAAAAGTAACACTAGATTTCTGAATCATCTCATAGAAAAGTAGCTCCAAGTGTTTAAAGCTTCACAGTTTGAAAAAGGTCAGTAAATTTGATCATCAACAAAAAACATTTTTTCTTTGTTAAATCATAATATTTGATACTCAAATCTTTGGCTGGCTACCAGTTAGAGATTGTACGTCATATATTACACACCTAATTTCCTTTACTTGTCTTTGGGGACTGCCGATAGAAGTGAAAACAGCGTGCGGTGACGCGAGTTTCACGCTTTTTGTTCACCCAAAAAATACACACACACAGTATACATTTATGTATAGCTCATGGAAAGCGTTAAGTGACGATGACGCGAGTTCCATGACTTTTGTTCACCCAAAAAGCGCTCAATGCGCCTAAAGAAGATTTCACTTCAAAAAAAATATGGATTTAGGTAGGTAGTCAGAGTTAAAAATAATCCATAATATGCTGTTTAAAGTTCCTAACAAATAACCAAAAAAACAGAAACATACATCAACGACAGCCATGGTCTGTTCATGGGTTCCAGAAGCTATGTTGGTGATTGCCCAGGCTGCTTCAAACTGGAGATCAGCGCTGTAAGTAAAAAAATAAAAATTGTAACTTGATCTTGAGTATTTACTTGTTGCAATGACCTGGCTATATTAGCTGTAGTAAAAATGATTGTTGCAGTAGACGTGTTCAGAGCAAGAATACCTAAGTTGGACCAATTTCAAGCAGAACCAGAATCTTCTCAGGGTGGCGGTAAGCAGCTGGATGAGTAGCCGAGGATCTACTTAAATAGCGAAGACTTAAATCCAGCAGTGGACTGTTTTCTGGCGAACACATGTAGGGGATGGTCTACCAATGATCTGTATCTCGATGAGAGTTATCTAAATAGTCGTGCTTTTGGAGATACTTTAAGCTGACAGCCGCATGAAGCAAGCCAAGGATCATGCTAAATATCGTGCGATTGGAGAGACCTTTATCCAGCACTAAAGGTGGCTGATGACGAGACTTGAAGGTATGAAGGTATGGTCTACTCACCAGTCATCTCTATCCAGCGCATCCACCAAAGGTTTGATGATGCCAGCGGCTACCATAGGAGTGATAGGCGGATTTTGTTCCCTGGAGAGCATGCGACGAGCTGCACGCGCGAATGTCGTCATTGTGAGCAGGTCATCGGAACGCAGACCTGTTGGGGGTAGAGAGAACGTATGATGAATAATAGATACTTGGAATATTTTTGAATGAGCTCGTGGCTAAGTAATATTAGCCGCACGGGTTGAGTTTGATTACATATCGAGATTCCTGCAAGCCTCAGAAAGCACGTTAAGCCGTTGTTCCCGGCTGTCATTCTTGGATCTTTGACAGTCGTTACGAGTCGTCAGAAGCCCGAAAGTCTGAGAACCAGTCTTACCAAGGGGTATATATAGAGTGGGGTGTATAGGCTGTCGCTCCATGTAAAATACTGGTATTCAGCTGCATCCGGTAAGACTGGAAGCAGACCCCAGCAGTTGGGAAATGGCTAGGCAGGCGAATATTTTTGAATGGACACCTGTATTAAATGTGTAGCCTTTTTTTTTTTTTTTTTTTTTGGGTGGGAAATCATCAAATGACTCCTCCCGCTCTGGGTGGAGCGGGAGGGCGTGTCAAGACTCTTACTGACTAAAACCCACCCGTGTTCCTTCTCTTGCCTGTGCAATGCCAGGGGGCCACGGTATCCCTTTCGGACTTTCCCGCAACCCCGGCAGGCAATGGTCTCATCGGACCCCTTCACTTGCTGACATCTCTTTGAGGCGCGCGTGGAACACAACGCGCCGTCGACCCGGGCTTGGTCCTTACCGGACGGCGAGCTACCCATTGCTCACCGTCCGCAAGCCCGCGCCTACGGTGGCCGGGAATCCGCGATCGATTCCCGACGCCCGGGGCGTCTCCTCCTGCGGCGGCTAGGGGCGTGAGGGCGCGAAATTTGCCTCTCCCTCACGCGCTCCGCCTCCTCCTTCGCGAGCATTACTGCTTCGCAGAAGGAGGTGACGGCCTCCCATGCCCTCTCGCTCCGTACCATGGCCTGGACCAGGGCCGGACGCGAGAGATCCCCGCTACCGATCGCCTGCACGAGGACACGGCGGTGCTCTGCCCAAGCCGGGCATACCTCCACCGTATGCTCCACCGTGTCCTCCGGGCGATCCACGCAGTGATGACACCCGGGCGTTTCGTCCCGCCTTATCCGAAACAGGTACCTCCCGAAACAGCCGTGTCCGGTGAGGACCTGCGTCAGGCGGAAGGTGAGGACGCCGTGGCGCCTCTCCAGCCACTCCTCAAAGAGGGGACTTATCGCCGCAATAGTGGCGTGCCCAGCACTGGGTTGCGACAATCGCACTCTTCATGCTGCCATGAGATCCCGTCGGAGCTCTGTCCGCTGTGCCGCGATTTCTCGCGGCATCGGAGCCAAGCCCCGGCGTTTCGCCTCCTCGCGCCACTCCCAAATATGCGCGAGGACTTTTGCCTCCAGATCCCATGGCGGCAATCCGGCAAGGAGGCTCGCCGCCTCACCGGAGACCGTGCGGTATCCCCGGACCAGCCGGGTGGCCATGACCCTCTGGGACGCGTTCAACCGGCGGGCAGGCCGCCGCCTCAACGAATGCGCCCACACCGGTGCCCCGTACAGGGCCATGGACTGCACGATCCCCGCGTATAGCCTCCGGCAGGAGGCGTTTGGACCCCCTAGATTGGGCAGGAGCCGCTTCAAGGCAGCCCCGGCCCGGTAAATGTGTAGCCTCCTCTTACGTATTAAGGATATTTTATACATTCTATCATCAGATCAGATCAGAGAGCAGTGGTGGCGCAGGGGTAACGGCCCTGACTTGCGAGTTGTTGGTCGTGGGTTCGAACCCCCGCAGGCACTTAACTTTGTGTAAATTATTTCATCACCACTGCTCTCAAAAGGAAACCATCGTCGTGAGGAAACCGGCATGTCCTAGAACCAAAAGTTCGAAGACAAATTGTGACATCTACCAACCCGCACTGGCCCCGCGTGGTCCATTACAACCCACTCCCTTTCACTGAGACGAGGCCTGAGTCCCAGCAGTGGGGACATTATAGGCTGAATCACAAATGCTTGCACTGACAGGACAGGTCCACTCAAATCTGTGTGGTTCTTTTCTCAAAAGACCATTTCAGACTAATCTACATGGTCCTCATATGGCCTGACCAAGATTATGTCTGGACTTTAAAAGACACTGTGACGTGTGTGTGTGAGAAGAAAGGCCGAAACAAACTCAGAGGAGTTTGTTTCGGCCTTTCTTCTCAGAGTAGTCAGATAGGAAACGCCGAACTCATCTAGCTATTTTTTTTATTTTTTTTTAATGCTTGATCATGTATTTGTCCAAAGGTTTTGACATTTGTTTCAAGTTAATTAAATACATAAAAACATTAAACAGCTAAAAACATTACCGTTTCTTTTGGCTTTGCTGTAGGCAAGTAAAAAATACAGTAGTATAAATACAGTATATATTCTAAAATAATATTATAATTTATTTGACCAGCTTCTGTTTTTATTCAAATACTTTACCTTGAGTGTCTGTAAAAGAGCATACCACGAAATCGTGTTATGGGTTTGTTTTGTTTAAGTTTAGAAAAAAAATTGTAGTAGCCACGAAAAAAAAACGTCTGGCTGGCTCAAGAGTTCCACCAGTCAGTGAAAAAAAAGTCGGATTGAGGATAAACGTTGTAGATTTGTAGCGTTAAAAAAAATTAATATCACTAAAAATGTGCAAAAAGTATTGCCTTATTTTGATAACTTTGGCGTAAATAAGAAGCCACCTAATTAATATTATACTTAAATAAAGACAAGAAAGAACTCTTGCACATAATATGGTAGGTACAGGCTTAGGCATTTTCTATCAGTCAACCAAGGGAGACAATAAGATGGCAGGTGCTCTGTTTGAGAGAAGATTATCTATATAATTATGGTAATAGTTAATCAATAAATCATTTATGAACTGTTGACTTTTCTGGAAGTTGTATTATTACAGTATACATTTATAGTGTGCAGATTGATATCACTACATAATAATAAAACAAAGTCGCCGCGTCTGACTGTCTGAACGCGATAAACTCAAAAAGTACCAAACATATTTTCATTCAATTTTGACCAATGGACGGATTGATTCATGAGGAAGGTTTAGTTAGGTGCATAATTCATTATGGTTTTGTGTAAATTGGCCGAAGATGACGATATAATAGACTTCAAGTAGGATGACCATCAGTTACATTTTAATCTAACGCACGTGCTCGACCCAACAGGCTGATACGACACTACAACATAAATGTAATTATGTGCTCTGCAACCCGTGCGAAGCCAGTTTGCTAGTTGATGCTAAAATATTGTCTTATACCAAACATTCAAACAAAACTATTAATTACCTTGCACAATCTCTGCTGGAGTATAAGTCTTTTCATTATCATGGACTTCCTCTCCTGCCTCCGGAGACAGTGCCCTCCTCTTGAGGAGTTGCTCATCGCGAGCCTGCTTGCGAAGAGCGACACTGAGCTCAGCACGCTTGCGGCGGAGATCCTGGTTGCAAAAGGGATGAATATTATTTAAGGCTGCGATGCACCTAGCTTCTAACGTTTCATAAGTGCCCATATAGGTTTATGTGAAACAAAATAATTTGAATTTGGCTATTTTGTTTGGCCAATATTCAGTGTGTAGAAGTTCTATACTATTTTGGTCTCAAACTCAGTTATTATTTCAATTAAAAAAATTACATGCAAGTTCTGTTATATACTTTCATATACATTTAGTAAAAAGCTGTTATTTTGAAATTACAAACAGACACTTAAATTTTAATTATTTGTGTAGATTGGTATTTAAAAGAGTGCTAGATCTAAAAAAAAGTCTTAAGCCTATATCAACATATCAGCAACCAAAGATGATTTGACATGAGTTAATTAACAAAAGATTTTATAGTATAAAAGCAATATTACAGTAGGGGGTATGATGTCTCTTGGCCTGACATGGCCCTTGACCACAGAATAATACAGAAGATTCACTCAATACGCGACTTGCTACACAGATAAAGTGCAATTCAGGTCACACAGAGCCTCTCTTTCATAGATATGCATAACTCTTATATTTTCTGACTATGATATGATCACTGAATTGTCCTGACAAGTAATTTTAAAAATTCAAATCTAATAGATATTAGGGTTCTTTCTCTTTATCTGTGTAGATAAATGCTTAGTCATCTTTTACAACAACTGTGAACCAAATAAAGTTCCCAATTAAAAAACCAAGACAGTGCTGTCAACAGTGAAGTGAAGTCAGTTTTGTAAACATTGTGCACACTTAGTGAGGTGTAGTTTGATTGTAAATGTGTGCATGTGAGCGAGTATGCATTGAGCGGAGGTACAGTTTTGGCATGCTTCACTTTACTTTTTGCAGTGCTGTCTTAGTTTTTATTTGGTCTGAGCTGTGAACCGAGACTGGCCTAACCCTATGTTTATAAGATACAGTCTGCTTTGCCCTAGATTTATACAAATTAAGGAGAGGTTCCCAGGGTGAAAACACACCAAATCATCAATATTATGCCAAATAAAATGTTGTGGTCTCGAATATTAAATTACAGCACATTAAATGTAAAAATGTAAAATATTTTTTTAGTAAGCAAGCACGCTATGAATAAAGGTAACGTTTCCTACTTAAATGACGCTGTTTTGTCAATATTTGTATGCACTAGATTGAAGTCTAGAGCAATAAAACAAATGAATTTCAAGAACATTTTGAACATGTAGAAAATTGAAGGTATGTTGTTACAAAAAATCAACTGTTTTATGGTTTATTTAGCACATCCTATGACTAAAAACAACTGACTACAAATATAATCCAAATAGTTTACATTTCAATCAAAACAAATGAAAATAAAACGTGTCTAACAAAATGGAACAGGATTCGATTTTAGAACAAAGATCGGACATGCTTAACTTACCGTCGTTCCATGTCCAGCATTTTTGTACGACGACAAACGAGAAGAGTGAGTTTTTTCAGACATTGAGATGAATTATTATAATCTTTTCAAATAACTTTATTAACAAAAACACAATTGGATGTTCGCGTGCAAATAGCAAACTTTTCAAAGGGCAACGGACGGAAGTTGCGAGATCGGAGTTCGGTTTTCATTCAAATCATCGGATTTTGACATTAAATAGCCTGGGTGGCCAGCTTTGAGCAAAGGGAATTTCGCTATTGACAGCAAAAAATGTGTCAATTAAAGAAAAATTACTTGCTTCTTTACATTTCAATTTATTTAGTAAAATTTCAATTCAATCAAATAGTACAATAAACACTGCATCAGAATAGATAAAGTTTATTGAAAAATATTTTTTCAATAAACCACTTTTCTGTGATGGCAACTAGAAATATAAAATTCAAAAGAAAAACAGTTTATCCTCTAGGTTGGTATCAAAAAATATTAGTGAAAAGCACAATAATCGGTATAGGATCGAATTCAACTAAATTTAAATCGATTTTAGGTCAAGGTCTAATGTT
Source organism: Xanthia togata (assembly GCA_963853775.1). Classification (NCBI taxonomy): domain Eukaryota; kingdom Metazoa; phylum Arthropoda; class Insecta; order Lepidoptera; family Noctuidae; genus Xanthia; species Xanthia togata. The sequence continues at coordinate 2,724,940 of OY970817.1, read as the reverse complement.
AAGTTGACTATCTGTCAGTGTCAGATTTGGTTTGGTTTGGTTTGATGACAGTCGTTTTTAAGGACGGACGGTCACAATCTCTCATGATTGTCAATTAATATTCTTAACTTTTGATAATGCCAATATTCCGTAATCATTCACTATTTAAAACTTAATGAAATATCATTGAGCTTTCGCTATCAATTTAATTGAATCAACTTCACATAATGCAATTTCAAGGATATTTTTCAAACCTACGATTATGTGCCTCATAAAAGAATGTAAATGCTAATAGCATTGCAATGAAATTAAAATCAGGAGTACATCGACATGTGCTCATTACATTTTAAAGATAGTACAAAAATAAACTGAACAATAGTCAATTAAAATTTATAAACACGATGCACATATTCAGTAAGCAAACGTTCGACGAAAAATAATAATATTACAACTCAAACGTAACTCAATTACGAGTGGAGACAAAGAAATTTATAGACTCAACTCTATTATTAATCAAACTGCATTGCGACTGCTTTCGCATCGTATTAATGCAGTCGAGATGAACATCCAACAAAAAATAGTACTGAATAAAATAAGAAGAAGTAGGAGGCGCTCGTACGACAGATATTGAGTAGTGGGATGGGCCTAGCATGCGCAAAGACGTATTACTAAAAAAATATCTTGCTTTCCACTATAATTAATCTATCTATCAGCCGACACTTTCATCTGGCGACCTCATATACGAAACGATCGTAAATTAACGTTATTAAAACAAGTTTACAAGCGTTCATGAACGTGTAATTACGCAAAACGTTACGCCGCTGGGCGTGACATCACAAATCAGTCCGGTCGGGCCGAAGACAACACGTCTATACGCTATCTTTGTCACTCGTTTACGTTCGAGAGGGATAGGTAGAGCAGGCAGGCCGGTGCTGATCGTATTCCGTCGAGGGTGTCGCCATTTTCGTTTTGACGAATATTGACAGCACGGCAGACAGACAGTGGCGCGGTCGTCGACGCAGCGTCTGCCGGATTATTTTTATTTTGATAGTGAATCATTTAACGACCAGACTACGTTTTCTGACTCGTTACGCGTCGGTTAGTAATAAAAACTCTATTTACTACAACAGTGACGAGTGATAGACGGCTAGTTGACGAAATTTGGTGCTAACCTCTTCGTTCTTTTTTTTTCCTCCCGTCAGTGTTTTTGAGAACTGCAAGGCTGATCGATATGTGCAAGATTTACCACAGATGACTCTGCGTTACTCAACCTCGTGTTGATTTCTTCTGGTAAGTGCATTCAAATATTGTTCTTTGGGTGTATTGGAGTCAATAATCGTTGAGCGTTCGATAAAATAGACATTATTGGAAGCATATTTTGATTCATGCATAATATTATTCGGCGTAAACTTAATATTTACTGCGTAAAATGACAGTAGCCCTTTGTTGCGGTAGCTCCAGTTTGTTTACGAACTGTCAGGGGCAGTACACGGCCTAAGATATATTGCCTGGGTTGGCGACTATGCGTGGGATTTGTGCGCAGGCGAAAACTTACCTTACTGTTCACGAAATAAGGTTGAAAGTTTCATAGCTCGTAGAACGATAACGGCCCGTAGAATTAATTTATCACACGCCGCGCTTGACAAGTTGAAAACATAAATTCGACCTTGGCGCTCCACGTGGTTTGCAGGCTCTTGTGCTTTCTTCTTTGTTTGAAAGTTGACATCGATTATCGATTTTTTGGAATCGATTATTTTTTGTGCTTTGTTGGCAGCATTGCGTATCATATCATGTTGACGTAATTTTGCAAAAAAAACAAAAAAAGTAAACAATTTTAGAAATCGAGATTCGTTTTAGGAAAATTTTCTTTTATTTCTACAAAACTATTTCAATTTCTGTTCGCCAGTGATTGGTGAGTTATTAAATAAAGATTTTATTACTTAATGTTTACATATTAGTTGTTATGATAGCAATCTATTTTACATATATTGTTGTAATTAGATAAAAATGGCCCAAGCTGGGATTTAGCGATAACATGGATTTGTAATGCCATTTGACTCTGACGTAAACGATAATTACATTATTTTGTTTTTGAATTAATTGATTCAACAAAATTAGAATGCACTGTCTTCTAAATTCACATTTTGGCTCCACTTCGTTTTTCTCCCCAATCGTGCGGAGCTTCAGAATTTTATAGTGTGTAGATGTCTTCAAATAAAACGTTTTCCCAAAATTTCACAGTGAGCAAACGACTAGTTTTTGAGAAAAAAAATCCTAAAGTTTCAGAAATTTTAACCAATTTACGTAAATGAATTGTCATTTTACCACAGATAATGTACGAGTTTCACTCCTAGGTTGTTCCATTTTACGTTCAGACAAAGTGACAGCGGACTCTTATGGTTTTTTATATAAATATTGTAAGTTTTTAACTTTCGTTCACTTTTAAATAGTTGCTACCGCAATTAACTTAATTATAAAGTAAATAATATAGTAAATTAAATTTAAAAAATATAGTTTTATTTGTACTATTAAAAGATTGTCTGTAAAGAAACGTAATCCAATGTCAGTGAAGCGAGCTCGGGACTTGGGGCACCCCGACACGGACAGGTTAGGTTAGAAGGGGATGGCGGGGTCTAGTGAGCGAGCGTAGCGAGCGAATAGACCCCGCCATCCCCTTCGTGGTTATTTTTTTTTAAACCACCCAGAAATAGGAGCCCCGCGAAGCGGGGCTCCGTCGACAACGCTTTACTAAAAATAACCTTGATTGTTACAAGGTAATATTCCAAGATATGAGCATATTTTGGTTTGACCTTGACTTTTGATGTGTAAGACCTTGACTTTTGGGTGCTGACCTTGACCTTGACGATGTGTTTGACCTTAGTATTGCTTGGAAACTAATTTAGACCCGCCACGTGATCTTCCCCGCCCTTAATACTTTGGCGATTTTTTTGAAACTTTGGCAATTTTTTTCTCGGCACCTATGGTTTTGCTTATTTTGGGGATTTCAAAAATACAATAGAAATGGTCTACTCTATCCAAAAAAAAATACCTGCTATAAATCAGAGCTGGGGAGAAAACCGAAGTGCTTCCCACATTTTTTAAAGGCTGTTTATTATGTTTAAAGGTACTTACTTACATAGCACATACCTATTTATTTTCCTTTAGTACAACAAATAAAAATAATTCTCTTTTTTGAGGCAATTATAAAAATTGTTATTGTATAAATGTCATTCTATATCAAAATAAATACTGTTTCTATGCTGTTCACAAGCATGTGGGATTAAAAACAAAATAATCAGTTTACATTACTTCAATGCAAGCAATTTATTTATAGCCATACTAGTTATTGCCAGCGGCTTTGTGGATTTGATCCTCTCGTGGAACTAACGTGGCTGAAAATCAGCACTTTTTGAAAATCTAAATTTTATGAGACAGTCCCCCAAAGTGCTTTAGCTGGGAAGAAGTGGAGCAACAAACTCCCCAGCAGCACAGCTGTCTGCTCAGTTAGAAATATATTAGATTACTTTGTATTAACTATCATAGTAGTCTACTAAAAAAACCCACTGCTGATCATTGGACCTTCCAATCATTTTAACGAATCTTTGTTACTAAGAGTAAATTGTTGACTGCATTATGGATCACAGTTTATCATCTCTATGGATCCTTTGTTCCGAAATAAAAATCTGCACTTATTTATTTATTGTGTCTGTCTACCAATAGTCTACCTGAGTGGCAGACACAGGAAAGTTTTGAGTATAAATGTGGATGGCTATACGAGTAGGGGAAGACCAAAGAAACGATGGATGGACTGTGTGAAAGATGATATGGCTAGAAAGGGGGTGACTACCGAGATGACGACTGATAGAGAAGTATGGAAGACAAAATACATGTTGCGCAAACCACAAATAAATTCGAAGGGCCGGAGAATGATGGTGGCAGGCCATGTAAAGAAAGAAAAATAGTTATATTTGTCACAGAAACAAATGCATACAAAAAGGCAACAATATAAACATAACAGAAATATTCGGCAGCTGCATGTCATGACTGTGACAAGAAGGCTTCTACTCAGCATAATGCTGTGCTATGGGGGACCCACAGCACTGTGCTGATTTTTAGTGGTCTCCTGAAAAACACGTACGGAAATCAAGTCAGTAAATAAATATTAATAAATCCAGTGTACAAATGTTAATTAATACAGTGTGTAAATATTGAGTACATCCAGTGTTCTGTCTTGCTCCCAGACTCACCGTCGCATCACCTGCGCGCGCGTGACATGCAACATGTGAGGAAAGTTCGTTTTTCCTATGAGTTTTGATTTTGAGTCTTGAGCGAACGAAAAATAGAATCACGAGCGCAGCGAGTGATTATAAATTTCAATCCTGAGTAAGCGAAAGACTCAACAAAACGAATAGCAAATGAACTTGCTCACATGTTGCATACAAAACTTTTCACCACTCCCAACAAGAAAGTATTCAGTCATCATAGGTAAATAAATAAAAAACATTAATCTTAACTTATAAATATTTCTATTCTAAGCATAATTATTATTCGTTTATTTATTTTTCTAAACATATAATTTTTTTTTTTTTTTTTTAATATCTTTAAAACTTCAAACCAACCAACTTTACCAACAACTTGAAAATTACTTTTCACCACTCCCGCACGAAAGAAGTGTCTTTCCTCTACGAAAACAGTGAGGAAAGTTGGATTTCCTCACTGCTTGAACAGTGAGGAAAGTTGGTTTTTCCTCACTGTTTGAACAGTGAGGAAAGTAATGATCCCGTTCAGAAACTAACCTTGCCTGATTTTTTATGTTAAGTTTTAAAGATATTTTAAAAAATAAAGAATTATTTTGATTTGCTATGTGTCTATTTAATTTATTTACCTATGATGACTGAATACTTTCTTGCTGGTTGTGGTGAAAAGTTTTGTATGCAACATGTGAGCAAGTTCATTTGCTATTCGTTTTGTTGAGTCTAAATCAAAATCAAAACTCATAGGAAAAACGAACTTTCCTCACATGTTGGATAAATAACTATTCCAGACCTAGCCTGTAATGACCGCAGATAAAAGGCCTTCATCTCCCTTTTTTACACAACTCTGATTCTGTTTTCCAATTTCCATTTAGATAAAAATAAATGCACAATATTGAAGATTACAGACTCGCCCCCTATTACATGGGACTCAAACATAACTGGCGAAATGTGGGTGTGCTATAGGTACACCTCTGCCTAACCCTTCGGGAAATGCAGTTACAGGCGTGATGTTATGTTATTATAACAGAATATAGGTAAGTGACACAAACAAAAGAATTATAATTAAATAAGATTTAGTAAGATTAATAGATAAGATCTAAAGTTTTATAATCCTTACTAATTATTATAAATACGAAAGTGAGTTTGTTTGTTTCGCTTTCACGCTAAAACGGCTGAACAGATTTGGACGAAATTTGGCACACGGGTAGACCATGACCTGGAATAGGACATAAGATACTTTTTATCCCGATATTCCCACGGGATCGAGACTTATGCGGGAAAACCGCGGGGCGCAGCTAGCTCCCTTGGTCCTTGGCTGTCATTCGTAGATCTTTTACAGTCGTTAGTTTCGGAAGCCCAAAAGTCTGACAAGTCTTACCAAGGGGTATCGTGTTACCCAGTAACTGGGTTGTAGAGGTCAGATAGGCAGTTGCTCCATGTAAAATACTGGTATTGGTTAGAGCTGCATTTGGTAAGAGTGGAAGCCAACCCTAAAGTAGTTGGAAAAAAGATAGGCACATGATGATATTGTACTGCTAGCATTGTGTCTTGGCTTGGCACAAACTATATGAGATTAGCTCATGCAATATTAGCCGGGGCGTAATTGCCCAAGTTCAAGTGAGATTTCGCAGAATTTTAGACTCTTTTTAGGGTTCCGTCCTCGAAGGGTGCCAAACGGAACCCTATTACTAAGCCTTCGCAGTCCGTCCGTTTGTCTGTCAGCGGGCTGTATCGCATCTCGTGGGCTTGCCGCCCGTATATGCCTTTGATTCAGGGAATACCAGGGTGCTGTTATGTTATGAGATTTGGTTAACCGTTTTCCTTTGTCCGATTTGGCGATCTCGGAAACCCGTCAAATACTCTCAAACTACTCAGGCCGAAGAACGATGTTATCGCTCTTCGCGATCTGAGACTGAGTCGTTAAAATTTTCCGCAGCGACTCTGCAAAGCGCTGAAAACGCTGTCACGAACTTATGTCATTGCATGACGAGTATCACGCAACTTGCACGGACTGCATGTTGATTGTCACGAAGACTCACGAGTTCATTGGAAACCTGTAGCCAGATGCATTCCATGTGCGTTTTGTATAATTATCATTTGCTTCAAAAACGATGAAAGAGGACCTGCCTGAGAGATATTTCTCGACGGCATGTGAAGCCAAATCAGAGGCCCACTGGCAGCATAACAACTCTTACACCAGGTTAGTCACCAACCACACGAAAAAGAAGAACAACTAGTTTTTACCTGCGACCTTCCCGTGTGGAGGCCGAAAATTATCTCACGCGAAAATACTAAATAACTGGTTATAAAGTATACTTTGTCCTAACCCAGGTCGTGGTCTATCCGTGCGCGAAACATCCAAATCCGTTCAGGCGTGCGTAAGTAAACAGTGCGTAAAAGGTAACCGATAGACAAGGTTACTTTCATTTATATGTTCTGCAGTGCTATTCTGTAACCATCTCACCGTGAAAACTTAGGTGAAGTGAGCTCGGAGTGAGCTGTCAGTCCCTAGCAGCAGGTGGAATGACAGCTCACTTCACCTAAGTTTTCACGGTGAGATTTTTACAGAATAGGTCGGCTGCCCGCGACTTCGTCCGCGAGAATCCTGTCGTGTTCGTTTCTTGATCTCCCGTCCCACCCCGTCGCATCGCATCGCCCGGCTGCGCTTATACTTCGTTTTCGCTTAGCTTTTTTTTTTTTTCGTTTTGCTCGGCTTCTCAGTGTCGTGATGTTAAATAGCCTTTAACATTCCTCAAGAATTGGGCTATCAGACGCAAATTGATTTTTTTTTTAAATCCGGCTGGTAGTTTCAGAGCTTACCCCCTACATACAAACAAAGAAACAAACAAAATAACCTCTTTATACTAGTATATAGATAAGTATAGACTCGTTTGCCAAGTAGCGTTCTGTCATCTGATTTGGTGCATTGCGTTTCGGTGGCACCGTTTTTGGGCGCAGTATCTGAGACTCATTGGGTTTTACCATCTGGAATTTCTCAGTTTCGGAGTCTCGAATTTGTGCCCGGTTGATGGCAATAGGCTCGCCCCCTATTACCTGGGACTTGAACATAATTGGCGAAATGTGGGTGTAAAGTCAAAGTCAAACTCAAATAATTGATTTCAATTAGGCATATAAAAGGCACTTTTGAACGTCAAAATTTACAAAAAAATAGAATTGATTGTAGTCGCTCTAGTTGTACTAAAGGTACAATTCTGCCTAATCCTCCACGGAATACAGGCGTGATGTTATGTTATGTTATCTGAGACTCATGTTTAGCAACAGATTCATTCTTTAGTCATAGACGAATGGTGATTCTGTATTCGATCTATATCGCCGTAGGTATCCAAACTGATATCAGTTAATGGTCGTTTTTAACCATGACGGGGTAGGTCTTGGCCTGCATCTCACATGATGGTAAGTGACGATTAGGCTGAAGGTGGAAGCGAGCTTCACCCGGAATCTTCAACCACAGAGGAACTGGCTATGTTACCTCTAACTGCCAAACACAACAATGCTGTTCACATTGTTGTTATGGCGACAGACTTCAGGTTTCTGTTTTTAAAAGGTCATCTCTGGACTTAATCCGATTACAAAAAATCTTGCAGTGATAGCTGCACTACTGGGTCAAGTGCTGCGTCAAAAAAAAAACATTTCTTTTACAGCCCAGTGCCATACATATGTTTTAAATGTTAAAACACGCAGACGAAGTCGCGGGAGAAGCTACTTAGTACTGTGAATAAAATATATATTATGCTAAAAACTATGGAAGTGTGCGGCGAGTAGCATGACCCTCCTTCAGAAAATAATATAAGTCTGTGAAGTATCGTGTTTTCAGTAAGCAACAAGAATGTGCTTTTGCTTGATCCTCTCACTTGGAAATCGTATCTTGTCTCGGGCTTTTTCTCGGCTTAAATTGAAGGTGTAACTTTCAGGACCTTTCATTTTAATCTTCATATTATCTAAGCCATTGCTTTTCTCGTCCTCCCCCGTAGCAGAGTTACTTGAAAGAGCTGTGGCGGCATCTATAACGCCACACATGAACTACGCTTTGCACGTGACGTCACCCAAATCTTACATTGCGCAAGTAGAGTTATCCTTGCGATTAACTTAAATACAGAGACTCGACAACAACCCTCGGACAGTAGCCGACCAGAGGATCCTCCCTTTGCATTGGGGGTCGAAACATTTTTCAACCAGTTCCTCATTCCTCTAAAGTGTTTTAATTTATGTGGTCTATATCTAAATAATAACAGCCAACTGGATCGATCTTCAAGGTTAAGCAACGCTTGCCGAGGTCGGTCCGTGAATGGGTGACCATTCATAACATACCGAGACCTCTCCGTGCCTCGGAAAGCACGTTAACTAGTAACACGATACCCCTTGGTAGACTAGAAGCTGAACCCAACATAGTTGGAAAAAGGCTAGGCAGATTGATTCAGTTTTGAAGTAATCATAATCAAAGGGGATTGACGTCATAAAATTACTAATCAATTTAATCATGTATACCTACCTACGTCTGTAATTAAATATAGATCATTATCTAATCTATTTATCTAAAGATAAGATATTCCGATTATGTCAAACACCCGCTAAGGAGTGGAACCCCGGAGTTTGATTACCGATAGTTTTGACCTGGGAGTCGAGTCTTGAGTGAATTTGCTACTTCTAGGCAAACGTACAATGTAGACGACCTCATCATCGCTTACCATCAGGTGGCTAACATGAGTCGCGTGGAGTTTTGTGTATGATATATATAACAGGCAGTAATAACTAGTAAACTGAATCAACAGTTAAAAACGTCATTCCAGTTTAATCGACGTCCTTATTTGGATGTTTGGATAACACGTTTTTATTTGGATATTCTAATCTCTAGAAGTTGGTTACATGGATGATACCTCTCTAGCTCTTCTTCACTATTTAGATGCGTGTGTGGTAGTGGGTCCTACTCTTCGGTTTTCTATCGAACTCATAAAATTGTTATTTCTAATTCCTGACAGTCACGTTTTCTAAAAGAAAACGCTTGACCAGCTTTTCGATTTAAAGTGAGTAATTATTATCAAATTCTCCAGTCTAATCTTCGCTAGAACCGAAAATCAATCATCGTGACACTGAGAAGTCGAAGAGTTTATCACCGTTGGTCCGCGACATGTCTTGGTTTATGGTCATCTTGTGTAGGACTTGGATATTTTTCATCCTACAACATTGTTTGTAATTTTTACTCTATCTTTTTCAATTGAATTTGATTGGTGTACATTTAATCGTTATCGCCTGTGACCGATAATAGCGTGTCATTTGTATTCAGGTTTTCTTTGATTTACAACTTAAGCTTGCTGTATTGAGGTAAAAATATACTTTCAGTGGTTTACTGAGGTTATTCGTTGTTTTAGGTGTCGGTTTAGTTTCTTCAGGCACTAACCTAATGCTGGAATTTTTACACGCAAGATTACTAAGCGTAGCGTAACAAATGACAAATAATTACTTAACTAAACTCACAAGTGTACCTCAACAACATACAAATTACCATCGTCTCTCAAAAAAATATACATTTTGCAACATACCCAACCTACCGGAAAATACGTAGGATGTGTCAGGACGCGCTAAAAGGACGGAGGGTTCAAAACATAAAAAGTTGAAGCGGAACGAGCTTGAGTTTTAACTACCACTAGCTCTGGAACTTTTTTGATATCCTTAACAAAAATGTGTTTGTGGAATTATTAACTAGGAGAGTGCTTGGCGTAAGCTTGGGCTAAAAAAATGATAAACATAGTTAAAAATATACCTAGTTGTGAAGAGAGTTTCTTATTAGACTGTTTTCTCTTCTTTTTTTTCTTTTTTTGATTATTTCAGATTTTTTGATTATTTCTTTTTTTTTGTTTTTTGTTTTTAATCAAATAAATATTATTCTATTCTATCCTATTCAGTCCTCAATCCAGGTAAAAAATCTGGTAGAATCTGTAAGATCTTTCGATCTGGCTAAAGTCTTCAATAGACGAAAACTGTCGACTTCTTGTCGTATGCATGTAAAAAAGTATTTAAACAAGAGCTAAGTACGAGGAACAAAATTTGAAGGAATACTTTTTGTGTTCCTCTCTATGTGCCGTTTGTCTTCAAAGAAAAGCATGAAATTGTGCTTGAAACATGTTCGTCCTTTTCAGTAACACAAGATTAAGGTCCATAGGATTCTTAATCCAAGATAGTAAAGCCCAAAATCTTTTTAAAAACTTTCTCTATTCATAGTATCGTTTTCTTTACGATTTTCCGTAGAGCTTTGCTTGAGACAAAGCAAGAAGAAAAACCTTATAAATCTTGCATTATATGTACTGCGGTCTACGAATCATATATTCTTCATTGCCTCTAGGCAAGTTCTACAATAACGGTTACTATTAAGCTCTCTCTATTACAACCTGTTTGAACTTTTAAAACCATTCAACACCTATCTAATTATGACCTAACAGTTCTTATAGCGGCTTTATTATAACCATAAATGGCAGCTATACATAGAATGTTATTTAGATGGCAAGATGCTGCCATTTATGGCGTAAGATTGATTAATTTCAGATAATGGAAAACTTCATTGTTAATGGTTCTTCAACTACATATTTAACAGTGTGAAATTGTAATTATAGCTGACTCTTCCTGAACAGGAAAAATATCAGGGTGGTAGACATATAGCCGGTGTAGCTAAATATATCTTAAATTAATTTATGGAGCGACAGCAGCCCGATTTCCTTATTCCCACTTCAATATCTCCCAAAGAATATTTTATCAAAAATTTCTAAAAAAAGGTCTGGCAACTTAAAATTTATACTGTAGCCAAGATTTTTGTCAAGAGTGCAGAAACTCGAGGGGCGAATATCGTACGTATTTTCCCGCGAAAAAACCGCTTTGACAGCGAAAAAGGCGGGAACGGGCGCCATTACTAGCAAGTGACGCCAGGCCGTTGTATAATTGGCGTCCACAAGTTATGGATGAATTTAATAACGTCGAGATATAGTTCGGGGCCTGTGTATTTGTGAGTAAAAGACAACAGCTTTGATGTATTAGCTATTACGTTTTAAATTAATGTTTGTGGGGAAAATGTGATGATATTACAACGGGATGGCTCGTAAATATTGTGAGAATTATGCAAAAAAACTTTGGAAAACTTAATGAATATTGACAGATTAAAAAATATATTTAAAGATTGGTGTACCATATATATTATATTACTTGCTATCGCTTCGGGGTTTTTACAAATCTCATCCTATATTCGGATGATTTCATGACTTCAAGTAACGAATCAAAATATACGCGACAGTATTTTCACACTGTTTTCTTTCGAAAGAAATTTCCACGTTCCTGATGGAGCAAGGGTAAATTATGGGGATCTATGGGGAGGCCTTCGTTGGATTATAAACAACTTCCGGCTGATATGACATGACTGCATGGGCCTTATCTCGCGCCAAGGGAGTTAATTGAGGATTATATGGTGTTAGATGATGATGCGGCTTTCTTATGACATATAACGGTAGACATATATTTAAAGATTGGTGTACCTGATTTCTTAGTGAATATTTATCGTGTTCTAATTTGGAATTTTAAATGCCCAGAAGTTCAGATAATAATATTTATACAGCAATGACTGTTTTGGATCATACTGACATGACTCAAATTTACATAATTAAAATTCGATCACTTTAATAACGTCTTTGTGATATCTAGGTACCAACCCGCACTGGGCCCGCGTGGTGAATTGAAAAGTCCCAGCAGGGGAACGTTATAGTCTGTACTTTAACTATGTAGGGTAGTTCTTGTAGTTACGTTTTTAGTAGCACAAATATTTTTAGGAATCTAAAATATTGTGAATCTAAATTATTATGAAAACTGAAATGCACATACTGCAATACAAGATTTAAAAGTACACCTTGAATATTTGTATCATCGCATCGTTATCATTAGAAAATTCAGCAGGCATTAATCCATCTCACTCTGTGCAAATAATTTCTTAACAACAACTGCGAAAGTAATGTAGCAACTGTAGTTAGTAATCTTGTTTTTATCAGATGTAACTAAGTCCCATTCCTCCCTTACTAATCTTACAAACTTCACCCACAGAGACCTCGTATATCCCAGCCGTTTGGCCTCCAAAAATCTCATTTCACCGGGACCTCACCTAACGAGAAGCGGAAAACTTAAGCTGAAACATTTGCGACTGAAAACTTCAAAAATTTAAAGTAGAATCACAAAGAAATAGGACAATCAGCCCACACCAGCCCTGTCCGTAATACTGTGTAATAACGGACGTTGGACCCTTTATTTTAGGGTTACCTAACTAAGGTACTCTGTCGAAATAAAAGAATTTCGGAGAGGAATTTTTTGGTGTTTTTTTTTTCCAGGGCATAATGAGTGATTGGGAGTAGATATTTGATATAGGATTCCTATTAGATTTGTTATAGTAAAGTGATTAGGCTTGAAAATCAAGAACTTTTGTAATTAGAATCCAAAAATGTTACAATAGGTTACAATTTTGTAGGACTATTGTATGAAGCTAGTAGAAAACTTGTCAAAGAGGTGAGCAAAATTGTTATTTATTAATGTCTGCAACAAACACATGTATGATACCTACATGTTTTTATTTACAGTGAGTAATTGAATTAATGCATATTATGAAAGTAGTTTTATCAGAATCGACTGTAATTTTTTATATAGTTATTTTTTTATCCACAAAATAATTAAAACTACGTAAATTACAGTCACACTTTCGCTGTACAGTACAGTCAATACAAACCAAAATAAACTAGGAACTTCGTTCGAAGTACCTACTACATAGACTCTTGTACTTGTGCGATTGTGTGCGTGCGTAGATTCAAATCGACAAATTTAATAAATAAACAATTTAAAAAAATATACGTTTATTTAAATTACAATAGGCATTTTTAGATACATATTTTTGGAGATCACCTTTTAAGCAAGGAATTGGTTGTATTAGGAGTCAGTGTTTATAGAGACAATGTTTTATATAATAGTAAAAAATTCCGTGTATGTATTATGAATAAAGCATAATATTCTAATTGGGGTCTTTGGTGGTGTGCGTTTGGAGCTCGTGGCTAAGTAATAACTGCCGCACGGGTCGATCCATCATCTACTCTTGCCGGAGTTGGTCTGTGGATGGGTGACCATCTTTACTTACCGAAACTCCTCCGTGCTTCGGAAAGTACGTTAAGCCGTTGGTCCCGGCTGTCATTCGTAGATCTTTGACAGTCGTTACGGGTCGTCCGAAGCCCGAAAGTCTGACAACCAGTCTTCCCAAGGGATATCGTATTACCCAGTTACTGGGTTGTGGAGGTCAGATAGGCAGTCGCTCCATGTAAAATATCGGTATTCAGCTGCATCCGGTAAGACTGGAAGCCGAACGACAGATAGAGATAGATTGGTGGGGTGCGTTAATTCCGGGACATGTCGTACGAGTATAGACGACATCTTTTACAAGACATGTCGCTAATATCACAACTTGTTTAAGGGTGTAAACGCGGGGTAAGTTAGGAGACAAAATCTGTGGCTTTTAGTAAAGGAATTTGTAAAGAAGACGCAGTGCGGAAACGCAGCGATCACTGTTCGTTCCTTCCCTTTATAAGACGAGATCTTAGCCTTGCAGTGGGTCAATTACAGGTAGGTACATATCATAATATTCTAAAGCTACTGAATTATTTTCCTATCTCCATTATTCTTCCAGTAAGAACTATGCCATTAAATTCAATAAAATCAAAACAACTGTCTTCGTTGCATAGAAACTCGGCTCCTCTTGCAGCAAATTGAAATGCTTTGACAAACTCATAAAAGTTTATCTAAGTCACAGTAAAATATCTTAACTGAAGCTAACAGTTTCTGGAATTCTTTTACGAAGATTAGTTTTAGCTTTTCTTGTAATTTTGTTACAGAAAATTTGTTTCTTTAGAAGAGCATTTTCTGTGGTGTATGATTGCCTACGAGGATGTTTCAGCATACAATTGCACAGAATCCTAACTTATATTATAAATGCGAAAGTGGGTTTATTTGTTACGGTTTTGCTCTAAAACGGCTGAACGGATTTAGATGAAATTAGGCGTACGGGTAGACCATGACCTGGAATAGGACTTAAGATACTTTTTAACCCGATATTCCCACAGGATGAGGCTTATGCGGGTGAAACCGCGGTGCGTAGCTAATAGGACAAAAACACCAAAATATTAACAATGCTCTGTGGAATTTCTTTCCGCTTCTCCATAGAAAACGCCAAATTGGAACCGTGCTTACCACCCCGACAAGCCATGCCCCCGGAGGGATTTTCCGTCCGCAAGAAAATTTCATACAAACTTTCATATTTGTACAATATTTCACCACTTTAAGGGATGAATTTTCAAAAATCCTTCGTTACTTATATAAGTAGGTAAGTCATGTATAAAATTTCATGCTTCCAGACCCATGCGGTACCGCTGAGGCTCTGAGTATTTTATAGGTCGAATCTTCGCGTCACGTATTTGCGACGAATGTATTTGAAGAGCTGTGTGTTGTCTGTCATTGAATGAAAAGTTTAAGATTTTTATTAAGTAGGCTACTCCAGAATAAACACTCAGACGCAAACATTGGTCCAGGCTAAAGTTCAATTAATGTACTTTGGAAGGAGCAATCACTGCGTTGAACAACAAATTTCATGTAATTGACTGCTCGGGCGGGAAGAAATACATGCAAATAAAATACTTGCTAAATTATTAACGAGAATTTAGTGAGCTATATGAAGAGCATGTGATATGACAACGAAAACTGAAGAAAAAAATGCCAACCCCAAGTAAAATGGGATGAAACTGATGACCGTCACCGTCATCTGTCTAGACTTTTTAGGCTTCCGTAGTCAACAAGGAACCCTTATAGTTTATGGGAAAAGTTTTTTTACGATTTCTGACATGTCTAGTACTCAAACCTCGGTTGGTCCAATAGAGTTTTTGATCCTTTTATGGAACACGATTAAAAAAGTTTTTGTAAAAACTGCCCATTTTCTTGACTGTTTTTTTTTTCAAATTCTGTATGCAGATCACAAAGTTAAAGACAGTCCTAAGACCCGTTTTCCTGTATCTACAACGGTTAAGGTAGCTGCCCTTACTGCCCCATCCCAAAAATCCACCTGTATAACGAAATTAAAAGGAAAACTATCACAGATAAGCTAATAATCGACCAACTTGTTCTAAAACATGTTCTATAAACATGTTCTCCGATACATTCCGTGAGGGAGAACATGTTTTTTAAAGAAATAAATAAATAAAAAAATCAAATAAATTTATTTGACTCAGGTTATGACACACAATATTCACACAAAAAACAACAAAAAAAACAGACAAAATACCTAAGTAAAAAATAACTACTAATTAAGTTTGTTCTTGGGATAAATTCATCAAATTCAAAATTAACTAAATTACGGAACCCTTCATTGTGCGTGCACCTGAATACCAGCATTTTACATGGAGGATCATTTCTGACCTCCACAACCCAGTTACTGCGTAATACGATACCCTTTGGTAAGACTGGTTGTCAGACTTTCGCGCTTCTGACCACCTGTAACGACCGTCAAAGGTCTACAAATGACAGCCGGGACCCACGGCTTAACGTGCTTTCCGAGGCACTAATGAAAAAGGAATATGATATTCTCTGTAGAAAGTAATTTAACCAGCCTGTTCTTTTAACTAAACCCGATATTCAAAACCGACTCGATTCGTTAGTACGTACCCACAAACGTGTGGTCTGTTTAAAAATGATGATTGCCACTAATACAGACAGTCACGATCTATCCTACAATTGTTTACCCCCGTTAACTGCCGGTGTGAAACAAAACCAGTTATGGCAGTAATTAATAGGAAAACAAGTGTACATGTGAGTGGTACAAGCAATGGGTGGTGGCGAGGTTGTAAGTTTTATGTTAGGGCGTTTGAGGGAAGCTTACGTTTTCGGATTTCGAATCTGGGGGTCTACTCTCTAAGTCCGTCAACAAGATACGGTGACATCCGAAAGTGGTTGATCCGTTAAAACCGGTGTCAAATTCAATTTTTCGGTCGACAAATACATTTTGGGACTAAGGACAACTGTCAAATCGGTTGTCATTAATTCTTAGTTCGTGCCGCGAACTAATCATATGAGTAGGAAGCGCCCGTAACTTCACTCCTAACTACGGATTACGTTCTTAGGTAGACTCTCAGAGCAACGTGATTTTTAATTGAAGTTTTCAACCTCCGTGAGTGTGTTCTTTACTTGAGTCATACATATTGCAAGGAATTTCTCACTATTATCATTAAAATACTGCGACATTGTGTAGGAAAACGTGCATCGATTGATTTGTTTACGTTTTCATCTTTAGTTAATGCTCGGGCTTTTGGGCAATAGTTCTGTTTTGGGCTTTATTCAACCACCCTCGTTACACTACGCTCATGCATCTGAAACGCGGAGTTTTATTGAATTTGTCAAACTTTTGTATGAACTGAATATAAATTAGGATTTATATTCAGTTCATACCTAACTTCCTCAGAAGAGTCAATCATTTTGTTGGCATTTTTATGCTCCAACCATACCGTAAAAGGACCTTTTCATTAAAATATTTGCACCTTTTTTCACCAATCGGCTAACGCTTACAACTTGCTCCACAAATCACTTAGACCACACACGGCCCATCACGCTCACTTAGAGGCCCGCCGTTTATGGGCATTTTAACATGCGTGAATTAATGATAATTTTAATGTACCCTCTATTTTACTTTATTTGTTTTACTGCATTTTTTGTTTACTTGACGTGTAGTGTAAAGTAGTTACTTTTCGTTTTGTACGTTTAAAGCGTATGCAATAGGCGTTTTAATTTAATGTTATTTGTAGAGTTTAGTTAAAGGGAAATGCTCCGCATATTATGAACGATTTTTACTGCAAAGTATAAATCAAATAAAAATTAAATCCAATCGTTTATTTACTTATAATGTAGGTATACAGATTATCAAAAATATTATAAACATTCATTTTTTACCCGCAAATAGCAAAATTCACTTAAAAGTTCCGTAATTCAAAAAATCCTATAATGTATATTAATAACATTTCTTCAATGCCCTGTTAAATATTTTAATGGGTAGTTCAATTAATTTTTTGCGGCAATTTATTATAAAACAGGGCACTCTTTTATAATAAATTGATAATTGCGTAATACACGGCCAATAGGAATCTGAATCGTTTTTTAAACAAATTTCTAATCCATTGCTTTAAAAGTTCGAAAAAAAATCTGCTCAACAACGTAAATAACGCAATGAATGTTGTTAAACTGTCAAAATGAAACAAATTGGTCGTAATCTTTTACGAAAATTTAAAATAGTTTTTTAAATTAGCAGGATCCATTGACAAAATGTTATTTTTTAGTATTGATTTTTTTATGATCCCCTACGTTTAATAAGTTTTTATATTGGGACCTTATTGGTCCTGTGCGTTGTCTTATATCAACTATATTGGCGTTAATAAGTGGTTGTTGAAAGAAAGAAAACTGCTCCTGCTGGTACTTGCAAGTAGGATAGCACTACCTACTACATCTACTTACCTATTTTTTTTTATATGAATGATAACGTTTCAAGAGCATGGACATGCCATTTCATGCCAGGCTTTTTGTCCATATTCAATCATGGTTTTTTTATGCGTTTCATACCCATCTCGGTCTTATTTGCAATTTCAAAAATCATAGAAAAGTTGATTAACACTCGATTGATAAATTATATGAACAAATATAACATAATATCTGGCTGTCAATACGGGTTTAGGCAAGGATTATCGACAGAAGATGCAGTCTCAGGATTAACCTCTCATATTGTTAGTAACGTGGATACAGGCAAAAAGTGTCTAACTGTTTTCCTGGATCTAAAAAAAGCCTTCGACACCGTCTCTGTTCCCATCCTTGTGCGTAGTTTAGAAAACATAGGAGTAAGAGGAGTCCCTTTGTCTCTGCTAACAGATTATCTCCAGGATAGAAAACAACGTGTAAAGATAGGAAACTATGTCAGTGATGAGTTAAAGGTGAGCTTCGGTGTCCCGCAAGGCAGTGTTCTGGGGCCAACGCTTTTCTTAATTTATTTAAACAGCCTTTGCGAAATCAAGCTTGAAAAAGGGCGTGTTTTTTCCTATGCAGATGACACAGCCATTGTCTTCACTGGAGAAACATGGGAATCTGTATATCGATATGTCTGTCTGTCTGTCTGTGACTGTCGGTGCCAATGCACAGAACTGCAGCATTCAGGGGGTGTTTCAAGTTTGCAGCCACACGCTGTTGGAATGATCTCCCACCACCAATGAGACGCCTGGAAAAAATTCAATCCTTTAAATTCCAATACAAAAAGATACTCATGCATGATCAAATTTTCCTTCTATATTAATCATGTACTTTAGTGTTGATTCACTGTACCTTAGGGGTCATGGCATACAAGCTTTGGCTTGGGATCTCCTGAGGGTGGCGTGGACTACTTGCAGTTCCCCCTTCTGTCACTGGGGCTGTATTAATATCTGTTTTTGCCAATGTTTTCATCCTTAATGCTGGAACGCTACAGTGTTTCTGTAAAATTTCGGTTTACATTGATCAAATGGTACTCTACGGCTTACCAAGTAGGTATAGTTCCCAAGATTTTTTATTTTTATTTATATAATTTCCAATTTAATTTCCACTAATTTCATTATTTTAATAGTATTATGATTCTCGTTGATAAATACAATCATTTTACATTTACCATTAATGTCCTTTATGTCACCGAGTTTGTCATCTACACCTTCTAACACTTTCACAAACACTGTTTACAAAAACCATAGGTACACAATCAACCAATACATCCTTTGTTATTACTATGCACTGCGTCATAACATTCTTAACATTCTTTAGTGCGCCATGTTTTGATTTTACTACATATTCTTGTACTTGTAACTTGTACCAGTGCTTGTAACCAATAAGCCAATACGTCAAACAAACAGTTTTTTGACAGTTGCGCGCACAGATTGTATTATGTCTGCGGCGCGTGAGTCGCCGACGCTATGAAATGTTGCCACTTTAAATATTATATTTTATTGTAGTTAGAACTATTGTGTAAATTGTATTTATTTTTTTGTCTTATTTTGTTATTTCTCTCTATGCTGCACCGGTTGACGTCATCACGTCAACGCCGGTTGTCGCTGAAAACCAGCGCTGGGGCTTTGTCTCGCATAGGGTCCCAGCATTATGCTGAGCGATGGCCGTTTTGCGTGGATGTGACGCATATTTTCCTCCAATTTGTTATTTTCGTGTTTTATTTGTTTTTTTTCCCTGTTTGCGTCATATTTTACCGCAAATAAACGTATTTTCTTTCTTTTTCTTTCTTTCTAATATGCTGAAAAGGGACTCATAATGGTTGCAAAATGGTTAAATTATTTTCTACTAACACTAAACACCTCTAAAACTAAATAATTATATAGCATTTACTAATTACAACAACAGTCAACCTGGACCTAATCATATCCTTAGAATACATAGCTGTGATAATCTTACTAGCACAAATTGTTCTTGCATTAAAATAACAAAAGAGACTAAAATAAAATATTTAGGTATTATGGTAGACCAAGGTTGTCTTGGCATTTACACGCGGATATGGTCATGTCTAGAACTAGAAAACTCATTTGGATTTTCAGGACTCTAAGACATGTTACCACTAAAACGTTATTAAATAAAATATACGTTTCACTGGCTCAGTCAGTTCTAGTGTATTGTATACCTGTTTGGGGCGGGGCAACAAAAATCAAATTCCTAGAACTGGAAAGAGCGCAAAGGTCCCTCTTGAAAGTAATGTATTTTTCATCCCACCATCTCGGAAAGAGTATTTTTAATCTTCAGTATCTGAGTGGAAAAGCCGTTTTTATTCTCTAGAGGATAAAGTAAATTGAATTTAGAACATCGTGTGCACTAAGTTTGTGAATTAAAAAAAACATTAAACCTATTTACTGCTACCTCTATGGTGCCGAATATATCATACAACTTTTTTTTAATTTGTTAAAAACTCAGACTCGGAACCTTCTTGGTGTTCTTTTTTCAATTTGCTTTGTACGCGGTTCTTTACGCGGCATTTTTTCACGTCATTGTTAAACCTTATATTAAAAACAAGAAACTTGAAAACAAGTGAAAAAACTAAAATGAGTGATTCTAGCGACGAGGAAGTTTGCTTGACGCCAACAGAATTGACTGAAACTGTTAATAATGCGCAAATGAGCTTTCTCCCTCAACAATCACGCGAGAAGTATTTAAAACAGTACGATATGTTCAACACGTGGCGACTAGCAAAAGGAGCCAAAACTTTCTCAGAAAACGTTTTGCTGGCATATTTTATAGAATTATCCGAGAACAAGAAAGCAAGCACTCTATGGAGTACGTATTCGATGCTAAAAGCAACAATAAAGATGAAAAAAGACAAACATATCGATACCTATCCTAAATTAGTGGCATTTTTAAAAAGAGCCTCATCTGGTCATCAACCAAAAAAATCGAAGGTTTTCACAGTATCTTATATTGAAAAGTTTCTTAACGAAGCACCCGATTCCGTATATTTGGCGGCAAAAGTAAGTCAGTTGCACATTCAGTATCTACTTAAGTATATTAATCTCAATTAAATAGTATACTTAGTAGATGTTGATAGGCATAATTATGCGTTCATATCAATTTTATTCATTTATCTACTACAATACTCTTTACGTTACAGGTTGTTCTTATTATTGGAATAAACGGAGCATGTCGAACTAATGAACTAACACAACTTAATGTCAAAAACATTGAGAAACATTCAGATGACTTACTATTAATTAATTTACCTAATACAAAGACAAAAAGAGACCGCAACTTCGTCATTCGCAAGGAATACGTAACGATTGTTGAGAAATATCAAGCCTTACGCCCGCCTAACACTCCAATCAATCGATTTTTTCTACAGTATCGCAATGGAAAGTGTGTTAGACAGCCTATGGGTACTAATAAAATTGGCAGTATCCCACGAGAAATAGCAACATTTCTTGAACTTCCAGAACCCCTGTTGTACACGGGTCATTGTTTCCGACGAACTTCAGCCACACTTTTGGCTGTTTCCGGAGCTGATCTGCTGTCCCTTAAGCGCCACGGAGGCTGGAAGTCCAATGCAGTTGTAGAGGGATACATAGAGGATTCCATCCAAAATAAGTCTAAAATATGTGAAGGCATCGTAGGAGCCATTACACTGAAAGAGCCTCAATCGGATCCTTGTACTGGCCCTTCTACATCAAAAATAAGCCGTTATGAAACACCTAACCATCTCCCTCTCTCTCCAACATTCACGCCAAGGGAATCCGATGAATCGGTACAACTATTAAGTATGACAGATAGTTTACCGAAAAACAGTACACAAGTGACTAACACCAATATTACAGTACCAAACAAAAATATTACACTCAATTTAAATAACTGTAGCAACGTTACTTTAAAATTTTCTTAATTATACCTTAGTATTATTTTGTTATAATTTAAAGATTATTCTGTAATACTTACCTGTCATAATGTAGTAATTAATACCTAAACTGAAATAAAAGTGTACCTATCTTGTGATTGCAAACGTTTTTTTTTTTGCATTTAGTCATTTCCTCGCTGAGGTGGAATGAAAAGTTACGTGTTGCACTCGAGTGCAAAGATTTTTCACCTCGTGCTCTTTTGATTCCCTCGCTAACGCTCAGGATTCTAATTTTGAATCACTCGCTGCGCTCGTGATTCAATTTTAGAATCCTTCGCTTGCTCGGTCATCAAAATTGAACACGCGGTTAAAAAGCAACTTTGCACTCTTGTATAACAAATAACTATTAAATCATATAGATTCCCTACTGAACAACTTTACTCACTAAGTGGCCTTCTCACAATCAGAAAATTATATGTACTTCATGCTGCTTTAAAATTACACAAAACCCTCCCCTATGACTAGTCTCAATAAAAAACTGAGAAAATATCTTGTTGCACCAGAAGTCTCGGTTAAAACCTCATATGCAAAAAGGCAGTTCACCAGACAATCCGCTTCCATCTACAACAAATTAAATAAAGTTTTAAATATTTATCCTATGAGTTATCGAGAATGTAAGAAATCTTTAATAGACTGGCTACAATGCAAGAGTTATGACGACATTGAAACTCTTTTACAAAGCATCATGTGACAAGTTAACAACAAGTGACATACACACACGAGGACGCACCCTGCACACACACACACACCCCACACACACACACACACCCACACCCCACAAACACACACAAACGAACACACCTCCACAGACACATACCCTCCTAGATTTAAGTTGAATTTATTTTTTTGTATGTACACTCCTACATTATTATTGTTACTAGTTTTAGAAGAGCGGGGTCTCCTAGCACAGGTATTTATCATACTTAAAAGGAGGCCTCTATGCAAAATTATTATTGTAGAAGTTTGTAAAGTTAACTGAATAAAATTTATCTTATCTTTATCTTTCATTTTATAATGTGAAAGAGAGCTTAAATGGAACGGACCATAAAGGGATAAGCAAAAATAAAAAAATAAATACATGAAATATTTTTTTTAGTAAATTTTCCTTCGTTTTGACGAAGACATGTTATTATTCAAACAATTCAACTCTATTGGGGTCGGCTTCCAGTCTTATCGGATGCAGCTGAATACCAGTATTTTACATGGAGCGACTGCCTATCCGACCTCCACAACCCAGTTACTGGGTAATACGATACCCCTTGACGACCCGTAACGACTGTCAAAGATCCACGAATGACAGCCGGGACCAACGACTTATATCGTGCTTTCCGAGGCACGGAGGAGTCTCGGTATGTAAAGATGGTCCCCATCCACGGATCAACCCCGGCAAGCGTAGCGTGCGGCTGTTATTACTTAGCCACAAGCTCCAATGCAAATAAAGAAATGAACATGAATATTTATACAGATAGAATTAACCGTTTCCAAGTTGCCACCCTTTAATATACGTAAGAAACAAAATAAAATAACAACAAAATTAACCACGTACACAAATTGCCAAACTATATAAACAACACCCACCTGCCGATCCCTTGAACGTTCAAGGCGTGAATATAGGCGTTTCCATCTGGGCCCAAAGAATTTATGTTAATATTAGTTAAATAATAGAAGAGGTTGGCATTGAGATACAAATTCGTGTATTTTCCGAGGGCGGCAAAATAGGAAAGGGTGAGTTCTTCAGCGTAGTGCTGGGCGAGTATCGATAGATGACATGTCGATAGTCTTGTTTACTTAGTATTGGTTTTAAGGATGTTGTCGATAGCTTTTTTGACATACGATAAGATAAAAGTAAGGAAATACTTTTTTTGCTGTAAACATGACGCAAGGAAAGAACATAAACACAACATAAACAAGTTGGGGAAAAATATGCGTCACATCCACGCAAAACGTCCATCGCTCAGCATTTGTCTAAATCTGTGTATACAGGTGTTACAGTTAGTATGCACTTCTTCCGACTTTTTCGACTCCATTTTGTTTAAATTAACTGTTGTCGGATTGGATATGGCTCAGATCCCATTAGTAATACATTTTCAGTTTTTTTTAAATAAATATTTTTCGTGAATTACGACCAAATTTAAAGGCCTGTAGTGTAATTGCCAGAGAGTTAGTTTCAAATACCAGTAACGAAAATAGGTAGTAAAGTTCCGAGCACACACGATGCAAAAATGTTTTTTTGTGTATCAGATGACAGGTTCTCTCTGTAGGTCACTATTTAATAAAAACTACGGTGTTAAGTGATAATAATCAAACAAGGTTAGTCGGTCAATCAAATCATTTCCTCATTACCCTGATTCTAATCATTTTACTCACAAGTGTTTTTATACACCTTCTACATATTTTTAATAAGAAGGTTTATACAGCGTGCCTTTTTTTTTGTTTGTAAATTAAAATAAAGTCTCCCGCTCTGGGCGGAGCAGGCGGGCGTGTCTAAAACACACCCGGTTTCCTTCAGTTGCCTGTAAGTTGCCAGCGGCCACGGTATCCCTTTCGGTCTTTCCCGCGACCCCGGCAGGCATCGGCCCTAGCGGACCCCGTCAGTTGTGCTTCGTCGACCCGGGCCGGGTCCTTATCGGACAGCGAGCTACCCATTGCTCACCGTCCGCAGGCCCGCGCCCTCGGTGGCCGGGAATCGGTCTGGAATTCCCGATGCCTAAGGCGTCTCCTGCGGCGGTTAAGGGCGTGAGGGCGCGAAATTTGCCTCTCCCTCCGCCTCCTCCTTCGCGGGAATTACTTCTTCGCAAAAGGAGGTGACGACTTCCCATGCCCTCTCGCTCCGTACCATGGCTTGGACTAGGAAAACAGCGTGTATCAGAAATGCGTGGTCATATTTAAGGGTGTGGTACAGTACCGACTAGCAAACTAAACAACTTTCTCGATGGTACTAACATCGTAGTCGAGAAAAATTATCAGCAGTCCCAAACATTTCGGTCGAGTAGGTATAGGTACCAACTGAAGGTTTGTACGTGATTACATTTTCACTTTGATGTTGTTGTGTACTTCATGTTCATTGCGTTAGTAACATAATAAGCAAACGAATTTTTCAAAATGATGAAGCAATGGATTAGCAATATACTTCAAAACTCTCGAATTGTGATTGAAAGTGTGTTACGCAATGAGGGTTTTCATGAAAATTCACGCCACCATTTGGCGCCACATTGACAAGACGTCTTTTATTTCGATTATGAATATATAAAATATAAGATGACGTTCATAATTAGTTCATCATTCACTTACGACTAAAGAAAACATAGGCGCTATGACACTTTTGACAGATACCCGGACCTGACGTCTCAGTGCTGCCACCTCATCATTAGGGTGGTGTACGAAACCCTTAAATATAACCACACATTTCTGATACATACTGTATTGGTTGCTTAAAAGTTAGCCTCAGGTGTAATTGATGTGCGTAGGCCATGACGAGCTAAATAGGTCCGTTAAGTAATTATTTATTGCATTACTTTTTTATGTATTCGCCTCAGGCTTCATTTATATTGCGTTCTTATATGTAGAGCTACCAGAAATTGTTCTAGAAGTATTTGAAGTTTTTTACCATCATAATTTGAGCCGAAAGACCCCTGTCAAAGTTCACTTCTGGACATATACCTTCCCAAGAGTTCTGCGCTTTACGAAAAAAGAAAAAGTATTTATTGGGACTCTCACAGGAGATCACAGACTAAAATTAACAAACTCACAGAAAAAAAACTAGAATGGAATCCTGTACGAGGCCAAAAGGCTTGTATCTCAGCATGACGCTGCGACATTTAAAAATAACTGTATTTTGGTAGGGCTATATTGATGGCTATAAGGAGTCCTGAAGACCAAAGAAACGATAGATGGACTGTGTGAAAGATGATATGGATAGAAAGGGGGTGACTACCGAGATGACGACTGATAGAGAAGTATCGAAGAATTAATTGGGTTATCCCAATTAATTAGTGCTCGCCGCAACATGTCTTTTTCTGGGGCATGGGGAAGAGAACGATGATTCGCCTGGTATTATTTCTTAAGAAGATTCTTTCGCACGATCACGCTTAACAATTTAAATACCTATTTCTTCACCAAATCATGACGAAATCATTATAATTTCCGAGTCATTTACATCTGTGCATAATCAATGTGCAAAATTATGTTATTATGGCTAGATAACTATAATTATAAGTTAACTTAATTTGTGTTTAGTGTTAATTTGTGGCTGACCCTGAACTGTTCGTAATACACAGGTATGTAACGCCATTTTGTAAAATTACGTTAGTAAAAACATTTTAAGTGTTTTTGAAATATTTTGGGAGTGTTAAAGTTTGATGACGAGATGCACACACTTAGCAAGAAAAGCTTTTTTTGTTATAATTGGTATCTCGCTGGTCACCCTTGGAGGTTGTCGGCTGCTTAACCGGGCTGGCCTGTGGCTGGCTCAATAAATTAAGGCCTCCAGCGAGAGCTTAAAACATAAAAACTAAGCGACTACACGCTAAGGGCACTTCCTTTGGGGTACGGATCTCAGCGTAGGGACAGGCTGGATCGGATTCAAGCAATAAATGAGCTAATATTTTATCTTTTACTGTTTAGCATTGTCAAAAAGCCTAAAAGTAGGAGAAACCTCTGATTGATTGTGAAGGTATGAAATACCTCTGGTATAGTCAATGCAAAAGCCAAAGCTGAAATGTTTCATATTCCGTACACCTTAAATTAGTCAAAAATCAAGCCAATTAATATACTAGCTAGGCCCCGCGGTTTCACATGCTTAAGTCTCGATCCCATGGGAATATCAGGATAAAAAGTACCCTATGTCCTATTCCAGATCATGGTCTACCCATGTGCCAAATTTCATCCAAATCTGTTCAGCGGTTTTAGCGTGAAAGCGAAACAAACAATCTCACTTTCGCATTTACAATATTATGATTAGATTCCGCCAGCGGCAAGCTCTTTATAAATGATAGCATATGTTACATGTTACTCAGTGATAAAATATAGCATTCTACTGGTGAAATATTTTTTTTAATCGGTCCATTAGTTTTTGAGTTTATTCATTACAAACAAACTAAAAAATCTAATATCTAGAAAATATTATTAGTGTAAAATATTATCAGTGTAAAATATTATCAGTGTAAAATATTATTAGTGTAATATATTATTAGTGTAAAATATTATTAGTGTAAAATTTCTCAGTAGCAGCCCGGAGTCTGGATTTGTGTCAGTTGATGGCAATAGGCTCGCCCCCTATTACATGGGACTTAAACATAACTGGCGAAATGTGGGTCTACCGGTGTACTACAGGTGCACCTCTGCCCAACCCTTAGGGGAAACAAGGCGTGATGTTATGTTATAAAAAAGCTGGAAAACAATACTTTTACCCCATTGTTTATAACCGTTGTTTAAAATTTAAAAAAATGTTTAGACGTCATAAAATGTTGCAGCGTTTATAACTAAGGGGGACAGTTTGTCGACGAAAGTAGAAATAATGATAGTAGGACTTTCCCGGACAAGTCATGCCCAAAGACCTCTTACAAGTACACTAGAGACTGCAGCACACGTTACGAAAAAACGTAAAATACCGATACGGTCACTAGTATATTAATTGTTCAAGCTACCTATAGGTCAGTGGGACCATTCGCCCATACTCAGTAGTTCATTACATGCCAATGATGACGTACTAGTAACAGTATTAAATATTCATTAAATTAAATTATAACAAGTCCGTAAATGTTCACTGTTTGAACAGGCGCCAACGGCCCTCCATAGCAAAGCTCCTTGAGCCTCAATGTTAGGCTCAATTTACATTGCCGCGGAACGGAATGGAAGTGATTTTTTTTGTGTACAAAGCATATTGATCTTTATGTCAATTAGTGTAACGTACAAACTAGATACGAGACAAATACACAGGTCGCTCGTTTTCTGAAGAATTCTCGCGCATTCTCGGTAATTTCTCGTATGTAGATTGTGCGTTACACAATTGACACAAAGTTAATTTTGCTATGTACAATATCTTTACAAAGACTCGCTTCCATTTCCTTCCGTGGCGATGTAAATTGAGCCTTATTGTCCTTAAGTTAATCACTATATGATGATTGACTAAGTAACTAGCGACGCGCTCTTGCTTCGCACGGTTTTAAGGCTCTAATAAAAAAAAAACCAAGAAAACTTCACGGTAGAACAATTACCGATGTCGCGTCGCGCCTCGCCTTTACGACAAAACATCGAGACTTCTATATTAGGAATGTAAGTTTAATTAATGTAAATATTATACATAAAAACGTTGCGGAATAAATTCTCTAAATGATGGTGAAAACCGTATCAAAATCCGTTGCATAGTTTTGCAGTAAGACGCGGTTAATCAGTAGACACGAAAATCGACTTTAATTTATAATGTGTAGAAGCCTACATATTCATGAGTTTTCTCATAATAAGGATAAGAATAAATCTTAGCGGTAAAAATGTTGTTCTTTATTCCGCTCCAAGTGAAAATGTCCCGAATGTGTCATATCTGTGGACCAAGTCTACTTATTTACAGACGTTGCAATGGTCACTCCATTGTGAGTTTTTGACAGATTTGCCATGAGTACAAAATCAGTCAAAAACTCACAATGGAGAACTTGGGCAAAACAAAACGCTCATCTGCGGCGTTGCCTTCCATGACTCGGAATTTCGCTCAACGTGGAACTAACATTGATTTTTACGAGTATTAGCAAAAACAGTACACAACAGTATTTTTTTTTTTAAAGACAACGACAACGACGAATTATCCACATATCGATACATCAATACCGTCCCCACACTATGTGGGGGTAGCTACATTTTCATGTAGGTCGCATAAAAATAACGTTGCCGCCACCCCTGCGCATCTGTTCAAATATTGAGTACTGTGCTGAATATCTTGCAGTGTCAGGAACAGGGCTGACGGTAGCATGGAAAAAGGTTTCTGGAAAAAAAGGGAATATTACGATACCCTTTCTCGGAGCTATCGACTATATAAAGCCAAAGCCTTTGGCGTTTGTCAAATCAAACTATAATAAGCTTTTTTCGTTTGGGTAAGGCAGACGCTTGCTATGATCTTTGCAGTCTCCAAACTGAGACCAAATAAAAAACCAAGACAGAGCGCTGTCAACAGTGACGTGAGGCCTGTTTCGTAAACATGTGTGTACTTAGTGAGGTGTAGTTTGATTGTGTCTTGGTTTTTTATTTGGTCTGAGTCTCCTAATAATTATATTTGACAAATTATAACACAACACACAAATTGAGATTAAAATACTTGGGCCACTGGGTCACTGAGGACCTTAAGGACAGTGTGGATATGGAAAGGGAGCGCAGAGCGCTGTCTGTCCGATGCAACATGTTGGCACGCAGGTTTTCACGGTGCACGGGGACTGTCAAAATCGCGCTTTTTAAAGCGTACTGTCAGTCCTTTTACACCTGCAGCCTGTGGGTTAACTATACGCAGCGGACATACAGCGATCTGCGCGTGCAATACAATAACGCGTTCCGGGTGTTGATGGGACTGCCGCGCCACTGCAGCGCTTCCGCTATGTTTGCGGCGGCTGACACAGACGGCTTTGCGGCCATCATGCGCAAGCGGTGCGCTTCTATCCTGCGCCGCACGCGCGACAGTCCCAACAGCATCCTGCGCGCGCTGGCGGACCGCTGGGACTCTCCGATGCTGGCTCGCTGGATACGGCTGCACGCAGTCGTGTAGTGATTTCTCACCAGCATCGGGGAGTCCACCTGGAGTTTAATGTCATTATTATTAATTAATAATTTATTGCTAACACTAGTTTGTAAGCTCGTAATCTTACTAACAAAAATGGATGTAATCGCAAGATAAGTCTTAAATAAAAAAAAAAAATTTTTTTTTATTTATAACGGTTTCTGGACGTCGAACACTTAATGATAGCCTCAAAAATGCTGCCAGCTATTCTTTAACTATCGACTGATTAAAATATTAAGTTCCTAAAACCATGCTAGCTTCATGTAGATTTAGATATAATGTGGAGCTTGGTCCTGCGTAGGGTTGGAGCAACAAAAATGTCATCGATGTTCCCATATTATGCCACTCAATTTTATGTCACCGTTAGGTCTCTGTCGCCAGTCTTACCAAGGAGTTTAGTTTTACCCAGTAACTGGGTTGTGGAGGTCAGATAGGAAGTCGCTCCATGGTAAAATACTGGTATTCAGCTGCATCCAGCTATGCTCTCTTGGTTTAGGTAGTTAAAGGTAATCAAATCGGAAAAAGGGTTTATATAGATGACACTTTCTTGTTTAAAAATACGATAAAACCAAATTTAGATTTTATTTTATTTTAGATTTTTACAATACATAGTTTCCCCTTTTATTAATGTATGTTAAACATTATAATTTATTTTTAAACTACTCTTCGTATATGTCGCTGCCTTAGTTCAACAGTAAGATATGATGAACAAAGTATGTTTTGAGTTATTCATACTTTTATGATTTTACTGTCATTAATTCACTCGTTGTTTATTGAAATGTGGTTGATTTTTTTAAACTATAGCTTAGTTTAATGTGTTAGGGAGTTATTTATATTTCAATATGAATAAAATATTTTGTATAATAGTTTTAAGGCTTTTAATAGCAAGATAACCTTATATTGAACTCGACTAAATAAAAAATGTTTTGTGATTTTAATGTTGTCTCTAAAATGGTTTATTAAAAATTATATCTATATTGTAACTCATAGAGTTATTATTTTTTGTTTTGTTTAAGAAATACTAAAGATTTATCCAACCAAGCTACCAAATTTATGGAAAATAAACAGAAATTGACATAATTTAAAGATATCTTAGTTTTACAGCACATCGATATTTGAGAATGTAAGTTGTCCGACTAAATCCGCGGAAATGTTTGGTAAAGGGATAGGAAAATTAATTTAAAACTGAGAAATTAGTTTACTTGTAATGTATTATTTTTTACCAAGTATCTTATTTCAGTCTCATATTATCAATTAAAATCTTATTATTATTATTGCACTAGTCAGTTTATCTAATATAATAATCAGTCAGTGCTATAATGTTATATAAGTGAATCTTAATGGCACAAATCGGTGAGTAGCAGCTAAAATTTAGTTTTATAATACAATTAAAATAATATTATTATAATTAATTTATAGCAATAGTGCTTTTTTTTTTTTTAATCACAGGCATTCTTCATCAGATGAATGCCTGTAACAAGTAGGTTCAGTGTGATAATAGAAATAATTAAAACAATTAATTCACTATTGTTGCGATTGTGCTTCAAACGAAGCATCAAAATAAGATCTATTTATTTAGATCGAATTTTATTGCGTCGTGTCTCAATAAGACATTTTATAAAAGGTATTAAAAAATTCTAGACACACTTGCCGAGGGTCCTTACTAGCCGATATTCATAATTCCTTCTCAGTCACGAGATAATATTTTTTCAAAGGAGTGGCGCTAGTGTACCGTTGGGCGCCCTCTTAATTGCTACGAGGTTTAGGTATGAGTCTGATGCCGCAAGTATAGTTTTTAGATGTTTTGTCTATTTGCCTGGATGTATGTTCCGGATTGGTGCAAAAACGACTATTTCAAAATATCCATTAGAAAACAAAAGATCTGGCTGGGGTAACGTTACTCCAGCCGGAAGTGTGTTTATCAAATAATTAAAAAACTATCAGATTATCAAATTTAAAAATCTGCTTACCATTACAAAAGCTGTATTTCTAATTATCTATTGCACTTAGATGACGATTTTCGACATTATCTGGCTGGGGTAACGCACACAAAAAAGGTTAGGTTAGGGTAGGGTAGGTCCGCCATGGGATCTGGAGGCAAAAGTCCTCGCGCATATTTGGGAGTGGCGCGAGGAGGCGAAACGCCGGGGCTTGACTCCGATGCCGCGAGAAATCGCGGCACAGTGGACAGAGCTCCGACGGGATCTCATGGCATCATGGAGAGTGCGATTGTTGCAACCCAGTGCTGGGCACGCCACTATTGCGGCGATAAGTCCCCTCTTTGAGGAGTGGCTGGAGAGGCGCCATGGCGTCCTCACCTTCCGCCTGACGCAGGTCCTCACCGGACATGGCTGTTTCGGGAGGTACCTGTTTCGGATAAGGCGGGAGGAAACGCCCGGGTGTGATCACTGCGTGGATCGCCCGGAGGACACGGTGGAGCATACGGTGGAGGTCTGCCCGGCTTGGGCAGAGCACCGCCGTGTCCTCGTGGAGGCGATCGGTGGCGGGGATCTCTCGCGTCCGGCCCTGGTCCAGGCCATGGTACGGAGCGAGAGGGCATGGGAGGCCGTCACCTCCTTCAGCGAAGCAGTAATGCTCGCGAAGGAGGAGGCGGAGCGCGTGAGGGAGAGGCAAATTTCGCGCCCTCACGCCCCTAGCCGCCGCAGGAGGAGACGCCCTGGGCGTCGGGAATCGATTGCCGACGATTTCCGGCCACCGTAGGCGCGGGCTTGCGGACGGTGAGCAATGGGTAGCTCGCCGTCCGGTAAGGACCAAGCCCGGGTCGACGGCGCGTTGTGTTCCACGCGCGCCTCTTGATGTCAGCGAATGAATGGGTCCGATGAGACCATTGCCTGCCGGGGTTGCGGGAAAGTCCGAAAGGGATACCGTGGCCCCCTGGCATTGCACAGGCAACAGAAGGAACACGGGTGGGTTTTAGTCAGTAAGAGTCTGACACGCCCTCGGAGGAGTCATTTGATGATTTCCCACTCAAAAAAAAAAAAAAAAAAAGGTAGGGTAGGTAGGCAGGCATGTGTCGCGCGACATTCGACGAACGGAACGAAAAATCAGTGCGCCTCACGCAGCCGCGTGATCACAGAGTAGGTACTTTTTCGCGTGATGCGGACATTTTATTAGAAGAGTAGGTAGGTTATTTTAAAATGTCCTAGAAAGAAATATAATTTAACGATATTTTAGTTAAACACTGGGACAATTTTAAGATGTCTCAACATAGAAATGTTTTTATAATTTCATATAAGGACATTTGAAGAAGTCTCTGTGTAGAAATAAAAGAAAAGTAAAAATCTTCCTGACTTTATAAATATCTTAAGATGTCAGAATCTTGAACTAAAGGTCGGTAAAAATATGCTTAAATGTCTCAGTGAGACATTGAAATTTAGGCACTTTGGAGGCGTTTTACAAATATCCGATTTTTGAACCGGACAGAAGAGCAAATTTTTCACATGAAACAAAACTTATCTCAATTTTGACATTTTTAAAGATATCTTACTGTTGAACTAGGGCAGCGATTGTAATGCTTGAGCACAATTTTCTTGTTAGATTTATAGTAATAAAATAATATTTTGTAATAATGTCTATTGTAAAGAGCCAAAACTCTAAACGTCAACGAATTATAACGTTGCTAAATTGAAGAGTACAACTGTGAGGTAGCATGACAACTGAAGTGACAGGTATTACGTTTATTCGGTTACTTGACAGCTGTCTCGTCACGTGGTTATTTTTGTTTACATAAACCTATGGAGTATAGACTTGTAGCCGACCCTATCATAGTTGGGAAAAGGCCAGACAGATGATGAAGTTAATCTCTGTCACTATTGTGGTGTTATGTAGTCTTTGGAGTACTTGAGGTTGAGAGTTGACAATGATTGAATAGATGTGTGGCGGCATTTACTTCGACACATGAGAACTACGCATCAAAGACTGGACGTCACACAAATCCTGCGTCACGAACAACATACGAGTATATAGGACTTTCCGACATCAACCATTGGGCAGTTGCCCGCCAGACACAACACCCGTCTAGTCGGAGGATCCTCCCCGTTCTAAGGAGGATGAGTGAACTTTACACTCTGTTCCTCATGCCTCAAAAAAGATTGGGTTTAAAGTAATGGTGTCAGGAGACGACCTATCTTCCTATTTTCGAGCCAAAAAGTGACACTTTTGAGGACGTCTCGAAAAAACATCAACAGCCATCAAAAATCTTATCTGAGCAGAACGCACCGCTTTGCTAATTACTGTGGAAGAAACTTGATTTTCTTTCCTCATCCG
Organism: Xanthia togata; assembly: GCA_963853775.1. Classification (NCBI taxonomy): domain Eukaryota; kingdom Metazoa; phylum Arthropoda; class Insecta; order Lepidoptera; family Noctuidae; genus Xanthia; species Xanthia togata. The sequence continues at coordinate 2,691,153 of OY970817.1, read as the reverse complement.
ATTTTCGCTTCCGGTTAATTTCGTTGCGTATTCCAAGAGAGTTAATAAGTGCCTTGGGAGAACATCTTTATTAGTTTTTTCTGTGTTACTGAAACTGCACTGCAGGAGGAACAAAATGGAGGGTATGACCTAAATCACAACTATTGGCGTTTAAGTTGGTGATGGAAGATAATATAGGCTTATTTAGTTAAAGAACATAATGGGATGCATCAAAAACGTCTTGCGTTTTTTTGTTGAGATTTTTTCGGTATTAGCTAGAAGTTAGGATTTGGCAAAAGGTAAAAGGCGTGTCCTTAGGTATGACATGGGACTTAAAATAAATCAAGCGAAATGTAGGTTTGAGTACTATATACCACTGGGCTCTGCCTACCTCTGAAGGCGAATACTGGCGAGATATTATGTTATTAAGAGCCTCCACGAGTTTTAAGTCCTATTACATTTTTTTAAAACCGAAATTCATGGTTTTTGACGCTGTCATTTTCAGCAGCAGTAAGATATTTTAATTATTTAATTATAATAACGATAGTGCCATTCTCTTTCTTGTAAGTAGGCGTTACACATTCTTTACGTGTAATTTACTGAATTGAAGCGGAATATATAGTACTTTAATTTTATTTATTGTGATTTTGTCTTATTATATTGAGAAACGAAAAGTAATGAAACTTATTCATTGTAGATTAGATATTTTTATTTGATAAAATTGTGGTATTTGGAATATAATGGCTAACGCTGAATCAAGACATTTATTGCTTTTCTTTACGATTTTTTCCGTGAAAACTCAATTAAATAAATAACTCCAGTATACAAATAAAACATTAAACTTATATTTCAGTAATTTTAGCTTTTATTAGAATTGAATGAAACAATGTGAATTTCAGCGTCAAAGTTCCATCGCCGACGGTTTTTCTTGTAAACTGAGTTCGTAAAATATTTATAGTAACTAACACGAAAAGAAAAATGAAAATGTGTAACTCCAACCTATAAGAAAGAGGAAGTCACTATCGTTATTCATAATCAAATAATTAAAATATCTTACTGCTGCTAATAATTACAACGTCAAAACTCATAAATTTGCGTAAAAAATCTAATAGGACTCTTGGTAATACAATCCAGCACCTTGCTCACAGGCTATATTTTTAGCACGGCACGAGAGCTAGCTGTAGTTACTAAAATACAGTTAGCAGTTACTCCAATTATTTAACATCCCGAATAACCCAGAAACTAATTTAACCCCTTTGTAGCGCAACCCTACCCTTCGCAAGATTGGTTCTTATCATATTTATACAGTATTGTCTTCAGACTGTTTATTTACCCTTCTTTCCGGCAAAACTGTAAATCTATACATGTGTTTACGCTACTCCCTTTACAGTGCTGGTAGAATGGCTGGCAATTGGAAGCGCCCTTTGTGAATATTTTACGAATGTAGGCTCTGGGAGTCGATGCGGTTTTGCCGTTGACTCAGTATCGAGTATTTTTTAGTTTCTTGTGAAAGATGTAGTTTCTTCTGTAGTTTTTGGTAATTTTCAAACACTGTGGCTCATTTCCCTTCTACTTCTTTGACTAATTGAGTATTTTGTTGCACGACTGCCTCTTCCCAGCTAAAGCACTAGGAAGTGGTGAAAGGTGGGCGTTTTGGGGGTCTGTCTTAAGTAATATTCACATTCAAAAAGTGCTGATTCTCACCATCGTTTGTTTGTTTTGTTTCATTACTTTTGATTTTGATTAATTAATATTGTGACGTAATTATGGTGTAACACAATTTAAATTATGAAATTGGCACCTGCTTCTTGATTAAATTAACTCGCGGAATCGGTTTAGGTAGTCTGGAGATTAAATAAGGTCTCTTGTTGGCGTATTGCCTTTACGTGCGATTGAATGCAGCTGCACTATCGTGAAAAAATACCTGCCGATCGTTGCTGTACTACCGGTCTGTTTCTGTAAAAATCTTACCGTGAATACCTAAATGACGTGAACTTGAATTGAGCTGTCATTCCATCTGATACTAGGGATATGACACTATTGCCCCCCTGCAAGATAAATGGTTGTTTTGGGATACGTTAAGGCGAAGCAATATGAACCACAATCATATGGCATTTTGAAAAAAAAAAAACAACTATTAAAACGGCCGCCATTTCAAAACAGTAGTGGACTGTTTTGAAATGGCAGCCATTTTAATTATTTTTACTGAGTACTGGTGGGTTCATTTATTTGCAATATCTACCGATGTGGAGGTCCTACAGACCTAAAAGTTTGACAGCTACAAAAGTAGGCAATAAGTTGACATTAAAAGGTTTATCAAAAACTCCCACTAAAATCATAAAAAAATACTTGAACGTAAAGTGGGAAAAAATTTGGTTGTTTTTATACTTAACCATTGCAAAACAGTAGGGGCAAAATACCTTAAGGAGTCAGACACGGGTGACCAGACATATTGTATAAACGAAGTTAAAAGGAAAACTATCACAGTTAAGTTGGCTTTACAAGTTAACGAGTAATTGTCGACCAAGTTACATTGGCAGTTGAAATGTATGAGAGAACATGTTTTTCAACTACAATGTTAAGTTTGTTCTTGGGATAGAATCATCCCAACTACGGAACCCTTCATTGTGCGTGGTCTGATACGCAAATGGCCGCTTTAAATTTTTCCTAACTAAAACGACTCCGAGAACCATTGAAAAGAAAGAGTATTTATTTTGTTAGAAATATTGACTGTACAAAAGCCTTCCTGTCGTTATCATTATTTAATATGCAACTATGAATAAGAGGGAAGTTATCCTTTCCATTCGTTAGGAACCGTCAACTTGTCCACATACGCCGCTACGTCAACTATAGGAGAAGAATGTATACTCGAACAGGCTTACAAATCAAACGTTTAGCATAAATATACAATAAAGTCAGCTAGTGCGGAGGTCGCACGTGATTCTAATACTGCTGATCTGTTTTGAATATTGGTTTAATAATAGTCAAAAATGGCGACCAGGGCCCTTTATAATTTAACTGAAAGCGCGACATATTTTGTCAAAAGATTACATAATCAATCTACTAAGCCTTTTCTCAACTATATTGGGATCGGCTTCCAGTCTAACCGGATGCAGCTGAAATACTAATTTTGGACGGATTTGGATGAATCTTCGTTTAAGGTGACTTAACATTGTCAGAAAACAATTATTTTAATTAATTAATTTCATGTTACCACAAATTAAGAATCGTGTTGCTTCCATTTGTTAACTTTTGAATCTCGACTAGAATGTATTCTTATGAGATTGTTGCTACATTTCTCTACGTTATTTGGTTGGATTTGAACGAAGCTTGGTTAAGGGTGATATACAATGTCGAGAATTACAGTCCGGTTGTAGAGAGAATGCCTTCCTGACAGCTGTCAGTTGGTCAATTTCTAGTAGTATTATGGATCAAATTTTGTAAAGTATAAAACTGACAGGTTTCTCTGTAATAGAAACAAAAAAAAAAGAAATTAGCTTTTCACGACCTCCAAGAACTCATAGTCATAACTATATGTGGGCGTCCAAGCAAAAAGGGTCCAGTTCTCGGCATTTAGTTTCCGAGATATAAGAAGTTTTGTAAAGTTGTGTGAAAAAATTGCATTTCGCGATTTTAATTGATTATTAATAAATGCTCAATTATCTACAATTTCATAATAGTAATCACTTTTTCAGAATATCAACTTCAAGTCTGATTTAAAAAAAATGTTTTAGAATATTTTTTCAATCCGAATCTAGTCTTAACTCAATACCCACTACTGGACCCTTTTTGCTTGGACGCCCACATATTGTATTCGTACAAAGAGCACTACATAATAGTAGGTACATAAATAGTAGTAACAGATATACAATTAGACTTCAATCAATACTGTGAACATTTAAATAGAACTGTGTGACGAAACGAAACGCATGCAGTTAAAGGTCGTGAGATCTAGACTGACCTATCACGGTGAAATAGGACTAGTATGTACATATTTGCATATTTTAAAATGGCGTACGTCTTTAGATAGATAGAATACTCTTACAATAAAAATTATAGACATAAATGCGGCTTTAGCCGATAAAGGCTCCGAAACCGTTCGATATTTTTGGTTTTAACTAATTTAAACCCAAACTCAGGCCATAGAGAAACTGCCCACAGACTATACCCCTTATTTAACACAAAAAAACGAGTTCTAAGCTTCGTGAGTCAGGGGCATGCGCTGAAGAAGCCCGCGAAATTAATTATTTTTACGTTTTTTGCACTGTGCCGGTCACCGGTCAGTGTCAAGTTGTATGTTGAACGAAATACGATTCACGACTGTAACAAATGGGTATTTATAGAATTAAAATCATTAAACTTATTGATTCATTAAATAATATAATAATAATATAGTTAATCTGAACTTAGAGAGTTGTATTGATGATTTTAAGGGTTATAATTCTGTAAATACCTACACATTTTTTTACAGTTTATTTTCGCGGGCTATCCTGTAGCTTTCATCTTACGAGTATAAGAAAAAACATGCATTCGAATATTGAGGACCTCCTCCTTTTTTAGGTTTGTTAAAAGTATGAACATGTTCCTTTAACTTCCATGACATCATTGACAGTCGTGTTCCATCCAATGCTCAGTATCTACGAGTATAAGGCTTCCTTCGTTTTGTGACATGGTTTCCTAGGCTTTGGTACTCTCATACTGTTCGTTCCCAGCCGCGGTCGAAATCCTTATTAGGTCCCAGCTTTTCAAAACTAATTGTTAGCTTAAAAATGGTGGCCAAAAAAAAAAACTTTTGATCATGCAATTGACGGCCGAATTCATCATATTATTATAATTGTTTGTTGTGTTTTTTGTCTTGTGTTGCATCAAATAAATCCTAAACTATAAATCCTAACTAATATTATAAATGCGAAATTGAGTTTGTTTTTTATTTGTTTGTTACGCTTTCACTCTAAAACGGCTGAACGGATTTGGATGAAATTTGGCGCATGGGTAGACCATGACCTGGAAAAGGACATGGTTACTTTTCATCCTGGATTACAGATGAAGTCGCGGGTAACAGATAGTAATATTATAAATGCGAAAGTGACGTTGCTGTTTGTTTATTACGCTTTCACGCTAAAACGGCTGAACGAATTTTATTGAAATTGTTCACATGCGTAGACCATGACTTGGGTACATAGGATAATTTTCATCCCGATATTCCCACGGGATCGAGACTTATGCGGGTGAGAGGCGCAGTTAGTGATTTATAAAGTAACTATCTATCTTTTAAACGCCTTTATGACATTCACACAGAGAAAGATAGTTCATTCTTGAGCTCTGATTTGCAATAACCTATTCCAGCTATGTGTGAATTATTTTACCCTTACCAAATCAGGGCCTACTTGAACCATGAAAACTCAATTTAACAATTGCACTTCACAAGTTCACACCTTTAACTCCATTAAAATAATGACCACTTGAAAAAATCAAACAAATTAAATTTTGCACTCTAGCAACACGGGACGCGACGTTCAGAAATTGAGCTAATTGCAAAAGGCGGGAAACACGTCGAGAGGATTTCCGAACGTAAAAGCAAGATGGCGGCGTGATTTTTCCTTTTTAATTATCGTTTTCGGATGGAACGAGTTTAAATTGAAGGGCCCTCGCAGGGAGAACGAAATGGCGGGAAAAGGGACTCCATGTTTTTTTTTCTATTTGTTTTATTTCAGTGATTGGGGAACGAAGGAATATGTATGGCGTTTGTTTTTCTGTTTGTTCCTTAATTTGAGATGCCGTTTTGTGCATTATTTGCTTTAAGTTTCCTGCATTAGACTATGGAAAAGTATCAATGCCCGTATAGTTCCTTAGGCAATTAATTATTTCCCATAAAGTTCAATTAATACTTTTTTAGGGTTCCGTACCCAAAGGGTGAAACGGACCCTATTACTAAGACGCTGTCCGTCTGTCTGTCACCAGGCTGTATCTCATGAACCGTGATAGTTAGGCAGTTGAAATTTTCACATTTTGATGTGCAACAGAAATCTGTTGCCGATATAAAAAAAAAAACTAAAAACAGAATAAAATAAATATTTAAGGGGGGCTCCCATACAAAAGACATGATTTTTTTGCCGTTTTAAAAGATAATGGTACGGAACCCTTTGTGCTCGCGCACAAAGGGTTCCGTACCATTATCTTTCCGACTCGCACTTGGCCGTTTTTTATTTTGAAGATATATATTTTATGGTGCTGTGGCTCGTGGCTAAAGTATAACAGCCACACGGGTCGCTCACTATAGGCAGTCGCTCCATGTAAAATACTGGTATTCAGCTGCATCCGATTTGAATCGAAGACGACCCCAACTTCGGTGAGAAAAGGCTAGGTAAATTGATTGATATTGTTTGATGCAGTGGGTCTACATAAGTGACCCAAACAATTATTGCTGAGTTAACAAAGTCGTATATCGTATTCCGAAATAGGAACCGGGTATAAGTTAAGGCGACGATAACAGACTTTTAATGATTTTCTACTGAGGATCACGTATAAACGAGTAGTGTTAATGATTTGGAAAAAAATATATGTTAAATTACAGCATTTTCTTATTAACTTAATATATTAATATTTATATTATATACATAGTGAAATTAATTTGTAAAGTTATGTCTAACGCGGAAAAAAACTGAAAATCACGCAAAAACTATCAAGCGTATTTTTCTGAAACCTTCACCATTTTAAAGACAATTTAATGATTGATATTTTAGTATACCTACGTGTTTTATTAAAATACCTTTTATTTTATAATAAATTAATAATGCGTCTCGTTTGGAATAGTCCTCCTTGATGGGCGAGTCCTATTACTGGCTGGACATACGACGCGTTGCGTGAGCTCAGTACAGAACACGCAAGCTAACCACTCAAGGTCACTGGCGTATATCTGCGTCTTAATTTGATTTTCCAAAAGCTATGATCAGTAAAACCATCTGTAAAGTCTGTTTTGAACAAAAACCATTTCTAAAGAAAAATAATAGTTGGTATAAATTGTACGAAAATCAAATGTAAAGTTGGAGACATTTCGACGATTCACGGTTGCATGCAGAATATATCTAGCGTCTATTTTACCGACGCGGTGTCGTTAGCTGAGAGAGTAGTGATGGGACTTGACTTATCGATAGATACTATAAACTACATCGATGATTTTGTCGAGCGACATTTTCTATGTTTTATCGAGAGGATTTTATTTATCGATGGTTTTATTCTTCTCTCTTATTTCTTCGTCATGGCACAAAAAATGGATTAGAAAGATCTAACCGGTAACAAATACGAACGAAGCAATTGAAATAAAAACTAAAATCAATAACCATGTCTTTTCTGTCGCGCAGTCGGGTAATGGTTTTAAAGATAAGAAAGAAAGACATATGTTTATTCTGTACAAACAAAAAGCACATTTAAAGAAAAAACAACATTTTCAACTTTTTACTTTGACTTAAAAAAGTAGTGGAAAAAGCCAAGGTTTTATTTCAACTTTTGAGAGATGAACAGATATAAATATGTCTAGATAGACAGTCAAAGTTGTGAACTCGTCGAAAAAAGTAGCGTCCAACTGTTGGCCGCTAAATGCACGCACACTAGAAAAGCATAATCACAGCACAATGACGTGGTGCGAGTATAAGACGTAGCTGTCGCGCACACCAGCCTATCAAATTTGGCCTGTTTGTTTTAGTTCTCTTGGAGCACGACACTATCTATAAATAGGGTTATTGTTTAAATGTCGGCAATCTAATAAGGCCATGTAGTAGAGGTCATTTACAACCAAATTACCCCTCCTATGCAAATGTCAACAATTTTCGGGTCATTTGACATTTTATATTTTTATTTCATGCATTTTAAAATGTCAAATTATTCGAAAATGGTTGACATAGGGGTCATAAGAGGTCGTAATTCCGTCGCCCCCTACTCCTTAAGACCCGAGATAGTGTTCCACGCGCGCCTCTCTATGATGTAAGGGGTGAGTTTAACACCTCACTCCCCCCTAACTCTAGGTGGCCTGGCTATAGCCGGGATCGCGGAAGTCGCATTAGATCCCGTGATCCCCGGTGCAAGTGTGAGATGGAACACCGGGGTGGTTTTAGTCAGTAAGAGTCTGACAGACCCCTCACATCATCAGACATCCATGAGGATTCCCAACGTAAAAAAAAGGGGTCATCAGGGGTTAGTTGGTTGCAAATGACCTCTCCTACGTCCTTAACGGATTGCTGATCTATAACCACCCTGTATAATCAAAGAATAAATGCTTGTTTTATGTTTGCTAAATCATAAACCAGCTACTTTTTAGGGTTCCGTAGTAAACAAGGTTCCGTTCTAGTTTCGCCATGTCAATCTGTCTGTCAGCGGCTTAGCTCAGAGACTCTTTGTACTATAGAAAGCTGTAATTTAGCATGGGTATACATATTAATCACGCCGACAGTTGTAAAACCAAATAATAATTTAAAAAAAATGGGTACCTCCACTACCTCCCCTACACGTAAAGTGTTTTTTTTTTCTCATTTTCCCATGGTGTGGGGTGTCGTTAGAAAGGACGTTCAAAAATGTTTGTGGAAACCATTTTAGGATTCAGGGATCGGTTAGCGAAATATTAAGCTTTAAAGTGCAATTTTTTGTTAGAGTCTTGCCTCCCCCCTGCCAGCTAAATGGTGGGTTTTGGATATGTGAAAAGTTCACGTCAGTAGTACATATTATAACGAAATTAAAAGGAAAACTATCACAGCTAAGTAGGCTTTAAAAGTTAAGAGGGAACTGGGGCTGCGAGGAATTTGATAAATAGGTATTTGAAGAAACTATTGCCGTCGCGCTGCGCCCGAAAAACCGAGTTAAGCCCCGTAAAGTGCGATAGGGACAACTGCAGCTCAGACCGATTATATCACAATTTTTTTGACGAAAACGACGTTTGGCATTCTCCTTTTTTCTCCTCGAAAACTAAGGCGATTTAATAATTTTATGCATTAAAATTTTAAGAAAGAGTCTAGGTTCCTATTATTTTCTTTTATGCTAAAAACTTTTCCGAATTAGTCTGGTAGTCCTCTAATCACGGCGGTAAAAATGGGGCATTTTTGTAATTTTTGGAGGGTCATAGTTTCAGTACTTATTAATTGCTGAAAAAAAGGAAATGACAGGGACATGCCTATAAAGACCCAGATTTTATTTAAAAAATGACAGCTCTAGAGGCATTATTCAAGAAGAAAAACGGGGAATACGTTTGTATGGAGAATCGCGGGCCCTGTTCCCTCTTAACGAGTAATAATCGACCAACTTGTGGTTGCAAAAACGTGTTCTTCCATACATTCCGTATGGGAGATGTTTTTTCAACTACAAAGTTAATCCCTTCATTGTGCATGGTCCGGCACGCACTTGGCCGGTTTTATTGTGTAATACTATCCACGATATTTACGATTCATCATATCAAGCCATAGGCCGCTGTTGCTCTACAAACGTTGTAAATTGTTTCTATCGCTGCCGTTATCTCGCACATAATAATTAGTTGTTTAGCACAAAAACCAATACATACATACACTAGACTACCCGTACAACAAACATAAATATACCATCCCACCATCAACTAAAACATTCCGCGCGATAATTTGTACAAAACGTCCTTGTCAATCTGCCTAGCCTTCTCCCAACCATTTTAAGGTCGGCTTCCAGTCTAACCGGATGCAGCTGAATACCAGTATTTTACATGGAGCGACTGCCTATCTGACTTCCACAAACCAGTAATTAAGTAACACGAAACTTTTGGGCTTCATAACGGCTGTCAAAGATCTACGAATGACAGCCGGGACCAAAGGCTTAACGTACTTTCCGAGGCACGGAGGACTCGATATGTAATGGATGGTCACCCCCCATCCACGAATCGACCTTGGCAAGTGTAGCTTAACCTTCGGTCGACCCGTGCGGCTGTTGATATTAAGCCTCGCGCCTCTTTAACAAAACTTCAATATTTAACAAAATTTTCCACAATTTTCCTGCTACTCGTTGCTATCTGGCTAACAGGAAAGGTACCTTCGGAATTAGGGTAGGAATACCTATAAACAAAGGACGGTAGATGTTATTAACAAAGATACTGAGTTTGTTTACAAAGGAGGGGTTTTGCAAAAGGTTCACAAAATACATACCTTATAAACTAGCTTTTTCCCGCATGGTTGTCGGAAAATATCCCATGATGTGTAAAATCTTTCCACTTGCTTTTCTGCAAGCTAAATCTAAATAATCAAATCTGTGAGTGGAGTGATTTCGTGAAAAGCGACGGATGTGTGTAACAAGCAGGCGAGGAAGCGTGTTCTATTTGATTTGACCAATGAGCGCACGCAGTGCTAGAGTTAGCTGTCAGAAACGACCTTAGCGAGGCCGCGCCCCGTTTGTTGCTTATTACCAAGTATTAATGTCAAATGCTACACATCCACTACTGTAAGGCTAGCTTGTTTTTTTTATATTAGCCCACTCCTGAGCAAACGCCTCCTACAAATCCTTCCAAGAATCCTTTTCCAGGGCCACCTCGATCCATCCCTTGTGGTACGCATCTATGTCGTTTCGACACCTCATCCTGAGCTGGCTTCGGCGGCGCCGTCCATCCTCAGACACCCACGTGTGGAGACTTCTGGGATTAAAACAAAGGCTTCTCTATATGAGAAGAGGCCTTTCTCCTGCAGCAATTACTGGCTGGAATTATTAATGTATGAAAAAATTTATCGCCGAGCAAGAGAGATGAAATTTCATAGCGTAAGAAAAAAATTCACGATTGCCTTTCTACCATGCTGTGTTATCCAGCGCTTTCATTTAGAACGTTATCATTATCACACTGACGATTTGCCAGCGTGATTCCAGCGTGGCGATTTGTGAACGTCCTCCGCGGGTGCGAAGCGAGCTAGCCGCGACCACGCGACGAGTTCACCGCGTTTTCACAATATTGTACACTCGCTTGTCTCGCTCTCTCTTGTGCACTAAATTCAATCGCTCTCGTTCCGCAAACGCAGCGACCTCGTTGCGCACATGTGGCGTGCTCGCTACGCACACGCAGCGAGCTCGTTAAACAATCGCTTGGCTGGAAACACGCTCGCAAATCGCCAATGTTAAATGGGCCTTAGACTAGTCTGTCCATTACTTTTTGCGTCCGCCGCGATTGATTTGCGAGTGGATCTTCTTTATTTTATTTACACTGGTTGAACCGTTGAGCCCCAAACAAATATTGACTAAAGAGTGTCCAGTAGTTTTGTTAGCTACAACCGTTTGTTGTGTTGATTTTCGGTGTCATTGTTAGAGAAGGGGCGAATCTTGGGCTTTACAAATACGCACAAAAAACAGTGCGTTTGCTTAGAAAGCAGAATTTAAGCCGTTGGAGAAGTTGCTCGGCTTAGACAATAAAAAATATTTTATTCTCTTTTGTTTCAATTTATTTGTCGTCGGCACAGTAGGTGGTTGCAGTAGTAGCTGTAGTTGAAGTAGTTTTCTTCCATACCTTAGAGCCGTGGTGACCTACCAGGGCCTCAAGTCTGCTATTACAATAGTGTCAGAATGGTCAATCATTGATTTCATAATTGTTGATTTTGACAAGTTTGGTAATCTACTAACATATTGGCGTCATTATGACTTTCCAATGGTCAGCCACTGACACTCTATTGAAAGAAATGGCATCTATTGGTAATCTCGTACATAATGAAAAATGGCTGGCTTAGGCGGTAATCTGCTAAAATTTTGACAGTTCCTTTGATCAGTGACCTACCACGAGAACGTCATTGTGCAGTAATTTTTTTTAAAATTCGGTACGAGTATCGTGTTTGTGCAATACAATGATCAACCAATGATCGACAATTATGAATTTAGCAGATTACGAACTTTTAGCAAAATGACAGTGGGCTCGTGTTGGAATGACGAATTTATAAAAATAGCAGACTTGGGCCCCAGTTAGGTTGTAGCTTCGAACCTAGACAGGCGTATTACCTTGTGTAAATTATTTCATCGCCACTACTCTCAAATCGGTGAAGGAAAATATCGTGAGGAAACTGTTCTAGAACCAAAAATTCGAAGACATGTGACGTCCAACCCGCACCGGGTTCTCGTGGTGGATTACGGGCCACTCTCTCTCACAGCAGGACTGTGTCCCAGCAGTGGGAACGTTATAGGCTGATTATGGTTATGCTCTTCCATACCTATATCTCTATCAACCGTTATCCCAACCCAACTGACTTTTATTATTTCCGTAAACCAGTCAACCGCAGAAGCAACTGCAGACGTGGACACGCGTCGACGTCTGCAGTTGCAGCTCGTGTATGCGGATGATCGAGCTCTCAAGAACTGGATGGTCTGGTACCCTAACAAACTTCTAATTGGGATCACATAATATAACATCACGCCTGCAGTATTCTCCGTAAGGCAGAGGTGTACCTAACGTTAGTACAAAAAATTTCGCCTCATGTTTAAGTCTCATGTAATAGGGGGCGAGCCGAGCGAGGCGAGTACTGAGAAATTTCACGCGTGAGTAATCGGGATGAAATCTACCAAAAGAAACTCTTTGCAATCAGTCAAGGGTGGAATGTCAATCAGCCATATCAGTCATGATATATTCTTGTCACACAATCCAATCAAGCACAACGGACAGTTAACATGACCTATTAACCCTTACGAAATTAACCTTTCACAGTCAATACTAGTAAATGAGAGGATTTGTTGTTGGCCATACATAAACTCACGCCTTCTTCCCATGGGGCTGGGGGTAGGCAGAAACTACAGAACGGTACTTGATACGATCCTTAAATAGGTACTCTATTTTCCTCGTTTACGTTCATACATCCAGATGTATGACCAGTCATACACGCACGCCGGTTGCGAGTACTGCGCACCTGTCCTTTCTGAAGAACACCACCAATAAGGTCAATATATGTCCTCCTAGGGCGTCCCCTCCCGGTGTTTCCCGTCACATCTGCCTTGTAAATACATTTTGTTAGTCGCCTTTCATTCTTCCTCTCAACATGACAAAACTATCTCAGCACCTACCCTTTTTAATTTTTGTCACTACATCTTTTAACTCACACCGTTGTCTTATCACATCATTCCTGAGCCATTGTCTACCAATCTTATTGACCATCGCTTATATTAACCTACACGGAGAGACTTAGAAAATTGTAAAAAATTACGACCTTGTTAAAAAATTATCTAACTTTTAAACTAATAAGAATATCCCAGTGATGTATACCTCCAAAGAATCAATATTTGCTAGTGTAACCTTTTCCCATGAAAATCGCTTGAAAATTGAGTAAATTTTTTTTGCAGTAAATGTTTGTTCTTATTGAACACTTGTTTTCTAGCTGCGTAAAAGTATTACCACAGGAAAGGTTCACTCTTCTGCAAAGTCAAAAAAAAAAAAAAAAATTACAGCCCTGATAGTTTTTTTTAAATTATATTTTTCTTTGAGCAGGAGCTAGGTATGCCATGTGATTGAAAAAAACACAATTTGGTCATAACTTTTGAACCGTATAGAAATTGCACCGACATTCTCATGGTTAAAAACTTCGATCAATAGGTAATATTTATGGAAGGTTAAAAAGTTTGAAATCCCTATTCGATTTGATCCATACTTTGGCTTTTAAATGGTAAGCATATTATGCAGGATGGGACCTGCATAATATGCTTACCATTTAAAAGCCATTTGGTCTTCTTTTTGACTCTTCTCGGGTCTTTGGTAACCAGCGCTGCTCGCACACATTGGGGGGGGGCTTGAACCCCTTAGCCCTCGCCCCCTGGATCCTCTACCGCCCTACCAATATTAGTTTCCGTGTGGAAATGATCAGTTGTTGATTGTTATTAGTTGCCTGTCAGTCGAACACGGTACTGCGAGAGAATATAGAGGACCTATAACCTTACTTTCTTCCTTTGAGGAGCTAAAGAAGAAAGTATCCACTTTACCCGAGAGTGATTCCAAGGTCGAGTTAAGTGTTATAAGATAGCAGCCCACAGCTGTGCTGCTGGGGAGTTTGTTGCGCCACTTCTTCCCAGCAAAAGCATTAGGAAGTGGTGAAGGGTGGGCGTTTTGGGGGACTGTCTTATGTAATTTTGACGTTCAAAAAGTGCTGATTCTCAGCCTTGTTTGAATAAATGACTTGAATTTTGTTTTTTTTTTTTGAACAGTCTGGATTTGCGCCCGGTGAATGGCAAGAGACTTTAACATAACTGGCGAAATTTGGGTCTACTATATTATCTTATAGGTACACCTCTGCCCAATCCGTTGGTTAATAAAGACGTGATGTTGTTATGTTATAAGTGTAGAAACCACATTTTTTTATCATATCTTATTTAAATTGAACAAACCAAACTCCTTTTCCACCGCAACACTATCGACACTTGGCCACACTTGAGCAAAAGCGCGGCAAATAAGTCCGCCATTACGATGCGTCCTCCGTAGCCTGCTCGTATACAGGGCACGTACATATACGTTGAAAACTTGCTATTTATTGATATACGATTTGTTATGCTTGAGTATTTGAGAGAGGGTAGGTAGTCTAACTAGGTATCTAGTTAAAGAATACACAATTTTTCAGTAAGTGCCAAAATTCTAGGTCTTATGGCAGAGCGATTATTGTCTGACTTAAAAAACAAAAAAAAACTTAACAAGTTATTCTCGTATTTGGCATGCGTAACGTCAAAAGTTACAAAAAATAGTAATAATTTCCACCAGAAATCAAATCAAATCATTTATTTTTGCAAACATGGGTAATTGGTACATAGATGTTTTCTTAAAAAAATAGTCCTCCATATTCTACCGTCTCATGGGCATGCAAATAATATTGAGATAAAATTAAACAGATTCTATTGATACTGAATGAATATAAATGTCGTTATTTTGTTATCTATGACTTTGGCTGTTGAATGACCTACAATTTCAAGAATAAATAACCTAAAAGGTATAATACTATAGATCGTTATAATGAAAGACCAGCTAGAACCGCAATTTCTTGCCATTCTCTTGCCAAGAAATTGCGGTTCTAGCTGAACTAACTCTGAAGGAGCTGAGGCTAACTAATAACAGCCGCACGATCCATCAGGTTAAACTACTCTTGCCAGGGTTTGTCCGTGTATCCGACCATCTTTACATACCGAGACTCCTCCGTGCCTCGGAATGCACGTTAAGCCGTTGGCCCCGAAATTCATTCGTGGATCTTTGGGGCTGTAAAGGTCAGATCCCAAGTAAAATACTGGTATTCAGCTGCATTCATGCTGGTTAGACTGGAAATGGACCTCAACATAGTTGGAAAAAGCCTAGGCAGATTTGAGTAGGTATGGAACTATGTATGGATTGAATAGTCCCTTGTCTATGGATGCCGGAGAAATCACATAGGAGCACATGAATCTACACCTTTGTCTAAATCTAAACTAATATTATAAAGAGTTAAAAAAAAAGTAAAGATTTTTTTAATGTTTGTTTGTGCCCCTTCCACGCTAAAATGGCTGAAAGGATTTGGATGAAATTTAGCACCATGACCTTGGTTAGGATGTAGGATACTTTTTATCCCGATATTCCCACGGGATCTAGACTTATGCGGGTAAAACCGCGGGGCTTTAATACTAGCAACTAATAAGAGAACCTCCCCATTGCAGGTGACTACCCGACGCGACGGTACCCACCCTCTATCAAATTAAAATCTCCTCATCCCTATAGGGCGTAGAATTGTGCATTCACACTTCCGTATTTCGGCTAACACGGTACTTTGAAAGGGGGTCAACCTATTACGATTATCTTAGCGGAACCCAATTCAAACTTGATACAACTTTGATATCTAACGGAAAACATCTCATTCAAATATTGTATTCAAGAATCTTCTTTGATTTTCCGGGCAAATATTATTCAACTAGCTACTGCCCCCGACTTCGTTCGCGTAGAAGTCGTAAGGTGCACAATATACTAAAACCACAGCTACATTTTTATAAAAATCTCTCGGCGCCCAACCCACCGTGTCGCATCGCATCGCCCGCCCGCGCTTCTAGGCTGCGTTTCCATCAGAGGTGAGCGAGGATGCGTAGCGAGGGATGTATGTGAAACTAACCATTGACATGGCTTCACTGTCATAGTTTGAGCTAAGCTAGCATTGTTATTGGTTAGTTTCACACACATCCTCGCTCACATCTGGTGGCTCATCTCCGGCTGTCTGTCTGTATTCGATAGACGATGAAATTTTTATTTTATTCTATTACAATGAGAATTGTGCCTGAAATACTTAAATTGTTTTTTTTTTCAAACGCAACGCAAACGGAACGGGTGCGTTTAATTGAAACGCACCCTTACACTTCCTTTTTGCTTAGCGTTCTTTCTGTCTTTTTTTTGTTTTTGCTCGGCTCCGAAGGTCGTTGCGTGATGTTAAATATCCTATAGCCTTCCTCAATAACTGGGCTATCAAATGCAAAAAGAATTTTTGAAATCCGACTGGTAGTTCCAGAGATTTCATATTTCTGACTGACCGACTCCTTGACAGTTCAAAAGTGCCTGTAAATGGTTTAATTGAAATAAATGCTTTGAGTTTGAGTTTGACGGTTTTGACGGAGCCAAACATAGGCCACGAAAAACATTCATGGAGCTTAATAAATGTCTGATTTGTCCCCGTGCCTTAGTAATAAGTAAATGCCCTAATAGCTGGGGACGCCCATGCGAATACTGTAAGGCAAGCTGTTTTTTATATATTTTTTTATTTGTAATTCGTCGTTGCTCAAACTTCAAACGTCAATAATTTCATCTAATTTCAAACGAGAAGAGCCCGTTCAAACACACAAAAAAATAAACTCTTCAGCTATATTATTAGTATAGAGAGTTAAAGATCATCATCTCTGGGGTCTGCTTCCAGTCTAACCGGATGCAGCTGAATACCAGTATTTGACATGGAGCCTATAACGCTTTGCAATGGGCAACTTGCTTCATCTTTCTGAAGGCCTGACTCCTTGACAATTCAAAGGTGCCTGTCAAAATCTGCCTAGCCTTTTCCCAACTATGTTCGAGTCTAACCGGATGTATATTTTACATGGAGCGACTGTCTATCTGACCTCCACAACCAGGTAACGGGGTAATACAATACCCCTTGGTAAGACTGGTTGTCAGACTTTCGGGCTTCTAACTACCCGTAACGACTGTCAAAGATCCAAGAATGACAGCCGGGACCAACGGCTTAACGTGGTTTTCGAAGCACGGAGGAATCTCGGTATGTTAATATGGTCACCCATCCATGGACCAACCCCGGCAAGTGTAGCTTAACCTGATCGATCGACCCGTGCAGAGCCAGTAATTGGTTTAATTAAAATAAATGCATAAAACTGGCGTGCGTGTATGATCAGATGTATGAACGTAAACGAGGCAAAAGGAGTATGTAAGGATCGTAGCAGGTGGCGTTCTGTAGATTCTGCTTGGAAGATGGCATGAGTTTATTGTATGTATGTAAAATAAATGCTTTGAGTGTTGTTTTTTTTTTGAGCGACTCCTATTCTTACTTCCACAACCCAGTTACTGGGTAACACGATACCCCTTTGTATTTAAGACGCAGATATATGCCCGTGACCTTGAGTGGTTAGCTTGCGTGTTCTGTACTGAGCTCACGCAACGCGTCGTGCGTCCAGCCAGTAATAGGACTCGCCTATCAAGGAGCGCTGTCCCAAATAAGACGCATTATTAATTTGTTATATTTATAAAACAAAAGGTATTATAATAAAACACGTATACTAAAAGCTTAATCATTAAACTATCTTTAAAATGGTGAAGGTTTCAGATATGCTTGATAGATTTTGCGTGATTCTCAGTTTTTTATCCGCGTTAGACATAACTTTACAAATTAATTCCACTATGTAATATAAACATAATCTAAAATATTCCTTTAGTAAGTTATTAAGAAAATGCTCTAATTTAACATATATTTTTTCCAAATCATTAACACTACTCGTTCAGACGTGATCTTCAGTATAAAATCATTAAAAGTCGGTAATCGTCGCCTGGTTGGAACGAACATGAAACTAGGAGATACGTAGGACGCAAACCTTTTGCAAATAGTGTAGAATGGGCTAGCTACCACAAACACGAAGCGAAATAAGCGAACATTTTTCTTTTCCTCGTCCTTATTTAAGCCAAATCGGTTGGGATTAATTATCTTCCTTCTATATCTTGTGAGGGTAAAGAAAATCCGATGCAAACCTTCTAGTTAGAGAAGTGTTCAAGGAATGTATTTGCGTCTTGGTTTTTGGGTGAAAATGCTGAAATCTGAGACAGTAGGTGAATGATACGCTGAGGTTTTTACTATACATTGAGCAGCGAATCAATTTTAAAGTCCACACTTTTGGTTACCCAGTAACTGGGTTGTGGAGGTCATATAGGCAGTCGCTCCATGTAAAGCACAGCATTCAGCATTCAGCTGCATCCGGTTAGACTGGAAGCCGACCCCAACATATTTGGGAAAAGGCTAGTCATAATGTGGATGATCTTACTTTCACCGATATAGATAGTGCAATCCACGACGAAGCGCCCCACAAGTACAGCTTACAGTACGGATGGATTGCACTATCTGTAATCAGGATTGTCCAAGAATAAGTTTATATTGTTCACCGCCATCTGCTGAGCCTTATAATAGCTACTAGGTGGCGCATCACCTGATTTCCTAAGGCTTTTACTTCTTCTGTCAATTAGAAAAATTGTTCTGGGCCTCAAGTCTGCTATTACAATAGTGTCAGAATGGTCTATCATTGATTTCTTGTTGATTTTGACCAATTTGGTAATCTACTGATATATTGGCGTCATTATGACTTTCCAATGCAAATGGTCAGCTACTGACACTCCATTGAAAGAAATGGCATCTATTGGTAATCTCGTACATAATGACAAATGAATGACTGGCTTAGGCGGTAATCTGCTAAAATTTTGACAGTTCCTTTGGTCAGTGACCTACCATTAGAACGTCATTGTGCAGTCATTGCTTTTCATTCCTTACGAGTATCGTGTTTGTGGAATACAATGATCAACCAATGATCGACCATTATGAATGTAGCAGATTACGAACTTTTAGCAAAATGACAATGGGATCGTGTTGGAATGACGAATTTATAAAAATAGCAGACTTGGGCCCCTGGTTAAATGTTATAACAAATAACCAGAACGAGTTTTCATATTCAGTATTTTACATTTATGTACTTCACAGATGTCATACATTCCATTAAAAAAAAAAAAAAACATGCGGGCAGTCTTTGGGGACTGACGATAGAAGTGAAAACAGCGTGCGGTGACGATGTCGCGAGTTTCACGATTTTTGTTCACCCAAAAAGTACACATATACAGGGTGTTTGGCGCATGGACCGACACAATTTTTTCAGGGATTTGGGAGGTCATTAGCTAGGTTCTACCCATACACCCTTTGTCCCAAATGTCACGGTTGGTTACATGTGACTATTTTTTTAAAATGAAAAAATTTCCCAAAATGTGTCCTTTAATTTGAAATAACTTTTTTGTTTGTGGGTGTAGTGGCACAAAAAAAATTTTGTTGCATTCTCCAAAGTCCTTTAAATCTAAAAACATCTTTGTTTTATACAACTGGTTTCAAGAAAATTCCTTACAAGCTTCCAAAGTTAATTTTTGTATTTAATGAATGAAATTTTACAACTTCTAAATTAATTATAAAAAAAACTAAAAGCTATTTTGAACTTAGCTAGAACCTAGCTAATGACCTCCCAAATCCCTGAAAAAATTGTGTCGGTCCATGCGCCAAACACCCTGTATACACAGTAGGTATACATATAGCTCATGGGAAGCGTTCGGTGACGATGACGCGAGTTCCATGATTTTTGTTCACCCAAAAAGTGCTCAACGCGCCTAAAGAAGTTTTCACTTCAAAAATGAGCATCTTCCAAAGGGGTTATACCTTATGTACCATCTAGTATATTGGGGTCCGCTTCCAGCCTATCCAAATGCAGTTGATAATTAAATGAAATCCTTTATTAAACTTAATGTAGCTTTTTATTAGTCTGATTTTGAATCCGCAATCACTAAGGATCAAACCTAATAATCCTAAGTATAATATTATAAATGCGAAAGTGAGTTTGTTTTTTTACGCTTTCACGCTTAAACGGCTGAACGGATTTGGATGAAATTTGGCATATGAGTAGACCATGACCTAGGCTAGGACATAGGATAGCTTTTTGTCTCGATATTCCCACGGGATCGAGACTTCTGCGGGTGAAGCCGTGGGGCGTAGCTAGTAGGTAATTAATATAGCTATAAGATACTATCCTGATTTTCAATCCGCAACCACTTTGGTCAAACTTAATAATAAATAATAAAGCTTCGTGCAGACTAGCGCGACGCGACACCGGCTATAGTTATACCGTGAAGTTTTCTTGGAATTTGTATTGTTCGAGTCGCGTCGCGCTGGTCTAAACGAGGCTTAATACCAACCTATTATTGTCCCACTGCGGGGCAAAGCCCAAGGCAAAGCCCCTTCTTATACAGAAAAAACACGAGCAATGATGAACACGCTTGCTCAATACTGATTGGCGATTACAGGCTTCTAACCTAAACAAGATTATATTATTTATATTCTCCGAAACAGTTCTTAACTCCCCTATGGATATTAAAAAGCTACCCTTACCACTATTACTTTGGCGAAACAGTAAAGAAAATATAAGTGGTATTTTATATCAATCTACTGGCAACACTTGTGATGAATGTGTTGCCCGGTTTTAATATCTTTTTTTATTGCCAGCCGACGGTTTGCGATGTTGTCTGTTATTTCTGCTGTTTATTTTCTTGTTTTCTGTTTATTTTAGCTTGTTTATTGGTTTGCTTTTTTGAAGTTGAGAGTTGTTTGTTAGATAGGGTGTTTTTAGGGAGTTGGAAAGTAGGGAAAGATAGGAGCCTAGATAAATTGGGTTAGGTTTGAATAAACTTTTGGAAATTCTAATTTTGAGATTGTTTTTTTTGTCTACTATTCTACCTAACCTACCTACCTAATATCACGCATGTAATCCTCGAAGGATTAGGCAGAGGTGTACCTACCTATAGTACCTAGTCCTACACGCATTTCGCCAGTTATGTTTAACTCCCATGTAACAGGGGGCGAGCCTATTGCCATCAACCGGGCACAAATCCAGACTCCGGGCTGCTACTGAAGAATCCCCGACGGAAAAATATAATAACACTGCCCGACCTGGGAATCGAACCCAAGACCTCATGCTCAGCAGTAGCGCTTGCGACTAATTACTAGACCAAACGAGAAAATTTCGTTGGTATAGTGGTCGCAAAAGTGACTGTTTTACATGACGTTGGTACCTGGATTGAGTTGCGGCAATGTTTTTGGTATTTCCCTCAATAGCAGACTAGGGGTGGGTAACTCCGGAGGTACTGATACAAAGGTGCCGGTTCCGAACGCGGATACGTAAACCTTATTTATTCCTCACAATCCTTACCACCACGGTACCAAATGATTCCGAGAATGCGCCGTAGCTGTGGAGCGCGGGTTCGCACTCGTTCACTCGGTGCTGTGACTCGGTGCGTCGTGTCCTAATACCTATCGTTTCGTTTGGTTTGGTTGGCACAGACACGACACAGACGCGAACCAACAGGCCTTGGCGCTATGATTAGAGTTCAAAATTGTTTTGGTTCTTCCAAGAGAGCGATATGTTGACGATTTACACTATCCGAAATTTAAATCATATCAATAAAAATGACCTACTGTAAAGTATGTAAACTGTTCAATTCAAAATGTGCCAAATGATCCAACGAACCGAATGAATAAAATGTTCTGGGGGAACCGGGGAACCAAAATGACCGAGTGAAGCCGGTGCCAAAGGAATAACTAAGGTGAACCGGTACCGGACTCGGAGTCGGAATAAGTGAATCAATTCGCTTTCCGGAATAAAGATTACCCACGCACGCCTATAGCAGACCGGAGTCTGCATCCCGTTTAATGACAGAAGGGTCGCTTATAGATACATGGGGTGGACTTCTAACAAAGACATGAATCTGGATGGCTATAAGAGCAGGAGAAGATCACTTTTGCACGCAACGTTAAAAAAAAAAAAAATAAGCCAGATGGAGTCGAAATTTTGTATCTGGCTACCCCTGAAAAGAAATGGCGAAACAAACTCAAGGGTCAGTCTCTTTTGAAGTCCAGACATAATCTTGGTCAGGCCATAAGAGGACCATGTAGATTAGTGTGTCTGAAATGGAAAGAACAACTCAGATTTGAGTGGACCTGTCCTGTCAGTGCAAGCTTTTGTCAGTAATCGTAGAGCTCAACTCAGAACTTAAGGAGCTCAACGACTATGAATGTGGATGGGGGTAAATGAGTAGGGGAAGACCTAAGAAACGATGGATGGACTGTGTGAAAGATGATAATACGGCTAGAAAGTGGTGACTACTGAGATGACGACTGATAGAGAAGTGTGGGAGACAAAGACATGTTGCGTCGACCACAAATAAATTGAGATGAGGGCCAAAGAATGATGAAGAATGATAGCGAAATGTAGGTGAACAATAAATCTCTGCCTATCTCTTACTGTTATAGATACAGGCGTGCTGTTATGTATGTTTGTAAGGTCAGGCCCCGATACACGTGCGATCACGTCAGCGCGGGATGTGGTCACTTGCGTTCGGAACACAGTACGTTACAAAAGTCCCTGAATTAGGTACTAACGTTAATTAGCCAAAAAGGTAACAATTCATGAAATTATTTCTTTTTAGTGTGGTCCTGGTGTCAGAGGTTTTATGCCGTCGAGAAATATCTCTCAGGCATGTCAGGCCGGTTTCCTCACGAATTCACGATGTTTTCCTTCACCGTTTTAGAAGCAAGTGATAATTATACAATACGCACATGAACCAGAAAAGTCAGAGGTGCGTGCCTTGGGTTCGACCTCGAGACCTGTGAATTGGCAGTCCGACGGTCACATCTGACTTTTCGAATTCATGTGCGTATTGTGAAGCCAAGTCAGAGGGGGCAGCTTTAAAACTCTGACACCAGGTTAGTCACTAACCATTCGAAAAGAAGAAAATCTACCAACTCGCACTGCCACTACCTCTCTCAGACAGGAGCCCTGAGTGCCCGTAGTGGGTACATTATAGGCTGATTTTGATTGTGAATAAACCCTCTTCAATTCCATGTTTTCTCTTGTTTCTAGATGAGGCAGCTAAGCTGGTGATATTGGCGGGATGCAGGGCGGCGGTGCTCCCGCCGCGGACGCCGATCAGGCGCAGTTTGAGGCAGACAAGCGAGCTGTTTATAAGTATGTATTGTTTATCATTTATCCAATAGACTGCGAGTTCCTAAATTAATGAAAGAAATTTCTTTTGAGCGTTTATTGGAATTACAGCAGACAATGATTATAATGCCAAAAGAGCCTCAGCTCAACATAATGTCAAATGACACAAAGTGTCCTGAAGTGACCTGACACTGATTTTCAGCTGATTTTAAATATAAAACCCTTAGCGAATACAGCATTATAAACTGTGAAAACCAAATCTGTTGCTTATTTATCAAGATTTATTAGTATATATGTGCTGGTACGAGTATTATAAGCCAATAAAAAAAAAAAAAATGAAAATTAAATCATAAGGCTAGTATTTCAGGGGTGGAAATCCACTTTCACGGTTACAAAAATATTGATTAAAAAAATTTAAGGGTGCACACCCCTGTGCGGATCAGAGCGACTTTTATACTGTTCTTATTATTTTTATTATTTAACGTCCCCCATTAGTACATGAAAATAACCCAGAGATACTACGTATAGCGACAAAATCCCCCAAAAACACAATTTTATTTCGTTTTACACTGTTTCAAACCTAATGCTGTTGACGGTCCGCGATGGTTAACTTCAGCGCAAACGTAATGGCGGTGACCCTCCTGGAGGGTTCAGTTACAATATGTATGGCGGCATGGCGTCTGAGCTCTATGAAAAGTGGGTGGAGTCGAAAGTTAACACTTTTGACTCCGCTCACTTCACCTAAGTTTTCACGATGAGATTTTTACAGAATAGGTCGGTTGCGTTGACATGAGAGCGGTCTAAGCCCAGGTACGCACGGGCGATTTTTGACCGCGGCGATTTTATTTTGTGCACTGGATTTTCAACGCTCTGCTTAGCGCCGAGAGTTGATAATCCAACAGTGTGTTTTTTCAACGCGCAGAGACGAGTGTCATTAGAGATTCAAATTCAATTCAATTCAAAATATTTTATTTCACATAAACAAACAAAGGTACTTATGAAACGTCAGAAGCTAGGTGCACGGTTTCAATTGGTCGTTTCCTATGGAGAAGAGCCGGCAAGAAACTCCACGGTTACTCTTTTAAAAGTAAATGTTATTTACAATCTTTTCAAGTTACAGTGTTAATAGGTATGAGAGGACAGTCTAGGCTTGAAGATCATATGAGTTATGAATGACTATTTCATGTCATGGTCATGAAATAATCATTCAATAGGATTACATGAATTTAGAGAGTTGTATTGATGATTTCTATGATTATAATTCTATAAATATACATTTGATACGACCGCGAATCATATTTAGATCCACATGCAACCTGACACTGGCCAGCAAATTGTAAAAAAAGTAAGAAAATTTGAATTTCGCGGGCTATCCTGACGTTTCCGCCTTAAACCACGACGAAGCACTGTTGTGCGATTGGTCGAATCAATCGTCTGGGTCGCTGCTAGGCTCTTGATTGGTTGAATCATTCAGATGTGATTTTTGGAAGCCGGTTACAACTTGTATCGTGTACCTAATTGCAATAAAAACCTAAATAGCTTAAGGAAAAGATGTGAAGGACTGATGTTTGTTCAAATGCTGATAAATGCATCATTTTGTTTCAACTTAGTTTTTCCTGTTTGGTACAAATATAAGTAACACTAACATTTATTATACCTAGCATGTTTTAATTTGGATTTTACTATATTTTTCACAATAAAGATATAACCTAAAGTACAGGTACTGTATCGGTACTTAGCGGTTCTTGTCGTTTCCATACCTCGATACCGGTTCCAGACGGGTACCCCGGTACTCCACTTAACAAACTCAGGTTACCAAATTCCGGTAGGTACCTACCAGCTACCTAATTACGCAACACATTTTCGTAAACGATTTTCGACAACATTCGTTGCGGTATTTACGTTGTTGAGCAGTTTTTTTTCCGAACTTATGAATTTATGAAGCAATGGATTAACAATTTGTTTCAAAATGATTAAAATTCCGATTGATCGTGTATTACGTAATTAGGATACTGGCGTGTACTCACTGTAACTTACGTAAAAAACGTCGTCTGGTACCGGTACCAATAGTACTGGTATTACTCTGATATCACACCGAGGTCAATGGTATCGGTTCCCAAAAATACCGGTATTTCAAGCCCTGATGCAAGGTACTTCGTCGCTACTGACCTTAACACGTTCAGTGCCGAGAGCCCTCCTGGAGGGCTCGCTCAAGTCGCACATGGGATGCCGGGAGCCCTCGTCGAGGGCATAATTTAAATGTAGGTTTTTCTTAGCGAATTCGGCATTATAAACTGTGAAAATAAAATCAGTTGTATTTTAACAAGATTTCAAACCTAATGCCGGTGACACTCCTCGAGGGTTAACTTTACCATCCTGAAATAAACTTGCAATAGATATGGCGGCATGGCGTATGAGCTCTATGAAAAATGGGTGGAGTCGAAAGTGTTAAAATGGGGGAAAAAAACTGAAGATAATATTCAACATGAAGAAGTCCCTTTCCTCACTGGTCGGTACGTCAGCGGTGCGGGATCAGCATGCTCCGTATACTCGGTACCGAATGCTTACCGAGCGCCTCTATTTCAATGAGCGTTTCCTGATTGGCTCGATATACGCGGGAGCGGGGCGGGAGTTGTATAACTTCAATCTCTTAGTCACACTAATATGTGAGTGCGTATGTTTATCTCTTCTTCAAGCTAAAACTACTGAACGGATTTGGATAAAATTTGGCACACAGATAGTTTATAACCAGGATTAACACATAGGATACTTTTTACCCCGATATTCCTACGGGATCGAAACTTATGCGGGTGAAACCATGAACCTTCTATAAAGCTACCATTTGCTGGTCGTCATTTGGTTGTCGTCTTTCATTGACTTGATGTGCCCTGGCGGCTGAGAGTATGTCATGCTCACTCAAATGTCTCGCTGGTGGTGGCGTGTGTGTTGGATCATTAAGGTCCCTTCAAAATGGTTGAGCTAAATGATGCTGATCCATGCGTCATGTTCGTGAACGGGCGCCGTCAGTTGGGACTGGTCAACTCTTGTCTGCCTCGGCTTATTTTAATTATTGAATTATTTTTATCTTTTTATTACGGACGCATTTTAACGTGCACGTCTTTCCACATTGTTCTCACATGTATAATTTCAACATGAATGATGTAACCAATATTTTGTGACAATAATAAGATTTAAAAGAGTGTCCGTGGAGTTTCTTGCCCGTTCTTCTCCTTATAAACCTACGCTTTGGAATGGGCAACTAGCTTCATATTTCTGACTGACCGACCCCTTGACAATTCAAAAGTGCCTGTAAATGGTTTAATTGAAATAAATGCTTTGAGTTTGAGTTTTATTTCAATGGATTAAGCGGTACTGCACAAATTATACCGAAAACATAACGGCAGGTCCGTAAGTGTAGCCGTGCGGTATCGTTTTGGTATACCGAGCATACTATAACAGAACCGCATCGGACACATCCCACCCTGTGCTCAACTCAAACCCGCACTGTGCTCGCGTGGTTAACGCTCAGGCCCGACCCTGTGCTCAACTCAAATCCGCACTGTGCTCGCGTGGTTAACGGTCAGGCCCGACCCTGTGCTTAACTCAAATCCGCACTGTGCTCGCGTGGTTAACGATCAGGCCCGACCCTGTGCTCAACTCAAACCCGCACTGTGCTCGCGTGGTTAATGGTCAGGCCCGACCCTGTGCTGAGTCCCAGCAGTAGCAACATCATACACGTGCGCCCTGTGGGTCAGTTATACACAGGGTTCGTACAATGCTCTATGAGTCCAATATAATAACGAATTCTGGGTAATACTGGGGTTGCCGCGCTTCTGTAGCGCGTCGGGGATGTTCGCGAACCCTCGTGTTCCGGATTTCGGCGCTAGCTCTCCGTCCTATTAGGACCAGGCCCGAGTCGACGGCGCTTTGTGGTGGTGTGGTCCACGCGCGCCTCAAAGAGATGTCAGCACAACTGACGGGGTCCGCTAGGACCGATGCCTGCCAGGGTCGCGGAAAAGTCCGCAAGGGATGCCGTGGCCCTTGGCAACGTACTCAAACTGCACAAACTGAAGGAACACGGGTGGGTTTTAGTCAGTAAGAGTCTGACACGTCCTCCCGCTCCGCGCAGAGCGGGAGAATATATTTGATAAAAATTTCCCACCCAAAAAAAAAAAAAAACGAGAAGAAAAAAAGGCACACTCCCCTGCTAATTTATTACATCGGATTTACACATTTTTCATGTTTTATCTGCAGTATAATTATATTGTGTGCTTTTTAGTCGGTGCTAATTAAATGTATTTCCTTTCTTCTTCTTACAACAAAACTTAAAAATCGTACCAAATACATTTCCACCAAACTTATCAATCACTTTAAACCTTCCAGACACCCCCTGTTCCCATTACTGGCGCTCCTGCTGGAGCGTTGCGAGCAAGCCACGGCAGGGGCAGAGTCCCCGGCGGCCGAGGCCTTCGGCGCAGACCTGCAGGCCTTCGTGCAGCACCAGAGGAGAGACAGGAGGCCCTTCCTCGTCGACGACCCTGAGATAGATGGACTTATGATTAAGAGCATTCAGGTGGGTTTTTACTAAAACACATGGCGACATCTATAGCGCAACGTACGAACTTCGCATAATAACGGGCGTCACACAAATCCTACATCGCGCAAGCCAAGTTTACCAACTGGACTGCCTCTGGTATTGTGGTTAGACTACCTGTCTTAGACCCAGAGGTTCCGGGTACGAGTCACGAACATTTTCTGCTGGTGGTAGTTCTTGTTTCAAGTCCGCCTGGCTAGCTACCACCATCTTATCTAAGGGCCTATGCACACCACGTTGTTTAAACGCGCCGTCGACGCGCGTTTTGGGAACGCGCGTCGCCGGCGCGTTTTTATCCTGCAGAGCAGTTTGTTGTCGTTTGTATATTTGTTGACTTGCGTGCGTATTGCGTCTGTATCGCTACAAACGCGCGTCGACGGCGCGTTTAAAAAACGTGGTGTGCATAGGCCCTTAGTCTGTCGCCATAACAACAATGTTAACAGCATTGTTGTGTTTCGGCAGTTAGAGGTAACATAGCCAGTTCCTCTGTGGTTGAGGATTCTGGGTGAAGCTCGCTTCCACCTGACCATCATTTACCATCAGGTGGGATGCAGGCCAAAACCTACCCC
Source organism: Xanthia togata (assembly GCA_963853775.1). NCBI lineage: Eukaryota > Metazoa > Arthropoda > Insecta > Lepidoptera > Noctuidae > Xanthia > Xanthia togata. Next base: position 2,662,770 of record OY970817.1, on the reverse strand, counting down.
GTAGTGAACAAAAAAAACATGAAATCAGCAAAAGTACAACTCGTTCTAGATACGGAGTAAGATTAAAGTTATAACTATTGGGTAAATCCAATCAAATATTTATTTTAAAGGCTAGCTTTGGCCCGCGCGCAGCTTCGCCCACGTGGATGTCGGAACCAGTCCCACGGGAACATACAACCGGGATTAAAAGTAATAAATCTGAAACAAACATGCAAAAAATGACATATTTTCTCTCTCTCTCAAATAATTGCATGAGTGAGTGTGATAGTGAGCTTTTATATAACTCATTTTTTAAACTGTGCGCTTGTAGCTCACAGTCAAAGTCGTAGGTTGTTGGTATTGAATTCACCCGCGCGGTTACCTCGTCAGTGCCCCGACGCCTCTTAATACAGTCTACATAACTCATGTCGTCTCCACAATTCCATCATATTTATCGATAAGTTGTTATTGGTATTATTTAAACCACATACACTGTAATATTTTGACGTTGACAGTCGCACAGTTATAAAAATCGAGTTAAATACCACAGGTTGTGAATTTAGTCTCACGCAAAACATCAAAGCCTAGTTTCTTACCGTGAAAAGGTATAATATTCCACTACAAAGCACTATTAGACAGAAAAAGAACAAGTTTTGATCACCACGCTTGCTCCGTATGATTACATATTAATAAGGTTGTATAACGCTCTCCCCAAAATCGACTTACTCCTTAACTCAATCAATCTGCCTAGCCTTTTTCCAATTATGTTGGGGTCGGCTTCCAGTCTAACCGGATGCAGCTGAATACCTACCGTATTTTACATGGAGCGACTGCCTATCTGACCTCCACAACCCAGTGACTGGGTAATACGATACCCCTTGGTTAGACTGGTGTCAGACTTTCGGGCTTCTGACGACCATTAATGGCTGTCAAAGGTCCACGAATCCAAAGGTCCAACGGCTTAACGTGCTTTCCGAGGCACGGAGGAGTCTCGGTATGTTAACATGGTCACCCATCCACAGACCATTCTTGGCAAGCGTAGTTTAACCTGATGGATCGAACCGTGCGGCAGTTTTAGCCACTTACTCCTTGACTAATTCTTATTATTACATTTCCAGGTGCTGAGGATCCACCTGCTAGAACTAGAGAAGGTGCAGGAGCTATGTCGAGACTTCTGCGGGCGCTACATCGCGTGCCTGAAGACCAAGATGCAGAGTGAAAACCTGCTCAGGACTGATTACTCTTCAGGTCAGTTGGTCCTTACGAAAACTGAAATAACTAGGAGTAAGTTGAACCTTGTTCCCGATACCAGTGGACAAGAGGAATTCTTGACAATACACCTCGTGTCCTTATGCCAAACGAGAGCCAGTCCTTAAAAAAAATCTCCTAAAATAAATAAATGTTACCATAAATAGTCATCTTCATCCCTTCTCCCTTACCATAAACAATCCAGAGGTTTTTCATTAAAGAGGGAATTTGACAAATGAAACTGGACGCAATGTCAGTGTCATTATTTAATTCTTGTGGAGTATTATTTAAAAACTCAAATGAGACAAAAAAAAGCCAAGTAAATCCGGAATCACATGCCGTGTTAGCATAAATCGAACGATTACGATTTTTTCTTTGTTCGTCTTTGATGTCTTGTTTATACCTTTTTGGTTGCCTTTTTTCGTAGCTGTGTTTTCGTTTTTATAACTTTAATTTATATTTAAATTGTTTTGGGGTTATAATATGTATATATATATGATGTTCTTTTTTCGTTCATAACTTTATGTCCTCCAGAGGGCGCCATATAGCTTATAACCAGCTGACGATCAAGACGCTTCCAACGATAGTTTAGAAGTTATTTTAAATGCTTTGTATATATTTTTTAACAGAATGGTGACTGAAAATCTTTCAATTCATGTTTTGTTGCAATAAAGTGGCAACTGGATAGTGACGTAAGCATGTGTCACTCCCGGAATGCCACACCTTGTTTTTTAAGTACTGCACAAATGACTAATAAGAGCTGTCAAAAATAATTTATTTTATTTTCCAGGTGGTGTTGAAAGCAACAATAATCTGTCAGGCTCGATAGACGAGCACTCGAGCACGTCGAACTCGCCACAATATCAGGTATGAAATGTATGTTAACCTTTCAAATGAATTTATTTCACACATTATAAAATACCCTACAAATAATAATATTTGAAGAAATGTAATGACACGACCAATCACGTGTGTCCTTAAAAAAGAGTGTTTCTTTGGTATATAGCCCTAGATTAATACAGATGGTCACTCCGCAAAATCATTTAAACAAAAAGCGACTCTTGCTATTTGCTTGCTTTCGCGTAACTCTTATATCTTCTGACTACGTCACGCTCCCTGAATTGGCCCGACAAGACGGGCCTGCCGCGTGCTTGTAGCTCCATACCTACAATTGACGGCACGGTTGGCGCATTGGTTAAGCGATTGACTGCTGCGCTGCGTGTCACGGGTTCGATTCCCGCACGAAACAAATATTTGTATGACCTACAATTAGTTGTTCCGGGTCTGGCTGTTTGCGCCTTCTGTATTATTTTGCCCACCCTTCACCACTTCCTAGTGCTTTAGCTGGGAAGAAGAAGTGGCGCAACAAACTGTCCAGCAGCACAGCTGTCTGTTCAGTAAGAAAAACTTGATTCTAATAGGTTGGGGAAAAAGTTGCTTTGCATTTTTTAAGAAAATTTTAAACATTTTTAATATAGTTTATTTACATTTAACTAAAGTATGTAGGTACCATTTTGTTCGATAACTTTTTGCCATCTTGTAGGTAGGGACATGATCCCATTGCTATAGAAATTTTGGGACTTTTGATCAAAATACCGCGACCAGTGGTTTTGGCAGTCATCTCGTGATGTTAACCTGACACTGCCTAAGGAATTCTGAAGAGACCGAAACAGGTGGAAATCTGAAGGTGCAAGGTCAGAACTATACGGCCGATGCATGAACACCTCCCATCCAAACTCTCTTAATTTTTGCTGAGTGGCTAAAGATGTGTGAGGTCTACCGTTATCATGATGAAAAACCACACCCCTTCTGTTGATTAATTCCGGCCGCTTTCTCTCAACTTCTTGCTTTAATCTCATCAGTTGTTCGCAGTAGAGTTCAGAATCGATGGTCCTGCCTGGTGGTAACAGCTCATAATGAATAATGCCCTTCCAATCCCACCACACACACAGCATTTCATTTTTCATTAGGTTTCTTTCAGTGAGCTCGTAAGTACCCAAATATCGAGCTTTTTTGTGTACTTCCCCAGTTTTTTTCTGAAAACTGTTTTGTGGTCAATTCCCAGTTCTTCAGCTACGTCGCAGCTACTGATATGCCGAACTTGCTCCACTTTTTCAAACATGGCATCCATTTTATCCGTAATAGGGCGGCAAGAGCGACGTGCGTCTTTAACATCAAAATTTCCGGATTTCCGGAACCAAATTTGTGCTACTCTGACAGACACTGCACTAGGTCCATAAACATCGCAATTTTTTTTCGCGGCTTGCGTTGCATTTTTACCTTTTTTGTAGTAAAATTTTAAAATGTATCGAATTTCTTCATTAGATTCACTCATCTAGACGGTACGAAAAACAAATGAAAATCACACATTTTCCTAATTTGAATTTGGAAAAAGGATCTTTCAAATTTAAACTTTCAATGATACCAAAACCAGCCAGATACAAATAGTATAGCCAAAAAGATTTTATTACAAGTTCATACATACTATAATGCGAAAAGACTTTTTCCCCAACCTAAATATAAATAGTATGCAAAATAATTTACATTACGTGACACAAAACATAATTTGAATGATAAATTAATAGCCATTTGTCAGCTAGCACACGCCAATATACCAACCAAAAATATCGAGAGCTGTACTCAGGCAGAAAAAAATAAATAAAGACTAAACGTAAACAATATCTAAATAAATGCCTCCAGTCATAAAGGGCGTGCCCGCTTACATATACATAGCTGTAACTGGAAGTTATAAATGATAAACTAGGACCATCGAGGTAAAATAAATGAACAGTTAATTACTAATAACAATAACAAAACCATGATCAGCAAGACGACCAGTCACCACAAGCAGCACCCGTTCACGAGCATAACGCAAAGATCAGCCATTACCCCCCTCGCCATATTTGAGAGCAATAATTGACAATTGATTGATTCGACTTTAGCTGAGACGATCTCTACACACATGTGTACCATCGAAGATAAGGACACCATAAGGACTATTTCTGCTTGCAGCGCTCGGCCGCTATAGAACCGGGGCGGTAACAGATGTGGTCATCGTGTTCACGGGGTTTTGTTTCCAAAATGCTTAGATATGAAGTTCTTTGATAGTACCTAATACAAAAGAAGAAGGTACAAATGCTGTCTATTCAACCCGCGCCGCTTGCCCGCAGGCGCCGCCCGCCCCGCTGCCGGCGCCGTGCCCGGCGGCCTACCCGCCGCACGCCGAGCTGCCCTACGCGCCCGCCGCACGGGACACACGTGAGTAACTGTCGCTACTCCTAGCTGTTGCCCGCGTCCAGGCCGTGGCCAAATTTCATCCAAATCCGTTCAGCCGTTTTAGCGTGAAAGCGGAACAAACAAACACACTTTCGCATTTATAATATTAGTTAAGATTAGTGATTAGGAGGAGCTCGTGGCTAAGTAATAACAGCCGGACGGGTCGATCCATCCGGTTGAGGCCGGACACGGCAACTCGACAGACTTCGAGCACGACTGCGACTGTGACCCTGCGGACACGCAGGTACACACTGTTTAAATCTATATTATCTAATAAGGGCTAATATGCTCTGTGAATAATTTTACTTTATAGGCCTGACGGATAGAATAATCGACTAAATCATTCGAACAAAAAAAATTCGAGTAAAACCGGCTTCGGAAAATAGGGCCTCTACCGGCTACGTTTGCCGGGGTTGGTCTGTGGATGGGTGACCATCTTTATACATATACCGAGACTCCTCGGTGCCTCGGAAAGCACGTTAAACCGTTGGTACCTGCTGTCATTCGTGGATCTTTGACAGTCGTTACGGAAGCCCGAAAGTCTGACAACCAGTCTTACCAAGGAGTATCTTATTACCCAGTTACTGGATTATGGAAATCAGATAGGCTCCATGCTCCATGTTAAATACTGATATTCAGCTGCAAACTCAAACTCAAAGCATTTATTTCAATTAAACCATTTACAGGCACTTTTGAATTGTCAAAGAGTCAGTCAGTTTGTCAGAAAGTTGAAGCTACTTGTATCCGGTTAGACTGGAAGCCGACTCCAACACAGTTGGGAAAAGGCAGGGCAGATTGATTGAGTTAAGATTAGTGTGGTACTTGTCCGCAGATACGACGGAACACACCTCCTGCCGCCAAAAGTATAATAACTTTAAAAGGAGTGTACTGATATTGACCTTTGACGATATAGACAGCGGAATCTGATGTATTCATCTTTCTTTCTTTGCAGCGTCATTAGTGGTGCAAGGCTCAACACCGATCAGTCAGATAGGCGCGGGGCTGCTCTCTACCGACTCCTTTACTGGTGAGTACTCATAACTTCATCACAGTCGAACCACTCCTTAGTACACACAGGTGCAATTTTAACACAAATATTCCACTTTCAAGAAATTCTCTAAATGATCGTGACACCCGCATCAAAATCGATTAAATGCTTTAGAAGTTTAGAGGGATGAGGAACAGGGTGTAAAGTTCACTCATCCACCATAGAAAAGGGAGGATCCTCCAACCAGACGGGTGTTGTGTCTGGCGGGCCGACTGCCCGACTGTTGATTTCGGATAGTCTTATCTATGTCGTTCGCGCGGTAAACTCTAATTGCGCGATGCAGGATTTGTGTGACGTCATGTTTTGATGCGTAGTTAGTATGTGGCGGTGTAACCGCTACAGAAGTAAAATAAGCCAATACACAGACAAACGAATTTGATATTTACAATACCATCAACTGCACTATCTTTTTACCTGTGTATTTGTAATTTTTCATGCCTTATGGTAGGATATGGCTAATGGACACTATTGTTTGTATAAGACCTTTTCTTTTGTACCCATATTCGCAAATTAATAAATGATTATGATTATGATTAAAATGATCTAGTGCTGTATATGATTGATGAAATTAAACGAAAAGTTTTTTTCCTGTCGGTTAGTGTTTTTCCCGAAGTAGGTTTTTTTTAGAGGAGAGGGCTATTTTTGGAGTTTCCCTACGTGATCGAATCAGAAATGAAAAGATCCGCAGATAAATAAATAAAAAAAATAACATAAAAATTGTTTATTACCACAAGTTTCAAGTACATTGCACTATATACAGATTAAAGATCTTAAATTTAGCATTAGGTAGGTAAGTACAATAGTTTCAACCCTCCCTTAAACTAGGCTAGGGGGCAGTACCCGGCTAAAGATGAACCGACATAGCCCGAAGAACTGCCAAACTTAAGTGGCAGTGGGCAGGGCACATTGCTCGCAGAACAGATGGCCGATGGGGCCGAAAGGTTCTGGAGTGCGTTGGAAGGCCCCACAAGGTGGACCGATGACCTGGTGAAGGTTGCAGGAGTCCGCTGGGTGCGGGAAGCACAGAACCGGTCGAAGTGGCGGGGCTTGGGGGAGGCCTGTGTACAGCAGTGGGCGTCTTTCGGCTGAAATGATGATGATGATGAGGTTTTCTTGCGCCATTGTCAAGAGAAAAAGATGTTTTGTTTTTCTCTTCACCGAAGCTGCAAGTTTGCACAACTGTACGTGGACTACAAAAGCTGATCTCAATAATTTTTTGAATTGAGAATAGTGTTTTTTTTTTGCTTTGAGTGCTCGATTCATCCTTCCTTAATCGGTTGAAGGACGCAGAACAAGACACAATAGAAGTTTTGTTGTTATTACTTCTGGGAGCGATAGAGACCGTTTATGCAATAATTAATATTGTAACACCGAATAAGTATTTTGTTTTAGTTGCAAAAAAGTGTTTGGAAACATTCCAAACGCCTTTTTTACACCTAAAACGGTTACAACATCAAATTCAATGTTATAATTGCAATTCATTATTAATATTCTAGTTCACTAGTTAGTCATATTTCTTATTTCCTTAAAGTAATATTGCCAAATTAATCAAAACAGGTAAATATTTGACAGCTATTTGCGACATTGCCAACTTTTTCGATGATTGCGTCTCTTAAGTGTCCCGCAAAGTGTTAACAAAAGAATCTTTCTCCTCAGGCACAAACTCAAACAACTCCTGCTCATCAGTCTCAGGGTCACCGCCTCCAGAAGACGAGTGTACCGAGGACTCGTCAGGCAAGCGAGGAGTTCTGCCCAGGCATGCCACGCAAGTCATGCGGGCCTGGCTGTTCCAGCATCTTGTGGTGAGTCCTGTATGCTAATACAGGTCATAAAAATTCCAAATTCACAATCTTCCAAACTAATAAACATCTAACTTCACTCACAAACCCACAAGCATACTAAGTGCCAAATTCACAAACTCCAAACTAACCAATATTCAAACTTACAAAACATCGAAAGTCACAATCATTTTTACTAAACCCACAAACCCACCAACGTTCAAACTGATAAACTGACAAACCCACCAACGTTTAAACTGACAAACTGACAAACCCACCAACGTTCAAACTGACAAACTGACAAACCCGCCAACGTTCAAACTGACAAACTGACAAACCCACCAACGTTCAAACTGACAAACTGACAAACCCACCAACGTTCAAACTGACAAACCCACCAACGTTCAAACTGACAAACTGACAAACCCACCAACGTTCAAACTGACAAACCCACCAGTGTTCAAACTTACTCACATCTAATCTCACGAACTAACAAACATGCTATCTCACCAACATTCAAACTTATAAACATTCAGATTCACATGTCGCCAAACATTCAAACTTTCATAAAATATTATAACATCACTCATAAATTCCCAGAATCGCGAGAGCATTCTTTTTATGTGATTTTGAAATGTATTTTTTTTCTTTTTTCCACAGCATCCATACCCCACAGAAGAAGAGAAGCGTACACTAGCAGCGCAGACGAGGCTCACGCTGTTACAAGTCAACAATTGGTTCATTAACGCGCGCCGTCGGATCCTGCAGCCTATGCTGGATTGTGCCGATAAACCTGGTGAGAATACCTACCTAAAGTCTGTTCTAAAAGAACTCACCCTGTTCAGATTAATACATAAGCAATCAATCACTATATGGAATTAATAACCAATGATCGGAAATAGGTGAGCTTAAATACCTAAAGCTCGAAAAAGAACATAGACAAAGTGGAGACTATTTTTTCAGGGACTCGGGTTTCGGAACATCACTTAAGTACAACTAAAATTAATAAAGTAAAATAACTATCGAATTAATTTCCTGTTTTGTTTAAAAAGAAGTGCATGAATTTTATTGTTTAAAAAAAATAAAGGTAATCTTCTTATCTTCGTTTGAACGATGTAATTAAGCGCGGAAGCTGTTGATATTGATGTAATTTACATACCAGCTTATTTAAATATTAGCTTATTCTAATAATTATTTAACTAGCAAGGTAAAGGTAAAATAAAACAATTCACAAGTCAAATATGCGTACACAACTTGAGGAACTACAGGAGTGAGTGACGACACTTGGAATGCGAAACGCCCTTCTACCCCTTAACCCCTTTGTTATTGTTTACCAGTGACAAACAAAAGATAGAAAGAGACAGCAAGTTTTGGCTATTCTGGGAAACGAAAACATGAGGCGGACCCAGTTCTTTACCTGAATTAATAACAATAGAAAACGAATCTACTGGTTTTTTGAGAACGTTCTCCTTGTTTTTGAAGTCGGTTATAAAGGAAAATGAATTCAATTAGTTTACTCTATTAATAACATTAATATTAAATGTACTTATGTGATGTCCCTAAACCCCGACATTAGTCCCGAAAAAATATTTTAGTCGTAAGGAAGGCTCCACTTTTTTCGTCTCAGTTCTTTGAACTTTAGATACATTAGCTCACCTATTTCCGATCACTGTTAATAACACATTCATCTGTATTAAGAAGGTTTCTACTTTATATTTCAACACATTTTCCAACATTTACTGTTTGAATAACGTTATTACATTGTAATTAAAAAAATCATAGACGAAAGTAGAGCCAAGGCGCATCAAAATCTGCCCCAGTCATTAAGTTCCGACAATGTTAGGTTAGGTTAGTAATGTGTTCAAAACTACAGTGGTTTTAACTGTGGCGGAGCTGGGTGTTTTTTGCCTCTTTTTTTTATTCCGGGGGGAAATCCTCATGGTTGTATTCCGCCCTCGGGAGGACGGAGGGGTCAGACTCTTACTGACTAAAACCACCCCGGTGTTCCGTCTCACACTTGCGCTGGGGATCACAGGATCTAATGCGACTTCCGCGATCCCCTGCTAGTGCCGCACCTCGAGTTAGGGGGGAGTGAGGTGTTAAACTCCCCCCTTACATCATAGAGAGGCGCGCGTGGAACACTACGCGCTACCATCTCTGGGTGTTTTTGTTTTTTGCCTAACCTAACCTAACATTGTCGGAATTGAATAACCCTGGGACAGAATTTGATTCTGCTTCCATACAAGGCTAGATAATGACAAGACAAACTGATATAATTTTGAACGTACACCGTCAAACAGACGAGTAATCACCATACTAGGTTTGTATGGAAGAATGACCAACTAGCGTACCCTTAACTATATTTAAATTATTTACAAACTATAATACAAAATTTCATTTTAAATAAAATTACTTGGGCACGGAAAAATGAACGGGCACATTATTGCGGCACAAGATTTGGCTAATGTATTTATTTATATTTTATTTCAGACTTGGTTGTCCATAGAGTGTTAGTAATACAATGAAACTTATGAACTATGTTAGTAATACACACATACAAAAACAAACTATAACAATTATCCTATATGTAGGCTAAACCAGTGCTTCTAGATAGGACTCTCAATGTGTTCAGCAATGACCTTCAGGTAGCCGTTAGGACTGTCCCTCACTCTGCGCATCAACGATGCTGTTCTTTTTCTAATTATGGCATAATATCCATCTATATGTGATTCTTCAAACATCGCTGATGCACTACAATAGCGAGGCAGCCCCATCAACACCCTGAACGCATTGATTTAATACCAAAACATGTCTTATTTCTGTACCAGTAGAGTTTCGTAGAGCCTTCTTATTTTGTAATTATTTTTAAACTTTGAGCTGACACATTGACATGGTCTTTCGTTACGTTTCCAGGTGGTAAGAAGGGCAAGAATGGTTCGTCTATAAGCAAGCGGTACTGGCCCGATGCGCTCTCTAACCCACAGTTCACTGCCGGTAAGTTGAAAGGATACTCTGCTATCAGTTTATCTTTGAAATCTTCACCAATAGTATAGTAAACAGGCCAGAATAAGGCTATAAAAATAGAATTAAGCTTCGTGCAGACTAGCGCGACGCGACACCGGTTATTGTTATACCGTGAAGTTTTCTTAGAAATTGTATTGTTCGAGTCGCGTCGCGCTGGTCTGCAAGAGCCTTTATGTTTGAAACATACATTAAAAATACGGACATACCAAAAACTTGCCATTCACACATTCAAATAACTTATTTCAATAAAATTAAACCAATTACAGGCACTTTTGAACTGTCAAGGGATCGGTCAGTCAGAAAGATATTTACCCATTCCAAAGCGTAATAGGTTCCCATGGAGAAGAATGTAGAAGAAACTTCATGGACATTCTTTTAAATCAAAATACATCATTAAAGTTAAAATTATATATTTGAAAACAATGTAGAAATACGTGCACGTTAAAAGCGTTCATAGTTAAATATGGAAAATTATCGGTTTGGAAGGCCATATCAATTATGTTAAAGCCTGGCCTGGAACAGATTAATTTAGTCTGTAGGGTTAAATCTGTTCCAGGCCTGAATGAATTCCACGATACACACGAAAATATGTCATAAGCAAGCTCTTAATAAAAATAAACAATTAGCTCCAGATGTTTGACTTACAAAATTTAAAACATTTTGCCAAATGAATATCTGTATTTGTGTAAAAACTTTCTCAGCACTACCACGGCCTTATCAGTTTTAAAAACGCTCGTCGTTCATATTTCCAGGTCTCCTCTCATCATCAGAAGACGAAGACCAAGAAGGCGATGCTTCTGGAGACGAACAGGACTCGACGAGCGACCCGCCGGAACATACCACATACCCCATTCAGCAGCCCCTGCATTAGAAGGTAATGTGATGTTTTGGGAACTGGTACTTGGGTAACTTGTAGGGAATTTGTGGGTTGGCAAATTTGTAGATTTTTGTGTGAGGGAAATTTGTGATTTTTTTGTGAGGGGAAGAATTTTTGTGTGAGGGAAAGATGTAGACGTTTTAAGATCCAAAAAGTTGAATCTTCATTTTGTAACTGTCAAAAATAGAAATAAAATGACACGAATCTTCGGTCGAAACTGAGATTTCTAAAAAGAATTTAAATGTTTCACAATTTTTAAATAAAAATGTACTACTAAGTACTAACAATAATCAGCAACGTTAAAAGACACAATATTATTTAAAAAAAATGCAAATAACGCGGGAAAATATTTTGACAGTTGACAGATTCTCACAAAATTAAGAGCGGTACCCGTTCCTAAAATTCGCATAATCGATTGAAGAAAATTTAAATCGAGTTAGTCGATTCCCAGTTACGATTCAATGTATACGTATTAATTTTAAAAATCTTTTCATGACAAACGCCATGTCACAATGAAATTCATTTATTTATATAAAAAAGACATAATATAAAATATATTGACAGTATACCGTAAGTTTAAGTGTAGAATAGAAGGATTTTGGGTAGTAACAGTGTGACCAGACTGAAATGAAGAAAATAAATCATAATTTTATTCAGAACGTAAAAAAAAAGCATTTTCAATAGTGATGTGCGAACGGTTTTCATTATTTTTTAGTAAATTACATAATAAATATAAATACAATAAATCTCTAAACGACTGGTTGACACTACTTCCCGTGACCCAAGGGCTGGTTTTTACCTTGGCCAGAGGCTAAGCATTGCCATACAACGTGGCAATGAGGCCAGTCTGTTGGGCACACTACCAGTCGACAGCGATGCGGATGAATTTTTCGGCGCTATATTTTAGTTTGTATAATAATATATTAGTTTTAATTTTTTATATATATTAAACACACATACATGTAAATAACAAGTCTAATGTGACTGACTTGTAATCAGATAGAGGTAATATTTTTTTTATTCATTTTGTTTCAAATAATTCAAAACGATAGCCTATGTAGCTAAATATCCTTTACTATTAAATGAGCAATATTTGTAATAACGTTGTCGAATTAGGCTCTAACTATTTCGATGAAAGTTGCAATATAGGGGTTTACGGGGGCGAAAATTCGATCTAGCTAGGTCTCATATCTGTGAAAATTCGTTTTCTCTATTTTCACCCTAGCAGAGCTCGCCCAGTTACTATACAATATCAACAACTTGTATACGAAGAACCTACACGATATCAAATTTGTATACGATTACAATTTTTAGGTTTATTCACTTATTACATGTCAATTTTAGAGATAGTAAAAAAAAGTTATCTAATGATTAAACAAATTGACTTTATCTGTTGAATATTAATAAATAATGAATAACATTTACCGTTTAAAATAATTGATATTAGCACGACAATTTATATCGCCACTTGCGAACTACGCATCTCACTGACGTCACGAAAAAACCTGCATCGCGCAAGCCGAGTTTACCGCGCGACCAGCATATATACAACGACCCGACATCAATCGTTGGGCAATAGCCCACTAGACATAACACCAGTCTGTCGTAAGATCCTCCCTTTTCTATTGAGGATGCGTGAACTTTACACCCTGTTCCTCATACATCTATACATGTATTTACAATTCTCTTTTGAGTAAAATTATTTACCTACTCTGCTACTTTAAATGCTGTTTTTTCGCACATGACTAAACAGACGAATTCTATTACTAACAATTCGACTAAAACACACTGTTACTACTCAAAACCTAAACTTAGAACTCTGTATACGTAATCCATACCTCAAATATTATAAAAACTATTCATATTATCGACAAAACTAACGGAATACAACACTTTGGTGGTCTTTTTACCTATCTTCTGTCTGAATCAGATGTATTAATAAGATGCTCCAAATACCAGTCTTGCTCCTTAATCTCGAATCTTGAAAATCACCAAGCTAAAAAAATCAATTTGCATAGCCTTTTCCCAATATCGTCGGCTTCCAGTCTAACGGGATGCAGCTGAATATCAGTATTTTACACGGAGCGACTGCCTATCTGACCTCCACAACCTCTAACTATGTAACACGATACCCCTTGGTAAGGCTAAATGAAAGAAGAAAGAAAGATATATTTATTTGTCACAGAAACACGTGTATACAATAAAACAACAATATAAACATAACAGAAATGTTCTGCAGCTGCACGTCATGACTGTGACAAGAAGGCTTCCACTCAGCATAATGCTGTGCTATGGGGGACCCACAGCACAGCGCTGGTTTTCAGTGTACGGAAATCAAGCCAGTAAATAAATATGAATCAATCCAGTGTATAAATGTTAACAAATACAGTGTGTAAATATTGAGTAAATCCAGTTTTCTGTCTCGCTCCCACCCTCACCGTCGCGTCGCCTGCGCTCGCGCTTGCTATCAAGACACTTGTAAGTACAGCAGATGCATTTCACTATTGCGTCTATGAGCGTGATGACGTACTGTGCTGTATAATGCTTCTCAAATACTGGGAGCAGACTACTATAAGAGACCTAAAGGAACATGATGTCGTCTAAGATCGTGGCTTAGGGACAAGGCTGATATTCCATTTACAGGGAAACTAGGTAAACGTGTTTTTAAGAAATCGGGAACACTGATTCGGTACCGAAACTAAAACAAAACCATTGAAGCTATTGTGACTTTAAATTGTAAATAATACACGAAAGGTAAACTAATAATTGAGCCTTAAGTTTGTATACTGAATGAAATAATACCTACACTATTAGATGCCCATTTCACCAATTAAACTGAACGCAAAATTATAACAGTGACATCTTTTGAACGCGGTTAAGATGTGCTGATTCGTTGAGTTTCATTGGTGTGTGCCCTTAATTAGCTTCCAAACTTAGTCTGTCTCTTTTTTGTTAATACAAATAGCAATATTCTGAAGTTTACTTTTAGTCGCAGCAACAACGGAAACGACTTGTATCATTATTTTATCAAATTGAGGTTCCATGTTTTATAATTTAACTCTTGATGAACAAAGCCCTTAATGATTATGTATGATTATCCAAAAATAGGTAAAAAGACCAACATATAAAATCACCACTCGTTTTTGGCAAACCCGCTTTTGCTTAAACAACTTCGCATTTAGTCATCCCAAAAAATCGCAAAGTTTTTTGTAAAATAATTCAACTTTTACAAAAGCGATTTTGTCAAAAACGAGCTACTATACACGGGCCATTACAAACGCTAAGTTAGAGTCATAAATCAATTAATCGGACCTCTCGCTCGCTCGATCCTTAAGACGAACTAGCGCACGCCCACGAACCGTGCACGCTAGGCGCCTCGAATGGAACTCGACGCGGTCACTTTCTACGCGCGTGCGCATGTTGCGAACGGTTAACGAGTAAGGATGCGACCTGCGCAATTGAAGCTGACGCGCATGAACCGTGAAGTGAAGGTGTACTTAATATGGTTCTAAGTTGCACGCGAACCCTTTTGTTCGTGTCCGCGAGAGGATATTTAAGTTGCACTCGAACTACTTGCTAACCGCTCGCGAACATGGTTCTAAGATGCACGCCAACGGCACTGTTCTTGCGCGTACGCAGATGTGGATCCGCTTTTATGGAGCAGTGCTAGTGTTGTGCGTAACTGTGTTATTGTTATCGACATAATGATTTTTGACTGCAACTTCGCGTTTATAATAGAACTAGTGTAATAAAAAAAACTTAGACGAAAAGCCCTCAAAGAGGCCATTTTGTTTAGCGTTTTGTCAATTTTACAAGCCGGTTGTGAATTAAACACTTTTAATTTCTTCTCCCCATTTGACCGACTGACGCAAGAAATAGATGCTAAAAATATTTTCTACACAAACACTAGAATAAAACCGTCCACTGATATATTGCATGTATTTATTTATAAAAAAGTAATTAGTTTTGAAATATACTCATCGTTAATTTCCTTTAATTTACTTACACAGCCATATTAGTAATAAGTTTCTCCTTGGTTGGTGTGGAGAACCGATATTTACAACATAAAAGAAAAAAGACTTTTATGTGACGAAAATCGCGAAGATTTATGCACAGTATAGGATAAGTCAGTTGAAAATGTTATGTCGTTTATTTTGTATAAAAAGCAGCTAGGTAATTATTAAGATATATAAACTGTTTCCTACATTTTATTTTTAAGTTAGATTCTAAGTGAAAAATGACCATTATTTTTTATGAATGTATTTCTTTAAATGTGATTTTAATATAATTTTTTCTGTTATTTTAGAGAAATAAAAAAACAGAATTTTCAGATCAACAATATCAGTAACTCCACACCAACCAAACTAGCTCTTAAGTATAAAAAAAACGAATATACGATTGTAAATTATACGATTCCCTTTAAATATAGTATACTTTGAAAAACTTAAACGTTCAATCCAAAATTGTATACGCGAAAAAAGTATTAAAAATCGTAATTGACACTTAAAATTTAGTCAAAGAATGTTAATCGAATAATCGACTAAAATATAGTTGGTTAGTCACATCACTAAAGACTAACAGCTGGGCAAAAAAGTTTAGAAATTGAAAAAAAAATCTTAATTCAAACATCTTGACAGCTATTCAATATCTATGACAGACTATTAAAAAACTACCAGATTATTTTAATGATTATACTAGACTATTTCTTGTAGAAAACAAGACAATCGCCTCTGTGGTCTAGTGGTAATACCATCTGTCTCAGACCCAGAGATCCCGGGTTGTTCCTTGTTCTCAGTCCGCCTGGCAAGCTCCCATCTTATCTAAGTCTGTCGCTATAACAACAAGTAGTTAGAGGTAAGATAGCCAGTTCCTCTGTGGTTGAGGATTCCGGGTGAAGCTCGCTTCCACCTTCGTCCTGATCATTACTTACCATCAGGTGAGATGAAGGCGAAGAGTTTCACCGGTGAGGTTAAAAAATAAAGACATTTCTTCTCTGCCATGGCAACGCATCTGCGATGCTTTTGGTATTGCATACGTCCACAGGTGGGGTTGAACACTTACCATCAGGTGGGCCGACTACTTGGATGTCATAAAAAAATACATATCCTGCTTAGATAATCAAGTTACCACATATGCAATAGTTTCTACTCTTTTTTGCCAATTCTGTATTATTTAGTATGTTGCCTGTATTATTAGTCAGTTAAACAAAAAAATTTAGTCGATTATTTGTTTCACATCTCTATTTAGATGTAAAAAAAAGCGATGGTGGGAAAGTTAATGGTTGTAGATTAAAAAATATCGTAAGGAATACAATAATGATATTTGTTTTGTATAAGCAATGTTTTTTAAAATGGACTTCCAATTTAGATTTTAGGTGGTACTACTGAGGCGCTCGATAATAATTCAACAATTCACAAATAAGAAACCTTATTCTAAGTTTATTTTGGTCATACAGCGGGCGAATGTCAATGTATTCAGTCAAATCGGTATTGATTCGATATTTATTTCTGAATTGTTAATCGAATAATCAATTTGAATTCATGTGTACCGTTTGAGCTCATGTAATGAAAAGTTAGGGTAAAAATGTCATAATACACTTTATACTCTCAAATTATTATTCTACAATGCAAGTCTTGCAACACACAAATGTCTTCCTTATAAATAAATCTTAGCATCTCATTAGTATTATCTAAAAATGAATGTTTAAATATTAAGTTAAAAAATCGTAGTATAAAAATACGATATTTTTTGATCTTAAGAATGGATTTATAAGCTGGAGTTACGGAAATCATTAATATATTTCAAGATTACGCTAATTAAATAACTTTCCAGTTTTTTTATTGATGAAACACTTGTCAATTATTTTAATATAACACGTGTCTAATAAAAAATAAAAATATTAATGAATCCAAAAAAATAAAATCGTAAAATGAACTTTTTATTCGAACTAAATGAGTCTTTTAAATATTTGCAGGTTATAAGATTACCAAAACTCCAGTTTTACAATTTAAAAAAGAGGCAGTGATTACCCTGTTATACGAGGAAACGGATATACGTAAAAGGAATGGTGAAGTTAAAAAAAATAAGATTTTTTTATGATAATATTATTATTATTATTATAATTATGTATTAGTACATATTATACATTATACTTATACATCGCGTAGTGATAATAATGTATTTTTAAATATAACGGAACTGTGACTTGGAATAATCGCCAGTAATTAGCGTTAAAGAGGCATGTAGGTCATTGTGAGGCCTGTGGGCCAAAAATAGGCCGGCCAAGGCTTGAAGGCCAAGTTGAGGTCAAAGGTGGCCGAGTTTAGGCCAATGTTGGCGATAAGAGGCCAATGGTGATCAATGTGAGGCCGCTTGTAGGCCAAATAAGGCGGTGTTTGTTTTTGAAAAGTGGACGCTTTGATTGTTGTTTAATATGAAAGGTTATTAATTTTAAAAAAAAAACAGGTTTAGTATGTTCTCGAATAAAAAGTTAAAAATAAAAAAAACTCGTAAAATACATTACAATTTATTTTAAAAAAATCTACATGTTGGAGTTCAGGCACCTTTTTCAGGATTGAGAATTTTGAATAAAATATAGGGGTATATAAATAGGGATGATGCCTGGGTCAAAAAAAAAAACTATTCATATACCGTCAGTCAGATAATAAAAAAATATTAGACTCTTATATTATCTTATTAATATAAAAGGATTAAAGTTGGGGAGTGGGGGTCGCTACGTCACAAGTAAGTATAAAATCTACATACTCGTGACGTCATGGCACATTTTAACTTAATGAATCGCCTTAATCTTTTGATAACGTAAAAAAAGATAAAAATACGTGTACGTTATTTTTTCATAATCTAGGTACATAATAGGCAAAAAATATTTTTTTAGTCATCATCCCCATTCAATGTAATGTACTTATGCCGATTAACTCGCGTAATGACTACACAATATTCAAACAAACTGATCAAAACAAAGAAAAAATAAATAAGACAAGATTTTTACAAACCCGCACAAATATTGACCTGCTTTCTAATTACGCAACATATTTTCGTAAACGATACAAGTCAAATCTGTTTCATTTTGACAGTTCAACAACATTCATTGCGTTATTTACGGTGCTCTGCAGTGTTTTTTTTCGAACTTACGGAGCAATGGATTAGCAATCTGTTTCAAAACGATTCAGATTCGGATTGATTTTGCATTACGTAATTAGGGTACTGTTTTACGCTTGAATGACATGCACAGGGTGGCGCTGCTGGTAAACATTATGTGAAATTATTTTGTGAAATGTATTGAATAAACATGATACCAAAAACTTAGTTCCGATTCTGGCCACGTGTCAAAAGATCTTTGTACATTATAGGCAAACTGATCAATTCATGAATCAACCGTTTCTCAAATCAAAGCGTCCTTTTTTCCCCACCACACTTTGCCCACCAGTGGGCAAGTACTCCACTTATTCCAAGACCGGAAACAATTTGAAGTCGAGTCCAGACCTAGTATACAATAGTTATACGCGCTTGTTTAGAGTTAAGAATAACTTCCATGTTATACTTTACGGTACAGCATAATTTTTGCTAGTCAATAAAATAATTTTTAGGCTGATTTTTTGTGTTTTATTTAAAAAGAAGGTATGTTGTAGTAACTTGTTTCTTTCTGGCTGGAACTATACAGGGTGTTTGGCAGAACGTTGAACATACGAAAATAGTGGATAGATTGGGTCATCTGCTACTTACTCAGCCCTAATTTAATTGGCCCTGGACCCCACGATATTAAAAAAAAATTTTTTTTGCTCTCTTCTAGTTTCACCACTTTCTTAACTTTAGAGTGTATTTTTTATCACAAATGGATAAAACAGGCATTTTTTTTTATCGTTAATGTTGGTAGATTCTTATAAAACTATTGCTTTATTCAGATGTTAGCTAGAAAAAAAGTTATAAGTCCTCAAACTTACAGAAATATGTAAAAAAATACTTGAAACTAAATTTCAACTTGCATTTAAAAAAAAAAAAAAAGGGTTGAGTAAGTAGCAGATGACCCCACCTATCCACCATTTTCGTATGTTCAACGTTCTGCCAAACACCCTGTATAGCTGGCAACACAGAACAATGCAGTATGTACCATCGTAGAAGTTCATAACTATACACAGTAAGGACTATTTCTGCTTGCAGCGCTCGACCGCTATAGAACCGGGGCGGTAACAGATGTGGCCATCGTGTTCACGGGATTTTGTTCTCAAACTGCTTGGATATGAAGTTCTTCGATAGTACAGTGCGTTCATTATAACTTGACCCTTGACGCGATTGTTAGCACTGAATTTTGCAGTCATGTGATTGGTAGTACTGTTCTGTCCGTCGCCATTTTGAAATCTATTAGTACCTATTGAAACTAAGACTGCAAAATTCAGTCAAGTTCAAGTTATAATGAACACACTATATACAACAATTTGCTGCCCACGACTGTCACGCACGTGTAATTAGCTTCAAGACTTGAGTGCGTTTCATCCACGGCAGGTAATCTTCAAGTAAAATATCCTAACCTTAGTCTATGGTGTGTACGTATCTCATTTGACAGTTCCTTCCCCTCCCGCCTTCCGCACTTCTGTCCGAATGACGCCATGTTTGTTGGTCTGTCAATTTTCAAAACAAACTTTTGAAATTTATTACCGTTTCAAAGTTGCACGTTACTTTATTTCCGTAACTTATCCTCTCAATTTCTGAAGCTGTAATATTATCGTGCAACATGCACTACAAGTGCTGTGTTGTGACCTGTGCTAGTAGACGAAAGGACGTCAGTTTTCATATGTTTCCAAAAAGTGAGATAGGACTCAAAAAATGGTTACAGTGCATTAACTGAAAGACTGCGAAGCTTCCAAAAACATCGCAAATGTTTTATGTGTCGAAATCACTTCGAGAAGAGGTTTCTTCATAGACTACTATATATATACTAGGGTTTCTTTCAACAACGCGCGATTGGGTTCGTCTTTGCCCCGACGCCTATCCAAAGTTGTTTACTGCTCGCGAGATATCCAGAGGTATTCCTCAAACCAATGCATTAATACTCGACAAGTCTGGTACGTACCTATTTGAATATTATCACTTAGTCAATTTGTATTTCATTTATGTTTTACTCCTACACTACATGCAAACTTGTACAGTTTATTAGTGTAGACACTTCGTTCTCAACAAGAAGCATGCCATCAGTTGAAGCAGATAAAATTAATGATAAAAGTATTTAAAACATTCTTAAGACAGTCAACAATACCCAATTTATGTTTGATTGTTATTACATCTATAGGTGTTCACTTTCACAGAAAGTGTTTAGGGAGGTTGCATTACCTATTACAGTGATGTATTCCAAGTAAGATTTACTTACCGTCTTAAACTTTTAATACATTTTCGTAGCACCCTTGTTATTGGTAGATATATTAAAAGATTATTTCCGCTAGCTGGAGAACAGCGGCAAAAGAAATGTATAGTTTCGTGAAATATTCAAATCTCTGGAATACTTCACGAAACTACACACTTCTTTTGCCGCTGCTTCATAATATGAGTTAGTTTGTGTATTTTGCACAAACTATTATAATATTGAGTAATATAATAATAAGAGACATGTTTTTCAGTGTCAAAACAAATCATGACTACATATAAAAAAGAAGACATGTGGATCACACCTACTGGAAACCAGAAGTTGTGGACAAACACTCAATAACTGACAACATTTTTGGTAAGTTTCCATTGAAAAGGCAAAAACTACATATTTTTTTCTGTATGTCATTATACAAGCCACAAGTCTGTCATATTGATGAGCAAGGTCAGGTCAAGGTCATGTAATCATGTTGTCAGTATATATCTTGGTAGCGGGATAAATTGTGCAGGGTGCAATGGACTGTAATTTAAATATTATTGTTCTTTAGAGCTCCTTCAATGCACCTTGTTTAGTTTTTATTATTATTAATTAATATAAGCATAAATTTTCATTTTAGAAATTGAAGAGGATGGAATTTCTTCATCACAGCCTTTGCCTTCTACATCTGGATGTGGACATGAAGTCAGGGACCAATAGCAGGTAAGAAATAAATATTGTTTAAATATCAGATATGGGAAGTAAGTACCCATTCTTAAGTATATCTGCAACAACTGACGATCATTTATATTCAATCAATTCAGCAAACTTAGTGAATTTTAAGTTATATAACCCAAAATGTCATAAACTGCTCAGTTTTGTAAGTTACTATACTGATTTTTGGTTTAAGAATTTTGTTTATGACCTTAGTATTGACTAACTATTATTTAATTATTTTATTTGTTGTAGCTCATTATGCAGATGGAACGAAAGTAAGCTCTACAGTAAATAACACTGCAAAACTTGTCTCATTTTATGACGACCTGTTTGATTCAGTCAATGGAACAGGCTTCAACAAGACTTCTAAAGGGAAACCTTTAAGACCGGCGGTAACAGAACAGTCGCCGCACTACGAATTTTGGAGGGAAGCGATAAAAAATACTAAAAGACATTAAATATGTCGACAAACACGGTAAGGAAACATCTCTGCCATCCTTTAAAAATTGGATTACAACTTTGAAAAGTTACTAGAGAGTGTGGCAATGTTTAAAAGAAAAAAAAAAAAAAAAAATATGCGCCCGCGATATTTAAATTCGGATCCCATTGAAAACTTGAAAACTTTTTTGGACAAATGCGGGCATATAATTTTAGAAATACAAATCCAGATTGCCATGCCTTCAAAAGTACCTTCAAATCACTGTTAATCACGAGGTTTATAAAGTTTCACTCAGATAGCTACAATTGTGAAGAGGATTCAGGTAAACAGATATTAAAATTAAAATCACTTTTTAATAAAGAACAAACTAACTCAGAAACAGCAAGTTTTTCACTTGCGGATTCTGAATTACGTTGTTCTCCTGAGTCCTCTGAGCTATCGAACTGGGTTGAAAGTGAAAGCGTTCAAAACACAGCAAGGCAAGAAAGGCTAAATGTCCACTCACGTGCATTTACAACTGGGTGGGTCATAAGAAAAAATATTACAAAAAATAAAATGTCAGCATTGCGAAGAAAATTTAACTTGTAGGAATCCAATTATGATTAAAAATACTGTAAATAATTGGATTTCTTTTAGAGAGTTCAAGAGCATCAAAGAAAAGAAATTGACCTACCCTTCAGAAAATGCTGTGAGATTTTTTGGAATCATCATAGAAGAAGCAAACAAATACTTAGAAAATCAATCTAAACAGAATCCTATTATAAAAAGTATTTAAAATCATATCAAACCTAAGTATTTGTTTGACTTCATAAATTGTGAAATGCATAAGAATGCTTTCTTGCATTGTCTTTAAGATTAGCAGTATTTAATTGGTGCAATGTTATTAATAAAATATTAAAAAGCACAGATGTCTTCACTAAAAAGTAAACCTTTGTTGCCTCAGATGCAACTAAAAGCTTTAAATAAAATTAAAACATAAAGAAATGAAATTCATAAGAAAAGTTTTATTTTTCCCTAGCATTCCCTTTCTAACTTATTCTTATAACATATTGGTAATTTTAGTTTCATTTTATTGAAATGTTGCAATAATTGCAATGTTATTGCAATTATTGCAATATTTTAATAAAATGAAACTAAAATTACCAATTCCTAGCAAGAAAAACCTTTTTAGGCTGACGGCTTACCACGCCTTTGCATAAAGTTCCGCGCCGGAAAAATGCTACATTTAAAAAAAAAAAAACTGTCATCCATGTTATGTACACTTAGGCCAGTCGAATTTTACTCTATGAGAGTGCCCTGTCTGATACGTAGTATCTCTAAGTAGTCTGTGGTTTCATCAAATAGTTCATTGCCGTGATGTTGGCTCGACTACCAACAGACCAATTAGGGTCAGTTAGGCGCCGTAGCGTATTCCTATTCGTCCCACAACAGTGGCGGCGCTACCTAATTGGTCTGTTGTTACAAGTTTAACAGTGGAGCTTAGCTCTGTTTAACTTTACTTACAACTTTCATTACAGCATAGGTATTGATGAAACTCACTCTTATTTGCCGCAATCAGAGACATTGGAACGGTGTCAATCAAAAATATCACGGATTGAGAATATTTCTTACAATTAAATTATTGACATGATTGTGCTAAGATATGGTGGTCAATTGATTTAATTATTTATATTACACAACATAAATTCACACATTTTCTCATAGAGGTGGCAGAAACTAAAAAACGCCACCTGCTACGATCCTTACATACTTCGTTTACGTTCATACATCAGCTGGTAATATACGCCGGTTGCGAGTCCTACGCACCTGACCTTTCTGAAGAACATCACCAATAAGGTCGGTGTATGTCCTTCTAGGGCGTCCCCTCCTGGTGTTTCCCCTCACGAGAACAAAATCATCAACATCCCTTATTACTATTGTCTCATAGGATTATGTATGATTGATATGAATAAAGGGACATTTCTAAGTACCAAGGTCAAACTACGGCGACTATCTTGATCCGTGCTGCTATTAGTATTGAACGTAAGCTTGACAAGCAATGGTGCCAATTTGACAAGGGACAAGCTATAGTGAACGGTCTGTTTAAGGCGCTACCCCGAGCTAAGTGGCGCCCTCATTGAATAAAAAATCGTAGCATAGCATAGAAAATAAAGATAAAAGAATTGAAAGTAGATAGCAAAAGTACCAAAAACGGCCGTTTTTTACACTTTTGCTATCTACTTTGGATACGAAACACTTTGAGTCCTGTTTTAACAACGTAAAAATACTTTATCCTCTTTGTAACAAACTCCAAGTTTCAATTATTTTATCTTTATTTTCTATGCTATGCTACGATTTTTTATTCAATGAGGGCGCCACTTAGCTCGGGGTAGTGCCTTAAGAAATTCCTATCAACAATGACATGGATGAGATTCCTTTTGCGATTAACCTTTTTGCAGCAATACTGTTTTATTTTATTTATTAGGGACAAAATACAGTTACACTAAAATTTAACAAACATGTAACCCACACCATTGTCCTCATTTTATTTTAACTAAAGATTAAACATTAAACAGCAGTGCTGATAACAAGTAATAAGTGCAAAAACAAAAACAACAAAACAATAATGGCTACCACAATAACGCTGTGTTTGCTAAGATTAGCTTAACATAACATAACTTAAATCACCTCGCCAGTTAAAACATCAAGAGCCATTTTCTTGAATAATTGCTTAGATTGAGAGAATATATCCAGTTCCATAAAATACGTGATGTAAGTATCAACAAGGCGATGAAGAGGTGCTCGTTCTCCAGCATTGGTCCTGCATATGTCTGTATGAAACAGTTGAGGGACGCGCACCCCCCTTCGAATAACACATCTAGGTACCTTGAGACACAGTTTGTTTACTAGGTCCATACAATCCAATTGGTTATTGCATATGCCGTGTAGCGTCATGACATCAAGAAACAGCCGCCTCATTCCCAGATCCTGAACGTCATACCGCTTCAATAGTTGCACGTAAAGTACCTTTGATTGGAAGCACTTATAGTTCATAGATCGTAAGAACTTCTTCTGTACCATTTCTATTCTTGTGCCGTATTTGTTGTAGAATGGGTTCCAGATCGGAACGGTGTATTCTAGCTGTGATCGCACCATTACGCGTTGATATCATGAAACCATACATCTGTTACGCCTTGTTTACTATATTGTCAACGTATATGTCGAGGTGCAAACTGGCATCCAGTGTAACACCCAAATCACGAACAAAACTAACTTTATCCAAGTGCGATTTATTAATTGAATAATTAAAATCAGTTCTAGTCCTCTTTTTGGTAAATGAGATAGCATGGCATTTGGGTAGACTGAGAAAGAGCTTATTTTTGTTATAGTGTGTAAATAATCTATCTAGGCCAATTTGAAGAAGTAGACAGTCTTGTATATTCTTACATGATCTGCAGATTTTTATGTCGTCAGCGTAAATTAAAAAATTAGAGTTGATAAAACATTGTTTAATGTCATTAATAAATATAATGAAGAGGAGAGGTCCCAAAATGGATCCCTGTGGTACGCCGGATGTTACAACTATAGGGTGAGACTCGTAACCATTAACAACAATTGTTTGAGTCCTATTATAAATATAAGAAACAAACCATCTAAGCAAATTACCACGTATTCCGTTAAGAGATATTCTTTCTAAAAGCAGTGTACGATCCACTTTATCAAACGCCTTCTGAAAGTCCGTGTACACGGCGTCCACTTGAACTTTTTGATCCAGTTTTTCAAATAAATAGTTGGTAAATAGATTGGTTGCTGTTGAACGACGTTTGACGAAACCGTGTTGCTCGGGTAAAGTAAGCTGATGAATGTGGGGATACAAGGCGCCATCGCCATGCACAAGAATCTCAAAAACCTTAGACAAAGTAGAGAGAATAGAGATGGGCCGATAATTCTCTACATTATTTTTGTCACCAGTCTTATAAATAGGAGTTGTAAACGCACGTTTCCAAATTGCAGGAAAAAACACCTTCACGCAAACATTCAAAAAGTATGTGCAATGCAGTACACAAGCTATCGCGTGTTTTTATGAAGAAGCTGGGAGGTAGGCCGTCAGGTCCCGCTCCTTTAGAGGAATCTAAAGATTTTAAAGCCGCGTGTACAACTTCGGAGGATAGGCAAATATTGGATACGCAAGACGAATCATTTGCATAGCGGCCAGAAGGTTGCCAATTGACAGGGTTTCAAAGAAGAGGGTTCGGATCTCCGAACCTCCGATCCCCTCCGATCTCCGATCTTTTTTTTTCTTCTATCTAGAAGAAAAAAAAAGATGAAAAGAGATTGCAAATGTTTACTACTACTACTAATACTGTTGATCCAGAGGCAGAAAATAGAGGTAAAATAAATAAAATACAATTTATGTAACCTTTATAATATTTTTATTAAACAATATATTTAGATACAAAAGTCCTTAACTATTATTTACAATTAGTATCTAATATTCGTATAAAAATATTTATAGAACCGATTTTCCTTTTTATAATAAAAAAATAATAATTTTAACCATAAAAAAAAAGAGTCTTTCTATATTAAAGCTTCACTAAAGTCTAATTTATAGTTTGGTTGCAATATACTAAATAGTCGTTTTTTCGTTAATCGACTAAATAGTTGATGTTTGGTTAAATTCAGCCATTTTGTTTCTTTTTTTTACTACAATACGACCGAGAAATCATGACCGTTCTGATCATAGGCTTTCCGAACTTTCGCGCATGATCTTCCTCCACTCACACTCATGTCACCATTTGGTTCCTACATTCCAACCGTCGTGTCTAGGGAATGGTTCTTGTCACTTATCAGTTTCATACTAATGCTTATGTGTTTTACGGATTTGATCCTTAATAATACTAGAAATTGTCCAACTGACAGCTGTTAGGAACGCATTCTCTACGGATGGACTGTAAAAAATGTTATTGCCCAGTCTTCTACCCAAAGTTCGATCCGGCTGCGATTCATCGGGAGTATTGTACCTACAGTCCTTTCACAGTTATTATTAAGTGCTACAAGTATCAGACAGAGACAGAGAGGCGCTGTTAGTGACCATTTGAAATTTATTCAAAAAACAAGATGGCGGCGTTGGTTCCAATTTTGCCCACGTGTCAAAATAACCTGAAGTCAGCACTGGACTATACTTCATAAAAGATCTCTACGACAACTGTCAGTAAAGTCACCGCCTATGACACGATATGATATGTTTTACTGACATGCCCATAAAGTATGACATTGACAGTTACTGTCAATGTCATAATGAATAAATTCCTCAGTTTGACTTAAGTCGCAGAGCTCAAGCTAGGTATCTTTTATGTACTATATTGTCTACACGAGCCTACGACACGAGCCCTTAAATAAGGTAATTGCTGTCTTTGACAAGTCTGTCAAAATCACAGTGATCTTTATTCTCGTTTCGATAAGGTTGCTTTTGCGTTGCTGTCTGAGGTAAAATAACTGTGAGTGAACTGTAGTCGCTGGTTGCATAGACTGCATAGATAGACCTAATCATAGCATATAGTAATATATCTTTTAATCTCATTTGAATTTCAATAAAATACGATTGTTCAAGCATTTTGTTCATTCTTATAAATAAAATAAAATAACTTTCGGAATTTTATAATAGTAGTATGACATAATCAAGAAAATTTACGAGGAAACAAAAATACGAAAATCTCAATTTTACGAACTCTCAAACGCCACTGAATTTTTTAAGTTAAATGTCGTTTAAGAGTCCGGCGTTTGAGTTAACATAAGACATATTCAAAAAAATTAAATAAGTACATTATTTGAGCACATTTTCATAGGAAAGAATATTTTTTGATTACAAGTTTGGAATGTTTTATAACACAGGCCCGTTTCCCATATATTTTCGAGCCATTTTTATTCCAACCCGAAATCTTTACGAAACCGGCCGTCCCGGTTTTTTAGACCAATTATATTGGCAAGTATAAGTATTATATTATTTTTATTTACGTATCTTTAGAGTTTAATCAAGGCAAAGTTTTAAGGTATTTTGGCCAATATTTCTAAGATTTTTTTCTGTCTGTAATGTTTAACTAAGATTTTTTCTGACAATAGTAAAGTTGACTTTAGTTTTGTCATAGTTAGAATATTCCCAACAGGGAACTTATAGGCTGATGGGCTAAATGGCAGATTAAAGGCCTATTTATTATGCTATTTAGCCCATATGACGACGATAAAGTAGCGATTGCAAAAACAAGTAGTGATTTTGCCAAAAGTACAATAATTAAGTTAGGCAAAAAAAATTGGTAACCTATTTAAAACACCGGACCATTATCTTAGCTCCATTATAGACAGAAAACAATAAATGAGCAAATACTTCTTTAAAAGCTAAGCGAACTCCGTTAAAATCGGAATCCTTTACAATCAGTCGTCGACACAACCCTATATAAAGTAAAATAGCCTATGAACTACAAAACAGACAAGGTACAGTTTTTTACTGTGTAGAAATCAAGCAGGCGGCTCACCTGATCGTCAAAAGTTGTCATACTAGAGGCATCGCAGAAACATAGCTTTCCCACAGACAGAGGTCTAATAATTCTAAAATTACTTGATGTTCTTGATGGACTTTCTGCAACCATAGTGTTTACGCCACTGCATCTTAAAAATTATGTGGTCATAAAGTCACATGATTTAAAAATGATAATCTATTTTGGTGACTGTACTTTTGTCAGTTTGCGGTCAAGCTGTCCCCCAAAAGCGTTTTCAAAAATTAAGTATTTAATACCCTGATATACAATATTTTATTGTCAACACTGCTTTTGTCAGTCACTTTGGATTTGTCAGAGTTGATTTCATTAAGTCCGTTGACAATTTATTGACAACAATGAAGTTGAGATTCTTTCGGCATAATTTTATAAATAGGTGTTTAATTGTTTGATAATGATTTACATAAATACGGTTTTTTTACGTATTTCTACTGATTAATTAATACAGTAGGTTAAATAACTTAATATTTTTGTTCGTTCGTCAGATTTTTCCGAAAAAATATTTTTTCTCAAAAACATACGCTATTAATGAGCTGAATTACAGCACACTTTTTCAAGTTTTCGCGACTCTTACACAAACAAAGTGAAATCGCAGACCCACTGGAAAAGCAGAGGGGGACAGCAAATAAAACCTAAACATGCCTACACCCTCTATTCCTGAACAAACCTATGTTCCGACAAAATAAAACTATTATCAGACCTAATCAAAGATTCCCTTTCAGCGTCACTAAAACTAGACTTAACGAAATCACTCCTTAAAACATTTTTAAACTCTAAACTACTGTCAGTTGTTACGTAACTTAATTCTTGCGGTCTATCCCCACATTCATTTAGTGGTATATAGGCTGATTCTCGATTTGGCAAAATTTTATGCGACCCACTTATAATCAGAGTCGAGCGTCTTCGAATAGTCTGCCTTCCAAGCTCAACAATTTCGAGAGAATGTTCTCCGATGACTAAGCTATTGTATGCTTTTATAAAGACGTATGCAAGGGTCAGAAAGCCGGTTAATATCATGGAGTAGGTCATGACTGGTGCTATGACGGGTCCCACAGTGGTGGCGAGGTAGATCCATCGCCAGATTGGTGTAGTGAGCTCGTGAATGCCCTGGAAACAAAAGGATAAAATGGTAAGTGACTTTGTGATTGGCAGACTTTGGAATTGTCATTCCAAAGTCAATAATCAGCCGTGCTATACATTTGGGTCGAGTAGGTATTGACTTTTGTATGTTATAGTTTATAATTTTATCGCGATTACGATGTTGGTCCCAGCGCCGGCCCTAGCCCTTGATCAGGATAGAGCGGGGTGCCTTACGGCGCCTTCGACGGTTCACTTTACGTAAATTCTACTTTGGTTTCATGTTAAATAAATATTTATTCCCAAATTTTCAAAAATCAACTGTTATTGAATTTAAATTTAATTAAGTAGCTTAATAAGTATCTCCTGCTTCATTACCTACTATTTAAAAAGCTTAACTTGGTGTTAATTTCAATCAGTCACTGAATATAATTTTGATGGCGCCTTTTGAGAGCAGGTGGAGGTTTTATTTTGCGCTGGAAATTGTTTTTCGCATTTGGTTTTTTGGCGCCCGTAGCCATCTGGCGTCTAGGACGACCACTCCTCTCGCTCTAACCCCAGGGCTGGCGCTGGTTGGTCTCATGGAGAAACTTGTTTGATTTGATGGGCTGTGCCACCTTTCTAATACGTTGAAGTTACTGGGAAAGTTGAAAAACAAAATACAGTCGTGACTAAAATAAGCATTTTCCAAGAAAGTCCTAGTTTCTATGAAATGTGTTGATTCTCGAGAAAGTAAATGAAAGTGATGATGTGCCGTTTGCGCTAAATGGATGTCCAAGTATTCTGTCATTATGTCGACGTACGTTTTCCCCTTAAAATATTGAGATGGGATTTGTTCGACTGACCGTTTTTCCGGCGACTTGCCAAGAACATCTTTGACAAATAGGACCTGTCTATCCTTTAACTTAATATTATAAATGCGAAAGTGAGTTTGTTTATTTGTTTGTTCCGCTTTCACGCTACAACGGCTGAACGGATTTGGATGAAATTTGGCACGTGGGTAGACAATGACCTGGATTGGGACATAGCATACGTTTTATCCCGATATTCCCACGGATCGAGACTTATGCGGGTGGAACCGCGAGGCGCAGCTAGTCAGCTATATTTCGAACCTTAAGATATTTCTTTCCAGAACTTAGTATAGCATAATGGACTTATAAGGTCCCCACTGTTGAGTCACAGGTCACAAGCCTCCTCTCCGTGAGAGTGAGTGGATCGTACCTCGTAATCCACCACACAGGCCCAGTGCGAGTTGGTAGATGTCACATCTTCGAATTTTTAGTTCTAGGACATGCCGGTTTCCCCACGATGTTTTCCTTCACCGTTTTGAGAGCAGTGGTGATGAAATAATTTACAAAAAGTAAAGGGTATGTCTGGGTTTGAACCAACGACTTACAACTTATAAGTCGCTGCCGTTAACACTGAGCCACCACTGTTCACTCGTCAGTTGGGGCCGTTGATTGCTATAAATGAATAAGTATAGCGACGCTTGGGGGAGGCCTAAGTCCAGCAATAGCCGTCCTCTAGCTGAATTGATAATGACGGCAAAATAAGTAATAGTTATATTGTAGACCAGCTTCAGCCTGCGTCTTCGGTTCCGTTTACCGGGATAAAAAGTATCCTATGTCCTAACCCAGATATGCCATCCAAATACGTTCAGCCGTTTTAGCGTGAAAGCGTTACAAATAAACTCACTTTCGCATTTAGGATTGTGGCGACATCTACATCGGCACTAACGAACTACTCATCAAAGACCTCACGTCACACAAATCCCGCATTCAATCGTTGGGCAGTCACCCGTCTGGTCGGATGATCCTCCCTTTTCTATGGAGGATGAGTGAACTTTACAGCCTGTTCCTCATGCCCTTAAAGTATAATAGGTATTAGTTAGGGTAACTTACTTCTTCAACCCACATAACTGGGAAGATGGTGTCAGGAAAGTTGTTGATATTGTTGATCGGAATGTTCGGCGCGCGGTCTACCTTCAGGTTCAGTTGCACCCTCACGAAGCCTTCTAGGGGTACTCCGATTTTCTGGAAATTTTATATAATTAGTTTATAGCAGTGATAGCCTAGTGGTGTGACCGTCGGACTGCCAAGTCATAGGTCTCGAGTTCGAGCCCAAGGCCTCTGACCTCTGACCTCTGATCTCGGACTTTTCGGATTCATGTGCGTATTGTATAATTATCACTTGCTTCAAAAACGGTGAAGGAAAACATTGTGAGGAAACCGGCTTGCCTGAGAGATGGGTGGCTTTAAAACTCTGACACCAGGGGCCCAAGTCTGCTATTTTTATAAATTCGTCATTCATTTTCATTTTGCTAAATGTTCGTAATCTGCTAAATTCATAATGGTCGATCATTGGTTGATCATTGTATTCCACAAACACTTGTAACGAATTAAAAGAAATGACTGCACAATGACGTTCTCATGGTAGGTCACTGATCAAAGGAACTGTCAAAATATTAGCAGATTACCGCTTATGTCAGTCATTCATTGTTCATTATTACGAGATTACCAATAGATGCCATTTTTTTCAATAGAGTGTCAGTGGCTGACCATTGGACAGTCTTAATGACGCCAATATATTAGTAGATTACCAAACCTGTCAAAATCAACAATTATGAAATCAATGATAGACCATTCTGACACTATTGTAATAGCAGACTTGGGGCCCAGGTTTGTCACTAACCACACGAAAAGTAGAAGAAGTACATAGAAGTATAACTAGCCTCCAATGTCCCCACTGCTAGGACATCGGCCTCCTCTCTGTGAAAAGGAGTGGGCCATAACGTAACCCACCACGAGGGCCCAGTGCGGGTTGATTTGATGTGAAAAGAAACGAAATTGTCTATTTAGCTAATGGTGAATTAACACCGAGATCCACCGGTTTGGTTTGGTTGAAGGTTCAATTCCTGCAAGTTACAATATTGACGAGAACCCCTGTCAATTACAAGCTGTATACATTATTCGCTTATTTGAATGGGTTGATAAGAATAGTGGTCGGTCAAAAATAGTAGTTAGCCCGACTGCTAATCATGGTCCTATCGCAAAGGCAGCCCGTAAAATTCAAATTTTCTTAAGTTTTTCGCATATGATTCGCGACTCTATCAAATATGCATTTACAGAATTATAATCATTAGAATCATTAAGAGGGAACAGGGGCTGCGAGGAATTTGAAAAATAGGTATTTGAAGAAACTATTGCCGTCGCGCTACGCCCGAAAAACCAAGTTAAACCCCGTAAAGTGCGATAGGGACAACTGCAGCTCAGACCGATTATCACAAAATTTTTGACGAAAACGACGTTTGGCATTCTCCTTTTTTCTCCTCGAAAACTAATCCGATTTAATTATTTTTTACATTAAAGTTTTAAGAAAGAGTATGTCTAGGTTCTTATTATTTTCTTTTATGCTAAAAACTTTTCCGAATTAGTCTGGTAGTCCTCTAATCACGGCGGTAAAAATGGGGCCATTTTTGTAATTTTTGTAGGGTCATAGTTTCCTTACTTATTAATTGCTGAAAAAAAGGAAATGACAGGGACATGCCTATACAGGGTGTTTGGCGCATGGACCGACACAATTTTTTCAGGGATTTGGGAGGTCATTAGCTAGGTTCTAGCTAAGTTCAAAATAGCTTTTAGTTTTTTTTATAATTAATTTAGAAGTTGTAAAATTTCATTCATTAAATACAAAAATTAACTTTGGAAGCTTGTAAGGAATTTTCTTGAAACCAGTTGTATAAAACAAAGATGTTTTTAGATTTAAAGGACTTTGGAGAATGCAACAAAATTTGTTTTGTGCCACTACACCCACAAACAAAAAAGTTATTTCAAATTAAAGGACACATTTTGGGAATTTTTTTCATTTAAAAAAAATAATCATATGTAACCAATCGTGACATTTGGGACAAAGGGTGTATGGGTAGAACCTAGCTAATGACCTCCCAAATCCCTGAAAAAATTGTGTCGGTCCATGCGCCAAACACCCTGTAGAGACCATGATTTTATGAAAAAAAAGTGACAACTCTAGAGGCATTATTCAGGAAGAAAAACGGGGAATACGTTTGTATGGAGAATCGCGGGCCCTGTTCCCTCTTAATACATCTCTCTAAGTTAGATTTGTTCTCAAATGTCATCATGATTTCATGAAAGAATGTGTTTCTCCCCTCCAATACCTAGTCTATAGATGTGAAATAATAATAATTATTATAATAAACAATTGTAATATGAATACGCTCCATCTTGATTTATGTTAATTTATCTTAGTTTTTTTTAAATTTCATATATATTTTCTGTATTTTTATTTTTCTCCTGTGTACACCTAGATAAGTGTGCATGCTGTGGTCTCCTGTAATTGAGGACACGTAAAATAACCGCTATTATGATTGTAATTTATATTTTGTATGTGTATCCTTTGTTGGAGATCCCTCAGTAATTACAGTCGTGTTATTTTTTTTATTTATTAAAAAAGGTACACCAACAGCTTCTGTATACAAAATATAAAATAACAGTAGTTAACAGTTCTGTTATGTGCCTATACAGTATCCAATAACAGGTGAACCAACATTCAAAATTTCTTACCGGTTGTATCATGAAGTAAGTTTCATGCTTCTTCTTGTTGGGCTTCAGACCGACAAAAGGCAGCAGAAGACTCGGGTCGGCGTCGTAGAAGTGGGGGAAGGAGAGGTAGACTGGAGCGTCTGTAATCAAAAGGAAAAATATTTAGGTAAGGATGATGTGATAAGGCAACGGTGCGGTTTAAAAGAAGATGTAGTGACAAAAGAGTATGCTTATTTGGTTTGAGGTGGTCTGAAACAGGTAAAATTAGAAACCTGTTACACCTGTTCCAGTTCCAGGGAAATAACAGTTCCAAAATCCTGTTCCAAAATAACAGCCTGTTACATTGGAACCAAATACTCTTTGATTGCAACAGATCCGAATAGGTTTACAAAAGTGGCAAAGAACAGATGCTATTCAATTACAATAAGTCAGAAGGGAAAAGAGGTTGTTCCAATCTGTTCATTCATTCATGTTCGGTCATTTTCGTTTGTATTTCTTTCTAACAAAGTAAACATCAAAGCTAGATAGAGAAGAGCTTGTTATGATACACAGATACATACACCAGTTACGGCAACGTCAGCAACGTTTTAATTTGGTCTGTTGCAGTAGGTTCTGGAACGTGTGGAACAGGCAAAACCAGCAAGAACTGTTTTTTTAATTTTGAGATATCTGTTCCACATTTTAAAAACCTGTTTTTTATACTGTTTTGATAAATACGCCGCACCCCTATAGTTTGATCATGTTGAGAGGATGAATGAAAGGCGAATAAGAAAAGGTATTTACAAGGCAGAGGTAAGTGACTCCCCTAGAAGGACATATAGTAACCTTATTGTTGGAAAGGTCAGGTGCAACAATCAACAGTCGCAACCGGCGTGCGTGTATGACCAGATGTATGAACGTAAACGAGGCAAAAGGAGTATGTAAGGATCGTAGCAGGTGGTGTTCTGTAGTTTCTGCCTACCCCCATGGGAAGAGGGGTTATGTGTATGTATGTATTCCTCAAGACATTCTACTCATATTTATCTATCCGACCAGATCTACATTGTCTAACTGCATTTTTACAGTAGTATGATCATTTTATGAAGCTTTGTTTTTTGTTTTATACAGTATGGAAACCACATACTTGTTACCGCCTTTTCTGACGATAAACAAAAAATGGACGAAATCGGTCCAGCAATTACGTCAAAAAGTAGAGTTCTAATTTTGATCATATTTGAACACTGTAGAATTGGATCACTAGGTCAATGATTCAATTAACTTGAGTCCTTGAACATTGAAAAAGACTTCGAAATTTTGATTTCGTCGAAAATTGTCAAACTAGGTATCAAAGCGCCAGCACCGACAAAAATGCCGCGCACGTGCATAGTTGCCGCTCTTCCTGGGGACAAAGATCTATACAGAGTGTTTACTTTTATAGAATTTAATTTGTTATTTATTTTGGTTGAAAATATCATTTTTTTAATTTACGGTTTTTTATTTAATATTTAATTTTGCTATACTTCTGTGGACTAGAATTACTTGTGGTTTAAATTATTGCATATATGTGGTTTCCAAGCTGTATAATACAATATGTAAAAAAAAACCTGTCGATCCGAAAGGGGCACATAAGTACTGCAAGAACTGTGATTCCCAGTGGGGGCAATATTTTTTGCTCGGTTTGGTTGGTGGTAGGCCTTGTTCTAAGTCCGCCTGGCTAGCTACCACCATCTTATCTAATTCTGTCGCCATAACAACAACGTTAACAGCATTGTTGTGTTTCGGCAGTTAGAGGCTTACCCCTAACTATCTTAATAGGCAGTTCCTCTGTGGTTGAGGATTCCTGGTGAAGCTCGCTTCCACCTTCGGCCTGATCATCACTTACCATCAGGTGAGATGCAGGCCAAGAGCTTTACTGCCGCGGACCAAAAAAATGGTTAGGCAATTGCCACTAAGTAGGAGAAATTGATGTGCTGTTGGATTGTCTACGCTCGGCTCAGCACTGAAAGTCAGAAATCCAAAAGCGCGATTTTACCGAACACTTACTGTATTGACAGGGGCTGATGTTCTGCAGACCTTTTGGAGGACACTTCTCTCCAGGGTAGTAGCATTTGTTGTCAGGGTTCACATCTGCGCTCTCGAAGGTCGAAGCTGGTGGCGTGTAGAGACCTGCTTTGATGCCTGGAGGATAGAAAAACAGGTTTTAATTATAGATCGAATAGCAGTTACACTGGTGCTATAGTTTGACCGACACCGCTGTTCCGCGCATTAGCTATGTGCGGGGCGAGACGAGAGGGCAGTGCAGGCCACACATACGTAAATGCTCACGGAGCGCGGCGTCCTGCCCTCCACTCATTCGCCTACGCTGCTTCCCGCCTCGTCGCACATTGGTAACGCGTGGAGCAGCGTGACAGCGGTCCCGGTAAAACTATAATTGGGACATAGCCCTTTAGTAATTCGTTCTCATTTTATTCTTAGGTCAAGCGCGTAGCTTGCAGAATTAATACCACTAGATATTGGAAAGCAGAATCTCGGTCAGAGGTAATTGAATTTCGTACAGACGCCAGCAGGTCAACCCAACCGAAACTGTAAAATTTTCCCATTCAACTTTGAACCTTATACTTGTGTCGTATAGTTGAAAATCTATTAAAGAAATTTGACAGATTGTAGTAGGTTGCTGTGCTGGGGTCTGTACTGAAGAAGTTCATTACTTTATTCCGCGTTGTTGGGTGTTACAAAGTCTGTCAAACAAAATTAGACTTTTACGGTGCCAGTGTGTACTGGACGTAGCTCATAACTCTGAGCAGTGTTTACAGGTGTGTGTCCATGGCGAAAGTTGGAAGTCTATGGTCAAGGAGTGAAGGGCTGATGATCTTTCGGCGAAGCTGTAATGCTCGCGAAGGAGGAGGCGGAACGCGTGCGGGATAGGCAAACTTTGCGCCCTCACGCCCCTAGCCGCCGCAGGAGACGCCCATCGCAGGCTGATTCCCGGCCACCATAGGCGGGGGCTTGCGGACGGTGAGCAATGGGTAGCTCGCCGTCAGGTAAGGAGGCCCGGGTCGACGGCGCGTTGTGTTTCACGCGCGCTACAAAGAGATGGCAGCGAGTCAAGGGGTCCGATGTGACCGATGCCTGCCGGGGTTGCGGGAAAGTCCGAAAGGGATACCGTGGCCCTTGGCAACATAAAGGCAACCGAAGGAACACGGGTGAGTTTTAGTCAGTAAGAGTCCGACCCGCCCTTCCGCTCCGCCCAGAGCGGGAGAAGTTATTTGATAATTTCCCACCCTAAAAAAAACAAAAAATGGCTGATGAGAATATACTCTTACCATCTTTGTAGACATCCTTTCTGTACTGCAGCGGCAGGATCCTGCAGAGATCCTTATCATACACGTGGACTGTGTCAGATTTGGTCAGCGAACGTGGTGGAAAGAAGGAACCTTCGGATGCACTGGAATGAAAGAGAGAAATGGTTAGTTCAAACAATCGGCATGCGTTTTGAAGCGTTTTAATCACAGAAATGGAATTTGAAAGAAATGCGAAATTTAAAAAAAATTAAAGGTATGTATTCAAATTCAGAGAATCAGCACTTTCGAACGTCAAAATTACATAAGACAGTCCCCCAAAACGCCCGCCGTTCACCAATTCTTAGTGCTTTAGCTGGGAAGAAGAAGTGGCGCACCAAACTCCCCAGCAGCACAGCTGTCTGTTCAGTTAGAATGCGTTATCCTTCCTCCTTGAGCTCTTTAAGTTCTGTGTTGAGCTGCACGATAACTGACAAATACGTGCACTGACTAGATAGATCCACTCAATCTGTGTGGTTTTTTTCTCAAAAGACCTTTTCAGACACCAATCTACATGGTCTTCACATTATCCGACCAAGATTAAGTCTGGACTTTAAAAGAGACTGTGACCTCTGAGTTTGTTTCGGTCTTTCTTCTCAGAGTAGTCAGATAGGAAACGCCGACCTCATCTAGTTTTCAAAATATGATTGACGTGTAAAAGTGTTTGCACAGACCTACTTAAAAATCCTTTAACATTTACACTTTTGACAACAATTCCCAATAAATTGAACTGTCACATAGAAAAATAGACCTTATCGTTTTGGGATGTGCAAGTGATATTCGACCGGTGATGGAGCAAAGTACGAGGTCGGCTATACTGACACATGCACGAAAGCATGCTAATATAATGCAAATTCAAATTAAATTAATTAGAGAAACTCCATAGACGTGATCAGTATTGATATCTAAACATGATAAAATCAATTAATTACATGATTTTGAAGGGTTATTTTGTTTAACGCAAAAAATACAAAAAAAAAACTGATTTCTCAACTCATACTTCAAGTACCTAACTACACAGCGAGCAGTCGTTAACGCAAAAACAAAATCATCAAATCTTTTTTTATTTTGTCACCGGAGTGAGTTTGTTTAGTTTTGCTAAGTAATTTTATTTGACCCGGTATATTCCTTCCCATAAAGCTACGTTTTTCTAGAAGAGTGGTGACCGCCACATAGCGTCTGCAATTTACCGGCAAATGACGTCACTCAAACGTTATTTTTTAAAGTCAGCTGGTGTATTTTCCTAGAGAGCGATTTTCGACATCGTAAAGTCAAACCTTGCTGCCAACAAAAATTTACATGACAGCTGTCATTGCAGTCCTGTGGCGGTCAGCACTCGTAGAGGAAATCTTAGCAAGGATCAAAAATTTACTTAAAAAATACAAAATGACATCGGAACATTGGATTTAAGATGCTAAACCTCGATCAAAAACAAATAACAAACAAATTAAGAATAGCATTGACCTCATTCTAGCTTAGTGACGGAAATATAATATTGAAAAAAAGATACATCAACAAGGATAAGGACTAAAATTATTAGCGTTATTATATCACATCCGTTTATCTGTAACATATGAAGCATTAAATACAAATTTACACGAGGCGAGTTTCTCGCCCGTCGAATCGCTAAGCTATTTTCGCATTCATGAGTTTATGTTATACGGTTCAAGACTGGTCAAGTGGTCAGGCGAATTTCTTGAACTTATCTGCCTAGCCTTTTCCAACGTTGCGGTTGGCTTCCAGTCTACCCGGAAGCAGTTGAATACCAGTATTTTACTTGGAGTGACTGCCTGTCTGACCTCCACAACCCAGTTACTCGATACTCCTTGACAGAACTGGCTGTCAGACTTTCAGGCTTCTGACGACCCGGAACGACTGTCAAAGATCTACAAATGGCAGCCGGGACCAACGGCATATTTTTGAAGTGAAAACTTCTTTAGGCGCGTTGAACACTTTTTGGGTGAACAAAAATCATGGAACTCGCGTCATCGTCACCGAACGCTTCCCATGAGCTATATGTATACTGTTTTCACTTCTATTGGCAGTCCCCAAAGACTGCCCCATTTTTATAATAAATATCTTCTGTTATTATAATTCTCCTGCCCTTATACTAATTTATTTGGAGTCAGCGCAACATCTGTTCTTCTTCCACACTTCTCTATTAGTATTTATCTCGTTACTCATCCCCTTTCCACCCATATCATCTTTCACGCAGCCCATCCATCGTTTCTTTGGTCTTCTTATAGCCATGGACATTCATACGCAAAACTTTCTTCACGACATTTTCCTTATTAATAGCGACAATCGTCTATTAAAAGCGCATCGTTGGTCTTGTATTCACAAGCGCTACGTTCGATTCCTAGATCGTTGTGTTCCACGCGCGCCTCAAAGAGATGTCAGTGAAGTGAAGGGGTCCGATGAGACCACTGCCTGCCGGGGTTGCGGGAAAGTCCGAAAGGGATACCGTGGCCCCCTGGCATTGCACAGGCAACAGAAGGAACACGGGTGGGTTTTAGTCAGTAAGAGTCTGACACGCCCTCCCGCTCCGCCCAGAGCAGGAGAAGTCATTTGATGATTTCCCAAACAAAAAAAAAACAAAAAAAAGGTCGGGAAAAGTGATAATGGGGTTTACTATCAGGAATTTCTCAGTAGCAGCCCGGAGTCTGGATTCGTGCCCGGTTGATGGCAACAGGCTCGACCCCTATTAACTACATGGGACTTAACGATAATTACCGAAATGTGGGTGCACATGCTAAGGTACACTTCTGCCTAAACCTTCAGGTGAAGTTATGTAATTTCAACTCATATAAATGAGCTTGAACATGTGACATATTCAGCGTCAAGCTGTGTGTACAATTGCAAGCTGACCCCTACCTTGTGCGAACAGCAGAACTTATGTTTGCAGAGCAAATATTAGTTACTAATCCTATACTATTGAAACGAGCAATATTTGTATTATTTGTAATCACGTTCTCGTAAACGGCTCGATGAAAGTTACAATGGTTTACGGGGGCGATAAAATCGATCTAGAAAGATCTCATATCTAGGAAAATTGTTTTTCTCCGTATTTTCACTCGAGCAGAGTTCGGTCGCTCAAAGTTTAGAACAAGATGGCTACCTTAGAATAATGACATGACTGCATGGAATTAGTAAGTACCCTACTATCATGGCAGCATGGAATTAGTATATACTATCCTTACTATTAAATGAGCATTCTCTATTTTCAACAGAGCAGAGCTCGGACGCCCAGGTACTATATTCTAAGTACTATCAAGATTAGAGCCAGAGGCAACGGCCGCGAGTTATAGGTCGTAGGTTTGAACCCTGACAGGGGCTTTACTTTGTGTGTTTCATCACCACTGCTCTCAAAACGGAAGGAAAACATCGTGAGGAAACCGGCATGTCCTAGAACCAAAAATTCGAAAACATTTGACATCTACCAACCCGCACTGGGCCCGCGTGGTGGATTACGGCCCTCTCCCTCTCACAGAGGAGGTCTGGGTGCCAGAAGTGGGGACATTATAGCTGATTATGTTACATATGTATATGGCCGATGAGGCCGAAAAGTTTGTCAAGAAATATATCTTTTGAAACATTCCCAGAAAGAGGTAGGTAGGGTAAGTGACTAATTCCTTAACAAGAACTTATTTTAAAATATTTGCACATTATTATTGATTTTCTTCGGTGTATTGTAAATAACTTGAGCTTGTGACGGCTTAAAAATAATATTTGTTTGGCATTGTCGTGCGCAGATATATATTTTCATTTATAACTAGCTCCCGCCAACTGCTTCGCCCGCGGGATATCTCAGACCACATAGCGCTACGAACAATACCACAGAATAAATAACAATACAGTGAAGCATGCCAACACTACACCTCCGCGCTGTGCACACACGCTCACACGCACACATTTACAACCATTTACAATCAAACTACACCTCACTAAGTGCACACATGATTACGAAACCGGCCTCACGTCACTGTTGACAGCGCTATATTTGACAGCAATCAATCTGCCTAGCCTTTTCCCAACAATTTATTTTATTATTTATATTTTCACATAGAAAAACAGATACAGATAACACATAATCATAATTATGAGTACAAAGGTACTGCTTATTTCTAAAGAAATTTCTACCAGCAAACCTGCGACAGGAGAAATGAGAAAGAAATGTAGACAATAGACTATTATTGGGGTCGGCTTCCAGTCTAACCGGATGCAGCTGAATACCAGTATTTTACATGGAGCGACTACTTATCTGACCTTCACAACACAACAATAATAATACGATACCCCTTGGTAAGACTGGTTGTCAGACTTTCGGGCTTCTGACGACCCGTAACGACTGTCAAAGATCTACGAATGACAGCTGGGACCAACGGCTTAACGTGCTTGCCGAGGCACGGAGGAGTCTCGGTATGTAAAGACCACGCCACGGTCACCCATCCACAGACCAACCCCGGCCAACGTGGCTTAACCTGATGGATTGACCCGTGTGGCAGTTATTACTTAGCCACGAGCTCCTCTATACACGAGCGCTATACTTGACAGCGTGATATTTTTATAAATAAGAGGTATGTTACTCAGCATTCTACTGGTGAAAAGAATTTTTAAAATCGGTCCAGTAAAATAATAAAAAAATAAAAACTGAAAAAAGTTTAATTTACTTTTTTTTTTTTTTTTTTTTTTTTGTAATACCCAAAAAAAAAACAATTAAATAATAGTCCTATCAGAATACCAGCACGGTGGTTTTTTTTTTTAAATATCGCTTATTATGCTGGGTTTTATTATGCTTCTTTTTTATTTTATTTTAATATAATTTTGTTTTCTTTATTTTAAAATTATTATTACTGTTTGTATTTCCTGTGCGTGTCCCTAATAAAATATTTTTCTTTCTTTCTTTCTTAGTTTTTGAGTTTATTCGGAATAAATGTTGGTTAAAATCGCATCAAAAACCATTGCGTAGTTTAGGAGAACAACGCGGTCATACAGACAGACACGGAAAGCGACTTTTTATAATATGTATAGAATTGTGTGTTTATAGAATTGACGCCAAAAGGTTTTCCCATATATCTTGTGTGTTGGTACCTAAGAGGCGGAAAAGAGGCCAATATAAGAAAAAAATACCGGCCAAGTGCTCGCGGCCGAAGGGTTCCGTACCATCTATAAAAACGGCAAAAAAACATGTCTGTTGTATGGGAGCCCCCCTTAAATATTTATTTTATTCTGTTTTTAGTATGTATTCTTAAAGCGGCAACAGAAAGAAAGAAAGAAAGAAAAAGTATTTATTGGGACAAGCACAAGAGATATATCAATATAGCTAACACTTAAGTAAACTTAAAATATAACAGAAAGTCCTGTGCGAAGCCAAAAGGCTCCTATCTCAGCATGATGCTGTGACATTTAATAATAAATCATCTGTGAAAATTTCATTAACAATTTTTGTTAAAAATACATCATCTGTGAAAATTTCAACTGTCTTACTATCACGGTTCATGAGATATAGCCTGGTGACAGACGGACAGCGGAGTCTTAGTAATAGGGTCCCATTTCACCCTTTGGGTACGAAGCCCCTAAAATCTGCGTTGGTACCATTTATCTAAAAAAAAAATATCCTATCCTATACTATTCCATTAAATGAGCAATATTTGTAGTCCCGTTCTTTAAAACGGCTCTAACAATTTCGATGAAAGTTGCAATACAGGTTACGCGGCGAAAAATCAATCTAGCTAGGTCTCTTTATCTGCGAAAATAAGATAAGATAAGTCTTTATTTGCCTTATCATGGTATAATGGTGTTACAGTCTAATTTAAATACAATGTCCACATGTTTAGCTATACAGAATATGTATCAATTGCATGCAAAAACAATTATGATGTCAAAATAACAGTGAGTAGTAATTATATAATTCAAATTAATAGATAATATATTATAAATGTATGTCAAAGAAATCCTTAATGTCATAGAAATCTTTATCTGCGAAAATTCGTTTTTTCTATTTTCACCCGAGCTTGGTCGCCCAGGTACTCTGATTTAAAGGATTGTAATTTTGTAACTCATTTCAACACAAAAATATGTACAAATAAAAAATAAACAGGGCCATGTTTTTCTTCTTGATTATGAACATGAAGATTTTTTTTTTTTTTAATACTATGGGCCCGCCCCCTATTACATGGGACTTAAACATAAACGGCGAAATGTGGGTGTACTATAAGGTCACCTCTGCCTAACCCTACGAGGATTACAGGCGTGATGTTATGTTATGTTAAATAACATAATTGTGATGGATGTATTTGCCTTGCATGGGACAATGCAACCTCCAACGCAAATGCTGCGACCAAATAAAAAAAATTAAAAAAAATCGACTTCCAAAAACCTAGTGTGAAAAAAACAAAGTTTCGATAGATTTATATTAAATAGATGTTGATTTAGAAAGATACAAGATTCATAGACATGGTGATGGTACAGTCAATGTTTTTATAAATTAAGGAAATGTGGCTTGCATGAATCCGTTTGTTTTAGTTTACAAGTTCGAATATATTTTTTCTGTGTTGATTATCTCTCCTCAACTTTAGTAGCATTGCCCCAAAATATAGGGCC
The DNA here is from genome assembly GCA_963853775.1 of Xanthia togata. Classification (NCBI taxonomy): domain Eukaryota; kingdom Metazoa; phylum Arthropoda; class Insecta; order Lepidoptera; family Noctuidae; genus Xanthia; species Xanthia togata. The sequence goes on along the minus strand of OY970817.1, from coordinate 2,618,946 downwards.
ATATCGCAAAATAGTGACATAACCATGATAGGCATGAGTACAGGAAATCTGACTTGCTTCTCACATACATTATCGATATGCATAACTCAAACTCACTCAACTCAAACTCAAAGCATTTATTTCAATTAAACCATTTACAGGCACTTTTGAATTGTCAAAGAGTCAGTCAGTTAGTCAGAAAGTTGAAGCTAGTTGCCCATTCCAAAACGTAGATCTCTATGGAGAAGAACGGGCAAGAAACTCCAAGGACACTCTTTTAAATATAGAAATTACAACATCCTGGGTACATTACTCTTGTTGATTCTATATGTGAGAACAATGTAAAAAAAAATACAAAAATCAAAAACGATTAAAAATATAAGATTAAAAATAAGCCCTGGCAGATAAGAGATGACCAGTCTCAACAGACGGCGCCCGTTCAAGAACATGACGCGTGGATCAGCACCATCCAGCTCAACCATTTTGTAGGCAACCGAATGATCCAACACACTCGCCACCTGCATCAGCGAGACATTAAGTGAGCATGACATACTCTCAACTACCCTGCTCTTTCAAGTCAAAATCAACATAATAACATAGTAAACGACTCCATGGTACTCACATTTACAAAAATTGAAAATAAAAATGCGTCTAAGTTATACAAAAATATAGTTTGCGATGTATTTGTAATCTTTAAAGAATTTTACCACCAAAAGAAAGAAAATCCATATTATCTATTAGAGTATTCAATAATTAAAATTTGGTGAAATAAAAATAAACATTATGTTCGTAGTCAGAAAAAATAAAAAAGGTGAAGCAACTCTACCAATTTTTTCATTTTTAACTAGTGAGCCCTAGTGGCTACATATCCGGTAGGGATCGTAAATCTTTCCTTATCCTATGGGCACGACTTCCCTACCATCACCGCTCCCCTCGGTCTACTCCTTGATATGCAATGGCCTCTGTAGCCCCTTGAAGCATGCGGCTGCAGGGGCTGGTGCAAATCTTGGGGTTCATTGGATTTATCGAGTCTGGTTAAACCACGCTGGGGTCGATGCATTTCATTCATTCATTCATACATTCATACATTCGTTTCAAGTATTTGAATCCTTACATACTCCTTTTGCTTCGTTTACTTTCATACACATCACACGTACTAATTAATGACTTGAAAAAACAATAAATAGTTATTTATGCTACTGTTGTATAGTAAGTATTAAAACACGAATGTGGTAATAGTATCACATGAGTGTTTTAATACCTAATTATGTACAGTTGCATACAAGACCTTATCTACACCCATGTTATGAATCCTCTATAAAACGTTCTGAAACCATAGGGTGTTGTACAGTGTTGTAAGAACTCTATGTAAATTCATGGAAAGTTTAATTGCTGAGTATCTAATACCTACAAACAAACTATATATAGGACAAACAAACAAAACAAAAGGAAAAAAAAAAGCGAAACAAAGTACTTAAAAAAAAATGCAATATTAATATTGAACACAAATGGCGGGATACGACGTTAACTTCGAATAACCAAAAAGTTTTTCTTTTAAATATGGCGCTATGGTAGTGAATCGCGCGGGCATGTCAATGTTCTTTTTTTGAAAAGGAGATGCATAATGAAATTCAGTACAACATTATAAATCCCGTTTGGATGCTATTATGGTTACTATGACACTGGGTGTTTTAATGTTGGCAATAAGCTAATTGTTTCAGAAACTTTTATAGAGGATTTATAGCATGGGCGTAGATATAGGATTAAAGGAACCTACTTTTATTATTATTTGTTACCTATTAGTTATTTTAACACCTTTACAAAACACATAAATATAAGGAAAACGTCTTGTAACCATCTCAACTAACGAACGGTTTTTATAGCAAATAAATTACCTACCATTTTAATTATTTACAACTGATTGACGTAACTGGTTGCACAGTTAATTATAAATAAAGTAGCAATAATTGTTAAGGAGACATTAACTGTTTTATGCAAGCATTGTTATTTGTTTTATTTCAAATTAATTTAGGTATCTAACAATGAAAACTGAATGAGCGAGCTGCGCTGTGTTTTGCTGAGCTGAGCGATGTCCGTTTTGCGTGAATGTGACGCATATTTTCCCCCAATTTGTTATTCTTTCTTGGCGTCAAGTTTACCGAAAATAAACGTATTTTCTGTGTGATAAAACTCAAACTGAAATCATTTTTTTTCAATGAAACCATTTTCAGGTACTTTTGAACTGTCAAAGAGTTCACAAACTTGTAGCAGTTGCCCATTCCAAAACGTAGATCTCTATGGAGAACAACGGGCAAGAAACTCCACGGACACTATTTTATCGAGATTACAAAATCCACGGTACATTATTCGTGTTGCTTCTACATATTATGTGAGAATGACAAAAAAAAAACTAAAATGGTTAAACTAAGATAAAATTGGCATTCACTCATGCTTGGTAAACATGCCGAAATGTGGGTATGTATTAGTGGATTACTGCAGAAATCAGCGGCCAGCGGCAGCCGACAGCGGTCTGAAACGAGGCATTGATAACAAAAGTCAAAATCCGTGAGTCCATCAATGCCTGCCTGGTTACCGGCCAAGCCTTGTATAAGTAGAACTTTTCTCAAATAATGTGCGGAAATTCAAATAATATAAATAAATTACAAATTCCAGAATCAATGACGAACCACAATAACTTTTAATTTTTTAATTTGCCAATTTCTAATTCTTACTTTAAAAACAGCTCTATTGGCAAGCCAGTTCGAAATTTAAATAAAATCTTTGGCTTAGCTCTCTGGTTGCCATGTTTGGAAGTAAAAAGTTCATTCTATTTTAAAAAATACACGATACACATGATTTTTCATAGTAATTTATTCGGCCGCTAAACACGACAGATATGGATTTTCATACTAACATTGCCGGCCGCTGCTCACATGTATTTGACCATTCATTCATTCATACAGTCAACATAATGCTCGAAATTCTAAGCATTTTTGAGGAAAATACTCTAAATACATCTCACCCAACCTCTTTAAGAAATACAGGTATGGTGTTAAGTCATGATCCCGAAAAAAAAAACGAGATAATGTCATGTCTATAATTATTATAACGCCGCTTATGATTGATTTAATTGCTCTTAACTAAATGCGACTTCATTTTCTTATAATTACGTTATACTTCCATGAATTCTCTTCCTCATAAATGTAGATAAGTAATACATTTACAATTGCGATTAAATCCATGAGATTATAAATTGTGTTTTTATAAATCTATAGTAATACTAAGTTCTATATGCCACTTCGTCCGAAGTCCAAATTTCTTGTTCCCCCGAACCACCGCGTCGCATCGCATCACTCTTACTTCGTTTTCGTGCGTACTTAGGGGATCTCGCTTACTAGACGGCCACGACTCCGGCCAGTCGTGGCCGTCTAGTGTTACCTATTGTATGGTGTGCGGCTAGTTGGCCGTTGCGACCAAGTGCGTGATTCATATCGGATTCTATAGTTTACCTAGTCGCGGTCGTGGTCGTCTAGTGTGCGAGATCCCTTAACATGTTCAGTGCTGGGAGCCTTCCTGGAGGGTTCACCTAGTCGCATATGGGATGCTGGGAGCCCTGGCGGAGGGCTCATTTTAAATTTAAGTTTTTCTTAACGAATACAGCATTATAAACCGTGAAAATAAAATCTTATTTATATTTTAACAATATTTATTAGTACAGTATATGCGTTGGTTTTAAAATCCAAGCATTTTTTAAATTATTTGTTCACGGTTACAAATATTCACAAAAAATTTAAAAGGTGGGAAACTACGTATAGCGACAAGACCCCCTGAAAGCACTATTTTACTTCGTTTAACAGTGTTTTATAACACGGTTTTAAACCTAATGCCGTTGACCGTCCGTGATGGTTGACTTTAGCGCAAACGTAATGCCGGCAACCCTCCCGGAGGGTTCCCTTCCAATATGTATGGCAGGCATGGCATATGAGTTCTATGAAAAGTGGGTGGAGTCGAAAATGTTTATGTACTTATTTGCCATCATTGCGTGTTTGTATGAAGTATTATCTCTGTCGGGTTACCATCTCCGGTCGCAGATAGTCATTTATCAATCAAAAACTTTTAAGGCGCAGGGTTCCGAAAACGGTTTTTTTTAAAGCAGTGTATCTCTTAAACCGTAAATAATTTTGACCAAAAAAAAAAGAATTATATTTACAAGTCTTATTTTAATACAGTGATGGAATTAAATATACATTAATGCTTCAAAACAATCTTCAAACACACCTCTTAATTGTCTTTAAAAGCAGTTTATACCTTCACTAACAATTATAATTATAATTAAAAATATACCATAAAATGTCTAATGTCAACCTACATTCAGTGATGGATTATGATGAGTAATGTGAGCAATATGATGAAAAAAACAACGAAAAACATTGAAAAAGTACAAAAGTGTGGTTATTTTCTTTACTCTTTACACGTAAAGAAAAAGACAGAGACAAAGGCAAATCGGAACCCTGCGCCTTAAAGGAAATGCATAAAGTTGTTGATCTATAAAAAGTTATGTTTACATAATAACTTGACTTACAAGGCACTGGCGAAATGTGGATGTACTATAGTTACACCTCTGCCCAACCCTGTGGGGATTACAGGCGCGATGTTATGATGTTTATTGACTTACCGAATGTCATTGCAAGGCTTGTCCTTCCAATGAGGTAGATGGTCCAATCCATTGATCCTGTCCATGTAGCCAAATCTGTCCATTTGGTTTTGTCCAGTGTACATTGTTGATACTTCGTCGAGTGTGCCGTTTCTCTGCGAAAGAAATAGATTTATAAATTAAAAAAAAAAAAACCGGCCAAGTTCGTGTCGGAGCTCGCACAATGAAGGGTTTTGTAGTTGGAATTAATTTATCGTAAGAACAAACTTAACTTTGTAAATGAAAAACATGTTCTCCCATACGGAATATATGGGAGAACATGTTTTTGCAACCGCAAATTTAAGTTGGTCGATTATTACTCGTAAACTTGTAAAGCCCACTTAAGAGCGGGGCGACGCATGAATTGTCCATACAAACGTAATACCCAAATCATTTACAATTTGAGCATATTTCTACCATATTATATTGATATTCGGATTTAGACAGTATTTATCTAGGCTTGTACGTCTTTTTTTTTTTCAAAAACCTTACCTAAAAAGAAGTTTAAGTGAATTGAATTTCGCAAATTTTTACTGCGTAAATGACATGTTTTCATACTGTTTTTTCTGTATTATAAACAACAATATTTGTTATATTGTTTCAGCATAGGCATAGCTTATATTGTCAAATTACAAATTATCGAAAAAAAAAAGGAAAAACATGAAGTTTTCATTCATCATTTTGGGTATTACGGAATACATCCAAATTTATCATACATTTTCAATGGCTAGTAGTGCTATCGCGTCAAGCGATTGTCAATGTGTGCATGGGTGGTCGTTGTGCTCACGGTAGCCGTGTGTGCTCACACTAACGCAACGTACTTGAACACGCGCCGGGCGCCGGGGGTTGGGTGGGGTTCGTTCAGGATATTTCATCAGGTGTTTGTTGTTGTTGTCAGTGTTAGACAATTACTTTACACTGCTGTGCGTGCGTACTTATTTGTTTGCTAAATTGTAATATTTCTGACACTATTGACCTATGCTATGAACTTGGATTTTGATTTGCCTTTTGATTTGGTATCGAGTAACTTACATTTTACGACCTTTGTTTTGTTTACGGACCTGGAATATTATTTAGGTTCGATTTTGATTTGGTTGAAGACATGGACTCTGAACGTTGGGATGTATCTCACAGTAAGTATTACTCAATGATATTATAACTTTATAAATTACGAGTACCTATCTACTATTTTTTAGCTACTAATTGTTAAAATTATTTTAAACCCAGCCCAAGAAAACAAAGACGTTGTTTTCTTGGCCCGAGTTTTATACTAGTAGGTACCATCGAAGAAGTTCATATCTATACATCATAAGGACTATTTTGGCTTGCAGCGCTCGGCCGCTATACAACCGGGGCGGGAATAGATGTAGTCGTTGTGTTCACGGGATTTTGTTTTCAAACTGCTTAGATATGAAGTTTTTCGATAGTACCTAAGTACCTATATTTTTTATAAATGAGTATTTACCTACCTATATTTAGATAACATTTAGATCTAAATTGAAGTGTGTTTACATCTGTATACCTACGGACAAACGAGTAGATATCCGTAATCCGTTTCATTACTAATATTATTCGATAAGTACCTACCTACTTATGTGTCTAAAGAGTGTCAGCTGTGGCCTCAGTGAGTATTTTGTAGTTTGTACGTTATACAATTGACATAAAGTTCATTATACTTTGACCCAATTTCGTGACAAAAACTCGCTTTTATTCCGTTCCGTGGCAATTTTTGAGCCTTAGCGTGAGTATTGGCCGAGCCGGTATAAGCTAGTTACTCTACGTACCTACGCGACGAAGCCGCCACGTGATGGTTATAGTAGTGTACCTCTACCTACGTATCATAGCGCACTTGTATGAAGCTTTGTCATGTCACTGTTCCGATTCTTTACTTTTGTGACAGAGCGGGCGTAATTATAATTATCTCAAGGACACTACTGAGAACATTGCTCGCTCTAGGGCCTTTGCTGATTTGTTGGCGCAGCAGCTGTGTGACATCAGCATGTTCGGATGCCGAAAATATACCGCGTCGCCTGCACTTACGCACATGTCGGTAAAAAATTATGCAGCGCCGCTTAGCCGTCGCGAAATAATGTCGTCTTCTAGTTCGAGTGATGAAGATACTTTAGCTTGTTATACTTGTGACTCGGCAGAATGCAACGGCACAAGTAGCTCTGCATAACTTTTTACCGACATGTACCTACTACGTAAGTGCAGGCGACGCGGTATGTTTTCGGTATCCCAGCATGCTAATATCGCACCGCTGCTGCACCGACAAATCAGAAAAGGCCACTTGTACTGTGATGTTTATCCAGCGTACTCGGGGTAGGGTGACCATACAACCGGATTTTTATGGACAAGTGCGGCTTTATGGCCTCGGTCCGGTTTTTGCTCGGAATTTTTTATGAAATTCCTATTACATAAAACATTGATTAAACTACAATGAAAAGTTCAAAGTCGTTCTAGTTTATTTAATAATTATGCGATTTTTATCTGGACTTTGGTGTCCGTTACCTTGGGGTGGCAGCTCCAACAATAACTTGATAACTAACTGGCTAATATTTTTAAAACGACAGGAGCTATTCGTATACAGCTCGTGTCGACAAGAAGAACTGGTAAATCAACTTCATTATAAACTGCATAAATATTTACAGAGCCACGGCGATCAACTAAAACACGCTTATGGCCATCAGTTCGCAGACGGAAATACGTAACCAAAAATAAAGAAAATAAGCGATCTTTGAGGTGAGTAATCGAGCGTAGTCAAAACTGATTGTGAATTTTAGAGTAGGTACCTATATAAAAATACCTCATAATTATTTACACTTTATTATCACGTAGGTACTGAATTAAAATAAATATAAAATATTTTTGTGAACATGATATCACACCATACATGTTACTTACTCTAAGTTTAGAGATTGGCCGTGGTGACAGAAATCGGTCAGGAGGACATTTTTTATTTTGCTGTCCGATTCTATGAAATAACGCAATGCATTAATTTTGTTGCATTGCGTTAAATTACGTTTTTGAACAGATAAAAAATCTGCTCAAAATATTTGCGTTTTTGAGCAGATTTTTTTTTCGAACTTATGAAGCAATAGATTAGCAATTTGTTTTAAAACGATTCAAATTCCGATTGATCGTGTATTACCAAATTAGGGTAAAATATAGGCAAGATCTAAGATGGCGAATTGTAACTAGGAAACGGATTTGTATTTATCAAGGAATGACGCCAAAAGGACTGGCATATGAAAAAATTGAAAAAGACAACGTATTCTGGAATTCTATAGTCATAAAATTAGAAGAATTTTATTTCAAATGTATATTGCCTGAATTAATAGATCCCCGTTTGCCTAGAAATCTGCCTATCAGAGACAGAATTTAGTGTGTTTATTTATTTCACAACGCAGTACATTATGTTGTGAATGTGAGAACTATGTGGGTTTTTTTTTATTTAGAGTCTGCAGATAACCTATGGTAACAAGCAAATCTTATAAATCAGCGTATTTAGTGTGTATCGTGCACACTATGTATTCTGATTATCATAATTGTATTTTTTGTAATTGGAACGAGGTCGCTAATATTATGGTCACCCTACACGAATTTATTACGTTTAGACTCATACATATAACTAAATAAATGGTAATTCAAAATCCTTGTTTTTTATTATTCTGAGCTGGGAACGCTGTTATTTATCTGAATTTACGGACATTGCGTAAACCTAATTGGAATATTTGTGTTTTACTAATAGGTACTTTGCATAACACTTTTATTATTTGACTTGTATTCATTATTTAGTAATAACAATATTTGAAGTTCAGTAAAAAGGAATAGGTACTTACTGAAATAAGACAAAAAAGCCTTAGTTTTTTTTAAATATGAGACAACCCTGAAGGAAATAAATAAAAATAAACAGATTAAAATAAATAAAGACAATAATAATAAATATCCCAATAATTTATATTTACGTGACGTGTGTGACAACTCTAGCACCATTTGTCGGGATTTGCCCCCAAGGCCACGCTCGATACGTATAACGTGTAAAATATGACGTATCTACTAGATAGGTTTGCTCTACAAATCCTAGATCTCGAGATTAGTCGAGATATCCCCATTATGTTGAGATATCGGCATGGTAAAGAAATTTCCAAAAAACCCATTACTAGTCTGTACATTCACTAACGATTCCCCAAAGAAGTCAACAAAAATAAAACAAATAATGAACATACCTACTTACTAATAATAAATATAAACGCTGTCGACTCGTTATGAATGAACGGCAAGTACTGCTAATAAAAGCTATAGTATCTATCCACTCACACAAACACACACGGCTACGCAGCGTGTCCGCCCCGCCTTCTTTTGTCAAACAGAGATAGCAATATTCCTAACGAAGTTTGCGCGCATCTCGAATTCCAGTTTCGAGCCGAGCTCCCCGTCCCCTTAAGTGTGATAGTTTTCCTTTAAACTTCGTTATATATAAGTACTAATGCCGTGACATTTGAATTTCTAACTACAACCGTTTAGTTGGTAGAGGGGGGACACACTTGACTCTAAGGAAAATTGGTACTTTAAAGCTTGATAAGTCACGAACGGTTTACTTAATCAAAAAACGGTCTTCGCAAACGCCTGATATTTAAAAGACCTATCCAACGATATCCCACACTATGGGAAAGACGAAAAAAAAATATCATCCCCACTTTACATGTAGGGGAGGTACCCTAAATAATTGTTTTTTTCAAAATTTTATTTTACCACTTTTTCGGCGTCATTAACTTGTATACTCATGCTAAATTACAACTTTCTAGTACCAATAGTGTTTGAGCTAAACCGCGGACAGACAGACAGACGGACATGGCGAAACTATAAGGGTTCCTTGTTGACTACGGAACCCTAAAAATAGCATTAAAATATAAACATAATCAGCCATAATGCTTCCTCTGCTGGGAAGAGGCCTCCACTATGTGATGCTGGGGCCGAGAATTTGATAGCGGCACTTACATTGGCGTTTGACGATAAGCGATAAGGCCGCATTTCTATCGCGGCGATTTTTTTTGGCGTATTGTATTTTCGACGCTCTGCTTAGCGCCGAGAGTTGAATATCTAACAGTGTGTTTTCTTGACGTGTTGCGATACGCGCTGGATGCGCTCTGTTGGATTCTCAGTGCTCGGCTCAATAACGTGAGTTGAAAATCCAGTGTACGAAAAAAAATCACCGCGATAAAAATACGCCCGTGCGAACCTAGGCTAAGTCGGGAGGCGGCAAATGAGCAATCAGTTCAAGTGTGGCCACTCAATTCATCGGAATAATTACTGCGTTGTTTATGGCGACGATGGGCATTGACGTTGACCGTTAGTGCGACTCCAACATGAGAGGGAGTGGGGTGGTTGCTCTTATCCATCACGTGGGCCCAATGCGAATGAATGTCACAAGTGTCAGAATGTTTGGTTCTAGGACAGTTTCCTCGCAATAGCATAATTATCTATCTATGTGCAATTTACATGTTACACTTTTCATACAATTATGATTTGAATTTACGAATCATTTATGTTAATAGCTAGTTTGCTAAGGTATTATTTTCTCTTCCAAGATTGGATTAGTAAAAGCTTTTCTAGCGTTTCACCAAGTATTCTGTAGCTATTGGATTCGATTCCACATCAAGACGTTTCAAACTACATCTCATTTGTGGAAATTGGTTCAATACTTTATGCTGTACGAGTACAGAAAACTATCTCACATTCCTACATAGCCTACCTCCTATCATTAAGTATACTTTTTTGTAAAAATACTATATGTCGGAATTATTGAGTTGACTAATCAAGACGCCAGCGCCACCTAGCGGCGCTCGCCAGAGTCTACAACATAACGCTCGGACCAGCCGGAGCTAAGCAAGAGTTCGTCGGTGGCAGTCAAACAGTGAACTAGTTTAGAAACTGTTTCGCATTCCAGTGTGTTAATTACGATTGTGATTAATTTGATCTGAACGGCAAACGGTTTTTCTATTGCACAGTAACAAACACTACCCACAGTACGCCCACAGTAGTTAAAATATGCCTGATAATAACGAAAGATACAAATACCCTTTCTGTTATAGTTATTATTGAACTTATAAATTTATAAAGACAATACTTACAGCTAGCAGTAATCCCATCTGGCTGTTAGGTCTCTTTCCTTTGGGGTAGAAATAGTGAGCCAGTGTCACTAATGGGTCGTTGTATCTGAAAATAATATGATAGGGTTAATATTATTAGAAGTAACCGCCTCTGTGGTTTGATTCCTAGTGCGGGCAAAATTTTCTGCTCCGTTCGGTCGGTGGTAGGGCTTGTTCAAGTCCGCCTGGCTAGCTACCACCATCTTATCTAAGTCTGTCGCCATAACAACACCGTTAACTTCATTGTTGTGTTTCGGCAGTTAGAGGTAAGATAACCAGTTCCTCTGTGGTTGAGGATTCCGGGTCAAGCTCGCTTCCACCTTCGGGTTTATCATCACTTACCAACAGGTGAGATGCAGGCCAAGAAATGTGCGGATAAAAAAAAGTCCCGACGTCACTACAGTCGAATACTAGGTCGCGTACCTATTCGGCACGTAAATGTACTTCGACGCAATCTCTCGGTTGCTTTGTCACACTCAGACACACCATGTTGTAAATTACATGTTGTAATTCCGTAGATCCGACCGATTTCACGTCCATGTCACGCCGAAATTACGCCGCATTATTTCCGTCTCATGTGTTTCTGGCAACTTAAATTTCTTCCGTCACGTAATTTCGGCACGTGTGTCAAGTTATAGCATTGACTACCTCATTGGTCTAGTGGTCGCAAGCGCATCTCCAGAGGCCGTAGTGTGAGTTAATTTTAACCATCTCGACTTTACACATCGACCGCGTTCGGCGCTCCGATTAGCCCTTCACTGGTGAAGGCCGGCGGGCTGCCAATCGGAGCGCCGAACGCGGTCGATGGGAAAAGTCGAGATGGTTAAAAGAAACTCACACTACGGCCTCTGAGCTTGGAGTGTTAGGTTTGATTCCCAGGACGGATGAAGTATAATTGGGTTGGAAATCGGCACAAATCCAGACACACAGCTTCTACAGCAGAATCTTTGTGTTAGGATTTGCAGGGAACGAAGCCGTAGGTAAAGGCAAGTATTTAAATACAAATGACTCACCCAAACACGAGTTCTTCAGCAGTCACATGAACGAAGGGTTTCGCTCGATCTCGGTACGTGATCGCCAGGCCGGAGACCAGCAGGTTGAACACCCAGCTCGCCAGGTTCGGGGAGAATGAGGTCACGGTCTAAAATTATAGAAATAAAATCATATCAAATTTTAAGAAGATTTCCGATATTCATAGTTTAAATACCAGGAATAAACACAACCTTGCTGTACATCGCACTCGTCTCCACAGAGTAGGCAACTCGTTCATGGGTCAATGTATACGCTTTTACAACAAACTTCCCATCGACATTCGAAACTTACTTGTTTTTTTTTTCTCTAATTAATTTTTTCACTGTCGGTTGGTTTTAATGATGGTCTGGCAGTTTGAGTAGTTTATGCGGTCTAACCAAATGTCCTTTCTTTGGTATTGTTCGTCGAGTTGAGCTCCTTAAGTTCTGAGTTGAGCTCCAAGATTACTGACAAATGCTTGCACTGACAGGACAGGTCCACTCAAATCTGTGTGGTTCTTTTCTCAAAAGACCATTTCAGACTAATCTACATGGTCCTCATATGGCCTGACCAAGATTATGTCTGGACTTTAAAAGAGACTGTGACCTCTGAGTTTGTTTCGGCCTTTCTTCTCAGAGTAGTCAGATAGGAAACGCCGAACTCATCTAGCTAATTTTTTTTTTTTTTAAGATGACGTGTAAAAGTGATTCCAGTATCCTATTTACAGAATAAACAATTTCATTTTAAAAGATAAATAGTAATACAAGCATCATCTGCTTAGTCCTTTCCGAATTGTTTGTGGGTGTTCCCAATGTTTTGGGGTTGGCTTCCAACATGATGCTGCAGAATACCAGTATTTTATATGGAGTGACTACGTTTACATCCCCGGCACTCCCATCTAACTAAATCATCTGTATTCTGCTTTCATTTGAATTGAATTGACACACAAAAAACACACATTGAATTCAAAGCCAATTTCAGGAAATGCAAGAATATTATAACCAACTTTTACTCTGGGACCAACTTTTAAACATCGACACAAAATTGTCTGATGTTTTATACAGAGTGCAATCAAAATGTACGAAACTATGCTTATTAGGGTTCCGTAATAAACAAGGAACCCTTATAGTTTCGCCATATCTGTCTGTCTGTCTGTCCGCGGCTTAGCTCGGAGACTCTTTGTACTAGAAAGCTTTAATTTGGCATGGGTATACATATAAACCTTATATATTTTTTTTTATACAAAAAATAAAATGTGAAAACATTTTAAAATAGTAACGGTGAAGTTTCTTGCCCATTCTTCTCCATACGAAAACTACCTTTTGGAAGGGGCGACTAGAATCTTTTTTTTTTTTTTTTTTGTAAATTTTGACGTTCAAAAGTGCCTTTTTTGTGCTTAATAGGCTTTACAAGTAAACGAGTAATAAGCGACCAACTTACATTTGCGGTTGCAAAACCATGTTCTCCCATAGGTACATTCCGTATGGGAGAACAAGTTTTTCAACTACAAAGTTAAGTTAGTTCTTGCGATAAATTCATCCCGAACGGAACCCTTGATTGTGCGTGGCACGCACGTCCGTTGGCCGGCTTTTTATTTTGTTCAGCCGGCAAAACTCAATTTGCATTTTTTTGTTGTTGTTTCTAAACATATCTAATTATAACTATTATTAATCTTTATCTACTTACCAGTAAAGGAATATTGGGCACAACGAGTTTCTGATTCTTATCGACAGACATCTCAGGAACGAAGCGCAGTATCTTGTTGTGTTGGTAGGTCACCGTGTCGTTGTCGTGGAACCGTATATTCACCTTCTCCATGTCTTCTCTGAAACAGAAGGGGGTGGTTTAGTTCAAAGGTACATAACAGGAATGGCAGTGACAAAGACAAACGTTAGTTGTTAAAAAAATGGCGTCTTCTGACTGACATGTGACAAATAGTTTTTCTCATGTTGTTTTTAGGGTTCCGTACAATCCGTACCCAAAGGGTGAAACGAGACCCTATTACTAAGACTCCGCTGTCCGTCTGTCTGTCCGTCTGTCACCAGGCTGTATCTCATGAACCGTGATAATTAGACAGTTGAAAATTTTCACAGATGATGTATTTCTGTTGCCGCTATATCAAAAAATACTAAAAATAGAATAAAATTAATTAAGGGGGCTCCCAATGCTCCCATACAACAGTTATGACTTTTTTGCCGTTTTTATTGATGCCCTTCGTGCGCGAGTCCGACTCGCACTTGGCCGGTTTTTATTAATGTTAATTATTTTGTTTAAGGCGCAGCATTCTGAAAACGGGTTTTTTTAAAGCAGTGTATCTCTTAAAGTGTAAATAATTTTGACCAAAAAAAAAGAATGATATTTTCAAGTCTTATTTTAATACAGTGATGGAACTCAAATCATAATTGAACATACATGAATGCTTCAAAATAATCTTCAACCACACCTCTTAATTGTCTTTAAAAGCAGTTTATACCTTCACTAACAATTATAATTATAGTTAAAAATATACCATAAAATGTCTAATGTCAACCTGCATTCAGTGATGGATTATGGTGAGTAATATGAGCAATATGATTAAAAAAAAACAACGAAAAACATTGAAAAAGTACAAAAGTTTGGTTATTTTCTTTACTCTTCACACGTAAAGAAAAAGATAGAGACAAAGGCAAATGGTCGGTAGGCCCTTAACATACTATTGTATGCTATCAAATTCTACTTGGTACTTAATAGACAGATCATGTGATCATGTGATCGTGTGATGTGTGTGTGTGTGTGTGTGTGAGATCATGTGTCGTTGGGGAGTTTGGTGAGTGTTCTTTGTTTACCGACTTCAAAATGAAACGTTACAAAATCAAAAATAACTTTAATTATGGAAGTCAGTGTCTTTGGTTTCCTATTCTTGGTTTTATTCCGCCGACTTCTAAAATAAAAGTTACATTTTACTGTTGTCTTTGTTTTGGAAGACGCTTTTTTATTTATTTTTTTACTAAACGTTTTTCTACCCAGTTAAACACTAGAAAGTGGTTAAGGGGGATGCGCTAGGCTAGCCCGCGAAAATCAAATTTTCTTTCGTTTTTTGCAATTTCCTGGTCAGTGTCAGATTGTATGTTGATCTAAATATGATTCGCGGCCGTAACAAATATGGCTTTTCAGAATTATATTCATTACAATCGGAAATACAACTCCATAAGTTAGCATAATCCTCAAACGTCATGATTTCATGAACTACTCATTCAATAAGATTACATGATCTTAGTTTTTCTGGTTGGGAAATCATCAATTAACTTCTCCCGCTCTGTCAGAGTCTTACTGGCTAAAACACACCCGTGTTCCTTCAGTTGCCTGTACGTTGTCAGGGGCCACGGTTTTTCTTTCGGACTTTCTCGCAACCCCGGCAAACTTAGAGAGTTCTATTGATGATTTTAATGATTATAATTCTATGAATAAACATTTGATACGGCCGCGAATCATATTTATATATATAAATACCTGAACAACAACCAACCTTATAATGACCTGAAAATTGTAAAAAACGTAAGAAAATTTGAATTTCGCGGGCTACCCTGACGCTTTCGCCTTAAGTGCAGGCGTTTTGAGAGTTATCATAAGTAATAGTTCATTATAATTTGACGTTCAAAAGTACAGATTCTCAGCATAGTTTGAATAAACGATTCGGAAAAACTTTAGTTTCGAAATCCCTTCTCTAGACGTTTACAGGAAGGTTCAGTATTTCAGAGGTCTAATAAATCCCTAAATAATAGTGCACTGTTGGATTTTCAACGCTAGGATCAGCGCTGAGAGTTGAAAATACAACAGTGTACTTTTATGTAGGGATTCATTTAAGTATCACTTAGTGAACGTGAAAATGGGCATTAGTGTAATAAGGCTTTAACATAATGCTACATTAATTGGTGGACCTGGACAAAGGAATCAGCCATTGGTAAATAGGGGAAAAAAATTAATAAAACTATTTAGTCCATCAGCTACCTAATAAAAAAAATTTAGACATGTATGTTTTTGCTATAACATATTAATAAAAAATGGTTTAGATAAAACGCATTAAAGTTGGGGAGTCGGGGCTTCCACTCCACTCCAGTATAAAATCTACCGGTTAATGACGTCATGCCACATTTTAACGTATTGCCTACTCAATGTATTGCCGTAATCTTTTGATTACGTAAAAAAAGAAAAAATACGTGTCCAATATTTTTTAATAATCTACCTGACGGACAAAGAAATTTTTTAGTTAAAATCCCTATTAGCACACATAAATCTGCCACAGTAATTTATTTACAAAAAACATTTCCGCCCCATCTTTTGTTTCAATACAAAGGTACAATACATTTTCTGCGAAAAAATTACAAGCAAATTGTATTTAATCTCGGAATAATCGTTGGTGACCCCAACTAACCTTAGTTGTTTGAATTCAAGGCATTTTAAGATAACATCGACCATTTTAAGTACTGTTTCCTAGTTGCAATTAGTCTCGCGACTTCGTCCACGTGGATTTAGGTTTTTTTCATAGAAAATTCCCTCCGAAGGTGACCGCAAGACGCAACGTCATCCAATCCCAATGACAGACCGCACTCACCTGTGCCTAGACCTTCGGGGTATACATATAGGTGAATGTTTTATAAAAAAAATATCTTCATTTAACCTTTTTCCTCTAGAGCGGGGGCTTGGTCTTACTGGGCTGATCTTTGCGTTATGCTCGTGAACGGGTGCTGCTTGTGGTGACTGGTCGTCTTGCTGACCATGGTTTTGTTATTGTTATTAGTAATTAACTGTTTATTTATTTTACCTGGATCGATGGTCCTAGTTTATCATTTATAAAGTAACTTCCAATTACAGCTATATGTAAGCGGGCACGCCCTTTATGACTGGAGGCTTTTATTTAGATATTGTTTACGTTTAGTCTTTATCTTTTTCTAGATTTGGAGCTACTTATTGGACTTCATGTCCCGACTTGATTATTATCTACACATGATTTGACTTGATGCTATTTTAACATGTGTAGATGTATTTGCTAACAATAATCAACTTAATATCTAGGGTGCTTCCTTATCATATTGTTTACGTTTTTATTTTTATTTCTGCTTGAGTACAGTTCTCGATATTTTTGGTTGGCATATTGGCGTGTGCTAGCTGTCATGTGGCTATTAATTTATAATTTAAATTATGTTTAGTGTTGCATAATGTAAATAATTTTTCATACTATTATATAGAATCTTTTTTCTTTTCTTTGAACAGACAGCAGTGCTGCTGGGGAGTTTGTTGCGCCACTTCCCAGCTAAAGAAATAGGAAGTGGTGAAGGGTGGGCGTTTTGGGGGACTGTCTTATGTAATTTTGACGTAAGAAAAGTGCTGATTCTCAGCCTAGTTTGAATAAATGACTTTTCAATTTTGAATAAAACAAGAGAATTCCATTAGATGATACAACATTTCGTGTATTTCTTGTTGTTGTAATGATTCACCTGATATTACCGAACTTTACGATGTTGGCCGAATGACGCGCGGCACTTCACGAACTTCTAAAGTTCTGCTCGGCCGAACCTTCGGCTGGTTTTATGGACGAAAATGAAAACGAAGCTTCGGTCGGTCACTATTTATTATGTTTGTATGAATATGCTGTTGTACGGATATAAATTGGTTTATTATGACAAAACCGTTACTGTCAAGTCACTTATTGGTTATGATTCATAACAAAGAAGATTTAAGTAAATATATACAAATCTTGAATTGGCATAATATTTGTTTTACAATGCTTGAGCGAGTATTCTTTGAATTAAGCAAATAAACCAGAGAATAAAATGCAATGTTTGTGCTCTCCAAAATCATGTGATTCATTACTTTTCCATTGAATGACTTTTGAGAACAAATCTGACATAAAGAGATGTATTGATGATTCTAATGATTATAA
Source organism: Xanthia togata (assembly GCA_963853775.1). Classification (NCBI taxonomy): domain Eukaryota; kingdom Metazoa; phylum Arthropoda; class Insecta; order Lepidoptera; family Noctuidae; genus Xanthia; species Xanthia togata. The sequence goes on along the minus strand of OY970817.1, from coordinate 2,601,191 downwards.
TTCTGTAAAAAATACATACCTGATACAGTCGCAAATCATATTTTGATCAAGATACAATCTGACAAAAACCTGCAAATTGCAAAAAACACAGGCAGTAGGGCTCTTCGTTAAGGAACTCGCCGTCCGAGGAAGTACTACCACCATATCTATTTCTGCCAGCAGGCTGGCATGCTTTCCACCAGAGATATGCTATGCTATACGTTGCTATGATATCCACCAATCATATTTATTGGTCCACATAGCATAGAACTGCTGGAAACGGGTTCAACTAAGCTAGGATTATTTTGGCGGGTTTACATCCGTAGGACGTCCTCGTAACATAAGGTCCAGTTGAAAACCAGCGTCAGACACTAGGTGTCTGGCATTTATACTGAACTGGGCCTATTTGGCGCAGCCGTGAGGCAAACTATTCCTAGTTATTTTTTCAGATTTGTATAATATAATTTTTTTTATCATTAATTTTATATTCTGTGATTACTTGAACTCACACACTGACTTATTATTAATATTACTTGTTAAAATGTTAGGAATATCGTATAATTTTACAATGTTTGTAAATATGTGAGCACCATGCATCTATCACATAATTAATTTATCAGTCATTCCTTCATTTTTCGTACTTTCCACCTATCGTGGTATAGTAATCTTATTCTAGGTGCATTGTATTCACATATACATACGCTGTAGGCTTAGTGGACTGTATATTTGCTGACCATAATTATTTTGTTAAGTACTTGTTGAAAGACCTACACTGTCCTCCCATACCTAATAACACTGTTATTTGAAAATATTGTAAAAATCAATTATTTTTAAAAGAGTAACCGTGGAGTTTCTTGCCGGCTCTTCTCCATAGGAAACGACCCATTGGAACCGTGCACCTAGCTTCTGACGTTTCATAAGTGCCCATGTAGGTTTATGTGAAATAAAATATTTTGAATTTTGAATGAATATAATGATATAATTAGTGTATACAAGATATTATGAAAACATTTAAAAAGAGTAACGGTGGAGTTTCTTGCCCATTCTTCTCTATACGAAAACTACCTTTTGGAAGGGGCGACTAGAAACAATTAATTATTTTTTTGTAAATGTTGACGTTCAAAAGTGCCTTCTTTGTGCCAAATTGAAATAAATTATTTGACTTTGACTTTCTTTCTGTTTTTTGTTTTGTTTTTGTGTGAATATTGTGTGCCTTAACCTGAGTCAAATAAATTTATTTTCTTTATTTCTATGGATGCGAGTGTGGTGTAATCATGTGCAGGGCAGAGTGCCTTCCTTTTCAAAACTCGAGCTGCGCATCTTCCTTACACAACTACCTCGCGGCGACGCATCTTCATTGCACATCTACTCGCTCCGCTACACAGATTAGCATTAGTGGAAACGGTCACATGGTTTCGTAGCTTAGCTTTCACAACCTTGCAGCATAGTTGCATAGCACATCTCTGGTGGCAATTAGCCTCAAGCAGATACATAAGAGACAAGAGATAAGAGAGATCATGAGATTTCGTAGTTAGTTTTAATTGAAATTCCATTATGGATAAAGAAATAATAATATTTATTTGGAAACAGTTCGTGAAACACATAATAACAAAATAAAAAGTGAAAATAATCATAGGTAAAGCAATAATAGTGTGTGCCTCACGGCTGCGCCAAAAAGGTTCATTTCAGCATTAATGTCCGACAAATGCTGTCTGACGCTGGTTTAAGTTTCAACATAGCTAATACATAAAAAAAAAATATACATCTAAATAAATAAATCAACTACTTATGTTCTATTTAAATAAGTGTTTCTAATTTATGTTATTTCCACTTAAACAAACTTCGGCTTTATACAAGTGTAAATATACAAGTGTAAATATAAGTGTAAATTGATTTTAGACTGACAATTAGGTACCTACTGTTGAAAAAATTAATGAAGTTGTTGCGCAAACTGAACCTTATGCGTAGGTCTAAACCTTTAATAACTTTTCACAGATCACCAGGGATCACCAATTAGTTGTAACTCGCCCCGACTGCGCATGGGTAGTTCTGCTACCAGGTTTTGTTATGGTAGCGGGTTGTTTCATTGGTGGTATATTTTTTTTTAAATACTAGAAACCGAGCATATTTATCTAAAAAAATAAATCTTTTTCTGTCGTAGTGTCGTATCACCGTGTTGCGTAGCGTCGAGCATGTGAGATACATTAAAATGCAATTACTGATGTTCATCCTACTTTACATCGTCATATTTCAGCCATATTACACAAAACCTTAATGAATTACACACCAAAACCTTCCCTACAAATCACTCCGTCTATTTGTGTGAACCGTATGAAAATCCGTTCAGTAGTTTCTGAGATTATCGCGTTCAGACAGACAGACGCGGTGGAGACTTTGTTTTATAGTTTGTAGTGATATGGCTGTCGTAGTCCGTTTGGTAACAACAAATAGATAATTACTAGAAACCAATGTATGATTTGTGAGAGATTTATATTTAATTCATTAAAAAAAAATGTCTGATCTGTAACAACCAATGAAATTCGACTATGGCTAATAATGATCGTAAATTAATATTTAATTCAAACCTAATATTTTGCATGCCGTAAGGTAAAATGTATCACACACTGACTGGTGGACACTTAATAAATATTCCAACTTATACGAGTATGTATACCTACATTATCAGCAAATAAATGATTTCTTTCTTTCTTTCTTTCCAATATTAAAACGAAAAAACTTTTTCACAAAACAAAAAAACTACAAAGCAAAAAATAACTTTGATTTCAGAAGTCGGTTGTCTTTGGTTTTTTATTTTATTTTTTTTGCCACTGACTTCCGAAAACAAAGTTATTTTTCACTTTGTAGTGTTTTTTTTTTGGAAGTCGGTTTTATTTTTTGTGAAAAAGTTTTTATTTTTCACTTTTTAGTTGTGGTACCTACACAAAACCCCCACAAGAATTTGAATACCACTACCTGCTATGTAAATTACAGTGACAGGAACTATTAGAACATCGTCCACATATACTAGGTTGGAAAAATACGTATTATTGAAGCTAACTCAAAAACCCCTCATCAGATCTTGACCAAATTTATATGGGACCATTTCTGAAGTATGCCCTACCAAACAAAAAAGAATCATCAAAATCAATTCATAATTGGCGGAGTAATCGCGTAACAAACATACTCCCTTTTGAAGTCCTCCTTTTTGAAGTCGGTTGAAAAGAAATCTGAATTTCTATATGAATATTCTTCTTTTTAGCGACATCTGAATGGACTTGGCCAATCACTAGCGTCCATCAGTTGCTGGGAGCCTACTCCCTAAGAAGTTACGGGCGCTTCGTACTCCGTCGCACTTACGGTATGTCCGTAAGTGAGACGGAGAACGAATCGCCCGTAACTTCGGCTGAAGCTACGAATTTCGCTTAGGGAGCAGGCTCATTGTAACGTGTAGCTGACAGGACACACGGGGCAACATTTAAAAAAAATTAAGTAATAAACAAATAGGTATTATGTAATGAACAAAAATAGCAAAGAAGGTCATGTGGGCATAATCAGCCTATAATGTGCCCACTGCTGGGACTCAGGCCTCCTCACTTCGAAAGGGAGTGGGCCGTAATCCACCACGCGGGCCCAGTGCGGGTTGGTGGATGTCACATGTCTTCGAATTTTTGGTTCTAGGACATGCCAGTTTCCTTTTAAAATCTTCTACATTTATTTTATTAACGGTTAGTTATAGAGACTGCATTACTTGAGATATGTGCGGAGCGCGGTCCGCCATTTAATCTTCTTCTTTTCATGTGGTTAGTGACTAACCTGATGTCAGAGTTTTAAAGCCGCGCATGGGCCTCTGACCTGGCTTCACATGCTGTCGAGAAATATCTCTCAGGCATGCCGGTTTCCTCACGATGTTTTCCTTCACCGTTTTTGAAGCAAGTGATAATTATACAATACGCACATGAATCCGAAAAGTCTGAGGTGCGTGCTTTGGGATCGAACTCGAGACCTGTAACTTGGGAGTCCACACCATGGACCATGGCACTTGGCCATTTGGTGACTCCTGCACTATACCAATGTAGCGGTTACACCGCCACATACTAACTACTCATCAAAGACATGACGTCACACAAATCCTGCATCGCGCAATTAGAGTTTACCGCGCGAACGACATAGATAAGACTATCCGACATCAACAGTCGGGTAGTCGGCCCGCCAGACATAACACCCGTCTGGTTGGAGGATCCTCCCTTTTCTATGGTGGATGAGTGAACTTTACACCCTGTTCCTCATGCCCCTAAACCAACGAGAATGTAAAGAGAAAAAGAAACTAAATACATTTATGGTATGTAAGATCATTATCTTCCGAGTCTTTTCCGAACTATGTTGGGGTCAGCTTCCAGTCTAACCGGATGCAGCTGAATGTCAGTATTGTACATGGAGCGACTGCCTATCTGACCTCCACAACCCAGTAACTAGGTAACATACCAACGTAGTTACCTGTATAGCAAATACAGATTCATAGTACCATTGTTACTTTTTATGCACACTACCGGATAATGTCGTCATTGCGTTGACAAATCGTGTGTCAATATTTATCGAGCAATTTTCTCCAAAACCAAGTTATGTAACCAGTTGCACGCTGGTATACGTCGCGTTTTTTATTTTTTCAAGAAAGAGATTGAGCTAAATACTATAATAATAACGGCCACTCGAGTCAATCGAAGGTTAATCTACTCTAGCCGCGGTCGGTTCATGGATGGGTGACCATCCATTACATATCGAGCCCCTCCGTGCCTCGCAAAGCATGTTAAACTCAAACTCAAAGCATTTATTTCAATTAAACCATTTACAGGCACTTTTGAATTGTCAAGGGGTCAGTCAGTCAGAAATATGAAGCTAGTTGCCCGTTCCAAAGCGTAGGTTCCTATGGAGAAGAACGGGCAAGAAACTCCACGGACACTCTTTTAAATCATAATATTGTTACAAAATATTGGTTACATCATTCATATTGAAATTATACATGTGAGAACTATGTAGAAAGATGTTCACGTAAAAAGCGTCCGTAATATAAATATAAAAACAATTCAAAAATTAAAGTAAGCCGAGGCAGATAAGAGATGACCAGTCCCTACAGACGGCGCCCGTTCACAAACATGACGCATGCCACTTAACGATCCAACACACACGCCACCACCAGCGAGATATTTGAGTGAGCATGACATACTCTCAGCCGCCAGGGCACATCGAGTCAATGAAAGACGTACCCAGTAAATGGTAGCTTTATAGAAGGTACATGGTCACAGTGCTCACACATGTGCTATGCAGTTATACAATACTTAGAGATTGAAGTTATACAATTCAAAGATACTTTTTACAATCTTCAGCAGCTCCAACAATATTTTCTCGAATGCTAATAAATAAATCAATTAGTTTATGCGCCCTTGTGGAGCTGGATGAGCGATATAATCCCCCAGCTTATAATATGCTTGGCAGCATAGTGTGCGTTTATATTTATGACAGTCGTTACCAAGGGGTATCGTGTTACCCAGTAACTGGGTTGTGGAGGTCTGATAGGCTGTCGCTCCATGTAAAATACTGGTATTCTGCTGCATCCGGTAAGACTGGAAACCGACCCCAACATAGTTTGGAAAACGCACTCAGTTTGAAAGAGACGGAGCTAAGATTCTGTGTCAAGTTTAAATCTATGTTAGTTCAATATAAACGCTACATTTGTTAGTGTCAAGGAAATATTGAAGCTAGTAAATAAACTTTGACGTAAGTATTTGAATTGTGAGGCCTATATTTTTCTTTATGTTTAAGACGGGCTTTTTATGGTTGGTAAATAAAACGTGATGGTATGGAGGTTTACGGATTTATTGGACCGAATTTGCAGGTTTAAACTCTGATGACAACCACACGGTATGACAGGTGACTGGTTTGAAAGAGTAACGGTGGAGTTTCTTGCCCATTCTTCTCCATACGAAAACTACCTTTTGGAAGGGGCGACTAGGATCAATATTTTTTTTTGTAAATTTTGTTGTTCAAAAGTGCCTTTTATGTACAAAATTCAAAAGTCATGAATTCAAACTAGGCTGATAATCAGCACTTTTCGAACGTCAAAGTTACATAAGACAGTCCCACAAAACGCCCACCCTTCACCACTTCCTAGTGCTTTAGCTGGGAAGAAGATGTGGTGCAACAAACTCCCCAGCAGCACAGCTGACTGTCTGTGCCTAATTTAAATAAATTATTTGACTTTGACTTTAGTATGATTTCGATCCCCGCTGCCCGCGGCAGTGCTCCCAGCAGTACTGCCGCGTCACTATTGGTCCCGATACATTTTCCATAGGTTTTATATGAGATTACATTACGAGCACAGTGGGACATTTACAAGTTGATATGAAAATACGATTGAAAGCCTTTTTCTTTTATTTATTTTAAGTTTAAGCACAGAAATTTAAAGAGGCGGACTTTTATTTATTTATTTATATCACAATTATAACACCTTTACAGATTCATCCAAGGCGATGTTATAAATTACAAGGTCTGTAACACTTTTTTTTTACAAAAAATAAAATAAAAATAGCCTGCAAGCAAAATGCCAAAGAATTATACATATAATTACATATTATTATAATATCATACTTCTTTCAAGTATTATTTGAGCCATTTGCATGAATTTCGGCAGGTTTTGCCCAAATATATACTCCGATACCGTAATAATATTAATAATACGTGCGGCTCGTGACACAGGGGTAAACTTGAGTAGGTTAGTCCTAGCCGCTGGCACGTCTAACAGAGCAGGGCGGCGGCGCGCACCTACGCACCCGTCCGGCGCGAGCAGCCGCAGCGCTGCCAGCACCTCCGGGTTGTGGAGCAACCCTAGCAGTACGCGAGCCACGTACTTGACCAGCGCGACGTCTCTTCTTACTGCCAGCCTGGTGTACCCGACCATGCCCAGGACGAACAGACTCGGGTACATCAGAGGATAAAAGGGATACACCCCGTACTTTTTATGGTGAAGAAACCTAGACTTAATGCCATAGGAATTTTCTGCCAGTCAACCTTTGGGTGATGCAGAGACAAACAGTGGTGGATTTTTTTTATTCCTCAATTATTACGAAAAATTGGGTAATAATAAAAAAATACATATATGAACATACACATACCTATTACAAACTATAAATATAAGTACCTAATAATATAAGCATATAAACATAAGCACCAATAAATATAAAACAAAAACCTAAAACAAATAGACAAACAATGGGAAAACATTAACGTTGTGATGATACCGCCAGCGTCTTACGAATGTGCTCGCGAACTTTAACTTTAAAAGATAATTAATCGGTTGGTTACCATTCTGATTTCCAGGGGGTGCGCATTCCACAGAGATATAGACTGAACGAAGAAGGATGAGTGAATGAAGTCTGTGCGGTGAGTGGGACATTGAAGAATGCGATTATTTGATGACCGTAAGATTCTTACTGTGGTTGTCACAAATGTACTGAAAGTGGGGGGCTAGATAACTAGGGGAAGTGGGAGAGTCAAGAAACGAAAACAAGGTGGTCAGCGTCCTTTACCTTTGCTTTTGATTTGTATCTTGTATGTATATAATTCAATCTGATAACAAATCTTTTAATACTGATTTAGGTGCATCTGTTACGCTCAACTTCAGGTCCAGTTGGAAACCAGCGTCAGGCACTTAGAAATCTGGCATTTTTGCTGAATTTGGCCCACCAGTGACGAAAACAATAAAAAAACAAAAAAAATGTTTTAACATACACAAACTCACGCCTTCTTCCCATGGGAGTAGGCAGAAACTACAGAACGCCACCTGCTACGATCCTTACATACTCTTTTTGCTTCGTTTACGTTCATACATCTGGTCATACACGCACGCCGGTTGCGAGTACTACGCACCTGTCCTTTCTGAAGAACATCACCAATAAGGTCAGTATATGTCCTCCTAGGGCGTCCCCTCCCGGCGTTTCCAGTCACATCTGCCTTGCAAATAAATTTTGTTTGACCAAACCATATCACCCTTTTCAATTTTTGTCACTACATCTTCTTTTAACTCACACCGTTGTCTTATCACATCATTCCTCAGCCTATCATTTATAGTTAGACCACACATGCTTCACAAGAAACGCATTTCCACAGCATTTATCCTACTTTCATGCTTCTTTTGCCACACCCAGCATTCACTTCCATACATAAGCGTGGGCACCAGCACATCATTGTGAACAGCCAGTCGAGCCTTTTTGGACATCAACTGGTGGGTCACAATCGCATGTATAGCACCATTCACTTTATTTCCCGCATTCACTCTCCTTTCCACATCTTCATCAATCTTCTCATCCCTTGTAAACAGACTCCCCGCAACTATACAAACTCACTTACTTGCTCCACACTCATATCATTTATTTTTATGTTGGGCATCATTATCAACACAAGTGCCAAATAAACATATTTTTTCTTACTTTATGTCAAAATTTGTTGGTTAAACGACCAACAAACAATCATATTTAAGTTGATATGAGATTTGACAACCAGATCAACCAAGGCCAAATAACGGATGACTGACATGCATCATTGCGCCTTGAATCATTTGCTAGTTGTTCCGAATCATTCTCTTATGACCGTGGTCATGGCTGATCAGACATACAACTGATCTATCGTCAAGCAACCCTGGGTTGGCGGACGTTATTGTCACGTACTACAGTCATGATAATAACGGATGCCAGTACACCACCACCAGCACTTCTACCACAGTCTATAAACCAATACAGTCATTCGACGAAGCCGTCTAGACAGGGCAATCGTGCGGGTGTGAGGGGCGAGGGGCAGGTAGGGCGAGCCCGAGCTGCATACGTTGCCATTGTTAGTAGCTCGGGACAGGAGGGCTAACGCGTGTCTTGTTTTAAATGTTTTGATTTGTACACAATTAAAATGGTGCATAGGACATGATGTGCTGTGCGAGAATGCAGTACCCAATCTGTAGATGAATATGAATTAATAAATGATTAATGAGAAAACGGAAACTGATTCAATAGGTAAAGTATTAAACACTGAATAATAAAATAGTATTTTATATGGTTAATAAGCTCTTATTGCGAAATAAAATGCAAGACAGACATGAAAAAAAAAAAACAGCGTCACTCGGGACGATGTAAAAAAAAAAAAAAAACTGTGGTCCAAAATGTTGAGGCATTTAGAAGTTATGGCGGAACAAAGAAACGTGCATACATTGATACATACATGCATACATACATGAAACCCTAAAAACATTACCCACCTTTTCTGGGCAGTTGTGTAAAGTCTGTGACAACCCTAGGTAAGTACTGTGGCCTTGAGCGGTGTCGGCATTTACGCAAACATCAAAGGCGTCGGTCCACTGTTACTACTCTTTACACTGTGCTTCTACATTGCCCTGAGTTCATGTACATAAACTGACAGTTAAGGCTCGTGCAGACCAGCGCGACGCGACGGCGCGACGCGACTCGAACAATACAATTTCTAAGAAAACTTCACGGTATAACAATAGCCGGTGTCGCGTCGCGCTAGTCTGAACGAAGCTTTAATCTTGTAAAATGTGTGATGTGCATGAGAGAACATAAATTAATAATAATCTAAGCATTCTGTAAATTAAATGGAGTAACATTGAACACAAATAATAATGATTTTTCCGTCGGTTTTTTTTATATTATTCAAAATATTGGACACATTTTTTTTTACGTTATCCATGGATTACGCGCGTTAAAATGCGACAGGATTTTTTTTTTTCGACTGGGGCTCTATCCATTATCTAGGGATCTATCTCTATCTCTCAGATTTCGCGGACTTTCCTGTGGCTGCCTTAAGCTTCTACACTCAAAGCCTCCAGCCAGGGGCAAAAACTATTCTAATTATAAATTAGGCGAGTGCTCGCTAATGCCTCGTTCAGACCAGCGCGACGCGACGGCGCGACGCGACACGAACAATACAAATTCCAAGAAAACTTCACGGTATAACAATAGCCGGTGTCGCGTCGCGCTGTCGCGTCGCGCTAGTCTGCACGAAGCTTAAGGGAACCCCCGGTGGGGTACCTACGAACCTCGGCTTAGGGCGTCGCTGGGGGGAGGACAGCAAGATCAAGGATTATTTAGGATATGTATATATCTGTGTATCTATTCTAGTATATTGTATAGTTTTTATGTGCACCAACGACAGCCCCATTTGATGTCCACGCAAATCACTGTCCATTCCAAGGTTGCCTGGAAGAGATCGCGGAAAGCGATAAGGCCGCCTATTGTATATTTTGTAGTGTTAATTTTGTTTTTTTTTTGTTATGTGTTTTTGTGGTGTACAATAAAGTATATATAAATAAATAAATAAATAAATCAAGGATATATAATTATTATTAATCGGGGAATACGACATGACGTCTCGCCTTGTTAGATTTTATACTGACTTGTGACGTAGACAGCCCCCAACTTTAATGCGTATAATCTAAATATTTTTTTATTAATATGATAAAGCAAAACATACGTGTCTAATATTTTTTTACTGCCTGATGGACTAAATAGTTAGTTTCTTATTTTAACCAGGCTTTATTCTTATTGCTGGGTACCAATTTTATTTTTGGTGTGAAAAATTGCTGTTTGCGGTACGGTAGGGCTCGTAGGGCTCGTAAAGCACGTGCAGCGTAGTTGTGGCGTATTTTAAGTTAAGCTATAACATTAAAAAAAATCTCTTGTGAAAAAAAAACGAGAAAAGAAACCAGAACGTTCCCAGGTATGGCCTAGTCTAAAAAAGTAATCACAATAACGGGAAGTACTTAGTTTAGGCGACTTTTTTACACCTTCAAAGACCCGCCCAATTAAAGGCCCGCGCCCACAGGCCCGCGCCCAAAGCCGCGACGCGACTCTAATAAAACAATTTCTAAGAAAACTTCACGGTAGAATAATTACCGGTGTCGCGTCGTGCGAGAAGTCGCGCCAGTCTGCACGAGCCTTAAGTATTTTTGAGTGGGATGGTTTGTTACCCTGAGACGCCAAATACATGCAGAATGCGTCGGTGCACTCCTCTGGAAATACTTAACACCTTATTTTGCAGAAATATTGCTCAATCGCAAAGCCTCTCGGCAAGATGGTCGTGGGGATTTCGTGAAACGAGAAAATAATAGGTATTTATGCATATCTATTTTGAAATTGCTATTGCCCTTTGCTACTTGCCCTTAGGTCGTCATAAAATATATAACTTAAGATAAACTTCTACTTCCTAGCCCTTCAAATAATTATGTTGATTACCTTCAAATAGCTAAAGTTCCATCGATTCCGTGTTATTTGTTATCGATGTTTGAAGAAAAAATAAAAAGCTGCCAAGAGCGAGTCGGACTCGCACACGAACGGTTCCGTACCACCATATAATATAATTATAACAGTACATTTTTATTTTTAAATACTTTAGTAAAAAAAATAAGTACCCTTCCTTTGTATGGGGATGGGGAACCCACATTTTTTAAACTTTATTTTATTTTTATTATTTGTTTTTACAGCGGCCATAGTGGTACACATTCTGTAAAAATTTCAAGTTTCTACCTATTACGGTTAAAAAAAAACAGCTCAGTGACAGACGGACGGACTGGGGAGCCATACCAATATTTTGTAACCATATTTTGATTTAAAAGAGAGTCCGCGGAGTTTCTTGCCCGTTCTTCTCCATAGGAACCTACTACGCTTTGGAATGGGCAACTAGCTTCATATTTCTGACTGACCGACCCCTAGACAATTCAAAAGTGCCTGTAATTGGTTTATTTGAAATAAATGTTTTGAGTTTGAGTTTAGTAATCCCGTTGCCACCCTACGAAACCCTAAAAATCAGCCTTTCGTAATAAATTTCATGTAATTGATGTTTTTCGGTATGATCCGAGTATTGACAGTTTTTGCTACATTTGTACTTGAAAACATTTTTTTTGTTTATCTACGTCAGACTATTGAGATGTATATAATCTCTAATATGTAGGTATATAATATATATTATTGTTCACTGAGACACAGCAGTTGTTTCCCATTTTGTCTTGGTGTTTTTTTTTTCATTGGTGAAATTTGAAATTCTTAAACCACTCATAACATTAGTTTATCTATATCTGACTCCCACAAAACTCTTGTCATCCTACAATTCCCTTTTATTATTGAGCAATAAACAGCCGTAATGTTAACATTTTTTCATCTGCGTCTCTTTACTTGTCACAACGATGCCACAGATACTAAAGGCACGAGAATATGTTTTATTTTTTATTGTACATATTTGATACAACATCTATTTAAGTGTCGCAGCGCTGGTGAGCACTAAGAGCTGTACTATACTATGTTTTTATTTAGATGTATTCACATCTAACACAGGATGTATGAAAAATTACCAGCAAAGTAAAAAAAACTTTTTAGTCCTAACATCAAAATTGAAAATAAAAAATCGGCCAAGTGCGTGTCGGACCATGCATAATGAAGGGTTTCGTAGTTGGGATGAATTTATCACAAGAACATACTTAACTTTGTAGTTAAAAAACATGTTCTCCCATACGGAGTGTATGTGAGAACATGTATAATGGAGAACATGTTTTTGCAACCCCAAATGTAAGTTGGTCGATTATTACTCGTTTACTTGTAAAGCCTAAGTAAGCTATATATGATAGTTTTCCTTTTAATTTCGTTATATTATTATGTACTACTGACGTGAATTTTTTCACATATCCAAAACCCACCATTTAGCTGGCGTGGCGGGGGGGGGGGGGGGATCGAGACACTAGACTAACAAAAAAAATTATGTTACCACTTTGTCGGTGTGATTAATATGTATGTATGTATGTAGTACCCATGCTAAATTACAGCTTTCTAGTACAAAGAGTCTCTGAGCTAAGCCGCGGACAGACGCGCAGATGGACAGACATGGCGAAACTATAAACGTTCATTGTTCACTAAGGATCCCTAAAAAACGTTGCAAAAAACTTGCTATTACATATAATGAAACTTTTTACACAAAACATGTCTTGTTTGTATTGTAATAGAAAATTAAAATTGCTCATTATGTGGGTTTTCCAGTTTTTGTTATCAACAAAATGATGATATAATAATACAGACATACAATGAATTGAAAGTTTTTACTTCAAAAACTCACAAAAGGGATTAGCTTTTTGCTATTTTTACTAGAGTTCCGTTTGACAAAACGAAAAACGGGACTTACGACCATTTTAGTTTCATCTGACAGGCTAATTTCTATCATGGTATTTTTGTTTTCTTTAGGATGTCAATTATAATATGCTAATTACATATGTCATGGCTAGATCTTAGAATTGACCATTTCATGAAATGGCCAGCTAACATTGGCCATATCATCTTCTTTTCGTGTGGTTAGTAAACCAACCTGGTGTCAGAGTTTTAAAGCCGCCCACGGGCCTCTGACTTGGCTTCACATGCCGTGAAGAAATATCTCTCAGGCATGCCGGTTTCCTCACGATGTTTTCCTTCACCGTTTTTTGAGCAAGTGATAATTATATAATACGCACATGAATCCGAAAAGTCAGAGGTGCGTGCCTTGGGTTCGAACTCGAGACCTACGACTTGTCAGTCTGACGGTCACACCACTAGGCTATCACATCATCTAGGTTATCATTATTGTAGGGTATCCATGGTGTAAGGTGTAGTAAAAATAGCCAAGTAACTACGACCAACTTGGGAGTAGCACTCGCTCGGCTCGCGAGCGGTTGGTCACAGTTCTAACCTAACTAAATTTTTATTTTTTTTAAACTAATTTTAAGTTCTATGTGCATTTCACGCCTCGTCTGCGGCCTCAGTGCGCTACTTTCAAGTTGATCGCTTTCCATAATATCATATTTGGAAACTCAATAAAAGCCCATCGACTTTCCTTGTTTAATTTGTTGTATACCGCCGCCATGATGCACAACAAAAACAGAGCGTCATCAACGCCTCTAGCGGTGGATAATCGAACTATTTTACGATATGATCACTAATGTTTGGCCACATCATGAAGTAGTCGTGCATTTAACTGTTCATATCGTTAAACGTTAAGTATTCAATGATCTGGCCAGGCCACTTCATGATGTGACCCGTGTCGATGTTAATTTCATGAAATGATCTGCCCACGACACATATACCAAAAGTTCTTTTAACCATATCCTACCGGAACATTTGGATACCCCAAATATATTTTTAATTACGACCCTAAGAGATAAGAGGTTTTAAATAAATATTAAGCCCTAAATTAAATCGTCATCGCACCGCCATATTGTATTCAAATCATTCGATAATAATATGATATAAAACTGTATCTGCAGCCCGTGGTTTGCTCGCGTAGAACCTAATTATTTTTCTAAAATATAAGTAGCCTAACTTACTCCTCATAACATCAGCTATCTGCTAGTGAAAGTTCCGTAAACATTGGTCAAGAAGTTTCGGAGATTAGCAGAAACAAACAGACAGACAAAAATTGAAAAAAATGTTTTTTTTACAAGTAGCGTATAGTTTTCTTATGCATTCAGTAAAATGCTGTTATTTTGACATTACAAACAGACACGTAAATTTTATTTATTTGAGAAACCTCAAATAAATAAAATTTTATTTATAAAATATATCTTTTTACTGAACAAGGAAATAAATAATTCGAAGAGGTGCAAAAACCGAGACTATTTCGCACTTGACCGCTATTTTAACCGGCGAATCTTTATTAGTTGAATACAAAGCTTTTGATAAGTGTGTATTTTATGAAGTTTTTGTAGTGTATACGTTTTGTTTGTGCATTATCAGAAGTCGAATAACTTTTTAACTAGTCGAGATTTTTAATTCATCAAGTTAAAGTCAAATAATTTATTTTAATTAGGCACAAGAGCGGCACTTTTGTACGTCAAAATGTACAAAAAAAATAAAATCGATTCTAGTCGCCCCTTCCAAAATGTAGTTTTCGTAATAATAATAATAAATAACGGACTGCCATGTTGGTCTACTAGTCGCTAGCGCTACTGCTGAACATGAGGTCCTTCCTGGTTTCGATTCCCAGGTCAGGCAGTGTCATTGGGTTTTTCTTTCTGGAATTTCTCAGTAGCCGGAGTCTGGATTGGTGCCCGGTTGATGGCAATAGGCTCGCCCCCTATTACATGGGACTTAAACATGACTGGCGAAATGTGGGTGTACTATAGGTACACCTTTGCCCAACGCCTTGTTTGTCCTTCGGGGAAACAAGGCGTGATGTTATGTGAATATTTATTTGCGTAAAACGTGGTATATAATGGTGTTATATACAAATGTATATGGCACAATCATCTTTAGCCAGGATAAAGAAATAGCATGCAAAATTATAAAGTTAGGTGAAGAAAGCATCAAACATCGACATTTAAAAAAACATAATCTTTTCTTATCTAAAAATTATTTTTTAAACTATAAAAACTACATTTCACTAACCATTTATAAAACTTTATTTTAAATAATTTAATGTTTTGAAATGCCTTAGTATTTTGTTATATTAAGCTAGTCTAGGTAAATAATTCAACACTAGCTTATGAAGATCTCGTCTGTTCCTAGGATTAACATCAATAGTAGCCTTAAATAATTGTTTATTTTAACAATAAAAGACGGTAACGGTAACAATCCAAGTTTCTTAAATATTGGTGCCACATGAGTCGTCAGGTTTAAGACCACAAATTGACCTCCTGCACTTTTTTTGTGCGATGAGTGTTCTACAGAAATCGGTGCTATTACCCCACATTCCAAATGCCAGTTCCATAGTAGCGATTGGTATGACATTACAGCAGTTTTCTTGTAGTTACATTTTTAACTTGATTTAGTGCGTGTTTAAATTTGAATTTATTCATTTTAGTGCGAACATTGCCTACGTGTTCTTTCCAATTAATGTCTTGATCGATTACTACGCTTATGAATCTTGTATGCGTTACTTCTTTGATCGTACGGAAAAGAATGGGCAAGAAACTCCACCGTTACTCTTTTAAAATGTTCTATTAATTATATAATTATATGTGAAGACGATATTATTAGTATATTATATTAGTCATATTCTTAATGGCACCTCTTTAGGTCATGACTTCATGAACTACGCGAATTTAAAAAAATATGTTGGTCCAGCTAAGGGGGAGAATGCCTGAAGAATCGTAATTATCGTAGATATATAACACCGGCCAAGTGCGAGTTGGGATGAATTTATCGCAAGAATAAACGTAACTTTGTAGTTGAAAAACATGTTCTCCCATACTGAATGTATGGGAGAACATGTTTTTGCAACCGCAAATGTAAGTTGGTCGATTATTAGGTACTCGTTAACTTGTAAGCCTACTTAACTGTGATAGTTTTCCTTTTTATTTCGGTATATACAATACTACTGCCGTGAATTTTTCGTTCGTTTGTATCGCTTACCGATTCCTGAATCCTAAAATGGTTTCCACAAAGTCACAATATTT
Source organism: Xanthia togata (assembly GCA_963853775.1). Taxonomy (NCBI): domain Eukaryota; kingdom Metazoa; phylum Arthropoda; class Insecta; order Lepidoptera; family Noctuidae; genus Xanthia; species Xanthia togata. The sequence goes on along the minus strand of OY970817.1, from coordinate 2,584,750 downwards.
TTGAACGACCTTTAAATAAAGACAAACAATGTTTGAGTTTGCAAAAGTTATTAGTTCTGCAACTCAAAACTACGATAGGTGACTCTTCAGGTCTGGGGATTTACAGTTATCTCAATACCACTGAAAAATTATCACCTTTAGTCCGGTTTTCTACTTTGTCCGACGCACACTGACAAACACACTCATTCAATGTAATATATTATATATTTAAATACACATAGATGAGTACATGGAATTTATTAACTAACCAAAGAATTGATTTATATATGACCTCCTTATTTTTAAGATGTCGGTTAAAAAACCACAGTTTTCGTGATATTTTTCTGTTTTTCCGGATAAGGTTAGTTTGTGGTTATCTTTATTTATTTGCGAGTATTTTAACTTTGCTATTACATCAATCATGAGTATGGTTTAGTGTCTGCAAGTAGTCACGATGGTTTTTATACAGGCTGGCATGGACATCGACACGAAAACTGTTACCATGGATTCAGTACAAGATTCTGAACGCCACTGCGTTGAAAATTTTCGTCGCTTATTTAAAAAAAAAACTGTTGTTCCATACATTTTGACCGCCTGTTAAGTAGTTTGACATACTAATAATACATACTCGTATCTACATATGGTTACAGTGGATTTCAGGACGCATTCTTTCGCAGTAGACGCTTTCGCCGAATGCATCTTCGCTTACCATCAGCTCCGGACGAACGCAAAACCTATACCTACATTATAACAGTACTCTACGAAATGAATGAATGAATGAAATACTCGGTGTATTTCGCAGCGTGGTTTAACCAGACTCGATAAATCGAATGAGCCCCAAGATTTGCACAACCCCTTGGAGCCTCATGTTTCAAGGGGCTACAGAGGCCATTGCATATCAAGAAGTAGACCGGGGGGCGCGGTAATGGTAGGGAAGTCGTGCCCTTAGGATATGGAAAGAGTTGCGATAAAAAAATCTGGTACAAACCTATAAACAAAAGGGCCGACCTCCACAAGCTTGGGTTTCTCCCCTGTCTCCAAAAAGGCCTGAGGGTTGGTCACGTTGAAGATGTAGACCTTCGTCAGTCTGATGACGCCAGGTTTGTGCCAGTAACTGTAGCTTAGGGAGCCGTTCCAGAGTTTTAATTCCTGGAATAAAAAGAATTGGTTATTATTGAAGAAAATATTAAGGGAGCCTGTAAATAGCCTTCACGATATTGAAATATGTCTGGCACATGCTGTGCAGTAAGTTGATAGCAGAGCTGACTGCTCTTGCTGACGGGGTCATACTTTACTACAGCATGAGCTTGTAATTCTTGTCGATGCGAAATAAGTATTCAATACTTCTTTAAAAAATCACGAGCTTAGACACTAAAAGATAGGTCTGTAATGATAGTCACAGAAATGTATGAATTGGTATTGCTATAATCAAATATAATAATATTGCCAATCCTTTTGTTAAAATCCAGTCTTTGCCTTTTTAAATACTTATGGTGGCCAACACTTCGCTCTAAACTCAAAATAACCCTGTATAAAGGTACAATTACTAGCTAGGGAGAGTATTTCATAGAAATTCATAGGAACCAGTCGTGTCGCAGTGACATGTCGCCTGCAGTTGCCGCCTGTGGTCGGTTACAGAACGGTACCTTAAGAGTATCTATTTTTAAATCTTTTTCAATTCTTAAATTTTTAATTAAAACACCAGCTGTTTCTATAGAATTTACAGGAAAAACTCAAAGTTTTAATATTCTTAAGGTGCTTACAGATACAATAAATAAACTAAGAAGAGATAAATACTCACTCTAAATATAATATAATCCAGCCAAGGCACGAACGATAGTATGATTCCTAACACCACTGTGCATATACTGAACATAATCACTGCCAAATGACCTGAAACAAAATAAAAACCAATAAATATTGCATAATATACGAAACATAGTATATAAATATATGTGTTATTTTCAAAGAAAAGGAGCTAAGAAATAGGAGTAACTATAGCAATAATATATCTATTACTATTGCTACAGAAAAATACGTTAAGCCGTTGACCCTGCGTCTGATCTCTCTCCGGTCATATCGGATTGCCGTCCCATCAGAGTGCATCTGTGTCTACGCACGCACACTTGTGCACTATAATATCTCCCGCGCCAAAGGCTGATCTCCGCTGAGATTAGTCATCATGGTCGAAATTCGGTCTATTGTCGACTATTACTACTGGTAGGTATTATATGTATATAGTTATATACAAAAATAAATCTCATTATTATGTAGATGTCATTCTACGCAGAAAATGAACACATGACCAGTAGTACAGCAGTCAAATCTTCTGTCACTGCGCCAGCAGGCACATTACTGCTACGACATAAAGGCACTGTTAAAGGCAAATTGTTATCACTAATGTGTTGTTGACCGACCACCACTAACAACTTGCAGACTGGCATTTTTAACTACGGTATGAACATCAATTGTTGAAAATGGCTCAGCCTATGACACTATCATTATGTCCCATCTTTTAACCAAGTTAAAAGATAAGATATAAATCAATATGTTTTTAAATTTTATTGGATTATTTCTCCTGTACATCAGTAGAAACACAACATCTGTAGCTATTTATGTAAGAAATAGTGATTTTGTTTTCTGGAGTGCCACAGGGAATTATGTTGGGACCAAGTCTCCTCCGTCTTTAGGGACAACCCTAGTTTTCTATAGCTCTATTATAAACAAAAGTCTCTTTTTGTGACATTGGACCGTAGTCATCATCTGCCCAGCCCTTTTCCAACTATGTGGTGGTCGGCTTCTAGTCTAACCGGATGCAGCTGAATACCAGTATATTAAATGGCGCGACTGCCTATCTGACGCCCTCAACCCAGGTACTGGGTAACGCGATTGGTAAGACTGGTTGTCAGACTTTCGGGTTTCTGTTAAGTTACAGATGTTTCGTTTAAAATGATCCTTATACGAACTAACTTAACTAAGGCATGCAAACAGTTTAGCTATGGATCTAGTAAACCTGCAGTCAAATAAAGTGAGCGAAAATGAAAACAAAAAATCATGAGAATCAATCAAATCAACCATGAGATGATGCGGTTGGCGAAAATAACAAAACAGACAATTTAAATTACTCGACATAAGATTTGATTTGACATAAGATATTTTTTTTTAATAAGCTCCGCGAAACGGAAGGTTAAAGGAGTACCTATTGTTCAGCCATTCAATTATTTTTTCTTAAGTTAGGTTGTAACCCCGAATCACGTCAGTCTAGTGCGTAGTTACATTTAATTAGTGTTGTTTATTTGTAAGTAGGTTTATATAAACACTTTTACACGTCAATAATATTTATAAAAAAAAACGGCCAAGTGCGTGTCGGACCACGCACAATGAAGGTTTCCGTAGTTGGAATGAATTAATCGTAAGAACAAACTTAACTTTGTGATTGAAAAACATGTTCTCCCATACGGAATATTTATGTGAGAACATGTTTTTGTAACCGCAAATTTAAGTTGGTCGATTATTACTCGTAAACTTGTAAAGCCCACTTAAGTGTGATAGTTTTCCTTTTAACTTCGTTATAAATAAGTACTACTCGTAACATTTGAATTTCTAACTACAATCGTTTAGTTGGTAGAGGGGGGGGGGGGACACTTGACTCTAACGAAAATTGGTACTTTAAAGCTTTCTAAGTCACGAATGGTTTACTTAATCAAAAAACGGTATTCGCAAACCCCTAATATTTTTGAAAGACCTATTCAACGATATCCTACACTATGCGAAGGACGAAAAAAAAATATAATCCCCACTTTACATGTAGGGGAGGTACCCTAAATAATTGTACAAAACAGACAGACAGACAGACGGACATGGCGAAACTATAAGGGTTCCTTGTTGACTACAGAACCCTAAAAAATAAATAATTCTTCTAAAAACCGGCCAAGTGCGAGTTGCACACGAAGGGTTCCGTACCGTATTAAGATCGGGAAAAAAACGACGAAAAAAACACGTTTAGTGTATGGGGAGCCCTTTAAATTATTAACTTTATTTAATTTTCATTATTTTTTGTTATAGCGGCAATCGAATTACAGAATCTGTAAAAATGTCAACTGTCTGCCTATTACGGTTCATGAGGTCGCCCGCTGACAGACTGACGGACGGACGGACAGCGGAGGCTTGGTAGTAGGGTTCCGTTTGCCACCCTAAGCGTACACACTAAAACTAGATGAGCTTGTTATCTCCTATCTGACGACTCTGAGAAGAAACACCGAAACAAACTCTGAGGTCACAGTCTCTTTTAAAGTCCAGACAATATCTTGGTCAGATCATGTGAAGACCATGTAGAGTAGTGTCTGAAATGGTCCGGGAAAGATCCACACAGATTCGAGTGAACCTGTCAAATCAGTGCACGCATGTGTCATAATCGAGCAGCTCAACTCAAAAATTAAGGAGCTCAACGACTCGACCACGGATACGGACACGACAAAACATACCAAAGAAAGAACATTTGGGCAGGCCGCTTAAAGTACTCAAACTGCCAGACCATTATTAAATGTAACTAATATGATTAATTTAATGGTATATTATTTAATAATAATAGATCTAATCATAGATAAATATGATGTGAATAATATATGATAATAATTTGATGTAAATATTTGCATGCCGAATGGCAAAACATGGCTGATCTTTGTACTGTACTAACACCTATTTTAATTTTTATGCAGTGATAGCCTAGTGGTGTGACCGTCGGACTGCCAAGCCATAGGTCTCGAGTTCGAACCCAAGGCAGGCAGACGCACCTCTGACTCTTCGGATTGAAGTGCGTATTGTATTATTATCACTTGCTTGTAAAACGGTGAAGGAAAACATCGTGAGGAAACCTGCCTGAGAGATATTTCTCGACGGCATGTGAAGCCAAGTCAGAGGCCCATGGACGGCTTTAAAACTCTGACAACAAAAAGAAGAACACCTATTGATGTATATTTGCAAAAATAAATTATTCTATTCAATTCTAACTGGAAAAACTTCATTTTTTTTGCTCGTGTGTCTAGTAATCGCAAGCACTACTACTGAGCATGAGGTCCTGGGTTCGATTCCCAGGTCGGGCGAAGTGTTATTGGGTTTACTATCAATAATTTCTCAGTAGCAGCCCGGAGTCTGGATTAATGCCATAATCATAATCAGTCGAAGTATATTGTCCCCACTGCTGGGACTGCGGCCTCTCCCGTGTTACAGGCGTGATTGATGTTATGTCATAATGTGTGTTGTAAAAAAACATATTTGGTGGACAAAGTCCTCTCATTGGTTTTAACTTTGCCCTGACAAGTGACAATCAACTCACTACTTACAAGAGACCACACCTGCCTGGCCTCTGGTCCACTGACGCTAACTCATATGACATTACTTTGTTGTAAACAACTATAATGCTACTAATTATAACAGGTGAAGTAGTCAAGGAAGTTCTTGGTAATAGTGTGATTAAATACACCATTAGTGTTGGGTTGTGGGCTTGGAAGAGCGGAGCGGTAAGCGTTTCGTGAGCATAGATTGAGTCGACAATCCATACTTATATTTTTTATGTTATCAATACCTACTACACACATACATACATAAACTCATGCCTTCTTCCGATGGGGGTATAAACTACAGAACTACCTGTTACGATCCTTACATACTCCTTTTGCTTCGTTTACGTTCATACATCTGGGGGTCAACTCCCTAAGCAATATCCATAGTTTTGGCCGAAGTTACGGGCGGTTCGCGCTCCGTCTCTCTTACCGTAAGTCCGTAAGTGAGAAAGAGAAGGCGTCACCCGTAACTACGGTCGAAACTACGGATATCGCTTAGGGAATAGCCCCCTTGGTCATACACGCACGCCGGGTACGAGAACTACAGGTCGGGCCAAGGGTAATTGGATTTTTCCATCAGAAATTTCTCAGTAGCAGCCCGGAGTCTGGATTTGTTCCCGGTTGATGTCAATAGTTTTGCCCCCTATTACATGGGACTAAAACATAACTGGCGAAATGTAGGTCTACATAGGTACACCTCTGCCTAACCCTTCGGGGAATACTGGCGTGATGTTATGTTATTATATTATGTAGTTAAAGGCATGTACTTGACGTCCGTTTTATCTTATGGGTCTACCTGTCAAAAACTGTCTTGAGGAAACAGACATGATCAAGAACCAAAAATTCGAAGACATGTTACATCGAATGACCCGCACTGTGACCGCGTGTCGGATTACGGCCCACTCCAAACTGAATCTCACAGCACTTATTTCAATTAAACCAATTACAGGAGTCAATTTCAACAACTCGATTTTTTACCTAATTTCCATGGACATTTTCATTTTCAGGTTTATTAAAAAAAAAAGAAAAAAAAGCGCAACATATCCACATTTTATATACATTTTCTGACAGGGGATTATATAATTATATATTACTTAGAGAGTTATTTGGGTCATCGAAATTGACGAGCCACAGAAATTTTATTATTACCACCGAAATTGTATTGGTGACACAGAAATTATGCGTGTGCACTGAAATTGTGAATGACTAAAAATTGATTTTTAGTATTATGTAAAGAGATAAGGTATAATGAAAAAAACTGATAGGTATAATACGAATCATTTTAATAAGCATTTATAAAAATACAACGTGGTACTATTGCAATCAGTCTTACAAAATTAGCAACCAAGGAACTGATTATGTTTTTTACTCCTATGATGTGGTAAAATTTACTTATAATTATTTATCAAACTTATATTACAAACTACACAAATTGTAACTAAACTAAATAAATAAATTATTATCACTGCAAAAACAGTACAGTTTTAACTTAATAATATTAATAACAGAACTAATGTCAAATCCTATGAATGAAATACTTAACAAATTCTGATTAGCTTAAATTAATTTGAAACTAATAAAAAAAATTAAAACAAATTAAGTACTTAAATATTTGTGGACATAATGCAGTTTACTTCTCAAAATTAAACAACACTTTTTATATTTTCTTATTGTCAGAATCTTAAAACTAAATAAGTAATTATTGCTATACACAGTCAGTCAGTTAGCATTAATTTTGATACCTTGTACGTATCAAAATGACAAATTAACAAATAATTTGAGCAGCTCAATAAAAGCCATCGCTCTGAAGACAAACTATAAAAAAATAATGATGATAGACATCAATCAACTTTTAGGTAACTAAGATATTAAGAAATATTATTTAAACAAATAATCACTAACATGGCGAAAATCTTCAGAAAATATTTTCATCATCACTATCAAAAATATTAAAATTATTCTTGTAACTAATTCTTTGGAATATTCATTGTGAGCATCATTATCAGTCTCAGTGGTTTTTTCATATTTCGACATTATATCACTGTTAATATTTTGGAAAAATGAGGCTGATGGAACTAGATCGTCATAGTCTATATTGTCCAAGTCGTGTGAAGCGTCAGCTGATTTGATGGTCTTATCTTGAGGTATTATGTTCTTGGTTTTAAAGTAAAATAATTCAGATCCTTTAAATCTGTGAATTGTTGATGGCTTAAAACTGGAATCTGATTGTGATGCAGGTGGAACGACCGTTACATTATTCAGGATTTCAATAGGCAATTCATAGAAACTTAAATGTTTTCCGTGAATGCATTTTATAGGATTGTAAAGACGGTTTTCATCAGTGCATGACAGCGATCGCATTGCAAGAGCTTTGGATGTTTTTGCCCAAACGATCTAATGGATCTTCATAGACCCCGGGAAACATTTTAGGACTTTTGGCAAAAGCCAATCTTTTTCATTTACTTCATACTCGGTAACAATCTTTATTTTCACACCTGTGACGGTTGTTTGAAGACCTTCCACTAAAGCGTTAATATCGTTGATGTCTTTGTCAAGGCAACCAGACGATCTGCAGTTCTCTTAAGAACACGGCTTTCACCGTCAGGTCAGGTGCTCCTTTTTATAGTAATTTCTAAAATCCATTTTTTTTTTTTTGTTTAAATCTACGAGTTCGAGCTGGCATCTCACTTAGAGGTAAAATTTTTCCTTCTGCTTTTTTCCGATGATAACGTTCTCAATCTTTCCTACGCACTCCTCAGCTTTGACAGGGTCGCTTTTAATTTTTTATCTTCTTTTTTGCTCTGCGATCCTCTTCTTTTTTAACCTTTCTTGGCTATATTTATTCTTTTTGGGATACCTAAAAAAAAAAAAAACCGTTGCGTCAAATTTTAACTCTCACATTTGATTATGAAAGGAGGCATGAGCAAAATAATGAGACTTATCAGACTGTAATGAATTGGATAAATTTCAAACTGTAGATACTCCATTTACAATAAAGACAAAAACAAACAATTTTTCCATAAGTAGAATACGGAATTTCGACGCACAAAATATATAGATAAATGCTACAAAATTGCGATGCACGTTACTGCGAAAGACCGTCTCTGCAAAGCCACTACACTTCGATGCACGTTACCGCGATAGATCTTCACCTCCTAAAATTATTCAATTATTAACTACATTCTTATTGTGCTCAAACGGACCCTAGCACTCGCCGGCCGCTGCCGCGGCACCGCTCGCTTCGTTCGCTCGGCTCGTGCGTTGTGTGGTCACAGTTCTAACCTAACCTAACCTACCTTTCAGACTTTTCCCCAAAATCCTTGTCAGCAGTGAAGATCTATCGCGGTAGTGTGCATCGAAGTGTAGTGGCTTCGCAGAGATGGTCTTTCGCAGTAACGTGCATCGCAATTTTGTTAAATGAGTTCTGATAGAGTAATTTCGGAATTACAAATATTGTTTCTTTTCAAAAATCATAATTAACATTAATACAATAATTGATAGGCACAATTTCTGTGGAGTCGTGTAATTTCCGTGGACACCCAGATGCCACGGAAACCACAGAAATTGGCCCACAGAAATTGGAAACGTGGCTATTTTTTTTTAATTACAAGAATCCCACATGGCTATGACTATTGTTTTCTATAATATTAAATGTATACCAAAGTCTACTCAGCATGCATAAAAGTGAAACCTTTATTCCTTGAAAAAATCCTTTTAAAACCTGATCACCGAAATTGCAAAATTTCGTTCCGAGTAAACTGAAATCATGTACTTACATTTTGGGGGGGGAGGACGTGGCGATATGATGCACTACCGTTCTCACTACGCGTAAGCGCACGACTGTCTCTTGCCGGGAAGGGATTTATCATTCGTTTAAACTCATTGGTGGAAGCTCAGGACGGCGAAACAAAATGTCCATAGAAATTAGTAATTTTGCTCGGACAAAACTACCGTTGACATGTACTCATTAACTATGAGTCTAAACATTCAAAAATAATTATCTTCTTGTAGGTCAATTGTTACTTAACGCAATTAAAATATTTTTTCCTATTTATGTTGGAGATTATCTTCCTGAGAGGCAAATGCTGTGTATGAAAGTGATTGTGGACAAGACACAGAAATTGATAATTAGTCATTTACTGATTTATTTCTTAAAAAGTAATAGTCATATAAATATAATTTATGTGGCTTCATTTAGATTCACGTCTCTCTAATACTGAGCAAAAAAAAATTTTGCAATAGCTGTAAAGCAGCACTGCGTTTTCAGCCTAGACGCGTAAATTTTTCGCCTGAGAAATTCACTTACAGACACTATTGAATTGTCAAGGGGTCATACAGTCAGAAATACCTATGAAGCTAGTTGCCCATTCCAAAGCATAGTATGTACAAATCGAGAATAACGGGCAGGAAAATACAAGGAATCAAAATATTACAAAATCCTGGGTACATTATTCTTGTTGCTATGTGAGAAGTGAGAATTCCAGCAGATCATTATAGGCTGAGTATACTTATGCATGCTCATACTAAATCCAAATCTTCAAGGTTTAACCGCTAACCGCTCCGCTTCCTCCTATGGCTATAAACACTACCTTAAAAATCTGCTTACCATGTCGAGGTGAAGGGTCATTGTCGTGATAATTTGTGATAGATCACTTAATAAATATTATAATCACTAGATGGGAACTCCCTAGAATATTCTGCTTACTCAATTTGCCTAGCCTTTTCACGACAATGTTTAGGTCAGCTTCCAATCTGATGGAGCGACTGCCTTTCTGACCTCCACAACTCAGTAACTGGGTAACATGATACCCCTTGGTAAGACTGGTTGTCAGACTTTCGGGCTTCTGACGACCCGTAACGACTGTCCAAGATATACGAATGACAACCGGGACCAACGACTTAACATGCTTTCCGAGGCACTGAAGGGTCTTGCGTCTATGTAATGGTTGGTTACTCATCCACAAACCGTCGTCGGCAGCGTAGCTTAACCTTCAATCAACCCGTGTGGCTGTTATTATGTAGCCACGAGCCCTTCAACATTCATAGAATGTTCGATTTACTATGAAAAAGAATGTCATGATCACTAGCCTCGTATTATTCTCGGTAATGAAGGATGAAGATCCTATGACTGTTATTTGAATAAGTCGTAAATTGTATCTTCTTCATGTTTTATTTATTTATTACTGTGAATCCCGATGACAACTAATGTCTAGTTCCTAGATTTCAAGTCAAACTCAAATTCAAAGCATTTATCTACATCGACATAATATTATAAAGAGATTTTTTATTTGTATGTTTGATTGTAATGAATAAACTCAAAAACAACTGGATCGATTTTAAAAATTCTTCCACCAGTAGAATGCTTATTATCACTGAGTAACATAGGCTATAATTTATAAAGATATCACACGGGTGAAATCGCTGGCTTAAGCTAGTTTCAAATAAACCATTTACAGACACTTTTGAATTGTCAAGGAGTCGGTCAGAAACATGTAGTTAGTGTTAAATGAAGTAAAATATTTTTTTCAGGGGGTCTTGTCGCTTTAAGTAGTTTCCAGCCTTTTAAATTTTTTGTGAATATTTAAAAAAAACTAAGTTCACACAAAAAAAAAAAAATGCTTGGATTTTAAAACCAACGCATATAGTACTAATAAATCTTATTCAAATATTCATCAGATTTTATTTTCACGGTTTATAATGCTGTATTCGCTAAGAAAAACATTAAAAATGAGACCTCCAGGAGGACTCCCGGCACTGAACGTGTTAAGGTCTCGCTTCTCTTGCACGAGGCTGTGGATTCAAATCCGGGCAAGTACCAATGTGACTCTTTCAACAGGATGTCCATTAAATAGTACGACATATCGCAGCTTGGGTCAATACCTTAAAAAAAAACCCAATATATGTTCAGCGATAAGTTACTTTTTTTTCACCACTATAGGTTAAAGTTAAGCGATAAGCAAACGGTGTTTTTTTTATAGTGGTATTTCTTGAAAACATTCTTGATTTTGATAGATAAAGACTTCATACATTTATCAATGTGTAGAGTACCAATAGTTTGATGTCAAAAAAAAAAACTAGCAAAGGAATGCTACGAAATGCAAAAAAAAATGTTTTATGGTAGAGATTTTTCGATATTTTGGGAAAATTCGTATAACTCTAAATCCGTAACATATTGCTGAACATATATTGTTATTTTTTTGGAAGGTATTGACCCAAACTATCACCCCCTGTAATATTTTGTACTATTTACTGGACATCCTGTGTACACTTTCTGAGTTTATCTTGGATATTACTGATATCGTACAGGAACACATCGTATGGGAACCTGGACTTATAGTGAGCAAATGCAAGCCTTGTTATAAGAAGGTTAGAGATCGGTAAGTAGGTATCGTTAGTTAATACGTTTGCATGTATGAATGATTCTTGAAGACAGACGCGTAATTACTAAGGAAATGGGAAATTACTGCTTGATCTATGACTCAAGTTATAAACTAACAGCGATATAGTTTATGAACATTTTTTTTTTTTTTTTTTTTTTTTGTCTTGGGTATCTCTTAGCTAACCTCTGAGGTCATGACTACTTAACCGGGCTTTCCTGTGGCTGCCTTAAGCTACTATACTCAAAGCCTCCATCCAGGGGGTGGCATGACGTCACTCTCCGGTAGATTTTATACCGACTTGTGACGTATCAAGCCCCCACTCCCCAACTTTAATGCGTTGTGTCTAAACCATTTTTATTAATTTGATAAAGCAAAAAATACGTGTCTAATATTTAATACGGACTAACAGTTTTTTTTTTCCAGTCAACATCCCTATATACGCTGACCATGATTGTATGGATCTCATCATCATCATCATCATAATTTCAGCCATGGGACGTCCACTGCTGAACATAGGCCTCCCCCAATGATTTCCAATTTGCCGATTGGAAGCGACCTGCATCCAGCAGCTTCCTGCGACCTTTATTAGGTCGTCTGTCCACCTTGTGGGCGGACGTCCTACGCTGCGCTTGCCGGTACGTGGCCTCCATTCCAGAACCTTTCTGCCCCATCGGCCGTCAGTTCTGCGCGCTATGTGCCCCGCCCACTGCCACTTCAGCTTGCTAATCCGTTGGGCTATGTCAGCGACTTTAGTTCGTTTGAGGATCTCCTATATGGATCTATACTCATATAATTAGATAATGATGTCAAGAGGAAACAAGCAATGTTTTCAGCCCATAAACGATGACCGCTGAACAAAGTTCTTCCAATGAATAGTAAATAGACTGTACAAATATAGTCATGTCCCTAGATAGAAGTAAATAGAAAAACGTCTATTCAACATTGACTCGTAAAGTGTCTCTTAAATAAGTAAGTATTTACAATAGAATTATATCTCTGTTATTTATAGAAATAATATCATGAATTGTCTACCTACTGCGTTCGTGTTCTTTCAAAGTTTACATTGGACTTCAAAGAAAGAAAATCAATATATGTACATCTTGACTTAAAAATCTGAAATTACCAACCCGTCTTGAGCAGGCATGCTGATCAATGCTCGGGGGTACCCTTTAGAGCAGAACTTTTTATGTCATAATATTATTTTGCATAACAGCGGATAGCATAAACTTCATTTCGCAGAAAATCGTTTGACATACACTCATTTATCATACATTAAAAACTCATAATTTTGTAAGTCAGAATCATCTTTAGGCATACATTTCATATTCATAATAATTAAAAAGCAGAACCATCATATCGTAGAAAATTCACACATACATGCAAACAAGCATACACCATGCATGCAGCATGCAACACGCAGCAGGCATGGTTTCTGTCACGGCTCCAACGCTGCGGGGCTCCGGCGGTCCCAAGCGAGCTTATCGTCGCAGATGGTTTTAACGCTCACCGACGTAGCTGAGGGTGGCCGGCGATCCGTTTAAAGAAGATTATGCCAAGTGTGTTATGCCAAATAAATTTCGGAGATTTAATATTATGCCAGATAGAGGGAACCCGCTCGTGCCTTCTCTGTATGAGATCATCTTTTGGACTTGCGGTGGGGAGTTACAAGTAAATTTCAAATTATCTTGGGATAACATCCTATATTTTTCTCTTCTTTGAATTGCCTACTATTCCTTCAATAGCACAAGCAGTGATAGCTTAGTGGTGTGACCGTCGGATTGCCAAGTCATAGGTCTTGAGGTCTAATCCAAGGCACGCACCTCTAGCTTTTCGGATTCATGTGCGTATTGTATAATTATCACTTGCTTCAAAAACGGTGAAGGAAAACATCGTGAGGAAACCGGGCCTGAGAGATATTTCTCGACGGCATGTGAAGCTAAGTCAGAGGCCCATGGGCGGCATAGAAACTCTGATACCGGGTCAGTCACTAAACACACGAAAAAGACAGGAAGCATAAGCATAATCAGGCGATACTGCTCACCTCCTCTCTCCTCTCTGTAAGAGGTGAGAGGAGTGGGCTGACCACGAAGCCCCAGTGCGGGTTGGTAGATGTCACATGACTTCGTATTTCTAGTTCTAGGACATGCCGGTTTCCGCACGATGTTTTCCTTCACCGTTTTGAGAGCAGTGCTGATGAAATTATTTACACTAAGTAAAGGGCCTGTCAGGTTTTGAACCCACGACCTATATAACTCGTGAGTCGGGGCCGTTTCCATTGGGCCACTGGTTCTTATACCCTGTCGATGGCTATATTGGCTACAAGAGTAGGGGAAGACCAACGAAACGAGGGATGGACTGTAAAGGAAAATAATAATACACACTCACGGTTTTATTATTACAATAATTTTAGGATTTTTACTAAAAAAAATCTTATAATATAAATTTTTTATATTTTAATTTATAGTACAAATAAATTTAATTCTTTGGTACTAAAATATTTTAATTTAACCAATTTATTTTCATTATTGAAAGATTTATTCAAGATTTATTATTAAAAAATATAAATTGAACTATTATTATTAAAATTAATAAAAATACAAAAATAAATTTAATATTTATTTTATTATAATATGGCTAGAAAGGGGGTGACTACCGAGAAGTGTGGAAGACAAAATACATGTTGCGCCGACCACAAATAAATTGAGATGAGGGCCAGGAGGCTGATGAGCTAGCAGTTTATAAATTAGACCATACATGGTAGGAGTGGAATTACCTAAATCGTAACAATTTGATAAATTGTAGATGTTTGCACCGCAGTTATCACTCACGTTAAGCTATAAGTATCATTTAACTTAGCACGTGCCTTTAGGCTGGCTTCAGAGCTGTGTGGGAGACCCGTATGGGCTCCCGGAACATTGTTTCACAGCGACGCGGATGGTCCGTACGCGACCCGCTCCGGGTAGAGCCTGTACAACGAATCGTACTACTCCCTCATTTCAGAGCACTGCGGGCGTTACCTGTACGGGTCTCCCATGTACGGGCGGCCCGTGCTGCTCTCCCGCACAGCCTTAACTGTGATTATAGCTTGATCAGGGATTAGCTAAACCCTGGTGATGAAGTCACAAAACACAAGCCTCTCCCAGGCTGCGCCACAACACCCTGTTCTCCACCTTCTACATCCAGTTTGTCCGAGCGTTCGCTGTTCGATACGCGGTCTCCACTCCAGGAGGTCTACTCTCTACGTCCATCAACGAAAATACAGACGCCTCGGTTGGGCAAAAACACATCGGGATTAGGGACAACTTTCAATTTACTCTCAGTTCTGGCCCTGAACTAATCTTATGTCCCTGAGTGTTACGTTGTTAGGATACGCCCGTAACTTCAGCCGAAACTACGGATTTCATGATGAGAGATTAGACCCCCAGGACTCGGTCCACCGGCCATCGGTCTTTCAGCAAACAGCTCACTGCCATTTCAGCTTGACATGACGATAAATCGGATTCTTTTCCGGATGATATCGCTGAGCGACCTTTTGTGGACCAGCCCAACTGCCAGTATAATTACGGATAGATACTTTATTAATAGAGATTTGTCGTGGCCCGGATAATGGCCGGATCGATCGATCGGTCGTGGCTTCGAATCCAAACAGGCGTTTTACTTTGTGTTAATAATTTCATCACCACTGCTCTCAAAACGGTGAAGGAAAACATCGTGAGGAAACCGGCATGTCCTAGAACCAAAAATTCGAAGACATGTGACATCTTCCAATCCACCCTGGGCCCGCGTGGTAGATTACGGCCCACTCCCTCTCTTCGGCTTATGTCCCAGCAGTGGAAACATTTTAAGCTGATTATTCATACTATACTAATATGGCTACACTTCTCTTCGGGGAACAGCTAGATGTTGTTCATATAAAACCCAGAAGGTTAATAGTTGAGTCCTGCATGCTATTTAATGTTAAATGACAAAGATAATTGGATATTTTGCGGTCTTATGAACATAATCATATACATAATCGTGCAGGGTTATGTACATAATAGTTTCTAGCTAAATACTCATTTGTAATCAAGTTGTCTTTGATTTCTTGGATCTATATCCATAGACACTTTGTTATTCTCCATTTGAAATACAATTAGACATTTATACAAACCTTTTTTACAGTCCGTTCAACCGATTCTGACTTCTGTACCGTAGGCACAAGGATGGCATTAAAAGCAAAAAAGTGGTTACAATACCAACTGTTTACTGCAGCTGTCATTGGTCATGCCACCAACGCAAAATCAACCAACGTAAAATAACTATGTTTCTTCCCCCCTAGTCAATAAATATTAAATAATAATGATTATAATAAACCATTGTAATATGAATGCTCAATCTTGATTTATGAGAATTTTTCTCTCTTTTTTTTAATTTCATATATTATTTTCCCTATTTTCATTTTTCTCCTGTTTACACCTAGTTTTACGTGCATGATTTGGTCTCCTGTAATTGAAGGAGTACACGTAAAATAACTTAAGGCGACTATAACCGACTTTTAATGATTTTCTACTGAAGATCACGTCTAAACAATTAATATTAATGATTTGGAAAAAAAAAATATGTTAAATTAGAGCATTTTCTTAATAACTTAATATATGAATATTTTAGATTGTGTTTATATTACATAATAAAATTAATTTGTAAAGTTATGTCTAAAGCGTATAAAAAACTTTGAATCAAGCAAAGTCTATCAAGCGTATTTTTCTGAAACCTTCACCATTTTAAAGATAATTTAACTATTGATCTTTTAGTATACGTGTTTTTATTAAAATACCTTTCGTTTTATGTAAAATAAATCAAGAAAGCGTCTAATTTGGGACAGCGCTCCTTGATGGGCGAGTCCTATTACTGGCTCGACGTACGACGCGTTGCGTGAGCTCAGTACAGAACACGCAAGCTAACCACTCAAGGTCACTGGCATATATCTGCGTCTTAAGTGTCGTCACTGTGAAGGCTAATTAGTAGTATTACATTACAAAAAGATATACCTACGTATTTTCCGTGAATTACGTACTATAATATATGTATTTAAATACGTTTGCGTCACAATTAATTATTTACAAGGGAATAACCTAAGAATCTTGATATGTAATAATAAAATCAGTATCATCGTTGCAAGCGCGACAGTTTAAAATATTAAGTTTAAGTATTTATTAAGAATTAAGTAAGTATATTAAGTATTAAGGTTCGTTTTCTCATGCAGGTAAAATATATTTTATTTAAACACACCTATTTATATGATTTAAAAAGTAACAGACTTAAAATAATATTATACCTATACCTACAAATATATAAAAAGGGGGGAAGGGGGGGCATAATCGATGTTTATAATGATTGTTTTAAATGTCTATTTTTTATTTTAAATTTAAGTATATTTAATTTAAATCAATTCAATTGTTTGATTATGATAATTATTGATAATGTTATTCTAATGTGTAAATGTAATTTTATTTTTATTGATTATTTTAATGTACATGTGTTTTAATTTTTTTATATTCTGTATGGACCATGTCTGAAATAAATGAATTATTATTATAATCATAGGGCATCAAAAAATTCGTCTGTATCGCTATAAACAGGAAAAGTGCCCAAAAGGCTGGCAGCATTGCCACGTTGTATGGCAATGCTGATTCTTTGGCCAAAGAATAGGCCAGCCCTCTGGTCACGTGAAGAGTCGACCAGCCGCTTAGCGATGTCTAAGTATTAAGTAAGATCAAGTATATTAAATAGATGATATTGAGTCGGTCTCTAGTAAGTCAAGAAACAAAGTAATGCATTTAATTTCATTCACCATTTCATGGTGTGGAAACGACATAAGGACACCAAATATTGGTAAAAACCGCGTTTAAATATGAGACATGGCTCCTCATCTATACGGACAGTATTCCGTTATAAGACACACACAAGTGGTCAACAATTTTAATCTAACTACAGAAAAAGTAGGAGGTTTTCAATTCAACTATATAAAAGGTCCCATTAAATAGATGGACAAACTTTTAGTCTTTTAGACAATGTTAAAATTTTATTTAAAAAAAAACGCATTGGATTCTTTCTACAAAAGGAGCTCGTGGCTAAGTAATAACTGCCGCACGGGTCGATCCATCAGGTTAAGCTACGCTTGCCGGGGTTGGTCTGTGGATGGGTGATCATCTTTACATAACGAGACTCCTCCGTGCCTCGGAGGACGTTAAGTCGTTGGTCCCGGCTGTCATTCGTGGATCTTTGACAGTAGTTACGGGTCGTCAGAAGCCCGAAAGTCTGACAACCAGTCTTACCAAGGGGTATCGTATTACCCAGTTACTGGGTTGTGGAGGTCAGATAGGCAGTCGCTTCATGTAAAATACTGGTATTCAGCTGCATCCGGTTAGACTGGAAGCCGACCCCAATATAGTTGGGAAAAGGCTAGGCAGATTGATTGATAGATACTTCCTACAAAACAAAAAATCAGCTAACTAAAGTACACTAAAAATGTTGGGTATCCATTGGTGCCGATTCTCTTGTACACCGGACTAAACTAACTAAACTATCACTAAAATTCCTTACTTTTGGCTATGAGAATCGTAACGCTATTCTGTAGTAAAAAGACTAAATTAAAAAAAATATTTTGTCACAACTAAATCTAATTTGACAATTGCGACTCCACGTGGTACATACTTGTTTGGCCTACCCCGTGTTTTTTTTTAGAGCCGGAGGAGCGCAGTGGGAGCATCCTCGACGTTTTATATGGATTTTTTTACTTTTTGTACGGAAAAAAAAATATTACCTACGTGTTGAGTATTCGGGGTATAAGGTTTTTATAAAGGGGGTCGAAATTTTCATTATTTTTGCGATAGGACACACCATTTTCGAGATATAAGCAAAAGAAAAGAAAAAAATCCAGTACATTAAATGTTTTTGCACCCGAAGTCGAGATGTTCGTGAGAATTTTAGTTCATGACAACTAATAATATTCCACACCATTTTCAGTGGCGATTAAAAATGGTCAGAATTAGATAGAAAATTAAAATTTTAGGTGAAAAACGTCAAATTCAGAATAGCAAAATTGTCATTTTACCTAAATTAAAATCTCAGTACAATCTTAGTGCTGTCAAAATAAAATATAGTTAAGTTGTGCCACTTTAGTCTATTTCAGAATGGGAAATCATCGTTTGACAGGAGTAAACTAAATTTTGGTGATTTTTAGTCTAGTTTAGACGCATTTGTGACAAGAGAATCGGCACCAGTGTCATTTATTATTTCAGGTCAAAATAAAATCACTTTAATCAGTGTTTTGTTTTGCTTGGCTATCTTTGGTTAGACGTACTGAACGCTGTGTTAAGATTTGTCCGTCTATTTTAGTGGTACTTGGTATACGTCTGTTTATTTTTTCTGAATATCATTCATTAGTACATACTCTTATATTGCTACAAGTTGCACTTACAATGTAATATTTAGAAAGCTAATGCCCCGGGCTATGTGTTCATTGCCCGGGGCATTGTCAATAGCCCAGTGACCTACTAGGCAATACTTGTTACTTTGAGTTTTTACACCTTGTAGATTTGAATAGATGAAGTGATTGGCAGGTTTTATATATTTTATGGATGTGGCTGTTAATTGGACAAAATATTTATTTGGATTTTATTTTATCGACAACGCGAAAGCTGGCCTGCATCCCACCTGATGGAAAGTGATGATCAGGCCGAAGGTGGAAGCGAGCTTCACCCGGAGTCCTCAACCACAGAGGAACTGGATAAACACAACAATGCTGTTAAAATTGTTGTTATGGCGACAGACTTAGATAAGATGGTGATAGCTAGCCAGGCGGACTTAGAACAAGCCCTACCACCAACCGAACTGAGCAGAAAATTTTGCCCACACTGGGAATCGAACCCACCTCTGGGTCTGATGAGACAGGTCTGTCGGTCTGAAGGTGTTTTTCCCCATAACTCTAAAGTATTAATGAGATCATGTCAAAGACTCATCTAGCATATAATATTTTTTTTAAGGTAACTTCCCAGTAGACTCCATGTGTGTCTCTAAGTGTCATTGATAAGTACGAGTAAATCATGTTCATTCAAACCAATCATTAATATTTAAAGTTAAGAAAATGCGACGTAGTCATATTTTCTTTCTACTCTAATGAAAAATGAAAAAAAGGAGAACAACAAAAAAAAAACAATGCAGTTGATTCTTTGTTATGGTCTCATTCATACTCTAGAGTTATGGGATATCAAAAAAACACCTTGTATAGGTTCTTTTGCTTGAAAAAATGAAAAAATGTTAAAATTCCTTGACGATAATTAAATAAGAAATGTCTGAAGCGATTTGACTTGCCCCGTGCTAGTGCCTCAACATATTTAGTGATAAGTTCAAGCATAATCAGTAGAGATCGGATATTCGGATGCATATTTACCTAAAGTTGAGGTGTTGGCTATTATGGAAAGCACTTTTGTATCGAGAAAAATCCCGGGATTCCGGGATCGCCAGATTTACAGTTCTGATTATAGAATTGAATGTATATTTACTTACGTTCAGGTATTGGCTATAATGGAATGCACTTTTGTATCGATCGCAAAAATCTCGCGATTCCGGAATTGATATTTTTTAACTTTTTGAATATAAAAATGCTAGCTACTGTTGTAAAGTAGGTTGCCAAATTCACACAGCACACAGTGAAAAAAAACTTGGTGCCTTGAGTTTCATTAAAAAATGTTTACAGTAGGTATATAATTTTTTATGTTAACATCGCTAAAGTAACCTTCATAAGAGGGCTGATAAGTCGTTTCCATACCATGTATCCGATTAGTTTTGCATTCCCGGATTTTATTGAATTCCGGGATTTAAGATAAGAAAAAATAAATTAAGAAGCCACTTCCATAATTTCTTAGCCAAAAATTAACTTTAGGTAAATATGCATCCGAATATCCGATCTCTAATAATCAGCCTATGTACATATACAGGCTGTATTTTTAGTCACCGTCCAAATTTTGATATATTAATCTTTGGCGAAAATCATTGATTACGTGTTTTTTCTTTTAGTCTTTCAATATCACATCACAAAGTTATTATATACCACGCAGAGCGGACAATTCTTTCGATATAATGATTTAATATGAAAATTTTACGTGTAGTTTTTTTTTTCAAAAATGCAGTTAGTAAATCATACCTAATGCCTAGAAAAAAGTTGGACGGTAACTAAAAATTCAGTCTGTATAAGCATAATAGCAATGCAGTGATAGCCTGCTGTCTACATAATTACGCAACATATTTTCGTAATCGATAAAGACAAATCTGTTTCATTTTGACAGTTCAACAACATTCATTGCGTTATTTACGTTGCTCTGCAGTTTTTTTTTCGAACTTTCGGAGCAATGGACTAGCAATCTGTTTCAAAACGATTCAGATTCGGATTGATTTTGCATTACGTAATTAGGGTATAGGTGTGACCGTTTGACGGACAAGTCATAGGTTTCGACTTTTCGGATTCATATGCGTATTGTATAATTATCACTTGCTTCAAAAACAGTGAAGAAAAACATCGTGAGGAAAACAGTCTGAGAGATATTTCTCGACGGCATGTGAAGCTAAATCAGAGGCCCATGGGCGGCTTTAAAACTCTGACATCAGGTTAGTCACTAACCACACGAAAATGGGAGAATGGTAGATAATGTTCCCTCTGCTGGCCTCCTCCCTGTGAGAGGCAGTGGGCCGTAATCCACCACGCGGGCCCAGTGCGGGTTGGTAGATGTCACACGTCTTCGAATTTTTCGTTCTAGAACATTTTATGATGCTAAACTTTTTCTTTGATAGCCTCACGTATGATGCCAATCTTCTGCATCGTATTATTATAAGCATGCCATTGACCTTGCATGAGTCTACGAACCGGTCGAGATAATTTAGACACGAGGTGGGCAAAGACAGACTTACTTTCACTTTTCTCCTATCTATGATGTATTATGGGCACATGAGATCTGTCGGATGCTGAATTGTGGACTCGTTATTATGGAGTTAGTTACTGAAGGTCAAATCCTCAAACATAATTTTTTAAACGCTATTAAATCTTCTGAAATTAACTCAATCTGCCTAGCCTTTTCCCAACTATATTGGGGTCGGCTTCCAGTCTAACCGGATGCAGCTGAATACCAGTATTTTACATGGAGCGACTGCCTATCTGACCTCCACAGCCCAGTAACTGGGTAATACGATACCCCTTGGTAAGACTGGTTGTCAGACTTTCAGGCTTCTGACGACCCGTAACGACTGTCAAAGATCCACGAATGACAACCGGGACCAACGGCTTAACGTGCTTTCCGAGGCACGGAGGAGTCTCGGTATGTAAAGATGGTCACCCATCTACAGACCAACCCCGGCAAGCGTAGCTTAACCTGACGGATCGACCCGTGCGGCAGTTACTACTTAGCAACGAGCTCAAATCTTCTGAAATTAACTGATGTTAATTTATGAAAAGAAGGGGGTAACCCCGTTTAAGGCACTGGCATTTCCTGCTAACAAAGACTTTGTTATGGGGGATGCGCTAAGGTAGCTCGCTAAATTCAATTTTTATTAAGCTTTTTGTTTTTTGTAGGTCCGCGTCAGTTGTATGTTGATTAAAATATGATTCGCGACCGGAACAAATACGGTTTTAATCATTAGAATCAGGAATACGACCACTTGACCGAACGAGCGAAGCGTGTCTTCAAAGTCTGGTCAATGCTTTCCTCTGTACGTTTGTTGGTACTTCTCTACAGGTCGTATTTTACAACCGATCGGGACGAAACTTGGTACACAGGTTTTACGACCTTATTGTTTATTTTTGCCGCCAGGGATTTTTAATTGGAGGGGTACTTCCTCCAAAAAGAGGCAAACAGGGAGCTACTGGATATTTCCGCCTTATGAGATCCGATTTCGATGATTCTTTTTTTATTTGAAAGGTATTAACTTTACATTACGAAACCCATAAAAAAATGGTGAAGATCTGAAGGATCTTCGGCGTGATGAGCAGAATAGCTCCTCAAAATGCAGTAAATTGCTCGTTTTTTCTACCAGTGGACGGACCTTTAACTAATACAAGTTTTTGCTTGCGAGGTACTATTTGCAGAACTACTAGTTTTAGGTTGTTGTTATTTACCTCACCTTTCTTTCACACCTCGTATCTTAATAGTCTTGATGTCTCTATGAGGCAACACATCTCAGTATCGCGTGATGAGCACTTTCACGTGTAACTTTCATATTATTAACAGACTTCAAAAAGGAGGAGGTTTTCAATTCGACGGAATGTTTCTTTTTCTTGTATGTTTGTTACCTACGCGATTAGTCCGCCAATTACGAAATTATTTTGATAAATCTTTTTTGTTTTTAGTAGCTCATACTTCAGAGGTGGTCCCATATAAATTTCATTGCTGGTCCTGCTCCATAGGACAATTCAGAATCTAGACAAAACTGGTTGCCAATTTAATTGTATAATATTATTTTTTAAATATTTTGTGCTTGAACTCACACACTGACTTGTTATTAGTATTACTTGTTATAATCTTAGGAATATGGTATAATTTTACAATGTTTGTAAGTATGTGAGCATGCATCTATCCCATAGTTAATTTATGTCATTCCTTAATTTTTCATTCTTTTTACCTATCGTGGTATAGGAATCTTATTCTAGGTGCATTGTCTTCACATATAATTATATAATTAGTGTATACAAGATATAATGTTTTTTTTTTAAAGAGTAACGGTGGAGTTTCTTGCCCATTCTTCTCCATACGAAAACTACCTTTTGGAATGGGCGACTAGAATCAGTGATTATTATTTTTTGTAAATTTTGCCGTTCAAATGTGCCTTTTGTGTGCCTAATTGAAATAAATTATTTGACTTTGACATTAACTTTGCTTGGGTAGTTTTTGAGTTAGATTCAATAATAGGTATTTTTCCCACTTAGTATAAATATGGATGATGTTGTAAGTTCCTGTAACTGTTATTTACGTAGCAGGTAGTGGTATTCGAATTTGTGTGGAGTAGGTACCACAACTAAAACGTGAAAAATATAAAACTTTTTCCAAAAAAATTGAACAGACAAAAATAAAACACTAAAAACTGCAAAATAACTTTAATTTCGGAAGTCGTGGCCAAAACGAAAATAAATAACCAAAGAAACCGTTTATGAGTCCGTCAGTGTATTATAGCTACGTCTGTGGTGGGTTAATTAATCTTTTCCTAAAATAAAAGTAGCCTTAGTTACTCTTTATAAAGAGCAACTACGGCTACAATAACTAAGGTAACATCAGCTATCTACCAGTGAAAGTCCCGTCAAAATCAGTTCTGCCGTTTCGGGGATTAGCCGGAACAAACAGACAGACAAAAAATAATTTATTTTTATTTTTGTAAGTACCGGATATACTTTCATATACATTTAGTAAAAAGCTGTTATTTTGACATGACAGATAGATACTTCAATTACAAACAGACTTCAATTGTATTTATTTGTATTGTATGTTGGTACTTATATAACAGCTTTTTAAACGGTACTTATAACAAAAAAAACAATTTTTAAATTATGTAGATTTAAAAATTGTTTTTTTTTTGTTTTAAGTACCGTATAAACTTTCACATGCATTTAGAAAAAAGATATTATTTTGACATCACAAAGAAACACTTAAATTAAATTTATTTGTACCTAGAGATGTATAGATAAGTACCTCAATCTTCTTCTGAATTACATTACAAGCCTTGATTACAACGTAGTTGGCCATCGAATTACCTAGGTACGTAATATGCATTTTATTGTCTTGAGAAAACCCCATTGTTTGCAGTATGGGAAAAATAGTAGCAATTTGTAAACATATTGTGTAATCTATAATATAATCTATATTGAATATAATCAAACTGAAAAGTTTGTTTGTTTCAACGCGCAATCTCTGGAACAATTAAAAATGAACAAATTTTTTATATATTTATAAATAAACTAAAACAATACCTAACCAAATCATAAAAAAAATATTCAAAAATAATTATAATATATTATTAAAATATTAAATATTAATGAATAATTTAATGATAAATTAAATGAATAATTAAAAATGAATACGAAAAATAATAAATTAAATTAAAGTAGAAGTGAGTAGTTGAATAACATTTATAATTTTACTTTTTTCAAATAATAATATAATATTAGCCCTCTTCCTCTATCCTATCTTGCTGCGCCCGAATGATCTAAAATTATGTATATATTTTATAATGTACCTACCACCTATGCTAACATTGTGGAATGCAAATAAATCGAAAACGAAGTACCTAATAGCACGTTCGGGCGATGCAACGCGGTGGGTTGGGGGATGGGGGAGTTTTATTAAAATGTTATTTTAGTACAAGACTTATGCCCCGACCCTTTCTCGAGCCAGTCCGCGCCGCTGAGCCTGTAGCTTTGAATTCGTCCCTAAATCATCTGAATCAGCTCTAGCTTGCCCCTTGCTGTCCTTCCACAGCGACGCCCTACGCCGTAGGTCCGTACCCCCACAGCGGGTGCCCTTAGCGTGTAGTCGCTTAGTTTATAAGTCTATGCCCTGGCTGGAGGCCTTATTTATTGAGGTACTCACAAGAAAGATTGCTATCTAACTGCGTAACACATTTTTGTAAATGGTTAAGATAAATCTGTTCCATTTTGATAGTTCAACAACATTCATTGCGTTATTTATGTTGTTGAGCAGATTTTTTGAAGTGAAAACTTCTTTAGCGGCGTTGTGCACTTTTTTTGTAATGGGAAAAAAATGTTAAACTCGCGTCAGGACACGTGACCTGATCGGAAACTCGTAAGACGGAAAAATGCCTAACGTTTTTTTTTTCGAACTTTTGAAACAATGGATTTGCATTTTTATCTTTCAAATCGATTCAGATTGTTATTAGGTAAGCAGTTAGGGTGCTGTTAAAGCAGTCGATAAACTCCTAGACTGACCTGCGAGATACCATTCCCAAAAATGTATCTTACGACTTCCGTGGACGAAGTCGCGATGCACAGCTAGTATCTCTACAAATCAAAGGTCATGGTTATTGAAGATAATTTGCAATAACTATTGACTTGAGACGATACTGATAATAAGTAGGTCAATTATTATATACCTATTATATTATATCAATCAAAATATTTGGGAAGTTACTTTTGTCACAGACGGAGTTATGACGTCATTCTAGTATTTAATAACCAGTATTCATTGGCCGAAAGGCGTTATCTCAATCGGAGTATGTTTTGAGAAAATATACTTTTTGTAAGTTGTAATTTAAGGAAACACAAGGATATAAAATAAAAAAACTGAGTGGTTTTTTCTTGTGTTTTAAGTTAGATAGCGAAATTTTTATAGCTATTGGTGCCGATTCTCTTGTACACCGGACTAAACTAACTAAACTATCACTAAAATTCCTTACTTTTTACTATGAGAATCTTAACGCTATTCTGTAGTAAAAAGTCTCTAAATTAAAATAATATTTTGACACAACTAAATCGAATTTGACAATTGCGACTCCACGTGGTACATACTTGTTTGCCCTACCCCGTGATTTTTTTTAGAGCTGGAGGCGCGCAGTGGGGGCATCCTCGACGTGTTTTATATGGAATTTTTCACTTTTTGTATGGAAAAAAAAAAAAAACTATTACCTACGTGTTGAGTATTATGGGTATAAGGGTTTTATAAAGGGGGTCGAAATTTTCATTATTTTTGCGATAGGACACACCATTTTCGAGATATAAGCAAAAGAAAAGAAAAAAATCCAGTACAATACTGTTTTTGCATCCGAACTCGAGATGTTCGTGTGAATTTTAGTTCATGACAACTAATAATATTCCACACCATTTTCAGTGGCGATTAAAAATGGTCAGAATTAGTCAGAAAATTAAAATTTTAGGTGAAAAACGTCAAATTCAGAATAGCAAAATTGTCATTTTCACTAAATTATAATCTCAGTACAATCTTAGTGCTGTCAAACTAAAATATAGTTAAGTTGTGCCAGTTTAGTCTATTTCAGAATGGGAAATCATCGTTTGACAGGAGTAAACTAAATTTTGGTGATTTTTAGTCTAGTTTAGACGCATTTGTGACAAGAGAATCGGCACCAATGTATGGTATAAAAAAACTAAAAGGGCGTATCTCAGAGAAACCGCATTTCGCCTTAGCAGAGCAGTATAGTTAACGCATCATTAACTAATGGTTGGCGTCACCCAGATCAGAAGACACTCTCGGGTCAACCAGATCATACACAGATATTCTAAACGAACCAGGAGACCTAATTACCTTCTGGAGGGAGGTGGGCTGGTTGGAATAACCACTAAACGGCCGCTATGGCCCACGCATTTGATTTTGATGATTCTTTTTTTTTGTTTGGTCTTACTTCAGAGGTCCCATATTTTTATTAACTTTGTTTGGGTAGTTTTTGAGTTAGCTTCAGTAAGATACACGTATTTTTTACCTTATGATAGCGGCACATAAGTTGAACCAAAATGGCGGTCGTCCGCGCAGGTAAAACTATGATTATACTTCGATTGAGACCTGAATATGTTTTTCTGCGTATTTAAGGTCATAGTTTAACTTGCGGTGCCGCGATCTGTAACACATTTTCGGGTCTCAATCGAAGTTTAATCATAATTTTACTTGCGCGGACGACCGCCATTTTGGTTCAACTTACACGCCGCGATCTGTACTTTAGTGTGCTAGGATCCACGATTTTCTTAACAAATGAATGAAAAAGGTTCCATTTCAAACGCACACTTTTTCTATAACTAGTAAGGGTTCATTAACTTAAATTGACGTCTGAGACTACGTATTAGCAGAACAGCTACGGCCTAATTCCTCTTAACACAGGAATATTTAGCTAGCATTTGGACATTCGGAAATATATTTGAGAATTTTATAAAGTTTTTTAACAAGAATAATTTTGTATTAACTCCACAGTTATTTCAGCATAACCACACAAGGAACAATCATTGTGTCCGTCCATTTGACTAACAGTTTGGCTATCAGCCAGTTGAATGACTAAACAAATGAATATACCTTTTGTTTTCACACTTCCTCTATTGTACCGTTTTTGAATCATTCGAAATTATTTGACAATTCGTCATGACATTGACATAGAGAACGAACTGAGCGTTCCGTAATCAGCAGTGCTATTCTGTAACCATCTCACCGTGACAACTTAGGTGAAGTGAGTTGTCATTCCAACAGGGTGAGATATTACTGACAGCTCACTCCACGCTCACTTCACATGTTTTCACGGTGAAGTGGATACGGGAATCGACATGCTGCACTCTAATTGCGTCATAACACACGATCAATCATAATCCGAATCATTTTGAAGGGTATTGCTAATCCATTACTTCTTATGTTCGCATTTGTTTTATGCTCAACAACGTAAATGACGCAATGAATGTAGTTCAACTGTCAAAATGAAACATGTGATTGATTGTGTATGTAAAAAATTGTCTTTAAATCTTTCAAATCAAAAGTACCTTTAAATGCTTTAATTGAAATAAATGCTGGAGTTTTAGATGACCACGGCATGAGCAATTCGCAGCCGTTTCCACTATAACGGGTAGTTGAGAGTATGTCATGCTCACTTAAATGTCTCGCTGATGGTGGCGAGTGTGTTGGATCATTCGGTTCCCTACAAAATGGTTGAGCTGGATGGTGCTGATCCACGCGTCATGTTCGTGAACGGGCGCCGTTAGTTGAGACTGGTCATCTCTTATCTGCCAGGGCTAATTTTTAATCTTATTTGTTTTTTTTATTTTTTTTACATTGTTCTCACATATAGAATCAACAAGAGTAATGTACCCAGGATTTTGTAATTTCTATATTTGAAAGAGTGTCCTTGGAGTTTCTTGCCCGTTCTTCTCCATAGAGATCTACGTTTTGGAATGGGCAACTAGCTTCAACTTTCTGGCTAACTGACTGACTCTTTGACAATTCAAAAGTGCCTGTAAATTCAAATAGATGCTCTGAGTTTGAGTTTGAGACTGGGCCATCACTAGAGAAGAAGCGATTTAGGTAAGCAATAAATGATGGAAGTATTTTATCATTGATCGGGTATTGTTATCAAGCTCGACTATGTTAATCTAATTTATTACTAATAGTAGAATGTTGTGCTATTAAATGGATCACATTTTAGACCAGTCTGTGGGTTTGAAACAGTACTAGGCCCGTAACGACTGTCAAAGATCTACGAATGACAGCCGGGACGTGCATTCCGAGGCACGTAAGGGTTTCAGTATGAAATAGATGGTCACCCATCAGCTAAACCTTCCTCGGTTGACCTGTGCGGCTTTTACTAAGAAACGAGTCTAGAATAGCTAAAATGGCCGCCATAATTAAAATCAGCTGATTTATAATAAATGTTTTTCATTTATTTTCCGGCCATCTTGGAAAAATACTGATATAATATTCATTATAATCTTGCGGTTTAGGCTAGTAATAGAACATGAAGATATAATGACTAAATTAAAGTGCATAGGGCTTGGAACCGGAACCAAAAGTACTGGTTCTGTACCGGTACTTACCGGTTCTTGCCATTTTGGTACCTTGGTACCGGTTCCAGACGGGTATTGGTTCAAGACGGCAACCGGTCCCAGTCGTGTACCGATTCCAGATGGGTACCGGTACTCCATCTAACAAGTAACCAGATTCAGGTACCCGCTGCGTACCACAAATCTCTTATTTGTAACATAAAGCTATTTTTCTAATGCCTATTAAAACTATCCTTTTTACTTACTTTTTTCTCACTCTTAGTTACGGAAATATTTGCTTGGTACCGGTTTTAGTATCGGTACAGTACCGATACCCATTAGATATATTAGTACCTGTATCACGCCAAAGCCAATGGTACCGGTTCCCAAAAATACCGGTTTTTCAAGTCCTGAGTGCAGTTGAGACATTTCAGTTTTCCTCTGAGTTTCGAAGGTAAAGCTACGCTTGGCGGATGGGTGACCATTTCTTACACATCGAGACCCTTCAGTGCCTCGGAAAGCACGTTAAGCCGTTAAGTCGTCAGTAGCCCAAAAGTCTGACAACCAGTTTACCAGGGTTACCCAGTGACTGGGTTGTGAAGGTCAAATAGGTCAGGTACAGTTGCAACCCAACCGTATTGAGAGAGGCTATGCAAATGATGATATAAGCTGTAGAACGGATGGCCGTTGGGGTACGCCACTTCTTCTTCCCAGCTAAAGCACTTGGAAGTGATGAAGGGTGGGCGTTTCGGGGAACTGTCTTATGTAATTTTGACCTTAGAAAAGTGCTGATTCTCAGCCTAGTTTGAATTAATGACTTTTGAATTTTGAATTGAATTTTGACACGTGTGCTTGAGTGGAGACCGCGAAATGGCATTAATGTAAGGTGTCCTGGGGCTAGGTGAAGCGAGGATCTTCGCAGGGTGGCTGGTAGCAGCTGGATTGCTCGCGATTGGAGACGCTTATGTCCAGCAGTAGACTGACAATGTTTGTTTCAAGTTTTAAATATGCCTACTTAAAGAATAGTTAAGGCTTTGTTCACGAAAAAAGCCCTTTTTCGTCACTAACTTATCTTATTGTAAGAAAGCTTGAAATAATTGAAACATTAAGTCTGTGTAAGTATAAAAGTACAGTTTGGTGCTAAACCATTTGATCCCCCCCGACCCTTGCTCGTTGATACACCAGCCCGCGTCGATGCAGAGCCAGTAGCTTTAAATTCCCTGATTAATATTATTGAATTATCTTTGATCCAGCCTGTCCCAACTTGCTGTCCTCCCCCCAGCGACGCCCTAAGCCGAGGTCCGTACCCCACAGGGGGTGCCCTTAGCGAACGCTCGCTTAGTTTTAATTAGAATAGTTTTTGCCCCTGGCTGGAGGCTTTGAGTGTAGTAGCTAAAAGCAGCCACAGGAATGTCCGGTTAAGTAGTCATGACCTCAGAGGTGAGCTACGAGATTGCCCTTTCAAAAAAAAATATAAATAAACCATTTGAGGCAGTTACAGCACCTGATAATAGTTGCATCACTTTTGCGCTCTCGATAATATGGTTTATTTCGCCTTTGATTTCTTTAATGAAGATTTGTATAGGTAGATAATCATAAAATAAATGTTTTAATTTTATTTCAAAAGCTGAAGACTAATGTGTGATTTAATCATTTGTATAATTTTAAATTTCTTGATATGGTTGGCTAAATAATAGGAAAAAATACATTACTGACAGAGGGTTAGAAGGAAAAAATAGAAGGTTTTTCAAAATTTTTTCTGCAATATTTTGTATCAAAGTTGAAAAAAGTGGTTCAGCGACATGCAAGTAAACCATATAACGATGTTGATGTTATTTATAAATGTTCAAAATCAAAAATAGTTTCTTGTAAAAAAGTCAGCAAACGTCAGTCCCGCGTCATTTTTCGGAAAACTTGTTGCGAATATTTGTGATTTTACATGAATACTTATTTGAAAAATCCCTTTCAGCCACATGCAAAACAAAGAAATCGAGTTTTCAAATCACAAATAGTTTTGTTTAATTTCTTTTTCCCTTTCTCAAAACGAATGAACAAAATTGATCAAAATTAGTCGATTTCGTGCATGACCTCTTAACCCATAGAATTTTATGTGAAATGAACCTTAATGAAGGTTGATATAACGATCCCGATTCCTACAAACTACCGATCGTTATCGGCAATTTTTAAAACACTTCACATTCGTTGGACTAGCGGTCGCAAGCGCTACTGCTGAGCATGAGGTCCTGGGTTCGATTCCCGGGTCGGGTAAAGTGTTATTGGGTTTTTCCATCAGGAATTTCTTAGTAGCAGCCCGGAGTCTGGATTTTTGCCCGGTTGATGGCAATAGACTCGCCGCCTGTTACATGGGACTTAAACATAACTGGCGAAGTGTGGGTGTACTATAGGTACGCCATTGCCTAACCCTTCGGGGGTTACAGGCGTGATGTTATGTATGTATATTTACCGTTTAAAAAGATGATTCGTTTTAGATAAATTACTTCAAGATGAGAACGTAATACCTACTTTATCATAGTAGACTTCAAGTTGCATTTAAATATATGTCACTGCATTGTAAATAAATACATTTGCGTGAATTAACGATTTCTTACTACAGAAAACTTGTTTTGAGGTGCAGGTCGACTGTGAGCGATTTGGGTTGATGCAGAAGAGCGCTACAATACTGGTGATATAACTTGGCAGTTCTGTAACGGAAAGCTGCGCAATAACATTTTTAGGAACCAAATGATGATATGACTATATAACTGATTTACATTCGTAAGACGTCTTCGTAACATAAGGTCCAGTTGAAAACCAGCGTCAGACACTAGTTGTCTGGCATTTATGCTGAACTGGGCCTATTTGGCGCAGCTATGAGGCACACTATTCAGTTTTTTCAAAACCCAAGTCAAATAAATTTCTTTCTTTTCTTTCTTTTCTTTCTTTTCTTTCTTTTCTTTCTTTTCTTTCTTTTCTTTTCTTTCTTTTCTTTCTTTTCTTTCTTTTCTTTCTTTCTTTCTTTTCTTTCGCCTTAATTCATCACCACAGCTTTCAAAACGGTGAAGGAAAACCAGTGGGAACGTTATAGGCCGATTATGCTGATTTGAATACATACATACATAACAAGGAGATTTTATCAGATTATTGACCAGATTTATGAACGTAAACGAATCAAAAGAAGTAATTATGTAAGGAAGGATTGTAGCAGGTGGCGTTCTATGGTTTCTGCCTACCCCAATGGAAAGGCGTGAGTTTATGTATACTTATATGTGTACTGATCAGGAAAAGAAACTGGCAGAAAAACATATTAGTATTACGTATTTAGCATGATGTCACGTCCAGATTGATAGATAGATAGATAGAATACTCTTTATTGTACACAATAAAAAAACAGACATTACATAGGGTGACAGAATGGGCGATCTTATCCAGGGTCCAGGGTTGCCAACTTTTTGTATATCATATTTACTATTTTCGAAGCCCAATATTTTCTGTAAAAACAGAACGAGGTGAAAATTTTTAAAAAATTATAGTAGTTTGTTTGTTGTATGATGTTTCAAAAACATTTTTATTCTCTAAATATATCGCATATCTTTTTTCATGTCTCGTAATTGTTTGAAATAAATGATTTGATTTTGACTTTGATAATGATCAGCTGGTGCGGTGGTAGGAAAAAATTTGAAACCGTTTTCCCGCTTGCAGTAAGACCAAACCACTATGCCGTAATTATGTATATTTATGGACATAAATACATACTACTTATATACATATAACTCAATACATTGTGTGCAATATCCAATCTTACACAGAAGACTGTTCTAAATTGATTTTATTTATATAACATGCACGACTCGTTACATCTAGTGGAGGAGCTCGTGGCTAAGTAATAACAGCCGCACGGATCAATCGATCAGATTAAGCTACGTTTGTCGCGGTTGGTCCGTGGATGGGTGACCATCTTCACATACCAAGACCACTCCGTGCCTCAGAAATCACGTTAAGCCGTTGTTCCCGGCTGTCATTCGTGTATCTTTGACAGTCGTTACGGGTCGTCAGAAGCCCGAAAGTCTGTCAACCAGTCTTACCGAAGCGGTATCGTATTTACCCAGTAACTGGGTTGTGGAGGTCAGATATGCAGTCGATCCATGTAAATTACTGGTATTCAGCTGCATCTGGTTAGGCTGGAAGCTGACCCCAACATAGTTGGGAAAAGTCTAGGCAGGTAATGAAGACTCGTTAGTCTAGTGATTGTGAGCGCGATTGCTGAGCGTGGTTTTCCTAGGTTCGATCCCTGGATAGAGCAAACTGTTGTTAGGGAATTATCAGTAGCAGCTTGGTGTCTGAATTTGTGCTTTGTTAGTGGCAATAGGCTCGCTGCCTAATCAGCCGGCGGGTACCTGCGGGTTGGTAGATGTCACATGTCTTCGAATTTTTGGTTCTAGGATATGCCGGTTTCCTCACGATGTTTTCCTTCACCGTTGTGAGAGCAGTGGTGATGAAATTATTAACACAAGTAAGGCGCCTGGGTTCATAAGTAAGTCCTAAGTAATTTATTTCATAACAATATGGGTACTTACATTGTGTGGAAAATTTAAAAAAAAGTAAGTAATTTAAATAACATTATACAATTGCAATTAAAATAAAATTCATTAAATACATTTAGAGAAGTCAATACAAACAATAACGGTCAATTAAGAATTCAAGTACAATAGATCATAGATAATAAATGTCAAAGTAATGCATATCAATCATATGTTACAATTTCTTATGTCATCTAGGAATCCATTGATACTGTAATAGTCTTTCCTCAATGAATAGGTCCTCAATTTGTTTTTAAATAAGTTTTGAATTCTTTATGCAACTTGTTGTATAAAAATACAGACTGAATGTATAAAAGTACAGCTATGTTTGACAACTTTTAATTTCGGTTGAATAGCGTTGGGCAAATCTTGTAACAACTGCCGCACGGGTCGATCCATCAAGTTAAGCTACGCTTGCCGGGGTTGGTCTGTGGATGGGTGACCATCTTTACATAACGAGACTCCTCCGTGCCTCGGAAAGCACGTTAAGCCGTTGGTCCCGGCTGTCATTCGTGGATCTTTGACAGTCGTTACGGGTCGTCAGAAGCCCGAAAATCTGACAACCAGTCTTACCAAGGGGTATCGTATTACCAAGTTACTGGGTTGTGGAGGTCAGATAGGCAGTCGCTCCATGTAAAATACTGGTATTCAGCTGCATCCGGTTAGACTGGAAGCCAACCCCAATATAGTTGGGAAAAAGCTAGGCAGATTGAGTGTTGGGCAAATCTTTCCTACGTGTGCTAGCTCTAGTTTGTCTTTGCTCATCAGTTTCAATTTTATGCAAATTTACGACCTAATATAACTAGTAAGTAAGTCGGGCCGTTACCCAGTGGTAACGGCAGTGCTGGGCCACTGGGCCAGCACTGCCTCAACGCACGCCCACAAACTCGATAAGGGCGGAACACTGTTTAAAGATAAAATCAAGTTCATTGGCAACGCTATCAAGGCAGGACGTAGCCATTATTATTTCTTTGTAATTTTTAATCGTGTTCCCGTCTGATAGGTCTTTTATTGATTTCGAAAGCGGAGAAATATGATTTTTGCTATCATTTTTAAACATGATAAAATAGTGGTTCATAATTCAACTGTGTCCTGTTGTGGCCTAATGGTATCGACCCGACTTAAAAGTTGAAGGTCGTGAGTTCGGACATAGACAGACACTTTACTTTTTGTATTTAATTTCATCGCCACTTCTCTCAAAACGGTGAATGAAAACATCGTGAGGAAACCGGCATGTCCTAGAACCAAAAATTCGAAGACATGTGACATCTACCAACCCGCACTGGGCCCGCGTGGTATATTACAGCCCACGCCATCTCACTGAGAAAATTATAGGCTTATTATGTTTATGCTTAAGCTGTTGCCTATTTTCGCTGAAGCTCCAGTCAGCACGCTTAGCATAACCACAATAGAAACGGGTTAAGTCGACGGTAGAATAGACAAAATGACAAATAAACAACCACAATCTGTAATTTTTCTTTTCTTCCTTCGATCGACATAACCCGTAGAAAAGCTGTTTCTATGGTTGTCATAATATGCTACGCGTGCAGGGGCGGCAGTCTCGACTTAGATACGACCGAAGTCGGTCGCAAAGTCTTAATGGCGTCCCTGTTCCGATTCCTTTGACACAATTTCTGTGGCCCTTTTTTTTTCGGGTTGGAAATCATCAAATGACTTCTCCCGCTCTGCATTGCGTGTCAGACTCTTAATGACTAAAACCCACCCGTGTTCCTTTAGTTTCCTGTACGTTGCCAGGGGCCACGGTATCCCTTATCGGTCCCATTGGACCCCTTCACTCGCTGACATCTCTTTGAGGCGCGCGTGGAACGCAACGCGCCGTCGACCCGGGCCTGGTCCTTATCGGATGGCAAGCTATATACCTATTGCTCACCGTCCGTAAGCCCGCGCCTACGGTGGCCGGGAATCGGCCTGCGATTCCCGACGATTTCGACGATTTCTCTGTGACCCAACACGGAAATTCATATATGTATCAAATCCGAAGAAAATTGGCTATGACTGACAGACAGACAGACACACGGGTGATCCTATAAGGGTTCCGTTTTTCATTCGGAGGTACGGAACCCTAAAAACAAACAGACTTTGTAGTATAGTGCGCGCGGAAATAGTTGGCCGCACCTCAGGTATGTGTGCGGTGAGATGGGGGAGGTAGACAAATGCCAAGCTAACTCAGTCTGACAATTTTGCCAATGGCGCCCTCCCCCGTCTCACCGTGAGCATACCTCAGGCGCGGCCAACTAGTTCCGCGCGCACTTTAACACCTATAGGCCTTGACATCAACCAATGAACAACGTTTCCAAACGTTTTTTGTTGGTTGAATACGAGGCTTTTGGCTACCTACTTTTGTAGTTAGTAGTATTTTTGTGTGTTTTGTTTGTGCAAAATAATCATATTTTCTTTCTTTCTTTCTTCTATATAGATTATTGTTATTTTGTTCCTCCTCAAATCACAGCGCCATGTTATCATTAATCATTCACAAAAAAAGAGTAACGGTGGAGTTTCTTGCCCATTCTTCTCCATACGAAAACTACCTTTTGGAATGGGCGACTAGAATCAGTTTTATTATTTTTTGTAAAGTTTGACGTTCAAAAGTGCCTTTTTTGTGCCTAATTGAAATAAATTTGAAGAGACTTTGACATTATTTAAATACCTTAGTAATTTACCCAATCTAATAAGTAATATTTGTGGTAACAATAAAATCTGACAACAAATTAATTAACACCGATTTTAATAGGAAGCTAATGAAGAATTTGAATATTTTATGTAAGGGCCATATATTTTAATGGCTTAAGGAAAACCTTGACATATATTTGATGGAAGTATACAGTCAAATAAAATTAGCTAGAGAAACGCCGAACAAGTGAGAGTTGGAATGGCACGCGAAGGTTTTCATACCATCTGAGTTCGCAATTTATTTGCTAAACATGTAAACAAGCACGAGTTTTAGAAAAAACAACCATAATGCCTACACATAAGGTTCGGTTTGCGCTTCAACTTCATATTTTTTATGACTTTTTCAACCGTAAGTACTAGTCAATCTGAAATCAACTTTATTTATACTTACATAAAGTTGATGTGCTTCAAGTAACAAGACTATCAGCGGTCATTGACCTTCCCAAAAAAAAACATTAAAATCTTTTTAAAAGCTTTTAATTAACTTGCAATGCATGTTTGTTCGGGTGCACTCTTGCTACTTAATTTTGAAGCAGATATCTTCAACCGATTGAGCTGAAATTTTGTATACACGTTCAGTTTGGATGACACACGATAAGCTGTGTGACGTCATCCTAAATCCAATATGGCGGACCTTTCTTGGACTTTTTTGTTTTTTTCGTGAACTTTTCTTTTATAAGAATTCGTAGATCTTTGACAGTCGTGACGGGTAGCCTTAAGCCCGAGAATACCCGTCTTCCCACGACGTGTTGGGTTACCAAATAACTGGGCTGTGGATGTCAGATAAGGAATCGCTCCATGTAAAATATTGGAATTCAGCTGCATGCCTCGGAATCTTTGACGTTCGGTACGGATCGACCGAAGGCTGTTCAAAAAGTAATGATAAATGGTTATTTTAA
Source organism: Xanthia togata (assembly GCA_963853775.1). Lineage (NCBI taxonomy): Eukaryota > Metazoa > Arthropoda > Insecta > Lepidoptera > Noctuidae > Xanthia > Xanthia togata. Next base: position 2,547,385 of record OY970817.1, on the reverse strand, counting down.
TTTTTGCTCGACGCCTGTGGGTCCTAGCGTGATGTTAAATAGCCTGTAGTCTTCCTCAAGAATTGAGGCTATCAAATGAAAAAAAGATTTTTTAAATCCGACAGGTAGTTTCAGAGATTAGCACGTTCAAACATACAAAAAAATCTCTTCAGATTTATTATTAGTATATAGAAAATATGAACAGATTATCATTACCTTTTGAACAGCCTAGTATATAGTGTTACCCAGTGACTGGGTTGTGGAGGTCAGATAGCCAGTCGCTTCATGTAAAATACTGGTATTCTAGCTGCTTTCGGTTAGACTGGAAGCTGACCCCAACTTAGTTTATATGATGGTATTGGCATTCGCTATTTACAGCTGATAAATGATGTATTTTTCTGTATGTAGGTTTACATAACATAACATCACGCCTTGTTTCCCCGAAGGGTTGGGCAGAGGTGTACCTGTAGTACACCCACATTTCGCCAGTTATGTTTTTTTAAGTCCCATGTAATAGGGGGCGAGCCTATTGCCATCAACCGGGCACAATCCCAGACTCCGGGCTACTACTAAGAAATTCCTGTTGGAAAAACCCAATATCACTTTGCCCGGCCTGGGAATCGAACCCAGGACCTCATGCTCAGCAGTAGCGCTTGCGACCACTAGACCAACGAAGCAATTATGTAGGTTTATACAAACATTATTACACAACAAGACATCACATGTCTTCTCTGCCCAACCCTTCGGGGTAACAAGGCGTGATGTTATGATATGGGAAATATTTTAATCGTGTGATTTGTAATAGTGTGAGGTCTATCTTTCATTTACTCAGAAGACACAGTCTCTTAAAGTCCAGATATTATCGAGTCAGTGAGAGCTCGGCCTGAGTCAACTCAAACCGAATAATAACACCAGATTTTGGTTTGATGTTAGGACCATGTAGATATACCAAGAAACTCCAATGTCATATAATTTTATATCTACAAACAGTAGATATTCAAAACATGCGTCAGTGACATTTCAAGGTATATATAACTTAATTTTGATATTTATTTATGTTTGGTTAGTTAAATTATGTAAAGTAATATATGACTAACATGTCAGTTAACTGGTAATTTCCTCTGAACCTCACCTTGGGTGCTGGTTAACCAAAATTACTCAGTTATAACAATATTTTAACGACATGATTCAAGTAGCTTAAGTGTGAAATCACGACTTATAGATTATTTTAGTAGCTAATGTGGGTTTTACGAAGTTTTTTGTAATCCAGTCACCGATTTTTTTACGTAATCATCATTATCGAGGTAAGAGATCTCGGATTGCCGTGGGTCTACTACTGCTGAGCATGAGGTCCTGGGTTCGATTCCCAGGTCGGGAAAAGTTGGGCACGCCACTATTGCGGCGATAAGTCCCCTCTTTGAGGAGTGGCTAGAGAGGCGCCACGGCGTCCTCACCTTCCGCCTGACGCAGGACCTCACCGGACACGGCTGTTTCGGGAGGTACCTGTTTCGGATAAGGCGGGAGGAAACGCCCGGGTGTCATCACTGCGTGGATCGCCCGAAGGACACGGTGGAGCATACGGTGGAGGTATGCCCGGCTTGGGCAGAGCACCGCCGTGTTCTCGTGGTGGCGATCGGTAGCGGGGATCTCTCGCGTCCGGCCCTGGTCCAGGCCATGGTACGGAGCGAGAGGGCATGGGAGGCCGTCACCTCCTTCTGCGAAGCAGTAATGCTCGCGAAGGAGGAGGCGGAGCGCATGAGGGAGAGGCAAATTTCGCGCCCTCACGCCCCACGCTAATCAATTGCTGATTCCCGGCCACCGTAGGCGCGGGCTTGCGGACGGTGAGCAATGGGTAGCTCGCCGTCCGGTAAGGACCAAGCCCGGGTCGCGTTGTGTTCCACGCGCGCCTCAAAGAGATGTCAGCGAATGAAGGGGTCCGATGAGACCATTGCCTGCCGGGGTTGCGGGAAAGTCCGAAAGGGATACCGTGGCCCCCTGGCATTGCACAGGCAAGAGAAGGAACACGGGTGGGTTTTAGTCAGTAAGAGTCAATAATTTGAGTAATAATTTAATTTGACATCTGTATAATTTTATTTTAATCTGAACCCATACTTTAATTTAATTTATTTGATTGTTATGTCTATGACATGTGATATAATACATCTGACAATTTGTATTTTTATTTTAAGTATTGTAATGTCAATTTTAATTTTGTAAGGTTATTTTAATAATTATTTAATTAGATTAACAATAATATAAATATTTGCATACCTCAGTAGGTAATGATACGGAGTACTTTATAGTTATTTGTAACACCTGTTTTATACCTACCTGTATTAAGCAAATAAATAATTTGATTTGATTTGATTTTGATTTGAGTCTGACACGCCCTCCCGCTCCACCCAGAGCGGGAGGAGACATTTGATGATGTCCCACCCAAAAAAAAAAGGTCGGGAAAAGTAAAATAAGGTTTTTTCATCTGGAATTTCTCAGTTGCAACCCTGAGTCTAAACTCAGAGATTAATTTGACAGGTGCAAATGTCAAACTCTAAATTGAAACAAACAACAATAATAATAATTGATTATTTTTGTGTGCGTACTCGTCAACACGTTTCACATTATAAATAATAGATCCTCTATTATTATCCGACTCTTATTATTAAGTTTTTTTTCTCTTCGACACATCTGAAATTGGCAGAATTGTCGACACCGTCACCATTGCCATAGAGAAAAAGAGTGTATGTGGAGTTTCTTGCCCGTTCTTCTCCATAGGTACCTACTACACTTTGGAATGGACAACTAGCTTCATATTTCTGACTGACCGACTCCTTGACAGTTCAAAAGTGCCTGTAAATGGTTTAATTGAAATAAATGCCGTGTTTGAGTTTGCTTACTGAGGCAAATTACATCCTTTACTTTGCAAGACAGACATTATTTCGTGAAATACATAAAAGTCTTGTTCGAGTCAGGCTTTAAGTAAGTAATCAGTTTTTTTTAACTTAGGTACCTACCTACCACAGAAATGATAACTTACAAAGATATGTCTTTTTATGTTGTTTGTAATTTACTAGCGTATGTAAGGAGGAGGAGTATGAGGTCCTGGGTTCGATTCCCGGGTCGGGCAAACTCTTATAGGGTTTTCCCATCTGGAATTTCTCAGTAGCAGCCCGGAGTCGAGATTTGTGCCCGGTTGATGGCAATAGGCTCGCCCCCTATTACATGGGACTTAAACATAACTGGCGAAATGTTGGTGTACTATAGGTACACCTCTGCCCAACCCTTCCGGAATAAATTCTATAAATGATGTTGAAAACTACATCGAATTCTGGTGTACAGTTTAGTAGAACAACACGCTTACACAGACAGCCGAAAAACGACTTTAATCTATAGGTACCTACAAATACTAGCTGCGCCCCGCTGTCTCATTCTGCATAGGTCTCGATCCCGTGGGATTATCGGGATAAAAAGTATCCTATATCCGGGTCAGGGTCTAGGGTCTACCCATGTGCCGTTTTAGCGGGAAAGCATAACAAACAATCACATCAAATCATTTATTTTTTGCCAAGATTGTAAAGGGTTATAGATCTTTTGATAATGTTCTCCATGTTCTCAATTTTAACACATAAATTACAATATAATATGACAATACCATGCTGAATAACAATAAATATAACAAAATTATTAAATTGGGAAATCATTTTAAACATTTAGTTTTTCAATACCTATCAAGAAGTATCTCTAGTAGTCAAAAAATTATATAAAAGTGAGTGAATTAATAAAAGTCCTAGATAAATAATAATTGTGAGTTACACAATAAAGAGGTAAAATTTGTCTGTTTGTTTGTAGGGGGTACTTGGTCTCTAGAACTACCAGACGCATTTGAAAACTTTCTTTTTGTATTTGATAGACCAATGTTATGTTGAGAATTTTTTCTTTTGTCCGTCTATTGTTATAAAAAATATTGAACCCGGTTTTTTTTGTTACGTAGTAGGCAATACGTTAAAATGTGGCATGACGTCATTAACCGGTACATTTTATACTGACTTGTGACGTAGCGTAGCATTAAAGTTGGGAAGTGGGGGCTCCCCAACTTGAATGCGTTTTATCTAAACCATTTTTTATTTATTTAATTCATATGATAAAGCAAAAAATACGTGTCAAATTATTTTTTTTATTATCTGACTGACGGACTAAATAGCTTTTTTTTTCCCCCAGTCAACATCCCTATTCTTTAGGAAGGCTATTCAACATCAAGACATCCCTTAGGAGTTGACCAAAAAGAGAAAAGCTAGAAAAAACGCTAAGTGAAAATGAACCAATAACGTGGGTGGGCGATAGGATTCGACACGGTGAGTCGGGGACCGAGGGAGTTTCATAAAAACTGTTCCTGATAATTTACTATATTGTGTATTTTACAACTTCCACGCGAATGAAGTCTCGGGCATTAGCTAGTCCGATGTAAATCTCTACCTACTCTTTAATTTTTTTTAGTTTTTAGGGTTCCGTAGTAAACAAGGAACCCTTATAGTTGCGCCAAGTCCATCTGTCAGTCTGTCTGTCCGCGGCTTAGCTCAGAGACGGTTACTACCAGAAAGCTGTAATTTGGCATGGATATACATATTAATCACGCCGACAAAGTGGTGCAAATATTTGTTAGAGTCAAGTGTCCCCCTCCCTCCCTGCCAGCAATTTTTTTTACTTGGTATGTAAAAAAAACAGCAGTATTAAAAAGCGATAACGCGCACTGATTGTTTTCACGCTTCTATGCGCAAGCGCTGTGCGTCCCTGGTGCGGCGGGTGCGGGCCAGCCCCAATGCTATCCTGGCGATGATCGCTAGCAGGCTGGACTGCCCTTATATCCGCCATTGCTGTGGCAGGCATGTTGCTCCGCCAATGTCGGTTAGAACATTATAATTATTGTGTTTTTTATTTTTATTTTTACTACTATTTTATTTGATTATTTGTAAGAAAACTTAAGTAAATGTAATGTAATTTAATTTGACTATGTTTTGTGATTGTGATACTGATTTTTAATTTGACTTTAAGTCTGATTTTAATAAAAAAAAAATAACTTTAATTCTGTTTTTATTTTAATATTGAGAGATGAATTTGATTTAAATTTTAATTATAATTTCTAATTTTGATTTTCATATGATTTTATTATGATGTAATGTGATTTTATATTTTAATGTTATTTATGTAATAAGTTATACTATGGGTTATTAATACCTGAAATAAATGATTTTATTTATTATTATTTATTATATATAACGAAGTTAAAAGGAAGACTATTACAGCTAAGTAGGCTTTACAGGTTAACGAGTAATAATCGACCAACTTAAATGTGTAGTTTGAAAATCATGTTCTCCCATACATTGGGAGATCATGTTTTTAACTATAAGAGGGAACAGGGCCTGCGATTCTCCATACAAATGTATTCCCCTGTTTTCTTCCTGAATAATGCCTCTAGAGCAATATTTTTTTGTTCATAAAATCAAGGTCTGCTGTAGACACGTCCCTGTTATTTCCTTTTTTTCAGCAAATTATCGGTAAAGAAAATATGACCCTCCAAAAATTGAAAAAAATGCTCTATTTTTACCGCCGTGATTAGAGGAGTACCAGACAAATTCGAAAAGTTTTTAGCATAAAAGAAAATGATAGGAACCTAGACATACTCTTTCTTAAAATTTTAATGTAAAAATTAATTGAATCGGTCGAATTTCGAGGAGAAAAAAAGGGAATACGAAACGTCGATTTCGTCATTTTTTTTTGTGATATAATCGGTCTGAGCTGCAGCTGTCCCTATCGCACTCTACGCAGGCAGTTTTGAGGAAAGACGACGGCAATAGATTCTCCAAATACCTATTTTACAAATTCCTCGCAGCCCCTGTTCCCTCGTTTTTATCGAACATTACAAACGGCTCAGTTGATTGTCCCGAACTACTCAGCAAGATACTTCATCGCACTAATCTAAACAATCTATGAAAACAGCCGCTTCTACATGTACCATTCGCATCGACAAAGTACAGGCGCAACGCCTTTTGCATACGTAGTGTTATAGTTAGCTTTCAATAGTTTACCGTCACACCTGAAAATCGATTTGTTTTGCACCAGCGCACACAAAATTAGAAACATTCTAAACATCCCAGTATTTTGGTGACAACCATAAATAACTTTTAACTTTGATTTTGATACCGCACGACTTGACACACTTAATTATATTATCTCGACATTATCATTCTCTTGCCCTTCTCCCAATATCACTCAATTTAATCTCGACATTTATATATCAATATGTCTACATTGTAATCTGTTTACTTATTCAAATCGCTGTAATTGGTCAACGCAAGTAACTCAAAGCTAATTAGATATATTCATGTGGAAGCTTGTAATTGGCAAATCTCACTACTTATGGCATGATATTTATAATTGTTATTAGTCTGTAAGCTTTCTTTAAAATTAAATAAATAAATTCATCCTAACTACGGAACCCTTCAATGCACGTGGTCCGACACGCACGTTTTTCAATACTGCAGGGGTCAGAAGCCAACGGCAATGTTTTTCTAACAGTTCAACATACAATCTCGTGATTCATTAGTTAGAATGCTTGTTCGTAAAAAATATTCAAAGGAAAACAAGACTAAGGGATTACGATAGCAGTACTTTTAACTGCTTGACCTTGTTGTGCTTCAGCTACAAAAAATAACTATTAACTATACCTACTAATTAAATCAATTTGTGTAAGTATGTACAATTATACGTAGCGTTTATACTGTTACGAGTATACCGTTGGTCCCGGCTGTTATTCGTGGATCTTTGACAGTCGTTATGGGTCGTCAGAAGCCCGAAAGTCTGGCAACCAGTCAAGGGGTATCGTATTATCCAGTACGAGATCAGATAGACAGTCGCTCCATGTAAAATACTGGTATTCGACTGCATCCAGTTAGACTGGAAGCCAAACCCCAACATAGTTGGGAAAAGGCTAGGGAGATTGATTAATATATCGGCACTGGCTTCCAGCACTGGCTTCCAGCACTAGCTTCCAGCACTAGCTTCCAGCACTGGCTTCGAGCCCAATCTTTCAGTACTGGCTTCTAATACTGGAAAACTATCTTTACTTACACTAGCTTCTAGCACAGCTTCCAGTACTAGTTTCCATTACTCACATAAATACTGTAATTTTAGACCTTTTAACTGTCGTTTTGACACTCCTAACTTAACTATAGTTTTTATCAAGCAGTAAAGTATTATATTACCTTCAACACGACCTCTAATACTTCACAAGTAGATATAAACGGCGGATATGGCGAGTGCTCAACGGCTGACCCGATTTCGATGCGGTTTGCGTTAAGCAACGCATTGGTTGCTGTGGCTACGATATCTCCTTTTATAGTTAGTAGTTAGCTGAATTGATTTTGGAAATCGGTGACTTGGATAATGATAATGTAACATCACGGCTGTGTTCTCCAATGGGTCGGCAGAGGTGTAGAAGGCATCTGCATATCGCCAGTTAGGTTTAAGTACAGTCTGCTGTTCAGGGCCTGCATGGAGGAAAACGAAACAGCAGCTCATGTGCTTCATAACTGCCTGGTAAAAAAAAAAACAAAATTCAAAAGTCATTTATTCAAACTAGGCTGAGAATCCGCAGTTTTCGAACGTCAAAGTTACTTATGACAGTCCTCCAAAACGCCCACCCTTCACCACTTCCTAGTGCTTTAGCTGGGAAGAAGAAGTGGCGCAACAAACTCCCCAGCAGCACAGCTGTCTGTTCAGTTAGAAAAACTTGATTCTATTTAATAGTATGCAAAATAATGTACATTTCGCAACACAAAACATAATTTAAATTATAATTGTATAGCCACATGACAGCTAGCACACGCCAATATACCAACCAAAAACGTTGAGAACTATACTCAAGCAGAAATAAACATTTAAAAAAAGATTAAACGTAAACATTATTTTTTTTGCCGCTTACAGGATGGTGATCGCTACATCCAGGGCAAAGTACTTCGGTAGCCCAGATATCCTCCGTGAATTTGTCAGTAACTCCAATTCGTTGCTGTCCTACCTTGAGAAGCTGGGGTGGATCAAATAATCAATTTACCAGTCGTACGCAAAATACGCGCGTTGCCGTATAGGTGCTGATACCAGCCCGTATTATTATCTTACATAGTAACATAGCTATTTCCTTGATAAAGTACACTATTTTCTAAGATGATATGTAAGTTTATAAGTCTGTCATCAAGACTGGATTCCCCACAATTAAGTCAAAGGTATAAATAAACTAACAAGAAGTACTTAACCGTGGAGCAATTAAAAATAATTGGTGTTTCACACTTGTTGACAAGATTATCATATAGGTAGTGTTATAAAAATTACATATAACGACACAAAGTGGAGATGACAATACAACAATAAATTTTACTGCATTTATCTGTCGCAGTAAGATGGTTAAAGCCGTGATATAGTTATATACCTAGGAATTTAGCTATAAACCGTAATATAGATATAAGATGAAAACGATTCATAACTGTATTACTAGGAATATTACTATGGTATAAGCACGGTTTAGTAGATAATGAAAAAATAGCTTAGGTTAGCGCCGCTCGCTCGGCTCGCACGTTGTTAAGTGAGAGCCGATCGATCGGCGCGAGCGCTACGTGGAAATTTGTCGCTGTAACGAAATTAGGACACTCCGACAGTTATAAGCCCCATATTACTGTGACATATCTAATGGCAGTTCCAGTCCATTAATCTGTCAAATATTTCCAACAGTTAAAAGAACACTATAGCTAGTCAAAGATCAGCAAAAACTATAGTCGGCCTAGGCTTCTTTAGGATGTTTGATAAATCACGTTTTTTTAGTTTCGATGTACGGACTAGCACATCAACCGACTACAATCTGTCAAATTTCATTAATAGATTTTCAACTTTATCACTAAATCATAAGGTTCAAATTTCATTGGGGAAATTTGACAGTTTCAGGTAGGTTGACCTGCTGGCGTCTGTACACACCCTACACGTGGCTATAGGCTAGAGGTTTTAGACTATGTATTAGCTTGCGTGTTCTGTACTGAGCTCACGTAACGCGTCGTACGTCGAGCCAGTAATAGGACTCGCCCATTAAGGAGCGCTGTCCCAAATTAGACGCATTATTAATTTATAATACCTACGCTTAATACGCTTGATAGATTTTGCGTGATTCTCAGTTTTTAGACATAACTTTACAAATTCATTTCACTGTGTAATATAAACATAATCTAAAATATTCATATCAAGTTATTAAGAAAATACTTTAATGTAACATATTTCTTTTTTCCAAATCATTAACACTACTCGTTTAGACGTTATCTTACTGCAGATAACGTCTAAACGAGTAAAATCATTACGGTTTAAGTAAATTGATTTCACTCTAAAAGAATACAATTATTTACTCCCATGAGGAAAAACATAATAATTAAAATAAGCGACGACGACGGTTTCGCTTGGTAATAAACTAAAATTAAGTTATAAAAACGGTAAAAACTTACTTTAGTAAAATCATTAAAAGTTTGGTTATCGTTGCACTTTTCGGATCACTAAACGGCCTTATACGGCATAAAAAGTCGGTCGGTGTTGTGGGACACTCGGTTGGACAGAAGTTCCTTTCGATGTATATTATGTTTTAATACAGAGCCATCTAGTATGGCCTCAAGTTTCTAAAAACTTATACTAGATGGCTCTGTGTTAAAAATTAAATTTAAAAAAAACTTTTGACACTCGTAACTGAGTTTTTTGGCTTTTTAGTTTTTTCTTTACTTGACGATAGTTTAGAGAACATCGTTCCAACAATAAAACTTCTAACTTCTATTGTGTCTCGTTCAATGTCCCAAAAAGAGTTAGGCCTAGATAGAATTTAAAAGCATAAGTTTTTAAAAACAAATTGAATACATATTTCTTGAGGAAGGGCTATTACAGCATTGATGAGTTTATTAATGACTATTTTAAAGTTTTGTATATTATATGTAAATTTATTTTTTATCTGGATAATTAATTTTGAAATGAAATGCAATGTTAATTATTACTTAATTTATTGTTAATGACTTAGAGCTATAATTATTTATTAGGATATTTTTTTTTTAATGCTGAAATTTTATATGACTGCAATGTTTTATTTTTTATTATTTGTTTAGTATCAGTGTAATATTTTCAACACAATGTTTCTTGTTATGAAATAAATGACGTATGGCTTAGCCTGCACTGCAATTAAAAATCGCGCGAAATATTTATCGCAATTCTGTAACACATGGTATTTTATATATCAACAGGCACTAGCGATTTAAAATTCGCGTTCGTTGCAATGCCGTACACTGAAATTTAATGAAATTGTTTATTCTGTATAAAGGATATCGGAATCACTAAAAAACGTACTATAAAAAAAAAATAAGCTAGATGAGGTTGAATTATAAACCACGCGAATAAAATTCGCGCGAAAAAAATTCGCAGTGCGAGCTAGGCCGAATAAAACCGACAGGTGTTAGCTCACGTACGCACGGACGAAAAAATATTTCGGCGGGATTTTATCGCGCACTGGATTTTAAATTCTCGGTGTTGAGCAGAGCGTAGAAAATCCACTGCACGAAATAAAATACCGTCCGTGCAAACGTAGACTTAAGCGACAATGCTGCGAATTTTGTCGCGCGGGCTTCACATATAAAAATTACTCTGTAGGGCGTCACGCATGTTAAGTACTTAATGTCAACGTAGAGTTTGACAAGTTCTTTACCTATTTCAAATTCTCAAATTCTAAAACCGCTGAGTTAAAACTTAACTAAATGAATATAACCAACTAATTGGGTTGTTATAATTAACTAGAACAGCCTATGACGCCCTTGATTATAATAAATAACCTGTTTGACCACATTTCACTTTTATAGTTCCGTGGGGAAATTAGAACATTGTTAATTCTTTTTTCGTAGTCTGGGTATTATTGACCTTTAATTTCGCACAAATATTATGTCATAAAAGTGAAGTTTTTTATTGACATAATGCCTTAAATCTTTATACACAGCGCAGCGTGTAAAGTGAGGTCTAATTTAAGGGTGTGTTCTATTCAATTCTATTTTTTGTTATGGCAAGCAAAGCCGATGTCGACTATTCTGCCAATGTCTAAGTGAATTGGAAAAGCAAGTGTGTATTGCTAAAAAAAATATATACAGGGTGTTTGGCGCATGGACCGACACAATTTTTTCAGGGATTTGGGAGGTCATTAGCTAGGTTCTACCCATACACCCTTTGTCCTAAATGTCACGGTTGGTTACATATGATTATTTTTTTAAAATGAAAAAAATTCCCAAAATGTGTCCTTTAATTTGAAATAACTTTTTTGTTTGTGGGTGTAGTGGCACAAAACAAATTTTGTTGCATTCTCCAAAGTCCTTTAAATCTAAAAACATCTTTGTTTTATACAACTGGTTTCAAGAAAATTCCTTACAAGCTTCCAAAGTTAATTTTTGTATTTAATGAATGAAATTTTACAACTTCTAAATTAATTATAAAAAAAACTAAAAGCTATTTTGAACTTAGCTAGAACCTAGCTAATGACCTCCCAAATCCCTGAAAAAATTGTGTCGGTCCATGCGCCAAACACCCTGTATTTAATAAAAATCTTCAATGATCAGTTGAACTTAGTGTAGGGTGTGTTACAAACCATCAAATCGTCGGTCCGTCTGTCAGCCGGCTGTATCTCAAGAAATGTAATAGATAGACAGTTGACATTTTCACAGATTGTGTATATTTCTATTGCCGCCATAGCAACAAAATAAATAATAAAATAAAATTAAGTTAAAAATTAAAGGAGGTCCTTATATGAAACGTGTTTTTTCGTCGTCAGTGTTGCATGGATCAATCGCTATGGAAGCTTGTTGACAGAAGTTTTTTCTACGGAGCGATTTATCCGCCGTACTGTACTGTGTACAAAGGGAATTAATTAATACAACGTTTAACTGTAATTAACCGTTTAAATCGAGGTGGTCTAGTTACGAGCAAGTGTTTGTATGTCCTTAGATAAGTTAATAATTGGAATAGTTAATCGTTTAATTTAACTTTGACCCCAAGAGTTAAGGTTAACCAGAATCAACCATTACCGGTTATAATAATTGTGATGTGATCTATTAAATAATAGGTTTGATCCCATGATTTAATAGATCGAATTATTTTTATATAATTATACAATGACATGAATATATTAGCTTTTTATTACTCAGTAATGTATTTTAATTATTGTGAATGTGAAGACTATGTTTTTTTTTTTTTTTTTCATTATGAAGTACTCGCTAATAAACGGTTACTCATACAATTACAATCTAGACCTTGAGGCTAATAAGTAATTTAAATTTAACTTAATTTGCTAAACCTTATACAAAATTAAGAATGTGTCCATTGGCACTTTTCTTATAGTCTCTATTAAGTTGAAAGACACTTTGTTCACGTGTTCTTTAAACGTAGCGAAGCACTCACTGCACTGCACTGCATTACACTAACTTTACTAAACTAACTCAAATGGTTTAGTTCTTTTTAGTCTTCTCACTATGTCTGTGGTGTCAAGTAGCTGGATAGCCTCGACGTTCACATGATGAAGAAGCCTCTGCTCGTGTGCTTCGGCGTGTTTTTTTATAACTTCAGTTACAAGATCCACTCCAAGGTCTCGGTGGATGTCATCATTTCTGACGTACCAGGGAGCATTTACTATAGCCCGAAGTACCTTATTTTGGAATCTTTGTATGATATCAACGTTAGTCCGTTTTGTACATCCCCAAAGTTGAATGCCGTATGTCCATACTGGCATGAGTACTTGCTTGTATAAAAGTACTTTGTTATACACTGACAAGTTAGAATGTCTGCTAAGTAGCCAGTACATATTTTTATAGCGAAGGTCTAACGCCTGGCGTTTCTTTTTGACATGAGCCTTCCAGCGAAGTTTTGCGTCTAGCGTCATGCCCAAGTACTTTGCCGTATTTTCGTGTGGTATTACACGATTGTTAATATATACTGGTGTATAATTAGGTCTTTGGTTTGTGAAGTCGATATGTGTCGATTTAGATTCATTTAATTTGATTTTCCATGTTTTTGTCCAATCGGTGATGGCATTAACGGCAGTTTGTACCTTCTCCACTGCTTCTGTGTGAGTGACACCTGTAGCCATGATAGCCGTGTCGTCTGCAAAAGTAGCAATGACGCTGTTATTGGTTTCAGGGATATCGCAGGTGTACAATAGGTACAGGATAGGTCCAAGAACACTTCCTTGCGGTACACCAGCTTTTATTTGTTTGATATCTGAATAAGCATCCTCATGTCTCACTCTAAATGTCCTCTCAGTTAAATAGGATTCCAAAATATCCACAAATTGTTTTGGGAGCATTTTACTTAACTTATATATTAGGCCTCCATGCCATACCTTATCAAATGCCTGAGCTACATCTAGAAATACTGTAGAACAAACTTTCTTATCTTCTAATGTTTTTTCAATAACATTGGTTATCCTATGTATTTGGTCTATTGTGGAGTGTTTTTCTCTAAAACCGAATTGGTAGTTGGGAATCAGTTCTCTGTCTTCTATAATAGGTTTTAAACGCCTGAGTAGTAGTTTTTCGAACAATTTGGATATAATTGGTAAGAGTGATATGGGCCTGTATGATGTTATTTCTCGAGGTGGTTTTCCAGGTTTAGGAATCATGATAACTTCAGCAACTTTCCACATGCTAGGCACATGTTTTAACCGAAATGTGGCATTAATAAGGGTTGTAAGTTTCACAATTGCTTTACGTGGCAGATTATGTAGGAGTTCTCCAGTGAAGACTATGTGGGGTCATTGTATTTTACTCAGTTTTAATGATTGTCTGGCAGTTTGAAGAATTTATGCGGCCTACCCAAATGTCCTTTCTTTGGTATTGTTCGTCGAGTTGAGCTCCTTAAGTTCTGAGTTGAGCTCCACGATTACTGACAAAGGCGTGCACTGACTGGAGATGCCCACTCAATCTGTGTGGTTTTTTCCTCAAAAGACCATTTCAGACACCAATCTACCTACATGGTTTTCACATGATCTGACCAAGATTATGGACTTCAAAAGAGACCTTTTTTTTGGGTGGGAAATCATCAAATAACTTCTCCCGCTCTGGGCGGAGCGGGAGGGCGTGTCAGACTCTTGCTGACTAAAACCCACCCGTGTTCCTTCAGTTGCCTGTACGTTGCCAGGGGCCACGGTATTCAAAAGAGACCTTGAGTTTGTTTCGGCCTTTCTTCTCAGAGTAGTCAGATAGGAAACGCCGACCTCATCTAGTTAAGCAAATATGATTGACGTGTAAAAGTGTTTGTACAAAGTAAGAAACCTACTTACAGAAATAACATTATTTATCATTTATCAATAAATAAGTCGTTATGACTAACATAATAATCATTAGATGTGGGTCTGATTTTGATAGCGCAGTACTAGTCTCCGGTACTATCAGATGATAGTAACAGTACTAGCGTCCGGTACTAGCCTCCGGTACTAGCCTCCGGTGCTAGCCTCCGGTGCTAGCCTCCGGTGCTAGCCTCCGGTACTAGCCTCCGGTATTAGCCTCCGGTACTAGCCTCCGGTACTAGCCTCCGGTACTAGCCTCCGGTGCTAGCCTCCGGTACTAGCCTCCGGTACTAGCCTCCGGTACTAGCCTCCGGTACTAGCCTCCGGTACTAGCCTCAGGTACTAACCTCCGGTACTAACCTCCGGTACTAGCCTCCGGTACTAGCCTGCAGTACTAGCATTTTCTTCTATTCTCTTCCCCTACCTATAGCCAGTACCTAATCGGTAATTTTGCATTCACTATATGTAGGTACGATGACATATCCACGTTTTAAAAATTTGACTGAAAGATTCGAAATTAGACGGTAATATTACTCGTAGTATGACTGTAGTAGCTTGTAATGTTATTGATTTTTTTATTGTATTGATTTTATGTTTAATTTGGAATGTTATTGAATTTATTTTTATTTTGTTATTTTCTATATTTCTATAATCTATTGTATTATGTTATGGATGTGTTATTTTTATAACGTATTTTTATTTATGAACGTGTTTTTATTTATTTATTTATGATTTCAAACACAATGTGAATTGTTCCTGAATAAATTGAATTGAATTGCCAAGATGCTTCTCTGCTTATGCAGTTACGAGAGTGTAAAGATAAGTTTAAAGATAACAAAAGATAATCTATACGTTTCTTTTTCCGTAATTATGGTGCAAGCATTGTTGAGTGTGAATGCTCCCGCAAACTGGCGCGACACGATAGCGCGGCACGACTAATAGAACATTAATAATTCCTATGAAAAGTTCATGGAAATTGTCCTACCAGAATCGCGTCTTCGCGTCGCGCCTATCTGCGAGTCTTTATTCGAAACTACTAAAAGTAATTGAAAAAAATATACAATTCTTTAATGTCATTTTAATGTAGGTTATACTTAACATAATATCGCCAGTTATGTTTCAATCCCACGTAATAAGGGGCGAGCCTATTGCCATCAACCGGGCACGATACCAAACTCTTCGGCAGCTTCAGAAAAAATCCTTATAGAAAACACCAAGACACTGCCCAACCTGGGAACCGAACCCAGGACCTCATGCTCAGCTGTAGCGCTTGCGGCCACTGGAACAAATAGACTACTTTTTACCACTATCTTATGGTGAAGACAACTTGAAATGATCTGAAGCCGGACACCCTTCTTGAGCGTGATGATCAGTGCTCGTGCCTTCTGTGTATGAGAAGGGGCCTTTGCATTGGGACAGTTACAAATTGATATATTTATACTGGAAGAAAGTAGGGTCTAGAATATAGTACTGGACGATAGTACTGGAATATAGTACTGGAATATAGTACTGGAATATAGTACTGGAATATAGTACTAGACGATAGTACTGGAGGATAGTACTGGAGGATAGTACTGGAGGATAGTACTGGAGGATAGTACTGGAGGATAGTACTGGACGATAGTACTGGACGATAGTACTGGACGATAGTACTGGACGATAGTACTGGACGATAGTACTGGACGATAGTACTGGACGATAGTACTGGACGATAGTACTGGACGATAGTACTGGACGATAGTACTGGACGATAGTACTGGACGATAGTACTGGACGATAGTACTGGAAGATAGTTCTGGAAGACAGCTCTAGAAAACAGCAAACCAAGCAATACAACCCAGCACTGCTTGATAGCAGAGGAAGGCAGTACTGGGACACAGTATAAGTAGAAGATATCACTAGAAAAGACTGCACAGTCAGATAGCACTGGAAGGCAGTGCTGGACATAGGCCTCCTCCAAGCACCGCCAAAGGTTCTGCGCTTCCCGCATCCAGCGGACTCCTGCAGCCTTCACCAGGTCATCGGCCCACCGCGTGGGAGGCCTTCCAACGCCACGTCTTCCGGTACACGGTCGCCATTCTGGAACCTTTCGGCCTCATCGACCATCTGTTCTGCGAGCAATGTGCCCTGCCCACTGCCACTTAAGTTTTAAAGTACTAGAAGCCACATCAACCATCAATGTTTTTTTCACCTGTTTTCTTACATTTACCTACAGCGTGGAAATTCATAATAATTATCGTACTTCGCGGTTTTAAGCCGCGAGGTAAGCGGCGGTGATGTTAATTCGAGCTATTACAGAACGAAACCGACTCACAAGTAACATACATTACAGTTTGCGTGTTCCGTGATTAGCTGTTTTAAGTTACAAGATATTAGCGGGAAATTAGATCAAGTTTGCTGTCAAAATCAGACTATTGTTTTTTTAAATTAACTTAGTAACTTGGGTATTGGATAGAATGGTTATATTGTGTCACGCTCACTGACAACGTTAATATTAACGAACTACAGAAATTAACATAATATTATCATTATAACTAATTTTATTGCATTTAAATCTTAATTGTATGTTCTTTTGACGGTGTTCTGTTTATGTACCCTGAATAGTGTTTTAAAACTCATTCAAGGGGAATTTATCATCTTCCTTTTTCGCAAGTTACTTGCGTGCAACAAGAAAAGAGAAAACGTGTCACGCTATCATTCACTACCTACCTTCTCTTTCATATCATTCCTCACACAATCCATCCATCTTTTCTTTGACCTTCCTCTCCCTCTCTGTCCTTCAACATTTATATTCTTCACTCTTTTAGTCACATGCGTTTCATCCGTCCTACAGTCCGGGTGTCGACAGAATACGTTTCTGACACCTCAGTTGGACACTTTCTAGTAGTTATAAGGATCAAATTCGCAAAACACATATTCGTCAATATGAAACTGACAGGTGTCACATGGTTTGCAAAATAGTATCATCAACAACAGATAGTATCATTATAATTCTTCACTACCTCGTTGGTCTAGTGGTCACAAGAGCTATTGCTGAGCATGATGTCCAGAGTTAGATTCCTGGGTCTGGCAAAGTGTTATTGGGTTTTCCCATCTAGAAATTTCTCAGTAGCAGCTTGGTGTCTGGATTTGTACCCGGTTGATGGCAATACGCTCGCCCGCTATTACATGAGACTTAAACATAACTGACGAAATGTGGGTGTACTATACGTACACCTCTGCCCAACGCTTTGGAGAATACAGGCGTGATGTTATGTTATGTAATTCGTCACTCAATCATCATGAACTAATCAACTTATTACACAAATAAAATTACAATAGTTAATGTCACCTCTTGTAACTTGTACCATAGGTCAATATTACGAAAATCGGATGCTAGTGTGGCGTAACTAAAAATTGCACAAATCGTACGAGTCATATTTCATTTTATGCGAGGTTAACAGGACTGTAATGTAATGATAATACCCTGAAATAGGATAGGCAGAGAGATTAGATTAGGCTTATTTTAATTTATTTTAAGTTTTTGAATGATTCTTTATTTTTTCTTTTTATTACGGACGCTTTTACGAACGTGCACGTCTTTCTACATTGTTCTCACATGCATAATTTCAAAATGAATGATGTAACCAATATTTTGTATCAATTTTTTTACTTAAAAGAGTGTCCGTGGAGTTTCTTGCCCGTTCTTCTCCATAGGTACCTACTACGCTTTGGAATGGGCAACTAGCTTCATTTTTTTTTTTTTTTGACTGACTGACCCATTGACAATTCAAAAGTGCCTGTAAATGGTTTAATTGAAATAAATGGTTTGAGTTTGAGTTTGAGTTTGATAAGTCATCAAACCTAACGTACAAATCAACCAGAACATTTTCTAATTTGTTAAGTACCTGGTACTTGTTGGCACACTGTCCTCCCATACCTACTAAAAGTATAATTTGAAAAAAAAACAATTATTTTTAAAATACTAAGCAAGGAGTTTCTAGCCGGCTCTTCTCCACACAAAACGACTAATTCCGTACACCTAGCTTCTGACGTTTCATAAGTGCCCATGTAAATTTATGTGAAATAAAATATTTTTTAATTTGAATTTGTGATCATCTTTTAAGGTGGGTGTTTTCAGCTTCCAATCTAACCGGATTGCAAATTCAAAGTCAAAAAAATTATTTCAATAAGGCACTAAAATGCACTTTTGAACGAGAACTGATTCTAGTCGCCCCTTCCAAAAGGTAGTTTTCGTATGCTGCAAGTAATATACCAAGAGCGATTACTGCCTACCTGACTTCCAAAACCCAGTTACTGGGTAGGTAATACGATATCCCTTGGTAAGACTGGTTTTCAGACTTTCAGGCTTCTATCTACCCGTATTCTTCTTCTTTTCGTGTGGTTAGTAACTAACCTGGTGTCAGAGTTTTAAAGCCGCCCATGGTCCTCTGACTTGGCTTCACATGCCGTCGAGAAATATCTCTCAGGCATGCCGGTTTCCTCACGATGTTTTCAATTGATAATTATGTTGATAATTATACAATACGCACATGAATCCGAAAAGTCAGAGGTGCGTGCCTTGTGTTCGAACTCGAGACCTTCCTCCCTTCAAAATGGTTGAGCTGAATGGTGCTGATCCATGCGTCATGTTCGTGAACGGGCGCCGTCAGTTGGGACTGGTCATCTCTTAGCTGCCATGGCTTATTTTAAGTTTTTGAATGATTCTTTATTTTTTCTTTTTATTACGGACGCTTTTACGAACGTGCACGTCTTTCTACATTGTTCTCACATGCATAATTTCAAAATGAATGATGTAACCAATATTTTGTATCAATTTTTTTATTTAAAAGAGTGTCCGTGGAGTTTCTTGCCCGTTCTTCTCCATAGGTACCTACTAAGCTTTGGAATGGGCAACTAGCTTCATATTTTTTTGACCGACCGACCCCTTGACAGTTAAAAAGTGCCTGTAAATGGTTTAATTGAAATAAATGCTTTGAGTTGAGTTTGAGTTTGAGACCTACGACTTGTCAGTCTGACGGTCACACCACTAGGCTATCACTGCCCACTACCCGTAATGATTGTCAAAGATCTACAAATGACAGCTGCGACCTTAGTAATACTTACGAGAATAACATGCCTGAGTATACTATAATTACAAGCCCATCGGTATATTTACATAGATAAACATCTCATGTTGTATCCATATATGTATAAAACTCGTTGTTGGCCACGGCTTTGCCCGCGTGGACCCTAATTCTTTTTCTTTTTCTAAAATAAATGTAGCCCAAGCTACTCCTTATAACATCAGCTATCTGCCGGTGAAAGTCTCGTCAAAATCGGTCCAGCCGTTTCGGAGATTAGCCGAAACAAGCAGGCAGACAGACAAAAATAAAAAATAAAAGTTTTTTTGGTTATAAGTACCGTATATACTTTCATAGATATGTATTTAGTAAAAAGCTGTTATTTTGACATCACAAACAGACACTTCAATTTTATTTATTTGTGTATGTATGTTTAGATTAAAACCATTAAGTAACTATCTTTTTTGTAGCGTCGCGGTTGGTTAGGACTTGTCAAATTGACATCAATTTAGTACATAAATGCTAAATTAATGTCAAATCACAGTAATCAAGGATGTACGATAGTAAATAAAGACTATTATAGAATCCATCTTGATCTAAAATAGGTATATTCTCAGGTAGACGAGTCGTCACGAGTGCGGTACCACGGGAGCTGACATATTCATGGATGCGCCAACGAGATTAAACTGTAGCGGTTACACCGCACATACGAACTACGCATCAAAGACATGACGTTACACAAATCCTGCATCGCGCAATTAGAGTTTACCGCGCGAACAACATATATAAGACTATCCGACATCAACAGTCGGGCAGTCGGCCCGCCAGACACAACACCCGTCTGGTTGGACGATCCTCCCTTTTCTATGGTGGATGAGTGAACTTTACACCCTGTTCCTCATGCTCCCAAAAAAACATTATTTAAAGGTATAATAAATTCTATATTTACTTCGATTTCCACAAAGCCAGTCAGCCAGCTGTAACCATTCCATCCATTACATATACAAGAGTACGGTATACGGTCCCGGCTGTCATTTTTAGATCTTTGACAGTCGTTACGGGTCGTCAGAAGCCCGAAAGTCTGACAACCACTCTTACCAAAGGGTATCGTGTTACCCCGTACCTGGGTTGTGGAGGTCAGATAGGCAGTCGCTCCATATAAAATACTGGTATTCAGCTGCATCTGGTTAGACTGAAGGCTGACTCGAACATAGTTGAGGAAAAGCAGGGTGATGATGGCATTGGTGGATTCGCACGAATTTACTCGCCCGTGACGGGCGAAATGACAAGTTAAAAAAATATAAAATATTTTCTAGAAATATTCTTGAATCGAAAGCTCGAGAAATACGTATTAGGTTTTTCACACTTTTTTATTTTTTTGAAGTAAAGTTAGTGAAGAAGTACCGATCTACTCCTTGATGTGCAATGGCCTCTGTAGCTCTTGGGGTTCATTCGATTTATCGAATCTGATTAAACTTGATCGGTGCTTTTCATTCATTCATCCATTCATTCAGTAAAGTTAGTGTACAAGACGTGCCATTAAAGTTGAGACTTGACCGCGTCTCCCGCCACTCTTTCCTCCACCCCGATGACGCCCCGGATACCGCTAAAGAGACCTATAATAAATCGTCTACTACGCAAGTCAAACCAGGTGGTGCTTCAAGTCTAGATTACTCCGCGAAAAACAAAATTTCTTTCGCTTTTTGCAATAAGCAAGGTCGGTGTCAGGTTGTGTGTTGATTAAAATATGATTTGCGACCGTAACAAACATGGCTTTACAGAATTATAATCATTAGAATCAGCAATACAACTCCTTAAGTTATCATAATCCTCAAATGTGAGATGATTTCATGAAACAGTCATTCAATTACATGAACTTAGAGTGTAGTTTGATGATTCTATGATTATAATTCTATAAATAAACATTTGATACGGCCGCGAATCATATTTAGATCCACATACAAGCTGACAACGATTGCAAAAAATGAAAAAATAAAAAAAGAATTTCGCGGGCTACCCTGACGCTTTTGTCCTTTTTTTTGGGTGGGAAATAACTTCTCCCGCTCTGGGCGGAGCGGGAGGGCGTGTCAGACTCTTACTGACTAAAACCCACCTGTGTTCCTTCGATTGCCTGTACATTGCCAGGGGCCACGGTATCCCTTTCGGACTTACCCGCAACCCCGGCAGGCATCGGACCACTGCTTCACTTCGCTTTTGTCCTAATGGCACGATTTGTACTGTTTCCTTAACTTTCCTTAATTGCCGTTTTCTCTCTCTACCTGCCTCCTTATCTCCTTAACTGCTTGTTTGATTGAGTGGTTCAAAACGAGTTTGCTGAGCGTCGGGTTCTGGATCCGATCCTCAAGTTGGGCAAACTGTTTCTCCTGTTTTTCAGTAGCAGCCCGGAGTCTGGATTCGTGCCCGGTTGATGGCAATAGGCTCGCCCCCTATTACATGGGACTTAAACATAACTGGCGAAATATACGTATACTCTACAACTCTACATTAACTGCTAACCCGTTCGAGAAAAATAGGCGTAATATTAGATTAATTATACAGAACTGCAATCATAATGTAAATTGAAATTACGACATCAAACTCGAAGTCAAGAATAACCCGCCAAATGCCACCCATCTATTTCCCAACCTTGGACATCATCGCTTAACTTTCCAAATTGTATTATTAGATAGTTATTTACTAAGCTAACCTCGGAAATACATTCAAGGCCACCCATCTTGTTTTTGACCGCATATTGTGTTGCTTAACGTGCGATAAGCTAGTCATATACTTGGAATACATAATACATTTAATTTCTACAAAGAGCCTTTGATTTTTTTTTCGAAGAATATTACAGGGGGTGTCAAAAATGTGCCTCTTTTGCGTTGAGTACAGGCCGAGTCAAAAATATGTAATTTTTTGGAGTTTGTGTTTCATACCTTAGAAAAAGGCATATCTGAAAAAAAAAGATATGGTACTTACCACAACTCAATTTCTTCTGCTGAGAGATCAGCATACTTAGCGGTACTCTTCTATCAGTCGTCGGTGGCAGACCGAACAGCCGGTTGCGGGCCGTCTGGACCGCCGTGAGCCGCGTCATGGTCGTGCGTGATCGTGCGTGGTCGGTAGTGGACGAAACTCGCTCCACATGTGTGGTTTAATTCTGGAAAGATTTTTTTTTTTTATAATACAGGGTGATTTTTGATTTGGAGTGGACAAAACATAAAATACACTTAGTATATATTTATTTTACTTTTAAGTATGACAATTGGCTTTATGTGAATAGGCACACAATTAAAAAAACATTCATGACGTTTCTTAAAACACGGTATGATATTTTTTTATGGTAAGTGTTTACAATAAAGATAAATTTAAAAAACCAGCCAAGTTGGTTGGACTCGCTCACGAAGGGTTCCGTACCGTACTAGATCTGAGTTGAACTACACAATTACTGACAATAATGCATCCACAGACTGGACCGGTCCACTCAAATCTGTGTGGTCCTTTCCTCAAAAGTCCATTTCAGACTAATCTACATGGTCCTCATATGGCCTGACCAAGATTGTGTCTGGACTTTAAAAGAGACTTTGAAACCTAAGTTTGTTTCGCCATTCCTTCCCAGGGGTAGTCAGATAGAAACGAAATACACAAACAGAAACGTTGACATCGAGTTTTTTTTTTTTTTTTTCATATTTCTAAAGGTGATTCCGTTATCCTATTTACAGAAGAAACACTTACTTGTTTCAAAGTATTTAATATCTCGAATAACTTGTAAAACTTGAATACAATTTAGTATTATTAGTACCTATGTTAGAAGCAAAAAAATTCAATTGTTATGAACTGACTTACGACTTACGCAACAATGCATTTTTTTTTGTAAGTTAAATTCAATCTTTTTAGGGTTCCGTTCCCGACGCGACGGTTACCATACGGAACCCTATTACTCAGTCTCCGCTGTCCGACCGCCAATTCGTCCGTCCATCTGTCTGTCAGCTGGCTGTATCTCATGAACCGTAATAGTTACACAGTTGAAATATTTTCACAGATTGTGTATTTTTATTGCCGCTTTAACAATAGATAGTAAAAAATACCATACAAAAAACGTGTTTTTTTTTCAGCATTTTTTTCTAAATATTATTTAACCCGGAATCGTTTTTTTTAGAAGCTATTATTCATCTAAGTTATTTACTTCCGAAACAGTTTCCTCTTTTAACCGTTACTTTTTACGTATTTTTTTTTTGTTTATTTGGTCAAGTTATTTTAGCTGCAATGAATGAGTGGCCTATGTAATGATTACGTCAGACTTTCAGTTACCTAACTACAACTTAAACAGTTATGTCTGTGGCCACTAGAGCGAGACAGCCATAGTGTTTGTAATCCAAGTTAATGTTAATGATCTTCTTTTAACAATAGCTACTTTAACTTGTGAGAACTTGATGACAAGAATCGGTTTTCTTCTTTGTTTAAGATGAGTTCTTTGTTAAAGTTGCAGTCCACGAAATTCAAATTTTCTTAAGTTTTTTGCAATTTGCAAGTCAGTTTCAGGTTGTATCTTGATCTTCTCAATAATCTTAACAAATATTTTTTTACAGAATTATAATCATTAGAATCACTAATACAATGTCTCTAAGTTAGATTTGTTACATATGAATATTTATGAAAGAAATGTAACAAACAAAAAAAAAACCAAGTCCTTTTTTTAAATAAAATCCCTATTCAAATAAATTGGTACGTATACGAAACACCCCCTATCTACATGCGGACTTGTCGCACTTCTTTTCACATTGTAACACTAGTGCGACAACGGGAACGCCCTTCGTTAGTTAACATACTGTATAACTTCCCCCAGCGGCTTCGCCAGCGCGATATCTTTATAAATTATAGCCTATGTTACTCCTTGATGAGGTGGTGGATGCTTGTCTGCCCACAACTTGCTTCTCTCATTGGATGGTTGGTCCTGGATAGCCGGCGTAGAACGTAAGAAGCTCTGGCGACTTTTAAGCGAATTTCACCTGTGCGTTGGTCTGAACAAACGAAGGCTGCCATGAAAGAACGAGATGACAGCGCCGAAGTAGCGATACAAACACTTAGCCCACGTGCGCACTATCGACTTCAACGCGCGATTTTCAACTCTCGGTGTTCAGCTGAGCGTTGAGAATCCAACGCGTTGGGACGCACTCACGTCCCAGCGCGTTGAAAAAACACACTGTTGGATTTTCAACTCTCGCCGCTAAGCATAGCGTTGAAAATCCAGTGCACGAAAAAAAATCGCCGATATTTTGAACGTGGACTTACTATGGCCGCGTGTTCACCGCAAGCCGTCACTGGGACGTCACGCTCGGTTCGAATAATCTCATTTCTCGTTGACGTTCCGTTGACGTGCCGGTGACGTTCCGTTGACGTGCCGGTGACGTTCCGTTGACGTGCCGGTGACGTTCCGTTGACGTGCCGGTGACGTTCCGTTGACGTGCCGGTGACGTTCCGTTGACGTTCCGTTGACGTTGTGCGGTGAACAAACAGTGTTAGAGTGTTATACAGCGTCTCTATCAGTCGTCATCTCAGTAGAAAGGGGGCGATCCCCTTTCTAGCCATATCATCTTTCACACAGTTCATCCATCGTTCTGCCAAAAGTGTTACGACGAAAAAAATGATGACCTGGCAGATTTCATGTCTCGAGTTATTAGTTTACTTAAGCAAGCGTGCTCCATCGCCGACCGCTAAATCTTATTCAGTTCTACGATAACGAATCAAATCGATTAAGTATAAATGCCATGGTAAATTAACATCATTTGCTCTTGTCCGATGAAGCGCCAGCCCGCGCCGCAGCTGAGCGCGTAGCTTTAAATTCCCCTCATAATAATAATGATATATCCTTGATCCAGCCTGTCCCATCTTGCTGTCCTCCCCTCAGCGACGCCCTAAGCCGAGGTTCGTACCCCACAGGGGGTGCCCTTAGCGAGCGTTCGCCTAATTTTAATTTAGAATAGTTTTGCTCCTGGCTGGAGGCTTTGAGTGTAGTAAGCTTACACAGGATAGTCCGGTTAAGCAGTAAATACCTTAGTGGTATACCTGCGAGATGCCATAGTTAAAAAAAAATACATCATTTGCTATGTCATCATTTGCGGCAAGAGCAGTGGTGGCTCAGTGGTGGCTCAGTGGTGACCACAGTGGTGGTCGTACGACTAACGAGTTGTAGGTCGTAGGTTCGAACCCCGATAGGCGCTTTACTTTGTATAAATCATTTCATCACCACTGCTCTCAAAACGGTGAAGGAAAACATCGTGAGAAAACCGACATGTCCTAGAACCAAACATTCGAAGACATGTGACTTCTACCAACCCGCAGTGGGCCCGCGTGGTGGATTATGTCCCACTCCCTCTCACAAAGATGAGGCTGCAGTCCCAGCAGTGGGGCCATTATAGACTGATTATGTTTAAGCTATGTCGTCAATTAGAATTCGACATTATTGTAATAATGACAAGTTGACAGTCGAGACAAATTGTAAAATAGATTACAGAGAACGGTACAAGGCAAATGTGAGTGGAAACGCCGGGAGGGGACGCCTTAGGAGGACATATACTGACCTTATTGGTGATGTTCTTCTGAAAGGACAGGTGCGTAGTACTCGCTACCGGCGTGCGTGTATGACCAGATGTATGAACGTAAACGAGGCAAAAGGAGTATGTAAGGATCGTAGAAGAATATTATATTAATACCTAACTATAACATAGTAAGCGTCGCTTCGTGGAAAATACTGGTGTTCAGCTGCATCCAACAATAGGCAATAGGCAAAGAGTATATATGTGGTTTAATAGTCTTTGGGGCAATAGGTCTTTATGGCAAAGATGCCTCCGACTGCAAGAGATTGTTCATAGTATTAAAATCGTTCATTCTAAAAGTTGGTAATGTCACAAATAGCTGTCAAATATTTAGGTATCTACCTGATTTTATTACAACATAACGTCACGCCTGTATTCCCCGAAGGGTTAGGCAGAGCTGTACCTATAGTACACCCACATTTCGCCAGTTATGTTTAAGTCCCATGTAATAAAGGCGAGCCTATTGCCATCAACCGGGCAGAAATCCGGACTCCGGGTTTCTACTGAGAAATACCAGATGGAAAAACCCAATAAGACTTTGCACGACCCGGGAATCGAACCCAGGACCTCATGCTCAGCAGTAGCGCTTGCGACCACTAGACCAGCGAGGCAGTAATATTTTTTTTCTGGTTTTTTAATTTGGCTATATTACTGTATGGAAATAAATCGCTAACTAGTGAACAAGAATACTTTTAACTAGCGACCAGCTCCTGCTTCGCACGGTTTTTACAACGTGACAAAACATTGAGATTTCTTAGTTATATTATGTAACTTTAATATTAATACATAACCCCTTCCGGAATAAATTTACTAAACGATGTTGAAAACCTCATCAAAATCTGTTGCGTGGTTTAGAAGAACAACGCGGACATACAGACAAACACGAAAAGTGACTTTACATGTAACCGTTTTAGGTGTAAAACTAAATATTCAGTGTTACGATATTAATTATTGCATTTCATAATCAATATTTTAGTTGACTAGTTAGCCGTATTTCATATTTCCATACAGTAATATTGCCAAATGAATCAAAACAGCGAAATATTTGACATCTATTTGCGACGTTGCCCACTTTCAGAATAAACGGTTCTTCTGTGGGATTGGCAACAGTAATAGATCATCTTGTTTTCATCTTTAATTAAAGTTCACTTTTTATCTAGACGGGTTTCGAATTTTTTAAATTTACTTTGTCTATTATTATGGTTTATGGTTTAAGAATTTTTTTTCGCTCAAAAAGAATACAATTATTCACTTCTATGAGGAAAAACATAATAATTTAGATAAGCTACAGTTTCGCTTGGTATAAACTAAAATTAAGTTAGGAAAACGGTAGAAACTTACAATTCAAACATTATTCAGGTGATGCTTTAATAGTCCTTTAAAAGTTGGAAGTGATTTTGATTCCTTAATTATTTTAGATAAAGAGTTATTAGAGTTCCACCCCCTCATATATTATACCTATATAGCCTTTCTTCCATAGTTTGTCCTAGGTGCTCTTGATACCTACCCATGATAATATTAAACAATAAGAAAACTGAAAAGATCGCAATACGAGCTCATAAAACATTCAACATTACATAAAACATCAAATAATTGTAAAAACCGTTATGAGTATGCTCAAATATGGAACGCGGGGACAACCAATCAGAGGCGCGCGTCGATCCTTGACCACAATGCGCGCACGCAATAATGCTCAAATACGTTGCGTAGGCTATGTTTATGTAAAGGTTTATGGATTTATTTTCATTATTTTTGAGCTAAAAATAAACTAAAGAATGGTGTAGCTCCTTGAGAAAGTTGGTCTGGGGAAACAACATCAGGTATTTTTCGAATATGTAGCCAGAGATATATTACACATCAGTTTCGTCCGCGTGGAGGTCGGAAATTATACCACGGGAACGTACTACCAGGACAAAAAGTATCCTTTGTGTTAATACAGGTTATAAACTATATATGTGCCAATTTTCATCCAAATCTGTTCAGCCGTTATTGCGTGATTGAGAAACAAACATCCAAACACACAAACTTTCACATTTCTAATACAAGTATTAGTAGGATTCTGCCAAAAAAATCTGCCAAGCCTTTTCCCAATTATGTTGTGGTATGGCATATGTTGGGGTCGGCTTCCAGTCTAACCGGGTTTTACATGGAGCGACGGCTTATCTGACCTCCACAACCCACTAACTGGGTAATACGATACCCCTTGGTAAGACTGGTCGTCAAACTTTCAGGATGACGTTTGACAGTAGTTATGACGACCCGTAACGTGTCAAAGAACCGCCAAAGACAGCCGGGACCAGGCACGGAGGAGTCTAGGTTTGTCACCCATCCACGGACCAACCCCGGCAAGCGTAGCTTAACCTGATAGATCGACCCGTGCGGCTGTTATTAATTAGCCACGAACTCCTCAACTTTCATCAGTAAGTCATTATTATTTGATCACGATGAGGAACCGATTTGTATAGATCTCTGCTCTCAAAACGGTGATGGAAAACATGGTGAGGAAACCGGCATGTCCTAGAATCTAAAATGTGAAGACATGTGACATCCACCAACACGGACTGGGCCCGCGTGGTGGATTACAGCCAACTCCCTCTCACAGGGAGGAGGACGCAGTCCCAGTAGTGGGAAAATTACAGGGTGATTATGCAATAGGTACTAATATTATAAATGCGATAATACCGTGGCGTGATAACAGTCAGACAGACCGATAGAATTACTTTCGCAACCTGGGATTGAGTCTAAGACCAACCTGCAGTTGCGCATAAAAAAGTTTTAAGCACTACAAAAAAAAAAACATCGCCTTAAACTGTTAGGTATATAGATAATTGTGTATTTCAATTATCAGGTTCCTTAGATATTTGCGTAACAAAATTATGATAAAAAATGTTGTCGCACAAGAATATTTTTTTCTCCTACCTCTTGTAGTACCGCATTTAAAGCAAATAAATGACAGACGTTGGCTTAACGGATTTCAATGAAATTTTACACATGGGTCATTTTTACCATGACCCAGGTTAGGACAAAGGATAATTTTCATCCCATTATTACGTTTCCGTGAGATAATTTCCAACCTCCACAGTTAGTAATAAATAACTGATACCTAATTATTGATGTGTAACATCTTTCCTCTCGTTTTCCTGCAATCTGTGGGAGACAGGGACGGAAGTGTGTAACAAGAAGCCGCGCTATTTGATTTGACCAATGAGCGCGGGTAGTGCTAGAGTTCGCCGTCAGACACGACCTTGACGAGGCCCCGCCCCTTTAATGTTGCTTATTAACAAGGTGAGCTGACTGGTTTTTTTTAAATTATTTCTTTATTTTGACTTCCTAGCCTTTTTTTTTTTAACTATGGCATCTCGCAGGTATACCACTAAGGTATTTAATGCTCAACCGGATAATCCTGTGGCTGCCTTAAGCTACTACACTCAAAGCCTCCAGCCAGGAGCAAAACTATTCTAAGTTAAAACTAGGCGCTCGCTAAGGGCACCCCCTGTGGGGTACGAACCTCGGCTTAGGGCGTCGCTGAGGGGAGGACAGCAAGATGGGACAGGCTGGATCAAGGATATATCATTATTATTATGAGGGGAATTTAAAGCTACGCGCTCAGCTGCGGCGCGGGCTGGCGCTTCATCGGACAAGGACTTCCTAGCCAGTTAATGAGCCTTTTTTGTACCCAAGACTTATTTCTGCTTAGAACATGACAAACGCAACAATCATGGCCATCTCAGGAAAAAAGAACAATGAAAATTTTCTCATTAACAGGATCGATTTAAATCGATTGCGATAATCGTAATTACCCACTGATATATCGATTTGAATAGTAATCGTGGGCATGTTATTAGTAATTATGTTGAAGGTTTCACAGGAAGCCCTTGGTTTGTTAGAGACCATTTAAATATAATAATTAACTCATCCTTTTCCTAGTCATGTTGCTGCCTCGTTTGGTTTAATTGTCGCAAGCACTTAAACTCAAAGCATTTATTTCAATTAAACCATTTACAGGCACTTTTGAATTGTCAAGGGGTCAGTCAGTCAGAAATATGAAGCTAGTTGCCCATTCCAAAGCGTAGGTTCCTATGGAGAAGAACGGGCAAGAAACTCCACGGACACTCTTTTAAATCATAATATTGTTACAAAATATTGGTTACATCTTTCATGTTGAAATTATACAGGTGACAACAACACAACACTACAGCTGAGACTGAGGTCCTGGGTTCGATTCCCTAGTCGACCAAAATGTTATTGGGCTTAACCATTAGTGCTTATATACATGATCGGCAACTGCAGCCGTCGACCCTCATCGGCGGCAGCCGTATAGACGCGCCGACGCGTCGGCGACTACCATCGACCAACGCCTTAGCGTGCTTTCCAAGGCACGAATGGGTCTTGGTGTGTAATGCATGGTCACCCATCCACGGAATCACCTCGGCAAGCGTAGCCTTAACCTTGATCGACCAGTGAGGCAGGTAGTACTCAGCGTCACTACCACCTTGCTGACTCGATATTATGTTTACCACAGCATGAGCTATTTTCATATATTTCTTATCGATACGCGAACGCATAATCAATCAGCCTATAACATTCCTACTGTTGGGGACTCAGGCCTCCTCCCTGTGAGAGGGAGTGGACCGTAATCCACCACGCGGGCCCAGTGCGGGTTTGTAGACGTCACATGTCTTCTAATTTTCGGTTCTAAGACATTCCGGTTTCCTCACGATGTTTTCTCAACCATTTTGCCAATACGAGAGAAAAAATAAAAACTCTTTTCTAACACCATTTACTTATTAAAGCCCTTGTTAATATTTTTAAAGTATATGACCTACATAGCTGCTCACCTCGTTACTTATAGAGCGTGAAGTTAGGTCGAATATAATAAGAAGGGCTAGAGACCACTGTGGGCCAATTAGATTCGAAACTATAGTTGGCTGGATATATATTTTCTGTAGAGTTTTCATACTGATATAATTATTTTCTAAAGAGTTTTCATACTTACTGTTATTAAGTATAAATAAACGTTTCTTTTAATATTTTTTACTACCTCGTTGTTAGTGGTCACAAGCCCTGCTACTGAGTCAAGGGTCCTGGTTTCGATTGCCGGGTCGGGCAAAGTGTTATTGGGTTTTTCCATTTAGATAGGTAAGTCGTTTATTTAGTGCACACAAAAAACCGCACAACATACAAAAGCACGATTAAATAATGACTAATTAGCTATTAGGAAATAGCTGCAAGGTGTCAATACTTATATAAACAAACAAAAAAAATAGAAAACGAATAAAACTAGACATTGTGATGACACTATTGGCTATGACACACTTTAAAATAATGGATCAACGAACATAAAAAAGTGCGGTGTGCGCTTCAAGGTTGCATCAAATGGGAGTCCAGCTCAGCATGTGCCAGGCAAATATACCTGACGCTGATATTCTGTTGAATCCCTGCAGTGACATACGGACGTCGAGTAGATGAGATAAATATGCGAGTTATTGAAACTTTCAGTAATTTAGCTACTTGTAATGTTATTGCCAGATTAATTTGCAATAATTTGTCGTCCGTCAGCAATTTCTCAGCAGCAGCCCGGAGTCTGGATTTGTGCCCGGTTGATGGCAATAGGCTCGCCCCCTATTACATGGGACTTAAACATAACTGGCGAATTGTGGGTGTACCTAGTTTATAAGAATGTCCGTGGAGTTTCGTACCCGTTCTTCTCCATAGGAACCTACTACGCTGGAATGGGCAAATAGCTTCATCTTAGTTAATTGACTCAGGTTTGACTTTGCGGAAATCCATTATTTATAATATAATATATCCTGGGGATGACGATTGCCTTGTTGATTTGTTGTTCGGCGCTCGGCGTGGCAACACGTCGACTTCGCAACAAGTCAATCGTCATCCCGAGGATGCCTCGTTGTGAGGTGAAACACGTGTCGATTTCTTACAGGGTTCTTTATGACTCTTTGAGAACAGTTAAGCGGATTAGGTTACTAAATATACGACGTCTATTGTATTTTTTAGCTTCATCTTTCTGACTGTGAAAGTGCCTGTAATTGGTATAATTGAAATAAATTCTTGTTGTTTAAGTTTGAGCCTGCCTTCGTGGAGAAAGCGTAATGTTATATTTCATGCAATTTAACAAGTTTTTTTCTGTCTTGCGAAATATTTATTTCCAAGTTTCAAATGACAGTGTTGCAGTTTGCATAAAGTAGATTTACTTTATGATGCAAAATCACTAAAAGTTTTGTTTAAGGGAAAATTTGCCCCAGTTTTAAAACACGTGTTATATTATTTGAATAATTAGGTAGATTTTTTATAACGATTTGTGTAACCTTTCTTTGGGAGTAGACGAGCGGTGTAAACGCAGGTAGGAGCGGTTGGAACGCTAGAAAGTGCGTTCGTAATGTTGTTGTGAAAAGCTAACATTCCGTAGCCAACCGCAGGTGGCAACTGACACGACTGGTTTCTATGAATTTCTATGAAATACCTTCCGAAGCTAGCGACACGTCGTTTTCAGCAAAGGGCGAGTGACAAACGACACGGGTAACCCGACCGCAGACCAGTAGTGCCGCCAACGCTCGAGCGATAACCAATTTTAATGGTTCCGTAGCCAAATGGCAAAAAACGGAACCCTTATGGATTCGTCATGTCTGTCTGTCTGTCTGTCTGTCTGTCCGTCCGTATGTCACAGCCACTTTTTTCCAAAACTATAAGAACTATACTGTTGAAACTTGGCAAGTAGATGTATTCTGTGAACCGCATTAAGATTTTCACACACACAAAAAAAAAACAATACATTTTGGGGGTTTCAATTATTTAGAACTGAAACTCAAACAATATTTTTCATCAAACCTATACGTGTGTGGAGTATCTACGGATAGGTCTTCAAAAATGATATTAGGTAACTAATACATTTTTTTCTAAACAGAATAGTTTGCGCGACAGGCGCTTCCAAAGTGGTAAAATGTGTCCCCCCCCCCCTGTAACTTCTAAAATAAGAGAATGATAAAACTAAAAAAAATATATGATGTACATTACCAGGTAAACTTCCACCGAATCTTGGTTTTTTTTTAATACGTCATAATTCGTAAACTATTATTAAAACATCGATCAAAGTTACAACGAACTACAAGAACTTTTATATTATGTAACTTGCTGCTGCGGAACCCTTCATGTGCGAGTCCGACTCGCACTTGGCTGGTTTTTTGTATCTTCTATCTACCGACTGGAATACGGGCTGTAGCCGCCTGCGGTAGGGTTCGGAATGGTACCTTTATAGGAAAATATTTTGGTGAGCTGTAAGCTTACGATAGACAATTATGTACTTTCTATTCTTACTCATAAAGAGGAAGAATTTGTTAGTTAGTATAAAAGGGGCGTCTGATCCAAAACCGTTTTTTTTTACTAATGTAATTATACAGCATTTCCGAGTGTCATAAGATCAATTTTATTTTAAAACAAGCAATTTTACGAGGACGATGTCGCGGGCAGAAATTCAGATAAATAATGTTAAAATAGTGTGGTACGTTTTTTTATTTTATTTTTTGACAATATTAGAACAGCTTTTCCGCTGTCAAAGGCAATTATTTTATAAGTCATCTAGCCAGTGGGATTTTCAATGAAATATAATCTGTTAACTCGGCTAGGTGATTCTATCAGTATCCCTAAAGTGTCAAATGTGAAGACTAGCCATCCAAATGGGTTGTGGCAATGATATTATATGTAAAAAGAGGTAGATAGGTTATAAACGTTCCGCAAGTGGCACGTCAAAAGTTGGCTAATTAGCCACATTTTCTTCGTTTTGTCTCTTTTTCGCTCCCGATAATTACGACATGCCCTCCTACTTCCACGTGTCATATAATAGTGTGACATAGTGCCGTTTTTGAAGATTGAATGTTAGGTAGGTAACCTATCTACGTCTTTTTACTTCTAATATCATTGGGTTGTGGTAATAAAAAAGTTTTGGCTCATCATTTTTTTTTTTCTTTTTTTTTTTTTTAAGTGTTGCAAACAGGAGGTGCGACTGTTGGCCTGACTGATAAAGAAAATAGTAGTTAAATATTCTTTAAGCTTCGGCATGCCTGGTAGGGTCTGTCAGACTCACCTCTGCACTCATTCAAATTTTAATTTTTTGCCTAACCGCACTCAGTGATTACGATTAACGAAGTTGAGCTCCTTAAGTTCTGAGTTGAGCTCCACGATTTATTTCAGGACAGCTCTACTCAAATCTGTGTGGTTCTTTTCTCAAAAGACCATTTCAGACTAATCTACATGGTCCTCATATGGCCTGACCAAGATTATGTCTGGACTTTAAAAGAGACTGTGACCTCGAGTTTGTTTCGGCCTTTCTTCTCAGAGTAGTCAGATAGGAAACGCCGAACTCATCTAGCTAATTTTTTTTTTTTTTTAATGATGACGAGTAAAAGCGATTCCAATATCCTATTTACAGAATAAACAATTTTATTTCATTTCATTTATTTCTTTGTTAAAAACGATACTTTATTTATTTCTCTTGTTATGTATTTTTTTAAATATTATTTTAACTCCTATTATACACCCCTAGTAAAAACATTAGTACATTATAATAACTTATTTATTTATCAAAAAATATTTAGATAGATAGAATACTCTTTAAATTGTACACCATAAAAATTACAGACAAATTTACGTTTTTTTTTTTTTTTTTTTTCTTTTAAGAAATAAAAAGTTTAAAATCCGGGTCTGACAGACCCACCAGGCATACCGTGTAAATATTTGCCACCAAGCATGCCAAGAGTTATTAAAAATTCGAAAATATTCCAAAAAAAACTTAAGCCGCTCGTCTGCAACTAAATTAAAATGTACAAACTGCACAATAAACTAATTACGTGTTATTTTAAAATTAACAACTCAACAGTAATTGGAGCGTATTTATAATTACTGTACGAAAGTAATTTACGTCCATTCTAATTATTTTAAAGAAATATTATATTTTTGATTGCCTCGATGGTCTAGTGGTCGCAAGCGCTACTGCTGAACCTGAGGTCCTGGGTTCGATTCCCACGTCGGGCCGTGTCATTGGGTTTTTCTTTCTGGAATTTCTCAGTAGCTCGGAGTTTGGATTTGTGCCCGGTTGATGGCAATAGGCTCGCCCCCTATTACATGGGACTTAAACATAACTGCCGAAATGTGGGTGTACTATAGGTACACCTCTGCCCAACCCTTCGGGGAAACAAGGCGTGATTTATGTATGTATAAATTATATTTTTTAAATTTAATTTCCCAAAGTATCACCAACTTTCCTTTTTAGGTGTCAAAATTGCTTGTTTAAAATAATCCCAACTGTTGGGGTCAGCCACCAGTCTAACCAGATGCAGCTAAGTACCAGTATTTTACATAGAGCCACTGCCTACCAGTCTGACCTCCACGACCCAGTTACTGGGTACGTCGTTACGGGTTGTCATACGCCCGAAAGCCGTGTTAGATTTGGTAGAGGAGATCAGAGAGGCTGTCGCTCCATGTAACATTCTGGTATAAAGCATTCGGTTAGACTGGAAGCTGACCCCGACTTAGTTGGGCAAAAGCTAAGTAGACAATGATTCAATCTGCCTAGCCTTTTCCCAACTATTTTGGGGTCGGCTTCCAGTCTAACCGGATGCGGCTGAGTACCAGTATTTTACATGGAGCGACTGCCTATCTGACCTCCACAGCCCAGTAACTGGGTAATACGATACCCCTTGGTAAGACTGGCTGTCAGGCTTCTGACGACCCGTAATGACTGTCAAAGATCCAAGAATGACAGCCGGCACCAACGACTATTCGAGGCACGGAGGAGTCATGGTATGTAAAGATGGCCACCCATCCACGGAACAACCCTGGCAATCGTCGCTTAACCTGATGGATAGACCCGTGCGGCTGTTATTACTTAGCCACGAGCTCCTCACTTAGAACGTACACAATGATTGTGTTTAATAACAATGGTTTTCACATTACTTCCTCAAAGCAATAAAATATTTATATTAAAGTACATACTTTAGCATTTTAACATGGAAAAATGTTACATCCTCTTCTATAAACATCTCAAAAATGTCTCGTAATTAACTTACTTTTATTATTATAATAACATGTAATATTATTTTATGAGATAGGCATAAAGGTCAAACTGTTTCTTTATATGAAATAAAATTGTTTATTCTGTAAATAGGATATCGGAATCACTTTTACACGTCATATAAAAAAAACTGGCCAAGTGCGAGTCGGATCCACGCACGAAGGGTTCCGTACCATTATCTATAAAAACGGCAAAAAAATGATGTCTGTTGTATGGGAGCCCCCCTGTAATATTTATTTTATTCTGTTTTTAGTATTTGTTGTTATAGCGGCAACAGAAATAAATCTGTGAAAATTTCAACTATCTAACTATCACGGTTCAAGAGATACAGCCTGGTGACAGACGGACAGACAGGACAGGACGGACAGCGAAGTCTTAGTAATAGGGTCCCGTTTCACCCTATGGGTACCCTAAAAAGGTCTTGGGTTCAATTCCTAGGTCGGGCAAAGAATCTACGCGCGAGCCGAGCGAGCGTAGCGAACATTACCGTGGCAGCGGCCAGCGAACGCTACGTCGAAATGGATCGCATTTTTGTTTCATTTAACTGTATATCTTACTGAGACATAATATAAATGGGGGATAGGGCCTCCATTCACCTGGCTCATTCTTCGGCATCACTTACATGCAAGCGTATGTTGTTGCAACGATATGCCGCGGTATCCTTAGCCATGCCGCGACGATCTTAGGCATTATCATTGAAATTTTATTGTCATAATATTAAGTTATATTCCTATTCGTTGCATAAAAATCCCTTGCCGTACCGTGGACGCAGCCTCATGATTTTATACTGAAGATCACGTCTAAACGAGTAGTGTTAATGATTTGAAAAAAATATATGTTAAATTAGAGCATTTTCTTAATAACTTAATGTTTGAATATTTTAGATTATGTTTCTATTACATAGTGAAAATAATTTGTAAAGTTATGTCTAACGCGGATAAAAAATGAGAATCACGCAAAATGTATCAAGTGTATTTGTCTGATAGCTTCACCATTTTAAAGAAAATTTAACTATTGATCTTTTATTATACGTGTTTTATTAAAATATATTTTGTTTTATGTATAATAATTTAATAATGCTTCTAATTTCGGACAGCGCTCCTGGATGGGCGAGTCCTATTACTGGCTGGAGGAACGACGCGTTGCGTGAGCTTAGTACTGAACACGCAAGCTAACCACTCAAGGTCACTGGTATATATCTGTGTCTTATACAGCACTTGCCACCGTTCCGTCCATGGATGGAAGACCACCGACACTCCCTTAGGGGTAGTCAGAAGCCCTAAGTATGATTCAAGGAGTTTCTTGAACTTCACTATAAGACCTCTTCCGTAGACGAATCAGCCAACTGGATATATACCTGTAACAATTGACATTTTAAAATTAGTAATGACTCAAAAAGTTTTGCAAACTTGTTAACGTAGTAAAATGAATGAATGAATTGTGACACAAAAAATACAAGCAGTCATACAACTATGGAATTTGAAGGTTTTTAACCTATGTAATAAAATTAAATATTTATTGCATAACAAGTTATGATAATTCCGGTTTGCGGAGACGAGACGATCTTAAACCTGTGTATTTTATTATTATAATGAGCTTAAGCACAATCAGCCGATAATGTTACTACTAGGACTCAGGCCTCCTCCCTGTGAGAGGGAGTGGGCCATAATCCACCACGCGGGCTCAGTGCGGGTTGGTAGATGTCACATGTCTTTGATTTTTTTGTTGAAACGCCCACGAAGCATTCCTTAATAAGAGCGTCGCAAATAGCTGTCAAATATTTAGCTGTTTTGATTAATTTGGCAAAATTACTGTTTGGAAATAAGAAATATGGCTAACTAGTGAGGTAAAATATTCAAACTCAAAGTATTTATTTCAATTAAACCCTTTACAGGCACTTTTGAATTGTCAAAGAGTCAGTTAGTCAGAAAGTTGAAGCTAGTTGCCCATTCCAAAACGTAGATCTCTATGGAGAAGAACGGACAAGAAACTCCAAGGACACTCTTTTAAATATAGAAATTACAAAATCCTGGGTACATTACTCGTGTTGATTCTATATGTGAGAACAATGTAAAAAAAATATAAAAATCAAAAACGATTAAAAATAAGCCCTGGCAGATAAGAGATGACCAGTCTCAACTGACGGCGCCCGTTCACGAACATGACGCGTGGATCAGCACCATGCAGCTCAACCATTTTGTCGGGAACCGAATGGTCCAACACATATTGATTATGAAATACAATACGTAACACGGAATATTTAGTTTTAGATGTAATAAAAGTATTTGGAAACTGGGCTACGTAAATATTCTAGTTCACTACATAGCCATATTTCTTATTAGCCATACTTGTATTAGTGATCGATGCAAATGCTATTTAAAGTTATCTTAATTCAATGCACACGTTAACTCACGCCTTCATTTCATTTAAAATAATAATGTTTATTCATAAAAAAATCTTCAAATATTTTAAGAAGACGACACATTTCATGCCGACGACGCCGACAGTACGCGCCACTTTTTTAGGCTTTTTGACGATGTTGTATCTGGTATTATTATCCGGGTTGAGTTGACTCGGCCGAGCTGTCACTGACCCTTCTTCCCATCGGGGTAGGCAGAAACTACAGAAGCAAACTACGATCCTTACATACTCCATTTGCCTAGTTAATTAATTAATTCAATGCAGTGTCTCGAATCTAAAGAATTTGCAAAATATCTTCAAAAGTTAAGCAAAACACTAAAATATTCAGATTGCTAAAGAGATATTACGTCAAACATATTTCATTATAACGGTATCACTTTCAAAGTTGCATAATCTCTGTATCATACGATGTTTGGATGCGGGAGGGGCTCGCTAGATAATTACAGCCGCACGGGCCGATCGAAGGTTAAGCTACGCCTGCCGCGGTCGGATCGCGGATGGGTGACCATTTTTTTTTTTTTTTTTGCTGGGAAATCTTCAAATGACTTCTCCCGCTCTGGGTGGAGCGGAAGGGCGTGTCAGACTCTTACTGACTAAAACCCACCCGTGTTCCTTCTGTTGCCTGTGCCATGCCAGGAGGCCACGGTATCCCTTTCGGACTTTCCCACAAACCCGGCAGGCAATGGTCTCATCGGACCCCTTCACTTGCTGACGTCTCTTTGAGGCGCGCGTGGAACACAACGCGCCGTCGACCCGGGCCTGGTCCTTACCGGACGGCGAGCTACCCATTGCTCACCGTCCGCAAGCCCGCGCCTACGGTGGCCGGGAATCGGCTTGTGATTCCCGACGCCCAGGGCGTCTCCTCCTGCGGCGGCTAGGGGCGTGAGGGCGCGAATTTTGCCTCTCCCTCACGCGTTCCGCTCAAACAAACTGTCGAATCAAACTGTCCGATCTTTGAGGATGTTGTTAGGTATAGAGAATAATAATAATCATGTAAAAAATTAAAGGAAAAAAATAAAAAATTCGACACATATTTTTTCAATGGGGTATTTTGCCATCGTCGTTCAGTTCTACAAGTCATAACTTATGACCCCTGTTGAAACTTTACCCTGTTGTAATTTAAAAAATGCAATGACACTTTTTTTTTAAACTTTTTGGTAATGTGTTTGCAGTAGGTACGTTTATCGGATTGGATAGGGTGTTTTAAATAATGTTTAGAGACCCATCCGTACCTCAGAAGGCACGTTAAGCCGTTGGTCCCGGCTGTCATTCGTAGATCTTTGACAGTCGTCACGGGTCGTCAGAAGCCTGAAAGTCTGACAACTAGTCTTACCAAGTTTCGAACCCAAACGGGCACTTTACCTTGTGTAAATTAATTCATCACCACTGCTCTCAAAACGGTGAAGGAAAACATCGTGAGGAAACAGGCATAAGAAAAAGAAAGAAAGAAAGAAAGAAAGAATAATATTTATTTGGACACAGTTCGTGAAACACAATAACAAAATAAAAAGGTAAAATAATCATAAAGCAATAGTGTGTGCCTCACGGCTGCGCCAAAAAGGTTCATTTCAGCATTATTGCCCGACAAATGCTGTCTGACGCTGGTTTTCTAATGAACCCCTATGGACAAGGGACGGGGAGTACAAACAGTTTCAACATACCTAATACATATTTTTTATACATCTAAATAAATAAGTACCAAACTACTTAAGGTCTATTTAAAAAATTGTTTCCAATTTATGTTATTTCCACTTAAACAAACATCAACTAGAAACGAAAATTCGAAGACATGTGACTGCACCAACCTGCACTGGGCCTGCATGGTGGATTTCGGCCCACTCGCTCTCACCTCTGGGAGGAGTCCTGGTTCCGCCGCAGTAGTAACATTATAGGCTGATTTGGAAATCGATATTGTGTTTAAAAAAAAAAAAAAAACGATTCTGCCCTTGAGGTTTTTGACCTTGCGACCATAGGTTACAGTGATTAGACATTAGCATTGCATTTCAGTGTTACTAATACTGTGACGCAACTTATAAGCATATTAAGATGAGTTCCCACTATTGTGTAGCATAACCTCTGAGAAGTTGACTCAGGTATATCATTACAATTGTGGCAATGGACAAAAAAGTGTAAAAATCTAAATGAAAACTAAATCTTTTCGAGATGGCCAGTCGGCCTCGCCCCTCATGCACGAGTTTGTGGGTTCAAATCCGGGTTGGTACCAATGTGGCTTTTCAGTTCATTTCAGTTTATCTAACATCGGTGAAGGAAAGGGGTCGTCCATTAATGAGACATGAGACATGAGATGTTTTTTAGCAACATTTCAATCCCCCCCCCCCTCCCCCCTGGTGATACGTGGTGAGGTTTTAGACAAAGTAACGAGTTCTTTTTGGTGCACACTTACCAAAAAAAAAAAAAAAACAGAAAATAAGAAGAAAAATATTATAATTGGGGGGCGGAATTTCGGTTTATAAATGCACTTTAAACGAAAAAATAAATACGGACCGTGCAACTCTTAACATATTTAGTTATTGGTATATTTCCATTTCAATAACGTTCACAAGATGTAATAAAAGTGATTTATACCAACTGTTGATATAATTTCTTTACACAAAACATTTGTAGACTCTAAAACTTATTTCGTCTAACGTTATTGGATATAATGTTTATTTAATTGGATATCATTAGGTCTATCGTTTAAAATATGTTGATGCCATCATTATGGTTAACAACCCGATTCAGAGCAATCCGGTTCGGATAGGTTAGGTCAGAAGGTTAGAAGGCTAAGGCCAGATCCCCTCTAATTGTTGGTGAATCATTTGGGTTAGGTTAGGTTAGAACAGTGACCATTAACAGGGAACAGGGCCTGCGAGAAATTTGAAACATAGATATTTGAAGAAACTATTGCCGTCATCTTACCTCAAGTCTGCCCCCGTAGAGTGCGAAAGGGATAGCTACGTCTCAGATCAATTATATCACGAAAAAATTCGACGAGATCGACGTTTCGTATTCCCCTTTTTTCTCCTCGAAAACTGAACCGATTCAATTATTTTTTACATAAAATTTTCGAGAAAGAGTATTTCTCTGTTCTTATCATTTTCTTTTATTTAAAATACATTCTCGAATTTGTCTGGTACTCCTCTAATCACGGCGGTAAAAATGCGGCATTTTTGTAATTTTTGGAGGGTCATATTTTCTTTACCGGTAAGTTGCTGAAAAAAAGGAAATAACAGGGACGTGTCTACAGCAGACCTTGATTTTATGGAAAAAAAATGATTGCTTTATTAGGCGTTATTCAGGAAGAAAAAAGGGGAATACATTTGTATGGAGAATCGCAGGACCTGTAGTGCTATTCTGTAACCATCTCACCGTGAAAACTTAGGTGAAGTGAGCTTGGAGTGAGCTGTCAGTCCCTAGCAGCAAGTGGAATGGCAGCTCACTTCACGTTCACTTCACCTAAGTTTTCACCGTGAGATTATTACAGAATAAATAGGTTTTGTGTCTTTTGAGTGGTAGGTCAAACGATGTTCAATGTATGTTATGCTTACAAAAATTTGTTAAGTATTTAAAAATTATATCAAACGTTTATTATATGGCCTAATTGGCGAGAATATCTGTTATACCATAGATCAAAACAGCTCACAGACGATAATAGCCATTATTTTGCAGCACTTTCCGGTGTAACCAATTGGCAACAGTCTACTTTTACGGTTTAAATCACTATTTTTACTGCTAAATTATGACTATTATCGTCTGTGGGCTGCTTTAACGTATAGTCTAAAGGATATTCTCGTCGATTGGACCAAAAATAATCAATAAATTACAGGTAACACCGAAAAAATCAGAAACAAATTTAAACCGCTCAATGTCAAACAATAGGTATTGCCCGGGTAATTGATCATTATATCAAATTAAATTATAGAATCAGTTGTTATAATATCTTGTAAATATTAGAGATTTTGTAATTATATCTTATATTACTTTCCCAATGAATACACGTGATATTTCACTACACCCAACTGTGGTATTTCGTAATTTTTTCCGACTTTTTTCCCCCTCTTTGGAGCCTCACGTGATTTATGGACGACCCCAAAAACATCGTGAGAAAACCTAGACTTATAGTTAATGTAAGTTTGAAATCACCAATCCGTCTTGAGCAAGCGTGGTGATCAGTTCTCGTGCCTTCTCTGTATGAGAAGAGGCCTTTGCACTGCAGTGGGACAATGGCTGGTATTACCTATTATAATTGTTTATAAAATCTGACCTTCACAACCCAGTTACTGGGTAACGCGATACCTCTTGGTTGTCAGACTTTCGGGCATCTGAATACTCGTAACGACTGTCAAAGATCTACGTATGACAGTCGGGCCCAACCGCTCAACGTGCTTTCCGAGGCACGGAGGGGTCTTGGTATGTAAATATGATCACCCATCCACGGACCAACCGTGGCAAGTTTAGCTTAACCTGATCGATCGATCCGTGCGGCTGTTATTACTTATCTACGAGCCCCTCTCGCTAATAGGATATTCGTGTAGTTAGTTGATAAAAAACTGGGCAAGTGCGTGTCGGACCACGCACAATGAAGGGTTCCGTATTTGGGATGAATTTATCCCAAAAACAAACCTAACATTGTAGTTGCAAAACATGTTCTCGATATACGTCACGGTCAATTCTCAAAAATTTAAGTTTGTAATTGCAAAATCATGTGATATAACTACAAATTAACTATTTTCGGACATTTCCCTTTACATGTGCTGTGAGACCTTGCTTCCTGCCAAATTTCATGATTCTAGGTCAACGAGAAGTACCCGAAGTAGGTTTTGATTTATTTGCAAGTATTGAAATAGGTCGCTTAAAGCATAAGCTAGATTTTTTTAGAGCCCTAAGAGACCATAGACAAACGTATTTAATATTAATTTCAACTTGATACCGCCACGCATTCATTCATTAAAGTGATCCTATAAGGGTCCCATTTTTTCCTTTTGAGGTACGGAACCCTAAAAAACAATTAAACACAGAACTATATTGTTTATTCTTCCTCAATCACTGCAAAGAAATCCATCAACTTTTTTCAATGAATTAATCACTTCACTTCTTCTTTCATCCACTTTCATTCATCATAAAGACATTTTGAAGTGCCGTTGCGCCTGCGCATTTGACCCACATTCGTGCCGTTGTCTCTTAACTATCATCTTAGAAAGTTACGGGTAACTGTGAACTTGACGGTCGCCGTTTTTAACCGCGGTTTTGTGTAAACTGTTTTTTTTTTTTTAGTTAGTCTTGCGGTTTTAAAATGACGGTGA
Source organism: Xanthia togata (assembly GCA_963853775.1). Lineage (NCBI taxonomy): Eukaryota > Metazoa > Arthropoda > Insecta > Lepidoptera > Noctuidae > Xanthia > Xanthia togata. The sequence continues at coordinate 2,503,559 of OY970817.1, read as the reverse complement.
TTGTGGGTTGCTAGTCTAGATTTTTCTTTTGAAAGTTTAACTAGATATACAGGGTGTATCAGAAAAGTGTTTAAAATTTAAGGATGTGGCCCTTAAATTTGACCACGCCTTTCTGATGGACCCTTTTTGTGACTAAAAATAATTAAAATATACGTGTTAATAATAATAACTGAAAATATGAAAAGGGACCATAAAAATAATATTATGGGAGCAACACTGAAAACGCGAAATAAACAGCTGCTACATAAAAAGGTGCATTATCATCACGATCAAAATGTTTAAAAAAGCAGTTTTTTTTTTTCATATTTCAGTGTAGGTCCCATCGTAGAGGTAGTCTATTCTTATGAGAAGTACAATTCGTGAAAGTATGTCCCTTCTTTTACCTGCCATCTATACCATCTCTATTTCTAATCTCTATCTCTTCTCTTCTCTAATCTCTATCTCTTCTCTTCTCTAATCTCTATCTCTTCTCTTCTCTAATCTCTATCTCTTCTCTTCTCTAATCTCTAATCTCTATCTCTGAACTCTAAATATTATAAAACAAAATCGCTTTTCTCGTTTGTCTGTATGTCCGCGTTGTTCTTCTAAAATAAGCAACGGATTTTAAAGAAGTTTTAAACATCATTTAGGGAATATATTCTGAATAGTTTATATATATAATTATTTTATATTAAACGTAAACGTAGTACTGAAAATTGATGTTTAGTCGAGTCGTGAAAAAGGCACTTTTTTATCGCTTACAAAGCGTGCGCTGACTAAACCGTTACAGAATATAAAATTTATGTTCTACTGGACTGTGTCCAAACTCCACAAATGGAGAAGGACTCACTATTTACCTCATATATCCAGTTCATCAACGAAATAGTGGGACTATCCATAGATAATAGACCACTTTTGTTTTTTTTTATTGTAAGGTTCGTTCACACGGCGAAGATCAGAACTATATTTTATTACTGTATAATTTGGGATCATCCGACAGTTTCTTGGCAGTTTCATACTCCATTTTGTTTTTAACCGTATAAACATTGAGATGTTGACGTGTGCATCAGTACATTGCACCCGTGCGGAGCAGGGGCGGGTTCCTAATAGAATAATAAAGCTGAACAGTTAGTTTTTTCAAAGAAGGAGGTTCTCAATTCGGTTGTATGTTTTTTTTTTCTTTTTTTTTGTATTATTGTTACGCGATTACTCCGCCAATTATGAATTGATTTTGATGATTATTTTTTTGTTTGGTAAGGCATACTTCAGAAGTGGTCCCATATAAATTTAGTTAAGATCTGATGAGGGGTTTTTGAGTAAGCTTCAATAATACGTACTTTTCTTTTTTTTTTAGTTCCTGTCACTGTAATTTACATAGCAGGTAGTGGTATTCAAATTTTTGTGGGGGGTTTGTGTAGGTACCACAACTAAAAAGTGAAAAACAAAAACTTTTTCACAAAAAATAAAACCGACTTCCAAAAAAAAAACACTACAAAGTGAAAAATAACTTTGATTTCGGTGGCAAAAAAACGAAAAGAAAAAACCAAAGACACCGATTCCCGAAATCAAAGTTATTTTTCACTTTGTAGTGTTTTTTTTGGAAGTCGGTTTTATGTTTTGTGAAAAAGTTTTTTGCATTTGACATCCCCGTTCTAGAAGGTTAAAGGCTACTTAAGATCACGCCGAGCAAAATTAAAAAAGTCAGAAAGAACGCTACGAAGTAATGGCACAGGCGGGAAATGTAGGTGTTATTTTAGTATATTGTGGTGTCTTACGGCTTCAACCTAGAGAAGCTATAAACTAGAATAAATAAATGCACGAAGGCTACGCTGACGTTCATACCGGGGGTCACTAGTATGAGGAACAGGGTGTAAAACAGACGGGTGTTGTGTTTGGTTGGCTACAGCCTGACGATTAATGTCGGGAAGTTGCATATACTACTGTTCAAAAAGTAATGATAATCGGTTCATATTTTCTATATACTAAAAATAAAGCTGAAGAGTCTTTTTGTATGTTTGAACGTGCTTAATCTCTGAAATTACCGGTCGGATTTGAAAAATCATATTTGAATTTGATAGCCCAGTTCTTGAGGAAGGCTACAGGCTTAACATCACGCTAAGACCCACAAGCGTCGAGCAAAAAGAAAAATAAACGATTATCATTCCTTTTTGAACAGCCTAGTACAAATAGCGCGGTAAATGTTGCTTGCGCGATGTAGGATTTTGCGTTAATGCGTAATTCACACGTAGCGATATAGATGCCGCCACAGTTCTTTATAACCAGAGAGCGACTATGCGGGAAAATCTCTTGAAATTACAAAATGCTCACCATTCTCCGAGGTGACTTAATTCAATTTATCTGGGGTCGACGCTGCATCTCTTCTTCGTTCATACTTCTCTATCAGCTGACATCTCAGTAGTCAGGACCTTAGGTACTTCTGTCACACAGTCCAACCATCGTTTCTTTGGTCTTCTCATACTATTTTATATATAGCAGTGATAGCCTAGTGGTGTGACCGTCATACTGACAAGTCGTAGATCTCGAGTTCGAACCCAAGGCACGCCCCTCTGACTTTTCGGATTCATGTGCGTTTTGAATAATTATCACTTGCTTCAAAAACGGTGAAGGAAAACATCGCGAGGAAACCGGCATGCCTGAGAGATATTTCTCGACGGCATGTGAAGCCAAGTCAGAGGCCCATGGGCGGCTTTAAAACTCTGACACCAGGTTAGTTTACTAACCACACGAAAAGAAGAAGATACTGTTTTATACTTATTGGGGTCGGCTTCCAGTCTAACCGGATGCAGCTGAATACCAGTATGTTACATGGAGCGACTGAATGAAGTAATAAATTTTAAAAAGAAACATAAATCGTTCGTAAACGGGAATGGAACTCGCGGCCTTGAGCCCAGAAGCCGACATGCATTTACTGAGTCATTTGGGTCATCGTCTGTCATAATATTTATGGTCGCGGACTTTCCTTAAATATTCTTTAAAGGTTTATTGATGAACCTACGTAGCGGCCCGCTGATGGAACTGATGGAAGGATGCTTCCTATCTAGGGCCCAAGTCTGCTATTTTTATAAATTCGTCATTCCAACACGATCCCATTGTCATTTTGCAAAAAGTTCGTAATCGACTAAATTCATAATGGTCGATCATTGGTTGATCATTGTATTCCACAAACACGATACTCGGAACGAATTAAAAGCAATGACTGCACAATGACGTTCTCATGGTAGGTCACTGATAAAAGGAACTGTCAAAAATTTTGCAGATTACCGCCTAAGTCAGTCATTATGTACGAGATTACCAATAGATGCCATTTCTTTCAATGGAGTGTCAGTGGCTGACCATTGGAAAGTCATAATGACGCCAATATATTAGTAAATTACTAAACTTGTCAAAAACAACAATTATGAACTCAATGATAGACCATTCTGACACTATTGTAATAGCAGACTTGAGGCCCTGGTCAGTCGATGCATTTCCGAAAAAAAAATCAAACTCAAACTCAAAGCATTTAAGCAATTTTTTTGTAAAAAAATAATCGTAATAGTCCGAATCAGGTTCTTATGGAAATAAAAATTGAAAACACAGACAGATAGACGCTTCGGGTGACTTTTTTATAATAAGTAGTTATTAAAGTTATTTTTTTATTTATGCTTTATGGATGAGTGTTCTTTACACCCTGTTCCTCATACCCCATGAGGAACAGGGTGTAAAGTTCACTCATCCACCATAGAAAAGGGAGGATCCTCCAACCAGACGGGTGTTGTGTCTGGCGGGCCGACTGCCCGACTGTTGATGTCGGATAGTCTCTTATATGTCGTTCGCGCGGTAAACTCTAATTGCGCGATGCAGGATTTGTGTGACGTCATGTCTTTAATGCGTAGTCCGTATGTGGCGGTGTAACCGCTACAATGCTACTTCTGATTTTTTCCGTGAAATGAATGAACCCTTTTCTTTTTTATATACTAAGAACTGATCTGCATTTATCATTATTCCGGTTTTGTAATAACATAGCTAGCTAAGTCATTATAGATTTCTTAATCTGCCTAGCCTTTTCCGAACCGTGTTGGGGTCGGCTTCCAGTCTAACCGTATGCAGCTGAATATCAGTATTTTACATGGAGCGACTGCCTATCTGACCTCCTCGACCCAGTAACTGGGTAACACATTACCCCTTGGTAAGACTGGTTGTCAGACTTTTTGGCTTCTGACCACCCGTAACGACTGTCAAAGATCTAATAATGACAGCCGGGACCAACGGCTTAACATGCTTTCCAAGCCGCGGAGGGGTCTTGACATGTAATGAACGGTCACCCATCCTCGGATTGACCGCGGCAGGTGAAGCTTAACCTTCGATCGACCCTAGCAGCTGTTATTAATTAGACACGAGCCGCTCTTTTTATATTTCGCCTTCTATATGACATTACGTTACATTGTTGCGTTATATTAAGCTAAAAATAGTATTGGTGAGCTAATATGGTTGTATATTGTAGTAGGTTTTAAAATAAAAACAGTTATGCGAATAAAATTAGAATACATAAATTATTGGCAATAAGAAAAACTGTCTCGTTGGTCTATTGGTTGCAAGCGCTATTGCTGAGCATGAGGTCCTGGGTTCGATTGCCAGGTCAGGCAGTGTTATTGGGTTTTTTCTATCTGAAATTTCTCAGTAGCAACCGGAGTCTGGAATTGTGCCCAGTGGATGGCAATAGGCTCGCCCCCGATTACATGGGATTTGAACATAACTGGCGAAATGTGGATGTACCTACTATTTGTACAACTCTGCCCAACCCTTCGGGGAAAACAAGGCGTGATATTATCTTATGTTTATCTTTATCTTGTGTTTTTAAAAGAGTAACGGTGGAGTTTCCTGTTCCATTCTTCTCCATACAAAAACTGCCTTTTGGAAGGGGCGATTAGAATCAATTCATTTTTATTAATTTGGACGTTTAAAAGTGCCTTTTAAATAAATGATTTGACTTTGACTTTGATTTTATTTTCCAATTATTACTAGACACGTCTATTAACAATTAAATGCTTTATCGATACTTAATAAATAATTTAAGCAATCATAACATGATTATTATTTTATTATCTACCAGAATACCCGTGGAACTTCCAGTTGTTGCATAACTTTTTAATTAGTCAAGATTTTTAATTAATATTCTTTGTGGCACCTCTTTAGTTCATGATGAGTTATCTGAATATTTATTCAGCCTAGGTTTCAAGGGGGAGGCCCAAAAATTTATTCGCCAAGTTACGATGTTAGATAATATGTTGTTATGATAGATATAAATTATAAAATAAATCTGAAGAATTTGTTTTTTAGATTTCCGTATCCAAAGGGTGAAACGGGACCCTATTACTAACACTCCGCTGTCCGTCTGTCTGTCCGTATGTCACCAGGCTGTATCTCATGAACAGTGATAGTTAGACACTTGGAATTTTGATATAAATAACTATATCCCTAGGAATATAACTATATCACGGCTACAACCATCTTACTGCGACATATACATATTTTATAACTTCACGCCTGTATTCCCCGAAGCATTAAGCCTTGTACAGACTAGCGCGACGCGACGGCGCGATGCGACTCGAGCAATACAATTTCTAAGAATACATCACGGTATAACAATTAATAATCTGTGTCGCGTCGCGCTGTCGCGTCGCACTAGTCTGTACGAAGCTTTAAGCAGAGGATTTGTACACTTTCTTCACTATAGTTTTTGCGCGTCACCGTGGCAATCCCGGTCACTGACCCTCCAATTTTTTTTACATTCTTAATTTCAAGAACGGAATTTAAGCCTCCTAACGGCCTGAATTGACATCTCTCATGATCATCAACATTTTTTCGTAACTAATAACTTACACAAACCTAATGTATTATATTATTCCTCCTTCCTTCCTGTTCCTAAACGCGAGGAGTTCGTGATGGCTAAGTAATGCAGCCGCACGGCTCCGTGTATGGGTGACCATCTTTACATACCAAGACTCCTCCGTGCCTCGGAAAGCACGTTAAGCCGTTGGTCCCGGCTGTCATTCGTGGATCTTTAACAGTCGTTACGGGTCGTCAGAAGCCCTAAAGTCTGACAACCAGTCTTACCAAAGGGTATCGTGTTACCCAGTAACTGGGTTGTGGAGGTCAGATAGGCAGTCGCTCCATGTAAAATACTGGTGTTCAGCTGCATCCGTTTAGACTGGAAGCCGACCCTAATATAATTGGGAAATGGCTAGGCAGATTTATATGCAGTCATTCTGTAAGACGCGTTTTCTGAACGGTTTTTCTTGCAATCTGCACAACGCCTTACATAGTTATTCCTAGGCCGTCCATCTTTTAGAACCTTATAACCGATACATAAATAAATAATTTAAATTAGCTACTCTGTTTTACTCTGCCCTTATTACCGACGACATTCCAAAATACCGGAAATTATTAAAAAAGAACCTATTAATTACACCTTTAACGAGTTTTCTAGTTATTAACCTTCAGTTCAACTTTAACGGATTTGGGTCACCAGATTTAATCAATGTTTTATAAGGCCCTTTGTACACACGTTTTTATTGCCGTGAAGAACTACGGTTTATACGCCGAGTGTAGGCACAGCCGTCATTGTTGTACGGATCACTATTTTCTACGGTGCGGTTTAAAGTCATAGTCAATTATTTTATTTCAATATGGCATAAAAAAGGCACTTTTGAACGTCAAAAATAAAAAATAAAAACAGGTTGCACTCCGGGATGTGCTGGCAGAACTGAAAACTTGAATATTAACGTTGTGCATTTTTGATATTTTGGAATGGTTAGGGAATCATTTTGCACCGGTCTACTCTCCCTCCGTCTTACGAATTTTCGATCAGGTCACGTGTCCTGACGCGAGTTTAACATTTTTTACCCATCACAAAAAATGTACAACGCCGCTAAAGAAGTTTTCACTTCAAATGATTCTAGTCACCCCTTCCAAAAGGTAGTTTTCGTGTGGAAAAGAATGTTCAAGAAACTCCACCGTTACTCTTTTAAAATGTTTTCACAATATCTTGTATACATTAATTATATAAGTAATCACGAAATGATATTACAATGTTATAAAAAATAATATTATACAATTAAATTTGTCTAGATTATACCTAAATTGTCCTATGGTGCAGCATTTTTGGATATAATCCTCTAATTTGTAATATTCACAAAGTGATAATTTTTGTGTAAGTTATTTATTTGTTCACAAAGTGTACTTTTTATGAGTTTTAAATTTTCTTTCATTTAATTCTATTATACATATCACAAGGTATACTATTGTAACATTTAACACTGTACCCCATAAAAGATGGATGTGCTGTATATACGCTGTGTGTAGGCACGGTCAGTGTTGTATGGATCAGACGCATTTTTTTGGCGGTTTTAATGACGTACCGTAACGTACTCACTTCGGCGAGTGTGCCCATGAACTCCACGACCTCATTCCACTGGCCCCCTTCTACCATCGGACATCTAGACGCACTGCAGGTTACCATCCCTACCTAGTTGATATTCCACCAACTCGCACTAAGCGTTTTCAAACATCTTTTATAATGCGCACAGCAAAGGAGTGGAACTCTCTGCCTGCGTCTGTGTTTCCGAACGCATACAACCCTAATATCTCCAAAGTAAGAGTGAACAGGCTTCTTCTGGGTAAGCTCACTCCACCGTCGACTTTGTCTCTGTCACCTCTGAACTAGACTAGAGTCAAGAGGTGGAGGCGGAGCGCGTGAGGGAGAGGCAAATTTCACGCCCTCACGCCCCTAGCCGCTGCAGGAGGCGCCCTGGGCGTCGGGATTTCCAGGCCGATTCCACCGTAGGCGCGGGCTTGCGGACGGTGAGCAATGGGTAGCTCGCCGTCTGATAAGGACCACTTGCCGGGTATTCCACGCGCGCCTCAAAGAGATGTCAGCACAACTGTCGGGGTCCGCTAGGGCCGATGCCTGCTGGGGTTGCGGGAAAGTCCGAAAGGGATACCGTGGCCCCTGGGAACATACAGGCAACTGAAGGAATAAGGGTGGGTTTAAGTCAGTAAGAGTCTGACAAGCTCTCCGCGCAGAGTGGGAGAAGTTATTTGATCATTTACCAGCCAAAAAAAGGCCTTACAAGCATCTTCATTGTCAATAAAGATATTAAAAGAACAGTTAAATTCATGTTTACAGAGACTAAACCCAGAAGCGACAATTAACACATCGTTAACGTGTTGCTCACTTATTTTTATAACATAATTTACGGTTAATTATACTTCGGTCGAGAATCAACAAATCATCTGCATACCCAAATATGTTTTATGACATGGTATATAAGGTTGCGTCTTATCTAAAAGCGATCGTCGCGCGAATGGGTACGCGATCAGTCGCGTGCATATATTATGTCACTTTTTGTTCGAAAAACCGGAAAGAAGGAAAGAAAGAAGGAAGGAAGGAAGGAAAGAAAGAAAGAAGGAAGGAAAGAAAGAAAGAAATAAGAATAACGTTTATTTTGTTTTCTTTGTTATTTTGTTTACTTTTTGTTCGGTGAACCTGTAATCAGCACAGTGACACATTGTCTAACACTCTAACTGTAACCAATCTAGAGTTATTCACACTATATTACAGGGTCATATTAAATTAGCTAGCTAAACCCGCAGACGTGATAGGCATCGATATCTCAACACGATGAAATAAAATAAAATAAATATTTCATTTGCTTTTTTGAATGCATCGACATGAACTATGAGATGAGAAAATAAAAAAAATAAAAAAAGTTTATTTTTTAAATAAAAATAAATCAAGAAAAGAAAAGAAAGAAAAGGAAAGAAACAAAGAATAAATAAATCAGTTTGTTTTTGTTTTATCGTGTTTAGATGTGCGCATTAAGTCTGTGAATTTTACTCAAAACAAAACTCAATTTTTAAACTGCACCCTAACTGCAACACACATTCAATCACAATCTGTTTCATTTTGACAGTTCAACAACATTCATTCAGAAGAGCTTTTCGAACATATGAAGCAAAGTTGACAGTTGAGACAAATTGTAAAATAGATTACAGAGAACGGTACAAGGCAACAAGCACGAATCTTTTTTAATTCTCCTTCTATGACACAAATTTAAAATTGCTGTCAAACGTGTTAATATTTTATAAATAAAACAGTTCGGCCTTTTTCGCGTGTAAAGAGGGCTATCTGGCAGTGGAATGCTGCAATATGTGTGACATGCACCTACCCGGTGGTGGATTACGGCCCATTCCCTCTCACTGGGAGGAGGCCTGTGACCCAGCGATGGTAACATTATAGACTGATTATTTTGGTATACGTCTTGTCATACCTACCAAGAAAATTACATATCGTCCAAAGCTTATACATACATTCTAAGAGAGTTATAAGCTTATACAATTGCTCTCAACAGTGAAAGATACTTTCTAACGAGCTCTGACAACTGGACGGACAGATGAATTTGTCATTATTATAAATATACTAGCTTTTTCCCGCGGGTACACCTGTATGGATGTCGAAAAATATCCTTTATAAATATACATTGATTTATTTATTTATTATTTATTTATTTAAACTTTTCACACTTATAAAAGTACAAAGGCGGACTTAATGCCTTAGGCATTCTCTACCAGTCAACCAAGGGTAGTGAAGAGATTAGATGGCAGGTGCTCTGTTTGAGAGGAACAAAGAAAAATCATTTTTCATATAATTCTATTGGTTTACGCGGCGCACGCCAGTATAGCTCCCAGTCGGCATGATTTTTCCGACATCTTCAACAATCATCGTCATATTTCAGCTAATTTACACAAAAATATTAATATATTATACACCAAAACCTTCCTCATGAATCACTCCGTCCATTAGTGAAAACCGTTTGAAAATCAGTTCGGAAGTTTTTGAGTTTATCGCGTTCAGACAGACAGACGCGGCAGGGGACTTAGTTTTGTAATACGTAGTGATTATGTTGGAATGTGTTTAATAAAGTACGTCGAAATTATTCAAAAAAATTGGGTCAGTTTCTAACGGGGTAATAATTCTTCAGGTTTGACCGTTTTCACATTGAACGATAACGACACGATATCTTCGGACTGGTGGTTTCATACAATTACTAGTAAGCGCTTTCAGAGTCGGTGTACCAAGTCAACGGTATCGTCGCCGACATTTATTGTCGTTCCGATATCAGCGGACACAGCAAACACAGTGCACCTCGAATATACTTTACACTTTTGAAATCGTTCGTCGATGTAAGCTTTTGCTGGCACAACACGACTATTCGAAGCAAACATGACAATAAGCTGTTAGTTATATAGTATCACAAACATTCGTGGTGTTTCTTGCCGGCTCTTCTCCTTAGGAAACGACCAATTGGAACCGTGCACCTAGCTTCTGACGTTTCATAAGTGCCCTTGTAGGATACATATTTTGAATTTGAATTTGAATACCGATATCGTCCCGATTAGTTGCCGTTCGAGCAGACGATATGTCGGTGTTATTATCGTCGCAAATTAAATTTATTAATTGTTTGTCAAATTAAGTTATATTAGAGCTCATGCCACAGTGTTTAGCTTAGGTCTATTTATTAGGTTAGTCTATTCCGTAAAAAAATCAAGTCAGTGACAGCTCGGCCCGAGTCAACTCAACCCGAATAATAATATCAGATATTTCACTCTCACCGTGTAACAGCTGAAGTGAGCTGTCATTCCACCAGATATTGACACTATTGATAGCTTTGGGTAAATGTACGTTCTCACACACACATTACATTAATAGGGTTACATTTGATAGGGCCATCACAAGAAAATGGTTTTTTTTTTCGTTAAACCAAACATAATTTTTATATTGGAATTCAAAAAGCAGTTCCGGTTTTCACAGAAAATTGTGTCAATTATGTTTTAAAATGGCGCGTGTTCTTTTGGACTTGATAACTTTAGTTTAACTGTTTTATTGACTCAGTAAACATTATTATAATTTTATTTTGACAATAATTAATTATGTTAACGGTGCGGGCGGCGCCGGCGTGCGTGTTAACTTGTTTGCTTTCAATTAAGTTTTGCTCATATGAGATTCTTATTAATTTCTCTTTTAATGTTACTTTGAGTCAAAATATGACTATATATTCACGCCTAAACGCCACAACAGTGATCCACTTGATACTATTTGTTTGTTTATGTGAAGTCAGTTCTTAAATATAGTCATTAGTATAGTCATAGTTCGTAAGTAAGTCTCACTAATCATTTTTGAGTCGTTATGATACTTGAATAAAGATAAATTCTATTCTAGTAAAGAATAAAGACAAAAAAAAATGTTTGTGCCTAGTGTGTACGTTTCCTAAATCCTTTGTAAAAAATAATTGGTACCATCGAAGAAGTTCATATCAGTACACCGTATGGACTATTTCTGCTTGCAGCACTCGGCTGCTATAGACCCGGGCGGTAGCAGTGGTCATCGTGTTCACGGGATTTTGTTTTCAAACTGCATAAATCTTATGATAAAAAGAAGTAAGTACTTGCATACCTTTATTGGTACTGACCAAGAAAGAAAGAAGTGTTTATTCTGCACAAACAAAACGCACATTTAAAGAAAAAATAAAATTCACAAATACAAAAGAAGCCAAAAGCCTCGTATTCAACCAACAATTGTACGCTCGAAAATGTTGTTGACCAGGGGCCTTATTATGAAGTGTTAATGCCTTCATTATTCCACTGCGAAAAAAAGATGGTGCTAGCGGCCTTGTATAGCTCCGTCTCTCACTCACACTGGAATAATGGTGGCATTATACGTCATTATACGTCCCCAGAACCATTTCTTTCTAACGTCGCCGCCGCATTGAAGAAATACAGTTAAAAGTTTGATCGGTAATCTTAACCAGTTTGTTTCTTGGCTTTAAGGGCGTTTATCCGAAAAGTTGGCAACGTCGCAAATAAGTGTCAAAAATTTACCTGTTTTGATTAATTTGGCAATATGGCCGTTGCGTCGCGTTGTCACGTTACAACGAGACGTGCGAAAGAGCGTTTATTCTGAAAGTGGGCAGGGTTGCAAATATTTCAAGATAGTTCTCTTCAAAATGGTTGAGCTAAACGGTGCTGATCCATGCGTCATGTTCGTGAACGGTCGCCGTCAGTACGGACTGGTCATCTCTTATCAGCCTCGGCTTATTTTAATTTTTGAATTGTTTTTATCTTTTTATTACGGACGCTTTTTACGTGCACGTCTTTCTACATTGTTCTCACATGTATAATTTCAACATGAATGATGTAACCAATATTTTGTTAGAATATTATGATTTAAAAGAGTGTTCGTGGAGTTTCTTCCCCGTTCTTCTCCATAGGAACCTACGCTTTGGAATGGGCTACTAGCTTTATATTTCTGACTGACTGAACCCTTGACAATTCAAAAGTGCCTGTAAATGGTTAAATTGAAATAAATGCTTTTGAGTTTGAGTTTTGAGTTTGAATAGCTGTGAAATATTTCGCTGTTATACAGGGTGATTGGAAGATGGGTGCAAAGCATTAAGGCGAAGATAGTACAGACCTTTTGGAACCATTTAAGCCATGGTTGTCTCAGACGAAGTCTTACCAATTTTTTTAACCTAATATTTGATTATTCTTTTTAGAGGAGCTCGTGGCTAAGTAATAACTGCCGCACGGGTCGATCCGTCAGGTTAAGCTACGCTTGCCGGGGTTGGTCTGTGGATGGGTGACCATCTTTACGTACCGAGACTCCTCCGTGCCTCGGAAAGCACGTTAAGCCGTTGGTTCCGGCTGTCATTTGTGGATCTTTGACAGTCCTTACGGGTCGTCAGAAGCCCGAAAGTCTGACAACCAGTCTTACCAAGGGGTATCGTATCACCCAATTACTGGGTTGTGGAGGTCAGATAGGCAGTCGCTCCATATAAAATACTGGTATTCAGCTGCATCCGGTTAGACTGGAAGCTGACCCCAACGTAGTTGGGAAAAGGCTAGGCAGATGATGATTTGTTTTTTTTGTTTTGGAAATTCCCAAAATTTTATGTAAACTGTATAATAATTATGGCCAAATTGAATGATATATGAGTTCATTTTTTATTTATTTAATCAAAGTAATGTGTAAGCAATCAAGCAAAACATTTTTTAGGCTTCTGTGAACATTAGACATTTTTTACAGACATTTAAAGTTCAGAAAATTTGTATCAATACGTTTTTTAAACTTTATAAATAAAAAATTGGTAAGTCATCGTCTAAGACAACCATGGCTTAAATGGTTCTAAATTGTCTGTACTATCTTCGCCTTAAAGCTTTGCACCCAGCTTCCAATCACCCTGTATATATCTGTATGGAAATAAGAAATGTGGCTGAATAGCGAACTAGAATATTAATAATGAATTGCAATTATAAAATTGAATTTCATGTTGTACCCCTTTTAGGTGTAAAAAAAGGCATTTGGAAAGATTCCAAATACTTAAAAAAAAAACTAAAACTATGTACCTATTCGGAGTTACGATATTCATTATTAGATTTCATAATCAATATTCTAGTTCACTAGTTAGCCACATTTCTTATTTCCATACAGTAATATTGCCAAATTAATCAAAACAGCGAAATATTTGACATCTATTTGCAACGTAGCCCACTTTCAGAATAAACCAGACATGACAGCGAGACGCGACAGCACGACGCAACGCCGCGACGCGAGTCTAGTAGAGCAATTTCTATGAAAACTTCATGGAACTTGTTCTACCAGAATCGTGTCGCTCCTGTCTGTGGGAGTCTTTATATAGTTAAGACATCATCTGGGTTACAGTGAAGGAAAACGTCATCAGGAAACGATACTTTATGGTTTGAAATCGTCAACACGCATTGAAATGGATATCAGCAGGGCTATTCTGTAACCATCTCACCGTGAAAACTTAGGTGAAGTGAGCACGGAGTGAGCTGTCAGTCCCTAGTAGCAGGTAGAATGACAGCTCACTCCACGCTCACTTCACATGTTTTCACGGTGAGGTGGTTACGGGAATCGACATGCTGCAGTGCTATTCTGTAACCATCTCACCGTGAAAACTTAGGTGAAGTGAGTTGTCATTCCAACAGGGCGAGATGACACTGACAGCTCACTCCACGCTCACTTCACATGTTTTCACGGTGAAGTGGTTACGGGAATCGACATGCTGTATTGCTATACAAAAAAAAAACGTAAAAATGTCAATCGTAGTCAGATAGGATGACAGCTCAATCTATTACTATTGTTTACATATATTTTATTTTTAAATGTAACGCATAAATATATTTTTTTTAATAGGTACCTATGAAGTCAGCGTTTTGTATGGAGAATTTTAAAGAAGTTGCATTTTGCATACTAACATTTTCTTAATTTATTTAACAACCATGAACACTAATGTTTTAAAACTTGTATGCACTAATGTTTAAAAACTAAGATAACGTATGCCATTTAGATTAAGCGACAAAAATAAGTTTTGACTAAGTTTAAAAAAAAACAGTGGCCATTTCTGCTACCAAAAAGAGGAGTCATATAAAAGGATTTTTTTATGTTTAGAAAACTAATAAGGTTTTTTTACTATTGGTATTGGTATTGGTCTATGATGGTCAGTATTCGATATAATATCAAGCAATTGATGAATATTTTAAATCATAGAAGTGACGAGGTTCTCTATTTGTGAGAAAAAAACGCCGATTTCATAGGTCCGACCCAATATTATATTTTATTTATAAGTACATATTATTCTATGTTCAGCTATAATCACACGTACACTTCACTTAGCGATTTATTATTGTCACTTAAGGGGACAATATTAAATCGGTAACAACCTCTCGAATGATTATGACTTACGTCATTCGAGAGGTTGTTGCTAAAAATCAGCGCTGTTAACGACAGGTTCATCCGAAGTCACAGCATTTTGCTGAGCAACGACCTGTCTTTTTGCACAGATGCGACGCACGGCTTAATTATTGTTCTTGTTATTATTGTTTGCTTGCTACAGAAGTACTTATTTTTCTACTCTGTAATCGGCATTTTGTTTTTGTTATCATTTGCTAGTGTCGCAACATAAATTGTCTTTGGTCCCTGGCCTTGACATAAAGCATTGGATAAAATTGTCATTTTTTTATTAATTGTATACGAGGCTTTTGGCTAATTTGTAAATGTATGTTTTATGTCATTTTTATTAATGTGCGTTTAGTTTGTGCAGAATAAATATTTTTTCTTTCTTTATGTCTTTTCTTTCTCACTTCACCTAAGTTTTCCTGGTGAGATTTTTATAACATATCTGCAATACAATTGGTAGGTACCAGAGATATACGGGGTGTAAAAAGACCCATCGCATAGCCGGTATCTACGCAAAAATGATTGCTGGAAAACTAATTAAATTTTTGGTATGAAAATTCGCTGCTCATGGCAGCGCGCAACAAGCACTGTGCTTATGTGTGCATTAATAGTACAGAAGTTGTGGGAGGAGGAGAAAGCGTCAGGGTAGTCCGCGAAATTCAAATTTCCTTACGTTTTTTGCAAATTTGCAGTATCAGGTTGTATGTTTCTTGCCTGTTCTTCTCCATAGAGGTCTGCGTTTAGGAACCGAATGGGCAACTAGCTTCAACTTTCTGACTAACTGACCGACTATTTGACAATTCAAAAGTGCCTGTAAATGGTTTAGTTAAAATAAATTATTTGAGTTTATGTTTGTGAAAAACTGTAATTTCTCAGTAGCAGCCCGGAGTCTGGATTCGTGCCCAGTTGATGGCAATAGGTTCGTCCCCTATTACATGGGACTTAAACATAACTATCGAAATGTGGGTATTACAGGCGTGATGTTATGTTTTGTGTATAACGAAACGTAACATCAAAATTACAAGGGTCACATTCTTGTCGCGAGGTATGCGCACAAACTTAACTGCTCACATCTAATGGCAGTTATTTTGTAACCGAGATTAAATTGGAGTGAGGTGCATTCAACTTTGTCGTTATTGACGTGGTTTGAGCAACTGATTTTGTTCTTCACGCTTGTATTGCTTAAAAGGTAAGCAGTGGTATAGGTTTTGCACACATTCTGTTTTCGGGATTTAATGGACTAGTTTCGTAAACACTAGGAATTGAAAACGGGCATTTTGAGGAAAATGCATATTTTAGAGCAGAATGTAATATATTTATAATATAATAAAAAAAAATAAAAAAAAACTTTTTTTTTTCTTCCGGCATTTTAATGGTATTTTGTAACCCTAGCTTATAGTGTAATCATTATTAGTTACGACTATTTATAAAAAAAGTAAAATAAAAAAAGTTAATAAAGCTCGAAAAAGAAAAAAAAGTAATTTAAGTACAAAAAATTAAATATTTTTTAAACATACTACTATAAATTTTTCAGGCAATGGCTTCGAAAATACTATACCTATTTGAAAGGTACAAAAAAGTTGGCTAGCCGTAATCCAGCAGGTGGCTCCTGTGCGGGTTGGTGAATGTCACAATTCTACGAATTTTTGGTTCTAGGACGTGCCGGTTTCCATACGATGTTCTCCTTTACCGTTTTGTGAGCAGTGGTGAGCAAATAAATTACAAAAAGTACTTGTCAGGGTTCGAGTCCACGGCCTACGATGTCGGATAGTTCTATTATAGGTGCATTAGGAAACGAGGAGTTGCTGCTCCTCAGTCTTTTTTGATCTTACTTACTTAAACACTGAATGAAATCTCGATTTCTCCTAACCTATCTTATTCACAAGGTTCTGCTGATAATGTGTTGAGACTTCTGCTTTTTTTTTCTGTTATTGGGATCTTGCTTACTAGTAATAGCCCGAAGAATCTACGAAAATACACAAATTACGTCATTCACGATTATTTTACCAAAATGATCGTCTTTTTCTAGTAACAGGTCACTATTTTAATTATTTTTTTTAGATGAAGGTCAGCAGAACTCTTTCGGAAAAGTATAAGGAACTATAGGGCTCACATTTGCGCACCTAAATCAGTTTTAAAATTTTAATTTTGGAAAAAATGATCTGCTAGCGGAAGTTAGCAGAGCATATTTTCATTCGACTTTTTTCAGGTAAAAAAGCCAGAACTATTTTTTTTAAGTATAAGGAACTCTAGAACTCACCCGCATGCCAATAGAACTCACATTTTTTTAGGCTCTGCTGGGAAATGATCTGCCAAGTTCACGCACATACGTAATTCGGGGCCGCTACCGCCACGGGCGGTAGGCTCGCTCCAGATATAATAAAGTATTTCTGTGGCTCGCTCCCTACTATCAAATAACTAGCGAAATGAACTATCTTAATAAAATCTTAAATTCACTGCTACACAACGCACAGCCTAAACAGAAAAAAAAACTTTCTTTCTATCTTTCTTTACTTTCTTTCCTGCTGGGTCTAGAAGCATGAAATTTTACACAAGAGTTCCAATTGTAACGAAGGTGAGCAATGAGGAAGATTTTTTAATAAATTCACCCCCTAAAGGGGTTAAATAGGGGATTAAAGTTTGAAAGGAACTTTATCAACGCGGAAGTTGGTCTATAAAATTGGAATCACTTTCACACGTCATTCTTTTTTACAGGTATAGGTAACTGGACTCAGCAGACCTCAGCTGTCCACCCTTTTAAAGAAACTAGCGTGATATTCCACGTTCGTGAGTGACCCACCAAAAACTAATATAAACATAAAGAAATGTATATCTCTTTCAACATGACTGGTTTTAGAGTCTATTCGTTTGCCTAACGCCTTAGTAGAATGTATGTCTGTATGTCACAACCTTATGTAACCGAATGGCTGTTACATAACACTGGCGTTGATCTTATAGTGCAATAGTTATGCTTATGACTATGTATAAGATAGATGTATACACAATCTGTAATTGTGCAAATATTTTTACTATAGGACCAAGCCGGAAATCGCGAAAAAAAAGACAGTTTCTCTATGCCTAAATTTGTGAATGTGGAGTAGAACAAGACCAAAGAAACGATGGATGGACTGTGGGAAAAATGAAATGGATATAAAGAGGGTGACTAGGGTGAGAAGTATGGAAGAAAAAAGTATGTTGCGCTGACCACAAATGAATATTGGTATAGTTAAGGGTATAGAAGAATCATGATGAAATCGTAAAAATAGGGAAAAACTTTTTATCGGGATTTCTTGGTTCGTCCCAGTCCATACTAAAACTTTAGTTCATAATCATGAGTAGGTACAAAGATTTCTTAAAAGATTTTAAATATTATATCAAATATATCGTATTTTTTAATTACATAAATCCACCTTGAATACTACATTTAATAGCCCCCTGACACGTATGGCAAGGCAATATAATGAATGGTCCAACTTGACGGATGACCCTATTGATATTGTCTCCATGTTTTTCGCTTCATACAGACGCTCCCTATTTGAACAGTGTGATGAGTGCCCGTCTATCTAGCTCAAAGTGGTTTGTCTCTGCAGTGTTGTAGATTTATGTCTACTAGATACACCTTATTTTGTTATTCTTTGTCTCTATATTTCATATGTGAATGTTATGCATTCCTGTCATTTGCATGGTTACTGAAATGCTAATTTTAAATGTTATTTTACTTGAATTGTAAGTGATTGTGCTGTTGGTGTGCTTTATGATAAATGAATAATTCCTAGGTAATTAAATAATAAAGATAAACAAATCGTACTACGGGTTTTTATAGAAGACACTATCTTGTTTAAAAATACGTTTTAATACGTTTTTAGGCCCAGATGACATCAAAATTTCTTAAATCAGAAATGGCTAAATGATAATAGCCGCATCGTTCCATCGAAGGTTAAGCTACGCCTGCCTCGGTCGGTTCGTGGATGGGTGAGTGGGTGATCTTTACGTAACGAGATCCCTCCGTGCCGGAAGCATGTTAAGCCGTTGGTCCCGGCTATCATTCGTGGATCTTTGACATTCGTCACGGGTAGTTAGAAGCCCGAAAGTCTGACAACCAGTCTTACCAGAGGGTATCGTGGTATCCAAGTAACTAGGTTGTGGAGGTCAGATAGGCAGTCGCTCCATGTAAAATACTGGTACTCAGCTGCATCCGGTTATATTGCCGTCTAGGCAGATTGATTGAACAGACAGAGGAAGGCAACCTTGCACTTTTAATAGTGTCACGATCTCCTCAAAACGACGCAAAAATCGTCACGGCTACAAATCAAGCAATACATTTCCAGTATAAGTTGACCTCGCATTGTACGGAACATCAAAATTTAAAATTCAAAAGTCATTTATTCAAACTAGGCTGAGAATCAGCACTTTTCGAACGTCAAAATTACATAAGACAGTCCCCCAAAACGCCCACCCTTCACCACTTCCTAGTGCTTTAGCTGGGAAGAAGATGTGGCGCAAAAAACTCCCCAGCAGCTCAGCTGTCAGTTCAGTTAGAAAAAAAATATTCTATATAATAGTATGCAAAATAATACAACACAAAACATAATTTAAATTATAAATTAATAGGCAGGCATAAAGGGCATGCCCGATTAAACATAGCTGTAACTAGAAGTTATAATTGATAAACTAGGACCATGGAGGTAAAATAAATAATTGTCGAGGTTTGAAATGTATAGCTTGATATGTAGAGGTGTGTACAAACATACTGAAGTATCGTCTCGTATTATTTGTAGAAACATTTTACATAATACACGGTTATGCAGGCTGTGTGTCCATTTATAACATCTATAAACAGTGTTATCTCTTATTTTATACACACATAATACAACCAGTCCAATGACTGGTTCTACCGAATTAAAATCTGGACAAAAATTATAGAACATGACACATAACATAACATCAAGGCAGAGGTGTACTATCGCGGTCACGCATATCTAACCACTTTGAAAACATAAACTTTGCGCACGACGATTTTTTTCGGTGGTAAGTGTTACTATAGCGGTCGAGCGCTGCAAGCAGGCTTAGTCCTTACGGTGTTCAGACATGATGCGTGTCCACGACAGTACCTTAGTACATTTCGCTAATTATGTTTCAGCAACTAAGCCTATCGCAGTCCACTGCTGGACATGACCTCTCCCAGGCTGCGCCACAACACCTCGTCCTCCACCTTCCACATCCAGTCTGTCTGCGCCTCCTTCTTAAGGTCGTCGGTCCGTCTAGCTGGGGGCGTACCACACTACGCTTGCCGATACGCGGTCTCCACTCCAGGACTCGTCTGCTCCACCGGCCATCGGTCCTTCGACAAACAAGGCCAGCCCACTGCCACTTCAGCTTGCTTGCTCTGCAGGCTATGTCGGTAACTGCGGTTGTTTTCCGGATAATTTCGTTAATCAAAAACCGACAAGGGAGCAAAAAGCAGCATTCAAGTTCATTTAATACATACATACTCACGCCTTCTTCCCATGGGGGTAGGCAGAAACTACAGAACGCCACCTGCTACGATCCTTACATACTCCTTTTGCCTCGTTTACGTTCATACATCTGGTCATACACGCACGCCGGTTGCGAGTACTACGCACCTGTCCTTTCTGAAGAACATCACCAATAAGGTCAGTATATGTCCTCCTAGGGCGTCCCCTCCCGGCGATTCCAGTCACATCTGCCATGTAAATACATCTTGTTAGTCGCCTTTCATTCATCCTCTCAACATGACCAAACCATCTCAGCATACCCTTTTCATTTAATAGTGCATAAAAACACATATATAAAACTGTTTTATAGAATTTGCTTCATGTAGCTAACTTGTGTGGTTATATCAATGGGTTTAGGAGATATTTTTAGCACTTTGCAAGTGCCTTTTTAGGATTTCGTACCCAAAGGGTGAAACGGGATCCTATTACAAAGACTCCGCTGTCCGTCTGTCTGTCCGTCTGTCACCAGGCTGTATCTCATGAACCGTGATAGTTAGACAGTTGAAATTTGACATAGATGATATATTTCTGTTGCCACTGTAACAAAAAATACTAAAAACAGAATAAAATAAATATTTAAGGGGGGCTCCCATACACAGATATGATTTTTTTGCCGTTTTTATAGATAACTAGCTGCGCCCCGCGGTTTCACCCGCATAAGTTTCGATCCCGTGGGAATATCGGTATAAAAGTATCCTATGTGTTAATCCAGGTTATAAACTATCTGTGTGCCAAATTTTATCCAAATCCGTTCAGTAGTTTTAGCGTGAAGAAGAGACAAACATACACACTCACAAACTTTCGCCTTTATAATATTAGATATTAGTAGGATGATGGAACTCTTCGTGCGCGAGTCCGACTCGCACTTGGCCGGTTTTTACATTGCTCTTCAGTGTATTACGGTTCAAAAGAAACAGCTCTGTGACAGACGAACGGACAGTGGAGGCTTAGTAATAGGGTTCCGTTTGGCACCCTTTGGCTACGGAACCCTAAAAATACTTACAGCTATAGAACCTCCTCTTTTTTTAATTCGGTTACAAATGCCTACCTACCTAAAAGGTTTCATAATGATAACATTTATAAACTAATACAATTACAGTATTCTTAGTCATCAAGGCTTCCATTTTTCTAGGTTACGACCAAGACCTAAAAACTAGACCTTGTTAGGTAGGATCAGTGTTTTATTACAAATGCATGTCGATCTTTTAAGATAAAATGATTGTAGGTACCTATTTTACTAAAGTGCATCTTGCGAGAAAACGCTCGTGTTGGATTTTGTCGGGTCTTTCGTACTAAGTTTGAAGGAAATATGTGAGATGTCTTAAGAGTGCCTACTCTAAAGAAAATTTCCACGCAAGCCCCGCCCCCATGCACCCGACCACTCCACTATGTGTTAAACGCTAACACATCAGTAATAAAGTTCAATATCGCGTGCGCTCTTTGATCGTGTTCGAGCACGGAATTAAATGGCGTAAGTTTCAATTCTTATTTCGTAAAGCAATATTGATCTAGAGAAAAAATATCTAGATAATAAACTATATTTTTTAACTGTGAATAATGAATAAATTATTTGAGTATAATGAGAATTACTCGAATTTTAGTCATAAAAGTCGAGTAATCTTCATTATACTTAAATATTTTTTAAGAAAAATGTTACAATTACGTAACAACTGTCTTGTACATGGAAAGAAAAAGATCCAATTAATCATATACTAAAGTTCCATTTTGATTGTATGCGTGAATATTTCAGAATATTAATGCAAATTAACTTACAGTTGATGTAGGGTGGAACATAACATTAGGGACTGCCAAACTGTTGCAGTTTTTAAAAGAAGAGTGAAGGAACACTATCTTTTCACCTCGTCATAGTTGCATATTTTGTATTTATTATTATAATAAATACCACATTATAATTATTCTCTTCTCCATAGGAAACGACCAATTGGAACCGTGCACCTAGCTTCTGACGTTTCATAAGTGCCCTTGTAGGTTTATGTGAAATAAAATATTTTGAATTAGATTTTTTTTTATTTAAATTAGTTTATATATTTTAGTGATATTTATTTTATGTATGTATGTGAATAGTTAAATGTTTATATTTTATGTATTTTATTTTCTCTTCTACTCTTACACACGTTGTCTACATCTCTTTTTATCCACTTTGCTATCGCAGGTATGCTGGAAGAGATTTCTTTAGAAATAAGAATCACCTTTGTACGTATTTTTCTGCTCCTTTTTTTCTTGTCTGTTTATACACATGTGTGCCAGCAGCTCAACCTACCCGAAACTGTCAAATTTTCCCAATCAAATTTTAACCTTATGCTTTAGAAATAAAGTTGAAAATCTATTAAAGAAATTTGACAGATTGTAGTATGAGGAAGTGAAAAAAAAAACAATTTAAGATGCCTCCTCTTAATTACTTACTAAGTGCATCTTAAAGGTTAATATTATTATATGTTACCCCTGAACAAGGTCTATTTAATATGTGGTAAAGGCTTTTTCTCATACCATCACGATCTGCCAAGTTTTTTTTTTTTTATAGCTTTGCCCCCACTAGAAATTTCTCCTGTATCGTGGCTGCGTTTACAAACATTTCAACTCACATACACAAACAGCCAGACCCGGAACAACTACTTGTAGGTCATACAAATATTTGTTCCGTGCGGGAAGCGAACCCGCGACACACAGCGCAGCAGTCACTCGCTTAACCACTGCGCCAACCATTGTCGTCATCGTGTCGGGTCGCCTTGTCCCAACTATGCTGGGGTCAGCTTCCAGTCTAACCGGATGCAGCTGAATACCAGTACTTTACAAGGAGCGACAGCCTATCTGACCTCTTGTACATCCATATTTTGCCAGTTACATTTCAGTCTCATGTAACTGTAGTCAGCTGAATCTGGTTAGACCGGAAGACGACCCCGACATATTTGGAAAAAGGCTATGCAGATGATTCTGATATTAAGTCCCATGTCACAGCGAGCGGCAGAGTACCGGTGAGATGGTCAGACGTGATCAAGAAGGAGCCTTGGAGGCTGCATTTACCAAGCAGTCCACACTGCAGAAGACCATATAGCGTGAAGACGCGTCGTATGTGGTCGCGATCCTCAGCATTGAGAGAGTGACGAAGAAGAGAGAACAGCGAGCCTATTGCCATCGACCGGGCACAAATTTAGACTCCGGGCTGCTACTGAGAAGTTCCTGGTGGAAAAATCCAATAACACTTTTCCCGACCTAGGAATCGAACCCAGGACCTCATGCTCGGCAGTAGCGCTTGCGACCACTACACTAATGAGACAATCTTGTACTTTTATATGGAAGACAAACCAGCCGACGGCCCACCTGAAGTGAAGTTTTGTGGTTATTGCCATCTCAGACGCATCGCAGATACGAAGCCACCACTAATAACCTAGTTTTTACCAATTTAACCTTCTTCAATCATTATATCTGCCTATAGCCTTTTCATATCTATGTTAGAGTCGGCTTCCAGTCTGACTGGACTGAACTTTTGGGCTTCTGGACTACCCGTAACGACTGTTACATACGAGTATCATCTGATGTCTGCCAGGATATGCGGAACGGGTTTCCGAGGTGCGGAGAGACCTTTTAACCTGCAGTGGAACAAATAAACATAACAGAATATTCGGAAAAACCATTTTATGTTGAAATAGTACCTACTTCGGTCAATATTACCAACTACTTTTAGAACTTTGGCCAACCGTAAGTGGTCATTGTTTGACATTGCAACATGTCATCACATGATAATATACAAATCTCCCAGCAAAAGTATGCGCTTCGGCAATCATCGTCTTTCTCCGGATATACGAACGCGCGATTATGAGAGCTAATATTGAGCTGTTACAACCATGAAAGCACTAACAGGGCCCTGCGGTGTATCCGCATAAGTCTAGATCCCGTGGGAATATCGGGATAAAAAGTAGCTAATTTCCTTCTCCAGGTCATGGTTTGGTTTACTCATGTGCCAAATTTCATCCCATCCGTTCAGCCGTTTTAGCGTGAAAGCGTAACAAACAAACACACTTTAGGATTTATAATATTACAAGGATAATTAGGATAACCATGGTTACTGAGATTAACAACTCTGTGACATTTCAAAACACTTTTGAGAGACGTAATAATATGACAAGGTGCAGAGTCGGTAACACAACAGAGAAAAAGCTTCATACAAACGTGCAATGTTATGTGCACTACAAAAGCGCGGCAGTACAAAACATAGATGCTTTGCCTCTGTCCGAGGTTTACTCTGTGGCGCAACGTTCTTACAACTAGTAAGAACGGAAACATGAAGATTACATGAAGATTCTCGAAGCGCAAACCTTTTCTGGTTAACCTGTAAGTAAGTATATACAGGTAAACCATAACAGTTATGTGCTTCGGTAATCTGGGAATCTAAAATACCTATTTTTTTTACATTAATGCAGATACAGCTGAGAAATATAGGGCATTTTCCTTATTCCCTCGTATCTTCATGGACTATACGAGAACATCCCATGCTGTGGTATAAAATTTTTGCCAGTCAGTCGGTGGTACAGAGGCAGACTGTCCTTGTCAGTTGTAACTTCAACCTTACATCTAAGTATAGTCATTCGTGGAGGCCATTTCAAAACGGTACAAAGACAGAAAGGTCGATGGTGGAGCAGTGGTGGGTGGCTCTGACTTACCAGTTGTAGGTCTTAACTTCGAACCCAGGCAGGCACTTTACTTTGTGTAATTTATTTCATCACCACTGCTCTCAAAACGGTGAAGGAAAACATCGTGAGGAAACCGGCATGTCCTAGAACCAAAAATTCGAAGACATATTGTGACGTCTACCAACCGCACTGGGCCCGCGTGGTGGATTACGGCCCACTCCCTCTCACACAGAGGAGGCCTGTGTTCCAACGGTGGGAACATTATAGGGTGATTATGAAGGTCAATCAAATAAAACATATGGACACAGATTGCCCTTAATCATTCTCCTGTCTTTATCTCAATTTATTTAATGTCGACGCAACATGTCTTTGTCTCCCACACTTCTCTATCAGTCGTCATCTCGATAGTCACCCCCTTTCTCGCCATATCATCTTTCTCACAGTCCATCCATCGTTTCTTTGGTCTTCCCCTTCTTGTATAGCCATCGACATTCATACGAGTACTCAAAACTTTCCTGAGGATATTTCCTTATTGCGCCGCATCACATGTCTACACCATGACAACTGATTTCACACACATAATATCATAGCCATGTGTTCCCCGAAGGGTTGGACAGAGGTGTGACTATAGTACACACATTTCGCCAGTTATGTTTAAGTCCCATGTCATAGGGGGCGAGCCTATAGCCATCAACCGGGTACAAATCCAGACTCCGGACTCATCATCATCATCATTTCAGCCATTTCCAAATCGGCCGGTTGGAAGCGACCTGCATCCAGCGGCTTCCTGCGACCTTTATTAGGCCGTCTGTCCACGTGGCCCCCATTCCAGAACCTTTCTGCCCCATCGGCCGTCATTTCATTTGCGGATTCCACAGAAATACTTTATTATATCTATGGCGGATTCGATCAGAAATGAGGAGATCTGCAAACGAACTAAAGTCACTGACATAGCCCAACGGATTAGCAAGCTGAAGTGGCCGTGGCCGGGGCACATAGCGCGCAGACTCCGGACTGCTACTGAGAAATTCCTGATGGAGAAAACGTAATACCAATTTTTCTCGATC
This sequence comes from Xanthia togata, assembly GCA_963853775.1. NCBI lineage: Eukaryota > Metazoa > Arthropoda > Insecta > Lepidoptera > Noctuidae > Xanthia > Xanthia togata. The sequence continues at coordinate 2,477,530 of OY970817.1, read as the reverse complement.
TAAGAATTGATCCCAGGACCTCATGCTCTGCCAACGAGGCAGCGAGGCAGTCAACTAGTTATCACAATAATTACGTAACTCAAACTAATTATATATCGTGCGTTTTATAGGTATCAGTCGTGACTGTATCTTTGAAGCACGTTTGATATCACGTGAGCATTGAGAACAAAAACAAAGCTTCCAGTCTAACTGGATGCCGGATTTTAGGAAGAGCGACTGTCTATCTGACCACTATCATGCTCAATTATTGTCTCGCTGATGGTAGCGAGTGTGTTGGATCATTCGGTTCCCTACAAAATGATTGAGCTGGATGGAGCTGATCCACTCGTCATGTTTGTTAGCGGGCGCCGTCAGTTGAGACTGGTCATCTCTTATCTGCCAGGACTTATTAATATTTTTAATCGTTTTTGTTTGTTTTTTTTACATTGTTCTCACTTAAAGAATCAAGAAGAGTAATATACCCAAGATTTTGTAATTTCTATATTTAAAAGAGTGTCCTTGGAGTTTCTTGCCCGTTCTTCTCCATAGAGAAGCTCTCCACGTTTTGGAATGGGCAACTAGCTTCAACTTTCTGACTAACTGACCGACTCTTTGACAATTCAAAAGTGCCTGTAAAGGGTTTAATTGAAATAAATGCTCTGAGTTTGAGTTTGACCTCCACAACCCAGTAACTGGGTAATACCATACCCCTTGGTAAGACTGGCTGTCAGACTTTCGGGCTTTTTTTCCAAATTAATCAAAACGGTAAATATTTGACAGCTATTTGCGACGTTGCCAACTTTTAGAATCTTAGCAAAATAGAAAATGGTCAACAAATCTACAGTCCACTAAGCCTACAACGTTCTCGCCTTCACTAAAATCTATTTAAGGATAAATAAATTATTAAAAAATAAAAACCAATTTTAAATGTCCTACATAATTGAAACGTTATCTAGAGTAACACCTACATTTCGCCAATTATTTGTTAGTTCATGATAAAACCTCATTTACATTTCAAGTATCAAAACATTCTCTTCGTGATTGGCAGTCAATTAAGTACCTCAAGGGTCAAGACGTTTTTTTTTCCTATGTCTAGTCGGTATTGAAATGGTAAAGTTATTGGCCTACATTCGAACCAGTTTTTGTGTCTGAGAGTTAGGAATATTGGAGGCGGTTTGTATAAAAATCGTTGTGATGTAATAAGAATTTTTGCATTTTTGTTAGAACGTTATGTCTAGTGATCTAACCTCGTAGATCTTTCACAGTCGTTACGGTATTCAGAAACCTTAACCAGCCTTACCAGTTTATTCTGTAAATAGGATATTGCAATCACTTTTACAAGTCATATTAAAAAAATATTGCTAGATGAGTTCAGCGTTACCTATCTGACTACTCTGAGAAGAAAAGCCGAAACGAACTCACTCAGAGGTATCTTGGGTTGTGGAGGTAAGAAAGGCAGTCGCTCCATGTAAAATACTGGTATTCAGCTGCATCCTGTTAGACTGGAAGCTGACCCCAACATAGATGGGAAAAGGCTAGGTAGATTGATAGGATTTGCAAAGTAAAAAATCTTTTGTTATTTTACGGAATAATGCCTACTCGACAATCGACCCCCAGCATTGAGGAAAATAATGCCTGATGGATCACCCCTTTGCAGCTGATATTACTTAGCCACGAGCTCCTCCTGCATTCTTCCAACCCACAATCACATAATAATTCAGTTTATTATGTCAAACTAGTACAATATTCAATACTATAAAGATTAGGGAAATTAATAGTCAAGCAAATCGGCTACCTACCAACTTAAATTGTCCATAATATTTAAATAACAACTTCAAAAAGTCTCGTAGACACGTCAATTACTACAAATTGATGAAAATTAACATTTGATTTAGGTACATACGTAGCAATGCAACCTTAGTTTATGGTATCAAGTTGAATGTCATTGTCAAGCCAATATAGAATTCTGAACAGACAGCTGTGCTGCTGGGGAGTTTGTTGCACCACTTCTTCTTCTCAGCTAAAGCACTAGGAAGTGGTGAAGGGTGGGCGTTTTGAGGGACTGTCTTATGTAACTTTGACGTTCGAAAAGTGCTGTTTCTCAGTCTAGTTTGATTAAATGACTTTTGAATTTTGAATTATGTAGTAATTATCTACTCGACTGATATCGGTAGATGATATCGATTCATATCTGCAGAGCCTGTTCCCAACTATGTTGGGGTCGGCTTCCAGTCTAACAGGATGCAACTGAATACCAGTATTTTACATGGAGCGACTGCCTATCTTACCTCCACAACCCAGTTACTGGGTAACACGATACCCCTTGGTAAGACTGGTTGTCAGACTTTCGTGCTTCTGACTACCCGTAACGACTGTCAAAGAGTCTTTAAAACGTGCTTTCCTAGACACGAAGGGGTCTTGATATGCAATGGATGGTCACCCATCCACGAGCCGACCGCGACAAGCGTAGCTTAACCTTCGCTCAACCCTTGCGCTGTTATCAAGCCACGGGCCAAGATACACCGAATTAAATAAATCTATTTTTTTCTGTGAGTTTTTTTTATTAAAATTGCCTTCTCTATTCTAATACCTACTTCTTCTAATTCTGAAATTAGTAAATGTTGAAACATTAGTAGGCACTTATTGTAACTTAAACAAATCTATAAATAATCAGTCTATAATATGCCCACTGCTGGAACGGTCTGTGTTCCAGCAGTGGGCATATTATAGATATACTCCTCTCCTCGAGAGGGAGTGAGCCATAATCCACCACGCGGGCCCAGAGCGGGTTGGTAGATGTCACATGTCTTCAAAGTTTTGGTTCTAGGACATGCCGGTTTCCTCACAATGTTTTCCTTCACCACTGAGCCACTACTACTCTCAATCAAATCTATATATATATATATTTATATATACATATATATATATTCTGTTATTAGTGCTAGGCGATCACCTTCGCATCGATGCGTTGATCGTTTAGGTGGAATAAGTTCAGGATGATCGATCTTGTAAAGACATTCAACGTTAATCGTTAGACCTCTAGTCTACTTACTTAGGAAGTTATTGAAAAAACTGGCCAAGTGCAAGTCACACCCACACACAAAAAGTTCCGTACCGTATTAAGATCGAGCAAAAAAAAAATGCCGGAAAAAACAAGTTTCTTGTATGGAATGTCATTCGTGGATGTTTGACGACAGTCGTTACGGGTCGTCAGAAGCCCGAAAGTCTGACAACCAGTCTTACCAAGCGGTATCGTATTACCCAATTACTGGCTTGTGGAGGTCAGATAGGCAGTCGCTCTATGTAAAATACTAGTTTGTCCGGTTAGACTGGAAGCCGAGCCCAACATAGTTGGAAAAAGGCTGGGTAGATATTAATCGATATCATCTACCAATATTATGTAGTAGAGTGGATAGTAAAAACTACACAATTCATAATTCAAAAGTCATTTATTCAAACTAGGCTGAGAATCAGCACTTTTCGAACGTCAAAGTTACATAAGACAGGGTTCCCTCTATCTGGCAGAATCTTGATGCTCCGAAATTTATTTGGCATAACACATTGGCATAATCTTCTTTAAAAGAATATTTTAAAGGCATAAAAAATATTTAATATAATGATTATTTGGCCGAATGTTTAGGTATATGTCTGAATTTACAATGGCATACTTTTAAAATGGCAGATTTTTTTTTGGAATAATTTTATTAGGTATATTGCCATTTCTATAAAATATCATTTTAAATCTTAAATTAAATTAAAATAATGTCTTAAAAAGTCAATATATTGTGCTACAAAAGTTAGTAACAGAAACGAATTGCTGTAAAACCGACTCCACGTAGTCTTGTCTGCCCTACCCCTAGAGTGTAATATAAAATCGCGTAGGCGCGGAGGCGCGAGGCGGCCCGCGAGTTGAGGAGCAGGTGGTGAGCGTTAAACACATCTGCGACGATAAGCTCGCGTGGGACCGCCGGAGCCCCGCAGCGCCCGAGCCTTGACAGAAACCATGCCTGCTGCATGTTGCATGCTCGCTTGCATGCTGCATGCTTGTGTAACTTAACTTTCTGCGATATGATGGTTCTGCTTTTTAATTACTAGAAATATGAAATTTATGCCTAAAGATGATTCTGACTCACAAAATTATGAGTTTTGGATTATGATAAATGAGTGTATGCCTAACGATTTTCTGCGAAATGAAGTTTATGCTATCCGCTGTTATGCAAAATAATATTATGACATAAAAAGTTCTGCTATAAAGACATTCTGCATAAGACAGTCCCCCAAAACGCCCACCCTAGTGCTTTAGCTGGGAAGAACAAGTGGCGCAACAAACTCCCCAGCAGCACAGCTGTCTTTTCAGTTAGAAAAAAAATGATTCTTTATAATAGTATGCAAAATAATTTACATAACGCTACACAAAACATAATTTAAATTATAAATTAATAGCCATATGTCAGCCAATATATCAACCAAAAATATCGAGAACTGTACTTACGCAAAAAAAAAGACTAAACGTAAACAATATCTAAATATAAGCCTCCAGTCATAAAGGGCGTGCCCGCTTATAAATAGCTGTAACTGGAAGTGATATATGATAAACTAGGACCATCGAGGTAAAATAAATAAATAGGTAATTACTAATAACAATAACAAAACCATGATCAGCGACGACGACCAGTCACCACAAGCAGCAACCGTTCACGAGCTTAACGCAAAGAGCAGCTATTACCCCCCTCGCCATATTTGAGGGACATATAATTACATAGTAATTCACTTTTATTATTGAGAAATAAACAGCCGTAATGTAAACAATTTTTTACCGGTGTCGGCGTCTGCGTCTCTTTACTTGTCGTTGTGCCACAGACACTAAAGTCATAGACACAGACAAGCAACTAATGTTACGTCGGACGCAGACACGCGGACTAAATATGTTTTATTTTTAATTATATTTCATACATCTATTTATTTTTTTATTTATTATTTATTTCTGTATATTTCCGTGACATCACTGCGGGCCCTATCAGAATACCAGCGCTGCGTCATTTATTGTTTAATGTCGCAGCATCATGCTGAGATAGGAGCCTTTTGGCCTCGCACAGTACTTTCTGCTTTATTTTAATTTTACTTTTTTTTTTTATTGGGTGTGTGTTTAGCTTAATTAAGATCTCCTGTGCTTGTCCCAATAAATACTTTTTCTTTCTTTCTTTCTAATTCTAGCAGTGGTTTTAGGTCGTGGGTTCGAACTTCGAACCCTGACAGGCCCTTTACTTTGTGTAAATTATTTCATCACCACTGCTCTCAAAACGGTAAAGGAAAACGTCGTGAGGAAACCGGCATGTCCTAGAACCAAAAAGTCGTAGTCATGTGACATTCACCAACATGCACTGGGCACGCGTGGTGGATTACCCAGGTGGTCCCAGCAGTGGGAACATTATAGACTGATTGTGTTACTGTAGTAAAAAGATTAGTTTTTTTATTGGTGTGCCATTTTATAAAATGTTTGTAAAGGCTGAATAAGTCAGTAATTCAGACGAAATTTATAATAACTATGTTTCATATTGTTAAGTGTTTTATTTTGTATCAAATATAAAGAAATATTATGAGAAAAAAGTAAATAAAGAACTTAATAGGTATAGTTTGGCGGCTCGGAAGTTAGCTGCTCGCTGCGCAGTACGAACTCACCCCCGCTGACAAATGAATTCGTTACTGGCGCAGCGACTCGCCTCATGTTCCGAGCCGCCATTAAGTTTGAATCGGGCTGTAATAAGATTGAATATTATTGCATTTGCTATGGCATAAATAATAGTCATAATTTACCTAATAAGTATTAGATGAAATATAAACAATTTTCAACCTTGAAGTTTCATATAAAAGCTAATTATTTCCTTGGAATAAAGATAACATGTAGATCATGTTTATGTGTCTAGAAAAAATTGACATTTAAAATAAATACTTAATTGTACAGATACAATTACAAAAGTATTTTACATGTAGTGACTGCCTATCTGACCTCCACTACTGTTACTGGGTAACCGGTTAGACTGGAAGCGGAACCCATCATAGTTGGATAGAGATAGGCAGCTGATGATCTATAATAGCTTTGCATTGGGCCCGCGTGCTGTATAAACTATAAGCCATTAGTTTCATGACATATGATAGTTTCAGCCATAGTTTCAGCCGTAGTTGACAAGTGAAACTATCACTCTAATGTCATAAAACAAATTTTTGGCACGTGAAACTATCAGTCTGATATCATAAAAATATTTTTTGACACGTGAAACTATCCGTCTAAAATAATTATTTTAAAAATGACACGTGGAACTATCAGTCTAATGTCATAAAACCAATTTTTGACAAGTGAAACTATCATCCTAATGTCATAAAACTAATTTTAGACAAGTGAAACTATCAGTCTAATGTCATAAAACTAATTTTTGACACGTTAAACTATCAGTCTTATGTCATAAAACTAATTTTGTGCAACTGAATTTTCGTTTGTTACTGCGACTCGCCTCATGTTCTGAGCCGCCATAAGCATTCCGAGTTTGCATCAGGCTGTGCAGCCCGCTCGCTCTCACAGGGAGGCCTGAGTTCAACGGTTTGTAAATTATTGGGTCCCAACCTATGAAAAGGCATTTTTATCTCACAAATAGAGAACCTGGTCACTTCTATGATATAAAATATTCATCAATTGCTTGATATTATATCGAATAATGACCATCATATACCAATAGTAAAAAAAACCTTATTACTTATAGTTTTCTAAACATAAAAAATACCTTAAAAATGACTCCTCTTTTCAACCGACTTCAAAAAGGAGGAGGTTCTCAATTCGACTGTATGTTTTTTTTTTTTTTTTGTATGTTTGTTACGCGATTACACCGCCAATTATGAATTGATGTTGATGATTCTTTTTTTGTTTGGTAGGGCATACTTCAGAAGTGGTCCCATATAAATTTGGTCAAGATCTGATGAGGGGTTTTTGAGTTAGCTTCATTAATACGTATTTTTCCCATCTAGTATATGTGGATGATATTCTAATAGTTCCTATCTCTCTAATTTATATAGCAGGTAATGGATATTCAAATTTTTGTAGGGGTTTTATGTAGGTACCACAACTAAAAAGTGAAAAATAAAAACTTTTTCACAAAAAATAAAACCGACTTCCAAATAAAACACTACAAAGTGAAAAATAACTTTTTTTTCTTTTAACTTTGATTTCGGAAGTCGGTGGCAAAAAAACGAAAATAAAACCCCAAAGACACCGACTTTCGAAATCAAAGTTAAAATAAATAAAAGTTATTTTTCACTTTGTAGTGTTTTATCTGGAAGTCGGTTTTATTTTTTGTGAAAAAGTTTTTGTTAGCAGAAATGACCACTATTTGTTTTAAAAACTTAGCCAAAACTAATTTTTGTCGCTTAATCTAAGTGGCATACGTTATAATAGTTTTTAAACATTAGTGCATAAAAGTTTTAAAACATTAGTGTTCATGGTTGTTAATTAAATTAAGAAAATGTTGTATAAAAAATGAAACTCCTTTAAAATCTCCATACAAAACGCTGATTTCATAGATGGGGACCTAATATTTAATATTACTTACCAGTAACAGGCTGTGGTTTGAGTTAATTTCTCTAAACAGTGAATGAGAAGAAACAGTCTTTACCTGTAACAAGAATAACAACATTTTTATTTGAAATTTTGATTAGACTGTCTCGTGGGTCGCAAACGCTACTACTGAGCATGAGGGTTCGATTCTCGGGTCGGGCAAAGTGTTATTGGGTTTTTCCATCTGGAATTTCTCAGTAGAAGCCTGGAGTCTGGATTTGTGCCCGGTTGGTGGCAATACGCTCGTCCCCTATTACCTGGGACTTGAACATAACTGGCGAAATGTGGGTGTACTATAGGTACACCTCTGCCTAACCCTTTGGGGATAACAGGCGTGATGTTATGTTCAAAGATCGCTTTAAATTGTGTCACCCTATGTAATATTTCTAAATTTGTAATTTGTCTGTAATTTTTATGGTGTACATTATAGAGTATTCTATCTATCCATCCAAGTTATTTTAAATGTTGTAGTTCTCACTACCAACATCCTAATTTTGAGGTAAATTAAGAAAAAACCCACACACGAGTGAAGAACAATTAAACAAAAGGATTTTCCCGTTAGATTACCTAAACTATAAAAATTACATCACCCTTTTTTCCAGAAAATGGTAAACAGATCTGTTTATAGGGTCAATGTAAATTACTTAGCTAAACTCCACAGACGTGATGATAAATAATAAATGGTTAAAAATAAAAATCGCGAATAATCTACTGTCTCATACAGTTTAGAACAGTAGGTATTAAACTTTACTTTGGAACAACTGATTTTTTTTCGAGATTTCAAAGGTGGTCCCTTAAAAAAACTTATTTAGTTCGATGGTCTAAGCACTTCTTAAAGTTTGTAAAGTTATTTTTTTAACACCTTATATAAATACAACAAAAAAACTAAATGATTACGATTATGTTACTTAAAGTATGAGTTCATAAAATCTGTTTTTTTTTTGTTTTATCGTATTTCAATATTGATACCGATCACTTCTGTGAAGTTTACACAATGAAAACTGATATTTCAAGTAGTTACACTACCCACGGTTGATGACCCCAAAATAAACCTCTTTTTTTGTTTGTTAGATCATGTTAATTATCGGTACCCATAAAGTCTGTTTCGCTAAGTAATTCAATTTGACCCTCCATTACACCCACAAATACCCAGTTATATGAAAGTTTTGATGGGCGCCAGCCTATTGCCGCCCTGGTTTTCCCAACTATGTTGGGGTCGACTTCCAGTGTAATCAGATGCAGCCGAATACCAGTATTTTACATGGAGCGACTGCCTATCTGACCTCCACAACCCAGTTACTGGGTAACACGATATCCCTTGGTAAGACAGGATGTCAGATTTTTTGAGCCTTTTGATTGTCTTAGGATAAAAATAAACATACATACATACATAAACTCACGCCTTCTTCCCATGGGGGTAGGCAGAAACTACAGAACGCCACCTGCTACGATCCTTACATACTCCTTTTGCCTCGTTTACGTTCATACATCTGGTCATACACGCACACCGGTTGCGAGTACTACGCATCTGTCCTTTCTGAAGAACATCACCAATAAGGTCAGTAGGATAAGTCCTCCAAGGCGTCCCTTCCCAGGGTTTCCAGTCACATCTGCCTTGTAAATACATTTTGTTAGTCGCCTTTCATTCATCCTCTCAACATGATCCAACCATCTCAGCATACCCTTTTCAATTATTGTCACTACATCTTCTTTTAACTCACACCGTTGTCTTATCACATCATTTCTCTGCCTATCATTTATAGTTAGAACACACATGCTTCGCAAGGGACGCAATTCCACAGCATTAATCCTACTTTCATGCTTCTTTTGCCACATCCTACATTAACAAAAAAAAATAGGTATTCATAAAAATGCGGATATACCATAGTTATGATGGTATTAAATATATATTAATTATTAATAACACACACGTGACGCAATTTTATATAGGTATAATATGACAAATCGGTAAATTTCCTAACGTAAATTTAATAATAGATAGGTAATCAAAACATTTTACGAAAACACATAATATTTCGATTCCTGGGTCGGGCAAAGCGTTATTGGGTTTTTCTATCTGGAATTTCCCGTTGTCGTGTCGTTGAAGTGCCCGGTTGTTCGTTCCCGTCGTGGAAGTGCCCGGTTGATGGCAATAGGCTCACCCCGGTTGATGGCAATAGGCTCGCCCCTTATTACATGGGACATGTACATAACTGGCGAATTGTGGGTGTACCTGCTACACGTACACCTCTGCCCAACCTTGTAAACAAGACCTTGGAAAGAAGGCGTGATGTTATGTCACATAATATTTAATAATTAAGTGGCTATATAATTATTATTGAAATAACATACTTAATTGTTTATTATCTTTAACAGTTCCGTGAATTATTCTATTTTATAAAGCTATACATTTCCAGTTTACGCTGACCTCAGATTGTACGTAAGTCTTATATGATTCAAGATCAGCTTATACTAGAAATGTATAGCTTGATGTGTAGCCGTGAGTACAAGACGTATACTGTAAAATTATTATTCTTAAGGTGAAAACTTTTTATTTTACCCAGAGCGGGCAGCTCTCGGCCTGCATCTCACCTGATGGTAAGTGATGTTGAGACCAACGGTAGAAGAGAGCTGCACCCGGAATCCTCAACCACAGAGGAACTGGCTAGGTATCTTACCTCTAACTGCAGACAAACAACATTGCTGTTAACATTGTTGTTATGGTGACAGACTTAGATAAGATGGTGGTAGCTAGCCAGGCGGACTTAGGACAAACCCTAACACAAACTAAACCGATCAGAAAATTTGGCCCCACTGTGAATCGAACCCGGGATCTCTGGGTGTGAGACAGGTAGCCTAACTCCTAGATCACAGAGACGACAACATGTCCAACAATCATTGTCATATTTCAGCCAATTTACACAAAACCTTAATGAATTATACACCAAAACCTTCCACATGAATCACTCCGTCCATTGGTGAAAACCGTATGATCTGTTCAGTAATTTTTGAGTTTATCGCGTTCAGACAGACAGGCGCGGCGGGACTTTGTTGTATAATATGTATGTATATGTAGAAAGAAAGAAATAAAAGAAAGAAAAGAATGGAAGGAAAGAAAAGAAAGAAAGGAAAGAAAAGAAAGAAAAGAAAGACGGAAATAAAATAAAAAAAGAATAATATTTATTTTGGCACAGTTCGTGAAACACTAATAATAAAATAAAAAGTGAAAATAATCATACAGCAATATAATAGTGTGTGCCTCACGGCTGCGCCAAAAAGGTTCAATAGGGGTTATGGCGTAGGGATATAAAGAGAGCATAAATATCTATGTGTGTGAGATATAGTGAGGAGCTAGTGGCTAAGTAATAACTGCCACACGGGTCGATCCATCAGGTTAAGCTACGCTTGCCGGGGTTGATCTGTGGATTGGTGACCATCTTTACATACCGAGACTCCTCCGTGCCTCGGAAAGCACGTTAAGGCGTTGGTCCCGGCTGTCATTCGTGGATCTTTAACAGTCGTTACGGGTCGTCAGAAGCCCGAAAGTCTGACAAGCAGTCTTACGAAGAGGTATCGTATTACCCAGTTACTGGGTTGTGGAGGTTAGATAGGCAGTCGCCTAGATATCTACATCATTATTTCTCCATTTTAGGCCGCAGTACGTCTAGCTAAAATGGTGGGCTCTTAAGCGCTGGTGCAGTAGAGTACCTGTACCTTATAACTTCCTGGAGCTGAACCCTCGTCTGCAAGTGCAACATCATAAAATACTGGTATTCAACTGCATCTTTTATGGGGTATTGTGTTAAATGTTACAACAAAATACCTTGTGATATATTGCAATTAAATGAAAGAAAATTTAAAACTCATATTAAGAGTATGCTTTGTAAACAAGCATAATTACAAATTAGAGGATTATATCCATGATAAGAATGCTTGTAAACATGCTGGTCCTGCTCCATAGGATAACCTAGAATCTAGACAAAATAAAACTAATTACTAATTCAATTGTACTACAATCAATACAAATTGATTTACAATCTGTGATTACTTCCTCACACACTGACTTATTAACTGTAAAATTTTAGGAAAATCGTCTTCTTTTCAATGTTTGTAAATATGTGAGCACTATGTATCTATCACATAATTAATTTATCTGTCGTTGCTTCATTTTTATTTTTTTACCTATTGTGGTATAGTAATTTTATTCTAGATGCATCGTCTTCACATATTATATAATCATATAACTAATGTACCTATACAAAATATTGTAAAACATTTTGAAAGAGTAACGGTGGAGTTTCTTGCCAATTCTTCTCCATGCGAAAATTACCTTTTGGAAGGGGCGACTAGAATCAATTCAATTTTTTTGTACATCTTGACGTTCAAAAGTGCCTTACAAGGGCCTATTTGAAATAAATTAATTGGCATTGACTTGGACTCTGATTTTGACTTTGACTTTGACTATATATGTAGTTGGGAAAGGCTAGGTAGATCGATTGATTTTTGATATAGTCATGGCAGATAAGAGGTTCAGTGATGACGCTCTACAATGCCAAACTTTTTAGGATTCCGTACACAGAGGGTGCTAACGGGACCCTATTATCACTAAGACTACGCTGTCCGTCCGTCCGTCTATCACAGGGCTGTATATTTTGAAGCTGAACAATTGACGCTGGCGCTGGACAATTTTGAATCGTATGGAAGTCTAACGCGCACGTAATATTATTGCTTGTACTTAATGCATTGCATTATATGAATTACAAGCAATAATAATATTATTGCTTGTAATTCAATGATAATATTATTGACGCAATTATTAGAATAATAAAATTGAAATAAAGTATGCATTCATTTAATTTATTTATGTATGCATTCACGTGATTCAAACATATTAATGTAGGTAAGTAGAAATACATAATATAATACTTAAAAAGGCTGACTGTCCACTGGAGCAGAGAGGAGAGGAGCGAAGCGGAGCTGTGCCAATATTAACCAATGGAATTGCATAAAAACTTCGCTCCGCTTCAGTGGACAAGGATTTGCGAACTAGTATAAAAAATCCTACAAAACCGGAAAGCAGAGTGGGGAAGCGGAGCAGGGATCAGATCCCGCTCGCCGTCCACTACCTCGCTCCGCATCAATGTACAGACGTCACACAGTCCGCAACTCCGTTCCGCATTGCTCCCTCGCTCCGCTACACTACCCCGCTCCGCGTCAATGGACAGGCAGCCTAAGGTCGGTGTTTAAGATTTATTTAATCAAATAATAACAGTGTTAACATTAAATAGTATCACTTGACTTATGCTAGTTAACAAAACAGGTGTTGCCACCAGCACCCTTACTAAGTTATAAAATAACTTGTATTAAGGGCAGTGATACAAGCCCATACATACTTCAGTTTCACAAACGAAATTGCAGCCAGAACTTAAAACCATAGCAGAAATCAGAAATGACAATCTATCCATTCGACATTTGGATTATGTGTGTGTGTGCGTGTGTGTGTAATGGTAATGTTGTGTGTTGTTTCGGTGCAGAACGGCAACCTAAACAAGATAGTCCTAAATCCTACGATAATACTTATATAACATTACGCCTGTATTTTCCGGAGAGGATGGCAGAGATGTATAATATCTCTGCCTGCGTTCACCGTCTCAAAAACTTAATCGAAATCATTAGAGCCGTTTTAGAGAACGTGATTACAATTATATATGTACTAGCTGCGCCCCGCGGTTTCACCCGGATAATTTTCCGATCTCGTGGGAATATCGGGATAAAAAGTATCTTATGTGTTAATCCAGGTTATAAACTATCTGTGTGCCAAATTTTATCCAAATCCGTTCAGTAGTTTTAGCGTAAAGAAGAGAGAAACATACACACTCACAAACTTTCGCCTTTATAATATTAAGTGTGATTATACACAAATATTGCTCATTTAATAGCCTGCATAGGAATAGGAATATACATGTATAATGTTTGATATTCATTTTTTATTTCCAAATGTTTATTTTCCAATTAGAATTTGACCGTAACCTAATAACATATTAATGATGTTTTAAGCATTTTCTTTGGAGAGGCTCGTGGCTACATGATTATGGCCGCACGGGTCGATTGAAGGTTAAGCTAAGCTTGCCGCGGTCAGTTCGTAGATGGGTGACCATTCATAACATATCGAGACCGCTCTGTGCCCTGGAAAGCACGTTAAGCCGTTGTTCCCGGCTGTGAATTAGGGCGCACGAGGACCCTATTTTTTTTTATAAAATAAAAGTAGCCTTGATTACTCCTTATAATATCAGCTATCAGCCAGTGAAAGTCCCGTCGAAATCGGTCCAGCCGTTTCGGAGATTAGCCAGAACAAACAGACTGACAATTTTTTTTTTTAGGACCGTATATACTTTCAGTTAAAAGTTGTTATTTTGACATTACAAACAGACACTTCAATTTTATTTATTTGTAAAAATATGTATAGATGTACAACCGCGGACATTTACGGTGAAAACATTTTCACCCTTATGCTCTTAGTAATAAGGTTGAAAAGTGGTTCACCGCCAGTGTCCGCCATTGTTGTGCCTACTCAAGTTCGACAGTTCGATTCACGCATTGACTCAATATTTATTTACGTTGACATGTGTTTAGGATTAATGTAGGTAAATGACATTCATGACAAGGAGTGAGTGATCGAAGCGATTTTATTTAGAAAAAATAATTTTCTATTTTTCCTATTGCCAACTTTGAGAAAATCGTTATCATTCTCCTGTTCTTATCTAAATTTATTTATATAAATAAATAGGAGAAGTATGGACCTGATCCAACATAGCGGCGACTTCGCAAAAAGATGCCCATCCATAACACCCATCTCTCTACTAGTTTATTGCCTGCTCTAGGATGCATAACCAGTACGGCTCGCAAATCCTTCTTTCTCTTAAGGGCACGTCTTCCCTATAATTACCGCGCCCCCCGGTCTACTCCTTGATATGCAATGACCTCTGTAATCCCATGAAACATGAGGCTTCGGGGAATAGTTCAAATCTTGGGGTTCATTTGATTTATCGTCTCTGCGGTATTGTGTTACACAGTACATAACTGGGTTGTGGAGGTCAGATAGGCAGTCACTCCATGTAAAATACTGGTATTCAGCTACATTCGGTTAGACTGCTAGCCGAGAAGGCTAGCAGATTGAATAAATTCTTCAAAAACCTATATAAAAATAAAAAATGTCATAAATCATTTATTTATTTGCAAACATGGGTAAGAGATACATAGAGGAGCTCGTGGCTAAGTAATAACTGCCGCACGGGTCGATCCATCAGGTTAAGCTACGCTTGCCGGGGTTGGTCTGTGGATGGGTGACCATCTTTACATACCGAAACTCCTCCGTGCCTCGGAAAGCACGTTAAGCCGTTGGTCCCGGCTGTCATTCGTGGATCTTTGATAGTCGTTACGGGTCGTCAGAAGCCCGAAAATCTGACAACCAGTCTTACCAAGGGGTATCGTATTACCCAGTTACTGGGTTGTGGAGATCAGACAGGCAGTCGCTCCATGTAAAATACTGGTATTCAGCTGCATCCGGTTAGACTGGAAGCCGACCCCAATATAGTTGGGAAAAGGCTAGGCAGATGATGATGGGTAAGAGATACATAGATATTTTTCCAATATAGTTCTCAATATTTTACCATTGTATGGGTATGCAAATAGTGTAATAGAATTTAAAATTTTCAATAATAATGTCAACTGAATTCAATAATCACAATTCTAAAAACAACAAAAAATAAATTAAAATCAATCAATAATAACAAAATTAAATAATTGTAAATAAATGCATACCTAACAATTAAATTCAAAATAATCAATAATAATTAAGTTCAAAATAATAAATAACAAATGATTTTTCCAAAATTAATAATTCAAATGTATCAGGCCATCTTTCATTTAAATAAGTAAGTACTCATAACATTTCCCAACTAAAAAATCGTGTATTTTGGTTTTAAATAGATCTATTATCTTTCATTTCCATGATGTGTTTAGGTAGTTTATTGTAAATTTTGGTTTCCATACCTAAAAGATTTTTATAGAAAATAGCTTAAACTTGCCACATTAGCCTACATAATTATGAAACAGAATGAATTATTTATAATACTATTTAGGTACTAGCAGACAGTTAAACACATTAAAATGATTTATGTTACTATAAATTATGTATGTATGAACTATGAACATGTTTTTTAGGAAGCCACAACAATAATAGTTGTTTTATGTTTATTATGTAACTATTATTTAAATGTCCGTTCTTGGTTGTCAGTTGTTGTCATTAAGTTACAAAGGGAAAACATTTTTTTTTACGATTCTCCCTTTTTTCGTTTTGTTGTTTGTGGAGGGTAAATTAGATTTGTTACAGCTGTAGTGGCAATCATGTCATTTGCTTTAAATAGGTCTTCATTTTTATTATTTTCTTTTTCTTTTATATATTCTTTTTTATATAGTTTTTTTTTTTTGGAAGATTTTGTGAATGTCAGAACGTTTTAGGCTTAACAGACTGTAGATCCGTCGACCATTTTCTATCTTGCTAAGTACCTGGTACTTGTTGATAGGCCTACACTGTTCTCACACACTGTTCTATTAACACTGTAATATGAAAACATTGTAAATACCATTTACTTTTAAAAGATTAACCGTGGAGTTTCTTGCCGGCTCTTCTCCATAGGAAACCACCAATTGGAACCGTGCACCTAGCTTCTGACGTTTTATAAGTGCCCTTGTAGGTTTAAGTGAAATAAAATATTTTGAATTGAATTGAATTGGTTAAATAATAATAGTAAGTTACAACAACAACAACACGACAACGGTAACTAAGGGAAAATATAAAAAATACAACTGGGACACAGTCCTCCTCTCTGTGTGAGGGAGAGGGAGTCCACCACGCGGGCCTAGTGCGGGTTTCCTCTTACATACATGTATGTTCACGGAACTCAACAAAAAGGTCACCACATTTCGCCATTTATGTTTAAGTCCCATGTAATAGGGGGCGAGCCTATTGCCATGAACCGGGCACAACTCTAGACTCCGGGCTGCTACTGAGAAATTCCAGATGGAAATACCCAATATTATTTTGTCCGACCCGGGAATCGAACCCAGGACCTCATGCGTAGCAGTAGCGCTTGTGACTACTAGATCCATGAGGCAATCATAGGCTTACAGGTAGACCATAGCCTGGGTTAGGACATAGGATACTTTTTATCCTGGTAGGACGTTCCCGTGGGATAATTTCCGACCTCTACGAAGCCGAAGCCGCGGGCAAAACACATTACTTCGATTCTCTCTGTCTGTCTGTCTGTTTGGAAAATAACAACATCATCTTCCTGCCCTTGTCCCTTGTTACTTGGGGTCAGCAGAACACGTTTTCTTTTTCGATTCGACCATGTCAACCATCACACTACTTATTATTCACTGTGTTTGGAAAAGAGAATAAATCCATAATTTCATAATCATCTGCCCATGGCCACCTACCATTTCCAGTCTATCCAGTTGCAGCTGGATACCAGTATTTTACATGGAGCGACTGCCTATCTTACCTGCATAACCCAGTTACTGGGTAACACGATACCCCTTGGTAAGACTGCAGGTTGTCAGACTTTCGGGATTCTGACTACCCGTAACGACTGTCAAAGATCTACAAATGACAGCCGGGACCAATGGTGTAACGTATTTTCCGAGGCGTACAATAAAAAAATGAGAAATAGATAAAAGATGAGTTATTTAGCATAGGTAACAGAATTACAGAAAAATGCATTTTTTCACGTTTGTAAGTCCGTCATATGATGTCTAATTGAGGTCATCAATGCAATACTTTAGCGTAAGTTTTGATATGTAAACATGGTCCATTCACGGACCAACCGCAAAAAACGCAGCTTAGCCTAATCGTTCGACCCGGCTGTTATTACTTAGCCACAAACCTCTCATAAATTTACATATTTCGATTTCATCAATTAATAAATCTACATACCTAATGCATTGCTTAATTTTTTTTTAGATTTTTTTTAGAATAGCAGTATGTTTTCGTCACCAAGTGTGTGTAACATACTAATTAATATATGCGTCACTACTAGATGTAAATAAAAGTATTTTACACTTAAAAAACCGGTTGTTTTAATAGTAGAATATTGCGTTTGGTTAGGTTAGGTTATGCTTTTTAAATAAAATGTCAATGTCTTTTGTTCACTACTAGCTTAGGCTGGTTTTTAGGGTGCCAAAAGGAACCCTATTACTAAGCCTCCACTGTCCGTCCGTCTGTCTGTCAGCGGGCTGTATCTCATGAACCGTAATAGATAGACAGTTGAAATTTTCACAGATTGTGTACTACTATTGCCGTTATAACAACAAATAATAAAAATTAAATAAAGTTAATAATTAATGGGGGTCTCATACGAAAAAACGTGTATTTTTCGGCGTGTTTTCAGTACGGAAAACTTATTGTGCGAGTCCGACTCGCAAGTGGCTGGTTTTTTTAAATAAAAAAAAACTCAAAATTTTACGGGGTACCTAAGGCACCTATTTCACTAGAAACATTTTTAGCCACTAACCCCAAATAAGTAAACTCAAAACATCCATTAAGCCCACTAAGCCACTACTCCGCAAAACCACTCATCCCACATAGCCACTGATTCTACATAACCACTAACTAAAGGACGAGCGTATCGGGGACTGTCTCAGGTAATTTAGACGTTTATAAGTTCATAACGTACTGATTCTCAACCCAAATTGAATAAATGACTTTTAATTTTGATTTTTAACCCCACATAAAGTCAAACTCAAAGCATTTATTTCAAATAAACCAATTACAAGCACTTATGAGTTGTCAAGGGGTCGATCAGTCAGAAAAATGAAGCCATTCCAAAGCGTAATAGGTTCCTATGGAGAAGAACGGACAAGAAACTCCACGGACAATATTTAAATCAAAATATTGTTACAAAATATAGCTAATAATCCTCCGAAGCCACAAACCGTTCCTATTCTAGCTACAAATCCCACAAAGCCCCGAGCCCATCCCCGCTAACCCCACAAAACCACGAGCACCTCCCAATCCTACACAAATTGTGTTACTTTACTACAAATTCGTTCACATTCGTCTAGTATGAAACTGGTATACAAGTAGTTTCTTTCGTAACACACCGGATTGTGGCAACACCGACTGGTCTAGTGAACTTGCGCCAATAACGAAGTTCTTACTTTCCAACGAAGCATGTACGTAAACATAGCATCGCGATTGTATAAAATTTCACGAAGGAATTTTATTGATCCTCTAAATTCTTATCGACCTTCTTATGAATTACGCTTTTTTAATTAATGAGCGTCAAAAAACTGTTTTGTTATTATAAGCATGTAGGTACACTTTTATAAATAAATGAGCATCTTTTTAACTTTCTGGCCTGTTTTCAAAGTTGGTCGCAGTAATTGGGCAAGGGCATCCCAACGAAATGTGTTAGGTTAGGTTATAACTGTGACAAAAAGCGCGCGCGAGCCGACCGAGCGAAGCGAGCGGTGCCGCGGCAGTAACCGGCGAGCGCTACATCCAAGTTGGTCTTGATTATTAATTATTTTTATGGCACCAAAATAGGAATAATTTAAGGCTTATATAAAGAGGCACATTTCTTATAGTAGAATGTCCATCTCTAATCTCTAAATATTATAAAACAAATTTAGAGATTAGAGATCTGGGGGAATCGCTTTTCGCGTTTGGCTGTAGGTATGTCCGTGTTGTTCTTCTAAAATACGCAACGGATGTTGATGAGATTTTCAACAACATTTAGAGAATGTACATATTCCGGAAGGTTTTTATACGAGTATATAATTATTTTATATTAAACGTAAACTTAATACTGAAACTTAACGTTTTGGAAAGCAACTTGAAAAAGGCACTTTTAGTTATTGTTATTGGAAGAAGAAGAAAAAAACAAAACGATATCAATATTATCTTATAGTCATGTATGTTGGTAAACATTCGCTCGCAATGCTCGCATCGAGCGGCTCGACTCGCTGCACTGACTTCTGTAATCTGTAACGCGTTACAAAAGCTGCAAAAAAAGCAAGTCAGTCTCCGCCCTTAGAGGATGAAAAGAAATGTTATTAGTAGAAACCGTTATATTCAAAAAGATTTTTAGGAATGGCACCCAAACTAGACAAATAAGATACCCAATCCAATAAAAGATCTTGACATAGACCATTTCAAAAAGGTTGTTCTTAATTTAAGCATATTACACAATCAATAAGTACCTCCATTTGAAATAAGATTAGACATTTAAATAAACCATTTTAACAGTCCGTTCAACCGATTTTGACTTCTATACCGTAGACATAAGAATGGCATTAAAAGCAAAAAAGTGGTTACAATACCAACTGTTTACTGCTGCTGCCATTTGCCATGCCACTAACGCAATAGAAGTCAAAGTCGGTTGAACGGACTGTAAAAAAGGTTTATGTAAATGTATTTACTAAAAATTATATTTTAATATATTGTTATGATAATTGAATGTAACAAATAACGAATATTTGTTAGGTAGGTATATGTATTAATTTTGAATTGTTATAATTTAGTTTTATTAATAAGAAATTATAATTAGAATATTTTGTGTGACCGTTGACGGCAAGAAAAAAATTGTAAAGTGGCGAAATGTGGTTGTACCTACTACAGGTACACCTCTGCCCAACCCTTCGGGGAAACAAGGCGTGATGCTATGATATTTGTTGTGTGTGAAGGTTTAAAAAAAGGGCCCCAAGCAGTTGAATTTTGTATGCGAACGAAGCTAATTCTATTATATTAGTAATTTATTATCCTAAAATAAGTATTTATAGATCTCGGTCATGTCAATTGAATCCTTAAAAAAAAAAAAGTCTTGTTAATGTTAGTGTTGCCGGGTTCAATAACTTTATTTATACATAATTTATGAATAACTTAAAATATCTAGTTTTACTTTACTGTGTTTTAATTTATAACATTTAATAGCTATTTCAGATGCTATGCAATAAAATATATTTAGATATTTGATTCTATAGTTATAAACCGTTGCCATTATGGTTTAGGTCTTTAGGAGCTGCGTCCCTTGCGGGAAAGTCCGAAAGGGATACCGTGGCCCCTGGCATTGCACAGGCAACAGAAGGAACACGGGTGGGTTTTAGTCAGTAAGAGTCTGACACGCCCTCCCGCTCCACCCAGAGCGAGAGAAGTCATTTGATGATTTAACACCCAAAAAAAAAAAAAAAAAACAAGGAGCTGCGTCCCGCGGTTTCACCCGCATAAGTCTCGATCCCGCGGAAATATCGGGATAAAAAGTATCCAAAGTGTTAATTAAGGTCATGGCCAATAAGCCAATAGCTCATTAATTCCTAGGAAAATATGCATCAAATGCTAGATCATATTTAAATATCTAGAAAAAATAGACGTATAAAATATATACCTACTTAAATATTTAGATACGTTTACACAAGTATTTGACATGGAGCGACTGCCTATCTGACCTCCACAACCCAGTTACGGGGTAACACGATACCCCTTGGTAAGACTGGTTGTCAGACTTTTGGAGTTCTGACTACGAGTATTAATCGCGTAAAAAAGGGCGATAGTCATGAAAAAAACGTGAACTATAAAATCGCGCGATAATCCTAGCCAGTATTTCTATAGTATTTATGTCATGTACGGAGCATCAATCTCGGAAATTCCTCCGATAACAAGATAAATAGTTTTTTACGGTATTTGTAATGGTTTATTTATGGAAAATCACTGGTATATTATTAATTTATGACATATTATAAATAAATGTAAAATGCTAATGGTGTCTATGGGTTTTTACTGCATCATATCTGTGGTCGTTAAGATGGAACAGAGCCTGCGATTGTCCATACAAATGTATTCCCCTTTTTTCTTACTGAATAATACCTCTAGAGCAATATTTTTTTTATCATGAAATCAAGGTCTGCTGTAGACACGTCCCTGTTATTTCCTTTTTTTTCAGCAACTTATTGGTAAAGAAAATATGACTCTCAAAATGTTTTGTTTCATATACGCGGTCTGAGCTACAGCTGTCTCTATCGCACTTTACGGAGGCAGACATGAAGTAAGACGACGGCAATAGTTTCTCCAAATACCTATTTTTCAAATTCCTCGCAGGCCCTGTTCTCTCTTAAGTCTGACAACAAGCGGTATGGTGTTAGTAAAGGAAGTTGCAGTGTGGTAGAGTTTCTTGCCAATTCTTCTCAATGTGAAAATTACCTTTTGGAAGCGGCGACTAGAATCAATTTTAATTTATTTTTTTGTATATTTTGACGTTCAAAAGTGCTTTTTTAGACTCTTAAATAAAACATCAAATTCCATTGCATTTTTAAAAGTCAAACCGGCCGTTAATGACATAACGAAGATATAAGAAAGGCATGGTCCGATGGTCGCCTGTCGCAACCAAGTGGCGAAATATTGAGCCAAGCGACGTACAACTTGCTGCCATCGGACAGATGGTACAGAAGGTTGGCTCCTTACGACAAGTGAAAACAGGTGCACGCGCACATATGTAGACGTGTACGTACGGTAAGCGGCACGACAGCGGTAACAAAACCAATATAAGCTGACCTCATCATCATCTGCCACCCTTTTCCAAGTCGGCTTCCAGTCTAACCGAATGCAGCTGCAATACCAGTATTTTACATGGAGCGGCTACCTATCTGACCTCTACAAGTCCACAACCCAGTTTACTGGGACTACCCGTAACGACTGACTGATTAATCTATTAGTTCTGAGTGCGGGGACACACGCCTCTCTGTGGAAGGAGTAGGCCATAATCCACCACGCGGGCCCAGTGCGGTTGGTAGATGTCACATGTCTTCTAGTTTTTGGTTTTAGGACCTGCCGTTTTCTTCACGATGTTTTCCTTTACCATTTTTGAGAGCAGTGGTGATGTAATTATTTACACAAAGTAATTCACCTGCCTGGGCTCGAACCCACGACCTACAACTGTCGGAACCGTTATTAATGGGCTACCACTGCTCACGAACTGTTTAACCAAGCTCATCATCATTTCAGCCAAAACACGTCCACTGCTGGACATAGGCCTCCCCCAAGCGCCTCTGCGACCGGTTCTGTGCTTCCCACATCCAGCGGACTCCTACGGCCTTCACAAGATCATCGGTCTACCTTGTGGAAGGCCTTCCAACGCTACGTCTTCCGGTACACAGCCATCTGTTCTGCGAGCAATGCCCTGCCCACTGCAACTTAAGTTTGGCAATTCTTCGGGCTATGTCGGTTACCTTATGGTTCTCCTGCGGATTTCTGATTCGATCACGCAGGGAAACTCCAAGCATAGCCCTCTCCCCTTCCTCTCTTTGGGTGACTTTTAGCCTTCTAATAAGACCCATTACCAACTTATCTCAAAAAAATACCGGTCGAGAGCGCGCGTGCACTCACTTACGTTAAGTGTCTATGTGTGCGCGCGTTTTTTCTCGTTGTATGTAACATTCTGTACCTATCTATTTTGTACCGTTATTTTTAGAGAAACAACCTAATCAGTGGTCGGTTATAGGCGTTGGCCGAAATATGTGGTAAGTAAAGTACTTAAGTTGACGATTGCAGTACACGACCTTAATTTGTTACTATAAAGCGCCTGCTACACGGTCGCCAACCTCGCCCCGATAGAGATGACTTTGGTGGTTTACAACCTTGTAGATGATGGTTTATGACCAAATTTCGTTTGACCTTCCAACGGCCTTGGTTTGAAAAGCTGCGCTAGCGACCAAGGGCGACTAGAGGAGGTTGAGTCGGCGGCCGACCGTGCGGCGGTTGAAGCCACGAGTATGTCAGTCGCTCGCTGTCAATTGTCGCTCGAGGCATAGTGTTACGAGCGCAAGTTTTACAAGTTGACCTATAATGCATTAAAAAGTGCAAAATGGCGGAAGAAAAATAAATTGTTACTGAGTTGATCGGGCTGTATAGACCTACCTAGTCTATGGGATCTCAGCTGCGAACAATACAAAGACAACAATCAAAAACGCCTAGCTTGGGAGGTTTTGGTTTCTAAATGGAAAACAATTGATCCAAACGCCAATGAGGCATCAGTCAAAAACATTCGCCACGAAGTCTTTACTCCTCGAATTAACGACAGAAGGGCATGTTGGCGACCATATAGTTGAAACAGCTCTGCCAGTCGCCAACCAAGGTAACCTCTGTAGGGGTCGCGGTTGGCAATCGTGTAGCAGGCACTTAAGGGGGTTGGGCTATGGTAGCCCGCGAAATGTATTTTTTCTTACGTTTTTTTGCAGTTGTTGCGTTGATATGATTCAATAACAAATAGGGCTTCACAGAATTATTATAAATAAAAAAGTACTTCTGATATTGCACATACAGACTGCTAGTACTGGACTTTCTGTTTTTTATTTTCATTTATAGTTTTATACATCGTGTAAATGAAAGTCTGACAACCAGTCTTACCAAGGGGTATTTACCCAGTAACTGGGTTGTAGAGGTCAGATAGAAAGAAGATAGAAAGCAAAAAAAGAAAGAAAATAAATTTACATAGATAGGCAGTCGCTCCATGTGAAATAAGGTATTCAGCTGCATCCGGTTAGACTGGAAGCTGACCCGAATATAGTTGGGAAAAGGCTAGCCAGATTGATTGATTGACATCGTGTACCAGAATAGTGTAGTCACATTTAAAAGGGTGTGATACAGACGACCACACTGAATAACTTTATCCATGGGACTAACATCGTAATTGTGAAGAAAATCAAGAAAGAATATTAGTATTTTATATAGAACGACTGCCTATCTGACCTCCATAACCCAAATACTGGGTAACACGATACCCTGTGGTAAGATTAATTATCAGGCTTTTGGATTTCTGAATACCCGTAACGACTGTCAAAGGTCTACTAATGACAGCCGCGACGAGGCACGAAGGGGTCTCAATATGTAATGGATGGTAACCCATCCACGAACCGACCGCGTTAAGCGTAGCTTAACCTTCGATCGTTAAGCATTCAGCAATATATTTAAAAAACACATCAAAAGGGTAACCGTGGAGTTTCTTGCCGGCTCTTCTCCATAGGAAACGACCAATAGGAACCGTGCACCTAGCTTCTGACGTTTCATAAGTGCCCTTGTAAGTTTATGTGAAATAAAATATTTTGAATTTGAATTTGAAAAAATAAAATGTCATCAAATTCAAATTAGGCTGAAATCAGCACTTTTTGAACGTCAAAAACGCAAACCAACAAGACGTTACATTCTATCAAATCTTCAACACTTGAGGAAAAATCAAACAAGAAAATGTAGCCAAGTCGATAAAATCTAGACTAAAATCTAGGTTAGTCTACCAAGTGAAAGTGTCATCATCTTATCCAGTGTTATATAACAAGAGACCGGTTTTCTTAGAACACGTTTCTTCAATGTGTTAGGACATACGAGACATAAGTACCAACCGATCATGTGCATTGAACGTAGGGTATTTAAGGCAAGCTTAAGATGGAACAGGGCCTGCGATTCTCCATACAAATGTATTCCTCTTTTTTCTTTCTGAATAATGTCTCTAGAGCAACCATGTTTCTCCATAAAATCAAGGTCTGCTGTAGACACGTCCCTGTTATTTCCTGTTCTTTTTCAGTAACTTATTGGTAAAGAAAATGACCCTCCAAAAATTACAAATATGCCCCATTTTTACCGCGGTGATAAGACGACTACCAGACAAATTCGAAAAGTTTTTAACATGGGTAAAAGAAAATGATAGAAACCTAGGGATACTCTTTCTTAAAATTTTAGTGTGAAGAATTATTGAATCGGCTCAGTTTTCGAGGAGAAAAAAGGGGAAATACGAAACGTCGACAATTTTTTTGTGTTATAATCGGTCTGAGCTGCAGCTGTCCCTATCGCACTCTACGGGGCAGACTTGAAGTAAGGCGATGGCAATAGTTTCTTCAAATACCTATTTTGGAGTGGTGGAGTCTGGGCCTTAAGAGGGAACAGTCCTTCTTAAGGCCCAGACTCCACCAAAAGGAAACGAGACGACAATAGAGGAGAAGTATTTTAAACAACCAATAGAATTTCGTTATTCACACATCTCGTCTCCACTCAGCTGCAGTGGTTGCCACTGAATGGAGATGTATCATATTTGTATGGTGCGATCACAGCGGAGATGTGAGCTGTGCCTCGCACGCTGGTGACGGCGCGCAGCAGAGAGAAATTTGCGTTCATCTCAACATCCAACGCTCGACGCACGCCCCGCTCAGTTCCGCTCTAGCCAGCACACATCTCCGCTCCAGTCTAGCCAGTACGCACACAGCTTCGATGGATACTTCCCAGAAGAAGAAGAAGAAAGGACCAACATCATCTTTTAGACTGCCACGTTGGTCTAGTGGTCGCAAGCGCTACTGCTGAGCATGAGGTCTTGGGTTCGATTCCTGGGTCGGGCAGTGTTATTGGGTTTTCTATCTGGAATTTCTCAGTAGCAGCCCGGAGTCTGGATTTGCGCCCGGTTGATGGCAATAGGCTCGCCCCCTATTACATGGGACTTAAACATAACTGGCGAAATGTGGGTGTACCTACTAGTTACAGGTACACCTCTGCCCAACCTTTCGGGGAGACAAGGCGTGATGTTATGTTTATGTTATCATCTTTTAACAATAATAATTATAATAAAAACATAAAGCTTATTTTGAAGTTCACATCAGTTGGCTCTTAGAAAATGTCTTCTTTTAGTTTTCTTACATACATAAACTCACGCCTTCTTCCCATGGGGGTAGGCAGAAACTACAGAACGCCACCTGCTACGATCCTTACATACTCCTTTTGCCTCGTTTACGTTCATACATCTGGTCATACACGCACGCCGGTTGCGAGTACTACGCACCTGTCCTTTCTGAAGAACATCACCAATAAGGTCAGAATATGTCCTCCTAGGGTGTCCCAGTTTTCTTACCTCATGTTGAAATCTCTATTTTCTGTCAATGTTTGATAGAAAATAGTGATTTCAACATATTTTTTTGTGAATGTTTCTCTAGTGCACACACACAGTTAGCATAAGCATAAAATAAACCACTACTGGAACACAGACCTCCTCTTTCTGTGAGAGGGAGTGGGCCATAATCCACCACGCGGGCCCAGTGCGGGTTGGCGGATTAGCATTCTTAAATACCACCATTTTAAAGTGAATATCAACATAAATTAACCGTAAATTCAAATTACAACTGTCATTAAGAAAGAATGATAAAAAGTGAAAAATAAAAAACTTTTTCACAAAAAATAAAACCGACTTCCAAAAAAACACTACAAAGTGAAAAATAACTTTGATTTCGGAAGTCGGTGCCTTTGGGGTTTTTTTTTCGTTTTTTTGCCACCGACTTCCGAAATCAAAGTTATTTTTCACTTTGTAGTGTTTTTTTGGAAGCCGGTTTTATTTTTTGTGAAAAAGTTTTTTATTTTTCACTTTTTAGTTGTGGTACGTAGGTACCACAACTAAAAAGTGAAAAATAAAAAACTTCAAATTTTTGTGGGGGTTTTGTGTAGACAAAACCCCCACAAAAATTTGAATACTCATTACCTGCTATGTTAATTACAGTGACAGGAACAATTAGAATATCATCCACATATACTAGATGGGAAAAATACGTATTATTGAAGCTAACTCAAAAACCCCTCATCAGATCTTGACCAAATTTATATGGGACCATTTCTGAAGTATGTCCTACCAAACAAAAAAAGAATCATCAAAATCAATTCATAATTCGCGGAGTAATCGCGTAACAAACATACAAAAAAAAAAAAAAAAAAAAAAAACACAACCGAATTGAGAACCTCCTCCTTTTTGAAGTCGGTTGAAAATACGTTTACTTGCGGTAATCATGACACAAAGAAAGAACAATTTGGGGGAAAATATGCGTCACATCCACGCAAAACGGCCAACGCTCAGCATAATGCTGAGACCCTATGCGAGACAGAGCCCCAGCGCTGGTTTTCAGTGACAGCCGGCGTTGACGTGATGACGTCAACCGGTGCAGTATAAAGATTGTCATTCTTTGACAATCGTCCGACATAATCTGCGTTCACAATTTATTTGGTAAACAAACACGAGTTTTCTACTTAGACAAACATCAACTTTACACAAGTGTAAATAAAGTTGATTTTAGACCGACTAATTACTGTTGAAAAAGTCATAAAAATAAGTTGTAGCGTAAACTGAACCTTATATGAATGCATTACAGTTGTTTTTTCCTAAAACTCGTCTTTGTTTACATGTTTGGCAAATGAATTGCGAACGCAGATTAGCTATTTCACGGCAAATTGACGTATTATGTCAATCTGCGTAACATTTAATTTCCTTGAATGTAACTAAAAGTGCAAACAAATAAAAACTCAATTCTTTTCCGAATCTAACCGGAAGTCGATAAAAACTTAGCTCAGAAAATGCTAGACAGACGATTGCATGTAACCTAAGTGGCAAGTCTGTTGCCATGACATTGAGAATTTTAATTACTACTAATTAGAGATGGTAGGTATTCAATGAGGAAATAATACAACTAAACATCACGCCAGTAATCCCGAAGTGTTAAGCAGAGGTGTACCTAGGGTTGCCATATTTTGTAATATTAAAATATATGAATAATTAATCAATTTAATACAATTATTCAGCAATATTATTGTCATCCTTTTCAGGTACTGAAAAAAAAATATAATGTTGGTATGTTACAAAAACATTTTTTATGCTTTGCAATGCATAATTATGTTTTGTTAGAACTTGCTGAACTTTAATAACAGGTTTTTTTATGTCTCATAATCTATTTTTACATTATAAATTAAGGTTACAAAATAACATTCATTCAGCTTTGATGAGATTAAAATACTGTTCCTATTGCGATCATCTCGCCATTTTTTATTAAAATAAAAATATAGCAGTTTTGCCTAATTGTTTTTTTTACAAATTATAGTATATAAGCCTCTATTAATTATATCAGGACACTTTTAGTGGGGTTGGCAACCCTAGGTGTACCTATAGTACCTACAAACACATTTCGCCAGCTATGTTTAAGTCCCATGTAATAGGGGACGAGCCTATTGCCATCAACCGGGCACAAATCCAGATTCCGAGCTGCTACTAAGAAATTCCTGACGGAAAAACATAATCCCACTGAGCGACCCAGTAATCGAACCCAGGACCCTCAGTACTAGCGCTTACGACCACTCGACCATCGCTACAATACCCAAAAAAAACAAAATATTTTAAGCAATAATACTACCAGTCAATGACCCCAAAAAATTCATCTTTTTTTTTTAGGGTTCCGTACCTCAAAATGAAAAAAACGGAACCCTTATATAAAACCCATTTTCTCAGGAACGCGTGGTGTATTAAGTTGAAATTAATACAAAATACGCAAATCTATGTTTTCTTAGAGCTCTAAAAAATTTAAGCTTCTAAGTAAACGCAATAAAAAAAATACGGCCTAATGCGGTGACATATTTTGATACTCGCAAATAAATTAAAACCCGTTTACCCGTTTACCCGTTTTACTTCCCGTTGACCTAGAATCATGAAATTTGGCAGGAAGCAAAGTAAACACAGACACACACACACACAGCAAATACAGCACACACACGGCACAGCACACAGTCACAGTAAATTTTTAGTTTCATCACATTTTTGCGATTACAAACTTATATTTGCAGTTGGAGAATTGACCGTTACGTACATCGATGTATGGGAGAAAATATTTCTCAACTACTAAGTTAAGTTTGTTCTTGGGATAAATTCATCCCAACTACGGAAACCTTCATTGTGCGTGGTCGGACGCTTTGGGTTTATCATGATTGGATATTGAATCCCACCACGTCTCCGGAGTTTCGCTAGATAGTTTATTTGACCCAGTATATTCGCTTGACAATCAAGACTGCAATAGGTAACTATGATGCAAGATATACCTTTTCCTAGTGATAATTACTTGACAATGGCAGAACAAAAAACATAAAACATGGTGTACTGTTGAATGAATAATTTGCACAAGCACAGATCAACAATAAACGCTTGTGAGTTAATTGATATTTATTATGTTTATGTGTTTATACGAGCAATTTGCGAAGGTTTAGCTCTACGCTTGCCGCGGTCCGTTTGTGGATGGGTGACCATCCAGTACATAGACCCCTCAGTGCCTCGGTAAGCACGTTAAACGCTTATAAAACGCGTTTGTAATTGTTTAAAAATCTACGAATGACAGCAGGGACCAACAAGTCCAGATATCTAACTACGCAACACATTTTCGTAAACGATTACGACTAATCTGTTTCATTTTGAAAACTCAACAACATTCATTGCGTTATTTACGTTGTTGAACAGTTTTTTTTCGAAATTGTTACGCAATGGATTAGCAATCTGTTTCAAAACGATTCAAATTCCGATTGATTACGTATGTTACGTTCCGTTGTATTACGTAAACAGGTTTTTGATAGTCGTTACGAATAGTCAAAACCCAGAAAGTTTGAAAACCAGTCTTACCAAGGGGTATAAGTAATAACTGCCGCACGGGTCGATCCATCAGGTTAAGCTACGCTTGCCGGGGTTGGTCTGTGGATGGATGACAATCTTTACATGTCGAGACTCCTCCATGTCTCGGAAAGCACGTTAAGCCGTTGGTCCCGGCTGTCATTCGTGGATCTTTGACAGTCGTTACGGGTCGTCAGAAGCCAGATAGTTTGAACACCAGTCTTACCAAGAAAGATCGTGTTACCCAGTAACTGGGTTGTGGAGGTCAGATAAGTATTCGCTCCATACACAGTTTAAGGTGTTTCATGAATAATTCACATGTGTTTTACATGATGTAAAAAACTGGTATTCAGCTACATCCGGTTATATTGGAAGCTGACCCCAACATAGTTGATAAAATGCAGACAGTGAGGATGTTATTTTCTGAGAAACTAACATCCCATTTCAATTAATTTAGGGGTTGATATTGAAAAATAATGCCTATATTAGGGTATGCGTTGCCCCAAGCGAGGGTAGGTATGGTAGGTATGGTTGGTAGGCTAGGTAGTGTAGATAGTGTAGGTAGGGTAAGGTAGGTGATGTAAGTAGGGTAGGTAGGGTAGGTAGGGTAGGTAGGGTAGGTAGGGTAGGTAGGGTAGGTAGGGTAGGTAGGGTAGGTAGGGTAGGTCGGGTAGGTAGGGTAGGTAGGGTAGGTAGCACTAAGTGCTAAGCTATAGATAAGTACTAAGTGCCCGTACCCGTGGCAGTGGGGACAGTATCGAGTGATTATGATATGATATGGCTTTATGGAAAGTGACAAACAAGAGAAACGATGGATGAATTTTGTGCAGTCAAGCCTAATTTCATTAATACAGATTTTTGCCACAACCCGGAAAAGAATCAGTAACCCTGAGAAAACGAACCTATTTTAAACAAATGCACACAAAAACACAACAAATAAAGTCTACGGCCTTACCTCAGACCGGATATTTAATAAACTTTGAACTCTGTAAACCATGTTTTTCTTTATCTTTATCTCAAAAAGGTAAATCTTTTAACAACAATGCAGCAATGGCTCGTACCTACAGTCGTCTTCTGAGTTTGTTTCGGCTTTTCTTCTCAGAATACTCCGATATAAAACGCTGACCTCATCTCATTTTAAAAATATGTGTGATGTCTAAAAGTGTTTGTACAAAACTATTTACGGAAAATAAAAAAAGTTTTTTA
The DNA here is from genome assembly GCA_963853775.1 of Xanthia togata. Taxonomy (NCBI): domain Eukaryota; kingdom Metazoa; phylum Arthropoda; class Insecta; order Lepidoptera; family Noctuidae; genus Xanthia; species Xanthia togata. The sequence continues at coordinate 2,446,249 of OY970817.1, read as the reverse complement.
CAAAAAAATTAAACCGTCTTAAAAAAAAATGCTAAAAATTCAAAATTACTTTAATTTTGGAAGTCGCTGTCTTTGGTTCTGTATTTTCGTTTTTTGCCACCGACTTCCGAAATTAAAGTTATTTTGCACTTTTTAACCGACTTCAAAAAGGAAAGGCTGTACGTTTTTTTTTTGTATATTTGTTACGCGATTACTCCGCCAATTACGAAATTATTTTGATGATATTTTTTTTGTTTGATAGATCATACTTCAGAGTGGTCCCATATAAATTTAATTTACTTTGCTTGGGTAGTTTTTGAGTTAGCTTTATAATAAGTATTTTTCCTACTTAGACTTTAAGGATGATAATATGATAAGTTCCTGTCACTGTTATTTACATAGCAGGTAGTGGTTTTCGAATTTGTGTGGAATAGGTACCACAACTAAAAAGTGAAAAATAAAATGTTTTTACAAAAAAAAAAAACACTAAAACGTGTAAAATAACCTTAATTTCGGAAGTCGGTGGCAAAAAACAAAAATACAGAACCAAAGACACCGACTTCCGAAATTAAAGTTATTTTGCATTCTTTAGTGTTAAAAATCATTTTCATCATCATTTCAAGAACAGGTTTTACTTCAACAACTGTTCTAACACGACCAGACAAGATAGATAAGCAATAAATTAGACATTTTAATTGCCTTTGTTGCCTGGAAACAGGTTTTGGATTCAGGAGGCAAGTCCGGCTTAAGTTTGGGCTTGGGGTATTTACCAGTGTGACTTCTTCTATTATACTTGTCAAACAACAAAAATATATTTGCCTCAGTGAGAGGGAGTGGGCTGTTAGTAATCCACCACACGGGCCCAGTGCGGGTCGGTAGATGTCACATGATTTCGAATTTATAGTTCTAGGACTTGCCGGTTTCCTCACGATGTTTTCCTTCACCGTTTTGAGAGCAGTGGTGATGAAATTATTCACATAAAGTAAAACGTTTGTCTGGGTTCGAACCCACGACCTATTACAACTCGTAAGTCGGGGTCGTTACCACTGGGGCAACACTGTTCTAAAAGTTGGCAACGTCGGAAATTGCTGTCAAATATTTATCTGTTTTTATAATTTTTTCCTTTATTTAATATGTACACATATAATTTACATTTTTAAATATTTTTATAAAAACAAAAAAAAATAACAAAAACATTTTTTTTATTTTTTATTATTACTGTACTGAAATATGAAACGTCGCTTTCTTTTTTAATTAAGGAGTTAGATTTGTTCCATTGAATTACTTTTTCATGAAATCCTGAGATGAGAACAATTCAAACTTGAAGAGATGTATTAATGATTTTAAATATTATAATGCTCCATAAGATAATCTAGAATCTAGACATAATCAAACTGGTTGCTAATTCAACTGTATAATTTGATCTATTAAAAAACATATATATTACATTGATTTACATTCTGTGATTACTTCCTCACACACTGACTTATTAATTGTAAAATTTTAGGAAAATCGTCTACTTTTACAATGTTTGTAAATATGTGAGCACCATGTATCTATTACATATCTATTTTATTTGTTGAAGCTTCATTTTTATTTTTTTACCTATTGTGGTATAGTAATTTTATTCTAGGTGCATCGTCTTCACATATAATCATATACACACATTTTAAAAGAGTAACGGTGAAGTTTCTTGCCCATTCTTCTCGATGCGAAAACTAACTTTTGGACGGAGCGACAAGAATCTTTTTTTTTGTTGTAAATTTTGACCTTCAAAAGTGCCTTACAAAGGTCTATTTGAAATAAATTATTTGACTTTGACTTTGTAATTACTTACATATTTTGTGATAACTATCACAAACGAGACAATAGAATTATTATTGTTATCGACGAAGGCAAATCGACAGTACTGCAAATTGGAAAAACGTAAGAAAATTTGAATTTCGCGGAATTGCGGATCCTCCGTAAGTAAACCTGGACTTGATATTCTGGAATCGCCAACACGTCTTGAGCAAGCGTGGTGATCATATCTCGTGCCTTCTCTGTATGAGAAGATACTACTGTCTTGCAGTGGGGCAGCAAGAGGCCCGGACGCCACCAAAGCGGAGATGTGAGGAGATGTCCGAAGCAGAGACGAGAAGATATGTTTTTCAGCTTGGGAGTATCCACCGAAGCTGTGCGGTGATGTGTACTGGCTAGAGCGGAACTGAGCTGCGTGCGGCGAGCGTTGGATGTTGACCGCTCACTGCACGCCGCTCACATCTCTCCTCTCCTCTCGTCTCGTCTCGTCTCCCCTTTGGTGGAGTCCGGGCCAGAGTCTGATATTATTTCTTGCTTACTTAAAGAGTCTTGTTGAATTATGAGCAAAGAATGCCATAAATTAACTAATATCGCCTTGAACGTAGACGTTCAAACTAATGTGTTTTGTAATTTCACTTCTTATAATATGTGTATGAATACCTTAAAGTTGTGAAACAAATACGACTGCCGCGTTGGCCTAGTGGTCGCAAGCGCTACTGCTGAAAATGAGGCCCTGGGTTCGATTCTCAGGTCGGGCAAAGTGTTATTGGGTGTTTCATCTGGAATTTCCTAGCACTTGTCGGAAAAGTTGTACCATCCTAATAGGTCTGCATTACTGAAATAAAATATTTAGTTCCAAATGTCACCACGTCACTCATTTATATCGACTCGTATTTATAACACAAAAATTATTGGAGCTAAATTGGAGTGATTAAGTCGTTTTTAAGAGTTAAGAATTTTAGAAAAAAACCTGGTGCGCATTCGCCTTGAGACAAGGTCGACCACTGAGGTCGTTGAACTTGCAGATCATCTGTGTGATCTATTTCACGGCTCAATACATGTCCGGTTTTCTCAAATAGTGTACTGGGCAATCGAGCTCTGTTCTGGTGGAAATAGAAAATGCTCTTTTAATATTATAGGATAGATCTTGCTAATTCCATTCATAGTACATACTAATTCCATGCGGCCATGATAGTACATACTAATTCCATACTGCCATGTCATTATTCTAAGGTAGCCATCTTGTTCTGAACTTTGAGCTCTGCTCGGGTGAAAATACGGAGAAAATTAATTGTCCCAGATATCGATTAGCAGATCGATTAGTAGATAGATTTTTCACCCCTGTTTACCCCTATATTGCAAATTTCATCGAAATCGTTAGAGCCGTTTTCGAGACCGTGATTGCAAATATACAGGCTGGATTTTTGAGAAGGCGCAGTAAGGACAGCTACCTTAACCGTTTTAGCTACAGGAAAATGGTATTTTTGAGAAATTTAGGTATGTAAAGATGGTCAGCCATCCACAGACCAACCCCGGCAAGAGTAGCTTAACCTGATGGATCGACCCGTGCGGCAGTTAGAAACAACAAATAATTAAAATTAAATAAAGTTAATAATTAAAGGCGAACGATACAAGAAACGTGTTTTTATCGGTACGGAAAAAAATAATTAATTAAGAAATTAATCAACTTTTCTGGCCAATACCATGTTTACATTTCTCTCCATTAAATATACTAATAACTACTTAGCTTCTAGCCCAAGACTTCGTACGCGTGGAATTTCGCCCCACCGCGTCGCATCGCATCGCATCGCCCGCTCATGCTGTTGCTTTGTTTTCGCGTAGCGTTCTTTCTGTTTTTTTTTTCTTTTTGCTCGGCCCTTATGGTTGTAGCGTGATATGAAGTAGCCGATAATCTTCTTCAAGAAGTGGTCTATGAAATGCGAATAATAATTTTTCAAATACAATTGGAAGTTCCAGAGATTAATGCGTTCAAACAAACAATCCAACTCTTCAGTAGTTTTTGTATTAGCATACCTACTTAGATATAGTTATTACATAATTGATCAATTTAATACTCAACTTATAAAGTAAACAATATAATTAAATATCAATTATAATTACTATAAATGCATAGCAAAATTTAAAAGGGTATGCTGAGATGGCTTGGTCATGTTGAGAGGATGAATGAAAGGCGACTAACAAAATGTATTACAAGGCAGATGTGACTGGAAACGCCGGGAGGGGACGCCCTAGGAGGACATATACTGACCTTATTGGTGATGTTCTTCAGAAAGGACAGGTGCGTAGTACTCGCAACCGGCGTGCGTGTATGACCAGATGTATGAACGTAAACGAGGCAAAAGAGTTTATAAGGATCGTAGCAGGTGGCGTTCTCCAGTTTCTGCCTACCCCCATGGGAAGAAGGCGTGAGTTTATGTATGTATGTGTATGTGTCAATGCATGAAAAACTTACAAAAACTGGATAATAATTGTTCAAAGTCAAAAGTCAAATTATTTATTTCAAATAGGCAATTTTAAACTTCAAAATTTACAAAAAAACTGTGAAATTGATTCTAGTCTCCCCTGCCAAAAGGTAGTTTTCGCATGGAGAAAAATGGACTAGAAACTCCACCGTTAAATTTTTTAAATGTTTTACAATATTTTGTATAGGTACATTAGTTACATAATTATATGTGAAGACGATGCACCTAGAATAAAATTACTTGAAGCAACAACAGATAAATTAATTATGTGATTGAATTGTATGGTGCTCACATATTTACAAACATTGTAAAAGTAGACGATTTACCTAAATTTTAAAATTAATAAGTCAGTGTGTGAGGAAGTAATAACAGAATCTAAAATCAATGTTAAATAATAATTTAAAAAATTTATATACATAAATTACACGATTCAATTAGCAACCAGTTTGATTTTTTCTAGATTCTAGATGTTTCCAAGCATTCTTATATTGGATATAATCCTCTAATTTGTAATGTGTTTGTTTACAAAGTGTAAATTTTATAAGTTTTAAATTTTCTTTAATTTAATTGCAGTATATCACAAGGTAGTTTGTTGTAACATTTAACACAGTAGGTACCCCATAAAAGATGTATGTACTTTAGATAATCTGAAAAATGGTTGATCGATTTTATCTTTATTTCTAGTAATAAAATGATGTCTATCACTTATTTCATTAAAAAGATGTAGATTTTGCTTACGTATATAATATTTTCATAAATGAATTGGCAAGGTACCGTCATAATATTAAACCTTTTATATAGTTCCCTGAGAGATTCGCGGTGACATAGATTATAAATGGCTCTGACAGCTCTCTTTTGTAAAATAAAGATGGATTCAATGTCAGCAGACTAACCCCACAGTAAAATGCCATACAACATAATGCTATGGAAGTAGCTAAAATATACCAAACGCGCGGTTTCTACATCTGTAAACTGTCTTATCTTTCTAACAGCATAAGCGGCCGAGCTTAGCCGCCCCGCGAGAGATGTTATGTGAGGTCCCCATTGTAATTTCTCATCTAACGTGATTCCTAGGAAAACCGTTTGATTAATAAATTCCAGTGTTTCTCCATTCAATATAATGTCACATTCGCTACTTCTAACATTAAGTAATTTAAATCTAAGGTTTTTTTTAAAATTAGTACCTACCAAATTATTTACCGTAAACCAATTTTGAACCTGAAGAATAGAGCTATTCACGTCGTAGTCAAGATTTTGTGACCGTCGTCGGTTGATTTTAATCTCTCTGGGATTCCCATTACCATTAGGATTAGCTAATATGGATAATAAAATGGATACGTTAGATGACTAGACTATTTTATAATAAATTGATAATGTACAAAAAATAATAATGATTCCGAAGAAGGATATAAAAACAGAGACCAAAGTTAATACGGTGTTGCTGTAATGTACTATCGTCGAAGAACAAAAAGACTAAGCACTTTTTAGTCAAAAATAAATGGGGTGGCGCTGCGTCACGATCCAGTGAGTCAGATGTGGTATAGCGCCGGGTTGTGGCTGACTGCTAGCGTCGACCAGGAGAGGGTAGAAAGAGCTCTGCTTGTGAGACCGGCCGAAAGTGCAGGTGCTGTGCCAAGGTCGCTGATGAGGCTGAGGGTGATGACTGGTGGTCAGGATACCCGTTGAAGCCGTGGGTACTGGCTGTGTGACTCGCCTCACGAAAGCTTGCGGGAGTGATGATTATGATGACGTCACGCTGAAGTAGTTGCGCGAAGGCTGCGTTGACGTTCATACTCGGGGTCACCAATTTAGTGGTATGAGGAACAGGGTGTAAAGTTCACTCATCCACCATAGAAAAGGGATCGAGGATCCTCCGACCAGACGGGTGTTGTGTCTGGCGGGCCGACTGCCCGACTGTTGATGTCGTTTTGTCTTATATGTATATGTCGTTCGCGCGGCAAACTCTAATTGCGCGATTCAGGATTTGTGTGACGTCATGTATTTTATGCGTAGTTCGTATGTGGTGGTGTAACCGCTACACCCTCATCCCAATTGATTAGTGGTCGATGCAACATGTCTTTGTCTTCCACACTTCTCTATCAGTCGTCATCTCGATAGTCACCCCTTTCTAGCCATATCATCTTTCACACAGTCCATCCATCGTTTCTTTGTTCTTCCTCTACTCTTATAGCCATCGACATTCATACTCAAGAATTATTGTAAAACAACTAATGATGGGACGTCACATATTTTCATCTCAAGGCAGATTTTTCAATAGTCTCTCTCTCTATTGCCTAGCGGTGTATGGTGACGGTTGCATAAGTTATCTATGGAATTACTATAGAACTGTGTGGGGGGTTCAGTATGAGGTAGGTATATAAAGAATGTACCATTAAAAATGAGCGCTTAATAACATCACACGCTGTCACTGGTTGTTTAGCGGCGGTATTAGTAAGGTCGGCGTCGGGAGCGAGTAGAAACTCCACCGTTAAATTTTTTAAATGTTTTACAATATTTTGTATAGGTACATTAGTTACATAATTATATGTGAAGACGATGCACCTAGAATAAAATTACTTGAAGCAACAACAGATAAATTAATTATGTGATTGAATTGTATGGTGCTCACATATTTACAAACATTGTAAAAGTAGACGATTTACCTAAATTTTAAAATTAATAAGTCAGTGTGTGAGGAAGTAATAACAGAATCTAAAATCAATGTTAAATAATAATTTAAAAAATTTATATACATAAATTACACGATTCAATTAGCAACCAGTTTGATTTTTTCTAGATTCTAGATGTTTCCAAGCATTCTTATATTGGATATAATCCTCTAATTTGTAATGTGTTTGTTTACAAAGTGTAAATTTTATAAGTTTTAAATTTTCTTTAATTTAATTGCAGTATATCACAAGGTAGTTTGTTGTAACATTTAACACAGTAGGTACCCCATAAAAGATGTATGTACTTTAGATAATCTGAAAAATGGTTGATCGATTTTATCTTTATTTCTAGTAATAAAATGATGTCTATCACTTATTTCATTAAAAAGATGTAGATTTTGCTTACGTATATAATATTTTCATAAATGAATTGGCAAGGTACCGTCATAATATTAAACCTTTTATATAGTTCCCTGAGAGATTCGCGGTGACATAGATTATAAATGGCTCTGACAGCTCTCTTTTGTAAAATAAAGATGGATTCAATGTCAGCAGACTAACCCCACAGTAAAATGCCATACAACATAATGCTATGGAAGTAGCTAAAATATACCAAACGCGCGGTTTCTACATCTGTAAACTGTCTTATCTTTCTAACAGCATAAGCGGCCGAGCTTAGCCGCCCCGCGAGAGATGTTATGTGAGGTCCCCATTGTAATTTCTCATCTAACGTGATTCCTAGGAAAACCGTTTGATTAATAAATTCCAGTGTTTCTCCATTCAATATAATGTCACATTCGCTACTTCTAACATTAAGTAATTTAAATCTAAGGTTTTTTTTAAAATTAGTACCTACCAAATTATTTACCGTAAACCAATTTTGAACCTGAAGAATAGAGCTATTCACGTCGTAGTCAAGATTTTGTGACCGTCGTCGGTTGATTTTAATCTCTCTGGGATTCCCATTACCATTAGGATTAGCTAATATGGATAATAAAATGGATACGTTAGATGACTAGACTATTTTATAATAAATTGATAATGTACAAAAAATAATAATGATTCCGAAGAAGGATATAAAAACAGAGACCAAAGTTAATACGGTGTTGCTGTAATGTACTATCGTCGAAGAACAAAAAGACTAAGCACTTTTTAGTCAAAAATAAATGGGGTGGCGCTGCGTCACGATCCAGTGAGTCAGATGTGGTATAGCGCCGGGTTGTGGCTGACTGCTAGCGTCGACCAGGAGAGGGTAGAAAGAGCTCTGCTTGTGAGACCGGCCGAAAGTGCAGGTGCTGTGCCAAGGTCGCTGATGAGGCTGAGGGTGATGACTGGTGGTCAGGATACCCGTTGAAGCCGTGGGTACTGGCTGTGTGACTCGCCTCACGAAAGCTTGCGGGAGTGATGATTATGATGACGTCACGCTGAAGTAGTTGCGCGAAGGCTGCGTTGACGTTCATACTCGGGGTCACCAATTTAGTGGTATGAGGAACAGGGTGTAAAGTTCACTCATCCACCATAGAAAAGGGATCGAGGATCCTCCGACCAGACGGGTGTTGTGTCTGGCGGGCCGACTGCCCGACTGTTGATGTCGTTTTGTCTTATATGTATATGTCGTTCGCGCGGCAAACTCTAATTGCGCGATTCAGGATTTGTGTGACGTCATGTATTTTATGCGTAGTTCGTATGTGGTGGTGTAACCGCTACACCCTCATCCCAATTGATTAGTGGTCGATGCAACATGTCTTTGTCTTCCACACTTCTCTATCAGTCGTCATCTCGATAGTCACCCCTTTCTAGCCATATCATCTTTCACACAGTCCATCCATCGTTTCTTTGTTCTTCCTCTACTCTTATAGCCATCGACATTCATACTCAAGAATTATTGTAAAACAACTAATGATGGGACGTCACATATTTTCATCTCAAGGCAGATTTTTCAATAGTCTCTCTCTCTATTGCCTAGCGGTGTATGGTGACGGTTGCATAAGTTATCTATGGAATTACTATAGAACTGTGTGGGGGGTTCAGTATGAGGTAGGTATATAAAGAATGTACCATTAAAAATGAGCGCTTAATAACATCACACGCTGTCACTGGTTGTTTAGCGGCGGTATTAGTAAGGTCGGCGTCGGGAGCGAGTTCGAACGTCTGACAAGGGGCGACACTTTGACTCTCACGTCACTCTCTTACTTTTGCCGAGAAGCTGACTGTGGAGAGTTTGGAGTTGGGCCTTTTGGAGTACGTACGCAACAGTGTGCTGAAGCTTTAGTTGGTTATGACAAGATATATTGGTTGGTTATACAAAACTTTCCTCATGACATTTTCCACATTCCTCCGCATCACATGCCCACACCATGACAACTGATTTCCGCACAACTTTTCAGTCACCGGTACCACTTTCAGACTTCCAGTCTTATATATTTTAAAAGAGTAACGGTGGAGTTTCTTGCCCATTCTTCTCCATACGAAAACGAGCTTTTGGAATGGGCGACTAGAATCAATTATTATATTTTTTTTGTAAATTTTGACGTTCATAAGTGCCTTTTTTGTGCCTAACTGAAATAAATTATTTGACTTTGACTTTATGTGCTCATTTCTTATTCAATCCATTCGTGTAACACCATCCCTCTTAGCATTCTCATCTCAGCTGTATGCAGTTGCCTTTCATTCATCTCTTTTGTGGCCCAACATTCTGATCCATAGAAGACAGCAGGTCTAACCATTGTTTTATATATCTTCCCATTAATTTTAAGGGTAATATATAATACAACTATAATATAACTTTACTATAACTACATAATAAAAAACAAAGCCACCGCATCTGTCTTTGTCAACGCGATAAACTCAAAAACTATCGTACGGATTTTCATAAGGTTCTCATCAAAGGACGGAGTGATTCATGAGGAAGGATTAAGTCTAAGTTTAGTGTGAATTTGCTGAAATAACACGATGAATGTTGAAGATATCAAAAAAAACTTGGGTACTGGGTAGCGTGCGTTGCCTAATGAGATAAAAATGTACTGATATGAGAGAAGTCATAAAAAGGGCATACAATACTTATAAAATACTAGCCCCTATAATACTGGACCCTAATTCTTTTTCTAAAATAAAAGTAACCTAAGTTACTCCACGACATCAGCTATCTGACAGTGAACGTCCCGTCAAAATCGGTTCAGCTGTTTCGGAGATTAACTAATTAAAAATTTGTTTTTGTTATAAGTACCTTAACATTCATATTAATTTAGTAAGAAGCTGTTATTTTGACATTACAAATAGACACTTCCATTTTATTTATTTGTATACGTATGCACCATCGAAGAACTTCACTCGAGTATCTATAAACCGTAAGGACTATTTCTGCTTGCAGCGCTCGGCCGCTATAGAACCGGGGCGGTAACAGATGTGGTCACCGTGTTCACGGGATTTTGTTTTCAAACTGCTTAGATATGAAGTTATTCAATAATAAGTATCAATTATTATCTAATTTATAGGCTTTTTTTATTATAATTATTAATAATTAATAATAATGTTTTATTTTATGACTTCCTCTATCTTACTGGTTGTTGACCGATTAGTTGTTTATTTTTACTACTTTTATAATAATAATGAAATTATGATCGTTGTGCAAGCGCATAATTTGCGAACGACTGGATTGATTTGGCTATTTATTGTTTTAAAATATTCGTAATAGTCCGAATCAAGTTCTTAGGGAAATAAAGATCATCTCTTATCTGCATTGGTTTTATTTTTTCATCGCTTTTATCGTGTCTTTCTACATTGTTCTCATACTGTTTTTTTTATTTGATTACTAGTTTATATATTTATTTAGAGGTAAGATAAAAATTACGTACCTATTAGGTATGTTGAAACTGTTGGTACTCCCCGTCACTTGTCCATAAGGGTTCATTAGAAAACCAGCGTCAGACAGCATTTGTCGGGCATTAATGCTGAAATGAACCTTTTTGGCGCAGCCGTGAAGCACACACTATTATTGCTTTTTTATTATGTTTCACGAACTATGTCGAAATAAATATTATTCTTTATTTATTTCTTTATATGTATAATTTCAACATGATTGATGTACCCAATAATTTGTAAAAAATAATTGATTTAAAAGAGTGTCCGGTCCGTGGAGTTTCTTGCCCGTTCTTCTCCTTAAGTACCTACTACGCTTTGGAATAAGCAACTAGCTTCATATTTCTGACTGTCGATCAGTCAATTCAATTGCCTTGACAATTCAAAAGTGCCTGTAAATGGTTTAATTGAAATAAATGCTTTGAGTTTAAGTTGGATTTTTTTTTAAAGTTGCCGGGAAATTTGGTGCATTTTCTATGGGTTTTTTTTTGGGTCAGCTTGTTGATTAATTATGATTTACTTGTTAATTGACTGCCTCCTTGATCTTAGTGGTCGCTAGCTCTACTGCTGAGCATGACGTCTTGGGTTCGATTCCCGGGTCTGTTAAATGTGGGTGTAGGTACTATAGGTACACCTCTGCCTAACCCTTCATGGAATATAGCTGTTATACACCGTTGCAACGGTCTAGTCAACGGTTAGTGACTAACCTAGTGTCAGAGTTTTAAAGCCGCCCATGGGCCTCTGACTTGGCATCACATGCCGTCGAGAAATATCTCTCAGGCATGCCGGTTTCCTCGCGATGTTTTCCTTCACCGTTTTTGAAGCCAGTGATAATTATGCATACGCACATGAATCCGAAAAGTCAGAGGTAACTCGAGACCTGTGACTTGGCAGTCCGACGGTCACACCACTAGGCTACTGCTGACTGCTGACTGCTGTAACGGAACGGTGAATAAAAATAAGCCGCCATTTTGAATCTACAATACAGTCAACGACAAAATAAAAACATTATTTTAATATGGTATACATACTTATTCTTTTTTTAAATCTTGTATGGCGAGCAGACTTTTTTTGTGTACCCAAAGGGATAAAACAGTTGCCCTCTTGATATCAGTATCACCTCCGTAGCATTTTTCCGACCCTTTTGGACCCCGTGGGGTCGTCTATTAATCACGTGATGTTTTAAGCAACTTTTTAATCCACCCTGGTGATACGTGGTGAGGTTTCAGACTAAACCCCCTTCCCTACCCAAAATTACGTGTATTTTTTATACAAAGTATCTTAAAAAATAATTTACAGTATATTTCAAGTCAAGGTCCCACGCCGCTTTTCCGGTAAGAAATCGTTTAATGAAAAAATTAATACACGTGATATCTCACTACACCCCCCTTGTGATAAATAGGGATTTTTCCGAATCCTACCCCCCCTTTCGAGCCTCATGTGATTAATGGACGATCCCCTTGTTTTAGTCTGCTTCTAGTCTAACCGGATGCACCTGAATACCAGTATTTTACATGGAGCGACTGCCTATCTGTCTTCCACGACCCAGTTACTGGGTGTCGTTGACCTCTTGATAGATGGTAATTAAAAAAATGTAAACTGTAAACAAAAAACAGTTGAAAATAAAAATTCTCGGACGAAACTTAAATAGGACATCATAATTTACATTATTAATGTACATATTTTATCTATTTTTTTATCTTATTTATGTCAATTCTCCAATTCCAACTTTTAAAGCAACCGGTATTTTTTTAGAATGCACTTAATGATACACGTGTTTTTTCTGTATAAAATACTAATTAATTACTTAATCTTTGCAACTAACTAATTAAATAATAATATTTTAATAATCTAGCTTAGCTCGCAGTTTCACACTCGTCCATATAATTTACTTTAATTTTTTCATAAGAAAAGAATAGGCTGAATATTGCATTATTTACCACTTAAATTAAACAATATAAGCGTTCAGTAAAAACTATTATCTTACACAGAAGGAATGATCATTAATCACCCTAGTAGGTATATGTAAATTACAATTAAAAGAAAAAAAAAAAAACCATTTTGTAAACAAGTATATTACAAATTAGAGGATTATATCCAAGATAAGAATGCTTGGAAACATGATGGTCCTGCTCCATTGGACAATTTAGAGTCTAGAAAAAATCAAACCGGTTGCTAATTTAATTGTATAATATTTTTTTTTTATAATATTGATTTTACATTCTGTGATTACTTGAACTCACACACTGACTTATTAGTATTATTTGTTAAAATGTTAGGAATATCGTATAATTTTACAATGTTAGTAAATATGTGAGCACCTTATCACATAATTAATTTATCTGTCATTGCTTCATTTTCATTCTTTTTACTAATCCTATTCTAGGTGCATCGTCTTCACATATAATTATATAATTAATGTATACAAGATATTGTGAAAACGAGAGGAGCTCGTGGCTAAGTAATAACTGCTGCACGGGTCGATCCATCAGGTTAAGCTACGCTTGCCGGGGTTGGTCTGTGGATGGGTGACCATCCATTACATACCGAGACCCTTCCGTGCCTCGGAAAGCACGTTAAGCCGTTGGTCCCGGTTGTCATTCGTAGATCTTTGACAATCGTTACGGGTCGTCAGAAGCCTGAAAGTCTGACAACCAGTCTTACCAAGGGGTATCGTGTTGCAGTATTGGATTGTGGAGGTCAGATAGGTAGTTGCTTCAATAAAATACTGGTTTTCAGCTGGATCCGGTTTGACTGGAAGCCAACCTCAACGTAGTTGGGAAAAACTAGTCAGATTGATTTGATAGGTTTGTTTTACTATCTTCTTCTTTTTGTGTAGTTAGTGACTAGCCTGGTGTCACAGTTTTCATGCTACTAATGGGCCTCTGACTTGGCTTCACATGCCGTCGAGAAATATCTCTTAGGCATGCCGTTTACTCACGATGTTTTACTTCACCGTTTTTAAAGCAAGTGATAATTAAACAATACTAAGATATAGTAACAAAAATTGAAAAGGGGTAGGCTAAGATGGTTTGGTCATGTTGAGAGGATGAATAAAGGCGACTAACAAAATGTATTTTATGTGAAACGCCGGGAGGGGACGCCCTAGTAGGACATATTCTAACCTTATTAGTGATGTTCTTCAGAAAGGACAGGTGCGTAGTACTCGCAACCGGCGTGCGTGTATGACCAGATGTATGAACGTAAACGAGGCAAAAGGAGTATGTAAGGATCGTAGCAGGTGGCGTTCTGTAGTTTCTGCCTACCCCCATAGGAAGAAGGCGTGAGTTTATGTATGTATGTGTACGCACGTGAACCCGAAAAGTCAGAGGTTCGAACTCGAGACCTATGACTTGGTATACCGACGGTCACACCACCAGGGTATTGTTTTATTATAATTGACAGGTGAAGTCACAGGTCATAATCTTGTTTATGCAGTAGGTATATTATTATAATTTAATTATTAATTATAAAATAAAATACACGTGTAGTTACTGCAATTATTCTCGGCTTCTTGCTAAGTGCATAATAAAAAATAATTATTTATGGCTTCAAAATTAGTGATCACAATACAGGGATTTCCATAAATTAGATATGACGTACTTAATATGGTTTTAATTAACTTTGAACCATTATACTTTGGCGCAAGTAGTCGCAAACGCGACTGTGGAAGTGTGGAGCGTAGGGTTTCGAGATGGGGAAAGTTGTGTGGCGGCATCTACAATGCCACATTCGAACTACGGATCACACCGACGTCACGCAAAATCCTGCATCACGCAAGCAAAGTTTACCGCGCGACTAGCATTTACAATACAACGTCCCGAATCAACCGTAGGGCAGTAGTCCACCAGACACAACACCCGTCTGGTCGGAGGATCCTCCCTTTTCCATGGAGGATAAGTGAACTTTTCACCCTGTTCTTCATATTTCTATATGTGATTCGTTTTTTTTAGTAGAAACGCCTTGAGAAGACGCTCTAGCTAGAAGGACATATAGTAACCTTATTGGTGATGTTCTTCAGAAAGGACAGGTGCGTAGTACTCGCAACCGGTGTGCGTGTATGACCAGATGTATGAACGTAAACGAGACCATAAGGGTATGTAAGGGTACGTAGCAGGGGTGGTCTGTAATTTCTGCCTACCCCTTGCTCTGTTGGGAAAAAGGTGCAAGTTTATTTATGTATGATATTATGAAATTCTCAGTAGCATCCTGGAGTCTGGATTTGTCCTTGGTTAAATAAGCAATAGGGTCGCCCCTTATTGCATGGGACCGACCGTGTACTATAAGCGTGCACCTCTGCTGACCCTTTCGAGGGAATACAGGCGTGACCTTGTATTCCGTTCTTCTTTTTCGTCTGGTTAGTGACTAACCTGGTGTCAAAGTTTTTATGCCGCCCATGGGCCTCTGACTTGGCTCCACATGTCGTCGAGAAATATCTCTCAGGCATGCCGGTTTCCTCACGATGTTTTCCTTCACCGTTTTTGAAGCAAGTGATAATTATACAATACGCACATGAATCCGAAAAGTCAGAGGTGCGTTAATTTTAAGTGTATTTTTAAACAATAGGTGTGATTGGAAAGACATAGAAATTAGACAATAAAACAGTCTATAAAAATGGACAGACTAATACTGTATTACTTATAAGTAGACAGAATAGTCGACGGCTACGATGATTTCTAATAATTTCTATTGTTAAAGAACTTTCTTTTACATCAATATCTACTCGATGCATTTCGCCAAAAGATTTCTTTAAAACTCTTACTGCACTCAGAGACCAATTAATTGACTAATATTTTGTGTAAAAACCAAAATATCCGAAATTTCCCGTTGTTGCATAACTTTTTAATCGAGATTTTTAATTCATATTCGTTAAGGCACCTCCTTAGGTCATAACTTCATAAGCATTTCGAATATCACAAAATATTTGGTCTAGATGTTAAGGATGAGGCGTTAAAATAGATTCGCTGTTACAATGTATAGTAGTTTTTTTTTATTTTATTGAAAAATCTAAAACGAAAATCAATAGGGCTGATCCGAAGGATGAAAGAAAACTTGACGAAGAAAATTTAGAATATCCATTGTGTGTGATGACGTGAATCGTGACCACAAACAGACTCCTCCCAACCTAAAGCAGTACCCGTAATTTTTTAATTAAAAATATACATACATACATACATAAACTCACGCCTTCTTCCCATGGGGGTAGGCAGAAACTACAGAATGCCACCTGCTACGATCCTTACATACTCCTTTTGCCTCGTTTACGTTCATACATCTGGTCATACACGCACGCCGGTTGCGAGTACTACGCAACTGTCCTTTCTGAAGAACATCACCAATAAGGTCAGTATATGTCCTCCTAGGGTGTCCCCTCCCGGCGTTTCCAGTCACATCTGCCTTGTAAATACATTTTGTTAGTCGCCTTTCATTCATCCTCTCAACATGACCAAACCATCTCAGCATACCCTTTTCAATTTTTGTCACTACATCTTCTTAATTAAAAATATATTAATCTTATACTCGGCCGGTGTGGGGTAGCGCCAGCAGCCTCTTGGTCACTGTGGCTGACAGGGCAGAAGGTCTAATACACAGATACTGGACCAGGACACAGGTATTACCTTCAAATCATGCCTTTTTTTTGTGGGAAGTTATCACTCGTTCCTTCAGTTGCCTGTACGTTGCTACGGGCCATGGTATCCCTTTCGGACTTTCCCGCAACCCCGGCAGGCATCGGTCCTATCGGACCCCTTCACTCACTGACATCTCTTTCAGGCGCGCGTGAAACACTACGCGCCGTCGATCCGGGCCTGGTCCTTATTGGACGGCGAGCTACCCATTGCTCACCGACCGCGCCTACGGTAAATTGTGCTTTGAAGTAATGTTAAATTATTGCATATTGGCATTATTGTCTTATTGGTGATTTTGACATTGTTATTGATGATTTTGACATTGTTATTGATGATTTTGACATTATAGAACTTATCATTTTGACATAATTATTGATAGTTTTGACATTACCAAATTACTAGTAATAACGACCAAAATTTGCCAAATATTATTATGTACCAGAGATTAACATGTATTTATGTAATTACTAACAAATTGGTTTGTATGATCTGGAATTCGCACACACTGATGCGTTGTGAGGTGTGCAAGAGTGGCCACGGAGTAGCCCGTTCTTCTCCATAGTAATGTACTACGCTTAGGAATGGGCAACTAGCTTCATCTTTCTGACTGACCAACTCCTTGACAGTTCAAAATTGCCTGTAAATGGTTTAATTGAAATAAATGCTTTGAGTTTGAGTCTGAATCAATCAATCATTTACTTTAACAAGTATATCGAACGCGTCAGTCAAAAATATGACAGACAAACTTTACCCGCGGCTTCGTCTGCGTGTATTGTGTATTTCTTGGTTTTTGCCTCGGTCATATGGAGGAGGCTTCTGTTGCAATGTATATTAAATTTAGTTTAATAAGTTTATTGTTTCATTAATTTTAAACTATAAGCACTACTTAATAAATATTTAAGAAATGTAATAAAGAAATAAAATTGTATATTATGGAAACGGGAAGAATAGAAAAAAAATTGAAGTTTTCGATCAAATTTTTTAGGAAGATGTCTGGTTCATTTTATGTTTGTAAGAAAATTCAATACCAGAAAAGAGCCAATTTGTAAGTACATTAATCTATGTCTCCTATCATCTGCCCAGCCCTTTCCCAACTATGTCGGGGTCAGCTTCCAGTCTAACCAGATGCAGCTGAATACCAGTATTTTACATGGAGCGACTGCCTATCTGACCTCCACAACCCAGTTACTGGGTAACACGATACCCTTTGGTAAGACTGGTTGTCAGACTTTCGGGCTTCTAACACACATTTACAAATGACAGCCGGGACCAACGGGTTAACGTGTTTTCCGAGGTTTGCAATAAAAAAATGTCAAATAGATAAAAGATGAATTTAGCATACCTACCTGACAGAATTACAGAAAAATGCATTTTATCACGTTTGTAAGTCCGTCATATGATGTCTAATTGAGGTCATCACTGCTTTAGCGTAAGTAGCATGATTTTAGAATTGCGCAAACTCATAACATAACATCACGCCTATAATCCACAAATATGTAAGCATAGGTGTAGGTACACATACTTTTCGCAAGTTATGTTAGAAGTCTCAAGTTACACATATTGCCAATGTAACTAGTATTTCCTCCGCGATTGCGTTCTTGTGAACTTCGTGTTCACTGCTACATATTTTTTTAAACACGTTGGGGAACTCTTGGCCTTCATCCCACCTGATCAGGCCGAATGTGGAAGCGAGCTTCACACGGAATCCTCAACCACAGAGGAACTGGCTATCTTACCTCTAACTGCCGACACACAATAATGCTGTTAACATTGTTGTTATGGCGACAGACTTGGATAAGATGGTGGTAGCTAGCCAGGCGGACTTAGAACAAGCTCTAACACCACCAAACCAAGGAAAAATAATTACCCTCGCTGGGAATCGAATACGGGACCTCTGGGTCATAATCATAATCATAATCATTTATTTGCAATAAGTATTGGTACAGTGTTGGTGTTATAGTCAATATTAAGTTCCTAATACAAAGTCAGACATTTGACATGCAAAACATTACAATGAATTTAAATGTTAGAGTATAATATTTATGTTTATTGTTAATTAATTTAACATACATTCATTATTTATATTATTGTTACATTAATTTAAAATAGACTATTATCATTATTTAAAAATTCATTTATAGAATAAAATCGTTTTTCCAGTAGCCATAATTTTAACTTTATAAAAAATAAATTATTTGGTAACTCTTTAAAGTTCTTTGGTATTTTGTTAAAGATAAGTCCGCACATGTGATAACAGTTATTTTTATACAGAGACAGGTGATCTTACCACTAGACCACAGCTCTAGGTGGTTAAATTGCAACACTGGTGGTTACTTTCCACCGCCATAAAATTGAAATGTATGATCAGGTATACAATTTCGACGCATCGCCCGCCCGCGCTATTACTACTTCGTTTGAGTTCTTTCTGATAATTTTTCACTGTGCTCAGTTCCTTAGTGTTGTAGCGTGATGTTATATAGCCTTTCTCAAGAATTGGGCTAACGAATGCAAAAAGATTTTTTTTAATACGACTAGCAGTTCCAGTGATTGGCACGTTAAAACAAAAACAAGTCTTCAGCTTCATGTTATTAGTTTATTTAACATAACATAACATCACACCTTGTTTCCCCGAAGGGTTGGGCAGAGGTGTACCTATACCTAATACACCCACATTTCACCAGTTATGTTTAAGTCCCATGTAATAGGGGTCGAGCCGATTACCATCAACCGGGCACAAATCCAGACTTCGGGCTGCTACTGAGAAATTCCAGAAAGAAAAATCTAATTACACTGCCCGACCTGGGAATCGAAACCAGGACCTCATGTTCAGCAGTAGCGCTTGCGACCACTAGTAGTCTCAGAGTTAGCTTATTTAAGAGGCAATAAATTGCAGATATTCTTAAAATCTTGAATACATAGAATACATCAGCCTGGTACCGTGCTGTTGAGGAACGTCTTCTTTCCTAAATAATACACTAAGAAATGGTGAAAGGCGGGCGTTTTGACAGCTGTCATTTGTAACTCTGACGTTTAAAAAGTGTTATTTCTCAATCTATTTTGAATCACCATCTAAGTACGTGTCTTTTTCCCAACTATGTAGAGGTTGGCTTCCAGTCTAACCGAATGCAGTAGTACCTATATCTGCCGGTCTATTTCCGTGTAAACTTTAGGAAATGAGCTGTCAATATTGTCAATTCATAGCATTATGTGTCACACACCTCACTTCACCTACATAAGATTGCACGGGAAGATTTTTACAGAATAAGTAGATCAGCAGTATTTTATATTATGAAGCGACTGCCTATCTGACCTCCGCAATGTAGTTACAGTATACTCCTTGGTAAGACGCCATATTGTTTTAATAATCATGTATTTATTTAAGTTTTTTTCAAGTCCAAATTCTTTATAAACTATCATTTATAAAGAACAGTACATATTTTTGAAAAATAATAATCGAATAATAATTTTTGTTTTTCACTACAACGGAAAACGCATTTTCCATCCCTTATTATTCGAAAAAACATATTGTATTCCAAAAGCTCCACAGATACGTCCGTACATTACAAGAAAATGAAAGTAAATCTCAAGTAAACGCATTATCGTTCATCTTAAAGATACTTTCGTGGCACACTGCCCTAATTTCCCCCCCTTAAAAGTGAAAGCGAACATACCTGCAAATATAATAATATGACATAATAATGCATAACATATGTAAATGCGGTCTTAATAAATGGTCAATATTACTCCATTTTTATAATAATACCTAGATGGTGACCGAGTTACAGAATTTTTGAATAATCAAAAAAAAATCGAATACATTTTTGGCGGTGTTCGAATAAGAATGTATGCAGATATTTTATAGTAAGTATAGTATTTTTTAATGTGTTGAGATAATTATACTGTTGAGATAATTTTCATATTTTTTTTTATAATTAAAAATAACCGTTAACATTATAATAACGCATCTAAGAAAAAATTTGAAACATTAACTAAAAAAACCTACCTCAACGAAAAATCCCAGTTGAAAAACAGGAGCTCCACAAAAAAATCCACACAGGCACTTCGAGAAAAAAAAACACCACAAAAAAAAAACACAAAAAAAATTAACAAAAAAAAAAATTATTCACTGCATAGTATTACGAAACTGCGAAACTGAGTCGTAAATATTTTTTTCTTGTTTGTATAAATTTCGCGGCGCGTGGTGTCTTTACGGGCGCGATCGCCCGACTGCGGTACGTTCACTTCAGAACGCTGAGCTTGCTTCAAGCTATTTTTCTGTATTAGAACCAACAGAGTAATAAGTTGTATGTGTCATCTATATTATTGTTATTATATATATTTTAGTCTTTGACATTTCTCGGGACCTTTTTACCTGGCCCTTTGGAAGGCGTACGACGACGGGACGAAGCCAACTCGCAAAGGCGCGCTAGACGTTTTTAATGAAATGAGGATTCATTCGAACCAACCGACGACTATCCCTGTACTTACTATGAAAGTGCACCCAAGGACAACTCCGGTTGGAGTAGGACTATTGCAGGATATGGAAACAAAGATATTGGACTATGGGTTTGTGTGGTTGAAGAGAACTGGTTAACTGAAACTATGGCCCAATGTTTTATAATGGGCCCCCAGAAACTGTCGCTACCATATAGTGACGTAGCGACAAGGGGGCAACATGTCCTGGGGTGCTTGAGGAGTGGAGAAGTATTCTAATGATAAATGATTTTATTTCTGTAAGTAGATTTGTACAAACACGTCAATCATATTTTTTTAAACAAGATGAGTTCGGCGTTCGGCTACTCTGAGAAGAAAGGCCGAAACGAACTCAGAGAGCACAGTCTCTTTTAAAGTTCAGACATCATTTTGGACAGATCTTGTGAAGACCATGTAGATTTGCGTCTGAAATGGTCTTTTGAGGAAAGCACCACACAGATTGAGTGAAGTACAGTCAGTGCACACATTTGTCAGAAACTGTACAGCTCAACTCAGAATTTAAGGAGCTCAATGATTCGACGAACAAAGAAAGGATATTTTGGTAGGCCGCATAAATTACTTATGCTGCCAGATCATAATAAAAATGAAAAAAAAAAACAAATCGAAAAAAAAAGGAATTACCCACATTCACTATAATTAAAATAATATAATACTTTAAAAAGTAAATTGTTATAAAATTCCTTATTATTTAATGTCAATGTGTACCTATTTAAAACCCAGAAATATCTTGGTCAGATCATTTGAGGACCATGTAGATTTGTATCTGAAATGGTCTTTTTAGGAAAGCACTTGTCCAGGCTGCACGCATTTGCGAACAATCATGTGCCTCAACTCAGAACTTAAGGAGCTCATCGACGAACAATACCAAAGAGAGGACATTTGGATAAGCCGCAGAAAGTACTCAAACTGCCAGATTATCATTAAAAGTAACTGAGAATGAGAGAAAAAATAATATTTATAAATAATTATAATATGACCCTTATAGTCACACCCACAATAATATTTTTTTTAAAATATTATTCTTCACAAAATAAATATTCATATCATTGTGCATAAGATTAAAAAAACAAAATACTGAAGTTAAAAAAAAAAGAGAAATGGATCAGCTCAATCCCAATCCTATTTCATTCCACGGCTATCAGAATAATCCCAGAGCCCTGAAGATGGCCAAGATCACCAGCACTTACGGGAATCTAGATATGATAAGTACCAGAGTTAGAAAAATGATTTGCATATTTTAGGACTTCTGCTAACCTCAACACGATTAGAATCCGTCATCACCTACTGCATCACAGTATGGCGAGGTGCAGCTAAGACTAGGTTTCTTAAGTTGGAGCGAGCACAAAGAGCCGTCCTTAAGGTGATGTTAAAGAAACACTTCAGATTTCCTACTTCACAATTATATAAAGATGTAAGAGTACTTACTGTAAGGCAGCTGTTTGTGCTTCGATCTGTACTCAAGAAGCACACCAAGGTCCCTCCACCTAACCCAACACGCCGTAGGAAGCCTCTCTGTCTCACGGAAACCCACAAGACCGCTTTTGCTAGACGTCAGCATTATGTTCTTAGCTCTCATTTATACACAAAAATTAACGATAAGGTTAATATTATTGAATTGGATGGTTACAGGACAAAAGCAGAAGAGTGGATAGCTGATCAAGAGTATGAGGCTGCTGTTGTTTACTTACCTGGACCTGTTTATTGTTCGCTAATATGACGTAAAGGTTTTTTCAAAATTTCTGACTAAGTTTCTATGAGTATGGGTTCGATTTTCAGACCACTATGCGGCGGTGTAGTTTTGGCATGATTCACTGTATTGTTCGCAGCGTTTTGTCTTGGTTTTTTATTTGGCCTGAGCTGAACACCTGATTCTATTACATTAGTTTTCCATCTTCCCGACGGCACCCCCCTCTCATCTCCACGTACATACTTACACTCAACATTTCCCACATAATTATGCACATAACACGCCACGATACCCCACACACACAACATACATAAATACATACATCACCAATCACCAAAATACTCACACATCTGTACTTACACCACTTACACTAAGTTTTCTTTTTCTTTTCACTAGTACAGAACCTTAACATTGACAATATCTCACTCTAAATTTACCTGTACGCTCACAATAATCGCTCGACCTTAATGTATGCGAAGTCACTGCCGCCTAAGATACAGGATTTTCCTAGTTTGGGGGGCAGGGTACCTACTTTTTGGGGTTGCGGGAAAGTCCGAAAGGAATACCGTGGCCCCCTGGCATTGCACAGGCAACAGAAGGAACACGGGTGGGTTTTAGTCAGTAAGAGTCTGACACGCCCTCTCGCTCCACCCAGAGCGGGAGAAGTTATTTGATGATTTCCCACCCAAAAAAAAAAGAAAAGAAAAGTGTACCTACTTTTATTGGACTTGACCTCATTACCTACCTTTTGTATACACCATTCTGTATAACTTTTCCTATTGTCAAAGATTATATTTTTTCGTAAAAAAAAAAAAAATAATCCTCCAAGCTTTCACTCCAGCCGGTCAATAAAGGCAAGTCAGAGATGAGGAACAAGACTTTTCCCGGGAGATATCCGTAGGATCGCTACTGCCCAACAGCTCGCAACATGCTGCCCTTCGGGTTTCTGTATCTCTCTTGGTCTGGCTCCTGATCCCAGACCTGTTTCGGAGAGATACACACATATAAACAGACAAGAAAAAAGGAACAGAAAAATGCTTACACTACACTCAGACCAAATAAAAAACCAAGACAAAATGCTGCGAACAATACAGTGAAGCATGCCAAAACTACACCGCCGCTCAGTGGTCTGAAAATCGAATGCATACTCATAGAAACTTAGTCAGAAATTTAAAAAAAACCTTTACGTCATATTAGCGTATGGACGATATTAGCAGCTCCACGCGTGAGAAAAAAAAAAGCGTTTTTTTTTTTGTATGGGAGAAAACACTTCAACGTACTTTTTTATTTTATTGAGTGGAACTGAAGGGCTGGTGCTCACACGAGTCATTGCACCATACACGGCGATCAAGATGATAACCAATTCATACACCTTCGGGTGCCGCTTTGCATGTAGCAAATTTGAGAAATTTAGAATTTTTGATATGTGATTTTTTAAATCTTTGTTGTGGTTTAATGAAGTTGCCGATCGATTTACTCATACCATCGTTAGTTTATAGCCTGCTTATATAGACGTATAAAAAGGTGCTAATTAATTTATGATGAGAACTACCTTTTGTTAGCGGCGTTAGGGTGGAGTGAGGTGTTAAACCCCCCCTTACATAATAGAGAGGGGCGCGTGGAACACTACGCGCCGCCATCTCGGGTCCTAAGGAGTAGGGGGCGACGGATTTCCCCAGATCCGTCGCCCCTGGACCCATTTTGGGGGGCTGAAAGAGGGCGTTATCCGCCCTCCGCCGACGCCCGATGCGTCTGCTGCGGATCGGGTTAGAAGAAGCAATCTCCCGCTCCCTTTCCGCAGCCTCCTTCTACGAAATGACTGTTTCGCAGAAGGATACCATCGCGTCACTCCTCGCTGCTGACCATCGATTGGACAACGGCTGGCAGCAACCGGTCACTGCCGACACCTGAGATGAGGGCACGGCGCGGCTCCTCCCAAGCAACACACTCTGCCAGCGTATGCCGAGCCGTGTCCTCCCGACAGTCGACGCAGTGGTGACACCGAGCGTCCGGCTCCCTGTTTATGCGACACAGGTACTTCCCGAAGCAGCCATGCCCCGAAAGCACCTGCGTCACCCGAAACGACAGGGAGCCGTGCCTCCTCCCGAGCCAGAGCTCAAGCACTGGCCGGACCGCCCCGATGGTGACGGGGCCGGCGGTTGGGCGTGAAAGCCTGATTGTGACCTAACCTAACTTAAATGTTTCCTTTTACAAAAGAGATTTGCTTCTGGCACATCGCCGGCCGCTGCCGCGGCACGCTCGCTTCGCTCGCTCGGCTCGTGCGTTCTTTGTCATACTCTAACCTTTTTTTTACAAAAGGAAAAAACAGATATTGTATATTATTCAAATGATAGGTTAGGTTAGGTTCATACTCTAACCTATCATTATATCGTATCATTATTCTATCATATTATCATTATATCAATGTATGAAAAGGGAACTGTTACACTGACAAAACGTCATTCGTCTAATAGTTGTGTGGCCTAGTGAAATGATTGACAAATGATAAATGTCCCAAACGTTTGGTGTCATTATAATAATCAGCTTATCAACAATTCTACCAAATGAAACGTTGTCATACAAAAATTTGCTAATCGTTAGTTGTCAAAGTGAAACATCGGCGAAACGTTGGTTGGCAAGTGATAATCTGCCAAACAATCTTCGTCAAAAAGGCAGGATTTCCCCATGGGTACGTACTACCGGGATTACTACCAAATAACCGAGATCATTGACTCCTACCGCTGCGTCCGCGTTGCTGTCAACCATAATTATTTTGTCACGCGTAATTTTGAATCTGTGATATCTTTTAAAGTATTAATTTGAATTATATGATGTCAAGGCAAATTTTACTAAAGTAAACGCAGTGGAATTAGGATTTTACAAAATATATATTGCTTGCGATATCAAAGGTACATTAACAGTGAAGTGTCGCTTGTTAACCACAACCTTTGCATGGACGCGCTGATCGTCGCGCTGAGGAGTCAGCACGTCGGCTGTCATGTAGACGACGTGTGTATCAACAATTTAGCTATGCAGACGACATGGTTCTGCTGAGCGCGTCGATTTGTGGGCTAAGGAGGTTGATAGCGACGTGTGAGGATTACGCTGTTAAACATGGACTTGTTTATAATATTACGAAAAGTAAGGACATGGTCTTTGAGTCCCCGAGTACGTACCACCTATACGTCTAAATAGTGTACCCTTAGATAGGGTAAATCAGTTTAAATAACTAGGACATATAGTCACGGTTGACCTCAGGGATCATGCTGACTTGGAACGGAGTCTAAAAGAGCCAATATGCTGGCCCGCACGTTCGCGCGTTGCTCGGATGGCGTGAAAATAACTGTTTTCTGAGCATATTGCACGTCCATGTACTCCTGCAGCCTGTGGGCTAATTACACGCAGAAAAGCTACAGCACCCTCCGCAATAAATTTAACAACGCATTCAGAGCGACGCGACGTTGGGTCTGCTTCGCTACTGCAGCGCTTCGGGTATGTTCGCGTGGGCACACGGACTGTTTTCATGCGACCATGCGGAAGCGCTGCGCGTCTCTTGTGCGCAGAGTGCGGGCCAGCTCAAATATCGTTCTGAATATGATAACAAATAGGTTGGACTGTCCTTATGTGCGACACTGCTGTGACAAACAAGTTACATAATTATAGTGTCGCACGTAAGAGACTAATATAATTAATGAATATGAGCTAACTATGATGATTGATTGAATTTTAATTATTTAATTTGTGTTTTTGTGAGTGTTATAAAGATTTCTTTTATGGGTTATGTGGTACCTGAAATAAATAAATTGTATTTTATTTTATTTTTATTTACAACATCATACTTCAATCTAGAAGACTTCATACAGTAACGCTGGAAGTGCTTTCCTAACATTCCAACATTTCTTTTTCAAACCGAAGTCTTTGCAAAGCTTTACCAGTCTTGGTTTGAATAATAGCTTTGTAAATATATCAGCCAGTTGTTCTTGCGTAGGCACTTGCTCAATTTTGGATATCTTCTTCAGACACACATTGCTTTACATAAAAATGCCTTAGCTCAATATGCTTTGTCTTGCGATTGATGATATTCGTAAGGTGGATTATAAGCTAGTTTTATTGCAGACTTTTTCAATATCAATGTGCAGTACAAACAAACTCTTTATCCAAATCATTTCACGATACGCCTCACTAGCAACTACTATTTCTGCCTCTGTGGACGACAGTGCAACTGACGTTTGCTTCACACTTCTCTAGGAGATTGCTGATCCAGCGAACATGCATCAACCCGCTAGTAGAACAACCACTCAAGTTGTCGCCTCCGTGATCCGCATCACTGTAACACATGAGTCGTTTCTCATTCTTCTTGAACTCTAGACCAGTCTCGATTGTTCCTTTGAGGTAAGGAAAGATTCTCTTCACTTGTAACACATTCTTATTAGGAGGGTTATCTAAGGTTCTGGATACGACTCCGACTGCATAGGCAATATATCAGGCCTACGCTCCCACAGCTTGTCTATTGGGAAATTTTTTGCCACAGATCTCTTCCGCCAACTTTTTTGCAGGAATATCTTTATGTATCGGTGTTTCAACGGCTTTACAGTCACTCATTCCATACTTCTCCAAAAACTTTTTAGTATAGGCTGCTTGATGAACTCTTATAGTCCCATCATTGTGTCGCTCTAACTCTTGCCCAAGAAAGTACGATGGTGGCTTGGTCGTTATCTTGAACGTACTTTCAATCAACGCACAAAGCTAGCAAAATCTTTGTTTTTGTTACGTTGTCTCACGTATAAACATGGATCTGCTTCGCTCTGTGTAAATCAGATTCAATAAAAAAGTCGTGAATACACTCGTTCCAACATTTAGGCGTTTCTTTAAGTCCTTATAGACTTCTTATCAGTTTGCATACCTTGCCAGCTTGTCCGTTATTGTATCCCTCAGGTTGAGAAATGTATATCTCTTCCTTCACCTTGCCATATAGGAAATCTGTAGAGAGGTCAAGTTGTTTCAGCGATAAACTTTCATTTGCGACTATACTTAATAATAGTCGGATTGTGTTAAGTTTAGCAACAGGGATAAATGTCTTGTCGTAGTCTATTCCCTTTTCCTATGAATAGCCAACTGAAACTAGACTCGCTTTAAAATGGTCAATCGAGCCATCAAGGTTCTTCTTTACCTTGAATACCCATTTACAGTTA
Organism: Xanthia togata; assembly: GCA_963853775.1. Taxonomy (NCBI): domain Eukaryota; kingdom Metazoa; phylum Arthropoda; class Insecta; order Lepidoptera; family Noctuidae; genus Xanthia; species Xanthia togata. Next base: position 2,418,460 of record OY970817.1, on the reverse strand, counting down.
AGCGCTTTTCTGTTATTTGGTAGCTGTGTCAGTTTCCATGCCTTATTCTCTTTCAGAGAATTTATCTCATTGTCCATAGCCTCAACCCATTTGTGTTTTCAGTACTTTGGATAGCTTCTCGATATGTCCATGGTTCTGGAACAGCAATAATAAAATAAAAATAATAAAATAAAATAAAATAATCTATATTTCGGATAAGCAACATCCTTACGGGTTAGTAAACAAAAAGGATAATTTATATCTATGTTAGTAAACTTATGTACTATCTATTTGGAAACTAGGCTGTTGTTCAAAAGGCATCTTTGAACCACATCACCTAACAAAGGGGAATCGTACCTCCCCGCTATGGTCTTAAGGATGGAGTTGGAGCTGTTCCATACTCTGCAGAGCAAAGAAGCAGATTTCTGTCTGACGATAGCGTGGAAGCCATCGACGTGTGCCTGTGCAAACATACCTGATGCACTGCAGAAACGGGACAGCCCCATCAATATCCTGAACCCGTTATTATATTAGACCCGTAGGGCGCTGATAGCCCGCTAAGTATAGTTGGTCCACAGGCTGCACGTGTAAAACACTTGGCAGTAAGCTTTAAAAAGCGTTATTTTGACTGCCTTGCTACAGCGTGCAAACCTGCGAGCCAACATGTTACACCGGACTGCCAGCGCCCTACGTTCCCTCTCAATATCCACTTGGTCATTAAGGTCGTCGGCTACATAATGCCCCAAGTACTTGAACTGGTACACTCGCAATATGTCATTCCCATTTAGTTTGATCGGGGGAACATTCTCAGGACATTTACCACCTACGGCCTTAAAGACCAAGAACTCACTTTTCTTTACATTATAAACTAGGCCATGCTCACGAGCATAGTCCTCACAACAATTAAGCAGCTCTCTAAGCGCCCTAACCGTAGGGCTCAGCAGCACCATATCGTCAGCGTAGCCGATGTTGTTGACACTAACGTCATCAATGCGACATCCGATTTTCTTGCTGCTGAGCTCAACGATCAGGTCGTTTATATACAGGTTAAACAATTTTGCTGATGTAATCCCTCCTTGTCTTACCCCACACTCTAGCCCCTAAGATACAGACCGCCCATCGGCCCATCTCACACTGTTCGTCTGGTTATAATACCAATACTGGAAGATACGCAACAGCTCCACTGGCACTTTTCTCTCCCGCAGCTTTTCCCACATAACCTCGTAAGATACGAGATCAAAAGCACGGGAGAGATCTAAAAAGCAAGCATACACTGGCGTTCGACGTTTTGTGTAGTATTGCACCGTATGTTTGAGGCCGAGAACCGCACTTTCGGTGCCAAGATCATTCCGAAACCCAAAATGTGCGTCGTGTAATTTTAAAAAGCTATCCAATCGCGCGTCTAGCTGACTGTCGAGTACCTTCGTGATAATAGTAGCCAGGGAGATCGGTCGATAGTTACACTTATCAGCAACGTCACCCGTTTTATTCTTAACAATGTATAATCGTACTTGTTCATTGTCGAATTCACCTCCATTGTCACTTAGCAACTCTTGAATGACGTGTCTTGAAGTCTTAGCTTCTGCTAGAAAATCCTTCAAGCGTGTTTGAACTTCTGACTTTTGTCGTAACTTCGTAAGAAGTATACGTAAGGAAAACGGGTGAAATCATCCTTGAATAGAACGAAGTATATTTTCTTTGAGATCGAATAAAGGTCCACACACATCAGTGTGTATTAGCTCTCCAAGTCTTGTAGTTCTTTCTCTGGTTCCAAACGTCTTTCTGTGGCCTTTTCCATAAACGCAATCTTCGCAAACTTCTTTGTTATTTCCAGATTTGAATTGCATAGCAAATTCTCTTTGAATAACTTGTTTGACATGTCTTTTGTTTTGGTGTTCCAAACTTTCATGGTACAATTGAAGTTGGTTATTAGCTGTTAATTGGTTAATCTCAACTTTAGGTGTAATAACTTGTATTTTAAGTTTGTATAAACCTCCATACTTGTTCTGAGTAGCGACTAAATTTGTCTTACCGTCAACCATAAATAAACATGACCTAGTATATGATTCATAGGAACAATTCCCACGTAGATCTTGTGCGGCCACTCAAATTTCTTTGTATGCAGGGAATATACCAAACATTTGTGAGCATAATTGTTTCGTTTTGGCCATTAATTTCAGCTTATATTATTATTGAGCCCTTTCCGATAGCTTCAATATATTCACCATTTGCTGTCATTACTCTGTCAGATTCGCTAAAGTACTCGATCGATACATACTGATCTCCTCTATTGGTTACGTGACTTGTTGCTATCAGTATCTACGTACCATGAGTCTTTATCAATACTCTCACCACGAGATAAAGCTAAACTTGTCAATGTAGCAGTATTTGATGTGGATTCATTTGCAGGTTCTGTAATCCATTTCTTGCATTGCTTTACTAGATGTCCGCTTGCTCCGCAATAGTTGCACTTTAACTTCTTCTTGTAATCTTGCTTTCTGCTGTACTAACAGTACCTCCGTGCTGGATTCACGATCGATCCTTCAATGTAATCAGTAGCCAACTTGATTTAAAAATGAAATACTCTTCTGGCAGGGAATCCAATATCTTGCATATCAAAAGAATTTCTGGTAGTTGATTGTAAAATGTTGACAAAGCTCTTCAGATCATACCAAATATTCTTTGAATGAGTGGGGTCTTTCTTAGAATGGAATAGAATAATTATTTAGTTGTATAGAAAGTAGGTACAAAAAAACGCAGATGTTTTATATTTAGAGATCCTGATACGTTCTACCTTAAAATAAGCATGCAAACATTTAGTACAAGTGCTTAATAGTCTAAAAATACTGTCAATATGAAAATTCTTAAAATATGGTCAGTAAAATAAAATAAAGATTTATAGATGTCTGGATTAATTAGGTAACATACATTATATAACACTTTTTCTTAATAATGCAGTGTTATGACTAACACGTAGCATGTTTGTATACTGCCTTCTAACTGGTCGTATTCTATTGTCAGATGATTTATTAAAAAGTTGCATATTTGATTTTACAAAAACAGCTATTTCGAAAATGTTAAGTGATGGGAATGTTAGCAAATATAGGGACTTGAATACACGTACTCTCATGTTACACATTTCGCTAATGCACCGTTTTTGAGCCTTAAATAAAAAGTTGCATACACAAATCGTAGATTCCATCCTGTGATCCTCGTTCGTATAGACACGGTTGAATTCGTCCCACATATCCCACCACGTTGTAAAACGTATTACTTTTTAGGGGCATGAGGAACAGGGTGTAAAGTTCACTCATCCACCATAGAAAAGGGATGATCCTCCGACCAGACGGGTGTTGTGTCTGGCGGGCAACTGCCCAACTGTTGATGTCGGATAGTCTTATATATGTCGTTGATAGTCTTATATTGCGCGATGCAGGATTTGAGTGACGTCATGTCCTTGATGCGTAGTTCGTATGTGGCGGTGTAACCGCTACAACTTTGTTCAGCATTTCGTCGGTCATAATGGTGGTCAGTAGTAATAGTGCAGTGCTTTCTATATTATTATATCTGTCACACTCTACCTCGTACTTTGTAAGAGCTTCCGCTGGCTTCTTCGCCGGATGTACCGGCTTTTCTAGAGTACCCTGCACCGCTTCTAAGGTGCCTGTGTTAATCCGCAGCAGCAACATTACTTTATATTTCCAGGTCAGCCAGCTGTTTCCATCAATAGATAGTCCTATTTTGAGTTTCTTTTTTGAAAATAATATGATTCACCCTTTCGAACTTTTATTCTTTACGAAAGAAAAATAAAACTTTTAAGTTCTCGTCTTTGCACGTTCTACTACCATATCAAAGTAAACGCAGTGGAGTTAGATTTTTACAAAATATATATTGCGTGCGATATCAAAGGTACATAACAGTCAAGTGTCGCCTCTCCCTATATAAAATGTACTCTGTGAGTGATACGTAGTATCTCTATGTAGTCTGTGATCAAGTGTCGCCTAGCCACAGAGTAAATTTTATGCACCTAGCAACCACAGCACAGATCATAAAGTTTCAATCTAGAAGCGAAGACACAGACTACATAGGGATACTACGTATGAGCGAAGACTTCAAAGAGTAACGCTGAAAATGCTTTCTTAACATATTTTAATCTAAATTAAATGCCAATTTAAATAACATATTTCATTGGATAAGAGTAAATATAATACCGGTCAAATAACAATGAAATTTTTATCAACATTTTGAAAGATAAAAATGGTTACTGTGGGTCATCCTTAGAAGATAGACATATGCCATCGCTGACTTTTTTGTTGAACTTTTTAAGACATAATCCTGTGGAACATAATTTTTACTTATCTCTCACGGTTTACGCGGCGCACGCCAGTAAAACTCCCAGTCGGCATGATTTTTTCCGACATCTTCAACAATAATCGTCATATTTCAGCCAATTTACATAAAACCATAATAAATTATACACCAAAACCTTCCTCATGAATCACTCCGTCCATTGGTGAAAACCGTTTGTAAATCCGTTCGGTAGTTTAGACGCGGCGGGGATTTTGTTCTATAATATGAAAGGATAATTAAAACGATAATACTTTTTTTTTTTTAGAAAATTGCAGTCCAAGAACTAAGTAACTCATTTGTTAATCACACTATTGCACGAGACGTACAGACGCCAGCACGTCAACCTACTACAATCTGTCAATTTTTTTAAATAAATAAATAAAAAGCTTTATTCATACAAAAACCTTTGACATTGCTTATGACTAGGATACATAACTTATTTAAGTAAAGGCCATACGGATAAGGTAAACCCTGACTCCTAAACTAGGTAATCCAGCTGATTGGGAAAATTTTACAGTTTCGGGACCTGATGGCGTCTACATTCATAAAAAAGTATGAGACATAGCTGCAACAGAACATAAAATTGCTTTTTTTTTGGGTGGGAAATCTCTGGGCGGAGCGGGAGAGCGTATCAGACTCTTACTGACTAAAACCCACGGGCCCCGGTATCCCAGGGCGTCTCCTGCGGCGGCTACGGGCGTGAGGGCGCAAAATTTGCCTCTACCTCACGAGTTCCGCCTCCTCCTTCGCGAGCATTACTGCTTCGCTGAAGGAGGTGACGGGCTCCCATGCAGAGGGCATAGGATTGGATCTCTCGCTCCGTACCATGCTGCATGCGTGGTGCATCCCCGCCACCGATCGCCTCCACGAGGACACAGTGATGCTGTGCCCAAGCCGGGCAGACCTCCACCGTATGCTCTACCGTGTCCTCCGGGCGATCCCCCAGGATGCGTGGCGATTCCTCCCGCCTTATCCGAAACAGGAACCTCCCGAAACAACCGTGTCCGTTGAGGACCTGCGTCAGGCGGAAGACATAAAATGATCCGAGGTCGTGAGGGAAAAGATGACCCCTTCTTTAGTGCCAGTAGAGCGTGCGCCAACATCCTACAGACCAGAGCTGGAGTCGTGCAGTGTTGGAACATCAAAATTCCTACGTGTGGAATCCTCGCTGGATGGCAAGAGATGCAGGTGGGGCTTTGATGGTGCTTCAGGATAACTTTTTATAAGAAAACTATGGCAGACGAAGACGATTCTCGTATTTGTATGTGTTCTTTTGAGCCACTGCGCTTAATTTTTCGCGGAAAAAAGATATGGGAGACACCAAAGCCATCTCTCAAACTGTTCTATAGACCAATAATTATTTTAAATTACTACGTACAAAGCGGCGGCACTCAAAGGTTCCACTAATGCTCATATAATTCATTTCTAATTATAACACAACCATTTTATCGGTGATTAACAAACGAGGTACTTAGTTCTTGGAATGCAATTTAGAGAAAAGTAATATTTTATCAATATCGTTATTAATTATTCTCATCATAAAAGTCATTAGCGGGCTATAAACTAACAATAGTATAATTAAATTGATCGTCAACTTCATTAAACCACGTCAAAGATTTGAAAAACCACATATCAAAAAATCTAAATTTCAAAAATTGTCTTCGCGCAAAGCGGCACCCGTAGGTGCATGAATTGGATGTCATCTTGATCGCTGTGTACTTATGGTATAATAACCCATGTGAGCACCAGCCCTTTAGTTCCATTCAATTTTATTTTTTTTACTTTATAGTCAAAGTCAAAGAATTTTTATTGTGAGACAGTGGTTAAAGAGTTGTTAATTGTTAAATGGTGTGCTTTGGCACTGCTCCACCATGTTAGGTATACAATAGTTCACAATTTATTATGTTAGACCTAAGTTTACGTGGTATATTATATTAATTCAAAGATACATTTCAATTGTGATAGAGATATATTAAGTGTTTACCATCCTTTTCTCGAAGCAGTTCAGGCCATTTTCGACCCCCTTATAACGTCGTTGTGGATAAAACTAAAGGCCTGATTTTTTTTGTAAACAAGCTGCCATTGTATAAACACGGTATATTTCAAATTTCATTCAATTTGAACCAGTAGTTTTAAGAATATAACTAATCAAAATTTCTTAATTTTGTCACTCACTGACTGACCAATCATCAAAACTCTTAGGCACTTTTAGCAGACATAGAAGCTTCAAATTTAGAATACAATTAGTGTTTAGTGTATAAATCAAGGAAAAACTAAAATATTTTGCAATTTCGGTCCAGTTTTCTAGATACACCAACCAGTTGGTAATAAGGGTAGATAAGTACCTAGATATAATTATGTTCAAAGGTAACTTGTAATAAAATGGTCAAAACTTGTAAAATGGTCAACGGAATGAAAAATCAAAAATGGGACGTAGAAAAATAATGGGTTAAGTAATTTATTATTTTTTTAAAACTTTGAGTGCGGCAGTGAGTGCCGTACATTAGTTCAATTAATCCTCTGTTTAAGCTTGATGTTGTAATTAATTATTAACATTGGCCTTAGAGTTTTATCTATGTAGTAGAGAGTGCGGCTCTTCGGAAGCCAGTGATACTCTACTTGGTATTCATTTGTACGGTACAGATCCTACCACAACAATTCGATGGCTAGACGTCAACATCTTTAGCAACCGGAGCGTTACATCTAAATCTGATATGATGATGCTAGAACCGGAGTCCACCGATATTTATTACGAGTCTTGGATTGATGACCACTATCCCAAACGGCCTAAAGAGGTTGAGACTACTAACTTGTACAGTTTCGCTTAAAATTACGATATTGTTAAAACACACCCGGTCTCCTCTAAAGTCGAGTGCTACGAGTTAAATAACGGTAAAAAGTTCCTGAAAAGAAGAGCTAACCCATATTTGATCAATCACTATTTCTACGAAGGATAACAAGTACCAGAGAAATACTTCTTCTCTTTACATCTTTTATTCAAGCCATGGCGTTCCTTAGATGAACTCAAAATGGGGTGTGATAATTACACGGAGGCCTTTAATTTGGTGAAAGAAGATTTAAAAGAAGGAGTCGATTATGGTAATTCAATGATAGAGTCAAGATATAAGATACAAAAACCTTAACAAAAATATAAACATGGTAATTTGGGAGCAGTTAATAGACTCTTGCATAATTTGCCGTTAATGAGCTACGAGTACCAGGGAAGACACATGTGCAGGAGGAATTATTGCCAAACTTCCTCGTCTTCAACGGAGTCTTTAATATTATAATATGCATGCTTGATAAGAACGCGTTTAATGTGGGTTTTGAACTTCCCATCGCTAAGTTCTGTAACCGACTTAGGCAACTTGTTATAAAAGCGGATACTGTTTATAAGAAATGACTTGCTTGTTTTAGTTAATTTAAATTTGGGTATCACGATTTGGAAAAAACATCTTGTCGTTTTCGGAGAGAAATGTAAGAGAAATGTCACCTTTTGAACAACTATCAACTGCTGAAACTAACAAGTTGTTAGGTTCCCTCAGTAACCTGTGGATTGAACTGTTCATATACGATGAACTAGCAATTAACATGCGACAGCTCAATGATTCTGACTTTGTTGAAATGCAAAAAGAATAATATTAGGTGTGACTACACAAAAAAACCGCGACTTACTCTCGACTAAATTAATAACTCTCAAATCCAACTCTCAAATAACAATTTCATGTCTAATACGTGTATTTATATTATGGAAATCGCTTCTTATTTTGAAAAGTCCTAAGTTTTTGCGAACATACAAAATACTTTCTAAGATATAAAGAGAAGGCAGAGTCAGTATATCAATTTCTTTGAATTTGTTTCGAAGGGATTCGCGAGGACCCATTTTATAGATAGCACGGATTGCTCTCTTTTGTAAAATGAAAATTGAATCTACGTCAGCTGCCGATCCCCACAGCAGAATGGCATACGACATAATACATTGGAAATAAGCAAAGTGTACTAACCTAGCTGTGGCTATATCAATCAACTGCCTTATTTTTCTTACTGATGCAGCTGAACTTAATCTACCTGAAAGAGTTCTAATGTGGGCGCCCCATTGCAGTTTTGAATCTAAAGTAATTCCTAAAAATATAGTTTCCGTTATTGCATCTAGTTGTTTGCCATCAAACTTTAGATTTAGGCCCACTTGAGTTAATAAGAGAACCTAATACATTTTGTATTGTTCGCATTAAGTAAAAGATTATTAGCTGCGAACCATTTCGAAAGAACAGCTAGACTATCGTTGAAATCTCCTTTCGCCAAACTAAAGGCCTCCGTGTAATTATCACACCCCATTTTGAGTTCATCTAAGGAACGCCATGGCTTGAATAAAAGAAGTAAAGAGAAGTATTTCTCTGGTACTTGTTCTCCTCTATAGAAATAGTGATTGATCAAATATGGGTTAGCTCTTCTTTTCAGGAACTTTTTACCGTTTTTATCTCGTAGCACTCGACTTTAGAGGAGACCGAGTGTGTTTTAACAATATCGTAATTTTGAGTGAAACTGTACAAGTTAGTAGTCTCTCTCAACTCTTTAGGCCGTTTAGGATAGTGGTCATCAATCCAAGACTCGTAATAAATATCGGTGGACTCCGGTTCTAGCATCATCATATCAGATTTAGATGTAACGCTCCGGTTGCGAAAGATGTTGACGTCTAGCCATCGAATTGTTGTGGTAGGATCTGTACCGTACAAATGAATACCAAGTAGAGTATCACTGGCTTCCGAAGAGCCGCACTCTCTACTACATAGATAAAACTCTAAGGCCAATGTTAATAATTAATTACAACATCAAGCTTAACAGAGGATTAATTGAACTAATGTACGGCACTCACTGCCGCACTCAAAGTTTTTTTATTCAAATTCAAAATATTTTATTTCACATAAACCTACAAGGGCACTTATGAAACGTCAGAAGCTAGGTGCACGGTTCCAATTTGTCGTTTCCTATGGAGAAGAGCCAAAATTAATAAATTACTTACCTAAGTACCTAACCCATTCTTTTGTTATGTCCCATTCTTGCCTTTTCATTCCGTCGACCATTTTATTACAAGTTACCTTTGAACATAGTTATAATGTTGTACTGAATTTCACTAAGCATCTTCTTTTCAAAAAAAGAACATTGTCATGCCGGCGCGTTTCACTACCATAGCGCCATAATTTAAAAAAAAAACTTAATGGTTATTCGAATTATCGTCGTATCCCGCCAATATTAACATTGCAATTTTTTTTAAGTACTTTGTTTCGTTTCTTTTTTTTCTTTCGTTTATTTTGTTTGTTTGTCCTATACATAGTTTGTTTGTAGGTATCAGATACTCAGCAATTAAACTTTCCATGAATTTACATAGAGTTCTTACAACACTGTACAACACCAGGTTTCAGATCGTTTTATAGAGGATTCATATCATGGGTGTAGATAAAGTCTTGTATGCAACTGTACATAATTAGGTATTGTTATATATAATACATAATACACTCATAATGATACTATACCCACAATCGTGTTTTAATACCCCTTATTATACAACAGTTGCATAAATAACTATTAAAACTGCAATTACAAAGCTTTATGTCTTCTAAATATTTGCGCTTTACTTTGTGTAAATAATTTCATCACCACTGCTCTCAAAATGGTGAAGGAAAACATCGTGAGGAAACCGGCATGTCCTAGAACCAAAGATTCGAAGACATGTGACATCCACCAACCCGCACTGGGCCCGCGTGGTGGATTACGGCCCACTCCCTCTCACAGGGAAGAGGCCTGAGTCCCAGCACATTATAGGCTGATTATATATTCCTTCTAACCTTAGTTGGGATTCTAAAGAACAATCGCAAAGAAAATATATCATCATCATCATTTCAGCCGAAAGACGCCCACTGCTGGACATAGGCCTCCCCCAAGCCCCGCCACTTCGACCGGTTCTGTGCTTCCCGCATCCAGCGGATTCCTGCGGCCTTCACCAGGTCATCCACCTTGTGGGGGCCATCCAACGCTACGTCTTCCGGTACGCTGTCACCACTCCAGAACCTTTTGACTCCATCGGCCATCTGTTCTGCGAGCAATGTGCCCTGCCCACTGCCACTTAAGTTTGGCAATTCTTCGGGCTATGTCGGTTACCTTGGTTCTCCTGCGGATCTCTTCATTTCTGATTCGTTCACGTAGAGAAACTCCAAGCATAGCCCTCTCCAATCCAAAGGGCAACCCCTTTGGATTCAGCCTTCTAATGAGGCCCATTGTGAGCGAACACGTTTCAGTGCCATAGCTCATTAGAATATTAGCATTAATCAATTTGATACATACTAAAACTACCAGATTAGATTATAAAATAAAATAATACGTAATACACTTTTAATGCATAAAAATAAAAATACTCGTAAATACATTTAGTTCATTTTAGTTTGTTTATTTGGTTTTTATTATATTTGAGGAGCTCGTGGCTAAGTACGGAACTGCCATACCAATAAGCGAAAAGGTCAAGAACCTTGGAATCTGGATCGACAAACATCTTTCTAAGGTCCCCAGCTACAGGACGTAAGCCGCAAAATTATTGCATCTGCTAAGTCCCTGAGACGATTGCGGAAATTTTTTCCAACTTCCACTAAGACTGCGCTTGCACAATCCTTTTTACTTCCCATCCCTCACTACACTGATGTCAGTTATCTCGATCTCACTGAGGCACAATTACTAGATAAACTTGCGCGACTTTTATACAAGATTTATATTTGGCCAGCGCAAATACGAGTATGATCACATTTCTGAATTTCGTACAAAGCTCAAGTGGCTTCCCATACGACTTCGCCGGAATTCTCATATCTTATTTCAGCTCTACAGTATTCTGTTCAATCTTATAACCCCACTTATCTTAAAGCACGTTTCAAGTTCCTTCATGACACACATAATAGATATCTGAGGTCATTGGAAAACTTAAAACTAGAGATGCCGATGCATTCCACCAGCTTTTATGACAAGTCTTTTACAGTTCAAGCAGTACGGTTATGGAATTCCTTGCCCGTGTCGATAAGGCGGGCTCAATCTTTGTCCACTTTTAAAATTCTGGTAAAAAAAACACTTCTTCTCTCCTTAAACATCATCATTACATATAGGTCCTTGCTCTTGTTTCATGTTTATAATAATTTTATATGCAACATGGCTTCGTCAAAGATAGGTCTTGCATAAGCAATCTCTTAATGTTCACAACACAACTTGTTGAAAATATTGATAACAGACAACAAACAGACGCGGTATACACTGATTTTCAAAAGGCATTCGATAAAGTGGATCATAGATTGCTGTTCAATAAAATTGCGTACAACGGTATCAGAGGGGATCTCCTGCGTTGGTTTGTCTCCTATATAACTAATACTAATAAGGACCCAAAAGGTTGTGATCAATGGTTTTGAGTGTAGCTGTATTCAAATTACATCAGGAGTCCCACAAGGCTCAATTTTAGGACCTTTATTATTTATACTGTTCATAAATGACATAAAATATTGCTTTCAAAATTCGAAATTTCTCTTTTAAGTTGACGATTTAAAAGTTTTTAAACAAATTTCAAATTTGACAAGACTGTGTCACGTGTAATTAAATGTTATCTGGTGTGCAGCTAGACTCGAAACTTCATCTTGATATTCATGTAGGAAACATTGTCAATAAGGCATATTATCAGATGTTTGGCTTTGGTATGAGAGCATCTAGAGATTTCCATCGTCCCTCCACATTCTTGCACCTGTATAAGTCCATAATTGAGCCTCAATTAGAATACGCAGTTCCGATCTGGAATCCTTACTATGCGAAATATATGGAAATTATAGAATTAGTCCAACGCAAGTACCTTCGTGCTATGCAATTTATATGTTTTGAAAGAAAACATCATAGGTACCAATCGCTTCTTAAAGAATACGAATACCTGCTTACATTACAGTCAAGACGCGTCCTCCTCGACACAATGACGTTATTCAGTGTATGCCGAAACAAGTTTGATTGCCCTGACTTGGTGACTGGTTTGTGTTATCTGGTTCCTCGAACAGTACATGGACGGGAGGTACACACCAGGCGACTGTTCGCTACCAGCTTTTGTAGATCCAATGCTGGTATGCGCTCGCCGCTATACCGCTTCGTCGACACATACAACACGCGTTTTGGTGCAAAAATCTTTGAGAAGGCTATGTATGACCGCGTATACTCTTTTTGTGAAAAATATAAAATACTTGACGACTGCCAAAACGGTTTCCGTAAAAACAGGTCTACAACGCTAGCAGTCTACAAATACGTACAAGAGGCTCTAACTATTATAAATAATAAAAACTACGCCATTGGTATGCTACTCGATATGACCAAAGCATATGATAAGGTGCAATTTAAAATACTGTTGGACAAATTACATGGGATAGGAATACGAGGAAAAGCTCATGAATGGTTTGCATCATACCTAAAGGATAGGATACAGGTAGTAGAAATTGAATATTTTGATAACAACACAAATGAAATAATTAAAATGAGATCCGACAGTAAAGCAGTTAACGCGTCAATTCCCCAAGGAAGTGTAATAGGCTGCCTATTGTTTCTTATATACATAAATGACCTTCCTAAAATTATAAACGGCCCATGTGTTCTATTTGCGGACGATATCTCTTTGCTCATCTCATGCCAGAGCGATGATAATATAAGCGCCAAATTAAATTCCCTTCTTTCTACAGCTGTAACCTGGATGGATAATCATAATCTAGAAATAAACGTCACCAAAACAAAACTAATTACTTTTCATCCCCATCAAAAATCCCCATTAAAACTAAATTTCATTTTTAATAATGCAAAACTGGAACAAGTAAATGAATTTACTCTCCTCGGTTTGTCTATAGATACCCACATAAATTGGAAATCCCATATACAGAAAATAAGAGCAAAATTATCAACATTCTCATATGCACTACGTGAAATTAAAAAAACTACTAACCTACAGACTGCACTTGTTACTTACTATGCATATGCCCAGGCATGGCTCAGCTATGGGGTCATGCTGTGGGGTAACAGTACAGATTCACTAACTATATTTATTTTGCAAAAGAAGTTAATTCGAATAATAACCAACATAGAACAAACAGATAGCTGCAAGCCACACTTCCGAAAACACAAAATAATGACACTTCCCTGTCTATATATCTTAGAATTATGTAAATTTGTCAGAAACCACCCAGATTTTTACACCACTTGCGAAGAAACACAAACAAGATACACCTTTCGACACAATAAAAACAAAATAAACATACCTCAATCCCGACTCAAAATGCACTCAACCAGCCCTTTAGTTATGTCCATAAAAATATATAATAAATTGCCAAATGAAATTAGAGAAGTAAGTAAAACAAATACATTTATTCATTAATTGAAACAATTTCTGGAATCCAAGTCATACTACTCAGTAAAGGAGTTTTTAGAAGACAAAACGATTGCAAAATAAAATTATTCTCTCTCTTATACAGAAAACATTATGAAATAAATATAATCTAATATGGAATATAGAAAATCAAATATAAATATGAAAATATGAATACATAATTAATAATATAATATAATAATAATCAAAATACTTCTGAGAAATTCACTACATTATCCATATAAATACATAATATCAAAATTACATCTATTTACACAAACGTAGTAATATATAATAATAATGTATAATTATATATATATATAAATAATTATACACTCAATTAAACACATCTAATAATTAATTTATAAAAATATTAATTGCTTTAATTGTAACTTATCCCTCTTCCTCTCTCCTAATTGTGCTGTGCCCGACAGGGTCCATATTGATCTTTTACTTTTTATACCATCTATGTAATACATATGGAATGCAATAAAGAATTGAGTATTGAGTATTGAGTCTGTAAAAGATCGCTTTAAGCGCCCATTGTGTGTGTCACCCTATGTAAAATTTCTAAATTTATGTCTGTAATTTTTATGGTCCACAATAAAGAGTATTCCATCTATCTATCTAAGTAATAACTGCCACATGGGTCGATCCATCAGGTTAAGCTATGCTTGCCGGGGTTGGTCTGTGGACGGGTGACTATCTTTACATACCGAGACTCCACAGTGCCTCGGAAAGCACGTAAAGCCATTGATCCTGGCTGTCATTCGTGGATCTTTGACAGTCGTTACGACAACCAGTCTTGCCAAGTATATACGGTATCTTATCACCCAAAAAAGGAAAAGGAAGGAAAAGGCTTGGCAGATTGATTTAGTTCATTTTAATTTGTCTGGAAAACTTCTAAAGCCGTAATTGCGGAGAAAAAAAAAAAACGTAATTGCCTTAAAAATCCGAGGCATGAGAGGTTTTTCTAACACATTTGAAAAACATTGTCGCCGTGATTTATAATGTTGATGAATAGGATTATATGTTGAACCTCGTCAAGGTTGGACAGCTCGAAGGCGGCGTAGGCACTGTCAGTCCATAAATAAAATGGACGCCGTCGAGGTAGCTTGTGTTATCTATCATAACTCTCGAGATCGAATACACAAAAGGTCCACACACATCAGTGTGTATTAGCTCTCCAAGTCTTGTTTTTTTTTTCTTTTCCCAAACGTCCTTCTGTGGGCTTTTCCATAAACGCAACCTTCGCAAACATCTTTGTTATTACGAGATTTGAATTGCATAGCAAATTCTCTTTGAATAACTTATTTGACATGTCTTTTGTTTTGGTGTCCCAAACATTCATGGTACAATTGAATTTGCTTAGTAGCTGTTAATTGGTTCATCTCAACTTTAGGTGTAATAACTTGTATTTTAAGTTTGTATAAACCTCCATACTTGTTCTGAGTAGCGACTAACTTTGTCTTACCGTCAACCATAAATAAACATGACCTAGTATATGATTCAAAGGAGCTATTCTCACGTAGATCTTGTGCGACCACTCAAATTTCTTTGTATGCAGGGAATATACTAAACAATTCTGAGCATTATTGTTTCTTTTTGGCCATTAATGTCAGCTTTTATTCGATAGCTTCATTATTTTCACCATTTGCTGTCATTACTCTGTGAGATTCGCTAAAGTACTTGGAAGATATCTATTGATCTCCTCTATTGGTTAAGTGACTTGTTGTTCCAGTATCTACGTACCATGAGTCTTTATCAATACTCTCACCAAGAGATAAAACTAAACTTGTCAATGTAGCAGCATTTGATGTGGATTGCTTTGCAGGTTTTGGGGGTCTACCATCTGTAATCCATTTCTTGCTTTGCTTTACTCGATGTCCGCTTGATCCGCAATAGTTGCACTTTAACTTCTTCTTGTAATCTTGTTTTCTGTTATGTTCTACCAGTACATCAATGCTGGATTCACCTTCAGCTTCATATTTATTTTTATCTTTCAATTCTCTCTCGTGAGCGAGAGGAGCTCGTGGCTAAGTAGTAACTGCCGCACGGGTCGATCCGTCAGGTTAAGCTACGCTTGCCGCGGGTGGTCTGTGGATGGGTGACCATCTTTACATACCGAGACTCCTCCGTGCCTCGGAAAGCACGTTAAGCCGTTGGTCCCGGTTGTCATTCGTGGATCTTTGACAGTCGTTACGGGTCGTCAGAAGCCCGAAAGTCTGACAACCAGTCTTACCGAGGGGTATCGTATTACCCAGTTACTGAGTTGTGGAGGTCAGATAGGCAGTCGCTCCATGTAAAATACTGGTATTCAGCTGCATCCGGTTAGACTGGAAGCCGACCCCAATATAGTTGGGAAAAGGCTAGGCAGATTGATATTGAATTCTCTCTCGTGAGCGCACAACTTGGTGGTCAAGTTCTCGATTATACGATCCTTCAAAGTAATCAGTAGCCAACTTGATTTAAAAATGAAATACTCTTCTGGCAGGGAATATCTGGTTCCAATATCTTGCATATATCAAAAGAATTTCTGGTAGTTGATTGCAAACTGTTGACAAAGCTCTTCAGATCCTGCCAAATATTCTTTATCGCAGACATATGCGAACCCATGTCGAGTACGAGTGGGGTCGAGTACGAGACATGTACGAGTGGGGTCTTTCTTAGAATAGAATAATTATTTAGTTGCATAGAAAGTAGGTACAAACAAATGCTGATGTTTTATAATTAGAGATCCATATACTTTCTACCTTAAACTAAGGCATACAAACATTTAGTACAAGTGCTTAATAGTCTAAAAATACTGTCAATATGAAAATTCTTAAAATATGGTCAGTAAAATAATATAAAGATTTAAAGATGTCAGGATTAATTAGGTAACTATAAAGTTTTATCATTTAGAAATTCACAAATGGACTAAGAACATTTATCAATAAATAAGACTGACAATTTCTTTTTAAACAGTGGAATGGACTCGTTTTTTCATCGGGTATTTTGTTAAAGATAACCGGGCACATACATAATATAACACTTTTCCTTAATAATGCATTGTTATGACTAACACGTAGCATGTTTGTATACTGCCTTCTAACTGGTCGTGTTCTATTGTCAGACGATTTATTAAAACGATGCATTTTTGATTTTACAAAAACAGCTATTTCGAAAATGTTAAGTGATGGGAATGTTAGCAAATATAGGGACTTGAATACACGTACTCTCATGTTACACATTTCGCTAATGCACCGTTTTTGAGCCTTGAATAAAAAGTTGCATACACAAATCGTAGATTCCGTCCTGTGATCCTCGTTCGTATAGACACGGTTGAATTCGTCCCACATATCCCACCACGTAGTAAAACGTATTACTTTTTAGGGGCATGAGGAGCAGGGTGTAAAGTTCACTCATCCACCATAGAAAAGGGAGGATCCTCCGACCAGACGGGTGTTGTGTCTGGCGGGTAACTGCCCAACTGTTGATGTCGGATAGTCTTATATATGTCGTTCGTGCGGTAAACTCTAATTGCGCGATGCATGATTTGTGTCACGTCATGTCTTTGATACGTAATTCGTATGTGGCGGTGTAACCGCTACAACTTTGTTCAGTATTTCGTCGGTCATAATGGTGGTCAGTAGTAATAGTGCACTGCTTTCTATATTATTATATCTGTCACACTCTACCTCGTACTTTGTAAGAGCTTCCGCTGGCTTCTTCGCCGGATGTACCGGCTTTTCTAGAGTACCCTGCACCGCTTCTAAGGTGCCTGTGTTAATCCGCAGCAGCAACATCACTTTATATTTCCAGGTCAGCCAGCTGCTTCCATCTAATAGGTAGTCCTATTTTGAGTTTCTTTTTTGAAAATAATATGATTCACCCTTTCGAACTTTTATTCTTTACGAAAGAAGAATAAAACTTTTAAGCTCTCGTCTTTGCACGTTCTGCTACCATATCAAAGGAAAGGCAGTGGAGTTGGATTTTTACAAAATATATATTGCGTGCGATATCAAAGGTACATAACAGTCAAGTGTCGCCTCTCCCTACATAAAATGTACTCTGTGAGTGATACGTAGTATCTCTATGTAGTCTGTGGTCAAGTGTCGCCTAGCCACAGAGTAAATTTTATGCACCTAGCAACCACAGCACAGATCATAAAGTTTCAATCTAGAAGCGAAGACTTCAAAGAGTAACGCTGGAATTGCTTTCTTAACATATTTTAATCTAAATTAAATGCCCAATTTAAATAACATATTTCATTGGATAAGGGTAAATATAATACCGGTCAAAATAGCTTTTTTATCAAAGCTAATTTTTATCAAATTTTGAAAAACAAAAATGGTTATGTGGGACATCCTTAGAAGATAGACATAGATTAGATCTTTGCGAGCATTACTGCTTCGCAGAAGGAGGTGACAGCCTCCCATGCAGAGGGCATGGGATCGGATCTCTCGCTCCGTACCATGGGCTGGACCAGGGCCGAACGCGAGAGATCACCGCCACCAATCGCCTCCACGAGGACACAGTGATGCTCTGCCCAAGCCGGGCAGACCTCCACCGTGGCTTCGGGGCGATCCACGCAGTGATGCGTGGCGATTCCTCCCGCCTTATCCGAAACAGGAACCTCCCGAAACAACCGTGTGAAGTGAGGACCTGCATCAGGTGGAAGACATAAAATGGTCTGAGGTCGTGAGGGAAAAGATGACCCCTTCTTTAGTGTCAGTAGAGCGAGCGTCAACATCCTACAGACCGGAGCTGGTGTCGTGCAGTGTTGGAACATCAAAATTCCTACGTGTGGAATCTTCGCTGGATGGCAAGAGATGCAGGTGGGGCTTTGATGGTGCTTCAGGGCAACTTTTTATAAGAAAACTATGGCAGACGAAGACGATTCTAGTATTTGTATGTGTTCTTTTGAGCCACTGCGCTTAATTTTTCGCGGAAAAAAGATATGGGAGACACCAAAGCCATCTTTCAAACTGTTCTATAGACCAATAATTATTTTAAATAAAATTACTTTGTACAAAGCGGCGGCACTCAAAGGTTCCACTAATGCTCATATAATTCATTTCTAATTATAACACAACCATTTTATCGGTGATTAACAAACGAGGTACTTAGTTCTTGGAATGCAATTTAGAGAAAAGTAATATTTTATCAATATCGTTATTAATTATTCTCATCATAAAAGTCATAAGCAGGCTATTAACTAACAATAGTATAATTAAATTGATCGTCAACTTCATTAAACCACGTCAAAGATTTGAAAAACCACATATCAAAAAATCTAAATTTCTAAAATTTGCTTCGCGCAAAGCGGCACCCGTAGGGTGCATGAATTGGATGTCATCTTGATCGCTGTGTACTTATGGTATAATAACCCATGTGAGCACCAGCCCTTTAGTTCCATTCAATTTTTTTTTTTTTACTTTAAAGTCAAAGTCAAAGAATTTTTATTGTGAGACAGTGGTTACAGAGTTGTTAATTGTTAAATGGTGTGCTTTTGCACTGCTCCACCATGTTAGGTATACAATAGTTCACAATTTATTATGTTAGACCTAAGTTTACGTGGTATATTATATTAATTCAAAGATACATTTCAATTGTAATAGGTTAAGTGTTTACCATCCTTTTCTCGAAACAGTTCAGGCCATTTTCGACCCCCTTATAACGTCGTTGTGGATAAAACTAAAGGCCTGATTTTTTTATAACCAAGCTGCCATTGTATAAACACGGTACATTTCAAATTTCATTCAATTTGAACCAGTAGTTTTAAGAATATAACTAATCAAAATTTCTTAATTTTGTCACTCACTGACTGACAGATCATCAAAACTCTAAGGCACTTTTAGCAGACATAGAAGCTTCAAATTTAGAATACAATTAGTGTTTAGTGTTTAAATCAAGGAAAAACTAAAATAATTTGCAATTTCGGTCCAGTTTTCTAGATACACCAACCAGTTGGTAATAGGGGTAGATAGGTACCTAGATATAATTATGTTCAAAGGTAACTTGTAATAAAATGGTCAAAACTTGTAAAATGGTCAACGGAATGAAAAATCAAGAATGGGACGTAGAAAAATAATGGGTTAAGTAATTTATTAATTAAAAAAAAAAAATGAGTGCGGCAGTGAGTTCCGTACATTAGTTCAATTAATCCTCTGTTGAGCTTGATGTTGTAATTAATTATTAACATTGGCCTTAGAGTTTTATCTATGTAGTAGAGATTGCGGCTCTTCGGAAGCCAGTGATACTCTACTTGGTATTCATTTGTACGGTACAAATCCTACCACAACAATTCGATGGCTAGACGTCAACATCTTTCGTAACCGGAGCGTTACATCTAAATCTGATATGATGATGCTAGAACCGGAGTCCACCGATATTTATTACGAGTCTTGGATTGATGAACACTATCCTAAACGGCATAAAGAGCTGGAGAATTCTAACTTGTACAGTTTCGCTCAAAATTACGATATTGTTAAAACACACCCGGTCTCCTCTAAAGTCGAGTGCTACGAGATAAAAACGGTAAAAAGTTCCTGAAAAGAAGAGTCAACCCATATTTGATCAATCACAATTCTACGAAGGAGAACAAGTACCAGAGAAATACTTCTTCTCTTTACTTCTTTTATTCAAGCCATGGCGTTCCTTAGATGAACTCAAAATGGGGTGTGATACTTACACGGAGGCCTTTAATTTGGAGAAAGAAGATTTAAAAGAAGGAGTCGATGGTAATTCAATGATAGAGTCAAGATGCAAGATACAAAAAGCTTTTGAAATTATAGAATCTAAAGTTGCTGAGATAAAGGAAGAAAGGGAAATTGTTGATGATGACGGTGGTCCTGAAAACCCTTTCAAAACTCAAAATATTTTATTTCACATAAACCTACATGGGCACTTATGAAACGTCAGAAGCTAGGTACACGGTTCCGATTGGTCGTTTCCTATGGAGAAGAGTCGGCAAGAAACTCCACATTTACTCTTTTAAAAATAATTGGCTTTTACAATATTTTCAAATAACAGTGTTATTAGGTATGGGAAGACAGTGTAGGTCTTTCAACAAGTACCAGGTAATTAAAAAAATAATGATGGTCAAAAAATCTACAGTCCACTAACCCTACAGCGTACATTCACAAAATGGAAAAGAATCTATATAAAGATGAAATATTAAAAATAAAAACGTATTTTAAACGATATGACGTGATTGCTATTACAGCTGTAACAAATTTGAAAAATTATCATGTCCACAAAAGCCACTAACATAATAAAGAGTTGAAATTAAATTGTAGGTATATAATGTCAGGCACGCCCAATAATGGGGCGACGTCTCTAGTTAAAATGAGCGTGCCTCAAGGTCTCAATTCTTGGCCCTTTCTTATTTCTAGTCTATATAAATGACCTTCCTTATATGATGGCTAACTTATCGGATATAATTCTATTTGCTGACGACACTTCTCTAATTTTTTAAATAGATAGAAAAGATACAGATGTCTTACATGTCAACGATAGTCTAGCTGTTCTTTCGAAATGGTTCGCAGCTAATAATCTTTTACTCAATGCGAACATTACTAAATGTATTAGGTAAATAAATAAATAAATAAAAAATTAACGTCGTATCCCGCCAATATTAACATTGCAATTTTTTTTTAAGTACTTTGTTTCGTTTCTTTTTTTTCTTTCGTGTATTTTGTTTGTTTGTCCTATACATAGTTTGTGTGTAGGTATTAGATACTCAGCAATTAAACTTCCCATGAATTTACATAGAGTTCTTACAACACTGTACAACACCCTATGGTTTCAGAACGTTTTATAGAGGATTCATAACATGGGTGTAGATAAAGTCTTGTATGCAACTGTACATAATTAGGTATTGTTATATATAATAAATAATACACTCATAATGATACTATACCCACAATCGTGTTTTAATACCCCTTATTATACAACAGTTGCATAAATAACTATTAAAACTGCAATTACAAAGCTTTATGCCTTCTAAATATTTACGCTTTACTTTGTGTAAATAATTTCATCACCACTGCTCTCAAAATGGTGAAGGAAAACATCGTGAGGAAACCGGCCTGTCCTAGAACCAAAGATCCGAAGACATGTGACATCCACCAACCCGCACTGGGCCCGCGTGGTGGATTACGGCCCACTCCCTCTCACAGGGAAGAGGCCTGAGTCCCAGCACATTATAGGCTGATTATATATTCCTTCTAACCTTAGTTGGGATTCTAAAGAACAATCACAAAGTAAATATATCATCATCATCATTTCAGCCGAAAGACGTCCACTGCTGGACATAGGCCTCCCCCAAGCACCGCCAGTTCAACCGGTTCTGTGCTTCCAGCGGACTCCTGCAGCCTTCACCAGGTTATTGATCCACCTTGTGGGGACCTTCCAACGCTACGTCTTCCGGTACGCGGTCGCCACTCCAGAACCTTTCGGCCCCATCGGCCATCTGTTCTGCGAGCAATGTCCCCTGCCCACTGCCACTTAAGTTTGGCAGTTCTTCGGGCTATGTCGGTTACCTTGGTTCTCCTGTGGATCTCTTCATTTCTGATTCGATCACGTAGGGAAACTCCAAGCATGGACTCTCGAATGCCCTTTGGGTGAAATTCAGCCTTCTAATGAGCCCCATTGTGAGCGAACACGTTTCAGTGCCATAGCTCATTAGAATATTAGCAGTAATCAATTTGATACATACTAAAACTACCAGATTAGATTATAAAATAAAATAATACGTAATACACTTTTTATGCTTAAAAATAAAAATACTCGGAAATACATTTAGTTCATTTTAGTTTGTTTATTTGGTTTTTATTATATTTGAGGAGCTCGTGGCTAGTACGGAACTGCCATACCAATAAGCGAAAAGGTCAAGAACCTTGGAATCTGGATCGACAAACATCTTTCTAAGGTCCCCAGCTACAGGACGTAAGCCGCAAAATTATTGCATCTGCTAAGTCCCTGAGACGATTGCGGAAATTTCTTCCAACTTCCACTAAGACTGCGCTTGCACAATCCTTTTTACTTCCCATCCCTCTCTACAGTGATGTCAGATATCTCGATCTCACTGAGGCACAATTACTAGATAAACTTGCACGACTTTTATATTTGGCCTGTGCAAATACGAGTATGATCACATTTCTGAATTTCGTACAAAGCTCAAGTGGCTTCCCATACGTCTTCGCCGGAATTCTCATATCTTATTTTAGCTCTACAGTATTCAGTTCAATCTTACAACCCCTCTTAACTTAAAGAACGTTTCAAGTTGCTTCATGACACACATAATAGATATCTGAGGTCATCGGAAAACTTGAAACTAGAGATGCCGATGCGTTCCACCAGCTTTTATGACAGGTCTTTTAAAGTTCAAGCAGTACGGTTATGGAATGCCTTGCCCGTGTCGATAAGGTGTACTCAAGCTTTGTCCACTTTTAAAATTCTGGTAAAAAAACACTTCCTCTCTCCTTAAACATCATCATTACATATAGGCCCTTGCTCTTGTTTCATGTTTATAATTTTATATGCTACATGGCTTCGTCAAAGATAGGTCTTGCATAAGCAATCTCTTAATGTTCACAACATAACTTGTTGAAAATATTGATAACAGACAACAAACAGACGCGGTATACACTGATTTTCAAAAGGCATTCGATAAAGTGGATCATAGATTGCTGTTCAATAAAATTGCGTACAACGGTATCAGAGGGGATCTCCTGCGTTGGTTTGTCTCCTATACAGGGTGTTTGGCGCATGGACCGACACAATTATTTGGGGGATTGGGAGCGTCATTTGGGAGGTTTCACCCAAAGACCCCATGTCCTAAGTGTCACGGTTATTGAGATGTTTTTTTTTGTTTTTTTCACAAAATTACCCGAAATCTCGCCTTTAAATAGTCATTACTTTTTTGTTTATTGTTCTAATTGCACGAAATAACTTTTATTGTATTCTGCAATGTATTCTTATTCTAAATAAATAAAGAACTTTTTTAAATAAAACTATGTTCATAATTTTTGGAAAAAATCTAAAAAAATCATATCTTATTAACCGTGACACTTAGGACATGGGATCTTTGGGTGAAACTTCGCAAATGACCCTCTCAACTCCCCAAAAAATTGTGTCGGTCCATGCGCCAAACACCCTGTATAACTAATAGGACCCAAAAGGTTGTGATCAATGGTTTGAGTGTAGCTGTATTCAAATTATGTACATCAGGAGTCCCACAAGGCTCAATTTTAGGACCTTTATTATTTATACTGTTCATAAATGACATAAAATATTGCTTTCAAAATTCGAAATTTCTCTTTTAAGTTGTGATTTAAAAGTTTTTAAACAAATTTCAAATTTGACAAGACTGTGTTGAGTTCCAACGGGATCTTGATCGTTTTTCAGACTATTGCTCTTATAACAAACTATATCTTAGCTTGCCTAAGTGTTATAGAATAACGTTCACTAAAAAGAAAAATATCATAAATTTCTATTATTAACTTGTGTTATTAACAAAGTTAGCAATCTTCGTGATCTTGGTGTGCAGCTAGACTCGAAACTTCATCTTGATATTCATGTAGAAAACATTGTCAATAAGGCATATTATCAGATGTTTGGCTTTGTTATGAGAGCATCTAGAGATTTCCATCGTCCCTCCACATTCTTGCACCTGTATTAGTCCATAATTAAGCCTCAATTAGAATACGCAGTTCCGATCTGGAATCCTTACTATGCGAAATATATGGAAATTATAGAATTAGTCCAACGCAAGTACCTTCGTGCTATGCAATTTAGATGTTTTCGAAAGAAAACATC
The DNA here is from genome assembly GCA_963853775.1 of Xanthia togata. Classification (NCBI taxonomy): domain Eukaryota; kingdom Metazoa; phylum Arthropoda; class Insecta; order Lepidoptera; family Noctuidae; genus Xanthia; species Xanthia togata. The sequence goes on along the minus strand of OY970817.1, from coordinate 2,393,913 downwards.
ATACCAATCGCTTCTTAAAGAATACGACCTGCTTACATTACAGTCAAGACGCGTCCTCCTCGACTTGGTGACTGGTTTGTGTTATCTGGTTCCTCGAACAGTACATGGACGGGAGGTACGCACCAGGCGACTGTTCACTACCAGCTTTTGTAGATCCATTGCTGGTCTGCGCTCGCCGCTGTACCGCTTAGTCGACACATACAACACGCGTTTTGGTGCAATAGACCTATTATTCCTAAGCAGATATAAAAAGGATATAATTAAAATTCTAAAGGAATGGCATGCGGCAGTAGGCTCCATAGGATTTACGCAATGTAGGTATGGCTATTATCAATTCCTGTATGATACATCACGCATGTTTTTTATTTTATCTTTTAATATTTTTTCATGTTTCTTTTTCTGTTTAGTTTATTCTTCTTTGATTTAGCCCTGCTACTGTTACAGTTTGCCAATAGCTTGTTTTTATTATATATCTTATAGTAATCTGTGGAAAATGTTGTGGGTAGTATTTGTTAAGTTTAATTTTAAGATTTTTCTGTTTATGCTTAATATTAAGTTTATTTATTAATGTTTGTATATGAATAAGTTAATGCTTTATGTATTTATTGTAAATGTAAATGGTACACCACTGACTACCTGCAGTATTTTCTCTCCTGTTACCTTTAATCCATCCAAAGTTTGTCTGTAAAAGATCGCTATAAGCGATAAGACCACCCATTGTGTCACCCTATGTAAAATTTCTAAATGTATGTCTGTAATGTTTATGGTGTACAATAAAGAGTATTATATCTATAGGTATATATCTAAGTAATAACTGCTGACGATATAATAAAGGTCGCAGGAAGCTGCTGGATGCAGGTCGCTTCCAACCGGCCAATTTGGAAATCATTGGGGGAGGCCTATTTTCAGCAGTCCTCGCGCATATTCGGGAGTGGCGCGAGGAGGCAAAACGCCGGGGCTTGACTCCGATGCCGTGAGAAATCGCGACACAGCGGACAGAGCTCCGACCAGATCTCATGGCGTCATGGAGAGTGCGATTGTCGCAACCCAGTGCTGGGCACGCCACTATTGCGGCGATAAGTCCCCGTTTTGAGGAGTGGCTAGAGAGGCGCCACGGCGCCCTCACCTTCCGCCTGACGCAGGTCCTCACCGGACACGGCTGTTTCGGGAGGTTCCTGTTCGGTATCAGGCGGGAGGAAACGCCCGGGTGTCATCACTGCGTGGATCGCACGGAGGACACGGTGGAGCATACGGTGGAGGTCGACCCGGCTTGGGCAGAGCACCGCCGTGTCCTCGTGGAGGCCATCGGTGGCGGGGATCTCTCGCGTCCGGCCCTGGTCCAGGCGATGGTACGGAGCGAGAGGGCATGGGAGGCCGTCACCTCCTTCTGCGAAGCAGTAATGCTCGCGAAGGAGGAGGCGGAACACGTGAGGGAGAGGCAAAATTCGCGCCCACACGCCCATAGCCGCCGCAGGAGGAGACGCCATGGGCGTCGGGAATCCATAGCCTATTCCCGGCCACCGTAGGCGCGGGCTTGCGGACGGTGAGCAATGGGTAGGTCGCCGTCCAGTAAGGACCAGGCCCGGGTCGACGGCGCGTTGTGTTCCACGTGCGCCTCAAAGAGATGTCAGCGAGGGAAGGGGTCCGATGGGACCATTAATTGCCTGCCGGGGTTGCGGGAAATTCCGAAAGGGATACCGTGGCCCCCTGGCATTGCACAGGCAACAGAAGGAACACGGGTGGAGACTCCTCCGTGCCTTGGAAAGCACGTTAAGCTGTTGGTCCCGGCTGTCATTCGTGGATCTTTGACAGTCGTTACGGGTCGTCAGAAGCCTGAAAGTCTGACAACCAGTCTTACCAAGGGGTATCGTATCACCCAGTTACTGGGTCCGTTGTGGTGATCAGATAGACCATCACTCCATGTAAAATAATGGTATACAGCTGCATCCAGTTAGACTGGAAGCCGACCCCAACATAGTTATTAGTCTGGGGAACTTTTAAAGCCGTAATTGCCTTAAAAAATCAGAGGCATGAGAGGTTTTTCTAACACATTAGAAAAACATTGTCGCCGTGATTTACCGTCGTATCTCCATGAGAATGCCGATATAAATAATGGTTAAAATAATCATATTTTACCAAAGCAATCTTCTTCTTTTCGTGTGGTTAGTGACTAACCTGGTGTCAGAGTTTTAAAGCCACCCATGGGCCTCTGACTTGGCTTTACGTGCCGTCGAGAAATATCTCTCAGGTTTCATCACGAAGTTTTCCTTAAACGTTTTTGAAGCAAGTATTAATTATACAATACGCACATGAATCTGAAAAGTCTGAGCTGCGTGCCTTGGGTTCGAACTCGAGACCTATGACTTGGCAGTCCGACGGTCACACCACAAGGCTATCACTGCAAAACAATGACTTGTGTAGTTCCTAAGACATGACGTCAATTTCTAATAAACGTATATGAAACGAAAACAAGACTTCCTCGTTGGTCTAGTGGTCGCAAGCGCTACTGCTGAGCATGAGGTCCCGGGTTTCGATTCCCGAGTCAGGCAAAGTTATTGGGTTGTAAATCTGGAATTTCTCAGTAGCAGCCCGAGTCTAGATTTGTGCCCAATTGGTGGCAATAGGCTCGCCCCCTTTTATGTGGAACTCAAACATAACTGGTGAAATTAGGGGGTACTAAAGTTACACCTCTGCCTAACCTTTAGGGGAAATACAGCCGTGGCGTCACATGAAACGAAAACAAGCTGACATTTCGCGAAATAAAATATACTCCCAAGCCATGTTAAAGAACTGAGGCTCGATAAATTTAAATCATTTATTAAACACAAACTATGTCAAAAAGGTTTCTATAAAGTTAAAGATTACTTAGACGACAAAAAGGCTTGGGACTAACTCCATACTAATTTAATTTATTTTATTTGACTGTATGTTTTCTTTTATTATTGACTTAATCTACTCATTACACTGTTTTTTTTAATGAGTTGTATTGTAATATATGGTCAGCTAGCGACCTCGAAAATTGATCATATTATTCTGTCTGAGCAACCGGCAGCAAGTTCGTCATGCTCCCTTATATGTCACTGCTTGCGGTAGCGTCGGGGGTCGGGTTGCCTCCTTCCCTAAAATATGGCGATGGGGGTAATGGCTGATCTTTGCGTTATGCTCGTGAACGGGTGCTGCTTGTGGTGACTGGTCGTCTTGCTGACCATGGTTTTTGTTGTTGTTATTAGTAATTGACTGTTTATTTATTTTTATTTCGATGGTCCTAGTTTATCTTTTGTGATTTCCGAGTTACAGCTTTTATAGCTATATGTAAACGGGCACGCCCTTTATGCCTGGCATTAATTCGGGTTTTTAGTTATTTTTACTTTTTTGTTGGTATATTGGCGTGTGCTAGGTGACATATAGAAAATAATTGAATTTAATGTTTTATGTTGCGTAATGTAAATTATTTCTCATAATTACTTTTGTATATAATCACGTTTTTCTAACTATTCAGACAGCTGTGCAGCTGGGGAGTTTGTTGCGCCACTTCTTCTTCCCAGCGAAAGCACTAGGAAGTGGTGAAGGGTGGGCGTTTTTGGGCGACTGTCTTATGTATTTATGACGTTCGAAAAATGCTGATTTCTCAGCCTAGTTTGAATAAATGAATTGAATGATGTTGTTGTGTGTGTTGTTGTTGTTGATGTTTGATTGTTTGAATTTGAATTTACTACCTACTTATGTTTTTTGTTAAATAAGCGAATGGCGTTAGCGCTCGTACGCACTAGCGGTTAGCCACCTAGGCGGTTCGTTTGAGAGGCCAGCCCGCTGACGCACTTGGAATATTATGTTGAATGGGATTATGTTGAACCTCGTCAAGCGGTTGGTCCACTCGAAGGCAGCGTAGGTACTGTCAGTCCATAAACAAAATTGAGGCCTTCGAGGTAGCTTGTGTTATCTAACATAACTCCCGAAAACAACGAAACAAATAGCTTCTCGTTGTTGAATTTCAACAATAAATTTCTCTGTGTCGAAGTCCAGGGCTGTGCAACTCAAACGCGAACTTGCAAACTCACCCGCGATGACTCGCCGCAAACTAAACCGCCCATGAACCGCCTAGTGCGCATAGAAAGGACGGTGTCTAGCCGCGAAGCGGGCCGTGGGCCTCTATTCAACCGCCGCGGTTGTAATTTTGTGGCGGTTAAATAGGAACGTACAATCATAAGCGTTTGCATATTAAAATGAAAAAGCGGTTAGCCGTTCCCGCGGTTAACAAATTCTAATTCAAAATATTTTATTTCATATAAACCTACATGGCACTTATGAAACGTCAGAAGCTAGGTCCACGGTTCCAATTGGTCGTTTCCTATGGAGAAGAGCCGGCAAGAAACTCCACGGTTACTCTTTTAACAATAATTAGCTTTTACAATATTATCAAATAACTGTGTTATTAGGTATGGGAGGACAGTGTAGGTCTTTCAACAAGTACCAGGTACTTAACAAAATAATGATGGTCAACAAATCTACAGTCCACTAAGCCTAGCGTTCTCACATTCACAAAATAGAAAAGAATATATATAAAGATGAATAAATTATTAAAAATAAAAACGTATTTAAAACGAAATGACGTGATTGCTATTACAGCTGTAACAAATCTTAATAATTATCATGTCCACAAAAGCCACTACTTAATAAAGAGTTGAAATTAAATTGTAGGTATATAATGTCAAATAATAGCGTGATTATGTCAAGGAAAAATGTAAAAATAAATATATATATATGGTAATTTGGGAGCAGTTAATAGACTCTTACATAACCTCGGTGTAATGCTCTCTGATTAAATCAGTAATGCTCGAATCGTATCATTACAGGTTCCGCAATGTAATGCTTGGTTCTTCTTCATCACTGATGTAATGCTCGAATTGTATCATTACCGGTAGCGCACTGTAATGCTCGATTCTCCTCCCTCACTGATGTAATGCTCGAATCATATCATTACAGTTTAGGCAATGTAATGCTCGGTTCTTCTCCCTCATTGATCTAATGCTCAGTTCTTCTCCTTCACTGATGTAATGACCGAATTGCATCATTACAGGTTGCGCACTGTAATGCTCGGTTCTCCTGCCTCACTGATTTACTCTCTTGATCATCAAAGACATAGATATTTATTCGTAGGATATGGACCAGGGTTGCTATGTTAAGGACACAACATCACCAGCACTGCCATTTCCCAACTAAGTTGGGGGAAGCTTCCAGTCTAATAACACCAGTATTTTACATGGAGTCGACACTTCTTGCGCTGTACGCTGGCTAAGTTTATCGAAAGGCTGATGGCGGTTGGAGCAGACGAGTCCTGAAGTAAAGACCGCGTATCGGCAAGCATAGTGTGGATCGTCCCCCAGCTAGACGGACCGACGACCTTAAGAAGGTGGTAGGGACAGACTGGATGTGGAAGGTGAACGACAGGATGTTGTGGCGCAGCCTGGGCGAGGCTTATGTCCATGTCCAGCAGTAGAAAGCGATATGCTGAGTTAATTCATTGACGAGCAAGAAAGACTACTGATAAATCCCCCTGAAAATCAGGATGGTAACCAACCGATTAATTATGATTTAAAGTTTAAGTTCGCGAGCACATTCGTAAGAACATGGCAGTATCGTCACAACGTTAATGTTTTCCCATTGTTTGTCTTGTTTGTTTTGGTATAATTATGTGTATTTATTTGTGCTTATATTTATATATAAATAGGAATATATATTATATTCATAGTTTTTCATAGGAATATGTATGTCTTTCCTTATATTTAAATATAAGGAAATACATACATATTCCTATTTACTTAAGTAAATATTTTATTCCACAATTTTCGCTATTGAATCTGCATCACCCAAAGTTTGACTGGTAGAAAATGCAGGCATTATTCTGAAAATGGGCAACGTCGCAAATAGTTTTTTTTAATAAATTCAAATATTTCGCTGTTTTTATTAATTTGGCAATATTACTGTATGGAAATATGAAATGTGGCTAACTAGCGAACTAGAACATTAATAATGAATTGCAATTATAACACTGAATTTGATGTCGTAACCGTTTTAGGTGTACAAAAGGCATTTGGAAAGTTAACCTACTTTTTTACATCTAAAACTAAATATTCAGTGTTACGATGTTAATTATATCATTTCATGGTCAATATTTTAGTTAGTTAGTTAGCCACATTTCATTTCCATTACCATACCATTTCATCTCCATACAGTAATATTGCCAAATTAATTATTATTTTATTATTATTTATTTATTTATTCAGACAAAGTCCATAATTGTTAGTTACAAAAAATATCTTACAAACTATGTTAGTACAGACATATTACAAACGGTAGGTACATAAAAAGTGAGTAAGTAGTCATGAAACCTCTCGCTCGGGTTCGGGATAGATGGCTACGCTATCTGACCAGAATCCGAACGAAAGCCTTCATGACTGCCGAGTCATACTTCTCAGCAATTACTTGAAGGATACTGTTAGTGCTGCCCCGCACTCTGCTTAGTAGGGAGGCGGTTCGCTTGCGCATTATAGCATGGAAGCCATCAACCCGAGCCTCCACAAACATACCCGAAGCGCTACAAAAGCGGGGCAGCCCTAGCAGCATCCTGAATCCGTTATTATACTGGACACGCAAGGCATTGATCGACCTTTGAGTACAGCTGACCCACAGGCTACTCGTGTAAAAAGTTTGGCAGTAAGCTTTAAAAAGTGTAACCTTTACCTGTTTACTGCAGCGAGCGAACCTGCGTGCCAGCATATTACTTTTAACCGCCAATGCCCTGCGCTCCCTTTCAATGTCAACTTGGTCATCAAGATCCTCAGTAACATAGTGCCCTAGGTATATAAACTGGTAGACCCGTTTTAGCTCAACACCATTCAGTTTTATGGCGGGGACACTAGGCGGACACTTGCCAGAGGCCCTGAAGACCAACAACTCACTTTTCTTTGAGTTGTACAAAAGACCATGTTCATGGGCATACTTTTCACAGACCTGTAAGAGCTGCCTTATTGCACTGACAGCTGGGCTCAGCAGGACCATGTCATCCGCGTAGCTAATATTATTCATGCAAACATTATCAATAGAGCAACCGACATGCGTGCTGCTGAGCTCAGCTAGCAGGTCGTTAATGTACAGGTTAAAGAGCTTAGGGGAGGTCAACCCACCTTGCCTCGTCCCGCACTCCAATCCGTACACTTCGGAGAGGCTGTCTGCCCATCTGACATTATTGGTTTGATTGGCGTACCAGTAATGGAAAATCCGTTGCACCTGTGCATGCACGCCGGTTTTTCTAAGCTTCGACCACAGCAAGTCATATGACACTAGGTCAAATGCCTTTGAAAGGTCGAGGAAACATGCATACACAGGTGTACGCCGCTCCGTGTAGTATTGCACGGTGTGCTTGAGACTCAGAATGGCGCTTTCAGTAGAAAGTCCGGGGCGGAACCCAAACTGCGCGTCATGAATGCTGAGATGCTTCTCCAGTTCTGAGTCAAGCACAGCGTCCAGAACCTTAGCTACAACTGTCGCCAAAGAAATTGGCCTGTAATTTTCTTTGTCGGATAACACACCCGTTTTATTTTTGACAGTGGGAACAATAATAGTTCGCAAGAGGTCGGGGGGCAGGTATGAATGACTCATGCATAGTGTGTAGAACATTGCCAGAACGCGCGGCAAATGAACGCCTGCATACTTTAGATGCTCAATGCTGAGCCCGTCGTGACCGGGAGACTTACCTCTGGACATCTTCATAATTATATCCGACACTTGTTTGGCTGTAACATTAAATAAGTCACCGGTCACGACTGATTCAGCATCAGGCATCACCTTTGAAGGACCAAGCGGGGAACTCACCCTAAAGTGTTCTCTAAACAGCTCAGCAATGCCCTTACTGTCACTCACACCTCCCACACTCACAGGGATGCCAGGCTTAGGATTCAACTTACCTACTTGTTGCCTTCCAAAAATCGCCAAACTTATTTGAGGAACGATGTTGGGCAATTATGTCCATTTTAATTTGCTCATTGTTGTCTTGACACCATTTCAACTTTCTTTTAAACAGTTTTCTACTCTCACACATATCTTTATAGGTATTACCCTCTTTTGGTCTATTAAGCCCAACCCAATTCAAAAATTTTAGTCTGGCATCCCTGTGTGCCTCGCTTACATGTTTATTCCAACCAATTACTGTACGATTTCTGCGTGATCTATTTTCATCCTTATGACTGCATAAGCATGCCTCGGATAATATCGTAACGATATTCTCATACACTATATTCAGCCTTTTTTTGTGCTCCAAAATATTACAAAGATCAAAACTACATTGCCTAAATTCGTCTGGAAAATCCAGTAACTTAAATTTACTATTACAATAATCTCTGTATTTAACAATTTGCTCATTAGTTTTATTACCCCAATTAACCTTATTACACCTAACCTCATGAAAACTACACTCGAGAGCAATGAATTCGGGTCACTTAAAGAATGTTAAAAATCTCGGAAACTAAAAATGATAGGTTAATGCAATAAATTGTATTTAATAGACAATGTAATACTCCTTAAATGAAAGTAAAAAAAATATGAGTCACCATACATTTTATTAACACAAAATTACATAAAGAAAAAAACTGCTGATCTCTCCTTAAAACAAAAATAGGAAACATGAAATTTTTGAACTTTATTACGATTTTCTTGAATTTTAATACTTCGTATTGCCTCCTCGTGCTTCCATTACTGCGTTTACGCGGTTTGGCATGCTGTACACCAAGTTCCTTATACGATTTTGGGGAATATTCTCCCATTCCTCTGTGAGAGCAATTTTGAGCTCACGAAGCGTGATTGGGGGAGGGTTTCGTTGTTTTACGCATCTGCCTAGCTCGTTCCAAGCATGCTCGATCGGGTTGATATCCGGGCTGCGCGCTGGCCACTCCATACGAGTAATGTTCATCTCTTGAAGGTAGTCATTCACAATCCTACCTGTATGAGGTCGGGCATTGTCATGCATAAATATAGCATCCTCACCTAAATTGACCATAAATGGACCAACGTGATCATTGAGGATTTCTTCCACATATCTTTCGCTAGTTAAAGAGCCGTTTTCTATGATCACCAGCTCTGTGCGACTTTCAGAAGAAATTCCGGCCCACACAAGTACAGACCCACCACCGTAGGCTACTTTTTCTTCGATGCATGCTTGCTTGAATCTTTCCCCTGGTCTTCGATACACTCTGTGTCTTCCATCGTGCTTGTAGAGCATAAATTTTGATTCGTCGGAGAACATAACTTTTGACCAATCTTCAATACTCCAATTTACGTGGCTCTGGGCATATCTTAGTCTTGAAATACGATGCCCACGCTCCAGTTTAGGGCCGTTTGCAGGTCTAAGGGGTTTTAAGTTAGATTCAGCAAGCCGACGTCTTACTGTCCATGCACTTGGGTTACTTCCTCCGAGGCGTCGAAACTGATTTGTGCGTTCAGTTCCTGTAAGAAAGCGATTTCGAAGCATGGTGTTCACCAAGTATCGGTCTTCTCGTGCTGTGGTACACCTGGTTCTGCCCGTTCCTGGTCTGCGTAGGTTAGAACCAGTTTCTTCGTAACGTCGGAGAACTCTTTGTACTGTTGACAGCGACACACCGACAGTCCTGGCTGTATCGCGCTGACTCCGGCCGGTTTCCAGCATTGTAAGTATTCTGGTGCATTCTTCAGGCGTAAGCGACATAATTTCAGCTTGAATAATGAATATAGAGCACTATCAACATGGTTTATGTACCCACATAAATGACAGATTACAAACAAAAGCAAAACCAAATGCTGTAATTTCGTAGTTCCATCTTCGAAAGTGGCCCTTTTTCAAATTTGATTTTTTTATGATATAACTTTACAATAACTAAGAAGTTTTAATACCTTCATTTAAGGAGTATTACATTGTCTATTAAATACAATTTATTGCATTAACCTAGCATTTTTAGTTTCCGAGATTTTTAGGATTCTTTAAGTGACCCGGATTCATTGCTCTCGAGTGTAGTTTTACTTATAATTAAATTTAAGTCACACTCAATAAAAAGTGGTAGGTGATCCGACCAAAAACTGTCGTATTTAATAAACACATTTGTAATGGTTTGCCAAGCGGACCGACTACCAACGCAATGATCGAGCCACCGTGTACAACCATGCACGTCACTAACAAATGTATAGTTATCAGATACACATCCTAACTTTTTAATGTCAGCACATATCCACTGTTGGTCCTCACATAAACTGTTTAACTCATTTCCGAAAAGTTCACCCGGGTGTGCATTAAAGTCTCCTAGCACATATATAGCCTCTGCAGAAATATTTTCAACAATGGCACATACCTCACTGAAGCAATCCGTAAACTCGGGTAAATTATCCATCCCGTCCGTCGGCATGTAAACACTTATAACAACACTCACGCGGTTATTTTCCGTAGCTTTTATCGCACAAATACGTGGATTGTTGCACTCAATGACAGACACTTCGCTGAACCTATCTTTGCGCCACAATAGCGCCACGCCGCCAAACGGCCTTCCCCTTAGTATGCCTGCAGAGGTATCGACAGCCGACGTGCCGGTGTAAAATAATCACAACTGGTAAATATTTGACTGCTATTTGCGAAGTTGCCAATCCAAGTTTTAGGATAAGCGTTCTTAAGTCTGCCTCTGTACATTTGTATGCCTAAATAAATTAATCTTAAATAAAAAACATGTGTAATTGGGTTTTTCAGGAATTTCTCAGTAGCAGCCCGGAGTCTGGATTTGTGCCCGGTTGATGGCAATAGGCTCGCCCCCTATTACATGGGACTTAAACATAACTGGCGAAATGTGGGTGTACACCTCTGCCCAACCCTTCGGGGAAACAAGGCGTGATGTTATGTTACGTTATAAGAAAATCCTACCAGAACACGATTTATAGAGGAGTGATCTAGCCATAAATAATAATTACACCTTCAAGGAAATTACATTTTAATGATATATTTTTTAATCATCGCGAGGGTTCCGTGTCTAAGGGCTGCCAACGGGACCCTATTACGGGCTCCACAGTCCGTCCGTCCGTCTATCACAGGACTGTATCTTTGGAACCGTAATAGGTAGACACTTGAAATTTTCTCAGAGTGTGTACCCCCGTGTGTGCCCGCTACAGCAACTAATAATAATTATATTCATTTAATTCAGACTAATTGATTTGTCCATAAATTGTTAGTTACAAAAGTCTGAAAACTATGTTAGTCTTCATTTATAAAATTCAAAATAATAAAATCACTCATGTCAAAAATCATACTATCATCTCGTCATGTGAAGCTGGATGAACCTACCCAGCACTGGAGACTCTGGCCTCTCCGAGATCATCTTTAGGATTCTGTTGGCGCTCCCCCAAATCCGGTGCATCAGAGAAGATGATTTCTTAAAATTCGGCGTAAAAGTCACCGACTCTTGAGTCAATAATGAAATTAAAAAAAGGTAAAAAATTTAGGGGTTTCCCATACAAACATATTTTTTTTTATTAAAGGACTTTTTTTTAAATTATGTAGTGTTAACAATCAAATACTATTCGTGTAATCATAAATGCAAAAAATCGCATAGAACACGTCCGTCACTCATAGAGGTGGTGGACTGACGGGTCTCGGGCGTACATCGCTGTCTGCTCTTCCCTGCATGACGTCACAAGGGTGCCTGCACGGCTCATGTTGCTAACAGTAGTGTTAATTGGTGTACGATGGTACGAAACCCTTCGCGTGGATATCCCGGAGGACACGGTGGAGCATACGGTGGAGGTCTGCCCGGCTTGGGCAGAGCATCGCCGTGTCCTCGTGGAGGCGATCGGTGGCGGGGATCTCGTCTCGCGTTCGGCCCTGGTCCAGGCCATGGTACGGAGCGAAAGGGCATGGGAGGCTATCACCTCCTTCTGCGAAGCAGTAATGCTCGCGAAGGAGGAGGTGGAAAGCGTGAGGGAGAGGCTGATGAAATTCGCGCCCTCACGCCCCTAGCCGCCGCAGGAGACGCCCTGGGCGTCGGGAATCGCAGGCCGATTCCCGGTCACCGTAGGCGCGGGCTTGCGGACGGTGAGCAATGGGTAGTTCGCCATCCGATAAAGACCAGCCCCGGGTTGACGGTGCGTTGTGTTCCACGCGCGCATTGAAGAGATGTCAGCACATCTGACGGGGTCCGCTAAGGCTGATGCCTGCCAGGGTCGCGGGAAAATCTGAAAGGGATACCGTGGCCCCTAGCAACGTCTGTACGTTGAAACCCACCCGTGTTCCTTCAGTTGCCTGTGCAACTGAAGGAACACGGGTGTGTTTTAGTTAGTAAGAGTCTGACACGCCCTCCCGCTCCGCCCAGAGAGGGAGAAGTTATTTGATGATTTCGCAAAAAAAAAAAAAAAATGGTTCAGAACCCTTCCTGTGCGAGTCCCGACTCGCACTTGGCCGGTTTTTTAATCATCGCGTGTCTAAGCTGAGATCATTGTAAATCGTTGCCTTTGAACCTACTTATATTGATTAATTAAGGTCTTACAGCGGATGTGGCAAGTTGCTAGGCGTTGATGAATGGCCTTAGGCGTTATAATACACGATCATTGGGTTGAAGCAAATAGCGTCATGTCGTCCATTCTTTAAGAAATATAAAATACTAACTCTACCATGTATTTATACGTGTGGCGTAAATAATGGATAACCTTGAAACTGTCGATTGGCCAGATTATCAAATCAAATTATTTATTTGCTTAATACAGGTAGGTATAAATAGGTGTTACAAATAACTATAATGTACTCCGTATCAATCTACCAAGGTGTGCAAATATTTATATTAAAGGTAATTAATGTAATTAAATAATTATTAAAATAACATTACAAAATTATTATACTTAAAATTGAAATTTTCAGATGTATCATAAGTTCATAACACAACAATCAAATAAATTAAATTAAAGTATTGGTTCAGATCAAAATAAAATTATACAGAAGTCTAATTAAATTATTATGGCATGTCACACTATTTATACTGCCATTATTATTCAGTGTCAATAAATTACTCTTACTCTATGTATCTATCTATATTTTTATCTTGACATTATAGTAACATGTATTCACAAGGAATTTGTGCAGCTTCGGCTTGAACTGATGAACAGGTAACTTTTTGAAATCATCAGGCAACTTGTTGTGAATCAATGATGCCATACAAAGAATACTTTTATTGATCAATGCTGTTCTCCCATAAGGTATATCAATTTCTAGTCTTTTTTTTGTCACGTAATTGTCTATAGTAGCTTTTAAAAGCAGTCTTATAATAATTACGAGTAGAATTTAATTTGACAAAAACATTTAGTTCATTTAAGTATATCATTTATTTATTTATTTACTATTACCACTTACATTTGTTTTTACAGGTCGAAACCCAATACAACAATGTAGTCACAATTTCCATGTTGTCACCAATAAACCGATTAAACACCACTAACCCGAATGACATAGCAAATGTATTTAATAACTATTTTACGAGTATAGATGACATTGAAAATAATATTACAGACGACATTGAATTAAACAGTAAGCTAGGTAATTTGACATCAAAATCAATGTTTATGCAGCCTGTTCTGGAATCCGACATTATTTTAGCTAATAAGAGGCTGAAAAATACAAGTACTGTAGGGTTTGACGGTATATCCACAACAGTTATTAAACTTGTGATTCAGTTCATAGCGCTTGTGCTAGCACACATTGTTAACATTAGTGTTACCGATGGCACGTATCCAGAAAACTTGAAAAAAGTTATAATAAAACCGCTTCACAAAAAGGAAGATAAAACAGATATAAAAAATTACCGACCCATAGCAAAATACCAGTTTTTTCCAAAATCTTCGAAAAAGTTATATACTCAAACTCATCTCAAACTCAAAGCATTTATTTCAATTAAACCATTTACAGGCACTTTTGAATTGTCAAGGGTTCGGTCAGTCAAAAATATGAAGCTAGTTCGTAATAAAAAGAAAAAAATAAAGAATCATTCAAAAACTGAAAATAAGCCATGGCAGCTAAGAGATGACCAGTCCCCACTGACGGCGCCCGTTCACGAACATGACGCATGGATCAGCACCATTCAGCTCAGCCATTTTGAAGGGAGCTAAATGATCCAACACACGCGCCACCATCAGCGAGACATTTGAGTGAGCATGAAATACTCACAGCCGCCAGGGCACATTCAAGTCAATGAAATACCACATATTACCCGGTAAATGGTAGCTCTTTAGTACATAGTACTCACAATTGTGCTATGCAATTATATAATACAAAAAAATTGAGTTTATACAATACAAAGATGATCTTACAATCTTCAGCAGCTTCAAGAGTATTTTCAAAATGTTAATCAATTAGTTGTGGTTGTGGAGCAGGACCAGCAATGAGCCAAGCATTTTTATCAGTGATGTAATCCCCCAACTTATAATATGCCTGCCTACATAGTGTGCGTTTTATACAAGATTTGAATTTCGTCTCATTCAGTTGAAGTATGTGGGGAGGAATTTTATTGTAACATTTTAAACAGTACCCCATGAAAGATGAGTCTACCTTAGTCAGTCTGAAACCTGGTTGTACTAATAGGTCCCTATTTCTTGTACTATAATTATGTATATCACCTCTTTTACTTATTGTTTTCACAGATATATTGACAAGGTACCGTCATGATGTTAATATCCTTAAACAGTTCCCTAAGAGAGTCGCGCCTGCGGAGATAATAAATGGCTCTGATCGCTCTTTTCTGCAGAATAAAAATAGACTCGATGTCTGCAGCCCGTCCCCAAAGTAAAATACCGTAAGACATGATACTATGAAAATAACTGAAATAGACTAGCCTCGCGGTATCTACATCAGTAAATTGACGGATTTTTCTGACAGCATAATATGCTGCTGAACTTAGCCGTCCTGCAAGAGATGTTAAATGAGAACCCCATTGTAGCCTTGAGTCGAGCGTGATCCACAGGAAAACACTCTTGATTCAATACTATCTCACAATTACTAATTTTGACATTTGGTAAAGATTATATGCACTTAGTTTTTTATCCATTTAATACTAAATTATTAGCAGTGAACCAATTTTGGACCTGCAGTAGGGCGTTATTTACGTCGTCAAAATTTGTAGCACGTCTATCTACCTTAAAAATTAAGGAAGTACCGTGAGCAAATAACACCATTTGTGGTTGATTTTTTTTATAAATGGAGTAGATAATTAATATACACTAAAAAGAGGAATGGACCCAATATCGAGCCTTGTGGCACACCCATTTTTACTTTTAAACCTAGAGATTTTACTAAATTTAGTGCAAGTTTTCCAAGTCCGTAATGCTCAAGTTTCAAAAGTAAGGTTTCGTGATCGACGCAATCAAACGCCTTAGACAGGTCACAAAAAATCCTATTGCGTCTTGAGCCTCTTCCCACGTGTTAAAAATGTGCCTTAATAAGGTAACACAAATGTGTCTTAACAGGTATACAATTCAATATACCAATATCTTAGCAAATTTAACATTTTATGCAAAGAACAAAATGGTTTCCGAAAAAATAAAACAATTAACATGGCTATTTTTGATCTTAAGGTAGTGTTATGTCTGCAGTGGACAAAAATAAGCTATGTATACGGAAATGACTAAAGCATTTGATTACGTGGATCACAAAATTCTATTAAATAAATTACATAGTGGCATCAGAGGGAACATTTTAAAACTATTAGAATCATATCTAAGTAACAGAGTGCAATGTACTGAAATCACAAGAGTGTGCGCAAGAACCAAAACGGAACGATAGAAAAACACGAACTAAATGAAAAACAAATACCCAACTCTTAAGAATGCAACATATGCGAAATAGGGGAAGTTCTATTAAACTTGAGGGCGTGTCAGACTCTTACGGACTAAAACCCACCCATGTTCCTTCAGTTGCCTGTACGTTGCCAGGGGCCCAGGTACCCCTTCAGTTGTGCTGACATCTCTTTGGAACACAATGCGCCGTCGATCCGGGTCTGGTCCTTACCGGACGGCGAGCTACCCAATGCTCACATTGCTCACCGTCCGCAAGCCCGCGCCTACGGTGGCCGGGAATCCTCCTGCGATTCCCAACGCCCTGGGCGTCTCCTGTGGCAGCTAGGGGTGTGAGGGTGCGAACTCTGCCTCTCCCTCACGCGTTCCGCCTTATCCTTTGCGAGCATTACTGCTTTTCAGAAGGAGGTGACGGCCTCCTATGCCCTCTCGCCCCGTTCCATGGCCTGGGCCAGGGCCGGACGCGAGAAATCCCCGCCACCAATCGCCTCCACGAGGACACGGCGATGCTCTGCCCAAGCCGAGCAGGCCTCCACCGTATGCTTCACCGTGTCCTCCGGGCGATCCAAGCAGTGATATTTTCTGTACCTTAATGATTACATAGCTACCACATTTATTTTTACTCCAATCACTGCATCTCCACAATACTGCGCCGTTTTTGTAAGATTTTTTTTGTGGTATTTATAGCCATCGTGTAATATCACTTCGCCTCTTCTTTGTATAATTTTAAACTCTTCAGACATAAAGTTTAGTCTATAATTAAATTAAATTTATTAATCATTCAATGTTGAAATCATCATCTATCGCTAAATGTCAGTCAATGTCAGTGTTATCCTTATATTAGCCAGTGTTACATTGTAATAAGGTTCTTTAAACATTAGGGGATTCAAAAGGAAATTAGAGTTTTATATGATCTTCTAGGGCATCGTAGTGGACCATTGAGTGCGTGTAGTCCCCTGGGGGACTGGGCTAGGAGATTTTTTTTTTGCGGTTGTTTTCGGCTGTTATTTGTGGATCTTAAATAAACAAAGACAGAAAAAATAAGAGTTTCTCATCACTCCCATCTCCTATATATATATAATATAAATGTATAGATACTAATTTAAAACATTTAAACGTTGGAAAATTCGGTAAAAAACGGAAAGTGTTTTTTTTTCTATATAAGGCAAGAAGAACAAGACAACGTCTCTCGCATCAACTGTAAATAGGTATAGATAGTGCAATCCACTGAGACGCGCCCCACTCCGCTCCGCTCCATACTAAAGTACAGCTTACAGTACAGTAATCGCAGAGTGGGGCGCGTCTCAGTGGATTGCACTATCTGTAAATGATATACAATGTGGAAACGACCATACGACAATAAATGAAAAATACTCTGCCTAACCTTCCGATGATTACACTCGTGATGTTTATGTTATGAAAACATGTGCATACGATTATTTTGAAAGAAAAGAAAAATTTGTATTTGTCACAGAAACACGAGCATACAAAAAGACAAGAGTAGGTAAGCAGAAAACAAAATAGATCAATAATATAAATATTAATATAAACATAACAGAAATAGTCGGCAGCTGCACGTCGTGACTGTGACAAGAAGGGATCCACTCAGCACGTTTTTATACGATAAATACTGTACTTTAGTTCGGAGCAGAGCCTCACCTCACACTTTAGGTCCAGTTGTAATCCAGCGTCAGGCACTAGTTGTCTGGCATTCTTGCTGAACTGGGCTTATTTGGCGTAGCCGCGAGGCACACATTCCTGCTAGTATCATGCAACGCAGTTTTACACTTTTTATTTTGTATTCTTTCCTTTTATTTTCTTTTTTCGTTTTACTTGTGTGCCTTTTAGTCTGTGCTAAATAAATATATTTTCTGTGAATTTTCGTATGCAGACAAGGAACTTCATTAGATATATACGCAGTATAATAGTATTACTTGTTAAATATTAGGAATATCGTATAATTTTACAATGTTTGTAAATATGTGAGCACTATGCATCTATCACATAATTAATTTATGTCATTACTTCATTTTTTATTATTTTTACCTATCGTGCGTGGTATAGTACGTAATCTTATTCTAGGTGCATCGTCTTCACATATAATTATATAATTAGTGTATACAAGATAAATTGTGAAAACATTTTAAAAGAGTAACGGTGGAGTTTCTTGCCCATTCTTCTCCATACGAAAACTACCTTTTGGAAGGGGCGACTAGAATCAATAATTATTATTTTTTTGTCAATTTTAGTTTATTGACGTCTCCACAGCGTATAGTAATAATTATCTTTTATTATTATACACTGTGAACATCGTCGTCGTTTAATCTTTCCGACCCAGATGACCCCATCACACTCCTCCAGGAGAGCAGTAGGCCACCGGTGCACACATACCACCACCCTCGCCGCCGAGGTCCTCCGCGACCGACCGCGCGACCCTTGCTTGATGAAGCGCCAGCCCGCCTGAGCCTGTAGCTTGAAATTCCCCGTCTAATAATAAAGATTTGTCTTTGATCTAGCCTGTTCCATCTTGCTGTCCTCCCCCAGCGACGCCCTAAGCCGAGGTTCGTAGCCCACAGGGGGTGCCCATAGCGAGCGCTAACGTAGATTTAATTAGAATAGTTTATGCCCCTGGCTGGAGGCTTTGAGTGTAGAAGCTTAAGGTAGCCACAGGAAAGTCCGGTTATGCAGCTACGACCTTAGTGGCCACCCGCGAGATACCCTAGATTTAAAAAAAATCGTCGTCATTATTAATACGAAAAAATGCCAAAACAAAAATACTAATATTTTCTCTTCGTAATATTAGTGTAGAACTGTACACTCGCGGTCAAGTAATACGGGTCGATGACGAAAATCCCTGTAACCTGCAAATTCATAATGGTACATGCATGAAACTAACTTTATATTACAGAGAATTTGAATAACATAACATCACGCCTTGTTTCCCCGGAGGGTTGGGCAGAGGTGTACCTGTAGGTACACCCACATTTCGCCAGTTATGTTTAAGTCCCATGTAATAGGGGGCGAGCCTATTGCCATCAACCGGGCACAAATCCAGACTCCGGGCTGCTACTGACAAATTCCAGATAGAAAAACCCAATAACACTTTACCCGTCCCGGGAATCAAACAATAAAAAATAATAAAAATAAAAATAAATTGTATGACATCGAAAAACCTTAACCCAACATAATTTAAAAAAAAATTAAAATATTAAATACTTTAATATTAATTACTTGTTTTACTTTTGCTTGTTTTGTCAGTTTTGTTTTCAATCTGTCAAATCAAAATGATAAAAGGCGGCATTATTGTCTTTCACCATCATTATTGAGTTACTATAATATCGCTAACACCAGGAGAATGTACACGTATCGTCACTATGTTAGAAGAAGGCAGAAGGCAGCGAAGTACAGCAAGAACAATAAGCGTGTCACTTTCTACAGTGCAGCGAGTCGTCCAACGTTTCCGAGAAACTGGGCAGAACATAAGAAGACCAGGATCCGGCAGACCGCGATGTACTACGGCTCGAGAGGATCGATTCATTGTTACGACCATGCTCCGAAATCGGCACCTCACGGGAGTTGAAGTAACAAATCAACTTCGGGAGACCCGTAGAGACGACGTAAGCGAGCGTACTGTAAGGCGGCGGCTCCTTGAAGCTAATTTGACCCCACATAGACATAGACAAATGGTCCAATACTTGAAAGGGAACATCGGGTAGCAAGATTACGTTACGCCCGCGAACGCACAATGGGGATACGAAGAATGAGCAAGAGTTATGTTTTCTGACGAATCCAGATTTATGCTGTAGCACACGATGGGTGGCGAAGAATCTACTGACGGCTAGGGGAACTTTTAATTCCAGCTTATTTTGAGGAAAAAGTGCCATTCGGCGGTGGATCTGGTAAGGCTCGTGCAGACTAGCGCGAAATCCCTCGGGATGCGACACCGGTAATTGTTCTATCGTATTTTTTTTATCAGTCTTGTCGCGCCGGTTTGCACGACGCTTTGTGTTTTGGGCTGGAATCTCTTCAAAGAGCTGCACGGAGTTAGCGCTGATAGAAAATGGTACGCTAACTAGTGCAAGATATGTGGAAGAAATTCTTAATGAGCATGTCTGCTGTTTAATTAATATGGGTGAAAATTCAATATTCATGTGGCCTGGCGTTGTCAACGCCAGGCCACATATAGATCAAAAGGTAAATGAGTATTTTCAGGACATTGGACATTTTCATCAATCGCGTGGACTGGCCCACGAGAAGCCCGGACCTGAGGCCGTATTATGACGTATTGATGCCACCATTATTCCAGTGTGAGTGAGAGACGGAGCTATACAAAGCCGATAGCACCATCCTTTTTTCGCAGTGGAATAATAATGGCATTCATAATTCATAATAAGGTCCCTGAATCCAATTGAACACGCTTGGGGCGAGCTTGGGAGGTGTGTAAGAAATCGAAACCCCGCCCCAGCTAGACTTCGAGACCTGAAACATGCGTTAGTGAAAGAATAGACCAATATTCCGCAACATCGCGTATGAAACTTAATAAACAGCATGCCCATTCCCCTGACAACTGTGAGAAGAGCCCGTGGAGGCAATACAAAGTATTAATTTTGTTTTAAAGTTCGTTTTTGTTGTATGTGAGGTGTCAACCATTATTTTTTCAACGTAAAAGTGTTTGATATCTTGTATAATTTTGACAATTATAGTAATAATGTTTCCAACATTTGGTGTTTTTTTTATTAACTGATAAATTATCTACAATATACAGTTTCATTCATGCCGCTAGCTCTATTATTTTAATTTTCTTTGTCTGCGAGTCTAGATGTAGATTTACAGAAGAAAAAAAAAATCGCGAACTTATTTCGAACCGCTCCCGCCACAATCCGCTCGTCCAATGAGGGTGCAGCTTCTAGCTAGAATGTTCTAGAAGCCGTGTGAAAAACAGATGACGGGCACTTTTTTAACAAGAAGCGAATGACATCCGTCAGTTGGGCAGCGCACCAAGATATAATTTACGAAACCATTTTTTCTTCTCAACTCAAAGCATTTATTTCAATTAAACCATTTACAGGCACTTTTGAACTGTCAAGAAGTCGGTCAGTCAGAAATATGAAGCTAGTGGCCCATTCCAAAGCGTAGTAGCTACCTATGGAGAAGAACGGGCAAGAAACTCCGCCCCGAAATCCAAATTGTTTTCATCTATATTGTGATGTGTGTATGTATGTTTAAAATATTATATCATGATATATGTACGTTGAAAACTTTTCTTAAATACTTAAGTTATTGGAGTTGTACCGCTTTTTTTTTATAGATATTTAAAATAAATTTTTTGGAAAAAAAAAAGAATATTTTTTTGGACTCGCACATGACATACAAACAGTAAAAAAGGAGCATTTAAAAGAAAAGAAAAACAATCTGTAAGGAACCTCAAAACTTATGTTAATTCCGATTTCCGACAAAACAACAGTTTTTTTCCGCATTAACAATAACATCACAATCTACGTCGTTAAAATATTATATTGACAAGAAACTATGGATAACCCATCTATAAATTAATTAATCGAACCCATCGAAGTATAAAAAATATGTAACCATATAAAAACACGACACAATGGATACATGATGTTGTTCAGAAAGGTCAGGTGCGCGTGCGTAGTACTCCCACGCAACCAGCGTGCCACGATCAATCACAATCAGTTTTATTTTGACAGTTCAACAACATTCATTGCGTTATTTACGTTGCTGAGCAGATTTTTCGAACACATGAAGCAATGGATTAGCAATATCCTTCAAAATGATTCGGACTATGATTAAAGATGTATGAACGTAAACGAAGCAAAAGGAGTATGTATGGATCGTAGCAGGTGGTGTATAGTTTCTGTTGACCCCCATCGGAAGAAGGCGTGAGTTTATATAATTAAACTAATATTTTATACAGAAAAGATTAGATTTTTTTGTGTGTTTGTATATTTGTATGTTTGTTTGTTTGTTTATAATGGATAAACTCAAAAAATACTGAACCGATTTAAACAATTCTTTCTTCTATAAAAAGCTACATTATCAGCGAGTAACATGGGCGTATTTAATTTTTCAAAAAAAAATAGATATCCCTGCGAAAATTTCAATAATGGTATCAAAAATGGGCACGCCACTATTGCGGCGATAAGTCCCCTCTTTGAGGAGTGGCTAGAGAGGCGCCATGGCGTCCTCACCTTCCACCTGACGCAGGTTCTCACCGGACACGGTTGTTTCGGGAGGTTCCTGTTTCGTATCAGGCGGGAGGAAACGCCAGGGTGTTATCACTGCATGGATCGCCCGGAGGACACGGTGGAGTATACGATGGAGGTCTGCCCGGCTTGAGCAGAGCACCGCCGTGTCCTCGTGGAGGCGATCGGTGGCGGGGATCACTCGCATCCGGCCCTGGTCCAGGTCATGGTACGGTGCGAGAGGGCATGGGAGGCCGTCACCACCACCGTAGGCGCAGGCTTGCGGACGGTGAGCAATGGGTAGCTCGCCGTCCGATAAGGACCAGGCTCAGGTCGACGGCGCGTTGTGTTCCACGCGCGCCTTAAAGAGATGTCAGCAAGTGAAGGGGTCCGATGGGACCGATGCCGATGCCTGCCGGAGTCGCGGGAAAGTCCGAAAGGGATACCGAACTTAAGGAACACGGGTGGGTTTTAGTCAGTAAGAGTCGCCCTCCCGCTCCGCCCAGAGCGGGAGAAGTCATTTGATGATTTCGAAAACGGTCGCTAGCACAAAGTGTCGAAGCGACAAGGGGGCAACATCACGGCTATCAGGACAATCCCGGAAGTACGGTCAAGATCCCTACCAGCATCTTACTGGAATACTTCCTTTACATTTGCTCTTGCAAATCTCAAAGAGGTGGCAGCTCTATTCCTCGTCAGTGTTTACTCCAGCCGGCCAATAAAGGCAAGCCAGAGATGAGGAACAAGATTTCTCCCGGGAGATAAGGTATGTGAGGTCGCTCCTGCCCAACAGCGGGTTTCTGTATCTCTCTTGGTCTGGCTCCTAATCCCAGACCTGTTCCGGCAAAAAAACTCTACTGGCACAGACCTGGAGTTGACGTCACAGACTCTACTGGCACAGACCTGGAGGTGACGTTGACGTCGTGGTGGTC
Source organism: Xanthia togata (assembly GCA_963853775.1). Lineage (NCBI taxonomy): Eukaryota > Metazoa > Arthropoda > Insecta > Lepidoptera > Noctuidae > Xanthia > Xanthia togata. The sequence goes on along the minus strand of OY970817.1, from coordinate 2,370,941 downwards.
CACGACGTCAACGTAGAGATACGGCGCGTAAGCACCAGCTTACGCGCTCTGAACTCCAGGTCTGTGCCAGTAGAGTTTTTTTGCCGGAACAGGTCTGGGATTAGGAGCCAGACCAAGAGAGATACAGAAACCCGCTGTTGGGCAGGAGCGACCTCACATACCTTATCTCCCGGGAGAAACCTCGGCGGTGGGGGGATTAAAATTATTATTATTAGGGGAATCTAAGGCTACAGGTTCAGCGGCGCGGGCTGGCTCGGGGGGTGAGCTTTGTGTTATTAACTTAACTTACAACTCGGTAAATAGCATTCCGGGCATAGTTACAGAAAAAAAAAATCTTACAGGAAAATCCCAATTACGGACGTCGAACCCGGAACCTCATGTACAGCAACGGCACTTGCGGCCAAAGAAACGTAACCTTTCCTTAAAATTAAAGACTCCCGCAGACTAGTGCGACGCGAATCTGGTTGAACAATTTTCATTAAAACTTCACGGATTTTTTTCCACCGGTGTCGCATCGCGCCTTTCTGCGTGAGCGTTAATCCGTAACAATTAGAAAAATTAAAGCGGTCAACTGCGCTTAAGACTCCTACATGAAGGGTTCCGTATCACGGTACAATTTTTAACACAAGAGGGGGCAGAAAACGTCGAAAAAAAATCACGTCTCTTGTGTGGGGATGGGGATCCCGAATTTTTAACTTTAATATTTGTTGTTATAGCTGCCATAGCAGTACACACTCTGTGACAATTCCAAGTGTGTACCTATTACGGTTCAAAAGATACAGCCCTGTGTGACAGACGGATGGACAGACGGACAGCGGTGCCTAAGTAGGTCCCGTTGGGACTCTTCGGGCACGCAAAATTATACATTCCAACGGGTAAACATATTGATTACGTCATATTATTCGCGTGTTAACTTTTACATAACATCACGTCATCTTGAAGTGTAACCATAGTAGGTACATCCACATTTCGCCAGTTATGTTTAAGTCCCATGTAATAGGGGGCGAGCCTATTGCCATCAACCGGGCACAAATCCTGACTCCGTACTGCTACTGAGAAATTCCTAATGGAAAACCCAATATCACTTTGCTTGACCTGGGAATCGAACCCAGGACCTCATGCTCAGCAGTAGTGCTTGCGACCACTAGACCAACGAAGCAGTGCACTATTTATAATTTTCGAAGAGTGGGGGAAGACGTAATAAACGATGGATGGATTGTGTGAAAGGTGATATGGCTAGAAAGGGGGTGACTGCTTAATCAGCCTGTAATGTTGTCAATGACGGCACGGTTGGCGCAGTGGTTAAGCAATTGACTGCTGTAATGCGTGTCGCAGGTTCGATTCCCGCACGGAACAAATATTTGTATGACCTACAATTAGTAGTTGTGCCGGGTCTGGCTGTTTGTGTGTGTGAGTTTAAATGTTTGTAAACGCACCCACGATACAGGAGAAATTCCTAGTGTCGGGCATCGTTTTTTTAAAGAAAAAAAACAAACAAAAAAGTTAATAACAATTGAAGGGGGTGAAATGTCTTGGTACCTTCAGAATTCGAATGCGGCAGTTTCTTATCGATTCGCAGATAAAACTGGGCTTGACTGTTTCGAAAACTTCCATAATATAACTGGCTGTCGTGTTCTTCCCGAGTCATTCTTCTTTTTTGGTGCAACTCGTGGTCACAATATCTGTGAACAAAGGGAATAGTAATAATTTAATGATTTGTGGATCTATTGTTAGTTAATGGTTATAATACATATGCTTATTTACCTATAATTATTTATTGCAAATACATTTTAATCCATTCTATTCGATTATTTTGTTCACACCTATTATCATAATAAGATTAATCATTTATACAATGTACATTTATCTATTTAAATATTCAAGTAATCAAATACACAATAATCATCGAACAGGCACGTTTCCAAATGCTAAACTTTACTGTAGAATACAATATTTAAATTGCGGGTATTTATTACATTTCACTCCGCACATTCCACTTTTCCACAACACCAATAACTCGCTTATAGTCTCATATACTCGACGTCCGTATGTCACTGCAGGGATTCTGCAGAATATCAGTGTCTGGTTTATTTGCCTTGCACATGCTGAGCTGGACTCCCATTTGGTGCAACCTTGAGACGCACACCGCACTTTTTATGTTCGTGGATCCATGACTTGTAAAGTGTGTCATAGCCAATAGTGTCATCACAATGTCTTGTTTTCTTCCTTTTATATTTGTTAATACATTGGCACCTTGCAGCTATTTCCTAATAGCTAATTAGTAATTATTTATCCGTGCTTTTGTATGTTGTGCTGTTTTTTGCGTGCACTAAATAAACGATTTATCTATCTATCTATCTATCTAAGCAACGTGTTTTTTTCAGCGTTTTATGGTAAATATTGTGCGGTGATACGGAACCCTTCGTCTGCGAGTCCGACTCGCACATGGCCGGTTTTTTTATAAATTTACGTCAGCAAAGATGGTACCAAAACAACAGCCCAAAATTGAACAACAACAAATATTTAAAGCGAAACCGTCACTTATTTACTCGCTAATATAATTTTTTATAACATTGATTTTTCATTCTGTGATTACCTACTTGAACTCACACACTGACTTATTAGTATTACTTGTGAAAATGTTGGGAATATCGTATAATGTTACAATGTTTGTAAATATGTGAGTACTATGCATCTATCACATAATTAATTTATCAGTCATTATTTTTACCTATCGTGGTAAAGTAATCTTATTCTAGGTGCATCGTCTGTTAGAACTATTCTAAACGCAACCTTTTTTGTGATATCTGTCGTTTGATCCTGACAGATGCCCCTTCCGTCCGTTCAAGACTTTGTACGAATGTTTATTTGCTTTCAATAATAAATCCCATAGTAATCTCTATAAACCTTTCTTTTTCTGTCTAAATATCCAACATGGTAGCAGAGCATGGTTTATAACATTCGAAAACGCTCGTATTTTAAGCAGATTGACGAAGAAAATCGGTAACTATAGAGTATTATCACGCCGTCGGCAAACATTGGAAAATGGCTTCTTCATCACAATATATGAATTCCATTGAGAAACTCAAGGGGTCAGAAAATTATTCAACTTGGAAGTTCTCGATGCGAATGCTATTAATCCATGAAGAACTATGGGAATTTGTTGAGAATGACGTGAAAGATGATAAACAAAAGAAGGCGGAAAAGGCGTTGGCACGAATTGCCCTATCAGTTCAACCAGCAGTAATTCCATACATTCGCTCGGCAAAAACTGCTTACGAAGCATGGAATAACCTGAAGAAGGCGTACGAAGGTCGCGGATTGTGTAGAAGACTAGGTCTTCTCAGAAGTTTGTTTGGCACAAAACTATGTGATAGCAGCTCGATGGAGGATTACCTCAACAAAATTAAGGAAGCCTCACATCAGTTGAGTGAAATTGAGTCACCTCTAGATGATGAATTCGTAGCTGTTATAATGTTGAGTGGTCTAACTGAAGACTTTGATCCGCTGATTATGGCCATTGAAAATGCTGGTACAAAATTATGTACTGAACTTGTCTCGGTCAAACTATTGGAAGAGACACGGAGACGAGAGGACAAGCAGGATAGTATAACCGCACTGATCACTCGGAAGCAACCAAGATGCTTCAAGTGCAAGCGTATTGGCCATTTCTTGAAGAATTGTCCTGATAAACAAACTACAGGACAACCTGCAACAGAAAAAGACACACAGAGTCACAGCCATGGTCGAGACAGGAACAAGCCGAGAACTAAGCCAAAGGACAAGGCTCTTGTAGCTGCTCTTTCTGTCAAGGTGAATAGTGATGTGTGGTATATAGACTCCGGAGCCACAAACCATATGTGCAATAATGAAAAACTAATGGTAAATAACAGTTCTAATAAAACTGTTGAAGTGAGTATTGCAAATGGAGAAAAATTATTGACTGCTGGAATAGGACAAGTGAAAGTTCATTTAAAAAAAGGTGTAAAGACAATAAGTGATGCATATTACGTACCTAATTTAAGAACAAATTTATTGTCAGTCAGTACAATGACCAAAAAGGGTTATATAGTTACTTTTGATAGTAGTTCATGTACTGTTTATGACGGTTCTGATGTTTTAGCTACTGGTACTCAAGTCAATGGTGTGTATCAACTCGACACTGTGTCAGACAATAGCTGTGCTGAGGATAACGAAAATACGTCAGTGGCAGCAGCAGCGATAGCGGGCTCGACATCCCAAGATACGTGGCACAGACGTCTAGGACATCTCAACTCAAGGAGTATGAAGCTTCTAAAGTCAGGTATGGCAACTGGTATTAATTATAGTGCGTCTGAATATAAACAATGTCGAACATGCATTGAAGGAAAGCAATCTAGATTACCTTTCCCCAAGAAATCGTATACTAGAGCTACAGATGTGTTGGGTTTAGTGCATACAGACCTATGTGGCCCTATTCAAACTCCATCTCTAAGTGGTGCTAAGTATGTGTTAAGTTTCATTGATGACTATACAAGAAAACATTTTGCTTATTTTCTGAAAACCAAAGATGAGACCTTTAAGTTTTTTCAGCAATTTAAGATTTTTGTAGAAAATGAAACTGGAAACAAGTTAAAAATACTTAGAAGTGATAGAGGAGGAGAATATATGAGTTCAAAATTTCAGGATTTCCTCAAGTCTAATGGAATTAAACATCAGAAAACTATACCTGATTCTCCACAGCAAAATGGTGTTGCTGAACGCTCTAACAGAACTATCATGGAAAAAGTCAGGTGTATGCTGCGAGATGCTGGACTCGGTATGGAATTCTGGGCTGAAGCAGTAAATACTGCAGTCTATCTGAAAAACCGGAGTCCAACTAAGGCAGTTCCTGGCACAACTCCAGGAGAAAAATGGAGTGGAACAAAGGTAAAACTTGACCATTTAAGAATTTTTGGTTGTATTGCTTATGTCATGGTGAAAAATAGAAAGAAACTTGATCTTAAGAGTAAACCATACATATTTGTGGGATATAATGAAGAATCTAAAGGATATAGACTCATTAATCCGGATAATCCTAGGAATTGTGTCAATTCTCGTGATGTTGTTTTTATAGAAAATAAATGTTATAAGAAAGAAATGTCACATGATGAAAAAGGTAATCAACAGCTGCTTGTTGATCTTAGTTTGAATCCAAATGTAATTCAACCATCGGAATCGCCCATTGTGAGTTCTGACATATCTGATGACATAAGAATATCACAGAATACTGAACAAAGAATAAGCACAATCACACTAGAAGATTCCGACAGTGAAAGAACAAGTGATGAATCAGATGATCGCTTGGATCCAACTTACCTTCCAGGAGAAGATTCTGAGACAGAGTCTCCAGAAGACTGCAGCTATGATGATGCTTCTGACTCTCATCTCATGACCAACTTCGTGACTATAATGGAATACAATGATCCTGATGAACCTCAAACTGTGGCCGAGGCATTAAATGGACCAGAATCAGATAGTTGGCGTAAGGCGATGAGTGATGAGTATAATTCTTTTATTAAAAATAAAGTTTGGACTCTGACAGTACCAGAAAATCATCATAAACCTGTGTCGTGCAAGTGGATATTTAAGAAAAAATATGGAGCAAATGGTGAGTTGTTGAAATACAAAGCTCGTTTAGTAGCCAGGGGCTATACCCAAAAATATGGTGTTGATTATCTAGAAACGTTTTCCCCTGTCGTGAGATACTCCACACTAAGATTACTGATCGCTTTAGCAGCAGAATATGACATGAGTATTGAGCACTTGGATGTTAAAACGGCATTTCTAAATGCAGACTTGGAAGAGACGGTTTTCATGCAGCAACCACAGGGTTTTGAAGTTAAGGGGAGTGAGAATATGGTATGCAAGCTCAACAAAGCTGTTTATGGCCTTAAACAGGCATCAAAATCTTGGTACGATAGAATTAACAAGGTATTATGCGATAAGTTGAACTTCTGTCGTTTAACTTCTGAACCATGTGTTTACTATAGGTCTGAAAATCAATCGATGATACTCATAGCGCTTTATGTCGATGATTTGATCATATTTTGTTCTCCAACATTCAAAGTCAAAGTCAAAGTCAAATAATTTATTTCATTTTGGCACAAAAAAGGCACTTATGAACGTCAACATTTACAGAAAAAAAAATATAATAATTGATTCTAGTCGCCCATTCCAAAAGGTCGTTTTCGTATGGAGAAGAATGGGCAAGAAACTCCACCGTTACTCTTTTAAAATATTTTCACAATATTCTGTATACATTAATTATATAATTATATGTGAAGACGATGCACCTAGAATAAGATTACTATACCACGATAGGTAAAAAGAATGAAAAATGAAGGAATGACATAAATTAATTATGTGATAGATGCATGGTGCTCACATATTTACAAACATTGTAAAATTATACGATATTCTTAACATTTTAACACGTACTACTAATAATAAGTCAGTGTGTGAGTTCAAGTAATCACAGAATATAAAATTAATGTTTAAAAAAATAATATTATACAATTAAATTGGCAACCAGTTTGATTTTGTCTAGATTCTAAATTGTCCTATGGAGCAGGACCAGCATGTTTCCAAGCATTTTTATCTTGGATATAATCCTCTAATTTGCAATATGCTTGTTTACAAAGTGTACTTTTTATATGAGTTTTAAATTTTCTTTCATTTAATTCTAATATATCACAAGGTATTCTGTTGTAACATTTAACACAGTACCCCATAAAAGATGTATTTACTTTAGATAGTCTGAAAAATGGTTGATCTATTTTATCTTTATTTCTAGTATTAAAATTATGTCTATCACTTATTTTATTAAAAAGATGTAGATTTTTTCTCACATACATAATATTTGAATAAATGAATTGGCAAGGTACCGTCATAATATTAATCTTTTTAAATAGTTCCCTGAGAGATTCGCGACGACGTAGATTATAAATGGCTCTGACAGCTCTTTTTTGTAAAACAAAGATGGATTCAATGTCAGCAGCCCGACCCCACAGTAAAATGCCATACGACATAATACTGTGGAAGTAGCTAAAATAGACCAAACGCGCGGTTTCTACATCTGTTAACTGTCTTACCTTTATAACAGCATAAGCGGCCGAGCTTAGCCGCCCCGCGAGAGATGTTATATGGGGTCCCCATTGTAATTTCTCGTCTAGCGTGATTCCAAGGAAAACTGTTTGATTAATAAATTCCAGTTTTTCTCCATTCAATACGATGTCACATTCGCTACTTCTAACATTTGGTAATTTAAATCTAATGCATTTGGTTTTTTTATTATTTAGTACCAAATTATTTACCGTAAACCAATCTTGGACCTGAACAATAGAGCTATTCACGTCGTCAAGATTTGGTGACCGTCGGTTTATTTTAAAGATCAATGATGTGTCATCTGCAAATAACACCATCTTTGGCTGATTTAGAAATATTTGGGGTAAATCATTAATATAAACTAAAAAGAGGAATGGACCCAATATCGAACCTTGAGGAACGCCCATTACCATTTCAGACCCTAATGAGTTTGTGCCGTTGACTTGAACTTTAACCTTTCTATCTTTCAGGTATGATCTTAACAAATCATGAGCTGTGTTCCTAATCCCATAGTGGTCCAGTTTCAGCAGAAGTGTCTCATGGTGTACGCAATCGAACGCCTTCGAGAGGTCGCAGAAGATTCCAATGGCATCTTGTGCTTCTTCCCAAGCGGTAATAAAAACCACCAGTCTTCTAATATTTGGTGGGAGCACTAGAACTGAAAAAAAGAATTCATAAATTATTCCCGTTCGTCCCGAGGGGGACGAAGTCTAGGGGACGAACGGGAATACACCCCGCCAACGCCTTGCGTTCCCGCTCAACATCGGCATCGTCCTTATTAATGTATACAAGATATTGTGAAAACATTTTAAAAGAGTAACGGTGGAGTTTCTTGCCCATTCTTCTCCATACGAAAACTACCTTTTGGAAAGGGTGATTAGAATCAATTCTGTTTTCTGTAAAATTTTACGTTCAAGTGCCTATTATGTGCCTAAATGAAATAAATTTAAAAAAGGCAGTTTACCGCCTTTTCTTATCATTTAGTTAGGTTATATTCTGAGTTATTTAATTATCAATAACAAGAGTTTGTTGTGATACATCAACAAGAAAAATTATTATAAATTTTTGTTTAGAGAAAACCCTTCACTAGAAAATATGGCAGTTGGACTGTTCACCAATCGATTAAAGTTTTATTTGCGGATGAAACTAAAATAAATTTGGTAAATTCCGACGGAAAACGTTATGTACGATGATCAAATTAACGATGCTTTGAATAACAAGTACACCAAACAGACAGTCAAGCATGCTGGTGGAAATGTTAAAATGTAGGGATGTTTTTCGGGATATGGGGTTGGTTCCAAGGGAAAGATTAATGGGCTACTGGATCAGTATCAGTACACAAGCATCTTAGAAATTAAAATTTGGATATTTCAACACGATAATGACCCAAACCATACAGCAAAAGAGTTTCTCAGAGAACAATTAGTGACAATGTTGGAGTGCTCTGCTAATAGTCTGGATTCAAATCCGACAGAGAATTTGTGGCACATCGTGAAGAAAACACTGTCGAATTAACTTATCACTAACGTCAACCAACTTTATTGAAGCATTTGTTGAAGTTTGGAGAGGTATTCCACTGGAAACAAGTGAAAATTTTATAGAATCAATGCCACGTCGTTTTAAAGGTGTAATCGACAACAGAGGCTACCAAGCTAAGGTATTCGATAATATCCATTTCACGATTTATCCTAATTATTAGAGTTTTGATTAAGTTACTCGTGTATTGATTTCTTGTGTTTTTAATAAGTTGTCCGACTGCCAGTGCTAAAGATATTGATAATGTTTTTCCAAGTTATATCTGTCGGAGCAAGAGCCCGTAGATATTTATTTATTTAAGACACTTACTTCTAACAATTGTTACAAGGTGGCGGTATTGAGGTTATTCCATCTGTCACTGTCGGGGATAATGTCATTTTGATAACAAAGTGTCATTGGTTGACAAGTGAGAGTGGGGTAGGGTGATGTCAGGCATTCTGTCAGAGAACGCTGCACGTGAGCAGATAACCTGACAACCTTCACCCATTTCCAATCGCGGGAATTCGTGATTATTTTGATTATAAAAGTTTGTAAAATCATTAAAGAAGATCAACACTATCCGTTCGTGGTATTATTTCCTGTTTTCTGAAGATGTACGAGGAGGAAGGCTTGCCTGAAGATGACGTTGCTGTGCCCTCTCCGTCATATTATTTTTTTATTAATTAACAGAATGGTAATTATCGTTTTGATCGGCCAATTTGGAAATCATTGGAAGCCATAGGATGTCCACTGCTGAATATAGGCCTATATTCAGCAGTGGACATCCTATGGCTGAAATGATAATGATGATGATGAATGTTCGCTTTTAAACTAGAGTTACGAGTGTACATTTTGATGTGGTAAATGAATCTTTTATCTCCAACTAATTTAAAAAGTAATACGCATTTATAACTTAAAAAGTAATTAACACTATCAAGAGACTCTATGTTTCAATATATGACCACCACTGTATATATGTATATTTGTATAATTTAGTAAGTACCAGTTGCTTTTGAAAAATATTTTTTAAGCCCGGCCAAGTGCGAGTCTGACTCGTGCATGAAGGGTTCCGTACCATTATCTATAACAACGGCAAAAAAATAATATCTGTTGTATGGGAGCCCCATTTAAATATTTATTTTATTCTGTTTTTATAGTATTTGTTGTTATAGCGGCAACAGAAATACATCATCTGTGAAAATTTCAACTGTCTAACTATCACGGTTCATGAGATACAGCCTGGTGACAGACGGACAGACATACGGACAGAGGAGTCTTAGTAATAGGGTCCCGTTTCACCCTTTGGGTACGAAATCCTAAAAAGAATAAAAAGTAAGGACTTGGGACTAAGAATATAACTAGGTTAGGAAAAGGTAAAAAGATTAAGGGCTGGCTTCGACAGTTTAAAAGTGCCTGTAAATTGTTTAATTGAAATTAATGCTTTGGGTTTGAGTTTGAATTTGAATATAAGGCTAAAAGCGTCTTGGTGTTATGGTCTCCGAACATCCGTTTGTCGTAAAAAGTACGTCGAAGGCATCGGTACAAAATGAATATTACTGTATTTAGGATGCAAGAGCGAGCGAAGCGAGGTCAGGACTTGGGGCACCCAGACTCGGACAGGTTAGGTTAGAAGGGAAAAAAAATAACCACCCAGAAGTAGGAGCCCCGCGAAGCTCCGCGGGGCTCCGTCGACTACGCCTTATTATTATTGCCGAATTTCGGACGACGACGTATATGTGAATTGCATCATTATGTTTTTGCAGTCGGGTTTTTTAGGTTTTATCTTAGTATAATAAAAAGTTGCATTATGATTGTTCATGGAATATTAGTAATAAGTAGGTACCTATCTACCTAAGTAAGTTGTTAACATAATAGAAAAATTACGACTGATCGATAACCAGTCTAAAGATGTCTGCTTTTTATAAAGAAATACGATCTTAAAATAACTTATAATGCGTAGTTCAATTAGGTAATTTAACTAAGCATTATAATTATTTTAAGATTGTATTTCTAACTAACTTAAAAACCGCAATTAAGTATAAATACTTACTTGCGGTTTTTAAGGTAGTTATTTTAGGTGATAAATAACTTCTCAAGTTATTGTAATTTAAATTTTACTGTTGTTTTTAACCGACTAAAGCTTCGTGCAGACTAGGACGACGCGTCGGCGCGACGCGACTCGTACAATACAATTTCTAAGAAAACTTCACGGTATAACAATAATCACCGTCGCGTCACCGCCGTGTGAACGAAGCTTTAATAAAAAGGAGGAGGATCTCAATTCGACGTTTTTTTTTTTTTTTGGGTGGGAAATTATCAAATAACTTAGCGGTTCAGGAGGGCGTGTCAGACTCTTACTGACACGGCTTCGGCGGTGCTCTGCCTAAGCCGGGCATACCTCCACCGTATGCTCCACCGTGTCCTCCGGGCGATCCACGCAGTGATGACACCCGGGCGTTTCCTCCCGCCTGATACGAAACTGTGTATTTTCCCTGATTACTCGAAAACGGCTGGACCGATTAGGAAAATTCTTTTTTTCTTTGAATATACTTCCTAGGTGGTCCCATTGTCATCAGGTCAGGATCTGATGATGGGATCCTGGAGAAATCGAGAGAGCTCTTCAAATATTATAGACAAACCTGTAGTGATTTGGGTATTTTTTATAGTAATTCGTGAATTTACTCTCAGAAAGCCACCATTTGATGCAGTGGAACTGATGATGAAGACCACAGATGGCCACCGGAACTACGCAATAATAATTTCCAGACGCGAAAAGAAAGACTTTCGCGGGTTTTTGGAAACACACCAATAAATTAAACCCCAAGCCTAGCACTCCGGTAAGTGTTGATGGTGTAAGCACGCCCGGGGGGATCGCAAACTTATTTAGGGAACATTTTAAATTACAACTACATATAAAATTAGATTTTAATGGTGTCTTTGCTGGGGCTGTTGTGTCGGAGGTGCCAGCTCGCATTACGGCTAAGCAGATAAGATTACTTATAAAAAATATGAGACGAGGCAAATTCGATTCGATTACTTTCGATTGCTAAGCTCAAATATCAGCAAGTTTTTAGACTATAATTTTGATCAGAGTTCTGCTGATTTTGAGAAAATTTTATTATATGGAGAAAAAAACGTTCCTGTTTAGCATATTTTATGAATAAACTTATCTACCAGTACCTGGTCTACTTATAACGTGGAGGTATCTCAGAAATCTTTCTAATCTGTACTAATACTGTTGCTACTGTTACTGTTGAATTTAATTTATTTTAAGTTTTTGAATGATTCCTTTTTTTATTTTTATTACGGACGCGTTTACGAACGTGCACGTCTCTCTAAGTATATTGTTCTCACATGCATAATTTCAAAATGAATGATGTAAGTAACCAATATTTTGTATCAAATTTTTTATTTAAAAGAGTGTCCGTGGAATTTCTTGCTCGTTCTTCTCCATAGGAACCTACGCTTTGGAATGGGCAACTAGCTTCATATTTCTGACTGACCGACCCCTTGACAATTCAAAAGTGACTGTAATTGGTTTAATTGAAATAAATGCTTTGAGTTTAAGTTTGCTCGCCACTTCGTCTGCGATCCAGGATAAAAAGCCTATGTCCTTCTCCAGGTCATGGTCTACCCATGTGCCAAATTTCATTCGAATCCGTTCAGCCGATTTATCGTGAAAGCGTAACAAACAAACTCATTTTCGCATTTATAATATTAGTTATTTTAAATGCGAAAATGAGATTTAGATTATAAAGAAGTATTTGTGAGTTTGTATGTAAGAGGTAATCTTCGGAACTACTGGTCCGGTTCCGAAAATTATCTCTATTTTATGTTGAAACAAGAAATTTCATGCGGATGAAGTTGAAGACAATTAGCTGCGATAAAAGAAAGCAGTACGCGATGCGGATCTGAAATGGTGGTGGGGCATATGGTTCACAACTTTTGTTATAAGAAATAAAGTATAAGTATATCGGAAGGGTCGTGAGTACGGGATGTCAATTGACAACAAAACGCAAGTGTGAACTTGGCGCGCTTCGACAGTGTCTAGCCTGACGTCCGTGCGAGTCGATGAGGGCGCTGCGGTGGCATGGCGCAGCTCCCTTGACCATCGGACATCGTACGCACAGAGCATATAAATAAGAGGCGGAACTTGGAACATTTTTTTTTTTGAGAATTTGTTACCGTCTTAGGCCAACCATAGGCCAACCACATAAAAAACATAGCTACCAACATGAAAATTCTAACAAACTTGACAACCATGTCTTTGAAGGGCAGAACTGCCATAAATAGGGATGTGCGACATATCGTATCAGTAAGCTTATCGATATCGATGAAATGCATTCTATGCAGATACTAATATCTGCATAGAATGCATTTGAAGCTCCAAAACTAATTTATTTAGAGACATCGGTAAAATAAAACAGATTAATATGATTTCAGTATTTATTAACTTATATAAATGAGCAAGCAAAATTGGTATCAGGCCAAAATGGGTTCGTTTTTTGTTTTTTTAGCTCCAACGTCACAATTCCTTTTAGCACACCTGACTCAAATTTTTCCAAGAGATTATATTCTTAGTGATGCCAGGCTGCATCTAGGTTTTTGCAATTGTTCCATCAACTGATTTTCCCTTGGTGTTACATCTGTAAAGATAATTAAATATAAGCAAAATGTTCGATGAGTTGTAAACATTTCTCTGTAAATAAAACGCAGGGATCTTTTGTATTTGAAATGAGCAATAGAGCACAATTAATTTTGTGAATTTCTTTCTCTGTCTATTTGTAACATCTTCACATGAGAAAAGATTAATGGTTTATAATGAAAAATTATAGATTTGTTGACCATCATTATTTTGTTAAGTATACCTATCTGGTACTTGTTGAAAGACCTACACTGTCCTCCCATACCTAATAACACTGTTATTTGAAAATATTGTAAAAGATAATTATTTTTAAAAGAGTAACCGTGGAGTTTCTTGCCGGCTCTTCTCCATAGGAAACGACCAATTGGAACCGTGCACCTAGCTTCTGACGTTTCATAAGTGCCCATGTAGGTTTATGTGAAATAAAATATTATGAATTTTGAATTTTGAAACTACTTCACTTCTGTAGACGATTATCCCTTTTTGTAGAAATCCTTTTTTCCAAAGTGGTTAGCAGATACATTTCGCTGCTCATGCAGTTTTTCTATTGGTGGATGCACTAGTTCTTAGTGACCAACTGCTTTTAGCCACTCTCGACAGCTGGAAGATACAAAATATAAAAGGTTACTTATAACTGACTAAGTTTGACTGTGAATTTTTAGGAGTATGAGGAACAGGCTGTAAAGTTCACTCATCCACCATAGAAAACGGAGGATCCTCCGACCAGACGGGTGTTGTGTCTGGCGGGCCGGCTGCCCCACTGTTGATGTCGGATAGTCTTATATTTATGTCGTTCGCGCGGTAAACTCTAATTGCGCGATGCAGGATTTGTGTGACGTCATTTCTTTGATACGTAGTTCGTATGTGGCGGTGTAACCGCTACTTTATTTAGTGTGATTTAAAGTTAAGATGTACCTTTATTACCTACCTACCTATGGTACCTATATTTTTAAATTATTGCGTGGCAAGACTTCAAACCCAGGTATATTAAAAGAAATTAACCTGTGTGTGCCCGACAATTATGTATTGTGAAGGCGATGGCCACGGCTATTGACAGTGCCCAGTACTAGGACCAATCTACTGGGTAAAGCCTCGATAACGCGAGTAAATGACGTAGCAGACAGCATAGATGTTTTTACTTGTTCTCTGAGCGAGTTCACAAAAAAACCACGATGTACAGAATATGTTACTGTAAATAATACTCGTAAAACTGTAATTATGGCTACACTATTGAATTAGGAAATTCCTGTTGGGATTTATTTATTTATAAATTTATACACCAACAGCTTCTGTATACAAAATATAAAATAACAGTAGTTAACAGTTATGTGCTTGCCAATAACAGGTGAACCAGCTTTCTCAAATACAGTGATAACCTAAGGTAAAAACGAAAAGAATAGGTAATTTTTTATAAAAATTAAGTGTTAACAAACTATGTAAACAGAAATATAAAATGATATACCTAGGTAAGTTAAAAGTTACAAAGGCTGCAAGAAATTTTTACAAACTAATACAACGAATCTTTAGATTGTGCGGGTTGCGTGTGTTATATAAATGTAATTATTGTGTCTAAAAATAAATAATATGATATATAAATGTAATTATACTTGTTCTACCTATAAATGTAATTATAATCTATGGTTAATTTACTAAATGGATTTAATAACAAACTTATTTTTTATAAGTCAAACACTGATTTGACTCAACTGTTGTGTTATTGTCTCCAATATCTTGGTTGAATTATGTAGTAGGGTCACACTGATTTATTTGTTGTTCCTATAATTAAATACTAAATTATTGAGGATACAAGTTCCACTAAATTATTTTGTTAAGAATATCTAAGAGATTAGTTTACGTATAAATTATATTTTTGTAAAGGCATTATTACAGTTTATAGTTTAAAAGTATTTGTTTTGTACGAATAGTTCAGTTCATTTTATATGTGGCAATATTCATGTTAGATAGGGTAAGGGTAGACAACTGTCATTTGAAATGTTTTTAAAGGTCGTGTAACTTAATTCTTGCTCTCTTTTCTGTACGTGTCACTGGACTGGTAACAATATAAAAGCTTATGTTAACATCTAAGAACTGACCCTGAGTGATGTCCATGTCCGTAATATTGAGTTGCTAAAAGCTAATATAAGGAAATAATGTTGCTTATCAGAAGTTCTGCTTTTATTGTAAAATGGATTGAAATAAGGATCATCAGATCACTTCTAGTGAAAGATCGACTGACTACAATGTTCATGTAAGTTAAATTGTCATTATATCTTGATTATTGCTGATAACTATGATGTTCTGTATGTATTAAAATATTGCTAATATTGCTACATAAGTTTTAAATCGAATTAAGGAATATTCATATTCTATTTGTCATTGATAAAGTTGTTAGCTTTAAGAAATGGTCCAAGAGATTAATGTAATAACAAAACTAAATGGTAATGTAAAAATGTGTTGATAAAATACTTCAAAACAAGCTTCCGTGGAGTTTCTTATCCTTCTTCTCCACGAAGACCTATATTTGGAACGGATAACTAGCTTTCTCATTTACAATATCTATATAATGACAAGTCTAATTGAAATAAATGCCTAGTCTTGTCTCCATGTGCTTTCTTATAATCCTTTTCCCTACACACCATATTCATAGATATTAAAATACATAACATAACATCACGCCTTGTTTCCCCGAGGGGTTGGACAGAGGTGCACCTGTAGTAGGTACACCCACATATTAAAATACCTACATGATTAAATAATTAACTAATAGGTAACCTGAAAATCCTGACACTCAAAAGTTGATAGTTAAGTGGATATCAATGCCTCTAAATGTAGTATATCTAATAATCTTTTTCTCACATCAGAAGTGGGATAGTGCCCTGTCTTACATAAGCGATTTCTAATGAATTTTATTTTGCTATTTTCATAATCAATGTTGGAGCTATTGGTGATTTTGCTTTTGGTGTTTGTGTCGCCGGATAGCTAAAAACAGTTTAATATTGTTTTTAACGGTATGGTTCGCAACCCTAAGTGGGCAGGACAATTGGCTAGATGTGGTGATGGCAGGTGGACCAGAGCCCTAATGGAATGTTTGCCAAGAAACGATAGAAGCAGCGTTGGCAGACCAACAGCCAGGTGGGTGGACGAACTACAGAAGATCGCGTGGAAGACCAGTAGGTAGGTATGAATACCATACTACTTATGTTCAAAACAGGGATGTCACGGAAGTCGTTTTGCCGGAACCGGAGTCGGAGTTGGAAACGGAGCTGGAGTCGGAGACAGAAGTAGAAGAAAGATGTGTTAAGGGAAGCCAGTTAATGAAACAATAGAAATATAATCCAGTCTCTTTAACCCGTCGCGCGCGCAATTAGCGACACAATATAATTTTATTGTTATTTGCACACATGGGGTGCAATCGACATTTTAACAGTTAATCAGTCAAATTTAATCATTGACTCCGATGCCGCGAGAAATCGCAGCACAGCGGACAGAGCTCCGACGGGATCTCATGGCGTCATGGAGGCATTGCGGCGATAAGTCCCCTCTTTCAGGAGTGGCTGGAGAGGCGCCACGGCGTCCTCACCTTCCGCCTCACGCAGGTCCTCACCGGACACGGCTGTTTCGGGAGGTACCTGTTTCGGATAAGGCAGGAGGAAACGTCCGGGTGTCATCACTGCGTGGATCGCCCGGAGGACACGGTGGAGCATACTGTGGAGGTATGCCCGGCTTGGGCAGAGCACCGCCGTGTCCTCGTGGAGGCGATCGGTGGCGGGGATCTCTCGCGTCCGGCCCTGGTCCAGGCCATGGTACGGAGCGAGAGGGCATGGGAGGCCGTCACCTCCTTCTGCGAAGCAGTAATGCTCGCAAAGGAGGAGGCGGAACGCGTGAGGGAGAGGCAAATTTCGCGCCCTCACGCCCCTAGCCGCCGCAGGAGGAGACGCCCTGGGCGTCGGGAATCGATTGCCGATTCCCGGCCACCGTAGGCGCGGGCTTGCGGACGGTGAGCAATGGGTAGCTCGCCGTCCGGTAAGGACCAGGCCCGGGTCGACGGCGCGTTGTGTTCCACGCGCGCCTCAAAGAGATGTCAGCAAGTGAAGGGGTCCGATGAGACCATTGCCTGCCGGGGTTGCGGGATTAGTCCGAAAGGGATACCGTGGCCCCCTGGCATTGCACAGGCAACAGAAGGAACACGGGTGGGTTTTAGTCATTAAGAGTCTGACACGCCCTCCCGCTCCACCCAGAGCGGGAGAAGTCATTTGATGATTTCCCACCCTAAAAAAAAAAAAAAAGGGGGGTCAAGCCCCAAAAGCGTCTGAGTTCTTCCGTGATTAATCTTAAAGTTAACTTGATATTATTCTAATTTAAACTTTTTAGCAAACTGTATTACACTACAGTTGTCATCAATTATCCTTATTGAAAATAGGTACCTCCTCTTCGTCGCCTCGTTGATGCGTCTCTCTTTCCAAAGATCGATTTAAGGCAAGAGCGAGTTACTTAATTCATAAGTAGGTATATATATATACATATATATTTTTTCCCTTTCTTCTTACTAGTATTTTACGATGCACACTGTTAGTCTGTTTTCTTTTAACAGTTTTTGTTTTTTTTTGTGAATTCGTGGACAACGTTGTGGGTTACATGTGTAGTAACATAAATATGGAATAGATTGTATAAATGTATTTCTTACTATTGTGCTAATCTATGAGTCTATATTTAAGCTTGGCATGTAACTGTTTTTTGTCCCTAACAAATAAAATTAAATAATTCTAATTTTAACTTTTTAGCAAACTGTATTACACTACAATTGTCATCAATTATCCTTAATAAGTAGGTACATTACCTATTACGTTTTCAAGTTTTTTTCTCCAAGACGTTTTGTCTGCGTGATGAATTTTGCGCTCACGCAAGCCCTATCCGATAAGACTAGTAAAATGTTTTGAGCTTTTTTAGCGTTTGCTTTGCTTAAAACCTATCCTCAGCGGGGTCAACTCAGGGCCCCTTTCCAACGATAATCCTTTCTTCTGTTTGAAATGAGGAAGAGGGTTTTGTCTTGCAGGAGAAGTGAACTTCAAGGGGCCGTGCACGAATACAACTAATTTTAATCAATTTTTATTCATTGTTTGCGAGAAACGAAAAAAATCGTTACACAAAAATATTTCTGATGTGAAAAGTCCAGTCCTTTGATTTTTCAACCTCGTTTCTGCAGTGCCTCCGAGATGTTCGCGCAGGTTCATACTGACGATTTCCATGCCGGAAAAAAGTCGTGTCTCTTATGAGGAGGTTGCGGGGGAGTCACAACAGCATCCTGAAAACAGTAGCTGAAGATGTTCGTGCACCTGTGTTGAGGCATTTCGTTCGTCTGGTGATTTGTAGGGAGGTATCTCCCTATTGGTTATCTTGACGGGGCGGCGTGTCTCAGCACAGGGGTATTTTATTTTATTTTTGTGTTTGTGATTAGATGAGTGAGAGTGATTTAAGTACTAACAATAGTTTCTAAGTTTTGTAACCAACCCTTGGATCGAGTTGTCCCAAATAAATATATTTGAATTTGATTTTGCATGTGGCTGAAAGGGATTTTTCAAATAAATGAAGATTGTACATACTGAAAGAGGGCAACGTCGCAAATAAATATCAAATATTTCGCTGTTTTGATTAATTAATAAAATTTATCAAAACTGGTAAATAATTGACAGCTATTTGCGACGGTGACCACTTTTAGGATAAGCCCTTTTTTCAAGCTTTCTCACAATTTACAAAACACAAAAGAGGGTTTAGTTTACAAAAGAGGGTTGTTTTCGTGCACGGAGCTTTAAAGCGGCATATCAGTGTATATAATAATTATACTGTCCCCACTGCTGGGAACACAGGCCTCCTCTCTCGCAGAGGGACTGGGCTGTAATCCACCACGCGGGCCCAGCGCGGGTTGGTAGTCACATGTCTTCAAATTTTTGGTTCTAGGACATGTCAGTTTTGATCACGATGTTTTCCTTCACCGTTATGAGAGCAGGTCTATACAAATCGGTTCAAACTAAGTGCCACATAGACAGTAGTAGACTTTGTCGTTTTAAAACTTACAAGAGTTACTAGTGACATTGAAACTGCGCTGAAGCTAGCTGCGGTGGCGGCATGGGATGCGGCTGCGCGGGCTACAGGCTGCGCATGTCCTGGCGTCCAACCCTTTACACGATAAGATTGTCGTGACACAAAAACTGAAAAACCGCAACAGCTTCTTGAAGTGTGTTCTCCCAACTCACTGGTGAACGGTCTGAGGAAAGGCTAAAGCAGTGGCGAGACAGTGCTCAGTGTTCCACCTGCTAATCTCCCACCTGGACATGATGTAGCTTACCTGGACTCCGGACCCAGGTAAGTCAAAGCAACGAAAACCTGCTCAGATGGAGATTTACGGATGACTCCGCCCTGGAGGGTAAATGAGGTGCTATCCCACAAAAAAATGGGGCACTTAATATCATTTCCAGCGTGTCTTATCGCCTGCACGATACAGGAGCTGATGCATGCTACTGAAGGTGACAAACACGTACACAAATTCTGGGCTGACTATACAACGTGTAACATTAGATGCGCAAAACCTCAGATACCCCAACTGATTTTTTATTCAATTGACCTATTCCAGAGAGAAAAAAACATTAAAATAATAGGGATGATGACTAGGTCAAAACAAATTCTATTTAGTCCGTCAGTCAGATAAAAAAAAAAAATTGACACGTATTTTTTGCTTTAGCATATTAATAAAAAAATACTCAGATACAATACATTAAAGTTGGGGGAGTGGGGGTTGATACGTCACAAGTATGTATAAAATCTACATACAAGTGACGTCATGGCACATTATGACTCAATGTATCGCCGTAATCTTTTGATAACGTAAAAAAAGAAAAATACATGTACGTTATTCTTTCATAATCTACATTACGGACAAAAAACATTTTTTTAGTCATCACTCATCATCCCTATTGTAAAGGTTTTATGTGCTGTTTTAGTTTTATGTACTCAAATTCAAATTCAAAATATTTTATTTCACATAAACCTACAAGGGTACTTATGAAACGTCAGAAGCTAGGTGCACGGTTCCAATTGGTCGTTTCCTATGGAGAAGAGCCGGCAATAAACTCCACGGTTACACTTTTAACGACAGATCTACAGTCTGTTAAGCCTACAACGTTGTCAGCAGATTCACAAAATCTAAAAGTAAAGAATCAATATAAAAGAAAAATAAAATAATAACAATAAAAACCTATTTACACCAAATGACATGATTTCCACTACAGCTGTAACAAATTTTATTTGATAAAAAATATAGAATATTAAAGGTAGGTATATAATGTCAAATAACGAAAAGATTATGTCAAGGAAGTATGTAAAAGAAAAAAAAAAGGTAAAATAAAATAATCATCATAATATGGGAGCAGTTAATAGACATTTACATAGTAATGCCGTTATTAAGGTACCAGGGAAGCCACATGTGCAGAAGGAATTATTGCCAAACTTCCTTGTCTTCAACGTAGTCTTTAATCTTATAATATACTTTTTTGATAAGGACACGTTTGATGTGGGTTTTGAACTTTCCATCACTAAGTTCTGTAACCGACTTTGGCAACTTGTTATAAAATCGAATACTGTTTATAACAAATGACTTACCTACTAGTTTTAGCTAATCTAAATATGGGTATCACAATTTCATGTTTACTACGTGTATTTATATTATGGATATCGCTTCTTATTTTGAAAAGTCCTAAGTTTTTTCCGAACATACAAAATACTTCTAAGTTAATAAAGAGAGGGCTGAGTTAGTATATCAATTTCTTTAAATTTATTTGTAAGGGACTCGCGAGGCCCCATTTTATAGATAGCGCGAATTGTAATTAGTAAAATAAAAATTGAATCTACGTCAGCTGCCGATCCCCACAGCAGAACGCCATAAGAAATAATACTGTGGAAATAAGCAAAGTATACTAACCTAGCTGTGGCTACATCAGTCATCTGCCTTATTTTTCCTACTACATATGCAGCTGAATTTAATCTACCTGAAAGAGCACTACTGTTCTTGCGTCTGCGACGACGCTCTGTCGAGGGAGGGGTGGTACTGTATGGAAGATTCGTATTTGCATTGAAATAAAAGCTATTATTATCCCGCTTAAGAGAACATTTAAATCGGTCGACAATAATTTGTGTTTGTTTACCTATTTTGGCGGGTTTGCGCATGTGATGGCTTGACCCACGGCAACGTTTTTAATGAAGATTTTTTGAAAAATGTGACCTAGGTATATTAAAATGTGGTTCAATTGATTCTGCTCGTTATTCTGATCTCAGGTTTGCGCATTTAACGTTACACGAATTTCCATCGATAGGTACGCTAAGAAGAAGAGATTGCGAAGAAGAATAATACGGTACTTACAGTAGAAATACTTTTATTTTGACAGTTCAACACGTCCGCTTTAGGTACTACATGTTTTATTCACGTTGTTTAGCAGACAAATTTTTCCAACATATGAAGCAATGGATTAGCAATATCCTTCAAAATAATTCAGATTATGATTGAAAGTGTGTTACGTAATAGGGATGTTGACTGGGTAAAAAAAGAAAATTCTATTTAGTCCGTCAATCAGATAAAATGCATTAAATTTAGGGGGTGGGGACTAGCTAGACTCGCTACTTCACAAGTCAATATAAATCTACCAGGGAGTGACGTCATACCTATCTGTTTGATCCAGCCTGTCCCATCTTGCTGTCCTCCCGCCAGCGACGCCTTAAGCCGAGGTTCGTACCCCACAGGGGGTGCCACATAACATAGAATAGTTTATGCCCCTGGCTGGAGGCTTTAAGTTAGTAGCTTAAGGCATCCACAGGATAGTCCGGTTAAGCAGCTGCGACCTCAATCTGAGAGTCAACAGGGAGATGCCAAATAAAAAAAAACGTCATACCACATTTTAACTCAATTTATTGTCGTAATCTTTTGATTAGGTACGTAAAAAAAGAAATTACATAAACTACCTGATGGACAAAAAAGAGTAAATATCCCTATTAGGGTGCGGGACCGCAGCAGCGCCGGCTTTGGGCGCCAACACGGACCGCTCGTGCAGTCATAGTTCACAGCGTGAAGCTGCCATTAATCAATGCAGCAGTCACAATTTAAGACCAGACACTATAAAGACAATTTCCATGCAAGCTCCGCCCCCATGCACCCCGCCACTCCACTATGTGCTAAACGCTAACACATCAGATAGGAAACGCCGAACTCATCTAGCAAATTTTTTTTTTTTTTTTTTTAAGATGTGTGATTCCAATATCCTATTTACAGAATAAACAATTTCATTTCATCAGTAATAAAGTTGAATATCGCGTGCGCTCTTTGATCGTGTTCTAGCATGAAAGTAAATGGCGTAAGTCGCAATTTTTTTTTTTTATAACTTATGTAAGTAATTATTTTATTGATCTAGAGAAATATTCTTTCTTGATTGTATTTATATAATCTTTTAAAAAAGACATGATTTTCGAATAAAAAAAATTCAAAAATCATCGAAAAAAAATGTTACAATTACGTAACTGTCTTGTACATGGAAAGAAAAACATCCAATCAATCATATACTAAAGTTCCATTTTGATTGTATGCGTGAATGTTTCAGAATATTCAAAATAACCAGCAATTTAGGGAGCCTCCTCTTAATCAGTAGCAATAATTGACGCGGAGGTGGGAAGAAGAGCGCGCGTGGATAACTGCGCGAGCGCAGTCGACAGCGCCAACAGCCCGAGAAGTCAGTGTATACCTGGCAAGTGCTTGACCGCACGATGAAATTTCAGCGTGCTGCTGACCACCCGGAGCAGTCGGAACTGCTCGGGAAGTTAATTTCTTTCTTTCTTTCTTTTAGGAGGACTTACAGACAAATAATTACAATTTAGGTAACTATTTAGCTAATCACAAGTCCACACATATAGGTAACTTAGTGCAATATATATATTATTGGTATACAAACCAAGGGGAGTGCTAAAAGAGTGAAGAGATTTTAAAATAAACAAATAATTACAGTTTTAAAACTACTACAAACACTACAGAAAAGAAAATTTAGTTCCATTTTATGTGAAGTTCAGTCTACGTTCCATTTATGTCGATACCCTATAGATTACAGTCTAAGCATTAACCGAGTATGCACAAGTGAAAAGCATGTATGTGTGTACATAGAAGACCGTAGTTCACTATGCAGTCGAAGCTTGAAGTCCAGCTGCACCTGTATGACCGTTCTTAGGATAATACAGACGGACACACAACCTACTTAAAACCTTTAATAGATTTTCAACTTTATTACTAAAGCATATTTCTATTTGACATTGATTTTGAAATTATATTTATTTTTATATTGTGTTTTGTAATTATCTCGAATTTCGTAATTTTTGATTTTAATATGGGGGAACCTGAAATAAATGTTTTTTTTTTAAAGTTGATCGGGAAAATTTTACAGTTTCGTGTAGGTTGATGTGCTGGCGTCTGTAACTAAACCACGGCTATACCTATAGACTTTAGGTACCGTTGAACTGTCTACACGTGAACACATTTTTTCTGTGATAGCTGACTGTTGTCCGTGACCTTAGTTTTTCTTCCGACCGCAAAGGTTAATGTTCTACCACAGAAGAATACTCACTCACACTTTACTTCGCGCTTTAGGTATGAATGAAGCTACAAGTAGGAACGCGGCAGGCTCGACTTGTCGATGATGACTTGTCGGTGATGATACGATACACGCAGATGTGACCAACCATTATCGGCTATCGTCGCGATAGTTCGGGCTGCGTAGCACTTATCGCCCGGGTACATAAAAGGGTTGTGGCGCACGAACTAATTATCTATGGTTCCCACTGATATAACCTGACAACAAAGAAAGAAAGAAGAAAGAATAATATTTATTTGGACACAGTTCGTGAAACACAATAAAAAAATTAAAAAAATGAATCTGCCTAGCCTTTTCGCAACTATATTGGGGTCGGCTTCCAGTCTAACCGGATGCAGCTGAATACTGATACCAGTATTTTACATGGAGCGACTGCCTATCTGTCCTCCACAACCCAGTAACTGGGTATCCGATACCCCTTGGTAAGACTGGTTGTCAGATTTCGGGCTTCTGGCGACCCGTAACGACTGTCAAAGATCCACGAATGACAACGACCAACGGCTTAACGTGTTTTCCGAGGCACGGAGGAGTCTCGGTATGTAAAGATGGTCATCCATCCACAGACCAACCCCGGCAAGCGTAGCTTAACCTGATGGATCGACCCGTGCGGCAGTTATTACTTAGCCACGAGCACCTCTCTAATCCAAAATAAAAAGGTATGTAAAATAATCAAAAAGCAATAGTGGAAAAAAACATTAGTTGGACTAGGGCAGTTAGTCTATGGTTCATAAAAGACCACGGTAGCGGCGTAGCCTGGGTTGGCACCTGGGGCGGTTTTCTATTGAGCACACCCAAAATAAAACAACAATATAATTAAACGGGCTCACTTAACTTTTGCCAAAATATTCGAGCACATTATCAAAATTTTCTTTCAATGGGAAATAATTATGAAAAGATGGGTAAGTCACGCTTGTCTCATTGTGGATCTTAAGTACCTATAATAAGATTTTATCAACTTTAATTTTGAGAAACACAACAAATAGTTAACAAAAATCTAGACACAGCGCTAGACTCGGAACAGACTCAGAATAGTACCATTTTACAATGAATTTTAGAAGCTCCAAGGTAGTCCATTGGACGACTTCTTGGAAAGAAATGCTGAAGGCGCCACCTCAGTCGTAAATTCTCCAAAATAATGTCCTCTGCAGAAAATTCATCCCAGATATTTAGATAGATATATAGAATACTTAAGTACTCTTTATTGTACATCATAAAAATTATACATAGGGTGACACAATGGGCGGAATTATCGCTTAAAGCGATCTTTTACAGACAACCTTTGGATGGATTAAAGGTAATAGGATAGACAATACTGCAGGTAGTCAGCGGTGTACCATCTACATAATTATACCTACAATAAATACATACATACATAAAGCATAACCTTATTCATATAAATATATATACATAGATAACATAACATCACGACTTGCCTCCCCGAAACGTTGGGCAGAGGTGTACCTTTATTAGGTATACCCACATTTCGCCAGTTATGTTTAATTCCCATGTAATAGGGGGCGAGCCTGGTGCCATCAACCGGGCACAAATCCAGACTCCGCTACTGCTACTGAGAAATTCCTGATAGAAAAACCCAATAACATTTTGCCCGACCCGGGAATCGAACCCAGGACCTCATGCTCAGCAGTAGCGCTTGCGACCACTAAACCAACGAGGCAGGTATATACATAGATATACTTATATAAAATTATAAACATGAATCAAGAGCATTTTAAGCAGTCTGAACAATACCAAATGTTATGAGAATGTCATCCATTGCCCTGTAACGAAGTTCTCCGTAAAATCGATCAGGATGTTCTAACATAGCTCTACTTGACTTGGCAATGTTAGTCCAACGACCAGCGTGTTGTCACCAGTCACCACGTTGTCACCCCTTGGTGTTTGGCACCCGGGGCGGACCGCCCCATCGCCGCCACAGAAAGACCAGAGGATTTTTGAATCGAAATGTAAATAGTTATTAGCTCAATATTATTAGGAGACTGTTTAGCGTGTAATTATCAAGTTTAATAAGTTGTGTTCGTGTATATAATCTTCCACTGTTGCTTGGATACATTTTATATATTACCTATATCTGGATCGAGTTTCATTTAAGGGCGCCTTAACGCACCTAAAGGGTTTTAGCGCGCCAACGCTAATGTCACCACCGCATTTTAGCGCGATAAATTTTTAGCGAGCAAAACAACCGAAGCTTCGGCACGCATTGCTTCGTCACAATAGACGCAGGATGCGGCCGCAGTTTAGCGACCAGAATTGCAGTTTATTTTGTAGTAGCAAGTCGCTTTTTATTTTAAATGAATTTGCGGAGTAACCCATCTGTATAATTAATTCTACGAACTCTACGGTTCTACAAACAAAAACCAGGGAATTCCTTAGGTCAAACATATCATCACAAAAAAAAACCGGTGTACAAATACTTTACATGAAATTAAAAATAAATTAAGAGCATGGGTTATGATGAAATAGGAAATATATTGGTTATAGGATCATAACTTTAACAAAACTACATTGAAAGAAAGCTTATTACTCAGACTTCACATACACACCTCCCTACACACAAACTACACATGCACAACCACAATCATTCGCTCCATTTGCTGTGTTAACAACCACTGTAAGAAAACAGAAAAGTCACGGCTGTATTAAAATTAAATTGAAGCCGCAAAATCTCCGGACCTAGTTTAGGAGCCCGGAAAACTGACAATAATTTGAACTTGGATTGAAAACTAAGTACAACATAACTGTTTTCATACGAGTAGGTACTGTGTTGTTGTTTTTATGTACTAATAAACTTATTATTATTATCACGCTAGAGGCGTGATAATAATAATAAGTTTGAATCACCAAAGGGATGGGCATAGGTGTATGAAAACGCTTACATTTTCGAATATTTCATGTAAAATGGTCACACACCATTGAGATCAATGAGACTAATAGTGTTGTGACCAATGTGGAATGTAGTGTTTATATTATTTTTTTTTTTTGCTTGCTTTACGATGATTGTTTTAATTCTTGTGTTACATTTTATTGTTAAGAACCACTTCGTGTATTATTGTTAAAACCACTGTTCGACACAAATGTAAATTTGTTGAAGAATAAATACTTAAATAAAATAATTGTTCCTAAACCACACTGTCCACAAATCAACAACTTCGTACAATACTTATATGACATAAATGACGTAATTTATCTGTTTGAAAGTTTTGTAGATTCGTAAAATGCAATAAAATGGTTCGCAAATTGGACGTAGATAACCAAAAAGGATCCACCCCACAAAATGTTACATTTGAGTTATTGAAGATTGAAGTTTAACCTGTGTTTGCTCATTAATAGACTTGCTTGCGTTTATTGTTTCTTAAGAAAATATGTGTGTCTCAATGTATATTTTATTCATACAAATAAATTGTATTGAGTTTAGTTTTATTTCTTGAGATATTCAGCTAAATGTGTGTTAGGATCCTTTTTGATAAAAGCTATTTTCAATTATGTTAAGCTCATTTTCATTTCGCAAAAACTATTCAAAGTAGCTAATTGCCACTTATATCGTTAAAAATTGTTCATTTCATTAATAAAACAACTAGCTTTCTAAAATTTTGTTTATTTTTTATATAACATCAATTCAATTTACTCTTCTTCCTGTGCGAAGTCCGGTTCATCGCCAAACCCGTCCATATCGTCATGAAGACTCTAGACTCGACAGAAGAAGATTTATAGAAATCCAGGCAGTCTTTAGGTTCCGCCTGACGCAGGTCCTCACCGGACACGGTTGTTTCGGGAGGTTCCTGTTTCGTATCGGGCGGTAGGAAACACCCGGGTGTCATCACTGCGTGGATCGCCCGGAGGACACGGTGGAGCATACGGTGGAGGTCTGCCCGGCTTGGGCACAGAGCACCGCCGTGTCCTCGTGGATGCGATCGGAGGCGGGGATCTCTCGCGTCCAGCCCTGGTCCAGGCCATGGTACGGAGCGGGAGGGCATGGGAGGCCGACACCTCCTTCTACGAAGCAGTAATGCTCGTGAAGGAGGAGGCGGAACGCGTGAGGGAGAGGCAAAGATCGCGCTCTCACGCCCCTAGCCGCCGCAGGAGGAGTCGCCCTGGGCGTCGGGAATCGATAGCCGATTCCCGACCGCCGTAGGCGCGGGCTTGCGGACGGTGAGCAATGGGTAGCTCGCCGTCCGGTAAGGACCAAGCCCGGGTCGACGGCGCGTTGTGTTCCACACGCGCCTCAAAGAGATGTCAGCGAGTGAAGGGGTCCGATGAGACCATTGCCTGCCAGGGTTGCGGGAAAGTCCCTCTCTGGCATTGCACAGGCAACAGAAGGAACACGGGTGGGTTTTAGTCAGTAAGAGTCTGACACGCCCTCCCGCTCCACCCAGAGCGGGAAAAGTCATTAGATGATTTACCAGACAAAAAAAAAAAAGGCAGTCTTTAGGTATATACTTAGTCAAAGATTGACTCCAAATCGTCTAATTTTGCTTGAGGTATTTCTTTCCCATTTGGCCATGTAATGTGAAATCATTTTCTGATACACCTCCAAAGATTTTCCTTTTATCTTTTGCTCTAAAGTCAATTCTTGAAACTGGTCTTCGTTTTGAGTTTTCATAAATATAACGTACTTTTCTTCTTTTTTCAGTAATATTTCTTTTGTTTGTAGCTTTGGTCTTATCCAAGAAGACTTTCCGATGAACTTTATTTTTCTCAATTTTTTTGTATTAAAAAAGTCTTTCCTTTCCATTCTCTGCACTTGAAGAGGATTTTTCTTCTTATTTTTTTTTGATACTGCGACATATTCGTCAGCTGTGTAAATTCTTTTGTGGTATTTTAACTGTGCCTCTATTTTAGAAAAATCGGTATCATTGGGCAAAAATGTGTGACCCAATTCAAGATACTTTAGTGTGATCGTTTTTAATGTTTGGTGTGAACTTAATATTGCCTTTAACATGCATGAGTACGATTTTAATGTTACGGTTTTGGCCCCCACAGCAGTCACTCCACAAAACCAAATTTTGGACTTTTGCATTAAGTTTTGTTTTTATATATTTAATCAATATCTATAATATTGTATTCGTTTTGATAAAATATAGGTATGTTAATGACTGCGATGTGTATGGATCCCTTTCGTTGTATTCATCAATACCTACAGAAACACAGAAATGTGTTTAGCGAAAAATATCCAAGCGTACTGAATCGTTTTTGTGATTTAAGGGTATTACCTTGCCCGTTGACCTTAAAGATTTGACCTCTGTACTAGTATTTGTTTATTTGGCGCCACCTACCGACCAACGACCATACTAAAATAAAACGGACTGAAGATTAAAGAAGAACACAGATGTGTCGCAGAGTTGTCATTGTTTTTGCCTATTTTATTCGCTCTCTAAGAGATTCTAATACATATTTTTGTTCCTCTAGTTTTTATAGTCTGGTACGAGTATCTACCACATCATAATTTTATAATTTATTTGTACTACACGATGCACTATGCCTGCTGACATAGCTTTCATTCAACTAAATGATACATTCTGAAGGTCTGATGATGACCTGGTAAGTACTTATCGGTTCTCGGTAACGGGAATAGTTAGAATGATCTAGTTTTCAACATTTATCTAATTGAGCACGGGTGCTACTACATGATACATTCTGAAGGTATGATGATGATCAGGTAAGTACTTATCGGTTCTCAGTAACGGGAATAGTTAGAATGAACTAGTTTTCAACATTTATCTAATTGTGCACGGGTGCTACTACATGATACATTCTGAAGGTATGATGATGACCAGGTAAGTCCTTATCGGTTCTCAGTAACGGAAATAGTTAGAATGATCTACTTTTCAACATTTATCTAATTGTGCACGGGTGCTACTACATGATACATTCTGAAGGTCTGATGATGACCAGGTAAGTACTTATCGGTTCTCAGTAACGGAAATAGTTAGAATGATCTAGTTTTCAACATTTATCTAATTGTGCACGGGTGCTACTACATGATACATTCTGAAGGTCTGATGATGACCAGGTAAGTACTTATCGGTTCTCAGTAACGGAAATAGTTCGGATGACCTAGTCTTCAACATGTACCTAATTGAGCACGGGTGCTACCACATGGTACATTCTGATGGTATGATGATGACCAGGTAAGTACTGATCGGTTCTCAGTAACGGGAATAGTTAGAATGATCTAGTTTTCAACATTAATCTAATTGTGCACGGGTGCTACTACATGATACATTCTGCAAGTCTGATGATGACCAGGTAAGTACTTATCGGTTCTCAGTATCGGGAATAGTTAGGTGTTTATACCCCCCTATTCTTTATTTGTAATATCATATGTATTAGGATATAGGTATGTAATGGTATATTTGTATGTGAGCCATAAACAATATTATCTCTGTGAAAACAAAATATTACAAAAAAATAGCAGTTCTGTACAAAAGTGAAATAGGTACATGATCATAATAATTATATGGGACAGCTGTTTTTTTTAAATATTTCTGACTTGGTCCCATCCATGGTAAAAGTTACTCCTATTCATGAGTACTATGTTTTATAAAAGTTTGTCCGGGTATTTTGTTTACACCTTATTCACAAGATCAAATTAAATTAGCTGGCAAAACTTCACAGACGTGATGGGTATCGCCAGCTAATTAATTTGACCATTTTTTTACATCATTCCCACCAGTAATAAAGTTGGATGTCTGATATCGACTGGTATAAATAAAAAAATAATTTAAGTTTTGATTTTGTTTTAATGTTGCCACTGTGACTGTTCCTAAATTGTTTAATTAATTGTACAAAAAATCAAAAGTCATTTATTCAAACTAGGCTGAGAATCAGCACTTTTCGAACGTCAAAATTACATAAGACAGTCCCCCAAAACGCCCACCCTTCACCACTTCCTAGTGCTTTTGCTGGGAAGAAGAAGTGGCGCAACAAACTCCCCAGCAGCACAGCTGTCTGTTCAGTTAGAAAAAGAAAAGATTCTATACAATAGTATGCAAGATAATTTACATTACGCAAAAATCTATTAAAATTATAAATTAATAGCCTTAAGACAGCTAGCACACGCCAATATACCAACCAAAAACATCGAGAACTATACTCAAGCAGAAATAAAAATAACTTAACTTAAACAATATCTAATAAAAGAAAATAATGCCACCAGGCATAAAGGGCGTGCCCGCTTAAATATAGCTGTAACTAGAAGTTATAATTGATAAACTAGGACCATCGAGGTAAAATAAATAATTGTTGAGGTCGCTAGCTAACCACATATTGCAATACAACTAATAAAAATAAAAAAATGAGTAGATGTCATGTTGTGTTGATGTGTCAACAATAAATTAAAATAAGTAAAATTATAAACAATTATATAAACTCACCTATCCTGTCAGTAGGTAAACTAATTCTGAAGCAAGAATCAAGTCCAGGTTATACCAAGCCCAACAATTGAGTTATGAACCTTATGAAGCCGGTGAAAGGGAGCACGTAGTTGGTCCTTACTTCTAGTTTTAACAGTGTGTTTTTAGTGTATAAGTGTCTATTTTGCCTAATATATAAGATGTTGGCGAAGATGAATTGTGATGCCGCTGTGAGGATACCGATGTCTTTGAAAAAATCTCTCAGAGAAACTAAATACAATAATAACACAGTCTCAAACTCTTAATTCTCGTTAAAAGTCACTGAAATTCAAATACCGTGAACAGGTCGGTTGGTCATTTATCGGGATTGGTGTTGGTGATGATGGAGCATGTAGGTTTTCTTGAAGTACGCACATATTTTCGTCTTCTGGTTTTTGTTGGTTATGCACCTTTTTGCGGTTTTCCTTGTTCTTTATTGCCTGTAAAATATATGGCGGATTTCTAATTGCCATATTTCGACTATGCCGCGGATCCAAAAGTTCCGGCAAAATACAATTTAAATAAAATGTACATAATTTTAATTTCATTTTATTTTCAAAAAAATCATCGTCCCTAATAATTGTTTCTGTTTTCAGAGGCTTTGACTCACTGAACCATACTCCAAATAAACATT
Source organism: Xanthia togata (assembly GCA_963853775.1). NCBI lineage: Eukaryota > Metazoa > Arthropoda > Insecta > Lepidoptera > Noctuidae > Xanthia > Xanthia togata. Next base: position 2,338,937 of record OY970817.1, on the reverse strand, counting down.
TTGTTTTGCGAGTCACATGCAATTGCCCTTGAACTTGGTAATACCAATTGTGGGTTTTATTAACCTGCAAAGTGCCCGAATTATTTTTAACCCAAAAATTTACTTTTTTCTGAGCAATGGCTTCGTCTAGTCCTATCTTGTGCGCTGAGATTGGACATTTCACCTCTACTATCGCTTCTTCTCCAATAAGCCCATCTGGTGTAGCTCCTAAATATGGAATCTCGGGATCTATAAAAAGTCCGCATGGTCTAATTTCAACATCTTCTTGTATAGATAGCTGATCTAGTGCTTTTTTTTCGTGTTCTCTTCCATGCTGTAGAGGGGCAGCATCTATATTTATTTTGTAGAGCAGTTGCTTAACTATGCTGGCACAACTAGTATAAGGCCTCATTTTAACAACTCTTCCAAAGTTTGAGGCTGTCAACAAGGAGCGCCGGAGTTCGAGCCATTCGCTCGACTCGCTCTGCAAAATTGTTTGCCTTTCAATTTGACTTCTTTCTTCCTCACTTTTATCTAAGTTGGATAGAAAGTTCTCCTTCATTTGTTCTAGCATCGCATCGCTCACATCGGGCTTTAAGGTTTGTTCTCCATAATCTTTATTTACGGCGCCATGTGTCTGTCGTTTTTTGTAATTGATATGTTTCAACAAATTTCTTTTTCTGCGATACTTGTTATCTAAGGTGCTCATTTTGCCCTTAGGACTTTGCCCGACAATTGTTTTATACAACATGGAAACAGGTTTTCTTTTAGTATTAAAATTGACTGCAGACGCTGAACATCGAGTTTGGTATCCACGCCGGCACGAGTAATTTACTCTTTTACCACCCACAAATTTGGCCACCACGCTATGAAAACTTTCCACGATGTTACTGTCAACATCATGAACGAGACTTCTGGAATGCCCTGCAATAGTGTTAATGAAAAAACATATTTTCTGCCATAAGGAACTTGTAAAAAAAGCTTGCGGTAAGATTTCAATATTTTGTGGACTGCTACAGAAATGGCTTTTACATTTAGTATGGTTCCCAAAGGCATGTAAATGTACAGTCTGAATGTCCTCAAAAAGTCTCTGAGTACTAAAATCTAAATTGTCTAACGAGTCGTGGTATTTTTTGCTGCATTTTCGTATTGCTGACCTAATGCTCATGATGCGTTTTTTTGTGACTAATTTTCTAAAACATATAAGATATTTCGTATCAGTGGTCAGGTTTTCTAATTTGTTGCACAAGTTTCTTAGAAGGTGGTTCCTACATTCTACCTTTTCAACAGTAAATTGAGGATAAGGTCTTGCTTCCAATATTTTCGCATACGTGCTAGAGTCCCCGTCAGAAATGAGACGACCATAAATCAGACCATACATTTCGATAGATGCTTTAAACCCTTCCACAATTATTGTTGACTCCATGGCAGTCGATGATCCCGTAAAATTCTTAAAGCACTGGTGAGTTCTCGGATTTTGATTTTTATTAAAGTCCTGCGTACATTTATGCTACAGTATTTATTTTTAATGCCAAGAAACAAAATCTTTTTTGTGTGTCTTCCAATGATTGCAGCAGCTCCTGACAGTGCTGAGTAGTTCTTTTTGTAAGACCTCTTACTCCAGCATCCGTCTACAACCACATCTATAATAGGTATCCCCTCTTTGCTGACACGACCTTTTTCTAAAGCAATTCTTTTTTCTTCTTCAGCAGCTTCATTCATAGATTTACTGAGTGCTTTATCCCAGGCGTTGGAAACAATGTCGTGCCGTTTCTGGTATACAGGCTCAGTCATCACGGGCAAGTCAAATGCTGATAACAGTTCCTCTAATTGCGAATACCCTATACCAACTGAAACTGCACCCGCGACCGCTGCTGTATTAATATCTAAGTCACCAGTGACATTACAAAGAGAAAACTTCTCTTTACACATCAAACATTCTACTGTAAACTTAGAAGCAAGTCCAACACGTTTCTCTCCTATAACTTTCAAACTTTGTATACCACAGTTAAAAGTACCATGGCCGCCTATTTCTTGTATTTTGGAAAAAAAATAAGCTATATCTATAACTCGTCTTCCAGATATATTTTTTGTTTCTGCTTGTGATTCTTCTTCTTCAATAATCAAATCTGGTAAATGTTCATCTTCTTCAACCTAAAACAAACGTTTTAACAATACGGGGTCAAATCAAATTAGCTAGGGAAACTATCTAATAAATACCGCAGTGTAAGCAAACAGAATAAGTTACCAGCATAATTTGCTCTGCCCCCTCATCGACTGCCATACTAGACAGACCGTAAGTTTCTGTTAACGGCTGAAGTTCCTGATTTTGCAATTCGGAGTTTTGCTGGTTTCTTAATTGCCTGAAAAATAATAACGAAGCAATGAGCAAAGCGTGAGTGAGCTAAGGTAATGTTTTTGCTATAAGTCTCGTAAAAGCATATACACCACAAAAAAAAACTAAAACGTATTTTATCTAGGTGACATCATGAGTAAACAAGGTCTCCAAGATACCTTTGAAATGAGTCCAAACACGATGGTTCTACGTAGTGCCGTCAATGAGATCCTATACCCACCTTCGGAGTCCATCATCAGGTAGGTGACATCATCAGTCACCAAGGTCTCCAAGAGACCTTTCAAATGAGTCCAAACACGATGGTTCTACGAAGTACCGTCAATGAGATCCTATACCCACCTTCGGAGTCCATCATCAGGTAGGTGACATCATCAGTCACCAAGGTCTCTAAGAGACCTTTCAAATGAGTCCAAACACGATGGTTCTACGAAGTGCCGTCAATGAGATCTTATACCTACCTTCGGAATCCATCATCAGGTAGGTGACATCATCAGTCACCAAGGTCTCCAAGAGACCTTTCAAATGAGTCCAAACACGATGGTTCTACGAAGTACCGTCAATGAGATCCTATACCCACCTTCGGAGTCCATCATCAGGTAGGTGACATCATGAGTGAACAAGGTCTCCAAGAAACCTTTGAAATGAGTCCAAACACGATGGTTCTACGAAGTGCCGTCAATGAGATCCTATACCCACCTTCGGAGTCCATAATCAGGTAGGTGACATCATCAGTTACCAAGGTCTCCAAGAGTCTTTTCAAATGAGTCCAAACACGATGGTTCTACGAAGTACCGTCAATGAGATCCTATACCCACCTTCGGAGTCCATCATCAGGTAGGTGACATCATCAGTCACCAAGGTCTCCAAAAGACCTTTCAAATGAGTCCAAACACGATGGTTCTACGAAGTGTCGTCAATGAGATCCTATACCTACCTTCGGAATCCATCATCAGGTAGGTGACATCATCAGTCTCCAAGAGACCTTTCAAATGAGTCCAAACACGATGGTTCTACGTAGTGCCGTCAATGAGATCCTATACCCACCTTCGGAGTCCATCATCAGGTAGGTGACATCATCAGTCACCAAGGTCTCCAAAAGACCTTTGAAATGAGTCCAAACACGATGGTTCTACGTAGTGCCGTCAATGAGATCCTATACCACCTTCGGAGTCCATCATCAGGTAGGTGACATCATCAGTCACCAAGGTCTCCAAGAGACCTTTCAAATGAGTCCAAACACGATGGTTCTACGAAGTACCGTCAATGAGATCCTATACCCACCTTCGGAGTCCATCATCAGGTAGGTGACATCATCAGTCACCAAGGTCTCTAAGAGACCTTTCAAATGAGTCCAAACACGATGGTTCTACGAAGTGCCGTCAATGAGATCTTATACCTACCTTCGGAATCCATCATCAGGTAGGTGACATCATCAGTCACCAAGGTCTCCAAGAGACCTTTCAAATGAGTCCAAACACGATGGTTCTACGAAGTACCGTCAATGAGATCCTATACCCACCTTCGGAGTCCATCATCAGGTAGGTGACATCATGAGTGAACAAGGTCTCCAAGAAACCTTTGAAATGAGTCCAAACACGATGGTTCTACGAAGTGCCGTCAATGAGATCCTATACCCACCTTCGGAGTCCATAATCAGGTAGGTGACATCATCAGTCACCAAGGTCTCCAAGAGTCTTTTCAAATGAGTCCAAACACGATGGTTCTACGAAGTACCGTCAATGAGATCCTATACCCACCTTCGGAGTCCATCATCAGGTAGGTGACATCATCAGTCACCAAGGTCTCCAAAAGACCTTTGAAATGAGTCCAAACACGATGGTTCTACGTAGTGCCGTCAATGAGATCCTATACCACCTTCGGAGTCCATCATCAGGTAGGTGACATCATCAGTCACCAAGGTCTCCAAGAGACCTTTCAAATGAGTCCAAACACGATGGTTCTACGAAGTGCCGTCAATGAGATCCTATACCTACCTTCGGAATCCATTATCAGGTAGGTGACATCATCAGTCACCAAGGTCTCCAAGAGACCTTTCAAATGAGTCCAAACACGATGGTTCTACGAAGTGCCGTCAATGAGATCCTATACCTACCTTCGGAATCCATCATCAGGTAGGTGACATCATCAGTCACCAAGGTCTCCAAAAGACCTTTGAAATGAGTCCAAATACGATGGTTCTTCGTAGTGCCGTCAATGAGATCCTATACCCACCTTCGGAGTCCATCATCAGGTAGGTGACATCATCAGTCACCAAGGTCTCCAAGAGACCTTTCAAATGAGTCCAAACACGATGGTTCTACGAAGTACCGTCAATGAGATCCTATACCCACCTTCGGAGTCCATCATCAGGTAGGTGACATCATCAGTCACTAAGGTCTCTAAGAGACCTTTCAAATGAGTCCAAACACGATGGTTCTACGAAGTGCCGTCAATGAGATCCTATACCCACCTTCGGAGTCCATCAGCCCACCATCAGGTAAGTGACATCATTAATCATCTAGACACGGTCGGTCTCCATCCTCCGCCAAACGAAATTCTCAAGATAACTAAAAACGATAAAAAATAAACACACTAGAAATAATGTACTCAATAGGTTAGGTACTTACCAATAGTTTTGGAGAGCTCGGCCACGCTTCACCTTACATTTATTCTTATATTTAGGCATAGTCAGGCTTACTCTATGACAGGTTCAAAAAACAAAACGAAATTACAAACTGCTTTACATATATTTACAAACTTAATTTGTATGGTTGATTTACGAAATATTTATATTTGTACTATTTAAAATATGATTTCATTCAAAAATCATTCAAAACGTAAACTTTTAGATTTTATTTGGAAAAAATAACGCGCGTATAGTCCTTCCGTCACAAGAGTCATCAGGACACTGACGTGTCGCGTCCTGAGTACGCGTCACAGGCCTTAGCGGGGGTGCTCCAGTGGGGTACTGGTGAAGTTTCGGGTTTTTGTTCAATAGTTAAAAATATTAAAAGAAATAACAAAAAAAAAACAATACAAATTGTCCAATACGTCATTATATATTTTTGGTAGAAAATTCATGCCGAACTATTCAGCCGTTACAGAGAAAATTTACAATTTAGGTTGAAGAAGGACCTATTTAATAAGATTTTTTCCCAAAATTTAGGAAAGTTTATTAAAATGTTAAACAATACAATGTATTTGTGATGACCTTAAGTATACCATATATTTTTTACATGGAAAACGCACAAAAGGATTCATCTACAATCTTCTTTAAACCTACAGTATATTTACGATTTGAGCGAGGTAATCCCCTTAACCAGTGCATTTTTTAAATAAAAAATTAGTTTAACAAAAGAGATCCAAATGTTCTGAATCGTTTTTGCGATTTAACCAGTGCATTTTTTAAGTAAAAATTTAGTTAAACAAAAAAGATTCATGCTTTCTGAATCTTTTCAGTGATTTATCTTTTGCATAAATTTGAAGTAAATATTATAATCTAAAAGGATCCACATGCTTTGGATTTTTTTTAACATTTTAGTTTTGTGTCATTTTCTTAGACTGACCGTTTTACAATATGATCCAAGGAGAATGGATCGTTTTTACGAAACTAAATTATGGGTTCGCCATACATGTGGCTTGGTAACCAGTGTCATTTTAATGTCAAAATATTCGTATTTTACTTGGATTGTTTTTGGTAATCGAAAATATAGACCTTGACGAGCAGTTTGGTATACTTAACTCATTTTCGGTCATGTTGTGGGTTGGATCCTTTTTGCTTATCTACGTCCAATTATGAATCTGAAAAAGCTTTTTTTTTTATTGAAATAAAGCGGCATCTATTTGCAGCCAGCTAAACTATTTCAAGTCTAGTCTAAGTCTCTAACCTCGAATTACAATGAATACTTACAATGATAAACGTTCAGCAACTGGCCACTAGATGGCAATATTCTCAATGTAGTTTATTTTCGAAATTTCAAATAATTAAATTAAGAAATTTTTAAACATATTTTTGTTTTCAATTTACTTATCGTATCTGTAAAAAAATCTTAAAATATTTTAGTTAACAAAACTATTAACAAACTATTATTTATTATTTGAACGCGTTGGTTCCTGCTTAAAAGGTAGCTACTTACACACCCACAGATATAGATAGACACACCACTGATAATTCTGTACAGATTATTCCTAACCAACGGCTAACTAATAACAGAAAATTTTAATCTAAATGTAGATTGTAAAACCCGGGATACATTCTCAATAACTGACACCTAACTACAGATAACGAAGGAATGCGTAAAGTGCCTATGTAAACAGGTGGGTTTACCATGGTACACCCACCCGTTTACATACCATGCAGAGGTGTACCATGGACATGGTACACCTCTGCCTATCCCTTCGGGAAATACTGGCGTAAATGTTATGTCCCTCTAGCGGGAGAAATTGTCAGTAAAGCAATATCCGTTACTTCACTACTACTCTGTTCTACTTGTCAATAGATGTCACTGAACACAAATTACTCCTCCTTAAAATATGTTCGGATAAGATAAAAAGCTTCTTTTGTAAAACCTTTTATGTAAATTTTAATAAACTGTAATTTAAATCTATTCTCGAAATATTCTTGAAATTTAACTATTATTCGTACGTAATACGAGTTTTCAGATAACGCGCATTATTGATAACAAGTTTCTGAAGAACGCAGGTGTAAATATCCGACCGGTTCAAAAATCTCAGCTGCTCGTTATCTTGATCAAAAAATTATCTCTCAATTCGGGGAGATTTTATCGTTATACAGGAGACGCAATTATATTTTTTATTGTTTTTTTGCGATGCGCCATAAACACATCATTTGGTTTATATATATTTTTTTATTTATCTTTTATTTAGATTTTTGTTATTTTGAACCAACTTTAAATAAAGGACGAGGTTCTCAATTTGGATGTTTACATATTTGTATGTTCGGACATAACCCCGTCATTTAAAGACGGAATTGCATTTTTTTTATGGTATGTGGCTCTCGATGTGTACCCAATGATATTATATGTAAAAAGAGGTCGTCTTTTTACTTCTAATATCATTGTGTGTACCCATATAAATTTTATCAACTTTGCTTGGGTACTTTTTGAGTTAGCTTCAATAATACGTATTTTTACCACTTAGTCCCACTTAGTCTATAATTATGGATGATTTTATAATAACTTCCTGCCACTGTTATTTACATAGCAGGTAGTGGTATTAGAATTTTTGTGAGGTAAATACCACAACTAAAAAGTGAAGAAAAAAAACCGTCTTAAAAAAAAAAGTAAAATATTATGTCTTTATTTCGGAATTCGGTGGCAAAGAGTGAAAATTCAAAACTCCTCCAAACTCGACTTCCAAAATCAAGTTATTTTTGACTTTGTAGTCGGCTGTTTTTTTGTAAATGTGAAATACTTGTTGGCCTATTAGACTCATTGATGTTTCAATTCGTTGGCCATTTCCTATTTTGTTAAGAGCATTTTAAATACTACAAGTGGGCAAAGTCGAAAATAGGTGTCAAATATTTCGCTGTTTTGATTAATTTGGCAATATTACTGTATAGAAATAAGAATTATGGCTAACTAGTGAACTAATGTATTGATTATCTAATGTAATAATTAATATCGTAGCACTGAATATTTAGTTTTAGATGTAAAAAAAATATTTGGAAGCTTTCCAAATGCTTTTTAACCTAAAACGGTTACAACATCAAATTCGGAGTTTTAATTGTAATTCATTATTAATATTCTAGTACACTAGTTAGCCTACTAGCCTACTACTAGTTATATTTCTTAATTCCATACAGTAATATTGTCAAATTAATTAAAACAGCCAAATATTTGACAGCTATTGAAGTTGCTACTTTGCCCACTTGCAATTTGCGCTTAAATACCTGGTACTTATTGATAGGCCTACACTGTTCTCCTATACCTATTAACACAGTAATTTGAAAACCATGTAAAAGCATTCGTTTTATATGAGTGACCGTGGAGTTTCTTGCCGGCTCTTTCTCATAGGAAATGACCAATTGGATCCGAGCACCTACCTTCTGTCGTTTCATAAGTGCCTATGTAGGTTTATGTTAAATAAAATATTATAAATTTGCATTGTTCAGGTTACATTAGAGATAAAGACATTAAAAACTTTATCGCAACAACGATTAGGCAATTCAGTATACTCCTACTGTTGCAATGGTAAGCATTTAAAATATATTATGTACAGAATCATTATGAATCACTGCCCAGTTTTGTTTCCATTTGCCAATGTTAATGAGTCTTTGTTGTAATCTCAATTGCCTTCGTCAGTTTCATTCACGAGAAGACCATCTGTTATAAATAAACAGGGAAAATTATTTATAAGTGCCTAAACTTCCGCCATCTCAATTAAAATAGGTAGGTACTCAATTAGTGATTTTACTTCGTCACACTTTGTAGTAATATTAACTACAAAGTGTTTGTTTTTATGTAAGGTAATGTAAAGTCACTGTTAGTCATTTTACTGAATCAGAGTCGTGTACATTTAATATGGACAGCTGTTGTTAAGGATAAATAGGCTACAAAATGCGCAATACTGACGCTTTGTGTAGATTAGGTTTACGCAAGGATAGAGTGGAAATTGAGTGACTGAATTGTCTAAATAATATGATAAGAAAGTGCGTTTAAAATTATTATGTATTATTTTTATTTATAAAACAATGTAATGAAATAATATAATTATTATCACTTTCTCCGAAGATAATTCAATCGGGGTAGATTTTTCTTACGTCTGGCAATACCAAATGAGCCATGCCATGCCGTGGCCTCGCTCGTCGACCGTCCTAGGAACGAACGATTGTTTATGTAAACTTTCTGTCAAGTGCATTGTGTTTCAAAATAGTTAACACCGAGTAAAATAACAATTGACGTTCCACTTTCGCAATTAAAACTACTGTGTCGTGCAACTTCCTACTACAACGCGTAATTTTTAGATAACACAGTTTATAATCAGTCCGTTATTACAGCTGCCAGTGCTTCAACAAACCGTGTTTTGAAAAAAAAAACAAGCAGTCTGTTTCGTGTTTATTCTTTTATTAAAATTCCAAAATGAGTGCATTGGAAGTGGTCCAGTGATAGTGTTTAGCTTAAAACTAATAAAAATCGTTGTAAGTAAATAATTCGTGCCAATAAACATGTCCTATGATGCATCGAAATGATATCAGCAAAGAACAGAGTGCAAGAAATAAAGAGTAAATTCGAGAATTTGAACTGTGATACCGTTCCGAAGCGTGTTGAAAACCAATTGTGTAGACAAAAGAATGTTATTGCTACAAATTATGGGAAGGAAAACAGTGAAAATATCGATTATGAACTATCATTTAAACAGGATAATATCGGGAATGAATCAGAGGCCAGTGACGAATGGACGCCTAAACCAAACTCCAGTTATTTATACAGCAAAAGCGAAGTGAAACGGAGTGCTAGCGACGCGAAAAATTCGCTATCGCGACAAATCAGTGATCCAGGCAAGAAATTGCACAGGAGCCATGCATTTCGTTGTGACAAGAGTCAAAAGATAGTGAGCCCCAAACGTCACGGCAGTTGCAACGGCAGATCTGAAACCAGTGATTTTTCTTTCAAAATGGAGAGAAAACTAAGCAAAGACAGACTTATAAGGCTTGGGAACTTTTTGGAAGAACAGATGAAAAAAGAGAACTTCGTTCCACAAACGGAATATGCTGAGATTGTTGGGCAGGTGAGTGAAATTGAAAGTCAATTTGATTCTATACCAGATTCTGAGGTTCCCCAGCACATCCTAGACCAGTATGCCACAATTGTTAAACCAAAACGAAAAGAAAATGAGAAACAGGAAGCCATGACAGACAGCGGTGTTAGTTCTGAGACTGAAAACGTAGAAGAGGACAAAAATGGTAGGATTAAACGTCTCATGTCTCAATTTGAGAAGTCTCCAGAAAAAACACATTTAACAAACCTTCAGGCTATGGATGAATTCTGTGATTCCAGTGAAACAATACGTTTAGAACGTAAGAACCCTCATTTAAAACTAACAGACACACTGAAAAAGGCTTTAAAGCAACCACTACCAGCTGGTCCACCGCCCGCAAAACCTCCACGAATATTCAAAATCCCAACAATCCCAGAAAACACAGAACAACAAAAGAAGGAAGCTAAAAGAATGCTTGAAAAGCTAGAAAAAGTACTTCAAAAGCGTGAAGGGACTACGGAAACTCCGAAAAAACCAAAAGAAATACACTACTTATGTACAGAGATACTGGATATCACCAACCGTACGTTACTACCTAACCAAGGCCCTGATCCTATCTCTCGTTGCCTGAATTCCTTGAACTGTGCCATAACTAACAATTCTACGTCAAGTCTTCCATACACAAGACTAAAAGCTGATGAGGATTCTAACACATGCTGTGCGTGCTCCAGTGAAAATGCTGATCCGAACCGTTCGGACAATCAAAAGTGTTTAAAATGTAAAATCAATGAAGACAAAGATGACAGATTCAAATGCCATCTCAGCTGTGAATGTGAAGTGAAAAATTCAAAGTTTTACATTGAAAATGATGAACCTATTTATGATGTGCCATGTGAGGATGAGGAAACGAAGTTTGTGAGACGTAACATGTACGGAACGTTGAATACGTTGAAGAATAGCAAGAGTATGGAGGATTTGCGGACCGAGACAGATGAGGTGAGTGCTAGAACTTAAGTTTCTATAATTAAGTATTTATAATTTTTATTATTTGGTAAGACACTAGCAGTTAATAAGCTGATGCATGTATTTCAAATATCTTGGGATATATTTAAGCTGTCACAACATTTTCCGAGAGCCTATTCCATGTTGTTACAACTTGTTTAAGCAAGAATTGCTTCAAAGGCTTTTTCTTTGACGAATTAACCCATACTTTCAAGGAATGTCTCTGCAAATGTTTGTTGGCATTCAATGTGTAAAGGTCTTGAAGGCTGGGCATTTCATAGTGTTCCGTAAGTATTTTGTATGTCTCAATGAGCTTACCGTATTGAAGCGTCTTTAATCCATATTTTTTTAAACTTTACAAATTAAATGTAGTGTTAATAATATTTTCTTACTACCAGTGTTAAACTTTTTTCCTTGTTTTTGGTAAGAAGCCTTCTTCATCACTTGCTATTTTGCCCTGACTAGCAATCTTCATCCAGTTTTTCCCATCAACTTCAATAACTTCATCATTCCAATGTTTTCTTGGTCTACCAATGTATCTTTACCCTTGTTGTCCCAACCAATTTGTTGTTTCTGATATCTATCTTTTCTTTTTGTACCTTGAAACGTGGCTGGCCCATTCCCATTTGAGTGTAGAAGAACCAAAGTCACAGATTCAATATGTACTTACAGTACAACATACATCTACATGTTGAATCTGTGTTTGGTTCTTTTTGTAATTTTCTCATTTCTGTTTTTTTTTCTTAGTTTTAAAATATTTCTCTCCATAATTATTTAGGCTCCTGTTATAACAAGTCTATACACTTTTACCAGATGTTTCAAATATCTGGTAAAAGTGTTACAAAGCTTGGTAATCTGCAGTTAAATATCATATTCTTGAGATTTGAATGACTGAATTTATAACAAAATAACAAAACCCAATCAAAAGGTGAGATTTGGCGAAAGATTAAATTGAATAGGTTTTTAGAATTGAGGAAAAAGGAATCTAATAAATTCTTATTATAATTGCAAAAAACGAGAGGGACGAGTCCCTCTCGCTGTCTTTTCTTTATTGCCTTTTCATTAAAAAAAAAAAGTTATTTTTGTTTTAAAAACACAATGATAACAGCCTATCGAAGGTTAAACTGCGCTTGCCACGGTCGGTTCGGGGATGGGTAACTATCCATTACACTTCGAGACCCCTAAGCAAGTTAAGCCGTTGGTCCCGGCTGTCATTCGTAGATCTTTGACCATTGTTACGGGTAGTCTGACAGAAGCCGAAAAGTCCGACAACCAGCCTTACCAAGGTGGGTATAGTTACTCAGCAACTGGGTTGTAGAGATCAGATAGGCAGTCGCTCCATGTAAAATACTGGTATTCAGCTGCCTCTGGTTACACTGGAACTGACCACAACATAGTTGAGGAGAGGCTAGGCGGATTGATATTGCAAAAAACTACAAATTAACAAAATTGGTGTTTAGAAATTAGGAAAGAAATAAAATGTAACATGTTTTTATCATGTCAAAATGTGGGTTCAAAATTCAAATTCAAAATATTTGATTTCACATAAACCTACATGGGCACTTATGAAACGTCAGAAACTAGGTGCACGGTTCCAATAGGTCGTCTCATATGGAGAAGAGCCTTAAATATATATTCATTACATGGGAATTAAAACATAACTGGCGAAATGTAGGTGTACTATAGGTACACCTCTGCCTAACCCTACGAGGAGGACATAACATTACGCCTGTAAGGCGTAATGTTATGTTATGTTCCGCTTTTCAGCTAAGCCGTATTCATAGTGTAAACATTTCGGTCGATGTTAAGAGGGAACAGGGCCTGCGATTGTCCATACAAATGTATTCCCCTTTTTTCTTCCTGAATAATGCCTCAGAGCAATCATTTTTATTCATAAAATCAAGGTCTGTTATAGATACCTACGTCCCTGTTATTTCCTATTTTTCAGCAACTTATTGGTAAAGAAAATATATGACCCTCCAAAAATTACAAAAATGCCCCATTTTTACCGCCGCGATTAGAGGACTACCAGACAAATTCGAAAAGTTTTTAACATAAAAGAAAATTATAGGAACCTAGACATACTCTTTCTTAAAATTTCAATGTAAAAAATAATTGAATCGGCTCAGTTTTCGAGGAGAAAAAAGGGTAATACGAAACGTCGGTCTCGTAATTTTTTTGTTTGTTTGTATAATCGGTCTGAGCTGCAGCTGTCCCTATCGCACTCTACAGGGGCAGACTTGAGTTAAACACAATGGCAATAGTTTCTTCAAATACCTATTTTTCAAATTCCTCGGAGGCCCTGTTCCCTCTTAAGACCGAAGTTAAGTGTGAGTCAGAGAGCATTGCTCTTAGCATTAATTCTGTACTGTAACGATGCACTCTCGTATGTATATAAGTTTGTTTATCTTAGCTAAGGAACTGCTGGACTTCACATGACGATTTTTTTTTTTAATGACTCACATTAATTTATAATGTTACTGCTGAGCATGGGCGTTATTGGGTTTTTCCATAATATGTAACTTCTTGTTAAGTCTGGAGTCTGGATTTGTGCTCGGTTGATGGCAATAGGCTCGCCCTTTTTATAACATAGGACTTAAAACAACAGCGAATTTTGACTGTACTATTACACCGCTGCCTCTTTGGGGACTACAGGCATGGTGCTACTGTGAATCTTCTAGAGAAACCCAATCTAAAATCTGCCCGACTCGGAGATCGAACCTATGGCCCCATGCTTAGCAATCACGCTTGCAACCACTAAACCAACGATGCAATCTACATAGTTTCTCGAAATAAGGTGAACAATTAGCTATCTTATCGGTCGATGTACTGAAATCAAAAGATACTTTGTGATTCAGGATAAGTAGCTGTATCTACTTTTATTTCTTATCTATCAGCAATACTCATGAATAACCTGGTTATATTTGTAAACAAAGGGTTTTCTGAAATTACGTTGAACAGGTGGCAGGACTAAGACGTCAGGTCCGGGCGCCTGGCAAAAGTATCAAAGAGCATATATATATATATTTTCTTTAGTCGTGACTGAATGATGAACGTCGTCATATATTTTGTATTCATTATCGAAATTGAAGATAGCGTGTGGTCGTTACGTGATTTTCAAACCGTAACGTAGTGTCTTCGAACGCAGCACCTATTTTGAAAACTAGTGATTAAACAGTAACTAGTTATTTTTTTGAAATTCTATTCGTTGATGCAACATGGTGATTCTATCGAAGTATTACAGTTATTTGCGTGACGATAATATAGATGATTACCTACGTTACATATCACAAGCTTTAAGTTTTTAGAACGAATAAAATATGTTTGTAGCTACATTAAATACAGTTACATCATTAACGTAATGCTAACACAAATAAACTTCCTTTTATACTTTATTCAGGCTTAGGACGGTTTATTTGTAAGTAGTTACATTTCGATGCAGTATCGAAATTGTAACTAATTACAAAATAACGTGTTTACAGTTACCTATGATGAAAAAAACAACGAAAAGCATTGAAAAAGTACAAAAGTTTGGTTATTTTCTTTACTCTTCACACGTAAAGAAAAAGATAGAGACAAAGGCAAATGGTCAGTATGCCCTTAATGGAAGACCTCTTGTCAAAGTGGTGCCAACTGGTGGCGTGAATTTTCTTGAAAACCCGCATTCTTTATTTGTTTGATAAGCAAAGCTATGGGTGGGTTTTGGCGCAGCGTGTCGTTTTTCTTTCAGACATTGGAGTCAGCGCCAACCAATGAATCTGCCTAGCATTTTCCGTACTATTTTGGGGTCAAAATTCAAAAGTCATTTATTCACTAACTAGGCTGAGAATCAGCACTTTTCGAACGTCAATGTTACATAAGACAGTCCCCCAAAACGCCCACCCTTCACCACTTCCTAATCTTTAGCTGGGAAGAAGAAGTGGCGCAACAAACTGTCCAGCATCACAGCTGTCTGTTCAGTTGGAAAAAAATGATTCCTAGTATGCAAAATAATTTACATTACGCAACACAAAACATAATTTAAATTATAAATTAAAGCCTCGTTCAGACCAGCGCGACGCGACGCGGCTCAAACAATACAAATTCCAAGAAAACTTCACGGTGTAACAATAGCCGGTGTCGCGTCGCGCTAGTCTGCACGAAGCTTAATAGCCATGTCGGCTAACACACGCCAATATAACAACCAAAAATATCGAGAACTGCACTCAGGCCGGCTTCCAGTCTAACTGGATGCAGCTGAATACCAGTATTTTACTCGGAGCAACCACCTATCTGACCTCCACAACCCAGTATCTGGATAATACAAATACAATACCCCTTGGTAAGACTGGTTGACAGGCTTTCGGGCTTCTGACGACCCGTAACGACTGTCAAAGATCTACGAATGACAGCCGGGACCAACGGCTTAACGTGCTTTCTGACACACAGAGGCGTCTTGATATGTAATGGATGGTCTACCATCCACAAATCGATCACGGCACAGGGGTGGCCCTTGTCTAAAAATAAATTTGGATTACACTCGACTATTGAGTACCAAACTACTTACTTTCTTAAAAATTCCTTCAAAATCAGCATCCTGATTACGTAACGCAATCTGAATCATTTTGAAGGATATAATTGCTAATCCATTTCTTCATATGTTCGAAAAATTTATCTACTCAACAACGTAAATAACGCAATGAATGTTGTTGAACTGTCAAAATGAAACGAAATTATCCTGCTGTTCAGTAGTTTTAATCAGACTTAAAAACGTGGGTAGGTAAGTACCTAACACAGTCAACTATTTCAAAATTATATTAATTTATTAAGGATAATAGGCAATAAAGGACGAATTTCATTTTTATAGGTACTTTGAAATCACACCAATTTAATAACGTTTTTTCCTGTAATAATGTAATAACTATTACTGTTCATGTACAATATTAATATAATTTTTAAACCACAATAAAGGCATTTTTGAATTGTCAAGGGGTCAATCAGCCAGAAAAATGAAGCTAGTGGCCCATTCCAAAGCGTAGTATGTTCCTATGGAGAAGAACGGGCAAGAAAGTCCACGGACACGTTAAACCATCATCTACCTTGCCCTTGTGGCGCCATCTACAACGCCACATGCGAACTACGCATCACACTGACGTCACACGCAAAATCCTGCATCGCGCAAGCAGAGTTTACCGCGAGATGTGTATATATACAGCGTCCCAATCGTTGGGCAGTGGCCCGCCAGACACGACACCCGTCTGGTCGGACGATCCTTCCCTTTCTATGGAGGATGAGTAAACTTTACACCCTCACGCCTCTATACCTTTTTCAACTGAATTGGGGTCGGCTTGGCTTCCAGTCTAACCGAATTCAGCTGAATACCAGTATTTTGCTTGGAGCAACTGCCTATCTTACCTCCAGCCAGTAAATGGATCATACACGGATATCGATGGGATCATACGATACCTTCTTCATAAGGAAAATTGAATATTTTATTGAAGAGACGTCATCCAATCATTACATTGTTATTATGACGTAGTCTTCCAGTATGTAATGCTCGTGTTGCCATTATAAGACCCGCTCAACGTTAGTGTTTAAAAAAAACCATAACCAATAACATAATTAGGGAATTTGGTATGATTCACATTTTACATCATTAGCAATCTGTGGGAGTGATTTCGTTAAATGGGACGGAAGTGTGTAACAGGAAGTCGGGGAAGCGCGCGCTATTTGATTTGACCAATGAGCGCGCGCGGTGCTAGAGTTGTCCGTTCAGATGGTACCAACCCATTTTCCGAGAGGTTGTATTGTCAGCCAAGATATCAGAATGTTACACATGATATGCGACTATTATAAGGCTCGTTCGTTTTATTATTTTAACTTTGAAATGGTTTTGCTCTTGACCTCGATCTCGCCTGATGGAAAGCGATGGATGAGGTCTGTGATGGAACGAGAGTGTCCAGAAGATGCCTGTTCACTTTTGCTTTGAAGGCTGACGGGATATATGTGGGAACACAGACGCTGGCAGAGAGCTACATTCCAATTTGTATTTGTCCCGTGGATTTCGGATATTTCCGTACAAAATTGGCATCAGAAGTCATTTATTCAAACTAGGCTAGGGTTCAATTCACAGTACCGAGAAGCGACGCCGCGCGCACTTTTTAAGATAGTGATACGAAATATAACTTTACTTACTACTCAAAAAGATAATTTGTAAATGCCTCGCGGCGTAGCGCGACGCATCACGAAGCAGCGAGGCGTGGGGCTGCCAGCGACTTCACGATACGCCTCGCGACGTCGTGCTGCACGCTGCGTCTACGGCGCTGCGCAGCGCGAAACCACTGACCTCTTCGAGCATCGTAACGTCACGTCTCGGTGTGAACTGACGCTAAGAATCAGCAATTTCGAACGTCAAAATTACATAAGACAGTCCCCCAAAACGCTCGATCTTCACCACTTCCTAGTGCTTTAGCTGGGAAGAAGAAGTAGCGCAATTAACTCCCCAGCAGCACAGCTGAACACTCCATTTCACGCCTGAGAAAACCGTTAAGCTTACACGAAGGTTGCAACCGTGGTGAATGTGGTGATCAGTGCTCGTTCCGGCACTTTAAGAGAAGAAGATTTTGCTGAGACGGTTACAGACTGATACGAGTACTTTTAGATCACATTCTTGGGTTTGACCACTTGTACAGTTTAAGAGTCGCTCTTAAATCATCCTCCGTCATAAATTCAGCCGAAAAATTTCTTTAAAAAAAAAAAAATAACAAGAAAAAAAAAAAAAAAAATGTGACTTCCAAAAATCACTGCACTGTAGGATTTTTTTTAAAGTTTTCCTGAAGTGACTGTGATTCAGGTCCGATTCTGAAGTCATTTGTTTTTCCCTGTATAATCTTAAGCAGGACATGGAAAAAAATTGTTTAAGTTTCCTCAAGTGTTTATGGTTGGGGTCCGATTGTGGTGTAATGTTAGTCGACTCTGAAATGAAGCGCCCCACTACCGCATTTTACGCACACGGTTATGCGGTAGTGGGGCCCGTCATTTCTGAATGAACAAGATATAAACAGATATGGCTAAACTACTTTCTTTTTTTTTCCTGTTTTGTCTGAAGCAGGATATCCAAATTTCTCCTTTTCCTCTCAGTCTTCCTGCACGCATAGTAGTTCGTTCTGATAAGAGAGAAAAAAACTTCAGCAAAACTAAGGTTTTTTTTACACTGTGTAAAAAAAACCTTAGTTTTGCTGAAGTTTTTTTCTCTCTTATCAGAACGAAACTTCAGCAAAACTAAGGTTTTTTTTACACTGTGTAAACAAAAACCTTAGTTTTGCTGAAGTTTTTTTCTCTCTTATCAGAACGAACTACTATGCGTAAGAGTACCTCATGCCTTTTTTTATGAATGTCATCTCTCAGGTCAACCTAGGAAGTTTTCGGCTGCTTATCGGGCATAAAACTTATAAGCTAAGAGACTACACGCTAAGGGCATCCTGTTTGGGGGGGACCTCGGCTTAGAGCGTTGCAAGGGACAGGATCTATGGATCTATGATGGATCAAATCGTGTAGCTCATGCCGTGGTTCTAAAGTGGGGCTGACTTCACAGGGTGCGTGCGCATTTAATGAAGTATCGCCCCTCTTGGAGGCTATTTAAGTGTATCTATTTTAATAATAAGGGCTGCATGCTAGACTGGTCGTGGCCCAGTTTCTCTCATGGAGCCTATTTCAATAAAAGGGGTGCAAAAGTAAAGATGGCCGAGTTTTCTCCTCGCCCCAAGGCCTTGACAACAGAGCTATGATTAGGCATGCTAGAGACTTCGAAGTTTAAAAACAATAGCTACTAAGGGTGAATTTTAGGCAAGGGCACAACGCCATCAGCAAGTCTAAACCGCGTTCAAAAGCCGAGTCAATATTCCGAAACAAAGATAACAATGACAACCGTGACAGCTCTTGGACGGAGTTGAGATTGGCAAGAAGATCATTATGTGGCGCTTGAATGACATTGACAGGGGGTCAAGAGCCGTTGTTGGTAAACATTCGACATTATATTGACAAAACAAGATGGCGGCGTTAGATCCAATTTTAGCCTCGCTACAGATTAAGACAGTTACTTCGCTTCTATATATAGATATCGCTATATTTATCTACAAAATATTACAGGCGTTTCGTGTGCGCTAAAATGTGCGCGGACGCCCGAGAGTACCGTCTGAATTTTTGTTGCCCCGGGGAAACGCGAGCCGTAGGTACCATCGAAGAAGTTCATCTACACACTATAGGTACACCGTAAGGACTATTTCTGCTTGAACCGCTATAGAACTGGGGCGGTAACATATGTGGTCATCGTGTTCACGGGATTTTGTTTTCAAACTGCTTAGATATGAAGATCTTCGATAGTAGGTACGTTAGTGCGCGACCTCGAACGAGTGAGGGAGGCCTGGCCACGCGTCAAAGAATCCTAGTACAGTAGATGTGCTGATCACGTTCAGTTTCAATGGTGCAACTTTCTAAGTTTAAATCCGAAATCCGAAGTCGCGGTCTGAAGCTAGCCGATCACATAAAGTTATCGATGCATAAAGAAATGAGACGCCACGGCTCGCCAGTTGGAACTGTACCCGCAGCCGTCAAGCGTGACGATGGGAACTGAGAACATGAGTCATCAGGTTTCTTGTACTTCCTGTAGGTACTTATAAAGGATAATGAGTTTGATTTTTAGGGTTCCGTAGTAAACCAGGAACCCTTATAGTTTCGCCATGTACGTTTGTCTGTCTGTCCGTTTGTTCGCGGTTTAGCTAAGAGACTTCTTTGTACTAGAAAGCTGAAATTTAGCATGGGATATTAATCACGCTGACAAACTGGTAAAATATTTTTTTTTAGGGTTGGTTACGGGTGGTTTTTTTTTTCTCATCTCTCCCATGGAGTGGGTGGTCGTTGGAAAGGTCGTTCACGGTAAGTTTGTGAAAAACATTTTTTGTAGGAATCTAGTGTGTGAAAAAATTCACGACAGCTAAGTAGACTTTACGAGTCAACGAGTAATAATCAACCAACTTACATTTGCGGTTGCAAAAACATGTTCTCCCTTAAGGAATGTATTTTTATTTAATGTGTGTTTTACAACTACAAAGTTAAGTTGGTTCTTGCGATAAATTCATCCCAACTACGGAACCCCTGTACCTGTACCCGACACGATATTTGGCCGGTTTTTTATCATACAGTAATAACTGCCTGACCCATTGCAGGTAAAAGATATTTCATCATACGGTTCTCTGGAACGATAATTGATTTGATACCCACGTTTGGTTTGTGATTGCAAATATCCATAGCATATAATGTTTCCATAGCAGGTGCATAGGCCTCCTCTTTTTCAAAGGGAGTGGGCGTAGTGTAATCCACCACACGAGCCCAGTGATTCCAGTACTGCTGGAACTGCTGCCCAGTGCTGCTAGCAGTTAACCGTTTTGAGAGCATTGATGATGATTAGAGATCGGATATTCGGATGCATATTTACCTAGAGTTGAGGTGTTGGCTACTATGGAAAGCACTTTTGTATCGAAAAAATTCCGGGATTCCGGGATCGACAGATTTAGAGTTCTGATTATAGAATTGAATGTATATTTACTAACGTTCAGGTGTTGGCTATTATAGAATACACTATTGTATCGATCGCAAAGATATCGCGATTCCGGAATTGATAAATTTTGTACTTTTTGACTATAAAAATGCTAGCTACTGTTGTAAAGTAGGTTGCTAAATTGGCACAGCACACAGTGACAAACAACTTGGTGCCTTGAGTTTCATTAAAAAATGTTTACAGTAGGTATATAATTTTTTATGTTAATACCGCAAAAGTAACCTTCACAAGAGGGCTGAAAAGTCGTTTCCATACCATGTATCTGATTGGTTTTGCATTCCCGGATTTTATTGAATTCCGGGATAGGTATAAGTTAAGAAAAAATAAATTAAGAAGCCACTTCCATAATTTCTTAGCCAAAAATTAACTTTAGGTAAATATGCATCCGATTATCCGATCTCTAATGATGATCATGGTTTTGTTATTGTTATTAGTAATTAACTGTTTATTTATTTTACCTCGATGGTCCTAGTTTATCAATAATTATAACTTCTAGTTACAGCTATATTATGTAAGCGGGCACGCCCTTTATGCCTGGAGGCTTAATTTTCTTTTTTAGATATTGTTTACGTTTAGTTATTTTTATTTCTGCTTGAGTATAGATCTCGATGTTTTTGGTTGGTATATTGGCGTGTGCTAGCTGTCATATGGCTATTAATTTATAATTTAATGTTTTGTGTTGCTTTATGTAAATTATTTTGCATAAGTACTTATTGTATAGAATCAAGTTGTTCTAGCTGAACAGACAGCTGTGCTGCTGGGGAGTTTGTTGCGCCACTTCTTCTTCCCAGCGAAAGCACTAGGAAGTGGTGAAGGGTGGGCGTTTTATGGGACTGTCTTATGTAACTTTGACGTTCGAAAAGTGCTGATTCTCAGCCTAGTTTGAATAAATGACTTTTGAATTTTGAATTTTGATATCATTTACACAAAGTAAAGCGCTTGTCAGGGTTCAAACCTACGACATACAACTCGTGACTCGCGGCTGTTACCACTAAGCCACCACGGCTAATATCCAGAGTTACCACATTATAGACAAAAAACGTATGAAGTAATAATTTGTTCGAGAAATATCTGCATTCATTTGTTTGTTAACAATTTGTTTCTGTGTTCTTCACACCTTCGTCGTTCGTCATCTGCTATTGTAGTCGCTCACTGAAAAATGCTGGTATTCAGCTGCATCCGACTGCTGAAGCCGACCGACTGTCGCTCCCTACTCCTTAGGACCCGAGATTGTGGCGCGTAGTGTTCCACACGCGCCTCTCAATGATGTAGGTAAGGGGGGAGTTTAACACCTTACTCCCCCCTAACTCGAGGTGGCCCGCAGAGGCGGGCTGGCAGTAGCCGGGGATCGCGGAAGTCGCATTAGATCCCGTGATCCCCGGTGCAAGAGACGGAACACCGGGGTGGTTTTAGTTAGTAAGAGTCTGACAGACCCCTCCGCCCTCATCCATGAGGATTTCCCCCCGTAACAAAAAGAAAAAGAAAAAAAGAAGCTGACCCCAACGGTCAATGGTCGGTAATGGTTCCTTTCTTGGATGAAACCTCTTTCGCCCCTCTAAAACTTAGCTACCAGGTTCCCAGGTACATTTCCGTCATAGGATTCCACTGCCATCTCTTTCTACCAACCCTACCCAGTTAAAATCCCTTTGTGCCCATGGCCCAGCGCTTTCTGTCTCCTGCATTGCCATCACAAGTGTTACATTCATCATTTTATGCATACACCCGGATAAGTCGAGAATTAACATTATCTCAGGTGCCAATTGACCTTATTATAGACGAGGTCTAGTTAATACGACCCCAAGGTTACTGATATGTAGGTACATACATAAGTTAACTATTAGCTCTCCTTTCATGCTTGTGACGTATGGCGTTCTAGTTTTTATTGAAATGTTTTTCGATTACAGACTCCAACTGCATAAAGCCAGATGTAAAACTATATTAGGCGTTGCAATATTATAAATAGTGCAATCCACGACGACGCGCCGCACTCCGCTCCGCTCCGTACTAAAGTACAGCTTATAGTACAGTAATCGCGGAGCGGGGCGCGTTAGATTGCACTATCTGTAATTCTGTGGTGAAATCGATTAAGGAATTCTCTTGTATCCCATTGAATTGATGTTCTTCTTCTTTGGGTCGCTAGTACAACAATAGTCGATTAACACTTCAGTTCCTTAATCTTATTTATTGAGCAAAATATTTAATTACTTACTTAAAATCGATACAGCAGTAAAATTAAACGAATATTTACTCTTAATCTTAACTTATATGAATTACTGAAATACTATGTAGGTATCGAATAATGTATGTGTCAATTTAGTTGATTTGAAAGAAAGAAAGAAAATACTTTTATTTGCGGTACATAGGACGCAAGCAAAGGAACAAATACTAAAAAACAATTTGGGGGAAAATATGCGTCACATCCACGCGAAACGGCCATCACTCAGCATGATGCTGCGACCCTATGCGAGACAGAGCCCCAGCGCTGGTTTTCAGTGACAGCCGGCATTGACGTGATGACGTCAACCGGTGCAGCATATACAGATAACAAAATAAGACAAAAATAAAATAAACACAATAGTTAATCCTAAATATATACTTAAAATATAACATTTAAAATTTTTAAAAGTATCAGTGTTAACGGACTTTTTCGCTGACCGTACGATAACATATTTAAGTGGAGTTTGTAGGCCAGAAACTTGGCTACTCCTACGTCGGTGCCAGTAGCGCAAGAACTGCTCATGCCGTTCAAATAGTCACTGTTAGCACGTCATGTCCTGGACCCGACCTCTCTCCGGTCGTGTCGGATTGCCGTCCCATCGGACTATGAGAGTGAGGGAAGAGAGTGCACCTGTGTCTGTGCACACACTTGTGCACTATAATATCACCCGCATCGAAGTCTAGAGTCTCCGCTGATATCGGTCGCCATGGCCGAAATTCGGTCTGGAAGACTATTAGGTTAGCTAGCTGGGAAATCATCAAATGACGTCTCCCGCTCTGGGTGGAGCGGGAGGGCGTGTCAGACTCTTACTGACTAAAACCCACCCGTGTTCCTTCTGTTGCCTGTGCAATGCCAGGGGGCCACGGTATCCCTTTCGGACTTTCCCGCAAGAGGAAACATACCTGAGAGATATTTCTCGACGGCATGTGAAGCCAAGTCAGTGGCCCATGGGTGGGATTAAAACTCTGACACCAGTTTAGTCACTAACGTAAGAAGGGACAAGAAAATGACTATGACTCGAAGGACTGTTCCTATAGTTACACAAAATGGTGGTATCGTAAAGGGCTATTTGAAGCCAGCAAGCACTGCATAATCAACGTGCTTACCGTATTAACGGCGTGCATAATTTCCAATTTTGTTATGTACAATGTTTGCTTACATTCCTTAGTGAATTGGCTTCCACTTGTTTCGGTTTAATGTGTTATAGAACAGCTTCTTCGATATTTTGTGGTGAATTCAATACAATCCTTAACTGCCTGTGAATGGGAAGAGTTCTTCTCTCTTTTTTTTCTGCTTACTATCAATGTTTATCAATTTTTTTCCTTGACTATCAATGTTTTACAAGGAGAGAATACCATCAGTCTGTTCCCGACTATCCAATATGTTTTTTTTATTTTTAAACAAACATTCCTATGTTACTTACTCGCTGCTTAGCTAGCTTTCTATTGGTGAAAGGATTTTTAAATAGGTGTTTTTTTTGTTTGTTTTTCAATTACATACAAACAAACAAAAAAACATACAAAGTTAAATATACAAACATAACAGACATCAATTTTTTTTTCATAATTATATTAAGTAGTTTAGATATTATTAAAGATATAACATTCTTTTGGCAACCCAGAATTAACGCGATATGTGATTTGAACAGAATACAATTTGATTCATTAATTACCTATATCCACAACAATCACTTCCAGCGGAAATGAACGTGTGAATATATAAGCAAGTACCGAAAAGAAAGATGGCGCCGATTGGCGCCTAATGCGAGCCCAGTAATTCGTGTCGTTAACCGTAGTTTGTCACCTGCATGTCTGTCTGTCACTTGTCACTTTCTCCTGACTTCCACCTCGTTTCTAATGCAATCATTGATACGTGATAATGTTCGTATGTTCCCACGCAGGTTAAGCGTGTGTTGTCGTGGCTTAGATTTCGATGGGTGGCTGTTGATTATCTTTTATAGATCTGCTGCTAGTTAAATTGTTATCGTATGTAGTTATGTCGTTTGTAAGTTCCCATGCAGGTTAAGCGTTACACGATTATGTCGAGGCACAGATTAGATGAAAGAAAGTAGGTATTTAAAAGTTGCTCGACCTTTTCGTAACTCGAGAGTAAAATATGTACCTAAATACATACAGTTTCTGATGACATTTTCCCACGGATGCCATTAGTAGGTTATGCGCTCATCGCTGAGGCCGTTATCCGGATGGGAGACAGTTAAAATTTAAAATAACATA
Source organism: Xanthia togata (assembly GCA_963853775.1). Classification (NCBI taxonomy): domain Eukaryota; kingdom Metazoa; phylum Arthropoda; class Insecta; order Lepidoptera; family Noctuidae; genus Xanthia; species Xanthia togata. The sequence continues at coordinate 2,313,834 of OY970817.1, read as the reverse complement.
GCATTGCGAATTTTGTATCCGACATGTTAATTTTACGAGGGCGACATTGAAAGTTTTTAGAACTTGGCCAACTGTAAACGATATAATAAAAAAATAAGTTCAAATTTTGAAAATGGAACCGCCAATATTTTTGTGTATGTATTTTATCTAATTTGTAATTTTTTTGTTTACGATTTGGCGGCAAATTGAAAATTGTCTGTGTCACGTCAGCATGAATTTAACGCGAGAAAATATTCGTACAATGATTTTTTATGACTTTCCATGTCATTTAAATAAACAAGAAAGTTATGATATAGGTACTTCGATTGGCCTTTCACGATGAAGCCCCATCTCGTGCCACTGTTTACAACTGGTTTAATGAGTTTAAACGTGGTCGCACTAATCTCACCGATGATCTGCGTGAGGGACGGCCTTCTACGGCGACGACTGAAGATAACATCTGTGTTGTGCGGCGTATGATAGAGACTGACAAAAGAGCGACTTATCAGCAGATAAGCAAGACAAGCATAGGCATCGGTATGAGTCAAGTGCACAAAATCCTCCATGAACATTTAGCGGTCAGGAAGCTTTTTGCCCGGTGGATACCTCATAATTTGACAGAGGCCCAAAAACTCCGTCGTGTTGATTGGTGTCGTGAAATGGTTCAAAGATTTAACGGAGGTGACTCAAATGCTGTGTTCGACATACTTACGGGTGGCGAAAGCTGGATTTATTGTTATGATCCTGAAACTAAGAGACAGTCTGCTGTCTGGGTGTTTCCTTCCGAGGAATTGCCAACTAAAGTGAAGAGAGGTCGAAGCGTGGGAAAAAAGATGGTGGTCTCGTTCTTCGGAAGGACAGGTCATTACGCAACAATTGTTTTAGAGGATCGAAAAACAGTTACTGCAGAGTGGTACACTAACAATTCTTTGCCACTTCTTGGAAAAAGTTCGGGAGAAACGACCTCGCAGTAGGATCCTCCTTCACCACGACAACGCCTTGTCGCACACCGCCAAGCAAACAATCGCCCACTTGGCGACGTTAGACGTGGAATTACTGGGTCACCCGCCCTTTAGCCCCGACCTCGCGCCTTGAGATTTTTATTTATTTCCGAAAATAAAAGAAAAACTTTGAGGAAAACGTTTTATGGACGCCGAAGAAGCAGTGGCTGCGTTTCAAAATGCCGTCGAAGAGACCTCTAAGGACGAGTGGGCAAAGTGCTTTTCTCAATGGTTCCATCAGATGCAGCGATGTATTGATGTAAATGGACACTATTTAGTTGTGATGTTGTTGAAATCCAAAAATCACCTTAAATTTTACAAATGTTAAGTCTATTTTTAAAATTCTACAACTGTCCCCGTTTGTAGATCAATTGACACTTACAAGTATGTCAGCAAATAATTATTGTTTGTATACAGCTTGACGTGCGAAAATGGTCGTTATTGCTGTGAGTAAATGTTGGTTTTTGAATGAGAGATTGTTTAGTAGTAAATATGACTGTTATGAAAGTGACGTGCGAAAATGGTACTCATTGCTGTGTGTTAATGTTGGTTTTTGAATGAGAGATTGTTTAGTAGTATGACTTTGTATGAATAAAGAATTAGGAGTGCTAGATAGTGTAGGTACAAGAAAAAATTTGAACGACTTTTTATAGTATTCATAAGAAGGTTAACTACTTTTACTAGGGCTGGCTATGAAAACATCCCAAAACGCACCATAAAAAAAAAACGGCTTTTCCTCTATTGGGCGCCATATTGAATGTGACGTCACATAGCCTATAACCAGGGAATGATCAAGACGCTTACGATGACCTCAAATTATGATGATTACTTAGTTTAGAAGTTATGAGGGAACAGATGAACATACACAGCAATCAAAATCATAAACCTCCTTTTTGCTCCGCCGTCGGGTCAAAACATGTTACGTCACGTAGATCCATTTGGTGTTGACGTCATAAGCAAAGGAGCTTTTTTTTGAAGATCTTCAAGGGAAAACCGTGTGGGTCTGGGAATATTACGACCATACCAATTTCTACCGCCAAACATTGCTGTGTTTCAATTTGAAAGGTAAACTCAAACTCAAACCATTTGCATATTTCAATTAAACCATTTAGGTACTTTTGAATTGTCAAGGAGTCGGTCAGTCAGAAATATGAAGCTAGTTGCCCATTCCAAACTCCTAGATGTATGGGTGCAGGTGCAGGTGTGATGAATGAAGTACAGGTATACGAGACATTTTTGCTGTCTCCCTAGGCTGACAACGCCTGGTATTACAGATCCCGTCTATAGGCGGCGGCATTGAGGCTTTTCATCGGGTGGCCCGCCTGTTTGTTAGCCAACCTCAGACCAAATAAAAATCCAAGACATAGCGCTGTCAACAGTGACGTGAGGCCGGTTTCGTAAACATGTGTGCACTTAGTGAGGTGTAGTTTCATTGTAGTTATAGTTACATTATAAATGGTTGTAAATATGTGAGCGTGTATGCACAGAGCGGAGGTGTAGTTTTGGCAGTTCGCAGCGCTATGTCATGGTTTTTTATTTAGTCTGAACCTAAAATAATTAATACTAATTAATTTACAAACAATCGCCGCTTATTAAAACCTAATCACTATGGCAATGTAAATTAAAATAATAATATTACGGCACAAAATAATAATCATAAAAGGAAAACCACAAATAGGTGCATTGTGAATGCAAAAATGGTACCTAGGTATAGAAATCTCATTATATTATGAAAATATAATAAATTCCCTGTACTGTAAACGTCCAATGCCAACACGGGATTCCCAATATCTATTTAATAATAAATGTACAGTGATGGACGCCTAATTAATACACAACACTACTTTTTTGGGCATTCGTTTAAAACGGTAAATTCAAGTTTTCCTACGTTTTTTTTTTTCAATTTGCAGTGTCAGGTTGTATCTTGATTCAAATGTGATTCGCGACCGTAACATGAAAGAAAGAAAGAAAGAAAATACGTTTATTTGCGATAAAAAATGACGCAAGCAAGGAAAAAAAAAACAAATAAAACACGAAAATAACAAATTGGAGGAAAATATGCGTCACATCCACGCAAAACGGCCATCGCTCAGCATAATGCTGGGACCCTATGCGAGACAAAGCCCCAGCGCTGGTTTTCAGCGACAACCGGCGTTGACGTGATGACGTCAACCAGTGCAGGATATAGAGAAATAACAAAATAAGACAAAAAAATAAATACAATTTAAACAATAGTTCTAACTACAATAAAATATAATATTAACATAAATGGCTTGATAGAATAATTATAATCATTAGAATCAGCAATACAACTCATTATTTGTTAGAATAATCCTAAAATGTCATGATTTTATGAAATAGTCATTCAAAAGTCATTTATTCAAACTAGGCTGAGAATCAGCACTTTTCGAACGTCAAAATTACATAAGACAATCCCCCAAAACGCCCACCCTTCACCACTTCCTAGTGCTTTTGCTGGGAAGAAGCAGTGGCGCAACAAACTCCCCAGCAGCACAGCTGTCTGTTCAGTTAGGATTATATACTTAGTCATTCAATAGGATTATATACTTAGAGAGTTGTATTGATGATTTTTATGATTATAAGTAATTTTATAAATAAATATTTATGATACAGCCGTGAATCATATTTAGATCAACAGACAACCTGATACTGATCTGCAAATTTCAAAAAACGTAAGAATATTTGAATTTCGCGGGCTACCCTGACGCTTTTGCTTTAACCGTACGTGTCTCTAAAAGCCTTTAGATGTCAACTTCGATAGAAAAGGAACTCGTGCGCAATATTTCTAGCTTCTAGACCCAGTGGTTTAGGTTGTGCGATGTCTGTCAGCGAATGAATGAATTTAAGATTTTTATTAAGTAACATAACATCACTGTATTTCCTAAAGTGTTAGGCAGAGGTGCACGTATAGTACACCCACATTTCGCCAGTCATGTTTAAGTCCCATGTAATAGGGGGCGAGCCTATTGCCATCAACCGGGCACGAATCCAGACTCCGGGCTGCGATGCGACTACAAATTTTATAGGGTCAGTCCGGCCGTAGAGAGTATGACTTTTTGACACCTGTCAGTTTCAACCAGGAACTTTTCCAGGCTCTAGGTTACCACTGAGAAATTCCAGATGTAAAAACCCAATAACACTTTGCACCTTTCTTTCTTTGAGGAAGCAAGCATGTCCCAGAACCAAAACTTCTAAGACATGTGACATCTACCAACTCACACTGCGTGGTAGATTCTCAACTAGCTTCATATTTCTGACTGACCGACTCCTTGAAAATTCAAAAGTGCCTGTAAATGGTTTAATTGAAATAAATGCTTTGACTTTGAGGTTGAAATTAAATTACAGCTCACTCCCTCTCGATGGGAGGAGGCCTCTGAACCAGCAGTGGGGTCACTATATGCTGATTATGCTTATATATCTAAGGATGACATGAATCTCTCTTTACAATGCATACAAAAATCTTCTAGTCTATGGGATAATCCCATATTCGCCTTATACACATGTACAAAAGTCTGCTATTTATATCGGGAATCGTTCAAAACACGTCGGGTGAATGTAACTCAAACTCAAAGCATTATTAGCAGTGATACCATTTTGGACCTGCTGTAGGGCGTTATTTACGTCGTCAAGATTTGATGTACGTCTATTAATTTTTAAAATTAAGGAAGTATCGTCAGCAAATAACAACATTTGAGTTTTTAACAAATGGGGTAGGTCATTAATATACTTATACTCAAAAGAGGAAAGGACCCAATATTGATCCTTGTGGTACACCCATTTTTACTTTTAAACCGAGTGTATTGACACCATTTATTTGAACTTGCTGTTGTCAGCTGGTCTCTTAACAAATAATTTGTCGGCTTCTCTCTCGTTATTTACCGTTCATTACTTGACAAATTACGGTGGGAAAAGATAACTGTAATATTCATTGCAGAATGGCACATACAGTACAATATTGTAAGGTTGTGGAGGTCGTATAGTCAAGCGCATGTCTTGGTAACAGTTTGACTTTAAAGAAAAAACGAATTAAAATTATATTTATTGGGATTCTCACAGCACGCTTAGAATGATCACAATCACAATAAAAAAGGATTTTGTCGACGGATAAATAGGCTCTCTGCCAGCGACTGTTCCCTTCCGCGTATAACTAACTGCCTTCGAAAGCAAGAGTGAACAGGTATCTTCTGAGCTTGTTCTTTCCACCGTAGACTCCATCCATCGCTTTCCACCAGCAGGAGAACATTTAGCAATTAAAAAAATAAAATGAGCAAGCCTTACAGTAGTCGCATATGATGTTAACATCTGACATCTTGGCTGATATATGTATGATATAAACAATATTCATCGTCATCATCGTCATCGCCATCATCATCATCACCATCTGATGGCCAACTCTAGCACCGCGCGCGCTCATTGGTCAAATCAAATAACGCACGCTTCCCCGGCTTCCTGTTACAAATTTCCGTCCCTTTTCACGAAATCACTCCCACAGATTGCAGGAAAGCGAGGGGAGAGATGTTACACATCGAAAATATATTTGAGCATTACTACAGACGGGCATATTGACCGTACTTAGGAACACACAGGATGTAAAACCTGTCGTTCAAGGCGATAGCTTGCTACATGCGCTTGCGCATTGCAGCCGCCGATAGTGTTTATCTTTGTATGTTCGAAAGGATGGGTTTACTGTTATTATTAGACAGAGAAAAAAGTAACTTTGATGTCTCGTGTCTCTTTCTTTTAATAGTAAATAAGTTTATTGATCCAAAAATATTCATGGACACAGGTTGTACACGTTACATGCTAAGACTTAGTCGACTAACAATGGACACAAGGGGAAAAAAACAATTGTCTATGTCAACAAAAATTAAATCCTGTCTGCTAAACTAGGGATGGCCTGTAGGCTGTATCTTAGGAGACAGTGGCTCCGGCGGTGGCGGTGTTTGTCTTAAGGCGGATGCGCGCGCAAATTAGAATTTCTTCGTCTATTGAATGAATTTTTCATGAAATCATGACATTTGAGACTAATTCTAACTGAGGTATTTATGATTCTAATGATTATATTATTCTGAACATAAGTATTTGTTATGGTCGGGAGTCATATTGTCACCCAAGATACAATCTGAAACTGACCTGCAAGCAACTTCGCGGGCAGAAAATTTGAAGAGGAGGTTTTGAATTCGGCCGTATTTTAAAGTTTCTGAATTTGATATGTTGAGTAAACTCTGTAGTACTAGTAAGCATTCTGAAATCAACATAATTTTCACCAGCTTAAAGTTGATATTCGTTTAAGACGCAGATATATGCCAGTGACCTTGCCAACGCGTCGTACGTCCAGCCAGCAATAGGACTCGCCCATCAAGGAGCGCTGTCATCAATTTGACGCATTATTAATTTATTATACATAAAACAAAAGGTATTTTAATAAAACACGTATATTAAAAGATCAATCATTTTAATTTTTTATATTTCAAAAAAATACGTTAATAGGTTTTGCGTGATTCAGACATAACTTTACAAATTAATTACACTATGTTATATAAAAAAAAAACTAAAATATTCATGTATTGCTCTAATTTAACATATTTTTATTCCAAATCATTGACACTACTCGTTTAGACGTGATCTTCAGTATAATATCATTGAAAGTCCGCTATCGTCGCTTATGTGGAAATAATTTCAATTGGATCGCCAACCCATCTTTAGCAAGCGTTGTGATCTTGTCTCGTGCTTTCTCAATATGAGAAGAGGCCTTTGGCCCTGCAGTGAGACAGTAACAAGCTGGTATTACTATCAACATCAATTGGAAAAAAGGATTCGAATAGACTTTTCTAACATACGCTTGCGCAGTGCATCCGCCGATAATATTTATCTTTGTACTGTTCGAAAGGATGGGTCTGCAGTTATTGTGAGAGAGAAAAAAATATAACAAGCTGTTTGTCTCTTTCGTTTAATCGACATGGGCTGATTTCACCAACGTTAGAGAATATCCTTCGATCAAAATTGACGTCCGACAGTTTTTGTACGAAAGAAGTCTATACTAATAATACTAAAGAGGTAGGTACTAAGGCCCGGAGCTCGATCTATCAGGTTAAGCTACGCTTGCCGGGGTTGGTCTGTGGATGGGTGACCATCTTTACAAACCGAGACTCCTCCGTGCATAGGAAAGCACGTTAAGCCGTTGGTCCCGGCTGTCATTCGTGGTTGTGTGACAGTCGTTACGGGTCGTCAGAAGCCCGAAAGTCTTACAACCAGTCTTACCAAGAGGTATCGTACCTACTACCCAGTGACTGGGTTGTGGAGGTCAGATGGCAGTCGCTCCATGTAAAATACTGGTATTCAGCTGCATCCGGTTAGACTGGAAGTCGACTCCAATATAGTTGGGAAAAGGCTAGGCAGATTTTTACTAAAGAGGTAGTTTGTACGTAGGGAGTAATCTTCTTTAATGATCCAGTTCCTAAAATTCTTTCAACTTTAGATGTTACTAAAAAAAAAACTGTCCGACGGGTAGGTATGTTATAAAAAAATATTGGACACGTAAATTTTCTTTTTTTTTATCTAACCAAAAGATTACGGCAATACATTGACTTAAAATGTGGCATGACGTCACTCTCCGGTAGATTTTATACTGACTTGTGACGTAGCGAGCCCCACTCCCCAACTTTAAAGCATTTTATAATCTTAACCATTTTTGATTAATATGATTGATTGCGCCCTGTCCCTGGTCACCGCTGGCACCGCCCTTGAGGGAATCCAATTGGCCATTTAGCATCAACTATATTTTTAATCCTTACTTATCATTGACATTGTCCTGCCTTTATCAAGGTAATTAATTTATTAACATTTATAAATTAATGCATTTATTTATAACTCAATAAACATATCCTCACCATGTTTACCTTCGTTCAAAAACGGGTGATAACCAATGACCTAGTTTTTAAATAGTATTTCTATTTTTACATGCTCGACTGCAAAAGATAGTGGACTTAACACACCTGTATTCCTCAAACGTGGAGAGGTGTATTAGTAAAGGCACAGTATAAATATGTAGCAGTATTATATCTCGGTAATGACCTTGAAATAATTACCTACGGCCGCTCTGTAGATAAACACTCACAATTGCAGGAACACAGGACACAAATTCAAAATATTTTTATTTCACATAAACCTACAAGGGCACTTATGAAACGTCAGAAGCTAGGTGCACGGTTCCAATTGGTCGTTTCCTATGGAGAAGAGCCGGCAAGAAACTCCACGGTTACTCTTTTTAAAGTAAATGGTATTTACAATATTTTCAAGTTACAGTGTTTATAGGTATGAGAGGACACTGTAGGCCTATCAACAAGTACCAGGTACTTAGCAAGATAGAAAATGACCGACAGATCTACAAGTCGGTTATGCCTACAACGTTCTCACATTCACAAAATATAAAAGAAGAGAATCTATATAAAAAATAAAAATAAACAAATTGAAAAACTATTTAAACCAAATCACAGGCCTCACATCTTCGAGAGGGAGTGGTCATCACGATGTTTTCCTTCACCGTTTTGAGAGCAGTGGCGATAGACGCTTGCCTAGAAGGTAACTCATTCAATAGAATCTTAAAGGCTGGTTATAGCTATCAGGAAACACTAAGGCAACAGGCATCGTGTTACCCAGTAACTGGATTGTGGAAGTCAGATAGGCAGTCGCTCCATGTAAATATTGGCAGCTTAGACTGGAAGCCGACCCCAATTGAGATTGATTGAAAAGTGTATTGGTGGAGTTACTTGCCCGTTCTTCTCCATAGGAACCTACTACGCTTTGAAATGGGCAACTAGCTTCATCTTTCTGACTGAACGACTCCTTGACAATTCAAAAGTAGACAACAAAAGTAGAAAAACCTTTAAATTGTGTTATTGCAATAAAATAGAAAAAAAAATACTAAAACGTGCATAATAACTTTAGTTTCAGAAGTCGGTAGCAAAAAAAACTAAAATACAGAACCAAAGACAACGACTTCCAAAATTAAAGCTATTTTGCACTTTTTAGTGTTTTTTATTTCTATCTTTGTTGTAAAAAGTTATTTTGTCATCTGCCGAGCCATTTTTTTCAACTCAAATTCAAAGCATTTAATTTAATTTTCACTTTTTAGTTGTGGTACCTACCCCACACAAATTCGAATACCACTGCTATATTTAAAATTTTAAATAAGTGACAGGAATTATAACATCATCCATATAGAATTCTTAAGTGGGAAAAATACGTATTATTGAAGTTAACTAAAAAACTACCCAAGCAAAGTTAATAAAATTTATCTATGACCACCTCTGTAGTATGACCTACCAAACAAAAAAAATAATTATCAAAAGAATTTCATATTTAGCGGAGTAATTGCGTAACGAATCTCCCATTTGAAGTAGGAGCGGAGTTCTCTTCAACTCAGTGTTTTGTAACTAGAAGATTAACTCCAGGTTTCCTCACGGTCTTTGCTATTCAATTAATAATTACGTACCTATCAATTATTTATTCATACAGAGAATCGAAAGTCAATTGTTTATCGCGCGTGGGTAGGCAGAGAAAGTGTAAGCGGAACATAACGTTTTTATTGATGGAGTCGGTATGTTTGTGGGGATTTTGTTCTGGTTTATGCAAAAAATATTAACTTAAACCTACTCTAGATAAAACTATTATTAAGAGGTAAAATAAATAATAAATATATGACAGTGATAGCCTAGTGGTGTGACCGTTGGACTGCCAAGTCATAGATCTCGAGTTACCTCTGACTATTCGGATTCATGTGCGTATTGTATAAATTATCACTTGCTTCAAAAACGGGGAAGGAAAACATCGTGAGGAAACCGGCATGCCTGAGAGATATTTCTCGACGGCATGTGAAGCCAAGTCGGAGGCCCATGGGCGGCATAATAACTCTGACCCCAGGTTAGTCACTAACCATACGAAAAAGAAGTAGGAACGGGTAAAACTTGTGAGTTTATATCTTCGGAACTACTGATCCAAATCCGAAAATTCTGTCACTAATGGGTGCTACAGTATTTGCCGAGTGTCATAGGATATATTTTATATTAAAACAAAATTTAAAAGATTGAAAGTTTGGCATCAATAGCAAATGTGGATGAAACTGCTTGCTTGTCAATAATTTTGTTCAATAAAAATCTTTTATTTCACATAAACCTACAAGGGCACTTATGAAACGTCAGAAGCTAGGTGCACGGTTCCAATTGGTCGTTTCCTATGGAGAAGAGCCGACAAGAAACTCCACGGTTAGCGTGCTATCCTAATCAAATAACAAATATTATAAATGCGAAAGTAAGTTTTTTTGCTTGTTACGCTTTCACGATAAAACGCCTGCACGGATTTGAATGAAATTTGGCACATGGGTAGACCATGACCTGTAGAAAGAGAAGGACCATTACATGGGATACCTTTTATCCTGATATTCCCACGGGATCGAGACTATGCAGGTGGAACCGTGGTGCGCAGCTAGTATTTCAATATTTATGAAGCTTTCTTCTTCATATAAATCGTTATTTACCAATTAACCAACGATGAAAAAGTCTTCATTTGCCTGTGAGGTTATGATGAATATGCCTATGCGTGCCAATTTCTTCTCATTTTCATGACTTTCACCAATGTATTTATTACGGAAAGTTATTTAAATCCTGAGTTAGTACATTTTTATAACTTTCACACCTGCAAATAGTTTCCAGATATAATATCGAACCCAAGCATAACAGTAAAATCCCGATCTGAATTCTACACATGCCACAGTTTAGGGATTTCCGTGTATCTGTCCTATTTGGAAACGCTCCAAGCTCCATGTTGAAACAAATGAATGCTCCTCAATAATTTATTATTTATTATCATCGTTCTCTTTCAATATATTTGTGGTTGGCGCAGTGTCTCCTACTTCCATAAATCTCCATCAGCCGTCAGCTCAGTATTCATCCCATTTCTAGCCATATCATCTTTTACGCAATCCGTCCAACTATTTTTTGTTGTCTCATCTTATACCCAGACATTCTGTTTTTACAGTTTTTGCCATATGCTCCTCATTTGAGATTTCTGTGTCATCATGAGCATCGGGAAGTCCGTCTGGACCTAGATCTCAAATATTTCTGGTCGCCGCAAAATTCTGTACCATTCGTTAACTCCGTAGTCATCTCCTATAGCCATTATCATCTTTCACACAGTCCATCCATCTTTTATTTGTTCCTACTTTTTTCCTATACAATGTATAAAAAAAAACCCTGTCCGATCCGAAATGGGCACATAGTTACTGCAATAAAATTACGAAAAACGAATAAAAACTATTTGAAATTCACATTTTTAGTACCAAAATGACCCCAAATACGTAAATAATTTGCAACTTTTCGACAGGGCATGGGGGTCATGAAACGACGACCGCCCATCCGCGCCCCATTTAAATAACCCGGTAAAATTTCTTAAGGACAAAAAAAGTAAAAACAGAAAATTCAAGTTTTTTTAGCGCAAATTTCTCAATAAACTTAAGATATCTGTTTTTTTTTTTTAATGAAAAGTTAATTATCAACTATTTAACTAGTAAGTCTACGAATTACAATTTTGATAACTACACAATATAAAATACGAAAAATAGAAATCTGACACACGTTTTTACGTAAGTACGAAACACCAGGTTTTTGATTGATCATGTCTTACGTAATTAGGTAGGGTGCCGTACTGGATCTGCGTGATGAATTTCGGCTCGCTACCTCCCACAAACAGGAGGCCTAAATCTTAGCAGTGGAAACATTACACACTGATTTGGTACAATGATCTGCATTGGGGATTTCCGCATACATGTCCTATTTGGACCAGCTCCAAGCTGTATGTCGAAACAAATGAATACTCATTAATATTAGTATTGTTATGTAATTGTTATTCATCCATCTTGATTTCCAACTTAGGAGTGAAGTTTAGTCATGTATTAGTCGTAGTTAGTCTCGTTCTTAAATGTTGACAATAAAAGAAGAATAAAATCAGGGCTGCCACTAGAATACCCCAGAAAATTTGACTCGCCAGGTTTCACTGGAAGCAATCGTATTATAATTTCAAGTGTCTGTAGATGACATTAATTCTCGTCTATCAAGGCGGAGATATATGTCAGTGACCTTGAGTGGTTGGCTTGTGGGTTCTGTACTGAGCTCACGCAACGCGTCTTACGTCCAGCCAGTAATATGACTCGTCCATCAAGGTGCGCTGCACGCTGTCCCAAATTAGACGCATTATAAATTTATCATGCATAAAAAGGTATTACAATAAAAAAAACTTACACTTAAAGATACCTACATAATTAAATTATCTTCAAAATAGTGAAGGATTCAGAAAAATAAGCTTGATAGACTTAACGTGATTCTTAGTTTTTATCCGCGACAAATTAATTACACTATGTAATAAAAACATAATGTAAAATATACACAGATTAAGTTATTAAAAAAATGCTCTAATTTAACATATATTTTTTCCAAATCATTAACACTACTCATTTAGACGTGATCCTCAGTAGAGAATCATTAAAAGTCGGTTAACGTCGCCATAAGATGGGAGTTTTTTTAGCGTTCCTACAGCTTCCTGTCATTGTGCATTTCTCAATGTAATAAAAAAAGATTTCTGGGAATGTGTTTTGTACAAGTTAACATGCAACTAAGTAGCTGTTTCCGCGATGCTCCTGCGTGTGAACATTTTAGTTTCAACAGTATAAATCGCGTTTTATCTTTGCGTGGATGGATGGAGAGGTAGAGGAACGCCAAAGAAAATATGGATGAATTGTGTGAGGAAGTAAAAGGGAGTGAAGGAAATGAAATAGTTTATTAAGAGTAAGTTTAATTTCGAAACTTGGTGTCTTTCGATCTGTTTTAGTTTTTTTCCACTGTCTTCTGAAATTAAAGTAATTTTTTACATTGAAGTGTATTTTTTTTAATTATGGTAACTTCTACGCTAGTTCGTATACCACTACATACTATGTAAACCACAGTGACAGGAAGTAATTAATGTATCATCAATTCATCATAAAGATACACGAAGTGAAATTAACTCAAAAACTACCCAAGCAAAGTTTGTTGTGTGGACAAAGTCAAAGTCAAATAATTTATTTCAATTAGGCACAAAAAAGGCACTTATGAACGTCAACATTTACAAAAAAATATATAAAAATTGATTCTAGTCGCCCATTCCAAAAGGTAGTTTTCGTATGGAGAAGAATGGGCAAGATACTCCACCGTTACTCTTTTAAAATATCTTGTATACATTAATTATATAATAATATGTGAAGACGATGCACCTAGAATAAGATTACTATACCACGATAGGTAAAAATAATGAAAAATGAAGAAATGATATAAATTAATTATGTGATAGATGCATGGTGCTCACATATTTACAAACACTGTAAATTATACGATATTCCTAACATTTTAACAATACTAATAATAAGTCAGTGTGTGAGTTCAAGTAATCACAAAATATAAAATAAATGTTTAAAAAAATAATATTATACAATTAAATTGGCAACCAGTTCGATTTTGTCTAGATTCTGAATTAATATTTTCCTATGGAGCAGGACCAGCATGTTTCCAAGCATTTTTATCTTGGATATAATCCTCTAATTTGTAATATGCTTGTTTACAAAGTGTACTTTTTTAAGAGTTTTAAATTTTCTTTCATTTAATTCTGATATATCACAAGGTATTCTGTTGTAACATTTAACACAGACTCAAATCTTTTATGGTTTATCTTTAACCAAAAAAAAAAAAAAACTTGTACGCCATGAATGGCTAAACTTGCAGATCTACCTGTTATTTTAACACCTTGCACATATTATTTGATGTATAATTGTATACTCATGTTTTACAATTAATTTATTCTATTCTATTCAAAGTTAATAAAATTTATATGGGTCTAATAACCAAAATATGAAAATATCAATGAACAAATAAAAATAAATAAAAATTAAATACACACAGACGAACTTAATAAACTCCTCCTTTGATAAAGTCGGTTATAATATATATATTTTTATTGCCTGTTACGTAATCTGAAATATTATATTAATCATGTTTTGTAAGAGCCTTAATAGGTTTGATAACTCATCATAATAATTATATTCATAATCGTTATTTATAATGGATCATTATTATATCACATATCTACGTAACCTATGTGGAAAGATTTGCTTTATTATAATTATATATTTGATTTGCTATTTAATTATTGAGATTTGAGGAAATCCGATTGGGGATTATTTTTAATTTTGACGTCAAAAAACGTTACAGTTACAATCTATAAAATATAATCGCATCGTGTCTGTTTGTATGAGCGCTTGGCTTCTCTAACTTACACAATGCGTTTTGCCGCGGTTTTCACTGTTTTGTTTGTTTTTGTCTTTTTTTTTTTGTTTTTTTTTCACTGATAATTTTTAACAGACTTCAAAAAAGAGAAGGTTCTCAACACGACTATATGTATGAGCGCTTGGCTTCTCTAACTTACACAATGTTTTGCCGCGGTTTTCACGCGGTGTTTTGTTTGTTTTTGTCTTTTTTTTTTGGTTTTTTTCACTGATCATTTTTAACAGACTTCAAAAAAGAGAAGGTTCTCAACACGACTATATGTTTTTTACGCGATTACTCTTTGATGATTCTTTTTTTGTTTGGTAGGTACTCCCACTTCAGAGGTGGTCCCATATAAATTTTATTACCTTTGCTCGAGTAGTTTTTGAGTTAGGCTTCAATAATAGGTTTTTTTTCCATTTAGTCTATATAGATGATGTTATAAGTTCCTGTCACTGTTATTTACATAGCAGGTAGTGGTATTCGAATTTGTGTGGGGTAGGTACCACAACTGGAAAGTGTAAAATAAAAAAAAAGAGAACCGATTTCAAAAAACACTAAAATGTGCAAAATAACTTTAATTTCGGAATCATTTAACAATCTCTTTCAAAACGGTTCAAATGTTTAGGGTTCATTCCGAAAAATCGAACTACTTTCGAACGGGCCAGCATCTTCGTTGACGGACTTAAAGAATTGGCCCCCAGGGACAAGTCGCTAGTCCATTGAATATTTTAGTCTAATTACACCTTGCCTGCGGCTACTAATCAAATTACAAAGCTAACAGCAAAAAGTGAAAAGGTAATCAAAATCTCATGAATTTTGAATGTCAAGTAAAAGGTAACAATACACGTTACAGTAATGCACAACTTATATAATCACCAGTGATCGGAGTAGGCAGAGCTGTTGTGGTTCAATGGCTGCAAACGTTGATGCATTCCCCGGGATTCTAACAGAAACACCGCAATTCGAAAAACATTTTTTATTTGATTATCAAGGATATAATTCAAATTCAAATAATTTATTTGCATAATACATGTTAAAAAGGTGTTACAGGTATAAAAGGTTCATTGTGTTATTACCTAATGAGGTGTGCAAATTAATATAAATGTGGTAGTAATCGCACAAAAAAATAGAAATGTCAAAAAAATAAAAAATACACAAGACAAATCAAAATTTACATAATCATTATATTGTAACCATTTCAGATAAAATCATTAATCTTTCATTTAAATAATCATTAATTGAATAGTAACATTTTGCAAGTAGGAATTTGTGCAAACCTAATTTGAAATGCTCCATTTTGTGTAAGCCTGTGATACTTTTTGGCAACTTAATGTATATTTTGGGTGCCATGCCCAGAATGTTTTTTGTAAATACTGCTTTATTATGACGTCTTACGCATATTTTATTTTTGTGTCGTGTGCTTCTTGGATGTGTAACGACGTTGTCAAACTAACATTAGCGACGCGTTGCTAATATCCAATGCGCTTACGTGTGATGCTGCCGCTCAAGTGTAACGCGTGACAATCATTGTAACGGCTTTGATACGAGTACTTGTTTATACAATTTAATTAACCTGAAACGTGTCCGTTTTAAGCTTCGTGCAGACTAGCGTATAGCTATACCGTAAAGTTTTCTTACAAATTGTATTGTTCGAATCGCGTCGCGCTGGTCTGCACGAGCCTTTATGCTTACCCGTCGGAGGGGTGGCCCTGATACTGTCGTCACAACACATTGGGTACTTGCTCTCAATTTTGTAACACACGAATATAAAAGTGAAATGCCATCAAAACCTCATTATGAATGCCAGGTAAAAGTGAGGTATGGCTGTGCGTGAGTGGATTGACGAGCGTAATTCGTATGGGTTTTATGTAAGCTTTTGATGGACGATATTATGATGTTGTAAAAATATCTAATACTTTTGAAAGAAAAGAAAGATAGAAAATATTTTATTTGGGACACGCACAAGAAATAAAAACAGTAATATTAATTTAAACAAAAACAAAACAAAACAGTTTAATAAAAAAATAATTTAAAAAAATAACGACCTGTCAAAAACGAAGCCAAAAAGGCCCCTATCTCAGCATAAAACGGCGATATTTCATAAGTAGGGTTGACAAATGAGCATCGGAACGGGCGTGAGCGTTGACGAATGAGCGGTGTGCACTGCCCCTTTTCTCGCCGCGCACATACCTCAGGCGCTGAACAGCGGTCTCGGTAAAACTATAGTATCATTAACCAGGGATTATACAGGAATACGATACTATGGAATGAACGCCAACAACTACGTGACCTCCTTTCCTATTAAGGTCTTAATTTGATCAAATAACTTTTGTTACATTTGATTGAAGATTATCTCACGGATTATCATCATCATATTATGTGACGGAATTCTGAAGATTAATGCTACATCAGAGTAATTAAAAAGGCTATTATACAGCCGTTATACCACAATATTATTGCTGTAATTAGCTATCTTCACGCTCTGCTTCGTCAAGAGGTGAAAAGAATTAAATTAAATTATGTTATACTGTATGATTTACGGTTTTAAACTGTAGTCTGAGTCTTAAAGTCTCCAGTGAGTAGGTTAGGTTCTAGGATAATGTCCGACCGAAGAATCGGTTTCGGTAAAAAAACTGGTTTTGGCCGCAATTTCGGTTTCGGACAAAAAGTCACCGAAGCTAGCACTCACACACTGTCTTATTATTAGTATTACTTGTTAAAATGTTAGGAATATCGTAAAATTTTAAAATGTTTGTAAATATGTGAGCACTATGGATCTATCACATAATTAATTTATGTAATTGCTTATTTTGTCATTCTTTTTACCTATCGTGGTAAAGTAATCTTATTCTAGGTGCATTGTCTTCACATATAATTAGTGTATACAAGAATGATTTTTTTAAAAGAGTAACGGTGGAGTTTCTTGCCCATTCTTCTCCATACGAAAACTACCTTTTGGAATGGGCGACTAGAATCAGTTATTATTATTTTTTGTTTGACGTTCAAAAGTGCCTTTTTTGTGCCTAATTGAAATAAATTATTTAACTTTGACTTTGGCGTTCGCAAGCTGGGTGTCAGAAAATAATGACAATACTAACTAACTTTTTCTTAACTTCATAAGTTTCGGTTTCGTTTTCGGCCAAAACTAGAAGGGGAGCCGCAGTTTCGGTCACGGTTTCGGATTAGGCTGAAAATCGTGTTTCGGTCAGACACTAACTTGTAGACAGGGACCGAAACCGGTATGAAAAATACGGGTATTCTTTCGGTTACACTTACAACATTTATATTTTGACAGGTATTTTTAAAGGTAACCTAAGTTGAATATTATATTAACCAGTATTAAATACTGTTTACCGAAATAAAAATGACCTCTATCTTACACGAGCCGTCGGCCTGTGTGTGTGTAAGATTAAAATGGAAACCTAAATGAGATAACAATGACATGTTTCTTCTTCTTGGTTACCCAGGTAGCCGTAAGCTTAGTCAAAGTCAAATAATTTATTTCAATTAGGCACAAAAAAGGCACCTATGAAAGTCAAAATAAAAATGATTCTAGTCGCCCCTTCCAAAAGATAGTTTTCGTATGGAGAAGAATGGGAAAGAAACTCCACCGTTACTCTTTTAAAATGTTTTCACAATATCTTGTATACATTAATTATATAATTATTATGTGAGGACGATGCACCTAGAATAGATTACTATACCACGATAGGTAAAAAGAATGAAAAATGAAGGAATGACAGATAAATTAATTATGTGATAGATGCATGGTGCACACATATTTACAAACATAAATTATACAATATTCCTAACATTTTAACAAGAAATAATAATAATAGTCGTAGGAGTAACTAAAATTCTTCGATACCTGCAGGGCTATTCTGTAACCATCTCACCGTGAAAACTTAGGTGAAGTGAGCTCGGAGTGAGCTGTCAGTCCCTAGCAGCAGGTGGAATGACAGCTCACTCCACGCTCACTTCACATGTTTTCACGGTGAGGTGGTTACGGGAATCGACATGCTGTACCGTAATTTATAAAGGTTTTCAGTCCCTGCTTCTAGACAAGCGTCATCGCTGCTTAGCTTACCTTCAGCTTAGAGGTTAATTTTATAAAACCTAGTTTTTATTGATGTAGGTAAAGTCAATTCAAATCCTCTTTTCCAATAGATGTTATTTCCACTTTAACAAATACACACAAGTTTAGCGCAAATTGGACTTAATGTGTGTGTGTAAAGTTGTTTTCTTCAAAACACATATTTGTTTACATGTTTGGAAACGGCATGTGCATTTTTGCATTTCTTTTGTTTGCATTTGTAGGCGTGCCTACTACTTAGTCTGGCCATAAATACTGTTACAATTGAAAATAAGAAAGATATTACATTTGAATTTGGAATCTGTCATTTTTATACGATTGTTCATTGAGTTTTCTAATTTTGGCGCCAATACATTGTACAATATTTTGCGATATTTAAATGCAGTGGGGTGATAAAGAGAACCGAATCGCTGTGATTGCATTACACAAAGTTGGTATGGAGCCAAATGCAATTTTTAAAACTCTCCATACGCTTGGTATTAGTCAAATGTTTGTGTACCGGGCTATTAATAGGTACAATGAGACCTCCTCTGTTTGTGACAGAAAAAGATCTGGCCGTCCACGTAGTGTTCGTACGAAAAAGGTGGTCAAAGCAGTAAGGGAAAGAATTCGAAGAAATCCTGTCCGAAAGCAAAAGATTTTATCTCGGGAGATGAAGATAGCACCCAGAACCATGTCGCGTATTTTAAAATATGACTTAGGACTTGCAGCCTATAAGAGACACACTGGTCATTTTTTAACTGATAATTAAAAAAAGAATAGGCTGGTAAAATCGAAACAACTACTGAAGCGGTACGCAAAGGGAGGTCACAGAAAATTTTTGTTTACAGATGAGAAAATCTTGGACAATCTTGTGACAAACAACAACAACAACAACAACAAACAAGTCAACAACTGTCCCAGTCTGTCAGTCTCAGTCCCAATCTTGTTTTCTTTTCTTTTTCGTTTTTTATTAATATGATAACGCAAAAAATATGTGTCCACTATTTTTTTCCCAGCTAACCTATTATGTAAAATTATTTCTAAGTCAATTCTTTTTCCATTCATAATTGGTTTCAAAATAAATATACAATAGTCGGAGTCCCCTTCAGTTAAAAATAACCAGACATGTTCTAAAAATAACTTGAAGAGGGTAGGAACGTCAAAAACACATGGTTCAAATCTTTTGTTGTTTATTTTTAGATAAGTATGAGATGTTCTGAGAGGGATGCTGTGTTCAAGTGATTTCGGGAAGGAAGTAATAATATAATAAAAACACATACCTACGTGTTTAGGGTGAAAAAAAAGGGTCTGTTTATTATAAGTTTTGTAAAAGGATGTTGCAGAGCGAGAAGTTAGGGAAAATGAGTCACGACCTCGGCTTTAAAAAAAGAACGAAAGAAAAATAAAACTTTTTTTATATACATAACATAAACATAAGGCGTTATGCCTTGTTTCCCCGAAGGGTTGGGCAGAGGTGTACCTGTAGTACACCCACATTTCGCCAGTTATGTTTAAGTCCCATGTAAAAGGGGGCGAGCCTATTGCCATCAACCGGGCACAGGCTGCTACTGAGAAATTCCAGAAAGAAAAACCCAGTGACAATTTGCCCTACCTGGGAATCGAACCCAGGACCTCATGTTCAGCAGTAATGCTTGCGACCATTAGACCAACGAGGCAGTCATTCAGTTTTTTTTATATCTTCGTCAAAAATGCCAATGATAAAGACAGGAAGCAACTCGCTAAAACACAATGACCTGTATAATGTTTCTAGAAGGTGACACAACAATGTAAAATATATAAATATTTCGGATATAAAGCGAACCTGGGGCGGCAGTCTCGACATAGATAGCGATTGCTTTACGACCGAATTCGGTCGCAAAGTCTTAAAGGGGACCCTAGACGGTTAACATTTCTTGACAAGCACCTACCTGCAGTCTCGACATAGATTGCGGGAAAATTGTAGAACATGATTAATAAAAATAATTGTTTTTCTTAAAAATTGTATAGTGAATAAGTAAACCTTTTTTTGAAAACATTATTTTTCATGGAAACTAATACGTAGCAAAAACCATTATAAAGAATTAAAATAACTTGTTAAATATCTAGGGGCATTAAAATTTGCCGGCTTGCAACACTACGTCGGTGCCAGCCAAAACAACTTTTTGACATGAAAACAAATACGACGAATTTTGAATGTATGTGTTGTTTGATGTCTCGTATCTCTATTTTCTCTAAAATAAAATGTTTGGAGGACGAAGTGAATCAGGTGCAGCTGCTGCAGGCCCGACTCCGAGCGGCGTCAAGTAAGAATCTCAACCTACAATACCTATTTTCGAATCTAATTTGTCGGTTCAATATTGAACGCTTTTTCTATTGACTATTGTAATCAACTAATGTTAAGATTTTGAATATTTTCTAGTGTACTTAAATATTTCAGGCGTAAACGTACACCGCGTGCTACGAGTGGCCAAGTGGATGCCCTCTTGTCCATTTTAGAAGCCCGGCCTTATCTGCACACCCGCAAGTTTACCGGCCTTCAGGGCCGTGAAAATTTTGACGAGGGCTGGAAGGAGGTTGCTGCGGAGTTAAACCAGCTGCCAAATTCTTCAAAAAAAACACCAGAGCAGTGGATGACGGTAAAGTTTACACCCATTAGTTAGGTACCTACATACAGTGCCAATGTTACTAATAATATTATTTAATTCAAATGTTTATCTTTCCAGTAGGTTTAGAGAGACTTTAAAAGCCGGGCCTGCAGTAAAGCAGCCCGACTGCAAAAAGAGAGGGTGCAGACGGGCAACCAAGCCGTCACCACTGCTCCTCTGACTGAGGTGGAGCGTCGATATAAGGTCATGTTGTCATGCTACAGATAATTTGCAAACATTTCTCAATCCATCTGTGTTTTTAATTGCAGATGCTTGCAGAAGCTGCAAAAACGCAAGCGATGGCGTCCGTCATGTTTGCGAATGCTGCGGACAAAATTAGCGATGCTATGAAAACACAAGCGGAGGCA
Organism: Xanthia togata; assembly: GCA_963853775.1. Lineage (NCBI taxonomy): Eukaryota > Metazoa > Arthropoda > Insecta > Lepidoptera > Noctuidae > Xanthia > Xanthia togata. The sequence goes on along the minus strand of OY970817.1, from coordinate 2,292,396 downwards.
TCGCTCGTTTTTGCAAATACTGCAGATAAAGTTGCCGGAGCCCTAATTAAAATAGGAGAAAAAATGTGATTGTTGTTGTGATGTGATTGTGTGTGTGATTTATTAATTATTACAGTTTACAATTTTATTTAATTAAACAATCATTGATTTTTAAAAAGGAATTTTATTTGTAAAATTAAATTAATTAAGTAAAACAAGTATTGATGAGATGCCTTTGGATTGTTTCTGCAACTGCTCTCCCAGTGCTAGTTACAAAAAAAAAAGACAAGATAAGAAAACATTGGATTTTATGATTATTCTGATATTACCTAAACAACTACGTATAGTTTGTACTAAGTAGTGTTATGTTATGTTTGTGTTATTTATTTCTTTATTAAGAATACCAACAGCATTTAATATGCTTGACACACTTACAATAAATAGTAGGTATGTAGGTAAGGTATTATTGATAATGCTTAAAAAATATCATTCAAAGTAAATAAAATTCAAAGAGATAAGAAATCAGACAGAAGCTGCCTTTCTAGATGCAAAATATTAATAAACAGCAATAATAGAAAATAAAATTGGAATCATTGAAGGTCATGAATGATCCTTTCGTGGTGCAAGCTTAGTACTTGTAAAAGTGTAGTCTATATCATATGTTAATACATAATATTACTACAACAGAAATGAGGTCACTGAATGTTATAACCTAAATACTAAATTTATTTAAACTAGTTAGCTGACATCATTTAATCATCATCATTGGTTGATGTGGTGGAGTCTGGTTCTTCCATCAACCTGTATTTTATTCTAATGTTGTGGAGAATTGCACATGCGTTTATAATTAGGCCGGCACTATAGGGCTCGTACATCAATTGGCGTTGATGTGAGAGACACCGAAACACCGACTTCAGCACACCAAAGCATCGCTCTACGATGTTCCTTGCAGAGCAATGAGCATCTGTATAGCGACGCTCCGGTGTGCCAATGCGCCTATGTTTCACTGGAGTCATCAGCCATGGCTCCAACGGATATCCATCATCACCTAAAAGATTAAACATTGAATGGCCCTCGTGGTGACCACTCACATAGGCTTCCTCGTGAACCCTTGGGGCTAAAATTTTAATGTGGGTGCAGTCAATGGCTCCAATGGCGTCTGGAAATGGCTGTGGAGCATTTCTAAATTTCGCCTTTGCTACACACCGCTCTTCCTGCGTCATAGTGTACTTCACAAACTTCCTTAACAATTTCTCATTAATAGCCTCGGTTACAGCATGTATGCAGCGGCTAACCGATTTTTGACTCATGCTGCAACCCCACTGTAAGCCAGTAGGCAACTGATAGCAGCCACTTGCGTAAAATCGGAGTGCCATCAGTATCTATTTGGAAGGAAATAAAAACAAGTAGGTACATAGTCGACAGTCAAAAAAAATATGATTTGGATATAAAAAAAAAGTTATGCATAAATACTCACTTGAGACTCCACAGAAAATCCATAAGTTCGTTGTCTCTGCAGAGATGGCTGAAGTTCAATTACGAGCTCATTGAACATTTCTTTATTAATTCTGTATAAAGACAGAAATTCAGAATCCTCCAAATCCATTACATTTTCACAGTCGCGCCGATTTTTTCCGATTTGTCGTCTTTCAATAATGTCGCGTCTGTGTTGAAGCACGACTAAATCCCACGCCAAATATGCTTCCGCCATAATTAAACTGTGATTTACTCGATATATTACTTTCCTATAGGCTGTGATTTCTTCCTCTTAAAACTTCTAACAACATCAATAGCAATCCTACCGAATCACTTTGCGGGCTGTCAAAAATGATCGCAAAATATATTCGTAAACAGCGATAATTTGCGACAACGTTCAATAACATACCGATGACAATCGAAATACTCTAAGTATCGAAACTACCAAATAACGTTACATCCGGATCGTTATGACTTTGCGAACGAATTCGGTCGTAAAGTGATAGCTATCTATTTAACCATTGGTTGAAAAGCAATGTTGACCGTCTAGGGACATCTGTAAGACTTTGCGACCGAATTCGTTCGTAAAGCAATCGCTATCTATGTCGAGACTGCCGCCCCTGGTATCTAATTACGCAACACATTTTCGTAAACGATTACGACTAATCTGTTTCATTTTGACAGTTCATAAACATTCATTGCGTTAATTACGTTGTTGAGCAGATCATTTTTTCGAACTTATGAAGCAATGGATTAGCAATCTGTTTGAAAACGATTCAGATTCTGAGTGATCGTGTTACGTAATTAGAGTACAGTAAAATGAACTAATTATTGTACCAAAATATCTCTGATCTAAGTAAAATACTTACACACTTTTAGGCATATTGTATTTGTATTTATGGGCTGTATTTTTCCCAGCAACCTATATTTAGACCATAATCTCGGTATGTTTATTGTCGCATGTCTCCAAAACTGTTGCACGGCATCAATTGTAGTTTTTATGTAAACAAAATAAGTGAAAGTGCGTATACAATCTTGATTATGTTTAAATATATGTTGTAATTAAACTGTACCATTAAATTTATTGTTGTTACATAATTTGAAAGGCTACGGAATGATAAAGTATTGCAATTAACTTCTTTTTTTTTAACCATAACTGAGAACCTCTTGGCTTGCATCTCACCTGAATGTAATAAGCGAGCTTCACCCGGAATCCTCAACCACAGAGGAACTGGCTATCTTACCTCTAACTGCCGAAACACAACAATGCTGTTAACATTGTTGTTATGGCGACAGACTTAGATAAGATGGTGGTAGCTAGCCAGGCGGACTTAAAACAAGCCCTATGACCAACCAAACCGAGGTGGTTAAAATATTTTAGATATTTTTCTTGTGCATTATGCCGATCAGACAACGGTCATCTTTAGAAGCTTGTCGTACTTAGGCTCCATACCCAAAGAAGTCGCTTGCATCGTCTCCGTGGCTCTTCATCATCTGCCTAATCTTTTCCCAACTACGTTGGGTTGGCTTCCTATCCAACCGCATGCAGCTGAATACCAGTTTTTCTTTTTTACTTTGACCCACTATGAATTTCCTCTGTATCGTGGGTGCTTTTACAAACATTTAAACTCACATATACACAAACAGAATTTCTACATGGAGCGATTGCCTATCTGACCTCCACAAACCAGTAACCAGGTAACATGATACCCCCTTGGTAAGACCGGTTGTCCTACCTTCTGGCTTCTGACGACCCGTAACGACTGTCAGAGATCCAAAAATGACAGCCGGGACCAACGGCTCTTTTGAGCCGGAGGGCGGGAGGGCGTGTCAGACTCTTACTGGCTAAAACCCACCCGTGTTCCTTCAGTTGCTTGTACGTTGCCAGGTCCACGGTATCCCTTTCGGACTTTCCCGCGACCCCGGCAGGCATCGGTCCTAGCGGACCCCGTCAGTAGTGCTGACATCTATTTGAGGCGCGCGTGGAACACAACGTGCCGTCGACCCGGGCCTAGGAGTTTACTCTCTAAGCGAAATCCGTGGTTTCCGCCGTATTTACGGGTGCTTCGAGTTTCGCGTCACTTACGGTGTGTCCGTAAGAGGGACGGAGCGCGATGCGCCCGTAACTTCGGATATATCTTAGGGAGTAGACCCCCTGGTCCTTATCGGACGGCGAGCTACCCATTGCTCACCGTCCGCAAGCCCGTGGGACCAACGGCTTAACGTGCTTTCCGAGGCACGGAGGAGTCTCGGTATTAGAATGCATGATGATCTAATAAGTAATAATATTATCATAACATTGATAAGTAATCAAGCCCAGTGCGCTAATACTCATTGCTTTGAGAACTTTCCATTTATTTACTTATCAGGAACCTACTCAAACTAATTACTTATTTTATATTCCCATGCGTTATCATATCATCTACAACTATAATCATGGACAAAACGTGAAAAGTTTTATTGTGAGAAGTTTATGCTTAATGCTTATAATTAACTTCGCTAATTTAGACTACAGTCTTTTGGTTTTGTTCCTTCTTGCATCAGTAAAAATGTTATCTTAATAAATTATTGTTTTCAATACTACGTTATTGTACAAGGAGATAGTCTTATTGATTATCGTAATATCTGATGATCTCTGAACTTAGGAGATCAATAATACACGTGTTTTGGGATGCCTGCGCGTACGCAGTTTGCAGATGCGAACTGCGTACGCGCAGGCATCCCAGACATTCAGACTAGAATTTGACCCCGATGTAATTTACTTTAGTGTAGATAATATTTGCCAGATACTATTAATCAACCAAATGTCTTTATTGTGGATCATAGGTAGGTACATAATACAGGTCTAAAATAATTACATTGTGATCAGCTATGACCCGCCCTTAGCGCATAAAATAGTTACACATAATTTTTTACATTGTTATTACAAATTATTAAGATTTCACATAAAATACCTATCTATTGATAACGTAAAAAAAATACGTGTCCAATATTTTTTAATAATCTAACTGACGGAATGGAAGACGGATTTTTTTAGTCAAGTCAAAAGATAGAGTAATTTCCACAAACCAGCAACGGCACAATGGACTTGTCCCAGAATTTTCCATTCAACAATAAACAGATTGTCTTATCTTCACTAATCAGCTTGAAAATCCATCTATTGGATGATCGGTCATAAAAACTAGATATGTCAAAAGGGTCTAGGTTTTATCCAAGATCACTATAGCCCTTGAACTCCATTATCTTTGACATTGTATCTTGTACTAATTGATTTGTTATTTTGATTAGAAAAAGGGTCAATAATATATTATATTAGTATCTGGGCGACTGAGCCACGGTAATATGATAATATTACTGTGCTGAGCTCTGGTGAAATTACGAAAACGAATTTTCCCAGATAAGAGACTATTATATATTTAATATATTATATCTATTTTTAAATAAAAATGAATCCCTATTTCCCTTGGTCACGGCATCACGCGTGTTCACAAACATAACAAAAAATAGAATTATCGGCTGGATGTTGTTTGTTATTGTCAGGAGAAGGTTTTAGGTAGGGTAGGCAAGGTAGGTAAAGTAGGCAGTGTAGGTAAGGTAGGCAGGGTAGGTAAGGTAGGCAGGGTAGGTAGGGAAGGTAGGGTAGGGTAGGCAGGGTAGGTGGGGTAGGTAGGGAAGGTAGGGTAGGTAGGGTAGAAATAGGTACTTAGGGCTACCCGTGTGAAGCCGGGGCGGGCAGCTAGTATATTGCTTATCCATATAAGTACGGTGGTGGCCATGTAGCATCATGGGGCTAGCAGACCTGCTTAATAACATTTAAAAAAAAATAATCCGGAAGCCCACTTCTTCGAGAAACTTCGAAATAAATAAATTAACGAATGTATAACTTATCAACGAATTGGCTGCCCTTGACCGGTTTTTTGTGCTGATATCTTAAGTTCGGTTATCTTGGGGCAGCGGTTCCTGATGCCAATCTGTCTCTGGACCAACGTGGTGATAGTGTTGGTCCGGTGATTTGTCGATGAATAATTTTTATTAAGACTATTTGGAGGTTAATCTCTAGATGGGTTACTTACTTGGCATATTAAGACTTCCATCCGTATTTCCCTGTGGTATTTCAGAGGAGATGGATGACCTGCCTTTTATTTGATTTTACTTGTCTTTTTTATGATGTAAATTCTTCTATTAGGTTATTTATATTAAATACTTATTAATTTATTGCACAATTTACACAAAGTCACAACTCACAACTCACAAACTAAGTGCAGAGGCAAAGAGCAATGCTCCTTACTCTGATTCAGTTTTGATTTTAAGCGTAAAGTGAATGAAAATGACAGCAACGGGCTTTAATCGTCATCCCCTTTTGAAATTTATGAAAATCCTTTCTTACCTATAGTTTGCCCGAGACCGGTCTACTTGACACCGTGAGTGTTCACGAATGAGCGGCCTGCACTGCCCCCCATCTCGCCGCGCATACCCAAGGCGCGGTGCAGCGGTGTCGGTCAAACTATACCACCATACCTACATTTCCCGCCAAATATTCCGGTTTGATGGATAATATGGATATGGGTGCGTGTTTCATGCACTCGTTCCAGCGTTGATTATGGTGAACTTTGGTAAATCATCTGCATGTTTGCCTAAAAATAAAGGCAATAGACTCCCCCTATTACATGGATCGTAACATAACTGGCAAAATGCGGATGCAATAAACCTCTTTGCTTGCCCCCTTAGAGAATATAGGCTGAATGAGAAATTATGGTATGGTTTGACTGGAACTGCTGTTCCGCGCCTTAGGAATGCGCGGAGAGGCGGGGGCGGGGCGCCGCGCGCCGTGAGCGTTGACGAATGAGCGGCCTGCACTGCCCCCCGTGAGCCGCGCATACTTGAGGCGTGGTTCAGCGGTACCGGTCAAACTATAATAAAATTACATCTTATAAGAAATCATTCTTATTGTCAAGTTCTAACTTTTATCCCAACACTTTGTTTTAAAGTTTTTGCTTTAAACATGTAGATTACCTTTTCAAAACCTTCCGACTTACCTCTCTTAACAGTTTAACCTACTAAGATAATCTAACAATAGAAAGAACACAGGGCTGACTCAATAAAAAAAAAAACTCATAATGTGACTTAGATTACCGTATATTGAAGCAAGTGTAGGTAATATGACGGTGTTATAGGTTTTTTCAGGAGTTTGTTTGATCAGATGTTTAGAAAAAAAAAAAAACTATGGAATATTACGGCCTGTATTGTAATTTTAAAGCAAATAACTGAAATCCAGCATTCAGAATACCAGCGTGGTGATATTTTTTTTTTGAATATCGCCTATTATGCTGAGATGAGGCCTTTTTGGCCTCGCACAGGTCTTTATTCTTCTTTTTTAGTTTTCATATGCTCCATTTTTTTTTAAATCTTATTATCACTGTTTGTATTTTTTTTTTTTCTGTCTTTCAAATAACACAAGTGCAAGCCTAGAGAAAGGTGTATAGATATTTTATTATATTTTTTGGCACGTCGACAAAATCCGAACTAACGCCGCCATCTTGATTTTACAATACATTTCACAAAACAATCGTCCACATGTTTACTAACAGCGCCACTATGACAACGTCATTCGACCGCCAAAAGGTCCTTATAGCACTTTTTGTCGGTTGAACTCTTAGTACACCTCCATTTCACCTGTTATGTTTAAATACCTACCATGTATAAATAATAATATTCCTCCAGACCGAATTGCGGCCATGGCGACCGATCTCAACGGAGACCAGCCTTCGGCACGGGAGAAAGAGTGCACCTGTGTCTGCATACTCTTGTGCACTATAATATTATTATGTATGACATGGTGAGCCTATTGCCAGAAATCATGAAAAAACGGCGACATAAATCGAAACTGTGTTCGGGATTTAGTTTCGTAACATGTTACATATTTATGATACACCTGCAAATGTTTTGGTCAAAGACAGACGGGACACTCCGCAGTTTAGGTATAAAGCTACAAGTACGCGGGGGCCCGTCTTGTCGGGCCAATACAGTGAGCGTAACGTAGTCCGAAGATATTATAAGAGTTACGCGATAGAAAGAGAGGCAACTTCTAGTTGAATGTAACTGTAGGTAATTAGCGCTCGGTGGCGGGGATCTCTCGCGTCCCGTCCAGGCCATGGTACAGAGCGAGAGGGCATGGGAGGCCTTCACCTCCTTCTGCGAAGCAGTAATGCTCGCGAAGGAGGAGGCGCAGCGCGTGAGGGATAGGCAAAATTCGCGCCCTCACGCCCCTAGCCGCCGCAGGAGGAGACGCCCTAGGCGTCGGGAATCCATAGCCGATTCCCGGCCACCGTAGGCGCGGGCTTGCGGACGGTGAGCAATGGGTAGCTTGCCGTCCGGTAAGGACCAGGCCCGGGTCGACGGCGCGTTGTGTTCCACGCGCGCCTCAAAGAGATGTCAGCGACTGAAGGGGTCCGATGGGACCATTGCCTGCCGGGGAAAGTCCGAAAGGGATACCGTGGCCCCCTGGCTTTGCAAAGGCAACGGAAGGAACACGGGTGGGTTTTAGTCAGTGAAGAGTCTGACACGCCCTCCTGCTCCAACCAGAGCGGGAGAAGTCATTTGATGATTTCCCACCCACAAAAAATTGTTTTCTGACAACCTGTAACGACTGTCAAAGTTCTACGTAAAGACTCATTAAAACATCTTGCTACCAGCCCTATCCGTGCAGTTAACCGCAATATTTTACCATTGTATTAAAATTAAACCTAGTTCACACTGTCTTTGTCTTCCTCCGGTGTTAAATGACGTGTCAGAAAGAATGTTGGAGCTGTAACAATTTGTTCTCAGAACAAGTAACAATTTGGGGCACTAGAAGTTGTAAATCTTTGGAGATTAAGGCGAATGCGTCAGCTTGGGTACCCCGCGAAATTCAAATTTACTTACGTTTTTTGCAATTTGCATGCCAATATCAGGTTGTATGTTGATTTAAATATGATTCGCGGCCGTATCGAATATTTATTTATACAACTATAATCATAAAGAAATATCAACACAACTCTATGTTCATAAAATCCAATTGAATGACTATTTCATGAAATCATGACGTTTTAGGATTATTCTGACATAAAGAGTTGTATTGCTGATTCTAATGATTATAATTCTGTGAAACCATATTTCTTACGGTCGCGAATCATATTTACACACCTGAAACAGACCTGTAAATTGCAAAAAAAACGTTTGAAAATTGGACTGCCTATCCAAGACAGATGTAACATGCATAAATGAAGATGTACTATTATACTTCTGTATATGGTTCATCTTCATTTCGCGAGATGTAAGTTGTTCCAACTACAGGACAAAGTCGTCTTCTCATACAGAGAAGGAACGGACATTGATCACCACGCTTGCTCATTGGCGATGTCTAACTGTTGAAATCAGGGTTTCTTTAGATATACTTACTCCTTTACCTGAGAGGCTGTTGTGGCGGAGTTTAACATAAGCTTGCCCTTTGCACAGTGCAAAGGACACCTGATAGAAATCCGACGACTGACGAAACACGAAGTATGCCAAGGGACATCAAGAAAAAGCTGCGGCACTAGTGTCTATGTCATTACATCACATTGCATTTAAAAAAATGTAGTTCCAAAATTTTCCGCCGGACTTTCGATTCTTCAACGTGCCCTTGTCTTATATTACTGGAATTCGGAGTAATATGATTTTCTCTTTTATTTCCCTTGTCAGTCTTCGACTTGTTGCGATTTCTATCATTTACTCCATTTTCATTAATTTCATCCCTCACACAGTTAATTCATCTTTGTTGGTCCCCCGATCAAACACATGCGTTTCATTTCTCTTCGTGATCGCGTACCTACCCATAATGTATGATTTCCCTTTCAACATTCTTGTCTGTGGCGCCACTTTTGAAGCTCCTCTAATATGGTACGTCATTTCTTACTTACCTTTCTGGCTTCAATTGCTGTGCTTGATAAAATCATAAACGTTCTCGTCTACATTTAAATAATGATGGACGATCTCTCGAAAATCAAGTTTAACACTTAATTAATTTTATGTATCTTGTTCAAGATATAAACTAGTTTAAGAAAGAACCAGTCTTGTTAACATAATCATTATAATTATAGCCTAGAATATTCAGTATGAATAAATTAATATCTTGTTTGCTTGGATGACTTTTTTTTCTTGTTGGGAAGTCCTCACGGTAAATCCCCATAAATACCATCCTTCTGTGGAGAAAGGACCCTCCTTTCACCACAAATGAATGGTACTTTATGGACTTCAATATGTCGTCCAGGACTAACACCGGTATTCTTTTCCCTGCAATAAGTTCAATCAAGAATTCAAGACTGGTAGGATCCATGATCCGATCTCCAGCTATTTTTATTTTTTGATCAGGAAATTCTCTAACAGACCAATGTCTGGATCTATGCTCGGTTAGTGTCAATACGCTCACAATATTTATATCTACTTAAACATATTGTTAATTAAAGCCGCTTTTTGTATCTGTCTGTGGGACCCAACGGATTTGGATGCGGATTTCACCAAGAGAATTTATTCCGGAAGATTTATGTGCATAATTCATATACTTACATTACATAATTATGTATAATAAACAAATCTCCATATAACTACGAAGCAGGTCACTAGTTATTTAACTGCTTTGACGGTTTTTTTTCTCGTGGGGATTTCCTCATCGTATAGTAGGTATCTATATTGTTTCTGAGTCGACATTCTTTTTTGAAGTAAAAACTTCTTTAGGCGCGTTGATCACTTTTTGTGTAAATAAAAATCGTGAAACTCGCGTCATCGTCACCTCACGCTAGTTTTCACTTCTATCGGCAGTCCTCAAAGACTGTCTTACATGTTTTGTTTTATCTTGTGGAGTATCCCATGGTTATTGGCACTTATTTTACTATACCAAGTATAACTATGTTCAGGTTTGGTTTCTTTTAAATATGTGATTCCAGAACTTCTCTTCTTAGGGTGTGATGGCAATCTAAATAGACTCGGCCCAGAATTCGGCCACGTGTTTGGAGCCATCACTAGCTTCCATCAGTTCCTGTAACATGAAGCTGACAGGACATGGAGGACACGACATTAAGTGTCCCATCGTTTGTTGAACACCACCACATTTACACTCCAAGGTGGAGTCGTCCATGAATCTCCACCTGATTACAGATTTTCCTCGTTTCGGCGAACCTAGGTCCGGATTCTGAATTCCGGATTACAGGAAAAAGGAACATGAAACATTTCAGCTTTGTCCTAGAGATTGATATTATCCACGCTTCTGCAATGCCTCTGGTATTCAAAATCAATAGTCATTTATTCAAACTAGGCTAAGAATCAGCACTTGTTAACGTCAAAATTACATAAGACAGTCTCCCAAAACGCGCGCCCTTCACCACTTCCTAGGGCTTTAGCTGGGGAGAAGGAGTGGCGCAACAAACTGTCCAGCAGCTCAGCTGTCTGTCTACTGCAATAAACACGTCATTTAATGAGACTAAAAACATGATTGGGCAAATGTGGATGTTCTCAATACGCGGCCTGTTTTTACATGTTATGCATAATTACATTTCTTTCGTTATCATTACTGTTATCAAGTTGTTCCGGACGATAGATAAGGTCAGCTGTTCCTATAATGTGGGTATTGTGAAATAACATCACGCCTATATTTCCCCCAAGGGATAGGCAGAGGTGTACCTACAGTACACCGACATTTCGCCAAGCTTAATAAGCTTAATTTGCAAAAAAAAAATGAAACTAATCAAGCATCTACTCCATCTGTTTTCGCGTACTAAATTAGAATAACAACATTAATAACCGAACAAGTTATATCTAGACAGGTTTTAAACCAGATTCTATTTTAAATAAGTCATAATACCTGAGTCACGATTGTGTCTTATCACATACATAAACTAACAACATACTAGGTACCTACGTCCAATATTATTTACTAGCTGTGCCCCGTGGTGTCACACGAATAGGTCTCGTCGGAGTATCGAGATAAAAAGTATCCTATGTCCTAACCCAGGTCATAATCTAACCATAGCGCTCGTCCAGTTGGCGTGACCTGGATGCTGGTGTTCCACAAGGTGGTATTCTCTCTCCATTGTTATTTTCCATCTTCATTAATTTTATAACTCATTGTCTTCGGTGTTCGTATCATCTTTATGCCGATGATCTTCAATTATATACAGCTGGGCGGGTTGAAGATTTGTCGGTCGCTATAGCAGATGTAAACCGAGATTTAGATGCCATCAAAACGTGGTCTGATAGTTTTGCAGTGTCAGTAAGCTCCTCAAAGTGTCAGGCCATTGTAATTGGGAGCTCACGCATGATAGGTAGGGTGACGCCTAGCCCTCTTCCTCCTCTTATTTTCAATGGTACCGTCATACCTTTTACCTCTACTGTGAAAGATCTCGGTTTGCATCTTGACTCGACGCTTAGCTGGCAACGCCAGGTCTCTAGTGTTAGTCAAAAGGTCAACGGTACTCTGCGATCCCTGTATCGTCTGAGAAACTTTTCACCCGCTAAGACGAAAACTATGCTTGTGCAGACTTTGATTTTCCCTATCATCGACTATGGTGACGTATCCTACTTTGACTTGAATTCGGTTTTGATGGATAAGCTCGACAGACTGCTCAACAATTGTGTCCGGTTCATATTCAACCTCAGGAAATATGATCATGTGTCGAGCTAGGTCTGAGCTCAAATGGATGTCCATTCGCCAAAGAAGGAGTTTGCGCGCTTTGACCACGCTGCAGCTCTTAAACGAGTGAACCGATTTGAATGCGGTTTTTTTTATTTGAAAGCAGGTTTTCTAGCGGTTCAGACGTTTGAAGATTATCAGCTCTTTTCTAGTTGATGAATGGATGTGAGCGTCTTCCACAGGTCTGATCGATTTGAAATTTGGTATTCTGTTACTTCAATGATAATAAAAGAACATAGTAACCTTGAACTGATGCTGCAGCATCACCTGGAATTTGCAGGATACCTAAATCCCTTAACAACTTACAACACAAGTATCGCGTTTGGCTTTGGAATGGTCTCAATGAATAGGTGATGAACAGGGTCTGATGATGGAGTAGGAAAGAGAAATTAATGAGAATGACAATTTTCACATGTTATTATTAAGTTTAGTTAGAAAATAAAATTGCACTGTTTTATTCAAATGGAAATATTCAAAAGATTTTCTCGTCTTATGGATTGCTGCATCATTTCGTTAATTCTCCTCGCATTTAAGCGTCTACGGATAATGAAACCACTGTGAAAATTGATTGATCCACAAGGTCAAGCATTGTTGCAAACGACAGACTTGGATGTTGTAATCAGCAAGTTGTCATAGAAATCTCTTCCTGTTAAATAGAGTACTTACATCAAGCCTGGGTTCAAACCTAGCAAGTAGCAGGCATGCACTTTTCTTTGTGCAATCTATTGAGTCACTACCGCTCTCAAAACAATGAAGGAAACAACATGGTCAGGAAACCGGCAAATCCTAGAAACTATAAAATATTGTAAGTAAAACAAAAACTGTGGAGTTTCTTGTCCATTCTTCTCCATACGAAACCAGCTTTTTCAGAATTTCAACTTCAAATGTCTGATAAAAGAAAGAAAAGAAAGAAAGAAAGAAAATACATTTATTTGGCACAGACTAAAAGGCACACAAGTAGAAAGAAAAATAAAATCTTTTTTTACAAAAATAAAACCGACTTCCAAAAAAAACACTACAAAGTGAAAAATAACTGATTTCGGAAGTCGGTGACAAAAAAAAACAAAAATACAAAACCAGACACCGACTTCCGAAATCAGTTATTTTTCACTTTGTAGTGTTTTTTTTTGGAAGTCGGTTTTATTTTTGTAAAAAAGTTTTTATGTTTAACTTTTTAGTTGTGGTACCTACACAAACCCCCCACAAAAAGTTGAATACCACTACCTGCTATGTAAATTACAGTGACAGGAACTATTAGAACATCATCCACATATACTAGGTGGGAGAAATACGTATTATTGAAGCTTACTCAAAAACCCCTCATCAGATCTTGACCAAACTTATATGGGACCATTTCTGAACTATGCCCTACGAAAAACAAAAAGAATCACCAAAATCAATTCACATATAAGTAATCACGTAACAAACATACAAAAAAAAAAAAAAAAAACAACCGAATTGAGAACCTCCTCTTTTTTGAAGTCGGTTGAAAAAATAAGGTAAAAAGAAAGAATACAAAATAAAAAGTGTAAAACTGCGTTGCATGTTACTAGCAGGAATGTGTGTGTAAAAAAACTTTTTCACAAAAAATAAAACCGACTTCCAAAAAAAAACACTACAAAGTGAAAAATAATTTTGATTTCGGAAGTTGGTGTCTTTGGGGTTTTATTTTCGTTTTTTTGCCACCGACTTCCGAAATAAAATTATTTTTCACTTTGTAGTGTTTTTTTTGGAAGTCGGTTTTATTTTTTGTGAAAAAGTTTTTATTTTTCACTTTTTAGTTGTGGTACCTACACAAAACCCCCACAAAAATTTGAATACCCATTACCTGCTATGTAAATTACAGTGACAGGAACTATTAGAATATCGTCCACATATATACTAGATGGGAAAAATACGTATTATTGAAGCTAACTCAAAAACCCCTCATCAGATCTTGACCAAATTTATATGGGACCACTTCTGAAGTATGCCCTACCAAACAAAAAAAAGAGTCATCAAAAAGAGTAATCGCGTAACAAACATACAAAAAAAAAAACATACAACCGAATTGAGAACCTCCTTCTTTTTGAAGTCGGTTGAGAAGTATATGCCAGTTTTTGATCTAGTCTTAACTCAATGCCACAATACTGGACCCCTTTTGCTTAGGTAGATGTCCACATATTTGTACAATTTGTCGTTAAAAAAATGCTTTTTATTGGCCTACTTGAAATGATTCGACCTTGAGACTAAACCAAAATTCGAAGACACCCACCAACTGGGATAACAGCCCACTTCAGTCAACTTCACACTACGTGTGAGTGTGAGTGAGTGCGTGTGTGTTTGTGTGTATGTGTGTGCGTGGCCGTGTTCCAGCAGCAGGAACATTATAGGCTGATTATTATCCTGGTGGTAGCCTAGCTAACTTCTCCATCTGGCACCAACAATACAATAAAGCCGTCCGTATGTCTTTAGTAGTTAGTGCACCGATATAAGTTCCTACATTTGGCAAGTCCCAAATTCAAGTGATCAATAAACCTGTCTTCTACTTTTCGAGTGGTTAGTGACTAACCTGGTGTCAGAGTTTAAAAGCCGCCCATGGGCCTCTGACTTGGCTTCACATGCCGTCGAGAAATATCTCTCAGGCATGCCGGTTTCCTCACGATGTTTTCCTTCACCGTTTTAGAAGCAAGTGATAATTATACAATACGCACATGAAACCGAAAAGTCACAGGTGCATGCCTTGGGTTCGAACTCGAGACCTATGACTTGGCAGTCCGACGGTCACACCACTAGGCTATCACTGCTGCGTCCTAATAAACCTGTTATAACACTCAAGTTGAACAGTAACTAGTAAGTAAGTATCTTAAAAACAAAGCACCGGAAGCTGCAGCCCCGATACGCTTGGCGGAGATTGCATCAGAGTAATGATGGTACGTAATAAGTGGGTGAGCAGAAATGTATTGAATAGGGTCTGATTACCTCTTGTTAATTAGGGTTTGATGTATGGCATTACGTACGCGAGGTTTTTGGAAATCACGTTTTTGGCAAAGACCTATTTCGACTCAAACTCTTACTTTTTTATGTGCCCAACGGTGTCCGTAATTGTACCTCTAACTCAAACTCAAAGCATTTATTTCAATTAAACCATTTACAGGCACTTTTGAATTGTCAAGGGGTCGGTCAGTCAAAAATATGAAGCTAGTTGCCCATTCCAAAGCGTAGTAGGTACCTATGGAGAAGAATGGGCAAGAAACTCCACGGACACTCTTTTAAATCAAAAATTTGATACAAAATATTGGTTACATCATTCATTTTGAAATAATGCATGTGAGAACAATGTAGAAAGACGTGCACGTTCGTAAAAGCGTCCGTAATAAAAAGAAAAAATAAAGAATCATTAAAAAACTTAAAATAAATTAAAATAAGCCATGGCAGCTAAGAGATGACCAGTCCCAACTGACGGCGCCCGTTCACGAACATGACGCATGGATCAGCACAGCTCAACCATTTTGAAGGGAGCTAAAGTACCGTACCTTGAAGCCATCTTCAACCTTTAAACATGCAAAAAATCTGCCTAGGTTTTTGCCAACTATGATGGGATCGGCTTCCAGTCTATCCGGATAGTAGGATTTTTTTTTAAACTAGTATTTTCTTGGTTGGCTATCACCTGTTACTATATCGTTATTTTTAATTTTATTTATAGAGGGTTTAATCAAAAATTGATTACCTATGCCACCCTCATCGGTACAAACGATTATATCTTATAATCTAAATCCAATTTATGCAAACTTTTTCAAGTATCGTGCTCCACCACGTCTTGTTCCATTAACGAATAGTTGCTGCTAATCAAAACACTACTTGAATCAACATTTTCGTTAAAAAGGTCATTATCATCCGCCATTGTAAACAATTATTCTAATAAACATATTATATAAGTTAACGATGTGCTAGTCCGTTTCAAGGTCAACGACGACAACTGGGAAAAACAAGCTCATTAACTAATAAGGTGTGTATATCGTTTACTGCACGCGCCCGATCGAAACGAATGCCGCAGCGACACTGCTTTATCGTTTAATTAATATAACATAACATCACGCCTTGTTTCCCCGAAGGGTTGGGCAGAGGTGTGCTTGTAGCACTACCCACATTTCGCCAATTATGTTATAGGGGGCGAGCCTATTGCCATCAACCAGGCACAATTCCAGACTCCGGGCTACTACTGAGAAATTCCTGTATCGTTTAAAGCTTCGTGCAGACTAGCGGGACGCGACAGCGCGACGCGACACCGGCTATTGTTATCCGTGAAGTTTTCTTAGAAATTGTATTGTTCGAGTCGCGTCGCGCCGTCGCGTCGCCCTGGTCTGCACGAGCCTTAATTGTTCCTCATATTTCCGAGTAGATACCAAATGTATCTAACAATAATCTGATACTCATGACAAATGTTTGATTATGATAATGTATTTATCTAAATCCATCATTATTCCATGGAAGGTGGGTAGGCCTTTAGTGTGGGATACAACGTGTGTCAATACTCTTGCTCCATCCCATCTTCCTGGTGCTGCTGCTGCGGCTGCGGCGGAAAAGACGAAACTCAAACCATTTATTTTAATTAAACCATTTACAGGCACTTTTGAATTGTCAAAGAGTCAGTCAGAAAGTTGAAGCTAGTTGCCCATTCCAAAACGTAGATCTCTATGGAGAAGAACGGGCAAGAAACTCCAAGGACGCTCTTTTAAATATAGAAATTACAAAATCCTCGGTACATTACTCTTGTTGATTCTATATGTGAGAACAATGTAAAAAAAATATAAAAATCAAAAACGATTAAAAATAGGCCCTGGCAGATAAGAGATGACCAGTCTCAACTGACGGCGCCTGTTCACGATCATGACGCGTGGATCAGCACCATCCAGCTCAACCATTTTGTAGGGAACCGAACCGAACCCAACGAAAACCTCAAGCGGCGTAAGTATAATAACCTTATTGGTAATTATATTTTCGAGCCGTTTGGGTGTGTAACTCTCGAGCCGTCGGGTCCGAGTGCTCATGAGCTCTTTAATGAAATCTCATAATGGTTATTTGACACTTCCCGTGACCCAAGGGCTGGTTTTTACCTTGGCCAGAGGCTATAAGCATTGCCATACAACGTGGCAATGCGGCCAGTCTCTTGGGTACATTACCAGTCGACAGCGATGCGGATGAATTTTTCGACGCTATATTTTAGTTTGTGAAAAGTTTTTTTTAAGTTACGAGTAGTATAATATAACTTTGTTATCATAATTCTTTCCCTGCCTTTAAACTAATTAATTAGAAAAAAAAATTAGAAATATTCTCTTTCAAACAATACATGCATGTAACCATGAAATTAACCTAAACTGTACGAGTCGGGGTGCCCTAAGTCCCGAACTCGCTTCGCTCGCTCTTGCATCCAAATTTCTTATCGCCTTTTTACTAAGTCGAGATTGTTCGGGACTTGAGGCACCCCGACTCAATCAGGTTCGAAGGGGATGGTAGGGTCTTTGTTCGCTCGCAAGCTCTCTAGGCTCGCTCTTGGATTCGTAAACAAGTAGATATTTTTGGAACTTACCTAAAAAAAAATGTTGTGGAGGGTTCAGGAGACCCTCAAAAACCTCCAAATTATCTAACATTCTTTCTAGCGAGGTGGCACGTTTCTAAACCCAACCCAATGCATCTTTAGTTCTTCAATCGACAACATTCTTTAGCTCTATACAAAAATATGTTAAACAAAAATACGAGTAGGTATGTTAAAAACAATGCTCTATGAACATTTAATTTTCTCCAATTCTACTAAGCGACATGTCCACCGATTCGTTTTAGTGATACGCGTGTTAAAAACTATAATATTATTCTCAGATTTCACAGCAGGTTTTGGTTGAAGGTCGTTCATATAGAGACTATTAAATAGAGCTAGTTTTTTTTTGTTTTGTAATATTAAATAACTTTATAGTTATGCAGAGTTATGTACGATTTGACTAAAAAAAAGGAGGACAGTGGTGGAATGTGGAAGCGTTTGCTATGCAATGGATCATTATGGGGTTATTAAAAAGCGAGTGTTTCATACGTTCGGTCCCTGGTTGAGATTTGGAAGGGTTGGTTACAGATTAAGGGTACGCTAGACCGCCATTCATCCATACAAACGTAGTATGGTGATTACTCGTCTGTTTGACGGTAGTGTACGTTCAAAACTAAAAATTGTACTTATCTATTTGTCTTGTCATTATCTAGCCCTGTATGGAAGAAGAATTGAAAAAAAAAATGGTTTGGACTTCCGAACCAATTTTTTTTTCCAATTCTGTAATATTTATTTATTTATTTATACTTCAAGCACAAAAATGTACAGAGGCGGACTTAATGCCACAGGCATTTAATAATAATTTATTATAAACGTCGAAACTTCCATATTTTAACACTAATTTTAACTCATTCTTTTCTCTTCGTCTTTGGACGTGAATAAATAACTTATGTAGTAAGAAAATGGCAAAATAGAAACCTTACAGCGATATTATAATTAATTCAGTAGTAAAAAATAATACTTTGAGTAAATACATTCAGTAGTTTTTTCATAATATCAACTATACGCCCAAAGGACTGTTCATGAATTTTTACGCGTTCGTTTTCGCTATAAATCATCGTCTATTTGACTAAATAAATAAATGAATGTATAAATAAATAAATAAAAATTAGATAAATACATACTAAATAAATAAATAATTAAACTCATTAGCATGCATATTAGTAACGTCCACCAACGAGTTCGAGCCGTCGACTAGTGTACCCTTAAGACTCGTACGCGTTAAACAGCACGTTGAAACGTTGGCCCTAGTTGGCATTTACATCTAATGTTAAATATTATTGTGCTGTTGAATTTTCAATTCTCGGTGCTAAGCCAAACGTTGAAAATCGAACAGTGCGCTTTTATTTAGATGTCTCAGGCTAGTGTTTGTGAAGACGGATATACAAGACAATCGTAGTAATGCGTAATCGGAAGCCCGCATGTCGAACAAAGCCAATATTACTATTCCTTTTCTATAGCATTTATTACCCAGACATTTCTTTTGTGAAGGTCACAATAGTGTCACCATCACCAGCCTATAGATAACATTCCATTGCCGGATATAAAAAAAAAAAAAACCATTGATTTTATCTGAACTTGACTGAACCACACCTGAGCACTGATTTCAACGGCACTTGAAATGACCGAATTGCACCTGAGCTCTTCTACTAACCGCACATATAAAATTATCTCCCCTTCCTCAGTGTGCTTTTTGGCAAAGGCTTCTATGACTCTTCTCCATTAGGACCCACAGTCCACTATTTTGTCCTCCCAACGACAATAGGGTTTTCCTCTTCTTCCTACTGCAGCTGGATATGGGTATTTCTAATTGTACGCCATTTGACTCGACCCTCGGCAACAGCCACCCTGCGAAGATCGTCTTTCCATCTAGGCAGAAACCTGATTCCAGTGATGTAAAATATTATAATCCAGTTCTATCATCATCTTCCTGCCCTAGTCCCATGTACGTGGGGTTGGCGCACCACGTTTTCTTCTTCCCTTTTCCCCTGTCAACCGTCACGCGTATCAATTACGTATCATTAGCTAGAAGTTCAAGGAAAAACGGTGCCCTTATAGGATCACTTCGTTGTACGTCTGTGTGTCTGTCAGTCTGTCAAGACCCATTTTCTCGACAATGCGTGGAGGCATCAAGTTGAAATTAATATCAAATACATAGGTCCCTTGGAGCTCAAAAATATCAAGCTACTATGTCAACGCAATACAAAAATATGGCCATTTTATGTGACATAGTTTGTGATACTCGCAAATAAATCAAAATCTACAGGGTACTTTTCGTAGACCTAAAGGTCTCACAGCACAAGTAAAGGAGAAAGTCAGAAAATCGTTAATTTGTATTTTTATCACATATTTGCGATAAAAATTGGCAGTTGGAGAATTGACCGTGACGTGTTTTTCAACTACAAAATTAAGTTTGTTTTTTGGAGAAAAAAAAAAACATCCCAACTACCCAAGTAACACAGACATGCTGAATAAAGTTTGAGTAATAGCGATCCGCAAAACTATAAGCTGAAACTATTGCCTGGATAGTGTCTGAGAAAATGTCTATTCAGCTGTTATTCAAGCAATTTGGGCACATTTTTAAATGCTTTAGTCTGTATAACAGCGATGTAAATTCTGGTTAATAGCTTAGTAATGGCCCACTTAGCTTAGTAACATCTGAAAAAAAGCTGACATCTCTTTTATACAGCTATTGATGCATATTTATTCAGACAAATGCATATGGATATTGTTATTAAGAAATTATTCCGGATTAAGTTCATTTACGTAATACTTTACAAACAAAATTAAGAATTAAGTTGTAAAGTCGAAAAAAACTGGTTATTAATCTTGCAGTGAGTCTTTGTTCTGACACTTCATAAATTGAATAAAAATCAATAACGAGATGCACGGTGAAACTGAGAATCGGTACTAAATGATATTATGTATTATAACCATGATACACGTTAAATATTACTGCGCAAGTAATTTTATCGTGAATAGCTTAAGAAATACCTCAATATTTTTCACGCGCCCCTTAGATAATCAAGTTTAGTGAAAGTAAATAAGACATAAATAAAGGCTTTTATATGTGAAAAAAATACTTAGGATAAAATAACTAATGCTTTATCTTTCAAAAGTCATTAAATTAATTATAAATTATATTTTTAACTGTTATTAATTGCTAAAAAGAGGCATTTGTTAGACAAAATGATTCAATAGTTTACTTAAAATAAGTTTTAATGGCGATTCATTATAAGCTGGATAAAAGCCCTCCATGCAGCTATTTTACAGCATAACTCTGAATAAAAAGTCACACCTTTCTAATTATTAAGCTTTTATTTGAGAAATAGTGATCTGGCTGTACAAATATCTGAACAACATTTGAATACGTTACTATATTATGTGTTTGATTATACAGCTAATTACAAAAATTACTTTTACGACGAATTCCTCCAGTTCTTCTAGATTTCCATGATTTATTTTCCATTTTTTATCAAACTGTTCACATCAAACCCGCGGTGCAATAATACACAATAGTTAAACAATGTTTTAAACGTCCATATTTCAATTACTACCCAAAAAAAGTCTGTATAACTTATATAAAAAATGGTTCTATTACAAATAATTGCGGAATAAGAATACATCATTCAGCTTCCATCTGTGTTAGTTAGCCATAAACGAATTACTTTATTTCCATTATACCGAAATAAGCTCTATAAAGAACCCAGAAAACACTTTTATACAGTAGCTGAATAATTGATAAAATGTGGAACCTTATGTGATTTGAAGAAAAATTAAAAGCGGTTATTCAAAATCAAGCTTTTTAATAGAAATAACTACACCATTATTCAGAAGACAGCTGCCGAGGGCACTATTTTACAGCATATAGGGGTTTCATAAGCAATAAGTTGAGTAAAGTTTGCGTATTAGTATTACATAACTGCGTTTATTCAGCTACTTATACTATTATACAGATAAATGCTGTCCCAGGCACTCTTTTTCAAATTAAAGTCATCTGTAATGCTGTAGGCTTAATAATATCTGTGTTATATGCGGTATAGAAGTTATAACTAAGCTTTAAGAAAAATAGACAACTTTATACAACTTTTACTAAGCTTAAAGAGTTTTATAGGCCGAAAGAGAATATTATTCAGAATTTGGCTATTTCAATAGCCTTTACTCACACGTTATGGAACTTAAAGCTGTAAACATTTGTGAATTGCTATTACTCAAACTTTATTCAGCATGTCTGTGTTACTTGGGTACGCAACCCTCTTCTTGTTGCGTGGTCCGACACGCACTTGAGCGGTTTTTCTTTCATATCATTCCTTACGCAATCCATTCCAGATTTTCTTTGACCTTCCTCTCCCCCTCATCAATTCACATTTATATTCATCAATTCAGAAATTCTGCTGAATCTATGTAGATAAAAAACTGACCACATCGCATCTGCATAGCTATTCATAACCATTCGACAGGCTGACGTATCGAAAATGACCATCACCTTATATGCCTTGCCCCCGATACCAAATAGATGGATAGAATACTCTTTATTGTACACCATACAATTTTGAAATTTTACATAGGGTGACACAATGGGCTGTCTTGTCGCTTAAAGCGATCTTTAAGCAAATATTAATATAAATAGTCTATTTGATTGTAACTGACAATATTTAAGGATTTCGGATTTCTCAACAGCGTTTAGAGGACTTTTTCGACAACATTGTTTGATGTCCAATTCGGCACGGAAGCATATCCAATGGTTGTGCCCATAGATATATTATTTAGAACTAGCGTTATCTATAGTCGTGATTATGACTACTAGCATAGATAGCTATGCTAGATATGGACAAGAAGCCGTTCACAACATATAGTTGGATATATCCACAAGATATATCCTATCCTTCCTTTTTCCTCCATTTCATTTTCTCTCAGTCCTGCTGTAGAAATAGACGCCATATTTCAAAGAACCGGTAACAACAAGCAAATAACCACATAACTTTCACATGAGACGGGTTCTCGATAATCAACAGCGTTATTTACGGAAGCGGATTGTAAACACACCTCGATGGTATGTATAGTAAATAATTATGAGCAATAGAGGAAAACATTAGATGGAACACTGAGTAACTAGCATGATGCCTACTTTTCTTTATAATATGAAACAGTTCCATAGCAAATAAACCAAAAAGACAGTCTGAAGCAGTGAAGAGAGAATCGAAAAAAGATATTAGTCCGTTAGATGGTGTAGAATTAGATGAAGTCTTGCCCCGGTACTCAGAATCGTCACCTAAAATTACAATTAATTATATTGGAGTCGGCTTTCAGCCGGTTTTAGCTGAATACCAGTATTCTACATGGAGCGACTGCCTATCTGACTTCCATAACCCAGTGACTGGGTAATACGATACCCCTTGTTAAGTTGTATTGATGTCAGACTTTCTGGCGACCCGTAACGACTGTCAAAGATCCACGAATGACAGCCGGAACCAACGGCTTAATGTGCTTTCCGAGACACGGAGGGGTCTCGGTATGTAAAGATGGTCATCCACGAACCAACCCCGGCAAGCGACCGTGCGGCTGCAATAACCTAGCCACGAGCTCCTACATAAAATAGAAGATTGATTGTGCACATAAATGTACTTGATTTTTGTATGACTATATTCAGTAAGCTTGATCACCCGATACGTTAGACTTTCATTCTCACAGGTTTATGCGAGTTACGCTAACCGCAGTCACCGCAGGATAGTTTACTTACGTCGTAGTTATAAATTATTGTGCATGTTGAATGAGAACAATTTATTTATTATACCTTTGTTTGACCGCCATCTCTTAGCTTATAACATCACTTCTGAAACACGGGCCTCCTCTTTAGGAGAGGAAGTGGGTCGGTATCCACCTCGCGGCCATAATGTGGGAACATGTCTCATATCTTCGAATGGTGTGTTAGTTCTATTCAAGGAAGGTTTCCTTCCGAAATTTTCCTTCAGCGTTTTCGAGAGCAATAGTATTGAAATTAATTGCACAAAGACCTGCTTGGTTTCGAAGTCACAACCACCATTGAAATGAAATGAATTTGTTTATTCTATAGGATATTGGGATCACTTTTACACGTCATCAAAAAAAAATTTTTGCTAGATGAGTTCGGCGTTTCCTATCTGACACTCTGAGAAGAAAGGCCGAAACAAACTCAGAGGTCACTCTAAAGTCCAGACATAATCTTGGACTAAGACATATCTATTACTCAAACTCAAACTCAAACTCAAAGCATTTATTTCAATTAAACCATTTACAGGCACTTTTGAATTGTCAAGGAGTCAGTCAGTCAGAAATATGAAGCTAGTTGCCCATTCCAAAGCGTAGGTTCCTATGGAGAAGAACGGGCAAGAAACTCCACGGACACTCTTTTAAAAAAATTATATTCTTACAAAATATTGTTTACATCATTCATGTTGAAATTATACATGTGAGAACAATGTAGAAAGACGTGTACGTAAAAAGCGTCCGTAATAAAAAATAAAAATAAAAAAACAATTCAAAAATTAAAATAAGCCGTGGCAGATAAGAGATGACCAGTCCCTACTGATGGCGCCCGTTCACGAACATGACGCATGGATCAGCACCGTTTAGCTCAACCATTTTGAAGGGAACTCGACGATCTAACACACACGCCACCACCAGCGAGACATTTGAGTGAGCATGACATACTCTTAGCCGCCAGGGCATATCGAGTCAATGAAAGACGTACCCAGCAAATGGCAGCTTTATAGAAGGTACATGGTCACAGTGCTCACACATGTGCTATGCAATTATACAATAAAAAAAAGAGATTGAAGCTATACAATTCAAAGATAGTTTTTGCAATCTTCAGCAATTCCAACAATATTTTTGAATGCTAATCAATTAGTTTATGCGCCCTTGTGGAGCTGGACCAGCGTTAAGCCAAGCATTTTTGTCAGCGATATAATCCCCAAGCTTATAATATGCTTGGCAGCATAGTGTGCGTTTTATACAAGATTTAAATTTCGTTTCATTTAGTTGTAGTATATGGGAAGGTATTTTATTGTAACATTTTAAACAGTACCCCATGAAAGATGAGTCTACTTTAGCCAGTCTGAAACCCGGTTGAACTAATTGGTCCCTATTTCTAGTACAATAATTGTGTCTTTCACCTCTTTTACTGAAAAGATTAAGATTTTGCCTGACGTACATGATGTTTTCATAAATATATTGACAAGGTACCGTCATGATGTTAATATTTTTAAACAGTTCCCTTAGAGAATCGCGCCTACGGAGGCAATATATTGCTCTAATGGCTCTTTTCTGCAGAATAAAAATAGAGTCGATATCTGCAGCCCGTCCCCAAAGTAAAATACCGTAAGACATGATACTATGAAAATAACTGAAATAGACTAGCCTCGCGGTATCTACATCAGTAAATTGACGGATTTTTCTGACAGCATATGCTGCTGAACTTAGCCGTCCTGCAAGAGATGTTAAATGAGGACCCCATTGCAGCCTTGAATCGAGCGTGATCCCCAGGAAAACAGTTTTATCTACAAATTCTAGCTTCTCCTTATTCAATACTATATCACAATCACTACTTTTAACATTCGGTAAAGCAAATCTTATGCATTTAGTTTTTTTCCCATTTAATACTAAATTATTAGCAGTAAACCAATTTTGGACCTGCAGTAGGGCGTTATTTACATCGTCAAGATTTGATGCACGTCTATTTATCTTAAAAATTAGGGAAGTATCGTCAGCAAATAACACCATTTGTGGTTGGTTTTTTAATAAATGGGGTAGATCATTAATATATACTAAAAAGAGGAAAGGACCCAATATCGAGCCTTGAGGAACACCCATTTTTACTTTTAGACCGAGTGAATTTACACCATTAATTTGAACTTGCTGTTGTCTATCATTTAAATAAGATTTTACTAAACAGAGCGCAAGTTTACCTAGTCCGTAATGCTCAAGTTTCAAGAGTAAGGTTTCATGATTTACGCAGTCAAATGCCTTGGAGAGGTCACAAAAGATTCCTATGGCATCTTGAGCCTCCTCCCACGCTGTAAATATGTGTTTTAATAAGGTGACACCGGCGTCAGTTGTACAACGACCTTTGGTGAAACCATATTGCTGATCGTGTAAGATTTGGTTGGTATTAAAATGATTAAGCATTTGGTTTAGCATTACCTTTTCGAACACTTTGCTGAATACCGGCAGCACGGATACTGGTCTATAATTGTTGGTGTCTTTACTGTCCCCAGATTTAAAAAGTGGTATAACCTTACTGTATTTCATTAAATCCGGGAAGACTCCTTGATCCACACACAAATTAAATATTAAAGCTAAGTATGGTGCTATAGTCTCGATTATGGATGTACAAACTTTGATAGATAGTCCCCATAGATCCTCGGTCAGTTTGATTTTAATTTGCCGAAAGGCTTTAATAACTATCATAGGGTTTGTATGTTTAAATTGAAATTCAACCGGACAGCCTGGGACATTCGCTCTTAATAAATCAATTGAGACATCGGGTGAAGAATTTAAAGCTTCCGTCGTTTTAGATGGTATATTAGTAAAGAAATGTACAAATTCTTGAGCTACTTCTAAGTTAGAGCTTATTGCACCACGTGAAGTCTCCAATGTGTAATCAGTGTTTCGTTTTTTTTCCCTACTAGTTTCATTATTTATAACTTTCCAAACTGTTTTTATTTTATTTTCTGCTGATTTGATCTTATTGCTAATGTACAGGGCTTTAGCTATCTTGCAGGTATTTCTAAAAATTTTGGAATATGTAGCAACATACTTGTTGAAAGTTTCAGTGTTAATGTAAGGCTTAAGGCCATACAGCTCGAAAAGCCTTTCCCTACTTATCCTAATACCTCTAGTTGCCCAGTCACTAAATATAAAAATAGGGCTAATATTTTTTGTTTTCTTTTCAAAAGTTTTATTGAATTCAGTGTGCACTACTGAAAAGAAATCCTCATACAATTTATTTGCATCATCCATATTATGGCCTAGAACATTTAACTCCTTATTTAGGACACTATTGAATCTATTTAATTTGCCATTTGTTATTGGTCTAAATTGTATTTGCACTTTTTGCAATGCTGTTTTAAACTTAAAAGTTACCGTTTGACCACTATGATCAGACGGCAAATAATTTACTATGGCTTTAGCTAAATAATCACAATCGCAGAAGACATTATCAATACAAGTAGCGGAAGTTGAAGTTACTCTAGTCGGTTCTGTAAAAATGTTAGATAAATTGAATGATTTAAAAAGACTTAATAATCGATTGCTATTTAAAGTATTTTCCAGAATATTAATATTAAAATCACCACAAATAATTGCGGTTTTGTTACTGGATGCAAGTTTCGCTAGGACATCTTCCATTATTGACTCAAATAAAGAAAAGTTCTGATTATTAGGGGGTCTGTACACGCACACTACAACATGCTTATCCAGCTCAACACAGGACAGTTCGATGCAATGTTCAACTGATAAACCAACTATGTCATTACGTGCCTTCGTTTTTAAACAATTTTTAATCAAGATTAGAGAACCTCCACGTAGCATAGATTTACGGTTAAAACAACTGCCCATACTATAGTTCTTATAATTAATTAGCATTTGGTAATCCTTTAACCAATGTTCAGTGAAACAAACAATGTCAAACTTTGTTTTTTCTAAAAACATTTCAATTTCTAATAACTTGGAAGAAATACCTTGAATATTTTGATGAAATAATTTCAAGGCATTCTGCTGATCTCTTTTTTGGTAAATATTTATTTTAGAGCCAGAAGATACCTTGTTGTTGTTAGTTATAAGAATATTCTTACTTGTACCTCCTGTTGTCTTACAAACTAGTTTAAATGACTATCCGGAGTTGACCCCATGACCTCAGTGTCATCACCAGGCAGTGAGCTCATAGTGAGTGAGGGACATGGAACCTCCTTCGTACAGTCTGTATAAATATTTATAGCATTTGAGCTACATTTATTCAGGCTTACCACCTTATAATTAGTACTATTACTAACCGTTGTGGTGTTAATAACACAAGACTTCGACATACTCCCTATGTCTGAGTTTATATAAAAAGCTAATAGCCTTGCTATTATGTGTCTAAAACTAACAGGCAAATACACAGTATTCCTAGTCGATTTCAAAGTTTCCACAAAAATGTTGGTGTCAAGAAATATAAGCTTGTCACTATAATGACTAACTAAGAAGTGCATATGCTTGTTAAGCATATGAATATAATTGTTTTGTCTATTTGTCAATCTTTCAAAATATGGGAAAGCACACAATATTATTTTACTGCAATTTAACTTTAACAACTCAGTTACACAGTCAGTGATTTCTTCTTTTTTTACCTTAGAACTATTACCTACAAATACAGTAATGTTGGTTTTAGGATTATATACATTTCCTGTTACTGATGCCATTATTTGTTTGTAGGTTGACCCTGGCATACAATAATTTAGAGTAGAATAACACAGGTTGTTACTAATTAATTTACCTATACCTCTTCCTATACTATCTGAGAACATAACTGAAGGATAACAATCATGACTACTGAAAGTTGGACAACTACCAATCTCAGATTGTACCACTTGATCTTGTACTAAAACATCTTGGTGGAGGATACAGTCTTGAGACTCAGTCTGGGACGGGTCCTCCGTTGCCTCAGACTGGACAGCAACAGGGTTTGAAACCTTCTGACAAGTACACTGACACATAACTAACACATTAGCAGCAAGAATGTGTTCTTTGATTTGGTTTTGAGAACCCACATATTTAATGAAAAGGGAACTAAGTCTGTCCTCAAGTAACTGTATGTCAGACTGTAAGCGCTGTGTATCAATTTCATAGATTTTTTTGCTGTCTTCTAATTTGATTTGATAATTATTTAATTTATTGATTAGATCAACACGTTCTTTTCTCCGTGGAATATTATTGGAAAAGATTTTCTGTTGTTTCCTAATTTGATTGCATTTTTTAATTATTCTATTCATTTTTGCATACTTTTTCATTTTCTTATGACTAATTTTATAACTATACTTCTGTTTCAGCAAGGATTCTTCAGTAAGGTCAATAGTTATTATGGAATGAGGGTTACAATTAGTATTTAATAATTCATCATATAATTGGTTAGTTTGTTTAACCTGAGTACATACTTTTTCTTTTTCTAACTGGATAATACGACTATTAGCATGAATTAATTCGTCTTTAAGGTCCCTAACTTTGCTTAAAGCTTCCTCATACAAGTTACTACAGTTGCTGAAACCATCCGTGACCACCTTCAGTTGATCGCGTTCATCAACAACATTCAGATATTGCTGATGTAGGTCTACTAGCTCCCGTTTAAGGCTTGAGTTTTTGTTGACTATCTTCTTAACTTCCTCCTCACTTTCATCATTCTCTTGCAACAATTGCTTACATTGGAGTTTTGATGCTTCAAGTTTTTGGAGGGCCGTTCTCAATTTAAGCTCCATATCCTGAGCAGTAGCTTTACGGGTCATCACAGGCATGGTTTCAGGATTTTTTACTAAAATGAGAATAAAGAAACGGTGAGAACAAGTAAGACAAGACAGATAAAATAAATTTGGAAATGAAAGGAAAAATGGGGGAAAGTTAGGGTTGTTTAGTGATGAGATAAGGTATGCTACTGTATTGGCTTGGAGAGCTAATATCAAAGCTATACTATTCAATGGAATGTAAAATTTTGCTTTTATTACTTTGATTTTACTTTTCCTTTTGTTATGTGGGTAGGTTGCCTAAATTTTAGTTACAATATTATATAATATTAAAATATAGCGACAATGCAAAAATAATGATCATGAACGTTTTTATTGTTGTAATAAAGAGTAGATTGAGAATAACAGAATATTCGCTAAGTTTCGTTTCTAGAATGTAAACAATGCGATTGAGACCCAATGCAGTGCTGAATCAGCGAAATATTTATATTAAGACTACGAGGTCGTGTAACATAGTTAAAGTGATGGTTGTGTGCTATTTAAAAGTAAAAGTAAAGCAATACTCCCCGTTTAAATCCGTAGTTCGAACGTCAGTTGTTGTTTTTAGGTTACCGGTGTGTAACCTAGCACAATTTACTTTATATATTTACAGGAAAACAATAATCCTGAGTATTTATGCAGTTATATAACGTTTACACATAAGATTACACCTTAATTTGACTTAATTACTAATTAAAATTAATTTTAAAATACGGAACAATAATTTGACATGTCACTCGGGCAGTGTTCAAGAGAACAATCCAAACTCTACACTACATTGACACTTCTACTGTATCTGCCCGTAATTAAGGTGCATACAGTTATAGAAACAGTTCGCCTATGTCGTCATCTTTGTCACACTTATGACAGTTCTTTTTCTAAAACTCGATATGTCATATTTGCGCCTGGGTATACTGCATGTGCTGTACATACAGTGCCCGCGCGTACCTTAAAGAATCTGTGAACACTTGGAAATCTTACGGATTGCAAGTAAATGCATGTCTCCCAACATCATCATCAGCTGCTTAGCCTTTTCGTTGGAGTCGGCTTCCAGTCCAATTGGTTGCAGCTTAATACCAATATTTTACATGGAGCGACTGCTTATCTGACCTCCACAATCCAGTTACTGGGTAATACGATACAAATCCACTCCCCCCGACGTAGTTTACTAAAGACCATTGACCGGGTGACAGTGACAACACAATAGTTGTTGTGAAAATGTTATCATTATAATGTTTCGTTAGCTTAGTACACGGAGCATAGTCTCCGCTAGATAAGAAAAAAATAAAGTTCATTGATCCGACTTGTACCAAAAAATTCACAAAACTTCGTTAGAGATCGCTCGTCATTCAAAACTGTCGCTAATACTGCTTCGATCGAGTTTCATAATACCAAACACTTATCCCAACGGAATAAAAGATCGTGCAGACTAGCGCGACGCGACGGCGCGACGTGACTCGTACAATACAATTTCTAAGAAAACTTCACTTTAGTCTGCACGAAGCTTAAGTAAGAAAAACGTAAATTTGAAGAATGAATATTAAACATATTTTTTTAAAGTTTCAAAAATAATATCCCGAAAAAGAAAAATACGCTATGTTTTTTTTTTTTAAATATAAATTTCAATAAAAGAACATGCCGTAAGGAAATCGTTTGTCTTGGTGTGGGAATGTGATGAGAAGGGAGGAAACGTGTGTGACTAAAAGAGTGATGAATATAAAAAATAATGGATGGAGAGGGAGAGGAAGGCCAAAGAAAAGATGGATGGATTGTGTGAGGAATGATATGAAGGAAAAGGGAGTGAATAATAGAGTGACGGTTGACAAGGGAGAATGGAGAAAGAAAACGTGTGGCTGCGAACCCCAAGTAACATGGGACAAGGGCAGGAAAATCATGATTAATGTTAATAACGTTGCATAATATTGTATAGAATCAAGTTCTTCTAACTGAACAGACAGCTTTGCTGCTGGGGAGTTTGTTGCGCTACTTCTTCTTCCCAGCTAAAGCACTAGGAAGTGGTGAAAGGCGGGCGTTTTGGGGGACTATCTTATGTAATTTTGTCGTTCACAAAGTACTGATTCTTAACCTAATTGGAAAAAAAATACTTAGCTGCTAGTAAGAAACACATATCAATAAAGATGTTTACTGTTGAGTTAGTAAAGCTGTTCGTAGAATCTGTAAGTAAAATGACTTAGAAAATGTATATATTCATGGATCTACTAGATTATTATTATTATTATAGCCTCTTTATTTCCATAAAAAATTAAATCATGATTCCTATTACATAAATGTGCATGCATAAAATAACAAAATGATTACAGTTCATTTCATGATCAATCGCATAACAAATAATTTTATAAATTAATACAATCATTTCTTTCTTCTTTAATAAGAGTTTTAAAAATATTAAATAAAATCAATTTTCAAAACAATTTATAATTGCAATATGGACACCTCAACGGGTGGAGGCCTCCTCCATTTTGCTCCACGTTTGTCTGTCCTTTGCCTTTGTGATCCAATTTTCACCGGCTTTTCTTATTATTTCATCAACCCATTTTTCTTTCGGTCTACCTCTTTTCCTTTTGTTTATTGGTCCTTGCCAAGTAGTTACTCTCTGTGTCCATTTTTCCTTGTCCATACGTGCGATATGACCCGCCCATTTCCATTTTAGTTTTTGAGAATGTTCCAAAGCATCTATTATTTTTGTTGTTTTTCTGATTTCTGTGTTTCTTTTTCTATGTTTCTTTTGTATGTTTAGTATGCTCCTTTCCATCGCTCTCTGGCATACTTGTATTCTGTTTTTAGTATTGTTATTGTATATCCATGTTTGGCAGCCATAGGTAAGACAGGGTAATAAGCATGAGTCCATTATCTTTTTCTTGAGACTTATAGGGAGTTTAGATTTTAGGGTTTCTTTTTTGCTCCAGAATTTATTCCAGGTTATGTTTACTCGTCTTTTAACCTCATCTTCGTGTCTTGTCTTAGAGAAAGATATTTGTTGTCCTAGGTAAACATAGCTTTGAACGTATTCCAATGTATTGTTATTGGCCCGTATTGGTATAATATGATGGTTCGTCATGACTTTAGTCTTGGTAGCATTTAGTTCTAGGCCAATCTTGTTGCTTACATCCTTAAGCTCATTAATCATTTCTTGTAATTGAGATGCTGTTTCAGAGAAGAGTATGATGTCGTCCGCAAATCGAAGATTATTGAGAAGTTTCCCATTTATATGAATTCCTTTCTTTTCCCAGTTCAGAGTTTTCATTATGCTTTGAAGCACAGCTATAAAAATTCTAGGTGATAGGGGATCACCCTGTCTGACGCCTTTACAAATGTTTATTACAGGGCCTTTTCTCTCTAATTTTAGACGGCTTTTGCTTTTATAGTAGATGTCTTTTATAAGATCTACAGTCTCTGATGGTACTTCGCAATCATATAGAGCTTTCCACATGCTGTTATGTGATATAGAGTCGAAGGCTTTCGCGTAGTCGATAAATGCTAGGTAGAGTGGTCTATTGTGCTCTGTATACTTCTCTATAATCAAATTTAAAGTGTGGATGTGATCTGTTGTTGAGAAGTTTGTCCTGAAACCTGCTTGTTCCGGCGGTTGAAACTTCTCTATGAACATTGCTAAACGATCTTCAAGACATGAAGCAAATAATTTGTACATAGCTGGTTGTAGGCTTATTGGTCGGTAGTTTCCAATATCGGCAGGGTCTCCTTTCTTGTATAGTAAGATTATGTCTGATTGCGCCCATTCTTCCGGTATCGCTCTGTCATTTAGAATTTTATTAAATAAGGTTGTTATGTATGGTGCTAATATCATTTTCCCCAATTTCAGTGCTTCGTTTGGGATTCCATCTGGCCCGTTGCTTTTGCCAGATTTTAGAGATTCGATTTTCTTTATCACTTCACAAGTAGAGAATCTGTCTAGAGTGGTAGAGTTCTGGTTGGTCGTTTCGATTTCCGGAGTAGTATCTTTTATTGAGTATATTTTTTTATAAAATGCTGTTGCCTTTTCTATTATATCAGATCTTGATAATATTTTCTTGTCATTGGTATCATCCTTTATATAGGGTATCCATCTTTTAGTGGTATTAAGATTTTTAAGTCCTTTCTTTAAACTGCCTGTTGATTCGAGGTGTGTTTTAATTTCTTTTATTCTGCTTTCTGTGCGTTCCCGTTTCATTAGTTTGTAGATGGATCTACTAGATAAAACACTTAAAATGTCAAATTATAAGACAAGAATGCATTTAATTGTCTTCTTGCAATGACGTGTGTCAATTCCATTTCGTTATTGACAAACAGACAAATTGCAGATTGCAACACTTTCATTTTGTTGATTTTTACTTGAAGACTACAAAAATGCCTCGTTGGTCGCAAGCGCTACTAGGGTGTTATTGCGTTTTTCCATCTGGAATTTTCAGTCACAGCCGAGTCTGGCTTTGTGCCCGGTTGATGGCAACAGGCTCGCCCCCTATTACATGGGACTTAAACATAACTGGCGAAATGTGGGTGTACTATAGGTACACCCCTGCCTAACCCTTCGAGGTATTCAAAGAATACAAGAATTCATTTAATTGTAATGTCTGTCTTTAAGATTTCGTAATAGACTAAAAGAAGGATTGCAACAATTTCACACTGTATTGTTGGAGTTTTAGATATTTTTTCATCTGACATTTTCTGGGTTTTTTTAAGCACAGGGTATTGCCTTCATTAGTACTTATTCAACACTTTATAGATTCTGCCTAGCCGTTTCCCAACTATGCTGGGGTCGCCTTACAGTCTAACCGGATTCTGACCCCAACATAGACCGGATGCCTATCTGACCTCCACAACCCAAAAGGGATAATACGATACTTACACCTTGGGTCGCTCTAGAGTAAAGCGACT
Organism: Xanthia togata; assembly: GCA_963853775.1. NCBI lineage: Eukaryota > Metazoa > Arthropoda > Insecta > Lepidoptera > Noctuidae > Xanthia > Xanthia togata. The sequence continues at coordinate 2,258,261 of OY970817.1, read as the reverse complement.
GGTCTATTAATATATTCTAGGCGAGGTCATTGTCAAGGCGCAACGGACTACAGAATGCAAACTAGACCTGTTTGTGGCAATCCCGAAAATCCCGAGATTAGCCAAGAACAGTCCCGGGATTGTATTCTCTAGTCGTGAACCTACCTCTCGGGAGGAAATCACTACTAATCAGGATGGTTTAAACCTAAATCAAACCAGCACTAAACCGTGTATATCAATTGTCTACGCTAAACAACTGTTACAGACCGTTCACTATAACTTGTCCCTTGCCGTCATGTTGGCACCATTGCTTGTCAAGCTTAGTTTCAATACTAAGTTCAAAATGACGACTGACAGAAATGTACTATCTACCAATCGCGTCACCGGTCAAGTTATAATCGGGTTTTCTTTTCATTATTTTTCGTGTGGTTAGTGACTGGCCTGGTGGCAGAGTTTTTATGCCACCCATCGGCCTCTGACTTGGCTTCACATGCCGTCGAGAAATATCCTCTCAGGCATCCGGTTCATGACGGCAAGGAACAAGCAGTAGACACGATAAGGTATGCAATTTGACGTAAGACTGACAATAGACACGCGTTGAACAAAAGTTATGACTTTGGGTCTCACCCATGGAATTAGAAAGTACTATCCAAAAACGTAAGAAGTTTTTGTTTTAAAAGGCAACATAAATAAAACTAAGTAAACCAGCATTACCTAACAAGTCCTTGTGATAACGGTAAAGTTATACTTTCGCACGCGGTGCTGCATTTAAATGTATGTTTTATGAGTATTTTGTTTTTTTTTATGGGTGAACGTGACCTTGGAAGGGAAGAAAGTAAAGCATTTTTTTTTTTTAAGAATTGGAACATCTTGACTGTTCAATGAACGTTTAAATTGCCACGGACTTCGTTTTCGACCCCGAATTTCAACATTGATTGATTTTAACTATTTTAAATTTCTCATGCACGAGGTTTGAAGGTTCAAATCCGGGCAAGTACGATCAGTACTCTGAATTATCTGATTCCTCTTAAAATGAAGAAGAATGGAAGAGGGGTCGGTTTATGCAGATCACTGACTGTACCAATTTTTGATGTGACTTTTTCAATTCATATACTTTCCGTGTTTATTTTCTTTCTGAGTTTACAACGAGTAACGTTAAATGCTCAACACCTCAGACACCCCCACAAACAGTTTTATTTCAGAGAGAAAAAAAATTGTAAAAGTTTTATGTGCTGTTTTAGTGTTACTGGCAATTCAGATCGTTTCTTGCGTCTGCGACGACGCTCTGTCGAGGGAGGGGTGGTACTGTATGGAAGATTCGTATTTGCATTGAAATAAAAGCTATTATTATCCCGCGTGTAAATTGGTCAACAAAAATTTGCGTTTGTTTACCTATTGGCGGGTTTGATCATGGTGATGGCTTGACCTATTAAATAATAGACACGGCAACGTTTTTAATGAAGATTTTTCTTTAAATGTGACCTATATTAAAAAGTGGTACAATTTATTCTGCTCGTTATTCGCTTCAAACCATTTTCAGGTTTTTCGTTTAAAGTTACACGTTGTAGAATTACATACTTCATTCATATAACTGACCACCTCAAAGGAAGCTTTATACTATCTGACACAGCGTAGCCCTTGAACAATGGCGGTCCCAACTCCTAAATCCACATACCTATGACGGTGTGAGCTAGAATGCATGTCAACGGTGCAGTAAGCATGCTGTGTTTACTTATCAAGCCATCGTGTTCTGATTACATTAACTACTGGCTGTTAGGTTACTCATTCATGATCCCCATATCGATAATGGACGATCTAGCTTATGTCATCCCATCTAGATCGTCCACACTGATAACAACGGTTTTGTTTTGTTTTTTTTTAGATATTGTTTACGTTTATTTATTTTTATTTCTGCCTGAGTATAGTTCGATGTTTTTGGTTGGTACATTGGCGTGTGCTGGCTGTCATATGGCTATTAATTTGTAATTTAAATTATGTTTTGTGTTGCGTAATTGTAAATTATCTTGCATACTATTATATAGAATCATGTTTTTCTAACTGAACAGACAGCAGTGCTGCTGGGGAGTTTGTTGCGCCACTTCTTCTTCCCAGCTAAAGCACTAGGAAGTGGTGAAGGGTGGGCGTTTTGGGGGACTGACTTATGTAATTTTGACGTTCGAAAAGTGCTGATTCTCAGCCTAGTTTGAATAAATAACTTTTGAATTTTGAATTTTCATGGTGTGGCTTGTTAAATGTACCTGCTAGTATAATTGAACGAATATAATTATATCTCCGCCACAAAGACAGAAATGGCATTTAATTTCGGCTTTGATCCAGCAGGCCCTTCGTTATTCTATGACTTTTTCAGGCAGTTGCAGAAACAAACTAACTTTTAAAGCTGTCATTAAATACAAATCTTCCATTATATTGTTACAGAAAGCAGCATTAGACTCGATTTAATGGTTCTTTGATGAAATTAATGAAATCATTGGCGTTAATTCCTAATAACATTCATTTGAAAATATTGTAAAAGCCAATTATTTTTAAAAGAGTAACCGTGGAGTTTCTTGCCGGCACTTCTCCATAGGAAACGACCAACTGGAACCGTGCACCTAGCTTCTGACGTTTCATAAGTGCCCATATAAGTTTATGTGAAATAAAATATTTTGAATTTGAATGAAATAACGCTAATGATTTCATTAATTTACGTAATGGGGCATTAATGTTTGTCTTTATGCAACTGGGTGTTAGACTTGAAAAATTTATTGTTGATACTCCTTCCACTGTACTTTTTCCCGTTTTGTTTGAAACAGCCAAGTCTTTTAACAATCGAAGTCCCAACTCTACATGATTAAAATTTTAGACCTCTCTCTCTAACACATGTTTTTCTCTTTCTCAGTCCTCTCTCCCCATCCTCTTTTGGCTATGACGGTGTGCTGTTTACTTGTCAAGCCATCATGTACTCCCCAACAAACAAACTAAACTTATAAAATTAAGTTTATAAGGTCTAAACTCTTATATTTGTTATAAAAGAGCATTTATTATGTCAGTGTTCCTTATAGTGGCACATTATTAGAAGATTTGACTAATATTACCTTTATTCTTATAATTTGGCTGGGTAAACGTTAATAAATTCAATTAATACGGCTACAATAAGGGTTCGAAATATGTTCTTCTTATAGAGGCTAGTTACATTGCTTCTTAGCCATATAATATTCAAAGTCATATAAAGGCTTTTAATATGGTCAATTATTCTTAGAAAAGTAATGCACAAGGTAACTATGATGCTTTTTAACTTATAGGAGCATTTGATAAGACGTCTATCCAACAAACGAATTCTAACATTTTATATGATATTTACAAGGATGAAAGTAATCGTATTTCCTTATACAGTAATTACAAAGATATTATTCTCTATATAGTTACATTACAATGTTTTACATAACTAGATTCGCCATTTTGAAAGTACAGCAGATTGTGTGAATTTATAACGGAGTGGAATTCACATTTAAAAAATGGATTCAAAAGACTGGAAGAAGTTTAAAAAGAGCGGTGAAAACATGGTTGTGAGCATTACACCCACCACCTCTACTCCTATGATGCTACAAAATGACCAAGCCGATACCAACGAATCAGCTAATGGTTCCGCAGAGGATAATTTAATAGAAAATAAGAATGAAAAGGAAACCAGTGAAGAAGAATATAACTGTAGCGATTTTTAACAACGGACGAACAAATTATAGAAATAAGAGCAATACACATTAATGAAACTGAAGAAATACGACTAGAAGGATACCGCATGGATAATTTAGTTGACGCCTTTAACTACCCCTAAAAGTCTTCATTAATTTATATTTATAAATGTATATGACTTTTCATGCGCTGACATTAAATGTAAATTATTAAATGTAGAATATAATTCGGTAAAATAAAACAACTCATTTGAAAATCACATATTTTTATTAAAGTCATAATTTGTGTTTATGTTTTCACGACCTATCACAAAGTGTAAAGGTAAACTAGAAAGGCTCGGATATGTACAATTAAAGCATTCCTTTCTTAAAATAAAATGTGTCCACTTCCATGGCCATCGTATATTATGTCTTCTATCTTTACTTTGTAGAAATTTGTCAACATCTGCCAATATGTATACTACCATTGCAATATCTGCGGAAAAACATATTAAATAATTATATAATTATATTATTTATTGTGTACTTACAATTATAATTATATTTCAAACTTAAAATTAGTGCACAAAAGCAAGTTTATTCCTATAAAGAGATCTCTTCCAACCAACCCATCCATAGTGAAACATAAATTTTATACAAATGGGAACAAGATTAGCTAGGTACAGGATTTTGTTCGTGAGAAAGGAACCCTAATGATATGTAAAATGGCGATAGCATAAGCAAGAAATGTTGCCATTATAAAGTCTTCACTCTCATAGGCTTCTTGTAGACGATGTGCGAATCGTTTTGCTCTCATAATAGCACTGGTTATAACATGACTAAATAATTAATAACGTTTAAAGCACAAAAACAGCTTAAAATCAAGGGCGGAATGATACTACAACACACAGCGTACCAGATTTTATCATGAATTTGAATTCCCATACACTTTTCACTATAAACGAGCACATACATTAGGTAAATAAACTACATAAAATAATAACTTACCGTTCACTTTTCAGTAAAATGGTTGACATTTCTCTTTATTCGCCAAATTGTTGCGAAATAATGTAAATCACTAAGAAAAAAACTTATTGTAGAATCATTAATAGACGTTTATAAGGGCCTACGGCTTTTTAAGAGCCTTTGATTTGCCGCAATGAGTTCAACTCCCTTATATCGGACCATAATAAAACACGAATAAGGGTGATCGCCCGTATTAACGCTTTCTATATGTTTCTTACAAGTGTATTGGCATTTTATGAGCTTTTTTCTTGCCATTATAAGTTTAACTTCCTTGTTCCTTGTCATAATATAACACGTATACGGAAAAAAAGCGGACAATAAAGCAACTTTAAGGGGGGTAGAAGGTTATTGTCTTTATAATTTGTGCCCAAATGCACCCTTATTAGCGATAATGTGGCTCCTATAAGAATATTATTTTTGGCAATATAAGCCACTACAAGAGCAATTTTTGTTTGTTGGGTCAATCTGCCTAGCCTTTTCCCAACTATATTGGGGTCGGCTTCCAGTCTAACCGGATGCAGCTGAATACCAGTATTTTACATGGAGCAACTGCCTATCTGACCTCCACAACCCAGTAACTGGGTAATACGATACCGCTTAGTAAGACTGGTTGTCAGACTTTCGGGCTTCTGACGACCCGTAACGACTGTCAAAGATCCACGAATGACAACCGGGACTAACGGCTTAACGTGCTTTCCGAGGCACGGAGGAGTCTCGGTATGTAAAGATGGTCACCCATCCACAGACCAACCCCTGCAAGCGTAGCTTAACCTGACGGATCGAATCGAACCGTGCGGCAGTTACTACTTAGCCACGAGCTCCTCAAGCCATCATGTACTGATTACATTAATTACTAACCGTCTAGGTTACGCATTCATGGTCCCCATAAATCTTAAATGGGCGATCTAGGTTTGCCTTTTTGTCGGAAAGAGGTTTGCGATTTGGCATTGTTTTGTTTTTGCTATGTCTCCGTTCAAGTCTGGCAGTTTTCATTATATTTTTTATTTAGAAAAGTAGGTAGTTCTTCGCTCCATGTAAAATACACTGGTATTCAGCTGTATCTGGTTAGATAGGAAGCCTGAAGAAATTCAGGAATGAAAAAAGACACCACGAACAACAGACAAAGAGTAGACTTTAGAATATATTAGTTGTTACGCTTGAATCACCTGAATCCTGCTGCCATTTTCTGAATTGTGTAAAAAAATAATGTAAACTAAATCCAAGGCGATTTCAAATTTCCCCACTGAATCTTATGAAAAGCATTCAACAACGAAAAAAAAGGCAAATTTATATCAACGTACAGATTTCCAATAATTACCTTAGCACCAAAGAAACATTTCTCTTAACTTTCTAACTACATTCAAAATGACAAAGCTGACCCGAGAGAGCGACCAGTATAAACTAATATCACCAATTATTTTTGATGACTTTTTGAATTGTCTTATGTGCCTGATTGTCTGTGCTATTGCGAAAGTGACTGGATTTGAGTGCATTTTGCTGAAGATCTGACTGTTATGTGATACATTGGCAGATGATTGAGCCAATTACTGCCAAATACTCAATTTTTAAGTCGTCGTTAAGTCTCGTGCTGTTTCCGTCACTTTATAATAGGCACCTATCTCATGTCTTGATGACTCGCTGGTATACGTATGTAGCAAGCGTGAGTCTCCTGGCGAGTGTTCTGCTCGCCAAACGAGCATCGCTGAGCAAGTTCTCTCTTTGAGAGCTCTTGTTGCTGCGACAAACGAGTACTTACTCGCCGCCGATGTGAACATTTAGCAATCACTATCAATAAATGTATGTCTTTTACTTTCACGAGACCTACCATCTTTTGTACGTTTCGGGCGAGAAAATCATTGATAGCTAGTTGCTTCCTCGTCGGTGGGACTGGTGCCTTTGAGCGCATGATGCTGGAAATCTGTCAATTAAGCCACAAAATAGATAATAGTTTTAACATTTTCGCTCGGAGTTTCAATGATGTATCTTCTAAGCATGATAATGACTTATTTTACCCTAAGATTTGCACAGCAAGGACGCTCATAGCCAAATCGTTTTTTGTGAATGATGCGCCGGCTAGTGGTTCTTAACTGTGACTTCATGATCATCATTTCAGCCATGGGACGTCCACTGCTGAACATAGGCCTCCCGCAACAATTTCCAATTTGGCCGATTGGAAGCGACCTGCATCCAGCAGCTTCCTGCGACCTTTATTAGGTCGTCTGTCCAACTTGTGGGCGGACGTCCTACGCTGCGCTTGCTGGTACGTGGCCTCCATTCCAGAACCTTTCTGCCCCATCGGCCGTCAGTTCTGCGCGCTATGTGCCCCGCCCACTGCCACTTCAGCTTGCTAATCCGTTCGGCTATGTCAGCGACTTTAGTTCGTTTGCGGATCTCCTCATTTCTGATTCGATTTCGCAAAGAAACACCGAGGATAGCCCTTTCCATAGCGCGCTGAGTGACCTTGAGCTTTCTTATGAGGCTCATGGTGAGAGGCCACGTTTCAGTTCCGTATGTCATCACTGGTAACACACACTGGTTGTAGACTTTCGTCTTTAGGCACTGAGGTATGTCGGACGAGAAGATGTTGTGTAGTTTCCCGAACTGTGACTTACTTAACTCTTAAGTAGCAACATAAATAAAACTAACCTAACCTACTTACTTATGTACACAATGCACAGACATCAGCACATCGAGTTGCTGCGGTCTGTCAAATTTCTTTAATGGATTTCCAACTTTATCACTAAAGTTCAATGTTGATTGGGAAAGTTTGGCTGATTGGAGTGGCTTGATGTGCTGGCGTCTGTACTTTAATTGTTGAATTGCTGATTGTTCGGCTTTAAATAATCGATATGTTATACGAGTATATCTGTGGAGGCTTGTTATTAGTAACTTGATAATGTTTTGTTGTTACCTAAGTATTATTTGTAATTAGTCTGGTAAGCCTTCTTAAAAGTTTTTTTTTTTTTTTATCTGTTGATTGAAAGTGAGGAGCTCGTGGCTAAGTAATAACTGCCGCACGGGTCGATCCATCAGGTTAAGCTACGCTTGCCGGGGTTGGTCCATCATTACATACCGAGACTCCTCCGTGCCTCGGAAAGCACGTTAAGCCGTTGGTCCCGGCTGTCATTCGTGGATCTTTGATAGTCGTTACAGGTCATCAGAAGCCCGAAAATCTGACAACCAGTCTTACCAAGGGGTAATGTATTACCCAGTTACTGGGTTGTGGAGGTCAGATAGGCAGTCGCTCCATTTAAAATACTGGTATTCAGCTGCATCCGGTTAGACTGGAAGCCGACCCCAATATAGTTGGGAAAAGGCTAGGCAGATTAATTGATTGAAAGTTGTAAGATGCTTCAAATGTGGGGACTTTTTATAAGCTTTAATTGACTGCCAATTAGAGCTTCTGCACTAGAATAACTTTCATATACCATCCACCAACTCGCACTGGGCCTACCTGGTGGATTATGGCCCACTCCCTCTCACAGTGAGTTGTGTATCAGCAGTGGGCAAGTTATAGGTTGATTATAATGTACCATCGAAGAAGTTCATACTATACACCTTAAGGACTATTTCGGCTTGCAGTGGTCGGTCGCTATAGAACCGGGCGATAACAGATGTGGTCATCGTGTTCACGGGATTTTGTTTTCAAACTGCTTACATTTATGAAGTTCTTCGATAGTATGTCGGATCTTTCATGAGTATGCACTTAAAACGAGACACAAGCGCCTTTGTTCAGCGTTGTGCCGTTTCTAGGATTGAGTGTGACGGACCATGGAAGGACAGTGATCATTGAGACGTGGTCATGCTCGTAATACATAATGGCCTAGGAACTGCTCACTGTTGTTAAGTTCAGAGTATTAATTAGTACAATAGTGTTAGTAATTAACTCTGTAACAATAAACTGTGTAGAAGTTAGAGGAGCTTCTCTCGTTTATCCACGACTGTAAATCTGACACTATCACACTATTGTTTTGTCTATTGTTTTGTTTTGTGTATCTGACACTATTGTTAGAGACAATTATTGTCTCTAACAGTATGTCTGATCACGAATTCTTGGATTCGACATATAATACATATAAGCAGGCGATACAATCCAACACATTCTCTGCGTTACTACGGATATGCTTTTGCAATATATACAGAGGTAATTTGACCTTAATTAGTACTTCTGATTAATTTGAACATGTCTACATGTTCCATTGACGGTTATGAGGCCGCAGTATGAGTTCGATCTTCGGGTGACTAACACCTCGAGTGTCTTCCCAAATCGGAGCCCCAGCACTCTATGTCTAATTTGTAAGAGATCAGAAAAACAAGGCAAAATAATCAAAAATACACACACACATAATATTATCCAGTATAAGAAAATGTTAGAGCCTAGGTGCGGAGCCGTCGGTGTCCGCCAGAAAACTCAAACCATTTACTTAAAATAAACCAATTACAGGCAATTTTGAATTGTCAAGGGATCGGTCAGTCAGAAATATGAAGCTAGTCGCCCATTCCAAAGCGTAGTAGGTACCTATCGAGAAGAACGGACAAGAAACTCCACGGACACTCTTTTAAATCAAAATATGGTTACAAAATATTGGTTAAAGCATTAATGTTGAAGTTATACATGTGAGAACAATGAAAAACATTAAAAGCGTCCGTTAGAAATAATAAAAAAACAATTCAAACATTATATTAAATGAAAATCGTCTCGGCAGCTAAGAGATACCAGTCCCTACTGACGGCGCCCGTTCACGAACATGACGCATGGATCAGCACCGTTCAGCTCAACCAGTTTGAAGGGAGCTAAATGATCCAACACACGCGCCACCGTCAGCGAGACATTAGAGTGAGAAAAAGACGACGCAAGCCTCGGTGCAATATGTGAGCTAGGTGACCCGCCCGCGCGTTGCTATCTTCGCAGTTGTCAACTTCATGATGGTTCTCGAGCGCCATCTATCGTCTTACAAATTGTAATGTATTTTTAGTAACATAAACTTTTCTCTTGTTACAGGACGCAAAAATTTACGACATACCATATGAACCCAGACCACCAACCCCAGAAATCTCACTTGCAGCCCCAGAAATCCCCAATTCAAGTCCAACTGCCGACGTGCTCCCAAAAAGCGATTTCGCAAAACTGAGACAGAATTTCGAGAATGGCTTCCCGAATGCTGGAGCCAGAAAGCCAACGCCATTGAAGCCGAAGCCAATTTTGATTTCAAAGAAACACGCGAAGTCTATAGAGACTTTGAATGGGGAGCACGTTAGGTTGCGAAGCAAGTTCAACACTACTGACCATAAAAGGCTTAGAAATAAGTGCGAAAATGGGATCAGCTTTACGTTGCCTAAGAGGGACACCCAGTTGGATATGGATAGAGAAAATGTGAGTACTTTTTTAATGGTTTTTCGTTAATTCAACTGAGGTAATGTGCCTGCATTTATATACAAGATGTAGATTTTTTTATCCACAATGTAAAAGGTCTTATCCTGCATCTCAACTAATGGTAAGTGATGATCAGGCCGAAGGTGGAAGCGAGCTTCACACGGAATCCTCAACCACAGAGGAACTGGATACCTTACCTCTAACTGCCGAAACACAACGATGCTGTTAACATTGTAGCTATGGCGACAGACTTAGATAAGATGGTGGTAACAAGCCCTACCACCAACCGAACAAAGAGGTGGGCTAACCACTAGACCAGACAGGTGGTTAATCTGCTGTTCCGTAGTCCCTCCACTCTACAGCTGTTTTTTTTTTCTTTCGCGATTTAGTTTTTGGTGCCCGCGATAATAGACGCCCGCAGGTCAACCTACCCGAAAGTATCACATTTTCCCAATCAACTTTGAAACTTATACTTCAGCGATAAAGTTGAAGATCAATTAAAGAAATTTGACAGATTTTATTAGGTTGATGTGGCTGACGTCTGTACAATGACGGATCTTAATAGATTTTCAGTTATTTAAATTGCACATTGCATAGGTATACCACTGCCTACCGCTTTAGCAAACACAGCTGGCGAGATGACGTGTGTCGTAGACTGCCTTGTTTATTCGGGAGCGAAATTTCTAGGCATGGCGAACCCCCAAATTGTACTTACTAGAAAATTCTTACCAATAGCCTGGGAATTTGTTCCCGGTTACCGGCTAAAACGTAGTCCCATATATTGGACTTGTATAGGAGGTCTGCTAAACACCCCTTTTGGGAAATACGGTTTGATTTCTTGAAAAAAATGCGCTTTTAGAGTTTCTCATAAAACAGCCGGTCGATTCTGTAAAAATCCCACCGTGAAAACTTAGGTGAAGTGAGTTTGGTTTTGCTTGGAATTGACACAATTGACAGCTCACTCCACGCTCACTTCACCGAAGTTTTCACGGTGAGATGGTTACAGAATAGCACTGCAGTTTGTTCCTGTTCCAGTAGTATGGTGTACCTTTTCGAAATTTGAAAAATGTTTGGAAAAAGTCGGGCATTTTACTTTTAAATCTTTTTTTTTCATTATTCATTTAATGTTATTATTTTCTTGAAATTATCTCCCCGACAAAGTCCGGACGGAGGGCCAAAATGCCAGACATACAACCCGGACGGATGGTAACCATAGGTGCCGGTGACGTTACACGCACATTAGACTTCAAAACATTTCTATAGTCAGATACAATTCGGTATCTAATTCCAAAGCCTAATTCCCGTGATTATGATGTTGTAAAGGTCTTTAAACTGTAGTAGGCGGATAACCTTCCATCAGTGATTTCGTCAGCCTGTACCCTAATTACGTAAAACACTATCAATCAGAATTTGAGGTCGTTTTGAAACAGATTGCTAATCCATTGCTTCATAAGTTCGAAAAAAAAATCTGCTCAACAGCGTAAATAACGCAATGAATGTCGTTGAACTGTCAAAATGAAACAGATTAGTCGTAATCGTGTACGAAAATGTGTTGAGTAATTAGATCCGACCATATCGATATCCGTGGATCCGACACTATTATCAAAAATGTATTGTACCTCTGGATTTAGTGTGGCTCCACAAGTAGCAGATCCGTAAAGGTAGCCCGCGAAATTTAAATGTTCTTACGTTCCACAAGTGGCGGATCCGTAAAGGTAGCCCGCGAAATTTAAATGTTCTTACGTTCCACAAGTGGCGGATCCGTAAAGGTAGCCCGCGAAATTTAAATGTTCTTACGTTCCACAAGTGGCGGATCCGTAAAGGTAGCCCGCGAAATTTAAATGTTCTTACGTTCCACAAGTGGCGGATCGGTAAAGGTAGCCCGCGAAATTTAAATGTTCTTACGTTCCACAAGTGGCGGATCCGTAAAGGTAGCCCGCGAAATTTAAATGTTCTTACGTTCCACAAGTGGCGGATCGGTAAAGGTAGCCCGCGAAATTTAAATGTTCTTACGTTCCACAAGTGGCGGATCGGTAAAGGTAGCCCGCGAAATTTAAATGTTCTTACGTTCCACAAGTGGCGGATCGGTAAAGGTAGCCCGCGAAATTTAAATGTTCTTACGTTCCACAAGTGGCGGATCCGTAAAGGTAGCCCGCGAAATTTAAATGTTCTTACGTTCCACAAGTGGCGGATCCGTAAAGGTAGCCCGCGAAATTTAAATGTTCTTACGTTCCACAAGTGGCGGATCCGTAAAGGTAGCCCGCGAAATTTAAATGTTCTTACGTTCCACAAGTGGCGGATCCGTAAAGGTAGCCCGCGAAATTTAAATGTTCTTACGTTCCACAAGTGGCGGATCGGTAAAGGTAGCCCGCGAAATTTAAATGTTCTTACGTTCCACAAGTGGCGGATCGGTAAAGGTAGCCCGCGAAATTTAAATGTTCTTACGTTCCACAAGTGGCGGATCGGTAAAGGTAGCCCGCGAAATTTAAATGTTCTTACGTTCCACAAGTGGCGGATCGGTAAAGGTAGCCCGCGAAATTTAAATGTTCTTACGTTCCACAAGTGGCGGATCGGTAAAGGTAGCCCGCGAAATTTAAATGTTCTTACGTTCCACAAGTGGCGGATCCGTAAAGGTAGCCCGCGAAATTTAAATGTTCTTACGTTCCACAAGTGGCGGATCCGTAAAGGTAGCCCGCGAAATTTAAATGTTCTTACGTTCCACAAGTGGCGGATCCGTAAAGGTAGCCCGCGAAATTTAAATGTTCTTACGTTCCACAAGTGGCGGATCCGTAAAGGTAGCCCGCGAAATTTAAATGTTCTTACGTTCCACAAGTGGCGGATCGGTAAAGGTAGCCCGCGAAATTTAAATGTTCTTACGTTCCACAAGTGGCGGATCGGTAAAGGTAGCCCGCGAAATTTAAATGTTCTTACGTTCCACAAGTGGCGGATCGGTAAAGGTAGCCCGCGAAATTTAAATGTTCTTACGTTCCACAAGTGGCGGATCCGTAAAGGTAGCCCGCGAAATTTAAATGTTCTTACGTTCCACAAGTGGCGGATCCGTAAAGGTAGCCCGCGAAATTGAAATATTCTTACGGTTTTTGTAATTTACAGGTCATTGTCAGGTTGTATCTTGATCAAAATATGATTCGCGATCATAACAATTAATATGTATTTACATAATTATAATCATTAGAATCATTAATACATCTCTCTAAGTCCGATTTGTCCAATGATATTTTCTTTGAAATTTTTGAACAAATCTAACTTAGAGAGATGTATTTAATGATTCTATGTATGTATATATTTTATAATTTTAATAAAGAAAAATCTCAATGTTTTGTCAGGTAGTAAAAGCCCTGCGAAAAGCTAAAATAGTTCGAATATGTTGAGGAACAAATAAAAAAATAAAAAAAAATCACTGTCGGTTACATAAAACAAGCGTTTCACAAGCCGTCCTACACTTACTGTTTTTAACATAACATAAAAAAGGTTATAACTTTATTTACATAATCAGGAAAATTACCATGATAAATAATAATAGGTATCAATCAAGGAACATAATTATTTTAGTCTATGGAACGTACAGCTAGTGGCGCCTGGCGGCGAATATCGGAAACATTACACAAGCTTTCACAGCCAGTAGTTCAAGGATAATATCAGAGATGGCGTTGGCTGTATGATGTGCAATGAAACTTTTTTGGGCTTATTAATTTATTATACATTGATTCCCGTGGTTTTTTAAAGCCCTATTCTTTGATTAAATCTGCTGTAAAATCTATGTTTGGTTTACCAAAATGAATGGTTCTTCAATTGCGTAACACACTCAATCACAATCAGAATGATTTTGAAGGATATTGCTAATCCACTAAGTTCGAAAAATTTGTCAGATCAACAACGTAAATAAGTAAATAACGCAATGAATGTTGTTGAACTGTCAAAATGAAAGCAATTGCTACCGTTAGTGCGTTACGCAATTACCCCGCAGTATGTTCCGCTATAGTTTGCAACGGCGCGGGCAAAGCAGGGGGCAGCGTTGACGAATGAGCGGCGGCGTTGACGAATGAGTGGCCTGAACTGCCCCTCGTCTCGACGCGCATATATCTAAGGCGCAGTACTACGGTTTCGGTCAAACTATAGCTGTAAGAAAATCATTTTGGTACACAATGACTTCAGAGGTTGCATCTGATAAGGCTCTAATCTCAGACATACCGACATGGGTACTAGGTACAGACACCAGCACGTCGACCTGCCCGTAACTGTCAAATTTTCCCAATCAATTTTAAACCTTATGCTTTATAGTAATAAAGTTGAAAATCTATTAAAGAAATTTGACAGATTGTAGTAGGTTGATGTGCTGGCGTCAGTACTAGGAAAAGAAGACATACTTATGACCTTACTGAGAACAATATTGTTATAGTACGCATCGTACTCTGCTTATGCCCTGTACAATATAAACACGATTCAATTATCTATTCATTATCATACTGTTTTGAAACAATTACTCATCAAAAACATTTATTATTAATCTAAAATAAACTTTAATACTTCGCGATAGTGTTCAAGTTACTTTGATGATGCTTAACAATGTAGTTCAATTACCGTTATTTGGAAATAAACTGTAACTGCAAAGTAATTAAGTGTAAAATTGTTTGATGAAGTTGAAATATAGTTCATAATTCACGATGAGAGCGAGATAGGTTTGTGTTAGAGAGAAAGAGATGGGAGATAGTATGTACAGGCGTAGATAAAAGTGTTTGCAGTGATTTATTTGTTTTTTTTTTTATGTTGAAGTTAATTGAGATGTATTTTAATTATATGACAGTAATTACTATAGAGTAGCTATTATGAAACAATGAAACTAAGAGACTGTTATTTATTATTTCTCAAACATGCTTGGAAATTCGAGCATTATTTTAACAGCATTTTTCGAGATAAATCATAAAATGCTGTGCTGGTTAGTATGAAAATACATATCTGTCGTGTTTAGCGGCCGAATTTACTATTTAGCTGTTGTGTAATTAAAAAACTTAGGCTACTTTTATTAAAAACTAGCACTTTGCCCGCGGCTTCGCTCCCGTGGTCTTTCCCGCGGGACCCGTTATTTTTCCCGGGATAAAAAAAAGCCTATGTTACTCCCTGAAAACTAAGCTTTGTAATGGTAAGAGAATTTTTCAAATCGGTCCAGTAGTTTCGGAGTCTATTCAATACAAACAAACAAACAGTCAAATCTTTCCTCTTTATAAAATTATAAATAAAGTATAGAAAAAAGAATGAGGGTCCACTCGGGCGAACCTCCGAGCTAGTTATACAATAAAATTGAATCGATCCAAAGCGAGCAAGCGTAGTTTTAACTTTTTATTTAAATCAACCTACCTACTTCAGTTAAATATTACAAATGAACTAGTTTACGTCAAACAACAATATTACCAAAGCGGAAAACATCAATTCTATGCGCAAGCGCTTAAAATAAACCATAGTTTACTTTGCTGATGAATTTGTACGTAGGTTTCTATCTACGTCATCATACCTGACGTTTAGTAAACGAAATACAAACATTTAGTTGATTTCGTCAGGAACCCTTTTAGCTCAGGATAGAATTAGGAATCCGAACTTAAATATAATATAACAGGGTGTTAGGTGCATCGTGTGCGAAATTGAAATGGTCGACTGAAGGGATCATCTGCTATCCTGGCAGACCCCTAAACACCTCTCATGACCTGTGGATATTTTAATATCGTTTTTATTGTTTTATTAAAAAAAGACCCAAATTTTACATTAAAATACAAATTTTAAAAAATGTATAAGGCGTAGACTGAAATTTAATTTAATTTAGATGTGTATTGTTTTAGATTACTTTTAAATGCAAAATTAGTGACTAATTAATAATCGATAGCAGATGACCCCTTCAGTCGACCATTTCAATTTGGCACACGAATTTGATAGATGAATACATACATAAACTCACGCCTCCTTCCCATGGGGGCAGGCAGAAACTACAGAATGCCACCTGCTACGATCCTTACATACTCCTTTTGCCTCGTTTACGTTCATACATCAGGTCATACACGCACGCCGGTTGCGAGTTCTACGTACCTGTCCTTTCTGAAGAACATCACCAATAAGGTCAGTATCTGTCCTCCTAGAACATCCCCTCCCGGCGTTTCCAGTCACATCTGCCTTGTAAATACATTTTGTTAGTCGCCTTTCATTCATCCTCTCAACATGACCAAACCATCTCAGCATACCCTTTTCGAAATATAAAATATGTAACATAACGCATTCTGATTTGAATGAAATTTGGCACCTGGGTAGACCATGACCTGGATAGGGACATAGGATACTTTTTATCCCGATATTCCCCCGGGATATATAACTCGTTATGCGCGTGAAACCGCGGGGTGCAGCTACTGAGTAAATAATTAACTAACGACTTTCATAAAAAATCTTTCCTAACACCAATCCTCAGATTAATGAGGTTCACAGGTCAGATCTAGCCTTTTTAGATTGCAGGAGTCCACTGGTAATCGCCTTGAGCAGCCGATCTAAACCGAGCTGAAAATAGCGTGGGTTGTCCCACAGTTTTCTGCTTGCAGACTTTCAGATATCACCTGAAAACAGGCTACCTGATTTTCTTAACCCTTACGGCTTTATTACAAAACAAGGTTCTTCTTCTTTTCGTATGGTTAGTGACTGACTTGGTGTCAGAGTTTTAAAGCCGCCCATGGGTCTCTGATTTGGCTTCACATGCCGTCGAGAAATATATCTCAGGCATGCCGGTTTCCTCACGATGTTTTCCTTCACCGTTTTTGAAGCAAGTGATAATTATACAATGCTCACATGAATCCGAAAATGCACAGGTGCGTGCGTACAAGGTTTTTCTGGTTAAATAATCGAGTGTTTAAATAATCGAGCTATTTTCAACTTTATTCCGACAAAGTTGAAGTTCTAATACAACTAACGTCATTTATAAGGAATAGTACACACAGCTACTCATCAAGCTGTACATTTCCAGTAAAAGCTGATCTCGCTTAATGTGTAGCCGTGGTACAATAATGAGCTTAAGAGGGAACAGGGCCTCTGATTTTCCATACAAATGTATTCCCCTTTTTCTTCCTGAATAATTCCTCTAGAGTGATATCTTTTTCCCCCGTCCCTGTTATATCCTTTTTTTCAGCAACTTTTGGTAAAGAAAATATTACCCTCCAAAAATTACAAAAATGCCAAACAAAAAGTTTTTAACATAAAAGAAAATGATAGGAACCTAGACACCGTTTTTTTACAAAAATGTATGTAAACAATAATTGCATAGGCTCTGTTTTCGAGGAGAAAAAAGGGATACAAAACGTCGATCTCGTTAATTTTTTTGTGATACAATCGGTCTGAGCTGCAGCTGTCCCTATCGCACTCTACAGAGGCAGACTTGAGATAAGACGACGGCAATAGTTTCTTCAAATACCTATTTATCAAATTCCTCGCAGGCCCTGTTCCCTCTAAAGGGTTTAGGCGGACTAAAGTAAGAACTAGTTTTGTAATAAAACGGTTAATATTGAATCAACTGCAACTCGGCTGAACACGAGTCTGTCAGACTCACTGACTAAAATACAAGGCATTCTTCAACCACCTCTGGCCGAGGCTTTAGTGTTTGATAATCCTAATCATCCACACTAATACGTATTATAAAGAGGTAACATTTTTTGTTTGTTTGTATGTAACCTAATCTCCGAAACTACCAGTAGGATTTGAAAAAGTATTTTTGCATTGGATAGCCCAGTTCTTGAGGAAGGTTATACGTATAACATCACGGTATGACCCTTAGGAGTAGAGCAAAAAGAAAAAAATCAGAACGCTAAGCGAAAAAGAAGTACAACCCGTCCGAATTAACTGTGCGCCTGGCGCTGTGACATCACTGTCGGTACGGTAAACTTAATATCAACTGGCAATTCAAAACGAACACACGCTATGGTAACAAAGATGCTATCGCTACTGAACGCTCATAGCGAACCCGGGGCGCCGCGCGGGGAAGCAGGAGAGGGGTCGCATTCCAGCGAGGTGCACAGTTAATTCGTTCGGGTTGTAATAGCGTGGACGGGCGATGGGATTGATCGCATGCGACATGCGACGCGGGGTAGGTCGGGGGCCGAAAATTCACGCGAGCGATGAGCGAAGTCGCGTGCAGAAGCTAGTCTTAGGTATATCGGTATATCAATACCGGTATTATTCTGTCTATGCGTGAGTAAATTAATTTATTTTTGGATAATTGCACTTCACATAACATGAATTAAAAGAAATAAAAACAAGCTTAAATTATGTTTTTAGTTCCAAAAACTAATAATAGTGGTAATAGTTGTAGATTAATTTACACAGTTTTCCAATAATTTTTAATTAGTTTATCTCATTACTATTAACACTTTTGCCCCCACATACACACAGGCAGGTGTTTAGTTCCAAAAACTAATACATAATGGTTAATAGTGGTGATAGCTGTAGAATAATTTACACGGTTTTCCGATAATTTTTAATTAGTTTATCTCATTATTATTAATACTTTTGCCCCCACATACACACAGACAGCCTTATCTGTTGTGTTATAGTTATTATCTCTGACTCACGTGGACAAGAATCACGGCGTGCCGTAGTGGTCGTTTACATGGCGGTTATGGGGCCCGTACCGTACCATAATAATTTACAAGGGAGTTAAAAGGCAAGGGCAAGTAAAAGGTAACAGTTAAAAGCCCATGCTTCCTCAGCTCAAATTCACTATTTATCTCGCTCGCACCATACTGCTCGCGGACTGTGAGTGCGAGAGTAAAAGCGGTGCTGGCTGCTCCAAGGCGCCGATAGTTCTGTTTTTTTTTTAAAGGTGAAAAAAAAAAAGGACGATTCATGATCTAATTTGAAGTTTGTTTTTAATAATCTTATTTCCATACAGTAATATTGCCAAATGAATCAAAACAGCGAAATATTTGACAGCTATTTGTGACGTAGCCATCTTTTTAGATGGACGCTCTTAATCCTCAACTTTAACATACCTATAATTATTTCAAATTAATCCTGCAATATTTTCGATAAAACGTAGGATCATACTAAGCAATTTGAGATAATATAGACTCTTAAATACCGCACATGGTTCTAAAAATTCTGCCGTTAACTTAGCAAAGTGACTATCGTCTTTACTCATATACACGTCCTATCCAAGAACTTCATATCTAAGCAGTTTGAAAACAAAATCCCGTGATCACGATGACCACATCTGTTACCGCCCCGGTTCTATAGCGGCCGAGCGCTGCAAGCAAAAATAGTCCTTACGGTGTATAGATATAAACTTCTTCGATGATACTTATCTGTTGTATAACATGTAACAATAATTATCTGTACTGACTCACGTGTTAACGAATCGTGGTATGTTAAGATCAGTTCACATGGAGGCGAATTTTTTTACAAAGAGTACAATAGTATTATTGTATTTTTATTATCTCTTTAGCACAGCACAGTCACATCACATCTGCCTCTCCTTTTCCCAACTCTGTTGTGGTCGGCTTCCATTGAGTACAGCGTTAAAGTAATTGGTGTCTTAAGTAGAAAAAAAAAAATAGAATTTTTGGTAAAACGTGCATAGGAGAAGAGGTAAAAAAAAAATAGTCCGTCAGTCAGATAATAAATCAATATTTGACACGTATTTTTTGCTTTAAATCATATTAATAAAAAAATATTTAGATAAAACGCATTGAAGTTGGGGAGTGGCGCTCGTTACGTCACAAGAAAGTAGGTATAAATCATATCATATTTTTTAATAATCCATCTGTAAGACAAAAAAATTGTCAACATTACTATTGTTGTAGTTTTAGGCCATTCTCACAAGGGGTGACGGCAACTCAACCTAAACTGGTTGGCAACGGACGTTGAAAACTGATTTGATTGTTGTTACCTCGTGTTTTAATAGCTTTAGTCTCTCATCATCAAAACACGTTAACTTGCCTCGCCTTATCCCAACTATGTTGGTGTCAGCTTCCAGTCTAACCGGGAGCAGCTGAATAACAGATTTTTCATGGAGCGGCTGCATATCTGACCCACAGGCAGTACTATCGAAGAACTTCATATCTAAGCAGTTTGAAAACAAAATCCCGTGAACACGATGACCACATCTGTTACCGCCCCGGTTCTATAGCGGCTGAGCGCTGCAAGCAGAAATAGTCCTTACAGTGTATAGAATATGAACTTCTTCGATGGTACATACTCTGTACTACAGAGTTAAAGTGATTGGTGTTTTATGGACGTAAAACGTGTAGGTATTACTAATCACCTGAGTGACTAGATAATACTGAAGACAATGGCGTTGTGTTGTGATTCGTGAGGTCATTATGAGAAATGAGGCTGGTAACAAAGATGTGATCATGAACAGACTGGGGAATGTTTTGACTTTCATGATATGTATAGTATATAATTCAAAATGGGTTGGAATAAGGGGTTATTAGAGAAGCTCTGTGTGTCCTCCTTTTTTGCTTGTCCTTGGCAATTTAAATAGACTGCCCAGAATACGGCTACGTGTTTGACGCCATCACTGGAGTCCATCAGTTCCTGTAGCGTGCAGCTGACAGGACAAGCAGGACACGACATTATGTGTCCCATCGTTTTTGGAACAGCACTACATTTGCACTCCAATTGTGGTGTGTCCTTATTTAGGGTTTTTGAAAGAGAGATAACTACCTAATTAGAGAATACCTATTATTATATATTAATATACACTCGAGAGCAATGAATCCGGGTCACTTAAAGAATCCTAAAAATCTCGGAAACTAAAAATGCTAGGTTAATGCAATAAATTGTATTTAATAGACAATGTAATACTCCTTAAATGAAGGTATTAAAACTTCTTAGTTATTGTAAAGTTATATCATAAAAAAATCAAATTTGAAAAAGGGCCACTTTCGAAGATGGAACTACGAAATTACAGCATTTGGTTTTGCTTTTGTTTGTAATCTGTCATTTATGTGGGTACATAAACCATGTTGATAGTGCTCTATATTCATTATTCAAGCTGAAATTATGTCGCTTACGCCTGAAGAATGCACCAGAATACTTACAATGCTGGAAACCGGCCGGAGTCATCGCGATACAGCCAGGACTGTCGGTGTGTCGCTGTCAACAGTACAAAGAGTTCTCCGACGTTACGAAGAAACTGGTTCTAACCTACGCAGACCAGGAACGGGCAGAACCAGGTGTACCACAGCACGAGAAGACCGATACTTGGTGAACACCATGCTTCGAAATCGCTTTCTTACAGGAACTGAACTCACAAATCAGTTTCGACGCCTCGGAGGAAGTAACCCAAGTGCATGGACAGTAAGACGTCGGCTTGCTGAATCTAACTTAAAACCCCTTAGACCTGCAAACGGCCCTAAACTGGAGCGTGGGCATCGTATTTCAAGACTAAGATATGCCCAGAGCCACGTAAATTGGAGTATTGAAGATTGGTCAAAAGTTATGTTCTCCGACGAATCAAAATTTATGCTCTACAAGCACGATGGAAGACACAGAGTGTATCGAAGACCAGGGGAAAGATTCAAGCAGGCATGCATCGAAGAAAAAGTAGCCTACGATGGTGGGTCTGTACTTGTGTGGGCCGGAATTTCTTCTGAAAGTCGCACAGAGCTGGTGATCATAGAAAACGGCTCTTTAACTAGCGAAAGATATGTGGAAGAAATCCTCAATGATCACGTTGGTCCATTTATGGTCAATTTAGGTGAGGATGCTATATTTATGCATGACAATGCCCGACCTCATACAGGTAGGATTGTGAATGACTACCTTCAAGAGATGAACATTACTCGTATGGAGTGGCCAGCGCGCAGCCCGGATATCAACCCGATCGAGCATGCTTGGGACGAGCTAGGCAGATGCGTAAAACAACGAAACCCTCCCCCAATCACACTTCGTGAGCTCAAAATTGCTCTCACAGAGGAATGGGAGAATATTCCCCAAAATCGTATAAGGAACTTGGTGTACAGCATGCCAAACCGCGTAAACGCAGTAATGGAAGCACGAGGAGGCAATACGAAGTATTAAAATTCAAGAAAATCGTAATAAAGTTCAAAAATTTCATGTTTCCTATTTTTGTTTTAAGGAGAGATCAGCAGTTTTTTTCTTTATGTAATTTTGTGTTAATAAAATGTATGGTGACTCATATTTTTTTTACTTTCATTTAAGGAGTATTACATTGTCTATTAAATACAATTTATTGCATTAACCTATCATTTTTAGTTTCCGAGATTTTTAACATTCTTTAAGTGACCCGGATTCATTGCTCTCGAGTGTATTATCTTTACTGAACTTGCAATTTTTTACCGGAACAGAACTTTTCTTCACAACTGTTGTAATTAGCAGTAGGTTTTTTTTTTTACAACAGTTGCATGATTGTGGTTAGTGAGTGAATTCTCAAACAAAAAAGAAATCGTTTAAATTACCACAAAACAAAAAAAATATTCCATTATTTCCTCACTTACAACACAGCGCCATGTAAACGCGCTTCACATTGCCGCATGCTTCACCACGTTTCATTTCGCTAGTCCGCTACCAGTGCGCGACTGAACTCACGTGGTTCAGTCTCACTCACTCACTACCTTTTTTCGGTTATAAAATACACCTACACTAACAGTAAAAAAATGTAGGTGACTGAAATATTTTTGGTTAAAAGACGGTAGTTGGAAAGTGTGGAGTTTAAAGAATTGCGTTCTTTTTTTGGCACGAATTTCTATGAAAAAGAAAATGTGTTTTAGGCTCCTAGGAGGTGGCGTTCTTTAGTTTCGTCTGTTTATATTTTGGTATCTTAATACGCCAAAAATAGGCGACATAATGTGCAATTCGAATTAAGGATCAATTTTGGAAGTGTTAAAAAAGTGATTAAGTAGTGCCGAATTTGCCACAAAGTGATTAGTGCTAAAATGCGAGGAAATGCACAAATAATATCATAAACAAAGGAACACGTTAAAAGTGAATAGTGAAATAAAAACAAACAAAAGTTTAATATTTTTAACACTTTTGGAACTAAAAAAGTGATTTAAAATAATTCAGTGTTTGACAAAAAGTGCTGCAAAAGTTGGATATTTCTACTAATTAGCTGATTATATGAATACAATCGGTTTTATTACATAAAGCGTTTTAATGAGCGCAACCTCCCGTGGTGAATGGATTCAACTAGAGGTAATTACATTCTTAAATCACGATTTTTTCAAAAATCAAACTCAATTAAACCATTTGCAGGCACTTCTGCGGCGGTCTGAAAGTTAAATTCATCTGTGGTTGAAGCTAGTTGCCCATTCAAAAGGTAGATCTCATTGTCAAGTCTGACCAGAATCTTTTACTGGCGAAATGTGGGTGCTCTTCTGCCTAACCCTTTGGGAATACAGGCTTGATGTTATGTTATTCAATCATAGTTGACGGCAATTGTACTAGGCTTTCAGAAATCAGAGGTGATTCACATTACTTAGATTCCCAGAACGGTAGTTACTACGGATTACTGCGTCACCTTTTGTAATTTTCCTAAAGAGCAACTAAGGGATTTCGTCAATACAGTCATGTAAAATACTGGTATTCAGCTCCTTCCAATAAGACTGAAAGTCAACCCTAACAAATATGGGAAAAGGCTAGGCAATGCAAAGGCAGTAGTGACCGCTAATAACAACATAAGTACTTTTGTCATCTTCAAGAACTGTAACCCTAATTACGTGATACACGATCAATCGGAATTTGAGTCGTTTTGAAACAAATTGCTAATCCATTGCTTCGCTTCATCGGTTCGAAAAAAAAACTTCTCAACAACGTAAATAACGCAATGAATGTTATTGTTGAACTGTCAAATTGAAACAAATTTGTCGTAACCGTTTACGGAAATGTGTTGCGTATTTGAGGTTAAGAGTAAATAAATAATAAATAAAACGGTTAAGGATAATATCTTGAGGAAACGCGGCTCGGTTTCGACTTTGATCCCCAAATCAAGAAGTGTTATTGAATTAGTCCATTCGGAAATTCTTTGTAGCAGCTAGGAGTCAAGATTTTTGTCTAGTTAGCGGCAATTACTGCGCAGAGCAGTCATGGTGGCCCAGTGTAACGACCCCGATTTACGAGTGTAGGTCGTGGGTTCAACCCCAGGTAGGCGCTCTTATATCACCACTGCTCCCAACACGGTGAAAGAAAACATCGTGAGGAAACCGGCATGTCCTAGAACCAAAAATTCGAAGACATGTGACATCTGCCAACCCGCACTGGGTTCGCATGGTAGATTACTCGGCTCCCTCTTGAAGAGAGGAGGTCTGTGTCCAAGTAGTGGGAATATTATAAGCTAATTATGCTTATGCTTTTGGTAATTAGGTCCACCCCTATGACATGGGACATTACTGATGATTAAATGTGAATCGTGTCTGAACTATACACCTCTGCTTGCCCTTCAGTGTAAACAAGACGTGATATTACACTCTGACGTCACATAATGACGTACCTATGTTTACCTCTGTTATCATTTTGTATAGTACTGTATCTGTTTGTATATTGTTACATAAATTGCGCTTTAGAAGCGAACCGGAACGACTGCGTAGATGTCTTTGAAGAAAAAAGTGTCTTGTTTTGATTTGTCTTGATTTGTGTCGTCATCTGCTCGACATAGGTCTCTCCAAAGCACCACCACTTCGGCCGGTTCTGTGCTTCCCGCATCCGGCGGATTCCTGCGGCCTTCACCAGGTCATCAGTCCACATTGTAGGGGCCTTCCAACGCTACGTCTTCCGGTACGCGGTCGCCACTCCAGAACCTTTCGGCCCCATCGGCCATCTGTTCTGCGAGCAATGTGCCCTGCCCACTGCCACTTAAGTTTGGCAATTCTTCGGGCTATGTTGGTTCTCCTACGGATCTCTTCATTTCTGATTCGTTCACGTAGAGAAACTCCAATCATAGCCCTCTCCATTGCCCTTGAAGGCTCCGAAGAATTATGAGCGACCTGTGTACGTTGAAATAAATGTAAAAAAGGTTGAATTAGACAGATAGATAAGCACATCAAAATAAAATAATGCTTGGCCCTTCTCTTTTCCAAATTCGAATATTACAAACCCCCAAAAACCTATCGGCGGGATTTCCACCATATCTAATAAGTTCGCTCTGTGATGTGGACTCATGATGTACTCCCAACAATCCCAATAATTCCCAACTTTGTGGGGGTTTGCTTCCAGTCTTACCGAATGCAGCTGAATACCAGCAGTGGCACCGTAGCTCATAAACGGGTGAACCGATTTGAAAGCAGGTTTTCTAGCTATAGTTCTTAGACAAGTTTTATCAACATCGGTTCAGCCGTTTGATGATTATCAGCTCTTTTCTAGTTGATGAATGGATGTGAACGTATTCCACAGGTCTGATCGATTTGAAATTTGGTATTCTGTTACTTCAATGATATTAGAAGAACATAGTAACCTGGAACTGATGCTGCAGCATCACCTGGAATCAAATTACAGCACAGGTATCGTGTTTGGGCTCATTGGAATGGTCTCAATGAATTAGGTTATAGATAGATGATGAACAGGGTCTGGTGATGGAGTAGGAAAGAGAAATGAAGAAATATTTGTGACGGGGTTTTTTTTAAATTTTAATAATTATAATTTCACTTGTTTTCTGTTCCATCTGAAAGAATGCCTACAATTGTGTGCTTAAAGTCCTAGTAGTATTATAATATTATAAACGCGAAAGTTTGTGAGGATTTTTGTCACTCTTTCACGCAAAAACTTATGAATGGATTTAGATAAAATTTAGCACACAGATAGTTTATAACCTGAATTAACACATAGGATACTTTTTATCCCGATATTCCCACGGGATCGAGACTTATGCGGGATAAACCGCGGGGCGGTGCTGGTATTAAATAAATAAATAGCTAATACTAGATGTGTCCCAGACCATTATTCCATAGCCTGTTTAAAAATAGCCACCACTTTTACAAGGCGTGGTGGCTTGACCTTTATGGGCCCCATAGCCAAGCCCGGTAGGAGTGGACTGTTATCGTGATTGATCGCCATTCCCCATGGGCGCCATAAGCTGTGACTCATGGAATGTTATGACTCTATGGCGTATTTTTAGCGATGGTTTTTGTTTGGCGTGTCAGGTTTGATGTTTGATTAGTGGGTAGTGCGTGCGGGAAAATATAATTAGGAAACCGGAGTGTCCTAGAACCGAAAATCCGAATATACAGGGTGATTGGAAGCTGGGTGCAAAGCTTTAAGGCGAAGATAGTACAGACAATTTAGAACCATTTAAGCCATGGTTATCTTAGACGAAGTCTTACTATATTTTTTAAGGTTATAAGGTTTACAAAAAGTATTTATGAATTTTCAAAATTTTTTGTGAACTTTAAATGTCTGTAAACAAAATGTCTAAAGACAAAGAAGCCTTAAACTTGTTTTGCTAGATTGCTTGCTCATTACTTTAATTAAATAAAATAAAAATTAATTCATTTATCATTTAATTTGGCCAATAACAAGCAGTTTAGTTAAAATTTAAGGAATATTCGAAAAAAAAACATAACAATTAGGTTAAAAAAAAATGGTGCAGGGCCAGGGTTAGCAGTGTGAACATACGCTGATAATGTTAGTAGTAGTGTCACAGATGGGTCACTCCACCTTTTAGCTATGAAGCTACAAATAATGTAGTCAGAAGATATAAGAGTTACGCGATAGAAAGAGAGGCAACTTCTAACTGAATATAACTGTAGGTAATTAGCGCTGTGTGACCTGAATTGCACTTTATTGTGTTGTAGCAAGAGTCGTTTTTTATTTAAATGATCCCATCTGTACTAATTTGTGGTAGTGTGACTTTTAACTAATCTTAAATAAAACATTTTCATTTCCCAATTAATCCCATATACCAACATTACCTTTTTGCACTGGCTAAATCTTTATAACCAAAATAAAGAATTCTGATTGCAGATAAAATTGTCAAAATCCTACGGAACGATCCCTTAATTTTTTGGCAAAGTCGATCAATTTTTCCGTTATAGGTTCCATCAAAATTATTTACTCAATCGCAATAGTATTTTGAAAGTTAAACTCAAACTCAAAGCATTTATTTCAATTAAACCATTTACAGGCACTCTTGAATTGTCAAGAAGTCGGTCAGTCAGAAATATGAAGCTAGTTGCCCATTCCAAAGCTTTTAAATCATAATAAATTGTTACAAAATATGTTATCTAACAGTTTATAAGCAAACTCGTATACATTCCGAGAAGAGACCTTGTATTAATCCCCTATTCATGAAGTTAGGTATACAAGTGAACTTAGGTATGATTTGTAGGTGCTTGGTAGCATTTTATTTACAGAGCTGCATCCGTTGCAGACAGATTATTTTACGCCCACGCAGTTTTATTTTGATTCATGGCGTCAATATTAAATGTAATCATTACTTAGCGACTGTTAACTCTTCAAGCTTAACTTGAATTGGTATAGACGCCACGAGTGGGGCGATTCTTAAAATTAAAAAAAATCAAAAGTCGTTTAATCAAGCTAGGCTGAGAATCAGCACTTTTCGAACGTCAAAGTTTCATAAGACAGTCCCACAGTTGTTCACTAATTGAACAGACAGCTGTGCGGCTGGGGAGTTTGGTGAACGCCCTTCACCACTTCCTAGTGCTTTAGCTGGGAAGAAGAAGTGGCGGAATAAACTCCCCAGCCGTGCCACAGCTGTCTGTGCAATTAGAAAAAAAGAATAACTCTATATAATAATATAATTAATTTTGCATGCTATTATACAGGGTGTTTGGCGCATGGACCGACACAATTATTTGGGGGATTGGGAGCGTCATTTGGGAGGTTTCACCCAAAGATCCCATGTCCTAAGTGTCACGGTTAATAAGATATGATTTTTTTAGATTTTTTCCAAAAATTATGAACATAGTTTTATTTAAAAAAGTTCTTTATTTATTTAGAATAAGAATACATTGCAGAATACAATAAAAGTTATTTCGTGCAATTAGAACAATAAACAAAAAAGTAATGACTATTTAAAGGCGAGATTTCGGGTAATTTTGTGAAAAAAACAAAAAAAAACATCTCATTAACCGTGACACTTAGGACATGGGGTCTTTGGGTGAAACCTCCCAAATGACGCTCCCAATCCCCCAAAAAATTGTGTCGGTCCATGCGCCAAACACCCTATAAAATAGCATGCAAAATTAATTATATTATTTTATAGAGTTATTCTTTTTTTCTAATTGCACAGACAGCTGTGGCACGGCTGGGGAGTTTATTCCGCCACTTCTTCTTCCCAGCTAAAGCACTAGGAAGTGGTGAAGGGCGTTCACCAAACTCCCCAGCCGCACAGCTGTCTGTTCAATTGGTGAACAACTGTGGGACTGTCTTATGAAACTTTGAAGTTCGAAAAGTGCTGATTGACAAAAAATTGTGTCGGTCCATGCGCCAAACACCCTGTATAGATAATAGCATACAAAATTATTTACATTACGCAACACAAAGCCATACCAACCAATAATATCGAGATCTGTACTCAGGCAGAAAAAAAAAAAGACTAAACGTAAACAATATCTAAATAAAAGCCTCCAGTCATAAAGGGCGTGCCCGTCTACATATAGCTATATATAGCTGTAACTGGAAGTTATAAATGATAAACTAGGATCATCGAGGTAAAATAAATAAACAATAACAAAACCATGATCAGCAAGACGATAAGTCTCCACAAGCAGCACCCGTTCACGAGCATAACGCAAAGATCAGCCAGTCTTAAAAGTTGCTGCTGCAGCAGGGTTCGGATTTCGGAATCATTCATTTATTGCCGCGACCCTGCTGCCGCGGTCGGAATGTTATCTCATATAAACCTATAGAACATGTATGGGGACCAATAGTGACGCGGCAGTACTCCTGGGAGCACTGCCGCGTTCAGCGGGCATCGGAATAATACCTTGGACCTGGACAGTCAGCTTCGCTACCACATTGCTGACTGGATAAAATTTAAACCACTGCATGAGCTAGGTATTCCCTAGGCTTATGACAAAGTGTAATGATGATCTGACGAAGGTCACGGGAACTCGCTGAATGCGAGACAGAAGCACAGGGGCCCTACCACCACCTCTTTTAGCAGTATTATTTTAATCTTACTTGAACGTGGGAAAGAGATGGAGCTAGACTTTCTGTATAGCTCCACTTCTTTCTTGCACTGAAGTAACATTCCAGGACCGGTCGATGTGTCGACGTTTGGGGGAGGCCTGTGACCAGCCGTGGACGTACTTCGACTGAAATGATTTTGATGATGATAAGGTATCCTTATAGTTCGTACAGATACGAGATAAGAAGAATTATAATGCCAGTCTGTAACTGTCCCACTGCAAGGCAAAATCCTCTTCTTAAACAGAGAAGGAAAGAGCATTGATCACCACGCTTGCTGACTGACTGCGTGTTACTCCTAACGACCAGCTCCCAACGTTAGGACCAACGTGTGAAAATAGTATCGGTAGCATTAGTTGGGGCCAGTGTTATTATCTCAATAGAGGCCATTGTATGCAGCTCAGATGAGAATGCTAAGAGGGATGTGTTGTGTTACGCGAATGGATTGAATAAGAAATGAGTATCAAACTCCAACTCAAAACATTTATTTCAATTAAACCATTTACAGGCACTTTTGAATTGTCAAGGGGTCGGTCAGTCAAAAATATGAAGCTAGTTGCCCATTCCAAAGCGTAGTAGGTACCTATGGAGAAGAACGGGCAAGAAACTCCACGGACACTCAAAATATTGGTTACATCATTCATTTTGAAATTATGCATGTGAGAACAATGTAGAAAGACGTGCACGTTCGTAAAAGCGTCCGTAATAAAAAGAAAAAAAAAAAGAATCATTTAAAAACTTAGTACATTAGAGGAAGTAATAGAGAGTAAACTTAGTACATTAACTTCAGTATATTAGAGGAAGTCTGAAAGTAACACTTGTGACTGAAAAGCTGTCATGGTATGGCGTGTGATGAGGAAAATGTCGTTAGGAAAGTTTTGAATATGAATGTGGATGGCTATACGAGTATGGGAAGAGCAAAGAAACGATGGATGGACTGTGTGAAAGATATGGCTAGAAAAGTGGTGACTCTGACTAAGAGTCACCCCTTTTAGAGAAGGGCCAACGTTGACTCCCACCCATCGTGTAGAATCCGTACAACGTAACAAGCATACTCTATTACACACATAGACGCACATGTAAGAAGCACAAGCTAATTATAATTAGTCTAAAGCGATGACATCATAATGATTCTTTGTTCGGTGTACGTCGAGATAAGGAAGTAGGTACCTAACATCTTATCAAACCGAATTGTAATAATTGTAATTATAAAACAGCTGGGAGATGAGATTTATCTAGTAAGTTAATGACATAAGTTAATCAAATGTCGTTGCCCGAAGGTCTTTATGGACCCTGGTTAGAAATTGACACGCAAAACTTCACCATCATTTATTTCAATTAAACTAATTATGGGCACTTTTGAATTGTCAAAGAGTCGGTCGGCCAGAAAGATGAAGCGAATAGTTGCCCATTCCAAAGCATAGTAGGTTCATATGCAGAAGAACGGGCAAGAAACTCCTGTTATACTTAAATCAAAATATTTAAAAAAAATATTGGTTACATCTCAGGCTGGACATAGACCTCCTAGCGTCGTCGCCACAGAAGATGTTGTTTTTAAGTTTCGTTTTTTAAGACTGCCTGTTTGGTGTAGTAGTCGCAAGCGGAAATTCTGAGCATAAATGAGGTTTTGGGGAAGAACGAGGCATACTGCAACAGTCGGGCAGTCGGCCCGCCAGACACAAAACCCGTCTGGTTGGTGGATCCTCCCTTTTCTATGGTGGATGAGTGAACTTTACACCCTGTTCCTCATGCCCCTAAAAATCAATTTAAATATGGGCCGGCGGATGTTGAAATTCTGCCATCAGCTAGGTAACCGGTAGCAGAAGCGTGTTTAAAGGCACTCACAGTAAAGGAAAAGATCGTTAAGAAACCTAAACTTGCAAACACGCAGCAGGCAAGGGCGGCGATCAATGCTAATTCCTTCAGTTCCTGCTAAGCTGACTTGAAATAAGATATATAGATTTAAAACTATATACAGTTCTCGCAAAACTTTATGAGCCCTTTGAACGTAGGCCCGAGAACGAAACCGCGCATTATATAGTTGAGTGCACCATCATTATTGACATTGTATAGGTACCTATAGTTTGCTTGCTGCGCAGCCACTCGCGTGCAACTTCCGAGAGCTCAAAATGTTTTGCGCGTACTGTACTGGGTTCGCGATTTGGTTTCCAAACGTGTAAACAAATATATATTTTTGGAAAAACAAATAAAGAATGAAAGAAAACTAAAAAAAGACATTTATAGCTGTTCATGCGTTATGCGTCTTCCTCTTCGAATTTGTGGTTGCGGTTGAGTGAAATGATAACTTCTTGATTTCTTTAGTAATATAAATGGTTTATTGCATAAAGGTTAGTGACTTGTACAGTAGGAACTCGTCTTGACTTGAGATTTTAGAAAAGCAGTTATACAGAGCAAGGTCGATTCAAATTGTGTGTTAGGTGAAGAAAAAACGAGCGGTTTTAACGTTCCGCGAAGAAGCATTCGGAAGTCTTCGTAAATTGCTCCTATTGGTGTTTCTTCGAAGACATTCCTCGAGGACCTCTCATTGGCTGTCCGAAGGTGACTTGATAATTTTGATTATCGATGCGTAAGTAGTAAAAGTGTCCATAAGTAGGTAGGTAGATAGGTGGAAGAGCGCCTAAAGGTTATATGATTGCAACACGCAGGTTGACAACATCATGCGTGAACATCCTCCCGGCCTTGAAAGATGTTCTTTCAACGTGTTCACTCAGCTTCATTATCCCACAGAGGACAAATCTTGGAGAATGCTCTTCTTATGACGCCCTTTTCGGTCTGGATATCCGCCACTCGTGCAACTCCGTCGCTGCCTGGAACAGTGCTGATGATACGGCCAAGACACCATTTCAGCGGCGGTGCGTGATCATCCTTAATGAGTACCAGTGTGTCTGGTTTTAGATCAGCTTGCCTTGCCTTCCACTTCGTCCTGGTCTGCATCTCGGAAACGTACTCTGTGGACCATCTGCTCCAGAAGTGTTGACGAATCTGCTCCACTCGTTGATAGCGTGAGAGACGATGTGTAGTTTTGTCGATCAGGTCCTCGCAGACCGGCGCTGTCAGCGGACGGCCAACCAAGAAGTGAGCTGGGCATAGGGGTTGAAAATCATGGGGATCTGTGGACATAGGACTAAGAGGACGGGAGTTCAGGACTGCTTCCACTTGTGTCAAAACAGTGTTGAACTCCTCGTACGTTAAGTGCAAATTGCCTACAACACGGCGCAAATGATGTTTGCATGATTTTACCCCAGCTTCCCATAATCCACCAAAATGCGGGGCGTAAGGGGGAATAAAACTGAATTTAATATCCTGTGAAGTAGCGTAATCTATAATATTTTGTGAACATTCGGAAAGGAATTTTGAAAATAAATTCATTAAGCCAACGAAATTCTTTCCGTTGTCTGAATAAATGTGTGACGGTTTGCCTCTGCGCGAGACAAAACGTTTGAGAGCTAATAGATATGCGTCTGTTGACAAATCACCTACAAGCTCCAAGCTAACCGCTCGAGTAGTGAAACATATAAATATGCATATGTATGCCTTCACGGTTCTAGCGCCCCTACCTTTACGGTTCAATATGAGAACTGGTCCCGCATAGTCCACACCTGTGGTCATAAAAGGGAACCCTGGAGACAAGCGTTGCGCAGGTAAGTTACCCATAATAGGTGTAATAGGCTTGGCACGGAATCTAGCGCATCGAACACAACTATGCACAACTTGTTTGGCGAGATTTCTCCCTCCCACCGGCCACCACGTCTCTCTGAGTGTGTACAGGAGGGCCTGCGGCGCGGCGTGCATTAGTCGCTCATGCTCAGCGTGAAACAGCAACCGTGTGAATGTGTGCTTGCTGCATAATAGTATTGGATGCTTCTTACTATACGAAAACTCATATGAATTACACAAACGTCCCCCGACTCTAATCAAATTTTGTTCATCTGTAAATGGATTTAATTTAATTAATTTGTGTGAGTGATTTAAAGTTTTGTGTTTTGTTAAGCTATCTAAAGTGTCGGGGAATGATTGTGACTGTGACGCCTTTGTTAGAATAGTTAGTGCCTCGTTTAACTCGCTGACGTTCAATGAGCTAGTACGTTTAGCAGCTTTATTTCGCACATTATGCACAAAACGTAACATATAGGCACAAACACGTCTCATGTGACTGAACCGAGTGAAACGATGGAATGGAAACCCGCTATCCCTATCAGAGATTTGATGAATATGTGCTTGAGACCTAACCTCTGGTAGATCAAGTGTTGTATTGCCTGTGTGATCAAAACTATTGTGATCGGCTAGATTAAATGACGGATCCGAAAGGAAAGACGGCCCTTCCCACCAAAGCGTGCATGAACTAAGTACGTTCATAGTCGTACCACGTGATACTAGATCTGCTGGGTTTTCCCTACCAGATACGTGGTTCCAGGGCATATCCTTTGTTAATTCGTGTAGTTCCGCGACCCTATTTTGCACAAAAGGCTTTAGAGAGTTAGGATTCATGCGTAACCAACCTATCACAATAGTGGAATCTGTCCAAAATGTGACACTATCAAATGTGCAACGAAGTGATTTTGCGATTCTTTCATACAACTGCGCGCCTAATAGGGCACCGCACAATTCCAATCGTGGTATACTTACGGGTTTCAAGGGTGCAACCTTTCCTTTAGAGCACAGTAGCTTCGTTGTAACTATGGACTTGCCTGTGATGGAACGAATGTAAGCACACGCGCCGTAAGCTGTTTGTGAAGCATCGGTAAATAAATGGAGTTCTATACGAGTAGCATTGATACCTATAGCGTGTCGCGGTATTCGTAATGCACTCAGCAACGCTATACCGTTTGCGAACTGGACCCAACTGTGTGTGACGTCATCAGGTAACTTATCGTCCCAACCTAATTTTAATAGCCATAGTTTTTGAAGTAAAATCTTCGCAGTCATGACACAGGGACTAAGTAATCCTAACGGATCGAAAATTTTAGAGACTTCCGACAATATGATGCGTTTCGTTAATGGCCGGTTGTCATTTGTGTATTCAGTGTGAAAATGTAAAGTGTCAGACTGATTATACCAGCCTAAACCTAGGGTTTTGTGATGTGCGTTTTCCCCGAGTGAAAGTTCCTTGGAATGAGACGGGAACTCTTGTGTGTCATGATCAAAATTGAAGATCCATTTCCGAAGTGGGAAACAACCACCCTGTAGGACCTTTGTTGTTTCCTTAGCTATGTGTTTTACAATCTCAATGCTGTCAGCACCGGTCACCAGATCGTCGACAAAAAAATCATCCTGTATGACTGTGCGAATCAATGGCTCAGAACATTCCAATGCCAGCTGTTTTAAACAACGTACGCTAGTAAACGGTGCGGACGCGGTACCGTACGTGACAGTATTGAGCCTGTAAATTTCTAATGGGTCTATGGGATTGTCACGCCATAGAATTAATAGTAAATTTCGCTGATTCGGATCTTTCTGAACTTGGCGAAACATTTTTTCGACGTCTGCACATCCTACCCAACGGTGTTGTCTAAACCGAAGCAAAATAGCAAACAAGTCACCCTGTATTGCTGGGCCCACGCGTTGTATGTCGTTGAGTGATTTACTGGTAGTGGTTTTTGCACTTGCATCGAAAACGACTCGTAGTTTAGTGGTAGTACTGTGCTCGCGGAATACACCGTGGTGTGGTAAGACGTAGTGTGGTTTGTCGTATACATAGATGCGTGACATGTGACCCAATGCGATGTATTCATGGATGAATTGCATGTATAATTGTTTATAGGCAGGTGTGCGTTGCAGGCGTTTCTCTAGTGCGTAGAAACGACGTTCTGCCTGAGAAAATGA
This sequence comes from Xanthia togata, assembly GCA_963853775.1. Classification (NCBI taxonomy): domain Eukaryota; kingdom Metazoa; phylum Arthropoda; class Insecta; order Lepidoptera; family Noctuidae; genus Xanthia; species Xanthia togata. Next base: position 2,223,224 of record OY970817.1, on the reverse strand, counting down.
GTCACCCAATGCGTCAGGGGACTCCTTCAAAGGCATGGAAACGCAAAACCTACCGTCAGAATCACGTGTGGTGGTCTTTATAAAATAATCCTCACAAGCCTGCTCCTCATTACTGCGGACATCAGTCGATCTGCCTATCTCTTCGAGCTCCCAAAATTTCCTTAATTGTTCATCCAATGACGATGTGACGTTACATGAAACATGAGAACTATGTATGTGAGTATTCAAAGACCCTGAAATGATCCACCCTAATTTAGTGTTTTGTAGATATGGACCATGTTTCAACCGGAATCTTCCATTTTCCAGAAGATCCCAGAAGAGGTCAGCACCAATCAATATGTCTATGGGTTGAGACTCGAAGAAATAGGGATCGGCTAACTGAATGTTCACAGGAATGTTAAGACCATCTTTAGATAAAGACACGGCTGGTAATTGTGAAGTTATAGAAGGTAAAATTAAACAGTATATGTGTGTAGTGTAGGAACCTACCAGGGACCTAATTGTAACATTACAGGTCTGTGTGCACTGGGAAACTGAGTTACCTACACCTGTTATATTGTAAGTGGACTGTATTTTTTGTGTGTCTAACTGATTACATAACGCATCTGTGATAAAACATCGTGTACTACCGCTATCGAGAAGTGCGCGTGCCGTGTGATAATTATTATGAATATCGGCTATCTCGACTAACACGGTGGACAACAGAACTGGTTTGGCGGCTAGCCCTAGCGTGGTGGGGTTGCCGTCGCATTTCGCATTATGTGTGTGTGATTCTAATGCGGGTTGCGAAAACTGTCCTAATGCCACTAATGAGAGAGGTTGATTTCGCGTGTTATCCTCTGACTCATTACGATGTAGTAGTGTGTTATGTTTCTTAGAACATTTCCTACACGGTCCGAATGGGCAGTCGTTCACTGCGTGCCCTGAGCGCAAACAGTTTGTACATAATTTATTTTGCGTGACTAAATTATATCTGTCTGCTATGGACCGATCAAGGAATTTCTGGCATGAAAATAACGGATGTTTTTCCTTACACATAGGGCAAGGTTTGTATTGTGTTTTGTGTGACAGTGGTTTCGTAGTGCCGGACGAAGAAGCGTTGCAGTGTACTTTAGAAGTGACCGCATTAGTGTATTTCTTACTATCGTGTGTACCTTTACTATGCGTCCCTAATAGCTTATCTAACATATCTGCTTTCTGTCCGAGAAAACGAATTAAATCCTCGACCTTTATCTCAAACTTTGTGCCGATGGGACAGTGAACCATTTGTGTGGTTACAAATTGTTCCCATTCTCGCTCGGTAGCAGGGTCCACCTTACACACAATCATGTAAATTATGAGCGTATCCCAGGAGTCGGTCGGCTCACCGAGTATTTTTAGTGCGCGTAGATGTTTTAACATCGTATCGACGAGCTTTCGCAATAACACGGGTGACTCTTTAGTTAAAGCTTGTATAGAAAAAAGAGCTTTTACATGATTGTGTATAAGTAGACGGCTGTTATTAAACCTATTAGTGAGTAACTCCCAAGCAACACAGTAATTGTTGGCTGATAATTCCAGTGAATCGATTACTAATTCAGCACTACCCTTCAAAGCTGACTTTAAATAGTGGAACTTCTGAATCGAACTTATTTGTGTGGAATTATGCACTAAGGATAAAAAGGTATCCCTAAACTCTAACCAACTCTCATAAGAACCGTCAAAGGTTGGTAAATGTATAGTGGGTAACTTCACTAGTTGCAGCGGATCAGAGTTATTGGAACTTTTAGGTATTTTGCCATCCTCAGACAACATAGACTTAGCTTGCGCGATGACCCTAAAGTACCTTTGTTCGAATTGTTCCCTATATTCCAGATGTTCATCCAAACTATCACACGATTCTTCAATTTGCGATTGAAGGTCGTTAAAGTCAGATAACAGAGAGGTAGCACTATCTATGCGTAATTTAAATTCAAAACTCTTACTTGCATCTAACGGCTGTTGGAATGATTCAACATATTTTTGCAAATAGGACAATCGACCTTTAATTACTCCCCTTTTGCGCGTGAGGGCGTCAATCTGTGTAATTAACGGAGATTTAGGAATAGTAACCTTTAGATGAGTAGAACCTGGTTCAGACATTTTGGTGGATATAGAAATCTGGAGTACTCACGGTTTTGCGAACCCGATTTCAGCGTCTGGAGCGCAGAGGCTGTAGCCGCTGCGACTCTTGTCTGATCTTACACTGGAATTCGAGAGGAAAAACACTCTTAACACAAGAGAAGAGGAAGTTGGTTAGGAGTCTTGGCTGGCACGTCTTACCGAGCTGCGCGTCTCTCGTTCGTGTCCACGACGACTCTCCACTTGATGGGCTAGTTCGCTGACTGAATGCGGCATGAAGGACCAAATTATGTTCATGCGTTATGCGTCTTCCTCTTCGAATTTGTGGTTGCGGTTGAGTGAAATGATAACTTCTTGATTTCTTTAGTAATATAAATGGTTTATTGCATAAAGGTTAGTGACTTGTACAGTAGGAACTCGTCTTGACTTGAGATTTTAGAAAAGCAGTTATACAGAGCAAGGTCGATTCAAATTGTGTGTTAGGTGAAGAAAAAACGAGCGGTTTTAACGTTCCGCGAAGAAGCATTCGGAAGTCTTCGTAAATTGCTCCTATTGGTGTTTCTTCGAAGACATTCCTCGAGGACCTCTCATTGGCTGTCCGAAGGTGACTTGATAATTTTGATTATCGATGCGTAAGTAGTAAAAGTGTCCATAAGTAGGTAGGTAGATAGGTGGAAGAGCGCCTAAAGGTTATATGATTGCAACACGCAGGTTGACAACATCATGCGTGAACAATAGCACAAACTAAACGGCGTACAAGTTATTCTATTCTTCATAAAAAAAATCGAATAAATATTTCTAGTACTCCAACAACTGTAATAACCACACATAAAGTGTGATTACGCTACAACTTCAACACTTTTATGACTTTTTTTTTAAATAGTTGTAGTCATTCTGAAATTGACTTAATTTAAACCAATATAAAGTTGATATTCATTTAAGCGAAAATAACTTAGTTCAATTGAATACAAGGATTTGAATAGACTTTAGCTATAAATGATCTGATAATTTAATAGGTACTGATTTTAATGTGAAGAGCGTGCAAGTTTTAATGAATGCTAAATGAAAATGGAACGAGGACATACTGAAGGATTGCCTTTTAATATTAAAGAACGATATGTTTGTTGAAAATTGCACAATTTTATCAAAATTCATTAGATGATTGCTAGTGAAACGGGAATTTCTAAGTCTGAAATGTATTACTTAATTTTTTTCTGTCATATTGGCACGAACTCAAAATCAAAAGTCATTTATTCAAACAAGGCTGGGAATCAACACTTTTTGAACGTCAAAATTAACTAAGATGGTCCCCCACAACGCCCGCCCTTCACCACTTCCTACTGCTTTAGCTGGGAAGAGGAAGTGGCGCTGCAAACTCCCCAGCAGCACAGCTGACTGTTCAGTTAGAAGAACTTAATTCTAAACAATAGTATGCAAAGTAAACTGTATTATTTTTCGCTGTCGTATATGGTCGCTGGCACGTAACTTGGCAAGAATCGTAGATGCGCAGAATTCGTTTTCGCTTGTTTTCTTACTAAACATGTTCAAAAATAAATTATGGCAATAACCATAGAATAATGGCATGCAATAAAAGTGAAAATACTTTGCAAACTTACTCCCAATACGCCAAAACCTTGCCAAGTTATGTGCCGGCGACTGTAAAATTTGTAACTGAATTAATATACATTATGAAAGTTGTCTGTTCAGAATGATATGAATCAGATGCTTTTTTAATACACCCTTTTATTCATTGGTTGATTGTCAGCGACAGGGAATTCCAGAGGAATCTGGTAAGTCCCTCTGACTAATTATACTCAGTGGGCGTCGTCCGCTTGGTGTAATTATGATTCAAAATCCCGACAAGCAGTTTCCATGTATCTGTAAATGATCTTCGGTGTTCCGACGTTCATCAAATAGTTTCCAGAAGTGAAAATACTTGGATGTCTGTGGGAATTAATGGTAGTAGGTCACACACAGCCCGACTACACCGACTGCTATGTATAGGTCTCCCTTTTCTTGTTCCCATCCCCACACTCCTGTGCCAGCCTCATTCAGGTTCTACTCGCGATGGTAACAATTTCCTCTGCCCAATTACCTACTGGGTAACACGATGCCACTTGGTGAAACTGGTTGTCAGACAGTCGGGCTTCTGACGACCCGTAACGACTGTCAAAGATCAATGATGGTATAGAATCATTATTTTTTTTCTAACTGAACAGACAGCTGTGGTGCTGGGGAGTTTGTTGCGCCAATTCTTCTTCCCAGCAAAAGCACTAGGAAGTTGTGAAGGGTGGGCGTTTTGGGGGACTGTCTTATGTAATCTTGACGTTCGAAAAGTGTTGATTCTCAGCCTAGTTTGAATAAATAACTTGAATTTTTTTGAATTCTACAAATGATAACCGGGACCAACAACTTAGCGTGCTTTCTTACGGAGGTGTCTCGATATTTAAATATTTAATAGATGGTCACCCATCCACGAATCGACCGCGGCAAACGTAGCTTGAGCTTCGATCAACCCGTGCGTCTGTTATTATTTAGCCACGGGCCCTACCTACCTAAGTAGCTAATTCTAGTTGCAACTATCTATTGTTTAGGGTATACTACCTACTGCTAACTGATTCAGGGAAATTACGTAGATCTTAATCCACAGATGCAATGAAACATTCCTGTTTTAGAAAAACCCATTCCATAAGCGATTATTCTGGAATCTCAGAACCAAGGAAAAGATGTGCATTGATTGCGTTTGGTAGAGCAATTGTGTGGTCACAGGTGTGTCATTAATTATGGTGGATATGTGAATTCTTAAGTATTTTTACACCTTTCTTTTCCTGTGGAAATCTGGTTGGTTCATCGGGATATCCTAAGAACGAAGATCTTCGGCAAAGCAGGAATTTGAACCTTGCAAACTAGTTAAATATTTCATGCCATTGTGTTCGGTTTACACAGTCAGCGTGGGTTGTCGGAGCTTCTCAGTTTTGCTTTAGCAGGTTTATCAATCAATCATATACTAGCAACGAATATATTTTACATTAAAATACAGGTAGAGTAAGAGTAGATAGGAGTGAGCCATGTACTGCCCTCAGGTCACGTTAAGAGTCAACCAACCGCTTGGAGACTTCTCGAAGCTTGTATCCAGACATGGTCATCCAAGAATGTGGGTTAGATATTGACGTAATCGATGCATCATCTTATTAGTCATATTTGGGTCAGTTGACGCAGCAAAACTGATTGGTTTCTATCTGCGCTACGGATTACTCTCCCTTTACGCACGAACCGAATTTGTATGGCCTATATCTATTTGTGCATGTAAGATTTATCTGTGCGTGTATCATACTTATGAACTTCGTTAGTCTATCGGAATGTAATATTGTTTCCGTTAGATTACATGTGTCGAAAAACTGTGTACTGCAACAAACCATTTACAATTTACCGCATTATTTTTCTATACTTTAAAAATCTATACATGGGGAACCGACAAATTGAGAACTGCATGTCGATTCCCGTAACCACTTCACCGTGAAAACATGTGAAGTGAGCGTGGAGTGAGCGTGGAGTGAGCTGTCAGTGTCATCTCACCCTGTTGGAATGACAACTCACTTCACCTAAGTTTTCACGGTGAGATGGTTACAGAATAGCACTGCTGGTATCAAACTTGCCTGTGAAGTAACGAACCCTGCGCCGCGCCTAGCTGCGAGCAACTTGGAAGTAGTGCTCGCCGGCTACCAGGGCACTGCTCTCTTCGCTTGCTCGGCTCGCGCGCGGTTGGTCTCAGCAACCTAACCTAACGGTTCTCAGCTCACAAACTTCGGTGACACCAGCACCCCAAATATCAAGGATCTTTTCACGGTCGAATGATGTTGACAGGGGGACGCTTTTTTGAACCACATTTGTGAAATGTATTAATAAAACAAGATGGCCATATTAGTTCCGATTTCGAACACGCGCTAACAGATTCTTGTACAAAAATACACGAAAATTTCATAAACTAATCACTGGTGCAAAACTGTTTAAGATTCCTTCGAAAAGAGTAGTCAAAACGTACACTACTTAGTTTAGTTAGTCAGTGGTGGGACTGTCGGACTGACAAGTCGTAAGTCTTACTTCAAAAACGGTGAAGGAAAACTTCGTGAGGAAACCGGCATGCCTGAGAGGTATTTCTCGACGGCATGTGAAGCCAAGTGAATATAAAGACGAGATATGAGGAATTTAAAATTTCTCGGGAATCGATTGCCGATTCCCGGCCACCGTAGGCGCGGACTTGCGGACGGTGAGCAATGGGTAGCTCGCCGTCCGTTATGGACCAGGCCCGAGTCGACGACGCGTTGTGTTCCACGTGTGCCTCAAAGAGATGTCAGCAAGTAAAGGGGTCCGATGGGACCATAAGTCCGAAAGGGATACCGTGGCCCCCTGGCATTGCACAGGCAACAGAAGGAACACGGGTGGGCTTTAGTCAGTAAGAGTCTGACACGCCCTCCCGCTCCATCTAGAGCGGGAGAAGTCATTTGATCCGGCGTTGGTAATATTTGTATGTAGGACTAGATCTAGCCAAAACCAAGATGACGGACGTTATGTAGGTATCCAGAAAGCCGCTAAGCATAAGTGGCACTGGGCCGGACATGTCTGCCACATGTTAGATGACAAAAGGGCTAAGGGAACCACCGATTGGGTCCCAATACACGCACGACGACATCGTGGCAAGCCGAGACGAGCTTGACTCCTACCGAAAGAACTGGCCGACATGGAAACTAGCAATAGACAGAACTGTGTGGAAAAGGGAGAGGAAGACCCCCCAGTGGCATACAGACTAGCTAGATTAGATAGATAGATGTAAGACTAGGTATAGATAAATGTCCAAAGTTGAATATAAACTAAATTAGAACTAAACTAAAATCAGTAAAATAAAAATAATTAATCAAAATAAAACACTTAAGTATACATTGCACAATAAAATCAATAAAATCATCAGTGTGAGATCAATAAAATAAAATAATAATTAAGTAATAATATCGAATAATAAGTAGAGTGTAAGTATGAGTATGTGTGTTAGAGAGTGTAGCTGTGTTTGGGTTTGTGTGTGTGATGTGAACGTGAGCTTAGGAGTACACTAAGGCCCGTATTACAGAACCTCACTCAAAACTAGAGATGGGCTTAAACGTTAAAAAATAATAACACTGCTAAATGGTAATGCTAACAATATTTAACAGTTAAAAATAGCAGTTATTTTTAGCAACTGTTAAATTTAATCACAGACAGATTGTTAACGTAATTAATTCTCATTTCCTTCATACTTTTCACAGGCTTAGGACTGTCAACTTTTCCTGTTGGCGTATACACAATATACAAACAGTCAAACAAATGGAATTTTCACTCACAACACTATCTACCACAAACAAACCCGCGTAAACCTTCGTAACGAAGATTAGTCTTTCTGAACACTAGTTAAATGTAACAATTCCGAATTCAGCAGTTAGCACTTAGCAGTTAATTAAATCAACTTGCTGAAAATTATCAATCTAACTGTGACTGAATCTGCAGGACCATTATTGCTTTGTTGTGAGTTGTGACTGCGATATTTAACAGCTATCCCAGAATTTATTTAGCAGGTGTTGACACTAAAAAAAATTAGCAGTGTTAATTTAGCAGCTTATTAATTTTAGTCCCATCCCTACTCAAAACTCAAGCATTACTTAAAACTCGTTTAAAGCCTTTTGATTGGTTGAAACTTGTTTTAAGTAACGCTTGAGTCTTTAGTGGGGTTCTGTAATACGGGCCTTAGTCTTTATGATGTTGCTTATAATATTAATACCTATATAAAAATAATATTTCCTGTTTCATCGTAGGAGAGTGTAAAAAGCCATTTCTTTATTACCTTTTTGCACAGAGATATTTTGACGTCCTATATGTTGCAGCACTTTAAGACTTTGTTGTAAATGTGTGGAAATAAGTAGTCCGGTACATTGACACAAAACTTACATTAAACTTTATTATTTTTCCACATAACAACTGAAAAAATACAATATTTTAGTGCCATGCCGACTGCCGTCGGTGACGCCTGGCTGTTGTTACTTGGCAGCCGGAATATTGAGATAATTCTTGGCGGATCTCTATTGTGTTCCCTAACTTTTTTATCCATAGGTAATCATTTGTCCGAATGATAACTTGCCGAACTTAATGTCACATAATATAAACATGCCATAAAATTTAAATCCCTAAATACAATATGGCCTAAATCTGTTTGTCATAAATATTACAACCAATAATAAATACAAATCAATAAAAGTTATTTATCCTAATAATGTTTATAAACATTTAGCCTTACTCAAACGCCTCCAAAGGTCTATCAACGTTGCAACGTATTTAATTTAAAAATAAACACATTACTGGCATTGACACAAAACTTACACAAACTTTAGTATTTTTCCACATTTCAACTGACAAAATAAAAACATTGAATCAAGTCCTTATCAAACGGACAAATTACGAGTCAACGGATGTGGGTTAATTGCTCATAGAAATTGTTAATTGTCAGTACGAATGAAAAAAGAAATATAGGTTTATTTGTCACAGAAACACGTGCATTCAAAAAAACAACAATATAAACAAAACAATACTATACACAACATACAATGCACGTTGCTACAGCATAATCAGTCTATAACGTGTTGCCATTGCTGGGCCACAAACCTCCTCGCTGTGAGAGGGAGTCCACCACGCGGACCCAGTGCGGGTTGGTGGATGATCCCAGTAAAGGCTGAAATATCTTAATGTGCCTGTAAGTAGAAGGGCACCCGTACCCTTCATACCAGAACACAGCACGCTGTTTGGCGGCAGAAATAAATGAAGAGTCCAGGGAAAGAATGATCAGTTACCTCAAAACATTTTTTGAGTAAATACTGCCGTCTTGTTCGTTAGACGCTAAGCTTACCTAGCCTGAATCAGAAAAAGCCTAATAACGTTCCCAGTCCCGAAAAATTAACTTTTTTGGCATAAAAATTAATAGTGATCAAAGTCCACACCATAAAAGTTAAAAACGCTTCAGAGTCCAAGAGACTTTGATCGTTATTACAAGTTTTTGAACGAACATCTAAATGTCAAGTTGACAACACGCTTCTTTTCTCTTTGAGGATACCAACTTTGTGTATTTGTCGGTAAATCTCGACTTTTTGCTGTAATTAATTAATTCACAACTAAATTAGGTGACTTTGATCATTACATTCTTTTTTATTTTGAACATACTTACTGAAGAAAATCTTAAATAAGATTATTACAATATGTTTTTTAAAAATGTTATAACAAAATGTTATAAATAATATCTAAGCAATGATTTTATATTAGACAGCATTTGTGTGGTTTTTCACTTGTATAAAAACAATTATAAGTCTTCAAAGTTAAAAAAAAAACGTTTTTCTCCCAGTTCTCCTCAAAGTGACTTTGATTATTCTTTCGCTGTACCTACTCTTCAAATGTGATGGTAGAACATCCTCAGACGAGTTCCTACCCCAAACCATCTCCTCAAACAACAGAACCCTTAAAAACCCAAAATTTCATCTTCATTTCCATCATTGGCAGCCATGTTCCACCCACTGGTGGCTTTTGTGCCATGCTTCCCTGGTCCGTGCGAGTCTCATTCCAGGTCTTCCCCGCGATCTTCTGTAGTTCGTCCACCCACCTGGCTATTGGTCTGCCAACGCTCCTTCCACCGTTTCTTGGCAACCATTCCGTTAGGGCTCTGTTCCACCTGCCATAACCACATCTAGCCAAGTCCTGCCCATCTGCATTTAAAAAATCATTCATTCACTGACAGAAAACGCACAGCCGAAACAGCTTGGTCAAGAAGCATGTTTTTTTTAAAACTCAAAAGCTCCTGTTGTGGCGCCATCTATATCGCTACATGCGGACTACGCACCAAGGACCTGACGTCACACAAATCCTGCATCGCGCAATTAGAGTTTACCGCGCGAACGACATAAGACTATCCAACATCAATAATTGGGCAGTTGCTCGCCAGACACAACACCCGTTTGGTCGGAGGATCCTCCCTTTTCTATGGTGGATGAGTGAACTTTACATCCTGTTCCTCATGCCCCTAAACTCTACCGAAGGTGAGCTCTAAAGAAGAAGTTTGAAAAATCGTCCCCTTCTCTTTTCGAGTCGATGGTAAATACATGTATTATGTTAAACGACTTGGGCCCACTAGGTGGCTCCCTAAATGGGTTAAATAGGTTATGAAGGTTATCTTCGCCGATGGGAAATTCCATCGAGAACACAGCTTGTATTACATAAACATTGAAAATATTGCAAAAAATATAAATAGGTACAACCAAAGACCCAAGATAACAGAGCAATTTGTAAATATTTTGGTCAACTGATAGTAACTTTTACGTCGCAGTGAAATGGGCTCAAAGTGATTATAAAATGTACTAAAATGTTACATGTGAGAGGCGACCGGCCGTCTGATGTTAGCGCAAAATTGTTCTAAACTAATTAGTGAGTTTTTAGAGAGGGGATGTGGTAGTATCGATAATTTTGTGAATCGATCTTTTAGTTAAAGACGTTGAAAACCATGTCTTATGAGTTCGAACACCCAAAGGCAACTTAATTCAAAATCGCCGTTTATTCTCAAGCTATCACTGTCACTTATAAGATGCATTAATTACTTGTATATTCATTATTTGATGTTTTTCGTCCGGTCCCGACAGAAAAACTTCTAAGATCGTCTCAAAGTTAAGTTGAAATACCCCTGCATGCGAATTTTTTTTAGAAAATACGTTTATTTGCGGTAAACATGACGCAAAGAAAGAAAAATATGCGTCACATCCACGCAAAACGGCCAATCGCTCAGCATAATGCTGTGACCCTATACGAGACAGAGCCCCCGGCGTTGATTTTTCAGCGACAGCCGGCGTTGACGTGATGAAGTCCACCGGTGCAGCATACACGCGATATGATGTGCGTTTTATTGAAGCTTTAAGAAATATTCTTACAGTCTTAGCAAATCGTTTGTGACATTATAAGGTTAATTTATTTATTTTTATAGCTTCTTGTTCGTCAAAACGTGATGCAAACCACGTCAACCCTTAACTAATTTTAAAGGATTCATTTATTTTTCTTTTTCAATATTAATGGTTTGCTTTTTTTAAATATTATTATATAAGGGGGAGGGAGGGGATAATCATAGGGCGTCAAAAATCTCGTCCGCATCGCTGTTAACAGGAAAAGTGCCCCTCCTTTTTTATATACCTCATCATCATTATCAGCCTACACTGCAGGGACGCGGCCTCCTCTCAATGAGAGGGAGTGGGCTATAATCCACCACACGGGCCCGGTGCGGATTGGTAGTCACATCTACTCTCTTCGAATTTTTGGTTCTAGGACATGCCTACTTGCACATATTATTATTATTTTAAGTCTGTTCGTTTTAAAATCATGTAAATACGTGTGTGTGTGTACATAAAATCTCCATTGTTGAATATTATTTACATACGAAAAACAAAGCAAGGTCTAAACAACCGTTGCAGAGATATCTTTGGACATTCGAAAAGACCCCCAATTATAATGGCGGTTAAAATATGTGTAAACAAAAAGGCGGATATCCTGACCCCAGGTCAATTAAAACTATGTCATGGATTGACACTATCTATATTTTTGTTAAAATATTCATCTGCTTCCGGGAAAAATCCTGACCCTGGCAAAAATTCCGCAACGACAGAACTTCGGCCTTAAATATGTCGATATCGATAAACATAACAGCACATCACTAGCGCAATAAATCATTATCGTTGTATACTAGTAATGACCTAGCCTCATTTGTAAGCACATCCACTATGAAAGATAGAACCAAGAAATTATTAATTTCAGTAATTAATTTTTTTTTGGCCCTTTAACTGTCATTACGGGTAGTCAGATCAAAAACTCCGTTGTGGAGGTCAGATTAGCAGTCGCTCCATGTAAAATACTGATGCAAGCTGACCACAACATAGTAAAGTGGGAAAAGGCTAGATAGACTTTTTTTTTTGTTGATTCAAATCTAATTAAAAATATTTTGATTCACAAAAACCTACATGGGCACTTATGAAACGTCAGAAGCTAGCTACACGGTTCCAATTGGTCGTTTCCTATGGAGAGGAGCCGGCAAGACTACGGTTACTATTTTTTTTTTATTGCGTTATTATAGCCTCCACGAGTACACTCAAATGTACATGTGGCGCACCCTGGAGGACCAGCCTCGGTACCACCTTGCTGATTGGATAATATTTTTTAGAGATGTTCCGACTAGTCGGTAAAGCCGACTATTCGGCAAAGAGCGCCGACTATCCGGCTTCTTACTTTGTTTATATTTCTCAATAAAATGTTTATAGGAGGAATTACATTAGCTTGATTGTTAATGCTTATTTTTTATTTTAGAATCAGTTTTACACATTTAAAGCAACCTTTCCCTTGGTAATCAGTCTCTAAAATTACTTGTAAAGAAAAAATATTTATGATGACATTTATCAAACAAAATTCAAGACATAATTAAATTTTAATTTTGCTCTCTCACTTTAATAAACAATAACAGTATTGTCTTTATTTTTTACATGACAAAAGACCGCTCTGACCCGTACTGCCCGTACATAAGCAAAAATCAAGAAACAATGCGTGTTCCGATACGCTCACAGACGGCGGCGGCGGTTGCGACTTACGCTCGAATCAGCTGTAAACGAAACGTCACGGAAATTGCCGAATACCCCCGAAACAGTGATCGGCTGTCGGCCTCTTTTCTCTTCTTTTATTCTACAACCGAATAGTCGGCTAGTCGGCTAGTAGGCCAGTCATAGTCGGCACATCTCTAATATTTTTACCATGGCAAGAGCTATTCTAAGCCTAGGTTTGCACGGGCGATTTATTTTCGTGCACTGGATTTTCAACGCTCTGTTTAGCATCGAGAGTTGAAAATCCAACAGTGTGTTTATTCAACGCGCTGGGACGAGTGTGTCCCAGTGCGTTGGATTCTCAACGCTCGGCGCAACACCGAGAGTTGAAAATCCAGTGCGCTATAAAATCCTGCCGCGATATTTTTACGTCCGTGCCAATGTGGGCTTAATGTCGTGGCGATAGGACGCAAGAATTGCTAGTAATCTAACAAATAAAGGAAAATGGCGAAGGCCATATTTGAAGTAAGGTCATGAATTTCGTGATTTTTTAAAAGAGTTCATACTTTTATTTTATCAGACTATTATGGTTCGTTATTCAGTTATATTTAACCTAATACACTAGAAAAGTGTGTAAATAAATGCTTTCACAAGGTGCAGTGCCGTTACCTCAAAATTAAAAAAAAAAAAAAATTGTTTGTCTGTACGACGGATACGTGATAACACATGTGAACATGATAATTATTCAGATTTGTTACAGCTGTAATAGCAATCACGTCATTTCGTTTAAAATACGTTTTTATTTTTAATAATTTATTCATCTTTATATTATAGATTCTTTTCTATTTTGTGAATGTGAGAACGCTGTAGGCTTAGTGGACTGTAGATTTGTTGGCCATAATTATTTTGTTGAGTACCTGGTACTTGTTGAAAGACCTACACTGTCCTTCCATACCTAATAACACTTTTATTTGAAAATGTTGTAAAAGACAATTATTTTTAATAGAGTAACCGTGGAGTTTCTTGCCGGCTCTTCTGCATAGGAAACGACCAATTGGAACCGTGCACCTAGCTTCTGACGTTTCATAAGTGCCCATGTAGGTTATGTGAAATAAAATATTTTGAATTATTTTGAATTTTGGTAGGTACACATCTGCCTAAACCTTCAGGGATAACAGGCGAGGTGTTGTGTTGTTAATACTTGTTAATAAATAACACAACACAAAAAAAAAAAAAAAAAAAAAAAAAAAAAAGCCAGGAATGACATTTTTTTTTAAATGACTTCCCAGAACTAAAAACGAGTGTTGAACTTTGTATGCAAACAAAAAGCAGACAAATAATTCCTTTGTTACACAATCGAAATACAAACAATGAGCATAATCAACTGAGCATAATTATATTTATATAGGATACTTTTTATCTCCTCTCTCGAATGGTATAATTATTCCCTAATGATATGAAATTAATATATGTGTTATTGTACAAATAATTGTGTTAGTGATGGGACGATACATCATCATTCTCCTGCCTGCCCTATTCTGTTTGTTTTTAACTTCCATACCTACTTCTCTAGAGTCTATAATATCTCATGTTACTTACCATGAAGCTCCGTTATATCGAAAATACTGCAGCATTAATTTTAAAAAATATATACGGTTGAGTTGAGGATTAGTTTTAAGTACTATGTGTGACGAAAGCACGATTCCATAAAATTTACTATAGACAAAAAATCTAGTTACCTCCAAACTGAAGAATAAAACGCTGCTATAAAAATAAAAAAAAACTTCAAATTAGATCATGTGATACTTTAAGTGAACTAACTATAAAGCAGATACTGTTATTTTACCATTATTTTCGTCGTAAACGGAAATTACCTAAACTATTGGCGCTTTGAAGTCTCCCTGGCCGCACAGTCAGTCTCGGTCCGCGAGCAGTATCGTGCGAGCGAGAAGGAGTAAATTTGAGCTGAGGTATAATGGACTCTTTTAAGTCGTCATCTCGGTTAGTCACCCCTATCTGGCCATAATTATCTCACCTCAACCATCTTCCACACAGTCCATCCATCGTATTTTTGGTCTTGTGACTCTTAATATGGGTTACTGCACGCTACGCTATCTAGACATTCTTAATATTGGTTAATTTCAAATTGAGGAGCGTCGTCAGTTATTGATCAAATCAATTTGTTGGTCCAACCGACACTCGGTGAGCATTCATAGAGCTTTACTCATCTTACGAGTAGCTCGTGTCGTCTTCGCATCAAAAAAGATTATTTGGATGGCGATTTAGCTAATGTGTTCTTTGTCATTATCATCCCAGCTAAAATACTTCTTGTCAAAGTCATCACCACAATGGCCGGTCCTCTGCTTCCAACATCCACCAGATTCTTGCTGCTTTTACCACGTGGTTAGTCAGTCCCACCTTGAGACCGGTCGAATAATTACTACAAGATTTTGCTGTTGTCTCTCAATCAATTTTATTATTACCGTTAGGTTTGTATTTAACCGTAAAAATACCTATTTTTTTTAGTTTAATTAGTTATATATTTGCGTATTTCAAAAGTGGATCAAGATATAAAACATTATAATAAGACATTTATAGGCTAGTTTATAGGCTTTAACTACTAAACTCTCTTGATTAACTAAAAAAAAATAGTTATTTGTTATACAAGAGTGCAAAGTTGCTTTTTAACCGCGTGTTCAATTTTGATGACCGAGCAAGCGAAGGATTCTAAAATTGAATCACGAGCGCAGCGAGTGATTCAAAATTAGAATCCTGAGCGTTAGCGAGGGAATCAAAAGAGCACGAGGTGAAAAATTTTTGCACTCGAGTGCAACACGTAACTTTTCATTCCACCTCAGCGAGGAAATGACTAAATGCAAAAAAAAAAACGTTTGCGCATTATTAACAGTTTCAGTCAATTCTGTTGGCGTCAAGCAAACTTCCTCGTCGCTAGAATCACTCATTTTAGTTTTTTCACTTGTTTTCAAGTTTCTTGTTTTTAATATACCTAAGGTTTAACAATGACGTGAAAAAATGCCGCGTAAAGAACCGCGTACAAAGCAAATTGAAAAAAGAACACCAAGAAGGTTCCGAGTCTGAGTTTTTAACAAATTAAAAAAAAGTTGTATGATATATTCGGCACCATAGAGGTAGCAGTAAATAGGTTTAATGTTTTTTTTAATTCACAAACTTAGTGCACACGATGTTCTAAATTCAATTTACTTTATCCTCTAGAGAATAAAAACGGCTTTTCCACTCAGATACTGAAGATTAAAAATACTCTTTCCGAGATGGTGGGATGAAAAAACTATTTTCACATCACTACATCTCTTGAAACGTCAAATCTCAAACGTCACCGCATCGACAACGACGCTATGTGATAATGATTAGTGGGCAATCAAAATAGTAAGTAGTACCTAGTAGCTAGTTTTTTTTTATTTTTTTTTTATTGAATTTAGTTTTCTTTTTGTTTAAATTATTAATACTGTTTGTATTTCCTGTGCGTGTCCCTAATAAAATATTTTCTTTCAAATGATTAATCTTTCTATAATTTATGGTGTCGTGTCTGTCTGTATTTTATTTACCTACAGAATGAGATGATTCATTCATCACTACGCTCTTATTAATAACGCCGGTCCTATTTATATTATCGTACAAAACATTATTTTCCTCGTCCCTAACCAATTAACGAGGAAAAATAATACTAAAATTGTGCCATTCTACATAAAACCATGCTCGGCGTTACATACAAGAAGTTATCTGTACGAGAAACATAATGTTTTCGTGATTATTACAAATTAGATCATTCTGTATAGTTTGTGCTCCGAACGCTCACATTACGGAGAAAAAAAAGAAATCTTTAATTGATTTACGACAAAAAAAAAGTGTTGAATTATTTGTGTCAAAAAATAGTAGTGAATGGATCAAGGGTTAGTGTAGTGGAAATGAAGAATAAAATAGCGGAAAAATCCTTTATTTTTTTGTTAAAATAACTAAGAATTAATTCTGTGTGTCAGTGTTACATTAACCTATTCAAAATGGCGGAAGGAGGTAATTTTCTTTTGTATGAATGCATTATTTCTTGTGATGTGTGTGTGTTTAAACTTTCTCTTATTGCACGAAAAAACGAACAAGCCTTACAGTAGTCGCAGTAAGACCCAAATACATTAATTTATTTACTTAAAATTTTAACAAAAACGAACAAAATCATAATCCGATACATTTGTCCTAGTGGTCAAAAGTCGCTCAGTCCAGTGCACCGAGTTCGTTTTATGTAGGGAGATAGAGACTTGTGTCACTCGTACATTTCATGGCGCCCCCTAGCAACAAGTAAAAACAACAATTCATGAAGCAATATACGTATAGCTAGCTTCAAATCTTCATTAGGCCCTATCCTACTTTCTTTCCTTTTATTTAGGTAGTAGTATTTTTTTATTATATCAAAATAAAACATACCTAAGATACAATGTCAAATACTTTATTTCAATCTTGTGGCAGACTCTTCCATTCTTAAAGACAGATTTGGGGTCGATCACTAATAAATTTCCGCCAATTGCATATTACCTATATCCATCTATTGAATGGACCTGATAATAGACCAAAGATTATTATTTCCTCACTATAAACTTCCCTATAAGTAAAAAAAAAAAGTTTTACTATTTGCATATTTATTTATATACCTATTACATATTTATATATTATAGTACCTATACTTATTCATCGTAACACTTTCTTATGAATCAATCATAAGAAAGTGTTACAATAAAAAGGTATAACACTGGATCCCGCACTAGGATACCCTGTGTCGCAGGATCCAGTCTCAGTAATACTTATAACAAGAAATTAACAAAAGCAACGGTTTCTGTATAATTAATTAAACTGATGATGTTGATATTCGAACAACATACAACTGTATTTAATGTTTAACCAGATTATGAAAAAAAGTTGTTTAATTTCTAATAGAGCAAATAGTCGGTTTGTACTTCGCACCTACAGATAAAACCATTATTACTTGTAAACACACATTAATTAACAGTATCATTATTTGTACTTCCGAGTATTTTTGCAGTTCCGCACACAACACTTGCTCGCGTTTATTTTTATACAATACAATAACAATGCTTTGCACAAAAAAGGAAATAGTCCAGATTTTCGTGCAAGGGTCAATCAGATAAAGCGATGCGAAGCGGTATCCAATACTTTTCGAGGTCAATGTTTAGAAGCAGAATCGTCAATGTCCATACAAGTCAAGTCGTCAAGAAAAATCCACAAAATAATCGAAACGCATCCATTCACTCGGAAAGAGAAAAACGGAATATTAATTTTTAAGTTTTAACAGCAATTTTGAGGTTTACCTACGTGAGTTGCGTTCCTTTCGACTTCTAATTTCCACGTAAATAAACACATTTTCAAAAACTAGTGTTGCGTTATTGATTGATTGTATCTATTTTAAACAAACGTTTTAACACAATGAATTTAAAAGATGCCTCAACCCCTTTTTATGTCTTTTGTTTTGGGTGGGACTTCTCCCGCTCCGGGGCATGTCAGACTTACTATAACCCTCCCGTGTTCCTTCGGTTGCCTTTACATTGCCAGATCCACGGTATCCCTTTCGGACTTTCCCCGTAACCATCGTTCCCATCGGACCCCCTCACTCGCTGACGTTTCTTTGAGGCGCGCGTGGAACACAACGCGCCGTCGACCCGGGCCCTGGTCCTTACCGGACGGCGAGCTACCCATTACTCACCGTCCGCAAGCCCGCGCCTGCGGTGGCTGGGAATCGTCTTGCGATTCCCGACGCCCAGGGCGTCTCCTCCTGCAGCTGCTAGGGGCGTGAGGGCGCGAAATTGGCCTCTCCCTCACGCGTTCCGCCTTTTCCTTTCTACAATTATCTACAATTTCATATAGGAAATGACTATAAGTATACGATTTTTCAAAATTTCAACATCAATATTGTCTGTTTAAAAAAATATATGTGCCATTTTTAAAATATTTTTTCGATTGACTATTCTAGATACCGAATTTAGTCTTAACTTAATACCCCACTACTGGACCCTTTTTGCTTGGACACCCTAAGCCTCTGCACTGTTTGAACGCTTATGAATACTTTTTTTTTGCAAGATTTGCCTCATTGAAAGTTTACTTGAGTCACAGTCTGATGTTGCAATAACTATGATGTTAATGTCCTCTTAAACTATAAATTCTATACGAACTTTAATCGCCAAAATGCTTAGTCAGCCACAACTCAATCATGGACAACAAGGTCACAGTATAACCGTAAATCTTGCCGAATGTTTTCAAACAATCAGTTTTGAACTCAATTGCAGAGAAATTGGTTTGGTTTAGTCACAGCCCGTCATTGGAATAACGTGGAAGTGTTTGTTCGAACAATTTCGTGGAATACTTTGTTTGTACTAGTTTTAAAGGTCTTAAGGTGGAAAGTGGTTCTGGTTAAAGTTACTTTAGAATATTCAGCCTACAATGTTACCACTGCTGGGACACAGGGGACACATCCGCCACGCGGGCCCAGTGCAGGTTGGTTTAGTGTTGAGGTATGAGAACCAGGGTGTAAAGTTCACTCGTCCTCTATAGAAAAGTGAGGATCCTCCCGACCAGACGGGTGTTGTGTCTGGTGGGCAACTGCCCGATGATTGATGTCGGGACGTTGTATACAGGGTGAAATTGAATTCAAATTCAAATATGTTTATTGTTTATTACATGTAGAAAAAGATCTTATAGTAATTATAATAGTAGCACTGTAACATACCTCTAAGGTGTACAATATTCTATTACGTTATTATTTTGTAAACATTCTTAATTTTGGTCTATTCACTCTTTGCACTAATCAAATTATACCTTAAAAATATTATAAAATTAAATTAGTATGCTTTAGTCAAATTATACATTAAAAATATTTATACATTAGTCAAATTACACATTAAAATTAAAACATACATTCCATAGTCATACATTATCAATTAAACGAAAACACTAAACAAGTTTTTGTCATTAAAAAATCATTTATTGTGTAGTACGCTTTACCTATCAAGAATTCCTTGAGCTTAATTTCAAAGATATTCATAGCTGAAATATCTTTAATACAATTTGGTAGTTTGTTATAATTTTTTACATGAATTCATGGGCAATCTCTTAAGGGGTCATTGTACTCATAATTATAAACAACTTTCACTATGGGACCAACACTGAAATCGTGAAAAAAAAAGCAGCCTTTCCCTACATTTATGTTCGCATAGCTCGTCAAAATGTAGGGAGCAGCAGATCTTTTTTTCGCGATTTTAGGGTTGGTCACAGTGTTTTTTTTTCATAATGATGACATTATGAACAATTTTCACTATGTGACCAATGTACAATGACCCCTTAAGAGATTGCCCATGAATTCAATTTCACCCTGTATATACTCGTCACGCGGTAAACTCTGCATACGCGACGTCAGTGTGATTATTATGTGGCGTTGTAGACCACAGTATCAATAGTTACTATAGTTTCAATAATATCTATGGAAGCAAGTAGTAGCATTGCGTAAAAGCGCGAATGGTGTTGAAAACGCAAAATTCCATCCCAGGTTTCCCCCACGCGTTTGGCTAGAAAAAAACTTCTCAAAAAGGTACTTCCAGCAGTTCCAGCTCGCCGAAAGTCACTGTGCCTACTCAATCAATCTGCCTAGCCTTTTCCCAACTATATCGGGGTTGGCTTCCAGTCTAACCGGATGCAGCTGAATACCAGTATTTTACATGGAGCGACTGCCTATCTGACCTCCACAACCCAGTAACTGGGTAACACGATACCCCTTGGTAAGACTGGTTGTCAGACTTTCGGGCTTCTGACGACCCGTAACGACTGTCAAAGATCCACGAATGACATCCGGGACCAACGGCTTAACGTGCTTTCCGAGGCACGGAGGAGTCTCGGTATGTAAAGATGGTCACCCATCCACAGACCAACCCCGGCAAGCGTAGCTTAACCTGACGGATCGACCCGTGCGGCAGTTACTACTTAGCCACGAGCTCCTCGCGATACTCTTTTTTTTAAATAGAATAGAATCTCTTTATTTCGGACACACAATTATCCATATGGTGTTAGTAACATACAAAAAGAAACTTATTGCCTAGTGTTAGTAACAATCAACCTCCGCACAAACTGCTGTACAATCGGAGAGCCGAAGCTCTAGGCTACAGTTTTCAGGATGCTGTTCTGACTGCCTCTCACTCTCCTCAGAAGTGAAGCAGTTTTTTTGCGTACAATAGCATAGATGCCATGGGTGCGGGCTTGCGCAAACATATTAATTAAAAACTAAATATTTTTTGGTGTCAATGTATGTAACAGTAAATTTTTTCTTTTTTTTTTCTTTAATTTTATTTCTTTTGCTTGTTTACAGCTCAACGACCTGATGAACGAACTGTTCGAGACGGTCACAGCGGTATGCAATATGGACGAGAACAATAAGCCAAGCAGTTTTCCTACAGAACACTCAGATGGCAGCACTAGTGAAGGTAAGGAGTTTTGTTGGTTTAGTTCTACCCACTGTTACAGACAGACAGTGTAATCTAAATCCTTAAGGGGCCTGCGGAGCATGCGTAGATAGTTCATACAAACGTAATACCAAAATAAGTTGTAAATCAAACATATTCTTAAGGTAGTGTGTATTTATTCCGATTGGATTACAGAATATCTAGGCTCCCAAATAAATATTTTGAATGGTGACTGATATAAAGACGAGTTATGAGAAAAATAAGTTTTCTATAGAAAATTCCTCATATCTCGACTTTATATCAGTGTCCATTCAATTTATATATATTTGGGAGCCTAGATATTCTGTAATCCAATCGGAATAAATACACACTACCTCAAGAATATGTTTGATTTACAAATTATTTTGGTATTACGTTTGTATGAACTACGCATGCTCCACCGGCCCGTTAACTAAATACCTTTAAAGACATTGTTCAGACATATTATCTGGTTTGTTTAAATCGTTTATTCTGGTACCTAAATACTTTACTTACGGACCTTAAAATACTGGATTTGATAGGCCAGCAACTTACCTTACATAGTTTAGCTCTAGCTTTATCATCCTCAGATCGCTTAGCATGACCAAAATAGAAACGGGTTTTGTCGACGGAAGAATAGACAAAATGACAGATAAACAATCACACTGTAATTTTGTCTATTATTCCGTCGACAAAACCCGTAGAAAACCCGTTTCTTTAGTTGTCATGAACTACGGTTCGAGTAGGTAATGCCAAAATAGTGGCGTAGATTATCAAGAGTATTAATGCTTATTCTTTATTACCTATAATAATAGCTATTGACGTTGACATTCTAATACATAGAATCAGAATTTAATTACCAATCTTAAGAATATAAGAGGTCTGGATTACATTTTATAGAAGTCGGAAAACCAATAGGCAATCACCAATTTATTTAAAAATTAAAATGTCACACGGTATAGTTTGCATCTTTTTAAAAATATTTTCTTGTTTTCCCCCCAAAAGCGACCCCCATATACAAAATTCATACGTACGTCCGTGTTTGGGTCACATAAATACATATATGTATGTATCAAAGGAGTATGCCCATTTTGTTAGGAGTTTTGGGCCCCTAAAAAAACTTCGCATGTCACGGTGGTTTTTACTTGGTTTTTTAGACCAAGAATTACCTTTTCATATCCTGAAATCGATTTTCAATTTTTCACCCTAGTTTAAGAGAAATCTTATTTTTTCGGATGCTGAAATTGAGGTTATAAAACCAGTTTTTTTTGTTTTAAACATATTTGAAATTAAATTAATCATATTGTTTATGTATTAATATTGATTCCTGAATTTAGAAAACACTACATAACTTCTTCTCTTGCTAGATATTATGTAGGTTAAGTACTTGCGCTTACAAATATCTCTTGTTATGCTGTGCAGCGTTAAGCAGGCTTTGCCCTCACCATGTAGTTTTGTTAAAAATAAATACTTACCTGCGGCTCCTTAGGTCATAAGAGCTCATGGCTAAGTTACAACAACCGCACGGATCCATCTCAAGTCAAGTTAAGCTGCTCTAGGCCTGCTTAATTAAAAAAAAAAAAAAAACAATAAATAGTAAGGTAAAACATTTATTCTTCATCAAATATAATATGGTCTAGAAATTGCGCTGGGGCACTTATATCATTACAACGACCCAAGCTTAAATACCACAATACGGTCATAGTATGAGCGCAGCACCCTACTGTACGATTTCCCACTAAGCAACTACAATAATAAGCAATGATACTCTCTAAAGAATTTGCCCTATGTTGGTCTCCACTTATCAATAAATATGTGTAATAATTCCTGCTACTCACATGTCTCGATTTAATTCTGGCTCTATAATTGTTTTGACCTAATATTAAGGGCAAATCTTCTATTAAAATTCATTGCTTATTTCTACACTGTAGGTAACATTCGCCCGCACATGCTCCCCATAATAGGATCTTGCCTGTTTTAATTGGTAAGATCCTAAAGCAAATCTTCTTAATTCGATTAATGTTAATCTTGGAAAGTTATTTAGATGGGGAGCACTGCTGTTTATGCTCTGGAAAATCGTACGTCTTCTATTTATATGTTCCCTTTGAATTAATTCCGATAAATAATTTACTGTACACTGAGAAAACTGACAATCATAAAAGAGGTGAATTCAGCTTAAATTATGATGAATTCACTCAAAGGACGGAGCATAGTGATTCACCAAAAAGAACGATGATAATACTGATGTTGATGATAACAGTATTTAAGATGATGTGTCACCATGGATTTAGTTTTAGTTACCTACTATTTTTCGATGCCTTCCTCATATATCCAGTTATATCCTATTAGTTTTCCTACAATTTTTCGGTGACTTCCTCACATATTCAGTTATGTCATACAATTTTTCCAACTATTTTTCGGTGCCTTCCTTATATATCCAGTTATATCCTATTATTTTTCCTACTATTTTTCGGTGACTTCCTCACATATTCAGTTATATCATACAATTTTTCCTACTATTTTTCGGTGCCTTCCTCATATATCCAGTTATATCCTATTATTTTTCCTACTATTTTTCGGTGACTTCCTCACATATTCAGTTATGTCATACAATTTTACCTACTATTTTTCGGTGCCTTCCTCATATATCCAGTTATATCCTATTATTTTTCCTACTATTTTTCGGTAACCTCCTCGTATTTTAGGTTAGGTCCTCTTACTTTTCCTACTATTTCCTCATATCTCTGGTTATAGCCTATTATCTTACGGAGGTCGCCCTCAATAGGAGGATTGTGTTTTTTAATAAACCAATTAATATCTCTATAATACACCAGTGATTAGTTGTAGTTCTACTCATTCTCCATCAGTAGGACTACAACTAAATACTGGTGGATTACACAGAAATTGTTTGGATTATTAGAAATCACAATCCTCCTATAATTGAGGGCGCCACTGGACTTACATGATCCCCTTATTTTTAAGTATCCAATATTGGTTCTTTCCTTTTAAATATTATTAGGTGTGAGCTCAACATTAAAAAAAACTGAAGAACCCTAAACTTGAACCTTAAAAAAATGGAGAGTAAGTAAAAAAAATAGAAAAAAGTACCTTGGCAAGAATGGTAAGAAGGTGAAAAGGGATGTATGTATAAATTAAACAGAAAATTGAATGGTATTTTTATTTCCATAGTATGAATGAATAATTATTATATACTCTAAACATTTATATTCAGTATAAAAGAAGACTGTTTTGTTTAGAAACATCCTCGCCTTAATGATTACAGTATCTATTTGTCGGTCATTATAAAGAATCATTATATACATTATGTTCAATAATTCTAGTTTTTACAAATTAAAATAAAGGTTGAGACGAGTAGAAATTTAATTTACAAAAAATAACAAACTTTACATTAATGTACCTATAACTAAAACATTTTTGCCCTTAAGGTGATTGCTTCAGGGTAGCCGTTTTTTGCAATTTGCAGGCCAGTGCTAGGTTGTATGTTAATTAAATGTTGCACGCGGGTGTAAGTACATAAGTTGTACTACATACGTCTTACACCCGCGTCTAACATTTCAATCAAAACCTAGCACTGGCCTGCAAATTGCAAAAAACGTAAGAAAATTTGAATTTCGCGGGCTACCCTGACGCTTTCACCTTAAAGCTGCATACAATAAATTGGTTATATTATTATAGTAAATATCTATTTTCAAGTAAAGTGCTACTATAAACACTCCGATGAGACTAATCTATCCCTCATACAAATACTTTACTTTAAAATCTATTACTAAAGGTGAACGCACACTTTTCAGAGCCGAAGGAGGCGAAAGAATCGAATTTTAGAATTACTTGTATGAAATCCTATGGAACCTCGCACACTTACCGAATCGGACGAATAAGGTCGTACGATTCGGTGCGGATAAGTGTGCGAAGTTACATTGGACTTCATTTAAGTAATTCTAAAATTTGATTCCTTCGCCTCCTTCGGCTCTGATAAGTGTGCGTTCACCTTAAACCAGCTATTGGTGCTGGCTCATACCATTACTTTATGCGGACACCGTTATCGGGCCGTCTTTATAGGATATCCTAAAGGGATATCCGATAAATACCGTAACTAAGGGTAGATTACTAGTTGAGCGCACTCTGCTATAAAAAAATAACTACCCTTGGACTCTATCTGAAAACATAAAATTTCTTGAAAAGGAGTTACCTTCTTTAAGTCCGGTCAGGTCGATTCCAGCGAGTGGAGGGGTGTCTAGCCTAGGACTGGACTTGGAGCGAGAACGTGACTTGGGCTTTTCAATAAGGCCCAACGAAACTAAATGCTGCCGTCGAGCCCTTCTGGCGGTGACTAACCAGCCAGAGATATTGCGCTTAGCCTGGTAAGCATCAGCCGGCAGGTACGGCGCGTAGTATAGGGGTGGTGACTCCTCTTTAAATAATCTGCCAATGTCGTAGGATAGAGCAAGCAGCTGCGAATCTGTCAGAAGTACCGGGTTTTCGGCCGTAATGAGCTTCTCCATAAGCAGCTTGCATAAACGCCCACGCACGTTTGAGGGTAAGGTGCCCGTTTTCTGCCCAATTGCTATTATTTGTTTTCCCTCGACTGATGAATTCAGTATGGTATTCACCTGAAACACAAATAGTATAAGTATGGCATTACAAACTAAATATGCAAGGTAAAAGTTAAAAAAAAAAGTCACTAAAATGTTGAAAATACAGGTTCAATACCTACCTTCCATTCAGTATAATGATCAGTTGGAGTCGGTGCCAGTCTAGGCATCATGCATTTAGTTGTTAGTTATAGCTGTCACCAACTCCAAATATATTACTGATCTTTGTGACATATAGTATAGCTCCTAAACGGCCGTCCGTACACACATACAGGACAGGACAGGTACAGACGTTAAACTTATCTGTTTACGCCGGGGGTTAACAATATTGAATGTCAATTTAAATTCCTTATCTATAATACAGGATAATAGGCAATAACTTACTAAATTGCTCCCGGTGGACTCTTGTCTAACTGCTTCACCCACTGACGACGACGAGTCCAGTGGTATCACCAGTATGTCACCATCCTAAAATAATATTTACTTTGAGACAATGTTATAATAGTACATGTAACAAAAAGGTGTGATAATATGAGTATGTACGGTCAATTAACCTCAATAATCGTTGAAATAATCACTAAATGTGTCCGAGTGCGACCGTTAACTAACAGGCTATAGCTAGCCCTAGCCGGAGATAACTCAAGGGAAGTGTTATATTTTTTTACTAGTAATCGGTTCAGCATTGCAGGTGTGAACGGTCCTGCCCTCGTCCCTTGATCCGGCCCAGATAAAAACTAATCGATCAAGATCAGGACTGATCCTGGTCTCAAAGAATGTCTATACCAAATTTTGCATCGGTTCAGTGTCTTAGGTATGAAAATGTGAAAAGGTCCTGCCCCAGCCGACAGATAGACAGACAAACTTACTTTCGCATTTATAATATTGGTATGGATGTAATTACAAATTAATACATATTGCTCTTGAACCAAAAAACAGTAAGTACGAGTACTTTTCTACAATTTTGCAGAACTTACCAAATTTTCCTGGTTAAGTCCTGCTTCGCAGTCTTGGTTGAGGATTGAGCTTTGCAGTCCTTCACACGGTGGCAGAGGCTCTAAGTTACAAGGTAGACTAGTTAACAAGTCATTCCTCAGGACCTCTTCAAAGAGTGATGAATTGTAGGAGTTATCCTGAAATTTAACAAGAAATTTAAAAAGGTAATAATAATGTACTTAGTTGGTAAACTAACAAGACTGATGAAAAGTTATGATTTTATTCCACTTTTTAAATAAATACTGCACCGGTTAAATTGTTAGGTATCTTAAGAAGACTTTAAAATAATAAAAGTTAATAAGTAGGTACCTACCTACATGCAAGTAGGAGAATGTGCATTTAAGCGACGCAGGGCATGTGTAAGCAAAAAGTTTAAAACAAAATTTACTTTTTTGAAATACAATTTAACATGAAAACAAACCATATCTTTTGGTTGGTCGCTTTTTAACATGGCCAGAGCTGCTTCAAACCGGAGTCTGTCCCCTATTTGAGGGAACATACTATGTATGTCTTGTTTACTAAGCATCTGCATTGTTGCGATATCAATTCTTTCAGCTGAAAAAAAAGGTAAATTTAACAGCGCCCTGATTGCAGCTGTGAAATGCACTACGTCGCATCGACTTTATAAAATGTAGGTTGGTAGAGCTCGTCTAAGCTGAAATGACGCGCCCCACTACTTAAATTTGTATACGTACACTACGGTAAATGCGGTAGTGGGGCGCGTCATTTTAGTTTAGACGCACTCTACCTATTTGTTTTTTTTTGGGTTGCAGTTGCACATCGAATCTAGTGTATAATATAAATATGAACGTATATCTAGGTAGGTGGGTAGGTACCATACGACAAGACTATTCTTGGTTGGAGTGTACAGCGGCCAAAAAAGTGTTATTTTCGCAAATCGTTTATTTTCTCGATTCTATAGTATGTAACACCTAGAAAGGCTAAAAGTGTCTGGGTGTTTTTTGTCTCCGACCAACCGTTTGTCGTAAAAACGATGTCGAAGGGATCCATAGGTAAGGTTATGTTAGAACTGTGACCTTGAAATTGGTCGCGAAATTTTTTTAAGTATTTTTTCATAGTGCCTCTAAGACGACACTCTGACCCTATTCTTGCTAGAAATTAGAATGTGTGAATGTAATGTGTGAGCTCATGCTAGCAACTTACTAGGTAGGTTTGTCAACTTACTTTCAAAACGATCGATGTAGCGTTCCAAATTCCACTTCTTCAAAAGATCACGCGTAGCCATATCCATTTTTGCACTGATCAAACACGTTCACTGGCACTAATGGAATTGTTATTGCTATTAATTAAACGAGTCGTGAGTCGTGACTTGCCGGCTGTAGCGGTGAAATACAAATGGCCGACCGAAATGGCGCGGCGGCGGAATGAAGTGAGAGAGGGAGACCTCATTATATAATGCCGTTACCTTAAATTTGTAGGACATCATTCAAATGCTACTCATAAATGGGTCTCTGTAATAATAATTTAGTAGGATACACATAAAATAATATGACTATATTATTGAACTTTGATGCTTACTCTAAAAATATGAGATTATTTAATCGTATTATCATAGGATTCACATAAAATAATATGACTGTAATATTAAAAAATGATGCTTACTTTAAAAATATAAGTTTAAAGCATTATAATTTAATATAGTACATTAGGGGGAGGTCATCGTATTTTTAGAGATACTTCTTCATATTAAACTATGAAATCTATTTATATTACGGTGACTGTCATTGTGTTTTTTAATTAGAATCTTATTTATAATTATCATACTAATTTATGGGACAGTGGACCATTTTCTATTACATTGTGTTATTATTTGAAGAAGACAATGTTATTTCATAATTACAAATTTTTACGATGACAAGTATCATAATATTGCATTATTTACCCAAAAAATTCGATTCCATCTTAACACATTTCAGTTCTAGCGTAATATTTACTTATTATCAACATATTATAAGACAACGCATCTATTTTAAACCAACGTCACGATATTTTAAGATTATGCCAAAATGACATTTTTCTCAGTGTATATAATCTCGACAGAGCAATATTTAGGTACTCCACAGCATCGGGTCTGTCATCAATTGTAGGATGGAATTTATTCAAAACTGAACAAGGTATTTTGAAATCAGTCATAAGGTGACCTGACGATCTATTAAAATATTCCTGGCGAAACAATTTAAAATCTCTTTTGATTCTCCCATTTACAACCTCTACCACCCACCGGCACATTGTTACACATCTAGATTTATTAGCCTGGTGGGTGGTTAATTGTTGTTTGTTTTCCGATAATGATGACTGGCATGTGAGTTTTATAATTATATTGTTCTAACTCAGCAATCACATCTCGAAATCCTCTGTCCAAAATGAATACATCACTGGGTCTAAAAAACGAGCGCATGGGACCATTTTCAGTAGTAAACAAGGTACTCATTCGGACGTTCAGTGTTCGCACAACCAAGGAACATGCAATGACGTGAACTTGCAGAAACCCATTTGTACTTAAGTAATTATTTTTTTGGAAATGTTCGAGGTAATTGTTGTTCCTGAGGTGGTGGAACCGGCAGTGGCAGTGGAGGTGGTACAGGAATCACAGCATCTGCAATGTTATCGTCCATGTTATCAGTCACTGACGCAGAATCCACTGTGGATCTGTTAACACCACCAACGGCCTGGTTTTGTATTTCTCTCGTTGCAGCCTCCCAACAAGCACGACATACTCGGTCCAAATGCAAGACCTAAAAATAAGAAAATATTATATTTATTTTTGTTAAATTAGTTCAATCACAGTTATTCTGCCACGATTTAAACACTTACGTGATGTGCTGGTGTCCGTTCATCTTAGTATAAAGTTCCTTTGAGGACAGTCTTGACTAAACCTATAAGTTCTGCGGCTTGCAATTGACATTCATGCAAAAAATATGTTGAGGTGTCCAAGAGCAGGGGATACAAGGGATAGGGTTGATGATTTCGGTTTTGTAATAATACAAAACATTCAAGACAGGATGTCATCAGCGGATATCTGAAAAGATAACAAAAATAAATCAGAGAATTCCTAAATAAATAAAACGTACATTTATTATGTGCTCATTGCAATGGTCTAGGTTTTCTCATATCACCTTATGCCTATAATGTACGTGTGTAAACGTTAATTTATGTTATAGCGGAAATAATAAAGATTTGCAGTTGACGATGACCCCTTGATTGGCCAAACATAGGCATCCTAAGTGTTCGTATAAATCTGGTAAATGACACAATAGACACTTACCGGTGTTACCCAGGTTCTCAGAAGGATAAGCATTGGTTCATCTAATTCTTCGATTTGACGTCTACGAAGATTCGGCGCCAAACGTAGGGAGCAATTGATACACCAGCGAGAGAGAGGGTGGTTTACCCGACCTCTACTAGGTGTAGACATTTTTCAGGAGTAAAACGAGTCCAAGGCTCACTTAAAAACTAAAACAGAGTCATTTCCTCACTTATCACTAAAACAGGAGTCCAATATCTCAAAACAAATCCACTGCAGGAACGTAAACGCTCAACTCAACAGCTTCAAATTGTAACGAACTGAAGTAAATACGGGAATAAATTCAACTCGACGCAAAACGGACGGCACGAAACAATTTGATTGATGCATTGATTTGACACTTGACAGATAGATCTGTTTAAGTGTGACCATATTAAATATTTTGGTAATCGATTTAGCAAATCGATGTGTTGTAAAAAATATTATTTACATAATTAAAAAGATAATTATAAACGCTATTTAGGTATGTATGGGAGGTATTAACCTGAGTACTAACCACAATAATGTATGTGGTACTAACTTTTTTTTGAAAGAAACTAATCAGTTATGAAGGTAACGGAATATTTCTGACGGTAGAAATACCATGAAACACATAATATTTACGTGGGATTATGGGCGGAAACAGACGCTCCGGTTGCTCTTCCGATTGTCTGATCAGACATTCGGAAGCGTAGCTGACATACATTTTGCTTTATACAGCACAGACCCTCCGTTCCGATAGTCGGATCTGATCATAGAGAATATAGATCTTGTCTTTGGTCTTCCGACCGCTTCAGACTCTTTTGGCTGGAAACAGACGCTCTGGTTTCTCTTCAGAAGGCAAAACCGGAGCGTGTAGGCAGTTAATCAGATTCGATGTTCCGATCAGACAATCGGAAGGGCAACCGGAGCGTCTGTTTCCGCCTTAGTTCTTCGCTATCGGACAGAGGACCTTCACATCATTTCAGGATCGTACTTTAGCTACAAGCACCGCAGAGGTAAGACCGGCAGAATCTCCTAGTTATAATATTATACGTTTGTGGGTAGAATATACACTCCTTCAAAATATAATTCCTTCGTGTTTTTTATTTTAGTTTATTAACTACTTTTATTTTCTTTATTTGAGCCCACCCGTCGTCTACTTCGCGCCAAATCAGTTACATGAGAGTGTTAGCTAGATTATGACGAAAGAAAAGCTATTGTAGCCTATCTCCGGTCATTTTAGTCGACGGATTAGTAAAATATCGATATTTTCAATCGATTACAATTATTCAATTGACATAGTCCGCGTCTGGCAACATTCACGTCAAGTTTTAATGGCGGAACTGATCTAAATTCAATAAAATATATATTAATATTGTTTTCCAATGGTAGGGTAAAAGAAATGTTGAAAAATAAAACTTGAACATGTAAAAATACGACTTAATTTTTGAGAAGTAAATAGTCTTGACACGTCACCAAAACTAAGGGGCCCATTGGCGGTCATTCTCCTTTCAACTGTATCGGTCCATTAGATTCGGAGCAAACTGGCTGTGACAGACGGACAGACAGATACACGAGCTATACTATAAGCGTTCCGTTTTTTATTCGGACGTGCGGAACCCTAAAATAATAACCTTATATTTTTTGCTTTCCACAGAATCAGTAAAACTTACAAGGAGTTTAACAGAGAAACGTAAAAACTACGTGAGAAGAGTTTCAACGAGAGTCGCGTACTTAGACCCGAAGAACATCAAACGGTTCAGACATCAGACCTCCGTCTGTTCCTTCAAGTCTGAAGTCATCGACAACCCTTACTCTACCTTTAGGTAAGTCATCATCTACTTACCTAGCCTTGTCCCAAATATATGGTCGGCTTCCAGTCTAATCGGTTACCTATATGACCTCCTCAACCCAATTTTCAACTTACATCATAGTATCGCTGCCTCTCGCGTTTTCACCCGCACGACGATTCGCACAGGAACTGTAATTTTTTTCTGACATAGAAAGTATCTTATGTCGCTCATACTTTAAAAAGAAAATTGTAATTTGATCTGCATCTCCAGCACGCACCTCTGACTTTTCCGATTCATGTGCGTATTGTATAGTTATCACTTGCTTCAAAAACGGTGAAGGAAAACATCGTGAGGAAACCGGCATGCCTGAGGGATATTTCTCGACGGCGGCATCTGAAGCCAAGTCGGAGGCCCATAGGCGGCTTTAAAACTCTGACACCAGGTTATTCACTAACCACACGAAGAAGAAGAAGCGTCTCCAGAGATTACTTTTTTCAAATATCTGACCTCTTTGTAATTGTAACTACATACTACTACTTTGTAGGTAGTAGTATATTTTATTTTAAATATAACCGCAAATGTCTACACGCGGTTTGTCTACCAAGAAAGAAGGAAAGAAAGAAAAAGTATTTATTGGGACAAGCTCAGGAGATCTCAATTACACTAAACACACTCATTAAAAATTAAACAATAAAAATTATAACAAAATAAAATTTAAAAAGCCAAGCGGCCGTATTTTATTATTTCAAGGTCACTACCGAAATATAATACTGTTACTTTATGTGTTACTTACTGTGCATTCAGGAATACAAGCGTCATATTTTGCTTTTTTTTGACACTCACAAACGTAAATAGATACATTTTGTTTCTTTAATTCCAGGTCCTGGAAAAGTTTCAGAACTTCACAAGGCAACATTGCGAAGATGGATACCGATTCCAAGTTCAACCTCACCGATTCTCACGGCAACGTCCTGTCAATGAAAGACGTACTCGACGCCAGTTCCGATAGCTTCGATAATATGAGCATTGATGAAAAAGCTGGTTGTATTGACTTGCCCTTTGAGCCTAGGGAACGAGGGCTGTTCAATTTGTGTCTGCTGGTTGGCTTGAATCACATGACCGGGCAGGCGTATGTGAAGAGTGTGTTTCCTAGCCAGGTGAGTTTTATGAAGTTATTTTAGCTTACGTTTTTCTTGATTATTAGCTCCTCCCCGCGACTTCATCCGCGTGGAAGTCGACTAAAACATATCCTTTGACTTGCCTATGGCACTGGGCAATGGAGTAGATTTCTGTAAGTGAAAGAATTTTTGTAATCTGACACGACACGTGTTTCACCTCTCAACGAGGCATCCTCACGATGACGATTGACTTGTCGCGAACCCGAACACGGCGTGTTGCCACGCTGAGCGCCGGACGCAGACCCCTGCGTCCTGTCGTTCCGATTTCTGACAGGGTTTTTTTTTACTCTTTAGGAATAGAAGCGGAATAGGTTACCTGCTAAATATCTACATTTATTGTATTTTTTAAACAATGTTAAAACTTTAAATATTAATTAAGATTTGGTTTCTGTGTAACGTATCAGTTTTTAAAACATGTCGAGTTTTTTTTTTTTTTGAAGTTTAATCTTATCTTACTTGGCTGGTGGTTTTTATTTAGTTGTAATCAATCTAAGCAGCGTACGGCACCTTCCACAGCACGTTTAACTCTCAAAATCACCTTATTTCTTGAAAAATGCCATCAATGAAAGGCCGTGTAAGGGATTATTCACGGCACAAAATTTGATAAATAAGATTTAATTGATAACTATAATTTGTGGGTGATTTCTTTCCAAAGAAGCAGTGATGATTTGTCATTGCGTGGTGTATCCGATTTAATACTTATTCATAATGAGACCGAGGTCGAGGTGACCCATGCATATGGGTCACCTCGTATTATACGTTTCTGATCAAAATTCTTCTGAACTTCTTCACAACGACCATATTGTCCACAATATTTATTTAAAAATACCCCTTAATCATTCCAGGTGACAGTCCCACCCCACATAGAGAACCTAGTCTTCCCAGAGACAATGAGTTCTTCTCCGCGCAGTGAGTGGTCGGTGGACGCGCGCAGTCTTCAGTGTTACTCGCTAGTACTTACTGACGAACGAGGAGAGAGGGCTTACGGGTGAGTAACTGAGGAATGTTGTTGTAATACCAGCCTTAAACTGTCCCACTGTAGTAGACCAAAGGCCAAGAGGCTTCCTCCATTCTGTAGATAAAGAAAATAAAGTTAACTAGCTTTCATCCGTGTGGAGGTCGAAAATTATCCCACGGGATCAGATTACCGAGATTCAAAGTATCTTATGTCCTTACCCAGGTCATGGTCTACCTGTGTGCTCTAAATTTCATCCGAATTCGTTTCCCCGTAAATCAGTGATAAGGTAACAGACAGACAGCATTACTTTCGCATTTATAATATTAGTATAGATTGCGCTGACACTATTTAAATTAATGACAACACAAATTATACGGCCAACCAACTATTTTCATTCGTTAAAGTAATGCTGTGTTTAGCATAAACTTACACCTAGAATGGATCCCTGCGAAATGCCTTCCTTTTTAGTCGCACGCTGACAAGCACAGAACTTTAAGGAGAATTTAATCGTCTACATTTCAAAGTGTAAACTTGAAAAGTCAGACGGTAACTACCTACTTTCACTACCATGCCAATTAATATTGAAATTGACATGGTGAACTTAGTCGAACGCCTTTGACAACTCATAAAATATGCTGAAATATCAGATCATATTTTACTCTACTGCTGGACAAAACCTTCCACATTTAACTCACTGCGTGTTACCGAATTCAAACCATTAAATCCACCATATTTCTTCCTTTACAGTTATTGCCGACGAGTGCTTCCTGAGGGCGCTACTACATGTCTTCCACTTTGCTATTGTTTAATAGGACGATACAGAGCTCCTGGATTTTATTATAAGGTATGTAAGACATTAAACTAATCAATAAAGGTACTATTTTGGCGTTGCAATTTCTGGCACAATAACAACATACCTATGACTATGTATTGATTTCATTCGGCGCGAGATAATGCGACGGCAGAATTTTAAACCGCTGCGCATGTTAGCCTGACTGGGCTCTGAAAGGTTTTCCAAGTTTCGGAATCTGTTTTCAAATGTAATGTTAGCTGTTGTGATTGATGGATTGTCGGATTTTTTATACTGATTTAACTATAACCAATGATTAAGTTAACAGCAGTTTAATTTGGATAAGCTTTTAGAAATAAAAATTAAAATGTAGGCTATAGATATAGATAGGCTGGGGAATGATGCGTTAAGACAACGGTGTGAGTTAAAAGAAGATGAAGTGACAAAAATTGAAAAGGGTATGCTGAGATGGTTTGTTCATGTTGAGACGATGAATGAAAGGCGACTAACAAAATGTATTTACAAGGCAGATGTGATTGGAAACGCCGGAAGGGAATGCCCTAGGAGGACATATACTGACCTTATTGGTGATGTTCTTCAGAAAGGACAGGTGCGTAGTACTCGCAACCGGCGTGCGTGTATGACCAGATGTATGCACGTAAACGAGGCAAAAGGAGTATGCCACCTGCTACGATCCTTAGATCGTTGCAGGTGGCGTTCTGTAGTTTCTGCCTACCCCCATGGGAAGAAGGCGTGAGTTTATGTATGTATGTAATGTAGGCGTAGCGGAGTTTCAAAAGAGTTTGGCAAAAATATATTTAAAAAAACCGGCCAAGTGCGAGTCAGACACGAAGGGTTCCGTATCACCGTACACTATTTAATTATTAATACCATTTTTTTTAAAATACTTTATTAAAATAAAACATGTTTCTAGTATGGGGACCCCCTCTTTAATATTTTTAACTGAATATTATTTTTATTATTTGTTGTTATAGCGGCAATAGAAATACCACAATCTGTGAAAATGTCAACTTTCTGACTATTACGGTTCATGAGATACAGCAGCCCGCTGACAGACAGACGGACGGACAGCAGAGGCTTGGTAGTAGGGTTCCGTTTGGCACTCTTCAGGTACGGTACGCTAAAAAGACATCTAACTGTGGCGCTTATTACCTACCATCAGATGGACCATCGTCGACCTCTTGGCAATTTTTAACAAGTGCGTGTCGGACTCGCGCACGTAGAGCTCCGTACCATTATCTATAAAAACGGCAAAAAAATCATGTCTGTTGTATGGGAGCCCTCTTAAATATTAATTTTATTCTGTTTTTAGTATTTGTTGGTATTGCGCCAACAGAAATACATCATCTGTGTCAACTGTCTATCACGGTTCATGAGATACAGCCTGGTGACAGACGCACAGTGGAGTCTTAGTAATAGGGTCCCGTTTCACCCTTTGGGTACGGAACCCTAATAATATAGGAAATGTTGAAAATCTATAATTGCTAACGTAAAGGAATTCCAATAAATAACATGTTATCGACATTTAGAACCCACCTTTCGATAGCAAAAGTCAATTTATAATTTAATTGTCGATCATTATTCATCCACTAATTGTCATTAACGGAACAATAATTAGCCTTATCAACTATAATTTAGTCTTATTTTGCTGCTATAAATACAAACACTAGCTGCGCTTCGCGGCTTCACTCTGCATAAGTCTTGATCCCGTGGGAATATCAAACTCAAACTCAAAACATTTATTTCATTTAAACCATTTACAGGCACTTTTGAATTGTCAAGGGGTCGGTCAGTCAGAAATATGAAGCTAGTTGTCCATTCCAAAGCGTAGGTTCCTATGGAGAAGAACGGGCAAAAAAACTCCACAGACATTCAAATTATACACTGACACTTAAATCATAATATTCTTAAAAAATATTGGTTACATCATTCATGTTGAAATTATACATGTGAGAAAAATTTAGAAAGACGTGCACGTAAAAAGCTTCCGTAATCAAAATATAAAAACAATAAAAAAATTACAATAAATTAAAATAAGCCGTGTTAGACAAGAGATGACCAGTCCCAACTGACGCCGTCCGTTCACGAACATGACGCACGGATCAGCAACGTTTAGCTCAACCATTTTGAAGGGAACTTAACGATCCAACACACACGCCACCACCAGCGAGACATTTGAGACTCAGCCGCCAGGGCACATCAAGTCAATGAAAGACGTACCCAGTAAATGGTAGCTTTAGAAGGTCATGGTCACAGTGCTCACACATGTGCTATGCAATTAATTATACAATCGTGATAAAAAGTCCTATCATCCTATGTCCTAATCCAGGTCATGGTCTACCCGTGTGCCAAATTTCATCCAAATCCGTTCAGCCGTTTTAGCGTGAAAGCGTAACAAACAAACAAACTCACTTTTGCATTTATAATATTAGTTTTGTATTATTCCTAGGCCCACTTGCGCGTTAACAGCTAACTCGGGCTTAATTCAATAATTTTCTGTGGATTAACCCTGAGTTAGCTGTTAACGCAGAGTTATTGAGGTAACCCATGAACGCGCGAATGATAGTGATTTTAATAAACTAAATATTCATTCACATTCCAGCCTTTTTGCAATTATGTAAGATGCGGTTAAAGTATTTTACATGGATAGATCAATATTGGCGCAGTTGTTTATGAGAAAGTTGCGGTCAATCGTGGACCTACAAACATATGGTTCAAATAAGAATCTCTAATCTCTCCGGTTTAAATCTTGTACCTCCCTTTTTGAGTTGGTTAAAGCCCCGCTACCACATTACTGATTGGCTAGTATTTTTACCGCAGCATGAGCCCTTCACCCTTTGAGAGCAGTGTTGAGTTGATTTAAAAAAAAAAAGTGGAAACCGGCATGTCCTAAAACCAAAACTTCGAAAACATGCTACGTTCACCAACCCGCACTTTGCCCACGTGGTGGATTACGGCCCACTCCCTCTCGCAGAGATGAGGCCGCAGTCCCAGCAGTGGGACTATTATAGGCTGATTATTCTTATGCGTTATGCTAATAACGACATATATCACCGCTTCATCATTTCAACATTCAAAAGTGATTTTATTCAAACTAGGCTGAGAATCAGTACTTTTCGAACGTCAAAGTTACATAAGACAGTCCCCGGCACGCCTGCCCTTCACCACTTCCTAGCGCTTTAGCTGGGAAGAAGAAGTGGCGCAACAAACTCCCCCCCAGCAGCACAGCTGACTGTTCAGTTAGAAAAAAAATATGAGTCTATACAGGCTGAATTTTTTGTCACCGCCCAAATTTTTTCTAGGCATTAGGTATGATTCACTAACTCCATTTAAAAAAAAAAAAACCCGTAAAGTTTTCATATTAAATCATTTTCTCGAAAGAATTATTTGCTCTGCGTGGTATATAATAACTTTGTGATGTGATATCTCAATATTTTTGTATTGAATCCCTACAGGCGTGTCGAGACCCGTTTCGGGCTTTTAAGAAAAAACACGTATTCAATGATTTTTGCCAAAGATTAATATATCTAAATTTGGATGGTGACAAAAAATTCAGCCCGTATAATAGTATGCAAAATAATTTACATTACACAAAACATAAAAACACAAACACAAATTAAATTATAAATTAATAGCCATATGGCAGCCAGCACACGCCAATATACTATTTATATTTACAGGTTCTAGAAGAAATCGAATCTCACCACGGGAGCTCCGACGTAGAAATACACTCATTACTCCAACAACTCTTCGAAACTGACTTCCCGAACCCAGGCGAAGAAATCACCATCCATTACTCGAAAAACCAACATCACGACTACGATATACCCAGTAATCATTACGATATACCCAATAATGATTACGAAAAACCGAGTGATTACTGTGTACCTAGCGGTAATTACGAGATTTCGCCGAAGAGCAAAACGTTGCCTGTTTTGCGGAGGGATGTGTCGGTCAATGATAGTGGGATACCTGATTATTATGACTTGGAAAATAATAATAATGGACTCAAGAACATTACTGTTAATTTTGATATGCCTAGGTGAGTTGTTTTCAATGTTTTTTTTGTGTCGTTTATGCTATGAAATATGAATCTATTTGTAACCTTTAGGCCTGTTTCATCTCTACTTCTTGTGCAAAATTGTATTCAAAGTGTGTTCCTGTTTTTTATTTATTTGTTACATAATGCCTATTTATAAATTGTGAAATAGGCCCCGACTTTTTGAACAATTCTTAATGTTTTTTTTAGAGCAAGTTTAAATTGTTTTAAGAAATTCAAGACATATTTTTGTTTAGTGTCACAGGTCAAATAATAATTATAATAACTCCTGGACACGGCATGCATAGTGAGGAGGTTCCTCTCTCTAGATCCCTGACCACTAGCAGCTTGGACCTTGGGCTTCTAGCTACTATGTATTTATAAAAAAAAAAAAAAAATGTAAACAATACCTATGTATTGAAAATAAATAAACGATAAGAATAAGCTTCTATATAGAAGCACATAGTATTGATCACCACGCTTGCTAACTGATTAAATCCAGATTTCCTCACGATTATTTCTAACACAGTCAGTCAATTGAGTCAAAGATTAACTTCACAATAGAAAGTGTTACAGTACCCGGCCGTAAATATGGCTTCTTGTTTTAGAACAAGTTCGGTATAGCGCCTTCTGTCCCTCTTACCTGTGTGACAGTCTCTTTCTAAAGACCGATGTTTTATTTACACCTGTTGTTTTTCATAATTTGACTCCACAAACCTTATTTAACGGGCCCGGCGGAGCATGCGTAGTTCATACAAACGTAATACCAAAATAATTTGTAAATCAAACATATTCTTATGGTAGTGTGTATTTATTCCGATTGGATTACAGAATATATAGGCTCCCAAATATATATTTTGAATGAACACTGATTTAAAGACGAGTTATGGGAAAATAAGTTTTCTATAGAAATTTTAAATTCCTCATATCTCGCGTTTTATCTGTGTCCATTCAAAATATATATTTGGGAGCATAGATATTCTGTAATTCAATCGGAATAAATACACACTACCTTAAGAATATGTTTGATTTACAAATTATTTTGGTATTACGTTTGTATGAACTACGCATGCT
The DNA here is from genome assembly GCA_963853775.1 of Xanthia togata. NCBI lineage: Eukaryota > Metazoa > Arthropoda > Insecta > Lepidoptera > Noctuidae > Xanthia > Xanthia togata. The sequence goes on along the minus strand of OY970817.1, from coordinate 2,183,241 downwards.
CCGCAGGCCCCTTACCTGGAACCGCCTTAGGATAAAAATTGTTCGTGTAATCAATTATATCATGTTATATTATTTATCATTTTCCAGGTTCAAAATCATAAAACGTCCCATCGAACCTCGAGTCGACGAAGACAACCTCTCAGTGTTGTTGGACTTACTTGGCGCCGGACTGGTGATCAAGGTGTTCGGCTCTTTGTTACTGGAGAGAAAAGTTATTATCATCGGTGATCAGCTGAAGTAAGTGTAATTTGTGTATGCCACCAATATATCCGAGTTACTAGACTTACTTGGACTTTCTAGACTGCCTTGTTGGTCTAGTGGTCGCAAGCGCTACTGCTGAGCATGAGGTCTTAAAGTGTTATTGGGTTTTTCTATCTGGAATTTCTCAGTAGCAGCCCGGAGTATGGATTTGTGCCCGGTTAATGGCGATAGGCTCGCCCCCTATTACATGGGACTTAAACATAACTGGCGAAATGTGGGTGTACCTACTACAGGTACATCTCTGCCCAACCCTTCGGGGAACCAAGGCGTGATGTTATGTTGTTAGACTTACTTGGCGCCGGACTGGTGATCAAGGTGTTCAGCTCCCTGTTACTGGAGAGAAAAGTTATTATCATCGGTGATCAGCTGAAGTAATTAGTGTAATTTGTGTATGTCACCAATATATCCGAGTTACTAAACTTACTTGGCGCCGGACTGGTGATCAAGGTGTTCTTTCAGCTCTCTGTTACTGGAGAGAAAAGTAATTATCATCGGTGATCAGCTGAAGTAAGTGTAATTTGTGTATGCCACCAATATATCCGAGTTACTAGACTTACTTGGACTTTCTAGACTGCCTTGTTGGTCTAGTGGTCGCAAGCGCTACTACTGAGCATGAGGTCTTGGGTTCGATTCCCGGGTCAGGTAAAGTGTTATTGGGTTTTTCTATCTGGAATTTCTCAGTAGCAGCCCGGAGTATGGATTTGTGCCCGGTTAATGGCGATAGGCTCGCCCCCTATTACATGGGACTTAAACATAACTGGCGAAATGTGGGTGTACCTACTACAGGTACATCTCTGCCCAACCCTTCGGGGAACCAAGGCGTGATGTTATGTTGTGTTAGACTTACTTGGCGCCGGACTGGTGATCAAGGTGTTCAGCCTGTTACTGGAGAGAAAAGTTATTATCATCGGTGATCAGCTGAAGTAATTAGTGTAATTTGTGTATGTCACTAATATATCCGAGTTACTAAACTTACTTGGCGCCGGACTGGTGATCAAGGTGTTCTTTCAGCTCTCTGTTACTGGAGAGAAAAGTAATTATCATCGGTGATCAGCTGAAGTAAGTGTCATTTGTGTATCTCACCAATATATCCGAGTTACTTGACTTACTTGGCGCCGGACTGGTGATCAAGGTGTTCAGCTCTAAGTAATTATCATCGGTGATCAGCTGAAGTAAGTGTCATTTGTGTATCTCACCAATATATCCGAGTTACTTGACTTACTTGGCGCCGGACTGGTGATCAAAGTGTTCAGCTCTAAGTTATTATCATCGGTGATCAGCTGATGTAAGTGTCATTTGTGTGACACATAGGTAGACCATGACATGACCTGGATTAGGACATAGAATACTTTTTAGCCCGATATTCCCACGGGATCAAAACTTATGCGGTTGAAACCGCGGGGCGCAGCTAATAGGCTATCAACAACAAACATAACATCACTTGTTTCTCCGAAGGGTTAGGCAGAGGTGTACCTATAGTACACCCACATTTCGCCAGTTATGTTTAAGTCCCATGTAATAGGGGGCGAGCCTGTTGCCATCAACCGGGCACAAATCCAGACTCCGGACTGCTACTAAGTTTTTTTTTTTTTAATGTAGACTTTTTACACTAGAAATTTCTCCTGTATTGTGGGTGCGTTTACAAAGATTTAAACTCACATGCACAAACAGCCAGACCCGGAACAACTACTTGTAGGTCAAACAAACATTTGTTCCGTGCGGGAATCGAACCCGCGACAAGCAGCGCAGCAGTCAATCGCTTAACTACTGCGCCAACCGTGCCGTCTAAATTCTAGAAAGAAAAACCCCATGACACTGCCCGACCTGGGAATCGGACCCAGGACCTCATGTTCAGCAGTAGCGCTTGCGAACATTTATAAATATATCACGCGGGAGAAGCCTCTGACGGTAGCAATTAATTTATAATTTTTATTTTATTTTTTCAGGTCCGTCTCATCTTGTGTAGAAGCCCTCCAAAGTTCCCTGTACCCGTTCGTGTGGCAGCAGCCCCTGATATCGTCCATACCGGCGGAGATCCGGCGCGAGGTGCTGGAGGCTCCCCTGCCGATACTAGCGGGCATGCTGCATACTCCGCACGACGGAGATATCACGGGCGTTGTTTTTGAAGAGGTGAGCTATTATTTAATTATTATAGTATTCCCAAAGAGGGGGGCAGCGTTGACGAATGAGCGGCGGGATGCCGTGAGCGTTGACGAATGAGTATAGTATACCCACATTTCGCCAATACATCCCTATTGGAGAAAAAGAAAAGAGTTTCACTAGAAAAATCTCCGTACTTTTGTCTGGATTTGTGCCCGATTACTGGCAATAAATTTGCAGCGGCATCTCACATGTGAACTACACATCAGCAATTGACGTCAGACTAAAATCCTGCATCGCGCAATTAGAGTATACCGCTCGAGCGACATATACTACTTTCCGACTTCAACCGTTGAGCAGTTGCCTGCCAGACACAACACCTGTCTGGTCGGAGGATCCTTCCTTTTCTGTAGAGGATGAGTGAACTTTACACCCTATTTTTCATACCTCTAAAGACTCACCTACCTTACACGAAGCTTATAAATTCAATAGGAATTCTATTTAGTCCGTCAGTCAGATAATAAAAAACTATTAGACTCGTATTTTTTGCTTTATCATATTAATAAAAAATTAGTTAGATAAAACGCATTAAAGTCGGAGAGTGGGGGTCGCTACGTCACAAGTAAGTATAAAATCTACATACTCGTGACGTCATGGCACATTTTAACTCAATGTATCGCCGTAATGTTTTGATGACGTAATAAAAGATAAAATACGTGTACGTAATTTTTTCATAATCCACATGACGGACAAAAAACATTTTTTTTGTCATCATCCCTATTGATGAAAACACTGTTCATATGTTACATGTATAGCACAGTATTGTTAATGTTATTCGTTCACTATTTATACAGTACACTAACTCAAATGGTTAGTTCTCTTACGCCTACGTACTATGTCCGGGTTGTCTAGTAGCTGGATTGCCTCGACATTCACATATCGGTTCCAATCATATTTAGTGTTGGATCGTTAAGTTTCCTTCAAAATGGTTAAGCTAAACGGTGCTGATCCATGCGTCATGTTCGTGAACGGGCGCCGTCAGTAGAGACTGGTCATCTCTTATCTGCCGCGGCTTATTTTAGTTTTTGAATTGTTTTTATATTTTCATTACGGACGCTTTTTACGTGCACGTCTTTCTACATTGTTCTTACATGTATAATTTCAACATGAATGATGTAACCAATATTTTGTAAGAATATTATGATTTAAAAGAGTGTCCGTGGAGTTTCTTGACCGTTCTTCTCCATAGGAACCTACGCATTGGAATGGGCAACTAGCTTCATATTTTTGACTGACTGACCCCTTGACAATTCAAAAGTACCTGTAAATGGTTTAATTGAAATAAATGCTTTGACTTTGAGTTTGATTTGAAAACAATCTATATGCATTTGGTCATTTGCTTCAAAAACGGTGAAGGAAAACATGGTGAGGAAACCGGCATGCCTGAGAGATATTTCTCGACGGCATGTGAAGCCAAGTCAGAGGCCCATGATGGGCGGCATAAAACTCTGACATCAGGTTCAGTCACTAACCACACGAAAAAATCCAGATTTAAAACATCAATTAAGTCATATTATTTTCTCTCATCCACAGGGCATGCTAATAGACTTAGCCCACCCATCAAAAGTACTCTTCTACCAAGGGGACGAATCAACAATCCTGCCTACCCCCTGCTACAAAACCCTAAAGACTGCCTTACAAATGGAGACAAGCAAGAACAAGGATCGTTCAGAAGATACCAAGACAAGGAATGTGATGATTTCAGAAGCTTTCCTAAGGTTTTTCGTCGATATTCTGGGTGACTTCTGGAGATTCTTCTCTGTGGGTGAAGTTAAGGATGGCTGTTTGGGGAGAGATGGCGTTGTTTTTGATGTGAGTATGAGATTTTTGATATATTTTTATTCTAGGGTGTTAACTCTAGGGTGTTATTGAGATCATGTCAAAGAATCAACTCAGCATATTATGATTATTTTTTTTCATTCAAAAGAACTCGACAAAATTGCGATTATTTTGTATTGTCTTTATTTGTTGTGTTTTTGTCAATTAAATGTTTTTTAACAAATAATAGTGTAACAACATTTAATTCAGACTAAAATAATTCATTAAAAAAATATGACAACGTCGCATTTTCTTAGCTTTAAACATGAATGATTGGTTTGAATGAAAATGACATACTTGTTGTTAACGCCTAGCGTGTGTGCGCACAGACGTCTCACGCACACACGCACACGACGTAGACTCGACAGCCGTTCGCGACCCCGCCGCGCGCGCCACTCGCCCAAAGACCGTCAGAGTCAACATACGCTCAATTATTTTATTTTTTAAACGTTAATAAACGTGTTCTAAAGTCAATCTGTCTCGCATCATTCTTCCACCCTGACCAAATATCCACAAAAAGCAAAGTACCGGCGTTCACAATTTGATCCGGCTCGAAGGACCAAATTGTGAACTACGTACGTACTTTGCTTTTTTGCGTATGTTGACTCTGACGGTCTTTGGGCGAGTGGCGCGCGCGGCGGGGTCGCGAACGGCTGTCGACTCTACGTCGTGTGCGTGTGTGCGTGAGACGTCTGTGCGCACACACGCTAGGCGTTAACACTTGTACTTATAAATGAAACGTGATCGAGAATCGAGTCTAGTGTTGACTTAATAATACCCTTGAGTTATGGGATATCAAAAGGATTACCTTGCATAAGCGAATCTCAAATAATTCACATTTTTTCTTGCCTAAAAATATTAATAAACACTCTTTTGTGAACTTCAAATAAATAATGGCTAATTGCAAACAACTTGGATGCAGGTTGGTCACAGTTCTAACCTAACCTAACCCGTCTGGTTGGGGTACCCTCGTTTAGTTATATCACCTGTAAGAAAAGCCTAGAAAGTTCTCAGATAGCTCATTGCCTAGAAGGCTCATTTATTTAAAAAGTGTGCATCATTGCAAGCCCAAAAAGATATTAGAGGTTCAATAATTTAAGAAACTGTACTATCGAAGAACTCCATATCTAAGCAGTTTGAAAACAAAACCCCGTGAACACGATGACCACATCTGTTACCGCCCCGGTTCTATAGCGGCCGAGCGCTGCAAGCAGAAATAGTCCTTACGGTGTATAGATAAGAACTTCTTCGGTGGTACATCATTATGGTAGCCATACACGTTACGATATACTTGCGCAAGGCTATAAAACTTGCGCAAGAATAAAGTATCATGTGTTAGAAGATTTTTGCGCTAATTCCTACACTTGTTTGATTTTGGTGCAAGTCTAAACTTGCGCAAGTATGTATATCGTAACATCTATGGCTACATTAGAAAGTGAATAAGGTTAAATATTTCCAACTAGCTGCGCCCCGCGGTTGCACCCACATAAGTCTCGATCCCTTGAGAATATCGGGATAAAAACTATTCTATGTTCTAATCCAGGTCCTGTTCTACGTATGTGCCAAATTTGATCCTAATAGATCGTCATAGTTTTACCGTGAAAACGTAAAAAACAAACTTACTTTTGCATCCTAACTAATATTATAAATGCGAAAGTTAGTTTGTTACGTTTTCACGCTAAAACGGCTCAACAGATATCAAAGTCAAAGTCAAATAATTTATTTCAATTAGGCACATAAAAGGCACTTTTGAACGTCAAAATTTACAACAAAAACAAAGATTCTAGTCGCCCCTTCAAAATTCAAAAGTCATTTATTCAAACTAGGCTGAGAATCAGCACTTTTCGAACGTCAAAATTACATAATACAGTCCCAAAAAACGCCCACCTTTCACCACTTCCTAGTGCTGGAGCTGGGGAGGAGAAGTGGCGCAACAAACTCTCCAACAGCACAGCTGTCTGTTCAGTTAGAAAAAAAAAAGATTCTATATAGTATATCTAGTATGCAAAATTATTTACAGTACGCAACACTAAACATAATTTAAATTCCAAAAGGTAGTTTTCGCATGGAGAAGAATAGGCAAGAAACTCCACCGTTACTCTTTTAAAATGTTTTCACAATAATCATATGTGATTTGGTACATGGGTAGACCATGACCTTGTTTAATACATAGGTATTTTTTATCCTGATATTCCCACGGATCGAAACTTATGCGGGTGAAACTATAGGGCGCAGTTAGTTTATAATATTAGTAAGTATTACTAACATTCAAATTTCTCTTTACAGAAAGAATCCTTCATAAAAGCCGCTACATCAAAACAGAACCAGTACTTCTTAGAATGGTTCACAGAGACAGCCATGTTCACCCATTTCATACAGAACATGGCAGCCAGCTATCACCACCATGTATCACCAGAAACACCACTCCCACCACCAGACCTAGTCGACACACCACTCCCAAATTTCTATGAACTCTTCGACGAGAGAGTCCGAAGCAGAACTAAGACTGGTAACAAGAATATGGATAGCAGTAGTAAGAGTAATTATAAAAATGCTGTTAATAAGAAAGTTAGGTTTCTGAAGAGTAAGTTAAGAGAATTAGTTGCGTAGATTTGAAATTAATTATTGATTTGGTTCGATGCCCAGGTCGGGCAAAGTGTTATTGGGCTTTTCCGTCTGGAATTTCTCAGTAGCAGCCCGGAGTCTGGAATTTGTGCCCGGTTGATGGCAATAGGCTCGCCTCCTATTACATGGGACTTAAACATAACTGGCGAATTGTGGTTGTACTATAGGTACACCTCTGCCCAACCCTTCGGGGAAACAAGGCGTGATGTTATGTTATTCATTTGGAACTTGTAATGTTGACGCGTCGAGTTGATGGGCACTTACGCAGAGTTGGCGTAAATATAAACGTCGAGTAAATGTTATGTCTAACGACGTTAACGCTACGTCGAGTAGAAGCACAGATGATTCACTCCGCATTTTTTATATTAAGCTAAAAGTACGCGGTGGGCCGGTCTTGTCGGGCCAATTCAGTGAGCGTAATGTAATCAGAAGATATGAGTTACGCGATACATAGAGAGGTAACTTCTAGGTGGATATAACTGTAGGTAATTAACGCTGTGCTACCTGAATTGCACTTTATTGTGTCGTAGCAGAGTCGCTTTTTATTTAAACGAATTTGCGGAGTGAACCATCTGTATTATGTGGTAGAAGTAAATGTGACGTGAGATTGACGTAAATGTAAAGTCAAGATGGCGGATATGTAAAATGGCGGTTGAATAGTTTTGAGAAACGCAACTATCTAATTAGGCAACACATCTTCGTAAACGATTACGACTAATCTGTTTAATTTTGACAGTTCAACAACATTCATTGCGTTGTTGAGCGGATTTTTTTTCTCGAACGTATGAAGCAATGGATTTGCAATCTGTTTCAGAACGATTCAGATTCCGATTGATTAAGTTACAGGGCTACTATCAAAGATGATTAGTATTCTTGATGTAAGGATAATTTTATGGAAAATCTTTACAGTTTCAAACCATTACGCATGTTTATGTCCTTTTCATGTAATGTGGTCACTGCGGAACCTCCTTAAAATAAAGGTTTACTTTGTCAAATAATACTGAAATGGTTACAGTCTCGTTCAAAAACTGACGAACGATAATCTTTTAAAGTCAGTTTCTTTAGACGGTGCAAACCTGTGAATATGCCTTTATGACTCTAATACAAACCTATGTGATGTATTTGTAAATACAAGTTGGTGCGTTATAAGCCCCAGAATTGGGGTGTGGTAAATCTTTGGTCGAGGGGGTGTATTTGGAACCCAGTGTTGGGTGCATTTGAACCCTATTGCAGATGTTTTGTACCCCTAGGGTGTTTTGAAAACCCTAGTAATTGTGGTGAGAATATTTTACAAGACCACATCAATTATAAGTGCCTTTTATTATTCCAGTAATAATTCGATAACTTCCAAAATACTTTAAATAAAAAAAATATATAAAACAGCTTTTTTTCTGAAAGTAGCCAACGTCGCAAATAGATTCAAAATTCAAGATGTCAGATATTTCACTGTTTTGATTAATTTGGCAATATTACTGTATGGAAATATGAAATGTGGCTATCTCGTATGGCGAATTAGAATATTAATAATGAATTGCAATTATAACACTGGATTTGATGTTGTAACCGTTTTAGGCGTGAAAAAGACATTTGGAAAGTTTTCAAAATCGTTTTTTACATCTAAAACTAAACATTCATTAGTTAGCCACATTTCATATTTCCATACAGTAATATTGCCAAATTAATCAAAACAGGGAAATATTTGACAGCTATTTGCGACGTTGCCAGGTTTTAGGATAAACGCTGTTAAGACAAAATGCCTGAAGTGATATTTAAAACACTTTTTAATATTAATTATTTAATGAAGAATCCGGTGTTTAGATTTAGCTCACTGACCCTGATAAGAGTTTAGCCATATTATGTCGTGTGCTTATAAAAATACGGTTCATAATAGATTGTGGGCGTATAGTACGCTCCGAAACTGCAGTCATTAAATTAAATAAAATTTCAACCGCTTCTGTCGTCTAGTGGTATATCAGCTGACTAACACCCAGAGGTTGAATCCCAGTGGGGGCAAAATTTTCTGATCGGTTTAATTGGTGGTAGGGCTTGTTCAAGTCCGCCTGGCTAGCTACCACCATCTTATCTAAGTCTGTCGCCATAACAACAATGTTAACAGCATTGTTGTGTTTCAGCAGTTAGAGGTAAGATAGCCAGTTCCTCTGTGGTTGAGGATTCCGGGTGAAGCTCGCTTCCACCTTCGGCCTGATCAGCACTTACCATCAGGTGAGATGCAGGCCAAGAGCAACCCCGTTGTGGTTATAAAAAAAAACTGATGAATTTATATTTATTTCTGTAAATACTCGTAGGTCCGAAAAAAACACTAATATCTTATGTTTTAAAACTAGATGTGGTCGGCGTTTCCTATCTGACTACTCTGAGAAGAAACACCGAAACTAACTCATAGATCACAGTCCCTTTTAAAGTCCAGACATAATCTTGTTCAGTAAAATATTATCCTATGCTCCGAAATAAAACAAATTTCTAAATTCACTAAATACTTAACATTTACTTGTAACATACTTTCCTATTCATCATCAACCCAGCCTCTTTCCAACTATGTTGGCCAGCTACCAGTCTAACCGGATGCAGCAACATTGAGCGACTGCCTATCTGACCTCCATAACCCAGTTACTGGTTAACACGATACTCCTTGGTGAGCGACACATTATAACTTGTCCTTTTTCCTAAATTGTATTAGTACTTTAGTATACCAATATCTAAACTATTTAAATACTATGTAAGTAATCTCATATATTAGTGAAAAAAACTGTAAATATAGGTAGTATTTTTAATTGTATACGAGGTAGATTAGCTTATGTATTTAAATGTAATAATGTATAGTTTTAAGATACCCATGTACTGTGTGTTGTAAATATAGGTTAAACTAGTATTTAGCTAATTTCCTATTGATTTGGCTAAGAAACAGAAGATAATGTTTCGAAAAATGTTTGGGTTGGTATTTTTCTAAGTCCAGTGGTTACAGCCTCGCTTCACTTGCACAAGGTTGTGGGTTCAAATCCGGGAAAATACCAATATTTCTAGGGAGATTATATAAATCCTGGTTAAAGCTGTATTGTTCGACAAATGTACTGGAAATTGATAATCACAAGACCCGTTTTATTTGATTAAATCCATTTTTAATTGTACTGAAAAACAATTTTACGTCTCTAAAAAAAGATCTTGAAAATGTATTAAATATGAAAAAAAAAACAGTTGTTTTTAGTTGTAAATAATTGGGTACATAAACAAAATAAGATAAAAATATTATGTAACGTAAATAATATGTTATAATTATTATTATCATGTTTACAATATGGTTGAAAAAAACAATAAATTTTTCTTAAGTTTTAATAAAAAAACATTTTTCATTAATTAATCTATTTATTATTTTATACAAGAATCATTTTTCATTTGCAACCAAGCCTCTCTGTAGTGCACTGCCGCATTGTACGTATTTATTTAAATTAAAAAAATGTATTTTGTTTTAACATTCCTATAGATATTTGATTTGTATAGAATCAAAATTATTTAAAATGTCTCGACTGTTTTTTTAAAAATATTTTGTAAATATTTATTGTTATAAATTTTGTAAAAGTCGGCCCAATTGTTTTTTTAAAAAAACGTGATGTGGCGAAATGTTTGTGTGTACACCTCTGCCTTTCCCTTCGGGGACAATAGGGATGATGTTATGTTATGGTAACTTATTATAATTACATTTTTTAAACTTCAAAATGTTTTTGAATTGTTTTTCTCGACAACAAAATATATATTTCAACACTAGTGCTTTTTTTGCAAGCATCATACTATTTGAAAATAGTGAGAGAAATTAATTTGTCATGCAACTTGATGCCCTACGTCAATTTGCCTTGATATAGCCATTTTATACAACTGTCTGTCAAATATATGGCACGTTCAGTGCCGGGAGCCCTCCTGGAGGGCTCATTTTAAATGAAGGTTTTTCTTAGCGAATTCAGCATTAAAAACCGTGAAAATAAAATCTGATAAATATTTTAACAAGATTTATTAGTATATGCGTTATTTTTAAAAGCCAACCTTTTTTTTTAAATGTTTTGTTCACATACAAATATTCACAAAAAAATTAAAAGCTTGGAAACTACGTATAGCGACAAGATCCCCTGAAAATACTATTTTACTTCATTTTACAGTGTTTTATAACACGGTTTTAAACCTAATGCCGTTGAGCATCCGCGATGGTTAACTTTAGCGCAAACCTTAAGTGAACCCTCCGGGAGGGTTGCCGGCATTAGGCAACGCTCCCAGAGGGTTCACTTAATACATGTATGGCGGCATGACGTATGAGTTCTATGAAAAGTGGGTGTAGTCGAAAGTGTTAAAGTTGGTAGACAACATTTTCTACCAGCTTTAAATTGGAAAATTGGAAATTTCCCTATCTTGACATTTCTCACTATCCAGTCATAAATTGCTTGTCAATAACAACTCATATATTTATACAAAATATCGTAAAGGGGCTAAGTAGAATGCTAACTAACTACTCCTTACAATTTAAAATGAATTTAGACTCCTAGACTCTTAAATCGAGCCACCCTGTATTTTTTGTATCAATGTTTACATTCAAATTCGGAACAATGATGTCACCAACATGAAGGCCAGTATATCAGCTTGAAAACTGCATCAAAACTTTCTTGGACTCTTCATTGTTTTACATGGAAATACACGGTGGTTCGATTTAGGAGTCCGGGAGTGTATTTAAAAAAGACTGTTGTATTCCCATCGTCTGACTAACTAAACATAAAATATTAATTTAGCCACAGATTCTTTATACAAACATATACACTACATAGCAAGTATCATTTGGCGCTCTAATGACGTTGACAGGGGGCGCCCCCTGTCAGCGTCATTCGAGCGCTTGGAAAGATTTTGTGCATTTGTTTTGTGAAATGTTTCTTCTCAGTTCCCATTTTGGCTACGCCCCAAAATCACCTTGTAAGCTAGCAGACACACTACAAGATGCCATTAAAATAGCCTGACAGTCCGCTCGCTACCACTTTGCTGACTGGATAATATTATTACCACGGCGTGAACTGTTCTCATAAAGTTTCGTGCAGATATGAGGGAAAAAAAGAGCGAGCATGTCGCATGATGTGTAACATCATAACCATCAGGTTACCAAGGTGAGACTCACCTTGGTAGTAAACAACTTAAAGGGCCTTGTCGAGGTCGTTTCTGACTGCTAACTAGCACCGCGCGCGTTCATTGGTCAAATCTAATAGCGCGCGCTTCCCTGGGTCGCTTTTTACGAAATCACTCCCACAGATTGCAGAAAAGCGAGAAGATGTTACACAAATCAATAATGTAATGATATAAAAACAAAAGCGTCGATTTGAGATCCCCCTGCTCTTTTCTTCGGTTTAAAAAATCTAATTTTTATAAGCAACAGTAGTGGGGGTTAGATTAGGTACTAACTAAATCCCAGTGCACCAAGTTTTAATTTATTTTTGTGTAAGCCCTGGGTATGACTAAACTTAATAGATAACTATAGTTTTTATTAATAAGTTGATAATGTACCTTCACGTTATTTTTTAAGCCTTTATGTACGTTTTTATCATGTTATTTTTATCTAGTAGAAAAAAATATATTTTAAAAGGCTTTTATCTACTGAAATCCCTTTATCCTTGAATTTTTTTTTTTTTGAAAAATATGACATTCGACTATGTATGTATTAGATAATTTATTAGGAAAATAATGCAAAAAGCCAACGTCACGTGGTGTTCCCAGGCGGTCACCCATCCAAGTACTGACCACGCCCGATGTTGCTTAACTTCGGTGATCGGACGAGAACCGGTGTATTCAACGTAGTATGGACGTTGGCGAAAGCTAAGTTAAAATATTAGTTCAGTATAAGCTTATCTAAGAATCATTATCAGTGATAATGAGGGTTTTCTGTTTTAGAGAACCCAACTCTGATACAAATCTCGCCTTTGTACATAAGCTATCCTTCTTATGTTGGAACATTGTTTTGTGCGTAGGTACAATTTAAAAGAAGAATGAACAAAAAAAAAGAAAAATATATTTGCAAGAATAATATTGAGAAAAAATAAACAAGTAAATTCAATAACTTCATAACTAGAGTTCTAGACGAGCTCTGAGTAACTTGAATTTTGGCCAGACAGATACATCTAGCGGGGAGTAGCGGAACCATTGAAAGGAGTTTTGTTGCCAAATGACAACAATGACAACATGTTCACAGATGGCGGTTAAAGTTTAGAAACGTGCTGCCTCGATAGGGGGTGGGGGTTGGGGGGGGAGGGGTGGGGGGTAGGGTGTATGCCATCCCCCCTCATTCCCCCCGCCGGAAACGTATAGTTTTTTTTTAATATTTTTTTTGGTATACCAGTCTTGTCATAGAAAATGTGTATTCTGAAGGTTCGGGGGGGTTCAAGAGAGAGGGGGAGGGCAAATTTGGATGGGAGATGTAGTCCCGCATCATTTTCCATACTGGAAATTATTTTGTTTGTATGATTTTATACTATGTACTGAGTCGGACTCCGGGTGTGCTCCCGCCAAAAGCTCTCGGTCAGCTTCTGGCTCCCGCCTTTATAAAAACACTCTAGGGGTAGGGACCAAAAGACTACGTGGGGTCGGGGTGCCCCGTGTCGGTTCTGAGGCTAAGTTCTGTCTACGTAGGTAATAAGTAAAATAAAATCTTAACCTACACTATATTTACCTTTGTTGTGTTTTCTTTTTCCAAATTTGGATTCACATTATTTGTAAACAATAATGTGTTATGTATTAAAAAAAAAGCAGTTGTGTTCCTACACTAACCTAACCTAAAAATTACGATTTTCGTAAGTTTTTTTTTTTTTTTTTTACGGCGTCTCCGGCAAGAAAAGTATGTTGCATAGGTATCAGAAAACCCCCTAGAACCCCCTAATATCCTCACTTTTCGTCCAGCGAGGCAGCACGTTTCTAAACCCAACCCATATATATTTTGACGGCACGGTTAGCGCAGTGGTTAAGCGATTGACTGCTGCGCTGCGTGTCGCGGGTTCGAAATATTTGCATGACCTACAAGTAGTTGTTTCGGGTCTGGCTGTTTGTGTATGTGAGCATAAATGTTTGTTAACGCACCCACGATACAGGAGAAATCCTAGTGTGGGGCAAAGTTATGTCGTTGTATAACAAAAAACTATCTAAAAATATAATGACTGAATTTGAAATTAAATTAACACGTTTTTCGAATAAAATTCATTTGGATTTCACAGATAATTAAATCTGAAAATGCTGGTTATAGAATATTCAATTACATAGGTAAAGAGAAAGACCTATTATAAAATACTCTTCTTTTTAAACAGATGGGTGAAGTTCGTCTCTAGGTCGGATCTTAGCTATAAGTTCATCAATAGCATTTTTTTTTAAATTACTAATTATTTTCAAACAAATTATTTACAGAATTTGCCCACGGGTTCGCTCTCGTGGATGTCACGAAATATACCACGGGAAACCACGGGGACGACTACCGATTAAAAGCATCATAAGTGTCTTATACGAGTAGATAATCTATGTGCCAAAGGACAGTGACCAAATTAGTATGAAGAGTGGTGCGTTTTGGTTTTTTGGCGGCAGTCGATCAAGTATGAAAAAACGGTGCAGAATAATATTAGGTATGAATTAATTATTGTTTAAGTCTTATATCGAAACCTCAGTCCGGACTGAATTATATCAGTTTAAAGATTAACTACTATTTTCATATATTATAGAATAATTCTTGTTACAAAGTATATGTTTGACCTTCCCGAGCGACATTCACTATTTAGTAACTACTTATATCTTCAAATAAATGTAAATATATATATTTTATTTTTTTATAAATTGGTTAAAAACAATAAAGCTGGTCATACTTAGATGAAATTTTTAAATAAAATAACATAATTATTACATTTGGATTTTGCATTTTTCATTATCAGCCGTTTGGGGTTGAAACCCTAGGACCTTGAGGTCCGAGTGCTCATGGTTCGAACGACGAAATCTCAAAACGGTTGGTTGACACTTCCCGTGACCTGGCTGGATTTTACCTTGCCATACAACGTGGCAATGCCGCCAGTCTCTTGGGTACATTACCAGTCGACAGCGATGCAGCGGAGGTATTTTTCAATGCTATTTTTTAGTTTGTTAATAGTTTTATTTAAGTTAGGATATTGTATTTTTATTTTATTTGGGTATGTGTTCTACTGAATAAAGAAAAAACAAGAAAAAATAATGTTTTATTTTCAATTTAGAGTTTGACATTTGCACCTGTCAAGTCTACGAGATTAGCCTAATAATCTACCTAGCCTTTTCCCTATATTGGGGTCAGCTTACTGTCTAACCGGATGCAGATGTATACCAGTATTTTACATGGAGCGAGATGCCTATCTGACTTCCACCTCCCAGAAATTGGGTAATACTCGTACGATACCCCTTGGTAAGACTGGTTGTCAGTCTTTCGGGCTTCTGAAGACCCGTAACGACTGTCAAAGATAATGTGAATTAAGTTGTTACAAATAGGCTTCAAGCTAAGATACAGATCCACGAATGACAGCCGGCAACAACGGCATTACGTGCTTTCCGAGACACTATGGTATGTAAATATGGTCGCCCATCCTCGGGCCAACCCCAGCATGCGTAGGTTAACCTGATGGATCGACCCGTGCAGCTGGTATTACTTAGCCACGAGCTCCTTCAACGATACAACTAACTTCAAGTGCTAATTATTGAATTATTTACAATAGCTTCTTTTTTTTTAATACTGAGTTAATCAGTTCGGGCTGAATTTACCTATAGATATAAGACCCCATACAACATTTCATTTGTTATATTATTCTGAATCACTTTTTTCACATCCGTTTGACTGCCGCCAAAAAAGCAAAATGCACCAATTTTACGCAATTGTATCGTAATTGAGTAACAAACATTCAAACTCAATTTCGCATTTATAATATTGCTAGCTGAGCCTCGCGGTTTCACCCGCATAAGTTTCGATCGCGTGGGAATATCGGGATGAAAAGTATCCTATGTGTTAATCCAAGTTTAAACCATCTGTGTGCCAAATTTTATCCAAATCCATTCAGTAGCGTGAAGAAGATACAAACATACACACTCACAAACTTTCGCCTTTATAATATTATTGTGATTAGTTAGAATAAATTAACAGTCTTAAACATAATGGCTAAGCTCATCAATGCGGTCCGTTTTGTATTCCAATAGTTATTTACATAGTTCATGGTACTGATTAAAGGTTGATTAATTATACAGCATCTTATTAATGAACTGACAACACTATTACTGTTAATGAGCGTTTAACATTATGTCAAGTTCAAGCTATGAGAAATATTGATTACAGCTAGTGTTCAATATTTCTCTGCCCGCGACTTCAAACACGCGAAATTTATTTTATTAACACAAAATATAATATATCCTATGACACTCGGCCATACTGTAGCTTCCCATTAGCGAAATAATTTTCGGAATCGGATTAATAGTTCCGAAGATTACCCCCTACATCAGTAGGTACATGGTACTCACAGGTGAGTAGGTACTATGTACTAAAGATCTACCATTTTCCGGGTAATATGTATTTCATTGACTTGAATGTGCCCTGGCGGCTGTGAGTATGTCATGCTCACTCAGATGTCTCGCTGATGATGGCGCGTGTGTTGGATCACGTAGCTCCCTTCAAAATGGTTGAGCTGAATGGTGCTGATCTATGCGTCATGTTCGTGAACGAGCGCCGTCAGTAGGGACTGGTCATCTCTTAGCTGCCATGGCTTATTTTAATTTATTTTAAGTTTTTGAATGGTTCTTTATTTTTTTCTTTATAATACGGACGCTTTTACGAACGTGCTCGTCTTTCTACATTGTTCTCACATGCATCATTTCAAAATGAATGATGTAATAAATATTTTGTGTGAAATTTTTGATTTAAAAGAGTGTCCGTGGAGTTTCTTGCCCGTTCTTCCCCATAGGTACCTACTACGCTTTGGAATGGGCAACTAGCTTCATATTTCTGACTGACTGACCCCTTGACAATTCAAAAGTGCCTGTAAATGGTTTAATTGAAATAAATACTTTGAGTTTGAGTTTGACATACAAACTCACAAATTGTACCTCTTTATAATATTAAATTATTAGTACCTATAGATAACATAGCATCGCGCCTGTATTGCCCAAAGGGATAGGCAGAAGTGAGTTCCTACACACACATTTCACCTGTAACGTTGAAATCGGTAGGTACTTACTTAAAAAAAACTTTTTCCCTAAAAAAACAAACGACTTCCAAAATAAAACATATTATTGAAGCTAACTCAAAAATTACACAGAAAAAAATAAAACCAGTTTACAACCACAATAATAATTAACGAAAATATCGATGAACAACACAAAAAAATTTAAAGTCGATTAAAAATAAGTCTCATTAAGGGGATGAGCCTATTGCGTTAGGAACTTCCTAATGGAAAAAAAACCCAATAACACGTTGCCCGACTAGGATATCGAAACCAGGACCAGCCGCTCTGTAAAATTCACCAAGAAAACTTTTGTGAAGTTAGCTGACTGTCAATAGAGTCTCTCTCTTCACAGTGAGATTTTTAGACAGTAGCGTTTACGACCACCTTTTATGTGGAAGTCTGAAAGTGTGGGTCTGACATCAGTGACTGAAAAGTTGAGTGGAAATAAAGTTGTCATGTCATGGGCACGTGATGAGAACGATGGATGGACTGTGTGATAGATGATATGGATGGAAAGGGAATGACTGCTGAGCTGAGACAACGACTAATAGAGAAGTGTGGAAGAAAGGGACATGTTGCACTGACCACAAATAAATTGGGATGAGGTCATGAGAATGAAGATGTTGATGACGAACGTTTGCGATCACCAGACCAACGATTCGATGCAGTCTTATGTCAAAACACTACAATCACAGATGATAAATAGTTCTCATTCATTCAAAAATGCAATATGTCGCATAATTTTTACATCGAATTAATTTCGTAATTCCTATTCTTTATTAGCATACCTAAATTAACCAATAATTATTGACAAAAAGATTTATTTGACAAAATGACAGCACAAAATAATAGGTAGCCAAAACTTTTAATCAAATTCATTATAAAAATTGAATTTTATTCCGAAAAATGAATTCCGAATTCATAACTTTTATAATTTGTAAAAGGTTTGTTTTTCAAATTTAAAATTATTAAAAAAATTACTCAATTCTCGTGAATTTATAATGAATTAGTCAGACACAGTCATTTTCCCAATGTCGTCTTTACGACATTTTACTTAAATTAAATTAAATTAACATGTTTTGTTACGGTGTTCCCTTGGTCCGAGAGATTATTTCCTAATTTCCTGTCAAATATGTAGATTTTATCAATTAATTATTACTGCTAATGTAACTGACCACCCTTTCTGACGTACCTAATAAACTAACTATTTCAGACACATTTTAGGACACGTCGAGCTTTGCCGTCAAGTTCCTACCTAACAGAACTATTCCGTCACCATCATATTCTGTCGGAACAGTGCATTATAAGCATGATCAGGCTATAATGTCCCAAGACCTCTGGGACACAGACCTCTTCTCTGTCCGAGGGAGTGGACCGTAATCTACCACGCGGGCCCAGTGCGGTTTGTTGGATGTCACATGTTTTCGGGTTCTAGGACATGCCGGTTTCCTCACGACTTTCCTTTACCGTTTTGGGAGCAGTGGTGATGAAATAATTTACATTTTTCGAACCTACGACCTAGACAACAGTAATGATAGTCAATTCACAAACACAACACCTCACACTTAGCGAATCTTTAACCTACTTCCAAATATATATAAATATATGCGTTTGCGAATACGCAATTGCTAGAAGTTTCTTAACATCCTGGCAATGAGAAGATAGTATTGCAAGTGCTCTTGAGTTAAGCAAGGTTAAATTGGCATTGTTTGATACCTTGGTAGCCCGGGGCCTGTGGCTAAATGATAACAGCTGCATTGGTCGGTCGGTTCGTGGATGGGAGACCCTTCCGTGCCTCGGAAAGCACGTTAAGCCGTTGGTCCCGCTGTCATTCGTAGATCAATTAAAGATTATTATCTTGAAAAAAACGAACAATTAACAATCTCCTGCATCACTTTCTATCACTCAAGTCTACTGAATAAAAATCATAAATTAATTTATTGATAGACAACGCACAACCTAATTAGAACTGTCTAGAATCTAGAAGCATGAAATTTTGCACTAGATTTCCATATACAACGTGAAACGTGAAATGCGCAAAACCTGAAATAGTTTGATCAGAATAACGATCAGAATCAATTGAACCACTTTTTAACAAAGGTCACATTTTAAAAGAAATCTTCATTAAAAACGTTGCCGTGTCTATTTATTAATAGGTCAAGCCATCACATGCGCAAACCCGCCAATAGGTAAACAAACACAAATGGTTGTCGACTAATTTAAATTTTCTCATACGCGGGATAATAATAGCTTTTATTTCAATGTAAATACGAATCTTCCATACAGTACCACCCCTCCCTCGACAGAGCGTCGTCGCAGACGCAAGAAACGATCAGAATTGCCAGTAACACTAAAACAGCACATAAAACCTTTACAATTTTTTTTCTCTCTGAAATAGGTCAATTGAATTAAAAATCAGTTGGTGTCTGAGGTTTTGCGCATTTGACGTTACACGTTGTATAGGTATATAACGAAATTGAACACTAAGGAAGGATTTTTGGAAATTCATCTCATAACAGGGTCAAAAAGGGGATGAATGTTTCTAAGAAAGGTCATCCTTTTCCCCTAGAGTCTGAAAATGGGCAACGTCGCAAATAGCTGTCAAATATTTCGCTGTTTTGATGAATTTGGCAATATTACGAAATGCAATAATTAATATCGTAAAACCGAATATAATATTATATTATATAAAATTTGGAAACTTTCCCTTTTTACACCTAAAACGGTTACAACATCAAATTCAGTGTTATAATGACCATCATAGACAACTACCAATAGTAAAAAACCTTATTACCATAAACATAAAAAATACCTTAAAAATTACTCCTCTTTTTGCTAGCTGAAATGACCACTATTTGTTTTAAAACTTGGCCAAAACTTATTCTAAGTGGCATACGTTATCTTAGTTTTTAAACATTAGTGCATAAAAGTTTTAAAACATTAGTGTCCATGGTTGTTAAATAAATTAAGAAAATGTTAGTATGAAAAAAGCAACTTCTTTTAAATTCTCCATACAAAACGCTGATTTCATAGGCAACCTAATATTTGACAGCTATTTACTACGTTACCAACTTTTAAAATGAACGCTCGTCCGCGTGAATGTCGCAAAATATCGCTCCCACGGGAGGAATAATTCCGTAATTTGTATTCATATATTTATCTATTTTTGTCTTATTTTGTTATTTCTCTATATGCTGCATCGGTTGACGTCATCACGTCAACCCCGGTTGTCGCTGTGCACCAGCGCTGGGGCTCTGTCTCGCACAGGGTCGCTGAGCGATGGCCGTTTCAATACTCAATAATTTATTGCATTCCATAATGTTAAATAAAACAGTTGGTATGTTAAACATTGAATCAATTATGGACCCTGTCGGGCACAGCAAAGTTAAATTAATTGGTAATAGGAGAGATGATGAATGCGCTTTTTTGTTTTTAAAAAGTAAAGAAGTATTAAATTAAAATATTAGAATGGCTTTTGTGGTATTTACTTTTTATATCATAATTATATTTAATTGAGTATTAATAAATTTGTTTTGCGTGGATGTGACGCATATTTTCCCCCAAATTGTTATTTTCGTGTTTTTTTTTTCTTTGCTTGCGTCATAATGTACCCCAAATAAACATATTTTCTTTCTTTCTTTCTTCTTTCATATAACTCTATTGGTTTATGCTGCGCACGCCAGTAAAACAGAACTCGGCATGATTTTTCTCGACATCTTCAACAATCATCGTCATATTTCAGCCAATTTACACAAAATCCTCATGAATAATACACTAAAACCTTCCCCATGAATCACTCCGTCCATTGGTGAAAACCGTTTGAAAATCCATTCGGTGGTTTTTGAGAGACATGACTTTGTTTTTAATAATGTAGTGAAGATGACAAAAAGATTAGATGACAAAAATATCGAACATAACCATAAACCAATATCAATAACTATTTCACAAAACCCGACTGTGTCACCAAGAAGCGAAACTATGCGTTTGCGCAAGCACACTCCAGTTCTACCAAAGTTTTATGTAAATCGTTAAGATAAAGACGTTCCTCTACACTGTAGTATTAAGTACCTACTACATTAATATTTTAAAATGGACGGAGTTTCTGTGTATGGTTGAGTAGAAAAGTGTTATGAGAAACATTTATTTAGCGTTTTTTTCTTTGGATTTTAGGCTTTAATTTATTGCGGCACCCACAGGAACGTCCGGTTAAGTAGCCCACAACCTCTAAGGCTGACCTGCGAGGCGCTATTCCCAAAAAAAAAAAAAAAATCGTCTTATCAAGGTTTGGTCTTTGGATAATATGTAGCTTTGCGATCATACCAAAACTTGTTACGCAAAGTTAGATACAGGACTGCTTTGTTGAGGAAAAGTGTTTTTGGTATGGCACCGGCTATTTTTAACCACATTCCTAATTCCATAAAAGTGGAACCAGTAACAATTTTCAAAAATAAACTAATTCTCCTTCTATTAAATAAATGTTATTACTCCGTATCGAATTTTCTAGCTGATAAATTATAGTTGAGCAGTGTATCAAATCAATTTTTCAATGTTTGATGATGTACTGCATCAATGTTTGCATGCCAAAATGGTAGAATGTATTTAGATTCTTAAATATTGTAACCACCCAATTGTAAATACCTACATTCTGTGCAAATAAATGAATATGAATAGTCCTACCAAGGGGTATCGCATAACCCAGTAACTGGGTAGTGGAGGTCAGATACGCAGTGACTCCATGTAAAATACTGGTATTCAACTGCATCCGGTTAGACTGGAAGCTGACCCCAACATAGTTGGAAAAAGGTAAGGCAGATGATGAAGTGTGAAGATAATATGATGAAGGGACCAGGTTTTTAATAAGTTTTATTTAAAAAGAGTGTACAAAGTTGGCCTTTTTTTATTTTAAAAGTTAATAGTAGGTACCTATTACGCATTTATAAACTACTTTATTTTTAAACATCTTGAGGAAACCGGAGAGATATTTCTCGACGGCATGTGCAACCTTCGTGTGGTTAGTGACTAATCACACGAAGGTTGGTGTCATGGCTTTTTTAAATCGAAGATTTTTAGACGAGTTGGAATAACTAAGCAATTAAAATCAATCACAGATAAAATAGATCTAAATCCTTCCGCTAATGCCATTGAATTTAAAAAGGACACAAACTGTTTATTCACTAAATAACACTTTTTGTAATATATTTTAACATTACTAGCTTCTTCCCGCGAATTCGCGTAGATTTCTTTGGTTTAATTTTATTATATTATTATGATATAGGTGGAACGCAATAAATTAGTAAAAATATGTTTATTTTGGACACTGTCTGAATTTTCAAATTCTATTCTGTCAATTCTAGAAATATTATAATTCAAAACGCTTCTGTACCCATCAGTACATTCCTTTGTAAAGGTCACGTTTAAAAATATGCGTTCAATATTAATAAATAAACTCTCAGACTCAAACTACAAGAGTAAATATTCCTACAGAGACTTAGCTTCATTTGTTAATTTGTGTTCAAGCAGATGGCTGATGGTAAGTGGTCACTGTTGCGTATATCCAGAGGCATCGGGGAAACGTCGCCATCCCATAAACAAACCTGATATAAAATAAATAAATAAAAATCTTTATTGCAGACCACATGATCATTATAAAAAAATATATAAGTAACGAAATTAAATAAATAAAAAAAACACAATTTAAAATTAAAATCAATATTGGAATTAAAACATTTTATTTATTTAATTATTTATGTACACACAGAAAAATAGATACAGACATAATCATAATTATGAGTACAAAGGTACTGCTTTTTTCTTAAGAAATTTCTTACAGCAGACCTGTGAGAACAAGAAGAGAAAAAAAATATATTAAGAGGAAAGGTAATGCTTATTCATTTTATTTTTTTATTACTCATGTGCCAGGAACACAGCAATATTTGGCGGCGGAAATCAGTATGGTCGTAACATGTAATTTCCATAAGACTTTTTATAAGAAGCTCTATCTACAAAGTTGTTGATAAGTCAAGCACACATAGCCGTAAGTAATTATAAATCACTGAGCACGGTGTCTCCGTCTCGCCAGCCACTGCTAGAGGTGGCATTGTCAACACTTCCATACAAATCAAGTGTGTTAAAGTTTACTCGCACTATGACACTACTGACGGAGAGAAACTGGTGGCTAAGAAGGCCGTCCGTGACAGAAGCTGTGCGCTCAACGAACTTTCGGCACCATGCAATCTATTAGTACTGCCGTTTCTGGACTCTACCGGCGGAATTAAACCATTTACAGGCACTTTTGAATTCAAAAGGTAAAGCTTCCAAAGAGTAGAAAGTTCCCATGGAGAAGAACGGGTGAGACACTATGGACACTCTTTGAGTAAACTAACACATCGGGCATGTTATAAAGTGCGGTCTCTGTAGAACTATCTACTCTTGAACTCCAATGTCAAAACAACAATAGTGTCATTTTTTAAGCAAAGGTCGGCTCCAACAATGATTAATTATCTACAATATATCTCTGTGATGGTTTCCCTGTTAATAATAGGTCGCAATGACATCGTCTTTGCCTGTAGGTGTCGTGAAAGGTAACTTAGATATCAAGAGGATAGGCAGAATTGTTTTAATAACTACGTTTGACTAACGGATTGATCTTGGGAGATTACCCCTTGAAATCATCCAACATGTCTACATAATATGTACTGGAAGTGAAGAGCCTGGAGCTTGGAGAATCTTGTTTTATCTCGTAAAACAGGACTTCCTCTCTCCTACCCTTTTGCTGTGCCTTACAGGTTCCATAATGATCAAAATTATATACCTAGTTACCACCTAAGTACACATTATGGTAAAGCAATAAAGATATTGAGTATTGAGTATCTGAATTTGAACGGTGTAATCATCTTAGGCAGATTATGACACCGTTCTTTCCCAACTATCTTGGGATCGACTTCCAGCATATTCGGATGCAGCTGACTGCCTATCTGACCTCTACAACCCAGTTACTGGGTAACAGGTTACCCGCTGGTGAGACCGGTTGGCAGACTACCCGTAACGACTGCCAAAGATCTACAAATGACATCCGGGACCAACGGCTTAACGTGCTTTCCGAGTTATGTTGGGGTTTCGATCCACGGACCGACCTCGGCAAGCTTAGCTTTACCTTTGATCGACCCATGCGCCTGTTATTACTTAGCCACGAGCCACAGTCACATCGTCTTTACTAGTAAGTGTTGTGAAATAACTTAGAGATTTCAAGAAGATAAAGCAGTGTTGTTTTCAAAACTGTGTTTGGCAAGCGATGATGTAAAAGAAGCGCTACTGCTGAGCATGAGGTCCTAGGTTCGATTCCCAGGTCAAGAAAATTGTTATAGGGTTTTTCGTCCAGCAGCAGCCCGGAGCCTGGAGTTGTGCTCGAATGATGGCAATAGGCTCGCCCCTTATTACATGGAACTTAAACATAACTGGCGAAATGTGGGCCGTTTACTTTATATAAACCTTAAATAGACTTCATACCCAGTAAGGACAACCTACACAAGTGGGGATTCATGGACGGGTCAGATCTCCAATGTGTATTTTTTATTTTATTATATTTTATCAAATGGGAACAACAAACAGCTACATTATGGGATATTACAACATGATAATATAAATAATTTAAATAATAATGTAGCCCACAGCGCTGTTCACAGATTACAGTAATGAGTAATCCTTAAATTGCTAGGAAAAGCTGTTCATGCATGACAGTTAGAAAACATTACAAATACAAAAAGAAAAAAAAGAAAATCAAGTAATATTCCTACTAATTATGAAGTTACGAAACCACATAACATTAATATAAGAGCTTAAGTGTCTCATACAAAAGGCTGCGAAACTTTTGCATGGAGCATGTAAATATATCTATGTGTTCGAGTTCTTTATTGTATGATGCTGCCATTCGCCGAATTGGTGAACGTTCACCCGTATTAGATCGGCAGGTATCTATTGCAAATAGTGTACCTGCACGCACCTGGCGTCTATGAACAGTTCTGGGGACAGCATAACACAGTACATTGTTCAGGTCGATACAGTCTAATTTGCCATTAACAATATTATACAAGGTCATTGCATCTAATTGTTTGCGTCTGGAGCTGAGCGTCAGAAGTTTGTATTTATCGAGCAATTGGTGATAAGGCAAATACGTTCTGTGACATCTGTACATTACACGAAGGAATTTGCGTTGTACATTCTCAAGCATATCTATATATTTTTTATAATACGGGTTCCAGATGGGCACCGCGTATTCAAGCTGTGAGCGGACTAGAGCTTTATACAGGCAGAGATACGAAGAGGTCCGTTTAAAGTCGTGGGTTGATCTCATTATAAACCCATACATCTTGTATGCCTTATTAATGATTTGTTCTATGTGTAAATCCAAGCAGAGTTTAGCATCAAGCAATATACCCAGGTCACGTACTGAGTCAGCTTTATTCAGAGAGATACTACATAAGGAGTACACAAACCTAATAATGTATTTATTTTTGGTAAAATTTATATAGTTGCACTTGGGAATGCTTAGAAGAAGCTTACTTGTGTAACAATAGTCCGTCAGTCTGTCCAAGTCCTCTTGGAGAAGATAGCAATCCTCTATATTTCGAATGGGTCTGTATACCTTAAGGTCATCTGCATATAACAAAAATTTTGAGTTGCGAAAACAGTTACCAATATCATTTATAAAGATAATAAATAAAAGAGGACCAAGAATAGAACCTTGAGGGACGCCAGAGGTAACGTTGACAGCGATTAGTGATGTAGGAAATGAACCATCGCAACAAGTTACCCCGAATGCCATTGAAGGCTATTCGGCTCAGCAGTAATTCATGATCCACCTTGTCGAAAGCTTTCTGAAAGTCCGTGTACACCGCATCAACTTGTATACGATTATCCATCTTTTCAAATAGACCACTGGAGAAAGCTAATAAATTTGTAGTTGTTGATCGTTTTTTAACAAACCTATGCTGTTGTTCTATGATGGCGTGATGTAGAATAGGGTACACTTCGTTGTGTACTAGTCTTTCGAAAAGATTCGACAAGGTGGACAGAATAGAAATTGGTCGGTATTGCTCAACACTACGTTTAGATCCGGCCTTGTGTACAGGCGTGATATTAGCTTGTACATATGCAATACACAAATACAATGTGTGGCATCTCTCCATAGACAATGGCTCAGCTCCCACTGCATGCTCTGTCATCTGCACACGTGAGGCCCCAACGGCTGCGTCAGCGAACGGTATTCGCGTTGCTGAGTTTTGGGTCACACAAATTAAAAATAGCGACCCACCCGACGGTAAGTGGTCTGGTCCCTTCTTCCCATCTCTGGCACGATAGTATTTAAAATCTTATAGCCCAAAATTCGTCACTTCGAAAGCATCATCGGTGGCAGTGCACAGAAAACAGATTTTGATCAGAATTGATTTTCTTCAACTAAATGAGAAGAAATTTAAAACTTGCATTAAACGCACACTATGTAGACAAGCATACTATAAGTTGGATGATTATATCGTAGATAAAAATGCTTGGCTAAATGCTGGTCCTGCTCCACAGCCACTTGGGCTCACTAGTTAAAAATGAAAAAAATGGTAGAGTTGCTTCCCCTTTTTTATTTTTTCTGACTACGAACTTATTGTTTTTTTTTGTTTTTTTTATTAAACTAAGTTTTAATTATTGAATACTTCAATAGATAATATTGATTTTCTTTCTTTTGGTGGTAAAATTCTTTAAATACAATGCAAACTATAGTTTTGTATAACTTAGACACATTTTTATTTTAAATTTTTGTAAATGTGAGTACCTACCATGGAGTCGTTTACTATGTTATTATGTTGTATTTGACTTGAAAGAGCAGGGTAGTTGAGAGTATGTCATGCTCACTTAATGTCTCGCTGATGGTGGAACCGAATGATCCAACAGATCATTCGGTTCCCTACAAAATGGTTGAGCTGGATGGTGCTGATCCACGCGTCATGTTCGTGAACGGGCGCCGTCTGTTGAGACTGGTCATCTCTTATCTGCCAGGGCTGATTTTTAATCTTATATTTTTAATCGTTTTTGATTTTTATATTTTTTTTACATTGTTCTCACATATAGAATCAACAAGAGTAATGTACCCAGGATTTTGTAATTTCTATATTTAAAAGAGTGTCCTTGGAGTTTCTTGCCCGTTCTTCTCCATAGAGATCTACGTTTTGGAATGGGCAACTAGCTTCAACTTTCTGACTAACTGACTCTTTGACAATTCAAACGTGCCTGTAAAGGGTTTAATTGAAATAAATGCTTTGAGTTTGAGTTTGAGATGGTTCACTAAATAAAAAGCGACTTTTTCGTGTTATTTTTGCCATCGAGACGCTTAGAAGAAGATAGGTCCTCCTCTGCCTTACCCTTCGGGGATTACAGGTGTGATACTATGTTATGTAAAATATAATTAATGCCAACCGTAAATTAGACATAGATCCACTGTTATAACATGTGATGTGTCGTAAGTTAACAATCAATAATTGTTATAAGTCATTGGTATAATTACATTGATTATGATTATTAATTATGAATCTATCTTGTAGCTGAGTGGGGCCATAAGATTAGCGGGTCCCAAAGTCCCAATCAAGCGGCCCACCCGATGGTAAGTGATCTTAACCATCTCACCGGTAAAACTTCGGTGAAGTGAGCGTGGAGTGAGCTGTCAATAGTGTCAATTCCAAGCAAAAACAAACTCACTTCACCTAAGTTTTCACGGTGAGATTTTTACAGAATCGACCGGCTGGTCTCTTTTTCCCATATCTGGCACGATAGTATTTAAAATCTTGTTGGCCCAAAACTTTGACACTTCCACGGCTTCAATTAAACAATAAGCAACTCTTGCCACGACACAATAAAGTGCAATTCAGAGGGCCAACCACCACCTCTTTTAGCGGTATTATTTTGATGTTACTTCAGTGCGAGAAAGAAGCGGAGCTATACAGGACGTCTAGCTCCATCTCTTTCCCGCGCTCAAGTAAGATTAAAATAATACTGCTAAAAGAGGTGGTGGTAGGGCCCCAGGTCACACAGCGCTAATTACCTACAAACAGTAATATTCATCTAGCTAGAAGTTGCCTCTCTTTCTATCGCGTAACTCTTAGATCTTTTAACTACGTTACACTCACTGGATTGGCCCGACAATACTAATCTGTGCCAACAATTAGAGCCCACCCCATCCTTGTAGCTTCTAAAATGC
Source organism: Xanthia togata (assembly GCA_963853775.1). Lineage (NCBI taxonomy): Eukaryota > Metazoa > Arthropoda > Insecta > Lepidoptera > Noctuidae > Xanthia > Xanthia togata. The sequence continues at coordinate 2,154,894 of OY970817.1, read as the reverse complement.
GTAGTTAACCATCTGTATAAATCTGTGACTGTACATATTTATTTTACGCTCACCGTATTGGCCCGACAAGACGGGCCTGCCGCTACTTGTAGCTTCATTCGTAAAATGCGGAGTGCGCCTTCTGTACCTACTATTCTGTGGTTTTTCAGCAAGCATATTCAACATGACAACTTGGTAGCTGAGTAAATGTGCAGGGACCGGCTGTCAGATTTTTATTAGGGTCCTTCCCGCAGGACTCCTATCGGAAACTTTTCATATATGTTTTTAAGTTTTCGTACTAAATGTGCTTGCTGATTAACCCTCCAGGTTCGTCTACCATTTGGTAAGACTGGTTGTCAGACTTTCAACTGGGATGATGATGTTATTGAAATCGCTGCCACTTATAAACCCGCTGATTTAAAGCCTCCAACACAAAGTGAACTATCTTTTATTGTCAAGTCATTAATTATATTTTTTTCTCTAGAAATATAATTAGAATCATGTGTCCAGTTTACCCATTGATGTAAGAGATGATTATGAGTAATTGTTTGAGGATATAAAGTGGACGTAGCAGATGCAAATGAGGCACTGTTTGTTATACGGAAATGATTTGAAATGGTACCGTATACTATCTTACCATATACAATCATTTTAAAATACATAGTTTTATAGTTATTTAACACTAGCTTCATCCGCCAGCAGCTTCGCCCCCGTGATATCTTTATAAATTATAGCCTATGTAATAACATGGTAAATAACGAAGAAACAGAAAGAAAATACATTTATTTAGCACAGACAAAAATGTACACAACACAACATAATTATAACAGAAGTAAAATAAAAAAAGAGCAGCGGTGGCCCAGTGGTGGCGGCCCCGATCGTGAGGAAACCGGCATGTCCTAGAACCAAAAATTCGAAGACATGTGACATCTACCAACCCGCACTGGGCCCGCGTGGTGGATTACAGCACACTCTCTCTCATTGAGAGGAGGCCGTGTCCCTGCAGTGGGAACGTTAAAGGCTGATGATGATGAAAATAAAAAAGGACACAAATAAAAAGTGTAAAATAAAGGAATGTGTGTCTCGCGGCTGCACCAAATAGGCCCAGTTCAGCAAAAATGCCAGACAACTAGTGCCTGATGCTGGGTTTAAACTCTCTCAATATTGTGCGTAACCCATTTACATTTTGCAGTCGGAATGTATGTAATGGGAGAACATGATTTTCAACTACAATGTCAAGTTTGTTCTTGGAATAAATTCATCCCAACCACGGAATCGTGCGTGGTCCGACACGCACTTGGCCGGTTTTTAGGGCTCCGTACCCAAAGGGTGAAACGGGACCCTATTACTAAGACTTCGTTGTCCGTCTGTCTGTCTGTCTGCCCGTCTGTCAGCAGGCTGTATCTCATAAACCGTGATAGTTAGACAGTTGAAATTTTCACAGATGACGTATTCCTGTTGCCGCTATAATAACAAATACTAAAAAAAGAATAAAATAAATATTTCCCATACAACAGACATGATTTTTTTGCCGTTTTTATAGATAATGGTGCGGATCCCTTCGTGCGCGAGTCTGACTCGCACTGTTGCACATGTATGTTCAGCGATATCTTCGCCACTTGTAAACTGATTTCGATGATTCTGTTTTTTGTCTGGACTTTCAGACCGACTACGCGACAGCAAGGACAGTGCTGTTTTTTATGTACCGATTTTAAGGTATTCTACGTACCTATCAATATTATAGTATGATATTTTTTATTGATCTAGTAATCTTGACACTGCGGTTAACTATAATATATTCCGACCGACGAGAGAATACGTTCCTGAGAATGCGTGTACTTTATTGTGACACAACTGACAGGTGTCACTGTCAGTTGAGTCACAAAAAGTACAGATGGTTCACTCCGTTAAATCATTTAAATAAAAAGTGACTCTTGCTGCGACACAATAAAGTGCAATTCAGGTCGCATAGCGCTGATTACCTACCGTAGTTATATTCACCTAGAAGTTTTCTCTCTTTCTATCGCGTAACTCTCTTATCTTCTGAGTACGTTACGCTCATTGAATTGGCCCGACAGGACGGGCCCGTCGCGTACTTGTAGCTTCATACCTACAATGCGGAGCGCGCCTTCTAATTATATTATGTGATTGACTACAAAAGAATACGGGGTTTACGAATTTATACTTTATTTGTTCCTAATCGCTCGACGGCGGTGTCCGGAGTTTAAGTGCATTTCTGAGCACAAAGTATTCAAACCAAAAAAAAACCCAGGACAGATATCTAAGTAGGTATATAAGGAAACTATACACCAAAGACTGCCCCGGCGGGACCGTACAACCCCGGTTAAGAGTTAAGCTTTTCGAAGGAGTAAGCCGTTTATGAGGTTACCTTTAAATGATGTAACCCCTTGAATAGGTTCTATGCTTGAAACCCAGTAAAAGGGTTATCTCTTCAATATGGATAACCCATTGAATGGGTTCTATACTTGAAACCCAGTGAAAGGGTTACATGGTAACCCATTCAATGGGTTATATACATGAAACCTAGTGAAAGGGTTACCCCTTCATTAAGATAACCTATATAATATATGGGTTTTGTTAGGGTTACCATATGGTTATTCAATAAAATTGTGCTAAGTAGGTGATGGGTGGGGTGGAGCGAGCACTATGCACCATCCACCATCGCTGGCGCACATTTCCTTTATTTGACTAGACATCGTAGGCTTGTAGATTTCGTCCACACGTGCTACCTACATTTCAGATTTATATGCCTACATAGTAAGGTGGTGTGTAGTGTGTACTTCAAAACCTATAGGTTCCTACAATAAATTATTATATATTATTATTAGATATATATATGTATATATATATATAAAGGGCTAGATTGTAATAAGATTAAGGTCAAACAGCAAAATGACAATTGTACGGTTCCTGCATATGCCTGCAATAAAGTACGGCATGTATTTAACGCGGCGACAAACTGATTTAGGGTTTTAAAAATAATAAAAGGGGTAGCAAAAATAATAGGTTGGCAGCTACAGTGAAGTAGCATTTTAAATATAAAATGAGGTTGTTTATTGAATTTATTGTTAAGCGAACATTAGACACTGGCGTTGTGTGGTCACAGTTCTAATCTAATCTACCTTTCAGTCATTTTCTACTTCATTTTTAGCCAAGGGTTACGGCTACACTTAAGTTTAGCCGTCTAAAGATGAAATAAATTTACATTAGCCTCTCCTCAAAAATAACGTAGCCTGTTTGTTATCCCACTGTTAATAGTTAGTCGCCCTTACTCGCCTGGAAAATAATTTGCCATAAAGTAATAAACAAGTACAGACATGAAAAAATCGTAATATTATTGTAATTTCGATATCCGGCCAGCAAAGCTTAAATGAACTCTATATTACATGCAATAATGATCATAGATCCTTGTTTAGAAGCCGCTCGGTAAGTAGCCACAAAGGCACCGCCGCGGCCGCGTGCTATTTCATTTTGCAACCTATGCCCATCATCGAGAGATCATATTACATTGCTCCGAGTCGGAATGTTACGCTGTTATTTTTAAGAGAGTTGTAAAGTATAACCCTTTTGAATGGCTTACATTAAGCCATTCAAAAGGGTTACCCACATCGTATGGGTTTTAGATTAGGTTAGAAAAACCCCATCGAAAACCATTAAGCCGTTCAAATGGGTTACCTACGTCGTATGGGTTTTTAACTAACTGCTTAGAGAAACCCTATCGACAACCCTTTCAATGGGTAACCAAAATGGTCCCTTTGGCCTAGTCGCAAGTGCTACTGCTGAGCATGAGGTCCTGGGTTCGATTCCCGGGTCAGACTAAGTGTTATTGAGTTTTTCCGTCAGTGATTACTCAGTAGCATCCCGGAGCATGATATCGTGCCCGTTTGATGGCAATAGGCTCGCCCCCTATTACATGGGGTACAAACATAACTGGCAAAATGTGGGTGTATTATAGGTACGACTCTGCCTAACCCTTCGGGGAATACAGGCGTGATGTTATATTACACTCCAAAAGACAATGACCTCACAATATAGTGACTATTCCCTGTTGCTTACCAATGCAAGATAGGGATTTCCTGCTTTAGTGACGTCAACCAATCGATACAGGTGGCCAATTTCATCGACTCTGTCAGAGGCAATTTGTTAGTGTGATACACAATTACCCAGTTCATCCTGCTAGGCGTCATACAAAAGCGAAATTGAATTATTGTTTTTTTTAGGATTCCGTACGAGAAGGGTGCCAAATGGAACCCTATTACTATCTTCATAAAAGATAGCTTGATCTCTGCGACAGCTGTCAGTAAAATACTTTATGGGCATGCCGACCTTACGAATGAATTCCTACCCTAGGAATGTCAGTTTGACATATGTCGCAGAGATCAAGCTATCTTGTATGTAGTATAAGCCTCCGCTGTTCGTCCGTCTGTCAGCGGGCTGTGTCTCATGAACCGTAAAGGGTAGATAGTTGAAATTTTCACAGAATGTGATTTGTGTTGTGTTTTTTTGATCGATCTAAATATGGTAAGGAGTATCATAGGTGAGCCTTTTTTTTTTTTTTTTTTTTTTTTTTTTGGTTGGGAAATCATCAAAAGACTCCTCTCGCTCTGGGTGGAGCGGGAGGGCGTGTCAGACTCTTACTGACTAAAACCCACCCGTGTTCCTTCTGTTGCCTGTGCAATGCCAGGGGGCCACGGTATCCCTTTCGGACTTTCCCGCAACCCCGGCAGGCAATGGTCTCATTGGACCCCTTCACTCGCTGACACTCTTTGAAGCGCGCGTGGAACACAACGCGCCGTCGACCCGGGCTTGGTCCTTACCGGACGGCGAGCTACCCATTGCTCACCGTCCGCAAGCCCGCGCCTACGGTGGCCGGGAATCCGCGATCGATTCCCGACGCCCGGGGCGTCTCCTCCTGCGGCGGCTAGGGGCGTGAGGGCGCGAAATTTGCCTCTCCCTCACGCGCTCCGCCTCCTCCTTCGCGAGCATTACTGCTTCGCAGAAGGAGGTGACGGCCTCCCATGCCCTCTCGCTCCGTACCATGGCCTGGACCAGGGCCGGACGCGAGAGATCCCCGCCACCGATCGCCTCCACGAGGACACGGCGGTGCTCTGCCCAAGCCGGGCATACCTCCACCGTATGCTCCACCGTGTCCTCCGGGCGATCCACGCAGTGATGACACCCGGGCGTTTCCTCCCGCCTTATCCGAAACAGGTACCTCCCGAAACAGCCGTGTCCGGTGAGGACCTGCGTCAGGCGGAAGGTGAGAACGCCGTGGCGCCTCTCCAGCCACTCCTCAAAGAGGGGACTTATCGCCGCAATAGTGGCGTGCCCAGCACTGGGTTGCGACAATCGCACTCTCCATGCCGCCATGAGGTCCCGTCGGAGCTCTGTCCGCTGTGCCGCGATTTCTCGCGGCATCGGAGTCAAGCCCCGGCGTTTTGCCTCCTCGCGCCACTCCCAAATATGCGCGAGGACTTTTGCCTCCAGTTCCCATGGCGGCAATCCGGCAAGGAGGCTCGCCGCCTCACCGGAGACCGTGCGGTATCCCTGGACCAGCCGGGTGGCCATGACCCTTTAGGACGCGTTCAACCTGCGGGCAGGCCGCCGCCTCAACGAACGCGCCCACACCGGTGCCCCGTACAGAGCCATGGACCGCACGATCCCCGCGTATAGCCTCCGGCAGGAGGCGTTTGGACCCCCTAGATTGGGCAGGAGCCGCTTCAAGGCAGCCCCGGCCCGCTCCAGTCTGGGAGCCAAACGTCGGAAATGCTCCACGAATCTTACGTGAGCCTGACGTTTACATTTTTTTTTTCTGAAATTATCTGCCAGATAAATTGTAAGAGTATCAAGATTTGAAGATTTTTATGGCTCGAGATCATAAATATTTTAAAATTATCTCTACATTACCATTTTGGTACGAAACACTTAAAAATATCAGCATAAGTATCAATAAATCAATAATTCTATGAGGAATCTATAAAAGTTAATAGATTTATTATTGTTGTGTGATAGACGATGCAAAATATAGGAGGTAGGTATGCAATTATCTATATTGCAATCTTTATTGAAATGATTAACATTCTTGAAAAGTAATTTAATACGTAGTCTTGTACAAATAGCCAAACATCAAGCCTGTATTTCGCAAACAGGTAGGCAGGCAGAGGTGTATTTGTCCAACTTTTTTTCACCAGTTGTTTTACAGTCCCATGTAACAGGATCTGACCTCCACAACCCAGTTACTGGGAATCTTTAAGTCCCATGTAACAGGGTCGAGCTTGTTGCCAGTAATTGGGGACAAAACCAGGATCCGGGCTGAAATTACAAATGGACCAAATAAACCTTTTCTTTACAAATCCTGACTCCGGGCAGCTACTCTAGTGCAAGCGCTACTGCTGTGCATGAGGTCCTGGGTTCAATTCCCAGGCCGGGCAAAGTGTTATTGGGGTTTTCCATCGGCATTTCTCAGTAGCAGACCTGTTCTGAGTTTGGATTTGTGCCCGGTTGATGGCAATAGGCTCGCCCCCTATTACATGGGACTGTGGGTGTAAGGTGCACCTCTGAATATTAAATTTATCAATTGAATTAAAGTAAATAAGATTATATTTTAATGAACTGCCTCGTTGGTCTAGTGGTCGCAAGCGCTACTGCTGAACATGAGGTCCTGTTCGATTCCCAGGTCGGGCAGTGACATTGGGTTTTTTTTCTGGAATTTCTCAGTAGCAGCCCGGAGTCTGGATTTGTGCCCGGTTGATGGCAATAGGCTTGCCCCCTATTACATGGGACTTAAACATAACTGGCGAAATGTGGGTGTACTATGGGTACATCCTCTGCCCAACCCTACGGGGAAACAAAGCGTGATGTTATGTTATATTTTAATTTAATTCTCGGTGATCGACATTGGAGCATCGCAGCGCAGCGCAGTTTTCTCTGGAGCATCAAAGAGCACGCTGGAGGATACCGCGTCGGGTGGCGGCGGTATGCGCCGGTATGCGCCGTTATGCATCGGTATGCGCTGGAGTCTGTTTGCAGGTGCCGCGCGCCGGGCATTGAACGCGGGGGTCGCGCGGGAGGGTCCTTAGAAACTTTTCGACTGCGTAGTCGTTAGTGATAATGACCTCACAATATATAGAGAATATTCCCTGTTACATAAATCAAGGACTTTCCTGCTATAGTGACGTCACCAATTCGATACGGGTGGCTAATTTCATCACCTTAGTCACAGGCTCGTTAGCTCAGTGGTTAGAGCGCCCGTCTAAAGCTATAAGAGTGGTGGTCGGGGGTTCAAATCCCTCACGAGCTGTCAAAGACTTTTTAAATCTATTTGAATTTTTGAGAAGAAAGAAGAAGAAATTTTGTTGGAGAAGTATTACATTTTTGGACTGATTGTGGTTCAAATTGTATTTTCGACACTGCTATTTAAAATGCAACCAGCACCCCAATTACGTAACACACTTTATTTTTAATTACCGGTAAACCGGGGTTACTTTGATTCGCGGGGTGACTTTGATAGAAACTTCCATTTCATATAAAATCGTGAATTACGTAAAACGAAACGCAATTAGGTAGTTTTTTTTTTCTAAGTTAGGAACACTGAACAACTGTTTAATCCTTTCCTGAGGACACGCTGGGAATCCACCAATCATTTTAATTGAAAAAGGTAAATAGATTGTCATTCAAACAATCAAATCAATTGTTAGATCAAAGTTACCCCATGCGACAATATTAATTTTTCTCGTTGATAGATTTTTATTTTTTAAATTATATTGGCATTATAATTGCGTTTATTTTATTGCGTAATTACTTTGCAATTACGCTTAGTTTTTTTTTTAAATCAAAATCAAGCCAAATTTTTTCACTTATTATTACAGGAATCGAGAGTAATAAAAAACCCGATTACTAGATTTTTTTAGTATATTTTTACACCAAAAAATTTAAATGATATGAACAATCAAAGTTCAATATTGATCAAAGTAACAGCTTACGTACTTAAAACTATCTTTCAAAAAAAATAAAAGTGATATTTTTTACGTTGACGTTTATCATTCATATCATAATAGGTTGACTGGTAGACAGTCGAAAATTTTACAGATTGTGTATTCCTATTGCCGTTGTAACAACAGATAATAAAAATGAAATAAAGTGAAAAATTAAAGGGTTTATTTATAAACGTTGCTTAACACTTTCGACGCCACCCATTTTCAATATGTATACGCCATGCCGCCATACATATTGGAAGTGAACCCTCCGGGAGGGAACGTTACCGGCATTACGTTTGAGCTAAAGTTAACTATCACGGACGGTCAACGTCTTTAGATTTTCAAAAACCGTGTTATAAAACACTGTTAATCGAAGTAAATTAGTGTTTTCAGGGGGTCTTGTAGCTATACGTAGTTTCCAATATTTGTAAGATTGAACAAAAACAAAAACGCTTGTTTTTTATTTTAAACCAACGCATAAACTAATATGTCTTGTTAAAATATACATCAGGTTTTATTTTCACGGTTTATAATGCTGTTGTATTCGCTAAGAAAAACCTACATTTAAAATGAGCCCTCCGCGAGGGCTCCCGGCATCTCATATGTGACTAGGTGAACCCTCCAGGAGAGCTCCCGGCATTGAACGTGTCAAAGTTATGTGACGTTCAAACGTCAAAAATGTTTGGTTAAACAGTTGCTAATCATTAACCTAACTTTAAGCAACGTTTATAAATATACCCCTAAAGATACCCATACAAGAAAAGCGTTTTTTTCGGCGTTATGTGGTAAATATTGTACAGTGGTAACCCTTCGTGTTCGATTCCGACTCGCACTTGGCCGGTTTTTCCTGAAATTATCTGCTTGGTAACTTGTGTGAAACTGCCTCGTTGGTCTAGTGTTCGGAAGCGCCGCTGCTGAGCATGTGGTCCTGGGTTCGATTCCCAGGTCGGGAAAGTGTTATTGAGTTTTTCTATGTGGGATTTCTCAGTAGCAGCCCAGAGTCTGGATTTGTGCCCGGTTGATGGCAATAGGCTCGCCCCTATTACATGGGACTTAAACATAACTGGCGAAATGTGGGTGTACCTGCTACAGGTACACCTCTGCCCAACCCTTCGGGGAAACAAGGCGTGATGTAATGTAATATGTAACTTGGGTGAGTATCAAGATTTGAAGTTATAAAATATTTAAAAATTATCTCTACACTGCCATTTTGGTACCAAACACTTAAGAATATTAACTTATCTATGTATCAATAAATCAATAATTCTATGAGAAATCTATAAAAGTTAATAGATTTATTATTGTTGTGTGATTTAAGATGCAAAATATGCGGTATCCAATTATCTATATTGCAGTTTAAAAAAAAGATTAACATTCTTGAAAAGTAATTTAACACGTGGTCTTGTACAAATAGCGAAACATCAAGCCTGCATTTCGCAAACAGGTAGGCAGGCAGAGGTGTATTGGTCCAACTTATTTGTGGCCAGTTGTTTGACAGGCCCATGTAACAGGATCTGACCTCCACAAATCTAGTTACTGTGTAAAACGATACTCCTTGGTAAGACTGGCTGTCAGACTTCTGGGCTTCTGACTACCCGTAATGACTGTCAAAGATCTACGATTGACAGCTGGGACCAAGGCTTAAGAGGGAACAGGGCCTGCGAGAAATTTGAAATAGGTATTTGAAGAAACTATCTCTCCTCTGTCTCTGCCTCCGTAGAGTGCGATAGGGAGCTGTAGCTCAGGCCAATTATATCACAAAAAAATTTGACAAGGTCGACGTTTCGTATCCCCTTTTTTTCTCCTCGAAAACTTAGCCGATTCAATTTCAGAAAGAGTATGTCTAGGTTCCTTTATTTTTCTTTTATATTAAAATCTTTTCGGATTTGTCTGGTAGTCCTCTAATCGCGGCGGTAAAAATGGAGCATTTTTGTAATTTTTGGAGCGTCATATTTTCTTAACAATACATTGCTGTACTGCCGCACGGGTCGATCCATCAGGATAAGCTATGCTTGCCGGGGTTGGTGTGTGGATGGGTGACCATCTTTACATAACGAGACTCCTCCGTGCCTCGGAAAGCACGCTAAGCCGTTGGTCCCGGCTGTCATTCGTGGATCTTTGACAGTCGTTACGGGACGTCAGAAGTCCGAAAAATCTGACAACCAGTCTTACCAAGGGGTATCGTATTACCCAGTTACTGGGTTGTGGAGGTCAGACAGGCAGTCGCTCCATGTAAAACACTGATATTCAGCTGCATCCGATTAGACTGGAAGCCGACCCCAATATAGTTGGGAAAAGGCTCGGCAGATTGATTGAAATTGCTGTAAAAAGGAAATAACAGGGACGTGTCTACAGTAACCCTTGTACTTTAGAAAAAAAAAAAAAAACTATTATTCAGGAAGAAAAAAGGGGAATACATCTGTATGGAGAATCGCAGGTCCTGTTCCCTCTTAATCCCTCCTGTTCCGAGGCACGGAGGGGTCTCAATAAGTAATGGATTGTCACCCATCCACGGACCGACTGCGGCAAGCGTGGCTTAACCTGGTCAATCGACCTGTGCGGCTTTAATTCATAACATTAAAATCTGGGATTATTATGGATTATTTTTAGGATGAATGAAAGGCGACTAACAAAATGTATTTACAAGGCAGATGTGACTGGAAACGCCGGGAGGGGACGCCCTAGGAAGACATATACTGACCTTATTGGTGATGTTCTTCAGAAAGGACGGGTGCGTAGTACTCGCAACCGGCGTGCGTGTATGACCAGATGTATGAACGTAAACGAGGCAAAAGGAGTATGTAAGGATCGTAGCAGGTGGCGTTCTGTAGTTTCTGCCTACCCCATGGGAAGAAGGCACGAGTTTATGTATGTGTATTATCTTCTTTCGCAAATTAGGAAAATTCTGTATTCAGACTTTTGGTTTTTAAACTATGTATAAGGTATTATGACCACATGATTCATTCAGTAATTTAATAAGTGAAGTGTTTGTACTGTAATACCCATAATTACTTGGGTGTGAAGTAATAAGAACAACTAAAAAAATTATGACCCATTGTATGTTGGTTTTTCGGCATTTCTGACTACGTTTTAAATGTGTTTTCCTAAATACTCGAATTCGCCTATTATACTGCGTTTTATGCGCTGTTGCCAAATATGTAAATAACCATTTTGAAGTAGTCTTATCATGGTTTTCATAGAAATTTTAAGTAGGCAATAGTAGACCTCTTGTTGTCGAGTTGGTTTAGAGGTCACAAGCGCTACAGCTAAGCTTGAGGTCCTGGGTTCGATTCCAAGTTCAGACAAACGGTTTTTCCATCAGGAATTTCTTAGTAGCAGCCCGAAGTCTGGATTTATGCCCGGTTGATGACTCGCCCCCTATTACATAGGACTTAAACATAACTGGCGAAATGTAGGTGTGCCTACTGTGAGTACACCTCTGCCTAGAACCTTGGGGAAACACGGCGTGATGTTATGTTATATGAGCCGTCTGTTTGTCTGTTACTCACCAACACAAAGAACAAAGACTTATATACCTATACGGCCTGAATTTTTAGTCACCGTTCAAATTTTGATATATTATTTTTTGGCGAAAATCATTGAATAGGTACGTGTTTTTTCTTTTCGTATCACTCAATACAAAAATATTGAGATATCACATCACAAAGTTATTATATACCACGCAGAGCGGATAATTCTTTCGAGAAAATGATTTAATATGAAAATTTTACGTATCGTTTTTTTTTTCAAAAATGGATTTAGTGAATCATACTATGTGACCAAAAAATCAGCCAGTACCTATATTGTTTTAAAAAAAAATACTTTAGAGTTCGTTGATTCCTGGAACTCACACAAGGATTCCCTGTGTCGTGAGATCCAGACTCCTTCGTTCCGTTTACATTATTGTTGGTATGCATGTGTTAGTGTATTATGTACGTTACAATAAATTTCTTAATTTCTTATAATCTACTAGACAAGGAATATACAATGACATAAAAAAAAAAAATACAGAAAGAAAACAGTGATACCAAAGCCAATTCAGTTTTTTAGTGTATTGTATCAATGACATACTCAACACAAAACTACACCCCAACACAGAATTAACTATCGGTAGAATATTTATTCCAAGCGGGATATCTATTCTATCTATAAGCGGGATACCTACAACTTGGGTTGCCAACCATACAACGTATCCTACTTTATTTTCGATAAATATACTTTACAGTATTGTCTCTCCTGGTACCTTTAATCCATCCAAAGGTTGTCTGCAAAAGATCGCTTTAAGCGATAAGACCGCCCGTTGTGTCACCTTATGTAAAACTAAATTTATGTCTGTAATACTTTATACTTTTGCACAAAAATGAGGAGCTCGTGGCTAAGTGATAACTGCCACATGGGTCGATCCATCAGGTTAAGCTACGCTTGCTGGGGTTGGTCTGTGGATGGGTGACCATCTTTACATGCCAAGACTCCTCCGAGCCTTGGAAAGCATGTTAAACCGTTGGTCCCGGCTGTCATTCGTGGATCTATGACAGTCAGAAGCCCGAAAGTCTGACAACCAGTCATACCAAGGGGTATCGTATTACGCAGTTACTGGATTGTGGAGGTCAGACAGTCAGTCACTCCATGTAAAATACTGGTATTCAGCAGCGATTAGACTGGAAGCCGACCCCAATATAGTTGGGAAAAGGCTAGACAGATTGAGTTGACTTTTACATACAAATAAAGTTTGCAAAAATACTTTATGGGTAATTATAATTACTGAACTATGTCTCGATACTTATAAGTCGAAAAGAAAGTCTATTAATACCTCACGGGTTCTCTCACAGATGACCAGGATATAGATAGGGAGCGCAGGGCGTTGGCAGCCAGATGCAATATGCTTGCCCGCAGGTTTGCGCGGTGCCCTGACGAGGTAAAACTGACGCTCTTCAGAGCCTACTGCCAGTCGTTTTACTCGTACAGCTTGTGGGTTAGGTATACGCAGAAGGCTTGCAACGCTCTGCGCGTACAGTATAATAATGCGCTGAGGATATTGTTGGGGCTGCCTCGGTTTAGCAGTGCATCGGGCATGTTTGCGGAAGCGCGAATAGACGACTTTCATGCCATCATGCGCAAACGTGTGCATCGATGTTGCGGCGATTCAGGGGTAGCCCTAACAGTATTTTAGCTACACTGGCGGACAAGGTTGATGGACCATTTATCAGGCTCTGGGCTGGCAGACATGTGCGTGCACATGTTCATGTAGCCAATGAATGTATAGTGTTGTATTTTTTAAGTTATTGGAGTTTACTAACATAGTCTAAGTTCATACTAACACTATATGGATCCCTTGTTTGGTCTGAAATAAAAAAAAATGAATTTGAATTTAAATGAATATTAAATAATTTTCAGAGAAATAAACGTTTGACAAAAATGGCACTGTTAAAAATGGATCTGGTTTATTTACTCGCTGTTCCCGCCACTTCAGCTTTAACTGAGAGATTTTTCTGTAATGAATCTGAAATGGCGAGAAGAGAGACACAGTTCAGTAAAATGTTATCAGAACATTTAGCGATACTGAATTACACAGACACAGAAAAACTTATAGAAAATTTGTCATGATGATAATTTATTCCTTCGAAGTATTTACTTTTGTATATTTACATAGGTTTAGTTTTAGATAATAATGTACCAATATGCTTTTTCTCGTAGTTGTTAATAGATTATTTTATATAGGTTTAACTTAAAATTTTAGTGTTCCAATTTAATTGAAATGTAAAGTGATGGCCTGAAACACAGGTTTGAATTAACCTAGATCGCTACCTAACTTTGTAATTCCATACCATGATTACTTGCACCTGTTCTTAACATATTTTAGTTTTAGTTTATTTTTAGGCATTATAATTATTGTTTGGGAAATCATACTGTTGACTAAATGTACACTTTTTGTAAACGTTTTATTCAATAAATAAATTTATTATTTATTATATTATTATAGTTCGGCCATAAAAGTAAAATAAAGTAAATATAGTCAAACAAAATGTTTTTAGAGAATTAAAACATAAATTTGAAAACACTTTTTTTCTTTTTTTCCTATTTAAAGAACTTGATACTTACGGTACATTATTCTTCTCAAAAAAAGTTGGCACCCTACCAACATCCTATAACCTATATCACAAAAGCCAATGGCATAGTCACAGCTCCAACGCTAACCCATGTCATCTTATTTTGTTTACATTATTTGCCAAACTTTTAAAACCGCACTATAACAACGGTTTTTCCTCGAATCCCTCCAATCCCACACAAATAGGTACCTACTTACTTACTATGACAAAGAACTGACTCATTTTCTACTCTGGTAGCTCTTAAACAAACATAAATCTTTTTAATAAACAATTAAAACTGTTAAGGCTCCGGGCAAAAAAACTCTTTTTCGTCAATAACTTATCTTGTAATTGTAAGAAAGCTTGAGATATTTGAAACATTAAGTCTGTGTTACTATAGAAGTACCTACAGTTTTCGTGGTGCTAAACCATTTGTGTCAGTCACAGCACCTGTTAATAGTTGCAACACTTTTGCGCTCTCGAAAATATGGTTTATTTCGCCTTTGATTTACTTAATGAAAATATTGTATAAACATAAAATAAAATTTTAATTATATTTCAAGAATAGCTGAAGACATGTGTGATTTTTAAATTTATTCATATGTTTTGCTAAATATTAGCAAAAAATAAATATCTGGCCGGGTTTAAAAAAAAAAGTTTTTGTAACATTATTTTTCTGCTATATTTTTTATCGAAGTTGAATAAAGTGGTTCAACCATTTATGCAAGTAGAACATATAACGATGTTGATGATATTTTGAAATGTTCAAAATCAAAAGTAGTTGCTTGTAAAAAAGTCATCAAAAGTCAGTCTCGCGTAATTTTTCGGAAAACTTGTTGCAAATTTGTATTTGTGATTTTCCATGAATACTTAACTTATTTGAAAAATCCCATTCAGCCACATGCAAAACAAATAACTCGACTTTTCAATCACATAGTTTTGTTTAAATTATTTTTCCCTTTCTCACTAAAAAACAAACTAACAACAAAATTTATCAAAATCAGTTGAATTCGTGCACGGCCTCTTAATTGTTTTAACAAAAACATGATAATATAATGTCGACGACCTTTACTGTTGTGTCCGTTTGCTGACTTCAGGGTCATTGTAATAATTTAGATTTCCCATAGATTTACAAACCAACCTAATGAATTTATTAAGTCATCTTTTTTTCACTAAGACATTATGTCCAAGGGAATACACCAAAAGGTTGGTAATATTGTCTTCTGCTTGCTAATTACAAAAACTGTGATCACCAAGACACCAACTAACATATACCTACAAGGTGGCAGGCGACCCGCGATCTATTAGCATGGATAGTAATCAGTACATGATTCTAAAGCCCCCTTTTTTTTTTTTCGGAGCGGGTGGGCGTGTCAGACTTACTGACTAAAACCCACCCGTGTTCCTTCTGTTGCCTGTGCAATGCCAGGGGGCCACGGTATCCCTTTCGGACTTTCCCGCAACCCCGGCAGGCAATGGTCTCATCGGACCCCTTCACTTGCTGACATCTCTTTGAGGCGCGCGTGGAACACAACGCGCCGTCGACCAGGGCCTGGTCCTTACCGGACGGCGAGCTACCCATTGCTCACCGTCCGCAAGCCCGCGCCTACGGTGGCCGGGAATCAGCAATCGATTCCCGACGCCCAGAGCGTCTCCTCCTGCGGCGGCTAGGGGCGTGAGGGCGCGAAATTGGCCTCTCCCTCACGCGCTCCGCCTCCTCCTTCGCGAGCATTACTGCTTCGCAGAAGGAGGTGACGGCCTCCCATGCCCTCTCGCTCCGTACCATGGCCTGGACCAGGGCCAGCCGCGAGAGATCCCCGCCACCGATCGCCTCCACGAGGACACGGCGGTGCTCTGCCCAAGCCGGGCATACCTCCACCGTATGCTCCACCGTGTCCTCCGGGCGATTCTGAAGCCCCCTGCGTTAAAATTTTTGTCAGTTTGAGTCGATGTTCCTTCAACTTTTTATACTAATAACTAGCTGCGGTTTCACCCACATAAGTCTCGATCCCATGAGAAGATCGGGATAAAAAATATTCTATGTCCTTTTCCAGGTCTTGGTCTACCCATGTGCCAAATTTCATCCACATCCATTCAGCCGTTTTAACGTGAAAGCGTAACAAACAAATAAAAAACACACTTTCGCATTTATAATAGGAAGTGTAGAGAGTGCGGCATAATCATAGATATAATAAAGAAGTTTCTGTTTTTAATATTTCTGTGTGCATAATAGTGGGGCTGCCTCGGCCCGGCTAAAGTGCCGTAAGCATTGCAATGTCATTGTGACTGTCCCTTGTTATGTTGTTTGATTGTTGAGGTTAGTTCGCCGCCCTTTGTATTGATAGAAAGTCACTACTGACAGAATTTACGAAAAATTTCGAATCAGACTTTCGGGCTTCTGACGATCCGTAACGACTGTCAAAGATCCACGAATGACAGCCGGGACCAACGGCTTAACGTGCTTTCCGAGGTACGGAGGAGTCTCGGTATGTAAATATGGTAACCCATCTATGGACCAACCTTGGCTAGCGTAGCTTAACCCATTATATAGGATATATATTTTATGTTAAAATAGGAAACTTCACGCGGACGAAGTCGCGGGCAAAGCTAGTTAGTCTTATAAAATAACTGGTGAAATATGGACATAATAGTTATACATATCTGCCTACCTTTTAGAGGATTACAGGCGTGATATTATGTTATAATCACCATCACGGTAGCTTAAAACTAAGTCACGTGTAAGATGACCACGTTTTTGACATTTAACTAATAGCTTGTGTATACAGGATGTGGTTGTAATGCCGGACAGTATCATTGTAATATTCCTTAGGTGGTATTTCAACCTATCTACTTAGAATAATCGATTATTAGATAATTGTTTTCATATTGGCTATAGAATACTAGAATTCGAAACGATACATTAAAGTCTTAGTGCGTACTTACCGCGCGTGTTAGAGCGCCCGTCGCAGTGCCATTACACACATTTTTGAAAAGTGTCTCAATTAGATTCTATAGTGCTATAGAACCACAAAAAAATTCACAAAATTTTTATTAAATCGTTAAGTGCCATAAAAATGCATTTAAATTTTGCATTTTTAAATTTCGCGCGTAATTTGACGAAAACGCTGGACGCAGTGAACGCCATATTGCTCTGTGGTCATGACGTTAGTTGCCTGTGTAAACAAATGCAGTGATATTTTTTAAATTATAAATTTGTGTTGTCTCCTTTTACAAAACCGTCCTCCAAGGTATTATTTCAATAAAAATTACGTTGGTTACGAAAATAATAAAAAGCCTCTAGAGATTAAAGGTAAGTTGACAGTTAACACTTTCTAAATGTACCTACATAGCCGTGTGGCGACTACTATCTAATGGTGTTATGAAACAGATTAAAAAAGCTGAAACCTATGAATTGAATTTAAAAATGTATAAATAGGTGTTTGAAGTAAATATTGCCGTCGCCTTACCTCAAGTCTGTCTCCGTTGAGTGCGATAGGGACCAGGACTTACCAGTTGATGTCTTGATCCAAGGTTACGCCAAGAAATTTAGTTTGCGTTACTTCGTGAATTCTATGTATATTCATTTTAATATTGTGTGTTGCATTATTTGCTTTATTAAATTCTTTATACAGACTTTTTTAGATTTATAGATAAGTTATTTTCCTTTAGCCATTCAATCAATCTTTCAATCACATGATTAATTTCAGACTCGTGGTCATTAATTATGTTGTTTTTCTTATCAGATGTCACAATAATAGAGATTTCATTAGCAAATAGATTAGTTATAGTAGTGATAGAATTTATATACAATAGGAATAAAATAGGGCCTAGTACACTTCCTTGTGGGACTCCGTGTTTATTTGATTTAAATTCAGAATAGTGAGATGTCATATTACTATTTTTGTCCATTTTAGTAATAGTAATGCGTTGTTGTCTATTACTTAGATATGAGGATAATCATTGAATTGTAATGCCTCTAATTCCAGATGCCTCCAATTTCTGTAGCAACAGGTCATGAGAGACTAGATCAAAGGCCTTAGATAGATCGAAGACCAGCTCTGTAGTAAGATAGTTATGGTTAATTTTCGTTAATACTATTTTTATAAGACTGTGTGTATGGAGAATCTATGTTAAAATGTAGCATAACGACCCCGATAGATTTTATACTGACTTGTGACGTAGCAAGCCCCCACTCCCCAACTTTAATGCATTTTATGTAAACCATTTTTTATTAATATCATAAAACAAAAAATACGTGTCTAATATTTTATTATTATTCGACTGACGGGCTAAATATTTTTTTTATTTCCGCAGTCAACATACCTATTTCTATTTGTAGCAGCCTGTATACAGCTTGACTCTACATCTTTATAAGAACTGTGTTAAATGGCTCATTTTTTAAACTCTATTAAGAAAGAATTATATTATATTATAAAATCGAAACGGTTCTCTCTTATCTAACAATATCTAGAAAGAATGTCGCCGCAGGTAAACTGAAAATATAGACATTCTGCAAAATGTCTAGACATTCTCTGTATATTTGTTCGGTAATAAAAACAAAATATTTTATTTCACATAAACCTACATTTGACAACATAACGTCAGAAGCTAGGTGCATGGTTTCAATTGGTCGTTTTCCTGTCACTGAAAACCAGCGCTGGGGCTCCGTCTCCCATAGGGTCCCAGCATTATGCTGAGCGATGGGCGTTTTGCGTGGATGTGACGCATATTTTCCCCCAATTTGTTATTCTCGTGTTTGTTCCTTTGCTTGCGTCATATGTACCCCAAATAAACGTATTTTCTTTCTTTCTTTCTTCTTTCTAGAGGAGCCGGCACGTAATTCCACGGTTACTCTTTTAAAAACAATTGGCTTTTACAATGTTTTCAAATTACACTGTTTAGGTATGGGAGGTTAAGGTAGGTTAACAAATACTCCGGCCGTTGTCGACTCGATGGTCGGCAGCGAGGAGTCCTGGGACGCGGTGGTATCCTTCTGTGAAACAGTCATTTCGCAGAAGGAGGCTGCGGAAAGGGAGCGGGAGATTGCTTCCGCTAACCCGATCCGCAGCAGGCGCGCCGGGCGTCGGCGGAGGGCGGATAACGCCCTCTTCCAGCCCCCCTAAATGGGTCCAGGGGCGACGGATCTGGGGAAATCCATCGCCCCCTACTCCTTAGGACCCGAGATGGCGGCGCGTAGTGTTCCACACGCGCCTCTCTATGATGTAAGGGGGGAGTTTAACACATCACTCCCCCCAAACTCAAGGTGGCCCGCCGAGGGTCGCGGAAGTATCTGCGTTCCCGCGACCCCCGACGTAGGTGTGAGATGGAACACCGGGGTGGTTTTTAGTCAGTACGAGTCTGACAGACCCTTCCGCCCGCCCCAGGGCGGAGGACATCCATGAAGATTTTCCAACCCGAGACCAAAAAAAAAAAAAGGTTAACAAATACTAGTTAGGTACCTCATCTGATGGTGTAAGAAAAGATGAGGTCGAAGATGGTGAACGGCCTTAAAGAATTCCGGCACCCCTTGCGTAACACACTTTCAATCACAATCCGATGGATTTTTAAGGAAATTGCTCACCCATTGCTTCATATGATTGAAAAATTCGTCCACTCAACAATGAATCACGCAATGAATGTTGTTGAATTGTCAAAATGAAAGGAATTGCCGTTGTAAGCGTGCCAAACAATTAACCCGACGGTTAAGTTTGGGAAATAAATAAATACATGTACTAGTCTGATCATATGGCATGAACTAGTCAATGTCATAAAATAATATCATTCAACCGTCAAGTTAATGTTCATACCTACCTCTTTTAAATAGACAGTGCTAAAATATCATATCTTACAATCTTTGAGGAATGCTCAAATAAATTCAGAGGTCATACTCTCATTTACTCAATTTCTACATCATCATTTGCGTAGCGTTTTACCAACTATGTTGGGGTTGGCTTCCAGTCTAACCGGAGGCAGCTGAATACCAGAATTTTACTTGGAACGACTGCCTATCTGACCTCCACAACCCAGTTACAGGATTAAATCCCATATTAAGACTGGTTGTCAGACTTTCAGGCTTCTGACGACCCGTAACCACTGCAAAAAATGACACGGAGGGGTCTCGGTATATAAAGATAGTCACCCATCCACGGACCAACCGCGACAAGCGTAGCTTAACCTGATCGATCGACCCGTGTGGCTGTTAGACACGAGCCCAACTCAATAACTACATAGATATTTATCGAACTGTCTTAAATCAAACACTAAATACAACATATGAATATCCGCATAAGGAAAAACATATCTATAACAATGAATCATTCTTTTTGGGGATTACCAAACAATTCGGTTCAAGATAAATGTTTGAGAAGCCTATTATTTTAAATGGGTTTTTAGCTATGGAGGTGAAAACGGCAGGATGTACGATGAACTTGTATGGTTTGATCCGGGTAGGAGATTGGACACAGCAGCGGCCATTTTTTTATTCTTTGTTTTATACTGTTTGAATAATATATCAACGACCTACTTGAACGTTAGTAGGTATCTACTTGTAACTTGAAATATCAAGGGTTATGTACATGTGTACATGTGGCGATAAGTCGAAGATGAAGACAACATTTATTTACTTATTTATTTAGTTATCACAAACACTGCTATATCATTACAGGAAAATTCCTAATGGGGTAGCGTGGTCCTTAATTAAACCATCTTAAATAACTTAACACATACAATATTATTTTTGTAAACTCATTCAGAGAGCAGGAAAATAAATCGATCCTGTCAGCCATACATACTTTGGTAGAAGCTAGATGCTAGTTGTGTTCGAATCCAGGCACGTGCGTGCGACTCCGCACGCTCAACGTTATAGGGAGTGAGACGAACATTATGCTGTTCAATTAGTGAATTCACAAGGAATGCATTGTTGCAGTCATAGATGTTTGTATATATAATGTTAGGATTAGCGCATTTATCGCGTTAGATTATCCTGTAATGGTAAATGTACGTTGATAAATAAATAAAATAAAATAAATAAATTCATTACCAATGCTCTCAAAATGGTGAAGCAAAACATCGTGAGGTAACCGGGCATGTCCTAGAACTAAAACTTCGAAGACATGTGACATCCACCAATCCGCACTGGACCCGCGTGGTGGATTACGGCCCACTCCCTCGCACAGGGAGGTCTGAGTCCCAGCGGTGGGGCCATTATAGACTGATTGTGCATTAACATTATAGGATGATCATCATACATATATATCAACACACCTTTCCTCCATAGGAGTAAGCAGAAACTACAGAACGCCTTAACCAACACACCCAATCTTGACACGTTCAGTGCCGGGAACCCTTCTGGAGGGTTTACTCAATCGCATATGGGATGCCGGGAGCCCTCGCGGAGGGCTCAATTTAAATGTTGGTTTTTCTTATCGACATCGGCATTTTAAACTATGAAAATAAAATCAGTGGTATATTTTAACAAGATTTCAAACCTAATGCCGGTGCTCCTCCTGGAGTCAACTTGCAATATTTATGGTGGCCGCCATGCCGCCATAAATATTGCAATGAGCTCTATATGAATAAAAACTTTTTCACAAAAAATAAAACCGACTTCCAAAAAAAACACTACAAAGTGAAAAAAAACTTTGATTTCGGAAGTCGGTGTCTTTGGGGTTTTATTCTGTTTTTTTTGCCACCGACTTCCGAAATCAAAGTTTTTTTTCACTTTGTAGTGTTTTTTTGGAAGTCGAATTTATTTTTTGTGAAAAAGTTTTTATTTTTCACTTTTTAGTTGTGGTACCTACACAAAACCCCCACAAAAATTTGAATACCAAGTAAATTACAGTGACAGGAACTATTAGAATATCGTCCACATATCCTAGATGGGAAAAATACGTATTATTGAAGCTAACTCAAAAATTCCTCATCAGATCTTAACCAAATTTATATGGGACCATTTCTGAAGTATACCAAACAAAAAAAGAATCATCAAAATCAATTCATAATTGGCGGAGTAATCGCGTAACAAACATACAAAAAAAAAAAAACATACTACCGAATTGAGAACCTCCTCCTTTTTGAAGTCGGTTGAAAATGGGTGGAGTCGAAAGTGTTAAAGTGCAATAAACGGTTTTATTTTATTATTATATTTCGCTTACATATAAGTTCGTAGCTAAGTAATAACCGCCACACGAGTCGATCGATCAGGTTAAGCAACGCTTGCCGCGGTTGGTCCGTGGATGGGTGACCATCATTACGTACCGAGACTCCTCGGTGCTTAGGAAAACACGTTAAGCCGTTGCTCCCGACTGTCATTCATGAAACTTTGACAGTTGTTACTTACGGGTCGTCAGAAGCCCGAAATTCTGACAACCAGTCTTACCAAGGGGAATAGTGTTACCTAGTTACTGGGTTGTGGAAGTCAGATAGGCAGTCGCTCCATGTAAAATACTGGTAT
The DNA here is from genome assembly GCA_963853775.1 of Xanthia togata. Classification (NCBI taxonomy): domain Eukaryota; kingdom Metazoa; phylum Arthropoda; class Insecta; order Lepidoptera; family Noctuidae; genus Xanthia; species Xanthia togata. Next base: position 2,132,380 of record OY970817.1, on the reverse strand, counting down.
TCTGATGCATCCGGTTAGACTGGATGCTGACCGCAACATAGTTGGGAAAAGGTTAGGCAGATGATAATGATTCCGCTTACATATCAAGTACATTTATTTAACATAACATAACATCACGCCTTGTTTCCCCGAAGGGTTGGGCAGAGGTGTACCTGTAGTACACCCACATTTCGCCAGTTATGTTTAAGTCCCATGTAATAGGGGGCGAGCCTATTGCCATCAACCGGGCACAAATCCAGACTCCGGGCTGCTACTGAGAAATTCCAGAAAGAAAAACCCAATGACACTTTGCCCGACCTGGGAATCGAACCCAGGACCTCATGTTCAGTAGTAGCGCTTGCGACCACTAGACCAACGAGACATTTATTTTATTATTTATTTTATTATTTATTTATTTTTCACATCACAAGTTCCTGATACTAAAACAAAGCACACAATAAGACCTCTGGGGTGTGTCTTAGCATGCCATGGCCTGAGATTTGATCAACGCGCTATTAAAATTATTAATTTTCAAAATAATGTAAATACAGTTAAAAATATAAAAGTAGAAGCCCACAGGTAAGTATCAGGAACAGGGTCCAAGCGGCAGTCAACACTATGTAACAATACGAGCCGATTATTATTCAAAAGTCATTTATTCAAACTAGGCTGAGAATCAGCACTTTTCAAACGTCAAAATTACATAAGACAGTCCCCCAAAACGCCCACGCTTCACCACTTCGTAGTGCTTTAGCTGGGAAGAAGTGGCGCAACAAACTCCCCAGCAGCACAGCTGCCTGTGCAGTTAGATAAACTTGATTCTATACAATAGTAAGTATGCTATATATATTATTATCCTTAGATTCTTCTCTTGCTTTGTCCACATTAATTTTCTAAGACTATTTAAAACAAGAATAATTTATGCAAGACCATAAAGCATCTGTTAGCACAGTCATAACTTAAAAAATATAGTCTGTTTTATTATCTAGTAGCTACCAAACGAATGATTAATGTGTAGAAACACCTTGGGATTGTCTTTTTAAAATGCCAGGTCATATACTTTCGTTATTTCTGTATTGTTTGATCTACCTAACTCTAAATATCAAGAGGATGTAACCTATGCGGATAAAATATGTATTTATATTACAATTGTGTCATCGAGGCAAAGTGAGAAGCTCGTGGCTAAGTAATAACAGCCGCAAGGGTCGAGCCATCAGGTTAAGCTACACTTGCCGGGGTTGATCCGTGGATGGGTGACTCCTCCGTGCATCGGAAAGCACGTTAGGCCGTTGGTTGCGGCCGTCATTCGTTGATCTTTTGACAGGCGATGCAGGTCGTCAGAAGCCCAAAGGTCTGACAATCACCAAGGGGTATTGTATTATCCAGTTACTGGGTTTTGGAGGTCAGATAGGTCGCTCCATGTAAAATACTGGTATTCAGCTGCATTCGGTTAGATTGGAAGCTGACCCCAACCTGGTTGTGAAAAGGCTAGGCAGATTGTAATATAAAAAAAACGTAGTAGAGTTTGTAAATCGTCAAAAAAATGTAATATCAGCATAACATTACGCCTGAATTCCCCACAGGGTCAAGCAGAGGTGTAGGTGCACCTACATTTCGCCGTTTATCTTTAAGTCCCATGTAATAGGTGGCGAGTTTATTGCCATCAACCGGGAACTAATCCCGAATCCGGGCTGCAACTGAAAAATTACTGATGCAAAGGCCCAGTAACTCTTTGCCTGACCTAGGAATCGAACCCTGGACCTCATGCTCAGCAGTAGTGCTTGCGACCACTAGACTAACGAGGCAATAAAATGATCATGAGTATGACTGTATCATCATCATTCATTTCAGCCGAAAGACGTCCACTGCTGGACATAGTCCTCCCCCAAGCGCCGCCACTTCGTCCGGTTCTGTGCTTCCCGCATCCAGCGGATTCCTGCGGCCTTCACCAGGTCATCGGTCCATCTTGTGGGAGGCCTTCCAAAGCTACGTTTTCCAATACGCTAGAACCTTTCCGCCCCATCGGCCATCTGTTCTGCGAGCAATGTGCCCTGTCCACTGCCACTTAAGTTTGGCAATTCTTCGGGCTATGTCGGTTATCTTGAGGATGTATGCAGATTGTACTATCATTTATCATTTTTTTCCCCGACTATGTTAGGGTCGGCTTCCAGTCTATCCGGATGCAGTTCTGACCTCCACAAACCAGTATCTGGGCAACTCACTATCTGTATATATAGGAGAGAGAGAAGAAAACGTGGTGCGCCAACCCCACGTACATGGGACAAGGGGAGAAAGATGATTATGATCCTTCAAACAGGAACACAGCAAGAATTGGTTCTAAAATACCTATTTATGATGGTATCTACTTTCTCAGAGGTGTTCACATAACTTATATACGAGTATATATACATATGTATTACCCTATATATAGTGTACCCACTGCTGAGACAGGCCTCATCTCTATAAGAGAGAGTGAGCTGTAATCTACCACGCGGGCCCAGTGCGGGTTGGTAGATGTCACATGTGATCAATTCAGGTTCCTTCTCTGAATAAGAAGAGGCATTTGCCCTGCAACACATAAATGCATAGTAGAGAAACTACGTTACAAACTTTCGAAACGGCACACTGACACAGACGCACTCATTAACGAGACCCCAAAGCGATTCTCGCAGTGCTGTCAGTTGCGGGTGCCGTGTCGAGAAAAGCGGTCTCCATGGTTTAAAAAAAAATGGAGGGTCGGTATTAGGTAATTATTTCAACAAATAGGTAGACCTAGTTTCCATACTGTCCATACTTATACAACCCAATACTCAATACATTTATTGCTTCCACATGTCAACTTAGGTGGTAGGTGGTGGTTGGGTGGGGGTGGGTTTAACAAAAATATGATCATTGTGGACCCTATCGGCCACAGCAAAGCCGGGTACTGTGCCGCAATGACATTCACAGACTGATACTATTTTGCAACGATTTGATTAATATTTAGAAGAATGATTTAATCTTAATTTAGTGATCCTATCTAACTTGATTTATTGATTAATCTAGACATCTTTTTTGATTGATGGACGGATATTAATAATGACATAATCGGCTTCTCAGTTAAGTGAAATAATAAATATTGCAATTCTTTGATTTTGGTTCGGCGAGCCGCAACTCAAGGGAAATTAATTATATTCCATTATACACTCTAATGTAAGGTACCTTGCAGTTATTTTTAATAAAAGATTTACAAGGCTAGAAACAGCAAATGATAGTTACTAATACAATTCAATGACTGCCTCGTTGGTCTAGTGGTCGCAAGCGCTACTGCTGAGCATGAGGTCCTGGGTTCGATCCCCAAGTCGGGCAAAGTATTATTGGGTTTTTCCAACAAAAATTTCTCAGTAGTAGCCCAGAGTCTGGAATTGTGCCCGGTTAATGGCAATAGGCTCGCCCCCTATTACATGGGCAGCTGCCCCCCCCCCCCTAGAGATTAATTAAAAAAACGTCAAATACAAGGCATTTTAAGGATTTTGTTTAATTGGACGACTTTTATTTAGTTTTTTAAGTCCCATACCTCCTAATGCGGAGTCCGGGGACGTAATTTTCGAATCTATGTGTTGGTGCTAGACCCAGTCATAATACCAATTAGATTTCAGCTCTACAGTTCTGAAAAGTTTTGGGAAAATGATCCGAAAGGTCCGTTTCCAATGCATACATTGAAAATGGAAATTATCATTTTTCTCAGTTCCTATCGGGACTACAAAGTTGAAACTGATTTGTCAAAAATCGAATTAATGTTTCTTAAGAAATAAGCAGTACCTTTGTACTCATAATTATGATTATGTGTTATCTGTATCTATTTTTATGTGTGTACATAAATAATAAAAAATAAAAATAAATTTTATTTTTTATGATTTTATCACAAGGCTTAGCAGAGCGAGCAGCTTTTTATCTTCTAATTAATCTGAAATTTTATAGTACTCTTTTTTACAAAGTTTGGTTTGAATACAGCTTCTATATCGTTTAATGGGTAAGTTTCGAAAAAAGGAACTCGTGAAAGGAAGTCGTCGGAAGGAGCTCGTGGCTAAGTAATAACTGCCGCACGGGTCGATCCGTCAGGTTAAGCTACGCTTGCCGGGGTTGGTCTGTGGATGGGTGACCATCTTTACGTACCGAGACTCCTCCGTGCCTCGGAAAGCACGTTAAGCCGTTGGTCCCGGCTGACATTTGTGGATCTTTGACAGTCGTTACGGGTCGTCAGAAGCCCGAAAGTCTGACAACCAGTCTTACCAAGGAGTATCGTATCACCCAATTACTGGGTTGTGGAGGTCAGATAGGCAGTCGCTCCATATAAAATACTGGTATTCAGCTGCATCCGGTTAGACTGGAAGCTGACCCCAACGTAGTTGGGAAAAGGCTCGGCAGATGATGGGTAAGTTTCGAATGTCAATGAGAAGTTTGTTGTAAACCCAGGCATCATCCCTTTTCTTACCACGAATTCAGCACATTTTGCTAAACACACCAGCGTTGAAATATTACATCAGTTATTTAAAAAAATCTGCTGTTCTATATATTTTGACGGTATACCTAGGTATTGCACTTTTTTTGTTTTTTTAAAGGATGCTACCCGTACCCTTGATAAGCCCACGTCGGCTGTTCATCCATCTGTCTATCTCAGCGGTGTATCTTCAAAAACGTAGGTTCAAACGCCAGTAAGTCAACCTACTACAATCTATCAAGTTTCTTTCATAGATTTAACTTTATCACTAAAATATAAGGTTCAAAGTTGATTGGGAATATTTGACCGTTTCGGGTAGGTTGATGGCGTCTGTACCCATAGAAATAAGTATCCAAACGGATGCAAATATCAGGCGTCTCTTCAACTCTACAGGTGCGGCATGAACTGTCGACCTGTCACAATTCGACGCCTGAGCCTATTATGGGAGGCCGCAATGAGCCTGTTTTGGGCACCTATTCATCATGACACAAAGAACAAATAACACACAAGGCTATTAATTTTATAATGTGACATTTGTTAGTCATTGGATTTTATAAGGGCTTATTTATAGTAGGTCTGGTCGAGCGAGCTCTGCTTTGGTGAAAATAGAGAATTCTCATTGAATAGTATTGGATAGTTCATACTAATTCCATGCTGCCATGATAGTAGGCAATTTCTAATTCCATGCTGCCATGAATGTAGTAGGTACTTACTAATTCTGTAGCGGTTACACCGCCACATACTAACTTCGCATCAAAGACATGACGTCACACAAATCCTGCATCGCGCAATTAGAGTTTACCGCGCGAACGACATAGATAAGACTATCCGAAATCCACAGTCGGGCAGTCGGCCCGCCAGACACAACACCCGTCTGGTTGGAGGATCCTCCCTTTTCTATGGTGGATGAGTGAACTTTACACCCTGTTCCTCATACCTCTAAATTGGTGACCCCGAGTATGAACGTCAACGCAGCCTTCGTGCAACTACTTCAGCGTGACGTCATCATCATCAACACTCCCGCAAGCTTTCGTGAGGCGAGTCACACAGACAGCCAGCACCCTCGGCTTCAACGGATATCCTGACCACCAGCATGCAGCGAACGCGCATTCCTGGTCATCACCCTCAGCCTCATCACCCCGACTCACTGGGGAATCAACGCAATCATCTCAATCAGCGCAATCACCGCTATCACCTCAATCACCGCAATCACCTCAATCACTACAACCGCTGCAATCATCGCAGACAGTTCCGACTCACCGCGAACTGTGCGGCACCCGGTTCCGACTCACTGGAACCTTAGCTGGCACTGTGAAGCATCGCAAGATACAAGACTCAGCCCACTATCGACCTCCGGTCTCCAGAGGGGAGTGATGTAGCGGTTACACCGCCACATACTAACTTCGCATCAAAGACATGACGTCACACAAATCCTGCATCGCGCAATTAGAGTTTACCGCGCGAACGACATAGATAAGACTATCCGAAATCCACAGTCGGGCAGTCGGCCCGCCAGACACAACACCCGTCTGGTTGGAGGATCCTCCCTTTTCTATGGTGGATGAGTGAACTTTACACCCTGTTCCTCATACCTCTAAAATTCCATGCTACTTCTTCTTCTTAGCGTGTCGATAGCAATCTATGTAAATATACTCGGCCCAGAATTCGGCGACTTGTTTGGCGCCATCACCAACGTCCATTAGTTCCTGTAACGTGCAGCTGACAGGACACGCAGGACACGATATTAAGTGTCCCATCGTTTGTGGAACTGCACCACATTTACATTCAAAGGCGGAGTCATCTATGAATCTCCACCTGAAAATTTTTTCCTTGCTTCGGCCGACCTGGGTCCGGAGTCTGTTTAAAGACTTCCAGGTTACCCAAGGTAACTCATGTCCAGGCGGGCATTCCATGCTGCCATGTCATTATTCTAAGGTAGATTTTGTACTAAACTCTTGGCGACGAGCTCTGCTCTGGTGAAAATAGAGAATGCTCATTTAATAGGATAATTCATACTAATTCCATGTATAGTAATTACTAATTCCATGCTGCCATGTCATTATTCTAAGGTAGCCAATCTTGTTCTAAACTTTGGGCGACCGAGCTCTGCTCGGGTGGAAATACGGAGAAAATGAATTTTCCCAGATATGAGACCTAGCTAGATTGATTTTTCGCCCCTGTAAACCCCTATGTTGCAACTTTCATCATAATCGTTGGATCCGTTTTCGAGAACGTGATATATATAAATATATACAAATATTGCTCGTTTAATAGTACAGGATGAATAAAATGTTGGGATGGGAGTGGTGTGATTCGGAGAAAGTTGGCTGTGACAAACGGATAGACAGACATACACACGAGTGTTCATATAAAGGATGTTGCTGTTTATTCATTCGGACATACGGCACCCTAAAAATTTACAAATGTCAAGCCATAAGTCTTTCTTTTATTTAGGTATGGCAATTTTCTTAAAATGCCAGTTCCTAGAATATAAATGAAATAATCTTTGTTTTAGCTACCACTACTTTTAAAACGATGGACGAAAACGTCGTGAGGAAAACGATCCGCACTGTGCCCGCGAGATCCGCACTGTGCCCGCGAGATCCGCACTGTGCCCGCGAGATCCGCACTGTGCCCGCGAGATCCGCACTGTGGCACGCTCTCTCTCACAGAGAATTTCAGCAGTAAGAACATTATAGGCTGATTATGTGCCTTCGTACAAGTAATAACAGTCACACGGGTCGAACGAAGGTTAAGCTACGCTTGCCGAGGTCGATCCGTGGATGGGTGACCATCCAATACATTCCGAGACAGCTCTGTGCAATTTTGACAGTCATTATGGGTAGTAAACTGACCCCAACAAGTACAGAAAAGGCTAGGACTAGGCTCAGGCTAGACGTAACATAAGGTCCAGTTGAAAACCAGCGTCTGACAATAGTTGTCTGGCATTTATGCTGAACTAGGCCTATTTGGAACTCATCTCAGGTGTCGGCAGTGACCTGTCGCTGCCGGCCGTTGTCGACTCGGTGGTCGGCAGCGAGGAGTCCTGGGACGCGGTGGTATCCTTCTGCGAAACAGTTATTTCGCAGAAGGAGGCTGCGGAAAGGGAGCGGGAGATTGCTTCCGCTAACCCGATCCGCAGCAGACGCACCGGGCGTCGGCGGAGGGCGGATAACGCCCTCTTCCAGCCCCCATAAATGGGTCCAGGGGTGACGGATCTGGGGAAATCCCCCTACTCCTTAAGACCGTGGCGCGTAGTGTTCCACGCGCGCCTCTCTATGATGTAAGGGGGGAGTTTAACACCTCACTCCCCCCTAAGTCGAGGTGGCCCGCAGAGGCGGGCCGGCAGTAGCCGGGGATCGCGGAAGTCGCATTCGATCCCGTGATCCCCGGTGCAAGTGTGAGACGGAACACCGGGGTGGTTTTAGTCAGTAAGAGTCTGACAGACCCTTGAAAATTGGCACAGCCATGAGGCACACAGTATTATTCTAAGTATATATTTTTTGTATTTGTGTGAATATTGTGTGCCTTAACCTGAGACAAATGAATTTATTACTATGAAAATGAAAGAAAATATATACATACAGAAAAATAGGTTTATTTGTCACAGAAACACGTGCATACAAAAAAACAACAATATTAACATATAAACATAACCGAAATGTTCGGCAGCTGCACGTCATGACTGTGACAAGAAGGCTTCCACTCAGCATAATGCTGTGCTATGGGGGACCCACAGCACAGCGCTGGTTTTCAGTGGTCACCCGAAAAATACGTTTATATGTATGTAGGTACAAAGATATATAATAAATACATATCAAACGTTTGTATAACGCGTCATCTGAACAAAGCCTTAGTAAATACGCTTGGAACGGAACGTAATGTCATGCTCAAATCAGTGTGTAATTTATTTTGCATGGTTAGATCATCTGAATAATTTAACAAGATTAGATCAGTTCACTGTAGGTCATTGCTTTAGGCCCATTTCGTGAGTAAGGTCGAGAACAAAAGTCATTTTGCTACATCCTTTAGGGCTGTGCGCACACTGAGTCACTGAGTGATGAATACAAAATATTATAAAAGATTTTGAAAGAGCAACTGTAGCTTCTCGTCCATACTTCTCCATACGAAACTATGCCTTGGAAGGTAGAATGAATTCTATTTTCTTGTAAATGACGTTCATATGTGCCTTTTATGTGGCTATTTGAAATAAATAATTTGGCTTCGACTTAGAGGAAATATGACTTCCTTTTGAGCGCAGGCCACACTGAGAACAAAGCGGTATGAACCAAAGTATGCAAACCCGCCGTTGCTACATAAGCTAAACGAACATCGTTCTCAGTGTAGCCTGTCCTTTAGACAAACTGGTTGATTAAAATACCTTTTGATTTATGCATAATAAATTAATAATGCGTCTAATTTCGGAGCGGTCCTTGATGGGCGAGTCCTATTACTGGCTGGAAGTACGACGCGTTGCGTGACCTCAGCACAGAACACTCAAGATCACTGGCGAAATGTGGGTGTTCCTCTGCCAAACCCTTCGGGGAATACGGGCGTGATGTAATGTGTTAAATAATATAAAATATGGAATAGTATCATACATTAATTGAAATAATTACACCTTGTATAGGTTAGGTAATAGGTAGGTAATAGGTAATACGGGCGGGCTGGTTTCCGCAACGTTTCATTGTATAGGTTACACTTTATTATAGATTTATTATTTAAGTTTCTTACGGAATGCGCACTGTTTTGAGCCATAGATAACCAATGACACAGGCATCTGGTTCGTCGTTTAGTGTCTCCGCAAGATAAGTCTATGCGCGGCGGAAATCGGAACTAATTAGTATGCGGCCGTCTTGTCGTTCATGTAAGGTCAAATAAAGAGTAGAATTATTTAATTAATTAATAATATTAAGATTAAATTGTTAATATATTACAGTATGGAATTAGGAACGCCAGCCACTAGTCGTGCGCAAACTTATCTTGCCCGCACTCTACCTACATCCAGTTTCTGAAATGTATTTATTAAAACTTCATGCACAGGTAAAAAAATACTATACAAAGGCGGACTTAATGCCTGAGGCATTTTCTACCAGTCAACCTTAGGGTGGTGCAGAGACATAACATGGCAGGTGCAACATAAGTGATAGATAACTTAAAAATGTATACCTACTAATACATACCTACATATAAACCGAATAAACTTTGTCAGGAGAAATAACGATAGGTAGAGGAGAAAACAAACCCAGCAAACCAGCGCTGCAAAGATTCTGCCAACTTTTCACGAATATGTTCACGTGCCTTCTTCAACTTGAAAGATAACCGACTGGTTGCCATCCTGACGTTCAGAGGAAGCGCATTCCAAAGAAATACCGCCTGGACAAAGAAAGAAGAGTGAATAAAACCAGAGCAGTGAGAAGGACATCGTAGAAGACGATTGTTGGTAGAACGAAGATTTTTGCTATGGGCAGAGCAAAGGTATTGAACATGGGAAGTCAGGTAAGAAGGAGAAGTGGGTTTGTCGAGTCTAGAATACAATATTGACAGTCCTCAACTCTCTGCGCTGACGTATGGGTAACCATTTTAAAAGCAATCGATGCGCAGACACATGATCATACTAATTACGAAGATTGAAAACGAATCGAATGCAGTCATTTAGAAGGCAATGTCCTTTTTCAAAATTGGAACCCGCCATCTTGTTATTTGAATAAATTTCAAGTGACATTTCACAAAACAATTGCACAAATGTTTACCCTGTCCAACGTAATTCTAAATGCCGAAAGATTCTTGCAGATTTGTTAATATTAATGGTTGTTGTCAATTCTGTCAACAAATCAATCACTCCAGCTGATTTGACAGTAGATTTGCTGAGCAGGTTTAAACACTGAGAATTTATTTTTGAAGAAACATATAACTGAGTTGTGGAGGCCAAGTAGGCACTCGCTCCGTGTAAAATACTGGTATTCAGTTGCAGGCTAGATTGATTGATTGTTTTCCATCATAGAAGGGATCAGTATCATCTGCCTAAAGCTCCTTAGTTAGGGTCAGCTTCCAGTTTCACAGGATGCAGCTGAATACATGGAGCGACTACCTATCTGACCACCACAACCCAGTGCTGGGTAACACGATACCCCTTGGTAAGACTGGTTATCAGACTTTTCGGTTGCTGACTAGGTACCCATAACGACTGTCAAAGTGTGTGGTACCTACTTGTTGATAGGCCTACACTGTCCTATCATACCTATTAACACTGCAACTTGAAAACATTGTAAATACCATTCACTTTTAAAAGAGTAACCGTGGAGTGTCTTGCCGGCTCTTCTCCATAGGAAACGAACAATTGGAACCATGCATCTAGCTTCTGACGTTTCATAAGTGCCCTTGTAGGTTTATGTGAAATAAAATATTTTGAATTTCAATTTGAATTTGAAAGATCTACGAATGACAGCTGGGAACAACTGCTTTACGTGCTTTCCGAAGCACGTAGAGGTCTAAGTATGTTATGGATGGTCACCCATCCACGGACTGACCTTGAAAAGCGTTGCTTTACCTTAAGATCAACCCATTTTTTTTTTGTTGGTGGGAAATCATCAAATGACTTCTCCCGCTCTGGGTGGAGCGGGAGGGCGTGTCAGACTCTTACTGACTAAAACCCACCCGTGTTCCTTCTCTTGCCTGTGCAATGCCAGGGGGCCACGGTATCCCTTTCGGACTTTCCCGCAACCCCGGCAGGCAATGGTCTCATCGGACCCCTTCACTCGCTGACACTCTTTGGGGCGCGCGTGGAACACAACGCGCCGTCGACCCGGGCTTGGTCCTTACCGGACGGCGAGCTAAGATCAACCCATGCGGGTGTTAACGGGTGGGCCATCTAGTGTTTTAAATTTGAACCGGCTATAAAAAAAAACTTACTGATTATTATTTTTTTATTTCTGGTTTTATTGGTTTTATTATTATATGAATGATATTGTGTTCCATTCTTAAATGACCAAGTTCAACCTTTCCAATAAAACCAGTTTGAAAAAGTTATGTGTTGTTTTTTTTATAGCCGATTCAAATTTAAAACTCTAGATGGCCCACCCTGTATTATTTAGCCACAAGGTTTAAATACAGCCAAAAAATGTGTTTTTTATGACTTATTTATCTTTCAAGCAATGCAGATGTTAAAAACTAATAGATATGATCCAAAATGTTACCTACTTGGTTACGAAATGGTATCAAAATACAAAGGTCAGGTCGCCTATTAAAATACATTTAATTTCGTTCATGCTATTATTAAAGTTTTAACCTTATACAATAACAAAAAATGCATTTTGTTCGTATGCACAATGATTTTGGGATTATCTCTTTTTGAAATGGATATTTTGTAAGTAGATATTAATTTACACCTTGAGACTAAAAATGACTACCGGTCTAGCCCGATGACACATAAATGAATCTCTAAATAAAAGTGCACTGTTGGATTTTAAACGCTAGGCTCAGCACTGAGAGTTGAAAATCTAACAGTGCACTTCTATTTAGATGTAACGTAGTTGTCGATGAAAACAGGCTTATGTCTCACACCTAGTACTACCCAGGGGCATCGTATTACCCAGTAACTGGGTTGTGGAGGTCAGATAGGCAGTCGCTCCATGTAAAATACTGGTATTCAACTGCTACCGGTTAGTCTGGAAGCCGACCCCAACATGTTGGGAAAGACAGGCAAATGATGATTTCTGCCTGTCATAATATCCGCCTGTAAACTGTTCCTAGGCAGGACAAATGCTTCTTCTCATGCACAGAAGGGACGAGCATGGATCACCAGGCTTCCTCACTGCGTGTTGACGATTTTTAGCTGACTACGGTGAAGCCAAAAAAGGAGGGTTATGTGTTTGGACTGTATGTATGTGTGTATGTCCGTCTCTATGCTCCCTCGTAACTACTAAACGGCTGACCCGATTTTGATGAATGATATGTCGTTAGATTCGTCTTAATTGCGGGAGTGTCGATCGTGCACATAGAAATACATAGGTAACTGTAAAGAGGAAAATTTGCTTTATATTATATTATTATATCATTATCGATATCGGAGCCGACCAATAACCTGGAATATGGTGTAAACTTTTGTTTGTGATACCAAAATTCTATTGATTATAATGCTTGTTATTCTCTGTTCAGTTATGTGTTTTTGCAGTCGGGATTTTTATTTTGTTTAATTTGGTACTTTTTTATCACTGGTTTACCCAAGATAATTTTATGTAATACTTTATTTTAATAAAAAAAAACCTTGCCCTCCCTTTTTATATTTTAAATATAAAAGCTATATATATATATTATATAGCCTGTCACTCCCACAATAATTAAGACGAATCTAACGACACCTCATTTATGTAAATAAATCCATTAAATCCATAAAGCCGTTTAGGCTACGAGCGTGCCAAAGAAATAGACATATATATATATATATGTCTATTATATATATATGTCGCAGACATCTGGTAAAATTAGCCAGCTAATTGGACGCCTAGGCCGTTCATTAAAAGCCGGCATCCAATTGGATGCCTAGGCCGATAGTTAATTGAATTCAAACTCAAACTCAAACTCAAAGCATTTATTTCAATTAAACCATTTACAGGCACTTTTGAATTGTCAAGGGGTCGGTCAGTCAAAAATATGAAGCTAGTTGCCCATTCCAAAGCGTAGTAGGTACCTATGGAGAAGAACGGGCAAGAAACTCCACGGACACTCTTTTAAATAAAATATAAAATTGATACAAAATATTGGTTACATCATTCATTTTGAAATTATGCATGTGAGAACAATGTAATAAGACGTGCACGTTCGTAAAAGCGTCCGTAATAAAAAGAAAAAAAGAATCATTCAAAAACTTAAAATAAATTAAAATAAGCCATGGCAGCTAAGAGATGACCAGTCCCAACTGACGGCGCCCGTTCACGAACATGACGCATGGATTAGCACCATTCAGCTCAACCATTTTGAAGGGAGCTAAATGATCCAACACACACGCCACCATCAGCGAGACATTTGAGTGAGCAATTAGTATCATTCAACGTTTAACAACTTGGCGTATTGAAAGTCAGCCCTTTGAAGATGACTGACCAAGACTCAGCCAAGTGATTCAAATGGTGAAATGAAAAATTTCTGCGAGTACCGCTCGGCTCGCGCGCGGTTGTTCATACTTCTAACCTTACCAAACCTATTTCACCCAGTTTAACTAAATGACTATACGACGTTCATCCATCTGGTTAAACGTTGTGCTCAATGACTTGGCTAGTTGTCTTTCAGCTATTTAATTGGATGCCGGCATTTAATGAACGCGCTAGTCATTCAATCAAATAGCAGATTCAACCAGATGACTGCGATATAATACATAATCTCGAAAAACATCACCCTTTTTCTGGGGCAGTCAGGTAAAAAGATGAAAACTAAACTTCGCTCAATTCACGTTTTATCCTTAAATACAAAAGCCTCTCGGTTTTATACCTTGTTTTAGAGAAAATAATAAATACTATATAATAAATACTGTGTAAAAAAAAATGTTTATTGTTTCATCAGTTAGTGATACAATAAATAGGTACCTACGAGTATAACACTGGATGCCGCACTAGGATAACCTGTGTCGCAGGATCCAGTCTCTTTATAATTAAATAATTTATTACAATTAGGCACGTAAAAGGCACTTCTGAACGTAAAAATTTACAAAAAACACAATTGATTCTAGTCGCCCCTTCCAAAAGGTAGTTTTCGTATGGAGAAGAATGGGCAAGAAACTCCACCGTTACTCTTCTAAAATATTTTTAACAATATCTTGTATACATTAATTATATAATTATATGTGAAGACGATGCACCTAAGTAGAATAATATTACTATACCACGATAGGTAAAAAGAATGAAAAATGCAGGAATGACAGATAAATTAATTATGTGATAGATGCATGGTGCTCACATATTTACAAACACTGTAAAATTATACGATATTCATAACATTTTAACAAGTAATACTAATAAGTCAGTGTGTGAGTTCAAGTAATGCTATAAAAAATAATATTTTACAATTAAATAAGCAACCATCACAGAACTTAATCGACATATTATGTAAATGTAAAGCGTATCGTAATCTTTCACTAAAAGTTAAGTTATCACGAATACTTAGTCAATTTAAGGTCAACTGGTGTTACTATTCGATGAGATCCGGGTCGCTGAGTAGTTAATCTATTTACACATAGATACCATCGAAGAAGTTCATATCTATACAACGTAAGGACTATTTCTGCTTGCAGCGCTCGGCCGCTATAGAACCGGTGCGGTAACAGATGTGGTCATCGTGTTCACGGGATTTTGTTAGTTATGAAGTTCGTCGATAGTACATGACATACATTAGATTACAAATAATTAAAATTGAAGTGTGTGTATGTGATGTCAAAATAACAGCTTTTACTAAATGCATTAGAAATACCTATAAGTATGCGTATATTTCATGTTTTAACAATTATATTTTTTTTTTCCATTCTTGTACTATCCCAAAAAGATCTACATTGTGTTCAATCGAAGAATTTTAATTGTGTCTTCAGTTATTGTTTTCCTTTTAATTTTTTTTTTTTTTTTTTCGTGCATAATGTTTTTTCCATTGCACTTTAGACATTGGCAGAATAGTCAATATCGGCTTTGCGTGCCATTTAATAAAAGTAGAATAGAAGTACTTATAAACAAAAAACAAATTTTAAATTTTTTGTCTGTCTGCTTGTTCCGGCTAATCTCCGAAACGGTAGGTCCGATTTTGACGGGACTTTCACTGGAAGATAGCTGATGTTGTAAGGAGTAACTTACGCTTATTTTAGAAAGAGAAAAATAATTAAGGCCGACGCGGGCGAATCCGCGGGAAGCAGCTAGTATTTTATAACTATGTTTAAGTAAGACTAACTTGTATATAAAAATCTTTCTCATCGCCCTTAAGAGGCCGTGCATGAAATTGACTGATTTTGATCAATTTTGTTCATTAGTTGAATTTAAACAAAACTATTTGTGATTTTAAAAGTCGAGTTCTTTGTTTTGCATGTGGCTGAAAGGGACTATTCAAATAAGTTAAGTATTCATGGAAAATCACAAATATTCGGAACAAGTTTTCCGAAAAATGACGCGAGGCTGACTTTTGATAGTAGGTAATGACTTTTAATATTTAAAAACATCATCAACATCGTTATTTGGTCTACTTGCATGTGGCTGAACCACTTTTTTCAACTTCGATACAAAATAAATAGCAGCAAAATTATGGCAAAAAAAACTTTTTTTTTTAAACGCTGTCTGTCATGTGTTTTTTATACAATATCTTCATTATTAAGTAACTGCCTCGTTGGTCTAGTGGTCGCAAACGCTACTAGGTACTGAGCATGATGTCCTGAATTTGATTCCCGGGTCGGGCAAAGTGTTATTGGGTTTTTCTATCTGGTATTTCTCAGTAGCAGCCCGGAGTCTGGATTTGTGCCCGGTTGATGGCAATAGGCTCGCCCCCTATTACATGGGACTTAAACATAACTGGCGAAATGTTGGTGTACCTACGACAGATACACCTCTGCCCAACCCTTCGGGGAAACAAGGCGTGATGTTTTGTTATGTAAGTAAATCAAAGGCGAAATAAACCATATTTTGGAGAGTGCAAAAGTGATGCAACTATTAACAGTGGCTGTACCACTAAAACTGTACTTCTATACTTACACGGATTGAATGTTTCAATTATTTCAAGCTTTCTTACAATTAGATAAGTTATTGACGAGAAGGATTCTGTTCATGCATGGAGCCTTAAGTATAGTAAAGGAAATTATCTTTTTGAGTCCTTGGATTTGGGTCTGGTCAGAGGCAATATACTCACCCATTATGGTAATAAGGTCTTATTACATGATAAGTAGAAGATTATTTTTAATAAATTCAATATTGCTTCTAAATAAGAAAAGAAAAAAATAAAAATATTTTATTTCACATAAACCTACATGGCCACTTATGAAACGTCAGAAGCTAGGTGCACGGCTCCAATTGGTCGTTTTCTAAGGAGAAGAGCCGATAGGAAAATCCACGGTTACTCTTTTAAAAATAATTGGCAATTGCAATATTTTCATATATCAGGGTTAATTGGTATGGGAGGAAAGTGAAGGCCTTTCAACAAGTACCAGGTACTTAACAAAATAGAAAATCGTCAACAAATCTACAGTCCACTAAGCCTACAACGTCCTCATACACAAATAGAAAAGAATCCAAGTTAGTACTTAAAAAAAGATTAATATCTGTCTAGCCTTTTTATGTTGGGGTCGGATTCCAGTCTAACCGGATGCAGCTGAATACCAGAATTTTACATGGAGCGACTGCCTATCTGACCTCCACAACCCAGTAACTTGGTAATACATGATACCCCTTAAGACTGTTTGTCAGATCTACGGGCTTCTGACGACCCGTATCGGCTGTCAAAGATGAACGGGACCAACGGCCGAACCACTCAAGGCCACATCGGCGTCTTAAGACAATTTTAATTTCGCGGGCTACCCAGACGCTTTCAACTTAAGGTCAGAAAATAAAATAAAATTGCGTCCAAAACTAGGTCAATTAACTAGTGAATATATTTACTTCGCATGGACTATGCAAATTATATTTATAATTGGCCGCTTCACTTAATCTAGGTGTTGTAAGTAGATTGAGTTTGAATGTTCTGATTGATACCGTTTTGAACCATGTAACATGTATGTAATTATAATGTTGGTAACATCAATACGAGTAATATCAACATTGAGTTACAGATTCTTGTGAAACAGTTAGTAGGTAATAGAGCAGTGTTGCTACAGTGCCAGTGGTTCCAACTTACGGGTTGTAGGTCGTGGGTTGGAACTCGTCACTCAATTTTCAAATTCAAAAACCAAAGTCATTTATTCAAACTAGGCTGAGAATCAGCACGTTCAAACGTCAAAGTTACATAAGACAGTCCCCCAAAACGCCCAACATTCACCACTTCTTAGTGCTGTAGCTGGGAAGAAGAAGTGGCGCAACAAACTCTCCAGCAGAACAGCTGTCTGTTCAAAAAAATGATTCTAGTAAGGAAAATAATTTACATTACGCAACACAAATCATAATTTAAATTATAAATTAATAGCCATATGTCAGCCAGCACACGCCAATATACCAACCAAAAATATCGAGAACTGTACTCAGGCAGAAATAAAAAAAATTAAGACTAAACGTAAACAATATCTAAATAAAAGTAGTATTAAAGGGCGTGCCCGCTTACATATAGCGGAAAGACGTCCACTGCTGGACATAGGCCTCCCCCAAGCCCCGCCACTTCGACCGGTTCTGTGCTTCCCGCATCCAGTGGACTCCTGCAGCCTTCACAAGGTCATCGCTCCACCTTGTGGGTCGCGTTCCATCGCTACGTCTCCCGGTACACGGTCGCCACTCCAGAAACTTTCGACAGTCACTTGACTTTGTGAAATTTTATTTTATTCATCACCACTGCTCTCAGAATGGAAAAGATAATATCGCGCGGAAACCGTTTGTATGTCCTATTATAACCAATTCGTTTCTTGCCCGTACTAGCTTCATATTTCTGACTGACTGACCCCTTGACAATTCATAAGTGCCTGTAAATGGTTTAATTGAAATAAATGCTTTGTTCAATACAATGTGAACATTATATTTTGATATTCTGAAGTAAGTATTGTAGATTATTGTAATGAATTGCAGTAGTCTACAATAATTCAGAATTAAATTTGATATTTTTTCTTATTTTTATGTGTACAACATTAATGTGCCTTCAAAACTTTTATGAAGGGTGGCAACACACGTTTTTACTTTGTGACTTCTTCAAAATACGTTGAGTGTAACGCACCATTGTTTTTTCTCATACACCAAATATAAGTGAAATCAATATTTTACTTTCTCTCTTTGTTTTATTTCAAACATGCTTTGAGTTTGAGTTTGAGTCCACCAATTCGAAGATTTATTCGAATGTGCTAAATAATAACAGCCGCACGGGTCGATCTATCAGGTTAAGCTACGTTTGCCGGGGATGGTACGTGGATGGGTGATATTTACATACAGAGACTCCTCCGTGCCTCGGAAAGCACGATAAGCCGTTGGTCCCGGCTGTCATTCGTGGATATTTGACAGTCGTTACAGGTCGTCAGAAGCCCGAAAGTCTGACAACCAGTCTTACCAAGGGGTGTCATATTACCCAGTTACTGGGTTGTAAAGGTCAGATAGGCAGTCGGTCCATGTAAATTACTGGTATTCAACTGAATGTTTATCAACATAGTTGGGATAAAGTGGGGAGTTATACATATATAATTAATACCCTTTTGCTAGTGCTCTACCTCCTTGGTCTAGTCTTCGCAAACGCTACTGCTGAGCATGAGGTCTTGGGTTTGATTCCCAGGTCGGGCAAAGTGTTATTAGAATAGAATAGAACAGAATAGCATTTATTTGCAAATATGGGTTATACATAAGTAGGTAGTAGTAGGTTTTCATCAGAGTTCTGCCATATTTCACCATTCGGCATGCAAACATTTTCATTACCTAGATATATAAAATTGTTAAAATTTAAACTTTTGTTGGAACATTAAATTAGTTATACGTCATTCTCATTAAATAAAATTATTAAAATTCAAATATTCATTAAAAAAAAAAAATTGTCAGTAACAGTAGGTATATACAAGAAATACAAATGGTGGTCCGAAGATAAATAAACAAACAAACATCAAAATTCCAGGTCATAGACAACACACCATAAATATTCCATACGCAAAACAATAATTAATTAATAAAAAATTCGAGGTGCTCTGATAAAAATTGTCCGTTAAAAACTCAGTTACACTGTAATATACACTGTAATATGTCAGTTGCACTGTTATTGGGTTATTCTATCTGGTATTTCTCAGTAGAAACCCGGAGCCTGGATTTGTGCCCGGTTGATGGCAATAGGCTCGCCTCCTATTACATGGGACTTAAACATAACTGGCTAAATGTGGGTGTACCTACTACAGGTACACCTCTGCCTAACCCTTCGGGGATTCATGGCGTTTTGCATTAAAACGAAGCATCCTAAATGAAAACATAAATAGTTGAGCGTTACCTAATTCCAGATTCGTAATTACACAAACTTTATGAACCTCTTTTGCAAATGAATTTGATAGTTGCAAATGAACTTGCTATAATTAAACATTTTTAATCAAAGGTTATACTTATAACTATGACATTTGTATAAAATGTAAAATGTCAGTTTCTAGACTTCTGGTACAATTACAAACTTGCTTGTGGGCGGCGAATCTCTTAATACATTATACTAGCTGTTTCCCCGCGACATTGTCTGCGTGTATTTTGTATATCCATCATTTGTTATTGCCCCATGTAAAATTTCTACAGTTATGTCTGTAATTTTTATGGTGTACAATACAGAGTAAAGAGTAATAAAGGATGTAAAGTAACCTAGATGTCCTTCTCCAGCACTTTCAACAACAATCTGAATGATTTTGAAGGATATTGCTAATCCATTGCTTCATATTATCGAACAATTTGTCTGCTAAACAACGTAAATATCGCAATGAATGTGGTAGAATTGTCAAAATGAGAATTAGCCATTGCTACTGTTAGTGCGTTCCACAACTATCCCGCTGGTCTCAGGCTTCGTATCTGTCAAATTTCATGAGAAACGGTTCAGGATTTTAGAGGTAACAAGCAGACCGACAGACAGAGTAACTTTTTCATTTATAAAAACTAGCTTCATCAATCTATTAACTAGCTTCTGCCCGCGACTTCACTCGCGTGAAATTTCGGCCCCCGACCCACCGCGTCACATCTCACCGCATCGCCTGCCCGCGGTTTTACTCGGTTTTCGTTTAGTGTCCTTTCTAACTTTTTCTCCTTTTGCTCGGCTCCTACGGGTCTTGGCGTGATAGTAAATAGCCAATGACCTTCCTCAAGAGTTGGGCTATAAAATGCAAAAATAATTTTTCAAATCGAAAATCACGCGTTAAAACAAAAAAAAAAACAAAATCTTCAGCTTTCAAGTTTAATATTATTTGTTACACATTTATCTATTTTTATTTAATTATAAAACACTTACACGCTATAAAACTGAATTACATCCGTAAGATGTCCTCGTAACATAAGGTCCAGTTGAACTGTTGACACTAGTTGTCTGACATTTATGCTGCAGTGCCCTATTTGGCGCCGACGTGGGGCACACAATACTATTTTAAGTTATTTTCTATTTATTTTTTCTGTTTTTTGTGTGAATATTGTTTGCCTTAACCTAAGTCAAATAAATTTATTTTCTTTATTATTAGTATTGATTAAATAGCCCATAACCTTCCTCTAGAATTGGGCTAAGAAATGCAAATATATCTTTCCAAATGCGACTTTCAGTTTTAGAGATTAGCGCGTTCAAACTAACAAACAAACAATCAAACTCTTGAGCTTTATTCTTTGTATAAAGTATAGATATACATAATAGCTATTATGTGTTACACATTATAATTAAACATTTTTGATCGTTGCTAAGTATGACATTTGTATAAAATGTCAAATGTCAATTTAAAGATTTCTGGTACAATTAGCAATTTGATTGTGGGCGGCAAATAGCTTAACGTGTCGTAAGCAGTGTTTATTTATTGCCGTAAATAGCTCTAGTTATTTATACATATAAAAACAATCTATGAACCGGTTAAAAAGGTCTGTTGCTTTATAAGGAAACTATTTTTAGTTAATTTGACGGTATTCAAACAGTAGTCTTCCATTTCGCCAATGAGTATGAAATATAATTATGATGACGTTCATCATTCGTTTCATTTATTCGTTCATCATTCAGTCACGACTAAATGCGGGTTGAACACTTTTGACAGGTGCCTGAACCTGACGTCACAGTGCTGCCACCTAGTAAACGTCATTTCAGACAACGCTCATTCCACCTGGTATAGCATAATCAGCCTATAATGTCCCTATTGCACACTGCTAGGATAGAGGCCTCCTTTCTTCGAGAGGATCCACCACGCGGGCCCAGTGTGGGTTGGCAGATGTCACATGTCTTCGAATTTTTTGGTTCTAGGACATGCCGGTTTCCTCACGATGTTTTCCTTCATCGGATTGAGAGTAGTAGTGATGAAATTTTTTACACAATTTAAAGCGCCTGTTTATGTTCGAACTCACGACCTAAAACTCACAAGTTCTGTCCCTGGGCCACCACTGGTCCCTGCACAACGGACTCGTCGGTCTACTGGTCGCAAGTGGGACTGAGTATGAGATTCTAGGTTCGATTTCTAAGTAAGGAAAAGTGTTATTGAATTTTCCATTAGGATTTTGTTAGTTGCGAACCTAAGTCCAATGATATTAGAAGTAAAAAGACGTAGATAGGTTACCTACCTAACATTATATCTTCAAAAACGGCACTATGTCACACTATTATATGACATGTGGAAGTAGGATGGCATGTCGTAATTATCGGGAGCGAAAAAGAGACAAAACGAAGAAAATGTGTCTAATTAGCCAACTTTTGACGTGCCACTTGCGGAACGTTTATAACCTATCTACCTCTTTTTACATAAAATATCATTGCCTAAGTATGAATCTGTGCACGATTAGTGGAAAGGAGCAATATGCTTGCCACTTATTACATGGGACTGAAACATAACTGGCGAAATGTGGGTGTACTGTCACTCTGCTTACACTTCGGGGAATACCGTCATGATGTTATATTAAGACACAGTATTTTTAATTCTGGAGCTTATTTTTTCTAAACAATTTAACATCATCAGATCAAGAGATGATTGATTAAAATATGATATGATTTGATTGATAAAAAATAATGATTCATTCATAAATTAACCAATCCATAGAAAGAAAAGAACTTTGTCACAAAACAGATAATTTTTACAGAAGTACCATTTTCTAAGAACCTTGTATACTAGCTAAGTTTCCCAGTAACTGGGTTCTGGAGGCTAGATCTAATAGGCAGTGGCTCCATTTAAAATACTGGTACTCAGCTACCTCCGGTCAGAGCGGTGACAGCCTAGTGGTGTGACCGTCGGACTGTCAAGTCATAGGTCTTGAGTTCGAACCCAAGGCACGCACCTCTGACTTTTCGGATTGAAAACCAAAAAAACGGTGAAGGAAAACATCGAGAGGATATTTTGCGACGGCATGTGAAGCCGTGGGCGGCTTTAAGACTCTGACACCAGGTTAATCACTAACCACAAAAACGATGAAGAAGTTACACCCGGTTACTCTGGAAGCCGATTCAAACATAGTTGGGAAACGACCAGACGGATGATAACTGACTGGGATGGTATAGTCACCCAATAACTGTCTCATTGAAGGGCAAATTGCCCTTCTCATACAAATAAGGAACGAGTATCGTTCACCACGCTTGCCGACTGCGTGTTGGTTTTACAGATTTTATTAATCAAAGTCAAAGTCAAATAATTTATTTCAATTTGGCACAAAAAAGGCATATATCAACGTCAAAATTTACAGAAAAAAAAAAAGATTCTAGTCGCCCCTTCCAAAAGGTAGTTTTCGTATGGAGAAGATTGTGCAAGAAACTCCACCTTTACTCTTTTAAAATGTTTTCACAATATCTTGTATACATTATAATTATATGTGAAGAAAATGCACCTAGAATAAGATTACTATACCAATATAGGTAAAAATAATGAAAAATTATGGAGTGACAGATAAATTAACTATGTGATAGATGCACGGTGCTCACATATTTACAAACATTGTAAAATTATACGATATTCCTAACATTTTAACAAGTAATACTAATAAGTCAGTGTGTGAGTTCAAGTAATCACAGAATGTAAAATCTATGTTATATTTAATTATTACAATTAAAATGGCAACCAGTTAAATTTGGTCTAGATTCTAAATATTTAATATTAATAATATTAATTATTAACTCTAAATATTTAATAACAGAATAATGTTCTTATCTTGGTCAGGAAATTTGCTGTCAAAAGTCATTTTAGTGCACAGTTTTAGCTTGGATTAAGAAAATATAAGCGCTCTGACACTTTTGTCAGCAGGTGCCCGGACCTGACTCGTACCTAGTGAACTTCATTTCAGAAAACCCTCATTGTATTGACAAAACAAGATGGCGGCAATAAATCCGTTTTTAGCCGCGCGCCAAAAGAGTTTTGTAGCTTTGTACCTACGACATTAAACTTTTGACTGGTGAATAAATTGAATTGGCTTTAACCTCATAGAAACCTTCGCATTTATCGTACTTGTTAAATGACGTACCTACAAATAAAACCTTATGTTTATTTATATTTACATTATGATTTATGGATAGTTCCGCATTCCTATTAATTTTACCCAATTATAATGATATGTATAATGTATTATTAGATTACAAAAGCTAGGGTTTTCTTCAAGGATATGTAATTATATGACGTAGCATCTTCAAGGTCGGACCGTGGATGGGTGACTATCCATTACATACCGAGACTCCTCCGTGCCTCGGAAAGCACGTTAAGCCGTTGGTCCCGGCTGTCATTCAAAGATCTTTGACAGTCATTACGAGTCAGAAGACTAAAAGTCTGATATCAAATCTTGTCCAAGAGTTATCGTGTTACCCAGTAACTGGGCTGTAGAGGTCAGATAGGCAGTCGCTCCATGTAAAATACTGGTGTTCAGCTGCATCCAGTTAGACTGGAAGCGCACCACAACATATTTGGGAAAAGGTTAGGGAGATTGAGTATATTTTTATTTATTTATTATTTAACCTTTCAGTACACACATAATAACAGACGAGAAGAAAGGCCAGAAAAATATGTACAAAGGTGATGTTTAATTGTAAAGAAATCTCTTCCAGCATACCTGCGATAGTAAAGTAGTTAAAAAGAGATGTAGACAACGTGTGTAAGAGTAGAAGAGAAAATAAAACACATAAAATAAAAATACTTACAGATAGTGCAATCCACGACGACGCGCCCCACTCCGCGATGACTGTACTGTAAGCTGTACTTTAGTACGGAGCGGAGCGGAGTGGGGCGAGTCTCAGTGGATTGCACTATCTTTAACTAGGTATTCACTGATTTACAAACGCTAGGGTTTTCTTCACGGATGTATGATTTTTAATGACGTAAACGATAAAAAGTCGTTTAATAGATTTCTGGGAAGCAACATAATGTTATGAATATCTTATTTTCCTCGAAGGCTTGCAGTAACAATGTAGGTAGTTTCTTTTCTATGAAATAGGTAATCGAACAAACCAAACTACTCAATTTAACTCATCTTTACAAATACTAAACTTGCGTCCTTATTTAAAAAATTATCACCAAATCTGTTCAATCAAACATACAACTACCGTACGTATAAAAACATAACATACAACGTAAGGAATAAAAACAAAATCCAGATACAACCAGCTCACGCTCGCACTAATTATGGTAAAAAAACGTTATTAGTTAAAGGCGCACAGCTGTTCAATAGTTAGTTTACTGGAGGATTTGAAAAAATGTGACAATATAAACACATTCAAACGCAGATGGGAGCAATACAGCATTTGAGGTGAACTAAAAGTTTTGGTTTATTTCAGGTGTTGTGGTGTGTTGCCTTAATCTGTGTAACACAGAATAAATAAGTACAAGTAGTTTTAGTCTAAAACAGAGGAATACTAAAATAATGTCTCCAACACCCTAGAGGTAACGAACTAATGCCTATAAAAATAATACCTACTAGTTATAATCACTTAAGAGGGAACAGGCATCCATACAAACGTATTCCCTGTTTTTCTTCCTGAATAATACCTCTAGTGCTGTCTTTTTTTTATATACAATCAAGGTCTCTATAGGCATGTCCCTGTAATTTCATTTTTTTCAGCAATTAATAAGTAAGGAAACTATGACCCTCCAAAAATTACAAAAATGCCCCATTTTTACCGCCGTGATTAGAGGACTACCAGACTAATTCGGAAAAGTTTTTAGCATAAAAGAAAATAATAGGAACCTAGACATACTGTTTCTTAAAATTTTAATGTAAAAAATTATTAAATCGGCTTAGTTTTCGAGGAGAAAAAAGGAGAATTCCAAACGTCGTTTTCGTCAAAAATTTTGTGATATAATCGGTCTGAGCTGCAGTTGTCCCTATCGCACTTTACGGGGTTTAACTCGGTTTTTCGGGCGCAGCGCGACGGCAATAGTTTCTTCAAATACCTATTTTTCAAATTCCTCGCAGCCCCTGTTCCCTCTTAAGTATCTCATTGTAAGCGAACTGTTATTTTAAGTTCTTACGAGAAATAAAGTTCTTTAAACCTAAGCTGATAAAAATGTAATGAAAATTGCAGCTGATAAAATAATCTTGCCGGAGTTTTTTCATATGGCCGGGTTGCGTCAGGACGATTTCGTTGCCGATTTGGTACTTATCTAGAATTCTAGGTATTCGATAGTGCTATTTACTTGTTGGTTCACATTGATTTTTTGGAACGAAGTTCTTTAACGCGGCTCGTGGTAGGAGTACACAGGTAGAAATCGTCACGAAAACAAAAGAAAAATTACAAAAAATAATTAAAAAAAAAAAAAGTGAAAAATAACTTTAATTTCGGAAGTCGGTGTCTTTGGTTTTGAGTTTTCGTTATTTGCCACCGACTTCCGAAATTGAAGTCATTTGTCACTTTGTAGTGTTTTTTTTTGGATGTCCGTTGTTTTTGTTGTAAAAAGTTTTTATTTTTCAGTTTTTAGTTGTGAGTACTTAGCCCACACGAATTCGAATATGTAAATAACAGTGACAGGAACTTATCATATCATCATCCATATATAGAAAAAAAAAAAACCATGTAGTTTTTCCTTGTAGGAAAAATACGTATTAATGAAGCTAACTGAAAAACTATCCAAGGAAAGTTAATAAAATTTATACGGGACCACCTCAGAAGCATACCCTTTTAAACAAAATGGTATTTTCAAAACCGGTTCACAATTGTTTTTTTTTTTTTTGATATGGCATCTCGCAGTCGACTCTCAGATTGAGGTCACAGCTGCTTAACCGGACTATCCTGTGGATGCCTTAAGCTACTAACTTAAAGCCTCCAGCCAGGGGCATAACCTATTCTATATTATACTAAGCGAACGCTCGCTAAGGGCACCCCCTGTGGGGTACGAACCTCGGCTTAGGGCGTCGCTGAGGGGAGGACAGCAAGATGGGACAGGCTGGATCAAATTTATATTATCATTATTATTAAGCGGGGAATTTAAATCTAAATTTCTCAGCATACCGCGGGCTGGCGCTTCTGCGAGCAAGGGTCGGGGGGTCACAATTGACGGAGAAATCAGTGTATATACTCGTATAGATAGAGCAATCCACCTCGATGCGCCCCACTCCGCTCCGGTCCGTACTAAAGTACAGCTTACAGTACGGTAATCGCGGAGTGGGGCGCGTCGTCGTGGATTGCACTATCTATATCGGTGTATAAATACCTATAATATAATGAGACCATATCACCCCCGACCCTTGCTTGATGCGCCAGCCCGCGTCGATGCTGAGCCAGTAGCTTTAAATTCCCCAGTTAATAATCATGAACCATCCATGAGCCTGTCCCAATTTGCTGTCCTCCCGCCAGCGACGCTCTAAGCCGAGGTCCGTACCACACAGGGGGTGCCCTTAGCGAGCGCTCGCCTAGTTTTAATTAGAATAGATTTTGCCCCTGGCTGGAGGCTTTGAGTGTAGTAGCTTAAGGCAGCCACAGGATAGTCCGGTTAAGTAGTCATGACCGCAGAGGTCAGCTATGAGATGCCCTAGTAAAAAAAAAGGACCATATCAAAGTAATAATAATTCGACAGTCACGATTATTTATGTAAAAAACCCCTAGTAGAAATATAAAAAAAAAAAACTAAATTCAGACTATTTTTGTTCGTAAAAAGAAAATACGACATCGTCGCATTTTCTTAGCTTTAAATATAAATGATTGGTTTGAATGAAAATGAATTACTCGTACTTATAAATGAAAGTTAGAGACACACATCGAGAGTCTAGTGGTAAGATATTATATAAAAAAAAGAAAAATAATTTAGCCCAGTTACGCACGGGCGTATTTTAATCGCGGCGATTTTTTTTCTGGTATTGGATTTTCGACGCTCTGCTTACGAGAGTTGAATATCCAACAGTATATTTTCTTTTTATATGTTGGATTCTCAATGCCGAGTCGAAAATCCAGTCGTAAATCCAAATTTGTACGAAAAAAATCGCCGCGATAAAAATCCGTACTTGCGAACCTGGGCTTTTATGCTAGTTGATTCTTTGACATGGTCTCGTTAATACCCTAGAGTTATGAGTTATCAAAAATAAACACCTTGTATACGTGTACAGACGCCAGTTGGTCAACCTACCCGAAACTGTAAAATTTTCCCAATCAACTTTGAACCTTATGATTTAGTCTTAAAGTTGAAAATGTATTAAAGAAATTTGACAGATTGTAGTAGGTTGATGTCCTGGCGTCTGTACATATTATTATTCTAAGACGTTTAGCATATAAATTACTTATATAAATTTATTACACAATAAATAAAAACTTTTCCAATGAGTTAAGGAATAATTTTGCAAAATAGCCATGTCGAATCAATAACAATTGAGAGGTCATCTATGGACCTCGGAAATAGAACATTAGTTGATGAATTCTGCCAATCCTTTTTTAAACTACCGTGTAAATATAATACGTATTTGAATAAACTGAGCCCTATGTTTAACCCGTTGACCTCAAACATTTCCTTGTTAAAAATAATGAAATAATTACTTATTTTAACCGTCACATTGTTTCGTGAAGTTTTTGTTAGCGTTACCATGATTTTGGTATTATTTGGGACTCGATTTGAATATCATACCGGCAAAGTAATAACAGGAAGCTGCTGGATGCAGGTCGCTTCCAATCGGCCAAATTGGAAATCATTGGGGGAGGCCTATGTTCAGCAGTGGACGTCCCATGGCTGAAATGATGATGATGATGATGAAAGTAATAACAGACGCATGGGTCGCTCGATCAGGTTAAACTACGCTTGTCGCGGTCGTTCCATGGATTTATATATTTACATACCGAGAGTACTCCGTACCTCGGAAAGTACGTTATGCCTCGGAAAGTACGTTAAGTATATTATTGATCCAGGCTGTCATTCGTGGATCTTTGACTGTCGTTACGGGTCGTCAGTTTTTTTTTGCCCCAGCTGGAAATTGAATCCGGAACCTCTGGTTCTGAGACAGGTGGTATCTCAGGCCTCAATTCCGCTTATCATCCAGTGTCTGTCATACTCTTGTGCAAAATAAAATCTTGTAATTATGAAGCGGTCAACGAAAAGAAACTTGAAAAAATTACTTGGTCTGATGAATGGAATTCTATAACTAATATTAACGGAATGTTGCAAAGATTCTATGATATTCTTATGCCAATTATTAAACTGCGTACTCCGATTACAGAGCCACGAGATGAACACTATCTTGTCTGGTACAGTAGAGCTTTACTAAAAGTCAATATAGAAAAACGTATCACAATATACCTGATGAAATTTTTACCGTTTCGAAAAAAAAAAATGATATTATAGGTGAACAGATTTATGGCATAGGTTTTTTCGGTAACCGAAAATGTAATTGATCTATCGATAAATAGAAATTTAAAAAAATAGAGAAGAAAATATCGATATATAAAAATAATGTTTTTGTATTTATCTTTACATTTTTAACGGAGAAGAGTCTTTTGTTGTTATCAGCCATATTTTAACTGCTGTGGGCGTACTATGGGTAGTGTTGGTTATTGCGCAATAGAAAAACCGTTACCAGTTCAGATCAAATAATTATTTACGATCAAATTAATCATACTAGCAATTAACAAACTTAATACACGACACAACTATACAGAACGCGTGACAGTTTCTAAACGTGTTCACTGCTTGACCGCCACCGATGAACCTTGTTTAGCTCCGGCCGGTCCGAGCATTACGTTATAGACTCTGTCGAGCGCCGCTGGGCGCCGCTGGCGTAACGATTAATCAACTAAGTAACGTATTTATAGGTAATTGCTAAAAATCAGCGCTGTTGCCGTTAGGTTCGTCTGAAGTCACAGCATTTCGCTGAGCAATGACCTGTTCTTGCAAAGATGCGACGCACAGCTTAATTTTTCTTATTATTTATTACAAAAGTAGTTAACTTTGCAATCGGCATTTTGTTTTTGTAATGTTTTTGTTGTCATTTGCTAATGTCTCAACAATAATTACGCATTATTGTCTTTGGTCCGTGGCCTTGACATCAACCGATGAAAAATATTTCAAGCGTATAAAATTGTTGGTTGATACGAGACTACCTACCTTTTGGCTACCTATGTATTTGTGTTTTTTCTGTAAAATTTCGTTTTGTTTGTGCAGAATAAACATATTTCTTTCTTTTCTTTTTTCTTTTTATTTCCGACATTTTTTAAAATATTTTAATTGCGACGATGGTTTTACATTTTAATGAAATATCCAATGCGTAATTTATTATGATGAACTTGAAAAAAACAGTAGCAGACCCCAAAGCGACCTTTATTTTCGGATATTATCTATATTAATGTTATAATGATTGGATTTATTATTAATTTAACACCGTACATCACACATAACTTACCAGTAACATAATTATTACTTATGATTTTCAATTTATTAATCTATTAACTTTTATAGATTACTCATAAATTTTAGTATTTTATTGATTTGGCTTGCAAGATTATTACTGTCTTTTAAAATTGCCTCCACAAGTGGCGATACTAATGAACGTGTGACGCATCGCACCCTGGACGGTCATCCTCGCTACCAACTTGCTGACTGGATAATATTGTTACCACGACATGAGTTATTCCGTACCTCATGTCGTGGTCTTCTTCTTTTCGTGTGGTTATTTTAGAGTTTTAAAGCCGCCCATGGACCACTGACTTGGCTTCACATGCTGTCGAGAAATATTCTCAGGCATGCCGGTTTGTTTCCTCACGAGGTTTTCCTTCACCTTTTTTTGGGTGGGAAATTATCAAATAACTTCTCCCGCTCTGGGCGGAGCGGGAGGGGGACGTGTCAGACTCTTACTGACTAAAACCCACCCGTGTTCCTTCAATTGCCTGTACTTGCCAGGAGCCACGGTACCCCTTTCGGACTTTCCTACGACCCCGGCAGGCATCAGTCCTAACGCCCGAAAAGTCAGAGGTGCGTGCCTTGGGTTCGAACTCGAGACCTATGAAATGGCATTCCGAGGGTCACACCACAAGGGTATCACTGCTATTCCATACCTAGTTGGAAACTAGGTAGGTATTAGTTTGTGGCGATACAACACAGCTGGAGGGCTTTCTAAATGCATCCCAACCACAATAAAAAAAATAAAAAAAACAAACTACCACAAAAAAACTAAAATACATAACAAAAGACACGGATATTCGTTATCTGCCACCGCCTTCCGAAATTGTAGTGAAAGTCGTTTTTTTTTTTTTTTGTGAAAATGTTTTAATCTCTCGCTTTTTAGTGGGTCGGTTTGTAGTTTATTCGGTTGCAATAGCCTAATGTCTCATCTCATCACCTTTTCCAAAATATTGCTTTTCCCGAGACAGGGACGTTAATTGTTGAAGAGTTCTCCTGGTACTTCACCATCACCATTCACTATTTGCATTGTGACGAGCTTAAATTGCTTGGCAACCATATTAAAGTAATCGAATCGCAACCCGTGAAATACTTTTTATTGAGTAGTTCCGGTGGTCATCTGTGGTCTTCATTGTCGGTAAATCATGCTTTCCAAGAGCAAATGCACGAGTTACTATAAAAAATACCTCAATCGCTATAGGTGTGCCTATAATATTTGAAGAGTTCCCTCAATTTCTCCAGAATTCCATCATCAGATCCAGACTTGATGACAATGAAACCACCTGGAAAGTATACCCTTTCAAACAAAAATATAATTGTTCAAATCGGCTTAGCCGTCTTCGAGTAATCGGGCAACATACATATAAAAATAAAATAATAAATAACCGACGAACTGAGAACCTCCTCTTTTTTTTAAGTCGGTTAAAAATGTATAAGTAAATTATTTATCAACTAATTTTACTTAGTCATTAACCTAAAAAATATTTGCCGGAACTAAATCTAAATAGTGTTTTTGTTTTCGTTAATCCCAAACCCATGGTCACACTTCGATATTAGCATTAGTATTGAAAATCAATTCGTCAGAGGCCAACCATTGTTTTGATAATTGTCTATGATTTCATCTCAATACTATGCTCTTGCGATGATCGTTTTTATTAAACCAGGGGTTTCCAACCTTTAGGCAGTCATATTATTTTTTTTGTTATACTTACAATATATTGATTTAATGCAATTATAATAAAGAGGTGTTATTTAATTCTAAACTCGCCAAACTTTTACGTTTGATGGCGAGAGGCGCTCTTTCACAAAACAATGCTATATAAACTGAACTTAACCATCCACATTTTAAGGTTTAAAATCATTTGGAGAAATCTGTCAGCCTAGTATAACCTGACGTGCTGTCGTCTGTTCACACCTACTACTTATATGTATATTATTATTATTATTATACTGTTATGGTTTAATCATATACAATGTATTATGTTCGCTATCCTGTATAATGATTTTTTAAATTTTGTAGTGATCCTTTACTAATTTTTACTTTTTCTCCTAATACATCTATTTTGTTAAACCAGATAGATATCCAGAGATATGCCTTCATTGCGGAATAGTAAGGAATCCTAGTGCGACCGCTTATCTCCCACCAAAATAATTACAACATTAACAAATAGTGTACTTACGACACACACTTAAAATTTGAACTCGCACACTAAGAAGAAAGCAGCTACACTATATCAATTTCTAATAGCACACATACATAGAATGGGCGGGGCATTCACTTGTGAACACTCGCTATTTGCGAACATTCAATGCACACGCATGCAATTAGGGAGTCGAAAGCGATGGTCGATAATTTTTATCGATGTTTATTTTAGCACATTCTTGTATTATTATAACTTCGTTTAATTTTCATTATATAATTTATTTTGTTTTATATACCTATCTGAAAATATGGGTTATTTTTACTAAAATAAAATGAGTTTTTTTTTTTTAAATATTGTATTACTGAGTAAAGGGAACCCTCTCTGTTAAATATTATGCTATGCACGAGTAACTGTATTGAAATGACAATGTCTTTATTTGCTTCAAACAAAATTAAATTAATAACAAATTTAACTCTTAAACTATACTCATGTAATACGAGAATATCCATTGAGTTCTGTAAAAAAAGATTCGACTGCAATAATACGCATGTCGATAAAATCAGCCGCACGCACTCGATTGCACCTCTCTAAATCCAAAACGTTCGTTCCGTTCGGAAAGATTCGGGCTAGTTCGTATCGCTCCGGACGCAAGTTAGTAAATGAATTAAAATTGATTTAAAATATTAAACAGTGACTTAAATGTTTATTTACCGGTTGTAGGACACGCCATTTGTCTTCAGGTTGATGGTACTAGACCTATTTTTACAAATTGTTACTGCACAGCTCGGCATTTTGGTTTTTTACGCATCAATAGAACACTGTACGCAGTTGCAAAGCGACTGAATGAAGCGTACAGCCGCCGTTCGAACATAAGCCCAATTTAGCAATGTCGAGGCGCCACGTGCCACGCCTCCAAGGCATATCCCTCGATTAAACACTTCAGGTATCAAATACTTAGACCTTCTCTTACCATTTATATAATTTAGGAAGCTGTCATACGAGCGAATTATCACCCTCAATGGCCAGCCCCTGCAAAGGGTGAAACAAACCAAATATCTGGGGCATTACGTAACGGAGGACCTTAAGAGGGAACAGGGCCAGCGATTCTCCATACAAATGTATTCCCCGTTTTTCTTCCTGAATAATACCTCTAGAGCAATCTTTTTTTTTTTCATAAAATCAAGCTCTGCTGTACACGTCCCTGTTATTTCCTTGTATTCAGCAATTAATTGGTAAAGGAAAATTACAAAAATGCCCCATTTTTGCCGCCGTGATTAGAAGACTACCAGACAAATTCGAAAAGTTAACACAAAAAAAATATAGGTACATATAGGAACCTACAAATACTCTCTCTTAAAATTGTAAAGTAAAAATAATTGAATCGGCTCAGTTTTCGAGGAGAAAAAAGGGGTGTAGTGGTTACACCGCCACATACTAACTACGCATCAAAGACATGACGTCACACAAATCCTGCATCGCGCAATTAGAGTTTACCGCGCGAACGACATAGATAAGACTATCCGAAATCAACAGTCGGGCAGTCGGCCCGCCAGACACAACACCGGTCTGGTTGGAGGATCCTCCCTTTTCTATGGTGGATGAGTGAACTTTACACCCTGTTCCTCATGCTTCTAAAGGGGAATACGAAACGTCGATCTCGTATTTTTTTTTGTTATATAATTGGTCTGAGCTGCAGCTGTCCTTATCGCACTCTACAGGGGCAGACTTGAGGTAACAGGATGACGATAGTTTTATCAAATACCTATTTTTTCAAATTCCTCGCAAGCCCAGTTCCCTCTTAAAGATCATGAAGATATCGAACGCGAGCCGGGCTCTTGCTGATATGAAATGAAATTGTTTATTCTGTAAATAGGATATTGGAATCACTTTTACACGTCATCTTAAAAAAATAATTAAAATTTAGCTAGATGAGTTCGGCGTTTCCTATCTGACTACTCTGAGAAGAAAGGCCGAAACAAACTCAGAGGTCACAGTCTCTTTTAAAGTCCAGACATAATCTTGGTCAGGCCATATGAGGACCATGTAGATTAGTCTGAAATTGTATTTTAAGAAAAGACCTGTCCTGTCAGTGCAAGGTGAGAGAAGCAATATGCTGGTTCGCAGATTTGCTTGTTGTAGCAAGGAGGTTAAGATAACATTATTCTAAGCTTACTGCCAGACCTTCTACACGAGCAGCCGGTGGGCCAGCTACACGCGGAAAACAATGAACGCCCTGAGGGTCCAATACAATAACAGCTTCAGAATGCTTTTGGGGCTGCCGCGCTTTTGTAGTGCTTCTGGCATGTTTGCGCAGGCGCATGTGCATGACTTCCACGCAATGGTGATGAGAAAGACGGCATCGCTATTGGAGAGAACGCGGTCAAGCCCTAATAGCATTCTGAAGATGTTAGTGGACACATTTGACTCACCGATAATGAATCACTTCATGCAAGTGCTGGTTAGGCAGAAGTGATGCATTACAACCGGTGAAACCGGTGTTTCTTCTATGAGCTAAGTACCTACTTATAATAACACACTAACACAGCTTTTAAGTTTTTTGTAACTAACATAAATGGATTATGAAAATATTTTTTTTTTTTTTTTTTTTTATCACTACGCCCCTGAGTTATTTTGTCGACAATATAGGCAGAAAAGCATAAGAATGTAAAGCGAGCGAAAGAGGTCGAAAATTGTTGTACAATTTCGGATTCATTACATTTTTCATTTGACCATTTATACAAAAAATAAAACCGACTTTAAAAAAAAACAGTACAAATTGAAAAATAATTTTGATTTCGGAAGTCGGTGGAAAAAAAACGAAAATAAAAAACCAAAGACTTCCGAAATCAAAGTTATTTTTCAATTTGTACTGTTTTTTTTTAAAGTCGGTTTTATTTTTTGTATAAATGGTCAAATGAAAAATGTAATGAATCCGAAATTGTACAACAATTTTCGACCTCTTTCGCTCGCTTTACATTCTTATGCTTTTCTGCCTATATTGTCGACAAAATAACTCAGGGGCGTAGTGATAAAAAAAAAAAAAAAAAAAAATATTTTCATAATCCATTTATGTTAGTTACAAAAAACTTAAAAGCTGTGTTAGTGTGTTATTATAAGTAGGTACTTAGCTCATAGAAGAAACACCGGTTTCACCGGTTGTAATGCATCACTTCTGCCTAACCAGCACTTGCATGAAGTGATTCATTATCGGTGAGTCAAATGTGTCCACTAACATCTTCAGAATGCTATTAGGGCTTGACCGCGTTCTCTCCAATAGCGATGCCGTCTTTCTCATCACCATTGCGTGGAAGTCATGCACATGCGCCTGCGCAAACATGCCAGAAGCACTACAAAAGCGCGGCAGCCCCAAAAGCATTCTGAAGCTGTTATTGTATTGGACCCTCAGGGCGTTCATTGTTTTCCGCGTGTAGCTGGCCCACCGGCTGCTCGTGTAGAAGGTCTGGCAGTAAGCTTAGAATAATGTTATCTTAACCTCCTTGCTACAACAAGCAAATCTGCGAACCAGCATATTGCTTCTCTCACCTTGCACTGACAGGACAGGTCTTTTCTTAAAATACAATTTCAGACTAATCTACATGGTCCTCATATGGCCTGACCAAGATTATGTCTGGACTTTAAAAGAGACTGTGACCTCTGAGTTTGTTTCGGCCTTTCTTCTCAGAGTAGTCAGATAGGAAACGCCGAACTCATCTAGCTAAATTTTAATTATTTTTTTAAGATGACGTGTAAAAGTGATTCCAATATCCTATTTACAGAATAAACAATTTCATTTCATATCAGCAAGAGCCCGGCTCGCGTTCGATATCTTCATGATCTTTAAGAGGGAACTGGGCTTGCGAGGAATTTGAAAAAATAGGTATTTGATAAAACTATCGTCATCCTGTTTGTCTTTGGTTTTTTATTTTCGTTTTTTTTCCACCGACTTCCGAAATCAAAGTTATTTTTCACTTTGTTTTTTTTTTGAAGTTTGTTTTTATTTTTGTGAAAACAGCTTTATTTTTCACTTTTTAGTTGTGGTACCTACACAAAACCCCCACAAAAATTTGAATACCACTACCTGCTATGTAAATTACAGTGACAGGAACTATTAGAATGTCATCCACATACACTAGGTGAAAAAAATACGTATTATTGAAGCTAACTCAAAAACCCCTCATCAGATCTTGACCAAATGTATATGGGACCACTTCTAAAGTATACCCTACCAAAAAAAAAAGAATCATCAAAATCAATTCATAATTGGCGGAGTAATCGCGTAACAAACATAAAAACACACTTCACTTCCGCCCGACATTAGGGACTGCCAAACTGTTGCAGTATTTAAAAGAAGAGTGAAAGAACACTATCTTTCCACTTCATCATAGTTGCGTAGGTATTTATGTTGTATTTTATTTATTTTAGAAGTATGTAATGATTGTATGTATGTATTTATGTTATCTATTAAGTATATTCTCATATAATTTGTTTTATTAAGTGAATTGTTTTGATTTTATGTATTTTACTTTCTCTCTACTCTTACACACGGTATCTACATCTCTTTTTACCCTCTGTCCTATCGCAGGAATGCTGGAAGAGAATTCTTTAGAAATAAGCATCACCTTTGTACGTATTTTTCTGTTCTTTTCATCTTGTCTGTTTATTTATTTGTGTACATAAATAAATAAACATAAAACCGAATTGAGAACCTCCTCCTTTTTGAAGTCGGTTGAAAAAGGAGTCACTTGGTCGACTTATGAAGAAAAGTTGAAGAATCAAGATAATGTAGAATGGAAGAGCGAGCAAAGTGAGCTTGAAAATTGTAGCACGCCGCCTCGGACAGGTCCGGTTTTTCTTTAGTCCATTCATGCTAAAGAAGGAAAACTTATTTTGTCGACAGTAAAGTTGAAGCTCATTTTACAGTACCTAACTACAATATTACGGACGCTTTTACGAACGTGCACGTCTTTCTACATTGTTCTCACATGCATAATTTCAAAATGAATGATGTAACCAATATTTTGTATTATTTTTTTTATTTAAAAGAGTGTCCGTGGAGTTTCTTGCCCGTTCTTCTCCATAGGTACCTACTACGCTATGGAATGGGCAACTACCTTCATATTTTTGACTGACCGACCCCTTGACAGTTCAAAAGTGCCTGTAAATGGTTTAATTGAAATAAAAGCTTTGAGTTTGAGTTTATTATAAAACGTTTGGGTTTTGAAAACTAGCCTTAATCTTTACCTAATCAAGAACATAAAATTTAATAAATCTTTACCTAGTTTATTATTAGAGCTGCCGCGCCCCCCCATAGGTCTGTACCCCACCAGTTAGGAATCCCTGGTTTAAGCTGACTTGTACTTATTCTCACTAAGCTCTGGAAAAACTGAGACAAATCTCGCTAGGGATGCTGGGAAATTCGCTCGGGATTCCCCTCAATTTGGCCCTAGCTGGTTACCGGACTTCGTCAGTAAGTCATCATGATACTCTCTGTTAAAAGGTGTACCTCCTTATAACAGAGAGTTTCCTGACTGAATCATCAAAGCAGAACCAAAACTACGGTGGCTGGATATGAAAGGACATTATAGAACGTAGGTATCTTGGATTTGTTGACCATTTTTTATTTTGTTAAGTACCCGTTTGTTACTTGTTGAAAGACCTACACTTTCCTCCCATACCTATTAACACTGTTATTTGAATTTGATTGTGTGTTTTTAAAAGAGTAACCGTAGTGTTTCTTGCCGGCTCTTCTCCATATGATGATGATGATGGGACTCCTTTTTCCGCACTTAGACTCTCATTTGGTCCGTTGTGCGTGGGGATACTGGCTAACAGAGCCAGCCTAGCTCCGCCCAAAAGCAAAGAAGCCTCCTGGGGGCCTCACAGGCTTCGCGGAGCGACCTCACTGTTCCGAGGATTTCTTCCCGTTGAGAAGCCACAGCCTCGCACTCCAGGATAAAGTGGGCGGCTGATTCCTCAGCGTCAAGGCAGCCCCTGCAAAGGGGGCTATCTGTGGCGCCTATGTTGAAAAGATGTTTGTTGAGGGGGTTATGGCCCGTAATTGTTCCTATAATTATTCTAAGGTTATTTCTACCCAGGTTGAGAAGTTTTTTGGTTAATCGCAGGTCTACAATTGGTAAAGCTCTTCTCCATAGGAAACGACCAATTGGAACCGTGCACCTAGCTTCTGACGTTTCATAAGTGCCCATGTAGGTATTTATGTGAAATAAAATATTTTAAAGGACATTGTTCGGCGTCCATACATCGTTCGCCTAAGAACCAACAGACACGTGTATTTACTTTCTGTGTTCTAAATAACGCATATATTCGATTGAAATTAAATTAAAATCACGGACACTTCTGAGAATTGTAAAAAATCAAAAACACTTTAGGATTTTGGGGTTATAATTAGGTCAATAGAAACATTTAAACTTAGCGTTTATTTGTGAAAATATATTGGATTTACATTTAAATTGGAACGAGTCCGAACCATTATTTCTCTACACTAATTTATTTGTAGTTATGACCAATAGAAAAATGTACTCTGAGTGATGACATTGTCATTACTAGCAATTGTCAAAGTGTCATCTGTCAATTCATCGACTGACAGTCGATGTTCCTCGTTTCACACAGCGCTTTCAGCCGCTTTATTTTGTTGGTAAAAAAAACCTTATTCGTAGATCAAGCGCTGAGTGAGCCTATTCAAAACGTCAAATTGAAACAAAAAATAATGGCGCTGGGGAATATGACCGAAGTGATTACTTTTTAAACATGTTTTCGAAATTATGAAGTGTCCGTTTTATAGTAATAATTTTAATGTATATTATAAAATAAACTAGAAATTATAGTAAAGGTTTCATACGTGTTGATTCATAGGCCATTTTTTACAATGTCCTTTGAAATTTAGTGGATAATACCTACCTATCAGAATACCAGCGCGGTGGTATTTAATTATTATTTTTTAAATATCGCCGTATTATGCTGAGAGGGCCTTTTTGGCCTCGCACAGTTCTTTTTTTATTTTATGTTTTGTTAGTTTTGCTGCTCCTTTTTTCCCAAATCAAATATTTTTCTTTCTTCTTTTTTTTTCTTTCTTTTCTTTCTATCATGAACAGGATTTTTTTGAAAGAAAAGAAAGAAAATACGTTTATTTGCGGTACACATGACGTAAAGACAGAAACAAAACACGAAAATAACAATTCGGGGGAAATATGCGTCACATCCACGGAAAACGGCCATCGCTCAGCATAATGGTAATGGTACTTTAAAGGTTCTGAAAGTTTTCTGGAAGCAAAAAAATCTTTCGGGAAATCCTTAGGTATTAAACTAGAGGATAAAAGTCTATGTGAAAATCTGTCATTTTATGTATTGTTTAATATCATCAAAGAACAAGGGTAATAAGTTTTAATTAAAGACTATTTAGGATTTTTGGAAATTCAACCCATCCCTCATATGGGTAGAATTTTATAGTAGATTTTACAACAAGTGCACAAAACGAACCATTTTTATCCGAGACTTTTAGCAGCCCGAGACGAAGGCGAGGGCTTATAGTAATGTCGAGGATAAAATGGTTTTGTGGACGAGTTATAAACTCTGCTTTTCACTTCGATTGCGAGGAAATAAAACAGTAGTATAACATAAAATTTCTTTAATTAAAATTCAAAGTAAAATTAGTACAGTTTTGAATACTGAAGGAAATTGTTTTTATCTCATATAAAACACATAAGGCAAATAAATTAAAGTAAATATTATAAAATAACAAATTCTATCTACATATGAATTTCTTATTGTGTTTGGCTGTATGGCTCATTTTCTTTGCCTATACCTAGATACATTTATGAGTAGATACGTTAATGCACTTGTGCACAAAATTCGATTTTGTGCAGCCTATATCCTGCACAAATAAGCACTTTCAGAGCATGAGAAGTGAAAAATACCTTAATCTGCAGATACAGCTGAATACCAGTATTTTACATGGATCAACTACCAATCTGACCTCTACAGCCCAGCCAACCCATAACTGGGTAAAGAACCACAAATGACAGCCGAGACCACGGCTTAACGTGCTTTCCGAGGCACAGAGGAGTCTCGGTATGTAAAGATGGTCACCCATCCACGGAGGACTGATCGACCCATGCGGCTATTATTACTTAGCCACGAGCTCCTTCGATTTTCATATTGCACCTTCTTAAAAGGATCTCATCAGTTCAAACACGATCTTTAATCTATCGTTTATTTTAATAATATTATTGAGAGTCATAAAAATCTTCGCATAACAATAAATGTTGGCAGTTCATTGTACTATAACTTTACCTTGACATTTAGAGATGTTTGAGATAGTCGCCACATCAGACTTATTTGATTTGAGCTTCAAAGTTCGTGTGTTATGTATGTACTTATCAAGATTTTTTTTTTTTTGTAATGTCATTCTCTTGGAATTTGGAAGACGTGAGAGCATCATATATTATTACATATCACTTTTGCGTATTTTAACTTTTTTTTTTTTAACAACAACGTGGTAGCTTTTGACCTGCATCTCACCTGATGGTAAGTGATGATCAGGCTGAATGTGGAAGCAAGCAATCTTACCTCTAACTGCCGAAACACAACAATGCTGTTAACATTGTTGTTATGGCGACAGACTTAGATAATATGGTGGTAGATAGCCAGGTGGACTTAGAACAAACCCTACCACCAACCAAACCCGAGCAGAAAAATTTACCCCCACTGGGATCGAACCCGGGACCTATGGTTTTGAGACAGGTGATATAGCAACTATGACACAGAAGTGGTAAAAAATATTTTCAGCACTAAAGTTGTAATAGTCCTCCAGATCGAATTTCCGCCACGAAACTCAGCGGAGACCAGCCTTCGGCGCGGGAGATATTATAGTGCACAAGTGTGTGCGCAGACACAGTTGTACTCTCTTCCCTCACTCTCATAGTCCGATGGGACGGCAATCCGATACGACCGGAGAGAGTTCAGGCGCAGGGCCAACGGCTTAACGTTCTTCCCGAGGCTCGGAGTAGCCCACCGCCAACTTCTAAACTTCGCGCGTTGTGTTCCACGCGCGCCTCAAAGAGATGTCAGCAAGTGAGCCTGCCGGGGTTGCGGGAAAGTCCGAAAAGGATACCGTGGTCCCCTGGCATTGCACAGGCAACAGAAGGAACACGGGTGGGTTTTAGTCAGTAAGAGTCTGACACACCCTCCCGCTCCACCCAGAGCGAGAGAAGTCATTTGATGATTTCCCACCCAAAAAAAAAATAAAAAAAATAAGGCTGTTATTACAAAATTACAGCATCAACGGGACAGTCGAAGTCAATTTGTACCCACTATGTCTTTGGGCTGGTAACACACCTGTTGTGGATTGCAGATTTCCGTAGGAGACGGAGTCCACTTACTATCAGTAGATTCACGTTTAGCTAGTTAGTTTTATTAACCCCCGACGCAAAAAGAGGGGTGTCATAAGTTTGACCGCTTATCAAAATCGGTTCAGCCGTTTGAAGATTAGCAGCTCTTTTCTAGTTGATGAATGGATGTGAGCGTCTTCCACGGGTCTGATCGATTTGATATTTGGTATTTTGTTACTTCAATAATATTAGAGTAACCTTGAACTGATGCTGCAGCATCACCTGGAATTGGCAGGATACCCAATTCCCTTACCAACTTACAGCACAGGTATCGTGTTTGGACGCATTGGAATGGTCGCAATGAATAGGTTATAGATAGATGATGAACAGGGTCTGGTGATGGAGAAGGAAAGAGAAATGAGGAAATGTTTGTGTCGGGGGTTTTTGATTTTTTTTATATCATTTAAAACGATTTAACAGCGTATGTCCAGCGAAGCGAATTGTGAGCGTGCTCTTCGCGGGTGCGAAGCGAGCTAGCCGCGATCACGCGACGTGTTCTCCGCTTTTTCACAAAATTATAGACTCGCTTGTCTCACTCACGTTACGCAAACGCGGCGTACTCGCTACGCACACGCAGCGAGCGCGTTGATAAATCGCCTCACTGGAAACACGCAAATCGCCAGTGTGATAAGGCCCTTATGTTTAAGTCCCATGTAATAGGGGGCTGAGCCTATGACCCTAATAACATTTATCTAGGAACATGGACATTGAGGTTCTAAGTTCAAGAGCGACTGGTGATCACGACCATTAAACAAAGAAGGCAGCAAATATGAATATATAATATAGGTTAGACACCCATCTACATCATTACTCTGACCTTTTTCCCCACATCTTACTCACTAAATAACCTTCTACTCTCTGACGCATTCAATGGTATGCCAATAGTAAAGTTCTAAGAATTT
Source organism: Xanthia togata (assembly GCA_963853775.1). Lineage (NCBI taxonomy): Eukaryota > Metazoa > Arthropoda > Insecta > Lepidoptera > Noctuidae > Xanthia > Xanthia togata. The sequence goes on along the minus strand of OY970817.1, from coordinate 2,089,856 downwards.
CACCTTGGATTGCTACTTAAATAATAACAAAGTTTAAAATAAAAAATAAATAAAAAAGTAAAGCCTGCTTAGCTGTGATAGTTTTCCCTTTAATTTCTTTATATATAATATCTACTGCCGTGAATTTTTTCATATAACCAAAACTAACCATTTAGCTGGCACCGCCCCACGTAATTTTAACAAAAAATAGCATTTTAAAGCTTAATATTTCGTAAACGGATCCCTGAATCCATTTTTTTTTTCACACACTCACAATATTTTTCAACGACACTCCACATCACGGGATAGATGAGAAAAAAAAATCACTTTTTTTTTTTTTTTTTCTAAACTTAATGTGGGGTAAGTTTAGAAAAAAAAAAGAAAAAAAGTGTCATCTATGGGGGTTACACTGCCACTGTCATTAATATGTATACCCATGCCAAATTACAGCTTTTTAGTTCTAACAGTTTCTGAGCTAAGCCGCAGACAGACAGACATAAGGGTTCTTTGTTGACTACGGAACCCCTTAAAACCAATTTAAACCAAATGACATGAGTACCATTACAACTGTTACAAATCTGAATAGCTATCAAAAGCCACTAATAAAGAGTTGAAATAAATTAAATTGTAGGTATATAATGTCAAATAATAAGATGATTATGTCAAGGACGATTGTAAAAAATAAACATGGTAATTTTGGAGCAGTTAACTGACTCTTACATAATCTCAAATCGTTTATTGCAATCCAATCAATCTGCCTAGCCTTTTCCCAACTATATTGGGGTCGGCTTCCAGTCTTACCGGATGCAGCTGAATACCAGTATTTTACATGAAGCGACTGCCTATCTGACCTCCACAACCCAGTAACTGGGTAATACGATACCCCTTGGTAAGACTGGTTGTCAGACTTTCGGGCTTCTGACGACCCGTAACGACTGTCAAAGATCCACGAATGACAGCCGGGACCAACGGCTTAACGTGCTTTCCGAGGCACGGAGGAGTCTCGGTATGTAAAGATGGTCACCCATCCACAGACCAACCCTGGCAAGCGTAGCTTAACCTGATGGATCGACCCGTGCGGCAGTTATTACTTAGCCACGAGCTCCTCCTCCTTTATTGCATTCCATAAGGTACAATTACAGGTGGTAAATAAAAGATATAACAATAGAAACAATTATGGACCCTGTCGGGCACAGCTAATTTTTAAATAAGGAGAGAGAGGAAGAGCGCTATAATAATTTTAATTGTTATTAAGTTAGAATTATTTTATATCCTATTACCTATTGACTTATATTTCCATTCATTCACTTATTCTATTAATATTTTATATGCAGGTATATCTATTCATTTATTCTTCATTGAGGTAACAGGGAAGCCACATGCGCAGAAGGAATTATTGCCAAACTTCCTTGTCTTTAACGTAGTCTTTAATTAAGTATGAACCTAAGTATATTTTCTTAAATTGTATGTTAATAATTATTTCAATATGCCTAGCTTTTTCCCAACTACGTTGGGGTCGGCTTCCAGTCTAACTGGATGCAGCTATTCCAGCGACTCCAGTCTAGCCGGATAAGACAAGTGGAAAAATGGAAGGGACGCCTTGGCTCTTCAGTGGGACAACACAGGTTTAAATAATAATAATAATCGCATTAATGGTGCCTCGTTTAATTAAACACGTCTAACGGGCCTCTGCGAGTTGGCTTCGACCCCTCGTACGCCTTCTAAAGGTCTGGGACCCTAGGGTCCCGAGAAATGTCAAAGACGTAAAAAATAAAAATAAAACATTTATTTCAGATTAAAATCCATAATTACATACACACACATTTAAAAACGAATTCACATAAAAAATAAAATAATTAGGAGGATTCATGATCATTGTTAGGAGGTTCCTCTCTCTGGAGCCCTGACCGCCGCCGCTCGTAGCTTGGACCTTGGTGGAATACTATTTTTTATATGTTTTATTTTAATATTTAAAAATATAATTTATATGTATATGTGAAATAAAGGAAATAATTATAAAATTACTAATTAATTAATTATTTTCGGAAGCTTATGTCAGTTCCATACATTTTTATCGTCGTTATCGTTGATATGTCATTTTGCTGGAACTTTTAGAATCGAGTTTCTAAACATTTTGCTACTAAATACTATAATTTAATCGTCAACCCAAACATTAACATAACAATGAAATCATCAGCTGGCTTGACAATTGACGCGGCCCACCCATCGTATTATTATGTGCACCAGCAGTGACTTAACCTCTACGCCCTACGCCTACGGACATGCCGAGAGCTAAACTTCATACATATTGTAATACATACATTGTTATTTACAAGTGTTTGCATATGGGTTTGCTTACGGAATTTAAACATTATGTTTAGAAAGAAAAAGAAAATAAGGAAAGAAAGAAACATTGCTTATTCTGCACGTGCACGTAAATAAAATTTGTAAAAATTGTTCATGTCAGTTGCTAGACTCTTAAAACTGTAATATTTTTTTAAAAATTTATTACAGTTTTAATCAGAATTTGAAAGCCATTTAGCCCAGTATTCAAAATAAAATAAATACTTGAGCATTTTAAATTAAAAAGTTTATAGTTACAAAATTGCCTATGACAGGTTGTAAAAAGCGAGTGAGTCTTACATAAGTCGCATACGATGTGTAACATCTGACATCTTGGCCGACAGTACCAAACCTCTCGGAAAATGGGTTGGTACCATCTGAACGGACAACTCTAGCACCGCGCGCGCTCATTGGTCAAATCAAATAGCGCGCGCTTCCCCGACTTCCTGTTACACAATTCCGTCCCTTTTTACGAAATCACTCCCACAGATTACAGGAAAGAAGTTACACATAAAAAAAAACAATAGTTTTAACAGTAGTTTTTTTTTCAAGAACAACAGAAGAAGAATTTACAGAACTTTACTTCTTCTCTCGTATTGGCACAGATCCATCAAAATCGGCCTAGCCTTTCCCCAATTATGTCGAGGTTGGCGTCCAGTCTAACCGCATGCAGCTGAATACCAGTATTTTACATGGAGCGACTGCCTATCGGTCTTGACAACCCAGTAGCTGGGCAACACGATACCTCTTCGTAAGACTGGTTGTCAGACTTTCGGGCTTCTGACGACTCGTAACGACTATCAAAGATCTACGAATGACAGCCGGGACCAACGGCTTAACGTGCTTTTTTGTGGGTCTCAGACTAGGTAATGGGTTGTCAGAACCACCTATACTTCTAAACTAATATTAGAAAGAGAAGAGATTAGATTTTTTGTATGTTTGTAATGAATAAACTCAAAAACTACTAGCCAGATTTGAAGAAATCTTTCACCAATAGAATGCTATATTATCACTGAGTAAAATAGGCATTTATAAAGATATCACACGGGCGAAGACGCTGGTGGAAATTAGTTAATAATAATATTAAAAAAATATAAAAAATTGTGAGTTTGTATCTAGGGTAATCTTTAGAACTGCGGATTAGATTCCGAATATTCTCTCACTAATGTCTACAGTATTTCCGACTGTCATAAAATTTATAATATTTAAGTTAAAACAAAAAAAAAACACGCGTACGAAATTGCAGTCAAAATCTAGTCCACAATATACAGACAATCATTTGAGATTCAAAATATTAGTTTAGATTCTTATAACATCTTGTGAGTCATATCTAAATGACATACTGACACATAAGGATTCTAAGCGACAAGGTTGCTTAGAGAAACAGAGACTAATGTTAAGGCAGCGTTGATGAGGTATAGAATTGGATGGGTGTCACGATGCTTTGTTGATTTTTTAAAGGTCATTAGCATTATGAGTGTTGACATTGCTTTTGATGACCAGTACCCTAATTACGTAATGCAGAATCAATCCGAATCTGAATCGTTTTGAAACAGATTGCTAATCCATTGCTCCGCAAGTTCGTAAAAAAAAACTGCAGAGCAACGTAAATAACGCAATGAATGTTGTTGAACTGTCAAAATGAAACAGATTTGTTTTTATCGTTTACGAAAATATGTTGCGTAATTAGAAAGCAGGTTATGGGTCAAATCTGGAAAATAAGAATACAATGGATAGTATGAAAGATGATATGGCTAGAAAGGGGGTGACCCCCGAGATGACGACTGATAGAGAAGTATGGGAGAAGAAGACAATCATGCTACTCTAAGGACTGGAGAATGAAGACGTACTTTTTAGGTTTAATGGTAAAGGAAATTGCCGGAACAGTGTTCTTAAATTTTAATGGTAAAGGAAATTGCCATAACTGTGTTCTAAGCCAAAGTAAAACTCAAATAACTGATTAAAAATAAATAACGCTAGTCTTAAGGTTGTGTTTTGTGGTAATAATGTGGAAGTAGTAGATAATGTTAAATTCTTGGGTGTCCAAATTGACACGTTATTAAACTGGAAGATTGGGACATTGTCTATACAGAAGGCTGTTAGTTCTGCATGCTATGCAATCAGAAGCCTGAGGGATGAACTCACTTAGGCCCAACTAAGGATGGTATACTTTGCTTTGGTCGAGTCAAGGCTCAGATATAGTATTGAGTTTTGGGGCAACAGCTACAAATACAATGTGCACTCGGCATTTGTAATTCAAAAAAGAGCCTTAAGGACAATGCTCCACATGAAGCAGACAGAATCGTGCAGGGGCCACTTCATTAGACTTAACATTTTAACCGTGTTATGCCTCTATATTCTAGTGTTGTTAACCAACTTTGTTTAGAATTTGCACGAGACCGATGAGGAAAGACAAGCTAGATATAGCACTCGCAGGAAGGATTTACCTTCCACTATCCAGCCGAATTTGATTGTGGGTCTTCCTATATAACAAGTTGCCAATAGAATTTAAAAGCATAAGTAGCACGAACTTATTTAAAAACAAATTGAAGACATTTATTGAGGAAGGGCTATTACAGCATTGATAAGTTCATTAATGACAAGCGACAGCCACTATTTTAAAGTTTTGTGAATTATTTGTTTATAAGTTTTTTTTTTTTTTTATCTGGATAATGAATTTTGAAATGAAATGCAATGTTGGTTATTATTTAATTTACTGTTAATGACTTAGAGCTATAATTATTTATTAGGATATTTTAAATGCTGAATTTTGATATGACTGCAATGTTTTATTTTATAGTACCAGTGTAATATTTTCAACACAATGTATTTTGTTATGAAATAAATGACTTATGACTTATGATACCCGTGGAGCTCGTGGCTAAGTAATAACTGCCGCACGGGTCGATCCATCAGGTTAAGCTACGCTTGCCGGGTTTGTTCTGTGGATGGGTGACCATCTTTACATACCGAGACTCCTCCGTGCCTCGGAAAGCACGTTAAGCCGTTGGTACCGGCTGTCATTCGTGGGTCTTTGACAGTCGTTACAGGTCGTCAGAAGCCCGAAAATCTGACAACCAGTCTTACCAAGGGGTATCGTATTACCCAGTTACTGGGTTGTGGAGGTCAGATAGGCAGCCGCTCCATGTAAAATACTGGTATTCAGCTGCATCCGGTTAGACTGGAAGCCGAACCCAATATAGTTGGGAAAAAGCTAGGCAGATTGATTGACTTATGATAGGTACCCTTTCAAACAAAAAAAGAATTTTGTAAATCCGTCTATGTAACCGAAAATACATAAAAAAATATTAATAAAAATCCGAATTGATAACCTCCTCCTTTTTTAAAAGTCGGTTAAAAAATAATCATTATTTGCCTACCTTTTACCCAACTATGTTAGGGTCGGCTTCCAGTCTAACCGGATGCAGCAGAAGGACTCAGTCCCCGGCAATATAATTTTTAGAGGCTAGGTGCACAGTCTTCATAAAATACAGAAATTCTCCCACATCCATTTAAATTAGTAACACAATATATTTAAAAAAAGGTTAAGCCAATTATCATTACTCATTAGAACTCCAAATACAAACACAAGACAAATTATCGATATTCTAAAAAGGTGACTGTTAGTTTTTGTGGGTGGGTCAATATTTGAGTCACCCACTCCTGACCGTGCAGAGAGAACGATTAGGCGCCACATTATGTTTGCTGACGACTGATACCTATTGCCAAACTTATTGTTGAGGTAGTCACAAGTCCGAAAGTCTGACAACCAGTGTTGCCAAGGGGTGTGCCCCTTTTGGATGTCGCGGGGGGAGTCCCACACCTCAATCCTCCCGGTGACCCTCAAAAGCGGACCTGCATCAGCCAGGCATCGTGGAAGGCGCACAAGATCTAACGATCCAAGGTTGGAAAGGGAACACCGGGGTGGTTTTTAGTCAGTAAGAATCTGACAGACCACTTCGCCCGCGGCGGAGAACATGACATCCATGAGGATTTTCCGGCCCGGAACAAAAAAAAAAAAAGAAGAAGAATGTCGCCAACCTGAAAGTCTGATAACCAGTCCTACCAAGAGGTATTGGAGGTTGTGGAGGTCGCTCCATGTAAAATACTGATATTCAGATGCAATCAGCTAGACTGGGAGCCGATTAAACGTAGAAGGGAAAAGAGGCAAATGATGTGTTGTTGAGGTATAAACCAAGATTTCAACGCCTAGAGATTAGATAATATTTAGCCATCATTTTACGACCGATTAACAGCTAACTCAGGGATATTTCAATAATTCTCTTTCGATTAACCCTGAGTCAGTTGTTTAGTCCGAGTTATTTAGCTAACCCATGAACGCACAAGTGGGCGTTACAGAAATAAAATAACCTATTATAAAGTACCATCACGGTTATTGCGTATGCCCTGCATTTTGAAAGTTCAGCCACCGTTCATTGCAATATTTACGTTGTTGAGCAGACAATTTTTCCAAACCTATAAAACAATGAATTAGGAATTTTCTATGAAACCCTCGTATGTGCGCCGTGACCCTGCGGTGAGACAGTTACAGACTGATAATTATAATATCCTCTTTGAATGATTTTGTCCGTTGTATGAGTCAATTTGCCTTGAATTAGCTTAGTGACTCAACAGTGATTCCAATACGTTTATATTGATTTTCCCTGAATTGCTAATGCCAAAAATGTCAAGGTTTTATTGGAGAGTACGTGCTAACGTCACGTACGTATAATCCCGTGATACCTCGGGATTCTTCTTCTTTTTCGTGTCTACACTCTAACAGTTTTTATGCCGCCCATGGGCCTCTGACTTGGCTTCACATGTCGTCGAGAAATATCTCTCAGGCATGCCGGTTTCCTCACGATGTTTTCCTTCACAGTTTTTGAAGCAAGTGATAATTATACGAGTACAATACGCACGTGAATCCGAAAAGTCAGAGGTGCGTGCCTTGGGTTCGAACTCGAGGTCTATGACTTGATAGTCACTGCTACCTCGGGATTTAAAGACTAGCTTATTCGTACCTATTCCAAAAACTTGTGACTTCTTCAGTGTCAAAAGACTTAACTCAAAGTTATTATGTTGTTTGAAATTTTCTTTTTTATGTCTACCGCACCAAGAAACATTGATTTAACTGGCCACCTTTTAGTAACAGATAAAATAACATCACGCTTGTACTACCTACATAAAGTTGTCACTGTTGGAACACAGGCCTCATCATCTCTGTGCGACGGAGTGGGCCGTAATCCACCATGCGGATCCAGTGCGGGTTGGTAGATGTCACATGTATTCGAATTGATGGCTCTAGGACATGGCAGTTTCTTCAAGCAAAAAGGAAACATAAGCAAATAGATATTATGCATAGGTTTTTATAGCATCCACATTTCACCACCCGCACTTACCCCAAACTACTTAGGGGCGGCGCCGCACATCTTTTTCATCCATCCAACTCATGTTATGAATATGTCCCATTACAAATGGAGACAAGCCAATAACTGAGTACAAATCTGTGGACTCTGGACTGAGAATTTTAACAAGGAAAATCTGAATAAAACACTGCTTACTTAACTTATGACCTGTGCAGTAATCACTAGACCAACGAGACAGTCTTAACAATACATTCAGCAATATTGCAAACACAGGTGTCGCCTATGATGTCCTCGCGCATATTTGGGAGTGGCGCGAGGAGGCGAAACGCCGGGGCTTGATTCCGATGACGCGAGAAATCGCGGCACAGCGGACAGAGCTCCGACGGGATCTCATGGCGTCATGGAGAGTGCGATTGTCGCAACCCAGTGCTGGGCACACCACTATTGCGGCAATAAGTCCCCTCTTTGAGGAGTGGCTGGAGAGGCGCCACGGCGTCCTCACCTTCCGCCTGACGCAGGTCCTCACCGGACACGGCTGTTTCGGGAGGTACCTGTTTCGGATAAGGCGGGAGGAAACGCCCGGGTGTCATCTTTGCGTGGATCGCCCGGAGGACACGGTGGAGCATACGGTGGAGGTATGCCCGGCTTGGGCAGAGCACCGCCGTGTCCTCGTGGAGGCGATTAGTGGCGGGGATCTCTCGCGTCCGGCCCTGGTCCAGGCTATGGTACGGAGCGAGAGGGCATGGGAGGTCGTCACCTCCTTCTGCGAAGCAGTAATGCTTGCAAAGGAGGAGGCAGAGCGCGTGAGGGAGAGGCAAATTTCGCGCCCTCACGCCCCTAGCCGCCACAGGAGAAGACGCCCTGGGCGTCGGGAATCCATAGCCGATTCCCGGCCACCGTAGGCGCGGGCTTGCGGACGGTGAGCAATGGGTAGCTCGCCGTCCGGTAAGGACCAAGCCCGGGTCGACGGCGCGTTGTGTTCCACGCGCGCCTCAAAGAGTGTCAGCGAGTGAAGGGGTCCGATGAGACCATTGCCTGCCGGGGTTGCGGGAAAGTCCGAAAGGGAAACCGTGGCCCCCTGGCATTGCACAGGCAACAGAAGGAACACGGGTGGGTTTTAGTCAGTAAGAGTCTGACTTGCCCTCCCGCTCCACCCAGAGCGGGAGAAGTCATTTGATGATTTCCCAACCAAAAAAAAAAAAAACAAAAAAAAAGGTGTCGCCCATGATATTTCTCTCTAAGGTGGTCAGTGGGTGACTCAGGTGTCCATGGACTGCATAAAACTAGCGTTATCTGCCTATAATGTTCACATTGCAAAGGCCTCTTCTCTGAGAAGCCGTAATCCACCACGCGGGCCCAGTGCGAGTTGGTAGATGTCACATATCTTCAAAATTTCGGTTCTAGGACATGCCCGTTTCCTCACGATGTTTTCCATCACCGTTTTGAGAGCAAGTTGTAGAAATAATTTACACAGAGTAATGCGCCTGTCTGGGTTCGTACCTACGACCTACAATTCCTAAGTCGTGGCGATTACCCCTGGGCTACCACCGCCTCTAATAAATAATGAAATCCGCATACAACTAATCGTATTTAAATATACAACGTGTAACGTTAAATACGCTAAACCTCAGACACCCCAACTGATTTTTAATTCGATTGACCTATTTCAGAGAGAAAAATAATTGTAAAGGTTTTATGTGCTGTTTTAGTGTTACTGGCAATTCTGATCGTTTCTTGCGTCTGCGACGACGCTCTGTCGAGGGAGGGGTGGTACTGCATGGAAGATTCGTATTTACATTGAAATAAAAGCTATTATTATCCCGCGTATGAGAAAATTTAAATTGGTCGACAACAATTTGTGTTTGTTTACCTATTATGGCGGGTTTGATCATGTCATGGCTTGACCTATTAATAAATAGACACGGCAACGTTTTTAATGAAGATGTTTTTTAATATGTGACCTATACTAAATGTGAATGTGAGGACTATGTGGATATTTTTATTATTTTTTTTTTTTTCTTTCTCAGTCAGTTTTAATGATGGTCTGGCAGTTTGAGTAGTTTATGCGGCCTACCCAAATGTCCTTTCTTTGGTATTGTTCGTCGAGTTGAGCTCCTTAAGTTCTGAGTTAAGCTCCACGATTACTGACAAATGCTTGCACTGACAGGACAGGTCCACTCAAATATGTGTGGTTCTTTTTTCAAAATACCATTTCAGACTAATCTACATGGTCCTCATATAGCCCGACCAAGATTATGTCTGGACTTTAAAAGAGACTGTGACCTCTGAGTTTGTTTCGGACTTTCTGCTCAGAGTAGTCAGATAGGAAACGCCAGACTCATCTAGCTAATTTAATTTTTATATATTTAAAAGATGACGTGTAAAAGTGATTCCAATATCCTATTTACAGAATAAACAATTTCATTTCATTTCATATTAAAAAGTGGTTCAATTGATTCTGCTCGTTATTCAGAATCAGAATCAGAACTTTATTTATTTATTTATTTATTTATTTTATTATTTATGTACACACATAAAAATAGATACAGATAAGACATAATCATAATTATGAGTACAAAGGTACTGCTTATTTCTTAAGAAATTTCTTCCAGCAGACCTGCGACAGGAGAAATGAGAAAGAAATGTAGACAATAGTGTGTGAGAACAAGAAGAGAAAAAAATTATAAATATGCGAAGTCTTAAACTAAAATATTGAAATAAACCTACACGTATAACGTAATAAATTAACATATACTTAAATAAATACATAGAGCTTAAATATATAAACATACATACTATAGGTATATAAATACTCACGGTTGAGAGGAAAGGTAATGCTCTTTTACTCGATATTTGAAATGTGAAACAGTTTTTAAGTCACGAATGCTAGGCGGTAGTGAGTTCCACAACCTTACTGCATGGACAGAGAAAGAATAGGAATAGTAGCTTGTTTTATGAGGATGAGATTTAAGGAGGGATCTAAGGTGTGATCGACACGGTGCGTCGCTAGCCCTAGCATAAGAAAAACGCTCACGCAGGTAGGAAGGATAAGACGGGTTGTGTAAGACGTTAAAGAGGAGACATAAGATCCGAGTGTTCCTGCGAAGGCGGATTGGGAGCCACTTGAGTTCCTTGTTTATTTATTCGTATTTACTTTGAACTTTTTTTTTGTATTTACTTTCATGAACTTTGTTTATGTTTTTCGTTATTCTGATCAAACTATTTTTAGGTTTTGCGCATTTAACGTTACACGTTGTATATTTAATAATTTTTGTGGCCATTGCGTTTGGATGGCCTTTTAAAGCACAAGTGGGCCTAAGTAAGTTTGTATAAATACTTTAACCCCTTGACCAAGACACCACCGCTCGCGCGACCTGAAGCCCTGGTGTGAGTTTCTTTTAACCATCTCGACTTTACGCATCGATTGCGTTCGGCTCTCCGATTGACCCTACACTGGCCTTCAATTCAATTCAATTCAAAATATTTTATTTCCCATAAACCTACAAGGGCACTTATGAAACGTCAGAAGCTAGGTGCACGGTTCCAATTGGTCGTTTCCTATGTAGAAGAAAGAAAGAAAGAAAGAAGAAAGAAGAAGAAGAAAGAAGAGAAGAGGAGAAAGAAAAACCGGCAAGAAACTCCACGGTTACTCTTTTAAAAGTAAATGGTATTTACAATCTTTTCAAGTTACAGTGTTTATAGGTATGAGAGGACACTGTAGGCCTATCAACAAGTACCAGGTACTTAGCAAGATAGAAAACGATCGACAGATCTAAAAGTCGGTTATGCCTACAACGTTCTCACATTCACAAAATATAAAAGAGAATCTATATTAAAAAACCAATTAAAAACCTATTTAAACCAAATGGCATGACTGCCACTAAAGCTGTAACAAATCTATAAAAAATATAGTATAGTGAAGTTATATAATGTCAAATAATGAAAAGATTATGTCAAAAAAGTACGTAAATGAAAAAAAAGAAAAAAAAAGTAAAATCAAATAATCATCTTAATTTGGGAGCAGTTAATAGACATAATTACATAGTTCTTCGTCCTTCACTGACCTTCACTGGTGAAGGGCCAATCGGAGCGCCAAACGCGGTCAATGCGTAAAGTCGAGATGTTTAAAAGAAATTCACACTAGGGCCTCTGCTTCTTACGTCTGAGACCGCGGCGAGAACAAAAATGTTAGAAGTTATGTATTTAGAGCGAGCCATGAGTCGCCGCGGTGCTACTTGTAGTGAAGAGAGTGGTGCGGGAACATTCAAGCGCCACCCCGCGCCGCAAGATGCATCGCCCTGTCTTGGGCCTAGCCTTACACGTCAATTACATTTTTAAAACTAGATGAAGTCGGTGTTTCTTATCTGACTACTCTGAGAACAAACTCAGAGGTCACAGTCTCTTTTAAAGTCAAGATATTTTTTTTTTTTTTTTTTTTTTTTGTAAATACCGTGAAGTTTGAAGCGAGTCATCTTAAATCTCTAATAACTAGTAGGATATTAAATGTTGCCCCACAGTGGTCGCAAGCGCTACTGCTGAGCAGGAGGTCCTGGGTTTGATTCCCAGGTCGGGCGAAGTGTGAGGTGTTTCTATCAGGAATTTCTCAGTAGCAGCCTGGAGTCTGGATTTGCGCCTAGTTGATGACAATAAGCTCGCCCCCTATTACATGGGACTTAAACATAACTGGCGAAATGTGCGTGTACTCTAGGTACACCTCTGCTTAACCCTTCGAGGAAAACAAGGTGTGATGTTATGTTGAAATGTTAAAAATGATTAAATAGTTGCTAATCGTTACTTCACTTCAACCAACGTTTATAAATAAATTCATAAAATAATATGATACAATATTATGAAAGTATCTTGAATCATGCCATAGCTTGCGAAATTTAAAAAACCATAATAACACGAGCGTCATAATCTTATATTTAAGTCCTTGAATGAGGTCTACCTTTCCCCTTCTATGTGGCAAGAAGTGACTAAGGGTTTAATACTTACATCATATACCTAGTCAAATCGGGTGAACTGGCAGGCCACGAAATTGTACCACCCTGCCCAATCCACCTATCGGGGTATTCACGATTGAGAAACTCACGTACTGTTAGACGTATGCCCAGCGCATTACAATTTCGTACAATTATAACACAATTTGGTACAATTTCGTGGCCTACCCGTTCACCCGATTTAAACTTCAATAGATTTTACTGGGGTACGATAAAGGATATCTTATTCTCTAAACCAATTCAAAATAAATTTAGACGAGCTGCGCCAAAGAATTGCTGAAGCCGCTGAATACATCAACTCGAGAAGATACGCCCGTCTTATTACGCGATCATTTCTAAAGAGATGTAGAGCTTGCATTGCAGCTGAAGGCGAACAGTTCGAACATTTATAAACTTGGAAAATCTGATTTAATATAAATTATGACTAAAGAAAACCAACAACTGAATTTTATTTCAAACGCACCTAAAACTATTTTTTTTTTCCTCAATTAAGAAGTAGCAATTAGAAAATGGCATACCATTTTGGGATCCAGACTAAACGCCCCACCTTTTAAAGTTTTTTGCCAAAATAGTGTAGTACATTTTATACACTACACGCGGTTAAAGTTGGGTGATGTAATAATTTTGAATTAAATGTTTCGCAAAAATCTAATATTATATTTAAAACTGAGGTAGTTGTGTTTTAATTTTTATCTGTAATTTACAGAAGGGTTATTCATGGCTACATCACTGAAAAAAAACTGACGAAAAGTTAATATTTGTAGTCACAGGACTTGAAAGATCATCTCAGGGTGTCACTTTTTGAGATTTATTTTTGAATCCATAAAATTTGAAAAGTACATGACCAAGATTTTTTTAAATATTTTTCTAATAACTGTCACAACTTGGCCTATTGCCCGTTTTCGATTTGACGTTGATTTCTGGGACACGTTGTATATATATGAATAAGTTTATGCTTTAGGTATGTATGTATTTATTGTATATGTAAATGGCACACCACTGACTACCTCTTTAATCTATCCAAAGGTTGTAAAGGGTAAAATTTCTAAATTTGTGTCTGTAGTTTTTATGGTGTACAATAAAGAGTATTCTATCTATCTAGCCATTTTCCAACTAAGTTGGGGTCAGCTTCCAGTCTTAGCGGATGCAGCTGAATACCAGTATTTTACTTGGAGAGACTTCCTATCTGACCTCCACTACCCAGTTGCTTACGATACCCCTTGGTAAGACTGTCAGAGTTTCGGGGCTTCTGACTACCCGTAGTCATTTCAGCCGAAAGACGACCACTGCTGGACACAGGCCTCCACCACCACTTCAACCGGTTCTGTGCTTCCCGCATCCAGCGGACTCCTGCAGCCTTCACAAGGTTATCGCTCCACCTTGTGGGGGGCTTTCCAACGCTACGTCTTCCGGTACACGGTCGCCACTCTAGAACATTTCGGCCCCATCCGACATCTGGTCTGCGAGCAATATGCCTTGCCCACTGCCACTTAAGTTTGGCAATTCTTAAGGCTATGTCAGTTACGTTGATTCTCCTGCGGATGACTCCGTATCAACGATTTTCAAAGATCTACAACTGACAGTCGGGACCAACGGCTTAACGAGCTTTTCGAGGCTCGGCGTGATCGCGATTTGTAATGGATGGTCACCCATCCACGGAACGACCTCAACACGCGTAGCTTAACCTTCGATCGACCCGTGTGGCTGTTATTACTTAGCCACGAGCCCGTTACATCCGCCTTCTTGCTTGCCACCAATAATGATATCGAAAGACTAATAAAACTGGTAATTCTAATCCTATAAAGGAAGTAAATACACGAAGTTATATTGACATGTCAGGATGTTTTCTTGCAAGCCACAATTATGACTAATTAGTCTTATTAAAAACACGCGATGTCACAGATGAATTCAGATGGGTCATTCCGCATTTTAGGTATGAAGCTACAAGCACGGTAATAATAACAGTATTGTAACTCGGCCGTATCTTTGAAATAAATGTTTACAGCCGCGCAGTACGTAAACATGCAATAGGGCTGCCTCCAACATTTTAAATTACATTTGCCTACTTTGTGTTTCCATTTAGTTTTGTGATTGTAAATATACTTTTTTTATAATGTCTTTACTTTGAATTATACAAACTTACAAAACAAAACACACATTCCCCGAGGTTTTAACACAAGCGTACCTACCGTATCATGATTCATGATCCGCTTAAAACTACCTATTTCACTCGTGTCAATCACTTTCCTTTACTCTATTCACTTTAATTATTAATCCAGACATGTTTTTTTTTCGGGAGATACAAGGAAATATTTAACCATTAAATAAAAAAAAATAAAAAAACACACATTATGTACCTACCTACTAGTAAGTAAAATTACTTCATAGTCTTATCTTTCAGAGTTTCCAGTAATCTAAAAAAGTTATCTCTGGATGCCATATTGACGAATTCATGCAACCAAAAACATACCAATATATCCTACTCGTCATATTAAATATGTACTTGAACTTATTTTCAACCGACTTCAAAAAGGAGGAGGTTCTCAATTCGACTGTATGTTTTTTTTTTTTTTGTATGTTTGTTACGCGATTACTCCGCCAATTATGAATTGATTTTGATGATTCTTTTTTTGTTTGGTAGGGCATACTTCAGAAGTGGTCCCATATAAATTTGGTCAAGATCTGATGAGGGGTTTTTGAGTTAGCTTCAATAATACATATTTTTCCCACCTAGTATATGTGGATGATATTCTAATAGTTCCTGTCACTGTAATTTACTTGGTATTCAAATTTTTGTGGGGGTTTTGTGTAGGTACCACAACTAAAAAGAGAAAAATAAAAACTTTTTCACAAAAAATAAAACCGACTTCCAAAAAAAACACTACAAAGTGAAAAATAACTTTGATTTCGGAAGTCGGTGGCAAAAAAACGAAAATAAAACATCCAAGACACCGACTTCCGAAATCAAAGTTATTTTTCACTTTGTAGTGTTTTTTTTCGGAAGTCGGTTTTATTTTTTGTGAAAAAGTTTTTTAGTGAAAAAATCACCGTCCGTTCGTCACTGCGGCGCAGTCGCGACTGTCTGCATGCCGAGCGCATGCCGAGATTGAGGCGCGTAGGCATAGCTCGCGCTTCGTCCGTTAGTATGAAGTTGGAATACTGTATAGATAATATTACCGTGCTACAAGTAGGTACTCGTACGCGGTGGTCTCGTCTTGTCGAATTCAGTGACCGTAACGTAGTCACAAGATAGAGAGCAACTTCTAGGTATTATAACTGTAGGTAATCAGCGCTGTGCGACATGAATTGCACTTTATTGTATCGTGACAAAAGTCGCTTTTTATTTAAATGATTTGCGGAGTGACCCATCTGTAGTAATCTGTGGCGATCTGAACAATAGCTAACTATAATAATAGATCGATTTTTGTGATGGCAATAATAATACTTTTTACTACGATTTTGCTGTAGATCGTATCAGTAGATATTTAATTCTTTACTAACCACAAGTGGGAAGCTCTTGGGCTGCATCTCACCTGATGGTAAGTGATGATCAGGTCGAAGATAGAAGCGAGCTTCACCTGGAATCCTCAACCACAGAGGAACTGGCTACCTTACCTCTAACTGCCGAAACACACGGTAGATGTCACAATGCTGTTAATATTGTTGTTATGGCAACAGACTTAGATAAGATGGTGGTAGCTTGCCAGGCGGACTAAGAACAAGCCCTACCACCGACTAAACCAAGCGGAAAATTTACCTACACTGGCAATCGAACCCTGACCTCTGGGTTTGAGACAGGTAGTCTCACCACTAGACCACAGAGGCGGTTAAAACCATTAGAATAAGGTGAATGGAAAATATCTTGATTGACGGACTGATAAATCAATGCCTGACCAAGATTATGCCTGGACTTTAAATGAGACTGTTACCTCTGAGTTTGTTTCGATCTTTCTTCTCAGAGTAGTCAGATAGGATACGCCGAACTCATCTAGTTTTAAACCTAATTTATCTTTGAGGTGTAACAGTGTTTTTAAAACAATTTACAGAAAATTATAATGTGTCATTCGTTTATCATTTAATGAAGCTGTTATCAAAAATGAAGATAATTAATCTTCAGATCACATCCTAAGTAACTTTCCTTTAACATTATTCGTCTACCTAGCCATTCCCAATTATGTTGGGGTCGGCTTCCAGTCTAACCCGAGCAGCTGAATACCAGTATTTTACAAGGAGCGACTGCCTATATGACCTGCACAACCCAGTTACTGGGTAACACGATACCCCCTGGTAAGACTGGTTGTCAGACTTTCAGGCTTCTGTCGACCCGTAACGACTGTCAAAGATCCACGAATGACAGCCGGGACCAACGGCTTAACGTGCTTTCAGAGGCACGGAGGATCTCGTAACATTTCTTTAATAATTTATGTTCAATATTAAAGACAGGCTGTAATTTTGTTTAAAATAATGAATTTGTATTCAGGTATTACGGACTCTTAAGCATCTTCTATAATGACCCTAAGTATGTAAATAAAATTAAAAACAGCTCAGCATGGGCCTATAAACTACAACCATCTTGGAAAAACACAGAGTTAATTGATGAAACACAATGTAAGCAACGTATTTTTTTCCCGTCATTTAGCGGAATTTAAATATCTGCTGCTTATTGTACGACATTTTGAAATATCTCATAATCATTTTACATATATAAATATAACATCAACTCACGCCTTCTTCCCACGATGGTAGGCAGAAATTACAGAACGCCACCTGCTACGATCCTTACATACTCCTTTTGCTTCGTTTACGTTCATACATCTGGTCATACACGCACGCCGGTTGCGAGTACTACGCACCTGTCCTTTCTGAAGAACATCACCAACAAGGTCAGTATATGTCCTCCTTGGGCGTCGCCTATTGGCGTTTCCAGTCACATCTGCCTTGTAAATACATTTTGTTAGTCGCCTTTCATTCATCCTAAAAATAATCCATAAAAATCCTAGATTTTAATGTTATTAATTAAAGCCGCACAGGTCGATTGACCAGGTTAAGCCACGCTTGCCGCAGTCGGTCCGTGGATGGGTGACAATCCATTACATATTGAGACCCCTCCGCGCCTCGGAAAGCACGTTAAGAGGGAACAGGACCTGCAATTCTCCTTACAAATGTATTCCCCTTTTTTCGTCCTGAATAATGCCTCTAGAGATATTTTTTTCAAAAAATCAAGGTCTACTGTAGACACGTCCCTGTTATTTCCTTTTTTCAGCAATTTTAAAGAAAATATAATCCTCCAAAAATTACAAAAATGCGCCACGATTAGAGGACTACCTGAAAATTCCGAAAAGTTTTTAACATAAAAGAAAATGATAGGAACCTAGACACACTCTTTCTGAGAATTTTGATGTAAAAATCAATTGAATCGGCTCAGTTTTCGAGGAGAAAAAAAGGGGATACGAAACGTCGACCTTGTCACATCTGCCTTGTAAATACATTTTGTAAGCAGTGATAGCCTAGTGGTGTGACCGTCAGACTGACAAGTCGTAGGTCTCGAGTTCGATCCCAAGGCACGCCCCTCTGACTTTTCGGATTCATGTGCGTATTATATAATTATCACTTGCTTTAAAAACGGTGAAGGAAAACATCGTGAGGAAACCGGCATGCCTGAGAGATATTTATCGACGGCATGTGAAGCCAAGTCAGAGGCCCGTGGGCGGCTTTAAAACTCACACCAGGTTAGTTTACTAACCACACGAAAAGAAGAAGAATACATTTTGTTAGTAATAGTCATTATCTATATCGTTTTATAAATTAAACACGCTTTTAGAGTCTGTCTGTATGACCACGTTGTTCTTCTAAACTCAATCAATCTGCGTTGCCTTTTCCCAACTAAGTTGGGGTCGGCTTCCAATCTAACCGGATGCAGCTGAATACCAATATTTTACATGGAGCGACTGCCTATCGGACCTCCACAACCCAGTAACTGGGTAGTACGATTTCTCTTTGTAAGACTGGTTGTCAGTCTTTCTGGCTTATGACGACCCGTAATGACTGTCAAAGATCCACGAATGACAGTCGGGACCAACGGCTTAACGTGCTTTCCGAGGCCACGGACCAACTGGCAAGCGTAGCTTAACCTGGGACCCAAGTCTGCTATTTTTATAAATTCGTCATTCCAACACGATCCCATTGTCATTTTGCTAAAAGTTCGTAATCTGCTAAATTCATAATGGTCGATCATTGGTTGATCATTGTATTCCACAAACACGATAATCGTAACGAATTAAAAGCAATGACTGCACAATGACGTTCTGATGGTAGGTCACTGATCAAAGGAACTGTCAAAATTTTAGCAGATTACCGCCAATGTCAGTCATTCATTTGTCATTATGTACGCGATTACCAATACATACCATTTCTTTCAATGAAGTGTCAGTGGTTGACCATTGGAAAAACATAATGACGCCATTATGTTAGTAGATTACCAAACTTGTCAAAATAAACAATTATGAATGATAGACCAATGATAGACCATTCTGACACTATTGTAATAGCAGACTTGAGGCCCTGATGAATAGACAGTAAAGATTATTCCCATATAAATTATTCAAAGACTCTATATCGTCATAAAATCACCATTCTCTGTATCGGTGATTATTTTTTACGATATGACTGTGAATAAAATCTATAAATAATTCACAAACGATGCTTCGAGCGGCTTCTGTTTTTAATTACTATCCGGCAATTATGTTTATTATCGCTCTTTATTGTATAAAGTTTACATACATACATAAATTCACGCCTTCTCCCATGGGATGGGGGTAGGCAGAAACTACGGAAAACCATTTGCTATGAGCCTTACCATAGATAAATACAGTTGGTTAATTCCGCAAAATCATTTAAATAAAAAGTGACTTTTGCTACGACACAATAAAGTGCAATTCAGGTCGCACAGCGCTAATTACCTACAGTTATATTCACCTACAAGTTACCTCTCTTTCTATCGCGTAACTCTTAGATCTTCTGATTACGTTACACTCACTGAATTGGCCCGACAAGACGGGCCATTGCGGAGTGCGCCTTTTGTACTTGTCTTTTCTGTGCCCATTTAAATATTTTACATACTGTCCCGCCCATTGGTCTTGTTGTCGCAAGCGCTAGTGCTGAGCATGAGGTACTGTGTTCGATTCCCAGGTCGGACAAAGCAATGCAAGCAATGGGTCTCGCCGTCCGGTAAGGACCAGGCCCGGGTCGACGGCGCGTTGTGTTCCACGCGCGCCTCAAAGAGATGTCAGCAAGTGAAGGGGTCCGATGAGACCATTGCCTGCCGGGGTTGCGGGAAAGTCCGAAAGGGATACCGTGGCCCCCTGGCATTGCACAGGCAACAGAAGGAACACGGGTGGGTTTTAGTCAATAAGAGTCTGACACGCCCTCCCGCTCCACCCAGAGCGGGAGAAATCATTTGATGATTTCGCACCCAAAAAAAAAGTTCGGACAAAGAAAGAGTTATTACGAATTTCGTAGTAACAGCACGGAGTTTGGAAGTTGGCGGTGTGATACCCCCGTGCCTCAGAAAGCACGTTAAGTCCTGCGAATGTTCTCTCTCCAGACGTGTCGGATTGCCGTCCCATCGGACTATGAGAGTGAGGGAAGAGAGAGTGCACCTGTGTCTGCGCACACACGCCTGCACTATCAAATCTCCCGCGCCGATGGCTGGTCTCCGCTGAAATTCGGTCTGCAGGACATAGGTACATATTGTAAAAAGTTTATTAATTTTTAAATTGTATAGAATAGAATTATCTTTATTCAAGTATCATATGACTCAAAAATGATTAGTAAGACTTACAACTATATTAAGAACTGAGACTTCACAAAAACAAACAAATACTGGTGGATCAGCGTTGTGGCAACCCATGTGAGAAGGCACAACAGCTACCCATGAAAACACAGTCGAGGCAACTTGAAATCATGCTTAGGATACTGTTGGAGCTGCTCCACACCCTGCGCGCCATGGAAGCGCACCTTTTGCGTATGGTTGTGTAGAAAAAATCTACATGCACATCCGCGAACATCCCTGACACACTACAGAAGCGGGGCAGCCCCACCAGCATCCTAAACGCGTTATTTTACTGAACGCGGAGAGCGTTGTACGATCTTTGTGTTTATCTAGCCCACAGGCTTCTCGTGTAAAAAGACGGAAGTGAGCATCGTGCAAACCTGCGAGCCAGCATGTTCGCTCTTACTGACATCGGTCTCCGCTCCCGTGCAATGTCGTCATCGTCTTTGGGATTGGGGGATTGGTTTAAATAACTTATGTTTAATTTTTGTCCGTGTTTTGACATTGTCTTTGAGAGCCCAATTGTTGAGGAAGGCTGTAGTCTATTTGACATCACTCTAGAACCCCTAAGAGCCGAGCAAAAAGAAAAGAAAGACAGAAAGAACGCTAAATGATAACGAAATAACTAATAGCGCGGGCAGGCTATGCGATGCGATGGGGTGGGTCGGTGGAACAAGGCATTTCACGCGGAAGAAGTCGCAGAAGCTAGTCTACCATAAATTCACAACTGAACAGCTGAGCTCCGTCGTGGTGGACAAACAATAGTTGTCACCGGGGCGTCAGGTTCTGTTCGAATAATCTCGTTTCCCGGTGACGGCTGCAATGGATGTTCTATTAATCGGCCAATGTTAGAATTTCGGTAATGGAAAACCAGTTAAACTAGTACAGATAGTCATGCTCAACAAACGTTGTAGTGATTATAATTAGTTAATTGACTCAGGCGTGATTTTGCGGAAACCCATTATAAAATACAATAGACAACGTATATTTAGTAACCTAATCCGCTTAAATGTTCTTAAAGAGTCATAAAGAAGAAATCGACACGTGTTTCACCTCTCAACGAGGCATCCTCAGGATGACGATTGACTTGTTGCGAACCCGGACACGACGTGTTGCCACGCCAAGCGCCGAACGCAGTGTTCTTACAAGGTTCTTTATGACGCTTTAAGATCAGTTAAGCAGATTAGTTGACTAAATATACGTCGTCTATTGTATTTGATTCTAATTAGTTATAAAAGTCATCTATATCATAATTTGCCTAGCGCCTTTTCCCAACTTGTTGTGGTCAGTTTCCAGTCAGATGCAGCTAAAAACTAGTATTTTGCATGGAACGACATGATACCTCTTGGTAAGACTAATTGTCGGACTTTCGGGCATCTGAATACTCGTAACGACTGTCAAAGATTTACGAACGACAGCTGCGGCTAACGTTTTAACGTGCTTTCCGAAACACTTATACACGTTTACACGTTTACACGTTTATCGGTATGTAACGTGGTCACCCATCTATGGACCGACCACGCTAGCGTAGCATAACCCAAGCGAAGAATACTAAAGACACCAATTCTACTTCCATTTCAGACACCAATCTACATGGTCTCCACATGATTTGAACAAGATTATGTCTGAACTTTAAAAGAGACTGTTATCTCTGAGTTTGTTTCGGCCTTTCTTCTCAGGGTATTCAGATAGGAAACGCCGAACTCATCTAGTTTTTAAAATATGATTGATGTGTAAAAGTGTTTGTACAAAACTACTTGATTGACAGTGTGTGAGTTCAAGTAATCTCAATCTTAACTTATTAGTATTAATTATTATTATATCACATACATAATTAATTTCTCTGTCATTCCTTAATTTTTTATTTTTTTACCTATTGTGGTATAGTAATCTTATTCTAAGTGCATCGTCTTCACATATAATTATATAATTAATTTATACAAGATATATTGTGAAAACATTTTAAAAGAGTAACGGTGGAATTTCTTGCCCATTCTTCTCCATACGAAAACTACCTTTTAGAAGGGGCTACTAGGATAAATATTTTTTTTTTTGTAATTTCTACTTTCAAAAGTGCCTTTTTTGTGCCTAATTGAAATAAATTATGTGACTTTGAGTTTACTTACAGAGATAAAATCATTTATCAAAGAACGAACAAATCATTAAAATCCTTCAATGAAAGCGGATCTTACAAAACTTGGAAAACCCTACAGAGAAGGTTGTAGTACTAAAAACGATGACAAATTTAAGACATCAAAGATGGACATTATTTGAATAATTCATGTTTCTTATTAAAGGGCAAACCGTTGTGTTTATTTACTTGTAATATTCCCTTTACACTCCAAGAGACTCATATAGGTATTTTCATTCGTTAATTGACACTAATTCTAGTTTTTACAAGTGAAAGTTTAGGTACCAAAAAACGTGACACACCAGCCGAAGTAAATAAAAAACTTATTATAATACTAAAACACTAAAAAGACACCTACATTTTAACACAGTGACATATTATAATTTCCAGTTTAAGCTGACCTCATACTGAGTTCTATTATTTTGTAACAATATAATTTAAAAGAGAAAAAAAGTGTCCGTGGAGTTTCTTGCCCGTTCTTCTCCATAGAAACCTACTACGCTATCTTTCTGACTGACAGACCCCTTGACAATTAAAAAATGCCAGTCAAATCAATCTGCCTAACCGTTTCCCAACTATGTTGAGGTCAGCTTCCAGTCTAACCAGGATGCAGGTGAATATTTTACATGGAGCGGCTGCCTATCTGACCACCACAACCCAGTTACTGGGTAACACGATACACCATCCTTTACACTATTGTTTATTAATTTTGTGTCGCCAAGGCATGGTTTCAAAGTCCAGTGTTATTTAGACATGTTAGAATAAGCGAATTACATCTCAGCCCTGCGCTCGCATTCCGACAGCGTGACGTCATTCTGACCTTGTTAACAAAAAACGCTCCCCTGCTGTTTCTATGGGCATTTATCAGACCATATAGACTAAAATTGCCACAGAGGATATTAGACTTTATAATATTTTATTGTACAAATAGAGATGGAAGCCGCATAAAGTGCTGTCCAACATTGTTGGACACCGGGGCTTGACGGCATGGAGGCAACATCCCCTATTTTAGGTCGCCTGGACTTGAGAGGACGTTTAAATATTTGTTTGCTGCAATCCATGGAGAAACAATCATCATCGTTATCATCATTTCAGCCAAAAGACGTCCACTGCTGGACATAGGCCTCCCCCAAACCCCGCCACTTCGACCGGTTCTGTGCTTCCCGCACCCAGCGGACTCCTGCGGCCTTCACAAGGTCATCGCTCCACCTTGTCGGAGGCCTTTCAACGCTCTACGTCTTCCGGTACGCGGTCGCTACTCCAGAACCTTTCGGCCCCATCGGCCATCAGTT
This sequence comes from Xanthia togata, assembly GCA_963853775.1. Lineage (NCBI taxonomy): Eukaryota > Metazoa > Arthropoda > Insecta > Lepidoptera > Noctuidae > Xanthia > Xanthia togata. Next base: position 2,065,914 of record OY970817.1, on the reverse strand, counting down.
CTACAGGCAATGTGCCCTGCCAATGCCACTTAATTTTTGAATTTATTCGGGCTATCCCGGTTGCTTTCCGTTTTGCCGTCGAGTATGAAGGAATCCAGCCGCTTCTTGAGGGCCTTTAGGAGTTCGGCCGTAACTCCGTCAACACTTAACAGCCTTATTGTTTAAACTGCTCCAGAGCCATCCTAATCTCGTACAATCTGTCATCCGGGATATCTTCGGTGTAGTGTCGGGTCAATCTAGTTCTTGGGTCATTTGCCAGATTCGTAATGGGGTTACTTGTTGACGTTTATATCTGTCCCTAGATCTCTTTTAATAGCTGATACGATCGGGCCATCATCGGTATTCTGCTCTGCCCAGTAGACAGATCTCTTGAAAAGACCTTGAAGTCTTTATTCCGCTCTAAGGTCGCTTTTTAAGGACTTAGGGATCCGTCTATAGCGCATCGTCTGAAGAAGGATCATCCTGCGCGTCTCCTGCATGAGCTGTATAGTAGGATCAGTGAGCTTCTAGTTTCTATTTGTACCACGGGTCTTGAAGATCTTAGACCTGACTGTATGGTCCGTTTTCACGAAAGTATCGTTGTAATCATCCACAGAGCTCCTTATCCTCATCCGTAGCTACTTCTGACTCTTTTATAACTAAAAGTGACGCATTATTCATTAAATAGTTTTATGTCACATTGACTAGAAATCACCTTATTAATGCAGTGTGGATTTTAATGGATTTGACGTGCTTTGGTTGTGATGCCATCATCTAATGCATGCTGTTACTGTCTCTAGATCTCTAGTGTGAGTGTTCGTGGAGTTTCTTCCCCATAGGTTCCTACTTCGCTTCATCTTCAGTTTCAACTTTCTGACTGACCGACCCCTTGACAATTAAAAAATGCCTGTAATTGGGATGTTAACTAAAGAGATGTTTTTTGTCCGTCATGTAGATTATGAAAAAATAAAGTACACGTATTTTTTTATTTTTTTACGTTATCAAAAGATTACGGCGATACATTGAGTTAAAATGTGCCATGACGTCACGAGTATGTAGATTTTATACTTACTTGTGACGTAGCGACCCCCACTCCCCAACTTTAATGCGATTTATCTAAGTCATTTTTTATTAATATGATAAAGCAAAAAATACGAGCATAATATTTTATTGTTTATCTGACTGACGGACTAGATAGAATTTCTTTTTTTTTCCCAGGCATCATCCCTATTGGTTTAATTAAAATGATTGATTTGAGTTTTAGTCGGGAAGTAGTAAACTGTAGCCTAGTCTAATCAGCAAGATGTATCGTGTTACCCAGTAACTGGGTTGTGGAGGTCAGATAGGCTCGATGTAAAATAGAGCTTATTTAGACTGGAAGCCGACCCCAACTGAACATGGTCGAGACAGGCGGCAATTGTTGATGAGGTGGGTTTAGAACTAAAGAACAGAGGGCTGCAAAAAGATTTTTAAAAACAGATTTGAGTGATATCTACATAAACCGTCTAATTTATATATACCTATAAAATCATGCCTGTATTTTTGAAGGGGTAGGCAGTGGTGTACCTTTAGAACACCCACATTTCGCCAGTTAGGTTTAGTCCCATGTAAGGGCAAACCTATTTATTGTCATCAACCGGGCACAAATCTAGCCTCCAGGCTGCTACTGAGAAATTCCTGATGATAAATGCCAATAACACTTTGCCCGACTTGGGAATGGAACTTAGGACCTCATGCTGCAGCAGTAGCGCTTGCGACCACTGGGCCAACGTGGCAATTTAATGTAATAATCTTGTTAAATGTATAATCTAGTAAAAATATTCAAAATTAATGTTCTTTTAAGGAGTCAAAGGCCATTTGCATCCGTCTCGGTAAGCAGTCGCTGAGCCGGTTTAAAAAAAGATGGGTGTGCAAAAAAAACATAAATATGTCGCTGTTCTTAATTTCAATGTTTTGTTGAGCTTTACTTAGGCACTTGTCCCACCGCACCGACCGGGGACGCGATTAACTATCAACAAATTTTCTTGCTCAAGAAACGTAAAATAGATGTAGACCCCGTGCCGACTAGGACTGTTCACACCGCCAGCGAGAAATAAAGAAGGAATGAAAGAAAGAAATAAAATAAATTTATTTTACTCAGGATAAGGCACACAATATTCACACAAAAATTAAAAAAACAAATAAAAACATAGCCACACACTCTCCAACAACAACAACTCAACTCAACTCTCTCTCTCCACTAGTTTGTCGCAGCGACAAGAGCTATCAAAGAAAATACTCTCTCAGCGACGCTTCTTTGGCGCGCTGGATACTCGTTGAAAGATTCTCGCTGAATACATACGAATGCAATGCACCAGTAAGTGATTCGGCAGTCATTCTACTCGACACACTCGCTCGTAACCAAGCGACAAAACTATCCGAACCATGCACGCTGCTTTCCTCGCTAACTCTTTTCTAGTTCTCAACTCGCTTCTCGCTAATCGTCGGAGGTGGGACCAGTGTCTTACTTACATATCATAACAGCGGCTTGAACTTTCAACTTTGAGTTGATATTTTAATATTCAACCAAAATATTTGTAGACGAAGCGCTCTATGTAAAGGATCTCGACCAGGTAAGTACTACCAGTTTGAAGCATAATTATTGGTGCAGTATTATTTACATAGAACGTCAGCTAGTCTGACCTCCACAAACAAGTTGCTGGGTAATACGATACCCCTTGGTAAGACTGGTTGTCAGACTTTCGGGCTTCTGACGACCCGTAACGACTGTCAAAGATCCACGAATGACAGCCGGGACCAACGGCTTAACGTGCTTTCCGAGACACGGAGGGGTCTTGGTATCTAATGGATGGTCACCCATCCACGTGCCGACATCGACAAGCGTTGCTTAACCTCGGTAATCAACCCGTGCGGCTGTTATAACTTAGCCACGAGCCCCTCGTGGAATACGAGAGAAGTATAACCACTCCTGGCACCGTTGGCCTGTTTTTTAGGGTTCTGTCGTATCTGAAGGGTGACAAATGGAACCCTATTACAAAGCCTCCGCTGTCCGTCCGTCTTCAATTCAATTTATTCAGTAACAATCTACATTGCGTTTGAAATAATCCAACATGAAACATACACAAGTATTACAAAATGACGATGATACAGATTTTTTTTATTATTACGAAATCAATTTAAATTACGAAATATTATTTAAATTAAAAAAAAAACCATGCGAACATAAATTATAAAACCATATGTCAAGTAAACGCAAACTATAATAAAAAAATAAAATAAAATATAAACACAAATAACCCATAGACAAATAATCAAACGGGCATAATATACAAATAGTCTGTCTGTCAGCGGGCTGTATCTAATGAACCGTAATAGGTAGACAGTTGAAATTTTGACAGATTATGTATTTTTATTGCAGCTATAACAAAAAATAATAAAAATTAAATTAAATTGAAAATTAAAGGGGCTCAAACAAGAAACATGTTTTGTTCTGCGTTTAAGCTCGTTCTTAATACGGAACCCTTCGTTCGCGAGCCCGAGTCGCACTTGGCCGGTTTTCTAACATGAAAAATGTGTTGAACATAATAACGATTACTTAACCAAGGAATTTAGGTATTTAGTCCAAACGTTAAAACGTTATGTGGCTTTGACCTTAGACCTCCAACTAAGTTCATAATATGACTTTCTCTAATGGCTCCCATAGTCTAGTTGATCTTGTGGTCGCTAGCGCTGCTGCTGATGTTAGATTCCCGGGTCAGACAAAGTGTTATTGGGTATTTCCATCTGTAATTCCTCAGTAGCAGAACGCACATGAATCCGAAAAGTCAGAGGTGCTTGTATGGGTTCGAACTCGAGACCTATGACTTGATACTCCGACGGCCAGACTAATAGGCTATCACTACTGAGCTCCGTGGAAATATACAGGGTGAGGAAGCTGGGTGCAAAGTTTTAAGGCGAAGATAGTACAGACAATTTAGAACCATTTAAGCCATGGTTATCTCAGACGAATTCTTACCAATTTTTTTAAACTTAATTTTTAAGTTTTTTTTCGGAAATTCCCAAATTTTTATGTAGACTGCATAATTATGGCCAAATTTAATGATAATATTACTGGCTTCGCTCCCGTGGTGTTTCCCGCGAGACCCATTATTTTTCCCGGGACAAAAAGTAGCCTATGTTACTCCCTGAAAACCAAGCTTTCTAATGGTAAAATAATTTTTCTAATCGGTCCAGTAGTTTCGGAGCCTATTCAATACAAACAAACACACAATCAAATCTTTCCTCTTTATAATATTAGTATAGATTTAGGATACTCATATACAATTAGTATTAAGATTGTGTTTGGTACTGTCTTTTATATTAACTTTATTTGTATTGTGTTTTTTTATGGATCATGTGGTCTGCAATATAGTTTTTATTTTTTTTCTTTATTTTTTATTTCTCAGACACCCCGTCGATATAAACTGTAAGAATGTAGCTATGCGGTTCGCCCACGGCCACACGTATCCGGGTTCGAGTCTGCGTTGAACAAAATAAGGGTAATAACTACAGTAAATAATTACTGATGGGTTATAATATGACAATGTGTCATCTTTTTAAAGTACTTTATGAATGGGATGTCGCATTAATCATTGGAAAATACCAGGGTTGGTAAAACCATGATTCTTTTTTAATAAAAATCAATTGATTTGAGCATGGTATCTGGCATGGTATGGCTGCGACTTACGAGTTGAAGGCCGTGGGTTTGAATTCAAGCAGGCACTTCACTTTGTGTAAATAATTTCATCACACTGCTCTCAAAACGGTGAAGGAAAACATCGTGAGGAAATTGGCATATTCTAGAACCCAACATTCGAAGACATGTGACATCTACCAACCCGCACTCTGCCCGCGTGGTGGATTACGGCCCACTCCCTCTTACAGAGCCCAGCAGTCCAGTCCCAGCAGTAGGAACAATAGCGTGACATCTTTACTTAAAACTATATTAGCGTTATTTATTATTCTGCTCTCATATAATAAAATTGTAGACACATATACACTATTGTTAAATAATGTAGATATTACTTCATAGGTATAAGGGCGAGATAAGGGCCGAAACACATAACCGCGTTGCGGCGCCGCGCCGCGAGAATCGGCAGTAGCGGCACTGCCGATTGAAGCGGCGCGGCACCGCAGCGTGGCGCTAGTTCCAGCGTTATGATGTCATACTTGTTGACAATGATTTAGTTTGTTTCACAGACTACATAGAGATACTACGTATCAGACGACTCACTCCAATAGTGAAAAATGGTATGTAGAGGTTGTCAATAGTTGGAAGAATAGAACATGACAGTTCGTTTTTTTTTTAAAAACGCCATCGGGATTCATAGCCTTATTAAATGGATGTATCCAGTATCTTCTTTGTCGTTTATTTAAAACAGAGTAATGTCTTTTTGATAACAAATAAGCAATAAGTTTCTCACGATGGTCCATGGCAGAGTCACGTCTATCCACAAACAAAATTCACGAGGAACTGGATACCCTACCATACGACAGTAAAATGCTTTTTCGTGACGTTGCAACGCCGCAACGCAAACCGCCGATGTTAGCGGCGCGGCGCCGCAACGCGGTTATGTGTTTCGGCCCTTAGAGACGAAGAATCATCTTTAACAACATTATAGGCTGATTATGCTAATAGATTTGAATCAAAACTAAGGAAAAAAATGAACTGTCATCAAAATACCTAGATTTACATACATACATACATAAACTCACGCCTTCTTCCCATGGGGGTAGGCAGAAACTACAGAACGCCACCTGCTGCGATCCTTACATACTCCTTTTGCCTCGTTTACGTTCATACATCTGGTCATACCTAGATTTACCTTTTTAGGAAAATAGGAATAACAATAATAGGGATGATGCCTGGGTTAAAGAAAAGAAATTCTATTTAGTCCGTCAGTTTATTTATTGATTAAGACTTTACAAATGTTTAATATATATAAAAAATTAAAACTAATATATTATTATGCAAACTAAAATATAGCGTCGAAAAATTCATCCGCATCGCTGTCGACTGGTCCGTCAGTTAGATAATAAAAAAGTATTAGACTCGTATTTTGTGCTTTACCATATTAATAAAAAATGACTTGGATAGGGAGTTGATACGTCTCAAGTATCTACATACTCGTGACGTCATGGCACATTTAAAGTCAATGTATCGCCGTAATCTTTTGATAACGTAAAAAAAGCAAAAAACCGGTACGTATTTTTTTTATTATCTACAAATAGACAAAACATTTTTTTTTGTCATCATCCCTATTATTAGCAGGCAAAACAGGAGCAAGTGAATTAATTTAATTATTATAAAACATGCAGATTCAATTTTTTTTTTAAATTACTTCATCTATTCCAACTATGTAGCGGTCGGCATCCAGTCTAATCGGATGTAGCTGAATACCAATATAAAATTTTGGTATTCAGTTGCATTCGGTCAGATATGTAGGTAGGCGACTGTCTATCTGACCTCCTCAACCCAGTTACTGGGTAACACGATGCCCTTTGGTAAGAACGTTTTTCTCACATATAGTAATGTACTCGGGTACATTACTCACTATAATATCTATATTTAAAAGAGTGTCCTTGGAGTTTCTTGTCCGTTCTTCTCCATAGAGATCTACGTTTTAGCTTCAACTTTCTGACTAACTGACTGACTCTTTGGCAGTTCAAAAGTGCCTGTAAATGGTTTAATTGAAATAAATGCTTTGAGTTTGAGTTACTCAGTGATTGATGATTCTACTGGTGAAAGAATTTCATGATCGGGCCATTAGTTTTTGAGTTTATTCATTACAAACAAAAATACTAATTCTCATTTCTTTCTTCTATTAGTGTAGACTACGGAACAAAGTAACAAAAAAGGACCTGTTTATATCATATAGGTCATAGGTCATGGTCTATCGGTGTGCCGATTTTTTTTTTTTTTTTTGCTGTACTGGGCCTATTTGGCGCAGCCGTGAGGCTCAAATTCCTGCTAGTATCTTACAACGCACTTTTACACTTTTTATTTTGTATTCTTTACTTTATTTCTTTTAACTTGTGTGCCTTTTTCTGTCCTAAATAAATGTATTTTCTTTCTTTTTCTTTTTTTAAATTCTTTCAGCGGTTAAAGAGTGAAAAGGTATCAGACTGACAGAATTACTACCTATCACATTTATAATAATAGGGGTTAAAGTATGAAATTGCCGTTTTATTGTAATAGGTACTTCGAATTGACATAGAACCTTCATGGTTTGAGATAGAGTGAAACTGTTGTCACATGGTACCTATGAAGTTCTTCTTTTAAAAAATGTGCATCATTCGATTATCGACTTTCAGTTGTTTTTTTTTAATCAGCTTACCCCCGAATACTGAAACGTCACTCAAAATTTAAGTAGCACTTATATTTAACAGATACTCAAAAGTGACGTTTGACAATACGAAATCTAAAGTTTAGGAGCTGCTCAAATGTTAAGCAGCACTTAAATTTTGAGTGACGTTTCAGTATTCGGGGGTTAGACAAGAAAGATGGATACTTCGAAAATTCGAGTTATTTTTGAATACGAGTTCCGACGTGGAACTAACGTGGCAAAAACAGCTCGCAATATCAATGTTGCATTTGGAGAGGGGACTGCTAATGAACGCACCGTGCGATTTTGGTTTAAATGCTTTCGTGATGGAAACTTTGATTTGAAGAACGAACCACGTGGAAGACCGCCCACACAGGTGAATAACAATGAATTGAAAGAGGTGGTGGAAGCCGATCCGAGCCAAACTTCCCAGGAATTAGCGGCATAGTTTAACGTTACCTTACCAACAATATTGACTCATTTGCGTCAAATCAATCGAATAAAAAAAATATGAGAAATGAGTGCCTCATGATTTGACTGATCTGCAGAAAGAAACGCGTGTTGAAAGTTGTGTTGCCTTGTTGAATCGATACAGAAATGAAGGAATATTGGATCGAATTGTGACATGTGATGAAAAGTGGATTCTTTACGATAACTGTAAGCGAAAAATGCAATGGCTGACCCCAGGTCAAACGCCGCAACAGTGTCCTAAAGCAAAGCTTACCAGTAAAAAGGTAATGGTACCTAACTGTTTGGTGGTCTCAGCATGGTGTTATTCACTATAGCTTTCTCCGATCTGGTCAAGCAATAACGGCAGATAGATGTCTACTGTGCCGAACTCCGAACAATCATAGTGAAACAGCCCCGACTCACGAATCGATCTTCACCATTATTGCTCCATGATAAAGCGAGACCTCATACAGCACGAGAAACTGTTTTAACTCTTCAGGAACTGCCATTAGAAACCATTCATCACCCTCCGTATTTGCCAGACCTTGCTCCAACGGACTACCTTTTTTTCGTGATTTGGACAATTTTCTACGTGATAAAAAGTTTTCTTCTCAGGAGGCAGTACAAAATGCTTTCACACAGTTTGTCGCATCTAGATCACGAGAGTTCTATCGCAAAGGAATAAATGACCTTCGTATTAGATGGCAGCAATGTATACATAATAATGGTAATTATTTTGATTAAATGAATATGTTAGATATAATAAAATAAACTAATTATCTAATTTAAATTGTTCAGTACAAATCAGCAATTTCATACTTTAACCTCATTATAGTTTTGATGTTGGTAAATAGATCTATTTTATTCTATTTTTTACTATGGAAAGTAAAGCTTATGTCGACCATTCTACTAATGTCTAAAGTGAGTTGGAAGAGCAAGCAAGTGTGTTTTGAGATTTTAGAGGTATGAGTAACAGGGTGTAAAGTACTCTCATTCTCATTAGAAAAGGGATGATCCTCCGACCAGACGAGAGTCGTATCTGGCGGGCAACTGCCCGATGGTTGAAGCCGGGATCTTGTGTATTATATGTCGATCACGTCGTAAACTCTAATTGCGCGATGCAGGATTTTGTGTGACGTCAGGTCTTTGGTGCGTAGTTCGCATGTGGCCGCGAGATGCCGCCAGAAGATAAATTAAAAAAATATATAAATAGATTGATAAAAATCTTCAATGATATAATTAGTTGAATTTGGTAAATACGTAGGTTGAATGCCGAACTATAAATACTGTCATCTGGTTTAAATTGGTTTTTACATAAACCCACGCTTCCCATGGAACTTCTTATCCTGCATCTCACCTGATGGTAAGTGATGATCAGGCCGAAGGTGGAAGCGAGCTTCACCCGGAATCCTCAACCGCAGAGGAACTGGCTATCTTACCTCTAACTGCCGAAACACAACAATACTGTTAACATCGTTGTTATGGCGACAGACTTAGATAAGATGGTGGTAGCTAGCCAGGTGGACTTAGAACAAGCCCTACCACCACCCAAACCGAGCAGAAATTTTCCCCCCACTAGGAATCGAATCCGGGACCTCTGGGTCTAATACAGGTGGTCTACCCACTCTTCTCACTCGAGAATCGAAAATTCAAAGGTCAACTTTTTTTAGTTTATTGTACTGGGTTGTGGAAGTCAAATAGGCAGTCGTTCCATGTAAAATACTGGTATTCAGGTGCATCCGGATAGACTGGAAGCTGACCCCAAACATAGTTGGGAAAATATAGGCAGATATACACATAGTACATAAAGTCACGCCTTCTTCCCATGGAGGTAGACAGAAACTAAAGAATGGCACCTGCTGCGTTCCTTACATACTCCTGTCGCCTCGTTAACGTTCATACATCTGGTCACACACGCACGCCGGTTGCGAGTACTACGCACCTGTCCTTTCTGAAGAACATCACCAATAAGGTCAGTATATGTCCTCCTAGGGCATCCCCTCCCGGCGTTTCCATTCACATCTGCCTTGTAAATACATTTTAATAGTCGCCTTTCATTCATGCTCTCAACATGACTAAACCATATCAGCATACCCTTTTCAATTCCAGGTTCCAACCACCCGTATCTATAAGTCATTTCATCAGTAAATCTCGAAATTCCGGGAAATAAAATCAACACACGAAAAATTTTCTAATTCCCTTCGAGAAACTGAACTGTCATGACCGCCAAATACACCAGCGCTACCAAGCGGGAGCAATGGCGAACATCCCTGCCATTGGATCCGTGTACCTAGCTTCTGACGTTTCATAAGTGCCCATGACGGCCCGTACACGATGCGACCAATCACAAACTACAAACGGGTAGCCTTAATAACTAGTTTGTGATTGTATTTCTAAGAAAACTTTATGAAAATTCTTCTACTAGAATCTCGCTGCACCGTCGCGTGCAAATAAAATCCTTAGGATTTTATTTGCACGCGACGGTGCAGCGAGATTCTAGTAGAAGAATTTTCATAAAGTTTAGTTAAGTTAAGTTTGTAGGGTGGGCGTTTTGGGGGACTGTCTTATGTAATTTTGACGTTCGAAAAGTGCTGATTCTCCGCCTAGTTTGAATAAATGACCTTTAACATTTGAATTTTGCGTCGCGCCTGTCTAGAACCAATACGCAATTGTTACCCAAAAAAACGGTTAACTTGTAAAGATCGTAAATTATAAATCACTTATCGAGTCAACACAAAATACCGGCAAATATAGAAATAAACAATTAAGTTTGACATTTAAAATAACGATTTATACTGTCTAAAATACTAATAATTGGTACCTACCTATTTCTATGAATTTATCATGGCTATTTTTGACATTCTACATCCTGTTATGACAAATATGGATAAAACACTCCAGTATGTGCCATATTTTGTGACATGACCCAGGCATTTGATTATGTGCAACATAATATTTTACTTAAAAGACTTGGTGCGGAGGACGGTGGAAGAGGAAATGTACTTGAGCTCTTAAAAATTGTACTTACATGATAGAAAACAAACGACGTAAATAAGCAGAATTAGTATAAGCACCAAAAGAGAAGAAATTTTTCTATCGGAGGAACGTAACGTTATCTACGGAGTTCCACAAGGAAGTATACTAGGACCATCGCTTTTTATACTTTACATTAATGACTTTCCAATGGCAATCAAACATCCTATGACACTGTTCGCGAAGGAGGACATGGATAATACATTAAAAGAAACTTTAGTATGGTTAGACAATAATAATATAAAACAAATTTAAATAAGACTGTAATTATGCAGTTTAGCCAGCGCGCATTGACTCTTTAAAATCTTGACATAACATACAATGAAATTAAAATTGACACAGTTAATACAACTAATTTTCTAGGACTTTCTATAGATCGCAAATTAAATTGGAAGGTGCATGTAGAGACCCTAACTAAAATAATAAGCAGTAGTGCGTACGCCTTGTACGTTCTGTCACGCACTGTTAACATAGATGCGTTACTAACTACTTATTATGAGCTAACTGAAACTGTTTTCAGAATGATCAATCAATTTGTTTTTATTCTAAATTTTTGCAGACTGACTAAAGGAGAAGTCTCTCAATCTTGTTTTATTTATTTTTGTATCACGTGGCTACTAAAATTATTATATTAGGCAAATCTAATTTAGATAAACAGTAGCTACCTCCCGGACCCTGGCCTGACATTCTCGACATAGATAGCGATTTCTTATTTCCGAATTCGGTCGCAAAGTAGTTATGGCGTCCATAGACGCGCGCGACGTGCTTCACAAATACGGGATTTCTTCGTGCTTGTCAAGCACGTCGCACGCATCTTTGGACGCAATTAGGACCTTGCGACCGAATTCGATCGCGATCTACTGTGTGGCATAAACATCGAGATTTCTGCGCTATATCCAAGTTAAATATTTATATATTTTTTTGTTTTAGTTATTGTAGCTACTGCCCGAAACTTTCTCGTTGTAAAATTTCGGCCCCAACCCACCCCGTCGCATCGCATCGCCCGCCAGCACTATTACTTCGTTTTCACTTAGCCTTCTTTCTGACTTTTTGTCGTTTTGCACGGCTCCTAAGGTCCGTAGCGTGATGATAGATATTTAGGCTATTTCTACTTTCCTACCTTCCATAAGAATTGGGATATCAAATGCAAAAATATTGTTTCCGACTGGAAGTTCAAAATAAATAGAGTCATCTCAACACCTCTCCCTTGAATTTGTATATATGATGTATATATATAATATAGGTATATATTTTTATTAAATATGTATCTAAGTGTGTGTATTATAATTATTTATTATTCTATATTTTCTCTCAAACAGAGCACCTGCCATCAAATCTCTTCACCACCCTTGGTTGACTGGTAGAGAATACAAGGCATTAAGTCCGCCTTTGTACTTTTTTTTAGTATGAAAAGTTTAAATAAATAATAAGTTCCTGAGATTACCCCCTACATACAAACAAACAAATTTTTCCTCCTTCTTTATTTTTTTTCCTTTTTTTTTTCTTTTTCTCTTTTTTTTTAGTTTAGATAATAAGCATTACCTGATATAACACTGCCTACCCGTCCGGAAAATATAGGCGTGATGTAATGTTAGGTACTACTTAAATAAAACAGATTATTATTTTTCACTGACTGTGGAATCGAAGCATACTCTCAAGGTTATCAGAGCCATTAAAAAGTTTTTATATTTCAACTATTGACCCCTGTTCACATTTAATTATGACGTAGGTATAGACATTTTAAATCGGAATGTATTTAATCGATGCACACGTAATTCCCATTTTGAGCTCCTAAAAATATTATTGAACACTCTAATATATCCAAGTAACTGCGACTCCCACGCCAGCCACTGCCGGAGCACCGCTCGCTGCGCTCGCTCGGCTCGCGCGTCTTTGGTCAAAGTTCAAGCCTAATCTTACCTGTGTGGTCGGGGTACCCTAGCTTAGTTACTGCGACCAACTGTGAGAAAAGGCCAGAAAGTTGCTTGGGGTGCTTGGACAGGAAACCTCCCCGTGTGCCTGTGGGCTGGAATTCCCTTCGGATGCGTCCGGGGGGAAGGCCAGTCTTCAGGACGGTGCACCCTGGGATGCGGGCAATGTCTCCCCATTAGGTACTATGTGCCTAAGGGGTCCGTTGTCCGTATGCCAATATCCTGTCGGAGGAACGCTCTAACGTGTGCTCGGAGAGAGCACACGTTGAGCAGCGTTCGAGTACGGGCCCGGCGTGCACTAACACTGCCGTCGGGCAGGCAGGAGGAAGCCTTCTGCCACCGTTGGTCTCGTAGCCCCGAAGAGTGTCAAGGTCATGTCTCTGGCACTTGACGGGGGTCGAGGGTCTTGGCTTAACCGCCCGGACCGCGAGGAAGAAATCCTCTATAAAAAATTACCCCAAACCTCCAAGCGGCGGCGCACCGTGAGGGAGGTTGTAAGCTTGATTAATGGGTAGCTATTTGATAATTAATCGCTAGTGCGAACCACTATTTTTGAGACGATAGAATGATATATACTCGTGGGAACTAATATGAAAAATATAAAACATAAAAACCAACCAAAAGAGAGGAGTGATGCGGAGTCGGAATCCGACGCTGCGTCTGGCGTAATGAGCTCTGGTCAGAGCTCGGAGCGCGAAGTGGTGGTGGGCGCGACCGTGAGGAACCAAAAGTTCCTCCGGAAGCGCTCCAAACCGGAGGATGGCCAGGGGTCGTCCGCCGACGAGGGGGTCTCAGGCCAAGGCAGGAGGAAGATCCACTCCAGTCGGCGGGGTGCGGCCCGGGGAAAAGGTGTGGGTAGAGGACTCACCACTAAGGAGGCAGGCGAGCCGAGTCCGGCCAGCCCAGATGAGGTGGAGAGGCCCTCTACGGAGGAAGAATACCCTGTAGGGGTCAGCACTGGGGCGGCCCCTACAGAGTCGGCAGGTGGTGAGCCGCATGCCGCTGGCGGCTCCAATTCGGAGCGAGCGGCCAGGTTTGCGGAGGCCGTGGCAGCCGCAATGAAGGTATTGGTCTTGAAGAGGACTCAGTCCTCTAAAGACAAGGCCATGCCCGCGGCCATGGCCTCTATTTTGGCGGCAGCGGAGGCCTATCACTTCAGGCCCCCGTCGGACGGCATGTCCGAGATGCGGGCGGAGGTCGCCCGCTTGACAGCCGCCATGGAGCTTCTCCGAAAGGAGAATGAGGAGCTCCGAGCGGACCTGGCCAGGCTCCGAGGTGCCGGCTCCCGTGAGGTGCCGCAGGGGAGGGAGCAGCAAGGGCAGGGACGGCCCGTGCCTGCGGAGGACCGGGTTCTGACCCTAGTGAGGCAGGAGATGGCTTCTATGCAGTCTCGATTTTCCGCGCTAGAAGCCATCGTCCTGCGCCCTCCTCTAGCGGCGGCCTCTGGCCAGCGGAAGCAGGCCACATATGCTGGCACCGTAGCTGCCCCAGCGAAGGCACCTGCCCAGGCGGCGAAAGCACCGGCCCAGGCGGCAAAGGCCCCGGCCCAGGTGGCGAAGGCCCCGGCCCAGGCGGCGAAACAGCCGCCCCCGCCTCCTCCTAACTCTACTCCGGCTGGCGCCGAATGGCAAGTCGCCGGGGAAAAGGAAAAGGCGGGTAAGGCAAAAAGGGCGGCCAAAAAAAAAGAGAGGAGGCAGCGGCGCAAGGAGCGAAGCGTCGCGGCTAGGCTCCGCGCCCCGAAGTCCGCAGCTGTAGTGATTACACTACAGCCAGAGGCGGAGAAGAAGGGCGTGTCCTACCGCGACGTGCTCGCCAAGGTGGGGGCGGCGGTGGACCTCAAAGAGATCGGCGCCGCTGATGGCATCCGGGTGAGGGTCACTGCGACTGGGGCCCGGATGCTGGAGGTCCCCGGTGCGGCAAGCGGCCCGGCCGCTGACGCTCTGGCCGAAAGGCTTAGGGCGTCCCTAGATGCGGACGAGGCCCGAGTGTCCAGGCCCACCAAATGCGCAGACATACGTATTCTGAGCCTGGACGACTCAGTGACGGAGGGACAGGTGGTGGCCGCTGTTGTTAGGGCTGGGGGGTGCTCTGCCGAGCAGGTTAGGGCAGGCGCCCTCCGACCTGACTTCACGGGATTGCGAGCCATAACGGTGAGCTGCCCCGTGTCGGCGGCCAAGAAGATAGCCGGGGAGGGCCAAAGATTATTGGTGGGCTGGGTTTCCGCGCAGGTCAAACTGCTGGAACCCAGACCTCTGAGGTGCTTCCGCTGTCATGTGGGCAACCACGTGGGAGCTAAATGCACCTCGGAGGTGGACCGCAGCAGTCACTGCTACCGCTGTGGTCAGCCCGGTCACAAGGCCGGCTCGTGCAAAGCCACGCCGCATTGCGTCGTCTGTGCAGCGGCAGGTAAGCCAGCCGGCCACCGGATTGGGAGCAAGGCCTGCGCTCCACCCACCAAGGCTAGAGGCAAGCCATCTGCCACCGCCATCACAGCCGCAACCGCCGCCACCGCCGCCGTTGCCGCCTCCACAACCGTCGCCGTCGCCGCAGCCGTCGCGGCAGGGCCCTCACAGGGGGCTAAGGAGGGGGCTGACATGGAGTGCCAATAATGGCCCCATTTCGCCTCCTCCAGGCGAACATCAACCACTGCGCCGCAGCTCAGCATTTGTTGCTCCAGAGCATGGCGCAGTGGTCGATTAACATCGCCGTGGTCGCTGAGCCGTACTTTGTCCCGCCCAGGGATGACTGGGTGGAGGACCTGAGCGGCTCAGTGGCCCTAATTTCGTCGGCCGCCGCCGGTACCCCGTCCCTCGAGGCTGTTAAGAGAGGACGGGGTTGCGTTGCAGCACGGTTCGGGGAGATTGTCGTGGTAGGGGCATACTTCTCCCCGAACCGAACTCTCGCCGAGTTCCACAACTCCCTTGCAGAGTTGAGAGTCGTCGTCGTCGGGTTCCGTTCCCTCCCCGTGCTCGTCCTCGGGGACTTCAATGCCAAGAATGTGGCTTGGGGTTCATGGTGGTTCATGGTGGGGGCAGGATGGTGGAGGACTGGGCGCTGGAGACAGGCCTGGTCGTCCTTAACCGGGGTTCTGTCCCCACGTGTGTGCGGATGCGGGGTGAATCAGTGGTGGACATCTAGTTCACCAGCCCCGCTCTGTCGCCACGAGTCATTGACTGGCGCGTCATGGAGGGGGTGGAGACGTATTCCGATCACCGGTACATCCGGTTTGACGTCTCCGCCCAGACCTCGAGCGCGCCGGTCCGACAGGCCCCGAGTGGTCCGCGGTGGGCGCTGAAGCAGCTGGACCGGGAGCTCCTCCTGGAAGCCTCAATCGTGCAGGCCTGGGTGTCATCACCGGACAGGCCTGCCGACATCAATGACGAGGCGGAGTGGTTCCGGGAGGCCATGTCCGAGATATGTGACGTGGCAATGCCCCGGGTCCAGCCCGGACGTGCTTCGCGCCAGGTGTACTGGTGGTCGCGACAGCTGACGACACTGCGAAATGCATGCGTTGCTGCGCGCCGTCGGTACACCAGGCACCGCCGGCTCCGTATTCGACCTCCGGATACGGAAGCCATTCAGGCGGAGCTGTACGAGGGGTACAGAGCGGCGAAGACCGCCCTCCAAGCGGAAATCCTGCGGGCCAGGGCAGTGGCCCGCGAGGAGTCGCTGGAGACTCTGAACAGAGACCCGTGGGGACGCCCATACAAAATGGTGCGGGAGAAACTCCGCCCATGGGCTCCCCCGCTTACGCAGAGTCTCCGGCCGCAGCTTGTGGGGGATGTGGTGAGCGCTCTGTTCCCTTCACGAGGGGAACATGCCTCCCCGCCCATGGCTCCGCCTACTGCGGTGCCCAATGCGGACCACACCGCCGACGACGACGACGATGCTCCGGAGGTGACCGAGGTAGAGATGAGGGTGGCGGTACGTAGGCTGAATGCCAGAAATACCGCCCCAGGACCCGACGGCTTACCTGGGAAAGCCTGGGTCCTGGCCTCAGAGGCTCTCGGGCCGCGACTAAGGGGGCTCTTAAGCGCATGCATGGAGAGGGGCCAGTTCCCACTTCGTTGGAAGACGGGGAAACTGGTCCTCATCAAGAAGCCGGGGCGCCCTGCGGACTCTCCGTCCGCTTACCGGCCCATTGTGCTGCTCGACGAGGTGGGCAAGCTCTTTGAAAGAGTAATTGCAGACCGCCTTGTCGGGCGGCTGGTGCGGGTGGGGCCGGATTTGGCGGAGAGCCAGTTTGGTTTCCGCAGGGGGCGCTCCACGGTGGGTGCCATCATGCGCGTGCGAGCCCTCACGACGGGGGATGCGGTGGCTCGGGGTGGGGTCGTCTTGGCGGTGTCTCTAGACATCGCCAACGCCTTCAATACCCTGCCCTGGAGTTGCATCAGGGAGGCACTCCGGTATCATCGGATGCCGACCTACCTCTGTCGTGTGGTCGAGGCCTATTTGACGGACAGGGCCATCATCTACCCCGGTCACCAGGGAGAGTGGAACCGGCGAGAGATGTCGTGCGGTGTCCCACAGGGATCGGTCCTGGGGCCGCATCTGTGGGACATCGGATACGACTGGGTGCTGCGCGCAGACCTCCCCAATGGCGTCAGCGTCGTTTGTTACGCTGACGACACGTTGGTCCTGGCGCAGGGGAGGTCGCACCAGGCGGCGGCCGAACTAGCGACACACGGGGTTGCGACAATCGTGGCCAGAATCCGGCAGTTGGGACTCGAGGTGGCCTTGCACAAGTCCGAGGCCATGTGTTTTCATGGTCCTCGGAACGCGCCACCGTCGGGTTCCCAAATAACGGTAGGAGGGGTTCACATCGGCGTCGAGTCGACGATGAAGTACCTGGGACTCGTCCTCGACAGTCGGTGGAACTTCGTGGAGCATTTCCGACGTTTGGCTCCCAGACTGGAGCGGGCCGGGGCTGCATTGAAGCGGCTCCTGCCCAATCTAGGGGGTCCAAATGCCTCCTGCCGGAGGCTATACGCGGGGATCGTGCGGTCCATGGCCCTGTACGGGGCACCGGTGTGGGCGCGTTCGTTGAGGCGGCGGCCTGCCCGCAGGTTGAACGCGTCCCAGAGGGTCATGGCCACCCGGCTGGTCCGGGGATACCGCACGGTCTCCGGTGAGGCGGCAAGCCTCCTTGCTGGATTGCCGCCATGGGATCTGGAGGCAAAAGTCCTCGCGCATATTTGGGAGTGGCGCGAGGAGGCGAAACGCCGGGGCTTGACTCCGATGCCGCGAGAAATCGCGGCACAGCGGACAGAGCTCCGACGGGATCTCATGGCGGCATGGAGAGTGCGATTGTCGCAACCCAGTGCTGGGCACGCCACTATTGTGGCGATAAGTCCCCTCTTTGAGGAGTGGCTGGAGAGGCGCCACGGCGTCCTCACCTTCCGCCTGACGCAGGTCCTCACCGGACATGGCTGTTTCGGGAGGTACCTGTTTCGGATAAGGCGGGAGGAAACGCCCGGGTGTCATCACTGCGTGGATCGCCCGGAGGACACGGTGGAGCATACGGTGGAGGTATGCCCGGCTTGGGCAGAGCACCGCCGTGTCCTCGTGGAGGCGATCGGTGGCGGGGATCTCTCGCGTCCGGCCCTGGTCCAGGCCATGGTACGGAGCGAGAGGGCATGGGAGGCCGTCACCTCCTTCTGCGAAGCAGTAATGCTCGCAAAGGAGGAGGCGGAACGCGTGAGGGAGAGGCAAATTTCGCGCCCTCACGCCCCTAGCCGCCGCAGGAGGAGACGCCCTGGGCGTCGGGAATCGATTGCCGATTCCCGGCCACCGTAGGCGCGGGCTTGCGGACGGTGAGCAATGGGTAGCTCGCCGTCCGGTAAGGACCAGGCCCGGGTCGACGGCGCGTTGTGTTCCACGCGCGCCTCAAAGAGATGTCAGCAAGTGAAGGGGTCCGATGAGACCATTGCCTGCCGGGGTTGCGGGATTAGTCCGAAAGGGATACCGTGGCCCCCTGGCATTGCACAGGCAACAGAAGGAACACGGGTGGGTTTTAGTCAGTAAGAGTCTGACACGCCCTCCCGCTCCACCCAGAGCGGGAGACGTCATTTGATGATTTCCCACCCAAAAAAAAAAAAAAAAAAAAAAAGGTAGACATTTTAAATCGGAATATATTTAATCGATGCACACGTAATTCCCATTTTGAGCTCCTAAAAATATTATTGAACACTCTAATATATCCAAGTAACTGCGACTCCCACGCCAGCCACTGCCGGAGCACCGCTCGCTGCGCTCGCTCGGCTCGCGCGTCTTTGGTCAAAGTTCAAGCCTAATCTTACCTGTGTGGTCGGGGTACCCTAGCTTAGTTACTGCGACCAACTGTGAGAAAAGGCCAGAAAGTTAAAAAGAGGCTCAATCAAAAAAGTGTGCATCATTATTACCACTAAAAGTTTTTAGAGGTTCATTAATATATAAAAGTGTACCTATATTATTAAAAGTTCAATAAGTTTTTAAAGATTCAGTTCAATAATTGTGCTTCACGCTTGTATTCTCGAATGGGCAGTCTTACCAAGGGGTATCGTGTTACCCAGTAACTGTGTTGTGGAGGTCAGATAGGCAGTCGCTCCATGTAAAATACTGGTATTCAGTTGCATCCGTTTAGACTGGAAGCCGATCCCAACATAGGGGAAGCCAGATCTATGATAATACTCGAAGTGGTGGTAATAGGGAGCGTGAAGTATTGACAGTTAACCTGACTCAAATACAGACCTGTTTTCTTGACCCATGGATCGAACCAAAAGGCGGAGTAATGTATCATTCGCGGCGAGTTTGGTCACAATACGGTGATATACAAGACGCAGCGAACGCTCGCTTCGAGCACCATGAAATTTCCGTTTCAAAGGAATTCACCAAACAGCCGACGGTTGAATGGAGGATCCGGCGCTCGCATCGAGCGGCTTGGCTCGCTGCACTGACGATTACTGTAACGCGTTACAAATACTCGATACATCACAAACAAATGTTACTAGTTAGTATAAGAGGCACTCATAAATACGCCCTTGCAAACATCTGCTAATAACGACAAGTTAAGTCAAATTACCGTAATTACCACGCTTGGTAAACAAAATGCTGATCTCCGTATGTTCTTAAATCACCTAATTACCTTTTACAGCACAAACAAGTAGGTAACGTTCTTTATTTTGCCGAAAACAACAAAACAAAAGAATACGTAGTTAAAAACTCAGTCGTGTTATGACCTACTTACCCCGATATCATTCAATCTACCTAGCCTTTTCCCAACAATGGTCGTTTTCACACTGCAACGATAACGACATATGGCAGCTCGGACGACAACGATATCAACCGACAATATCGGGATGATATCGGTATTAGACAAGATGTAACTGCTTGTTGTCATACGGAATGCCACAGCAGCTTCGAATAGTCGCGTTGCGCCAGCAGAAGCTAACATCGCCGCGCGATTCCAAAAGTGTTATTAATGCATTCGAGGTAGTAATGGCAGAAGTGAACAAGTGCACTGTGTCGTCCGCTGACGCTATGAAATGTTGCCATTTTAAATATTATATTAGGTCTTTACCTATGAAATTGGAGATTAATTGTATGTTTTTTTTATTTATTTTTTCAGCTAATCAAAGTACTGGCCCAAACTATCTATACAATTTTGCCATTTTGATGGCAGTTTGTTTATCCCTTTACTGTAGAAGTCTGCCAGACAGGAGGCGATGAAGTCAGCGAAAGCGTTTTGTACTGCCTCTCGGGTGTTGATTTTTTTCCCACTTCAAAAATTGACTAAATTTTGAAAAAAGTAGAAATCTGTTGGGGCAAGGTCCGGTGAGTACGGTGGGTGACGGAGAGCTTCCAGCTGTAACTCTTGTAGCTTTGCGATGGTCTGTCGTGAAGTGTGAGCTCGCGCGTTGTCGTAGAGAAGCAATGTGGAAAAGCGATTGACTAGTCTTGGTTGTTGAATTACGAGCTTCTCCATCATTGTTTGCAGTTCTAGGCAATAGACATCTGCCGTCACTGTTGTGCCATTCGGTAAGAAGCTGTGATGTGCAAGTCACCAGACAGTCACCATCATCTTCCTATGAGTAATCTTTTTTTTAGCGCACTGATTAGTTTTTATGCCGATTCAGTAGTGCTATGCATGCTTTGACGCGTAAATCTCGCTGTTGGTCGCTTAGTTCGTCTGGCACCCACTTATCTAGCTTTTTTATCTTTCCGATTTGACGCAAGTGCTTTAATGTTGTTTTGACACTACCTTCAAAGCCCGCAGCATGCTCAGCCGCAGATTGAGTTGGACCCGCTTCCACTATCGCTTTCAACTCGTCGTTCTCGACAATGGTTACCAGCCGACCGCGAGGCTCGTTCTTCAACTCAAAATTTCCAGATTTAAAACGATTGAACCAATAATGGACCGTGTTTATGCAAGCAGTGTTAGGCTCGTACACGTTGTTAATGTTTTGTGTTGTTTGCGCAGCGGTATTTCCACGTAGGAACTCATATTCGAAAATTGTACGAATTTTCAGTTTATCCATGGCGCCAAAAACTACCACAATGGCACAAAAACAAATAACTATCTAAAAATAAATGACTGAATTTGAAATTAAATTAACACGTCTTTCGAATAAAATTCATTTGAATTTCGCGCCAATCCACAGATAATTAAATCTGAAAATGATGGTTACAGAATCTCCAATTACATAGGTAAAGACCTATTATTGAAATTTTTAAAAGTTACCTCAATAATAGAACGCAGGTTGTCAAGGTGGATACTTACTATAGTGACGAGGAGCCAATAACATATGGCATCCCCCAAGGTAGTATACTCGGCCCCATACTCTTTAATATCTACGTAAACGACCTCTTCAGGATGGAACTACCTAACTGTGACATCTACGCGTACGCGGATGATACCGCGATCCTCGTTTATGGACCTACTTGGGACATGGTTAAAACTACTGCAGAGGAAGCCCTGTCCAAAATAATGAAATGGCTGAACTCTAACCTTCTGACACTCAACTTAACCAAATCCACTTACATCCCATTCGCAATCCGACGTAACACGAGACCGTCTCATACCTTTAGTATTACAGCTCACTCATGCTCAAATCCATTAGCATCTTGTAACTGTCCAACTCTTACTAGATCGGACAGTATAAAATATCTCGGAGTTCAGATTGATGATGGACTAAGATGGGACAAACAGATTGACGCCCTTACCACAAGAACAATGCGCCTCATACATATCTTTAAGTCACTGAGAGAGTCGGCCACACTTGACACTCTGAAGATGGTGTATTATGCTCTTTGCCAATCTGTTATTGGATATTGTATTACTGCATGGGGCGGTGCAGCAAAGACTAAAATGTTAAGAGTAGAAAGAGCGCAAAGAGCCATACTCAAGGTAGTGACTAGGAAACCCTACAGATTCCCAACCATTGAATTATATTCTAACTGCAAAGTCCTTACGGTACGTCAGCTTTTCGTGCTTCGATCAATTTTAAGAACTCATGCTAAGCTGCCGCCGCCAAATCTAAATAAGCGACTACAACTTATCAGTGGATATCAACATAAAACCGCCTTCGCAACGCATCAATTTTATACTCTAAGTAATTATATTTACAATAAAATTAATAAAGAACTAAAAATCATAAAACTAAACACACATGCGGTAAGAACTAAAGTAACAGAGTGGCTACTAGAGAGGGACTATGCCTACACGGAGTCTTTACTAACATACATCACCTAATCTCTCACGCATTTCGATTTCGATAACATACACACACATTTAAACATGCGCACTGCACGCACCGCCCACCCCACCTTATCACACATGCACACACTCATACACAAACTCACCTTCCACTACATGCTCACACATATATACTTACGTCACAACAGAATCACATAAAATTATTGCAGCGGTAGAACGACACTGTTCATTAATAAAATTGTTGTAACAGTACTATACAAGAATTTGGTGGCCGAACACTGTTTCTCAAAATACAGGTTTTAAACTAGTTTGAGAGGCAGGGTTATAACTATTTCGTTACAGATTTTACAACAAAACCTAACATAAATAAATGTAATAATTAGATTCTGTAACTATCTGTAATTTTTCATGAATAAAAAAAAAAAAAAAAAAAAAATATTTCATATACATATTTAGGACTAACTATTGTGTTTATTTTATTTTGGTCTTATTTTGTTATTTCTCTATATGCTGCACCGGTTGACGTCTTAACGTCAACGCCGGCTGTCGCTGTGCACCAGCGCTGGGCTCTGTCTCGCATAGGGTCCCAGCATTATGCTGAGCGATGGCCGTTTTGCGTGGATGTGTTATTTTCATATTTTTTTCTTTGCTTGCGTCATGTGTACCGTAAATAAACGAATTTTCTTTATTTCCGATATCGGCACGACAATCAATGCATGAAACTACCAGTTTGACGATATCGTGTCGTTATCGTTATCGTCCAATATGAAAACGGCCAATGTTGGGGTCGCCTTCCAGTCCAACCGGCTGCAGTTGGACATTTTACATACCTACCTATATGACCTCCACAACCCAGTTACTGGGTAATCATAATTTCTTACTCTTTTTTGCAATTTGCAGGTATCAGATCGTATGTTGATCAAAATATGTATCACGATCGTAAAAAACCAGCCAAGTGCGTGTCGGACCACGCACAATGAAGGATTCCGTAGTTGTGATGAATTTATCCCAAAAACAAACTTAACATTGTAGTTGAAATCATATTCTCTCTTACATCGATATACGTCACGGTCCATTATCTAACTGCAAATGTAAAATAGTAATCGCAAAAAATTAAAACTGTGTGATAAGACTACAAATGAACTATTTTCGGGCCTTTTCCTTTACATGTGCTGTGAGACCTTGCTTCTTGCCAAATTTCATGATTCTAAGTCAACGAAATACCCTGTAGGTTTTGATTTAGTACGAGTATCAAAATATATCGCATAAACGGCCGTATTTTTTTAATGCGGTGACTTAGAAGCTTGATTTTTCTAGAGCTCTAAAGGACCATAGACCTACGTATGTGACATTAATTTCAACTGATACCTCCACGCTATTTAGGGAAAGGGTCTTGACAGACTGACCGACAGATGGACAACAAAGTGATCCTATATGGGTTCCGTTTTTTTTCCTTTTGAGGTACGGAACCCTAAAAATATGTATTTTTGGTAGTATAATCATTAAAATTATCAATACAACCATCTTTGTTAAAATTCCCCTACTAAATGTCTAATTCGTGAAATACGTAAACATAACATAACATCACGCCTGTAATCTGTGTAAGAAGGAACTGTTCGACTGGGTATTCCACAAGGCACTATTGTAGGCCCGTTATTCTTCCTCGTCTTTATAAATGATATGCCTTCCGTGTTAGACTATGAAACCATACTTTTTGCAGACGACAGCACGGTTTTATTCACAAATAACAATCCCAATAATATATAAAACGACATTAATCAATCTTTGACTTCCATAATGAATTGGATGAATAAAAATAATCTTAGGCTAAATATTGATAAGACAACAGTAATGAATTTCCGAATAAGAACCAGCCGTACCCCCCCTTTAAATATTAGATATGTACAGAATAACATAGCAGAAACCGAAGTGACAAAGTTTTTAGGATTAAATATTGATAATACAATAAATTGGAAAATACATATTGATAAATTATGCAAAAAACTAAGCCAATACTCATATGCACTCTACAGATTAAGAAAGGTGGTCAACAGGGCAGTGTTATTAACAGCGTATCACGGATATGACTGTAAGTTCCACTCTCAGATATGGCTTAATATTCTGGGGGAATAGCGTAGATAAGGAAAGAGCATTCAAGGCTCAAAAGCGCTGTATCAGGTCTATGTTTAATCTGCATCAGACCGATTCTTGTCAGCCATTTTTCATAAACCTTAGAATACTAACATTACCATGTTTGTACATATTCGAATGCGCGGTGTTTGTAAAAAGCAATATTCACTTATTTGAATACCGTAGCCGAATACGCCATCGGGATAAATTATGCACAATCACGACCAAGACACGTTTTCTGCAGCAAAGTGTATTGTGGGTTGCTCCAACAATATTTAATAAAATTCCAATACATATTAGAAGCATTTCAGAAATTAAATTATTTAAAAAGAAACTCCGTGACCTGTTAGTCGATAAATCCTATTACTGTTTAAAAGACTTTATGTCAGACAAGTCCCTTTAAAAGTTTAAAACAATATTTTGACCAAGACCATGGTGCAGTCAGTGCTGCTAACTATTAATTTTATGATCTATGACTGACCTATATTTTGTGATACTTAATTTTTTGTTGTAATGTTAGATTGTAAGTTTGTAACTTTAGGTAGGTCTTAACTAGTTAATTTAATTTTTTCTTTAATTGCAATTTATTTTTGCTTTGTTAATTTATTAAAATAATAATGTTAATTTCCTGTCTATTAATAAATGACACAATGTTAATAATTTTAATAATTTGTATTGTATGCCCAAAAGGCGGGACATAGCTGACCAACATTACTGTAATTCTTAACACCTGTATCTATTTCTGTACCTATGATCCACAATAAACATGATTGATTGATTGATCTTGGTGTTTGAAAAAAAAAAAAAAAAAAAAAGATTAGTCAGAGGTGTATCTATAATCCACCCAAATATGTCACCAGTTATGTTTGAGTCCCATGTAATAGGGGGCGAGCCTATTGCAATCAACCTGGCACAAATCCAGACTCCGGGCTGCTACTGATAAATTCCAAATAGAAAAATCCAATAACACTTCGCCCGACCTGGGAATCCAATCCAGGACCTCATGCTCAGCAATAGCATTTGCGACCACAAGACCAACGAAACAGTAAACAATAATTTAGAAAAACCTCGTACAAAAAAAAAACGACTTATAAAAAAAAAAGCACTACAAAGTGAAAAATAACTTTATTTCGGAAGTCGGTTTTGAACTGTCGTTTTTTGAGAGCAAACCTTCCTTCAAGTCAGGGACACTTTCAAACAAAAAAAGAATTTTCAAAATCGGTCCACAATTATTGACGAAGAAATCAGCGGAAATACTTAAAAAAAAAACCTTGAACCTCTTCCTTTTTGGTAGTCGGTTAAAAACACAACCCTTCTTTGCAGTCGAGTAAAAAGCAAAAGTGTAGAGTTGCGTGTGACCTCCTTGTTACGACTATTTATATTACAAATTGATAATTAGTAACTTCCTATTACTAGAAAAAGTTGATTATTACTAATAAATCAGATCTTTTTATTACTGTGTGAAATTATATTACATAAGTACTTATGAGAAAAATATTACCAACTTTTTACTATCTCACAAATAGCGCCCACTCTGCTTCCGAAACGCTTACAGTACTAGTGTGCAATGTACCGCTAGAGTTTTAGTTTTGTCGTGTTTTGTAATTACCCACTCATATGTGTTAGTGTTTTTTTTACTTTGTTGTCTCATATCTGACCTCTCAGGTCAGGTCAGGATGACTACTTAATCGGGCTATCCTGTGGCTGCCTTAAGCTACTAACTTAAGAGGGAACAGGGCCTGCGATTCTCCATACAAATTGTATTCCCCTATTTTCTTCTTGATTATTGGCTCTAGAGCAATCATTTGTTTTTCATAAAATCAAGGTCTGCTATAGACACTTCCCTGTTATTTCCTCTTTTTCAGCAACTTATTGGTAAAGAAAATATGACCCTCCAAAAATTACAAAAATGCCCCATTTTTACCACCGTGATTAGAGGACTACCAGACAAATTCCAAAAGTTTTTAACATAAAAGAAAAAGATAGATACCTAGACATATATTCTTTCTTAAAATTTTAATGTAAAAAATAATTGAATCAGATCAGTTTTCAAGGAGAAAAAAACGGGAATAGGGGAACTTCGATCTCGTCAATTTTTTTGTATTATAATCGGTCTGGGCTGCAGCTGTCCCTATCGCACTCTACGGAGGCAGATTTGAGGTAAGACGACGGCAATAATTTCTTCAAATACCTATTTTTCAAAGGGAACTATATTTCTTGTCACCAAAATTTATATTTGTCATCAAGTTGTATCACCTAATAAATAGATCTATCGCCACGAAATATTTTCGTTCTCAGATAAACAAAAAGTGTTCCCAGGTATGAATTATCAAATTAATGTTAATATATGTGTAAAATAAGAGATGGATTACCAATAAAGTTGTAGTGCATTAGATGAATATAAACTTCGTTCTTATAATATATCAGAAGTCACTACATTGACTGAATTTACGAAAAATGAAGTAGCAAATTAAAATGGCTGAATGGTAGGTTAGGTTAGGTTAGAACTGTGACCCGATCCGCAGCAGACGCACCGGGCGTCTTCGGAGGGCGGATAACGCCCTCTTCCAGCCCCCCTAAATGGGTCCAGGGGCGATAGATCTGGGGAAATCCATCGCCCCATACTCCTTAGTACCCGAGATGGTGGCGCGTAGTGTTCCACGCGCGCCTCTCTATGATGTAAGGGGGGAGTTTAACAGCTCACTCCCCCCAAACTCGAGGTGGCCCGCAGAGGCGGGCCGGCACCAGCCGAGGGTCGTGGAAGTATCTGCGTTCCCGCGACCCCCGACGTAGGTGTGAGATGGAACACCGGGGTGGTTTTTAGTCAGTACGAGGCTGACAGACCCCTCCGCACGCCCCAGGGCGGAGGACATCCATGAGGATTTTCCACCCCGAGACAAAAAAAAAATGGTTAGAACTGACTGGCTAGACCATACAACCAGGGCCAGTTTAGGCACAAGAGAATGTAATGTTTTGGAAATATGGTGTTTTACAGCGAACTAACCTCAACAATCAAACAAAATAACAAGTGACAATGACCTCGTAGTTTGCTTAAATACTTATTAGGACAAACCTATTGTAATACATAAAAAAACATTTATTTAGTACTAGACCCTGTAACTCCATGATTTTAGGTGATTTATTGTGGAATTGATTTTATATTGTATGGTGACTACATTTTGGTGACAAGTCTACTATTTTGCGGGCAAACCGTATTATTAAAGAAACACAAAACTAATTAAATTGGCGATAGCTTAAATGATACCCTTTTTCAAATTCCTAGCAGGCCATATTCCCTCTTAAAGTAAAAGTAAAATAAGTTATAAACTAGGCGAGCGCTCGCTAAGGGCACCCCCAGTGGGGTACGAACTTCGGCTTAGGGCGTCGCTGGGGGGAGGACAGCAAGATGGGACAACCTGAATCAAACATGGGTAATTATTATTGTCAGTGGGCTGCTGGTTCAGCTTCGACGCGGGCTTGCGCATCGTCGAGCACCGATCGGGGGACTAAAACACTAGCGGAATGTTGCACTCTCGTACTGTAAGCGTTTAGGACGACGAGTGGGGCGTGTCTTCGAGGATGGCACTATATGTACTGCTAAGCAAAGGCCTAGAATAAGAATAAGAATAATTTGTTTACTGAAAACACAGGTTTTAGGCTGCCTGTCCATAGATACGGAGCGAGGTAGTGCGGGGTGGAGTGGCGGACTGTGCGGAAATAGGCCGAGTTCACGCGACGAGTAAGTTGGGCGAGCTGCGGTGGGAGATCACTTCCCTGCTCCGTTTCCCCGCTCCGCTTCTTCGCCCCGCTTCCCGGTTTTGTAGAAAATTTTAAATTAGTTCGCAAATCCCTGTCCACTGAAGTAGAGCGGAGATTTTACGCAATTCCATTGGTTAATATTGCCACAGTTCCGCTCCTCTTCTAGTTTAAATTACAAGACACACACTAAAAAACTAATAAGTATTTAACCACCTCTGTGGAAAATTATAATTAATTGTATAAATAAAGAAACAAAGAAAATGTAATGCCTTAGTATTCATAACAAAAGAAAAAAAAAAAAACAACCAAACTAACACAGCACAACAAAAAAAAAAAAAAAAAAAAAAAAAAAAAAAAAAAATATATATATATATATATATATTTAAGATGGACTCACGTAGATTTAAGTTAGTATTTAAGTGTTACCATTAATGTGTCCGATGTCGGAGCACGAAAAATGTAACTTGATGAGAAAAAAAAAACAAACTGTAAACAAACCAACACCTGTAAAAAAAGGCGCGGACGCTTATGTCTGCGGTAAAAAACTCACTATAAAAAAAAAAAAAAAAAAAACCACCTCTGTGGTCTAGTGGCACCTGTCTCTGACTCCGGGTTCGTTCCTAGTAGGGGAAAAAAAATCTGCTAGGTTTTTGATGGTAGGGTTTGTTCTAAGTCCGCCTGGCTAGCTACCGCCATCTTATCTAAGTCTGTCGCCATAACAACAATGTTAACAGCATTGTTGTGTTTCGGCAGTTGACGTAAAGTAGCCAGTTCCTCTGTGGTTGAGGATCCCGGGTGAAGCTCGCTTCCACCTTCGGCCTGATCATCACTTATCATCAGGTGAGATGCAGGCCAAGAGCTTCTCTGACTTCTGGTTAAAAAGAAGTATGTGTAAATATAGGTTACTTACATAAAATCACAATTAACATTTAAATCAAGGCTAAAAAAAAAAGTCCTATACACAGATACTGGGTGGAAGGGACATCGACGCGAAAACTGATACCATGGATTCAGTAATTTGATTCTGAACCCCCTCCGTTGAAATTTTTCGTCGGTTATAAAAAAAAAACAGCTGTTTCATAGAAAAGTTCAATACCTACGCGGTCAAAATGTATGGAACAGCTGATTTTTTTTAAAATAACCGACTAAAAATTTCAACTGTGGGTGGTTCAGAATCATGTACTGAATCCATGGTATCAGTTTTCGCGTCGATGTCCCTTCCACCCTGTGTATAGTCTATCTATATCTGTGGTTCAATATTTTGCATACATTCTTGTAATGTATAAAAAGCACCCGCCTTTTATACAGAGAAGGAAAGAGCATAATAATATCGCAATTAAAAACAAGGTCCTACAATAACAAAAACACTTTTTTCCTAAATGGAGAAGGCAAATGTCAAAATGGCGCTGTCGTATAAGCTAATCCCCAAAACAAGCTAATAATTCACGGCGTGAGGTGGCTTTATTTTATTTTTTCTAAAATAACGCTTTATTGTGTTCCAAAATACTCCGAAATTGGAGTCCACAATTTCTCGAAAAACCCTAATTTAAAAGATTGTTTCCTTAAGCTTCATCCGCATAAGTCTCGATCCCGTGGGAATATCGGGATAAAAAGTATCCTATGTGTTAATCCAGGTTATAAACTATCTGTGTGCCAAATTTTATCCAAATCCGTTCAGTAGTTTTAGCGTGAAGAAGAGACAAACATACACACTCACAAACTTTCGCCATTCAAATATTACTAGGATTACACAGAGTTTGAGGTTATGTCGGAAATATTTTGAAGAAAGTGGTTACGAGGAAATATTTAGAATTACTAATTCTGAAACTTTCGAACTCAAAAAAATCAAAATTCAAACTCAACATTCAAAAGTCATTTATTCAAACTAGGCTGAGAATCAACACTTTTCGAACGTCAAAATTACATAAGATAGTCCCCCAAAACGCCCACCCTTCACCACTTCCTAGTGCTTTTGCTGGGAAGAAGAAGTAGCGCAACAAACTCCCCAGCAGCACAGCTCTCTTCAGTTAGAAAAAAATGATTCAATATAATAAGTATGCGAGATAATTTACATAACGCAACACAACACATAATTTAAATTATAAATTAATAGCCATATGACAGCTAGCACACGCCAATATACCAACCAAAAACATCGAGAACTATACTCAAGCAGAAATAAAAATAACTAAACGTAAATAGAAACGTAAATAGATGACCCCTGTAACACAGGTTCCACCTAGCATGGGGGTCATTGATCAAATTTCTGTACACTTGTAAGTCCTACGCTGTAAATGCTGCGTAAGTATCATGTCTTACGGTATTTTACTATGGGGACGGGCTGCAGATATCGAATCGATTTTTATTCTGCAGAAAAGAGCCATCAGAGCAATATATGGCCTCCGCAGACGCGATTCCCTAAGGGAACTATTTAAAGATATTAACATTATGACGGTACCTTGTCAATATATATACGAGAACATCATGTACGTAAGGAAAAATTTAAGTATTTTCAGTAAAATAGGTGATAGACACAATTATGGGACTAGAAATAGGGACCAATTAGTTCAACCGGGTTTCAGACTGGCTAAAGTAGACTCATCTTTCATGGGGTACTGTGTAAAATGTTACAATAAAATACCTCCCCACATACTCCAATTGAATGAAACGAAATTTAAATCTTGCATAAAACGCACACTATGCTGCCAAGCATATTATAAGTTGGGGGATTACATCGCTGACAAAAATGCTTGGCTCAACGCTGGTCCAGCTCCACAAGGGCGCATAAACTAATTATTGATTAGCATTGGAAAATATTGTTGGAGCTGCTGAAGATTGAAAAACTATATTTACATTGTATAAATTCAATCTCTTAGTATTATATAATTGCATTGAACATATGTGAGCACTGTTTACCTACTTTAACATTTACTGAGTACGTCTTTCATTGACTTGAATGTACCCTGGCGGCTGAGAGTATGTCATGCTCACTCAAATGTCTCGCTGGTGGTGGCGTGTGTGTTGGATCATTAAGTTCCCTTCAAAATGGTTGAGCTGAATGATGCTGATCCATGCGTCATGTTCGTGAACGGGCGCCGTCAGTGGGGACTGGTCATCTCTTAGCTGCCATGGTTTATTTTAATTATTTTTGTTTTTATATTTTTTATTATGGTCGCTTTTAACGTGCACGATTTACTAAATTGTTCTCACATATATAATTTCAACATGAATGATGTAACCAATGTTTTGTAACAATATTCTAATTTAAAAGAGTGTCCATGGAGTTTCTTGCCCGTTCTTCTCCATAGGAACCTACTACGCTTTGGAATGGGCAACTAGCTTCATCTTTCTGACTGACCGACCCCTTGACAATTCAAAAGTACCTGTAATTGGTTTATTTGGAATAAATGATTTGAGTTGAGTTGCGCATAACTACTTTGTACATTACTTATGGAAAATAAATAAATTATTATTATTGTTATAAATTTTGACATTTCTCGGGACCCTAGGGTCCCGGACCTTTGGAAGGCGTACGAGGGGCCGAAGCCAACTCGCAGAGGCCCGTTAGACGTGTCTAATGAAATGAGGAACTAACCGACGATTATCCTTGTACGCACTAATCTAGTGCACCCAAGGACAACCCCCGGTTAGTGCAGGACTATTGCAAGATATGGAAACAATGATATTGGATTATGGGTTTGGGTGGCTAAGTGAACCGGTTATCTAGAACTATGGAAATACTATGGCCCCTGCCTGACCAATATCTTATATAAAATATACAGGTAAAATGGCAGGGGGTGACTTGCACACTCAATAATGGGCCCCCGAAAACGGTCGCTAGCACAAAGTGTCGAAGCGACAAGGGGGCAACATGTCCTGAGGTGCTTTAAGGAGTGGAGCGGTATTCCACGGCTATCAGGACAATCCCGGAAGTACGGTCAAGATCCCTACCAGCATCTTACTGGAATACTTCCTTCCTCCGAGCACATTTGCTCTTGCGAATCTCTACTCAAGCCGGCCAATAAAGGCAAGAAAGAGATGGGAGCTCTATTCCTCGTCAGTGTTCACTCCAGCCGGCCAATAAAGGCAAGCCAGAGATGAGGAACAAGAATTCTCCCGGGAGATAGGGTCCGTGGGGTTATTATTATTATTATTAATAACATCTGAAAAAAAGCCTCCAGGCATAAAGGGCGTGCCCGCTTTCATATAGCTGTAACTAGAAGTTATAATTGATAAACTAGGATCATCGAGGTAAAATAAATAATTGTCGAGGTCGCTAGCTAACTACATATTGCAATACAACTCATTAAAAAAACATTGTAATGAGTAGATTATGTCAACAATAAATTAAAATAAATTGACTTATAAAGTAAAGTTAAAGAATTGTTTTAAAATATTGAAATCACAGAAAAAAAAACAAAATAGTGTAATAAAACCAAACTCATTGTTTAACATTAAATTGCTTGAATGAACGTAATGTCAAATTTATGTCCATTTTATTAGCTTTGTAGGGACAGACATGATCACGTCATCTACAATTAGCGTTGCCCGACCTTCCTTAAAAAAGATTCCATGAAGAGCTTCTGTTAAAACTTGTGTGTTCTAGATGTGCTAACTAATTAAAATGTATTTATTTATTTCAGACATAATTCTAGTCCATAGCTGTTAAACTTTCATAGAAAATTATAAACTATTTTAAATCCTAAAACGATAAAAACCCTAAATAAAATTGTGATTAATTAAATTTAAATACTTATTCGATAACTCGTTAAAAAAAGAAGTAACTACCAAAATGTTTAAAGAAGCGGTTTTAACAAAAAAAAAAAAAAACTCCTTAAAGCCTGGTGAATGAGATATCATCCTATCGAGAAGGTTAATAGAAGCAGCAGTAGACATTTTAAAGAAACAAACCGAATATTGCAATTATTAATGTCAATAATATTAATAGTACAACTGAAGTTCAATTTGCAAATCATACATTGATATATAGATAGATAAATAAATAGTTTATTTGGTGCACACAAAAGAAATAGTACAACATGCAAAAAGCACGATTAAATAATAGGTAACTAATTACATGAATTCTAAGAAAATACAAAGAAACAAAAGGATATTGAAATGATTAATGTCAATAAATGAATAGTACAACTGAAGTACAATTTGAAAATGTTACATTAAAAGATAGATTAAATAAAAATAAAAAAAAATATAAGAAGTACAATTACCAAATCATACATTAAAAGATAGATAGACAAATAAATCGCTTATTTAGGCACACAATAGAAATAGCACAACATATACAAGCGCGATTAACTACAACATAATATGAAATAACATCACGCCTTGTTTCCCCGAAGGGTTAGGTAGAGGTGTATCCAAAGTAGGTAGGCACCCACTACGATTAAATACAAATTACATAAATATTAATAAAATACGTACAAGGTAAAAATATAAAAAAGAAGAAATATTTTGAAGACACGTTTTAATAGAAGAAAAAAATACTACAATATTCACAATTATTCTTTTACAAGTTGTAAACTAAAAAAAACATCCAATGACAACCCTTCCTTACATCCTGAACTAAAATAAAAAGGAAAAAATCCAATGATTCAGCACTCATTCCCAAGGCATGCAGTATGAAAACCGAGGTCACGGTAATTTCATAAACAGTTGTATAAAAGCGTCCGTCGCATCTTAACAGCGGTTGTTCTTATCCGACGAACGAAAGTGATGTGCCACGCGCGCTAAAAAAAACAGTTAAAAAAATATCTCATCAGTGACTAAAAAGACGTAATAAGCAAAGTTTTGTCGTGGTTCATTTCAGTGTGGTGTGGTATTCAGTGTGGAGTGGTTGCCGTGAATTTTTTAATGTAAGTTTTTTTTTTTAATATTGCTTTTTTTTAGTTTGTGATTTAAAAAAAAATTGGTTAGGGACGCGCGTTGATGTCTAATGCTTAGGGGTTTGAATTTTTATGACGTTTTCAATTTGTTACGGTTTTATTGAATTAAAATCTTATACATATAATTATAAGGTTCAGTTTATACTTTATTAAATGAATAATAGATTAATTAAAATAATTGAGAAATATTTTTTTTGTTTTCTGCTTTATATAAAGTACAATAATTAAGAATTTAATTTTACAAATAATTATGACCGTTATAATAGTATTGAAATAATAATATTATAGTTCATACTTAATGTTTTTAAATTAGATCATTAGTCAGCATATCGAGCGAATTTGATATTTTAAAAATCTAACTTTGCCTATTTTTAAATTTAACATTTCAAAATTTTGAATAATTACAGCGACAAATAATATGACAGGTTTAAATAATATCTTATGCACAACATTAAATATTAATTCTACAAAAAAAATATTTTAATTATTGTATAACACAACGATTTCCACTAGGAATTTGCAAAAACAATAAAACATAAACATAACATCACGCCTTGTTTCCCCGAAGGGTTGGGCAGAGGTGTACCTGTAGTAGGTACACCCACATTTCGCCAGTTATGTTTTAAGTCCCATGTAATAGGGGGCGAGCCTATTGCCATCAACCGGGCACATATCCAGACTCCGGGCTACTACTGAGAAATTCCAGATAGAAAAACCCAATAACACTTTGCCCGACCCGGGAATCGAACCCAGGACCAATAAAAAAAGGTAATATTAAAGGAACCCCTGACATTTGTTATACAAAAACTAAAATTAATGGCACATAATATTGTTTAAATAAAATGAGAAAAGAAATGATTTTTCTTCTCTGATTTTTTTAATTTGTTGATTTTTAATAAATAAATATATTTAATCGTAACACCTATTTAGGAGATATAACACGCCCGATTGATATCTTTATAAATTATAGCCTATGTTACTCAGTGATAAATTGATAATATAGCATTCTACTGGTGCAATAAATTTTTTTATCCGTCCAGTAGTTTTTGAGTTTATTTATTACAAAATAAAAATACAAATCTTTTCTCTTTAAATATTGTCAATGTAGATAACATATATTATTTATATCTTCTTTAACTTAATAATAATATTTTCTTTGTCTGAATTTGTGCCCGGTTGATGGCACTCTATTACATGGGACTTAAATGTGGGTGTACTATAGGTACACCTATGCCCAACCCTTTAGGGAATACAGGGCAGGGCAACATATTATTAACTTAAAGTATTCATATTTTGAACGTATATATAAAATATAAAAATAAAACGTGACAAGACAAAAACACTATAATAAAATTTCTGTGAGATAAAATAATTATTTGCTTGCCCGTTCTTCTCCATAGGGACCTACTACGCTTTGGAATGGGCAACTAGCTTCATATTTCTGACTGACTGACCTCTTGACAATTCAAAAGTGCCTGTAAATGGTTTAATTGAAATAAATGCTTTGAGTATATTCTGAAATGAGTAAGAAAAATACGTCTGAAGTAAAATAACAATTCTTTCAGTATATCTACATCCGTCCGGAATATTTTAATAATGCATGAGTAATAATTATTATTTTTTGCATTTAGCATGGCAATTAAAGAGATTTAAATAATAACTGCTAATTGGTTTGTGGAATGTCAAGATGATCTAGGTATTTAAGATACTAAGAAGAACATCGTTATTAATAATATTTTTTTCTCTATAGCAATAATTATCCTTTAAAAACGTCTACCAAATTAAGAGATCACTTCGTGCCTCGGGTTGGTCCCGGATGTCATTCGTAGATGTTTGACACTCGTTACGGGAAATCAAAAGCCCAAAAGTCTTGCAACCAGTCTTACCAAGGGGTACCGTGTTACCCAGTAACTGGGTTGTGGAGGTCAGATAGGCAGTCGCTTCATGTAAAATACTGGTATTCAGCTGCATCCGGTTGGACTGGAAGGCGACATAGTTAGGAAAATGCCAGGCAAATTGATTAATCTACCAAATTTGCACAGATAAAAAAAATACGTCGAACCACAGTCTAATTCATTAACCAATTATAATATTGCTAGCATCGAGTCATTAAATTAACTTTAAAATCAATACTATTTTTAAAAAAACCACACGTTTTGGGAATATAATTTACTTCATTAAGAATATTGTTAACATCAATTATTTAAATAAACTCAATCAATATAAAATAGTGATTCGAAATAAGGACAAAAACGATTAATATTGATAAACGATTTAATTCTTAACAAAATAAAAAACATGAACGATTAATTATGAACTTAAACAAAGCAAAAGGAGTATGTAAGAATCGTAGCTGTAGTTTCTGCCTATCCCTATATTACAATTCTCTCAAACGGGTGAAGGAAAACATCGTGAGGAAACCAGCATGTCCTAGAACCGAAAAATTCGAAGACATGTGACATCTACCAACCCGCACTGGGCCCGCGTGGTGGATTACGGCCCACTCCCTCTCACAGGGAGGAGACCGCAGTCCCAGCAGTGGGAACATTATATACTGATTATATACGTGACGTCTTTACAAACAACTATAATAGCGTTATTTATTATTCTGCTCACACATAATAAACTTGTAGACACTTAAACACTATTGTAAATAATGTACATATTACTTCATAGGTATACAATCGTGTTAACATAAGGATTTCCCCGAGCTTAGAGACGAAGAATCATCTTTAAGATTCTTTGTCTGGCAATAACATCATGCTTGTTTTGATAACACCAACCAGGAAGAGATAATAACAGCCGCATGGGTCGATTCATCAGGTTAAGCCACGCTTGTCGGGGTTCGTCCGTAGATGAGTGACCATCTTTACATACCGAGACTCCTCCGTGCCTCGGAAAGCACGTTAAGCCGTTGGTCCCGGCTGTCATTCGTGGATCTTTGACAGTTACGTTTACGGGTCGTCAGAAACCCGAAAGTCAGAAAACCATCTTACCAAGAGGTATCGTATTACCCCGTTACTGGGTTGTGGAGGTCAGATAGGCAGTCGCTCCATGTAAATACTGGTATTTAGCTGAATCCGGTTAGACTGGAAGCCGACTCCAATATAGTTGGGAAAAGGCAGATTGATTGGGAAGGTAGAGATGTTTAATGCACCATATTGCCAAGTTAATCAAAACAGCGAATTTTTGACAGCTATTTGCGACGTTGCTTGCCCACTTTCTGAATAAAGGGTCTTAACATAAAATATATCTGACAATACTGTAGCTCCTATAAGTGAAAGAATTTTCGGAATTGGATCAGTAAGTTATTCCAAAGATTACACCATGCGTAGAAATCCACAATTTTTTATCTCTTTAATAGTTAGTTAGTTAGTATTAGCTATGACATTTATGACAAAATGTGTGCAATATGCACATCTGCCTAACCCTTTGGGGAAGAAAGGCGTAATGTTATATTAAATAGATTCTATTAACAAAGTTACAAACTCTTAAATTGCACAATATTTTTTCACATTTCACATCGTGATCTCACTTTTCGAAACAGCCTATATAAATTCATGAAGGTACTGTCAACTTTTTAACCATTGCGCATGCGCAAACTGTAACCTCTACTCCTATTATCACTTAATATAAAAGAAACTTGTTAACTGTTAAGGAATTTAACTGTTACGACATCTGTCAATAGTGACTGTGTGACAAACTACGCTTTGAAAACTTTTTCTAACTTATCAGACAGCTGTGTGGTGGCTACTGGGGAAATTGTTGCGCCATTTTTTCTTCCCATATACCTGTCAGTTGGACAATATCTAGCAGTAATAAGGATCAAATTCGCGAAACACGTATTCGTTCTAGTATGAAACTGACAGCTGTCAATAGCGCACTCTATAGCCGGACTGTAGGATGTGGTGAAGCGCGGGCGTTTTGGGGGACTGTCTTATGTAATTTAGACATTCAAAAGTGCTGATTCTCAGCCTAGTTTGAATATTATTAATATTAATATTTAATTATTATGTCGATTAACTAATCCGTAAAGTGATTACGGAGTTACATCTTTAATTATTAGTGTTATTTATTTTGTTCTAATTATGATAATATGTAACGTGTCCGCCTAACCTATTCCCAACTATATTGGGTTGGCTTCCAGTCTAACCAGAGCAGCTCAATACCAGTATTTTACATGGAGTGACTGCCTATCTGACCTCCACAACCAATAATTGGGTAATACAGTGTCCTTTGGTAAGACTGGTTGTCAGACTTTCGGACTTCTGACGATCCGTAACGATTGTCAAAGATCTACAAATGACAGCCGGGACCAACGGTTTAACGTGCTTTCCGAGGCACGGAGGAGTCTCGGTATGTAAAGATGGTTACCCATCCACGGGCCAACCCCGTCAAGCGTGGCTTAACCTGTTGGATCAATCCGTGCGGCTGTTATTACTTAGCCACGAGCTCCTCAGTCTCTATTCATGCACTGTTCACCAAAAATATACAGAAGAAAATCTTAAATAAAAAAACTTATTTGTCACTGTTTAATAATGCGAACCAAAGGAATGTATATTACGCAAGATATGACGTCAAGGCGGATATATCGCGACCATGTATGTAAATATACAAAACACATCTTCTTATAGTCGCTAAAAACAGTCAAATCCATACATATCTATACATAATATTATAAATTAAAGTCGATTGTCTGTCTGTGTGACCGCGTTGTTCTTCTAAACTTCACAACGCATTTTGATGCGATTTTCACCTTTGCCCAGAGAATGTATTCCGGAAGGTTCGGAGGAGTTCATGGCTAAGTAATTATAGCCGCACGGGTCGATTTATCAGGTTAAGTTTCACTTGCCGGGGTTGGTCCGTGGATGGGTGATCATCTTTACATACTGAGACTCCTCCGTGCCTCGGAAAGCACGTTAAACCGTTGGTCCCGGCTTTCATTCGTGGATCTTTGACAGTCGTTACAGATCGTCGGAAGCCCGAAAGTCTGACAACCAGTCTTACCAAGGGGTATCGTATTACCCAGTTACTGGGTTGTGGAGGTCCGATAGGCAGTTGCTCTATGTAAAATACTGGTGTTCAGCTGTATCCGGTTAGACTGGGAGAAGACCCCAAAATAGTTGGGAATAGGTTAGGCGGACACGTTACATATTATCATAATTAGAATAAAATAATTAATAAATAACACTACTAATTAAAGATGTAACTCCGTAGTAACTTTACGGATTAGTTAATCGACATAATAATTAAATATTAATAATATTCAAACTAGGCTGAGAATCAGCACTTTTGAATGTCTAAATT
Organism: Xanthia togata; assembly: GCA_963853775.1. Classification (NCBI taxonomy): domain Eukaryota; kingdom Metazoa; phylum Arthropoda; class Insecta; order Lepidoptera; family Noctuidae; genus Xanthia; species Xanthia togata. Next base: position 2,026,367 of record OY970817.1, on the reverse strand, counting down.
ACATAAGGCAGTCTCCCAAAACGCTAGGCAGATTTTAGCACGTCAAAATAATTTCCGACCTACACGCGCGCGAAGCCGCGGTCAGAACCTACTGTAGATATATTTAAATATATCTATTCATTAAGATTGCCCCCGTTTTTAATCTTAAATGGCTTGGTACCCTAGTTTTTTTATTGTGGTCACCTTTTAAGATGGTTAGGTCAATTTGCAAATTTATATGGTCAAATGATTTCGGTGCAATGTTGTGTGTGTTATTTATAGCGTTAATTTAATTAAAAATGGCTCGTTGGTCTAGTCGTCGTAAGCACTACTGGCTGAGCATGAGGTCCCGAGTTCGATTCCTGAGTCGGGCAAAGTATTATATTATTCAGTAGCAGCACGGAGTCTGGATTTGTGCCCGGTTGATAGCAATAGGCTCGCCTCCTATTACATGGGACTTAAACATAACATAGGTACGCCTCTGACTAACCCAGGCATGATGTTATGTTTTTTAATTAGACTTTTTTTATAGTGTTTTGGACAGTGGTTTGTCGATTAGTCAACTACTGAGCCGTCCTAGATTCAATCCCCAGATAGTGCGTACTGGACAGTTTGTTGCGCCAGTTCTTCTTCCCAGCTAAAGCACTAGGAAGGGCGTTTTGGGGGACTGTCTTATGAAAAGCAGCTAGATTGAATAAATGACTTTTGATTTTTTATTGGGTTTTCAATTAGGAACTTTTCAGTAGCAGGCCCAAGTGGGCCCGGTTGATGGCAATAAACTTGACTCCAATAGACTTGTAAGTTTGGTGACAAAATATACCTACTTTACATTTCTGCCTCCCATTTCGGGGATTACAAGCGTGATATTTCGTACAAGTCCTGTCGTGAGGTGTGTGACTAGTTTTTAACTTTATTATCAGCTGCATACTTTCGCAAGCGATTGTGAAATGTACCGGCTCGTCCGCCATTTTGACAACGTGATCACTCGTGATGTGCTTGTGTCGATAACTCGATAAACGAAATTATTTTATTTTAACACCACCTGCTCGATAATGTGAAGTTATACGTCATTATAGCTGGGAAATAATATTGCACTGAAGTTCATTATAAACCGCTGGTCAATCATTTGATTTGAATTTGGAAACAACTTATCTTTTTTTTTTTCACAAAAAGTCTTATCCGGCAGTCAAATTGATTTTAAATATCTCGTAGAAATTGTGAAAAGCAAAATATCGGCTCAGGGATGAAGGTATCTTAGTCTTTGGCAAATATAGCGCCCGTGACATAAGACTGCTTTATCCCCTTCCTAGCTGCGCCCCGCGGTTTCACCCGCATAAGTCTTGATCTCGTAAGAATATCGGGATAAAAAGTATCCTTTGTCCTAACCCAGGTCATGGTCTACCTGTGTGACAAATTTCAACCAAATTCGTACACGTTTTAGCGTTACAAACAAACATACAAACAATCAAATCTTTTCTCTTTTTATTAATATTAATTTAGATATATTAAAAAGTAAAAGAAAAGAAAGAAAGAAAATATGCTTATTCTGCACAAACAAAACGCACATTAAAAGAAAAAAAAAACAAAAGTAGCCAAAAGAAATGTTGTTCATTGGTTGATATATATTATACATAGGTAGTTAGGATTGAATAATCTACTATTATTTACTCTGTGCCTTTTAACCGCACAAGTATTTTAAGAATGTTGAGGCACCGTGAATGTTTGAGGTGCCGCTTCTAATTCAATGAAGAAGTTACCTAGCTGCTTCTTGCCATGTTTGGAATACACACCCAATAGTTTAAGGTTTGGCTGGTCAATTAGGTACCAATGTGACTTTATCAATGTCTTATTATGTAGTCTATGGAGTTTCTTGTCCGTTCTTCTCCATAGGTACCTACTACGCTTTGGAATGGGCAACTAGCTTCATCTTTCTGACTGACCGACCCCTTGACAATTCGAAAGTGCATGTAAAAGGTTTAATTGAAATAAATGCTTTGAATATGTACACACTGGGTTTTTCAATGCGGACCACTATATTTGAATTGAAATAAAAGTACAATGATACAAGTATAATTAGATTATATTTCATATAACCTCACAAAAAAAATCAAGGGGTCTATCAATCAATCACATTTTCTAGGATAGTGTCCTCCTCAGGACGCATACGCGATGTATAACGAAATGTTTGACGAATTGAAATGCTTTTGATAATACACTTCAATAATTTCAACGCGCCGTTCAACTGTGTACAACTACATTTAATGACTCATCTGTCAAAAATTCGCGCCAATGTGCAATCTAATATGGCCGCCATCAGCTGTCAAAGATGCGTTGTCCCTATTGAAAAATCCTGCACTAAAATAAGTGAATCCTGAATGTAGACTTACGACGAAGTAAAATACGTAGATCTGAAATCGTCAAATCTTCTGAGCAAGCATGGCGATTGAAGCTCGTGCCTTCTCTGTATAAGAAGAAGCCTTTGCTCTTCATAGGGATAGTTACAGGCTGAGATGATATCATCACCTGAAGAACTGATGACTCAGCTGTTTTTTCATTAGACTGGAAATTTAAAAATGGTTATTGTGTCACCCAGTAACTGGGTTGTGAAGGTCAGTTGACTGGAAACCGACACCAACATAGTTCAAATAAATAATAAACATAATCAGCAGATAATGTTCAACAGTGGGAACAACCCCTCCCTATTCGAGAGGGAGTGGGCCGTTATTTATCACGCAGGCCCAGTGCGGGTTGATAGATGTCACATGTCTTAGAATTTTTGGTTCTAGGACATGCCGGTTTCCTCACGATGTTTTCCTTCACCGTTTAAGAGAGCAGTGGTGATGTAATTATTAACACAAAGTAATGCGCCTGCCTTGGTCCGAACCCACGACCTACTAACTCGAAAGTCGGGGCCGTTCTCACTGGCCAACCATTGCTCTAATAAATATAACTTCTGCTAAAATAAGGTTATATCAACAAAAATGCTTTAGTTGCTAAGCCAACCAAACATACCAAAAAAACACGTGATTATATTTTATGACTATCCCTATATGGAAACGTCGTTAATATTTATTATAATAAATATATGATTAAATAAAGCTTCCACTCAACATCCCATAATATAAATCATATTGTTATTGTCAAATATCTATCAACGACCATATTTGTCGAAACGTTTAGAATCATAGATAATAATATGTTAATATCTTTAGGAGTTCCGTATACCAAAATTTTATTGTGTATCGTTTTTGGTTTTGTAATTTATTGAGAACTGCTATGTTACTTGAGATTAGCGAGGGAATTTTGCAAAAAAACAAATTGTTTGAATATATTATCCAAATGTGACATTATGAACTTATAGAATTTAATATTGCGACAAAAAACTTTATATTATTACCTCACAATATTATGTTTACGGAACCCTTAACCTAGGGTTACAATTACGACAAGATTATGTTAATAAAAGCTATTATTATTGACCCATGTCCTTCCAAACTGGTTACTTCTACGTGTTGCTAAGTCGGTAGGTATACAGGTATTAAATATATTAATAACAAAATATATACAGTGTGTATCAAAAATGTGTGGTCATATTTAAGAGTGTGGTGTACAGACCATCGATATGAGCAACCTTCTCCATGAGACCAACAACGTAATCGCGAAAAAATCAGCCTTCCCATACATTTGGATCGAGTAAGTATTGAAGTTTTTTGGTGAAATGAAATTTATTTATTTGCCAGAATAAAGGTACATAATAACGTGGTAGAATAATTTTAGTCTCACTATATTCGACTTATCAGTCGTGCAAATATTTATAGTATGCATGCATAATAATATCATGAAATTACATACATCAATGTCATCATAGTCATAATACAATTTACAGTCTTGCTTCGTTAATATTAATTAGGCATAGTAATTACATTACAAAATAATTATATTAATTTAGTTTATTAGATTGTATCTCGCAATTAAGACAGTTCATCAATTTATGGATTCGATTTATAAAATTATGCCAAGAATTATAATTTGAATAAGTGTTCGTAAATTTATATGGTATTCGGACAGCAGATTATTTTTTCGTGATTACGATGTTGGTTGGTCAATTGTTGCTCAGTTTGATGGTCTGTACCACCCTGTTAAATACGATCACAGCTTTTTGATACAACCTGTATATTGATAATAAATATATGCATTCATTATTATGTCCAATGTATAGAAAACCATTTAAAAAGTGAATATATTTGGGTGACCTTTGATCGAGAATTATTATTTGTAAATATTTTATTTTTAAAGTGTCCATTATATAATTTATTTCGGCTAGCGGACAACACTTTGTGTTAACATGTGACATTTTTTTTATCAAAAATGAGTTTTATTTTCTACCTATACTACATAAAAGATAACTTGACATTATGTCAAACTGACCTAGGGTAGGAATTCATTAATTAGCCTATAAAGTATGACATTGACAGTTACTGTCTGTACTAATATGAAATTCAGGACTTTTTAGGCGGTGATTTTACTGACAGCTGTCGCAGAGATCAAGCTGTCTTTTATGAAATATAGTGTCCAAAAGATACAGCCCTATGATAGCCAACGATGGTTAAGTAATAGGGACCCGTTGAGACACTGCTTACGGAACCCTAAAAATAATATTCCCTTACAATATATCTGTAATGAGGAGAGCCATGTTATAGCAACGTGGAGTTACGATTTGAAAGTTTGACAACCAGTCCAAGAAGTATCGTGTTACCCAGTAACTGGGTTGTGGAGGTTAGATGGGCAGTCGCTCCATGTAAAATGAATTCAGCTTCATTAGGCTAGATTGAAAGCAGACCCAAACATAAGATAATGAATGTGGAGTTACGATTTTAAAGTTTGAAAACCAGTCCAAGAAGTATCGTATTACCCAGTTACTGGGTTTTGGAGGTAAAATAGGCAGTCGCTCCATGGAAGCCGACCCCTACATAGTTAGGAAAAGGCTAAATAGATTGAGTTATAATTATTACCTCAGAGCTGTCGAGGGACAATTTAGTCAACGTTTTTCTAAGCTTATCTCTAGTTTTTACAAGCGAAAGTTTAGGTATACTTAAAAAACGTGACACACCAGCCGAAGTAGATAAAAAAACTTATTATAATACTAAAACACTAAAAAGACACCTAACTTTTAACACACTGACATATCTATAATTTCCAGTTTAAGCTGACCTCTTATTGAGTTCTATTATTTTGTAACAATATAATTTAAAACAGAATAAAAGTGTCCGTGGAGTTTCTTGCCCGTTCTCCATAGAAACCTACTACTCATATTTCTGTCTGACCGACCCCTTAGCAATTCAAAAGTCAAATCAATCTGCCTTGCCTTTTCCCAACTATGTTAGGGTCGGTTTCCGGTATACCAGTATTATACATGGACAGACTGCCTATCTTACCTCCACAACCCAGTAACTGGGTAACACGATACCCCTTGGTAAGATTGGTTATCAGACTTTTAGGTTTCTGACTACCCGGAATGACTGTCAAAGATCTACGAATGACAGCCGGGACCAACGGCTTAACGGCTCTCAATAGCAATGGATGGTCACCCATCCACAATCGACCGCGGCAAACGTAGCTTAACCTTCGATCGACCCGTGTGGCTTAGCCGGGAGCCCTTGTTTTTTATAAACTATTTTCAGAAATAAATAATTTATCATTGTATATATAGGCTTTCCGTGAAATAAGAGATCCGATAATAGTGCGTAAGTAATTGTGTAGGTAGTGACCGTCAGAAATTTCGTTTTCTTTTTCGGTCATTTTCCGGCCAAAACATCCTTATACCAGCTGAAGCTTTGGACAAGCCGAAAATCAGAAGTTCGTGAATTGTCGCGCGTCATTCGGCCAACTTCGTAAAACTCGGCAATATCAGGTGAAGAAATACACACATTCTCTCCCTAGGTGTAAAAAAACAAATTAGATTTCAGTGTTCAGCGGAAATATTAATATTTTTTTTATGTCTAAATTATTTTCGTTTTCGGCTGAAAATCTATTTTCGGTCGGACACTACAGACATACCTTGATCTTATCTCATCGTGCAAACCACGTGCAGATGAAACGTGTTTGACATAAAAATACAATTCTATATGTGTTTATATGAAATAATAATATTATGCCAATGAGGTGATAGTTTGTGCTATCATGATACTTCATGTATAAGTATATATTTTTTTCATAATTAATTTTAAATAACAGGTTTTTTTTTGGTTTCTAGGAAAAGCTGGCTATTAGTATATTAAGGCGTTATTTTGCATAATATTAACATTATAGTTATACATTTTTAAAGATTACCTACCAACTAATGATAAAGTAAAAAAAATAACACCAGATATAGAATAATAAATGAAAACACTGGCATTTTGGAACTATCAAATAAATTCTAACATCGAAATTAATAAATTGATTTTTTAAACCAATTAAATACTAGTGATGGTTCGACTATGATCAGCCAAACAAAACTTTTTGATATATTTGATATAATGTTCGTATGCAGACTGGGACCATCATTAGCACTACTCGAATTTCGAATAGCGCGACGTGATGCGAGTCAGTTAAATTTTACTACTGCGGTTATGCTGCTATGGTTTCGCGGTGGAAAGTGTAAATGTTGAAAAAAACTTGGTTTTGTTACCAAGTGTACACTGACATTTGGTTCAAGAATAATATTTTAGAATCTCTCGAAACTGTCAAATTTTCCGATTCAACTTTGAAGCTTATGCTTTAGTGATGAAGTTGAAAATCTATCAAAGAAATTTGACAGATGTCTGCTTTTTCGAATTTCTTGTCATAACATGCATAATCAGCATATAATGTCCCCACTACTGGGACTGCGGCCTCCTCCTCTGTGAGAGGGAGTGGGCCGTAATCCACCACGCGGGCCCAGCGCGGGTTGGTAGATGTCACATGTCTTCGAATTTTTGGTTCTAGGACATGCCGGTTTCCTCACGATGTTTTCCTTCACTGCTTCACCGATAAAACATACAGAGATAATATTATTTTAAACTAACTTTAGAGGCTTATTCTGTCGCCTACAAAGATCTTTGACTGTTATGCTCTGACTCACAGCATTTGTGTTGGTTTGTGCATAACCATTGTATGTAAATATGCATAAATTATTATTATTTTAGGTACGATCATTTATAGTCTCTTTCGTGAAAATAACTTTTTTTTAAATCCTCATTATTTCCATCTATCTAGCCTTTTCCCAATCCCCTCCCCCCTTTCCTATGTTGGAGTCTTCCAATCTAACCAGTATTTTACTTGGAGCGACTGCCTATCTGACCTCCACAACCCAGTTACTGGGTAAGACGATACCCCTCAACACTTATTTATTTTTAGGTTGTAGTAAGTAAAAAGTAAAAGTAAAGTAAAAGTTTATTTAACAAAATAGTTACAGAAATGTACACAAGTAGATATAACTAGTGGGTAGACTTATTCTAGGCATTAATCAGTGTGTTGCAAAAATTTCTGTACATTATATGTAACCCTGCCTCTTAAACTAGGCTAACCTGTATTTTAAGAGACAGTGTCTAGCTTATAAATTCATTTTTATACAACAGTGGACAGTGTCGATCTACCTTATCAACTTGACAGCAGTAATAGTGGTGCGTGTACGAGTAAAATGTGGAGGGGATGTGTAGTGGTGTGATGAGTTATGTGCTTGTTGTGGGTTTGTATGTGTGAATGAATATAGGGTGAATGTATGTGGATGTATGTCAGTATGTGTGGATATGTTTGTAAGTGTGCGTTTTTTCATTTAGGCGATGTAAGTGAGTAAAGACTCCGTGTATGTGTAGTCTTTCTGTAGTAGCCATTCTGTTAACGTTTTTTTTAATGAATGTGAATTTAAATCTATAATTTTTATATGTTTATGAACTTTATTGTAAATGTGCCCACTTAGGGTATAAAACTGGCGTTTAGCGAAAGAAGTTTTGTGCTGAGTACCCGGGATAACAAATGTTCGTTTGTTTGGGTCGGACTTAGGAAGACTGGTGTGTTTTCTAAGAGTCGATTTAAGCACAAAGAGTTGACGAACCGAAAGGACTTTGCAATCAGAGTAGAGTTCAGTAGTTGGGTATCTATAGGGTTTTTTTGTCATGACTTTTAAAATCGCTCTCTGTGCTCTCTCAACTCTTAGAAGGATAGTCTTTGCTGCACCGCCCCAAACAGCGATACAATAGCCAATGACCGATTGACATAGAGCGTAGTACACGATTTTCAAAGTGTCAGCATTAGCCGACTGTCTGAGAGACTTGAAAATGTGTATCAGTCGCATCGTTCTGGTAGTGAGTCGTTATCAAACAAGATTATTTTCACAAAATATTTTTCTATTATATTTTAGATAACTACCAAATTTGTATGCCAATATTTTTACGCCAGCTTACAAAAAAATATATATATATATATGTTTTTTTTTTGTCAACCCCAAGATATATTATGGTCACATCCTAACATATATCATCATATATATCATAAATCGTAAAACCACACACATCATCAGTAGAAATATACCAAGGACATCACATTTACATAGAACACCTATAAACGTAATAATTATGTACCGGATTTTGTAGGAAAAATGTAGTTTTAAATTTTCCATATTATTTCTGTACATGAAGACTGAGCATGTCAGCTTTTTTTTAAATATACTTTGTCATATTGGTGCATGAAGTCTTGGGTTCGATTCCAGGGTCGGGCGTAGTGTTATTGGGTTTTACCGTCTGACATTTCTCAGGATTTGTGCCCAGTTGATGGCAATAGAATCGCCCCCTATTACATGGGACTTAAACATAACTGGCGAAATGTGGGAGTACTATATGTACACCTCTGCCTAACCCTTTGGGGAAAAACACGCGTAATGTTACTGTACTAGGGAGTTTTTTTTTATATCTCATAACTTGAAACTGGTACATAACAATGGCCCTAAAATTCTTGAAACGGTTGTCATTATGTAAATTGTAGGGCCTATACTGCCTTTAACTGCAGGGATGGCAAACCTAAGGCATATGCACCATCGAAGAAGTTCATATCTATACATCGTAAGGACTATTTCTGCTTGCAGTGCTCGGCCGCTATAGAACCGGGCGGTAACAGATGTGGTCATCGTGTTCACGGGATTTTGTTTTCAAACTGCTTACATATGAATTTCTTCGATAGTACCTACGTAGGACACGTTTAATCTACAGACACTTCTGGGCACGCCTGCGTCATAACAAGAAGCTAGGTGCACGGTTCCAATTGGTCGTTTCCTATGGAAAAGAGTCGACAAGAAACTCCACGGTTACTCTTTTAGAAATAATTGTTGACTAACAATTTATCCATTTTATTTTTTTTAATTTTTGTTATTATTCTTAAGTAGTTTCTTAGACAATGGGTCGCAAATATGAGGCAATTAAAAAAATAATATTTATTTAATTAAATGTCAAGCAGTTATTAATATTTTCCTGAACTAGGTTGAACCTGTGCTTCAGGCTAGGAAGTGCATAAATACTTATTGTAATAAATTAACAATGCATAATCTATGGTTACTAAATATTCAAGTATATATTTTTTACGTTAAGTTTTCTATTTAATCTGTAGTACAGAAATGGGCATAACTGTGCGTTTGCTCTGGCGAAACATTCACAACAAAACAACTAATAGGTTCACCATCTCTGGCTTAATGCAATCAAAGCAAAGTACGTTAGTATGCGATCAAAATAAGTATGAGTCATCAAATTCTATTCAAATCTAACCTAATGAGAATGCATTGAATATAGTTACAGCTATCACAGTAGGTATTGCTAAAGGTCATTTGTATTATTATTTTAATTACAACTACAATCTTCATTTTAACGTTTTTAATTCAATAAACGACAGTTTTCGTGACGTGTCGTTTCTTTATCACAAAACGATGTTGCCAACGGTAAAAAAAATAAAAACTGTTTTGTAGGAATAGTGGTACTGGCCCAATGGAATAGTCCCTTTACTTTGTGTATTTTCATCACCACTGCTCTCAAAACGGTGAAGGAAAACAGCGCGAGGAAACCGGCATGTCCTAGAACCAAAAGATCGAAGACATGTGACATCTACCAAACCGCACTGGGCCCGCGTGGTGGATTACGGCCCACTCACTCTCAGGGAGGAGGCCGCAGTCCCAGCAGTGGGACTATTATAGGCTGATTATGATTATGCTACGCCCCAAAGGTGTAAGCAGAGGTGTAGGTATAGCACACCCTTATGTCGCCTGTTCTCACGAACTTAATAAGCAAAAAAAAAAATGGGTTGCACTCCGGGAGTGCCAGCAGAAGTGAAAACTTGAACGTTGTGCATTTTTGATATTTTGGAATGGTTAGGGAATAATTTTGCACCGGTCTACTCTCCCTCCGTCTTACGAATTTTCGATCAGGTCACGTGTCCTGACGCGAGTTTAACATTCTTTACCCATCACAAAAAAGTGCACAACGCCGTTAAAGAAGTTTTCACTTCAAAAAATCTATTTCCATGAACTGGGCACGATCCCAGAATCTTAAACGCTTCTGAGAATTTCCTCATACAAAAATACAATAACACTTCACCCCTGAACCTTGGGATCGAACCCAAGTCACACTCGCACATGCGACCACTAGACGAGGCAGTCTTTAAAAAACATTTTCAAGCCTAAGGCCGTTTGTCCACCGCACCGTGAACGGGACGTCAACGAGAACGAGATGACGACGCCGAAGTAGCGACAGTACATTTACTATGCCCGCGTAATCACGTTTCGCGTTGACGTCCCGTTCACGGTGCGGTGGACAAACAGTGTTAAGCCTACACTACGTTTATAATTAAACAATAGCCTAACGCAATTCAAATTCATAAACCACGCGTTTGCCTCAGGCAATGCCGCGTGGAGTAGGCATGACGAAATAGCAAGCCAAACATAACTTAACACCACGCCTGTAATACACCAAGGGTTAGGCAGAGGTGAGGTATTGACGGTCAAAATCGGTCCAGCCGATTCGGAGATTAGCCGGACATAAAGACATTTTTTTTTTTTTTTTGTAATTACTGTATGGTGGCAGGGAAATCAATATCAAAAAAAAAATCTGCTGTTTCATAGAAAAATGCAAAACCGGTCAAAATGTATGGAACAGCAGATTTATTTTAATAACCGACGAAAAATTTCAACGCAGGGATTCAGAATCATGTACTAAATCCATGGTGACATTTTTCGCGTCGATGCCATCTTGTATACTTTCCAATGCATTTAGTAAAAAGCTGTTATTTTGACATAACAAACAGACACTTCAATTTCATTTATTTGTATAGATATAGATGTACAGCTTGGTATATCGTGGTATGTAGCACTATGTACAAGATTTCGGCGCCATCTCTAAAGAATTATGACATTGAGCCACAAGGTCGAATGTTGCTCATTCTTGGAGGCTTCTATCGTATCGATAAAAATGTCGATATAACGTTAACGTGTCGTAATCGGCGGGTTTTTTTTTTGATGTAGTATCTTTTAACTGTAAAGCTTGGCAAAAAAGAGTAAAATTAAAATGAGGGCGCCACTATCGCACATAAGAATTTAAACAAATTGTTAATGCGCTGCTTGTCACTCAAAACCTACTAGCACTTGGCAGCAAAGTAGGGCCACCAGCATAGATCTGCATTAGTTAAGTCAAATATTTGGTTCCCAATGTCCGACTCCACGTCAGACTCTTTTATGTCGACCTGTATGTTGGTCTTTTGAACGTAAGTAAGTGAGAATGCTTGGCGTTTCGATTTTCGGGAAAGGTCGTTTTCACTGTGTTTTTCATTAGGATAATAACAGTGTTCCCAGTTACGCTCCAAAAAAAATAAGAGAAAGAGATGGCTGGGAATAGTTTTTTCTACAAATAGGCATATTAGACAAAAAAAAAATTAGAAACAAGAATGATTAATCTACAATAATAATATTATAAAGAGAAAAAAATGAGTTTGTTTGTAATAATTAATTAATAAAACAACTACTACCTATTTTAAAAAATATTTCCCCAGTAGAATGCTATATTTTTATCACTGTGTGACAAATAGGTTATAATTTATTGATGCCTGATTAGATGTCTGGGAAAAGTATTTTCTTCTAATAAGACGAAAAGAAAATTAGACTAATAGTAGGAAAAACAAGAATTATTCATTAGTTATACAGAGCCAAAAACGACTTTTTAGGTACGAAAATAACTTCCAGCTGGTCAAAATCTTATATAAGATGGTATATTTAAAAAAAAATGCTAATAAAACATGTAACATTCGCAAAATCATCAAAAGATCACAACATTTTTATATACTTACTTAAAAAGATATTATTACGACATCACCAAACATAAAAAGACATATTTTTATTTTTATTATAATATAAACCAGCTGAACTGATAAAAAAGTTTTTTTTTTGTTCAACTTGACACCGTATAAATAATAATTTGCCTATTCTAACCAGTTTTAAATATTGCACAAAAATAAAAATAAACGTTACAAAATGTATATTATCTAACTTAAAAAGTAGACAAACCTAGATATTATTACAAAAAAAAAAAACAAGTTGACAATAATTATTTAAATCTTATGCATTTTATTATAAAACTCCACCATACTTAAGTCATAGGAAATTTACAAAGAAGAAAAAAAACTAATCTTAGCCACTTTTACTTAAATTAACATAATTAATTTAAGAACTAGTATTTCTAGAAATCTTGTAGCTCCTAGACATATAGGTATTTGGAACTGGTTTTAAAACAACAAAAAAAGTGAAACCGACTTCGTAACATTTTACAATTAATTTTATCTAAATGACCCAAATGTTGACAATCCCGCATTTTAAGGATTTTATTCTATTTTTAAAACGATACGACTACGATTTTATTATATTTGACGTTCGAAAAGTGCTGATTCTCAGCCTAGTTTGAATAAATGACTTTTGAATTTTGAATACACGTAACAGATGTTGTCTGTTACGTGTATTCAAAATTCAAAATTTATTGTTATTATGTTATTTTGTTTTTTCTAACTGAACAGACAGCTGTGCTGCTGGACAGTTTGTTGCACCATTTCTTCTTCCCAGCTAAAGCACTAGGAAGTGGTGGAGGTCGGGCGTTTTGGGGGACTGTCTTATGTAATTTTGACGTTCAAAATGTGCTGATTCTAAGCCTAGTTTGATTAAATTCTAACCACCTCTATGGTTTAGTGGTTAGACCACTTGTCTCAGACCCAGAGGTTCGCTTTCCAGTGGGGGCAAAATTTTCAACTCGGATTGGTTGGTGGTAGGGTTTGTTCTTAGTCCGCCTGGCTAGCTACCACCATCTTATCTAAGTCTGTCGCCTTATCAACAATGTTAACAGCATTGTATTTCGGCAGTTAGAGGTAAGATAGCCAGTTCCTCTGTGGTTGAGGATTCCGGGTGAAGCTCGCTTTCACCTTCGGCCTGATCATCACTTACCATCAGGTGACATGCAAACCAAAAAAAAAATTTCATATTGATAAGTTATTTACATAGAGTTCCATGTGGAGGTGCTCGTCCGGGGAAGTACTACTTCCATATAATTCTGGCGCAGTGACAATAAAGTCTTTGACCAGTGCGTGTTGCAAATGATGACCAATGGCACTGAAACGTGGTCGCTCACAATGGACCTTATTAAAAGGCTCAAAGTCACTCATTGGAGAGTATATGCTTGGAATTTCCCCACGAAATCGAATCAGAAATGAAGAGATCCGCAGTAGAACCAAAATAACCGACATAGCCGAAGAATTGCCAAACTTAAGTGGCAGTGGCAGGGCACATTGCTCGCAGAACAGATGGCCGATGGGGCCGAAAGGTTCTGGAGTGGCGACCGCGTACTGGAAGACGTAAAGCGTTGGAAGGCCTCCCATAAGGTGGAGCGATGACCTTGTGAAGGCCGCAGGAATCCGCTGGATGCGGGAGGCTCAGAACCGGTCGAAGTAGCGGGGCTTGGGGGAGGCCTATGTCCAGCAATGACGTTTTTCGGCTGATGACATATTTCTACCGGTAAGCAGTGCTGCTGTGTTCCAATTTGAAGGGTATGATGGTCAGTGTAGAGACATTTCAGCTATATCTCTGAAATATCAACGCATTTGCGATGTCTCTGGCAATGAAGATGTAATGTTATTAATCAAACAATGTGTTGACAGTTATCGTCAATTCATAAGGTTATTACTGTTATATTAGGATTTAAACTGACAAAGAATTATGATGATGAATCATACTGATATTCATCAAATAACATTGACAATTGTCATTTAAAAAAAGTTAAAGCTACATGTTGACAGATGGTGTATAGCGCAAGCTTTTTTTAACCACAATATGGAATTTCTTATCCTGCATCTCACCTGATGGTAAGTGATGATCAGGCCGAAGGTGGAAGCGAGCTTCACCCGGAATCATCAACCACAGAGGAACTGGCTATCTTACCTCTAACTGCCGAAACACAACAATGCTGTTAACATTGTTGTTATGGCGACAGACTTAGATAAGATGGTGGTAGCTAGCCAGGTGGACTTAGAACAAGCCCTACCACCAACCAAACCGAGCACAAAATTTTCCCCCACTAGGAATCGAATCCGGGACCTCTGGGTCTAATACAGGTAGTCTAACCACTCTTCTCACTCGAGAATCGAAAATTGAGAGGTCAACTTTTTTTAGTTTAGTGTACTGAGTTGTGGAGGTCAGATAAGCAGTCGCTCCATGTAAAATACTGGTATTCAACTGCATCCGGTTAGACTGGTAGCTGACCCAAAAACATAGTTGGGAAAAGACAGGCATAGTACTTAAACTCACGCCTTCTTCCCATGGTGGTAGGCAGAAACTACAGAACGTCACCTGCTACGATCTTTACATAATCCTTTTGCCTCGTTTACGTTCATACATCTGGTCATACACGCACGCCGGTTGCGAGTACTACGCACCTGTCCTTTCTGAAGAACATCACCAATAAGATCGCTATAATGTCCTAAAATATTTTACTTTTCTACCAATCCAAAAAGTCAGTCTCCAATATCTAAACTACAGTTATCGTTAAATTTTAACCCCTCAACCCAGGAGACAAACAAATGTATTGTGTAACCAGTAAGTTTTTCGACGCACGCGCAACCGCTGCGTTGCGTAAGCGCAAAGGTAAACGAGATCCGGTCATCAAACTGGTTTGACGCCACCGAATTCTTTAGCCACCATGTTACTTTTGTATGTATACTTCATCCTTTTTAGCGAAAATTGGTGGGCAGAACTGTAGACGTAAAGGTATGTAGGTAGGAACATCTATATATTTATATAAATAAAAATGAAATACTGTTCGTTGGTAAGTGCATTACGAGAACGAGATGAGAACGGAACTTATTGGCTTTTTTTTATTTAAAATATTTGTAATAGACTAAAAAAGTTTTTATGGGAAGAAAATTTGGAAAAACTGTCCGGAATTTTTTTTTTTTTTTACAAAGAACCCAATCTCTCTCTTACTTATGGGATAAAAATAAACAATACAATTTGAAAATATGCAGTAATGGAAAAATTTCTAGGGATGACTAAAATAAAATCAGTCATTTAAAAAAATTAAGTCTTTCTGTACCACGCTGCCACATTCAAAACCATTTCACCATTAAAACAGTCAATCAAATAATAGAAGCATAATAACATTAATTGTAATAGTTAACTATTTAAACTATCAACACGGTATTCAGTAGCTGATTAAGTGAAGTAAAAAACGTGCATAGCTAATCGACACCATGGATTATTACATAAAAACTGGCCAAGTTCGAGTCAGACTGGCACATGAAGGGTTCCGCAACACCGAAGAATATTTAGCAAAAAAAAGGCAAAAAAAAACACGTTTGTTGTGTGACCCCCTTTAATTTTTAACTTCATTATTTTTTCTTGTAACGGCAATGGAGATACAAAATCTGTGATAAATTTCAACTGTCTAACTATTATAGTTCATGAGATACATCTCGCTGACAGACAGACCGGAGGACGCTACTGCCCAACATCCTAAAATAACCATAATCAGGGAAGGACAAGGGCCTCCTCTCTGTAAGTGCACTGTACATTGCGGGTGGATGTCACGTCATCAAATTTTTGATTTTGGGACGTCATGTCGGTTAAAAAAACTCTTTTAGTATTTTTTTCGCCATATCTTGAGTGGCCTTGACATCAAAACCTTGAGAGGACTTACCTTCTTATAACAAGTAGGTAACCTATTGTGGGCGAAACACAATGAAACTATGATGTTCAAGAATATTCTCTAACTATGACTAAGATTTTTTGAGCCAAACTCAAATCATTAATTTCAATTGAATCATTTTCACTTTTTAATTATCATCTAGCGTCAACTTTCTGACTGAAAGTTAGATGACTAATTCAAAACGTAGATATCTATGGAGAAGAACTCGCAGGAAAAATTAAACCATTTACAGGCACTTTTGAATTGTCAAAGAGTCGGTCAGAAAGTTGAAGCTAGTTGTCCGTTCCAAAACGTAGATCTCTATGGAGAAGAACGGGCAAGAAATTCCATGGACACTCTATACATACTTATTAAAAATTAAATTCAGTGAAAGACAACAAACAACCTAAACTGCTGTGTCTCTAGAAGCATGAAATTTGGTTTTTTGAAAAAAAAAACTTAATTATATAGGGGATGAAAATTTGTATAGAGGTTCGATATTTTTGCTGATGGGAATCTCATTGGGCACACGGGGTTGCAGAGTATGAATAACCGCCTCTGGGGTCTACCTGTTTAGATTCCCGGTAAGGGCTAAATTTTCTGCTCGGTTTGGTTGTAGGCTTGGTGGTAGGGCTTGTTCTAAGTCCGCCTGGCTAGCTACCACCATCTTATCTAAGTCTGTCGCCATAACAACAATGTTAACAGCATTGTTGTGTTTCGGCAGTTAGAGGTAAGATAGTTAGTTCCTCTGTGGTTGAGGATTCCGGGTGAAGCTCGCTTCCACCTTCGGCCTGATCATCACTTACCTTCAAGTAAGATGCAGGCCAAGAGCTTAACCGTTGAGGTTAAAAAAATATGTGTATGGATGGGTTGTACCTATTTAAGACTATTTGCAACAAATATGGAATGCTGTATATAAACTACTATACTCGGAACAATTCTTGGCACCATAAAGTCATATCACTTGGCACTAGTCCGGATGACAGAAGAATGATGTCACTATATTCAAAGAATGTAGGAGTTCATTCAAGTTTAATTCATTCAAAATTCCTAAAGGAGCCGTCTTGGGTGTCAAACCGGGGGGGATGTAAAGTTCAGTATAGGACAACATAACTTGAATGAACTATAATTTTTTTATGAGAT
Organism: Xanthia togata; assembly: GCA_963853775.1. NCBI lineage: Eukaryota > Metazoa > Arthropoda > Insecta > Lepidoptera > Noctuidae > Xanthia > Xanthia togata. The sequence continues at coordinate 2,009,037 of OY970817.1, read as the reverse complement.
ATAACTCTGAGCCACTCCTGCAAAATATTCTCAAAAGGGGGCAATATTCCCTCGTACGAAGATGGAACGGGCAATATGCTTGCCCCAGGTTGCTTGTCGAATTCAGACTACATATTTCCAGGGCCTCAAGTCTCCTATTACGATAGTGTCAGAATGGTCTATCATTGATTTCATAATTGTTGATTTTGACAAGTTTGGTAATCTACTAACATATTGGCGTCGTTATGACTTTCCAATGATCAGCCACTGACACTCCATTGAAAGAAATGGCATCTATTGGTAATCTCGTACATAATGAAAAAAGAATGACTGACTTAGGCGGTAATCTGCAAAATTTTTGACAGTTCCTTTGATCAGTGACCTACCATGAGAACGTCATTGTGCAGTCATTTCTTTTAATTCATTTTGAATATCGTGTTTGTGGAATACAATGATCAACCAATGATCGACCATTATGAATTTAGCAGATTACGAATTTTTTGCAAAATGACAATGGGATCGTGTTGGAATGACGAATTTATAAAAATAGCAGACTTGGGCCCCTGGTTTCCCGACGATATTTTTTCCTCGTTGATGAGCATGAGCAATTGAACCCAAGACGGGTTCACTTCTCAGGTTGGGCAAAGTGTTATATTGGGTTTTTCTATCAGGATTTGAGGAATACAGGCGTAATAATACGTTTGTACAAAAGTATGCAAGAATAGCTTATATACGTTTGGTATATTTTTGTCTTTAGATTTTTTAGAATGAATATAACTTTTTTTTTAATTTGAACGATTAGCCAACGCAGCAAATAACAAAATAAATAAATTGTAATGTTGATTTTAACTTGGATTTTATTTTAATTTTAATTGTGAATGTATTTGCCGTTTCTATTCTACCTATGTTACTCGAGTTAATTGATTTGATTTTGAAAGACTTTCGACAAGACTTTAACAAACATACCCAAAAGGATAACATGCCGAGTGCAGTGCTCTTACAAGTTTTCGAAAGTGATTTTTATTGTAATTTAAAAGGCTCTCCGCGAGTGAAGTTTTTATGGATGCTATATATAATAAAGGACTTTTATTTTTAAAACAGCATTATAGCTTTCATTTTCACGTGAAAGTTGTTTTTTGTTAAAGTATCTGCATGCTATAGATCCATGTTACGGGAATATCAGGGAGAGTTAACACTTTCCGGGACACTGAACGAGACACAATAAAAGTTTTATTGTTATCACGTTTATAGGCGTTTAGTGTCCCGCAAAGTGTTAAAAATAGCCTCAACTCCACCCCGATACTTAAATATACGTGAGTCGAACTCTGGACCAGAGAGCAGTGATGGCCCAGTTACCTACGACTAGTGAACCCAAGCAAGCACTCTACTTTGCATAAATAATTTCATCACCACAGCTCTCAAAACGGTGAAGGAAAACATCGTGAGGAAACCGGCATGTCCTAGAACCAAAAACTCGAAGACATGTGACATCTACCAACCCGCACTGGGCACGCGTGGTGGAATTACAGCCCACTCACTCTCGAAGGGAGCAGGCCTGTGGCCCAGTAGTGGGTATTTAGGGGTATGAGGAACAGGGTGTAAAGTTCACTCATCCACCATAAAAAAGGGAGGATCCTCCATCCAGACGGGTGTTGTGTCTGGCGGGCCGACTGCCCGACTGTTGATGTCGGATATAGTCTTATATATGTCGTTCACGCGGTAAACTTAATTGCGCGATGCAGGATTTGTGTGACGTCATGTCTTTGATGCGTAGTTAGTATGTGGCGGTGTAACCGCTACAGGTACATTATAGGCAGATTATGTACTCTGGACAGACAGCCTCGCTACCCTGGATACTGGATAATATTCACCACGACTGAGAACGGCATGAGCATCACCGATTCTCATAAGTTTTGTGCCGGAACGCCAAAAGTGTGGGAACATCAATCATCTGCCCTGCCTTTTCCCAAAGATGTTGGGGTCGGCTTCCAGTCTAACTGGATGCAGCTGAATACCAGTATTTTACATGGAGCTACTGCCATCTGACCTCCAAATGAACTGAAATTGTTTATTCTGTAAATTGGATATTGCAATCACTTTTACACGTCATTTTAAAAATTTGCTAGATGAGTTCGGCGGTTCCTATCTGACTACTTTGAGAAGAAAGGCCGAAACAAACTAAGATGTCACAGTCTCTTTTAAAATCCAGACATAATCTTGGTCAGGCCATATGAGGACCATGTAGATTATTGTCTGAAATGGTCTTGAGGAAAGAACCACACAGATTTGAGTGGACCTGTCCTGTCAGTGCAAGCATTTGTCAGTAATCGTGGAGCTCAACTCAGAACTTAAGGAGCTCAACTCGACAAACAATACCAATGAAAGGAAATTTGGGTAGGCCGCATAAACTACTCAAACTGCCACACCATCATTAAAACTAACTGACTAAGAAAAAACTCATGAAAGAGACAAAAAAAAAACATCCACGTAGGCCTCACATTCGCAATAATTAATTAAATAACACAATTACTGGGAAACACGAACTTTTTAGGCTGATTATGTTATAACTTATATTTACAACTTAGGGTATACCCTACCCTACCCTACCCTATATGTAAGGTATACCTTACATATAGGTCAAAGAGGTTACAATTCTAGTCATACCTCATTTCCAAGGCGTTAACATAACAGCTTAGAATACAGGCGTCATCTAAACAGGTCGTCATTTGTCCTAGGCTGTCTAAATAAGTGCTGCGTAGGCGCAAGTTGAGGCGAAAGTTACTGTTGGGGATTACGATTGTAGTACACTTTTAGAAAGATCTAAAATATAGTATCGCTCGAGAAATTCTTTTAGAGAATCTTTTTTCCCTAGAAGGTGTAACTGAAATAACTGAAAACAGGAAAAGGGATCATTGTACTCATAATTATGAACTACGTTTACTATTTAAAAAAAAATCTGTTCGACTGTTCCCTACTTTTTGTTAATATATGCGCGTAAAAATGTATGTTTTTTTTTTTCAAGCTTTCTGAGAAACTTTTGTCCGGGGAAGTTCTACAAACAGCCTTGCCTTCTTTTATTTCTGTATTCTGTATTGCTATGTTCCGTCAAATTACAGGCCCACAGCGCTTTTTATCTTTCTCAAAAGGTCGTAAAGCATTGGCAAGTGGTAATCTATTTTAATTGTGGTTGGTACGCAAACCGACCCATCTTATCCACAGTCCTTAAAAACCTGACAAAGGATAACCATTTCTATCAATAACAGCGTATTTCGAGCTTGCAGATAAGCCTCTAATTACTGGCGCCATCTTGCCCAATATTATTACCTCATCAATCTTATATCTGACCTACGCATATTTTAAATATCATCGCAATCACATGTTTCTGAAATACCAGATCACTCAAGAATTTATGATTACCAAATGATCATCTATGTTATATAACTAGTAACCTAAGCTTGATTGATCACTTCGAATATTAATTTACAAACTGTGAGGAAAAATTGTTGCGAAATTATTTAATTAAAAACATGTTTTTAACAAATACGCCTCGGAAAACACGTGAAGTCCCGGCTGTCATTCATAGATGTTTGACAGTCGTAGATGCCCGAAAGTCTGACAACAAGGAGTATAATTTTACGTACCGTAGGTGACTGGTTTGTGGAGGTCATAAAGACAGACGCTCCATGTAAAATTCTGGTGTTCAGCTGCATCTGGTTTGACTGGAAGCCGTTCCCAATATAGTTGGTAAAAGACTAACCATGTTTAAAACCTGCCATTTTTAATATTGGTAAAGATATCATCAACGGTGGCAGTGGGCAGGGCATATTGCTCGCAGAACAGATGGCTGATGGGGCCGAAAGTCTACACCGAAGACATCCCGGTTGATGGCTTGTACAAGATTAGAAGAAGTAGCTCAAAAACAGTCAAGGCTGTGTTGACGGAGTTACGGCCGGAAGCTGTTGGATTCCTTTATACCCGACGGCAAAACGCAAAGCAACCGACATAGCCTGAATAATTGCCAAAATTAAGTGGCCGTGGGCAAGGCACATTGCTCGCAGAACAGATGGCCTATGGCGCCGAAAGGTTCTGGAGTGGCGACCGCGTACCGAAAGACGTAGCGTTGGAAGGTCTCCCACAAGGTGGACCGATGACCTGGTGAAGGCCGCAGGAATCCGCTGGACGCGGGAAGCACAGAACCGGTCGAAGTGGCGGGGCTTGGGGGAGGCCTATGTCCAGCTGTGGACGTCTCGGCTGAAACGATGATGATCATGAAATATATAATTTAGTTACACCTGACATAGCTTCGCTTTCTCTTGCAGTGTATCACAATCCTTATCGCGTAGGTAGAGACAAGTACTTATTCCATATAATGGCGGCACACACAAGATTCACGGCTTGATATTATGTAAATTCACATTCGGTTACTTCGCTAAATATAAAGGTAAATAATTTCCACTTTTTTTCACCGATTGCGAAAGAAAAAGGATGTGCAATGATTTTGAAATATTCTTGTGTTTAAGTTATAGGTAGGTACTCAATGTTACTAAGGTGTAAATGGCCTATGACCTCAATAAATAGGTCTCAAATATTTCTAGTAGGCTCTTGGCTAAATAATAACATCTACACGCGTCGATTGAAGGTTAATCTACATTTGCCGCGGTCGGTTCATGGATGGGAGACCATACATTACATACCGAGACCTCTCCGTGCCTCGGAAAGCACGTTAAGCCGTTGGTCCCGGCTGTCATTCGTAGATTTTTGACAGTCGTTACGGGTCGCCAGAAACCCGAAAGTCTGACAACCAGTCCTATCATGTTACCTAGTAAACTGGGTTGTGGAGGTCGGATAGGCAGTCGCTACATGTAAAATACTGGAAGCTGCATTCGGTTAGATTGGAAGCTGACCCCAACATAGTTGGAAAAAGGCTCAGTAGATGTTGCTAACAGTTGAAGGCATAACATGTCAATAAACAAAGTATTGACGGGTCGCTATGCACGTAGCATTACAATATCGTAATTTCCGTCTAGTTTGCATCTTCGCCTACTCAAGTTATTCAAGATTTGGTTGAGTCATGAGCCATTTGAAATCAGCAGTATTTTTTATTAAGTTCAGGGTCAAAAATTAGTCAAAATCAAGATGTTGTGAAGATTAGTTTCCAGGTATCTTTAGTTACTGAGCCCCTAAACTTAGTGTGAAGTGCTGTCCACTGTCAGACTGGAGTTTCTTGCCCATTCTTCTCCATGCGAAAATCTTTTGGAAGGGGCGACTAGAATCAATTGTTTTTTTTTTGTACATTTTGTCGTTCAAAAGTGCCTTACAAGGGCCTAATTGAAATAAATGATTCGACTTTGACTTTCACATAACCAGTGTAATTTTTTAGAGGCATGAGGAACTGGGTGTAAAGTTCACTCATCCACCATAGAAAAGGGAGGATCCTCCAACCAGACGGGTGTTGTGTCTGGCGGGCCGACTGCCCAACTGTTGATTTCGGATAGTCTTATATATGTCGTTCGCGCGGTAAACTCTAATTGCGCGATGCAGGATTTGTGTGACATCATGTCTTTGAGGCGTAGTTCGTATGTGGCGTTGTAACCGCTACAAATTAAAGGACTAAATTCAGCATAGCATGTTGCTTAAGTGCTCTTCAAACAGGAAATCATAGTGCCAAAAAATTCATATGACATCCACCAAACCGCACAGAGGGAGGCCTGAGTCCTAGCAGTGTGGGAACATGAAATCCCCTATTCTGAACCAAACTAATTAGGTATCTAACTTAATGTTCTTATCACCACACTTATGTAACATTTTTTTCACTTAACCGGAAACGGACACCACCAGGAAAACGGAACTACCTTCCTGCTCCACCTCAAAGTTCTAACAAGCTCAATTATACCTATTTACCACTTATTTATTTTGAATCGCACCTCATTCCAAGGTTTTTCTTCATTAGTATAGAATCTGGTTAAAATAAATATTGGTTTATCATTGCTCGGCCTCTACCTACCCAGTGTTTGTTAAGCGTCATGTTGGTTTAAGAATGTTTGGAGAAGAATTAGCGAGGTTAAGCTTGGGGATCCCGAGGTTTGGATTTTGATGGGTGGGTGGCTACTTGTACCTACTCACAGAAACTTAGCCTTGTAATAAAAATCCTGTCCGATCCGAAAAGGGCACATAGGTAGAAATAAAATTACCAAAAACATTTTTTTTAATTATTTTTATTGAAAAAAAAAATTGCTATTTAAAATTCTCATTTTTACATAACATCACGCCTTGTTTCCCCGAACGGTTGGGCAGGGGTGTACCTGTAGTAGGTACACCCACATTTCGCCAGTTATGTTTTAAGTCCCATGTAATAGGGGGCGAGCCTATTGCCATCAACCGGGCACAAATCCAGACTCCGGGCTACTACTGAGAAATTCCAGATAGAAAAACCCAAAAACACTTTGCCCGACCCGGGAATCGAACCCAGGACCTCATGCTCAGCAGTAGCGCTTGCAACCACTAGACCAACGAGGCAGTCATCATTTCATTCATTCAGTTCTCATTTTTAGTACCCTAAATTACCCCAAATCCATTAAAAATTTGAAAATTTTCAACAGGAGTCATAAGTTATGACTATGTAGACACCCACTAAATGACGGCTGCCCACTCCCCATGTACCTAATAACCCGGTAAACATCCATATTGAAAAAAAAAAACTTTTTCACAAAAAATAAAACCGACTTCCAAAAAAAAACACTACAAAGTGAAAAATAACTGATTTCGGAAGTCGGTGTCTTGAGTTTTTTATTTTAGTTTTTTTTTGCCACCGACTTCCGAAATCAGTTATTTTTCACTTTGTAGTGTTTTTTTTTGGAAGTCGGTTTTATTTTTTGTGAAAAAGTTTTTATTTTTCACTTTTTAGTTGTGGTACCTACCCAAAACCCCCACAAAAATTTGAATACCAAGTAAATTACAGTGACAGGAACTATTAGAATATCATCCACATATGCTAGGTGGGAAAAATATGTATTATTGAAGCTAACTCAAAAACCCTTCATTAGATCTTGACCAAATTTATATGGGACCACTTCTGAAGTATGCCCTACCAAACAAAAACAGAATCATCAAAATCAATTTATAATTGGTGGAGTAATCGCGTAACAAACATACAAAAAAAAAAAAAAAAAAAAACATACCGTCGAATTGAGAACCTCCTTCTTTTTTTGAAGTCGGTTAAAAAGTGGCGAATATTTTTTTCTTTTTTCCTGAAAATTACCACATAAATAGACTCTCAGTACGATACTTAACAACACCCTCACGGATCGGACAGGGATTTTTTACATGTTATATAACACAGAATTTTAAAAATACTTCGGTTTTGTAGTCCTTTAATATCTAGGTCATTATCGTTCCCTACGAGATGCAGCTGAAGACCCGTATTTTACTTGAAGCGACTGCCTATCTGACCTCGAAAGCCCTGTTACTAGGCACCCGATACCCCTTGACAAGTCTGGTTGTCAGACATTCGGGCTTCTGACGACCCGTAACGACTGTCAAAGATCCACGAATGACAGCCGGGACCAACGGCTTAATGTGCTTTCCGAGGAGCCACGAGCACCTTTGTGACTCTAATTCAAAGACACTCAAATACATACATAAACTAACGACTCCTTCCCATGGGGGTAAGCAGAAGCTACAGAACGCCACCTGCTACGATCCTTACAAACTCTTTTGCCTCGTTTACGTTCATACATCTGGTCATACACGCACGCCGGTTGCGAGTACTACGCACCTGTCCTATTAGCTTATTTTCAAATAGGTCTGCGGTCATCTTTTTATATAAATTTTGCGGTAAGCCAGTACAGACTAATCCGAATTCTGTAGAAAAACACCTGATTTACAAACAAAACCTATTGATTTTCATTATGTTATAATTTCAAGGTTGAATAACTAATCAGATCCGATTATACTATCGAAAACATGAAACTGAACCTTATTTGTATGACCGCAAGGTTTATAATTGAATAGCAGTTGTGTGTTAAAGAAAAATAGGTAATTTACAACTTAATGTGGTGCCAATTAAGATGTATTTTTGAATGATAAGTAGTGCTGCTATTTTCAAAGGTTTAGTATAAAGAGAATGACATTTAGAAGAAAAATCAATGCTTTTGAGAAGTATTAGAATAAAAAACGATTCGTCTGTGTTCACACATTATAATATTTGTTGTTCACCTGTCATAAACCAACTATAAAATATGTAATAAAATCTTCCATTTAAATTACTGCAATAGCTCTTGTATTATGAGGCGTATGCATACACGGAATTCACGTTAATTCTATTTTATTTTTCTATATTAGCCAATCAACGCATTTTCCTTTTTCCGTTCGCATTTTAATCTCAGTCTCAAATACTGGTAATTTACCAATTTTTGAAGTGAAAACTTCTTAATCGGCGTTGTGCACTTTTCTGTTATGGGTAAAAAATGTTAAACTCGCGTCAGGACACGTGACCTGATCGAAAACTCGTAAGACGGAGAGGGAGAGTAGAATGATAATAAAGCAATATCAAAAATGCACAACGTTAATATTCAAATTTTCACTTCTGCCGGCACTCCCGGAGTGCAACCTGTTTTTTTTTTAAATAATTGTCGCTGGGCTGAGTCTGTGACTAGATTTAAAACATTTTTAAATTTTGGAATTTATCAGCCTTCTGTCAAAATATCTGACAGTATTTTTTTTAAACACAGGCCGCTTCTTCTTGATTCAGAAACAATGGATCGTGAACGATTTACGGCTAGGTTTATACAGTTAGAATGTTATTAAGTTACACGTGTTTTCTTTAGTACTACTTTGTCACGAGAGGCAGAAGTCCTAAAGAAAAAAACATGTCAATCGTGTAAAATCGAGCAACTCTGTAGGCACCTTGAGACGGTCATAATTATGTTAGTTAATATTAGTCTGAACTTTTATCCCAAACTGTGTCATAATCACAGTTTCAACAGTTGCCATAACACTCATAACATCACGCCTGTATTCCCCGAAGGGTCTCTGGATCTACACCCACATTTCGTCACTTATGTTTAAGAGCGGCCAACCCGTCATACTTTTCATACAAACGCTCGTACGTGATTATGGCGTTGTAAAACAAATTTAAAATATGTATCTTGTGCACTATACCTAGGTTTTTTTTAAAGCAAAAATAGAAAATTTGAGAAACAAATTCAGTATAAGCCTCCGAAAATGTGCTTTTTTGCACAAATTTTACCTGAACTTTGGCCGGTCATAATTAACTCATAAATTGTAAAACTATAAAAAACATCTTCATAGAAACTTTGCACATGTAATGGAGATCCTAATTGACAAACATTTATTTCAGAAACTTGTAAGGCTCACTCAAAAACACGTATTTCCTAAAACAATTTTTTACACACTATTTTTCGTACAATGTTATCGCGTTCTCACTTGCTTGTTAGCAGTTTAGTCACATGTCTTCGAATTTTTGGTTCTAGGACATGCCGGTTTCCTCACGATGTTTTCCTTCACCGTCTATCTTTAAGGTATATGATAATAATATCGATTGTCAAAATATCGAATAAAAAACTCTTCTGGCTATTGTCGGCACACAAAGTTCAAGTTTAAGTCTGGGCCATGAACTTTTGATAGCCGATTGTACCATGACTTATCTTGTTTGACTTATCAAAATGGTAATATTGTTTAAAAGGTCGCTTTTAGCGCACGTTGCGCGGACGTAAAAATAACGCGGCGGAATCGTGCACTGGATTTTCAACTCTCGCTGTTCAGCCGAGCATTGAGAATCCAAAAGAGTGCAATGGAGCGCGTCGAAAAAACACACTGTTGGATTTTCAACTCTTGGCGCTAAGCAGAGCGTTGAAAATCCAGTGTGCGAAAAAATCGCCAACCTGGGCTTACTCTTAGGATTTAAGAGGGCATGTAATTAATCGAATCTCAAATAATTCCCGTTTTGCGCTCCTAAAATATTATTGAACACTCTAATATAATGATTGCCTGATAGTTTACGTTGTCTCTGTATATTCCGAGATCGAGAGATTTTTTAGACATATTAATAAGCAGTACCAGCAGTGCTGGTGAGCAATGGGTAGCTCGCCGTCCGGTAAGGACCAAGCCCGGGTCGACGGCGCGTTGTGTTCCACGCGCGCCTCAAAGAGATGTCAGCGAATGAAGGGGTCCGATGAGACCATTGCCTGCCGGGGTTGCGAGAAAGTCCGAAAGGGATACCGTGGCCCCTTGGCATTGCACAGGCAACAGAAGGAACATGGGTGGGTCTTAGTCAGTAAGAGTCTGACACGCCCTCCCGCTCCACCCAGAGCGGGAGGAGTCATTTGATGATTTCCCACCCAAAAAAAAAGCAGTGCTATTCTGTAACCATCTCATCGTGAAAACTTAGGTGAAGTGAGCTCGGAGTGAGCTGTCAGTCCCTAGCAGCAGGTGGAATGACAGCTCACTTCACCTAAGTTTTCACGGTGAGATGGTTACAGAATAGACCGGCTGGTTCACCGAGCTCTGGTCGGATGAAAATAGATAAACATATCATCCAGGTATACCAACGTTGTATCATATTTCCGAGGCTGTGAAATAAGAGAAAAATAATTTTCCCAGACATGAGACCTAGCTAGATCGAATTTTCGCCCCCGTAAACCTTCATATTGCAGCTTTCATCAAAATCGTTAGAGCCGTTTTTGAGAACGTGATTGCAAATATGTATAGATATACAAATATTGATCATTTAATCGTATAGAATGGTCAGTATCATTTTATGACATGTTTTTGCGGAGATTCGTTAACCTATAATTAACGAGAATGCACCGGCAAAAAATAGCACATTGATTTTCCTTATTCTTACGTACACATTAAAAAGACATAGACGGTCTGTCTGTCGCTGCCGCGTTTATAACAACTCGAGAAAAACTAATCTCACCTACGTGTTTTTTTTTAATCTTAAAAGCTTTAAAATGGAAATTGCAACAATAATTATTAATATTCTTCCAGGGGATCACCTTTAATAAGGGACTCGGAAATCTAAAAAAAGAAAAACTACTGTTTTCTAGAATCGTTTTTCAAGTCAAAACTGATGCATTTTAGGTCACAGTAAAAACCGTTTAATATTCTCGAGTTCAAACCCAAGGCACGCCTCTCTGACTTTTCGGATTCATGTGCGTTTTGAATAATTATCACTTGCTTCAACAACGGTGAAGGAAAACATCGCGAGGAAACCGGCATGCCTGAGAGATATTTCTCGACGGCATGTGAACCCAATTCAGAGGCTCATGGGTGGCATAGAAACTCTGACATCACCAGGTTACTCACTAACCACACGAAAAATAAAAAGGAAGAAGAAAATTATAATAGTCAACGCAGGCGAAGCTAAAACAAATAATATTAACACCGCTAAATTTTGAACTTCAAATCGATGACCAACAAAAAATCTGTCAGAGTCTAAAGAGCAAGAGATTGGGTCAGACGGGTATTTCCGTATTTTAAAACGAGACGTGTATTAACTGTTAAACAAGTGGGTTTCAGACGCACAGGTAATAAAATGTACTATTTATATGCAAATTTTGTGGCTAGAATACTTGTTGAACTGGGATTTCTAAGCGCCCGAACACACCACATCGCAGCGACAAAATTTGGGCAAGCCTTACATGTGAATAGTATCCCTGCAGCTTCTTGCGATTGCCTTGTGGTAACTGCAAAATTTCTGGTTGCGGAGTCGTTAGTAGTTATGTGATGTGGTTACGTTCACAGATCGTTGTGTCTCTGATGTGGCCGGCTGCTAGTGCGCGGTCTCGCTATTGGTCACGTCACTGTGACGTGGCGTTTATGTGTTCGGTATCTCCCACACGGTTGATTTTGACAGCCAAATGTGGTCCTAGTGAATAAATATTCATTTTCATACAAATTTTCGCCCGTCTACGTGTTGTTGTTCTGACGTGGTTGTGGTACGTGTGATCGGTACCTTAAGCTGTGTCATCTGTTATTTTTATTTGGGTAGGTGACGAACTGGTTCTGATTTTATGCGGTAACCTTCATTTATTACAAGTAGCTGGATTATTTATTGTATCAATGATGAACATACTAAGCTTATCGATATATTAGCGACTATTGGAAATGGGTGGTCAAATTTAAGGGTGGGGTACAAATTAAACTATACATTTTTTTTCTTGGGACCTTATTATGATATATAATGTATGTATAGACTTCAACGGATATTATTAGGTTATACTCTTGAAATCAACGGGAGTAGCTAGTGGCTAAGTAATAACAACAGGTAACTTTGCTTGCCGGGGTTGGTCCGTCGATGGGTGCCCATCTTTACATACCGTCATCATAGCCGTTGGTCCCGGCTGTCATTCGTGGGTCTTTGACGGTCATTACGTGTCGTCAGAATCCCGAAAGTCTGACAACCAGTGTTATCAAGGGTATAGTATTACGCAGTTACTGGGTTATGGATGTCAGATAGGCAGTCGCTCCACTTAAAATACTGGTAGCTGACCCCAACATTTTTGGGAAAAGGCTAGTCAGATTGATTTCCTTGACATCAATGTGCCAATAGGGATTTCTATTGCAGAATGCAATTTTTATTGGAATTTTTGCCCTCTGCAATCGAAGCAGTATAACGTTTTAAATGTTACGTACCTGAGCGACCGACCTCTGCTCGAGTGAAAATAGAGAAAACGAATTTTCCCAGATATGAGACCTAGCTAGATTGATTTTTCGCCCCCGTAAACCCCTATATTTCAACTTTCATCGAAGTCGTAAGAGCCGTTTTCGATATTGCTCATTTAATCGTATGGGATGTAGAATAGCAAAATAACTGTTTTTTTTATCTTTTAAATCATTTTTTTTGTCGTATTATGTTCACATTCTACTACAGAAAAATTCTAACGGTACCCAATAAAATTTATATAAAACGTTAACCTCTTAAACTAGTCAACACAATCGTAAAATTTTGATCATAAATTTTCATTTCAGCAAATTCCAATTATTTATCATGTTTTCTAATAGCCCCCTTTCTTTGTTACAGAACCATGAAGCCACTATTTCCAATAGTGGTTGCCATACTGGTAACAGCGGCCAACGCTCACCCCGAAAACATCGAAGATGTAAAAGAACTGGCCCAAAGCAATGAGCCAATCCTAGAAGCAGAAGCCAGCGAACCACAGGCAAGAGCAGAACGTTGTACAGCATGCGCCAGCACACATAACCTTAAATCACCCAAAGAATTCTTAGCAGCACTTAAGACCCTACCAAACGGTGAAGTACATACACAGCAATCCTTCGAAGGATGCTCCTCAGAAAAAGGATGTGCAGGACTCAAAGTAAAAGACGGTAAAGTTCTAGAAAAATTCGGAAATCTACAAGCTTTCCAAGCAGCAGCTAACGCTGATACTGGTAACGAATTCCAGTTCCAAGCAGCTGGGAACGGCGTCTTTGAAGGTGGTGCATCCAATGGCGGTCCTTTCTGGTGGATGGACCAGAATTCTCCTTTCAAAGCTAGTGCAGCCGGAAACGGTGGTTCCTTTGAGAAGTTCAGCAAATCTTCGTCTAGTTTTACCAGCTCAAGCAACGGTGGTGCTGGAGGTGGTGCTGGAGGAGTAGATTTAGGTGCCAATCCTTTCTTGAATGGTGATTTCTCTAAGCTTGCTGGTGGTGCAGGATTTAATGGAGCCGGCGCTGCAGGATTTAATGGAGCTGGTGGTAATTTTGCAAGCCAATCCTTCGAATCTTCTTCAACAAAGGAGATAGATATTTCGAACAATCCTTTCTTAAACGGTGGTGTGTCTGGCAGTGGTGCTGGATTCAATGGACAAAGCGCTTTTGGTAGTGGATCTCAAACTGCTTTTGGTTCCAACTCTCAAAGTGGTCAGAGTAATTTTGGAGCTCAAGGCGGTCAAAACGCTTTCGGAGCTCAGGGCAATCAAAACGCTTTCGGCAGTGCCCAAGGCACGCAAGGATCCGGCTTCAACGCGTTCAACTCCAACAACAAATTCAACTCAGGTTCCGGTTACATTGGTTCGTCTCCCGCACCCTTCGCCCCAGCAACCGGTGCCAACGTCAACCGTATTCAGAATACCCAGAAGAACGGATACGATTACCAACAGCAGCAGACACAACAGAACATAGATGAGGCCTTCCAGAGCACTGGAAACGTTAACGCTCATGATAATTCTGGTGGAGATCTGCAGCAGACCTGTGCTGGACAAGGATACGTCTGTGTTCACAAGTCACAGTGCAATAACGGAGTCGTGAATACTAATGGAGGTGGTCTTCTGCAGGCTAATACTCAGGTGAGTCTTTTATAGTTTCTTTATCATTTTTGTGTCTAATCGCTGTCATAATTATCCAACTACGCGATATCAAAATCAGGGCATCTTTGTATATACTCTCAAAGTATCGTAATGACTAGTGTTCGGTGCCTATTTTAAACAAACCGAATCGTTTTGCTTACCAATGGTAACATGTTCTATTGGCAAACTGGGCATAAAAATAGATTCGTAAGCTAATCTTACCAGTGTTAGCTACTTACATATGGGAGGGTCTACTATGCAAAGCTATGTATGAGGTCTTTGCTTCATTATTGGTAAAGATAAAAGAGTCTTAATTTAACGAATAATGGTCCGTGAGTTATAGGAATCGGCCATAGATGGTTTTTAATACATGAGGTGCCTATCGACTCCCCTCGATCACACAATAGTTATAGATTTGGTTTTTGCTTAACCACCTTTAGGTCGAATGTCACATAGAATGCTAGAAAATGTATGTGGGTCAATGACCGCTGTTGCTTCGCTAAACAGGGACTCGGATATTTTCATTCCCCAACCCCTTATCTCCGAAAAAACTAAGCCATTTTTTTTTTTTTTTTTATATAAGGAAAGGTTCTTTACATATACATTACAGGAAAACCTATAAATAGGCTATGGTCTCAAAATAACATGGTAAAAGTCTCAATACGAGGGCGGAACTGAAAATTTCGGGAATCAAGGAAGTGACACAACATTACTATTTAAAAATGTATTTATTGCTTTTCGAAGTATTCTCCGCGAAATTTGACACATTTTTCCATACGATGGAACCAATCATTAAAGCAACCATTCCATTCGGAAGTTGGGGTCTCCAAAATGGCCGTTTTGTAGGCGTCCACAGCTTCTTCAGGTGATGTATTGTGCGTACAAAACTTACATTTACAGTTGGAATGTATGAACATGTTTTTCAACTACAATGTTTAATTAGTTCTTGGGATAAATTCATCCCAACTACGGAACTCTTCATTGTGCGTTGGCCGGCTTTTTTATGACTAGATTAGATTTATTTATTAGATTGGACTTAAGAAGTCATTGATTTATAATTCCTATTAGCTTCTTGTTTTACGTAATGCTTACGTAGGTGTTACTTGCGTGACCGGAAACTGGATGTTTTAAATGAGAGGTGATTGATAAGACCCGTTGATTAAAAAATTGTGAACCTGTTTTTTATGCAAGATGTTATTTTTTGTAACACAAATGTGGACCGTAGTTTTTTAAGAACAGTGTAATGATAGGTGTAATTAAGAGCAATCTATATAACCGTAAAAGACAATAAATAGACAGGTTTTTTTTTTACTGAAAATTAGCGCGTGATGAAAACGTAACGTACCTACAGATAGTGCAATCCACGACGACGCGCCCCACTCCGCGATTACTGTACTGTAAGCTGTACTTTAGTACGGAGCGGAGCGGAGTGGGGCGCGTCTCAGTGGATTGCACTAACTATACATTCGCTCGATTTTTGAATGGAAAATACAATTATCCTTAAGCATTTTAATGTTTTTTTTGTTGATTGTTATAATAATAAGATCTTTTAACTGAGTAAATATAAACAGTGGTGTCTGCCGAGACTTAAGTGTTGTAGGTCCAAGGTTCGAACCCTGAGAGGCGCTTTGTGGTATTTATTTCACCACCACTGCTCTCAAAACGGTGAAGAGAAACATCGTGAGGAAACCGACATGTCCTAGAACCAAAAATTCGCAGACATGTGATATCTGCAAACGCACTGGGCCCGCGTGGTGGATTCAATCGCAGCAGTGCATGGAAACATTATAGCTTATTATACAATGTTTGAGTATTTTCAATTAGAAAATCGTCCGAATTTACGTTAAGTTTACTCAAACCACTGCAATAGAAATGCATTTTAAAATTAATTAATCCAAAAACACGGAAATGCCAAAAATGACCGCGACAAACACAGCTTAACCTCACAGTTTAAGTAACGCCCACCTCTATACTATGCGCAAACGCAATCTGCGCAAATAATTAATCAATACCTGTCAAGTATGAAGGAATCATTAAGAATTTCAAATAGATTTATTAAAAAAGGTTTTGTGCTTTGACCTTAAGGAGATACAGTGACTTAAGGTCAAGTCTCTAATATTTTTACTTAAGTGTCACAATATGTACAAAGTTTGTTCTAATGCGTAGAATCATTATATAACATAACATCACGCCTTTATTCCTCAAAGGGAAGTCAGAGGTGTAGGTATACAGTGTGGAGACGATAACACAACAAAAACTGAAAAAACTGGCAATACTAATGCATAGGAGTATTTTGAAGCTATAGTTTGACCGAAACCGCAATGCCGCGTCTTAGGAATGCGTGGCGAGGCGAGTGGCAGCGTTGACGACTGAGCGGCCTACACTGCCCCCCGACTTGCCGCGTACATACCTAAGGCGTGAACAGCGGTACCGGTCAAACTATATCGAATAAATTCTAACACAGAAACAAAAATTGTGATTGTTTCAAACAAACTAAATAGTAGTGTTGGGCGACTATAGGTGTTGCCAATCTTTGACTAACTTTAGTGACTAAGCTATTGAATATATTTGATTGATTTTTTATATTATGCAGAATAGGAACGTCATAAGATAAACGAAATTTAATTTACTGCCGTCTCCTTGTATTGTACACCAACATTTCGCCAGTTATATTTAAGTCCTATGTAATAAGGGTACAAATACAGACTCCGAGCTGCTACTGAACTATTTCTGATGAAAAACCTAATAACACTTTCTTCGACTCAGGAATCGAATCAAAAACCCCAGTTTTTTTTAGGTCACTTGAAATTTGAACTCAAATCTATATTGAGATTAAGATAATACGCGCTACATATTTCCACGGAGCTCCGTAGTGATAGCCTATAAGTGTGGCAGTCGGAGTATCAAGTCACAGGTCTCGAGTTCGAACCCAAGGCACGCACCTCTGACTTTACGGATTCATGTGCGTATTGTATAATCGTGAGGAAACCGGCATGCCTGAGAGATATTTCTCGACGGCATGTGAAGCCAAGTCAGAGGCCCAGCGTCAAAATGGTCTATCATTGATTTCATAATTGTTGATTTTGACAAGTTTGGTAATCTACTAACATAATGGCGTCATTATGACTTTCCAATAGTCAGCCACTGACACTCCATTGAAAGAAATGGCATCTATTGGTAATCTCGTTCAAAATGAAAAATGAATGACTGACTTAGGCGGTAATCTGCTAATATTTGGACAGTTCCTTTGATCAGTGACCTACCATGAGAACGTCATTGTGCAGTCATTTCTTTTAATTCGTTACGAGTATCGTGTTTGTGGAATACAATGATCAACCAATGATAGACCATTATGAATTTAGCAGATTACGAACTTTTAGCAAAATGACAATGGGATCGTGTTGGAATGACGAATTTATAAAAATAGACTTGGGCCCCTGGTCTGTTATCTATCTAAATATCTATTATTGAAAATGTTTTTGCGTTGACTAGAGCAATGGAGGCCCATGGGCGGAAAAAAAACTCTGACACCATGTCACTAGCTAAACGAAAAAAATAATTAAGAATAGAATAGAACAAAAAACAAATAAAAAAACGAATAGAATTAAGACTGAGCTCAAATGTTTATAAATAAAGACACAAATTTATTAACAACATCATTTTTATGAAACGGCTACAGCACGTCAAATTGACGTAGTGTCGTCCTTTTGCTTACAAATTAATTACCCTGCCTGTAATATGATAAATTATTTCCTCTATTTCGTAACTTTTCAGCCACACCTTAAACACCTTAAAAACGAGTCCTAATGAATTAATTTACAATTTTAACAATCATCACCATTAAATTGTTGTTCGTTAACATCTCGTCAGAATTAATCCATCAGTTCTGTATACAGGCAGACAAACAAATACATATTAATAAAACATGAATTATAATTGTGAGGATCCGGGTACGGTTTTCGGTTGGTGGCATTTTAGTTTAGACCTTGACATTTCGCAGGTTTTGTCACAAATATGCGTATTATTTAAATAAATGATGATTTATTCTTGTACGCATCTTTAGACCTCGTTGGTTTAGTGGTTATAAGCGCGACTGCCGGAGTCCTGGGTTCGATGCCCAGGTCGGGCAAAGTGTTACTGAAAAGAAAGAATAATATTTATTTGGACACAGTTCGTGAAACACTAATAGCAAAATGAAAAGTAAAAATAATCTTATAGCAATAATAGTGTGTGCCTCACGGCTGCGCCAAAATGGTTCATTTCAGCATTAATTCCAGACAAATGCTGTCTGACGCTGGTTTTCTAATGAACCTCTATGGACAAGTGACGGGGAGTACCGAGTTACTGAAATGAAATGAAATGAAATTGTTTATTATGTAAATAGGTTATAGGAATACAGGTAATCTAAAAAAAAAATATTGCTTCATGAGTTCGGCGTTTCCTATCTGACTACTCTGAGAAGAAAGACCGAAACAAACTCAGAGGTCACAGTCTCTTTTAAAGTCCAGACATAAACTTGGTCAGGCCATATGAGGACCATGTAGATTAGTCTGAAGTGGTCTTTTGAGAAAAGAACCACACAGATTTGAGTGGACCTGTCCTGTCAGTGCAAGCATTTGTCAGTAATCGTGGAGCTCAACCCAGAACTTAAGGAGCTCAACTCGACGAACAATACCTACCGAAGAAAGGACATTTGGGTAGGCTGCATAAACTACTCAAACTGCCAGATCATCATTAAAACTACTTGAGAAAGAAAAAAAATATCCACATAGTCCACACAATCACAAAAAATAAAATAACTGGAATTATCTGTTAGGAATTTCTCAGTAGCAGCCCGGAGTCTTGATTTGTGCCCGGTTGATGGCAATAGGCTCGCCCCCTATTACATGGGACTTAAACATAACTGGCGAAATGTGGGTATAAAAGGTATATACAATTATTCAGGGCCTCAAGTCTGCTATTACAATAGCTTCAGAATGGTCTATCATTGATTTCATAATTATTGATTTTGACAAGTTTGGTAATCAGCTAACATATTGGCGTCATTATGACTTTCCAATGGTCAGCCACTGACACTCCATTGAAAGAAATGGCATCTATTGGTAATCTCGTTTAAAATGAAAAATGAATGACTGACTTAGGCGGTAATCTGCTAATATTTTGACAGTTCCTTTGATCAGTGACCTACCATGAGAACGTCATTGTGCAGTCATTTCTTTTAATTCGTTACGAGTATCGTGTTTGTGGAATACAATGATCAACCAATGATAGACCATTATGAATTTAGCAGATTACGAACTTTTAGCAAAATGACAATGGAATCGTGTTGGAATGACGAATTTATAAAAATAGCAGACATGGGTCCCTGGTCTGTTGTCTGTAAATATCTATTATTGAAAATGTTTTTGCGTTGACTAGAGCAATGGAGGCCCAGTGGGAACATTATAGTCTGATTATGCAATATTGACTGACCCAGAGGTCAAACCCAGAACCTTATAACTGCTTATCGGAAACCGATGCGTTATTAAAATGCCTTACAATTATTATCTTAAAGAAAATTCTTCTATAATAAGGCCAAGGAGGTCTTCATTGTTTAATAATAATAATACTTATGGATAGCTAGAGGCTCTGTAATTAATAATAGTACATGTACGGTGATGAAATAATTTACTTAAAGTAGCCTGTCAGGGTTCGAACCTACAACCGTAACTCGTAACTCGCGGCCGTTACCACTCTGGGCCATCAGTGGTCTCACAATAACAACTAAACGTGTTAAATAAATAATAATTAACACTTTTCTACGATTTACCAGTGACCTAGGAAGTATATAAAAGTGTCGAAATCATGATTTTAGGATTTATTAAAACCGGCCAGTGCGACTCGGACTTCATACGAAGGGTTCGGTACCGTATTAGGATCGAGCAAAAAAACGCTGAAAAAAACACGTTTCTTATATGGCGAAATGTACGTGTTCCTTTTGATAACCCACAACTATAGGGTATTAATCCGCCATGTATCAGCCCACCATGACAAAGAATCAACTTGCATAAGAACTAGATATATTACCACAAAAAAAAAAAAAAAAAAATATGCACAATAATTAGACAGAGTCACAATTATTTATGTGAAACCCTTACGTAAAATATATTTATAAAAAAAAACATTTAATTCTGGCAAAACCCGCATTGATTATTTACAAGGCAGATGTGACTGGAAACGCCGGGAGGGGACGCCCTAGGAAGACATAATGACATTATTGGTGATGTTCTTCAGAAAGGACAGGTGCGTAGTACTCGCAACCGGCGTGCGTGTATGACCAGATGTATGAACGTAAACGAGGCAAAAGGAGTATGTAAGGATCGTAGCAGGTGGCATTCTGTAGTTTCTGCCTACCCCCATGGGAAGAAGGCGTGAGTTTATGTATGTATGTATGTAAACCCGCATTGCATAAAATAAAATTTTCACTATTCTGCAACAGAGTAAATCAAAATAGAATAAAATATCAATGCAATTAAGATGGGTAGGTACTAATTATAAAGGTCACAAAACAGACAGGTCAGACTATTTTAGTCTATAAAAAAAATATGACAACATCGCATTTTTGTAGCTTTAATTATGAACGATTGGTTTGAATGAAAATGATTTACTCTTACTTATCAATGAAACTTAGAAACACACATCGAGAGTCTAATGTAATGTTATCTTCGAAACGATGTTGTCTTTTTTTTTACATATAGGTACCTTAGAATTATGGGAGATCTAAGGGAACACTGAACTCTGTGGAGAATACAGTCGCGATGTAATGTTACCTATGCCCAATTTCTTCATGGAAAACCGACTAACATTTTACCAAGAAAACGTAATAGTTTAACATGTAGGTATGTCTAAATTAAGGTTAGCATAAAAATCTAACACGTTTATGCACACTCAAGGAATTGCAAGGAAATCATTTTGATGTACATCTAGCGAAACAAGACAAGTACGGTTAGCAGAATAGTTGGGAATTAATTTAAAGCTTCGTGCAGACTAGCGTGACGCGACACCGTTTATCGTTATACCGTGAAGTTTTCTTAAAAATTGTATTGCGCTTCGCGTTGCGCTAGTCTGGTTTTAAAGCTTAATTTTTAGTAAGGTTTTAATTTTTAACTAGCTTTTGCCTCGGTCTTACCCTGCGTGGATGTCGGAAAATATCCCACGGGAACGTACAAACATAGAAAAACAACATTAACCCTATGTGTGCCGAATTTTTGTCAAATCCGTTCTGCCATTTTTGCGCCAATCCGGAACATACATCTAGACAAACAGATAGACGGACATTTTTTTTTTTTTTTTTTAATATTATTTGTGTGTGATAGGTGAGGAGCTCGTGGCTAAGTAGTAACTGCCGCACGGGTCGATCCGTCAGGTTAAGCTACGCTTGCCGGGGTTGGTCTGTGGATGGGTGACCATCTTTACGTACCGAGACTCCTCCGTGCCTCGGAAAGCACGTTAAGCCGTTGGTCCCGGCTGTCATTCGTGGATCTTTGACAGTCGTTACGGGTCGTCAGAAGCCCGAAAGTCTGACAACCAGTCTTACCAAGGGGTATCGTATTACCCAGTTACTGGGTTGTGGAGGTCAGATAGGCAGTCGCTCCATGTAAAACACTGGTATTCAGCTGCATCCGGTTAGACTGGAAGCCGACCCCAATATAGTTGGGAAAAGGCTAGGCAGATTGATTTTGTGTGTGTGATAGGTAGTTTGTTTTTTTAGTCCTACAGATCCTAAATCTATAAACGTTTTCATATTGTTTTACTTAACTTAACTTTTACTTGGGCTCTTGAAAAATTTATAAAAGCTAGATTATCGTATTAACGTATTACAACTCCCGAGTGTGTCCCTCGTTGATCTAATAGTCTCAAACGCTACTGCTGAGCGTGGGTTCCCGGGTTCAATTCCCAGGTCATGCAATGTTTTAGTGGGATTCCCATGAAGAAATTCTCAGTAATAGCCAGGTTTCTAGATTGCACCCGGTTAATGGCAAGACGCTCCCTAATTCTCCGGTTTAACGGGACTTGTTAATAACTAGGGAAATTCTAAATAACTCTGCTTAGCCCTTGGAGGACAACAAGCAAGATATTAATGTAATAGTAATAAATCTACTCCCACAGCAGGTCTCCAACAAAATGTCAAAACTTACAATACTTTAGGCCTGACATTTTTGCTGACGGTCTCATATCTCGATGTCCTTTGGTTTAGCGTCGTCGAGTCGTATGTAGGTACATACCTACCTACTTATTGCCACATAGGTAGTAAACCTGATGACCTGCCTGGCTAAGGATATTGTGTATATGTTCACGGTAAACACCCTCAAAGAATAGGCAGAGTGTCTAGATATCATCATAATAATACTTATAAAAACACAGGCTTTGCGCGCGGCTTCGTCAGCGTGGAGGTCAGGAATCATCGCATGGGAACGTATTACCGGGATAAAAAGTATCTTAAGTCCTAACCCAGGTCATGGTCTACCCATGTGCCAAATTTTATTAAAATTCGTTCAGCCATTTTATCGTGAAAGCGTTTCAAACAAACATACTCACTTTTGCATTTATAATTTATTAAGTTAGGATCATTGGATATCATAACATAACATAACATCACGCCTTGTTTTCCCGAAGGGTTGGGCAGAGGTGTACCTATAGTACACCCACATTTCGCCAGTTATGTTTAAGTCCCATGTAATAGGGGGCGAGCCTATTGCCATCAACCGGGCACAAATCCAGACTCCGGGCTGCTACTGAGAATTCCAGAAAGGAAAACCCCAATGACACTGCCCGACCTGGGAATCGAACCCAGGACCTCATGTTCAGCAGTAGCGCTTGCGATCACTAGACCAACGAGGGAGTCCTAGACTAACGAGGCAGTCTTTGAATTGGATATCAATGAACAAGAAGTGAAGCCCAGTTAACCAACAAGCCGGAGGTCGCCAGTTATACCTATCCCTGATGTAAGAAGGTTACTAATAGCACAATCAGACTATAATGTTCCCAATAAACAGAAATAATTTGTAAATATTAAGTAGACCTCTCTAAATAATAATCCCATCAGATTCTAGCTGTCCCAACGCATTTTTCTTTGATAGGCTTCCGAAATGACCTGAGATACCTGAGCTACCCATCAAAATGCTGCATTTGTTAATGACTTATCTACTCGCACGCAAATCACTGACATCACATAAACCCACATTGGTTTATGATTACTTTGTCTGACATAATTGAATTCAAAACAAATGAATAATGAAATCGACCCCTACAGACCGTTCACTATTTAAACTTGCCCCTAGCCGTCATGTTGGCACCATTGCTTGTCAAGCATAGTTTCAATAAAGAGTTCAAAATGGCGATTGACAGAACAGTGCTACGAATCGCGTCACGGTACAAGTTATAATACTGTACCTACTTATTGAAAGCGAAAGTGGGTCTGTCAGTTCGATACGTTTTTTAACTGATTTTGATTAGGAAGACAGATACTAAGGATTTAAGGATCTTTTTTTAAGCTAGCAATACCTACATTAATATTTAACTTCGTTTTCTGCCTAGCCTTTTCCCAAAAATGTTGGGGTCGGCTTCCAGTCTTACCGGATGCAGTTAAATACCAGTATTTTACATGGAGCGACTGCCTATCTGACCTCCACAACCCAGTAACTGGGTAATACGATACCCCTTGGTAGGACTGGTTCCCAGACTCAGGCTTCTAACTGCCCGTAACGACTGTCAAAGATCTACAAATGACAAACAGGACCAACGGCTTATCGTGATATCCGAGGCACGGAGGAGTATCAATATGGTCACCCATCCACGGAATGACCTCGGCAAGCGTAGCTTAGTCAAAAAAAAAAACAAAACCATGTCCGATCCGAATATATAGGTACTGCAATTACATTACCAAAAAGTAATAATATATGAAAATGCTATTGCTATTTAAAATTCACGTTTTTAGTGGTCTACAAAAATTATCCCAAAAAATTAGTAAAGTTTCAACAGGGGTCATAACTTATGACTTTTAGACTCCCGCTAAACGGTAGCCGGCCGCACCCCATGTATTACCCCGGGAAAATGCCCCTTTGAAAAAAAAAACGAGGTATTTTTTTCCTGAAAATTACCACATAAATACACTCTCAGTACGATACTTAACAACACCCTCACGGATCGGACTGAGTTTTTTTACACCTTTTAAAGCAACGAGCTCCTCGAGAAAATATGAAATGAAATTGTTTATTCTGTAAATAGGATATTGGAATCACTTTTACAAATATAAAAATTAAATTAGCTAGATGAGTTCGGCGTTTCCTATCTGACTACTCTGAGAAGAAAGGCCGAAACAAACTCAGAGGTCACAGTCTCTTTTAAAGTCCAGACATAATCTTGGTCAGGCCATATGAGGACCATGTAGATTAGTCTGAAATGGTCTTTTGAGAAAAGAACCACAAAGATTTGAGTGGACCTGTCCTGTCAGTGCAAGCATTTGTCAGTAATCGTGGAGCTCAACTCAGAACTTAAGGAGCTCGCTACGAGTGTAATTCAAGCTACAATATACATATTTTGACGAGTATATTTACTCAGTGCCACGCCTCAAAGCTACTACAATAAGATTACAACATTATCTCGAATGGAAACAATCAAATAGTGCCTCTGGCGATATAAATCTTGTTTGTCTTGCCTCTCATAGATTTCATACATAAATTACATACATCTATACTTCAATACTAATATCATAGAGAGGTGTTTTTTTTGTAAGGTTGTATGTAGGGGCTTATCTCCGGAACCAATAGTCGGATTTGAAAAATTCTTGCGGCATTGGATAGCCCATTTCCTGAGGAAGATTATTGTTATATTTTTGTTCGTAATTAATAAACCCAACCGGACCGATTTTAAAAATTCTTTCAGCAGTAGAACGCTATAATTACCACTGAATAATATATGCTATAATGTATAAAGATATCAAGCGGTTGAGGCCGCTAGCGAAAGCTGCGTAATAAAGTTAAAGATATCGTTTGTTAGTTAGTTTGAACGCGCCAATCTTTGTTCTCAAACTACCAGTCGGTTTTGTAAAATTCTTTTGCATATGATAGCCCTTTTCTCGAGGAAGGTTATGGGTTATTTAACATCACTCTACAACTCTATGGAGTTGAGCAACATGAAAAAAAAACTCAAAAAGAACGCTAAGCGAAAATGAAGTAATGGCGCGGGCCGGCGATGCGATGCGACGCAGGGAGTTTTATAAAATGTGTCTGTTATTATAGTATTATATATTTTGTATCTTACGACTTCCACGTGAACGAAGTGGCGGGCAGAAATTAGTAAAAACATATAAGTTTTTCATTAGTTATTGTGTTGTAGGCACTTGTCTTTTTGGAAAGTGATTGATGATCTATCTGTCTTTTAGTTTTTGGATGTTTTATTTTTTTATTTTTGTCATTTATTTTTTTTGTTTTTCACATTTTGGCTATGGTACCTACCCCACACCAATTCTCATACCACTACTTGCTCTGTAAACAACAGTGACAGGAAGTATTATAACATCTTCAAGATCAAACTCGTATTATCGAAGCTTACTCAAAAACTACCCCCTTACTACTACTACGCTTGTGACGTCGTAGCGACCCCCACTCCCCAACTTTAATGCGTTTTTATCTAATTCATTAATATGATAAAGCAAAAAATACGAGTCTAATATTTTTTATTATCTGACTGACGGACTAAATAGTTTTTAAAAATTAATTAAATTTATATGGGACCTCCGCAGGTCCCATATAAATTTCAAGCAAGAATTTTCAAAATCGGTCCACAATTGACAAAAATATCGATGAACATACATAAAAAAATACATACGGACGAACGAATAACTTCCTCCTTTTTTGAAATCGGTTAAAAAGGCTAAGCAGTTGTTGATGAAGCTAAAGTTAGCGAGCCTACTGCCACCAAGTCACACAGGTCAGGAAAAAGGTCATAACTTACCCATATTTTAGCTTTGTACTTACGAAATAAACAAACAGCTTGCGCAAGCGCCTGTACCTCGGTACATGTCTACACTTGTCTTCTTGACAGTACACGACGAGATGATAAATGGTAGTTCACGTATTATAATATCGAATATTATCGTGTTTCGGATATAAGATCGGTATTTATTCGTTGTTAGTATTTCGAAATATTATACTTGTAGAGCTCGTAGCTAGGTAATAACAGTCGATCCAACAGGTTAAGCTACGCTTGCCGGGGTTGGTCTGTGGATGGGTGACCATCTTTACATACCGAGACTCCTCCGTGCCTCGGAAAGTCCCGGCTGTCATTCGTGGATCTTTGGCAGTCGTTACGAGTCATCAGAAGCCCGAAAGACTGCATCCAGTTAGACTGGAAGCTGACCCTAATATAGTTAAGCAGACTGATAGCATCTAATAGACTAGTACTGAATCCGAGCTAATTTCATTTTCGGCTTTCGGCAATTTCCGCCCAAAATATCCATTTTCGCGGCAACTTTCTTTTCGTTTTTCGTTCGTGGCCGTAACAAATTATGTACAAATCAAAGCTTTCGATTCATTTATTCAAAGAAAATTTCTAATTAGAAAAAAACTCAAAGCACAATTTGAGTGCCTCGTTGGTCTAGTGGTTGCAAGCGCTACTGCTGAACATGCTGGCGTATCATTGGGTTTTTCGACCTGGAATTTCTCAGTAGCAGCCCGGAGTCTGGATTTGTGCCCGGTTGATGGCAATAGCCTCGCCCCCTATTAGGGACTTAAACATAACTGACGAAATGTGGGTGTACTATAGGTACACCTCTGTCCAATCCTTAGGGGAAACGAAGCGTGATGTTATGTTATGTAAAAGCACAAATGGAGAAAGAAATGCTTTTTGCGATAAAAAAAACCATTTCCAGTCGGATTCTATCTAGTAGTAATATGGAACGGTAGTAATGGAGGTGCTCGAGGATCTGTAACAGTTGCATCACCACCATCCGTCGATGCCCTCTGTGTCTCGGAAAAAACACGAAGAGCTGCCAGTATCAATATTCTGCGATGTCCGTCCCGGGGCCCAAGTCTGCTATTTTTATAAATTCGTCATTCCAACATGATCCCGTTGTCATTTTGCTAAAAGTTCGTAATCTGCTAAATTCATAATGGTCGATCATTGGTTGATCATTGTATTCCACAAACACGATACTCGTAACGAATTAAAAGAAATGACTGCAGACTGGCGTTCTCATGGTTGGTCATTGATCAAAGGAACTGTCAAAATTTTAGCAGATTACCGCATAAGTCAGTCATTCATTTTTCATTATGTACGAGATTACCAATAGATGCCATTTCTTTCAATGGAGTGTCAGTGGCTGACCATTGGAAAGTCATAATGACGCCAATATGTTAGTAGATTACCAAACTGGTCAAAATCAACAATTATGAAATCAATGATCGACCATTCTGACACTACTGTAATAGCAGACTTGAGGCCCCGGTGGTCATTCGGAGATCTTTTACAGTCGTTCGAAGCCTCAAAGTAAGACATGCAATCTTACTAACGAGTTTCGTGTTAACCAGTACCTGGGTTGTGGAAATCAGGTAGGCAGTCGCTCCGTGTATTCAGCTGCCTCTGGTTAGACTGGAAGCCAACCCCAAAATAGTTGAGAATTATGCATAGAAAGATGGTTATGATGAACCTTACCATATGCGGCTAAATATCAATACCATCAAGGTATTATTATCTAATACTAATCATTATTATATTACATATAATAGGACCCTACCGTTTAAATACACTATGATAAATTATCCGCGTCAAAATATGCAAGACATGATTTATGCTCGTAAAGAGGAGGCCTTGTTAACATCGAGTAGTATATAATTTACTAGCTTCTATCCGCGGCATCGCGTGAAATTGCCCTCGGCTCACCGCGTCGCATCGCATCGCCCACCCGTGCCGTTACTACGTTTTCCTATAACTTTCCTAAAAAAAAATGGGTTGTCAAATGTAAAAAGAAACGTTCGAACAGAAACACAAACACTTCAGATATATTATATTTGTATAGATTATCAGACTAGAATGTTACCACTGGGCACAGACCTCCTCTGTGAGAGGGAGTGGCTGTAATCCACCACGCAGGCCCACTGCGGGTTGGTAGATGTCACTTACCTTCGAATTTTCGTGAGGGTTTCGTCACGATATTTTCCTTCACCGTTTTGAGAGCAAATGAGTATTAACGGTAACTAAAAATTGCCACACACTTAGATGATGCCTCCGATATTTCCCTTAAAGACTTAGCTGTCAATTTAGAACCCAAGTTTATATGTCAAGATAAGGATAATTTTATCATATATCTAAGTTACCTATTGCGTTTGCGCCGTTCTAGAAGTTAGGTCAGCTAGCTGTCAAAGCATAACGCAACTTTGACCTTTTGTAGTCGGATATAGTGTTGCCCTTTTGACATTTTATGTTCTATTTTAAGGATGATTTTGTAACTGTAAGGGCTTGAAGTTAAAACTTGGTGTTGCTAAATAGAAAATTTTATATGGACGATGTCAGGAAACTTAACTAAAGGTTTTCTTTGCTACATAAACTATTCAATTCGTTGTTTTTATAATGTTTTTTCATTATGAGTAGTACCTATATTTTAGAGCAGTAGTGGCGTAGTAAGAGCAGTCATGGCCATGACCCGTCACCTCCTTCTACGAAGCAGTAATACTCGCGAAGGAGGAGGCGGAACGCGTGAGGGCGAGGCAAATTTTGCGCCCTCACGCCCCTAGTCGCCGCAGGAGACGCCCTGGACGTCGGTCCGATTCCCGGCCACCGTAGGCGCGGGCTTGAGCTTGTGGACGGTGAGCAATGGGTAGTTCGCCGTCCGATAAGGACCAGGCCCGGTTGTATTCCACGCGTGCCTCAAAGAGATGTCAGCACAACTGACGGGGTCCGCTAGGGCCGATGCCTGCCTGGGTCGCGGGAAAGTTCGAAAGCGATACCGTGGCTCCTGGCAACACACAGGCAACTGAAGGAACACGGGTGGGTTTTAGTCAGTAAGAGTCTGACACTTCTCCCACTCCGCCCAGAGCGGGAGAAGTTATTTGTAAATTTACCACTCAAAAATAAATAAAAAGGGGGGAATGAATATTCTAAAATCCTTCCTTAGTGCTCACTTTTGTTACAAAAGGAACTCTTGTGCAAAATTTCATGCTTCTAGACGGATTAGGCTGTCCGTCATCTGTCAGTGAATGAATTTTAAGAATTTTGGCTCTTTGGATTTCAGCAGGTATAAACCTCCTATAAAGGACTACCTTCTAATAAAATTAATTGCAAAACATAAACCACAAGACCAATGGAATGCAAATATTTGAAGAAACAGTGAGTCAACAAATTAAAATGTTTACCCGACTAAGCGGAGCGCGTGTTATGTGTTACGCAATGCATATATAGGACCAGTTTCGACAATCTTTGTTAAAAATTCGCGTTTTTTTTATGCAACTTCACAAATATTTTAAAGATTACTTCATCATTATCTAAATATTAATAAAAAAAGTTTGCTGGGAATCTGTATTTGTGTCTGGTTAATCAAAATCCAAAGTCATTTGTTCAAATCAACATCAAAATGACATAAGACAATCTCCCAAAACGCTCTTCACCAGTGCTTTAAACGGGAAGAAGAATTGGCGTAAAAAAACTCCCCAGCAGCACTGCTCTCCGATAAGTCAGAAGAAATTGATTCTATACTCGTATTAGCATGTAAAATTATTAACATTACAGACAAAGAAACACAAAACATTAAATTAGATTATTTGCCACATTTCGTAAATATAACGCCAACAAATTATTGACAAATAAACTCCAGGCAATAGTTTAATAGTTTATTTCCAAAAAACTTAGTACTATTTTACAATGGTAATGTGGCAACAATTTCATTTAAATAAAAGAGATTAGCGTCTGTAGCCGAACTAGGCATAGCCTGTATTTCGGCTATCAGCACCATTCCCCTTGAGTATTATAATACAAGAATAGGTGCCAAGCAATAGAGGCATACTAATTAAGTCAGTACTAGAGAAATACAGAATAATAGTTGATAAGTAAACTAGGTAATTAAATTGAAAATTTGAAAATAGGTAAGTATATAATTTTAATCTAATTAATTAAATGGATTGAGTGTATGTGTATTCGTGCGTATGTGGGTGAGTGCGTGTGTGTGATGTAAGATATAAAGATGTGTGGGTGTGTGTGTGAGAATGCGATGATGCGAGAGATGCAATGGGAATGATAATAGACTCACCTCCTATGACATGGGACTTAAACATTGGTAAAATATGGATGCATTCAATTCTCTGTCTGCCTGCTCAAATACAAACTCAAACCATTTATCATCGCCATCATCGCATCGCCTGCATGCGCTGTTATCTCGTTTTCACTTAGCGATCTTTCTGTCTTTTTTTCTTTTCGTATGTGTGTATGCGTTGTGTTGTGATTAATGAGCAACTAAACTAAATACCCAAGATCTGTGTATTAAACTAGTTGCCCATTCCAAAACGTAGATCTCTATGGAGAAGAACTGGCAAGAAAATCCACGGACACTCTTCTAAATCAAGATATTACAAAATCTTGTGTATATTATTCATGTTGCTTCTTTACGAGAATAGGGTAATTTTAAATTAAGGTTAGTTATATAGGTTCAACGGCATCTGGTTAGACTGGAAGCTGACCACAATATCGTTGGGAAAAGGCAGGCAGATGATCATTCGTTTTTCACAAACCGGGGTGTTAGATTATGATAATTATCTCGTTAATTACTTACGTAAACGTAACGTTTCCGGATATCAGTATTTTTTTTCTCTATGACGTTATTCCACGGAAATAAGGCAGTTTGTCTGTGGTCTAATTAAGTTTTTTCCTCGTGCGACCCATTGTCCTATTGTTGAGAGAATCCTAATAGTTTTTCTATGCGTTTTTTTTTTTCTAATTAACTTCAATAACAAGTATTATACGCGAAGGTGATATTCCATGATCTGCGCGATCTAACATAATATCACGCCTGTATTAGCCGAAGGGTTAGGCAGTTTGTTTAAGTCCAATGTAATATATTGCCATCACCCGGGCACAAACTCAGACTCCGGGCTGACGGACGGAAAAACCCAATAACACTTTGCCTGATCCGGGAATCGAACCCAGGACCAAAAATATCGAAGACATGTAACATCTACCAACCCACACGGGGCCCGCGTGGTGGATTACAGCCTCAGTCAGTGATTAGTAATCAGTTAGTGATCAGTTAGTGATCATTTAGTGATCAGGTAGTGATCAGTTAGTAATCAGTTAGTAATCAGGTAGTGATCAGTTAGTGATCAGTTAGTAATCAGGTAGTGATCAGTTTGTCATCAGTTAGTAATCAGTTAGTCACCCGTTAGTGATCAGTTAGTCATCAGTTAGTGATCAGTTAGTGATCAGTTAGTGATTAGTTAGTGATCAGTTAGTGATCAGTTAGTGATCAGTTAGTCATCAGTAAGTGATCAGTTAGTCATCAGTTAGTCATCAGTTAGTGATAAGCTAGTGATTTGTGGTCTCATGGTTAGCAGTAACGCTTGTGACCACTAGACCAATGAGGCTGTCAAGAATCGAATCAAGTTGTTAAGAATCTTGAGAACCAAGCCGCGTTGACCCGCGTGGTGGATTACGGCCCACTCTTACAGAGTGCAGGCCTATGTCCCAGCAGTGGCAACATTATGGCCAATTTTTAGAGCTCTTTGTGAAGGAGTTCATCCGAAGAAGTACTACAATCATACACAATTATTATAACTGTTCAAGGATCTATTGACATGTGGCAAAATAGAACCTAACGCCGCCATCTTGGTTTGTCAATACAATCTCGTGACAATTTCACAAATATTTAAAAAACAACGATTCAGGAGCCAAAAGATACTTGTACGACCATATGTCCGTATGTAAGTATAATAGGTATCTTTAACTTTTTAAACGTCAAATTTTGTTTTTGCATCTTCATTCTAAGATAGTCAAAAGCGTCACTTCAAAAAACATCGTGAAAAAACCTGAACTTAATATGTCTGAAATCGTCTTAACTTTAACTTAAGGATGTACCATTTAACTAAATAACTCATCATACAAAGTTAAGATGTAATTTACGCAGTACTTAGGGTAATGTTAAGTCAATTTGATAATTATATATCAAAGTTAAAACCATTTAATAAGACAAGTTTACATGTATGTTAAATTACAGCTACTAGTAATAATTTATTATTGAAATTAATTGGAATCGTTTAGGTCTTATCAAAATGTTTGCGTGAATGTTAATTATAGGATGTTTAAAACATATATGTATATGTGTTTTCATTTGGAATTTTTCGGCAATAAACTCGCCCTTTATTCCCTGGGAAGTAGAAAATAATAATCTTTCTGTGAGAGGGAGTGGGCCGTAATCCAGCACGCGGGCCCAGTGCAGGTTGGTAGACGTCACATGTCTTCGAATTTTTGGTTCTAGGACATGCCGGTTTCCTCACGATGTTTTCTTTCACCATTTTGAGAGCAGTGGTGATGAATTAATTTTACGCAAAGTAAAACGCCTGTCGGGGTTCGAACCCATGACATACGACTCGAAAGTCGCGGCCGTTACCACGGGGTAGAGACAGCTCGGCCCGAGTCAACTCAACCCGAATAATAATACCAGATAATTCACTCCCAATTACGGTCATTTGTACGGTCAAGCAGAAAATCTATATTTTAAGATAAAATATCACTGCTGTTAAAGAGCTCTATTATACTATGCAACAGGCACTTTTTAAATACCAAGGCAATTATATGTATTGATAAACGCCTTGCAATCACCACCTACGTTCAAAGAAAGTATTTGAAAAGAAGACCATACAAAAGATTGTGACATAATGTCATATATCAGTGTCGCAAATAAATTGACAATCGTCTTTATAATTGGCGGATCTTCAACTGGTTACACAATAACAACGATTGGCTGACATTCATAGCTGATATCTTTGTCAGATTTTACGGGTAGACAGAAGACCAAAAGTCTGACCACCAATCTTACCAAGGGCTATCGTGTTAGTGACAGATAGGCAGTCGCTCCATGTAAACTATTGGAATACAAAACCGGCAACAAACATAGTTGTGAGTAAAACGATGAAGGAAAACATCGTGAGGAAGCCGGTATGTTCTAGAACCAAAAATTCGAATCTTGTGACATCTACCAACCCGCACTGGGCCCGCGTGGTGGATTACGGCCCACTCCCTCTCAAATAGAGGAGGCCTATGTCCCAGCCGTGGGGACATTATAGAATGATTAATTTTTGGTTGCCTTGCCACAAAGTTGCTATCAACACAGTTCATCAACAGTTGCCCAACATTATTTCCGATGAATACAAGGCTTACATTTACAAAATAAATTGACAAACTCAGTGTGACATATAAGAGACACATAGCATTTATAAAAGACAGACCGTATATGGAACCCAGCCTTAGCATTAACTATTATGTATCTTAGCGTAAGCTTTGTCGCCATCACTTAGTTGTAACTATTTACGGTTTACAGTTAAAGTTAGAGAAACTCAACGGTATGTGTTGAAATTTTTAGTTAAGTTCAGTACGCTGTTTAGTTTGATTTAATAGTAGTGCTTTCCTGTGGCTTCGTCTGCGTGCACAATTTCCAAACTATGTCGGGGTTGGCTTCCAGCCAAACCGGATCCAGCTGGATAAAACTATTTTACATGGAGCGACAGCCTATCTGACCTCCGCAGCCCAATTACTGGTTAACACGATACCCCTTGGTAAGACTGTTGTCAACTATTGACACTTAAATGTCACTTTAACTACTTGACATGATAATAAAGCTTACATTTTGATGTCATCTTTTTTTGTGGATTAATTTCCGTCTGCGATTTCCCGGAGCAGTAAAAACTAAACAGACCGACATGGAACAACATGTATTAGAAGATTGTTGATTTCAATTAAATATTATGTAGTTTCGTTCGCCGTATAGAGAAATATTAATTAAAGTTAATGCATTATCTTAATGCAGGTTTTAATGGCATTACGGCAATGTATGCTTACTTAAATGAAATATCGCAATTGGTATTTCAATATGGAGGATTGAGGAACACAACGTGAGGAACGTTTTGAGTATAAATGAGGATGGTAAGAGAAGGAGAAGACCAAAGAAACGATGGATTGACTTTATGACACAGTTACACATTACAATAAACGAGTTACAGAATAAATTAAAAACTATGTAAACGAGTAACTCACACCAATATCCGCGAAATAATGGTAATTATAGTTACTTTAATACGTGCGTCGATTTTACAGAAAATTAAAAAGTACTCGTACTGTCTCGAAGGTATTTTGGAATTAATACCTATAGGTATAAGATGGCTATTTCAAAGATGCAATAGCCATCCTTTTATACTTAAAGTGTGTAGGCACGAAAATATCTAAGTCGATGAAGTGGGTATTATACGTGTCTACAATGGTGGATGAAACTGATGATGATTGACTAACTGATGATATGGCAAGAAACTGGCTGAATAAGAAGAAAGATGGAAACAAACTAAGAGGTCACAGTCTCTTTTAACACGTTGAGCGCAATGTATCCTTCCTGAACCACAAAGTACCACTTTCAGAGGCCGCGTGTTTCCTTTCGGAGGCCAGTGTGTCCGCCAGGAAACTCATTTTAATACATTTTACTATGAATTATAATACCTCTGGCCTCCACGGTTGTTTCGGTCTGTGTGGGTTTTTTGTACAACATTTTGATCAAAAGTTATGTCTGAAAGTCTGACAGAAAGTCGGAAAATGAAAGTCATAAAATTAAAAACACTGTTTTTGGGCTTGACGCTCAACGTGTTAAAGTCCAGACATTATCGTGATCAGATCATGTAGATTAGTGTCTGAAATGATCTTTTGAAAAAAGAACCACAAATTTTTGAGTAAACCTTTTCTGTTAGTACTGAGAAATGTCAGTAATCATGTATCTCAAGGACCAATTTTGAAGGTGGGCATAATTTTGATTCCGTGGTAGCCTACGGGCCATCTAGTTAATAAAGCTTGCCTACAGTTATCGTGGACAACTAATTATTAAAATTAAACACAACTTTAATTACTCACAGTTTGTATTATCTAAAAATAAACTTTACTATGTCTTTGAAGAGGTTTTTTGTGCCTCCAACTTACATAAATATTTTGCGACGAATCTTAGGTCGATAATAAAATCAAGTGTGTAAAAAATATGTTTTTGCTCACTGATAGCTTTTGGTAGGCCAATTCAAATGCGATGGCGGGCCACACGCTGGTCCACGGGCCTGAGATTGAGCAGCCTTACACCAAGGCTGCTCAATCTCAGGCCCGTACTCAACTCAGAACTTTAGGACCTCAATGACAGGAATGTCATAGAGTCATGACATTTCTCAGCCAGTTTTTTTCCATAACCCACTCATCGCAGGGCCGTAACCTTTAGTCAATTAACTTCTTAATACCGTTAGCTAAAAATAAAATATCACACATTCTTGTTTCATTAAAAAAACCGGTTTAGTGCGAGCTGGACTCGCTGAGCTGGATTACGGGTTCTGTACAGTAGGATCAAGCAGGCAAGAAAACACTATGAAAAATATTTTTTTTGAAGTGAAAACTTCTTTAGGCGCGTTGAGCACTTTTTGAGTTTGAGAGATCAAAAATCATCGCCGTCACATCGTCACCGAACGCTTTCCATGAGCTATATGTATACTGTGTATACGAGTATGCGTACTTTTTGGGTGAACAAAAAGCGTGAAACTCGCGTCATCGTCACCGCACGCTGTTTTCACTTCTATCGGCAGTCCCAAAGACAGCATGTTTATTTTTTTTTGTTCTGTTTCTTGTTGCTGTTGGTAGATAGTAGAAAATATAAAAATAAAAAATTGCCCATGATAGAGCCCATATTAATAGGTCATTATCATTCTCCTGGCTTTATTACAATTTATTTGGGGTCGCCGCAACTTTTTCCTTTCTTCCTTCTCTATTTGTCATCATCTCGGTACTCACCCCCTTTCAGTCAAAGTAAAAAGTAATCTATGAAAATTTCACTGGTTTACTTGCTAACTACAACCACAAAAGTCAAAGTAATTAATTTGACAGAAATACGGTACATACAACATCCGTAAATCAGGGCTCGGAAACCGGTTAATTTTGCAAACTGGTCTTGTTCATTGATCTCGAACTAGAAACGATTCCGTTTAGGTTTCGGTTACTGGTATTTTTACCGGTTAGTGGGAGAAACTGTTTTTTTTTACAAATTCCGATTCTATTAAGCGAAATTAACTGTTTAATTGGATTTGCAGCGGTATAAACGAGTTCTACCTACTACGCCACCGGTTTTGAAATAAATTAATCGAAGTAAAATGCCTGTGAGGGTTCAAACCCACCTACTTATATGTTATGGTAAAAAAGTACATTCAACTTTGTGACAGACAGACAGCGAAAGCCAAATTGTAGGCTTCCGTTGGTTCTATTTGGGTGTGGAACCCTAAAAAAGAAAAATTTATTTGGCAATTTGTTTATTTTTAATTGGAATGTTTTTAATAATAAATCGCTACAATAAATTTACTGTTAATTGAAAGGTCAATGTTAGTCCAATGATAACGGTATTAGAATTAAATAATAAACATGTAATGCCCTGCAGGTTTGTCTGTTTCAAATGACTTAAAATATTCATTCCTGGTTAATTAATAATAGTCGCCCGGGTCGATTGAAAGTTAAGCTACGCTTGTAGCGGTCGATTGTGGATGGATGCGAAGTGACTGAGGTGGTAAACCCGTGTATTTCTGAGGACAAAACTTACTTACTATCTTTTCTGTCGCGCAGTTGACTTAAATTAATATGTATTACTACGCTGTGTCATTGAGCTGCTGTACCTGCAATGAAAACATCATGTACGTTAAATTCATTTTAAGATTTGATATCACCTAAGCCAGTGGTCGGCAAACCACGGCTCGCGAGCCGCATGCAGCTATTTGGCCTATAAAGTGCTAATCTGTGAAACGGGGTTTCGGTAATAAAGCAAGATATCAAGTTTTATTCAAAACTCATAACTGTATTCCAAAGATTTATATCCGAAGTATTTTCACAAAAAATTAACAGGACATCGCAAAATTTTTCATTTACCTTTATTTATTTATTTATTGAATAAAACACAATATAAGCTTACAGTTACGACCAAAACGCTTACATGCTAACAATTTCCACAATCCATTTAAAACAAATAATCAAGCATTAACGAAATTGAGAAAAAAAATATAATAGAAAAATGATACATGTCAATAGAAAGATGTCAAAGAAATTCAACATTATAAGCAACAAAAAAATAATAATAAGAAAAATGATATAATAATGTCAAAGATGTTAAAAAAATAACAACTTATCAAATACAAAAAAAATAAAATAATAACATGTCCAAATTCAATATCTCGGTCAAATTCAAATAATTTCAATTGAACATTTAAAAATAACAATACCACATAGTTCACATAATCAACTAAACTACAGTACAATTATATTATTAACTACAGTCTATATAGTTTGAAAGTTTTCCAAGGTTAACTTGTTAATATGTAAGATGCCTTCATCATGTTATTAGCAGCCAATATGATGATGATGATGAAGGCATACTTCTTAGCAAGTTAATTTTAGGAAGCGTTGTGGAGTGAAAGAGGATGGGAGTTGTAAGGATTAAGAAAAGTGTATTGCGACAGTTTGGACACGCAGAAAGGATTGGCTCTCATAAGAAATTTTTGTCGTTATAGTATTGATATTTGGCTCTGTTGACTAATGAGTTTCGCGACCACTGACCTAAACTATGCAAAAATATCTAACCAATCCCCTTTCTTTTGTCACAGAAACAGTACTGCAACACCAGAACCGAAATCTGCTGCAGAATCGAAACTTCATCCGTCGCTGGTAACAACAACCTCCAAGGTTCCCTGGGAGTTGGCTCCGGCACTTTCCAAGGATCTACCAACAACGGCCAGGGACTGTTCAGCCAATCAAGCTCGAGCCAAGGAAGCCAAAGCAGCTTCGGATCCACAGGTTTTGGAACAGGCCAGACCAACACAAATACTGGTTTTAACGCCAATGCTAACAGAGGAAGCTCAACAACAGGTTTCGGAAGCCAATTCGGAACAGGATCAGCATTCAACAGCAACAAATTCGGATCTACGGCTTCTGGTTTTGGACCAACTTTAGCACCAACGCCCAGCCGTTTCGGATCCAACGCTGGAACCTTCAACAACGAAGTCTTCAAGTCCACCAGCCAATCGAACTTCGTAGAAACTGATTCCTTCTCAGCTGGTTCAGAAAACGCTGGTGTCTTTCGTCCTGGCGGAATCGGATCTGCGCTCAAACCTGGTGTACCTTACCTCCCTCCCGTTGAACCTTCACCTAGCGGATCCAATGTAGTAACTTCAGGTTATCCTACTACATCTTTCGTGACGACCCCTCGTCCATTCTCAACCCCTCGTCCTGTAACGACTCCCCGACCTTACAGTACTACCAGACCAACGTACCTTCCACCTGTGTCGACCAAAGCTCCAGAGTACTTGCCTCCATTTGATCATACTGGATCTGACAGCTTCACGGACTCAAGTATTGTAAGACAAGACACAACAGGAACGCTTTTGGAAGATCAGAATAGGGAGGGCCCTACCACACCCAGGTACAGGCCAGTACCACCACCACCACAGAACAGTAAGTTTCATTTGTTTTTTTAATTACTTAGCATAATCAGCCTATAACGTTCCTACTGCTGGGACTAACTGATTACTAACTGATCACTAACTGACCTCTAACGGATCAACTAACTTATCACTAACTGACCACTAACGGATCAACTAATTTATTACTAACCGATCACTAATTGATCAACTAACTTATCACTAACTGATCACTAACTGATTACTAACTGATTACTAACTGATTACTAACTGATCACTAACTGATCACTGAATGATGACTAATCACTGATTCGGAGGCTGTAATCCACCACGCGGGCCAAGTGCGGGTTGGTAGATGTTACATGTATTCGAATTTTTGGTCCTGGGTTCGATTCCCGGATTAGGCAGTGTTATTGGGTTTTACCATCTAAAATTTCTCAGTAGCATCCTGGAGTCTGGATTTGTGCCCGGTTGATGTAAATAGGCTTGCCCCCTATTAAATGTTACTTAAACATAACTGACGAAATGTGGGTATTGAAACACTGCCTAACTCTTCGGGGAAAACAGGCGTGATGCTTTGTTATTAAAAAAAAGTATTGTTACAAAAGCTACATTACTTTATCTTCCACTAGACGACATCCCATCCGGCTGCGCTGCTGCCCTGAAATGCACACCCATCGAGTTTTGTACTGCGGAGGGAGTCATCTCCAACACCACGGTCGCACTCACCAGGGATCAGGAGGCTTACAGAGTGCCTTTGACTGTAAGTATAGTGTAGTATTAGTAGTTCCTCTTCTCAACTTATATCATTGCGAACTTGTATGAAGTTTTTTTTCAATTGACTGATTAATTGGCCTCGGCTGCTAAAACTTGAAACACACATTAGCGAGATGTTGTTGTACATATGCACAGTCAACCACAGTGATAACAATTGGACATTGACCACAACCACACGTTTATGGTGTATTAATAAGGGTGATTTTCGTAGTGCTGTTGTACTGACAAGTGGTTGAGAGTACTGACACATTCTGCCTACTGTTTCGAACGCTGCATAAAGGCTGGTTTTTTTTTTTTTGTCCGTCAAAATAATTCTAACCTCACCAAATCTTCTAACAGGACTGCAAAGACCTAGAATCCGGCCGCATTGGCAAGTGCTGCCGTGACCCCTTCTACACTGACCCCTGGCCAACCAACCAGCTCGGCAAGTGGGTTCCCGGTGTCTTCGGAGGCAACGACGGTAAATATGCGCCGGACAGCAGAGTAAGCTCGAACAACCAACCTGGAGTCACTGTGAGGCCTCCGGTTACTGGATCTGTTTATCTGAATAACTTCAGGTGAGAATCTAGCCATGTTTTATATTTTTTCAAAGTTAAAGTCAAAAGTATACGACGTGTAACGTGAGAGTCTATGTATGTGGTAATTTTCAGGAAAAAATATAAAAACAATTCGCTGCATTTTTCTTTCAATGGG
Organism: Xanthia togata; assembly: GCA_963853775.1. NCBI lineage: Eukaryota > Metazoa > Arthropoda > Insecta > Lepidoptera > Noctuidae > Xanthia > Xanthia togata. The sequence continues at coordinate 1,968,575 of OY970817.1, read as the reverse complement.
GAATTAAACGAGTTTATTACAATGGGTGCAGGCAGCAATCGTTTAGCGGGTGTCTCCATGTCATAAATTATGACTAGAGATCGGATATTCGGATGCATATTTAGCTAAAGTTAATTTTTGTCTAAGAAATTATGGAAGTGGCTTCTTAATTTATTTTTTCCTAACTTACTAATCCCGAAATTCAATAAAATCCGGGAATGCAAAACTAATCGGATACATGGTATGGTAACGACTTATCAACCCTCTTGTGAAGGTTACTTTTGCGGTGTTAACATAAAAAATTATATACCTACTGTAAACATTTTTTAATGAAACTCAAGGCACCAAGTTGTTGGTCGCTCTGTGCTATACCAATTTGGCAACCTACTTTACAACATTAGCTAGCATTTCTATAGTCAAAAAGTACAAAATGTATCAATTTCGGAATCGCGAGATTTTTGCGATCGATACAAAAGTGCATTTCATAATAGCCAACACCTGAACGTAAGTAAATATACATTCAGTTCTATAATCAGAACTCTAAATCTGTCAATCCCGGAATCCCGGAATATTTTCGATACAAAAGTGCTTTCCATAATAGCCAACACCTCAACTTTAGGTAAATATACATCCGAATATCCGATCTCTAATTATGACCCCTGTTGAAAATTTGCCAACTTACAATAATAATACCTTTTTTTTGTACTTTTTGGTAATGTTATTGCAATATATGTGCCCTATGCGGATCGGACAGGGCTTTTGTAACACATTATGTACAAATATACAGATAGTGCAATCCACTGAGACGCGCCCCACTCCGCGATGACTGTACTGTAAGCTGTACTTTAGTGCGGAGCGGAGCGGAGTGGGGCGCGTCTCAGTGGATTGCACTATCTATCTATAGGTGTTAAATGATGTCTTAGGACTTAGCAGCCTTTTGTAAGCATTGGAATATCAACACAAATTATTTAGCATCATGTATTATTTCATTTAAGGAAAAAGACCCGATGAAAAAAGGTTCTCTAATAAGAAATTGCATCTTTTAAAAATTGTAAGAACATGGTGTTTTTACTCAATCCTTTTAAAGGGTGTTTGGTGCATCGTGTGCCAAATTGAAATGGTCGACTGAAGGGGTCATTTGCTATCCATTCATACCCCTTAACACCTCTCATGCCCTGTGGTTTTTTTTTATCGCATTTTTATTGTTTTATAAAAATAGGCCCAAATTTTACATTTAAATTAAAAAAGGTATAAGGCTTAGACTGAATTTTAATTTTATTTAGAAGTGTATTGTTTAAATAAAAAAATGTGGCATTAGTCATCGAGTTTACTTGCAGTTTCGGAAAAAAACAGTAAAATTTCGATAAAAAAAATCCACAGGGCATTAGAGGTGTCTGAAATAACAGCAGATGACCCCTTCAGTCGACCATTTCAGTTTGGCACACGATGCACCAAACACCCTGTATATTTACTATAGAGTATTCTTTTAGTTTCCTGATCCATGTACCAAAGGACCAACTTTTCAGAACTACAGTGTCAAATTAAATTAGCTAGCAAAACTGCTGACGTGATGACGCGCTATTTATTGATATAAAACACGATGGCAAAAAAATGATTAGTTTTTTTTTTTTGGAAATCAAATAGTTTTGTTACATGAAGTATGAGTTCAGAAAATCTGTTTTCTTTTGTTTTATCGTTTTTAGGTATCGTTAACAACCACGTCTGTGAAGTTTACAAAAAAAAAGGTTTTTTAATCTGTCGCGCGCGCAATTAGCAGACACAATAGAATTTTATTGTTATCTGTCTCCAATATGAGACACCAGTATTATAAAGGTTAAACTGATATTTCAAGTGACTACACTAATTACGTTCAAAGACCCCACAAAAAAAACATCAAATTAATTATTTTTTTGTTTATATATCGATAGGTACTCATCACGTTTGGGGAGTTTCGCTAGGTAATTTATATGACCCTGTATACAAAATAATTTCAAGAACATTCATTGTATGCTTGAGATCTCCTGGCTAATCAAATACAAAATAAATGTACGGACATAAAAATTACAAATATATTCCACAAAATTGCACGATCACATAGTGCCATTTAATTATGACCTTCTTGTTCTAACCTATCTGATATCAGAATCAAACCACTAACCAGCCAATTCTTTCCAGAACACCTTCCAGCCCACAAGGCCCCAACCAGGTCACCCCAGGATACCCCACACCCACACCTGCACCTGGCTCCTTCGTCCAAAAGAACCAGTTCGGCCAGGGCTCATACTCTCAAGGAGGTAAAGGGTCTTACGGCACAGGAGGACAGGGACAGGTGACGATCCAGGGACAAGGACAGTATGGATTAACTGGACAAGGTAATGTATTTTATAAAGATCCTATTTCCATTGTGGTTAAGTGAAGGATTATTCAAATCAAAGTGATTTTGGAAACGATTATAATGATTTTACTGACTATATGCACTGACGAATGAAAATAAACGATGGATAGATTGTGTCAAAGATGATATGGCTAGAAAGGGGGTGACTACCAAGATGATGACTATAGAGAAGTATGGAAGAAAGGGACATGTTGCGCTGACCCCAAATAAATTGGGATAATGGGAGGTGAATGAATGATGGATATTCAATGACGATCAATTATTTGTGTCATCATCAATGTGTGTATCTGAAAAGATAACAATGTCAGTCAATATGTTTTCTAGAGTCACTTCTTCTCCCTTTAAAATCTTGACGTGCAGTCAGTGAAAATTTTAAAAAGTACACAAAAAATATATGATTCTGTATCTTTTACAAATACTAATAGTGGTAGTTGTTTAATTTGTCTGTGGGTTTTGAAAGCATATATTTTCATATCTCACGACATCTTTTATGATTTCCCGTTGTGTTGTTATCTATCATTACATTTAACCGCAGAATTACCGTTCTAACTTGCGGAAACTCTTTCCTCGTTCAATTTCTCCATAGCTAAAGGTTGAAGTCTACATGTCCATCTTACCCACAGGTTCAGGATCTTCATACTCACAAACTTCCCAAGGATTTGGTCAGGGACAGACCAGCGGTGGTGGACAGGCTGTGATCCAGGGTCAGGGATCCTACTCTCAGGGTGGACAGGTGAGAATAAGGGTTATATTTACTTAATTTTTGGAAAATTAAAAGGAAAACTTTTGATTTCTAAAACACCATGATTTGTAGAGCAACTAAAGCCGAACAAAGAAACATTTTTGTATGGTGTAGTAAACTGATTTGACTGTCGTTAGGGGTAGTCAAAAGCCCGAAAATCAGACAACCAGTTTAATTGCGATATCGTGTTACCCAGTAACTGGGTTATGGATATTCAGCTACATCTGATTAGACTATGGTAGTCTTCAACACAGTAATTTTATTGGGAAAAGGCCAGGTTCAGTATATCGATAATAGATTCTGAAGAAATCCGCAACCGATAACATCCTTCTTCTCCGATAAAAACATTTATTTTAAATATCCGATTGACATCTAGTCCAACACCATCATTCTATTCAAAAACCCTAAAATTAGAATATACTCACCAAAACCTTTCGTTTCTCCAAACAGGGTACCAAAGTTACACAAGGAACAGGCTTTGGCATCACCCAAGGAGGTGGCCAAGTAGTCCGCCAAGGCTCCGGAGTTGGAGTCACTACAGGTCAAGGCTTCGGCGTAGTCCAGGGTGGAGGCCAGAGCGTCTCCCAAGGATTTGGAACAGGAATCCGACAAGGAGCAGGCGTTGGAGTTAATCGAGGACAAGGTTTCGCCGTTACTGGTGGACAAGGACAGTACACCAGTCAAGGACAAGGACAGACTGTTACCCAGGGCTCTGGATTCGGAGTTATCCAAGGACAAGGATCTGGAGTCAGACAAGGCTCTGGATTTGGAGTACAGCAAGGCTCTGGTTTCGGAGTACAACAGGGTGGTGGATTCGGAGTACAGCAAGGAGGTGGATTCGGAGTGACCCAAGGAACTGGCTTTGGAGTACAGCAAGGACAAGGACAAGGCGTCTTCCAGGGTCAGGGTCAAAAATTGATCCAGGGAGGAGGATTCTCTGTATCTCAGAATGGAGGATATGGAGTGGAGAATGAGTTTGGAGAATCTATCCAGAGGGTCTACCTGCCAAGATATAGCGGTTCTGGAGAATGTGGCATCCTTAACGTGAGTATTTCTTGAATATGTTTATTTTTTTTAGCCCTTAAACCGATTATTTACAAACTCTGAGTAAAGTTATGCCACAAGTTATACAAGTACGCGGCAGGCCCGTCTTGTCGGGCCACTTCAGTGAGTGTAACGTAGTCAGATCTAAGAGTCACGCGATAGAAAGAGAGGCAACTTCTAGGTGAATATAACTGTAGGTAATTAGCGCTGTGCGACCTGAATTGCACTTTATTGTGTCGTAGCAACAGTCGCTTTTTATTTAAATGATTTTGCGAAGTAGACTAACTGTATTAATCTGTGGTTATGCTAAAACAACAAAAAACATAATAACACGCCTGTAATGCCCGAAGGGTTAGGCAGAAGTGTACCTACTTATGCACCCACATTTCGCAAGTTATGTTTTAAGCCCCATGTAATAGGGGGCGAGCCTATTGCCAACCGGGCACAAATCCAGACTCCGAACTACTACTGAGAAATTACAGATAGAAAAACTCAATAACACTTTGCCCGACCCGGGAATCGAACCTAGGACCTCATGCTCAGCAGTAGCGCTTGCAACCACTAGACCAACGAGGCAGTCCCAAACAATAAGCAATTGGCAATTTTTTAATTTTTTTTAACATAATTAGAGTCTACTACTCACAGGTACACCTCTGCCCAACCCTTCGGGGAAACAAGGCGTGATACTATATGTTGTAAAACAATTGAATAATAATTTATATGCTTCTTCCATAACTCTAGGGTATTAACCCTAGAGTTATGGAATATCAAAATGGACATGTTATTTATAGGTCATGCCGTGGTCTAAATATTATCCAGTCATCATGTGGTATAGGCTAAAGCAAGTTTAGTTACTTTGTTTTCTCAGTAAATGTCCGAATCAAGTCATGGACTTCTAATTTTAGTTTGAACGCTCAAAAAAATTAGCATAAACAGCTAAAATCAAGTTTATTATTCCTAATTACTGTTTAAACTCATCTTAAATCACGTTAAAAACATTAATAAGGTAATTCGAGTTCCAAAATTAAGTTATAAATTGCTAGCAAGGTATGTTAACCAGTTACTGGGTTGTGAAGGTCAGATAGGCAGTCGCTCCATGTAAAATACTGGTACTCAGCTGCATCCTGTTAGACTGGGAGCTGACCTTATATTTGGGAAAAGGTTAGGCAGATGGTGATGGACGATGGATATATTGTGAAAAAAACAGTATGGTAGTCAATGCTCGTGCCTTCTCTGTATGAGAAGAGGCTTATATTATATTATTAATAGGTTTATTATTATACAACGTGTTCATTTTGATGTCCCATAACTCTAAGGTTTGATATAAGTAAAAATAATACTAAAATTCCTGAAACAGGTGTTCCAAAATATAAAAAGTTTTGAAGATAACAACACTAAACTCACGATGTGTATCTAAGTTTCATTGGTACGAACTATTAAATCATTTTCATTCAAACTTGAAAGAAAGAAAGAAAAGAAAAATATTTTATTTGGGACACGCACAGGAAATACAAACAGTAATAATATTTTTTTAAAAAGAACAAAATTATATAAAATAAAAAAAGAAGCAGCAAAACTAACAAAAAATAAAATAAAAAAAGACCTGTGCGAGGCTAAAAGGCCCTCTCAGCATAATACGGCGATATTTAAAAAATAATATACCACCGCGCTGGTATTCTGATAGGGCCCACTGTGATGCCACGGACACACCTACGGACTTACATAGATCCCAATAAAGGGGATTACAAAAAATATAAAACAATAAAATAATAATTAAAAACAAAAAATAAAAACCAAAACTATGTACAATAAATAATATTTTAGCTAATAGCACGCCCGACGTTCCAACATCACTTATCCATGGTATAGACAAATATCTATGGTGACAAGCGAAGGGACGCGGGCGCACTGCAAATCTGCGACGCAACTTGCTCGCTTTGACATCTTTTTTTTATAAACAAAGAAGTCTGCTTTTTTATATATATATTTCATATAAGGATGTTTTACATAAATAATCGGGAGTTGTTGAATTATTTTGTAAGAAAATCGTAAAAAAAAAACATATGCCAGTTGATTGTTTGACACTGTCTCATTAATACCCTAGAGTTATGAGATACTCAAAAGGAACACGTTATAAAGATATTATTAAAAGGTTTATTAATTATTTTGTTGGTCTATTGGTCGCAAGCGGGTTCGCTTCCCATGTCGGGCAAAGTATTATTGGGTTTTCACTCTGGATTTTCTCAATAGCAGTCTCGATTTGTGCCCGGTTGATGGCAATAGACTCGCCCTTTATTACATGGGACTTAAACATAACTGACGAAATGTGGGTGTACTATAGGTACACTTCTGCCCAACCCTTTGGGAAATAAAGCGTGATGTTATGTAAATTCTGTCAATAGTTCACGCAGGTGGGCTTAGATAAGACACACCCAAATGTATTCTTTGAAGCATAGACAACAGCAATAATAATCATAATTATTATCTCTGGTCAGAATTAATCCGCAAATTTCCATAGACACACATCTGGCTGATTATATGATTAGCATTTGCAAATGTCCAATTATTAATTTATTTGTTATTTTACATAACTAGCTTCTGAATTATTATTTATGATATGACATCAGGATTTGATTCTCGTGAATGGTAATAAATAACATTAAAGATTTTTAAGAAAGCAATATTTTGTAACGAACTTACCTAATTTGGTTGATAAAAACTTGACCAGAGTTGAGATTAATATCTCAACTATCGACACAAAAAAACGACATTTCGTATTAGGTCGATTTTTTATCGTCATTTTGTAATAAATGTTTATGTCATATACATAGTCAAAAGTCTAAGTTAAATCATTTATTACAAGAAGGTATTTTTATATATTTTTATTAAAGGGCACTTTCGAAAGTCAAAATTAAAAAAAAAATGATTCTGGTTGCCACTTCCAAAAATGGGCAAGCAACTCCGAAGTCACATTTTTTTAAATCCTCTATGTTGAAGCGCTTATCATGCATCTTACCTGATGGTAAGTGCTAATCAGGCCGAAGGTGGAAGCGAGCTTCATTCGGAATCCTCAACCACAGAGGAACTGGCTATCTTACCTCTAACTGCCGAAACACAACAATGCTGCTAACATTGTTGTTATGGCGACAGACTTAGATAAGATGGTGGAAGCTAGCCAGGCGGACTTAGAACAAGCCCTACCACCAACCAAACCGCGCAGAAAATTTTGCCCCCACTGGGAATCGAATAAGTGGTCTAACCACTAGACCACAGAGGCTCTTTTAAAATGTTTTACAATATTTTGTATATATACTAAATTATTTGTCAGTCTGGAAGGTAGTACCGCGCTGACTACACAGGGTGCGTCCCACGTACAATTTAAATATCTTAATTCAAGAAGGCAACTTTTATTTAAATGGTATTAATATTATTATACAAAATGAGCCTCATTAGTCTATGTAGTGGTCGCAAGGAGGAGCTCGTGGCTAAGTAATAACTGCCGCACGGGTCGATACATCAGGTTAAGCTACGCTTATCGGGGTTGTTCGGTGGATGGGTGACCATCTTAACATACCGAGACTCCTCCGTGCCTCGGACAACACGTTATGCCGTTGGTCACGGCTGTCATTCGTGGATCTTTGACAGTCGTTACGGGTCGTCAGAAGCCCGAAAGTCTGACAACCAGTCTTACCAAGGGGTATCGTATTACCCAGTTACTGGGTTGTGGACGTCAGATAGGCAGTAGCTCCATGTAAAATACTGGTATTCAGCTGCATCCAGTTAGACTGGAAGCCGACCCCAACATAGTTGGGAAAAAGCTGGTAGATTGAGTCTATTCGAAAGTGCTCTGAGGTCCTGGGTTCGATTCCCAGGTCGGGCAAAGTGTTATTAGGCTTTTCGTTGATGGCAATAGGCTCGCCCTCTATTACATAATGTAATAGAGGATTCTATTACATGATATAATAGAGGATTCTATTACATCATGTAATAGAATAGAGATTTTGCCAGATATGTTTAAATATATCAAAAATCTGGGTGTACTAAGGCACACGTCTGCCTAAGTCTTTAGGGATTACAAGCGCGATGTTGTGGTATTATTATTTCATTAGTTAAAACACATAAATACCGTGTTATTTTAAACCCTACAGCGACAAGGTTATCTTGCCTAACAAGATAACCATGTAGCAAGGACAGTTAAAATCAAACGATGACATTTAAAAATATTTATACTCTCATCTATGTGATTGGGAAATCGAATTCTTGTAGCTAATTAAAGGTTTTAGTCTCGAGTGTAACGATTTGTGGTTTTATTGAAACGTCCATTTAACCGACTTCAAAAAAGGAGGAGGTTTCTCAATTCGACCGTATATATATTTTTCTTTTTTTTTGTCCGTACGCTGATAACTTCGTTGCTTTTGATGATTCTTTTTTTGTTTGGTAGGGCATACTTCAGAAGTGGTCCCATATAAATTTGGTCAAGATCTGATGACGGGTTTTTGAGTTAGCTTCAATAATACATATTTTTCCCACCTAGTATATGTGGATGATATTCTAATAGTCATGTCACTGTAATTTACTTGGTATTCAAATTTTTGTGGGGGTTCTGTGTAGATACCACAACTAAAAAGTGAAAAATAAAAACTTTTTCACAAAAAATAAAACCGACTTCCAAAAAAAAAAACACTACTAAGTGAAAAATAACTTTGATTTCGGAAGTCGGTGCCAAAAGAAACTAAAATAAAAAACCCAAGACACCGACTTCCGAAATCAAAGTTATTTTTCACTTTGTAGTGTTTTTTTTTTTTCAAAGTCGGTTTTATTTTTTGTGAAAAAGTTTTTAGTGTAATTGGTTAAAGAAACAAAGACATGTGACTTCTACGAGTACCATCAATCTTATGAAGGGACATCGTGTTACACAGTAACTGGGTTGTGGTTCTAACATAGTTGGGAAGGGATAGGCAGATTGATTGGCGACGTCCACCAACCCACAGTGGACCCACGTGTACCCACTCATAGAGAGAACGCCTGTGTTCTACGTTATTGACTTTATTCAATTTATCATTTCATTTGCAATAAAGCACTTACGATTCGAAAACTTTTCTCGACCCGGGAATCGAACCTTAAAACTCACGCTCAGAATCCGTCTAGTTCACTGTACCATCGTTCCTAAATTATATTTAAACGGACATACGCATAAACTTTACATAATAATAACTACAATGACAGTACAGGTCAAAATAATAACCTTCTGACCTCAGTCAGATGGTTACTTTATCAAAAGGTAACCATCTGATTATATAATCCAAGGTAGTTTTATTTTTATCAATAGTGATAAATTAACTAAAAGTTTTCAACATCTGAAGGTTAGAGATTCGACTTTTATGAATTAGTTAGGTAAGATAACATGATCAGCTTATAACGTGTCCCACTGGGGACACAGACCTCCTCTGTGAGAGGGCCGTAATCCACCTCGCGGGCCCAGTGCGGGTCAGTAGATGTCACATGTCTTCGAAGATTTTGATTCTAGAACAGACCCGTCCAGTTTCCTCACAATGATTTCCTTTACAGTTCTGAGAGCAGGGCCTCAAGTCTGCTATTACAATAGTGTCAGAATGGTGTATCATTGATTTCATAATTGTTGATTTGACAAGTTTGGTAATCTACTAACATATTGGCGTCATTATGACTTTCCAATGGTCAGCCACTGACACTCCATTGAAAGAAATGGCATCTATTGGTAATCTCGTACAAATGAATGACTGACTTAGGCGGTAATCAGCTAAAATTGTTACAGTTCCTTTGATCAGTGACCTACCATTAGAACGTCACTGTGCAGTCATTGCTTTCGAGTATCGTATTTGTGGAATACAATGATCCACCAATGATCGACCATTATGAATTTAGCAGATTACGAACTTTTAGCAAAATGACAATGGGATCGTGTTGGAATGACGAATTTATAAAAATAGCAGACTTGGGCCCCAGTAATGGTGATGAAATAGTTTACACAAAGTAAAATGCTTGTCAGGGTTCAAACACACCTAGATACTTATATGTTATGGTAAAAAATAGCTTTGTCAACTATGTGATAGACAGACAGACAGCGAAAGCTCCAATTTGTAGGCTTCCGTTGGTTCTTTTTGGGTGTAGAACCATCTACACAATCATTTATATGGTAATTCGTTTATTTTTAATTGAAATGTTTTTAATAATAAATCGCTATAATAAATATACTTTTCATTGAAAGGTCAATGTTATTCCAATGATAACGGTATTAGTATTAAATAATAAACATGTAATGCCCTGCAGGTTTGTGTGTTTCAAATGACTTAAAATATTCATTTCTAGTTAAATAAAAATAGTCGCCCGGGTCGATTGAAAGTTAAGCTACGCTTGTCGCGGTCGATTGTGGATAGGTGACCATCCATATCATACCCAGACCTCTTTGTGTCTTGGAAAGCACGTTAAGCCTTTGGTCCCGGTTCTCATTCGTAGATCTTTGACAGTCGTTAGGGACAGTCTGAAGCCCAAAATTCTGACAACCAGTCTTACCAAGGAATATCATGTTACCCAGTTACTAGGTTCTGAGGTCAGATAGGGTCGCTGCATGTAAAATACTGGTATTCAGCTGCACCCGGTAAGACTGGAAGCCGACCCCAACATAGTTGGCAAAAGGCTAGAAAGACGATGTACATATTTTAAGAAATTCAAAAGACATTCTAGGTCTTGGAACCCTTTTTCTGCCCCTTGTTACATGGGACTTAAACATAACTGGCGAAATGTGGGCAGTAGGTTCCCAAGTACACCTCTGCCTAACCCTTCCAGGAAAACAGGGCGTGATGTTATGTTCGTAAAAATTAAATTTATAAAACTCAAACCCAAGCATTTATTTCAAATAAACCAATTACATCCACTTTTTAAGTGTCAAGGGGTCGGTCAGTCAGAGAGATGAAGCTTGTTGCCCATTCCAAAGCGTAGTAGGTACCATGGAGAAGAACGGGCAAGAAACTCCAGTAGACTGCGTACTCAAGTATTTGCAAGCACTACTGCTAGGCTTAGAGTACTGGGTTGGATTACCTGATCGAATTTCCTTTATAAAATTCTCAGTACCACTAAGTAGTAAATACTATGTTCGCGGTTAACAAAAAGCCATTAGGACATAACCAGCAACATGTTGTTAAACCATACCTTTGACTCTTTGGAGTATCCATGTTCAATTCAAATCTAACCATCTCCTCTCTCCAACAGCCTCAGAAGCCCTACGGCAACCGCAAGGATCTGGAGGTAGATTTCGCTGAGATCCCCTGGCAAGCGATGGTACTCCTGCAGACCAACAAGAGCCTTCTCTGTGGAGGTGTCATCACCAGGCCTGATGTGGTCATCACTTCTGCTAGCTGCGTTGAAGGGTAAGCATAATTATTGTTTTTTTTTTCTTTCATTGAAAAGTAATTGTAAATAGACAGAAGTAGATGGATATACAAGGTGTTTGGCGCATGGACCGACACAATTTTTTCAGGGATTTGGGAGGTCATTAGCTTGGTTCTACCCATACACCCTTTGTCCCAAATGTCACGGTTGGTTACAAATGATTATTTTTTTTTAAATGAAAAAAATTCCCAAAATGTGTCCTTTAATTTGAAATAACTTTTTTGTTTGTGGGTGTAGTGGCACAAAACAAATTTTGTTGCATTCTCCAAAGTCCTTTAAATCTAAAAACATCTTTGTTTTATACAACTGGTTTCAAGAAAATTCCTTACAAGCTTCCAAAGTTAATTTTTGTATTTAATGAATGAAATTTTACAACTTCTAAATTAATTATAAAAAAAACTAAAAGCTATTTTGAACTTAGCTAGAACCTAGCTAATGACCTCCCAAATCCCTGAAAAAATTGTGTCGGTCCATGCGCCAAACACCCTGTATATAGACGCAAAGCCAGATGGACAGATGAACAGAACAACGAACAACAATTTGAGACTAAGCTATTCGTTTACTAATTGTGAAGTTATAGGACCTAAACAAAAAAAAACTGTCAGGCCTAGTACCTAATTTTTAATCTTCTTTAACAAAATAATTGTACCTTTGCGCACAATATAATATATACGTTTTGAAAATCGATGGCAACGAATCTGATTTCCAAAACTACTTAACAACACATTACTTTATTGTTCTTTAAGTATTTTTTTAAATATTTTGTAATATACATAATATCAATACGGGAAGGGTTATTTAGACCAAAAGCGTTACGGAATGCTTAGAAAAATCGCAGTCCACTGAAATCAACTCGTAAAAATGCTGTAGTCAATTTATCACTGTTCTCTGTTTCGCCACAACTATTCCTTCTAACCCGAACCACCCTTTTTCCTACAGCCTCCAAGCCAAGAACGTCCTAATCAAGGGAGGAGAATGGAAACTCGGAATCGACGAAGAACCCCTGCCATTCCAGATCGTCCAGGTCAAGAACATCCTCCGTCACCCCTACTACAAGGCCGGAACCTTCACCAATGACGTTGCCATCCTGGTTTTGAGCGAAAACTTGAGACTGGCGAAAAATATCTGGCCTATTTGCCTTCCGTCTTCGACTGATACCCTGGATGCCTTCTACAACGGTGCTGGAGAATGTATTGTTACTGGATGGGGAAAATCAGTGCTGCAAGGTAAGATTTATTGCTGTTCTTCATTTTTTGTTCAATTTTAGGAAGAAAATCTACGGATATAAACAACAATGATGGGGATTTGAGACTATTTTATCGTAGGTACATACGTTAATAGATTTTTCCGTTAGGAAACGCTCATTAACAGCCAGGAGTCTGATCGTATCAGGTAAATGGCAATATGCTTGCCCTCTAAAGGCGATGCAATATTTATTTATTTACCAGCTGCTCGGGCAGACGTTGTTCAGTCCTAATTATAATCACTCATAAAAAATCCCACAGAAGAAAGGACGTTAAATTCTTCCCGAATTTGAAAAAAACATCTAAGTACGAATCTTTTCAAAGATTTAAAAACAAAAACAAAAATATCTAAATCGATCCAACCGTCATCAAGTGATGATACCTACGCACTGCATTTCATTTTTAATTTATATAAACATAAAAATTTCTTAAGTGATATATTTTTAAACATATAGATAAACTATGTCAAACATTAAACAAAGTTGTGGTCACAGCGTGGTCAAGATGTAATATTAAGCTAGTGAGAATTGACCTTAGAATCACTTAGAACGCCAGTTCCCAAAACCCAAATTGTGTAAACGAAGACATATTGACAAAATTCTATGTATCTATACATAATCTGATTATACACCAGAATATTTTGACACTTAAAAACAACCATCTATAAGTACTAATATAAAATGAAGCTGAATAGTTTGTTTGGATGCGCTAACCTCTAGAACTATCTACCAGTCGGCCTTTTAACATTTGATAGCCCAATTATTGAGAAAGGTTATAGACTATTTGACACCACACTGCAACCCTTAGGAGCCGAAAAAAAACTCAGAAAGCTAAGCAAAGTTGGAGTCAAAGTCAAATCATTTATTTCAAATAGGCACTTTTGAATGTCAAAGCGAGAACGAAGTAATGGCGCGGGCGGTCTATGCGATGCGACGCAGTGTGTCGGGGACTGAAATTTCACGCGGACAAACTAAGAGGCCATGTTAAAATGGCCGACAAATCTCTCGAACAAACTTGATTTTGCCGTCGAAAAAGTCAGTTCTCATTCGATTGTCGATCTTATCATTACATTAATAGAGACTAAAGTGGTATATGTGGATGACAGAATGATTTCACACTTTATGTGACATCGTTTAAAGATGGCGACAATGAATTTTAAAACTTGTGTCATATTTTCTTGATATGACAGTTTTGGGCTATTATTGAGAAATCGAATCGGCTATTAATATAGAAATAATGGCTTTATCATGTCGCCTTTACAAGAGTGGCGATACTAAAATGAATATCAAACTCAAAGCATTTATTTCAATTAAATTACATGCGATTTTGAATCGTCAAGGAGTCGATCAGCTAGAAATATGAAGCTAGTTGCCCATTCCAAAGCGAAGTAGGTTCGTATGGAGAAGAACGGGCAAGACACCCCACGGACACTCTTTAAAAAAAAGGTTGGCTTGAGGCATCTCACCTGACGTAGCTGAATACCAGTATTTTATATAGAGGCCGGAATTAACACCGAAGCCTAAAAAGACCTAGAAATCTGCTAAAAAGACATTTCCTAGATTTTAAGGTTACCTAAGGTCAAATAAGCTATTAAGGTCATTTAGCTAACGCTTATTATGAAGACAAATAACGCCCCAGTTTGCACCAAAACTGGTAAAACACTAGTATGTAATACGTTGAATAATCTGTTGTCACATATAGATTTTTTTTTAAATTATGCAAGAGGGGTTAAAAGTTAATTACATAGTTTGTTGGTCAGTATTTCTTACGGGTTTTGGGTTTTTCCAACTGGCAATACCACTATATAACATATCAAGACGCACTGTGCCTTCGTGGTGGATTACGGCTCACTCCCTCTCACAGTAAGAGGAGACCTGTGTTCCAGTAGTAAGGACATTAAAGGCTGAATAGCTATACCCCGGTTTCATCCGCATAAGTCTCGATCCAGTAGAAATATCGGGATAAAAAGTACCCCATGTCCTAACCCAGGCCATGGTCTACCTATGTGCTAAATTTCATCCAAATCCGTTCAGCCGTCTTAGCGTGAAAACGTAACAAACAAACTCACTTTCACATTTATAATATTACTAGCTGCGCCACGCGGTTTCACCCGCATAAGTTTCGATCCCGTGAGAATATTGGGATAAAAAGTATCCTATGTGTTAATCCAGGTTAAAACTATCTGTGTGCCAAATTTTATCCAAATCTGTTCAGTAGTTTTAGCGTGAAGAAGAGACAAACAACAAACAACTCACAAACTTTCGCCTTTAAAATATTAGTGTGCCCGACAGGGTTCCACAATGATCATATTTTTTTTTTAAACTGCCACTTAAGTTCAAATGTGGAAGCAATAAATGTATTGAGTAGTAGCAGGGGTGACTGTCCAGAGCGCTTTGGAATGGGCAACTAGCTTCATATTTCTGACTGACCGACCCTTGACAATTCAAAAGTGCCTGTAAATGATTTAATTGAAATAATCGAGTTTGAGTTAAATCCAGTGTAGTAGTTATAGTTTATTGATCTTTGACAGTCTTTACGGGGTAGTCAGTCTTAGTCTTACCAAGAGGTATCGTGGTGCCTAGTAAGTGGGTTGTGGAGGTAAGATAGGTAGTCGCTCCATGTAAAATACTGGTATTCAGCTGCATTCGGTTAGACTGGGAGCCGACCACAGCATAGTTGGGAAAAAACTAGGCAGATAATGATGACACTTCTGCTCATCCCAAAAGGGGAGGTCATGATATAACATAGTGACCCGAAGAGGCACGAAGTTTTACGAATAGGTCCGAAAGGAAAGTGCGAGAGTATTGAGGCCAATGCCGATACGTAGCGTCAGCAAAATATTTTTTATTTTTATTGATTTTTAATAGGTATTTTTATTATTTTTTATTTTTTTATTACAAAAAGGTTATGTTTGATATTGTTTTTATGTAAAAATGAGAGGTAACGTTTTTATTTAATCGGAAATGTGTTAATAAAAAATGTTTTTATTTGAAAATCAGAGGTAGCTTAATTAAATATATGCTTAAGTTAATTGAGGCTCTTTCCACGAACTTGGATTTCGTGTCAGGGTCGAAATCAAAAGCGTTCGGAGAAGATTATTATTTAATTCGAGAGAACATAATAATAACATTAATTTAGGAACTTATTTAAATTGTTTACGGTTACTTTTAAAAGTCAAATACTCAGAAAAAGGACCACCCAATTTAAACATGAAAAAAACAATCAACGAATGCATAACCTTGTATTTTTTAAGTCGGTTAAAAATATTTTTTCGTATAGAACAGTAGGTAAATTATAGGATCAGGATACCTGTTATCTTAGTAAAATGTTTGTAGTATCCAAAACAAATCCGCTAGTAAAAGCTTATCTATATCATATAGTTATAAATACTATGAATTGAAGTCGCTTTTCATGTCTGCTGTGTGACCGCGTTGATCTTCTAAACTGTACGACGGATTTTGATGCGGTATTCACCATCATTTAAATAATTTATTCCGGAAGGTTTCTATGTAGGTATGTTTCATATTAAAATCACATGTAATAAAGAATATATCTTCATGCTTTGTCAATTCGTAAAAACTATGAGAAGCACGATTGCTGGTTGCTAATAAAGAGAAAAAAAAAACATCACTAGGCATAAAAAAGCTACAGTTACAAAATTTATCAAGAAAACATGATGGTAAAACAATGCCTAAAAAACTTCATTAAATTTAAAAAAAAACATGACATGACTTGAACATGTTAAAAATATAAAAATAGAAGCAACCGGATATTAAAAATTATGCAAAGTAATTAGTAATAATTTGTAATTAACACTTTGATTCAGGTATAAATTGTAATTATAAGGTTGTTTTTATTTATAGCTTGTACTTATGAATTAACCGTGATTTGATATCATTACGTCATGGCAATTTGGTAATGAGAATCATAAGTAAAAACGCTTGGAAGTTTGCGATTGAAAATTCAAGTTTTTTAAAGATAACATAACTAAATAACATCACACTTTTCCCAAATATGTAGGAGTCGGCTTCCAGTCTAACCGGATGCAGCTGAATACTAGTATTTTACATGGAGCGACTGCCTATCTGACCTCTACAATCCAGTCACTAACAGAAATTACTGGTCAAACCATACAAAATTTTCCTACATTTTTATTCAGAATCATTAAAATTCGTCTTTAGTAATAGTTTGATGAATCAATGTCATCTTGACCAATTCTATTGAATTTTACAACTTAATTACATTGTGGTCAAAACCTTGCCCTAAAAAATACATATTTTTGCTAAATATCAATAAATAACTTTAACACCTCATTGGTCTAGTGGTCGCAAGCGCTACTGCTGAGCATGAGGTCCTGGATTCGCTTCCCAGGTGGAGAAAAGTGTTTTAAGGTTAGGAATTTCTCAGTAGCGGCCCGGAGTCTGGATTTGTGCTCGGTTGATGGCAATAGGCGCGCCCCCTATTACATGGGATTTAAACATAACTGGCGAAATGTGGGTGTAGTACAAGCACACCCTGCCTTATCCTTCTGGAAACACAAGCGTGATGTTATATTATGTAAGTAGGTTTATACAAACACTTTTAAACGTCAATAATATTTTGAAAACTAGATGAGGTCGGTGTATCCTATCTGACTACTCTGAGAAGAAACACCGATACAAACTCATAGGTCACAGTCTCTTTTAAACTCCAGACATAGGTCAGATCATGTAGTTTAGAGTCTAAAGTGGTATTTTGAGGAGACAAACACACAGATTTGCTGAGACCAAAAGTTTTTAGGGTTTTTTCTACAGAAATTTATCTGTAGCATTCCGGAGTCTGGATGTGTGCCAGGTTGATGGCAATAGGCTCGCCCCCTATTACATGGAACTTAAAGATATCTGCCAAAATGTTTACCCATTTGGCCAACAAAGGCGTGATTTTATGAATGTCAGTCAAACAATTCGCTTCTTTTTTTACCAATGAAAAATCACAAATCGTTAACTTTAAAAACACGTGTTTTGTACGCAAGTCAAATACTCAAACAGCCTTGGCAGAACAAATAAAGTTGTTTTTTTTTTAAATCTCGTCGTCGTAGTTGATAATACACTGATTTATACATAATTACCTATTTGACCAATGAATATTAATTATTTGATTTGCGAACCGCACTGCTTCGCAGAACTATTTGTAGATAAATAAATGAGGCAGGCGGATGCTAAATAGTATAAATATTATGGTACCTATTTATAAAGAATTAGAATTTTTTTGCTAACCATTGTTTAAGAAGCTATGGTAGCCCAGAGGTTGGTGAATTAATTAATTTCATAATAATAATTGATGTACTTTTTTAGATAACATAACAATAATCAGCCTATAATTATTATTTGCCCACTGCTGGGTCAAAGGCCTCCTCTCGGTGACAAGGAGTGGGCAGTTATCCACCACGCGGGCCCAGTGCGGGTCGCTGGATGTCAAACGTCTTTGAATTTTTGGTTCTAGGACATGCCGATGTTTTCCTTCACCGTTTTGAGAGCAGTGGTGATGAAATTACTTACACAAAGTAGAGTGCTTGTCAGGGTTCGAACCTCGCAATTCGCAGCTTGCTCTCAAAATAATGACAAACATATTGTTTTGAATTTTGGCTCTTTTTTTTTTGTATATAGGTACTTAATACAACTCCTTATAGTAAGTAGCGTCAACAATAAAAGAAAATTTGTAAAAACCCATTGAAGAATTCCGCCATTAGTTAAACAAACAGGTTTACTTTTGACTTAGCAACTGGGTTTTCCTTTGTTACGATTTTGTTGATCACGTCAGTGACAATCCTTATATGTTATACGAAACCATATTATATAGCTATATATATAATATACTCTGTTCCTAAAGTAGGTACCTGATGAAAGACAACAAACTCTGTTCAAGTTAAATTCTTACGCAATCACTCACTAAAGTTAATTAGTAACACATTCATCTTTATTTAGAAGATTTCAACTTTATATCTCACCACATTTTCCAAAAATTATTGTTTGAACAGCATTTTATTATTTATTAAATATCATCCAAGGAGAGGTTATAAATTTAATCTCAATTGTTTTCAAATGAAAAACATCTTTAAGGTGATTTAAAATTAGAATTTTTAAATTATCAAATCAAAGCACTGTAATTGGCACTTCAAAGTGGCATCTGCATGTAACTTTTATGATCCATTTGTTAACATTTCCAACAGATACTTTTTGAACTGACTATACCTAGATAAAAACCACGTTTTATAGCCTTTGCTGCCCTTAACAGTCACAATCCACAGTCACAATAGTTAAAACTACAGTCACACATATTTATCATTGACGTTAATAAACAAACTAAATTCAGCAGTATAGAACGACAAATATTCGGGTCGATCCATCAGGTTAAGCTACGCTTGCCGGGGTTGGTCTGTGGATGGGTGATCATATTTACATACCAAGACTCCTCCGTGCCTCGGAAAGCACGTTAAGCCGTTGGTCCCGGTTGTCATTCGTGGATCTTTGACAGTCGTTACGGGTCGTCAGAAGCCCGAAAGTCTGACAACCAGTCTTACCAAGGGGTATCGTATTACCCAGTTACTGGGTTGTGGAGGTCAGATAGGCAGTCGCTCCATGTAAAATACTGGTATTCAGCTGCATCCGGTTAGACTGGAAGCCGACCCCAATATAGTTGGGAAAAGGCTAGGCAGATTGATTGAGAACGACAAATATTAAAGTAGATGAGATAAATTCCCTTAGTTTAGCAGAGGGTAATGTACACTCAAAGCAACTAATGACTGGCAATGATTTTAATCAAGATATTCTTACCAAAGAGTATCGTGGTACCCAGTAACTGGGTTGTAGAAGTCAGATAGGCAGTCGCTCCATGTGAAATACTGTTATTCAGCTGCATCTACATAAACTGAAAGCAGAGCCTTTTTTTAGGATTGATTTCTGCTTGAGTATAGTTCTCGATGCTTCTGGTTGGTATATTGGCGTGTGCTAGCTGTCATATGGCTATTAATTATAGCTATTTTATTTATAATTTAAATTATGTTTTGCGTAATGTAAATTATCTTGCATACTATTGCATAGAATCATTTATATTTCTAACTGAACAGTCAGCTGTGCTGCTGGGGAGTTTGTTGCGCCACTTCTTCTTCCCAGCAAAAGCACTAGGAAGTGGTGAAGGGTGGGCGTATTGTGGGACTGTCTTATGTAATTTTGACGTTCGAAAAGTGCTGATTCTCAGCCTAGTTTGAATAAATGACTTTTGAATTTTGAATTCGTAGTTATTCTTCTTCTTTTCGTGTGGTTAGTGACTAACCTGGTGTCAGAGTTTTAAAGCCGCCCATGGGCCTCTGACTTGCCTTCACATACCTTTGACAAATATCTCTCAGGCCTGCCGGTTTCCTCACGATGTTATTGAAAACTAGGCTTTATTTGTGTAGGCTTTATACCCTTCAGAAGGCTTCAAAATTGTCTAAAAAGTGTACTTTTTTATCCAAAAGCGCTAATAACACACACGTGTGTCAATTCATCCGAACTGGTTTATATTTTCATTAACAAAAATTTAAATTTAAAAGTTATTTCTAGATATTATTCGGCTGGTGTAGACGAACCAAGTAATGTGACAGTACAGTAGTCAGTAAGTTACTCCACGCTCACTTGCAACTGGGCTCATGTAGACACTAGTTTCAACCAAGTCCAATGCTGACTTCGCGCCCTCAAGTCAGTCCCGTTGACTAATCTACTCGTCTCAGACCCAGTAGCGTCCCCCGCCTGACTTATTGCTGATCTCGTCTACATGAACCCACTGACTGGGTGCGAAATTCCGAGTCACTGGATCCAGTCACTGCCATCGTATAAACCAGACACTAGTGTGGATAACATAAATTCTGATCAATAGTTGAATCAGTATTTTACATGAATAATGAACGATCCATAAATTATCCTTTACCTACACTACAAATCCAGCAATCAGTGATGCAATGCCATCATTCAAAATTCTCCACGCCCCAAAAATGGTAGGAAGCGTGAAGGCCCAGACAATCAGGCAGCATAAAGAATTTTAAACACTAATCGTTTTGATTAATCCAAAAACATACTTAAATCGAGAATCGTGACTGATTCAAATCTGCCTAGTTATTCGTTAACTATTTTCGGGTCAGCTTGGTGTCTGCCCAGATGCAGCTGAATAAGTGAATACCTACGTGTTTTACATGGAGCGACTGCTTATCTGACCTCCACAACCCGGTTACTGGGTAACACGATAGCATTTAGTAAAACAGTCAAATATCTACGAATGACAACCGGGTTTAACGCCCTTGCCGAGACACGGATGGGTCTCGATATAAAATGAATGATTAATGATATTTATTTCTGTAAATTAGCTAAAAAAAAAACACTATTATATGTCAAAATTATATTATATTTTAAAACTAGATGAGTTCGGCTTTTTCCTATCTGACTACTCTGAGAAAAAATACCGAAACAAACTCAGAGGTCACAGTCTCTTTTAAAGTCCAGACATAATCTTGGTCAGGCCATATGAGAACCACACAGATTTGAGTGACCTGTCCAGTGAACGTACTTGTGAGTAAATGGTCACCCATCAACGCACCGTGAAAATTGTTGCTTTCCTTGATCGATGAACTAATGCGGCTGATATGACTTAGCCACAAGCGCCTCAACACTCAAGTTATCTAAGAAGATTATGAATCTTAATATTCAAGGTTAACTCGAAGATCCATAGCGGAATCTGCTCACAAATATTAAAATTGAATATATTAAATTAAAATTCAAAGAGGTTATGTTCAAACATGATTTCCCTTATAGGAACCAAGGTATTTGGATTAAGTAGGTGCGTCATTGAAGCACGGTTTTAGTGAATTAATGTTTTAGTTTTAAGATTTCCGGATTTAATGTCTAGTCTAGTGGTCGCAAGAGCAACTGCTGAGCAAGAGGTCCTGGGTTCGATTGCTAGATCGGAAAGTTTTATTGGGTTTTTCTACCTGAAATTTCTCAGTAGCAGCCGGATTTGTGCCCGGTTGATGGCAACAGGCTCGCCCCCTATTACATGGGACTTACACATAACTGGCGAAATGTGGGAGTACCTACTATAGGTACACTTCTGCCCAACCCTTCGGGGAATATTATATGATTAGTTTCCTGTTTTTCATTTGTTTTGTAGGTTTTTTCACCTCATCTAGACGAATTAATTAAGATACTTCGATCAATTTAGAAGAAAAATGCAATAGGGATGATGACTAAAAAAATGTTTTTTGTCCGTAATGTAGATTTTGAAAAAATAACGTACACGTATTTTTTCTTTTTTTACGGTTTCAAAAGATTACGGCGATACCTACATTCAGTTATAATGTGCCTTGACGTCACTTGTATGTAGATTTTATACATACTTGTGACGTATCAACCCCCACTCCCCAACTTTAATGCGTTGTATCTGAGTAATTTTTCATTAATATGATAAAGCAAAAAATACGTGTCTAATATTTTTTTATTATCTGACGGACGGACTAAATAGAACTTCTTTTTTGACCCAGGCATCTTCCCTATTGAATTAATAGACTGAATAGCCAGATCAATAAGTTTTGCTAAAAACCTAAAAGAACTAGGTATATCTATATCTAAAGAAACCCTCATAAAGAATACCTGGGAATCGAAGACCAACGAGGCAGTCTAAAAAACAGGAAAAAAATAACAAAATCTATTAAAAAGCTATCTTCTTGCATAATTAATCCAGGGTCTACCTTCCTGTATTTGCTCCAATCAGTATAAAATCGTGATCACATTGTTTTATTAATAACATTATTAATTAATGTTCTAAAACAATTACTTGAATGTCAAATATACGTTTCGTTTCTCTAAACTCAAACTCAAAACTCAAACTCAAATCATTTATTCCAAATAAACCAATTACAGGTACTTTTGAATTGTCAAGGGGTCGGTCAGTCAGAAAGATGAAGCTAGATGCCCATTCCAAAGTGTAGTAGGTTCCTATGGAGAAGAACGGGCAAGAAACTCCATGGACACTCTTTTAAATTAGAATATTGTTACAAAACATTGGTTAGGGTAAGTCCAGGATAGCTGCCCCACTTTTTGATAGGAAGCCATAACTTATTAATTAATAATCTATTGGCAATACGTCTTTTGCATATGGTAACTTTGATCTTTAATCTATGATGGTACCCCTTTTGTTTGTACATAAGTTTCATAGATTTTGAGAAAATTATGTCTTTTTGACCCTCTCAAAAGTAGGATAGATGCCTACCGTGAGGGATAGAAGACTCGTAGTAAAAATGCGTCAAGGGATAGAAGCCTACCGTAAGGGATAGAAGACTCGCTGTATGAATGCTTCAATATTAGATGCTAATTGAAATAAAACAGACTAGTTTCAATGTAATCAGTTTGTATTCAATGTGTTAACATGAATTTGTGACATCTTTTATAAATTTTTTTGTGATATCTTTATAGAATTCTCAAACAAAAGTTTTTTTTTGAAATGATTGTGAAATAATAATCGTCTTATACATCTACTCGCAATCAATATACTTTTCAGACTGAAGTTCCATCTGTGATGTATCTAAGAGCGCCGGATTTAGTCAAAAACTAACTAAGGTTAAGCTTAAATAACGTTCCTTGTTCTTTTTTGCAAATCGTCTTCTTAATGTCCGAGAGGGTATTCTGTAAGTTCTGGCTATTTAATTTACACATTTCTCATTTTTGGTAATTTCTTGAAAAGCCACGCCTGGTGTTCTTTTATATTTCCGAGGCATTTCTTCCATCTGCGATATGAAAACATTAATAGAAATAGTTAGGGATAGATGCCCCTAAGGGCATCTATGGCTACAGCAGATGGGGCAACTATACTTTTGGCACAGGATAGATGCCTTTTTAAATTTAAAATAAGATAAAAATAAATCTATAATTTAAAGCATTATTCCGTGTAGTTTATACTGTAATATCATCAGATAAATTAACAAAAAATAGAATTTATATCTGTGTAAAAAGATATTGAATAGTAAGTACTTACGATTATAATTTCTACGCTTGCTGAGGTCTCGCCGCGGAAGATTTTTACACACACGAACGAAACGCGTGCGCGTCTCCCCTACAGTTGTCGTGGCACTAGGGTCTGCGGGGGGGTGCTTCCTATTGTATAGTACGATTTTAGCCTACGATATTTCAAACATTGAGTATTCAAAGTCGCGGCACCTATCCCATTGGGGCACCTATCCTGGAATTACCCTACATCATTCATGTTGAAATTATATATGTGAGAACAATGTAGTAAATCGTGCACGTTAAAAGCGACCATAATAAAAATATAAAAACAAAAATAATTAAAATAAGCCATGGCAGCTAAGAGATGACCAGTCCCCACTGACGGCGCCCGTTCACGAACATGACGCATGGATCAGCACCATTCAGCTCAACCATTTTGAAGGGAACTTAATGATCCAATCTAGTCAAGTCTATTTGGCATTCTTCTTGTATGCAAATATTTTATTCGAGTTATATATTGTTTTTATAACAATTAAAATTAACGGATCATTTGTATTGGGAACTGCATCGATTTTAGAGGAATTCTGTGATTGTTGAAAGATTTGCATATTTTTAATTGTTTGCAAGCAATTTGCATTGGAATTTGGAACTTTTTATTTGCAATGACTTCAGCCATTTTTATGTACTTACTACGTTATGCCGTTGGTGCCGGCTGTCATTCGTAAAACTTTGACATTCATTACGGGTATTCCGAAACCCAAAAAGTCTGACAACCAGTCTTACCAAGCGGTATCGTGTTACCCAGTAACTGGGTTGTGGAGGTCAGATAGGCTTTTTATTCAGTCAGATTGATTAGCCATTTTTACTTTTATATTTATTTTTCCACCTGTACTTATGTATTTTTTTTTATCGTTAGGAAAAAAACGTTTGAGCTTTCACATTGTGGAATAATATTTTAATGAGATTCTTTTTTTTTTGCGTGACATCTGTCGCATAAATATCTATACGTTTATTTTAGTATACATTTTATCGTATCTGATTGTCGTGACGAATATTGATGCGGTTCTCACAACTATTTCCGGAAGGTTCAGGTTCAATTATTTTAGGTTCATAATACATTATTATTAAACTAGCCTCCACGTCGTTAAAACCGTGCAAAGCAGGGGCGAATAGCTAGTATTAGTATATAATAGTAAAAGTAACGTTTCAACGAACTTGAACTCAGAAATAAAAATGTTTTCATTTAAATAAAAATGTCGTTTGTAAAGCGTCTTCATTAATGAAATGATAATAAAATAATAAAAACGGATCCTTTTACTTTTATCTCGAACGAACTTGAGCTAAAAAAACAACAATTTAATAATAATAAAAAATGGAATCCTTTTTGATTCTTTTATTATATCTACTTCGAATGAAACTACCAATAACCCAATACCGACCGACTTGGTTTCCGGACGTCATTTTCGGGTGACCATTAAAAATGGGTCCATTGCTGTGCTATGAGGGACCCACAGCACAGCGCTGATTCTCGCTGAACGTAATCAGCGAAAATACAAAAAAAATAGAAACAAATAAAAAAAACGGGTTGCACTCCGGGAGTGCCGGCAGAAGTGAAAACTTTAATATTTCCTCTGTCTTACGAATTTTCGATCAGGTCACGTGTCCTGACGCGAGTTTATTTTTTTTGACAAATCACAAAAAATTGCACAACGCCGTTAAAGAAGTTTTCACTTCAAAAATAATATTTTCGCAATAATATCAAAACGTTTCTGCTAACGCTACTCAAGCCAACCGGTTGATACTTCGCGGGTGTTACCACGTTATTTTGTAATATTTAATCACGCGTTACATGGATAAACCACACGGTTATATCATACAGTAGCGACTCCCGGCTCCGCCCGGGTGCAGTTTTCATGTCAAGACGGTAATATTCTGTTCACGACACGTTGCGCACAAGTTCTGGGGCCTTATTATGAAGTATTAATGCCATCATTATTCCACTGCGAAAAAAGGATGGTGCTAGCGGCCTCATATAGCTCCGTCTCTCACTCACACTGGAATAATGGTGGCATTAATAGGTCATAATATGGCCCCTGAACAGCCACATAAAAAGTACTAGGCTTGCATGAATTCAAGATAGTAAGTAGTTCATTACAGATAGTGCAATCCACGACGCCGCGCCCCACTCCGCGATTACTGTACTGTAAGCTGTACTTTAGTACGGAGCGGAGCGGGGCGCGTCGTCGTGGATTGCACTATCTATTGTATTATTAAATACAGCTTTTTGTATAATATTTATTTACATTTAGCCTTTCAAATGGTGAAGTCATTTTTTAGTCATAGGAGCTATGGTTCTGGAGATTACAAACACAAAATTCGCTCTTTATAATAGTATAGACTAGCTTCTGGAGTTTAAATTTCATGTTCTCCCGAAACAACGGGTCGTATCGCATCGCCCGCCCGCATTATTTCCCCATTTTCGCTGAGCGTTCTATCTGTTTTTTTTTTTTTATTCGACTTCTTGGGTCATAGCCATAAGGCGACCTTCCTCGAGAATTGGGCTATCAAATGCAAAAATATTTTTTTCAAATCCAGAGATTCGCGTTCGAACAAAAACACTCTTCAGTTTATTAGTATTAATAGATATATCATAAACATAACTACAACTCAAAGCGTTTACTTCAATTAAACCATTTACAGGCGCATAAGAATTGTCAAAAAGTCGGTCAGTTAGTCAGAAAATTGAAGCTAGTTGCCCATTCCAAAACGTAGATCTCTATGGAGGAGAACGGGCAAGAAACTCCAAGGACACTCATAGGCCGCAGAGAAGCAATGGTCGAATCGGTGGTGCTTGAGGGACGCTTAGTCCAACAGTGGACATCTTTTGGCTGAAATGATGTGATGACGATATAATTATCATCCTGCCCTTGTTACAATTTATTACTGGTCGTCGCAACATGTCTTTGTCTTCCACACTTCTCTATCAGTCGTCATCTCAGTCGTCACCCCCTTTCTAGCCATATCATCTTTCACACAGTCCATCCATCGTTTCTTAGGTCTACCCCTGCTCTTATAGATCCACATTCACACTCAAAACTTTCCTCACGACATCGATATTATCTTTCATTCTTCCGCACCACATGCTCATACAATGAACATCTTTTAAGAGGGAACAGGGCCCGCGATTCTCCATACAAACGTATTCAACGTTTTTCTTCCTGAATAATGCCTCTAGAGCTGTCATTTTTCTCTGTAGGCATGTCCCTGTCATTTCCTTTTTTTCAGCAATTAATAAGTAAGGAAACTAAGACCCTCCAAAAATTACAAAAATGCCCCATTTTTACCGCCGTGATTAGAGGACTACCAGACTAATTCGGAAAAGTTTTTAGCATAAACGAAAATAATAGGAAACTAGACATACTCTTTCTTAAAATTTTAATGTAAAAAATTATTAAATCGGTTTAGTTTTCGAGGAGAAAAAAGGAGAATGCCAAACGTCGTTTTCGTCAAAAATTTTGTGATATAATCGGTCTGAGCTGCAGTTGTCCCGATCGCACTTTACGGGGTTTAACTCGGTTTTTCGGGCGCAGCGCGACGGCAATAGTTTCTTCAAATACCTATTTTTCAAATTCCTCTCAGGCCCTGTTCCCTCTTAAACTAATCGTTGTCGTGTTACCCAGTAACTGGGTTGTGGAAGCCAGATAAGCAGTCGCTACATGTAATATAAATATACTGGTGTCCAGCTGCATCCAGTTAGACTGGAGGCCGACCCTAACGTAGTTGAGAAACGGCTAGGCAGATTGCAGAGTAGCCGGGACGAATACAAACATAAATTGTCGATTTTATTTATCTTAATTATTGTTTTGACTTCAGTTAAATACCTTTTGAGGTTGGCTTACACATAATGTTAATTTTAACATTTTCCATAATTATTCATTTTGCACTTCAAAATAAGTTAGTTACATCTATTACAAGATCCCTATGACCGTTATTAGTAAATTTACGGACTGCCAGCCTGTAGTGGTCGCAATCGCTACTGCTGAGCATGAGGTCCTGGGTTCGATTCCCGGGTCGGGCAAAGTGTTATTGGGTTTTTCGATCAGGAATTTCTCAGTAGCAGCCCGGAGTCTGGATGGATTTGTGCCCGGTTGATGGCAATAGACTCGCCCAATATTACATGGGACTTAAACATATCTGGCGAAATGTGGGTGTACTATAGGTACAACTCTGCCCAATGACAGTCGAGTAAAGATACAATTTATTTGTTTAGTAAAATAGCTGACTTTTTCCGATATTTCAAACTTGGTCCCATATCAAAAGATGTTGATATGCATGAGTACCGTCACCGCTGATATTGTTACAAAACAAAATTCATAAGTAAATTATTTTCGAAATGTCATTTTCCAAATTCCTAACGTCAGTATCAAAAAGTAGCCAATTTTCTTAGCAAACCATATCTTAGGAAATAAGCTGGTCATCGAATATTATTAGCATAAAATTACTAACACTCAACATTTGAAACCTAACTAATGTTAGTAATTTTCATTGAAATTACTAATTAAATCGTTTTTAAGTCCGGTTCCTATTTCGCTAACGACTCGTTTATGTTACCGATCGTTAATTATGGTTATCTCTGATTTGTTAAAAGGTCAATTGAAATTTTTTAGTAATAATCGTAATTTTGATAAGTTCTAAACCAGTGGCGCCACATTCCAGTTGCCTAATAAGAATATACATATGTAAGCCAGTAGGGCCCTGTGGCTAAATAATATCAGCCGCACGGATCGTTCTAAGGTTAAGCTACGCTTGCCGCAGTCAATTCTTGGATGGGTCCATTACAGATCTAGACCTCTCCGTGCCTCGAAAAGCTCGTTACGCTGTTGATCCTAGCTATCATTCGTAGATATTTGACATTCGTTACGGGTAGTCCGAAGCCAAAAAGTTAGACAACCAGTCTTACCAAGGGGTATCGTTTTACTCAGTAACTGGGTTGTGGAGGTCAGATAGGCAGTCGCTTCATATAAAATACTGCATCCAGACTGGAGGCCGACCCCAAAATAGTTGGGTAATGGCTATGCAGATCGATTTTGAGTCCTTCTGTAGGGCAAAATCCTCTTCTCTTATAGAGAAGGAACGAGCATTGATCACCACGCTCGCTCACTACATGCGATTAATTTCACGCCAATATTTTATTATACCCATCTAAAAAAAATAGGCATACAGATACATATCAAAATATGTTAATTAGATACCTAAACTGTAGGCTTTAATCAAATTTATGAGCTTATTAGTAATAAATAACCAAATTTTTATTTATTAGCATAATAAAAATGTTAAAACCTGGCCGTTTTTATTAAAAAGTTACAATGTAATTTTTGACAGTCATTCCTAATTTGGAAAAAGAACACTATCATTAATATTTTTTTTTTTATCAAAGGCCTCTTCTCATATAAAGAAGGAACGATTGATTTGACTATTGATTCCAGGTTTCCTCACGATGTTTTCCTTCACTAAAAGTACGTCAGTGTTGTTATTGATAAATATAATTTATTTATTTATTATTCACAATAAATCACTGATAACATAAAATATTGCAATCGCCTTGGGCTATTGACAAAATAATAAAAAAATAAATCAATATATTAATTTTATGCAATGAAGCTTTATTAAAATTCGTACATAATTATCATAATGTAAGATAATTAATTATTTGAATAATTAATTATTCATTAGAAATTAAATGTACCTGAATTGCAAATTGTATTTCTGAAAGCTTATTACAAGACTCAGTAAATCTTCTAACGGTGAAGGAAAACATCGTGAGGAAACCGGCATGCCCGAGAGATATTTCTCGACGGCATGTGAAGCCAAGTCAGAGGCCCGTGGGCGGCTTTAAAACTCTGACACCAGGTTGGTTTACTAACCACACGAAAAGAAGAAGTAAATCTTCTGTCAAATATAATGTTGCTTAAACATAATATCACTGTTATTCACAAAATAATTAGGTAGGTAGTGTACCGCCCACATTTACCCAGTTACGTTTAAGTCCCATGTGATAGTGCGCGAGCCTATTGCCATCAATCGGGCGTAAATCCCGACTCCAGGCTGCTACTGAGAAATTCCAGATGGAAAAACCCAATAACACTTTGCTAGACCTGGGAATTGAACCCAGGACCTCATGCACACCAGTAGCGCTTTAGACAACGCTTTAGTTACAGTCTGAAAAATTCTAGACTGAATAAATGGTCAAAAAAACTCGAAGACATGTGACATCTACCAACCCGCACTGGGCCCGCGTGGTGGATTACGGCCCACTCCCTCTCGCAACGAGGAGGCCTGTGTACCACATTGTAGAATAGTAGAGGAGTAGTAGTAGTGGTAACATTATAGACTGATTATGCTGAAGCAAATTAAAACATACATAAACTCACGCCATTTGCCCATGGGGGTAGGCAGACACTACTGAACGCCACCTGCAATACTAACATACTCCTTTTGCTTTGTTTACGTACGACACTCGACATCAATTTAAAATTACGGTTACTGTTGTCGTTAGAATTTACGAACAATTCCAGTTAGGTAGTAATTTGCTTACCAACTGACTTTACATTCAAAGATGTGACAACTCTGTTAATTTTTTTAAAGCCATCGGAATATCGGAATAAAAAGAAGAAGAAGGAATATCCAGGTTATGGTCTAACCATGTGCCAAAAATCATCCAAATCTATTCAGGTGTTTTGGCTTGAAAGCGTAACAAAAAAAACTTTTTCACAAAAAATAAAACCGACTTCCAAAAAAAACACTACAAAGTAAAAAATAACTTTGATTTCGGAAGTCGGTGTCTTGGGTGTTTTATTTTCGTTTTTTTGCCACCGACTTCCGAAATCAAAGTTATTTTTTACTTTGTAGTGTTTTTTTTTGGAAGTCGGTTTTATTTTTTGTGAAAAAGTTTTTATTTTTCACTTTTTAGTTGTGGTACCTACACAAATCCCCGACAAAAATTTGAATACCAAGTAAATTACAGTGACAGGAACTATTAGAATATCATCCACATATACTAGGTGGGAAAAATATGTATTATTGAAGCTAACTCAAAAACCCCTCATCAGATCTTGACCAAATTTATATGGGACCACTTCTGAAGTATGCCCTACCAAAAAAAAAAGAATCATTAAAATCAATTCATAATTGGCGGAGTAATCGCGTAACAAACATACAAAAAAAAAAAAAAAAAACATACAATCGAATTGAGAACCTCCTCCTTTTTGAAGTCGGTTGAAAACAAACTCACTTTCGCATACAATACTAATAAATAATAGTTAGGATGGTATTTTGTTATCACACAGAATCTTAGATAATTCGACATTTAACCTTGTCTTATCGTTTATTAACAAACACGCGAAAATTTATTGGTTCGAAATGCCACTCGCTTGCAAAAATATATTTAGAGATTTCATAATTATAGTTCTCAACGTAATTTATTGAATTTGGTACTATCGTTACCACGCGACTCCATCCGCGAAGATTTTGGAATTTTTATAGAATAACATTTAGTCTTACCGAAAGATGTAGACCATGCTACTCAGTAATTGAGTTTTGTGCGGAGGTCAGATGGGCATTCGCTCCATGTAAAATACGCGTAGTCAGCTGGAACCGGTTAGACTGGAAGCCGACCCCAACATAATTGGCAAAAGGCTAGGCAGATTGATTGATTCAAGACCCCATTTCACACCTTTTACTACAATAAAAAAAATACTGTTAGTTTGTTCTTCTGGTCGCAATTAGGTATAACTGCCATGGGGACTTGTGTTCGATCCCCTAGTTCGGGAAGTGTTTTCGAATTTTCCATCTGGAATTTCTCAATAGCAGCCCGGAGTCTGGATTTGTGCCTTGTTGATGGCAATAGGCTCCTCCCCTATTACATGGGACTTAAACATAACTGTGCGAAATGTGTAGGTCATTCCAGAAGAAAAACGACAACTGCTAGAAGTAGACCTCTCGTTAGCATTGCCACTTCGACGGGTTCTGTGTTCTAGCGAACAGGTAGAAGCTGTTTCGTATTTCATCACCATCATCATCATTGGGGTCGGCTTCTAGTCTGGCATACATGAATCAAGAACTTCTAACTGAACAGACAGCTGTGCCGCTGGGGAGTTTGTTGCGCCACTTCTTCTTCCCAGCTAAAGCGCTAGGAAGTGGTGAAGGGTGGGCGTTTTGGGTGACAGTTATGTAATTTTGACGTTCAAAAAGTGCTGATTCTCAGCCTGGTTTGAATAAATGATTTTTGATTTGATTTTGAACCGCAGCTACACGGATCGTTGTCATTTATAATATCGATTTCATAATAATGTTTTTGTCATTTTATTAAAATGTCTACAGTTTGTATGTAAATAAGTTTATAATTTATTTATTCAGAACATTTGGAGTTATTATGTTAAGTTGTGGTATTAGGAAAATTTTAAAGAATTGCCATAGTTTTTGAGGTTATTGGATCGGATTTTGCGAAACTGCGTACTAGAAAGTGCTTTTTAGGAAAGCTTAGGGTCAAGGTAATGGACATCTAGGGGTTACATGTAACTATTATGTAATTAAATTAGACGGTGTCTTTTTCATACTCAGCAGTTTTTAGGCTGAGCTCATACATAGTTATAGATAGTGCAATCCACGACGACGCGCCCCACTCCGCTCCGCTCCGTACTAAAGTACAGCTTACAGTACAGTAATCGCGGAGTGCAGCGCGTCGTCGTGGATTGCACTATCTGTATAGATAGAATTGAGATGGAAAGAATATGATTTATTGAACACGAGGATCCATCAGGTTAAATATTCGCCAAACCACTTATTTTACATTTCATAGCATAATCTGACCTATACTCACCTTATCTTTAGCTCCCCAAAACATTCTAATAAGATTCTTCCTCTCTTTTCAGCTCATCTCCTCGGCAGCGTTATGCACAGCATGAACGTCTCACTCCTCAACCCCGGAGAGTGCCAGTCCAAGATCACACAGGACTACCCTCACCTTCTGGAACATTACGACCAGGACAGCTGCGTCTGCGGACAACCTACCAACCCGGCTAACAACATCTGCAAGGTAAGTCAAATAGTCCACAGCTTCCACGAGCTATGACACTTTATTGTACGTCAGTTGCACCCTGGGTTGTAAGTGTCGTTACCATCTCGCGAATTTTTTTTACCACGGTGAGTGTGGTTTCCGTAATCATAATAATTATAGGCCTAGACCAAATTTCCGTCTGGGCGAGTGAGGGAAGAAAGAGTGCACCTGTGACTCTCTCTTCCCTCACTCTCATAGTCTGTTTCCATATAGTTCACGCCGAAACCAGTTTTTTGGGTGGTAAATTATCAAATAACTTCTCCCGCTCTGGGCGGAGTGGCGGGCGTGTCAGACTCTTACTGATTAAAACCCACCCGTGTTCCTTCAGTTGCCTTTACGTTGCCAGGGGCCACGGTATCCCTTTCGGACGAAGTAACCCTTCGTTTATTTGGAGTTAAGATGCAGCCGTTGCACGGATGCATTGGTTGCTCTCACTTGTTCAAAGTGATGGAGAGGTTTATATCCTTAATAAAATAGTTTTTTCTTGTTCTTTCCGTAACGCATGTCGAGATTAAGTCATCATAATAGTTTGTAAAAGGCATTATAATTTTGTTTCCGTATTTAAGCGATCCAATAAACGGTCAAAGTAATTAGCGATCGCAGTATCTTCAAATTAGCGGACAAAAGGATGCTTCTAGACACAATCCCTTGGTTGCCTTTTAATGACATCCATAGCGGGTTTTGGTGAGGTCTAAAGACCACAGGGGGGACGTCTGATTTAATGGTTGCAAAGTTCATTCATCCTCTATAGAAAAGGGAAGATCCTCAGATCAGACGCGTGTTGTGACTGGTGGGCAACTGTGGGATGATTTATTATACTCGTGACGCGGTAAACTTTGCTTGCGGGATGCAGGATTTTGCGTGACGTCAGTGTGGCGTGTAGTTTGCATATGACGGTGTAGATGCCGCCACAGTAATTAGTATAAACAACACAATTTTTTGTGTATTCAATATTTAACATATCATTCTCATTTCAGGTCGACATCGGAAGCGCCCTCGCCTGCACAACTGACGACAAACACTTCGTTCTCAGAGGAGTCTACTCTTGGGATTCTGGTGAGCATCTTCTACTTCTTTCTATACCTTAATATTTAGTTAATAGAGACGAAAATGCATTGACAAGCATGGATAACAATCACGAAGAACGCCACCATACATATTTATGCCGCAAAGCATTGCTGTGTTTCGGTTTAAAAAGTATGGGTGCCGGTGACATTACGAAGAGAGTGAGACACAAAGCTAAATGTCATATGTGCCTCATGAGACATTTAGCTTAAACAATCAATTTATATTTGAGCTAAAACATAAAGCTAAATGTCACATGTGCCTCATGAGACATTTAGCTTTAACACTAAGTTATTATTTGATCTGAGATACAAAGCTAAATGCCTCATGAGCCTCATGAGACATTTAGCTTTGTGTCTCAGCTCAAATATTAATTTAATGTTATGACATCACGTCTAGATGCATTATCCACTAGATGAAATCGATTTGATTTTTTCGTATAGGCTATTAGGCCCGATTTTTGAGTAAGAAGATTGTTTAAACCCCACTAGAGACTCAAGCATTACTTCAAACTAGTTTCAACCAATCAAAAGGCTTTAAACGAATTTTAAGTAATGCTTGAGTTTTGAGTGAGGTTCTGTAATACGGACCTGAGACTACCAATTACATAAAATACATATCTACTGGCAAAAGTTTACATTTAATCACGGTTCTTTTCAACGTTCCTTTCTAAACTCATTTTGGACTCATTTTTGATATTCAACGTCTGCAAAAGTTCAATATATAACTTAATAGCTGCGTCCCGCGGTTTCACGCGCATAAGTCTCGATCCCCTGGGAATATCGGGATAAAAAGTATCCTATGTTCTAATCCAGGTCATGGTCTACCCATGTGCCAAATTTCATCCAAATCTGTTCAGCTGTTTGAGCGTGAAAGCGTAAAAAATAAACAAACTCACTTTCGCATTTATAATATAGTTAGGAATAGGATTAAGATTAGATTATGCATACATAACTAACAATATTAATTCTTCTTACAGGCTGCCAGACAGGAAACCAGCTAACCTCATTCTTCAAATTCGACCTGGAATGGTACGAATGGGCCATTGGCTTGATTGAAAGCGTACGCTTCTCTCAGTTCACCACCACCAAGATTACCAAGAACAAGATCATCAGCCAGGTGTCCGGAGTTAAGGGAACGTTCGGAAGCGGTATCAAGGGATCCTACGGTACAGGAGGTGGAGTCAAGGGATCAGTCTCCTCAGGAGCCACAGCTATTTCTGGGTCAGGATTAGGAGTTGTCAAAGGATTTGGCGTCCAAGGTTCTGGCCAGTCAGGACAATACACCCAGACAGGACAGTACAGCCAATTCGGTTCAGGAACCACAGGATCTGGATCTGGATCTATCACATCTGGCTCTGGAGCTTTAGGCATCAAAGGATTTGGAATCGAAGGCCAAGGCCAATCTGGAGAGTACAGTCAATTCGGTGTCGGTAAATTCGGAACCGGATCCACCAAATTCTCAGAATCTGGGGAGTTTGGAACAGAAATCAAGGGACCTATCCAGAATACTTTCAGCGCAACTTACTCGGAAAAGAAGTACTTCCAGACTGAGCCTAAATATGTAACTTACACGACGAAACCAGAAATTGTCACCTTCACGACTAAACCCGAATATTTTACCTACACCACTAAACCTAAATACGTTACCTATACCACTAAACCAGAAATTGTAACCTACACCACTAAACCAGAAATTGTAACCTTCACTACTAAGCCAGAAATAATTACATACACTACTAAGCCCAAGATAGTGACGTACACAACTAAGCCACAGATTATCAGGTACGATTACCAGACTTCTGGAAGTCAGACAAACCAGCAGGTAGTAGCCCCAGGAGTATCTTTAGGCCAGTCTTTCTCGGAAGTGGTAGGAGCGAAGCACACTCATGATGGAAACTGCAAATGTCTCGAAGGAAAGAAATAAACGATTTTTTTTTCTAAAAAAAGATAAAATTGGTTACAAAAGTTATGGAGAACAAGTGCCATAAAATTATTATTCGCCACTTTTTTTTTATAAATATTTTTTTATTTTACATTTTGACAGTACAAAAAATACTCCAGTTCCTATAGGAAAAGTTACCGTTTTTCTGGTCATTAAAAATTGAGTTTTATTTTTCGGAAACTGCGAGCGAAATAATTCTGATACTACTTTTTTTATTTATAAATATTAAAGATCTGTAAATAGGTAGGATATATTTAATTTTTCACGAACCTAGTATGTTTTACGAAGATATTTATCGTTTATTTTTATTCCTCGACATTTTTTATACTTTTATTTTAAAAGGGCTTTAAATTTTTTAAACTTTTAATTTTGAAACTGCCAATTTTTTAATCCTTAAAAGTATTAATTTCTTATTCACCCCGCCCCCTGCTTTGTATTTTTAATACATTGTATTTTATTACTAAGTATAGTACAATAAATATATCTAATGTTTTATAAGAAAAAAATTGTCAAGAATTAGAAATTTGACCATATTGGATGATCCTTATTGGCCAAAATGGTCGACTATCTAATACAATTGGTATTTAGTCGTAAACATAGAACGTCGCTGATTTAAATCTTAAAAAAATAAACTTTTTAAAATTTAAATCGATTTAAAAATTTAAATAAAATGTTTTTTTGCAAAACCATATTTAAATTTAAGATTGAAACCAGCGAGAGTCCGTTAAATAAAATAAGTACTTTTTATATAAAGAAAAAATATTCAAAATAAGTATTTTGTCAATATACGTTTAATATGTATTGATTTAAACCGTTTCTTTCTAATTATTGTATAAAAATTAAGATTAAAATAATTGAAATAAATGGAATTTACAAATAATTAAATTGGAATTTTATTTATTTAATTAATTATCCTTCCTGATCTTTCGTCATTTAAAATTAACCTCGCACTGCCCCGAAAAGGTAGCACATTATTCCAGACTTATTACATAAAGAAATAGGTTTCCGGTGCAGACGAGTCTGTGCGGTATAATAATCCCATGTTATCTTATGCGCTCACTTATAAAAGAAACATGATTAAAACTTACTTAAACCGAGGCGTACGGGTTTAAGAATTTGCCGGTGTAGAATGTGTTTATGAAAATGGATGTTGTCTGTGGAAACCTGTTTCTTTATGTCTAAGCACCGTCCTGCACCGATCCGTACCGACCTACAAGGTCGTAAGGTATCTAAGCACCCTTAACTGTGACGATACAGTTAGCCAACTTTGGTATTTAAATAAAAATCGTAAATATAGAAAAATAAAAGTCATGCACAACTTTGTATGTTGATACGTGTGGTGCAGTGTGGAGTGATAGTGTGAGTGAGGGTGTGTGTGAGTTCGTGTGTGAGTGAGGGTGTGTGTGAGTGCGGGTGTGTGTGAGTGAGTGTGTGTGCTTGGACGTGTGGATCGCACAATCGCATTTGGTAATGAAACCTGAAATAATAGTTTTAATGGAGACAAATAATGTAAACAGAACAACATAGAGTTTAGGCCTCCTCTGTCATCTATGTGTTAAAATAAAAATAAGGAAGTGCCTCAGCTGCCGGTGCCATCTCCCGAATTGGCTGCTGGTCCGTTGGAAAAAAAAAGCGAAAAATGGGGTTGGCAATTTGGCGGAGTAGAAAGGTGGGATTATATTTCCATATTTCAATAACCGTATATACCCGGAAACGAACTAGTTAGATTAGGCTAAATATGTTTACTCGCAAAAAAAGATTAGGTTAGAACTGTGACCCCTCGTCGGCGGAGGGCAGATAATGCCCTCTTCCAGCCCCCCTAAATGGGTCCGTCGCCCCCTACTCCTTAGGACCCGAGACGGCGTCGCTTAGTGTTCCACGCGCGCCTCTCTATGATGTAAGGGGGGAGTTTAACACCTCACTCCCCCCTAACTCGAGGTGGCCCGGCACTAGCCGGGGATCGCGGAAGTCGCATTAGATCCCGTGATCCCCGGTGCAAGTGTGAGATGGAACACCGGGGTGGTTTTAGTCAGTAAGAGTCTGACAGACCCCTCCGCCCACCCCGATTCGGGGCGAAAAAAAAAACTGTGACCCCTACGTCAAAAACGACTAGAATAAATAGAAAAAAAATACTTTATATTGGGGTTCTGCAGTAGGAAGTGGTGAAGGGTGGGCGTTTTTGGGGAACTGTCTGTAATTTTGACGTTCGAAAAGTGCTTATTTCTCAGCCTAGTTTGAATAAATGACTTTCAAAATTTGAATTTGAATTTTGGAAGGTTTTCCATAAACGCCGCGCCGCCGCGCGTTGCCGGTATTCAGTAGTGTGCTTCAGCCGGATGGATATCTATGGCCGGATCCCACCGGCGTTTATTTTAGGGTACCGGCGCCGGCAGCAGAGGCAGTCCCTAAAAATAATTATGTATGGTTAAGTGACGGGCAATGAGACAATCCCAGATATTATTTTAAGAAAGAATATAAAGAAAATAAATTTATTTGACTCAGGTTACTGATAGCCGTCCGTCAGGAATAATCTGAAAGAATGCGTCAGTCAGTCTATCAGTGTTGTGCCATATGACGAAGGCGTTCATTAATTCACTAAAAACATTAAACTTTTCAAGTGATGGGAAATTGCCACGTTCCAAGCGACTTCTAAAAAAGAAGGAGGTTATCAATTGTTTTTTTTCTCATGTGATTGGGCTTAAGTACCTCCTTCATACATCGACAGATTTGCAAAATTTGTTTTCTGTTTGAAACTTTTTACTTTGCTTGGGTAGTTTTTGAGTTAGCTTCAATAATACGTATTTTTTTCCCACTTAGCCTTTATGGATGATGTTATAATAACTTCCTGTCACTTAGTGATTTTGTGGGGCACAACTAAAAAGTGAAAAACAAAAAGGTTATTTACTAAAAAAAAAACGACTTCCAATAATTCTGTGAAAAATAATTTTATTTCGGAAGTCGGTGTCTATGGTTTTGAATGTTCGTTTCTTGCTACCGACTTTCAAAATAAAGATTTTTTTTTTTGGAGTAAAAAATTTCAAGATAGTGTTGTCATAATTTTTACAGCTGAAAACTATCAGAATGCAGGATTTTTTACAGGTCGATTACAAAACTATATTTTAAAGTAGAAATTATCCAAAAAAAAAGTTCCGACGAACTGAGAACCTCCTCCTTTTTTTGAAGTCGTTTAACAAACCTGTTTGAAATACGAGCATGCATAACGTTTTGATATTATTTGAACTTATTTAAAATAAGGATAAATTAAAGCCGTTTTCCACCACTGCTTTATAATTATCCTTTTTGAGCTTGTTATAATCTAATTGACGGAAGGCACCTTTAGGTAGGTTTGTCAATCATTGCAGAAAAAAAAATCTACAGAAAAACTAAAAAAGTTCCTTAGGCGATAATCGCACGTACACCTAAGTACATACATTTCTTTCGTCTTCTTCTTCGAGAGAGACAGAAATTCACATGGAGAGGGCGCAACGCTTTTTCCTTACTTGACGATTTCTACCAACCACAAGCCGGTTAAGTAACTTAACGTTTCAAAAAAACGATACTACTAACGCCATCTATTTTATTAATTCATTAAACTAAGCAGCGCCCTCTAGTAGCGAGTAGCGATACTACTAATTAAGTGGGAGTGCCATCTAGTAATAAGTGGTAGTATCACTTCAAAATGCAGACAAATGTTTACTATTCTTATCAAAAGATTGCAGTAATTTACCTTAATTTGCTAAAAAGCTACAATTTGCTATGAACTAACTGAAGGCACCAGTCTGTAGGATCAAAATCTACAGCAAAAACAAAACATTTATATTTATCGCCATCTATTTTATTATTCCAGTACTAAACAGTGCCCTCTTGTAGCGAGTAGCGATACTAATAAAAGTTTAAACGTTGTCTGGCATTGAGTTGTAGTATTTGTGATCACTTCAAAAGCCAGACGAAAAATGTTTATAATTATTATCAACAGATGGCAGTCATTTGCGTTAATTACCTGAAGTGCTGCAGTACCTACTACAGACATTCGTTGCCGATTTTTTTCTAGTTTGTCGAAAATATGATTATGAATTTTTGACCAATATAATACTAAAACCATTTCGTATCAAATTCCTTCGTGAAACAGAAAGCCTCTGCCGAAAATCTCCCGTTTTCAAACCTTTCAAATTGACTTTTCTATTGCAAGTCAACGTAAACAAAAAAAACCTTTATAATTTTCTATAAAAACCCAAAAAAAATGTCTGCAACTAAGAAAAAGTCTCGGATAATCCAACATGAAGAGAACGAACCTGTTGTACAACATAACGTAAACGAAGAATCTCCTTGTGACAACAGTGAACATGAAAGTAATTGTTATGAGATGGGTCCTCAAGAACTTACCAAACCACGGCTTAAAGGACAGAAGAGCAGTATTATTAACAGAATTACCTTTGACAATGCTCCAGTTATACTCTCTAATACTTCTTTAACGGATTCTATTACAAGGTATGATATTATATCAAACTAGCTGCACCCCGCGGTTACACCCGCGTACGTCTCGATCCCGTGGGGATATCGGGACAAAAAGTATCCTATGTCCTATTTCAGGTCATGGTCTACTCATGTGCCAAATTTCATCCAAATCCGTTCAGCCGTTTCAGCGTGAAAACGTAACAAACAAATAAATAAACACTCACTTTCACTTTTTATTTATTTATTTCAAATACTTTATTGTACACCACAAAAATACATAACATTTTTTATTAATAAACACTACAAAATATACAATGGGCGGCCTTAAATAAGCAGCCTAATAATAATAATTAGTTAGGATTGAATTATTTCAAAACTACATCTACAAGAAACGTATAGGTACCTACTACAGAGTTCTCGCCAGCAGTGTGAATAGTCATCGATCAACTATCTTATCGTCTGCCTAGCGCTTTCCCAAATAAGTTGGGGTCAGCTTCCAGTCTAAACGGATGCAGCTGAATACCAGTATTTTACATGAAGCGACTGCCTATCTGATCTCCACTAACCAGTTACATCTGGCGTCAGCAATAGGTGGACAATGGTCAGTGATGTTTCACTGAATGGAGCCACCCGATCGTTACTACAGCTCCTTTCCTGCAGGTTTTATTTAGTTGGTCTTGGGGTTGGGGTTTCCATCAGTCCGGATTTCTCCGGACTTTGTTCATGCAGCCTTGTCGATTT
This sequence comes from Xanthia togata, assembly GCA_963853775.1. NCBI lineage: Eukaryota > Metazoa > Arthropoda > Insecta > Lepidoptera > Noctuidae > Xanthia > Xanthia togata. The sequence continues at coordinate 1,927,414 of OY970817.1, read as the reverse complement.
TTTTCTCCTTATTCTTTCTCCGCCTCCGCTAAGATGGCCTCCGTTACATCCCTAGTTTGCTTTCCAGAGACAATATATGGGATTATTTGTCGGTCAAGCTACGGAGTTTTTGCCCTGGGGCTGTGAGTTTCGTGGATATATGGTGTCTCCCTATAAGGCGTCTCTCAAGGTATGTACCATGGTATCGTGTCACCTCTGCATGCATACATGGAAATTTCTTTTTTGTTTGGCCTATTCTGTCCCACTGGACAAAGTCCTTCCTGGAACTCTTTTCCCGCAACCTCGAGCCTGCCTTCGCGGTAAATGATTATTCCTGTGAATTGGTTTTAAAAAAACGATGACCTCTCACGTTAAATTTTCTTCGGAAAAAGGAGTAGGTTCTCAATTCGGTGGTACCTATTTTTATTGTTTTTTTTGTTACCTCTGATCTCCGTCATTAAACCGATTTGCAAAATTCTATGATAGATATGCTACTGATTGGTCCAGATTTATAAATTTGGTCAAGTCTTGATGAGTGGTTTTTGAGTCAGCGACAATAATAACTTCTTATTTTTTTCCACTTAAGTAGTGTATGATGATGATATTGTTATAACTTCCTGTCACTTTTATTTACATTGCGAGTACCCATTGGTACGAATACATACGAATTTATGTGGTACTTAGCTACCATAAACGAAAAAGTCACAAATAAAAACGATAACGACGAATAAAAACCAAAGTCTCGGTTTACGTTTTTTGCCACGCCTATACAAATGGCGCTTTATCGAGTGAATCGGCTTTCGCGCGGGAAAAAGCGCACATGTAAAGATAGAGAAAAGGAGAACGAGAATCGAGAATGCACGCACGCGCCGCCCGCTCGCGCATCCCCTCATACCTCATTCATGTGTTCTAGTCTGTGCGCTTCGAACATAATTTACACGCGCGTTTTTGTGAAAACGATTGTCGACGTAAAATGTCGGATATTAGATTGTGAAGCAAGGATCTTATTGCAGAGTTCTTGACAATATACAGTCTCATGCATGCCTATGGAAAAAAATTAAATCCGAAGAGCATAAAACTAAAAATTTAAGAGAAAGAATCCTACAAAAAATTTGTCAAGTTTTTTTTTGCGAGGATAACGGAATGTCTCAAGCAGACGAGATTTTGTTTTTATCTAAGTACCTTTATGTCTTTATCCATATCGATCTTCTTTTTCTTGCTTAGAACAGCGAACATAGCTGCTTGTGTAATATTCCTTCTAACCCTTCTGCCTATTTCTCTTCAGAACGCTTCTTTAACAAAACTGCGTGATTTTCATCACTCCAGGTCACGGAAGTTTCCCGTACTGAATCACGCACGATAAGCCATACACGACGCTCTTTCCTCTCTAAATAAAAATACAGAAGGACTAGCGCGCGAAAGATCCAACTTATAGACGCCAGCACATCAAACTACTACAATCTGTCAAATTTCTCTAATAGATTTTTAACTTTATCACTAATATTTATGATTCAAAGTTGATTGGGAAAATTTGACAGTTTACATAGTCGGTCTGTACACAAAAATTGTACAAACGATTGTTTGTATCCATTTTTGTGTTGAAAGCTTGCAAGCTTTCCCTAGTTCAATCCCGCGCATCGCGAATCCGATCGGGAGTGAAAGCACGTGTCGTGTCAAAGGCGGCTATTTGAGTTTGCCGAACAAAATGGACGCTACTACGGTCGTGTGTTCACGTTACGATCTTCTTTATGAATATGTTATAGTCATATACGTCAGGTATATTTGCCTGGCCCATGCTGAGCTGGACTCCCATTTGGTGCAACCTTGAAACGCACACCGCACCTTTTTATGTTCGATGATTATTATTTTAAAGTGTGTCATAGCCAATAGTGTCATCACAATGTCTTGTTTTCTTCCATACATATTTGTTTGTATAATGGCACCTTGCAGCTATTTCCTAATGGCTAATTAGTTTCTAATTATTTAATCGTGCTTTTGTATATTGTGCTGTTTTTGTGTGCACTAAATAAACGATCTATTTATAAAGACGCGCGACCAGTGAAGTCGCTTTTATACCCGGGATGTTGTGGATACAGACGAAGTTTTTTAAGGGATCCGTCAAGGCGACAAGGTGAAATTAAAATTTTTTTTTTTTTTTTTTGCAAATTGCAGCGCCGTTTCGTTGTAGGTACCTAGTAGGTATGTTGATCATAAACCAATTCGCGGCAATTATAATAAAATAAACTTGAAATGTTATGTGTTTGATGGATATTTTAAAGACGTTTTCGTGAAAATGTGACGATTTAGAGCTTTATTTATTATTATTTATAGGTATATACTTTATTGTACCTACACCATAAAAATACATAGCAAAAAAAAACTGGTTGCACTCCGGGAGTGCCGGCAGAAATGAAAACTTGTTTATTAAACGTTGTGCATTTTTGATATTTAGGGAATAATTTTACACCGGTCTACTCTCCCTCCGTCTTACGAATTTTCGATCACGTCATGTGTCCTTACGCGAGTTTAACATTTTTTACCTATCACAAAAAGTGCACAAAGCCGCTAAAGAAGTTTTCACTTAAAAAATTAAACACTACAAAATATACAATGGGCGGCCTTATCACTATATTGATGATTATAATTTCCATTCTGTTGATTATGATTACATAAATGTATACCTAGTGGTGTCGATTCCCTTGTTCACAAACTAAACTAAATTAAGTTCAGTGCATCTTTTTCTTTCTATTTAATTAAGAAAAGGACAGAAGATACATTTTAGTTTAGTCCTGTCAAATTAATCAGCCCCTAACACTAATCCATACAAGTTTTGACGTGATTAAAAACTTGCCCACTAAAATTTCGTCAATTTACGTCAGGCGCTGATTAATTTGACAGGACTAAACTAAAATGTATCTTTTATCCTTTTCTTAATGAAATAGGAAGAAAAAGATGCACTGACCTTAAATTTAGTTTAGTTTGTGAACAACTGAATCGGCACCACTATTCACCCTTTTCGACCAACATCTACATCCGCAAGAATTAATGTGGATGTGGATGCACAGGTCTAAATAAATGCGGAAGCTCCGCGAACATCCGCAACATCCCTGGATTGTACTTACATCACAATTCATACTAATGATCGCGTCGATCGCGCACTCGCGCGACGGTCGCTTTGGTTGAGACGCGGCCTTCGGCGAGCCCGAACGCGTGGTCGAACCGACAGAGGCTTTCCGGTTTTCTGAACATGGCATATGCACGCGATCAATCGTGTTGAGGACGCGTCCTGGGGCCTTATAAAGGCTCGTGCAGACCAGCGCGACGCGACGGCGCGACGCGACTCGAACAATACAATTTCTAAGAAAACTTTACGGATAACAATAGCCGGTGTCGCGTCGCGCTGTCGTGTCGCGCTAGTCTGCACGAAGCTTTATGAAGTATTAATGCCATCATTATTCCACTGTGAAAAAAGGATGTTGCTAGCGGCCTTGTATAGCTCCGTCTCTCACTCACACTGGAATAATGGTGGCATTAATACGTCATAATACGGCCCCTGAAAGGACTGCATTCGCACGACCGATCGCTTTGTTTAGGACGCGGGAAGTCTTGAAATCGATAAATTATTGTTCTTGCAGACTCCGAGGCGATTTCGACACATTCAAATGCAAGATGCGAATATTTGGCGAGACATTAAACATATGCCGTTGTATAGGAGACGACTATAGAAGCAAAATGGATAAAATGGAAACAAGATTGTATACCTTGGAAAGAAGACAGCAATTATTCAAAGTAAGTACCTACCTACCAATACCACTAGGTCCTCTCAACATGACCAAACAAACGAATAGAAATGTAGGGGAGAGTGTGTTTGAAAGAGAGTTTTAAAAAGTAATAGGTATACAAAATATCCTTTTAGCCTGATTGTTTTGAAATAAAAAATAGGCTAAAATGTAAGAAATCTGAAATATAGCTACAAAAAATGGGAAAACGGCTCTTTCAAAACAACCTAACCTGTCAATGAAAGAGCCAGATTCCACTTTGTAGAAGAAAACTAGTTTTTCAGAAATTAAAATCTCATAATAGATTTTCAAGAAAGTGAAAAACACAGCTTTGATCAGTCTCAAGTAATCATCTTACAATAATCTTAATCATTTCCTTCACCGTTTTGTGAGCAGTGGTGATGAAATATATTAGGCAAAGTGAATTGCCTACCTGGGTTCGAACCCACGACCTACAACTCTTATTACTTAGCCACGAGTAATTTCTTTAACATCCTATGCCTAGCCTTTTCCCAACTATGTTGGGGTCGGCTTCCAGTCTAACCGCATGCAGCTGAATACCAGTATTTTACATGGAGCGACTGCCTATCTGACCTCCACAACCCAGTTAATAGGCAATACGATACCTACCCCTAGGTAAGACTGGTTGACGACCCGTAACGACTGTCAAAGATACACGAATAACAGCTCCCTTCCCTCCGTGCCTCGGAAAGCACGGTAAGCCAAAGTACGTATAGATGGCCGCCCATCCACGGACCAACCGCGGCAATCGTAACTTAACCTGATCAATCGACCCGTGTGGCTGTTATTCCTTAGATACAAGTCATTTCTATATAATATGAAGTTTATTTTGACATTGGAACAACTACTGCCTTGTATCTTGATGACAACTTTAACCATCTGTAAATATGAACTAATGAAGTGTTGTCGCCACAAAAGCCGTCATGTATTTGTGAAGGAGATAAAATTTAATGTATGGTTATTCTAATGATTAGATAAAAAAAATCCTCGTGTACTTAAAAAAAAATACTAGATTTTGTCTGCGGCTTCACTCGCGTGGAGGTCTGAAGTTATGTGTTAGTGGGATAACTTCAGCCTCCTAGGAAATGTCCTAACCAAAGGCATGGTCTACCTGTATGCCATATTTCGTCCAAATCCGTTCAGCTGTTTTTGCGTGATTGAGTAACAAACATTCAAACATACAAACTTTCACATGTATACCTAAACTAAATATATTCTTGGCGAGTACACTTACTTGGTACCTATACTAAGTACATAAAAGATCTTTGCGACATTTATGTCAAACTGACATTCCTAGGGTAGGAATTCATTCATTAGGTCGGCATGGCCCATAAAGTATGACATTGACAGTTACTGTCTGTATAGTACTATTATGAAATACAGAACTGCCTATGCGGTGATTTAACTGACAGCTGTCACAGAGATCAAGCTACCTTTTATAAAGTACATAATAATGGTGCCGATAACCTATCAACATAAAGTTCCTTACTTTTGGCTATGAGAATCTTAAAAAACCTAAAAATAATGTTGACACAACTAAAATCGATTAGACAATCGCGACTCTATGTGGTACTTGTTTGCCCCCCGTGAATTATTTTTAGAGCCAGAGGTGCGCAGGGTGGCAGCCTTGACGTGTTTTATATGGAATTTTTGTATAGTAAATTATTACTTACATGTTGATTCTTAGGGGTTTATGCGTTTTATAAAGGGGGTAGTTTTTTTTTTTGCGATAGGACACTCCATTTTCGAGATTGAAGCAAATGAAAATAAGAAAAAAATACAGTTCTGTTTTGGCACCTGAAGTCGATGTGTTGGTATGAAGTGCTGTCAAACTAAAATATAGTTAAGTTGTGTCACTTTAGTCTATTTCAGAATGCGTAATCGTCATTTGACAGGAATACACTAAATTTTGATGATTTTTAGTCTAGTTTAGAGGCATTAGTGACAAGAGAATCGGCACCACTATCATAATTTACAATTATTTAAAACCATAGGTAACCAAACTCAAAGCATTTATTTCAATTAAACCATTTACAGGCACTTTTGAATTGTCAAGGGGTCGGTCAGTCAGAAATATGAAGCTAGTTGCCCATTCCAAAGCGTAGGTTCCTATGGAGAAGAACGGGCAAGAAACTCCACGGACACTCTTTTAAATCATAATATTGTTACAAAATATTGGTTACATCATTCATGTTGAAATTACCTCTAAACATGTGAGAACAATGTAGAACGACGTGCACGTAAAAAGCGTCCGTAATAAAAAGATAAAAACAATTCAAAAATTAAAATAAGCCGCGGCAGATATGAGATGACCAGTCCCTACTGACGGCGCCCGTTCACGAACATGTCGCATGGATCAGCACCGTTTAACCGTCTCGCTCAACCATTTTGAAGGGAACTTAACGATCCAACACCAGGTATTATTCTCATCTTTATTAATTAGAAAAAAAAAAAAAACAACACCCTTACTCATAAAGTGGCTCCTACTGAACAGCTTTTAGGTTCATAATGCAGTGTATTAAACACGTGTGCTTTTATTTTATATTACCGCATTTGTGCGGTAATGTGAGCTACAGATAACAATTTACTAGTCAGAGATGTGCGCTTTTTTTAATCTCATCGAAGAGACTTCATGACTGTAAATATATAAAATAATGATAAACTTTTCATCAAATTATTTTTCTTTGTCAAAAAAATTGCATTCTTTCCTGTTCTACATACAAAAAAAAAACAGTTTTTAACCGACTTCAAACAATAAGGTTTTTATTTTCTTCTTTTTATGTATGTTTGCGGATAAATTCGTCGGTTATGAACCGATTTAGATGTTTTTTTTTTTTTGTTGGAAAGTATATATCCCAAAGGTGATACCATGATAAGGAAACCAGGATCTGATGATGGCATCCTAGAGAAATCAAGGGGAACCTTCGAAAATCGTAGTGGCGAATAGTGCGTTTGTTATTTGTTTCGTTAAGTATTTTAAATCACTGCTATTTAATGAAGGTCTGGAGTCGATCTGATGATAGAGCCGAAAGACAGTCGAGAGAACTCGATTTACAGCAATTACCTGGGGTTTGGGCTTGATTCATTTGTATTGATGAGAACTTTACACCTAGATGGGTTGTGACTGTCATTAGGTGTCTGATCTTAAATACGAAGGACAGTCAAGAGAACTCCTCAACGATTTACAGTAGCTACCTTGTGTTTAGACTTAATTCATTTTTATTGATGAGAACTTTGTACCCATATGGGTTATAGGTGCCATTACATGTCTGATGATGGAAACCATAGACAGTCGAGGGAATTCCTCAACGATTTACAGCAATTACCTTTTGTTGGGCTTACCACAACTAAAAAGTGAAAAATATAACCTTTTTACAAAAAATAAAAGGTCTGCATTTAAGTAAAAATACACATCAGACTCTTTTATGTCGGCCTGTACGTTATGTTACTAGTGTGTAATGTAATGATCAATGCACACGAGTTTCATACGACGTTTTTCAATACTGGTGTGGCAAAAAATAAATAATGTTTTATAAACTAATTACGGTAAAAAAAAAGAAATATGGCCCGCGGATTCCTTTCCTCGCGGTGTCTTCGCAGGTTGAAATAGAGGCAAAGGCATGAAGCCGTCGAACGTTTAAAAAAACTTCTTTACAAAAAACAAACTACAAAGTGAAAAATAACTTTGATTTCGGAAGTTGGTGTCTTTAGTTTTGTATTTTCGTTTTTTTGCCACCGACTTCCAAAATCAAAGTTATTTTTGACTGTAGTTTTTTTTTTTGAATGCTGCTTTATTTTTTGTAAAAAAGTTTTTTTAACAGTTTGATGGCTTCGTGCCTTTGCCTCTATTTCAACCTGCGAAGACACCGCGAGGAAAGGAATCCGCGGGCCATATTTCTTTTTTTTTTACCGTAATTAGTTTATAAAACATTATTTATTTTTTGCCACACTAGTGTTGAAAAACGTCTTATGAAACTCGTGTGCATTGATCATTATTTATTTATTTTCAAATAATCAGATAACAGAGATCCATAGTGTTAGTAAAATACCTTATAACTAGTGTTAGTATATACATAAATTAAGATGACATTTTGGGTTTGAGTCAATTTGTAAAGAAGACGAAACCAGTTTCTCAACCAGTCATCCTCTCCACAAAATGCCTCATAAAAGGGGAAAACACATTTTCAGTCACTGTTTCTAGAATGCGGTTGCCACTGGCCCGGGTTCTAGCTGCCACCGACGCTATTTTCTTCCGCACAATTGCGTGGAAGCCGTCAGTACGGTTCTGCGTAAACATCTCTGACGCACTACAGAACCGGGGCAGTCTCAAGAGCATTCTAAAAACATTGTTGTACTGGACGCGCAGGACATCTAGCGACCGTTTGGTGTAGTTGATCCACAGACCACCCGTGTACATACCCTGACAATACGCTTTGAAAAGCGTTATTTTTACCTGGTCAGTGCAGCGGGCGAATCTACGAGCCAACATATTACCGCGGATCGCCAAAGCCCTGCGCTCCCTCTCAATATCTACATTGTCCTTCAGGTCATCGGTAAGCATATGTCCCAGATATTTGAATTGTTTTACTCTTCTTATGCTCAATCCATTTAGGGTAAAGTTAATTACACACTAATTATATTACACACTAGTAACATAACGTACAGGCCGACATAAAAGAGTCTGATGTGTATTAGACCTATGATGATGGCACTACAGGTACAAGCAGCGTTTTTTGTTGCACATTTATTTTAACTATTGATTTTCCATTCGAAGTGACCTAAGTGCGATAGTGGTGCCCTCATTTTTTCCAAACTCTTTTCTTCCAAGATGTACTATTGTTATTTGTTGACATATAATGTCCGAATGAAAAAAATACCTTTTCACTTCTCATGCTCTGTAAGTGCTTATTTGTGCAGGATATAGGCTGCACAATCGCTGTTATACTACAGCAGTGCTATTCTGTAACCATCTCACCGTGAAAACTTAGGTGAAGTGAGTTGTCATTCCAACAGGGTGAGATGACAATGACAGCTCATTCCACGCTCACTTCACGTGTTTTCACGGTGAAGTGGTTACGGGAATCGACATGCTGTTTTATTTCCTCGCAATCGAAGTGAAATGCAGAGTTTATAACTCGTCCACAAAACCATTTTATCCTCGACATTACTATCAGCCCTCGCCTTCAAAATAAAATTCCAAATGACATTAAAGATTTAAACTTGACGCAATTTAAACGAAAACTAAATAACTTTTTAATTGAAAAATGCTACTATACCATTAACGAATTCCTTCTTGACAAATTGTAATAAACTAAGCTGATAATTATGTATTGATTGACAATTTCAAAAAACTTGACTAATTAATTGTACATACTCTGAATATTATTTATATTATAAATTGCGTTCTAAATGTTTATTACATAAATTGTTGATTGTACTTAACCTAAATATTGAAATGTTTGTTCATTTGAATGTTATATCGATTTTAAATTCTTATATTGTTAAATTGTGTATGCCCTAATGGGTAGTTTTTTGAGTTACCATAACCTAATTATAAGACCTTTTGTATCACCAAAAAACACACAAATAAATACTTTGACTTTGACTTTGACTTTTCAAATGGTTCGTTTTGTGCACTTGTTGTAAAATCTACTATTGCAATTAGGTACGCCTGTATTTCCACGTGGAAAATTTTACTCCGATTTTATGAAAAATGTTACCCACGTGGCCGTGGGCGTGTTTGTTTTTGACGTAGGTACCTAAATATTACTTCGTTGACTTCCATATGTCACATGTCGTAAAACACTATCCAATATTTGTGTTTTAATGAGTAATCAATGTCTTATCTGATAATACTACCTACTTTAAACATCATGAGAACAGAAATAAAATCAGTTTATATAGGTAGAATCTAATTACACAACACATTTTCGTAAACGATTACGACTAATCTGTTTCATTTTGACAGTTCAACAATATTCATTCACCTTGTTGAGCAGATTTTTTTTCGAACTCATGAAGCAATGGGTTAGCAATCTGTTTCAAAATGATTCAAATTCTGATTGATCGTGTATTACGTAATTAGGGTACTGGTTATTCACTAACCACACAATAAAGAAAGAAGAACACCTATAGTACCTAGGTACTATTAATCCAGGTAGTATTGCCGTGGGATTTTTTCCAACATCAATAAAATACCTATGCAAAACATGAAATCGTTTTCCTTAACTTGCTAGGTAGCAACAGAAATACGTTTCATAATCACAACCCTCTGCCGTAGTCGTGTATAAATCGGTATTACACAACAAACAGGAAAATCTTCTTAGTAAATATGTGGTAGGTAAACATCAGTAGCGAAAGCACCACAGAACAAGATTCCTACCGGCTTTCCTCCGTGAGGTTCGCATCAACAATTCTACCTCTATTGAAAAATGGCACAGTCAATAGTGTCTACTATTGCCAAAAAATATAGTTACACTACGAGTATTTAATTCACCATAACAACAAAAACGCCTATTTCTAGCTTTGAAATAAAACAACAACAAAAAGGCGCCAAAACGTCAGAATCAGGAACTAAATATTCATACAATAGCGATCCAGTCATGACGTCACTTTAGGTCACGTGGCACCGCTTGACGTGAACGAGAGCAATCCGCTGTACAACGGGTTACGATAGAGACACAATTATAGAAAAAATGCGTCAGCAAGAACGAGATGCAGGAATATTGAACATTTTATTTAGCTTTCACGTGTTTTTCGATTTGTTTTATTTTGTTCGATTCTCTGTTTCTTTAAAATAATTTTAGAATGACAGTACCTACAATAGTTGAACTTGTTTCTTTAAAACATTTAAAGTTTTGTTTGTGTCTGCTACTTGGCGATAGATGACATTAAATTCAGATAAGTAAATACTTTTTAAAAGTTATTAACGTGGACGAATAAAAATGTCGGATGGATTCTCGCTAACAAGAAACTTGTGTCACTTATAGGCTCGTGCAGAACAGCGCGACACGACGGCGCGACGCGACTCGAACAATACAATTTCTAAGAAAACTTCACGGTATAACAATAGCCGGTGTCGCGTCGCGCTAGTCTGCACGAAGCTTAAGTCGACCAGCGCTGTACGTATCTATACTAATATAATATAGAGGAAAGATTTGATTGTTTGTTTGTATTGAATAGGCTCCAAAACTACAGGACCGATTTGAAAAATTATTTTACCATTAGAAAGCGTAGTTTTCAGGGAGTACTAACTAAATATTTATGTGTGTGTGTTGACGTTTGCGTGACTATTTGGCTGACCAACTAATGTGTGAATGTGTGCGTGCCGGCCTGCGTACAGCGAGCTGGCCGACACGAGTGACACAGTTTCTTGTTAGCGAGAATCTGACCGACTTTTTTTGTTCGTCCATGGTCCATTGTACGTCCATTCATTTTTACTTTATTGATAAGTAAGTTAAAATCAGCTTCACTTCGGCTTCTCTTTTATAAAAATTGACTTCTCGCCACTGGTAAATTAACAGCTACGTATTAAATAATTAGTATAATAATAAAATAGTTTAATAAAAAAACACTCGTAATAGTAAATATAATAACAATCCAGTCAAAAATTTTTCACAAAAACTTTTATTGTTGCCAATCGATCCTGTTTAAAAGGTGAAATTACCCCGCACAAAATCTTAGGGCATTTTGTGCGGCCCCCCGCAACACCTTTCGAACAAAATTAAAATTTAAAAAACTTTTTCACAAAAAATAAAACCGATTTCCAAAAACAAACACTACAAAGTGAAAAATAACTTAAATAAAAAACCTCCTGGGTTTTTTATTTTCGTTTTTTTTGCCACCGACTTCCGAATTCAAAGAACAATTCCGAATTCGAATACTTTTTGGAAGTCGGTTTTATTTTTTGTGAAAAAGTTTTTATTTTTCACTTTTTAGTTGTGGTACCTACACAAAACCCCCACAAAATTTAAATAACAAGTAAATAACAGTGACAGGAACTATTAGAATATCGTCTACATATAATATGGAAAAATATGGATTATTTAAGCTAACTCAAAAACCCCTCATCAGATCTTGACCAAATTTATATGGGACCACTTCTGAAGTATCAAAATCAGTTCATAATTGGCGGAGTAACAAACATACAAAAAAAAAAAACAACCGAATTGAAAACCTCCTTTTTGAAGTCGGTTGAAAAAATGACCAGTGCGTCTCTTATAGGCTGCAAGTTCCTAAGTCATCTATTAAAATACGCGACATGGTTCTGGGTGCTATCTTCATCTCCCGAGATAAAATATTTTGCTTTCGGACAGGATTTCTTTGAATTCTTTCCCTTACTGCTTTGACCACCTTTTTCGTACGAACACTATGTGGACGGCCAGATCTTTTTCTGTCAAAAACAGAGGAGGTCTCATTGTACCTATTAATAGCCCCGGTACACAAACATTTGACTAATACCAAGCGTATGGAGAGTTTTAAAAATTGCATTTGGTTCCATACCAACTTTGTGTAATGCAATCACAGTGATTCGGTTCTCTTTATCACCCCAATCGCAAAATATTGTACAATGTATTGGCGCAAAAATGAGAAAATTCAATGAACAATCGTATAAAAATGACAGATTCCAAATTCAAATGTAATATCTTTCTTATTTTTAATTGTAACAATATTTATGGCCAGACTAAGTAGACAGTGTAGATATTTTTTTAGATTTTTGTGGATTTTTTAAAAACCGCATGTCCGATTTCGATAAAATTTTCATGGGACCATTTGGAAAGTATACCCTTTCCAACAAAAAAAGAATTTTTCAAATCGGTTGGCAAGCGACGGAGTTATGCGCGAACAAACATTTAAAAAAATACAAACATCCGTAAATCATCAATTGAGAACCTCCTCTTTTTTTAGAAGTCGGTTCAAATCAAATTTTAACGCGTAGGTATTCGTTTGAAAGGACCCCGCACAAAATTTTAGGAAAAAGCCTATCGGCCAATTTGGCTGAAATTTTACAATAAAGTCAATAACGCCGCAAAAAAAAAAAACTCGAATTAGAGATAGGTATAGGTAGACATTTTTATGTTGAAGTCAGGAAGGTGATTTTTTGTGTTATAGTTACTGCTAGAAAATAAACAAAAATGAATCACAACAGGATCCAATTAATAACACTTTGTCTGTATACGCTGAAGGGGTAGGCAGAGATGCATAACACACCATCATTTCGCCTAACAGACAATTCGTCCGGTCGTTTGTTGAAACTTTCGAAAAATAATTAAGTATAGGTATCTAGTCTGTATTATCTTGTATTGAAAGTCTATTTGAACACCAGCTATCTATTTACGCAACACATTTTCGTAAACGATTATGGCGTTATTTACGTTGTTGAGTAGATTTTTTTTTTCGAACATATCGAAGCAATGGATTAGTAATTTGTTTCAAAACGATCCAAATACCGATTGACCGTTTATGACGTAATTAGGTTACAGTTTAATAAATAATTACCAATTTTCTGTAGAACTATTTATTACATAAAAATTATTATACTTTTATTTCAATTTAAACTTTTAAACAGGATCGATTGGCATCAATAAAAGTTTTTTTGAAAACTGCGCATTTCCAACTCTATTTATTTTTCAAAAACTGTGAATGCAGATCTAAATGTCTCAAATTGAAGCCAGTCTCCTAAGACCGTTTTTCTGTAGCTACAACGGTTCAAGTAGCTGCCCTTGCTGCCCCATGTCAAAAACCCATCCAATCCCTGTATATGTACGGGAGATTATAGGCTACAGGCGCATGAGACATACTAGGCTGAGAATCAGCAATTTTTGAACGTCAAAGTTACATACATAAAACACAAAACGCCCACCCTTCACCACTTCCTAGTGCTTTTGCTGGGAAGAAGAAGTAGCGCAACAAACTCCCCAGCAGCACAGCTGTCTGTTCAGTTAGAAGAACTTAATTCTAAATAATAGTTTGCAAAGCAATTAACATTACCAAACACAAAACATTTTTTTTTTATGTCAGCTAGCACACGCCAATATACCAACAAAAACATTAAAAACTATACTCAAGCAGAAATAAAAACATAAACCTTCCAAGTGCGTGTCGGACCACGCACAATGAAGGGTTCCGTATTTGGGATGAATTTATCGCAAGAAGAAACTTAACTTTGTAGTTGCAACATGTTCCCCCTTATGGAATATACGGGAGAACATGTTTTTGCAACTGCAAATGTAAGTTAGTCGATTATTACTCGTCAACTTGTAAAGCCTACTTAGCTTAGCTGTGATAGTTTTCCTCTTAATATCGTTTAAGTTGCACTTAAACTCTATTTCGCTAACCGATCCCGGAATCCTAAAATGGTTTCCACAAACTCACAACATCTATGTTCTATGTTATGGGGTTTGGTTTCCGCACTCAGTCCGTCAGGTGGACCATTGTGCGTGGGCCATGGCGGCCGTTTGGGGGGTTATTCCAACCAGCCCACCTCCCTCCAGAAGGCAATTAAGTCTCCTGGTTTGTCTAGAACATCTGTGTATGATCTGGGTGACCCGAGGGTTTCTGTTCTAATCTGGGTAACGCCCGTGCATTCAAAAAGCACGTGCGCAACGGTCTCCTCAGCCTCCATGCACGCCCTGCACAGAGGACTGTCCGTTATGCCTATTGTGTGGAAGTGTTTGTTTAGCGAGCAGTGTCCCGTGATGGTCCCTGTCACCAGGCGCAGGCCATTCCTGTCCAGGCGTAAGAGACACTGGTCAGCCTGCTATCCAAAGATGGCATAGCTTCCTTTGACTGCCGGCAGCCCGGTGTCGAGGACCACCATTGCCCTGCTTGTGTGTGGGTGATTTCCTGTAACCACCTACGTATTTGGTTGAAGGGGATAGGTACGATAGGCTCGGGTCCACAGACTGCCGTACTGGATCCTCGCCTAGCAAGTTCGTCAGCTGCGTCATTACCTAGCCACCCGCTGTGTCCTTTTATCCATTGCAGTGTCACCATGTTGCGGCTAGAGACCGTTATTCGCTCTAATGCCTTATGACATTGTAAAAATTGTTTTCCCTAGAGATTGGAGGACTGAGGCGCTATCGGAGAGTATACGTATGTGTGTATCCGTAACTCTCCTGGCTTCTAGGGCGTGGACCGCATGTATGATTCCCACACACTCCGCCTGATAGACGGTGTTGAACCTTCCCAGCGGTCTGGATATATTTATGTTGAGTTCATGTGAGAAGACTCCGATTCCGGTGCCGGAGTCGGTCTTCGAACCGTCGGTGTATACTCTCATTTCTCTGGGGCCTGAGTAGTCACACTGTTCTTCGGTGAGTATTATTTAGTAGTGGCTTTGAAAGTGGATTGTTTTCGGGGCTTTGTCGCAGAGTGATGCCATCATTGGCTTTCGTTTGATCGCATCCTCCTTTATAAATGCGTGTGTGCTTAATTCTGGTGTCGTTACTTAGGGTTCCCGATAAGTGGAGCCTGAAGGCGGCCAGGGCCGCTTCCTCCTGTACGATTAGGTGTAGAGGCGGCAGCCCTAGCATTGCTTGTAGGGCAGCGGCCGGTGTGGTTCTCATACAGCTAGTGATTGCGACACAGGCAAACCGCTGTAGTTTCTCGAGATCTCTCTGGGTTGTGCTCAGGTCTGTCCTGGGCCACCAGACCAGTGAGCCGTATGTGATAATTGGTCGAATGACTGTGGTGTATAGCCAGAAGGTGACTTTGGGGCTGATCCCCCAACTCCTGCCAAGCAATCGCTTGCATTGCCACAGGGATATGCTGGCTTTCGTAATAGTATGGTTTGTGTGTTTTGCCCAGTTCAGTTGTTTGTCCAAATAGATGCCCAGGTATTTGGTTGCAGTTGAGAGGCTTAGGGTTGTTCCAAAGAATCGTGGTAATTGTAGTGTCATCAGTTTTCTCTTTTTTGTGAAGAGAATCAGTTCGGTTTTTGTTGGGTTCACTGAGAGTTGGTGCTTGTTGCACCATTCCTCTACTATTTTCAGGGCTTGACGCATAAGACTGCATAGTGTGTTTTCGTGGGTCCCGTTAATTATTATGGTTATGTCATCGGCGTAGCCTACGGTGAAATAACCTTTGTCATTGAGTGTTTTGATGAGGCTGTCTACTACTAGGTTCCATAGGAGCGGCGAGAGAACGCCCCCTTGCGGGCAGCCTTTCGCAACGATAGCTCTCGTAGTGTCATTTACTGTGACTTGTACAGCCCTTCGCTTGAGCATGTTGGTGATCCAGCCACTCAGGGTCGGGTCTATATTGTGTCTGTCGAGGGCCATATTTATACTGTTAAACATTGTTTTGTCAAAGGCGCCTTCGATATCGATGAAGGCAGACAGTGCTGAGCCTTTGTGGTCCACTGCACATTCGATCTTAGAAACCACGCTGTGCAGCGATGATTCTGTCGACTTGCCTGTGGAGTACGCATGCTGTTGTTTATGAAGTGGTCTTACCCGGAGAGGTCCGTATCGGATGTGCCTGTCACAGAGTCTCTCTAGGGTTTTCAGTAAGAAGGATGTGAGGCTTATGGGTCTATAAGCCTTGGGTTGTGTATAGTCAGTCTTGCCAGGTTTGGGTATGAAAATGACTTTCACCTCGCGCCATGCAAGAGATGTGTGTCTGAGTGCTATACAGGTTCGGTAAATCACCACCAGCCATGGTGTCAGACAGTCTACCCCCCACTGCAGTAGGGCGGGGAAGATGCCATCCAGTCCAGCTGATTTGTACGGCTGAAAGGTGTTTATAGCCCACTTTACTCGATCTTCTGTTACTATGTTGCGGGCTCTTGGCCAGTCCTGATCCGTTGGGGTCCATTCTGGTTCAGCCTCCCACGTCCTGTCCTCTAGGACTCACAACATTTTTGAACGACCTTTCCAACGACACACCATGGGATAGATAAGAAAAAAAAAAACATCCTATTTTCCGTGTAGGGGAGGTACCCATAAAAAAATGTTTTTTTTAATGATTTTTTTCGACACTTATCTGTTTTGTTATATACATATACCCATGCTAAATTACAGCTTTCTAGTACAAAGAGTCTCTGAGGTAATCCGCGGACAGACAGACAGACGGACATGGCGAAACTAAAAAACGTACAGAACTTAAGGGGCCTGCGGAGCATGCATAGTTCATACAGACGTAATACCAAAATAATTTGTAAATCAAACAAATTCTTAAGGTAGTGTGTATTTATTCCGATTGGATTACAGAATATCTAGGCTCCCAAATATATATTTTGAATGGACACTGATTTAAAGACGAGTTATGGGAAAAATTAGTTTTGTATAGAAATTTTAAATTCCTCATATCTTGCCTTTATATCAGTCTCCATTCATAATATATATTTGGGAGCCTAGATATTCTGTAATCCAATCGGAATAAATACACACTACCTTAAGAATTTGTTTGATTTACAAATTATTTTGGTATTACGTTTGTATGAACTACGCATGCTCCGCCGCGCCGGCCCGTTAATACCTACCTAAATAAAAGCCTCCAGGCATGAATGGGGTGCCCGCTTACATGTGCAACACATCAGCTATCCCCTTGGCTTTCCACCTATCTACAAAGGTAATCATAATTAAAATTAAAGAAGAAGTTCATAATTATTATCTATACACCATAAGGACTACTTCTGCTTGCAGCGCTCGGCCGCTATAGAACCGGGGCGATAACAGATGTGGTCATCGTGTTCACGGGATTTTGTTTTCTAACTGCATAAATATGAAGTTCTGCGATAGTACGTTGACCGTAGAGCCGTGGTGGCTCAGCAGAAACGTCCGTGACTTACGAGTTGTAGGACGTAGATTCAACCACCAAGCCAACTTTGTGTAAATTATTTCATCACCACTGCTCTCAAAACGGTGAAGGAAAACATCGTGAGGAAACCGGCATGTCCTAGAACCAAAAATTCGAAGACATGTGACATCTACCAACCCGCACTGAGCCCGCGTGGTGGATTACGGCCACTGCCTCTCACGGAGAGGATCAGAGGACGCGGGACGCCTGTGTGCCAGCAGTGAGGGAACAATATAGGCTGATTAAGCTACGTGGACCGACGTCGGGGTCTACCCTTTAGAGCAGAACTTTTTATGTCATAATATTATTTTGCATAACAGCGGATGGCATAAACTTCATTTCGCAGAAAATCGTTTGGCATACACTCATTTTTTTATTTTATTCAAACACATGCAAGCAAGCATACACCATGCATGCAGCATGCAAGCGAGCATGCAAAATGCAGCAGGCATGATTTCTGTCACCCGCCGGCCAGCCTCAGCCGCGGCGGCGAGCGTTAAAACCACCTGCTCCTCAGCTTGCGGGCCGCCTCGCCCCTCCGCGCCTACGTGTATTTAAATTACACTCTAGGGGTAGAGCAGACATACGGTGGAGGTATGCCCGGCTTGGGCAGAGCACCGCCGTGTCCTCGTGGAGGCGATCGGTGGCGGGGATCTCTCGCGTCCGGCCCTGGTCCAGGCCATGGTACGGAGCGAGAGGGCATGGGAGGCCGTCACCTCCTTCTGCGAAGCAGTAATGCTTGCAAAGGAGGAGGCGGAGCGCGTGAGGGAGAGACAAATTTCGCACCCTCACGCCCCTAGCCACCGCAGGAGGAGACGCCCTGGGCGTCGGGAATCAATTGCTGATTCCCGGCCACCGTAGGCGCGGGTTTGTGGACGGTGAGCAATGGGTAGTTCGCCGTCCGGCGAGGACCAAGCCCGGGTCGACGGCGCGTTGTGTTGTGTTCCACGCGCGCCTCAAAGAGTGTCAGCGAGTGAAGGGGTCCGATGAGACCATTGCCTGCCGGGGTTGCGGGAAAGTCCGAAAGGGATACCGTGGCCCCCTGGCATTGCACAGGCAAGAGTAGGAACACGGGTGGGGTTTAGTCAGTAAGAGTCTGACACGCCCTCCCGCTCCACCCAGAGCGGGAAGAGTCATTTGATGACATACCACCCAAAAAAAAAAAAAAAAGGGTTAGGGCCATTGATGTATTAAAAGAGGTAGATACGGGACTTAGTCACAGTGTCTGGTCCTACTCAACTACGGGATTGCCCGTAGTTGGCACTCAGTCGCGCACGGAACATCGGAGATCACACAGCTCAATAATTTCATTTTTTTTGTAATAAGTACGCATCAAAATGACTTTTTGTTCAGCTAAACAGTGCTTTAATAATGCAAGAAAGAAATATAAGACACATGGGATTACCTACCACTCGTAAGTACAGCCAAAAATGTTAATTTGTTGAAAATTACAATAATATTTTGACGTTTGCTTCGCCATATTTGTGAGAGCGAGATAGATATTAAAAACATGCGTGAAAGACACGATACGCACACAATGCGCGAGGTGCTAACGCGATTTCGCTCGCACGTCAGCGCCGTCTCCTATCTCTATCCTCGTCTATCAGTAACTGTAGCTTTGCGACTGTGAGATGACACTGATCACAAATGTGTGGATGTACTGATTGCGATGTTAGCGCGTAACATAATATCTTCCTCCTTTTAATACATCAATGGGTAGGGCAGACAAGACTACGGTCGGTCTACGGAGTCGGTTTTACAGCGATTCGTTTCTGTTACTAACTTATGTAGCACAACCTGCACAACATATTGACTTTTTAAGACAATATTTTAGTTTAATTTAAGATTTAAAATGATATTTTATAGAAATGGCAATATGCCTAATAAAATTATTCCAAATAAAATTCTGCCATCTTAAAAGTATGCCATTGTAAATTCGGACATAATATAAAAATTTGCGCCAAACAATTATTATATTAAATATTTTTTAAGCCTTTAAAATATTCCAGAAGATTATGCCAAGTGTGTTATGCCTAATAAACGGAGCATCAAGATTCTGCCAGATAGAGGGAACCCCGTCCGTCGCGCATCGACTTGTTTGGCAATGAAAATGCCACTTTTCTTTCATTGTTCATTTTTTAATGATGTAAAATAAAAACTAGTTCTTTACAGTCAAAGTAAACTAATTTATCGACAACAATGAACGGTTAGATAGGTGTCCATTGTTCAAGTTTGTTGTGTTTAAAATGAAAGACGCCACGACAGGCGCCATATTGTTTCTGACGTCACAGAAATAGTACGTTGGTTCTGTCATGTCTATCTATTGTTATTACACTTGTAGACTATGATTGTACATGGTTATTTTTACAGCAACGTAGATCGATTTGCAAGGACAATTTATGCCACACACTATTACCTCTCCATGCCTTTGAGAGCAGGTTCAATAGGGACGGACTTTTTTAAATCTGTCTTTAAGATTATTAAAAAAAAATCGATTCGTATTTGTTCTTTTTTTACGTGAAGATCAAAAGATTACGGTAACACGTTAAAATGTGGCCTGAGGTCACTTCTCGGTAGATTTTATAGTGACTTGTGACGTAGCAAGCCCCACTCCCTAACTTTAATGGCGTTTTATCTAAACCATTGTTTTTTTTATTAATATTACAAAGCAAAAAATACGTGTCTGATATTTTTTTATTATCTGACTGATGGACTTAATAGTTTTTTTTCCCCAGTCAACATTCCTATCGTTGACCCTGGTAGTCATAGGAACTTATATGACAGTCAGTTCCGGATTATCGGACGCCCGGAAGTTTAGTAACCAATCTAACCTTAGAATATTAGTCTTACTTACTCAGTAATTGTATTGTGAAGGTCACATGGAAGGCGATATATATATGTAAGTACTTAAAAACACACACACAAAAACAAAGTCATTTATTCAAACAAGGCTGAGAATCAGCACTTTTCGAACGTCAAAATGACGTATGATAGTTCCCCAAAACGCCCACCCTTCACTACTTCTTAGTGCTATAGCTGGGAAGAAGAAGTGGCGCAACAAACTTTCCAGCAGCACAGCTGTCTGTTCAGTTGGAAAAACTAGGTCTCTCCTTCAAATATTATACGCTGATGGTTTTAATGATGGTCTGGCAGTTTGAGTAGTTTATGCGGCCTACCCAAATGTCCTTTCTTTGGTATTGTTTGTCGAGTTGAGGTCCTTAAGTTCTGAGTTGAGCTCCATGATTACTGACAAATGCTTGCACGGACAGGACAGGTCCACTCAAATCAGTGTGGTTCTTTTCTCAAAAGACCATTTCAGACTAATCTACATGGTCCTCATATGGCCTGACCAAGATTATGTCTGGACTTTAAAAGAGACTGTGACCTCTGAGTTTGTTTCGGCCTTTCATTTCAGAGTAGTCAGATAGGAAACGCCGAACTCATCATGCTAATTTTTAATAATTTTTTTAAGATGACGTGTAAAAGTGATTCCAATATCCTATTTACAGAATAAACAATTTCATTTCATTTCATCACAAACTTATAATGATCACATTCTGTGTGTGTGCCTGATTGAATTTCCCATCGGCAAAAATGACAAAATTACATACAAAAGGTCATACCCTATTTAGCCCCATTAAGTGGTGTATTTTCAAAAATCCTTCCTTAGTGCTCGCTTTCGTGATAAAATATGTAAAAAACTGGAAAAAAAACATCCCCACTTTACGGGTACCTACCCTAAAAAAAATGTTTTTTCTTGATTTTATTTTACCCTCTTTGTCGGCGTGATTAATATGTATAGGTACCCAAATTATTATATTATATTATTATTGCCAAATTACAGCTTTCCAGTGCTAACAGTCTCTGAGCTAAGCCACGAACAGACAGACATGGCGAAACTATAACGGTTCCTTGTTTACTAAGGAACCCTAAAACTCCTGTCTGATCCAAAAGGGGCACATAGGTATTGCAATAACATTACCAAATTTTTTTTTTTTTAAATTATGACATACATACATAAACTCACGCCTTCTTGCCATGGGGGTAGGCAGAAACTACGGAATGCCACCTGCTACGATCCTTATATACTGCTTTTGCCTCGTTTTCGTTCAAATTAATATTGAATATAAAAAGTTATTGCTATTTAAAATTCTCATTTTTAGTACCAAAGGGTGGGGTAACCCAAATGCATGAAAATTTTGCACAAGGGTCATAAGTTGTGACTTTTAGGCACCCGCTAAACAATGGCAGCTCGCGCCCCATGTAATAAACCGGTAAAATTCCTCATAAAAAAAAATGTGGCGGTTTTTTATTACCACATAAATAGACTCTCAGTACTCGTATGATACCTAACAACACCCTCACGAATCGGACAGGGTTTTTTTTTACATATTGTTCAAGAAACTTTTGAGCAAAATTTCATGCTTCTAGACCCAGTGGTTTAGGCTGTGCAATGTCTGTCAGTAATCCATCATCTTCCTGCCCTTGTCCCATGTACGTGGGGTTGGCGCACCACGTTTTCTCTTTCCACTCTCCCCTGTCAACCCACACGCTATCATTCCACTCTTTCATATCATTCCTTACGCAATCCATCTGTCAGTGAATGAATTTAAGATTTTGGATGTGCAATCACTCCCCTCACTTTCCTGCAATCTGTGGGAGGGATTTCGTAAAAAGGGACGGAAGTGTGTAACAAGAAGCCGGGGAAGAGCGCGCTATTTGATTTGACCAATGAGCGCGCGCGGTGCTAGAGTTGTCCATCAGATGGTACCAACCCATTTTCCGAGAGGTTGTCACTGTCAGCCAAGATGTCAGATGTTACACATCATATATGCGACTACTGTAAGGCTGTAATATGTAGATTATTGTAGATTTTAGTCATGTTAGTTCCACAATACAAAGTGAGGAAGTCTGGTGGTCAATAGTTTTCTATTCAGTGATTTTAATCTATGTAAAGTGGTTGTAATATGTTGTATTTATCCCTAAATTTACCTGTCCAGGCTAACAGCACACAAGCATACATGAACTATCGAAGAATTTCATATCTGAGCAGTTTGAAAACAAAAGCCCGTGAACACGATGACCACATCTGTTTAACGCCCCTCTTTGCATCGAACAATTAAACAAAACTACATAGTAATATTTTGTGGTTTTGTTTTTTTGTTGTTCGTGTGTTTTGTTACAATGATCACAGATGTCTGACTCTTTTTCGGCCACTAAGAATAGAACAAAAGAAACAAAGATGAGAAAGATTTTTTTAAATTTGATGAGATTTCTATAGCGGCCGAGCGCTGCAAGCAAAATAGTCCTTACGGTGTATAGATATGAATAGAATAGAATAGAAAAGATTTATTCGACACAGACATAAGTACACAACACAACAGCAACAAACACATAAAAAAGAGAACAATAAACATAACAATAAAATTGCAGTAAAATTTAGCTGAGCGTGCCCATACCGAAAGGGTTACCATCTCAGCATTTGCTGGGCGTCAGACACCCAGCGCTGGTTTTCAGTTGGCACCCCGCAGTGAGCCAGTGACACACGGAAATGAAATTAAATTCTTTGATAGTACCTACATCATATAGTACACCATAAACCCTGACACTGCCTACGGGCGCAGACGGCTCACGTTACAAATCAATATTCGGCTATTTACGTTAAACCTCGTTGATGGGTAAATCTGCGCGCCGACTAATTGGCTTTAAAAGCCCTCTCACCAAAGCAGACAAAAGCAGCCAAGTGCGAGTCAGACTCGCATACGAAGGATTCCGTACCACCGAACAATATTTAAAACAACATATTTCTTTAACACGTTTCTTGTATGGGTTGAACTTTATTTTATTTTAATTTTTGTTGTTATAGCGGCCAACTCTATGAATCAAATCAAATCAAATCAAATCACTTTTATTTGTTAACACAGGTAAAGAAATACAGATCTTGAGTTTGGTGAACAGAACGCTATGTTATGCCAGGAGGCGTGCAAATATCCCGGAGGACACGGTGGAGCATACGGTGGAGGTATGCCCGGCTTGGGCAGAGCACCGCCGTGTCCTCGTGGAGGCGATCGGTGGCGGGGATCTCTCGCGTCCGGCCCTGGTCCAGGCCATGGTACGGAGCGAGAGGGCATGGGAGGCCGTCACCTCCTTCTGCGAAGCAGTAATGCTCGCGAAGGAGGAGGCGGAGCGCGTGAGGGAGAGGCAAATTTCGCGCCCTCACGCCCCTAGCCGCCGCAGGAGGAGACGCCCCGGGCGTCGGTTTTGATCGCGGATTCCCAGCCACCGTAGGCGCGGGCTTGCGGACGGTGAGCAAATGGGTAGCTCGCCGTCCGGTAAGGACCAAGCCCGGGTCGACGGCACGTTGTCTTCCACGCGCGCCTCAAAGAGTATCAGCGAGTGAAGGGGTCCAATGAGACCATTACCTGCCGGGGTTGTGGGAAAGTCCGGAAGGGATACCGTGGCCCCCTGGCATTGCACAGGCAAGAGAAGGAACACGGGTGGGTTTTAGTCAGTAAGAGTCTGACACGCCCCCCGCTCCACCCAGAGCGGGAGGAGTCAATTGACGATTTCCCACCCAAAAAAAAAAAAAAAAAAGGCGTGCAAATATGGTGTACATCTATCTAAATATTATGAATTTAATTTTTTTTTTTAAATGTTTGAAAATCATGCATAATTAAAATTTCAAAATAAATCATAACAATTAAATAATAAAAAAACAAAAGTCGAATAGTTGAAAATGTCAAAAATCATTAAATGTCAATATTAATAATAAATTTCAACCTCAAATTAATTCATCTTTTAAGTTTTTTCATATATCATAGAAACAAAGCATTATATTGAGCCATCATCAAAAAATTCATCCAGTGTGTAGTAACATTTGTCACTAAGCAAGCTATTAAGAGTCCTATTACATTTTTTTACGGAAATTCATGATTTTTGGCCATGTAATTTTCAGCAACAGTAAGATATTTTAATTATTTGATTATAATAACTACAGTACCATTCTCTTTCTTGTAAGTTGGAGTTACACATTATTTTCGTGTAATTTGCTGAATTGACGCGGAATATATAGTACTTTAATTTAATTTATTGTAATTTTGTCTTATTACATTGAGAAACAAAAACTAATGGAACGTATTCACTGTAGATCGAAGTTTTATATCATATTAGTTTATTTGATTTAATTGTGTTTATTTGGAATATAATGGACATGAAAATCAAGACATTTATTGGTTTTCTTTACGACTTTTCTCTGAAAACTCAAGGAATTTAAAGAAATTCTAGAACTTCAATAAACAAGTAAAACATTCAAGTTATCGTTTAGTAACTTTCGCTTTTATTAGAACTGAATGAAACAATGTGAATTTGAGCGTCAAAGTTCCATTGCCGACGTTTTTCCTTGTAAACTGAGTTCGTAAAATATTCATAGTAAATTACACGACAAGAAAAGTTAAAATGTGCAACTCCAACTTACAATAAAGAGAATGGTACTATCGTTATTCATAATCAAATAATTCATATATCTTACTGCTGCTGAAAATTACAACGTCAAAAATCATGAATTTGCGTCAAAAATGTAATAGGACTCTTAAGTGCCTTTTTGAATTTTATTAATGGCATATTTTTAATAGCATCCGGTATTTTATTATAAATTTTTGGAGCGTTTCCGAAAAGGCTGTTTTACATTTAACATTACATAGTTTGTTACAATATTGAGTACGCAATGGATTTCTTCTGACTGCCGATAAGCTATAACAAATAAATGCGGGTTTTTTTTTACAAACAATGAAAATTTCAAGTGTCTACCTTATATTACAGTTCAAAAGATACAGCCATGTGACTGATGGACGGACGGACGGACAGCAGAGCAGAGCCTTAGTAATAGGGTTCCGTTGGCACCCTTTGGGTAGAGACTAGGGAATCCTAAAAACCTTATCATCATCATCACTAGCCTACAGCAGTCCACTGTTGGACATGGCCTCCAATTGCACGCCATTCAGCTCGATTCTCGGCAACTCTCATCCGGCTGCTACCACCCACCCTGCGAAGATCGTCGCTCCGCCTAGCCAGAGCGTCCTACCTTAAGTTTGTCGATTTGCGGTCCCCACTCAAAAACACTCTTTGGTTCTACGGCTTATATGGCCGGCCCCTTGCCACTTCAGCTGGCTTATTCTTCAGCTTCTGTGAGCTATGTGGACGACTTTACATTAAAACGTGACTTTTAAAGTAAACAAAATAGATAAATTATCTATTGTAGTAAGTCACGTTTCTCCCACAATAATTATGTAATAAACTGTGTACTAATGTCAACCATTTTTAACACATATCAGCGACTGCTTATTGAAAAATAAATATTTAGCAGTACCTACGTAGTCACAGTATTGTAGATCTTAAAAAGTGCAACAAAAATGTCCGCGATAGCATATGTCTATCTTCTAAGGATGACCTACAGTAACCACTTTCATCTTTCAGAATTTGATAAAAATTTCATTGTTATTTCCGAAGCTGTTTTGACCGGTATTATATTTATCCTTATCCAATGTAATATGATATTTAAATTGGACATTGAATTTAGATTATTATATGACCTGACATCATATCATTAAAATTAAAAGTTTAAACGATATCACAGATTCAAAATTACGCGTAACAAAATAATTATGGTTGACGACAACGCGGGCGCAGCGGTAGGA
Source organism: Xanthia togata (assembly GCA_963853775.1). NCBI lineage: Eukaryota > Metazoa > Arthropoda > Insecta > Lepidoptera > Noctuidae > Xanthia > Xanthia togata. Next base: position 1,901,142 of record OY970817.1, on the reverse strand, counting down.
GTCAATGACCTTTTCCACGGCTATTCTAATCCCAGTAGTACCTACGTACCCGTGGAATATTTTCCGACATCCACGCGGGCAAAACCGCGAGTAACAGCTAGTTAATTATATAATTATATGTGAAGACGATGCACCTAGAATAAGATTACTATACCACGATAGGTAAAAATAATTTTAATTACTCTTGTTGATTCTTTATGTGAGAACAATGTAAAAAAAATATAAAAATCAAAACGATTAAAAATAAGCCCTGGCAGATAAGAGATGACCAGTCTCAACTGACGCACGTCGGCCCCCGTGGCCCGGGGGCCCCGTATAATTGATACGGCAGATACGGCGGTAGCTACGCCCCTGTGGCGTTTGTACCTAATATCATACCTATTTCTGCAGCCAAGTATTGACGAATAGGGGATCTCCCCTATGGCCTGGCCCTGCAGTCTCGACATAGATACTCGTAGCGATTGCTATACGACCGAATTCGGTCGCAAAGTCCTAATGGCGTCCCTCCCTAGACCCGCGCGACGTACTTACTTGACAAGCATGAAATAATCCCGTATTTGTGAGTTGTGAAGCACGTCGCGCGCGTCTAGGGACGCCGTTACGACTTTGCGACCGAAATCGGAAATATAGCAATTGTTATCTATGTCGAAACTGCCAGGCCTGGGTAAAAAAAAGAAATACTATTTAGTCCGTCAGTCAGATAATAATAAATATTAGAAACGTATTTTTTTCTTTTTCAATCAATCTGCCTAGCCTTTTCCCAACTATGTTGGGGCCGGCTTCCAGTCTAACCGGATGCAGCTGAATACCGTTTTTTACATGGCGCGACTGCCTATCTGACCTCCATAACCCAGTAACTGAGTAACACTAGTTGTCAGACTTTCGGGGTTCTGACGACCCCTAACGACTGTCAAAAATCCAGGAATGACAGCCGGGACCAACGGCTTAACGTGCTTTTCGAGGCACGGAGGAGTCTCGGTATGTTAAGATGGTCACCCATCCACAGACCAACCCTGGCAAGCTTAACCTTATAGATCGAATCATGCGACTGATATAACTTAGCCACGCCACGAGCTCCTCCTCGAGCTGAGTATTTTTTGCTTTATCATATTAATTTAAAAAGTTGTTAGGTTGGAGTGGGAACTCTCTAGATACGTCACAACTCGGTATAAAATCTAGCAAGGTGTGACGTCATGCCACATTTTAACTCAATGTATCGCCCTTTTCTTTTGAAAACGTAAAAAAAGAAAAAATATGTGTCCGCTATTTTGTAATAGTAAGACGATATTTTTAATAATAAACGAAATTAATAAGGGACGTAATATATAAGGGTGACGGACAAAAAGATTTTTAGATTTTTAGTCATAATCCCTAGTTATTTATTTAGTTACAGAAGTATTATAAACCTATAATGTACAGACGCCAGCAACCAACTACAATCTGTCAAATTTCTTTAATAGATTTTCAACTTTATTTAGTACTAAATCATAAGGTTCAAAGTTGATTGGGAAAATTTGACAGTTTCGGGTAGCCGCGAGGTTATAAGTGGGCGTCCAAGCAAAAAGGGACCAGTTCTCGGCATTTAGTTTCCGAGTTACATAAAAAGTTTTGTAAAGCTGGGTGTAATATTGCGATTTTAATTGATTATTAATAAATTCTCAATTATATACATTTTCATATAGTAAATCACGATTGTATATTGTATATAGGATATCGATATCCTAAACATGTACCTATTAAAAAACAAATGAAATTATAATTAAAATTTAAAAAACCCCCGACACAAATATTTCCTCATCTCTCTTTCCTACTCCATCACCAGACCCTGTTCATCATCTATCTATTACCTATTCATTGAGACCATTCTAATGAGTCCAAACACGATGCCTGTGCTGTAAGTTGGTAAGGGAGTTGGGTATCCTGCAAATTCCAGGTGATGCCGCAGCAGCAGTTCAAGGTTACTATGCTCTTCTATTATCATTGAAGTAACAGAATACTAAATTTCAAATGGATCAGAACTGTGGAACACGCTCACATCCATTCAGACACACACACATAGCGGTCAAACTTATAACACCCCTCTTTTTCCGTCGGGGCGGGGGTTAAAAAGAAGTTAATTTGATGATTTTTTTTATGTGTAACATCTTTCTTTTCGCTTCGGGAGTGATTTCGTGCAAAGGGACGGAAGTCAAGAAGCCGCGGAAGCGCGCGCTATTTGATTTGACCAATGAGCGCGCGCGGTGCTAGAGTTTGCTGTCAGTAACGACCTTGACGAGGCCCCGCCCCTTTAATGTTGCTTATTACCAAAGTGAGACGTCGGATGTTACAGTGCGTGTCACGTAAAAAGAACGCTGAGCGACAGTGCAGGGAATGTATCTCCGCACGGATAAAGTCGCATCCTAAAATACTAGGTTTTGTAATATATGTGTAATTGTTTTATTGTAGAATCATAATGGGTACTTTATTAGCGACTTAGTACTATGGAATAGGCTGGAATCGATAAATCGCTCAGTGCGCAAGTAAACGGCCAGCTTTCTTTTTACGTGAAACGCACTGTACAAATCTTATGCGAGTACTGTAAGGCTGGCTGTTTTTTTTGGGGTCTTCGACCGCCGTTAGTGTAGTCACTTAAAATATCAGGATAAAACAGATTTAAATAACTCACACTTCAAGTAACTGCACTACCAGCCAGCGGTCATTGACCAAATTTTTTTAGGGTTCCGTTGTCATCATGGTATCCTTATAGTTTCGCCATGTCCGACTGACTGTCTGTCCGCGGCTTAGCTCAGAGACTCTTAGTAATAAGAAAGCTGTAATTTACATAACATAACATCACGCCTTAATACCACGGGCATAATTCCAGACTCCGGGCTACTACTGAGAAATTCCAGTCGGAAAAAGCCAATAATACTTTGCCCGACCTGGGAATCGAACCCAGGACCTCATGCTCAGCAGTAGCGCTTGCGACCACTAGACCAACGAGGTAGTTATATAAGTATATCTATGTATATATATGTTTATGAATAATTCTATGCTTTATGTACATATGTATGTATTTATTGTATATGTAGACCACTGACTACCTGCAGTATTGTCAAACTCAAACTCAAACTCAAAGCATTTATTTCAATTAAACCATTTACAGGCAATTTTGAATTGTCAAGGGGTCGGTCAGTCAAAAATATGAAGCTAGTTGCCCATTCCAAAGCGTAGTAGGTACCTATGGAGAAGAACGGGCAAGAAACTCCACGGACACTCTTTTAAATAAAATAAAAAATTGATACAAAATATTGGTTACATCATTCATTTTGAAATTATGCATGTGAGAACAATGTAATAAGACGTGCACGTTCGTAAAAGCGTCCGTAATAAAAAAGAAGAAAAAAAGAATCATTCAAAAACTTAAAATAAATTAAAATAAGCCATGGCAGCTAAGAGATGACCAGTCCCAACTGACGGCGCCCGTTCACGAACATGACGCATGGATCAGCACCATTCAGCTCAACCATTTTGTCTCTCCTGTTACCTTTAATCCATCCAAAGGTTGTCCGTAAAAGATCGCTCTAAGCGATAAGACCGCCCATTGTGTCACCCTACGTAAAATTTCATGTCGTCAAAATTACATGTCTGTAATTTGTATGGTGTAAAATAAATAGTATTCTATCTATCTATCTAACGATATGCGTCACCGCGATGGTGCATACTTTACAGGTTTGGCAGAATAAATGCAATAGGTGGAATAATGGGGATAAAAACTGCCACTTACTCACTTCAGATGTCGCTACAGTCCAGCGTCTGAGAATTTGACAGCTAGCTGTCACTGTCCGTACATTGTTTGTAAACAAGCGACTTCTATTAAGCATAATTAATGAAATCGGGGCGTTGAGCAGCTGTTGACTGCAAAAATATGCGGACCGATGTAATAGCCAAAGATGTTAAAAGACGAAAGCTGTCTGATTGATAATATAAATTTTATGACAGCTTTCGATAAGCTTCTAAAATTGACCGAATATAATATTTTGTTTCAGAACACAAGCAATTACTCGGTGATCATCCAGAAAAACAAGTTACTGGCGAACAAGTCGAAGAAATATACAAAGGTAGGTATTTATATTTTCATGTACAGACGCCATGTCAACCTACTCTAATCTGTCAAATTTCTTTAATAGATTTTCAACTTTATCACTTAAGCATAAGGTTCAAAGTTGATGGCGTCTATACAACGGTACGTACAGGATCTATAGGCGCGTGGCAAAAATAATTCGGAAATATCGCCATTCTTTCGTTTTTAGGGTTCCTTAAGTCAGAATAAAAAACGGAACACTTATAGGATAGCTCGTGGGTCTATCTCACTGTCGGTCTGTCTGTTTGTCTCAAAGACTAATTCTCTATGGTTTGTCTGTCCGTCTGTCACAGGCAATTTGCTCCGAATCGATTGGACTCATGGTACACATATCAATTGTGAACCAAACACGGACGTGTAACGAAAATAAAAGAATTAAAAAAAAAGCTTTGCACACTGTAAGTAGGTAGGTACTTTTGTACCGTGTGACATCAAATGAAACGGTTTACTGTGAGGGTCTCATTTTTTTAATAATTTTAAAATAAATTGTTTTAATGTTATATATGAAATTAGAAGAACCTTCGAAACTATTGAGAGTAAAATTTTTAAAGTAAAAAAATACAGAGAATTGTTCTATACTTAAAGATTACGAGAAAATCTATAAAAAGTCTATGGTCTTAAAATAACATGGTAAATCTTCCATTTGTACACACATCAACACGGTCTAGGGATATTTTTAAAAAAGCGAATTACTATCAATGTGTTAATTATTTATATGACATGTATATATTTAAAAGATACGTTATTTAATATTCTACCATTTTTTAATAATGGTTAAGGTACTTAGATCAAAATTTCAGGATTTTATGGAAAAAAAATGAAGCATAGACGGAAACCGTATATGAATTAACTTTTAATTTGTGAGTAAAAACTGAAAAAAATAGAAAAATCATTTAATTTGTGTTTATAAACTTGAATTTAGTAGTCTGAGAAAGCGCCCATGATGTTCATAACACATCGGCAACGATTCGGCATGCTCAGAACAAGGTTGTCAATGTCTTGCTGCGGAATATTGTCCCATGTCCTTCTGAGGTGCGCAAAAAGTTGATCTTCTGTAGCCAGATTTTCAGGAACTTCCTTCAGAGCTCTTCTTTGCAGCATATCCCACGCATGCTCAATGGGATTTAGATCTGGCGATTGAGCAGGCCAGTCTAAGGCCCTAACATTATGTGTATGTAACCAAGCTGCTACCGTTCTCGCCGTGTGTGCCCGGGCATTGTCGTGCATGAGCAGGAAATCTTGCCCCATTTGTGTTCTGTGGGGCAAGATTACGGGCCCCAGCACCTGTTGGACGTATCGTTCTGCCGTCATATTGCCCCGCACCCAAACGAGATCCGTCCGTCCTCCAAGACGAATTCCTGCCCAAACCATAATTGTTCCTCCTTGGTATGGGTGAACTTCCTGAGGGTTCTGGAGACGGCTCCATCGTCCAGGAACTCGCCAAACACGCGTCCTTCGTGAATCTGGATGGAAGCCGAACCTGGATTCATCCGTGAACAGCACATTGGACCATTGCTCACGGCCCCAGTCCACGTGGTTCCGAACCCATTCTAATCGTCGTCCACGATTGCCTCTCCGTAAAGGTGTGACCCGGAGTGGTCTACGAGAGCGTAGATTGCTTTCATGCAGTCGCCTTCTTACAGTTTCGTCACTCACAAGCACTTGGTGTTCCACTCGCAGCCTTTGGACCAATTGAGTCGCCGTTGCATTTGGTTGAGCTCGCGCAGTAATTTGCAAAAATCGGTCTTGTCTGGGGGTAGTGATGCGACTTGGCCCCCGGTGCCTCTCCGCTACTTCACCTGTGGCACGATAGCGTGTCCACAATCTTGAAATTACATTTTGATGGGTCCCTATGGCCTCAGCAACATTACGCTGAACAGATCCAGCTTCCAGCATTCCCACAGCTCGTAACATCTCCGCCCTCGTGAAATGTCGGCGTTGCATGGCTACAATACCTCAATTTTAACTTTATCTTTCGTTTAAAAATGAAAAAAAACTGTAACTAAACGTAATTCGTATTGTTTTCTAAATCTCGCACAAATGAAAATTCCCTCTCCTATACATCAAGACATTTTTATGCCACCGAAACAAAAGAATTAACAAAAATTTTAATTTGGAATTAGTCTGAGATAAATTACAAACAAATCGGTGTATAAAAGATTCCAATGCGGCCAGTACTTTTCGAGTTATTTAATTGAGTATGAAATATCCCTAGACCGTGTTGATGTGTGTAGTTGGAATGTATGGAAGAACATGTTTTTCAACGACAATGTTAAGTTTGTTCTTGGCATAAATTCATCCCAACTACGGAACCCTTTATTCTGCGTGGTCCAACACGCTCTTGGCCGGTTTCTTTTAAATACAATTTCTGTGGCAATTTCGCAAATACCTACAAGCAACGCCACTCTGTCAATGTCATTCATGCGCCAATAGATTCCTGTAACACTCTATTTATAATTTCATAATCTAAGTTCCTGGGGTTGCATTGAAAGAGACGAAGTGCTCTTAAGAGTGGACAGGGCCTGCGAAGAATTTGAAAAATAAATATTTGAAGAAACTATTGCCATCGTGTAAGTCTGCCTCTGTAGAGGGAGATAGGGACAGCTGCAGCTGAGACCATTAGATATATTACAAAAAAAATATAGAAATTGACGTTTCGTACTTAATCCCCTTTTTTCTCCTCGAAAACTGAGCCGATTCGATTATTTTTTACATTGAAATTCCTATCATTTTCTTGTATGTTCAAAACTTTTCGAATTTGTCTGGTAGTCCTCTAACTACGGCGGTAAAAATGGGGCATTTTTTAACATTTTGGAGGGTCATAATTTATTTACCAATAAGTTGCTGAAAAAAAAAGAAGTAACAGGGACTTGTCTACAGCAGACCTTAATTTTATGAAAGAATATGATTGTTCTAGACTTCTAGAGGCATTATTTGGGAAGAAAAAAGGGGAATACATTTGTATGGAGAAACGTAGGCCCTGTTCTCTCTTAAGTGGGTGATAGATGAGCGAACTTAAAGTACGCGGTTTTAAGTTCGCGAAATTACTTACTCGTCTCGCCGTTGTCGGTGACCCACGTGAAGCTTGCTCATACTGTATCGCGATGTCGTCGACAGAGGAATGTGTTAATTTAGGATTATGAAATGAAAATAGACGCGTTTTGTCGTGCGTAATTTCATAAAGATGTAAGCTTGAAACTTATCTTCATAATCATTGACAGACAAGATTATTTCGCAAACCGTCAATAAATTCTGTTATTTTAGTTAAAATGAGAGATTCACGAACTTATTCGCATGAACTGTTGAGAATTTTCTGTACCAAACTAAACAATCATTACACAAATGTCGAAACAAAATGGCGGCTCGCCACTCGCTGCGATGACAGACGTACGGCTACGAATAAAATTTAAAACCTAGGGACTTATTATTTTATGAAGTATTAATACCATCATTATTCCACTGCGAAAAAAGGATGGTGCTAGCGGCCTTGTATAGCTCCGTCTCTCACTCACACTGGAATAATGGTGGCATTAATACGTCATAATACGGCCCCAGTATTAATGCTATCATTATTCCACTGCGAAAAAGGATAGTGCTAGCGGCCTTGTATAGCTCCGTCTCTCACTCGCACTGGAATAATGGTGGCATTAATACGTAATACGGTCCCTATTGGGTCGCCGATGAACTTACTCAGCGGTTTTAAAGTACACGTACTTAGCCTCATAACATACGGCCAAGAAAGACCGTCGAGCCACAAGTACGCGTACTTGCTCGTGCGTCTATCAGCCCCTTTACGTTGCGTTAACCGGTAGTCTTGTAGTAAGACCCACTGTCTCAGACCCAGAGGTCTTGGCTTCGATTCCCAGGGCAAAATGTTGTAGGGCTTGTTCTAAGTCCGCTTGCCGAACTACCGCCATCTTAATAAGTCGGTTGCCATAACAACAATGTTATCAGCATTGTCCTCTGTGGTTGGGGATTCCGGGTGAAGCTCGCTTCCATCTTCGACCTGATTATCACTTACCATCAGGTGAGAAGAAGGCCAAGACCTTCCCCGTAGTCTTGCAGAGATACAGCCCGGTGACAAACAGACGGACGGACGGCCAGCGGAGATTTAGTAATAGGGTTATGTTTGGCACACGCAAAAAAATTACAAACCTTGTAAATTTTCATAGGTAGTGGTTTTGTTAGTTCCATTTTAAGCCACCGATAAAAAGTTTGCGACAATTTGTTATAAACTAGCTTTTGCTCGCGTCTTCGCCCGCGTGGATGTCGGAAAATATCCCACGGGTAGGTACTACTGGGATTAGATACCTAAAAGTCGAGGAAAAGGGCATTGACTCCTACCGCTGCGCCCGCGATGTCGTCAACCATAATTCGGTATGTAAAGTAAAAATTAACCTATGCTGATTCCAAAACCATTTCGAGATTAGGTTTTATTTAGGTTTGTAAGCCTTATTTTTCTATTTTTAAGTCTTAAAATTTTAAGATCGAATTTATTTTTACAAAAATTCTTAAAATCACTTGACTTTTACTTGACCTCTAAATGACGTCATAAAGTATAGGAAACTTTCAGTGCCTCATGTAAAAAAAATTGTACGTGTCAAGCGTCAATGTCAACGTCAAGTTTGCATGAAGCTGTTTACTTTCGTTGAGCGTACCGTGCCTTGATTTTTTAATAAGTTACTTATTTCTTTTCACTATAACCCTTCCTTTCCTTATTATTATTTACTTGTTATCCGTTGCGTAGTTTTAAAGATCTAAGCATAAATAGGGACAGACAGACAGCGAGAGACGACTTGGTTTTATACTATGTATGTAGTGATAAGTATACGGTCTACTTGTTAGATTAATGCAGAATGAAAAACGCTAATTTAAAATTGCAAGGTTACACAGAGAAAAATACTGTTTCTATTATAACCACAAACTATTGTTATGTTACAAGTATTTACTTTTTATTCCTTGTCTAAAAGTTTTTAACGTAAAAACGGAAAACCTTTTGCTCTGTAGTAAGTATAAAAAGTTGATTTAATCCTTTCTTGTAAATATTTTCGTTATCCAAAAAGGCTCGACTTTCTGTTCACAATAGTGTGCTGTACCCTTATTGCGTAATACACGATCAATCAGAATCTGAATAGTATTGAAAGAAAGAAAGAAAATACGTATAATTGCGGTACAAGATGACGCAAGCAAAGAGATAAAAAAACATAAACACGAAAATAACAATTTGAAGGAAAATATGCGTCACATCCACGCAAAACGGCCATCGCTCAGCATAATGCTGGAACCCTATGCGAGACAGAGCCCCAGCGCTGGTTTTCAGCGACAACCGGCGTTGACGTGTTGACGTCAACCGGTGTAGCATAAAGAGAAATAACAAAATAAGACATAAAAATCAATGAACACTAGTTCTAAATATATAAACAATAATAAAATATAATATTTAAAGTGGCATTTTAAAATACTGGTATTCAGCTGCATCCGGTTAGACTGGAAGCCGACCCCAATATAGTTGGCAAAAGGCTAGGCAGATGATGAAAGTGGCAACATTTTGTAGCGTTGGCGACTCACGCGCCGCAGACTTAATACAATCTGTGCGCGCAACTGTCATAAAACAGATTGCTAATCCATTGCTTCATAAGTTCGACAAAAAAAAATGGGGCAGTCTTTGGGGACTGCCGATAGAAGTGAAAACTAAATAACTTGTGAATTATATCGTCGAGCTGAAGCGTGCGGTGACGATGACGCGAGTTTCACCCTTTTTGTTCACCCAAAAAGTACACACATATACACAGTATACATATAGCTCAATACCAACAAACAAACCAATATGATAAAAGTCAACTACAGAAAGCAGGAAAAAACAGTAAACTTATATGAAAATTCATAAAAACTAATACGATTGGATCAGAAAATCCTGAACCTGCGCTTGATCTTTTATCTTCTGAGCTAAACCCAATCGAAGCAGCAAATAAAGCCAACAACTTCTTCATTAACATAGGGAAAACCTTGGCAGAAAAAACCATATTATCTAATAGATGTTTTTCCATTCAAAGCCAAACTAAGAGTTATGCAACACGAAATTCTTTTGTCTTATTAGATACTGATGTTAATGAGTTAATAAGTATAATAGACGGATTAAAGGAAATTTGTGCCGTAGGATGTGATAACATACATAACAGCATACTCAAAAGATTTAAATACGTCATTGCCCCTCCCTGTTTTTTTTTTTTTGGGTGGGAAATCATCAAATGACGTCTCCCGCTCTGGGTGGAGCGGGAGGGCGTGTCAGACTCTTTCTGACTAAAACCCACCCGTGTTCCTTCTGTTGTCTGTGCAATGCCAGGGGGCCACGGAATCAGCAATTGATTCCGGACATCCAGCGCGTCTCCTCCTGCGGCAGCTAGGGGCGTGAAGGCGCGAAATTTGCCTCTCCCTCACGCGTTCCGCCTCCTCCTTTGCGAGCATTACTGCTTCGCAGAAGGAGGTGACGGCCTCCCATGCCCTCTCGCTCCGTACCATGGCCTGGACCAGGGCCGGACGCGAGAGATCCCCGCCACCGATCGCCTCCACGAGGACACGGCGGTGCTCTGCCCAAGCCGGGCATACCTCCACCGTATGCTCCACCGTGTCCTCCGAGCGATCCACGCAGTGATGACACCCGAGCGTTTCCGGGCGGAGCCGCTTCAAGGCAGCCCCGGCCCGCTCCAGTTTGCTCCACGAATGCTCCACGAAGTTCCACCGACTGTCGAGGATGAGACCCAGGTACTTCATCGTCGACTCGACGCCGATGTGAACCCCTCCTACCGTTATTTGGGATCCCGACGGTGGCGCGTTCCGAGTACCATGAAAACACATGGCCTCGGACTTGTGCAGTGCCACCTCGAGTCCCAACTGCCGGATTCTGGCCACGATTATCGCAACCCCGTGTGTCGCTAGTTCAGCCGCCGTCTGGTGCGACCTCCCCTGCGCCAGGACCAACATGTCGTCAGCATACTCGTAACAGACGATGCTGACGCCACTGGGGAGGTCGGCGCGCAGCACCCAGTCTTATCTTACTGTGAGAGGAATTTATGACAGTGTTGTTAACCTTCTTTTATTTTATTTATGTATTCATGTTCTTATTTTGTATATTATAATGTGGTTTACAATATTGTCTCTTTTGTTTTTATAATGTTTGTTACTGTAATTGGTTGTAACCGTTGTAGCTAAATAAATAAATAATCCGATGTCCCACAGATGCGGCCCCAGGACCGATCCCTGTGGGACACCGCACGACATCTCTCGCCGGTTCCACTCTCCCTGGTGACCCTTCCCTTGACTCACATTTTTAACAAAAGGAATATTTCCCAAATTGCTTAAAAAAGCGGTAGTCACTCCTGTGTTTAAAACTGGAGAAAAAAACTGTATTATCGGGTCTCTCAAATTATTTGGAAAAAATTGTAAACAGTAGATTAGTAAAATATTATCTTGAAAGTAAAAAAATACTCTCTGATCATCAATTTGGTTTTAGGCCTAAAAGATCAACAAGCCAAGCTGTTCACCAGCTGACAAATTTTATAAGTACAAACCTAGATAACGGCATGCACACTATAGAGATATTTTTAGACCTAGCCAAGGCTTTTGACACAATTTCTTGTACTTTGCTTTTGAACAAGCTGGAAATGTTGGGAACACGGGGAGTACAACTGCAACTGTTATCTGATTACCTTAGTGATCGCCACCAGTGTGTAAAAATAGGTCATTAAATGAGTTCGGAACTTAAGAATAGCTGCTATGGAATCCCACAGGGCAGTATTTTGGGCCCTACCTTGTTTTTAATCTATATTAATGACCTGTGCAATTGAACACTCCAAAAGGGTGTAATTATATCATATGCGGATGACACAGCTCTACTGTTCGCTGCAAAATCAATGGCAGAGCTCTACGAGGCAGTACAGAATGGCTTTAATGCTGTATCTAATTAGCTCCATACAAATCTCTTAACATTAAATACAGATAAAACCAAGTGCCTAATATTTACAATGAGAAACACTAATCCCACGCTTACTAACCTAAATATCCAAGCGCATAACAATTGTAATTTACATTCTGCTGACATTGCATGCACTTGTCCCACTTTTGTTAAAACCGACCATATCAAATATCTGGGCGTCACGATTGATACAAACCTGAATTTTCGAAAACATCTCGATTTATTATGCACCAGAGTGCGTAAACTAATATTATATATTTTTAAGAATTTACGTAACATAGCCGGCTACAAATTAATTAGACAGGTTTATTTAGCTTTGTGTCAATCTATTATTACCTACTGCATAACTTCCTGGGGAGGTGCCGCTAAATCAATTTTACTGCACCTAGAACGCGCCCAAAGAGCAGTATTAAAGGTCGCTACTTTTCGTCCATTCAGATTTCCTACACATCAGCTTTACATGGCATGCAAGGTGCTAACAGTACGTCAATTATTTGTTTTGAATGTAGTTTTATTTCAGCACACTGTACTTGATTTTAACCCAGTTCCTACAGATAAGAGAAGAAGAGATTTGGTTTGTGCTAACACTTGTCCGATGAAGCGCCAGCCCGCGCCGCAGCTGAGCGCGTAGCTTTAAATTCCCCGTATAATAATAATATATCCTTGATCCAGCCTGTCCCATCTTGCTGTCCTCCCCTCAGCGACGCCCTAAGCCGAGGTTCGTACCCCACAGGGGGTGCCCTTAGCGAGCGTTCGCCTAATTTTAATTTAGAATAGTTGCTCCTGGCTGGAGGCTTTGAGTGTAGTGCTTAAGGCAGCCACAGGATTGTTCGGTTGAGCAGTAAATACCTTAGTGGTATACCTGCGAGATGCCATAGTTAAAAAAAAAAAAAAAAAAAAAAAAAAATGGTTTGTGCTAACTCTCAGACTAAACATGCTTGCACTAGACGATTTCATTTATTCTTAGGACCCTACTTGTATAACCAGTTCAATAGACTGCTAAAGATTTATAGCTTATGTTATAATAGGTGTAATTTATTAGTACAAGAATATTTGGCAAAACTCAATTATACGGACACGGAAAAGTTACTAGAAATATTAAAATAAACTTGAAATTATTCCTACCTCATTTACTTTAATATGATTGATTAATTTATTTAAACTTAATCTAATATAGTTTAGTTTTAAAGTAATATACTTACACAATTAATTACTCTTACAATCATTGAAAATATTGTATCTTCTTTATAAATGTTATCCCCTTACCGCATACGAAGCCATTCATGGCTTCTAAAGTTTGTAATTTTTTTACAGTTTAACTAATCATTAAATTATCGTAAAATAAATTATACCTTATGAAGTGTTTATTCGTAAAACGAAATGTAATTTTTTTGTATGTGGTAAATCATCTGTGTCAAAACTATTTGCGGTTATTTCATAACGCGGCCGGCGAGTTAAGTGCATCATTTTAATGAAACTTTTGTCAGTGAAAAATAATAGTAATAAAGTGACTGAGATCTTCAATAAAGTATTAACAGTTAGACAGCTATTTATAATAGGTATTGTATTAAAACAACACACAGCTCTACCCTACAGCACTGCATATACTAATAAAAGAAGTAAAGGTATAGTTTGTCCACAAAATACAACAAAACATGCTTTTGTATCCAAATTTTACCTATACCTCGGTCCTCTTCTCTATAATAGACTAAACTCGAAAGCAAATATTTATTCCCCGAACTACACAAATTGTAAGAGAATTCTCAAGGATGCTCTCCAAAGTATGTCTTACGAAGATACAGAGAATTTACTAACTGTGCTACAGTGAATATATGTACAAATTTCACCTACGTTAAGTATTTATCAAATTTAGAAACTAAGAGTTATACTACTCAACTTATAATTAGTGATCTATTGTCAACCTTTTGATTATCTATTTATTTTATAAGTCTATTTAAGCTCTTCCCGCCTGAAACACAGGATTACCTAGTTCAGGCACGTAAGTCTTAGGAATATAACTTACATTTAAGCAAAACTGTACTAATTTTTATGCCTTGTAATTTTTTGAATAAATATATTATTATGTCGTTTATTTATTCTTCTAACATATAAAATACATTTTTAAATATTTTTTTTTTTTTTTTTTTAAAGGTATAAAAAACATTTAAAAATATAAAAAATAGTGTTCCGCCGGTGTCGGGAGCAGGGTCCAAGCTACCGGTGGTTAGGGCTGCAGAGATAGGAACCTCCTCACAATACGAGCCGTATCGAGAAGTACTGCCTTCTGAATCAGGCCCTTGATCCAACCGCCTAACGAGAGCCTCGAGAGATGTTGGTCGAGGCTTTCGGCCATCAGGCCATTGGCCGTTACGACAATCGGCACAATGATAGCCGAGCTCACATTCCACATGTCGACAACCTCGTGTGCTAAGTCGAGATATTTTATTTGTTTCTCTTTCTCAGCTTTCACGAGGTTCTCGTCATGTGGAATGGTAACATCAACTATCATTGCGCGGCGCGCTAATCGGTCTATCACCACTATATCAGGCTTATTGGCAACAATAGTCCTGTCAGTAATGATAGACCGATCCCAGTACAACGTGACATGGTCATTTTCGAGAACTGGGTCGGGCACATACTTGTAGTACGGTACCTCAGAATCCACAAGTTTATATTTCAAAGCAAGTTGCTGGTGAATAATCCTGGCCACTTGGTTATGCCTGTGCAAGTACTCGCCGTTAGCCAGACGAGAACAACCAGAGATAATATGTCTGATGGACTCACCCGGACGGTGGCATGCCCGACACACATCAACCGTTCCGTCCTTCATAATATGTCTCCGGTAGTTATTCGTCAAGATAACTTCGTCCATAATTGCACAGACGAAACCTTCAGTTTCCCCGAAAAGGTCACCAAAACGTAGCCAGGATACGGACGCTAGGAAATCTACACCAGGCTCGTGAAGAGCCCGGTAGAAGCGCCCGTGAAGCTCCTTGCTTTGCCATACTTCCTTGCGGTCATCTGTAGTAAGTACCACAGGTTTGCGCCAGTTCTCTTTAGCCATGGAGA
The DNA here is from genome assembly GCA_963853775.1 of Xanthia togata. NCBI lineage: Eukaryota > Metazoa > Arthropoda > Insecta > Lepidoptera > Noctuidae > Xanthia > Xanthia togata. The sequence goes on along the minus strand of OY970817.1, from coordinate 1,885,978 downwards.
GCGGGGTGAGCCCCTTGTCCACTGCGACCACATCACGGTGCATACCCATTTCGGCTTTTAAAAAATATTCCCTGAGGCTGCACACCTCGCGGTTATGGAGGGTCTTCGCATTTAAAAAGCCTCGACCTCCGCATTTCCGCGGGATGTACAGTCTCATCACCGATGAACGTGGGTGATGCATCCGGTTTGCGGTCAGGAGTGTACGGACCCTCCTGTCCAGGGTGTCGAGTTCGGTCTGAGTCCATTTGAGTATGCCGAAAGAGTACATCAAAACCGGCATGACCCAACCGTTGAAGGCGCGTACCTTGTTTCCGCCCGAAAGAAGACTAATTAATACCTTCTTCAGGCGACCAAAGAAGCGCTCCTTCAACGATTGCTTCATGTCAGCAACGTTGATGCCTAACGCTTCCGACATACCCAAATACTTATAGCTTTCGGCTGAGGAGAGGGATCTAAGGTGTATGGAGTCCGTGAGTTGAGTTCCCTCGGACTCCATAATCTCCCCTCGCTTCACATGCATGACTGCACATTTGTCCACACCAAATTCCATCCTGATGGCGCTACTGAATGTTTCAGTTACCTTCAGTAGCTCCATCAGTCGCAATTTGTTGGGGGCAAAGAGTTTCAAGTCATCCATGTAGAGGAGGTGAGATATGACCTGACCATCTCTCCTCAATCGATAGCCCAGTCCTGAATCCTCCAGCAGTGTGCTTAGAGGATTCAGGGCTAAGCAGAACCAAAGTGGACTCAGACTATCGCCCTGAAATATTCCCCGTTTAATCCATACAGGTTCATCATTCCCCTGGATCTGTCGACATCCTGGATAGCGAAGGACCGTCCTCCATTGCCCCATACACGACTTCAGGAAGGAGCGCAGAGTTGCATCTATCTTGTACAACTCCAGCACCCTCATGAGCCATGTATGTGGCACTGAGTCGTAGGCCTTCTTATAGTCTATCCAGCATGTCGAGAGATCCTTGCGGGATCGACGAACCTGTTGGCTTATGGTCATGTCGATGAGGAGTAACTCCTTAGTACCGCGGGACCCATTCCTACATCCATTTTGAGAGGCAGACATAATTGAATTATTGACAATGTGTGTGTTAATTTTCTCTCTCAAAATGGATGTAAGAAGTTTATAGACCGTTGACAAACATGTGATCGGTCTATAATTCTTGGGTTCCGCGGGACTACCTGACTTATGGAGTAGGTGGGTAACGCCTGTTGTAAGAAACTGCGGCAGCGACCCAGACTCTAGGGATGACTGGAATTGAGATGCCAGGCGAGTGTGTGAACTAATCAGCCATTTCAACCAAAAGTTGTGCAGTCCGTCCTTTCCCGGTGATCTCCAATTCGGTAACGGACGGACTGCTCTGGCTACGTCTGATGGCGTGATTAGTATGGCTTCCATTTCTGGAATAGTTTCACACACTCGCTTGATATCCTGCATCCAGTCAGCCTCAGCATGACAGACGGGCACCGACCAGATGCTGCGCCAGAATGCACTCGTGGCGGCATCATCCGGGCGGCACACGTCCGTCTCATTTTGTTCAGGTCGCTCCCAAGCTCTATATATCCACCTTTCATCGCTCTGGAACATGCGATTCTGCGTGTATCGATCAACCCGCCGCTTATACCGCCGAATACGGCTCGCCCATGCACAAACTTTCTGCTTCAGGAAGTCGATGCGCTCTGTGACACGGGACATGTATTCTTGAGGGCTGATTCCAGTCCCCGAGAATGCCCGTCTCACAAAGCGCATCACTCGTGGTCGTGTATTGCCCTCCCTGAAGCAGTATAGTTTGCCGATGAGTACCCTGGCCCCATCGATACGTCGCTCGATCCTGCACTGCCAGGCTGGTACGGCTGGTTTTGGTCGAGAAGCTCCGTCACTGTTTGGAAACTTGACGTTAGCTAAACGACATGCCGCAGCAGCCGCGCAATACAGGATCGAGTGTGTATCAACGAGATCCTCGCTGCTCTCGAAAAAAATACTAAGCTGCGAGTCCAAGGCACACACCAGCGCCCTATTTTTTTTGTGCATAGGTAGGCGTGGTAATCGGGGTCTAAGATCGGTTGGGGTGTATCTATACTCACGAAACGCATCCTCCAGTGCGCTCCTCAATCGGACGTTGCACTGGCTACTTACTGTGGCAACCCTATCATCCTCCTCTTCGACACTATGATTGGACCGCGGCGGGATTACATTAATAGTCGGAGACGCTTGTGCCGCGGTTTGTGCCGGAGTTGAGGCGATATGGTTGCTCAGCACCTCTGAGCGTAGCCTATCAAGCGCGGCATCGTCCAACCTGTGATTATGTTGGATGACCCGCACCTGATCCGACAGTTGTTGGGCCGAGACGTTGACGGTTGGCTCTAGTTCCTGAAACAGAGACAGCATCCTAACACGGTACGCAGTGAGGTTAGTTCCTCCCTCTGTAGACCCGTAATATGCGCGCATGACGTTCTCGTTCATAGACTGAGTCCATCTCATGCGCTGCACACAACCACCGGCAGCGGGGACCCGGCTCGGGGCCGGTTGGCCCCTAAGTCCCAAGCTTCTCGGTGGCCGGCCTCTCCCCTGCCGACGTACAGGTGTTGGCGACGTCGGTGGGGAAAAATACTCGTCGCTCGAGCTCGACGCAGCTACCGCGGCCGGTGTCGTCACAGCGTTCACAGTGGGGCTGGGTACCGGCGGCGGCGAGGCGGAGCTGAGCGAAGAGTCCGGAGGTGGTAGGCGTGCTAGGCGTGCGGCTGATCGCGTCAACATTTCTCTTTATTATTTATTTTTCTCCAGTTTTTTCGGTGACATGACAGCTGATGTCACCTCTTGTTCGGCAGTTTTTGTATCATTTTATGGTTTAATTTCCTTTTTTTTAATAAATGTGATTTCAAGTTGGTTTTCGGATTCTTTTTGATACATAAAAACTATTATACTGCTTCGAAAGTTATTAATAAAATTAAATATTATGAAAAATCAGAAAAATAAAATTTTGAGATGTTTTGTTGACGTTGGTGTTGCCAGTTATATTATTATTATTATTATAATAAAAAAAATTGTTTACTCTTAGAATCACTGACTACGATAATAGTAAGTTATTTTTGTAATTAGTTTTATTTTCGTTTGATTTTTGACCGATTTTTTGCAAACTCCAAATATGGCTTGGTATGCGTTCTCGTCAAAATAATGCCCGTCAAATATGGCTTCCTATGCACTCAAGCTTCTGTACTATGCTTTTTCAATAATGGATCCTGCACGCTTCAAGCATGTAAATCTTATACTAGATGATGGCTTTTTGAGTGAAGATAGCTTGCTTCCGATTCTGACCTGGAATTCGTACCTTCTTCTTCCCGCTTACCTAAAAAGACGAACATTATCGTACCTGTGTGACTTCGAAAGTTCCGATGATGATATGCCTTTACAGTACTTGCAGGCTGCAAAATCGAAAGGTAAAACAGTAAAAAAAGACCCGATTGTATGGAAGAACGAAAAAATGAAGCCGTCGAAGAACATTTTAAATTCACAGGCAACACGAATTTTCCGGAGGAAATGAAACAATTGGATTCACCAGCCGAATTTTTCAGTTTTTTCTTCAAGATATAATTGAGTCCATAGTTGAGCAGTCAACGACAATATTTACATGCCATTGTTTGATTTTAAGCTTGCAGTTTTAAACATATGCGTAAAGCAGGGAAACTGCTCTCACAGGTAAAAAAACGTGGTCATCCAGCCAGCCTTCTGGGAACACCAACGACGTCTAGAGCTGGAACTCCATTGGGCCGAGCTGTCACTTCATCAAGCCGAGCTGGCACTCCATCAAGTATGCCTGATTCTCCAATATCCTCAAAAAAAACCCCGAAAAGTACCAGCATATGCCACTACGCAGCAACATATGTGTGCACGATGCCCTAAGGTCAACTCGTACGTAGGCGCAAGTAGCGGCGCCGCCCAGTACGTAGTGTAGTGAAATCAGTGTTCATAGTGCTAAACGTTAGGAAAAATACATAAAACTGTGAGTATTTACTTAATTATGTAAGATTATAGTGTGATTTATGTGATATTATAAAGATCTCAGAAGAGTCCTATTAGATTATAAAGATTAACCTTGTCATGTAACGTTAAAGTCATTTTAAAGAGAAATTTAGAGAATTTTTGTGTAAGAAAATATTACGTAACTTGAAAAAGTACTTTTTTATCTTTGAAGATATTTTAATTCTGTTTGTTGTAATGATTAGGTATATCCCTAAAACCATTTTTAGCGTTGGAATTACGAAAATTGGTCCATGCATTAGAAAAATATAAGCAAATGAAAATATGTGAATTAACAGTGTAATTATCTTGTAAGTTTATCAACCTAATTAGACGTAAATAAGAGTAAATAGATTCTAATAGGTGTATATAATGTTCTAATAAGAATGTAGAGCGTTTTACTGAGCTAAACTGTATGAAAATGTGAAAAATTAGAAATTAAACTGTTGACCATTTTTAAAGTAAATAAATGTTAACCTATGTTACATATGTAATAGAAAGCTGTAAAGTAAGATATGTTGAAGCGTATTAAAGCATTAAAACTCCTTGTTTTTCATTTGTCTTGCCTCTACGCCGTCCGCAATAGAAATAAAGTGGTGGGGCGCGGTGCCGCGCTCTTTTATAGTACTGAGGCGGGGGGAGAGGAAACGCTTCACGTATCCTCACGCCACGGCCAAACGGGACGTCGTAGAGAGCCAAGCTATATATTATTAGTTAATATAAGTCACTAGGTTACATATAAAATAAGTAAAAACCATGTAAAATGTATATTCATTAAAATAAAGACTAAGGAAAGTGGCGGGGGTGAGGAAGCGAGAAATGGTATAAAAGACGGGCCATTTTGTTCGTCGACACACTCCGATCCCAGCGCTCGACAAGTGAACAAGTCAGAAGAAACAATAAGAAGCTCGCCATTCCTCGCCGCCGTTTGCCTCCAGAAAAATATCCTACTTCGTGTTATTATTTTCTTCAAAAGCCTCGAGTTATCACCAACATTATTGGTCCTTCGAGCCGGATAAGAAAACTTGCGCCTAGAAGAAAAGAAGATGGTTTTAACAAGAAGCAAGGATGGAGAACGAACAAAACGTCCACAGGAAGAGCTCAGCGCGACCGGACCCTGTCAAGAGTCTCCGCCGGTAGAACCGCCTGCGCAGGGCACGTCGGGAACCGCTACCACAAAAACGGGTACTAGTAGCGGTACCAGTACTACGACTGCTACAGAAGCAAGCACCTCTACAGAGACAGAAGAAACTAGTGACGCGTCGCATGAGCAACGGACCTCTCAACGAACATTGAAGCCCGCCAATGCACGGTCACACCGCTCCGTAACCTCCCGCAAGAAGCTCCTCGCGGAGTTGGAGGCCAAAGAGCGACTAGCCGACCTGAAGCTGAAACAGGCACAGATCCAGGCAGAAACAGAAAAACAACAGCTACAAGTACAACGTCTTCAAGCAGAAGCAGAAACCTCAGAAGATGAAGACCTTGAAGATGATCTGGCCTCAGTCCGCATCAACACCTGGTTGGAAGACACCGGGGCAGACCGACCGCAGCCGGAGAATAAAAAATCATCTCAAGAAGAGGGCAAGAAGACGCAAGAAGATAGCACGAAAACTAGCCAGCCGTTGATCGACGTGGCTACCCTAGCCGCCGCGCTCTCACAAGCGGTACGAAGCACAAGGGAACCACCGAAGTATATTCAAGAGTTGCCACTCTTTAATGGAAGCAGCACAGATTGGCTCGCTTTCAAAACAGCGTACGAAGAAACACTAAAGTACTTCACGCAGAATGAAAACATAGCACGAATACGTCGGAGCCTGCGCGGCACTGCAAAGGAAGCTGTTGGCTGTCTCTTAGTAAGCCAACCAGATCCAAGAGTCGTCATTGAAGCACTCGAAAGAAGATTCGGAAGACCAGAAGCACTCATTCACGTCGAACTAGAGAAGCTCAAGTCACTCAATCGAGTCAGCGACAACCCTCGCGATCTATGCATATTCGCTGGGCGCATCGCAAACATAGTGGGTACCGTTGAAGCATTGAAGAAGCCGCACTACCTACACAATCCTGAGATGGCGCGAATTATTATAGAAAAACTTACGCCTATATTGAAGAACAAGTGGTACGACTTCGCATCAATGAAGAAAGAAGATACCCCTGAACTAAAGAAGATATCTACCTTCTTGAACGAAGAAGCTGACAAATGTGGCGCCTATGCCCTACCAGAAGCTGCGAGCGACGAGGTTGGGGGAAGAGAACGCAAGTTCAGACGAGCAGAGCGCACATTCACCACCGAGAGGAAGACATTCTCAGACGATCAATGTCCTCTCTGCAAGCAAGAACACAAGCTACCAGACTGCAAACGATACTCCGCCCTCGACGTCAATGCAAGGTGGGAGGTCGCCAAGAAGAACCACATCTGCTACCGCTGTCTCCGAAGCAAGCATCGTCGACTTCTATGCAAAGCACCATCGTGTGGGAAACATGGGTGCATCATGAAACATCACAGACTGCTGCATCATGATAAAGAACAGAGCAGCATGAGTGAACCAGAGAAGAAAGAAACAGCAGCGCCCACAGTAGAAGTCACAGCCGCAGCGCAACCAGGCAACAACCGACGTGCCTATTTGAAGATAGCGCCCGTAATCCTGAAGGGGCCGTATTCCAGCGTTGAAACATACGCACTATTAGATGAAGGGAGTACCGTCACCTTACTTGACGCATCGATAGCCGAGGTCATTGGGGCAGACGGGCCAGAAAATACAATGTGGATTCAAGGAATCGGCAACGAGATGAGGCACGACAATAGCAAGATCGTCAGCCTCAGCATAAAAGGAAAATATGCAGAAGAAGAATACCCAATAGAAGCCGCGCGTACTGTCGACAGATTAAGCTTCACACCAGAGACAGTATACGCCGAACACATAGAAGAATGTGAGCATCTGATCGACATCAAAGATAAGATCAGCTATCAACACGCATCACCGAAGTTGTTAATTGGTCAAGACAACTGGCATCTTATTGTATCAAGAAAACTCCGCACCGGTCGTCGTAACCAGCCAGTAGCTTCACTCACACAGCTAGGCTGGGTTCTTCACGGCTGTCACAGCTCGCTCACAGCAAAGGTAGCGTTCTGTGGTAGGCTGCAACAAAAAGAAGAAGAGCCAACAATGGAAGAGCTGATCAAGAATCACTTCAAACTCGAGTCACTATGCATCGAGCCACGAAGACCTAGAGAAGATCCCGAACAAAAAGCTCTCCAAATACTAGAAAGAACCAGCAGAAGACTGCCTGAAGGGAGATTTGAAACCGGCCTGTTGTGGAAAGAAAAAGACCGTCAGATACCAAACAACTATAAAACAGCTGAGCGGCGCCTGCACTCCTTGGAAAAGAGACTGGATAAAGAAGAAGACCTCAAAGAAAAATACGAAGAGAGGATGGAAAACCTATTCCAGTCGGGATATGCAGAGCGAGCGCCTACTCCAGCACCAGAAGGGAAAACGTGGTACCTACCACACTTTCCGGTCATCAACCCAGCGAAGCCGCACAAACCCCCAAGACTGGTTCACGACGCATCAGCTCAAGCAGCCGGCACCTGCCTCAATGACATGCTATATTCGGGACCTGACCTGCTGCAATCTCTGCCCGGGGTCATCATGAGGTTCCGTCAACATGCATACGCTGTCAACGGAGACATAAAAGAAATGTTTATGCAGGTGAAAATAAGAGAAGAAGACAGAGATGCGTTGCGATTTCTATGGAGAGGCAAACGGCGGGAGGGCAAACCGGAAGAATACAGAATGACTTCGGTCATTTTTGGAGCAACTTCGTCTCCATGTACAGCGCTATTCATCAAGAATAAGAACGCAAGTGAGTTCGCGAGCGAGTACCCAGAAGCGGCCGCAGCGATACACAGAAATCATTATATGGACGATTACGTCCAGAGCTTCGCTACTATTCAAGAGGCACGTGAAACAACGCAAGCAGTCGACTCTATACATAAGAAAGCGGGCTTCGTGCTGAGTGGATGGACATCAAACGACATGAGAACAATAGAAGCGTTTGACCCACCAGAAGAAAGTAACTCAGCTACAGTAAGCCTAGGAGGAAAAGACACAGAGAAGACACTGGGCCTGCTATGGCACGTGAAAGAAGACTGCATAGGGTTCAACACAAACTCTATGAAAATACCTAAAGAGTTAGAAGAAAAACAGCGAGCTCCATCAAAAAGAGAAGCATTAAGCATCATAATGGCACTCTTCGACCCACTGGGATTAATTTCACCAATCACTACGCCAGCGAAGAGAATATTCCAAGACACCTGGCGCTACAAGACCGACTGGGATGACCCTATACCAGCTGAGCTACAGGAGAGATGGCAGAAATGGATCACGTCGCTCATCACCGTCAAACAGCTGAGGATACCGCGATGCTACGACTACAAGGAGAGCGTATCGACTCAGCTACACACCTTTGTCGACGCGAGCGAAGAAGCTTACGCCGCTGCAGTATACTGGCGAACGATACGCGAAGATCCCGAAGTCCCTAGCAGCCGCTAAAAGTCGTGTCACGCCCCTCAAGCCCATATCTATGCCCAGGCTTGAACTACAAGCAGCATTATTAGGCGCACGACTCGCACAGACGGTGCTAGAAGAGCACGACTACAAACCAGAGAGCAAAACCTACTGGAGTGATTCACGCACAGCACTGGTGTGGATAAGGTCAGAACCACGCGTCTACAAGTCATTTGTGGCCCATCGTCTGGCAGAAATAGAAGAAACCACGAAGAAAAATGAGTGGAGGTGGCTTCCCTCCAGAGATAACGCGGCCGACGACGCCACAAGAGATACGCCAGACAACTTCACCACCACCCATAGATGGTACCATGGACCCTCCTTCCTGAAGCTACCAGAATCTCACTGGCCACAGGATGAGAACGTGGTAAAATACGACACGGGAGAAGAAAGAGAAAAATGTCATTCGTGTCAGCAAACAGAAAACAACAAAGATCACCTACCTAGAATCGAGAGATTCTCGAAGTGGCTTCGACTAATAAGGTCGACAGCACGAGTCTTACAATTCATAGACCTGTGCAGAATAAGAAAAAATACAGTCGCAGCCACAAGGAAAAGAAACAAGAAAATAGAAACAAGTGATCCACGTTGGCGTAATTCAAAAAAGGTGACGCCTAAGTCGGTGAAAAGGGTAGTGCCCAGTGAAACCCGTAACTACCTAGAAATACCTACTGAATACCTACTAAAAGCTGAACAGCTGTGGGTCCGCGCCAGTCAGCAAGAAAGTTACAAGACTGAGATAGAACGCATGAAGAAAAACGGCGAGCCCAGCAACAGCGACCGCCTGAGTCATCTCAGTACGTACCTCGACACTGCAGACATAGTGCGCCTGCGAGGAAGAGTCACCGCAGCACAAGAAATAGCCGAAGACACGTCCAACCCTCCGATATTGGACGGAAAACAGAGCTACACACAGCTGTACATATTACATGTACATGAGAGTCTACATCATGGCGGAGTGGAAATGGTCGTAAACGAGCTAAGACAGCGACTGTGGATCTCGAAAATACGCCCCGCAGTAAGAAAAATAGTGAAAAGCTGTTTGCCATGCCGCATAAGAAAAATGAAGCCAGCGAACCCTCTCACAGGAGACTTACCGCCGGCACGCCTTGCACACCACGCGCGTCCATTCACCTTCACGGGCCTCGACTACTTCGGCCCCATAGAAGTGACAGTCGGACGCCACCATGAAAAGAGGTACGGAGCCCTCTTTACGTGTATGACTTCGAGAGCAATACACATCGAAGTCGCGCACTCATTAAGTGCTGACTCAGCAGTATCGGCCCTGAGAAGATTCATGGCCAGAAGAGGCTGCCCGAAGGAGCTGTGGAGCGACAACGCTACGTGTTTCAAAGCAGCTGATAAGGAGCTCGGCGCGGCGGCACTCGAAGCCCTGGAACATGAAACCACATGTCGTCACATCACCTGGAGATATATCCCTCCAGCAAGCCCATTCATGGGAGGAACGTGGGAACGTATGGTACGTTCTGTAAAAGAAGCACTAAAGGTCACGCTAAGCGAAAGATACCCTAGCGACGAGACGTTGGTGACACTGCTAACAGAGGTCGAGAACACCGTAAACTCGCGACCTCTCACCCATGTCTCGGTGGACCCGCACGAACCAGAGGCGCTGACACCGAACCATATACTCATTGGACCCAACTCGCATGTACCAGTACCAGGCCACTTCGAAGACAGCGATGTAACAGCCCGCCAGCAATGGAAGAGAGCGCAAGCTCTGGCGGACATCTTCTGGAGAAGGTGGGTTAGAGAGTACATGCCCCTACTACAACACCGGCGGGAGCCTACCAGCACCGGAGTCCAGCCCAAGGTCGGTGACCTCGTCATCATCTGCGACGGCAACCTACCTCGCAACACCTGGCCACGAGGTCGCATCAGCCAGCTGTATCCAGGCGCCGACGGGGAAGTTCGAGTTGTGGACGTCACCATCAGCAGCGGCCATGTCCTGCGAAGACCTACAAAGAAGATCATCGTGCTACCAACGGAGTCGCTGCCTAGCGACGGCGGGAGAATGTGCACGATGCCCTAAGGTCAACTCGTACGTAGGCGCAAGTAGCGGCGCCGCCCAGTACGTAGTGTAGTGAAATCAGTGTTCATAGTGCTAAACGTTAGGAAAAATACATAAAACTGTGAGTATTTACTTAATTATGTAAGATTATAGTGTGATTTATGTGATATTATAAAGATCTCAGAAGAGTCCTATTAGATTATAAAGATTAACCTTGTCATGTAACGTTAAAGTCATTTTAAAGAGAAATTTAGAGAATTTTTGTGTAAGAAAATATTACGTAACTTGAAAAAGTACTTTTTTATCTTTGAAGATATTTTAATTCTGTTTGTTGTAATGATTAGGTATATCCCTAAAACCATTTTTAGCGTTGGAATTACGAAAATTGGTCCATGCATTAGAAAAATATAAGCAAATGAAAATATGTGAATTAACAGTGTAATTATCTTGTAAGTTTATCAACCTAATTAGACGTAAATAAGAGTAAATAGATTCTAATAGGTGTATATAATGTTCTAATAAGAATGTAGAGCGTTTTACTGAGCTAAACTGTATGAAAATGTGAAAAATTAGAAATTAAACTGTTGACCATTTTTAAAGTAAATAAATGTTAACCTATGTTACATATGTAATAGAAAGCTGTAAAGTAAGATATGTTGAAGCGTATTAAAGCATTAAAACTCCTTGTTTTTCATTTGTCTTGCCTCTACGCCGTCCGCAATAGAAATAAAGTGGTGGGGCGCGGTGCCGCGCTCTTTTATAGTACTGAGGCGGGGGGAGAGGAAACGCTTCACGTATCCTCACGCCACGGCCAAACGGGACGTCGTAGAGAGCCAAGCTATATATTATTAGTTAATATAAGTCACTAGGTTACATATAAAATAAGTAAAAACCATGTAAAATGTATATTCATTAAAATAAAGACTAAGGAAAGTGGCGGGGGTGAGGAAGCGAGAAATGGTATAAAAGACGGGCCATTTTGTTCGTCGACACCACCGGATTATTGAAAGCATATGCGCTGGCTTCCAGCGCGGCTTGATAACCGGTGCAATATTCTTCGATATAGCGAAAGCGTTCGACAAAGTCTGGCACAACGGCTTATTATATAAGCTCTACAAACTCGGTGTGCCGGACCGTCTCGTGCTCATCTTACGGGACTTTTTGTCAAACCGCACCTTCCGCTACCGTATCGAAGGAGCGATATCCTCCCCTCGTCCTATCCGTGCAGGAGTCCCTCAAGGCTCTGTGCTCTCCCCCCTAATCTTCACGCTTTTCACCAGCAATATCCCAAAGAGTAAAAGGGCGCAGTTGGCTCTGTTCGCAGACGATACGGCCATTTACTACAAGGGAACCAGCACTGACTCGATAGCCCACACTCTCCAGACCTCAGTCGACATGCTCGGCACCTGGTTTAGAAAGTGGAGGATCGAAGTTAACCCGGATAAAAGCCAAGCGATTCTCTTTAGGAAACCGCGCAAAAGGTTCAAACCCCCCCGACCCATCACCATGTTCGGCAAGCCTATCCCTTGGGAGAAGCGAGCCAAATACCTAGGTGTCGTCCTAGATCAGCATCTCACCTTCAGTGAGCACATAAAGCAGGTCCGCTCGCGAGCCGCTTTCGTCCTCGGTAGACTCCACTCTGTCCTGAATGCACGTAGCAAAATGTCACTTAAGTGCAAATTGCGTACGTACACGGCGTGCGTTCGTCCCATCATGACCTATGCGGGAGCCGTATTTGCACACGCAAAACCCCGTCATATTCATAGGATGCAAACGCTCCAAAATAGATTTCTCCGGAAAATCACCGGTGCCCCCTGGTACGTTAGGAACGAGATCCTCCATCTCGACCTAAAGATCCCCACAATCCACCAATTTCTCAAACGCAATTCCAAGCGTTTCTTTGAGTCCGCCGCCAAACATCGCAACCCCCTGGTTGTCGAGGCCGCCAATTATGTCACGAGTAGAATCAGTCAGACCCGCCGCCCAAGGCAAATCCTTACCGACCCAGACGACCCCATAACCCTCCTCCAGGAGAGCAATAGGGTCACAAGTACAGTGCACAAGAAACACAGACACCGACCCGCATTCCGACCTCGCCGCCGAGGTCCTCCGCGATCGCGACCCGCCCGAGTAAATAATACTCCCCACCGACCCTTGCTCGCAGAAGCGCCAGCCCGCGTTTTGCTGAGAAATGTAGTCTTAAATTCCCCGATTAATAATAATGAATCATCTTTGATCCAGCCTGTCCCAACTTGCTGTCCTCCCCCCAGCGACGCCCTAAGCCGAGGTCCGTACCCCACAGGGGGTGCCCTTAGCGAGCGTTCGCCTAGTTTTAATTTAGAATAGTTTTGCCCCTGGCTGGAGGCTTTAAGTTAGTAGCTTAAGGCAGCCGCAGGATTGACCGGTTAAGTAGTCATCACCTCAGAGGTGAGCTACGAGATGCCCTAGACAAAAAAAAAAAAAAAATAAAAATTCGTCGACACACTCCGATCCCAGCGCTCGACAAGTGAACAAGTCAGAAGAAACAATAAGAAGCTCGCCATTCCTCGCCGCCGTTTGCCTCCAGAAAAATATCCTACTTCGTGTTATTATTTTCTTCAAAAGCCTCGAGTTATCACCAACAATATGACTTCAAGATATGCCACTGACGTCCGTACGGACTGACAGCATTGACCACTTTCCTGTTTGGGTAAAAAAAAATCGTCAATTGTGCCAAAACTGCTCAAAGTTACGCAGTTACACAAAAAGTGAAAAATGCGAGGTCTTCATAGGCTATAATGACAAGCAGAACTGCTTCAAAGATTTTCACAAGATGTAACAGCTATGCATACAAAGCCAGATATGTCCTTACTTGATTTTCACTACAATGCATACGAGGCCAGATGTGGCTCTTTCATGTAATTTCATAAATAATAAAAAAAAAAAAATTCTTTTGATTGGTTTATGTTTAATAAAGATAAAGAAACACGTTTCTACGAAAAATACATTTTTTATTAACCTCCATCATAATTCATGCAGTAAGGGGTTAATTTGTGAAATGCTGAGATGCTACTTGTGCCCCCGTAACTTCACCCTCCCCCGCCCCCCGCCCGATTGCGTCATCCTCCGCGCAGGTTGGACACTGACGGGCTGAGTGGGCTTTCCAGCTCGTCGGCTGGGAGGGAATTGTCTAATGCATAGATTCTTGTAATTTTTTAATTTATAATTATGAAATAAATAATTACAAGAATTACCATTATTTTGCCATTACCTATTAATAACATAACAAAATATTTAATTTTAAAAGTAAAACATTTGCAATTATAATAAATATGAAAAGTAAAAATTAAAAATATAAAAACAAATAAGTACCTACATTTAAAATCCACCATTACAAATGTCAAAAGTAATAAAAATAGTAAATAGTATAAAATGGTGTGTGTGGAATGGAAACAAAAATGGAAAAAGGAAATTAAGAACAAATTACATCCTAATCAACTCCACAAAATCAAAAAAAAAAAAAGTTAAATAAAAAAAATATATAAATAAAGTCTATTTGTATCTATGTGTCACAGAGAAACTCATCAAGGGTGTAATAGCACTTTCTTGCCCGTTCTTCTCCATAGGAACCTACTACGCTTTGGAATGGGCAACTAGCTTCATCTTTCTGACTGACCGACCCCTTGACAATTCAAAAGTGCCCGTAATTGGTTTAATTGAAACAAATAAACGGTTATAACGGGTACCTATCCGATACCTACTGGATTTTAATATTTTCATAGGTATTGCAAAAACACGTTGCATTGTCCACTAAAACCTTCCATTTTAACCGTGATCTTCAATCCAAACAATACAATGTTATGCGCATAAAGGACTAGTTCACTGCCCCTTGCTATGCATGTTTAAAATAAACAATATCTGAACCGGACTTGGCATCTTGTTTTGAAGAGCATTTTCCTTAACATAAATTAGCAAGGATACCTGCTACATAATAAGCATTGACTTGTATACCTTTTGAAATCATTGATTTTAAGACTTTAGTTTAAAGCCAATGCAAAAAGATTTTTTCAAATTCAGAGAATAGCGCGTTCAAACAAAATTTCAAATATAAGTAGGTACCTACCTACTCGACCTACCGAATTGACATATAATGTAAATTCGGTAGGTATCTAAATTAAAAAAATGATTTTATCTACTCTTTTAACGTAGGTAATATTCGAATTATAAACTTCAAAACGAGTTTATATTACGAGTACATACTTTCTAAACATAACACATAAATAACATCACGCCTTGTTTCCCCGAAGGGTTGGGCAGAGGTGTACCTGTAGTAGGTACACCCACATTTCGCCAGTTATGTTTAAGTCCCATGTAATAGGGGGCGAGCCTATTGCCAGATAATGTCGAAAATCGTCATCTAAGTGGAATAGATAATTAGATATACAGCTTCTGTAATTGGTAAGCAGATTTTTAAATTTGGTAAGCTGATAGTTTTTTTTTTTATTTGATAAAAACAATACCGGCTGGAGTAACGCTACCCCAGCCAGATCTTTTGTTTTCTAATGGATATTTTGAAATAAATCTTATCTAAATAATAAGATATTAATTTAAAATAAATGGTACAACTTAATTTATATTTTGTATTAGCTATGGTTGCGAAGATATTTAAAATCCTGCTGGAGTAACGTTTGCACGATTGCTGTATCTCGGAATTGACTATACGGATGATTGTAATATTTGTACATGAGATCTGGCTAATTAGCAGCAGCGCAGCTTAGATAGTTGATCATTTTATTTTTTCTATTACAATACAGAGCAAATCCAAGAAGTTATTAATATCACCAAGGAGTTCCCATCAACTTTTGTAATGGAACGTTACGGTGGACACGGACAGCAGCACCGCTCTAGCGCACGCGCGGTGATGTGCTGTGTGCAGGCGCCAGCGCGCCATTCATACGTGAAGTTGTACTGAAATTCGTAGCTCGGATTTTATGATTCTTGATCTTTTATTTAGTAGGTTCAATCCCAATATATGAGAGTAGACAAAGTAGTGTATGAAATTGGATATAACGAGGTATTAAAACACCCGTGTGATATTATTAAAAACTCGTATTTTAATACCCCTCATTATGCAACAGTTTCATAAACTACTATTAGCGACGGTCTGCAGAAACAGGTAAAATAAACAGTTTTTTTACCGTCTCACAAATACGTCTCCATTTTTTATTTAAAAAAAAAAACATAGGTAGGTACCTACCTACCTACTCTTGATTTACGTCTGGTCAGGAGACGAAGTGACTCGGGGAAAATGTTTTGGTTTTTGTGCGCTTTATCAATTCAATTCGTTTCTACAAATAGGTAGGTCTAGGTACAATGTTGTGCGTTAGAAATTATTGTGAAAAAAAAACATACCTATATAAAACACTAATTTTTTGTATAATTTCTTGCGAAAATAATATAATGGAACACTTAATTGAACTAGTATAGACAACATGTCCTGGAATTAACGCAACCACCAAACAACACAATACTTAGTCTGGCCATAAATACTGTTACAATTAAAAATAAGAAAGATACATTTGAATTTGGAATCTGTCATTTTTATACAATTGTTCATTGAGTTTTCTAATTTTGGCGCCAATACATTGTACAATATTTTAATGGAGATATTAAAATAGAAGACTGGCCGTTGTCTAGTCCCGATCTTAATCTGCTGGATTATGATTTATGGTCAGTTTTAGAGAGTACGGCTTGCTCTAAACGCCATGATAATTTGGAGTCCCTAAAACAATCAATACGGTTGGCAGTGAAGAATTTTCCCATGGAAAGAGTGCGTGCTTCTATTGATAACTGGCCTCAACGTTTAAAGGACTGTATTGCAGCCAATGGAGACCACTTCGAATAGGCTTTTATATTTTAAATTGTTTTATATTTATGTTTTAAACTAACACACTGTAAAAGTAATAAATATTATTTGTAATAAAAATAAATTTTCGCGACAATATTTATGGCAAGACTAGGTATACGAGTATGTATGTATAGCCATAAAATACACACATAATTTTTACATTACACAATAACACATAACATAAATATCACGCCTTGTTTCCCCGAAGGGTTGGGCAGAGGTGTAGGTACCTGTAGCACACCCACATTTCGCCAGTTACGTTTTTTAAGTCCCTTGATATAGGGAGCGAGCCTATTGCCATCAACTAGGCACAAATCCAGACTCCGGGCTGCTACTGAGAAATTTAAGATAGAAAAACCCAAAAACACAATGCCCGACCTGGGAATCGAACCCAAGACCTCATGCTTAGCAGTAGCGCTTGCGACCACTACACCAACGAAGCAGTCACTATTGCTTATGTATTTATTAAATTAGTTTTAAGTAAACTGGATATATAACCTGCTATCTAATTACGCAACACATTTTCCTAAACGATTAAGTGCGACATTTTTGTTTCATTTTGACAGTTCAACAACCTTCAGACAGCTAGCAGCACGTCTTCGCCGCGAAACCGTAGCAGCGAAACCGCAGTAGTTCAATTGAACTGGCTCGTTCGAGTAGCGGAACATGACGCGAGCCAGTTGAATTGAGCTACCTTATTAACCCCGGGGGCACACCTCCGCCGCGAAACCAATAGACTCGCGTCATGTTCCGCTACTCGAATCGGATGCGAGTAGCGGAACATGACGCGAATCTATTGAATTTAAATACTGTGGTTTCGCTGCTATGGTTTCGCGGCGGAGGTGTGCTACCGGGGTTACGTTGTTGAGCAGTTTTTTTTTCTTCAACCTAGATGCAATGGATTTGCAATTTGTTTCAAAATGATTCAAACTCCAATTGATCGTGTATTACGTAATTAGGGTACTGGAACTCGTGGCTAAGTAATAACAGCAGCAACGTCAAGTCAAGTCAAATAATTTATTTAAATTAGGCACTTTTGAACGTGAAAATGTACAAAATACTAATCGAAAAATCAATCAAAATCGAAGACTATACTAAAATGAAATACAAATAAAAAAACCTTTTATTTCCTGCAAGTTATTTACAGAACAAAAATTATTTAATACTAATTTAAATGTAATTTAAATTTTAGTGATATAAGTTTTTTACCTGGAATTTGTTTGTGTAATATTTCCACTTGCAAGAACCCCTCTACAGGTGAAGGCAACCAATCTCCTCAGTGTGACTTTACGTAGTATTAATTATATTTGGGATAAAACTATTACCTATAAAAAAGTTACATAAATTAGGTAATTCAATACAATACAATACAAAACATTTATTCGACACAGACACAACACACAGCAACAAACACATAAAAAAAAGAACAAAAAACATAACAATAAAATTGCAGTAAAATTTAGCTGAGCGTGCCCATACCGAAAGGGTTACCATCTCAGCAGTTGCTGGGCGTCAGACACCCAGCGCTGGTTTTCAGTTGGCACGGTGGCACCCCGCAGTGACACACGGACGAAATTCAGTAACCGATTCTGAACAAATTCATAATGTGCACTAATTCAGTTAAGTACACATTTTATACTAAGAATTAGAGATAAGTACTAATGCCTATCAAAAACATAAACAATTAGATAACTAAGTCTTGTATAAGGTCAACTATTTACATTGCTCTGATAAGTACTCAGACATTTACATTTTCTAAAGACTATCATCAACCCGTCCCTGCTAAAATACCAATTTTCTGCCTGACTGGTATTATTATTTGGGTTGAGTTGACTCGGGCCGAGCTGTCACTGACCCTGCTTCGCACGGTTTTTACAACTTCAAGATTTCTTTATTATGTGTACGTTAAATATTAATTTATTATACGCAAAAACCTTCCGGTGTCACAGTTTTAATGCCGCCCATGGGCCTCTGACTTGGCTTCACATGCCGACGAGAAATATCTCTCAGGCATGCCGGTTTCCTCGCGATGTTTTCCTTCACTGTTGTTGAAGCAAAAGATAAATTATACAATACGCACATGAATCCTTTGTCTTCAACAATAATTGTCATATTTCAGCCAATTTACACAAAACCTTGATGAATTATGCACCAAAACCTTCCTCATGAATCACTCCGTCCATTGGTGAAAACCGTTTGAAAATCCGTTCCATAGTTTTTGCATATTAATAAATAGAATCAATTTTGCATAGGTACTATTTTAGAGAATCAATTTTTTGAAGGGCGGGCGTTTTTGGGGGACTGTCTTATGTAACTTTGACGTTCCAAAACTGCTGATTCTCAGCCTAGTTTGAATAAATGACTTTTGAATTTGAATTTATCGCGTTCAGACAGACAAAGGCGACTTGGAGACTTTGTTATACGAGTATAATATATATATATAGAGATATAATATAATATATGCAAATAAAGATAGATAATGATTATGCGTTGTTTGCTCTATATGCAGAACCTGTGTTTTCCTCAAATCTACATACATCAATAATTCTAGACATGAAGCATATAAAATATCCCCTGTACGCGCAGGTGTGGGATGTGGAATGGGGGAAGGATTTGTGTCGATCGATCAAATTAAGCTACGTTTGCCGCGGTTGATCCGTGGATGGGTGAACATCTTTAGGTACTATACCAAGACCCCTCCGTGCTTCGGAAAGCACGTTAAGCCGTTAGTCCCGGTTGTCATCTGTAGATCTTTTGTCAGTCGTTACGGGTCGTCAGAAGACCGAAAGTCTGACAACCAGTCTTACCAAGGGGTATCGTATTACCCAGTTACTGGGTTGTGGAGGTCAGATAGGCAGTCGCTTCAATCTTATCAAGTCAAAGTCAAATAATTTATTTCAATTAGGCACAAAAAAGGCACTTTTGAACGTCAAAATTTACAAAAAATAATAATTAACTGATTCTAGTCGCCCATTCCAAAAGGTAGTTTTCGTATGGAGAAGAATGGGCAAGAAACTCCACCGTTACTCTTTTAAAATGTTTTCACAATATCTTCTATACATTAATTATATAATTATATGTGAAGACGATGCACCTAGAATAACATTACTATACCACGAAAGGTAAAAAGAATGAAAAATGAAGGAATGACAGATAAATTAATTCTAGACAAGGACAAGCAGTATTTTGTCTTATCCAGTAACTGAGTTGTAGAGATCAAATAGGCAGTCGCTCCATGTAAAATACTGGTATTCTGCTGCTTTCGGTGAGACTGGAAGCTGACCACAACATAGTTGGGAAAAGGCGAGGCAAATGATTAGGTATTTATGTCTGTAATTTTTATGGTGTACAATAAAGAGTATTCTATCTGTCTATATAAGGTACCTACTCGTAGAGGTACTATCGAAGAACTTCATATCAAAGCAGTTTGAAACCAAAATCCCGTGAACACGATGACCACATCTGTTACCGCCCCGGTCCTATAGCGGCCGAGCGCTGCAAGCAGAAATAGTTCTTACGGTGTATAGATATGAACTTCTTCGATGGTACATAATTGAGGATTGAGGGTTGAGGAGCTCGTGGCTAAGTAATAACTGCCGCACGGGTCGATCCATCAGGTTAAGCTATGCTTGCCGGGGTTGGTCTGTGGATGGGTGACCATCTTTACATACCGAGACTCCTCCATGCCTCGGAAAGCACGTTAAGCCGTTGGTCCCGGCTGTCATTCGTGTATCTTTGACAGTCGTTACGGGTCGTCAGAAGCCCGAAAATCTGACAACCAGTCTTACCAAGGGGTATTGTATTACCCGGTTACTGGGTTGTGGAGGTCAGATAGGCAGTCGCTCGATGTAAAATACTGGTATTCAGCTGCATCCGGTTAGACTGGAAGCCGACCCCAATATAGTTGGGAAAAGGCTAGGCAGATTTATAATCAGTCTATAATGTTACCATTGCTGGGGCTGCGGCCTCCTCCCTGTGAGAGGCAGTGGGCCGTAATCCACCCCGCGGGCCCAGTGCGGGTTGGTAGATGTCACATGTCTTCGAATTTTTGGTTCTAGGACATGCCGGTTTCCTCACGATGTTTTCCTTCACCGTTTTGAGAGCAGTGGGGATGAAATTATTTTATACACAAAGTAAATCTCCAGTCTGGGTTCGAACCATGTTGGTGATTTAGTCACCGGCATCCATCAAGGGGTGATTCTACCTGTCACATTGAACAACTTTTGATATGAAATTCATATACGATAAAAAAATCCAATACAACACTAGAAAGACTATTTTGATGCATGTATGTAAGTAGGTACTTAGTTTTTTTTTTACGCATTGGATATGAGTTTTATAGCTAAAGTTGTTCAGTAGATATCACAGATAGAATGAAATGAAATTGTTTATTCTGTAAATAGGATATTGGAATCACGTGTTCACGTAATCTTAAAAAAAAAAATAGCTTTATGACTTCGGCGTTTCCTATCTGACTACTCTGAGAAGAAAGACCGAAACAAACTCAGAGGTCACAGTCTCTTTTAAAGTCCAGACATAATCTTGGCCAGGCCGAGGACCATGTAGATTAGACTGAAATGGTCTTTTGAGAAAAGAACCACACAGATCTGAGTGGACCTGTCCTGTCAGTGCAAGCATTTGTCAGAAATCGAGCTCATTTCAGAATCACCCCCTTGACGTATGCAAGTGACTAAATCCCCACCCCATCACGCACATCATTATCTACATAATGATGATGCGTTGCGTTTGCTCTCCATACAGAATCTGTGTTTTCCTCAAAATTAAAATTCAAAGTCAAAAGTCATTTATTCAAACTAGGCTGAGAATCAGCACTTTTTGAACGTCAAAATTACATAAGACAGTCCCCCGGCACGCGCGCCCTTCACCACTTCCTAATGCTTTAGCTGGGAAGAAGAAGTGGCGCAACAAACTGTCCAGCAGCACAGCTGTTTGTTCAGTTAGAAAAAAATGATTCTATATAATAGTATACAAAATAATTTACATTACGCAACACAAAACATAATTTAAATTATAAATTAATAGCCATATGACAGCTTAACACACGCCAATATACAGTATGCGCAAAACTTTTTGAGCTCTCGGAAGTTGCACGCGAGTGGCTGCGCAGTAAGTAAAAAATGTTTCACAGCTTACAATAAATGATTTTGCACTCATCTGTGCCCTGCGCGGTTTAGTACTCGGGCCTACGTTCAGAGGGCTCATAAAGTTTTGCGTGAACTGTACCAACCAAAAACATCGAGAGCTATACTCAGTCAGAAATAAAAATAACTTAACGTAAACAGTTGCTAAATAAAAGCTTCCAGGCATATAGGGCGTGCCCGCTTACATATAGCTGTAACTAGAAGTTATAATTGATAAACTAGGACCATCGAGGCAAAATAAATAATTGTCGAGGTCGCTAGCTAACCACATATTGCAATACAACTCATAAAAAAAACCACAAAAAAATTCAAATCTACATACATCAATAATTCTAGACATACCTGAATATAACGCAATATCTCACCGGTACTCTAGTTTGTCTTCCTTGTCGCTCCAATGGTCGGAAGCGCTAAAGCTGAGCATGAGGTCCTGGGTTCGATTCACAGGTCGGGCGAAGTGTTATGTGGTTTTACCAACAGGAATTTCTCAGTAGCAGCCCGCGGAGTCTGGATTCGTGCCCGTTTGATGGCAACAGGCTCGCCCCCTATTACATGGGACTTAAACATAACTGGCGAAATGTGAGTGTTCTATAGGCACACCTCAGAAATACAGACGTGATGTTATGTGTTTTGTATGTTTTTATTCTTGCAAAAATAATGCGGAATAATCTTTGCAACTATGTAGTTTATTTATTCCACACTTATCTCCATTACTCATAAAACGGAAACAATTAGATGACGATTAAGTCGACTGTTTACCTTGCTTTGATGCCTAGAGTTCTAGAATGTACTACCGGGATTAAAAGTAGGTAGGTACTCTATATGTCTTAGGATGATTTGATCATTCGAATTTTCGCGAAATGTTTAACGATATTGCGAAAACACGGATAATTATAAAATGCTGAAAATATTTTTGCGAGCAACTTGGTTAACATAGGTTAGGTTAGAACTGTGAGCATCCGCGCGCGAGCCGAGCGAGCGAAGCGAGCGGTGCTGCGGCAGCAGCTGGCGCTACTTCCAAATTGCTCACAGAAATGTTTTCACCATTTTCTAATTATCAGTGTTTTCGCAATCATCCTACGACAGATACACTACTCACGCCTTCTTCCCATGGGGTTCGCAGATAATCATTCCTGTGTTAATCCTGGGTTGAGTTTGACTTTGAGTTATAAGCTCTTTGTGCCAAATTTCATCCGAATCCGTTCAGCTGTTTTTGCGCCAATCCAGAACATTTGTCTGTTCGTCTGGATGTAAGTAGGTACTTCCAGACGAACAGACAAACGGACTAAAATTCTTCGTTACTATTTTATTATATGTAATATGTATAGATATAATATAATTACACTATGTCACTATTCTTAAAACTTATGTTAAATATTGTTTAAGAAATCAGTTGTCCAAAAAGTAATTGTAAGAACTCATGCCGCCTGTGATACTGGTTTATCCTAGTACAGGCATCATACTTTGTTATACCTACATTATTTCTAAGATTTATACCGTATTTTAACAATTTTAAGTTTTGAATAAATTTTATTATTATTATTAATTCCTATATTATAATGATGATGATTTGTGGTTGCTCTCCATGCAGTATGTTTTCCTCAAATCTACATAAATATCAAGATACAAGACTGATATCTGGAATTCTTGATTGGCTACTATTTGGATATACGAATTGGGGAAGACCAAAGAAACGATGGATGGACTGTGTGACAGATGATATGGATAGAAAGGGAGTGACTACCGAGATGACGACTGATAGAGAAGTGTGGAAGAAAGGGAAATTGGAATAAGGGCAGGATAATGATAATGACCTTGAATTCTTGATATGTACAAACGCCAGCACATCAACGTCTCAACAACTTAAATAACGCAATGAATGTTGTTGACCTGGCATAATAATAAAAGTTATAAAAAATAAACCCTACTACGACAAAAAAGTCAACAACAAAAAAAATATTAGAAGTTATGGGAGTACTGATGAACATACATACATACATACCAGTCAAAATCATAACCCTGCTTTTTGCTTCGCCGTATTCGTGCGATCGTGTGTTACGGTGCTGAGAATCGTAATACTTATAGAAAGTTGCCCACTTTGATAGTCTGTACCACACCCATTTTGACCACACCTTTCTAATACACACTGTATTTAAGACCTTTATGTACCATATTTTATGTAAAATAAAGATATTCTATTCTCTATGAGAGCAGCGGTGGCCCAGTGGTGGTGGCCCCGACTTACGAACAGTAAGTCGTGGGTTCGAACCCAGACAGGCGCATTATTTTGTGTAATTTATTTCATCCCCACTGCTCTCAAAACGGTGAAGGAAAACATCGTGAGGAAAGCGGCATGTCCTAGAACCAAAAATTCGAAGACATGTGACATCTACCAATCCGCACTGGGCCCGCGTGGTGGATTTATAGCCCACTCCCTCTCATTGAGAGGAGACCGTGTCCTTCAGGGGGAACGTTATAGGCTGATGATGATGATGATGATGATTCTCTATTCCATCTTTGACCGCAATGTCAGTCCTTCTTTGCTGACAAATGGTAACAGAGCTATTATTTATTCTTGGTTTTTCCATTCTTAAGGAAAATGTATAAAACGCAGTTACTCTTTTAATAAGTAGCTACGTACTTACCTGCCAACTTCATTTCATCATGGCACGGTCGTTAAAAGTGTTTTTTTTTTACATACAGTACCAGCTATCTAATTACGCAACACATTTTCGTAAACGATTACGACTAATCGGTTTCATTATGACAGTTCAACAACATTCATTGCGTTATTTACGTTGTTGAGCAGATTTTTTTTCGAACTTATGAAGCAATGGATTAGCAATCTGATTCAAAAAAAATCTTCTTCAGTACTCTAATTGCGTAATACATGATCAATCGGAATCTCAATCGTTTTGAAACTGGTCGACCGAGCTTTGGTCGGGTGAAATAGATAAACATATCGTCCAGGTATAACAAATTTTGACATTCCTGAGATTCCTTCTAGATCTAGGGCGTCTCCTAGAACTTTAATAATGATAGGTGTCTCATTTCATTAAAAGCGTCTAACGGCCCTCTGCAAGTTGACCTTCGGCCCCTCGTAAGCCTTCCAAAGGTCCCCAGGATCCCATTTTTTTGTCAAAGTTACTTTTCAAAATCTTCTTTTCGTGTGGTTAGTGACTAACTTGGTGTCAGAGTTTTAAATCCGCCCATGGGCCTCTGACTTGGCTTCACATGCCGTCGAGAAATATCTCTCAGGCATGCCGGTTTCCTCACGATGTTTTCCTTCGCAGTTTTTGAAGCAAGTGATATTATACAATACGCACATGAATCCGAAAAGTCGGAGGTGCGTGCCGGGGGTCGAACTCGAGACAAAGTAATCACAAACTCAGTACAAAGTCAACGTAACACTTATTAAAAACTGGAGTCTGTTATAACCTGTTTTACCAGGCTTAGAACCTTTGTACACATACGTTTTTCTTGCGCGTTATTTACATTTTGACCTCACTATTGGCTTTAGAACCCTCGAAAACTATGAAAACGACCACCCATATGAAAAATTTGAAAATTTTCACAGCCGCCATCTTAGATTTTCATTTTGACCTCACTATCGGCTTTGGCGCCCTCGAAAACTATGAAAACAACACCAATGACGAAACATTTTACAATCGTCATGTGTCGTTACCGCCATCTTGAATTTTCATTTTGACCAAATAATTCACACGTTCTCTCTCTTTCTTTCCAGCCTGTTGCTTGTTCATACAATGTTCGTGATTGATCTCTTTGGTGATTGGAAATTTTCCTAAAAATATCCACATTCCAAATTCAAATCTTTTTTGCTCCCTAGGGATCAAAGAGCTATTTTGGTCCCTGTTTACGAAGTACAAACTAGCTCTTTTTTAATAGATGTGATGAAAAATCGAACCTCCAATAATTCTCATTTTGCTTTCTTAAAAATATTATTGAACACTCAAATCTCTTTTTGTGAACATCATATAATTCCTATTTTGGAGACCTAAAAATACTTTATAGCCAAGTAAGTGGGACCAACATAGATGTAGCGCTCACTCGGCTTGCCACAGTTCTAACCTAATCTAACCGGTTTGATCGTGGTACAGCCCGATTCAAACTTAATGGCGGCTCGGAACATGAGGCGAGTCGCTGCGCAGTAACAAATTCATGGGTCAGCGGGGGTGAGGGGTGCGGTACTGCGCAGCGAGCAGCTAACTTCCGAGCCACCATAAACTTTGAATCGAACTGTACCCTATCTTAGTTACTGCGACGAGAAAAGGCCAGATATTTAAAAAGAGGTTCATTTGAAGCCCAAAAGGTTTTTAGAGGTGTTCTTTAATTGAAAAAAACTGGCTAAATGTGATTCGGACTGGCACATGAAGGGTGAAAAATATGTAGTGTTAAATATTATACAATGGTACGTTTTATAACTGCAAAAAACGCCGAAAAACACACGTTTCTTGCATGGGTCCCCCTTTAGAGTCACCCTTTAGTCGCGAGGAGCTCGTGGAAATGAAATGAAATTGTATAATCTGTAAATAGGATATCGGAATCACATTCTACACGTCTTAAAAAAACAAAAGAGTTGGATGAGTTCGGCGTTTCCTACCTCACTACTCTGAGAAGAAAGGCCGAAACAAACTCAGAGGTCACAGTCTCTTTTAAGTCCAGACATAATCTTGGTCAGGCCATAATATAAGGACCATGTAGATTAGTGTCTGAAATGGTATTTTGAGAAAAGAACCACACAGATTTGAGTGGCTGAAATACCAGCCGCACAGGTCCATCCATCAGGTTAAGCTAGGCTTGCCGTGGTTGGTCCGTGGATGTCACATATAATTATATAATTAATGTATACTTCGCATCATGGGTGACCGAGATACGAAACATCGGGTCTTCTTCACGATCTGCTTTCTAATTACGCAACATATTTTCGTAAACGATAAAGACAAATCTGTTTCATTTTGACAGTTCAACAACATTCATTGCGTCATTTACGTTGCTGTGCAGTTTTTTTTTTCGAACTTACGGAGCAATGAATTAGCAATCTGTTTCAAAACGATTCAGATTCGGATTGATTTTGCATTACGTAATTAGGTTACTGACATACTTTTACGTAAATGTGGGCACTCGAACTTCGATATTAATAGTTCACAAAACTAATTGTTAGATGGCGCTGTTTGTTGCACTATGGCGCCATTAATCCACGACATTTAAAAGAGACTGTGAAAACGTTTTAAAAGAGTAACGGTGAAGTTTCTTGCCCATTCTTCTCCATACGAAAACTACCTTTTGGAAGGGGTGACTAGATTTTTTTTTTTTTTTTTTTGTAAATTTTTACGTTCAAAAGTGCCTTTTTTGTGCCTAATTGAAATCAATTATTTGACATTGACTTTGTGATATGTATGGAGAGCGGGAAGAGAAGAGAAACAACCGTCTTGCTTAAACACTGATTTCCATCTTTACATACTGAGACTCCTCCGTGCCTCAGAAAGCATGTCATTCGTGGATCATTGACAGTCGTTACGGGAAAGTCGAAAGTAGGTAGGTATGATAACCAGTCAATTTGTCATTATGGGGTATCGTGACTATCGTGTTATCCAGTAACTGGGTTGTGGAGGTCAGACAGGTAGTCGCTCCATGTGAAATACTGGTACTTATACAGCATCACAGCATCTTATCAGCATCCGGTTAGACTGGAAGCCGACCCCGACATAGCTGGGAAAAGGCTAGGCAGATTGATTTTTGTCTAAATAGGTACTCAATTATTTTTTTTGCTTTATTATTTGTTGAAAATTTCAACTATCTTACTATCACGGTTCATGAGATACAGCCTGGTGACAGACGGACGGACCGACGCGACGCGACGGACGGCGAAGTCTTAGTAATAGGGTCCAGTGAACGAAAATAAACATTTTGTTTATTTTTGTTCACTGATAGGGTCCCGTTTTTACCCTTTGGGTACGGAACCTTAAAAATGACTTGCATTAGGTAAAGTTGGGGAGTAGGGGGCGCTACGTCACAACTAAGTATAAATCCTAAATACTCGTGACGTCATGGCACATTTTAACATATATTTTTTTTATAACAAAATAAAGCTTCGTGCAGACTAGCGCGACGCGACAACGCAACGCGACACCGGCTATTGTTATACCGTGAAGTTTTCTTAGAAATTGTATTGTTGAGTCGCGTCGCGCCCGTCGCGTCGCGCTGGTCTGCACGAGCCTTAAAACGTTTACGTTATTTTTTTAGTCATCGTCCCTATTAAAAGGACAATCATCTTTTTAGAGGATCGATAAAATATTTCCCACGATGCCTACCATTTACCATAACTCCTTCAACGAATGTGAAAAGCTTCACGATCACGTCTTCATTGAATTATTACTATAACTACATATACCTACCTGCCCACGTTTGACTTTGAAAGTGCTCAAAATCATGTCAAATAAAAAATAAAAAAAAACAAGTTTTAGGCACCTGTCCCATCGCGACGAAGCAGCGAGTAGCTATCAACGATTTTGTCGATCAAGAAACGTTCAAAAGATTGTTTGGCTGATTGGGTCATTTAGCTCCCTTCAAAACGGTTGAGCTGAATGATGCCGATCCATGCGTCAAGTTCGTGAACGGGCGCCGTCAGTTGGGACTGGTAATTTCTTGGCTGCCATGGCTTATTTTAAATGATTGTTGCATGTTTTTTTCTTTTTATTACGGACGCTTTTACGAACGTGCACGTCTTTCTACATTGTTCTTACATGCATAATTCCAACATGAATGATGTAACCAATATTTTGTAAAAGAGAGTGTCCGTGGAGTTTCTTGCCCGTTCTTCTCCATAGGTACCTACTACGCTTTGGAATGGGCAACTAGCTTCATCTTTCTGACTGACCGACTCCTTGACAATTCAAAAGTGCCTTTATATGGTTTAATTGAAATAAATGCTTTGAGTTTGAGTTTGATTGTTTTGTTTTGTTTGATTGATGACTGTCCCGAGTACGTAAGGTTTCCAATCCTACTGTACAGGGCGGTCCAAACAATGACGTCATAAAAATAATTGATTCCATAAGTCTAAAACAACCTTATTCCTTAAACCATCAAGAATTGCAGAACAAACGTGGGGTATTTTCGGATTACTACTCCTTGGGGTATCCGAAAAGGCCTCATGTATGGTTCCGAGAGTATTGATAATATTCGAGTTATGTAAATCTTTAAAAACTTCTTGAAAATTAAATGGGAACCGCTTTAAACAATTTTTTTCTTTATTTCTACGCGGCTTTTTCACATTCTTTTAATGCAATTTTCATTGTTATGAAATATTCTGTTAAGACTTAAAAATAATCATCTTCCTATCTATAATTCAAGATACAAAAATTGAGTGAGTTTGTTTGTTACGCTTTCACGCTAAACCGGCTGAACGGATTTGGATTAAATTTGGCACATGGTTAGACCATGACTTGCCGATCGATTCTGTAAAAATCTCACCGTGAAAACTTAGATGAAGTGAGCGTGAAGTGAGCTGTCATTCCACCTGCTGCTAGGAACTTACAGCTCACTCCGAGCTCTCTTCACCTAAGTTTTCACGGTGAGATGGTTACAGAATAGCACTGCTGCTATCTAATTACGCAACACATTTTCGTAAACGATTACGACAAATTTGTTTCATTTTGACAGTTCAACAACATTCATTGCGTTGTTTACGTTGTTGAGCAGATTTTTTACGAAAACGATTCAAATTCCGATTGATCGCGTATTACGTAATTAGGGTACTGTGTTAGGTTATAGGATACGTTTTATCTTGATATTCCCACGGGATCAAGACTTACGCGGATGAAACAGCGGGGTTTAGCTAGTTTGATATAAAAATACTTGGCAACCCTATGTGTGACTAAAAGAGATAGACCACATAAAATGTGTAACTGAATTAATGCACAATGAAAGTAGTTTGTTCAGAGAATCGTTTACTGAATCGATTTCTGTAAATTCTAATCTAAGTAATTTTTTATCCCCAAAATTATTAAAACTACGTTAATTACAGACACACTTCTGCTGTAGTTACTATACAGTCAAAACAAACAAAAAAAAAAAACTTTCATTTCAGGTACACCACACACACACACACACAAAAACACAAATTAAATCATTAAAATTCAATCAATCATCATAATTAGCTCATATTCATTAATTACATTAGTCTCTTACGTGCGACACTATAAGTAACTTGTTTCAGTGTCGTACTTATGGACAGTACATGCTGTCATATTCAGCAGGGCTAACATGACAAGCGCGAGAACGGTCTTTTTCTCGTTTTGTCGAAATATGTCTACGATTCTGACGTCATTCTAATCCCTAACATGACCGTAAACGACGAGTAAAGTCGAAAAGGGCATTTTGACACTTCTATATCTCGCGACGAGAGACCGATGTTGCAAGTTATTAAAAACAAATTATTTTTATGATAGCAACATCGGCTTGCGATTCCGTTTCATTCATTCAAGGGTGCCGATTCTCTTGACACAAATGCTTCTAAACTACACTCTTATTCCTTTCAACCGACGATTTCCCATTCTGAAATAGACTAAAGTAACACAACTTAACGATATTTTAGTTTGACAGCACTAAGATGGCACTGAGTTACTTATTAATTTAGTGAAAATGGCAATTTTGCTATTCTGAATTTGACGTTTTTCACCTAAAATTTTGATTGTCTAATCGGAGATTATCTCGTGTTGAATTTTCAAAAATCGAGATAACTGAGGTGCCATGTTAGGTTTTGTCGAAAAACATCAAGTTTGACAAAAGGAGTCGACTTTGTATGGAAGCGCTGTCAAAAAACGAGAAAAGTGACATAAATAGACGACAATTACTCACGCGAGAGTGAGTAGTTGTAAACGTCGACTGAAGACGTTGTAATAGATTTGACAACCACTGTCATTCAGTCTTTAGATAATAAACTAAAAACCATAGCAGTATTTTTGGACCTGTCGAAAGCTTTCGACACGGTTTCAATTCCCATCCTTCTAAAGGATAAGAAGGCGTTAGGGGCACGGTCCTAGAATTTTTTTGTAGTTACCTTACTAAACGTAGTCAGTATGTCAGGGTTGGAAATTACACCAGCAATGAAGAATTTCTCACATATGGAGTCCCACAAGGCAGTGTGCTTGGTCCCACCTTATTTTTGGTATACATCAATGCAGATGACACGGTGTTGATTGTGCATGCCAAAGACTGGCAGCTAGCCTATAAGGAAACTGAAAAGGCCCTGTCGATCGTAATATCCTGGCTAAACGATAACCTGTTAAACCTTAACGCACTTAAAACAACACAATCGCACAATCGATACTAATGTACTGTATACCGGCGTGGGGAGGCACGTTTGCTACTGGTATGCTGCGAGTGGAGAGAGCGCAAAGGGTGGTCCTAAAAGTGCGTAGTATCCGACTAAAAAAAGAATAGAAGAATAGAACACATTTATTCGACACGGACACAACACAACAGCAACAAACACATACAAAAGAGAACAAAAAACTTAACAATAAATTAATTAACAATACATTCCAACTGCAAATGTATTTATTTATTAATACTTCAAGCACATCAATGTACAGAGGCGAACTTAATGCCACAGGCATTTTCTACCAGTCAACCTAGTAAACAACCTTAGTCTGTATGTTTGTACGGACAATATTGAGAGATTTACCAGATGTTATTATAAGACCATAGACTTCTTATTAGGTTTTACTGCAATCTCAGAATGTTTGGCTCAGTAATTTCGTAGATAAGGGGGGAACGGTAAATTTTCATGATTAAATATCTTTAAAAGTATTAATTTTAAAATTATAATTAAAAAAAACATAATTGATATGTTCGCAATATGTTACTTTTCATTTTAATAGGTACATAATATGTCAGAATGAATTTTGAATATAACAGTTAGCAAAACTTTTTTGTTTTTGTTTTCATATTTGCCCCCAATAGTGGAGTCATTATTGCAGGCAAATAAGAATATTTAAAAAAAGTTTTGCTAACTGTTATATTCAAAATTCATTTATTTACGTTACACATCCGCGTTTGTGTCACAGAGATACATATGTGTACCAAATTTCAACTTAATTAGGTCCATTCGATTCGGGGCAAATCGGCTGTGACAGACGGACAGACAGACACACGACTGATCTTATAAGGGTTTTGTTTTTTCCTTTTGAGGAACGGAACCCTAAAAACGACTGCAATACAGCGTTATAAGCACTCGCTCTGTCTACACGCGGCGGCACCACTCGCTACGCTTTCGGGAAATGTTGTTAATATCAGTAATTGATGGATGACAGTTCACACCGTGCGCTGGCGAGTACTTGTTTGTCGCAGCTACGAGCTATCAAAGACAGTACTCACTCAGTGACGCTAGCTTAGCGAGCAGAACACTCGCTGCTCGTCGCCTTCGTTGTAGTTGCTAGCGATTAACGAGAAGCTAGTGGATAGCTTCTCGTTAGTCGCCGGTAGTGGGACAGGTCCCTATACCTAGCTGTACTTAACAAAAACAAATCAATAATGCCTTGCAAGGCTGGCAGTATCATGTACGGGTCTTGAGGAAAATTCTGTACATTTAGGTGTATTATCAAGTTTATAACGGTTGTGTATGTAAAGGTGGATCCGCAAAGGTAGACCGCGTAATTCATATTTTCTTACGTTTTTTTTGCAATTTGCAGTACTGTCAGGTTGTATAACTATAAAAATATGATTCGCGACCATAACAAATATGTATTTACTGAATTATAATCATAAGAATCATTAACACATCTCTCTAAGTTATAAGTGGTCTATTGAATGACTTTTTCATGAAATCATGACATTTGGACGGGCGATGCGATGCGACGGGGTGTGACCGAAAACCTTTATAAATTACGGTACAGGTATCGAAGAATTTTGGTTACTTCTACGACTAAAGTTACCGCTAAAGAAGAAGAAATATGTTACCTCATTTAGGTTACCGTTTTAATACCGGTTACACAGGCGATGTGCGCACTTTAACTAAGCTAAGCTCGTGTAAGTTAGAGGTAATTCTTATTTCGGTAACCGGTATTAATACTGGTTGTATTCAATTTAAGGTAACCTTTAAAAATACTACTTATAAAATATTTACGATAAAATACTTGTATTGATCATACCGGTTTCGGTCCCTCGAGGAACACACAGAAAGAAATATCAAATTCAAATTCAAAATATTTTATTTCACATAAACCTACATGGGCACTTATGAAACGTCAGAAGCTAGGTGCACGGTTCCAATTGGTCGTTTCCTATGGAGAAGAGCCGGCAAGAAACTCCACGGTTACTCTTTTAAAAATAATTGAATTTTACAATATTTTCAAATAACAGTGTTATTAGGTATGGGAGGACAGTGTAGGTCTTTCAACAAGTACCAGGTACTTAACAAAATAATTATGGTCAGCAAATATACAGTCCACTAAGCCTACAGCGTTCTCACATTCACAAAATAGAAAATAATCTATAAAAAGATGAATAAATTATTAAAAATAAAAAAGTAGGTATTATTTAAACGTAATGACGTGATTGATAATACAATTCTGAATAATTATCATGATCACAAAAGCCACTAATAAAGACTTAAAGTTAAATTGTAGGTATATTATAATGTCAAATAATAACGTGATTTAAATGTCAAGGAAGAATGTAAAAATAAAAATGTAAAAATATATATATATAAACATGGTAATTTGGGAGCAGTTAATAGACTCTTATACAATTTGCCGTTAATGAGCTATCACGCGGACGAAGTCGCGGGCAAAACGTAGATTATACTAAACTAGTTATAATAAGGGTCGACCGAGACAGCTTTACGTTCTCTGTCGAGACCGAGACCGAGAATAAAATGAAATCTCGGCCGAGACCGAGACCGAGACCGAGAATAAAATAAAATCTCGGCCGTGACCGAGACCGAGACCGAGAATAAAATAAAATCTCGGCCGTGACCGAGAATAAATAAATAGACAAAAAAAAGCGCTAATTTTGCATTATAATATTATATATTTACGAGTGTAATAGCTGAATCAAAAATGTTGGGTCAAAAAAGAGAGTTCAACCACAAACAGAGTTCTAGCACCGCCTCCAATCGTAGTGGACGGTGTTAAGAATTATCAACATTCTACGACTTTTTGTCTGAATCTCAGCCAGTAAAAACATTTACCGCAAAAATGTTAAGCGGGAATAGTGTTAAAATAAATGCGAAATCTAAAGAGTCCTACAGAGTTAATGCTCGACGCTTTACAGAAAATAACTGTCTGTGGCACTCATACGAGGATAAGCAGACCAGGCCAATAAGAGTAGTGGCGAAAAAATTGCATTCATCCTGCTTGCCAGATCGGATCAAAGACGACTTAACGTCGCAAGGATTCCTAATAGAAAATGCAATTAACAAGTTAAGCTGGAAAACAACAGAACCGCTGAACATGTGTATATTATCATACAAGCAAACAAAAATATTAAAAGTACGCCAACTATTTATCCTGAACACTCTACTAAAACAACTCTCACTACTCACCTATCATCCATCAATGACCCATGGTAAGAGACGATATAATCCCGTAAGTCGCACTCATTCTCCCCTTTCGACAGTATTCTCCAACCGCTTCTTTTGCTATCTGGGACGATTCTTGTACAACAAAATCAATAAAACTCAACTGATTTTTAACCTTAATAAAGGACAATGTAAAAAGAAGCTTGCCACTTGGCTACAAGGGCTCAACTATGATGACACCGAAAAACTACTTACCAGTATGACATAACATATACCAACTGCTGTTTAATAAACCCTCACCCACACCCTATCACACACACACCTCCACACACGCACTCTCTCACATACACATACGAAACACATCTTACTCACGTCCTCACTACATTACTAACAATTCTAACACTATAAATACACATTTTTTTTTTTGTTTTTTTTATCTTTTTGTCTATTTCGTTTTCCATTCATGTATTATTTATTTATTTTTTAAACACCTTATGTTGTACTACAGGCTCTAAAAGCTATTATACAACATCCTAATTAAAAATTTGTTAAATCACCTTTGTCAATATTATCATGCAATGTATCGAACTGCTAGAGGGCGGAGACCTGGTGACCTGAAACACAGGCCCTTAAAGCCTACCTTAGGCACCAGTCTCCCACAGTAAACTAAACCAAATAATTTATCATATTTAACAATGTCTGTAATGTTTATTGTGGTGAGAAATAAATACTTATTCTATTCTATTCAAAGACGATGATTATCATTCAAGAATGATGAAGATGTCGGTAAAATATACGTCATAAAACATATCCTAGGGTGTAAAGTTAAAATACACCCGCTTAAAACTTCAAAAATAATACCGCAGTGCAAGAGATGCCAGGCTTATGGTCATACCCAAAAGTATTGCTCAAAAGAGCCTAGGTGTGTTAAATGCACAGGTAAACACCTCAAGGCCGACTGTAACAAACCTGCACAAGAAAAACCCAAGTGTGTCCACTGTGGCTTACCTCACCCAGCCAACTATAGAGGATGTTTAGTTGCTAAGGAGATGCAAATGTTAAAGAACAGAAACTCAAAAAATAAACCAGTGACACCTACCGTTAAACAGTTTGCTGGAAATAGCGACAAACTGACATCAAAACTAAGTGCACCGTTTGCACAGACAACCGCGGTAACTGCACGTGCATGTAAATGTGTTTCTTATGCACAAGTGGCAAAACCAAGCACACATCTTTCAAGTCTCGAGGACAAGCTTAACCAGATCTTGAAGTGCATATCCTCATTTAACCAGAGGCTAGAGAAATTAGAATTAAGTACTATTCACAATCAATCATGAATAACACATTTAAAATAATGGCGTGGAATTCCAACGGACTGCTTCAACACCAACATGAGTTGCAAGTAGTTCTAGACACAGAAAATATTGATGTGTGTTTGATATCTGAAACTCACTTCACTAATCAGTGTTTTGTAAAATTTAAAGGCTTTAAGATTTATAACTCGCTGCACCCTAACAACACGGCCCGAGGAGGTAGCGCGGTTATTATTAAAGAAAATATCTGTCATTACGAACAGTGTAAATACGAGGAACCAGACACGCAAGCTATCAGTTAAAACGAATAAATTTCATGTGACAATAGTGGCCGTATACTGCCCTCCAAGACACACGATAAACAAAGAACAATATGTACAGTTCTTTAGACTCCTTGGGCAGAGATCTATATTAGTCGGTGACTTTAACGCTAAAAACATTCATTGGGGATCGAGTTTAAACAAAACAAACAAACATATTTCGAAGATTTAGGTATTTGCGAAGTATATTCACCAAAATTAACAGGACATCGAAAATTAATAATTTACTGCACCTTTCAAGGTTTGCCAAGGTTAACTTGTTAATAAGTAAGATGTCTTCATCTTATTATTAACAGCTGATATGATGAAAATTCATTTATTTGGCACAGAATAAAATTTATATGGCATTCCACTTCTCTTAGCAAGTTAATTTTAAGAAGCGAAGAATGTGGAGTGAAAGAGGATGGGAGTTTTAAGGATTCAAAAAAGTGTATTGAGACAGTATGGACACGCAGAAAGGATTGACTTTCTTATTAATCTTAATCGTTATAGTATTTCTATTTGGCTCTATTGACTTATGAGTTTGCCGACCACTGAGTATGTGTTCTGTTCCACCTGACGTCACCACGTCTAGCCAAGGGTCCTGCCCACCTCCATTTCAGAGCCGCTACCCGTAGTCCTACGTCTTGAACCTTAGGTGGCCCTACGTCGGTTCTTTGTAGTTGGTATTGCCTTAAGCGTCGTGCACCGGCGCGACGCGACAAGGCGATGCGACTCCAACAAAAAAAAATCTAAGAAAACTTCACGGTAGAACAATTACCGGTGTCGCGACGTTCTAGTCTGCACGAAGCTTTAGTCTGGTTTATTGCCATCCAATAAACATATTGCTTTAGAGGGCAAATCAGTTGTTCGTTCCAATACCTAACTACTTATAAGTACTTTTAAAAGATAATACTATGAAAAGTAGAGTAGATTACTAACAATTGAAATTATATTAAAATTTAAAAAAACTCTGACACAAACATTTCCTCATTTCTCTTTCTACTCCATCACCAGGCCCTGTTCATCATCTATCTAAACACGATACCTGTGCTGTAAGTTGGTAAAGGAGTTGGGTATCCTGCAAATTCCAGATGATGCTGCAGCATCAGTTCAAGGTTTCTATGTTCTTCTAATATCATTAAGGTAACAGAATACCAAATTTCAAATCGATCAGACCTGTGGAAGACGCTCACATCTATTCATAAACCAGAAAAGAGCTGATAATTTTTCAAACGGCTGAACCGATTTTGACCAAACATGTCTAAGAACCATCGCTAGAAAACCTTCTTTCAAATAAAAAAACCGCATTCAAATCGGGTCACCCGTTTAAGAGCTACGGTGCAACAGACACACTCACATGGCGGTCAAACTTCAGTCCTCTTTTTGCGTCGGAGGTTAATAAAACTTCTAATAGAAGAGAGTGGGTGTACGACAACCCAACAATAACTCGAGGCGGGTTTTGATGTTCAATAATATTCATGTAACGATCTTCCACCCACTACTTAGGTATCGTCTGTCACCAACCACTAGACTGTTGGCTATTTTTAGCCATGGAATTATATTTCGACGCCCACTGGAAGGCAGAACCTTTATCGTTTTCAGTGTTTCATTTTCGGCTTTCTTTAGAGAGAGATTATCTAGAGACTTCAGCATCAAAACTTAAAGTCAAATAATTTATTTCAATTAGGCACACTTTTGAGAAGACCAAAAAAAAGAAGAAAAAAACTTTGACATTTATAACATTTTTGGCAACGCCCCGCATGTCTCGATCCCGTGGAAATATCGTGATAAAAAGTATCCTTTGTGTCAATCCAGGTTATAAACTATCTGTGTGCCAAATTTCATCCAAATCCGTTCTGTATTTTTTGCGTGAAAGAGTAATAAACACCCATCCATCTATCCATCCTCACAAACTTTCGTGTTTTTTGTGCCTGGCAATAGACTCGCCCCCTATCTTCTTCTTTTCGTGTGGTTAGTGATTAACCTGGTGTCCGAGTTTTAAAGCCGCCCATGGGCCTCTGACTTGGCTTTACATGCCGGCGAGAAATATCTCTCAGGCATGCCGGTTTCCTCACGATGTTTTCCTTCACCGTTTTTCAAGCTAGAGATAATTATACAATACGCACATGAATCCGAAAAGTCAGAGGTGCGTGCCTTGGTTCGAACTCGAGACCTGTGACTTGGCAGTCCGACGGTCACACCACTAGGCTATCACTGCTACCCCCTATTACATTGGACTTTAAACGTAACTGGCAAAATATGGGTTTACTTAGCTACACCTCTGCCCAACCCTTCGGGGAATACAGGCGTCATGGTATGTTATCCGTTTTTTTTTTTGTATTAAACAAAATTCGTATACAAAAATATAACTAAAGTAAATTAAAGGTAAAAAAAGTTTATTGATTCATAAGAAAGTGTTATAATAAATAGGTATAACACTGGATCCCGCACCAGGATACCCTGTGTCGCTGTGTCGTACCTGTAAATGATTATCATTTACATATGTTTTGCATATACATAAAATATCAATTTTATTAAGATTTCATAAAAACTGCATTAAGGAAAAGCTTACTGTTTTCCTCATCGCATTGCAAAAACATGTATGTGTGGATAAACCCAGTTGGCCTTCGCGCGGTCAAGAGGGTTATCTATAGAATAATATTATCATAATAAATATAAGGAAAACTCGGGCTCCTCAAAAGTATATAAACACTCGTAACTTCTAATCAAGTCACAGAGTAGCTTACACTACCACAGCGAACAGTTCTTCTTGGTGTAACCATTCAGCAACGTACCAAAATCAACATGAAATTCAATCTGTTCTTCTTGTTCGCCATCTTCATGGTTGCGGCCATGTTCATACCAGCCCAAGTTGCTGCCTGCATCAAAAACCGTGATGGGTGTCAACCTGATGGCAGCCAAGGAAACTGCTGCTCCGGATTTTGCCACAAGGAACCTGGCTGGGTCGCTGGATACTGCAAGTGATCTATATTCCTCTCCATCATTCTCCAGCTCTTACTCCAATTGGCTTGGGGTCGGCGCTACAGAATGGACTTAGCATCTACAATAACTGTATCAAATTTTATATATTTTTAGTATTTTTTGTATATTTACCTTGGTTAAAATTAATATAATTCTTTCATAAATAATCTTAATATGTTATTTTTTTTTCTATTTGTATTTCTCCCCCCATAGGCCATAGACTCGCCCCTTATTACATGGGACTTAGACATAACTGGGTGTACTATGCCCAACCCTACGGGGAACACGGCGTGATGTTATGTTAAGTGAGGAGAAATACTCCTCATGAATACATACACACACACACACATACAGACACACATGAAAAAGAAACAAATAGGTAATGAAAAAAAATAAGTAGTTAAATGAATGGATCGAATAAAATAAATGTTCATAGATTAATTAAAAACTTTTCATTGACAGCAGTAATTAAATTGGAGAGGAGTCCGGCAAGGTAATCCCATCTCACCGAATCTGTTCAAAGCTGTTCTATGTTATTAGGATTGGTTACCGCACTTAGTTCTTCTTCTTCAAGAGACCAGTCCGTGGGCCATGATGGCCGTCGTTGGTCATTCCAACCAGCCCACCTCCCTCCAGAAGTAGTAATAATAATTTGGGTGACCCCGGTGCATTCAAAGAGATTCCTCAGTCTCCATGCATGCCCTGCACAGAGGACGGTCCGTTATGCCTATTGTGTGTAATTTTTGTTTTTCAAGCAGTGTCCCGTGATGGTCCCCGCCACCAGAGGCAGGCCGTCGCTGTCCAGGCGTATAAGCACCTGGTCCGCCTGCTATCCAAGGATGGCATAGCTTCCTTAGCCTGTCTGCAACCCAATGAAGAGGTCCACCACCCATCCGCTTGTGTGTGGGTAAACTCCTGTGGCCATCTGCGTAGCTGGCTGAAGAGGATGAGCACGATAGGTTTGCATGACGTGCTGGATCCTCTCCTTGCTAGTTCGTCAATTACGTTGGTACCTATTGATCCGCTGCGTCCTTTTATCCATTGCAGCCATTACCTTGTTGCTACCGAATAAGTACAACAACCCGTTCCAGTGCATTGTGGTATACTAGAATTAGTCGCTTCCGTGTCTATTATGTCTATGTTCTAAAGAAAGAAGAGAAAAGAAAGTAGTGTAGTCTCGGCTTTGTCAAAGGGTGATGCCATCATTGGTTGTCGTTTGATCGCATCTCCCTTTCACATATCCGGCACGGGAATTCTTGGTATATTGCCTAAAGGACAACAAGAGGGGAATTTTTACAGCTGGTTATGTTAAAAACAACAAAGTCTCTCCGATGTGTCACGAACTGGTTTTGAGTAAGCGAATGATTCGCAGTGTCTGACGTCGCACACCTTAGCATTGACTCTTCTCGCGCGACGTAAGTACGGCGAGGGCAAATCTTTGATTTATATCTATGACCCACCATCACAGGACACTGCTTGACTAACAAACATTTCCCCGCAATAGGCATAACGGGCAGTCCTCTGTGTATGTCCAGCATGGAGGCTGAGGAAACCGTTGCGCATGTGCTCTTTGAATGCACAGGTGTCACCTAAATTAGAACAGAAATCCTCGGGTCACCCTGATGTTTTGAATAGACTAGGAGACCGAACAAATAAACTCACTTTCGCATTTAAAATATTAGATAGCTATCTGTGTGCCAAATTTCATCCAAATCCGGCAAACGGACAAAAATTCTAAAATCTACATTGTAAGTAATATTTTCGGCATCAGAATCCAAATACATTGAAAAAAAATAATGAAGCTATCCCACACGACAAGTTTAAATTTAATAATGTTGTTTATTCATTAAATAATTCATTAAAAAATCTGCTGTTTCATGAAACAATAGTTTTTTTTAGTTGTTAATAACCGACGAAAAATTTCAACGCATCATGTGAAGTACATGATTCTGAAACCCCCTGTTTCAGAATCATGTACTCCACATGATTCTGGTAAAATTGTTCGGGTCGATACCCTGTATTTTCGGCATCAGATTCCAAATACATAAAAAAAATGAAGTGATCCCACACCACTTATGTTTAAATAATGTTGTTTACATATTTTATCTATAGGTATACCATTTTTTTTTTGTTTTCAAAACCAGTTCGTTGAGTAAAAGCAGACGTGTTTTGCTCATCGCATAGCAATCTATACTTACTAATATAATATAATAAAGCTGAAGAGTAAGTATGTTTGTTTGTTTGTTTGAACGAGACTAACGCGCA
This sequence comes from Xanthia togata, assembly GCA_963853775.1. Lineage (NCBI taxonomy): Eukaryota > Metazoa > Arthropoda > Insecta > Lepidoptera > Noctuidae > Xanthia > Xanthia togata. Next base: position 1,844,899 of record OY970817.1, on the reverse strand, counting down.
GTAATTGATATCTTAAGTAGGTATCTGATAATAATATCATAAAGCGTCGTTGTGAATAAAGTTACGAAATATTTGTTTATTTATATCCTACAGTACTAACTGCACCCCGCGGTCTAACTCGAATATCGGGATAAAAGGTATCACGCAAGCTAACTCAAGGTCACTGGCATACCCGCGTAAGTCTCGATCCCGTGGGAATATCGAGATAAAAAGTATCCTATGTCCTTTTCCAGATCATGGTCTACCCCTGTGCTAAATTTCATCAAAATCCGTTCAGCCGTTTTAGCGTAAAAGCGTAACAAACAAAAAAACAAACTCACTTTCGCTTTTATAATAATTATTATTAGTTGTAATTAATTAAACAGGAGGAGCTCGTGGCTAAGTAATAACTGCCGCACGCGTCGATCCATCAGGTTAAGCTACGCTTGTCGGGGTTGGTCTGTGGATGGGTGACCATCTTTACATTCCGAGACTCCTCCGTGCCTCGGAAATCACGTTAAGCCGTTGGTCCCGGTTGTCATTCGTGGATCTTTGACAGTCGTTACGGGTCGTCAGAAGCCAGAAAGTCTGACAACCAGTCTTACCAAGGGGTATCGTATTACCCAGTTACTGGGTTGTGGAGGTCAGATAGGCAGTCGCTCCATGTAAAATACTGGTATTCAGCTGCATCCGGTTAGACTGGAAGCCGACCCCAATATAGTTGGGAAAAGGCTAGGCAGATTGATTGTACTCGTAATTAATTAAACAGACTAGTCTTAATCGTTTACCGAAAATGTTTACGCAATTATTATAGATAGCTGGTTATAAACTATCTATGTGCCAAATTTCATCCAAATCCGTTCAGCTGTTTTTCCGTCAATCCGGAACATACACCCAGATAAAGAGGCAAACGGACAAAAATTCTAAAATCTACATTTTATGTATATATTTTCGGCATCAGACTCCAAATACATTAAAAAAATTCAATGAATTTATTCGACACCACATAAGTTTAAAATTAAATAATGTTGTTTAGATATTTTACCTATTCAGGGTGGATTTTTGAGATGAGGCAATAAGGGCTACCAGGAAAACGGTCTTATACCGTGGCAATAACTCGCATATTTTTCTCATCTACTCGACGTCCGCGTCCGTATGTCACTGCAGGGATTCTGTAAAATACAGCGACAGCGTCAAGTATATTTGCCTGGCACATGCTGAGCTGGACTCCCATTTGGTGCAACCTTGAGACGCACACCGCACTTTTTATGTTCGTTGATCCATGACTTTAAAATGTGTCATAGCCAATAGATAGTGTCATCATTGTTTTTTCCTTTTTTATTTTATGTTTCTTTGTATATTTGTACCTTGCAGCTATTTCCTAATAGCTAATTAGTCATTATTTATCGTGCTCTTGTATGTTGAGCTGTCTTTTGTGTGCACTACATAAACGATTTATCTATCTATATATCTTATCTATACGACGCGCCTGCAAGTTAAGTTTCGTGCAGACTAGCGCGACGCGACACCGGTTATTGTTATGCCGTGAATTTATCTTAGAAATTGTATTGTTCGAGTCACGTCGCGTCGTCGCCTCGAGCTAATCTACATGAGGCTTTATGCGGTCTTCTGCAGTGTGGACCGCTCGGTAAATACTGCCTCCAACAGCCTTCTTGATCGCGTCTGACCATCTCACCGCGCTCTGCCTTGGACAGCATAATATGTCCGAATAATCTGAGAGCACGCTCCTGGCGTATTGTAGATAGCCGCTTGGTGATGTCCTGGCACAGGCATTTTTATGCTTAAAAGGAGACGCCACCAACTGTTTAACGTACAACGTGTAAAATAATGAAATAAAAACATTTTTGATTTTTTTTTATTTGATTTTTTGATGTTAAGTTCCTCCAGTATGGATTCATTCGTTCTCATGGCGGTCCATGGTATACGAAGTAGCCTACGCCATCGCCACATCTCGAAAGCATCGATCTCACTGCTTTCGCGGCTTATAATGCAGCACGTTTCAGCGCCATATAAAAAGATGGGAAAAACTAGAACACGAGTCAGTCGTATTTTGGTATTCCGACGGATGTCACGGTTCCTCCAAATTTTCCCTAGACTAGTCATTGCACTTTGGCAATACCAGTACGACGACGGTTTTCCTCAAAGCAACTGTTCCTCATTCGTGATCAACCCACAGTACACGAGCTCACCGACTTTCTCATAGCCGTCGAGTAGATTTGAGCTCGGAATAAGATGATCACGGTCTATTTTTAGGGTTCCGTAGTCGACAAGGAACCCTTATAGTATCGCCATGTCCGTCTGTCTGTCTGTCCGCGGTTTTGCTCAAAAACTATTGGTACTATAAAGTTGTAATTTGGCATGAGTATACAAGTTAATGACGCCGAAAAAGTGGTAAAATAAAATTAAGAAAAAAACAATTATTTAGGGTACCTCCCCTACATGTAAAGTGGGGATGACAATTTTTTTTTTCGTCCTTCCCATAGTGTGGGATATTGTTGGATAGGTCTTTCAAAAATATTAGGGGTTTGCTAAGACCGTTTTTTGATTAAGTAAACCGTTCGTGACTTATCAAGCTTTAAAGTACCAATTTTCGTTAGAGTCAAGTGTCCCCCCCCCCCCCTCTACCAACTAAACGGTTGTAGTTAGAAATTCAAATATCACGGCATTAGTACTTATATATAACGAAGTTTAAAGGAAAACTATCACACTTAAGTGGGCGTTTCAAGTTTACGAGTAATAATCGACCAACTTAAATTTGCGGTTGCAAAAACATGTTCTCCCATATATTCCGTATGGGAGAACATGTTTTTCAACTACAAAGTTAAGTTTGTTCTTACGATAAATTCATTCCAACTATGGAACCCTTCATTGTGCGTGGTCCGACACGCATTTGGCCGGTTTTTTTTTTAATATGACGTGTAAAAGTGATTGCAATATCCTACTCATATTTACAGAATAAACATATATTTAATTACAAACTAACCTAACATCAACGAATACCTACGTGGCTCAACATATATTGGCACGTGCCTCCGCATCCAATTCGTAATGAAGGGGCTGTCTACCTTGTCGAAGAATTTTTTTAGGATGCTGTTGGGGCTTCCGTGCAATCTACCCATTATTGACACCACCCGCTTTCTCATTAAGGCATGAAAATCATTAACATGGGCTTCCGCGAACATATGCGAAGCGCTGTAGAAGTGCGGAAGCCCCATCAACGTCCTAAACCCATTATTATGCCGAATGCGAAGGACGTTGTAGGCCCTCTGCGTATACTTCACCCACACCTACTCGTGAAGAAAGTTTGGCAGTACCTACTGACTTTTTGGGCCTTTTCATCCAGCAAAAGAAATTTATCAGAATATTGATTAACATTGACCAACGAAAGAGTTGTAGGCCACACTTTTCTTGGGCACGCCACTATTGCGGCGATAAGTCCCCTCTTTGAGGAGTGGCTGGACAGGCGCCACGGCGTCCTCACCTTCCGCCTGACGCAGGTCCTCACCGGACACGGCTGTTTCGGGAGGTACCTGTTTCGTATAAGGCGGGAGGAAACGCCCGGGTGTCATCACTGCGTGGATCGCCCGGAGGACACGGTGGAGCATACGGTGGCGGTATGCCCGGCTTGGGCAGAGCACCGCCGTGTCCTCGTGGAGGCGATCGGTGGCGGGGATCTCTCGCGTCCGGCCCTGGTCCAGGCCATGGTACGGAGCGAGAGGGTATGGGTGGCCGTCACCTCCTTCTGCGAAGCAGTAATGCTCGCGAAGGAGGAGGCGGAGCGCGTGAGGGAGAGGCAAATTTCGCGCCCTCACGCCCCTAGCCGCCGCAGGAGGAGACGCCCCGGGCGTCGGGAATCGATCGCGGATTCCCGGCCACCGTAGGCGCGGGCTTGCGGACGGTGAGCAATGGGTAGCTCGCCGTCCGGTAAGGACCAAGCCCGGGTCGACGGCGCGTTGTGTTCCACGCGCGCCTCAAAGAGATGTCAGCGAATGAAGGGGTCCGATGAGACCATTGCCTGCCGGGGTTGCGGGAAAGTCCGAAAGGGATACCGTGGCCCCCTGGCATTGCACAGGCAAGAGAAGGAACACGGGTGGGTTTTAGTCAGTAAGAGTCTGACACGCCCTCCCGCTCCACCCAGAGTGGGAGGAGTCATTTGATGATTTCCCACCCAAAAAAAAAAAAAAAAAAAAAAAAAAAAGGCCACACTTTTCTCACACTACCAGCAACATAACATAAACTGCAAAGTTATATATTCGTTAGGAAAAATAGGCAACTCTTCAAATCTAATTATACCATGCTCACCTTAAATACATAAAAAACAATTACATAATATGCTTTAGTATTAACAAAAGTAGTCAACCAAGTGAGGGTCTCTATCGAATACATACATCTGGAGATACCAATAACAAATACTGTAATTGTTCATGCATTAAACAAGTAACTCAGACTAAGTATCTAGGCGTAATAGTCGATCATCGGACCCCTTCACTCGCTGACATCTTTTTGAGGCGCGCGTGGAACACAACGCGCCGTCGACCTGGACGTGCAGTGCTATTCTGTAACCATCTCACCGTGAAAACTTAGGTGAAGTGAGTTGTCATTCCAACAGGGTGAGATGACACTGACAGCTCACTCCACGCTCACTTCACGTGTTTTCACGGTGAAGTGGTTACGGGAATCGACATGCTGGTCCTTTTCGGACGGTGAGGTACCCATTGCTCACCGTCCGCAAGCCTGAGCCTACGGTGGCTGGGAATCTGCCTGCGATTTTCAACGCGCAGGGCGTCTCCCGGCGGCTAGGGGCGTGAGGGCGCGAAGTTTGCCTCTCCCTCACGCGTTCTGCCTCCTCCGCGAGCATTTCTGCTTCACAGAAGGAGGTGGCGGCCTCCCATGCCCTCTCGCTCCGTACCATGGCCTGGACCAGGGCCGGACGCGAGAGATCCCCGCCACCGATCGCCTCCACGAGGACACGGCGGTGCTCTGCCTAAGCCGGGCAGACCTCCACCGTATGCTCCACCGTGTCCTCCGGGCGATCCACGTAGTTATGAACAGAATACAGCCTTGACGCACGCCTCGTTTCGTATGGAAAGCCTTCGATTTTAGATGTGGGGGGATCCCCATTTCAATGAGAACATCAAACATTGTCAGCCACTGTACGCAGTCAAACGCCTAAAGCCACAAATTCGGAGCAGCGCTTCTTACAGCGTGCAGCGGGGCGTTACATGGGCAGTTCCATTAAATGCCCCGCTGCACGCTGTAAATAAATAATAATAAATAAATAATAGTTGTACTATTCACCAAATAGTACAAGGTAGAGTCTTATGATAGGTTGTACAACATTGACACAGTTTAAAGTCGAAACATCTGACTCCTAAACTAGGCAAGAAGCCTGTATCTTAGAAGCCGAAGTTCCCCAAGATTTCAGTGACATACAACCAATTAAACATAGATCGTCGAACAAGTACTACTACTATTAAAATTAACCTAACAACTAACTTAACAAACAAAAAACGTAAAAAAATAATAAAAAAAATATGTTTATAAACAGTATTAATATTTCAAGACATTACTTTGAGTAAATTTTCAGTTTCATCATATGATAACTCTTGCAACCACTTTAAAAGTATTTTTTTCACCTCATATAAATATTGGCAGTACTTAACTCAGTGCAAGAAACTGACGACTGCCAAAAGCGGAACGACACCTGACAGGACCACAGACAACGTACAGGCGTATCAACAGGATTTTTGTGTCTAATGGTAACATGGAGTGTCTTCTCAGAACGGCGCGGAGTATAAATAACTGTCTGACTGTCAGGACATGAGCAATGGAATAGAGTTAGATTGTGGGGAAGTCTCTGGGTTTGAAATGCATTACTTTTAGGATTGCCCTTTGAGCTTGTTCTGCAGAAATTAAGGAGGTTTTATAGGTTCCACCCCAGGCAGAGATGCAATAGGTGATAATAGATTCACGAAGAATCTGGTAAACCATTAGCGCTGTTTCTGGATCAGCAGAGTGCCTGAGCTCTTTAAAGATGTAAATTAATTTCCTGATCCGGGTGCATAGGGCTTCAACATGAGGTTGCCAGCTTAACTTATAATCAATGTAGACCCCTAGATATTTTAAATCTGGAACCAGGGACAGGAGTGGACAGTTGCAGTTATTTTTTGTCCTAGACTAAAGGGCAGGCTTTTACTAGTCCTGACTCTTGAGGCGGAGGGGTGGTGTTGGGTAAGAAGCATCGAATCATTTTGGTTTTTGTTATATTTAGTGTCAGAAGATTTTCTGAGAGCATTCCATTACCATGCGAGGCGCGTGTTCTGCTCTTTGTTTAGCTTCAGTTCAATTAGTGTCATAGACTATCAACGCGGTGTCGTCAGCGTATGCAAATATGTCACAGTTTGGCACCCGGGCCTGGCACAGATCATTAATGTACAGAAGGAAGAGTGTTGGCCGCGTGTAAGAAACGCTGCTCCGAATTTGTGGCCTAAGGCGGTCTTATGACAAGACCAGTGGCTTGTTAAGTTCGGGACATTTCTCGATGAGAACATCACCACTAGCTATTTATACGAACCACCAGCGCATGCAGGTGAGGTTGACATTTGGGTCAGCGAGATGGTATTACTGTTATCCCCATACCCTCCAATATATCAATCTGTACTAATATAATAAAGCTGATGAGTTTGTATGTTTGTTTGAACGAGACCAACGCGCAGTAGGTTATTAATATCTTATCTGATAATACTAAGCACCTACTATTAAAGCGTCGTTATGTATCAAGTTAAAAAAATATTGGTTTATTTATACAGGGTGGCAGCAATGATATTAGAAGTAAAAAGACGTAGATAGGTTACCTACCTAACATTCTATCTTCAAAAACGGCACTATGTCACACTATTATATGACACGTGGAAGTAGGATGGCATGTCGTAATTATCGGGAGCGAAAAAGAGACAAAACGAAGAAAATGTGGCTAATTAGCCAACTTTTGACGTGCCACTTGCGGAACGTTTATAACCTATCTACCTCTTTTTACATATAATATCATTGGGTGGCAGGGAAAAAAAACACTTCTATGAAACAGCAGTTTTTTTTAAATAACCCACGAGCAATTTCAACGCGGGGTATTCAGAATCACGCACTGAATCCATGGTAACAGTTTTCGTCGATGCCCCTGCCATCCTTATATAGTATGTAAACTAACGAAGAGCGTTCTCGTTAACCCGCAATAGCGTGCATATGCAAAATTATTGAGTGATCACGACTGCCACGCGAACGAAGTCACGGGCATAAGCAAATAAGTGTAATAAGTGGATTTTTGTGGCTTCTGTGCAGTCAAACGAGTTATCTTAGAATAATATTATCATAAGTCGCAGGCAGATTGTATGATTCGTCATTTTACAAACGATGGCGGTTTTGCAAAATGCCTGAGGCAAAATGTAAATTGCCTAAATGCCACAACATTTGATGGACAATTCAAACGCTGGCCGTTTACAAAATGCCGCGGCAAATTTTATTGAAGTAAGTATGTAGTTATAAACGTTAGGTCTCCATGGAATCGGGTGCCGCAGGAGTCCTCCAAAACTCCTGCGGATATTGGTAAAAAAAAAACGAAAAAAAATTGAATTGCAACAAACAATTTACAATTTAACACTTTTTTTTTTTGTTTATAATCTAGCAGAAATAATACCGACAAATTGTGAACTGCATGTCGATTCCCGTAACCACTTCACCGTGAAAACATGTGAAGTGAGCGTGGAGTGAGCTGTCAGTGTCATCTCGCCCTGTTGGAATGACAACTCACTTCACCTAAGTTTTCACGGTGAGATGGTTACAGAATAGCACTGCTGGTATCAAACTTTCGTGCGACGTAACGCACCTTGCGCTAATACTAAATAGCCTGCCTATCTGCGAGCAACTTGGAAATAGCCAAGCCAAGCCGGCCGCTGCCGATGTCGCGGCACCGCTCGCTACGCTCTCTCGACTCGCGCGCAGTTGGTCACAGTTTTAATAATATAACTATATACATACTACCGATAAATTATAAACTAACGGTTCTCACAACTTTACAGTAACATATTAGGTACCTGATTGCTGAAATAAAGTAGGAATTTAAAAAATATAAAACAAAAGTTTGTCCAACCTGTGTTACACGATGGTCACCCAACAATAACAATCTATGTCAAATTCAAATCAAAGTATTTTATTTCACATAAACCTACAAGGGCACTTATGAAACGTCAGAAGCTAGGTGCACGGTTCCAATATTGGTCGTTTCCTATGGAGAAGAGCCGGCAAGAAACTCCACGGTTACTCTTTTAAAAATAATTGGCTTTTACAATATTTTCAAATAACAATGTTATTAGGTATGGGAGGACAGTGTAGGTCTTTCAACAAGTACCAGGTACTTAACAGAATAATGATGGTCAACAAATCTAGTCCAATAAGCCTAAAGCGTTCTCACATTTACAAAGCAGAAAAGAATCTATATAAAGTTTTTTTTTAATATTAATAAAAATAAAAACGTATTTTAAACGAAATGACGTGATTGCTATTACAGCTGCAACAAATCTGAATAATTATCATGTTCACAAAAACCACTAATAAAGAGTTGAAATTAAATTGTAGGTATATAATGTCAAATAATAGGGTGATTATGTCAAGGAAGTAGGTATGTAAAAAATATAAACATGGTTATTTGGGAGCAGTTAATAGACTCTTACATAATTTGCCGTTAATGAGCCACATATTATGCAGAAGGAATTATTGCCAAACTTCCTTGTCTTCAACGTAGTCTTTAATTTTATGTTATGCTGTCTTGATAAGGACGCGTTTAATGTGAGTTTTGAACTTCCCATCGCTAAGTTCTGTAACTGACTTAGGCAACTTGATATAAAAGCGGATACTGGTGCCGATTCTCTTGTACTCCGGACTAAACTAACTAAACTATCACTAAAATTCCTTACTTTTGGCTATGAGAATCTTAACGCTATTCTGTAGTAAAAAGTCTCTAAATTTAAAAAATATTTTGACACAACTAAATCGAATTTGACAATTGCGACTCCACGTGGTATAGACTTGTTTGCCCAACCCCGTGAGTTTTTTTAGAGCCGGAGGCGTGCAGTGGGGGCATCCTCGACGTGTTTTATATGGAAATTTTCACTTTTTGTATGGAAAAAAAAAACTACTTACGTGTTGAGTATTAGGGGTATAAGAGTTTCCTGAAGGGGGTCGAAATATTTATTATTTTTGCGATAGGACACACCATTTTCGAGATATAAGCAAAAGAAAAGAAAAAAATCCAGTACAATAATGTTTTTGCACCCGAAGTCCAGATGTTCGTGTGAATTTTAGTTCATGACAACTAATAATATTCCACACCATTTTCAGTGGCGATTAAAAATGATCAGAATTAGTTAGAAAATTAAAATTTTAGGTGAAAAACGTCAAATTCAGAATAGCAAAATTGTCATTTTCACTAAATTAAAATCTCAGTCCAATCTTAGTGCTGTCAAACTAAAATATAGTTATGTTGTGCCACTTTAGTCTATTTCAGAATGGGAAATCATCGTTTGACAGGAGTAAACTAAATTTTGGTAATTTTTAGTCTAGTTTAGACGCATTTGTGACAAGAGAATCGGCACCACTGTCTAAGAAATTACTTGCTTTTTTTAGTTAATCTAAATTTGGGTATCACAATTTCATGTCTACTACGTGTATTTATATTATGGAAATCGCTTCTTATTTTGAAAAATCCTAAGATTTTGCGAACGTACAAAATACTTTCTAAGATACGCTACAACTACACTCTATAACGAAGCAAATGTATTAACAGTCAGACAACTTTATATACTACTAACAGTTATAAAAAAGCATTCCTATATAGACGTTTCTATAGCTAAGCAGAAGGTTAATACAAGGCGTTTTTATGAAGTCTGTGAAACAAATCCGGTAAAAACATATTTTGCCCAAAATTTCTTCAATTTCAGAGCAGGCAGATTATATAATAAAATTAATAAAATTCTTGCTATTGTTAGTTTATCTAAGATAGAATGTAAAACGAAGCTTACACAGTGGCTTTTAGAACTCGATTATGAAAAAACTGAAAAACTGCTCACAATCTTATCCTAATCTAGCGTTTTTATAAATACATACCGCCATCCCTTTACGCACACATTTGTATACTCATCCACCTTTATATGCACACACAACCACACCATCTTACTCTCTCACACACACACACACACACACACACACACAACCCCACACCACATACACGAGACCTCACACGTCACACACACACGCATTTTATTTTTCTTTTTGATTTTATTTTATTAGTACTTACCTTTTTTACATGTATTACGAGCTACCAATTTTTGTGATAATTACTAATCTCGGCGAGGGGGGCCAGGATTCCATAGCACAGGGTATCCTAGTTTGGATTCCTGACTCCCACAAGTCCTAGTACCTCCAATATTTGTAACACATCTATACTGTATTTGTACTTTGTGGGAGAAAAAAAATAAAATAGTATAATAAATAGTAGTATAGTATAAATATAATAGTATATTATTAAAAAAAAAAAAAAAAAAAAAAAAAATTACTTATATAAAGTGTAGGCAATTAGTATATCAATTTCTTTGAATCTGTTTCTATGGGACTCGTGACGTGAGGACCCATTTTATAGATAGCGCGAATTGGCCTCTTTTGTAAAAATGAAAATTGAATCTACTTCAACTGCCTATCCCCACGGCAGAATGGCATAAGACATAATACTGTGGAAATAAGCAAAGCGTACTAACCTAGCTGTGGCTATATCAGTCAACTGCCTTATTTTTCTTACTGCTTATGCAGCTGAACTTAATCTACCAGAAAGAGTTAATGTGGGTGCCCCATTGCAATTTTGAATCTAAAGTAATTCCTAAAAATATAGTTTCCGTTTTTGCATCTAGTTTTTTGCCATCAAGTTTAAGATTTAGACCCACTTGAGGTAATGAGAACCCAATACATTTAGTTTTGTTCGCATTAATTAAAAGATTATTAGCTGCGAACCATTTCGAAAGAACAGCTAGACTATCATTCACATGCAAGACATTGTTTCTTTTCTATCTATTTAAAAAAATAGAGAAGTGTGGTCAGCAAATAGAATTATATCCGATAAGTTAGCCATCATGTAAGGAAGGTCATTTATAAAGACTAGAAATAAGAAAGGGCCAAGCATTGAACCTTGAGGAACGTCCATTTAAACTAGAGACCCCGAGGACTTCACCCCGTTAACGTTTACTTTTTGTTGCCTGTTGGATAGCTACGAAAGAACAAGATCAGCAGCTTGTCCACGAATTCCGTAGTGGTGTAATTTACAGATCAGTATATTGTGGTCAACGCAGTCAAACGCTTTTGAGAGGTCACAGAAAATGCCAATTGCATCCTGGGATTTGTCCCAGGATTCCAAAATGTGACTGATGAGTTTTACTTACACGCTTGTTATTTAACTTATGCGTTAATGAACTTATTGAGCGGCTGAGCTGCACACATGTTGGCTGTCATATAGACGGTATATGTGTCAATAACATAAGTTACGCTGACGACATGGTGTGGCACCTAAACAACGGCCCCGTCGTGTAGCTCCAGTATATCTCAACGGCGTAGTACTCAATGTGTCACCATCATGTTGTGTTGTCACCAGTGACCTACGTGATGATGGCGACATAGAGCGCGAGCGCATGGCCGTTGGTGGTGAGGAGCAATATGCTCGCCCGCAGGTTTGCCCGCTGCACGGCAGTGAGTTTATTTAGGGCGTTCTGTCAGTCCTTCTACGTAGGCGGCCTGTGGCTGTCATATACGGGCCGAGCCTACAACGTCCTGCGCGTTCAATACGACAACGCTTTTAGGATGCTGCTGCGGTTGCCGCGACGTTGCAGTGCATCGGGAATGTTTGCTGCAGCTCATACGGATGGCTTTCACGCCATCATGCGTAAGAAAGCGGCTCCCTTACTGCAACGCTTGCGCAGCACTCGGAACGGCATTCTGAAAATGATTGTTGGCAGAGTGGACTGCCCCATCCAAAGACACTGGGTGAAAATAAGTATAGGTTTATGTTAAATTAAACTGAATTATACTAAGACCCGATTTCACCAAAAAATTCTTAACGAGCCATCAGCAAATGCTCTGTTAAAATTGACGTAGACGTCAAAAAGTTTTACGTTCTATGGAGGGATCTTAACAAGGCGTTGCTAAATCAAACATCTAGTAGATGTTATCTATCATCGAGTGAACAAAAACGACCGGTCTGACTTTTCATTCACTCTCGTTTTTATGCAACCAAATTAAAATGTCATGGCGTCTAAGCAAAACGTTCTATAGACAGTGTAGTTCTCTATTAGTCGTTTTAAACGTCAATTCATAAAAATGTTTTCAAATGATTTTGTTTTGTGGTATTTTTTGCTGGCTGAGCTTGCTAACAATGAAACTAAGATATCATTGTAACACAGTGGTTTAATAAAGTACATTTTATTATAACACAAATTAACTTCATTTGTAAAACACAGGATGACAGAAACAACAGTTGCTAGGCAACAACTAAAGAACACTACTCTTAATTATTATTCATAGTGCATTATATATAACCTTTATGGTACTTACAACAATTTTTGATTCTTCTAAATTGTAATTTTTACTTATTTTGTGTATTAAAATGTCGAAAAAAAGTCGCCGACCGAATTTCAGCGCTAGTAAAAAATAAATTTTAATAGGACTCATTACATAACATAAAAATGTAGTTGAAAACAAAAAAAACAGATGCAGTGACGAATGCTCATAAAAATGAGGGTTGGAAGGTGCTCTCTGTGATGATGGGGGGGTCCTATTACTAGTGGGAACCACTGTGAGCTTTTCCACTACGTTAGGTAACAAACATTTCTAATAATATTAAACATCATGGGTGGGTACCTACTTACGTAAGAAGTTGTAAGTCGAATCATAGGCATATTTTTATTACAATTCACATACCTAATAAGGCAATTTTAAGGTAGGTACTAACTAACTAACAGTGTATGGTGAAACTAGGTCAAAGTCTCGATTTCACCAAACAATTCTTAACGAGCCATCAGCAAATGCTCTGTTAAAATTGACGTAGACGTCAAAAAGTTTTACGTTCTATGGAGGGATCTTAACAAGGCGTTGCTAAATCAAACATCAAGCAGTATTATCTATTATCGAGTGAACAAAAACGACCGGTCTGACTTTTCATTCACTCTCGTTTTTATGCAACCAAATTAAAATGTCATGGCGTCTAAGCAAAACGTTCTATAAACAGTGTAATTCTCTATTAGTCGTTTTAAACGTCAAATTCGTAAAAATGTTTTCAAATGATTTTGTTTTGTGGTATTTTTTGCTGGCTGAGCTTGCTAACAATGAAACTAAGATATCATTGTAACACAGTGGTTTAATAAAGTACATTTTATTATAACACAAATTAACTTCATTTGTAAAACACAGGATGACACAAACAACAGTTGCTAGGCAACAACTAAAGAAGACTACTCTTAATTCATAGTGCATTATATATAACCTTTATGGTACTTACAACAAATTTTGATTCTTTCTAAATTGTAATTTTTACTTATTTTGTGTGTTAAAATGTCGAAAAAAAGTCGCCGAGAAATTTTAATAGGACTCATTACAAAACATAAAAATGTAGTTGAAAACGAAAAAACAGATGCAGTGACGATTGCTCATAAAAATTAGGATTGGAAGGTACTCTCTGTGATGATGGGGCGGTCCTATTACTAGTGGGAACCACTGTGAGCTTTTACACTACGTTAGGTAACAAACATTTCTAATAATATTAAACATCATGGGTGGGTACCTACTTACGTAAGAAGTTGTAAGTCGAATCATAGGCATATTTTTATTACAATTCACATACCTAATAAGGCAATTTTAAGGTAGGTACTAACCGATTTGATGGATATTGAAGTTTATCTTCAATCATTTGCAAGACCTCTATAGGTATGTACAAGATTCTTTCGATAAACGAAACCTTGTCCTGAAATCTAGATCGTCATATTCTTCAAAATATAAGTCACGTCGATCTTTGTATGTTTTAGGACGTTGAACTATAATGTCTAAAAGTTGTAAATTTTCGAAAATATCATCATTTCCGTGTTCAAAAATAAAATTTTACGCTGCTTCCATTTTATTTGACCAACTTACAACCAATTGACAGCCGTTAAAAGCATTAACGGACCTTTGGAGCAGTGATTAAGTTTGACGCCTTGTTAAGAGGATTAACGATTCGTTAGTACTTAGTGAAACACTCACTACGCTTAACGGGCCGTTGTCTATTTAACGGGACGTCAAAACTAACTAACAGTGTATGGTGAAACTAGGTCTAAGACCTAGTTTCACCATACACTGTTAGTTAGTTTGGTGAAACTAGGTCTAAGACCTAGTTTCACCATACACTGTTAGTTAGTTTTGACGTCCCGTTAAATAGACAACGGCCCGTTAAGCGTAGTGAGTGTTTCACCAAGTACTAACGAATCGTTAATACTCTTAACAAGGCGTCAAACTTAATCACTGCTCCAAAGGTCCGTTAATGCTTTTAACGGCTGTCAACTGGTTGTAAGTTGGTCAAATAAAATGGAAGCAGCGTAAAATTTTATTTTTGAACACGGAAATGATGATATTTTCGAATTTACAACTTTTAGACAATAAAGTTCAACGTCCTAAAACATACAAAGATCGACGTGACTTATATTTTGAAGAATATGACGATCTAGATTTCAGGACAAGGTTTCGTTTATCGAAAGAATCTTGTACATACCTATAGAGGTCTTGCAAATGATTGAAGATAAACTTCAATATCCATCAAATCGGTTAGTACCTACCTTAAAATTGCCTTATTAGGTATGTGAATTGTAATAAAAATTTGCCTATGATTCGACTTACAACTTCTTACGTAAGTAGGTACCCACCCATGATGTTTAATATTATTAGAAATGTTTGTTACCTAACGTAGGTAGTGTAACAGCTCACAGTGGTTCCCACTAGTAATAGGACCGCCCCATCATCACAGAGAGTACCTTCCAATCCTAATTTTTATGAGCAATCGTCACTGCATCTGTTTTTTCGTTTTCAACTACATTTTTATGTTTTGTAATGAGTCCTATTAAAATTTCTCGGCGACTTTTTTTCGACATTTTAACACACAAAATAAGTAAAAATTACAATTTAGAAGAATCAAAAATTGTTGTAAGTACCATAAAGGTTATATATAATGCACTATGAATTAAGAGTAGTGTTCTTTAGTTGTTGCCTAGCAACTGTTGTTTCTGTCATCCTGTGTTTTACAAATGAAGTTAATTTATGTTATAATAAAATGTACTTTATTAAACCACTGTGTTACAATGATATCTTAGTTTCATTGTTAGCAAGCTCAGCCAGCAAAAAATACCACAAAACAAAATCATTTGAAAACATTTTTATGAATTGACGTTTAAAACGACTAATAGAGAATTACACTGTTTATAGAACGTTTTGCTTAGACGCCATGACATTTTAATTTGGTTGCATAAAAACGAGAGTGAATGAAAAGTCAGACCGGTCGTTTTTGTTCACTCGATGATAGATAACATCTGCTAGATGTTTGATTTAGCAACGCCTTGTTAAGATCCCTCCATAGAACGTAAAACTTTTTGACGTCGACGTCAATTTTAACAGAGCATTTGCTGATGGCTCGTTAAGAATTGTTTGGTGAAATCGGGTCTAATACTAATAAAGTGAATGGACTGTTAAAGGTCTGAAATATAGTTTTTTTTTTTTTACTCCTACGTCAGTCTTCGACCCACCTTTCGTGAAACGTCTAAATTATAACAATTAAACGAATTGCCGATTTCCCATAAGCATTTTGCAAAACCGCCAGCGTTTGTAAAGGGACGGCGCCGTTTGTAAAATGACGAATCATACAATCTGCCTGCGACATATATAAACACTAGCAACGTTCAATCAACTTATAGAGTAACTCACTACTCGTATTACAGCAAACAATTCTTCTTTCTTGGTTTAACGATTCAGCAAAGTACCATATGGCCTGACCAAGATTATGTCTGGACTTTAAAAGAGACTGCGACCTCTGAGTTTGTTTCAGCCTTTCTTCTCAGAGTAGTCAGATAGGAAACGCCGACCTCATCTAGCATTTTTTTTTTTTTATGATGACGTGTAAAAGTGATTCCAATATCCTATTTACAGAATAAACAATTTCATTTCACCAAAATCAACATGAAATTCAATCTGCTATCTAATTACGCAACACATTTTCGTAAACGACTGAAATTCCGATTGATCGTGTATTACGTAATTAAGATACTGTTCTTTCTAATCGCCATCTTCGTGATGGCGGCCATGTTCGTACCAGCCCAGTTGCTGCGTGCCCACCGAGGTGTCAACCTGATCGCAGACAAGACAAGGAACCTGGCTGAGTCGCTACATATCTATATAAATTTATATAAAAGAAAGTCGTGTTAGTTACACTATTTATAACTCAAGAACGGCTGAACCGCTTTAGCTGAAAATTGGTGGCGAGGTAGCTTAGAACCAGGAGACGGACATAGGATACTTTTTATCCCGGTAGCGTAGGTATGTAGGTAGGGTAGGTAGGTAGGTAGGGTAATTAGGTAGGTAGGGTAATTAGGTAGGTAGGTAGGGTAGGTAGTTAGGGTAGGTAGCTAGGGTAGGTAGGGTAGGTAGGTAGGTAGGCTAGGTAGGTAGGTAGGTACTCTAGGTAGGTAGGTAGGTAGGTAGGGTAGGTAGGTAGGTAGGCTAGGTAGGTAGGTAGGTACTCTAGGTAGGTAGGTAGGTAGGTAGGGTAGGTAGGTAGATAGGTAGGGTAGGTATGTAGGTAGTGTAAGTAGGTAGGTAGATAGGGTAGGTATATGTAGGTAGGGTAGGCAGGTAGGTAGGGTAGGTATATGTAGGTAGGGTAGGCAGGTAGGTAGGGTAGGTATACCTATCCTACCTACCTACCCTACCCACCTACCCTACCTACCCTACCTACGTACCCTACCCACCTAGGTAGGTAGGTAGGGTACGTAGGTGAATAGAATAGGTAGGTGCGCCGTAGATAAGTAGGTACTTAGTGCTACCCGTGCGAAACCAGGGCGGACAGCTAGTTGTAAATAAATTATTGATCTTTCGGGTTTGAGGTATCTTTATTTCCCATAAGAAATTTCACTTACTTGAGAAATATATATCTAATTCAAAATCATTAAATAATGATTAAGGTAAAGTTTCGGCAAAAAAAAAAATACAACACAAAAATATTCCAAAAGTGTAAGGTAAGCTCATAATTTAACACAGATAAAACGTAAACTTTTGTTTTTCTTTTCCTCTTGGCAATTGAGCCGCTGTCGACTATTCTGCCAGTGTCACGTTGAGACGGCACGGCAGTGCAGAGTGGCAGGCCGTCGGACTCTGTACTTTACGGGTAGATACTCGTAAATGTTAGTAGCTGCGAGGACGAAACAAGGGTTCTATGTTCTATGTTATGGGATTTGGTTTCCGCACTCAGTCCGTCAGGTGGACCATTATGCGTGGGCCATAGCGGCCGTTTGGGGGGGTTATTCCAACCAGCCCACCTCCCTCCAGAAGGCAATTAGGTCTCCTGGTTTGTCTAGAACATCTGTGTATGATCTGGGTGACCCGAGGGTTATTGTTCTGATCTGGGTAACGCCCGTGCATTCAAAGAGCACGTGCGCAACGGTCTCCTCAGCCTCCATGCACGCCCTGCACAGAGGACTGTCTGTTATGCCTATTGTGTGGAAGTGTTTGTTTAAAAACAAGGGTTAGTAAAACTTGTATTCTAATTTACAAACTTATAAAATACTATACAACATAAAAATATATAAAATATAATATCTAGTTATTTTACGCACGACGTAAATTTTTTAATTTTTTTCATTTATAATGGTGGCTAAAATTTTGTTGTTTTTGGGAGAGATGTGGGATAGAAGATAATGGAAGTTAGTTGAGAGAGGAATGTTATATTTGGAAATTTTTCGATAGAGGTTGAAGGAATTGGTGTTCAAAGAGCAGGAAAAAAATATATGATGCAAAGTACCCTCCGCAAGGCCACACTCGCATAGTGAATTGTCCCGAACATGGATCTTGTTCAGGAACACTGGGCTACAACAATATCCGAGTCTCAGTCTACAAAGTGACGAAACAGTTCTTTTGGACAATTTTGGGCATTTGAAAAACCAAGGTTTCCGTTGGATGTCGGGCTATAGGTATCGCTGCATAGTAGACGCCCTTAGTTTTTGAGGTATTCCTCCAACAGAACGATCTTTAATGACAGTATAAAATAAAATAAGTGATAGACATAATTTTAATATTAGAAATAAAGATAAAATAGATCAACCATTTTTCAGACTATCTAAAGTAAATACATCTTTTATGGGGTACTGTGTTAAATGTTACAACAGAATACCTTGTGATATATTAGAATTAAATGAAAGAAAATTTAAAAATCATATAAAAAGTACACTTTGTAAACAAGCATATTACAAATTAGAGGATTATATCCAAGATAAAAATGCTTGGAAACATGCTGATCCTGCTCCATAGGTCAATTCAGAATCTAGACAAAATCGAACTGGTTGCTAATTTAATTGTATAATTATTTTTTTTATTTTTTTCAACATTTATTTTATTTTATTTTTTGTGATTATTTGAACTCACACACTGACTTATTATTATTAGTATTACTTATTATAATGTTAGAAATATAGTATAATTTTACAATGTTTGTAAGTATGTGAGCACCATGCATCTATCACATAATTATGTCATTCCTTCATTTTTCATTCTTTTTACCTATCGTGGTATAGTAATCTTATTCTAGGTGCATTGTCTTCACATATAATTATATAATAAGTGTATACAAGATATAATGATTTTTTTTAAAAGAGTAACGGTGGAGTTTCTTGCCCATTCTTCTTCATACGAAAACTACCTTTTGGAATGGGCGACTAGAATCAGTTTTATTATTTTTTGTAAAGTTTGACGTTCAAAAGTGCCTTTTTGTGCCTAATTGAAATCAATTATTTGACTTTGACTTTGAAGTATCAATTTTTGTTTTGTGAGTTTACTAATAATGTAGGTAATAGTTATAATTAAATAAATATAAAACTCTCTTAAACAGTCGAATTATGTTTTTTTTTTTTTTTATCTCCTCTGAATATACACACATACATAAACACATATACACATTCTCCTACCCATATCCAAATTTATTTAGTGTCAGCGCAACATGTCCCTTTCTTCCACACTTCTCTATCAGTCGTAATCTCGGTAGTCAGCCCCTTTCTATCCATATCATCTTTCACACAGTCCATCCATCGTTTCTTTGGTCTTAGACTTACTGACTAAAACCCACCCGTGTTCCTTCAGTTGCCTGTTCCCGCAATCCCGGCAGACATCGGTCCTATCGGACCCCTTCATTTGTGCTGACATCTCTAACATTTATGATAAAAATTGCTCTAATATTATTTCAGGGGTATACCTACAATCTGGAGATTTTTGTTTTAAAACGACAAGAAATGTAATAAAACATTTCCATATTAAGCCTTACTGGCTAACCTAAGAAAAAAATGCTCTGAATATTAATTCAAGGGTAGTGTTTAATTAACTAAAATCTGCAGATACCTACCCTGAATTTATATTTAGAGCAATTTTTTTCGTATAATATACAGTATGGATTAAAACCGAAAGTGTGTTTTTATTGCATTTCCAGTCGTTCTAAAACTAAAATCCGCCGATTTTACTAAATTATTTGCTACCCCTGAACGAATATTCAGAGCAGTAAGAATTAAAACTAGAAGAATGTATTTTTTAAATTAAATTTTAGTGATTTTCTTAAGTACCTCTCTTTGTTGTATGACATGGGGTAATTTTCTATGGCTGATGAGACTTCACCTTTTCAGTTTTCTTTTCCGGTGCCACTTTCAGACTTCCTCCTACTCATTTCTTATTTATTTATTTAAACTTTTCACACTTATAAAAGTACAAAGGCGGATTTAATGCCTAAGGCATTCTCTACCAGTCAACCAAGGGTAGTGAAGAGATTAGATGGCAGGTGCTCTGTTTGAGAGGAACAAAGAAAAATCATTTTTTATTAAAATATATCATTATAAATCATAACCATCATATATTATCTTATTCTATCCATTCGTGTAACACCACACATCCCTCTTAGCATTCGCATCTCAGCGGCATGCAATTGCCTTTCATTCATCCCGCTTATGGCCCAGTACCTAAACACACATGAAAAAAAGCAAAAAATATTATGAATTATTGGAATAAAACAAAATATAATAAAAGATTTATAACATTTTATCGAGAGCAGTAATTATATTCAAACCCGAGCAAGTGAACATGACTTTTTCAATTCATATGTGCAGACGCCAGCACATGAACCTACTACAATCTATCAATTTTTTTATAGATTTTCAACTTTATCACTAAAGCGTAAGGTTCAAAGTTGATTGGGAAAATTTGACAGTTTCGGGTAGGTTCACCTGCTGGCGTCTGTACTTTTCTGAGTTTATCTTGGATGTAACATCAGTGAAAGACAAAACCGGCCAAATGCGTTTCGGTCTCACACACTAAGGATTCCATACCTCCGTACATTTGGCAAAAAACCCGTTTCTTGTATGACCCCCTTAAATTTTTTACTTATTTTCTATTTTTAACCTCTTTTTTTACTTTTTTAGGGGTATAAGAAACAAAACAAAATAACAATAATAATAAAAACGTAATAATTAAATAACTAATGTTTATTAAAATCTGATGAATGTAATAATTAGAATCTTCAAATTCGTGTAATTTAATCATTTGATATGAAACATTTGCAGTGCCCTTAGAAGGTGCATGTCTTAAAATACTGTGTCATGAAAATAATTTAATGCATGCCTACTAACCAGTGTTTTACATGTTAGCAAATAAATAAATAAAAGACCATGGAACATTTGAAACAAACATTTCCACACAATAGGCATAACGGACAGTCCTCTGTGTAGGTCGTGCATGGAGGCTGAGGAAACCGTTGCGCATGTGCTCTTTGAATGCACAGGCGTCACCCAAATTAGAACAGAAGCCCTCGGGTCAGGACCCAGATCTTTTGCAGATGTGTTGAACCGATTAGGAGACTTTCTTTAATCTAGGTACTTCTGGAGCAAAACGCGCCAATCGCGGACGTAGATCATCATCTGCGTAACCTTTTGCCAAATATCTTGGGGTCGGCTTCCAGTCTAACCGGAGGCAGCTGAATACCAGTATTTTACAAGGAGCGACTGCTTATGGATACCACCGCGTCCCAGGCCTCCTCGCTGCCAACCATCGAGTTGACAACGGCTGGCAGCGACAGGTCACTGCCGACACCTGACATGAGGGCACGGCGTGGCTCCTCCCAAGCAGCACACTCTGCCAGCGTGTGCCAAGCCGTGTCCTCCCGACAGTCGACTCAGTGGTGATACCGTCCGGCTCCCTATTTAATGCGACACAGGTACTTCCCGAAGCAACCATGCCCCGAGAGCACCTGCGTCACCCGAAATGACAGGGAGCCGTGCCTCCTCCCGAGCCAGCAGTCGAGCACCGGCCGGATCGCCCCGATGGTGACGGGACTGGGCGGTAGGGCATAACCAAACCTAACATTTTTTTTTTTATTAAAGCTGGAATTCCTCATGGATGTTCTCCGCCCTGGAGAGTGCGGAGGGTTCTGTCAGACGCTTACTGACTAAAACCACCCGGTGTTCCGTCTCACACTTGCACCGGGGATCACGGGATCTAATGCGACTTCCGCTATCCCCGGCTAATGCCACCCCGCATCTGCGGGCCACCTCGAGTTGGGGGGGAGTGAGGTGTTAAACTCCCCCCTTACATCATAGAGAGGCGCGCGTGGAACACTACGCGCCGCCATCTCGGGTCCTAAGGAGTAGGGGGCGATGGATTTCCCCAGACCCTTGCCCCTAGACCCGTTTAGGGGGGCTGTAAGAGGGCGCTATCCGCCCTCGTGCGTCTGCTGCGGATCGGGTTAGCGGAAGCAATCTCCCGCTCCTTTTCCGCAGCCTCCTTCTGCGAAATGACTGTTTCGTAGAAGGATACCACCGCGAACCTAATCTAAACTAACCTAGTTAATTAATATTTATATACATTTTTTTTTTTATAATTAAGTAATTAATTGTATTGTATCAATCAATCAATCAATCAATTATTTTTTAATTTTATATTTCTGAGTACTAGTGGCACTTTTGACGTTTAAATCTTAATTTAGTTAAGATGCGGATAATGTAGTGGACTGCCGTATGAGCTTATAATATTGTTATTTGTAAAAAAAAAAATTGTAGCTGTTTTTATTGTCCCATAAATAATAAATAACGTAAAAAAATAAAACTCGTATCTACGTAACGCCTGAGAGAAGTTCATAGCAAAAGCTGTGTAAAACAGATTTGTTTTAAAAACATTATTAATAATGTTTTTAAAACAAATTGCAATTGCAATACTTTTATCACACTTTATATCAATGTTTTTTCTACGTCGCGATTTAGCAAATCTCAACCTACCCGAAACTGCCATTTATCCCAATCAAGTTTGAACTTTACATTTTAGTAATAAAGTTAAAAATCTATTAAAGAAATTTGACAGATTTTAATGGGTTGACGTGTTGGCGTCTGTCTGTACATAGGTCCTATTATGTAGTGCCTTTAGAACAAGTGGAATGAACACTAAAGGAGCCTTCTTTCTTTATAAAAAAAGTTGTCTTGTGCCCCAATGTTGGAAGGATGCCCAAAAAAATGGCGACCGCGACCCCTATTATGGAACAAAGGCGTGCAATGGTAGACTGAATAAATGTGAATGTCCTTCAGCTTTTGGTTATCCTTCGAGTTGTATTCACCATATGTGCTCAATGATAGCTACGATCGCGGTCACGCATATCTAACCAATTTTAAACAAAATCCCGTGCACACCACCCTTTTTTTTTCGTAGGTAATCGTTGCTATAGCGGTCGAGCGCTGCAAGCAGGCATACCTAGTCCTTACGGTATTCAGATATGCATGTTCGCGATAGTACCTGTACCTACCTTTAAATTTTACTAGGTACAGACGCCAGCACATGACACATCAACCTACTACTCGAACTCAAAGCATTTATTTCTATTAAACCATTTACAGGCACTTTTGAATTGTCAAGGGGTAGGCCCCTTGACAATTCAAAAGTGCCTGTAAATGGTTTAATTGAAATAAATGCTTTGAGTTCCAGTAGTAGGTTGATGTTAATTCGGTCGGTCAGTCAAAAATATGAAGCTAGTTGCCCATTCCAAAGCGTAGTAGGTACCTACCTATGGAGAAGAACGGGCAAGAAACTCCACGGACACTCTTTTAAATCAAAAATTTGATACAAAATATTGGTTACATCATTCGTTTTGAAATTATGCATGTGGGAACAATGTAGAAAGACGTGCACGTTCGTAAAAGCGTCCGTAATAAAAAGAAAAAAAAATATGCCATGGCAGCTAAGAGATGACCAGTCCCAACTGACGGCGCCCGTTCACGAACATGGCGCATGGATCAGCACCATTCAGCTCAACCATTTTGAAGGGAGCTAAATGATCCAACACACGCGCCACCATCAGCGAGACATTTGAGTGAGCATGACATACTCACAGCCGCCAGCAGGGCTAACATGACAAGCACGAGAAAGCTCTCTATCTCGTTTTGTCGAAATTTGTCTACAATTCTGACGTCATTCTAATCCCTAACATGACCGTAAACGACGAGATATCTCGAAAAAGGCACTTTGACACTTCTATCTCGCGACGAGAAACCAATGTTGCAAGTTATTAAAAACAAATTATTTTTTTGATAGCAACATCGGGTTGAGATTCCGTTTCATTCATTCAATGTTGCCGATTTTCTTTTCACAAATGCCTCTAAACTAGACTAAAAATCACCAAAATTTTGATTATTCCTGTCAACCGACGATTTTCCATTCTGAAATAGACTAAAGTGACACAACTTAACTATATTTTAGTTTGACGGCACTGAGCTATTAATTTAGTGAAAATGGCAATTTTGCTATTCAGAATTTTACGTTCTTCACCTAAAATGTTGATTGACTAAGTATTTAATCGCGATTAAAAAATGAACTAAAATTCACACCAACACCTCGAAGGTGCAAAAACAATACTGTCTTTTTTTTCTTTTCTCTTGCTTTTATCTCGAAAACGGTGTGTCCTATCGCAAAAATAATGAAAATTTCGACCCCCTTTATGATACCCATAAACCCCTAACACTCAACATGTAGGTAATATTTTTTCATATTTTCCATACAAAAAACGAAAAATTCCATATAAAACACGTCGTTTCAATATAAATAGTAGTTTAAAACTAAGTATTTTCATTATTAATATATTGTAAAATAAAATGATGACTTATATAAGCACAATTATGAAACTGCCATGTTATTTTGGAGTTTTTTTTTTGTATCATAATTTTGTCTACTCTTCTCGTCGTCAAAATCGACGACGAGTAAATACGACTAAATGATAGAAAAATCGGAGATTATCTCGTGTTGAATTGTCAAAAATCGAGATAACTAAGGTGCCATGTTAGGGTTTGTCGAGTAAACATCAATTTTGACAGAAGGAGTCGACTATTTTGTATGGACGCGCTGTCAGAAAACGAGAAAGTGACCGAGATAGACAAAAATTACTCACGCGAGAGCGAGTAATTGTCGCGTGTGTCATGTTAGGCCTGCAGGGCACATTCAAGTCAATGAAATACTACATATTACCCGGTAAATGGTAGCTCTTTAGTACATAGTACTCACACCTGCGCTATGCAATTATATAATACAAAGGAAATTGAGTTTAAACAATACAAAGATGGTCTTACAATCTTCAGCCAAAATGTTAATCAATTAGTTGTGGTTGTGGAGCAGGACCAGCAATGAGCCAAGCATTTTTATCAGTGATGTAATCCCCCAACTTATAATATGCCTGCATAAATAGTGTGTGTTTTATACAAGATTTGAATTTCGTCTCATTCAGTTGAAGTATAATAATTAGTAGATAGGTTGATGTGCTGTGCTACGTCTGTACCTTATTAATATTCTGGCCATAACATCGAGATAATGCTTTTCTGACACCTCTTAGCTGGACAAGATTAGGAACTAATAAAGTTTAAATTTGTAAAACACGTAGATATTCTTCTGTACTTAGTGATAGGTGTCAGGAACGCATCTCGGCGGCCGGAATGTGAGTTACTAGCTGCTGCCCGAGACTTGGTCTGCGTGAAATGACTTATTTTAACATAATTTATGGTACAGACGCCAGCACATCAACCTACTGCAATCTGTCAAATTTCTTTAATAGATTTTCAACTTTATCACTAGAGCATAAGGTTCTAAGTTGATTGGGAAAATTTGACAGTTTCGGGTAGGTTGCCCTGCTGGCGTCTGTACTATTATTATCTTTTATCTAGCTGTGCCCCGTTACTTCTTTCTAATTTTTTTACTCCGTTCTTAATGAAAACCGAGATGTTAACCTTTAATCTTCCTCAAGAATTGAGCTATGAATTAATAATTAATTTATAATTAATTTATATATTAATTAGGAAAAAGAATTTTTCATATCCGAATGGTAGGTAGTTCCAGAGATGAGCGCGTTCAAACAAACAAACAAACTCTTCAGCTTTAAGTATCAATAATAAATATTTAATGTATTATAATTATAAGTAGGTAAGTAGGTACATACCCATAGATTTCAAAAGTTTCGTACGTAGCGCTTAGGTACCTACGATAAAACCCAAACGATTTGTTTTTCTTAATTCTTTTTTTCTCTGTGATCTTTGACTTGGGTAGGTACCGTGCTCGTTTTTATCTCAAACAAGCAAAATTAAACAGTTACAACAACCGGTTACAATATCCGTTCATTTTATAACAAGAATGGGCCAAAACCTAGTATAGTTGGACGTCATACGTAAATATTTTGATAACAATGCAATTTACAGATCAAAACAATGTAGGTGTAGTTACCTACTTTAGTTTCATAAAATCATAACAATAACTGTAGCAGGATACCTATTCAAGCTGAATTTATAGTAAATAACACTATATTATTCACACTATACAGTACTCTGTACTACTTTAATAATACCTAAATATTTAAACAGCTGATTATGATTAACGCAGTAATAAAATACATAGTAAACTTGAATATGGAACGAATAAAATGAATGATTTCAGCTTTTGGCCGCCTTATCATGACGAACCTTGTGAACACGTAACAAGGATAGTATTTCGCGGAATATCGGTAACGATCGGCTGTATTCGCGATGCTTCATCTCTTTCGCACCCGCGAAAACGCCAATCACGTCACGCTATCGAATTTCCGTGCTCTTCTTCACTTCATGCTGGCTCCGTCAGTACATATTTTTAGATTGTGAAGTGCAGACGTATTCAAGTAAACATTTTTTCGGTGATTTTTTTAAGCGAAATTAAAGAATTAAACCTGTAATTACTGTATTGGAGGTGATACTCGTGTTGAAATGGCAAAGGTAATCTTTTGTTAGGTTTTCAGAGTCATGTAAATAACGTGAACTGGAGATATTACACAAAAAATATGTTTTTTTTTTTGCATTGAACGTCGAACCATCTGTGACGTATCGTCTCGGATGATAACTCGAATAATAAAATCAGGCTTTTTAATACTTTTTTATTTATATCATTTTTTGTAACCAAACAAACAACCACCTTTTTTGTAACAACAATTTAATTGGCGTAAATAAACAGTTTTATAGTAATATGACGAGAAAATAACAAAACATTAGTCACGCACTCATAACAGATAAATTAACCGCGAATTCCGTTGCTTGCACAGTTATTGATGCTAAAACTATTAATACGATTTGTATTATTTTATCCAATCTCGTATTTATTCGTTTTTTTTTTTTGTTTTTGACCAAAAAAAAAAACAGCAGGTATTTTTTTTTGCACTGCAGGTAACATTCTGTCATGGTCAAAATCAATATTTTATTGGAAAAAAAAAGAATTTCATAACATTGCCATAACAATCGCTTCCCGTAGTTCGTGTGAACTTGAATAATAATTATAATGAATTCATTACGAGCAACCAAGTTAGTATTTGTTCTTTTTATGATTGTGACGTACTATTAGAAAATTTTCCTAAATAACTATAAATGTTCGTGCATCACATTCATTATTTATTTAAAGATTCTAATATGTCAAGTTTTCAACAGTAGTTATTTGTTTACAGATTTATATGTTGAAATAATTTAACAAGTACAGCACGTCTTAAGATAAGGGATTCAATCATAACATTGTGATACTTCATGATATTCCATTATGTCTGTGTTTGTATGCACTGAGGTATTGCAATAAAACATACTGCTCGTGAATAGTCACTATTTTATAAGCCATGAAATGTTAACAATGAGTCATTAATAGACATCTTATTTCCTAAGACAGACATGATAAATTGTTGTTTTGTTTCATACTTTACTTACTTAAAATACTTTATCTAGTTACGTTGATTTTGTTACGCCATACGCCAATAAAACGTATAATATCAGTAATCGTTAAAATACATTTTCAATACTAACTTAATTATTTGGTTTCTTATTTTTCAAGTAAGCAGTTGTGTAGTATTTTTGACTGACATACCAGCCCGGGTATTTATATTTTTTACTATGGCAATCCCATCTGTCATATGGTTGACCGGTCGGTCGGGCATATTTTTTACGCGAGATCGATCGATTTTAAATACGTTTTAGATGTCGTGCACAATAAAAAATTTACTGATGCAGGCTAGAAATACCTACAAGAGGTTCCTAGATATTAATAAAAGCAGTTACTTGGTGAGTGTCCATTAAATAATTAGTAATATTGCGTGTTTTAAGATATCTCTATCAAAAGGCGTAAACCTCGCTTTTAAGATCTTAAAATACCTGTAAATTAGCATTAATTTACCTTGCTATTGCCTTGAAAGTGTTGGAAAATGATTAAGGTGCAATAAAAGTGGGATTTGTTAAGAATTTGTGTCGTTTTAAGGTTATTCGTGGGGTTTTTCATTTATGAGTTATAAACTAATATTGTAAGTGTTTTATTAGTCTTTTACTCGTCAAACGTCACGAAAGTATGTAATTGATTTTAAGTGAACGCAAACATTAGGCAGAGGTGTAGCCATCATATATACCACATTTCGCCAGTTATGTTACAAGTCCTATGTAATAGGGGGCGAGCCTAGCACTCAAATCCAGACTCCAGGCTGCTACTGAGGAATTCCTGAGAGAATAACCCAATAATGAAAGAAAAAGGAGACCGAGGGAAAATACATTTATTTAGCACAGACTAAAATAACACTGCCTGACCTGGAAATCGAACCCAGTAAGTACCTCATGCTCAGCAGTAGACCAACCAACTCGTCTTTGACTTCTCTGTTTTGCGACCACTAGACCAACAAGGTAGTCTAAGGCGAATTTATTTAAAAACTTGCTGCAAACATGCGAATATTGGGATAAAAAGTATCTTATGACCTAATTTAGGTCATGGTCTACCCATGTGCCAAACTTTATCCAAATATGTTCAGCCGTTTTTGCGTTAAAGCGTGACTAACAAACAAACTTACTTGCGTATTTATAATATTAGTTAGGATTCCACCTCAGAACAAATTTCACTTTCATTTTCTTACTGTTACAATAAATAGATGTTTGTGTCAATTTTTAAGATAAGTGCAATGATCTTCTATGTATCAGGGTGGTAGTATATGCTACAAAATAATTGTGATGTCAAAGGTCATGATGAACACAATAATCTTTACTAGATTAAAATAATTAACAGATATAATAAAAATAATCTGTTTGATGCTTACTATTAAAATTCAGACTAGCTTTATCCCACAACCTGGCTTGTAGCTCGTGCGCAGTGTTTGTTTGTGGCCTCACTACAGAAAGAAAGAGAAGAAATCAAT
Source organism: Xanthia togata (assembly GCA_963853775.1). Taxonomy (NCBI): domain Eukaryota; kingdom Metazoa; phylum Arthropoda; class Insecta; order Lepidoptera; family Noctuidae; genus Xanthia; species Xanthia togata. The sequence goes on along the minus strand of OY970817.1, from coordinate 1,815,855 downwards.
CTGCCTAGCCTTATTGGGATCGGCTTCCAGTCTAACGGGATGCAGCTTTATATGGAGCAAGTGGAGTTTCTTGCCGGCTTTTTTCCATAGGAAACAAACAATTGGAACTGTGCACCTAGCTTCTGATGTTTCTTAAGTGCCCATGTAGGTTTATGTGCAACGAAAAATTTTGATTTTAAAATGACTCACGTGTACAGCCATTATCTGGAATTCCTGTAACTAAGAGAGTGGCAATATTAGCTGTAGAACCAATCATTGTTCGGGTAGACGTGTTCTTGAGTTTAAATATAATTATGGGCAATAGGGATACACGGGCTAGGTCGAGGGACAATTTGGTAAACGTGAATTGAGTTAAATTGTGGGTGATTGGTAAGGCCTGAATAAGCAAACATAAGCAAGTATGACCTCAGGCTAGGTGGTGGGGCAATCTTCACAGGGTGTCTGGAAGTAGCTGGATGAGAGTAGACGAGAATTGAGTTAAACGGTGTGTGATTGGTAAGGCCTAAATGAGTCAACATAGGCTAGGACAAGCTATGCAGGGTGTCTGGTAGCAGCTGGTTTAGTGTGGTTTAGTTGATGAGTCAGGAGCAGTAGATTGCAGTAGTCTGGTAAAGCTACAAGAGTAATGTACCCAGGACTTTGTAATATCCTGATTTAAAAGATGGCCCTTGGAGTTTCTTGAATGTTCTTCTCCATAGAGATCTCCGCTTTGAAATTTTTAACTATAGTTAGACCGGTACTTCTGTACCGCGTCTAAGGAATGCGCGGTGGGGCGAGAAGCGGGACGCTGTGAGCGTTGACGAATGAGTCGCGGGACGCCATGAGGGTTGAAGAATGACCGGCCTGCACTGCCCGCGGTATCGGTCAAACTATAGCTTCAACTTTCTGACTGATCGCCGCCGACTCCTTGACATTTCAAAAGTGATTGAATTGAAATAAATGCTTTGAGTTCGATGATAGCATTTAGAGGGTGATTGAAATACTGTTGCAATATTTTGGCTAATACTTCCTATAGAAAGAAATTATTGTGAAACTGTGGCATAGTTATCCTTATTTTATGCAGGTGTCTAAACAGTTTTTTTCCTACCCTTTGTAAATTCCTGCACAGTTACTCACATTGATATACAGTTTTTTAAATGAAATTACTTTATTTTCTGTAAATAGGTTTGTACCAACACTTTTATTCAAATTCAAAAGTCATTTATTCAAACTAGGCTGAGAATCAGCACTTTTCGAACGTCAAAATTACATAAGACAGTCCCCCAAAACGCCCACCCTTCACCACTTCCTAGTGCTTTTGCTGGGAAGAAGAAGTGGCGCAACAAACTCCCCAGCAGCACAGCTGTCTGTTCAGTTAGAAAAAAAATAAAAAATGATTCTATACAACAGTATGCAAGACAATTTACAATATGCAAAAAATAATTTAAATTATAAATTAAATAGCTATAATTAATAGCCATATGACAGCTAGCACACGCCAATATACCAACCAAAAGCATCGAGAACTATACTCAAGCAGAAATAAAAATAACATACGTTATACGTCAATCATATTTTAAAAACTAGATGAGTTCGGCGTTTCCTATCTAGTCAGATAGGAAACGCCGACGGCCTTACGGCGGGCTTGTCGGCCTTTCTTCTCAAGAGTAGTCACTCTTGAGAAGAAAGGCCGAATGAACTCAGAGGTCACAGTCTCTTTTAATTCCGGACATAATCTTGGTCAGGCCATATGAGGACCATTTAGTTGAGGAAAGACAGGTTGTGTGGACCTCAGTACATGTGCTAGCACAGTTGTAGCTACTCACTTGGATGAAAAGAGTCACTCACTTGGATGAAAAGAGCCACTCACTCTTTTTATTTTGATGTGCTACCACACACCACAGGGCACAAATTAGTTACACAACACATTTGTGGTTGTACGTAGGTATTGTGAGTTTAAACGACTCCCTCACTCAAGTATATTTACGATGCTAAGCAAAGGAGTTAAGGTCTAAGTTTAATTGCCATCTTTTGCTTTTGTTTGACGACGTCACGTAACCATTCTCATTTCTCTTTCCCTCATCATTACTCGTGCGAGCTGTGTGACGCGCTTAACCGATCAGTCACCGCGTGTGCCTACTCTTATGTGTATCGTGTGCCATTTCGCGTTGACGTCACTGCACACCGCACTCGTGACTCGCGCGCGTCACCCGACTGACTGACACACTCACAGCACGCACGTGCTCAGTGCTCGCCTCATTTGTTGTAGCACACTTTGTATAAAGAGTGCCTCGCACGATCCTCATTTTTAATCAATGTCCTACTACCCATCCATAATATCAACGGTTACTCATAAAGCCTTACAGTTTCGCATAATTGTGATGTGTAACATCTGACATCTTGTCTGACTAATATTAAGATATAAAGTCAAATAATTTATTTCAATTGGGCACAAAAAAGGCACTTTTGGACGTCAAAATTTACAAAATAATAATTGATTCTAGTCGCCCCTTCCAAAAGGTAGTTTTCGTATGGAGAAGAATGGGCAAGAAACTCCACCGTTTCCTACTCTTTTAAAAAGGTTTTCACAATATCTTGTATACATTAATTATATTATTATATGTGAAGACCACCTAGAATATGATTACTATTAGGTAACACGATAGGTAAAAATAATGAAAAATGAAGGAATGACAGATAAATTAATTATGTGTTATAGGTAAACAAAATTTATCATCATCCTGTTTACAACTTCTCGGAAAATGGGTTGGTTTCATCTGTCGGCCAACTCTAGCACCGCGCGCGCTCATTGGTCAAATCAAATAGCGCGCGCTTCCCCGGCTGTTACACACTTCCGTCCCTTTTTTCGAAATCACTCCCACAGATTGCAGGAAAACGAGAGGAAAGATGTTACACATCAATAACTAAACAAACAAACATGCCAAACATGTAAACAAACTCGAGTTTTAGGAAAAACAGCTGTAACACTTACATATAAGGTCCAGTTTACGCTACAACTTCATATTTTTATGACTTTTTCAACAGTACTAGTCAGTCTAAAATCAACTTTATTTACACTGTCATAAAGTTGATGTTTGTTTGAGTGGAATTAACGACCTTACCTATGTTATTTCTACCAATCTCTTTAAAAAAATTAAACATACAGTCAAAATATACATTACGCCATAAAAATAGGTTAAACTTACCAGGCTCTAAGTAAAAAATGCACTCAACAAAATTACACTAATCATGTCAATTAAAATATACTTACAATAAAATATCAGAATTAATTACAAAAGAACAAAAATTTAATACATTTATAAATAAATTATAACAATTTCTATTATCTAAATGCATTATAAAAGAACAAAAATTTAATACATTTATAAATAAATTATAACAATTTCTATTATCTAAATGCTATTACAATAACAATGATTATTTAAATGATAAATTTTAACTTTCATGTTTAAAAAAATAATTATTACAATAGGTGTAAAGGGTAATAACAACTAAGTACTCGTAGTCAAAATAAAAAGCCCTTTTAAAAACATTTTTACAAAAAAAAAACCGACTTCCAAAAAAAAAAACACTACAACGTGAAAAATAACTTTGATTTCGGAAGTCGGTGTCTTCGGTTTTGTATTTTTGCCACCGACTTCCGAAATCAAAGTTATTTTTCACGTTGTAGTGTTTTTTTTTTGGAAGTCGGTTTTATTCTTTGTGAAAAAGTTTTAATTTTCACTTTTTAGTTGTGGTACCTACACAAAACCCCCACACAAATTTTAATACCACTACCTGCTATGTAAATTACAGTGACAGGAACTATTAGAACATCATCCACATATACTAGGTGGGAAAAATACGTATTATTGAAGCTAACTCAAAAACCCCTCATCAGATCTTGACCAAACTTATATGGGACCACTTCTGAACTATGCCCTACCAAAAACAAAAAGAATCATCAAAATCAATTCATAATTGGCGGAGTAATCGCGTAACAAACATACAAAAAAAAAAAAAACAATCGAATTGAGAACCTCCTCCTTTTTGAAGTCGGTTGAAAAGTACTTTGCTGTGCCCGACAGAGTCCACAATGACCATATTTTTGTAAAACCTACCACCTAAGTTCACATGTGGAAGCAATATAATTATGTATTGAGTACCTATTGTCTATTCTTCCGTCGACAAAGCCCATTTCTATTCTATGGTGCCGTATGGTATTGTGCTGTTTAGCCTTTTTAAAATACAATATTTCTGCCTACGTGGCTGTACTGTACACTTTTGGCTTCACCTCTGAGGAATACAGGCGTGATGTTCTGCTATTTCTCTGTTTTTTTTATAACTTGATGAAAAACGAATTATTCCGATCTGTCACCCCGCTTTGTCCCCTTAAGGTGACAGATAGGAAAAAAAAGTTTGATCTGTCCCCCTGTTAGCAATGAGGGGACAGTTCGAACTTTATTCACTCCTTAACGGTTTCATCTGTCCCCCTATCACTGACAGGGGGAAAGATGAAACTTTTTATTCCTGTTTGTCCCCCACAGAATTTAATATATTAATTCTTAAAACTAATGCCACACATACTGCAACATTACATTAAATTAAAGACTAGTGGTTTAGGTTTATAATCATCTGTATTTAAATAAGTTACAAATATTTCTTTTGTTTTTCTATTAATCAGCCACAGTCCCATAAATCACAGTACGTATAGTAGATACAATTACAATCAGTCTTCTGATTTGACTTAATTACAATAAAAAATATACTAATAATAAGAATATTTTGTTTTTTTATTGATTGATAGAATCAGTCACAGTCCGATAAATCACAGTAGGTATTGTACATATTACAATCAGTCTTCTGATTTGACTTCATATTAGGCTATATGAAGTCAAATCAGAAGACTTTACAAATGAAAACTTTTAAATAATAATAAACTTAAAGTTGTAAATAATCTCAAAATATAAATTAACGAAAGTTACAAATGAAAACTTTTAATAGACTAATAATAAACTTAAAGTTGTAAATAATCTCAAAACATAAATAGACGAAAATCACTAGTATAACGAATTTTAAAACTTTTCCAAAGGTCGTAAGAATAATATATGTATAAATAAAATATCTATCGCAACTTCTCCAAAAAATATACTTATTATACCTGGAATACCTACTACGTGATATATGGGACTGTGGCTGATTAATAGAAAAACAAAAGAAATATTTGTAACTTATTTAAATACAGATGATTATAAACCTAAACCACTAGTCTTTAATTTAATGTAATGTTGCAGTATGTGTGGCATTAGTTTTAAGAATTAATATATTAAATTCTGTGGGGGACAAACAGGAATAAAAAGTTTCATCTGTCCCCCTGTCAGTGATAGGGGGACAGATGAAACCGTTAAGGAGTGAATAAAGTTCGAACTGTCCCCTCATTGCTAACAGGGGGACAGATCAAACTTTTTTTTCCTATCTGTCACCTTAAGGGGACAAAGCGGGGTGACAGATCGGAATAATTCTGAAAAACGTCGACTTTTCCTTTTAGTCATGAATATTAAAATCGAGCAATGTTTTACCGTAAAACCGGCCATTATTGCCCATAGCGGATATCTTTGCCCGAACACTAAAACTAACTAAAATCTTGAATTGTAAATTTTATGGCTCCACTGCAGTTTAACCCGCGCGTGCAAAACTTCACAATTTTATAGCGGGTAGATAGATGTCTTCAACGGTCGGTACGGGTTCGGGCAAAGATATCCGCTATGGGCAATGATGGCCGGTTTTACTGTATTATATTTTTCTTTTATTGTATGTTAATGAAGTTTCATCAAGGTTACCTACTTAATTTTTTTAGGGTTCCGTACCTGAACGCTGGCGAACGGAACACTATTAGGTTTTAGGAGGAACAGGGTGTAAAGTTCACTCATCCACCATAGAAAAGGGAGGATCCTCCAACCAGAGGGTGTTGTGTCTGGCGGGCCGATTGCCCAACTGTTGATGTCGGATAGTCTAATCTATGTCGTTCGCGCGGTAAACTCTAATTGCGCGATGCAGGATTTGTGTGACGTCATGTCTTTGATGCGTAGTTCGTATGTGGCGGTGTAACCGCTACATCACTCCCCTCCGGAGACCGGAGGTCGATAGTAGGCTGAGTCTTGTATATTGCGATGCTTCACAGTGCCAGCTAAGGTTCCAGTGAGTCGGAACCGGGTGCAGCACAGTTCACGGTGAGTCGGAACTGTCTGCGGTGATTGCGGCGGTTGTGGTGATTGCGCTGATTGAGATGATTGCGGTGATTCCCCAGTGAGTCGGGGTGATGAGGCTGAGGGTGATGACCGGGAATGCGCGTTCGCTGCATGCTGGTGGTCAGGATACCCGTTGAAGCCGAGGGTGCTGGCTGTCGGTGTGAGTCGCCTCACGAAAGCTTGCGGGAGTGATGATGATGACGTCACGCTGAAGTAGTTGCACGAAGGCTGCGTTGACGTTCATACTCGGGGTCACCACTTTGGAGGCATGAGGAACAGGGTGTAAAGTTCACTCATCCACCATAGAAAAGGGAGGATCCTCCAACCAGACGGATGTTGTGTCTGGCGGGCCGACTGCCCAACTGTTGATGTCGGGTAGTCTTATCTATGTCGTTCGCGCGGTAAACTAATTGCGCGATGCAGGATTTGTGTGACGTCATGTCTTTGATGCGTAGTTCGTATGTGGCGGTGTAACCGCTACAAGGTACTTACTAAGCCTCCGCTGTACGTGTGTCTGTCTGCGGGCTGTATCTCATGAACCGTAATAGGTAGACCGTTGAAATTTTCACAGACTGTGTATTTTTGTTGCCGCTATAACAGCAAATAATAAAAATAAAATAAAGTTCAAAATTAAAGGGGGTCTAACTCCCCATACAAGAACAGTGTTTTTTTTAAAAGTCGCTTACGCACGAACGCTTCTTGGAGTAGGCCGGTAATTTTTTTCTGATACGGACGCCACAAAAGGACATAAATTATACCTAGTGAAATTATTATTGATGTTCTTCAGAACGGTCGGGTGCGTAGTACTCGCTACTGGCGTGCGTGTATGACCCGTAACCTATTCACGAAATACACGATCAATCGGAGTTTGAATCGTTTTGAAACAAATTCTAATCCATTGCTTCATAAGTTCGAAAAAAAATCTGTTTATCAACGTGAATAACGCAACGAATGTTGTTGAACTGTCAAAATGAAACTAATTTGTCGTAATCGTTTACGAAAATGTGTTCCGTAATTAGATAGCAGTACCCTAATTACGTGATACACAATCAATCGGAGTTTGAATCGTTTTGAAACAAATTACTAATCCATTGCTTCATAAGTTCGGAAAAAAATCTGTTTAACAACGTAAATAACACAATGAATTTTGTTGAACTGTCAAAATGAAACTAATTTATTGTAATCGTTTACGAAAATGTGTTGCGTAATTAGATACAAATGAATGAACGTAAATGAAGCAAAAGAAGTATGTAAGGATCGTAGCAGGTGGCGTTCTGTAGTTTATGCCTACCCCCATGGGAAGAAGGCGTGAGTTTATGTATGTATGTATCTTTTTTAGGGCCCTGTAGGTACCTGTATAAGAAAAAAACGGAACGTTTATAAGATGACTTCGTTGTCCGTCCGTCTTTCAGTCTGTCCGAGTCTTGACACACTTGACCCATTGTTTCAGAAACGTATGGAGGTTTAAATTTGAAATTAATATCAAATACGTAGATCTATATTCCCTTGGGGCATTACAAGTATCCAAACCAAATCAAACAAATGAAACAAATTTGACAGCAAGCAAGATCTCACAGCTTATGTAAAGAAGACCGAGAATTGTTCATTTGTAGTTTTATCACATTTTTTTTTTTGCGATTACAAACTTAAATTTATGACCGTGACGTATAAAAAAACATGTTCCTCAACTACAAACTCAATTTAATTTTTGGGATAAATTCATCCCAACTAAGGAACATATTTAAAAAAAAAAAAGAGTAGTATGCTACATTATCACTGAGTAACAAGGCTACAATTTATAAAGATATCACACGGGTGAAGCCGCTGGCGGGAGATAGTTTAAAATACATATAGGTAGTTCAGCTTCAGTTAGCCCGTCTCGTCCCCTACGAGCGGCAGTGCGTAATTCAATGAACAGCGACAAAAAAAAAAAAACAAAAAAAAAAAATGTTGGATCGATTTGTTTTCGCGCACTGCATTTTCTGCAATGCCAGTGCGCGATAAAGTCCGGCCGCGATATTTTTACGTGGGCTTTTATTTAATATTTGTTTGTCTGGAGACAACTTATCTATCATTGACTATTACAAAACAAGATTAAAACATACAATCTGACACATATTTTTATTTATTTATTTCCAAGGTTATGGAATTTTTTCATTGATTACATAAATACCTAACTGATAATTATAACTACTACTGGAAAAATCTTAGTTTCGAAATCAGTTTTTTTATTAAAAAAACAGTAAGAACCTTTAATAGGGCTACACCTTTTAATAAAGAAAAAAAACCGGCTAAATGCGTGTCGGACTCGCGCACGAAGGGTTCCGTACCATTTTCTATAAAAACGGCAAAAAAATCATGTCCGTTGTATGGGAGCCCCCTTGAATATTTTTTTTTTCTCTTTTTATTAAGTATTTGTTGTTATAGCGGCAACAGAAACACATCATCTGTGAAAATTTCAACTGTCTAACTATCACGGTTCATGAGATACAGCCTGGTGACAATCGGACAGCGGAGTCATAGCAATAGGGTCCCGTTTCACCCTTTGGGTACGGAACCCTAAAAAGCGACTTGCTACGACATAATGAAGTCCTATTAAGTAGTTATTAATTGTTTCTGGGAAAATCAGAACTAATTATCAATATCTATGAAGGCTAAAGGCTTATTGGTTTTTCCATCTGGAATTTCTCAGTAGCAGTCCGGAGATCTGTGCCCGATTGATGGCAATAGGCTCGCCCCCTATTACATGGGACTTAAACATAACTGGCGAAATGTGGGTGTACTTTAGGTACACCTCTGCCTGACCCAACGGGGAATACAGGCGTGATGTTATTTTATGTTAAATATAAAGCCAAGTCTTAGCTTAGCATGTTTATGACAATTTACTCGTTTCATTGGTATTAAGACGCAGATATATGCCAGTGACCTTAAGTGGTTAGCTTGCGTATTCTGTACTGAGCTCACGCAACGCGTCGTTCGTCCAGCCAGTAATAGGACTCGCCCATCAAGGAGTGCTGTCCCAAATTAGACGCATTATTAATTTATAAAACATAAAACACGTATACTAAAAGACCAATAATTTAATTATCTTTAAAATTGTGAATATTTCAGAAAAAATCGCTTGATAGATTTAGCGTGATTCTCAGTTTTTTATTCCTGTTAGACAATAACTTTACGAATTATTTACACTATAAACATTCCTATATTAGGTTATTAAGAAAATGCTCTTTTAGTGGCATGAGGAACAGGGTGTAAAGTCCACTCATCCACCATAGAAAAGGGAGGTGTTGTGGCTGGCGGGCAATTGCCCAACTGTTGATGTCGGATAATATTATGTCGTTCGCGCGGTAAACTCTAATTGCGCGATGCAGGATTTGTGTGTAACCGCTACTCTCTTGTTTTATTTTTTTTTCTAAATAATTAACACTAGGTACTCGTTTAGACGTGATCTTCGGTATAAAATCATTAAAAGTCGGTTAACGTCGCCTTAAGTAGTTTTTAATTAGGTCTGAGATAATCACAGCTAAGTTAGATGGTGCACTCCACAAAATCATTTAAATAAAAAGTGACTTACTGAGTGACTTACACATTAAAGTGCAATTTAGGTACACAGCTCTAATTATTCACCTCGAGGTTACCTCTCTCTCCATTGCGTACAGTTCGCGTGAAATAACTTTGTCGCTCTGAAGTTAGATTGCGCATACGCGCTACTGTTTTGTAAGTAAGATTGACTGCTGCGCAGTCATTTGTATAGAGAATACAATCCCGGAATCCCGAATCCCAGGATCCCGGAATCCCGGTCGTTTTCTGACCCCGAAAATCCCGGGACTGTACTTGGCTAATCTCGGGATTTTCGGGTTTGCCACAAACAGGTCTAATTTGCATTCCGTATACCGTTGCGCCTTGATAATGACCTTGCCTAGAATATATTAATTAATAGACCAGTCATTTTACTCTGGAGCTACCTAAAACTGGGAGATAAAAGGCTGGAAAAAGGGGTCTATAATAATAGCATTTATTACATAATGACAAAAACAACCCTTAGATACGCCGTACGATACGTACTACACAGGTAAAGCCCTAATAATATGTTTGTCGTAGAACTTTGATAGAAAGGTCCTTCCATTTTTGTTAAAGAAATTACTAAAGTTTTATTAATTTGACCCCAATTAGAACACATAGTCTAATCCCGGAAGAGCCTCGGGACTCCGGGATTACGCATAAATAATCCCGTTATTCCGGAATTGAAAGACATGCTCGGGATTATATTCTATATTTGTAGCCTACTTCAGAGCTTCAAAGTTATCTGTCGCGAATTTTAACTCTTTTATCTTCTTAGCTGATGTTTTCCGGGTCACTTTTGGGGGGGAAACAAGGAAATTTTCAAAAAATCATTTATTTTCGTTACACGTAAGTGTTTGGGTCCATTAAATTCGGAGCAAATTGGCTATGACAGACGGACAGACCGACACGAGTGATCCTATAAGGGTACGGAACCCTAAATATCAGCATTTAACAATCCCACTGTCACTGCTAAGCAAGCAGTTCACATACCTACATTTAAAAAGCATTAATCACCATCATAAATTCATAACACAAGATAACTTTATCTTGTCTATAGATAGTGCAATCCACTGAGACGCGCCCCACTCCGCTCCGCTCCGTACATAGTACAGCTTACAGTACAGTAATCGCGGAGTGGGTCGTGGATTGCACTATCTTTACAGTCTAAGTCTCAACACATCGTAAAAGATAGCCTATAGGCTGAAATCCAATACTTATCTGATACCAAACGATAATATATTTTGTCGCGTGACTAAAAAAAATGGCCATGAAATAGTAATCAACAAGTATCACCCCCGGCAAATTGCTAGAATTGTAATGAATAATGATCAATGATAAAATGATTAAATTTTCTGTAAACAGGTTTCTACAAACACTTTTACACGTCAATCATATTTTAAAAACTAGACTCATCTAGTTTTTAAAGTCTGCGTTTTCTATCTGAGTACTCTGAAAAGAAAGGCCGAAACAAACTCAGAGGTCGCAGTCTCTTTTAAAGTCTAGACATAATCTTGGTCAGATCATGTGCATACCATGTAGATTGGTGTCTGAAATAGTTAATTAGGCCTGACTTTGCGAAAATCCTTTATAAAATACAATTGATCGGGCTTGACAATTCCCGCCAAGCGCCGAACGCAATGTGACACTGCGTTCGGCGCTTGGCGTGGCAACACGTCGTGTCTTGGTTCGCAACAAATCAATCGTCATCCCGAGGATGCCTCGTTGAGAGGTGAAACACGTGTCGATTTCTTACAGGGTTCTTTATGACTCTTTGAGAACAATTAAGCGGATTAGGTTACTAAATATACGTCGTCCATTGTATCTTATGGTCTTTTGTGGAAATAACCACACAGATTGAGTGGACTGTTCCAATCAGTGCACGCATTTGTCAGTAATCGTGCTGCTCGACTCAAAACTAAACTAACAATCATTTATTTCACTGGTCTAGTTTACATAAACATCACGCCTGTATTCCATGAAAGGGTAGATAGAGACGTGTAGCATAACCAGCCTATAACGATCCCACTGCTGGGACTGCGGCCTCCTCCCTGTGAGAGGGAGTGGGCCGTAATCTACCACGCGGACCTAGTGCAGGTTGGTAGATGTCACATGTCTTTGAATTTTTTGTTAGATGTCACAAGTCTTTGGTTCTAGGACATGCCCGTGTCCTCACGATGTTTTCCTTCACCGTTTTGAGAGCAGTGGTGATGAAATAATTTACACAAAGTAAAGTGCCTGTACGGGTTCGGAATTCGAACCCACGACCTGCAACTCCTAAGTCATTCACCACTGCTCTTCAATCGGTACGTTTAGTACACCTGCATTTCGCTAGTAATGTCTGTGAATCTTTGACAGTCGTTACGGGTCGTCAGAAGCCCAAGTCTTGACAACCAGTCTTACCAAAGGGTACCGTGTTACCCAGTGAGTGGGTTGTGGAGGTCAGATAGGCAGTCGCTCCATGTAAAATACTGGTATTCAGCTGCCTCCGGTTAGACTGGAAGCCGACCCCAAGATATTTGGCAAAAGGTTACGCAGATGATGATCTACGTACGCGATTGGCGCGTTTTCCCTCCAGAAGTAGATTAAAGAAAGTCTCCTCGACTAGGAGACTTCTTTCGTTCAAAAAGATCTGGTTCCTGACCCGAGGGCTTCTGTTCTAATTTGGGTGACGCCTGTGTATTCAAAGAGCACATGCGCAACGGTTTCCTCAGCGTCCATGCACAACCTGCACAGAGGACTGTCCGTTATGCCTATTGTGTGGAAATGTTTGTTTTGTCCTCATACCCCTAAAAAAGTAGACGAAGGTTAGACTGGAAGCCGACCACAACATAGTTTGGGAAAAGGGTAGGTAGATAATGATGTTGTTTAAGCCATTTTTGGCTAACCTACTGACATAAAACCGGCCACGAATTGCTGCTACCGAAGAATTTAACCTCTGTGGTCTACTGGTAAGATCTCCTCTCTTAGACCCAGAAATCCCAGGCGCGATTCCGGGCAAAAATTTCTGCTTAGTTTGTTCGCTGTTAGGACTTGTTCTAAATCCATGTGCCTAGCTACCACCATCTTATCTAAGTCTGTCGCCATAACAACAATGTTAACAGCATTATTGTGTTTCGGCAGTTAGAGGTAAGATAGCCAACTCCTCTGTGGTTGAGGATTCCAGGTAAAGCTCGCTTCCACCTTCGGCCTGATCATCACTTACCATCAGGTGAAATGAAAGCCAAGAGCTAATCAACAACCAAACTTACAATAACGCTTTGCCCGCGAAAAGTTACCTCAACAATAATCTCAATGTTATTACTATTAGAGCAATAATTCATTATTAATTACTGCGATTAATAGTAATTACAGCGATACGTCATAATTATTATCACCTTTTGAAGAGTAAACAGGTTCATTCTTCGGAGTTGCAAAAGTCTAGATATTATAAGGTTATCTTTCATACGTCTCTATAGTTTGACCGGTAACGCTCTGTACCGCGCCTTAGAATGCGCGGCGAGCCGGGGTGCAGCGTTGACCAATGAGCGGCGGGTAGGACGCCGCGCTCCTACACTGCCGCCCCGTCTCGCCGCGCACACTTAGAGCAGAACAGCGCAGCGGTGCCGGTCAAACTATAGTACAACTAGAGGGTGACCATTATAGTTTAAATTTTCGACTCATCATTATATTCTTCTCATACCCTTATCGCGATTTATTTATGGTCGGCGCAACATGTCTTTGTCTTCCATACTTCTCTATCAGTCATCTCGGTAGTCACCCCCTTTCTAGCCATATCATCTTTCACACAGTCCATCCACCATTTTATATCGAAAAAATAATTATTGTGGCATAACGAAAACTACGTGCCATTCTTCCACAACGTTTTTATGGCCAAAGACACATTCGTCAAATGAATAACTACTACTTTAAAATAATCAGTGGTTAGGTGATGTCTAAATTAATTTTAATTGTAAATTATTGCTCCAATCACTGTTGCAGACTATCAATTACAATTTGAGGTAATTCATGGTATTTAAAACAGTTTTAATTGGTGTTAATTTTCTTGTTATTTTCGTGTCAAAATGGAAACAAGTTGCAATTATCATTTCTTGAAATGTCAGCGTGGAATTGTTTCAATGAAAAGCAAAGGCCACCTCTCATTATCTCCCTAGCCTTTTCTCAACTAATAATCCTCCAGACCGTATTTCGGCCATGGTGGCCAATTGCAACGGAGACTAGCCTTCGGCGCGGTAAATATTATAGTGCACAAGTGTGTGCGCAGACACTGGTACACTCTTTTCCCACACTCTCTTCCCTCGCACGCACGCACGAAAGCATCCAAACTCCGGGCTGTTACTAAGAAATTCCTCTTGGGAAAACCTAATAATACTTTGCCCGACCTGGGAATCGAACTCAGGAGCTCACGCGGAGTAATGCTCGCGAAGGAGGAGGCGGAATGCGGGAGAGGCAAAATTCGCTCCCTCACGCCCCTAGCGGCCGCAGGAGGAGACGCCCTGGGCGTCGGGAATCGCCGATTCCCGGCCACCGCAGGTGCGGGCTTGCGGACGGTGAGCAATGGGTAGCTCGCCGTCGGGTAAGGACCAGGCCCGGGTTGACGGCGCGTTGTGTTCCACGCGCGCCTCAAAGAGATGTCAGCGAGTGAGGACAGGTCTGATGGGACCATTGCCTGCCGGGGATGCGGGAAAGTCCGAAAGGGTTACCGTGACCCCTGGCAACGTAAAGGCAACAGAAGGAACACGGGTGGGTTTTAGTCAGTAAGAGTTTGACACGCCTTCCCGCTCCACCCAGAGCGGGAGGTCATTATGAAGATATCCCACCCAAAAAAAAGGAGCCCACGCTCAGCATTCGTCGCGCTTGTGACCATGAGACCACCCGGGCAGTCCATCCGATCCGACAATTTCCCAACTATCAGATACGACTCAATCTGCCTAGCCTTTTCCCAACTATATTGGGGTCGGCTTCCAGTCTAACCGGATGCAGCTAAATACCAGTATTTTACATGGAGCGACTGCCTATCTGACCTCCACAACCCAGTAACTGGGTAATACGATACCCCTTGGTAAGACTGGTTGTCAGACTTTCGGGCTTCTGACGACCCGTAACGACTGTCAAAGATCCACGAATGACAACCGGGACCAACGCCTTAACGTGCTTTCCGAGGCACGGAGGAGTCTCGGTATGTAAAGATGGGCACCCATCCACAGACCAACCCGTAACGACTGTCAAAGATCAACGAATGACAGCCGGGACCAACGGCTTGACATGCTTTCCGAGGCACGGCCGCGGCGGGATCTCGATATGTAATAATGGATGGTCACCCATCCACGGATCGACCGCGGCAAGCGTAGCTTAACCTTCGATCGTTATTATTTTGCCACGAGCGCCTCCCGAACCCTTCAAAGAGCATTGGCCGACTTAATACCTTATGCAGGATTTACGTTATCCAATAAAAATACAATCGTACGGCTTGTCGCAAATCTATTAATGCAAGGTTATTGTCAGATAAATGATAATATAGGCGGTTTATGGTAGATAAGATAATGAATGTCAGACAGATGAAGTGTAGGCTTTACTGTATCTAAATTTATTACACTCTAGCGAACAGCTCCAGCTTTGCACGGGTGCAATTTACGTGTGAAGACGGTATTTTCTGCACGATCACGAGGTCACAACACGTTGCTCGAGTAGAGATGATGCCCAGGGGTGAAAAAAAAAGAAATTCTATTTAGTCCGTCAGACAGATAAACAAAAAATATTAGACTCGTGTTTTTTTGCTTTATCTTTATTACTTACTCGTTTTTTTTTTTTTGGGGAGTGGGGTCACTACGTCACTAGTATAAAATCTACATACTCGTGACGTCATGGCACATTTTAACTCAATGTATAGCCGTAATCTTTTGATGACGTAAAAAAATAAAAAATACGTGTAGGTACATTATTTTTTCATAATTTAATGACGGGAAAAAAAAATATTCGTCCCTATTCAAACTAGTATTTCATTAGTATTATTAAGTACTTCTTTTTGTATACAGGGTGTGAAAAGACACATCACAAAGCCGTCAACTACGCGTACTGTTCATCAAACTAAGTAGCTTTGCGCTAAAATTATTGCTGGGAACTGACTTTTATTTTTACGTATTAAAAAAAATCTATTTTTTATTGCGCGAAATGTAACGCGAACCCAGGCAAACGGCGGCGGCTTGTTTATGTGTGAGTTAAGCCCCGCCCCTTCGCTATACGCGGCACGCGTCGTATCGTAGATACTTGTCGAGTAATCGCGGGTATGAACAAAATAAATTAAATGTTTCCGAGATTGTACCTACAACTAAGTAGGTATCTACTGAAATGCACGATTTTCTTAAATTTAAACTCATAAAAACACTAGTTTTTAGATAGCCTGTGTAGGTACTTACCTACTGTCCATCGCTGTCTTCATCTAACATCGGTGGCCTCTCGACACTCACGAGCTGTGGTTCAAACTGCCGACCCCCCTCGCGAAGACAGACGCGCGCCCTAGTCAGCGTATTTTCATGAACCCGCTCCAGGATCCCTTCTCGCTCTGACCGCTGCTTGAGTTCATCAAAAACATCAATGATTTTCTGACGCATCTCCGCAGCGGTCTCGCAGGGACGGTCAAACACCCTATCCTTGACATAGCCCCACAAAAAGAAATCCAAAGGGGTTAAATCTGGTGATCGTGCAGGCCATGCGTGGGGCCCATACCGCCCAATCCAATGGTCGCCGAACAGCTGCGTCAGCTGCTCGCGAACCGGTCTCACGATATGTGGCGGCGCGCCGTCGTGCTGGTACCACACAACTCGCCGCTGGACCATTGGCATGTCTTCCAACGTGTCGGTCAGGTAACCATTAATGAGGTCGAGGTAAGTAGGTCCGGTCATTCTGGGAGGATCTGGTTTCCCACAATGCCTGCCCACCATGTTTCCACCGTGTCTGGAACCCCGTTTCCTGGGTTTGATTGGGGTTCACAGAGCACCAATAGTGTGAATTTCGGCGGTTCCACATGCCATTATTTGTGAAGGTACTTTCGTCCGTGAAAATAATGTTGTTCACAAATCCTCGAGCCTGCCTTAGCAGCCACCTGCAGTATTCCATACGGCGTGTTGTGTCGCCCGGCACGAGCGCTTGTATGCGATGAATTTTGTAAGGCCGTTGCCTATCTCGTTTTAATACTTTGTGCACAGTGGAATGAGACCACGTACCTACCGCGATGGCCATGTCGTCTCCGCAATACTTTAGCCGCTGTACGCACCCTCAAACGTGGGTTTTCCCGCATCACGGATAGGATGGCGATTTCTGCCGCTGGTTTAATTTGCCTGCCGCCTCCCTGTGAAACTGGCACGATCGGCTGGTTGTCCAACAACCGTTACACTGCCCGAGTGAAAATACGCGAATCAGAGGGCTGAAACGCGGTGGGATATTCAGTACCGTAAAGTCGTTAGACTGCGGCAGCATTTCCACGGGCCATACCGTAGCAGTACACCATGTTAACATACTCGCGCGCAGAATAATCATGAAACGGCATCTTAGCAACTAAAACACAACACAACACAAAACCACTAACAAAAAAAATCGGGTAAGTAGGAGAAGCGGCGGCTTTCTTTGATCTATGCGAAGCGCGCGCGTACGGCGCGTTAGGTATTCTAAATCATTGTGTTATTAGGACCTAAGGAGGACTGTCTTAGGGTTACCTAATTATTTCAATTCTGTGTAACACAGATAGGTAGGTACCTACCTACCTAAATTACGAAAACAAACTACAAGAAGTCTCCCAGACTCGAGCTTCGTGCAGACTAGCGCGACGCGACACCGGCTATTGTTATACCGTGAAGTTTTCTTGGAAATTGTATTGTTCGAGTCACTATGGCGTCGCGCTGGTCTGCACGAGCCTTTAATTGCAGTTACCTAGGTACCTAATTATTGCCGGGCATAAACGTTTATCTACAATGAAAAAATACCGCTGCCGAGCTTGCAAGCTTCGAGACAAAGGCCGAGTTTAAATGTCTATTATTTAATAAGCCTCGAGCTTTGAGACTGCCTCGTTGGCCTAGTGGTCGCAAGCGCTACTGCTGAACATGAGGTCCTGGATTCGATTCCGGGGTCGGGCAAAATGTTATTGGATTTTTCTATCTGAAATTTCTCAGTAGCAGCCCGGAGTCTGGATTTGTGCCCAGTTGATGGCGATAGGCTCGCCCCCTATTACATGGGACTTAAACATAACTGGCGAAGTGTGGGTGTACCTGTTACAGATACACCTCTGCCCAACCCTTCGGGGAAACAAGGCGTGATGTTATGTTATGTTATGTTATTTAATAAGTAAGGGATATTATCCTGGTATCTTTTTTTGTATTATGTAAGTAGTAATTAAATAGCTTAAACCAAAAGGTGGTTTTGATAGCTAGGTAGGTGTGCAGTAATAATAAAATAAATTCTTCATTATTTGCCAGTGCCTTGAATGTAGTTAGCAACTAGTAGTTCGACATTAGGTACAGACAACGGACTGCAACTCATAATCAACGACTTTGAAATAAAAAACTGCAAAAACTCAAAAACAACCGATCAGCTGTTACAAACACGGGTCGTCGTACGTTCACGCCGCGCGCCGGGCTAGCTTACCATGTGACACTGTATCGTGCGCTTGTTGACGTAGAGGCAATCGTGACATGATAGTGTGCGCTTGATATTCATTGCGTTTTTGTAACTTCAAATGCGTAATTTGTTAAGAAAAATTGAAAATTCAGGTAATGTTTTTTTGGAGAAAAGTTTAGTAATAACACTTGGAATTCATTTTAGTAAAAAAAAAAATTAAAAAAATGTGACTTTGACCTTCAATATCTACAGAACCAATGGATTCCCAGGTATGGTCGAGTGGAAAAAAATGATCCAAATAATGTGGAGAATATGTGGCTTTCGGCTTCGGAAAGGGTCTTTTTACACCCGATATATATTTACATAATATCCTATCTGGCCCTAATAGCCTATCTGGAATAATGTGCTTTTTAAATGGTGAAAGAATTTTTCGAATAGGAGCTGTGGTTCTGGAGATTACCCTGCACATATCATACAAACTCAAAATATTCGCTCTCTCTTTATACATTTTCAATGTTCAGTCACGAATATAAATAATTACCTTACAATAACTTAAAATTCAAAAGCGTTTCAAAATCAGTAGTCATTTATTCAAATTAGACCGAAAATCAGCACTTTTTGAACGTCAAAATTACGACAGTTCCCCAAAACGCCCGCCCTTCACCACTTCCTAGTGCTTTAGCTGGGAAGAAGAAGTGGCGCAACAAACTGTCCAGCAGCACAGTTATTGTGTAGTTCACAATTTCTAAAAGCGATCACACACAGACAAGAAAATCGACTTTGTTTTATTCTAGACCCGCTCCTGCGCACGGATGTAAGCCGACATGTCAAAACAGCGAGATTCCTGTGTTATATCTAAGTTCAATATTATTGTATTATGAACATACAACTTCCGGAATAAATGCTCTAAATAATGGTGAGAACCGAATCAATATCCATTGTGTAGTTTAGAAGATATAAACGATCACACGACAGACACGTCAAACAACTTTCTTTTTTGCGAGGAAGAAGTGCTATAGCGCGCGAATTAAAATCAAAAGACATTTATTCAAACTAGGCTCAGAATCAGCACTTTTTTGAAAGTAAAAAATACATAGGACAGTCCCCTAAAACGCCCGCCCTTCACCACTTCCCAGTGCTTTAGCTGAGAAGAAGTGGCGCAACAAACTCCAGCAGCACAGCTGTCTGTTGAGATCTGAATTTACAGTTGAATCTATAGAGATATGAGGAGTTTCTTATCCTCTGAAAGGGGAGGATCTTACGACCAGGCTGGTGTTTTGTCTGGTAGGCTACCGCCCGAGGCGACGGCTTCTGTGTATATGTCACCGTGAGATTGTGAGAACTGTTAGTTTATAATCTATCGGTATTATTTCCCTTAGAATGTAAACTGTTGAAAAATTGTGAAATGGTTCCGTAGTTCGGATGAATTTATCTCAAATACAAACTTAACATTGTACTTGAAAAACATGTTCTCCCATACATTCCAACTGCAAGTGTAAGTTTGTAGGCACAATATTGAGAGATTTACGATGTTATTTTAAAACCATAGACTTCTTATAGGTTTTCCTGTAATCTATGAGTAAATAAACATTCTCGAGTATTTTTTTCAAAATTTTAGGCTCAGTAGTTTCGGAGATAAAGGGGAATGGTCGATTTATATCTGTTTTCTTAAATATCTTTAAATGTATTTATTTCTAAATAATCAAAGAAAATAGATCATCGCCCCTTTCATTATTTTGATATGTCGCATGGTACAATTAGCAAACATTTTTTTTTCTTCGTATTTGCCCCCCAAAAGTGACCCCCATATTCAAAATTAATTTATTTAATAGTGAACGCATATAAACATACAAGAAGAAAGGAACAGAAAAATACGTACAAAGGGATGCTTATTTGTAAAGAAATCTCTTCCAGCATACCTGCGATATGAAAGTAGTAAAAGAGATGTAGACAACGTGTGTAAGAAACAGAAAAAACAGATATGTGTACTAAATTTCAACTAAATCAGTCCATTCGATTCGGAGAAAATTGGCTGTGACAGACAGACACACGAGTGATCCTATAAGGGTTCCGTTTTTCCCTTTTGAGGTACGGAACCCAAAAAAAAGTCAATAATTTACAACAATATCATTTGTATAAGTTTACATTCAATATGGCGTATTTCATTAGCTGGCAATATGCCTAAACTCGCAAGATTTACTGTCGAAAGTTATTTAATTATCGTTTTCAACAACTTTATATTTAAACTTGTCTATATTAATCATCTTTTGTGATTAATTAAGTCCAAATTCTTGGTCAAAATTAAAAATAACTTAAAATAGTATTGTGTGCCTCACGGCTGCGCCAAATAGGGCCAGTTTAGCATAAATGCCAGACAACTAGTGTCTGACGCTGGTTTTCAACTGGACCTCCGCCACCTTCAACAAAAATACTGGCTTAATATTTTGAAATTGAAAATATCTTCTCTTCCTATTACAGAAACTTCAAATGTGTGGCACGGAGGAGGAGATGAGGGACGTTGCCGGCAGGATCTGTCGGAACTACCTCCATGGGGCCTGGAAGACCGTCGACCCGAAGGAGCTGGACTTCAAGAGGATCAGGTATGCTTTCTTTATGCCATAGTTTTTCGTCATTCGTATCCGAATCTGCTACAGTATAATTATCTCATGAAGTGCCACAGGTAGAATTTCAGCCAGTCAGGGGCGCTCCGCAATTGTAAGGAGCAACAAAGACGTTCCGAAGCAAATACAAATATTGGGCTCTTTAGCGGAGCCTTCTGCAAATCAGCATGTAATGACGTGCTCTGCCAACCTTACGGGCCAATGGAGCATCAGCTGGAAAGTGGTTACCTCAACTGTCTATAACAGTTGCAACACAAAGGAATTTGTCGATGTTAGAGACAAAGTTGAAATGTCAAATTCATATTATATCTGTTATCCGTGGAAGAAAATTGACATCTGACAGTTTTGTATTATATGGTGAAACTCAATTTTTTAAAATTTATTCTATGGGGAAGGCTTATACTAGGCTTATACAAAGTTTGGTTATTTGGAGGCATGAGGAACAGGGTGTAAAGTTCACTCATCCACCATAGAAAAGGGAGGATACTGCAACCAGACGGGTGTTGTGTCTGGCGGGCGACTGCCCAACTGTTGATGTCGGATAATTATGTCGTTCGCGCGGTAAACTAATTGTGCGATGCAGGATTTGTGTGACGTCATGTCTTTGATGCGTAGTTCGTATGTACCGCCACATACGAACTACGCATCAAAGACATGACGTCAACCGCTACAGTCAAATTTACCCTTAACAAAGGAGATTGCCCGATTTGTAAGGAAAGTTGGGTCCCACTGGAAAATTGTTGTGCCCTGAAGATTTTTATTTTAAATAATAGTAAAAACATAGTATTTTCATAATCAGAAACCATTTTTCATTTATTTACCCTGGTTCAAGAGATATAATTGTTTTTCTGTTGTAGCACTAAGAGTCAAATATCTCACAAAGAACAGCACTATTAAGAGTCAAATATCTCACAAAACGTAATGCACTCCAGGAACTTAATAGCTCAACTCGGTAGTAGCAGAAAAAGCACGTATCGTAAATAATAACTAAGAAAAAGATTACGGAATTCAAAACTCAAAGTATCTAAACAAAGCAATGACGCACGTAACGAACCACAGAACATACGTAAGTATCTCTATGTAGTCTGTGCACAGAACGAAGTCTGCGAGTTCTGTGACATGCACAAGTAAATGTTGCCAGTTTTTTTTAAAAATAATTTATTAATAAATCGTTATAGATCAATCGATAAAAACTACTTTTCTACTAAGGAGTTATCTAAATAAACATGGCTATTATTTTTGTGTCTATTACTTTTCTGAACATTTATTATTTATCAATGAGTATTATGAGTTTAAGCAACCTATTATTGTCATTGTTCCATCGGTTTTACTCGCATCGACTATGAGCATTGTTTATTTATCCAATAGTGTTCGTCATCAAGAATACAAGAATACTTTACATAAACTCATATTTGGCGTACACGTATTGTTGTTCATTTCAGATATACATGGTACAATAATACGTATAAAAGGGCAGGGATAACATCATTCTATCTCATCGTCCTAAAACAAAATACTAACACAGTAACGTTGAAGTTGTCAAATGTTGAGATCTAATTGAGATGTAAACTGCCCATAGGTTATATATAATTAAATAAAAAATAATAGTTTTTTTTTATTATTTAATATCGTTTTAATTAATATCGATTACTCAATTGATTATAAGATAGTTTTAGTTATTAAATTCTTTGATACCTGGCAACTTTTTTTTGTATGCCAATCAAACCACAGACTACATTGAATCAAACGGATGTCGACGTAATGTTTAACTATTAATTAACTTTATCTTTATTCCCAGGATGAAATAAATTGTATAAAAAATACCCTGTACACAAAAAAAAATAGTTATATTTTTTGGTTATTATTAAAATCAGGCACTCGATACCACAAAAGGGACCTGCTCCGTGGCAATCTCCTTTAAATATATCTTAGGTTTAGTACAGTAAAATTTTTAACAAAAAAAAATAACACGAGAAATTAAGAAAAATTGTCAAAACGAGAAACAATGTAATGATAAAAATGTGACTAGAGTGCCCAGAATAGTATGTCTGTCTCTTCTCTCGAACTATCTGAAAATATCTCCGTGCCGTGGTAATTTAGAAGCACGAAGAACAGGGTGTAAAGTTCACTTATCCTCTACAGGAAAGAGAGGATCCTGCGACCAGACTGGTGTTGTGTCTAACTGCCCAATGGTTGAAGTCGGGAGCTTGTATATATGTCGATCGCACGGTAAACTCTAATTGCGCGATGCAGGATTTGTGTGACGTCAGGTCTTTTGATGCGTAGTTTGCATGTTGATGCCGCCACAGTAACAATATTGTGCAGTCATCAAGGTGGTAGCAACACTGAGTATCCAGGGTATAATTATAATTTAGGTACCGTGTTTATAGACTCTCACATCAGTTATTTGTTTTATGTAGAAGGCCACTGTTTGATCGAGTATCGATTTGCTTACGAGGTCAAGTCTTGATGGGCAAGTTACACGCGATCTCTTTCAAACTCAAAATATTTACTTCAATTAAACCAATTACAGGCACTTTAGAATTGTCAAGGGGTCGGTCAGTCAGAAAGATGAAGCTAGTTGTCTATTTCTAAGCGTAGTAGGTTCCGTAACGACTATCATAGA
This sequence comes from Xanthia togata, assembly GCA_963853775.1. Lineage (NCBI taxonomy): Eukaryota > Metazoa > Arthropoda > Insecta > Lepidoptera > Noctuidae > Xanthia > Xanthia togata. The sequence goes on along the minus strand of OY970817.1, from coordinate 1,792,210 downwards.
TCCACGACAGGCAGGACCAACGTGCTTTCCGAAGCATGAAGGAGTCTCGATATGTAAAACTTAACTTTCGACCAACCCGTGCGATAATCAGTATCATCCTTCCTTCCATCCCTTTATCCCTTGTAGTCGGCGAACATGTCTTCTTCCATACATCTCACTATGGCTTCAAAGACTCTTGGACGTAGCCCCGGATCTAGACATTTTTTGAGCCGGGGCAAAACTGCCATCTACCGCCCCCCGAAAATTTGGCCAGCAGCATACAAATTCAAATTTTATTGATCGATAATGCGCCAGGCCAACAGGGGCGCCAAAAAAGTTGTAAAAAAGAAAGAAATAGAAAGATTATATATGATTATATATGCTGCGCGTCTCATTTATTGCAAAGTTGCGATGTGCGGTGCACTTGTCTGCCATGCTTGAATTTGTCGCCCCCTGACGTTGGCGCCCCCTATATTCGGGGCTGCTTGGACGTGTAGCGGTTACACCGCCACATACAAACTACGCATCAAAGACATGACGTCACACAAATCCTGCATCGCGCAATTAGAGTTTACCGCGCGAACGACATAGATAAGACTATCCGAAATCAACAGTCGGGCAGTCGGCCCGCCAGACACAACACCCGTCTGGTTGGAGGATCCTCCCTTTTCTATGGTGGATGAGTGAACTTTACACCCTGTTCCTCATGCTCCTAAAGACGCTTTTAACGTGCACGTCTTTCTACATCGTTCTCTCATGTATTATCAACTTGAATGATGTAACCATTATTTTGTAACAATGATTTGATTTAAAAGACTGTGGAGTTTCTAGTCCGTTCGTTCCCCATACATTTTTGAACGGGCAACTAGCTTTAATTTTCTGACTAACTTAGCTACTTATAGACAACTGGCGCTAGCTCTCGATTCAGTTGAAATATCGGGATAAAAAGTATCCTATGTCCTAAACCAGGTCGTAGTCTACCCATGTACCAAATTTCATCCAAATCCGTACAGCTTTTTTAGCGCGAAAGCTTAACAAATAAGCTCACTTGCGCATTTATAATATTCGTTAGGATTAAAGAGAGTAGAGAGAGATTAGAGAGAGGAAAATTTGAAATAATTACTTTGACGGATGCTCTAATCTGCCAGTGTAGGTGGGTTTGCCATCAGGAAGTCCACAGTAACAGTCTGGAGCCTGGATTTATGCCCAGTTAATTTAATGGCATGGAACTTTAAACATAACCGCCTCTGTGGTATAGTGGTAAGGCCATCTGGCTCAGACAATGAGGTCCCAGGTTTGATTCCCAGCGGGGCAATATTTTCTGCTCGGTTTGTCTGATCTGAAGATTAATCATCTTCCTTTTTGTTAACAGCTTCATTAAATGATATTTTTCTGTAAATTGGTTTAATTAAAAACACTGTTACACCTCAAAAATAAATTAGGTTTAAAACTAGCTGAGTAATCTTGGTCAGGCATTGATTTATCAGTCAGTCAATCAAGATATTTTCCATTCACCTTATTCCAATGGTTTTAACAGCCTCTGTGGTCTAGTGCTGAGACTACCTGTCGCAAACCCAGAGGTCAGGGTTCGATTCCCAGTGTAGGTAAAACTTTCTGCTTGGTTTGGTCGGTGATAGGGCTTGTCCTAAGTCCGCCTGGCTAGCTACCACCATCTTATCTAAGTCTGTCGCCATAACAACAGTGTTAACAGCATTGTTGTGTTTCGGCAGTTAGAGGTAAGATAGCCAGTTCCTCTGTGGTTGAGGATTCCGGGTGAAGCTCGCTTCATCTTCGGCTTTATCATCACTTACCAACAGGTGAGATGAAGGCCAGGAGATTCCCCGATGTGGTTAAAGAAACATGGGGGGCAGTCTTTGGGGACTGCCGATAGAAGTGAAAACAGCGTGCGGTGACGATGACGCGAGTTTCACGCTTTTTGTTCACCCAAAAAGTACACCAGTTTACATTATATCACCCAAAAACTGTTCAACGCGCCTAAAGAAGTTTTCACTTCAAAATTAACGGGGTATATGTTGTTGTTCTCTACACCTCTGCTTATCCCTTCGGGAGATACAGGCGTGATGTTATGTTCAAGTTTACATATTAAACACAAAATATTGACCTCTTTACAAATCGTTTTAATCGATTATAACCAGTTAAAACCTTGTACTTTCCGGTTCTCATTTATTGTTAATGATAAGGGAGTGTGTGTGAATGTTGATAAGGTAATTATCACAATAATTAGTAGGAAGCGTATAGAGTGCGTATAGAACTATAGAGTGAGGTGGACAGACGAACTAATAAAGGTCGCAGGAAGCTGCTGGATGCAGGTCGCTTCCAATCGGCCAATTTGGAAATCATTGGGGGAGGCCTATGTTCAGCAGTGGACGTCCCATGGCTGAAATGATGATGATGATGTATATAGTGCCGCTATTAGCGGCATAATAGTGGCGCTGCCTCGGCCCGGCTAAAGTGCCGTAAGCATTGCATTGTCATTGTCCCTTGTTATTTTGTTTGACTTTTGAGGTTAGTTCGCATCCCTTTGTATTGATTGATCGTTATGTTTTAGATAATTATATGAAAAGTCACTACAATGACTGAATTTACGAAAAATTAAGTAGCAAATGAAAATGGCTGAAAGGTGTGAACTGTGTCCACACAACGCACGGGCCGAGCAAGCGAAGCGAGCGGTGCCGCGGAAGCGGCCGGCGAATGCCAGGGTCCGTTTAGACACTAGAGAATGTAATATTTTGGGAATATGGTGTTTTACAGAGAACTAACTTCAACAATCAAACAAAATAACAAGTGACAGTGACTCATTGACAGTACAATACAATACAATATATCCAATAGGGATAGAGTACCGCTAGCGGCACTCTAAACACTGCCTAATTAGTAATTACATTACTCGTATTAGATATGTTATGTGTAAGAAATACGTGTGAATATTGTCATTAAAAAATAATGTACTCAGCACTTGATAAATAAATCAGCCTGTAATGTTCCTACTTCTGGGATTCAGGCCTCCTCTCTGAGAGGGAACGTAGTAAAGTAACATACATTTTGACAGTAATAAACCTGTAGTTAGGGCGATCCTATTGCCACTAACTGAGCATAGATCCAGACTGCAAGCTGGCAATTTGAATTCCCTGGCTCATCGGCGTAATGTCGCTTACCTGTCGGTCTTCCACAGACTGTACTTCGGAGAGTGTGCGCAGGACCTCCACGACCTGATCCCACCATCTCCCTTCCACTACCGGTCTACTAGACGTACACTGCGTGGTACCATCTGCGCTTGGTCGGTATACTAACTAGTCGTGCTCATCGCTTCTCCTCCACATTTATTAAGCGCACGGGCAAAGTGTGGAACTCTGCCAGCGTCTGTGTTCCTTTCCACGTATAACCCGTTAGCGTTTAAAGTAAAAGTGAACAGGCATCTTCTGGGCACGTTCGTTCCATCATATACCTTATCCATCGCTTTCCATCAGGCGAGATCGAACTCAAGAGCAAGACCATATCTAAATTAAAAAAGTAAAATATAAAAAAGCTAATGTATTTTTTAATAAGCTTTTCCATCAGGTATTTTTTTTTTTTACCACTACGGCAAAGCTCTTGGTCTTCATCTCACCTGATGATAAGTGATGATCACACCGAAGGTGGAATCGAGCATCACCTCCTCAATCACAGAGGAACTAGCTATCTTACCTCTAACTGCCGAAACACAAGAATGCTGTTAACATTGTTGTTATGGCGACAGACTTAGATAAGATGGTGGTAGCTAGCCAGACGGATCAAACTCGGAATCCGACGAGCAATTCACCTTAATAAGGATTAGAGAATAAACTTATTATTTTGATTGGTTCTAGTGTTTAAACAGACTCAGAGACCCAGGTTGCTTGAAGGAAGGAAAACCTCTTCAGGTGGAGATTCATAGTCGACTCCGCCTTGGAATGTAAATGTGACTGTTCAACAAACGATGGTATTAGTATCGTGTCCTGGGTGTCTCCACAACGATGGGAATAATAGAAACTGTCTGCTTGTTAGAAATAGAATCTGTTGGACATTACTGATGGTGCCAAACTCATAAACCGAATTCTGGGCTATAGTTTGACCGGCACCGCTGTACCATGTATTAGGTGTGTGCGCGGTGAGACGGGGGGGGGCAGTGCAGGGCGCTCATTCGTCAACACTGCCCCCCGCCTCGCCGCGTATTCCTACTGCCCGGTACACCGGTCTCGGTCAACTAGAACTCCATTAAAATTTCCATTGGCGCGCTACGAAGAGGTGTCTTTGTAGCTCAAATAAGTCTATGATTGCGTGGACTTAAAGCGCCCGCCCCGTTTTGTACAAAAAACAAGCCATATTTCAACTTGGGCATTGCCATTTTTTTTTTAACCCATTCTTGACCACTGTACCAATTTGGGAACACTTAATAAATGAGGGTAGAAAAAAAAAGTTTTGACAATAGCTAATATTTTGTTACTTTGTTGTGAAGTTCAGGGTGTGTTCTTTAGATAATAACATCGAATTATACTAATATGTTCAAAAATCTTTATTTTTGGATTCTCTGAATTTCGCTCTCTGGAGGACAGTACAGGTAGGCGTACGTTTGTTATTATTATTTATTACAGGTGATGAATATCGTGAATATTGTTTATATTTTCATAAAATAAGTAACTAACCTAACATCAAAAGTTATTTTATTGCAGTTATTTCACATGTATATAAAAATATAGTGACATAAATATTGGTGTGCCAATTTGGGAACAACGGCTACAAGTGTACTAAAAATAACCATTTTATTTACACAATCAATATGAATTGCAAGCAGTATTTTAGAGGCACTAATGACTTTAGGGGCTTAGACGAAGCTATCAGCATAATAGCAGAGAATAGTGATGAGAATTGGAGTATGATTTAGCCATCATTCCACCAGAGCCAAGTGTCATGACTGACGAAGAAGAAGATCATAATGATGTGTCACTTAGTCACACCCTACTAAACGATGTCTCAGGTAATATCGAGATATTTGTTCGCCCACGAGGGTACTCTTTCGGAATCCGAGGATAGCAGTGATGATGATAACCTTTGGCTTCTAATAGGTCACGACCTTTCTTTAGATCGGACCTACCAGAGCAGCCACCTGTATCTGCGCACCAACAGTCATCCAGTCTCCCACTTTAGTGAAAGTGTTCACCAAATGACTCGACAATCTTCAAAGAAACTGATGATATGTTAGGTCTCGAAAATAGCGTCAAGCAGGAACTAAAAGATTTGACAACCATTTCAATATTTGAGAAGCTTTATGAAGAAGAAGTTTTTACAATGATTGCTCAGTTTAGTAACTTGTATGCTACCCAAAATAATCGGCACAACTTCAGTGTCACTGCTACGGAGCTGAACACTTTTTTGAGGATACTCATACTGTCGAGCTATCACAAACTACCTCAGGAATAATATGTATTGTTCTTTAGATGAGGATATTGGCATTGCAGTTGTGTCAAAATCTATGTCCAGACAGAGATTGTGCAAAAAATTGTAGTGGATCTTATTTACTTATATGGTTGATATGGCCTTGTCAAATGCATGGCGATTGCACGTAATCGCTAAAGAAGAATCAATGGACCAATTAGTATTCCGCCGAAGTGTCCCCAGACACTACCTCAAACTGTCACCCCAAAGATGTTCTGCTCACCCTTCATCATCCAATATTGTTATTTTACAGTTGGATCACGGCCCTAAAAAGCATCCAAAACGAGTGTGATGTGTTGTGTGTCATATCAGAGGTCGTTGGAGATGTAAGAAGTGCAAGAAAACCCTGTATATGAAAAATTGTGGTTCGCAAATTTTCACCCATATGAGGCCATTGTGCCAATTTGGGTACACCCCTGTAAAATCTTGAAAACAAAAAAAAAATTTTTTTCGTTCTTTTTATTTACTCTTGTAGTTAGTAAATTTCAATTAATAAAATAATTTTGAAAATACGCTCAGTGGTTTTGATTTGGCCACTAATGGGTTAACGGAAATTTTAATCGTTTCGTATCAAACCGGCGACATCGCTGTAATGCGTTGTTACCATCGATATCCAAGGCCAGGCTAAGGTTATGTATTCAAAGAAGTCTATTACATAAGCTTTTATATACAGAGACGCAAAAAAATGTAAATAAATACAAGGGACCTTGACTTTAGCAGGACAGGTTCTGTTGCTGTTCTGTGGGACATGGTATTAGCGGTAGCGTTTTGGAAACTAAGTTCAAACTTAAACTCAAAAGCATTTATTTCAATTAAACCATTTACAGGCACTTTTGAATTGTCAAGGGGTCGGTCAGTCAAAAAAAATGAAGCTAGTTGCCCATTCCAAAGCGTAGTAGGTACCTATGGAGAATAAAAAAATTGATACAAAATATTGGTTACATCATTCATTTTTAAATTATGCATGTGAGAACAATGTAGAAAGACGTGCACGTTCGTAAAAGCGTCCGCAATAAAAAGAAAAAATAAAGAATCATTCAAAAACTTAAAATAAATTAAAATAAGCCATGGCAGCTAAGAGATGACCAGTCCCAACTGACGGCGCCCGTTCACGAACATGACGCTGAGTTGTAATTGACTCCGCTATACCTTGTGTCACAGATTAATACAGATAGTTCACTCCGCATTTTAAGTATGAAGCTACAGTACGCGGCAGGCTCGACTTGTTGGGCCAATGCGAGTGTAACGTAGTCAGAAGATCTAAGAGTTATGCGATAGAAAGAGAGGCAAATTCTAGGTGCATATAACTGTAGGTAATTACCGCTGAATTGCACTTTATTGTATCGTAGCAAGAGTTGCTTTTTATTTAAATGATTTGTCGGAGTGAACTGATTGTCGCGCGATTACGTCGTGATCGTTTACATGAATGATGACGTACAAATGGCGAGGACGCATTCCGGTTTTCTGAGTGACATCTCAATGCGACGATTGCATCGCATATTTACGCGACCAATCGCTTTGGTTAGGACTCGGGGATATGAAAAATAAACCGAAGTAATAAAAAGGCATGAAAATAAGTATAGACTACAAATTACCACTCATAAGTGTATGTTACGATAAAAAACAATCTCGTTCGCCAAAGCAATAATTGCAGGCACCTTATTCGTCTAATTTTGGACAAATCTAGCTATTGTTATTGAAAAACTGTATCTTTTTCTCAAATAAAAGATAAGAATAGAATTTGAGAAAAACTAGGATGTTAATCCTTGTTTTTCTTAAACTCTATTCTTGTTACAGATAGTGCTAGAGTCTGGCTAACGAAAGTAGGCCTTGGAATTATTTGCGAACTTTTTATATAGGAACTCTGTATGAACGTCAACGTCAATTTGACAAGGTTGTCGTTCGGTATCTCTGGTGTCAAATTGTATGCGTTTGTGTAAATTGTGATACTAATTACGGTTTAAAATGAACAAATCTATCAAAAGTGGTGTACGAAAGATGTTGTTTTGCATGATTGGCAAGTTCAACGAAAAACAACAACAGCGTGATGCCGCGTTTAAACAAAAACAAGATTGTCTACGTGTGGTGTTGAATTTCATAGGTTAGTAGACAATATTATTTTGATACTTTGAACACCTACCTATCCAGTCGTCTTAATAAAATTTTGATTTATAATTTACGTATCCTTACAAATAAGTTACTTTCGCTTTTTCGTATTGAATAAAACTAATTATATTCATTCGTACATCGCATCAGTCAACGTATTCATTTTAATAACATCACCTTTGTTTTACGTATATACTCATAATGAATTTTTGCTGTATTTTTGTTGGTAATTTATTATTTATTATATGCTTTATTGTACATACAAAACGATATATAACAGAGGAAAAAAAACAATTAAAATACATACAATGGTAATTTTAAAACGATTAACTTTCTTTAACAGAGAATCTGCAAGATGTCGAAGGAGTTGATAAAATAGTAAGAACTATTGAAAATCTCACTGAATTAGAGCAGAAAGATAGGATAATAACCCAGAATCAGTACTTAGAAGAAATAACTTCAATGACTGGTAAGTTTTTACTATACACTGGTGTTTTGAAATTATGCCGAAAAAAACCTTTGCATTTACGTAAACCAAGAATTAATTACATATTTTGTATATCTTCTTTGCAGAAGTGAGTGTCAGAACACTAAAGAGAGTAAAAAGGGAAGGTGCAGTAAATGAAGGTGTCTGGAGTACCCCGGGGAAGAAACGCCCACGGAAACCTAATGTGTCTAACCTAGATAACTTTGACATAGATGCTATGCGTAACAAGATAAACGAATTTTATATTGTTAAAAAACAAGTTCCTACAGTATTGATTTTAACGGATGCAGAGAAACACTGCGCCGCTTGTTATTAGCCAATGGCTATGAATTTAAAAATAATAAAAATGAGCGTTCTGTATTAATAGAACGCTATGACATATCTGCTTGGAGACATAGATTTTTAAGAACTATAGCAGGAAAACGTGCAGAAGGCAAGCCAATCATTTATTTAGATGAGACTTATGTCCATAGAAACTACAAGCCTAAGAAGTCATGGCAAGGTCCTTCAACTAGTGGTGCAATTGAAAATTTTTCGACCGGGAAAAGGTATATTATAGTTCATGCTGGATCAGAGAAAGGCCCCGTACCAAACTCTTTGTTAGTGTTTAGTACTAAATCAAAAAATGCTGATTATCACCATGACATGAATGCTGAAAATTTTAATAAATGGCTTAAAGAAAAACTTATACCAAATTTGGAAGAACCAAGTGTAATCATAATGGATAATGCTAGTTACCATTCGGTAATTATAAATAAGGTTCCGAACACACAAACACGTAAAAGTAATATAAGAGAGTGGCTTCGTGATAATGGAATTCAATATGAGGACTACCACACGAAAGCAGAGCTGTTGTGTATTGTAAAACGAAATACGCCTAATCCAATATATGAAGCTGATGAAATTTTAAATCAATGTGGTCATGAGGTGTTGAGACTTCCACCCTACCATTGTGATTTAAATGCGATCGAGCTTGTGTGGAGTTTGGCAAAACGTAAAGTGGCTGGCAAAAATATTGCAGTTACTACAGCTGCATTAGAAGAAATAATTAAAGATTCATTTGAAAACGTAAGTTCACAGGATTGGAAGAAAATTACTGATCATGTAATACATGTTGAAAATAAATATAAAGAACGTGATAAAATAACAAGAAAATTTAGAAAGTTTTATTATAAATGTTGGAGACAGCGATACTAGTGACAGTGATGAATCTTTTGGCATTGAAGTGTTAGAATCTGATTTTGATTACGATGAATAAAACTAAGTTATTATGTATGGAATATTATCGTATTTTATTTGTCTATTTATTTTCGGATTCCGCTCATATTTACCTCATATACTAACACCTATACCAGATCAATAAATCCTTAAAATCCCGTTACAAACCTGATACATATCAAAAATCAATACATGTGTAGATAAATTCTGTTTCTTTATTTCCCTAACATAATGTTCTTATACTGTCTATATAAAGGGTTTTTCATTAAGAGCGCTTGAACTTTGAAATGAAATAAAACAACCTGTTTAAGTGATATTACTACAATTTTTATAACATTTTAAAGAATATTCAATGACATTATGTGTGGAAAATAATATCAGCCAAATGGCCACTGCGACTCCGCTGTAGATGGCGTATTCTGGTGGACTAATCTTGGAGGACGTCTTCGCATAAATGGTCAATTTCACGAAGAACGCGAGTTATGTTGGCCTTTAGGGCAACAATTGACTGTGGTTTATCTGCGTACACTAAAGATTTCATGTAACCCCACAGAAAGTAATCGAGCGGTGTTAACTCACACGATGAACGCCATAAATTGAACACAACGCACAGAACGTAGGCGAATAGACAACTGGTTTTGATAATAAATTTTACACAATTTCTACGCGTTGTTGAAGCGTGTAGCGTTCCATGGTGAAATGTCACGACAAAATATATATTCATGCCAAATTTGGTAGCAATCGCATTACCGAAATGGCCGCTATGCGCTGCTAAAGTTCGAGCGTCCTTATTGAAAAACTATATATATGATATTTTTAATAATGAATTACCAACTATCAAAGTAGGTTATTCCAATTTTCATAGTATAATTTTAGTGTTGTCATGCATGTATTTTTTAAATTTGCCGCCAATATTCTGGGGCCAACTTTCGTTAGCCAGACTCTATCCATGACGACGCGCCCCACTCCGCGATTACTGTACTGTAAGCTGTACTTTAGTTCGGAGCGGAGCGGAGTGGGGTGTGTCTCAGTGGATTGCACTATCTATAAACTGAAACATATTTTTTGCTAAAAATACCAGGTAACCCAAGTGTGACATTGATTTAAATACCACCAACTGCTTTTAACGTAGACCACACACCAAAATCAGTATTGCAAAAAAATATCGTTAGCTTCGTGTAAACCTTTGTAACAAAGATAATTCCAAGTTAATAAAAAAAACATTGAAATTACTTTATTTTTTACATAACCTCTCTTTTGTAAAACGTGTCGGTTTTTATTTGCAAACAAGGTAAAAACTGGGTTTTTTACACATTTCTTGAGGTGAAGTAATTTAACTGTTGGGAGTAAAAAGATTATTAAAGAAAAGCCTGTTTTTTGTGATAATTCCTTTTACTTTAGAGCGTATGTCTTCTGAATAAAGTTTCATTGAATATGGAGATAATAAAAAAATAGGTACACGTGATGGGCAAATAATATCAGCCATTGAAAAATGCTTTTATAGTGTAGGTACATGAGTTTTTAGATTATAAACTTATTATTGTGTTGCGAATAACTCCCATTACTGACATGATTAGTATTGACATTTATGATTATTATTATAATACTTTTTTTTCATTATGTCAATATAATATAGGTACTTAATTTATTTATTTATTTATTTATTTATACTTCAAGCACAAAAATGTACAGAGGCGGACTTAATGCCACAGGCATTTTCTACCAGTCAACCTTTGGGTGATGCAGAGACAAACAGTGGTAGGTGCAATAGCGAGAGTTGAGGAAAAACATTTATTTAAATATAAAGATATACATATATACCTATTAAGAACTATAAATATAATAAATACACCTAATTATATATAAATATAAGCACAAGTATGACAAACAATGGGAAAACATTACCGCTGTGATGATACTGCAAGCTTCTTGCGAATGAGCTCGCGAACTTTAATTTTAAATGATAATCGGTTGGTCGCCATAATTCAATAATACAATTTTACTGGGATTATCTGTTTAATGGCTGCATGATTATGATCATAAATAAATATAAATCAAATGTAACTTTATTTTATATCTGCACGCCAAAATTAAAGGCAGAATAAGAGAACAATTTTGTAAATTTTGTCAACCTTCTGTATCTTATTTAGGGAAATAAACTATATTTAAGGTTAAGTAGATAACGCTTGCCGAGGTCGGTCCGTGGATGGGTGATCATCCGTAACATACCGAGACCCCTCCGTGCCTCGGAAAGAATGTTAAGCAGTTGGTCCCGGCGTTACGGGTGGTCAGAAGCCCGAAAGTCTGACAACCAGCACTCTTGGTTGACAGAACAATAGACAAAATCACAATCTGTCATTTTGTGTTGGATCGTTAAGTTCCCTTCAAAATGGTTGAGCTAAACGGTGCTGATCCATGCGTCATGTTCGTGAACGGGCGCCGTCAGTAGAGACTGGTCAACTCTTATCTGGCACGGCTTATTTTAATTTTTTAATTGTTTTTATCTTTGTATTACGGACGCGTTTTACGTGAACGCCTTTCTACATTGTTCTCACGTGTATAATTTTAACATGAATGATGTAACCAATATTGTGTAGTGTCCGTGGAGTTTCTTGCCCGTTCTTCTCCATAGGAACCTACGCTTTGGAATGGGCAAACTAGCTTCATATTTCTGACTGACTGACCCCTTGACAGTTCAAAAGTGCCTGTAAATGGTTTAATTGAAATAAATGCTTTGAGTTTGGTCTGTTCTTCCGTCGACAAAACCCGTTTATATATAGGTATGAATGTCATGCTACGCGTGGATTCTTGCCAAGGGCTATCGTATTACCCAGTTACTGGGTTGTGAAGCTCAGATAGGCAGTCGCGCCATGTAAATTATGGTATTGGGCTGCATCCGGTCAGATTGGAAGCTGACCCCAACATAGTTGGAAATAGAGAGATAGGTGACGATGTTACAAAAAACACTTAATATTAAAAATAACAACGCATTTAGTGACCGTTTATTGGAGCACTGGAAAATTACCACTTGATAACACACGCATTGTTTAGTAAGTACTGATAACGTTTTAATGCGTATACGTCTCTTTTTGAGCTGTCAGCCATCTTGTTTTGTAAGTACTTAGGTACGAGTTGATACTTGATAAAAAAGATTTGAGAACGCCTGCCAGGCACGTGTGGCGATATTTGAGTTTATCAGGAGGCTATTTCTCGCACTTAAAAATCCGGCTAAGTGCATGTACATTGAACTTGAAGGGTTCCGTAGTTGAGATGAACTACTCATGCGCAGAATTGATTTTATGAACCGCTGTAACCGAAAACATCCCACATCTCAAAAACTATTGACTTTAAAACACTTAGAAACATCTTAAGCTTTTTGATTATGATGATTTTGTTTATGAAGCTCGCTCCCTTCTTCGGCCTGATCATCACTTACCATCAGGCGAGATGCGGGCCAAAACCTACCCAAAATACATTACGTTTTTATAGGTTTGTTACTAATTCTTCCTATCTTTCTGTCCCCAGCGGAGGCCTATCAAACTTCCTTTACTACGTAGCGCTCCCCGACGACACGTCCAAATGGGGGAGTTACGAGAAACGGGAGAGCTCTCCCGATGATACCGACTGCTCAGAAAACGTGGAGGGTAGGACCAGGCGCAAGAGTGTCGTGAAGAGCTACTCGTTTACTTCACTTGAGGAACCTAGGAAGGTAAGTTATTTATTACTGATGTTTTTAGTCCTTATTTTTATTTAATTTTCAAATCGTTATTGTTAACGAGAATGCTGAGGGTAGCCCGTGGAGTCGGGAATCTATTGCCGATTCCCAGCCACCGTAGGCGCGGGCTTGCGGACGGTGAGCAATGGGTAGCTCGCCGTCCGGTAAGGACCAAGCCCGGGTCGACGGCGCGTTGTGTTCCACGCGCGCCTCAAAGAGTGTCAGCGAGTGAAGGGGTCCGATGAGACCATTGCCTGCCGGGGTTGCGGGAAAGTCCGAAAGGGATACCGTGGCCCCCTGGCATTGCACAGGCAACTGAAGAAACACGGGTGGGCTTCAGTCAGTAAGAGTCTGACACGCCCTCCCGCTCCACCCAGAGCGGGAGACGTCATTTGATGATTTCCCACCCAAAAAAAAAGGGTAGCCCGTTGAATTCAGGTCAGTGTCAAGGTTATAAATGTTGATTAAAATATGATTTGCGACCTATGATTTGTTAATCTTTTGTTCATCATACATTACTCCTTCCCTTCAGGTGCTACTCCGTATCTACGGCCAGGTGCACGGCGAGCGGGCAATGGATGCGATAGTGACAGAGTCCGTCATATTCACACTACTGTCGGAGAGGCGGCTCGGTCCCAGGTTACATGGAGTCTTCTCTGGGGGCAGGATTGAGGAGTACATTCCTGTAAGTGGTCTCCTTTGTCTATTTTGTTTGTTCTACTGTAAGTATGGTAAATCTAATTGGCTAGATAACGTGCTGAATTGAAAAATAACGGGTGTAAAAATACGCTTAGCGAAGCCGAGGGTCATTTCCGTTCCGTCATTGTGATATGATATGTGAACTTTCTGGTTACGGAGATATTGAAGGTCAAATTCATTCCATTTTTTCTTTACTTTTTTTCCCAAAAAGACGTTTTTAAATGTTATAACTTAATTTAAATACACAAAAGCAATGTTTTGCGTACGTTACGTAAACAGCGATTTTCACACCAAAAATAAAAGTCGTTTTCCAGCAATCATTTTTACGCAGTTTGGATGCGTGGGTAACGGCTATGTGATGGGTCTTTTTACACCTTGTTTAAAGATTTTTTTTGCCATCTCGTGAGATAATGGTCAACCGCATGTATGTTATGGGGGATGCGCTAAAGTAGCCCGTGAAATACATTTTTTTTAACGTTTTTTTGCAATTTGCTAGTCATTGTCAGGTTGTATCTTGATTAAAATATGATTCGCGACCGTAACAAATATGGTTTTACAGAGAATTATAATCATTAGAATCAGCAAAACAACTCCTTAAGTTAGAATTGGTCATTGTTGTATTGATGATTTTTATGATTATAATTCTGTAAAGCCATATTTGTTGCGGTCGAGAATCATTTTCAACCGACCTCAAAAAGGAGGAGGTTCTCAATTCGGTTGTTTTTTTTTTTTTTTTTTGTTATGCGATTACTCCGCCAATTATGAATTGATTTTGATGATTCTTTTTGTTTTTGGTAGGGCATAGTTCAGAAATGGTCCCATATAAGTTTGGTCAAGATCTGATGAGGGGTTTTTTAGTTAGCTTCAATAATACGTATTTTTCCCACCTAGTATATGTGGACGATGTTCTAATAGTTCCTGTATTCAAATTTTTGTGGGGGGTTTGTGTAGGTACCACAACTAAAAAGTGAAAAATAAAACCTTTTTTTTACAAAATATATAGGTTCCAAAAAAAATATAACAAAGTGAAAAATTTGAATTCGGTAGTCGGTGGCAAAAAAACAAAAATACAAAATTTGTAGTATTTTTTTTTGGAAGTCGGTTATATTTTTTGTAAAAAAAGTTTTTAGATCAACATATACAACTTAATACAGACCTGCAAATTGGTATAAAATAAGAAATTTTAAATTTCGCGGGCTTCTCTGACCATTTCGCCATGATAAAAGGACTAGAAAAATAGCGCTTAGGCATTTAAGTCTTTTTTAGACATAATCGGAACAAAATCAGTGATTATGATGTAAAAAAAAAATCATAGCTGATATTTTTTCTGAGATAGCGCTCTGTGACTGACATTTTGACAGACTCAAGAAAAATGAGGCTGTCATTTTTTTTTTGCCTCAATGTTACCCCAAATAAAGGCATTTTCTTTCTATCTAGGCGCAAAATATAGATACTTTTTATGAATTTGCTCTTCGACATTGAGAATCAAATAAAATGGTTTTGTGGTAAGCAATACAAACGTAGGTATTCTAAGATAAAAAAAGAACTAAATTAATATGAATAAATATATTTTAAAACTTTCATTCAAATCACTTTACAATATATTTTTTTTTCAATTATTTATAAGTCGTTAAATTTCTATTTTATCTGTGGTACTTATGTCATTGGTTGTCTACGGTGATCGTATGTTCGGCTGTCAATGCCGGTAATTGGGTATTTCTGTTAGGAAATTCTCAGTTGCAGCCCAGGTATATCGCGATAGACCCGCTTTCGAGTGGGGCCTAATACCGGACACTGGAAGTACGTCCTAAGCAGGAAACGCACGCGTGGTATGTAATTTGACATTTAATGTCTAAGAAATATGGTTGATTTTTGTTCGTAGTGGATTTACAGGGATTCTTTGTATTAATTACTTCAATATCGAAAATATATATGGACGCTTTATAGTCCGACAAAAGTATTGTGTGAAAAGAAATTAATTTGTCTATTAAAATGTTGAATTTTATTGTAATTAAAAAAAAAACGGGTTCAAAACATTTGGATTACAACAATCTGCCAAAATCTACAATTGCGATCTTCGGCCAATATTAGGGAGACGGCCGATATTAAGAACTCAAAGCTGCACTTAGCCGGAATTTTGAATACACGAGCCATTTCTATAACATTCCCAAAAACGCCTATCACTCTCCATTTTAAGTTGATATTTGGCCAATTCAAAATTCAAAAGTCATTTATTCAAATTAGGCTGAGAATCAGCACTTTTCGAACGTCAAAGTTACATAAGACAGTCCCACAAAACGCCCACCCTTCACCACTTCCTAGTGCTTTCGCTGGGAAGAAGAAGTGGCGCAACAAACTCCCCAGCAGCACAGCTGTCTGTTCAATGGCCGATATTCAGCATTCAAAACTGCACCTAACCGGAATTAGGAATACACCTGCCGTTTCCCTAAACTCCTTCCAAAAAAAGCCAACCACCACTTTTGGGTGATATAAGGCGATGGCCGGTATTTCGGAAAACACGACCCATTCCATAAAACTCACTTTAAGTCCTATACTATCTATTTTAGGCCCATCACACTCTACTTCAGGCCTACATCACCCTATTTCCACCCTATCCCCAATTTCGCCCCACCACCATAATTCACCATTCTAAATCTACCCCCCATTTTTCAGGCCCGTCCACTCCTCACGAAGGAATTAGCGGAACCGGCGCTGTCAATGAAGATAGCGGAGAAGATGGCGGCCATACACTCTATGGAGGTCCCTCTGAGCAAGGAACCCAACTGGATCTGGAAGACCATGTATAAGTGGCTGAAGACTGTCAAGGAGGAGAGGTTGTCCGGAAATATTCAGGGGAAGGTCAGTGTTTTAATTCAGCAAAAAATAACATAATTTTTCAAAACTAGTTGCGCTCCACGGTTTCTCCCGAATAAGTCTTGATCCCGTGAGAATACCGGGATAAAAGTATCCTATGTTCTAATCCAGGTCATGGTCTACCCATGTGCCAAATTTCATCCAAATCTGTTCAGCCGTTTTAGCGTGAAAGCATAACAAACAAACAAAAAAGTCACTTTCGCATTTATAATATTATTAATAGTTAGGATAAACCAATGAATTTAGGATAAATGAATGAATGAAAATATGAAGCTAGTTGCCCATTCCAAAGCGTAGTAGGTTCCTCTGGAGAAGAACGGGCAAGAAACTCAACGAACACTCTTATAAGTGAAAGACAGTCAGTGAACTTGATTGTGGAGCAGATGGACAAAGTCAAATAGCCGTGATGATAAATGATCTTTTGTATTATGTAAATTGGTTATAAAAATCAATAAGTACGACAAAACAAATACTAATATTTTAAAACAAGAAAAGGTTGTGTTATAATAACTATGTCAACGATTGACAAGAATACACTCTGAAAAATCATTTAAATAATAAAACCGGCCAAGTGCGACTCGGACTGGCACACGAAGAGTTCCGTACGATCGTATAGGTATGATTTAGCAAATAAATGAAAATACTAAACGAAGAATATAATTATTTTTCATCTTTTAATGAAAATCGCCAATATTTAAATAAATACCTTATGAATCGGCGTTTTCAGTATTTGTTGATTATTTTGGTAGGTACATGATATACAGAAGTTTCAAAAACCTAACTTGTTTAGTTGTTGAGATAGGGCTCGTACAAAAATGGTCTAAAACGGACAACTCTTACGGCTCCCTATTTCATAATTTTTGAAGATATAAAGAAAATAAAAATTATGTTTGTTCTCTACTCGATGAGCTCTAGATAGTAAAACTGAACAAAAAAAACTATCCCTGGCATGTGGGGTTTCCACATGCCAGGGATACTTTTTTTTTTCAAAATCAAAAGTTTATTGTATGGAGAACCCCCTTTCATTATCAATTTTATTTAATTTTTATAATTTGTTGTTATAGTGGCAATAGAAATGCATAATCTGTGAAATTTTCAACTGTCTATCTATTACGGTTCATGAGATACAGCTTGCTGACAGACAGACTGACAGCGGAAACTTAGTTATAGGGTTCCGTTTGGCACCCTATTACTTCGGGTACGGAACCCTAAAAGGCGACTTGTTACGACACAATAAATAAGTAGGTAGTATAGAACTACATTACCTGTTTTTTTTTTTCAAATTTTTTGGCTCAATTTGGCTCAGTTCCTGAGATAAGGTGGTCGATTTTCATATATTATTTTCTTAAATATTATAAGTTCTGAGTTGAACTCCACGATTACTGACAAATGCTTGCACTGACTGGACAGGTCCACTCAAATCTGTATGGTTCCTTTCTCAAAAGACCATTTCAGACTAATCTACATGGTCCTCATATGGCCTGACCAAGATTATGTCTGGACTTTAAAAGAGACTGTGACCTCGTGAGGTTGTTTCGGTCTTTCTTCTCAGAGTAGTTAGATAGGAAACGACGAACTCATCTAGCAATTTTTTAAAAATATTTTTTTAATATGACATGTAAAAGTGATTGCCATTTAAACGAACAGATATTCATAGGTGTACCAAATTTCAACTAAATTGGTCCAGTAGATTCGGAGCAAATTAGCTGTGACATACGGACAGACAGACACACAAGTGATCCTATATGGGTTCCGTTTTTCATTCAGACCACCCACACACCACACCCTAAGTACTAAGCACCGTTGTAGTACGTCCCAGGACGAGCTCCTTCACAAATATCTGTACTAATTCTATTTTCATTATCTTTCTAGAACGAAGAAGAACAACGCATTATAAAACAGCTGAAGGAAACAGATCTGGAGAAGGAAATAGAATGGTTGAAGAAGTTCCTTGCTTCTGTCGACTCCCTTGTCGTGTTCTGTCATAATGATATGCAGGAAGGTAAGAGCAGCAAAAAAAATTAAAATTCAAATATTTTTATTTTGGGACAACTAGATCATAGGGTTAGAGTTAGAGTAAAAAAACTAAGAAACTATTGTTAGTACTTAAATACAATTACAAAGGATAGCACATCATAATAATATCCATCCAATTATAAACACAAAAATAAAACGGGCGCCGCCAGTTGGGACTGGTCATCTCTTAGCTGCCATGGCTTATTTTAAATTATTTTAAGTTTTTGAATGGTTCGTTATTACGTTACGTATATGTACGTTGCATATATGTGAGCACTGTTTACCTACTTTAAATCTTCCATTTGCTGAGTACTTCTTTCATTGACTTGAATGTGCCCTGGCGGCTGAGAGTATGTCATGCTCACTCAAATGTCTCGCTGGTGGTGGCGTGTGTGTTGGATCATTAAGTTCCCTTCAAAATGGTTGAGCTGAATGATGCTGATCCATGCGTCATGTTCGTGAACGGGCGCCGTCAGTGGGGACTGGTCATCTCTTAGCTGCCATGGCTTATTTTAATTATTTTTGATTTTATATTTTTATTATGGTCGCTTTTAACGTGCACGTTTTACTACATTGTTCTCACATGTATAATTTCAACATGAATGATGTAACCAATGTTTTGTAACAATATTCTGATTTAAAAGAGTCTCCATGGAGTTTCTTGCCCGTTCTTCTCCATAGGAACCTACTACGCTTTGGAATGGGCAACTAGCTTCATATTTCTGACTGACCGAATTCTTGACAGTTAAAAAGTGCCTGTAAATGGTTAAATTGAAATAAATGGTTTTGAGTTTGAGTTGAGTTTGAAAATACCCCTGTGCTGAGACACCCCGCCCCGTCACGATAACCAATATGGAGATTATTTATTAATTATATATTAATTCTTCATTGCCATAAACTAAGTGCACAAACAGAACTCGAATTGATGTTGGGCGCGAAAGAGCTGTATTTAACACTTGATTTACCTAACATAATCCACCATATTATGGTTATTTATGTGCAATAAAAATATTACATGTTATTTCATTATTTTGTTAAAATTAAAAATACAAATTTGCGCAAATAATTCGCCGCGAGTGCATTTTGCGAGACTGCAGCCTTAATTTGGGAGCAGTTAATAGACATTTACATAGTAATGCCGTTAATGAGGCACCAGGGAAGCCACATGTGCAGAAGGAGTTATTGCCAAACTTCCTTGTCTTCAACATAGTCTTTAATCTTATAATCTGCTTTATTGATAAGGACACATTTGATGTGGGTTTTGAACTTTACATCGCTAAGTTCTGTAACCGACTTTGAAAACTTGTTATAAAAGCGAATACTGTTTATAAGAAATGCATGGTTTGAATTAAAATATTTTACTCGTACCTACTTATCAATGAAACTTAGATTCACACATCGAGAGTCTAGGACTTTTTGTAACTAGACACGCGGCAAGTTTAAACTAGCCAATTGTAATCTTGAGCTTCAATTTATCCTAAGTGCTTTGTGTATTTTAATAATTCGCCTGTTCAATTTTAAGAAGTTATATTTTTAAATAGCAGAAAAAAAGAACAAGAAATAGTGTTTTAAATTTGTTTTTGAATGTTGTATGTTCATAGAAATAAATTTCAGCATAATCTACAGAACTTGGCACCTTTGAGAACTTGGAACTTTGTAGTCGCAATGGACAACCACGCATATTCTTAATATTGAAATTTTCATTTTTCCCATTTTCACTATTAAATATGAATATTTTTTTTTTTATGGTTGAAAAGTTTAATGTTTACAAATGGGCACATAACACCTTATAAAGTTATAACTAATTAATGAATAAAAATAGGAAAAGTTATAGTTAATTCAAATTCAAAAGTCATTTATTCAAACTAGGCTAAGAATCAACACTTTTCGAACGTAAAGTTATAACTAATTAATGAATAAAAATAGGAAAAGTTATAGTTAATTCAAATTCAAAAGTCATTTATTCAAACTAGGCTAAGAATCAACACTTTTCGAACGTAAAAGTTACATAAGACAGTCCCACAAAACGCCCACCCTTCACTTAACTCAACTAAAACTATTCAAAAACTAAAATATAGCATCGATAAATTCATCCGCATCGCTGTCGACTGGTAATGTACAAACGCCAGCAGGTCAACCTACCCGAAACTGTCAAATTTTCCCAATCAATTTTGAACCTTATGCTTTAGTGCTAAAGTTGAAAATCTATTACACGATTGTAGTAGGTTGATGTGCTGGCGTCGGTACCCAAGAGACTGGCCGCATTGCCACGTTGGATGGCAATGCTTAGCCTCTGCCCAAGGTAAAAACCAGCCCTTGTTTTTGATGGGATTATTTTAACTTACAGCACATAACCTTAGAGTTATGGGACACCAAAAGGAACTCGTTGTTTATCTAAACTCTTATTTTATTATTACAATTAAATTTTGTAACTAATTACAAGCAATGCAATGTTCCTTGGTATCTGTAATTTATGTGTATCTTATTTTGTGTACTTATCTATTCTGTCCTGCTTTATCAACATTGTCTTTGTATTTTTGTGTATCTGTGGAGAACGTTGTTTATTTACATTATATATTTGCTTGTAATATATAACGTGTAATTGTTTGTTCTTCCGAATAAATAAAATAAAAATGCCTTATTTGAGAACTCACTCAGATAATAACAGTTTTTTTTTTTTGTTATTGCAACACTAAAAACCACAAATTTTCTCTACAGGCAACATCCTTCTAATAGAAGACGCGAACCAAACGGTCACCGAAGACGAAACTTCAGCAGTCTTCGTCCACAGATTCGATACGGAAGACACACTCTCAAGTGTAGAATGTGAATCAAAAGAAAGTTATGGACTACAATATGAGGACGCTAATACTTCAGACACAGTTTTAAGCCATTTTTCGGATTCCGGCGAGCCCAAACTAGTGCTGATCGACTTTGAGTACTGTGCCTACAACTACAGAGGATTCGATATTGCCAATCATTTTCAAGAGTGGGGATTCGATTATACGAATCCGGAACACCCGTTTTATTATGAGAATCCGGATTGTACGCCCAGTTTGGAGCAAAAGGTGAGATCTATCATTACAGGGTAACTTAATGCGATAGTGTACTATCGTAGAACTTCATATGTAAGCAGTTTGAAAACAAAATCCCGTGAACACGATGACCAAATCTGTTACCGCCCGGTTCTATAGCGGCCGAGCGCTGCAAGCAGAAATTATAGTCCTTACTGTGTATAGATATGAACTTCTTCGATGGTACTTATCTAAATCTTTATCATGATACAAAATATAACTTTATTTATTTCTCAAAACGATACACATTTAATTGAGATAATAGGGATGATGACTTAAAAAATGTTTTTAGTCCGTCATGTGGATTATGAAAAAATAACGTACACGTATTTTTTTCTATTTTTACGTCATCAAAAGATTACGGCGATACATTGAGTTAAAATGTGCCATGACGTCACGAGTATGTAGATTTTATACTTACTTGTGACGTAGCGACCCCCACTGCCCAACTTTAAAGGGTAAGCAACTAAGTAAAATATGATAAAGCAAAAAATACGAGTCAAATATTTTTTTATTATCTGAGTGACGGACTAAATAGAATATCTTTTTTTTTGACCCAGGCATCATCCCTATTGTACTGGTTACACCCCTTTCTTTCTCACTACACACCCTACACCTACACACCACATACGCACTCACACACATCCTACACTTACTCACTACACACACACTCGGACCCTACATTTATTCACCTCACCACACAGTTAAACGTTTTTCATTTTGTGTTTTCTTTACATAGATTATATCCTATTTCCTTTGACACCATTTGCTTATTGTTGTAACGTCCCATTTTATTATACTGTGGCTTTGTGTTGTCTGTGAAGGAGTATCACTGACTCCTAAGACAAGCACATACACCTAATTTAGGAGTGAGGGAATTACAATTATTGTGACCTAGTTATAAGCCTTATATGCTCTCAGTACTGTCATTGCTTTTAGTGAAATAAAAAATAAAGAAAGAATTTAATTCAAAAAGCGACGCGGGCCGCGCTTAGCCTCTAAGTCGTGGTCGACTTAGAGCAACCACTGCTCCATTATCTCTATTTTATTAAAGCAATTCTCTTTATTTTCCAGGAAATATTTATCCGCGAATACCTAAAGTACTACCACGCGAACAACCAGGATAAACCCGAGGCTACACTGGACGATGTGAACAAGTTGCTCGACGAGGTCGAAGCGTTCGCTTGCGCCAGCCATCTGTTCTGGACCTTATGGTCTATTGTTAATGCTTCCAAGAGTCAGATTCCCTTTGGATATTGGGTGAGTGAATTACATCTACTTCTTGGCCCTCTTCTCTTCGAATCGATAAATACAACATTCATCTTGATTGATTACTTTGTGGGAAAAACCGCGGGGCGCAGCTGTTTATCTATAAGTAGATAATTAAAATTACGGAAGCTTTTACGAACGCGTACGTCTTTCTACACTGTTCTCACATGCATAATTTTCAAAATGAATGATGTAACCGATATTTTGTATCAAATTTTTGATTTAAAACAGTGTCCGTGGAGTTTCTTGCCCGTTCTTCTCCATAGGTACCTACTACGCTTTGGAATGGGCAACTAGCTTCATATTTCTGACTGACTGACTCCTTGACAATTCAAAAGTGCCTGTAAATGGTAATCGATGAAATAAATGCTTTGAGTTTGATAAGATCTGAAAAAAGAGTCAGAAAATTAAAGCTAGTTGCCCGTTGAAAAACGGGACAGAAACTCCACAGACAGTCTTTTAAATGAAATCGTTGTTACAAAATAATATTTACTGCGAAAGTGAGTTTGTTCGTGTGTTACGCTTTCCCGCTAAAACGGCTGAACGGATTTGGATGAAATTTGGTAAATGTGTAGACCATGACCTGGGTTAGGATATAGGATACATTTTATCCCTATATTCCCACTGACTCAAAGTCAAATAATTTATTTCAATTAGGCAGAAAAAAGGAACTTTTGAACGTCAAAATTTACAAAAAAAAAAAAAAGATTCTAGTCGCCCATTCCAAAAGGTAGTTTTCGTATGGAGAAGAATGGGCAAGAACTCTCGAGACTTATACGGGTGAAACCTCTAGCTAATTGTCTATAAGTAGCCAAGTTAGTCAGAAAATGTAAGCCAGTTGTTCGTTCAAAAATGTATGGAGAACAAACGGGCTAGAAACTCCACAGACAGTTTTTTTAATCAAATCATTGTTACAAAATAAAAAACCGCCCGCAATTAATTTTTTTTCCGCGTTTTTCAATTTGCAGATCAGTGTCAGGTTGACCTGAACTCACGACTTGTATTACAAATAAACTTAATTCTAAACATGTTTTCCCCAGGAATACGCCCTCGCCCGTCTCGACACCTACCTCCGACTAAAGCAAGAAGTTATAAAAAAGGACAAATATGGACTCCCCCAAAAGAGGAAAATCTGCGAGGTTGACATATGAGATGAAGTGGCCAGCCTCGCGCTACACGACTGAGTTAGCAGCGAGCGAGTCGGGCCTATAAGGCTGTGTCCAGGGTGAGCGGTAAGCGGAAGCGGGAGCGGGCGCGACTTATCCAACAATCTAACCCGTGTTTCCCCCAAAGGGTTCCACTGAGGTGTATATTATCGCCACATTTCGTTAGTTATGTTTAAAGTCCCATCTAATAGAGGGTGGAATAGCCCTTTCGCCATGTAATGAGGGATGATGTATCACACAAATGAAACCCCTATTTGCTAAACTGTGACTATGGTGCGCGTTTTCAAACGTTCGTCGTGGTTGGTACTTACAGATCTTGGCAGAAAGCCATAAAATCAAGAAAGTCAATTAATATTTATTTGAGCGCGCGATTTTCAAACGTTCCTCTCCGCTCATTCTGGCCATACTTACAGGCTTAGAAAGAAAAAAAAAAAATAAAAAAAATGTGTTTGTTGCCACCTATAATGACGCTGCGAGTGACGCGGAATCCGTGTATTCCTATCCGCTCGATGTGGCTGACCAAGGCAGTGAAAAGAAAAAATAAATGAAAACGCAATTGATAATTGTGTCATACACACTGTTGTAACCTATGTTTACAAATAAAGACTATTGATTTGTTGATTGATTGAAAAAAAACATGTTAATCACGCAGCGAGCGACAGAATCCTCCAAAACGCTACAAGAAATCGCTATACAGTGTGACCACTTCCTCGCGCCCGCTACCGCCCTAGTCACCGCTCTCAGCCTGGATAAGCACTACAGGTCCATTAAGAGGTCCAGTTTTATTTTCTGAAGAAAAAAAAACTCCGAATATGAGTTGTAATGGACAATTTTGACGTCCGTTGGGAAAGTCAGAACCGGTTTTGTGTGGAACTGATCGATGAAGTTTGGTATTGGGTTTCTGACTGTCAAAAACCGTGTAAAGTGATGGACTATTTTTGGGTTCGAGTCTGGAGTGTGTTTTCGGATCAAAATGTTTAACTACGTTTCTGAGTGTCGAAAATAGTGACGGACAATTTTTTGAGCTCCGTTTTTGAAAGTCAGAACGGGTTTTGTGTGGGACTGGTAATTTTCGGAGGAGCAAGTGTGTTATAGACTGATTCTGGAGTTGTGTTTCTGATAAAAGTCCATGGATATTATTTAGGAGTCCAGTTTGGATTTTTAAAGTCTAGTGTTAAACCTTCCATCGTCTGCTAGTCTTGTCCCAACTATGTTGGGGTCGGCTTCCAGTCTCACCGGAAGCTATCTTACATGGATCGACTGCCTATCTGACCTCCACAAGCCAGTTGTTGGGTTTCACGATACCAAGGTGACTGGTTGTTAGTTTTCTTCTGACGAACCGAATGAAATGTGTGGTCACCCATCCATGAACCGACCTAGGCAAGTGTTGAAGTCCAAACTGGATTTCTACATAATTAAGAGTAGAGACGTAAATAAAAGAAAGCCAATCATTGGTTCCTCAGATCCAGTATTGTTTTTTCATATTAGATTTACAGTAAATTAAATGGATATTTTTAGATCCATGTTTACCTTGCCAACTCCAAAAAACTTAAGTAATCGCTTTCGATGTTTCAGTCTAAGATATTATTCCGTTAAGCCGCGTGTTCTTTGGAAACAAAGTTGAGACACAGTTGCGCAACTGTTGCCCGCAACATCTTATGTAAATCCAAGATATTGTTCCGTAGAGCCATTTCAAATATAGTTGCGCAACTATTGCCGCCAACATCAAATGTTGCCGGCAGCTGTGTTGCAGATTTTTTATTTTTAAATGAATACGGAATATTAGCATGTTGCCAGCAACTGTTGCTGCAACTTTTTTCCAAATAAATACGTGGTTTTGATTCAAGACTCAATATTGAGATCTGCATATCCTAACTATAGTTAAACTAGAGTTTCATCAAAAACAGTTAAGCTATTTTGAGGTAACTCGAATATGTAAGTACAAAATATTGTTTTTTGAGGTCACTCTTCGACGCTGGGTGAAATCGACTGATTGTATAAAATTAGGTGCACACTAGGCGATATATTTTTAATAGGGTAGTAGATGATTCGAAAAAGTTCGGGAAGTTACATCATGAATGTAGTGCAACTATGGCTCAACAGTTGGCCGACTTTAACTATATTTATTTGTATAAATAATGCAGTTACCTAGTAATGGCAACATTCGTCGCTTGACTAAACATATTTATGTTTACCAGAATCCAGCAATATTTTTATGCTTATGTATAAGCAATATAAGTTTTAAGCAACATATTTGCAACTTAAGGGCTGAGTCTAAGTTGCTAATTACAAAAGCTGGTCTAAATGCTAGACCTTTTGTAACTTTTAACTGTTGCCTATTGTGCACCTTACTCACTATGTAGATATGTTATCTGTAAGGATCTCCTAGATAGCCGAGTTCTGAAAAATACCAAAAAAAAAGGAAAAAAGAAAATTCGAAGAAAATTCTTCCCTGTATGATAAAAAAAGTTGTCTAAAAATTATGACGGACTTAAAAATTATCAATATTTATTATTATTGTAAAATGTTAAATATTGAGATTAACAGCGCAAGCTAAAGTTATTATAAAAATGACAAAATTTATAGTTAGTTGTAATTCTATTAAATCCCGACTTACCTTCAAAATGATGATTTTCGCTACCTTTGGTAAACAAATATGACTTGGAATGTCCCCACTACTAAGATCCGGGCCTCCTCTCTGTGAGAGTGAGTGGGCCGTAATCCACCACGCGGGCCAGTGCGGGTTGGTAGATGTCACATGTCTTCGATTTTTTGGTTCTAGAACATGATGTTTTCCTTAGCCGTTCTTAGGCTGACATATACAGAGCGAATTTAGAATTTACTCAAACTTATACTACATTTTAAATAAAATTATACATTAAACTAAACCTTTTTTACAGTCCGTTCAAACGATTTTGACTTCTATTGCGATGGTGGCATGACAAATGGCAGCTGCAGTAAACAGTTTTTGCTTTTAATGCCACCCTTATGCCGACGGTATAGAAGTCAGAATCGGTTGAACGGACTCTTCTTCTTATTTCAAATGTAGTTTAGTTCAGTAATGTGTCATACAAAAATAAACCTTATAGGTATGACTATATTCTGCATACTCCTATAAGCGACTGATCAATCAAGCGTTTCATAAGAACATGAACATACGACTAAGGTTCATTTCGCTACATTCAAGTCATATTTGGTTCCTTAAGCGAACTATTAAAGCTGTATAAAAGCTCAAAGTGTTAGTTGGCTCAATGATGTACATAATTACTTTTAAGTAAGCAGATGAAGTCGGGAAACACAATTTATGTTTATGAATCTATAATTAAACGACAGAAGATAGAAGTTACATTAAAATTATCTCGTATTAACAGAAACTATATGAGAATATCTCATGGCCGCGGTAACAATAATTATTATCCAGTCAATAAGGTGGTATAGTCGTTGCGCGACTGCTAGTTACCCCTTAAGTATGTGCGCGGTGAGACGCGGGCGCCTTTGACAAAATTGTCAGACTGAGTTAGCTTGGCCTTTGTCTACCTCCCCCGTCTCACCGCTCACATACCTCAGACGGTGACTAGCAGTCGCGCAAGAACTGTAACGAGGCTGACTGTCCAGGGTGCGCCTCAAGTACATTTTTGTTTCACCACTTGTGTAGGCTATTTTAATTTAATTCCTTTTTTGGGGCTTAGTCTATTGTCTTTCCAAGCTAGATTTGATAACATGTGAGTACAATTTTTTTTGACAGCCAAACTTCAGTTCTTTCCTCACTCTTCACGCAAAATCATTTAAAAAAAGAACTATTTCAAAACTAGTATCTATTTTTAACATAACATCACGCCTTGTTTGTCCGAACGTTTAGGCCGATTTGTACCTGTAGTAGGCACGTCCACACATAAAAAAATAAATATAATTGAAATTATATTTATTTCTTTGTGAAGATACTTTTACACGTCAATATTGAAAATATAAAAACACATGGCGCCGGCATTTCCTAGCTGACTAATCCTTGAGAAGAAATCCCGAAATAATAAAAAAAGGACCTAAAAACAATAACATTTATAAAATCCTTAAAAATACTTGGTGTAATGTAACTTCTATACTCTGTCAAAAAAGCTAATGTTTATTTCCAAGCTAATAAATGTAAAATTTCTAGTTTATAAGCGATGTGATTCTAGAATTATAAGTCTGTGCCCTGCGAGGCATCGGAACGAATGAATTTCTCTTAGAAAAATAACATTCCTATTCAAAATAATTAATGTGTATTTATTATATAAAAAATTGTAATAAAAAAAATTGCCAGATTTTTTTGTCACTGTGTAGTTTTGCCTGACATTTCTGAAATGTCACGTCAAATTTCATTTTGCAGTGCGTTCATTATAACTTGTCCCGTGACGCGATTGGTAGCACTGTTCTGTCAGTCGCCATTTTTAATTCTATTAA
This sequence comes from Xanthia togata, assembly GCA_963853775.1. Taxonomy (NCBI): domain Eukaryota; kingdom Metazoa; phylum Arthropoda; class Insecta; order Lepidoptera; family Noctuidae; genus Xanthia; species Xanthia togata. Next base: position 1,763,695 of record OY970817.1, on the reverse strand, counting down.
TATTGAAACTAAGCTTGACAAGCAATGGTGCCAACATGATGGCAAGGGACAAGTTATAGTGACGTTATACGGTCTGTAGCTGGTTGTGTTTCGTTGATAAAACCGGACATACAATACTAAAGCGGTTTCCTAGAAGAGCGGTTCCGTCATAGTATAACTTATTCACCAGTTGACATTTAGATGTCAAAAAACGCTCTGTATTTGAATAGCCGTTATTGTGTGACGGTTTAAAACATTACCCTCCCCTTGTTCGCCGCAGTCGGGTAAAAACAACAACTAATCATAAGTTGACATTAGATATGACAACAGATTGAATGAGGGTGGGTTGTCATGAAAATTCACGCCACCAGTTGGCGCCACTGACAAGAGGTCATCTATTTGACAATGAATGTTAAATATACGATGACGTTAAACATTCGTTTCATTATTTCGTGCATTATTCAGTCACGACATAAGAAAATAAAATATAGACGCCTTGTTCAACTCTATTGACGGTGTTTTTGAAGTGAAAACTTCTTTAGGCGCGTTGAGCACTTTTTGTGTGAACTAAAATCATGGAACTCGCGTCATCGTCACCGAACGCTTTCCATGAGCTATATGTATACTGTATACACATGTGTACTTTTTGGGTGAACAAAAAGCGTGAAACTCGCGTCATCGTCACCGCACGCTGTTTTCACTTCTATCGGCAGTCCCCATTTTTGACGAAATTTCCGCTTTAACTGTCTATCTAGACCTATTTATATCTTTTGTTTCAAGTTACTGGGAATTTTTGTCAAAAAGCATTTACCAGATCGGCTAGTGTCTGAAAAAAATTACATTTCCATTTTTGACAGCTGTCACTTCCCTCATTCTGCTCTCAAGCCGCCATTTTGGAAATGATTCTGTTACTAGAGACGTAGTCTTAAAATGGATTATTACGGCTGTCCTCATAATTAACTTTACATCGAAGTAATGTAATATAGTGAAATGAATTCGTAATTTGCTATAAATACCCTTTGTAACTCCATAATTACTTATAAACCTGCCATCTAATTAAATTCACATTAAAACAGGGACATAGTATTAAAAAACTGTGAAATTTTTATAAATAAACGTTAACGATACTAGTTTGAAAACCGAAAAAATCGGCCAACTATCGCGCAACAATTGGGCGACAGTTGGGCCACAAACAAAGGCACATCAATCATATCCTAGTATTGTATTGGCTAATTAGTATTAAATTCCTGTGCCTTTGATTATAATGAAGCTTAATACTAAATGGGGTAAGCAGAGGCATGTAATGACTGAGTAGATATTGGAAAATATTTGTCAAAAATTGTACTTAAATAAATAATTGATTACTTAAATTTGATGTCTTACTTGCGTTACATCTCGTGTCAGCAAGTGTTGTATCATGTTTCAGCAAGTGTTGCATCTCGTGTCGGTACAAGATGTATATCGTGTCGGAACGAGGCGTATCCCGTGTCGGAACGGGTTGTATCTCGTGTCCGCATGAGTTATAGGTACTCATGCCGTGGTAAAATTATTAGCCAGTCAGCAAGATGGTAGAGAAGCTGACTGTCCAGAGTGCGTCAGACGTACATTAAGTGACGCCACTCGTGCAGACTTTTCTAAAGCACCTGACAATTCCTTATATCGACAAAAAAATGACTTAACTTAGTTACGCAGACATTTAATTTAAAAATAGTAAAAGAGTAATGCAAAAAAAAAAAACGAAAAAAAAAAAAAAGGATGAACCGAAAAGTACTGTAAGAAAATGCTTAGCAACTTTGTCAAAATATTGTATTAAAAACGTAAAATTGATAGACCTATGACTGAATGTATTTATTTTCCTTCAGAATGTCTCACATTCCCAAAAAAAAAAACCATATCGCTACAAGTTTCATTTGGCGCGTGGCCGAAATCGTGTGCGTTACCCCAGCCAGATAATGTCGAAAATCGTCATCCAAGTGCAATAGATAATTAGAAATACAGCTTCTGTAATTGGTAAGCAGATTTTTAAATTTGGTATGCTGATAGTTTTTTAATTATTTGATAAAAACACTTCCGGCTGGAGTAACGTTACCCCAGCCAGATCTTTTGTTTTCTAATGGATATTTTGAAATCAATTTTATCTAAATAATTAGAAATGAATTTGAAATAAATGGTACAACTTAATTTGTATTTGTATTTGCTATGGTTGCGAAGATATTTAAAATCCTGCTGGAGTAACGTTTGCACGATTGCTGTATCTCGGAATTGACTATACGGATGATTGTAATATTTGTACATGAGATCTGGCTAATTAGTTATAATTTGTTACGCAATAAACGAATCCACTATAATGCACCGTTTTGAAGTTATTTTAGTAAATAGAAAATTGCTTTAATAGGTCCTAGCACTTCCAATATGCGCCCCAAAGACTAAACTTAAACGTTATTATATCGATAATTACTATCTTTAAGTGGTACTGAAGTTTCATTAGTATCCTTTAAGTAATTAAAAAGATAAGATGATTTTTCGGCCACGGTGCGCAGCTCAGTTATTTGACCACCGATTAACCGAGTTTACTGTAGTAGTGGTAACTGAATTTTAGATGAATAATTAGAAATACAGTTCAATTATATACATGTGAAATTTCAGACTTGTACACTAATTAATTAACGAGATAATCGAAAAAAATGATATATGCGTGGTAACCCGACCAAATCTAGAATGTTATAATAAAGCGGGCGCGCAATACATTACACCAACCTTCTAAAATTATTAGCATAATTGTCCTTAAAAGTTGGTACAGTCACGAATAAAACTAGTTTGATTGAAAAATTAAACCTACCATTCTAAATGTTTAAATAAACTTTAAATTGCTCAAAGTAGTGTCCACTATGCCATGCTTCAAATACCTACCTACGTTTAACCATTATATCGATGAGGTAGGTAGGTACCTACGTAAGTAGGTACCTGAACATCTTGATAATATTATATAATTTACATGCTTAGTTAGTCAAAAAGTACGTATTGTAAGAAGTTGACTGCATTGTTATGTCGTTTATTTTTAGTATTGTAAATGTTTTATTTTTATACAATAAAACTCAATTAAGAATACGGCTATCTTTATGTAAGACATTTGTGATTTTTTAAATCATATTAGATAAAACAGTAGAACCTACCTACCTATCTTTTGTAAAGTTCTATGATATGTTAGTACTTGCTGCACTGTGATGTTATTAACTTATTACATTTTATTATTGTTGATCTGTGATCTATTACAATAAAACTTAATTTTTATTTGAATTTGAATTTGATCAGTTCTTAATTTTAATTTCAGATAAGCAAGCGACGTTGCATATTAGCCCATAAAAAATATCTGTGATTATTTTTGAAGTAAATTTATATAAGGTAAGTAAGTAAGTACTTACCGTAATTAAAATAATTATCTGCATAGGATCATCATCATCTACATAGTTAGATACTCCATATTTGTTATTACCTACGCATTATTATTTTTTAAATGAATATTCCATTATAAATATGTTTTACTTTACCACTTGTTTACCCGTCTGTACTAAACACGTAATTATTCTCACGTATGATACTGTAAGTTGTAGAAGGTTGGTATAATGTATTGCGCGCCCGCTTTTTTATAACATTCTAGATTTGGTCGGGTTACCACGCATACATCATTTTTTTCGATTATCTCGGTAATTAATTAGTGTACAAGTCTGAAATTTCACATGTATATAATTGAACTGTATTTCTAATTATTGATGTAAAATTCAGTTACCACTACTACAGTAAACTCGGTTAATCGGTGGTCAAATAACCCAGCTGCGCGCCGTGGCCGGAAAATCATCTTATCTTTTTAATTACGTATAGGATACTAATGAAACTTCAGTACCATTTAAAGACAGTAATTATCGATATAATAACGTTTAAGTTTAGTCTTTGGGGTGCATAATGGAAGTGCTAGGAACTATTAAAGCAATTTTCTATTTACTAAAATAACTTCAAAACGGTGCATTATAGTGGATTCGTTTATTGCGTAACAAATTATAACTAATTAGCCAGATCTCATGTACAAATATTACAATCATCCGTATAGTCAATTCCGAGATACAGCAATCGTGCAAACGTTACTCCAGCAGGATTTTAAATATCTTCGCAACCATAGCAAATACAAATACAAATTAAGTCGTACCATTTATTTCAAATTCATTTCTAATTATTTAGATAAAATTTATTTCAAAATATCCATTAGAAAACAAAAGATCTGGCTGGGGTAACGTTACTCCAGCCGGAAGTGTTTTTATCAAATAATTAAAAAACTATCAGCATACCAAATTTAAAAATCTGCTTACCAATTACAGAAGCTGTATTTCTAATTATCTATTGCACTTAGATGACGATTTTCAACATTATCTGGCTGGGGTAACGCACACGCCGAAATCGGTACTAAACCCATATTATTATTTTCAATAGAATGTCTGTGACTATTTCACAAAAATTTCACCAACAGTGCCCCTTTTCAACGTCATTCGAGCGCCAAACGATCCTTGTAGTACTGTACAGTACCCAGGGCTTGGAACCGGTACCAAAACTACAGGTTCTGTACCGATACTGATTAGAAATACCAATAATACAGGTACTACTCTGGTACCGGTACCCAAAAATACCGGTATTTCAAGACACGGAGTTTTAGAAAAAGTTCAGCTTTGTAAAGCGTCGTCTGTCACTTAGAACTGTGTCTAGTCTCTTTCTAAGTCTCGATGTGTTTATTATAGTTTTACCGAAACCGCTGCACGGCGCCTTAGGTGTGCTTTCGAACGGCACGTTGTCGACGGCTGCAGATGCCTGTGCCGAGTGTCGCTTGTGTGTATGAGCACTAATTCGGCAACGATCGTGGCGTTCCGCGACCTATTCGTCAAGGCTTACGGATTCCCGCCACTCTTTCATCGACGCTCACGGGCGTTCCTAAGCACAGCGTTCTCGGTCAAACTATAGCCCGAGGTACTATTCAATTCGATTCTAGAATAATTTTGATAGTATATTTTTTTCAATGACAGCTAAAATTCTGTACATACGCCAGCAGGTCAACCTACCCGAAACTGTAAAATTTTCCTAATCAACTTTGAACCTTTTGCTTTAGTGATAAAGTTGAAAATCTATTTTAAAAAAATGACAGATTGTAATAGGTTGATGTGCGGCGTTTGTACCTAAAATGAATGTTTATAATGAAACACTGTAAATAGTTTTGAGATAAAAATAATTAATGATTTTATGTAATTATTTTGTAATTTTTAGTTTATTTTATATATTTTTAAGGTTGTTTTTTTTTTGTAATAAATAATGAATCAATAAAATAAAACATTGTTTCGAATATACGTGTTTTTTTTAATAATTGAACTATAATATTTTCAGGAATACATTGATTTTGATTTAAACAAATAAGTACACACTATATTAATAGTTAAAACCTTGACAATAATTTACGAAGCAGAAATCTAAATGGCTAAAATACGCATCACGTACAACCGGGTCATATTAACTTAGCTATGTTGGTGTCGGCTTCCAGTCTAACCGGATGCAGCTGAATACCAGTGTCCGTCCGGAGAGACTGGATATCAAATTAGCAATCAGTATTTTACATGGAGCGACTGCCTATCTGACCTACACAACCCAGTAACTGGGTATACGATACCCATTGGGAAGACTGGCTGTCACGACTTTCGGGCAGTCTACCCTCCAACATATTATTGTTCCTACCCTACTCTTATGATTAGTCGCATATGATGTGTTGTAACATTTGACATCTCACCTTGGTAATAAGCAACATTTAAGGGGCGGGGCCTCGTCAATGTCGTTTCGCCTTCGCTCGCTCATTGGTCAAATTAAATAGCGCGCGCTTTCGCGGCTTCCTGTGACACACACTGCGACACTTCCGTCCCTTTTTACGAAATCACTCCCACAGATGGCAGGAAAGCGACAGGATAGATGTCATACATCAAAAATATCAGATTCGATCATGTTTAGATTTCGATACCCGTCACGTCTGATGAGTTTGCCTAGCTAATTTAAAATTATTGAAATAAAAAACGACTCGCCACGACGATAAAGTGCAATTCAGGTCGCACAGCGCTAATTACTCACAGTTATATCCACCTAGAAGTTGCCTCTCTTTCTATCGCGTAGCACATATCTTTAGACTACGTTACGTCCATTGAATTGGCCCGACAAGACGGGCCTACTGCATACTTTTAGCTTCATGCCTAAACTGTGGAGTGTCCCGTCTGTATTCATCTCTGCCGGTTATGTTTAAGTCCCATATAATATGGGGCAAGCCGTGCAGCGTATTTCACTTTCCGTGTTGAATTCAAGACGGTAGCGTGAAATCATCACGCTTTTGAAGCACGGTACATGCTCAAACCGAGCAGCCTTGCTCGAATTATGCCGAGTGAACCCGAACGCGCGCTCGGAGTTTCTTTGAACCATAAAATCACGAATGAAATTATTTGGAAAAGAACCGGAGTTACCGACATAGCCTGCAGAGTAAGAAAGCTGAAGTGGCAGTGGGCTGGCCATGTTTGTCGAAGGACTGATGGCCGGTGGAGTAGGCGAGTCCTGGAGTGGAGACCGTGTATCGGCAAGCGTAGTGTGGGACGCCCCCAGCTAGACGGACCGACGACCTTAAGAAGTTGACTGGATGTGGAAGGTGGAGGATAGGGTGCTGTGACGCAGCCTGGGAGAGGCTTAAGTGTCCAGCAGTGAACTGCGATAGGCTGTTGATTGTCCCGAACATGACAAAGCGAGGGCACCACCGAAGAAGTTCAAAGGTATGCGTAAGGACTATTTCTGCTTGCAGCCCTCTGCCGCTATAGAACCGGGGCGGTAAAAGATGTGGTCATCGTGTTCACGGGATTTTGTTTTCAAACTGCTTAGATATGAAGTTCTTTGATAGTACATGCCGAACGGTATGACCCAAATGAAAGTCGAATATGTGTAGTAATTCCTTCGGGTCGGATTTGTTGTTCAACAGATACTGGCAAGATAGTACTCTCCTCAGAATTCACCAAAGAATCAGTTTTTGGAACGAAGTTCTTTAACGCGTCTTGCGGAAAAGCGTTATGCCTTTACCAGATGTCAGAATATAAATAAAACAGTATTCAGATTGATTGACTTATATTTTAGGAGCTGGTTAATATATACAATTTTGATATTCATTATTAGGTAGGACACCACATATAACATTTCCATTAGCCAATCACAGATTAGCAAGTTCCTTTTTGCTCGCGATATAAATACCGCGCGGCCCGGCGCAACGTTAGTCGAATGCCCACGCGCACAGCGCGCGGACCTATGCCAGCTGCTACATAGCTCCTCCCCAGCGAAGCGCCTCACTATGCAAGTGATACAAAGTGATGTCTCGCACACGGCGTCGAAGAGCGCGTAAGTAGTGCAAAGTGGTGTCGCGGCCGGTGACAGCGAGCGCCTAGTCCTGCGGTGACGTCAAGTTTGCACACTGATGCGTGAACGTAGTGTTTACTGTTTGCGCGATAATTATGCCTTTCACTTTGCTTTAGTGCGCGGCCGTGCTCCGTCGTGGTCGGACGTAAAGTTTTATAGGGCGAAGCGTACGGTGGGTCTTGAGATGCGGCCGGAGCGCGTGACGTATGTCGACTGTTCTTCTAAAGGACTTGCTGTTTCTTCGGTGTTAGGCAGGAATGCAGGCTTCAGTCGATCTATGCTGATGTTTACTTGACGATCTTTGATTAGCACTGTATACACCTTGTTTTGTCTCTTCAAGACACGATACGGACCTTCGTAGGTCGGCGTCAGTGGCCGGCGGTAGGCATCTGTACGTATGAATACATGCGTACATACATGTAGGTCGTCATGTATAAACATTGCGCGTCGATCGGTGTTACGGCGGACTGCTTGCATCTTTTTCATTGCGTTGGTTATGACGTCGCTGAAGTGTGTATTTGTGTTTGCGTGTATCGACGCTTCTCCACACATTTCGCCGGGTAGCCGTAACGGTTTACCGTATAGCGCTTCTGCTGATGACACATCGGTGTTTTCTTTAATTGCAGCGCGAAGTCCCAGTAATACGGTTGGCAATTCTTGCGTCCAGCTTGAGTTATGTAATCGTGCCGTCAGTGCTGTTTTAAAAGATCGATGCCACCTTTCAACCATCCCGTTTGCCTGTGGATGGTAGGCAGTGGTTCGTGTTTTCTCGATACCCATTCTATTCATTAGTGTTTTGAATAGATTAGATTCGAACTGTCTCCCTTGATCGCTTGTGATCCTTTCTGGGCAACCAAATCGCACTATCCACCCTTCGTAGATGGCCGTGGCAATAGTGTTGGCTTCCATGTCGCTGACAGGGAATGCTTCTGGCCATCTAGTTGCTCGGTCGATGATGGTAACACAGTACCGTCTTCCATCTGATATTGGTAGTGGTCCGACGATATCTATATGTATGTGCGATAGTCGATCTGCTGGTGGGTACTCTTCTAGCGGCGATATTGTGTGTCGCTGCACTTTGGTTCGTTGGCAAATTATGCAACATTTGGTCCACATATTGACGTCTTTGTTCATGCTTGGCCAGAAAAAGCGTTGTGTGACCATTTTCGTGGTTGCTCGGGTGCCGGGGTGACTCAACCCGTGCATGGCGTCGAACGTTTTTCTTCGTAGCTCTGGTGGCAGGTAAGGTCGTACGTGGCCACTTGATGTTTCGCACAGAATTGGCTTACTTGCGTTGAGTGGACGTAGCCGTTCGAATCGGAGCGAAGTGTTTTTCGTGACGTCCGTCAGTTGTTTGTCGCTGTCTTGAAGACGGGCTACCTCGTCGTAGTCGATTGGTGATGGAGTGGATATTGCTTCGATTCTTGATAATGCATCGGCCACAACGTTGTCCTTTCCTTCAATATGGCATATCTTCATGGTGAATTGACTGATATAGTGCAAGTACCTCGTGCGTAACGGTGTTTCAGTCTTGCTGTTTAGTCGTAGTAGTGCATGTGTTAACGGCTTGTGGTCCGTGTAAACCGTTATTTCTCTACCCTCAAACATGCGTCGAAAGTGCCGTATTGCCAGGTAGATTGCCAGTAGCTCTCGATCGAACGTGCTGTATTTTGTTTGCGCTTCTGTTAGTTTTTTTGAGTAAAAACCGAGTGGCTTCCAGCTGTTTCCTATACGTTGTTGTAGCGTGGCTCCGACACAGGTGTTTGAGGCGTCACACATCAGTGATAACGGAGCGTGAACTGAAGGGTGTGACAGGGTGACAGCGGCCTTGATGCTATTTTTACATGCTTGAAATGCTTCTTTATCTTCACCGTTAAAGTTCACCTCGGTCTTGTCGTTTTTCTTGCATGTTCGTAGATATTTGTATAGCTTTTCCTGAGCGTGTGCAGCGTGTGGTATATTTTCTTTATAGAAATTCAATATGCCGAGGAATCGTCGTAATTCTTGAATTGTGGTAGGCTCGGGATAGTCGGATATTGTTTTCACACGGTCTTCTGTTGGCTGGATGCCGGCCTCAGTCAATATGTAGCCTAGGAATTCCAGTTTTTTGTGCCCAAACTCGCATTTCGAAACGTTTATTTTTAAGCCATACTCTTGGAGCCTCTTGAAAAGATCTTCTAGGTGTCTTCTGTGGGTTTCCTGATCTGGTGATGCCACGAGGATGTCGTCGACGAATGGGAAGACGTGGTCCATGTCACCGAGAACATTGTTGATGTGTCGTTGAAAGGTTTGCCCAGCGTTGCACAGACCGAAGCACATGCGTGGGAATTCGAAAAGCCCAAATGGCGTGATGACTGCCGTCTTCTCGATGTCTTCTTCCCGTATTCGCAATTGGTTATATGCTTTCCTCAAATCAATTTTCGAGAAGATCTTCATCCCTTCGAGATGGTACGTGAAATCACGAAGTCGTGGTATTGGGTACCGATCAGGTTTGGTGACGGCATTTAACCTTCGGTAATCGCCACACGGTCTGTATTCACCACTCTTCTTCTCTACGAGGTGGAGTGGACTCGCCCAAGGTGACTTTGATGGTCGGCATATTCCTTGTTCGAGCATAACTTGAAACTCCCTCTTCGCTGCTTGATATTTGTGCGGCGGCAATGGTCGTGCTTTATTGTACACCGGCGGCCCGTGAGTGACAATATGGTGTTCAACTTCGCTGTTCTTCATGTTATTGAAGTTCGGGGAAGTTATCTCGGCGTACTGTTGAAGAAGGTTGTGGTACGGGTCGGTGAGGTTGATAGTGAGCACGGTGGGGGTAGCTACACTGCTTGCAATGCAACCGTCGATTGCCAGTCCTGTTTTCTTATCAACAAGTTTACTAGCGCGTAGGTCGACGAGAAGGTCGTGATGTCGCAAAAAATCGGCGCCCAAGATCGGTCGTTTCACGGCAGCAACGATAAACTGCCATGATAAGGGGCGGCGTAGACCAAGGTTGAGTTCCAACTTCCTCTCGCCGTATGTGTGTATCGGAGTGCCGTTCGCTGCATACAACACTTCTTCCGCTCGTTTCATTCCTTTCGTGTTAGGAATGACCGATACGTTGGCTCCGGTGTCCACAAGGAATCTCAAACGATGTTGGTAATCACAAACGTGTAGACGGTATGGTGATACTTCGCTCACCTCGGGTTCCGTCGCTGCCGAGGTCGCCACTAGTTTTCCTGACGCTTGAAGTTACACGGGGATCTGCAGTTGCGTGCCTCTTTACCGTAACGCTCGTGGTAAAAACAAATATCGCCTGACGTCTGCTGGTAAGTATTCGGTCGGCCTCGGGATAGTGAACGTGATCGTGAGCGGAACGGCCTGTATGACGATCTCCTTTGTCTTGGTCTGTCCGTTTTCAACGCTGCAACTTCACGCGTTAGTTGCATGATGGCTTCTCGAAGGTCTGGTTCTGGCTGCGAGTGCTTGCTCTCGGGTCGCGACGAAGATGTCGACGGCTGTTGGCATGCACAAACCGAATGGATCTCTCGGGTCTGCTCGTGCATCTTGTCGGCCATGGCTGCAAGTACGTCGAGTGTGGCCGCTTCGTTGACGGATAATACGGCCCGCGTGGAAGCGGGCAGATGTCTCATCCAAAGCAGCTGCAGAGTGGTATCGGGCATCTTGTCACGTGCTGGCTCTCTCATACTACGCAGTAACTGGGACGGCTTCTGGTCTCCCAATTCCATCTCGGTGAGCAGCTTTTGCAATTGCTTGGTCTCCGACTCTTCGTAAACAGACAACAGTCTCTTCTTAGCCTCCTCGTACCGGCCAGTGCGTGTCTTGCTCATGATGATGTCGCCAACTTGCTCGACGTCCGCCTTCTCGAGATGAGCTACTAGGAGGCTGAACTTAGCTTCGTCGCCTGGCTTCTGCGGGTTAACCACCGTCTCAAATTGTGCAAACCAGAGCAGTGGTTTGTCACGCCAAAACGTTGGTATGCGTGACTTCAAGGAGACGGTCGCTACTTCGTCGTTGGTTGCCATTTTGTTGATCACGTCGGGGTCACCACTTTACCAGATGTCAGAATATAAATAAAACAGTATTCAGATTGATTGACTTATATTTTAGGAGCTGGTTAATATATACAATTTTGATATTCATTATTAGGTAGGACACCACATATAACATTTCCATTAGCCAATCACAGATTAGCAAGTTCCTTTTTGCTCGCGATATAAATACCGCGCGGCCCGGCGCAACGTTAGTCGAATGCCCACGCGCACAGCGCGCGGACCTATGCCAGCTGCTACATGCCCATGGGCGTATCGAGCAGTTTTTTAGGGGTGGGGCAGAAATAAACTCGATAATTATTAGGTTTTAGTGGCATGAGGTACAGGGTGTAAAGTTCACTCATCGACCATAGAAAAGGGAGGATCCTCCGACCAGACGGGTGTCGTCACGACACCCATCTGGTCATCACGACACTGTCGTGTCTGGCGTGCAACTGACGGAGTGTTGATGTCGGATAGTCTTATATATGTCGCTCGCGCGGTAACCTTTAATTGCGCGATGTAGGATTTGTGTGACGTCATGTCTTTGATGCGTATTTCTCTCTCTGTCTCTTTCTATTATATAGTAGTGCGTGTGAGTAGGTACATATCGCGTAAAGAACTTCGTTTTAACTAGGTACCTTTTAGATTTCTGCTTATTCAAAGACTAGAGTACATTAATATATTTATAAAATACCTAAATATAATTACGAATGATACATATTAAGTAAACACTGGCTGATGACTCTCATATATCTTTCCCAAACGCTCTTCAAATCAGCTTCCCTGTAACAAGAAAAAAAAAATATTCTAATGTATTCGATTATAGGTAATAGGGATGATGACTAAAAAGATTATTTTTGTCCGTCAGGTAGATTATTAAAAAATAATGGACACTTGATTTATGGACACAGATTACGGCAATGCATTGGAATAAACTGTGCCATGACGTCACGAGTATGTAGATTTTATACTTGTGACGTATCGACCCCCACTCCCCAACTTTAATGCGTTCTATCTAAGTCATTTTTATTTATTTATTGGATCTCCAACTGAAGCTACACAATTTCATGCAAGCTTACATTCTAAGAACAGGGACAAATACAGTGTGCGCTTCCAATTATAGGAGACTACATCATTCTCTTAGAATCTAGGTAGATACATAAAGTTTGACAAACCAAAAATAATGATACTTATAAAAATAAAAACAAGAATACAACACGAAATCATAGAATTAAACAAAATGAAATTCAAAACAAATTAATAATAAAAACATTAAAAAATATAAAATAATAATAAACATAAAAGACCACAGACAAAAGACAGATTTAATTAATATGATAGAGCAAAAAATAAGTGTCTAATATTTGTTTATTATCTGACTGACGGACTAAATAGAATTTCTTTTTTTTTTACTCAGGCATCATCCCTATTGATTCGTGTAAAGAAATAAATCAGAAAGACATTCAATACACGTTCGTAAAAACTGACTTCTCCGCTCGACTGTCGGTTTGCCTTTAAATGTTGATAACAACAAAAATTGTATTGTGTCTCGTTAGTGAGGAGCTCGTGCTAAGACGGGTCGATCCATCAGGTTAAGCTACGTTTGCCAGGGTTGGTCTGTGGATGGATGACCATCTTTACATACCGAGACTCCTCCGTGCCTTGGAAAACACGTTAAGCCGTTGGTCCCGGCTGTCATTCGTGGACCTTTGACTGTCGTTACGGGTCGTCAGAAGCCCGAAAATCTGGCAACCAGTCTTACCAAGGGGTATAGTATTACACAGTTACTGGGTTATGGAGGTCAGATAGGCAGTCGCTCTATGTAAAATACTGGTATTCAGCTGCATCCGGTTAGACTGGAAGCCGACCCCAATATAGTTGGGAAAAGACTAGGCAGAAAATTTATGGAACAGCCGTTTTTTTTTTTTTTGAATAACAGACGAAAATTTTCAACGCAGGGGTTTCCATGGTAACAGTTTTCTCGACGATGTCCCTACTACCCTGTATATTATTATGTAAATATAAACATCATTAAGCAAATTTACCTCAATACATCCATCTGTAATGCACATTGCTCATAAGCACTCAGGAACTGCGCCAAATCAGTTTTGGGCCACGAACCCAACCTTAGAGGCTCTACACACCTGAAAATTATAAAAATAACACATATAACATCACGCCTTGTTTCCCCGAAGGGTTGGGCAGAGGTGTACCTGTAGTACTCGTACACCCACATTTCGCCAGTTATGTTTAAGTCCCATGTAATAGGGGCCAAATCTACTGCCATCAACCGGGCACAAATCCAGACTCCGGGCTGCTACTGAGAAATTCCAGATAGAAAAACCCAATAACACTGCCCGACCTGGGAATCGAACCCAAGACCTCATGCTCAGCAGTAGCGCTTGCGACCACTAGACAAACGAGGCATTCAATTTAAAAAATAATAAGAATTAATTATACCTGAAGGATTTATTCCTAGGATTTTAAAATTAAACTAATACTATGAACAGAAAAGATTTGATTTTTTGTATGTTTGTTTGTTTTTAATGAATAAACCCAAAAACTACTGAACAAGTTTAAAAAAAAAACTCGTCAGGCGAATGCTATATTATCACTGAGTAATATAGGCTATAATTTATAAAGATATCACGCGGGCGAAACCGCTGGTGGGAGCAAGTTATTTGTAAAAGGTTTCTGAAAAACTATTTATGCTTGGTATTTTGAAAGCCTTTCTATTTACCATAAGTTTCTAAATGCTTCTGTATTTTATCCTTTGTTTCTAAAAGTCTCTCTATTTACCCATCTTAGTTTTATAAAAGTCTCTCTATTTGTCCATCTTAGTTTTATAAAAGTCTCTCTATTTACCCATCTTAGTTTTATAAAAGTCTCTCTATTTAACCTTGGTCGTTAAAAGCCATTTTTTACCTTGATTAATTACCCCTGCTTTCTGAAACCTTTTGTATTTACCCTTAGTTTCGAACTATTTATCCTTGGTTTTTTTAAATGTACTCATGGTGTTTCAAAGCTTGAAGATGGAAATACATGAATTTACCTTTGTTTACAAGAAGCCTCTGTATTTACCCTTACTTTCTGAAAACTTTTGTATTTACCCTTAGTTTCTAAAAGAAATACATGAATTAAAATGTTTCATCGACATAAAGAAGGAGTAATTTCCAATTGAAGTCCTGACTCCTGAGACCTACTCCTGGTACCACAAGCTCAGGTGGAATCAGTTTATTTATTTATAGTATCTCAGAAGAAATTACATGAATTTATTCTTCTCCAGCGTATTCTTACCTCTCAAGCAGATCAATGAATAGAGACCTCAATTCTCTGCCTCGATGTAGGTTGCAAGCCAGGCCGACCAATGCGCGAGTGTACAGTCTGGAAAACGTTAGACGTTTATTTTAAATATATTCAATAATATAAGGATTATATCATTCAAACCACGTGACGAGACAGCTGTCAAGTAACAGACTAAACGTAATACCTGTCAGTTCAGTTGTCATTGTACGTCACAGTTGTACTTTTCAATTTAGCAACGTTATAATTCGTTGACGTTTAGACTTTGGGCTCTTTACAATAGACAGATTACAAATATTATATTATTATTATAAAACTAAATAAAAATTGTGCTCACGCAGTTACATCTACGAAGAGTAGTTTAAGAATAAATGATCAAGTTTAACATACATTCAAGAAAAACCTCTACACACTTCAAGTGTCTAGGGATCAAGTACGTTTTAGAGTATCGCCGCAATTGAGGATTATTATTTTAACTTTTTTGGATCGTTATTGATTCTTTTTAGTGAATTTCACTATATGAATAAAGAATTTTATTTCAATTTTGATTAAAAATAGAAAATCAACCGTTAATCAGGATTCCTATAAAAGTGTTCGTACCTGAAATTGAGCTCCAATTCTTGATAGGACTTCTCCAATAATTTAGGTCTGAGTCGCATGCAGATCAAACTGAAAAAGAGATAGGTACAATTTAGAACTACCATCTTGTAAGATCCCTGTCCTCCCACTCGGGGCCCGTGCAGCTGTACATCCAGCTTGTCATTATAGCGCTGCGGCGAGATAGTGCTTCCTAACCCATACTATTTGTTTCAACTGCCCCGTTGGTCTCGTGGTTGCAAGCGCGACTGCTGAGCGTGGGGTCCTGGGTTCGATTCCCGGGTCGGGCAGTGTTATTGGGTTTTTCCATTAGGAATTTCTTAGTAACAGCCTGGGCCTTGGAAGTTGGCGGTGTGATACCCCCCTGCCCCGCGCGCCCCGCCTGCCCCGGCGCCTGATCTCCTTCCGGTCGTGTCGGGTTGCCGTCCCTGACGACTATGAGAGTGAGGGAAGAGAGAGTGCTCCTGTGTGATGTTTGCTCACACACTTTTGCATTATAATATCTCCCGCACCGAAAGGTAGTCTCGTTGAGATTGGCCACCATGGCCGAAATACGGTCTGGAGGACTATATATATTTGTTCCACCTGCTGAAGATTTCTCACCTGGACATGAGTTGCCTTTGCTAACCTGCACGACCACAATAGTAACGGGGTTTTTTCGACGGAAGAATAGACAGATAAACCCATCACAATCTGTCATTTTGTCTATTCTTCCGTCGACAAAACCCGTATCTATGGTTGGCTTGCTAAGCGTGCTGGAACTCTTTAAACAGACTCCGGGCCCAGGTTGGCTGAAGCAAGTAAAACCTGTTCAGGCTGAGATTCATAGTAGACTCCACCTTGGAGTGTAAATGTGATGCTGTTCCACAAACGATGGGACACTTAATGTCGTGTCCTCCATGTCCTGTCAGCTGCATGTTACAGGAACTGATGGAAGCCAGAGATGGCGCCAAACACTTAGCCGTATTCTGGGTAGATCTATTTAGATTGCATCGACACGCTATGCTAAGGAATGATAATATTACACTCACTGCTTATGCTCCTTCTCCTTATCCAGCAGTATGCGCAACTCCCGCAGCTCCAGCAGGAACTCCCTGTCCATCTCGGTGTCGTAATACTCGGGGCCCGTGCAGCTGTACGTCCAGCTCGTCATTATAGCCTGTACGTGAGAAAATAGAACCATTTATCCTATCCCACTCTATTAAACGAGGAATATTTGTATATATACATATGTCGCAATAAGTTATATGAAAACAATTCAAAGTCAAATCATTTATTTCAAATAGGCCCCGGCACTTTTGAACGTCAAAATTAACAACAAAAAAAATGATTCTTGTCGCCCCTTCCAAAAGGTAGTTTTAGTATGGAGAAGAATGGGCAAGAAACTCCACCCTTACTCTTTTAAAATGTTTTTGTATAGGTACATTAGTTATATGATTATATGTGAAGACGATGAACCTAGAATAAAATTACTATACCACAATAGGTAAAAAAAATAAAAATGAAGCAACGACAGATAAATTAATAAATAAATCGATAAATTAGTTCATAGCTATCTTACTAAATTACGGTATATAGCTTTATCCATCACGGCTATAACTATCTTACTGCGACATATACTGGGTGATTGGAAGCTGGGTGCAAAGCTTTAAGGCGAAGATAGTACAGACAATTTAGAACCATTTAAGCCATGGTTATCTTAGACGAAGTCTTACTATTTTTTTTTAAGGTTATAAGGTTTACAAAAAGTATTTGTTTTTTTTTTTTTTGTGAACTTAAAATGTCTGTAAACAAAATGTCTAACGACAAAGAAGCCTAAAACTTGTTTTGCTAGATTGCTTACTCATTACTTTAATTAAATAAAATAAAAATTAATTCATATATCATTTAATTTGGCCAATAACAAGCAGTTTAGTTAAAATTTTGGGAATATTCGAAAAAAACATAAAAATTAGGTTAAAAAATGGTAAGACTTCGTCTAAGACAACCATGGATTAAATGGTTCTAAATTGTGTGTACTATCTTCGCCTTAAAGCTTTGCACCCAGCTTCCAATCACCCTGTATATATAGGATACCATAGATATAATAAAGAAGGAGATATGGCGTGGAGTTCAAAATGTATAGAAAACCGATGAAGCCACAATTGCCCCTCCCTAACGCTAATATTGCACACACAGTTCTGTCAAAACAATACTACGAACAAGTGCACACACGCGTCATCGATAACTCAGTCATTTAAATATAAACCTTATTATTTAAAACACAGCGTACTTTATCCGTATAATTACTCACACTAAAACAATTATCATTGTGTGTTGTCGGGACTCGGGGGCGGATACGACATAGTGCTTGACTAAATCGAAGAGTTATCGATAAATTTACTATAAAGGTTTTGGAAATAAAGTAAACAAAAACGATATGAAACCAAAAAAACATTATTTAATTAATTAATAAAAATATTTTAAAAACAATTACAAATCAAACGACACGTAGTTATATATGATTATGATGCCATAAAATGTTCATAAAAGAGATTCTCGTTTTTGTAGAGAACCAGTTAGCTGACCTTCCTATGGCATCAATCCATTGATTTTTTACTTGCTTCTTTTGGGAAACTGAAACGGTACAATTACAATTTGTTAGTGACTTACTGAATTATATATGTATACGAAGCTAATCATAAACTAGTAAGTTTGCAGGCTCTTAAAAAACCCGTATTTTTAAGAAATTAAAATCTTCTTTCTTTAGTAACTAGGGGTTTATGTGACAATAACACACACGCATGCATAAGAAATAAATAGCATGAATGTTGACCCATTGCCAATTCTTTAATAATAACCTTATTAAAAGTAATTTTCATATTATAATTGTTTATTTTAGAGCATGCATGACGTCACAATATGGCTTCAAACCCTCTTTAGAAATTCTGCGGCTTAGTTATGACTATATGATGCTGATTATTATAATGCATACGAAGCTAATGGTGCATTTATGAATACTTCAGTAAAATACCATAACCATAACAAATGACGAAGTAACTTGAGGCTAAGGCATTACGTCTCATAATTCAAACCCACACATGGACATTCCATAGATTACTAAACTAAATATTATTGAACTTACTTCACGATCTTTGGTTACGCATTTTTCTATTACGCTGTAAAATAATAAAAATGGGTAAAAATGCATAGAACCACATCGGCCTTCCAACCGGATTACAAGAGTTAACAATTTGAAGAAAAATCAATTAAATGAAATTGTAATATAACAATTCGCCGACTTTCTTGTCGATAGACTTTGTCAGACCTCCACGCAGCCAGACCGGAGCAGCGGACGCACCATGCAACATTACGGCTTATTGAGGTTTCGTTATGTCAGATTTACATTGCTTGTTCAGTCACTCAGTGACAGACTGAGGTGGTTATAGAAGAGCAATGTATTTAATGCAAAAATAATACTGTCGGGATAATATAGGAAAACAAAAATAAAGTAGTACAACTCAGATATATTTTACGGCTTGTTGTTTTTCGTGATTTTTAAGACAAATATTGTAAAATACTTGTATTTACCTGTGGTAACTGATGCCATGACTTCTAAAAATTTTGTTTTGCCTTCTATTTTTGCACGAACCCACTTAACAAGACGGCATAATCGTTTTTTTTACGATCGCGGTTGACAACACACTAACTCGCGGTGACGGCCATTTTTTCAATAGCTGAGCGAGGCGCTCAACTCCACGTGGTCGGCGTCACGCCCCCTTGCCACTTCTCCTGTTTTTAATATTTCTGTGTAGGATACTTACATAATTTTAACTGTATGGTGTATTAGAAAATCTGGTTGCATCAAAAGGTTTGCTAAAGTATTACGTACTCAATGGGATAGCAATGAAGTCCATTCAATTGGAGAATTTAGAGAAAAGTGATATTTAGTGACGAACTCTGGGAAATATTAAAAAAAATACAAAACTGGGTTTTCTCGAATCCCATGAATTTTCACCTAGGCTTTAAGTGATGCTTAATTGTTGCAAATGGGTCACACTATCACTTCCTAGAAGGAATACGTAAAATTACAAGTCACCCTGTATATTTGTAATCACGTTCTCGAAAACGGCGTAAGGGGGTGTAAAATCGATCTAGCGAGGTATCATATCTGGGAAAATCCGTTTTCTCTATTTTCGCCCGATCGGTCGCCCAAAGTTTAGAACAAGATGGCTACCTTAGTACCCTACTATCATGACAGCATGGAATTAGTATGAACTATCCTATACTATGCCTATGCCTCGTTGGTCTAGTGGTCGCAAGAGCTACTGCTGAGCATGAGGTCCTGGGTTCGATTCCGGGTCGGGCAGTGTTATTGGGTTTTTATATCTGGAATTTCTCAGTAGCCCGGAGTCTGAATTTGTGCCCGGTTGATGGCAATAGGCTCGACCCCTATTACATGAGACTTAAACATAACTGGCGAAATGTGGGTGTACCTACTACAGGTACACCTCTGCCCAACGCTTCGGGGAGACAAGACGTGATGTTATGTTGTTGTTACGTTATGTTATCCTATACTACTAAATGAGCATTCTATATTTTCACCCGAGCAGAGCTCGATCGGCCACAACTTATTATTGATATAATTACACGGAATTTTTAAGGGCGCGTTTGCGTATCAGGCAATATATGCTGTTTTTCGGTACATTTTATGGCATCGTATAGATTGGTTCTACATCTTCAAATATCAGGTACTTTATTATAGAATTTTTTGTTTTTTATAATGCAAAATCGATCTATCGTTACCTTTTCCCACAAAATTAACGATACCGGGTTGAGTTTAGGTGCATTTATTGTGCTATTATTAGCATATTTTGCATTTCTAAAAATACTATGTAGGCTAACATATTCAATTCTTAATGTTGGGTTTTTTTTTTAAATCTAAATGCTATAAATAGTCGCAGAAAAAATTAAAACCAAAACTTTTTTTCACATTTTTTGCTATTCTGGATGAATCTTAATCGATTGCAATAAGGGTTATTTTATTTTTGATACCCGTCTTGATTTATTTTGAATGAAACTTTAGTCCGCGCGTGGTCGCCGTAGAGAGTGGACATGTATCGCCTGTTTACAGCGGCTCCAGTTGAAAAAGATCGCTGTACAAACACAAAATATTCGATAAACCAAGTTTGATACTTGACAAGGTAAGATTTTTATTTTTTTCTATTTTATTTCGCTATAGAAAAGTATGTAAGTAGGTTTTATAAATGAATATTCGTCCTGGACTTGATGGAGCGACCTGAAGGTGTACTTCGGTGACTGCTACCTGATCTCCTCGACATGTTGTACTAGGTGAGCCGAGTTTGGGCTCGTTTTGTTAGTTATGCTGAGACCTTACCTCCGGACTTGATGGAGCGACCTGAAGGTGTACTTCGGTGACTGCTACTGGATCTTCTCGACATGTTGTACTGGGTGAGCCGATTTTGGGTTATTTTTGTTAGTTATGCTGAGACCTTACCTCGGGACTTGATGCAGCGACCTGAAGGTGTACTTCGGTGACTGCTACTGGATCTCCTCGACGTGTTGTACTAGGTAAGCCGAGTTTGGGCTCGTTTTGTTAGTCATGATGAGACCTTACCTCCGGACTTGATGGAGCGACCTGAAGGTGTACTTCGGTGACTGCTACTGGATCTCCTCGGCGTGTTGTACTAGGTGAGCCGAGTTTGGGCTCGTTTTGTTAGTCATGATGAGACCATGTTGAGGAGAACCAGTAGCAGTCACCGAAGTACACCTTCAGGTCGCTCCATCAAGTCCGGAGGTAAGGTCTCATCATAACAAACAAAATGAGCTCAAACTCGGCTCACCTAGTACAACACGTCGAGGAGTTGCAGTAGCAGTCACCGAAGTACACCTTCACGTCACTCCATCAAGTCCGGAGGTAATTCGTAAAAACATAAACAGCAATAATAAATATATTTTGTAGGTACCATAATTTTATTACAAAGAATATACGTGAAAAAAATGAATCTTTCATAGTATCAAAATGAATTCACTTGACTACTATTCCCGCAGTTAGTCGTGCGTACACTTGTGTGTATGACCCGTGTCAATGTAGTAGTTCGATTCTGTACCTATCAATTTTGAGAATGCGTCCTTAAGTAGCTGGCGAAAATGTTTCCCCGAAGTTGATGTCTTTTTTAACCAACTTGAAAATTGAAAGTTTTTGAACTTTTATGAGTACAAAGGTATTTTGTACCTAGTATTAAAATCAATGTCGTATTTACCTGCGCGCAATGATAGAAATCATTGAATGTCAAGTAAGTAAGCTTCCTCTTCGCCGTCTCGAAACGCATGCAAGCTATGAACACCACTGCGCCGTACTTTCTGGAAAAATAATCATTAATACTTATAATTGCTGAAATTACTATATCTCCTTAGTTACTGCCTAGTGGTGTGTCCGTGGCATCACAGTGGGCACTATCAGAATAACAGGGCGGTGGTATTTTTTAAATATCGCCGTGTTAAGCTGAGATAATAGGTCCTAGCGGACCCCGCCAGTTGTGCTGACATTTCTTTGAGGCGCGCGTGGAAAACAACGCTCCGTCGACCCGGGCCTGGTCCTTACCGGACGGCGAGCTACCCATTGCTCACCGTCCGCAAGCCCGCGCCTGCGGTGGCCGGGAATCGGCTTGTGATTCCCGACGCCCAGGGCGTCTCCTGCGGCGGCTAGGGGCGTGAGAGCGCGATGTTTGCCTCCCTCACGCGATCCCCCTCCTCCTTTGCGAGCATTACTGCTTCACAGAAGGTGTACAGCCTCCCATGCCCTCTCGCTCCGTACCATGGCTTGGACCAGGGCCGGACGCGAGAGATCCCCGCCACCGATCGCCTCCACGAGGACACGGCGATGCTCTACCCAAGCCGGGCTGACCCATTTTAGTTCGTCAGTTCTTTCGGTAGGAAATCCCATTGGGCACTCGGCATTTAAAATATGTAGAATTTGGGCTATAGGTATGCAGCAAACTTACTTGGCCAATGGTTCAGACAGCAGAAACGTGCTTCTGATATTAGCGACCACATTCCCGGGCATTTCTTCCACCGCTTTGAACACTCGACGAACATTGTCGAACTGTCGGCGGCAACAACGGAGCGGGGCGCCTGAACGTTCCGCTACCTGGGGACAGGGGAATGATAAATTGAGTGATGCATTGGTGACAGAGGAATGATAAATAGGGAGAAATATTGGAGACAGGCGAATGATAAATAGGGAATTTTTGGGGCCAGAGGAATGATCAATTATTTGATGTTAACTCATTACACTGTTGTCTTTTTTATGAGTTGTATTGTAATATATGGTCAGCTAGCGACCTTGAAAATGTTCTAATAATTCTTGCCAGAACAACCGGCAGCAAGTTCGTCATGCTCCCTTAGATGTTGATGATTGCGGTAGCGTCGGGGGTCGGGTTGCCTCCTCCCCTCACATATGGCGAGGGGGGTAATGGCTGATCTTTGCGTTATGCTCGTGAACGGGTGCTGCTTGTGGTGACTGGTCGTCTTGCTGATCATGATTTTGGTTGTTGTTATAGTGATTAACTGTTTATTTATCTTTACTTCGATGGTCCTAGTTTATCATTTGTGATTTCCGAGTTACAGCTTTAATAGCTATAATGTAACGGGCACGCCCTTTATTACTGGAGGATTTCATTCGGAGGTCTTTTTACGTTTTTTTTTGGTATATTGAAGTGTGCTAGGTGACATATAGAAAATAATTTAATTTAATGTTTTGTGTTGCGTAATATAAATTATTTTGCATAAGTAGTATTGTTTAGAATAATATTTTTCTAACTATTCAGACAGCTGTGCAGCTGGGGAGTTTGTTGCGCCACTTCTTCTTCCCAGCTAAAGCACTAGGAAGTGGGGAAGGGGAGTGTCTTATGTAATTTTGACGTACGCAAAGTGAACACTCTTTAAATTTGAATTTAAATAACTTTTGATAACTATGCAGAAATATTGGGGTCGGTCAGATGAATGATAAATAACACGAATTGAATGTGGAAGGTAAACTATAAATAAAGAGAAGTAATCGCGACAGAATGATAAATAGAAAGTAATTAAGGTGACGATTGAATGATAAATAAGTAAATATCATATGTTTAAATTGCCGAAGAATTATATTTATTTCCACAAGTACAGTCAACAAACATAGAAACGTATATTGAATAGTTACCTCATCGAGATCCTTCCTGTGTCTGGAAGACAGTTTCCTTCCAAGCAATTCTCTGATCACAGCATCATCTAAATCATAGTATCTGAAAAGAGGATTGATATATTAAGAGCCCACACAACCTCATCTCAAATCCACTTTTTATCTCGCTCGCACCATACTGTTCGCGGACTGAGTGAGAGCGAGACAGAGTGGGGTGCTGGCGGCTCCAAGTGATTGCTTTTTACGGCAAAAATAATGGTAATTTAAAGAAAAAGAAAAAAAACAAAGTCGCCAGCCTTTATAGTTAGTTCAGTTACTATGCAAAGTTTCATGATCAAATTTGAAGTATTTTTTTTGACTTTGGATTTTTTTTCTATATAGAAAATTTTATGTAATCGTGTTTTCGATAAACATAGTACTTAACATTAATCCTTTTTGTTTTTTTTTACGGCATCTCGCAGGTATACCTCTAAGGTATTTACTGCTCAACCGGACAATCCTGTGGCTGCCTTGAGCTACTACAATCAAAGCATCCAGCCAGGAGCAATACTATTCTAAATTAAAATTAGGCGAACGCTCGCTAAGGCCACCCCCTGTGGGGTACGAACCTCGG
This sequence comes from Xanthia togata, assembly GCA_963853775.1. Classification (NCBI taxonomy): domain Eukaryota; kingdom Metazoa; phylum Arthropoda; class Insecta; order Lepidoptera; family Noctuidae; genus Xanthia; species Xanthia togata. Next base: position 1,739,520 of record OY970817.1, on the reverse strand, counting down.
CTTAGGGCGTCGCTGAGGGGAGGACAGCAAGATGGGACAGGCTGGATCAAGGATATATCATTATTATTATGAGGGGAATTTAAAGCTACGCGCTCAGCTGCGGCGCGGGCTGGCGCTTCATCGGACAAGACATTAATCCTCAACTTTACCATATATTTATTTCAAAATTAATGCTGCAGTATTTTCGGCAAAACTGAGGATCATGCTAAGCCATTTGAGGTAGTATAGGCTCTTAATGCGGTTGGTTGACACTTCCCGTGACCCAAGGGCTGGCTTTTACCTTGGCCAGAGGCTAAGCATTGCCATACAACGTGGCAATACGGCCAGTCTCTTGGGTACACTACCAGTCGACAGCGATGCGGAGGAATTTTTCGACGCCATATTTTAGTTTGTTAATAGTTTTAGTTTTGAAAGAAAACTGTACTATTAGAGATTAAAATAAATAAATAATTTAATTTACTTACTATAGTACTTTAATGCAGTTATTACCTTATATTGGAAGCAATAAGTGTTAGGAAGATTTGTTGCAAAAACAGCGGTATTGATAAAGGGATCCGTTTCGTACCCAAGGGCGCTAAAGACGCGTTAGTAAGCCGCTGCGTTTGTCTGTCAATACTCAATATCCTTATTGCTTTACCATAATGTGTACTAAGGTGGTAACTATATATATATATATATAACTAACACAGCAAAAGGGTAGGAGGTTTTTGTGGGAACAAGTTTTTTACATAATCTGTCAGGAGATCGCTGATAAGATACTAAACATTTCGCTTATCTATTATTGATGTATTATTTTATCTGAAAAATTTACTTAAATGTTTTAGATTATTTTATATACCTGTACCTGATTATTTTATATATATTCTGTTTATTCATTTGTTTAAATTGGTTTCTTTGAATAATTTTTATTGCTATATTATTTTATTTATTATTATTACTATTAGTATATTTTAAACATACTTACCTATAAATTGCGTGATTATCATTTATTTTTATTATTTATGTTTATCATTTAAATATTCAGCTAAGGATTAATAGCATTTGTTTATCAGTATTTTTTAAAGTTTATTTATAAATATATTTAACTTTTCTTCTTTCTTTATTATTTCAGGTAGCTTGTTATATATTTTTATAGACATTACGCAAGGACTTGTAGAATGCATTTTTAGCTTGGATATATGTTAAGCCTAGATCAGTGCCTAAGTGTGTACTGTGATATAGCTGGATAATTGAAATTTTCACAGAATATGTGTTCCTGTAAAACTGTGAAGGTAGGCTACTAAAGTTCTGTTAGAACAGAACTTAGTGCACGCGTCCGACTCGCACTTGCCCAGTTAGTTCTGTGGCAAACACTTACTTCTCAATGAGCATCTGTTTAGTAGCCTCGTCAATTTGGAAAATCATCTGTTCTGATAACTTCGACGGCACCGTGAGCAGGCGCTCCAGAAGAGCGAATGTCCTGAAAACCAAGAATGTCACATTTTACAACAATTTTAATGTAAACTTTCTCAAATCATACACTTTTTTGGAAAACAGTAATCTGTGGCTTTCGTCACCAATCGCTTTTAGCAAGGTTATAAAAAAAAAACCTATGATACAGTGGAAACCATTTTTGTAAACGTATCAATATTAGAAAAAAAAATATATATAAAGGTCAATAAAAAGGTAAAGGTAGGTTCGAACCCAGACAGAAAGAAAAAAAGAGTTGAAAAAAAAATAAAAGTAACATTAAATTGGACACACGATCTTGAAACACATAATAACAAAATAAAAAGTGAAAATAATCAGACAGGCGCTATATTTTGTGTAAATGATTTCATCCCCACTGCTCTCAAAACGGTGACGGAAAACATCGTGGGGAAACCGGCATGTCTTAGAACCAAAAATTCGAAGACATGTGATATCTACCAACCCGCACTGGGCCCGCGTGGTGGATTATAGACCACTCCCTCTCAACAAGAGAAGGCCTATGTCCCAGTAGTGGTAACATTATAGTCTGATTGAGAGAATTACGTAAGCGGGCACGCCCTTTATGCCTGGAGGATTTATTTTCTTTTTTAGATATTGTTTACGTTTAGTTATTTTTATTTCTGCTTGAGTATAGATCTCGATGTTTTTGGTTGGTACATTGGCGTGTGCTAGCTGTCATATGGCTATTAATTTATAATTTAATGTTTTGTGTTGCGTTATGTAAATTATTTTGCAAAAGTACTTATTGTATAGAATCAAGTTTTTCTAACTGAACAGACAGCTGTGCTGCTGGGGAGTTTGTTGCGCCATTTCTTCTTCCCAGCGAAAGCACTAGGAAGTGGTGAAGGGTGGGCGTTTTGTGGGACTGTCATAAGTAACTTTGACGTTCGAAAAGTTTGAATAAATGACTTTTGAATTTTGAATTAAATAGGTCAAAGTACTATATTTTCCATTCCCCTGACATTTCAGTGAATTACTCTGCCCTGGGTACAGATATCGAGCAGTTGTCAGCATGTCTTCTATATTACTGTTAATCGAGTTAATTCACCTGTAATGATCCAGCACATCACTAGCAATAAGTTCCACTGAAGCCCCATGCTGTTTAGCGAAGTCTCTCTTATGTAGAGTGGAGACTGCTTCACTTGCTGAAATTCAAGAAATTAATACTATAACACTATCATCATAATGATATAGCTCTATAACAGGTATACAAGGAAAAATATTCTTCTTTCCAGTAAACTGTTTTTTATTTTTTATTGTGTGCTGTAGTATAGACACATGTCAAAGTCAAAATAGGCACATAAAAAGACATTTATGAGCGTCATATTTTACAAAAAAAAAAGAATTGATTCTAGTCGCCCCTTCCAAAAGGTAGTTTTCTTATGGAGAAGAATGGAGAAGATACACCACCGTTTCTCTTTTAAAATGTTTTCACAATATCTTGTGTACATTAATTATTTATAATTATATGTGAAGGCGATGCACCTAAAATAAGATTACTGTATCACGATTGGTAAAAAGTATGAAAAATGAAGCAACGACAGGTAAAATTATTATGTGATAGATGCATGGTGCTCACATATTTATAAATATTGTAAAATTATACGATTTTCCTAACATTTTAACAAGACAAGTCAATACTAATAAGTCAGTGTATGAAAAAAAAAATCTCTTGCGTCCCAGTACTAGTAGTTGCAATGGATTCGGAAATGCTGTATGTGAATGACCATCCTTGCCCACACTGGGTTGTCCCCACGGATATCGAGGGATATGCCTTGGAGGCGTGGCTCATGGCGCCTCGATATTGCTAAATTGGGCTTATGTTCGAACGGCGGCTGTACGCTTCATTCAGTCGCTTTGCAATTGCGTACAGTGTACTATTGATGCGTAAAAAACCGAAATACCGAGTTGTGCAGTAATAATTTGTAAAAATAGGTCTAGACCTATTCAGGTTGATGGTACTAGTACCATTAACCTCAATACAAATGGCGTGTCCTACCACCGGTAAGTAAACAATTATGTCACTGTTTAATATTTTAAATCAATTTCTAGCCCGAATCTTCGCGAACGGAACGAACGTTTTGGATTTAGAGAGGTGCACTCGAGTGCGTGCGGCTGATTTTATCGACATGCGTAATTGCAGTCGAATATTTTTTTACAGAACTCAAATGATATTCTAGTATTACATGTAGTATAAGAGTTAAATTAGATATTAATTTAATGTTTTTTGAAGCAAATAAAGACATTGTTATATCAATACAGTTACTCGTAAAGTGTTAAAAATATTCCCATTTTATTTTAGTAAAAATAACCCAGATTTTCGGATAGGTATCTATATAAAAACAAAAGAAATTATATAAAGAAAATTAAACGAAGTTATAATAATACAAGAATGTTACAATGCTAAAATTAAATATCGATAAAAATTATCGTCCATCGCTTTCCACTCCCTTATTGCATGCCTGTGCATTAAATGTTCGCAAATAGCAAGTGTTTACAAGTGAAAGCCCCGCCTATTCTATGTATGTGTGCTATTAGAAATTGATTTAGTGTAGCTGCTTTCTTCTTAGTGTGCGTGTTCAAATTTTAAGTGTGTGTCGTAAGTACACTATTTGTTAATGTTGTAATTATTTTGGTGGGAGATAAGCGGTGGCACTAGGATTCCTTACTATTCCGCAATGTAGGCATATCTCTGGATATCTATGGTTGTTCCTATACCTGGCGATTGTTCGTGTTTATTTCATTCTTTGTCATTCTCATGTATAAGAATTTGAATCGTCGTAGGAGATTAGACTTGCTATAGTCGAGTATAGATAGTGCAATCCACGACGCGCCCCACACCACGATTCAATGTCAGCAGCCCGACCCCACAGTAAAATGCCATACGCATAATACAGTGGAAGTTGCTAAAATTGACCAAACGCGCGGTGTATACGTCTGTTAAATGTCTTATCTTTCTAACAGTATAAGCGGCCGAGTTAAGCCGGCCCGCAAGAAATGTTATGTGAGGTCCCCATTGTAATTTCTCATCTAGCGTGATTCCAAGGAAAACCGTTTGAGTAATAAATTCCAGTTTTTCTACATTCAATATGATTTATTTATTTTATTTTAAATAGAACGGCCGAGGCCAATTACACTATTTAAACATAATATAATTTATTTAACACCATGCATTCTTCTCACAAAAATTCAGACATTCTGACAGTATCATCTTCCATTCATTCGTAAACATATCAAGATCTGTGTTTGAGTTCAGGAGACCGTTAATAGCTGCTAATGTCCGAGGAATAGGTGACTTGGAGTGTGCGACAGTACGGCAAGTTGGAATAGCCAGTAAGCACGATGTAGCAATGATGTCACATTCGCTACTTTTAACATTATCTAGGTAATTTAAATGTAATGCATTTGGTTTTTTATTTATTTAGATCCATTGATATCGCCGGGTTAATTCAAAAACCAACTAACTCGGTGATTTTGGGATATTGAGTTAAATATACCCACCGATTCAAAATTGTGTTCTCTTTCTACTGGTAAAACATACTAAGCTGTGCGATGCTTTGTTTCGGAGATACTGAATGATGAAACCAACTATCTAACCATACCGTTTATATGAAAAACAAATATTCCTTGTTAATCAACAAAATTTTGTTTTGTATCGAAGTCAAACAAAATACTTAAATTTAATCAGTTTTCTAAATAAAAAAGACCTGCAAATTATACGGAATTTTGGGAAAGAAAAACGATCACATCCATTTATATGGTTTTAGTACTTAGAAACAACAGGAAATAGCGTTAATATTCAATCATAATAGCAGTTATTAAAAGATAATAGCTATTACCGTTGATTATTTATTAATACTTGCCACAAAATCAAGAAGTCGTTGTTAATAAATAGGTTTAGTAGGTTTTACTTCTTTAATTTTGATCTTGATCCCAACAAAATATCCGAAATAATAGATGTAAAACCGATTAACCGCGGGTAGTTGGTTTAAATTCTGCAGTTTCCGAACGCGCATTGGTCAAAGTCGTGGTTGCTCTCGCGCTGACGACATTTCGATTCTTTTTGTGGCGGCGAAAAATTCAGTTCCAAGTGATAGTAAGGTGTTTGTGGTGTTCGTGCACAAAAATGAATTCTTGTGATACTGATCCTCCTCTTCCAGACTTTCAAACTCAGAGTAAGTAAAAAAAAAATGGGGAAAATATTAATTGGGGTAAATAAAACACCCCCAGAAATTTTACTGGAAGTTCGACAGCACATCGAATCGTTCCCAACAATGGCAAGCTACTATGTCCGAAAAGTCATACAGCGTAAATATTTGGACTGTAAACTTTCCATCAAAAAAATGTATGCAATTTATTTAGAGCAGTGTCAGGTGAAGGAAAGTACTCTAGTTTCGGAGGATGTGTACCGCAAGATATTTCCCACAGAATTCAACCATTGATTCTTTGTCCCTAAAAAGGATTAATGCCATTTATGCACAAAATATCAACGTTTGGTACTAGAAAACATAGAAAGCTTAGAAAATTAATACAAAGAGCACATTGCTCGAAAAGAAGCATGAAATGAAGAAAAGAAATGACAAAAAACGAGCGTGCAACGACACAACGACAACGACGGTGAAGGGTGGGCGTTTTGGGGGACTGTCATGTAATTTTGACGTTCGAAAAGTGCTGATTCTCAGCCTAGTTTGAATAAATGACTTTTGAATTTTTATAAATGACTTTTGAATTTTGACAAGAAATTTATCTCGGCTACATTTGAACAGCAAGCCATATTAAAAATTCTAACAGACCAAGTTAGTCTTTTATATTATTGCCGCAAGTTACGGTCGGACGGACGGTATACAACTTGACCATTTACGAAAATGCACCGCCTAATGAAGCTTACTGCTTTGCGTGGTCAGAAGCAAATGGTAAAAAAGGCAGCGCGGAAATTGGATCTATACTGTACTTCATATTTATTTGTGTCAGTATGTACCGAAAGACTTCAACAAGGTAGCTTTTTTTTCTGACACATGCGGTGGCCAAAATAGAAATAAATATGTGGCTTCACTCTTATAAAAAAAATATGGCAGTTCAAAAATTGACAATTTAAATATAATCGAGCACATTTTTTTGGAATCTGGCCACTCGTACTCGTATGTTACGGAGGTCGATTCAATGCACAGTAGCATAGAGTCAGCTCAGAAACACTCAAAATTCTACTCCATGTCCGAATGGCTTAACGTTTTCCGAGCTCGGTCTTCACGATCCAAAAAAGTAAAACAATGCTAAAGCCTAGACAAAAAAAGGCAGTAGCGAGTTCACCAGCTGCAACTACCAATACTAACCTGCACCACCCAAAAGCTACCTATACTAATGCCATCGAGGATCCTACTAAGGCAAGCCTAAGGCTAAGGTTAAGGTTCTAGGGTAAGCTTCTAAAAATCCGACTTGCTGAAATCGTGCAAACAAGGAGTAGGTAGTCCCCGAAGAATACCAAGCGTGGTTTGAAAATTTAGTGACTGGTAGTGCTAAAGTAGACCATGTACCAAATGTATTGTGTATGATGGGTCTTCTGATGAAGAATAATCTTTATAAATTTTCCATGCCTTTCCGTTCGTATTTTGAAATATTCTTTTTTTCAATTTAGGTGTGTTTTTAATCAAACTATTTCCAATTTATTAATCAATCTTTAACGCTTAGATAGTTTCCATGATGCTTTTTCGCTTTGTCAAGGGACACATCATAGGTTAGTACAAAATTTCAACAAATATCGGGAAGTAGAAGCAACTAAAATTTTTTTTTTTTTGCATTTTTCTCGAAACTAACAAAGTTATTAAGAACAATACATTATTATTCGATGTATATATTTGAATTAATGGCCAGTAACTTTCTGAGACTCGACAGCAGCGCTTAATTTCGAAAATAAAGCCTTTATTTTGTAGGGAGGTAAAAGCAACTAAATAAGGGGGTTTAGGGCACAAAATGCAATATTCTGTGAAACCCTGTTACTTTTTTATGAACTAGTATAAATCAACGCATACGTGATTTAATTATCAATCAGATGCTGTTTCTTATAATAACATTATCTAAGATAGTACATGAAATTTATTGATACAAACTTTCAAAACACCCTACCACAAAATCATAATTTGGGCAGTTAGTTGGTTTTTGAATTAACCCGACGATATACTAAAAAACCCAAGATACACACTCAGCGTCTCAAAAACGTCCGCAAAAAAAGAGCGCACAATTTAAAATTGTACGCTCCTTTCAAATAGTATCGCGTCGCACGCGTCATTGCCCGCACGTTATAAATGCCGAAGTGTTGCTTGAAAAATTGTAAAAATATTACGTCAAGAACGTTAAAAAAGGATGGGATATCGTACTTTCGGTAAGTAAAAGAGTTTAATGATTTGTTTTTGTTGTTTTTATGACTAAATATAGAGAGCAATAGGTGATTTTGATTTAATTTGTCTTAAAATGTCACTCAACAGTCCAAGTATAATACGGAAATTTCAATATCCGCTTTTTCAGTGTAAGAACAATGCATTACATACAACCTCCTTTTAATTTAGTCGAATAATACAAATTGACTGTTCTTTTCAATGGAGTCGATTTTTATTATTATGTTTTTATCTTTTAAAATTATATTTATTTAACTTTTAACGGGTGGGCTATAAAAAAAACTACATACTGATTATTTTTTCAAATTTCTGGTTTTATTGGAAAAGTTGAACTTTGTCATTTAAATTAACTGTAAGCAGGGTGCAAAAAAAACTCGCGCCAAAAATGCGTAAGCGTTCTCGAGAAAGCGGCCTAGCGAGCACTGATGCCGGCGCCGCCGTCGCGGCGACAATATCCCTCCTCACGCCATACCCCGCACCGCATACCAAATTCCGATGAACGATACACGTGTATGTAGGTAAAGAAACCCGCTCGACGTACGCACCGATCACGATTTGAATTCGTGATTTTTAAACGAACTATGAAAGTTGATCACGTATTCCGTACGTAATCGGCGTCCTGTGGAATGAGCGGCATCACGTGGTGACTTCGTGAGTGGCTGTCAAAGTGTTAACCTAATTAGTTTAACATGTTTCGAGTTTCGATAACAACAATACCTACCTATTATTATAAAAGTATCACATTTATATACATTTTAAAAACTCAATACTCTTAAAATACTAAGTCACTGTAAGTAAGTATAAAATTAAAAATTTAAAAATATATTCGACTCGACTTCATGCCTTGTTCTACCGGCAAATTTCAGTCATACATTTTTATTGCTTTATAAACATGGCTTTGTAAAAACAACTTTAAAACATGCGCGTAAGGTTGAATTTACAAAAAAAGTATGTTTATGTCGTGACTATAACTACTTTTGTTCGTTGGAGACAGTTTTGAGTGTTAATTTTGATCGAACTGCGCATCTAGGATTTTTTCTATATCAATATTTAGTACTAAATTATTTACCGTAAACCAATCTTGGACCTGAAAAATAGAGCTATTCACATCATCAAGATTTTGTGACTGTTGGTTTATTTTAAAGATCAATAATGTGTCATCTGCAAATAACAGAACAATGTTATAGATGTTAAAAACTGGACTATTTAGCACACTCAACTACCTAATTAGCAACAACTTATATCTTTTTTTTGACTGTACTCCTAGCAAGCCACACTTAGTAAGGGTGCATTTTACCAATGAATCTGAATGTGATCAGCATAGCTAAACTGCATTCACTTTCCTTGGCAAAATTCACCCTTAGTCTGTGGTCTTCAAAGATTCATAATTTAAAAACAACAGACTATGGGCAAATTATATTATAGCGTTTTATAAGCCCTATTTTTTATTTTAATTATACATATCCAAATAATTATAGTGCCAGAAAAGTAGGAATAAAAGATGCTGTTCACATTCGTAGATAATATTCAATTTGATATTATGCCAACATTTTGATCAATTGTGTCTCATTTAGTATACAAACAATAAATTGTTAGTGTGTAGAAAATTATGATTATATTTATCTTCATATTGTAGCCAAGAATGGACGGCAGATAGGCATTTCATCATCATCATCATTTCAGTCAGAGGACGTCCACTACTGAACATAGGCCTCTCCCAATGATTTCCAAATCGGCATTTGCTCCATGTAAAATACTGGTATTCAGCAACATCCGGTTAAACTGGAAGCTGTCCTCAATCAAATTGGGAAAAGGCTAGGCAGATTGATTGGTTGAATTTAGCCAAGAATAGGTCATCCCATGGAATTACAGTCTAGCAGTAGTTATTGTCGAAATAAATTATGATTTTTCTGTAAATACAATAACAGTGATAACAGTGAAATATCCTGTATCCTGTTTCTTCGAGTTGTATCGACTTCAAAGTCATTATTACAGATGTGTGGGTATTTTGGCCTTTTGGTTTGGTAGATTGAGCCATGAGAGTGTGGCCCTGACGCCAAAGTCTGAGCTTACTGACCAAATTGATTACAAAACTTAAGTATTTGGAACTCAGCAACAGTGAGTTTTTTAGAATTTTATTTTTCTGTTAAATTATAAAACATCATACATAGATTACTAGCAGGTAACGTGATACTGTACTTCAAGCTTGAAAGTTAGAGACAACTTTGCCTGTTGAATGTTTTCAAGACAGTATTTCAGAACTGAACAACTACCTACTATTTAGTCAGTAAATGACCACAAAGCTAATGTTAGATATTCGAGTAGTAACCAATAATTCACGCAATATCTCCTTACATAAAACAGACCCTAAATATAGCTTTTCTATTAGATTCTGAAGAGATAAATAATTATAACAAAAATTTCGTTTACTGGACATCGACTTACAAGAACATCCTTCAATCCACAGCTGATATATCTCAGGATCAATTAAAGTGTAATTACTGACAAATACATCCACTTCTGTGTACATTTCTGTTTATATTTTATTATTTCTCGCAACCTGAACGAACGACTGCAATTTTCGCCCAAAATATTTTTTTGACACTGACACTGACAGCTATGGAATGGTCGTGTTGCCTACACAGAAAAACTAAAAAGAAAACCGTAATTTTACAAACGGTGTTGTACCTCACCTTAATTTGCAAAGTGAAGTTAGCTACAAGTACTGCTGACAGCGGAAAATACGTTCGAAAACTAGAATTTTAAAAAACAAGTAATTTGAGTTTATGTTATTTTTTATTTAGAAAAGTTTCCAATTAACGAAAAAAAAACAATACTATTATGATACGCTTTTATTTTAACCTCCAAAATTAAAACGCGAAATGTGTTTCACAAAGTAATGGGAAATAAAGACACTTATTTTATGATGCAAGTTTCCGAACGTAAAACAATAACGAAAGATTGATTTTTTTCCTGAGCGTTAGTGGTAATTACTGAAAAAAATATTATTTTTTGAGCTCTTAGCTTCATGAAATAAATGTGTAAGTACTCATTTAAATCTTAACTAAGATTATACACATGATCCTTTCTTTAAAAGGAAAGAGTACAAGTACAATACAAAGTCGGAGTTAGAGCGTCAAGTTTTTTTGTACTATCCAAAAATAGATGAGGCCTGTTGGAAAATCACTGATATGCTAAGATTGGGGCCGTAACCGCTTTTATTACTTTTGATAACACAGCTCCCTAGACTGAATATGTTCCTTGACACACAGTAGGCCATACGTTTACTTGAATTGCTTATTTCGTCGGTTGCTAAGGCCCTCCTTGCAAAACCGGTATTGGTACACAACACCAGCTAAAATTTTGTTTTTTTTTTTGTTATATTTTCGGCATTTGTGAAATATGTTATTCACTGTTAACTGAAGTTATTGTCATTGGGAAACTTTTCGGCAGTAAATGTGTACAAGACTACGGGTTGATACAATGTGTGAAATAATAAATGGTCGGAGGGTCGTCTTAATCTGTGATCAGTCCATTCCTTATTGAACCCTTTGCTTCTACTTGGCACAAATTGACTAAGCAGCTCTTTTTGCTCTTTCTGATAGCAGCAATGGCTGTGTTGAGTACAAATCCACAGTTTTATTTAATTTTCAGTTAACCTTTAACCTATTGACATTCAGTCATATTAATCCAACTGAGGCCAGTTGGATTAATATGACTGAGAACCTATGTTAGTTTTTTGTTTTTTTGACATTGCACTACCCTATTTATCGTAGGTATTTATTTGTCGATTTATGAGCTGTGCGCTGGGGGGCACAACAATTGTTATAAAACCAAGTGGTCATTAAGTTTAGACAAGTACCTTCTTGGGTTTTGCCTCCTGGTATTTCCCTTTAGCAGCCTGGAGTGTGGAATAGTGCCCGGTTGATGGCAATAGGCTCGGCCCCTATTATATGGGGCTTAAACATAACTGGCGACAAATGGGTTTACTGAAGGGTGTCTCTCTGTAAGCTGTTGGTGTAACCTTTATAAACAAATAAATAAACCCTTCAACGGTGATGTTATGTTATGTAACTTCAGAGACTCCTGTAGTAGCAGGTATTTTAACAAAATGGTTCATATTTGTTTGAAGACTATATCAAAATCAAATCAATAGGTTTCAATTATCTGAAAAAAAAAATCATACTCATCAACATTTTTTTATTAAAATCTAGAAATGAAATATGACAATCAACACGTATGGCATAAAAAATAATGTACATACCTACATAAAGGCTAAAACTCTTAAAATTATTATTGTTTTAATTGACCTTTTTAGACATCAATGTGATAATACTCACTACTAATACTCTTGTTAAAACTGATGTTAGCTCATTTTATTTTTCAAATATTTACAGTTCATCATGTCGGAAGACTCAAAAGATTCGAACCGGCATGACAATGACATGCTAAATATGTTTGCCAGCGTGTGGGTGAAAGTGGAAGTTGACGATGATGATGAGAACAACTCTGACAATTTGCATGATGCTGAAGATGTGTAAGTATTATCTCCTTTACCTATTAATATAGCTAAATACTAGAACCCCAAAGGTTCCGGGTATAGGGTCCAAGCTACCGGCGGTCACGGCTCAAGAGATAGGAACCTCTTAACAATACGAGCAATGTCCAGAAGTACTGCTTTCTGAATCAAGCCCTAAATTTATTATCTCAATATCCTAACAATATCAAACTACTTGTAGTAGTGTAATGGATGGGTTGTACATGAGTGTCACATGTGTTGGGAGCTTGCCCAATTTAATAAAAATGTGTAATGTTGGTGTGTTCTCCTATAAAAAAAAATACAAATTAAACAATAAAATAATTTCGGGCGCCTTGGAGATGCACACAGTATGTTTCAAATAAACAAACTTGCCAGATAGAACACTTCGGAGAGTCAGACTTTTAATCTGCCGGTGGGTAGCTAATTAAATGAATAAAAGAATGGAATTTCCTTTGCTAATACCTTGTTTAATTAAATACCAGTAGCTTCAGAGTAAATATGAAATTAAATACAAAATGTTATAGTTACTTACATTATTATTATTAAATTTAGATCATTATTGCATCTTTGTTGATAAAGAAAAAGGTAGGTAGTAAAAAAGATGGATTTAATAAAACCTCTAGGATCGTGGCGTTGAAGGTAGGGATAAAAATATCCCTTGTAGAAATACCGTAAAGTAGTCTTCTGCAGAAATATATCAAGTAAAGAAGACGAAAAGAAAAGAAAAGACGTCGGGACCAGGGTCGGTCAATCCGGCTGTAACAAAATTTACAGAGAATTAATAAATTGTTCAGGATTCCCAAACGTTGGGAAGCGTGGCGTTCCACGAGTAATAATAACTTACCGTCTTTTCCAACTAAGGGCAAATTTAAGTGCACCACAAAATTCAGGCGGGCGACAAATCACTTAGAAGCCTGGAACAATAATTTAGTATGATATCGAGCACTCGTCACGCTATCCAATTCATCAATCCGAAAGAATTCAATCTTACCAAAGAAATGAAAGATTATTCCTACGTCACCACGTCCTGAGGGAAAGTTTTTGAAGTTTACGGCATCAATAGGCCGCCAATACCCAGGATTTATTCCGATTGGAAAAAATTTAGTTAAAGTTCAATACTCCATCAAGAATGTTCGTCGCCAAAGTGAGAACGTCAAAGTTGACAGCTTCCACCAAACACCAAAGACAATCGATGACAGCAAAAAAAAACGTTCTGAAATCGACTAACTGACGAGAAGCATGTACTTAACGATTTTTTAAACTCGTTACATTACATCCCTCCCCGAAAAAATAAAAGAAAGCAATTTCTTTTATACTAAAAAATAAACAAGGCAAAACAAAAAGATTACAAAAAAAATAGGAAATATAAATTCCAAAAACAACAAAACAAAAAAAAAAAAAACCCTATAAAAGGATAGGATTATAAGACCGCAAGGAAGATATCCGCTAAGTCTAATAACAACTAAACAAAAAAAATAGTTTCTATGACTATTTCTTAAAACAACATGCATAAAACAAATAAGTCAAGCGAAATAGTCGCTGAACAATATTGTATAAGAGCACAACAAGAGTATACTGAATTGAGTACGGTTAGGCACCATAGCCACCGACTAACATACAGTATAACTCTAGAAACAACAAAAAAAAAAATACCAATTTGAGTTCGGTTAGGCACCATAGCCACCGACTAACATACAGTATAACTCTAGAAACAACAACAAAAAAATACCAATTTGAGTTCGGTTAGGCACCATAGCCACCGACTAACAAGTATATAACACGATAAAAATATTAATTTGAGTACAGTTAGGCGCAATTGCCGCTGTCTAACGAGAATAATCCAAAAAAAATGTCTATATGAGTGCAGTTAGGCACCATCGCCACTGACTAGCAAGAACAAATTATAACTGTGAGACACAGTTTAAAATCTCCACATGTCTACAGATACAAAAAAATATAAAGAAGAATGTTGTGATCGGCACAACTCCACCAATTTACCGAGCACAAACACCTTCGAAAATAAATGCATATTGTGATCGGCTCAACACCACCAATATCCCGAGCACAATAGCAGAACAAGAGATGCATATTGTGATCGGCTCAACTCCACCAATTTCCCGAGCACAATAGCAGAACAAGAAATGCATCCTGTGATCGGCACAACACTACCAACCTTCCGAGCACAGAAGCAAAAAAAAACAACGAAATCAAGGAAAAAATATACCGAGATCCGTAAAAAAGTAGGTTAACCTCTGCAAGTGAAAACAAAGCGTATACAAGCAGTGGGTAACAAATAAGAAATTTTATACAAAAATGTATACATAAAAATCGTATACAACACTGTATAAAAGAATAATAATAATAAGATATGTATAAAAATATTAATAAGATACATAAACAAATATTAATAATAAGAATAAGATCCTTTGATATGAGAAACGTATTCGTGTGGGTAGAAAAGTTATTAAAAATTCCTAAGTTATATTTTAGAAAGTTAAGAAATCAAATTCAATAAATTTATAAGAAGTTAACTAACATACACTCTCATTCAAACCACCGATAACCTATCATCCATCCCATCATACATCACACCATCATAAGTGGCCTTCAAACAAAATTATCAAAATCAAGACTTACTCTTGGAAACCAAATTAAAATTTTATTATATCCTTAACATGATAACGACCAGCGGTACCCTTATTAAGGTCTTTCAGATTATAAACATTATCAGAGATCTTTTCAATAATTTTACATTTAATAAACTTAGGAGCAAGTTTTGCTGAAAAATAAATAGGTGCATGAGATTGAACGAAACTCCTTCTCCACACGACATCACCCACATCAAAAGAAATGACTTTGCGACCTTTATTATAATAGCGAGCATTACGCTGATAAGCTTTTAATAAATGAGTTTGAACTTTAACAAAAATCTCACTAAGTGAATTAAGAGAATCAGCATAGTGAGTTCTATTGGAAACTTCCAGTTCATCTAAATTATCAATAGAGTCACTTAAACGATGTAAAGAAGCATCAAAAATAAGTTCCCTTCCAAACGTCAAAAAATTAGGTGTGAAGTCTGTGGCTAGATTCACACTATTATTCAAAGCTAGTTGAACATGAGGTAAATATTTAGACCAAGTTCTATGATCATCTTTAACAAAACAAGCAATGCAAGTTTCAACAGTTTTATTATATCTCTCAACTGTATTGTTTTGAGGCGTGTATAAAGTATTATAAAATATTTTTGTGATATTATAACCTTTCAAAAATTCTACGAAATGTTTAGAAGTAAATTGTGTACCATTATCACAAACAATTATTTTAGGACAACCAAATTTAAGAAATATTTCTTTTTCAAAAAGTTTATTTATTACTCTAGTAGTAGCATTTATCATAGGAAAAATCCAGCAGTATTTAGTAAACACATCAACAACAGAGAGAATATATTTATGTCCAGAATAAGCTTTAGGTAATATACCTATAATATCCACTGAAAGCATTAACATAGGTCGATCAACTTTTTTAGGGTTAACCATAATACCAAAAGGAGGTTGTGTGGTATGTTTATAAGCTTTACAAGTATCACAAGCTAGAATATATTTTTGAACATCATTAAACATCCCTTTCCAAAAATAGTGTTGTTTTAATTTATTTAAAGTCTTATGGATACCAAGATGACCAGAATTAATGTCATCATGATTAGAACGAATTGTATCTAAAATATGTTCTTTAGGAATAACTACACTGGACAGCAAATAAACCGAGCCACCCGCTACCTAGGCACTCTAATTCGATTTTCTCAAAAAATAAAAAACCTACAATTATCAAAGTTGTACCTACAGAAAGTGCGTTTCATGGTGATTAAAATGAAAGGAAACTCATTGGGTTTAATCAATATTTCTGTGTTTATTAAGGATTTTACAAAGAAGAGTCGTTTTCCAGTCGTGACAATCGTTAGTAATGATAGTGAAAAAAAAAAAAATAAGGTCAAAATTAAAGATAAAATCAAAAAAAAGTTTTTGATCAATATTCCGTATTCCCTCCCCTTGCTCGGATAACTGCCAGCATCCTTGTATTCATCGACCTTACGAGCCTGACGATAAAATCTTGAGGAATTGTATTCCACTCCTCTTCAATTGCGATTCGCAGCTCTGGAAGCCTTGTTGGAGCAGGTACCCGGGCTCGAACCCGACGTTTCAGCTCATCCCATAAGTGTTCTATCGGATTCAAGTTTGGGCTTCGAGCTGGCCAGTCCATCGTACGAATGCTGACGTCGCGTAGATACTGGGTCACCAAATGAGCAACATGAGGCCGTGCATTATCATGCATCAATTGCATATCCTGTCCGATATATCCTGCATAAGGTACCACATGGTCTGCGAGGATTTCAGTAATGTAGCGATGAGAAGTCAGTCCACGTGTACGGCCCGTCGATTCAATGAAAACTAACGCTGTATGTGCTGTTAACGAGATGCCGCCCCAGACCATTACAGATCCTCCTCCATAAGCAACAGTTTCCTCGATGCGACACTGAGAATAACGTTCTCCAGGGCGACGATATACTCTCTGACGTCGATCACTTCCATGTAGACTCACCCTGGTCTCATCAGTGAAGAGTACATTACTCCACTGCTCTAATGTCCAATCCCTATGCTCTCGAGCAAATTCAAGTCGTGCTCGACGGTGTGCTACCGATAATGCTGGGCCTGTTGCAGCTCTTTTTGGGGTCAGGTTCCATTCAGCAAATCTCCTTCTGACGGTATCTGAACTTATGACCACTTGGCGTTCGTCACGCAGACTTTGTTGGACTTGAACTGCGTTGAGGTGGCGATTTCGCAGAACAGTAAGGTATCCACCTTACTGTTCTGCGAAATCGCCACCAGTAAGGTGGATATAACGATCATCTGCTGCTGATGTAGCCCTAGGTCGGCCCGTATCTGGACGGCGATCGAATGCTCCAGTCTCTAGGTATCGTCTGTAAACTCGTTGCACCGAAGATCTGCTGATTCGAAGCCTTCGAGCGACTTCACGTTGCGCAATGCCTGCTTGAAGTAATGCTACAGCTTGAGCTGCTTCCTGAGGTGTTGTATCCATTATTAATCAAAAAAAGTAGCAAAAACACACGCGTCTGAGCAAACGATGGACAAAAACTAAAGAAATGATAAGAAATATCCGACTACCCTCATTGTAGAGAAAAAGAACGCTAATTTCAAACTCTGGTGAAAACAGAGCAAATCGTTAGCATTGTGTTTGTTGCTTGATTACAATGTGAGTTGACGGTACTTTCGAATTAATTTGTAGTCATTTTAATCACCATGAAACGCACTTTTTGTAGGTATAACTTTTATAGTTGTAAGTTTTATACTTTTTGAGAAAATCGAATCAGAGTTCCTAGGTAGCGGGTGGCTCGGTTTATTTGCTGACCAGTGTATTTTCCAATTAAGATTACTATTAGGATCAAACTTACTTTTACAAAATTTATATAAGGTTTTATTTTCTACTCTAAAGTTCTTATATCTGCAAGGAGACTTTTGACAATTAATAAATACTTTTTTATACCATGGATCATAAATATCATCATCTGGCAAAACTAAATTATTTTGAGAGATTTCTATAGCGTCGACTTCAATACGAGATAAAGCATCTGGAACTAAATGTAAAGATCCTTTTTTATGAACTATATCAAAAGTAAATTGAGAAATTCTAGCAGCCCAACGTGCTAAGCGTCCACTAGGATTGCTAAGACCTAAAAGCCATTTTAAACTAGCATGATCAGTTATTACAGTAAACTTCATTCCTTCAATATAAGGTCTGAAATGTTCTATTGAAGCTAAAATAGCAAGTAATTCACGTTCTGTGGCACTATAATTGCAGAAGCTAAATTATTTTTAATAATAATTGCAGAAGCTAAATTCTTTTGAATATGTTCATTAACCAAAACATTCATGGAATTAAACGAAGGCAAAGCGTGCATCGCAAAAGCTGAAGAAGAGTGTACAATCCTGTCATTAAGATCAAAAGGAAGTGGTACTTCTGTCAAATTAATCATGTCAGGAACAACAGGTGAAACATTAGGAACTGCATGCACCATCAGATTCCATGTTATCCTTAGCAAGAGGCAGAGAAGATTGATCTTCTTTATCCATTATGAATAAACAATACGATAAGAAAAGCAGGGCAAAATATCACAAGTTGTAAAATATTTGAGGATAAAGTGAAAAAATATTTTTCAAGTTACCTACAAGTTGATTTTTATGAAAAATTTCAAAGTGAAAAGATGCAGTAATAATTTACAGGATAAGCTTATATCACTTAAACTATGATTAGGTATTACTTAAGTTAAACCAAAGTTTGTTTAAAATCAAATATGAAACACCGCACTTAGTTTTACACTGTTGAGTCACTTATACAAAACAAAACTGTCTTACCATACAATATGTTGATTTTGCAAGAGTATAATGAATTTGCTGTAACCATAAAAGTTAAACACACAATAGTACAATAAAGTTGTTAGTAAATATTGTTTACTTACTAGGAAACATCAAGAAAACTTAGTTGTAAATTACAACATTCCAAAAAAGTGTATTACAGAAACTATTAATTTGTTCTGTAAACAATACTACAAAATATAAGATGCAATAATAATTTATAAGATACAAGGAAGCTACTTCAAGTCCCTGTTCGGGCGCCAAATGTAATGGATGGGTTGTACATGAGTGTCACATGTGTTGGGAGCTTGCCCAATTTAATAAAAATGTGTAAAGTTGGTGTGTTCTCCTATAAAAAAAAATACAAATTAAACAATAAAATAATTTCGGGCGCCTTGGAGATGCACACAGTATGTTTCAAATAAACAAACTTGCCAGATAGAACACTTCGGAGAGTCAGACTTTTAATCTGCCGGTGGGTAGCTAATTCAATGAATAAAAGAATGGAATTTCCTTTGCTAATACCTTGTTTAATTAAATACCAGTAGCTTCAGAGTAAATATGAAATTAAATACAAAATGTTATAGTTACTTACATTATTATTATTAAATTTAGATCATTATTGCATCTTTGTTGATAAAGAAAAAGGTAGGTAGTAAAAAAGATGGATTTAATAAAACCTCTAGGATCGTGGCGTTGAAGGTAGGGATAAAAATATCCCTTGTAGAAATACCGTAAAGTAGTCTTCTGCAGAAATATATCAAGTAAAGAAGACGAAAAGAAAAGAAAACGAAAAGAAAAGACGTCGGGACCAGGGTCGGTCAATCCGGCTGTAACAAAATTTACAGAGAATTAATAAATTGTTCAGGATTCCCAAACGTTGGGAAGCGTGGCGTTCCACGAGTAATAATAACTTACCGTCTTTTCCAACAAATGGCAAATTTAAGTGCACCACAAAATTCAGGCGGGCGACAAATCACTTAGAAGCCTGGAACAATAATTTAGTATGATATCGAGCACTCGTCACGCTATCCAATTCATCAATCCGAAAGAATTCAATCTTACCAAAGAAATTAAAGATTATTCCTACGTCACCACGTCCTGAGGGAAAGTTTTTGAAGTTTACGGCATCAATAGGCCGCCAATACCCAGGATTTATCCCGATTGGAAAAACTTTAGTTAAAGTTCAATACTCCATCAAGAATGTTCGTCGCCAAAGTGAGAACGTCAAAGTTGACAGCTTCCACCAAACACCAAAGACAATCGATGACAGCAAAAAAAACGTTCTGAAATCGACTAATTGACGAGAAGCATGTAACGATTTTTTAAACTCGTTACAGTAGGGTAAAACGGTAGTTGTAAAAAACCAGCATATACCCCGGTTACGTTAAAAGGTGTGGCTCTTGAAAGGGTGCTAGATTTTAAGTACTTAGGGCTCTTAGAGGACTAGAAAGATGATGTTGACATTGAACGGACAGAGATGGCTGTCCGATGCAATATGTTGGCCCACTGGTTTGCATGTTGTACACCAGAAGTAAAAGTAATTATTTTTAAGGCTTCTTGCCAATCGTTGTTCACATGCAATCTATGGGATCAATAAAAAAAGGGCATACAACGTCCTCAGAGTTAAATATAATAATTAATAATACCTTCAGAATGCTGTTGCGGCTTCCACGTTACTGCAGTGCATCAGGAATGTTTGTTATTTGAAGCACATACTAGCATCAATACCATCCTAAGAAAAAGGATTGTATCCATGATGCACAGAGTGCGTGGGAGCGTCAACGACATTCTGAAGGTCATTACATCACTAATGACCTTCAGAATGCGCCAGAAAGGCAAGTTGTGCCATTATGGCGCATTGGGTGCATGTACCATTGAAGCAGTTTGAAAACAAAATCCCGTGAACACGATGACCACATCTGTTACCGCCTTAGTCCTATAGCGGCCGAGCGTTGCATGCAGAAATAGTCCTTACGGTGGTGTATAGATATGAACTTCTTCGATGGTACATGTACCCGGTGCGTCTAGTGAATGCAACAGATAATTTTGTATAAAATTTGTTACTAGACTAAGATAGCTTATAATTAGTATGTATTACTAACATCATATTGACAGAAAGGTCTGAAGTAAATTATTTTATTTTAATTTTATTTATAACTAGCACTTTGCCCGCGGCTTCGCTCCCGTGGTCTTTCCCGCGGGACCCGTTATTTTTCCCGGGATAAAAAGTTGCCTAAAAAGCTTGGTTTTCAGGATGAATGAATGAATGAATGAATGAATTCTTTATTTGCCAGAATATAGGTACATTGTATATGGTAATTTTTATGTGGTTTCACTATATTCGACTTTCTAGTCGTGCAAATTTTTAAAATAGACATAGTCAAAGCTTAAAAAAAAAAAAAAAAAATTATATCAAATGTTTTGTCTTCCTACATTATTAACACAAAAAATAATATTAATATTAACAATAATATAAAATAAAAATAATAAAATAATCACTAGGTCAATTACAGTATACAATTAAATATTTTTTTGTCTTCTTACATTATTAACACAAACAAGAAAATTAACATTACCAATAATAAAAAATAATAAAATAATCACTATGTCAAAAGGATTTCAAATTCATAAAGTCATCTATGGAATAAAAACATCTGTCGCACAGCCAATTAAATAAGGCTCTGCTGAATTCTAATTCATTTAATTTTCTCATTTTTTCCGGTAGCTTGTTGTATAGCTTAACCGCCATACTGTAGCAGTTCGTGTCGCAAAGTTTTAGTCGATTTCGAGGGACTATCAGAGGCTTTTGTGCTACCTTTCTTTTTAAAGGAGCTTTTTCATCCTTTTCAAAAAGCGAAGGGTGATTTCTAACAAACTTACACATTTCTAGAATGTATAAGGATGGGAGTGTAAGCAGTTTTTTGTTAGTAAACACGGGTCGGCAGGAATCGGTCCATTTAAGGTTATAGATCGATCTGAGGCATTTCTTCTGAACTATAAATGCTCTTTGGGAGTCCGTGGAGTTTCCCCAGACGATTATCCCATATCTCAGTACAGAGCACACGTGGCTGTGGTACACAATTAGAGCTGTTTCTACATTCGTTAACTGTTTTATTTTCCGTAGCGCGTATATAAATTTATTTAATTTCTTACACACCATGTCTACATGTGATTTCCAGTTGCAGTAATTATCAAAATGTATTCCTAAGAATTTTATAGTATTTACTTTTTCAATTCTATCATTATTATATTTTATTTGTGTGTCAAATGTGTCGGTTATTTTTTTTTTGTTATTATTATTTGTGCAAAATGTCATAAATTTAGTTTTATTTGTGTTTATTTGTAAATTATTTAGGTTTAACCAGTCATGTACATCGTTTAGAGCTTTATTTGTGACATTTATTGCTTGCTCAACAGTAGCTTCTTTAGTCAGAATAGTGGTATCGTCTGCGAACAGTATAGTGTATTGGTCTGTTGCGTTCGGTAGTTCATTAATGTATGCTAAAAATAGTATCGGCGAAATCGCAGTCCCTTGAGGTACGCCACATTTGTTAACTAGGTACTTAGATCTATATGTTACGTAGGTGTTAGTCTTACGGCACATTTTCACGATCTCCGTGCATTGCTTTCGACCCCTTAGGTAGCTATCAAACCAATTGTAGGCTGGGCCTCTTATACCGTAATTTTCTAGTTTATTTAATAGTTTGTCAAGAGATATCACGTCAAAGGCTTTACTCATGTCCAGAAATACAGCTATTGGAATCTTTTTTGTATCTATTGCACTAAGGATTTCTTTTATTAATTTAAAACTTGCCAAAGTAGTAGATTTATTTTTAATAAAACCGTTCTGTTGTTGACATATTACATCATTTTTATCAAAAAACTTTACCAGCCTTGTACTCATTACTTTCTCGAATATCTTGGAGATAATCGGAATCAATGTGATTGGCCTGTAGTTTCCTGCTTCAGATTTCGGACCCTTTTTATGCAGTGGTTTAACTACGGAGAATTTAAGTGCTTCAGGAAAAATACCGTTTTCAGGGAAACCAAGCTTTCTAATGGTAAAAAAAATTCAAATCGGTCCAGTAGTTTTAGAGCCTATTCAATACAAACAAACAAACAAACAATCAAATCTTTCCTTTTTATAATATTAGTATAGAAGTATAGATGAGAACAAAGAGAAAAGAAAATTATTTCCCTCTTTTTACAGAACTAGGTCTCTTTTAGACAATTTTTGGTCCAAGCTTTAAAAAAAAACTAACGTCAATTTATGTTCCAGAAACTACAAGAAAAAGAAGACACCGACGCATCGCATCAAAAAAACTCTTAAATGTGATTCTTGCGAATACACTACCATCTACAAAAACTGCTTGAACCTCCATGTATTAGGTCACACCAATGCTAAACCATTTTCATGCGACGAATGTGATTACACTACAAAGTATCCAACATCTTTGCAAAGACATATGATGATACAGCACGAATTGAAGGCATTGCATGATAAACTTGAAAGTTTCAAATGCGATGAATGCCCGTACACTACATACTTTAAATGGAATTTAAAAGCACACAAAAGAAAGCATAAGTTGGAAAAACAGTACAAATGTGAGCATTGTAACTATGCTACCGCTTACAGGCATAATTATATGAAACATAGTAAAGTACATAATAAGGAAGAAGTTATATTTAAGTGTGATAAATGTCCCTTTGTAACTAAGTATGAGGGACATATTTCAAGGCATCTAGCTAAGATACATAATGAAGTGTCAGAGAAAGCGAACAAATGTGATCTGTGTGATTTTTCAACTAAAGTAAGATGGCGATTAAATGTTCATAAACGGAGAAGCAAACAGAACAATGTCATAAAATGTTCCAGCTGTGAGTTTGAAACAACTTACATGTGTGAGTCAAAAAAACATAAATCGACCCATTATGACGAGACACCTGATTTCAAATTGAACGAAAGTAGCGGTGAATATGATGTTCCTGAGTTTGAACCAATACCAAACCAAATTGATGAAGCAAATTTAACCGTTCACGAGAAATGTAATAATTATATGTTGGATCCGAACTGCGAAATAGATTGGAAGAGTATTAGAGTCATCGAGTCTAACTCTAAAGACCGTCCGTACCAATGCATAATGTGTAAGTATATGTCTCGATTCAAAGCCTCCGTGCAACGTCATTTCCAAAGGCATCATACTGGGAATCAAAACCGTCCCTACAAATGTGTGAACTGTGAGTTTTCAACTAAAACTAAAGACCAAATTGCTTTGCACAATAAACGCAGCCAATCCGAAGCAGAGTTAAACTGTCGAGAGTGCCCATTTACAACATTATTCAAATGTCAATTTGTGACACATCAAAAATGTCACTACCCACACAAATGCAGCGAATGCAATTACTCCTGCAAGCATAAGTACGAAATTCAAAAACATGTTTCTACTATGCATATGGGTAATGGTTTAAAATGTCGGTTTTGTGATTATAAAGCAACGAGAAAAGAGAGCTTACTTTGCCATGAAACTATTCACACGGGTAACAAACCATTCAAATGTAAGTTCTGTGATTATAAGTCTGTAAGAAAGTCGCTTTTGGATAATCACGTGAAGAGACACCACAGTGGCGTTTGTCATAATCCAGTAATTGTTGCTGATAACAAGATTGAATCTCTAAAAATACCAGTTGGAGATAAAATTAGTAGTCAAGATATCATTCAAAATATAAGGGAGCAGAATATTTCATTGGAGGACATGTTGGATTCGCCTGATGTAAAAGATTTTACTGCTATTATGAAAACTAATAATGGACTTCTATAGTTGTAGTTGGTTATGTCCTGCGGCTCAACCTCTGCCTAGCCTTTTCCCAGTGTTGGGGTCGGCTAACAGTCTAACCATATGCAGCTGAATACCAGTATTTTACATGGAGCACCTGTCTATCTGACCTCCACAACCTAGTTACTGGGTGGGCAGTGGGAACGTTTGTCCTACAGCGTGGCGCTGCCCCAAGACCATTATTATTATTTGTTTTGATAACAGAAGTTTAGTTTTGGTTAAATCTGTAAGTAAACCCGTAATAAATATGTCTTGCTTTTTCCAAAATGGTAGTTTTATTTTTATAATGGCAATTATTTTGACACTGGTATCCCTAGTTTTGTTGCGAAAAAGAAGGTATTTAGTTAAGAGGAATACTATGATATTTAAAAATGAATGAAGTACCTAGTAGGACTACAAATTAGGACTGCCCCTTTGGTCTACTGGTCGCAATCGCTAACTGCTGAGTATAGGAACTGTGTTCAATTCCCAAATCCCATGTCGAGCAGTGTTTGTTCGTTTATTCCCGGTCGTCCCCACTGGGTACAAATGGTAAAAAAAAGATTTGTTCCCCCCCAGGTGGTGACGATTGGAATTTTTATTTCCCACTCGTTCCGCAATAGACCGAAAGTCCAAATGCAGTAGGTATTGGGGATTTCAATAAGAGATTATATATATATATATACAGGATGTTTGGCGCATGGACCGACACAATTTTTTCAGGGATTTGGGAGGTCATTAGCTAGGTTCTAGCTAAGTTCAAAATAGCTTTTAGTTTTTTTTATAATTAATTTAGAAGTTGTAAAATTTCATTCATTAAATACAAAAATTAACTTTGGAAGCTTGTAAGGAATTTTCTTGAAACCAGTTGTATAAAACAAAGATGTTTTTAGATTTAAAGGACTTTGGAGAATGCAACAAAATTTGTTTTTCACCACTCCCGCACGAAAGAAGTGTCTTTCCTCTACGAAAACAGTGAGGAAAGTTGGTTTTTCCTCACTGCTTGAACAGTGAGGAAAGTTGGTTTTTCCTCACTGTTTGAACAGTGAGGTAAGTAATGCTCCCGTTCAGGAACTAACCTTGCCTGATTTTTTTAAAGTTAAGTTTTAAAGATATTTTAAAATATAAAGAATTATTTTGATTTGCTTTGTGTCTATTTAATTTATTTACCTATGATGACTGAATACTTTCTTGCTGGGAGTGGTGAAAAGTTTTGTATGCAACTTGTGAGCAAGTTCATTTGCTATTCGTTTTGTTGAGTCTTTCGCTTACTCAGGATTGACATTTATAATCACTCGCTGCGCTCGTGATTCTATTTTTCAATCCTTCGTTCGCTCAAGACTCAAAATCAAAACTCATAGGAAAAACGAACTTTCCTCACATGTTGGATAAATAACTATTGTGCCACTACACCCACAAACAAAAAAGTTATTTCAAATTAAAGGACACATTTTGGGAATTTTTTTCATTTAAAAAAAATAATCATATGTAACCAACCATGACATTTGGGACAAAGGGTGTATGGGTAGAACCTAGCTAATGACCTCCCAAATTCCTGAAAAAATTGTGTCGGTCGCCAAACACCCTGCATACAGGGTGTTTGGCGCATGGACCGGCACAAAACAAATTTTGTTGCATTCTCCAAAGTCCTTTAAATCTAAAAACATCTTTGTTTTATACAACTGGTTTCAAGAAAATTCCTTACAAGCTTCCAAAGTTAATTTTTGTATTTAATGAATGAAATTTTACAACTTCTAAATTAATTATAAAAAAAACTAAAAGCTATTTTGAACTTAGCTTTATTTTAAAAATTTCTTTAGTTGATACCCTTTCTAACGGTATGCTACATGTCATAGAAATTATTCATTTATGTTGTAAAAATAAGGGATACTACTATGCCACGGCCGAACCGCACAAAACAATGGAACCAGTTTGAACGATACCGTCGCGTCAATGTAAGCGCAGGTAAAAAGTTCGTCTCTTTCTTGCACATGTAAAATGATTTTTGTCTTTGTCTAACATTGAGTTGGACGTTCGGGATGTGACAGGTACGGTGCAGTCAGTTGAGGTCTGACTATCTCTGCTGTTGGAAGTGCCCGTGTGTTTCACATTCTTCTCTTTTTTTTCATTGAGTTTTGTTTGTTAAATCTTGTTATTGTTATTGTTTTTTCCGCATTTAAACTGTTTTATTGTTGTGTTTATCTTCGGTGTTGATAGTAAAATGCCTACCTTCAGTAACGAAGAGTATGCCGACATGCTACTCGCGTATGGCAGGGCTAACTGCAATGCGCGCGAAGCGCGAAGAATTTATCAGGAGCGATATCCTGATCGACGTATACCACACCACGAAACCTTCTCTACAACCTATCGACGTTTGAGAGAGACAGGAAACCTAAATCATCAAGAACCTCGAGTGAGTGCCGTGCAACATAATGTAGCCGTAGATGAAATGATTCTTCAAGCTTTTGATGAGGAACCTACAACATGCATACGAACTGTTGCTGCAAGACTTAACTTAACAGTATGGAAAGTCTGGGCGGTTCTTCGGGCAGATGGGAGGCATGCATTTCATTACACCCCTGTTCAAGGTAAATAACACACCAGCCCTTTTTTATTGTAACAAAAAACCCGTTTTAACCTATTTCAATTTTCAATGACTAGTTATTTCGTCAAGTAAAGATACTTTTTTTTTTCGTGGTAAAATCATCAAATGAGTCCTCCCCGGGCAGGGCGGGAGGGACTGTCAGACTTGTACTGACTAAAATCCATAGTGTTCCTTCAATAGCCCTTTACGTTCCGGGGTCACGGTAATAACTCCCGCGACCAAGTAAAGATACTTAATAAATTTTTAGACGTTTGATTTTCTTTGTTTCACAAGTTATTTATTCATGTTTGAATTTTTTTTAAGTTATTTCCAGAAAAACGAAAATCTTTTGTGGTATTGGCAGTACCTCAAGGATTTTTTTTTGTTTTAGGGCTCGAAGATGGTGATAATGCTAGACGGCTGGATTTCTGCAGATTTATACTGCATACAGACGTCGAAGATGGCAACTTCTTGAAAAGAATTTTGTGGACCGATGAATCAAATTTTAGCCGTGAGGGAATAGTGAATCTCCACAATCTTCACCACTGGAGTCACAAAGACCAAAATCCTCGCGTTAAAAGGCAGAGTTCTTTTCAAAGAAAGTTCAGTGTCAACGTTTGGGCTGGTGTTATTGGACGCAATCTCATCGGCCCATATTTTTTGCCAGAAAGGTTGAATGGAGACATTTATTTAAATTTTTTAATCAATGATCTACCCGAACTTGTTGTGCCAGTTTTGGAAGGTGTGCCGATAGTTTTCCAAAATGACGGCTGTCCAGCACACTACCAACTGAACGTGCGAGAGCATTTAGATAATGCCTTTCCAAACGCATGGATTGGTAGAGGCGGCCCTATTCCGTGGCCCGCACGGTCCCCAGACCTGACACCTTTGGATTTTTACGTCTGGGGACGTGCAAAAGAATTGGTTTACCAGACAGAAGTGCCCACTAGGGAAGTTCTGATTGAACGAATAACCGGCGCGTTCCAAACTATGAAAGAAGAAATGCGACTACGTACAACGACAGTTGAAATAAGAAACAGATGTCGTGCATGCATACGAAATGGAGGAGGTCAATTTGAACAAGATTTATAACTTTTTTTTAACTAGCCTATTCTGTCCCACTGCTGGGCAAAGGCCTCCCCCATTACTTTCCACCTTTCCCGGTGTTTTGCCTCCTTTTTTATAACTTTAGTTTAATAAAAACCAAATAACCTTAAAAAGTCTTTTTCTTAACCCTGACTCTCTTAACTAGTATTTTGACTACATAATGAATAATTTCTATGACATGTAGCACACCGTTAGAAAGGGTATCAACTAAAGAACTTTTTAAAATAAAGCTAAGTTCAAAATGGCTTTTAGTTTTTTTTATAATTAATTTAGAAGTTGTA
Organism: Xanthia togata; assembly: GCA_963853775.1. Lineage (NCBI taxonomy): Eukaryota > Metazoa > Arthropoda > Insecta > Lepidoptera > Noctuidae > Xanthia > Xanthia togata. The sequence goes on along the minus strand of OY970817.1, from coordinate 1,710,905 downwards.
AAATTTCATTCATTAAATAAAAAAATTAACTTTGGAAGCCTGTAAGGAATTTTCTTGAAACCAGTTGTATAAAACAAAGATGTTTTTAGATTTAAAAGACTTTGGAGAATGCAGCAAAATTTGTTTTGTGCCACTACACCCACAAACAAAAAAGTTATTTCAAATTAAAGGACACATTTTGGGATTTTTTTTCATTTTAAAAAAATAATTATTTTTAACCAACCGTGACATTTGGGACAAAGGGTGTATGGGTAGAACCTAGCTAATGACCTCCCAAATCCCTGAAAAAATTGTGTCGGTCCATGCGCCAAACACCCTGTATATAATAATCGTTTAATGGGAACAAAAAAACAATACATTCAAAGATAAAGTGTTAAACGATGATAGCTGCAATAGTTCTAAACAGTGGCGCAGCTAGCAACGCCCGACTCCTAGTGAGAGGGTAGGTTGTTCTAATACTAATACACAACACTAACAACGTTTTAACAAAATATTTAAAAAAAATACAATATTACACTAATACATTTTGAGATACGTGCCGTGTGTGTGAGTACCTAATGTTAAGTAAGAGAGTGTGAGGATATGTGTTGTGTGTCGTGTGTGTTTGAGGATGTGTGTTGTGTGTCGTGTGTGTGAGGATGTGTGTTGTGTGTGTGTGTGTGTGTTTACCGAGATGCTTAACATCTCGGAAAACATACACATTCGCACACGAATAACCACGAATTTCCACAAGTTTTTCTGTTGCATCATATTCTTAAGCAAGCGATTTCAGAAGAATGTCGAGTTTTTTCTTGCATTCATTTCTGGTAACAGAATAAATGTAGATAATTTTATTTATTCTATTATATATTTTTGAGCTCATGTAGGTAAAGTGGCGACGTGCTGCTGCAGTTTTACGAGGCTTTATATCACAAACACGACGGCGTCTACTGCTAGATCTAACTGGTTCATAATTCAGCTGGGTATGCTTAAGGAGTACTGCCTGAGAAATGAACAACTGTCTGACCGTTAGGACCTGGCAGAGAGAGTAGTGATGTCGTAGGAAAGCGGATTGGTTTCCTCGCAAGGACTTTCAAAACTGCTCTCTGAGCTCTTTCAATCCGCAACATTCTGGTTTTGAGCGCACAACCCCAGACCGTCATGCAATAACCCAACACTGACTGAACAAGTGCAAAATATATGGTTATTAAGGTCTTAAAATCCGCCGAGGCTTAAGTTTCTTAAAAGTATATATGAGGTTTCTCAGGCGTGCCACGAACGAGCCAATTTTCTGATACCATTTATGGTGACAGTCAACTACAACACCAAGATATTTAGTAGTCTGGGGACCTTCTAGTAGGGGGCAGCCACAGTTTGAGTCCGAACTGGGGTTAAACAAGAGTGAGCGTGAAGGGCAATAGGTGTTTGGGGTTGACCGGAGTTATTTATGGAAAACAGATGAATTTAGTTTTATTGATATTAAAGTAAGGAGATTTGTGGCTAGCCATTTCATGAAATACTAAGTGCAAGTTCGGCATTTTTACATGTTTCACTCCAATCGCGGCCATTATTAGAGCCGTATAGTTTGCGTAGGTTACTATTTTGCAGTTTAGAAGAGATAAGCGACAGCTCATTCAGGAAGAGGCTCGGCCCAAGCACGCTGCCCTGTGTTACTCCAAATGTAACCTCCGTTCTGCTAAGGTGATTATCAATTTTTAAGTACTGCCCACGACCTGTCAGATAACTTCTGAAGATATCCTGGGCAGTGCTGCGTATACCAACATCTTCCATCTTCGAGAGGAGTATGGGGACAGAGACAGTGTCGAAAGCTAGATATAGATCTAAAAATATAGCCAGAGTTTTACTTTTAGTATCAATATTATTAATAATAGTATCTGTTAGTTCCAATATAGCGTCATCAGTGGTTTTGCCACTTCTGAAGCCAAACTGGTTACTAGCTAGAATGTTAAATTTTGTGAGGTATTTTGTTAATCTAATGTTGATAACTTTTTCTAAGATTTTTGAGAGTCGTGAATACCGATATGGGTCTATAATTAGTGACATCTCTGTCACCAGATTTATAAATTGGGTGTACTATCGCGGTTTTGAAGATGTCAGGAAAAATACCTAATGAAAGGCTCAAATTAAAAACGTGGACAAGCACCGGAATTATAGTATGTCTAGAATAGAGGTGGGGATACCGTCGATACCAGCGGCGCATTTGTCTTTTAGACCAAGAATTATATTATTCAGTTCGAAACTATCAACGCTGTGAAGAACCATTGAATTTATCGGTGTTGATTTAGGGGAAGCGTAATCTAACATGCTGGATGTAGAACTGTTTTGGGGTTCAGGTTGCTGAATTTTAGATGCCAATAGTCGGCCCACATTAGCAAAGTAGTAATTTACCATGTCAGTCGATTGAGAGGGATTTTCACAGCACTTTAGGAGATCTGAAGACGATGTTCTGTTTTGGTTCAAGTTTGCTACCTGTTCATTATGAGCAGAGCCCATGTAGCTTTTGGGTTGTTTTTAGCCATCTGAAATTCTGCGCGTTCGTACTCGGGTTTGACTTTCTTTAGCAAGTTATGGCAAAAGGTATATATGGTGGTAATGTATTGTTATAGGACTAGCTTGTGTGTGTCGTTGTCCGGGTATTTTTTAAATGTCACGTACAGATTTCACGGGTTGTTAAAATGTTACGACTTTCTGACCAAGAGGGAATCAATGTTTTTGATTAAAAAGAATTTAAAAAGACTGAGGCAATAGTACAGCCCATTTGCGAGTAGCAAGAAGCGCATCAACGACACTTATTGCGGTGCTCTGATTGGCTATTTCAAGGTCATGCTTATAATGCACTACGATAAGCCAGGGTGGTGAGGGTGCGTCATTGCGTATCTATTATTTATGTACCTATTAATATTAATTTAATTTGCATGCCATATACAGGCTAAATATGGACTGTACATTAAACCCTCAACTTTTACAACAGGTGACACCTGTATTTTCTGCAAGTAAATTATTCGTATTCTATAATTAATTCTGTGAAGTAGATTGCATCAGTAGATTCTGCTGGCTGCTATTATACTAGTCGCCTTCTGCCGGTAGATGGCGTTTGTTTGCTCTTGCAGCATGGGAGTACATTCAAGGACTTCCTGGGCTCAGGTTGCACAGCTGGCTAATAACGCTTACAGCAGTTGTTAATTAATTATTACTCCACAAATAGGACTGCCTCATTGGTCTAGTTGTCACAAGTGCTAGGAGCTGGGTTTGATTCCCGTGCAGTGTTTGTTGGTTATTTCCATTATACTTTATAAAAGATAGCTTGATCTCTGCGACAGCTGTCAGTAAAATCACGCTTGTGAAGTCCTGAATTTCATAATAGTACAAACAGTAACGGTCAATGTCATACTTTATGGGCATGCCGACCTAATGAATGAATTCCTACCCTAGGAATGTCAGTTTGACATATGTCGTAGAAATCAAGCTATCTTGTATGTAGTATAGAATTTCTTTTACTCCGTAACACCGACTCCGGTCGAATCTGAATGTGTGCCCGGTTTGTGGCAATGGGCTCGCCCCCTATTACATGAGGCTATAATATACACCTATTCCAGCCCCTTCGGGGTATACAGGCACAATGCTACGTAAGTTTGTAAATAAATAAATAAAACACATAAACAAGGACAATTACCTTTTATTAAAGTTCATTGTGCATTCGGTAGATATAAAATAAATGGCAAATTAACATTATATTAGGCGTGCGAGTGGCATCGGGCCTATTAGATACATGTATGATTTAGTTTATATATATATATTAACGTACGATCGTGAGACGGCAGCGTGTCTGCGAATCGAGACGACATTGTAGGCAAAGCTACACTTGTCACACCCGACGACACGGCTAAGAAGCCCGCGTAATTCAATTTTTTTAACGTTTTTCTGAAATTGAGCGGCAATGTCAGGTTGTTAGTTGATTCAAAATATGATTCGCGACTGCAACAAAAATATGTTTTTGACAGAATTATAATGATTATAAACATCAATATGTTACAACATGATTTTATGAAATAGACATTCAATAGGGTAATTTGAACTTACAGATTTGATGATTTTTAAATTACTTTAATTCTGTAAATACATAAATATGTTACGGTCCTGAACGATATTCCAATCAATATACAATCTGATACCGACCTGCAAATTGCAAGAAACGTAACAAAATTTGAATTTCGCCGGCTACCCTAGCGCTTTCGCCATAACGTGTCACAAGTGTGTTCTTTCACAAGTCAGGCTACACTTGTGACACCCGACGGCAGTGTAAGCGTGTTACAAGTGTGTTCCGCGCTTAAGACAAGAGTGAAGCTGAGCCCAGCTTCAGATATTCTTTTTCTTTAATATTTAATAATATCGTAACTTATCTCTATTAATATTTTAATAATAATCATTACATAGCAGTAACTAAGCAGCAAGACTAGAATTGAATGGCGATGGCGTCTACTTAATATATATATATTTATTTATATATACGTTTATACAGTATCGTGTGAGAAGTTGTGTGCGTGTGAGTACATACTTACGTATAATGAAAGAGTTCATAATACACCTGTGCCCACCCTCACGGGGTATACAAGCATGATGGTACACACGCACACAATCCACATTACACATCATATTGATATTATTATAATATTCTATACATAACTGGCAACACATTTCATACCGTTTTACCCCACGTCTCTGGTCTAGTGATTGGACCACCGGTCTAAGACCCAGAGATCCCGAGTTCGATTCAAAGTGGAGTCAACATTTTTTGCTCGTTTGGTTGGTGGTAGGGTTGTTCTAAGTCCGCCTGGCTAGCTACCACCATCTTATCTAAGTATGTCGCCATAACAACAATGTTAACAGCATTGTTGTGTTTCGGCAGTTAGAGGTAAGATAGCCAGTTCCTCTGTGGTTGTGGATTCCGGGTGAAGCTCGCTTCCACCTTCGGCCTGATCATCACTTACCATCAGGTGAGATGCAGGCCAAAAGCTTCCCCGTTATGGTTAAAAAAATAAATTAAAAAAATAGGACCTCTGCCTTTCTCTTCGGGGAATACATGCGTGATGTTATGTTACTCTCTTTAATTGCCTATATCATAGATAGTTTAACGTTTAAAACTTTCTATATTGTCTATGAAGATTGTGTTGCCAGTTACCTGAACAATATTACAATGACACCACTTAAAAAGTCGTGCCGAGATCATCAAACTAAACATACGCCTGATAGATTCGTTTTAAACTCGTCCTTACTATCAATATTTAATAGTGTAGTACTATACCCGTCTGCCTGCCCCTTCAGAGAACACAGGCGTGCTTTAACGTGTAGTACCATAGATTAGTATAGATGGGTCACTCCGCAAAATCATTTAAATAAAAATAGACTCTTGCTACGACACAATAAAGTGCAATTCAGGTCGCACAGCGCTAATTACCTACAGTTATATCCACCTAGAAGTTGCCTCTCTTTCTATCGCGTAACTCTTATACCTTCTGACTACGTTGCGCTCACTGTATTGGCCCGACAAGACGGGCCTGCCGCGTACTTGTAGTTTCATACCTAAAATGCGGAGTGCGCCTTCCGTACTATTCTGTAGTAGTACTTCTGTAATAGTACTAATACCACTGAGTTGGACTTTAAACTAATATTTTCACTTTCTCTCTGAGCAATGTATACAGGGTAGTTTGTACAGTGCTGCCAAATTTTAGAGGGAGTATACAGGCTGATTTTGCCTTGGGTTAAAATAACCCTTTTTTACCCTTTAAAGTTTAACATCGCTGCACAATGTATGTTAACAGTTACAACATAAACTTGTGGCAATCATTTATAAATCTATTACATTCTGTTTTGTAAATGTTTTAAATGTCGATATATTTTGCGTTTTTATCATAATTAACTATAACTTTTGCGATGTCACGGCGTTAGGGAGAGCCTATGTGCAGCATCGAACTGACTGCTAAAGGCTGTTTTTTTTTTTTGTGGGATATGTAAAAGAGGTAATTAGTCTGATATGATAGTATTACAGATTATCTGAGAATCGTTTGAAAGGTCTCCACACTATCAACTTTCAAACCAACCAGCATCTCACAGTAGTGTACAAATGAAAACACTAAATACATCGATCATTCGAAACAGAATAAGAAATATAGCCCAGTCGATACGTTCAAAAGCATAAACATTATTATACATTAACCATATTTAAGTATTTTAAAAATTACGTTATCCCACCATTCCATCGATATATCGATACTCTTCAAACTATCGATACATCGACGTAATGGGCAGAGAAGTATTAAAATATTATTTTCCAACCAGCCGATACATACATTTTTTTTACTAACAAATTTTGAACTATGGTGCACCCATTTTGTAAAATATTATAATTTTTTTTTGAAGAGGGTAGAAATGAATTTTGTACATGACATGCTCGTTTTTATTTGTATGTAACAATTATACAGATTGGTTTCGTAATGTCAATTCTTAACTGACTATAAAATGCAGATCTGGTGCAAAGGTACTTCTGGGTTAAAACGACCTGTTTTAACCTACTCCATTTATCTTTTAAGAATTAACATTAGCCGACCAAACAACTTGTATTTCTTAAATATGTGTTTTTAACTAAAACTATATCACTTTAGCTTCAGAACATATTAAATTGAGATATGAAAGGTCTTCGGTTCAAATCTTAGTTCGACAATATTTAGCGTAACTTATAATTACTGGTGACATGGGGGCAGCCGATGTTGCAGCGATCATTAGTCAGAACACATAAACCGATTGTAGACATACCACTAAATCTAAGGGGATAAGCCATAAAAAAGATAATCTTTTCGGATTATTCAATTCCCAACCCTGCGTTGCCCACTGGTCTGGTGAATGAACTTAATAAGAAGATAGCTGTCACCATAGACGAAAACATTCCGCTGACGAGGCAAATTAGAATAATTCTAAATGCAATGGATCCAAGAGAAAGGTAGTTACCCATCTTATCTTCCAGCGGAGCAAGCTCGATACAAATGAAGCACGTCATAGTATAAAACAACTTAGTTATCACAAACTACACCTTGAGGGACGCTAAGACAAAAAAGGGTTGGGTTTTGGCGTTTAAAAACGTATTATCATGCATCATATACGAGGGAAAAATGATAGGAATTCCGGTTGAGGAGCTAAAGGAGATATGTCTGTCATCTAACATCTCAGGACTATCATTTGTAACGATGATGGATACGGTGAACGTTACCGATTCAATATAGTTCTAGTGGGTTAGATCATTGTTTGAGAGGTCAACAACACTGGAACATAAGAGGGGACCAATGACCATTTGTCCGTCGCCAAGGGAAGGAAGAGAAATTAGTGTTTACAACAAGAAAAATATTGCTAGGACAATCAAAATGGGGAACCCAGTGGTACATTTTAAATATAACGATATGAGAGGAAAATACGTATATAATGGACAAACCTTAACTGAACTAGTTAGCACTTTTACAAAAATACGAGATTTGATATCATTATTGAAGGAGATAGCAAAACTTATAAATTCCAGGTTTCAAGACACGACAAAAACTAGGTCTACAGGAATTGACAGAATGATAGAGAGGTTTATTGATAGATCTCCTTACAAAATTCTGGACTGTGGCATAACACAATTCTCCAAAAATAGGCGATCTCAAGAGTGGAGAAAACTGTGGGAAATAAAGGTATCAGCCCAATTCCGAATATGTGACAACAGGGTGTTGTAGGCCAACACTGGACACAAGACGAGACATATTGCTCCCTCGTACTGCATTGAAGATTGTGGTTAATGTTGACAAAAACTCATTGAAACCTTTCTCGGATGAGGTAATTTGTAAGAACCACAGAATGATCCAATGTTTTAATGTAAAAGAAACTATTAAGGAAAAAGTTTACTAAATCCCAGCAGTGGTGATATAGTATTATATATATATATATATATATATATATATATATATGTAATAAATACATTATATATATATATATATAATGTATTTATTAGGTTAAGGTTTCTATGGGTCTATGCCACCCGAAATAAAGTTATAAATAAAAATAAATAAAAATAGGCTCAGTCCGCTACAATTACGATAACATTTTCATTGAGTTTATAACCTCTTTTACACAAACTTAGCATTTAGTTACTAAAATCGTTTAAACAGCCAGCTGCTTGTCACTAAAACTAAGATACACGAACTGGCAAAGTGTGAATGAGATGAATCCGCAGTTGTAGCCCGCGAAATTCAAACTTTCTTACGTTATTTGCTATTTGTGGGTCAGTTTCAGGTTGTATCTTGATCAAAACATGATTTGCGACTGTAACAAGTATGTATTTACAGAATTATAATAATTTAAAATCATTAATATATCTTTCAAAGTTAGATTTGTTCCATGAGAGATATATTAATGATTCCTTTTATTATAATTCTGTAAATACATATTTGTTATGGTCGCGAATCATATTTTGATCAAGATAAAACGTAAGAAATTTTAAAATTCACGGGCTACCACTGCGAATCCTCCATAAGTGACATTTTAGTTAAAAACACATATCTTAGCAGAGTTTCTGATTTAATTCAAGTAAATCTGCTATCTACGTCTCATATTACCCATTCTAATTGTTGAACAATAACAACAATTAATGATATAACTTCTCTTGACATTCGACAACAGATTATATTGACTAATATTTCAGAAACAGGATGTGTACTTATGTTATTGATAAAATACATATTATAGCACATTGCATTCCAAGCAATTAGTTTCAGCTTAAAATCACCGTCCATAGATCACCATTTTTTTGCCAAGAGAGATACAATAATCTCACAATTGTATAGATAATATCACTTTAAACCATCGGTATTGCTTAGAAAAGCCATTAAAATGTTATCTTATACCACAGACACAGAATAAACAAGTATCATTATTATATCTCGGCAACGACCTTGAAATAATTACCCACGGCTTCTTTCTTCGACTTCTATCTTCATAGAGAATGGCCGTAACGACGCGCTTCGAAATCTGTGTATATCAGTACGCAACAGGGTTTATCTGCCGAGCAGCCGTAGGTAATTATTTCAAGGTCACTGCCGACAAATAATACTGTTCCTTTATTATACTGTAACCGAGGAGTCTCTGTGCTCTGCGATTTATACACAATGTTTTCGCGTAAGCTGCCATTTGAGATCACCAGTTCTCGTGATTTCGGTCAAAATCACCAATAAGTTTGCAAATCTCGGCGATGATCACAGTATTCTACGTTCATTGATATGTGAACACCAGTTCTGTAACAGAGTGTGGTGTTAGTGGCAGTTTCTTTGTGTAGCTGTGTTTTAGGAAGCCCTTATGTAACGTTCAATACAATTTTTATAAACTGACACTTTTATTGGACCCTAATGCCTCCACACTAGTGGCGATATTTATATGTACGCGGGGCTCACATTGGACAGTCAGACTCGTTACCACCTTGCTAACTGATTAATATTTATACTTCGAGAAAGAAGATACAATAAATTGACTTTTATAAGCATTATCGATTGAAGAAAAGTGACTTTTATACATTTTCCCTTGTTTTTTATCTCCATATTCAATGAAACGTTATTTATCTACATTGTACAATCGTATAACTGTGTCTATTAGAAAGAGATGGTCGTATGAAGTCGTATTTGAATAGCGCTGTCTCTGTCGCTGTCATGATTTAGTCGTTGTCTCCTCAAATAACTTAAAATATAATAATATAGAGAGCTTTTTAAACCACATAATTAATTAATAAAACTAAACTTAATACAAGCCTTTTCCCAACTACGTTGAGGTCGTCTTCCAGTCTAACCGGATGCAGCTGAATACAAGTATTTTACATGGAGCGACTGCCTATCTGACCTCCACAACCCAGTTACTAGGTAACATAATATCAATTATAAAAAAATAATTTTCGAGAAAGAGAAAGCGCTCTACAAATCCGAATGTTGTTTATCGATGATCTCTTTCTAACACTCGAAGTCGTGTACGGCATAATGTAAACCTACTCAATGTCACTTTGTATGCACGCGGACGCTTTTAGTGTCAACGTGGCATTTTAAATGTAACTAATAAATAATTAAGAGATACAACACTATATTAAGCATTTTATAGCAAATAAATGTTCTAGTGATGTTTTTTATGTGCCTAATGTGGTACTTTCAGTGGCAATTATGGAAATAGTTGTGTTGTGATGATCCAGCCGTTTGGCAGTATTTTCTGTTTTCGGTGACCTAAATGATCCCAATTTAGTCTATGGCTAAAAAGTACCAAACCGACACATAAAAACACACACGATAAAATAAATAACGCACCGCTTTTTTAAAATTAACTCAATATTTACAAAACAAAATATAATTTAAAACACAATATACAGGGTGACTCGTTTAAGGCGTGATAGTGAAGAAGAAATGCAATTGCGACCCCCTATAGGTCCAAGTTTGAATAAAAAAGTAATTTGAACAAATACACTTTTTCAATCAACTCAAAATATGTAGTAGGTACGGTCGTGCCTGCACGTATTCAGCTAGTCTGCTCACATGGCTAGGGCGCGATGGACAGCGGCCGGAAGCGCCGCGCGCGCGCCGCGTTGTGCTGCGGCGCCGGCGCGGGCGGCGCGGGCGGCGCGGGCGGCGCGCGCGGCGGCGAGCCCGACGACGACGAGCCGCCCGACGCCGGCGGCGACGGCAGCAGCAGCGCCGGCACGCCGCGCGACGTGCTGCGGCTGGGTACACACAAATACCCACATTAAACCCGGGACAGAAACTTACTCGAGTAACACGTATAAAAATCTCCCACAGCATCTCTCTGTATAAAATATACCTCAATTACATTCTGTATCAAAAATAACCCCAGTATAACCCTGTATAAAAAATAACCCCAATATAAAAAATACTCGACAAAAAATTGATTTTCTCAAAACTCCTCGGATAGATTTTGACGAGTTTTGGTTTACAGACAAGTAAAAGCCTAAGGAACAAAATGCACTGTGTGTCCATTCTGGGCAGCACTTGGTTCAACTCCCATATATGGATGGTCAATGTCACAAAATTGTTTGGTCTTTTTTACTCTTTTTGGTGACGGGGAGGGAGCCAATTTATCTTTTTTATCATTTTCTTTTACATTATTCTTTACAGTTCCGACTGCAACACCACAAGCTTCAGAAACACGTTTTTAAACTTTTTGAAAATGACCATCGCTTTCTTTCTTGAATCCATCGGTTTCTTGTAAAAACAAGTATACGCTTAAAATTATCTGTCGTGCCTGCGAATTCAGCAGCTTTCCTCTCATTTTTAAAATAAATTACATTAAGTTAAAATAGTATTAACAACTCTATATCCTTCCAAGCCGAAAGCGTCCGACGACTGACGAAACACGAAGTTTGCCGAGGGACATAAAGAAGATAGAAAGACTGCAACTTCTCCGTCATGTTGATTACTTACCTAGAGTGATGGTGCGGCGGCTGTCGGTGCCTGGGGCGCGCGAACCGCAGGTTCAGTTCCCGCGCGGGGTCTACGGCGTACTTGTCACTCGCGTTCTGACGTCGCCGGCGTAGTGCTGCGGGGGGAGTACTACTGCTCTTTATTATGTTACGAGTCTATTCAGGGGACAGGGGAGGGAGTAATTTGGAATAAATGTTAACCATGTACTTATAGTACTAATGTGACCTTTTACCTAATTACGGGGAAGCACAAAAAAAGCATTTTCTAGCATGTGGTATAATACAGTTTTTAGATCTTGGATCTTTTATTTTTGATACGGCTTATTGCACGAGAAAACAGACAATTAAATACAACATGGAATATTATCATTAAGACATGGTGTCGCTGGAGAAATGCAGGAATATGCTAGATTTGGTTTTCCTTAAGAGATTTCATTTGCCTTTGTCTCTGTCTTTTTTCTTTACGTGTAAAATAAAATAACCACACTTTTGTAGTTATTTTTTTTCATCATATTGTTCTTAAATAAAAAACTATCGCGCATAAAAGCTCCAGTCATCTATGAACTTTATTTTAGTAAATTAATCATAATATAAAATTACTTATTTACATAAAAAGTAGTAAAATAGAGGAAAAAAAATACTCGATAAGAGGTAAATTTGCCTATTTATTCTGTCGAGGCAATTTTATCAAATCGTGTTACCATCACGCATAATATCTAGTAGATATCCCCAATAATACCAATATACAGATAGTGCAATCCACGACGACGCGCCCCACTCCGCTCCGCTCCGTACTAAAGTACAGCTTACAGTACAGTCGTCGCGGAGTGAGGCGCGTCTCAGTGGATTGCACTATCTGTATTTCCCTACATTTTAATTTAATTGTTTAGTACTTCAAACAAGCTTCATAAAAACATGTTTGTTTGTAAAAAAAAGCAAGCTTGGTGCCCTCGGCGGACACTCTAATATTTTTAGCCGACTGAGGCGAAGCCAAAAAATTTGGGTTATTAACCTGTGTGGTGTTCGTATGTAAGTTAGTATGTATTTGTTTTTATATTCCCTCGAGACGGGACTTAGCGAGCGAACGGATTTAAGATATAACACCGCGAAGAACATTTGCTTTAATGATTTTGAAAAAAAAAACGCAGATTTTAGCCGCCATAGTGTTTTTTTTTTAAATTATTATAGAGTAGCCTAAATTCAAATAATATTAAAAATCCGACAGTGTGTTTGTATGTTCTTCTTTCACGAAACGACGTGATTTTCTGCACAAAGACAATGTATTGACTTCAGAATGATATAGGCTACTTTCGTCCCGGATAAGTGCCCAGACACTGCACTAACCGGGCGTAAGGTCGGCCACGTCGGGCGACAGGGGCCCGTCCCCGCTCCAGCTGGCGCACTTGGCGAGCCGCTGCTCCGCGCCGCAAGCCACTGGGATGCGGGAAGTGCTGGCGCTGCCTGTGGATCTCTGGGGATAGAGAAAATTATCATAATTAATTGAAATAAAATAATAATAAGGTTGTCGATATGTGAGATGTGGATACAGCAGTCATGGTGCCGATAGTTGTGACTGCCTATAGCATAATAATCAAGAGCCTCGACCAACACCTGAGAAGGCTCTCGTTAGGCAGCTGGATCAAGGGCTTGATCCAGAAAGCGGTACTTCTGGACACGGAGCGTATCGATAGGAGATTCCTGTCTCTGGAGCCCTGACCCCGGTAGCTTGGACCCTGTTCCCGATACCGGTGGGCTACTATTTTTATATTTTTAATTCTAATATTTAAAAATATAATTTATATGTGTTATAGTGGAATAAAGGAGATAACAATATAAACTTTATTATCAGGCTTCAAAGGTCAGGTACAAATTACTTAAAATCTATGTTAGTATAACAATAGGGATGATGCCTAGGTCAAAAAAAAGAAATTCTATTTAGTCCGTCAGTCAGATAATAAAAAAATATTAGACACGTATTTTTTGCTTTATCATATAAATAAAAAATGACTTAGATACAACGCATTAAAGTTGGGGAGTGGGGGTTGATACGTCACAAGTATGGATAACATCTACATACAAGTGACGTCATGGCACATTATAACTCAATATATCGCCGTAATCTTTTGAAACAGTAAAAAAAGAAAAAATACGTGTACGTTATTTTTTCATAATCTACATTACGAACAAAAAACATTTTTTTAGTCATCATCCCTATTAGGCACACACACAATCATGTGAGTCTCCTACTATCTCACGTATCTGAATGCCGGTCTGTGTGCCGCCACCCAGTGACATATCAGAAGGCCATCCACCTGTCGGCCACGCACCCGACGCGTCAGTGACGCAGCCGCGAGCCGGAATCCGGAACACGAGAGTTCGCGAACATTCCCGACGCGCTGCGAGTCACTCTTTTCAGCGGATAAAGAGATAACACGATTCTTTACCAGCGTCCGTGTTCTTTTGATAAATGATTTTATTTTTATAAGTCAAATTCAAACCATTTATTTTAAATAAACCAATTAAAGGCACTTTTGAATTGTCAAGGGGTCGGTCAGTCAGAAAGATGAAGCTAGTTGCCCATTCCAAAGTGTAGTAGGTTCCTGTGGAGATGGAAGGGCAAGAAACTCCACGGACACTCATTTAAATCAAAAATTGTTACAAAATACTGGTCATGTTGAAATTACACATGTGAGGACGATGCAGAACGTTAAAAGCCTCCGTAAAAAATGGAAAAAAATATATATTAATTTAAAATCAGTCGACGCAGGTAAACGATGACCAGTCCCTACTGAGCGCGCCCGTTTGCGAACATGACGCATAGTAAGTTTTAGTACTACCTATACACAGTAAAATACATAGATATTTTTATGATTGGTCGTTGTTATTTTTGTCAACTAATCACTCAACATAAAATAGTTGTTGGGAATTAGCCCAACCGTCGCGCGCGCGGCGTGCGCAGGCGCAGGCGGCGCAGCACCGCCACGACACTCCACTTAAGAGGAAACTTGGTCACGTGCTCGTTGGCGTTCATTCTATACTAACAGATATTGTGAAAACATTTTAAAAGAGTAACGGTGGAGTTTCTTTCCCATTCTTCTCCATACGAAAACTACCTTTAGGAAGGGGCGACTAGAATCAATTATTATTTTCTAATTTTGTAAATTTTGACGTTCAAAAGTGCCTTTTTTGTGCCTAATTGAAATATTTTTATATTATTTGACTTTGATTCCTTTGTTTTCTCCCTAGTTTATGATACTAGTCCAATATTTTTTTACGATATATGTATATCCACCACCGCCATGTCTCTGTTTTGTATTTTTGGCATAATTAAACTATTTTTTTTTTTTCAAATATTATTGTAATTACGCCAATACAGCGCGGTCGGTCCGTGGGTGGCCATCCATTACATATCCAGACTTCTTCGTGCATCGGAAAGCACGTTAAGCAGTTGGTCTCGGCTGTCATTCGTGGATCTTTGACAGTCGTTACAGGTAGTCAGAAGCCCGAACATCTGATAACCAGTAATGGTATCGTGATAACCAGTAGCTGGGTTGTCGAGGTCAGTTAGGCAGCCGCACCATGTAAAATACTGATATTCACCTGCATCTGGTTAGACTGTAAGGTGACCCAAACTTAGTTGAAAAAAGGCAGGCAAATTGAATGTAGCATAATCAGCCTATAATGAGAGGGAGTGGGACCCGCCACGCGGGTCCAGTGCGGATTGGTAGAGGTCACATCTCTTCGAACTTTTGGTTCTAGGACATGCCTGTTTCCTCAGGATTTTTTCCTTCACCGTTTTGAGAGCAGTGGTGGTGAAATAATTTACATAAATTAAAGCGTCTGTCTGGTTTCGAACCTACGACCTACAACTGCTCCAATTACACTATCATATATTTATCATACAAATATGATTTCATAACATAACATGACGCCTTGTTTCCCCGAAGGATTGGGCAGAGGTGTACCTATAGTACACCCACATTTTGCCAGTTATGTTTAAGTCCCATATAACAGGGGGCGAGCCTGTTGCCATCAACCGGGCACAAATCTAGACTCCGGGCTGCTACTGAGAAATTTCAGAAAGAAAAACCCAACGATACTGCCCGACCTGGGACTCGAAACCAGGACCTCATGCTCAGCAGTAGCGCTTGCGACCACTAGACCAACGGGGCAGTTTTGATTTCATATCTGTCAAATTCTATGATCATTTTTACATATTACACTTACTCGTATGATCATCTAAACGTCATTTAATCAAGATGGATAACTATATCCGTGTTTGATTTAGCCATTGAGATTAGACGGATATGATCATATTTGTACGCTTGCTGTCAAATAGGATCCCATAACTATGATCATAGACAATATGAATCATATGTAGTTATTATACCGCCATATAAAAATAACTCGTACATTACATCTGGTCCTATTTCTATGATAGTCTAACAGGGCTCTATGTCAACCGTTACCACTGCGCCACCACTGCTGTGATTGAAAGTAAAACACTACAAAATACAAAACTTACATCTCGCAAGCTTTGTGATCCATCGCCGCCAGCGCTTGTGATTTCTCTCTTACAAATTGCTATGATGCTTCTGCAAAGAAAAAAAAAACCTTTTCACTAAAGTAATATTTTAATAATGAAAAATCGTTATCATCGTTATTCCTGAACACAAGACAAGTAACAAATTACAATCATACAATCAATAGTTAATTGACTCAGGCGTGACTTTGCGGAAATCCATTACAAAATACAATAGACGTGTTGCCACGCCAAGCGCCGAACGCAGAGTGAGCCACACCGACACCATCCGACAAAGGCGGCGGCAACAAGTCGTGTCCGGGTTCGCAACAAGTCAATCGTCATCCCGAGGATGCCTCGTTGAGAGTTGAAACACGTGTCGATTTCTTACAAACCCTTTATGACTCTTTGAGAACAGTTAAGTGGATTAGGTTACTAAATATACGTCGTCTATTGTAATTTACAAAATAAATGTGAATAAAAATGAAATGCTGTTCGTTGAATAGCGCATCACTTGAGAACGGCTGGACCGATTTCGTTATTTTCTATTTTATAATGTTCGTAATAGTCTGAATTAGGTTTTATTGAAAGATTTTTTTTTTAAAGTACTGAAAATACTGAACGACCTTTTTCTATGGAATTTTTGTATGATATGAACTATTGAAATTTGGACAGGTCAACGTCTGGACGATCAGATAAAGTCTATTCGCGTTAAGAAAATAGTGAGTCATCGGAATAGCGCCGGCCCTCGACCAATCGGGTCGCATAGGACACAAGCGTTTCATACAAGAATCTGCCGTCAATGGTCAGCTTTCTAATTTTTTGCGACCCGATTGGTCGAGGTGCGGGGCTCGGCCGATGACTCACTATTTTTTAAACGGGAATGGACTATAGTAAATAGATATCACGTCAGCGCCGGCTATCGCTGTGCACCAGCGCTGGGGCTCTGTCTCGCATAGGGTTCCAGCATTATGCTGAGCGATGGCCGTTTTGCGTGGATGTGACGCATATTTTCCCCCAAATTTTTATTTTCGTGTTTTTTTTTTTTTTCTTTGCTTGCGTCATATGTACCGGAAATAAACGTATTTTCTTTCTATATAAAAAAAGAACCCTAAGTTATATTTAGGCTGTGAAAGGCCATAACGATTAAAACAGCTCAAAGCTTGAAATGCATAATAAAATCTGCTATACGTACAGACAAAGTTAGGCGCGGTCGAACCCAATGTTCGTCAGTACAACAAAAAGGCACCTTCTATACAAGTAGTATTATGCGCTGAATAATCCTACGTTCGACACTACATAAAGTAGTCGATGATGAAAATATACAGTTTTATAACTAAAGTAAGTCCATTTTAATAGGTAACATTTGACGTCTGTCAGTTTAGTGAAAGCAAATCGTAAAATTACTGGTATCGGTCATTATTACAATAAATATGTAATCGTAATTGAAAAAAGTTAAGCAATAGTGCAGTTCTAACAAAACGAAAAAATATATTATTTTATGCCCGGCGTTACAAGGTTACGTTGTTGAATTTTGATGAATTGTCAAATGTTACCTATTAAAATGGCCTTACTTTAGTGGCCCGGTATTAGTGCCTCTGGAATGTTCGCGTAGGCGAGGGTGAACGCGTTCAATGCCATTCAGAGAAGCAGAATTGCATCATTCATGTCCAGGGTTGGTACGTGTAGAAACAGTATAGTTAAGTTACCTTGCTGATAGGATGTATGCTACCGAGACTTACAAACGGTGGCTACAAATAGCCGCGTAAATGTTATTAATTTTAATTCCAATTTAGATTTTTGATTTTAAATTTGAATATTGTTATTTTAATAATTTTTTTATGGATCATGTTTAAAAAATAACACATCATGACAAGTGGCCAATAGTGAGCCTTTCTTACCCCAATGTTTGGCAGTACATGAAAATTTGCTGTATTTAGGGTAATGGTCGATATTAAGTGCTGCCTACCTGTCCGGAATAGCGTCTAACCGTGTCCTCTCCACCGCTGGACTCTGACTCTTTTCCCCGCTGCGGGTAGATGACCTGAAACCAAAGACAATGTATTTTAAGTTTTGGAAAGTATTGTTTACTGGCTGCCGATCGCGACGTCGCCCGCGACCCACGACACACTCTTCTTCTCCCCAACTAAAGCACTAGGAAGTGGTGAAGGGTGGGCGTTTTGGGGGACTGTCTTATGTAACTTTGACGTTCGAAAAGT
This sequence comes from Xanthia togata, assembly GCA_963853775.1. Classification (NCBI taxonomy): domain Eukaryota; kingdom Metazoa; phylum Arthropoda; class Insecta; order Lepidoptera; family Noctuidae; genus Xanthia; species Xanthia togata. The sequence goes on along the minus strand of OY970817.1, from coordinate 1,692,676 downwards.
GCTGATTCTCAGTCTAGTTTGAATAAATGACTTTTGAATTTTGAATTGCATTTCTGTGTCACACACTGACTCAGTGACTTGTCATGGAAACAATATTTAATAACGTGTGAACTCACTCTTCTCAGTACGGACACTTTTTCGCGAGAGTACGGTGAGGGCAAATCTAGCTATTTAAATCTTTGGGCAGCGGGGTTTCGACTTTACCGTGTCAAAAAAGTGCTCTAAGAAAACACACCAACTAACTTTCTTATATAACATTTCTGTGACGTCATTCGCTGGTAAATTGCAGAGGCGCTTTTAGGAAACCGTAGATTTAGCGCTAAATGCATTTGATAGGTGCAAGCGCCTTTAGTCTGAGCTGAATTCATTTATTTTCTTTCTAATTCTATCCTACTAATCTAAATTAATTAATAATATTATAAAGAGAAAAGATATATTTTTTGTATGTTTGTTTATGAACGCTTTCACGCTAAAACAGCTGAACGGATTGGGATCAAATTTGGCACATGGGTAGACCATGACCTGGGTTAGGACATAGGATACTTTTTTTTCCGATATTTCCACGGGATCGAGACTTATGCGGGTGAAACCGCGAGGCGCAGCTAGTATTACAATAAATGTTATTTATGTTCTTCCTTCACGCCGCAACAGTGACGGATCGACGTGATTTTTACCATAGAGATAGTTTATGGGCCGGAAAGAGACAGAGGATACTTGGTATCTCGGAAAAATTTAAAGTTTCTGAAGAATGAAGCTAAACCGTCACGGTGGCGAAGCCTAGTAAACAAATGTCACTGCAGGGATTCAACAGAATATCAGCGTCAGGTATATTTGCCTGGCACATGCTGAGCTGGACTCCCATTTGGTGCAACCTTGACACACCACACTTTTTATGTTCGTGGATCCATGACTTGTAGAGTGTGTCATAGCCAATAGTGTCATCACAATGTCTTGTTTTCTTTCTTTTATATTTGTTTGTATATTGGCACCTTGCAGCTATTTCCTAATAGCTAATTAGTCATTATTTAATCGTGCTTTGTATGTTGTACTGTCTTTTGTGTGCACGAAATAAACGATTTATCTATCTAAATGTATACGTTTACCGTTGATCCCTTTACATTGCACCACCCCGCCCTGGGCCCGCGCGGTGGATCCCTCTCACATAGAGCAGGCCACAGTCCCAGCAGTGGTAACATTAAGGGTACGCTGGTCGGTCATTTTTTCATACAAACGTAGTATGGTGATTACTCGTCAGTTTGTCGGTGTACGTTCAAAACTAATATAATAATAAATATCCATTTGTCTTGTCATTATCTAGCCCTGTATGAAAGCAGAATTGGACAAAAAATATTGGTTTTGAAGTTATGAGCGTCAAAACTTCCATATTTCAACACTAATTTTAACTCGTCTCGTAAAATGGCAAAAGCCGTACAGGGATAGATAATTTATTCAAAATATCAAATAATTTTATTTTGAGTAAATACATTCAGTAGTTTTTACATAATATCTATACGCCCGATTCGCCCTATTCGTTTTCGTTATAAATCATCGCCTATTTCACTAAATACATGAATAAATATATAACTAAAAAGTAGATAAATAAAAACTAAATAATTAGGCTAATTAGCATGCATATTAGTCACGCCCACGAACGAGTTCACACCGTCGACAAGTGCTCCATTACAGGCCTGAGGCCTAGGCCTTATACGCATAACGTATGCTTTATGCTAGCTTACCGTTTGTCCCGGTGGTGCTCCGTGGCGTCGTAGTAAACGGAAGCCTCGTCGTGGTTCGGTCGGGTCTCGCCGCTGATCACCGACTGAATCTTCACTGCAACAACACACATTATTAAATTTATTTACTTTACAATGGTCTATGATTAGTTGATTACAGTTAGAGGCGGCACAAAGGACATATCTAAATGTATGCCATTTCTTTTGGTCAAATCAAAAAGCGTGCTTCCCCGGCTCCGTTACACAATTCCGTCCCTTTTCACGAAATTACTCCCACAGATTGGAGGAAAGGTGTTACACATTACAAAAAATGGATCGATGCTCTCAGAGGGGTAATCTCTGAGAGAATCAATCCATTTTTTTTTTAATCCGTGTATGGCTAAAAATTTCAAAGGGGTGTGTGTGTGTTACATAGTGTATAGTGAGGTGTGTGAAGTGACATGTGTGCGTTGTACCGGAGGTGGGCGGCTCGTCCCGGGCGGGCGGGCGCACACGTATCTCCAGGCGCGACGACACTGTGGCGCGGGGGGAGGGTGTGTGTTACATAGTGTATAGTGAGGTGTGTGTAGTGACATGTGTGCGTTGTACCGGAGGTGGGCGGCTCGTCCCGGGCGGGCGGGCGCACACGTATCTCCAGGCGCGACGACACTGTGGCGCGGGGGGAGGGTGTGTGTTACATAGTGTATAGTGAGGTGTGTGTAGTGACATGTGTGCGTTGTACCGGAGGTGGGCGGCTCGTCCCGGGCGGGCGGGCGCACACGTATCTCCAGGCGCGACGACACTGTGGCGCGGGGGGAGGGTGTGTGTTACATAGTGTATAGTGAGGTGTGTGTAGTGACATGTGTGCGTTGTACCGGAGGTGGGCGGCTCGTCCCTGGCGGGCGGGCGCACACGTATCTCCAGGCGCGACGACACTGTGGCGCGGGGGGAGGGTGTGTGTTACATAGTGTATAGTGAGGTGTGTGTAGTGACATGTGTGCGTTGTACCGGAGGTGGGCGGCTCGTCCCTGGCGGGCGGGCGCACACGTATCTCCAGGCGCGACGACACTGTGGCACGGGGGGAGGGTGTGTGTTACATAGTGTATAGTGAGGTGTGTGTAGTGACATGTGTGCGTTGTACCGGAGGTGGGCGGCTCGTCCCTGGCGGGCGGGCGCACACGTATCTCCAGGCGCGACGACACTGTGGCGCGGGGGGAGGGTGTGTGTTACATAGTGTATAGTGAGGTGTGTGTAGTGACATGTGTGCGTTGTACCGGAGGTGGGCGGCTCGTCCCGGGCGGGCGGGCGCACACGTATCTCCAGGCGCGACGACACTGTGGTGCGGGGGGAGGGTGTGTGTTACATAGTGTATAGTGAGGTGTGTGTAGTGACATGTGTGCGTTGTACCGGAGGTGGGCGGCTCGTCCCGGGCGGGCGGGCGCACACGTATCTCCAGGCGCGACGACACTGTGGCGCGGGGGGAGGGTGTGTGTTACATAGTGTATAGTGAGGTGTGTGTAGTGACATGTGTGCGTTGTACCAGAGGTGGGCGGCTCGTCCCGGGCGGGCGGGCGCACACGTATCTCCAGGCGCGACGACACTGTGGCGCGGGGGGAGGGTGTGTGTTACATAGTGTATAGTGAGGTGTGTGTAGTGACATGTGTGCGTTGTACCGGAGGTGGGCGGCTCGTCCCTGGCGGGCGGGCGCACACGTATCTCCAGGCGCGACGACACTGTGGCGCGGGGGGAGGGTGTGTGTTACATAGTGTATAGTGAGGTGTGTGTAGTGACATGTGTGCGTTGTACCGGAGGTGGGCGGCTCGTCCCGGGCGGGCGGGCGCACACGTATCTCCAGGCGCGACGACACTGTGGCGCGGGGGGAGGGTGTGTGTTACATAGTGTATAGTGAGGTGTGTGTAGTGACATGTGTGCGTTGTACCGGAGGTGGGCGGCTCGTCCCTGGCGGGCGGGCGCACACGTATCTCCAGGCGCGACGACACTGTGGCGCGGGGGGAGGGTGTGTGTTACATAGTGTATAGTGAGGTGTGTGTAGTGACATGTGTGCGTTGTACCGGAGGTGGGCGGCTCGTCCCTGGCGGGCGGGCGCACACGTATCTCCAGGCGCGACGACACTGTGGCACGGGGGGAGGGTGTGTGTTACATAGTGTATAGTGAGGTGTGTGTAGTGACATGTGTGCGTTGTACCGGAGGTGGGCGGCTCGTCCCTGGCGGGCGGGCGCACACGTATCTCCAGGCGCGACGACACTGTGGCGCGGGGGGAGGGTGTGTGTTACATAGTGTATAGTGAGGTGTGTGTAGTGACATGTGTGCGTTGTACCGGAGGTGGGCGGCTCGTCCCGGGCGGGCGGGCGCACACGTATCTCCAGGCGCGACGACACTGTGGTGCGGGGGGAGGGTGTGTGTTACATAGTGTATAGTGAGGTGTGTGTAGTGACATGTGTGCGTTGTACCGGAGGTGGGCGGCTCGTCCCGGGCGGGCGGGCGCACACGTATCTCCAGGCGCGACGACACTGTGGCGCGGGGGGAGGGTGTGTGTTACATAGTGTATAGTGAGGTGTGTGTAGTGACATGTGTGCGTTGTACCGGAGGTGGGCGGCTCGTCCCGGGCGGGCGGGCGCACACGTATCTCCAGGCGCGACGACACTGTGGCGCGGGGGGAGGGTGTGTGTTACATAGTGTATAGTGAGGTGTGTGTAGTGACATGTGTGCGTTGTACCGGAGGTGGGCGGCTCGTCCCTGGCGGGCGGGCGCACACGTATCTTCAGGCGCGACGACACTGTGGCGCGGGGGGAGGGTGTGTGTTACATAGTGTATAGTGAGGTGTGTGTAGTGACATGTGTGCGTTGTACCGGAGGTGGGCGGCTCGTCCCGGGCGGGCGGGCGCACACGTATCTCCAGGCGCGACGACACTGTGGCGCGGGGGGAGGGTGTGTGTTACATAGTGTATAGTGAGGTGTGTGTAGTGACATGTGTGCGTTGTACCGGAGGTGGGCGGCTCGTCCCTGGCGGGCGGGCGCACACGTATCTCCAGGCGCGACGACACTGTGGCGCGGGGGGAGGGTGTGTGTTACATAGTGTATAGTGAGGTGTGTGTAGTGACATGTGTGCGTTGTACCGGAGGTGGGCGGCTCGTCCCGGGCGGGCGGGCGCACACGTATCTCCAGGCGCGACGACACTGTGGCGCGGGGGGAGGGTGTGTGTTACATAGTGTATAGTGAGGTGTGTGTAGTGACATGTGTGCGTTGTACCGGAGGTGGGCGGCTCGTCCCGGGCGGGCGGGCGCACACGTATCTCCAGGCGCGACGACACTGTGGCGCGGGGGGAGGGTGTGTGTTACATAGTGTATAGTGAGGTGTGTGTAGTGACATGTGTGCGTTGTACCGGAGGTGGGCGGCTCGTCCCTGGCGGGCGGGCGCACACGTATCTTCAGGCGCGACGACACTGTGGCGCGGGGGGAGGGTGTGTGTTACATAGTGTATAGTGAGGTGTGTGTAGTGACATGTGTGCGTTGTACCGGAGGTGGGCGGCTCGTCCCGGGCGGGCGGGCGCACACGTATCTCCAGGCGCGACGACACTGTGGCGCGGGGGGAGGGTGTGTGTTACATAGTGTATAGTGAGGTGTGTGTAGTGACATGTGTGCGTTGTACCGGAGGTGGGCGGCTCGTCCCGGGCGGGCGGGCGCACACGTATCTCCAGGCGCGACGACACTGTGGCGCGGGGGGAGGGTGTGTGTTACATAGTGTATAGTGAGGTGTGTGTAGTGACATGTGTGCGTTGTACCGGAGGTGGGCGGCTCGTCCCGGGCGGGCGGGCGCACACGTATCTCCAGGCGCGACGACACTGTGGCGCGGGGGGAGGGTGTGTGTTACATAGTGTATAGTGAGGTGTGTGTAGTGACATGTGTGCGTTGTACCGGAGGTGGGCGGCTCGTCCCTGGCGGGCGGGCGCACACGTATCTCCAGGCGCGACGACACTGTGGCGCGGGGGGAGGGTGTGTGTTACATAGTGTATAGTGAGGTGTGTGTAGTGACATGTGTGCGTTGTACCGGAGGTGGGCGGCTCGTCCCGGGCGGGCGGGCGCACACGTATCTCCAGGCGCGACGACACTGTGGCGCGGGGGGAGGGTGTGTGTTACATAGTGTATAGTGAGGTGTGTGTAGTGACATGTGTGCGTTGTACCGGAGGTGGGCGGCTCGTCCCGGGCGGGCGGGCGCACACGTATCTCCAGGCGCGACGACACTGTGGCGCGGGGGGAGGGTGTGTGTTACATAGTGTATAGTGAGGTGTGTGTAGTGACATGTGTGCGTTGTACCGGAGGTGGGCGGCTCGTCCCGGGCGGGCGGGCGCACACGTATCTCCAGGCGCGACGACACTGTGGCGCCGGGGGGAGACGCGGGCGGCGCGGGCGGGGCGCGGCTACTGGTTGAACTGGACAGACTCTGGAATAAAGGAAAAAATTGTGTTCCTTTACTCTCAAAGTTTTATGAGATTTCAATCCGACACGACCCGAGAGAGATCAAGCATAGGATCAATGTTGCCACGTGCTCTCCGAAGCAACCAAGCCTTGATTCGGAAAGCACGTGGCAACGTCAAGCTGTCAACGTAATGTGAAAAAAACATCCATGGACTTATCGCAAATCCATCGATTTTCGCGGCTGTTAGTTAGGCCCGGTTTATGAATTGAGAATCTAAATTTGAGAACGTATTAAATTCTACTTAATTATAATAGTTTGACCGAGACCACTGTTCCGCGCCTTTAGAATGCGCGGCGAGGCGGGGGGCAGCGTTGACGAATGAGCGACGGGACGGCATGGGCGTTGACGAATGAGCGGCGAGACTCCGTGAGCGTTGACGAATGAGCGGCATAAGGCGCGGTACAGCGGTGTCGGTCTAACTATAATTAAGATGAAAGGCGAAATGTTGAATTTAGCTTTTGAGAAAATGTTGAGGAAATTTTGGATACATTGAATGAATAACCTAAGCATTGCTAAAGTAGAATTCAGAAAGTTCTCAATTCATAAACCAGCTAAAAAAGGGGTTCGCGATCAAGCTAGTCATTTTTTATTTTGTTCCAAACCCCTTTTTGTCTCGTAAAGCACGTTATTACGTCCCGTCTATTATTCGTAGATCTTTGACAGTCGTTACGGGTACTCGGAAGCCCGAAAGTAACAATCAGACTTATCGCTTGAAACCGTTTTACCCAGTAACTGTGTTGTGGAGGTCCATGTAAAATACTGGTACTCAGCTGCATCCGGTAAGACTGGAAGCCGACCCTAGGAAAATGCTAGGCAGAAGATAACTAATGTTACCAATATTTTGATTTAAAAGAGTTTCTATAGTTTCTTGCTCTTCTTCTCCATTATAACATACGAGAAGAAAGAAAGAAACAAATAATGAAAATACGTTTATTTGCGGTACATATGACGCAAGCAAAGGAACAAACACTAAAAACATTTTGTGGGAAAATATGCGTCACATCCACGCAAAACGGCCATCTCTCACGCTTTGGACGCTTTGGAAAGACCAACTTACTTCACCTTTCTAACTGACCGACTAGGCGACTCCTTGACAATTCAAATGTGCCTGTTAGTGGTTTAATTGAAATAAATGCTTTGAGTTTCGACTTACAGGTGCACTTAAAGCTCTCTGCGGCGGCGCGGGCTCGTCGGTGTGGCGCGCGGCCACTCCGCGCATGACGTCGAGCCGGTAGCGCACGGAGCCGCCGCTGCCGTCGAACGACGCCTGCTGCAGCAGGGGCGCGCGGAGGGAGCGGACGCGACAGCCTGGGCGGAGGAATACATGTGTTGTGTTACTTTGTTACGGGCAAACCTGGCAAATTCCTCATTTAGCTACAAGTACGCGGCGAGGTCGTCTTGTCGGACCAATTCAGTGAGCCTAAAGTTTTCACAAGATAAAAGAGCGGCAACTTCTAGCTAGGTGAATATAGTACTGTGAGGGTTTAACCTCACAGGGGGTTGGTAACTATGGAATAAGATATGCGGAGGTACTTTAAGAGGTCCAGAGGACCGTTATATTATAAGCTAACAAGTAAATACAATATTAGAAGCACGCTTGCACGAGACGGGGCCCTAGCACGATCTGTCACAAGACAAATGCTAGACACGTAAATATCAAAAAGTAATTCTAAGTTTAAATGTTGGAATGTTGCTGCCAGTCATACAAACTGCCAGCCACTAAAGCACTACAGTACTGTAGGTAATTAACGCTGTGCGACCTGAATTGCACTGTATTGTGTCGTAGCAAGAGTCACATTTTATTTAAATGATTTTGCGGAGTGAATCTTCTGTACTATTCTGTGATACGGGGTAAAAGTTTTTGGACACTTTCATGTCAAATACGTCAAATTTTCATAAAAAAAACATTCCCATCATTCATTTTTAATTTTTTTATTGGACGGATGTGGAAATGATCTACCGCAAACGATCGTTCACAGATTAACGGAGAATTCAGTATCCTAGGCAAAATAAGTAGTAAAAAATGTCAGTTATGTAACAAGTCCCAAAAAAGGGGCGAGACAATTTTTGTTTAATTATGGTTAGCTCACGTTTGACCACTATCTCACAAGACGGATAGCTATAAAGTGATTAACGATAGCGCACAGTCACCTAGAACTAACCTTTTTACTCGAAATTCACAGATTAATTCAGGCTACAAAGTTACAATTTCTAATAACAATAATATTACTGGTATCAAAACTCACCGATAGCAGGCAGTGACCAACACCTCGGCAAACTGGGCTGCAGTTTGGGATAGGCATCAATCCCCGGTATATAAAGACAGTGCAGTTGTTTCCTTCTTGCTGTCGGCTCTGCTTTTCGGGCAGGCTCGCTATGCTGTCTGGCAGTGATCAACCGTGTGGGGGTGGGGGTGGGAGATGGGACTGGTGGAGGTGGGATTGGGGCTGCAGCAATGGGTGGTGGGACTGGAGCTGAAGAAGTGGCAGGTGGTGATGTCTTTTCTGGCTGTTGGACGGCCTGTAACAAGAGGCTGGTGGTTAGATTAATAGAATAGTGTAAACTGTTTATTTAACACCAATTAGAGGCATACAAAGCATAATAGAATAAGGGGTGTCTTATTATAATGAGGGTTTTCTTAAATGACGTTCACTAGACAGCACTGAGACGTCAGGTCCGGGCACCTGTTAAAATAGTCAAATCGCCTACATTTTCTTTAGTCATGACTGAATGATGAACGAATAAAGGAAACAAATGATGAACGTCATCATATATTTTATATTTTCGAAATGGCAGACCTCTTGTCAAAGTGGCGCCAACTGGTGTCGCGTATTTTCATGAAAACCCTCATTAGCGATTTTTGCCGGATCATTGGACAGAAATTATACAAATCAATGAGGGTTGAAAAAAACTACTAAAAAAGAAATTACATTCAGAAAAATGGCAAGCACGGCTGATATATTGAAAACCTTGGAGACAAAGGTCAAATGTATAAAGTGTCTATAATTTAAAGGGTAATTCTTATTTACGTGTGTGAGAAATTGTGAGGATTAAAACCGTGATTTATACGTAATCATAACATGTCAGTTGTTGTGGTGAAAACTGAGAGTCAATTTAAGCGATTGAATTTGCAAAAAAACGATTTCAATTGATAGCTGCTGAATATTTTGGTGATAGCTGCTCAATATTTTGACGGCAACTGCCCAATATTTTGTTCATAGCTGCTATTATATTGGTGATTTTGGTGATAGCTGCAATGTTTTTTTGTGATAGCTGCTGGATATATTGGTGATATCTGCTGAATATTATGGTGATAGCTGCGGAATATTCAGGTGATAGCTGCGGAGTATTTTGGTGATAGCTGCTCATGATTTCGGTGATAGCTACTGAATATTTTGGCGATAAATGATGAATATTTTGGTGATTTTTGCTCGAAATTGATGTGATAACCGTTCTTAATGTAGATGATACCTGGTGTAGATGTGCGTGCTGCACGGTGTGCTGCGTGTGGGGGGTGGTGGTGGTGGTGTGCAGCTGCGTGCGCGCGCCGTGCGAGCACGACGACACCGCGGACGTAATGTAGATGATACCTGGTGTAGATGTGCGTGCTGCACGGTGTGCTGCGTGTGGGGGGTGGTGGTGGTGGTGTGCAGCTGCGTGCGCGCGCCGTGCGAGCACGACGACACCGCGGACGTAATGTAGATGATACCTGGTGTAGATGTGCGTGCTGCACGGTGTGCTGCGTGTGGGGGGTGGTGGTGGTGGTGTGCAGCTGCGTGCGCGCGCCGTGCGAGCACGACGACACCGCGGACGTAATGTAGATGATACCTGGTGTAGATGTGCGTGCTGCACGGTGTGCTGCGTGTGGGGGGTGGTGGTGGTGGTGTGCAGCTGCGTGCGCGCGCCGTGCGAGCACGACGACACCGCGGACGTAATGTAGATGATACCTGGTGTAGATGTGCGTGCTGCACGGTGTGCTGCGTGTGGGGGGTGGTGGTGGTGGTGTGCAGCTGCGTGCGCGCGCCGTGCGAGCACGACGACACCGCGGACGCTGCGCGCGCGCCGCGGTGCTCCGGCGACTGAGGGCAACCGGTACCACGTGAATAAACTATTCACTGTCATTTTTATAAATATGATTGAGTAAGGAGTTTTTTTTTTTTTGACCTTACTGATTATATTCTCTTAACCCTACTACTTAATATACGTAGATGAATACCAACAGTTCACTCCACATTTTAGGTATGAAGCTACAAGTACGTGGCGGGCCCGTCCTGTCGGGCCAATTCAGAGAGCGTAACGTAGTTAGAAGATATAAGAGTTACGCGATAGAAAGAGAGGCAACTTCTAGGTGAATATAACTGTAGGTGATTAGCGCTGTGTGACCTGAATTGTACTTTATTGTTTCGTAGCAAGAGTCGATTTTTATTTAAATGATTTTGAGGAGTGATTCATCTGTATTCATCTGTGACCATACTTAAAAACTAGATTCTAAGTATGGTCGAATACGATGAAAATGGCAATGTCATTTACGTAATTTACATGAAGAAACAGCTACGAGTATAGTGCTACAAAGATTTTTTGACGCTTAGGTAATTTTAAGGTGGATGCGCTAAGGCAGCCCACGAAATTTTCTTTAGTTTTTTTGCAATTTGCAGATCACTGTCAGGTTGTATGTTGATCAAAATGTGATTCGCGACCATAACAAATATTTATTTACAGAATTAGAATCATTAATCCATCTCTCGAAGTTAGAATTGGTCTATTGAATGACTTCATGAAATCATGACATTTGAGACCAAAGCATTTATTTCAATTCAACCATTTACAGGCACTTTTGAACTGTCAAAGAGTCGGTCAGTTAGTCAGAAAGTTGAAGCTAGTTGTCCATTCCAAGACGTAGATCTCTATGGAGAAGAACGGGTCAGAAACTCCAAGGACACTCTTTTAAATATAGAAATTACAAAATCCTGAGTACATTATTCTTGTTACTTCTATAATATGTGAGAACAATGTATTTTTTCAAATCAAAAACGATAAAAATAAGCCCTGGCAGATAAGAGATGACCAGTCCCAACTGACGGCGCCCGTTCACGAACATGACGCGTGTATCAGCACCATCCAGCTCAACCAATTTGTAGGGAACCGAATGATCCAACACACTCGCCACCATCAGCAAGACATTAAGTGAGCATGACATACTCTCAACTTCCCTACTCTTTCAAGTCAACATACAACATAATAACATAGTAAACGGCTCCAATGTGCACAAATTTCAAAAAAAAAAAAAAAAATGCTTTTAAATTGCACAAAACTATAGTTTGCAATGTATTTGTGAGATTAAAAGAATTTTACTACCAAAAGAAAGAAAATCATTAGTATCTATTGGAGTATTGTTCGTAAAGTCAGACAAAATAAAAAAGAGGACGAGCAACACTTCCAAAAATATATTTTTAAACTAGTGAGCCCAAGCGGCTGCGGAGCAGGACCAACATTAAGCCAAGCATTTTTATCTACGATATAATCACCCAACTTATAGTATGCTTGTCTACATAGTGTGCGTTTAATGCATGTTTTAAATTTCTTCTCATTTAGTTGACGAATATCGAGTGGTATTTTATTATAACATTTTACACAGTACCCCATAAAAGAAGTGTGTACTTTAGACAACCTGAAACGTGGTTGATCTAATTTGTTCCTATTTTATGTGTTAAAATTATGTCTGACACTTATCTTACTAAAAAGATGTAGATTTTTTCGAACATACATAATGTTTTCATATATATACTGACAAGATACCGTCATGATGTTAATTTTCTTAAACAGTTCCCTTATAGATTCGCGTCTGCGGAGGTTGTAGATGGCTCTGACAGCCCTCTTTTGCAGAATAAAGATAAAATCAATATCTGCGGCCCATCCCCACAGCAAAATACCGTAAAACATGAAAGTAACTCAAACAGACCAATCTCGCGGTATCCACGTCTGTTAGTTGGCGAATTTTCCAAACAACGTAAGCGGCTGAACTTAGCCGCCCTGCAAGTGATGTTAAGTGAGGACCTCACTGTAGTTTTGAGTCAAACGTGATTCACGTGCACAACGTGACATTCACTTCTTAACATTCGGTAACGCGAATCGTATGCATTTAGTTTTCTTCTCATTTAATACCAAATTATTTACAGTAAACCTATTATAGACCTATAGCATAGCGTTATTTACATCGTCAAGCTCTTGTGCATGTCTGTTTACCTTAAAAATCTGTGATGTGTCATCACCATTTGTGGTCGGTTTTTCAGTAAATGAGGTAAAGGTAAATCATTTATAAATACTAAAAAGAGGAATGGACCTAATATCGAGCCCTGTGGTACACCCATTTTGACTTTTAAACCCAATGAATTTACACCGTTCATTTGAACTTGCTGCTGTCTATCATTCAAATATGATTTTACTAAGCTAAGCGCAAGTTTACCCAGTCCGTAATGCTCAAGTTTCAAGAGCAGTGTTTCGTGATTAACGCAATCAAATGCTTTGGATAGGTCGCAAAAGATACCTATTGCATCCTGTGCCTCGTCCTATGCGTTAAAGATATGTTATAATAAAGTGACACCGGTGTCGGTTGTGCAACGTCCGTAAAACCATACTGTTAATGTTATTACGATAAAAATGATGTTTGTAAAAGTAATGTTAAATCAAATGCTCAACATTTGATTTAACATTACTTTTTCAAACACCTTGCTGAAAACCGGAAAAACCGATACGGGTCTATAATTATTAGTGTCTTTGCTGTCTCCGGATTTGAAAAGTGGAATAACTTTACTGTACTTTATTAAATCCGGGAATACCACTTGATCTACAAAATAAAATATTAAAGCTATAAGGTGCAATTGTATCAATAATTGAGTGGCAAACTTTAGTAGACATGCCCGACAGACAGATCATCGGTAATTATGATCTTAAGTTGCAACGGCAATGTTTTTGCAAAAGGCAACAGCCGATCTATTCTGTAAAATTCTCACGGTGAAAACTCAAGTGAAGTGAGCTGTCATTCCACCTGCTGCTAGGGACTGACAGCTCACTCCGAGCTCACTTCACCTAAGTTTTCACGGTGAGATGGTTACAGAATAGCACTGCTGGTATCTCTTAGCTGTCACGGCTAATATTTGAATCGTTTATTTTATTACGGACGCTGTTAACATTCTGCATCGTTATTACAATGTATAATGTCAACATGAATGACTATATAATATTTTGTTACTAAATTTTGATGAGTGTCTTGCCCGTTCTTCTCCATAGGTACCTACTACGCTTTGGAATGGATGGTTTATTTGAAATAAATGCTTTGAGTTTGAATCGCTTCAGTTTGAACAGTCTTTAAAGTAGTCAACGCTCCACTTAGCCTAACATAATCACAACATTTGCAGATTTACAGCGCCTGTCCTACCGGTCATTTTAATATATCGTATTATCAAGCCTGTATCCCACAAATGGGTAGGCAGAAGTATACAACTACACCCACAACCACCACCTACAACTATCGTTGGTTATGTCCAAGTCCTAAAAAAAAAAAAATGTCTTTGACTAACCTGTAACTGTTCTTGTTTCCATTCGTTGTCTGTGGTCTCTTCCGAATCGTCGAATTGTGACTTCCATAGTGATACCAGAGTAAGGGCTCCGCCTTTTGTGACCTAAAACAAAAATATACATGTATAAAGTAAGTTTTTTTTTTTTTTTTACAAAAAAAGCCGCCCACGTGCTTGTCGGACCACGCAAAATGATGGGTTCTTTAGTTGAGATAATTTATCCCAAGAACAAACTTAACATTGTCGTTGAATAAAATGTTCTCCCATACATTAATTATCATCATCTTTATTTATCTTTATATTCGACACAATGTAAAAATTGTTATGAATAAATAAATAAACATTCCAACTGCAAATGTAAGTTTGTACGCACAATATTGAGAAATTTACCATGTTATTTTATGACCATAGACTTCTTATAGGTTTTCCTATAATCTATAATGGATTATTATTATAGAACTATTTTCTGTATTTTTTTTTCAAAAATATACGCTCAGTAATTTCGGAGATGGGAGGGGGAGGGGGGTGGTCAATTTTATTTGTTTCCCATATGTGACCCCAATATTCAAAATTCATTTATTTACGTTACTGGTCTGTGTTTGTGTCACAGAAGTTCATATTAATACCAAATTTCAACTTAATCGGTACCTACATTAGATTCGGAGCAAATTGGCTGTGACAGACGGACAGACAGACACACGAGTGAAGTCCTATAAGAGTTCCGTTTTTTCATTCGAACGTGCGACGGAACCCTAAAAACGTTGTATAATATTTACCTGCTGCAAAGCGGACACGTTCTCGTCATCCATGACGGCGAATTGTGTGAAGCTCTGGTCGGCGCGCGCGCGGGCTGTGCGACGCGCTCCTGTTGACAACACAAACATAAATGTTAGATACAATATGTTCCAGCATAATACAAGTAAATATAATAAAAATGTGCACGCTTGCTTAAGATCTCTTTTGTAAATAAAAACATGCGGGGCAGTCTTGGGGACTGCCGATAGAAGTGAAAACTAGAGTGCGGTGACGATGACGCGAGTTTCACGCTTTTTGTTCACCCAAAAAGTACACATAAATATATACACAGTATACTTAAATATAGCTCATGAAAAGCGTTCGGTGACGATGACGCGAGTTCCATGATTTTTGTTCACTCAAAAAGTGCCCAACGCGCCTAAAGAAGTTTTCACTTCAAAAAAAGTAAATTTAAAAATTCAAAAACCCGATTGCGTAAAAAGTGAACTTTAAAAAAGAAAACAATCGACTTCCAAAAAAACACTAGAAAGTGAAAAATTACTTTAATTTCGGAAGTCGGTGTCTTTGGTTTAGAATTTTCGTTTTACCACCGATTTCCGAAATTAAGTCACTTTCTAGTGTATTTTTGTTTTAAATTAGTTTTTATTTTTCACACTTTAGTTGTGGTACCCCACACAAATCCGAATGCCAAAATCGGTCTACATTTGACGAAAATGATCAGAATGTGCACAGTAGCATAATAAAGAGCACATTCTGATCGTTACTATATTTAAACGTAATATCACGCCTGTATAACTGAAGGGGTAGACAGTAATATATGGTTGTGATGGTTATTATTTTAGTTACTAGCCCATTTAGGACATTATATACTGATATAGTGCAGTGCGTCTGCGCGTGTTGCCAGTGACGAACTATGGCACTGAAACGTGGTCGCTCACAATGGGCCTTATGAGGCCAAAAGTCACCCAAAGGCCAATGGAGAGGGCTATGCTCCGAGTTTCCCTACGTGATCGAATCAGAAATGAAGAGATCCGCAAGAGAACCAAAGTAACCGACATAGCCCGAAGAATTGCCAAACTTAAGTGGCAGTGGGCAGGGCACATTGCTCGCAGAACTGATGGCCGATGGGGCCGAAAGGTTCCGGAGTGGCGGCCGCGTACTGGAAGACGTAGCGTTGGAAGGCGTCCCACAAGGTGGACCGATGACCTGGTGAAGGCCGCAGGAATCCGCTGGTTGCGGGAAGCACAGAACCGGTCGGAGTGGCGGGGCTTGGGGGAGGACTATGTCCAGCAGTGGACGTCTTTCGGCTGAAATGATGATGATATTTATATACCTAATGAGAGATTTAGTTTATCAACAGTAGGTATTGACAGGTGAATTATTTTATTTTTTTTTGTGTGGGAAATTATTTGATATCTTCTCCCGCTCTGGGCGGAGCGGGAGGGCGTGTCAGACTCTTACTGACTAAAACCCACCCGTGTTCCTTCAGTTGCCTGTACGTTGCCAGGGTCCACGGTATCCCTTCCGGACTTTCCAATTAGTACAGGTGTAGAATTTCCTATTGATTTATTTATTTAACAAACGCACACACACTCACCACTCAACATGTTAGCTACGGATCCGTTTCACAAAAGACAGTTTTACGTTCGTCTCACTAATTACTTGTTTATTTATAAAACACGTCTATTTAGAACGAGGTCAGCTGTTTGATTGATTTTTACACGTTGTTGTGACAGCTCGGTCAAGTGTATGTCGGAGTAATTTTGTATGGTTCCGTAAGCGGGATTCGCGCACCAAGGTTTCCGTACCATTATCTATAAAAACGGCAAAAAATATCATGTCTGTTGTATGGGAGCCCTCTTGAATATTTATTTTATTCTGTTTTTAGTATTTATTGTTATAGCGGCAACAGAAATACATCATCTAACTGTCTAACTATCACGGTTCATGAGATACAGCATGCGATACAGCGGTTCATGAGAAACAGCGTTCATGAGATGTTTTTGGTTGGTATATTGGCGTGTGCTAGCTGTCATATGGCAATTAATTTATAATTTAAAAATTTGTTTTGCGTAATGTAAAAATCTTGCATACTATTGTATAGAATCATTTTTTTTTTTTCTAACTGAATAGTCAGCTGTGCTGCTGGGGAGTTTTTTGCACCACTTCTTCTTCCCGTGGGCGTTTTGGGGGACTGTCTTATGTAATTTTGACGTTCGAAAAGTGCTGATTCTCAGCCTAGTTTGAATAAATGACTTTTTAATTTTGATTTTTTTTTTGACAGCCTGGTGACAGACGGGGTATTAGTAATAGGATCCCGTTTCACCCTAAAAAGCATGAGTACGTGTAGGTATCATTCTATGAAGCCCAATCAATCTGCCTAGCCTTTTTCCAACTATGTTGGGGTAGGGTTCCAGTCTGAATGCAGCTGAATACCAGTATTTTAAATGAAGCGTCAGCCTATTTGACCTCCACAACCCAGTTGCTGGGTAACACGATACCCCTTGGTAAGGCTGGTAATCATACTTTCAAGGTTCTGACGACCCGTAACGACTGTCAAAGATCTACAAATGACAGCCGGGACCAACGGCTTAACGTACTTTCCGAGGCACGGAGGGGTCACGGAATGTAAAGATGGTCACCCATCCACAGACCAACCGCAGTAAGCGTAACTTAACCTAATCGATCGTCCCGTGCGGCTGTTATTACTTAGCCACAAGCCCCTAGTAGTATTTCAAATGATAAATACTAACAAATATTATAAATGCGAAAGTGAGTATGTTTGTTACGCTTTCACGATAAAACGGCCGAACGGATTTGGATGAAATTTGGCACATGGGTAGACTATGACCTGGATTAGGACATATGATATTATCACATATATCTCAACCAACTACATGAATGCAAAAATAAAACTAACAGACTGGATAAAGCCATTTACATACTCAAATACTGAGTCACTCCTACAACATATGACCTAACATACACACACTCACCCCCAGACCACTCACAAATGTCAGTCACTTTCACATCACACCACATCACTCACATCACACCACATCACTCACATCACACCACTCTCACACTTACACCCCCACACTCCTCCTACCTCACAAGTCCGATATCGGTAGTTACGACGTAGCTAAAGAACTGGGAATTGACCACAAAACAGTTTTGTCGCATTAAAAAAAAAACTGGGTACACAAAAAAGCTCGATATTTGGGTACCTCACGAGCTCACAGAAATAAACCTAATGAACCGTGTACTCATTTGTGATTCTTTATTACGACGTAATGAACACGAACCATTTTTGAAGAAGCTGATAACTGGTGATGAAAAGTGGATCACGTACGATTAGAACGTGCGAAAAAGGTCGTGGTCAAAGGTCGGTCAGGCTTTACAGACTGTGGCGAAACCCAGGTTAACTCGCAACAAGGTGATGCTGTGTGTGTGGTGGGATTGGAAGGGCATTATTCATTATGAGCTGTTACCACCAGGCAGGACCATCGATTCTGAACTCTACTGCGAACAACTGATGAGATTAAAGCAAGAAGTTGAGAGAAAGCGGCCGGAATTAATCAACAGAAGGGGTGTGGTTTTTCATCATGATAACGGTAGACCTCACACATCTTTAGCCACTCAGCAAAAATTAAGAGAGTTTGGCTGGGAGGTGTTAATGCATCCGCCGTATAGTCCTGACCTTGCACCTTCAGATTTCCACCTGTTTCGGTCTCTTCAGAATTCCTTAGGCAGTGTCAGGTTAACATCACGACAGGACTGCCAAAACCACTTGTCGCGGTATTTTGATCAAAAGTACCAAAATTTCTATAGCAAGCAGATCATGTCCCTACCTACAAGATGGCAAAACGTTATCGAACAAAATGGTACCTACATACTTTAGTTAAATGTAAATAAACTATATTAAAATTTGTTTTGAATCTTCTTAAAAAATGCGAAGCAACTTTTTCCCCAACCTATTATATATTTTGTAAAATCCTAACCTAAACCTTTTATCCTACCTAAAAAAGAGCGGCATCTTCTAACACAGGCATTATCTGCTCAAAAGGAGGCGCCATTCACCAACAACTATGGTCAAGAAATAAACATTTTTGTATTTGTATTTGTATCACGGAATCGAGACTAAGGCTGGGAATACACGTCAGATTTTTTGTCGGATCCGAAAGCTTGACCGGCTATCGGAATGTGTTGGAGCCATTATTTTGTTTAAACATTCAACATACGGCCGATCCGCTAGTCGGATAGTTTGTTCTGAAACCGCGGAGCACAGCTAGCAAGTAAATAATTGATAGAACTGACCTCTCTTGAAATGCGTGTCTGAATGTACACTGTCCACGTCGGCAGCCATTATCCTCGGACTGACCGCTTCACCTGTTAAAAACAATAGTTCAATAATAGTCTGAGTAGTGTATTGGGTTGGATTTGTTGATGTGACCATGATTGGGGAGGTTCATATCTGGCAGTGGACGTCTTTTTACAGAGAAGAAGATAAGCTATAGCCCTTGCGCAACTGCTAGTCATCGTCCTTGGTTTGCTCACGGTGAGACGGGGGAGGGCGCCATTGAAAGAAATAAACTGAAAGACACCGTTAGACTGAGTTAGCATGGACTTTATCTACCTCCCCCCGTCTCACCGCTCACATACCCCAGACGGTGACTAGCAGTCACGCAAGGAACTTAAATTTATTTCATTTAATTTGTTGTAATTTGATATAATTTGTTTTAAATTTTATTTAGTTTGATTTAATTTCGATATCGTTTATAAATTTAATTTAATTTGTATTTTAATTTTAATGGGACACCTTATTAACCTAGTTTATACGTGTTACTAACAACAATATGAATCATTTGTGTTCGAATTAAATAAATAAATAAGAAATAGATTATCTGTTTTCTTCCCATCACCTGCCTAGCCATTTCCTAACTATGTTGGCGTCGGCTTCCAGTCTAACCGGATGCAGCTGAACACCAGTATTTTATATGGAGCGACTGCCTATCTGAGTTGCGGACTGCGCGGAGAGGCCGAGTTCACGCGACGAGTAGTTTGAGCGCTCCGCTTCCCGGTTTTGGGTGAATTTTTAAACTAGTTCGCATATCCCTTTCCACTGAAGCGGAGCGGAGATTTTATTATTATTCAATTAAATTACCTAGTGAAACTCCACAGAAATTCACTGGAGTTTTACTAGCTAATTTAATAATATGATTTTGTTGTTCGGTCTATCAATAATAGTTATGAATGAGAATGAAAATGAACGGTATAAATACAGTCTTTACACAGTTATTTTCCCTCTACTTATACATTAGTGCCAAAATTAAAATGAACTTTATCGTTGTCGCAATAAGGTCAGTGTTTGGTTGCTGCCGTGAGATGTAAAATAAGTGTGTGCGGCCCCTGGCCACGTACCCGCGCTGCCCGGCGTGCCCGGCGCGGCCAGCTCCTGCACGCACGTGGGCGGCGCCGTCACCACGCGCAGGCGCGCCAGCGTGGGCCCGCCGCCTGGGGGGGAGGAGATAACATTTATTCCACACAGATACAACAGCAACAAAAACATAAAAAAGAGAACAATAAGATCGCAGTAAAATTTAGCTGACCGTGCCCATACCGAAAGGGCTACCCTCTCAGCGGTTGCTGGGCGTCAGACACCCAGCGCTGGTTGTCAGTTGGCACCCCGCAATGACACACGGACGTAGGTAAATAAAATAGGTATGTCGGCGTCACATTGTAAACAACACGTGCATCGGGCTACGCAGTAGCACCATGGCGCCGTAGCGCGCTACGACTTTCTCACACCTCCTCGCTGCTGGGCGGAGTTAGTGATCACTACGTCGTAGCGCGCTACGTCGTTGCCCCACATACAATACTACCGTATAAAAGAGTCCGCACGGCGGCGAAATGGCATTCTGCCTTCAGGCGTTGCCCGCTGCACAGGTTGTATTGCTCTCAATTATTGTTACTCTGCCTCTCTGTACATTGTTACTATTTTGTGTAAACTAAGCTATTACTGGGTGTCATGGCTATTTGTGTCTTGAAACTGATTAACTGTAGGTTCGTGTAAAATTAATTGATTAAATAATTTAATAAGAAAATTCTAAATTCTTATTATTTAAAGAACCTCTTTGATTTTACAATATATCTGATCCTGTGCTTTCAGATACATACTTGAATATTAATAATAAAAAATGTGATCAGCCTATAGTGATCCACTGCTGGAACTGGCCTACTCTCTAAGAGGCAGTGAGCCGAGATCCATAGTGCGGATTGGAAGATGTCACATGTCATCGAATTTTTGGTTCTAGGACTTGCCAGTTTCCTCACGATGTTTTCCTTCACCGTTTTGAGAGCAGTGGTGATGAAATAATTTACACAAAATAAAGTCCTTGTCAAGGTTCAAGTCGTAAGTCGCGGACTCGCGACCTATACCACTCGGCCACTACTACATCTCTCAAAAATACCTCTGATTTACCTAAATTTTGACCAGTTGACTCCGCTTTGGCAAGACAATGAATATAAAATATATGATGACGTTCATCATTCGTTTTATTCATTCCTCCATCATTCAGTCACAAATAAACCCTTCATCATTACATATAGTTCTTTGCTCTTGTTTCATGTTTATAATTTTATATAAGTATATCTATATAAACAAGTTTTTAATCAGTGCGCAAATTTTCACAGGGTATCCTACCCATAAATATGAACAACTTTCACTATGGGACCATCTCTGAAATCACGAAAAAGAAATCAGCTGTTTCTTACAAAAGTTCAATACCTACTCGACCAAAATGTATGAATCTGCAGTTTTTTTTTTTTGCTGAGTATTCTATCTATCTTAAGACAATATAAACGCTTTGTCAATTTGACGTGTCAGTGCTGCCACCTGCTGACATTGCAGCAAACTATAATAGCATATAACAGCAGTAGCATAAGTTACCGGGCGCGGGCGGCCGCGGCTTGCAGGGCGGCACGCTCTGCCGCTCCGGCCGCGTCGTGGTGCCCGTTACTGCAGAGTTGCTGGTCTCTTGTTGCTGTGGAACAATAATATCACTTTATCTATATATATATATAAATGAATCCCTATTTCCCTTGGTCACGGCATCACGCGTGAACGGCTGGGCCGATTTCGCTAGTTATTTTTTTGTTGTTTGTTATTGTCAGGAGAAGGTTTTAGGTAAAGTAGGGTAGCTAGGTTTAACTTTTTATTATTTTTTGTTATAGCAGCAATAGAAATACCACATTCATGAGATATAGCTGACAGACGGACGGACAGCGGAAGCTTGGTAATAATCTTTTTTAAGATGGGAAATCATCAAATAACTTCTCCCGCTCTGGGCGGAGCGGGCGGGCGTGTCAGACTCTTACTGACTAAAACCCACCCGTGTTCCTTCAGTTGCCTGTACGTTGCCAGGGGCCACGGTATCCCTTTCTTTCCCGCGATCCTGGGTGTTTGGCACTCTTTGGGAACAGAACCATAAAAATCGACAATTATATATTTTATACAATGTGTGATATTTACATTATTAACCTTGGCATGTCTGTCGGGAGATGGCGCAGGCGTCGTTCTAGGTTCTGCTTCCTTGTCTGTTGTTGGCTTGTCTGTGGTTGACTGCAAATAAACAATCTGTTTTAATTGTTACATTAAGTGCAGGTTTTGAAGGATAATTGAACATCGTAGAAAAACATCAGAGTTGAACCTTTAAAATGAATAAACTTAATAAAGTATTAAAATTCTCGGAAAAAATATCTTCTCGCTAAACGCATGCAGTATAACAACTATTTTCTTAATGACCCTCGGGTATCATCGCATTTCCGAATACAAACGAATGCTAATTTTCATGTCCATCAATTGTTAGATTTGAATTCAGAACTAAGTACTTTATTGCTATATAGTTCACACGGAAATCAAAATAAAATAAAAATAAAGTACTTACGTTCTTGAACGCCCGGCGAGCACAATCAATAATAAAATATTTGGGTTCGGCTAAATACTGACCTATATGTGGGAAACCTAAGCCCAACAGTGAGCTATTCATGGGTAAAACATGTCACGCCAGGGGCTATATGTGGGCAACTTAAGCCCAGCAGTGGGAATTCTTGCCCAGCTATGACGATACGTTATTTCAAATAGTAGGTTTTACTTACATATCCATTCAAATGGTTAGGCGCGTGTCTCGGTGACGCGGGATGCACTCGCTTGTCTGTGTGTTTGTCTTTGTGTGCGCCTGTTTGTGTGTCTGTTGCGACTGCTGTAGTTGCCTCTGTTTCTAGACGCCGGCGTGTCTGTGGGTAAAATAATTACAATAAATTCTTCAAATCTGCGATTTATAATTGTAGCGCTACGCTATAAGCTACACTCCAATACAGGTATCGCCCATGTTAGCGATAAGTCTGCGTAGGACGGGCTGCATCAAAACAGAGGGGCCAGCATCGTCACACAGTGGTTGCCTGATGACGAGCGTCGTCACCGGGGCAGGCCTAAAAACGCCGGCGTGATGATTTGGACTCGTTCCTGATCGATTGGCCGGAGAAGGCACAATGTAAAGAAGACTGGTAAAGTATGGGGAGACCTTTGCCCAGCAGTGGGACAAAATTGGTTGGCAAAAAAAATTTGCGTTATCACTAGATAAATGGGTCATATTTTTTGTCTCTTTTGTCCCTCGAGAGTTTAACTTCAAATTCATTTATATCTATCATATATATACATAAGATCCGAGCTTGTGTCTCACGAAAAGGTATACAAAATAATAAAGGTTTTTTTGTAGGAAATACATTTTATAAAATCAAAATTCGGTACAATCAAAACTGTCAAATTAAATAAAGTAAAAATAACAAAAACATACAAACAAAATTAAAAAAGGTCACTAATTCATTAATACAACAATAATCAAAATTATTTAGTATGTCACATAGTCAGTTAGTATAAGTAGTCAATTTAAAAAAAGTAGCAGAAAGGGCTTATGAAGATTGTATGGTAAAGAAATAATTACAGAGATACATTAATCCTAAATAGGCTAACCCTAACTAACTATATCCTAACTAGTATAATATATAACATAAAATAGACATTCCAATCCACCTCGACGCGCCCCACTCCGCTCCGCTCCGCACTAAAGTACAGCTTACAGTACAGTCGTCGCGGAGTGGGGCGCGTCTCAGTGGATTGCACTGTCTGTATTATAAATGAGAAAGTGATTTTGTTTGTTTATTACGCTTTCACGCTAAAACGGCTAAACTGATTTGGATGCAATTTGGCACATGGGTAGACAATGACCTGTATTAGGACATAGAGCACTTTTTATCCCGATATTTCCACGGGATCGAGACTTATGCGGGTAATACCGCGGGGCGCAGCTAATGCGCTATAAATAATAGTCTAAAATGTTCAACTGTTGCTAGAATGTGTACCGTCGATTGTTGTCTTTTATCTCCACTGTGACAGTTACAGGCAGACATTGAGAACAGAGTAGCGTGAGCAATACTCACGTTGTCGGGCCCGGCGTCGTGCGGCGCCGCGTGCTCGGGCGCGGCGTGCACGGCCGCGCGCGTGCGCGACACCGACACCGCCTGCGGGCACACGGTACTTTACACCAGAGGGCCAAAGGATAACCCGCCCGACATTAAACGCTACAAGGATCTTCTGGCGCTCGACTGACGTTGTCAGGGAGGCGCTACATTTGTGCAATAGGGATGATGACAAAAAAAAATGTTTTGTCCGTCAGTTGATTTATTAAAAAATATTGGAAACGTATTTTTTTATTTTTTTACGTAATCAAAAGATTACGACGATACATTGAGTTAAAATGTGCCATGACGTCACGAATATGTAGATTTTATGCTTAATTGTGACGTAGCGACCCCCACTCCCCAACTTTAATGCGTTGTATCTAAGTCATTTTTTATTAATATGATAAAGCAAAAAATACGTATCTAATAGTTTTTTATAATCTGACTGACGGACTAAATAGAATTGCTTTTTTTGACCCAGTCATCATCTCTGTTGAAATGTATTGAAAATACAAGATGACGGCGTTAGTTCACGCGCTAAAAGAACCTTGTAGTGTTATCCATGAAATGTGGGGCAGAGGGGTAGTATCACTTAGAAACTATAGTTTGACCGGCACCGCTGCTCCACGCTTTAGTAATGCACGGTGAGGCAGGGGCAGAGTTGACCAATGAGCTACGGGCGGAACGCCACGCGCCGTGAGCGTTGACGAATGAGCGACCTGCACTGCCCCGTCAGCCGCGTACATAGACGCGGAACAATGATCCCGGTTAAACTATAGAGAACTAATATTGCTTGGTGATAATGCTTCGATGGTATCCCCAAACACAATCCCATGAGAAGTAGGTAAACTAATAATAAAGGATGATTTATTCTAGAGAGTGACTGGCGTGGGCCACGTCTAATTTTCTTACGAGACTCGGTAAATAGACTACACAGGGTCATATTAAATTAGCTAGCAAAACTTCACAGACTTGTTGGATATTGTTCGCTAACAACGATAAAACACTAAAGCATTTTCGAGTAATTACAGCGGGGCGGTCAACGGCTGCTAAGTAACAAGAATATATGTTTTTTTTTTGTTTTCCCTTTGTTTGTTGATATTGATACCCGTCAAGTCTGTGAGAATTCGCCAATTAATTTAATTTGAAGCTGTATTTTAACATATGTCATTATTTATGTCAGTATATTTAGTATTTTTATATTTCAGTATTTTTTTATTCGAGAGACGCGGGCGCTCCATAGTTTGGCATGAACAGCTTCAATTAAAATATTCTAAAGGTCACGGATGAATGCAGATGGTTCACTCCGCATTTTAGCTACAAGTTCGCGGCGGGCTCGACTTGTGAAGCCAATAGGGATGAAGACAAAAATTATTTTTTGTCCGTCATGTAGATTATGAAAAAATAACGTACACTTATTTTTTCTTTTTTTACGTCTTCAAAAGAATACGGCGATACATTGACTTAGAATGTGCCATGACGTCACGAGTATGTAGATTTCATGCTTACTTATGACGTAGCGACCCCACGGCCCAACTATAATGCGTTTTATCTAAGTATTTTTTTATTAATATGATAAAGCAAAATTTCCGAGTCTATAATTTTTTGTTTATCTGAATGATGGACATTTTTTTTTTTTCGTCATCCCTATTCAGTGAGAGTAACGTAGTCAGAAGATCTAAGAGTTAATAGAAAGAGTTGCAACTTCAAGGCCAATATAACTGTAGGTAATTACTGCTGTGCGACCTGAATTGCACTTTATTGTGTCAAACGCAAACTCAAAGCATTTATTTCAATTAAACCATTTACAGGCACTTTTGAATTGTCAAGGAGTCAGTCAGTCAGAAATATGAAGCTAGTTGCAAATTCCAAAGCGTAGGTTCCTCCCACGGACACTCGTTTAAATCATAATATTGTTACAAAATATTGGTTACATCATTCATGTTGAAATTATACATGTAGAAAGACGTGCACGTAAAAAATAGATAAAAACAATTCAAAAATTTAAATAAACCGAGGCAGATAAGAGATGACCAGTCCCTACTGACGGCGCCCGTTCACGAACATGACGTTTAGCTAACATAACATCAGCACCGTTTAGCTCAACCATTTTGAAGGGAACTTAAGAGTCCTATTACATTTTTTTACGGAAATTCATGATTTTTGTAATCAGACAAAATTACAATAAATTAAATTAAAGTACTATATATTCCGCGTCAATTCAGCAAATTACACGAAAATAATGTGCAACTCTAACTTACAATAAAGAGAATGGCACTATCGTTATTCATAATCAAATAATTCAAAAATCTTACTGCTGCTGAAAATTACAACGTCAAAAATGTAATAGGACTCTTAACGATCCAACACGTGTTGTAACAAGAGCCGCTTTTTATTTAAATGATTCTGCGTTTTTTTTTTGTTTTTTTTTGTTATGGCATCTTTCAGTTGACTCTCAGATTGAGGTCGCAGCTGCTTAACCGGAATATCCTGTGGGTGCCTTAAGCTACTAACTTAAAGCCTCCAGCCAGGGGCATAAACTATACTATGATTTATTAAGCGAACGCTCGCTAAGGGCACCTCCTGTGGGGTACGAACCTCGGCTTAGGGCGTCGCTGGCGGGAGGACAGCAAGATGGGACAAGCTGGATCAAACAGTTTGATTTTGCGGAGAGAACCATCGTCACACAGTCTAGCATAAAACATTTCTTATTCCCAATAAAACGTCCCCAATTTTCACAAAAACTACACAAAAAAAAACGGACAAAACATTACATTGAACGAAAAACATGTAAACCCAGACATTTTAGACAAACATACACAATGTAACTAAAAAACATACAATGTAAATATAATACAAATAATGACAAAAAAAAACCTATTCCGTTTATTTTATTATATTATTCTCACCCATTAAATTTTAAAGATGTTGTCAAAACAAATATGCCTGAAATATAATTTTGTAGCTTTATAATCGATTGAAAATCTGCCTCATTAGTGAATGCTAGATCTAAATTATTCAAACTGAATTAAAACATTTCCTTTAAACAGATCTTATTTGCTTCCATATTAAAAAAAACTGATGGTAACAAAAAGGGGCGCGCGTCTCCGGTTATTTATTCTCAACGTTATTTTTAGGGGCGCAGCGTTGATATTTGTTTGGCAGTGACAATCGCGCCGCGCCTCACCAGATGTGCGCCGGCCCATACAGTTCTTTACCTACTCGTAATTTTGAACAGTTAAGTTCCTGTACTTGTTCAAAATTAATAATTGTCCTTCCTTTTCCCTTTGCTTAACAAAGCATTGGTTTAACACTAGAGTTTATTTTGCAGCCATATTTTACTCTGGATTATCCTAGCTGTTTAAAACAAGAATTTAGAACAGTAAAAATAAAAGATAAAAAAGAAGCTATCTTTTTTCTTTTGTACCAGAAATTTTTCAAGCATAAAGTAACTCACATCTTTCTCCCAATCATAAGGATCAGTATCCCGGATGCCTCGTCTCTTGCAGCATCTTTCAAGCAGTGATGTCAGCATGGCGTAGTCTGGCGTATCGGCGTACTCTAACTGTTGGACATGTTCTAGGAACTGGCGTAGTTCTGATGGAAGGTGCTTGAGGAGCAGACGGTGGTCGTATTTCTCTTTCATGAGGCCGACCTGTGGAGAAGATGGTTGTTAAGCTCCGTATACACAGGAAAATATACATAATCAGTCGAAAATGTGCCCACTGCTGGGACACAAGCCTCCTCTATCGGAGAGGGAGTGGGCTGTATCTACCACGCGGGCCCAGTGCGGGTTGCTAGGACACATGTCTTTGAATTTTTATCACAAAGTAAAGCACCTGCCTGTGTTCGAACCCACGACTTACAACTCGAAAGTCTGACAACCAGTCTTACCACGTGGTAAAGCTTTGCTCAGTATTCTGGATTGTGGAGGTCAGATAGGCAGTCGCTCCACGTAAAATACTGTTGTTCAGCAGGATCGACGATAGACTTGAAGCTGGCCCCAACATATTTGGGAAAAGGCTAGGCAAAAAGAGTGTGGTCTTTTCGGTCTACTGGCGGTCTAGTCACCTGTCCCTTGTCCTTGATCTTCCTTCACGGCAACTCCCGAGCATATAGAATAGGGATTATAGATTTACAGTGTGCAGTATACTGCGGTCTACCCGGTCTACTGGCGGTCTACTCAGTCTATTGATGGTCTACTGGCAGTCTACTCACCTGCTCTTTGTCCTTGATCTTTCTCCATGGCAGCTGTCCGTTCACAAACTCTACGAGCATATAGAACAGGGACCATAGATCGTCGTGTCTGCCCATTTCTTTGTTCTTGTGCGCGTTTATTGAGGCGTAGCGGACGGTTCCTGAAGAGAGAGTAAATATTTATGTAGTCAACAAAACTGGTTTTAAATATGTGTTGTAGTAAATAGTCGAGGAAGAAACATCCTTTACTAGGGCGAGAGAGAGAGGTCTATTCAAATCCTTTTTTCTAATTAATGTTATTTCCACTTAAACAAACATCAACTTTATGCTGGTGAAAATAAAGTTGATTTTAGACTGACTAGTACGGTTGAAAACGTCATAAAAAATATTAAAGGAGTAGCAAAAATAATAGGTTGGCAGCTACAGTGAAGTAGCATTTTAAGTATAAACTGAGGTTGTTTATAGAATTTATCGTTAAGCGAACATTAGACACAGGCACTCGCCGGCCGCTGCCGCGGCATCGCTTGCTTGGCTCGCGGCTCGTGCGTTGTGTGGCCACAGTTCTAACCTAACCTAATCTACCATTCAGCCATTTTCATTTACTACTTCATTTTTAGGTAAGGGGTTCAAATTTAGCCGTCTAAAGATGAAAGAAATTAACATTAGCCTCTCTTCAAAAATAAACGCTTACTAAAGTGTTTTTTATATGGAAGCCTATAGTTGCCTATAATACAATGTTTGTTATCCCACTGTTAATATTACTCGCCATGTCATTATTTATAGTACCTCATTGTTAGTCGCCTGGAAAATAATTTGCCATATTTTATTAGAATATATATAGAATTAACGAAATAAAAAAATATTGAATTATTATTTTATGAATGATGTGATAAGACAACGGTGTGAGTTAAAAGAAGGTGTAGTGACAAAAATTGAAAAGGATATGCTGAGATGGTTTGGTCATGTTGAGAGGATAAATGAAAGGAGACTAACAAAATGTATTTACAAGGCAGATGTGAATGGAAACGCCGGGAGGGGACGCCCTAGGAGGACATATACTGACCTTATTGGCGATGTTCTTGAGAAAGGACAGGTGCGTAGTATTCGCAACCAGATGTATGAACGTAAATGAGGCGAAAGGAGTATGTAAGGATCGTAGCAGGTGGCGTTCTGTAGTTTCTGCCTTCCCCCATGGGAAGAAGGCGTGAGTTTATGTATGTGTATGTAACGAAATTATTAACATCGTACTATGTAAAAGCAGTGGTATTTTTTTTAAATAGTTAGGGGCTTTTTAGGCGTCGCACAGGTCGGTAGGATCTAGCCGCGCACCTCGGAAGCCGGCGGCGGCGCGCGGCGGGCGCACGAGCCCGGCGCTGGTGGTGTACTGGCGCGCCAGGCCGAAGTCCAGCATGTACACGCGCCGCCCCGCGCCCAGGGCGCGCCCCACGCTGAAGTTGCTCTGGGGGGGGCACTACACGTTACGAACTTCATTATCATTTCGAGGAAAAACATAAGCAGATATTTGTCCCTGCCAATGGCAAAGAGCCTCGACCGACACCAGACCGAGCAGTCTCGACATAGATAACAATCACTATACGACCGAATTCGGTCGCAAAATCGTAATGGCGTCCTTAGATGCGAGCACAAAAAAATCCCGTACTTGTGAAACACGTCGCGTCGTCTAGGAACGCCATTAAGACTTTGCGACCGAATTCGGTTGAATAGCGATTGCTATCTATGTCGATACTGCCAGGCCTAAGGAGGCTCTCGTTAGACAGCTAGAACAAGGACTTGATCCAGAAAGCGGTACTTCTGGACACGACCACCGGTAGCTTTTTTTTCTGGTGTCTGTGATACAATGATTTTCATTCATTAGTACAGGCACCAACGATACACTTTTTGCTGTAATGTTCATTTTAGTTGGAAAATTGTTTTTTGTGAACCTTAAATGTGTTTTTTCTGAAAATAAATTTTATATTATTATATATTATATTAGCTTGGGCCCTGTTCCCGATACCGGTGGGCTACTATTTTTTATATTTTTAAATGTTTTTGTTTTTATAAAAATATTTAAAAATATAAATTATATGTATGTATTAATAAGGAAACAATAATACAAATATTTTACTGTCAGGCATCAAGGCCCATAGGGTATTAGCATTACATTTTATTTAAAAACTATGTATATGAGTGACATGCAGGAACACTAAAAAGAAAGAAAAAAAAATCACAATAACAGGAATGTTTAACAATCTTTGTTGGCAACATGTAGCTTGGTAAACCTTTCCCCTTGTAGGGTAGTAAAATGAAAAAAATAAAATAAAATATAAGTGTATAAAGTGCCGCAAGCGGCATTGTAACACTATCGATTATAATGCCGTCAGCTTATTGGGAGCAACTTATAATTATTATTATTATATAATTTTTATTCCCTTTTGTTCTTGATTTTGAATTATGCTTATTATTTTGAGCATTTTTCTCATTTTCGAAAGTATCTGCGATTTGATACAGATACTAATGGGTTAGGTTCGATTAGAACACGGAGTCGGCACTATAGCCGATAGTGTTACAATGCCGCTTGCGGCACTCTATACACTACCAATAAAATAAAGAAAACCGAATCCAAAAATATTAAATAATGTTGTTTCAATATATTTGATATGTACAGATAGTGCAATCCACTGAGACGCGCCCCACTCCGCGATGACTGTACTGTAAGCTGTACTTTAGTGCGGAGCGGAGCGGAGTGGGGCGTGGCGAGGTGGATTGCACTATCTATACTCTGTATTGATTGATTTTAGGAGTCGTAAAAATTAATATTTTTTTGAACCCCGTCTGTTTAAGGTGCCTAATAATCAAAAAAAGTTTTGGTGAATTCTCTTTTACAAGATCTTTGAAAAAAACATTAAAAATTCTACTGAACAGCTGTCCTTGGCTAATCCTTGTATTAGGGTGAGTTTCCACTGAAGCAGAGACGAGCGGAGTTACTGGGTAACTTGATACCCCTTGGTAAGGACTGGTAGTCAGACTCGGACTTCTGACGACCCGAAACAACTGTCAAAGATCCAAGAATGACCGCAGAGAACTGCTTAACGTGTTATCCGAGGCATGGAGGGGTGTCGGGATTTTAAAATGGTCACCCATCTACGGACTGACCGCGGCAACCGTAGCTAAACCTGATCGATCGACCCGCGCGGCTTTTATTACTTAGCCATTTTGATAAAAAGTAATAGTAATACTTACAGGTTTAATATCTCTGTGTAGGAATCCTACGGAGTGAATAGAATCTATAGCTTTGAGTATTTGTAGTCCCAGTCTGAAACAATAAACATTTTCATTTCAAACATTGAAAATACAAACAAAAAGGCTAATACCTTATGGCTATAATACCTTATAATTACACAAAAAAAAAAAAAAAACTACTAAAAAGGTATAAACAAGACATCATTTGTGATGATGGATGTCTTGTTTATACCTTTTTAATTGACTTTTTTGTCTTAGTTGTCGTGGTTTCGATTATATAACTTTAATTTTTATTTAAATTATTTTGGGTTATAAATATACCTAATGTATAAATATTTTTGAAAATATTTTTTTAAATTTATATTTGATGGAATCATTAAAACAAAAACTTTTTGTTCATGACTTTTATTTCCTCTAGAGGGCGCCACATTCAATTTAATGTGACGTCACAGCCTATAACCAACGGACGATCAAGATGCAATGATACCTCATTTGTCAAATTTACTTTTAGAAGGTATGAGGTAACAGATGAACATACATACATACCGGTTAAAATCATAACCCTCCTTTTTGCATCGCCATAGCGGAGTAATTAAGATTTGCGACGTTCAAAAGCGCCTTTTATGTGCCTATTAGATAGCATTTTGCTAGTGAATTAAAAATTAAAATTTCATAATACTCAATTTTTTCCCAACTATGTTGCGGCCGCCACAATATGTGAAAATTTCCACTGTCTACCTATTACGGTTCATGAGATACAGCCCGCTAACAGACAGACGGACGGACAGCGGAGGATAGATAGATAGATAGAATACTCTTTATTGTACACCATAAAAATTACAGACGATAAATTTAGAAATTTTACATAGGGTGACACAATGGGCGGTCTTATCGCTTAAAGCGATCTTTTACAGACAACCTTTGGATGGATTAAAGGTAACAGGAGAGACAAATACTGCAGGTAGTTAGTGCTGTACCATCTACATATACAATAAATACATACATATATAAAGCATAAACTTATTCATATAAATATATATAATTATTGATAGATATACTTATATGAAATTATAAACCTGAAACAAGAGCAAGGAACTATATGTAATGAAGATGATTAAGGAGAGAGGAAGTGTTTTTTAATCAGAATTTTAAAAGTGGTCAAAGTTTGAGCATGCCTTATCGACACGGGCAAGGTGGAATACCTTGCCCGTGTCGATAAGGCTAAGGATAACCGTACTGCTTGAACTGTAAAAGACTTGTCATAAAAGCTGGTGGAATGCATCGGCATCTCTAGTCTCTCGGAGGCTTAGTGATAGGGTTCCGTTTGGCACTCTTCGGTTACGGAACCCTCAAAATTATGAAATACAAGCAGACAAAATCCTAGGTAACAGCTGGGTATCATATATGCGAAAGTGGGTTAGTTTGTTTTGCTGTCACGCAGCAACGGACAGACGGATCAACGGAATAGTTTATGAGCCGGAGAGTGACATACATACGTACGTGCAGCGCCGACGACGGCCCAACTGGTCCGCGGCGCCGCGCGGTCGAACTGAACTGTTGGACTCTGGCGCGAACAATGCGCACACTCAGTTTGGTTGCCGACAGATTAGATCTTTTCTCATGTTCACTGAGCGAGTTCGCGAGGGTAACGTTACACCTGTCATGTTCACTGAGCGAGTTCGCGAGTGTAACGTTACACGGGCCATGTTTTTCATTTGTAAATCTATTTGATATTATTATGCTGTAAATTTATTTGATAAATAAACTGTTAATTAACTACACTATCAAATTGGGACGCTGTATTGGTAGCGTATGTATGTATTAAATAAATACATAAAAAAAAACTACTTTTTATACCGAAAAAGTACATAGTTTTCTTTGGAATTTATGTCGCGTCGTGGTAGACAGACGCCTCGTCGTGGTTCGGTCTCATTCGGTTTTGTCTAAAATAAATATCATCCTGCTAACCTAAGAGTGGTAGACAGAGAGAAGGCGCCTCTCGGCTGCGCTCGCCTCAGTTCGGCCAAGTTCCGACCCTGCAGCTGCATCACAACGTAGTTGAAGCGAGCGTTTCGGCCACAGCCGATGAAACGGCACACGTGTTCTTTGCCTGGAATGTAGAATAGGATATTTGAGTAATAAAATTTAGCCCGCTCCAGTCTGGGAGCCAAACGTCGGAGGTGCTCCAAGAAGTTGCACCGACCGTCGAGGACTAGTCCTAGGTACTTCATCGTCGACTCGACGCAGATGTGAACCCCTCCTACCGTTATTTGGGAACCCGACGGTGGCGCGTTCCGAGGACCATGAAAACACATGGCCTCGGTCTTGTGCAGGGCCCAACTGCCGGATTCTGGCCACGATTGTCGCAACCCCGTGCGTCGCTAGTTCGGCCGCCGCCTGGTGCGACCTCCCCTGCGCCAGGACCAACGTGTCGTCAGCGTAACAAACGACGCTGACGCCGCTGGGGAGATCGGCGCGCAGCACCCAGTCGTATTCGATGTCCCACAGATGCGGCCCCAGGACCGATCCCTGTGGGACACCGCACGACATCTCTAGCCGGTTCCATTATCCCTGGTGACCAGGGTAGATGGCGGCCCTGTCCGTCAAACAGGCCTCGACTACACGACAGAGGTAGATCGGCATCCGGTGATACCGGAGTGCCTCCCTAATGCAACTCTAGGGCTGGGTATTGAAGGCGTTGACCAACCCCGACAAGCGTAGCTTAACCTGACGGATCGACCCATGCGGCAGTTATTACTTAGCTTAGCCACGACCTCCTCAAACGCTCCAAATCATTATTATGATTACATTTTTCAATCCAATCCTCATATAATTTTAAAACCCTTTAAATCCCACTACAACTTATCGACTATCCACCTTGCAACTTCTTCAGTACCGCCACCTCCATCTTAAGGACCTGCTTCGGCTGCCGTGCGGATTCCACCTTCAGAGCCACCTGTTCCTGAGTCACCAGATCTAAACCTTCGTAGATCTCGCCGAAACCACCGCCACCGATCTTCTTCACCACCTGAGGAGATGAGGGGGTAAAGTTATTTGTTGGTACGGATTTTGAGGGTTTTTAAGCTTGGGTTATGGAGTGGTTTTTCTAGTATGGGTACAGCCTGATGCACAGTTTATGGCGGCTCTGAACATGAGGCGAGTCACTGCGCAGTAACACATTCTTGAGACCGTCGGGGTGAGCAGTGTGGTACTGCGCAGCGATTTGGATGAAATTTGGCACAAGTGTAGACTATGACCTGGAGCAGAACATAGGCTATTTTATATCCTGGATTGCAGACTAAGTCGCGGGCAACTCAAACTCAAAGCATTTATTTCAAATAAACCAATTACTTATTATTTACCAATTCTTTATTACTTTTGAATTGTCAAGGAGTCGGTCAGTCAAAAAGATGAAGCTAGTTGCCCATTCCAAAGCGTAGTACGTACCTATGGAGAAGAACGGGCAAGAAACTCCACAGACACTCTTTTAAATCAAAATGTGGTAACAAAATATTGGTTACATCATTCATGTTGAAGTTAAATTAAATTATACTAAAATCGCCGTGGCAGCTAAGAGATGACCAGTCTCCACTGACGGCGCCCGTTCACGAACATGACGCATGGATCAGCACCATTCAGCTCAACCATTTTGAAAGGAGCTTTCAGATAGTCTACTAACAATACAGCCTTTTTAAGACCCATTGCAGGGCAAAGGTCTCTTCTCATACCGAGAAGGCACGAGCATTGATCTCCACGCTTGCTCAAGACGGGTTGGCGATTACAGACTTATATTAATTATAAGTGCAGGTTTCCAGTTCAAAGTAGTCCCCGGTGCTTACCTTCCAGCGCTCCTTAACCACGTGCCCCGGCTGCAGCAGATCCTCGGACGCCATGGTGATGTGGTGAGCTCGGCGGGAGGTGTCACACCTCGACGCCTCGCGCGACTGACGGCCTCCGAAGTTCGGAAGGGTTCGGGACCTGGAAAGTAAGTCAGTTAAAATTAAAACATGTAATAATATATGTTTATTTATTTCAAAAAAGTGGTATACAGTCTGTTACAATAAATATAGGTATTTTACAGTATTCAGGGACAAATCATAGAGAGTAACAATTTACAGGGTTGAATCTGGCGTCCTCGCTAGGTTACATGGTAACCTGTATTAAGGTTCGCCAGCCCAAGTTCCCACAGAAGGAGTACAACATATAAGAGACTGCTTAGGACTTAACTGCAAACGTATGATAACTTATACTAAGTGTGTGAAGTGTTAGTACGTGTGTGTGTTTTGTGAAGTAGGTTTTAAGTTTTGGTTTGGTTTCATGTGTTTTAAGATTTTTTTATTTTTCAAATAATAGGTAACAACAAAACATTATCAAGTTGCTAATAACAAGCCTCCACAGATATTACTCTAACACACGCACATAAAGCTCAGTTTGAGATAACTACAACTTGTTTTTTTTTGTTTTTTTTTTAATAATGCTCTATGGATATGAACTATAGTTTGACCGGTACTGCTGTACCGCGCCTTAGATGAGTGCGCGGCGAGACGGGAGGCAGTTCAAGCTACTCATTCGTCAACGCTCAAGGCGCGGGCGTCCCACCACTCATTCCTAAGACGCGACCGCTGTACCGGTCTCGGTCAAACTATAGTAAAGGATTACAACGTGACATAATTTTAAGTAGTTTGACGTTTTGCAGGATTGGTGACCGAGAGGTCATGAGTTCGAACCGCAGAGCACGGAGACGCTTCGGCGGCCGCTGCTAGAGGCAAAATTGTCAACAATTTCCGTACTAAACAAGCTTGACGACGAATTTTTGAAAGTACTGCCGTTTCCGTGCTCTGTAGTTTGCACTTCATCCGTTACAAGATTTATGCGCGGTTCCTATAAACAAAAACGAATCGTTTACCTTACCATAGATTCGTAAGCTAATCTTACCTGTGATAGCTACTTCCATTTGGGAGGGCTGCTATGCAAAGTACACTCAATGCAGTCAAAACTCAATTAGCTGAATATTTGATCACAAATAACACCCTTCCTAAAATCTGAATGCATTGGATGGTTATATCTATTATCTAATTTATCATAATTGCTACCGTGACGTCTGTGACGAACTTTAATTATAATTTATTTTAAGCATTGTTCTCATGTAAGTGACTGTGTCTTTTTTGAGAATAAATATCTTTAAACCTCTTTAAACCTTAACTCACATTGTCACTCATGTTGCTCAACCTTTAAACTAAGATAAACAAACCAGTGCCAGGTGGTTTCACGATAGGTAGGAAAAACCGCAAGGCATCTCGATTCGCAATTCTATTCCCTATGTTGGGCTATTGTCGAAAAGTCAATATCAGCAGAAGTGGGACTGAAGCGACGGCATTTGACGACAAAACAATTTAGAGTACTGTATATCTTTCAAAATTCAAAAAAATATCTAATTCAAAAGTCATTTACTGAAATTAGGCTGAGAATCAGCACTTTTCAAGCGTCAAAATTACATGCCGTGCCAGTTTGTCCCATTTATATGCTTTGATCACACGTACCGAGTATAGATAGTCCAATCCACTGAGACGCGCACCACTCCGCTCCACACCGTACTAAAGTAGGTACAGCTTACAGTACAGTAATCGCGAAGTGGGGCGCGTCGTCGTGGATTGCACTATCGATAGATGGGCGAGACAGTGCTCGGTACGTGTAAACACATCACCGAGTCCGAGAAGGGCGAGACAGTCACTCAGACCCTGATCTATTTACCAGACCGAGTGCCCATCCCCGCGGTTTCTTGCACTGACTCGCATGCCCACTCGGCAGGTGTAAACATGCACTCGGTGCGCGTACTCGCCACTCGGCACACTCACGTCGCTCGCAGCATGTTACTGTACAATTTTTAATTATCTTTTTGCAATCCATTGTCTCGCTAGTCTGCGGCGTCGAGACTGAACCGACTTAAACTGGCTCACTGCCTCGGTGCCAAAAAAAAAAAAAAGTAAACACCAACTCGTTCGCCCAACTATCTCGGTCTAGTATAATTTTGCTACTCGGTACGTGTGAATCATGGCATTATATGCGGAGAGTAGAGTGGAAAATCCGATAAAAAGTAAAAAAATAATAATTACATTCTTTGTTTTATTAACCCTAGTTCATTATACCAACCCTGCTAGGCCAAGGCTGCAAGTTCAATCATGTAAACCCTGATAAAACGCTAAACCTTTATTACACGAAGTCTGTAAAGTTCAAACAGGTACATTTGACCTGTGACCTTAACTGGTGAGATCTCGGTTTAATATTATGACGAGCGCTCCGCCTACGCAAATGCGGCTGAATTTATCAATGTCATCAGGGTCAAATCAAATTACCTAACGAAACTCCGCAGACATAATAGGTATCGATATCTAAATACGATATGATGATTTTTATTTTTAACCGACTTCAAAAAGGAGGTTCTCAATTCGACTGTATGTTTTTTTTTTGTATGTTTGTTACGCGTTTACTCCGCCAGTTATGAAATGGTTTTGACGATTCTTTTATTGTTTTGTAGGTCGCTTCAGAGGTGGTCCCATATAAATTTCATTAACTTTGCTTGGGTAGTTTTTGAGTTAGCTTCAATAATATTTATTTTTCCCACTAAGTCTATATGTTATAAGTTCCTGTCACTGTTATTTACATAGCAGGTAGTGGTATTCGAATTTGTGTGGTATAGGTATAGGTACCACAACTAAAAAGTGAAAAATAAAAACTTTTTACATAAAAAAACAACCGATTAAAAAAAAAGCACTAAGGGCCTATGCACACCACGTTCTTTAAACGCGCCGTTGACGCGCGTTTTGGGAACGCGCGTCGCCGGCGCGTTTTTATCCTGCAGAGCAGTTTGTTGTCGTTTGTATATTTGTTGACATGCGTGCGTATCGCGTCTGTATCGCTACAAACACGCGTCGACGGCGCGTTTAAAAAACGTGGTGTGCTTAGGCCCTAAAAAGTGCAAAATAACTTTAATTTCTGAAGTCGGTGGCAAAAACGAAAATATAAAACCAAAGACACCGTCATTTTGTGTTATTAGTAGTTAGTTATTTTACACTTTTTAGTTTTTTTTTTTTTTAATCGGTTAAATTTTTTGTACAGTTTTTATGACTAGCTTTCGCCCGCGTGGAGGTTGGAAATTATCCCACGGGGACGTAGGTACTACCGGGATACAAATTATTCCTTAAGTTAATCCAGGTTATAAACTATCCTTTATACCAAATTTTATCCAAATCCGTTCAGCCGTTTTTGCGTCAAACTCAAACTCAAACTCAAAGCATTTATTTCAATTAAACCATTTACAGGCACTTTTGAATTGTCAAGGAGTCAGTCAGTCAGAAATATGAAGCTAGTTGCCCATTCCAAAGCGTAGGTTCCTATGGAGAAGAACGGGCAAGAAACTCCACGGACACTCTTTTAAAAAAATTATATTCTTACAAAATATTGTTTACATCATTCATGTTGAAATTATACATGTGAGAACAATGTAGAAAGACGTGTATGTAAAAAGCGTCCGTAATAAAAAATAAAAAAAACAATTCAAAAATTAAAATAAGCCGTGGCAGATAAGAGATGACCAGTCCCTACTGATGGCGCCCGTTCACGAACATGACGCATGGATCAGCACCGTTTAGCTCAACCATTTTGAAGGGAACTCGACGATCCAACACACACGCCACCACCAGCGAGACATTTGAGTGAGCATGACATACTCTTAGCCGCCAGGGCATATCGAGTCAATGAAAGACGTACCCAGTAAATGGTAGCTTTATAGAAGGTACATGGTCACAGTGCTCACACATGTGCTATGCAATTATACAATAAAAAAAAAAGAGAATGAAGTTATACAATTCAAAGATAGTTTTTGCAATCTTCAGCAATTCCAACAATATTTTTGAATGCTAATCAATTAGTTTATGCGCCCTTGTGGAGCTGGACCAGCGTTAAGCCAAGCATTTTTGTCAGCGATATTATCCCCAAGCTTATAATATGCTTGGCAGCATAGTGTGCGTTTTATACAAGATTTAAATTTCGTTTCATTTAGTTGTAGTATATGGGAAGGTATTTTATTGTAACATTTTAAACAGTACCCCATGAAAGATGAGTCTACTTTAGCCAGTCTGAAACCCGGTTGAACTAATTGGTCCCTATTTCTAGTACAATAATTGTGTCTTTCACCTCTTTTACTGAAAAGATTAAGATTTTTCCTGACGTACATGATGTTTTCATAAATATATTGACAAGGTACCGTCATGATGTTAATATTTTTAAACAGTTCCCTTAGAGAATCGCGCCTACGGAGGCAATATATTGCTCTAATGGCTCTTTTCTGCAGAATAAAAATAGAGTCGATATCTGCAGCCCGTCCCCAAAGTAAAATACCGTAAGACATGATACTATGAAAATAACTGAAATAGACTAGCCTCGCGGTATCTACATCAGTAAATTGACGGATTTTTCTGACAGCATATGCTGCTGAACTTAGCCGTCCTGCAAGAGATGTTAAATGAGGACTCCATTGCAGCCTTGAATCGAGCGTGATCCCCAGGAAAACAGTTTTATCTACAAATTCTAGCTTCTCCTTATTCAATACTATATCACAATCACTACTTTTAACATTCGGTAAAGCAAATCTTATGCATTTAGTTTTTTTCCCATTTAATACTAAATTATTAGCAGTAAACCAATTTTGGACCTGCAGTAGGGCGTTATTTACATCGTCAAGATTTGATGCACGTCTATTTATCTTAAAAATTAGGGAAGTATCGTCAGCAAATAACACCATTTGTGGTTGGTTTTTTAATAAATGGGGTAGATCATTAATATATACTAAAAAGAGGAAAGGACCCAATATCGAGCCTTGAGGAACACCCATTTTTACTTTTAGACCGAGTGAATTGCGTGATTGAGTAACAAACATCCAACATATAAACTTTCACATTTATAATATGATATAGAAAAAATAGTAGGATCAATCAATCTGCCTAGCCTTTTCCCAACAAAATTCAAATTAAAAATTCAAGTCATTTATTCAAACTAGACTGAGAATCAGCACTTTTCGAACGTCAAAATTACATAAGACAGTCCCCCAAAACGCCCACCCTTCACCACTTCCTAGTGCGTCTGCTGGGAAGAAGAAGTGGCGCAACAAACTCCCCAAAATTGGAGTCTGCTTCCAGTGTAACCGGATGCAGCTGAATACCAGTATTTTACATGGAGCGACTGCCTATCTGACCTCCACATCCCGATAACTGGGTAATACGATACCCCTTGGTAAGACTGGTTGTCAGACTTTCGGGCTTCTGACGACCCGTAACGACTGTCAAAGATCCACGAATGACAGCCGGGACCAACGGCTTAACATGCTTTCCGAGGCACGGAGGAGTCACGGAATGTAAAGATGGCATGATTATAATTATATAAATGAATATTTGACATGACCGCAAATCATATTTAGATCAACATACGACCTGATACTGGCCTGCAAATTGCAAAAACCAACTGTCGCAGACCTAGAGGTTTCGGGCTCGATTCCCAGTGGGTGCAAATTTTTCTGCTCTGTTTGGTTGGTGGTAGGGCTTGTTCTAAGTCCGCCTGGCTAGCTACCACCATCTTATCTAAGTGTCTGTCGCCATGACAACAATGTTAACAGCATTGTTGTGTTTCGGCAGTTAGAGGTAAGATAGCCAGTTTCTCTGTGGTTGAGGATTCCGGGTGAAGCTCCCTTTCACCTTTGGCGCTGATCATCACTTAAAATGAGGTGAGATGTAGGCCAAGATCTTCCCAGTACTGGTTTAAAAAAACGCACACACCAATAGACTGCCTTGTTGGTCTAGTGGTCACAATCACTACTCTTCAGCATGAGGTTCTGAATTCGAATCATGGGTCGGACAAAGTGATATTTATTTTCCATCAGGAATTACTCGGTAGCAGCTCGAAGTCCGGACTTAAGCCCGATTGATTGCCATCATAGGCTCGCTACCAATTACATAGGACTTAAACATGTAATTGGTGAAAATTCTATGCACTGAGGTGAACACCTCTACGTGTTCCTTCGGGGAATACAGAAGTGATGCTATCATGTACTGTTCGACCGAGCAATGGAGAAAATGGAGAATGAGAGCTGCAGCAGAGCAGCTTTCTCCAAAATGGAGAATGCTCATATAATAGTACCATAGGTAAATTCAAATTCAAAAGTCATTTATTCAAACTAGGCTGAGAATCAGCACTTTTCGAACGTCAAAGTTACATAAGACAGTCCCCCAAAACGCCCACCCTTCACCACTTCCTATAGCTTTAGCTGGGAAGAAGAAGTGACACAACAAATACGCAGCAGCACAGCTGTCTGTTCAGTTAGAAAAAATTGATTCTTTATAATAGTATGCAAAATAATTTACATTACGCAACACAAAATATAATTTTAATTATAAATACATACTAATTCCATGCTGCCATGATGGTAGGTACTTACTAATTCCATGCTGCCATGTGGTCTAAGGTAGCCATCTTGTTGTAAACTTTGGGCGACCGAAATAAAACGAATTTTCCCAGATATGAGACCTAGCTAGATCGTTTTTTCGCCCTCGTAACCTCCTCAGTCCTCATTTAATAGTGTAAGATAATGTCTGCCTGCGTTTATCGTTGGCCCTACGCCTGACGTATCTCCGGTCGAGTTGGATTGCCGTCCAATCGGACTAAGAGAGTGAGGGAAGAGAGAGTTAACCTGTGACCACCGAGTCCAAAACACGGTCTGGAGGACTATATTAATATGTACATGATATCATCATGCTACCCTCTCACAAAGGTAGGCAGAAAATGAAGGCTGCTTTCACAACACCTCGTCACAGTTATTCATGAAAGCGTCTTTTCTTACGCGCCCTTTGTCGAACGTCAAAGAGACCTCAGGGCAAAACTCATGGTTTGAGAGTGTAAAGAATGAGCTAGGTTAATGTTGGGGTCACTTTCAGAGCAATAAAATAGCCTATGGTTTGTTCCAAAAGAATCTGATAAAAAATAATCACAACTACGACAGAAAAGTCAACTAAAAAGGTATAAACAAGATATCACAGACAGATAAATTAAAAATCCGGATTTACACGTGTTAATAAATCGAACAGACTACGTGTGACTCCGGATTTTTCTGTCTGTGATGTCATGATGTCTTGTTTATACCTTTTTAGTTTTTATAACTTTTATTTTTATGTTTTAATTTTTTTGGGGCTATGATAATTTTATTTTTGAAATGTACTAATTAAGCCCTTTCATTTGATACCCAACATGGCATCATTAAAAAAATAAGTTTTGTTCATGACTTTTTTTCCTC
This sequence comes from Xanthia togata, assembly GCA_963853775.1. Classification (NCBI taxonomy): domain Eukaryota; kingdom Metazoa; phylum Arthropoda; class Insecta; order Lepidoptera; family Noctuidae; genus Xanthia; species Xanthia togata. Next base: position 1,649,841 of record OY970817.1, on the reverse strand, counting down.
TAGGGAGCGCCATATTCAATTTAATGTGACGTCACATCACATAGCGAATGATCAAGATGGTTCCCACGATACCCCATTTGTCAAATTGTAAAGAGTAGTTTACCCTACCCTCATCGCTCAAAATTGTGATGTTTCTTCTTGTGTGTAACCTACATTCTTCTGATTTGTTTATTTTATACTTGCTAAAACTTACCCGAAACTGTAAAATTTTCCCAATCAACTTTGAGCCTTATACTTTAATGATAAAGTGGAAAATCTATTAAAGAAATTTGACAGATTGTAGTAGTTGACGTGCTGGCGTCTGTACGTTAAGTCGAAGTTTTATTGTAATGTTAGTTTTAAGATATTTTTTTTTGTATTTTTTTATCTACGCTTACTGGCAGATAACTTTGTTCTAAGCCTATATTATGTTTTCTCTGTAAGTGAATTGTAATTCTTTTGAGAAAATAAATATCTTTAACCGTAGTTTAGAATTAGGGAACAGACGAACATACATAAATACCGGTCAAAATCATAACCCTCCTTTTTGCTTCGCCGTAGTTGGGTAAAAAAGGTAAGCAAATCCGACCTATACCAACACCTAGTGACAGCGTTGTTCGAAATCATAACAAGTACTCGTAACACTCACCTCAATAAAGGGTTGGGTTGTACGCGCGGGGCGCTTGCCGCTTCCTGCCGACGCTCTTCCCTCTGCGAACAAAACAGGACAGATTAAAAACAAAGACTAATTTAAACGTTGCCCCACACTAGGAATTTCTCCTGTATCGTGGGTGCGTTTACAAACATTTAAACTCTCATACACAAACAGCCAGACCCGGAACAACTACTTGTAGGTCATACAAATATTTGTTCCGTACGGGAATCGAACCCGCGACACGCAGTGCAGCAGTCAATCGCTTAACCAACCGCACCAAACGTGCCGTCAAAGCTTCTGATTGTATAATTATGTACACAAAACATAATACAGTACTTAACCCTTTTTCTAGATATAATAGAAGTACAACAACGAGGCAAATTAATTGTTAAGTAATAAAATTCACACCCTCGGTCAATTTGCCTTATTAAGTCCCAATACCTAAGTGTCAACTTTTTCTAGAAATAAATACAATACATCCGAAACAGAAAGGGTAAATAAAGAGTACAGATGAATAAAAAAGAAAACAATATATTGAAAAAAAAACTGCGGTTCATAACATTTTTTTGAAAATTAAAAAACGGCCTTTATTACGTACGTGTCCATATGTACCCAAGGAAATCGAGAAAATTGCACCACAAATTATGCGTCGTTTCATAAACTCGCAGAAAAAAATATGCCAAAAATTTTTTTTTACAAAAAATAAAACCGATTTTTTCATTTTGTAGTGTTTTTTTTTTGGAAGTCTGTTTTATTTTTTCAAAAAAAAAAAAAACTTTTTTATGTTTCTCTTTTTAGTTGCGGTACCTACACAAACCCCCCACAAAAATTTGAATACCACTACCTGCTATGTAAATTACAGTGACAGGAACTATTAGAACATCGTCCACATATACTAAAAAAACGGTGGGAAAAATACGTATTATCGAAGCTAACTCAAAAACCCCTCATCAGATCTGGACCAAACTTATATGGGACCACTTCTGAACTATGCCCTACCAAAAACAAAAATAATCATCAAAATCAATTCATAATTGCCGGAGTAATAGCGTAAAAAAAAAACATACAACCGAATTGAGAACCTCCTCCTTTTTGAAGTCGGTTGAAAAGTCAGTTTAAGTAAAAATAGAGTATTGTACTCTTTTTCTTGTGAGTGTACACCTACAAGAAAAAGAGTACAAAACGTGATTTTAGAGTACGGTTGGCAGCCCTAGGAGCGAGACGAACGTTGCCTGCACTTTTAATAATAAATACTTCAAATTAAACTTACTGGAATAGTTACACACTGTATGATCTGCAACACAGCTTGCTCTAAAGACTTCATTATAATAATATATTAATCAACTTTTTTATCACTTTTAATTTTATTTATACCTAAGATCACAACAACATGCCTAAACAAATGCGCGCTGTTGGATTTTCAACGCTCGGCTTTGTACCGAAAGTTGAAAATCAAATGGGCCTTTAAAACATCACCATGCACAAACTTTGAAGACACGTGTTACATACATACTTGTCCTCACGCCTTCTCCGATGGAGGTAGGCAGAAACTACAGAATTAGTAGACAGAAACGCCACCTGCTCCGATCATTACATACTTAAGGTGTAAGTATGTAATGATCGGAGCAGGTGGCGTTTCTGTCTACTAATTCTGTAGTTTACTTCCTTTACGTTCATGCATCTGTACACTAATTACGTAATACACGATCAATCACACTCTGAAACGTTTTGAAACAGATTGCTAATCCATTGCTTCATAAGTTCGAGAAAAAAAACTGCTCAACAACATAAATAACGCAATGAATGTTGAAAATGAAACAGATACAATAAACGACGTATATTTAGTAACCTAATCCGCTTAACTGTTCTCAAAGAGTCATAAAGAACCCTGTAAGAAAGAAAGAAAGAAAGAAAGAAAAATGCGTTTATTGGCATTACAAAAAAAAATACACCTTAAAACTATAAAACAGAAAACAAATTATTATAATTCCAAAAGGGCCTCAGCTCAGCATAATGTCAGATGACAACACAAAGTGTACCACCTGACGCTGATTTTCAGCTGCAACCCACGAGTGCCATACGCTAGAATTATAAATATAGGAAAGTGTCTGTCCGCTATAATAAATAAATTTTAAAGGTAATATAAAATAAAATAAACCCATATAAAATCAAATAAAATGTTGTGACATACATGTGTGTGTGCGTTGTGTTGTGATGAATGTGCAGCTAAACTAAATACTCAATATCTGTGTATTTTCTACATTTAAAAATAATAAATCTATCATCTATAAATAGAAAGTACCTTAGGCAAAATCGAAAAAATCGAAAGAAGTCGACACGTGTTTCACCTCTCAACGAGGCATCCTCGGGATGACGATTGACTTGTTGCCACGCCAAGCGCCGAACGCAGTGTTCTTTATGACTCTTTTAAGAACAGTTAAGCGGATTAGGTTACTACATATACGTCGTCTATTGTATTTGATTATAATTAGTTGAAAAAGTCATCTATATCATAATTTGCCACGCAATTAGGTATCTGGCCCTACAAGCACGGCTGTTTCGAGTACTACGCACCTGACCTTTCTGAAGAACATCACGAATAAGGTCACTACACTTTCAAGGGCGCCCCTCCCGGCGTTTCCAGTCACATCTGCCTTGTAAATACCTTTTATTAGTCGCCCTTCATTCATCCTCTCAACATGACCAAACCATCTAAGCATGATACGCTTTTAAATTTTTGTCACTACATCTTCTTATAAACCGTACAGTTACTACCGCAGTCGATACGTGTTATGCATCACATAATTTGTCGAATACTGAAGGCATCCTTTTCACAGTTCCTTATAGAGAATGGAAATAAACAATGAATTAGTATGTCTATCGCATACATGGTATACAGGCTGTTTTTTTTAAGCCAGTGTGGTTTTATCCTTAATTTATTTCGACAGAAATACACTTAGGTACTAGAGAAATACGCTGAATCTTTCATTTTCTTAAAAACTAAACCCATGGTTCATACCATGGGCTGTTTCTAGGAAAATTCAGTTTTTTTTAATGTGACACGACATGTTTGAGGAGTTGTCCAGCTGTGCTAAGAACAAAATGGACGCTTCGAATAGCTTACACTATCATGGTCAACGTTAATGTAATTTAATCATATATTTATATTTTAGATAATATTTATTTGTTTATGTACACAGTAAAATAGATACAGATCCGATAATAACTTACAACTTTGAACATAATATTATGATTTTTAAATGATCTAGTTTTTAAATGAACGTGATGTTTGGCGGAATAAAAAGATGTTTTTTTAATGCCTTTGATAATAATAAATCTTTTTTTAAATCCATGTCTCTTTTATTTAATTTTTTAAAGTCTCATGGTTCCTTTCAGCATTTTTTTCTATGACCTTTAGTTTAGAACTTACCCATACTAGCTAGTAGCTAGTAAAACCAAACATCCTGTATACGTTTTATATGATCTATCAGTTAACGATCTATGATTGTGATCAAGTGTTACCTATCTAAGTCCGTACATCACAGTGGACCCTATCAGAATACCAGCGCGGTGGTGTTTTTTTTTAAATAACGCCGCATTTAGCCGAGATAGGGCCTTTTTGGCCTCGCCTCGTACAGGTCGTTATTATTTTGTTCGTTTTTAAATAAGCCTTTTTTAATTTTTCGATTTTTTAATTTTTATTATTACTGTTTGTATTTCCTTTGCGTGTCTCAAATATTTTTTTTTTCTTTCTTTCTTTTCTTTGTTTGATAGTTACTATGTCGGTCGGCGAGCCAATGGTTTGGTTTTAAAAATAAATATTTTTTTCGTTAGAGATAACTTTAATTACTTTTCGATCAAGGAAATCGGAGTTTTTAAAGGGTATTCAGATAAAGCTGACTCCTAACTTCACCTTTGGCAATCTAAGTATGCTGATCAAAATATTATTTGAACAAATACCTATGCATAATCAGCCTATAATGTCCCGACTTCTGGGACTCAGGCCTCCTCTAGCTGAGAGGGAGTGGGCCGTAATCCACCACGCGGGCCCAGCGCGGGTTGGTAGATGTCACATATCTTCGAATGTTCGGTTCTAGGACATACCGGTTTCCTCACGACGTTTTCCTTCACCGTTTTGAGAGCAGTGGTGATGAAATAATTTACACAAAGTTAAGCGCCAGTCAACGTTCGAACTTACGACTTACAACTCGGAAGTCACGGTCGTTACCACTGGGCTACCACTGTTCTTAGAACCAAATGTATTTATAAAACTATAAAATAACTCGCCCGGAGGGGACGCCCTAGGAGGACATATACTGACCTTATTGGTGATGTTCTTGAGAAATGACGTGTATGAACGTAAACGAGGCAAAAGGAGTATGTAAGGATAGTAGCAGGTGGCGTTCTGTAGTTTCTGCCTACCCACATGGGAAGAAGGCGAGAGTTTATGTATGTATGTATAAAATATAAGAACCATCAACACAACTCACCAAGTTAGAGTTGTCCTCAGATGAAAGTTACAACCTATCTGGGAGCTTTCACCCAAACGAAACACATTTACCATGATTGCCGCTATAGTTTGACCGAGACCGCAGTACCGCGCCTTAGGAATGGGCGCCGAGGGGGGAGCAACGTTGACGAAAGAGCGGCGGGACGGGTTCCCTCTATCTGGTAGAATCTTGATGCTCCGACATTTATTTGGCATATCACACTTGGCATAATCTTCTTTAAACGAATATTTTAAATGCATAAAAATGATTAATATAATGATTGTTCGGCCGAATGTTTATATGTCCGAATTTACAATGGCATACTTTTAAGATGGCAGAATTTTATTTGGAATAATTTTATTAGGCTTATTGCCATTTCTGTGAAATAGCATTTTTAATCTTAAATTAAATTAAAATATTGTCTTAAATTAAAAAGTCAATATGTTGTGCTAAAAATGTTAGTAACAGAAACGAATCGCTGCAAAACCGACTCCACGTAGTCTTGTCTGCCCTACCCCTAGAGTGTAATTTAAGCCCGCGTAGGCGCGGAGGGAGCTCGCGAGGGACCGCCGGAGCCCCGCAGCGCCGGAGCCGTGACAGAAACCATGCCTGCTGCATGTTGCTTGCTCGCTTGCATGCTCCATGCTTGCTGCATGCATGGTGTATGCTTGTTTGCATGTTTGTGTGAACTTTCTGCGAAATGAAGTTTATGATATCCGCTATTATGAAAAATAATATTATGACAGAAAAAGTTCTGCTATAAAGGGTAGACCCGCGGCGGGACACCGTAAGCGTTGACGAATGAGCAGCCTGCACTACCCCCCGTCTCGCCGCGCAAGTACATAAGGCGCGGAACAGCGGTGCCAGTCAAACTATAGTTAATAGTAAGATGTTTTTACGAACTTTTAAAATTCTTCGAAGTATATGGTTATCTTAACCTGAGGTTGCTATAGAAGCGCTTGGTTACCTGTGGTTCATGTCGTCGCGCTCGCTGTGCGGGGGCAGCTGCAGCTGAGCCTGAACCCTGCGACGCTGTGTCTGCTGACGATGTGGAGGATTCTGTAACCGAAGCATAAGGTTGCTGTAGATAGACCATCATTTTGAAGTACTTATTACGCAAATTTTCGACGATTTCGAGATCTCATATAATTTGAGCCCGTTGATTTGGTTGGTTTGTTTGTACAGTAATTGAACAAGTTAGCTACGTAACATTTTTAGGACTGTGTATAGATAATGATATGACATGGAAAACACACATTGACCCAGTATGCAGTAAACTGAACCAGTACTTTTAAGCTCTATATAATTATCCTACCATTATTTACGTATCATTAACCCTAAAATACGCTATTATATTCTGGGCCAACGCCGCAAATAAAGAATCAGTGTTTATTGCCTCCAGATCCACATTCTCAAAAGAATCTAATAATATTAGATTTCGTAAAAACGTTAAATAATTTTCTGAGTTAAGGCGGTGCGGGATTAATTTATTATTTAAAATTCTCGCCCAAATGTTGACAGAAAACTCATGTTGGTAAAGCGCAAAAACGATGCATTCGCGCAATGGCTGGTATCATTGTTCCTGAATCATGCGAACAATATTTCAAAAAGTTTAAAATGTTGACCCTTCCATCATTTTATATCGACGGCACGGTTGGCGCAGTGGTTAAGCGATTGACTGCAGCGCTGCGTGTCGTGGGTTCGATTCCCGCACGGAACAAATATTTGTATGACCTACAAGTAATTGTTCCGGGTCTGGCTGTTTGTGTATGTGAGTTTAAATGTTTGTAAACGCACCCACGATCCAGGAGAAATTCCTAGTGTGGGGCAACGTTTTTATAAAAAAAATAAAAAAAAATAAAAATATCTATGAAGAATTGCGTAATTTTTAATTGACAGATCTTACTACACGATTCAAGTTGTTCTTAATAATTAGTAGGTACCCCTACCCTACTACAATCTGTCAGACTGTCACCACACACCTAATTTTTATTTTGTAAGATTTGCTTTATAAGTGATACCTTTTTTTTTTTTTTTTTTTTTTTTGGGTGGGAAATCATCAAATGACGTCTCCCGCTCTGGGTGGAGCGGGAGGGCGTGTCAGACTCTTACTGACTAAAACCCACCCGTGTTCCTTCTGTTGCCTGTGCAATGCCAGGGGGCCACGGTATCCCTTTCGGACTTTCCCGCAACCCCGGCAGGCAATGGTCTCATCGGACCCCTTCATTCGCTGACATCTCTTTGAGGCGCGCGTGGAACACAACGCGCCGTCGACCCGGGCTTGGTCCTTACCGGACGGCGAGCTACCCATTGCTCACCGTCCGCAAGCCCGCGCCTACGGTGGCCGGGAATCGGCAACCGATTCCCGACGCCCAGGGCGTCTCCTCCTGCGGCGGCTAGGGGCGTGAGGGCGCGAAATTTGCCTCTCCCTCACGCGCTCCGCCTCCTCCTTCGCGAGCATTACTGCTTCGCAGAAGGAGGTGACGGCCTCCCATGCCCTCTCGCTCCGTACCATGGCCTGGACCAGGACCGGACGCGAGAGATCCCCGCCACCGATCGCCTCCACGAGGACACGGCGGTGCTCTGCCCAAGCCGGGCATACCTCCACCGTATGCTCCACCGTGTCCTCCGGGCGATCCACGCAGTGATGACACCCGGGCGTTTCCTCCCGCCTTATCCGAAACAGGTACCTCCCGAAACAGCCGTGTCCGGTGAGGACCTGCGTCAGGCGGAAGGTGAGGACGCCGTGGCGCCTCTCCAGCCACTCCTCAAAGTATAAGTGATATACCTAAGAAATGTTTTGTACTGCGTGTTGACATAATTATTGTATGCCTATTAGGCAGGACATAATGGTACTGTAATTTACCTAACATCTGTATGTATAACCTATGCACACAATAACGTTTTTTTTTTTTTTGTGTTTATGTACGCGGAATCTGGCACTCAACATTGATTGCATGCAGACTTCCTTAGTTGAAAATAGCAACTAAGAAAATGTCAAGAGACAGCAGCAGCGTTTTGCTAACTTGCTTGCTTGATTTGCTTCTAAAGTGGTTGCCCATACGCCAGCGCAGAGAGCAAAGGGCGCTAACCACCTTGTTTTCATTTCTTGACTCTCCCACTTCCCATAGTTATCTACCCCCCCCCCCCCCCAACTTTCAGTACATAATCGCGTTCTTCAATGTCCCGTTCACCGCACAGACTTCATTCATTCTTCCTTCTTCGTTCAGTCTATATCCCTGTGGAATGCGCTCCCCTAGGAAATCAGGATGCAAGTACAATCTATCAATTGCTATTAGATTCTCTAATTTCCTATCTGCTTCAACTAAAATTAAGCTCCCACCTCTCTTTTTCTTATTTCTTGTATTAAAAGACGCTAATTTGTAACCATCTATGTTAAAAGAAGTTACTGACACACTAGGTACTTAATAAATGCTTTGTCAAGCATAGATAGGTAGTCTACCTTTTTCCCAAGAGTTTGTATATATGTATAGGCTTCTAATTCGTGTATCTTATTAGAAATACCACATATATTCTGATGGAAGATTATTAAATTTGTTCGAGTAATTGGGACAGTGTTGTTACTACATTTTACCGATATGTCATCGAAACTATTCACGAAAAAAATCGGATTGTGGAGTTAAGTCGTTTGTTTTTAGCGCCATATCAACATCATCGGTGTGAACCCCATCATTTTTGAAGATTTTTGTTTGTACGCTAGCATTCTTTGTATTCTGTTGATTACTACGACTGAATAGATTTTCAGTATAAGTTTGATACATATATTTATAATTTATATGTAGAATCTATCTATGCAGTATGTATTAATCTACAAGCATGCAATTTATTTACGAAAGGCATGCAAACATCGCTATGTAATGCCAGAAAAGTAGAATTTGTACAATTACCGCACGCAAATTTTAATAATAGTTTATTTACACTGTTTACATTCAAAGACTTTTGCTTGTAAATTTGACCAGCCAAAACATTAGTGGATTTTAATTGACATAATGTACAATATAAATGTTTGAATATTCATAGGATTGTTGTCATTTGAGCCCTGTTCAGTAGTTGCACCTTGCTTAATAAATGACGTCACGATGAACATTGACCCCAGATAGTAGTGCAGGATTTTACGAGCACCATATCCAGCTTGATCAGCGAAGATCACGACTCTTTGAGTTGCTTCTTTTTGCGAATAAGTTTGTGAGATAATGGTCGACTGCTCATTTTCAGCAGGCATACATTCAATATTAGAACTGAGGGTACTGGGAATAGACTCATCAACACGTTGCGAATCATGGATTGAGTTGACCGGGAGTGTGAATGAGTTACAGATGACATCTTTCGGCAACTTTGCCTCTAAGTTTTTCTCAGTAATACGTCCAGATAAGGCTGAATTAAAAGAATTGTCGCAGCTATCACTAACATTCTGTGTTCTGGTTGACAGTATTATGTGGATAATTAGTCACCTTAGGAGGAGGCTTATCTTTGTAGGCGTCGAAAAACAGCTTGTTCTTATTAAATTTAATTGGTATGAAGACTTTGGTGTCATACTTTTTCTCTCCAATAAGTTTACTTTCTTATATGTTTCAATAAGTTTTTGATACTGACCAATATCCATTTTCAGACGGAAATTTTCGCCATTCAAATTATTAATCTCCTGCAGTGCGCTTTCTACTTCTAAGGTTGCTCTTTTAATTATATCTTTAAGATCCAAAGTGGTGTCACTTTCATTTAACGATGTGATCGGCAAACTCATCTTAGTAGTATCTAACGTTGAATTATCATTTAAAATATTGTCTAATGAGGCCGATCTCTGTGGTCTACGAATTGTGTTGTATTTTGGATCCATTTCTATTGTCAATATAACAGTAAGAAAAGAGTGTTTTTTTTTTGGTTTTTAAATAATTTACATCTTTAAAAAAAAACACAATATAAATTTTATCCGATGGGGTTCGAACATGCGACCACTTCTTCGGTGAGCAGAGTCTGTTACCACTACCCCACGGCACTATGTCTACGACTGCGAAAAAATTGATGCTTGGCTTGTCTAATGATTCATCAAAAACGGGTAATTGGTAAAGAATCGCTTCGCGCACTTATTTTGATGAGTCACTAGTTAACGAGTGATTTTGTTGATTTTGTAGTTATTGTTTTTGCTGTTTATTTACAATCCATTTGATTTTTCACGACACTGTTTTGACAACACGTAGAACCATAAGTTTATCATTCGATTAGTATAAATTTTATTATGAAATAAGCGACATTTGTAATGAATTCTATTTTTTTTAACGGAGTTCTCACTATGTGTGTGCGTACGGGGACGCGCGCGTGGTGTTGAACTAGGGCCTCAGAGCACCCAAACGTTTACTGGATAGTAAACCGATGGCCGGATTCTAAGTAAGTAAGTATAATTACAGTGTAAACGAATATTTAAACGATAAATCCCAGAAACTAATCAGGGTCCACGATTGTTTCTAAAGCAAATGTTTACCACCTAAGCACATACATTGTGGAATTTAATCAAGTATTGAGTATTGAGGAGTCGAGGGCGGCCTAAGCTCAGATGGTTGGATGGCGTAGACCATGATTTAAGAGGGAACAGAGTCTGCGACGAATTTTGAAGAAATTATTGTCGTCGTCTCCCTACTAACCTAAAAGTCAGGGGGTCTACTCCCTAAGCTAAATCCGTAGTTTCGGCCGAGGTTCGGCCGCTTCGCGGTCCGTCTGACTCACGGACATACCGTAAGTGTTAGTCACCTTACAGATAGTGCAATCCAAGACGACGCGCCCCACTCCGCGATTATTGTACTGTAAGCTGTACTTTAGTACGGAGCGGAGTGGGGCGCGTCGTCATGGATTGCAAAATCTATATGGAGCAGACTCCCTGCCTCCGTAGAGTGCGATAGGGATAGCTCACACCGATTATATCACAGAAAAAATTGACGAGATCGAAGTTTCGTATTCCCCTTTTTTCTCCTCGAAATCTGAGCCGATGCAATTATTTTTGACACACAATTTATAAGAAAGAGTATGTCTAAGTTCCTATCATTTTCATTTATGTTAAATACTTTTCGAATTTGTGTGGCAGTCCTCTAATCACGGCGGTAAAAATGGGGCATTTTTGTAATTTTGGAGGGTCATATTTTCTTTACCAATAAGTTGCTGAAAAAGAGGAAATATCAGGGACGTGTCTACAGCAGACCTTGATTATATGAAAAAAAAAATATTGCTCTAGAGGTATTATTCAGAAAGAAAAAAGGGGAATACATTTGTATGTAGAATCGCAGGCCCTGTTGATCTTATAAACTGTTGGAGAGAAAAAGCCGGAAATGGGTCACGTTGGAGAAATATACTTGACCAGGCTAAAGGCCCACCCCGCAGCTGTAAAGCCTTAGATGATGATGATGTTTTTCTAACTTTAATAATAATGCCATAATCACCACACTTTGCAGAATGAAGATGTATTTACCTATTTATTAACTCATCATCACTATCATTAAGTACAGGAATTTCCTAATTCAATAGTGTGGCCATAATTACAGTTTTATCATAACATATTCTGTACATCGTAGTTTTTGTGAACTCGCTCAGAGAACAAGTAAAAAGATCTATGCTGTCTGCTACGTCATTAAGTACGCGATATAGGGGCTTTACCCAGTAGATTGGTCCTACTACTGGGCACTGCCAATAGCCGGGCACACACAGGTTTATTTCTTTTCTGGGTTTGAAGTCTTGCCAGGCGATAATTTAAAAATATAGGTAGCAAGAGCTATGGCCCTCGCAGCGATTGCAGCTTGTTAATATTATCAGTTAGGAGGACGCTTCTGCTAAGTCCTACTAAGTCTAACAAAATTGAACATCACATTGTGTAGTTCATCAGTTCATCACATCACATAGACACCGGAAAACTACGGTTTTGGATAATCCTTATCCTTACATATTATATAACAAAGTCCCCCGCTGTGTCTGTCAGTCTTGAACGCGATAAACTCAAAAACTACCGAACGGGTTTTCAAACGGTTTTCACAAATGGACGGAGTTATTCATGAGGAAGGTTTTAGTGTATAATTCATTAAAGTTTTGTGTAAATTGACTGTAATATGACGATTATAGACATAAATATATCACAGATTCAAAATTACGCGTAACCAAGTAATTATGGTTGACGGCACAACGCGGGCGCAGCGGTAGGAGTCAATGACCTTTTCCTCGGCTATTAGTTATGTAATCCTGGTAGTACGTTCCCGTGGGATTTTTTTTCGACATCGACGCGGGCAAAAGCTAGTATTATAAATGCGAAAGTGACTTTCGTTTGTTTATTTGTTTGTTACGTTTTCACGCTAAAACGCCTGAACGGATTTAGATCAAATTTTGCACATGGGTAGACCATGACCTGGGTTAGGACATTGGATACTTTTTATCGGGATCGAAACTTATGCGGGTGAAACCGCGGGGCTCAGTTAGTTATTGATATAAAACACAAGCACTAGCGACTTCGTCAGTCAGAGATTCCCTATTCCGTGGGAACGCCAGCACGTCAACCTACCCGAAACTGTCAAATTTTCCCAATCAACTTTGAACCTTATACTTTAGTGATAAAGTTGAAAATCTATTCAAGAAATTTGACAGATTGTAGTAGGTTGATGTGCTGGCGTGTGTACGTTTTTTGCTAAATATTGAGAAGAAACCTTCTAGTGCGAGTCACTATGTGAAAATGTGATGATCAGATAATAATAATCACAATTTACCTGATCTGTTAGACTGGTGCGGCGCCTGTTGCTTGAAAGATGCGTCTCTCTCGCACGTAGGCTCTTGTTCCCTGCAACAAAATGAAACGAACGTTGTAAAAACATAGCCAAGTTCGGTAGTGTTACGTTTTAAGGACATCGTTTATTATAATATAACCGCTCCGTCACAGCAAATGACTTGTCATTCAAGTTAGGATTTCAAATCAAGTGCATTAAAGTCTATTTTACCAGCGTTTTTCCAGCGAGGCGATTTGTGGACGTGCTCTCCACGGGTACAAAGCGAGCTAGCCGCGATCACGCGACGTGTTCTCTTCTCTGTTTTCACAATATATTACACTCGCTTATCTCGCTCTCTCTTGTAAACTCACGTCAATTGCTCTCGTTCTGGTAACGCAGCGAACACGTTGCGAACACGCAGCGAACGTGTTAAATAATCACCTCGCTGGTAACACGCTGGTAAATTGTCAGTGTGATATGACCCTAATGCGCTAACAATTACTTCTCTATAATTTACTATCTTCTGCCAGCAAATTCATCCGCGTGGGAGAAACGTTATTCAAATTCAAATTCTTTAATTCAGACACGAGTCCATAGTGTTAGTATAACAAAATTACTTAAAGACTAGTGTTAGTAATAAAATAAGAAAAGTACATCCTCAACAGGTGTGGATCTTTACCCAGTGACGCAGCAGAGGGGAGTCCCACCGATCTCGGAACACACTCAGAAGACTATTAGTGGCGGTGCGCAACCGGACGGCCATGGATGCGGTCCTGTTTCTTAATATGGCGTAAAAATCGTCTGTGTGCGCCTCCGCAAACATACCGGACGCACTACAACGCCACGACAACCCCAACAGTATCCTGGGGCCTCATTATGAAGTGTTATTGCCATAATTATTCCACTGCGAAAAAACGATGGTGCTAGCGGCCTTGTATAGCTCCGTCTCTCACTCACACTGGAATAAGGGTGGCATTAATAAGTCATAATACGGCCCCAGAACGCGTCATTGTATTGGATACGCAGATCGCTGTACGTCTCTGTACGTTACGGCACACAAATCTGAACGGTTTAAAAGATGACAGAAAAGCTGTGAAAATTATTTCCGGCACGGTTAGCATGTTATTTTGTCGACGGAAGAACAGAAAAAATGACAGATAAACAATCACAATAATTATGTCACCGTCATTTTGTCTATTCTTCCGTCGACAAAACCCGTTTCTATGGTTGTCATGCTATCCGTGCTGCTTAGTTATAAGACGATTGAATAATCCGTTCGTAAAAATGGCAAGCTAAATGTCACCACATATATAATGTGATGCATAATGATGTATGGTCCTTCGTTACGCTTGTGAGTTTCAAAAGGTCAGACAAAGGTGCGCCGTAGACATAATATCTAATGGATGTATGACATAATTATGTACTGATACACAAGACCTATGATCTTCTCCAAAAGCATGTGATGACCAGCACTTCAACCTACCCGAAATTGTAAAATTTTCCCAATCAACTTTGGACCTTAAACTTTGGTGATGAAGTTGAAAATCTATTAATTAATTTTACAGATTGAAGTAGTAGGTTGATGTCCTGGCGTCTGTACCACAAAACGTATACCTGTAGATGTCAATTTGTAGTCCCACTTATAAATTCAGTACTATGATTTTATTATTCGAATACTTTTAAATCACTACAATAATAATGTTTTTCAGTTGACAACTGAGGCTAACTTTTATAAGTTTATTTAACCTTAATTTCCATCGATTTTTTTTATAATGTTGAAACCAAATATTTCCAAACAGGGTCGTTTGTGGCTCGTGGCTAAATAATAACAGCCGCACGGGTCAATCGGAGGCAAGCGTTGCCGAGGCAGGTCCGTGGATGGGTGACCATCCATTACATATAGACCCGTCCGTGCCTCGGAAAGGCCGTTAAACCGTTGGTCCCGGCTGTCATTTGTTAATCTTTGACAGTCGTGTCGTTACGGGTAGTCAGAAGTCCAAAAGTCTGACAACCAGTCTTACCAAGGGGTATCTTGTTACAATAACTGGGTTATGGAGGTCAGAAGGCACTCGCTCCAAGTAAAATACTGGTAAGAATTTAACCTGAACAGGTTTTGTTTACACTTTCACGTTATACCTTAGGAACATACTATAATTCGGGAAGCTGATTACTGAATACTTGAGAAAATTGTATGGCTTTCAAAGTTAAAATTACTTTAGAGTAGGTAATGTTTTATGTCATGCCTTTATAAAACCTTTATTAGAACTAGTCACGCGAAAAATATCAGCTGTTCAACCAGCTGTATAAAACAGCCTTGGATGTTTCTTCGCCACTGCTGGTTTTAGTTACCGTGCTTACTAAAAGTTATTTTTATTCATGTAAGCCTTGATTTCAGTCCTTATAGCATAATATCATAATCAGCCTATAATGTGTCCACTTCTGGAACTCAGGCCTCATTTCTTTGAGGGAGTGGGCTGTTCTCCGCCACGCGGGCCCAATGCGGGTTGTTAGATGTCACATGCCGTTTTCCTTCACAGTTTTGAGAGCAGTGGGGATCAAAGGAACACCACATAAAACCCAAATCAAAGTCGACATATAAGTCTGAAACCGTCAACCCGTGTTGAGCAAGCGTGGTGATCAATGCTCGTGCCTTCTCTGTATCAGAAGAGGCCTTTGCCCTGCAGCGGGACAATAATAATAGGCTGGTATTAATATCTATGTACATATATTTGTTAACTTGACTATTGAATCGATTTGATGTGACGCAACAGTGGGGTAACCCGATAATTGGGGAGTTTGTTGCGCCACTTCTTCTTCCCAGCAAAAGCATTAGGAAGTGGTGAAGGGTGGGCGTTTTGGGGGACTGTTTTATGTAATTTTGACGTTCGAAAAGTGCTGATTCTCAGCCTAGTTTGAATAAATGACTTTTGAATTTTGAATTGCATTAGTACAAATGTATCTTTCGTGTCGGAAACGAACGCTTTTGATGCAGGCTAAGCCCCATTAGACAAATAAGACACAATTTAACAACGAAACATAACACGGCACCAATATCCAATTGAACATAATTTATTATATTAAAATGGATATTGGTGCCGTGCCTCGGAAAGCAGGATATGCCGTTGGTCCCGGTTATTATTTTTATATATAGATCTTTGACAGTTGTTACAGGTCGTCAGAAGCCCGAAAGTCTGACAACCAGTCTTACCAAGGGGTATCGTCTTATCCAGTCACTGGGTTAGAGGTTCAGATAGGTAGTCGCTCCATGTAAAATAATGGTATTCAGCTGCGTTCGATTAGATCGGCAGATGATGATAAAAATGGATATTGCTATATATGAGATTGATAAACTCCCAACACCGTTTGACCTATCACCATGGATAGTTGTCTGTTTCGGCACATAAATGTATACGGAATGGATTTTTAAGATGGGGCAGTAAGGGCAGCTGCCTTAACCGTTGTAGCTACAGGAAAACGGTCTTAGGAGGCTGTCCTTAACTTTTGAGACATTTCGATCTGCATTCACAAATTTTAAAAAAAAAATACAGTTAGCAAGAAATAGACTGTTTCACAAATACTTTTTTTGATCCCAATCGATCCTGTTTCTTATAAGGCTCAAAAAACTTTATCGGGCCAACTGAGGTTTGAGTACTAGAAAAGTCAACAATCGCAAAAAACTTTACCCGTTCATTTCGTTGGAAATGAGACTTCAACCTATTTTTCACGATGGATAGACTGGCCGAAAATAAACAGCTGCCCTTATCTACTGTATGTCCCCTCTCAAAAATCCACAATATTCGCCAGCGTGGAGTTAAAAAAAAATACATATACCGGTAGAGATAGTGCAATCCACGAAGACGACGCGCCCCACTCCGCGATGACTGTACTGTAAGCTGTACTTTAGTGCGGAGCGGAGTGGGGCGCGTCGAGGTGGATTGCACTATCTGACATCGGTATGTATTTTTTTCTTTCGAACTCAACGCGTGTGTGAAAAGTTTGTTTGTTTGAACGCGCTAATTTTTGGAACCGCCAGTCGGATTTGAAAAATTCTTTTTGCATTTGAGACCCCAATTCGTGGACGTCGTCGTCGTCACGCTGGGACCCCAGGAGCCGAGCAAAAAGAAAAAAAGTCAGTAAGAACGCTAAGCGATAACGAAGTAATAGTGCGGGCAGGCGATGCGATGCCACGGGGTGGGTCGGGGCGACACGAAATTTCACGCGGACTAAGTCGCGGATAGAAGCTAATAACTTATACGACGCATGTAATAGGCACAACCTCAATAACATTGCCCGACCTGGGAATCGTTCCGAGGACCTCGTGCTCAGCAGTAGCGCTTGACGCCACTACACCAACGAAAAGTAGTCCTCGGGCAAAATAATGACTATTAATTGTCCTCGGGCAAAATAATGACTATTAATTGTCCTCGGGCAAAATAATGACTATTAATTGTCCTCGGGCAAAATAATGACTATTAATTGTCCTCGGGCAAAATAATGACTATTAATTGTCCTCGGGCAAAATAATGACTATTAATCAAATCAAATCAAATCAAATCAAAAGTCATTTATTCAAATTAGGCTGAGAATCAGCACTTTTCGAACGTCAAAATTACATAAGACAGTCCCCCAAAACGCCCACCCTTCACCACTTCCTAGTGCTTTTGCTGGGAAGAAGAAGTGGCGCAACAAACTCCCCAGCAGCACAGCTGTCTGTTCAGTTAGGAAAAAAAAATGATTCTATACAATAATTTATAAGATAATTTACATTACGCAAAATAAAATTTAAATTATAAATTAATAGCCATATGACAGCTAGCACACGCCAATATACCAACCAAAAACATCGAGAACTATACTCAAGCAGAAATAAAAATAACTAAACGTAAACAATATCTAAAAAAAAAGAAAATAAAGCCTCCAGGCATAAAGGGCGTGCCCGCTTACATAGAGCTGTAACTAGAAGTTATAATAATATTGATAAACTAGGACCATCGAGGTAAAATAAATAATTGTCGAGGTCGCTAGCTAACCACATATTGTAATACAACTCATTAAAAAAAACATTGTAATGAGTAGATTATGTCAACATTAAATAAAAATAAAATAAATGTACATAAAAAGTAAAATTATAGACTTTTATATAAACTCATAAAACCTGTCAGTAGGTAAACTAATTCTGGAGAAAGAACATTTAAACATTGTCTTGAGTTAATCACAGCGACCAACTATTCTTATCATTTAAGTAGTCGTTGATAGAATAGTATGCCTTTGAACAAAGGTTGGACTTTACTTTAGTTTTAAACGCATTAAACGGCAAATCTAGCAAACAAGAGGGTAGCTTGTTATAAAAGGTTATACCAAGCCCAACAAATGAGTTATGAACCTTATGAAGCCGGTGAAAGGGAGCACGTAGTTTATCCTTACTTCTAGTGTTAACGTTGTGAATATCACTGTTTTTAGTGTATAAGTGTATATTCTGCCTAATATATAAGATGTTGGCGAAGATGTATTGTGATGCCACTGTAAGGATACCGATATCTTTGAAAAAATCTCTCAGAGAAACTCTGGCACCTAGCTGGTAAATTGCTCGAATAGCTCGTTTTTGGAGGACAAATATATTTTGAATATCTGCAGCTTTGCCCCAAAGCAGAATACCGTAGGACATAACGCTATGAAAATAACTAAAATAGACCAACCGAGCTGTATCAACGTCAGTGTATTGTCTTACTTTTCTGACAGCGTAGGCGGCCGAACTGAGCCTTCCCGCTAGGCTCGATATATGTTGGCCCCACTGAAGTTTTGCATCTACTGTTATGCCCAGAAAAACTGCCGAGTTTATAGTTTCAAGTACCTCTTTATCTAAGACGATGTTGGGTCCTAGATTTCTAACATTTGGGAGGGCAAACTTTACACATTTCGTTTTCTTGGCATTGAGAACTAGGTTATTTGTCGTAAACCAATCCGTAACCATTGAAAGTGCACTGTTTACATCGTCAAAAAAAAACCTTTCACGTCAATTCAATTCAAACAAAGAACTTAAAAAAAAAACATATAAAACGAATTGAATATTTACAAAACCAACAAGAACTTTGCAGATGCACTACCACGCACACGTAAATGGTTCACACACAGCTAATGAACCAATAACAATCAATTAATTTGGCCTAAATAGATACTACAGAAATATACGATGATAATTTGTAATTGATTGCATAATTTAATTGAATTTGATACCAAACTGCGCTGGGCCCTCGCGGTGGACTACGGCACAGATAAATACAGATGGGTCAATCCGCATTTTAGGTATGAAGCTACAAGTGGGTCCGCGGCGGGCTCGACTTGCGGTCGTAACGTATGAGAAGAGTTACGCGATAGAAAGAGAGGCAACTTCTAAGTGAATATAACTGTAGTTAGCGCTGTGCGACCTGAATTGCACTTTATTGTGTCGTAGTAAGACTGCGGTCCGCTCACTCTCACAGAGAGGAGGCCTGCGGCCCAGTTCATTATAGGTTCATCATATAGATCTTTGTATTAAAGCCTCATATTGTAAATGGTAAAAGAAGGCCACACAAACGATGGACGAATTGGTGTTAAATTATATATGCCAAGAAACTACTGTCAAAGTCAAAGTCAAAATAATTTATTTCAATTAGGCACAAAAAAGGCACTTTTGAACGTCAAACTTTACAAAAAATAATAAAACTGATTCTAGTCGCCCATTCCAAAAGGTAGTTTTCGTATGGAGAAGAATGGGCAAGAAACTCCACCGTTACTCTTTTAAAAAAATCATTATATCTTGTATACACTTTTATATAATTATATGTGAAGACAATGCACCTAGAATAAGATTACTTTATCACGATAGGTAAAAAGAATGAAAAATGAAGGAATGACATAATTATGTGATAGATGCATGGTGCTCACATACTTACAAACATTGTAAAATTATACTATATTTCTAACATTATAATAAGTAATACTAATAATAATAAGTCAGTGTGTGAGTTCAAGTAATCACAAAAAATAAAATAAAATAAATGTTTAAAAAAATTAAATTAAATTAAACAATTAAATTAGCAACCAGTTCGATTTTGTCTAGATTCTGAATTGTCTTATGGAGCAGGACCAGCATGTTTCCAAGCATTTTTATCTTGGATATAATCCTCTAATCTCTCTCTCTCTGTAGCGGTTACACCGCCACATACGAACTACGCATCAAAGACATGACGTCACACAAATCCTGCATCGCGCAATTAGAGTTCACCGCGCGAACGATATATATAAGACTATCCGACATCAACAGTCGGGCAGTCGGCCCGCCAGACAACACCCGTCTGGTCGGAGGATCCTCCCTTTTCTATGCTGGATGAGTGAACTTTACACCCTGTTCCTCATACCCCTAAACTACGTATAGCGACAAGATCGAAGAAGAAGAAAGAACAAGTTTTACTTCAAAAATTCTCCGCGCGAGAGAAGACACATCCATATCTAGTGCACTTACAAACAAATCAATTCATAATATACGAAGTGAACCCAAAACTAGATAATTAATTGTTACACAAACAGTTAATATCAGTTAGTACTAAGTAATGAGCCACCGTTGATACCGATAACCTCACATCTGGGTATTGTTTATCTTATTTTATGACTTAGCAACATCTCTGATGATTTCTGTAAAATCTCTAGGTCTTAAAAGATCGATTAAATTAATATTTTAGCGGGTAGATCATCAAATCTCAACCTGATTATCAGAAGTCTGAGAGTTCCTTTATAGCATAGATCATATCTGACACGGCATCGGCAGGACTAATAACATTCGTACAGCCGAAATTGCGTCGACAGACAACTCTGTCACGGATTATCCTATACCTACAAAACATACAAAACAAATAAATAAAATTCTAATGACTGTTTGTTATGTCAAAATAAAACCTTTTTACTAAATGCATTTGAAAGTATACAGAGTGGATTTTTGAAATGCGGCTGAAATAAAAGTAGCCTTGTAGTTACTCCTTAAAGCATCAGCTATCTTCCAGTGAAAGTCCCGTCAAAATTTGTCCAGTCGTTTCCGAGATTAGCCGGAACACAGACAGACATTTTTTTTGTTTTCTTATGCGTAAGTACAGTATACCTACAGGGCGGATTTTTGATGGGGCAGTAAGCTACCTTAACCGTTGCAGCTACAAGAAAACGGTCTAAGGAGACTGACCCCGAGAGAATGTACGCAGACATTGAACATCTCTGTCAATCGGTGCAAGTAACACTGGCGACACGAGAGCACAGAGTACATACTATTATACTCACGAGAGTACAGCGACGCACTCCCAACTGGCGAGAGATCCTTTGACTCGGGCACAAAAACCGACACGGGACGGGAAGCGAGCGTGGAACGCCGAGACACACCGAGGCGGGCCGAGCGCTCTCATCTTCATTCTCGCACTCGGCCTATCTCAGTGTGGCTCGGCGAGAGTGTACAGCTGCCATAAGGTTTTTTAAGCCGTCAGTCCCAGCTGTCATTCGAAGTTCTTTACAGTTTGTTACGGGTACTCAGAAGCCCGCACTTCAATAGTAACTGGGTTGTCGAGATCAGATATGTAGTCGCTCCATAAAAAATACTGGTATTCAGCTGCATCCTGTCTCCCCTTCAAGACCGCTTTCTTCCAAATTAGTCTTGCAACAAAAGAACTATAAATTATCAACAAATGCAGGGTTTTTCATGGTGCGTGTTTTAAACCCTATCTGTCATTCTCATTCTCCTCTCAACGATGTGCTATAAAATTCGCAATTTCTCTGAACCACTATCTTGTGCAATTTCTTTTAATAGCACATGTAAAATTACAATGCATTAGGTACACCCACATGCTCTACTAACGCGAAGCGATAAACTAAAAATGCGAGTGATATGCATGCATTATAAACAAATAACATGCTGCTAATAATATTCTACAATTTAAAATAACATTACGCCTGTATTCCTTGAAGGGTAAGGCAGAGGTGTATGCAAATTGGGGGTGTATATAGTACATCCACAATTTGCTAGAAGTATTTATTTATTTTCAAGTTCCATGTAATAGGGGGCGAGACTATTGTTATTACACAGACACCACGAGTTATTACTGATAGCAAAGCACTTTGTTGCGACCCGGCAATCTAAATTAGAAGCATTTCAGCATTCGCGCTTCAGACCGCTAGACCAACTTAACCTTTATAATACTGGTGTCTCATATTGGAGACAGATAACAATAAAATTCTATTGTGTCTGCTAATTGCGCGCGCGACAGATTAAAGTCTATTAAAAAGTCTACGAACAAAAAGTACATCAAATGTCAGATATATATTTCGTTCCAAAAGATGGTACCCGATAGCCGTCTGACCTACATTCACGATGTTCTCAAATATACTGTTCAAAAATAAGTATTAAAGCACTAGAGAAAAAACAAAAAGTATCTATAGCTTCATTGACATCCTACAATCATAATTATCTGACTATGTTGTGTTCGGCTTCCAGTCTAACCGGATGCAGCTGAATACCAGTATTATACATGGAGGGACTGCCTATCTGACCTCAACAACCTAGTTAACCAACCTATAATCTACGTACCTGCGAATCTCTTAGGGAACTATTCAAAAAGATTAATATTATGATGGTACCTTGGCAATTAATTTATGAAAATATTATGTATGTAAGAAAAAATCTACATCTTTTTAATAAAATAAGTGATAGACATCATTTTAATACTAGAAATAAAGATAAAATATATCAATCATTTTTCAGATTATATAAAGTAAGTAACATACATCTTTTATGGGGTACTGTGTGAAATGTACAACAAAATACCTTGTGATAATATCAAATTCATATTAAACGTTCACTTTGTAAACAAGCATATTACAAATTAGAGGATTATATGCATTCTTATCCAAGATAAGAATGCTTGGAAACATGCTGGTCCTGCTCCATATTACAATCTAGAGTCTACACAAAAATCAAACTGGTTGCTAATTGAATTGTATAATTGATTATTTTTATGACATTGATTTTACATTCTGTGATTACTTGAACTCACACACTGACTTATTAGTATAATTTGTTAAAATTTTAGGAATATCGTATACTTCTATAATGTTTGTAAATATGTGAGCACCATGTATCAATCACATAATTAATTTACTTGTTATTGCTTCATTTTTATTTTTAATTCTTTTTACCACTTGTGATACAAAAAAAAAATATAAATAAATATGATAAAATATTGTAAAACCTTTTAAGAGTAACGGTGCAGTTTCTTGCCCATTCTTGCACGTTCAAAAATGCCTTTCATGTGCCTAATTGTAATAAATTATTTGACTTTGACACAAAGTTTTGAAACCAGAATACAGAAACGCAGCTTGGCGGTAGATAGATATATGTATGGTGGCATGCAAACTACGCATCACTCTGACTTCACAAAAAATGCTGCATCGCGCAAGCAGCGCTTACTAAGCGACGCTAGCCCACCAGACACAACACCCGTCTGGTCGGAGGATCCACCCTTTTCTGTAGAGGACTGTACACCCTGTTCCTCATACCTCCTATAGTACTTCCCGGACAACCTGCTTCACAAAGAGCTTTATTCTGGGCTGGGGAGAGTGTTTTGCACCACTTCTTCCCAGCACTAGTAAGTGGTAAAGAGCAGGCGTTTTATAAAATTATAATAAAATTTTCAACATTGTTACAGACATTTACAACATAATAGAAAAAGTGTTTTAACATAGGTCCCCTCGCTCCCAAACGAGGTTTGTACCTGTGACTTGGGAGTCAGTGTTCCTTCATTACAAAAGTCGTTACGTATGTCGTTAGTTATAAAAAAATGTAGTGAAAAAGAAACAAAAACCCTTATTTTGTTTTACAATGTACAAAAGTAACAATCATTAAATGAGCGGGAAGGTGTGTTCTGACTCAGAACACACCTTCCCGCAGAACTTCTGAGAGAGTGTATGTGTGTGTGTGTTTGAGGAGTATATGAGTGTGTAATGTTTGAGGAGTGTGTGTGTGTGCTTGAGGAGTGTCAAGTGTATGTATGGAGATGAGATGTTTGAGTTGAACTATTGAGTAAAGAGAATATAAGGTTTTCTAGCCAATTCTCAGCGTTATTCGAATAAGTGACTCATAATTTTAACTCTACTTACTTTTGGATCTTCTGTACTCAAATCCTTAGCAACTGTGTTTATACGTCTTCAAGTTGACAGGGGTTTTGTACCACTTAATATTCCCCTTCCGATGTTATATTAACATAGGGAGCAGAACCACGTAAATAAAACCGTATCGATTATACAAATCGACGTAGGCTTAAGGCTAATTAAGTTCGTATTAAAACATGAGTTTCTTCAAGAAAAGCTGTAACGAAGTATACACAGTGCCATCCACGAACCCCACTCCACCCCGCTCCGTACTAGCGTACCATTGAAAAAGTTCATATCTATACACCGTAAGAACTATTTCTGCTTGCAGCGCTCGGCCGCTATAGAACCGGGGCAGTAACAGATGTGGTCATCGTGTTCACGGGATTTTGTTTTCAAACTGGTTAGATATGAAGTTCTTCGATAACGCGCAATTACTGTACTGTAAGCTGGACGCTTACAGTACAGTAATCGCGGAGTGGGGCGCGTTTTCGTAAACGGCACTATGTGTTCTTGTATTTAAAAACTTGAAGTCAAAACGTTGAATTCAAATTAGACTTATAAAGGTGCCTTTGAAGAGATAAGAATAATATAAAGTTATAGAACAAAATTGAAACGGTGGAATGGGCTCGTTTTTTTATTCTATCGGATATTTTGTTAAAGATAACCGGGCACATAATATTGTAACACGTCCGTGTGTCACTGCGGGGTGCCAACTGAAAACCAGCGCTGGGTGTCTGACGCCCAGCAACTGCTGAGATGGTAACCCTTTCGGTATGGGCACGCTCAGCAAAATTTTACTGCAATTTTATTGTTATGTTTTTTTTTTTTTTTTTTTTTTTAATGTGTTTGTTGCTGTTGTGTTGTGTCTGTGTCGAATAAATGTTTTCTATTTCTATAACATTTTTCCTTAATAATGCATGTTATGACTATCGCGTAGCATGTTTGTAGGTATACTGCCTTCTAACTGGTCGTGTTGTTTTTTCAGACGATTTAAAGATGCAAATTTGATTTTACAAAAAGGGGTTGATCTGTGGATGGGTGACCATCTTTACGTACCGAGACTCCTCCGTGCCTCGGAAAGCACTTAAGCCGTTGGTCTCTGCTGTCATTCGTGGATCTTTGACAGTCGTTACGGGTCGTCAGAAGCCCGAAAGTCTGACAACCAGTCTTACCAAGGGGTATCGTATCACCCAATTACTGGGTTGTGGAGGTCAGATAGGCAGTCGCTCCATATAAAATACTGGTATTCAGCTGCATCCGGTTAGACTGGAAGCCGACCCCAATGTAGTTGGGAAAAGGCTAGGCAGATGATGATTTGATTTTACAAAAACAGCTTTTTCTAAAATGTAAAGTGATGGTAATGTTAGCAAATTTAGGAACTTGAATACAGGTACGCAACTATCTGTTGCTTTCATGTTACACATTTCCCTTATGCATAGTTTTTGAGCCTTGAATACCTGTTCTCTCAGACTACAATTTCCTCAGAATATTATCCCGAATCTCAGAATTGACGCCACTAAACCATAGTAAGCCACTTATCTTCAATTTCCTGGATAGATTAAAAATCAATGAAATAAATGAATAGATCCGCAGGAGAACCAAGGAAACTGGCATACTTCATTACATAAGGAACTCATGCGCACAATTTATTGCTTTTTGACCTTGGATTAGGCTGTGCGTTAAAATTGATTTTTATTAAGTACATGGTCCTTGACCAAGATCTCGCTTGATGAATAGCGTTAGATGTGACAATGACCACAGTCGCCGCAATCACCGCAGGTAATTCCGACTCACCGTGAATTGTGCGGCACCCGGTTCCGACTCACTGGAACCTCAGCTGACACTGTGAAGCATCGCAAGATACAAGACAGCTCACTATCGACCTCCGGGCTCCGGAGGTCGATAGTGGGTTACACCGCCACATACGAACTACGCATCAAAAACATGACGTCACACAAATCCTTCATCGCGCAATTAGAGTTTACCGCCCGATCGACGTATATACAAGCTATCCAAGTTCAACCATTGGGCAGTTGCCCGCCACACACGACACCCGTCTGGTCGGAGGATCCTCCCTTTTCTATAGAGTATGAGTGAAATTTACACCCTGTTCCTCATACCTCTTTAAAGGCTGACGGGTTATAGGTGGAACACTGACGCTGGCAGTTTCACACTTTGGCTGTGCACTTAATAATTGTGGAGGTGAAGCGCTGAGTATCTGCTGAATAACTGCTGGGGAGTTTATTGCGCCAATTCTTCTTCCCAGCTAAAGCACTAGGAAGTGCTGAAGGGTGGGCGTTTTGGGGGACTGTCTTAGGCAACTTTGACGTTCAAAAAGTGCTGATTCTCAGCCTAGTTTGAATAAATGACTTGAATATGTTTTTTTTTTTTAATTTTGGGTATGACCTCTCTTATCATTCACAGCTCGATTACCCCTACTACTGGGCATAGGCCTATGATTGCTTGTGCCAATCCTGACGCTCCTATGCCAGCCTCATCCAGGGTTTACGTATGGCAATGTTTAGGCACGACGAAATATATAGAACAGCTCATGCCGTGGTAACAATAATATCTAGTCAGCATGGTGATAGTGGGGCTGACTGGTCCAGAGTCAAAGTCAAAGTCAAATAATTTATTTCAATTAGGCACAAAAAAGGCACTATGAACGTCAACATTTACAAAAAAAATTGATTCTAGTCGCCCATTCCAAAAGGTCGTTGTCGTATGGAGAAAAATGGGCAAGAAAGAAACTCCACCGTTACTCTTTTAAAATATTTTCACAATAAAACTTTAATGTATACATTAATTATATAATTATATGTGAAGACGATGCACCTCGAATAAGATTACTATACCACGATAGGTAAAAAGAATGAAAAATGAAGGAATGACATAAATTAATTATGTGATAGATGCATGGTGCTCACATATTTACAAACATTGTGAAATTATACGATATTCT
This sequence comes from Xanthia togata, assembly GCA_963853775.1. NCBI lineage: Eukaryota > Metazoa > Arthropoda > Insecta > Lepidoptera > Noctuidae > Xanthia > Xanthia togata. The sequence continues at coordinate 1,622,841 of OY970817.1, read as the reverse complement.
TAACATTTTAACAAGTACTACCAATAATAAGTCAGTGTGTGAGTTCAAGTAATCACAGAATATAAAATTAATGTTTAAAAAAATAATATTATACAATTAAATTGGCAACCAGTTTGATTTTGTCAAGAGTGCGGCAGACGTCGATACATAAGTATCACCAGCACTAATCATTATGGGGGACGGCTTCCAGTCTAACCGGACCCAGGATGTACTGGATAACGTGATACCCTTTGGTAACACTGGTTTTCAGACTTTCGGGCTTCTAACTACCCGTAACGACAATTTGACAGCCGGGACTAACGGCTTCACGTTTTGAGCCACGAAGGGGTCTCTGAATGTTAAATATGGTCACAAGATGTACGGGGAGGTCTCAGACCAAATAAAAAACCCAGACAGAGCGCTGTCAACAGTGAATTGAAGCCGGTTTCGTAAACATGTGTGCACTTTGTGTGGTGTAGTTTGATTGTAGTGTCGTTGTAAAAGGTTGTAACTGAGTGCGTGTGAGCGTGTATGTTTTGGCATGTTACACTATATTGTTCGCAGCTCTCTGTCTTGGTTTTTATTTGTTCTGAGGGGGAGGTTATATTTTTACCCTGTAACACAGCACACACTACCAACTATTCCAATATACTACAAAAACAAAGTTATCCAATTACATTAAAAAGTCCAATCACTTTACTTTTCAATGCAGTGAAATAAAACACTACCGAATTTGGCAAAACTTGGCGTGGGTGTAGTAAATTCTATCGTGAAAAAGTGCCGAAAGAAAATGTTTGTAGGTAGTCGAATGCAGAGAAAGTTCATAGCTCCATATTACTTGTAGGACATAAATCTTGTATGACGAGATCTCGTGTTTATTACAACTTATCAAGAAACAAAACATATATCTTGAAAGAAGGTGAAATGGGGTAACAATGAGGCATGTTAGAACCAAAAATATTGAAGACATCCATCTACACCACACACTGGGCCTGCGTGGTGGATTACGGCCCGCTCCCTCTCACGGAGAGAAGGTCTGAGTTCCAGAAGTACGAAATTATAGGCAGATTAAGCAGTATTTTTCCAAGGGTTAGGTGGTGGTGCAGTACACTCCATTGCGCCAGTTACATATAGTGCAACCCACGTAGACGCGCCCCACTCCGCGATTACTGTACTGTAAGCTGTACTTTAGTACGGAGCGGAGCGGAGTGGGGCGCGTCGTCGTGGATTGCACTATCTATATGTTTAAATCCGACGTAGGAAATAGGGGACAAGACTATTCCCAAAAAACACTAAGGGATAGCGGGACGAACTGTCGAAGTGCGGCGAAAGTATCCGGAAGGCTTTTGAAATTACGCGATGGCCTTTAAAAGCAGAACAAAGGTTACAAAAATTATTTAAACATTGTTTTGTTCATAATGGCCGAATAGCCACTACTGATTCTGACCAAATAAATAAAGAAATACAACACACAATGCATGGAATTATATTCTTCCAAGTAATTTTTAACGGGAGCTTACTTGGAGGTGGTATGAAACATTACCCTTAAAAGTTTCAAACGACCTAAAATTCTGCGTCAGACGAAATCGACACCGAGAACTAACATTAAATAAAGTAGGCTGAAATCCAGACTGGGCTGGAATTGCGAGAACGTCCTTGTGTCGGTCTAGGCCGGGACAAGGACAAACTAAGAGGCAGCATCACACAGATCAATACTGAATACGGTACAAAGAAATGCTAACAGCTGGTTGCATTAAACTTTATTTTTTTACGGTATCATGTTACGAGTTCGTTAAAGCTAAAAATATTGATGCCACAGAAATTGCCAGTCTGTAGTCAAAAGTATCGCCCTTATTACGTGACATGAAGGTCACCTCTGCCTACCCCTTTGGGGAACGTAAAAAAAACTGAATCACTTGCCGTGAGGGTAGTCTTACGGCAAGTGATTCAAATTTTCTTACGTTTTAAACATAGGTACAACCTGATACTGACCTGCAAGTCAGTATCAGGTTGTATGTTGATCTAAATATGATTCGCGGCCGTAACAATTATTTATTTATAGAATTATAATCATAAAGAAATATCAACACAACTCTCTAAGTTCATATTACCCTATTGAATGGCTACTTATTTCATGAAATCATGACATTTTAGGCCAATTCTAACGAGTTGTAATAGGGGTTAAAGTATGTAATTGCCGTTTTATTGTAATAGGTATTTCGAACTGACATAGAAACTTCATGGTTTGAGATTTTTGAGTGAAACTTTTTTCTCTTTAAAAATGTGCAACATTCGATTATCGACTTTCAGTTGTTTTTTTTATTTAGCTAAGACAAAAAAGATGGATACTTCGAAAATTCGAGTAATTTTTGAATACGAGTTCCGAAGCGGAACTAACGCGGCAGAAACAGCTCGCAAAATCAATGTTGCGTTTGGAGAGGGGACTGCCAATGAACGCACCGTGCGATTTTGGTTTAAACGTTTTCGGGGTGGAAACTTTGATTTGAAGAACAAACCACGTGGAAGACCGCCCACACAGGTGAATAACAATGAATTGCTGAGATGGTGGAAGCCGATCCGAGCCAAACTACTCAGGAATTAGCGGCATGGTTTAACGTTACGTTATCAACAATATTGACTCATTTGCGTCAAATCAATAAAATAAAAAATATGAGAAATTGGTGCCTCATGATTTGACTGATCTGCAGAAAGAAAAGCGTGTTGAAATTTGTGTTGCCTTGTTGAATCGATACAGAAATGAAGGAATATTGGATCGAATTGTGACATGTGATGAAAAGTGGATTCTTTACGATAACCGTAAGCGAAAAATGCAATGGCTGACCCCAGGTCAAACGCCGCAACAGTGTCCTAAAGCAAAGCTTACCAATAAAAAAGTAATGGTAACTGTTTGGTGGTCTCAGCATGGTATTATTCACTATAGCTTTCTCCGATCTGGTCAAGCAATAACGGCAGATGTCTACTGTGCTGAACTCCGAACAATGATAGCAAAACTAGCAGTGAAAGCCCCGACTCATGAATCGATCTTCACCATTATTGGTCCATGATAACGCGAGACCTCATACAGCACGAGAAACCGGTTTAACTCTACAGGAACTGCAATTAGAAACCATTCGTCACCCTCCGTATTCGCCAGACCTTGCTCCAACAGACTACCATTTTTTTCGTGATTTGGACAATTTTCTACGTGAGAAAAAGTTTTCTTCGCAGGAGGCAGTACAAAATGCTTTCACACAGTTTGTCGAATCTAGATCACGAGAGTTCTATCACACAGGCATAAATGATCTTCCTATTAGATGGCAGCAATGTATAGATAATATTGATTAAATAAATATGTTGACTAAAAAAAAAAACAATTTCAATTTTTCAGTACAAATCGGCAATTTCATACTTTAACACCTAATATTACTGATTCAAATGATTATGCGATCTACACCGTCACATTTATATAAACTACGCATTAAAGAACTGACGTCACACAAAAAGATCCTGCATCGCGCAATTAGGGTTTACCGCGCTAGCGACATATAATAACTTTCGGACTTCAACCGTTGGGCAGTTGCCCGCCAGACACAACATCCGTCTGGTCGGAGGATCCTCCCTTTTTTATAGGGAATAACTGAACTTTACACCCTGTTCCTTATGCCTCTAAAATTATAATTAAAGCCATATTTGTAAGGTCGCAAATCATATTTTTATCACATCTATTCAAAAAGAGCTAGTTTGTTCTTGGTAAACAGGGACCAAATACCTCTTTGATCCCTAGGGCGCAAAATAGATTTGAATTTGGAATGTGGATATTGTTAGTAAAAGTTCCAATCACCAAAGAGATCAATCACGAACATTGTATGAACAAGTAACAGGCTGGCAAGAAAGAGAAAGAAAGTATGAATTATTTGGTCAAAATACAAATCCAAGATGGCGGCCACGACACATGACGAAAATTTTCAAACTTTTCGTCATTGGTGTCGTTTTCCTAGTTTTCGAGGGTTCTAAAGCCGATAGTGAGGTCAAAATGTAAATCCAAAATGGCGCCTGCGAAAATTTTCAAGTTGTTCGTCAAGACTGTCGTTTTCATAGTTTTCGAGGGTGGCAATCAAAGCAGCAATTCAAGATGGCAGCTGCGAAAATTTTCAAATTTTTCATCATGGGTATCGTTTTTATAGTTTTGAAAGCTGCTAAAGCCGATAAAGAGGTCAAAATGTAAATCTAAGATAGCGGCTGCGAATATTTTGTTTTGGTATTAAGTCATACGTGAGAGATGAGGGTCGGACCGCACACGTTTTTTTTTTCTCATAGAGGGTGATAAAAAGTAGTGTTCACCTCGGGAGCAACACTATTTTAAGCTCTAGTGACGTACTTTGAATCCCTCGGTGCGTTCAGGATTCTACTTTAAATTCCTTCGCTCCGCTTTGGATTCAAAGAAACACTCTCGCCTTAAAAATAGTTGTTTGCTCCCTAGGCAAACAATCTACTAATTAATCAACATACAAAACCTGCAAAAAACGTAAGAAAATTTGAATTTCGCGGACTACCTTAGCGCATCTACCTTGAGTTAAAGAATGCCTGCATGATGCTTATTACTTAGAGCGGCCAGAATTTTGAGATTTGGTAGAGCCGGGAAGATTATTCAAATTAGGGGATTCGGGGTCTTGTTAAAGTAATTACTCGTATATTCACGCCCGAAAGGAAGCTTAGAAAAAACTGTACTGGATTTGATTTATAAAATTATAAGATAAAAATCAAGTCTTTAATCCCAGAGCAGGTGGGCAGAAGAAGGTGATGAAATTAATTAATAGGGACGACGTCAAAAAAAAATGTCTGTCATGTAGATTATAAAAAAATAACGTACACGTATTTTTTTATTTTTTTACGTAATCAAAAAATTACGGCGACACATTGAGTTAAAAAGTGGCAGGACTTGACGCCTTGCTAGATTTTATAGGTAAGTATCCAATTGTGACGTAACGGGACCCCAACCCCAACTTTGATGCGTTTTATGTAAGTCATTTTTTTATTAATACGATAAAGCAAAAAATACGTGTCTAATATTTTTTTTATATCTGACTGACGGACTAAATAGAATTTCTTTTTTTACCGATGCACACTGGACGCTACCACTCACGTTACGCTTCCCGCGGTGCGACGTGCGTCCGTAATATCGGGCGCCGTATTTATTGTATATGTAAATGGTACACCGCTGACTACATGCAATATTGTCTCTCCTGTTACCTTTAATCCAACCAAAGGTTGTCTATAAAAGATCGCTTTAAGCGATAAGACCGCCCATTGTGTCACCCTATGTAAAATGTATGGCTGTAATTTCTATACAACGAGTATTCTATCTATCTATCAAGCCACTTTATGTCGTAGCTGATAACTCCAGCCTAACAAAGATGGCTTGTTTGTTTGAGTTCTTTTGCAGCCTCTCTATCTAGACATAAATAATCAGTTATTGGCTGCCATTAACACCATTACTCACCTAATAACAGATTCCTGAACCGTGGCAGTTATGTCTAATGGTCTAATCTAGTTTCCGTCATGGACTACTTACTTTATAGGTAATGTCGTTAGGATGCCTGTTGGGAGGCTATTAATCATTGGCATGTAATACCTTGGGTTAATGCCTCTTCGGGATATATGGGGCAATTTAGCCGGGATTTTGGGATTCTGGTTGGCGAAATACTAGTAAAATCAAGGACATTTATTAGATATTACCATCAAGGTCAGTTAGGCGGTAACGCTTTTAAAATATAATTATGATATCTCAAACTCAAGTTCAAAGCATTTATCCATAATCTATACAAATGATTAAAATTGAAGTGTCTGTTTGTAATGCCAAAAAACAGCTTTTTACTAAATGAATATGAAAATTTAATTATACGGTACTTAAAACAAAAAGAGACAAAAAAAAATGTTTTAATTTTTTCTGTCTGTTCCGGTTAATCTCCGAAACGGCTGGACCGATTTTGACGGGACTTTCACTGACATATAGCTGATGTCATAAGGAGTAACTGAGTGGATACTTTTACTATAGAAAAAGATTTAGCAACCACGGGAAGCCGCGGACAGCAGCTAGTAGGATATCCTAACTAATATTATAATTATTGCGAAAGTGAGTTTGTTTGTTTGCTTTCACGCCAAAACGGATGAACAGATTTGGATGAAATTTGGCACATAAATAGACCATGACCTGGATTAGGACATGGCTACTTTTCAACCTGGATCGTTCTCGTTCGTTCTTTGCTCTTACTCAAACGTCATGCAGACCAGCGCGACGCGACTCTAACAAAACAATTTCTAAGAAAACTTCACGGTAGAACAATTACCGGCGCGCGGCGTCGCGCGACAAGTCGCGCTAGTATGCACGAGCCTTAACTCTGTCTGTCTGTTACCTTTTCACACCTACACCACTGCACCGATCGTAATGAAATAGACAGAGACTAGTTTCAGAATAAAAAGCATAGTAACACAACAATAAAGGTTTTAAAATAGTCCATAGCGAAACTAGATTAGTTCTAATCAAGTGTCCTTTGTATCATGACCATCAAATACGTCCCACGTCACTCCCACGCAATTGTTTTATCTCGTCCTTGTGGCATTGTCGTGACCAGGGACGAGAAGTATCTTAAATCTTGTTGATGCAAATTAAACAAGGTGTTGATTTGGTCCGTAGAATCTAAATGCCAATTCCCGTAATAAAAAACCAGCCAATTGCGAGTTGGACTCGCTCACGAAGGGTTCCCGTACCTACCTACCGTAAAATATTAAACACTACATTCAAAGTATTTTTTTTTTAAACCTGTGTTTTTGGCCTTTAATTATCATAATATTATATGTTTATTTTTACATTTGTGAATACTTATTTTATGTATTTTATTTTCTCTTCTACTCTTACACACGTTGTCTACATCTCTTTTTATCCACTTTCCTATCGCAGGTATGCTGGAAGAAATTTCTTTAGAAAAAAGCATCACCTTTGTAATTCTTCTGTTCCTTTTTTCTTGTCTGTTTATAAGTGTGTACATAAACTGTTAAATAAATAAATAAAAAATAAGTATTAAGTTTATATCTGTGAAAATTTCAGCTGTCTACCTATTACGGTTCATGAGATACAGTCCGCTGACAGACAGACGGACGGACAGCGGAAGCATAGTAATAGGGTTCCGCTTGACACCCAAGAAACGTTTAAAATCTAGTTGCAGTCTCATCTCAGCGACAGTAAATTTCAAAAACTAGTTGAAACTAGTTGAAAATTTCAAAAACAAACATCAGCTTTATGAGTGTAAATAAAGTTGATTTTAAGCTTATGTTTGTTTAAGTGGAAATAACATCAATTGGAAATAAGGATTTGGACCTTACAGCCGTCCCTTTTTTTCCTCGAAGCCATTCAGGACATATTCGACCCCTGTAACTTCGTTGTGGATAAGATAAGCTAGAAGCCTGATTTTCAGTAACTTTGTAACTTTCAGTAACATAGGTACTTACATGAAATTGACGAGAGATAAATAAAATATGAATACAATTAAACCATCAACATTTTTGTATGAAGTTTTGCAATAGTAGGAAGTATATTAACAGGTACAAAACTCAAAAACTCAAAACTCAAAACTCAAATCATTTATTCCAAATAAACCAATTACAGGTACTTTTGAATTGTCAAGGGGTCGGTCAGTCAGAAAGATGAAGCTAGTTGCCCATTCCAAAGCGTAGTAGGTTCCTATGGAGAAGAACGGGCAAGAAACTCCATGGACACTCTTTTAAATTAGAATATTGTTACAAAACATTGGTTACATCATTCATGTTGAAATTATATATGTGAGAACAATGTAGTAAATCGTGCACGTTAAAAGCGACCATAATAAAAAATATAAAAACAAAAATAATTAAAATAAACCATGGCAGCTAAGAGATGACCAGTCCCCACTGACGGCGCCCGTTCACGAACATGACGCATGGATCAGCATCATTCAGCTCAACCATTTTGAAGGGAACTTAATGATCCAACACACACGCCACCACCAGCGAGACATTTGAGTGAGCATGACATACTCTCAGCCGCCAGGGTACATTCAAGTCAATGAAAGACGTACTCAGTAAATGTTAAAGTAGGTAAACAGTGCTCACATATGTTCAATGCAATTATATAATACTAAGAGATTGAATTTATACAATGTAAATATAGTTTTTCAATCTTCAGCAGCTCCAACAATATTTTCCAATGCTAATCAATAATTAGTTTATGCGCCCTTGTGGAGCTGGACCAGCGTTGAGCCAAGCATTTTTGTCAGCGATGTAATCCCCCAACTTATAATATGCTTGGCAGCATAGTGTGCGTTTTATGCAAGATTTAAATTTCGTTTCATTCAATTGGAGTATGTGGGGAGGTATTTTATTGTAACATTTTACACAGTACCCCATGAAAGATGAGTCTACTTTAGCCAGTCTGAAACCCGGTTGAACTAATTGGTCCCTATTTCTAGTCCCATAATTGTGTCTATCACCTATTTTACTGAAAATACTTAAATTTTTCCTTACGTACATGATGTTCTCGTATATATATTGACAAGGTACCGTCATAATGTTAATATCTTTAAATAGTTCCCTTAGGGAATCGCGTCTGCGGAGGCCATATATTGCTCTGATGGCTCTTTTCTGCAGAATAAAAATCGATTCGATATCTGCAGCCCGTCCCCATAGTAAAATACCGTAAGACATGATACTATGAAAGTAACTGAAATAGACTAGCCTCGCGGTATCTACATCAGTAAATTGACGGATTTTTCTCACAGCATATGCTGCTGAACTTAGCCGTCCTGCAAGAGATGTTAAATGAGGACCCCATTGCAGCCTTGAGTCGAGCGTGATCCCCAAGAAAACAGTTTTATCGACGAATTCTAGTTTCTCCTTATTCAATACTATTTCACAAACACTACTTTTAACATTCGGCAAAGCAAATCTTATGCATTTAGTTTTTTTTCCCATTTAATACTAAATTGTTAGCAGTGAACCAATTTTGGACCTGCAGTAGGGCGTTATTTACGTCGTCAAGATTTGATTCACGTCTATTTATCTTAAAAATTAGAGAAGTATCGTCAGCATTACATCCTTTTTGAGAAGTCAAGGACCATGAAAATGTTGGACAAAGTGTGTCAAATTGACAATATACGGATGGGCGACTGCCGACGTGAGATAACATCACGCCTGTAATTCTCGAATGGTTAGACAGAAGTGTACGTAAGTACACCCATATTTCGCCAGTTATGTTTAAGTCCCATGGAATAGGAGGCGCGCCTATTGCCATCAACTGGGCACAACTCCGGAATGCTACTGAGAAGTTCTAGATAGAAAACTCAACAACACTTGGCCCGACCTGGGAATCGAACCCAGGACCTCATGCTCAGCAGTAGCGCTTGCAACCACTAGATCAACGAGGCAGTTTATATAGATGAATGAAATTTTGATGCATTTTCAGAAGCAGGCGGACAAAAGACCTTGTTAGGTTTTGTGTTTATTTTTAAGACGCAGATATATGCCAGTGACATTGAGTGGTTAGCTTGCGTGTTCTGTACTGAGCTCACGCAACGCGTCGTAAGTCCAGTCAGTAATAGGACTCGCCCATCAAGGAGCGCTGTCCCAAATTAGACACATTATTAAACATAAAACAAAAGGTATTTTAATAAAACACGTATACTAAAAGATCAATAATTTAATTATCTTTAAAATGGTGAAGGTTTCAGAAAAATACGCTTGAAAGATTTCGCGTGATACTTACTAAGTTTTTTATCCGTGTTAGATATAACTTTAAAAATTAATTTCCTTGTAATATAAACGTAATATAAAATATTCCTACATTAAGTTATTAAGAAAATGCTCTCATTTAACATAATATATTTTTGCCAAATCATTAACACTACTCGTTTAGACGTGATCTTCAGTATAAAATCATTCAAAAGTCGGTTTCGTCAGTGGTCGCAGGCTTCTGAGGCCCTGGTGCCTACGCATCGATCGCGTTCGGCGCTCCGATTGGCCCTAAACTGGTGAAGGCCGGCCGGCTGCCAATCGGAGCGCCGAACGCGGTCGAGGCGTAAAGTCGAGATGGTTAAAAGAAACTCACACTAGGCCCTCTGATCGTGGTACAATGTCCAGTAAAGTCGGGTTAAGTGGTATTAAGTTTTTCCTATAGGAATTGCGAATTACCCAATAGAAGCCTAGTCTGGGCTTCTGCTCGGTATATGTTAAAAACTTGCCCCTTATTACGTGGGACTTACATATCTGGCGAAATGTTAATGTAGTATACAGCATTGCCTAGTGCCTACCCCGAAAATCATCGTCATCAACCTAGCCATTATCCAACTATAGGAAGGTCGGCTTCCAGTCTAACCAGATGAAGCTGAATACCAGTATTATACATGAAGCAACTGCCTATATAACTTTTACAACCCAGTTTCTGGGAACACGTAAGACTGCTTGTCAAACTTTCGGGCTTCTGAAAACGCGTAACGTCTCAGAATAGAGTCATCATTTTATGCTATGTTAGATAAAGACTGCTAGTGTTTCTATACTTCAATTCCCGGATTTATAACTGCCCTTATTCTCAGAAGTTACGAGTAATCAGAAGCCCAAGTCAGAAAAACCAATCCAGACTTTCGGGCTTCGGAGTACCCGTAATGACTGATCATACAGCCATAATTTTATGTTCCGTTAGCTGAAGAGTGTTTAAACTAGGGATGCGTCGATACGCCTTTTCGCCGATACGATACTGATACCGATACTCTCATAAAAATATCGGCGATACCGATACCGATACGCTTACTGTGAATTATCAATTTTATTGTGGAAATTTCAAAATGATTCCATATCGCACTTTTGTGTTTTGAAGTTGACATGACTGCTGATTATTTTATTTCACTCAAACAACACGAATGTATGACAAATTCTAAGCGCGACAACGGTCAACCTAGCGAAATATTACTGATACGCTAGTGCGAGGCTAAAGCGGGAGGGAGGAACAGGACACGGGGTTTCCCCGAGCATAGTTCATGCCTCGTATGCAACGAAATAGACGCGAGGCCAAAGCGGGCGGGAGAAACAAGACACTCACAAGCGCGGGGTTTCCCCGAGCATAGTTCATGCCTCGTTTGCAACGAAATAGACGAGACAACACGCTCGTTTACACTACATTTTTAAATTAAAAAGTATCGTTGAATCGGTCATAAAAATATCATCGATACCGATATATCGGCTAACTCGAAGTATCGCCGATATATCGGTATCGGTATCGATATCGGATGCATCCCTAGTTTAAACCAATATCTACTGCATTTTTCGAGGAATTTTACACCGTTGTCATGGTACTGCCAAATATCACAATCGATTTGGTAGTTCGCTCGTAAAATCTTAGCAAGCAGAGGTCGCATCGATTCGCAATTAAAATGGATCTAGATGTTGAAAGGTTCTCGGGGCCAACCACCACCTCTTTAAGCAGTATTATTTTGATGTTACTTCAGTGCGAGAAAGAAGTGGAGCTATATAGGACGTCTGGCTCCATCTCTTTCCCACGCTCAAGTAAGATTAAAATAATACTGCTAAAAGTGGTGGTGGTAGGGCCCCTCATTGAAACTAATAAAAAATGGATTCGTTTTAAATATGGGTTTTTGTGCGGTAGTTAAAGGTGTGTATTTATTTATTCGTAATTAAAAAAATATATGAATACCAAGCTTCTTTCTTTTTCGTGTGGTTAGTGACTGGTGCCAGAGTTTTTATGCCGCCCGGGCCTCTGACTTGGCTTCACATGCGTCGGGAAATATCTCTCAGACATGCCGGTTTCCTCACGATGTTTTCCTTCACCGTTTTTGATACATTACGCACATGAATCCGAAAAGTCAGAGATGCGTGTCTTGGGTTGGAACGCGAGACCTATGACTTGATAGTCCGACTGTCACACCATTACGCTATCACTGCTCAGAAAAATAGGTCGCTTGCAAATTAAAATTAAGCCACACTGACCACACTCAGGTTTTCTTCTAATAGAGCGCTTAACCTGCCAGTCTCAAGACCAAGACTAGAAAACCACCAGCGTGCAGTGGGGTAACTGCGATGCCTACACACATAAAATGACCACTAGTCGCAATGGGTTTCATTTTGACTATTCACCTCGTTATTTACGTTGTTGAGCAGAAGATATGAAACAAATATCCTTAAAAACTCTCGGATTGTTATTGGAAGTCAATTACGCAATTAGGGTTCTTCAATCCAATTGATGATTGCAGTCATTTTGACGACTGGCCTATAACTGTAATACAAAGAGCTGGATTCCAAAACCAGTCGTTTCTGAGTTGAGCTCCACTATTACTGACAAATGCTTGCACTGACTGGAAAGGTCCACTCAAATCTGTGTGGTTCTTTCCTTAAAATACCATTTCAGACAATAATCTACATGGTCCTCATATGGCCTGACCAAGATTATATCTTTAAAAGAGAATGCGACCTCAGAGTTTGTTTCCATCTTTCTTCTCAAAGTATTCAGATAGGAAACGCCGACCACAACTAGCTAATTTTTAATATGACGTGTAAAAGAGGTTCCGATATCCTATTTACAGAATAAACAATTTCATTTCATTTCAGTAAACTCTTTAACGAGGACAAGGTGAACTAGAGGTAATAATATAAATACTGGCCTGTAACTACCCCACCGCAGTACAAATGCCTCTTCTCATAGGTTCAGAAGGAACGAGCATTCTCTTCTTGGAGTGTCGATGGCAATTTATAGAGTCAGTCCTGTATTTGGCTACGAGAGCTTCAGTATCATTCCTAAGGTCCTGCATCGTGCAGGCACGCTGAACGCCGATATCACGATATTATTTTCCCATTGTTTGTGGGACAGCACCACATTTACACTCCAGCTTGGAGTCATCTGTGTATCTATTCTATACCTGGAAGTCTATTTAAAGACTTCCAGGTAAGCTAAGGCAAATCATGTCCAGGTGGGAGATTTGGAAACGAGCAAAGATCACCACGCTTTATGAATGCGCGTTCGCGATTTCAATAGTCCATTATTGATTGCATTCCACAATGTGTACTTAGGTGGTAACTTCAAATATAAAGAGGTCACTATGGACCCAATCGGGGACAGCAAAGTTGTGGGAGAGAGGAAGCTTTCAAACTTAACTTATTAGTTTACATAGGTTAGGTTAGTTTATGATCCATGGGTATTATTTTCTGTTAAATTATAAACTGTCTGTGAATGGTTCTCAAACATGATCTCTCTGACTAATCGTCAGAGGTCCACGCTCGAGTTTTGCCAGAGGGCTATGGAAAGGAGTATTCTGGGTATCAAACTAATAGACCGGGTTAGGAATACGGATCACGTTCCATCACAAAGATAAATGATGTCACTTGGAAAGCTGCCACGCTGAAATGGAACTGGGCTGGACATATCTGCCGCATGTCAGACGACCATACTTACGACCCAATGAGTCCCTCTTAATGGCAAATGACATCGCGGCAGGCCCAGACGAAGTTGAGCGGAATGAGCTGGACTCCTTCAACAAGAACTGGTCCTTAGCAGCTTTAAACTGAGAGAAGTGGAAAGAGAGTAGGCCTTTGCCCGGCAGTCTGACTTCACAAGCTTTTAATTGATTAAAGGTGAAATGGGTAAGGTGTCCGAGTGAAGCAAGAAATGTCTGCGGTGCAGAGAATGTCTGCGGCCGGCGAGCGCTACTTTCAAGTTAGTCTATTTAGTATTAGGGCAAGGTGAGTAACGTCACAAGTTTCCTTACAATGAATTGCTTCAAATTTGCTGAACTAACAGAAAATTAAAGGCTGATTAAAATAACTTCATTGCGAACAGAAATTAATTTCAAGGTCAGCAAATTTCAAACTGCATAGGAAACTTGAGTGCCCTTGACATACTAAATTACTTATTTATGGAGAAAGTATAAGCAAATATTTGGCAAAACAAAGTAATTCAGTAACAACTATAATATCCATAATTTGCATGCCATTACCAAACTGCTGTGGTCGGCTTCCAGTCTAAACAGATGCAGCTGAATACCAGTCTTTTGCATAAAGGAACTGCCTATCTGGCCTCCACAACTACTCCTTGGCAAGACTGATAAACCATTGTCTTTTGTAAGATCAGAAATCATCTGATCAATTCTGGCACAACAAAAATAACTGTACCTAACTCATTGATCATGAACTAGAATCCCCCATTGTGTTTACACACACACACTTACATTTGTTTATATATGGCTATTGTATACAGGAATAACACAACCTATTATTATGAGTTGTTTATCAAAGAGATTTGCATAATCAGACTTTAATGTTACCACTGCAGGGACACAGGCCATTGGTGAGAGGGAGTGGGCTGTAATTCCACCATGCGGGCCCAGCGCGGGTTGGTAGATGTTGCTCCACAGCCACTTGGGCTCACTAGTTAAAAATGAAAAAAATTGGTAGAGTTGCTTCCCCTTTTTTATTTTTTCTGACTACGAACTTTTTGTTTATTTTGTTTTTTTATTTTATTAACTAAGTTTTAATTATTGAATACTCCAATAGATACTATTGATTTTCTTTCTTTTGGTGGTAAAATTCTTGCAAACTATAGTTTTGTATAACTTAGACGCATTTTTATTTTCAATTTTTGTAAATGTGAGTACCATGGAGTCGTTTTACTATGTTATTATGTTGATTTTGACTTGAAAGAGCAGGGTAGTTGAGAGTATGTCATGCTCACTTAAATGTCTCGCTGATGGTGGCGAGTGTGTTGGATCATTCGGTTCCCTACAAAATGGTTGAGCTGGATGGTGCTGATCCACGCGTCATGTTCGTGAACGGGCGCCGTCAGTTGAGACTGGTCATCTCTTATCTGCCAGGGCTTGTTTTTAATCGTTTTTGATTTATATATATATTTTTTTTTTTTTACATTGTTCTCACATATAGAATCAACAAGAGTAATGTACCCAGGATTTTGTAATTTCTATATTTAAAAGAGTGTCCTTGGAGTTTCTTGCCCGTTCTTCTCCATAGAGATCTACGTTTTGGAATGGGCAACTAGCTTCAACTTTCTGACTAACTGACTCTTTGACAATTCAAAAGTGCCTGTAAAGGGTTTAATTGAAATAAATGGTTTGAGTTGAGTTGAGTTGAGTTGAGTTCACATGTCTTCGAATTTTTTAATCTAGGTCATGCCGGTTTCTTCACAATGATTTTTGATGAATTTTGCCCTCACAGGGAATCAAACCCAGCACCTCTGACACAGGTGGTCTAACCACTAGACCACAGAAGCGGTTAAAATGATAAGAAATGTGTTGCCAGTTAACTATTGAATTTTATGATATACTGCCGAAACACAACATCAATGAGTTTTCCAGTGACTGGGGTTACTTGCAGGCTTCATCTTATATATTGACACCTCTTATGTATAAAGATATTGGTCTTAAGAACTAAAGATTGTAACAAAACAAAAAGTAATTCACCTCTTAACCATTGTGTGGGCTGTAAGTACTTCTTTATTGTCTGAAAAAGTGTTGCCAGATGGAATTTATGAAGAAATGCACTGATATAATATTGCAGTGTCTAAATAGGATTAAAAATTAAATAAACTATCATGCCAGTACTTTTTGAAGGGTAGGCTTTATTAATTTACTTTCTTATAACTAGGTTATTAATTTATGAGATATGGTTTTGGGACCTTTGTAAGCTGCTTTTAGGGTTTTTCAAGATAATGCTAGGATGCTGCCTTTTAGTACATGAGAATCTTTTTGAGACATGTTTGAAAGTAATATTTAAAGGACTGTTATTAAATTGACTATAGAATTACAGAAGTTGTTGTAGTTGTTGTTGTAGTTGCTTTATTAAATCTAGCCGATAAATTCAAACCAATCCAGTTTTTTTTATTTTTTTATCCAGGACCTAGTTTCTGCCTATTAGTAAGTTCATTATGAAACTGGCCATTTCAGTCATAAATTATGATAATGATACTGTACAAATAATGGCTTGAGTACCAGGAGAGCATACTTTTCAAAGGGACAGAAAGTTCATTAGTGTTGACCTTCTAAAAGGTCAAGTTTACAGCAGAGTAAGCAGAATGTACTTAGATAGATAGATAGAATACTCTTAATTGTACACCATAAAAATTACAGACAAAAATTTAGAAATTTTACATAGGGTGACACAATGGGCGGTCTTATTGCTTAAAGTGATCTTTTACAGACAACCTTTACTTATTTATGAAGAGTCATTGCATAACTTAGTAGTAGTCTATAATGTCCCCACTCTTGGGACACAGGCCTCATCTCTGTGCGAGGGAGTGGGCCGTAATCCACCATGAGGCTGCAGTGCGGGATGGATGAGTCTTGCTTGTTATTAAAAGTTATTACCTATTGGGTCACAGCTGTCATTCAAAGATCTTTGACAGTAATTATGGGTAGTAAGAAGCCAGAAAGTCTAACAACTAGTCTTGCCAAGGGTCTTCAGCTGCATCCATTTAGTAGACTGCAAGCTAACCACAACATAGTTGGAAAATGGCTAGACAGACGTCAAACCAAATTCCAATATTTTTCTGTTTTATGTCTACAACTGTGTGATTATCATAATCAGCTTAGCTATGAAATATTGGGGACCTAAAAAAAAAAAGAAAGAAAATACGTTTATTTGCGGTAAAATATGACGCAAACAAGGAAAAAAAACAAATAAAACACGAAAATAACAAATTGGAGGAAAATATGCGTCACATCCACGCAAAACGGCCATCGCTCAGCATAATGCTGGGACCCTATGCGAGACAAAGCCCCAGCGCTGGTTTTCAGCGACAACCAGAACCGACCTGGCAGAACTTGAAATTTTAAGATGAAGAAACTTCTTCAACTCTGGCCATATTATAGCATATAATTGTAAAGAAAATATCCAGATATTTTGAATCAGTCTGTACCTATATGGTTCTGAACAGGTAGTTTCCTAGATGTTGCAATAAAAAACTAATGAATAATAAGGTTGCAGACATCTTACTGCAGTCACCTTTTGACCTTAGGGTCTGCAAAGCAGTGATTTGCAGCAAACCAGACTGTAATAAACCAGTGTCATTGTTAATAATCTTCTAAGAGTAAGCTACTGGTTTTGAACAACCAAAAAAGTTACAAAAACTGTGCCAACATTGTTTCCGTATCCAACAGATACAGGCTTAATCATTTTCATTTGTAATCAACAAAAACTGTTTTTTGCATGCAGTCATTTGAGTGTTGAGTTTGATATTTATTTATTTTCAGTTCTAATCAAACAGGACAAGGCAAGTGGATTATACAGCCAATAAACTCGTATTGGAATCTTATCACGTAATTTATTGTTATTTCTAAAGGGTGGAGAGACACACCTGTAATATACGACACTCCTTCACCGCAAATTAATTAATTCGACGCCAAAACCATCTACAATATTTATTACTTTTTGCACTCGCGACATTTTCCAATATTAAAAATATCACGCAACTTTCGCTCTTACGGGAGTATCGTCCGATTAGATGAACACTCATTATCGATTAAATACAGCACTATTTAAGACCAAGACTATAGGTCTGTCTATCGCGAATGACGCGCAAACTCCCATAGAATACATTCGTAACGTGATTCATTTGAGTTTTACTTAGAAAACTGTGAAAGAATCCCGAAAAAAATAACTAAAATTAATAAGACATTACGTTAGAAAGGAACAGAAATGGTTACCCGGCCGATTTGAAAGGACTGCGACGCGATGCAGACGTCGCATTGTTACGTCACTCTCACACGCTGCCGGGTTATACACAAGTGAGACAGGGACAGGTCCCAGCAATCCCACCCACATATAATCGATTTTTATTCAAGCAAGACATTTTTTTCTCAATTAAATACACATATTTACAAATAAAACACATTACTCTCTTTTAAAATGACCGCCTACGCACACGTGAGTGTCGCAAAAAAACACAAATACTCACCGTGAAAATTTTCACGACTGGTCCCGTCTCACAAGGAACAAATTTAGATACGGTTGCAATTCACACAATAAACACTTTAATATTGTAGCGATACGTTAAATATAATTAATATAGTTTTGCGAAGGCACGAGCGACGTCCTTCAGCGTTTGCCGCGACATATTTTTTGTTTTCCAGTAATTTTCAACTGGGGACTAGCATCGATCGCGTAGCCATGACAGATACATTTTCAACTGAATGAAGTTGGTCACGGTCGCTCAGCTGACGGACAAGTTTTTTTTTCTGGCTGACGCAGTGAAGTGAGCGGGTATCGCTGTAAGGAGGTTAGTGACCTATGCGGTGTAAAATTAGGGTTCCGTACTCTCGGTACCGCAATGTATGGTTTGCAGGTGACATTTATGCGGAATTATGTAAGACATATTTCGTTTATGTTTTACGTATAATTGGATTTGATTTTCATTTGACCGTCTCGTCTACGTTTCGTCTACCTATAACAAACGGTAAATAAACAATTAATAATACCCATATTTTTAGCCGCTGTTTCAGGGTTTGTTGTTAGCTAGCATTATGAAATGAAGATCCGAGGCCTTCTTTCAGCAGTGGACAACTGTTATTGGCAGAGGATTAATAATGATTATGATGTGACGCGATGTGATGTGATGTGATGTAATTTTTTTTTTTTATAACTTTTTTTTGTGTGTTTTTGACTTTTTGTTTAATTGAGATCTGTGCTTGTCCCAATAAATAAATACTTTTTCTTTCTTTCTTTCTTTAAAATGATGTATCTACTAGCCAATGATGTGCCAGCTAAATTATGTGCCGCAAGCTGACGGCAACTTTATCGGATCATACTATAATACCACTTGCGGCTTTTTATTTAAAATGATGTAGGTACACACGGCTACTGTACAGATCAAGCTATACATTTCCAGTTTATGCTGATCTCGTATTGTATAGGATTTCCGTGCAAAGCGAAGTCAGCTTATACTGGAAATGTATAGCTTGATGTGGAGCCGTGTGTACTAGTGTGCCGCAAGGCCCTGGCCCGCAAGCTGACGCGTGACATGACCGTCTATCCGATAATGATAAAATGCAGCATTTTATACACGGCCAACAAAAAAAAAAAATGGGTTTGAAATGCGGGTTTTGAGTTTGAATCCCAATGTTCCCACTGCTGGGACTGCGACCTCCTCCCTGTGAGAGGGAGTGGGCCGTAATCCACCACGCGGGCACAGTGCGGGTTGGTAGATGTCACATGTCTTCGTTTTTTGAAGTGAATACTTCTTTAGCGGCGTTGTGCACATTTTTTGTGATGGGTAAAAAATGTTAAACTCGCGTCAGGTCACGTGACCTGATCGAAAATTCGTAAGACGGAGGGAGAGTAAACCGGTGCAAAATTATTCCCTAACCATTCCAAAATATCAAAAATGCACAACGCTAATATTCAAGTTTTCACTTCTGCCGGCACTCCCGGAGTGCAACCCGATTTTTTTTTAGTTCTAAGACATACTGGTTTCCTCACGATGTTTTCCTTTACAATTTTGAGAGCAGTGGCGATGAAATAATTTCCAAAAAGAAAAGTGCCTGCCCAGGTTCGAACCTACGACTGCTCGCGACACGAATTTATTTGTGATAGTTTTGAAGTCGATGCCAAATATAATCAAAGCAACTAAATCAAAGAAATCTGCCGGCACTCTTCACATAATCACATTCTTTCAAGTTTCAGCCTTGATCCTAACATCGCTTTTCATAGTTGACCAGCTATCTACTGCGCATGTCCAGGGACAGGGACTAATAAAGGCAACTAGGAGTAGATGCCTTGACCCACTTTATCTGAAGAGCCAATGGCCGCCTGAGTTAGTGCTACCTTTCTGCGGCCCTTTGGACTGACGTGACGGTCGAGTTTGTAAGAAATTCATCGTGAAAACTTAGGCAAAGTGAGGTCTCATTCCACCATAAGCATAATCAGCCAATAATATTCCCACTACAGGACCCAGACCTCTCCTAGAGAGGGAGTGGGCTGTAATCCACCACGCGGGCCCAGTGCGGGTTGGTAGATGTCACATGTCTTCGAATTTTTGGTTCTAGCAAATGACGGTTTCCTCACGATATTTTCCTTCGCCGTTTTGAGAGCTGTGGTGATGAAATTATTTACTTACACAAAATAATGCGCCTGTCTGGGTTCGAACCCACGGCCTATACAACTCGTAAGTCAGGGCCATTACCACAGTGCCGACCATAGATGTATTATTTAAATATCTATGGTGCCACCACTGCTTTTGCCTGATGCTAGGGATTGACACTGGTCCCGATTCTCTTGTACACCGAATTAAACTATCAATAAAATACCTTACTTTGGCTATGAGAATCATATACCTAGCTATTCTGCTATAAAAAGTCTCTAAATTTAAAAATTATTTTGACACTACTAAAATCGAATTTGACAATTGCGACTCCACGTGGTACATACTTGTTTGCCCTACCCCGTGAATTTTTTTAGAGCCGGATGCACGCAGGGTGCAGCCTCGACGTGATATAGATGTAATTTTTCACTTTTTGTATAGAAAATATATAAAAATATTACCTACGTGTTGAGTATCAGGGGTGTAGGAGTTAACACACAGCTCTACCCTACAGCACTGCATAAACTAATAAAAGATGTAAAGGTATAGTTTGTCCACAAAATACAACAAAACATGCTTTTGTATCCAAATTTTACCTGTACCTCGGTCCTCTTCTCTATAATAGACTAAACTCGAAAGCAAACATATATTCCTTGAACTACACAAATTGGAAGAGAATCCTCAAGGATTCTCTCCAAAGTATGTCTTACGAAGATACAGAGAATTTACTAACTGTGCTGCAGTGAATTTCACCTACGTTAAGTATTTATCAAATTTAGAAACGTAAGAGTTATACTACTCAACCTATAATTAGTGATCTATTGTCAACCTTTTGATTATTTATTTATTTTATAAGTCAATTTAAGCTCTTCTCGCCTGAAACACAGGATTACCTAGTTCAGGCACGTAAGTCTTAGGAATATAATTTACATTTAAGAAAACTATACAAATTTTTATGCTTTGTAATTTTTTTGAATAAATATTATTATTATTATTATTATATACAGGGGGTCGAAGTTTTCATTATTTTTGCGATAGGACACACCATTTTCGAGATTTATGCAAAAGAAAATAAAAAAATCCAGTACAGTACTGTTTTTGCCCCTGTAGTCGAGGTGTTCGTGTGAATTTTAGTTCATGACAACTAATAGTATTCCACACCATTTTTAATCGCGATTAAAAATGGGCAGATTTAGTTAGACAATTAAAATTTTAGGTGAAAAACGTCAAATTCAGAATAGCAAAATTGTCATTTTCACCAAATTAAAATCTCAGTACCATCTTTAGTGCTGTCAAACTAAATTATGTTGTACCATTTTAGTCTATTTCAGAATGTGAAATCATCGTTTGACAGGTTTAGTCTAGTTTAGAGGCATTTGTGACAAGTGAATCGGCACCACTAAGTATTGAAACCTCACTTCACCTTTCGACGGAGATTTTCACAAAAGAGATCTGCTCCGATTTATTAAATATTATATTACTTCTTTTCCTCTAGGTATGGATCTGCTGTTTTCGGAAGGCCGCTGAGGTCGGTCAAATGCAATAAGATGTCAGTAAAATAGGACCAAGCGTAGTACACAGAACGGTAAAAAAGAATAGAAATTAACTACTCTAACACGTTGGTTCGAAAAATTGAAACTATTTATAATCCGCCAATAGATGGCAGGATTTGTTTTGCCCGTTTCCCATAGAACCCGAACAGCCAAATCGTGGAAGTCTTCGTTGTTCCACAACGACAACAACGTCCCTCGCAAAGTACTCTGTGGTCCCTCGGCTTCAAGCAAAGCCCAGGGAGACTTCAAGACTGAAGACCTGTTTTAAAAATGTAGCGCTCAACTAGACAGTTTAGTGCTACATTTTCAAGACAGATGGCGCTAGTTTACACTATTTTTTTTAATCCTATAACTTTAACCTGTTTTTAAATAGCAGTAACCATTTGGAATAGTCCATCATTTATTTAGTTCCTGCATAATTGAATGTAAAACGTGTAAAGATGGCAGCACCTTCGTTGGGGTTTCACATTTAATTGTGAGCATTACTTTTTCGTTTTGTTCATGGTATGCAGGACTTTTACCGCGATCTATTCTTGTAGGTACGCACAGTTTTGAATTATGATTCTTCTAATGAAAATTATTAATAGTGTTAGTGATAAAATGAAGTGAATCCGTGAATCTTACCATGGTATTATCGAAGGAGCCCAGTCAAGTTGGACCCTCCTTGGAGCAACCAGCGACATCTTCTGTCCTTTTCTATCTGCCACACTCAATATTAATCTATCTCTTTCACACAAACACTTAACTTTATTATTTATTTTCGAAAGGCCATTTATTTTCGTTTATGTACATAATAATGTTTATAACTATGTGTAAATGCCTGTTTATTTAAAGAAAGTTTCTATTAAAAAGTATTTCTTTTGATTTTTTGGCGGGAATTAATATGCTTGGTCGATTTGTCATACCTGTAACAAAAATAAAATCGATAAATATACGAACATAATACCTACATGATAAAAAACGCTATGAGAGGCCTACATTACCAGCCTTTCTATAACTTAGGAGTCGTATTTTTTTGGTGCAAAGTACCTATCTTAACCCTTTACCGCATATCGTCACAAATTTGGAACATTCAGCTTTTGGTATAATATATTTATTCCTGTGACATCTATGATCTTTTCTTGGAACTAATTCGTATGTAGGGAGTGTAACTCACCTAATATGCGCCAGTGGCGCCTCTACAGAGGTGCCTAGGAACTAAAATCGACTATTTCGTCAGTTGGTTTCCAAAATTTGACAGATTGTCAATTCGCTGGTTTTCAATACGATTTTTTATTGGTTTTTTGTTAATATCTGAAGAAAATTAGTGATTCACCTGATACAACAATGGACCCACAGGCTTTTTACGGCAAAAGAAGTAAGTTCAAACCATAATATGTAGTGAATATTATCATTTTTTAAATGTTCCGAATTTGGAACACCATGCAGTTGTTATGTTTTTTGAAGTACCAAATATGGAACTTTATGCACTCCAGTCAATAGTTCCAAATCCGGAACATTATGCAGTGTTAGACCACAATACTTTATCACTAAATATGGAACAATATGCGCTCCAATCAATCATTTACAATTTCCGAATCGGGAACATTATGCAGCGTAAGATCTTTTATACTTTCAGGGTATTATTAAACCCTGCAGCTAATGTAATTTTTAAGTAGGATAATTAAAAGTAGCGCATAACAAGTTTATAATAATTGTATTTTATGGGCTGTATGATCTCCCAGCCCTGAGTATATATAATATAAAATTATGTGTATAGGTACGTAATTATTTTTAGTAAATTTGCTTAATTATTTTATTGTAGAAAAAATGGAGATGCGTCCTCGACAAACAATCGTCGTAATTCCAGAGAGCAGTGAGGATGAAAATGTATCAGATGAAGACGATTACAATACTCAAGATCCTTTACACATAAATGAAGAAAAAGAAACGTCTTCCTCAGACGGAGAAGATGAAGGAGAAGAAGATGGAGAAGGAGAAGAGGAACTGACTGAGTTTCTTGAGTGTACTGAAGAGCATGTGGAGATGTTTGAAAATTTTACAGACAATCAACCTTCTACTTCTCAGGCAGCTTCTTCACGTAAGAAAAAAAAGAAAGATAAGTTGGTGTGGTCGAATGACAATATTCAGTATGATGAATCCAATATTGCTTTTTTGGGATCTGAAACTCTTCCGGATGAAATTATGCAGCTAAATACTCCAATGGAGTTTTTCAAATTTCTTTTTCCGTCATCTGCTGTAAATTTAATTGAGGAAGAAAGCAACGTATACGCAGCACAAATTTCACCTGAAAACTTGCATTCAGTGAAACATGAAGACATCTATAAATTTATAGGTATTATTATATACATGTCGGTAGTACACCTGCCAACTACTCGGCATTACTGGAAGGAAGGCACGTATATTGAAAAAGTTGCAAATGTAATGACGTGCAACAAATTCGAAGAGATTAAAAGATTTTTGCATTTTTTCGACAAAACAAACGAACTAAAACCAAATGACCCACAGTTTGACAGGCTTCAGAAAATACGCCCACTTATGAAAATCCTTCGCGAAAGGCTACTAAAAGTTCCGAAAGAGGAATTTTTGTCAATCGACGAACAGATGATCCCTACCAAGGCCCGAACTTCGGGGATCAGACAGTACAATGCGAAGAAACCCCATAAATGGGGTTATCTAAATTATGTATTAAGCGGAGTCAGTGGATTCAGCTATGATTTTGAATTATTCGGTGGAAAATACCCTGATCAGCCAGAAAACTGCCCCGATCTTGGAGTGCCAGGAAATGTGGTACAAAGACTAATGGAGACTGTCTCAGACAATTTGAATTATAAGATTTTTGTAGATAACTGGTACACTAGTTTGCAGCTAATGGCAAACTTGCACAAAAGAGGTTTTCTGCCATTAGGCACAATACAACTAAGAAGAGCTCCAAATATAAATATATCTAAAAAAACTTTAGGAAAGAAAGAACGAGGTTATTGCTCCGAAAAAAGTGTTACTGTTGATGACGTTCAGCTATCAGTTACCAATTGGGTCGACAATAAAGCAGTCAGTTTGTGTTCATCCTACGTAGGCAAGGAACCAATGGGAGTTGTGAAAAGATATTCCAAAAAACAAAAGTGTAGAGTTGATATTCCTTGCCCAAAAGCAGTAACTATTTATAACAAATACATGGGTGGTGTTGATTTACTAGATGCCATGTTAGGCTTCTATAGGATCAAAATCCGCAGTAAAAAATGGTACCACCGGCTGTTCTTCCATTTCATTGATCTCTGTTGCGTGAATAGCTGGTTACTATGGCGAAGAGTCATGAAACAGAAAGGTGAAGATATTTACATTCCATTGCTTGACTTCAAGTTAGCCATAGCAGACGTATTGATGCACAAAGATTCAAAAGTATATACTCCGACTACACGCAAACGAGGACGACCACTGAATCAAGATGTTGAGGCAATTAAAAAGGGGCGATCAAGGCGACGCATAGAACTACCTCCAATGGAAGTAGCTGGAGATGGGTTCAACCACTGGCCTGATTGGAAAACCGATCGCCAACGGTGTAAACTGGAAGGATGCAAACAGAAATCCCAAGTGATGTGCGAAAAGTGTGGTTGTTATCTTTGTTTCAACAAAGATCGCAACTGTTTTAAAAACTTTCACACATAATTTCTTTAATTAAATAGCATAGTTTCACGTTGTTTCTTTTAATTCCTGTTTTTCAATGTTATACATAATTCGATCACACCGCATGTTGTACCAAATTTGGAACGTCTGAGTTTTAGAACTAGAACGCATGGCGTTCCATATTTGGAACAATTACTTTTACCTATGTATCTTTTTTATATGGTCTTCTATATTTTTTTTTATATTTTTTTGGGGACCTATAAATGCCCTATACCGACATATATTTTTTCCAAAGGATTTAAAAAATCCATGCGGTAAAGGGTAAAATAACAGAATATTTTACCTATAAAGAAAGAAAAATATTTTTATTGTGTTGCCGCTTTTCAGAGAAATGCGTGTTAAACGAAATAATAAATACACGTGATATATCACTACAGACACCTTGTGATATTTCGTGATTTTTTTCCGAACCCCCCCCTTTCGAGCCTTCCGTGATGGACGACCCCTTAGGTGAAGTGAGCTGTCAGTTCAATATTGAAAATATTGACAGCTCACTCAAGCACACTTTACCTAAGTTCACGGTGATATTATTACATAGGTACAGTTCTCGCAAAACTTTATGAGCCCTCTGAACGTAGGCCCGAGTACTAAACCGCGCAGGGCACAGATGAGTGCAAAATCATTTATTGTAGGTGTGAAACATTTTTTACTTACTGCGCAGCCACTCGCGTGCAACTTCCGAGAGCTCAAAAAGTTTTGCGCGTACTGTAATCGGATTGTCTTAATAAATTATTTGGCGTACCGAAGTTTAAAGAATCCCTCTGAAATAATATTACCTATTATTTAAAAAAAAAGTTACTTTCCTCTACAAAATATGTGCCGTAAATATTATTTAGTCTGCCGGCTGTTGAAAAACTAAATAATCTTACAACCATGTCTATGTCATCATATATTCTGCGACGCAAATTGTACAAGCAATATTTTTAGATAATCGGGTTTGTCTGCATACAAAAAATGCACTTTTATATTTATTGTTGACTGCCTCGTTCAGTAGCGGAACCGGGCTTAAGGGACGCGTGCGACGTGCTTCACAAGTACGGGATTTTCGCGTCTCGGGACGCTATACGACTTTGCAACCGAATTCGGTCGTATACCTTGTCGTTTGAAGATGTGCAAGTGAAATTCAACCTCAGGATGGTAAAGTAATTGCGGGGGCGACTTTACTATAAATTGAACCTCTAGCTAACCCTTCGGGCAATCGTGGTTATCAACAGACTCACACACCGATCGAACGGCACGATTTTATTTACGCGAACCACACATGTTTTCTACATGTTTTTATACACATGTTTTTATAGACATTCTTTTATGGATTAAACACACAAACAGGAGTCAACCCGACAAGATATTTAGGACAATATAAATACTTGGGACGAGGTATTCTTGCATTAGTTTCCAGCAAGTGACGCCTACGTGAAACGCAAATAGAATTTGACTACAAATGTTTCTGAAATTCTGAACGGTCTCTGTTGTGTCAAAATTTCAAAATGGCGGTCATAGTTAGTGAAAATGTATTTTCGCGCGCTTTTCACCATCTATAATACTATACTCTTTGCTTTTCACGTTTCATGTTAAGCAAGGGGCAAGATTAGAATTTATATGCTAGAATTAAGTTATTGGTGCCGATTCTCTTGTCACAACTACTCACACTTGTTGGTCTATTTTAGTTACTTCCACAGTATTATGTCGTATGGCATTTTACTATGGGGTCGGGCTGCTGACATTGAATCCATTTTTATTTTACAAAAGAGAGCTGTCAGAGCCATTTATTATCTACGTCGCCGCGTCGTCGCGAATCTCTCAGGGAACTATTTAAAAAGATTAATATTATGACGGTACCTTGCCAATTCATTTATGAAAATATTATATGTATGTGAGAAAAAATCTACATCTTTTTAATAAAATAAGTGATAGACATAATTTTAATACTAGAAATAAAGATAAAATAGATCAACCATTTTTCAGACTATCTAAAGTAAATACATCTTTTATGGGGTACTGTGTTAAATGTTACAACATACCTAATACCTTGTGCTATATTAGAATTAAATGAAAGAAAATTTAAAACTCATATAAACAAGCATATTACAAATTAGAGGATTATATCCAAGATAAAAATGCTTGGAAACATGCTGATCCTGCTCCATAGGACAATTTAGAATCTTGACAAAATCAAACTGGTTGCCAATTTAATTGTATCATATTATTTTTTTAAACATTAATTTTATATTCTGTGATTACTTGAACTCACACACTGACTTATTATTAGTAGTACTTGTTAAAATGTTAAGAATATCGTATAATTTTACAATGTTTGTAAATATGTGAGCACCATGCATCTATCACATAATTAATTTATGTCATTCCTTCATTTTTCATTCTTTTTACCTATCGTGGTATAGTAATCTTATTCGAGGTGCATCGTCTTCACTTAAAATTATATAATAATTAATGTATACAGGATATTGTGAAAATATTTTAAAAGAGTAACGGTGGAGTTTCTTGCCCATTCTTCTCCATACGAAAACGACCTTTTGGAATGGGCGACTAGAATCATTTTTTTTGTAAATGTTCATAAGTGCCTTTTTTGTGCCTAATTGAAATAAATTATTTGACTTTGACTTTGACACAAATGCCTCTAAACTAGACCAAAATTTAGTTTATGCCTGTCAAACGATGATTTCCCATTCTGAAATAGACTAAAGTGACACAACATAACTATATTTTAGTTTGACAGCACTAGTCTAGTCGCGATTATCAAATTCGATTTTAGTTGTGTCAAAATAATTTTGAAATTTAGAGATTTTTTATTGCTGAATAGCTTTAAGATTCTAGTAGCCATAGTAAGGAATTTTAATGATAGTTAAGTTAGTTTAGTTCGGTGTACAAGATAATAGGCACCATTGTGTCATTATTTGTAACATTATTATTAATGTATAACAAAGAACTATATTTTGTTAAACGCCTGTTACTATGTAAATAGTACACAGTATAATGCCAAATATTGCAGTGACAAATTGTCAGGCGTTGTAAACAAAAATAAAAGTTTTTGGTAGTCAAAATGTGTCAGCTGATTCATTTATTTTTTCCGAGTAAACCCAGTAAGAAATATGTTTTTGAGAATCATTATTCTCAAAATAACTTTCAAGAAGGCGAAAAGTTTCATTATGGGATTTTTTGGCTTGGACTCAGTGCGGGTTGGTATTAAATGTCACAGGTATTCGAATTTTTGATTTTAGGACATTAAGGTTTTCTCACATCTATTCTTCAGTGTTTTGAGAGCATTGGTGATAATGTAAATTGCACAAGGAATACCTAATTTCCACTTAAATATCAACTTTATCGGGGTTTAAATTAAGTTGATCTACGAATGACTACTAGTACCTACCTACTCGTACTAATTATTTTTTGAATTTGTAGCGAAATTTAATTAAAAAAATCAAATCATTTAAATGTGTGAATTAAAGTAATTTTTCAAAGTCAAAGTCAAATAATTTATTTCAATTAGGCACAAAAAGGCACTTTTGAACGTCAAACTTTACAAAAAATAATAAAACTGATTCTAGTCGCCCATTCCAAAAGGTAGTTTTCGTATGGAGAAGAATGGGCAAGAAACTCCACCGTTACTCTTTTTAAAAAAAATCATTATATCTTGTATACACTTATTATATAATTATATGTGAAGACAATGCACCTAGAATAAGATTACTATACCACGATAGGTAAAAAGAATGAAAAATGAAGGAATGACATAATTATGTGATAGATGCATGGTGCTCACATACTTACAAACATTGTAAAAACTTTTTCACAAAAAATAAAACCGACTTCCAAAAAAAACACCACAAAGTGAAAAACAACTTTGATTTTGGAAGTCGGTGTCTGGGTTTTTATTTTCATTTTTTTGCCACCGACTTCCAAAATCAAAGCCATTCCCCACCCCGCAGCGCTCCCTTTGGAAGCCGGTTTTACCTTTCGTGAAAAAGTTTTTATTTTTCACTTTTTAGTTGTGGTACCTACACAAAACCCCCACAAAAATTTGAATACCCATTACCTGCTATGTAAATTACAGTGACAGGAACTATTAGAATATCATCCACATATACTAGATGGGAAAAATACGTATTATTGAAGCTAACTCAAAAACCCCTCATCAGATCTTGACCAAATTTATATGGGACCACTTCTGAAGTACCACACCCAAACAAAAAAAGAATCATCAAAATCAATGCATAATTGGCGGAGTAATCGTGTAACAAACATACAAAAAAAAAATACAACCGAATTGAGAACCTCCTCCTTTTTGAAGTCGGTGGAAAATTATACTATATTTCTAACATTATAATAAGTAATACTAATAATAATAAGTCAGTGTGTGAGTTCAAATAATCACAAAAATAAAATAAAATAAATGTTTAAAAAAATAAAAAATAATAATTATACAATTAAATTAGCAACCAGTTCGATTTTGTCTAGATTCTGAATTGTCCTATGGAGCAGGACCAGCATGTTTCCAAGCATTTTTATCTTGGATATAATCCTCTAATTTGTAATATGCTTGTTTACAAAGTGTACTTTTTATATGATTTTTAAATTTTCTTTCATTTAATTCTAATATATCACAAGGTATTCTGTTGTAACATTTAACACAGTACCCCATAAAAGATGTATTTACTTTAGATAGTCTGAAAAATGGTTGATCTATTTTATCTTTATTTCTAGTATTAAAATTATGTCTATCACTTATTTTATTAAAAAGATGTAGATTTTTTCTCACATACATAATATTTGAATAAATGAATTGGCAAGGTACCGTCATAATATTAATCTTTTTAAATAGTTCCCTGAGAGATTCGCGACGACGTAGATTATAAATGGCTCTGACAGCTCTTTTTTGTAAAACAAAGATGGATTCAATGTCAGCAGCCCGACCCCACAGTAAAATGCCATACGACATAATACTGTGGAAGTAGCTAAAATAGACCAAACGCGCGGTTTCTACATCTGTTAACTGTCTTATCTTTCTAACAGCATAAGCGGCCGAGCTTAGCCGCCCCGCGAGAGATGTTATATGGGGTCCCCATTGTAATTTCTCGTCTAGCGTGATTCCAAGATTTCCAAGTACACCTATTTGTTTACATGTTCGGAAACTAAATTGCGAATGCAGGTTATGCGTCTTACTTTAATTATTACAGTGCATAATAGTAAATTGAGTCAGGCGTGACTGCGGAAATCCATTATAAAATACAATACACTGCGTTCGGCGCTTAACGCGGCAACACGTCGTGTCCGGGTTCGCAACAAGTCAATCGTCATCCTGAGGATGTCTCGTTGAGACGTGAAACACGTGTCGATTTCTTACAGTGTTCTCTATGACTCTTTGAGAACAGTT
The DNA here is from genome assembly GCA_963853775.1 of Xanthia togata. Classification (NCBI taxonomy): domain Eukaryota; kingdom Metazoa; phylum Arthropoda; class Insecta; order Lepidoptera; family Noctuidae; genus Xanthia; species Xanthia togata. The sequence continues at coordinate 1,592,117 of OY970817.1, read as the reverse complement.
AAGCGGATTAGGTTACTAAATATACGTCGACGTTTTGCAGTGCATGTATAGTGCATGCTTGACATCTAATTACGTAATACACGATCAATGGGAATTTGGATCGTTTTGAAACAAATTGTTAATCATGAAACAAATGTGACGTACGTAATCGTTTACGAAAAGGTGTTGCGTAATTAGATAGCTGCTATCTAATTACACAACACATTTTCGTAAACGATTCGTTCCAAATTCAAATTCCGATTGATCGTGTATTACGTCATTAGACTAGTTACAGCTACCTAATTACGCAACACATTTTCGTAAACGATTACGACAAATTTGTTACATTTTGACAGTTCAACAACATTCATTGCGTTATTTACGTTGTTGAGCAGATTTTTTTACGAACATATGAAGCAATGGATTAGCAATTTGTTTCAAAACGATTCATCGTGTATTATGTAATTAGGGTACTGGTCTGTAATTAGGTATTGTACGTAAAATAAAAGTTTTTATAGATATAAACATGCAGAAGTCAGTGGGTAGGAATTTATCAACGAACAGTGATGCTCAAACTTGCTTTTACTCGGTAACAATTAACTTGTTATAGTTATGAATAGAAAAAAATAAAAACTTTTTACAAAAAGTAAACATACCTATGACTCCAAAAAAACACTACAAAGTGAAAAATAAGTATTTCACTTTGTATTGTTTTTTTTAGTCGTTTTTTTTTTTTTGTAAGTATAGTTTTAAATTTTCTCTTTTTAGTTTGGTAACTATCCCACACAAAATTGAATACCAGTACCCCGATCTGCTATGTAATAACTATAACATCGTCCACATAGAATAAGTGTAAAAAATACGTATTATTGAAGCTAACTCATAAACTACCCAAGCAAAGTTACTAAAACGCAGAATGTAGAACCACCGCGCAAGCTTCCTCTACCTACCAAACGAAAAAATAATTTTAAAAAATAAAACTGTCCAATCAAAGAAACTGAACAGTAGTGATAGCCTAGTGGTGTGGTGTGACCGTCGGACTGCCAAGTCATAGGTCTCGAGTTCGAACCCAAGGCAAGTACTTAGACTTTTCGAAATTTAGAGGGATTCAATTGCAGCAAATTACGTTTGCAATATTCTTCAAACCTATTTAGATCAGCTTGCAACTACATAGTTAGTATCAGAGATATCACTTATAATCTTATGATGCGTTTTCATAAATACATGCCGCCATCCCTTTACGCACACACAGCCATACCATCTTACTCTCACACACACACACACACTCACACAAACACACACACACGCAACACCACACCACATACACGACACCTTCACGTCACCACATACGCACATAAATACACATTTTATTTTTCTTTTTGATTTTATTTTATTAGTACTTGTCTTTTTTTTGTTATTACTTTCTTTTTTTCTACAATAGTCCTACATGTATTACGAGCTACAATTTTTGTGATTATTCTAATCTCGGCGAGGGGGGCCAGGATTCCATAGCACAGGGTATCCTAGTTTGGATTCCTGACTCCCACAAGTCCTAGTACCTACAATATTTGTAACACCTCTTTAATGTATTTGTACTTTGTGGGAGAAAAATATTATTATGAACCTTCATGTCATCAGCGTACAGCAACACGTAAGAGTGCTTGAAGTAATTTACAACATCAGCAATAAACATAGAAAAAGAAAAAGAAAGAAAATACGTTTATTTGCGGTACTTAAGACGCAAGCAAAGGAACAAACACTAAAAAAACATAGTGAAAAGCAACGTCCCCAAAACTGGACCCTGTGGTACACCTGAGGGTACTGAGGTCCAACCCGAAGTGTAACCTTGGAGAACCACAGCCTGAATCCGATTCTCAATGTAAGACGAAAACCATCTATAAAGGTCGCCATGTATACAAGCTTTGAGCAACTTCTCCAGCAACAGACGATGGTCAATACGGTCGAAGCACTTACTGTAGTCAGTATAAATTTAGTAATTTTGACATGATTAGTGGTGATTTTGACATTATTGTTTATGATTTTGATATTTGTATCATTAATTATTTTGAAATTATAAACTCTGACACCAGTAGGTACATTCAGTACCCCAATTGCGTAATACACGATCAATCAGAATCAGAGTCAGATAATCAGAGAGATTAATATGTTCGAAAAAAAAACTGCTCAACAACGTAAATAACGCAATGAATGTCGTTGAACTGTCAAAATTAAACAGAATAGTCGTAATCGTTTACGACAATGTGTTACGTAATTAGGTAGCTGGTTAGTCACTAACCACACGAAAAAGAAAGAAGTAGAAAACTGGCAGAAAACACACGAAAGTGTACTCCGTCTCATCTCAACGCAACTGGCGGATGACGAGTGAGGGATACTAACAGGTGATCCGCGGGCTCTCGTCATCTGCCTAGTCGGGGTCTTCTCCCCTTATCCCAATTATATTGAGGTCGACTGAGTCTAAGTGCACGCAGCTGAATACCAGTATTTAACATGGAGCGACTGCCTATCTGACCTCTGCAACCCAGTTCTATACCCTTGGTAAGACTGGTTGCCAGAATTTTGATCTTTGGACTTCCCGTAACGACTGTCAAAGGTCTAAGGTCTATTCAAATCCTTGTTTCCAAATTTCCACTCAAACAAACATCAACTTTATGATAGTATAAATAAAGTTGAATTTAAACTGAACTAGTACTGTTGAAAAATTCATTAATAAAAATATGAAGTTGTAGCGCAAACTGAACCTTATACGTCGGCTTTACAGTTATTTTTCCTAAAACTCGTGTTTGTTTAAATGTTTGCCAAATATATTGCGAACGCAGATTACGTACAAATTTCAGTCGGTCCCAAACGTTTTAAATTAAAACGTTGGCCCGACTGACATTTGTACGTAATTGTACGTAAATTCACTATAGTAGTTTTATTAAAACTTTTAGTAAAACGACTATAGTGAAATTATCTTTAAATATACAGGGTCACATTAAATTACCTAACGAAACCCCGCAGAAGCAATGGGAATCTGAATAAAACACAAAATAAATTAGTTTGATGACTTTTTTGTGGGTCGTCGACCGCAGTCAGTGTAACCAAAAAAAGTTTACCGCTTAAAAAAAAACTTTTTGATTTATAATGTAAGGTGTTTAGACATCGATAACCAACACGTTTACAGAGTTTCGCTAGGTAGGTAATTTAATTTGATCCTGTTTATTGGTAATAATTTCATAACTAGAACTACAAAACACTTTGACAAACACCATCACAATAGAATACAACATCGGCGTCAGAACGGTCATTAAGTATTCACAATAACCACACAAATAACCGGAAAGATGAGCCAGCAAAAACGAGTCCAAGGTCAACAATATCGTATCTTATATTCTTCAGTCTACAAACAGTTGGCAACCGGAAAACTCGTCGGGCAACAATGGCCAAAAAATACCTCTTGTTACTCGCTGTATTACAAATCTGTAATGGAGCATTAACTGATAATCTATTCCCGCCATTAATTCAAAGAATCTCGAGGACTTTAGTTGAAGGAATTACCAAGGATCCGGTCTTAAGTTTGACAACACAAGCTTATACCAACGCGTTTGCAGCAGCTGTGAATGCGGTGACCTGGATGCCTATTGCCGTAGCAAGGGCCTTAGGTCCTGTTGCGCTGCCAAATTTTATCAGTGACACAAATAATGGAGACATTATCGACCAATTCGTAATCGATTTTAGTGAAGCAACTCCAAATGAAGACGCTAAGTTAGGAATAGCTGATTTAATCAATAAATATGGGTTTCCAGTTGAAGTTCACGAGGTGGAAACTGAAGACGGATATAAGTTGACGGTGTTCAGGATTCCCGGGAATGGGCAAGCTGTGTTCCTCATGCATGGACTGTTGGGCAGTGCAGATGACTTCGTGGTTGCAGGACGAGAAACTGCACTAGCTTATTTGCTAGCTGATGCAGGATACGATGTCTGGATGGGCAATGCTCGCGGCAACAAACATTCAAGGAAACATATCATTTTGGAGCCCTCAGAAGCTGAATTTTGGGACTTTTCTTGGCACGAAATTGGTGTCTACGATTTACCAGCAATGATTGATCACGTACTAAATAAAACGAATGAAAAATCATTAAAATATATCGGACATTCGCAAGGGACAACCTCATTCTTCGTCATGGCTTCGGAAAGACCAGATTATAACGAAAAGATAACATTAATGATTGCATTATCTCCAGTAGCTTACATGACAAACGTCAGATCACCAATAGTGCGTCTAATGTCCCCTGGAACCTTCATTTTGCAAGGATTATCAGAGACTTTGGGTCTCTACGAGTTTCTACCTGACAACAATTTGATTCGGACATTGAAACTCCTGATGTGCGGTACCGGACCTGTAGCAGAGATTCTGTGTAGTAACACGCTATTTCTTGTGACTGGATATGACTTGCCTCAGCTAAATGTGACGAATCTGCCAGTGATACTTGGTCATATACCTTCTGGAGCTTCCATGAAGCAATTCGCACACTACGGCCAGGGAATTTTGTCGAATGATTTTCGGAAATTTGATTACGGCGTTGAGGAAAATTTGAAAAGGTATGGAGTTAAGGTCCCTACGAGTTATGCGTTAGAAAATATTGTGGCTCCAGTGTCGATAGTTTGGAGTGAATCGGATTGGCTGGCTCATCCCACAGATGTGGTTAGATTGTTCAATAGATTAAGTAATGTGTTGGGTTTTTATAAAGTGCCATATACACAGTTTAGTCATGTGGACTTTGTTATGGCGAAAGATGTGAAGCCGCTGGTTTATGACAGGTTACTTAAAGAGTTGGATTCGTTTTAAATATGGGGTTTTGTGCGTAGTAAAGGTGTGTACTTATTTATTCGTTATTAAAAAAATGTTTTTGAATATCGAGCTTCTTTCTTTTTCGTGTGGTTAGTGACTAACCTGGCGTCAGAGTTTTTATGCCGCCCATGGGCCTCTGACTTGGCTTCAGGCCCTCAGGCATGCCGGTTTCCTCGCGATGTTTTCCTTCATCGTTTTGCAGTGATAGCCTAGTGGTTCGACCGTCGGACTGCCAGGTTATAGGTCTCTAGTTCGAACCCAAGGCACGCACCTCTGACTTTTCGGATTAATGTGCATATTGTATAATTATCACTTGCACAGGGCCTGCGAGGAATTTGAAAAAAAGGTATTTGAAGAAACTGTTGCCGTCGTCTTACCTCAAGTCTGCCTCCCTAGAGTGCGATAGGGACAGCTGCAGCTCGACCGATTATATAAAAAAAAAACATCGACGTTTCGTATTCCCTTTTAGTTTCAATTAATTTTTACATATTTTTTTTAGAAAGAGTATGTCTAGGTTCTTATCGTTTTTTTTTTAATAAAAGAAAATGATAGTCCAATAATCACGGCGATAAAAATAAGGCATTTTTGTAATTTTTCTTGCTAAAAGAAAGGAAATAACAGGGGCGTGTCGTGTATTTTTTTAAATAAAGATTGCTCTTGGGGCATTATTCAGGAAGAAAAAAGAGGAATACGTCATCTGTATGGAGAATCGCAGGCCCTGTTCCCTCTTAAGTATGCAAATAATCAAACCGAAGCACACAATTAGCAGATATAAAGTGTGTACGTTTTATGATCCATTTTGGGACGAACCATAGGTATTATACAGCATACGGCCTAGGTTTTTCAAAAGTAGATCCCCTTTTTTGTCAATATTTTTCTAGATATTATACCTAATAAACATATAAGTGATGAAGATCGCTTTTTAACTAGGATTGATCATCAAAACTATGTTTTTGTTCCTTTCCAGCGAAAATTACCACGGCATAGGAAATTATCTGTCTGTTTTTTCTCCCTTGAGATTATACTTAAGTAGCAAAGTAAGTATAACGTAGTATCTAAGTAGGTATCATTACAATGCATCTATAATATCCATAGCCCCACGTGCTAAGATCGTCGCGCGAATGTAGGTACACGATCGTTCGAACTTTTTATTCGGTGTACCGGAACGCCTGGTCGCGCCGACAGATAGCGCTTTCCGGTTTTCCGAAGAATATGTTGCCGAGTTGCTGTAAACATATTGCGGCCAACACTTATGTTGCGGAGTTGATCACGCCATTTTGCAGAGTTGACGCCCGGCGAGCGAAAACATCAGTTTATCAACAAATGTTGACGTGTGTTGACGTGTTTGCAACTGTTTATAAACATGGCGGTAGTGTGGAGCAACGATAAAATTATGCAATTACATCAGATAGGTACAGACAACACAACAACACTACTTCCTCGGGCAACATTTTAACGTAGACTGGCGTGTGTGGACAAACAAAGTTTCCAGCAGCATTCTCGCCGTTCATCAACAACGTTGATCAACTGTTACTAAACAAATGTTTACAATAAATACGAGGCTTAAGACTCAGGTGTTACTTTATTATTAAAATACTAATACGATAAACTAGACAGTTTATATTCTAAAACTTAGAATTCGCCAAATAGAACGCCTACTTAGCACGCATTAGGCCCCTCGCCCACGGCGACTTTTTGTAGCGATGCAGTCGCGCGTTTAGCAAACGCGCGACAGCATCTCTTCTAACGCGTGTTAGTCGCATTTGCAACGCGCTACAATAGCGATGCCAACGCGCTACTAACGCGCTAGTGCATCGCGATTGTATCGATACAAACGCGCGACCGCGTCGGTTTACATCGGTAGAGAGAACGGAGGGGGGAGGGAGTTTGGCGCGGCGCGTGAGTGGGAACCGGCATCAGTGCAACACAGACATGTCCAGAGAGCGTGCTATTGTCCGTCACAGGCGCAAAATGAAGTCATTTGACACTGAAACGTTTATTACGGCAATTCAGGAGCGTCCTGTAATATGGGACTCACGTCTTCCTGAGTATTCGAATAAGATTGCAAGGTATTTTTGTGTCGTAACTGCATCGCGACCGAATCGCGTTTGCATCGCGACTGAATCTGGTCCCGTGGGCGCGGGCACACAGCTAGCGACTGCTTCGCGTCTGTATCGATGCTACGCGCGAGAGCAACGCGACTGCATCGCTACAAAAAGTCGCCCGTGGGCGAGGGCCCTTAGAGCGCTAACCTGACACCGCGCTATAGCGCCGGATTGTGTTGCAATGTGACAGTGGTCGGCAAACTCATTAGTCAACAGAGCCAAATATCAATACTGTAACGACTAAGATTTCTTATGAGAGCCAAATCCTTTCTGTGTGTCCAAACTGTCTAAATACACTATCCTTATAACACCCATTCTCTTTCACTCCACAACGCTTCCTAAAATCAACTTACTAAGTACTAGGATGCCTTCATCATCATCATATCGGTTAATAATAATATGATGAAGGCATCTTACTTATTAACAAGTTAACCTTGGAAAACTTGGAAAGGTACAGTAATTGATTAATTTTCGATGTCCTGGTAATTTTTGGTTAAAATACTTCGGAAATAAATATTTTTAATAGAGTTTGAATTTTGAATAAAACTTGATATCTTGCTTAAGAGGGAACAGGGCCCGCGATTCTCCATACAAACGTATTTCCCGTTTTTCTTCCTGAATAATGCCTCTAGAGCTGTCATTTTTTTTAATAAAATCAGGGTTTCTATAGGTACGAGTATGTCACTGTCATTTCCTTTTTTCAGCAATTAATAAGTAAGGAGACCCTCCAAAAATTACAAAAATGCCCCATTTTTACCGCCGTGATTAGAGGACTACCTGACTAATTCGGAAAAGTTTTTAGCATAAAAGAAAATAATAGGAACCTAGACATACTCTTTCTTAAAATTTTAATGTAAAAAATTATTAAATCGGCTTAGTTTTCGAGGAGAAAAAAGGAAAATGCCAAACGTCGCTTTCGTCAAAAATTTTGTGATATAATCGGTCTGAGCTGCAGTTGTCCCTATCGCACTTTAAGGGGTTTAATTCGGTTTTTCGGGCGCAGCGCGACGGCAATAGTTTCTTCAAATACCTATTTTTCAAATTCCTCGCAGCCCCTGTTCCCTCTTAATGAGGCTAAATGCTTATCTTCATTATGGAGGAAGGGCATTTTTCAGTCGGTTTCGTTAGTACAGTGCAAAAGTGTGAGACTTACGGCTATAAAAGCGTCTTTGTGTGATCGATGTATTGTAGTATTCAGTGTACATGCCTACAACGAATGAAAACTCGTGTGGTTGGATGGAACAAGCATGTGCACGAGGCTCACAGGGAAGCTCGGATAAGTCATCACGTTTGAGTACAACTAGGCAGACCTCATTTCGGTTGAGTATGGGATATCAGAGGCAGGCTTAAGTGGTGCCAGAAAAATCAAGACCAAATAAAAATGAAGTGCCTGGAAATGATTTAATTGAAATAAATGCTTTGAATTTCTATGTAACGAATTACATGACCCGCGCCCGTGGACGGCAGCGCTTGATGTAAGTACTTAAGAGGGAACAGGGCCTGCGAGGAATTTAAAAATAGGCATTTAAAGAAACTTTAGAGGCATGAGGAACAGGGTGTAGAGTTCACTCATCCACCATAGAAAAGGGAGGATCCTCCAACCAGACGGGTGTTGTGTCTGGCGGGCCGACTGCCCAACTGTTGATTTCGGATAGTCTTATCTATGTCGTTCGCGCGGTAACGGTGACGTCATGTCTTTGATGCGTAGTTAGTATGTGGCGGTGTAACCGCTACATCACTCCCCTCCGGAGACCGGAGGTCGATAGTGGGCTGAGTCTTGTATTTTGCGATGCTTCACAGTGCCAGCTAAGGTTCCAGTGAGTCGGAACCGTGTGCCGCACAGTTCGCGGTGAGTCGGAACTGTCTGCGGTGATTGCGGCGGTTGTGGTGATTGCGGTGATTGAGACGATTGCGGTGATTGAGGTGATAGCGGTGATTGCACTGATTGAGTTGATTGCGTTGATTCCCCAGTGAGTCGGGGTGATGAGGCTGAGGGTGATGACCAGGAATGCGCGTTCGCTGCATGCTGGTGGTCAGGATACCCGTTGAAGCCGAGGGTGCTGGCTGTCTGTGTGATTCGCCTCACGAAAGCTTGCGGGAGTGCGATCGATGGCCCTTTACGGGGCCCCGATCTGGGCGGCTGACCTGACGGCCGGGAGCATCGCCGTCATGCGGAGACCGCAGAGGGCGATGGCCGTCAGAGTCATCCGGGGGTATCGCACGATCTCCTACGAGGCGGCTTGTGCACTGGCCGGATCCCCGCCCTGGAACCTGGAGGCGAAAGTACTCGCGTCATCGTATCGGTGGCGCGAGGAAGCGCGGGCGCGGGGCGAGCGACCGATGCAGCGACATGTGGAGCTGCATCGGTCTCAGCTTCGCGAGGTCCTGGTGGCGGAATGGCGGGACAGGCTTTCGCGCCCTACCGCCGGCCTCGACGTCGTCGAGGCGGTCCGGCCGGTGCTCGAGCGCTGGCTCAGGAGGAGGCACGGCTCCCTGTCGTTTCGGGTGACGCAGGTACTCTCGGGGCACGGTTGCTTCGGGAAGTACCTGTGTCGCATAAACAGGGAGCCGGACGCCCGGTGTCACCACTGCGTCGACTGCCGGGAGGACACGGCGCGGCACACGCTGGCAGAGTGTGCCGCTTGGGAGGGGCCGCGCCATGCCCTCATCTCAGGAGTAGGCAGTGACTTGTCGCTGCCGGCCGTAGTGAACGCTATGGTCGGCGGCGCCGAGTCCTGGGACGCGGTGGTCGCCTTCTGCGAGACGGTCGTCTCGCAGAAGGAGGCTGCGGAAAGGGAGAGGGAGATCTCGTCCACTCACCCGGCCCGCAGCAGGCGCACCGGGCGTCGGCGGAGGGCGGACAACGCCCTCTTCCGGCCCCCCTAAATGGGTCCAGGGACGACGGACTCGGGGACGTCCGTCGCCCCCCACACATCAGGACCCGAGGTGGTGGCGCGTAGTGTTCCACGCGCGCCCCTCTGAGACGTCGCGGGGGGAGTCAAACACCTCACTCCCCCCCCTGACCCGAGACGAGGCCCGCGGTGGCGGGCCGGCACCAGCCGGGGGTTGCGGAAGATTTTGTCGTTCCCGCGACCCCCGGCGTAAGTGTGAGTCGGAACACCGGGGTGGTTTTTAGTCAGTAAGAGTCTGACAGACCCCTCCGCCCGCCCCAGGGCGGAGGACATCCATGAGGATTTTTCACCCCGAGACCAAAAAAAAAAAAAAAAAAGGTTAGGTTAGGTTAGGTTATAAAGTAACAACTCAGGTGTTACTTTATTATTAAAATACTAATACGATAAACTAGACAGTTTATATTCTAAAACTTAGACTTCGCCAAATAGAACGCCTACTTAGCACGCATTAGAGCGCTAAACTGACACCGCGCTATAGCGCTTGATTATGTTGCAATGTGACAGTGGTCGGCAAACTCATTAGTCAACAGAGCCAAATATCAATACTGTAACGACTAAGATTTCTTATGTATGAGAGCCAATCCTTTCTGTGTGTCCAAACTGTCTAAATACACTAATACTTAAACCCATTCTCTTTCACTCCACAACTCTTCCTAAAATCAACTTACTAAGTACTAGGATGCCTTCATCATCATCATATCGGTTAATAATAATTTATGATGAAGGCATCTTACTTATTAACAAGTTAACCTAGGAAAACTTGGAAAGGTACAGTAATTGATTAATTTTGTCCTGGTAATTTTTGGTGAAAATACTTCGGAATTAAATCTTTTTAATAGAGTTTGAATTTTGAATAAAACTTGATATCTTGCTTAAGAGGGAACAGGGCCCGCGATTCTCCATACAAACGTATTCCCCGTTTTTCTTCCTGAATAATGCCTCTAGAGCTGTCATTTTTTTAAATAAAATCAGGGTTTCTATAGGTACGAGTATGTCACTGTCATTTCCTTTTTTCAGCAATTAATAAGTAAGGAAACTATGACCCTCCAAAAATTACAAAAATGCCCCATTTTTACCGCCGTGATTAGAGGACTACCTGACTAATTCGGAAAAGTTTTTAGCATAAAAGAAAATAATAGGAACCTAGACATACTCTTTCTTAAAATTTGAATGTAAAAAATTATTAAATCGGCTTAGTTTTCGAGGATAAAAAAGGAGAATGCCAAACGTCGCTTTCGTCAAAATTTTTGTGATATAATCGGTCTGAGCTGCAGTTGTCCCTATCGCACTTTAAGGGGTTTAATTCGGTTTTTCGGGCGCAGCGCGACGGCAATAGTTTCTTCAAATACCTATTTTTCAAATTCCTCGCAGCCCCTGTTCCCTCTTAATGAGGCTAAATGCTTATCTTCATTATGGAGGAAGGGCATTTTTCAGTCGGTTTCGTTAGTACAGTCCAAAAGTGTGAGACTTACGGCTATAAAAGCGTCTTTGTGTGATCGATGTATTGTAGTATTCAGTGTACATGCCTACAACGAATGAAAACTCGTGTGGTTGGATGGAACAAGCATGTGCACGAGGCTCACAGGGAAGCTCGGATAAGTCATCACGTTTGAGTACAACTAGGCAGACCTCATTTCGGTTGAGTATGGGATATCAGAGGCAGGCTTAAGTGGTGCCAGAAAAATCAAGACCAAATAAAAATGAAGTGCCTGGAAATGATTTAATTGAAATAAATGCTTTGAATTTCTATGTAACGAATTACATGACCCGCGCCGGTGGACGGCAGCGCTTGATGTAAGTACTTAAGAGGGAACAGGGCCTGCGAGGAATTTAAAAATAGGCATTTAAAGAAACTTTAGAGGCATGAGGAACAGGGTGTAAAGTTCACTCATCCACCATAGAAAAGGGAGGATCCTCCAACCAGACGGGTGTTGTGTCTAGCGGGCCGACTGCCCAACTGTTGATTTCGGATAGTCTTATCTATGTCGTTCGCGCGGTAAACTCTAATTGCGCGATGCAGGATTTGTGTGACGTCATGTCTTTGATGCGTAGTTAGTATGTGGCGGTGTAACCGCTACATCACTCCCCTCCGGAGACCGGAGGTCGATAGTGGGCTGAGTTTTGTATCTTGCGATGCTTCACAGTGCCAGCTAAGGTTCCAGTGAGTCGGAACCGGGTGCCGCACAGTTCGCGGTAAGTCGGAACTGTCTGCGGTGATTGCGGCGGTTGTGGTGATTGCGGTGATTGAGACGATTGCGGTGATTGAGGTCATAGCGGTGATTGCACTGATTGAGTTGATTGCGTTGATTCCCCAGTGAGTCGGGGTGATGAGGCTGAGGGTGATGACCAGGAATGCGCGTTCGCTGCATGCTGGTGGTCAGGATACCCGTTGAAGCCGAGGGTGCTGGCTGTCTGTGTGATTCGCCTCACGAAAGCTTGCGGGATAGATGATGATGACGTCACGCTGAAGTAGTTGCACGAAGGCTGCGTTGACGTTCATACTCGGGGTCACCAATTTAGAGGCATGAGGAACAGGGTGTAAAGTTCACTCATCCACCATAGAAAAGGGAGGATCTTCCAACCAGACGGGTGTTGTGTCTGGCGGGCCGACTGCCCAACTGTTGATTTCGGATAGTCTTATCTATGTCGTTCGCGCGGTAAACTCTAATTGCGCGATGCAGGATTTGTGTGACGTCATGTCTTTGATGCGTAGTTAGTATGTGGCGGTGTAACCGCTACAAAACCATTGCCGTCTTCTTATCTTACCTCAAGTCTGCTTCCGTAGAGTGCGATAGGGACAGCTTCAGCTCAGACCGATTATATCACTAAAAAAATTGATGAGATCGACGTTTCGTATTCCCCTTTTTTCTCCTCGAAAACTGAGCCGATTCAACTATTTTTTACATAAAAAATTTAATAAAGTTTTTCGAATGTGTGTGGTAGTCCTCTAATCACAGCGGTAAAAATGGGGCATTTTTGTAATTTTTGCAGGGTTTTTTTTTTCTTCACCAATTAGTTGCTGAAAAATAATGCTCTACTAGAGGCATTAAGTAAGTACCTATTCGGAAAGAAAAAATGGGAATACATTTGTATGGAAAATCGCAGGCCCTGTTCCCTCTTAATTCGTTACATAGGTATATGTAAAAAAACCCTGTCCGATTCGAAAGTGGCACATAGGAAGTAGGAACTGCAATAACATTACCAAAAATAATAAAAAACTTAGTACCTATTATTGAAAATAAAAAGATATTGCTATTTTAAAAAATCACACTTATTAATAATATCGGTAAAAATTACGTTATTACCGATATTATTATTTTTTTCCTGAAAATGACCACATCCTAAATAGACTCTCAGTACCTAACAACACCCTCACGGATCAGACTGGGTTTTTATTACATGTTGTAGAAATACTTAAAATTTTATTGAGCCCTCAAAACGGAACGTAGAAGACGCACCTCCGGGCGCCTGTTATAAATATAACTTGAAAGGTTTTCCAGTAGAAAAATAGGGTTTTTTATTTGAGACGTAAGAGGGGTCATAAGTCACAAATAAAAAACCCTCTATTTTTCTTGCAAAACATCACGTTATTCAGTCACAAAACAAAAGTGTTTCACGCATTCACGGCCACGCGGCACGCGGCCGGAAAATGTAAACAACGATTTTCTTATATCTGAGTTTCAAAATACGCCCAGCAAATAGGTAGGTACCTTATGGTCATAAAAGGATTAAATGTAGATTTAATAAGACAAATATTGATGCAAAGCAATTCATCAAGAATTTAAAAAGGTTTTTTTAAAATTATATACAACAGATTTTCACAGATCTATATATTTATGAAGAAAGACGTATGTGAGGGGCTTGCTGTGACAGTAAACTACTGTTGTAGTAGTCGGCTGTCAAATATAGTATAGAGATAATGCACGTCAGCAGTGAGGTTGCTGTCACTAATGTCAACTGTCAGTTCACCAAGAATGGCGGGAAACCTTTGAAAGTGAAGTGTTTTAGGGGTGGGGCAGAAGTAAATAAACTCGTTATGTACTACTGTGATAATAATATATTTTACCCTTTCTGTCACCTGTCACCCGTACCATGCTACACCGGAAACAGTATAGTAGGAATTTCTCTCGATTAAACTCGATAACCACGCATGCGCGGTCGATTCTACGATACTGCATTGTTTCACGCAGTAATTTGAATTGTCCAAATGAATACCTAAATAATTTTGATACTTATTAAACCTAAGTCAGGAAACAGGATGGGGCAGATGTCCCACCTTGCCCCACCCATGGTGCCGGTACAAGAGGCTTGGTGATGAGCCAATGTAGTGACAATCAGCTTAAATCCCCTATCCCCCCTATTTGATCCCCTATCAACAGGATTTTACAGTAAGTACCTTCCAAAAATAGGATCTTAATACGGTTCATAAATACAAAAATAGGTTATAATTAAATAAGAACCGTATTAAGATCCTAAATTCGTGCTGAAATTACTTGCAGTGAAATAAAAAGGCATTTCCTGAAAATGACTCGCATATTTTATTTTTATTTTGTCTTTCCCAGAACTCCACTGAGTTCGTTGACTTGAAAGAGTTTAAATTTAAAATAACTAAAATTCAAATAATGATCTCTTCAGCCTGCTTGTCTCCCGTTTGTGAAAACGTATATTTGTCATGTTTTAGTGTAATAATCGTAATTTATTTGATCTCTGTATCGCCGCCATCTTGGATTCCACGTCAAATTTTTTGAGATGGTTGAAGAATTGAACGAAAATAAAATGATTTAATTTATGTCTGTCTGTGACTTCTAGAGATTGAAATGATTATTAATAGGAGACTACAATGCATGCTTAGTTTGTTATTTTTACATGATAATTACTGTTTTCTTTTATTGCCGTTTTATTTTGATAGTTATTATTATTGCTTTGAAGATATTTGAAGACGAATTTCATACGATCACTTATCAACCTAAACAGCATAGGTAACTAACCTTAAGGAATTACCAGTACGGTAGGTACTGGTAATTCTTTATGGTTAGTTTATGTTATAGTTTACGTAAGTGATGACTAATTGGTACTGGTACTGATGTTATCTGGTGTAACTTTTGGTTTGACCTTCAAACTTGCTGATTCTCAGTCCAACTTGAATATATTTTAATATTTAATTTTAAAAAACCACACAAAATTTGTGTGGGTAATTATCAAATAACCCACCGTGTCCCTTCAGTTGCCTGTACGTTGCCAGGGGCCACGGTATCCCTTTCGGACTTTCTCGCGTACCTATAGATTGCCTAAGGCATTATTTCGGCCTATTTGTACCTTGTACAAAATTTATTATAATTTATATACCCAAATGATTTATTTACTTTTGGGTTATGTATTCAAATAATCAAATCAAAGCACTAAATTTTCAAGTGGCACTACCAATTGGCATTCACATGTACGTTTTCTGATACTTGGTCTTTCTCCATTTTTTTACATTTTCATCTGATGATTTTTTAATAGATTAGATAAAGACTATTGCACGGCTTCATATCAAGCTATACATTTCCAGTATAAGCTGACCTTTCATTGTACCGAACTCATATGCAATGCAAGATCACCTTATACTGGAAATATATAGCTTGATATGTAGCCGTGTGACATAGCAGTGGGTGGTCAAATTATGCTAAGAAAAACGCAACGTTTTGCTTCCCAATGGTAGAATTTTTATTGCCAAACTGGGCATACACCTAAATAGATTCTTCTTCACTTCTCTTCTTTATCATAATGTTGTGATCACCTAATTGTATTTTTATCTTCGATTTATAATGGCACTATATAAATTGTAATTTATAAACACACACTAAAACACACAAACATAAAACACACACATACACACACAAACAAACCCACGATCACACACTACTACAGTCACACAATCACATACAATTACACAATACACAGAGCTGCTAATTATTTTTTATGTCATTGTTTTCTTTTTGTTTCTAAATTAGTTTTATAAGTTTAATTTTAATTGTTACAGTCTCAATAGTGTATAATAAGCTATAAATTAAGGGAAAGAGCGAGACAACCCCAACACAAGTATTATTAACTAGCTGACCCGCGCAACTTCGTCTGCGTCACAGAGTGGTTTAATGAATTTTCCCAGTTTTTTCGCAACATTTTTCATTGATGTGCCGCTCCTATATCATCATAATAGTCATAGCGTTGCCCACGACTTCGTCCGCGTAAATATCATTATCGTGGTTGGATAAATAATATTACTATGTCCTTCGATCTTCGTCAAAATCGGTTCAGTAGTTTAGCCGTGAAAACGTTACAGAGAGACAGACAGACAGAGTTACCGTACTTCAAAAATTGTTATGACATAGCTGTACTCCAGCGTTTTGATGAAAAACCTAAAAAAAATGGAACTATAGTAAAAAATGGCACGGGAACAGGAATAATAAAGGAACGTTGGGTAAGAAAAAGTACTGGGGTCTTATAAAAATGTGGGTAAATAAATTAACGATTATATAATTAGTAGTATTTTTTTAAGGTATTTTAAAGTACTTCAGAGTAAATGATATTTTTTAGTTTTATTTTCTTGTGGTAGAAGAACATACTGATTTTCTCCGCAACCTGATCTTGATAACGCGACATATAGTTTGTCCATGTGAAAAGCAGTCTTAACGTAAATCGATTCCTACGTGTTTAAATGTTTGCCCCTGTGCTTTATTAATTGTTACGACAAAATATACCTTAACGGGAAATTAAATTCTTTTAAAAATTAAAAGGTAAATCATTGGGAATCATTGGGATGCGAGGTATTAGCACTGTTTGACCAACTGCTGGACCAGTCAAAACTAATGCAACTCGCAGAACTACCGGGCGGCGGCAGGCCAGCGCCCCTTCCCCTCACCCGCCGGCCAGCGTCCCTCCCCCTCACCCGCCGCGTCTTGCGCGTCATGCGCACGTGAACCCGCACATATCTATTTATTTTGTTGCGGAGTTCTTTTAAAATTATTATATCTCCTAAGATGTTCATTGAAATCATAGTGATGTCAAGGACAATTTTGTTTACATTTAAATACTTGTGATTAATAACATATTTATTTGGCTATGGATTAATATTATGTTGATAAAACTCCTTCGCAAATAATGCATTAATTTCGAACAAATTTGATTACGATAAAAAAGGTTATAGTGAATCAATCTTAAAAGATAGACATATACCGTCGCGGACTTTTTTTTAGAAATTTTAAAGAGGAAAAATTCCGTCATACATGATATTTGCGTAACTTAAACCGTTTACGCAGCGCACGCAACGGAAGCTCTCAAAAAGGAATATTTTTTCCCGTTTTTGTAACATTTTTCATTTATGCTCCGCTCCTATTGGTCGTAGCGTGATGTTATATAGCCTATAGCCTTCCTCGATAAATGGACTATCTAACACAAAAATAATTTTTCAATTGCAACCAGTAGTTCCCGAGATTAGCGCGTTCAAACAAACAAACAAACAAACAAACTCTTCAGCTTTATAATATTATAATATATAATATAATATATAATATTAAGTATAGATTACTTACTGGGGCTGTCTCAATCACATCTGCAAATGTAACTGTTTGAGACCCAATAAACAATTTATAATTTATTTATTTATTTAGATTCGTAAGCTAATTTTACCCGTGACAGCTACTTCCATAATGGGAGGGTCTACAAAAACTATACCTTAGGTCTTTGCTTCATAGTCCTCGCGCATATTTGGGAGTGGCGCGGGGAGGCGAAACGCCGGGGCTTGACTCCGATGCCGCGAATCGCGGCACAGCGGACAGAGCTCCGACGGGATCTCATGGCGTCATGGAGAGTGCGATTGTCGCAACCCAGTGCTGGGCACGCCACTATTGCGGCGATAAGTCCCCTCTTTGAGGAGTGGCTGGAGAGGCGCCACGGCGTCCTCACCTTCCGCCTGACGCAGGTCCTCACCGGACACGGCTGTTTCGGGAGGTACCTGTTTCGGATAAGGCGTGAGGAAACGCCCGGGTGTCATCACTGCGTGGATCGCCCGGAGGACACGGTGGAGCATACGGTGGAGGTATGCCCGGCTTGGGCAGTGCACCGCCGTGTCCTCGTGGAGGCGATCGGTGGCGGGGATCTCTCGCGTCCGGCCCTGGTCCAGGCCATGGTACGGAGCGAGAGAGGGCATGGGAGGCCGTCACCTCCTTCTGCGAAGCAGTAATGCTCGCGAAGGAGGAGGCGGAGCGCGTGAGGGAGAGGCAAATTTCGCGCCCTCACGCCCCTATCCGCCGCAGGAGGAGACGCCCCGGGCGTCGGGAATCGGTTGCCGATTCCCGGCCACCGTAGGCGCGGGCTTGCGGACGGTGAGCAATGGGTAGCTCGCCGTCCGGTAAGGACCAAGCCCGGGTCGACGGCGCGTTGTGTTCCACGCGCGCCTCAAAGAGATGTCAGCGAATGAAGGGGTCCGATGAGACCATTGCCTGCCGGGGTTGCGGGAAAGTCCGAAAGGGATACCGTGGCCCCCTGGCATTGCACAGGCAACAGAAGGAACACGGGTGGGTTTTAGTCAGTAAGAGTCTGACACGCCCTCTCGCTCCACCCAGAGCGGGAGACGTCATTTGATGATTTCCCACCCAAAAAAAAAAAAAAAAGGTCTTTGCTTCATTATCATTATGAAGACTGTATTATATAAATAGCTCTTAGCAACATTGCAATCATAACAGAAAGTGATAACACAATCCAATGTTAAATAACACCGCCAAACGTCTCAAGAATGCCAGCATACCGTCCATCTCTCAACAGTTAATTTAATACAATGACCTGATTATGAAACAATAATAGCTGGCAACACCCGCTTAACCTTGCCAGTATTAAATATTAGTTTCTGATTCTCGTCCATCGATGCTTTCTGTTATTCGCAGAGGAACAGATGGTGGTTTAGCGTAAACTTACCGTGAGTTTAACCTAAATGTATGTACCTAATTTGTTTTGTTAGTAGAGGTCAGTGGATTTGCGTAAATATTGTTATTTTGTTACTTACATTTTATTTGAGTTACCCGGTAGTAACAGCGGCACGGGTCGATCGATTAGGTTAAGCTACGCTTGACGGTCGGTCCGTGGATGGGTGACCATCTTTGCATACCGAGAGCCGAGCACGGTAAGACGTTGGTCCCGGCTGTCAATCGTAGATTTTTGCTAGTCGTCACGGGTAGTCAGAAGACCGACAGTGTGACAACCAGTCTTACCAAGCGGTATCGTGTTATAGTTCGATTCAAAGTTAATGGCGGCTCGGAAGTTAGCTGCTCGCTGCGCAGTACCGCACCCCTCACCCCCGCTGACCCATGAATTCGTTACTGCGCAGCGACTCGCCTCATGTTCCGAGCCGCCATTAAGTTTGAATCGGATTGTACCCAGTAACTGGGTTGTGTTGTGGAGGTCAGATAGGTAGTCGCTCTATGTAAAATATAAGAATTCAGCTGCACCCGGTTAGACTGCAAGCCGATCCCGACATAGTTGGTAAAAGTTGTTGTTGTTATGATTACAATTTACAATCTGATGTTTAATTTCAAGCTGTTTAAAATATAACCTCTAATCGTTGACTGCTAAATCGCTAAACGTCGTTCAGCTGTTTTACATAACCGAGCTGTTTTGTAAAACAGCTAGCGGTTATGTAAAATAGCGGATTCGGAAATCCATCTGCGACGTATACCGTATACAACCTCAATTGTCAAATGAAAACTATATTTTTTATCTTTTCTTCAATACTTTAGTATAATCTGTGGAGATCGTAGTGGGTAGCATAATTTTTAAAATTTAATATTTGATAATATGACTATTTCTTATTGTGCTACGGTTGTTTTTCCTTAAAAAAATAAATACCTAAATAAAATAATTTAAGGTGTTTTTAATTTTTTTTATTCAAATACGTAAGTGTAAGTAATTTGTAAGTGCTACAATTTGCCATCCGAAGGTAGGTACGTTTTTTGACCCCTTGTTTACATGTTCATCAAATTATCATGGAACTAACTATAGATTTATTTTTAACACTAGACCACACTGAACGCATTATTCAATGCCTTACATCATAGACATTGTTTATCTTAAAATATCACGTTTTCAAAACAAGAGTCAATGATATCACGGGCATAGACAATACTTTATAAAAAGACAGAAATAAATTGTGCTATTTAGTAGCGCGTAAAATATACGAGTAGTTGGCGTGACATTCCTTAGTCTAGTGCATTTTTGTAACTAGCTTTTACATACCTACTGCTTTGCTACCATAAATTCAATAAAAATCATTTCACATAATAAACCTACATGGGCACTTATGAAACGTCAGAAGCAGGTCATAATTAGCTTATAATGTTCCCATGTATGAATCTATCAACCCTCACTGGGCCCGCGTGGTGGATTACGGTCCATTCCCTCTCACGGAGAAGAAGCCTGTGCAGTGGGAACGTTATAGGCTGATTTTACTAATGCCATTAAGCTCGTCCCTTATTACATGAGACTTGAAACATAACTGGCGAAATGTGGCTGGAGGTACTCTGTAGCTAACTCTGCCTACACCTTCAAGGAAAACAGCCGTGTTGTTATGTATAACACAGCAAAGCGCACTTCATTATGACGTAACTAAGTAAAATGCCAACAATTTGGAAAAAAACATGACAGATATTTAATTTGGCTGTCTCACTAGCTGTCTAGTGAATAATATGACCAAGTTTCTCCTTCATTGAGTGAATGGAAGTTGGAATTATTCTCTGATAATAATGAACTTGTTAAAAGATGACTTGGAGAATACAAAATATCGTAAGAAATTACAAATTTTAAAAGTTGATTCATGCGTGCATATTTTAATTTATTTTTCGCATAAATCCAATGAACTCAACGTCATTGAAAGAAATGCTGTCAAAAATCTCCTTGAGTGAAGAAGATGTTAGTATTATATAGCAGTCTAACCGGATAGAGCTGAATACCAGTATTTTACATGAAGCGACTGTATATCTGACCTCCACAACCCAGTTACTGGGTAACACGATACCCATTGGTAAAAGCTCCCGCAAACAGGCGCGACGCAACGACGCGACGCGACATCTATAAAACAATTTCCGTAAAGTTTTCATATAAATTTTTCCACCAGAATTGCGTGTCGCGCTGTCGCGTCGCGCCTGTCTGCGAGCCTTAAAACTGGTTGTCAGACTTTGTTGCTTCTGACTACCCGTAACAACTGTAAAAGATCTATGAATGGCAGCCGGTACCAATAGTTTAACGTGCCGTGCCGAGGCACGGAGTGGTCTCGATCATTGGTCCCATCTATAGCTAACCAAACAAACGTCAAAATAATTTTAAACATACCACGCAACTATTTGAAAGTAAAAGGAATCAACTATTCAAATAATTTCACCTTTTCTCAATATATTCTCAGGACGGACCATAAACAACGCTAGTAACAATCGCGTCCATCTTGGATTCGTTCCAAGCGCGTTCGTTTTATTAATTGCTTGTCAAAACTTTAAGTATTCAGATACGAAACTATTATACAAATTGATTGAGATAGTTTAATGTAATAGCAGTTGATATTATTGATGTATTACTTCCTGGTACTTGTTTTGGTAAGGAACGAGATTAATATTTTGTTTAATTGGAGTTATTTGGCGCGTTGTTCAAAATTTGAAGTAACGCCGCCATCTTGTTTTTTGAATAAATGTCAGTAGCATTATGAATGTGCAACGCCTTGTCAATAGTTTGCTATCTGCTCCATAAGTTCCTTAAGTGCGAGTGAGATAGACTAATAACAATCAAATGATTTATGGCTCGTCGACTCAGTTCTTAAAGGCTCGTGCAGACCAGCGCAACGCGACGTCGCTACGCGACTCGAACAATACAATTTCTAAGAAAACTTCACGGTATAACATTAAACGGTGTCGCGTCGCGCTAGTCTGCACGAAGCTTAACGCAGCGACTAGGTATATTGTAATTGAATTGAAATTATTTATTTCAGACCAAGCACACAATAATTGATACAAGTCCATATTATGTTAGTAGGTAGATACTTCTATGTTTATGAAATTGAAAATAATTATTATTTTGGACATGCATGAGCGACCAATGCCTCAGGATTTGACTGTCCACTCTGTCGGGTTCCCTTCACCCGAGACCACAGGGAGGCCGTACTTTTGCGAAGCACCACTATTTCCAGGCAGTTTACGGCGTAAACAGAACTGCCTTGCAATTTCGTATTATGAACTCGTCAAACAAGCCAGTCAGTGGTCACGTGACACCCTGGCCGGATTCTGCCCGACTATTGGCTGGAAATACCGTATTAGGAACGTTCCTTTGACATTTCTTGACATATTAAAACTGATAATAAGTAACCTCACAATCCAGTCAATTTCCGCTACTTCATAGGAGTTTTTATTGAATGGTTTTGGATATTTTTGGTGAAATTATTCAGAGAAAATATCACGTGTGACGAATATGTACCGTTCGAGTTTCTGGAAACTCCGGAAAGTGGCACTTCTGATCAAAATACCAAAATAGCGGTAAAATTGAAAAACTCCTACAATGTTTCAAACTAAACATAAGTTAGGCTCAGCCGAGGGCGATAACTCTCATCCATTGAACTATAATAATTTCAACAGCCTAATAAATGGTGCACCATGATAATTACAAAATATTACCATGATAGAAAGAAAGAAAGAAAATACATTTATTTGGCACAGACTAAAAGGCACACAATAGTAGAAAGAGAAAAAAAAAATAAGATAAAATGAAAGAATACAAAATAAAAAGTGTAAAACTGCGTTGCATGATACCAGCAGGAATGTGTGCCTCGCGGCTACGGTTATAGGTAAATATAACATGTTGAAAACTGGATATTTAGTAAAAACACTCAAAAACACCACACCACCTTATCCATTCATTATCCATATTTTTGTTTATACTCTGAAACTAGTAGGTACTTCTTGCGAAGGGACATAATACATTCTGTGTAAAAAGTACTGGGAATTGTTCAATAAAACCATTAAGTAATTTATTTGTCAAAATTTATTTTGTCGGCTCCAAAGTAGGCCCTTTCCCTTGCAATACAGCTACGCCAGCGCTTGACCCAGTCCTCCATACATTTTTGGTAAGCTGATTGAGGTATGGTCTACAACTCCTTCAGCGAATTTTCTTTTATAGCTTCAATCGACTCGAAACGTATTCCTCGAAGAGGTAATTTTAGCCTCGGGAACAGGAAAAAGTCAGACGGAGCCATATCATGTGAATACGGCGCTTGGTCGATGACATTTGCTGAATTTTTGGCTAAGAACTTTGCACAATGATGGCTTTGTGTGATGGTGCATCATCATGGTGCAAAATCTATGAATTGTCGTTCCACAAATCTGGGCCGTTTTGAGCGGATATTCTCTCGCAAACGCCTCATAATGCCTAAATAATACTCTATAATCACTGTTTATCCCTCTGGAAAAAAATCGTTGTGCACTACACCGCGGTAATCTAAGAAAACTATCAGCATAACTTTCGTGGTACTTTTTATAGAGAGTATTATACGAACAATACGATAGTATTATTTTATTAATTGCAACAATAAACATTGTCCAAGAATGAAGTTGTCAAATTCCCCGTTGAACATCAAGTGGAATACGTTCGGAAAAGTTATTGTTAGGAGAATCTCGTGTTACAATTTACAAACACGGAAAAATTAAATAAAAATTAATTGTATAGCACAATAAACATTGCGTTCATATTTTCACCTAGTTTTAGTAACTATATTAAGATATATTTATTATTTTTATCATAAAATACGTGATCTAAATAAAACCGTAACTTACCGATAAATATTTATTTGTGTTTCTGAACGTTACGGCAGAGAATTTCAAGTCAGCCACAGACAAACTAGCCAGCGTGAAGTCGGTCAGAATTACCGATGTCATAATACGAAATATATCCAGCCAGTGAAATGAATTGCCTGGAACTTGCCTGGTTTTTTAAAAGTTCGTAATAGGCCCCCTGGAAGCCGTCCGTGCTGTGGTCTGCGCACATGCCGGAGGCACTGCAGCGCCATGGGAGCCCCAACAAACCCCTGAACGCGTATATTCGACGTGCTGCAGCTACTCAGACTAAAAAACAAAACAACAAAATATCTCTTGTTGTTTTCCCCAAAGGAAGACCAGCGTAAACAGACATACCAACATGAAACGTCATACGTAAACACTGATCTGCCTACCTTCTTAATGACTTAGCGGGATATAAATAGTTTTATAATTAAACCGCAGCGGAGCGGCGCAGATTTCAAAGAATTAGCAATAAATGTTCAATACGTAGTAGAAACTGTTTAGAATTTCTTTGCAGCTGGATTTTTCTGTTAGTCATCGGAAGTTTTGGTTCCCACGGTGTGGTTTTTGAAAGCCACTCTGTCTGTTACTATGCTCGTAGAAGGAGTTATTTTCATAGACTCCAGCAGACAGGCGCACCGCGACGGTGTGATGCGACACCGGTAGAACAATTTCCGTGAAGTTTTCATAGAAATTGAACTCAAACTCAAAGCATTTATTTCAATTAAACCATTTACAGGCACTTTTGAAATGTCAAAGAGTCAGTCAGTTAGTCAGAAAGTTGAAGCTAGTTGCCCATTACAAAACATAGATCTCAATGGAGAAGAACGGGCAAGAAACTCCAAGGAAACTCTTTTAAATAAAGAAATTACAAAATCCTGGGTACATCATTGTTCCACCAGAGTCGCCTCGCGCCTGCCTGTACAGAGCAAAGTTTCTCCTGCAAATTGGAATCTTTTTCCAACATTTTATGCAGAGATTGTCTGTCCACAAACAGTACTTAGCAAACACATGTATCTACGTGAGTATGACATTTATTCAGTTTTATAAAACGTTCAACATTACATCACGCCTGTAATCCCCGAAGGGTTAGGCAGAGGTGTACCTATAGTACACCAATATTTCGCCAGTTATGTTTAAGTCCGAGAATCGCCTTCCTGAAATTGCCAAATCGTAATCGAGTAAGCATAGACCATTCCTTTCGCTGTCTGTCAAATTTCTTTAATAGATTTTCAACTTTATTACTAAAGCATGACGTTCAAAGTTGATTGGGAAAATTGGACAGTTTCGGGTAGGTTGACCTGCTGGCGTCTGTACATAGAAATAACTTTGTTCAGTTCTGCGTAGATTCGTAAAAAAAATGTGACGTTTTGCACGATTTGCGTAGACTGATCTTGTGACTCGATGTTTTTAGCTGTAGGTACCTATAATACCTATGGATGAAATAAAGATTTTCTCTATTTTCCCTGTTAAACAGATTGTTAGCTACGGATGATCTCATCAGATAATACCTGAAGTTTATTTTAATGCCAATGCAGTCGATGGATGAAGTCAAAATTGTTTTGGTACCGTAAAGTGGCCCTACTTTGCGCCAAATTGTAATGTATGTCATTTGATTTGCTAATAAAAAAAAAACTACTGACATCTGGGAAATAAAACCTTGGTAAATGAAAGAATACATGTTAATTAACATATTTTAATCATTAATTACAAAGAATGGCACATAATCAGGTACAATTTTTTTTTTTTTTTTGGCGCAAAGTAATCCCTTTTGTGGGGTTATTTTGCACCACATACAAAACTAGTCACAAATTGTTCGTAAAACATCAGCGGAGCAAAGACAGACGCGCAAATCTTTGTGCCACTGGCTTAGTAGAAGTCATCGAGTTCTTTGACACTGAAAAATCCACGTTTCGATATTTTCTTGGGAGGCTCGATACTCCCAAGAATATCGTCCCATTCGTAAAAATTCACATCCTTCGTTTGTGGCCATTTCCACGATTTCAAGGATCTACACATTGCGTCCACTGTTGCACCTTTATCATCAAAATCTATTATCATACCAGGATATAGTCCATTGTCATATTTTACGACGACAAAGGCATTTTTTTCACGTTGCAATGTCTTGAAACATGACAATCTCTCTGGTTCAGCTATAGATTCTTCGGCACTATCTGGTTCTAAAAAGCCACCATTATCATCAGATTCATCCTGTACTGAATAGTGATCAGAATCACGATCATTAACAATTCTGGAAGTTGTCGGAGTTTCTTCGTCCGAGTCCAAATTTAATTCGTGACAGATACTTTTCCCAGCCGGTATTTCAAATTTCTTTTTTCTTCCTTTTGGTGCCAAATCTGTTATTGACTTCCGTTTCTTTTCTAAAATATCAATGAAAGAAGAAGACATGGCTTCATTGTTTACGCTTTCGCCTTCTCCTGGTATTCTCTTCAGCAACTCTGATACATCGCAGGGTGCAATACCACATTTTCGAAATCCGCTCTTTAAATTTTCCCCAATATTTGGTTCTATATTTTCCAGTAATGTTTTTAATAGTGTCGGGAAAGTTTGCTTTGGTACTGTAGCATTTTTAGAACCTTCTGCAGAAGCTTTCCAGTCTGTGAGAATTTTTCTCCACTCTATCTTAAGCGGGCGGAAAAAAGCAACATCTAATGGTTGAGTGATATGGCTACTATTTGGTGGTAAACAGACAAACGCTATGTTATTCTCCCGACAGAGTTTCAAAACATGTATGGATAAATGGGAGGCTAAATTATCCCCAATCAACACTTTTTTGCCCTCCATTTTTTTCAGTTTTGGTATCATGAGGGTTTCAAGCCAGTCCGAGAATATTTGAGTATCAAACCACCCAGATGGTGAATTGCTGTAATGGCAACCCTTTGGGCCATTCTCAGTCCAAGTATTCCATAATTTTATAGATTTGTACACCACATAAGGCGGCATCAATTCCCCGGCTGCGCTCCCACAAAACATAATTGATGTGCTAGCCTTAGAGGAGTTGCAAATTTTTTCAGGGTACTTGCAGCCACGACGAACAATAACTTTTTGTTGTCCGGGGTCGTCTGTGAGATTTGTCTCGTCATAATTGAATATATGTGAAGGGGGCACATTTTCAAGCACAGGCTTTAAATTTGTAATATATTCTTCTAAAATATCTTTGCTTAATGCTGCCCGGCTCCTTTTTATATTTGTCGCTAAACGCACGGTAAGGTGCTGATGCCTTTTTAAAAATTGTTTTACCCACTCCCTTCCAGGTAAGTTATTTTTGAACTTTTTTATAGTGCGCCCACATTTGTCTAGGTAAGTTTTAATAGTAATTTTCAGATCATACTCTGTCAATGGGAACCCATATATACTCATTGTCTCTATGTGCGTAGCGATAGCAACCTCTTCTTCATTTGTGAATGTGGGTGGCGGCCCTGGCATACCCATATGAACCTTTTTAAGCTTATATACCAAAGTTCGACGGGGAATATTATAGTGTTCACTTGCTCGTCTCTGAGACATTTGTCCTGACTTTATAGCTTGTAAACATAGTTCAAGCTGTTCGGTAGTATAGTCCGAGTATCGTCTAGAACCAAGCTTACGTTTGTATGTCCTCGGCATATTGCGTTACCCTGTGAAAATAAAAATAAACGGTAATTCTTTAAACAGTAGCACCAGAAGGGGGTTACATTGCGCCAGCGCAAAGTAACCCCTTTTTGAAGCAAATCATGTCTGTCATGAAAAAAAAAAAATCTAAAATTCATTCGCTTTTTATAGACCTAAAATCAACTTTATATCGATTAGTAAGATAGTTTACTAATAATATCATGCTTAGCTTACCTCTTTAGTGTCAATGATTCCAATGATAGCACAGGATTTAAGCAACAATATTTTTTTGCAAAATTGTAGGCGCGTGATTAGACAGTTATAACAAACACCATAGATGCAATGGCGGACTGTCACTTATCGCAATAGTGACTTTTGACATTTGGGATGCGTTCAGAAAAAAATAAAACAAAAAATAACGTTATGGTTTTTTTAGATGTTGCTTTTAACTTCTGTCCGATTTGGCGCAAAGTAATCTCCGTAGGCGCAAAGTAGGGCCATTTTACGGTATTCGTTTTTGTATATTGGGAGGACGTGCGGTCGTGGGATCGGCCGTACCTGGTGATGGGGCCTGCTAGGTATGGTGAGCTGATAGTGCTGATACCAGCCGGGTGTGCGGTGAAAGTACAATAAGTTTCTCCCGGGGCCCCCGACTCATGGTACTGTAGCGGTTACACCGCCACATACGAACTACGCATACATGACGTCACACAAATCCTGCATCGCGCAATTAGAGTTTGCCGCACGAAGGACATAAATATAAGACTATCCGACATCAACAGTCGGGCAGTCGGCCCGCCAGACACAACACCCGTCTGGTCGGAGGATCCTCCCTTTTCTATGGTGGATGAGTGAACTTTACACCCTGTTCCTCATGCCCCTAAAGTACTAGAAGGAACAGTGGGGTTTTAGTCGGTTGGAGTCCGACATAACCCTCCACTGTTGTCTCTTGTAGATACCTACCTATCTCCGGAGCAGACAGAATTTTAAAACTGAAAGTGTGAAAGGTCAATGACCTGACAATTGTCTTACCGACCACCTCCCCGGCTACCTCTTATTACTAACTACTTACCCATATCCTCAGCCCGAATAAAATTAAATAACAATGCGAATAATAGTAATAATAGCAATTACAATGGCTAACTAACAAGAGAAATATTTTAACGATCGTGACACCGAGATGTTTTGGTTTCAGTGAACGACACATTAAAGAAATCACAATAAAACATTCATTTAAACTGTTCTTTACATTAATACAATAGATTCACAACTTTTGGCAGTAGTAAGAAAGAAAGAATAAGTATTCTTTTATTTGCTGTCACTGATGTAAACGTCAACTTTTTCTTTTCTTTTGAAATAATCATGAATTTTATTCATGAATATCTAGGTCAACAAACCGAAACATTTTTTATAGCAGTAGATAGAGTAGACACTAGTCTACTGATTGAGTTCAAAACTAGTTATTAGGAAACTAAATAGTTTATTACATTTTACGCATGCAGAAAGCAAGAAGAATAAACATCGTAAGATTTTTTAAATTAAATTATTTTAAAATATAAAATGTCAAATTACTCGAAAATGGTTTACATTTGCGGGTCATACGGGGTCATTTGGATGCAAATGACTTCTCCTACATCCATCTTAATGGATTGCCGCCACATTACCAATAATCCTGTATTTCAAACCTCCTGTCTGTGAGGAGTGGGCCGGAATCCACCACTCGGGCACAGTGCTGGGGCCCAAGTCTGTTATTTTATAAATTCCAACACGATCCCATTGTCATTTTGCTGAATGTTCGTAATCTGCTAAATTCATAATGGTTGATCATTGGTTGATCATTGTATTCCACAAACACGATACTCGAAACGAAGTGAAAGAAATGACTGCACTATGACGTTCTCATGGTAGGTCACTGATCAAAGGAACTGTCAAAATTTTAGCAGATTACCGCGGATGTCTCAAGTCTTCGATTTTTTAGTTCTAGGTAGGACCGGCTAGTTGCGTAAACGTTTTCGGTAAACGATTAAGACTAACCTGTTTAATTTTGACAGTTCAACAACATTCATTGCGTTATTTACGTTGTTGAGCAGAAAATGTTTTCGAACTTATGAAGCAATCTCTTTCAAAATGGTTCAGATTATGGTGGTGATCGTGTATTACGAAATAAGGGCGCTGATTCCTCACATAAAACCGCACGAGGCTTGCAGTCACAAGCAACTGACGTTCTGTAGTTTCTGCCTACTCCCAGATGGGAAAAAGCGTGATAATCTTATGCAAATTAAAATGAGTCTGTTACATATTTATGTAGATACCTACATAATTGAAGATTGCTCCGAAAATACTTCGAGTTTGTTTAAATTCTCTTGTGGATCGTTCTGTTTGACGTTTTCCCGTTTGTGTTGCAACGTTATAAAATTATGCAATGGCTGGCTAAAAGTATAACGGGATCGAGTTTCAGACCTATAGGGGGCATGCGTCAAGGTAGCCCATGAAATCCAAATTTACTTTACCTTTTTTGCGGTTTTTGCTTTTTTTTGGTCAGTGTCTGGTTGCATGTTGATCAAAATATGATTCGCGACAGAAGTAACAAATGTGTGTGAATTATAATCATAAGAATCATCAATACGACTCTCTAAGTTAGAAAATTGTTCTCATAATCCTGAAATAGTCATTAATTCTTCTCCAGGACCATGAGGCAGACGAGAACGACAGAGCTGTCCACGTCGTTACGTATCTACCAACTAAGTGTTTGGACAACATTTGCATCCTTGAAGCGAGAAGTGGAAGTTTTAAAAGCTCATTATTTAAAGCGACACGACAGGGCGACGCGATTTTTGTAGAACAATTTCCATGAACTTTGCTAGAATTATTGTTCTATTAAGCCCGTCACAGACGTAGGTATAATATATAATTATAACACCCCGGTGTGGTTGGTGAACGCGGGGACGCGCGGGTCTTACGCAAAGGGGCAAATAAATTTCATTTCAATTTCAATTTCTAAAGCGGTACACTTTGTTTTTTTTTTGCGTAGTTTTTGGTGCGTACTAGAAATATTATTATAGCTCCGTCTGACGTCACTCGAAGATTACTATGGAAAATATATCTTAATACATTTATGTCTAAGCTATAATATAAATTGTAGCTACGTCTGTGGTGGGATCTACAGACGCGTCTCGAGCCTTTAAAAACTTTACTTTTATCCGTGATCACTCCCGCTATCTACTAAAAACATAAACATTAGTATTTCGAGAAATATTTACATCTTTCTACGAACCTCGCGCATTCTATTATTATGTTTTATGTTCCTACTGAACGGAAAGAATAACAAATTGTACGAATATTTTTACACACTTTAGGTAACCGGTATGATTGACGGATAACGGATCACGGTTGACGGTTAAAGTTACTGCTGGCTATGTTATAGTTCGCGCGCAACTGCTAGTCACTTGAGGTATGTGAGCGGTGAGGGCGTCATTGACAAACTAGTCAGACTGAGTTAGCGGCCGACGTCTACCTCCCGCGTCTCACCGTGAGCATACCTTTTTTTTTTAATGGGCAATCTTCAAATTTCTTCTCCCTCTCTGGGCGGAGCGGGAGGGTGTGTCAGAATCAAACTGACTAAACAACAGGGGCCACGGTGTCCCTTTCGAACTTTCCCGCAAGCCCGGCAGGCATCGGTCCCATCGTACCCCATACTTGCTGACATCTTTTTGAGGCACGCGTGGAACACAACGCGCCGTTGACCCGGGCCTGCAGTGCTATTCTGTAACCATCTCACCGTGAATTCCACATTCCACCTGCTGCTAGGGACTGACAGCTCACTCCGAGCTCACCTCCCTTTTCTAAAGAGGACGAGTGAACTTTCAAACACTAAATGCGTAATACACGATCAATCAGAATCTGAATCGTTTTGAAACAGATTGCTAATCCATTGCTTCATAAGTTCGAAAAAAAATCTGCTCAACCACGTAAATAGCGTAATGAATTTTGTTGAGCTGTCAAAATGAAACAGATTAGTCGAGTAGATAGTACGAAAATGTATTACGTAATTAGGGTACTCATACCTCTATAATGTCATAAAAAAATCTTTAAAGGTACTCCATGTTCTACTATCACTGGCTATAGTTTGACCGAGAAATGCGCGGTGAGACGGGAGAGGCGTTGACGAATGAGCCTGCACTGCCCCCCATCCGTCCCGCCGCGCACGTACCTAAGGCGCCATAACCAAAGAAACGATGGATGGACTGTGTGAAAGATGATATGGCTAGAAAGGGGGTGACTACCGCGATGACGACTGATAGAGAAGTGTGGAAGACAAAGACATGTTGCGCCGACCAGTAATAAATTGGAATAGATAAGGGTTGGATAATAATGATTTTAGACTACCTACATGAAAACAAAAACATAATATTAGAATACAGAAGCACAGACTTGTCATTTACACACAATTTATTTAAGTTCTAAAGAACACGATAAGACGCCAAGGTGTAGACAGCAGGAAACCAAGAAATAATAATATATATAGAACTGTCACAGGAAAATGTTCATAAAAACAATAATATCATTATATTTATAAACGTTTTTTACGGAGAAGAGAATAAATCAGGGAGACTAATACGTTACATATTCTATGAAGCAGGGCTGGCAACACATGGAAATTTATGATTCTAGAAAAAAACTTAAACATTGGAATGAGCAATTTTAAAACAGCTTTTTTTCTGTATAAATATGAACTAAAGTTCTTAGTAATGGATTACAATCTAACATAATAGAGTAATAAGTAATTTAACTCTAACTTAATACTAGATATTGTTATGTTAGAACTAAGGATAGTGTCAAATTGCAATTTTACACAATTTCGTAGCACTTTCTTAGGGTCTGATATCCTAGTGGTGTGATCGTCAGACAGCCAAGTCATTGATCTCGAGTTCGAACCCAAGCCACGCACCTCTGACTTTTCGGATTCATGTGCGTATTGTATAATAATCACTAGCTTCAAAAACAGTGAAGGAGAACATCGTGAGAAAACATGCCTGAGAGATTCGACGGCATGTGAAGCCAAGTAAGAATAGAAGAAAATGGGTCTGATAATTGACGAAAACACTTTGTTCATGTGTTAATTGTATAACACAGCATTGTTACTATTACTTATTCACTATTTATACAGTACACTAACTCAAATGGTTTAGATTTTTTTAGCCGACGCACTATGTCCGTGTTGTCTAGCAGCTGGATTGCCTTTATCTACTTATCAGATAAAAAAATACACTTTTTATTACAGACAAATCGTGCGCTCGATGGTATTTCATCGGCATAACTGACGAGCTTACATGTAACAAACTTTTATCTAATATTTAACCTCTTTAGGGGATCAATTTACAAAAAATCCTTCCTTAGTGCTCAGTGTGCTCACCTAACCTACGTTACATGAGCAAGTCTTGTGCATTTAATGTTTCTAGACTCAGCGGTTAAGACCGTGCGTTGTCAAAATTCAAAAGTCATTTATTCGAACTAGGCTGAGAATCAGCACTTTTCGAACGTCAAAATTACATAAGAAACCACCCGCCCTTCACCACTTCCTAGTGCTTTTGCTGGGAAGAAGAAGTGGCGCAACAAACTGTCCAGCAGCACAGCTGTCTGTCAGTAAAGGAATTTATGTTTTTTTTTTTGTTGAGTTATCTGCAGGTCTGTTCGACAGACCTAACTTATAACATTCCCAATAAATTGCACCCATAATTTTACCAAATAATTATAAAACACATCATTTTTATGATATGGTAAGCTTCAAAACACTTCTCCCAAGCTGCAGAGATAGAAAAGTGATTTATATAATTTATAACACCTACTTTTCACGGTTTTTACAAATCAATTTCGGCTAAAACCACAGACAGCCCTGAACTACAGACTCTATGCGTAACTCAAACGTTTTTAACCTGACATTGACCTTCACGGACGCCATTTTAAATCGACCAAAATACGCGGGAAAAGTTTAATGTGATGCGTTACTCGGTACTCGGTTTTGAGGTTAGACATTTTAGATTTTTTGAAACTTTATTGGTTTAGAAGAGCTGTCTAGTTAATGCGATTACCTTGCCAAATCTTTGAGTGTTAATGTGCAGTAATAGACCAAAAAAATATAAAACATAGAATTGAATTGACGACGGGCCAAAAGCAGCTATATTGGTAAAGAAAAGTGGAGAGGGAGAGAGAAGAAGGAAGAGTAATTATAACAAAATAGATTGATCTATAAATCCGAATCGAAAATTAGAATAGGTGTACTGTGTACGGCACAGTACGTTTTTAACAGCTTACAAGGCAAGACAAGGATCCTGTAAATCCTTCTGTAGCATGAAAGCAGATTACCAAACTATGGACTACTCTTTCAAAGCGAGCAAGATGACAAGAGTCTAAGTTTCAAGCCATAAACAAGACGTTATAGGACCACCACTTTCACCACGCTCAAAAAACCAGGTTGGTGACCCGTGATTCATTCCCCTCGGAACAGAATTTCAACACGATTTCAAAACATTCACATTTTTAATTTCAAGACATTCCTATCTATTCTAAAAATGTTACAATCAACATTTGAAAAGCTAACGCAAGAGCCATAACAGAAAATAAATTATGTAGAATAATCACCCTATAGCCCCTCCTGTTTGTGAGATCCCAGGTGGCCATAATTCACCACGCGGGCCTGGTGACGTAGATGTCACATGTCTTCGAATTTTTGGTTCTAGGACATGCCGGTTTCCTCACGATGTTTTCCTTCACCGTTTTGAGAGCAGTGGTGATGATATTAATTACACAAAGTAAATCACCTGCCTTCGGTTTGAACCTAAAGCTCGTAAGTGGGCCCCCGCTGCTCACCTATTGAATCACAGCTACCTCGTTGGGGAACACAGACGTAATCCTTTTTTTTTTGACATCTCGACAGCCAATGTTAGGTGCCAAGGGGTATCGTATACCCAGTTACTGTAGAGGTCAGATAGGCAGTCGCTCCATGGTATTCAGCTGCATCCGCTTAAACTGGTTGAGCTGAATGGTGCTGATCCATGCGCCATGTTCGTGAACGGGCGCCGTCAGTTGGGACTGGTCATCTCTTAGCTGCCATGGTTTATTATAAGTTTTTGAATGTTTTTTTTTTTTTTTTTCTTTTTATTACGGACGCTTTTACGAACATGCACGTCTTTCTACATTGTTCTCACATGCATAATTTCAAAATGAATGATGTAACCAATATTTTGTATCAAATTTTTGATTTAAAAGAGTGTCCGTGGAGTTTCTTGCCCGTTCTTCTCCATAGGTACCTACTACGCTTTGGAATGGGCAACTAGCTTCATATTTTTGACTGACCGACTGCTTGACAATTCAAAAGTGCCTTTAAATGGTTTAATTGAAATAAATGCTTTGAGTTTGAGTTTGAAACTGCAAGCCGAACCTAACTTACATAGTTGAGAAAAAGGCTTAGCAGATGATATATAATCGAATAATTTCCTAAAATACAGACAGTTCTTTGATAAAGACGTGCACCCACTGATGTTAAATAAAGCGTCATCTGTTTGTAATGTTCTGGCGCCAATACACTTAAAATTAGGAAGAATAATGGAGGCAACATGACAGCTGATTTGTAGATGGAGAAATTGGAAAAGTCAGATTCAAATGCAAATGAATGGACGGGGTAATCCAACAATTATTTTGTAGTGTGATGTAAGAGCATTCGGATTTAGTGTAAAGAAAAAATACGGGTTTTCAAGAAATTCTAGTATACTCTGACATTCCTTTAAAAATTTTTTTTTTCAAGTATGACTGCTGTCTATCTGCCTAGCCTTTTACAAATGTCTGTAAGTTAATTAAAAATACTATTAATAGGAGTGGATTCTTGTAAATAGTTCAATGGGCGTTTTTTCATTGACAAAGAATGGCAAAGTGCTTATAGACTAGCGAGCAACCAAACCGACTCAACTCCTTACCGTGCATACAAAGTAGTTTTTTCAAATGTACTTAAGTATCCCATTTATGATAAACGTAAAAATGTAAAGTGAAAGTCATTTATTTAAACTAGGCTGAGAATCAGCACTTTTCTAACGACAACATTACATAAGACAGTCCCCCAAAACGCCCACCCTTCACCACTTCCTAGTGCTTTAGCTGGGAAGAAGAAGTGGCGCAAAAAATTGTCCAGAAGCGCGCACGAGTTCTGTGGTACAAAAACAAAGATGTTATTAATAATTTTTAGACCATTTACAGGCACTTTGGTAGACAGTTGCCTAGCATTCCTATTCTATTAGTCGTTGCATTTTCATTTTTCAGCCAAATAGGCCACCAAATCCAGCACAGATTTTAAGAAATACCTAGACAAAAACTGTCTTTCTAACAGGAAGTATCACTCTGTTTCCTACAACGTACTAAATCTGTCAACTTGTTGGCACACGACACATTCGTAGTATATGTCTGGCTGAGACACGAGACACTCGGGGCATTGTAACGTTTACCTACTCATGCGTGGGAATCGACCTATGTGTTTTAAAGACTAATAAAGGTACAATTCCCAAGGCGACGGCAGACCGCAAACTGCAGCTGCAGTGCCGCCCAATTGAAATCACAGACCGCAGAGACACTACTGGTTTCTATGTATAGTTCGATTCAAACTTAATGGCGGCTCGGAAGTTAGTTACTAGCTGCGCAGTACCGCACCCCTCACCCCCGCTGACACATAAATTCGTTACTGCGCAGCGACTCGCCTCATGTTCCGAGGCGCCATTAAGTTTGAATCGAGCTGTAACTATTTATATCAAAGTGAATCCGCAGTTGCAGCCCGCGAAATTCAAATTTTCTTACGTTTTTTTCTTATCATTTATCCCTCTCTTTAAGTTAGATTTGTTACATAGATCAAATTTCTTGTGGAAAACTTCTTAAGTAACAAATCGAACTTAGAGAGATGTATTAATGATTCTACAATCACAAGGGCGGAACAGGGATTTATTTCTGGAAGGGGCACATGGGCCATATAGATAAGAAGTGTCAAATTCAAATTATTTTATATTGCACTTATGAAACGTCAGAATCTAGGTGCACGGTTCCAATTGGTCGTTTCCTATGGAGAAGAGCCGGCTAGAAACTTCACGGTTACTCTTTTAAAAGTAAATGATTTTGTACAGTGTTTTCAAATTACAGTGTTATTAGGTATGAGAGGACAGTGTAGGCCTATCAACAAGAACAGGTAATTAGCAAGATAGAAAATGGTCGACAGATCTACAGTCTGTTAGGCCTAAAATAATTGCGCTATGCTGTTTTTGGGATTCATTCTTTTTCAATGACATAAGTATAATAATAACTAGTGAGCGAAGCGAGCTCAATAATTTAAGCACCCCACCTCGAATTGGATTGGTAAGTTATCTTTTTAACCATACATAGTATAAGCTAAATATTGTTTACGAGTTGAGGAAAGCTGTATAAACTTTGGACGTGCGAGGCCCCTCTGATCGCGTTATCTTTTTAGTATTACGTGACGACTTTGGCTCTAGGCCGGTGCGTAGACCTCTGGGCTCTAGTACGACCTGACTGCAACACTTTTAACCTTAGAAGTTTCGTCACTGCCACCTTAAAAGACTACAGATGTAACTTAGACACTTAAGTTATCAGCCAAAATTCCTCAATAATAGCTGAAAAGGTATGCATTACACTGCAGTAGACCTCAACAGTTAAAAAAACATAATTATGAAGCAGTTTATGTTTGTTTTGATTCAAAGGAATATCGTCTTAACGCTGAATTGTGCTCGTGCCAATTCCAATGTTTGGATAGTGGACTCTCGTTTAAAATAGATGCAAGTTGTGTAGAATATAACTAGGGATATGTACCCATGTGTCGGGGGGATTGACTTGGATGCAGACCTTTATGGAGCGGGACCTTGAATGGATTTTAGAGGCATGAGGAACAGGGTGTAAAGTTCACTCATCCACCATAGAAAAGGGAGGATCCTCCAACCAGACGGGTGTTGTGTCTGGCGAGCCGACTGCCCTACTGTTGATTTCGGATAGTCTTATCTATGTCGTTCGCGCGGTAAACTCTAATTGCACGATGCAGGATTTGTGTGACGTCATGTCTTTGATGCGTAGTTCGTATGTGGCGGTGTAACCGCTAAATCACTCCCCTCCGGAGACCGGAGGTCGATAGTGGGCTGAGTCTTGTATCTTGCGATGCTTCACAGTGCCAGTGGAGGTTCCAGTGAGTCGGAACCGGGTGCCGCATAGTTCGCGGTGAGTCGGAACTGTCTGCGGTGATTCCCCAGTGAGTCGGGGTGGCCCTGCGTCACGATCCAGTGAGTCGGATGTGGTATAGCACCGGGTTGTGGCTGACTGCTAGCGTCGACCAGGAGAGGGTCGAATGGGCTCTGCATCTGAGACCGGCCGAAGATGCAGGTGCTGTGCCAAGGTTGCTGATGAGGCTGAGGGTGATGACCAGGAATGCGCGTTCAGGTGGTCAGGATACCCGTTGAAGCCGGGGGTGCTGGCTGTCTGTGTGACTCGCCTCACGAAAGCTTGCGGGAGTGATGATGATGATGACGTCACGCTGAAGTAGTTGCACGAAGGCTGCGTTGACGATCACGTCGGGGTCACCAATTTAGGGGCATGAGGAACAGGGTGTAAAGTTCACTCATCCACCATAGAAAAGGGAGGATCCTCTAACCAGACGGGTGTTGTGTCTGGCGGGCCGACTGCCCTACTGTTGATTTCGGATAGTCTTATCTATGTCGTTCGCGCGGTAAACTCTAATTGCACGATGCAAGATTTGTGTGACGTCATGTCTTTGATGCGTAGTTCGTATGTGGCGGTGTAAGCGCTACAGGATAATCACATCCTGCACGTTTAATATGACCACAATACAAACTTTATCTATTCTTCCGTCGACGAAACCCGTAGAAAACTCGTTTTTATGGTTGTACAGTATAGATCCTACCAATAGGGTCGTCATAAATGGTGCCAAATAATAGTGAACAACTGAAAATGGATTTTTTAGCCGAGCAAAGAGCTGCAAATAACTTTAGTAAGTTCTGGAAAGCCACAGGTAAGCTGGATACCAAGCCTGGGCTGCCGGTGAGCGTCGGTGGAATGAGTGAACCAACGCAAATTGCAAATTATGTTTATGGAACATTTCAAAATGCGATCACCCCTTGGCCCCTCAGGTACGATGACCGGTGCTGGGTCTTTCCGTGGGGGAGTGGAATTGGTAATGTATTTCTTGACGAAACAGGTCAGGGCGGTAATGAAAAACATGAGTAGAGGTAAATCACCCGGACACGATGGACTCAGCATCGAGCATTTTAAGTATGCTGGTATTCACCTGCCGAGGGTCCTGTCTCTGTTTTATTCAATGTGCATTAGTCACTCGTACCTACCGGCAGAGCTAATGAGAACGATTGTGGTACCGATTATCAAAAACAGGACAGGGGATACCTCGGACAAGGGGAACTACCGGCCAATCTCTCTTGCAACTACCATTGCTAAAATATTGGACAGTATGCTTGATTCGTGCTTGAAAAAACATCTGGACCTGCATGACTCACAGTTTGGGTTTCAACCTGGGCTGTCCACTGAAAGTGCAATCCTAAGTCTCAAGAATACTGACCAATATTATACAGATCGTAAAACGCCGGTATGCCTGTTTCCTAGATCTTTCCAGGGCTTTTGACCTTGTGTCATATGATGTGCTCTGGAGGAAGTTGGGGGGACAGGAATGTACCGGGTGGAAGTTGTAAAATTCTGCAATTTTGGTATGCTAACCAAACGAATCAAGTGAAGTGGTCCAATAGTCTCTTTGACGCTTATGGGTTGGAGTGCGGGGTGAGGCAGGGAGGGTTGACCTCACCCAGGCTCTTCAACCTATATGTGAATGACCTCATGGTCGAGCTCAGCAGTATGCGTGTTGGTTGTCGGGTGGGTGGTGTTAATATTAATAGCATCAGCTATGCAGACGACATGGTGCTGCTGGGCCCAACTGCAGGTTCTATTGGAGAGATGTTGAAAGTTTGCGAGGACTACGTTGCTAGACATGGGCTCGTGTATAACGTAAAGAAATGTGAGTACATGGTCTTTGGGGTCGCCGGTAGGTGTACAGATTATTCACCTAACTTTACCCTAAATGGATTGAGCATAAGAAGAGTAAAACAATTCAAATATCTGGGACATATGCTTGCCGACGACCTGAAGGACAATGTGGATATTGAGAGGGAGCGCAGGGCTTTGGCGGACCGCGGTAATTATGTTGGCTCGTAAATTCGCCCGCTGCACGGAACAAGTAAAAATAACGCTTTTCAAAGCGTATTGTCAGGGTCTGTACACGGGTGGTCTGTGGATCAACTACGCCAAACGGTCGCTAGATGTCCTGCGCGTCCAGTACAACAATGTTTTTAGAATGCTCTTGAGACTGCCCCGGTTCTGTAGTGCGTCAGAGATGTTGAAAATGTTCGAGCCGACTTATCTGCCATTTAAAAAATGTGTTATAATTTAATTTAATTTTTTTTTTTTTTTTTTTTATCATTTTTATAATACTTATCAATTTTATCAATTTTACCTACATTTATTTAATTATTATTAAAAAAAATACAATTTTATACACAACAAACGCAGTCGCTCGATTTTGCCTAAGGTACTTTCTATTTATAGATGATAGATTTATTATTTTTAAATGTAGAAAATACACAGATATTGAGTATTTAGTTTAGCTGCACATTAATCACAACACAACGCACACACACATGTATGTCACAACATTTTATTTGATTTTGTATGGGTTTATTTTATTTTATATTACCTTTAAAATTTATTTATTATGGCGGACAGACACTTTCCTATATTTATAATTCTAGCGTATGGCACTCGTGGGTTGCAGCTGAAAATCAGCGTCAGTTGGTACACTTTGTGTTGTCATCTGACATTATCTGAGCTGAGGCCCTTTTGGCATTATAATAATTTGTTTTCTGTTTTATAGTTTTAAGGTGTATTATTATTATTTTTTTTTTTTTTTGTAATGCCAATAAACGCATTTTTCTTTCTTTTCTTTCTTTCTTTCTTTGTTTACGCAGAACCGTACCGACGGCTTCCACGCAATAGTGCGGAAGAAAATAGCGTCGGTGGCAGCTAGAACCCGGGCCAGTGGCAACAGAATTCTAGAAACAGTGACTGAGAATGTGTTTTCCCCTTTTATGAGGCATTTTGTGGAGAGGATGACCGGTTGAGAAACTGGTTTCGTCTTCTTTACAAATTGACTCAAACCCAAAATGCCATCTTAATTTATGTATATACTAACACTAGTTATAAGGTACTTTACTGACACTACGGATCTCTGTTATCTGATTATCTGAAAAAAATAAATAAAAAAAATTACGGCATCGCTGATGAATTACCATCCCAGAGCTGAATTGTTTCATGTACGTGTGATTACATCGGGACCCATACCCTTCAAATTAGAACACAGTAAGCATCGTGGCAGAAACAGGGTGGTACTATTTCCCAGAAAGAAACGATGGCATGGAATGTGCAAAAGATATGTCTTGAGAATATGGAGATGACGGGTGATGTATGGAAGAATACGTGCTGCGCTTACCGGATTTGTATAACTGCAAGAGGTCTTTTACAGGCAGTTCTACTACTAGGACTGAATTATATTGCCTTACAGGAAGAAAAATCCACAGAACTCATGGATCTTCCGGCACATTGAAAATGACTTAATTTTATTAAGGCGGCGATAACTGACTTTTAATGAGCTTATACTGAAGATCACGTCTGAACGAGTATACTGTTAATGATTTGGAAAAAATATAGTTATTATGTTAAATTAGAGCATTTCCCTAATAACTTTGAACTTTTTTGCGTGATTCTCACGCAAAATCTATCAAGCGTATTTTTTTGAAAACTTCACCATTTTAAAGATAATTTAATTATTGATCTACGTGTTTTATTAAATACCTTTTGTTTTATGTATATTAAATTAATAATGTGTCTAATTGGGGACAGCGGTCCTGGATGGGCGAGTCCTATTACTGGCTGGACGTACGACGCGTTGCGTGAGCTCAGTACAGAGCACGCAAGCTAACCCCTCAAGGTCACTGGCATATATCTGCATCTTAAGGCACTTAAAAATCAGACGAGTTAAAAAAAGGAAGAACTTCAATCAAGCATGTTCTGAACAAAATTTTATATGTTAAATCACCAAAAGGTGTCTCCGAAAGGGATATCCATCTTACCCTTAATAAATAATCTTATCGAAACCAAAATAGTGATTGTTTTTTTTTATATCCCTTTTCGTTTTTTTGAAGTTTATGATTCTTTGAATACCTACCTATATCCCAAAAGAAAAGGTAAAAAATTGTCTTTCTTTTCAAATAAAAAAAAATTGTAAAAATTTTTTTTTTCAGAATTGTAGCCCTTTCGGTAAAGTATATTTTGACCCCCGTCGCACTTTTCATGAAAACGGGTAACTGAAGCGATCAAAAAAGCATTTTAAATGCTAAAACATTCTTTATTTACCCCCAAAAATAAATACAGTTTTCGGAAATGTCTTTTCCACTAATCCCACGGTCTATTTGGCAAAGTTTGTGGCCCCATTAACGCCAAAGTTGCCCTCGACACCTTGCCAAACCATTCATTGTCCTTTTTACGTGGATTGCCATTGCTTGACAACCGTTGGCAAAATTATTGCATTGTTTTTGGCAAAATTGGTTGGTGTGCTACCGGAGTAAAGTTATTAAACTTTACTCCGGTAGCAAACCTCCGCTGCGAAACCGTAGCAGCGAAACGGCAGTAGTTAAATTCAATAGACTCGCGTCATTTTCCGCTACTCTCATCCGATTCGAGTAGCGGAACATGACGCGAGTCTATTGAATTGAACTACTGCGGTTTCGCTGCTATGGTTTCGCGGCGGAGGTATGTTAATTTTACAGGTGGCCAAAATAGAAGAATTAAATTAAATTATTTGTGTTTCTTTGTTTTACGTATTGTATAGAATCAAGTTTTTCTAACTGAACAGACCGCTGTGCTGCTGGGGAGTTTGTTGCGCCACTTCTTCTTCCTAGCTAAAACACTAGGAAGAGGTGAAGGGTGGGCGTTTTGGAGAACAGTCGTATGTAATTTTGACGTTCAAAAAGTGCTAATTCTCAGCCTAATTTGAACAAATGACCTACAGAGAAGGTTAGACATGGATGGCTACACGTTAGTGATTTCAGACTCTTACGTCCAGGTTTTGTAACCGAATTTTCATTCCATCTC
Organism: Xanthia togata; assembly: GCA_963853775.1. Lineage (NCBI taxonomy): Eukaryota > Metazoa > Arthropoda > Insecta > Lepidoptera > Noctuidae > Xanthia > Xanthia togata. Next base: position 1,549,552 of record OY970817.1, on the reverse strand, counting down.
TTAGATTTTGAACTCGTAGCTTAGACGCAAACCGTACATGTTACTCAGTAACTGGGTCGTGGAGGTCAGATAGGCAGTCGCTCCATGTAAAATACTGGTACACCTGCATCCGTTTAGACTTGAACCCGACCCCAATATAGTTGAAAAAGGCTAGGCGGTAGATGGTCCGAAAACGGAAGAAACCCAAGGCAGCCCACGACATTATAGAGTTTTCTACCTGTCATCTACATTTCTGGAAACAATGACACACGTATTTACGCAACTCTTTTCGTTTGTTTGTCCTACTTTTAAAACGAGGTGCTTCCTGGAGCGGTCACCTATAAGGTCATTGTCTCTTAATTCTGGCACAAAAACAAAAATAAACCATCTGGAATCATTTCAATGTAAATGAGTGTGCTGTTTCATTGAATTTTTTGTAATTTTAGCTTTTAATTACTGCATTGTGTGCGCACACTAAGCGCGGTGGGGGACAGGATGGTAACAGTCGCGACTTACCGAGTCTTAGGTCGTAGGTTCGATCTCTGACAGGCGTTTTACTTTGTGTAAATTATTTAATTTTTCCGCGCATACTTTCTTTATGGCAGTCTAGATGGCACCACTAGTATGCCGCAAATATTATATTATCTATGGCCAATATAACTAATAGCACGGATAACATAATCCGATAGTGATACAATGCCGATTGCGGCACTAAGGTGTACTGCCTTTGAAATAAATGATTTACTTTGACTCAAAGGTGTATCCGAACTGAATCTTTGTAATTCGATGCAGTAGTGACCTAGCCCCTCTATTAATATCTTGGCCTATATTTGTTAGTGCGATGAACTTTATGCTATTGATGGATCGTGGCAGCGCGTCAAATTATTTCTAGTACATTTTTAAGTGATTATTGATTTAAGTATTTTGAAAAATTTCCGTTCAAGACCCGCCAGAAAGTAACAGATACGGAAATACATCTTTTTTCTGCTTCTACGGATATCCGGCGCATCACTGATGGCTGTGACAGCAGTGATAGCCTAGTGGTATGACCGTCGGACTGCCAAGTCACGGGCCTCGAGTTCGAACCCAAAGCATGCCATCTGACTTTTCGGATTCATGTGCGTGTTGTCTAATTATCACTTGCTTCAAAAACGCTGTGACAGCAGTGATAGCCTAGTGGTGTGACCGTCGGACTGCCAAGTTATAGGTCTCGAGTTCGAACCCAAGGCACGCAACTCTGACTTTTCGGATTCATGTGCGTGTTGTATAATTATCACTTGCTTCAAAAACGGTGAAGGAAAACATCGTGAGGAAACCGGCATGCATGAGAGATATTTCTCGACGGCATGTGAAGCCAAGTCAGAGGCCCGTGTGCTGCATAAAAACTCTGACACCAGCAGTGCTATTCTGTAACCATCTCACCGTGCAAACTTCGGTCAAGTGAGCGTGGAGTGAGCTGTCAATAGTGTCAATTCCAAGCAAAAACAAACTCACTTCACCTAAGTTCCTTGACAGCTCACTCTGAGCTCACTTCACCTAAGTTTACAGAATAGCACTACGGTTAGTCACTAACCACACGAAAATGAAAGAAAAGACTGATAGCTAGTGGCAATTCTTCCTCGTCGTCGACGCGGTGAGACGGATGCCTAAATGAGGGATTCAAATTTGTATCATTTTTGCCGGTGTCAAATCCAATCGGGCAAATGGCTTGTGAAATATAAAAATAACCTCTTAGTTTTAAGCTCAGACCAAACTGGGAAAGAAGCGAAACAAAACTAACTTCGCACTATGAAAAGACGTGGATGAGAGCTAAACGAACTTAGCTTCGTTTCGCTTCATTCCCAGTGTTGCCTGCCTTTACAATCTATATTGTTTTTAAGTGTCAATGATGATTCCTAAATATAGCGTACGCGACACTCAAGCGCATGCCAGGTTGTCTTTCGACAACCACTTAGTTTGGCGCCTGTTATTATATGTAATTATAGTTTTGTTAGTAAGTCTATTTATCAACAATAGTAATATAATCATCATCATAATTTCAGCCGAAAGACGTCCACTGCTGGACATAGGCCACCCCCAAGCCCCGCCACTTCGACCGGTTCCGTGCTTCCCGCATCCAGCGGATTCCTGCAGCCTTCACAAGGTCCACCTTGCGGGACGCCTTCCAACGCTAAGTCTTCCGGTACACGGCCGCCACTCCAGAACCTTTCGGCCCCATGGGCCATCTGTTCTGCGAGCAATGTGCTCTGCCCACTGCCACTTAAGTTTGGCAATTCTTCGGGCTATGTCGGTTACCTTGATTCGACTCGAATAGTATTTATTATACAGCAGCCTATGACTGTCCCACAGAATGGGCATTGATCACCACGATTGATAACTGCGCGTTGACGATTATAGAGGTTACTTTTTCGGTAGGTACTTGAATCTTCTTCTGTTTCATGTGGTTAGTGAATAACCTGGTTTCAAAGGCTTTATGCCGCCCATGGGCCTCTGACTTTGCTTCACATGCCGTCGAGAAATATCTCTCAGGGATGCCGGTTTCTTCGCGATGTGTTCCTTCTCCGTTTTTGAAGCAAGTGATAATTATACAATACGCACATGAATCTGAAAAGTCAGAGGTGTGCCTTGGGTTCGAACTAGAGACATATGAGTATGGGTCTCTAGTTCGAATCCAAGGCACACTTTTGACTTGACTTTGACTTGTGGCCGTCAGACTGTCAAGTCATAGACTTGGCAGTCCGACGGTCACACCACTAGACTATCACTGCCACGGTACTTGAATGATAGTATGGAACTCTCTGCCAGCGTAAACAGCGACTGTGATCTCTTCCACCTATAGAAACCGTCAGCCGTTGAAGCAAGAGTTAACATTTTCTGGGCACGTTCGTTCCATTGCATACCTCATCCATCGTTTTCCATCAGGCGTGATCGAAGTCAAGAGGAAAAAAAAACGAAAACAAAATGAGCATGCTTTTTTCAGAGAGCAGTGGTGGCCTAGTGGTAACGACCGGAATTTACGAATGCTAACTAAAACCCTGACAAGGGCTTTACTTTGTGTAAATTATTTCATCACCACTGCTCTAAGACGGTGAAGGAAAACATCGTGAGGAAACCGGCATGTCCTAGAACCAAAAAATCGAAGACATGTGACATCTACCAACCCGCACTGGGCCCGCGTGGCCCACCCCCTCTAACAAGGAGGAGGCCTGTGTCCCCAGCTGTGGTAACATTATAGACTGATCATGCCTTATTATGCTATGCTTATTTTTCCTCCACAAAAGATCTCTCTACGTCTTTCACACAATTTCATCCATCGTTTCTTAGGTTTTCCCCTAGTTTTATAGCCATCCGCCCATCCACATTCATACTTAAAACGTTTCTCACGACATTATTCCGACGTCACGTCATGTGGTCAATGAGGGTTTTCTGAAATGACGGAGGCACACTTGGTACCAGCACTGAGATGTCAGGTCTGGGCACCTGTCAAAAGTGTCAAACGAGACAAAATGAATGAAACGAATAATGAACGTAATCATAGATTTTTTAATCTTTGTCGAAATGGAATGATTTCATGAAAACTCTCATTGGACATAACAACTAATACGATCAATTTATAAAGACAGTGAGTCTTCAATTAGGATATAATTAACGTTACACGAGCCACGAGCCACGACATAAATGCATAACGACACATCAGTGACGTAAATTAATAAAATCTGAATCGAGAATAAACTGCATACTTTGCATATCTAGCTGAATATATGCACTTTGCATCGAAAGTTTGAGAAGTGCCAAAATACAGTCTGATCAATAGAAACATATTATCAAACGACAGCCGTGTGCCCGATGGAATTTCCCATCGGCAAATATGACGAACTTCCATACAAACTATCACCTCCTTTCATAAAGGACTGGGAGCCTTAGCCTTCCACATCCAGTCTGTCCCAGCCACTTTCTTAAGGATGTCGGTCCATCTACCTAGGCGACTTGCCACCTAGTTTAGAATGCGATCATTCTGCCGATAGTCGTACTTATCAGCCAATGATGGCTTAATTGCCAAGAGCCTCGACCAACTCCTGAAGAGGCTCTCGTTGGGTAGCTGGATTAAAGGCTTGATTCAGAAAGTGGTACTCCTGGACATGGCTCGCGTTGTTAGGTGGTTCCTGTCTCTGGAGCCCTGACCGGCCGGTAGCTTGGATCCTGTTCCCGATACCGGTGGGCTAGTATTTCCTATATTTTCAAATGTTTTTATATATTTTTTATTCTATTATATAAAAATATAATTTATATGTATTAAAGTGAAATAAATGATATAATACGAGTAATAGTAAAATATCTACATAGTCCTCATAATCACAAACATTTAAATAATAAAATACTTTACAAAATAATCATGTCATTTTGTATTGTATATATTCAACCATTTCAAATGTCAATGTTTACATAATACTGGTATATTTTGATGATTTTACTGAATAATTATATTGTCATGTTTTATGGTTTTATCACAAGGCTTAGCAGAGCGAGCAGAGCAGCAGAGGAGGTCAGAAAGGCAGTCGTTTCATATAAATTCTGATATGAAAGCCGACATCCGACACCAACATAGTTGGAAGAGACGGACAGATGGTGACGATGTTGAAGACTATGCAAATGATGATGAAGATTTTGATTTTCACAAATCAAATATGGCCCCCGATTAAAAAGAAAATCATCAGGTGCTTCTTATCTTGAAAAACTCGTAAAAGTCCAATACAGTAAACTAGTGTGAATAAAAAATTGCTTGTCAACATGACATGAGCTGTAAACTTTTTTTGTTTCGCGTTTCGATGTTTCCAAGCTATGTACATGTATATTACGAGTATAGTTTTGAAAGTCTAACTATCGCACGAGAAGATGTCACTTAATAATCATTAACTTTAATGAATAATTAGACAACATACTGGTCCTGCTCCATAGGACAATTTAGAGCCTAGATAAAATCAAACTGGTTGCTAATTTAAATTGTATAATATAATTTTTATAACATTGATTTTACATCCTGTGATTACTTGAACTCACATACTGACTTATTAGTATTACTTGTTAAAATGTTTTGAATATTTGATGAGCATGAGCATCTATCAAATAATTTTTTTTTTTTTTTTTTTTTTTTTTTTTTTTTTTTTATCTTTATTTTTTATTTATCTATCATTTCTTCATTTCTTCATTATTTTTACCTATCGTGGTATAGTAATCTTATTCTAGGTGCATCGTCTTCACATATACCTAATTATATAATTAATGTATACAAAATATTGTGAAAACATTTTAAAAGGTGGAGTTTCTAGCCTATTCTTCTAAATACGAAAACTACCTTTTGGAAGGGCGACTAGAATCAATTATGTTTTATGTAAATTTGACGTTCAAAAAATAAATAATTGGATTTTGACTTGACTTAGATGAGTAAACAATTTTTTTAAAGTTTTCTTTTCAGTTATTAAATTTCAATGATAGTTTACAAATAATAAATACTAAACTATGTAACTAAATATATTTACGTAAACTTTGTACAAAATCCAAACAAAATACCTGAATAAACTTTTTCAGAACATACATAGCTACCAACCTATAGTAGCTACTCAGGAATATAAAAAAAAAACTTTTACTGTGGAGTCAACTCAGAATTTAAAAAAAAAAAAAAATTGGTACAACAGCATCGTATACATTAAAAAAGCTGTTCTTTTGAAATGACAAACTGACAATTTAACTTAATTTTTTTGTATAGACTAACTACTTATTATGGAACAGCTGAGTTTTTTTATTTATTTAACGGTTCCTAAACAACTAGAACACAATGTTCTAGAGTGCATATAATGCTCTATAAAACCTACATACACAAATTGCAATTTGTACGAGTTGTCCATTATTAACTTCAGTTTAAAATTACTTTTATGTTTGAGAAGCACGTGTGAGCGTGAGGAATTGTCTCCATTGAACTGAGACGAAATTATCTCTAATAATATAATAATCTTTTGTAATATACCAGAATATACCGCGAGGAATTGTGCCACTGCAGGCACAGATGAATAGATGGTTCACTCCGCAAAATTTAAATAAAAACCAACTCCTTGCTACGTTACCTAATCTGCGTTCGCAATTTATTTGCCAAACATGTAAACAAACACGAGTTTTAGGCAAAACAGCTGTAATGCCTACACAAAAGGTTCAGTTTGCGCTACAACTTCATATTTTTTATGACTTTTTTAACAGTACTAGTCAGTCTGAAATCAACTTTCTTTACACTAGCATAGAGTTGATGTGTGTTTAAGTGGAAATAACATCAAATGGCAACAAGGATTTAAACAGACCTTACAGTTATATTCACCTAGAAGTTGCCTCTCTTTCTATCTCGTAACTCTTATATCTTCTGACTACGTTGCGCTCACTGAATTGACCCGTCAGGACGGGCCTACCACGTACTTGTAGCTTCATACATAATAAAATGCGGAGTAAACCATGTGTATGCATCTGTGCTGCAGGGAAATATAGAGAAGTGACGAACATTGATCACCACGCTTGCACACAAGTGTTGATGATTTCAGACTATTTATGAATTATAAGCTGATCTTCGCAGGGTGGCTGGCAACAGCTGGATGAAAGCTGCTGGGGATCATGTTTAATGGCGTAAGATTGGAATAAATGAATGAATGATCTATTTACATACATAAACTCACGCGTTCTTCCCATGGGGGTAGGCAGAAACTACAGAACGCCACCTGCTACGATCCTTACATACTCCTTTTGCCTCGTTTACGTTCATACATCTGGTCATACACGCACGCCGGTTGCGAGTACTACGCACCTGACCTTTCTGAAGAACATCACCAATAAGATCACTATATGTCCTCCTACAGCATCCTCTCGGCGTTTCCAGTCACCTGCCTTGTAAAGACCTTTTGTATCTAAATAATCTTCAGAATCTTTTTATTCGCTAGAACATAGGTTATTGCACGAGGAACCGGTCGTGAGGAAAGTTTTGAGTGTGATTGTGGATGGCTATAAGAGTAGGGGAAGGCCAAAGAAACGATGGATGGACTGTGTGAGATATGATATGGATAGACAGGGACCGACCGACCTTCCGGGATGACGACTGATAGAGGAGTATATGGAGGAAGAAGACAAGTTACGCCGACCACTAATAAATTGAGATAAGGACATGTGAATGATGAGTAGATGTGCGACAGTGAGTGAGGTTTCTAACTGAACGCAGCTGTGCTGCTGGGGAGTTTGTTGCGCCACTTCTTCTTCCCAGCTAAAGCATTAGGAAGTGGTGAAGGGTGGGCGTTTTGGGGGACTGTCTTATGTAACTTTGACGTTCGAAAAGGGCTGATTTTCAGCCTAGTTTGAATAAATGGCTTTTGAATTTTGAAGTAATGAGATTGATGATATAGAAAAAACAAAAAATGATCGGTTAGATCGTTTTTTTTTACCCCAACTGGGAAGCTCTTGGCCTTCATCTCACCTTATGATAAGTGATGTTCAGGCCAAAGGTGGAAGCGAGCTTCACGCGGAATCCTCAACCACAGAGGAACTGGCTATCTTACCTCTAACTGCTGAAACAGCAATGCTGTTAACATTGTTGTTATGGCGACCGACCCCGTCTCGTACGGAATTCGCCTCAGTTTGATCAGTACCCTAATTACGTAGTAAACGACCAATCGGAATTTGAATAGTTTTGAAACAAATTTCTAATCCAATGCTTCATAAGATTGAAAAAAAAATCTGCTCGACAGCGTAAATAACGTAATGAATGTGGTTGAACTGTCAAAATGAAACAAATTTGTCGTAATTACATAGCAGGGCTTTATATTTTCAAATACTACGCACTGAAAACGTGCAAGAGTAATTAATAAACTTGACTGGACGATTTACCAGGTAGGTATTTAATATGATTAATTATTTTGTATGTTTGTAAATAAACACATAGAATCACAAGCCAACGGCTAAGAGTCCGGAGAAGCTTCCATTCCCTTCATACCAGATCACAACACAAACATGCCTCAACATGTTTTCAAACGCCTTTACACATTTCCAATTTATGATAAGTACCTATATTTAAGGCGCTACCCCGAGCTAAGTGGCGCCCTCATTGAATAAAAAATTGTAGCATAGCATAGAATTTAAAAAAAAAAAAAAATGGATTCTTGGAGTTTGTTACAAAAACGGCCACTTTTGACACTTTTGCTATCTACTTTGGATACGAAACACTTTGAGTCCTGTTTTAACAACGTAAAAATACTTTATCCTCTTTGTAACAAACTCCAAGAATCCATTTTTTTTAATATAAATATATAACAGAAAACATACAAACCAAATAATAATAATGATGGTCAGATTTACCGATCTTTGACTAGCTATAGTGACTGGATAAATGTACATAATTTGAATTTTAGTATGCAGACTGGGAGCGTCATTAGTTTACAGTAAAACATATAGTAAAAGTCGTTCTTACACTAAACTCATACGACGTTTACGCTGATTTATCAAATAAAAACGATATAGGCCAACCATAAAAAAAACTGCCAAGAATTGTTCAATAACTCAAAATAACACAAATTTCATAAAAAAAGACAAGCTCGTGTAACATCAAAGGGTTTAAACAAAGGGCAGAAAAAAGTCGCTCATAACGTTATAATTAATTGAAGAACGGCTGTTCATAGTTTTGGCAAAAACACGCGACTGAAACTGATTCGTAGCTAAGATAGTACGCGGCGATGTTACATGTGTACCTAGATCATTATACACCACACATACAGGTACACCAGAAAAGTTATGCGCTTCGGTAATCTTCGTATTTCCAAATTAGTTCGAACGTCTTGCCACAGAGTAACGCCCACAGAGATACCTAAAGCTTCTAAGTTTTTTACCGCCCCGTTTTGTCGTAGTGCATCTATACCGAGTTTTTGTGTCAAGCTTTCTCTCTTTTGGGTTACCTACTCTGCTCACACCTTGTGATAGTCACTCAAAAGTTTTGAAAAGATTTTTGGAATTGATTAGAGTTGTTTATCTAAAATCTTAACCATGGTAGCACATAGGTACTGGGTTAGTACTTCCATGGTTGTAACAGCTCTTTATTAGAGCTTACAATCGCGCATATGCTTTTTGATGTGTCTATCCTCTCACTTTCCTGCAACCTGTGGGAGTGATTTCGTGAAAAGGGACGGAAGTGCGCGCTATTTTATTTGACCAATGAGCGCGTGCGGTGCTAGAGTTGACTGTCTTGAGTCTACTTTGACGAGGCCCCGCCCCTTTAATGTTGCTTGTTACCAAGGTGAGATGTCAGATGTTACACATAATATGCAACTACTGTAGGGCTCGCTCGTTTTTTACCATGATAAATTATTATGATTGCCGAAGCGCACACTTTTTCTGGGTGATTGTATATATGTACCTTTTTAACAGATATAAAAATACCCATCACCAAGTGGAGAGTCACGTTATTTACGTAAACAAAAGATCTAGAGCGACGATTATCTAAGATTTGCTGATAGCAGCTGGATTAAATTGGCCATGAATTGAGTATTATACATGTACAGATGCCAGCAGGTCAACCTACCCGAAACTGTCAAATATTCCCAATCAACTTTGAACATTATGCTTTGGTAATAAAGTTGAAAATCTATTAAAGTAATTTGACAGGTTGTAGTAGGTTGAGCGACTCACCCCTGTTTCGCACGATTTTTGCGACTTGAGAAAACATCTAGATTTCTTGACTAAATTTTAGTTTAATATTAATGTATATATCCGGAATAAATTCCCTAAATGATGGTGAAAACTGCATCAAAATCTGTTGCATCGTTTAGAAGTAACAACGGGGTCATACAGAAAGACGCGAAAAGCTACTTTAATTTTTAATAGGATTGTAAATATATATATAGAAAATATATGTAACAAGCAACATTTCCAAAAATATAGATTATTGCCAAACGGCGCAAAATCTTATTGTTTTATTTAAAAAATAAATCAAATTCAAATCACGAATAGTAAAATCCCTGTCATAATTATTTCGTTTCTGACAAAACACAACAGCTCTTTATTTCACAAATTTAAACATTCTTTAACCAGCAGTACAACAGAATAACTAATACAGAAGGTGAACGGCTCCAGACAACGAACGCAGACGCACGCACACAGACACTATTCACGTACAGTGAGTGCAAGTGCACTCGCGACCGGCATTTGTTTGAAATCACCAAACGTAGGCGTCTATGAAAGCAGTGGTGGCTCGGTGAGCAGGTCAGACGCTTTACTTTGTGTGAATTAATTCATCACCACTGCTCTCAAACTCAAACTCAAAGCATTTATTTCAATTAAACCATTTACAGGCCCTTTTGAATTGTCAAGGGGTCGGTCAGTCAAAAATATGAAGCTAGTTACCCATTCCAAAGCGTAGTAGGTACCTATGGAGAAGAACGGGCAAGAAACTCCACGGACTCTCTTTTAAATAAAAAAATTGATACAAAATATTGGTTACATCATTCATTTTGAAATTATGCATGTGAGAACAATGTAGAAAGATGTGCACGTTCGTAAAACGGTGACGGAAAACATCGTGAGGAAACCGGCATGTCCTAGAACAAAAAATTCGAAGACATGTGACATCTACCAACCTGCACTGGGCCCGCGTGGTGGATTAGTCCCCCTCGCACAGTAGGAGGCCTGAGTCCCCGCAGTGGGGACATTATAACTGATTATTTAACGCGTCTATTAGTTCGTGCGCCTGTTCCCACTCGTTATATGGAGCTGGCTTTCCTAATATTAGGCTACTATCTACGTCGGTATATAGTCAGCTGCTGATGATGTATCAAATTCAAAATGATTTGTTGTAGCTTGTGTGACGGCTACGTCATTGTGTTGGTAAATAATACAGCAGACATGTCTAGGAAACGTTGTGTATCTGTGGGGAAGATGATGTGGCTATAAAGGGGGGTAACTGCCGAGATGACGTCTAATAGAGGTTTTTTTTAATTTATTTATTTAATGATTTTAAAAATAGAGGTGTTATTAAATTTTAAACTCGCCAAACTTTTACGTTTGATGGCGAGAGGCGCTCTTTTACACAACAATGAACCACCTTACGTATGCAGGTCAGGCTACTTCAAGCCGTCAAATTTTCACATCTGGTTCTGAGATTAACCATTAACATTTTCGTCATTTGTAGAAATCTGACAGCCTGGTATAACCTGACGTGCTGTCGTCTGTTCATACCTACTACGTATGGAAGACAAAGACGTGTTGCGCCGACCACAGTCTAGTTGTGTCTGTATTGAGGTTTGCCATAATGAGGGGCAACTGTAGCGAGAGAGAAAATATTTTCAAGGCGCAAAAACGTTGTATTAGATCCATTTTTAATCTTAAAGTGACTGACAGTTGCGTACCTGTTTAAAAAAAATATCATCTTTTAACTTTTGTTTGCCTATATTAGAAATAGCCATTTTTGTTAAAACCAATGATCACTTATTCCCGACTTTGAAAAATACTAGAAACAGGACTACAAGTTTAAGAACTCAATACGAAGACAAGTTATGCATTGGTGGATATAAAACTGCATTATTGAGAAAGAGTGTTATGTGCATGGCTCCTCTTATTTATAACCATGTACCAAAAGTGATCAAAGAGCAACCTTTAGGAAGATTTAAAAAGTACTTTAAAAAAATACTAGTTGAAAAATTTCAACTCTGTAAAAGATTTTTTGAATGACAAGACTATTTAGCTTGCAATGTTCATTGATTAAGTAATTAAATAGATGTGTATAAGTAAATAGAATAATTATTGTAGTTTTAAGTTAAATTTTGCATGCCATGAGGCAGAATGTATAAGGATCCAAAATATTGTAACACCTAATTGTATTAATTACCTACATTCTATGCAAATAAACAAATCTATCTATCTATCTATCACAAAGTGGCATTAATCCTGAATTTGGTAACTCTAACTACCGTCTGCCTTGCCTTTCCACAACTACGTTGGAGTCAGCTTCAAGTCTAACGGGATGCAGCTGAATACCAGTATTCTACATGGAGCGACTGCCTATCCAACCGTAACAACCCAGTTACGGGGTAACTTGATACCACGCGGTAAGACTGGTTATAAGGCTTCTGACACTTATTAATCAATCATTGAAAATGGTAAATTAAAATTAAAAATGCTATCAATCCATCAGATACTAGAATATAGGTATTTGTGAGTAGCAGCGTTCCAATATAATGCTGGTCAAAAATTCTATAATCAGTCAGCCAGACATTTGTAATTCCACTAGAAATAAGATGGTTACAAATATTATGAGAAAATGAAGGAATTTTTTAACATTATACGCTAACCAACTTAAAATAATAATAATATGTACATGAATATGTAAAAAAGGACGGGACAAAATCATAGGGCATTAAAAAAATCCTCCGCATCGCTGTCAACAGGAAAAGTGCCCAAAAGGCTGGCAGCATTGCCACGTTGTATGGTGAAATAAACTGTGTTTTTACCTGGATCTTCCAAACTGGGCAGAACAATACGGAAAACTGATAAAACGTACCTAAATTCCTGTAGGAATTGTCCGTATTTCTGCCTCGCATTATAAAGATGTGTTGAATGATACTCGAAAGAAAAAAAACATGTGTTATTTGCCAAAAGTCATTTAACAAGAAAGTAAAAATAGATCAACAAACTGGCTAAACATTTTAAATTGTAAAAACTTTTATAAATTTTTGTGAAAGTAGGTGAGTTTTAGATAATTATTTGGATGCATTTTTATTTTTAAATGGGGAATTGCTACTTTTGTGCCACCACAGAGCACAGTGACGCCACGGCAGCCACTGCTAGAAGTGACATTGTCAACACTTCCATCCGAACCGAACGTCACCGTTGCACTACAGCACTAATGTGAACGTATACAAACTGACGGCTTTGCAGGCAGTTCGTGACAATCGAATATACAAATATCCTATAGAAATGTTGCATTTTGGTAATTTACGACGAGCACAAATACATATCACCCATAGATATGAATAATGTCTAAACGGTGAAACGAGTATTCGAATTTACGTTGCGTTCACTTCGCGCGCTTGTGCGTGCCCCACAGACGTGGTACGTACGTAGACGGTACGTAAGAATCGTATCAGGTGACGTTCTGTAGTTTCTGCTTACCCCCAAGGGACAAAGACCTGAGTTTAAGGGGACAGGACCTAAACGTACCTAAACGCAAGTTTTATAATACCTAAAAGTATATGATCTACCGCAGTAAACAAAATCACAAAAATATATGATATTCTTCAGGATATATGCTAGGCAGATAGTGTGCTGAGAAAATAATACAACCAATATGATACGATAAAAAAAAAAACACGAAGACACCTTTAAAAAATTATTTTATATAAAAATCATATTAATATAGGTACCTGCTATAATTCTGATTTTTTTCAAATTATTCAAGCGACACATTAACGTATTAGTGTCTTTAATTTTTTGTCCTATTAATAGATAATTTACCTGCGTTGTGTCATCGCTCTTCTCTTTCTTTTCCATGCAGTCCGACAGTGACCACGCTTTAGCTATTGTAAGCATCTTAACTAAGTGTATTATTTGAAATTCAGCAGAACTCATGCATTCTTGGTAGAACATTGGCACCATTAGGAGTGACTAACACCAACATTGAAGGTTGATCACCCGGTCACCTACAATTCCTGTAAGCTTTGTAATGATTCATAATTTCCGCCCTTTATCGTATTCGAGGGCCTCGAGGCTAAATGATACCAACCGCACGGGTCGATAGAGTTAAGCTACGCTTGCCGAGGTTGGTCCGTGGATGGGTGACCATTTATAACATATCGAGACCCCTCCATGTCTCGGAAAGCACGTTAAGCAGTTGGTCCCGGCTGTGATTCGTAGATCTTTGACAGTTGTTACGGGTCGTCAGAAGCTCGAAAGTCTGACAACCAGTCTTACCAAGGGGTATCAAAAGTCATTTATTCAAACTAGGCTGAGAATCAGCACTTTTCGAACGTCAAAATTACATAAGACAGTCCCCCAAAACGCCCGCCCTTCACCACTTCCTAGTGATTTAGCTGGGAAGAAGAAGTGGCGCAACAAACTCCCCAACAGCACAGAGCTGTCTGTTCAGTAAGAAAAAAATGATTCTATTTAATAGCATGCAAAATAATTTACATTACGCAAAACATAATTTAAATTATAAATTAATAGCCATATTTCCCAGGGTTATGTTCACTCAATGTCAAATACTGGTATTCAGCTGAGCTGCATCCGGTTAGACTGGAAGCCGACCCCAACATAGTTGGACAAAAGTAAGCAGATTGATTGATTCAGGAGAAATCATGCATTCTAGTTAGCACATTGCCAGAATGACGTGTTTCTAATATCAACATTGCAGGTTGATCACCCAATCTCCTACGATTCTTATTAGCTTTGGAAGGATTCATAATTTCCGCCCTATATCCTATATCGTTAAGAATTATTGTGAATACAGACGAAGAAGAGTGAACATATTTGTGATATGTTAGGAAAAACTGTGACGTACTGCCACGCTCAGAGAAGTAATTTTATAATTAAGCAATTAATACTAAATCAGAGGGCTCGCAAATTTTTAGGTCAAAGAATCAGCATTGCCATCTAACGTGGCAATGCTGCCAGCCTTTTGGGCACTTTGACGCGGCCGAATTTTTTGATGCCCAATGAGCTCTGTCTTTATTTTCTTTTGCCTCTGTATACTTGTACATAATTTATATATAATTATTAGTGTTAGATATATATTATATTAAAATTAATGACTGATTATAAATATGTGACACCTCCAAGTGTTAACAATTGCCTGAAATGGTTTTACCTTTATTTACGTTAATTTATTTAAAAACAACAATATTAACACTACATTAATCTGCCTTGTCCCCAACTATATTGGGGTCAGCTTCCAGACTAATCGGAAGCAGTTGAATACAAGTATTTTACATGAAGCGACTGCCTAATATCTGACCTCCAATTACTGGGTAATACGATACTCCTTGGTAAGACTGCTCGTCAGACTTTCGGGCTTCTGACGACCTGTAACGACTGTCAAAAATCCAAGAATGACAGCCGGGACCAACGGCTTATCGTGCTTCCGAGGCACGGAGGAGTCTTGGTATGTAAAGATGGTCACCCATCCTCGGACCGACCACGGCAAGCGAAACTGATCGATCGACCCGTGCGGCTGTTATTACTTAGACACAAGACCCTTTAACCTAAATAATCTATTAACTAATTTTTACTTAATTATTTGTTAAAGCCTAATAGCTAGCTGTACATAAAAAAAAAAAATGTGATGTAGCCTCTACGGGCTACGAGATTACTACGACGCGCTACGAAGTGCTACGCCGAACCACAGAATGATAAATTCAAAAATATTATTACAATTTGGACACAAATATTTTCTTACTGAATTACACGAGTTTAATGTTAATTCGTAACATTATTTTATATTTGTTAGCATTTAATACAATTCTCATGTTTTTATAATAAGTCATTGAAGTTGAATTGGTCATTTGTTTTACGGACTGAAAAAAAAAACGTAAATAGAAATTAAAGTTGGCATTTTGATAATGTAAAAAATTTAGTGCTTGACACAGGGTCACATTAAATTAGTTAGCGAAACTACGCAAACGTGATTGTATCGATATCTAAATTAGTAAAATATGTTTTGTTTTGTAACTTTTACTTTTGTAACTCTTTTGTAACAGCATTTCCCTATCCTATGTTCAATGCATGCCGGGGCAGCCTTTAACTAAGACTACGCTATAAAATGTAAAAATTATATGGGTATTTTAATATGTCTTTTTGGTGTACTTATGTTTGTTGGTTGTCCTTAAATAAATAAATAAAAAAACCAGATGCAACAAAAATTCTGTAATAGAGCATATTGCATGCATATTTAGCCGTTGTGTTAGTAAATAGTTATCATAGCATCCCATACCTATTGATGTTTTTTCCCTAACTTAAAATCCTTGCTGAGATATTCCAAAGCTTTCTAAATAAGTAATACACTGACCAACAAAATCTCATTAAGTACCGAATTTAAAATAACAATTAACAGACCCAAAAATTGTAACCTATGGTAATGAGGTAACAATGTTTACATTCAAAACCCAACATAGCAACTCGTCAGAAATGAACCAAACATCATAATAATAATATATGTAGACAGCGTTACGCAAACCTGCGCCCGCGCCGAGGTAAATGTACGCATACAACAAAACAAATATAGATATTATATAAAAAAATGTCCATAAATTGTTAGTAACATTATCTTAAAACTATGTTAGTCAGAAAAATTACTTAGACAACTTGCAGCCTGATGAGCCTTCCTACAACTGCAGATTCAGGTCTCTCTGCAATCATCCTCAGGATTCCGCTGCCACTACCTCGAATTCGGCGAATTAGTGAGGCTGACTTTTTGCGCATTATAGCGTAAAAGTCATCCACCCTCGCGTCGGCAAACATGCCCGAGGCGCTGCAAAACCGAGGCAGCCGCAACAGAATCCTAAAGGCGTTGTTGTACTGCACTGTTGTAAGAAAGGTGGTCAACAGGGCAGTGTTATTAACAGCGTATCACGGATATGTATGTTCCACTCTCAGATATGGCTTAATATTCTGGGGGAATAGCGTAGATAAGGAAAGAGCATTCAAGGCTCAAAAGCGCTGTATCAGGTCTATGTTTAATCTGCATCAGACCGATTCTTGTCAGCCATTTTTCATAAACCTTAGAATACTAACATTACCATGTTTGTACATATTCGAATGCGCGGTGTTTGTAAAAAGCAATATTCACTTATTTGACTACCGTAGGCGAATACGCCATCGGGATAAATTATGCACAGTCAATTCAATTCAATTCAATTCAAAATATTTTATTTCACATAAACCTACAAGGGCACTTATGAAACGTCAGAAGCTAGGTGCACGGTTCCAATTGGTCGTTTCCTATGGAGAAGAGCCGGCAAGAAACTCCACGGTTACTCTTTTAAAAATAAATGGTATTTACAATCTTTTCAAGTTACAGTGTTTATAGGTATGAGAGGACACTGTAGGCCTATCAACAAGTACAAGGTACTTAGCAAGATAGAAAACGATCGACAGATCTAAAAGTCGGTTATGCCTACAACGTTCTCACATTCACAAAATATAAAAGAGAATCTATATATAAAAAAAAAACAATTAAAAACCTATTTAAACCAAATGGCATGACTGCCACTAAACCTGTAACAAATCTATAAAAAATAAAGTATAGTGAATCACGACCAAGACACGTTTTCTGCAGCAAAGTGTATTGTGGGTTGCTCCAACAATATTTAATAAAATTCCAATACATATTAGAAGCATTTCAGAAATTAAATTATTTAAAAAGAAACTCCGTGACCTGTTAGTCGATAAATCCTATTACTGTTTAAAAGACTTTATGTCAGACAAGTCCCTTTAAAAGTTTAAAACAATATTTTGACCAAGACCATGGTGCAGTCAGTGCTGCTAACTATTAATTTTATGATCTATGACTGACCTATATTTTGTGATACTTAATTTTTTGTTGTAATCTTAGATTGTAAGTTTGTAACTTTAGGTAGGTCATATCTAGTTAATTTAATTTTTTCTTTAATTGCAATTTATTTTTTATTTTTTTCTTTGTTAATTTATTAAAATAATAATGTTAATTTCTTATATAATAATAAATGACACAATGTTAATAATTTAAATAATTTGTATTGTATGCCCAAAAGGCGGGACATAGCTGACCAACATTACTGTAATTCTTAACACCTGTATCTATTTCTGTACCTATGATCCACAATAAACATGATTGATTGATTGATGGATTGACTCTTAGAGCATTGTAGGCCCGCTGCGTATAGTTGGTCCATAGGGCGCTGGTGTAATAGCTTTGACAATATGCTCTGAACAAAGTTACTTTAACCTGTGCTGTACACCTTGCGAACCTATGCACCAGCATGTTAGCGCGCACCGACAATGCTCTTCTCTCTCTCTCGATATCTCTGTCGTCATTGAGGGTTTCAGTTACAATGTGCCCTAGATACATAAACTCAGACACACGACTCAAGGATATCCCGTTTAGATATACGGGTGGTATATGCTTATGCTTATGAGGAACCTTTTGGTTTTGTAACCGACATAATAATTTCCATGTTTAGAGGCATATAACCCGTTGCAAGAATCATCTGCATGAAGAGCATGACCACAGAAGAAAATGAAGACAAAACCGACATTATAGAAAAAAATCTAAGGAGGAGAAAAATATATTGGAAAAAAGAATCATTACTGTTTCTTCGTACAATAGAGATATAGTTAGAAGTGTTTTCACTACGCGTATTAATTGCAATGAAAACAAATAAAAAAAACCCCAGAACTCACATTCAAGTATCAGCAGAGCATTGTTGAAATAGAAAAATCTTATAAAAAAGGAAGCCGTGTTAGTTAATAGTTACACTAGTTTATAACTCAAGAACGGCTGGACCGATTTCGCTAATTCTTTTTTTTGTTGTGTTTTTTATTGCCAGGAGAAGGTTTTAGGTAGGGTAGGTAGGGTGGGTAGGGTGGTTAGGGTAGGTAGGATAGGTATGGTAGGTATGGAAGGTAGGGTAGGTAGGATAAGTAGGGTAGGTAGGGTAGGTAAGGTGGGTAGATGCGCCGTAGATAAGTACCTACTCAGTGCTACCCGTGTGAAGCCGGGGCGGGCAGCTAGTATTATTAATAAACATAGCGCTTGTCCTTGACTTCGTTAGAAAATTAAAAGCTGTGTAAGAGCGTTGTCCCTGTCACTCATACCTGTGTGTGTGACTACAGCTTGATGTGTGATATTGACTGCAGAGTGCAAGTGCATACTTACTATATATATAGTGCAGTCATTACACTTCAAAAATGTATTATTTATAAGTGCTGAACATATAAGCTAAATACTATTTTACAAACAACAATAAATCTCTACGTAATAATTTATCAAGTTCTAACAACATTTATCTAAATCTTATGCTATTTATTATATTGACTGATATTGCACTTCCATGGATTTGCTCGGCACTCTGTTCATAACAGGTACCTTTCTCAATTTTATTAACCGTGCGCTTAGAGCTGTCAAAATCGTAATGTAGGTTGTTAGTATTGAATTTACCCGCCCGGTTACCTCCTCCTCTTAAGAGGGAACAAGGCCTGCGATTCTCCATACAAATGTATTCCCCTTTTTTCTTCCCAAATAATGCCTCTAGATCAATCTTTTTTCATAAAATCAAGGTCTGCTGTAGACACGTCCCTGTTATTTCCTTTTTTTCAGCAACTTATTGGTAAAGAAAATACGACCCTCCAAAAATTACAAAAATGTCCATTTTTATCGCCGCGATTAGGACTAGGTACCAGACAAATTCGAAAAGTTTTTAACATAAAAGAAAATTATAGGAACCTAGACATACTCTTTCTTAAAATTTTAATGTAAAAAATAGTTGAATCGGTTCAGTTTTCGAGGAGAAAAAAGGGGAATACGAAACGTCGACCTCCATCCCTGCATCCGATTAGACTGGAAGCCGACCCCAACATAGTAAGTTGGGAAAAGGCTCGGCAGATTGATTTGACACTGACACTTCTTCTCCATAGAGATCTACGTTTTGGAATGGGCAACTAGCTTCAACTTTCTCACTAACTGACTCTTTGACAATTCAAAAGTGCCTGTAAAGGGTTTAATTGAAATAAATGCTTTGAGTTTGAGTTTGACTGTAAAATTTTGACGTCGACAGACGCACAGTTATCAAAATCGAGTTTTATGTAAGTATACCGAAAGCGGATATTGTCAGATTGTTTTGACGTGTCGTAACCCTTTTATAATGAGGTAATTTTCTTTACTTTTATAATCAGCCTTCGTCACTGAGGCAGGCCTGAGAAACGCGGGCGTGATGATTTGGCCTCATTCTGACCGATTGGCCGGAGAAGACAAAACACAAAGAAATTTGGTAAAGTATGGAGGAGTTCTTTGCCCAGCAGAGAGTCGGCACAAGTTAAACCTCGATGGTCCTAGTTTATCATTTATAACTTCCAGTTACAGCTATATATAGCTATATGTAAGCGGGCACGCCCATTATGACGAGGCTTTTATTTAGATGTTGTTTACGTCTAGTCAATTTTTTTTCTGCCTGAGTACAGTTCTCGATATTTTGTTTGGTATATTGGCGTGTGCTAGCTGTCATATGGCTATTAATTTATAATTTAAATTATGTTTTGCGTAATGTAAATTATCTTATAAGTTATTGTATAGAATATTTTTTTTTTCCTAACTGAACAGACAGCTGTGCTGCTGGGGAGTTTGTTGCGCCACTTCTTCTTCCCAGCGAAAGCACTAGGAAGTGGTGAAGGGTGGGCGTTTTGGGGGACTGTCTTATGTAATTTTGACGTTCGAAAACTGCTGATTCTCAGCCTAGTTTGAAATTTGAAATTTGGATTAACAACGTTTCATACAAAACTTTTCTCAAAGCATTATGACTGGATTACAGTCGATAAATTGAAGTAATGAAACTTTATATTATTTTACGACACGGTTGGCGCAGTGTTTCAATTCCCGCACGGAACAAATATTTGTATGACCTACATGTAGTTGTTCCGGGTCTGGCTGTTTGTGTATGTGAGTTTAAATGTTTGTAAACGCACCCACGATACAGGAGAAATTCCATTTCTTCTCAGGGGCAGTCAGATAAGAAATGTTGACTTCAGCTAGCTTTTTTTTTATTTGACTTGTTATATTGATTCCGCTAGGTACTATTTACAGAATAAACAATTGTGTAATACAAATGTTTATTCTAAAAAACAACTTTTACTAAAAGAACAACTCCCATAAAAAAACAAAATAAATAAAACGGTACAAAATAAATAATCATAATCATAATTCTGTATTTATTTGAACATCATATTATAAGGCACTGGTTAATAAAATGCACAATATTTTATTAAATAGAGTTTGCAAAGCAGATAGAGTCAAGATATTGTAGGTAAGTATAATAAAAGTTTGAAAAACCAAAAAAGATAAACAAAATCAAAGAAAAGAGAGTCAACATAAAATTCAAAGAAATATGCATATCATGTACCTGTATTATTATTCACTGAAGCGTACTTAGGTATCTAAATGAGTAAATAAAATAATAATAAAAATGTAGGGATCAGCAGATTTTTTTTAATATTTCAAGACTTGCTCCCATATTAAAAAGTTTTTAATTTTCACAAGTAGGTACTAGTTACACTCCCAAAAATTTTACTCCTCGATTATAAACCTAACATCCTTTATATTTGTAAAATCGTAAAAGTATCAACGAAAGAGACGTGTTGAAGAGAAACGTGTGCAAGATATGATTGTGACGCCCGTCCGTCCGTTAAGAATAACTAAAGTTTTAGTACGCATAGCTCCTGGCCGCCACTTCACCCGCATAGTAGTCAACTAAACATATATGATACGCTGCAATATCGTAGATTTCTATCAGTGATAGAATTTTTGAAAACGGATCAGAAGTTTGAGATATTACCTCACACATCAAACTTACAAACTTATCAAGAAGAATTATCGTAACTTTTGAAAGTAAGTACATAAAGTAAGTAGATAGGTACATAAACAAAAGAAAATATATAATAATGAAAAGTTTAAATATAAGTACGATAAGAAAAGTTTGTGTAAAACATCCCGTTAAAGTTTTTAAGAAAGCGATGGACGGTCATAATATAACGGCTGGTCAAAAGACGCTCTCTTTTGACCCACCTTAATGTCAAATACTGGAGAAAATTACAGATGTTCATGACGGCGGTCATTATAACATGTCAGAACCACTTTCCCCGGAAACCCAAGCATAAAAACAGCTGATAATGAAACAAAAGAAACCGACATACTAAAAGACAACCGAAATAATAAAAAAGAACTACTTACTTACCAATTCAAAATCATATTCCACACACAAAAAAAAAAACACAGAACTGAAAATAGAAACGTTTTATTTTTAACTTTGAAATATCACGAATTACTGTGGAGAGTAATAATAGCTCGGCCGCGACCGATCCGCGCTCCGGCTCAAATACATCTGAAACCACAGTCGAGAGAAACTAAAGCGAATTGGGGAAATATAAAATTACTCCCGTAGAGATGTGGCTGGGAAATATCGATAGATCTGAGATGATCATCATCATATGCCTAGTCTTTTTCTACACCGACGATTTGTCAGCGTGTTTCTAGCGAGGCGTTCTGTGAACGTGCTATCCGCAGCTACGCGGCGTGCACAAGAGAGAGCGAGACAGCGCACTCGCCTGTCTCTTGTACACTCACGTCAATCGTTCTCGTTACGCATGCAGCGAATACGTTGCACACACGTGGATAACTCGCAATTCACCAGTGTGATAAGGCCCTAAAAATGCGAAAGTAAGTCTACTCCTCAACGGCTGTCGGACTTCGATGAAAAGCACATAGCCTGTAGACTATGACCTAGGTTAGGACAGGATATTGAGGTTATCTAAATTAACTTTGTAAAATTTTGGTGTACAAGAAAATACATGCTATCTAGATAGATAGAACTATCGACACAAAATCTATCGACACGTCCCATCAGTAAGCGCCTAGCACCTGGCATTGCCCGGCACGTTCCCAGAAGCGATTGTTTATTTTAGAAACATCATGTATATTTTGTTTTAGCAACAACATGTATACAGCTTTGTTTTCTACTCTCTTTGTACGTTTTTAATAAGTCATGGAACGGAGTAACCTTGTGGTAGCAGACAATTTTTTTTGGGGTGTGGAGGTCAGCCAGTCTATTCTGAAAAATTTGAAAGTCAAAACTAAGGGATCTCGCACACTATACAGCCATGACTCCAGCCAGTCGTGGCCAGTGGTCCATGGCCCGGTCTGCAGTTATAAAGAAAGAAAAAATAATTTATTTAGCACAGACGAAAAGGCTCTCACAACACAACATACATAAAACACAAGAAAAAAAAAACAAATAAAAAGTGTAAAATAATAATTTAACAGGAATGTGTGCCTCACGGCTGCGCCAAATAGGTCCAGTTCAGCGAAAATGCCAGACACCTAGTGCCTGACGCTGGTTTTCAACTGGACCTGAACTGCGGTTTTAAAGGTGTTTCGTATCCAAAGTAGATAGCAAAAGTGTCAAAAACTTGACAATTATGCTATCTACTTTGGATACGAAACACCTTGAGTCCTGTTTTAACAACGTAAAAATACTTTAACCTCTTTGTAACAAACTCCTAGATTCCATTTTTTTTTTCTATGCTATTCTACGATTTTTTATTCAAAGAGGGCGCCACTTAGCTCGGGGTAGCGCCTTAAATACACACCACACGCTGCATTTACTTGGCTTTGGCCCGTAAACGTAGCTAAAACCAGCCTAAGAGCTGAGAAGAACAACACTCCCGATAATAATAAAATAAATACACGTTTTATATAAGATATTGTTCAGGCAGGGGAGTGAACTGGTTATCTAGAACTATGGAAAGACTATGCTTTCCATAGTTCTAGATAACCAGTTCACTTAGCCACCCAAACAAATAATCGAATATCATTGTTTCCATATCTTGCAATAGTCCTGCACTAACCGGGGGTTGTCCTTGGGTGCACTAGATTAGTGCGTAGGTACAGAGATAATCACAGAAATATTTATTATATCTATGGAGATAATTGTCGGTTAGTGCCTCGTTTCATTAGACACGTCTAACGGGCCTCTGCGAGTTGGCTTCGGCCCCTCGTACGCCTTCAAAAGGTCCGGGACCCTAGGGTCCCGAGAAATGTCAAAGACATAATAATAATAATAAATACGAGACACAAAATGGGCAAATATTAATGTTGTGATGATACTGCCAGCTTCTTACGTATTGAGAGCTCACTACACCTAAGTCTTCACGGCGAGTTTTGTACAAAATAGATCAGCACTCAGCAGGTGATCATCGCTCCATGGAAAATACATTATTTTTTGCCACATAAGCATAATCAGCCTATAATTTCCCCAAAGCTGGGACAGAGGCCTCCTCTCTTTGAAAAGGAGTGGACATAATCCACCACGCGGGCCCAGTGCGAATTGGTAGATATCACATGTCTTCGAATCTTCGGTTCTAGGACAAGCCGGTTTCCTCACGATATTTTCCTTCACCATTTTGAGAACAGTTTCATACAAGAAGATGACACGTTATAGCGACAACTCAAAAATGGCGTTACTGTTAACAAAAAAAAAACTTTTATTTCGGGCCCTTATAATCCATTTGGGTTAGTATACACACGACTTAGAAATGAAATTAAATTAAAATTATTTCCAAGAATTGTAGTATACATTACAGTTGGTCGGGTTATTTAACAGTTTCTAAAACAATTCGCTAAAACTAGCATGCAAACATTACTTAATTAAATAAGTGAAATTATGCTAGTAAAATTGGAACATACAATATCTATGATAGATGATATTATGAATACGAATGTCAATCATGGCATGGCAGGCATCAAAAATACTTTCCAACCAGCTGCTGCAGGAAAGAGAGGACAGCGAGATTGAAGTCCAGAGGGTAAATGACAGAAATACTCCACTCAAGAGCCAGCTTGTAGAACTCCACACCCAGCACATGGATATACTTGACCAGCATCACCATCTCCGTCAACTAGTGTCAGACTTCCAACAGTGCAGTGACACTCATGACCAGGCACTGAAACGCATATCAGATCTTGAAGCGGAACTGTGCAAGGCACACAACAAAATTTCCATCATCGATTCTCTGAAAGCCAGCGAACAGGTAGCCAACACCAATAAACTTTTCAACGAGTTGGTTGGTACTCCTAGTGTATCCGGACTGGACTGTGAAAAGTCCACCATTACCATAGATATGACTGGGGAAGATGCCTTAACTAAATGTCCCATTCTAACTAGTCATAATAAAATTAAAAAATATATTAAAATCACTAGAAATATTAAAAAATATAAAAAACTCTTGAAAACACATAATGTTTATAAGTGTAACATTAATCTTAGAAAAGAGCGTATCAACTTACAAAATCAATTAAATGTATCTAATGATAAGTTGGAAACTAGCAGAGAAATGTATGATGTTGACATACAGAACCTTCAGAAGGAATTACTGAGCAGGGAAAATTCACTAAAGGAAATCTTTTGTAAGTATGAGCATAGCCAACAAATGTTAAGTGAGCGCTTGCAAGGGGCCTGTGAGTTGGTGGACTTGGTGAAGTGCAATGCAGAGAGGTGTGAGTCACTGACAAACAATCTCACCTGTAGTTATGCTCCCACTCCGCGACCTCTCACGTCACAGCATGTTGTTCCTACAGCTTTACCCACTTTAACTCATACTTTAGAAACTGTAAACCCAACTCAAAGTAATGTTTTGGTCTATTCAGATAGACTAGGAGCAGGTTTTGGATCATTGTTAAATAATCGCTCTAAACATACTATAGATATCTGTTGTTACCATAACCTGCACTTTAATGAGCTTGTTCATAAAATAAAACATACACCAATGAATGAGCAGACTACTGTAGTGCTTTTAATTGGAAACAGTCTGAGCATTACTAAAAGGGACATAGTTAATGGTATTGACACCCTACTTAAATTAAAATTAGGTAAATTAATATTATGTGCATTTCCATATTCTGATAAGTTATATGAGCAAGATAACAATTACATTTTTAGCTTAAATAATCTTATGCATATTTTGGCATGTTGTCATAGTGACCGTTTATTGTATTTTGATACTAACAATTTTGTTAGAGATTTTGTGTTGACTCAGGATCATATGTTTTTACCTAAGAAAAGCCAATATGTATTAGCTACTTTATTAGCCTTCAATATACACGCAGTTAATAATGTTTTAACTGAGATTAGCTTAAGTGACGAAACAGTATTATCTAGTACTTCTAATAATACTGTAACAGATTCTTTAAACTTTTAGAATCGACAAAAGAGAAGCATAATAAGAATATTTTACTATATCACCAGAACTTAAATCGTTTCTCTGGCAAAATCCTAGACGTGGAAATGTTAATAGATAAATATCATATGGATATCTTGTGTTTTTGTGAAACCTGGTTAAAACCAGATAGGATGTTGTTTAATGTAAATAATTTTTCAGTTGCCAGTGCGTACAACAGGTCTTCATTAGGGGGTGGTAGCTTGATATTATGCAATAGTCATTTCAGATATAAGGAAAGGAAGGATATCACTGCTTGCTCTGTTGATCGTTTATGTGAGGTAGCATGTGCAGAGATTGAAGGCCATACTTTCTTATGTGTTTATAGACCACCAGCCTCAAACTTGTCATCATTTTTAATCATAATGGAAGATATACTAACTAAACTTTTTAGAGAAAATAAAATAGTTTTTGTTTGTGGTGACCTAAATATTGATCTATTAGTAAATTCACCTGAAAAATGTAACCACATCTAATTGTTTAAATCTTTCAATTTAAAATGTATATTTAATGTAGCAACTAGAATAACAGCAACCTCAGCTACATGCATAGATAATGTATTTACTAATTGTAAAATAAAAGACTCGTCCCTAATTAGTGGCGTTAGGTCTGATCATACAGGTCAACTTGTAGCCTTTGAATCATATAAAAAGTTACGTTTAAATAAAACTATTCAGTTATGACCTCTTACTAAAAATAAATTGAAAATGTTTAATAATAATGTTCATAACAATCTTTCAACAGCTAGTTTTGATTCACAAGACCCCAATATAAACTACGGTACATTATTTTCTACAGTATGCCAAGAATTCAATAAAGCATGTCCTGTACGAAAAGTAACAATAAATACTAAACCAAAATTTAACGAATGGGCCACTGCTGGCATTAGAAAAAGCAGAGATATTTTATATAATTTATATAACGAAAAATCATTGACTTCTGATGAAGCTGTCCATAATTATGTAAGAAATTATTCAAAGATATTTAAAAGAGTCTGCGCCCAAGCTAAATCAAAATTATTAAGTAACAAAATTAGTATTTCTAACAATAAAATAAAAGCTGTGTGGCAGATAATTAACAAAGAAACTGGAAACACGAAACAGCGAGAACAGAATGAAGTGTCTTTAAAAATTGATAATGAAACCATTTCAGATAAGTTAAAAGTTGCTGAGACACTAGATAATTTCTTTACCAACATCCCAATAGAAGTTACGAAATCTCTCTCCTCATCATCTATACTAGCTGAATCACTTTTAAAAGAAAACTTCAGTAAGGACATTCCAAGTTTTGAATTCAAGCCTATTTCTATTGTCACAATTGAAAAAGCATTCAAAAGTCTTAACATAAAAAACACTGAAGACTTATGGGGCATTTCCGTTAAGGTTCTTGGAGATATCATTGACACAATTGCCCCTGTTCTAACAGGCATATTTAATCAATGTTTAGATAGCGGTACGTTTCCTGATTTAATGAAACATAGTAAAGTAGTACCAATTTTCAAATCGGAAAGTAAGAGTGATCCCTCTAATTATAGACCTATATCTGTGTTACCAGCATTGAGTAAAATATATGAAAAAATCATGCTGGACCAGATGCTGTCACATTTTAATTCAAATGGGATTTTACATAGTCACCAGTTTGGTTTCACGAAAGGTAGGTCGACAACTGATGCTGGAGTAAAACTCATCAGTCACATTTTGGAATCCTGGGAGAATTCCCAGGATGCAATTGGCATTTTCTGTGACCTCTGAAAAGCGTTTGACTGCGTTGACCACAATACACTGATCTGTAAATTACACCACTACGGAATTCGTGGACAAGCTGCTGACCTTGTTCTTTCCTATCTATCAAACAGGCAACAAAAAGTAAACGTTAATGGGGCGACGTCCTCGGGGTCTCTAGTTAAAATGGGCGTGCCTCAAGGTTCAATTCTTGGCCCTTTTTTATTTCTAGTCTATATAAATGACCTTCCTTATATGATGGCTAACTTATCGGATATAATTCTATTTGCTGACGATACTTCTCTAATTTTTAAAATAGATAGAAAAGATACAGATGTTTTACATGTCAACGATAGTCTAGCTGTTCTTTCGAAATGGTTCGCAGCTAATAATCTTTTACTGAATGCGAACAAAACTAAATGTATTAGATTCTCATTACCAAATGTACCTCAAGTTGGTATAAATCTAAAACTTGATGGCAAACAACTAGATGCAATAACGGAAACTATATTTTTGGGAATTACTTTAGATTCAAAATTGCAATGGGGCGCCCACATTAGAACTCTTTCAGGTAGATTAAGTTCAGCTGCATATGCAGTAAGAAAAATAAGGCAGTTGTTGACTGATATAGCCACAGCTAGGTTAGTATACTTTGCTTATTTCCACAGTATTATGCCTTATGCCATTCTGCTCGGCAGTTGACGTAGATTCAATTTTCATCTTACAAAAGAGAGCAATCCGCGCTATCTATAAAATGGGTCCTCGCGAATCCCTTCGAAACAAATTCAAAGAAATTGATATACTGACTCTGCCTTCTCTTTATATCTTAGAAAGTATTTTGTATGTTCGCAAAAACTTAGGACTTTTCAGAATAAGAAGCGATTTCCATAATATAAATACACGTAGTAGATTTTTTTTAATTTTGATACCCAGATTAACTAAAACAAGCAAGTCATTTCTTATAAACAGTATCCGCTTTTATAACAAGTTGCCTAAGTCGGTTACAGAACTTAGCGATGGGAAGTTCAAAACCCACATTAAACGCGTTCTTATCAAGAATGCATATTATTTTAGGGGCATGAGGAACAGGGTGTAAAGTTCACTCATCCACCATAGAAAAGGGAGGATCCTCCAACCAG
Source organism: Xanthia togata (assembly GCA_963853775.1). Classification (NCBI taxonomy): domain Eukaryota; kingdom Metazoa; phylum Arthropoda; class Insecta; order Lepidoptera; family Noctuidae; genus Xanthia; species Xanthia togata. The sequence goes on along the minus strand of OY970817.1, from coordinate 1,520,694 downwards.
ACGGGTGTTGTGTCTGGTGGGCCGACTGCCCGACTGTTGATTTCGGATAGTCTTATCTATGTCGTTCGCGCGGTAAACTCTAATTGCGCGATGCAGGATTTGTGTGACGTCATGTCTTTGATGCGTAGTTAGTATGTGGCGGTATAACCGCTACATTATAAAATTAAAGACTACGTTGAAGACAAGGAAGTTTGGCAATAATTCCTTCTGCACATGTGGCTTCCCTGGTAGCTCATTAACGGCAAATTGTATAAGAGTCTATTAACTGCTCCCAAATTACCATGTTTATATATATATATATATTTTTTTTACATTTTTTTTTTTACATTCTTCCTTGACATTTAAATCACGCTATTATTTGACATTACATACCTACAATTTAACTTTAAATCTTTATTAGTGGCTTTTGTGAACATGATAATTATTCAGAATTGTAATAGCAATCACGTCATTTCGTTTATAATACTTTTTTATTTTTAATAATTTATTCATTTTTATATAGATTATTTTCTATTTTGTGAATGTGAGAACGCTGTAGGCTTAGTGGACTGTATATTTGCTGACCATAATTATTTAGTTAAGTACCTGGTACTTGTTGAAAGACCTACACTGTCCTCCCATACCTAATAACACTGTTATTTGAAAATATTGTAAAAATCAATTATTTTTAAAAGAGTAACCGTGGAGTTTCTTGCCGGCTCTTCTCCATAGGAAACGACCAATTGGAACCGTGCACCTAGCTTCTGACGTTTCATAAGTGCCCATGTAGGTTTATGTGAAATAAAATAATTTGAATTTGAATTTTAATCATTTGTCAAATTATAAAAGTACCAACGTAAAATGTCAGTGTGAGTGTTTAAAGTTTAGGTACTCATTCACAGAATAGAATGATTTTTCTTTATGCCATTTGAATGTGGCATGTAGGCGTATCTAATGTCCCAGTATGGGGCTGTCCCACCTATCGGCTTTAGTTTTCAGGATGCTGTTGGGGCTGGCGCGAACCCTGCGCATAATGGAAGCACAACACTTGCGCATGATGGCGTGACAGCCATCTATCCTCGCCTTGCGAACATGCCGGAAGCACTGCAGTATCGTGGCAACCCCACCAACACCCTGAACGCATCATTGTATTGTACGCGCAGGGCGCTGTATGCCCTCTGTGTGTAGTTGACCCACAGACTGCATGTATAGAACGACTTTCAGTACGCTGTAAATAGTGTTAGTGTAGTCTGTCGTGCATTTTGCAAATCTGCGAACCAACATATTGCAGTTAAGATAGGAAGATGTTCTACGAAAATTTGGGTTAGTTTTTGTCATAAATATACAAACGGCCCCGACTGCCTCATTGTTCTAGTGGTCGCAAGTGCTGGGTATCAGATCCTGGGTTCGATTACTAAGTCGGGCAAAATGTTATTGGGTTTTCCCATCAGGAATTTCTCATTAGCAGCCTGGAGTCCGGATTTGTGCCCGGTTGATGGCAATAGGCTCACCCCTTGTTACGTGGGACTTAAACATAACTGGCAAAATGTGGGTGTACTATAGGTACACCTCTGCCCAACCCTTTGGGGATTACAAGCGTGATGTTATGTTATGTCGTGTGTATTATGAAAAGCACGATCCAACTTGCATGACAAACAGTTCTTCACAACCGGATAAGCCTTGAATTGAGACGTTAACTGAACAACCTTCTTTAGAGTAATAATACTCTATTTTCATACACAGTTAATATATCCGTCATCAGCTTCCAATGATAAGGAAAATTGTGGAGGAAACTCGTGTTTATAATGAATCTAGCGACGCACTTATGCAGTGCTGCCAGATCCGATTTTTAAAAGTCCGTAAGTCTGTAGAAATCCGCATATTGTCACTGGAAACATAAATAGATCTACGGATCTTTATTTAAAAGCTAGATAAGACTTTTTCCTGGCCTGGCTTTAAAAATAGAATTGATAAAGAAAGTCGAAACCAAACAAATCTAGTGGAAATATTATATTATTATCCTAGATAAAAGTTCAACGGATTTAGTACCGAAGAAGCAACTAGATGGCGTTAACATCGAAATCGAACCACGGAATCAAATCGCGCTATCGTTTACTTTGCGCGGTTTGGTTAAGTGTAAGGTAACTCGGTACAGACCCCATGACGCATGTCAACCTACCCGAAACTGTCAAATTTTCCCAATCAACTTTGAACCTTATATTTTGAAATTAAAGTTGAAAATCTATTAAGTAAAGAAATTTGACAGATTGAAGTAGGTTGATGTGCTGGTCAAGGTAACTTTTTAAGTTTCCGTACCTGAGGGATGCCAAACGAAACCCTATTACTAAGCCTTCGCTGTCCTTCCGTCCGTCGGTCTGTCGGTCAGAGGGCTGTATCTCATGAACCGTAAGTGTACACAGAGAGAGCGGCGGGCGGGGGTGGCGGAATCCGCAAGCGGGTGTCGTAAACACATTTCCTTTTGTCTATGAGCAAAGTGCCAGCGGAGCGAGCACCGTAATCCGCCGCGAAACAGCGGGCGGTGCCGGCCTAGCGGGAGGACGCAAACCAGTTTGAATTTTTAATCTTATAATTTTAAACGTTTTTTATTTTTATATTTTTTTTTACATTGTTCTCACATATAGAATCAACAAGAGTAATGTACCCAGGATTTTGTAATTTCTATATTTAAAAGAGTGTCTTTCTTGAGTGTGTTTCTTGCCCGTTCTTCTCCATAGAGATCTACGTTTTGGAATGGCCAACTAGCTTCAACTTTCTGACTAACTGACTCTTTGACAGTTCAAAAATGCCTGTAAATAGTTTAATTGAAATAAATGCTTTAAGTTTGAGTTTTTCGTTTTCCGCTCAGGAGTTATAGTCACTGGGACGTTATTAGTTGAAGTTGTCAATAATTAATTTCGACTACATACTGGAAAATATACGAGGAGCGTATATTTTCCAGTATGTAGTCGAAAGTACATAAGGACATTCGCGTGTAGAACTCTTCATAATTAATATTTATACCAACGCAAAAAAAAATCTTCATAATTCAAAATTCAAGTCATTTATCCAAACTGGGCTGAGAATCAGAACTTTTCGAACGTCAATAATTTTCGTCATAATTTTTAAATCAGTCCTGCTTATGACGTAAAAAAATCGAATTTTTAGGGTTCCGTAGTCAACAAGGAACCCTTAAAGTTTCGCCATGTCCGTCTGTCTGTCTGTCCGCGGTTTAGCTCAAAAACTAATGGTACTAGAAAGTTGTAATTTGGCATGAGTATACACGTTAATGACGACAAAAAAGTGGTAAAGTATTTTTTTTTTAAACAATTATTTAGGGTACCTCCCCTACATGTAAAGTGGGGATGATAATTATTTTTTTCGTCCTTCCCATAGTGTGGGATATCGTTAGATAGGTCTTTCAAAAATATTGGTGTTTAGGAAAACCGTTTTTTGATTAAGTAAACCGTTCGAGACTTATCAAGCTTTAAAGTACCAATTTTCATTAGAGTCAAGTGTCTCGCCCCTCTTCCAATTAAACTGTTATAGTTAGAAATTCAAATGTCACGGCAGTAGTACCTATATATAACGAAGTTTAAAGAAAAACTATTACTAAGTAGGCTTTACAGATTAACGAGTAATAATCGACCAACATAAATTTGCAGTTTGAAAAACATGCTTTTTTTTTATTCCGCATGGGAGAACATGTTTTTCAACTACAATGTTAAGTTTGTTCTTGGGTTTAAATTCATCCCAACTATGGAACCCTTCATTGTACGTGGTCCAACACGAACTTGGCCGGTTTTTTGTAATCTATCTTTATAGTCATGACGAATGCTTTTGAAAAAAAAAGAAATAACTAAACAATTTGTTTCTAAAAATTCAGACATGATAATGTTACTACGCGTTTACACTGAGACACCCCGCGAAGAAATGTGTTCACGAATTTCACATAGGAAAATGCGTTTTCCGCACTTCCCGCATCCGCTCCCGTGTTTGTACACTTCTAGGTAGACAGTTGAAATTTTCACAGATTGTGTAGGTATATTATTTTCTATTGCCGCTAACAAAAAATAATATAAAATAAAATAAGTTAATAAACACACACGCACACACGTTAATTATAGATACACGTTATTTACGGGGGATATGGGTAAATAGAAAACACCGACCTCATCTAGTTTTCAAATATTATTGTTTCTTTGACATGTAAAAGTTTCAATCAACTCAGCCTAGCGCAGTCCACTGTTGGACATAGTAGACCTCCCCCAGGCTGCGTCACAACACCCTATCCTCCACCTTCCACGTCCAGTCTGTCCAGTCACCTTCTTAAGGTCGTCGGTCCGTCTAGCTGGGGGCGTCCCACACTACGCTTGCCGATACGCGGTCTCCACTCCAGGACTCGTCTGCTCCACCGGCCATCGGTCCTTCGACAAACACGGCCAGCTTATTGCCACAATGCCACTTCAGCTTGCTTACTCTGTAAGCTATGTCGGTAACTCCGGTCCTTTTCCGGATAATTTCATTTCTGATTTATTACCTTCAAAGAAACTCCAGGCATAGCCCGCTCTATAGCGCGCTGTGACCTTGAATTTGTGGTACGGCCAGACTGTCAGTGTCAACCAATTTGCAGAAACAAAAGGAATATCTTTTAAGCATCAGAAAATTCTCGAGATTCATTTAAATGTCCTGATTGAAAGTCAATTGTCTCGACATCAGTATGAATGATCAATAAATATTGATTGAATCAATCAAGGGAGCTAATGGATCGAAACTGAACATCTTTATTGATTGCTTGGGAGATAAATACGAGTTCAAAGGAATGGAGCATTCAAGGTCATCAAATAAACCAAGAAATTGCACATAACATAATATCACGCCTGGGTAATACCTGAAGGGTTAGGCAGAGGCGCACCAGAAATACACCAATGTTTCGCCAGTTATGTTTAAGTCCTGTGTAACAGGTGGCGAGCCTATTAGCATCAACCGGGCACAAATCCGGACTCCAGGCTGCTACTAAGAAATTCCAGAAGGAAATACCCAATAACACTTTGCCCGACCCGGGACTCAAAGTCAAAGTCAAATCATTTAAGTATTCCAAATTTCAAATAGGCCCATAAAGGCACTTTTGAACGTTGAACTTTTTAACGAATAGAATTGATTGTAGTCGCCCCTCCCAAAAAGTAGTTTTCGTATTGAGAAGAATGGGCAAGAAATTTCACCGTTACTCTTTTAAAATGTTTTATAATATTTGGTATACGGTACACTAATTATATGTGAAGACGATGCACCTAGAATAAAATTAATATACCTTATCACAATAAGAATTAAAAATTAAGCAACGACAGATAAATTAAATATGTGATAGACTATACATGGTGCTCACATATTTAGATACAAATAATGTAAAAGCAGACGATTTTACTAAAATATTACAATTATTAAGTAAGTGTGTGAGGAAGTAGGTAATCACACTAATCACAGAATGTAAAATCAATGTCATAAAAATAATAAATTATACAATTAAATTAAGTTTGATTTTGTCTAGATTCTAGATTATCCAATGGAGCAGGACCAGCATTTTCCCAAGGATTATTATCTTGGATTATACGAGTAATCCTTTAATTTGTAATATGCTTGTTTACAAAGTGTATTATTTATATGAGTTTTAAATTTTCTCTCATTTAATTGCAATCGAACCCAGGACCTCAATGCTAGGCCTCAGCAGTAGCGCTTGCGACCACTAGACCAACGAGGCCTCTAGTAAATTATGTCTCTATCTCCTGTAGAGGGACTCGTAACGTCGGTCCATCGATCAAAGTTAAGCAACGCTTTTCGAGGTCGGTCCCTGGATCGATAACCATCCTTAAATACCGAGACTCCTACGTGCCTAGGAAAGCACGATAAGGCGTTGGTCCCGGCTGTCATTCGTGCCTAATTGACAGTCGTTTTAAAGTTTGTCGTTTTTATCCACATCGGAAAAGCTCTTGTCCTGCATTTCACCTGATGGCAAGTGATGATCAGGTCGAAGGTGAAGCGAGCTTCACCTGGAAGCCTGGATGACGTGTAAAAAAAACTTTTACACGTCATCGTAAAAAAATATAAAAAATTAGCTAGATGAGTTCGGCATTTCCTATCTGACTACTTTGAGAAGAAAGAGGTCACAGTCTCTTTTAAAGTCCAGACATAATCTTGGTATATAAGGACCATGTAGATTAGTCTGAAATGGTCTTTTGAGAAAAGAACCACACAGATTTGAGAGGACCTGTCCTGTCAGTGCAAGCATTTGTCAGTAATCGTGGAGCTCAACTCAGAACTGAAGGAGCTCAATTCGACGAACAATACCAAAGAAAGGACATTGGGGTAGGCCGCATAAACTACTCAAACTGCCAGACCATCATTAAAACTAACCGAGAAAGAAAAATTTAATGAGAAGAAAAAAATAATAAAAATATCCACTTATTCCTCGTCCTCGCATTCACAATAATTAAAACATTAAAATACTTTACACAGTAATCATGTCATTTTGTATTATAAATAATATTAATTTTTAAATGTCAAATATTATGAATATAAAACTGGTATAATTTAATGACTTTACATAATAATAAAAAAGGGAGGAGCTCGTGGCTAAGTAGTAACTGCCGCACGGGTCGATCCGTCAGGTTAAGCTACGCTTGCCGGGGTTGGTCTGGGGATGGGTGACCATCTTTATGTACATACCAAGACTCCTCCGTGCCTCGGAAAGCACGTTAAGCCGTTGGTCCCGGTTGTCATTCGTGGATCTTTGACAGTCGTTACGGGTCGTCAGAAGCCCGAAAGTCTTACCAAGGGGTATCGTATTACCCAGTTACTGAGTTGTGGAGGTCAGATAGGCCGTCGCTCCATGTAAAATGCATTCAGGTATTCAGCTGCATCCGGTTAGACTGGAAGCCGACCCCAATATACCTAGTTGGGAAAAGGTTAGGCAGATTAATTGACATAATAATAAAAAAAAACGATGTTTTTTTTATTTAGAGGAACTGGCTGTCTTACCTCTAACTGCCGAAACACAACAATGCTGTTAACATTGTTGTTATGGCGACAGAATTAGTTACTATCTGTCATTCATAACGATCGGTTCAGAGGTTTAGGCATGAAAGGGTGACAGACCATAGAGTGGTTTTATAGTCTTTGTGACACACAGACAAAAAGACTAAGCCCTGATTCGCACGAGCGTGTTTTTATCGCGGCGATTTGTTTTCGCGTAATGGATTTTCGACGCTCTGCTTAGCGCCGTGAGTTGAGTATACAGCAGTGTGTTTTCTTGACGCGCTGGATGCGCTCTGTTGGATTCTCAATGCTCGGCTCAATACCGAGAGTTGAAAATACATCGCCGCAACAAAAATACGTGCGAGCGAACCTGGGTTTAGGCCCGTATTAAGCTTCGTGCAGACTAGCGCGACGCGACAGCGCGACGCTATACTGGCTATTGTTATACAGTGAAGTTTTCTAGGAATTTGTATTGTTCGAGTCGCGTCGCGCCGTCGCGTCGCGCTGGTCTGAACGAGGCTTTACAGAACCCCACACTCAAGCATTACTTAAAACTAGTTTCAACCAATGAAATAGCTTTAAACGCAGATATAGTATCTATATCTGTGGCATTAAACGAGTTTTAAGTACTAAGGCCCGTATTACAGAACCTCACTCAACACTCAAGCATTACTTAAAACTCGTAGGTACATATAGAGCGTTTTGATTGGTTGAAACTAGTTTTAAGTAATAGGTAATGCTTGAGTTTTGAGTGAGGCTCTGTAACTGTGCGTTTGCACTGGCGAAACATCACAACAAAACATGTATAAATCTCTAGTTCCTGTCAAATATTGTATGGAACTTTGACAGAAACCATGTTTTGTTGTGAATGTTTCGCCAGTGCAAACGCACGGTAACACGGGCCTAGCTTTCGCATCAGGAATATTTATGAACAGCTGACAAAAATCGGATTAAAAAAAATCCCCACTACGTGAAGGGAAGGTAATAAGGTGTCGGCGTGATTAATATGTATACACATGCCAAATTCCAGCTTTCTAGTACTAACAGTCTCTGAGCTAAGCTGCAGGCAGACGGACAGACAGACAGTGTAACAAATCTACTTGCCTATTAAAAATAAAACAGTAAGTAGAAAAGTTAAATATTTATATTATTAAATTAGTCAAAAAAGTACAGAAAGAATTTAAAAAAATGACTAACCTACCTAAAATAACCTACCTACTCTCAGAAATAAAAGGTTATATAAAAGGGAGCGTTTGTAGGGGAGGTATGACACGGCACTCAGGTCAGGCCTCGTCAACCAGATCCGCCTCTCAGTTGTTTAAGCAGCAGGATCACCGGCAGTCCAATACAGGTCTCCCAGGCAGTGGATGGCCGTCTTGGCAGGGACGCAGTATCGAGACTCGAAGGGAAATGAATGTCGTCCAATTTATGAGATTTTTATGCAGGAGATGAGTCCTCGAGCGTTTTTCAGACTAGAATCTCCTTGAATGTGTCAGCAGTCTCCTTTTATATCAGTGTCTCCCGGTGTTCTTTTTCACATCATCTGTTTTTTTTCTGTTCTTTACAGAAAGCAGAATTTATTTTCAAATTCAGTGATCGAAAGGCCAGTCATATACCTACCATCGTACCAAAAACCTCTTTGATGAGTTCTGAGAGCGTTTCAATTATTATTTTAAATGAAAGTTAAGATACAAATATTATACAGTAAACAATTATAATTATCTATAAAATACAATATTTGAGCTAAACATATTGATAGAAATAATTTAAATTATATAAATCAAAAGTAACCTTCATGGACTAAGCCAGTAAGAAAACTATGAGAGAAAATTAGAAGAAAAAATAATGACAGCTTGACAGCCTGACGTAAGTGTCATAACATTGAAAAATAAAATTAAAGAAAACTAATCGTTTTAGAACGATTCGTGAAATATAGGAGTATAATACTAATAATATTAATTAATGCAAAATGTAAGTATATGATGTAATGTCTGTAGTATGTAGATACTATAACAGACAGGCAGCAGTCGGACATGGCGAAACTAAGGGTTCCTTGTTTACTATGAAACCCTAAAATGCAATGCATTTCAACGCTTGAAACGCATGCCCCGCCAACTGATAAAAATCGGATAATAATTTGATAATTTTCTTTAGTGATATAGGTACATCAGTAGTCATGGTCTTAAGATATAATCACAAATAGATATCGTGAGCCATACGTCATTGGCAACACGTTCACGTTATACTTGAGTTGATATGCGCGTGTCCAGTGTTTGATACGGTACGGTAACATGTTTTAATTCAATTTAGCTCACATACGTCACGTCACAGTACCGTACAGTCCTTTCGTAGCTAATTTATCTCTGTTTTAAAAATAATAATTAATTCATTTATTTGCAGCACAATGATCTTAATTCTAGTTGTCATAAGAATGCGGTTTGGTTGACTGTGACCGATACAATAACTGAAAACGGACTGTAATCGTGTCGGTTTTGAGAAATTGAACATTTTACATAATATACAGGTTCGGATATATTCGAGTATTAGACTGTCTTTTTCCAAAAGAATTAAGAATGAGTTGTCAAAGTCAAAGTCAAATAATTTATTTCATTTAGGCACAAAAAAGGCACTTATGAACGTCAACATTTACAGAAAAAATATATAATAATTGATTCTAGTCGCCCATTCCAAAAGGTCGTTTTCGTATGGAGAAGAATGGGCAAGAAACTCCACCGTTACTCTTTTAAAATATTTTCACAATATTCTGTATACATTAATTATATAATTATATGTGAAGACGATGCACCTAGAATAAGATTACTATACCACGATAGGTAAAAAGAATGAAAAATGAAGGAATGACATAAATTAATTATGTGATAGATGCATGGTGCTCACATAATTATTTACAAACATTGTAAAATTATACGATATTCTTAACATTTTAACAAGTACTACTAATAATAAGTCAGTGTGTGAGTTCAAGTAATCACAGAATATAAAATTAATGTTTAAAAAAATAATATTATACAATTAAATTGGCAACCAGTTTGATTTTGTCTAGATTCTAAATTGTCCTATGGAGCAGGACCAGCATGTTTCCAAGCATTTTTATCTTGGATATAATCCTCTAATTTGTAATATGCTTGTTTACAAAGTGTACTTTTTATATGAGTTTTAAATTTTCTTTCATTTAATTCTAATATATCACAAGGTATTCTATTGTAACTTGATTTGTTGAAAAGCTCAAAAATCAAGAGAATAAAGAATCATCATCATCTGCCTAGCCTTTTCCCAACTATATTGGGGTCGGCTTCCAGTCTAACCGGATGCAGCTGAATACCAGTATTTTACATGGAGCGACTGCCTATCTGACCTCCACAACCCAGTAACTGGGTAATACGATACCCCTTGGTAAGACTGGTTGTCAGATTTTCGGGCTTCTGACGACCCGTAACGACTATCATAGATCCACGAATGACAGCCGGGACCAACGGCTTAACGTGCTTTCCGAGGCACGGAGGAGTCTCGGTATGTAAAGATGGTCACCCATCCACAGACCAACCCCGGCAAGCGTAGCTTAACCTGATGGATCGACCCGTGCGGCAGTTATTATTTAGCCACGAGCTCCTCCAAGAGAATAAAGAATGCAATAGAAAAAAAATACACTCGGATAGGTTAGATTTTGTATTAATAATTCCAAAAGAACTAGGAATTAGATTGCTTTGTCGACATAACAAGAAAAGATCAAGAATCAAGAGAACGTAGAATACAAGAGCGAGCGAAGCCAGCCTAAAATTTTTAACAAGCCACCTTCTTTTGACCATTTTAAAGAAACGAGAATTTATTTTCTTCGAAGGGTTGGGCAGACACCAAATTTCGCCAGTTATGCTGTGTTGAGTTATAAAGAAAAGCTTAAACTCGTTTTACAATTTTGGAATCCGGCCTTAATTTAGCCCTTCGAACCATAGGTACGAGTGGGGTGCCCAAAATCCCGAGTTTGCTTTGCTCGCTCTTGCATGCTAGATTAACTGTATTATTAAAGGCATTTTTCTTAATGTTTTTGTACATCCCCATCGGGGTCACTGTGGCACAAGTACAGTTTTAAGTAAGTACGGTAAATCATTCAGGCTCTCGATAGCTTGAATGATTTTTGAGGGGGTCATGACTCCCGTGACCCGTGGGTGGAGGTGATGTTCGCTGTTGTGCATGTAGATTGTTTCTACACAACCATGTGCAAAAGGTGCGCTTCCATGTTGCACAGGGTGTCAAGTCGCCTAGACTGTGTTTTCGTGGGTCGCTGTTGTGCCATCTCACATGGCTTGCCACAACGTTGATCCACTACAATTTGTTGGTTTTTGTGAAGTGTCAGATCTTACTAATATAGTTGCAAGTCTGACTAATCATTTTAAGTCATATGATACTTGAATAAAGATAATTCTATTCTATTCTATTACATTGGGCGCGGGTGGTCGTCTTAACGCGGGCGTCTACACGACAAGTCATCTTATGATCCCTGTTCAAAATTTGCAAATTTTTAATGGATTTTGGCAAATTTTGGTACAAAAAAATGTGCATTTTAAATAGCAATAACTTTTTTTAATTTTTTTATAAGTTTTTTAATTACTTTTAGGTGATGTTATTGCAGTATCTATGTGCCCCTTTCGGATCGGACAGGGTTTTTTACGAACTGTATTTTTTTGGGGTCAACGACCATTGGTAGTGTAGTACTTAAAATATTAGTTTAACGATAAAACAGAAAAAACGAGCGAGCCCTACGTTAGTCGCACATGATGTGTAACATCTCACCGTGGTAACAAGCAACATTAAAGGGGCGCGGCCTCGTCATGGTCGATTCTGACAGCCGCATCACGCGCGCTCATAGGTCAAAACAAATAGCGCGCGCTTTCCACATTTCCGTCCCTTTTCACGAAATCACTCCTACAGATTTGAATAGTTAGATGTATTTATTGAGATTGCAGAAAAGCGAGAGGAAACATGTTACACATCAAACCTTTAACGTTTTTATTGTGTTAAATATACGGTACATAACGTCTGTGGAGTGTAGTCTAAGAGATAAACAACCATCGATGGTTGTTACTTGGGTGGTACGACTGGATAACACACACCACGGCATGACCTATTCGACAACAACTTCCTCATTTTTCTATAAATACCATTCAGCCAAATCATCTTTGAAATTAAGTACCAAAACAATGTTATTTATTTCAGAGATACGCCTACCAAACAAACTTGTGTGATTCGCGATATGTTTTTGGCATAATTTGCAATGATAAGGAAGTAGATTATTAATAGATATCGGTATTACGTTGTACGTGGTGGTATGGTGTTGGTGTCCGTTGTCGCTACGATACGGTATCTTTCTTGACGGATGCTACTGATGGTTATTTAATTAAAAAGGAGGAATGATGTTCTCTTTTCTTTTTTTCCATAATTTTACAGTTTTATTTTTACATAACACCTGCCAAACTGCTAAGCAATTGGTCGGCAGTAGGTTATCGTGAATTAAGCACGAATCTTTGCTTAACTAAACATAAAAAACTATAAAAAGTAAATCTAAGTTAAAACTAAAAAGACTATGGCTCTGTAGGCAAACACTCCATATGTAAAATATGAATACAGAGTAGTTACCTACACAGCCACAGCTACTACACTCAGCGGCATCAGTCAACGACTGTAAAGCAATTTTAATATTTTTTCTTTTTTATTAGAATTTTATTAAATTATGCTAAACGGTATAATGGTGGACTTAATAGCTGTGGCATTTTCGTACCAGTCAACTTAGGGTGATGCAGATACAATGCATGACGGCACAGATATGGATAGGTCGGACATACGTCATTCTTCATAATACTACAAAAAACTACATTCGTCGTGAATAATGTTTTTTTTAAATTCTTTTCCCTCATCCGTTATGAACAAAATGTTTGTTATTTTTGTTTTAGATTTGGAAATCACACAGAATGAAGAGAAAACGTTCGGTGTACCTAATGAAAAACAAAATGGCAGCGGCACCATGAAAATAAGTTAAGTAAGGGTCAACGCAGAGAGAGCAGCAAAGTAATCGAGCAGTTATTCATTGACGAAAAAAAAAACATAAAATGCTAATGGGCTTAATCGTAGTATAAGAGCAACTTGCGAAACAATGCCACATTTGAAACCCGATTTAAAAACCGGCCGAGTACGTGTCGGACTACGTATAGTGAAGGATTCCGTAGTAGGGATGACTATTTACGCATACAGAGTATTTTTTGGTTTTACCGACCACAAAAATAAGCTTGCATTTCGTAGTATCTCTCGAAAAGCTGCGCAAAACCACTTATTTCTGCGGTTATCTCTAAAGTTATCTCATATCTCAAAAAATATTTACTTAAATAGTAAATTCTCTCAGAAACATCATAATCTTGGATCTAAAAATACCCCACACACTTTTGAGCATTTTTTTTGGTTCCACATATGGGGAGGGCCACTCCTAATTATTATCTAGTAATTTCCCTACACCATTGTTTAGCGGTGCACATAATACACCTTCTCTCTAATTTTCATTTGTATAGTGTAAATAGTCTGCGAGTGCCCTTTTTTGCAATTTGCCTACGGATAAAAATGTCACAAGTATACTTCGGAATTAAGTACCCGACTAGTTTTCAACGCGCCCGGAGCAGACGACCACTATATTCAAAACAAAACAAAATTATGCATCCATAATAAAAGCATGTGTTGATGTATGTCAAATCAATTAACATAAATTATGAATCATCTGTTTTCAATGGAAACAAACTCACACACACACACATACATCTCACTGATATATTTACATCAAAATTTACCTCCTATCATCTGCTATCGTTGTCGTCCTTATCTCTATACGACAAGGTTGGTTTTCGATAATTTTTTGTGTATTTATAAGTTGGTAATAGAAGTACTCTTGGGTTTGACGTTCAAATACTAACAGTCACGTGGGAAACTTGTTATAGTGAACACATTACTCGTTTAATAATGTAAGTAAATATAATAATACGCTAATATATATATACGCGGCATTATGATTGATAATACGCGGGGCTTTTGTAAAATAACGTTGTTTTTTCTGTGTAAATTAATTTGTCTTTCAAATCAATAAGTTGTAAATATTTATTTAAAAGATGTGAAATCTGTTTTATCTTTTTCCTATGATATGACTAGAAGTAACTCATCCTACGGTAGTTACTCTAGGGACGATAAATAAAATAGTTATTTTTATCACACACAACATTAATAGGGTTAGGAAGATATTACGTATAGTAGGTACCTACATCCACATTTCACCAGTTATAATTAAAAAAATAAGTTATGGTAATAAATAAAACATGATATTATATACCTATAAATTAATAGGTTCGCTTAGTATCTACATATAAAAACGAAACAATACTGTCAGTTAGTAACAAAAATGACAAAATATTAGAAACACAGCAAGAAAACAATAATATATGACTTAAAAAGGTGATCAAGACAAAATATAGTTTTATAACATGTTTTTATCTCATTGTTTGCGACAATAAAAGACAGTCTAACGGCCGTATTCAGAGACGTAAGTAGGTACCTTAAATTTTTTTTTTTTTTTATTCTTTAAGTGGCAAGATTATATTGGAAGTTTGAAACGCTGCCGCTGCCAGTACAAAATATAAACTTAATATTAGGTCTTTACCTATGAAATTGGATTCAAAAAATTCAAAATACAAAATTCAATTTTTTATTTCAGCTAATCAAAGTACTGGCCTAAATTATCTATATGTCGCAGGTTTTTCATAAAATTAGGTTTTTGATCAAAAACCTAGGTTTTTGATGAAAACCCGGAAGATTTTTTTTCATTTTAAACTCAATTTCATCATAAACCTGTAACAATCCAGACTTTTGATCAAAAACCTGAACTAGTTTGGGTTTATGATAAAGTTCTTGTCAAAATCACGGGTTTGCTTTGTAGAGATGCTGAAAGAAATGCTCGTGCGAAAAACATAAAATGCGCTGCAAGACGAATCGATTTGCATGCAAAAAAAATAATGTTTTATGCAACTCTAGATGTCACAAGTCAACAAACTATCATAATAAATAAAGCATAATAGCAGATTTATAAAAAAGCAAACTTACGTGATAAACGTTTCTTTATTATTTTTTTAGTTTTGACTCAGTTTGGTCGTATTTAATAGTTACGAAATATCATTTGCGCGGCTTATCTAAATCAGATTAATATACGAGTAGGTACGTGAAATTGAAACATTTTATTTCATAATTGGATTGAAGGAGGAGAATATTGATTGGATCATGATGGAATTTTGATAAATAAATAATGGTTTTCTTCCTACTAAGTTGCAAATGATGATGGATTGTTTTATTTATTTCATTTAAATTGAATTATTTGTCATGAAACAAAGCAAACCCGTGATTTTGACAAGAACTTTATCATAAACCCAAACTAGTTCAGGTTTTTGATAAAAATCTGGATTGTTGCAGGTTTATGATGAAATTGAGTTTGAAATGTGTCATCTTCCGGTTTTTCATCAAAAACCTAATTTTATGAAACACCTGCGACATATACAATTTTGCCATTTTGATGGCAGTTTGTTTATCCTTTTACTGTAGAAGTCTGCCGGGCGGGAGGCGATGAAGTCAGCGAAAGCGTTTTGTACTGCCTCTCGGGTGTTGTCCCCACTTAAAAAATTGTCTGAATTTAAAAAAAAGTAGAAATCTGTTGGGGCAAGGTCCGGTGAGTACGGTGGGTGACGGAGAGCTTCCAGCTAACTATTGTAGCTTTGCGATGGTCTGTCGTGAAGTGTGAGCTCGCGCGTTGTCGTGGAGAAGCAATGGCGCTTGACTAGTCCTGGTTGTTTAATTACGAGCTTCTCCATCATTGTTTGCAATTCTTGGCAATAGACATCTGCCGTCACTGTTGTGCCATTCGGTAAGAAGCTGTGATGTACAAGTCCGGCACTGGTCCACCAGACAGTCACCATCATCTTCCAATGAGTAATATTTTTTTAGGCGCACTGATTAGGTGCTGTACCCGGGTCCACCCACTGAGACGAATGCATACGGTTGTCGTACAGGATCCACTTTTCATCGCAGTTTTTATGCCGATTCAGTAGTGCTATGCATGCTTCGACGCGTAAATCTCGCTGTTGGTCGCTTAGTTCGTGTGGCACCCACTTTTCTAGCTTTTTTATCGTTCCGATTTGACGCAAGTGCTTTAATGTTGTTTTGACACTAACTCCAAG
Organism: Xanthia togata; assembly: GCA_963853775.1. Lineage (NCBI taxonomy): Eukaryota > Metazoa > Arthropoda > Insecta > Lepidoptera > Noctuidae > Xanthia > Xanthia togata. Next base: position 1,504,414 of record OY970817.1, on the reverse strand, counting down.
GCCCGCAGCAAGTTCAGCCGTAGATTGATTGGATCCGCTTCCACTATCCTATACCTTCAATTCGTCGTTGTCGACAATGGTTACCGGCCGACCGCGAGGCTCGTTCTTTAACTTAACATTTGGTACGAATTTCCATTGCCGTCCAACGAATTTAGGGTGGGAGGAGGGTGGGGGCAGGGGGAGGGATGGGTACTACCCCCCCCCCCCCTTAAATGGAAAAGTTGCGGAGCCCCCCAGTTTTTGAGTTTTTTTTAAATTTTTAATTCTGGGGAAATTTCCCTCATTGTAGAGATTAAAATTAATAATAAGTGTAAAAAACCAGAGGGGACCCCTTGGGGGAAGGGAGGTTCCCGCCTACAGAAGGGGGGAAACCAATTCATAAAAAAAGAAAGAAGGGACACTGATTCAGAGGGATTTCTGTATCTATTTTGAAACTGCAACTTCTCCGGCACTGCGGAAGAGCAGCCTCTACGCCCTTGCGTAAAAAACCGTAGGCATCGGACGAGCCGGAGCGGCTGAGGCTGGTCTCCGAAGGCGACCAACAAGCCGAAGCTGCGAAGGCGGAGGCTGCTCTCCCTACGTGCCTCTGGCTCTATAAAAACACTCTAGGGGTAGGACAGACTCGTACCAGGTGGAATCAGGGTCAATCAATTCGGTTTTTTGACATAAGTTGAACCTAACCTATTTTTTTGCGTCTGTTTTATGTTTCGTTCCACAAGCCGGCAAAAAACGGTAAACACTAAACATTATAATTTTAATAGCTCGTAATGAAAATAGCGCTGTAATTTAAATATAAACTGTTAAATGTATGTGTGCATGAAAGCTATTGAAAATAAATATGAAATAAAATGGTACCGAACGTATAACTTAACCGTGGGTAAAACGTAACGTTCAATGGCGAGAATTCCATATAATCTGTGATAGGTGATAGGGATTGACATAAATATTGCAAAAATAATTAATTTTCAATATTTTTTTTCTCAAAAAGTACACGTCGCCGCGTGTTGAAACTTTGCGTGAGTGCATAATAATGTAACCTTTCTGTAAAAAAAATATCAACCTCCAACTCGTTGGACGGCAATAGAAATCTATGCCCAACATTTCCAGATTTAAAATGATTGAACCAATAATGGACCCTGTTTATGCAAGCAGTGTTAGGCCCGTACACGACGTTAATGTTTCGTGTTGTTTGCGCAGCGGTATTTCCACGTAGGAACTCATATTCGAAAATTGTACGAATTCAGTTTATCCATGGCGCCAAAAACTACCACCATTTCTCAAAAACCAAAAACTATCTATAAATGAATGACTGAATTTGAAATTAAACTAACACGTCTTTCGAATAAAATTCATTTGAATTTCGAATTGCGCGCCAATCCACAGATAATTAAATCTGAAAATGCTGGTTATAGAATCTCCAATTACATAGGTAAAGACCTATTATATCATTTTCAAATTACTTAAGCTGATATAAGACCCAAAACGCCCGCTCTTTCCCACTTTCTAGTGAAAAAAGAGGCGCGTGAGAAAGCGAATTTCGTGAGATTCTTATAGATGGTATAATCACGGAACCACAGCTCCTATTTGAAAAATTCTTTCACTATTTGAAAGGTACATTATTCCAGATGGACCCTGCTGCATTGGCAAAAAGAACAAGTTTGTTGAAACTGACAGATGCAGTGCTTGTGCACAAGGTGTCGTGATTTCGTGAACAGACAGAATACTATCTTCACAAGTAAATTGCAACCGTGCGAAGCCGGGGCGGGTCGTTAGTATTAAATAAAAGGTCATTCGTTTTCCATCGGGACTTTTTATATACATATTATTTTAAAGCTGTTAGTGTCAATTTTGACACTACAAACGATAATCCTTGATCAGCCACTGTCCATATAATACTAGCCCCGACAAATAATAATAGTCCTCTAGACCGAACTTTGGCCATGGCGACCAATCTCAACGGAGACCAGCCTTCGGCGCGGGAGATATTATAGTGCACGAGTGTGTGCGCAGACACAGGGGCACTCTCTCTTCCCTCACTCTCATAGTCCGATGGGACGGCAATCCGACACGGCCGGAGAGAGATCAGGATCAGGACCAACGGCTTAACGTGCTTTTCGAGGCACAGGGGTATCACACCGCTAACTTCCAAACTTCAGGCTGTTACTAAGAAATTCCTAATGGAAAAACCCAATAACACTTTGCACGACCTGGGAATCGAACCCAGGACCCCATGCTCAGCAGTCGATACTAACACCACTAGATCAACAAAGTATAATAGTGATGGGCAAGCAAACCGGCATGCCATAGAGATAATAATATTTCTCGAAGGCATGTGTAGCCAAATCAGAGGCCCGTGGGCGGCATAAAAACTTTGACACCAGCTTTCTAATTACGCAACATATTTTCGTAAACGATAAAGACAAATCTGTTTCATTTTGACAGTTCAACAACATTCATTGCGTTATTTACGTTGCTCTGCAGTTTTTTTTTCTAACTTACGGAGCAATGGATTAGCAATCTGTTTCAAAACGATTCAGATTCGGATTGATTTTGCATTTCGTAATTAGGGTACTGGTTAGTCACTAACCACACGAATAACAAAGAAGAAGTCGAGGTCGTGGTCAGTCATCAGAACCGTTTTTTTTTCAGATGCCGTGGAAAAGACCAGCGAATGTGCCAATCGGCCAGGTGTGGAGCCGGTTCGAAGGCAGAGAGAGAAACGGGAAGCCAGCACTAAAGTAAGGTATCAAATATTTTTTAGAACCTTATTTACAAGGTGCGATTTAATTGCATGTGGCATACCATAACTTGAATAAAAATTAAAAGTTGTACCGATTGAACTGCCTTTAGGCGAGGCAAGTTATTTGTTGTTTCAATTTTATTGTATTGGGCAGTGATAGCCTAGTGGTGTGACCGTCGGACTGCCAAGTCATAGGTCTCGTGTTCGAACCCAAGTTATGCACCTTTGACAACGTGAGGAAATCGGCATGACTAAGAGATATTTCTCGACGGCATGTGAAGCCAAGTTCTGAGGCCCATGGAAGGCATAAAAAATCTGACACCGTAACTAAACCTTACGAAAAAAAAAGAAGAACGATGGTATGCCAAAGGCAAGAAACTTGTATCGTATAAATGGGGCTTAAATAATATTATTATATATATTTCAAGTAACATGGACTCATATCGTTCGTAACAATTTACTTACAAACAATGTTTTATAGGTACATATACAACTAAAACAACAAAGTATAAACAAGAATTATAATAGGTACATATGTACAGGTATATAAAATAATCTAAACATTTAAGTACATTTGCAGATAAAATAATACATCAATAATAGATAAGCGAAATGTTTAGTATCTTATCAGCGATCTCCTAACTTTGATTATAAATGTAAGTTAAAACTTGTTCCCACAAAAACAACTTATTTATCTCGTAAAACAGGACTTCCTCTCTCCTACCCTTTTGCTGTGCCCTACAGGGTCCATAATGATCTAAATTACCACCTACATAAGTACACATTATGGTAAAGCAATAGGTATAGATATTTAGTACTTATTGAAGTTCCGTGAATACTTACAAACAAATTAACCATTAGAAGGAACATGCAATTAGCTTAAAAAGTAAATGATAGGACAATCCAGTTTGCTAGCAATGACAACCAGGAGACTGTTGGAGCTGGCACGCACTCTGCGCAACAGGAATGCTGCACGCTTGCGTCTGATCGCAACGAAGCCGTTAGATTACGCGTCCGTGAACATACCCGAGGCACTACAAAAGCGTGGCAGCCCCAACAGCATCCTGAACACGAAGAGCATTAACAGCTTTTTGAGTGAAACTAGTCCAAAGACCACACGATGAGGATAAACCTTTGCTGTCTTTACAAAACAAGGTTTTAGTTTTTCATCGAGCCCAGTTATTGTGAATAAAAATTACCCACCCAGCGGTTTAGGTTATGCGTTGTCTGGATTATTATTAAAAAGTAGATTATAAGTAACATCGAAATTGAACAAAAACATTTGAAGAACACAGTGTTATTTGTATTTCAGGTACCAAATAAGAGACATGGATGAAAGCACAAGAAAAATATGCTTAGACATGATGGAGGAGACGTTTTTAAGAGACGAACCGCTGTGTGACATTTTAGGTAAGTGCGAATTAGAGTAAATATATACGTACCACTGCCTTATTGTGGAGGAATGCATCGGAAACCTGAACTTCAAGGGCATATATAGCCACCGCCCGGTATCTAAGATACGAAGTCTCAAATGAACAGTGTAGGTACACGAATTGTGTAAGAAAAAATCTTAAAATCTTTTCCAATACCTCAACTCTTATTGATGATAAGAGTAATGAATAAAAACAAACGAGCCTTACGGTAGTCGCATAAGATGTGTAAAATCTGGCATCTCACCTTGGTAACAAGCAACATTAAAGGGACCTCGTCAAGGTCGTTTCTGACAGTCAACTCTAGCACCGCGCGCGGTCATTGGTCAAATCAAATAGCGTCCCTTTGCACGAAATCACTCCCACAGATTTGATTACTTTGATTTTGATTGCAGGAAAACGAGAGGAAAGATTTAAAAAAACGATCGACCCTTACAGTAGTCGCACTTAATGATGATTAACATCTTGGCTGACAGCCTCTCGGAAAATGGATTGGTACCATCTGACGGCCAACTCTAGTACCGCGCGTGCTCATTAGTCAAATCAAATAGCGCGCGCTATTCCACACACCTCCACCTCCTCCTGCTTCGGCTTCCTGTTACAAATTTCCGTCCCTTTTCACGAAATCATTCCCACAGATTGCAGGGAAGCGAGAGGAATGTTACACATTATTATTATTGTCAAAAATATAAGTCTGAAATCGTAAATTCGCAGTCTGCAAGCGTGTTTATGGCTTACAAAGATTTAATTTGAAGCTACAGACACAGTTTAATTCTAGCTTGCATTCATTTTGTAACATCACACAGAAAATCTAACCTATCCGAGTCAGCATGTCGATTACCGTAACCACTTCACCGTAAAAACATGTGAAGTGAGCTTGGAGTGAGCTGTCAGTGTCATCTCACCCTGTTGGAATGACAACTCACTTCACCTAAGTTTTCACGGTGAGATGGTTACAGAATAGCATGTTCCAATATTCGTGCTCGCTTCATTCGCTCCTCAATTAAACTTTTTTCCTTATTTCTTTAAGGTAACCACGCTTAGGATTGGGCAATTACCCATCTTCTTCTCCCATTCCAGGAATCAACCAAGACCCAGCATCCATAGCAACTATCAGAACGAACTGGGAGAACTACGTTTCGATGAACACAAGTTTAGCCTGCTTCACGGAGGTGGATGGACAACCCAAAGACCTGGTCGGGTTCAACATAGTCTTGGTTAAAAGCAAGGACGATGAGGAAGATGATTTGGAAGAGGTGGGTCTATACTAAGAGCCTCAGCTAGATCAATAAGTCAAAAAAAAAAAAAAAACATATTTACATAAAACTGACTTAATTTTTTTAGAGAAATTAAGTGGAGCTCGTAGCTAAGTAATAACTGCCTCACGAGTCGATCCATCAGGTAAAGTAACGCTTGCCGTTTTTGGTCTGTGGATGGGTGACCATCTTTACATACCGAGACTCCTCCGTGCCATTGCTTTTAAAACAAGATAAGTTAGTTGCTTATGATTTCCGACGTTCACGAAAAAAATTACCTCAAAGAATTTAGAATTTTCAGACTTGTATGGGAAACGTGGGGAAACGTTAAAAAAGACTGTCTGCTACAAAATAAAGAATTTCCAAAAAACCTTTATAAGGAAAAAGTTTTTTCAAAAGCAACAACCTATCAAAATGTTATTCTCAAACCAATTAATTAATTATAACGCGTATTCGTTCGAAATTAGTTTTTTTTGTATTTTTTTTCATTTATTTTCGGTTATTTATCCACCGTAAAAAGTAGGTTGGAGTTTCATTTCCTACTAAACAAAACTACACCCAAAAAACTACCAAAAACACTACTCAAAAACTACCACTAAACTATCTCAAAAGTCTTAAAAACTATCTCACTACTCAAAAATCTCAAAAATCCATTCTGTAATCTGTACATAAACTCAAACTCAAATCATTTATTTCAAATAAACCAATTACAGGTAGGTACTTTTGAATTGTCAAACGGTCGGTCAGTCAGAAAGATGAAGCTAGTTGCCCATTCCAAAGCGTAGTAGGTTCCTATGGAGAAGAACGGGCAAGAAACTCCATGGACACTCTTTTAAATCAGAATATTGTTACAAAATATTGGTTACATCATTCATGTTGAAATTGTACATGTGAGAACAATGTAGAAAGACGTGCACGTTAAAAGCCTATAGGGATACACAGGGTGGATTTTTGAGACGGGGCAGTAAGGCAGCTACCTTAACCGTTGTAGCTACAGGAAAACGGTCTTAGGAGACTGTCCTTATAATTCATCATCATGTCTAGCCTTTTTCCCAACTACGTTGGGGTCAGCTCCCAGTCTAACCGGACGCAGCTCAATACCAGTAGAGTTTGATGATTTTTATTGTAACAATCACAACAATGATATCTAAACTAAATCACATCATGTTAGCGTTATTTTATTTATAGCAGTCTTTAGGTATTATCAGTATCATCGACATATCGTTTTCGATCATCTGCACTTGTTATATATCATGCATTCATCAGCAGGTATTGCTTATCTATAGGTAATATTTACAAGGTCATTTGATACTAGAAAATATTTTTTTGCTACAACTACATTCAATGTTTTTCTGCAAAATTTTTGGGTGATAAGATTCTGAAAGTACACAACTGTCCACACCTTCATAATAATTATATTTTAATAAGAATAATTAAATTAATAATAAGAATAATTGTACATTTAGCTTACGTGTATTATATACTTACCACAAACTCTACACTTATCTCCACTTATTTTATATACCTAATAATAATAATTGTACATTTAGCTTACGAGTATTATATACTCACAGACTACATAGGGATACTTACCACAAACTCAAAACTCCAGAGACTCGTACCTAATACTTGAAATATTTGCAGTTTATAAAATCTGTATTTTTTGTGTAAACTCCACACACTCGATTGATATCGATTTCAACACGATGAAAAACAAAAGAAAACTGACTCTCGGCTTCTTCAAGGGTACTTTTACATCCGTTTGATACACATGAAAACATAAATCGCAGGGTAATTGCGTAACACACTAACAGTAGCAATGGCTTTCATTTTGACAGTTCAACAACATTCATTGCGTTATTTACGTTGTTGAGCAGACACATGGTCTTTACTGTGGCGCAGTAGGGTAAAAATATTGCATGTTTCGATTTTGGTCAAATACTTTATTTTACAAAAATTCTCAATTTTTCTTCATTTTTAATTCAGGTGCAAGGAGAATCCTGGAAGAAACTCCTGCGCACCCTGATCACTGCTGAGGAAATGGTAGACGTCTTCAAACATTACAACGTCGACAGATATGTGACGTCGAGCGGACTGACAGTCCTGCCTGAATATAGAGGACAGAATATTGGAGCTAAGCTGTTTGAGGCAAGGTAATATTCTTATGGATCAGAAGTACACTCAATTATTTTAAAAGAAAATCAAAACTAGCTGGTAGTATTTATTTAAAAATAACAGAATAGAAATTGAATCAAAATAATGTGAAACCGTTAGACACAGTTTGTGAAACACTAATGACAAAATAAAAAGTTAAAAAATACCGTAGTAGTTCCGTGTAGTTATACCGTTTTCATAGGTTAGTTAGACCAATGATTCCTAGTGATCTATATCGTCCAGGGGTCGACGACGACCTGCAAGGGGTCCATGTCAGCGGGAAAAAAAATGGGGGTCCATGAGATGTAAATGGACGATAGTGTAGTCGTGACTTTAATTTTGTCTTTCCATGAATGGAATAATTCATATTTATACACAGATATTGAAGGATCTCCGGACACTGGGAACCCCGGGGAATCGGCGGCAGTAAAACCACGTCAATCGCGTAACAGATTTATTGAGAGACTAGCTCACACATGCAAGGTTGTACATACCCACTTATTGCTATGAATATAAAATATGGAAATACCTACATCACACCTCCACACTTAAACTTCTAGTATATAATTAATAAAGGAAGATATAAAACTAAACGTTAACATTAACTAACACACTAACTTAACCTAATTATAACTAGACTTTTACTCTATGTACTTATAATAATAACAATATATTCTTACATCTAATCGAACTCAAATCCATATCTAACCGGTTTCTTGCGAGTACGGATGGGACGGTTCACGGAATCCGGAACGGTCGCGGCCGTCGGCGGTGATTTACTGCCGACTGGTGGTGACGATGGTGCCCTACGGGTTGGTGAGGTCTTAGTGACTGCTGTATCCACTGCGTCACTCACTACTGGACCGTCGCCCCCGACTTCGCCCCTATTCGTCCCCTCACGAACCCTTGGCTCTGATATACCTGGAGACAGCTGTTGCTGTTGCGGTTCAACGACATCCCCACTGACTTGTCCCTCGGAAATTACGTCTGGGTACATTATACTTGAACGTCGAGTTCTATGCCTAATTTGATCGCTATGCCGTGTGAGAAGTCGACCATCATCGCTGTTTACTACATACCTACGTGAACCTTGTTGGTTTACTACCGATCCTTTTAACCACTTGTCTTTGCTACCGTAGTTCCTGGCCCATATCGTGTCACCAACGGTGTGTTGCAATGGTTCAGTGCCCGAACTCGTCGACTGCTGACGCTGCACCCCTTCCACACGGTCCTGACGCGCGCGGTCTGCGCGCAAAAGGTCTAACCGGGAACGCAACGGCCTACGTTGTAACAGCATGGCGGGACTTTCCCCTGTAGTGCTTTGAATACTATTTCTATACGCTAGTAGGTATGTCTGTAAAGCTGTGTCAATGTCTACTGCCTCTCAGGCTGCCTTTTTTATTGTTCGCTTACATAATTTGACGGCATTTTCTGCTGCCCCGTTTGAAGCTGGATGATATACTGGGGAATACGACTGTTTAATACCGCTCAATTTTAAGAATTCTCCTAACTCCGTACTAGTAAATGGTGGGCCCTGGTCGGATACAACCTCCAAAGGCAAACCGAATCGCGCAAATAATGACCTCATAACCTTAATGACTGCCGAAGCGTTTGTTTTATTCATTTCAAAAATTTCAATCCACTTTGTACTGGAATCTATAATTACGAAAAACGTTTTTCCATGGTATGGGCCTAAAAAGTCTACATGTAATCTACTCCACGGCTGGGCTAAATACGGCCAACTACGTGGTGCAGCCTGCGGCGGCGCAGCTGCTTCCATCGCACATGTTTCGCAAGAGCGGCATGTCGATTCGATGTCTGCGTCTATATTGGGCCACCACACAAAACTTCGAGCCATCGACTTGGTCTTAACTATGCCCATGTGGCTAACATGAAGCTCTTTTAGTATTGTGTCCCGAAGCGTTGGAGGTACAACAATTCTATAGCCCCACATAATACAACCCCGTTCCACATATAATTCGTGTCGCCTATTAAAGTACGGTTTCATCAGTTCGTCTGTGCAATGCGACGGCCACCCTGACTGTACGCTCACCATCACTCTACTAAGCACCTGATCCCGCGCTGTTGCTAGACGTACATCATCATTCGTCACCGGCAAAAAACTTTCTGCAAAATTTAAATAGGTATATTCACGCCCGATTTTATTCTTATACGTTGGTTGAGGCAGTCGCGACAATGCGTCGGCACAGTTTTTAGCAGACGCAACATATTCTATATCATACGAATAACCTGTTAATATTATTGCCCACCTTTGTAACCTGGATGCTGCCATAACCGGAATGCCTACTTTATTCCCAAAAATGTATGTTAAGGGTTTGTGGTCTGTTCTTAAAGTGAACTTCCTACCGTACAAGTACTGATGGAATTTTTTAACACCGTATATAATCGCTAATGCCTCCCTGTCTATTTGAGCATACGATCTCTCCGCGGAGTTAAGTGTGCGTGACGCGTATGCGATTGGGCGTTCGCCTTCCGGCGTGATGTGCGAGATGACGGCGCCTATCCCCGTGGCGCTAGCGTCTGTCGTCAGCACAAGCGGTAGCTCCAGGGAGTAATGCACCAGCACTTCACTCGTGCTCAGTGCCCGCTTAACCCGAGCAAAGGCTACCTCACAAGCATCGCTCCATACGTACTTCACCCCGGCACGCAACAAATTATACAAAGGTGTAAGGATCGAACTTACATTTTTTATAAACTTACCATAATACATGACCATCCCAATGAAAGCTTTCAACTCGGATACGTTCCTCGGTATCGGAGTTTTAACAATTGCTTCCACTTTATCTTTGCACGTGTGAACACCTTCCTTACTTATTACATGCCCTAAATATTCGAGCGATTCCACAAAGAAAGAACATTTTTCTTTTTTTACTTTCAAGCCACTGGACTTCAGGCGTTCAAAAACTTTATGTAGGCTACTTAAGTGTTGGGGTGTGTCCTTTCCTGTTATAATAATATCATCTAAAAAAACTCCTACGTGTGGTATATCTGCAAACAATTGTTCTAAACATCGTTGAAATATTCCTGGACTCGACGACAGCCCATACACTAATCGTTTATACATGAAAAGCCCCTTATGTGTGTTAATTACCGCGTATCTCCTAGTATCATCCAGTTCAAACTGAGCGTATGCCTGTGACAAATCGATTTTACTAAATCTTTCGCCTCCGTGCAACCGAGACAAAAGATCTTCTACCTTAGGTAATGGATAACGGTCGACTTCTAACACTTTATTCGAGGTTAGTTTAAAATCGGCGCAGACTCTAATGGTACCATCTTTCTTGACGACCGGCACGATTGGTGTTGCCCAGTCTGAGTGGTGGACGGGAGTGAGGATGTCGTCACGCACCAGCTGTTCCAGTGCGCGCTCAACCGGCTCCCGCAGCGCGTACGCCAACGGGCGCGCGCGCAGGAACATCGGTCGCACCCCCTCGCGCACGTGGATGCTCACTTGTCCTCCCGTGAACCGCCCCAGGCCATCCGCAAACACCTCACCGTATCTGGAACTGAATTCCGAGAAATTAAAATCCAAATTCCGATTATTATTGACTTTATTATAATGCATAGTCGACACCGATATATTTAGCTCCGCTAACCATTGTCTACCTATTAACACGGTATTTCCATTGTCAATAACATATAAATCCAATTTCTTTTCAGTATTATTATATTTAACAACGGGTTTAATAACACCTACAGGCCTAATTACTTCACCCGTGTAATATCTTAAAACCAACTTAGTGGGTTTAATACTTAAACTGGAAAACATTTCCTGATATAATTGGTAATTAATGCACGAGATTGCACTCCCCGTGTCACATTCCATTCTTAAGTCACAACCGTGCACACTTACAGAAATCATAATAGGTTCACACTGTCCAAGTGATAAGCGATTAATAGGTACTATTACCTCGTCACTGTCGCTCCCCGTCGAGTAAGCGCCACACCTGTCGTCGCTGCCATGCCCGTCTTCTTGTATGTTAAATAAATTATTCTTGGTCAACTTCGGACACATCCTCTTCAAATGTCCCTCCTGGGTACAAATTCTACACACATACAGTTTGAATTTACACGTGTTCGAATTGTGTTTGCCTCCACAGACTTTGCATTCCTCATTTTTAGTGCCCGCTCGAAGTAAGTTGTAATCCGCTCCGCCTATGGTACTTGGACCGCCGCCGCCGGATTGTCGTGAGTCACGCGTCGAGCGAGTGTTTCGCCTCGCGGCCGGCCGATAGCCACCGCCGCCGCCGCCTCCCCACGCCCCGCGCCTTCCTCCGCCGCCGTCATGCCCGATCTTATGAACGGGTATGGACTCCGCATCCGCTGCACTGCCGCCGGTCCTTCTTCTCGTACCGTCTTCCACTATTGCCGCGTTAGTCTCAGCCGCCTCCATCGATAAGGCCAGCTTATACGCCCGGTCGATACTGATGCTGTCGTCTTCAGTAAACAACTTCTGCCGAATGTCATCGTTTACTAAGCCGCACACAAATTGATCTCTCATATTTTCTTTTAAACTGTCCGCCGTAAAAGAACAATCTTTACTCAGTCTTTTAAGCTCCGAGAAGTACGTCGCGATATTTTCACCAGGTTTTTGAATCCGTTGCCGGAATTTGAACCTCTCAGCGAGCATACACGGTTTGGGGTTTAAGTGTCCTTTCATTACCGCTATTAACTCCGAATAAGTCTTTGTGGATGGTTTAACGGGTGTGCATAAATTAACCATTAACTCATATGCGCTATTACCAACGACAGTAATTAAAGTTGCGACTTTTAATTCACATTTTACACTGTTGGCAATAAAGTATTGATCTAATCGATCCACATACGTGTCCCAATTGTCTTTCGTTAGGTCAAACGCACCGATCTTTCCAACCGCCATTTTAAGTCAGTTATTTAACTTTACACCGCACCGTTCGCACGAGAAAAGAAAACACCACACACCACCGCACCTTTAGAGTTTTCTGGTCGCAACATAAAATTTACACGCGTGAAATCACTTAATCGTCGCCACTGAAGGATCTCCGGACACTGGGAACCCCGGGGAATCGGCGGCAGTAAAACCACGTCAATCGCGTAACAGATTTATTGAGAGACTAGCTCACACATGCAAGGTTGTACATACCCACTTATTGCTATGAATATAAAATATGGAAATACCTACATCACAGATATGAGGTACGTATTTACTTCCATAAAACTCAGACCTCTAACTTTATTATTTTGTGCAAAAGATCACGGAGATTTGTTGCTTAATTTTTTTGCGAAAACGTATCATACAGACTTACTACTACTACTATGGTTTTGTAAACAAACTTATTTTCGCAATTATAATATTAGTATTAGTAGGTAGCGAAGTAGGAATGATTTAAATAAAAAAAATCTTAGCTGTAATAGAAGTAATAAAAAACTTCATTCAAGAAAAAAATATGAAGCCCGAAATTATCTTGGACGAAGTAAATATCATGGCTCGTTTTTTTTTTTTTATATCGTCCAAGATAATTCTTACAAACTTCTCCAAACCTTTTTTTTTGTTTTTTCACTACACTTCACTACAGTTAGAACTTTAAATATTGAAAAGTGAGTAGCACTATACCAGCTGTCAAAAACACATTTGAAGTTGATGAATTTGCAAAAAATCAATATTAGGTAAGCAGGGGTAGGGGGTCTACCCAAAACCGAAAAACATGCCAAGTGGTCGGCAGCATAAAAAAGTTTGAGGATCTCTGGAACCTAACTTAATCTAACTGTTAGGTTGTCAAATTGTTATAACGCGCTTGCAGTTGACCTTTCCATCCGCATTTTATTAGTTGCACTTTTTAACAGTTTAGGAGTCGGTCAATAAAAAAGATGAAGCTAGTTGTCTATTCCAAAGCTTAGTAGGCTCCTAAGATTTGGGTATTGTCATAATTCGTGCACTAACACAGAGCTGTTACTGAGAATGTCTTATTATTATCGCCAACAACACTTTACCTCAATTGGGTGGGGTTTTTGGCGTTTTTTTCTTTCTCGAACCTCTCACTTTACAAAATAATTCTCACAACAACAAAAAAGCCTGACACTTCAAATTTTTTTCCAGAGTGCCGCTCTCCAAAGCCTTTGGTCTCGAAGCCTCAGCCACAGTCTTCACAGCAACAGCTTCCCAGGTCTTAGCAGCCAAATGTGGTTACGAGGTGCTAGCTGAACTGGATTACTCCGACATGAAGAAGCTGGGAATCGACCTGACTGGGTGCCCCACTCCGTCTGCCAAACTAATGGGAATTAAGTTTAAATAGAGCTGGTTTTTTGTATGTGGGTAGTTTTATTTTTGCCCACCGCTGCCGATTTTAATTCAGAATCATGCATACATTTAAACTTATTTTGGAACCACAAACTTAATTTCATACATGACAAAGCTCAAATACCCTTGCAAGCAACCTTTTCATAACAAAGGTCACTCAAAATCAACTTTAACTTCATAACGCTAAAGTAGACAGTTGAGGATAAAGTGCAAGTAACTATACTACCAGTCAGCCACCGTCGATCCCGTTATCAGGTTATAAAACTTAAAAAAATAACAAAATTCAGGTCATTTATTCAAACTCGGCTGAGAATCAGCACTTTCGAACATCAGTTACTTAAGACAGTCCCCCAAAACGCCCACCCTTCACCACTTTCCAGTGCTTTAGCTGGGAAGAAGAAGTGGCGCAACAAACTGTCCAGCAGCACAGCTGTCTGTTCAGTTAGAAAAAAAATGATTCTATATAATAGTATGCAAGATAATTTACATTACGCAAAACATAATTTAAATTATAAATTAATAGCCGTATGACAGCTAGCACACGCAATATACCAACCGAACACATCGGAACTATACTCAAGCAGAAATAAAAATACCTATATCTAAAAAAGAAAAAAAGCCTCTAGGCATAAAGGGCGTACCCGCTTACATATTACATAGATATTACCTAGAATATCTTTTTTTTCGAGTCTATATGTTAAAAGGGAGAGTGTCTATTGCAAATGCAATCAACTGAGAGTCCAATGGATTATTCCGTTTATCCCCCTAAGGTGGATACTCGGAAACGTACGAGAATTCACCCTAGGCTAGGCACAGATTAATACAGGGACCCTCCGCAAAATCATATAAATAAAAAGCGATTCTTGCTACGACTCAATAAAGTGCAATTCAGGTCACACAGCGCTAACTACCTACAGTTATATTCACCTAGAAGTTGCCTCTCTTTCTATCGCGTAACTCTTAGATCTTCTGACTTCGTTACACTCACTGACTTGGCACAACAACACGAGCATACCTTTTACCTGTAGCTTCACACCTAAAATACGGAGTATCCTAGCTGTATTTATCTGTTTCCTAGGCCTAGTTGGCTAAACGGAATTTATGGGCTTGCTTTGCTTTCCGAGTATACCTAAGGGTAGATTTTTTAGGGTGGATAAACGGATGAATCCAGGATGCTAAAGAGAAATTCCTAAAAGAAAAACTCACCTAAACCCTGTCAGACCAGCCGGTCGATTCTGAAAAAATCTCACCGTGAAAACTTAGGTGAAGTGAGTTTGGTTTTACTTGGAATTGACACTATTGACAGCTCACTCCACGATCACTTCACCGAAGTTTTCACGGTGAGGTGGTTACAGAATAGCACTGCCGGGGTTCGATTCCATGACCTCCTCCTCAGTGCACTGATTGGACAGGTCCACTCAAATCTTTGAGGTTCTTTCCTCAGAAGACATTTCAGACACTAATCTACATGTTTCTTACATGACCAAGATTATGTCTAGACTTTAAAAGATGCTTTGACCTGATTGCGTGTCGCGGGTTCGATTCCCGCACGGGATAAATATTTGTATGACCTACAAGTAGTTGTTCCGGGTCTGGCTGTTTGTGTATGTGAGTTTAAATGTTTGTAAACGCACCCACGATACAGGAGAAATTCCTAGTGTGGAGCAACGTTTTTTGAAGAAAAAAAGAAAGAAGAAATCAGAGTTAAAAAAAACACATTTTCATATGAATAATAATTTATTACTTAGTTGTCTTTTATACAAACGTTACAAAATAATATAAATGCTTTTACAATCACTTTTTATTATGTACTTACAACTTCTTACAATTTACTTATTAATTGTGTTGTGGAGAAATACGTAGACTATGATAGAATGTTATGATCGGTGCGAGAAAATATTAGCATTCAAGAAATTACACTTTATTTGCTTATTTATTTTATAGAAAAATCTTATTCTTGATTAAAATTCATGTGGAGGGCAAGACCCATTTTGTGCGCATTAGGTTTCCACAAGACACGATACCTACTCAAGGCTATGTTGACCGCCCTCTGTCGGCGCGACCACGAGTTCAGATTCACCGAACAAATCGTGACATATCGCAACGATCGCTTTTACATAGGACGCGGCCTAATAGAAAGCAATAACGCGATCATCGCGAGTTCGCGCGAATTCATAACAGACATTCGCGGTTGCGTAAACGCGTTCTATTACTAGGAATAGTACTTTTATCTCACGAAGCGACGCGCGCTTTACTTGTGGTTCTAAGTGTACAAACACGCTGTGAATGCGTGTGTAACGCCGGAGCTCTCGGTACAATACGCTCCACGAAAGAGTCCTGATCGCGCCTCCCGCGATCTTTCTGCCGCCCCGAAGACGCTCCGGCGCAATCTCATACCGCTAATAAATCGTCTACTGCGCAAGTCAAACCAAGTGTCAAGGCTCATAGTGGCACACACTCTGCCATCCGAGACAATGGCGAAGTCAGAAGAGTGTGCGTGTACTGCGTGTGTGTGTTAATATAAAATGTCTCGCTGATGGTGGCGAGTGTGTTGGATCATTCGGTTCCCTACAAAATGGTTGAGCTGGATGGTGCTGATCCACGCGTCATGTCCGTGAACGGGCGCCGTCAGTTGAGACTGGTCATCTCTTATCTGGCGGTTTTTTTTTCAATCTTATATTTTTAATCGTTCTTATTTTTTTTTATTGTTTGTTGCCAGTTCTTCTCCATAGAGATGTACGTTTTGGAATGGGCAACTAGCTTCAACTTTCTGACTAACTGACTGACTCTTTGACAATTCAAAAGTGCCTGTAAATAGTTTAATTGAAATAATGCTTTGAATTTATTTTTTGAGTTTTGTTACTTATGTGCATTGTGCTGATGCTACTCGCCTTCACGAACACGTTCGCAGCGTGTTTGTACACTAGGTTACAACTAGTAAAGCGAGCGTCACGTTCATAAAGTCACTGATTTGTTTAGATAACCGAAAGGCGCCTTCTGTTGGCGCGACGACGCATTCGTGTTCGCTGAAAAAAACGAACGCGACGGACGCGTGTTCTCGCGACGATCGCTTTGGCTATGACGCAGCCTTACACTTAGTATTCCCATTTTCTAATTGTTGCTAAAAATACGCTATAATGCGCTATATACGCTATACCTACAAGTTAATTTATAAACACACATCATAAACAATTATTATATAATTTTTTTTTTTTTATATTTAATTATTTATTTTAGAAAGCTTTGGTTTAGTGTACGTTACAATACTTACATAGTTTATTTTACGGAAGGCTTGTTTAACAAATATACAATTTAATATTTATTACTTATCAGGGTTCAACATAATATAGAACGACTTTTAAATACTGTTTTCAGCATCCAAATTGCATGTACACAATTTTTACGTATTTTAGTAATCTAATTAATTACCTAATTGTATTTATCATTTAGCCCTGCTATAGATAATGCAATGTAACACATGCATGTAGCTCTTATTTCATTGTATTAAGGTATAAATTGTGACGCTGGCGCGCGTTCGTGAAATGCATCATCTGTACCTTGCAGGAGCTAAACACAATATTATATTGTATTAATATTTCTTGAGGTCGGAGAGAAGAAGTCGAATGAATGACAAGTTTGTATTTCTCTATTTTTCTCATTGTAACAGTAAGGAACCACACACCAAGTGTTACCTCGCGTCCTATTTAAAAGCGATCGTCTTGCGAATACACGATCGCTCGAAGTTTTTGTTCGGTATACCTGAACGCGCCGACAGAGGGCGCTTTCCGGTTCCCCGAAAAATAAGACGCGGGGTTACCGTTTTAATTCTCGTCGTTTAAAAAGCAACTATAGAAAGCAAGAGCCTTCCGTAAAACAAAATATATTATGAATGAAATATTACAAAAAAAAAAAAACGATTATTATGACAAAAGCACACCCTGTGTAGTAATAATAAATGTACCTATTATTACATGAAATTATATTATGGCAAGATAGTCTTGTCATACATTTAAATATAACTTCTTAATGTATGTAGCTATCATGTCTTTTACGATTAAAATGGTTAATTTATTTATGGTTTGTGGTTAACCGAAACTGCTCCCAAAACGGTGAAAGAAAACATCCTGAGGAAACCGGCATGTCCTGTAGTGTTGAAATGTGCGTGGCAAGACGGGGGGCAGTGCTGGCCGCTCATTCGTCAACGCCCCCCCCCCCCATTCCTAAGGCGCGGTACAACGGTTTCCTCACGATGTTTTCCGTCACCGTTTCTGGAGCAGTGGTGATGAAATAATTTATAAGTTGTTGACTAGTTGCAGGTCGTGGGTTCAAAGACACTTGTCTTTGAACCCACGACCTGCAACTCGTTAGTCACAGCCGTTTTTAAATGTACGTTGTGCGTACCCACTACCCAGGCCAATCACTAGCTACTTGCTGACTGGATAATATTGTTACCACGGGATCAGCTGTTATAAATAGTTTGTGCCGATACGACAGAAGTCAAGAGTCTTACCAAGGGGTATCTTGTTACCCAGTAATTGGATTGTGGAGTTCTGATAGGCACTTGCTCCTATAGATGTATGAGGAACAGGGTGTAAAGTTCACTCATCCTCCATAGAAAAGGGAGGATCCTCCGACCAGACGGGTGTCGTGCCTGGTGGGCTACTGCATGACGGTTGATGTCGGGTCGTTGTATATATGCTAGTCGCGCGGTAAACTTTGCTTGCGCGATGCAGGATTCTGCGTGATGTCATAGTTCATAAATGTCTATGTAAATGACGCCACATCACCACGCTAAACACTTTTTAATGTAGAAGAATGATAAGAACATACATTAAAATGACTTATAACTTAAATAATTTAAGGAATAAATTACGGACAAATTGGAATACATCTTGGAATAAATATGCCGATCAGTAGCATCGAGAAACATACATCATTTACACTCATTGACGAAACTTTTCGTCTTTTATGTCTGTCAATATTTATGGCGTATATGATCATCATCTACCAAGTTATGATAAAATGAACCAACCCACAAACTTAGCAGCAAATTAGCCAGAAAAATTAAAAATTGTGAACTGGGTAAAATTGGATAGGCTTGAATTGTGACCAGGGACTGAATTACCGAAAAATTAAGGTACCTTTAAATTTCAATATGACGTCATACCGTTAAATAAAGGTTACCGAAATATTACGATACCGTTAATTTTTTCAGTAGCGGAATTTTGAGGTTGGATATGCATACCGGTATATTTCGGTAGAAGTACTATAACCTTAATAAATACGGGTTTTCTTTGACACACCGCCTCGCTACTCTGTCTGTCGTTCACTTTCTTTCGATTACAAAATAGGTACACAAGTTCTAAAGTGTTCGACGCCGCGCCGTCTCGCATGTTTTTGATACCGAAATCGTGTAAAGGTTAAATAACGGTTTAGCCCAACCTTTATTTTTAAAGGTATCGGTATAGCTCAACCTGTATTTTAAACCGGTACCGGTATATTTTTGAGGTATCTTAACCTTTAACCATAACCGCTTTCAGTCCCTGATTGTGACAAACTGCGCGCGAGCCGAGCGAGCAAAGCGAGCGGTGCCGCGACAGCGGCCGGCGAGCGCTACTTCCAATTTGCTCGCAGCTAGACAGGCTGTTTTAGCGCAAGGTTGTTGGAAGCAATTTTGATACCAGTTCACAATTTCTCGGTTTCCAATAATGTGTTAAATTGTGAATGGTTTGTTGAAGTTCACAATTTTTCGACAATTCACAATATAACGGAAATAATTCCGATAGATTATAAACTAACAAAGTTCATAAATAGACAGTGACAAATACACAACACTTATCAAACGACGTTATTATGCATCTAAATACGTACACAAAACTACGTTTTTATACAAAATACTTTATATCAAAACGCTATACTTATTATTAGATAAATAGCAGAGAATACAAATGACTTCACTAGGAAAAACATCGATATTAAGACCCCATACCAGTGGGGTAATTGCGTACCACATTTACCAGTACCAATGGCATTCATTTTGACAGTTCAACAAAATGCTGCGTTATTTAATTGTACGTTGTTGAACAGACAATTTTTTTCAACATATGAAGCAATGGATTAGCAATAACTTCAAAATCATTCAGATTATGATTGCTAGTATGTTATGCGGCTACGCAATGAGGGTGCGGGCTATTCGACGTCTAAATATGCTACCTTTGGTGTTCAATAAACTAATTTTGATGTCAAAATAGCCTATTTAAACATAGTCTATTATTGACCCTTTATAGCCCTTGGGCCCTTTGTACACATACTTTTTCTTGCCGTGAAAAGGTAAGGTTTATTCACCGTGTCAGTGTTGTATGGATCACTATGGAAACTTGTTGACAGATCCGTTTTTTCTACGACACGTTTTATACGTAAAGAATCCGTGCCGTGTACAAAGGGCCTTAAGGTTCATTTCGAGACGACAAAGGATCTATGTTTACATTACTTATAAAAATCTTAAATGGCAATAAAATACAGTTCTCTTGAAATAGGGAATAATCCGAAATATAAGCGAGATTAAATCAATAATACTTCAAACAATTTTAAGATATTTTAGTATTTCCCTGTTATACTGAAAGTCTATTCAATTTAAATCTGTTGTCAAAACTCATTATTTTTAAGTTGTAATGGCACAATAAAAGTTGTTCAACTAAAATCGAACCGTGTGAACTCGGTATAACCAAAGATTAGTACAGAGGGTTCACTTCGCAAAATCATTTAAATAAATAGCGACTTGCTACCACACAATAAGGTGCAAATCAGATCGCACAGCGCTAATTACCTAGTTATATTCACTTAGCATTTGCGTCTCTTTCTATCGCGTAGGAGCAAGATCTTCTCTTAGATCTTCCGACTACGTCACTCTCACTGAATTGCACTGCATTTCATACCTAAAATGCGGAGTGCGCCTGGCTTTCTATCTAATTACGCAACACATTTTCGTAAACGATTACGACAAATCTGTTCCATTTTGACAGTTCAACGACATTCATTGCGTTATTTACGTTGTTGAGCAGATTTTTTTTTCGAACTTATGAAGCAATGGATTAGCAATTTGTTTCAAAACGATTCAAATTCCGATTGGTCGTGTATTACGTAATTAGGGTACTAGTATAACATGGAAGATTTGACACCAGATTTATTGACCAGAGACTTAATCAGGTTTTTAGAAAAAGAGGGTAAGACTAATTATGTAAGTTTCGAGTAATTTAAATTTTTCACACAATATAATTATTTATTACTACTTAATTATGTTGTCTTTTATAAATATTGCTCAAAAACGTATTAATTTCAAGCATTACATACAATGGCAGTAATTAAGGCGAAAGTATAGCCCGCGAAATTAAAATTTTCTTAAGTTTTTTGCAATTTGCCGGTCAGTATCAAGTGATCTAAATATAATTCGCGGTCGTATTAAATGTTTATTTATAGAATTATAATCATAAAAATCATCGTTTAACTCTCTAAGTTCATGTAATCCTACTGAATGGAAAAATCATGACATTTGAGGATTATGCTAACTTATGGAGTTGTATTGATTTATTTCTAATGATTATAAATAAATAATAAATAAATAAAAATCTTTATTTCAGACCACATGTTCCATTTAAAAAAACACACAAATTTAAAATAAAAATAAAACTAAAATTAAAAAAATAATTATTATGTAAATATTTGTTACAGTCAAGAATCATATTTTAATCAACATAGATAGTGACGACACGCCCCACTCCTCTCCGCTCCGTACTAAAGTACAGCTTACAGTACAGTCATCGCGGAGTGGGGCGCGTCTCAGTGGTTTGCACTATCTGTACAACCGGTCACTGACCTGCAAATTAAAAAAAAACGAAAGACAATTTGAATTTCGCGGACTACCGTAGCGCATTCTCTTAAAACAATATTCATGGCCTGTTTCATGACCTCCGGATAAGTTTCGATTAACTTAATTATTGATCCAATAGTCACAGAGCACTGAGTCGCCGGCAGCGCCAAGTGACGACAGTACTCCGACCAAACGGGTGTTATGCCCAACGATTGATGTCGGGACGTTGTATTTATACGAGTCGCGCGGTAAACTTTACTTGCGCGATGCAGGATTTTGCGTGATGCGTAGTTCACATTTCACGATGTAGATGCCGCTACAGTGCTTATACGGAGTAAAACAGACCTTAAACATAATTTTACAGATATTTTTATACAAACTTTTCATATTTTTTTTTTCTTTTTTGGATATATTGGTGGAGGCTTCGTCAGTCTACTTCTTCAGTTTTTCTTTCAGCCAATCAGCTGTGAGCTCGTCTATTTCTCGTACTTCTAGTAAACGAGGGGCGCCCACAGTCGCTGCTAATGCCCTTTGGGTGCCAGCGTACATAACCTGAAAATATTAATAATAATATATTAATTAATTAGTTATGCCAAATGTACCAACTCACAATGTCTTAATTCAATATTCCAACAAAATCATAACATAACCCCCGTAATAGGGAATGATGCCTGGGAAAAAAAAAACTATTTAGTCCGTTAGTCGGATGATAATAAAAATATTTGAATCGTATTTTTTGCTTTATCATATTAATAAAAAATTACTTCGATATATCGCATTAAAATTGGGGAGTGGGGGTCGCTACGTCACAAGTAAGTATAAAATCGACACACTCGTGACGTCATGGCACATTTTAACGCAATGTATCGCCGTAATCTTTTGATTACGTAAAAAAAGAAAAAGTAAATACGTGTTCATTTTTTTTTTTATAATCTACTAGTCGAAGAAAAAAAAGAATTGTTAGTCATCATCCCTATTTCCGAAGGGCACAGGTGTACCTCTAGTATACCACATTTCGCGAGTTATATTGGGTCCCCTACCTATGAAATTGGCGTTTTTTTCTCACAAATACATAGAGAACTTCGTCACTTCTATGATTTAAAATATTCATCAATTGCTTGATATTATATCGAATAATGACCATCATAGACAACTACCAATAGTAAAAAAAACCTTATTACATATCGTTTTCTAAACATAAAAAATACCTTAAAAATTACTCCTCTTTTTGTAAGCAGAAATTACCACTATTTGTTTTAAAACTTAGCCAAAACTTATTTTTGTCGCATAATCTAAGTGGCATACGTTATCTTAGTTTTTAAACATTAGTGCATAAAAGTTTTAAAACATTAGTGTTCATGGTTGTTAAATAAATTAAGAAAATGTTAGTATGAAAAATGCAACTTCTTTTAAATTCTCCATACAAAACGCTGATATCATAGGTCCCACCTAATATTTAAGTATATGCGAGTCTATTGCCTAATACTGGTATTCAGGTGCATCCGGTTAGATTGGAAGCCGACCCCGACATAGCCAGGAAAAAGCTGGGCTGATGATAATGCGAGCCTGTTGCCATCAACCGGTTAAAAATCCAGATTCGGACCTTCTACTGAGAAATCCCTGATGGAAAAACCCAATAACACTTTGCCCGACCTGAGGATCGAACCCAGGATCTCACGCTTAGCAGTAGTGCTTGTGACCACTGGACCAACGAGGCAGTCAAAAATAAAAACTCAGACATAAATTGTTCCTAGTTTTGCCAAAGTATACCAAACCACAATCTGTCAATAAGTCTTATCCAATATTCCATGGACTAATGGTACAATTCCGTAGCCGACTGCAGGCAGCAGCAGGCGTCTTCATAGAAATACTCGTGTAGCGGTTATACCGCCACATACTAACTACGCATCAAAGACATGACGTCACACAAATCCTGCATCGCGCAATTAGAGTTTACCGCGCGAACGACATAGATAAGACTATCCGAAATCAACAGTTGGGCAGTCGGCCCGCCAGACACAACACCCGTCTGGTTGGAGAATCCTCCCTTTTCTATGGTGGATGAGTGAACTTTACACCTAGTTCCTCATGCCCCTAAACTCGTACATAATATTACCTAGCTTATCTACATTAGCTTACCTACGGACAGGTTATATGAGTTTTTAAAATGGTTTATAATTTTACTTTATAAGTCAATTTATTTTTATTTATTGTTGACATAATCTACTCGTTACAATGTTTTTTTTTTAATGAGTTGTATTGCAATATGTGGGTAGCTAGCAACCTCGACAATTATTTATTTTACGTCGATGGTCCTAGTTTATCAATTATAACTTCTAGTTACAGCTATATATAGGCTTTTATTTATATAGTTTACGTTTAGTTATTTTTATTTCTGGCTGAGTATAGTTCTCGATGTTTTTGGTTGGTATATTGGCATGTGCTAGCTTCTCTTCTTTTCGTGTGGTTAGTAAACCAACCTGGTGTCAGAGTTTTAAAGCCGCCCACGGGCCTCTGACTTGGCTTCACATGCCGTCGAGAAATATCCCTCAGGCATGCCGGTTTCCTCACGATGTTTTCCTTCACCGTTTTTTGAGCAAGTGATAATGCTAGTGAGTGTGCTAGCTGTCATATGGCTATTAATTTATAATTTAAATTATTTTATGTGTTGCGTAATGTAAATTATTTTGCATACTATTATATAGAATCATTTTTTTCTAACTGTACTGTACTGACAGCTGTGCTGCTGGGGAGTTTGTTGCACCACTTCTTCTTCCCAGCTAAAGTACTAGGAAGTGGTGAAGGGGGGGCGTTTTGAGGGACTGCCTTATGTAATTTTGACGTTCGAAAAGTGCTGATTCTCAGCCTAGTTTGAATAAATGACTTTTAAATTTGAATTTGATATAGAAAACAAGTCGTGACGCGGCGACACATCGCCTGCTGCTGCTGCCTGCAGTCAGCTACGGAATTGTACCCAGTTAACGATTCCGTAGTTAAAATGAATAGTTTGTCATATGGAATGACAAACTTATGATATAACAGACATGCGGACGGACAGACAGACGGGCCGGACGGAATTAAAAGAGTTTCGCCATTTGGCCATAGAAAATTAAAAAACTTCAACATACAAAATACAATAGATTTCAAAATATAATTAGCGAATCACTGCAACTATTTCGGTGAATATGAGAACGTTTCATGTGGGATCGTTCGTTTTAGCATTACTGGGCCTATTTACCAAACAAATAAATAAACTCGTGTTTTTATTTACAGACCTGTAACTCCATGTGTGCGTCTCGCGGAGTATAGAATATGAAGCACATAGGAAAGGACACTCGCCCGTCATCGTGATCCAGTTTGTAACTAAAAAAAACATCGATATTAAATTAAAAATGGTATAGACAATCTTTAGGATCCGCCTATTTTCTTCGCCAATGACGTTGGTATAGTTTGACCGGGAACAGCGATCCCGGTCAAACTATAGTAAATGATGAACGTCATTTGCACGAAATACCCAATACAGTAACAACAATATGTATGTATGTATTTATACTATATTTTATTTCAACAACATTTTCTGCACACTCACCTATAGACAATAAACCGCGGCTGGTGAGACGGCAAGATATCCTGAAGTTCCTCTAACTCCACATTCTCCAACTGCTCATCAACCTCCAGGGTCTGCTTCTCTCTGTTTACCTGGAAATTAAATGGAAAGAAGTTGGTTATTAAGACAGAAAGTTAAGAAAAAGGTAATGAGGATTTTTAAGGGTGACAACGGGTGGATGTGGCGAGGCCTGTGTCCCTGAGTGGGAACATTATCAGCTGCTGGCCCTACCATGGCCTATAAAAATAAGGTAACCAATCAATGAGGTGGTGATCAATGCTCCCCAACGCCTTCTCAGTCTTTACAGTCCCACTGTAGGGCAATGGCCTCTTCTCATACAGACAAGGCACAAGCTTTTTGACCTGATCAATGGATCATCACGCTTGCTTAAAAAGCGTGTTGGCGGTTTCGTACTTATATTAACTAACTAAAATAAAATACTACCTACTTCCCGCGGCTTTGCCAGCGAGGTCCCTAATTCTTTTTTTTTTTAATATAAATGTAGCTTACGTTACTCCTTATAACATTAGCCATCTGCCAGGGAAAGTCCCGTCAAAATCGGTCAAGCCGTTTCGGAGATTAGCCGGAACAAACAGACAAACACAGAAAAAAATTAAAAATTGTTTTTTTGTTATAAGTACCTACCGTTTAAACTTTAATTATACATTTATTTAGAAGCTGTTATTTTAACATTACAAACAGACACTTTAATTTTATTTATTTGTATGTATACATAGATGTATAAGTCCAGCTATCTAATTACGCAACACATTTTCGTAAACGATTACGACTAATCTGTTTCATTTTGACAGTTCAACGACATTCATTGCGTTATTTACGTTGTTGAGCAGATTCTTTTTTCGAACTTATGAGTCAATGGATTAGCAATCTGTTTCAAAACGATTCAGGTTCTGAATGATCGTTTATTACGTAATTAGGGTACTGGTTTCCTCGCGATGTTTTTCCTTCACCGATGTCAGTAATGTCCAAGATAAACTCAGAAAGTACAGACGCCAGCACCTTCTACAATCTGTCAAATTTCTTTAATAGATTTTCAACTTTATTACTAAAATATAAGGTTCAAAGTTGATTGGGAAAATTTGACAGTTTCGGGTAGGTTGACGTTTACATATGAATCGAAAAGTCTTATTGGCACTTGCAGGATTTGAAGCCACAACCTCGTGGATGAGAGGCGAGGCCTTACTGTGCGTTTGCACTGGCGAAACATTGATAACAAACCATGTTGAAATCTCTAGTTCCTGTCAAACATGGTATGGAACATTGACAGAAAATAGAGAAATCAACATAAGTGCAAACGCACAATTATTATACACTGGGCCATCGCGACATACAATAATAACAGAACAAATTAAATGAATATTTATGATTCTACAAGAGTTGTCTATAAATATAAATGTACTTGTAACCACAATGTCCTGTGGTTTCAATAGTACTATAGAAGCGGGGTGAGCAGATTGGGTCTTTGTGGATTGCACTATCTCTAACCACAAAAATACAATGAATAATAATTATCAGTAGTAGCCCAGAGGTAACGTCTGCCATTTATGTGTCATAGATGTGTTAAAAGAATACATCCAAAGAATATTCTCGGAACATGGAGAATTTTAAATTGAAATAATTTTAAAAAGAGTTGTTATTTTGGGTTGGAGTGTACGTAACAGGGTACTGAGGAAAAACGACTTATTTTCGCAAATTGTTTATTTTATCGATTCTATCATCGAGCATCTTGATGTGTTTTATCTTCGACCAGCCGTTTGTCGTAAAAACGATGTCGAAGGGATTATAAATGTAACTGTCTACCGATGTTTTATGGAGTAGCATGCTCTAAGACCAAATAAAACCCAAGAAATAGCGCAATAAACAATACAGTGAATCATGCCTATACTACACCTCCGCCCTGTGCATACACGCTCACACGCAAACATTTACAATCAAACTACACCTCAGTAAGTGCACATGTGGTGGATATTCATTCACGGACAAAGTCACGGGCAGAAGATAGTTTCCAATATTCTAGACTCTCAGCCAACCTCACCATAGTTGGGAAAAGGCTAGGCAAATTTCCAATACGATTTCAAGGTACAGAACCTAAAACCTTAGTTTAGAAAGTTTTTGAAAAAACTGCAGACAGTCACACTAATAGAACACGGAACCTCCTTCTTTTAAGTTGGTTTAAATGGTATGTGATTGATGTTTTCCTACATTGCCAATTCACTATGAATCATTCAAATTAATGAAATAGTAAGCAAATCCTCTGCATGTACTTTAATATCATGTAAATGACGTAAGTACGGCAGGAGATACGGTTCAATGACTCAGACCCAATGAAGCTCATCTATTCAATATAATTATGGAAATATAGTATCAAAACCCAGGTTATAGGAAGAAGAATAGGTAAACAAACTTTTTAGATACATAAAATAAGAATAATGATTTTTTTTTAAATAGAGAAGTATACATTCAAAATACCTTTAGAATAAGCGCAGAATTCGACGTGTGTTTCTGAAATCTGAACTTCTTTAACACTTCCTTCACGTCGTCTGTGATATCGCAAACGTTCACGTTATGTGCCGACATGTTTAATATTAGAGTTTTAATATAAAAATAAACAATAAAATACAGGAAAGCTCCGTAACTCCGTAGTATTGTTTACGTCGACAATTTGACAAGTGACGTCAACGCCCTTGACAACGATAGAGGTGGGAAGTGTTCATGGATGATTAGTTAGTCTATCGATTTAGAATTTTACTTACTATGAAAATGACGACTTTTTTTTCAACAAGACGAAGTTCAGCATGATCAGTATCCTAGAATAAATTAGTTTTACTCTCAGACAGATAGTCCTTATCACTCTGACAATACAAACAAAAAAACAATTACGCTTCATAATGTTTACAAACCGGCAAAGTGTGAGTCGACTCGCACACGAAGGATTCCGTACCAGTACAATATTTACCACTACTTATTTTTTTAGAACAAAAAAACGCCTATAAAAACATGTTTTTTGTTTGGTCTTACTTTAAGGCGTATGTTATTAGTATTCAATTCATTAGGTACTTATGTAAACACGGCGCGCGTGCGAAATCTCGACTGCGGAGCGGGTGCGGGGCTCGTATGTTGTCAGTTGGTACCGCGTCATTCGGTATGTTACAGACTTGGACGGAGTTAATATGTCTTTCTCATTTCGTCTTCTAGACTCTGTGCAAGTTTAAACGAGATAGGCACAGTTTTAATATGCCATTTATGTCAAAATATGGGACAGATAAAAACACGGTCCGCGTCGGACCTGCCACAGACGGTACCCAAATCTTTCCGCCCGACGCGGACCTCCCACAGTTGAAGGGTTTCGATAGTGAATGTTAGGACATTTTTTTGGATTTGTCTGCGAATGAAAATACTCAAAACACCATGATTTACGTAGGTAGTACTAGTGTTAGTATTAAGTAGTATCCTCTTTTTATGTAAGTATTTCAGTCGGATAAATTTTCGTCACATGACTTGAACTAAAACCACCACAGTAGGGTGGTTCTCATCGATATAGGATGGTTCTAGTTCAGTCATGCTTTCGTTCAAAAACCTAAACAGTTTTTCTTGTCCATTGTTTCTACTGACAAAAAGTTTATTAAATAAATTGGAATTCTATTGTGGTTTCAATTTTTTCATGATTTGGTTACAGTTTATTAATAATTAGTTACGTAATGATTTCGAAAATATTCTAGATACTTATGGTGTTCGGAACGCAAACGTCAACGTGACATAAAATGAAAAGTACATTTTACTGCTGTTCACAGAAAAGGTTTTTTTTTGTTTAAACTATCAACAAATAAACTAAAGAAATAGTTTTGATAAATTCCCAGTAAACTAGCTTCTTCCGTTTAGTGTTTTATTTATATTTTATCTCTTATTGTGGTGTAAAAACGTGAAATATCGTGAGGTATTGTCCGTGATAAAAAGTAGTTTACAATTTTATCCGTTTTCTCCAATAATGTATGTTTAGGCGGCCTAAATAAAGGTCAACAGCATTGTGGAGGAATCAGCTATACCTGTAAGTATTGTTAACCACTTGTATTTAGCGATAATTCTGACATAAACATCGCACAAGTAACATAACAATGATTTCTATGAAGTCTGTGTCGTACGCAACTTTCGTTGATTTTATAGATTTTTTTTAATCCAAACGGCAATTAAGATGGTCTATTATCAGGTTTATCTGTAGGTATTGTGCATAAATCGTAGAGATTACACCATTTTAAAGGATTAGCAGGTTTTAGATAAGAAATCAGAAATAATTCTCTTTATGTCCTTATGCTATCGTCAATCGTTATTGCAAGGAGCTAGTGACCTACATATGTTAATGAGAGTGCATCGGACCTTGATTAATCAGTAGAACATATAAATATTGAGATTTTACTGTAAATATCTATCATTTACTTATTATAGAGACTAGGTGAGTTATCTTTTAAAATATTATTTCAACCAAAACTAAAATAATAAAGCAAGTCTTAATAATTACGAGGTATTTAAGGTAATTTTAAATATCTCATATATCTGCACTGTACTAGGCTGTTCAAAAGTAATGTTAATTGGTTCATATTTTCTATACTAATAATAAAGCTGAAGAGATTTATTGTATGTTTGAACGTGCTAATCTCTGGATCTACCAATCAGATTTGAAAAACTCTTTTTGCATTTGATAGCCCAATTCTTGAGGAAGGCTACAGGCTATTTAACATCACAGTAGGACACATAGGCGCCGAGCAAAAGGAAAAATAACCGATTCGCATTACTTTCTGAATAGCCTAGTATTTGGAAAAAAATACTTGACATTTCTCATTTAGTCACATAATTTCTTTGAAGTAGAATTACTTATATGTATTAGGATTATATATAAATTGTAATTAGTCTGTAAGTCTTCTAAAAAGCAATAAAAAAAAAACCTAGACATTAGCAACAAAATTGCTATGAGAAAATGGTAAATTTGAACCTTTACAACTAGTGATTGGGGCCTCATTTCAAGCAAATAAGCCTGTATTAGCAGACCGCTCTTCCACAATCGAGGTCCCCGCTCTTCCACAACTGAAATAATTATTACTTACTTGTTTTATTAGAAAGTGCAGGTGTAGGATCCATGTTGTTTAGGCCCTTTATAACTGACTAGCTGCGCCGCGTTCTCACCCGCATAAGTCTCGATCCTGTGGGAATATCGGGATAAAAAGTGTCCTATGTCCTGACCCAGGTCATGGTCTACCCATGTGCAATTGAGATTGAGTAACAAACATACCAACACTCATATTTAGGCCTTTCCTCACTGGTCGGTACGTCAGCGGTGCGGGATCAGCATGGCCGGTATTCTCGGTACCGAAAGCTTACCGATCTCAGTTACCGATCGTCTATATGCTTGCACTGACAGGACAGGTCCACTCAAATCTGTGTGGTTCTTTTCTCAAAAGACCATTTCAGAATGGTCCTCATATAAGGCCTGACCAAGATTATGTCTGGACTTTAAAAGAGATGGTGACCTCTGAGTTTGTTTTGACCTTTCTTCTCAGAGTAGTCAGATATGAAACGCCGAATTCATCTAGCTTATTTTTTTTTTTTTTTAAGATGACTTGTAAAAGTGATTCCAGTATACTATTTACAGAATAAACAATTTCATTTAATTTAATTTCATATATTTCAATAAGCCTAGCTTTTCATAGCTTGATTGGCTCGGTATATGCGGGAGCGGAGCGGGATCGTTTCGGTTTACCGCGTCTCGGTAGAAACTTCCAGTGCGGTATACTCACGTCACGCGTTTTACAGCATGCTCGGTATACTCTGTACCGAAAGCTTACCGACCAATGAGGAAAAGTTAGAGCAGTGCGGTATCGTTTCGGTATATCGAGCATACTATGATACTATACCGCAACTATACCGCACCGACCAATGAGTAAACGGCCTAATTTGTAAAAAAAATAATTCTTTGTTTCAGATTTATCTAAATAATAATGGACTGGACATAAAGTGCGGTTTTGTGATATCTACATTGTTAGGAACAATCAACAAATATCATCATGTCTTCCTCGTGTAAGTATTCATATTTTACTAATACATATTTTCGAATCCCGAATCGGCAAACGTGAGGCACCCAACACACTTGT
This sequence comes from Xanthia togata, assembly GCA_963853775.1. NCBI lineage: Eukaryota > Metazoa > Arthropoda > Insecta > Lepidoptera > Noctuidae > Xanthia > Xanthia togata. The sequence continues at coordinate 1,472,901 of OY970817.1, read as the reverse complement.
TCCTCGTGTCAGTCCCGGCCGTATTTCATAGATCTTTTACCTGGAAATGTGAGAACCAGTCGTGTCAGTTACAATATCGGGTAACCATTAAAAACTGAGTTGTGGAGTTCAGACAGGCAGTCGCTCCATGTAAAATACTGGTACTCAGCTGCATCAGGTTAGACTGGAAGCCGGCCCCGACATAGTTGGGAAATTAATAAAGCAAATTATTAAAAAATACTAAAAATCCCGTCTTGTCTGTAAAAACACCTAACATAAAAAAGAAAAAAAACAAGCATTATCTATAGAAGCCTTATTTCAAGCTTTATAGTTTATTATATAAATATTTATATTTGGAATAGAAACATTACTAGCTTTTATTTGATACCTATATTGTGGTAATTTATTTAAATAAAACATAGATAAATAGATACCTAGAATATATTGTACACCAAAAAAACTACAGACATAAATTTAGAAATTTTACATAGGGTGACACAATGGGCGGTTTTACCGCTTTTAAAGCGATCTTTTACAGACAACCACTCCCTTTTTTGAATTTGCAGGTGCAATATATAAATATTATACTTATAGCCTGTCACTCCCACAATTAAGACGAATCTAACGACACCTCGTATGTTAAAATCCATCGAGCCGTTTAGGCTATAGAGCGTGCCAAAGAAATAGACACACATACATACATACTTACGAAAAACATTACCCTCCTTCTGGGGCAGTCGGGTAAAAAGAAAAGAACCCTTTCGGTACGACACCCTAAAAAGGATCAGAATTTGTATGAATTTATCTGCAAGATAAATAAGCCAAAGGTTAGCCAGACGTGCCGTAACATGCAGTTGGTCTCGGAAATAAATCTAGCTGTTTGTAGATAGCACAGTTTAGTAATTAAATACCAGTTATTGTTTACGTCGATAACGAGGCGACACCATCGACCAATTGTGGGCGGATATTGTCAGTATGCAAATTGTTTGAGTCATTTTAATTATAATAACCTACGCCATCCTGATAGAGAGAGATGGAAATACCATATCGTTTAACATAATATTATACCATTTCCGCCCATGTGACCACCCGTATTTTTCTGAATATTCATGGAAAATATTATCGAAAGTTACCTTTAAAATGGGGTCTAACTTTAATATAACATAACATCACGCCTTGTTTCCCCGAAGGGTTGGGCAGACCTCTGCCCAACCCGAAACTGGCGAACTGTACGAACTGGCGAAATGTGGGTGTACCTACTACAGGTACACCTGTACCTGTAGTAGGTACACCCACATTTCGCCAGTTATGTTTAAGTCCCATGTAACTTGTAGGAGTGTTGTAGGAGTCTGAATTTGTGCCCGGTAGATGGCAATAGGCTCGCCCATCCTGCTCCGGGCTGCTGCTGAGAAAGAAAAACCCAATAACACTGCCCGACCTGGGAATCGAACCCAGGACCTCATATTCAGCAGTAGCGCTTTCCACCGCTAGACCAACGAGGTAGTCAACTTTAATAATTATGTTCCATGTTATTTAATTTTAAAAAATTGTGTAGTATTTGTGACCTTGCTTTAAGTACTTATTTTGCCATCTCCGATGTTATTGGCTCGATTTGGATTCTGTTTAATATTTCTAAAAGCTTAACTCATGAGCTTTATAAAAGAAAAAATATCGAAAACTAACTTTTAGTTTCCGATAATTTTTCATGCACATTCAGAAATATACGGGTGGTCACATAGTCCATATGCGGCATTGTAGGTATAATATATCATTACGCTTGTATTCCCCGTTAGGTTAGGCAGAGGTCTTGGTGAGGACTTAGGATACGTTTTTATCACGGCTTTAGATACGTTCCCGTGGGACAATTTTTGACCTGCACGCGGTCGAATTCGCGTCTAAATACAGTATTCATATTTTTCTTATTTTTTGCAGTTGAAACTACTGAAATGCTGGAGAAGAAGCCTCCGTAAGTACCAAGATATTTAACTTTATAGTTTTTCATTTAATCTACTATTTATCGATCGCTTCAGTAGACTTTTTAAGAAAAGTCTAGCGTCCTCAACTATTAAGATAGAGATTTGAAAATGGTATCAAAAGATGCGTTACTAAAAAGTCTACATTACTTCAAAAAGTCTTCTGTCAATCAAAATCGTCGTACTAATTACTCATCTACATAAACCTAGATATACACGGTGCTAGTTTTTTGCCTGTGGCATACCATAAAATTGAAGCAACTATTGACTGGCTCCGTCTACACATACGGGCAAGGAAACAGACAACTGTGCTGCTGGGGAGTTTGTTGCGCCACTTCTTTTTCCCAGCAAAATCACTAGGAAGTGGTGAAGGGTGGGCGTTTTGGGGGACTGTCTTATGTAATCTTGACGTTTGAAAAGTGCTGATTCTCGGCCTAGTTTGAATAAATGACTTTTGAATTTGAATTTTTAAAGGTATGATTCCGAACAACGCTGCTCGCAGCATTCGCAACATTCCCTGGGAATGTAATATCATATAAACCTATAGAAAATGTATGGGGACCAGTAGTGACACAACAGTAGGTACCATAAAGGTATGATTACGCACAACGTATAAAAGTTAAAAACATGCGGGCAGTCTTTGGGGACTGCCGATAGAAGTGAAAACAGCGTGCGGTGACGATAACGCGAGTTTCACGCTTTTTGTTCACCCAAAAAGTACACATTATACACAGTATACATATAGCTCATGGAAAGCGTTCGGTGACGATGACGCGAGTTCCATGATTTTTGTTCACCCAAAAAGTGCTCAACGCGCGTAAAAAAGTTTTCACTTAAAAAAAAAACTTGAGAACACGTTCAATAAAATTCAATGAAATACGGGCAATACTTGAATGAATTGTACAAAGACGTGCAATTTGTGTTTAGACGAGGCATTCGTCAATTGTGACATGGAAGAACCTTAGAACATGTAACATTTAGGTGCTCATTACAGCATTCCATTGTAATTTAACGTTACAGTTTCGATTTTGAGCATTACGTTACAATAACGCCTCCTTGACTGACGAGCATTCGTCTGTAATGTAACCGATTCGATATTATTACGGACATTGCGGCTTGTAAATGCTTGGTTCGCCTCCCTCTCCCTCACTGATGTAATGCTCGATTTGTATCATTACTGGTTGCGCACTGTAATAGTCGGTTCTACTCCCTCTAATTGATGTAATGCTCGAATTGTATCATTACAGGTAGCGCACTGTAATGCTCGGTTCTCCTCCCTCACTGATGTAATGCTCGATTTGTATCATTACAGGTAACGCACTGTAATGGTCGGTTCTACTCCCTCTAATTGATGTAATGCTCGAATTGTATCATTACAGGTAGCGCACTGTAATGCTCGGTTCTCCTCCCTCACTGATGTAATGCTCGACTCTGAACGTTACATTACAGACGAATGCTCCCGGTGAGGGCTCCCTTACCGGGAGAGTCTACTATGTTTAAAGGTGCTCATCTTTAAACATAGTAGGCTGTAGTAGAGCTCTTTGTCAAGTACCTCGTCCGGGGTACCAATCACTACTTATCTACCTACATACATATTTATTCCGCAAAGCGGATGAATAAAGCTGAAATGTCTCGTGTGCAACACGCACAGCAAGGGTCGCACCTTGCTGTGTGTGTTGCACACGAGACATTTCAGCTTTACTTGTTTATATATATTTCATTGTACACCAGAAAATAATTATATAACAAGAAAATAAATTTAACACCACAAAAGAGAAATATCTCTCAGGCATCACGGTTTCCTCACGAGGTTTTCCTTCACCGTTTTGAGAGCTGTGCTTATGAAATAATTTATACAAAATCCAGTGCCTGCCTGAGTTCGAACTTACGACCTACAATTCTTAAGTCGTGGACGTTTCCACGGGACTACCACTGTACTAATGCTGGGGGGTACAGGTCCACTCAAATCTGTGTGCTTCTTTCCTCGAAAGACCATCAGACGCAAGTATCTGCATGGTCCTCTCATCATGACATCTATGGTCTCACTGCTGTGCTGTCCACAAATAAATTGGGTCATGTGAAAGAGAATGATGGAGACTCAACTGTTATGGGTGTTACATTATTTAAAGACAAATACTCAATGCTCAATGACTGCCTCGTTGGTCTAGTGGTCGCAAGCACTACTGCTGAACATAAGGTCCTGGGTTCAAACTCAACTCAAACTCAAAGCATTTATTTCAATTAAACCATTTACAGGCACTTTTGAATTGTCAAAGAGTCAGTTAGTCAGAAAGTTGAAGCTAGTTGCCCATTCCAAAACGTAGATCTCTATGGAGAAGAACGGCCAAGAAACTCCAAGGACACTCTTATAAATATAGAAATTACAAAATCCTGGGTACATTACTCTTGTTGATTCTATATGTGAGAACAATGTAAAAAAAAAAAAAAAAAAAAAACGATTAAAAATAAGCCCTGGCAGATAAGAGATGACCAGTCTCAACTGACGGCGCCCGTTCACGAACATGACGCGTGGATCAGCACCATCCAGCTCAACCATTTTGTTGGGAACCGAATGATCCAACACACTCGCCACCATCAGCGAGACATTTAAGTGAGCATGACATACTCTCAACTACCCTGTTCGATTCCCAGGTCGGGCAGTGTCATTGGGTTTTTCTTTCTGGAATTTCTCAGTAGCAGCCCCGAGTCTGTATGTGCCCGGTTGATGGCAATAGGCTCGCCCCTTATTACATGGGACTTAAACATAACTGGCGAAATGTGGGTGTACTATAGGTACACCTCTGCACAACCCTTCGGGGAAACAGGGCGTGATGTTATGTTATGTTATGTAATCAATGCCTGTTAATTATGAAAATATTTCACTCCTGATTTATTGCTCCCCAATCACACTGCTATCTTAATGATAGTCAATGAGCTGAAACTATCTTTCGTTAAGACCGATAATAATAAAGCTGATTGTCTTGGTATGCGTGCGCGCATAGCAACAATTACAACATCATTTGGCACTTGTGCACAGGTCAGGCAGTGGTGTGTATGTCGCAGGATAATTGACAACATTTAGTGAAAACGCCGGGACACCCTAGAAGGACATAATAGTGACTGATATAATGACAGCCAATGATATAAGTTAACAACAGTTTAATTTGGATAGGCTTTTAGAAATTAAAATTAAAATGTAGGCTATAGATAGGCTGAAGAATGATGTGATAAGACAACGGTGTGAGTTAAAAGAAGATGTAGTGACAAAAATTGAAAACGGTATGCTGAGATGGTTTGTTCATGTTGAGATGATGAATGAAAGGCGACTAGCAAAAGTTATTTACAAGGCAGATGTGAGTGGAGACGCCGGGAGGGGACGCCATAGGAGGGCATATACTGACCTTATTGGTGATGTTCTTCAGAAAGGACAGGTGCGTAGTACTCGCAACCGGCGTGCGTGTATGACCAGATGTATGAACGTAAACGAGGCAAAAGCAGTATGTAAGGATCGTAGCAGGTGGCGTGAGTTTATTTATGTATGTAATTATCAAGATACGTTAAATATACCTGACTATACATGAGTACCAGTGTGGATCAGTGGTAACGGTGGCCCCGACTTACGAGTCAGGCAGGCTCTTTAATTTGTGTAAATGATTTCATCACCACTGCTCTCAAAACGGTGACGAAAACATTGTGAGGAAATCCATCGACTGAGCACAAATTGAGACTCCGAACTGCTAAGTAACAAAAACCTGCGGCTGGGTACAAAATAATCCCAGTCGTTTATTAAGATTCTATATTAAAAAGAGAAAAAGTCTATACTCTGTGCTTAGAATAATTAGAAAGTTTAGAAACGAGTCGTAAGCACGCTCGAAATGAAACGCCTGCTGCAATTATAATAGCAGCATGTTGTTGATACACAGCACTAAAACTTTGCTATGAAAATAATGATAGGCGTTCTTATTTTATTGACAAATGAAATGTCTTTTTCAAGTAGTACCACCAAGAAACACTAAGTTAAATTGTATTTTATGATGTTTCATTACGAAAATGAATTCAGTTAGTCGGCGTCGGCGACATCAGGCGAGGCTTCGTCAATTTCTGAGTGGAAAGAAAAACGCAAAATTTAATGAAATGACAAAAATTACATAAACAAACACAAACTAAAATAGACGAACTTTTCCGTTTCACGCCTCACAGATTTTTTTCAAAATTAGTTATATCATAGCTAACACCAGCCGCTATTTCTAATGTAGAAAAGTTTGAGAAGTAGGATACAAGAAAGAGCGAACTGACCTCGAAAATTTTAGCACGTCGCCTCGGATGGTTAAAATTTGGTTGTCTTTTAACCATTCTTACAGAAATAGGGGGATAATTTGTTAATTTCTAAAGAAAAGTTTGAGTATTGGGAGAATGCAGGACTTTAATAACTTGTAGAACTTTTTTGCGGTGCCCTTTGATCTCAGGCGTAAGGCCGTCAGCGATCGCCGACGGCGACGTCGCCGACGCCCAACGCCGGGAAATTATCAATCTCCAGTCCCTACCCACACTTATTTAGTGGCCAGTGCCAGTACAACATGTCTTCTTCTTCCACACAACAAGTACACTAGTCATGTCAATTAAAATATATAATAAATTACCAGAAATAATTAAAAAAGAACAAAGATTGAATAGGTACATTTATAAATAAATTAAAACAATTTCTATTATCTAAATGCTATTAATATCAATGATTATTTTTAATACTTAGTTACAATAGGTATATAATAACAACTAAGTAGTCAAAATAAAAAGCCCCCTCTCTCCTACTTTGCTGTCCCCGACAGGGTCCACAATTATCTTATTTTTGTAAAACCTACCACCTAAGTTCACATTTGGAAGCAGTAAATATGTATATTGAGTATTGAGTACAATTTAAGTATTTATTTATTTAACAGTTTATGTAGATACACACATATAAACAGACAAAGAAAAAACAACAGAAAAATAGGTGACAAAAAAAGGAAATGTGTAAATATGTGTATCAGTCGTCATCTCAGTTAACGTCTGCCTATACCTTCACCAAACTATTTTCGGGTCGGTATTTTACATGGAGTGACTCCCTATCTGTCCTCCAATAACACCATACCGCTTGGTAAGACTGGTTGTCAGACTTTCGGGCTTCTGACGACCCGTAACGACTGTCAAAGAGCTAGGAATGACAGCCAGGACCAACATTAACGTGGTGAGGTGTCTCGGTATGTAAATGTATGGTCACTCATCTACAAATATGGCGAGGGGGGTAATGGCTGATCTTTGCGTTATGCTCGTGAACGGGTGCTGCTTGTGGTGACTGGTCGTCTTGCTGACCAAGGTTTTGTTATTGTAGTAATTAACTGTTTATTTATTTTACCTCGATGGTCCTAGTTTATCATTTATAACTTCCAGTTACAGCTAAGTATATATAGCTTTAAGCGGGCACGCCCTTTATGACTGGAGGCTTTTATTTAGATATGGTTTACATTTAGTCTTTTTTTTTCTGCTTGAGTACAGTTCTCGATGTTTTTGGTTGGTATATTGGCGTGTGCTAGCTGACTTAATGGCAATTAATTTATACTTTAAATTATGTTTAGTGTTGCGTAATGTAAAGAATTTTGCATACTATTATAAAGAATCTTTTTTTTTCTAACTGAACAGACAGCTGTGCTGCTGGGGAGTTTGTTGCGCCACTTCTTCTTCCCAGCTAAAGCACTAGGAAGTGGTGAAGGGCGGGCGTTTTGTGGGACTGTCTTGTGTAACTTTAACGTTCGAAAAATGGTGATTCTCAGCCTATTTTGAATAAATTACTTTTGAATTTTGAATTTACAAATCGACCGTGGGAAGCGTAGCTGAACCTTCGACCGACCCGTACGGCTGTTATTATTAAGCTACAAGCTCCAGAAGCTGTCGTATCAGTATTCTTCCTAATTACGAAATGTCACAATATTTACTAATCAGGACTTGGTAAAGTATTTCAATGATAATTTGAGTAAGTAATCATGACCTTAGCGTTTATTAGACATTCAATTAATTTGTTTTAAAGATAAGGCGCTTGGTACAGGTGAAGTGTGTCAACTACGTTTATTCTAGCTTAGCTTTGATAAGACATTTAATTGACCCAGTACACATTTAATATACTAAGCCTAAGTTCGTGCGGGCGTAAAAATGTCGCGCCGGGATTTTATCGCGCACTGGATTTTCAACTCTCGGTTTTGAGCCGAGCGTTGAGAATCCAGTGCACGACAAAAAAATCGCCGCGATTTTAGAACGTCTGTGCGTACGTGGGCTTACTTCGTTTACTCACAAATCCGCTTACTAGCGTGCAGAATCTGTAACTTTGTCATTGAGCACTCGAGACAAACGGATAGACATGATTGTCTCTTTAAACGATTGATTTTAAACCTTGTTTCAAGGTGATAGAGTTGGTATTGCATCAGCTATCGGTTTCGACGCGATACTATGATCTAAGTAGCGTAATCTGTTTAGTGATGGGCTGTTATCGATAGAGGCTGTCGATGTTTGTCTAGTTTTATAGAAGGTGATGATATTAGATTGAGCCGCTTATGTTGTACACAGGTTCCTCATTTTTGACGAAATAGACCCCTGTGCCTTTTTCAACACACATGGATTGAGTAGTAAGCCGTGGTGCACTGTCTTCTTAATGTTACTTTAGTGTATGTATGTCATGATGTAATGTTAGTCAGTGACTACCCCACTGCTGGGAAAAGGCTACTTCTCACATAGAAAATAAACTAGCATTGATCACTACGCTTGCTCAGTTTTCCGTCACTTTTATTTATCTACATTGGATTCGAAAATAAAACTGTATGTGAAATAAGTTTGTACAGTCAAACCCGTTTATAACGACATCGCTTAAAACAACGTACAAAATTTTGAGGTTCCAGCATTTCTGTTTACTTATCATAGTTTTTGGTTATAACGACTTGCCTATAAAAACCGTAATCCGACGGTCCCGTAGAAGTCGATATAGGTAAACGGTTTTCACTGTATTTGGTTGTGTAAACATGATATTTTGTATATTATTAAGAAAAATATAAAACTAAAAAACCCCGTCCGATTAAGTAAAACCGGTACGCTTTTACCATTTCAATTAATATAAAATGCCAGAAGTAATGTAACAGTTTTAAAAGTTTCCCACACAGAAGTACCGTTAAGTAACATACTTTTACTAAACCAATGGTTGATAAAGGTGATAATAAATTGATCCTTTTTATGTTCATAACGAATCAGATTGCATTCAATAATAATATAAGCCGGTTACTGTCCCACTTCACGGCAAAACCCTCATCTTATACAGAGATGGAACGAGAATTGATCTCCACGATGATTTCAGTCTTTTCAGTGTGTTATCATCACGATGTTTTCTTTAAAATTTTCAATTTAATGTTTCATAATATTCATTTTTATCCTGTTGGTTTTTTGGCCTCAAATCTCATCATCATCATTATTCAGCCGAAAGACGTCCACTGATGGACACAGCCTCCCAAGCATCACCACAAAGACTGCCCTTCGAATTTTACTAGGTCATTGGTCCACCTGCGTGAATGGCCAAACCATGATCTTGAATTATTTTAATAATATAGTTGTAGTTTCACGCAAAGCTAACCAATTAGGAATGTCATAAACAGTTACGTATTTCTTTGTAAATAAGGTCACTATTTTTTACTTATGAGGCATTCGTATCAAAGGACCACTCTAATAATCTACACAAAACTTCACTATTAGGATGTTTGAATAATAATATCGATATGTGATAATAGTCCGCCTTTTCCCACCACTAGAGCTCTTCCATTGAAGGTATCTCGTCGACTCTACGGCAGTGCACGCGCGCGCCCGCGAACCACCAGTCGTTATGTGCAGCGAAAGTTGTCGATTTCGCCCGAAGCGATTAGAACACTTTCCAAATTCAAAATGCTCTAATTTTTTCCGCTAATTCGGTAATTCTACCGATTGTTTCATTTGTGAAAAGTTCGGTACTGTGCTGTGTTCTTTTTTCGAATCGAATTCGAATTTTGTTTTTCGACCTTTCAACTGTTTTTTTTTGGTTGTTGATAGATTTCATCTGTCTTAAGTTTTTCTGCGTAACGTTAGTACCAAGTTTAATTTATAGAGCAGTGGTTTTATAAGTTTTAAGTAATCAAAAGTTCTGCGTAATTCTGCATCGGGTTCTATTTAAGTGAAAGTTATTGTAAGCGGCAGGTTAGATGCGGTAACCAACGAAGTTACGCTCCGGTTTTACTATATTTATTATGTGTTACAAATTACGATTTAGCGCGAAATTGGGTAGACAATTATACTAAATTACTGGCTTGTTACGGACATGATATGTTTGTATTTCAATACAATGGACATGCATTTATTTACTCGCTCCAATTCGACATATAAAAACCTCGTTCAAAGTCACATTGACGACGTATGGCGAAGGAAAACCCATACAGCTATTTCTGCCGACAAGCAGCCTTGCTGTATTCCGGTTTCAAGGGTTTGGGTGCCCAAACTAGAAAGCCTAACTCAGGCCTCCTCTCGGTCGCGGAAAAGTCCGAAAGGGATACCGTGGCCCCTGGAAACGTACAGGCAACTGAAGGAACGCGGGTGGGTTTTAGCCAGTAAGAGTCTGACACGCCCTCCCGCTACGCCCAGAGCGGGAGAAGTTATTTAAAAATTTCCCACCTAACAATCAAAAAAAGGGGTCTCGGTGTAAGGGAGTTGGACGTAATCCACCACGCGGGCCCAGTACGGGTTGGTAGATATCACATGTCTTCGAATTTATGGTTTTAGAACATGCTGGTTTTGCTCACGATGTTTTCCTTCACCGTTTTGAGAGCAGTGCCGATAAAATAATTTACACAAAGTAAAGCGACTGTCAGGGTTCGAATCTACGACCTACAACTTGTAAGCCGTTACCACTGCCTCCACTACTTTTTTCTGTAACTCAAAAGCATTAATTTCAATTGAACCATTTACAGGCACTTTTGAATTCAATGTCAAGGAGTCGGTCAAAGATGAAGCTAGTTGCCCATTTCAAAGAGATTCCTGCCTGTGTTGTTACTGATATCATCGCGGACCCTGACAGTGAACAACTTTTCCAACCTTACGACTAAGGGCATAAGGGTGAGAAGTAGTTCACGGTAAATGTTCGCGGCTGTACATGAGACTTCTAAGCTTGCTCTCTGGGATGGCAACGCTTCTAAGATGCCTGATAACGATAAGTGGCTTGATAGCCATCTCAACAAAATCAAAACTATGTTGGGGTCGACTTCCAGTCTAACCGGATGCAACTGAATATCAGTAATTTACATGGAGCGACTGCCTATCTGACCTCCACAACCCAGTAACTGGGTAAAACGATACCCCTTGGTAAGACTGCACGTGTAGCAAGACATCCATAGAAACGGGTTTTGTCGACGGAAGAATAGACAAAATGACAGATTGTCATTGTTCATCTGTAATTTTGTCTATTCTTGCGCCAACAAAACCCGTTTCTATTGTAGTCATGCTAGGCGACCGGCTTAACGTGCTTTCCGAGGCAAAGAGGAGTCTCGGTATGTAAAGATGGTCACCCATCCTTGGACCAACCCCAGCTTATGATGGACCCGTGCGGATGTTATTACTTAGCCACGAGCTCCTCTCATTGTGAATAGCTCATGGCGTAATAAAAATATTAACCAATCAGCCAGGTGGTATCGTGTTAACCAGTAACTGGGTTGTGGAGGTCAGATAGGCAGTTGCTCCATGTAAAAAACTGGTAGGTTAGGCAGATGTTGAAGGTGGTCAGAAGGCTGACTGTCCAGGCCCTACGTAAATGTTAGTATCGTCACACGTAGAGCCGTACAAATTGGGTCCTATGAAATTGGCGTTTTGTATGGAGAATTTTAAAGAAGTTGCATTTTCCATACTAACATTTTCTTAATTTATTTAACAACCATGAGCACTAATGTTTTAAACTTTTATGCACTAATGTTTAAAAACTAAGATACGTATGCGACTTAGATTAAGCGACAAAAATAAGTTTTGGCTAAGTTTTAAAACAAATAGTGGTCATTTCTGCTAGCAAAAAGAGGAGTCATTTTTAAGGTATTTTTTGTTTAAAAAACTATAAGTAATTAAGTTTTTTTACTATTGGTAGTTGTCTATGATGGTCATTATTCGATAGATAATATCAACCAATTGATCAATATTTTAAATCATAGAAGAGACAAGGTTCTCTATTTGTGAGAATAAAAACGCCAATTTCATAGGTGGGGACCCAATACTTTAACACTACAATCATATTTTCAAAAACTAGTTGAGGTCGGTGTTTCATATCTGATAACTCAGAGAAGAATCGCTGTAACAAACTCGGAGATCACACTCTTTTAAAGTCCAGACATAATCTTGGTCAGACCATGTGAGAAGGTGAGAACCATTTAGATTGATGTCTGAAGTGGTTTGAGATGCGATGCGAATGCCACAGCTAGTCGGTCTATAACATGTTATCCTTGAATATAAATTGTGTGAGTCAAGGATATGAGTGATTACATATCAAGAACCGTCCACAAACCTCAATGGAGCTACAGAACTCACAGATTAATCGAATAAGATTCATTTGTCGTGAGATTTCTTAGCTTGTATAATCTCGTACCATTCTTGGGAACTGCTGTCATTCCCAAAATATTTGACAGTCGTTACGGGTATTCAGAGGCCCAAAAGTCTGACATCCAGTCCTAACAAGGGGTACCAGTAACTGGGTTGTGGAGGTCAGATAGGCAGTCGCTCCATGTAAAATACTGGTATTCAGCTGCATCCGGTTAGACTGGCAGCTGACCCTATTATAGTCGGGAAAAGTCTAGGCCGATTGATTGATTTTTCCTGGGCTAACCGACTCGATTTAGACTGATGATTTGTATTCAGCGTAGACTCTGTACGTATGATGTCCTAGCCGTGTGATATAGATTCCTTTAAGACGCAGATATATGGCAGTGACCTTGAATGGTTAGCTTGCGTGTTCTGTACTGAGCACACGCAACGCATCGTACTTCCAGCCAGTAATGGGAATCGCCCATCAAGGAAAGGTCCAAATTAGACGCATTATTAATTTATTATGCATAAAACAAAGGGTACTTTAATAAAACACGCACACTAAAAGATCAATCATTATATTATCTTTAAAATGGTGAAAGTTTCAGAAAAATACGCTTGATAGATTTTGCGTGGTTCTCAGGTTTTTATCCGCGTTAGACATAACTTTACAAATTAATTTCACTATGTAGTTTAAACATAATCTAAAATATTCCTTTATTAAGTTATTAAGAAAATGCTCTAATTTAACATATATTTTTTCCAAATCATTAACACTACTCGTTTAGACGTGATCTTCAGTAGAAAATCATTAAAAAATCGGACGTCGCCTTAAGAAAATCAGCTGTGCATGAAATGAGTGTCGTCAATAAGCTTTCTGCTTTTTAGATGATAATTATAATGACTGAGTAAGAAGATGGCTCTGTTTTAGTAGGGACTGTTACTAGGGCGGGTGTCTAAGGGAGCCTAGAAGGTCCATATTTAGCATGTTTTGCCAAATAGTTCACCTTATTCTTTGATATTTAATTAATTACTATGGCCAGTTACTCTGTAGGCAGTAACTACAGACTGCTACGATCCTTACATACTCCTTTTGCTTCGTTTATTTCATAGGTTATGATTGTCCTGTATAATCCTTTTTCTACTCTAGGGTACTTTTCACTAAAGTAAGCTGGTATATTTTTGGTGCTTCGAGTCTTAATAATCTAGCAATTAAACAAATTGACGTAAGAAACACCTTGTAAAATTAGGCTATCCAAGATTTTAATCATTGTTTTATCTAAATTGATAAAAGACAAATTTTGTAAGTAAACAACTAGTAGGTACCTATAAATTCGAACGTATGATTCCATTAAATGATGTCTCAATTCACACTAAAGTCTTAGACAGAAATTAAATGAATATACAATAACTTGATTCTAAATGTTAATGGATGCTCAAACCTTTTAAGAAATTTTAACTTATTGTTCCAAAATGGGCAAGCCGCTATGATTTTGTTTTGAGATCCAAAACAAATTACAATACCGGAAAATTCATGCAGATTATTCGAATGCGGTTTCGTAATTGTCCCTGATGGGTTTTCCAAATTCTCTGTGCCTATTTTGGAAATTGTCGAGTTCTTAAAGTAAAGACCTGATCTGATGTGATGTGATCCGATGCGATGTGATGTGACGTGCTGCGATGCGATGTAATGTGCTCCCACCTAGTCATTGACGTTCTGAGTTCATAGGAAACAGGGATTACCCAGCGGATTGTAATGCGACCTGCGTACGTCGCTCAAATTGTGACTTGTTTAAGTAAAACCATAGTTTTTTTATAGAATTTTTGTGAGCCATGTCAAGTGTTGGGTCTGCAGTAATATAAGTAAAACTGTCAAGAAAGAAAGCTTTAACAAAAAAGTACTAGACCTCTAAAGCTTTCAAAAGTATTTAAGTATTTTGTTGATCTTTAAATAGCAAGATTTTTTTGCATTGTATTATGGTCTGATACTTAGCCATGCCTTTGGGTGGGTTTGCAAGATGCTGTAGTGTTTGTTTAGCTGACCTTAAACCATGAAACATGACAGCGAATGCATCCGAATATTAAATATGTATATAAGGAAAACCCTAGCCAGTATTAGCTAAACATAATGACGATAAACAGGTTTTATTGCGAAAATCCAAAGCTTGTCTGTAGGACAGCTCATCTGTTGTACTTATCAATCAACGTACTTCGGAAAACCCGACTGCGTAAGTAAAATGAACTTTAAAAAAGGTGGAAACAAGTTATACTATAAAAAATCTCTTGCAGTCGGAGGCATCTTCTTAATAATAAAGTCAACAATAAAGTCTCAACAATAAAGTCCTATTGTTCTTAAACGATAATATAAGAACTTTATAACAGCTTTATTATAAGTTATGAGTGAGAATGTTTGCTAACCAACTTTAAATCGTTATAGACCCCAAATAGTCACTCAATTGAAAAATGATTAGGGAAACCTAAATACGTTTTTCAAAGATCTTTTCAATGTTACCGCACTTGACATAGTTCGTCGTCGTCCTTTTTATCTTTTTTCCTAACATGGCGTCTGATTGTTGCCATATTGAATTTTTATTACTGTCATGTCTTTAGTGACACTCACAAAATGTTGACAAATCGATTGACGCGTTTGGTCTCTAGAGCGCCACAAAGGAACAAACATTACCGTCCTTTGCGTCGCGCAATCGGGTATAACAAGTTTTGCCTACCTGTCATTACTGGTCCTTCTGTACGAAAACTCGAAAAGGGACCTTTCTCCTGACTTGGGACATTTCATCAACATCATCATTTCAGCCGAAAGACGTCCACTGCTTGACATAGGCCTCCCCCAGCACTGTTCTGTGTTGCCCGCATCCAGCGTATTCCTGCGGTCTTCACAAGGTCACAGGTCCACTTTGTTGGAGGCCTTCCCACGCTACGTCTTCCTGTACGCGAACGCTGCTCCAGAACCTTGCGGCCCCATGTGCCAATGTTTTCTGCGAGCAATGTGCCCTGCCCACTGCCACTTAAGTTTGGCAATTCTTCGGGCTATGTCGGTTACCTTTGGTTCTCCTACGGATCTCTTCATTTCTGATCCGATCTCGTAGGAGAAACTCCAAGCATAGCCCTCTCCATTGCCCTTTGGGTGACTTTTAGGCCTTCTATTGGGGTCCATTGTGAGCGACTACGTTGCACCGTCATATCTCATCACTGGTAACATGTACTGCGAGGTAATTGCTTAACACACAGTTACAATGGCTTTCATTTTGACAGTTCAACAACATTCATTGCGTTATTTACGTTGCTGAGCAGTCAAATTTTTCGAATATATGAAGCAATGGCTTAGCAATATCATTCAAAATCATTATAGATAGTGGTTGGAAATGTGTTAGCAGTCAGGGTGCTAGTCAAAGACTTTCGTCTTGAGACACTGCGGTATCTGAGACGAGAAGATATTGCGTGGCTTATGGAACATTTATTGACTTCTTTTTTTCGTGTGGTTAGTGACTAACCTGATGTCAGAGTTTTAAAGCCGCCCATGGGCCTCTGACTTGGCTTCATATGCCGTCGAAAAATATCTCTCAGGCATGCCGGTTTCCTCACGATATTTTCCTTTACCGTTTTTGGAGCAAGTGATGTAGCGGTTACACCGTCACATACGAACTACGCATCAGACATGACGTCACACAAATCCTGCATCGCGCAATTAGAGTTTACCGCGCGAACGACATAGATAAGACTATCCGAAATCAACAGTCGGGCAGTCGGCCCGTCAGACACAACACCCGTCTGGTTGGAGGATCCTCCCTTTTCTATGGTGGATGAGTGAACTTTACAGCCTGTTCCTCATACTCCTAAAGTGATAATAATACAATACGCGCATGAATCTGAAAAGTCAGAGGTGCGTGCCTTGGGTTCCAACTCGAGGCCTATGACTTGGCAGACCTACGGTCACACCACTAGGCTATCACTGCTCATATTTACTGACTGATAAATTATAAACAACCCACTCAATAATATTATTGATTAGTCTTAAATTACTCTGAAATCATAAAAATACAATCGTTGGTTTATATGACGGTAACTACAAAAGTTTATGATTTCTGATAAATTGATATTTATAAACTATAAATGAAGCTAACGACTTAATGATCCAATACCGGTCATTGTCATAATTCTTCTATTTGCTTTGCTCTGTGGTTTTCTCGGTTTATGCCAGTCATAATTACCTAAATACATTAGACTGTATGGAAGTGCCAATCACAATATGCTGGGTTTGCAATAGCACCAGTTCCTATTTAAAAGGGAAATTAATAAGAAACACCGGCTAGCGTGAATTACAATTATTATATTTATTGAAGCTGTGGTGGCTCAGTGGTAACGGCACAAATATTAAAACATCCACAATATGATGCTGAGTTTTTTTTTATATTTAGCGTAGGTACAGACGCCTGAACGTCAATCTACTAGAATCTCTCAAATTTCTTCAATAGATTTTCAACTTTATAACTAAAATACTTATAAGGTTCAAAGTTGATTGGGCAAATTTTACAGAGGTCACCGCGGCGCGCACTTTGGGAACACTAGGTCTAACATATTTAAAACTAGTGTTTTATAAACAAAACAGCACCCTAATTCCGTAACACACTTTAAATCAAAGAACTAAAGAAATAAAGAATTCATTATTAAATAAAGAAAATACATTTATTTGACTCAGATTAAGGCACACAATATTCACACAAAAACAAAAAATAGAAAAAATAAACTTAAAATCCGAGAGTTTTGAAGGATATTGCTAGTCAAAGTCAAAGTCAAATAATTTATTTCAATTAGGCACAAAAAAGGCACTTATGAACGTCAACATTGCACCTAGCTTCTGACGTTTCATAAGTGCCCTTGTAGGTTTATGTGAAATAAAATATTTTGAATTGAATTGAACATTTACAAAAAAAAAAAAATGATTCTAGTCGCCCATTCCAAAAAGTCGTTTTCGTATGGAGAAGAATGGGCAAGAAAATGGCTAATTTATTTATTAATTTCAAATGGCAAGGGCTAATCCATTGCTTCATAGGTTTGAAAAATCGTTTGCTCAGCAACGTAAATAACGCAATGGAGGTGGGTGAACTGTCAAAATGACACATGTAATTTTATGTGTTACGCAATTCTTTGTTTTCATTCTGAACTAGAGACGGTTTTTATGACTTGACATAACATCAACATTTTTTTATTATATATAAGTTTAATATTAACGTATTATACACATAAACCTTCCGGAATATTATATACTTTAAGTTATGGTGAACATTGCATTAAAATCCGTTTAATAGTTTAGGCGAAAAACGCGGTTACACAGACAGACACATAAAACGACTTCAATGTATAATATTGTATAGACTGGCATGTCAGAATTTTTGTAGAATAGCAGTTACCATAATTATCTTTATATCGTATCGCAATAATACATGAAAGATATAGGTCGCGATAATTTGAGGTAAAAATTCAGAAAAACATCGAAAATTCCACCAGCTGTTATAATACAGACGAATTAATATACATTTGTTTTAAAAGTAAATAGATAATTTACTTCATCTCATCATTGAAGCGACGACACGTCATGTTTAAGTGCTAATTAAACAATTATATTAACAATAACATTTTGTACGCCGCAAGTAATATTGTTTACTTTTGATTGAATAAATATTTTATCAGGATACACGAAGTAATGCTGAAATTGTATGGTTAATATCTATTCAATGAAAAAATGGTCCTTCGAGCCGAATTCCGGATCATTACTATAATAATGCGAAAGACCTACATAGATATATTATTATTGTGCTATCAATTGAAGGGCTCATGGGGAAAGCTTGTTCGATTGAAGGTAAAGCTACGCTTCCCGCGGTCCGTTCTTGGCTGAGTGACCATCCAATATTGAGAACCCTCCGTGCCTCGAAAAGCACGTTAAGCCGTCAGTCTAGGCTGTCATTCATAAACCTTTATCAGTTGTTACGTTTAGTCAGAAGCCGAAGTCTTACCAAGGGGTATCGTGTTATCCAGTAATAACTGGGTTGTGAAGGTCAGATAGGCAGTCGCTCCTTGTAAAATACTGGTATTCAGCTGCATCCGTTTAGACTGAACGCCGACCCAAATATACATAGTTGAAAAAAGGCTAGGCAGATTGACTATCTTAAATTGGTCCTTCGAGCCGGATCCCCTTTGTTACTTAAGACTGATACAAAAGGAACTACAGATAGTGCTGTCCATTGAGAACTATAATAAAATATTTTCAAGGTGTTCTTTTAATTGAAAATCTTGCAAATACATATTTAGAAGGTTATTAGTTTTAAAAGTGCTCTTCTATTAACGGATATTGCCATTTTCCCCGCGACTTCATCCGCGTGAAATTTCTTTAAAATTCTTCAGTGAAAGATATTTCGGAATCTGATCAGTATTTCCGAAATTACCCCGTAAATACAAACTCGCAAATACTTCTTTATAATGTGACTCCATGGTTTTGTTTACAAAGCGATGTGCAATAATTATTCGATTCGAAGTGCAAAAATGTCAGAGTCAAATGCTAATCTTGTCACTTGTAATTGTAAATTAACTTTTTGCATTTTCTCCTCTAACATAATAAGGGTGACTCCGACGACCGTGTTGTAACAAAACGTCACGCCTGTAGTTCCCGTAGGCTTAGGCAGAGATGAAGGTACCTATAGTACACCCACATTTCGCCAGTTATGTTTAAGACCTCGAGTGGTTAGCTTGTGTGTTCTGTACTGAGCTTAAGCAACGTTTCGTATGTCCAGCCAGTAATAGGACTCGCCCATCAAGGAACGCTGTCCCAAATTAGACGCATTATTAATTTATTATACATAAAACAAAAGGTGTTTGAATAAAACACGTATACCAAAAGATAAATTAAATTATCTTTAAAATACACTACTCGTTTAGACGTGATCTGCAGTAAAAAAAACATTAAAAGTCGGGTATCGTCACCTTCAGTCCCATGTGATAGGGGGGCGAGTCTATTGCCATCAACCGAACACAAATCCAGACCCCGAGCTGCTATTGAGAAATACCAACTGTATCGATCGAGTTGTATTTATGAACTAGACTTTTTTGAATAATGAAAGACCGAGTGCCCGAAAACATTGGAATGCCTATCTGCCTGCTTCTTCTCCTTTCCGTGTGGTTAGCGACTAAACTGTGACCACAATAGAAACGGGTTTTGTCGACGGAAGAATAGACAAAATGACGGATAAACAATCACAATCTGTCATTTTGTCTATTCTTCCGTCGACAAAACCCGTAGAAAACCCGTTTCTATGGGTTTCGTGCTACGCATGCTGGTGTCAGAGTATTAAAGCCGCCAAAGGGCCCATCTGCTAATGCTAGAAGATGATGTTTTTTTTGCCGTACATCAAACCTACGTACACCACACCTTCCCATTGGGTAGGCAGGAACTACAGAACGCCACCTGCTACGATCCTTACATACTTATTTTGCCACGCACGCCGGCGAGTACTACGCACCTGACCTTTGTGAAGAACATCACCTATAAGGTCACTATATGTCCTGGTAGGGCGTTCCGTCCTAGCCGTATATCATTCCCAATTTTTTCAAATAATGGGGAAGCAGTTGTTTTGTTGCTTGGAGATGGGTGGTATCCATCTATTTAACACTCTCTTCTGAACAATATTTATTGCTTCGTAGCACCGAAAATATGAGTTGGCAGAACCCCTGTTATTAATGTGCAATACGTAAAGGACCGTGCCTCGGAAAGCACGACAAGCCGTTGGTCCTCATTACGGGTAGTCAGACGCCCAAGTCTGACAACCAGTCTTAACATGTAGTGGGTAGTGTGTTACCCAGTAACTGTGTTTTCTAGGTCAAATAGGCAGTCGCTCCATGTAAAATACTGATATTCAGGTGCATACGGTTAGACTGGAGGCTGACCCCGAGTCCCCGACATTATTGGGAAAAAGCAGACAGATTATGATCTAAAGGTAAACCTTTAAATACTTCACATATGTTAAAATGTTTTTCACTATCATGCTTGCCCTTTGTAGTCTATTTATGGATTCGAGCCTAAGCTCTAATTGAAATCGTAAGAAATTGTTGTGAAATACAATTCCTAATTAATACAATTCCTACACTCGCCGGCACGTAACTTGGCAAGGTTTTAGCGTAGTGGGAGTAAGTTTACGTATGAACACTTAGTGCAACAACAAAAAATACTTTTATTGCATGCCATTATTCTATAGTTATCGAGCAGGAGGAGCTCCTGGCTAAGTAATAACTGCCGGACGGGTCGATCCATCAGGTTAAGCTACGCTTGCCGGGGTTGGTCTGTGGATGGGTGACCATCTTTACATACCGAGACTCCTCCGTGCCTCGGAAAGCACGTTAAGTCGTTGGTCCCGGCTGTCATTCGTGGATCTTTGACAGTCGTTACGGGTCGTCAGAAGCCCGAAAGTCTGACAACCAGTCTTACCAAGGGGTATCGTATTACCCAGTTACTGGGTTGTGGAGGTCAGATAGGCAGTAGCTTCATGTAAAATACTGGTATTCAGCTGCATCCGGTTAGACTGGAAGCCGACCCCAATATAGTTGGGAAAAGGCTAGGCAGATTGATTTTGATTCTATAGTTATCGCCATAATTTATTTGTGAACACGTCTGTTAAGAAAAACATGCGAAAACGAATTCTTCTGCGCATCTACGATTCTTGCCAAGTTACGTGCCAGCGACTATAACAATTGGTAAATCATCAAAGAGAGCAGTGGTGGCCCAGTGGTAATGTGGGTTCCAACCCAGGTAGACGCTTTACTTTGTGTAAATTATTTCATCAGCACTGCTCTCAAAACGGTGAAGGAAAACATCGTGAGGAAACCGACATGTCCTAGAACCAAAAATTCGAAGACATGTGACATCTAGCACCCCGCACTGGGCCCGCATGGTGGATTGTGTCCTGTCCTGATCGTGGCTGATTGAGAAATCATCAAAGCAACTGCTCCAATCAATTACTTATAAAAAATTGCGAAACGCGCCCAAAATATTTCCATAAAATTGACCAATAACTTCACCATAACAAATAAATATAATGTAAATACTGATAAGCTTATTGAATTATGTTTGAACTAATTTTATCTCAGAGATATCAGAGTATGTATCAAAGACCAAAAAATCCTGAACCTCGACCAAAAAGCGAACTTTGTCTGAATTCGTGGAGTTTCTTGCCCGTTCTTCTCCATAGGTACCTACTATGCTTTGGAATGGGCAACTAGCTTCATGTTTCTGACTGACCGACTCCTTATTGTCAATACAAAAGTGTCTGTAATTGGTTTATTTGAAATAAATACTTGAGTTTGAAAATGTACTACTTTGACAGTGACGTTAGCTAGTAGCGCCATTTTGAAGTGTCAATACATTTTGGTCCTTATGTACTAGAGTTATCTGTTTATCTTTTAGATTAAATAATGAGTACTCATTTAGGTAAATAGTGGGAAAATATTGACGGCGTAGAATGTACTGGTATTTTTTATGTAGGTTAGTAACTTCGTTTTTGTGTTATTGCAAAAAAGACACGATATTATAAAAACCGGCAAAGTGCGTGTCAGAAGGTCAGAACACGCACAATGAAGGGTTCCATAGTTGGGATGAATTTATCCCAAGAATAAACTTAACATTGTAGTTGAAAAACATGTTCTCCCATGCATTCCAACTGCAAATGTAAGTTTTTACGCACAATATTCAAAGATTTACCATGTAATTTTAAGACTTACTTATAGATTTTCCTGTAATCTATGAATCATTTTAAAATTATTAAAAATATATATTTAAAATCCTCGCAACAAGCCCTTTCATTTAATATGTCACACTCACACGGTACAGTTAGCAAAAATAAAAACTTATTTGCCCCACAAAAGTAACCCCGGTCAGTGGACAGTCCGGTCCACAAATTCAAGGTCGCTCAGCGCGCTATGGAGGTCAGAGTTTCTTTGGAGGATAAAATCTGAAATGAAGTTATCTGGAAATTACCGGAGTTACCGACATAGCCTGCAGAGTAAGCAAGCTGAAGTGACAGTGGGCTGGCCATGTTTGTCGAAGGACTGATTGCCGGTGGAGCAGACGGAAGGTTTATTTGTATAGCACACAAATATTTAACTTAGATACTTATAGCATAGATATCTCGATGACATGTCGCGACATCTGTTAGTAGTTTGCACCCGTGCGAAGCAGGGGCGGTTCGCTAGTCGTTTATGAAATAACAAATAAAATCTATTTAGTTGACATGCTCTAATGCTATTAGAAAACAATATTAGTTTACTTTTTGCGCTGCTAGCGCCTCTAGTGGCGAAACTTGGTACTAAACTCTGCCACAATAGATAAATAATGTTGATTTTAATCAATCATGAGATATAGAGTAATCGTTTGCTTATCCATATTTATAAAATAGCTGCTATTGTCTAGCAATTGTTTTTGAACTGGCAGTCAAATAAATGTTGAGAGAATGCGAGTTAATCATTGATTGGTCATGAGATCAGGGACCGGAACCGGTCAATACGGGTATTTTTCCGTTACAAAATGAATTTGTCTACAGGTATTTTAAAGGTTACTTTAATTCTTAAATTGAATACAACCAGTATTAATACCGGTTACCGAAATAAAAATCTTTTTACACTGGCCGTCGGCATTAGGCTATGGCTTGCGTTTGTGTATCAAAGAGTCGAGTCTACTTGCGCGCCGCCGGCGAACGAACCGCGCGCCGCGCCACGACAGGGATAATTTGCAATGCTTGTAAAAGGCTGCTAAGTCATAAGTACTACGAGTAACATAACACAGCACCAACATTGTACACTTAGTTCGCAATAAACGTTTCGGCCCTAGCTGGTAATCAGGGTAATTTTTAGATAACCGGTATTAAAAAATGTAACCTAAATAGAGGTAACAAGTTTCTTCTTCTTGGTTACCCAGATGCGTAACCTTAGTCGTAGAAGTAACCAAAATTATTCGGTACCCGTAATTCAGATAAATAAATCCATACAATTAAAATCGATTAAAATTAAAATTACAACTACAATATTAAAATTCAACTTAAATTACTCTCATAACAATGGTTCTCCACAACGGAGAAGAGAAGCTGTCCACTACAGTCGCATTCCGTTGCAGCTGCCACGCATTCTGCGGATCATGGATACCGTTTTCTTGCGGATGACGGCATGAAAGCCATCAGTGTGATACAGCACAAAGATCCCCGATTCACTACAGAAGCGAGGCAGCCCCAACATCATCCTAAATATGTTATTATACTGGACGCGCAGGACATCCAGCGATCTTTTGGTGTGTCTGACCCACAGATTTCCCGTATAACCCTCCTACATGAGATTAGCAGTGGCCTATTTGGAAAACACTGAATCGATTACGTACCCAAGTAGGCTGCTGCACACATCATTTGGCGAAATGGGGCTTAACCAATTCATACAACATCCAGCGCGAGTGCGGTGCTTCTGAACAAACTATGACCCATTTGCAAGTGTCGGAAATGTCCGTTCACCTGCACCCTTGACGGTGTGAACACCGCCTCTGACGCCGGAATAAAGTCTAGTGACCTTCGTTGGCATATATTCAATTGCGTTTTGTTTGGATTCTATAAACAATGCTGAGTTAGGATTTGAAAATAAGCCAATGCATTCCCCGTAAACAGAAATCGTAAAATTATGTGTAAGCCAAGCCAGACGGCAGCCTGATTCTGGCAAAGATCAGGAATAATATCAGCAGGCAGAAGATACAAAGGTTCAAGTCCTGGCTTGACTTCATGTGAATTAGGTTACTTTAAACAACCGCCAACTTGATAAAAAAACGGTGAAAAAATAACATCTCGAAACACGAACGAAATGAAACTAAACACTAGATGTAGAAAGCTTAAAATAAAATGTATATCCCAAGCCCAATTTCAATCAATGATTTGCTGTAGTAAGTGAGTACTGTTGAAAATACTTCAAAAAAAAATTGTCGAATTTCTTGCCGGCTCTTAGCCATAGGAAACTGGCAATTGAAACGGCACCTAGCTTCTGACATTTCATAAGTGCCCAGGTTTATGAGATTTTGTTTCTTGTCTTCAATGTCTACCGATCAATGTAACAAGAATGCCCTGGGCAAGCCCTGCTACGAAACTGCTGACTTTTTGACCACGATGTCAGCCAATATTATTGTTTAACTCGTTGAATAACAAAACTAAGTCTTGTAGAAAACTTTAGTGCTGAGTATTGTGTAATTTTTCTCTTTGAGATGTCTATATCAAACATTGCTCTGCTATCTACCTTGTACTGTCCCACTGCAGCGCAAATATCTCCTTCTCTGCTATCATCATCATCATCATTTCAGTCGAAAGACGTCCACTGCTGATCTTAAGTCTCCCCCAAGCGTCTGCCTCCCCTAAGCACGAAATCCGTAGTTTCAACCGAAGTTATGTGCGTTTCCTACTTCGTATCACCTACGAACGTAAGATTAATTTGGGGTCCGAATTAGGAATGAATCACACCACGATTTGACATACTCTCGTCGTGGTTTTGCTTGCGGGTGTAGGATTCACTCCGAACTATCGAACTACTTTCGATCGGACCCGAATCTGTTGACGGACTTAGAGAGTTAGCGCTACTATAGTCTAACTAAATTCTATAGGCTTGTTTCCGATGTATGACATTGATTCCATTCACAAGTACCTACATATTACAACATAGTCTTGACGAGTACGCGTTATGGGCATGACGCAACATATTATAACCAGTCTATATCGTTGTAACTGCGGTATGTAAGTAGTTGACTAGCATACCGTGGTAGGACCTTGACATAGAAAACAATGGTGGCCCAGATAGGACCATAAAATCAAATTCAAAAGTCATTAATTCAAGTTAGGCTTAGAATGTTAATATGGGATGACTGTGTGAAATATGATATGGCTAGAAAGAGCCCACTGAGATGACGACTGATAGAGAAGTATGGAAGAAAGGGACATGGTGCGGCGACCACAAATAAATTGGGATGAGGACGAGAGAATGATGATTACGCTGAGAATCAGCAATTACATAAGACAGTCCTCAAAACGCCTTTCACCACTTCCTAGTGCTTTAGCTGGGAAGAAGAAGTGGCGCAACAAACTGCCCAGCAGCACAGCTGTCTGTTCAGTTAGAGAAACTATAGAATACAGAAGGACATAGATACTAATGCTTCATAAGCTCGAAAAAAACCGCTCAACAACGTATTATAACGCAATGAAGGTTGTTGAACTGTCAAAATGAAATAAATTTGTCGTAATCGTTTACGAAAATGTGTTATATTTTGTATTAAAGCTAATAGTAGTTAGGTACATCATTATTAGTTTGCTAAGTAATGTTATATAATTAACAAATGCTTCCTCTCTCCTAACTCACTTATTTGGCTGTGCCCGACAGGGTCCATATGATCTAATTATAAGTTTACCACCTAAGAATACCTACATGTGAAATGCAATATAAACACTACAAAGTGAAAAATAACTTTGATTTCGGAAGTCGGTGTCTTGGGTTTCTTATTTTAGTTTTTTTTGCCACCGACTTCCGAAATCAAAGTTATTTTTCACTTTGTAGTTTTTTTTGGAAGTCGGTTTTATTTTTTGTCAAAAAGTTTTTATTTTTCACTTTTTAGTTGTGGTACACAAAACCACCACAAAAATTGAAAACCAAGTAAATTACAGTGACAGGAACTATTAGAATATCGTCCACATATACCAGGTGGGAAAAATATGTATTAATGAAGCTAACTCAAAAACCCTTCATCAGATCTTGACCAAATTTATATGGGACCATTTCTGAAGTATGCCCTACCAAACAAAAAAAAAAACATAAAAATCAATTCATAATTGGCGGAGTAATCGCGTAACAAACATACAAAAAAAAAAAAAAAAAACCTTCGAATTGAGAACCTTCTCCTTTTTTTGAAGTCGGTTAAAAAGTATTGAGTACCTTTATTGATTACTACAACCCCGCGCCTGCTTTGCAAGGATTTCACTACTTGACAAAACATGAAGATTTCTTTAAATTAAGTCAGATATGTAGCTTAAAAATACTAATTTATACTTTTTACTGCTGAACAATACATCAAGGGTCAGATAGACAGTCGCTCCATGTAAAATACTGGCACTCAGCTGCATCCGGTTAGACTGGAAACTGACCACAACATAGTTGGGAAAAGGCTCAGAAGATTGATTAATGAATGAATTATACTTTACATACTTTCCGAAATAATTGCTCCAACTTCAGTTAGAGGATCTTTTCCTAACTAAATTATGTTGTGATCGGCTTCCAGTTTCCATAGAGCGACTGTCTATCTGACCCTTGATGTATTGAAACGTATACATTAGTATTTTTAAGCCATAACACAAACAGATGTGAAAAGAGCCTTTCTTTTATACTATGTATTGAAGTTTTATATTTCGTATATGCTCGAGTTGATACAAGAAGAGCAGATAAATTATGTTTTCAAATTCTCCTTTATGCCTATCCCAAATTCTTGTATGTTTTTTGGTCCTTAATTATTCTTATTTGGGAACTTGAAGGTTCTGCTCTGATTTTGAATAAATCTGATTTCGAATCTCCTATTAGAATTGAACTCAACCAATCACAGTTGACTGCAAATATCCAACAACAACTGTGAAAGCAATCGTATAAATTGACAAGTGATTTGATAGCAGTAACTTCACTCCATGTAAAATACTGGTTAGGTATTCAACTGCATCTATCTGGTTAGACTGGATGCCAACCCCGACATATTTGGGAGAACGCAGGCAGATTATGATGAAGATAATGAATATAAGTTATTCACAGAACTATTTAATGTTTATATATATAAAGCTAGATATACCATACATAATGTAAGCCGTAACACTGGTAATATCTTGCGAAAAACCTTGCTTTGCAGTGAAAGTTCGGCGCGCGACAAAGGTAGCAATATGTTAAAGAAGGACGGCAGTATTTCTCAGAACTGTTTGTTGTTTCTTGAAGTTGGGTTTAATTGCCTCGTTGTTCTAGTGGTCGGTATTGCTGAGCATGAGGTCCTGGGTTCGGTTCAGAGGTCGGGCAAAGTGTTATTGGGTTTTACCATCAAAATTTCTCAGTAGCAGCCCGGAGTTTTGGATTTGTGCCCGGTTGATGGCAATAGGATCGCCCCCTATTAAATGGGACTTAAACTTAACTGGCGAAATGTGGGAGTACTATAGGTACACCTCTGCCCAACCCTTCGGATTACAGGCGTGAATGTTATGTTATGTTCAAATTAAAATTTGGCTTTTGATTAACCTATTATTAGACCGTTATTTTTTTGTAAACTAATTAATAAATAAAAATCGCGTATGTAGATTAAAATCGATTTCTTATCACCGTGTTTTCATTGTAATAATTATAATTAATGATAAAACTAATTATCTTTGAAATTACCCTCAATCTGGCACACTATTATCACGTTTTATGAAAAACGTTACAATCAGAAAAGTCAATCAATTTGCCTAGCCTTATCCCAACTGGATGCAGCATACCTTTAGTAACAATTGGAATCTGGCTCGAAGGACCAATTTTAGACAATCGCCCTAGCGTTTTTCCAACTATGTTTGGGTTGGCCTCCAGTCTAAGCGGATGCATCTGAATTCCAGGAGCGACTGCCTATCTGACCTACATAACCCAGTTACTGAGTTACCGATACACCTTGGTAAGACTGGTTGTTGTCTGGACGGCCGAGTAGGTATTACGCATCAGCAGTATCGGTCGCATTATCAGTTTATCAATTGAGTACTCATTAGTCTTAAGCACTAGAACGCAAGTTGCACCCGACACTGGTGGGAGTGACAAATATAACTTGACAGCGGCGAAAAAGAGAACTAAATTAAAATGTACTGTATTTGACGTTTGATTGACGTATGTCGTTGCAAGTGGCGCCACTTTGACAGCTCATGTCATATTTGTTGTGTTGTTATTATTATGAGGGCTTTTACAGATAGTTTCTTTGTTGTTCATTTTGGTTTAAAGTGTAGTTGGTTTAGTATTGGTGCTTGAAAAAAACTGAAAGAAATTGTTACAAAAATCTGTGTTTAAATGGGTAAATGGTAAAAAAAAAAAAACTGATTGTATTTTAATCACAAAAATCTTCATTAGTGCTCACTTTAGTTAACACTCATCTTAAGATTCTGAGAACTGTTAGTTTGTAATAATCTATCGTTGGATTATAAAGTGTCGAAAAATTGTGAACTGGGTGAAATAAGTTAGCTTAGGTTACATACTCACACGTCGGCGGAGGGTGGATAACGCCCTCTTCCAGCCCCCCTAAAATTTATATTAAATTTTTAAATTTATAAATTCATCGCCCCCTACTCCTTAGGACCCGAGATGGCGGCGCGTAGTGTTCCACGCGCGCGTCTCTGTGATGTAAGGGGGAGTTAGGAGAACACCTCACTCCCCCCTAATTCGAGGTGGCCTGCAGAGGCGGCCCGGCACTAGCCGGGGATCGCGGAAGTTGCATTAGATCCCGTGATCCCCGGCGCAAGTGTGAGATGGAACACCGGGGTAGTTTTAGTCAGTAAGAGTCTGACAGACCTCTCCGCCCTCCCCAGGGTGGAGGACATCTATGAGGATTTCCTCCTGTAATCAAAAGGTTACATACTCAAGATCGCGGAAGTCGCACTCAAGTGTGAGACGGAACACCGGGTGGTTTTAGTCAGCAAGAGTCTGACAGACCCCTCCGCCCTCCCCAGGGCCGGATGACAACCATGAGGATTTCCCCCCGTAATCAAAAAAAAGGTTACATACTCAAACCTTTCCTAATGAAATTTTCCTTATCCTCAGTATCACATACCTATACCACATATTCAATTACATACATACAGATGTAAGTGAAAATACAATTTAAATGTTGTATTTTTTTTTAGTTTGCGCAGGTGCCTTTATTCTTGTCTTGTTTTCCCTGGCCTTCGGCTTACTTTTCGTTTTTCCGCCTTCATGCTTCCGTGACAATACAGAGTGACAGGTTTAACTTAATTTAGTATTAAAGGCTAATTTTCTGTACTAAATATATTTAAAATAATAATACCAGCCTATTACTGTCCCACTGCAGGACAAAGGCCACTTCTCATACAGAGGAGGCACGAGCACTGATCACCACGCTTGCGCAAGAGGGGTTGACGATTTCAGACTTAAGTCTAGGATTCCTCACGATGTTTTTCCTTCACCGATGTTAGTAATGACCAAGATAAACTGAGAGAGTACATAATATATACAGGGTGGAAGGAACATCGACGCGAAAACTGATACCATGGATTCAGTACAAGATTCTGACGCGCCCCTCCGTTGAAATTTTTCGTCGGTTATTAATCTATGCACACGGGACTTTAACTGTGCACTCGGGACATACTTACTCAGAATGACGCAGTCCGTAGAAAAATGGATGAATTATCATCCAGCGTACAGTCGTCCAAATAATAGTTGTAGTAATAGTTAGTAGCACTTGAATTTCGAAAACCGTTTTCAATGTTAAACTTACCACCGACGACGTACAGTTGATTCTATTGCGAGACATTTTGACAGTTCAACAGAATTCATTGTGTTATTCACGTTGTTGAGCATACAAATTATTCGAACATATGAAGCAATGGGTTAGCAATATCCTTCAGAAACATTCAGATTTAAATTGATAGTGTGTTACGCAATTATGTTGTTTATTTCACTTGATTTTTTCACCCTTTATTTTATTTCACTCTGACAGCTGTCAATGAACGTGGCGAAATAGAGAACAAACATATAAATATTCTGAAAGATGTAAAATCCAGTACATTTCATATTTCAGTATCTTCGCAATTATTTTTCCTCTAATTTTTGTATCACTGTCAAAATCACTGCGACCTTTATTCTTGTTACAATAAGGTTACTGTTGGCATGCTGCCGTCAGAGGTTAAATAATTGTAAAAAAAACCTGTAGTTCGCTTTTTCACCACGTTCATTTAGAGCCATGTCGGAATGTACTTAAATAAGATCAAGGGCTTAAAAACATAACCCTACCTTTGCTGTCGCGCAGTTGGGTAAGAAGGTCTTTCACCGTGTGCACACGGGACTCGAGCAGAATTACGCGCAAGTGCAAAACGCAAACACGTTATAATGATAAAGGACTTAAAGTGTGCTTACATAATAATTATGATTGAGTTATTTACATTCGATAGTCACGCGTTTGACAACTTTATAATCTGACGTTGAGCTGACAAATCAGACTATTTTTTATTTTTTTAAATTACCCTTGTGTATCCGAAATACAATACACTAGTTTTAGTAATAAGTTTGTTTTGCATTCGCTAGAAGAAAATTAACGACCATAACTGTCAAACTTGACGTTTCAAAAAGTTTCGAAAAAGGAACACAAACACAGCTGTATATTTTCAGTGATTAAATAGTGATAGTGTTGTGTGAGTGAGACAGTGGTATTGTTTACGTGTTTAACAATAAGTGCGAAACAGACGGCAGGATGCGTGGTATTAAGTATCAGCGGTTGGATGACCAGGAGATTGGGTAAGATATTTGATTTATTTAAAATAAGTTTATGTTACTTTTTGAAGGAAAATGAACCAATTTCTGACTATTCATCATCTGCCTATCCTATACCCAACCATGTTGGCGTCGGTTTCCATTATAACCAGATGCAGCAGCTGAATACCAGTACTTTACTTGGAGCGACTGTCTATCATCACTTGGAAATTCTCATTTTCACGTTCCGCGTGGACGTCGGAAAATATCCCATGGGTACGTAGGTACTACTGGGATTAGATACCTAATTCAAATTCAAATTCAAAATATTTTATTTCACATAAACCTACAAGGGCACTTATGAAACGTCAGAAGCTAGGTGCACGGTTCCAATTGGTCGTTTCCTATGGAGAAGAGCCGGCAAGAAACTCCACGGTTACTCTTTTAAAAGTAAATGGTATTTACAATCTATTAGCACAATCTAATAGCTGAGGAAATCAAATGGTCAATGACTCCTACCGCTGCGCCCGCGTTGTCGTCAACCATAATTATTTTGTTACGCGTAATTTTGGAATCTGTGATATCTTATAAAGTATTAATTTTAATGATATGATGTCAAGTCATATAATAATAATTCAATGACCAATTTAAGTAACATATTTTATTGGATAAGGATAAATATAATACCGGTCAAAATAGCTTCGGAAATAACAATGACATTTTTATCAAATTCTGAAAGATCAAAATGGTTACTGTAGGTCATCCTTAGAAGATAGACATATGCTATCGTAGACTTATTTGTTGCACTTTTTAAGATCTACAATTCTGTAGAACATACATTTCATGTGTCTCTTACGGTTTACGCGGCGCACGCCAGTAAAGTTCTCAGTCTGCATGATTTTTTCCGACATCTTCGACAATAATCGTCATATTTCAGCCAATTTACACAAAACCTTCCACATGAATCACTCCGTCGTTCTCGTGAAAACCGCATCAGAATCCGTTGCTTAGTTTTCAAGATCTAAACATACATAGGGACAGACAGACGGCGGGAAACGACTTTTTGTTTTATTATGTACTATGTAGAGTAAAGCTTCGGTTTCCAAAAAAAGCGGTGAACGGTCATACAATAACGGCTGTCCAAATAGAGAGCGTTTTTTTTAACACCTAGGCACTCTACAAGACAATTTCAACCCTAAAGAATTGAGACTTAAGCCACTTTTGCATGGATCATCATTCCACGCTGTATTCTGTAGAAAGGCGTTGTAAGCTGCGCTACAGTTTATACTGTTGCAGCTATCATCGTTTTATTTGTACTTACTCTTGTGTTATTGTTCCGAAATAAACTTTTTATTATTTTTTATTTATTTGTTCCGTGTTCGAATACGATCAAAGAGCGCACGCGATATTCAACTTTATTACTGATGTGTTAGGGTTTAGCACATCGTGGAGTGGCGGGGTGCATGGGGGCGGAGCTTGCGTGGAAATTGTCTTTAGAGTGCCTGTACCCTAATTACGTCATAAACGGTCAATCGGAATTTGAATCGTTTTGAAACAAATTGCTAACCCATTGCATCATAAGTTCGAAAAAAAAATCTGCTCAACAACGTAAATAACGCAATGAATGTTGTTGAATTGTCAAAATGAAACAGATTAGTCGTATCCGTTTACGAAAATGTGTTGAGTAATTAGATAGCTGGTCTTATGTCAAATTCTGTTGAAAATTATAGACGGCGTTTTTTAGCTTTCCACCTTACAAACAGGTTATCCTTTGAGAACTTTAATTTTTCAGGCATTTTAATGTTGTGTGATAATAACCACAATCTAGTTTTACGTTTATCGGCTGTGTTGTAACCGCTATCGGTCACAAAAAGTTGCCCAGCCTATCTATAGGATATATTTAGATTAATTTAATCTGTGATAATGTGCACAGGCACTGAGGCAGGTAAAGCTTATCCACTGAAATGACGCGCCCCACACGCAAAGAGTTACTCGCACACGGTAATGCGGTAGTGGGGCGCGTCAGCCATAGATATATTTTCATAGTGTATGTTTATTTTTAAATTACTGAAAAGTTAATATGTTTTTATTTTATGTATTTTATTTTCTCTTCTACTCTTATACACGTTGTCTACATCTCTTTTTATCCACTTGCCTATCGCAGGTATGTTGGAAGAGATCTTTAGAAATAAGCATCACCTTTGTACGTATTTTTCTGTTCCTTTTTTTTGTCTTTTTATGTGTGCGTACATAAACTGTTAAATAAATAATTAATTGTACAGTAGCCACTTTCAAACTTTCCCATTTAGCAGTTTTATATGTATATTCACGAGATTACACGATTTAACACGAACTCAAACCTAATAATCGGAAATAGTCTTATCCAAAGAGGTTGAAGGTTAATAATTACTAATAAGTTGTCAATGAGATTTCTAAGTTATATGTAACTTTAATACCAACGCATTATACACATAAACCTTCCGGAATATATTCTCTAAGCGATGGTGAAAACCTCATCAAAATCTGTTGAGTGGTTTAGAAGAACAACGCGGACATACAGACAAACGCGAAAAGCGATTTTAATGTATAATTTAACATTACATAACATCACGCCTAGTCTCCCCGAAGGGTTGGGCAGAGGTGTACCTATAGAAGGTACACCTACATTTCGCCAGTTATGTTTAAATCCCATGTAATAGGGGGCGAGCCTATTGCCATCAACCAGCACAACTCCAGACTCCGGGCTGCTACTGAGAAATTCCAGATAGAAAAACCCAATACCACAATAATAACACACTTTAATTTATAATATGTATGGATAAACGCAGTTATAATAGTACCTACCTAAGGTCCATAGAGCATAATTTTCGTCCATTTTATTTTAATTAATCTAAAGTTCGTTTTTTAATCCTGTAGACTAATTTGACATTTCAAATGATTGCTGTCTGTTTTTTTTTTCAATTTGGAGTTTGACATTTGCACCTGTCAAAGAAGTCTACGGGATTTAAAAAAAAACTAACTTTAGATGCTGTCTTACTTTTTTGTGTTAATAGTGGGCCTTTTGGTTTCCTTATGAAAATAAGAAAGTGGTTCCTATAGGTGCATGATTTCATTAAGAAATATGTAACTCGGAACTAAAGTTTTTGAACAGAACGTCTTCCTAGACAATTTCTTGCAATGCTCATCAATAATCCTAGGCTCCTACAGCACAAAATTCTTAGCTCCACGACCCAAATACCAAATGTACAAATAAAGAGAAACCACCCCAGCAATTCCCTTCAAATATTAAGGCTGACCTCAAACACGATGCGACTGAACTTCACAATGACTTCTATTAAGCATTAATGAAAAATTCCTCACATTGCTTCGGGTAAGGTCAACAGCACATCACTGTGGAAATTGATCTACGAAAACAACCCTTACTGCTAGGAAATAAAGGTGTGTCAATGTCTGATGGGGGCAAAAAAATGATCAGCTCACGAGATGTCGCTTGATTAAACTGATCTGACGTTATCAGTCAGTGTCATTATAATTATACACTTCCAAATTACTGTAGTAAAACAAGTTTTACATTAAATCCAATTATTTAAGTAGAGGTATTTTACTTTTTAATCCAACACACCCAAATCATTTTTCTCTTCTCTTCCGCACGTTTTTTCATAGCATATCCGACATTGGCGGAATTGTCGACAAAAATAAGATAAGATAAGATACAATATTTTATTTGCATAAAACATGGTATAAAAGGTGTTTTTAAAAATATTAGATCGAACATGTTTTGCTTAATAATAAAGCATGCAAACTTACTTACTAAAGATACGTTATGATATTGAAATATATTACATTGAATTCATATTTAAAAAAATCATTATTGCTATAGAAATTATTATCATTGAGCCATTTATATAACTGAATTTTAAATAATTTACAATTTAATATAATAGAATAGTTAAAATGTATTTACTCATTATATTCATTGGTTCCAAATTTGAATTTAGTTGGTAGGTTTTTACAAAGAGTTGACAATAGGAGAGAGGAAGAAGGCGTACACGAAGTAAATAGCAGATTTTTCAATAGTCAGTTAACTTTTAACTGACGGATAAATATTGTGGCTGGACAGCATTTCCTTTAGGTATAGAAAATTATGTCAAACTGTCATATTTATCCATAAGATATAAGCTATCTAACTATAGTAAAATCAGCTCAATATATGTATACGTAAAGAGATATACCGCTGCGCAGTACCGCACCCCTCACCCCGCTGACCCATGAATTCGTTACTGCGCAGCGACTCGCCTCATGTTCCGAGCCGCCATTAAGTTTGAATCGGGCTGTATCAAGAACTAAAGTAAAGTGTC
Source organism: Xanthia togata (assembly GCA_963853775.1). Lineage (NCBI taxonomy): Eukaryota > Metazoa > Arthropoda > Insecta > Lepidoptera > Noctuidae > Xanthia > Xanthia togata. The sequence goes on along the minus strand of OY970817.1, from coordinate 1,437,464 downwards.
AATACATACATAAACTCACACCTTCCCTTCTTCCCATGGGGGTAGGTAGAAGCTACAGCTACATACTTATTCCTTTTGCTTCGTTTACGTTCATACATCTGCACGTATCATGACCACAATATAAACGTGTTTTGTCGACGGAAGAATAGACAAAATGAATTCACAATCACATTTTCTCATTTTGTCTATTCTCCCGTCGACAAAACCCGTTTCTATTGAGATCATGCTACGTGTGCAGGTCATACACGTACGCCGGTTGCAAGTACTATGCACCTGACCTTTCTGAAAGTGTCAATGTTTAGTTTATCTGCTATATCTAATGACAGCCTACTTGAAAGTGGCGCCGCCCTTGTGGCAAAAAAATCCTATTTCCATTGTTATAATGGACGTGTGGTTGAGTATACTGCGTAGGCGGCGTGGGAGTGCTATCCCCTCCCCTCCCACGCATTGACGTCAAATCGCGTCGTGCACTGTATTGATTTATTTTCGTTCGAAATTTAGTGACGACCGGACGCTTTTTGATTTTGTTGATTGATTTTCTGTATACCATCACACCTTTATTCCCTAAAGGGGTAGGTGGAGGTACTCTATAGTACTCAGATACCGTCAGTTATGCTCTAAGGGGCGAGCCTATTGCCATTAATCAAGCACATAATTATTGATGTGCCCAGTGTACCAATTTTTATCTTGAAACTGGCACTGGGGCCTGGGCCCGCGTGTGGGAACGTTATAGGCTGATGGCAAAGTCCGAAAGTCTGACAACCAGTTTTGCCATACGGTATCGTGTTACCCAGTAACTGGGTTGTGGAGGTGAGATAGGCAGTCACCCCATGTAAAAGACTAATATTCACCAGCATTACGCTGGAAAAGGCTAGACAAATGACTTCATTCAAAACAGCCAGATTCTGCCAATTTCTTAACTGCAGCAATCTTTCAATTTGAAGATAAAAGTAACATGTCCAAGGTTACATACAAAAATCCAAAGGTAGTTACATCGTCAGAATTTTAATTGATAATTTAACTGATTGTGTTAACAATGTAATTTCATTAATTACTGATAGGTAAATATGGCGAAGCAAAATTATTGCCGGAGTGAATGATTCCTTTTTTTTTTACGATGGGTTTGCTCTTGACTGTAGTCTAGGTCAGAGGTGACAGAGACAAAGTCGACGGTGGAGTGAGCTTATCCAGAAGAAGCCTGTTCACTCTTACTTTGAATAAATTCGGGTTGTATGCGTTCGGAAACACAGACGCAGGCAGAGAGTTCCACTCCTTTGCTGTGCGCATTATAAAAGACGTTTGAAAACGCTTAGTGCGAGTTGGTGGAATATCAACTAGGTAGGGGTGGTAACCTGCAGTGCGTCTAGATGTCCGATGGTAGAAGGGGGCCGGTGGAATGAGGTCGTGGAGTTCATGGGCACACTCGCCGAAGTACAATCTGTAGAAGACCGACAAGCAGGTTCCTTCCGTTGCTATACAGAGAATAATAATCAACTTCCTAGACTTATCCCCTCATCCCAACTATGATGTATTCGGCTTCCAGTCCAACCGGATGCAGCGGAGCACCAGTATTTTAGATAAAGTGACTGCCTATCTGACCTCCACAACCCAGTTACTGCGGTGTTTCACAGTAACTAGTACTCCTTGGCAGTCCTTGGTAAGACTGATTGTCAGACTTTCAGGCTTCTAACTACCAGTAGCATAATCAGCCTATAATCTTCCCAAGGCTGGGTCACAGGCCTCCTCTCTTGGAGAGGGACTGGGCTGTAATCCACCACGCGGGCCCAGTACGGGTTGGTAGATATCATATGTCTTCGAATTATTGTTTCTAGGATAAGTCGATTTCCTCACGATGTTTTCCTTCACCGTTTTGAGAGCAGTGGTGATGAGATTATTTACACAAAGTAAAGCGCCTGCCTGGGTTCGAACCCACGCCCAACAACTAGTAAGTGGGGGGGGGGGGGGGCGTTACCACTGGGCCACTGTGCTTTCCGAGGCACGGAAGAGTCTCAGTATGTTATGGATGGTCACCCATCCATGAACCGACCGCGGCAAGCTTTTAGGGGTATGAAGAACAGGGTGTAAAGTTCACTCATCCACCGTAGAAAAGGGAGGATCCTCTGACCAGACGGGTGTTGTGTCTGTGGCGGGCTGACTGCCCGACGACTGTTGATGTCGGATAGTCTTAATATGTCGTTCACGCGGTAAACTCTAATTGCGCGATGCAGGATTTGTGTGACGTCATGTCTTTGATGCGTAGTTCGTATGTGGCGGTGTAAACACTACAAGCTTTACCTTCGATCGACCCGTGCGGCTGTTATTAATTTGCCACGGTAAATAAAAACTTTTTACAGAAATGAACAACCGACTTCCAAAACAAAAACTACGAAGTGGAAAATAACTTTAATTTCAGAAGTCGGTGGCAAAAACGAAAATTCTAAACCAAAGACACCGACTTCCGAATTTAAAGTTACTTTTCACATCGTAGTTTTTTTTTTACTTTAAAGTGGTGGTACTAATCTACACAAATTAGAATACCACTACATGCTATGTAAATAACAGCGACAAGAAATTATAATAACATCGTCCACATAGAAAAAATGGGAAAAATACGTATTATTGAAGCTAACTCAAACCAAAGAAATCAAATTAAAGAATTTTCAAAATCGGTCTACAATTGACGAACATATTGACGAATGAAACAAAAAACGTACAAACAAACGAACATAGAACCACCTCTTTTAAAATTCAAATGAAAATGCGTAGAATATCAGAATGCGCTAACATAACATTTCATATTGTTCACTCCATCGTTGATACACAATCATAGATTAGATTAAATCTCCACACATGGTTCAAGTCAGATCTTATTGACATAACAATTTGAATGAAAGACTTGTGCACACGCGTTCACGCAACATCGCTGCGAAAATGCAAGAGATCGTGATGCTGAGATTACACGTTAATGTCGAGTGGTTACAGATAGTGCAATCCACGACGACGCGCCCCACTCCGCGATTACTGTACTGTAAGCTGTACTTTAGTATGGAGCGGAGCGTAGTGGGCGCGTCTCAGTGGATTGCACTATCTATATGCTAAATCATCTTCCATATGTCAATTTATCAGTGGTTGACGCAGCCAAGGGTGCCAAACGGAACCCTGTAACTAGGCCTCCGCTGTCATTCTGTCTGTCAGCTAGCTGTATCTCATGAACCGTAATAGGAAGACAGTTGATATTTTCACCACAGAGTGTGTATTTCTATTGCCGCTATAACAACAAATGATAAAAAATCAATAAAGTTAAAAAAGGGATTCCCTTCATTGTGCGTGATCCGACTCGCACTTGGCCGGTTTTTTTTATATATCAAGATCAACCGTCAGTTCAGTGTTTAACATTTTATTCTATCCAAACTTTGTGAGAACAGCTCATCCTTTAGTAATAATTTGAGCTAGAAACGAAAAGCATTTGATGCTTTCCAAGACTAGGGAGTAGTCTAAATTCTTTAAATGCTCTCCTTTGGAGTTTATCTTGTTTTAGTCATGGTCATTGGGCCACCACACCACTGCTCCAATCTCTTTTTTTTTTTCTTTTTATATTTGTTCTTTACACCATTACATCGTGCATACCGCTTCAATATATTATACATATAGTTGCCGCCCCAAGATAAAACATCTTATTAATTGTAATGGAATAGGGATGATGACAAAAAAAATGTTTTTTGTCCGTCATGACATGTAGATTATGAAAAAATAACGTACACGTATTTTTTATTTTTTTACGTTATCAAAAGATTACGGCGATACATTGAGTTATAATGTGCCATGACGTCACTTGTATGTAGATTTTATACATACTTGTGACGTATCAACTCCCACTCCCCAACTTTAATGCGTTGTATCTAAGTCATTTTTTATTAATATGATAAAGCAAAAAATACGGGTCTAATATTTTTTTATTATCTGACTGACGGACTAAATAGAATTTATTTTTATTTTTTATTTTTTTTGACCCAGGCATCATCTCTATTGATAAACTAGGACCATCGAGGTAAAATAAATAATTGTCGAGGTCGCTAGCTAACCACATATTGCAATGCAACTCATAAATAAAACATTGTAATGAGTAGATTATGTCAACAAAATCAACAATCGGATAGTAACAGTTTCTATCTGTGGTTGGGATTCCTTAATTAAGTCATACTCGCGTACGTAGATACTCGTAGACGATGGCCAATCAAAGACTTACAGCAGTTTATTTTATTTACTCAACCAGAACAACGTACAGCCAGTTACACTGATGACATACAATAATAATTACTATTGTATGTTGTTGCTAGAGCATATTATGAGCTTCGTACAATTGTTTTTTCGTAGGTCTAAAAACCATCGTGGAAATTCATACTTTCTGTCGAAGATAGACGTAAGCGTATCGATAAGCTATAAAATAATGTCTAACGGTAGACGTCCGCAACACGTAAGGTCTTGAGATCTGGATTTCGAATTCGGCCGGGGAAAAAATTACGCGCTTGTCAAGCAATTTTTACCGACCCCTTTAGGACTTGGCGAGCGAATTCGGTCGTAAAGCGATCGCTCCCTATGTCGAGTCGAGACTACAGCCCGTGAGCTGGAATGCAACCATGCTTTTGAATTTACCGTCATGGTATTGTAAAAGTGTAAGATTCCCTATCTAATTTTGGATCTTATCTCGCCAACATTATTATCGCCATTCAAGCCGAAACACCAGCACAACAACTGGTTCTTTGCTTCCCATAATTATCCAGTCTCCTCTTAACTTCTTTTGCGTACTGCAACCAACCCAAACTGCACTGTAACCAAACCCACCACCACGCGGTTACGGCTCACTCCCTCTCACAGAGACGATGCCTTTGTTCCAGCAGTTAGGTCTTGTAGACTGTAGGTTTATTGACCACATTCTTGCTTTTAAGTACCTGGTACTTGTTGACAGGCCTACACAGTCCTCCCATATTGAAAACATTGTCATCATCTGCCTAGCCTTTTCCCAACTACATTGGGGTCAGCTTCCAGTCTAACCGGATGCAGCGGAATACCAGTATTTTATATGGAGCGACTGCCTATCTGACCTCCACAACCCAGTAATTGGGTGATACGATACCCCTTGGTAAGACTGGTTGTCAGACTTTCGGGCTTCTGACGACCCGTAACGACTGTCAAAGATCCACGAATGACAGCCGGGACCAACGGCTTAACGTGCTTTCCGAGGCACGGATGAGTCTCGGTACGTAAAGATGGTCACCCATCCACAGACCAACCCCGGCAAGCGTAGCTTAACCTGACGGATCGACCCGTGCGGCAGTTATTACTTAGCCACGAGCTCCTTGAAAAAATTGTAAAAGTCATATTTTATTTATTTTTAAGAGAGTTTCTGTGTAGTTTCTTGCTGGCTGTTCTCCATAGGAAACGACCAATTGGAACCGTGCACCTAGCTTCTAACGTTTCATAAGTGCCCTTGTAGGTTTATGTGAAATAAAATATTTTAATTAATTTGATGAGTGGGAACATTATAAGTAGACCCGATAGTAAGTGTTGTTTAAAAAATACAATGAAACCTCATTCTAGTGACTTCCTCACTCTTTTCTAAATTCAAACGCACACCTGCGAATCGTAACGGTCGTTTTACACTTTCATCATTTCCCGCGTAAATATTCGCGCCAAAAACAACGCCGCCATTGTTTTATCAACAAAGATTATGAAACTGTTTTATGGTTCCCGTAATTGCAGTGCGATTACTATTTTACGGTGATACGGTGTGCGTGGTGATTGTGAATGAAAGTGACGTCAAAGTCAATTCATTATTTCGAGTAGGCCATGAAAAGGCACTTTTGAACGTCAAAATTTACAAGAAAATACAATTGGTTCTAGATGATAATCCCAAAGGTATGGAGAAGAATGGGCTAAAAACTCCGTAGTTACTCTTATAATTTCTTACAATATTTTGTGTACATTAATTATATGTGAAGACGTAAATTAACACTAATGTTGACTGTAACCCACCCAGTACACGTTGGGCGAGCCCGTTGGCCAGCTTCCCTGATCTGTGTAAGTCTCATCCAGGTCCTCCCCGCGATCTTCTGTGGGTCACCATCATATACACATATACACAATTATTTTATTGGCTTGTTGATAAACTTAAAGCCCCCATTACACGTTGGGCGAGCCCGTTGGCCGAGCGCGCTCGTTTAACGCAAAATACACGCAAATCACGCAAAAAGGCCCAGTATCCTACGTTGGCCGAGCGACAGGCTGGCCCCGTACTGGGGCTTTTAAGAGTGTTGTGTTTATTGAAGATTTGAGAGAGATTTGCATCCCTGTTTAAAATTCCTTGCACAACCTTTTTAGTAAAGTGCAGCTCATCTTTTGTTCTAAAACGTTAACCTCATATTTTATTGAGATGCGTTCAAATAAACAAAGCAATGTCGCCTTGCAGATTGTGCTTTCAGCTTGGCAGAGCTTGTTAATCAAGGGCTAGCGAATAGCGAAGTCATCAATGGCATAGTGTGAGTTGTGTAATCTTACCAGTTTCTTCTCTTATCATGTAAGCAAAACTATTCTGTGGCCGAGAGACAACAACACAGTATTCGAACTAGGATAAGCGTAATCAGCCTATAATGTTCCCATTGCGGGGGTGACTCAGGCCTCCTCTCGATGAGAGGGAACCGAACGTAATCCACCACGCGAGCCCAGTGCTGGTTGGTAGATGTCACACGTCTTCGAATTTTTGTTTCTAAGACATGCTGGTTTCCTCACGATGTTTTCAGCAGTGGTGATGAAAAGAACAAAAACTGCCTGCCTGGACACGAAGAACTCATGAGGTACAACCTCGTAAGTTGGGCACCTGGGCCACTACTGCTCTCAATTCAAACTAAGTTAGTCAAATTGCTGTAACAGTTCTTTTGCATTTATCTAAGTGACAAAATAAAAACGTGCCAAGGTAAATGCCTAGGTAATTTTTTCAAAAATAAAAGGCTTATCAATTTAGGTGTAACCTAGATTTTTTTTCATACCAATGACACTTGAATAGAAAGGCATTACTGAATAGAGAAGGATTGTTTGACTTTTGTTCTATTTACTTGTATTTCTTTCTCTATTTGTTTTCATCATCTTCCTGCCCTTGTCCCATGTACGTGGGGTTGGCGCACCACGTTTTCTCTTTCCACTCTCCCCTGTCAACCGTTACGCTATCATTCACTCCCTTCTCATCCATATCATTCCTCACACAATCCATCCATCTTTTCTTTGGCCTCCCTCTTCCTCTATCAACATTTATATTCATCACTCTATTAGTCACATGCCTTTCCTCCCTCCTCATCACAAGCCTATACCAGGCCAAACGATTTCCTTTCAACTTTTCTGTTACTGGCGCTACTTTTCTGTTTTCTTGTGGTTAGTGACTAACTTGGTGTCAGAGCTTTTGTGCCGCCCATGGACCTCTGACTTGGCTTCACATGCCGTCGAGAAATATCTCTCAGGCACGCCGGTTTCCTCACGATGTTTTCCTTCACCGTTTTTGAAGCAAGTGATAATTATACAAACCGAAAATTCGGAGGTGGCTGGCATTTCTTGGGTTCGAACTCGGGACATATGGTGCCACTTTTCAACTTCCCCTTATATTACACTCATTTCTTACTTCTTTTCGTCTTCTTTTTCCTTTGTTCTCAACTTGTCTTAATCTATTGAAACTCGTTCAACGCCAGCTCAAGGTCAAAGTGCTACCATCGACGAGCGGGCGACTGTACCTACTTTTTTTTTAACCACAACGGCGTAGCCCTTGGCCTGCATCTCACCTGATGGTAAGTGATGATCAGGCCGAAGGTGGAAGCGAGCTTCACCCAGAATCCTCAACCACAGAGGAACTGGCTATCTTACCTCTAACCTCTAACTGCCGAAACACAACAATGCTGTTAACATTGTTTTTATGGCGACAGACTTAGATAAGATGGTGGTAGCTAGCCAGGCAGACTTAGAACAAACCCTACCACTAACCAAACCGAGCAGGAAATTTTTCTCCCACTGGGAAACGAACCCGGGACCTTTGGGTCTGAGACAGTTGGACGAACCACTAGATCACAGAGGCGGTTACTGGTGCTCTCTACTTCAATTTTCCACCACAACGCCTTCAAACGTATTTGCGTTACTAATCATTGGTCAAAGCCACATGATTTTAACTTCAACGGATTGCATATTTGCATAAAGAGAAAGGCAATACGATTACCTCGTGATAACTTGTTACTACCTGTTCTTATAGTTACGTTGTGTTGTGTCTTTAGTATTTAGCTGTATGGTGTAATGAGGGTTTACTGAAATGACGTTCACTAGGCAGCACTGAGGTGTCAGGTCCAGGCACCTGTCAAAAGTGTCTGTCCTCCCATAACTAACACTGTTATTTGAAAATATTGTAAAAGCCAATTATTTTTAAAACAGTAACCGTGGAGTTTCTTGCCGGCTCTTCTCCATAGGAAACGACCAATTGGAACCGTGCACCTAGCTTCTGACGTTTCATAAGTGCCCTTGTAGGTTTATGTGAAATAAAATTAATAAATAATAATTAAAATTAATAATTAAATAAAATAAATTTAATTTGAATTTGAAAGCGCATAGACAGGGTGCCTAATAGTGAAGTAACGAAATAAAAATTAGATTCCTCATGTCCAGGGGTATCCGAAAATACACTGGGTTCCGCAATTCTTGAGTATTCGAGTTATATATTTTTTTTAACTTGAATATAATATGGGAACCGCATTTAAAATAATCCTATCTTTATTTTTACGCGACTTTTTCACATTCTTTTTTTGCAATTTTCATTGTTATGAAATATTCTTTTAGAAATAAAATAATGATCTTCATAACATTAATTCAAGATATAAAAATTTTATCGAAAGGAGGAGTTTGCGTTCGTGATATAAAACATCGTTAGAAGCCCAATAAGTTTTTATTTTAAATCTTTTGTCAAATATCTTGAGCTCATTTTGATCCGAAGAAAACACACAATAGCCTATGATAGTCAAATATTTTCGTGTTATGTATTATTCAGACAGACAATTGGTACACCCTTAAGACTCTTATGAGATGTTAGTTAACAATGAAACAATTGTGTTTCATTGTCAATTAACATCTCATAAGAGTGATATGTCAACAATGATTGTCTAGAGGTCACGCGAATTAATGCTTCGAGATGATGTTCTGTTCTGTTACTACATAAGTAGGTTCTGCGGTTAACGTGCGCTATGGAGCGGGAGTTTCTTTGAAAGATCAATCAATCTGCCTAGCCTTTTCCCAACTATATTGAGGTCGGCTTCCAGTCTAACCGGATGCAGATAAATACCAGTATTTTACATGGAGCGACTGCCTATCTGTACTCCACAACCCAGTAACTGTGTAATACAATACCTCTTGGTAAGACTGGTTGTCAGACTTTCGGGCTTCTGACGACCCGTAACGACTGTCAAAGATCCACGAATGACAGCCGGGACCAACGGCTTAACGTGCTTTCCGAGGCACGGAGGAGTCTCGGTATGTAAAGATAGTCACCCATCCACAGACCAACCCCGGCAAGCGTAGCTTAACCTAATGGATCGACCCGTGCGACAGTTATTACTTAGCCACGAGCTCCTCCTCTTCTTTGAAAGATTAAATCAGAAATAATATTAGCCGGAAAAGTACCGGAGTTACCGACATAGCTTGCAGAGTAAGCAAGCTGAAGTGGCAGTGGGCTGGCCATGTTTGTCGAAGGACTGATGGCCGGTGGAGCAGATGAGTCCTGGAGTGGATACCGCGTATAGATAGTGCAATACACGAATACACTGAGACGCGCCCCACTCCGCTCCGCACCGTACTAAAGTACAGCTCACAGTAGTCATCGCGGAGTGGGGCGCGTCGTCGTGGATTGCACTATATCTGTATCATTTAGTCACGAAGAAATATTAGTTAAATTAATATTATTATAACAACATCCAAGTAGGTATTCAAAAACAATGGGGCCTATCTATAGTTTATCTAAACATGACATTATCTATACTCCATTGGTTTGGATCAGGGGTTCCCAACCTTTCAACATACGCGCCCCCCTAACTTTCTTTTAAAATCACTACGCCCCTAAGTTACTTTGTCGACAGAAACAGAAAAGCATAAGAATGTAAAGCGAGCGAAAGTGAGGTTAAAAATGTTTGCACCCCTTTGGATAGGAGAGATATTAGATTTTCTTTAGATCATTAAAACAGAAATAGAAGTTACTTTGTCACCATAAGCAGAAGAATCAAGAGAATATAATTATAATAGAAGAGCGAACGAAGCGAGCGCGAAAATTGTAGCAAGCCGCCTCGGATAAATTCAGTTTTCTTTAGTACCTACGTTCATAAAGAAAAGAAAAACTTAATTTTCACTTCTCATGCTCTGAAAGTGCAGGATATAGGCTGCACAAAATCGAATTTTGTGCACAAGTGCAATAACGTATCTACTCATAAATGTAACTATATAAAGGCAAAGAAAATGAGCCATACAGCCAAACACAATAAGAAGTTCATAGATAGAATTTGTAATTTTATAATATTTTAATTTATTTGCCTTGTGTTTCTCGGGAGTTTACCATTACTACTCGTGTATCTAAGTAGGTACATTTTTTACACACGTTCAAGTTATCTAACTTACTTCGTTTTCGTTCCACACCTGCCTATTCATATAAAACGACCAATGTTAACACAATATTAACTGTTTAATGAACACAGATATAGTTTATAATACCTCTATTGCAAACATTATTATATCTAAAATAAACTTTGCATTATCCAATCTAAGCACTGGTGAATTTAAAAAACAATGGGTTGCATTTTTGTTTTACTACGCGCGCTCGTAGGCTATTGGTCGGTAGTCTGTTGAGCGGTCTAGTGTTCTCTTTTCGAAAAAGGATTTGCTGCTCTGGTCATGTGAGTTATTTTTAGGCGTTTTTTTTTTGGTAATAGCCATTATTTTATTGACTAGAATAGAATGTGACTAGCTTCAATAAATAATTTAAAAAAAAAATGTTTTTTTTTGTGTGTGCTCTATGTATTGAGTTACTGCCTGGTTAAAGGAAAGTCATTCGTTTGTTAGGTATTAATTTACAAACTGTATACAGGTCAATGATATTTATCATTGATACAGGTTGAATTATCCGGAGGTGCGTCTATGAAAAATTTACCATGTATAATATTAAAAAATATAAAAACTATTTACTTAATATTAAAAAAAAAATATTTACTTGACTGTGCTTCGTTGAATAAATGAAGAAAAATAATTACAGGCGAGTTTAGTTTTAAATGATTAAAAAATAATTTATTCACAAAATGTGGGTTTTTCAATGCCTCTATAAAGTAGACGATGGTATGGGTTCAAGAATAGGAGACAACAATATGACAGTAAATAAAAACACTAGCAATACTTAAATGCAAGGAGTATTTTGAAATAGGTACCCCATAAATTCTAATTTCGAAATAAAAATGTGTTTTTTTTTTTCAAACTAACTAGTAATAATATTATGGGCCGACTATGGGTTTTTCCAATCTGTGACTTGCTATAGGTAATGACTAAACTAATAGAAATATTTGAGCGATTTTTTGTAAGCAGACGTCATAAAATAATGTACCTACGAAGTTTGATTTGCTGTCGTATTGTCGTCCCCTCGTATAAATTATGATTTCGAATGAAGTCAATTAGGTAGTTACCCTGCATTTAAAAAAAAATGTGTTTCTAGTCAAATATTTTTAATTATAAAAAAAATTAAAGGGCAGTTTTAGGTATATCCGTGTGCCAAGTTAAATCCGAATCCGTTCGGCTGTAAGCCCACGTGCGCACGGACGTAATAAAATCGCGGTGATTTTTTTTCATGCACTTGATTTTCAACGCTTTGCTTAGCGCCGAGAGTTGAAAATCCAACAGTGTGTTTTTTCAACGCGCTAGGACGAGTGCCAACGTGTTGGATTCTTAACGCTCGGATCAACACCGACAGTTGAAAATCCAGTGTACGAAAAAAAATCGTCGCGATAAAAACACGTCTGTGCGATTCTGGGCTTAAGGTATGAAAAGGTAACAGACAGACGGACCGTAAGACAGACAAACCGAGTTGTTTTCGCATTAATAATGAAATAAAATTATATCGATACCCATCAACGTCTGCAGTTTCGCTAGATAATTCAATTTGACCTTGTAAATAACGTAATAAATCTACTATAAATATAACACATTCACATTACACACACACGCCGTGTAATATTAGTAGGTATGGATATTTCCAGGTTCTTCTTATCCCAACTATAACAGAGCTGCGTTCATTCACTATCTATTAACTGTCCTTCCCAGTGACTGTGACCTCTGTAGCCTACAAGGCGGCTTTATTTAGGTCTCGGCCGCCATTTATAGCTACTCTATTGTCCTGTCTTCTGTACTACTTGGATCCGCGAAAATTCAAGGTATATAATATATTTATTATTTAATTTTTTTTTTTTGTAAGATTTTTAATTAATTCTCTTTAGGTCAGGACAGGAAAAACTTCGCTTTTAATCGTAAAAAAAACACCTCAATGTTTGAAATCACGTATTTATTTGCATAATCCGAGCAACGCGCGAACCTGCGGGCCAGCATATTGGCTCTTTTAGATAAAACCCTCCGCTCCCGTTCTAAGTCAGCATGATCCCTGAGGTCAGCCGTGACTATATTTCCTAGGCATTTAAACTGATTCACCCTATCTAAGGGTAAACTATTTAGACGTACAGGTGGTACATAGTCGGGAGCCTGAAAGACCATGTACTGACTTTTCGTAATATTATAAACAAGTCCATGTTTAACAGCGTAATCCTCACACGTCGCTATCAACCTCCTTAGGCCACAAATCGACGCGCTCAGCAGAACCATGTCGTCTGTATAGCTAAATTGTTGATACACACGTCGTCTAATGACAGCCGACGTGCTGACTGCTCAGCGCGACGATCAGCGCATCCATGTAAAGGTTGAATAACGAGGTTGAGGTCAGTCCACCCTGCCTTACACCGCATTGTAATCGATATGGCTCCCACATTGCCCCCGACGATATGGCACTGTTGACTTGGTGCGTATACCAACACTTGAAGATGGTAACAAGTTCTGGTTGTAAAGTTGATACCCTCAAGTTTTTCATCAATACGCCACCAGATCAAAGGCCCTGGACAAGTCGAGAAAACACGCGTATACCGGGGTTTTACGGTCATTATAGTATCTGACGGTATGCTTAAGACACGGTGTGGCACTTTCCGTTGATAATCGGGGTCTAAATCTCAACTAATTATCGTGCAGAGATAAGCAAACCGTCAAACACCTTTGTTGAACTGTAGCTAGAGAAATGGGCTTATAGTTACTTTTATCAGCTAAGTCACCGGTTTCATTTCTAACTATGGGCACAACCACAGTTTTCATAAGGTCCGGCAGAAGATAAGAATGGCTCACGCATAGCGAGTAGAACATTGCTAATACTCTGTTTATGTGAGGGCCAGCGTGAACCAGATGTTCAATGGATAGAGAATCATGACCTAGACTCTTGCCTTTTGTACTCTTAAGGGTTACAGCCACATCCTCGGCACCAAACCTCACACCTACTAACCCTTCAGGTAACTCACCATGGTAAACCTCACACGCCAGACCCAAAGGTGACTGAATAGAAAATTGACTCTTAAAGATTTCAGCAATGCATTTACAATCACTCACCCCCTCAACACTCAACAGAAGTCCAGGTTTGGCGTTAACTTTGTTGGTGTTTTTCCAAAAGCCTCGAAAATCACCTTTGGCGTGCTTTTCTGCAAGTCTATCCATTTTAATGGATAGGCTTGGTCTTCATGATCTTGACACCATTTTTTATGTGATTTAAAAACTCATCTGCTGGCATGCCTAAGGCCAGCGTTAGGTTTACCGCACGATACCCACTCCGTAAACTTCAACACCAGAGTACATCAAATCAAGAATACGATGGTGATAGGGGTCATTACAGTAAAAATGAGCACAATTTATACACTCTGTAGGAAAGTTAACCAACCTTTATCGTTTAGGACACACTGTGGGACTGTGGTATGTTTCGCGATCTGTTCCTTATTTCTAGAGCCCCACGATACAGTTATCGTTCAACGACATTTCATTCTGTAATTTAGGTGTATGTAAATCAAGGTCACACTCAATGATTTGAGAAAAATGATCAGACCACAGCGTATCATAATTAACGTAAACATTAGTGACAGATCGTTTTGCTGATTCCGTGACTATACAATAATCTTACCAGCTGCATGTAGGTACCGTGAGCGTCACTTGTGGTCGGTCGGTCTGTGAAATCTGGATATCTCAAGAACTACTAATGCTATCAACTTGAAATTTGGAATAGTTTTAGATGACGTTTGCCCAACTATTTTGCAAATAAGGAAATAAAGGAAATAATATTTTTTTTTGGCAACTTCATTATTTTTATTTTTTTTGCCACATAGTTTTCGACTTTTGACGTATCTCCGAAGTTTGCACAGAGAAAAATCTGAAATTATTCTATGCGACAGAAGTTTATGTAATTTATATTACAGGAAAAATAAAACGATGTCTCTAAATAGAAATCGTTTTATTTTTCCTGTAATATAAATTACATAAACTTCTGTCGCACACCAAAAATTACATTAGTTCCGGTTGGGTCAAGAGATGGCGCTGACCTAAAACTGCAATATTCTACACCACAATGTTTAAATTCTTTGACGAATATTAGGCCTCGCCGATGAAAATGTATATAATACGAAGGAAGCTCCAATAGGCTCCCGGTCACTAAATTACTAAATAGGTATACATAGGTAATATAAAAAATATAAAAAAATAGAAATATGGTGAGTACCTACTGGTAGAACGCATTCAGCTGCTTTTAGGGGCAATAGTCTGGTTTAGACAGGACGGATATTAATGAACCCTTAAAAATTCAACCAAATACCCCCCATTTGGAAAAATAATAATAAAAAAATATCCTACATTCATTGCCTCTGCTGGTTGACAATAATGTAAGTATGAGAGAATGTTTTTTTTTGTATATACTTCACAGGGGTGTTTACTTCCCCTAGCTGAATTCTTGACGGTTCATTAAAATCGACTCTGTACTTATAGTATATTATTTTATCCAAAAGGTTCATTATAATAATAATTTCCATCATAATAGGTAGGTACTTCAATACTGTAAAGGTTACATGCAAAAGGCGACCTTATGTTGTACAGGCTGGTCAATATCAATGGCTTAATTCGAACATTCGAGCAAATTTTAAACATTTAAATAAAAAAAGAATTAGGTTTTTATTTGATGAAGATGGCAGAACAAAAGTAGAAGTATACGCATTTTATAAGAGATGATCTGAAAGATATATTATAAAAGTTCTGTTCTATTATTTTGATTACGCTTCCGCACATATACATTGGTAGCGTTCTTCTAGCGTAGTACTCAGAACAACAAATGGTGCTTGAAACATTTTATACGATTATGGTCAGATTAAAAATCATCATTTAATTATCCTGCCCTTTTTATTTGTTGTCAGCACAGCCTGTATTTTTCTGCCATACTAAACTTCTCTATCAGTCTTCATCTCCCACAGGGGGTAGTCAACCCCTTTCTAAGCATATCATCTTTCACACAGTCTATCTTTCTTTGGTCTTCCCATAATCTGTGAATTTATATTTCAGATACCTATCTTCTAAAAATAAAATCATAAAAGAAAATTAAATCATATACGTAACAATCATACTAATGATTGTTGTTCATTCATTCATTCAATCTACTTTTTTTGAAAGCAATTTGTATGTAACTTTTATTTTCTTTATAATTGAGCTCAAAATTCCTCTCAGCGTTTTTCTCTATGGCCTGTAGTTTAGACTTACCCTATTTATACGAAAATTAATAATTTTATTCGAATATAATATTCATACAAAAAAAATCATTAATTTTCGTCTGTACCTATAAACGAAAAATATTGAATTTTCTTTAATCGTAGGTAGCTCTTATTTTTAATCTATTTCAATGTCTATTTTTACCGGGTTAGTTATTTTTAACAAATTTATATTTATAATGAACGTGCTTATCTTAATAATGCTCCTAACACTTATAAACGAATATGAATAAATATTTGTGTGACCTACAAGTAGTTGTTCTGGGTCTGGCTGTTTGTGTATGTGAGTTTAAATGTTTGTAAACGCACCCACGTTAACCTTTATAATACTGGTGTCTCATATTGGAGACAGATAACAATAAAATTCTATTGTGTCTGCTAATTGCGCGCGCGACAGATTAAAGGAGAATTTCCTTTTTTTTTTTTTTGATAAACCTAAATTTACTGTAAAAGTATTTCGTAAAAGCGGATACGAATTAATTGAAATTACATGCAATAACGTACGTAATTCCAATAAATATTGCAATTAAAATGTATCCATGTCATGAGCTATGGTCATGAATAATATATTTCCAATTCCAAACACCAGCTTGCTATTATATACCAAGTCACACGACACTACAAAGAATTGAATATAAATAAAGCGCTTTTAACACTGCTAAAAATACGCGTTCACAACATCCGTTTATTGCACGCAGCGCTGGAAGCGCGTGGAAGTACAAACAATTTGCACTCGGCGCGCCATAAACCGAACGCGCTCTTTGCATTGTCTGTGTCATAACTCATAATCTCTGTGCTCATAATATTCAAATTTCGAACGCGAATGAGGCGGTAAAATGCTTTTTTCTTGAGTAATGTTTTGTCTGTGATTGAATTTTATTAGTTTTGGTGCAAAACTTCTGTGAAATATAGTGTTAAACCTAGTTACGTTTAAAACGTATCTGGTGTTGTGGTTTATTATCATAACGACAATTCGATGATATTTAATTGTTTAATGTCTGCCTACTCGGTAATTCCCGCGGAATTTAAAGTGTTTTGAATGCAATTTTTGGCAAAAAAAAAAATACTCAGTGTAAAAAATCGAGATACCTTTAAAATATCTAAGTGTTTTGATATTAAACTGATCGTAAAATTAGTGGAAACAAGTGACAATAATATAGTTAAAGTAAATTTTTCCTTGAGTTGACGTCCTTTTTCAACAATGGATATATTTAGATTGGGCCATATAAGTCAGATGTCGCATATTATGCAGTAAGTATATAATTCGTACCTAATTATATAAAGTCATAATAATATGTTTATTTGGGTCAAAAAAAAATTGAAAATAAACGTGAAAGTCAATCAAACGCAAAGATGTCCATGGTTTTATTTACACCCCGTATTTTTCATAATTTTGGGTTACTTTTTTATAAATTTTCTTTTATATTTTTTTTTTTTTTTTAACTATGGCATCTCGCAGGTATACCACTAAGGTATTTACTGCTCAACCAAACAATCCTGTGGCTGCCTTAAGCTACTACACTCAAAGCCTCCAGCCAGGAGCAAAACTATTCTCAATTAAAATTAGGCGAACGCTCGCTAAGGGCACCCCCTGTGGGGTACGAACCTCGGCTTAGGGCGTCGCTGAGGGGGGGACAGCAAGATGGGACAGGCTGGATCAAGGATATATCATTATTATTATGAGGGGAACTTAAAGCTACGCGCTCAGCTGCGGCGCGGGCTGGCGCTTCATCGGACAAGTTTTATAATTTGAAAGCATTTTAAATTATATCTGAAGGGCAACTCCCGTACTTTGAGATCTGTCAAAAGTACCTCTAATTTCTCTACACTTTTGACAAGTTTGACATGGACATTACTTGGACAATTTTTTTAATGAATAGTATTTTTGATGCACACGTTAACGCTTGGTGCATCGTCAGATGGTACTAAATAGTGCCGCCTGCTATGGTACTTCTAGTGTTGCATGAAATAGTGTCCTTCTAGAATAGTCGCCGGAATAGTAACGCCATTTATGTAAGCGTATTCATTCGCGGTATTTTTAGTGACAGAGATGTACATAATACTTACTTATTGTCTGCATCGGTTATTTTAATGACATTTTATTTGCTTTGTAAAGAAAGAAAGAAAAAGTATTTATTGGGACAAGCACTGGAGATCTCTTTAAGCTAAATTGGCACTTTTGTCACACTATGACACATCGAGCGTTAGAAAGAGACAGTCACACAGGTAGGTATGAGTGGCAGAGAATTGAGAACGTGTGAAAATTTTGTAAAAAAAATATATTTATTATTATATGCACATTTACGGCTGGGTACTATGGACAGCTCCTCATAACTTCAATCAATCCATTTGACAAAATCTTAAATTCATTAACTAACAACGCACAATCTCTGTAACCGCCTCTGTGGTCTGGTGGTTAGACCGACTATCTCAGACCCAGAGGTTCCGGGTTTGATTCCCAGTAGAACAAAATTTTCTGCTTGTTTTGATTGGTGGTAGGCCTTGTTCTAAGTTCGCGTAGCTAGCTATCACCAATTTATCTAAGTCGGTCGCCATTACAACAATGTTAACAGCATTGTTGTGTTTCGGCAGTTAGAGGTAAGATAGCCAGTTCCTCTGTGGTTGAGGGTTCCGGGTGAAGCTCGAATCCACCTTCGGCCTGATCAGCACTTACCATCAGGCGAGATGCAGGCCAAGAGCTTCCCCGGTGTGGTTAGAAAAAACAAACTAAACTACTGGGTCTAGAAACATGGAATTTTGCGCAAGAGTTTCTAAAATAACTAAAAGAAATTCATCCCCGAAAGGGGTAAAAGGGGATGTTTGTACGGAAATTCGTATCCCGTCGGATATGCGACTTTTACTCTTAATAAAATCGTAGGTTGTCTTAACTGTACTGGTTGCTAGCATTCCTAGCCTGCTTTTTATTATAAGATCAACCTGTTTGTCTGCTTGCACCGGTTGGTATATAAATTATGCAGAAAGTCTTATGAGTCAATGTTGTGGCTTGTAGTGTTTATATTTCGATTTAAAAGAGTGTCCGTGGAGTTTTTTTGCCCGTTCTTCTCCATATGAAAATTATGAACCTGCTACGTTCAACTCATTTGTCTACTGTCTGCTCGTTTGTTCCAACGAATCTTCGTCTCTGACTTACCATCGACAATAATCGGATAGACTTGTTTGTATAGATTTTTTGTAACTTCGTCTTGCTCCGACTTTTGTTACTCTGTGATATCGAAGTAAATCGATGAAAACGGTACATAAACATACATTAAGTTAGGACCTTTACTAACAAACAACATATTATGGATCTTGTAAGACCGAAATAAAATAAATATATATAATTATATGTATGTAAACAAAGTCAGACGAATAAAACCTTCCTGTTATCCGATTCGTATAAACTCAAACTCAAAGAATTTACGTCATGAGGGTTTTCTTAAATGACGTTCACTAGACCCTGGCAGCACTAAGATGTCAGCGCTGGGCTCCTGTCAAAAGTGTCAAAGCGCCCATATTTTCTTCAGTCGTGACTGAATGTTGAACGAATGAATGAACCGAATTTTGAACGTCATCATATCATTGCCCAAATTGCGTCAACTGGTGGCCCGCATTTTCATTAAAAAAAACCCTCAGTAAGTGCATGTGGCACTTTTAACCAAGTTACCAAGGAGTCAGTCAGTCTGAAAGATGAATCTAGTTGCCCATTCTAAAGAACAAGCATTCACTCTCGCTTTTATTCCTCGATACAGAGTTCAACTTGTTCAACCCATGACCCTGAAGGGATCATTGACCGGGCTTCTTATCATCACTGAAGCCGACTCACTAACCTAGCTCAATGTTTTTAATTACGTTCTGTCATATATTAATTGCTTAGAATTACATCATAATTAATATTCAGGGGTTTGTGGCTAAATGATAATGGCCGCGTTGGTCGGGCTACACTTTCCGCGGTCGGTTCGTGGACGGGTCCATCCATTACATAATTCGCGACTCCTCCGTGCCTCGGAATCCGTTGGTCCCGACTGTCATTCGTAGGTCTTTGACAGTCGTTACGGGTACTCAGAAGCCAGAAAGTCTTACCAAGGGGTATCGTGTTATCCAGTTACTGGGTTGTGGAGGTCAGGTAGGCAGTCGCTCCGTATAAAGTACTGGTATTCAGCTGCATATTTAGTCAGACTGGAAGTCGAGAACAACGTAGTTGAGCTGATGATGAGATTACATCATATGTTTCAAGCTAATCGTTTCAGGTGTGTTGAATCATTGTTATCATTGATTGACCTTAAAGATTATTGTATTATCTTTATGTTGAATAGAAGCCGCCAGGTAGTTCTTATCTTAAACCTTGAACAATGTAGTTTGATCTCGGTAATAAAAAAATATTACCGACTGCATATAAGAATCAAAATCAAAAGTAATTTATTCAAACTAGGTGAAGAATAAACACTTTTTAAGCGTCAAAATTACATAAGACAGTCCTCTAAGAAAAAAAAAGAAAAGAAAGAAAGAAAATACATTTATTTAGCACATAATAAAAGGAACACAAGTAAAAAATAATTTTTTTAAAGTGCGTTGTATAAGATACTAGCAGGAATGTGTGCCTCGCGGCTGCGCCAAATAGGTCCAGTTCAGCAAAAATGCCAGACAACTAGTACCTGACGCTGGTTTTCAACTGGACCTGAAGTGTGAGGTGACGGATGTAAAACCAAAGCACCCGCCGTTACCACTTACACCAGCTAAAGCACTGGGAAAAGTGGTGGCGCAAATAACTGTCCAGCAGCACAGCTTTCTGTTCAGTTAGAAGAACTTCGTGCTATAACTTTGACCTTAAGCTAGCTTAGCGTAGTACGGAGTTTCATTAGAATAAGATGCCAGCTTATACTGGTTTGGTTGACACTGACGTCGACTGTAATAATGGAAAAACCTGCAAGTATTCGAGTTTGGAAAATAAAAGCAAGGCCAGTACAAATGTTCAGTAAATGAATGTCAGATAGGCAGAAACAACGCCTTACCGCCATGCAGATCCCTCTGTCCGCTACTATCACAGTCGCTGATCACGCTCGAAGGGAACCCTAACTCCGTGATACAATTGGCCACATCTGCAGCTGAGATCTTGTCAGGGGCGTACCGAACCTCGCCTTTGGCTGCTAATAGGGCGACGAGGATTGAGCCAACTCCTGAGAAAGATAAAAAATAATAAATTGGTTAAGTAACTGTTTTTCAGTCAAAAATCTAGTTTCATGCTTGTATTCCCTGAAGGGTTAGGGGTATCGTATTACCCAGTAGCTGGGTTATGGAGATCAGATAGGAAGTCGCGCCGTTTAAAATACTGGTATTCAGCTGCATCTGGTTATACTGGAAGCCGGCCCCGACATAGTTGGGAAAAGGCGAGGTAGGTGATCATGTAAAGTCAAAGAATGAAGAAGTTAAGCCGCTTTATGAGCCAATTTGGTAAGCAATTAGCTGCATAAATCTCACATGAGAGGGTGCCGTTATCCACCCAGCGGACACAGTGCGGGTTGGTGGATGTCACATGTCTATGAATCTATGGTTCTGGGTTTATTGGGTTTTAAATATCTCAGCAGCAGTCTGGAGTTTGGAAGTTGATGGGAAGCGGTGCCTCGGATAGCACGTAAATCAATAAGGGTTTTCATGAAAGTTTTGAGCCACCAGTTGGCGCCACTTTGACAAGAGGTGCCTCGGTTTGCGTCACTTTGACAAGAGGTGCCTCGGTTTGCGTCACTTTGACAAGAGGTGCCTCGATTTGCGTCATGTTTTCCGCAAATGAAAGTATTTTATTTAATTCTTTTCTTCTTACAAAGTTTTGTTTTCACTGAAACGTCAATTTTTATGAATTAATTTATTATGTTTCCCATTATTGTGACCAGACGGCGCTACTGTATCAGTACACAAGTGAAGTTTACGTAAACGCGATCAATAGGTAAAAACTCGCAGTTGGCCCACAGAGCAGACATAACAAAACGTATTTACCCGACTGATTCAGAAAGAAACACACAGAAACATGTTTTTATTACAATATCTTGTTATATAGCAGATGTCGAATAAATCTGATTCCATAATATTATGAAAATCGAGCTGGTAGGTTTGTTTTAAAAACATTTGTTTTACCCTGAATGTCAAGTTCAAGTGCATTTTTTTAAAAAATAAGAACCATTACGCGCTGCATTTGATTCGAAACCGGGAAACATAGTAGATATATTTGTACAAGAATCTTTCGGCGCGTGGCCAGTCGGAACTTACGCCGCCATCTTATTTTTCAATACGGTTTGACAGAAGTTTACCAAGAAAACCAGCGAAGTGTATTCGAGTGCCAAAAGATAATTTTTGAAATAATTGTTTTTTTTTAAAGAATGATCTTGGATTTTCTTACCCTTTCTTCTCCAAAGAGATTTATTTTATTTTATTGAGCTTCCAGAGAAATATGTCGTTGGTGTGCCTTACACCAACGACATATTTACAAGAATAAACAATAGGTAATTCTAATCACAAATCTTGAACATCTATTTTTTATTTTTATTTATGTTATGCAATGAGCAGCCTAT
Source organism: Xanthia togata (assembly GCA_963853775.1). Taxonomy (NCBI): domain Eukaryota; kingdom Metazoa; phylum Arthropoda; class Insecta; order Lepidoptera; family Noctuidae; genus Xanthia; species Xanthia togata. The sequence goes on along the minus strand of OY970817.1, from coordinate 1,414,972 downwards.
CTTCAACTTTGTGACGTCCTTTTTTTTCTGTTTTTCCGCGCCACCACTGACGTCCGGCGGAAAATTGTGGAACAATTTTTTTTTTATGCTATTTGTTGCAATGACGGAGATACTAGCGCTGCGTCTGTGGTGACGCGGACTCGTAACTGACTTGACTATTCAAAAGTGCCTGTACTTAAATGGTTTTAATCTACAGGGTGGTAGGGACAGCGACGAAAACTGTTACCATGGATTCAGTACATGATTCTGAACCAAAAAAATCTGCTGTTCAGTTTTTCTTATACTAGCGAATCAGTTATTTCATTCAAACATTCTGAATATATTATTAATACCTATGTAAAGCAAAAACTTTGTGCCGCATGTCGTGGTCAAAATATTATCCAGTCAGCAAGGTGGTAGCGAGGCTAACTGTCCAGGGTGCGCTTCACGTACAATTATGCTTTCCACTCCTGGAGGCTATTTATTTATAGTAGGTATCTGGTCGACTGAGCTCTGCTCATCTGAAAATAGAGAATGCTTATTTAATAGCATAGGATGATAGGTCATACTAATTCCATGCTGCCACGATAGTAGGTACTTACTAATTCCATGCTGGCATGTCATTATTTATGGTAGCCATCTTGTTCTAAACTTTGGGCGACCGAGCTTTGCTCGGGTGAAATACGAAGAAAACGAATTTTCCCAGATATGAGACCTAGCTAGATCGATTATTCGCCCCCGTAAACCCCTTGATTGCAAGTTTCAAATCGTTAGAGCTGTTTTCGAGAACGTGATTACTAATATACAGGGTGAAATTGAATTCATGGGCAATCTCGTAAGGGGTCATTGTACTCGTCATAATGAACAACTTTTACTATGGGACGAAACCTGAAATCGCGAAAAAAAAATCAGCTGTTCCCTACATTTTGACGAGTTATGCGAACATAAATGTAGGGAACAGCTGATTTTTTTTTCGCGATTTCAGGTTTCGTCCCATAGTAAAAGTTGTTCATAATGATGAGTACAATGACCCCTTAAGAGATTGCCCATGAATTCAATTTCACCCTGTATATAAATATTGCTGCCTCGTTGGTCTAGTGGTCGCAAGCGCAACTGCTGAGAATGAGGTCCTAAGTTCGATTCCCGGGTCGGGCCAAGTGCTATTGGGTTTTTCTATCTGGAATTTCTCAGTAGCAGCCCGGAGTCTGGATTTCTGGTTGATGGCAATAGGCTCGCCCCCTATTACATGGGACTTAAACATAACTGGCGAAATGTGAGTGTACCTACTACAGGTTACACCTCTGCCCAACCCTTCGGGGAAACAAGGCGTGATGTTATGTTATGTAAATATTGCTCAATTAATAGTATAGGATATATTTTATTGTACACCAGAAAATACATGGCAAAAAATTAATTCAACACTACAAAACCTACAATGAATGGCCTTATTGCTTTCCTGTTCTCTTCCAGCCAACCTTGGAATGGACAGTGATTGCGTGGACATAAAAATGGGGTTGTCATTGGTGAAAAATAAAAAGTATTTAAAGGCTATCTTACCAGTAAAACTAAAGACGATCGTAAAAATTACCTACACCTGAAATGGCCATAGCTAACACTTAATTTCATAGGTTCCCTATGCGTGTAATTGGATAATACCTAATTAGACTTTACATTATTAAGCGACGATAATCGACTTTTAATGAGTTTATACTGAAGATCACGTCTACACGAGTAGTGTTAATGATTTGGAAAAACTATATGTTAAATTAGAGCATTTTCTTAATAACTTAATATATAAATATTTTAGATTATTTTTATATTACATAGTGAATTAATTTGTAAAGTTATGTCTAACGCGGATAAAAACTGAGAATCACGAAAAGTCTATCAAGAGTATTTTTCTGAAAACTTCACCATTTTAAAGATAATATAATTATTGATCTTTTAGTATACTTAAGTGATTTATTAAAATACACTTTTTATGTATAATAAATTTAAAATGCGTCTAATTTGGGACAGCGCTCCTTGATGGGCGAGTCCTATTACTGGCTGGACGTAGGACGACGAGTTTTAAAAATAACATAACATTACATCACGCCTTGTTTCTCCTACGGGTTAGGCAGAGGTGTACCAATAGTACATACCCACATTTCGACAGTTATGTTTAAGTCCCCTGCGACAGGGGGCGAGCTTTCAGACTGCGGGCTAAACCAAGAAATTCTAGATAGAAAAATCCAATTACGCTTTGACCGATCCGGGAATCGAACTCAGGACCTCATGCTCTGCAGTAGCACTTGCGACCACTAGACCAACGAGGTAGTCCGTATAAATTACCAATGCGTAAAATTACTATAACTAATTACTTTTATTATAGTTTTCCCTACGTGTGTCCAACCGGAAAAATACCTAATTAGACTATGCTCATTATTTAAAAGATAAAGGAAGGAATATAGTGTTTGTGCTAATTGTCTAACATACAAAGACTAATTATGTAGCTCTAAGATAACATAACATCAAAACAAACATAACATGACGCTGTATTCCCCGAAGGGTTAGGCAGAGCTGTACCTATAGTACACCCACATTTCGCCAGTTATGTTCAAGTCCCATGTAATAGGGGGCGAGCCTATTGCCATCAACCGGTCACATTAAGATTTTTTCTTTATTGTTCACCGACGCGTTTCACTAGTTACATAGCAAGCAAATGACGAACTGGACAGGTCCACTCAAATCGGTTTGGTTCTTTCCTCAAAAGACCATTTCAGACACTAATCTGCATGGTCCTCACATGATCTGATTAATATAATGTCTGGACTTTTAAAAGAGACTGTGACCTCTGGGTTAGTTTCGGTCATTCTTCTCAGATAGGAAACACCAAACTCATCTAGTATTAAAACATACCTGTAAGTTCTTTTTAACCTCTAAAAGTGTTTGTAGGTATATGTTATGGACCAAGTAATAAATAGGGGCATTTTTCATAATGCCCGCGCATTACGGATAATGACCAAGCTACTTAGGGCGAAATAATTACAATTAAAACTTTTTTTTTCTTAAACGTTGCCCCACACTTGGAATTTCTCCTGTATCGTGGGTGCGTTTACAAACATTTAAACTGACATACACAAACAGCCAGACCCGGAACAACTACATGTAGGTCATACAAATATTTGTTCCGTGCGGGAATCGAACCCGTGACACGCAGCGCAGCAGTCAATCGCTTAACCACTGCGCCAACCGTGCCGACATTGCCTCGTCATTATAAATATTGCGGTGTGGTCTTTGGGAAATCTGATAATACACAGGTACTTTGACGGGGTGCGGGGAGGAGAAAAAACGCGTGTGGCCTGCATGAATAATAATTGTATTAACAATAATAACAGTAGTGATAATAACCTACTTACAGAAATAAAATATTTTATGAGATCCAGGAATTAGGGCTCAAGAGTGTAGAGCATAATTAGCCTATAATGTTCCCATGGCTGGGTGGGACAAAGCCTCCTCTCTTCGAGAATTCCCAGTGCGGATTAATAGATGCTACATGTCTTCGAATCTTTGGTTCTAGGGCATGTCTGTTTCCTCACGATGTTTTCTTTCGCTGTTTGAGAGCAGACACAAAACAAAACAAGATGGCGGTGTTACAAAACAAGATGGCGGTGTTACAAAACAATATAGCGGTGTTACAAAACAAGATGGCGGTGTTACAAAACAAGATGGCGGTGTTAGTTCCTATTTTAACCACGCGCATAAAGGTCCGTTTAAGTACAACGACAAGGTGGCACAAGACCCATCACATAGCCGTCAACTACGGATTTTGTACATCAAACTAAGTTACATTTGCACAAAAATAATTCCTGGGAAATTTGTTTAAATTTTCGTGAGAAAATTCTCAGTTTGCGGTAGCGCTCGATGGAACGGTACAGAGGTCGTGGGAGTATAATCTCTGCCTGTGTGTGGGTGTGTGACTGTGTGCCAACCGTACTCTAAAATAATAATATAGTATTGTACTCTTTTTCTTGTAGGTGTACTTTATAATCTATAACACTAATAGAGTACGCTAAAATACTATTTTTACATAAACTGACTTTTTTGCCATAATGTTCACAGATAACACAAAAACGACTTTTTGTTTATTGAACTTAATATACCTACTGGTACCCATAAAAACTCGGGCGTTTCTGACTGAACGCAGCCACAATCAGTCACGTCAAAATATAATGTCAATGTGACAAGCTGTCTGTTGGAAATAGATGTCAGATGTCGTAAAACCCGTTTATAAAATTTTTTTTTTGTATATTCTAAGTTCCCGCCACTTCAGCATTAACCGAGAGTTTTTTCGGTTATGAATGTGAAGTGGCGAGAAGAGAGGAACAGGGTTTCATTAAAATTGATTAAAAATTAGTTTGAAGTGTTATGTACCGCAAAAAGTATCTGTAGGTACTCTTTATTTATCTTCTCTAATATCAGATATACGCTATTTCTTCTAGAAAAAGTTGGCAACCCTAAGACAGGGTTTTTGTAACACATTGTTTATAGTTATTATAATAACATTTGAAAATTGTTTTCGTAAAAAAACGTCAAAAAAAAGTTGGAACTTTGACCCTCAATATATCTACAATGTGGATCTGGACTTACGACATTAAATTAAAACGAGCATAGTACTAGTCCATAGAAACATTTTAAAAGACGAAGATTAGTAGTTAATGGATAATTGAAAAATTGCAATTTTCAAACAAAATAAATAGCAGAATCAACTGCATAAAAAGTAAACACGCTTTATCTACGAAAAGTCACTAACCCGTTGCGCGGCCCGATGCGGGTCGCGGCGCCCGGCGGGGGGCGGCGCCTGCGCTGCGGTGCGGGGCGTAGGTGGACGTGGGCAGGTAGTTTAGTCGGAGAACAACAAATTAGCGGCATAAACTCACTAAGTTGCGCGTTGTTAATTAAAAGATCACTGATTGAATAATTAATCACATAATATCACATCACAATCAGAATTTACATCAATAGTCAAATTTATAAATTTTCAAGGTTTCCACCGTTGTTTCATTATGCACAAGCGACATCGATACCTAATTAACTAATATTAATCTGTCGCGCGCGCAATTAGCAGACACAATAGAATTTTATTGTTATCTGTCTCCAATATGAGACACCAGTATTATAAAGGTTAAACTAACACTGAACAATAAGTCACACTAAATCGTCTTAATCATAAATAACAACTAAATTTTTTCACAAAATCACAACAATACGCGCGCGGCTCGTCTCGTGATAAAAAAAGTAGCCGTGTGCGCGCTCCTCAAAGGGCGCCGCCTGACTGGACCGAGTCCCGAGACTTTTTGCCGAAAAAATTCCGCTCACTCACACACTCGCAATTGTCTATGCACCACTAATGCATAATTTGCGTAAGTAATATTTCTTTTTCTTTCTAATTGTAGTATTATTTTGTGGGACTGGGCGGGGCGCGTCAGAGTGGAATCGTATGACACCTTTCTCTGTCTCTCAAGCATATTGAGACGTAGAGGATAGAATCGTACGTTTTGCACAGGTTCTTGACCTTACAATGTTTACCTATTATTACGGACTCAGATCTACATCATGTAGAAAAATAAGAAAATGAAAAATAATTTCCTGTGGCCAAAGTATTCATTGGATTTGATTGATTTTTTGTATACGGGTAAAGAACATGACACTCTTTATGTGGTTTTATGGAATGTCAATCGTCCTGCTCCACATTGTATAACCAGGAGGTACCTAGGTATGATCCTGTACAAAAACAATATCTCAATGACGGGATGAACAAGTGACACGGCTTCGTATAACGTCTTTTTACACCAGAATATATCTTCCTGTGCGAGTCCCAATAAATACTTTTTCTTTTCTTTCTGAAACTGCGCTATCAAACTACTGAAACTACATATAGAAAAAAAAAAAATTAAGCCCAGCCTAGGTATTATTGTCCCTCTGCAGGGCAAAAGCCTCTTCTCATACAGAGAAGGCACGAACATTGATCACCACGCTTACTCAAGACGGGTTGACGGTCTTATAATATTAACTATAAGTCCTGCTATCTAATTACGCAACACATTTTCGTAAACGATTACGACTAATCTGTTTCATTTTGACAGTTCAACAACATTCATTGCGTTATTTACGTTGTTGAGCAGATTTTTTTTTCGAACTTATGAAGCAATGGTTTTGTAATTTGTTTCAAAACGATTCGGATTCTGATTGATCGTGTATTACGTAATTAGGGTGCAGGTTTCCTCGCGATGTATTCCTTTACCGATGTCGGTAATGTCCACGATAAACTAAGAAAGTACTTATGAATTGAAAACGACATACTGTTAGCATGTAGGTTGTTAACTCTACATACATAATAAGGTATCAGTACTGTTTATTGAAAATACAGGTGTTTGTTTTTGATTATTTTTGTATTGTTTTCTGTAAAAAACATCGTTATTAATTTATTTATTAGTTCTTTTATTATACAAAAAAAAAACGTTTTCATAACAGAATGTCGTAGCCTTTACAAATGAGTTGCATTTATGTAATCAGTTATTTATTAAAATCTTGTCTGGATTAAATCCGTACAGTGTCGGGCGTTTATGGCCTCAATATTGACCGCCTGCGACAGCCTTACTAAGCAAATCGTAGTAATAACTAAAAAGTCCCATCGTTTTGTGTGTGGCGACATCTATACCGTCACATACGAACTACGCAAGATATCTGACGTCACGCAAATCCTACATCGCGCAAGCAAAGTTTGTTAATATCTATTATTAATATTCAATGTAAAAGTACATTAATTAACATAAAGCATTGCCGCGGTTGCTTTGTAGGTGGGTGATCATTCATTACAAATCGAGACTCCTCCATGCCTCGGAAAGCAGTCCCGGCCGTCATTTGTAGATCTTTGACAGTCGTTACGGGTGCTCAGAAGCCCGAAAGTCTGACAACCAGTTTTACCAAGGAGTATCGTGGTACCCAGTAACTGGGTTGTGGAGGTCAGATAGGCAGTCGATCCTGACTGGAAGCCGAGCCCAACATAGTTGGAAAAGGCTAACAGATTATAGTCTATGTAGCGTATGACGCCATTAATTGTATTGCTTACGTCTTCGAATATCTCTTACGTGTGTATTGATTATTTTAAGTATTTCCTTTGCGGTTTTCTTGCAGAGATACGTGTTGTATTTGTGTTGTGTTTGTCATTATTTTTATCTAAATAGATCCATGTTGCAACAATTGCACGACTCGTAATGCGAAGCGTTAGAGAGTGCTTTGCGATCGAATAATTAGTTTTGCCTTCTTTCTGCAATTGTTACATAATGTATACAGGGTGGCACATTTAGATCAGTCAGTATGGGAAAGTCTGAAACTATAAGACATAGGTATAGGTAATAATCGAACCTGGACGTTTTGAAAAATAAAACTAACACTATTTCTATTTAGATATCGATTGTGTAGGTCTTAAGCAGTAAATGTTACTATGAAACACGATGAATAAAATGAATTATTTTCATATCCTTTAATTTATTTTAGTAAGTTTTCCAAATGACCACCATTTTTTTCAATACACCATTCAACTCGTTTGGGTATTTGCGTACGGTGAATTTGCGTTAAAATGGACTCTATGGCTGCTTTTAGGTCTGCAATGGTGTCGTAGCTTGTTTTGTACACTTCATCCTTAACGTAACCCCACAAGAAATAGTCTAGTGGGGTTAAAATATGTTTAGTTGAATGTTGTATTGAAAAAAATAGTGTGGTTGTTTTTTGACGTGATCGCATTAGTGTTTATGGCATTAGCGTATATTTAGGGGCAGTGATAAAAAAAAAACATATTATTTGTACAATTAAGTAGTTAATTTGCATTTTGCTCGCTCAGTATTTACTGAATTTTATTTTATTTTATTATTGTAGGTATAGAACAGTGATTAAGATAGTGTTTATGTGTTTTGAGTTTAGTGAAAGAAAAGTACGTTGTAATTAGGTATTTGGGGTAAGTAGATAGTATATTAAGTTGAAATTAGTTATTGAGAGTAGATTTCAAAGGTAATTTGTAGGATCAGTAGTGTTAGAATGGCGGCATGTGATTATTTGCTTTGTGAGCAAACATGCTTTTCAAGGTTATTGAAAAATAAAATAAGTTAGGCAGTGTTCGCCCTGATATGACTGTAAATTGAATTACAAACGACGCAATGGTTTTTTCAAACATTTTAATGTTTGTTTTTCCCTGAAAATGGTTGACTGGCAGTTGTAAATTAAATAAAATGTATTGTTTCCCGTGTTTACTTTTCTCAGATTCTAGTAGTTTATGGAATAAAGTTTCTACATTTTAATCTGACGAATTCATCAAAAAACATGACATGTGCAGACTGACATGTGTGTGTGAAAAGCATATTCGCAGCTGTTTTATGAGTTCGGGACTAGTAGGAATAGAATTATTTTCACAAATTTGCATGAAGCTCTTATTAGAATAGTAGATCGAAATACATAGGAATTTAATTGACACCGTTATTTTGTTAGGTAAACAAGAAGTAACTTTTCGCGGCCACGATGAAAGTTGAAGTGACGTCATTACAATTATTAAACAAGCATTTCTTTTTAAAGCTCCGGCTTACCCCTCTCGTTTTACCACGCCTCGTCACTGCCTTCCAATCAAAAATCCCCGACGACAAACAAATGCTATAAAGAAGAAAAGAAAATAATTTAAGCAAAGACACTTGGCTCGCTTCGCTCGCTCGGTTAATAATTCCGATACGAAACTAGTTTCTATTCAAGATATTGTGTCTATGGTAGGGAACCATAGATACAATACACGCTTAGTAACTTAACACTATCAATGAACAATAACCACAATAAAATTTGATTGTAATATTTTGTGGTTTTACACTACAGGGCCAAATTAAATTGGCTAGATAAAAGCCGCAGACGTGATGAGTATCAATAACTGCGTGCGAGCGTGTTTGTACACTTGGTTACCACAAGTAAAGCGAGCGTCGCTTCGTGATCTAAAATACTATAGTAAAAAGTGCATACATTCATAATGATAAAAAAACTGCCCAATTGCTTAATTGCCAAGATCCTCGACCAACACCTAAGGAGGCTTCCGTTGGGCAGCTGGATTAAGGGCTTGTTTCGGTTTTTTTTTTCGTGGGGTAATCGTCATGGATACCCCACATCTTGGGAGAACGGAGGGTTATGTCGGAGTCTTACCGACTAAAATCCCACTGTATCTGCTACTGCTGTGTCGGGTGCACGGGGGATACTTGTACAGACGCCAGCCCATCAATCTACCACTAGGAAGTGGTGAAGCAAAAGCACTAGGAAGTGGTGAAGGGTGGGCGTTTTGGGGGACTGTCTTATGTAATTTTGACGTTCGAAAAGTGCTGATTCTCAGCCTAGTTTGAATAAATGACTTTTGAATTTTGTTTTTTTTTTAATTTTTTGAATTTTACCCGAAACTGTCAAATTTTCCCAATCAACTTTGAACCTTATGCTTTGGTGATAAAGTTGAAAATCTATTAAAGAAATTTGACAGATTGTAGTAGGTTGACGTGCTGGCGTCTGTACATTCGCCGCACCCCCGAAGGCGGTACTCCTGGACACGGCTCGCATTGTCAGGAGGTTCCTCTATCTGGAGCCCTGACCACCGGTAGCTTGAACCCTGTTCCCAATACCGGTGGGCTAAAATTTATTTTTAATTTTAAATGTTTCTATATTTAAATGAAATAAAGGATATAATTATTCCTTCTTTGTATGAAAAAGCCATTTATTAACGGCTGATGCCTAAGTTTACTTAATATTTAGCGTTTGCTTTATTTTCTGCAGTTACTGCAGTGTTTGAAAGTTTGTTAAAGTCAGGTTCAATAACAAAGTTACGACCGGGCTTGCAGATGGAGATCGGTTCGGTTCGAAAGAAGTATTTAGATGTTGGTTCCAAGTCTGGATGTTTTTTCTGACTTATTTAGCGTGCCTGCGTTATTCTTACATCTTTTCTGTATATTGGTTGGTGCATGTAACGATATTACTTGCGCACAATTCGACTTGCACAAGTATACATTAACGGGTGTGAGATGAATATTAGCACAAGTTTTCGGGCCATTCGGTGTCACTCAGACTTGTGCATGTCTAAACTTGCGCAAGTATATCGTGTATGGCTACCATTAAAACTTGAAATGAGCTCTGTTTCGGTAATATAAAAGCGAAGTCTCTATATTTGAACATGAGAGAACTCTGCGTACACCATTATTGTATCCAGTGTTGACAAAGTTCGCCATTGTCAGATGCGTCAAGAATAAGGATGTGGGGGAATAATACATGATGATTAGGGATATCTTGAAAGGACAGAGAGAGAATGAAATATGGATGTATTATAGGTACACCTCTGCCTAACCCTTCAAGCAATAAAGGCGTCATGTTATGTTATCTTGATAGCCTTTGCCCTCAAACTTTACCACATAGTCTGTTGGCGTCTGTTTTTGTTCTTATAACTAACCACACCTCATCTTTTGTCCACAGAGAGTCCAGTTCGGAACTGGAAGCAGTTCGAGTGGCTATCAATGGCATGACATGCCAGTCGTGTGTGCGCAGCATTGAGGGTTCAGTCAGGGAGCTGCCTGGCATTGAGTATGTTAAGGTGAGTAACTTGGTTATATAACGAAATAGTTCAGAACTGCTGGCAGTCCGAGTGGCTATTAATGGCAGGACAAGCCAGTCGTGTGTAAGGAAGTGGGAAACAAAAAACTACATAAATATCTACCTTAAAAATATTGAAGGTTCAGTATTCGATAATCGTTCCAATATGAATGTAAAAATATGACTATTATTTAGTAACCGCCTCTTTGGTCAAGTCGTTAGACCCAGAGGATTCTCACTGGGGCAAAATTTTCTGCTCGGTTTGGTTGGTGGTAGGGCTTGTTCTAAGTCCGCCTGGCTAGCTACCACCATCTTATCTAAGTCTGTCGCCTTAACAACAATGTTTACAGCATTGTTGTGTTTCGGCAGTTAGATGTAAGATAGCCAGTTCCTCTGCGGTTGAGGATTCCGGGTGAAGTCGCTTCCACCTTCGGCCTGATCATCACTTACCATCAGATGAGATGCAAGCCAAGAGCTTAAAAAATACAGTTAATTATTCACATTCTAGCTGGCCTAAGCCCCGATTGAAGAACGGATCTTTCATCCTTGCCTAATCAAAGGTTTAATTAGCATTCAATGAAACCCAGTGTAAATCATTCTAAGTATTTTTTTTTTTTTTTTTTTTTATTTACTTATATTTCTGTTTCTTCTAAAACAAAAACCATGACGCGTAGGGTCGATCTAGAGGGGCAGGAAATACATTATGTTCATCGACATATAGTATTGCCTGTCCTAATGTACATCTACTAACGCGTGAGGGAGAGGCAGATTTCGCGCCCTCACACCGCTAGCCGCCGCAGGAGACCTGGGCGTCGGGAATCGCAGGCTGATTCCCGGCTACTGTAGGCATGGGCCAGCAGACCGTAAGCAATGGGTAGCTCGCCGTCTGATAAGGACCAGACCCGGGTCGAGCGACGGCGCGTTGTGTTCCACGCGCGCCTTAAAGAGATGACATCTCTTCTAGGAAAGTCCGAAAGGGATACCGTGGCTCCCTGGCATTGCACAGGCAACTGAAGGAACACGGGAGGGTTTTAGTCAGTAAGAGTCTGACACGCCCTCCCGATCCGCCCAAAGTGGGAGAAGTAATTTGACAATATCCCACCCAAAAAAAAAAGGCCACCAGCTCTGTACTATTTGGGCTTAAAGTTTTATATCCGATTCCTATAATTTACGGACCGTTATTGGTGAAAATTAAGACTCTTGTATCTTTATCAATAGATATCGAAGCAAAGACCTCATAGCTTTGTATAGTAGACTCTACGGAGCGGAGTGGAGTGGGGCGCGTCGTCGTGGATTGCACTATCTATACTTTAGGATCAATGCTTTTAACATAAAGAGATTTTGCCTTGAGTCTGATAATGTGTGGTTCAGCAACAAAAAGATCAGAAAGATACAAGTACAACTCATACAACTCCGTACTATTGTCAGACTATCGGCAAATAAAGTTATCGTTATCAAACACTCAATTGTATTAATACAAAGTGATCATTGTATATAACGGTAATCTATGTGTTATAGTTAAAAACTAGGTCTCAGAAAACAGTATTGTTTGTGGATAATTCTTGAAAAGATTTTTTTATTTGTATCTTGGCCTTCTTTTGCATTGTCACGATTTATATGAGAGTAGCTCGTAGCATAATTAGCCGATAGTATGGGCCACTGCTGGGACCTCCTCTATGTGAGAGGGAGTGGGCCATAATCTACCACGCGGGCCCAGTGCGGGTTGGTAGATGTCACATGTATTCGTTTTTTTGTTTTGTTCTAAGACATGCCGGTTTCCTCAAGATGTTTTCCTTCCCCTAGTTCGTATGTTCGAACCCAGATGGTCGCTTTACTTTGTGTAAATTATTTCATCATCACTGCTCTCAAAAGTGGTGAAGGAAAACATTGTCATAACAAGTCCTTACTCACTTCTCTAAATAATCAAAGAAGACACAAATACCTTAAAGTCAATAATAATAATTGAACTACAAAACTCAACCTTACTGCTTTAATTTAAAAGCACTGTCAATGTGAAATTGTTACCATGAACGTATGGTTTAAGGTACAGGCGACCGAACGTCGCGTCGGTGGGGATACTTGAGTTTCAATAGATTATGAGGCCAGCTTTAAAATTCTATTTTTGTCATCCTTATAATTTGCAGGTGGAACTATCAGAAAACGCAGGCTACTTCAGATATGAGCCGCGCACCATCACAGAGGAGGCTATCCGGTCTCATATAGAAGACATGGGCTTCGAGGTGCCCAGCGACACCACGGAGCACGAAACTAGGTTAGTTTACTTGGTCTACTCGGTCTTCTGACAACCCAGACAGTTGGTCCCAGACCAACTTGATAAAAGGTTTTTTTTAACCATTTTCATTGCTACATTTATTTAGAAGACGATAATTTAAAGCGTTGTTCTACTCAGTCTGCTAGGTCTACTCGGTCTACTCATAGTAGACCAGCATGAAAACTGTTGAATAACATTGTCTTTTCACGAAACTAACTAACAAAAAACAGTTGTGCTTTTAAAATAGTTGGTTTTTGACATATATTTATTTGTGCGTAGTATTCGCAACCGGCGTGTTTGTATTACCAGCGTGGTAATTGCGTAACACACTTACAGTAGCAATGGCTTTGATTTTGACAGACAACAACATTTATTGCGTTATTTACGTTGTTGAGCAGACGAATTTTTCGACATATTATGAAACAATGAATTAGCAATATCCTTCAAAATCATACTGATTGTGATTGAAAGTGTGTTACGCAATTAGAGTGCTGATGTATGAACGTAAACGAAGCAAAAGGAGTATGTAAGGATCGAAGCAGGTAGCGTTCTGTAGGCCTGTTTGGCCTACCCTAATGGGAAATACATTTATTTGTAAATAACAGTTTAGTTAAAAAGCATTTTGTCTGAGGCTGTGATCTGAGGACACAATGAGCTATTATTATATTCTATTCGGCTAACTTGGTAGACGATGGGTAGTCTTGATACTTGATTTCTACTGCCTCCTTTTGTCTTTGATCTAATCTAATCTTAATCAGCAGAATACTTCTAACCAATGTTTCTCCCATTCCAGAAACCTACTACCCAAAGAAATCCCAACAGACACGTTAATAGACATGTCGTCTGGAACAGGCGAGGTGGACGAGCAGGAAGTGGTGCTGTCAGTCGTCGGCATGACCTGTCAGTCCTGCGTCAATACTATTGAAGGTACATTTATGTTACACATGTCTGAACAGGCGAGGTGGACGAACAAAGGTGTTGCTGTCAGTCGTCGCAATGACCTATCAGTCCTGTACCAATACTATTGAAGGTACGTTCATGTTACACATTTCCGAACAGGCAAGGTTACGAGCAAAAAGTGTAGTTGTCAATCGTCGGCATGACCTGTCAGTTCTGCGTCAATACTATTGAAGGTACGTTGATGTAACATATGTCCGAACAGGCGAGGTGGACGAACAAGAGGTGTTGCTGTCAGTCGTTGGCATAATCTGTTAGTTTTCCTTTTTTTGTTCGGAATTTTCTGTTTTTATCACAAATCAACACAATTTTTTTCTTTCTTTCCTTCCAGGAGCCCTCCGCGAGATATCAGGCGTAACATCCGCCACCGTATCGCTCGCGGAGCGCTCGGCGCGCGTGCGCCACGTGCGCGGCGCGACGTCGGCGCGGCAGCTGGCGGACGCCGTGTACGGGCTCGGCTTCTCCGTCACGGTGCCCGACCCTGACGTGTACTCTGGTAAGTCTAGTTAGTGACTGTAGTCTAGTGGCGCTAAAGTTAGTCTAGTGTCGTGTACAGAGTGCTCGGCACGCTTATGACACATGGTACGTGTCCGAAAAATATTTTGGAAACAGAACAACAAATGGACATGAAGTTGCAAAAAAATAAAGCAAAAAATTTCTTAAACCATTTTTTTTAAAGTATGATGAAGAAAGAAGTCCTGTTTAGAGATAAACAGCAGTAGGACATATCAGAAAAAAAAATGTGCACAGAATGACAGTAGTCTAAAAAATAACACTTTCGGCACATTAATACAGATAGTTCACTCCGCAATTTGGGTATGAAGCTACAAGTACATGGTGGGCCCGTCTTGTCGGGCCAATTCAGTGTGCGTTACTTAGTCAGAAGATATAAGAGTTATGCTACAGGCAACTGATAGGTGTTTTTTTTTTAACATTTATTTCGGGTAACTGGGCCCGTAGAAGTCAATTTACAAAACATATCACACTAATAATATAATATAATTAATGCTAAAATAGGGATGATGACTAAAAAAATGTTTTTTGTCCGTAATGTAGATTATGAAATAACGTACACGTATTTTTTCTTTTTTTACGGTATCAAAACATTACGGCGATACATTTGAGTTAGAATGTGCCATGACGTCACTTGTATGTAGATTTTATACATACTTGTGACGTATCAACCCCCACTCCCCAATTTTACTATTATGATAAAACAAAAAATACGTGTCTAATATTTTTATATTATCTGACTGACGGACTAAATAGAATTTCTTTTTTTTTTGACCCAGGCATCATCCCTATTATAATAAATGCCAAAAATTCAAAATAAAATAAGATACCATTACAATTAAAATAATACATACAAAGACACACACAAGGATTAATAACGCATGACAAACGGCCTAGCCGGAACATGCCTGCTGCAGCAATGCAGCATGTAGGGGCAGTCCAGCCTGTCAGCAACCATCGCCAGGACTGTGACGGAGCTGGCCCGTACGCAGCGCACCAGAGAGATGCTCCGCCTGCGCATAGTATAACTGTAAAAGTCGCTGGATAATTGTTAGTGTAATAACCCTCTAAGGTAGGGGTTCCCAAACTTTCAGTTCGCGGTGCACTTACAGGTTTAGTAATTTGTCTCGGCGCCCTAGCTACTCAAAATAGGGTACAGAAGCCAGCACATAAACAAAACAAATACTACATTCTGCCAAATTTCTTTAATCGATTATCAACTTAATTACCTAAGCATAAGGTTCAAAATTGATTAGGGAAATTTGACGGTTTCGGGTAGGTTGACCTGCTGGAGTTTGTACAATGATAAAAAAAAAAGTAATATTGAGCTGAGTTTTTATATTTATATTGACACAAGAATAATTTTTATTATTTAAGAAAAATAGGGAATAAAATACAATGGCAACTTAGTCAATGTGACGTGAGCTTGGTGTTTTCCTCACATTTTTTCAAAGCGTGAGACAAGGCTTGACTCCGCTACTCAATTTTTTTGCGCCACATAGATCTATGAGCGATATTCGCTTATTATTTACAGCTACAGCTTAAAATCCGGCTTCACATAAATAAGATGTTGCAAAGGGTATTAGAACTCTAAGATCCGTATTACAGAATCTTACTCAAACTCAAAGCATTTATTTCAATTAAACCATTTACTTTTGAACTGTCAAGGAGTCGGTCAGTCAGAAATGTGAAGCTAGTTGCCCATTCCAAAACGTAGTAGGTACCTGTGGAGAAGAACGGGCAAGAAACTCCACGGACACTCTTTTAAATAAAAAAATTGATACAAAATTCATGTTGAAATTATGCATGTGAGAACAATGTAGAAAAAAAAGCGTCCTTAATAAAATGAAAAAAACAAAGAACCATTCAAAAATTTAAAATAAGCCATGGCAACTAAGAGATGACCAGTCCCAACTGACAGCACCCGTCAAAACTCAAGCATTACTTAAAACTGTAATGCTTGAGTCTTGAGTGAGGTTCTGGGGCCTTAGACCTTTTGAATTTAAAGTTGGATATTAGTTTTGGACTGATATCCAAAACTCCACCAAATCGAAACACGTGATTCTTCGGAACAGAGAGTTATGAGATTTTGACTGTTTCTTTACTCTCTTCGGCGCACACTGGGAATCCCTGCTCTTAAGGATATTTTCCTCAACCTGTATTGTATACACTGCAATGGTCTTCCCCATAGCCTTCCATTCTTAAGAGCGTACCGACCATTTGCCTTTGTCTCTGTCTTTTTCTGTACGTGTAAAGAGTAAAGAAAATAACCACACTTTTGTACTTTTTCAATGTTTTTCATTGCTTTTTAATCATATTGCTCTTAAATAAAAAACTATCGCGCATAAAAACTCCAGTCATCTATGAACTTTATTTTTAGTAAATTAATCATAATATAAAATTACTTATTTATATAAAAAAGTAGTAAAATAGAGGAAAAACTACTCGATAAGAGGTAACTTTGCCTATTTATTCTATCGAGACAACTTTATCAAATCGTGTTTCCATCGCGCATAATGTCTAATATATATCCCCAATAATACCAATATATTTACCTACATTTTAATTTAATTGTTTACTACTTCAAACAAGCTTGTTTGTTTGTAAAAAAAAGCTCGGTGCCCTCTTAAGTTTTATAAAGTTATGGGATATATATTAAATTTTAATATTTGTTTTGTTACAGAATCGACACCACAAAGTAGAAGCGAGGAAGGTTCAGGGGACGGTATCAGACCACCTACTCCTGTCAAGAGTCGAACACAGGCTAATGTAAGTAATCAAGTTTTTTTTATGAATCTACATTCTGCATTTGATCACAGAGTATAATGTGTCCTCTTAATACATCTGTGGTATTTTTGGAACCTCATTTTTCCAGCTAGATTTTACTCAATTTAGATAGATAGATAGAAAACGCTTTATTGTACACCATAATAATACAGACATAAATTTATAAATTTTACATAGGTTGGTCTTATCGCTTAAAGCGATCTTTTACAGACAACCTTTGGATGGTTTAAAGGTAACAGGAGAGACAATACTGCAGGTAGTCAGTGGTGTACCATTTACATATACAATAAATACATACATACATAAAGCATAAACTTATTCATATAAATATATATATATATACATTGATATCATCATCATCATCATCATCATTTCAGCCATGGGACGTCCACTGCTGAACATAGGCCTCCCCCAATGATTTCCAAATCGGCCGGTGGAAGCGACCTGCATCCAGCGGCTTCCTTACATTGATATACTTATATAAAATTATAAACATGAAACAAGAGCAAGGAACTATATGTAATTTAGCCCATTTTTAATGGCATTTGAAGCAGTAAGACATATATTCCTGAATCCAGATTATCTGCAATACCTTTATCAATAACATTCAACTTCTCTAATTGAACCCTTGGTGAGCATTCCACCTTTTCTAAGGTTCCTTGCGTCCCAATGAACCCTTATTTATAGGATCACTCGTGTGTCTGTCCGTCCGCCCGTCCGTGCGTCACAGCCAATTTGTTCCGAATCTACTGGACCTTAAGTTGAAATTGTTGACCTTTTCTGTGATCCAAACACGGACGTGTACCGTAAATAAATGAATTTTACATATGGGTCACCTTGGGAAGCAAAAAAAAAAAAAGTTTTGCAAACTATACCTATGATAAGTATATATCTAATGAAAGGCCTTACTGTGAGGGTATCAAAGACACTTTTTTTTTTAATTTTAACATAAATAGTTTTTAAAAGTATTTAAGAAAGAAAATTATTTTTTGATTTTTTTTCTTAAATAATTTTAAAACTATTTATGTTTTTAAAATTATTGAAGAAAGAAAATTATCATTCTGTCAAAAATCTACAAATGTCAAAGTCAAAGTCAAAGTCAAATAATTTATTTCAATTAGGCACAAAAAAGGCACTTTTGAACGTCAAACTTTACAAAAAATAATAAATAAAACTGATTCTAGTCGCCCATTCCAAAAGGTAGTTTTCGTATGGAGAAGAATGGGCAAGAAACTCCACCGTTACTCTTTTTAAAAAATCAGCTGATGCTAGCCGAGACCAACACCTTAACGTGCTTTTGAAGGCACGGAGGGTTCTTGGTATATAAAGATTTAGCCTCAAGCCCCTCTTTCTTAGACTATAATCTATTTATTTATATTACCTCGACTGCTTCGTTGGTCTAGTGGTCGCAAGCGCTACTGCTGAACATGAGATCCTGGGTTCGATTCCTAGGTCGGGCAGTGTCATTAGGTTTTTCTTTCTGGAATTTCTCAGTAGCAGCCCGGTGTCTGAATCTGTGTCCGGTTGATGGCAATAGGCTCGCCCCCTATTACATGTGACTTAAACATAACTGGCGAAATGTGGGTGTACTATAGGTACACCTCTACCCAACCCTTCGGGGAAATAAGGCGTGATGTTGTGTTATGTTACGTTGTTATATTATAATCTTCTCTCTGACTGTTAATTGAGGTATGTTATACTATTTATTTATTTATTTTCTCAGGGCACTGTGTCACCCATCCCAGACAGCGAATTCGCCCGCTGTACGTTAGAAGTGCGCGGCATGACCTGTGCGTCCTGTGTCGCCGCTATTGAGAAACACTGCACTAAACTATACGGTAAGTTTTATGACTTAACATAATCTTGGTCAATCAAATAAGACTGGCGGATGGGACAGCAGAGGATTTTAAATTTGTCAATTGAATTTAATACTTATCCAATTGAAATAATGTTGTATATTTAAATGCACGGTGATCGACTTTGGAGCATACTAGCGCATGCTGCATACGGGATGCTCCGGTGAGCTGGATTTTTCATGTCAGTGTACACTGACGGACAGAGGAATCGTCCTCGATGCTCGCTCCTGTCGTTCGCCAGTGTGCATAGGCCCTTAGGCTGCGAATCAGCACTTTTTTACGTCAAAATTATATAAAACAGTCCTTTTTGGCCCCGCACAGGTCGTTATTATTTTGTTCGTTTTTTTATGCTCCTTTTAATTTTATTTTTATATAATTTTGTTTTCTTTTTTTTAATTATTATTATTACTGTTTGTATTTCCTGCGTGTCCCAAATAAAATATTTTCTTTTTTTCTTTTCTTAAAACGCCCGTCTTACCACTGAGGGACTCCTGACTAATGTTATAAACAACCACACGGCCCTCTTCAAGGTTAAGCAACGCATGCCGAGGTCGGTTCGTGGATGGGTGACTATTCATTACCGGAACCCCTCCGTGCCTCTGAAAGCACAATAAGCCGTTGGTTCTGGCCTAGCCTTTTCCCAACTATGTTGGGGTCGGCTTCCAGTCTAATCGGATGCAGCTGAATACCAGTATTTTACACGGCGCGACTTCCTATCTGACCTCCACAACCCAGTTACTGGGTTACACGATACCCTCCAGCGAATACAAGCAGGAAATTTACTGGAAAACAGATACTTAACGTTTTTTTTTTTATCTTTCTCAGGAGTTGACTCAATCCTCGTCGCCCTATTAGCAGCCAAAGCCGAGGTTCGGTACGCCCCTGACAAGATCTCAGCTGCAGATGTGGCGAATTGTATCACGGAGTTAGGGTTCCCTTCGAGCGTGATCAGCGACTGTGATGGTAGCGGACAGAGGGACCTGCATGTCGCGGTAACGAGTAGCTTGTCTTATAAATGAAATAGTTTATTCCGTAGAAGAAAAAAAAAACATTTGCTAGATGAGTTCGGCGTTTCCTATCTGACTACTCTGAGAAGAAAGGCCGAAACAAACTCAGAGGTCAGTCTCTTTTAAAGTCCAGACATAATCTTGGTCAGGCCATATGAGGACCATGTAGATTAGTCTGAAATGGTCTTGAGGAAAGAACCACACAGATTTGAGTGGACCTGTCCTGTCAGTGCACGCATTGGTCAGTAATCGTGGAGCTCAACTCAACGAACAATACTGTAGCGGTCACACCGCCACATACGAACTACGCATCAAAGACATGACGTCACACAAATCCTGCATCGCTCAATTAGAGTTTACCGCGCGAACGACATATAAGAGACTATCCGACATCAACAGTCGGGCAGTCGGCCCGCCAGACACAACACCCGTCTGGTCGGAGGATCCTCCCTTTTCTATGGTGGATGAGTGAACTTTACACCCTGTTCCTCATGCCACTAAAATACTAAAGAGAAGACATTTGGGTACTTATTCCCCGAAGCACACACATTTGGCCAATAATATTCCAATATAAATAATATTGCCTTCTGTTTCAGATAAAAGGCATGACGTGCGCGTCTTGCGTCAGTAAAATAGAGAAGAGTGTACTGAAGCTGACCGGAATCGTGTCCTGTACCGTCGCGTTGACCACCAGCAAGTGAGTATTGTTATATTTATCAAAATTACTTATTCAATGTCAGAAGCTAGGTGCACGGTTCCAATAGGGATGAGGACTGGGTCAAAAAAAAAACTGTTTAGTCCGTCAGTCAGATAAAGCAAAAAATACGTTATCATATTAATAAAACATGACTTAGATAAGACGCATTAAATTTGGGGAGTGGGGGTCGCTACGTCACAAGTAAGTATAAAATCTACATACTCGTGATGTCATGGCACATTTTAACTCAGTGTATCGCCGTAATATTTCGATAACGTGAAAAAATAAAAAATACTTGTACGTTATTTTTTTATAATTTACATGACGGACAAAAATCATTTTTTTAGTCAGTATCCTTATTGGTCATTTCTTATGGAGAAGAGCCGGCAAGGAACTCCACGGTAACTCTTGCGTATCTTCATCACCACATGTGAACTACGCATCAAAGACCTGATGCCAAATGAAATTGTGACGTCACACAAAATCCTGCATCGCGCAAACAGAGTGTACCGCGCGAACAGCATATACATATGCCATGTTTTGTCTCTGCACCACCCTAAGGTTGACTGGTAGAAAATGCCTCAGGCATTAAGTCCGCCTTTGTACAGTATTTTTTTACCTGTGCATAAAGTTTTAATAAATAAATAAAAAATAAATATATAACTTCCCCGATATCTACCGTCGGGCAGTTGCCCGTCAGACACAACACCCGTCTGGTCAGAGGATACTACCTTTTCCATGGAGCATGAGTGAACTTTACACCCTGTTCCTCATACCTCTAAACACTATTAAAAAAAATATATATATATATAAGTCAACATTAAAAGTCAGATAACCCAATCATGTTAAGGACAGAAACTAATAATGTTATAGTTTAATATTGACTTCTACAATATAGGTACTCTAGAATTTTAATTCAGCAGAAAAAAAAAAAATGCCGTTTGTTTTTTCAATCGTATTTCTTTGTTCACAGAGGCAAAATTAAATACAACGCAGAGCAGATTGGTCCGCGAACTATTTGTGAAGCGATCAATAATCTTGGCTTCGACTCCAGTGTAGTGACACCGCACAACAGAGGCACCACCAACTATTTAGAACACAAGTAAGTACACATTTTGTATATGTACCGAAAAATACAACATAACATCACACCTGTAATACCCGAAGGGTTAGGCAGAGATGCACTTATAGTACTCCCACATTTCGCCAGTTATGTTTTAGTCCCATGTAATAGGGGGCGAGCCTGTTGCCATCAACCGGGCACAAATCCAGGCTCCGGGCTGCTACTGAGAAAACCCAATAACAATTTTTCCGACTTGGGAATCAATCAATCAATAATCATTTATTTCGATCCTTAAAAAGATCATATTCAAAATATTTGACAATAAAAAATAAAAATTAAAACATAAAAAATAGAATAACATTCCACTCATAATAAATAGCATTAAAAATTATAAAATTAAAATTAAATAAATATTTAAAAACAATAATTATAAAAATGATTAATAATTCGCCTGCCTCTGAGTCATTTGTTTGTTTGTCATTACATTAATCATAAAATAATGGTTAATGTACTTACTTCAAAATTCATTTATTCAAACTAGGCCGAGAATTAGCACTTTTCGAACGTCAAAGTTACATAAGACAGTCCCCGTGCACGTCCACCCTTCACCACTTCCTAGTGCTTTCGCTGGGAAGAAGAAGTGGCGCAACAGACTCCCCAGCAGCACAGCTGTCTGTTCAGTTAGAAAAACTTGATTCTATAAAATAAGTACTTATGCAAAATAATTTACATAACGCAACACAAAACATTAAATTATAAATTAATAGCCATATGACAGCTAGCACACGCCAATATACCAACCAAAAACATCGAGATCTATACTCAAGCAGAAAAAAAAATGACCCCCGACGCTACCGCAAGCAGTGACATCTAAGGGAGCATGACGAACTTGCTGCCGGTTTTTCAGGTTTTTTTAAAAATTATACTGACAATCAAACCTGTTCGCAAATACGCTCAGGATGGTGTTAGAGGTGGTCCGAACCCAGGACCTCATGCTCAGCAGCAGCGCTTGCGACCTATCCCATGCGGGACGTGACTACACTCGTCGATTGTTTGAAGTAAATGAACATTGTGTTGGCCATTTCTGCCTAGTCTTGTCCCAACTATGTTGTGGTCGGCTTTCAGTCTGACCGAATGCAGCTGAATACCAGTATTTTACATAGAGCGATTGCCTATCTGACCTCCACAACCCAGTTACTGGGTAACACGCTACTTAAGAAAAAAGAAGTATGACTGGTTGACAGACTTGCGGGCTTTTGACTACCCGTAACGACTAGTATATTCAGACTATAATGTCACCATTCAAATTCAAAAGTCATTAATTCAAACTAGGCTGAGAATCAGCACTTTTCGAACGTCAAAATTACATAAGAAGGTCCCCCGGCTCGCGCGCCCTCCAGCACTTCCTGCGCTGCCGCTGGGGAGGACAAGTGGCGCAACAAACTGTCCAGCGGTACAGCTGTCTGTTCAGTTAGAAAAAAATGATTCTATATAATAGTATGCAAAATAATGTACATTACGCAAAACAAATAATAATTTATTATAAATTTATAGCCATATGACAGCTAGAACACGCCAATATACCAACCAAAAACATCGAGAACTATACTCAGGCAGAAATTAAAATAACTAAACGTAAACAATATCTAAATAAGACAGCTAGGACTGCGGCCTCCTCCCCGTGAGAGGCTGCGGCCCGTACTCCACCACGCGGGCACAGCGACCCTTTGCTAGATTTGCCTTTTAATGCGTTTAAAACTAAAGTAAAATCCAACCTTTGTTCAAAGGCATACTATTCTATCAACGACTACTTAAATGATAAGAATAGTTGGTCGCTGTGATTGGCTCAAGACAATGTTTATGTTCTTTCTCCAGAATTAACCTACCTAAGTAAATTGTTCATTTTATTTGACTTCATAAGTCAATTTATTTTAATTTTATAATTTTTTTGTTGACATAATCTACTCATTAGAATGATTTTCATGAGTTGTATTGCAATATGTGGTTAGCTAGCGACCTCGACAAATTGATTATATTTTTTTTTTCCCGAAAAACCGGCAGCAAGTTCGTCATGCTCCCTTAGATGTCACTGCTTGCGGTAGCGTCGGGGGTCGGGTTGCCTCCTTCCCTCACATATGCGAGGGCGAGGGGGGTAATGGCTGATCTTTGCGTTAAGCTCGTGAACGGGTGCTGCTTGTGGTGACTGGTCGTCTTGCTGATCATGGTTTTGTTATTGTTATTAGTAATTAACTGTTTATTTATTTTACCTCGATGGTCCTAGTTTATCAATTATAACTTCTAGTTACAGCTATATGTAAGCGGGCACGCCCTTTATGCCTGGAGGCATTTATTTTCTTTTTTAGATATTGTTTACGTTTAGTTTGTTTTATTTCTGCTTGAGTATAGATCTCGATGTTTTTGGTTGGTACATTGCAATGTGCTAGCTGTCATATGGCTATTAATTTATAATTTAATGTTTTGTGTTGCGTTATGTAATAGTTATTTGTGCAACAAGAGAGCAAAGTCGTTTTTTGCTGCGAGTGTTGATTTTGAATCCCGAGTAAGCGAAGGATTCTATAATTGAATCACGAGCGTAGCGAGTGATTCTAGGTTAGAATCCTGAGCGCTGCGAGGGATTCAAAGACACGAGATGCAAATAACTTTGCTCTCGTGTAACACATACAACTTTTCACCTCAGCAGCGAGAACATACAACATGTAAAAAAAAAACCCTGTCCGATCCGTGAGGGTGTTGTTAGGTATCGTACTGTTATATTCCACATATTATTATATATATATTTACCAGCATATTTAAGTGGAATTTTTCAGGAAAAAAGAAAAAATAATCCCTAAAAAAATTTTCAATGGTGAATTTGACCGAATTTTACATTTGGTGCGGGCGGCGGCCGTCGTTTAGCGGGTGTCTAAAAGTCATAAGTTATGAGTTTTGCAAATTTTTTATGGTTTTGGGGTAATTTTGGAACGAAAAATGTCAATTTTAAATACCAATAACTTTTCTACTATCAATAATAATAAAAAACATACTCTTTTGTAATGCTACTGCAGTACCATTATGCCTTTTTCGGATCGGACAAGGTTTTTTTTACATAATCTTCATCACCTCGTATTTTGCAGCCACCATCTTAAACCCAAGATGGTGGCTGCATTTTGACCACACTATCGACTTAAGCACCCTCAAAACTATGAAAACGATACCCATGACGAAAAATTTGATTATTTTCGCAGCCACTATCTTGGATTTACATTTTGACTTCACTGTCGGCTTTAGCAACCTTGGAAACCATAGAAAAGATACCCATGAAGAAAAATTTGAAAATTTTTGCAGCCGCCATCTTGGATTTACATTTTGACCTCACTACCGGCTTTAGCATCCTCGAAAACTATGAAAACGACACCCATGACGAAAAATGTGAAAATTTTCGCAGCCGCCATCTTGGATTTTTATTTTGACTTCACTATCGGCTTAAGCAACCTTGAAAACCATAGAAACGATACCCATGAAGAAAAATTTGAAATTTTTTGCAGCCGCCATCTTGGATTTACATTTTGACTTCACTATCGGCTTTAGCAACCTTGAAAACCATAGAAACGATACCCAATAAGAAAAATCTGAAAATTTTTGCAGCCGCCATCTTGGATTTACATTTTGACCAAATTCACACTTACTATCTCACTCCTTTCTTTCTGCCATTGCACTCTTACCGCAAGCCGCTTATGAACTTCGTTCCAAAAATTAAAAAAAAAAACTATTTAAATAAAACCTAGATGATTTGCAATTTTAAGGTTTTATGTGTATCCAACCGTTTTATTATTTGTTTCTTTTTAGTAGGTAGGTATGGAATTTTGTAATCGAACTTCGAATCGACTTGTTTCTATCTCTCGCTTTTTTCGTATCGAAGTGAAAGTGATAAAACTAATTGAAGTTCAAATCTTTAGAATTTTGTGAGTAAACCCAACACTGTTTTCAGCATTTAAAAAAAATAATTAAAAAGTTACTTTGTCTCACGCTCGCAGCAAAATCGAATTTTGCTCACTGTTTTTTGACAGCAAAACCTGCTTGTTTGAGGTGCTGAGGTGAAAATTATTTTGCATAAGTACTTATTGTATAGAATCAAGTTTTCCTAACTGAACAGACAGCTGTGCTGCTGGGGAGTTTGTTGCGCCACTTCTTCTTCCCAGCAAAAGCACTAGGAAGTGGTGAAGGGTGGGTGTTTTGTGGGACTGTCTTATGTAACTTTGACGTTCGAAAAGTGCTGATTCTCAGCCTAGTTTGAATAAATGACTTTTGAATTTTTGAACAGCGCGGGGTGCTGGATGTCACATGTCTGATAGGTTCCAAGAACAAAAAAAATATAGAAGTAACAGATTTAATTTTTATATTCTTTTGTCCACAGAGAAGAAATAAGAAAATGGCGGAACGCGTTCCTCATCTCCCTCATCTTCGGCGGGCCGTGCATGATAGCCATGGCGTACTTCATGGCCGTCATGTCGCACGGCCACAGCGCGCGCGACATGTGCTGCGTGCTGCCCGGCCTCAGCCTCGACAACCTCATCATGTTCGTGCTGTCCACGCCCGTGCAGGTAACGCTACTTTCGATTATGGCTTACCGATGTACCTGCGCAGAAGATTATGAATTTTCAAAGCGCGGGTAATGCTATTGACCAATCGGCACGCTGCACGCACCGCGCTTCTTTTTCCTGTGCCGCTATTGGTCGGCGGCTGCCGCCGTGTTAGCGCGCGCCGCGTGGCCTGTTAGTCAGGCGCCATACTTCTGACCGAGTGCACGCGCAGCAGGGAAAAGTACACGTAGTGGCAACAAAAGTGTTCTCTTTTTAGGGTTCCGTACCTCGAAATGAAAAAACGGAACCCTTATAGGATCACTTTGTTGTCTGTCTGTCTGTCAAGACCCTTTTTCTCAGGAACGCGTGGAGGTATCAAGCTGGAATTTACATCAAATACTCAAGTCTACTGTCCCGAATCCGCTCAGGAATTTGAAAACTTTTTTGCTAATATTCCCCCTATAACTACTGAAGCTTTAAATTCCTCACCCGCGCTTTCTGCTGCCTTACTTAGAAATAATGTAAAGGCCACCAGACCCTTTGGAGCTTAGGTTTCAGCATACAAACCCCCAGGCTGTTATAAAAGCTTTTAAAGACCTTTAAATTAAATCAACAGAAGATCTATGGGGAATGTCTGTAAAAGTCTGTAGATCTGTCATCGAAACCATTGCGCCTTATTTAACTTTCATATTTAATACCAGTGTAGACCATAGAATAGAATAGAATATCATTTATTTGCATGAAATATGGTGCTTATAGATCTCATAATACAATACAAAGTACTTCATATTCCGCCTACTGTTTGTTTGTTCAAATCCGGTGATAGTAAGGAACCCAACAATTATAGGCCTGTGTCAATTCTGGCAGTTCTCAGTAAGGTGTTTGAAAAGTTGATACTCAATCAAATGTTACATAACTTTAATAAAAATTCCATCTTTCATGACCAACAGTACGGTTTCACAAAAGGGCGCTGTACCACTGACGCCGGTGTCACCCTAATAAAGAACATTTTTAACGCTTGGGAAGAAGCACAAGATGCCATTGGAATCTTCGGCGACTTCTCGAAGGCGTTCGATTGCGTACACCATGAGACACTTCTGCTGAAACTGGACCACTATGGGATTAGGAATACAGCTCATGATTTGTTAAGATCATACCTGAAAGATATCACGCTAGACGAGAAATTACAATGGGGACCCCTTAGAACATCTCTCGCGGGGCGGCTAAGCTGGGCCGCTTATGCCGTTAGAAAGATAAGACAGTTAACAGATGTAGAAACCGCGCGTTTGGTCTATTTTAGCTACTTCCACAGTATTATGTCGTATGGCATTTTACTGTGGGGTCGGGCTGCTGACATTGAATCCATCTTTGTTTTACAAAAAACAGCTGTCAGAGCCATTTATAATCTACGTCGTCGCGAATCTCTCAGGGAACTATTTAAAAAGATGAATATTGTGACGGTACCTTGCCAATTCTTTTATGCAAATATTATGTATGTGAGAAAAAATCTACATCTTTTTAATAAAATAAGTGATAGACATAATTTTAATACTAGAAATAAAGATAAAATAGATCAACCATTTTTCAGACTATCTAAAGTAAATAAATCTTTTATGGGGTACTGTGTTAAATGTTACAACAGAATACCTTGTGATATATTAGAATTAAATGAAAGAAAATTTAAAACTCATATAAAAAGTACACTTTGTAAACAAGCATATTACAAATTAGAGGATTATATCCAAGATAAAAATGCTTGGAAACATGCTGGTCCTGCTCCATAGGACAATTCAGAATCTAGACAAAATCTAACTGGTTGCCAATTTAATTGTATAATATTATTTTTTTAAACATTTATTTTATATTTTGTGATTACTTGAACTCACACACTGACTTATTATTAGTATTGTTAAAATGTTAGGAATATCGTATAATTTTACAATGTTTGTAAATATGTGAGCACCGCATGGTGGAAGGAATGACATAAATTAATTATGTGATAGATGCATATCTATCACATAATTAATTTATGTCATTCCTTCATTTTTCATTCTTTTTACCTATCGTGGTATAGTAACTTATTCTAGGTGCATCATCTTCACATATAATTATATAATGAATGTATACAAGATATTGTAAAAATATTTTGATTTTATATTCTGTGATTACTTGAACTCACACACTGACTTATTGGTATTACTTATTAAAATATTAGGAATATCGTATAATTTTACAATGTTTGTTAATATGTGAGCACCATGCATCTATCACATAATTAATTTATCGGTCACTCTTTAATGTTTCATTATTTTTACCTATCGTGGTATAGTAATCTTATTCTAGGTGCATCGTCGTCACATATATTTATATAATTTAATGTATACAAGAAATTGTGAAAACATTTTAAAAGAGTAACGCTGGAGTTTCTTGCCCATTCTTCTTCATACGAAAACTACCTTTTGGAAGGGGCGACTAGAATCTTTTTTTTTTTTTGTTGTAAATTTTGACGTTTATAAGTGCCTTTTTTGTGCCTAATTGAAATTAATTATTTGACTTTGACATTAGAGGACAGGGCACCGAACAGTAACTCTGCAAAAAAGATTATGCAGGATTGGTTAAAAGATAAAAAACAAAGCGTATATACCGGAATGGTACGAGATAATTAAGCGCCATAAGCATCTCTATGTAAAGTACTCGCTTGACACCATAATGGAAGCTCACGGCCACACAGTGTTAAGGCTCCCTCCATATCATCCGGACTTCAATCCGATAGAAAACATTTGGTCGCAGGTGAAAGGTCACGTAAGCAAATTCAATGTTGCCATGAATTTGACCGAAGTGCAGCGTCTTTTGTCTGAAAAATTCGCATCCATCGGGCCAGACGAGTGGCAAAAACTTGTAGATCAAAGAAAGAAAAAAAATAAAGAAATATGTTTATTCTGCACAAACAAAACGCACATTAAAAGAAAAAATACACAAATACAAAAGTAGCCAAATGCTTCGTATTCAACCAACAAATAAACGTTTGGAAATGTTCATTGGTTGATGTCAAGGCGTCGGACCAAAGACAATATGGTTGGCGCAGTGGTTAAGCGATTGACTGCTGCGCTGCGTGTCGCGGGTTCGATTCCCGCACGGAACAAATATTTGTATGATCTACAAGTAGTTGTTCCGGGTCTGGCTGTTTGTGTATGTGAGTTTAAATGTTTGTAAACGCACCCACGATACAGGAGAAATTCCTAGTGTGGGGCAACGTTTTTAAAAAGAATAGAAAAAGAAGAAGAATATTGCGTAATTACTGTTGCGACATTACGTACTCTGTGGTTGCGACACTGGCAAATGACAACAAAAACAAAATGCCGATTGCAGAGTTAACTACATTTGTAATAAATAATAAGAGAAATTAAGCTGTGCGTCGTATCTGTGCAAGAACAGGTCATTGCTCAGCGAAATGCTGTGACTTCGGGTGAACCTAACGTCAACAGCGCTGGTTTTCAGCAAATTACCTATGAAATGACCTATTGACGCCATCAAAACCATTATGCCATCAAATGCGAAGACGAATTTATGACATTGGAAGTGGCTATCGACGATAGATTGGACCAATTTGTAAAGCCCGACGACTCATGTCGACCAATATTTAAAAAACTTTTGTTTGTTGTTTTGTTACCGTTACCGTCGCTTTACATTTACGAAATATGTTCGTTATGAAAAATAAGCAACTATTCAAGAATGCAAATGATGTCAATCCTCGGAACCGACGAGATCCATATAAGCTGGTGTTAAATGATTTGCCTAGACTGTCTAAATACAATAGTAACTGCTTGGCAATGTGTGTGTGCATTTATAATAAAATGCCAAGGCATTTCAAAGCTTTAATTACAAAATTATTTAAAATTAAATTTCAGAAGTGGTTACTCGAGTGTAGTTTTTATAATTTAAAAGAATTTATAGATAAAAAAGTTGATGTTTTTTTTTTTTTTTTTTTACGATTTTTGTTGCTAAACTTGTCTTTAAGATTTTGCATGCTATGTGTTATCCTAGCTAAACATGCTTGTGCCTCACCATTGTATACCATGTTTTACGCAAATAAATATTCTATTCTATCATCCTCATCGGAGAGTTCGAGTCGTGATAGTGATGGTAATAGACGACGCTCAGAGTGATATTGGGATAGCAGGAGTGCGGCCTTTAGATTTAGTTTTTTCTATTGTTTACTAAATAAATCGTAAATTTTAAATAACCTGTATTTTTAATTAAGTAAATAAATATATTTGAAAGGCACGCACCTCTGACTTTTCGGATTCATGTGCGTATTATATAATTATCACTTGCTCAAAAAACGGTGAAGGAAAACATCGTGAGGAAACCGGCATGCCTGAGAGATATTTCTCGACGGCATGTGAAGCCAAGTCAGAGGCCCGTGGGCGGCTTTAAAACTCTGACACCAGGTTAGTTTACTAACCACACGAAAAGAAGAAGAATATATTTGATGAAAACTGGTGGTCCGATAAAATTGGCACCAAGTGTAATTGTAGGCGTGACTTGAGAGTGAGACGGAACTAACAGCTGCAGTGTATTATGAACCTTACAGTAGTGATATAAGGTTGATTGTAAGTTTTAAGCATTCTTTCGTTAATCTTCGGGGCCATACTTTCTTTTCTGTGCGAACGAAGATTCACGACGCGCCTCATCAGTTGGGTACCACTGTACGGTTTCTATTTCGCCATTTTTTTATTACTTAAAGCCCAAAGACGAGATAAAATTTTTGTTGAAATAAGGAAGTTTCGACGCTCATAGTCATAACTTCCAAACCAATTTTTTTTTTCAATTTTGCTTCCATACAGGGGTAATGACAAGACAAATTGGTATAAATTTTAGTTTTGAACGTACACTGTCAAACAGACGAGTCACCATACTACGTTTGTATGGAAGAATGACCGATTAGCGTACCCATAATGGATTGCCGACATATTAGACAATTTTCTTTTCACCACTCCCGCACGAAAGAAGTGTCTTTCCTCTACGAAAACAGTGAGGAAAGTTGGTTTTTCCTCACTGCTTGAACAGTGAGGAAAGTTGGTTTTTCCTCACTGTTTAAACAGTGAGGAAAGTAATGATCCCGTTCGGAAACTAACCTTGCCTGATTTTTTTATGTTAAGTTTTAAAGATATTTAAAAAAAATAAAGAATTATTTTGATTTGCTTTGTGTCTATTTAATTTATTTACCTATGATGACTGAATACTTTCTTGCTGGGAGTGGTGAAAAGTTTTGTATGCAACTTGTGAGCAAGTTCATTTGCTATTCGTTTTGTTGAGTCTTTCGCTTACTCAGGATTGAAATTTATAATCACTCGCTGCGCTCGTGATTCTATTTTTCAATCCTTCGTTCGCTCAAGACTCAAAATCAAAACTCATAGGAAAAACGAACTTTCCTCACATGTTGGATAAATAACTATTCCTATAGGTAAATGTAATATTTCCATTTCTTCCGCAGTTCATCGGTGGCTGGCATTTCTACAAGCAAGCGTACAAGGCATTACGGCACGGGACATCCAACATGGACGTTTTAATTTCTATGACAACTACAATTAGGTAAGTTTTTAACATAGGTAATCATTGTAACTACAAAATGTTAAGGTGGATCCGCAGTGGATGCCCGCGAAATTCAAATTTTCTTACGTTTTTTGCAACTTGCAGGTCAGTACAGACCGCGGCACGTAAGTTGAACCAAAATGGCGGTCGTCCGCGCATGTAAAACTATGATTATAATTCGATTCAGACCCGAAAACGCTTTTTTATCACAATTATTCAAAAAGAGCAAGTTTATTCTTCGTAAACAGGGACTAAAATAGATTTTTAATCCCTTGGGACTAAAGGTGATTTGAATTTGGAATGTGAATATTGTTAGTAAAAGTTCCAATCACCAAAGAGATCAATCACGAACATTGTATGAACAAGTAACAGAATTGTCCGTCATGGATGTCGTTTACATAGTTTTCGAGGGTGCTAAAGCCGAAAATGAGGTCTAAATGTAAATCCTAGATGGCGTCTACGAAAATTTGGTTTTTATTTCAAATCATACGTGAGAAGGAACTTTTCCTAATGGGGGTCGGAACGCACAGCTTTTTTTTGTTCTTATAGAGGGTTATAATAAGTAAAGTTCACCTCGGGAGCAACATTATTT
Source organism: Xanthia togata (assembly GCA_963853775.1). Lineage (NCBI taxonomy): Eukaryota > Metazoa > Arthropoda > Insecta > Lepidoptera > Noctuidae > Xanthia > Xanthia togata. Next base: position 1,382,436 of record OY970817.1, on the reverse strand, counting down.
GAAGCTCGAGTGACGTACCTACTTTGGACTTTGGATTCAAAAAAACACTCGCCTTAAAAATAGTTGTTTGCTTCCTAGGCAAACAATCTACTATTCTGCGCATTCAAGATCATAGTTCAACTTACGTGCCGCGATCTGTAACATATTTTCGGGTCTCAATCGAAATATATAATCATAATTTTTCCTACTCGGACGACCGCCATTATGGTTCAACTTACGTGCCGTCGAGCGCGCTCAGCGCTCTGATTGGCCCTTCCCTGGCCTTTACTGGTGAAGGGCCAATCGGAGCGCCGAACGCGGTCGAAAGTCAAAATGGCTAAAAGCAACTCACACATGGGCCTCTGTATCAGGTTGTACGTTGATCTAAATATGATTCGCGACCCCATCCTTTGCTTATGCCACAGTCAGGTAACCAACCCGCTCTGTTCTCCAACAGTTACGCGTACTCCCTCGCAGTGGTGATAGCGGCGATGGCCATGCAGCAGGACACGAGCCCCGTCACGTTCTTCGACACGCCGCCAATGTTGTTAGTGTTCGTGTCTTTGGGGCGGTGGCTTGAACATATCGCTAAGGTAAGAACTCACAACTATAATATACTAAACTAGCTGCACCTCGCGGTTTCACCCGCATAAATCTCGATCCCATCAGAATATCGAAATAAAAACTATCCTATGTCCTAACCCAGGTCATGGTCTACCCATGTACCAAATTTCATCCAAATCCGTTCAGCCATTTTAACTTGAAAGCGTAACAAACAGACTTCCGCAATTATAATATTAGTTAGAATGAGCCTCTTTTTGTGTTCTTCAAATAATTCCTATTTAGGTTTCCTAAATCGATACCCTTGTATTCTAAATCGTCCTAGTAACTGTGACAAACTTAGATGTTGTGCTCGCCAGTCGCTCCCGCGGCACAGCTCGCTTCGCCCGCTCGGCTCGCGCAGGCTTGGTCACTGTCCTAACCTAACATAAGCCATTTCATCGACGTGGTCGCTTTGTTACTGCGACCAACTTAGAAAAAATGCCAGAAAAATAAAAAGACAATCATTTATTTAAAAAATACGATCAAATTCAAAAGTCATTTATTCAAACTAGGCTGAGAATCAGCACTTTTCGAACGTCAAAATTACATAAGACAGTCCCCCAAAACGCCCACCCTTCACCGCTTCCTAGTGCTTTCGTTGGGAAGAAGAAGTGGCGCAACAAATTCCCCAGCAGCACAGCTCTCTGTTCAATTAGAAAAAAATAAAAATGATTCTATACAATACATGCATACATGGTCATCACCGGTAGAGGCCCCTGTGCTACCGCGGTCACGGCAACTCGACATACTTCGAGCACGAACGTGACCCTGCGGACACGCAGGTACACGCTGTTTAAATGTCTATTTTTACTTTAAAATAAGGGCTAATAATTATGGTCCGTGAATAATTTTACTTTATGGCCTGACGGATAGAATAATCGACTAAATCATTCGAACAAAAGTATGTCGTGCCATGACCGCGGTAGCACAGGGTCCTAAACCGGTTAAGTATTTTAAAAACAAGTGTACATCATTGGAAGGTCAATAACTTTTTAGAGGAAAGAAAAAAAAAAAAGAAAGAATAATGTTTATTTGGACACAGTTCGTGAAACACTAATAACAAAACAAAAAGTGAAAATTATCGAAGGATATAGATAGTCCAATCCACACGGCTAGGGCTGCGCCGCCTGCGCATGAAAATCAGAAGAAAAGTTAATACATATATTTAGTTCTTACTTACACGGCTAGGTCGCGGGTAAGGTCCTAAACACTGTCACTGTTCTGAGCACAAACACTAGTAGAAGGTAGGGTACCGTCCTTGGCTCGCTGCAGAGGCACGTGGCGGCAGGCTGCAGAGGCCTGTCAGAACAGTCACAGGCCTGTCAGCACAGGCACGTGGCGGCAGGCCACAGGTAGGTGAGGAGAGACCTTGGCAGCGCGCGCAGGTAGCGTGCAGCACAACTACGCATCAGCAGTGTAGTACTTGTAAGGGGTCCTGCCCTCAGCCCGTACGAAGAAGCCCTGGAAGCGCCATAGGGAGCGCATGTTAGATGCGGTGCAAGACAGCAGCAAGCCGCATGCGATGTGCCAGCTTCTTCCCCTTTTTAAGCCAAGGAACGGTGTGGGAAGCATTGTAAGTAGACGCTCAGCACATCGCAGCGGTTTACAGGCAAAGAGTTTGCAACCACGCTAAGGGCGTTTATTCTGAAAGTTGGCAACGTCGCAAATAAATGTCAAATATTTCGCTGTTTTGATTTATTGGCAATATTAATGTATGGAAATATGAAATGTGGCTAACTAGCGAACTAGAACATTAATAATGAATTGCAATTATAACACTGAATTTGATGGTGTAACCGTTTTAGGTGTAAAAAAGGCATTGGAAAGTTTCCAAATACTTTTTTAACATCTAAAACGAAATAATCGGTGTTACGATATTAATTATATATTTGACAGTTATTTCCGTTGTTGCCAACTTTTAGGATACGCCCTCTTAAGTATGCGAGCACGGGTGCACAAAACACAAAGTAAACGAGATCCTAGCAGATGGCTCACTAATTACTAACAATAGCACAGCAAGGCACTACACCACCTTGATGCAGTAGCAGTACACACATATTACCATCTCCTGTGCGCTGCATAACTCTCAGGACGCTCTGTCATTTCGATTCCGCTTGCAGAGCTGGTGAGTTCTATTAACTGATCATCGACACAAGCGATATCGAATATCACTTAGGTGATAAAATCAATATAGGTTATCCAGCGCAGAGGGTCGGCACACAGGATTTCGAGGATCAGTTAATAGAACTCACCAGCTCTGCAAGCGGAATCGAAATTACAGAGCGCCTCCGGAAAGTTAGTGTTGTACCCCGATTCTAGTGATGTGATTAGGAACTTACTAATTGTGATATTTTAGTATCACTCGACTATTGTTAGTTGTGAATCCTCACAACGCTACACCACGACGACGCGCCCCACTCCGCTCCGCTCCGTACTAAAGTACAGCTTACAGTACAGCCATTGCGGAGAGGGGCGCGTCTCAGTGGATTGCACTATCTGTATAAGGATGAATTTTAAATACTTTTTTCCCAAAAAAAAAACAACAGAATAATAATTCTCCTCTCTCTTCCTCAGGGAAAAACATCAGAAGCACTATCAAAGCTACTGTCCCTCAAACCTACAGAAGCGGTCCTAGTGACACTAGACGACAACGGACATCCCATCAGTGAGAAGAGCATACCAGTAGACCTGGTGGAGCGAGGAGATGTTCTCAAGGTAAGCCAAAATAGGGATGTCGACGAGGAAAAAAAAAATATTTAGTCCGTCAGTCAGTTAATAAAAATATTAGACACGTATTTTTTGCTTTATCATAGTAATAAAAAAATATTTAGATAAAACGCATTAAAGTTGGGGAGTGGGGGCTCGCTACGTCACAAGTCAGTATAAAATCTACCGAAAAGTAACGTCATGCCACATTAATCTTTATTACGTAAAAAAAGAAAAAATACGTGTCTAATATCTTTTTATAATTTGTATAATTTTTTATATAACTTCATGAATATATTGCCTGCGGAATAGTACCGAATTTTCACTTACTATAACGTCCAGCAATATAAAACACAAAATAAGGCATCAGTGGTACCTCATAACGTCAATTTATTTTGACATTGCTAACACTAACACAGAGTTTAGCGACTTATCTCTCCCACAATGGTGGGTTAAATATTTAAAAGTTTATCCCTAGGATTACCTCTTACTCTTGAACCAGGGCTGGGTGTCTGACGCCCAGCAAATGCTGAACCCTTTCGGTATAGACACGCTCAGCTAAATTTTTCTGCAATTTTATTGTGTTTTTTGTTCTCTTTTTTTTAAATGTGTTTGTTGCTGTTGTGTTGTGTCTGTGTCGAATAGATGTTTTCTATTCTATTCTATTCTTGGTGGAGCAAGAAGAATTATTTGATTAACCCTGACTTAGCCGAGTTATTTAGGATAACCCATGAACGTGCAAGTGGGTCTAAGAAACCTTGAGTAGATCAAGCTATACATTTCAAGTTTATGCTGATCTCGCATTGTATAGGATTTCCGTACAATGCGAGATCAGTTTATACTGGAAATGTATAGCTTGATGTGTAGCCGTGTGTACAATTATCAATAACATCTTCACCTCATATCCAGGTAGTGCCAGGAGCCAAGGTCCCGGTAGACGGCAAGGTGATCTTCGGACAAAGCACGTGTGACGAGTCGCTCATCACCGGAGAATCTATGCCGGTGCCCAAGACTAAAGGTAAGCTTCATTATAACTATTCATTTCCTTTATTTCATTACTAGCTGCCCGCCCCGGTTTCACACGGGTAGCACTAAGTTCTTATCTACGGCGCACCTACCTATCCTACCTACCCTACCCTACTCTGCCTACCCTACCTACCTACCCTTCCTACCCTACTCTACCTACCTACCCTACCCTTTTCTACCTACCTACCCTACCCTACCCACCCTACTCTACCTACCCTACCTATCCTACCTAAAACCTCCTGACAATAACAAACACAACAAAAAAAGAATTAGCGAAAGCGCCCCATCCGTGAGTTATAAATAGTATAACTAACACGATTTTCTTTTATTTATGTCGTGGCCAGATATTAAAATTGATCATTTCGTGAAATTAACGTCGACCACTGATCACATCATGAAGTGGCCTGGCCAGATCATTGAACACTCAACGTTTTCAATTCAATTCAAAATATTTTATTTCACATAAACCTACAAGGGCACTTATGAAACGTCAGAAGCTAGGTGCACGGTTCCAATTGGTCGTTTCCTATGGAGAAGAGCCGGCAAGAAACTCCACGGTTACTCTTTTAAAAATAAATGGTATTTACAATCTTTTCGAGTTACAGTGTTTATAGGTATGAGAGGACACTGTAGGCCTATCAACAAGTACCAGGTACTTAGCAAGATAGAAAACGATCGACAGATCTAAAAGTCGGTTATGCCTACAACGTTCTCACATTCACAAAATACAAAAGAGAATCTATATAAAAAAAAAACAATTAAAAACCTATTTAAACTAAATTGACCTGGTTGAATTGGTTTAACGATATGACCAGTTAAACGCACGACTATTCATGATGTGGCCAAACATTAGTGATCATATCGTAAAATAGTTAGATTATCCACCGGTAGAGGCGTTGATGACGCTCTGTTTTTGCTGTGCATCATGGCGGCGGCATACAACAACTCAAACAAAGTAGGGTGATCACGCAAAAAAGTAGATGGACTTTTATTGGGTTTCCATATATTATGGAAAACGACCAACTTGGAATTAGCGCTCGCTGGCCGCTGCCGCGGCGTGAAATGCAACTTAGAACTTAAAATAAGTTTTTAAAAATTAAAAAAAATACGCCGCTTAAGTGGCACCCCTACCAAATGGGTTAGGTTAGTACTGTGACCAAACGCGACCACTACTTCAAAGATGGTTGCAGTTACTTGGCTATTTTTACTACACCTTACACCATGGATACCCTACATGAATGATATGGCCAAACGTCGACTGACATATCATTAAACGTTGACGTTTTAACGATATGGCCGATGTTAGCTGGCCATTTCATGAAATGATCAATTCTAAGATCTGGCCACGACATATAAATAGATTTACATATAAATTATATTTTGGAATATTAGAATAAAAAAAATATAAAATCATTTAAGAATATAAAAAATTACACCGGTATCGGGAACAGGGTCCAAGCTACAGGAATCCAGAGAGAGGAACCTCCTAACGATACGAGCCGTGTCCAGGAGTACCGCTTTCTGAATCAAGCCCTTAATCCAGCTGCCCAACGAGAGCCTCCTAAGGTGTTGGTCGTGGCTTTTGGCAATTAAGCCAAGAGCCTAGAATAGAATAGAATATTTATTTGCGTAAAACATGGTATACAATGGTGTTAAATACAAATTGAGGCACAAGCATTTTTAGCTAGGATAACACATAGCATGCAAAATCAATACAGGCATAAGTACGGGGGTAGTACCCGACTGCTTAAAGATTGCAAATATTTGCCCGATCTTCAAAAGTGGAGATCCTAAAATTCCCGCAAATTACTGCCCAATTTCTCTACTGACATCTCTCTCAAAAATCCTTGAGAAAGTTGTCAACAAGAGACTTCTGGCATACTTGGAAAAAAACAAGTTACTATCGGACAATCAATATGGCTTTCGGGGTGACAGGTCCACCGAGGATGCAGTTACTAACTTAGCCGACTTTATAACTCTGAATTTAGATCAGGGACAGGCATGTACTGGCATCTTCTTGGACCTTGCTAAAGCCTTCGATACGATCTCCAGGAAAATTCTCATCAAGAAAATGTCTTTAGGGGCAAGAGGAACAGGGTGTAATGTTCACTCATCCACCATAGAAAAGGGAGGATCCTCCAACCAGACGGGTGTTGTGTCTGGCGGGCCGACTGCCCGACTGTTGATTTTGGATAGTCTTATCTATGTCGTTCGCGCGGTAAACTCTAATTGCGCGATGCAGGATTTGTGTGACGTCATGTCTTTGATGCGTAGTTAGTATGTGGCGGTGTAACCGCTACATCACTCCCCGCCGGAGACCGGAGGTCGATAGTGGGCTGAGTCTTGTATCTTGCGATGCTTCACAGTGCCAGCTAAGGTTCCAGTGAGTCGGAACCGAGTGCCGCATAGTTCACGGTGAGTCGGAACTGTCTGCGGTGATTCCCCAGTGAGTCGGGGTGGCGCTGCGTCACGATCCAGTGAGTCGGATGTGGTATAGCACCGGGTTGTGGCTGACTGCTAGCGTCGACCAGGAGAGGGTAGAATGGGCTCTGCTTGTGAGACCGGCCGAAGGTGCAGGTGCTGTGCCAAGGTTGCTGATGAGGCTGAGGGTGATGACCAGGAATGCGCGTTCGCTGCATGCTGGTGGTCAGGATACCCGATGAAGCCGTGGGTGCTGGCTGTCTGTGTGACTCGCCTCACGAAAGCTTGCGGGAGTGATGATGATGATGACGTCACGCTGAAGTAGTTGCACGAAGGCTGCGTTGACGTTCATACTCGGGGTCACCAATTTAGGGGCATGAGGAACAGGGTGTAAAGTTCACTCATCCACCATAGAAAAGGGAGGATCCTCCAACCAGACGGGTGTTGTGTCTGGCGGGCCGACTGCCCGACTGTTGATTTCGATAGTCTTATCTATGTCGTTCGCGCGGTAAACTCTAATTGCGCGATGCAGGATTTGTGTGACGTCATGTCTTTGATGCGTAGTTAGTATGTGGCGGTGTAACCGCTACATGTCTCTTCTGGGTGTCCGTGGCGTTGCTTTGGACTGGTTTGTTTCATATCTCTGTGAAAGAACGCAAAGAGTTGTGCTAGGAGAATATTGCAGCGACCCATCCACTGTACATTTTGGTGTTCCCCAGGGAAGCGTGCTGGGTCCCACACTATTTATTATTTATATAAATGGATTATGCAGCATGAACCTCCCACATGCAAAAATTTTCACATAATGCTGATGACACCGCGATAGTTTTTCATGGGAAAACATGGGATGAAGTGCAGTGCGCGGTGGAAGGCGGGGTAAAGGCTGTTTCGAACTGGCTACAACATAATCTTTTGACGCTGAATATAGAAAAAACTAAGGCAATCAACTGTGCTATTTTTGAACGTTCTTCCCCTAACAGTGTCTCTTGCTTACGGTTGCACTCTTGTATTAAATCCGACCAGTGTTTTTGCCCTTACATCGAACAAACTAACTCTATTAAATACCTAGGACTAGTTGTAGATAACAGATTGACGTGGTCCGCACACCTGAGGGCTCTAAAGGGCAGGATTAGAACAATGCTACATATATTTAAGCAATTAGGCAAGATTGCTGATGATTCTGTCCTAAAGATGATTTACTTTTCGCTATATCAGTCCGTTCTTAATTACTGCATAGTGGCATGGGGCGGTGCGGGCAAGACCTCACTAATTAAAGTAGAACGAGCTCAGCGTACTCTACTAAAAGTTGCCTATAGACGACCTTACCAGTACCCTACGAATAAACTCTACACTGAAGTGGGAGTTCTTAGGGTGAGACAGCTTTACATACTGTCTGTCACCCAACGATTTCATAAAACAGCCGTGAGCACTTGTGTCATTTCAAGTCGTAGGGTAAGTTGGGATAAAATCCGATGCCGTAAAAGAATCGGCAGAAGGTGTTACGGTTTTATGGGACCACATATACGCAAAACTTAACAGTATACATAATATACTAAAAGATACACAAAAAATGCAGAGAGACGGTAACAAACTGGCTTCTTACACTGGACTACGATATGACAGAAAGTCTCTTTGGTTAAGTAAAAACTAACAGTACACACATTGACATTTCACAAATACCTACACGTGTACTCACTAACATACGTATAACATACATACACTCCCTTACAACACCAACACAACTGACTCAAATCAATCACTGCACTATACATGCACTCTTTTTATACCCGTTTTAAGTTAAAAAAAAAAAAGTACTTTACTTTTTATTTCTATAGATAAAATTGTGATCGGAACGAAGGAGCCTGGATTTCACAACACAGGGAATCCTAGTGTAAGGTCTAGGAATTCAACCTACTGGAATGTAAACTTTGATAAATCAATTTATTATTATTCTTCTCCATAGAGATCTACGTTTTGGAATGGGCAACTAGCTTCAACTTTCTGACAATTCAAAAGTGCCTGTAAATGGTTTAATTGAAATAAATGCTTTGAGTTTGAGTTTCACTGAAATTAAACTTATAATTCCGGAAAGATTACAGATATTAATAAAATATATTTAGAGGCAAGGTTTAAAAAAAAAACATTATAAAATCCACCAATAAACTTCAACGTTTATTTATTTAAACTTTTCACACTCAAAAAAGTACAAAGGCGGACTTAATGCTTTAGGCATTCTCTACCAGTCAACCAAGGGTGGTGAAGAGATTAGATGGCAGGTGCTCTGTTAACGTTTGCTCTTTTATAATTATTTATTTTACAGCTAGGAGTATTAAACCAATATTATTCTTTTTTGATAATTTATTTTGCAGCTAGCAACACTAATCCATTTTTTTAAAGCTAGCAACACTAAACCAATATCATTGCTGTCATCCCCAGACTCGGTAGTGATCGGCGGCAGTATAAACCAGCACGGCGCGCTCGTGGTGTCGGCGACCCACACGGGCGAGGCCAGCACGCTGGCGCAGATCGTGCGCCTGGTGGAGGACGCGCAGGCCAGCAAGGCGCCCGTGCAGCGCCTGGCGGACACCATTGCGGGGCGAGTACTGCACACGTTGTAGAGGGCAAGCTCCTCATCCTCCACTGAAAAGGGAGCAGTGGAGGATCCTCCACGAGTGTTGTGTTTTGCAACTGTCCAAGGTTTTTTTCGGGCTGTGGTGTATAATTATACAAATTTCGCAGTAAACTTTGCTTGCGCGATGTAGGATTTATGTGACGTCGGTTATCATGCGTATGGGACGGTATGATGGCGCTACTTCATCTCCATGCCGTTTCCCAACTATGTTTGGGTCAGTTTTCAGTCTAACCGGTTGCAGCTGAATACCAGTATTTTACACGGAGCGACTGCCTATCTGACCTCCACAACACAGTTACTGTAACACGATACCCCGTGAATTTGAGCTCCACGATTACTGACAAATGCTTGCACTGACAGGACAGCTCCACTCAAATCTGTGTGGTTCTTTTCTCAAAATACCATTTCAGACTAATCTACATGGTCCTCATATGACCTGACCAAGATTATGTCTGGACTTTAAAAGAGACTGTGACCTCTGAGTTTGTTTCGGCCTTTCTTCTCAGAGTAGCCAGATTGGAAACGCCGAACATTATATACACATTACACCGAAAATTATTAAAAATTAGCTAAATGAAGCAATTTTTTTTTTTTTTTTAGATGACGTGTTTAATTGTTTCCAATATCCTATTTACAGAATAAACAATTTCATTTCATTTCCCCTTGGTAAAACTTTCAGGCTTCTGACGACCCGTAACGACTGTCAAAGATTTACAAATGACAATGGCTTAATGTGCTTGTCGAGGCACGGAGGGGTCTTGATATGTAAAGATGTTCACCCATCCACGGACCAACCGCGGCAAAGCGTAGCTTAACCCTATCGATCGACCTGTGCGGCTGATATATCTTAGCCACGAGCCCCTCCTCTAGCCTCTAAAATGACTTAGTATAATAAATTCTAATAACATAACATCACGCCTTGTTTCCCCGAAGGGTTGGGCAGAGGTGTACCTATAGTACAACCACATTTCGCCAGTTATGTTTAAGTCTATATGATAGGGGGCGAGCCTATTGCCATCAACCGGGCACAAGTCCTGACACGCCCGGTGTCTGGTTTTGTGTTACTGAGAAATTCCAGAAAGAAAAACCCAATGCCACGTTGCCCGACCTGGGAATCGAACCCAGGATCTCATGTTTATCAGAAGCACTTGCGACCACTAGACCAACGAGGCAGTCTAATAAGTCAGCAATTCTAATAATAATGTTAATGTTCATTGTTACAGGTACTTCGTGCCCCTAGTAGTGTTTCTATCACTGCTGACCCTCGTCTGCTGGATCATTAGCGGAGCCCTGAATATTGATAGGATCAAACTTATTACACCGGTAAGTTTAATATTTCACATTTTATCACTTAACAGCTGCGCTCCGCGGTTTTACCCGTATAAGTCTCAATCCCGTGGGAATATCGGGATAAAAGATATTCTATGTCTTTCTCCAGGTCATGGTCTGACCATGTGCCAAATTTCATAGAAATCCGTTCAGCCGTTTTAGCATGAAAGAAAAAAAACTAACAAACTAACTTTCGCATTTATAATAATAATATATAAGTTAAGATATGATTTTCTAGGAAAACTTAGAATGGGGAAAAAATAGGCAGTCATGGCGATTGTCCACAAAAGTGAAAACCTAAAACTGGTATTAGCGCCATCTATATGCTATGGTGCAGCACTACACGAATCCATAATCCCCGTACCAAATCTCGCTGAACGCGCGAAGTTTTCACTGCAAAAACAGGCGTTCAGTACATTTCTGTTCGCATAACTCGACAGAATTAATGCGACAGCAGATTTTTTGTTTCTGCTAAACATTGGCTCCATTGTAAAAGTTGTTATATTCCCTATTTACATTTTGCATTTTCTTTTCCAGGAAATGTACCTAAACGCAGGCTACGCGGACTGGGAACTAATAATCCAAACGGCTTTCCACTTCGCTCTGTCCGTACTGGCCATAGCGTGTCCATGTGCACTCGGCCTGGCCACTCCTACCGCTGTCATGGTCGCTACGGGCGTGGGTGCCAAGATGGGCCTGCTTATTAAAGGCGCCGAGCCGCTGGAGAATGCTCATAAGGTTTGTAGACACTATCGTTACTGCATAGACTCTGCGTAGACATTATAGACACTGCTAAGATACTATAAACGCTTCATAGACACTATAGCCACTGCATAGACTCCACGTAGACATTACCGACACTGCTAAGATACCATAAACGCTGCATAGACACTATGGCCACTGTTTAGAAACTGCGTAGACATTATAGACACTGCTAAGATACTATAAACGCTTCATAGACACTATAGCCACTGTTTAGACTCTGTGTAGACATTATAGACACTGCTAAGATACCATAAACGCTGCATAGACACTATAGCCACTGTTTAGACTCTGTATAGACATTATAGACACTGCTAAGATACTATAAACGCTGCATAGACACTATAGCCACTGCATAGACTGTGTAGACATTACAGACACTGCTAAGATACTAGAAACGCTGCATAGACACTATAGCCACTGTTTAGACTATTATAGACACTGCTAAGATACTATAAACGCTGCATAGACACTATAGCCATTGCATAGACTGTGTAGACATTACAGACACTGCTAAGATACTATAAACGCTGCATAAACACTATAGCCACTGCATAGACTGTGTAGACATTACAGACACTGCTAAGATACTATAAACGCTGCATAAACACTATAGCCACTGCATAGACTGTGTAGACATTACAGACACTGCTAAGATACTATAAACGCTGCATAGACACTATAGCCACTGCATAGACTGTGTAGACATTACAGACACTGCTAAGATACTATAAACGCTGCATAGACACTATAGCCACTGCATAGACTGTGTAGACATTACAGACACTGCTAAGATACTAGAAACGCTGCATAGACACTATAGCCACTGTTTAGACTATTATAGACACTGCTAAGATACTATAAACGCTGCATAGACACTATAGCCATTGCATAGACTGTGTAGACATTACAGACACTGCTAAGATACTATAAACGCTGCATAAACACTATAGCCACTGCATAGACTGTGTAGACATTACAGACACTGCTAAGATACTATAAACGCTGCATAAACACTATAGCCACTGCATAGACTGTGTAGACATTACAGACACTGCTAAGATACTATAAACGCTGCATAAACACTATAGCCACTGTTTAGACTCTGTGTAGACATTATAGACACTGCTAAGATACTATAAACGCTTCATAGACACTATAGCCACTGTTTAGACTCTGTGTAGACATTATAGACACTGCTAAGATACCATAAACGCTGCATAGACACTATAGCCACTGTTTAGACTCTGTATAGACATTATAGACACTGCTAAGATACTATAAACGCTGCATAGACACTATAGCCACTGCATAGACTGTGTAGACATTACAGACACTGCTAAGATACTAGAAACGCTGCATAGACACTATAGCCACTGTTTAGACTATTATAGACACTGCTAAGATACTATAAACGCTGCATAGACACTATAGCCATTGCATAGACTGTGTAGACATTACAGACACTGCTAAGATACTATAAACGCTGCATAAACACTATAGCCACTGCATAGACTGTGTAGACATTACAGACACTGCTAAGATACTATAAACGCTGCATAAACACTATAGCCACTGCATAGACTGTGTAGACATTACAGACACTGCTAAGATACTATAAACGCTGCATAGACACTATAGCCACTGCATAGACTGTGTAGACATTACAGACACTGCTAAGATACTATAAACGCTGCATAGACACTATAGCCACTGCATAGACTGTGTAGACATTACAGACACTGCTAAGATACTAGAAACGCTGCATAGACACTATAGCCACTGTTTAGACTATTATAGACACTGCTAAGATACTATAAACGCTGCATAGACACTATAGCCATTGCATAGACTGTGTAGACATTACAGACACTGCTAAGATACTATAAACGCTGCATAAACACTATAGCCACTGCATAGACTGTGTAGACATTACAGACACTGCTAAGATACTATAAACGCTGCATAAACACTATAGCCACTGCATAGACTGTGTAGACATTACAGACACTGCTAAGATACTATAAACGCTGCATAAACACTATAGCCACTGCATAGACTGTGTAGACATTACAGACACTGCTAAGATACTATAAACGCTGCATAAACACTATAGCCACTGCATAGACTGTGTAGACATTACAGACACTGCTAAGATACTATAAACGCTGCATAGACACTATAGCCACTGCATAGACTGTGTAGACATTACAGACACTGCTAAGATACTAGAAACGCTGCATAGACACTATAGCCACTGCATAGACTGTGTAGACATTACAGACACTGCTAAGATACTAGAAACGCTGCATAGACACTATAGCCACTGCATAGACTGTGTAGACATTATAGACACTGGAAACACACTATAGTCGTTGTATAGACAACATGGACACTGCCTAGGCTCTGCGGACACATTATAAAACCTGCAAACACACTATACACGCTGTATAGACTCTATGGACACTGCCTAGACCCTGCATAGACTCTATGGACACTGCCTAGACCCTGCATAGACTCTATAGACACTGTTTAGATACTATAGACGCTTCATAGCCCCTGAATCGACACTGCATTGACAATGTGTCACTGCAGACACTCATAAAATTTTTGAAATTAAGTAAAACGAATACAAACCAATATAATTCAATCGTATCACTTGGTCCACAGGTCAAAACCGTAATCTTCGACAAGACCGGCACGATCACCCGCGGGCGCGCCGCCGTGGCCAAGCTGTCGCTGCTGACGGGCTCGGCGCGCGCGCTGGGCTCCGTGCTGGCGTGCTTGCTCACGGCCGAGCTCAACTCGGAGCACCCGGTGGCTTCAGGTGAGCGACAAGTTGCTTTCAATAAGCATTGCTTACTATGTAGGTTGTCCTTTAATAATAAGTATTTAAATTAATGGAGGGGTTCAGAAAAAATACCTCAGTTTTAAAGGAATCGATCAAATTCGCTGATTAAATGCGCCAGCTTCGCACCGCTATCTATAAAAAAACAGAATTTCTCATAATGTGTGTAAAATATACGCGACCTGATGCGGCTCCGGCGTCATGTACAGGAAGCCAAACTTGAATTGCCAAACAAACTTTTTGTAAAACTGGAAAGTTTACTATTTATATATGCAGTAGTAAACTTTTGTAAACACTAAAATATGTCCACGGCGTGGGCCACATAGCCGCCATTTTGAACTTCAACTGTTTTATCCACGCTTCACAAATAATAATTTTAAAAAGCGAGGCAAAATCAATAAATATTTTTGATGTATTTGTGGACGGGTCATAGTTAATATGGCGAATTATATTACAATTAAAACGCAACGACTTGTCTCGATGCGATAGTCTCGGTTTACTCACGAGTAACCTGTTATCTGAAGCAGGCGTAGAATTAGTGTAAACGCGTTGTGCGTCGCACATGTGTGTGTGTGATTTTGTGCTCAGTTTGGTTGGTGGTAGAGCTTGTTCTAAGTCCGCCTGTCTAGCTACCACCATCTTATCTAAGTCTGTCGCCACAACAACAACGTTAACAGCATTGTTGTGTTTCGGCCGTCAGAGGTAAGATAGCCAGTTCCTCTGTGGTTGAGGATCCGGGTGAAGCTCGCTTCCACCTTCAGTCTGATCATCACTTACCATCAGGTGTGCGGGCCAAGAGCTTCTCTGGTGTGGATTAAAAAATATATATTCCTTGTTGAAGTACTGTATGTTAATATGTAGGTACTATTATGTCTATCAAAGTATTTTCTGTGTCATTAAATTATTTATTATTTTTTCGCACAGCCATAGTCCGATGGTGCAGTGCGGCCCTAGGAGGCCACAGTGGCCTCACGTGTGTGAGCTTCGTGGCCGCGCCAGGCTGCGGGCTACGCGCCAGGCTAAAGAGTATAGCCGACCGGGAGCCGCTCAACTTGACCAACTTTAACAACCAGCCGAGGTGAGTGCATAGACACTACATAGATACTTTTTAGACGCTGCATAGACACTGCATAGACCCGGATGGACAGTGTTTAGACGCTGCGTTTTTTGTAGACTGCGTAGACGCTGGGTGGACTTTTTAAACTTATATAAATTATAATAAATTCTTTGCGGAGAATAAACCTACGGTTTTAATAATCAATGAAGAAAATATAATATTCTAACATCGACCCGTGCGGCTGTTAATAATTAGCCATGACACCAACAAAAAATAATGTGACTAGGTTTGTTATAAGTATCTTGATTTAAAAGAGTGTCCTTGGAATTTCTTGCCCGTTCTTCTCCATAGAGATCTACGTTTTGGAATGGGCAACTAATTTCATATTTGTGACTAACCAACCTACTCCTTGACAGTTCAAAAGTGCCTGTAAATGGTGTAGTTGAAATTGGAAATAAATGCATTGACTTTGAATTATTGTTTTATTGGAACAAAGTTCTTTAACGTAGCTTGCGGGTGCAGTAACCTGGCAGAAATCGTCACGCGAAGAAGCGTTCATACTTGCGACTGTCTTCTCCTAATTCGATAGAGAAAGAGAGAGAAAGTGTGAATGTGGTCAAAATGAAAATCCAAGATGGCGACAGCGAAATTTTTAAATTTTTTTTCATGGTTGTCGTTTTCATGATTTTCGAGGGTGTTAAAGTCGATAGTGGCGTCAAATGTAAATCCAAATTGGCGGCTGCGAAAATTTTGTTTTTAGTCATAAGTGAGAAGGAACTTCGTTCCTGACAGGGTCCCCCGACCGTAGAGTCCTACCAACTTATCTGTGAACTGAAAGAGGACGGCACCGTCGATTCAGTGTTTATATTTTAGTAGTTGTAGTATTCGACCAAAATTGAGTAAGTTTTCAAGAAGGAAATTTCACATTAGACATAATCGTTTAATAAGAATTACAGTTTTTACAAATTAAAAACAATGATACCTATATAAAAATAATAAAATAAATAAAAATAATTTTATAATTTACAGTTACGTAGGTACGCTAACAGTTTAGTTTCTCAGCAATAAACAATGGCTTTATCTAAAAAGTAATCCAATGAAGTGGAAATTCAGCAGATAAAACATTCATTTAGTGCGAAGTTAAGTAGGTAACTACCCTGCAAGAGGTACCTGGATGTCTAGCATTTAGTTATGACCGTACCTAACCCCTAACACCAGATTTGACTAATTATAATTAGCAGTGGTACCTAGTGGTAATGTAGTGTAATTTAAAAAAAAACAAATTGCTTTACAATAATTTATTGAAAACCAGGTTTACAGTAATTGTGATCTTTAGATGAACCTGCATACACAACTTCATCCTGGTTGTGAGGCCATACTCCGCTTATATGCGTACCACTATCATCATTATCACTATCGCTTTCGGTTTCAGTGTCACTTACCACTTCTATAATAAAAGGTTTATCTAAATACAAATCATGTTTTAAGTATTCTCCTTCCAACCTGTGAACGTGTTAACAATGCTGTGCCCCCTCATGAACTGTAATAGCGTCAAAAGCTTCTCTAACTAGGCGGGGAATTTTAGCATTTTTGTGCTCAATATTTACATCAGCAACTTTTCTTTTCATTGTGCTCCATATGAGTTCAATGGGATTGAGATCACAGTGATAAGGTGTAAATATAAGCATTTGTGTCTATTGTCTTCTAAATTTTTTTTCATCTCATATGCAGGTTCAGGCTTGTTTCTCTTAATTATTTCTAAAAGCTGAGGTTTAGTCAAATTCTCTCCGTAGTCAATTTTATTTTGGGTCAACCATAATTGCATATCCTTTTTTAAGGAATTGGAATTCGTATTTGGGACGTTATTCGCACAAATACGACGATAAGGAGCATTATCCATCACTATTATGGATGGCTCTCGTAAATTAGGCACAAGTTTTTCAATAACCCACTTTTTGTGTTTGATTTAAACACAAGTAGTGCATTTGTAACCAATCCAGTATCTCCTCCCGCATGAACAATAATATATCTTTGCCCTTTCGATGCAGGCTCCAAAACTCCGTATTCACCCTCTCCTTGCCAACATCTACCCGATGTATGCGAAGAGTGAATATAGGTCTCATCTAAATAAATTAATTGCCGGGGCTGGGGAGATTTATTATTTTTATCCACTGCATACAAGTACTTAGCTCTCCAAGCTATTTCATTACGCTCCATAAGAACCTTCCGATTGAATTGAGATTTTTTAAAATGAAATCCCACCTGTTGAAGCATCTTTCGCAGACTCTCTCGCTGTCCTGTGTAATTTATTTCTGTCTTTAAGACTTCTAGAAGCTTTTTAACAGTAGGGACCTCTTTTTTAGCAGAACAAAATTCATGTACTTTCCTCCGTATAACTCCCATGTCAAAATCATCAACATGCACAAATACACTTTTACGTTTTCTCTCATTGCCTGGTGTCCGAATTCTTGTACCAGTTTCTTCTGCTGCGTGCCCTTCCTTAACTATTTTTGAAATTAGTCCTTGACTCACACTTGAAATATAAGATAATAAAATAAATGTTATTAGAAACTTGAAATCTGGCAGGTTAGTTGGCTCACTCACGTAGCAGGTTACCTAATAGATGTACGTTACCGTTACGCTAACCTGCAGAAAGAATAGAAACGAATATTTCGTGGACTTAAATAATTAGTTAAGTATCGGGTAATTTATAACAAGAAAGTTGACAACACTAACCTGTCGCTGCGGAAATTCGTTTGTATATTTGATTAAATGGAATAATCGGAGACCCCGCCCGAGCTTCTTCTTCAAAAAAGGTTTTAACCTTTAGAATAAGGTTTCGAGCATCACTTTTAATAGCTTTCGGCATATTTAAATTTATAAATTCAGCAATATCACGACAAAACAACCAGAGAACCCGAATGTAGTACACACTGACAATCGAATGACATTTCAACATGACGGCCGTAGTTCCAATTTTCGCCATTTCAAAGATAAGTTGGTAGGAGTGTACACGTTTTTTTTATTGCACAATGTACAGTATAGGGCGCAGCAAGGAGGAACTCAAACTCAAAGCATTTATTTCAATTAAACCATTTACATTTAGGTACTTTTGAACTGTCAAGAATTTGATCAGTCAGAAATATGAAGTTAGTGGCCCATTCCAAAGTGTAGTAGGTACCTAAGGAGAAGAACGGGCAAGAAACTCCATGGAAATACTTTTAAATAAAAAAATTGTTACAAAAAATTGGTTACATCATGTTTAAATTATACATGTGAGAACAATGTAGAAAGACGTGCACGTTAGTAGCGACCGTAATAAAAAGTTAAAACAAAGAACAATTCAAAATTTTAAATAAGTCGTGTCCGAACGAACATGAAGCATGGATCAGCACCATCCAGCACATCCATTTTGAAGGGCCAACAGAGGAATTTCGCAGACTACGTCGACCGAAAACCTTTTAATAAAAATGATCACTAAGTGACATAATTTCTTTCACAGATCGGGCAGTACTTTCTTGGTAGAAGGCGTACCAGTGGAGGTCGTGTCTCCGGGCGGTGACGCGGCCCTCAGCTCGGCGCAGGCAGCCGCCAGGCTGCACACGCTCATCAGGACAGACCAGCCGGCTGCGGGCGAGGTGAGTTGCTTAGTACCGGCTAGTGGGCCGCCAGGCTGCACACGCTGATCAGGACAGACCAGCCGGCTGCGGGCGAGGTGAGTTGCTTAGTACCGGCTAGTGGGCCGCCAGGCTGCACACGCTCATCAGGACAGACCAGCCGGCTGCGGGCGAGGTGAGTTGCTTAGTACCGGCTAGTGGGCCGCCAGGCTGCACACGCTCATCAGGACAGACCAGCCGGCTGCGGGCGAGGTGAGTTGCTTAGTACCGGCTAGTGGGCCGCCAGGCTGCACACGCTGATCAGGACAGACCAGCCGGCTGCGGGCGAGGTGAGTTGCTTAGTACCGGCTAGTGGGCCGCCAGGCTGCACACGCTCATCAGGACAGACCAGCCGGCTGCGGGCGAGGTGAGTTGCTTAGTACCGGCTAGTGGGCCGCCAGGCTGCACACGCTGATCAGGACAGACCAGCCGGCTGCGGGCGAGGTGAGTTGCTTAGTACCGGCTAGTGGGCCGCCAGGCTGCACACGCTCATCAGGACAGACCAGCCGGCTGCGGGCGAGGTGAGTTGCTTAGTACCGGCTAGTGGGCCGCCAGGCTGCACACGCTGATCAGGACAGACCAGCCGGCTGCGGGCGAGGTGAGTTGCTTAGTACCGGCTAGTGGGCCGCCAGGCTGCACACGCTGATCAGGACAGACTAGCCGGCTGTGGGCGAGGTGGTATTTTGACTGTCAAATTAAAACCAGCTGGCAGGATATAAATACCGCCGCAGGAGGAGACGCCCCGGGCGTCGGGAATCGATCGCGAATTCCCGGCCACCGTAGGCTTGGCTTGCGGACGGTGAGCAATGGCCCAAGTAACACAGACATGCTGAATAAAGTTTGAGTAATAGCAATTCACAAATGTTTACAGCTTTAAGTTCCATAACGTGTGAGTAAAGGCTATTGAAATAGCCAAATTCTGAATAATATTCTCTTTCGGCCTATAAAACTCTTTAAGCTTAGTAAAAGTTGTATAAAGTTGTCTATTTTTCTTAAAGCTTAGTTATAACTTCTATACCGCATATAACACAGATATTATTAAGCCTACAGCATTACAGATGACTTTAATTTGAAAAAGAGTGCCTGGGACAGCATTTATCTGTATAATAGTATAAGTAGCTGAATAAACGCAGTTATGTAATACTAATACGCAAACTTTACTCAACTTATTGCTTATGAAACCCCTATATGCTGTAAAATAGTGCCCTCGGCAGCTGTCTTCTGAATAATGGTGTAGTTATTTCTATTAAAAAGCTTGATTTTGAATAACCGCTTTTAATTTTTCTTCAAATCACATAAGGTTCCACATTTTATCAATTATTCAGCTACTGTATAAAAGTGTTTTCTGGGTTCTTTATAGAGCTTATTTCGGTATAATGGAAATAAAGTAATTCGTTTATGGCTAACTAACACAGATGGAAGCTGAATGATGTATTCTTATTCCGCAATTATTTGTAATAGAACCATTTTTTATATAAGTTATACAGACTTTTTTTGGGTAGTAATTGAAATATGGACGTTTAAAACATTGTTTAACTATTGTGTATTATTGCACCGCGGGTTTGATGTGAACAGTTTGATAAAAAATGGAAAATAAATCATGGAAATCTAGAAGAACTGGAGGAATTCGTCGTAAAAGTAATTTTTGTAATTAGCTGTATAATCAAACACATAATATAGTAACGTATTCAAATGTTGTTCAGATATTTGTACAGCCAGATCACTATTTCTCAAATAAAAGCTTAATAATTAGAAAGGTGTGACTTTTTATTCAGAGTTAAGCTGTAAAATAGCTGCATGGAGGGCTTTTATCCAGCTTATAATGAATCGCCATTAAAACTTATTTTAAGTAAACTATTGAATCATTTTGTCTAACAAATGCCTCTTTTTAGCAATTAATAACAGTTAAAAATATAATTTATAATTAATTTAATGACTTTTGAAAGATAAAGCATTAGTTATTTTATCCTAAGTATTTTTTTCACATATAAAAGCCTTTATTTATGTCTTATTTACTTTCACTAAACTTGATTATCTAAGGGGCGCGTGAAAAATATTGAGGTATTTCTTAAGCTATTCACGATAAAATTACTTGCGCAGTAATATTTAACGTGTATCATGGTTATAATACATAATATCATTTAGTACCGATTCTCAGTTTCACCGTGCATCTCGTTATTGATTTTTATTCAATTTATGAAGTGTCAGAACAAAGACTCACTGCAAGATTAATAACCAGTTTTTTTCGACTTTACAACTTAATTCTTAATTTTGTTTGTAAAGTATTACGTAAATGAACTTAATCCGGAATAATTTCTTAATAACAATATCCATATGCATTTGTCTGAATAAATATGCATCAATAGCTGTATAAAAGAGATGTCAGCTTTTTTTCAGATGTTACTAAGCTAAGTGGGCCATTACTAAGCTATTAACCAGAATTTACATCGCTGTTATACAGACTAAAGCATTTAAAAATGTGCCCAAATTGCTTGAATAACAGCTGAATAGACATTTTCTCAGACACTATCCAGGCAATAGTTTCAGCTTATAGTTTTGCGGATCGCTATTACTCAAACTTTATTCAGCATGTCTGTGTTACTTGGGGGGTAGCTCGCCGTCCGGTAAGGACCAGGCCCGGGTCGACGGCGCGTTGTGTTCCACGCGCGCCTCAAAGAGTGTCAGCGAGTGAAGGGGTCCGATGAGACCATTGCCTGCCGGGGTTGCGGGAAAGTCCGAAAGGGATACCGTGGCCCCCTGGCATTGCACAGGCAAGAGAAGGAACACGGGTGGGTTGTAGTCAGTAAGAGTCGGACACGCCCATTTGATAATTTCCCACCCAAAAAAAAAAAAAAGAAAAAAAAAAAAAAGGATATAAATAATCAAGATATTTTATAAAATAATATTGTGACGATTACTAGGACTTAGTTAAAAACCCAATAAGTGGCAATAGGCTCGTCTTTTATAACTAGGGAATTAAACATTCTACTCGATTTTACAGCTTTAAATAACTTAAAACAGTTTAATTACATCAAAAACTTCCAAAATAAAATATTAGACTTAGTACTCTCCGATGTCGACCAAATCAAAATCAGTAATTGCCTTGACCCCATAAGAGAGTTGGATAAGTTTCACCCTGCTTTAGAATTCATGCCCATTCTACCTGTAATTATTAAAAATGATTACAAATTATTAAACAAACCCAATTATTACAAAGCAGACTACGAAGCGATAACTCATGCACTTAACGATATCAACTGGGAAGATGAATTTGCATTATGTTATGATGATGTAAATGATATGCTGGATAAATTCTACAGTATAGTTAGGGACATCATTAAAAAATATGTGCCAGTAACTTTGTTCACGCGAGGAAAATACCCACCGTGGTATTCCAACCAATTAATAAAATTGCTCAAACAAAAATTTAAATATCATAACAGAATAAAGAAATATAATAATCCACTAGATGTAATTGAATTTAATTATCTAAGAAAAGACTGTCAAAAACTCGTGCAAAGATGTTACAATAATTACATGGACGAATTAGAAAATAAAATAAAAAGCCATCCCAAATACTTCTGGTCACATATAAAAAACCTTCGGAAAAGTAACACTTCGTATCCCTCTAAAATGACCCTAGGTACTGTAACTGCATCTGGAAGTAGGGCTATCTCGAATTTATTTGCTGATCAATTTTCATCGGTATATGACTCGCAAAGTCTTGACCATGGCAATTCTATTGATAATATACCTGTTACATCAATCCCTACTCCACCCATTAGTGATTTTTCAATATCTCAAGAGGCAGTATCTAAAACACTTACCGGACTTGACCTGTCAAAGGGCGCAGGACCTGATAATATACCCCCAATATTTTGGTCACGATGTGCTCGTTATGTGTCCTCTCCATTAGCAGATATATATAATATTTCACTTAAAACGGGTATATTCCCGAATGCATGGAAGCGGGCAAGAATAGTGCCTATTCACAAAAACGGTAAGCGTGAAGTGATATCTAACTATCGACCAATTTCGATTCTTTGTACCTTGTCTAAGGTCTTTGAATCACTAGTGTACCCGATATTTTACAACCAGGTTAAAAGTTACTTAACCTTAAGTCAGCACGGTTTCATGGTAAAAAAGTCTACGAACACAAATCTAGTCACTTATATCACTGAGTTAACATCCGCAGTTGATGAGGGTCTACAGGTAGACGCAATATACACTGATTTTTCGAAGGCCTTCGACAGGGTAAATCATGAAATATTACTGATTAAACTTCAGTCCCTAGGTATCACTGGTGTCACATTGGATTGGTGTAAGTCATACCTTAATAATAGGCCATCTTTAGTTGTCATAGAGGGTGATGAGTCAGACCCTTATTTTGCAACTTCAGGTGTACCACAGGGATCCAATGTGGGGCCATTATTCTTCATTATATTTGTGAATGACATTTCAAACGTATTTAAATATACTACGCCATACCTATTTGCGGATGATCTGAAGTTGACAAGGGTAATTCGGACTGAATCCGATATTCAGTTGCTACAAACGGACTTAGATAACTTATCTCAGTGGTGTACAAAGAATAAAATGTTTCTAAACTGTACCAAATGCCACCACATCAAATTTACCAGAAAGCGGAATAAAATTCAATCGAGCTACAATATTCAGGGAAACATATTAAACGAAGTGACAGTTATTCGAGATTTGGGAGTGTATTTGGATAGTAGTCTGAGATTTATAGAACACATTGACAAAATGCTCAACTCAGCTTATCGGGCCCTTGGATTTATACTGCGATCTTCTAAAGAATTCAAAAAGCCTTCCACTACGCTTCTGTTATACAATAGCTATGTAAGAAGTCAATTAGAATACTGCAGCACGGTCTGGAATCCAACATACCAGGTTCACTCAAGTCGAATAGAAAGAGTCCAGAAGAAACTTGTTCGTCACCTAGCTTTTCGATTTAGAGTTAGGAATTCTAGATCATACGCAGACAAGCTGAATCATTTTAAAATCATTCCTCTCAAGTCTCGCCGTACAGTCTCTGATTTAACATTCCTGTTCAAATTACTTAATAATAGTATTGACTGTCCAGATCTACTTAGCAAAATTAATATTAATGTTCCTGTCAGAATCCCGCGTTATCCCCGCCCATTACTCAAAGCCCCACGATGCCGAACCAATCTGGGTGAACATTCACCTGTTTCCAGGATGACCCAGCAGTACAATGCCTTAACATGTACATCGGAGGACATAGACATCTTTTCTAATACTCTGGGTAAATACAAGTCACTAATCCGTGCACAATTAAATGATACGTAAGTGTTGAACTGACTGCCTGTCTAGTAATGCATTGTTTGCTATTCTTTTCTTTTTTTTTTTTTTGTTTATTTATGTGTTGTTTGCTTATTTGCTTTTTAATCTTTATTTTTATTCAATTTAGATTCAAATGGTCAACATTAATAATCAATTAGTATAACTTTAATATTATAATATAATTTTTTGTTTGTTTCTATTGCATGATGTGGTCTCCTATAATTGAGGGAGCACATAGATTTCTGTTTTTGTCCTTTATAATATAGCATGTAAGGTGTATTCTTTGTTGGAGATCCTAATAAAATAAAATAAAAAAAAAATAAAATAACGAAGAGTGGCACGAGCGGTACACCTCACTGCCGACCTACATACATTTTCATATTATCAAAATCAAAAGTCATTTAAACCATGGTCTAAAAAACAAGTCTGGCATTCCGGTAGTGACACATGCTTACGCCACTATCCAGTTGCCGCTTTATTGCAACAAAACACGAATTAAGGAAAGATTATTAGTCACTATACTGTTAAAAAATAAATACAAAGAATTTAAATTGTCGTTTCGTTTGTCAAATCAAACGAAACAATTCAATTCAATCATATACCAACGTAATTGCTAATTAAAATCTCATTGTTTTATCGGATTCGCACAGGTAATAAAGGTGGTTGCAGAGTTATTATCACACACTACTGGTAACACAGGTGTGATGACGTAGACTTGTGTCTCCCACGTGACCACTGCCTCGGAATGCTATACCTGGCGAAGTATTTATACCATGATATATACAAACTAGGCTGAGAATCAGCACTTTTTTAACACCAAAATTACTCTTAAGACTGTCCCTCAAAACGCCCTTCACCACTTCCCAGTGCTTTATTTGTCTCTAATAAAATCTCAATCTTTTTTCAGGATGTAGAACAAGTAGTCCTCATAGGCAATCGCGAGTGGATGTCCAGAAACGGAGTCACAGTCCCGCGCAGAGTGCAGGAAGCCATGCAGCAGGACGAGGAGCTGGGCAGAACTGCTGTGCTGGCCGCTATTAACGGTAAGCCATTCATATTTAATTAGTGGTCGGTGCAACATGTCCCGTTCTTCCACACTTCTCAATTAGTCGTCATCTCGTTAGGACCCGCTTTCTAGCCATATTTTTTAAACTAGATAACTGTAAAAGATTGACTTTTTCTGTTTGTTTGTACTGAATAAACTCAAAAAAGACTGGACCGATTTGAAAAATTATTTCACCAGTAGAATGCTGTATTATCACTGAGTAACATAGGCTATCTATGTATAAAAGTAAGTCGTGTTAGTTACACTATTTATAACTCAAGAACGCCTGAACCGATTTGGCTGAAAATTGGTGGGGAGGTAGCTTAGCACCAGGAAACGGACATACTTTTTATACCGGTAGGGTACCTACCCTACCGGTATAAAAGGTAGGTAGGTAGGTGCGCCGTAGATAAGTACTTAGTGCTACCCGTGCGATGCCGGGGCGGACAGCTAGTCTATACTAATATTATAAAGAGGAAAGATTTGATTGTTTGTTTGTATTGAATAGGTTTCGAAACTACTGGACCGATTTGAAAAATTCTTTTACCATTAGAAAGCTTGGTTTTCAGGGAATAACATAGGTTACGCCACGGAAGCGAAGCTACGGGCAAAGTGCTAGTAATTTATAAAGGATATTTCGCGGACGAAGCTGCTGCCGGAAGCTAGTAATCCTAAACCTGTTTTTCTTTCTTTTCTTCACATACTCGTATATTTATTACATTTCACAATGCGAACTAGTGACCGACCGAAGCTTGGTTTTCATTTGCGGCCACTTTCGGCCAAAAAATCATCAATCAATCAATCAACTCAGCCTGTCCCAGCCACCTTTCTGAGGTCGTCGGTCCATGTAGCTAGGAGTGTTGCACTACGCTTGCCGAAACGCGGTCTCCACTCCAGGAATCGTCTGCTCCACCGGCCATCAGTCCTTCGACAAACATGGCCAGCCCACTGCCACTTCAGTTCGCTTACTCTGCAGGCTATGTCGGTAACTCCGGTTTTTTCCGGATAAGCACATGACTTTTGTCTTGTCCAAATTGATGCCGAGGCCAACCCGAGGCTTCATTTTGGTTGTGCAGCATCTCGTCTAACTATTCCAGCGTCTCTGCCATTATGACGATGCCATCGGCAAAACGAAGGTGTGAAATGTACTCTCCGTTTACGTTGATACCATGTCTAGTCCAGTGTCTTGAAGACGTCCTCCAACGCATTGGTGAACAGTTTCGGGGATATCACATCCCCCTGCCTCACCCCCCCGAACAGTTGGATGGGGTTGGTTTTCTTATGCCGGACCACGGGCCCAAGTATGCTATTTTTATTAATTTGTCATTCCAACACGATCCCATTGTCATTTTGCTAAAAGTTCGTAATCTGCTAAATTCATAATGGTCGATCATTGGTTGATCATCACCACAAACACGATACTGATAACGAATTAAAAGCAATGTCTGCACAGTGACGTTCTAATGGTAGGTCGCTGATCAAAGGAACTGTCAAAATTTTAGCAGATTACCGCATAGGTCTAGTCATTCATGTTTCATTATGTACGAGATTACCTATAGATGCCATTTCTTTCAATGGAGTGTCAGTGGCTGACCATTGGAAAGTCATAATGACGCCAATATGTTAGTAGATTACCAAACTTGTCAAAATCAACAATTATGAAATCGTTGATATTATACCATTCTGACACAATTGTAATAGCAGACTTGAGGCCCTGGACACGGACAGTAATCGTGGCAGCGACATACAAACGCCTCAACACTTCGATTTAGCGCCAGTCAATTCGACGTCGTTGATGAGAGGCCAGAACTGCCCATATTCCGATGGCGTCGAAGGCTTTCTCGTAGTCCACAAATACCATACACAGCGGCTGCTTGTACTTTTCGGACTTCTGCACAATCTGCCGAACAGTATGCATGTGGTCTACGGTACTGTAAAAAAATATTATTCTACTTTATTTTCTTTTCGGCCATAAACCAGTTGAAGCTTCGCCAAGCCGAAAATCAGAAATTCGTGAATTGTTGCGCGTCATTCGGTCTATTTCGTAAACCTTGGCAATATCAGATGAATAAATATAACAAGAAATACATGAAATTTTGTATCCTCTAATGGAGTTATCGTGTTTTATGCATTTTAAAGCCTATATTTGCTCTTTCTCTCCCTAAGTGTAAAAAAAACAAACAAGATTTCAGTGTACATTTTTTTTTAATTTTTTTTTGTTTGTGCTTAAATTATTTTTGTTTTCGGCCGAAAATTTAACTAAAGCCGAAGCTTCTTTTTCGTTTTCGCCTAAAAATCCATTTTCGGTCGGACACGGCACAGTCCATCCATCGTTTCCTTAGTCTTCCCCTACTCAAAAAGTTTTTAAAGTTTTTAAATATGTCCCGTTTATAAATTCGCCGTGAATAATACAAACATTATCTTCACCGACAGACCAACTGGTCTGCACAATAGGAGTCGCAGATGAAGTAAAACCGGAAGCCCACTTAGCAGTGTACTGCTTGAAGAAGATGGGCCTACAAGTGTGTCTGCTGACCGGAGACAACAGGAAGACCGCTGTGGCTATAGCGAGACAAGTAAGTACGAGAATCATCTGCCTGCAGATTTTGAAAAAAAATTACTTACTGACTACTTATTGTCACTTACGTGAAGGTAATCCCATTTACTATTATTGAAATGCACACACGCACACTCACTCTCACACACTCATACACACACCCATGCACACGCACTCACTCGACTCAGCACATCTACACTCCTCTTTCTAATTTGTTTTATTTAATTTTAATTGTAAGATTTTATCTTTTGGCTTTGATACTGTAATCTTAAAATCATAAAAACATGATTTTTGTGATACTCAAGTTGGGAGTCGAAACTGTCTCTCCTAAATACAGATTACTCAGTGATCTAGCTAGGGGCGCAGCGATCCACCCAACCCAACAATTGATTGTACCTACACCATCTTATTAATAACGCGTACTTTGTAATTACAGTCAGCAATAAAATAGGCAGTTTTCTCTAAAACTTTTTTTGATACCAATCGATTAATTTCTTATAAGGATCAAAAAACTCTATTGGACCAATTGAGGTTTGAGTACTAGAAAAATCAGAAATCTAAAAAAAGTTTTCCCAAAGTTCTCGTGCGTTCTCGTCGGTCAAGTATTGTTTTGTGTTCGTTGTTGTTCTTCTTTGTTTTCTCAGTTTTTATTATTTTTTATTCCCCTTACTCCATTTTCTTGTAGCGACAACGGTGAATGTACTTGTCCTCACTGGCCAGTCTCACGCTGTGTAAGGTGTTAAAAAATTAAGTTTACAAACTTTAAGAGGTGCTTTAGACCATCGAACTGAATAACTTCTACTATGGGACCAAATATAAAATCGCGAAAATAAATCTGCTGTTCCATGTTAAAGTTTAATACTACTGTTCTAAACTGTATGGGACAGCTGCTTGTTGGTCGGCGCGGCATGTCTTCAACGTCACACGTGCTTTTAGTCAGTGACAAACGACTTCCACACCATTCCACAAATATCCCAAGCTCATTCGCCCTTGAGGTAGTTGCTGAAAATCAGCGTTGTTGACAATAGATTCGTCCGAAGTCACCGCATTTTACAGAGCAACGACCAGGCGGCGATTCCCGTAATTTTTAAGAACGTTCGCAATACAATCAATTAACCAAAATTTAAGTTTGACAGATTGGGACTTGATTGTGAACGTTTTTTTAAGTACGAGAATCAGAATTTCCGTTGTTGCACAGATGCGACGCACGGCTTAATCTTACATATGTAAAAAAAATTAAATTAACCGGTTAAGCTGCGCGCGCCTATGACGTCAATATATACCATTCTTTATTTATTTCCCAGGTTGGCATCAACAAAGTGTACGCCGAAGTCCTCCCCTCCCACAAGGTAGCGAAGATCCAGAAGTTACAAGAAGAAGGGCAGAAGGTGGCCATGGTAGGCGACGGCGTGAACGACTCGCCGGCGCTGGCGCAGGCCGACGTGGGCATCGCCATCGCCTCGGGCACCGACGTGGCCGTGGAGGCCGCGGACCTGGTGCTCATGAGGGTACGTAGTAGTAGAGCTCTTGGTGAGCGACTCGGCGCCGTGGGCCTCGCCATCGCCTCGGGCACCGACGTGGCCGTGGAGGCCGCGGACCTGGTGCTCATGAGGGTACGTAGTAGTAGAGCTCTTGGTGAGCGACTCGGCGCCGTGGGCCTCGCCATCGCCTCGGGCACCGACGTGGCCGTGGAGGCCGCGGACCTGGTGCTCATGAGGGTACGTAGTAGTAGAGCTCTTGGTGAGCGACTCGGCGCCGTGGGCCTCGCCATCGCCTCGGGCACCGACGTGGCCGTGGAGGCCGCGGACCTGGTGCTCATGAGGGTACGTAGTAGTAGAGCTCTTGGTGAGCGACTCGGCGCCGTGGGCCTCGCCATCGCCTCGGGCACCGACGTGGCCGTGGAGGCCGCGGACCTGGTGCTCATGAGGGTACGTAGTAGTAGAGCTCTTGGTGAGCGACTCGGCGCCGTGGGCCTCGCCATCGCCTCGGGCACCGACGTGGCCGTGGAGGCCGCGGACCTGGTGCTCATGAGGGTACGTAGTAGTAGAGCTCTTGGTGAGCGACTCGGCGCCGTGGGCCTCGCCATCGCCTCGGGCACCGACGTGGCCGTGGAGGCCGCGGACCTGGTGCTCATGAGGGTACGTAGTAGTAGAGCTCTTGGTGAGCGACTCGGCGCCGTGGGCCTCGCCATCGCCTCGGGCACCGACGTGGCCGTGGAGGCCGCGGACCTGGTGCTCATGAGGGTACGTAGTAGTAGAGCTCTTGGTGAGCGACTCGGCGCCGTGGGCCTCGCCATCGCCTCGGGCACCGACGTGGCCGTGGAGGCCGCGGACCTGGTGCTCATGAGGGTACGTAGTAGTAGAGCTCTTGGTGAGCGACTCGGCGCCGTGGGCCTCGCCATCGCCTCGGGCACCGACGTGGCCGTGGAGGCCGCGGACCTGGTGCTCATGAGGGTACGTAGTAGTAGAGCTCTTGGTGAGCGACTCGGCGCCGTGGGCCTCGCCATCGCCTCGGGCACCGACGTGGCCGTGGAGGCCGCGGACCTGGTGCTCATGAGGGTACGTAGTAGTAGAGCTCTTGGTGAGCGACTCGGCGCCGTGGGCCTCGCCATCGCCTCGGGCACCGACGTGGCCGTGGAGGCCGCGGACCTGGTGCTCATGAGGGTACGTAGTAGTAGAGCTCTTGGTGAGCGACTCGGCGCCGTGGGCCTCGCCATCGCCTCGGGCACCGACGTGGCCGTGGAGGCCGCGGACCTGGTGCTCATGAGGGTACGTAGTAGTAGAGCTCTTGGTGAGCGACTCGGCGCCGTGGGCCTCGCCATCGCCTCGGGCACCGACGTGGCCGTGGAGGCCGCGGACCTGGTGCTCATGAGGGTACGTAGTAGTAGAGCTCTTGGTGAGCGACTCGGCGCCGTGGGCCTCGCCATCGCCTCGGGCACCGACGTGGCCGTGGAGGCCGCGGACCTGGTGCTCATGAGGGTACGTAGTAGTAGAGCTCTTGGTGAGCGACTCGGCGCCGTGGGCCTCGCCATCGCCTCGGGCACCGACGTGGCCGTGGAGGCCGCGGACCTGGTGCTCATGAGGGTACGTAGTAGTAGAGCTCTTGGTGAGCGACTCGGCGCCGTGGGCCTCGCCATCGCCTCGGGCACCGACGTGGCCGTGGAGGCCGCGGACCTGGTGCTCATGAGGGTACGTAGTAGTAGAGCTCTTGGTGAGCGACTCGGCGCCGTGGGCCTCGCCATCGCCTCGGGCACCGACGTGGCCGTGGAGGCCGCGGACCTGGTGCTCATGAGGGTACGTAGTAGTAGAGCTCTTGGTGAGCGACTCGGCGCCGTGGGCCTCGCCATCGCCTCGGGCACCGACGTGGCCGTGGAGGCCGCGGACCTGGTGCTCATGAGGGTACGTAGTAGTAGAGCTCTTGGTGAGCGACTCGGCGCCGTGGGCCTCGCCATCGCCTCGGGCACCGACGTGGCCGTGGAGGCCGCGGACCTGGTGCTCATCAGGGTACGTAGTAGTAGAGCTCTTGGTGAGCGACTCGGCGCCGTGGGCCTCGCCATCGCCTCGGGCACGGACGTGGCCGTGGAGGCCGCGGACCTGGTGCTCATGAGGGTACGTAGTAGTAGAGCTCTTGGTGAGCGACTCGGCGCCGTGGGCCTCGCCATCGCCTCGGGCACCGACGTGGCCGTGGAGGCCGCGGACCTGGTGCTCATGAGGGTACGTAATAGTAGAGCTCTTGGTGAGCGACTCGGTGCCGTGGGCCTCGCCATCGCCTCGGGCACCGACGTGGCCGTGGAGGCCGCGGACCTAGTGCTCATGAGGGTACGTAGTAGTAGAGCTCTTGGTGAGCGACTCGGCGCCGTGGGCCTCGCCATCGCCTCGGGCACCGACGTGGCCGTGGAGGCCGCGGACCTGGTGCTCATGAGGGTACGTAGTAGTAGAGCTCTTGGTGAGCGACTCGGCGCCGTGGGCCTCGTCATCGCCTCGGGCACCGACGTGGCCGTGGAGGCCGCGGACCTGGTGCTCATGAGGGTACGTAGTAGTAGAGCTCTTGGTGAGCGACTCGGCGCCGTGGGCCTCGCCATCGCCTCGGGCACCGACGTGGCCGTGGAGGCCGCGGACCTGGTGCTCATGAGGGTACGTAGTAGTAGAGCTCTTGGTGAGCGACTCGGCGCCGTGGGCCTCGCCATCGCCTCGGGCACCGACGTGGCCGTGGAGGCCGCGGACCTGGTGCTCATGAGGGTACGTAGTAGTAGAGCTCTTGGTGAGCGACTCGGCGCCGTGGGCCTCGCCATCGCCTCGGGCACCGACGTGGCCGTGGAGGCCGCGGACCTGGTGCTCATGAGGGTACGTAGTAGTAGAGCTCTTGGTGAGCGACTCGGCGCCGTGGGCCTCGCCATCGCCTCGGGCACCGACGTGGCCGTGGAGGCCGCGGACCTGGTGCTCATGAGGGTACGTAGTAGTAGAGCTCTTGGTGAGCGACTCGGCGCCGTGGGCCTCGCCATCGCCTCGGGCACCGACGTGGCCGTGGAGGCCGCGGACCTGGTGCTCATGAGGGTACGTAGTAGTAGAGCTCTTGGTGAGCGACTCGGCGCCGTGGGCCTCGCCATCGCCTCGGGCACCGACGTGGCCGTGGAGGCCGCGGACCTGGTGCTCATGAGGGTACGTAGTAGTAGAGCTCTTGGTGAGCGACTCGGCGCCGTGGGCCTCGCCATCGCCTCGGGCACCGACGTGGCCGTGGAGGCCGTGGACCTGGTGCTCATGAGGGTACGTAGTAGTAGAGCTCTTGGTGAGCGACTCGGCGCCGTGGGCCTCGCCATCGCCTCGGGCACCGACGTGGCCGTGGAGGCCGCGGACCTGGTGCTCATGAGGGTACGTAGTAGTAGAGCTCTTGGTGAGCGACTCGGCGCCGTGGGCCTCGCCATCGCCTCGGGCACCGACGTGGCCGTGGAGGCCGCGGACCTGGTGCTCATGAGGGTACGTAGTAGTAGAGCTCTTGGTGAGCGACTCGGCGCCGTGGGCCTCGCCATCGCCTCGGGCACCGACGTGGCCGTGGAGGCCGCGGACCTGGTGCTCATGAGGGTACGTAGTAGTAGAGCTCTTGGTGAGCGACTCGGCGCCGTGGGCCTCGCCATCGCCTCGGGCACCGACGTGGCCGTGGAGGCCGCGGACCTGGTGCTCATGAGGGTACGTAGTAGTAGAGCTCTTGGTGAGCGACTCGGCGCCGTGGGCCTCGCCATCGCCTCGGGCACCGACGTGGCCGTGGAGGCCGCGGACCTGGTGCTCATGAGGGTACGTAGTAGTAGAGCTCTTGGTGAGCGACTCGGCGCCGTGGGCCTCGCCATCGCCTCGGGCACCGACGTGGCCGTGGAGGCCGCGGACCTGGTGCTCATGAGGGTACGTAGTAGTAGAGCTCTTGGTGAGCGACTCGGCGCCGTGGGCCTCGCCATCGCCTCGGGCACCGACGTGGCCGTGGAGGCCGCGGACCTGGTGCTCATGAGGGTACGTAGTAGTAGAGCTCTTGGTGAGCGACTCGGCGCCGTGGGCCTCGCCATCGCCTCGGGCACCGACGTGGCCGTGGAGGCCGCGGACCTGGTGCTCATGAGGGTACGTAGTAGTAGAGCTCTTGGTGAGCGACTCGGCGCCGTGGGCCTCGCCATCGCCTCGGGCACCGACGTGGCCGTGGAGGCCGCGGACCTGGTGCTCATGAGGGTACGTTTTCTGTAGCGATATCTATCGTCACTACATTGTACGTATTGCGGCCTTCACCAGGTCATCGGACCACCTTGTGGGAGACCTTCCAAGACCGATAATAACATTGTCTCTGAAATGTAAAGTTTTCTGTTACAGAATGATCTCCTAGACGTGGTAGCCTGCTTGGAACTCTCGCGCACCACAGTGCGTCGTGTTCGCCTCAACTTTCTGTTCGCGAGCGTCTACAACTTACTGGGCATACCGCTGGCGAGCGGGGCCTTCGCTATGTTCGGATTACAGTTACAGGTAAGACCGAAAAAATCCGATAGAAGTGAAAACAGCGTGCGGTGACGATGACGCGAGTTTCACGCTTTTTGTTCACCCAAAAATTACACATAATAAACAGTATACATATAGCCATGGCTTATTTTAATTTATTTATTTTAAGATTTTGAATGGTTCTTTATTTTTTATTACGGACGCTTTTACGTACGTGCACGTCTTTCTACATTGTTCTCACATGCATAATTTCAAAATGATTGATGTAAACAATATTTTGTATCATTTTTTTTATTTAAAAGACTGTCCGTGGAGTTTCTAGCCCGTTCTTCTCCATAGGTACCTACTACGCTTAATGGGCAACTAGCTTAATATTTCTGGCTGACCGGATTCTTGACAGTTAAAAAGTGCCTGTAAATGGTTTAGAAATAAATGGTTTGAGTTTGAGTTTGATAGCTCATGGAAAGCGTTCGGTTCGGTTCGGTAATTTTTGTTCACCCAAAAAGTGCTCAACGCGCCTATAGAAAATAACACTTCAAAAACAATATTTTAATTCACTAGTTAGCGATATTTCATATTTTAAAATTAATCAAAACAGCGAAATATTTGACAGCTATTTGCGATGTTGCCCAGGTTCAAGATGCATGCTCTGGCTGAGTGTTGCCGTTGACTGTCAGTCAATTAATTTAAGATTTTCAACATCGCTTTTGCGGATACTGAACGATACAATAGAAGTTTTATTGTAATGAGAATGACGTCTATGGACGTTCATCAACCGTGAAAGCGTTAGGTAGATCATCTAATCAAATAATTATTTCATTTAGAAATACACATGTAGAAAATACATATGGCTAATATTTTCAATGTCATACATACGTCCTTGACCTCCCCTTGTCCAGTATTACTTGGGGTCTTGAATTGGGAAATTGAATTCATGGGCATCCTCATAAGTGGTCAATGTACTCATCATTATGAATAACTTTCACTGTGGAATCAACACTGAAATCGCGAAAAAAGAATCAGCTGTTCATTCCAATATTTTGACGAGCATTTTGCGAACATAAATGTACATCCTACTTAACATTATAAACGCGAAAGTTAGTGAGGATGGCTGGATGTTTGTTAAAATATTGGGTATGCCGCCTATGAAATTGGCGATTTTTTTTTTTTCACAAATAGATAACCTCGTCACTTCTTTGATTTAAAATATTCATCAATTGCTTGATATTATGATGGTCACTGGTGCCGATTCTCTTGTACACCGGACTAAACTATCACTAAAATTCCTTACTTTTGTCTATGAGAATCATAACGCTATTCTGTAGTAAAAAGCCTCTAAAGGACATTGTAAAAAATGGCCTATGAATCAACACGTATGAAACCTTTACTATAATTACTAGTTTATTTTATAATTTACATTAAAATTATTACTATAAAACGGACACTTCATAATTTCGAAAACATTTTTAAAAAGTAATCAGTTTGGTTTTATTCCCCAGCGCCATTATTTTTTGTTTCAATTTGACATTTTGAATAGGCTCACTCAGCGCTTGATCTATGAATAAGGTTTTTATTTACCAACAAAATAAAGCGGCTGAAAGCGCTGTGTGAAACGAGCAACATCGACTGACAGTCGATGAATTGACAGATGACACTTTGACATTTGCTAGTAATGACAGTGTCGTCACTCAGAGCACATTTTTATATTGGTCATAACTACAAATAAATTAGTGTAGAAAAATAATGGTTC
Source organism: Xanthia togata (assembly GCA_963853775.1). Classification (NCBI taxonomy): domain Eukaryota; kingdom Metazoa; phylum Arthropoda; class Insecta; order Lepidoptera; family Noctuidae; genus Xanthia; species Xanthia togata. Next base: position 1,346,771 of record OY970817.1, on the reverse strand, counting down.
GGACTCGTTCCAATATAAATGTAAATCCAATATATTTTCACAAATAATCGCTAAGTTTATATGTTTCTATTGACCTAATTATAACCCCAAAATCCGAAAGTGTTTTTTATTTTTTACAATTCTCAGAAGTGGCCGTGATTTTAATTTAATTTCAATCGATTATATGCGTTATTTAGAACACAGAAAGTAAATACACGTGTCTGTTGGTTCTTAGGCGAACGATGTATGGACGCCGAACAATGTCCTTTAAAAAATATTTTGACAACTAAATCGAATTTGACAATTCCGACTCCACGTGGTACATACTTGTATGCCCTACCTCGTAATTTTTTTTAGAGCCGGAGGCGTGCTGTGGGTCGTCCTCGACGTGTTTTATATGGAATTTTTTACTTTTTGTATGGAAAATAAAAAAAAATATTACCTACGTGTTGAGGATTAGGGGTATAAGGGTTTTATTAAGGGGGTCGAAATTTTCATTATTTTTGTGATAGGACACACCATTTTCGAGATATATGCAAAAGAAAAGAAAAAAATCCAGTACATTACTGTTTTTGCACCCGAAGTCGAGATGTTCGTGTGAATTTTAGTTCATGACAACTAATAATATTCCACACCATTTTCAGTGGCGATTAAAAATGGTCAGAATTAGTTAGAAAATTAAAATTTTAGGTGAAAAACGTCAAATTCAGAATAGCAAAATTGTCATTTTCACTAAATTAAAATCTCAGTACAATCTTAGTGCTGTCAAACTAAAACATAGTTAAGTTGTGCCACTCTTTAGTCTATTTCAGAATGGGAAATCATCGTTTGACAGGAGTAAACTAAATTTTGGTGATTTTTAGTCTAGTTTAGACGCATTTGTGACAAGAGAATCGGCACCATTATCGAATAATGACCATCATAGACAACTACTAATAGTAAAAAAAAACTTATTAATTATAGTTTTCTAAACATATAAAATACCTTAAAAAATTACTCCTCTTTTTGTTAGCAGAAATTACCACTATTTGTTTTAAAACTTAGCCAAAACTTATTTTGATCGCTTAATCTAAGTGGCATACGTTATCTTAGTTTTTAAACATTAGTGCATAAAAGTCTTAAAACATTATCATGTTCATGGTTGTTAAATAAATGAAGAAATTGTTGTTAACTTCTTTAAAATTCTCCATACAAAACGCTGATTTCATAGGTCCTAATAGTTCAAAAGTAAAAAAGCAAATAGTTTCAAATAGTTTTGACAGCTGCGCACACAGATGTCATCTGCGGCGCTTGAGTCACCGACGGAACGAAATGTTGCCATTTTAAATATTATATTTATATAAACATTTAGGAAGTATTTTATTTATTTTATTTCTTATTTATATCTCGTTGTATGCTGCAGTGTACTGTAGCTCGTGGCTAAGTAATAACTGCCGCACGGGTCGATCCATCAGGTTAAGCTACGCTTGCCGGGGTTGGTCTGTGGATGGGTGACCATCTTTACATACCGAGACTCCTCCGTGCCTCGGAAAGCACTGTCATTCGTGGATCTTTGACAGTCGTTACGGGTCGTCAGAAGCCCGAAAGTCTGACAACCAGTCTTACCAAGGGGTATCGTATTACCCAGTTACTGGGTTGTGGAGGTCAGATAGGCAGTCGCTTCATGTAAAGTACTGGTATTCAGCTGCATCCGGTTAGACTGGAAGCCGACCCCAATATAGTTGGGAAAAGGCTAGGCAGATTGATTGTATGCTGCACGGGTCAACGTCATAACGTCAACGCCGGCTGTCGTGGATGTGACGCATATTTTCCCCCAACTTGTTATTCTCGTGTTTTGTTCTTTCTTTGCGTCATGTTTACCGCAAATAAACGTATTTTCTTTCTTTCTATTTGGATGAAATTTGGCACACAGATAGTTTATAACCTGGATTAACACATAGGATACTACCCAACCCCAACCACGCCCCTTCCTAATTAGGCAGTGATAGCCTAGTTGTGTGACCGTCAGACTGCCAAGTCACAGGTCTCGAGTTCGAACAAGGCACGCACCTCGTGACTTTTCGGATTCATGTGCGTATTGTATAATTATCACTTGCTTAAAAAACGATGAAGGAAAACATGGTGAGGAAACCGGCCTGAGATATTTCTCGACGCCATGTGAAGCCATGTCAGAGGCCCATGGGCGGCTTTAAAACTCTGACATCAGGTTATTCACTAACCACACGAAAAAGAAGAAAACAGGATACTTTTTATCCCGATATTCCCACGGGATCGACACCTATGCGGGTTTAGGGGTATGAATAACAGGGTGTAAAGTTCACTCATCCACCATAGAAAAGGGAGGATCCTCCAACCAGACGGGTGTTGTGTCTGACGGGCCGACTGCCCGACTGTTGATTTCGGATAGTCTTATATATGTCGTTTGCGCGGTAAACTCTAATTGCGCGATGCAGGATTTGTGGGACGTCATGTCTTTGATGCGTAGTTACACCGCCATATACGATGGCGGTGTAACCGCTACACGGGTGAGACCGCGGGGCGCAGGTAGTTATAAAATAAAGTAACAAGTTATTTTTTGTCCTCAGCCGTGGATGGCGTCGGCTGCGATGGCGATGAGTTCGGTGTCAGTCGTGTGTTCCAGTTTATTGCTCAAAACGTGCGTATTCACTTCGATAAACTGATAGAAATTAAGGTGTTGTTTTAAAAGTGGGGCCTTGCTAAAACTAAAACTTCCTTCTCGATTGATAAATGTCACATGAAGACGCCAGCGCAAATGAAGAAAAGAAAAAAATTAAATAAAAATTAATTGAGAAGATTCGCTTCTTAAAGCTCCTGTTTATTATGCCAGTTCAGTCGCACAACATAAATAGGATTTAAAGGCACGGGTTATAAAGGGTTTAGAAATATTCTGGCCAGACCCGACCATTTTGAAAATTAATGCCTTTCGTGATGTCTATTTGTCTGACCGTCAAGAGTTTTGACTGACGACCAGACCTATAGATAGTGTCATCCACGCAGACGCGCCCCTCCGCTCGGTACTAACGTACAGCGTACAGTACAGTCATCGCGGAGGGGGCCACGTCATTGTCGATGGCACTATGTGTACTCGTATTTCGCTCTTCTACTTTTTTCAGCATTTTAAAATTAATATAACATACCTTTTTTCGCTTCCAGTTTCAAAAAACCAACACTAGAAAAACTTCGTACACCGGAATATCTTCAATCCATTCACCTAGAGGAGCTAGACTCAGTCTCAGTGCACCGCGGTCTCGACGAGCGAATAGACCCCAGTGAACGAGGGGCTTCGCCTTTAGCAAAGTAAGTTTAATACAACAAGAGATTTTTCCGCAGAAACTGATCTTTTCAGGATAAAAAAGTAGCTTTTAACTATCTCTTAAACTGTATGGATTTTTAAGACGGGGTGGTAAGGGGAGGTACCTTGTGGTGCCATCTACAACGCCACATGCGAACTACGCATCAAAGACCTGACGAATCACAAATCCTGCATCGCGCAAGCAGAGTTTACAGCGCGACGAGTAAATAATATATACAAAGTCCCGATATCAATTCGTCGGGCAGTTGGCAGAAACATCACACGCCTGGTCGGAGGATCCTCCTTTTTCTATAGAGGATGAGTGAACCTTACACCCTGTTCCTCATACCTCTATAACCTTAACCGTTGTGGCTACCGGAAAACGGATCGATTGGCATCAAAAAAGTTTTTCTGAAAACTGCTGGCTATATTTTTTCTTTTCAAAATCTGTTAATGCAGATCAAAATGTCTCAAAACGTTAAGGACAGTCTTCTAAAACCGTCTTCCTGTAGCTACAACGGTTAACCTCTGCCCTTACTACCCCATCTCAAAAATCCACCCTGTATACCTTCAATCCATATTCACCTGGAGGAGTTAGACTCAGTCTTGAAACAAAGGAAATATATTTGCGGTAAATAAAGAACACGAAAAAGAACATGTTGGGGCAAAATATGCGTCACATTCACATCCACGCAAAACGGCCATCGCTCAGCATAATGCTGCGACCCTATGTGAGACAGAGCCCCAGCGCTGGTTTTCAGTGACAACCGGCGTTGACGTGATGACGTCAACCGGTGCAGCATACGAGTTATAAATAAGAAATTAAATAAATACACAATTTACTTAGTTCTAAGTATTGACTATAGTCCTTGCGCGACTGCTAGTCACCGCCCTCGGTATGTGAGCGGTGAGACGGGGAGGGCGCCATTGACAAAATTGTCAGACTGAGTTACCTTGGACTTTGTCTACTTCCCCCGTCTCACGGCTCACATACCTCAGACGGTGACTAGCAGTCGCGCAAGTACTAACATAACAGCAATATTGGTTGACATTATTGTTGGGCGTCGCTCTATTCTCGTGTGTTACTCTGTCCCACTCGCTCATAAGTTACAAAGAATTTGTGACATTTTGAAAGTACTACAAGCATACAGAAATAATAAATAATTAATTGGCAATAATAATAAACTATGCATTTTCATAAAAAAAAATTGTTTCCATGACTGTCATAACTGAAATATATAAATTGTAAGTAATTTAAATGGGCAGTGAGTAACTTAGTTTATGTAGTTTGCTTTAAACGATATAAGGTTCAGCTCACACGTCAAGTCAACGATCAGTCACGTCAATTCCAGGAACGTGTGTGAACAGATCAGTCAGTCAGTCATACCAACGCCTGTTTTGTTCGTAGCCATACAAGTTTGCCGGTGACGCGACGTCGACTGAGACACGACGGTAGTGACGTGACTGGTGTGTGTAGCCAACGTCCTACAACTTCTACGTAACTATATTTTTTGACGTTGACGTGACCGACGTGTGTGCATGAACCTTTAGCCGACATAATCCTTGCCGTAAATTAATTTTTGAAATAAATTCGTTACGTCATGCGGGCAAATTCTTTTTCTAACCTCTAGAGTAAACTTAACTTTGGGCAAACAATATAGGCAAATAATTCCGCTTTCATTTTAACTACTTTAGCTTGGCGTAAAAATCCTCCATGGATTTACTCATTTATTCCTGACAGTACTGGTTATAAAACGAAGGAGCGAGACACGAGAATCACTGTCCTACTCGCACGTTTTATGTCTGTCACGATTCTTTGTCTGCGTTTAGTACCTATGACTAGTTTTTTCACATTTATTTGAATTCAGAACCTTAGATATAATTTACAATAATGACACTTTAAGGGACACTAAACGCCCACAGGCGTAATCACAATAAGCGTCGGCCAAACTTGCGTGACCAAAGCGACTGCGAAGCGGGAGCGTTAAACTGGGAACAAATTATTGGACGCATCCGTAAGCCGCGGCTGACAGTCGAAAGTTCAAGGACGGTCCAAGGTCACGTTTGCGACTAACGACCGACAGTATGCACAGTATAGTGCTAAATATACTATCCAGATACAAATAAGTCGCGACTGTGAGCCGCGGCTTACGGACGAGTCCGATAATTTGTTCCCAGCTTTAGTTGCGCGGCGGACGTCGCTCGTGTATATCAATGATGTATGGCGCCTTCACACCAATACGACCGTAATGCGGGAACACCGCGTCGGCAGAGCGGGAAGAGGCACTTCGAATAACTTCGTGCACCGTCGGCTCGCCTCGGGTGACTTCCGATCATTGTTCGATTCGCGTTGTAGTCGCGTAGGTGTGCACGTTTAGTTTCACGTTGTTGACGCTTCCGGTTCGCGTCCTGCGTACTTGACGCGCAGGTTTCGCCGAAGTTGAAAACTATTGTGTCTCGTTCAGTGTCCTTCGACCGATTAATTGCCACTAACTCAACTATCAACTTTAACGTTATGTAATCAAAATTGATTTTTAAGAGACCATCGTAATGAAAAGGTTTAAAAAAAATATGGCAATGGAATTTGAACTTTATAACGCATGACATTAAGTTTTTGGTTAAAAAACATGACAATTATCTAAGATCCTGAATTCAATTTTACATTCCTCTCTTTTTACAGTCCACCGTTTATTGTATCTGCTATATCTTTCTAACATTATATTTCTTTCATCACAGCAAAAACCGTGACTCTTGGAAATCTACTCTATTGAAAGTTGAAGTATAAAGTATGTAGTTTCTTATAGACGTGGTGGTTTGTGTGTGTTCTTGTCTGTGTGTGTTTGTTTTAATTTAAAAAAAACAGGAATACATGTGCCAGTAACTTGCTCAAACATATGCAAGCAGCTTGCATGCAATTGTTACATAAAAACTTCTGAAGGGCAATTTATATCATATTTTTTTCAATTTCCAGCATTTTTTTTCCTATTTGCTCGGCAGTATCAGAAGGACAATTCCCGTATTTTTAAGAATGTTTGCAATGTAATCTGTCACAGATTTTTTTTAAACATTTAAATAAAAACCCACTCTTGCTACGAAACAATAAAGTGCAATTCAGTTCGCACAGCGCTAATTACCTACAGTTATATTCAGCTCCAAGTTGCCTCTCTTTCTATCGCGTAACACTTATATCTTCTGATTTCGTTACACTCACTGACTTAGCCCAACAACACGAGCGAACCTGTTACCTGTAGCTTCACACCTAAAATACGGAGTAAACCATCTATATTCATCTGTGTCTCCGTTTCAATCTGCCAAAAATTTAATAGCTTTAGCTACATTTTTGACATTAACTATTATGAGATGGTGACTACTTTTTAAACGTTTATTACCAGCTGATTTATTACGTATCTTGCCGAGGCCTAGCGCTAGAGAAATTAGCGCATTCTTCATTCTATTTCGTGTGGTTAGTGACTAACCTGGTGTCAGAGTTTTTATGGGCCTCTGACTTGGCTTCACATGCCGTCGAGAAATATCGCTCAGGCATGCCAGTTTCCCCACGATGTTTTCCGTAACCGTTTTTGAAGCAAGTGATAATTATACAATACGCACATGACTCCGAAAATTTGGTTCAAACTCGATACTTATGACTTGGCAGTCCGACGGTCGTCCCACTAGGCTAGCATTGCTGTCACTGCGCATTAATTGCTCTTAATTCGCAAATCCGTATTATGTATTAGCGATAGCCACACAATAGCGATAGTGATGCCTCTAGGGAACAATCAGCTAACTAAAATGTGCAGTTTTGGAACTGGCCTCCTGTTTCGTGAATATCACAATGGCATGCAAGCTACCCGCATAGTGTTACAAGAATATTTTACCGCCTGATTGACGTCGATTGTTGCTAAACATTTGTGAAATTGTGTCACAGATATTGTATTGACAAAACAAGATGGCGACTTTAGTCCCGGTTTATAAATATTCTTTTAGCTTTCTACTTTTGTACAAGTTACTATAGTTTCACTGATACCGCCTGGAGCGCGCCTTAGGAATGCGCGGCGGGGCATGGGGCCGTGAGCATTGATGAATGAGCGGCCTGCACTGCACCCCCGTCTCGGTGTCGGTCAAACTATAGCATGTGTATTACGTGCTAAAATATTTGAGTTCTGTGTTGATTTCGTTTTACCCGATTGTGTAAAGGTAAAGGTGGGGTGTTGTGTGTTGAAGAAGTTTGATTAACTGTGGGTAATTTTCTGGGATATTGAATTACAGGTACGGAGAAATATGCATGCATTCAAGCATGTCATAATAGATTTTATTGAATTGTCTGAATATTATTTATTTATTTATTATTAACTCATCATCACTATCATTACAGGAATTTCCTAATTCAATAGTGTGGCCATAATTACAGTTTTATTATTTATCATAACATGTTCTGTACATCGTAGTTTTTGTGAATTCACTCGGAAACAAGTAAAACTATCTATGCTGTCTGCTACGTCATTAAGTACACGCAAAGTACGCATAATAGGTGGTGGTTATTATTCAAGTACCCGACTACCTCGTTGGGCTAGTGGAAAGCGCTACTGCTGACCATGAGGTCCTGAGTTCGATTCCCGGGTGGAGCAAAGTTTTATTGGATTTTTCCATCTGGAATTTCTCAGTAGCAGCCCCGAGTCTTGGTTTGTGCCCGGTCGATTGCAATAGACTCGCCCCCTATTACATGGAACTTAAACATAGCTGGCGAATTTTCGGTGTACTATAGGTACACCTCTGCCCAACCCTTCGGGCAATACAGGCGTGATGTCATGTTATTTAAGTACAGAGTCGGCAATTTCTTTGAGATTTCAGATTTTTTCAACAGTTTTCAGTTTGTTTGTTGTCTGGTTTGTCACTATAGTTATTATTTTCTGGTGGTGGATATCTGTTATTTATGCATGTGTTTTATTTTGTTCCTGTGACTTTCAACGAATTTTCTTGCAATTTTTTTCAATGACTTGCTTTCATATTAACTGTCTTTCTTCGTGTATCTTATTCGAGTTTTTTTTAAATGTTACAAAATAATTTTATTTTCTTTTGTTACATTCAGCATCATGTTGAAATTTAATTACTTACGTGTAATAATTTCATATTACGAGCATTCCCAAAATCCCTTAGAAACTGCAGCCAGGGGCCCTACTACCAGCTCTTATAGCAGTATTAATTTAATCATACTTCAGTTGGGGAATGAGATGGAGCTATATGACCAGTAGGAGCTTCATCTCTTTCTTACATTGAAGTAGGTTTTATTAAAATAATACTGCCATAAGACCTGGTGGTAGGCCCACAGGTTTCCTAGAAATACCTAGTTAATTGACTCAGACGTGACTTTGCGAAAATCCATGATAAAATACTATAGACGACTAGGATTTTGTAACCTAATCCGTTTAACTGTTCTCAAAGAGTCATAAAGAACCCTGTAAGAAATCGACACGTGTTTCACCTCTCAACGAGGCATCCTCGGGATGACGATTGACTTGTTGCGAACCCGGACACGACGTGTTGCCACGCCAAGTGCCGAACGCAGAGTGAGCCACACCGCCCGACAAAGGCGATTATTTTATAATTTATGGCGAGGTATTTTAGAAATAAACCCCCACTTAAAATAACTTCAAATAAAAATCTCTAATTCTGCTCCCCAGACTCTTCCACCGTAGCAAACCAGCAGAAGGCTGCCTCCTCCAAGAAGAGGATGACTTGATGACGGTCTCCTTCATCCCCAAAAGACGTCAGGAGCCCAGCATCAACGGATGATGTCATCCCAGCGCTGGGCAACCGTCCTGCGGATAAACTGGGTACGTGAAGTGAGCGATAGATGGCGCTAATTTAGAAACTGAAACGTTTAAACTAAAATAAACTGCTACCTACAAGGATTTTTTAGCTCTCAAAGGAAGTTGTCAGGATGGCGCTGTTGGAAACAATTGTGCATTTGTTTTGTGAACTGAAAGATCCTTGTAAAGTCCAAGTATATATATGTCTAGTTGATACAATATACGTTGACAAAAACGGTAATTGACCCAAATTAATTGTATTTTAAGGATTCCAGCACCAAAACAGAAGTCTGTCAACATGTGACTTTATTTCTGTTTGTTATTTTATTGCCTTGGTTTTTTTAACGAAAGAGAAGCGATACATAGTTTGTCGTGCGAATTCCTACGAAGATAGCAAAGGGCTTTGACCGCTATGGCCCACCTTATTGGCACATTATTAAATTCTGAGCAGCTTTTCAAGTACAGTATAAATAGCCTATACAATGTATACAGAGAAGGAGCATTAACGCTTTCACTATTAAACAAAGTAATTTTATTAATTACAAATAATTTAAACTGACTAGAAACAACCATTGTTAATAGCGCCATCTATTGTCAAAAACACTTTATGGACAGAATGTCCTTGTTATAGGTTTTGAATGGACAAATTCACAAATGGATTTATGTCCGATGGACAAAGTGCAGTGTTACAGTGAAACTAAGAATAAAGACTGATGTGTATGTGTAAATATTAAGAGTGTCAGGCGAAGTTGGAAATTGGTGGTTTTGTGAAATTACTAGGTAATATATTTTTGTTAATTTTTGTGAAGTATTTTGGCTAGATTTTGTAAATATTTGCTTAATTTGTTTATCGTTTATTACGTATGTTTTTTTTTACGTATTTTGATTGCGTAGAATGGATGTAACGAAATACTAGTAATCTAGAAGCATGTTATTTAAGTACAATTTACTGTGCGTTAAAGTAAGACCGACATACCTGTGCCTGGTTCTTGTTGACAGGCCTACACAGTGTCCTCTCAAACCTATTAACACTGTTATTTAAAAACATTATAACAATTTTTTCAAAGTAATGAGGAGTTTCTTGCATAGGAAACGACCAATTGGAACCGTGCACCTAGCTTCTGACGTTTCATAAGGGTCCATGCAGGTATAAATGTAAAATAAAATATTTACAATTAAAATTAAATAATATTTTATTTTTAATTGTTAATCTTCCAACACGTCTTGGCAAAAATATCTAGTATTCACAAAATCCCTAGTTTCCAAGCTTTGTTACTACCTAGCCTTTAGAAGCTAACACGGCTTTAAACTAAAACAAAATGTATCGCTTTGTATTTTAAATTAATTTTAAAATCGTACAAAATGTACGTGTAAAATGTATAAAACATATTATTACCTTCCAATGTTTAGCTAATACATAGCATATTGTAGGGAGTTATTATATTATTCCTGTAAAAAAAACGCTCTCAGTACAAAAATCATTTTAAAAAATTGCGGCATTTCACTTTTGCTGTGAGAAAAACCGTGTATTGTTAAATGCAATGATTTTGCTTAAAAAACTTTAATTTTTTTGAAATTTACGGTTATTGAAAATTCACCCAGTTTTGATTAGCACGCCAAATAGTCAATTGGCAATTCTAAAGAATTAAATGATGCGTTGCCAAAATATCCACTTTTGTGACAAGATTTGTCACATTTAGAAATACGTCAAATATATTTGCTACGCAAGCTATTTGGTTCTAAAAGCCAAAAACTATGTACTTCCTCTTTTTCAAACTGTATAATAATATATTGCAATGTTATTCCATTATTGTACAAATCAATAGTTACCATATTGTGCAAAAAAAAAAATGTATTATATTTTAATAATGTACAATACTTTAAAATGTAAAAGATTTTTTTACTTATATTCCTTTTGTTTAGCTTAAATAATATTTCCAAAAACCACGAAAATTGTATACTATTAAAATATAATTAAACTAGAAGAAATTACAATGTACCTATAACATCAATATCGGATCAGCTGTTCTCGAATTGTTCGCTGACAAACAGAGTAATAAACAAATGGGACACTTATCAAAACTTATTTAAATAAACATTTTTAGAAAGTGTCCTACATCTTCATCTGCGTAGCCCTGACCCGACTATGTTGGGGTCAGCTTCCAGTCTAACCGGATGCAGCTGAATACCAGTATTTTACATGGAGCGACTGTCATCTGACCTCCACAACCCACTTAACGCAATAGTGAAATATTAAGTTTAAATGTGAAAAAAATTGATAATATTCCATTAATTTATTACTCCTGAAAAGAAAAGGCGAGAACTATAACATTTATAATTTAGTATTATTTTGATAATTTTATTGACATTGTCATTGACTAGAATAAAACCTAGGTTTCCTAAAATCAGACGTTTGGTGACACCAGTTTTTTTTATTATTATTTCCAAAACACAGACTATTTTACAACTTGGGGGTTTTATCACCAGAATTCACGATACACCAAAAAAAAAACCCAGGGAATAATTTTCTATCTACACCTTTCTGACTGGCTAATATTTTTACGCCGCATGAGCTATTCTCATATACGTGGCAATATGAGAGAAGAATAACTTTTCATTCTATATTGAACTTTATCTCAAAAGTTTCAAAGTTGAAATTCATATAGTGCCAGTGACTTTGTTAGTTGCTATGCTGTTAAAAGTGACATTATTTTTCTATATTAAAAGTAAATAATAAACATTGTATTTAATTCCGTTATGTGTAAAACCATACCTATTTCTCCCACCAAGCATTGCAGTGTTCCGGTTTGAAGGGCGCACATGAGATATGAAATATCTCATATGCTTTGTCTCTGGGACGGCAAGCCATCTGCGTTGTCTCTGGTATTGCAGATGTCTGCAGACTGTCATCACTTACCGCGTCGGGTGTAAATTTTCTTTGCCACATAATTTCTTAGTCTGTATTTCTGCCTGGTTGATGATAACAGACTCGTTCCCTATTACATGGGACTTAGAGCGTTTATACAGAAAATGGGCAACGTCGCAAACAGCTGTCAAATATTTCGCTGTTTTGATTAATTTGGCAATACTACTGTGTGGAATTATGAAACATGGCTAACTAGTGATCTAAAATATTGATTATGAAATGCAATAATTAATATCGTAACACTGAATATTTAGTTTTAGATGTAAAAAAAGGTATTTGGAAAATTTCTAAATTATTTTTTTACACCTAAAACTGTTACAACATCTAATTGCAATTCATTATTAATATTCTAGTTCACTAGTTAGCCATATTTCTTATTTCCATACAGTAATATTTGCCAAATTAATCAAAACAGGTAAATATTTGACAGCTATTTGCGACGTTGCAACTTATACACCGTCGGGGATGATGTTATGTTTAACGGAATTAAGTACAGCATATGAAAACTTAAGATATTTTTGCGTTTATACGTTGATAAATTTATACATTATTATATGTTTTGTTTATACACTTATCATTTTAACCGTGTATTGTATTTATACAGTTTTAATATTGTAGCTTTTAATATGAATATATTTTTGTAACAAAATATAAAGATTTAATTTTTATGCTTGTTTTTTATTACATTGATTGATCAAGTTATTATATATAATATGACAGATGCTACACATTATTCTCACATATTAAAGCAACAAGAACATTCGTCCTCAGATTTTGTAATACCTGAATTTAAAAGAGTGTCCTTGGAGTTTCTTGCCCATTCTTCTCCATAGAGTTTTGGAATGGGCAACTAGCTTCAACTTTCTGACTAACTCGCAGTCTTTGACAGTGCAAAAGTGCCTGTAAATGGTTTAATTGAAATAAATGTTCTAGTTTGAGCAACATGACAGAAAAAGTTAGCAAATGGAAAAAGTGAAAAAAATAACTGCAAATGGACAAAGCAGCTAAAAAAAGTTAGCAAATGGACAAAGTGACTTTTGGGTGTTTTTAACAAAATCCAAAATAGTCTAAATATACTCTCCGCACCCAGAATGATTCTGAAACGAGTTTTATCACAATCGGAAACATTTGTAAATCTCTTCTTTTGACAAAAAAATCGGGTTAACTTAGATAATTTAAGTAAGTTGGTAAGGAATGCGACGTGACCGCCTGATTCGAAGATACAGCCGCATTCAGAGACGTCATCTAAAACAAATCAATCAATACTTGATCAATGCTCGTGCCTTCTCTGTATGAGAAGAGGCATTTGCCCTGCAATGGGACACTAATTGGCTGGTATTATTATTTATACACATAAACAAAATTGAAACGTTCTCAACCTGTCTTATTTTTTACTGACAGCTTATCAATTAAAGTTAATGTGTTACCCAGTAACTGGGCTGTGGAGTGCAGATAGGACGTCGCTCCATGTAAAATACAGGTATTCAGCTGCATCCGATTAGATTGGAAGCCGACCCCAACGTAGTTGGAAAAGGCTAGGCAGACACAAATTCAAATTCTTTAATTCAGACACGAGATCATAGTGTTAGTATAACAAAAAACAAATGAGCTTATATCCTCTTCTATACGAGTTGATTAAGTATAAGTTATTATTAAGGGATATCTCTGAGTGCAGCAGACTCGACTTCCAGTCCATCCAAAAACAGCAAAAAATCATCAATCTCTAATCGGAAGAAGCCTGAATCTCCTCAATAATTCTTTGATTTAAACTGGCGGCCAAAAGAGTTCACGTCCTGGTCAGTTTCTCTCGACAATATACAAAGTAGCTGCACAAATTGAACCAAACTTAAGGCTCGTGCAGACCAGCGCGACTCGAACAATACAATTTCTGAAAACTTCACGGTATAACAATAACCGATGTAGCGTCGCGCTAGTCTGCACGAAGCTTTAAAGCATGCTTATTAGGATTAACCCTTTCGAAAGAGGTTTCAAATACTTTGCTTGTGATAAATTTTTCGTCAATAATTTCACATTCTTTAAACTATTTTTCCACGATTTCGTATTTTGCTCCTTCTGTTTTGCTTGCTCCGTATAAAGCCATGTACCTACATTTCTTCTAAATCCATGGATAATTCTATTTAAATATGTTAGTTACTCGATCACGCAAAAACGGCTGGATGAAGCACAAGGATAGTTTATCACCTGGACTTCTACATTGTATACAAGACGGTAATCTGTTCACAACACGTCGTACACAATTTCAGAGCAGTAACCTTACGAAAAGTACTAGGCTTGCATGAATTCAAGATATATTTCAATCACTGTATTATCGTAATAATAGGATTTGGATGACCTGGTGAACCTGGATTAACACAGGATACTTTTTCATCTCGGTAGTACGCCCCCTGGGAAGCCTCGGAGTCCGTAAAATTTCTAGTATTAGTTTACCGGCTTTCATATCCTCGGTCCACGGCACTGAGAAATTAATCAGGAAAATTCTAACCTCAACACTGATTGATTTTGATTTGCCGTGCTTCACTGGGGCTATGGATGCCTGGAGACTCGCTTGCCCGAACTCAGATCCATTTTCCCAAAGACGGTGGGATGAGCCGCTCTGCAGAGTAGTACAGAACAATTTACTTAACACGTCTGTTACCACTGCGGAGCGTGCGCGCCTGCTGACTGTGGGTAAGTGGGAATCGGGTCTGTAGCTTCATGCACTACCGTCGTCGAACATAGGCACTTTCCTCGACGACACTACCTTCCGCCTCGCTGCTTCACTACGACTAGGAGCTCCTGTTGTTCTCGACATCGCTGTCACTGTGGCGAAGTTGTCAACAGCCTCGGACATCATGGCCTGTCTTGCAGCCGAAGTGCGGGTCACATAGCGCGGCACGCGAACATTAACGACATCATCCGACGAGCTCTTGTCACCGCCGGCGTTCCAGCTGTATTAGAACCCATGGCTTGGCACGCGATGATGGCAAGAGACCGGACGGCATGTCTTCATCTCCATGGAAGGTGGACACTCTTGCGCCATCCCATCTTCCTGGCTCGGCGTGCTGTGCTGGCGCTGCTGCTGCGGCTGCAGAAAACTTCAAGCGGCGTAGGTATAATAACCTTACAGGTAATTATATTTTCGAGCCGTTTGGGGTTGAAACCCTCGGGCCGTGGGGTCCGAGTGCTCACGGCCTCTTCAATGATATTCCAAAACGGCTATTTGACACTTCCCGTGACCCAAGGGCTGGTTTTTACCTAGGCCAGAGGCTAAGCATTGCCATACAACGTGGCAATGCGGCCAGTCTCTTGGGTACATTACCCGTCGACAGCAATGCGGATGAATTTTCCGATGATTTTAATTTTTCAATAGTTTTAGTTAAGTTAGTAACTATTTTGCTAAATTTATGTCTGTACTTTTATAATACTATATGGACTTCCTTATTGGTAATTGAATAAATATCTTTATTGTATCAATTATAAATAAATAAATAAAATGGCAGTGTGTATGTAATATCAAAAAAATAGTATTTTTTTCTTATAAGTCTTACATACAATACATATTTCCATATTATTCCAACTCAAACTTAGTGCGCGGTGCTGCAAATTTTGAATCGCGTAGTTCTATTCATGATTTTGAAAACGATCATCAGAGTTATTATGAGCATATAACACTATGAAATGTTTCTAGGATATTACCTATACCTTTTTTGACTCATTGCTATCAATGAATCGTAAAAATATCCTACGAATTTTGTAAAATACCAAAATGACCTTGACGGGGAAACAACGCCATTTTGTAACGCTGTGACAAATTTTGGTTTTGTAGCTAGAATCTTATCATAAAGTAATCAAGAATAAAGTGGTTTATCAATTTCTGTACACATATGCCTTTCTATTATTGGAAATGATAAAAATATCGGCCTCTCAAGTGGTCATAAATTATGAACACCATGTTATTATTATAACTATTATGTACTGAACTACCAACATTCCGTAGGGTGGGGGACTAACGACAATTTCCATAAAATGTGTACAAAAATGAGTTCAGTAAGGGAAATAATAAAATGTTTAGATTTACGAATTATATTTTTAATATTATTAAATTTCTGAATAAAACCAAAAACAAAATATTTTGCTAGTTTTAAATACGTGAAAAAAATCAAATAAGATAATTTCTAAAACAACTCTTCTGTATTTTTAACAAATAAAAATTGGAATTTACTATTTTTACATAGGTACATGGATAAAATAAAAATTGATAATAATTACTAACACAACTCTTGAGTTTAATTTCTGTGTTGTTTACAAAAAAATACTACTTTACAGATAATGCAATCCACGACGACGCGCCCCACTCCGCGATTACCGTACTGTAAGCTGTACTTTAGTACAGAGCGGAGCGGAGTGGGGCGCGTCGTATTTTATATTCGGAAGACAATAGTTCTAGGAACATGTATTACGTCACAGAGTGTAAGTAATTAAATATTAAAAATAAACTATTCTAGTTTTTTATTTCGCGAGCCTGACTCATAATCCAATGTTGCTTCATAAATTTATTGTATATAGAACAGAAAAAAAAATTGACAATAGAGCAAACATAGTTCTTGGAACAAGTATTGAATCACAAAATGTAAGTAACTAAATAATAGAACGAAAGTGTTGTAGTTTTATTCCGCAAGTCAAGACCTGAACCTGATACACCAATTGCGTGACACTCACAATCATAATTCCAAGGGTCTTGAAAGGGATAAAATTTATATTAATATTGCATTGTTGCTTCATAGAATGTTTGAAAAATTCGGCTGTTACAACGCTACAACGTAAATAACGAAATAAATGTGGTTGCATGGCCAAAATGAAAGAGATTGGGCATTTGTAGTTGTCACGCAATTAGGTACTAAGCCCCAATGGATACGCACTCAATCCACACATACATGACGTTTAGACGGTAAAGAATGGTATGACCGAGAAACGGAGTGACTCTATTTGTCTGTCGGTGTCAGTTGAGACTTTGTGGAAAAGGTATACTCTTTTGGTATGTCTGTAACTGTAAGTTGGTCAAACTAGAAATATAAAATGTGTGAAATATCACTTGAAATAAAAAAAGCGAAACATGTCAGTCTAACAAGAAGTCTGTCTGTCAAGCTAGAAATATAAAATGTGTGAAATGTCAAATAAACTAAAAACAAGTGCATCTTGACTTTTTTTCTAGTTTATAAGATGTCTGTCTGTCAAGCTAGAAATAAAAAAAACACTAAATGGAGAAGAATTAGGGATTAGCCATATGGTAAAGCTTGAAGCAGGGGTCTATGCAAAGTGGAACATTACAATTACTGCAAACGTAATTTGAAGATTTACGTTCACCGAGCTGACTGCACCGCAAGCACCGACGACGAGCCCGGCGGCCACTGGATAATATGCCATTTAGCGTAGGAAAATGACCTGAAGCGGACTCTGGTTGAGCCAGAGTGCTCGTGTTCACTCGTGCGAAGATAGAACGGCGTGTGTTGTGTGGAATTTGGCCGTGGTGGTGCTGCATTATCTGTTCCACTAATTCTAATCGGAAAACTAAATGATCTTTAGAGGTACGGATCGAAGCCTCGTAGAGAATGCGTGCATTTAAAATAGAGCAATTGAGAAGGCGTTTGAAGACCTTCATCTTCCATTTTTTGCATCTTTTTCTTTCTAGCAGGTATGGTTCCAGCATTTGATCTTTACGATCAACGCCTCCCATACCCTTATTATAGTCCAAAATTATTTGAGGTGTGTATTGAGCCTGGCGATATGATTTCGGCGCCATCAGGTCTTGTTGAATGCCGTGGTAGGTAGAGATGGTGCTGATCTTTCGTTTCTTGTCCTGATAAGCCATGATAACGATATCGCCGGAATGACGGGCTACGAACTGGCCTTCTTTCAGCTGGCACAGCGATATGAGTGGAGGCACATGGCTGCGGTTAGCGCGCAATGTCCCTACACAATCGGTTTTATGAGCCTTCAAATATCTGGCCAGTAGGGGGCTAGTGAACCAATTATCCATGAAAAGAGTATACCCTTTGTCTAGAAGAGGACGGATAAGTGTGAGGACTGTCAAAGTGCTTTTCAGCAGTTTCGACGGGAAAGTGGGATCATAGACGGTGTTACCTCCGATGTAGACGAAGAAAGACCAAAGGTAGCCGGTGGAAGACTCGCACAGTTCGAAGGTTTTCACCCCGAACTTGGCTGCCTTGGTCTTTATGTATTGGCGGAAGTCAAGGTTTCCTTTCCACAAAGTCAGGGATTCGTCAATGCAAACATTTTGGGATGGGACATAAGCTTCCTTGAAGCGAGAATTTAAATGTTCCAAAACGGGGCCAAGAGAAAATAAACGGTCAGTATTAATGTCAGTCGGTCTATTGCGGTTGTCATTGAAGTGGAGAGCGCGGCAAAGAAGTTCGTAACGGCGGCGGGGAAACATTTTCCTAAAAATGTTCGTCTGAAGGAGTGGGTTACTGGTAAAGCAAGATTTTGTGGAGGGCATCTTGATGATTCCGAGCATCATCCAGAAGGAAAATAGGATCAACATTTCGTGAATATTCGTGTCATACCAATCCCGAGCAAAAGAAGCGGATGAGCTCATTATCTCCTGAGCGTAACGGTTGGTCTCAGTCACAATATGTGACAAGATACCGTCATCCCAGTACTGCCGAAACGCCCCATACGCATTCTCAGACGCAACAGTAGGCCCTGTTAGCTGAGGCAGAAATTCTTCCCGTTTGCCTGAATAATTGCCCATGGACGACCATTCAAAGCAACTAGAAAGTTCCATCCCGGCCAACAGGGCCTCGTCGTGGCCATCCTCTGCATCTAAAAACTCCTCATTCCCATCATGCGCTGAAACTGGCATTTGCCTCCTCACTCTCGCTGTCGCACGCTCTCTCGCAGCCTCCCTATTACTCACTACTTTCAAAACAGCTGCTCTCAAATCCTCGGGCACATCGTCATCATTCATGTACACATGCACACACCTATCACCCTTTTGCCATTGGGGCTCACCTGCCGGCCGGTTCGTGCCGCGTGCTCCACGTCCTTGTCGCCTGCGCGGGCGCGCCCCTCTCGAGCCACGCTGCGGACGACACGATGATGATGGTTGTCGCTCTACCACTTGTGAGAACGTGTGGTGTTCGTCAGCTAAGTGAAAGTCAACGCCGTCGAGAGGAACAAAGTCTTCTTCCTCCACGATGACGCAGACTTCCACCCTAAGGAAAAAGAAATATAATTTTACATACATGTAAATTTGTGTGTATTCTTCCCATCCTCACTCGGAAAGCTGCCACGCTAAAATGGAACTGGTATAACACGCTAAACTGGACACATCTGGATGATCAATGGGCCCAACTCCTTAAAAAAAGACTGGTACCAAGTAGCCTCGGATAGAGAGAAGTGGAAAGAGAGTAGGGAGGCCTTTGCCCTGCAGTGAGAAAATAAATTCAAAAGTCAGTCAGAGTCAAATAATTTATTTCAATTAAGCACAAAAAATGCACTTTTGAATGTCAAAAAAACAAAAAAAAAAAAAAAAAAAATTGATTCCAGTCGCCCCTTCTAATGGGTAGTTTTTGTATGGAGAAGAATGGGAAAAAACTCCAGTGTTACTCTCTTAAAAAAAATCACTATTTATCTTGTACACACTAATTATATAATTATATGTGAAGACGATGCACCTAGAATAAGATTACTATACCACAATAAATAGGTAAAAATAATGAAAAATGAAGGAATGACATAAATTAATTATGTGACAGATACATGGTGCTCACATATTTACAAACATAGTAAAATTATACGATATTCCTAACATTTTAACAAGTAATACTAATAATAAGTCAGTGTGCGAGTTCAAGTAATCACAGAATATAAAATCAATGCTAAAAAAATAATATTATACAATTAAATTGGCAATCAGTTAGATTTTGTCTAGATTCTTAATTGTCCTATGGAGCAGGACTAGCATGTTTCCAAGCAATTTTATCTTGGTTATAATCCTCTAATTTGTAATATGCTTGTTTAGTTTTTTTTTTTTTTTTTTCTTTCATTTAATTCTAATATATCACAAGGTATTCAGTTGTAACATTTAACACAGTACCCCATAAAAGATGTATTTACTTTAGAAAGTCTGGAAAATGGTTGATAGATTTGATCTTTATTTCTAGTATTAAAATTATGTCTATCACTTATTTTATTAAAAAGATGTAGATTTTTTCTCACATACATCTTCTATGTTCCGCACTCAGTCCGTCAGGTGGACCATAGCGGCCATTTGAGGGGTTATTCCAACCAGCCCACCTTCCTCCAGAAGGTTGTTCACATACATAATATTTGCATAAATGAATTGGCAAGGTACCGTCAATACGGGCTGATGATAATAATAAAAAGTGCAAATTTGAAAAAAATATATAACTTACAGCTGACTACCATCCTCCGCATCCTCATCAAGGGTAGGCGACACCAGAGCACGTGACGGGCTTGGACTATCAAATAAAAGGTTTTCATCATTACTACAAAATTACTACAAAAATATACTATTATTTCCATGAAAACATATTTTATAGCTTACAGCTGCATCGCGCCTGGCCCACTCATATCCACCTCCATTGGGGCAAAAAAAGGCCACGACGTTCGTGTCGGCGAACTGAAATAAACGGTTTTCGTTGTTACAAATATCATTTTTAAGTTTATAACACAATATATTTTTTTCGATCAAAACATGTTTTATGACTTACAAAACGGGAGGCGAGGATCTTGACATCAGAGCACTTTGAGGAACATCCAAAGGGATCTCCTCTCCCTCCTGGGTATATAACCCGAGGAGCGTCGGTGGCGACTCGACATACTGAAGATTCAAATAAATAAAATGAAATCACTACTATTGGCTCACAAAATAACAAAAGAATACACTTATAACAACATAAGATTCCTGGAAAAAAAGGAATTAGGTACCTCAAGATCCGGCTCGTCATATTCGCCGGCCCCCTCCTCCTGCTCCTCGGGCTCCAGAAGTTCGAAGAACGGAAGCACTTCGGTTTTCTCCCCAGCTCTGATTTATAGTAGGTATTTTTTTTTGGATAGAGTAGACCATTTCTATTGTATTTTTGAAATCCCCAAAATAAGCAAAACCATAGGTGCCGAGAAAAAAATTGCCAAAGTTTCAAAAAAATCGCCAAAGTATTAAGGGCGGGGAAGATTACGTGGCGGGTCTAAATTAGTTTCCAAGCAATACTAAGGTCAAACACATCGTCAAGGTCAAGGTCAGCACCCAAAAGTCAAGGTCTTACACATCAAAAGTCAAGGTCAAACCAAAATATGCTCAAATCTTGGAATATTACCTTGTAACAATCAAGGTTATTTTTAGTAAAGCGTTGTCGACGGAGCCCCGCTTCGCGGGGCTCCTATTTCTGGGTGGTTTAAAAAAAAATAACCACGAAGGGGATGGCGGGGTCTATTCGCTCGCTACGCTCGCTCACTAGACCCCGCCATCCCCTTCTAACCTAACCTGTCCGTGTCGGGGTGCCCCAAGTCCCGAGCTCGCTTCACTGACATTGGATTACGTTTCGTTACAGACAATCTTTTAATAATACAAATAAAACTATATTTTTTTAATTTAATTTACTATATTATTTACTTTATAATTAAGTTAATTGCGGTAGCAACTATTTAAAAGTGAACGTAAGTTAAAAACTTACAATATTTATATAAAAAACCATAAGAGTCCGCTGTCACTTTGTCTGAACGTAAAATGGAACAACCTAGGAGTGAAACTCGTACATTATCTGTGGTAAAATGACAATTAATTTACGTAAATTGGTTAAAATTTCTGAAACTTTAGGATTTTTTTTCTCAAAAACTAGGCGTTTGCTCAGTGTGAAATTTTGGGAAAACGTTTTATTTGAAGACATCTACACACTATAAAATTCTGAAGCTCCGCACGATTGGGGAGAAAAACGAAGTGGAGCCCGAAGAACTCCTCCTCTGGGTTCTCGTCCTCCGAGTCACTGTCCCGGAGGAGCGACTCGAAGTCCTCCGGTACGTCCGCGCCCCGCCCAACATTGTAGTTAGCCATTTCTAAATATTAAGTTTTTATCTAAATTCGAATTACATTGCACTACTAAAACTTTACAAAATATCAAATAAATAAATATAGGTACTTTAATTGTATAAAACAAAATATTCGAAACTCTTTTACAAAAAAACATTCGAAGTTATCCGATAAGTTTTATCGATTTAACATGGATTTAACATACCGTAAAACGGGGCTATTTGGGTTTTAAGGGGCTATTTGAGACGACCCAGAATTTCGAACAAAAATATCGATAACTGTCGGTTGGTGTATGGTAAAATTTATTTTACAAACTCTAGCAACACTTTGATCATTTTAGTCAAATTGTCACCTGTCAGTGTCAGTCTTTTTCACAGTTTAGTTCCAAATTTTATTGAAAGAGTCAGAGACCGTTTTTTCTTCAAAAATTTAAGTGTCAAAACTTCTTCCGCAGTGCAAAATTCTAGCAGGTAAGAGTGTGGATGTTTTAAAATTACGATTATATAAAGTATTACGATGTTTCTTTGCTAAATAATAATTTAGTTATGCTTATAGTTTTTGATTTATTATTGAAAATGTGTCTGGGGCTTTTCGGGACACCGATGCGGGGCTTTTTGGGACAGTGTCCTAAATAGCCCCCTCACTTTCGTGCATTTGTAAACAACCTATTTTAAATTATTATTTTAATTATCATTATATATTTGTAAGGTTTATTGTGGGTTTCAGGTAAAACACATTCGTATAATGGTTCGAAAATATACAAGAACATTTAGAAACTTGAGAAATGGTAAACGTTTCATGCCGTACATCTCCTATACTCATGATGATTTGAACAAGGCATTATCAGACGTCAAATCTAAAAAACTGTCTACCAGAGAAGCGGAACACAAATATGGCGTCCCCAAAAGTACAATTAACCGTCATTTAAAAGATAAAAACTTACTTTATTCAAGACCAGGGCACCCTACATTATTTTCAGAGGTGGAAGAAAAAACATTCGTCGATTATGTTAAGCATATGGGAGAATGGGGATTTCCCTTAGATCTAATGGATTTGAGAGTCTTCGCCCAAAAATATTTACAAAAAATAGGAAGGACTGTCTATAATTTGAAAGACAATTTACCGGGACGGGATTGGGCGGCTTGTTTTTTACAGAGGCATAAAGCACAGATTTCTAACAGATGTGCTGCAAATATATCCTCGGACAGAGCAACCTTAAGCTCAGAGGTGCTTGACGCATTCTTTGACCATTATGAACAAAATTTGGAACATGTCACACCGGACTGTGTAATAAATTACGACGAGACTAACCTGACAGACGACCCTGGATCCAAAAAGTACATTTTTAAGCGAGGAAAAAAGTACCCTGAGAGGATTATTAACAATTCTAAATCGTCTGTAAGTCTGATGTTTTCTGGCACAGCATCAGGACTACTTTTACCAGTATATGTTGTATATAAAGCAGAGCACTTGTACGACACGTGGCTCTTAGGAGGCCCAGAACACACAAGATACAATAAATCCAAAAGCGGATGGTTTGATTCGCTATGTTTTGAGAATTGGTTCCAGACGATCATCATTCCATATGTAAAAACGAAGGAGGGAAAAAAGGTTGTGCTTATAGGAGATAATCTATCGTCTCATTTCTCATCTAAAGTATTGGAAGATTGTGAAAAATTCAATATAACTTTTGTGTGCTTACCACCAAAGGCCACACACATTCTGCAGCCCCTTGATGTCGCTTTTTTCGCTCCTTTGAAACATTATTGGCGAATTATTTTGACAAATTGGAAAAAAGGCGAAGGCCGGAAATGCAAAACGCTTGCTAAAAATAGCTTTCCTGGCCTATTAAGTGAATTATTAAAAATGCTGCATGCAGAAGATGCTGCTTCACAAAATCTCAAGTCTGGTTTTGCCAAATGCGGCCTGCTGCCTGTCGACAGAAATAGACCGAAAGAAAGACTTCCTGGGCAAATATCGGATTTGGACATACTACAAAACAGGGCTTCTAGTGTTATTATAGAGATGTTAGGAGAAATAAGGGGTTGTACCGGTGAAACAAAAAGTACCAGGAAGAAACGCTGCAATGTTCCTGCCGGCCAAAGCATAACATTAGCTGATTTAAACACTGAAGAACGGAGCAACAAAGAGAAGGGTAAAGGAAAAGGAAAAGGAAAAAAAACACGACCTGTGACACCAACATCCACTATTTTACCGATAATAGAAAATTTAACTCAGCCATCCAGTGAAAAACAAGACCAAAAAAAATTGAGCAACAAAGGGAATGGTAAGGGCAAAGAAAATCAAACACCAACAGCAACAGAAAAAGTTCTTGAAGTTTCAACAATGAAAAAAAATACTCAGCCATGTGAAAATGTGACGACGGAACATACAACTCCTAAAAAAAATACTGAAAGAAAAAAATGGCGACTACATAGTGAAACCTCTTCCTCGGATAGTGACATTGAAATAAGTGTTCACAGTGACTCGGACATTTTAAATGTTAGTGATGATGACGAAATGGGAAAGTCGCCATTTCGTCAAGAGGTCCTGTCTCCAGAATCAGTATCAGCAACCCTGACGTTAAAAGAGGCTGTAAACAGTCCAAGTCCAGTCCCAGGTCCAAGTCGGGAAACGGTCGTGGTTGACTGTGTACCGGTAGTATATGATGTAGGTGACTCCGTTTTGGTAAGATATATTTTAAAAAAAAAGGTGCAATATTTTGTAGGACATATTTTAAGTAAATCTGGCGACAAACAATACAACATTTCTTTTCTAAAAAGAACTGGAAGAAGTGACAGCACAAAATTCATAAAGGCCAGGAAGGTGGATATAGACACAGTAAATGACGACATGATTGTGAAACCAATTGAGCTGTTGGCTCTGAATGACAAGGACACCGAATTCGTCTTTATGAATGACGAAGACATTTTTTTTTTTGAATATTGAATAAGTTCTCAAAATGTGTGTGTAATTGTAAATTGAGTATCGGTATTTGAGTTTGTAACTCAAATTCCTAAAAGGCTGATTTGAATAGGTGACATAATTAGGTCCTTTCTATATGAAAATTTTACCAATATTAAGACTGATTTTTATTTTTGAGTTTCTTTTTTGTTTTTTTTTGGGGTATTGTATAAAATAAATAACTAAGATTTGTTTTGTTTGGAAGAAAGCTTGATTTATAACATTATTAATATCATTAGTAGAAGTTTACGCCTGCAATAAACAAACATTTTTGAAATATATATTTTTTTCTTTCAAATTCTACCAATTCCAAAAAAATAAAAGATTATTTTATGTGGTATTACTTATTTTTTGTCCCAAATATCCATAGACTTGTTAAAAGTGACTGTTTTGGCTTATAATATGGATTACATATCCGTTTTCCATTGCTGTCCATATTAGCCCCAATTATGCGATATTTGGGACAGACACATCTTTATTTCTTTTTTCAGTTCCTTTTGTAAGTAGTTATTTCAATCGTTTTTATGCATAAGTAAGGGGTTTTCCAAGACCCATATAAATTATTTACCATAGCATTTTATGCAATATGAACAGGATACTTGCTAAAGTATGTCAAAATGTGTCCCAAGTAGCCCCGTTTTACGGTACGGCCTAGCGGTTTTTTCCACGCCGCGCCATTGATGGATTATTTACATCAATGCACCGCGCCCGCGCGCCGCCGCCGTTTGAATTTGACGGTTCAATGTAAACAAGACAAATCATAACAGACACTTCAAAATACTTCGAGACATTAAAACTGAATAAATACGACTCAAATAAGTGTAATTATGAATCAGAATTAGTTTTTGCGTGTTTTACTAGCCTTACGAAGACACTAATATTCATAAAATAGGCGAATTTCATATCAACGGCGACTTGGACGAACATTTTGTGACTCAAAATAATGTATATATATACTGTTTCAAGCGAACAATTATCATAAATACATAACTTTTAAACTTATCACTTGTAATTCATTCACTTGCCCTAAACTATTTCAACAATAATACAATGACTGCGTCAGCCATACTTTTTTTTATGCCTACACATGAAAATGCTTTGAAATATGGATAAAAATGAATGAAAACATCTCGAATGTATGAAATAATTAATTAGAATTTGTTTTAGCATAGTTATTCACCGTTTAGACACAAATTCAATGGAAAACCAAACACATGAAAAATGGCGAATCACAGAATCGAAAATAAGTAAAAATTTATTGGCTCGAAAATCATTTTTATTACATTGTTTCACGCAAAAATTTATCTACAAAGTTGAACTACGCACTATTAAATAATTATTCATTTACTTACCAAAGTCACAGAGCTTAAAAATAACCGAACTTTTAGTTCCACAATGCTTCTCGTTCGAGAGTATTTTAGGGATGTGAAAAAATAATCGATTATAGAAAATAACGATTAAAAATGTTTTTTTTTTAAATAATAATCGATTTACATATTTAAAAAAATCGATTAATAAAAATCGATTTCTTTTTCACTGTCGATTTTTTTCACCCGCAACGGCCGCAACACATTAGTTTTTTAGTCGGGAGCGCGAAGCCGCAAAGTGCCGCGAACCACTAACCAACTACGTAGTTCGTCAATGAATGACGCTAACGCCATCTGTGCGTTAAACGCAATGTCATCAATTCTATACGTTGAAATGTAGGCACCTTCTGGTTCCGGCTTCTTCGGCTCCAGCGGAAAGATTATTTTTGAAAGCTGGCGTCATACTAACAAAGACCTGGAGCCGAATACTATCAAAACGATTACCAAAACTTTTATTTGTTTTTAACTTTCGTTGCCCAAAGACTAATTTATTAATTTTAGACGGGCGAAATTAAAAAAAAAAAACTTTTTGCCACTTTATGCCAATGAAATGTATACTTGTTGATTATTAAATAAAAAAACAGAGCTTTAATGCTTTGATAGTGTGATTATCGATAACACAGGTGTGTAAATGACACATACATAATTGTGTCATTCATTGTAATAGTGAATTATCTCCTTGTAACTGAATTTTAAAATGGCGAGCTTTTTGCGAATTTAAAGTGTAGGAAAAAAAAAATAAGCATTCACTCACTGTTTTATATTTTATAATACAAATCAAAGATATAATAAATTGAAGTAACTTAGAAAAAAAATAATAATAAAACTGAACTTAAACTTTTTTTTCTGAAGTTACACCACTGTTACTGTGCGTTTGCACTGGCGAAACATCACAACAGAACATGTTGAAATCTCTAGTTCCTGTCAAATATTGTATGGAACTTTGACAGAAACTAAAGATTTCAACATTTTTTGTTGGGAATGTTTCGCCAGTGCAAACGCACAGTTATAGTGACATGTTGTGATTTAATCATACGTAATTTCGTCATCAGATGAACGCTCATCGGTATTACGTGTGCTTGACCGAGTTGGAATGTCTATGGGAAGATTTTTGTAGTAATGGTGGTAAATTGGCGGAATGTATGGTAGAAGATCAAGCATATGTTTAATGCTTTGATAGTGTGATTATCGATAACACAGGTGTTTAATTTAATCTGTCAACAAAAAATAACTCATCATCTGCCTAGCCTTTTCCCAACTATATTGGGGTCGGCTTCCAGTCTAACCGGATGCAGCTGAATACCTGTATTTTACATGGAGCGACTGCCTATCTGACCTCCACAACCCAGTAACTGGGTAATACGATACCCCTTGGTAAGACTGGTTGTCAGACTTTCGGGCTTCTGACGACCCGTAACGACTATCAAAGATCCACGAATGACAGCCGGGACCAACGGCTTAACGTGCTTTCCGAGGCACGGAGGAGTCTCGGTATGTAAAGATGGTCACCCATCCACAGACCAACCCCGGCAAGCGTAGCTTAACCTGATGGATCGACCCGTGCGGCAGTTATTACTTAGCCACGAGCTCCTCCAAAAAATAACTGAAAAATCGATTATTTTAGAAAAGTCGATTATTATCAATACAAAAATCGATTATTTTTTAATCGTTTTTTTACTAGGGAAAACAATCGACTAATTAATAATCGATTTTTTATGTACAATGTCACATCCGTAGAGTACTTTTTAATATAGGCACAGGCAGTAGGCACTTAATGGCACCACAGACTACATGGATACTTGGCAACGGCATGTAAAGGAACGGAATAACAATGTAAAAAACCGGCCAAGTGCGTCGGACCACGCACAATGAAGGGTTCCGTAGTTGAAATGAATTTATCGTAAGAACAAACTTAACTTTGTAATTGAAAAACATGTTCTCCCATACGGAATATATGGGAGAACATGTTTTTGCAACCGCAAATTTAAGTTGGTAGATTATTACTCATAAACTTGTAAAGCCCACTTATGTGTGATAGTTTTCCTTTAAACTTCGTTATATATAAGTACTAATGCCGTGACATTTGAATTTCTAACTACAAACGTTTAGTTGGTAGAGGGGGGGGGGGGGGGACACTTGACTCTAACGAAAATTAGTACTTTAAAGCTTGATAAGTCACGAACGGTTTACTTAATCAAAAAACGGTCTTCGCAAACCCTTAATATTAACCAACGATAATCCACACTATGGGAAGGACGAAAAAAATAATTATCATACCCACTTTACATGTAGGGGAGGTACCCTAAATAATTCTTTTTTTCAAAATTTTATTTTACCACTGTTTTGGCGTCTTAAGCTTGTATACTCATGCCAAATTACAACTTTCTAGTACCAATAGTTTTTGAGCTAAACCGCGGACAGACAGACAGATAGACACACAGACGGACATGGCGAAACTATAAGGGTTCCTTGTTGACTACGGAACCCTAAAAACGACGCATTCATATAATTTTTTACAGTTTTGTTTTGGGCACGAGGAGGATTTTAGCAACTTTTATTGTCTATGGCTTACAAATATTATTACCAGTGTAGGAAAAATGTTAGGCTTCGATTTAGTTCCATATTTTATACAAAAATAATATTCTAACGGTGATGCGCGCGCTGGCGCTTGGAGGCGCCACCGGACCCATAGGGTGGCGCGCGGTAACCGGCACTTATTATTTGCCTCTAGTAGTCCACTGGGGGTCTACTCTCTTTCCGTATAATTATTTAAACTTTTTGCGAATTCAAAATTACCGCCTCGTTTGACTTCCCGCCAAAAGTCTCCGAACAGTAATATCATGGTGCCTGGTATTCTCTTCCGACGATGGCAAGACTACGTCACGATAAGTGTTGCCATTGATTGTCCTTTTCAGTAAATTTAGGAACTTTCTCTACTTCCGCTTAATTAAGTAAAATATAACTAGGACTGGTTACGTTAGACTTAGTACATACCTAGGTAGTGTTTTTAAATAAAAGTACAAAAAATATTGTTTGGTAATTTTTATTTAATAATTGTTTTCGGAAGGAATCGGATAATAAATCACAGATTATTTATACGACTTGCTACAAATAAAATAAAATCTAAGTAAATGTAAGTCTTAGTTACATTTTACTTAGATAACATTTCTTTGGGGGCGACTAAAATCAATAATATTTTTTTTATTTTGTAAATTTTTACGTTCCTAATTGCCTTTTTTGTGCCTAATTGAAATAAATTATTAGACTTTGACTTTGCTTCCTCCACCTACACAAATTCAAGGTGCCAACCCTAGTGGGGAAGAATCCATGCCATGGGGCAGAATGCATTTGCCCCACCAGTGGGTTGACTTGGCCCCACCAAGTCAAATCAATTTCAGTACAAAGTGAAATGATTTAAATTAACCCCTTTGTGGGTGAAAAGGGGGATACAGTTTGTATGAAAGATCTTATTCATTTGGTTTAGAAAACTTATCTAGTTAACAATAAGTTTAATCATACATTTTTCAAAACTGGCTTGAAAGTGTAAAGGGAGTTTTTTTTTTTTACATCTTAATGACATTTATTGGCCCAAAATGGTACTAATGAATACATTTTTCCACATACAATTTAACAGAAATAACATTTTTGAAATCTAATAGCAAATTTAAGTCACTGTTTAATATTTTAAATCAATTTTTAAATCATTTACTAACTTGCGTCCGGAGCGATACGAACTAGTCCGAACTAGCCCGAATCTTTCCGAACGGAACGAACGTTTTGGATTTAGAGAGGTGCAATCGAGTGCGTGCGGCTGATTTTATCGACATGCGTATTATTGCGGTCGAATCTTTTTTTACAGAACTCAATGGATATTCTCGTATTACATATGTATAGTTTAAGAGTTAAATTTGTTATTAATTTAATTTTGTTTGAAGCAAATAAAGACATTGTCATTTCAATACAGTTACTCGTGCATAGCATAATATTTAACAGAGAGGGTTCCCTTTACCCGGTTATACAATATTTAAAAAAAAAACTCATTTTATTTTAGTAAAAATAACCCATATTTTCGGATAGGTATATAAAAACAAAATAAATTATATAAAGAAAATTAAACGAAGTTATAATAATACAAGAATGTGCTAAAATAAATATCAATAAAAAATTATCGACCATCGCTTTCGACTCCCTAATTGCATGCGTGTGCATTGAATGTTCGCAAATAGCAAGCGTTTACAAGTGAAAGCCCCGCCCATTCTATGTATGTGTGCTATTAGAAATTGATTTAGTGTAGCTGTTTTCTTCTTAGTGTGTGAGTTCAAATTTTAAGTGTGTGTCGTAAGTACACTATTTGTTAAATGTTGTAATTATTTTGGTGGGAGATAAGCGGTCGCACTAGG
This sequence comes from Xanthia togata, assembly GCA_963853775.1. Taxonomy (NCBI): domain Eukaryota; kingdom Metazoa; phylum Arthropoda; class Insecta; order Lepidoptera; family Noctuidae; genus Xanthia; species Xanthia togata. The sequence continues at coordinate 1,315,943 of OY970817.1, read as the reverse complement.
ATTCCTTACTATACCGCAATGAAGGTATATCTCTGGATATCTATGTACTAGATAGTCAATGACAACCTGCGCAATGTCGCCGTGCTGGTCGCCTACCAGTGCATGCTTCATTTTTCATCACAGTTTTGTTAACACTAGACCAAACTTATACTATTCCATTAATAATGAACACTAACAAAATCCAAGTCTGTCCACGGCCGCGTCCCCGACTGGTCGTTAAGGCTTGTGGTATGCCTGAAAACATCCGATAATGCAGAGGTTAACGTCGCACTCCTCGCATTTATAAGCTGTCCTGCGCTTCTTAGGACATAAGCGACAAATGCCAAATTTGCTCCCTGAACGAATTAGGAAGTGGTTATGCTCAACCGTTGGTCTGGCTTGGTTCCCGAATCGAGAGGTCGGCCAACAACGGGTCGATGTCACCTGTCTAGCGGTATTTGGTCGAATGTTCAAACGTCGGGATTCAGTCGTTAAGTCGATTTGTCGGTGTCTCTTAAGTAAATCTTCCGCCAATACAACCCTGAACTGACGATGTGATATTTTCCGGTGAACACTGGAAAATATCACAAAGCAGTTAAAAACTGCCGCATTGTACAATCGGCGGAAGAGTTTTTTGTACCAAACTCTATTCCCCAGACGTTCCACGGGGTGAGCTGACAGGAATTGATCTTTCCTGTCAACTCCTCCCATGTTCTTGTTGTAGTCGAGTACTATCTCTGGTTTGTAAGTCAGTCTGTTGTGTTTGTCTTGAATCCCGATTTTAAGGTTATGGTATGTCGAGATCATACTAACTATGTTAGAATCTCGCCATACCAGAACTGACAAATCGGAACAGTAAGTAGCCACTACTTCTCCTTGTCGAAGGTCAGTCTTTGTCAGATTCTTCACTGACTCAGGAACGAATTGCCGGTTCAGTCGTAGAGTCCCGTAACAGTCAGTCTTTTTTAGTTTTAGACTACGCAATAATAAAGGACTATTGTAAAAATTGTCCATTATTAAAGTGTGCCCACGGTGAAGCAGCGGCTCGATCAAGTCGTAAACAATTTTGGCAGTAGCGCTCGTGGGACGGTCACAGTTATCGCCAGTCGTAACTCTGTCAGTCACCGGGACAATCGTTCTGTCATTGTCAGGTTTGTCAATGGCCTCGTCCCCGACCGATCTATCATCTGTCTGTTCGTCTGGTTGGGTATTCCATCCGTCGGTGTTCTCAGTAGGCGTTGTCGGTTTAGCTTTTCCAGTATATACAAAAAACCTCCAGAGATAGCCACTGGATGACTCGCACAACTCGTAGGTTTTCACCCCGACTCGTGCGGCCTTCGACGAAATCTTTTGGGCGAATGACAACCTACCGTGCCACTTGAGCAGAGATTCGTCAATGGCTATCTCTTGCGAGAGCATGTATAGACTGGAAAACTTAGTATTAAAGTAGTCAATCACAGGTCGTATTTTACACAGTTTAGTCGTGTCCAGTAAAGTCTGACTGTCGACAAAATGTAAAAAACTTTTTAGCAACACAAACCGGTTGAACGACATTATTTTAGCGAAATGTGGCATGGTGCCGAAACCATTGTAAGTAAAATATGCCACCTCGTCCGGTAAGGGATAGAGGCCTTGCAAAATTTGCGTTGCCAAAAAGCTCAACATTTCGTCCCTGTAAGTAGGAGACCAATGGTTAAAACGCGATTGCGGTGTGATCTTGTTTTGCGATCGTAGCAAAGCGATCTTTTGTTCTGCGTACCTATTGGTTTCCCTGCACAAACTGTCGACGAAGTTCTCATCAAACATCTTGTAAAAGATGTCGATCGGTTGAGTCCGGTCAGTCACGTCAAAAGTCGGTCCCGTATTACTATTAAACGTTTCGCGTTGTCCCAGAAAAGTCTGTCGGTCTTTGCTCCAAGTAAAAGTGAAGCAGTCGTCGGGCACTATGTCGCGTAAGGCCTGGTCATTGACGGCATCCTCCCGCTGCAACACTACCGCCTGGAACGCCGTCAAGTCACTACCACAGGCCGGTTCAGTCACAATACACTCTTGGTCATTATCAATATCGTCATTATAAATATCGTCATCGTCGCTGTCATACAAGTCAATACCTGGAACAAACAATAATGACACTGAAGTTTTACTGATATTACTGTTTGAACGACGGGACACAAGCTGTATACCAATAATTGACACTTACCGATTTCAGATTCCAAATTGTATGACGATGAACCTGCGGCCACCACGCACTCTGCACCAATTTCAATGTCTGGAGAAAATAAAAACAGAATAATTTAATATCAGCTTCATTAAAAAAAAAAAAAAAAAACAAGCACCATTACTCCGACTGAATGATTCTTATTTTTTTTACTAACCGCAACAGACCCATCGGCAGGCTCAACTCAGTAGAGAGCCTGCCAGGAGGGGAACTGTGCGGCGAATTAGGCACGATATAGGCTTCGTCAGTATTAACGTCATCACCGAACACCAATACAGCGGTTTCGTTAACTGTAAAGAATTCTTTCATAGTCATATTAAACCGACAAAACAATAACTTACTGTATTGTATGATGTTCGACGACGGGAAGCGTTCTGACAAGATGTAGCCTACATTAGACATAGTAAATTATTAAAGACGACACAGTCAAATAACCATCTTACCAGCAAAATGGGACGTTCCTGACGTCGAAGCCACAGCTTCGGCTAGTCCCGTGGGGCGGTGGTCTATAACAAACAAGACAAGCATCAGCCTACACTAAACATAGCGAATTACTAAAGTCGACACAGTCAAATAACCATCTTACCAGAAAAATGGGACGTTCCCGACGTCGAAGCAACAGCTATGGCTGCTCCCGTGGGGCGGTGTTCTGTCACAAACAAGACAAGATGTAGCCTACACTAAAAATAGCAAATTTCTTTAAAGGCGACACAGTCAAATAACCATCTTACCAGCAGAACGGGATCCGGGCGGATCCACCATTATGCATGGCTGACGTTCAGGAGAAGCCTTTCTGTTAAAAAAAAAAACCCTTAATCACTACACACGAGAGTGCAAATACAATGTAAACTCTATATATATAAGGCGACGTTATAGGGAGTTGTCGTTAATTCGAGTGGCGTTAATTGGAATTTACACTGTAATTCATAAACTTGGTAGACAAATTGACAGACTCGACTCGACTTGTTTGGACTTCAGAGAATAGCAGGGTGAAATAAAATAAAGAAGATGACGGTGATTAGAAGAAACAGAAAAATAGAACTTATTTACTTTGATCGTCGTTTACGCGGTGGCGCGTCTGGCAGGAGCATCCGTTCGAGAGTTTCCTCCCGCTTCCGGGCGACAAGCTCCCGCCGAGCGACAAGCTCCCGCCGAGCGACAAGCTCCCGCCGAGCGACAAGCTCCCGCCGAGCGACAAGCTCCCGCCGAGCGACAAGCTCCCGCCGGGCGTCCGCTGGCAGTGCGGCCCTGCTTCTTGCCTTTCCCCTCATTTGGTAGAGAGGGTCTTCCAGAACGTCACTGTCAAAATCATTGAAGATATTTTTTTAAACATACTGGAATAATATACCTTGTTATTATTCATTATGACAAAAAAGACACATACGCCTGCACAACTCTCCCACGCCCTCGTCCAGCCTCTTCTCCGCGATCCTATTGAGTAGATCTAATATAAATTGAGCAGCGGTGGCCCAGTGGTGGCGGCCTCGACTTACGAACAGTAAGTCGTGGGTTCGAACCCAGACAGGCGCATTACTTTGTGTAATTTATTCACAGAAATATTAAAAACAGGAGAAGTGGCAAGGGGGCGTGTCGCTGACCACGTGGAGTTGAGCGCCTCGCTCAGCTATTGAAAAAATGGCCGTCACCCATAGACATATATAGTAAGGACCAGGCTAAACGCGCGACGAAATGGCACCAGCGCGCTGGCCCTAAAATATTAGTTTAGGGCCAGCGCGACTCCGACCGAGCGGATGAGTTAGTCGGCACAGTATTATCATTAAAATGCCCAGTTGCGTAGTAAAAGGCAGCAAAGGTTAAAAAGGAACATGGGATATCGTATCATCGGAAAGTAATTACGAGACTTTTGTTGCAATAAAATTATTAAATAAACATATTTTTAGTGATAATTTTACTACCGAAATACACAATGGCGGCCATGTCGCGCGCTGTCGGCAGCGCGTGAAGTAACCTTGTACGGACGTAATTTTTTATTTTTGTCTTAGGTTAGTAAGTAATTTTGATTTTTTTTACGTACCTAATAAGTTTTATATTCAACATAAGAATGAAACAAAAAGAGTACAAAAATTTAAGAGGAAGTTTAGAAATGATATGAAAATCGAATTCATAAAATATTTTGAAATACTGTTTTCATTTATTCACGCAAACTGAGCAAAGCTACTGCCGTCATCAATGACGGTGGTAGCTTCGCTCAGTTTGCGCCTTTTTTTATCGGAAGCTTGTTTCTGGTAAAAATGGATAGGAGATTTATAAAAATACAAATATGCGATGGCGAATTAGGATTAAAATAATTTTAAATTACATATTTCCAAATGATTCAACGCGTAAAGAGATTTGGAGTCGCATTATTAGGAAACAACGAAGAGCCTTATTTCAAGCCTCATAAAAACACAAGAGTATGCTCTGCTCATTTTTATGACAGAGATTAATAGGTTTAATTTCTAAGTATGTAATTCGCAACCTCGCTATGATCCCAATGGAATTTAAGGGGGAAGCGCTATTTGTTACAACCGCGAATCATAGATCAACATACAACCTGTTACTGACATGCAAATTGCAAAAAAGGTAAGAACATTATAATTTCGCGGGCTACTCTGACGCTTTCGCCTTAACTCACTTCCGATAAAATGTGATTTAAAAATCATGTTCGCACGTACACACGGCTACATATCAAGCTATAATTTCCAGTTTCGCATTGTGTAGATTTAAATAAATGTAGCCGTGTGTACAAGGTTACGTCGTGGACCTATGCAAAGCGGCATTCAGGTAGTTCGTATGAGTTGTCACAGATGGCGCTAGTTTTTTCTTGTATGAAGAAGGTTTATGTGAAATGTTCTGATGGGCGTATCCTTCCTTTTGAAATCATTGCCGTCACCGCGAGTTAGTGTATTGTCAACCGCGATCGTAAAAAAAACGATTATGCCGTCTTGTTAAGTGGGTTCGTGCAAAAATAGAAGCCAAAACAAAATTTTTAGAAGTCATGGCATCAGTTACCACCGGTAAATACAAGTATTTTACAATATTTTAAAAATCACGAAAAACAACAAGCCGTAAAATATATCTGAGTTGTACTACTTTATTTTTGTTTTCCTATATTATCCCGACAGTATTATTTTTGCATTAAATACATTGCTCTTTTACAACCACCTCAGTTTGTCACTGAGTGACTGAACAAGCAATGTAAATCTGACATAACGAAACCTCAATAAGCCGTAATGTCGCATGGTGCGTCCGCTGCTCCGGTCCGCCGTATTTGAGCGCGAGCTAGTGATGTGCTCGTGGAGGTCTGACAAAGTCTATCGACAAGAAAGTCGACTGCGAATTGGTAGATTATTACAATTTCATTTAATTGATTTTTCTTCAATTTGTTAACTCTTGTAATCCGGTTGGAAGGCCGATGTGGTTCTATGCATTTTTACCCATTTTTATTATTTTACAGCGTATTAGACGAATGCGTAACCAAAGATCGTGAAGTAAGTTCAATAATGTTTAGTTTAGTAATCTATGGAATGTCCTTGGGAATTATGAGATGTAATGCCTTAGACTCAAGTTACTTCGTCATTTGTTATGGTATTTTACTGAGGTCTTCATAAATGCACCATTAGCTTCGTATGCATTATAATAATCAGCATCATATAGTCATAATTATGTATTATGCTGCAGAATTTCTAAAGAGGGTTTGAAGCCATATTGTGACGTCATGCATGCTCTAAAATAAACAATTATGAAAATTACTTTTAATAAGGTTATTATTAAAGATTTGGCAATGGGTCAACATTCATGCTATTTATTTCTTATGCATGCGTATGTGTTATTGTCACATAAACCCCTAGTTACTAAAGAAAGAAGAATTTAATTTCTTAAAAATACGGGTTTTTTAAGAGCCTGCAAACTTACAAGTTTATGATTAGCTTCGTATACCTATATAATTCAGTAAGTCACTAACAAATTGTAATTGTACCGTTTCAGTTTCCCAAAAGAAGCAAGTAAAAAATCAATGGATTGATGCCATAGGAAGGTCAGCTAACTGGTTCTCTACAAAAACGAGAATCTATTTTTTGGCATCATAATGATATATAACTACGTGTCGTTTGATTTGTAATTGTTTTTAAAATATTTTTATTAATTAAATACACTCGAGAGCAATGAATCCGGGTCACTTAAAGAATCCTAAAAATCTCGGAAACTAAAAATGCTAGGTTAATGCAATAAATTGTATTTAATAGACAATGTAATACTCCTTAAATGAAGGTATTAAAACTTCTTAGCTATTGTAAAGTAATATCATAAAAAAATCAAATTTGAAAAAGGGCCACTTTCGAAGATGGAACTACGAAATTACAGCATTTGGTTTTGCTTTTGTTTGTAATCTGTCATTTATGTGGGTACATAAACCATGTTGATAGTGCTCTATATTCATTATTCAAGCTGAAATTATGTCGCTTACGCCTGAAGAATGCACCAGAATACTTACAATGCTGGAAACCGGCCGGAGTCAGCGCGATACAGCCAGGACTGTCGGTGTGTCGCTGTCAACAGTACAAAGAGTTCTCCGACGTTACGAAGAAACTGGTTCTAACCTACGCAGACCAGGAACGGGCAGAACCAGGTGTACCACAGCACGAGAAGACCGATACTTGGTGAACACCATGCTTCGAAATCGCTTTCTTACAGGAACTGAACTCACAAATCAGTTTCGACGCCTCGGAGGAAGTAGCCCAAGTGCATGGACAGTAAGACGTCGGCTTGCTGAATCTAACTTAAAACCCCTTAGACCTGCAAACGGCCCTAAACTGGAGCGTGGGCATCGTATTTCAAGACTAAGATATGCCCAGAGCCACGTAAATTGGAGTATTGAAGATTGGTCAAAAGTTATGTTCTCCGACGAATCAAAATTTATGCTCTACAAGCACGATGGAAGACACAGAGTGTATCGAAGACCAGGGGAAAGATTCAAGCAAGAATGCATCGAAGAAAAAGTAGCCTACGGTGGTGGGTCTGTACTTGTGTGGGCCGGAATTTCTTCTGAAAGTCGCACAGAGCTGGTGATCATAGAAAACGGCTCTTTAACTAGCGAAAGATATGTGGAAGAAATCCTCAATGATCACGTTGGTCCATTTATGGTTAATTTAGGTGAGGATGCTATATTTATGCATGACAATGCCCGACCTCATACAGGTAGGATTGTGAATGACTACCTTCAAGAGATGAACATTACTCGTATGGAGTGGCCAGCGCGCAGCCCGGATATCAACCCGATCGAGCATGCTTGGGACGAGCTAGGCAGATGCGTAAAACAACGAAACCCTCCCCCAATCACGCTTCGTGAGCTCAAAATTGCTCTCACAGAGGAATGGGAGAATATTCCCCAAAATCGTATAAGGAACTTGGTGTACAGCATGCCAAACCGCGTAAACGCAGTAATGGAAGCACGAGGAGGCCATACGAAGTATTAAAATTCAAGAAAATCGTAATAAAGTTCAAAAATTTCATGTTTCCTATTTTTGTTTTAAGGAGAGATCAGCAGTTTTTTTCTTTATGTAATTTTGTGTTAATAAAATGTATGGTGACTCATATTTTTTTTACTTTCATTTAAGGAGTATTACATTGTGTATTAAATACAATTTATTGCATTAACCTATCATTTTTAGTTTCCGAGATTTTTAACATTCTTTAAGTGACCCGGATTCATTGCTCTCGAGTGTAAATAATGTTTTGTTGGTTTCATATCGTTTTTGTTTACTTTATTTCCAAAACCTTTATAGTAAATTTATCGATATATTTATCGATAACTCTTCGATTTAGTCAAGCACTATGTCGTATCCGCCCCCGAGTCCCGACAACACACAATGATAATTGTTTTAGTGTGAGTAATTATACGGAAAAAGTACGCTGTGGTTTAAATAATAAGGTATATATTTAAATGACTGAGTTATCGATGGCGCGTGTGTGCACTTGTTCGTAGTATTGTTTTGACAGAACTGTGTGTGCAATATTAGCGTTATGGAGGGGCAATCGTGGCTTCATCGGTTTTCTATACATTTTGAACTCCACGCCATATCTCCTTCTTTATTATATCTATGAATTTATTTCATCACCACTGCTCTCAAAACGGTGAAGGAAAACATCGTGAGGAAACCGGCATGTCCTAGAACCAAAAATTCGAAGACATGTGACATCTACCAATCCGCACTGGGCCCGCGTGGTGGATTACAGCCCCAGAGAGGAGGCCGTGTCCCTGCAGTGGGAACGTTATAGGCTGATGATGATGAAGAACAAGAAGCAGAGCTCCACCCAGGCCAACAAGGTCGTCGCGGTGGAGGACTCTGAATCGCCTCTCCCTTCCCTAGCCCTACCCGCTACTTGTGCCCCTGTAGCTTCCCCCTCCCCCGCCCCCCGCCCGATTGCGTCAGCCTCCGCGCAGGTTGCCCCCCACCCCACCTACTTCTGGGCCAAAAAAGGTCCCTCCGCCACCACCCGTGTTCGTACAGGACAAGGCTAAGTTGACGGACATTTCAAAGTGGTGTTGCGAGCAAAAGATCGCATACACCAGCGCCCGAAACCCCCAACAGGGTATTAAAGTCAGCGTCCCTACGTCCCGTGACTATAGGGCATTCACAACTCTGCTGAGAGAGAGACGTGTGTCATACCACTCGTTCTCCCTTCCAGAAGAACGTCAGATCCGCGAGGTCATTAAAAAGATCCCGAAGAAATCCCCTCATCAGAAATCCTAGCCGACCTTCAGTCGCAGAACATCCCCGTAGATGAGGTCCACCGTATGCACCGCGGCAAACGCAGTGAGGCATACGATATGATTCTCGTAGTTTGCTCCCTCGTCAAATCCGCACCTGCTCCCGTAGCAACGCGTCCCCCAACTTCAGCCCCCCACGGCCTATATTATCATCAGCTCGACCTTCATAGCCTTCCTCTCCCCTCGCGCTATCCAAATGGCTCAGGAAATCATGGCCGCTCAGGCCGCTGGCGACCTCTTCAGGTTGCAGGCTATTTACAATGCGTATCCCGAGATCACGCAAGCCCTGACCTCCCTCAGCACCCCTACTAGAACCCATAATGTATAACGCCATCAATACTAGGTTCAAACCCCGATCCCTCAAGTTAGGTTTTTTCAACGCGAATGGCATTAGAGGCAAACGAGATGAGATCGCGACTTTCCTCCGCGACCATCAAATTGACATCCTCCTAATCCAAGAGTCCTTTTTCAAACCGTGCAACCGCGACCCGTCGATTGCCAACTATCGCATAGTTCGCAATGACAGGACGCGATGTCACAATGGCGGCACCCTAATTTACTATAAAAAGGATCTATATTGCATCCCAATAGACCCTCCTCCCTTCTCACGATTAGAAGTCTCAATCTGCCGCTTAGGCATGACCGGCCATCAGCCGATCTCACTGGTATCGGTCTACGTCCCACCCCTCAATTCTTCGGAGAACTTCCAACTCCTCTCAGACGACCTCTCTATCCTACTCGGCATGAGTTACTGCAGAGTAACTCCTCCGTCCTTCGGTACAGGTTTTGGAACTATTCCAGGCGGGATGCTTGGCATTGAGATCGCCCGCTATGATAGCAGTATCATAGCGGGCGATCTCAATGCCAAGCATCCCGCCTGGAATAGTTCCAGAACCTGTACCAGAGGGCGACACTTGTTCGACCTCTCAATTACTCTCAACTTTGAAGTCATCGCCCAGATGACCCCAACTCACTTTCCCCACACTTCCCATCATATCCCCGACGTCCTAGACGTGGCGCTCCTTAAGAACGTCACTCTAAGGTTAGACTCCATAGAAGCGGTGCAAGAGCTTAACTCTGACCACCGCCCAGTAGTCATAAAAATGGCCCCCCGCATAGGTCTCCCCGACTCCTCCCAACCCACTCTCACCAAAAGGGTAACGGACTGGAAGAAAGTAAGCACCCAGCTGAAATCCAACACGTCCCCCCAATTGGACGGTATCCCCGATCAATTCGATTCTATCGCGGACACGACGGCCGCGATCGACTTACTCACGGAGCACGTACAATCAGTCCTGAGCAACTGCTCTAGGGAGGTCCCAGCGTCGGGTGACCCTCGCTGGAGCCTGCCGGACGATGTACGCGCGCTGCTGACTGAGAAGAACGCGGCTGTTCGTGCCTACAGCAATTTTCCCTGCACCGCTAACAAAGCCCATATGCGCTATTTACAGATAACTGTAAAGACACGCATACAGCAGCTGCGTGACACGGGCTGGGACAAGATGCTCAGCGAACTACGGCCCACCCACCTGGCATTCTGGGAACTTCAGAGGAAACTCAAGTCCCAGCAAGTGGCCTCCATGCCCCCCCCCCTGACCCGTCCCGACAAGTCCATCGCGTTCGAGGATTTGGAAAAAGCTGAATGCAGTCTCGAGGCTCAATGCTCCCCTAGCTCCCAACCGGTAGACCGAGCTCACCTCCTAGAGGTCGACGCTGAGGTCGAACGTAGATCCTCTCTCCCTCCCGTTGAAGACCCTGATAGTCCTCTGCCTCCCGTCACTCCAGACGAAGTGCATGACATCATCAAAGGCCTGAAAACCCGCAAAGCCCCCGGCTCTGATGGAATCACCAATAGGGTGATCCAGCTATTCCCTGCCCACCTGATAATGCTATTGGCCACCATCTTCAATGGTGCCCTAAGCAATAACATCTTTCCCCAAGCATGGAAAGAAGCCACGGTCATCGGCATACCGAAGGCCGGCGAGCCAAATACCTAGGTGTTGTCCTCGACCAGCATCTCTCCTTTAGTGATCACATAAAGCAGGCCCACTCGCGAGCCGCTTTCGTTCTCGGTAGACTTCACTCTGGCACGTAGCAAAATGTCACTAAGGTGGAAATTGCGTACGTACACGGCGTGCGTTCGTCCCATTATGACCTATGCGGGAGCCATATTTGCACACGCAAAGCCCATAGCACATATCCATAGGATGCAAACGCTCCAAAATAGATTCCTCCGTAAAATCACCGGTGCCCCTGGTACGTTGGGAACGAGATCCTCCATCTCGACCTAAAGTTCCCCACAATCCGCCAATTTCTCAAACGCAATTTTAAGCGTTTCTTTGAGTACGCCGCCAAACACCGCAACCCTCTGGTTGTCGAGGCCGCCAACTATATCCCTAGTAGAATCAGTAAGATCCGCCGCCCGAAGCAAATCCTTACCGACCCAGACGACCCCATAACCCTCCTCCAGGAGAGCAATAGGGCCACAAGTACAGTGCACAAACACAGACACCGACACGCATTCCGACCACGCCGCCGGGGTCCTCCGCGATCGCGACCCGCCCGAGTAAATAATACTCCCCCCCGACCCTTGCCCGTTGATGCGCCAGCCCGCGTCGATGCTGAGCCAGTAGCTTTAAATTCCCCGATTAATAATAATGAATTATCTTTGATCCAGCCTGTCCCAACTTGCTGTCCTCCCCCCAGCGACGCTCTAAGCCGAGGTCCGTACCCCACAGGGGGTGCCCTTAGCGAGCGCTCGCCTAGTTTTAATTAGAATAGTATTGCCCCTGGTTGGAGGCTTTGAGTTTAGTAGCTTAAGGCAGCCGCAGGATTGTCCAGTTAAGTAGTCATCACCTCAGAGGCGAGCTACGAGATGCCATAGTCAAAAAAAAAACAGTCGGGCAGTCGGCCCGCCAGACACAACACCCGTCTGGTCGGAGGATTATGAGTATGAACGTCAACGCAGCCTTCGTCCAACTACTTGAGCGTGACGTCATCATCGTCATCACTCCCGCAAGCTTTCGTGAGGCAAGTCACACAGCCAGCCAGTACCCACGGCTTCAACGGGTATCCTGACCATCAGCATGCAGCGAACGCGCATTCCTGGTCATCACCCTCAGCTTCATCACCCCGACTCACTGGGGAATCACCGCAATCATATCAATCAGCACAATCACCGCAATCGCCGCAATCACCGCAGACAGTTCCGACTCACCGTAAACTGTGCGGTACCCGGTTCCGAGCTTCCGACTCACTGTAACCTTCATCATCGCAAGATACAAGACTCGGCCCACTATCGACCTCCGGTCTCCGGAGGGGAGTGATGTAGCGGTTACGCCGCCACATACGAACTACGTATCAAAGAAATGACGTCACACAAATCCTGCATCGCGCAATTAGAGTTTACCGCGCGAACGACATATCTATACTAATATTATAAAGCTGAAAAGTTTGTTTGTTTGTTTGAACGCGCTAATCTCGGGAACTACTGGTTGCAATTGAAAAATTCTTTTCGTGTTAGATATTCCATTTATCGAGGAAGGTTATAGGCTATATAACATCACGCTACGACCAATAGGAGCGGAGCATAAATGAAAAATGTTACAAAAACGGGAAAAAATATTCCTTTTTGAGAGCTTCCGTTGCGTGCGCTGCGTAAACGGTTTAAGTTACGCAAATATCATGTATGACGGAATTGTTCCTCTTTAAAAGTTCTAAAAAAAAGTCCGCGACGGTATATGTCTATCTTTTAAGATTGACTCACTATAACCTTTTTTATCGTAATCAAATTTGTTCGAAATTAATGCATTATTTGCGATGGAGTTTTATCAACATAATATTAATCCATAGCCAAATAAATATGTTATTAATCACAAGTATTTAAATGTAAACAAAATTGTCCTTGACATCAATTGATTTCAATGAACATCTTAGGATATATAATAATTTTAAAAGAATTCCGCAACAAAATAAATAGATATGTGCGGGTTCATGTGCGCATGACGCGCAAGACGCGGCGGGTGAGGGGGAGGGACGCTGGCCGGCGGGTGAGGGGAAGGGGCGCTGGCCTGCCGCCGCCCGGTAGTTCTGCGAGTTGCATTAGTTTTGACTGGTCCAGCAGTTGGTCAAACAGTGCTAATACCTCGCATCCCAATGATTCCCAATGATTTACCTTTTAATTTTTAAAAGAATTCAATTTCCCGTTAAGGTATCTTTTGTCGTAACAATTAATAAAGCACAGGGGCAAACATTTAAACACGTAGGAATCGATTTACGTTAAGACTGCTTCTCACATGGACAAACTATATGTCGCGTTATCAAGATCAGGTTGCGGAGAAAATCAGTATGTTCTTCTACCACAAGAAAATAAAACTAAAAAATATCATTTACTCTGAAGTACTTTAAAATACCTTAAAAAAATACTACTAATTATATAATCGTTAATTTATTTACCCACATTTTTATAAGACCCCCAGTACTTTTTACGCCCCCTACTCCTTAGGACCCGAGATGGCGGCGCGTAGTGTTCCACGCGCGCCTCTCTACGATGTAAGGGGGGAGTTTAAGACCTCACTCCCCCCAAACTCGAGGTGGCCCGCAGAGGCGGGCCGGCACCAGCCGAGGGTCGCGGAAGTATCAGCGTTCCCGTGACCCCCAACGTAGGGGTGAGATGGAACACCGGGGTGGTTTTATTCAGTAAGAGTCTGACAGACCCCTCCGCCCTCTCCAGGGCGGAGGACATCCATGAGGATTTCCCCCCGTAATCAAAAAAAAAAAAAGGACCATCAAGGTAAAATAACTAAACAGTTAATTACTAATAACAATAACAAAACCATGCTCAGCAAGACGACCAGTCACCACCTGTTCACGAGCATGACGCAAAGATCAGCCATTACCCCCCACATATTGCATTAAAACTAATAAAAAAAATTAAAAAAAAATGTATGTCAACAATAAATTAAATTAAAAAGTCAAATTATAAAGAGTTATAAAAACTCATATAACCTGCCAGTAGGTAAGCTAATTCTGGGAAAAGAACAATTATTGTCTTGAGTTAATCACAGCAACCTACTATTCTTATAATTTAAGTAGTCAATGATAGAAAAGTTGCCTTTGAACGGTTAGATTTGACTTTAGTTTTAAACGCAATAAAAGGCACATCTAGCAAGGAAGAGCGTAGCTTGTTATAAAAGGTTATACCAAGCCCAACAAATGAGTTATGAACCTTATGAAGCCGGTGAAAGGGAGCTCGTAGTTTGTCCTTATTTCTAGTGAGTGTATATTTTCTAATAGATTAATATTAAAATCACCACATATTATGTGGTGATTTATTATTAAACTATTATTTATTAATTTGTTTATTTATTAAACTAAATGCTAGTAGTAGGTACTACTAGCATTTAGTTTCTTTAGCACATCTTCCATTACAGAATCATACTTATATGTATAGATTCTGGTAACTTGGAGGTCTGTACTGTATAGACATACTATAACATGCCTATCAAGCTCAACACAGGGAAATTCAATTGTGTGTTCAATTCCGATTATGTCTTTTCGTTCTTTCGATTGAATAGAATGTTTTACTAATATTAAAATATGCGGATAATTATTATCCGCCATGCATACGTTTTCGGCTGAAATGGCTAACACAATAATTTTTATAGTTAATTGACATTACTTGATGATCTTTTAACCAATGTTCTGGTTTACAAACAAAATCAAACTTAGTATTTTCTAAAAATAATTTCTATTTCCAGTAATTTGGAAAAGTGATTTGTAAGATGAGTTTTCATAGTAATTTATTTGTGCGTTAACACGAATTTGGATTCTCATACAAAGATCTGTATAAAAATGTACTCTGTGACAAAGATTGCCGGCCGAACGCTCGCATGTATTCGACCAGTATCGCAATTTTGTGTTCGAATTTCCAAGCATGTTTGAGAAAATACATAAGCAATTATGTCAAGCTTATCCTTCCGTATACATTTTTGTTTAGTTCATAAGCTTTTTTTTTTTTTTTTTTTTTTTTGTCTAGGGCATCTCGTAGCTCACCTCTGAGGTGATGACTACTTAACCGGTCAATCCTGCGGCTGCCTTAAGCTACTAACTTAAAGCCTCCAGCCAGGGGCAAAACTATTCTAAATTAAAACTAGGCGAACGCTCGCTAAGGGCACCCCCTGTGGGGTACGGACCTCGGCTTAGGGCGTCGCTGGGGGGAGGACAGCAAGTTGGGACAGGCTGGATCAAAGATGATTCATTATTATTAATCGGGGAATTTAAGATTACATTTCTCAGCAAAACGCGGGCTGGCGCTTCTGCGAGCAAGGGTCGGTGGGGAGTATTATTTACTCGGGCGGGTCGCGATCGCGGAGGACCTCGGCGGCGAGGTCGGAATGCGGGTCGGTGTCTGTGTTTCTTGTGCACTGTACTTGTGGCCCTATTGCTCTCCTGGAGGAGGGTTATGGGGTCGTCTGGGTCGGTAAGGATTTGCCTTGGGCGGCGGGTCTGACTGATTCTACTCGTGACATAATTGGCGGCCTCGACAACCAGAGGGTTGCGATGTTTGGCGGCGGACTCAAAGAAACGCTTGGAATTGCGTTTGAGAAATTGGTGGATTGTGGGGATCTTTAGGTCGAGATGGAGGATCTCGTTCCTAACGTACCAGGGGGCACCGGTGATTTTCCGGAGAAATCTATTTTGGAGCGTTTGCATCCTATGAATATGGCGGGGTTTTGCGTGTGCAAATACGGCTCCCGCATAGGTCATGATGGGACGAACGCACGCCGTGTACGTACGCAATTTGCACTTAAGTGACATTTTGCTACGTGCATTCAGGACGGAGTGGAGTCTACCGAGAACGAAAGCGGCTCGCGAGCGGACCTGCTTTATGTGCTCACTGAAGGTGAGATGCTGATCTAGGACGACACCTAGGTATTTGGCTCGCTTCTCCCAAGGGATAGGCTTGCCGAACATGGTGATGGGTCGGGGGGGTTTGAACCTTTTGCGCGGTTTCCTAAAGAGAATCGCTTGGCTTTTATCTGGGTTAACTTCGATCCTCCACTTTCTAAACCAGGTGCCGAGCATGTCGACTGAGGTCTGGAGAGTGTGGGCTATCGAGTCAGTGCTGGTTCCCTTGTAGTAAATGGCCGTATCGTCTGCGAACAGAGCCAACTGCGCCCTTTTACTCTTTGGGATATCGCTGGTGAAAAGCGTGAAGATTAGGGGGGAGAGCACAGAGCCTTGAGGGACTCCTGCGCGGATAGGACGGGGGGAGGATATCGCTCCTTCGATACGGTAGCGGAAGGTGCGGTTTGACAAAAAGTCCCGTAAGATGAGCACGAGACGATCCGGCACACCGAGTTTGTAGAGCTTATATAATAAGCCGTTGTGCCAGACTTTGTCGAACGCTTTCGCTATATCGAAGAATATTGCACCGGTTATCAAGCCGCGCTGGAAGCCAGCGCATATGCTTTCAATAATCCGGTGGGCCTGATGCACGCTAGAGTGCTGGGTTCGGAACCCAAACTGTTCGTTGGGGATGAGGCCCTTGGTTTCGGCAAAATCTCTGAGGCGCTTATAAATAAGCCTCTCATAGACTTTGCCGAGTACCTTGAGCAAACTGATGGGGCGGTAACTCGACGGCTCGGTCTTGGGCTTGCCGGGCTTCGGTATGCCGATGACCGTGGCTTCTTTCCATGCTTGGGGAAAGATGTTATTGCTTAGGGCACCATTGAAGATGGTGGCCAATAGCATTATCAGGTGGGCAGGGAATAGCTGGATCACCCTATTGGTGATTCCATCTGAGCCGGGGGCTTTGCGGGTTTTCAGACCTTTGATGATGTCATGCACTTCGTCTGGAGTGACGGGAGGCAGAGGACTATCAGGGTCTTCAACGGGAGGGAGAGAGGATCTACGTTCGACCTCGGCGTCGACCTCTAGGAGGTGAGCTTGGTCTACCGGTTGGGAGCTAGGGGAGCATTGAGCTTCTAGACTGTCTGCTAGGCATTCAGCCTTTTCTAAGTCCTCGAACGCGATGGTCTTGTCGGGACGGGTCAGGGGGGGCATGGAGGCCACTTGCTGGGACTTGAGTTTCCTCTGAAGTTCCCAGAATGCCAGGTGGGTGGGCTCTAGTTCGCTGAGCATCTTGTCCCAGCCCGTGTCACGCAGCTCCTGTATGCGTGTCTTTACAGTTCTCTGTAAATAGCGCATATGGGCTTTGTTAGCGGAGCAGGGAAAATTGCTGTAGGCACGAACGGCCGCGTTCTTCTCAGTCAGCAGCGCGCGTACATCGTCCGGCAGGCTCCAGCGAGGGTCGCCCGACGCTGAAACCTCCCTAGAGCAGTCGCTCAGGACTGATTGTACGTGCTCCGTGAGTGAGTCGATCGCGGCCGTCGTGTCCGCGATAGAGTCGAATTTGTCGGGGATGGCGTCCAATTGGGGGGACGTGTTGGATTTCAGCTGGGTGCTTACTTTCTTCCAGTCCGTTACCCTTTTGGTGAGAGCGGGTTGAGAGGGGTCGGGGAGACCTATGCGGGGGGCCATTTTTATGACTACTGGGCGGTGGTCAGAGTTAAGCTCTTGCACCGTTTCTATGGATTCTAACCTTAGAGCGACGTTCTTAAGGAGCGCCACGTCTATGACGTCGGGGTTATGATGGGTAACGTGGGGAAAGTGAGTTGGGGTCATCGGGGCGATGACGTCAAAATTGAGAGAATTAGAGAGGTCGAACAGGTGTCGCCCTCTGGTACAGGTTCTGGAACTATTCCAGGCGGGATGCTTGGCATTGAAATCGCCCGCTAAGATAGCAGAGTCATTCATGCCGAGTAGGATAGAGATTAGTTCATAAGCTGTTTGTGTTTTTGAGAAATATGCGGTTTTTATTTTGTTGAGTTCTATTTCAATGTAGGTAGGTACCTGAAAGTTCGTCCTAATGCACGAGATCTGTTTTTTTTTTTTTTTAAATAAATAAACACATTCTCATAATCGAATGAACAAATAACATAGGTAAAGTCCGACTTCAATTACGGCAACAATGTGATATCAAAAATGTCTTACCTGAGTCGTAAATTCTTGCCCGAACAAATAGGTATACACAGTTCCACCAAGATGCAAACTTGACGCAGGTAGCAGCAGTAAACGTTCGTTCGTTGGGGAGTCAGGTGAGTTTGATGAGTTTTCCTGTTATAGTTTTATTTATTTAGATTCTCCAAAAAAAGTTTTACAGTACGACGCTTGCCATCTTACAATAACAACTGTTTGTATTTACTATGGCTTTATAAATGCTCTGTGATTGCTCATTAAAAAAGTACTAGCTGCTAGAGGAAAGTAATATAGGTATCGGTTACTCTGTGTCTGAGACTGAGGGTGCATTCCGAGTTAAGCTGTAATCGATTTGAGCGTGTGTTAGGGTATAAGGTTGGACACCAAAGGAAAGACCGTTCTAAGGATTTCAATAATACGTTTATTATCCTTTTCTTTATATAGGTATAGGAACAATGATATTAGAAGTAAAAAGACTCTTTTTACATATAATATCATTGTATAGGAAGGTGTGTTTTACTAGTATTATGTGAGACGTGTGATCCAACAATCGTACCGTAAACGTGGGCACGATAACGTTGTGTCTTGAACTCTTGAATGAATCGTCATAGATAGATGACGTCATGACATACGCCATCTTGCGATGACGCCGACCATGCCTTTTAATAATATCACCGATAATGTGCGTTTGCACTGGCGAAACATCTTACACATCTTACTAACGTAGCATTTTTGAAATTGTGTTTCTGGCTACCGTTCGCCACATAACCAAAGAAGAAGACATGTGAGGCGTCTAGTTCAAACCCTGATAAAACGGTTTCCACAGAATTTTCACAAACCAAAAAAAGACGTTTTAAGAATTTATACTACTCACAAAGATTTACAAACAGATGTATTCTTGTGAATAATTAAGCGATTATGTCATTTAATTAATAATATAGACACATTGAGGTCTATAAAGCGGAATAAAAGCAGAATAAAATCTGTTATAGCGGGATTTGCAAGCGACACTCAATTTTGGCGGGTATTGCGAGTGAAATGTCAGTTTATATCGGGTTTTGCTATTGACCTGTCAAATTGGTATGTCGGGTTTTGACGTTTCGTATAACACATTAGCGATGTGAATGCTGTGCTCTGATTGGACGATTTCATAATATCTGCTTTTGCAGTTCACACTAGTTTTTATGTCGGGTTTTGTTGCGAACATTGCATTTAAATTGTCGGTTTTCGTAAGGTTATATTGGGTTTAGCTCAATAATGAGCTTTGTAACTGTATTTTTTTTTTCATTCTTCATTGTTAACTCATTTTCAACCAAAAACCGTTTTAGCGGGGTTTGCAACTAGACGCCTCATGTGTGGTTTAAACACATTGACTTAAAAACATATTTATAAGTCAATGTTTAAACACAAAGAAATATGTTGCAAGTTTTGACGTTGAACGAGTACCGTGAGCGCGTTCACGATACCATTGACATATAAAACATGGACTTGGCATACCTACAAGAAAAACGTGTCATACCTACACTTTACTGAGAGGATAAAATGGCGTCTACTAGGGCAACCCTTATCGATATTTCTATGTTATAATATCGATAAAAGATTGTGAGAATGTTTTCATAATGTCACAGTACAATATTTACGGGTAAAAATACCCCAATTTATCTAACTGATGCCTTTCATTAGTTTTTTAAATTTAATTGCTTCGCCATTATTTCGCGGCTAAACAGTAGAACTTATTTTGATGTTTCCATTATAATAGGTTGAAACCGGACAGATATTATATACTTACAGCTTTTTATCGAACTAGTATTCTGTAACTGATTTCAGTCCATTGTATACCATGCAACAAGTTCATCTCATTGCCGATATATCTATGTACATATATACACAGTATACATATAGCTCATAGGAAGTGTGCGATGACGATGACACGAGTTTCACGCTTTTTATTCACCCAAAAAGTACACATATATACACAGTATACATTTAGCTCTTGGAAAACGTCCGGTGAAGATGACGGGACTTCCATTATTTTTGCTCACCCAAAAAGTGCTCAACGCGCCTAAAGAAGTTTTCACTTCAAAAAATCTATCGAACAGTTGCCCGCCAGACACGACACCCGTCGGTCGGAGGGTCCTCCCTTTTCTATAGAGGATGAATGAATTTTACACCCTGTTCCTCATACCTCTAAAAGGTGGCTCCGTCAATGGCCCACAGATGGTAATTTTTATATGAAATATTGTAATTTATATTATTATTATTTTATCTTTGTGTATCTCATTTTAATCAAAATAAAGATTTGAATTTCACAGATAACCAGTGAAAAAGAACTTTTGAAAATTGGCGAAGCCACCATAATTAATATTTTTGATGCTAAGTTTCTAACAAGCAAATGATTGTGGGTTTTAATTAAAAGTCAACACTAATTATAATAAAGTTATATTAAAGAAATCAATCTCATTCAGTTCTGAACAATACAATTTTGTTCAGGTAATTTCTATGTGATATGCTTTCAGTAGATTTCTTCCCATAATATTTGTATCTCAAATTCATATATAACTCTTTTACATTGTGAGTTTGTCTGATTTTGATCATTCTCATTTAAAATGCCAGATATTGCCACATATTTGTTCAAATCGCAGGCTGTAAACAAGCAAAAAAATTATTAGTATTATTATTGTTTCTTGATTTTATTAATAGAATTTTTAATTGATCTTAAGTCTTAAGACAACACTCAAACACATTCTTTACATCACTCTTTGCTACCAAACAAACAAATATTGCAAATGTGGACATCACCATCATTTTCAACACCAGCCACTACAGAATCATGTTGGACAAATTTATAACATGTTACTTACCAATAAGGTTCGTGAAGGTAAAGTATCGTCACATAATGTTACTTTATTGAGTATCCCGTTGAAACATTATTCTTCAAAGTGAAAAGAACCAAAATATGTGGCCTTCTTTAAACTTTCCACACCAATAGTTTTTCTTTTTTCTTTTATTAGCAGGCAACCTTGAAAGTAAAACATAAAACCAATAAAAAAAAACATAAAATAGCATTATCGATAAATAAAATGTCTAAATGCACTACTCTATCCCTTCAATAACAAGAAAATGATTTCGTGAAGTAAAACTGTTGAAAATAATGGCAAAAGAGAAAATATGAATGCTTTACTGTTGAAGCTCTTCAACGAATGCAGAATCTTTTGTTTATCGTCTAAATCTAAAGATATTTCAGCTGAAATGTATGTACATACTGGTGCAAAGTTATTTTCGGGTGATGTCCGCTTCTTTTGATGCCACATCCGATTATATTGCAATTGGGCATCTTGCTATTGATGATTTCTGTAGCATATTTGTCTATTAACTTAGTTGTCTATGAATATCTACGAATGTAAAAGGTAAGATTGTCTATGCCCCCTTCCTGTTTTTCCGACCGACAGCGTTGCCAATTTAGCATTTTATATGCTAAATTTGGCAGATTTTCATTCTGTCTAGCATATTATTTTGTCGTTTAGCATATAGCATATTTTTTTAGCATACTAACTAAAATTTAAAAAAATAACATCAAACGAACGACTGTTTATGAAGATAAAATATGAACATGAAACGAACAATCTTTTTTGTTTTGGACTTCTAGGGATTCCCCTTTAAAACTTTTTTGTTTTGACAGGTGGATACCATAGACAAACAAAATTACTTCTCTCCCTCTTCTCTGTAGGAATGTGGGAGAAAGAATAACTTTAATCAAATCGTTACCTACCTAAGTACTAAATTTAAAACAAATGAAAGTCGAAGCAGTGGTGCCGATTATCTTGTCACAAATGCGTCTAAACTAGACTAAAAATCACCAAAATTTAGTTTACTCCTGTCAAACGATGATTTCCCATTCTGAAATAGACTAAACTGGCACAACTTAACTATATTTTAGTTTGACAGCACTAAGATTGTACTGAGATTTTAATTTAGTGAAAATGACAATTTTGCTATTCTGAATTTGACGTTTTTCATCTAAAATTTTAATTTTCTAACTAATTCTGACCATTTTTAATCGCCACTGCAAATGGTGTGGAATATTATTAGTTGTCATGAACTAAAATTCACACGAACATCTCGAGTTCGGATGCAAAAACAGTATTGTACTGGATTTTTTTCTTTTCTTTTGCTTATATCTCGAAAATGGTATGTCCTATCGCAAAAATAATGAAAATTTCGACCCCCTTTATGAAACCCTTAAACCCCTAATCCTCAACACGTAGGTAATATTTTTTTTTTTTTTCCATACAAAAAGTGAAAAATTCCATATAAAACACGTCGAGGATGCCCCCACTGCGCGCCTCCAGCTCTAAAAAAAATCACGAAGTAGGGCAAACAAGTATGTACCACGTGGAGTCGCAATTGTCAAATTCGATTTAGTTGTGTCAAAATATTATTTTAATTTAGAGACTTTTTACTACAGAATAGCGTTAAGATTCTCATAGTCAAAAGTAAGGAATTTTAGTGATAGTTTAGTTAGTTTAGTCCGGTGTACAAGAGAATCGGCACCATTGTCTCTCGAGTTATAACGTAACGAGTTTTATATTTTTTGTTTCTCGTTGTAATGCCTCCTAAGTACAATCAACATTACCGGTCAGAGTGGGAGCAAATGTCCGATTTCAAAGAGTGGTTGCAGCCCGTTGAAAAAGATACGACAAAAGCCTATTGTAAGTAGGTACAGTAAGTGCGATATTATTGCAAAATTGTATTGTTTGAAGCAACATATTATATCAATAAAGCATAGAAAAGCAATAGAGCCAATGAAAAGTCAAAAAACCATAAATTTTCCCGTTAGAAAAGATTTAAGCACACAGAAAGCAGAATCTTCATTAGCTATGTTCGTGTCCGAACATTGTGCGATTATGTCTATTGACCATTTATCGGAATTATGCAAACATCGATTCGGAGACAGCAAAAGTGGCGGCTTACAAATACATCGCACGAAATGCACAAACATAATAAAAAATGTTTTGGCGCCGCATTTTATTAGAGAAATTGTTTCGGACTTAAAAGACCAAGAGTACAGTCTCTTACTCGATGAATCTACAGATATTTCTGTTAGTAAAATGTTGGGAGTCTCTATCAGATATTTCAGCCGATCCATTAAAAAGATAATTTCCACTTTCTTAGGGTTGGTGGAAATTGAAAATGGCACGGCAGAGAGCATAGTCAACGGTATTAAGGGACTATTATCAGTATTAAATATAGATATTAAAAAAATTATCGGTATCGGCACGGATAATGCTACAGTGATGACTGGAATTAACAACGGAGTACACGCATTGTTGAAAAATGCAACTGACAATAATAATTTGGTCTTAGTTCGCTGCGTGTGTCATTCGTTACAGTTGGCCATGTCGCACGCTTCAGAAGAAACTCTACCCCGCAATGTGGATTTTCTTATACGAGAAACCTACAACTGGTTTAGCCACTCATCAAACCGCCGACTCTATTACAAAAGTATATACCAAACGATCAACGGGGGCTCCGATCCATTGAGAATTCCACAGATGAGCAACACCCGATGGATATCAATTGAACCAGCGGTCAGTCGTATTTTAAAACAATGGTTGGAATTAAAGCTCCTGTTTGAAGTTGCCAGACGGGATGAACACTGCCACATGGCAGAAATTCTATACAACATGTATAACGATCCAGTGAATCACCTGTACTTATTGTACTTACAACCTATCTTACAGGAGGTTCAAGTTGTAAATAAACTATTTGAAAGCAACGATGTTGATCCAACAAAACTTTACAGGGATCTGAGTAGCTTAGTGGAATCGACAAGTCGGCGTATCCTGAACCCTACAGCGAGGGTAGATATTTTTACTCAAAACATAGATGATTATTTGGACCCTAGACCATATATGGGATATATTTACGAGTCCACTTTACGTGAATATAATCTCCAACCTGATGTAGCAAACAATTTACGTCAACGATGCATTAATTTCACATTAAAACTTGTGAAAGAACTACGTTCGAGATTACCCGTTAATTTCAAAATGCTACAGAAAATATCTATGTTTTCTGTACAGGAAACATTAAAAGTAGTCAAGCCTTCCATTGTTGAAATAGCCGAAGAGTTCAGAGTAAATGCATCCACAATAGATAGGCTTGTATCTCAATGGGTAAACATAGTACACATAAAATGGGAATGCACATCTTCCACACTACAGTTCTGGAACGAAGTCATTGAGTATCAAGATGCAGCTGGTAATAACCCTTTTGCGGATTTATCGCAGCTTGCAATATCTATGCTGTCGTTACCTCATTCGAACGCGGAGATCGAACGTGTTTTTAGTCAAATGAATCTAGTAAAGACTAAACTTCGGAATCGTCTAGCGGTGAAAACCTTAAATGCCATTTTATATGTCAGATTTGGCCTAAAGAGGGTAGGAAAGTGTTGTTATTCTTATACAGTACCAGATGACGTACTGCGCTGTATAGGTACCAAAGAGACTTATGATTCGGACTCTCAGCCTTCCACATCTACAGCTACTGTTGATGAAAATCAGGAAGATATCGACTGTTTATTTCAAAACTTGGTGTAATCCTATTTACAGCTAATCTGTATATTTTATAATAATTTTGATTAAAATTTTACTTGAATTTGGCATTTTATTTTAGCACTTTATTAAAAAATTAGCATATTTTTGGCATTTTTTTAACAGAACTTTAGCACATTTCGTATTAGCCTAGTTGGCAACACTGCCGACCGATGCGAATGGACGCCGGTCCCAATAAAGTATTAAGAATAAAGTCAAGAAGTATTATTTCAAGATCCTCGCTCAGCTCCACCAGAACCCAGGCAGGCCCAAAGGCAACATGGTGTCAGAATTGGTCTAAGAAGGCAAGAAGAAGTGAAAAGAAAAATGACAGACAAAATATTCATTGCTAACATGAAGCCGTTAACAATCGAAAATGGCGACAATGCTGCCGACAAATGGAGAAAATGGAAGCAACGCTTTGAAATCTTCATGGAAGCGAATGAAATCGACAAATTCCCGAGCACAAAACAGACAGCAATCTTATTAAATGCAATTGGAGATGAAGGACTTGAAATATTTAACAGTTTCAACATCGACAGGACACAGACAAAAATCGAAGAAATTCTAAAGAAATTCGATGATAAATTCAGTCCTCACACAAATGTAACAGTCGAGAGATACAACTTTTTTACCAGAATGCAAAAGCAAGACGAGACTTTGGAAGAATACCTCACAGTTCTCACAAACTTATCGACCGCATGTGAATTTACAACATTAAAAGATTCTCTAATAAAAGATATGCTCGTCATCGGTATAAAAAATACACACATAAAGGAACGACTCCTTCAAGAAAAAAATTTGACAGTTGAAAATGCTATGAAAATTGCAAAAAGTCTAGAACTTTCTCATGAAAGGTCTACAAAACTTATGTGTCAAACCGAAAACAAAGAATCAGTGCAAGCAATCAGGACCAATAATAGAAGCCGTTCACAGACGAGGTACAACAAAAATAATCAGTACAACAGGAACAGATCATCATCGTCAAGTAGACATAACTTCAACCAGAGATCAAAATCACCGACCAATAATATATGCAGGAGATGTGGCCAAGTACATAAATACAAATGTCCAGCGGAAGGCAAGACTTGCAACAATTGTAAGAAGAAAAACCACTTTGCAAAATTCTGCTTCTTCAAAAATTCAGGAAACAATAATTCTGGTAACAATGGTAACAATAATCATAGAGTAAGTACGATACAGACATTATCAAATCCACAGGATAATCATTTCATTATAGGTTTAATTAGTAAAAATTGTAACAATTCGGAAGACTGGCAAATTGATGTCTATTTCCATAATTTAAAAGTCAAATGTCAAATAGACACAGGAGCCGATACAAATGTCATATCAAAGCACACTCTTAAAAGAATTAGGTCTAGTACTCAGGATAATATTAATGTATTTAGAACAAATAACAAAATATATACTTTTTCAGGAGAATTAGTGCCAAACTTAGGTACTTGTATCATAAATTGCGTATTTGAAAATGGATCTGCTGCAAGACTTTACTTCACCATTGTAGAATGTGAGTGCATACCAATAATTGGGTGGAAAACATGTGAAAAGCTTGGTATTGTAAAAAGAATATTCAAAATTGAAGACAGACATAGCAACAGGTCAGTGCAAAACATTGTGTCAAAGTACAAAAATACATTTGAAGGTTTGGGGTGTCTACCCTATGAAGCTCATTTAGATGTAGATCTCAGTGTCCCACCAAAAGTTTGTCCAGTACGTAGAATACCTTATTCTTTAGAAAAACGCCTTAAGGATGAATTAAAGAATATGGAACAACAGAAAGTCATAGAAAAGGTTGAAAAACCAACAAAATGGGTCAATTCCATAGTCTTAATTGAAAAACCAAATGGCAAGTTGAGAATTTGTCTTGATCCTAGAAACTTAAATAAAGCTATTAAGCGACCTCACTATCCATATCCTACATTTGATGACCTTAGATCTAGAGTAGCTGGAGCTTCTATTTTTTCAAAATTAGATGCTAGTTCTGGATATTGGACTATTTGTTTAGATTCAGAAAGTAGTGACTTATGTACCTTCAATACACCTTATGGCAGGTATAAATTTCTTAGATTACCATATGGTATTAATTCCAGTGGAGAAATCTTCCACAGAACCATGAATCAATTATTTGGAGACCTACCAGGAATAATAATTTTTGTAGATGACATTCTTGTCTATGGCTCCAATGAAAAAGAGCACAATGAAAGACTAGAATTACTATTCAAGCGTGCGTCTGATGTAAATTTAAAATTCAATAAGTCTAAATGTCAATTTGGTATGTCTGAAATACGCTATGTTGGTCATATTTTTAATAAAGATGGTGTATCACCTGATCCATCTAAAGTTGAAGCAATTTCTAATATGTCAAGTCCAACAAATGTCAAAGAACTTCAAAGATTCCTAGGAATGATTAATTATTTAGGTTCCTACATCAAAAATTTAGCTGATGAAACTAGTATTTTGAGAGACTTGTTAAAAAAGCAAAATACTTGGCAATGGTTAGATCAACATGAACAACAGTTTAAAAAACTAAAATCATTGATATGTCAGTCACCTGTTCTTGTTCATTATGACATGAAAAAACCAATAAGAATGTCCGTAGACTCATCAAAAAAAGCAGTAGGTGCTGTAATATTACATGGTACAAATCCTATAGCATATGCCTCAAAGTCATTAAATAAAAGTCAAATAAACTATGCACAAATAGAGAAAGAACTCTATGCCATTGTATTTGGTTGCAAGAAATTCCATCAATATATATATGGTAAACCTATACAAGTCGAAACAGATCACCAACCATTAGTCACTCTATTTAAAAAACCTATGTCAGAAGTTCCTACAAGATTACAACGTATGATGATAGCCTTACAAGCTTATCACCTAATTGTCTCATATACAAAAGGCACAGAAATGTATATTTCAGATACTTTGTCCCGTGCTCCAATCAAGGACACTAACCAAAATCAGGAATTAGTCAGCCTAGATGATTTGGACAATGAAGTTGAAATTCATATTAACTTATTAACTTCTAACTTAGCTATTACAAAAGAAAAACTTGACATAATTTTACATCATACAAACCAAGATTTAATATCACAAAAATTAAAAGAATATCATAAAATAGGATGGCCTAAATGCAAAGAACACTGTGACAATTTAGTATCACCTTATTGGAATATCAAGGAAGAAATTCATGTAATTAATGATTTAATTTTCAAAAACAACTCAGTCATTATACCTATTTCTATGAGATCTGAAATCTTGAATATATTACATGAAGGTCATTTAGGTATCGAAAAAACAAAAAATTTGGCTAGAGGAGTAGTTTATTGGCCTAACATTAACCAGGATATAGAAAATAAAGTAAGAAAATGTGAAACATGTGCTATTTATTCATCAAATAAAACAAAAGAGTCAATGTTATCTCATGAACAACCAATATTTCCTTGGCAAAAGGTAGCTACAGATTTATTTGAACATAAAGGCAAGAAATATTTACTTGTTGTAGATTTTTATTCAAACTACATAGAAATAGCAAATTTAAACAAAGACAGCAAAAGTTTAAATGTCATAACACACTTAAAATCTATTTTTGCTAGGCATGGTATCCCATTACAACTTCTAAGTGATGGAGGTCCGCCTTACAACTCATTGGAATTCAAAAACTTTCTACTTGAATGGAATGTTGAACATATTGTGTCAAGTCCACACTTGTCACGGTCAAATGGTCTCGCAGAAGTTTCTGTGAAAATCATAAAAAACATATTAAGAAAATGTGACGAATCAGGGTCCGATCCTTACATAGGATTACTTCATTATAGAAATAGTCCTAGAGGAAATATCGCTTCACCTGCACAGTTACTAATGTCAAGAAATTTAAGAACTAAATTACCAAATAAAGTAAGTGATTTAAGACCTAAGATTGTAAAATTTTCAGAACACAATGAAAAGAAACACAATTATTTAAATAAAACAAAATCATATTACAACAAAAATTGTAAAAAATATCCAAAATTTTATATTAATCAACAAATATACTTTAAAAAAAATCCTAAAGATATCATATGGACTAGAGGTACTATTGTGTCTAAAACTAAGTTTCCTAGATCATTTATTGTCAAAGATTGTCATGGAACAACATACAGAAGAAATAGTCAACATATTCGTTTAGATTATAAGTCAAATAATAGTAATACAAACTATAAGTTACAGTCAAATAATAAGAAAGTCAAATTCAATGATATAAGTCAAACTATGGATCTTAAAATTCCAAGTACAAATAAAACAAAGTTGAAATCAAAATCATTTTGTCAAAATTCTAAAATTAAAGAAAATGAGGATGATAATTGTATATTTATCTTCACTCATGAGTCAAGTCCGTTGTCAAAGCCTACAAGCAAAGAAAATAATGATTCTGATTCCTTCTTATCAGTCGACTCAAATCATTCTATTGTGTCAGAGGAGGAAATAACATCCCCAGTATTTGTAAATGTTGAAGAAATAATGTCACCCGAAAGTACACATGATTATAATGAATATGAAAGTCATACTTCGTTGGAAATTAATGAAATATTTAATTTAGAAAGTCCTAATAACTTAGAAAACTTAATCAATAGTCCTAAGGTTGATAACTTACCTCATACCTCTGTAATGTCTAATAATAACGATGCTCATCAAGCTGAAAAAGAAATGCCAAAAGCTGTGTATAGCTCAAGAGGTAGATTGATAAAAAAGAAACAGAAATTAGATATATAAAATTGTATAATTATGTATAATTAATTAAATTTTGCTAACCTAGCTTTAATTGCTAAAGTTTTAAGGTTATTATTATTGTGTCAAATTTGTCAATGTCATAACAAATAAACTTGTCAATGTCTTATCATAAATGTCATAATTATAGATTATCGTAAGTCATAATTATTTAAAAAAGGGCATGTAGCATATTTGTCTATTAACTTAGTTGTCTATGAATATCTACGAATGTAAAAGGTAAGATTGTCTATGCCCCCTTCCTGTTTTTCCGACCGATGCGAATGGACGCCGGTCCCAATAAAGTATTAAGAATAAAGTCAAGAAGTATTATTTCAAGATCCTCGCTCAGCTCCACCAGAACCCAAGCAGGCCCAAAGGCAACAATTTCCACCATAGGGCCGAGTTTAAACGCAATAACACAGCAAATAACTCCAAAATTCACAAATTTTAACCACAACACAAGATCATTTGACAGGTTACGTACCCAACTTTGGTACTAAACACCGAGAGGATAAAATGGCGAACCGGCCGCAAATAGGTATTTCAATGACTAGAAAATGTAGGGTTGCCAATATAGTAACTGTCAAAAACACTATTATCCTTTTTCACTTAGGCAAATTTATTAAAGTTAAAAAGAGATAGCAGTATTTTTTTGATTTTGGCGTCGATATGCCTCGTATTTGTAATAACTGTTTTTTCTATAGTCAAACATTTCAAGTCCATGTTTTATATGTCAATGGTACTTGTCAGTTTGTCACTCTTGTCAGTTGTCAGTATCTTTATGTAGTCTGTGGAACTTGTATTTATTTTGTATTTACCTACCTACAATTCGATTGAAAGTTGTTGGTCGCGATTGCGTGCTTTTAGGGATTTTTTGTGAAAATTAAGTGTTGTTGTGTATAATCGACGGTAAGTGGATAAATATTCATTTATGAGTAGTTATTACATAAGTTCTAAACAATATTCGCACGAAATGTCATCGTAGATACTTTATTTTCGGCAAAAAATATTGCGTAAAAAAACCGTTGGTCTAAACTTGTCATTACCTACCGTAAGATGTATTTCGACAGTTTTACAATGAATTGAGTGTATCTTAGATTTGTAAACCTCTAAAACTAATAACAACAATATGCTTTGGCCATTCGAGGTGTAATTCATAAGTTGAGCGTCACTAACCGACTATCAATTCAAACAAAAGTGCCTGAAATAAATACTTTTGAGTTTACCTGACAGTTACATACTATGCGTTTGCATTGGCGAAACATGTTAACCGTAGTCCACGTTCGCACGGACGTAATTAAAACACTTATCGCCGAAAGTTGTAAATCCAACAGGGTTTTTCAACGCTCGGTTCTACACAGACGATCACCGACCGAAAATCCAGTGCGCTTACCGCCGCGATAGTTTTGCGTCCGTGCGCACGACGGCTTAAAATCCCTATTTCCTGTCAAACATTGTATCGAACTACTGGAAATAGAGATTTCAACATGATATTTTACAGTGGTGTTTTGTAGGTAAAAGTTTCGCCAGTGCAAACCACAGAACATTAAATACTGTAGCCACTTTAGTAGGAGGTGCAAACGCACACTTAGAACCTGGAATGGAATGTAATCGTTTATTCTGTAAATACGATATTGCAATCACTATTACCTATCTTAATAAAAAAAAAAAAACTTACAAAATTTGCTAGATGAGTTTGGTGTTTCCTATCTGGCTACTCTGGAGAAGAAAGGCCGAAACAAACCCAGAGGTCACAGTCTCTTTTAAAGTCCAGACATAATCTTGGTCAGGCCATATATGAGGACCATGTAGTAGATTAGTGTCTGAAATGGTCTTTTGAGGAAATAACCACACAGATTTGAGTGGTACTGTCCAGTCAGTGCAAGCATTTGTCAGTAATTGTGGAGCTCAACTCAGAACTTAAGGAGCTTAACTTGACAAGCAATACCAAAGAAAGGACATTTGAGTAGGCCACATAAACTACTCAAACTATCAGATCATCATTAAAACTAACAGAAAGAAAAAAATAATGAATGAGAAAAAAAAAACCACGTGGTCCTCACATTCATAATAATTAACATAATAGAATGATTTACAAAGTAATCAAGTCATTTTTTATATAATTTTCAATAATGTCAATGTTTATAAAACTGGTATTTTTAATGATTTTACATAATAATTAAAAAGTCTAATTTTATTATTTTATCACAAGGCTTAGCAGAGCGAGCAGCTCAATTCTAAGCTTTTTTTTCTTCTAAATCGGTTGGTGGGTTGTCCTATCTGAAATTTTATAGTACCCTTTTTTACAAAGTTTGGTTTTAATACAGCTTTTAAATCATTGAATTGGAAATTTGTTGCAAAAGCATAGTCATTGACCCGCAAACAAGTTGCCTACTCTGCGGCGAAGTCCGGCAAGGTTGTGTGTATTTAAACTGAATAAAAGCTTTTTATTTATTTGATATATTTTTGTGTACCTACATACAATAGGTTTTCAAAAATATATTATGAGGCTACAGTCAGAATACTTTTTTCTCGAAGGGAATCTCTTAGACCTAGGTTTTTAAATGGCTCGAACAGCCCTTTTCTGTAGAACAAAGATATCAATGTCCACACAGGTTTCTCAGAGAAGAATTCCATAGTACATACGTAAGACTATGAAAATAACTAAAATAAATAATTCCGCCTGTATCTAGGTCAGATATCTGTCTAATTTTTTTAACAGCATAGGCGGCCTACTTATCACTTCCTGACAATTTTTGATAGATAGATAGATAGAATACTCTTTATTGTACACCATAAAAATTACAGACATAAATTTAGAAATTTTATATAGGTTGACACAATGGGCGGTCTTATCCTTTAAAGCGATCTTTTAGAGACAACCTTTGGATGGATTAAAGGAGAGACAATACTGCAGGTAGTCATCGGTGTACCATCTACATATACAATAAATATGTACATACAATTATAATTTTTCTATGTGTGGGCCCCATTGTAATTTACTGTCTATACTTATTCCAAGAAAAACTTGTCTCCACGGGGCCCAACTCTATTCCATTAACTTGAACATTGGTAGTTAGCTGCCTGACATTTGGCGTTGAAAATTTAAGGAGTTTCTTTTTTATTCAAGAGAAGATTATTTACATTATATTAAACCAATGCACAAGTTTAGAGAGTGCATCGTTAACTTGTTCAAAGTTGATTAACTGACGTGAACACACGATGCGTTGCGGCGGCGGCGCTGCGCCGAACAGTGGTCTGAAAATCGAGGTCCATACTCATAGAAACTTAGTCAGGAATTTAAAAAAATGTAATGTCTATAATATACCTCCCTTTACATCATATTAACGTATGGATGGTATTAGTACTCCACGCGTGAGTTTTTTTTTTGTGTTTGATTTGTATGGTAGAAAACATTTAAAGTACATTTTTTTGGAATTGAATAGAACATCAGTTCCAAAACGAGTTATTGTTCGTCCAAGAACGAAGTAACTTATTTGTTAATCAACGTTGTGTTACAATTATATACTAATGACATGAGCATTACCATTTAACCTCTAGTGTCGCCTTAGTCACAATAAAATTGTATTGTCTGTAACTTAGGTACCTAACAGACCACTGTGCGACGGAGCGGTGTCGCTGCGGCGTTTTGCATACAAACATCCATGGATGGTATGGCACGTGTGACGGTGTGTTCCGGCGGCGTCGCACCGCACGTACACTAGACTAGCAGCCCGCGAGACGAGGCGGGGAGGGGTACGCGTTGCAACGCCGGAGCGGCACCGCTTAGTTGTTTGTATGACAGTCAGTGCGGCAAAATCTTTGCGGTGCAGGCAACGGCTTGGTGAGAAGATCCGCTAATTATTGAAGCTCACTTGTTACCTTCTTTATTAGCAGCTCTCCATTAATCACAAGCTCTTACGAAAAAGTGACGTGTATGGTGCGTCGGTGAAATTCTGGATTCTCAGCTACCTATAGTGCTGCTTCGGTATCCACTAGTAACGTAGGAAGACCCTTAAGTTGTACGAGATTTCCTATGAGCCGACTCAACCATACACATTCTCTCGCAGCTTTACTGACACTGAGTCCGAGGACTCATCCAGAAGACTGGTCCTCCGGCATACAAAAAAAGTACTCCAGAAGTCGATCTTCCAGTTCCAATATCGCCTGCGTGGTCGGCATCGCTGTATGACTAATTCCAATTTTATAGTTCATTTTATAGTGATGTATACTGTAGGTATCTTATGATACGTTTTACTCTGACACAATCAGCTTGAGTCGGTTACTCTAGACTTCTTGA
Source organism: Xanthia togata (assembly GCA_963853775.1). NCBI lineage: Eukaryota > Metazoa > Arthropoda > Insecta > Lepidoptera > Noctuidae > Xanthia > Xanthia togata. The sequence continues at coordinate 1,282,272 of OY970817.1, read as the reverse complement.
CACTACACTAACTGCGTATTTATGTCAGGCCTTGTTCCGACCATTACATATGGAAGTGCTCCAACTACTTGCCTGTAGTTTTTCAGAAATTACTCATCGTTCTCGTTTTGTGAGACTATATTCTCCTAGACCTCCTTCCTATTGGTGTAGTCAAAGGTTTGCTGTCCTGCATTCCAAACCTGTTCAAAACCAAAACCTTCTCTGTTTGAAATCTCTATAACTGGAAAATAGGTAGTAGGTTTGGTTGTAATCTTGAACCTTTCTTTCAGCTCTTTAACAAATTCATCAATCAGCATGTCGATTCCCGTAACCACCTCACCGTGAAAACATGTGAAGTGAGCGTGGAGTGAGCTGTCATTCTACCTGCTGCTAGGGACTGACATCTCACTCCGTGCTCACTTCACCTACGTTTTCACGGTGAGATGGTTACAGAATAGCCCTGCTGTTCTTGATCTGTTCCAGCTACTAGCCCATCGTCAACGTAGAGAAACACAATCAGTTTCCGGTGGTCTTTCCCTCTTACAAATAAACAGATATAGGCTTTACTGATTCTAAAGCTCGCTTTCTTGAAGAAATTAAGAATTTTCTGATTCCTACATCTCGGGGCTTGTTTTAACCCATAAAGACTTTTCTTCAGTTAGCATACCCTTTCAGAACCATCATCATAGCCTTCGGGTTGCTTAACGTAAATTTCTTCTTCTAAAAGTGTTCCATATAAAAATCATCGCTACAGGACTGAAAGTCTGATCATATTCCATTCCTTTCTTCTGGCGAAAACCCTTAGCAACTAGTTTTGCTTATATTTCTCGACTGATCTATCAGCATTCAGCTTCTCGCGAAAAATCCATTTACATGGAATTGCTTTTCCGTTTTTTGGTAACTTTTCTAGAACTCATGTTTCATTCTCATTGCTTTCTTCCTAAGTTCATTTTCGTTACAGGATACTGCGTCTTTTTAACATGTTGGTTTGAAGAATCCGTTTGTTACCATGACATAATCATTGAACCTGACTGGACGTCTGATCAATGATCGATCTCGCTGTACTCGGTCACTGTGCGTTAATCAGCTCCTCAAGATTATCTTCATTTACATTATCATCATTTCCAACGATCTGCTCCAAATCATCATTATCAACATCGTCATTTGCTCCCCTTGGTTCAATTGATTCTTCATGAGTCGATACAGCAGCATCGAAATGGTCTTCTTCGATAACAGGTTCCTAATCGATCGTTACGACTTGATTACTGATCGTAACGTCTTCGTCATATTCCCTTCGTACTTGAATGGGAATTTTTATTTCTGTGACTTCCTCATCTGGCTCTTGGAATTTCGTTTCCAATGGCTTTTCATCAAAAATGATATCTCTCGACTTGACTATTTAATTGGTTTCCTTGTTCCATCGTCTATAATCATCATCATTATTGTATCCAACCAGTACGTAAGTATCTGGTAGCTTTCTTATGCAATTTCTTCCTTTTTTGTTTAGGAACATGTGCATAGCAAACTGAGCCAATAATTCTCAGGTGCTTTATCCGTGGTTTCTTCCTAAGCCAAAGCTCGAACGGAGTCTTGTGTTCCACGGAAGTTAGTCCTGTTCTATTTAAAACATAAACAGCTGTGTGTACCAATTCTGCCCGCAACTGTTGAGGCAACTCTCCATGTGAATGCATCATAATTCTAGCTGACTCTACGATCGTACGGTTTTCTCTTTCGCTACACCCATTCTGTTCAGACGTATACGACATTATTAGGGTTTAGTATATTCCGTATTTTGTTAATTCTTTCCGAACTAGTTCATTGTCGAACTCTCCACCGTTATCGCTAAAGAATTCTTTGATCGTGTGTCCTGCTACTCTAGCTTCTGCCAGCATTTGCTTCAGCTTTTGAGGTACTTCAGATACTTCGACTATTACGTTTACCTTCATAGAGCATGTAGTTATTCGTTCTGAAATAAACTGTTTGTATTCTTATCCTGAGTCGCTAGCACTGAAAAAAGATTCTTGCTAATACAAGGAACAAGCCAGACATCACAGCAAAAACTCTTTTCCAACATTAGGGCTAATTCTAATTGTCCCTTTTCCTAAGGCTTCTATTACATTTCCATCAGCCACAGTAACTGTACGAGTTTTACTGAAGTGCTCGAAATGTTCAAATAAATCTCTTCTCATCGAAACATGGTGTGTAGCTCCGTTACCATCAAACCATCCTTCACGATCTTGGTTGCATTCAGTCAGAGTAGTACTGTCACCACTAAAGGACAATCTTTCCTAAAGTGACCAACCTCTTTACGGATGTGACATCTGAACTTGGTAATTTTTTTATTCCCTGATTTTCTTTCTGTTTCCCAACAGGTTTCTTACTTGTTTTTGTGAGAAGTGCTTCAATAAACGTGCCTTCCTTGTTTCCTATCTGCGCTTTTTCATGCGTACTCAGTTGGTTGGTGATATTCTCTACAGTTCTTTCTTTTTTGGGACTTAGACATCCAACTCTCCTTAAATGAAATTTATCTTTCTGGCAGTATCTACAATCTCACAGATTAAAAGTATTTCTGGTAATTGCTTACTTTCATCATTAATTCCTGATTCAGTTTGTGCCACATATTTTTAAATTTCGATAAGTACATGAGTTGCAATGTCAACAGCAGTATACTTTTGTTTAAAGAACTCCATACATACTTAAAATAACCTGTCTACATTGACTCCGTCATAGATTCTATGCAGTTTATGTCTTTAGGATGAGAGAAAGAATCGAATCACCTTGTCTAAAATTCCATCTGATGTGTTGTTCGTAACCAGCAGTAAGGCAGTACTTTCCAGCCTAACATACTCCGATATTTTTTGTTATACTCCGTAAAAGCCATTGCGGAGGCAGCATCAGCATCACCGCCCTCAGCTACATGCTTATTCGGTTTTTAAGATTTTCCTTGAATAATTTTCAAAAGTCCGTCCATGTACACAATGGAAGTACTGCTACTTCCATTGTATCCAGTTATTTCTATCAAGCTTACATTATCTGTATTTTACTTAACTCCATGCTTAATTTCCAACAAATATTTGAGCCATTCCGAGAAAAATTTACCCTTAGGAAAAAGTACTGTCACAAATTACAAACAATTTACAAGACATTCTTATTCTCTATTGAATGCAGTTTTTAAGGTTCCGTACCCAAATGGTAAAGGGTAAAAACGGAACCCTATTACTAAGACTTCGCTGTCCGTCCGTCCGTCTGTCACCAGGCTGTATCTCATGAACCGTGATAGTTAGACAGTTGAAATTATCACAGATGATGTATTTCTATTGCCGCTAAAAATAGAATAAAATAAATATTAAAGGGGGGCGGGGCTCCTATACAACAGACATGATTTGTTTGCCGCTTTATAGATAATGGTACGGAACCCTTCGTGCGCGAGCGAGCGACTTGCACTCGTAGTTCTTATGCTTTAAAAGCTCTAAAAGCAAAAATACCTTTAAAAAAAAAAGCTTTTATTTAAATGCTCTAAAATTTTAATTATCAACTTATAACCACATTATACACAATTTATATGATCATAAAAGCTTGTCGCGCAATCTAATCATAGGTACTTACGCAAACCTCACAACAAGCTTTTATGATCATATAAATAGCGTGTTTTACCCTATATTCACGATAACGGTGGGGCATGAGGCCTGAGTGGCATGTGTTTGTACGCACTCTGTTTGCTTGGAACTGACTCATCTCATGTCTTCGCTAGATGCTCACCATCATAACAGCACGCCTTATAGTGGAGGAAAGACCTTGGATTTGTTTATCTCGAACACTTCCTGTTCTACTGGCTTACTTAACGATCCGTTATTGCCAGTTGACCCCCATCACCCCCCTTTTGTTATAACCGCACCTGTTAAACTATCTACACAAATGATGGAGAGAAAACCGATTAATAAATATAATTTCCGTAAAGCTAATTACGATCTTATCAACAAACACATGGACGAGGTCAAATGGTCCACGCTGTTCGACAATCTGTCATCGGAAGAGGCCGTGGAGGCTTTCTATAGTATGTTGAGTGACATAATTAGCCCACTAGTCCCCCCTGCAAGGACTAGATCACTTGACTTCCCAATCTGGTTTACGCCATAATTAATTAAACTATTTAAAAAGAAGCAACGTCTTTAGATAAAGTGGAAAAAATACAGCAACGTCAAAGACTATATATATATATATATATATATATATATATATATATATATATATATATATATATAGTCTTTGACGTTGCTGTATTTTTTCCATACTAAAGACTATATATATATATATATATATATATATATATATATAGTCTTTGACGTTGCTGTATTTTTTCCACTTTATCTAAAGACGTTGCTTCTTTTTAAATAGTTTAATTAATTATGGCGTAAACCAGATTGGGAAGTCAAGTGATCTAGTCCTTGCAGGGGGGACTAGTGGGCTAATTATGTCACTCAACATACTATAGAAAGCCTCCACGGCCAAAAGGAGAAAGGAGAAGGAAAGCCCCTCTGTCGTATCAACTTTGTATATATATATATATATATACAAAGTTGATACGACAGAGGGGCTTTCCTTTAAACTGCCTATACTAGGTACCATTTTCAAGCTCTGTACCAAAAATCAATTAAATAGGAGCAGTAGTTTAGCCGCAAATGATTTTTTAAGTTTTTGCCCCGTTTGAACACGATGTATCTTTCCTAACAGCTGATTATGTCTATACGCATAGGTCATCCACCTTAAAACGATAAATCTGAGTTTAGCCTACGATGCGTTGTTGCCGCTCTGACGCAAGTCACAAGTACAACCAAATATTTTTCGCTAAAAAAATAACCAAAGAAAACAAGAGAGAGAGAATCCTAGCAAAACATCCCGCGCGTAAAAGAAATAGAAATAGGTCAGTCTGTTGCTAACGCATCCTAGATCCTTGTGCGATCGGTAAGTAAGTGGGGGCAGAGGGGCCTCAGTCAGTGCGCCGCACAGAGTACTTTTTAGTGCGCCGCCCGACGCTATCCTCTCGAAACGTAGTTACGTAACACGGAAGCTCTTGCGCCGCTTACGCGCGCAGACAATTGATTTTGTTTTGTTATTGTGATAGGACACTAAATAAGTTTAAGACAATATTTCTTTTTATATTGTGACAGGACACTCGTAACATCGGATTATTATTATTTAGTGTTAGTGTTTTTTTGTGATTGACTGTTTTTTATTGTGATAGGACACGTAATTAAACTTTGGTTGTGTGTGTGTAATTAAAATACAATTGTAAAACTAAAAAATAGGGTTATTTTAGCATTTTACAAATTAAAGTGCTTAGCAACGAACAGTGAGTTAATTATCATACGGTATAATTTTTGCATTCATGTGAATGGAGTTTTTGTTGTGATTGTTGTTGTGTGCGTACTTACTTCAAAACCGTACCTATCATAAAAGCCGAGCGGAGGCCTAAGCCGCCTCGCGCCACCGCCCCGGTCGGCCGCCTTGACACGTGATAACACACGCCGCGGTCCGGCGCGCGCGCGACGTTGCCGCTTTGTTACCTAGGTATCTAAGGTCAGTTAAATTTATTTACACAGGATGGTTGCGTTTTACTCTGATTTGTAAGCTATTTAGTTTGTATGAAAAAAAAAAAAACTCATTTTTGATGCTTTTTATTTTTATACCGTATCGAATTAATACTAAATACGTATAGTATACGTTGTGTAATTTAATGCCCCTCTGTCATATCAACTCTGTATAACTTCTCCGAATGTAGGTTTATATTCAAACATAATGTGTAAAACCTTACTCCAGTTATATTAACTCGGTTGAAGATAGTCTCTCTAGTAACATAGAGCATTTTTGGTCCTACATTTCTAACCGTAAAAGTAAGTCAGGCATTCCGTCCATGATGCAGTACCAGAATGCCAAATCAAGTGATCCTGTCTGCAATATGTTTTCGGACTTTTTCTTGTCCGTATTTGAGCCCGTATCACCAACGCTCACCACGTGGGATCTGCCGCAGCAGTGCGCAGAGAATGGTAGCTTAGTTAGTAATTTGCATATCGAAAAATCAAAAATACTCAGCGAATTGAAACGGTTGGACCCCTCTAAGGGAGCAGGACCTGACGGTCTTCCGGCGGCCTTGTTTAAGGCTACGGCTGATAATATTTGTGAGCCGAACTATATCCTTTTCAATAGATGTTTGCATGCAGGTGTGTTCCCGGTGGTGTGGAAGCGAGCTAACATTACCCCAGTGCATATAGGTGGCTCAAAGCATGACGTCGAACAATATAGACCCATCTCGATTCTACCGACCTTGTCAAAGCTTTTGAAAGACTTGTTCACAAACAATAAATCGCCAAAGCCAAAATTATACAGTAGTAATAATTATTATGCACATAGATGAATACAATAAAGATGGTTAACAAGCTACTCAGGCCAACATATTTTGGGGCAGTATTAAGCATCACGTGAAAAAGTTAAGACTCAATCACTTTCTGGCCGCGGACACGCTTGCTGTAAAAGGATCGAAGTCATGCTGTACACACAACTTATTAAAGCTTCTGCTTGCACGCACAAGGTATGAGTTCTGTCTATAGTTGGTCGAAGTAAATGGCACACGGAGTGGCGGATTGGACTGCTTCGACCTTCCGGGGACGTTGAAGTAAAATTTGGATAGAATTTCGGAACTGTTGATATTATTACTAAATGTCTTTAGTAACAAAACACAGTCGGAGATCTCCCTACGTTTTATTAGGGGCAGTAAATGATATTTCTTACAGAGGTTTAGGTAATTTCCAGAATGATACGGTATTCTTTGGTGATAGCATAGGTACTTTATAAATCTTTTTTGAATGTTCTCTATGCGATCAATGTACCTATTTGTGGTAACACGGATTCCATATTTCAGACGCGTACTCCAAGTGACTTCTGACAAAAGTACAGTATAGAATTTTCAGTGTTTTGGCTTGTGTGAAGCACTTGGATAACCGCATTATGAAACCCAGTGATTTCGATGCCTTCTTAACAATTGCATCTACATAATATGTGATTCAAAAGTGAGTTTGGAATCATGATGGACTCCCAGATCACGGATGGAATTAGATCTGATTATGATGAGATCTTCAACAGAATTTAAGCGAATTTAATAATCGAGGTCTCTACACCTTTCAGGTGGATTAGAGCAACTGAGCTTATAATCACCATCTTTTTTTAATCTGCATTTTTACTCTCAGAGAACCCTTTAATTTAATACCCATATGATAGGAAAGCATAAAAAACTTCAAAAGTCCGCCCTATTGGATTAAGAATGATGTCAGAATATTTCTAATTATTCTTGGCAAGCCCTTTCATTTGATACCCATAATGCAGAATTGCATAAAAAATAACTATTCCGCCATCTTGGATGTTCCGCCATATTGGATTTACGCGTATACAATAATTCAGCTCAATCGGTTGAAGATATCTGCTTCAAAATTGAGTAGGAAGAGTCCACCCGAACAAACATACAGAGCAAGTTAAATAAAAGCTTTAAAAAAAAGAACGGAGTCAATTATTGCTAAGATACCGGATTAAAAATTAAAAATAAGAAGCAAAACAGACAATTTTAGCTTGTCACACCTGTTTATTTTTAAGACATGTCTCAGCGTTTGACCACCGTTTTCGTACGAACACTACGTGGACGGCCAGATCTTTTTTTGTCACAAACAGAGGAGGTCTCATTGTACCTATTAATAGCCCGGTACACAAACATTTGACTAATACAAAGTATTACCAAGCGTATGGAGAGTTTTAAAAATTGCATTTGGCTCCATACCAACTTTGTGTAATGCAATCACAGCGATTCGGTTCTCTTTATCACTCCACTCCATTTTTATATCGCAAAATATTGTACAATGTATTGGCGCCAAAATTAGAAAACTCAATGAACAATCGTATAAAAATGACAGATTCCAAATTCAAATGTAATATCTTTCTTATTTTTAATTGTAACAGTATTTATGGCCAGACTAAGTATACAGTTTTTAAAGAATAACCGTGTTTATTGCTCGCTCTTCTCCATACCAATTAAAACCGTGCGCCTAGCTTCTCACGTTTCATAAATGCCCATCTAGGTTTGAAATAAAATATTTTAATTGTGTGTATTGTGTTATTGGTTACTAGCTAATGTCCAGCATGCATTGCAATGCCAATTTTGCGAGACTAACGCATGGCAATTGATTTTATATAGTGATGGCATCCTCGAACATGGGCGGAGATGGGGACACCTCTCCAGACTTCCACGACAACTTCGAGGATGAGGAGGAGGACGAGGATTTCGTGGAAATGGAAGTGAACCCCGAATTATCTAAGTTGGAGGTAACACTCGACGCCGACCAATGCGAGGTAAATAATTATGTACTGATATTATAAACGTGAAATAATAATCAACGATTTTTTTTTTGTAGCAATCTCATTTAATTTAGGTATTAATATAATTATGTATAGAAGTGTGACACTCACACAGGCGCGTGCTGTGCTCACTTGCTTGTGAGATGATTTTTTAATGGGCACGGCCAGCGCGAGCTCTTCATGAATTATGGTTGTTGACAAGAAGAAATTTCGTACTCATATTTTGGTTTAGAAAATTTATTTATTGGTATATGAAGTTAGGATTAATTTTCCACAAAAATACAATATTGTGGAATAAGACATGTCAAACAATAATTTAGATCTAATTCTATCTACTTAAATATTTTCCTCTCTTCGACACATGGCTATGCTTTGTCGGATCTATAAATTTAGTTATTTATTAACACTTTCACTGCCTCCCCAATAGGGAAGATGCCTGGGTCAAAAATAAGAAATTCTATTTAGTCCGTCAGCTAGATAATAAAAAAATATTAGACACGTATTTTTTGCTTTATCATATTAATAAAAAATGAATTAGATACAACGCATTAAAGTTGGAGAGTGGGGGTTGATACGTCACAAGTATGGATAAAATCTACATACAAGTGACGTCATGGCACATTATAACTCAATGTATCGCCGTAATCTTTTGATAACGTAAAAAAAGAAAAAATACGTGTACGTTATTTTTTCATAATCTACATTACGGACTAAAAACATTTTTTTAGTCATCATCCCTATTTTGACGATGTCCTATGCCATGCCGCCATACAAATCGCAGTGAACGCGCTAGGCGTTAACCGGCTCTGCGTAAAGCAGAGCCGGTTAACACCTAGCGCGTTACTTGTTACTTGGCGCCGGTGTTGGAATTGTAAATTCACTTTTTTAATAATCTATCAACTGCGGAAATAGTGCTTAAGAGCGGGGCGACGCATGAATTGTCCATACAAACGTAATACCCAAATCATTTACAATTTGTGCATATTTCTACCATATTATATTGATATTCGGATTTAGACAGTATTTATCTAGGCTTGTACGTCTTTTTTTTTTCAAAAACCTTACCTAAAAAGAAGTTTAAGTGAATTGAATTTCGCAAATTTTTACTGCGTAAATGACATGTTTTCATATTGTTTTTTCTGTATTATAAACAACAATATTTGTTATATTGTTTCAGCATAGGCATAGCTTATATTGTCAAATTACAAATTATCGAAAAAAAAAAGGAAAAACATTAAGTTTTCATTCATCATTTTGGGTATTACGGAACACATCCAAATTTATCATACATTTTCAATGGCTAGTAGCGCTATCGCGTCAAGCGATTGTCAATGTGTGCATGGGTGGTCGTTATGCTCACGGTAGCCGTGTGTGCTCACACTAACGCAACGTACTTGAACACGCGCCGGGCGCCGGGGGTTGGGTGGGGTTCGTTCAGGATATTTCATCAGGTGTTTGTTGTTGTTGTCAGTGTTAGACAATTACTTTACACTGCTGTGCGTGCGTACTTATTTGTTTGCTAAATTGTAATATTTCTGACACTATTGACCTATGCTATGAACTTGGATTTTGATTTGCCTTTTGATTTGGTATCGAGTAACTTACATTTTACGACCTTTGTTTTGTTTACGGACCTGGAATATTATTTAGGTTCGATTTTGATTTGGTTGAAGACATGGACTCTGAACGTTGGGATGTATCTCACAGTAAGTATTACTGAATGATATTATAACTTTATAAATTACGAGTACCTATCTACTATTTTTTAGCTACTAATTGTTAAAATTATTTTAAGCCCAGCCCAAGAAAACAAAGACGTTGTTTTCTTGGCCCGAGTTTTATACTAGTAGGTACCATCGAAGAAGTTCATATCTATACACCATAAGGACTATTTTGGCTTGCAGCGCTCGGCCGCTATACAACCGGGGCGGGAATAGATGTAGTCGTTGTGTTCACGGGATTTTGTTTTCAAACTGCTTAGATATGAAGTTTTTCGATAGTAACTACCTAAGTACCTATATTTTGTATAAATGAGTATTTACCTACCTATATTTAGATAACATTTAGATCTAAATTGAAGTGTGTTTACATCTGTATACCTACGGACAAACGAGTAGATATCCGTAATCCGTTTCATTACTAATATTATTCGATAAGTACCTACCTACTTATGTGTCTAAAGAGTGTCAGCTGTGGCCTCAGTGAGTATTTTGTAGTTTGTACGTTATACAATTGACATAAAGTTCATTATACTTTGACCCAATTTCGTGACAAAAACTCGCTTTTATTCCGTTCCGTGGCAATGTAAATTGAGCCTTAGCGTGAGTATTGGCCGAGCCGGTATAAGCTAGTTACTCTACGTACCTACGCGACGAAGCCGCCACGTGATGGTTGTAGTAGTGTACCTCTACCTACCTATCATAGCGCACTTGTATGAAGCTTTGTCATGTCACTGTTCCGATTCTTTACTTTTGTGACAGAGCGGGCGTAATTATAATTATCTCAAGGACACTACTGAGAACATTGCTCGCTCTAGGGCCTTTGCTGATTTGTTGGCGCAGCAGCTGTGCGACATCAGCATGTTCGGATGCCGAAAATATACCGCGTCGCCTGCACTTACGCACATGTCGGTAAAAAATTATGCAGCGCCGCTTAGCCGTCGCGAAATAATGTCGTCTTCTAGTTCGAGTGATGAAGATACTTTAGTTACACTTGTGACTCGGCAGAATGCAACGGCACAAGTAGCTCTGCATAACTTTTTACCGACATGTACCTACTACGTAAGTGCAGGCGACGCGGTATGTTTTCGGTATCCCAGCATGCTAATATCGCACCGCTGCTGCACCGACAAATCAGAAAAGGCCACTTGTACTGTGATGTTTATCCAGCGTACTCGGGGTAGGGTGACCATACAACCGGATTTTTATGGACAAGTGCGGCTTTATGGCCTCGGTCCGGTTTTTGCTCGGAATTTTTTATGAAATTCCTATTACATAAAACATTGATTAAACTACAATGAAAAGTTCAAAGTCGTTCTAGTTTATTTAATAATTATGCGATTTTTATCTGGACTTTGGTGTCCGTTACCTTGGGGTGGCAGCTCCAACAATAACTTGATAACTAACTGGCTAATATTTTTTAAACGACAGGAGCTATTCGTAGACAGCTCGTGTCGACAAGAAGAACTGGTAAATCAACTTCATTATAAACTGCATAAATATTTACAGAGCCACGGCGATCAACTAAAACACGCTTATGGCCATCAGTTCGCAGACGGAAATACGTAACCAAAAATAAAGAAAATAAGCGATCTTTGAGGTGAGTAATCGAGCGTAGTCAAAACTGATTGTGAATTTTAGAGTAGGTACCTATATAAAAATACCTCATAATTATTTACACTTTATTATCACGTAGGTACTGAATTAAAATAAATATAAAATATTTTTGTGAACATGATATCACACCATACATGTTACTTACTCTAAGTTGAGATTGGCCGTGGTGACAGAAATCGGTCAGGAGGACATTTTTTATTTTGCTGTCCGATGCTATGAAATAACGCAATGCATTAATTTTGTTGCATTGCGTTAAATTACGTTTTTGAACAGATAAAAAATCTGCTCAAAATATTTGCGTTTTTGAGCAGATTTTTTTTTCGAACTTATGAAGCAATAGATTAGCAATTTGTTTTAAAACGATTCAAATTCCGATTGATCGTGTATTACCAAATTAGGGTAAAATATAGGCAAGATCTAAGATGGCGAATTGTAACTAGGAAACGGATTTGTATTTATCAAGGAATGACGCCAAAAGGACTGGCATATGAAAAAATTGAAAAAGACAACGTATTCTGGAATTCTATAGTCATAAAATTAGAAGAATTTTATTTCAAATGTATATTGCCTGAATTAATAGATCCCCGTTTGCCTAGAAATCTGCCTATCAGAGACAGAATTTAGTGTGTTTATTTATTTCACAACGCAGTACATTATGTTGTGAATGTGAGAACTATGTGGGTTTTTTTATTTAGAGTCTGCAGATAACCTATGGTAAAAAGCAAATCTTATAAATCAGCGTATTTAGTGTGTATCGTGCACACTATGTATTCTGATTATAATAATTGTATTTTTTGTAATTGGAACGAGGTCGCTAATATTATGGTCACCCTACACGAATTTATTACGTTTAGACTCATACATATAACTAAATAAATGGTAATTCAAAATCCTTGTTTTTTATTATTCTGAGCTGGGAACGCTGTTATTTATCTGAATTTACGGACATTGCGTAAACCTAATTGGAATATTTGTGTTTTACTAATAGGTACTTTGCATAACACTTTTATTATTTGACTTGTATTCATTATTTAGTAATAACAATATTTGAAGTTCAGTAAAAAGGAATAGGTACTTACTGAAATAAGACAAAAAAGCCTTAGTTTTTTTAAATATGAGACAACCCTGAAGGAAATAAATAAACATAAACAGATTAAAATAAATAAAGACAATAATAATAAATATCCCAATAATTTATATTTACGTGACGTGTGTGACAACTCTAGCACCGTTTGTCGGGATTTGCCCCCAAGACCACGCTCGATACGTATAACGTGTAAAATATGACGTATCTACTAGATAGGTTTGCTCTACAAATCCTAGATCTCGAGATTAGTCGAGATATCCCCATTATGTTGAGATATCGGCATGGTAAAGAAATTTCCAAAAAACCCATTACTAGTCTGTACATTCACTAACGATTCCCCAAAGAAGTCAACAAAAATAAAACAAATAATGAACATACCTACTTACTAATAATAAATATAAACGCTGTCGACTCGTTATGAATGAACGGCAAGTACTGCTAATAAAAGCTATAGTATCTATCCACTCACACAAACACACACGGCTACGCAGAGAGTCCGCCCCGCCTTCTTTTGTCAAACAGAGATAGCAATATTCCTAACGAAGTTTGCGCGCATCTCGAATTCCAGTTTCGAGCCGAGCTCCCCGTCCCCTTAACTCACAATGCTTACTGTAAATAAAATGTGCAATATCGTTCTTGCTGACGCAGTTTTGAAACTGTATCTGTCTCTATTGTAACCCGTTGTGTGTCCCGCTTGCTCTCGTCTTTATCAAGCTGTGCCACCTGACCTAAAGCGACGTTATGACGGCCTGACGGGATCGCTATTGTATGAATCTTTAGTTCCCGATCATGACGTTTTGGTACCGGGTTATTTTAGGACATTATTGTTTTTGTTGTTGTAATTTATAGCTAGAAATAGGCGTTTTTGTTGTTTGAATGTTATGGTGAATTAAATATCTGAAGGCACAGGATCAGATATATTGTAAAATAAAAGAGGTTCTTTAAATAATAAGAATTTAGATTTTCTTATAAATTATTTAATCAATTAATTTTACACGAAACTACACTTAATCAGTTTCAAGACACAAATAGCCATGACACCCAGTAATAGCTTAGTTTACACAAAATAGTAACAATGTACAGAGAGGCAGAGTAACAATAAATGAAAGCAATACAACCTGTTCACCGGGCAACGCCTGAAGGTAGAATGCCATTTCGCCGCCGTGCGGACTCTTTTATACGGTAGTATTGTAGGTGGGGCAACGACGTAGCGCGCTACGACGTAGCGGTCACTAACTCCGCCCAGCAGCGAGGAGGTGGGAGAATGTCGTAGCGCGCTACGGCGCCAAAGTGCTACAGCGTAGCCCGATGCACGTGTTGTTTACAATGTGACGCCGACACGGCCATGCTGACGTGCGGACGTCCTCGCACGCTTAGCCCACAATGCCACATCTCAAACATGAAAAACTGATTAAGTACCGTTTGGTCATCCTGCTATTGTTTCTGGTCCGGTCTACTTATACCCTTCAGATATTTAACCACTTGGTCCAGTCAGCTATGACTCTACAAGGCTTGGTCCGGTCAACTTCTGACCCTCCAGATATTTAACCACTTGGTCCAGTCAGCTATGACTCTACAAGGCTTGGTCCGGTCAACTTCTGACCCTACAAGATCAGTCCCCTGGTCCGGCAATAGTTTTGCCCTTCAGGTGTATCCCTTCAGTTAAACTGGACCGGATCTAGCTAGGCCGAACAAGTATCGTTCCTTTAGCTTAATTAACAAATAGCTCAATACTTTGGTTGATGTACAAGTGCTTCTGTTTCAATGTTAATTGATTCAGGGTCAATAGATTCTACCGAAACAGCACGTAAACCAGGGTTTCTATAATTTGCATTATTATGAGAACTGGTAGATATAGTGTCACTTTTAGCAGACATGGTATCACTATTGACAGAGGTATTGGCAGACATGGTATTATTATTGGCAGAGTTAGTATCACTATTAGTAGACTGAATATCATCAAAGTTAATATGTTGCCTAGTCTCGTGAACAAGAACCTCTGTGTTGTTATTATCCGCCGACACGTCATCCTCATCAAAATTTTCTGCGATTTCCAAAAACAATGACTGACTGCGGGGTACTTCTCGCAAGTTTTCGTGAGAGTATTTGTAGACTATTGTTTCCATTAATGTGTTTTAATTCGTACCCATCATTTTCCAAAATAGTGGTTATTTTAAAGGGGCCTTTGTATTTACGGTCTAGTTTCGTTTGGTGTCTTTCTTCGCATTTAACAAAGACAGAGTCACCTACTGAAAAAAGTTTAACTATAGCTTTACCCTTGTTAAATCGACCTGTGTCATATTGAGCCAGCTTTTTATACTAGCAGATGCATCGGATCGAATGGTTTCGAGGTTTAACCTATCTTCATTAGGATTATTAGTAGATACTCTTGATATCCTTAATGAACTGCCCTTAATACCAAACATTAATTCCAAGGGCGTGAACCCTGTTACTCTGCAACGAGTACTATTGAGAGTTAATTGGGTGTCGCCTACATGATCTTGCCATAAGCTGTCCGAATATGTTTCAACTATAGTGAGCATACGCTGGGCCTGACCATTTGCCCTACTGGAACCAGTGGCTATAATATGATATGATTATCTTTACAAAAATTCTTAAATTCAGCATTGTCGTATGACCTACCACGATATGCAACTATTCTTTTAGGAGCGCCAAACAAGTTCACTGCATTTTTAAGTGATTTAATAACTCTAACAAGGCGAATTTTGTAAAACCATCAATAATCACGGAACAATACTCCTTACGCTCGCTTTTTCGGCTGAGTTTGCCAGTTAAATCCAAATGAATTGTATGCCATGGAATGGGCAATTTAGGGATTGGATAATAGATGGTCCTGCTGGGCACCCGACGGACCTTTGGAAACCTTACAAACGACGCACGAATCTACATTTTTTTTAAATTTTATGTTTGAACATTTTTTGGAACCATTATGGATCGAGCGTTTTTTTTTCATAACCATGGTGTTTTATTTCGCTGTGTCCATGATTAATCATTGATCAGGTTAAAGAGTGTGGCAATATTGGTAACCATTTAGTGGTTTTATTACGTTAGATTTTACGATAAAGTATGCCCTGTCTAATATCGTATGTGTGTGATATTTCAGACGGCAAGTAATTTGAACGGAATTTGGATATAATGTCTGATATTTCAGAATCACGTTGTTTTATACAGGGTGTTTGGCGCATGGACCGACACAATTTTTTGGGGAGTTGAGAGGGTCATTTGCGAAGTTTCACCCAAAGATCCCATGTCCTAAGTGTCACGGTTAATAAGATATGATTTTTTTAGATTTTTTCCAAAAATTATGAACATAGTTTTATTTAAAAAAGTTCTTTATTTATTTAGAATAAGAATACATTGCAGAATACAATAAAAGTTATTTCGTGCAATTAGAACAATAAACAAAAAAGTAATGACTATTTAAAGGCGAGATTTCGGGTAATTTTGTGAAAAAAACAAAAAAAAACATCTCAATAACCGTGACACTTAGGACATGGGGTCTTTGGGTGAAACCTCCCAAATGACGCTCCCAATCCCCCAAATAATTGTGTCGGTCCATGCGCCAAACACCCTGTAGATAACCAACACCTCTCTAGTTCAGCCAAATTTACAATTTTAGCTGGTTTATGAGTAAAAGATGTGTCAGCATGATTACGTGAAAGAAAGACTGCATGTGCTATATTTTTTCCCTCTTGATAAATTATATCAAAGTCATACGACTGCAAAATTGCCCACCACCTGTGTACTCTAGGTATAATGTTCTTTTTGGAATGAGAGGCCTTTAAGACGTTACAGTCCGTAAAAACCGTAAATTTACGCCTATATAGGTAATGTCGAAAATGTTCCACAGATTTAACTACGGCTAATGTTTCCAATTCATACGAATGATAACAACTTTCAGCACTTGTGGTTTTCTGACTAAAATAAGTGACAACATGAGGCAGACTATTTTTTTTTTAGTATAGCCCCATATCCTTCACTTTTTGCATCAGTGTGGAGTTCGATGGGTAAAGGGTCAATTTCTTGAAACCTTTGTAAGGTTTCATCAATTTTGAGAAATTTGGAAATAATTGTCGTAAATATGAGGCCAGGCCTGTAAATTGATGAACCTGAGTAGCAGTGCTTGGAGGAGGGATATTTTTTAGGGCTTCAACCTTATGAGGACTTGGTCCAACCTCTCCAAAGGATATTACGATACCCAGATATTAAATTTTTGTCTTTATAAATGAACATTTTTTAAAGTTAATCTATTTAAACGAACCAACCCTTCTTGAACGGTCTCTGATTCAGGAAGTTTAAGTGCCGTATTTATAGCCCTTTGAAAAAACCTGTGGAGCGTTTCGTAAAACAAACGGCATGGTTAGGTACTCATATTGACCCGAAGGTATAACAAAAGCAGTTTTCTATAGACTCCTTATGGACGCAAATTAGTGAAATCCAGTGGCCATATCCAAATTAGAGAAGAAACAGGCCCCATGTAACTTATCGATTTGATCACTAATAAGTGGTAAAGGATAGCTGTCTGGTCGAGTATTGCTATTAAGTTCCCGGTAATCAACACACATACGAAACTACCGTCCTTTTTTTAATTAATAATATGGGACTCGCGAAAGGCGAAGAATTTTCTCGAATTATGTAAACATCTAGTAATTCTTGAACCTTGTTATTAACGATTCCTAACTCGGTGTAAACTTGTGTTGTCTTGTGTTCCTAAATAGCCTGTAAGGTCGCTTAATTTTTAGTTTTATTTGGATTTATGATATCGGTTTTAGCTCTTTGGTATTAATACGCGTAATGGGAAGTTTTTTTTTTTTTGTATAAAATATGAGGAATATTTATTTCAATCAAAAGTTCCTTTTCTTTACCGGTAAGATCTGTGTCAATAGAATTAATGTCAAGAGGCATTTCCAATTTAGAGCTAAGATTTGAAATTTTATTTTTGGAAAAAGTTAAGGCATCGTTACTAACTACAACGGCTATTCCTTGCCCCAAAATGACGCGACCTAATAATACGTTTTCATTGAGAAATTCGTCAGGCAAGACATAATATGATATGTAACATCGAGAAGACAGTTTTGTACCATGGTTGGGAATTTTATTTGGAGTGAGCAATTAACGTTATTAGAACCAATCGAATTGCAATTTCTCTGAAATTGTGTTGACGGACGGGGCATTTTCGTGTACGATTCAGACGTACCTGGTTCTTCAATTCTTCTCTTTAATGAGAAGCTGCGCAGTATGCAGAAGAGTTGATTCTTATCGTTTATAACGACAGAATTGAGTTTAGGCCAAATTTTGTCATCGCACTGTGACAGGATAGATATGCCAAAACCGGTTAGTACATTTTCCGGTAAATTCGCATTCCTGCCTCGACTTTATTATCAATTTGAATTTTGATAATTAAATCAAAATGATCCTTCATTGTCATGGATTTGGAAAATTTAAAGACCAGCATTTCCTTAACAACAACCCATGAAATATTATCTGGCTTGATTTTAGCGCACACCAGTTGATCATGTCGGTTTCATGTGCATTAGGATTGAAAGGAACCAGCATTGACTGCGTACTGGGTGTCATGTAGCTAGGTGTCATACTACCTGTTTTTTTTTTTAATAATTGATTCCATACTAGCCGAAAAAAAATACATTTGTTCCTGTATTAAATTACTGGCAGTCCCAGATAAAGGTGGGAGTGGGTCTGATCCCACTTCTGATGAAGGCACAGGATCAGATATATTGTAAAATAAAAGAGGTTCTTTAAATAATAAGAATTTAGATTTTCTTATAAATTATTTAATCAATTAATTTTACACGAAACTACACTTAATCAGTTTCAAGACACAAATAGCCATGACACCCAGTAATAGCTTAGTTTACACAAAATAGTAACAATGTACAGAGAGGCAGAGTAACAATAAATGAAAGCAATACAACCTGTGCACCGGGCAACGCCTGAAGGTAGAATGCCATTTCGAGTGTAAGACGTCGCGACGCCCCCGCAAGGGGGCGTGGCGAGCGGGGTCGGAGCGTCGCCCCTCGCCCGCGGATGCAATACGGCGGCCCGCCACTGCGGGTCCTCTCAATAGGTGGGCCTAAAACGGCCTAGGCATTTGACGCAGCAAAGCTGCGTCTGTGTAATGGTTGCTATGAATATTTCTGTAGGCGCGCCACGACGCTATACCATATAGCGTCGTTTTCTTCACGACACCACGGCGGTCAGTCCCCATCAGGTGAGACCTCCAGTTACCTGGAGGAGGCCCGATGAAGACGACCAGCGACAGTGGTGCCGGCTCGACGCACCTACAGGTAGATATGTAGTTTTCCCTCGCCCCGCTTACAGATCTAGCCGTTTACGGATTGAGGGATAAACAGTCATGTATGTACGAGCGGTTTGTGTTGTAGTGTAACACCGCTCGGCGTCTACGTGCGTCGCGACGCGTAGCGTCGCGGTCGCACGTGTTGTGTATAGATGCATGTGTAGTTGTGGCTGTCTGTGTTTAGTTACTCGACGTGCCTATATTAACCTAGAACACGCCGCGCAACAGATGTATGTGTACATCTGTAGAGTCTTATTATTTCGAGTGAGCTGCGTGTAACCTGGATGCGGCTCACTCGAGGCGTCAGTCCGGTGGATGGGGTCAGTCGTCCGCTACCAGGTCGCGGGGCAGGGGTCTCGCGTCAGGTGGGCGCGCGTGCAATGGCGCTATCTGCCTGACATGGGGCCAGGCAGAGGCGTCGGCACGCGCGAACATCACCGTCGCGAGTCGCCTCACGAACTCATCCAGGCTCTCGATCCCGAGATCCCGATGGAGGACATCGTTCCTCACGAAACGAGGAGCGGCTACTATGGTCCGCAACGCATAGTTTTGTTGCGTGCGGAGCTGCTTCTTGCTCGACTCGCTCGTGAGGGCGAACCAAGCGGGCGCGGCGTACGTCAAGACTGGGCGTATGTACGTCTTGTACACGCTCAGCTTGACGCGCGCCGGGATTCGGGATGTGAGCACTGGCCTGAGCAGGTGACGGGCGACCCCGCCCTGCGCGGCGACCTTGCGGACGTGTGGCCCCATCGTGAGGCGGCGGTCGATGGTCACACCCAAGTACTTGACCTGGGGCGACCAATCGACGGCGGCTCCTTGTAGCTTCAAAGGTGGTGGGAGGTGCGCATACCCAGTGAGCAGCGCCTGCGTCTTACCCACGTTAACCGAGAGCCGCCATTTTGACAGCCACTCGGGGAGTAGGTCGAGGGCGCGCTGCATTTTGACCGCCGCGTACTTCGCATTTAGCGAGGTAGTAATGTACGCGGCGTCGTCGGCATACAGCGCGAGCGTCGCCTCGGGAGTGGTGGGGATGTCGTCGGTGTAACGTGAGTAACACGCCGGCGAGATGCAGCTGCCCTGAGGCACGCCAGCCATCACCGGGCGGGCGCCGGATAGCGCCCCGTCGACCACCACCTTGAAGGTCCTGTGGGACAGAAAAGAGGAGACCACCCTAACAACGCGACGGGGCGCGTCGGACGTGGCCAACTTGTATGTGAGGCCCTCGTGCCATACACGGTCGAAGGCCTTCTCCATGTCAAGGAATACTGCCACCGAGTACTCCTTCTTTCCTTGTGCAGAAGTCAGTAGGTGCAGTACCCTTGACAACTGAAGCGTCGTGCTATGCTCCGCCCTGAAACCGAATTGTTCTGGGCGCGGCGCAATATGAGGTAGGAGGTGTCGCAGCAGGAGTGCTTCGAACACCTTGGAGACTGTCGGCAACAACGTTATAGGCCGATAGCTCTCCGGCCTCGCTGTATTCTTCCCCGCCTTGGGCAGCATTATGACGCGCCCCTCCTTCCACGGGGTGGGAAAGACCCCCGTGCGCAGTATCGCCGTGTACAGGCGCGCCAGTGCCGCTACCGTACGGAACGGCAAGTGGCGCAGCGCTGCGTTGGTGATACCGTCGGCACCGGGGGCCTTCCTGGGCTTCGTCCTTAGGATGGCGCGTCTAACTGCGCCAGGCGAGAAGAATATAGGGTCCTCCTCGGGAGCTATCGGCGATGCGAAGTAGTCTCCTAGGTGTTTCTCGACTGCTGCGACATGCTCGATGTCGGCGGTCGGGTTAGGGCGGAACTGACGCTCCAGGTGTTCGGCGAAGACCTCCGCCCGGTCCTCCGCTACATACTTGAGCGCCCCGTCGCTGTTGAGCAGAGGGCGCACCGGGGCTGGGGTCTTCGATAGTTGGCGGCACAGTTTATGTACAGACGGCCAACTATCAGTAGTGGCGTCTATTCTCTCCTCCCAGCCCGCGGCGGTATGGGCCGTAAGCTCGGCCTTAACCTTCTCCGCGAGACGGTTCAGTTGGGTCTTGAGTGTGGGGCATCTGTGTTGTTGCCACTGCTTGCGAAGACGCCTCTTCGCGGCGATGAGTGCTGTCAGACGCGCCGGCAAGGGGGGCAATGGTCCTCCCCCCTGCGGCAGCGTCGTCGTCGCCGCTTCCAAGGCGCTCTGTATGCAAGCAGTGACGTCGTCCGCCGCTTGCTCTACGTCCGCGGAGGAAACAATAGGCCGAGCTGGCGTGGTGGTCTCCATCTTTTCTGTGAAGGCGTCCCAGTCAATACGTCGACGTGGCGCTACAGGTTTCAGTCGGGTCGGCATGCCCGATAGGACGACGAGCACAGGTTGGTGGTCCGACTGTAACTCGTCGTCGATCACTTGCTGCGTGATCTGGCAGTGTAGCCCTCTGTGTACTGCGATGTCCAGCACATCAGGCATGTACCTCACTACGTCTGGGTAGTGGGTAGGCGTCTCGGGGCCGGACACCGAGTACCCGAAGGCTTCCGCGTCCGCGAGGAGCCGTCTCCCCTCGGTGTTCGCTTTCATAGAATTCCACGCCGGGTGCTTGCAATTAAGGTCGCCGGCAAGGATGACCGCGTTGTCGCTATGCGTGCCAATTAGCGCCCGCATCTCAGCCATAACAAGGCGGGACGCGGGCGGCTTGTAGCACGCATAGATACTGATGTCCTCGCCGGCAACGTGTAGTTGCACACCCAGCGCGTAAAAGCTACTGAGCGACGGCAAGGGGAGCTCTTGATGGACGACTCTCCGCCTCACAAGTACCGCCAGACCACGGTATCGGGCATCCTGAGCCGACCTCTCATCCTTCCGGTAGACATGGTAACCCGGGAACCTGACCCTATCTTCGGCTCCCAGGTGCGTCTCGCTGATTAGCGCCACGTCGATGTCTTGATCCCGAAGGAGATGGCGGAGGGGGGCGACCTTATCCCTAAGGCCGCGGGCGTTCCAGTGAACGATCCTTAACGGTCTAGCCATCACAGAGTGACAGCAATGTGGCCAGACCGTCAAGGATGACCGACTCAATGTCTCGGCCCTGCCTTATAGCCCTTATGAGGTCCATAAGGAGCTTAATTGCGCAGGTTGTGAATTCTTTGTTTGGGTTCTTCATTTGCGCGATAGTGTTCGCGCTATGTGATGAGGTGGTCGCGATGGTCGCTCCACCACGCGTCGCCGCAGGGAAGCTTCCCTGCGTTTCTATTGGCCGACGATCCAACATGGCGTCGGCTGCGACGGTGATGGTGCCAAGCGGCTTCTGAGTGAACCCGCTAGTACCGCGTTTCTTCCGCTGCGCCTTGTTGTCGCTACTAGCGGGTTCAACCATTACACTGTCGGACGCCTTCGGTGCAACCTGCGCAATTTGTAAGGCAGGGGCGGCCGTAGGGGGGTCTTCTTTGTTTTCCAGGGGGGTGGGTTTTCTCCCCTTTCCCCCACGCTTCTTCTTCCTCCGCCGTGAGGAGGAGGCCTGGGTCCTCTCCGTGGGCTCGTTGGCCGGCGCCATCAGCGTCGTGCCTTGAGCCTCTATAGTGGCCATCTGTAGCGGCATAGCCGCCTGTGCCCGGCTTGTGGCCGTGATGGCGTCGGTCCCCGCCCGCTTGTTCCGAATCTCGCGTTCGAACACGGGGCACTTTATGTTGCTCGCAGGGTGCGGGCCACCACAATTCACGCAGGTGGCCGGCTCTTCCCGCGGGCGTGGGCAGTCACGTGCCGCGTGTTCTCCGCCGCAACGCACACAAGCGAGCGGGCGGTGACACTGGTGCGAGCTGTGTCTGAAGCGTTGGCACCGGTGACACTGCGCGGGCCCACGCTTACCCTTCCAGGCCTCTATTTTGACACCACGCATGTACATAAATACCGTGGTGTCGTAAATAGCCCGGACGTCGGGGGTTTTCCTGAGGATGGCGTGAAATACACAGCCGGGTCTTCCTTGTGCGCCCTTAATGTGGCGCACGTACTCCGGCTGGTATCCCAGCGTCCGGAGCTCTTCCTCAATCTCCTTCGGGTCCGTGTCCGCCGGCAGGCCCCGAATTGCGATCTTCAAATTCTTGTCCGCTGGCAGCGAGTAGGCGAACCAACTGACGCCGCTGCTCTTCTCCAGGCCAGTCAGGTACCGCTGGACCAGCCTGTACTCGTCTTCGGTCTCCGGGGTAAATCTCACCCCGGTCCCGTACGGACGAGCACTTGGGGGCCGGCCCAGTTTCCCACTGATGGCCCGGAAATGCGTGGCCCAGTTGGGCAGCGTCTCAACCACCAGCGGAGGGAATCGCGGCTTCTTGTTTCCCTTCTGCTTCGTCGTTTTAGGCGACGACGCGCCGGGTGCGGCGGCAGGGGGGGGGGCGGAACCGGTAATAGGTCCCGGGGGCAAGAGTGGTGTACTCACCCCGGCTCTCGGCGGAGACGGAGATGGCGACTCCGGTGGTGTGCGGCGGCGGACCGCGGCAGAGAAGGTGGGCGATATAGGCGCGCCCCGACCCCGCGGCGCGCTTTCGCGCTGTGGCCGCGGCGGGTCTAGGCAGTACCGCTTGGCCTCCTCCGCCGCGGTCTCGCCGGAGCTTCTCCTGCGGCGCTGGGGTCTGGCCTCGAGTTCGAACCCCAGCGGCGGCGACATCGGTGGCGCCGGTGACGTCACACCGGCGGCTGCCCGGCCTGCGGTGGGCCGCGCATCGGATCGCGGGGTCATGTCCGGGGACATATCTCCGCGACCGGACGCGGCCGAGCCCACGGATGCCAGCGACATGCTCGACCCCTCACGTGAGGAGCATGCCGACAGCATGGCGGGCGAGTCGCAGGCAGAGGCTCTGGGTGGCGCCGGTGACTCCGGCGCCTGCTTCCTTGGTTGGGTGGCCCGCTGTGCATGCGGACCGGTGCTGGCTGGCCGTTCCCGCTCAGCCATCGCCGGTCCCGCCAGCGAGAGGCGGAGGCCGGCGGCGGCGGTGCGCGAAGCTGGCACAGCTTGGGACGCGGCGGGCGCAGCCCCGGAGGGCGCGGGCGGCGACGCGAACCGCGGCGGCGGAGCAGCGGTACGCACTGGGGGCGCGTGTGCCCGTGCTGCCTGCACGGGGGCACGCGGCGCGGGGAGCGCGGGGTAGGCAGCGCGCGGCGCGGTAGTACGCGCGGCGGGCGCAGTTGGGTGCGCGGGCGCAGCGGCTCGCGCGGGCGGCGCAGACGGCCGCGAGTGACGCGCGACTCGTATTCGCGCTCGGCCCCGGGGCCTGAATGGGCACCGGGCGGAACGCGGCGGGGCGGACGGTTGCCGTGTGCGGACGGCTCGTCGACGGTGTCGGCGCAACGCGCGCAGGCGCCGATGACGTCGGTGGGCCGGCAGCTGCAGCGGCGCTCGTCCCTCCTCTTCCCTCCTTCTTCTTCGGTGGGGGTCCGGCCGGTGGTGCACCGGACGACACGTCGCCTATATTAGGCAGCGATGTCGCCCGGTCCAACGTCGGGCGGGCCTCCTGGGTCCCGGCATCGCGGCCCAGCGAGCCGCGCTTGCCGGGTTTCGGCATCTCACCGGGGTTGTGGCCTCCGCGACCGCGACGGCGAATGAACGCCGGGCTGCCCGGGGCGGATCCCCCTGTGTTTGCACAGGTACCGGCTGGGTCCCTGTACCCACACAGAGAGATACGGTTAAAAATGAGCGGTCCGCGCGGAACTAAAAAATTGCGTAAGACGACTTGTCAGTTTGACCACGGAGCCAATCCCTGCCATTTCGCCGCCGTGCGGACTCTTTTATACGGTAGTATTGTAGGTGGGGCAACGACGTAGCGCGCTACGACGTAGCGGTCACTAACTCCGCCCAGCAGCGAGGAGGTGGGAGAATGTCGTAGCGCGCTACGGCGCCAAAGTGCTACAGCGTAGCCCGATGCACGTGTTGTTTACAATGTGACGCCGACATATCCATAGTGTAACTACATTTTTTGGCAATAGTAGACATTATTGACTGCGCCATTTTTCAATAGAGGTAGACTTGCTAATGCGAACCTCCGATGGTGCTTTCGCCACTGGTAGGACGTTGATATTAGCTGCGGCAAGAGCATTTGCAACGACTCAGGCAGTGTGTGGACGTGCATTATCAAGCATAAGCAGAAATTAAACACCAAATTGGGTCCGCAAAGGAATGACAACATCACTTACAATCGTTCAGCGTAAATCTCTGTATTGCCTCTGATCCAAATCATTTCGGTTCTTCCGCCGATCCAAATAAACCCGCCCATATCGTGACCACTGTAGTATGCATGGACTTCCTGGCATGAACGTCCTTGGCGTCCGTCCTCCAATACCGTGTACGTCTAGTATCTGGCCTCATACCGAAGCGAAAGAACATCATCGCGGTCATTGTACGATTTCGTCGAGCAGTAATTAGTATGTAACTTGTCTGCGTTTGGTGATGCGAGCTCATCCTCCATGTCGCTCTGCCACGCTGCCAGTGATGCGGTAACGTGTCCAGTCGACTTAAAACACTCTGCGCAGTGCTCGAGCGATTGCCACATCACGTTGCCGGGGACCACCTTCCAACATTCCCACGGCTCCTGATCATTTCTTCTCGGCTCAAATGACGTTTAGACGTCTCTCCGTAATAAAGTTATTTTGTTGAATTTCACTCTGAACTAAGAAATTTTACAAATTTGGCCTCAAACCCGTTGCAGGATTGTATAGGAATACGACTTTACTGAAGATTTTCCTCTTTTGACCGAAATTCAAAAACTATTCCCTTTTCAAATTAAGAAATTTACGAAAAAAAAGTAGGTGTAGTAGTATCCTGTATTTAAGCTGATTATATCACTGCACACTGGCTCATCACCACGCTGAGCTTCTCGTGCAGGCACCGCCACACTTTCAACTGTTTCCCGCCATTTGTGGTGAACTGAAAGTTGACATTAGTGACAGCGACCTCACTGCTGCCGTAAAAAAATAATACGAGTTACAAAAAATATAATAAAAAATAATAAAAAAACAGATTATTAGTAACTAGCAAAAACGTGCTTGATCTAATAAAATGGATTAGACAAGCATGAATACGAAATTCTTAACCAAATAAATTTGGGATATGTCTTCGCTTTGCCAGCTTTTAATAAGTGTATCAACTTCATCTTTAAAATAATTTCAACGTACTCTAATTTCATATAGTCACCTATATTTGTACAAGTTAGCATAAGTAATTAAGAGGGAACAGGGCCTGCGAGGAATATGAAAAATAGGTATTTGAAGAAACTATTGCCGTCGTCTTACCTCAAGTCTGCCTCCTTAGAGTGCGATAGGGACAGCTGCAGCTCAGATCAATTTTATTATATCACAAAAAAATTACAAGATCGACGTTTCGTATTCCCCTTTTTTTCCTCGAAAACTGAGCCGATTCTATATTTTTTTACATTAAACTTTTAGGAAAGAGTATGTCTAGCTTTCTTTTATGTTATCTTCTTGTTTCTGTTCTTTTTTCAAACATTTTCTTTTATGTTAAAAACTTTTCGAATTTGTCTGGTAGTCCTCTAAACACGGCGGTAAAAATGGGCCATTTTTGTAATTTTTGGAGGGTCATATTTTCTTTAACAATACGTCGCTGAAAAAAAGAAAATAACAATGACGTGTCTACAGCAGACCTTGATTTTATGAAGAAAAAAAAAAAAGATTGCTCTAGAGGAAAAAGAAGAAGAATTATTCAGAAAAAAAAAGGGAATACATTTGTATGGAGAATCGCAGGCCCTGTTCCCTCTTAATGAGTGAATCTACTATAATAGAAATAAAACTACCTTATTATTGTCATCAAATAATGGTAAATGAAAGCTCTAATTTCATGTAGTCACCTATCTATTTATAATGATACAATGAGTAATTGATGACTTGACCGGAATCTTAAAATTGATTGATCGGAATCGGAACCGGTACCAGAACCGAAACTCGCTCATTACCGCAAATGGCCGGTCGTGGCCCTTTCATTCCCAGCGAGCGTTAGGTACACTCCCGCGCTTGTGTTGCTAATAATCTTCATGAAAAATGAATATGATTTATTTTAGTTGTTGAATAAAAAAGTTTTGTGGGTAATTTTGAGGCTGGAATTTGATTTTATTAACAGACCGGTTGATTTTAAAATATATAAAGTAGCCTACTTACAACATTATTCGCTGAGGAGTCATAATATTAATTTACGTTTGTGTTGACGCTGTTGTTTTTTATATTCTGTTGGAATAGTAAAGATGATGAATTAATATAATAGAAGCTGTTCTATTAACTCGTTGCCTAGATACAAAAAGACGTTAGGTAGCAGGTGCTACAGAAAACTTGTTGCTGCACTCATAATTTCCCTTTATTTTTTAAGTGAAAACTTCTTCAGGCACGTTGAGTGAGCGACTTTTGGTAGAGGATAAACTTATGGATTCGTGTCATCGACATGCATGCGGCTTCGCGTCGTGCTGTATAGGCCCCCGCCTATAAATCGCATGTAGGCAGGAATGTCGAATAATGAGCGGCGAGATGCCGTGAGCGTCGGCGAATGAGCAATATCTTTTTTTTTTCAGTATAACGAGCCTACGGCACCGGCGGTCACCGTCACGGCGATGTGGAACGAGAATTTAGAACCGATACCCGTGACGTGAGTAATAAAATAGCAAATAAATAATATGTTGTTTGGATTTATGTAGGTGTAGCGGTTACACCGCCACATACTAACTACGCATCAAAGACATGACGTCACAAAAATCCTGCATCGCGCAATTAGAGTTTACCGCGCGAACGACATAGATAAGACTATCCGAAATCAACAGTCGGGCAGTCGGCCCGCCAGACACAACACCCGTCTGGTTGGAGGATCCTCCCTTTTCTATGGTGGATGAGTGAACTTTACACCCTGTTCCTCATGCCACTAAATTGGTGACCCCGAGTATGAACGTCAACGCAGCCTTCGTGCAACTACTTCAGCGTGACGTCATCATCATCACTCCCGCAAGCTTTCGTGAGGCGAGTCACACAGACAGCCAGCACCCTCGGCTTCAACGGGTATCCTGACCACCAGCATGCAGCGAACGCGCATTCCTGGTCATCACCCTCAGCCTCATCACCCCGACTCACTGGGGAATCACCGCAATCATCTCAATCAGCGCAATCACCGCTATCACCTCAATCACCGCAATCACCGCAATCACCGCAATCACCACAACCGCCGCAATCACCGCAGACAGTTCCGACTCACCGCGAACTGTGCGGCACCCGGTTCCGACTCACTGGAACCTTAGCTGGCACTGTGAAGCATCGCAAGATACAAGACTCAGCCCACTATCGACCTCCGGTCTCCGGAGGGGAGTGATGTAGCGGTTACACCGCCACATACTAACTACGCATCAAAGACATGACGTCACAAAAATCCTGCATCGCGGAATTAGAGTTTACCGCGCGAACGACATAGATAAGACTATCCGAAATCAACAGTCGGGCAGTCGGCCCGCCAGACACAACACCCGTCTGGTTGGAGGATCCTCCCTTTTCTATGGTGGATGAGTGAACTTTACACCCTGTTCCTCATGCCTCTAAATAGGTATAACGTTCTTATTAAAAAAAAAAAAAAAACCTCACGGTTATAAGTATTTGTCTGTAAACATGTTTAAATTTAAGGTAACTGCACTTCTTTTGGGCAAATGTTATTACACTGTGAAAGACTTTCTAAATGATATGAATTTGTCCAGATTATGATTGTTATAATTAATTGCAATTTGACACCGTAAGACTTATCTAGCTGACTATAATATTATTAATTGACTTCCCTATAATTTCTGTTTTGTTTTGTTGACATTGTTTTGTATGTATTGATATTTTAACTAATGTAATAATTTGCACGCCGCCGTAAGGTAGACTGTAGCCGATCTTATTAATTTATGAACATCTTATACCTGTACCTACCTACATTCATAGCACTTAAAGTTCTGATTCTGATTTTTCTGTTTTAGTAAGAACTAAAGTTTTTTTTATTTGATTGCAACCTAGCCTAATAGACTGTTCATCAATTTAACTCTAATTTAATATTTTATGATATATATTTATGTATATGTAATAACTAAGAATAGTGTTCCACTTTTTCATAATATCGTAGCACTTTTGTAGGGTCTGATAATTGATGAAAACACTTAGTTCATAAATGTTACATGTAAAGCACAGTGTTCTTACTATTATTCATTCGATATTTATACACTACACTAACTCAAATGGTTTAGTTCTCTTTTATACTATGAAACGCATATGGATGACTTTCCAAAAAACTAATGAATATCTTTAATACCATAAAGCTCATAGGCAAAACCATTAGTAAAGAGTTTAAATTTTCATATCAAATTCGAACACCCACACTATATTAAATAAACTAAACTCATCGTTTTTTTTTTTTACAATACCAAGTATTTCCATAAACTTGTAATGTTTCACCCCAGACAACCCTGCAAGTCAGCGGGCATGTTGGCAGTTAGCAAATACAGCAATATCATTATTTATTACATCTCTAATAAAGTTGTATCTCACATCAAAGTGTTTAGAACGTTCGTGAGGCTGACGATTATTTGCCAGCTTCAATGCACTCTTGACTATAACTCAAATGCATCATAATTTTGTCACAAGATTAATTAATTCCTAAGAGAGATTAATTCTATTCCTAAGTTCTGTAATTAAATGGCTTTACGACAAGCTTTCGACAAAGCCATGTATTCAACTACTTACGGCTATATTTTTTTGTTTCTTACTCTGTCTGGTCGGGTCATTGCTGCCAAGTACATTAAGCTACCTATAAGTTTTTGAGAAGGTAATTTTTGATTACAAATAGGTATTTGACTTTCCAATATTTAGTTTACTTTCTAAAGGAGTTTCAGCTATATTACGAGGGCGACACTCAGACCAAATAAAAAAGGTAGACGGAGCGTACGCCAACAATAGCATTCAAATAAGTGAAGCGTCGTGTACAGAGTTGTGTGCGTGACCTCGTGTCGCAACACTTGCCATGCGTCTGTGTGCTAGGAAAAAAATGTTGCCACTAAAAACTTTTTATCCCAATTCTGATTGAATAATTATGATTATTCATGAACAATTAATTCTTATAAATAAAACACTTTTTTACTGTTAGGTACCTTTAATAAAAAATAAAAGAGACAAATTGCGTTGCATGCATTTTGCGTTGCGTACACTTTTGTGTTACGTTAGTTTCCGGTAGTACTGTCTTTTTGTATCCCGCAAAATGTGTGGATCACACAATACTAAATTTGGATGGCAACCAATTTTCTTGATTTCTGCTTAACCTAATAACCTCAATCCACTTTTGTTTCCAATTAAGATCTCTTGGGAATCTAAAATTAAAACAGTTTGTTTTCAGTCGAAGATGAGAAATTAATGAATCCAAAAATGTCTTTAACATAAAACTGTAATGTTGTAAGTACTTGTTTATAGAAATAATAATAATAATCACGCGCTATTTAATGCTATCGTATCATATTGTATTCACGTTATACTATAACATATTTAAACCCGAGTTATTTATTAGGGATACCTATGTTTGATATTCAAAATAGATATATTTTCGTAATAGTTATAAGCATTTAACCATTACGAAAAGTAATATTAAGATTAATAATCCCAAACACTCCCAAACATTGCCCGCGTTTCGGGGAATTTGTATGCGGATATACTGGTCACACCGACGACACTATGCGAGGTTTTGTGTTCCAAAAACGCTGAAATATTTTTGTATTTTTATATCAAATTAAATCAAATGAAACACTTACTTGTGAAATGTAATCCCAGATGTTTTTTTTATTATTACGGAATTGTTTTACAAGCTTTTATGACACAGGATGGCATTTTACAACAATTTGCGATTTCAATGTTATGACGTCTAGTGCGTTCGGTGTCGCGCGTCGCTCTGGAACACGGTCGGCTTCCTATTTGAAATTTGGCTTCCTTTACCCTGCTTCACTCTGAGAGCGCCGCGCTCCGTCTACCTTTTTTATTTGGTCTGAGGGGCGACACTGAAAGTTTTTAGAACTGGCCTCTTGTATACGATATAATAAAAAAATAAGTTCAAATTTTGTAAATGGAACTCTGCCAATATTATTGTGTTTGTATTTTATTCATTTGTCATTTGTTTATGATTTGGCGGCAAATTGAAAATTGTCTGTGTCACGTCAGCATGAATTTAACGCGAGTAAATTTTCGTACAACGATTTTTTATGACTCGATATCATTTAAGTCAACAAGAAAGTTATGAAAGATTTCGAATGGCCTTTCACGATGAAGCCCCATCTCGTGCCACTGTTTACAACTGGTTTATTGAGTTTAAACGTGGTCACACGAATCTCACCGATGATCTGCGTGAGGGACGGCCTTCTACGGCGTCGACTGAAGTTAACATCAGTGTTGTGCGGCGTATGATAGTGACTGACAAAAGAATGACTTATCAGCAGATTCGGACAAGCTTAGGCATGAGTCAAGTGCACAAAATGCTCCATGAACATTTAGCGGTCAGGAAGCTTTGTGCCCGGTGGATACCTGATAATATGACAGAGGCCCTAACACTCCGTCGTTTTTATTGGTGTCGTGAAATGGTTCAAAGATTTAACGGAGGTGACTCAAATGCTGTGTTCGACATACTTACGGATGACGAAAGCTGGATTTATTGTTACGGCCGGCTTCAACCGGTTAAAGCTGTAACTCGGAAATCACAAATGATAAACTAGGACCATCGAAGTAAAAATAAATAAACAGTTAATTACTAATAACAACAACAAAAAGCATGGTCAGCAAGACGACCAGTCACCACAAACAGCACCTGTTCACGAAAATAACGCAAAGATCAGCCATTACCCCCCTCGCCATATTTGAGGGGAGGAGGCAACCCGACCCCCGACGCTACCGCAAGCAGTGACATCTAAGGGAGCATGACGAACTTGCTGCCGGTGGCTCAGGCAAGAATAATATGATCAATTTTCGAGGTCGCTAGCTGCCATATATTACAATACAACTCAAGTCAATAATAAAAGAATACATACAGTCAAATAAAAAAAAAAAATAGTATGGAGTTATGGAGTTAGTCCCAAGCCTTTTTGTCGTCTAAGTAACCTTTAACTTTATAGAAACCTTTTTGACATAGTTTGTGTTTAATAAATGATTTAAATTTATTGAGGCTCAGTTCTTTAACAACGCTTGGGAATTTGTTGTCAAAACTTATACTTTGGCACTTAAATGATTTACTAATTTTGGCGCCTAGTCCTGGGCACAATAAGTAAATTTTTGTTTCTAGTATTTATGCTATGAATGTCGCTGTGTTTAGAATATAGAACTGTTTATAGTACATTACTGTCGCGGTCTATAATGACTACTTTGCTGGTCGCGCTGATGATGGCCGACAGCGCAGCGTAGCGCAGCTCCAGGCCGTCACAGCGCGGTCAGCGTGCAGCACTTGATGGACGAGCTGAGATAAAGGCCGAGGCCGTAGGTTGAGGCCGACACAGCGAGGACAGCAAGGGCTGCAATGATGGCCAAGCTGGAAGGCGTAGAGCGTAGTTAGGCTAGCTCGAGGCAATCATAGCGTGACCAGCGAAACAGTTATAGTGGGCCAAGGCTTGTATAGTGCTTTACTCAAAAATGCAAGTACCTAATCTAAATAAAACCAGCAAGTAATTTCAATATATATTAATTAACTAGAAATTTAATTAAAATGACAATTATGAAAAGTACAGTTACCAAAATTCAACACCGACTTTCTTGTAATTTTTTTTTTTTGTAGGTACTTTGTTTTTTTTTTTTAACAACGGTAGTTGGAACTATACAGCCAAATATGGAATAAAATCTTTTTGCATTTCATTTTTTAAAACGTTGAAACGTCAAAATAGCGGCCGGCAATGTTTTGCCGGCCTGTTAGAGCGACCAGCAAAACTTTGCCGGCCGCTCCTTGAAACAGAACGGCAAGGTCGACTTTGCTCAAATAAGGTTGTCAAAATAATGACCACATTACATGCATATTTGAGTAAAGAATCATCTTTTATGGGGTACTGTGTAAAATGTTATAATAAAATACCAATCGATATTCTTCAACTAAATGAGAAGAAATTTAAAACTTGCATTAAACGCACACTATGTAGACAAGCATACTATAAGTTGGATGATTATATCGTTGATAAAAATGCTTGGCTAAATGCTGGTCCTGCTCCACAGCCACTTGGGGTCACTAGTTAATTTTTTTTAAATTTTATTTAACCATATTTTAATTATTGAATACTCCAATAGATAATATTGATTTTCTTTCTTTTGGTGGTAAAATTGTTTAA
Source organism: Xanthia togata (assembly GCA_963853775.1). Classification (NCBI taxonomy): domain Eukaryota; kingdom Metazoa; phylum Arthropoda; class Insecta; order Lepidoptera; family Noctuidae; genus Xanthia; species Xanthia togata. The sequence goes on along the minus strand of OY970817.1, from coordinate 1,248,834 downwards.
AGGTTACAAATAAATTGCAAACTATAGTTTTGTATAACTTAGACGCATTTTTATTTTCAATTTTTGTAAATGTGAGTACCATGGAGTCGTTTACTGTGTTGTATTTTGACTTGAAAGAGCAGGGTAGTTGAGAGTATGTCATGCTCACTTAATGTCTCGCTGATGGTGGCGAGTGTGTTGGATCATTCGGTTCCCTACAAAATGGTTGAGCTGGATGGTGCTGATCCACGCGTCATGTTCGTGAACGGGCGCCGTCAGTTGAGACTGGTCATCTCTTATCTGCCAGGGCTTATTTTTAATCGTTTTTGGTGAATAAAAATTACATTGTTCTCACATATAGAATCAACAAGAGTAATGTACCCAGGATTTTGTAATATCTATATTTAACGGGCCGGCGGAGCATGCGTAGTTCATACAAACGTAATACCAAAATAATTTGTAAATCAAACATATTCTTAAGGTAGTGTGTATTTATTCCGATTGGATTACAGAATATCTAAGCTTCCAAATATATATTTTTAATGGACACTGATTTAAATTCGAGTTATGAGAAAAATAAGTTTTCTATAGAAATTTTTAATTCCTCATATCTCGTCTTTATATCAGTGTCCATTCAAAATATATATTTGGAAGCCTAGATATTCTGTAATCCAATCGGAATAAATACACACTACCTTAAGAAAATATTTGATTTACAAATTATTTTGGTATTACGTTTGTATGAACAACGCATGCTTCGCAGGCCCCTTAAAAGAGTGTCCTTGGAGTTTCTTGCCCGTTCTTCTCCATAGAGATCTACGTTTTGGATTGGGCAACTAGCTTCAACTTTCTGACTAACTGACTCTTTGACTATTCAAAAGTGCCTGTAAAGGGTTTAATTGAAATAAATGATTTAAGTTTAGATTAATATTTAAATAATAAAGAAGAACTTACAAGAATCTGGTGGCAAGAAAAAGTTTATGTTGTTCCTGTAGTTATCTCCACGACAGGTGTTATTCCCAACCATCTCCGTAGCCTGAAATTAATAGAGGTAGATGAATCCCTTTACAACAATCTGCAGAAAGCAGCCATCCTAAACACATGCAGAATTGTTAGGAAAATGCAGTTAGACGAAAGTACACCCTCATCTTAAATACACACCACACGCTGCATTTACTTGACTTTGGCCCGTAAATGTAGCTAAAACCAGCTTAAGAGCTGAGAAAAATAACACTCCCGATAATATAAATTATAGATAATGTTACGAGTATTGCAGTACCTGTGCCCCTTTCGGATCGGGGCTGGTTTTTTTTTACATATTGTATTGTATAGTATAATAAATGAGGAGCTCGTGGCTAAGTAATAACAGCCGCACGGGTCGGTAGATCAGGTTAAGCTACACTTTCTGGGGTTGTTCCATGGATGGGTGACCATCTTTACATTTCGAGATTCCTCCGTGCTTCGGAAATGTGTATGCCATTGGTCCCGGATGTCATTCTTGGATCTTTTGACAGTCGTTACGGGTAGTCAGAAGCCCGAAAGTCTGACAGCCAGTCTTACCAAGGGGTATCGTATTACCCAGTTACTGGGTTGTGGAGGTCAGATAGGCAGTCCCTCCATGTAAAATACTAGTATTCAGCTGCATCCGGTTAGACTGGAAGCCGACACCAACATAGATGGTAAAAGGCTAGGCAGATTGATTGATAATATAATAAATGAAAACCTTTTATGTGATAGGTCAAGATCACCACCGCTTACGCGGGCTCCTCCCACGTCTGCTGCTGTTGGCTTAAGTTCGCCGCCCGTTCTCCTGCCGTAAGTGTTCAAACTTTTATTCATTATCTCGTACCCTTTCTTCGCGATTTACACGTAATTATATTTACTATGTTTTATCTTAGGTTCGATGTCGTCGTCGACAGGGGCCGTGACATCGCCATGGAGGAGGAGCACGACTTCCACCGCAGTCTTCCAGAGCAGCCGCAGCAGCAGCGTCGTCCGCGGCGTGGCGGCGCAGCGCAGCGCGGCGGGGCAGCGCAGCGTGGCAGAGCACGCACAAGTGGGGCTCGGGGCCAGGGCCCAACAAGAGGAGACAGGTTGGTTGAGGTGAATGTGAACGACGATGATGTGCCTGCGGAATTGAGAGAGATGGTCATGCGTGTGGTGGCAGCGAGAGAAGTAGCGAGAGTGCGGGCGACAGATAGAGCAAGAAAAGTACGACGAGAACGAGGAAGAATGATAGATGCGGATGACGGCGAGGTCGAGTCCTTCTTTGCTGCCGAAGGAACTTCCGGTCACTTTGATGGTCACCCATGGGTGATTATCAAGGTGAGAGGGAGCAATTTCTTCCTCAGCGAACGGGGGTGGCTGTCGCATCCGAAAACGCGTATGGGGGCGTTTAGGAAGTACTGGGATGACGGCATCATGTCGCACATCGTGACTGCGATGAACCAGTATGCCGCAGGGCTTGCAGGTTCGTCCGCTTCCTTCGCACGAGATTGGTATGACACGAACATTCATGAAGTTTTTGTCCTATTTTCCTTCTGGAGGATGCTCGGAATTATCCGGATGCCCTCTATTAAGTCCTGTTTCGCCTTAAACCCCCCTTTTACAGACCAACATCTTTAGAAAGATGTTTTTCCGAAATCGCTACGAAAATCTGTGCCGTGCATTTCACTTGAATGACAATAGTAGCAGACCGACAGACTCGACTGACCTTCTGTATTCTCTTGGTCCGATCTTAGATAATTTGAATGCCAGTTTGCAGGAAGCCTATATCCCAATCCCAAAATATTAGACGGCGTACCTGCTGGTGCTGCATGCAGTAACAGCATTGCCGACGCCTATGGCGGCCGTCGTTTGTGAGTTGGTCTGTCTTTCGAGGGAAATGTGGCACCTGAGGCTGTAGGTTGCTCAAACTGTTTGACACGGGGTAGTCGGGATTGATTTTAGGGACATGTTCGAGGTGGTGTTGCAGAATTTGGTCGACTAACTCCAAACGAAACACTATGTGCTCTTTTGGAGCAGTCGTCGAACTCAGCAAAAGGATGCGGGCATTCAAAATGGAGCAGTTGAGCAGGTGTTTCAAGAACTTGACATTCCATTTAGAGCCTCTTTTTCTTTCCAGGAGGTATGGCTCCAGCATTTGATCTTTACGATCAACGCCTCCCATAACCTTATTGTAATCTAAAACTACTTGAGGTTTGTACAGAGCTGGGCGATATGCTTTCGCCTCCATCTGGCCTCGTGAATCGCCGTGGTAGGTACTGATTTTGGCTACATTACGCTTCTTGTCCTGAAAAGTCAATACCACCACATCGCCGGAATGACGTGCTACAAACTGGTCTTCTTTCAGATGACACAGCGACATGAGTGGAGGCACATTGCTGCGGTTGGCACGCAAGGTACCTACACAGTCGGTTTTGCGTGTTTTCAGAAATCTGGACAGTAGGGGGCTATTGAACCAGTTATTCATAAAAAAGTATAACCCTTGTCAAGGAGAGGACGAATGAGTCTGAGGACTGTGGTTGTACTTTTCAGTACAGTGGATGGGAGACCGGAATCATGGGAAGTGCCAGCGCCGAGGTACACAAAGAATGACCAAAGTTAGCGCGTGGACGACTCGCAGAGTTCAAAAGTCTTCACTCCGTACTGGGCTGCCTTGGTCTTGATGTACTGGCGGAAGGATAGGTTACCTTTCCACAAAGTCAAGGATTCGAATATTTTGGGATGGGATTATGGGATATAGGCTTCCTGAAAACGGGCATTTAAATGATCTAAGATCGGACCAAGAGAATACAGAAGGTCAGTCGAGTCTGTCGGTCTGCTACTATTGTCATTCAAGTCAAATGCGCGGCACAGATTTTCGTAGCGATTTCGGGAAAACATCTTTCTAAAGATGTTGGTCTGTAAAAGGGGGGCTTAAGGCGAAACAGGACTTAATAGAGAGCATCCGGATAATTCCGAGCATCCTCCAGAAGGAAAATAGGACAAAAACTTCATGAATGTTCGTGTCATACCAATCTCGTGCGAAGGAAGCGGACGAACCTGCAAGCCCTGCGGCATACTGGTTCGTTGCAGTCACGATGTGTGAAAATGAACTGAACTATTAATACAAAACAAATACTTTTAAACTAAAAAATGTAATGCGTTTACAAAAATATAATTTATAAGTAAACTAATCTCTTAGATATTCTTAACAAAATAATTTAATGGAACTTGAATCCTCAATCATTTAGTATTTAAATATAGGAACAACAAATAAATCAAATGGCAACAACAAATAAATCAGTGTGACCCTACTACATAATTCAACCAAGATATTGGAGACGGTAACACAACAGTTGAGTCAAATCAGTGTTTGACTTATAAAAATAAGTTTGTTATTAAATTATATTTAATAAAAATAATTACCATTATTATCTATACATTGCTGCCATCTAATAGGAAGGTCATTTATGCCTTTGCGATAGAACTCTCGTGATCTAGATTCGAAAAACTGTGTGAAAGCATTTTGTACTGCCTCCTGAGAAGAAAACTTCTTCTCACGTATAAAATTGTCCAAATCACGAAAAAAAATGGTAGTCCGTTGGAGCAAGGTCTGGCGAATACGGAGGGTGACGAATGGTTTCTAATTGCAGTTCCTGTAAAGTTAAAACGGTTTCTCGTGCTGTATGAGGTCTCGCGTTATCATGGAGCAATAATGGTGAAGATCGATTCATGAGTCGGGGCTGTTTCACTGCTAGTTTTGCTATCATTGTTCGGAGTTTGGCACAGTAGACATCTGCAGTTATTGCTTGACCAGATCGGAGAAAGCTATAGTGAATAACATCATGCTGAGACCACCAAACAGTTACCATTACCTTTTTATTGCTAAGCTTTGCTTTAGGACACTGTTGCGGCGTTTGACCTGTGGTCATCCATTGCATTTTTCGCTTACGGTTATCGTAAAGAATCCACTTTTCATCACATGTCACAATTCGATCCAATATTCCTTCATTTCTGTATCGATTCAACAAGGAAACCCAGGATTCAACACGCGTTTCTTTCTGCAGATCAGTCAAATCATGAGGCACCCATTTCTCATATTTTTAATTTTATTGATTTGAAGCAAATTAGTCAATATTGTTGGTAAGGTAACGTTAAACCATGGCGCTAATTCCTGGGTAGTTTGGATCGGATCGGCTTCCACCATCTCTTTCAATTCATTGTTATTCACCTGTGTGGGCGGTCTTCCACGTGGTTCGTTCTTCAAATTACAGAACCGACTAGAGTAACCCCAACTTCCGCTACTTGTATAAATATTTCCGATAATGTCTTCTGCGATTGCGATTATTTAGATAAATCCATCGAAAATTATTTGCCGTCTGATCATAGTGGATAAACGGTAACTTTTAAGTTTAAAACAGTTAAGCAAAAAGTGCAAATACAATTTAGACCAATAACAACTGGCAAATTAAATAGATTCAATAGTACCCTACATAATAAGTTAAATGCTCTGGGCCATAATATGGACGATGCAAATAAATTGTATGAGGATTTCTTTTCAGTAGTGCACACTGAATTCAATCAAACTTTTGAAAAGAAACAAAAAAATATTTGCCCTAATTTTATTTTTAGTGACTGGGCAACTAGAGGTATTAGAATAAGTAGGGAAAGACTGTTCGAGCTGTATGGCCTTAAGCCTTAATTAACACTAAAACTTTCAACAAGTATGTTGCTACATATTCCAAAATTTTTAGAAATACCTGCAAGATAGCTAAAGCTCTGTATATTAGCAACAAGATCAAATCAGCAGAAAATAAAATAAAAACGGGTTGGAAAGTAATAAATATTGAAACTAATAGGAAAAAAATACGAAACATAAGCTCTAACTTAGAAGTAGCTCAAGAATTTGTAAATTTCTTTACTAATATACCATCAAAAACGACGGATGCCTTAAATTCCTCACCCGATGTCTCATTTGATTTATTAAAAGCGAACGTTACAGGCTGCCCGGTTGAATTACAATTTAAACATATAAAACCTATGACAGTTATAAAAGCTTTTCGGCAAATCAAAATCAAATTGACCGAAGATCTATGGGGATTACGAGTATCTATCAAAGTTTGTACATCCATAATTGAGACTATAGCACCATATTTAGCTTTAATATTTAATCTGTGCGTGGATCAAGGAGTTTTCCCGGATTTAATGAAATACAGTAAGGTTAAACCACTTTTTAAATCTGGGGACAGTAAAGACACCAACAATTATAGAACAGTATCCGTGCTGCCGGTATTCAGCAAGGTGTTCGAAAAGGTAATGCTCAATCAAATGCTTAATCATTTTAACACCAACCAAATCTTACACGATCAGCAATATGGGTTCACCAAAGGACGTTGTACGACTGACACCGGTGTCGCCTTATTAAAACACATATTTACAGTGTGGGAGGCGGCCCAAGATGCCATAAGAATCTTTTGTGACCTTTACAAGGCATTTGACTGGGTAAATCACGAAACCTTACTCTTGTAACTTAAGCATTACGGACTAGGTAAGCTTGCGCTCAGTTTGGTAAAATCTTATTTAAATTATAGACAATAGCAAGTTCAAATTAACGGTGCAATTCACTCGGTCTAAAAGTAAAAATGGGTGTTCCACAAGGCTTAATATTGGGTCCTTTCCTCTTTTTATGATCTACATCTTATGTTAATGATCTACCCCATTTATTAAAAAATAAACTACAAATGGTGTTATTTGCTGACGATTCTTCTCTAATTTTTAAGATAAATAGACGTGCATCAAATCTTGACGACGTAAATAACGCCCTACTGCAGGTCCAAAATTGGTTCACTGCTAATAATTTAGTATTAAATGGGAAAAAAACTAAATGCATGAGATTTGCTTTACCGAATATTAAAAGTAGTGTTTGTGAAATAGTATTTAATAGGGAGAAACTAGAATTCGTCGATAAAACTGTTTTCTTGGGGATCACGCCCGACTCAAGGCTACAATGGGGTCCTCATTTAACATCTCTTGCAGGACGGCTAAGTTCAGCAGCATATACTGTGAGAAAAATCCGTCAATTTACTGATGTAGATACCGCGAGGCTATTTCTATTTTAGTTACTTTCATAGTATCATGTCTTACGGTATTTTATTATGGGGTCGGGCTGCAGATATCGAATCTATTTTTATTCTGCAGAAAAGAGCCATCAGAGCAATATAATTATGGAATCCGCAGACGTGATTCTCTAAGGGAACTATTTAAAGATATTAACATTATGACGGTACCTTGTCAATATATCTATGAGAACATCATGTACGTAAGGAAAAATCTAAGTATTTTCAGTAAAATAGGTGATAGACACAATTATAAGACTAGAAATAGGGACCAATTAGTTCAACCGGGTTTCAGACTGGCTAAAGTAGACTCGTCTTTCATGGGGTACTGTGTAAAATGTTACAATAAAATACCTCCCCACGTACTCCAATTGAATGAAACGAAATTTAAATCTTGCATAAAACGCACACTATGCTGCCAAGCATATTATAAGTTGGGGGATTACATCGCTGACAAAAATGCTTGACTCAATGCCGGTCCAGCTCCACAAGGGCGCATAAACTAATTGAATAGCATTGGAAAATATTGTTGGAGCTGCTGAAGATTTGAAAAACTATATTTGCATTGTATAAATTCAATCTCTTAGTATTATATGCATTGCACGCGTGAGCACTGTTTACCTACTTTAAATCTACCATTTACTGAGTACGTCTTTCATTGACTTGAATGTGCCCTGGCGGCTGAGAGTATGTCATGCTCACTCAAATGTCTCGCTGGTGGTGGCGTCTGTGTTGGATCATTAAGATCCCTTCTAAATGGTTGAGCTAAATGATGCTGATCCATGCGTCATGTTCGTGAACGGGTGCCTTCAGTGGGGACTGGTCATGTCTTAGCTGCCATGGCTTATTTTAATTTTTTAGTTATATTTGTTTTTATATTGTTTATGGACGCTTTTAACTTGCACGTCTTTCTACATTGTTCTCACATGTATAATTTCAACATGAATGATGTAAACAACAAAATTCTGATTTAAAAGAGTGTCCATGGAGTTTCTTGCCCGTTCTTCTCCATAGGAACCTACTAAGCTTTGGAATGGGCAACTAGCTTCATCTTTCTGACTAACCGACCCCTTGACAAAACAAAATTACCTGTAATTGGTTTAATTGAAATAAATGATTTGAGTTTGAAATCAAAGTTTCCATCACGAAAGTGTTTAAACCAAAATCGCACTGTGCGTTCATTAGCAGTCCCCTCCCCAAACGCAACATTGATATTGCAAGCTGTTTCAGCGCGTTAGTTCCGCGTCGGAACTCGTATTCTAAAATAACTCGAATTTTCGAAGTGTCCATCTTTCTTGTCTAAGCTGAATAAAAAAACAACTGAAAGTCGATAGTCTAATGTTGCACATTTTTAAAAAGAAGAACTTCATAGGTACCTACCATGTGAAAAAAGTTTCATTCAAAAATCTCAAACCATGAAGGTTCTATGTCAATTTGAGTACCTATTACAATAAAACGGCAATTTCATACTTTAACCCGTATTATAATAAATACTAAACAATACGCAATCGGTATACTGCTTGACATGACCAAAGCCTACGATAAAGTGCATTATGGAATATTATTAAATAAGCTCTACGGAGTACGGAGTGGGAAATCCGCGGCAAATCATATGAACGGTTCAAATCTTACGGTAACGGTTTAGAAAATAGAAATACTCCCTTATATTCTTACTCCCTGTCATGATAACGTACATTTAAATAATACCCTTAATAATATATTTACTAAAACAATCACCTGGATGAACGAATATAATCTGGAAATCAATTTTTCTAAAACTAAATTAATAACTTTAAACCCCACCAAAAAAATCCTCTTCATGTAATTTTTTCTTATAGTAGGTAATCACAAAATAGAATCATAAATGAATTCCCACTAGTAAGCTTGTCTATAGATTTAAATATCAATTCACACGTACAGAAAATAAGATCCAAACTTTCATAATTTTTGTATGCTCTTCGAGAAATAAAAAGACCACAAACTTGCAAAAAGCTCTGGTCACCTACTATTCCTGGCTTAGCTACGGCGTAATAATGTGGGGTAATGTGCGGCGCAGTTCACAACTCAAAAAAAATACTGCCGATTTTAGTAATTTAGAACAAACAGATAGCTGCAAACCCTATTTAAAAAAACTAAACATTCTAACTCTTCCTTGTATATACATACAGGAAATCTATAAATTTGCACACACACACCAAGACTTACACAAAACGAGAAGGCATACAAGCAAGATACACACTCCGACACAAAACATGATTAAACCTACCAATATGCCGTTAAAATTTTTAAACGGGATATTAGTGGGTTTATCACTGGTTATGTCGATAAAAATGTATAACAAATTACCAGAGGCACTCGGAAATGGGAAAAAAGATTGCTGTTTTTAAAAAGTCAAATACATTTAAATAGTTGTTCCATTCCAGTATGTTTAAAAAAATATCTTCTATGATTTTGGCAGTGACGTTCTGGAGGACCCTCTCTACCAAATGAAGGGAAAGGCAAGAAGCATGGCCGCGCTGCCAGCGCACGCCCGGCGGGAGCTTGTCGCTCGGCGGGAGCTTGTCGCTCGGCGGGAGCTTGTCGCTCGGCGGGAGCTTGTCGCTCGGCGGGAGCTTGTCGCTCGGCGGGAGCTTGTCGCTCGGCGGGAGCTTGTCGCTCGGCGGGAGCTTGTCGCTCGGCGGGAGCTTGTCGCTCGGCGGGAGCTTGTCGCTCGGCGGGAGCTTGTCGCTCGGCGGGAGCTTGTCGCCCGGAAGCGGGAGGAAACTCTCGAACGGATGCTTCTGCCAGACGCGCCACCGCGTAAACGACGATCAAAGTATTTTTTTTTTCTGTTTCTTTTCTTCTAATCACCGTCATTTACGTTATTATATTTCACCCTGCTATATTCTGAAGTCCAAACAAGCCGAGTCGAGTCTATCAGTTCGTCTACCAAGTTTATGAATTACAGTGAAATTCCATTTAACCCCACTTGATTTAAAGACTAACTCCCTATCACGTCGCCTTAAGTGTCGCTATATAGTTTACATTGTATTTGCACTCTCGTGTATAGTGATTAATGGAATTTTTATTTAACAGAAGGGCGTCTCCAGAACGTCAACCATGCATAATGGCGGATCCGTCCGGATCCCTTTCTGCTGGTAAGATGGTTATTTGACTGTGTCGTCTTTAGTAATGAGCTATGTTTAGGCTACATCTTGTCTTGTTTGCTACAGACCATAGCACCGCTGGATCGCCTCCTGCACCAATCGAAGCCACAGCATCGACGTCGGGCCAGTCCCGATGCGCTGGTAAGATGGTTATTTGACTGTGTCGTCTGTAATAATTTACTATGTCCAATGAAGGCTATATCTTGTCTTGTTTGTTGCAGAACGCTGCCCGTCGTCGTCTCCGTCGTCGGACATCATACAATACAGTAAGTTATTGTTTTGTCGGTTTAATACGAGGGCTGCACTAAAAGTATCGGGAATGGAATATTTCCACTGTTCCTGTCATATTAAAATCTTTTTAATTGAAAACTCCTTGGTTTTAAAAATCAAATACCATTAATTTATTTTAAAAAAGATTCTCGGTCTTGTCACAAGGTTTTGTCAAACTTGTTTAGTCGTTGAGAAAATGGAATTGACTCGAGAAAATTCAAGAGCGATGATTTATTATGACTTTCGAAGTGTTTTAACACAAAAACAGTGTGTTGACCGGATGATTTCTGCTTTTGGTGATGAAGCCCCATCCAAAACCACAATTTATCGCTGGTTTGCTGAATTTCTACGTGGACGTGTCAAGCTCAGTGATGATCCCCGTCAAGGTCGTCCAAAAACTGCACCCAAGAAAAAGTTGATGCTGTGCGTAAGCTGATTGAGAAAGATCGACATGTGACTAGGCATGAAAATTGCCGTCAATATTGCGAAAGTTGCCAAAACTGCCGGGAATGTTTCCAAACTTGCCGGCAACATTGGCAAGAAACGTGTAAATAGAAAACGTATTTTATTTGACTGCCTCGTTGGTCTAGTGGTCGCAAGCGCTACTGCTGAGCATGAGGTGTTGGTTTCGATTCCCGGGTCGGGCAAAGTGTTATTGGGTTTTTCCATCTTGAATTGCTCAGTAGCAGCCCGGAGTCTGGATTTGTGCCCGGTTGATGGCAATAGGCTCGCCCTCTATTACATGGGACTTAAACATAACTGGCGAAATGTGGGTGTAACTACTACAGGTACACCTCTGCCCAACCCTTCGGGGAAACAAGGCGTGATGTTATGTTATGTTATGTATTTTATTTTACATAATTGAATAATAGGGTAAAATTGCGGTTTGCAGGGTGCTAGTTTTTATCCTTACCTACATTATAAAACCGAAAATTTTAGTTTTTGCATTATTTTTCTTATTGATAAACTAAAGAAAAGAAACAGGCTATCCACGATACTTCATTGTTGATGAAACCATAACTATTTTAGAGAAATCATATTTTTTTTCTACTTTCTTTTATCCAACCACACTTGTATGTAAGAAAGTATATACATGTATATGTTTATACATATACTTGTATATAAAAGAGTCAAACCTTGCAAGAAGATTTGATCAGCAACAACAAGTTGACGTTTCTGACTTTAAAAAAGGAGGTTCTTTATTCGACCCGTATGTATGTATGTTTGTATGTCCGCGTTTTTCTTAAAACCTACTGATCCGATTTTGAAAATTCTTTTGAGGGCACGATTTGTCAAGTGGCTAAGCGACTAGTGTGAGGTAACGTACTAACGTAGTATTCAACATTTAAGTTATCGTAAATCAAAATAAGGGTACCTACAAGAGGTAATGTGAACAAAAAAAGTGAAGTATCTGGGTACTTCTGCATATTTCTTTAATTTTTAGTTGAAGGAGATTTTGATTAAAAAAAAATTACTTATTTATTTTATTAGGGGTTAAAGTATGAAATTGCCGGAGATTCATCTGTTCGTCGTCGGAACGAACGGACGTGTCGAGCGCGAAGACCTTTTGTCTTACGGAACGATCACGCAGCTGCCGTCCAAATTGCAACGCGTTAACTATTGTCGGTCAACAAAAGTCGAACAGTGTTTTGTTTCTTGGATGTGGCTGTGATTCGAGCGTCGACAAATAAATACATTAGAATAGTGCAATAGTGAGGTGTGCCAGGCCTACGTACGTCACTGATACCAGGCTGACAATCCAGGGTGTCTGCTAAAGGCTCTATGGCTACTGAACGTCGTAGCCAGGATAATTCGGTGAGACCATTCCTTTTACCTTTCAGAGAGCTGCTGCACTCTGCAAAATAAACACCCCGACTTGATAAGAACTGCGTCAACAGATGCAGAAATTTCACTATTCTACAAAACACCTACCTAATATAATCACTCAGTCAATTAATCAAATTTCCATACTTCAAACGCATGGTTATCGTTAACTCCAACGATAGATCTAGATACCAAAACGATTTTCATTTTGAATTGGCATTGGAAGATTACTGAGCTAAAACTCTATAATATAGATCGATAGGTTAAGGTTCAACATCGTGAATGCGAATCTGTAGTTGTGTAACGTCTGGCGAAATTGGAAGGTTTGTTGCCATGCGCACAATCAACTTTTATTAGTAAGCTATGGGTATGAGATTATAATTGTGCTTAATAAAAGGAAAATGGTAAGTTAAAGTAACATACTGTAATAACTCTAACAAAAATAACAGTGTCGCGTGTGATTCCGTAACATCTTGCATGCTATACAATTTGTCAATTTCGTTACCCTTATACAACAGTCGCGTCTGAGGCAACCCTTTTTTGTGTTTTTGTCGAACAATTTACCCGTGTTTTTGTGACGAAAGACACATGAGCGGTGCTTAAGTCCATTCAACAAAAACAAAAACTTCACAGTGAGATACATTTCTACAGAATAACAAAGAGAGGAACTAATAAATTTCAGTCAAAGGACGACCCTGTCAAAATTCTGTAGCTCTGTCTCGAAACTAAATCCGCACGCCCGGCCATCGGCACCGTGGGGTTCCGACTCCCAAACAAAAGTTTTACAATGGCAACAATAACATCCATGAAACACGACGGCAACTGTCTGTTTAGCGCGATTGCCCACCAAATAAATAACATAATGGGCCTAACGTTCGACCACATGTCTGTCCGACGAGACCTCGCTACCTATGTTTCGGATAACCGCGGAGAAGCCAGAATTTGTTTAGCACTAAAGAATAACATTCAAGACTTTATTCCTAACAGCAAGCTTTCTCAGGAACAAATGATAACAAAATACATAACCGCGCAGTTCAACGAAACGTTTTGGGGCGGAGAAGACATCTTAATCGCCGCGGCCGAATATTATCTAGTAAATGTACATGTTCACATAAATCACGGAAACACACTGATGTATTCACCTGCCGGCGAACCAGTACCAGGAAATATACATATCATTTACAAAGATCATCACTATGATAGCTGGGTCATGAGCGCCGCCGAACAGTTCAACAATAATCTGCATAGACGAACGCTAGAATCAATCAACAAAATTACACCACAACATACAGAAACGGTAGGTACCAAATATAACAAAAGAGATGAACAAGGGCAGTCTACAAAACCGCGCTTCCTGAACAGTCCCAAATTAGATAGCTCATTAACACCGTATGAACAATTAAAATCAGCATTAGGTACACCGTTATCGGTTGAAGTCGCGGATGACACGGGTTTCACAATAATTAGGAATCAGCCTACTACAGCAACTAAGTACACTTGCTCAGACCTGCGTATTGCAACTTGGAACGTCCGCGGGGCCTCGAAACCAGCCAAAAAAGATAAAATAGATGCGGAACTTTCAAATAGGGGTATTCACATAGGCTGCCTACAAGAAACAGGGATGAACGTAGGAACATACAACTCCGCCCACTACGAATGGCACCTATCTGGAACTGCAGGTAAAGCCCACAGGGGACTTGCAATTGTAATCAGAAAGGATGCCCGAATTGAAATAATAAACAGGAAGAACGATACCGACGCGATGTCAATCACTCTGAAAGTTGATAGGGGAAGTGACAAACCTGCTCCGCTTTATATAATTAACTCCCACATCAACAGCTGTACCTCAAAAGCAACCAGATCCTTCACAGGATTACTAAACATGATTAGACAAAAACCAAGGAAATGTATTTTAGTAATCCTAGGCGACTTTAACGCACATATTGGTAGACAAGATACAATAAGTTTTCAACGCAAAGGGTTGATTCACCAAAATCTTCATCATGACTATTCCAATTACAACGGGGAAATGTTAATGGATATAGCCAACAGGGAAAAATTACAAATAGAAACAACAAAAGCGAGATCATCATGCAGAATAACATGGTCAAAGGGCACGCAGAAATCACAATTGGACCACATTATTACGCAACAGGCAACAGAAAAACTCTTTCACTATATTAAAGGCGAATGGGCAGGTAGGGCCATATCCGACCATAAAATAATTTGGGGGCAGATAAGAACAATTCGCACCATAAACAAATATGACGATACCAAATACAAGACGCGAAAGAATGAGACAACAATAGAAACCAAGGATTTCAATTACAAACAATGTTACTACGCCGCTCTCAATATTAAATCCACCAAAACAAAATTCCAAGCTTGCATAATCAAAAAACTGGAAAACATAGGAATAGACTCAACGGATAAAAGCATCGAAATACCATGGTGTACCATAACCGGAGTATTAAAATCGGCTGCTCAGGAAACCTTGATTTTTCAGCCGAGTCACTCTAGGGATCATCGTATAGCTCTTGCTAACCTCCAAAAGGCTAAATTCTTACAAAAAAGACAACTAGATAACCCGAGTAGACATAATCGTGTAAAAGAATGTCAGGCAGCCCTTCAAAAGATTAAAAACGAAAAGGAAAATAAAGATTGCAGGACCTTCTTTACTGGATTGGGGAAAAAACACCCTTCAAAACGTATGCAGGTACTTTATCTATTTTACAGGAAAAACAAGCAAGCAACAAAACGCCGGAAAAGAAACGCTTATATACCAATGTCCAAATGGGAGCAAATCCTAAAAAACTCTGAGGGCCTACCTATACCAACGGTTATAATAACAAAACCAGTAACAGTCGAGCAAAGTGAAGGACCCACGGTGGACGACATAAAGGACATAATTAGCAGCATGAGGAGCGGAACAGCGCCCGGAACAGACCAAGTGGTAATTGAGCTGTACAAAGCGATGCCCCAAATATTACAGGAAGCCGTCACCAAGCATATGAACAAAGCCTGGACACAGAATGAAGCTCCCGACTCGTGGCTAGAAACAATGCAAGTACCAATTCCAAAGAAAAACAACCCTAAAGATACAAATGACTATCGACGAATATCGGTTTGCAATACGGGCTACAGAATCTACGCCTCCTTCGTACTAAAAAATTAGACGAAACAATAAAAGAACTAGGCAGCTACCAAGCAGCCTTTTTAAACAACAGATCTACAGACGATCACATATTTACACTAAAAAGGGTTCTGGACGAAGAATGGCGTGCAGGCAAAAGAATTTATGTACTCGCTCTGGACATAGAAAAAGCGTTTGACAACGTCGACCTCCAAGCACTGCGGGACATTTTATTACAAAGAACAAACAAGTCACTAACCAACAGGATAATCAAGGTTTGCTTGAATGAACGCACACACATCAAATGGTGTGGTCAGCAAAGTAGTTGGATTATTAAGGGAAAAGGAGTCAAACAAGGTTGCCCGATATCCCCTCGCCTTTTTACATTGGTCATGGATGAGGTCCTTAGAACCCTCGAAGAGGAAACTCAATTAATCAAACTAGACCAAGATCGTGAAATCTCACTCCCCCTGGTGCTATCGTTCGCGGACGACCTCATCTTCATTACAGATGATCTAAAAGGGCTAGAAGGAATCGTATACCATATTAAACCCCTACTAGGTAGTGTCGGCCTACAAATAAACGAAACTAAAACAAAAATACTAATTAGAGACCCAATAGCTAAACAGAAAGCGACCTACGTGTCAATTAACGGATTAAATCTTAATACTGTCGATGAAATTAAATATCTAGGCACATACATAACATCTGCATTAAATAGGAGAAGCACAATTAGAAAACGATGTGAACAGGCCACTAGAAACGCGAAGTCACTATTACCATTCATAATAAAATCAAAGATGGACTGGAAACTAGCCAGACTCATGTATCGAATGGTGATCGTACCTTGTATGATATACGGTTTGAAAGTATCGGCAATCACCAAAGCTAACAGGTCAAGACTGAGAAGATATGAGAGAGTCATCATGAGAGACTTGATTAACCACGCCAGAAATAAACCAAGACAAAAGAAGATGCATGAAATATTAGACGGAAAAACAGTAACCAAACGCATCAAGAATCACAGGATGTGCTATCTTGCACACGTTCACAGGCGTGGCAACCCACACCTGTTACACGAAGCAATGCAGTACAAGGCCAAATCCAAGAAAATAGGCCGTCCTATTTACACATGGAACGACAACATTAAACAGGACTCAACCTATTTCGAAGAGGAACTCAACTTTTGGATGGACACGGCTACAGACCGATACAGGATCATGAAGGCTGCCAGCGAGATCTACAAGAAACCAGAAACGGATAGCAGCGTAACTTCTGACGAAGACATAGAATCGGCTAAATGCAACACAGCACAGCAGCGATATAGAAAGGCGACGAGTAAGCAACGTAACCCCATCTCAAGATTCGAAACAGCATAGCGCCAATGTCTCAAAAAGATGCTCGTCCAAAGACAAATAACACCCATCTCTCCACTAGTCCATTGCTTACTCAAGGATGCATATCCGGTATGGCTCGTAAATCCTTTCCTATCCTGAGGGCACGTCTTCCTTACCATTACCGCGCCCCCCGGTCTACTCCTTGATATGCAATGGCCTTTGTAGCCCCATGAAACATGAGACTTCATGGGCTAGTGCAAATCTTGGGGTTCATTCGATTTATCGAGTCTGGTTTAACCACGCTGGTATCGGTGCCTTTCATTCATTCATTCATTCATTAGGGGTTAAAGTATGAAATTGCCGATTTGTACTGAAAAATTGAAATTCGTTTTTTTTTTTAATTTAACTTATTTATTTAATTAAAATAATTACCATTATTATCTATACATTGCTGCCATCTAATGGGATATTATAGGAATAATAAATAATAAATATATTATATAATAGGAAGGTCATTTATGCCTTAGCGATAGAACTCTCGTGATCTAGATTCGACAAACTGTGTGAAAGCATTTTGTACTGCCTCCTGAGAAGAAAACTTTTTATCACGTAGAAAATTGTCCAAATCACGAAAAAACAATGGTAGTCCGTTGGAGCAACGTCTGGCGAATACGGAGGGTGACGAATGGTTTATAATTGCAGTTCCTGTAGAGTTAAAACGGTTTCTCGTGCTGTATGAAGTCTCGCGTTATCGTGGAGATGGTGAAGATCGATTCATGAGTCGGGGCTGTTTCACTGCTAGTTTAGCTATGAGTGTTCAGAGTTTTACTTAGCAGTCCCCCCTCTCCAAACGCAACATTGATATTGCTAGCTGTTTCTGCCGCGTCGGAACTCGTATTAAAAAATAACTCGAATTTTCGAAGTATCCATCTTTATTGTCTAAGCTGAATAAAAAAAACAACTGAAAGTCGATAATCGAATTTTGCACATTTTTTTAAAGAAGAACTGCATAGGTAGGTACTCGTACCATGTGAAAAAGTTTCACTCAAAAATCTCAAACCATGAAGGTTCTATGTCAATTCGAAGTACCTATTACAATAAACCGGCAATTTCATACTTTAACCCCTATTATATCTATATTATTATAGTTTTCTGTATTTTCATCTTCCGATTCATCCATAATGTAATCGTCATCTGCTTCAGAATTTTCAATGTTCTCGCTGTCTTTTTATTTCCGTCAACGAGCCCTAAATTTTCTCTTACCATGATCAGTTTTGACAACTTTTCTGGTGTTTAAGTTTTTATCAAATGTCTGTATATTATTTGATTTTTAAATAATTACATTTTTAATGTTAAATTTGGTAGACAGCAGACACAATACATCTAAAACTCACGTACTCTCCTAGACCAATCAAACGACCCTAATCTCGGTAGATTTACGAATATCAGAGCGTAGATCCTATGACCACCTTCGTCATCAGGCTGGCACAGTACTATCATAATATTGCGTTCTCACCAGACTGACATAAGTATTTATAATTTCAACACTATCAGACTTCAAGAAATAGATGAAAATCGATGTTAATACAAACAGATGAATTTACTTAAAGTCCAAAAAAATTACAAAAGAACACTACACAGTTGTATGATTTAAGTTTATTTAATTCAGTATCAATACCGTCTGTATTTGTTTATAACATTTATAAGTGAAATTCTCAAAAAAATATGGGTTCAGCTATCACGAAGTTACCAGTGTCTTATTTTAACTTTATCTTCAAATATTAGCATTGATAATTATAAATTAAGTATAATTAACAATAAACCATATAGGCTTACTAGTAATACGTATAATTACACCATTACATAAAACCTCATGAGCCCATAAACATTAAAAATGGCATTTGAAAAAACCTATGTAATCTGGAAATTTTGGCAACTTTCCGGCAATATTGACGAATATTGCCGGCAATATTGGAAACTTTCCTAGTAAGTTTCGGAAACATTCGGCAATTTTCATCCCTACATGTGACATACCGCGAAATTCAGGCAACTTTAGACATTGGAATGAGTCAAATACAAATAATTTTGCATGAAAAATTAGGTGTAAAAAAGTGGTTTTCCCGATGGATACCGCATTCGCTCTGTGAAGAGCAAAAAGCGGCTCGCGTTACTTGGTGCGTCAGAACTCTCGAAAGATTCCACGCAGGATCCTCAAATGCTGTATACAACATCGTATCAGGTGACGAATCCTGGATATACGCGTACGAACCCGAAACAAAAAACCAGTCACGAGTTTGGGTGTTCGAAAATGAGTTAAAGCCAACAAATTGTTCGTTCACGGAGTGTTTCAAAAAAAATGGTGGCCGCGTTTGTCTCCAAAACCGGCCATGTTACGACTATTCCTCTTGAGTGACAAATAACGGTTAATGCAGAATGGTATGCTAGCATTTGTTTGCCACAGGTCGTTTCTGAACTCCGTAAAGAGAACTGCAACCGCCGCATCATCCTCCATCACGACAATGCGAGTTCTCACACCGCGCACAGAACAAAAGAGTTTTTAGAGCAAGAAAACATATAATTATTAGATCATCCGCCGTACAGCCCCGACCTAAGCCCTAATGATTTCTATACTTTCCCTAAAATAAAGAATAAATTGCGTGGACAGAGCTTTTCATCACCTGAAGAAGCTGTGGATGCCTACAAAACGGCCATTCTGGAGACCCCAACTTCCGAATGGAATGGTTGCTTCAATGATTGGTTCCATCGTATGGAAAAATGTGTCAAATTTCGCGGAGAATACTTCGAAAAGCAATAAATACATTTTTAATTAGTAATGTTGTGTCACTTCCTTGATTCCCGAAATTTTCAGTGCCGCCCTCGTATGAGTCTATGTAAGAATTCTTTACAGTTAACGAGTTTGTTACAGTTAACGAAGGAGCTCTATTGGTTTTCGGCGATGACGTTAATAATACGAAGCCTATATCGTGCCTAATTCGCCGCACAGGTCCCCTCCTGGCAGGCTATAAACTGAGTTGAGCCAATTGTGGTTAATTAAAAAATTAGGAATCATTCAGTCAGAGTAATGGTGCTGGTTTTTTTTTTTACAAATAAATCTGGTAATAAATTATTCAGTTATTCTGTTTTTATTTTCTCCAGATATTGCCATTGGTGCAGAGTGCGTCTTGGCCGCAGAGGACGTCGTGGCCGCAGGTTCATCGCCATACAATTTGGCATCTGAAATCGGTAAGTTTAAATGTTTGGTATACAGTGTCCCGTCGTTCAAACAGTAATATTAGTAAAACTTCAGTTTCATAATGGTTTGTTCCAGGTTTTGACTTGTATGACAGCGACGATGACGATATTGAGAATGACAATATTGATAATGGCCAAGAGTGTATTGTGACTGAACCGGCCTGTGTTAGTGACTTGACGGCGTTTCAAGCGGTAGTGTTGCAGCGGGAGGATGCCGCCAATGACCAGGCCTTACGCGACATTGTGCCCGACGACTGTTTAACTTTTACTTGGAGCAAAGACCGACAGACTTTTCTGGGACAACGCGAAACGTTTAATAGTAATATGGGACCGACTTTTGACGTGACTGACCGGACTCAACCGATCGACATCTTTTACAAGATGTTTGATGAGAACTTCATCGACAGTTTGTGTAGGGAGACCAATAGGTACGCAGAACAAAAGATCGCTTTGCTACGATCGCAAAACAAGATCACACCGCAATCGCATTTTAACCGTTGGTCTCCTACAAACAGGGATGAAATGTTGAGCTTTTTGGCAACGAAAATTTTGCAATGCATCTATCCTTTACCGCAGGATGCCACATATTTTAAACACAATGGTTTCGGCACCATGCCATATTTCTCTAAAATAATGTCGTCGAACCGGTTTGCTTTGCTAAAAAGCTTTTTCCATTTTGTCGATAATCAGACTTTACTGGACACTTCTGTACTGTGTAAAATACGACCTGTGATTGACTACTTTAATACTAAGTTTTCCAGTCTATACATGCCCTCGCAAGATCTAGTCATTGACGAATTTCTGCTCAAGTGGCACGGTAGGTTGTCATTCGCCCAAAAGATTTCGTCGAAGGCCACAGGAGTCGAGGTGAAAACCTACGAGTTGTGCGATTCATCCAGTGGCTATCTATGGAGGGTTTTTGTATATACTGAAAAAGCTAAACCGACAACGACTACTGACAACACCGACAGACGGAATACCGGTGACCGTCCCACGAGCGCCACTGCCAAAATTGTTTACGACTTGATTGAGCCACTGCTTTACCGTGGACACACTTTAATAATGGACAATTTTTACAATAGTCCGTTATTATTGCGAAGTCTGAAAGAAAAAAAGACTGACTGTTACGGAACTCTACGACTAAACCGGGAATTCGTTCCTGAGTCAGTGAAGAATCTGACAAAGACTGACCTTCGACAAGGAGAAGTAGTGGCTACTTACTGTTCCGATTTGTCAGTTCTGGTATGGCGAGATTCATACAACACGAACATAGTTAGTATGATCTCAACATACCATAACCTTGAAATTGGGACACACGAAAAATACAACAGACTGACTTACAAACCAAAGATAGTACTCGACTACAACAAGAACATGAGAGGAGTTGACAGGAAATATCAATACCTGTCAGCTCACCCCGTGAAACGTCTGGAGAACAGAGATAGGTACAAAAAACTCTTCCGCCGATTGTACAATGCGGCAGTTTTTAACTGCTTTGTGATATTTTCTAGTGTTCACCGGAAAATATCACATCGTCAGTTCCAGGTTGTATTGGCGGAAGAATTACTTAAGAGACACCGACAAATCGACTTAACGACTGAATCCCGACATTTGTACATTCGATCAAACACCACTGGACAGTTGACGTCGACGCAAGTACGTCAGAACGTTCGCCGTAACGTTAATCGACTGGCAGCCCGACCAACGGTTGAGGATAACCACTTCCCAATACGTTCAGGGTCTAGATACATTATTTGTCGCTTTTGTCCTGAGAAGCGCAGGACAGTTTGGAAATGTGAGGAGTGCGGCGTTAACCTCTGCCTTATCGGATGTTTTAAGGCATACCACAAGCCTTAATTACCAGTCGGGGACGAGGCCGTGGACAGACTTGACGATGACGAGACAAATGACAGACCTCCAAAAATTATTCCATTTGACATTTTTTATTTTATTATACCTCTGACCTTTTTTGGACATTAATTTTTTTATTTTTTTTTCGGTTACTTTGTTGGTCTTTGAATTTTCTTAATTAGGCACTGTAATTTTGTTGAAATGTTTGTATCAATACGACATTTTTAGTGATTCAAACGATTTGACATGAATTAGTTAGTGGTTTGTATAAATTCTGCAGCTTTGTGTAAATTCAATAATAATATTATGATTTGCATGCCCATGTGCCGGTAGAACATGGAGCCTACCTACTAAAATTACCCATGTTTGCAAACCAATAAATGATTTGATTTGAATGCATACATTGTTACAAAATATATAACAAATAATACCTACCTAATAATTATCATTTGTTGTAATAAAATTTAAAAAAAATCATGTTGCCCATCTTACCTCATCTAGTTTTTAAAATATGATTGACGTGTAAAAGTGTTTGTACAAACCTACTTACAGAAATAAAATCATTTATAGTTATTTTGTAGTTATCAGTATTTAACAGTAACTTTGAATACCTACACTGTTGTAAAATATATTACAAATAATACTTACTTAATAATATAGAATATGTTGTAATAAAAAAAATTGTTTCTTGTCTATTGTAATAGGGATGATGACTAAAAAAATGTTTTTTGTCCGTAATGTAGATTATGAAAAAATAACGTACACGTATTTTTTCTATTTTTACGGTATCAAAAGATTACGGCGATATATTGAGTTATAATGTGCCATGACGTCACTTGTATGTAGATTTTATCCATACTTGTGACGTATCAACCCCCACTCCCCAACTTTAATGCGTTGTATCTAAGTCATTTTTTATTTATATGATAAAGCAAAAAAAACGTCTCTTATATTTTTTATTATCTGACTGACGGACTAAATAGAATTTCTTTTTTTTGACCTAGGCATCATCCCTATCGTCAACAGGTATATACACTGCTGTAAAATATAAATAATATGTACACTTTTACCTACCTAATAATTATTTTGTTGTAATAAAATAAAATTGTCGTCTATATTTATTTGACGTTATGAACGAAATTATTAAATTTAACTTTAACCAGGACAGGACACTACTACATTACTCCATTATTAATACATTATTACTTTTTATGGGTAACAGGGGAAATGTGAACAAAGGGGGATTGCTCCAATATTATAGAACTTTGTTTAAGGAAAATTCTGTGGTTTACATTCCCAAATAATAACAGTTTGCCACAGGGATTTGAAATAAATATGACATTGTGTAATTGGACATTCAATAATAATCTGTGTAATCATTTGAATTTGACAAGAGATAGATATAATATTGTTATGTACTATCTTTCTAACTACACACATCAACACGGTCTAGGGATATTGACGCGATTGCGGTGTGATCTTGTTTTGCGATCGTAGCAAAGCGATCTTTTGTTCTGCGTACCTATTGGTCTCCCTGCACACACTGTCGATGAAGTTCTCATCAAACATCTTGTAAAAGATGTCGATCGGTTGAGTCCGGTCAGTCACGTCAAAAGTCGGTCCCGTATTACTATTAAACGTTTCGCGTTGTCCCAGAAAAGTTCGTCGGTCTTTGCCCCAAGTAAAAGTGAAGCAGTCGTCGGGCACTATGTCGCGTAAGGCCTGGTCATTGACGGCATCCTCCCGCTGCAACACTACCGCCTGGAACGCCGTCAAGTCACTAACACAGGCCGGTTCAGTCACAATACAGTCTTGGTTATTATCAATATCGTCATTCTCAATATCGTCATCGTCGCTGTCATACAAGTCAATACCTGGAACAAACAATTATGAAACTGAAGTTTTACTGATATTACTGTTTGAATGACGGGACACTGTATACCAATCATTTACACTTACCGATTTCAGATTCGAAATTGTATGACGATGAACCTGCGGCCACGACGCCCTCTGCACCAATGTCAATGTCTGGAGAAAATAAAAACAGAATATTATTATTTCCAGCTTTAATAAGTAGTTATAAAATTTAGAAACTAAGAAATAAGCTACTCAACTTATAATTAGTGATCTATTGTCAACCTTTTGATTATTTATTTAATTTACAAGTCTATTTAAGCTCTTCCCGCCTGAAACACAGGATTACCTAGTTCAGGCACGTAAGTCTTGGGAATATAATTTGCATTTAAGCAAAACTGTAGGTACTAATTTTAACGCCTTGTAATTTTTTGAAATAATATTATTATTTCTTTTATTTAATATGTATACATGAAGGCACAAATAAAAGAGGTTCATAAAATAATAAGAATTTAGATTTTCTTATAAATTATTTAATCAATTAATTTTACACGAAACTACACTTAATCAGTTTCAAGACACAAATAGCCATGACACCCAGTAATAGCTTAGTTTACACAAAATAGTAACAATGTACAGAGAGGCAGAGTAACAATAATTGAAAGCAATACAACCTGTGCACCGGGCAACGCCTGAAGGTAGAATGCCATTTCGCATTTTTTTTTTTTGTTTAATCGGACTATCCTGTGGATGCCTTAAGCTACTAACTTAAAGGGGCATAAACTATTCTATGTTAAACTAAGCGAACGCTCGCTAAGGGCACCCCCTGTGGGGTACGAACCTCGGCTTAGGGTGTCGCTGGCGGGAGGACAGCAAGGTGGGACAGGCTGGATCAAATTGTCATTATTATTGATCGGGGAATTTAAATCTACATTTCTCAGCGTAACGCGGGCTGGCGCTTCTGCGAGCAAGGGTCGGGGGGGAGTATTATTTATTCGGGAGTGTCGCGGGCGCAATGGACCTCGTCGGCGAGGTCGGAATGCGGGTCTTTTTTTATTGTTTTGTAACGTGCTGGTGTCCCTATTGCTTTCCTGAAGGAGGGTTATAGGGTCATCTGGGTCGGAGAGAACATGCCTCGGACGGCGAATCTTACTGATTTTAGAGGGGACATAACTGGCCGCTTTAACAATCAGAGGGTTGCGGTGAAGGGCGGCTTTATCAAAGAAACGCTTTGAATTGCGTTTTAGAAATTGGGCTATAGTGGGGATTTTTAGGTGGAGATGGAGGATCTCGTTCCTAACGTACCAGGGGGCTCCCGTTGCCATTCGTAGGAAACGGTTTTGAAGAGTTTGCATTCTATGCACGTGTCGGGGTTTGGCTTGTGCCTAGGCGGCGCACGCATAGGTCATGATAGGGCGGATGCACGCCAAGTACGTTCGCAATTTGCACCTAAGTGACAGCTTGCTACGCGCATTTAGCATGGAGTGGAGTCTTCCTAGAGAGAAAGCGGCTCGCGAGCGGACCTTCTTTATGTGCTCTGAAAATGACAGTTTTTCATCTAGGACCACACCTAGGTATTTGGCTTGCTTCTCCCAGGGGATCGGCTTGTCAAACAAGGTGATTGGTCGGGGGATGGGGATTTTTCTTCGGAATCTCGGTTTCCTGAAAAGGACCGCTTGACTCTTATCGGGGTTTACTTCGATTCTCCACTTCCTGAACCAGGAGCCGAGCTGGTTGGATGCCATTTCGCCACCGTGCGAACTCTTTTATACGGTATTATTGTAGGTGTTGCAACGACGTAGCGCGCTAAGACGTAGCGATCACTAACTCCGCCCAGCAGCGAGGAGGTGGGAGAATGTCGAAGCGCGCTACGGCACCATAGTGCTACAGCGTAGCCCGATGCACGTGTTGTTTACAATGTGACGTCGACATACATATAATTTACATTTTAAAATATTTTTATAAAAACAAAAACATTAAAAGATATAAAAATAGTAGCCCACCGGTATCGGGAACAGGGTCCAAGCTACCGGTGGTCAGGGCTAGAGGAATCTCCTAAAGATACGCGCCGTGTCCAGAAATACCGCTTTCTGGATCAAGCCCTTGATCCAGCTGCCTTACGAGAGCCTCCTCAGATATTGGTCGAGGCTCTTGGCTATTATGCCATTGGCTGTCACGACTATCGGCACAATATCTGCTGTATCCACATCCCACATGTCGAGAACCTCGCGAGCCAGGTCAAGATATTTAATTTGCTTATCTTTTTCAGCTTTCACGAGGTTCTCGTCATGCGGGACCGCTATATCAATAATAATTGTGCGACGCTCTAATCGATCTACCACTATGTCTGGCTTATTGGCAACAATAGTCCTGTCAGTGATGATAGATCGATCCCAATACAACGTGATATTGCCATTTTCAAGAACTGGGTCGGGCACATACCTATAGTACGGTACTTCCGATTCCACAAGACTGTATGTCAGAGCAAGTTGCTGGTGGATAATCTTGTCTACGTGGTTGTGCCGATGCAAGTAGTCTCCGTTAGCCAGACGAGAACGGCCAGGAATAATGTGTCGGATTGATTCCCCCGGACGGTGGCATGCCCGACAGATGTCAACTGTGCCGTCCTTCACAATATATTTCCGGTATTTATTCGTGATCATAACTTCGTCCATAATCGCAAAGACAAAACCTTCGGTTTCCCCAAAGAGATCACCAAATCGCAACCAGGATACAGACGCTAACAGGTCTACATCGGGTCCATGTAAGGCCCGGTAAAAGCATCCGTGAAGCTCTTTGCTCTGCTATACCTCCCTGCGGTCATTAGTATCTAATACTATAGGTTTGCGCCAGTTCTCTTTAGCCAAGGAGAGCGGGGTAAGGCCCTTGTCCACCGCGACCACATCTCGATGCATCCCCACGTCGCTTTCTAGGAAATATTCCCTGAGACTGCATATCTCGTGATTCTAGAGGGTCTTAGCGTTTAAAAAGCCTCGACCTCCACACTTCGCGGTATATACAGTCTCATCACTGATTACCGTGGGTGATGCATTCGATATGCGGTCAGCAGTGTGCGGACCCTCCTATCCAGGGCGTCAAGTTCCGTTTGAGTCCATTTGAGTATGCCAAAAGAGTACATCAAAACTGGCACGCACATTGTTTCCGCCTGATATAAGACTATTTAATACGTTATTCAGGTGGCCAAAGAAACGCTTCCTCAGCGATTGCTTCATGTCAGTAGCGTTGATACCTAACGCTTCCGACATACCCAAATACTTGTAGGTTTCAATTGAGGAGAGGGATGAAAATGGAATCCCACGAAATCCCACGGATTCCACAATCCCCCCACGTTTTACATCGTCATGCATATAAAACGCACATTTGTCCACACCAAATTCCATCCTGATGGCGCTACTGAAAGTTTCAGTAACCTTCAGTAGCTCCATTAGTTGCAAATTGTGGGGGGCAAAGAGTTTCAAGTCATCCATGTAAAGAAGGTGAGATATAACCTGACCACCTCTCTACAATTGATAACCTAGTCCTGAATTCTCCAGCAGTGTGCTGGAGAATTCAAGGCCAGGCAGAACCAAAGTGGACTCCAGACTGTCGCCCTGAAATATACTTCGCTCGATCCTTATCAGCTCACTATTCCCTTGGATATGTCGGCATCCTGGATAGCGAAGAACCGTCCTCCATTGCCCCATACACGACATCAGGAAGGTGCGTAGAGTTGATTGAGATCTACTTTATACAATTCCAGTACCCTCATGAGCCATGTATGTGGCACCGAGTCATAGGCCTTCTTATAATTTATCCAACATGTCGAC
Organism: Xanthia togata; assembly: GCA_963853775.1. Taxonomy (NCBI): domain Eukaryota; kingdom Metazoa; phylum Arthropoda; class Insecta; order Lepidoptera; family Noctuidae; genus Xanthia; species Xanthia togata. The sequence goes on along the minus strand of OY970817.1, from coordinate 1,221,261 downwards.
AGATCCTTTCGGGAACGACGAACCTGCTGGCTAATGGCCATATCGATAAGGAGCAGCTCCTTAGTACCGCGGGACCCGCTCCTACATCAATTTTGAGAGGCAGACACGATGGAGTTGGTGTCTATATGTTCGTTAATTTTAACCCTTAAAATGGATGTAAAAACTTTATTGACCGGTCGGTAGACAAGTGATCGGTCTATTATTTTTGGGTTCCGCAGTACTACCTGATTTATGGAGCAGGTGGGTTATTCCTGTCGTCAGGAACTGGGGCAGCGACCCTGACTCTAAGGCTGACTGGTAAATTTAACGAATGGGCCACTGCTGGCATTAGAAAAAGCAGAGATATTTTATATAATTTGTATAACGAAAAATCATTGACTTCTGATGAAGCTGTCCATAATTATGTAAGAAACTATTCAAAGATATTTAAAAGAGTCTGCGCCCAAGCTAAATCAAAATTATTAAGTAACAAAATTAGTATTTCTAATAATAAAATAAAAGCTGTGTGGCAGATAATTAACAAAGAAACTGGAAACACGAAACAGCGAGAACAGAATGAAGTGTCTTTAAAAATTGATAATGAAACCATTTCAGATAAGTTAAAAGTTGCTGAGACACTAGAAAATTTCTTTACCAACATCCCAATAGAAGTTACGAAATCTCTCTCCTCATCATCTATACTAGCTGAATCTCTTCTAAAAGAAAACTTCAGTAAGGACATTCCAAGTTTTGAATTCAAGCCTATTTCTATTGTCACAATTGAAAAAGCATTCAAAAGTCTTAACATAAAAAACACTGAAGACTTATGGGGCATTTCCGTTAAGGTTCTTGGAGATATCATTGACACAATTGCCCCTGTTCTAACAGGCATATTTAATCAATGTTTAGATAGCGGTACGTTTCCTGATTTAATGAAACATAGTAAAGTAGTACCAATTTTCAAATCGGGTAGTAAGAGTGATCCCTCTAATTATAGACCTATATCTGTGTTACCAGCATTGAGTAAAATATATGAAAAAATCATGCTGAACCAGATGCTGTCACATTTTAATTCAAATGGGATTTTACATAGTCACCAGTTTGGTTTCACGAAAGGTAGGTCGACAACTGACGCTGGAGTAAAACTCATCAGTCACATTTTGGAATCCTGGGAGAATTCCCGGGATGCAATTGGCATTTTCTGTGACCTCTCAAAAGCGTTTGACTGCGTTGACCATACTACACTGATCTGTAAATTACACCACTACGGAATTCGTGGACAAGCTGCTGACCTTGTTCTTTCTTATCTATCAAACAGGCAACAAAAAGTAAACGTTAATGGGGCGACGTCCTCGGGGTCTCTAGTTAAAATGGGCGTGCCTCAAGGTTCAATTCTTGGCCCTTTTTTATTTCTAGTCTATATAAATGACCTTCCTTATATGATGGCTAACTTATCGGATATAATTCTATTTGCTGACGATACTTCTCTAATTTTTAAAATAGATAGAAAAGATACAGATGTTTTACATGTCAACGATAGTCTAGCTGTTCTTTCGAAATGGTTCGCAGCTAATAATCTTTTACTGAATGCGAACAAAACTAAATGTATTAGATTCTCATTACCAAATGTACCTCAAGTTGATCTAAATCTAAAACTTGATGGCAAACAACTAGATGCAATAACGGAAACTATATTTTTGGGAATTACTTTAGATTCAAAATTGCAATGGGGCGCCCACATTAGAACTCTTTCAGGTAGATTAAGTTCAGCTGCATATGCAGTAAGAAAAATAAGGCAGTTGACTGATATAGCCACAGCTAGGTTAGTATACTTTGCTTATTTCCACAGTATTATGTCTTATGCCATTCTGCTGTGGGGATCGGCAGCTGACGTAGATTCAATTTTCATCTTACAAAAGAGAGCAATCCGCGCTATCTATAAAATGGGTCCTCGCGAATCCCTTCGAAACAAATTCAAAGAAATAGATATACTGACTCTGCCTTCTCTTTATATCTTAGAAAGTATTTTGTATGTTCGCAAAAACTTAGGACTTTTCAAAATAAGAAGCGATTTCCATAATATAAATACACGTAGTAGACATGAAATTTTGATACCCAAATTTAGATTAACTAAAACAAGCAAGTCATTTCTTATAAACAGTATCCGCTTTTATAACAAGTTGCCTAAGTCGGTTACAGAACTTAGCGATGGGAAGTTCAAAACCCACATTAAACGCGTTCTTATCAAGAATGCATATTATAAAATTAAAGACTACGTTGAAGACAAGGAAGTTTGGCAATAATTCCTTCTGCACATGTGGCTTCCCTGGTAGCTCATTAACGACAAATTGTATAAGTCTATTAACTGCTCCCAAATTACCATGTTTATATATATATATATTTTTACATTTTTATTTTTACATTCTTCCTTGACATTTAAATCACGCTATTATTTGACATTATAATATACCTACAATTTAACTTTAAATCTTTATTAGTGGCTTTTGTGATCATGATAATTATTCAGAATTGTAATATCAATCACGTCATTTCGTTTTTAATACTTTTTTATTTTTAATAATTTATTTATTTTTATATAGATTATTTTCTATTTTGTGAATGTGAGAACGCTGTAGGCTTAGTGGATTTGCTGACCATAATTATTTTGTTAAGTACCTGGTACCTGTTGAAAGACCTACACTGTCCTCCCATACCTAATAACACTGTTGAAAATATTGTAAAAACCAATTATTTTTAAAAGAGTAACCGTGGAGTTTCTTGCCGGCTCTTCTCCATAGGAAACGACCAATTGGAACCGTGCACCTAGCTTCTGACGTTTCATAAGTGCCCATGTAGGTTTATGTGAAATAAAATATTTTGAATTTGAATTTGAACTGGAACTGGGATGCCCATCGGGCGTGCGATCTTTGGAACCATTTTATCCAAAAGTTGTGCAGCCCGTCCGGCCCTGGAGATTTCCAGTTAGGCAACTGACGGACTGCACGAGCTACATCTTGGGGGCTGATGGTAAGTGCCCCCATTACTGGTATTTGCTTGCACGCTCGCTCGATCTCCCTAGTCCAATCTCCTTTAGTGTGATTGACAGGCATCGACCAGATGCTTCGCCAGAATGAACACATGGCGTCATCATTTGGCAGGCGCGTGTCAATCACACCTTGATCCAGTCGCTCCCAAGCCTTGTAAACCCACCTTTCATCGCTCTGGAATGTTCTGAGGGTACCGCTGCACCCTCCGTCTGTACCGTCGAATACGGCTTGCCTATGCACAAATCTTCTGCTTCAGGAAGTCGTTACGCTCTGTGACGCGGGTCGAATAATCTCGAGAACTAATATCAGTCCCCGATAAAGCCCGCCTTACAAAGCGCATCACTCTAGGGCGAGTATTGCCCTCCCTGAAACAGATTAGCTTGCCGATGAGTACTCTAGCCTCACCGATACGACGCTCAATCCTGCACTGCCAAGCTGGTACAGCTGGTTTTGGTCGTGGAGCTCTGTCACTGTTCGGAAATTTAACATGAGCTACACGAGATGCCGCAACAGCTGCACAGTACAAGATCGAGTGGGTATCGGCGAGGTATTTGCTGCTGGTGGAGTGGAGCGGTACTCCTGGAAAGCATCCTCCAAAGCGCTCCTCAAACGTGCATTGCATTGGAACTCACGGATATAACCTCGCCATCATCCTCTTAACCAACGTGGTTGGGTCGCGGTGAAGCACTGGGCGAATTTTGTAGTTGCACCGTAACCAGTGGCGAATCAGGCGTAAAGCTAGAGCTACCAGGGTCCTCGTGCAATCGGAACCAACAGTGACATTTTCGCGAAACATTAATTTAAGTTCTAGTGAAGTGAATCAAGTGAAACTTCCGCGAAAGCAGGGGGTCTTGCCATCTCAGCTAAAACAACATAGTCTGTGGTGGGAAGGACCTGGTACCTTGAAAACATTCGAAGCAGAATCATTAAAACCAACCGTCTTTACAACAGACCAAGAACTTAAAACAAAATATATTCAAAGTAAAAAAACAAATGCATTGATAACTCTAAAGCATCTATCATGCATTGATAGCTCTTAAGTTTTTGTAACATTCTCGCCCGGGAGCATGTACGGCGAACCGCACATCATAACATTTTATTGCATTTAGCCAAATCATCATTTTACGCGTTTACGCCAAACGATCAAAATTATTAATTAAACAAATCAGTACGTGTTTAGATCGCCTCCTGTGCCGTCATGCGTGCTCCCTCGCTTCCTTAACAAACATAATTCTTTGTAGCATTTTAACAATACAGTTTTTAGTGAACATTCTTATCTATTATTTAACATCCCAACATCAACCTTTACATGGTCCTTCGAGCCATCGGGCGGGACTTCGCGAGTTTTTGTTAGTCCTCCGTGCGGTAGGAGTGACTAGTGTTAAATCAGACCAAAAATTTGTGAGGACACTCGGTCGGTGAACTAGCAACATTGTGGAACAGCAGTTCGCATCGAAACAACAAACATTAGCAAGACGTCAGCAACAGGACGTCGCCAGCAGCAAAGGAACAGGTTCAACAGCAGAACTGTTTCCGCCAACAGAAACATCTAACAAACAGCCGTAAGCAACGGAGAACTCAAGTAAGATCTTTCCTTTTATAACTAACACAGCATAACTTATTCTTCACTAGCAATATGGAAGGTCTTTACGACTCACAACTGGAGATTAGGGAAGCAATGAAGAAAATGAAAATTAACATTAAAAAGGATGGAACCGAAAGAAAGACTGATGACTATTTCAGACGTCGTTCGGATTTACTTGAGAGTTACTGGTCAGATTACCAGAACAATCATATGCGTATCTGTGCAAGTGGGGCCAAAGACCATCAATATTTCCTAAATTCAGAGCACGAGCAAACAAGTCAGTTATACACTAGTATCAAAGGTTAATCGCCGAACAGAGTTTAGGATTAGCAGCTAGGAGTATTCCAACACCAAACAAACGATCTCAACCTGAACGAGAAGATCGTCAACAACAACAATAAGCGGAAGGAGGTCCGAGTACCAGCCAGGTAATGTCAAGGGGTTCGACTAGCAAACTCGATGACACGGTTCGCAGACTCTCGGCAAATATCAAAGCCTTCAAGAGAGTCGTGAGCAACATTGACCTGGAAGACCTCAATGAAAAATGGGAGTTAGAAAACGCCCTAAAAACATTGCAATCAAAATGGAAACAGGTGGATGACCTGTACTGGGAAATTGACGGTGAAATGTGCGGAGCAGATGAAGAGTATGACATAGTCTACAATGACAACGAAAAAACATTCATTAATCTCAAACGGTCACTCATTAAGAAACTCTGGTCCGTGTCTCACCGAGAACATAGCACTCCACAAATGGATATTCCGGTTTTCACAGGAAAATATCACCAATGGTACTCATTTAAAGATCTATTTAATGAGGCTATACACAACAATCGATCATTATCAAGCGCACAAAAGATGCAATTTTTGAAAGGAAAGTTGCGAGGTGAAGCAGAAAAAATTATACAGCATCTCTCAATAAGCAGTGAAAACTACAACACATGCTGGGAGCTGTTAAATCACCGCTACAACAACAAAAAGCTTATTTTTAACTCTATTGTCATCACATTACTCGGTTTACCTAACATGCAACAGCAATCTTTGAGTCAAATCAAAAAATTGCATGACGTCACCCTAGAAAGCATACACGGCATCAAAAATCTAGGTGTCGATACTAACACATGGGATCCACTCCTTGTGAACTTATTGTCACAAAAATTGGATCAAGAAACATATGGGGACTACGTTGATTCCTTGAAAAAAGCACGAGAGCTGCCAGTACTACAAGAGTTTCTCGACTTCTTAGAGAGCAAGTTTACAAGTATGGAATCTTCACGTAGAAAACATGAAAGTTTTCCACAAAAGGCAAATTCAGATACAAGAACTTCCGGTGGAAAAAATCATCATGGTGTCCATAACAATGAGCATAGCAACAACAATAAATCATTTTCCAAAGCATTACACGTGTCGACTCTGTATAAGTGTCCACTATGCGGTAATCAACACGGCCTATATAAATGTAAAAACTTTCTAGAATTGAGCAATGAAAACAAGCTAAAAACAGTTTCGAAACTGAAAATATGCATTAATTGCTTATTCGATCATAATGGTCAACAATGCATTTCTACTAAACGGTGTCGCAATTGCAATGAAATGCACAATTCAATTATGCATGATGCCTGCACAAAATCTAGATCGCAATCTATGATCAGTGCGGCTGTTGCCAACTGTCAGCAAAATAACGAAAACCCAATAGTGTCTATTTCATCACATGCCATTGGGAGTTACCAGATTAATGAGGTAATGTTAGCCACCACATTAATCAAGGTTGAAGCCATTGATGGGTCTCATCAAGTCTTAAGGGCCTTGATAGATCCGGGTTCACAAGTGTCTCTTATCAAAGAGGAGGCAGTGAAAAGGTTAGGCTTACAAAAATCGCGATGCAAAGGAATCGTAATGGGCATAGGAGAACAGCATAATAAATGTGAAGGTAAACTAACTATTCACTGCTCATCAACCCATAACAACTTTTCATTTAGCACAGACGTGCTAATCATGGATAACTTATTGGGAACTTACCTATTAAAATATTTGATCAACCTAGTTGGTGTCACATAGAAAACATAAAGCTAGCAGATCCCGAGTTCAACTCAAGTAGGCCAGTAGACTTATTACTTAATGCCAACGTCCATGGCATTATCTTACTATCGGGATTAATCAGAGGAGAAAACCCTTCCCAACCGGTAATACAACAAACTCAACTGGGATGGATTATATACGGAGGTGGTGAAGAAACGACGTCATACCGTTGCAATGTCGTACTAAGCAATACTCAAGACATTCAAAGATTTTGGGAGATTGAAGATATCAATGAGGAATCGCAAGTGTCGTCAGAGGATCAAGAATGTATTGATTACTATTTGAAAACAACAAAACGACTTGCAGATGGGCGTTACGAAGTCAGACTACCTTTGAAACCTGACACCGAGGGAAATTTAGGGTCTTCAAAAGAAATGGCCATAGCTCAGTTTCAAAATCTGGAGCGGAAATTTCAAAAACAACCAAACATAGCAGAGCAATACAAATCGTTCATACGAGAATACCAAACTTTAGGTCACATGCTGCCTAGTAACAATAACAATCAAACTGTATCGTGTTACCTACCACACCACGCAGTACTACGAGCTGAGTCATCGACAACCAAACTGCGAGTCGTATTCAACGCGTCCGCCAGGACGTCTAGCGGATACAGTGTCAACGACCTAATGTTGAAGGGTCCTAAACTGCAACAGGACCTTCAAAATCTTATCATCAAATGGCGTCAATACCGGTACGCATTTACCGCCGATATCGAAAAAGTGTATAGACAAATAATGGTGAATGAAGCAGATCGTCGATATCAGCAGATAGTGTGGAGAGATTCGCCATACAAAACCATTCAAACATATCAACTAGCAACTGTAACATATGGGACAAAATCAGCACCGTTCTTAGCAATGATGACCTTGCGACAATTAGCAAAGGATGAAGAGCAGAAATATCCGGAAGCTTCCGAGGTCTTAACAGAATCATTTTACGTTGATGACTTGATCCATGGGTGTCATTCAATACAGGATGGTACACAACTTATAACAGATCTCAACAAATTACTGAAGTCAGGAGGTTTTCAATTACGAAAATGGTCAGCAAATAGTCCGGAACTCTTGGCAAACATTGATAACAATCAGAGCGATGGAGAAATTATATTTAATTTTAAAACAGAAAACACATCAAAAACATTAGGATTACGATGGAACGCTACAGATGATCAGTTTACTTTTAAACACAATTTAGCAAAAAATAGCACAACATTAACAAAGCGAATGCTTTTGGGTGAAATATCCAAGCTATTCGACCCCTTAGGGTGGATATCACCGGTGACAACAAAATTGAAAATTCTATTCCAGAAACTATGGATAAACAACCTGGACTGGGATGAAGAAGTCCCGGAAAACATTAGAAACGAATGGAATATGTTACAAATAGACATATTAAACATCAATGAATATAAAATACCTCGATGGATCGGGTATCAACCTGATGACCTCATCGAATTGCACGGCTACTGCGATGCGTCTACAAAAGCGTATGCGGCAGTCATTTATGCGCGTATCAGAAAACATAACAAATCGTCCGTAATACTAGTCGTGGCGAAATCTCGACTAGTTCCGGTTTCTAAAAGTATATCTGTACCGAAGTTGGAGTTGTCAGGAGCACATTTACTAGGAAGATTGATGAACAAAGTAGTCAGCTGTTTAGAAGACCAAAAGGTGCAGATATATGGATGGACACACTCGATGGTCGTCTTGGGCTGGTTGCAAGGCGATCCTGGACGTTGGAAACCGTTTGTAGCAAACAGAACAAGAAGTATTACTGAAGTAATAAAACCAGATTGTTGGCGACATATTAAGTCAGAAGAGAATCCAGCGGACGCAGCAAGCAGGGGGCTCTTGCCATCTCAGCTAAAACAACATAGTCTGTGGTGGGAAGGACCTGGTACCTTGAAAACATTCGAAGCAGAATCATTAAAACCAACCGTCTTTACAACAGACCAAGAACTTAAAACAAAATATATTCAAAGTAAAAAAACAAATGCATTGATAACTCAGCATCAAAATACAGATACAGAGAGCATCATTATGAAACTATTGGATAAATACAGCACTTTTACCAAAACTATCAAAGTACTTGCATGGTTATTACGCGCTACGAAAACGATGCAATTACATAAAAACGCTACGTCAATTAAACAGAGTTCATTACCATCGTATCTCACGTTACTTGAAATGCGAAACGCCAAGTTATTGATTGTTAAACATATACAAAGAACAGTATTTTTAGAAGATATAGAACACTTGAAAAAACACGGTAAATTAGGTAACACCAGTAACCTACTAAAATTAGATCCGTTTATCGACCGAGAGGGTATTCTTCGGGTAGGCGGCCGTCTTAGAAAAGCAGACATTGGGATGGAGATGAAACATCCAGCAATACTACCAACACATTGCCGCTTAACAACACTTATTATCAATCAAGCTCATCTATTAACTTACCATGGTGGGCCACGCTTAACACTAACAAATATCCGACAGAAGTACTGGATAATCGGAGGTAACAGAGCGGTCAAGAAAGAAATCAGGAACTGCGTCATTTGCAGAAAACATTCACCAAGAATGCAGTATCAATTAATGGGAGATCTACCAGAATCCCGAAGCAACCCCGCTCCCCCTTTCTATCACACTGGTGTAGATTATACTGGTTATGTCGAGGTAAAAAGCAACAAAGGACGGGGAATAAAGACAACAAAGGGCTACATAGCATTATTCGTGTGTATGGCGACCAGGGCTGTTCATCTGGAACTAGTGTCCGATTTAACTAGCTCTGCGTTTTTAGCTGCACTACATCGAATGGCGGCCAGAAGAGGGGCTCCTCGTCACATATACAGTGACACTGGAACCAACTTTGTCGGGGCGAACAGAACTCTACAAGAACAATTCCATGATCTACAAAGCATGTTCAACAACAACTTATTAGCAGAATTAATAGACTTACAAATACAATGGCATTTCAATGCGCCATCGTGGCCAAGTGCCGGTGGATTATGGGAAAGAGCCGTTAGAAGTCTAAAACATCACCTTAAAAGAGTAGTTGGTGAGCAGAAACTAACTTTTGAGGAATATACAACAATTTTAGCAAAACTAGAGTCATGTTTGAACTCTAGACCTTTGTGCGCGTTATCCGAAAACATAGATGACTTGGAAGTACTAACTCCATCTCATTTCCTAACTGGGAGACCCGGAACATCAATTATTGAAACAGAATATGATGCACGCACCATGTGGACTCTATCTGCAAAAATTGCACATGACATCTGGAAAAGGTGGAAAACAGAATATTTGACCCAACAGTCAACGCGTCTTAAATGGAGAAAAACTCAAGAAAATATCGAAATAGGACAATTAGTAACTATACCCCAACAAACAAACTAAACTTATAAAATTAAGTTTATAAGGTCTAAACTCTTATATTTGTTATAAAAGAGCATTTATTATGTCAGTGTTCCTTATAGTGGCACATTATTAGAAGATTTGACTAATATTACCTTTATTCTTATAATTTGGCTGGGTAAACGTTAATAAATTCAATTAATACGGCTACAATAAGGGTTCGAAATATGTTCTTCTTATAGAGGCTAGTTACATTGCTTCTTAGCCATATAATATTCAAAGTCATATAAAGGCTTTTAATATGGTCAATTATTCTTAGAAAAGTAATGCACAAGGTAACTATATGATGCTTTTTAACTTATAGGAGCATTTGATAAGACGTCTATCCAACAAACGAATTCTAACATTTTATATGATCTTTACAAGGATGAAAGCAATCGTATTCCCTTATACAGTAATTACAAAGATATTATTCTCTATATAGTTACATTACAATGTTTTACATAACTAGATTCGCCATTTTGAAAGTACAGCAGATTGTGTGAATTTATAACGGAGTGGAATTCACATTTCAAAAATGTATTCAAAAGACTGGAAGAAGTTTAAAAAGAGCGGTGGTTACAGAGAAAAGTTAAAAAAAAGTCTACGAAAACATGGTTGTGAGCATTACACCCACCACCTCTACTCCTATGATGCTACAAAATGACCAAGCCGATACCAACGAATCAGCTAATGGTTCCGCAGAGGATTATTTAATAGAAAATAAGAATGAAAAGGAAACCAGGGAAGAAGAATATAACTGTAGCGATTTTTAACAACGGACGAACAAATTATAGAAATAAGAGCAATACACATTAATGAAACTGAAGAAATACGACTAGAAGGATACCGCATGGATAATTTAGTTGACGCCTTTAACTACCCCTGAAAGTCTTCATTAATTTATATTTATAAATGTATATGACTTTTCATGCGCTGACATTAAATGTAAATTATTAAATGTAGAATATAATTCGGTAAAATAAAACAACTCATTTGAAAACCACATATTTTTATTAAAGTCATAATTTGTGTTTATGTTTTCACGACCTATCACAAAGTGTAAAGGTAAACTAGAAAGGCTCGGATATGTACAATTAAAGCATTCATTTCTTAAAATAAAATGTGTCCACTTCCATGGCCATCGTATATTATGTCTTCTATCTTTACTTTGTAGAAATTTGTCAACATCTGCCAATATGTATACTACCATTGCAATATCTGCGGAAAAACATATTAAATAATTATATTATTTATTGTGTACTTACAATTATAATTATATTTCAAACTTAAAATTAGTGCACAAAAGCAAGTTTATTCCTATAAAGAGATCTCTTCCAACCAACCCATCCATAGTGAAACATAAATTTTATACAAATGGGAACAAGATTAGCTAGGTACAGGATTTTGTTCGTGAGAAAGGAACCCTAATGATATGTAAAATGGCGATAGCATAAGCAAGAAATGTTGCCATTATAAAGTCTTCACTCTCATATGCTTCTTGTAGACGATGTGCGAATCGTTTTGCTCTCATAATAGCACTGGTTATAACATGACTAAATAATTAATAACGTTTAAAGCACAAAAACAGCTTAAAATCAAGGGCGGAATGATACTACAACACACAGCGTACCAGATTTTATCATGAATTTGAATTCCCATACACTTTTCACTATAAACGAGCACATACATTAGGTAAATAAACTACATAAAATAATAACTTACCGTTCACTTTTCAGTAAAATGGTTGACATTTCTCTTTATTCACCAAATTGATGCGAAATAATGTAAATCACTAAGAAAAAAACTTATTGTAGAATCATTAATAGACGTTTATAAGGGCCTACGGCTTTTTAAGAGCCTTTGATTTGCCGCAATGAGTTCAACTCCCTTATATCGGACCATAATAAAACACGAATAAGGGTGATCGCCCGTATTAACGCTTTCTATATGTTTCTTACAAGTGTATTGGCTTTTTATGAGCTTTTTTCTTGCCATTATAAGTTTAACTTCCTTGTTCCTTGTCATAATATAACACGTATACGGAAAAAAAGCGAACAATAAAGCAACTATAAGGGGGGTAGAAGGTTATTGTCTTTATAATTTGTGCCCAAATGCACCCTTATTAGCGATAATGTGGCTCCTATAAGAATATTATTTTTGGCAATATAAGCCACTACAAGAGCAATTTTTGTTTGTTGGGACAAGACGATAATCTCCCGCCAGGGAAATGGATGATGGGCAGAGTGATAGAACTCCACCCTGGACAGGACGGTCTCGTTCGAGTAGTATCTCTCAAAACAAAAAATGGTGTCATTAAACGACCCATTGTCAAACTGTCGACTCTACCGATCTCATCTAGTAAACAGGAAGAGACGAAAAACAAACAGAACATTAATAACAATGCGGTAGGAGAAGCTAAGCCCAAAATTACTAAAACAAAATCATTGTTTACATCAATGGCGATCCCTTTGATATTTTTTATGTCATTGATAACAACATCCCAAACAACTCATCAAGAAATTATCTCACCATTACCCAACAACATCTCGTTATATTTTGACTCTATCCAGAACATGCAACTTATACGAGATAAATGGACCCTCATTGTCTACTACAACATGTCTCCTTATTGGAACGGCATGACGTCAGCAACAAAGTTCCTAAACTATTTAGATAAAACATGCAACACATTAACCGAAACAAGCCGCTGCGGCATGCTACTACTCCAATTACATCACGAGTACTCAGAATTACAACACTACAACCGACTCCTATTGAATCAGCATTTTGACGCGCACGCCAGACGGCGTCGCGGCCTTATCAATGGAATAGGTAATATTGCAAACGCGCTGTTCGGAGTATTAGATGAGAACTTCGCAGAACAATATATAAAGGACATCCAACTTATAAAACAAAATGAACATCATCTCACAAACTTACTTAAAAACCAAACATCTATCGTAGAAGCTGAATACAATGTCCTAAAACGGACAGAACAACATATGCACCTGCAACATAAATCAATAAACAAACATTTAAACGAGTTAGATCGAGCAACTAACGTTATTAAAGAAAACATGGACAAGTTAAGTGACAGTCAGGATTTCACTTTGTCAGCTCTAACAGCAGTCAATTTACTTCACAATCTGAAAGCAATCCAGGACACTCTACTAGATACCATAACAGACGTATATCATGGCAAATTCAACACTCACTTATTAACCCCTGATCAATTAAGGAATGAATTACAGTTCATATCTGGTCAGCTGACCAAAGACGTGACCATACCAGTTGACAACATACAGTCAGACCTTAGATCAGTCTATAGCATGCTGAGGGTAAAAGCCAGAGTAATGTCAGACTATGTCATATTCGAAATAACATTTCCGTTGTCTAGCAGAGATAGTTATAAGATTTATAAGATCCTCTCTGTTCCTCATCAAATCGGTACTAACATGCTCAACGTACTTCCTATCACAGAGTACGTAGCAATAAACTTGAAAAAGGATGCTTATGTAACAATATCATTTACGGAACTTCTGCTATGTCAACATAACGAAAATTCATACTTGTGCACAATTGACAAACCAGTCAACTATCTTCCCATCGACGAGAAGTTCTGCAAGATTAATCACAACAGTAATCAATGCGCAGTAAGCAAATCGCCTTGCAGCGATATGTGGATTGAGCTGAACGACCCATCAAAGTATTTATATTTTTGCTGCAATACTTATCCGATCAGGATCATCTGTCAAGATCAGGTTACCTACAAGCAAATCAGTGGAGCTGGTATAATTAGTGTGGAGCCTAAGTGCATAATCAAAGGCAAAGACTTTGCTCTGTACTCTCGTTCCCATTCAGGAAACAGCATAAAAACTGGCCCTGAAATAGAAACTCCACAGATAACAGAATTCCATCACTTAGTAAACAGTTCACTATCGGACTACACGGAATCCGCAGATCCACTAAACCAAACCTTAGAAAATCTTGACAAACAGATCAAACAATTGAAAACGGCCACGGCTAACACTGCGAACGAGATCGATCGAAATCACCAAACCCTATCAACAAATGACCTTCACCTATATGTCATCTCCTACGGCTTGTTGGGCATGGCCGTTGTAGCAGCAGCGGTGTTCCTGTGGTGCAGGAGGAAGGCGTCTACCAGGGTCCTCGTGCAATCGGAACCAACAGTGACATTTTCGCGAAACATTAATTTAAGTTCTAGTGAAGTGAATCAAGTGAAACTTCCGCGAAAGCAGAGCAGAATGGCTGACCGTCAGCCCAGTGAAGTGAAAGTGATAGCTAGTAATTCTAATGTAAACACGGCATTTGACCAAGCGACATCCCCTAGACCACAAAAACGTAACTTTTACATTGGGGATGATATTGTTTAATTCTTTATTAATCTTGTTATCTTAAGTTTTTGTAACATTCTCGCCCGGGAGCATGTACGGCGAACCGCACATCATAACATTTTATTGCATTTAGCCAAATCATCATTTTACGCGTTTACGCCAAACGATCAAAATGATTAATTAAGCAAATCAGTACGTGTTTAGATCGCCTCAAGTGCCGTCACGCGTGCTCCCTCGCTTCCTTAACAAACATAATTCTTTGTAGCATTTTAACAATACAGTTTTTAGTGAACATTCTTATCTATTATTTAACATCCCAACATCAACCTTTACACTTTGTGACACCGGTTATTGTTATACCTACCGTGAAGTTTTCTTAGAAATTGTATTGTTCGAGCCGAGTCGAGTAAATGACTTTTGAATTTCGATTTTTTTGAATTTTGAGTCGCGCCGTGGCGTCGCGCTAGTCTGCACGAGGCTTAACACGGTTATTCCATGATTCAAAGCGTAGTCGATCAAGTTCGGCATCAAATGCAGCGTTTGGTGTGTATTTAAGATGAGGGTGTACTTTCGTCTAACTGCATAAATTTCCTAACGATTCTGCATGTGTTTAGGATGGCTGCTTTCTGCAGATTGATTTAGAGGGTTTCATCTAGCTCTATTAATTTCAGGCTACGGAGGAGATGGTTGGGAATAACACCTGCCGTGGAGAGAACTACAGGAACAAAATAAACTTTTTCGTGCCTCCAGATTCTTGTAACTTCTTCTTTAAGCTCAGTGTATTTGCTTATTTTTTCAGCGATTGTTTTTTGTAGGTTAGGTATGCGTTGGGGACTGCAATGTCTATAAGCTAAGTGGTTTTTCTTAATTTATCCTGTAGCGTTATGTCTGGTCTATTATAGTGGCAGGTCCTATCTGTAAGTATGGCGCGATCGTAATACAGTTTATGTGTGTCATTTTCTAGGATAGTTTGTGGTGCGTACTTATACTTGTAGTAGTTAGTGTTTTGTATAAGACTGTGTTTTAGTGCTAGTTTTTGATGGATGATGTCTGCAACCTGATTGTGCCTGTGAGTGTAGTCTGTCTGTCGAGGGTTATTCATGCTCCGGTTATGTGTTGTATGGTTTCTGATTGAATGTGGCATCTACGGCATTTATCGTTTGTGATGGTAGGGTCTTTAATTATAATTTTTCTGTAGTTATTAATGCTGTTTCAGGGAACAGGTTTCCTATTTTAAGCCAATTATTTGATGCTAATTTGTTAATGTGGGACTGCTCTAGGTCATGAGGGTGTCTACCATGAAGCAGTTTCTTTTTCCAGTTTTCAATTTTTTGGGATTGCGGGTCGGTGATGTTCACTTATGTCTTGTATATTTTCTTCATTTAAGTTAAGAGCCCGTATCAATTTCGGCGCGCTCCAAGTTTAGGTAACTATCGAAGCGCAGTGTGTCTGTGTGCGTTCGAACTATCGCTGACAAGCGTAGTGTGCGTAGTCGCACACAGCGCAGCGGGAACATATAATCTTGGTCCGTAACCGCTATTATCAGCACACCATAGATTTTATATACTAGGTTCCGTAATACTGGATGGATTTTATTGTGATTATACTTCAGGCTTCGTTCTCGATATAACATTTACAATGCAGCTTCGTCACGTAGTCGACAACCATACGCATATTTAGAGCTGAAAGCAAAAACTAAACGCACAAGTATAGCTACTACACTCTTTAAGTCATCTGTCATTCTTTACGTTTGCGCGGCAACCAATACGTTGTAATTCCCAAAGAATATTAATTATAGTGTTTAAAACTAGTTTAAAGTGTGTTTAAAGTTGGCATAAGTTATCATGCCGAAACGAAAACAAAAGGAAAAGAATATTATCTTCAAAAAATCCGAAGACTACATGAAACGACACCGGTACAACACCGATTCATCAGTTTTTCTTCACAAGATAAAACAATGTAACACGCGGGTAATGTACGAGATGCATTGACGCGAACAAATAATTCGGGGCGTTTACGAGATAAACGGACGAGTTATATCATTGTCTTAAAAGTTTTATACAGTAAAAACGTAAGTATCTTACATGGCTTATAAACGATATTTATTGTACCTCGCGGGTAATGTACGAGATGCATTGACGCGAACAAATAATTCGGGGCGTTTACGAGATAAACGCACGAGTTTTATCATTGTCTTAAAAGTTTTATACAGTAAAACGTAAGTATCTTACATGGCTTGTATACGATATTTATTGTACCTCGCGGGTAATGTACGAGATGCATTGACGCGAACAAATAATTCGGGGCGTTTACGAGATAAACGCACGAGTTTTATCATTGTCTTAAAAGTTTTATACAGTAAAACCTAAGTATCTTACATGGTTTGTATACGATATTTATTGTACCTCGCGGGTAATGTACGAGATGCATTGACGAGAACAAATAATTCGGGGCATTTACGAGATAAACGCACGAGTTTTATCATTTACCTATTTTAATAGTGTAGTCCGAGAGGCTACGCTTAGGTATGTATATTATGGTACATTGTCGGGGTCAAATCTATCTTTTTGCAGATATCTAGGTACTTGATGACTGTGTCGAACCACCAGTTTTATTTGACACAAATCCGGATAACTCTAATACAGCTATGACTGTAATTGACGCTCTACCTGAGCCTGACCGAGCACCTGTGCTAGACACTGCACCTACTAATGTTTTATCCCTGGATGTGCTGCAAGCATTATGGGATTTGATGCATTAATATGCATACAAATGAGCATTAATATGCATACAAATGAGCATTAAACAACGACTTAACCTGTATTTGAAATACAATTTTGAAGAAGGTACTCACCATTTTAGGTGTTGCATTATCTATGTTAATCAACAACAATAATAATGATAGAGATCAACCAGCTCAGTGACGCTAGAAGGATGTTAACAGAATTACACTTCACTCAATCAAAATCGTGGAAAAAACCTTATTTTCCCCATCCTGGCCAAAAATGCTTAGATATCGTCAAATAATTAGAAACAGATAATCACCTTTATTGTAATCTTACCTTCATGGTAACAGCCTATTTCAAAAGATAAAAAGTCCTACAAGCTTACCAAAGAACAGGCCAATCTATAAACAAGCCAACTACTTTTACCACAACCCGTCAGGGAAACTTAAGTGGTTCACTTGGTTACACACATACAACCAACAGAGGACAAATTTGAGGCTGGGACTCAAGAAACCACAGTTCTCATATCAAGCAAGGAAATATCAAAGAACAATACAACCAGTACCAGCCACCGCATGCTGTGACAAAGCCCAAAGCCCCACAGGACAAGACTTGTGCTCGATACTAGAGTTAGTCATGCTGGAAGATTAAATATTTTTTACCTTGTTGGCAAAGCATCTGATGATGTTTCAATATTGAAACATGTCAATGGATACTCAATACCTTTTATTGACACACCTTATAAGTCACAATCTCAACAGTCATTATAAAATGATATTATAAATGATCCTGATATGCATACCGCCATTAATAATCTGCTGGCATTAGGTGCAATTTCTCCTCTGCAGTAATAATAATGCTGTGTAATTTCTACAGGAGACTATTGATTTAAAAGAATGCTATCTAATGGTAAATAGTAATCCAGTTCACCGGAAGTATTGATGCTTTGAGCATGATAAATTATACAGATTTAATGCATCCCCATATGTCTTGTGTTCTGCACCTTATGTGTTCTCTAAGATTATGAGAACTGTGGTTAAACAATTTAAAAATCAGTACAAGACTTTGATGACCTCTTGTGCATTGATTCTGATTATAAAACATGTTTGGAAAAATGTTAATGAAACAATTGCAATTTCCAAAACTCCAGATTTGATATAAAAAAAAAAAAAAAAAAAAAAAAATGAGACCATAGGTACTCAGTTAATAGGAACATTGACTGCCACATGCCTGATACCTGGCAAGTACATATGTTTGGCTTAACACAAAACTGTTAGACCACAAAACTATTACACCATAATAATCATAAATATCATGGTTTACTTTAAAGTAAAGGCTGATAAAAAGATTATCATTCACCCAGATATTAAACTAGATGTACAGCAGTGGGCTGATAATATCAATAGTTTACACATAAAAAGTATTGCATACTCAATATATGATTCGGAAATATTTACAGGTCAAGAAGTGGGTGGGGGGCCATTTGTAATGATAATATGGTTCATGGATTCTGGAAAGAGACTAAAAAAATATATATATATAAGTACTTATCACATAAATCATCTAGAACAACTTGTCATATTTTTACCTTAAAAATGAGTGTTTTAAAAATATACAATATTCACATATATTGTTACATGTTGATAATAAGTGCCATATTAACCAAATGGGAGGTATTCAGTACCTACATTTAAATAACTTTGCCAGAAGCCTATTTAGCAATGGTGTGAAGATAAACTGTGGCTATTTGCTTCTTACATGAAGCAACTTGGCTATTTGCTTCTTAAATACAGCCAATACTGACATAAAGTAGAAAATAAATACCTCCACATTCCAGTACAATTTCTGACTCATTTAATACTTCAAGAATTAATGCAAAAACGTCAATCTTACATATCCTGAAAACCGGCCCTGATGCATCGACTGTAGTCTATGCTATTACCATGTCTTGGTCAAACTACATTTTTACTAAGCGTTTTTGTGCCCATTTTGCCTATTATTAAGACATTAACAAAAAATTAAGAATGGAAAATTGACAGGCATTATGGTTATTGCATACTAGCCGTTATAAGCCTGACAGAATCACCCTCTACATCTCCACCGGGATATTATCCGGAAGGCAGGGCTAAGACTAGCTATCTAAGTTAATTTTTTTGTAGTTAATTTAAGTTCTCTTTCAAATAATACCATGGAACAATACAATTTTACCTATAAATTATGGTGGGCCATTTGTCAAAAACAAAGTACTTACCATTTACAACATCTATAGGTACCAATCTAAATCAAAATTATATTATTTTTTTTAACCAAGCAATTCAAGATAAGGGCCTTGTATGGGGTCTTTAAATTAACTTAAGTCAGCTCTTGCTATCGCAGTAGACTCAAACATGGGGGTTATGACCGCATCAAGAGGCTACCTACTTAAAGGTTTCTATGGGGCCAAGTATGAAACTAGCTGGGACCCCAAGTTAAGTCTTAAATGTTTTAAAAATAAACTTTGACTTTTTAAAAATAATTATAAAAATACCTAACTGCACAGTAAATCATGCAGGTCTGGTCCTGGGTCCTGGTCACAGCCAACTGAACCTTTTTTATTACCTTTCTTTGAAAAGTCCGAAAGTCTAGCTAGTACATTATGTGATTACATTAACTATAGGTAGGTACTCAGGGCATTAGAAGGAAATAATACTCACTTAATACCTTCATTGTATAAGCCCCCACAAACCAGTTTCTGCCTCTACCATTCTCTCACCACCACCTCTATCATTTGGTTTCTATAATATAGGTAATATACCAACTCTCTGTTTGCATCATAGATATTAGTGTTTTTTCAGGACATAGTACTAGACATACCTCGACATCCACTACGAGTAGGTACGTCATTCGATGAGGGAGCGTCATTCGATGTAATAATGGCAAACGTCAGGCTAGACAAATAGCTCTTTCACCTTTCGGTAGACTTTAATAGAGCAATTGTCAATAATTCAAACGAATTTACTCATGCTGAGCTTAATACTGAACAAAATACTTGAGTATTATGAATGCGAATAATCATTATAACGTACCTTAAAAAGTATAAATCTAAATTAGACCAGAAGTTCAATATTAAGATGAATAATTTGATTGTTTATCTACTTATATTGGTATCTTGTTAAAAAAGTATAAAACAAAATTTGACAAGTTCAATAATAGGATGAATAATTTGATTATTTATCTATAATGGTATATTGTTTATCTATAGATATTTGATTAAAACTTGTTTATAAGTTGGATAATAAGTCCGTTATTAAGATGAATGAGACTATCTATTATTTTTTATTATGTCATTTGTATCCAAAAAACTAAAAGATTTAATATGTTATTGAAATACGATTTATTTATAATTTCATATTGGAAATCTCAATTTTCCTCATAATCTCTTAACATCTGCATTGTAAATGTTATATCGAGAACGAAGCCTGAAGTATAATAAGTGATCAAACGAACTTACCTGTTGTGAAGTTCGATCATTATTATACGAAGGGCTTCGTTCGAAGATATAAGGAACCCTCCCTACCCTACCCCAGAAAAATTGAGATTCTCTTCTTACTCTAAAATAATGACAGATGACTTAAAGAGTGTAGTAGTTATACTTGTGCGTTTAGTTTTTGCTTTCAGCTCTAAATATGCGTATGGTTGTCGACTACGTGACGAAGCTGCATTGTAAATGTTATATCTTCGAACGAAGCCCTTCGTATAATAATGATCGAACTTCACAACAGGTAAGTTCGTTTGATCACTTATAATGAGTAATGAGTAGTAATGACGTGTTATGTTTAGGTACCCTTTAAAAATATCTTTACCTAGTATGGCATTCACTATAGTAATAGCAAACTATAAAGTGTGAAACTAACTACACGTGTTTTGGTACTCCTGTATTATTTAGAGATTAGTGCCGAATTTCTTGTCACAAATGCCTCTAAACTAGACAAAAAAATCACCAAAATTTTGTTTACTCCTGTCAAACGATGATTTCCCATTCTGAAATAGACTAAAGAGTGGCACAACTTAACTATATTTTAGTTTGACAGCACTAAGATTGTACTGAGATTTTAATTTAGTGAAAATGACAACTTTGCTATTCTGAATTTGACGTTTTTCACCTAAAATTTTAATTTTCTAACTATATCTGACCATTTTTAAACGCGATCAAAAATGTTGTGGAATATTATTAGTTGTCATGAAATAAAATTCACACGAACATCTCGACTTCAGGTGCAAAAAAACAGTACTGTACTGGACTTTTTTCTTTTCTTTTGCTTAAATCTCGAAAATGTGTGTCCTATCGCAAAGATAATGAAAATTTTGACCCCCTATATAAAACCCGTATACCCCTAATACTCTACACGTAGGTAATATTTTATTTAATTTTCCATACAAAAAGTGAAAAATTCCATATAAAACACGTCGACGCTGCCCTCCTGCGCGCCTCCGGCTCTATAAAGAATCACGGGGTAGGGCAAACAAGAGGAGTCGCAATTGTTAAATTAGATTTAATTGTGTCAAAATATTTTTTTAATGTAGACTTTTTATTGCAGAATAGCTTTAAGATTCATAGCCAAAAGTAAGGAATTTTAGTGATAGTTTAGTTTGGTGTAGGTACAAGAGAATCGGCTCCATTATTTATAAAGATTATTTAGATAACGGTGCGCTTCGAGACTCCTAAGGAGGTTTCTAAAAGTTAAACACTATTTTACTAATAGTACCATACAAAACATTCACAGGTAGAATAACATTAGCAAATCACAAAGTGTCACACTATGCATAAATAAAAAAATAAATATACTCAGTCTCAAAACTGGTTAGGCGTAGTACAAAATCGCGATTTATTCGCGAGTTACGTTGGGAGTGGCGACAGTCACGGGCGACACAGGTCCGACGTCGACAAGCGCACGGGCGCGACTGATTACCTCGCGCGAGCGCATCGGTTTAAAAGGCATTAGTTTGATATTTTATTACAATTAAATAAGAAGTCAAAAATAAAATATAAAAATTGAGTTTGGTAGATTAAAACCTCATTTTTTTTTAAATATTTAACACTTATTGTTATTTTCAATAAATTCTTACCCGTAGCGTAGACGACGATTTTACACATGATTTTATTGCGTTTTTTCTGCGTGGTTCACATTTTTTTTAAAGTACCTATGCATTAAACTTTAAAAAAATAAATCTGCTACCAAATTCTGATTTAAATTTGCTACCAAATAGCTATAAAAGCAATTGAAAAACCTGGTGTTTCGTGTTTACGTAAAAACGTGTGTTAGATTTTTATTTTTCGTAATTTATATTGAGTAGTTATCAAAATGTTAATTCGTAGACTACCTAGTTAAATACTTGATAAATTTAAAGGCTATTGAGAAATTTGCGCTGAAAAATCTAGAATTTTCTGTTTTTAGACCGCGAAACTGATACGGGCTCTTAAGCGGGGTGTAATTCAAATCATTGAAATCAATGGCTTTGTGTATGTTACTAGAGCGAGATTTTGTGCAAAAAAATGTTTTAAGACTAGCGATTTGTTTCTGCCAAAGGTGATTTATGTCGATTAGGCCTCTCCCTCCATTTTGTCTTTTGATGTTGAGTCGTTCGATCGCAGATTTAGGGTGTAGGTTGTTGTGTTTTGTAAGTGTTGTGAGTGTGATTCTTTCTAACTGTTCGATGTCATTTTTTGACCATTTTATTACTCCGAATGAGTTCGTCAATATTGGTATGGCAAAGGTATTCAAAGCTTTTATAAGATGCTTTCCAGATAGCTGTGTTTTGCAAATTGCGTTAATTCTTCTACTATATTCTGTATTATTTATTATTGTGATATTATTATTTATTATATTCGGACAAAATGTTGTCGTCATTTCTATAAGAGTTTTCATTTCTTTTTCGGTTTTAGTATATAATTTAGTGTCATCCATAACATGAGATGCGACATAATTGTTTCACCAGTATTGTTTTTAAAATTATATATCCAGCCCGACACCGATTAAGTGAGACAAGGGGTTCAGAGCGAGACAGAACCAAAGAGGGCTCAAGGAATCCCCCTGGAAGATTCCCTTTCTAATATGTATCTGCCGAGCTATAAGAGTGCTCAGACGATTATTTAACTAAAGTGTGGTTTTCCAACGTGTCGACAACTATGCGAAAAAACTCAATAATTTTGGGATTTATTTTATATATTTCTAGAATTTGTATTAGCCAAGAATGCAATCGAAAGCTTTTTGGTAATCTATATAAGTACAGTGTAGGTTTCTATTTTGTTGGTGGCATGTCTAGGGATAGTAGTCTTTTCTACCAACAACACTAAATTGTAGTTGAGAAATGAGCTGAAAGTCAGTACGTATAGCGTAACCCTTTTTTTTCTTTTTTTGGGTGGGAAATCATCAAATAACTTCTCCCGCTCTAGGCGGAGCAGGAGGGCGTGTCAGACTCTTACCGACTTAAACCCAACCGTGTTCCTTCAGTTGCCTGTGCAATGCCAGGAGTACTGTGTTAGTGTCGTTCTAAATTTGTCATGTTTTTCTTGTATATACATATCTGTTATCGGGTTCTGATTCATGGCAAGCTGTCTCAATATCATTTTCTAATTTTAGGGTTATAGATTCGATTTGTGTATTTATGTGTGATTGATTGTATTTGAGATTCAAAATTAGGTTGTAATTGAGACAGCGATTGTGGTTGATCCTGTAGACTATTTTGTTTGTGTTAGTATGATAGTGTTAGTGTCTGCATAGTTTTCTGTTTTTTATCATAATTGTGTGTGTAATTCTTCTTTTAACTGATCTAATTTGACTTGCGACAAGAGTTTATTCCTAATTATAATTCGTCGTTAGTCTAAAATCCGTTGTTCTGAAGCAGAAATCTCAGGATATTGTCGTGAAAAACATTCATGCAGCTGTTGTCTGTAGGTGATCATGTCGGTCTCTAATTTAGTGATGTATAGATAAGTTCGCATGATGAATAGGTTAACTTCTTTGCTCCATCTTATGCGAACTCTTGCTTTCCCAGTCTTAGTGGACGCGGGTAAGAAGGTAGATACCTCCCGCGCAACATTCAAGGCTGGAGTGGGTGTAACTGTACTAGAACTTGTTATGGGAGGTGACGGTGGTATGGGGTAAGATGATATTGATGGTGATGATGTTTTTGAAGGTGCGTACGATACTGTACTTGGACTATAAGACTCTACGGGGTCTGTCCTGTTTGTCAGTCTATCACCATCGTCAATGGCTTCGGCTGTAGTATCTTTGTCGGTGGGAGCCCGCCTGTCAACTCCTAACCGCTGACGGTTCACATGCTGAGATACCCAGCGTCAGCTCCAGGTGCGCCCCGGCGATCGCCCCCGGGCAGCGGTCCTATACGTTTTTTTTTTTGAACGAGTCTCCATTTTGTAATGGGTTTCCAGAGCTACGTTTGCCACGCCAGTAATTTCACACTCGTGTGTCCACCCCCCACGTGATTAGATGGTCAATCAGGACGTGTGGTTGTTTAGGGGTCTCGGACATTTGGAAGGCGTACGAGGGTCCGAAGCCAACTCGCAGAGGCCCGTTAGAAGTGCTTATGAAACGACGCACCAACCTACGATTATCCCTGTACGCACTATGCTAGTGCACCCAAGGACAACCCCCCGTTGGTGCAGGACTATTGCAAGATATGGAAACAAAGATATTGGATGCTGCCTGACCAATATCTTATATAAAATACACAGGTAAAATGGCAAGGGGTGACTTGCACTGCACACTTAATAATGGGCCCCCGAAAACAGTCGCTAGCACAAAGTGTCGTAGCGACAAGGGGGCAACATGTTTTGAGGTGCTTATAAGGAGTTGAGCGGTATTCCACGGCTATCAGGCCAATCCCGGAAGTACGGTCAAGATCCCTACCAGCATCCTACTGGAATACTTCTTTCCTCCGAGCACATTTGCTCTTGCGAATCTCCACTCAAGCCGGCCAATAAAGGCAAGAAAGAGGTGGGAGCTCTAATCCTTGTCAGTGTTCACTCAAGCCGGCCAATAAAGGCAAGCCAGATGTGAGGAATAAGACTTCTCCCGGGAGTCCCAACAGCTCGCCACATGCTGCCCTGCGGGTTTCAAAAAAACTCTACGGGCACAGACCTGGAGTTCGGAGCGCGCAAGCCCCACCACGACGTCAACGTAGATACGGCGGTGGCGTTATTATTATTATTATAGGTAGGTAGAGTAGGCAGGTAGAGAAGGTAGGTAGGGTAGGTAGGTGCGCCGTAGATAAGTACTTAGTGCTACTCGTGCGAAGCCGTGGCGGACAGCTAGTACATAATAACAATAACTTACTGTATTGTATGATGTCCGACGACGATGACAACGACGACGGGCAGCGTTCTGCAACAAACAAGACAAGTTGTAGCCTACATTAGACATAGTAAATTAATACAGACGACACAGTCAAATAACCATCTTACCAGCGAATCGGGACAGGCCCGATGTCGATGCTGTGGCTTCGACTGGTGCAGGAGGCGATCCAGCAGAGCTATGGTCTGTAGCAAACAAGACAAGATGTAACCTACATTAAACATAAAACACAACATAAAGACGACACAGTCATATAACCATCTTACCAGCAGAAAGGGATCCGGGCGGATCCGCCATTATGCATGGTTGACGACCTGGAGACGCCTTTCTGTTAAATAAAAAAAACATTAATCAATACACACGAGAGTGCAAATACAATGTAAACTGTATATAGCGACACTTAAGGCAACGTTATAAGGAGTTAGTAGTTAAATCGAGTGGGTGTTAAATGGAATTGGTCGCTTTGGTCGCTTTTAACGTGCACGATTTACTACATTGTTCTCACATGTATAATTTCAACATGAATGATGTAACCAATGTTTTGTAACAATATTCTAATTTAAAAGAGTGTCCATGGAGTTTCTTGCCCGTTCTTCTCCAAAGGAACCTACTACGCTTTGGAATGGGCAACTAGCTTCATCTTTCTGACTGACCGACCCCTTGACAATTCAAAAGTACCTGTAATTGGTTTATTTGGAATAAATGATTTGAGTTTGAGTTTGAATTTCACTTTAATTCATAAACTTGGTAAACGAACACATAGACTCGACTCGGCTTGTTTGGACTTCAGAATATAGTAGGGTGAAATAAAATAAAGTAAATGACGGTGATTAGAAGAAAGAAAACAGAAAAAAAAACTTAATTACTTTAATTGTCGTTTACGCGTTGGCACGTCTGGCAGGAGCATCTGTTCGAGAGATTCCTCCCGCTTCCGAGCGACAAGCTCCCGCCGCGCAGCGCGGCCATGCTTCTTGCCTTTCCCCTCATTCTTCCAGAACGTCTCTGCCAAAATCAGCGTTTTTTTTTAAACATACTGGAATAATATACCTCGTTATTATTCATTATGACAAAAAAGACACGTACGCCTGCACAAGCCCACGCCCTCGTCCAGCCTGCTCTCCGCGTTCTCTTGAGTTGATCTAATATAAATTGTAACAAAAAAATATTAACTTTTACCACAAGTTCTTAACCAATCTCAAGTACAAATTTACTTGGGATTGGTTTATCATTTCATAAATACGAGCATTTTAATACTCAATTATATTGCTTCCACATGTGAACTTAGGTGGTAGGTTTTACAAAAATATGATAATTGTGGACCATGTCGGGCTAGTGTACTTGTTGAGTGCATTTTTAACTTAGAGCCTGGTAAATTTAACCTATTTTTATGGATGGAGCGATGAGCAGAAAAGTACTGGTTTTGGTGTTCCCCAGGGAAGTATTCTGGGCCCTACGCTATACCTGATTTATATTAATGACTTGTGTAATCTGAATATTAAAGAAGGCAAAATAATATCCTATGCCGACGACACGGCGTTATTATTTACCGCTAAAACCAGTAGCGAACTGTTCGAAATTACTCAACTATAGTTTTCTCCAGATAAGAAAAAAATAAAAGCCGTTAACACCCGTCTACCAATGTATTCCAATATTTCAAAACGGACACGGCGGACAGAGACAGCAGAGCATCCATCATTTCCATCATTTCGACATAGACCCTGAAGGTAACATGCAATGCTACAAACAGATCATGGTACTCTATGGAAAAGGCAGTATCTCTGCTCATCTTACCCTAGTTATAAGGTCACGGCGGACAGGTAATGCGCCCCTGACTCGCTCTGACGTCACACTCAGCGCCGAGTATGAGGGCATAACCCAAAAAATCTAATTTTTTGGTAAGAACTTTAAAATTCGGTTATTTTAATTAATTGTATACTTCTATGAATATAAGTTAAAGCTAAATAAATAAATCCAATTATGGCATGTTCTTTTATTGAAATATAAGTTGAAAACATACGTAATCTCGAAAAAGAAAAATACACCTCGACAATTATTTTTGAAATGCATAAACAATAGCAATACATATTTCATTGTTTAAATATGTATTTTTGAAAGTAAAAAAAAAAACAAAATTATTCTTTAATTTACGTATTTCTTACTTATTCCGTTGGGATAAGTGTTTGGTATTATGAAACTCGACCGACACAGTAATAGCGACAGTTTTGAATGACGAGCGATATCTAATGAAGTTTTGTGGACTTTTTGGTACAAGTCGGATCAGTGACTTTTATTTTTCTCATCTGGCGAAAAGTATAGGTTTTAATACTGTGACTAATTGGCTACAAAGCAACTTACTAACATTAAATGCTGACAAGACAAAATACATTCACTTCTACATGCGCAAGCCTCAACTTTACATTACTAACCCTCATCTACAGGGTGTTTGGCAGAACGTTGAACATACGAAAATGGTGGATAGATTGGGTCATCTGCTACTTACTCAGCCCTAATTTAATTGGCCCTGGACCCCAGGATATTAAAAAAAATTTTTTTTTGCTTTCTTCTAGTTTCACCACTTTCTTAACTTTAGAGTGTATTTTTTATCACAAATGGATAAAACAGGCATTTTTTTTTATCGTTAATGTTGGTAGATTCTTATAAAACTATTGCTTTATTCAGATGTTAGCTAGAAAAAAAGTTATAAGTCCTCAAACTTACAGAAATATGTAAAAAAATACTTGAAACTAAATTTGAACTTGCATTTAAAAAAAAAAAAATGGGTTGAGTAAGTAGCAGATGACCCCACCTATCCACCATTTTCGTATGTTCAACGTTCTGCCAAACACCCTGTATATGCCCATCAATGTGGAAATCGTTCAGTCATGTGTAATTGCCCTTTTATCCTCAAAACGAGCAGCATAAAATACCTCGGGGTAATAATGGATGACACACTGTCTTTCAGAAAACATATTGAAAGTAGTTAAAAGAGTGCGCAAATAAATATATGTTTTTAAAAATTGCGAACATTTGCAGATTCAAAATTAATCACACAAGTTTATTTGGCCCTATGTCAATCTATAATTCAATACTGCATCACTTCATGGGGTGGCGCACCAAAAACCAATCTACTGCCTCTAGAAAGAGCTCAGAGATCAATTTTAAAGGTAGCAAACTTAATTCCATCCCTTTTTCTTTCCCACAGATCTGCTATATAAATCCTGCAACGTGCTGACTGCTCGCCAACTTTTCATTATGCACTTAGTATTAAAACAGCACACCACCATGCTTACCTACACCGCTGACAATACTAACAAGAGATGGAATGATATAGTATGCACATCAAATGCAACCTCAAAACATGTCTTTGTAGAAAGATTTTTTACATTCTTAGGCCCATTTCTGTACAATAGATTAAATAGAAAACTTAGTAGGTATTTATAAATTAAATTACTTTAGCTGTAAAAAAATTATACTTGAATATTTACTAACCATAGATTATGCACAGACAGAAGATCTACTTGTTGTCTGCAAATAGAATCGCTAACATGCCATTTTACTTTGATTGACCTAATTTTATTATAGTTTATATACTTTAAACTCCTTGTTAATTTATTACATAAAGTATTTATGCACTTCCTAGCCTGAAGCACAGGTTCAACCTAGTTCAGGCAATTAAGCAAATGTGCTTTATTTTAGTTATTAAGTTACTTATTGTAAATGTGCCCCTTTTTATAAATAAACGATTTATTATTATTATTATATAATGCATTCCACAGTGTGCGTTACTCCAGCGGAATGTTGTCGCTTTTCAGGTTTTCGGCTCGACAAATAATTAGTACCCCATCTCGTGCAAATGTGCCCGAAATTTAGAATTTGTGCGTCCAGCCGATCCAAAGATATTCACGAAAAACAGATTCCGCTGGAGTAACGTTACCCCAGCGGCATGTTTTTTATCCGGTGGTCGTAGCTGAGTACAAACTAGCTACTTAGATAGATCATATTTGTGCCTAATTGTGCCCAAAAAATAAAATTTGTGCGTCTTGAGGTTTCACAGTTATTCAAGATGCCGCTGGGGTAACGTTTAGCAAATTGCTGTACCTACCTCTCAAACGGCATGACATACAACTACGGTTTTTTTTTACTACGGTGGGTCTTAATTTGTGCGTATGCTGTGCAATTTTATTTTTTCTTTATGAAACGTCAGAAGCTAGGTGCACGGTTCCAATTGGTCGTTTCCTATGGAGAAGAGCCGGCAAGAAACTCCACGGTTACTCTTTTAAAAATAATTGGTTTTTACAATATTTTCAAATAACAGTGTTATTAGGTATGGGAGGACAGTGTAGGTCTTTCAACAAGTACCAGGTACTTAACAAAATAATTATGGTCAGCAAATATACAGTCCACTGACCCTACAGCGTTCTCACATTCACAAAATAGAAAATAATCTATAAAGATGAATAAATTATTAAAAATAAAAACGTATTATAAACGAAATGACGTGATTGCTATTACAGCTGTGACAATTCTGAATAATTATCATGTTCGCAAAAGCCACTAATAAAGATTTGAAGTTAAATTGTAGGTATATAATGTCAAATAATAGCGTGATTATGTCAAGGAAGAATGTAAAAATAAAAATGTAAAAATATATATACAGAGTTGATATGACAGAGGGGCATTAAATTACACTACGTATACTATACGTGTTTAGTATTAATTCGATACGGTATAAAAATAAAAAGCATCAAAAATGAGTTTTTTTTTTTTCAAACAAACTAAATAGCTTACAAATCAGAGTTGCAGTGATAGCCTAGTGGTGTGACCGTCGGATTGCCAAGTCACAGGTCTCGAGTTCGAACCCAAGGCACGCACCTCTGACTTTTCGGATTCATGTGCGTATTGTATAATTATCACTAGCTTGAAAAACGGTGAAGGAAAACATCGTGAGGAAACCGGCATGCCTGAGAGATATTTCTCGACGGCATGTGAAGCCAAGTCAGAGGCCCATGGGTGGCTTTAAAACTCTGACACCAGGTTAGTCACTAACCACACAAAAAGAAGAAGAAGAAGAAGAGTAAAACGCAACCACCCTGTGTAAATAAATTTAACTGACCTTAGATACCTAGGTAACAAAGCGGCAACGTCGCGCGCGCGCCGGACCGCGGCGTGTGTTATCACGTGTCAAGGCGCGCGGCCGGGGCGGTGGCGCGAGCGGCGGCTTAGGCCTCCGCTCGGCTTTTATGATAGGTACGGTTTTGAAGTAAGTACGCACACAAGAACAATCACAACAAAAACTCCATTCACATGAATGCACAAATTATACCGAATTATAATTAAATCATTGTTCGTTGCTAAGCAATTTAATTTGTGAAATGCTAAAATAATCCTATTTTTTAGTTCAACAATTGTATTTTAATTACACACACACAACCAAAGTTTAATTACGTGTCCTATCACAATAAAAAAACAGTCAATCACAAAAAAACACTAACACTAAATAATAATAATCCGATGTTACGTGTGTCCTGTCACAATATAAAAATAAATATTGTCTTAAACTTATTTAGTGTCCTATCACAATAAATTGTCTGCGCGCGTAAGCGGCGCAAGAGCTTCCGTGTTACGTAACTTACGTTAGCTAGCTAGGACAGCGTCGGCGCACTGACTGAGGCCCCACTGCCCCCACTTACTTACCGATCGCGCAAGGATCTAGGATGCAATAACAACAGACTGACCTATTTCTATTTCTTTTACGCGCGGGATGTTTTGCTATGATTCTCTCTCTCTTGTTTGCTTTGCCATTTTTTTTGCGAAAAATATTTGGTTGTACTTGTGACTTGCTTCAGAGCGGCAACAACGCATCATAGGCTTAACTCAGATTTATCGTTTTAAGGTGGATGACCTATGCGTATAGACATAATCAGCTGTTAGGAAAGATACATCGTGTTCAAACGGGGAAAAAACTTAAAAAATCATTTGCGACTAAACTACTGCTCCTATTTAATTGATTTTTGGTACAGAGCTTGAAAATGGTACCTAGTATAGGCAGTTTAAAGAAAAGCCCCTCTGTCGTATCAACGTTGTATATATTTTTTACATTTTTATTTTTACAAGGAAAGCCCCTCTGTCGTATCAACTTTGTATATATACAAAGTTGATACGACAGAGGGGCTTTCCTTTTAAGATCTGTACCAAAAATCAATTAAATGGGAGCAGTAGTTTAGTCGCAAATTATTTTTTAAGTTTTTGCCCCGTTTGAACACGATGTATCTTTCCTAACAGCTGATTGTGTCTACACGCATAGGTCTTGCACCTTAAAACGATAAATCTGAGTATAACTTACGATGCGTTGTTGCCGCTCTGACGTAAGTCACAAGTACAACCAAATTTTTTTCGATAAAAAGATGGCAAAGCAACAAGGAAGCAATAAATACACACACTTGCACTTTAATTACGAGAGTGACAATCATAGCAAAACATTCCGCGAGTAAAAGAAATAGAAATAGGTCAGTGTGTTGTTATTGCATCCTAGATCCTTGCGATCGGTAAGTGGGGGCAGTGGGGCCTCCCTCAGTGCGCCGACGCTATCCTTTCGGAACGTATGTTACGTAACACGCAAGCTCCTGCCCCGTTTTTATTTTTCCGAACTCGCGCGCAGACAATTGTGATTTTGTTATATTATTGTGATAGGACACTAAATAAGTTTATATTGTGACAGGACGCGTAACTTCGGATTATTATTATTTAGCGTTAGTGTTTTTTTAGTGACAGGACACGTAATTAAACTTTGGTTGTGTGTGAGTGTAATTAAAATACAATTGTTGAACTAAAAAATAGTATTATTTTTACATTTCACAAATTAAAGTGCTTAGCCACGAACAGTGATTTAATTAGAAAAATTAATAACTATTTCTCCGTCGGTATAATTTGTGCATTTGTGGTTTTTGTAGTGATTGTTGTTGTGTGCGGACTTACTTCTAAACCGTACCTATCATAAAAGCCGAGCGGAGGCCTAAGCCGCCGCTCGCGCCACCGCCCCGGCCGCCCGCCTTGACACGAGTTAACACACGCCGCGCGCCGGCACGCGCGCGACGTTGCCGCTTTGTTACCTAGGTATCTAAGGTCAGTTAAATTTATTTACACAGGGTGGTTGCATTTTACTCTGATTTGTAAGCTATTTAGTTTGTTTGAAAAACACAAAATCTCATTTTTTATGCTTTTTTTAGGGTTCCGTAGTCAACTAGGAACCCTTATAGTTTCGCCATGTCTGTCTGTCTGTCCGTCCGTCCATCCGTCCGTCCGTCCTCGCTTAATCTCTGTGACCTTTGCATTTGGTACCAATATGTATATCAATAACGCCGACAAAGTGGTAAAATAAAAATTGGAAAAAAATGTTTTATTAGGGTAGCCCCCCCCTATATGTAAAGTGGGAAGAGATTTTTTTTTAAATTTCAACCATAACGTGTGATATATTGTTGGAAAGGTATTTAAAAATGAATAGGGGTTTACTCAAATATTTTTTTTATAATGTCAATCATTTCGGAAATAATCGCTCCAAAAGTAAAAAACAACCCTCTAACTTTTGAACCATAAGTTTAGAAAATATGAAAAAAAACTGAAAAGTAGAACTTTATAAGGACTTTCTAGGAAAATCATTTTGAACTTGATGGAAACAACAGATTTTGTACAAAAATGACAAAAAGTTGTACAAAATAATTTCTGGACTAAGTTTGTAGTATAATCATAGATATCCAGAGATATGCCTTCATTGCGGAATAGTAAGGAATCCTAGTGCGACCGCTTATCTCCCACCAAAATAATTACAACATTAACAAATAGTGTACTTACGACACACACTTAAAATTTGAACACGCACACTAAGAAGAAAGCAGCTCACTAAATCAATTTCTAATAGCACACATACATAGAATGGGCGGGGCTTTCACTTGTAAACACTTGCTATTTGCGAACATTCAATGCACACGCATGCAATTAGGGAGTCGAAAGCGATGGTCGATAATTTTTATCGATATTTATTTTAGCACATTCTTGTATTATTATAACTTCGTTTAATTTTCTTTATATAATTTATTTTGTTTTTATATACCTATCCGAAAATATGGGTTATTTTTACTAAAATAAAATGAGTTTTTTTTAAATATTGTATTACCAGGTAACCCTCTCTGTTAAATATTATGCTATGCACGAGTGACAATGTCGAAATGACAATGTCTTTATTTGCTTCAAACAAAATTAAATTAATAACAAATTTAACTCTTAAACTATACATGTAAATACTAGAATATCCATTGAGTTCTGTAAAAAAAGATTCGACTGCAATAATACGCATGTCGATAAAATCAGCCGCACGCACTCGATTGCACCTCTCTAAATCCAAAACGTTCATTCCGTTCGGAAAGATTCGGGCTAGTTCGTATCGCTCCGGACGCAAGTTAGTAAATGATTTAAAATATAAAACAGTGACTTAAATGTTTATTTACCGGTGGTAGGACACGCCATTTGTCTTCAGGTTGATGGTACTAGACCTATTTTTACAAATTATTACTGCACAGCTCGGCATTTTGGTTTTTTACGCATCAATAGTACACTGTACGCAGTTGCAAAGCGACTGAATGAAGCGTACAGCCGCCGCGCCGTTCGAACATAAGCCCAATTTAGCAATGTCGAGGCGCCACGTGCCACGCCTCCAAGGCATATCCCTCGATATCCGTGAGTATAATCGTATATGCAAGCAGGAACACTTATTGTGACGTACGGGAAACTACGGAACCCTACACTGAGCGTGGCCCGACACGCTCTAGGCCGGTTTTTTAAATACCGTATGGAATTAATACTAAACACGTATAGTATACGTAGTGTAATTTAATGCCCCTCTGTCATATCAACTCTGTATTTAAACATGGTAATTTAGGAGCAGTTAATAGATTCTTACACAATTTGCCGTTAATGAGCTACCAGGGAAACCACATGTGCAGAAGCAATTATTGCCAAACTTCCTTGTCTTCAACGTAGTCTTTAATTTTATAATATGCATTCTTGATAAGAACGCGTTTAATGTGGGTTTTGAACTTCCCATCGCTAAGTTCTGTAACCGACTTAGGCAACTTGTTATAAAAGCGGATACTGTTTATAAGAAATGACTTGCTTGTTTTAGTTCACTAATCTTAATTAAAAGTTGTATTAAATCAAAAACCCGTAATGACATAGTTGAACTATCGGTTGAACATAGCATTGAACTGTCTTGTGTTGAGCTAGATAAGCATGTCATAGTGTGCGTTTACAGACCCCCTAATTATCAAAACTACTTTATATTTGAGTCAGTAATGGAAGATGTTTTGGCAAAACTTGCAACTGGTAATAAATCAGTAATTATCTGTGGTGACTTTAACATTAATATTTTAGAAAATAATTCAAATACCACTAGATTTCTAAAGTTCAAATCATTCAATTTGTCAAATGTGTTTGTAGAACCAACCCGAATAACTACGACTATTGCTACATGTATTGATAATGTGTTTTGTTGCTGCGAATATTTAGATAAAGCTATAGTTAATTATCTACCTTCTGATCATAGTGGTCAAACCATAACTTTTGAGTCCAACATTCCAATGCAAAAAGTGCAGATACAATACAGACCAATAACATCTGTTAAATTAAATAAGTTTAATAGCACTTTAGTTTGTAAGTTAAGTAATCAGGACCTTACAATGAACAATGTTAATATTTTGTATAAAGAATTCTTTTCGGTAGTCCAAACCGAGTTCGATAATTCTTTTAAGAAGAACACTAAGATTATCAGCCCTAAGTTTTTATTTAGTGACTGGGCAACTAAAGGACTCAGGAAAAGTAGGGATAGACTTTTCGAGCTGTATGGCCTTAAGCCTTATAATAACACGGAAACTTTTAATAGATATGTTGCTACTTACTCTAGAACTTTTAAGAACACTTGTAAGGCAGCTAAAGCCTTATACATTAGCAACAAGGTTAAATCAGCAGACAAGAAAATACAGACGGTTTGGAAAATTATCAATAATGAAACGAACAGGAACAAAAAGCATAATTCGGAGTACATCCTGACGACGTCATGTGGAGGTCTCATTTGCGATGACAAAGAAGTTGCTCTAGAATTTGTAAGTTTCTTTACCAGTATACCACTTAAAACTACTGAAACCTTAAATTCCTCGCCCTCGCTCTCTTTTGATTTATTATGGGCAAACGTTTCAACATGCCCGATTGAATTTAACTTTAAGCATATTAACCCCATAACAGTAATAAAAGCTTTTAAACAAATCAAGATCAAATTGACTGAAGATTTTTGGGGAATGTCCATTAAAATCTGTACCTCCATAATTGAGACCATAGCGCCTTACCTAGCCCTAATATTTAATTTGTGTGGGGATCAAGGAGTCTTCCCGGATTTAATGAAATACAGCAAGGTAATACCACTTTTCAAATCCGGGGACAGTAAAGACACCAATAATTATAGACCCGTATCCATGTTGCCGGTTTTTAGATAAATGCTCAATCATTTTAACAAAAATGAAATCCTCCACGATCAACAGTATGGTTTCACCAGAGGACGTTGTACCACTGACGCTGGTGTTACCTTATTAAGACACATTTTTAACACGTGGGAAGAGGCCCAAGACGCAATAGGAATTTTTTGTGACCTCTCTAAGGAATTTGATTGCGTCGATCACGAAACCTTACTTTTGAAACTTGAGCATTACGGACTTGGAAAACTTGCACTCAATTTAGTAAAATCTTATTTAAATGATAGACTACAGCAAGTTCAAATAAACGGTATCAATTCACTAGGTTTAAAAGTAAAAATGGGTGTGCCACAAGGCTCGATATTGGGTCCATTCCTCTTTTTAGTGTATATTAATGATCTACTCCATTTATTTAAAAAAATCAACCACAAATGGTGTTATTTGCTGACGATACTTCCTTAATTTTTAAGGTAGATAGACGTGCTACAAATTTTGACGACGTAAATAACGCCCTACTGCAGGTCCAAAATTGGTTCACTGCTAATAATTTAGTATTAAATGGAAAAAAAACCAAGTGCATAAAATTTTCTTTACCCAATGTCAAAAGTAGTAATTGTGAGATAGTGGTGCCGATTCTCTTGTACACCGGACTAAACTAACTAAACTATCACTAAAATTCCTTACTTTTGGCTATGAGAATCTTAACGCTATTCTGTAGTAAAGTCTCTAAATTTAAAAATTATTTTGACACAACTAAATCGAATTTGACAATTGCGACTCCACGTGGTACATACTTGTTTGCCCTACCCCGTGAATTTTTTTAGAGCCGGAGGCGCGCAGTGGGGTCATCCTCGACGTGTTTTATATGGACTTTTTCACTTTTTGTATGGAAAAAAAATGTATTACCAACGTGTTGAGGATTAGGGGTATAAGGGTTTCATAAAGGGGGTCGAAATTTTCATTATTTTTGCGATAGGACACACCATTTTCAAGATATAAGCAAAAGAAAAGAAAAAAATCCAGTACAGTACTGTTTTTGCACCCGAAGTCGAGATGTTCGTGTGAATTTTAGTTCATGACAACTAATAATATTCCACACCATTTTCAGTGGCAATTAAAAATGGTCAGAACTAGTTAGAAAATTAAAATTTTAGGTGAAAAACGTCAAATTCAGAATAGCAAAATTGTCATTATCACTAAATTAAAATCTCAGTACAATCTTAGTGCTGTCAAACTAAAATATAGTTAAGTTGTGCCACTTTAGTCTATTTCAGAATGGGAAATCATCGTTTGACAGGAGTAAACTACATTTTGGTGATTTTTAGTCTAGTTTAGACGCCTTTGTGACAAGAGAATCGGCACCAGTATTGAATCAAGAGAAACTAGAATTTGTCGATAAAACTGTTTTCCAGGGTTCACGGTCGACTCAAGGCTACAATGGGGTCCTCATTTAACATCTCTTGCAGGACGGCTAAGTTCAGCAGCATATGCTGTCAGAAAAATCCGTCAATTTACTGATGTAGATACCGCGAGGCTAGTCTATTTCAGTTATTTTCATAGTATCATGTCTTACGGTATTTTACTTTGGGGACGGGCTCCAGACATCGAGTCTATTTTTATTCTGCAGAAAAGAGCGATCAGAGCCATTTATTATCTCCGCAGGCGCGACTCTCTTAGGGAACTGTTTAAGGATATTAACATCATGACGGTACCTTGTCAATATATCTATGAAAACATCATGTACGTAAGAAAAAATTTACATCTTTTTAGTAAAAGAGGTGATAGACATAATTATAGTACAAGAAATAGGGACCTATTAGTACAACCAGGTTTCAGACTGGCTAAGGTAGACTCATCTTTCATAGGGTACTGTTTAAAATGTTACAATCAAATTCCTCCCCACATACTTCAACTTAATGAGACGAAATTCAAATCTTGTATAAAACGCACACTATGTAGGCAGGCATATTATAAGTTGGGGGATTACATTACTGATAAAAATGCTTGGCTCATTGCTGGTCCTGTAACAACTAATTGACATACACACTAATTAACATTTTGAAAATACTGATGGAGCTGCTGAAGATTGTAAGACCATTTATACTCAATTTCCTTTGTATTATATAATTGCATAGCACAGGTGTGAGTACTATGTACTAAAGAGCTACCATTTACCGGGTAATATGTAGTATTTCATTGACTTGAATGTGCCCTGGCGGCTGTGAGTATGTCATGCTCACTCAAATGTCTCGCTGATGGTGGCGCGTGTGTTGGATCATTTAGCTCCCTTCAAAATGGTTGAGCTGAATGGTGCTGATCCATGCGTCATGTTCGTGAACGGGCGCCGTCAGTTGGGACTGGTCATCTCTTAGCTGCCATGGCTTATTTTAATTTATATTAAGTTTTTGAATGATTCTTTTTTTTTCTTCTTTTTATTTCGGACGCTTTTACGAACGTGCACGTCTTATTACATTGTTCACATGTATGCATAATTTCAAAATGAATGATGTAACCAATATTTTGTAACAATTTTTTTATTTAAAAGAGTGTCCGTGGAGTTTATTGCCCGTTCTTCTCCATAGGTACCTACTACGCTTTGCAATGGGCAACTAGCTTCATATTTTTGACTGACCGACCCATTGACAATTCTAAAGTGCCTGTAAATGGTTTAATTGAAATAAATGCTTTAGTTAATCTAAATTTGGGTATCAAAATTTCATGTCTACTACGTGTATTTATATTATGGAAATCGCTTCTTATTTTGAAAAGTCCTAAGTTTTTGCGAACGTACAAAATACTTTCTAAGATATAAAGAGAAGGCAGAGTCAGTATATCAATTTCTTTGAATTGTTTCGAAGGGATTCGCGAGGACCCATTTTATAGATAGCGCGGATTGCTCTCTTTTGTAATATGACAATTGAATCTACGTCAGCTGCCGATCCCCACAGCAGAATGGCGTAAGACATAATCCGTTAAAAAAAAATAACCACCTGTCCGTGTCGGGCTGCCCCAAGTCCCGAGCTCGCTTCACTGACATTGGATTACGTTTTATACAGACAATCTTTTAATAGTACAAATAAAACTATATTTTTTAAATTTAATTTATTATATTATTTTACTTTATAATTAAGTAAATTGCAGTAGCAACTATTTAAAAGTGAACGAAAGTTAAAAACTTACAATATTTTTATAAAAAACCATAAGAGTCCGCTGTCACTTTGTGAGTGAAACTCGTACATTATCTGTGGTAAAATGACAATTAATTTACGTGAAATTGGTTAAAATTTCTGAAACTTTAGGATTTTTTTTCTCAAAAACTAGGCGTTTGCTCAGTGTGAAATTTTGGGAAAACGTTTTATTTGAAGACATCTACACACTATAAAATTTCTTACGTTACGTTACGACATTTCTATTCATTTGAAACTTTGCGTGAGTGCTTAAAATAAAGTAACCTTTCTGTAAAAAAAATATCAACCTCCAACTCGTTGGACGTCAATGGAAATGTATGCCTCTTTTTTTCTGTCTAAATTTTTGTTTACTTTTTAAGCTGTTTTTTTGAGAAATAATAATATATTGAAAAATGTAGGTAGTGCGTTTTTTTATCTTGTTGTTTATTTTCAATGTACCTACCTCAAAGGTCGTGTAATGCACGAGATCTGTTTTTTTTAAACACACATTCTGATAATCGAATTAATAAATAACATATAGTACATACTTCAAGTACTGCTACAATGTGATATCAAAAATTTTGCGTTTTACCTGAGTCCTAAAAATTCTTGCCCGAACAAATACACAGTAATTACACCACGTATTTCAGTATATAAAAAAGTTATCTGTGTTGACGTAGGTAGCAGTAGCCGTGAGCGTGGTTGGGGAGCAAGGCGAGCTTGATGACTTTTCCTGCTATAGTTTTAATGAATATGATCTCCAAAAAAGTTATACACAATACCGCTCGCCATTGTAAATAAACAACCCATAGAGTATAGTAATAGATTGGGAAAACAACCCAAAACAACCACAGACTATAAAGAGATACTATGAACCATTGACTTATAAAACATTTTTTAGGTCAATGTTAAGAACCAAAACGAAACTACCACAGACTATATAGAGATAATAGCTATGAACCAAAAAAAAAAGTATAGAAATTAATGTTGCCACTATAATAGAAAAAAGAGTTACAATTACGAAAAAAGATACTGCGTTGGGAAAAAAAAACTTTATTTTTTATTTTTTGGAAAAATCTCTATCGTTTTGTTGATTCAGTCATTCACTGGGGTGTTTTAATTCACTGGAGCACTAACCTACAGCAAACTGATTTTTATGAGTTGGTTTTAAAGTAGTTTTTCCGAAAACTTATATTTGTTTACATGTTATGTATGATACAGTGAGTGAACGTAGTCTAAACATTTAGGACCTACTAGTTGTTGCAAGTGCGTTTGCTTTACATGGGTTCGATTCCCAAGTCGCACAGTGTTATAGGGTTTTCCATTAGGAATTACTCAGTAGGAACCCAGTCTGTAAATTTTGTACCTGGTTTATGGCAATAGGCTAAAAAGTCGACTCCGGGTGACACCGAATGTGAGCCATTGCGCCCGGGCCGTCAAGCCTTGCTGGCACACAATGTGCGACTGTGACTTCATGCGGCTTCCAACTCTATTTGTACTCACAATTAAAGTCTAATATCCTCTGTGACATTTTCAGTCTATGGTCTGTTAAATATTCTTGTCAAATGAATAAAAAAAGCAAAAATTTAAACTAGGCATAAAAAAAAAATATGTGGAAACTGACGTTTGACACAGAGCAGAGTGCGTGCGTGGTTAATATTTCAGCTAGTCATTTGTTTTTACTAATTTTTTATAAATACAATTCTCAGAACACGAGCTCGGCTAATAAAAGCAAAAATATACACTAGGCAAAATAAAAAATAAAAGTGTAAACTGTCGTTCGACACAGAACGGACTGCGCGCGTGGTTAGCCAGTCATTTGTTTTTATTAATTTGTTATAAATACAATTCTCAAAACACGAACTCTGCTTACAGCACCTACTGTTTATTCACGAAACCAAAACAGTTTACATTATGAGCCTAGAGCTATAAGAAACAACAGCAGAGCGTTTTTCGTAAACAAGGTCAGAATGACGTCGCGCTGTCGGAATGCGAGCTGAGCTTAAGGGTTATTGCGTCATCGGTGCGCAGGGCCTTAGAGGTTGAAAAAAGATATGCAAATTATGGTTGACCCAAAATAAAATTGAATAGTATTACGTATCGGTATGATACAATAAATATGTAATCGTAATTGAAAAAAGTCTAACAAGACGAAAACAACAAGGTTACGTTGTTGAATTTTGATGAATTGTCAAATGTTACCTATTAAAATGGTCTAGTAAGGCTCGTTTTTTTATATCATATATTATTTTGTGCCGTGTCGGGGACAGCCGTAAAGAATACATTTCCCCACCGCCAACAGGAGGCGTGTCGTAAGAGGTGACTAATTCCTGTAGCACGCGGCGGGCAGCAGCGTCTGCGTGCGAAACCTTATAAAAAACTGCGCCAACCCGCTTGCCAACCGTGGCGAGTATTGGCAAAAACCTCTCAAAAAAAAATTCAAAAATTCAAAAGTCATTTATTCAAACTAGGCTGAGAATCAGCACTTTTCGAACGTCAAAATTACATAAGACAGTCCCCCAAAACGCCCACCCTTCACCACTTCCTAGTGCTTTTGCTGGGAAGAAGAAGTGGCGCAACAAACTCCCCAGCAGCACAGCTGTCTGTTCAGTTAGAAAAAAATAAAAAATGATTCTATACAACAGTATGTAAGACAATTTACAATATGCAAAAAATAATTAAAATTATAAATTAAATAGCTATAATTAATAGCCATATGACAGCTAGCACACGCCAATATACCAACCAAAAGCATCGAGAACTATACTCAAGCAGAAATAAAAATAACTAAAAGTAAACAATATCTAAAAAAAAAAGAAAAAAGAAAAAAGCCTCCAGGCATAAAGGGCGTGCCCGCTTACATATAGCTGTAACTAGAAGTTACAATTGATAAACTAGGACCATCGAGGTAAAATAAATAATTGTCGAGGTCGCTAGCTAACCACATATTGCAATAAAACTCATTAAAAAAAAATAGTAATGAGTAGATTATGTCAACACTAAATTAAAATAAAATTAAAATAAATTGACTTATAAAGTAAAATTATAAACAATTATATAAACTCATAT
This sequence comes from Xanthia togata, assembly GCA_963853775.1. Lineage (NCBI taxonomy): Eukaryota > Metazoa > Arthropoda > Insecta > Lepidoptera > Noctuidae > Xanthia > Xanthia togata. The sequence continues at coordinate 1,178,998 of OY970817.1, read as the reverse complement.
AACCTGTCAGTAGGTAAACTAATTCTGGAGAAAGAACATTTAAACATTGTCTTGAGTTAATCACAGCGACCATATATTCTTATCATTTAAGTAGTCGTTGATAGAATAGTATGCCTTTGAACAAAGGTTGGACTTTAATTTAGTTTTAAACGTATTAAAAGGCAAATCTAGCAAAGAAGAGGGTAGCTTGTTATAAAAGGTTATACCAAGCCCAACAAATGAGTTATGAACCTTATGAAGCCGGTGAAAGGGAGCACGTAGTTTATCCTTACTTCTTGTGTTAACATTGTGAATATCACTGTTTTTAGTGTATAAGTGTATATTTTGCCTAATATATAAGATGTTGGCGAAGATGAATTGTGATGCCACTGTGAGAATACCGATATCTTTGAAAAAATCTCTCAGAGAAACTCTGGCACCTAGCTGGTAAATTGCTCGAATAGCTCGTTTTTGGAGGACAAATATATTTTGAATATCTGCAGCTTTGCCCCACAGCAGAATACCATAGGACATAACGCTATGAAAATAACTAAAATAGACTAACCGAGCTGTATCAACGTCAGTGTATTGTCTTACTTTTCTGACGGCGTAGGCGGCCGAACTGAGCCTTCCCGCTAGGCTCGATATATGTTGGCCCCACTGAAGTTTGGCATCTACTGTTATGCCCAGAAAAACTGCCGAGTTTACAGTTTCAAGCACCTCTTTATCTAAGACGATGTTGCTCTCAATGCAAAGTCCAAAGAAAACCAGGCCCCCAGTCTCCGGTAGCCTCGCTGTTCCTGGCTACGGTAGCGGTCAGGATGACGGTGGGGCAGGGGGTGTAGAATCCCCGGAGGCGGAATGGCTACCACCCCCAACGACGACTGGCCCTGGTAACACACAATATACGCACCTTGAGGACTGACGAGAAGATTGCTGAGCTGGAAGAAGAAATGGGTAGGTTGCACTGGAGTGTCATGGGGTTATCAGAAGTCCGACGAGCGGGCGAGGACACGATAACCCTGAAATCCGGCAACCTACTCTACTACCGGGAGGGCGACAAACTGTCCCAAGGTGGTGTCGGGTTTCTCGTCCACAGGTCCCTCATCAACAACATCGTTACCATCGGAAGTGTGTCGAGCAGGGTTGCGTACCTGATAGTCAGAGTATCGAATAGATACTCGCTGAAGGTCATCCAGGCCTCGGCCTCCACCTCGGCACGCCCAGATGAGGAAGTAGAGGCTATGTATGAGGACATAAGTAGAGCCATAATACTACTAAAACCTACTTCAATGTTGTAATGGGGGACTTCAACGCGAAACTGGGCATTCGAGGCGAATTGAGTTGAGAGTGGGGCAATTTGGATACGGGCAACGGAACCCCAGGGGACAGAGTTTGGCAGAATTTCTGGAGAAGGAGGACCTCTTTATGATGAAAATTCGTATTTGGGACTTTATTCACACAAATACGGTGATATGGAGCGTTATCCATCACTATTATGAATGGCTCTCGTAAATTAGGCACAAGTTTTTCAATAACCCACTTTTTAAAGTTGGTACTCGCAACGCCGCGGCCGGGTGGCACACGATGTGTTACATTGTGCCGGGGCCGTCAAGCCCTGCTGTCACACAATGTGCGACAGTGACTTCATGCGGCTTCCATCTCTATTTGTACAGTGTATTAAAGTCTAATATACACTATTAGTGCATTTGTAACAAATCCAGTATCTCCTCCCGCATGAACAATAATATATCTTTGCCCTTTCGATACAGGCTCCAATACTCCGTTTCCCCTTCTCCTTGCCAACATTTACCCGATGTATGCGAAGAGTGTATATAGGTCTCATCTAAATTAATTAAGGGCCGGGGCTGGGGAGATTTGTTATTTTTATCCACTGCATGCAAGTACTTAGCTCTCCAATATATTTCATTACGCTCCTTATGAACCTTCCGATTGGATTGAGATTTTTTTAAACGAAATCTCACCTTGTGAAGCAGCTTTCGCAGACTCTCTCACTGTGCTGTGTAATTTATTTCTGTCTTTAAGACCTCTAGAAGCTTTTTAACAGTAGGGACCTCTTTTTTAGCAGAATAAAATGCATGTACTTTCCTCCGTATAACTCCCATGTCAAAATCATCAACATGCACAAATACACTTTTACGTTTTCTCTCCTTGCCTGGTGTCCGAATTTTTGTACCAGTTTCTTCTGCTGCGTGCCCTTCCTTAACTATTTTTGAAATTAGTCCTTGACTCACACCTGAAATATAAGATATTAAAATAAATTTGTAAGTAGAACTTTGAAATCTGGCAGGTTAGTTGGCTCACTCACTTAGCAGGTTACATAGATGTACGTTACCGTTACGCTAACCTTCAGCAAGAATAGAAACGAAGATTTCGTGGACTTAAATAATTAGTTAATTATCGGGTAATTTATAACAAGAAAGTAGACAACACTAACCTGTCGCTGCGGAAATTCGTTTGTTATATTTGATCACATGGAATAAACTGAGACCCCGGCCGAGTTTCTTCTTCAAAAAAGGTTTTAAAAGGCTTTAGAATAATGTTTCGAGCATCACTTTTAATAGCTTTCGGCATATTTAAATTTATAAATTCAGCAATATCACGACAAAACAACCAGATAACCCGAATGTAGTAGACACTTACAATCGAATGACATTTCAACATGACGGCCGTAGTTCCAATTTTCGCCATTTCACAGATAAGTTGGTAAGACTGTACAATACAGTAATTACTAATTCCATGCGTCTATTTCTGTATCTATGAAAATGACAGCTGATTGACTATGACATTGACATGACATACGTAACGTAGTATGTGTCTATGTGTATGTAGTCTGTACTAATGACAAGAACTACGAAAACAAAGTGCGCATAGGATTAATTTTACTGAAAATAGGATTAATTTAATCCTAGGTTATCAAATCAGCAAAATGTTATCGAATTCTATCAGACAGGCGAAAATAATTACAAATGCAACTCCTCTTTTAAGGTAAGTTAGATCAAAACATTTACATAGCCTAAAATCTTAGTTTTACAATTCTATTTTGACTTCTTTTACTAAAACTATAGACAAATAGGCCCCTTTTTAGCAAGGAAATGTGTTAAAAGAATTAACGCGTTTAGGAATGATATGAAATGAAATCCTTTACTGTTCAGATATATAACATAATTATTAAATATACATGTACGATAAAACTAAAAATCATATAGAAAAAATGTAACTTATAGTACCTAGGTACTTATTAAAGGTGTATGTTCAATACAATATTAGACATTCACATAGCACCGTTGGTCTAGTGGTCGCAAGTGCTATTGCTGTTGGGCAGTGTTATTGGGTTTTTCGGTAGATAGGTCGTCTTAGAGGTGGATTTTGTAATTTCTCTGTAGCAGCACGGAGTCTGGACTTGTGCCCGGTTGATAGCAATAGGAAAATGTGGGTGTACTATGTAGGTACACGTTTGTGTAACCCTTTGGGGAACAAGGTGTAATGTTATGTTACATAAAATAGTTTTGGGCAGCAAATTGGCTATTCAGGTGGTTGCCTTTACAAGTTTCTTTTTTATAAACTGCAGTGCGGTGCGCGGGAAGGCAGCATACGAAGGAGAGGGGAAGACCACTGTGCGTGTTATCAACCAAGAGGCTGAAGCTGGATTAATGATCGACACATATGCCACGGTAAACAGTAACTATTAAAATTTAAATTCAGAATCCTATGTCTGTATTACAAAACGATTGTCAGGCCAGCTTGCATCTCAAATGACTAAATACGTGATACATGACACCAGTAAAACAGTTTCTGTGAAGTTTTCATAGACATTGTTCCACCAGAGTCGCCTCGCGCCTTTCTGTGGGAGCCTGCAGTTTGAAGATGTCAGAAACATAATGCACTTTTAAATACAGGGTCATATTTAATTAGCTAGCAAAACTGCAGACTTGATGGGTATGGAAACCGCACCTTCTCAGAAAGCTTGAGCGGGTCGGTATCAGAAGAATCCACTGAAAATGATGGAGAACTATCTTACTGGTAGGAAACAACGAGTTCAACGAGCTCTCAGTCAACTTTGGTGTACCACAGGGTAGTATAATTGGCCCAACACTATTCTTGGTATACATTAATGACCTTTGCCAACTTTCTCATCTAAAGGGAAAGATTATTACCTTTGCTGACGATACTACACTGTTCTTCAGTGGTGATGGATGGGAGCAGGTGTTCAATGTTGCACAACAGGGTCTTAATACTGTTAGCAAATGGTTTCAAGACAATATTTTGACTCTTAACGTTTCTAAAACAAAGTACATAGCCTCTTCCCAAAGATCTAACTTGCTCCCACCCTCATCTTTAACGATAACTGCCCACACTTGTGGCATTGAAAATACTCCGTGCTCTTGTTCTTCTCTTGAAATGACTCAGAATATTAAATACCTTGGAGTCACTAGTGACCAATATCTCTCCTTTAAACCACACTTAGAGACTCTCGTGACCAGGTTGCGAAAAGTAATACACATTTTCAAAACCCGGTAAGACACTCGGCCGACCGAAAGACTATTAAGATGGTCTACTTTGCACTGTGCCAATCGCTAATTGATTACTGCATCACATCATGGGGAGGTGCCGCAAAAACACACCTCATTGAAGTAGAATGGGCACAGCGTGCCACACTCAAAGTTGGAGCTGGTCTCCCCTTTCGTTTTCCGACTACTGACCTGTACAAAGAGTGGGACACTCTCACTGTTAGACAAACGTTCATACTGCATACGTTACTTAAAAAACATTCTCAGATGCAGTTTGACGCTACTCTACTTAAAGACAACCGCCGTATGTCCCACGGCTCAATTCAAATCTACCCTCTCTAAAATATTTTATTGCTTCCTTGGACATTATCTTTATAATAAGTTAAATAAATCCCTAAACTTTTATCCAAAAACTAGATCCAACTGTATCAAAGAAATAAAAAAATACTTAAAAACCCTCAATTATCAAAAAACTGAATATCTTTTGACCGTTCTTAAATAAAACTAATTCTGACCATTCCCACACATACAAACTGTTTCTCACCTCCCACTCGTCTTACAATTGCTACTATTTAAGAACAACTCTCGCTGCACTTACTCCACATAAGCCACCCGTCAGCCAGCTTTGTGAAGAGAGAATAAATGATAAAAATGAAATGAAATTAATGTTTCAGTATGGCTTCAAGCTGAACAACGGGCTCACTGTTCTCGGACCAATGGCCATATTCCCAAAGTAAGTCGACTTCAATTACTGCTATTGATATAGTCTATCAAATGCATGTGACTGAGAGATGAATAAATGTTGTTGGACTTCGCAACTTCCTAGTCCTGGGAAGACGCTGGGAAGAAGTTGCGCAGCAAACTGTTCAAATGCCCAAAAATAGATAGAGTGTGCAAGATATGCATAAAGCATAAGCAGCCTGTAACGTCCCCACTGCTGGGACTGCGGCCTCCTCTCTGTGAAAGTGAGTGGGCCGTAATCTACCACGCGGGCCCAGTGCGGGTTGGTAGATGTCACATGTCTTCGAAATTTTTGTCTGAACATGTCTGACAATGTTTTCCGTCACCGTTTTGAGAGCATTGGTGATGAAATAAATTACACAAAGTTAAGAGCTTCACTGGGTTCGAATCGGACCCACGACCTTCGACTCGTCGGGGCCTTTACCACTGGGTTGCCACGGATCTTGCGAGGTGTGATTGAAAATAGTGAATGATAACCTGTAACCTATCAGGGGAAAAGAAAAATGAATTTCACCGATCTGGTATTTGAATGTTGTTGTTGTTGTTGGTAGGACGGTGATGTCATGGCAGGTGACCACGGCGGAGGAGATCACGGAGCAATCACTCCGACTCTTCAAACTGTTGGAGCCTAAGATTGATCTGCTGGTAAGTAGTTAGTGGAGATGAAACCTATATCCCGAAACTATCCAGTTTATTTTTAGTGTCTAGTATCCGGCCAGATCAATATCCGGTGAATGTTAGAATATTCAATAAATAACAATACATTCTTTAAAAAATGCTATAATTTACATATTGACAAAATAATGACATAGATAATGTTTATTCACTTATACAGAGTTGATATGACAGAGGGGCATTAAATTACACTACGTATACTATACGTGTTTAGTATTAATTCAATACGGTATAAAAATAAAAAGCATCAAAAATGAGTTTTTTTTTTTCAAACAAACTAAATAGCTTACAAATCAGAGTAAAACGCAACCATCCTGTGTAAATAAATTTAATTGACCTTAGATACCTAGGTAACAAAGCGGCAACGTCGCGCGCGCGCCGGACCGCGGCGTGTGTTATCACGTGTCAAGGCGGGTGGCCGGGGCGGTGGCGCGAGCGGCGGCTTAGGCTTTCGCTCGGCTTTTATGATAGGTACGGTTTTGAAGTAAGTACGCACACAACAACAATTACAACAAAAACACAACATTATTTAATTCTCGATGGACACATCGAGAATAAAAAAAATGTTGTTTTTGTTGATGATGGACACTCCATTCACATGAATGCACAAATTATACCGACGGAGAAAATTGTTATTTATTTTTCTAATTAAATCTCTGTTCGTTGATAAGCTAAGCACTTTAATTTAATAATCCTATTTTTTAGTTCATCAATTGTATTTTAATTACACACACACAACCAAAATTTAATTACGTGTCCTAACAGTCAATCACAAAAAAACACTAACACTAAATAATAATAATCCGATGTTACGTGTCCTGTCACAATAAAAAAAGAGATATTGTCTTAAACTTATTTAGTGTCCTATCACATTAACAAAACAAAATCACAATTGTCTGCGCGCGTGTTCGGCAAAACAAAAGAGCCGCAGGAGCTTCCGTGTTACGTAACATACGTTCCGAAAGGATACCGTCGGTGCACTGAGGCCCCACTGCCCCCACTTACCGATCACGCAAGGGATCTAGGATGCAACAACAACACACTGACCTATTTCTTTTTATTTTACGCGCGCGATGTTTTGCTATGATTGTCACCCTCGTAATTAAAGTGCAAGTGTGTGTATGTATTGCTTCCTTGTTTGCTTTGCCATCTTTTTAGCGAATAATATTTGGTTGTTCTTGTGACTTGCGTCAGAGCGGCAACAACGCATCGTAGGTTTATACTCAGATTTATCGTTTTAAGGTGGATGACCGCATATAGACGTAATCAGCTGTTAGGAAAGATACATCGTGTTCAAACGGGGCAAAAACTTAAGAGTCCTATTACATTTTTGACGCAAATTCATGATTTTTGACGCTGTAATTTTCAGCAGTAGTAAGATATTTTAATTATTTGTTTAAGAATAACGATAGTACCATTCTCTTTCTTGTTAGTTAGAGTTACACATTTTCATTTTTCTTTTCGTGTAATTTACTATAAATATTTTACGAATACAGTTTGCAAGAAAAACCGTTGGCGATGGAACTTTGACGCTCAAATTCACATCGTTACATTCAATTCTTATAAATGCTAAAATTACTAAAAGATACTTTGAATGTTTTACTTGTTTATTGGAGTTCTTGAATTTCTTTATATTCCTTGAGTTTTCAGGGAAAATTCGTAAAGAAAACCAATAAATGTCTTGATTTTCATGTCAATTATATTCCAAATAAACACAATTAAATCAAATAAACTAATATGATATAAAACTTCGATCTACAGTGAATACGTTTCATTAGTTTTTGTTTCTCAATATAATAAGACAAAATTACAATAAATTTAATTAAAGTACTTTATATTCCGCGTCAATTCAGCAAATTACACGAAAATAATGTGTAACTCCAACTTACAAGAAAAAGAATGGCACTATAGTTATTATAATCAAATTATTAAAATATCTTACTGCTGCTGAAAATTACATGGTCAAAAATCATGAATTTCCGTAAAAAAATGTAATAGGACTCTTAAAAAATCATTTTCCACTAAACTACTGCTCCTATTTAATTGATTTTTGGTACAGAGCTTGAAAATGGTACCTAGTATAGACAGTTTAAAGGAAAGCCCCTCTGTCGTATCAACTATGTACCTATATGTACATTTTTCACAAGTCGAGTGCTTATTCTAAACTTAAAGTACACAAAAGTCAAAATTACATAAGACAGTAAAACCTAAAACGCTGGGAAGAAGAAGTGGCGCAAAAAACTCCCTAGCAGCACAAGTGTCTCTTCAGTTAGAAAAAAATGATTCTATTTATCAGTACTTATACAAAATAATTTACACTACGCAGTACAAAACATAATTTAAATTATAAATTAATAGCCTTATGACAGCTAGCACACGCCATATACCAACCAAAAACATCGAGGCATACTCAGGCAGAAATAAAAAATAAAGACTAAATGTAAACAATATCTAAATAAAAGCCTCCAGTCATAAAGGGCGTGCCCGCTTACATATAGCTATATATACCTAGCTGTAACTGGAAGTTATAATTTATAAACTAGGACCATCGAGGTAAAATAAATAAACAGTTGATAACTAATGTGACTGCCTCGTTGGTCTAGTAGTGGTCGCAAGCGCTACTGCTGAACATGAGGTCCTGGGTTCGATTCCCAGGTCCAGGTTTTTCTTTCTGGAATTTCTCAGTAGCAGCCCGGAGTCTGGATTTGTGCCCGGTTGATGGCAATAGGATCGCCCCCTATCATATGGACTTAAACATAACTGGCGAAATGTAGGTGTACTATAAGTACACCTCTGCCCAACCCTTCGGGGAAACAAAGCGTTATGTTATGTTGTTATTTACTAATAACAAAACCATGATCAGCAAGACGACCAGTCACAATGCAAAGCCCCCTCGCCATATTTGAGGGACGGAGGCAACCCGACCCCCGACGCTACCGCAAGCAGTGACATCTAATCGAGCATGATGAACTTGCTACCGGTTGGTCAGGCAAAAAATAATATGATCCATTGTCGAGGTCGCTAGCTAGATAGATAGATAGATAGAATACTCTTTATTATACACCAAAAAAATTCATCATCATCTGCCTAGCCTTTTCCCAACTATATTGGGGTCGGCTTCCAGTCTAACCGGATGCAGCTGAATACCAGTATTTTACATGGAGCGACTGCCTATCTGACCTCCACAACCCAGTAATTGGGTAATACGATACCCCTTGGTAAGACTGGTTGTCAGATTTTCGGGCTTCTGACGACCCGTAACGACTGTCAAAGATCCACGAAAAAAAAAAAAATTTTTTTTTTTTTGGTGTGATACACCAAAAAAATTACAGACATAAATGTAGAAATTTTACATAGGGTGACACAATGGGCGATCTTATCGCTTAAAGCGATATCTAACCACATATTGCAATACAACTCATAAAAAACATTGTAATGAGAAGATTATGTCAACAATAAATTAAAGTCAAATTATAAACAATTATATAAACTCATTATAACCTGTCAGTAGGTAAGCTAATTCTGGAGAACATTTGAACATTGTCTTGAGTTCACAGCGACCAACTATTTTTATCATTTAAGTAGTTGGTGATAGAATAGTAGGCCTTTGATCAAAGGTTGAATTTTACTTTAGTTTTAAACTCATTAAAAGGCAAATCTAGCAAAGAAGAGGGTAGCTTTTTGTAAAAGGTTATACCAAGCCCAACAAATGAGTTATGAACCTTATGAAGCCGGTGAAAGGGAGCTCGTAGTTTGACCTTATTTCTAGTGATAACATTGAGAATATCACTGTTTTTAATGTATAAGTGTATATTTTGCATAACATATAAGATGTTGGCGAAGTTGAATTGGGATGTCTGTGAGAATACCAATATCTTTGAAAAAATCTATTAGAGGAACTCTGGCACCTAGCTGGTAAATTGCTGGAACAGCTCGTTTTTAACGTACCTTTAATGCCACAGCCCACAAGGCATTCTCTGCCAGTCAACCTTTGGGTATCATAATATTAATATTCTATATCGCGTGTCTCCTTGTGGTTAAATAATAACAGTCGATCGAAGGTTAAGCTACGCTTGCCGCGATGGTTAGTGGATGGGTGACCTGACCATTCATCACATCTCAAGACCCCTCCGTGCCTCTGAAAGCACGATAAGCCGTTGGTCCCGGCTATCATTCGTAGATCTTTGAAAGTCGTTACGGGTATTTAGAAGCCCGACAGTCTGACAACCAGTCTTACCAAGGGATATCGTGTTTCCCAATAACTGGGTTATGTAAGCAGTCTCTCCATGTAATATAGTGGTATTCAGCTCTATTCGATTAGACTGGAAGCCGCCACAAACATAGTTGGGAAAAGGCGAGGCAGATTTTTTAAAATCTTATCTTGTGTGCAGGTGATAGGATTAGACTCCCGGGAGCGCAGCATGTGGGAGCACGTGTTCAAGGCGGCGCGCGTGTGTGGGCTCAACGTGGAGGTGCTGCCCACTGAGCACGCTTGCTCCACCTTCAACTTCCTGAACTCTGAGGCCAGGTCAGTAACTACGTCTTCCTCCCTTTCGTCTTCAGAATTGCAGTACCTGTTCTACTATGCAAGACATCTGAAATCCAATTTATTTCAGTAACATTGAAAGTGCTATTTGCATTGAGACCTAAATCCTAAATCGGGCAAGCAAAGTTTACCGCGAAATCTACATGAGGGGCAAAACTACCAAGGGGCAGTAGCTCACCAGACAGAAAACCCGTCTGGTCGGCGGATCCTCCCTTTTCACCAACAAGGTGGAAAATTCCAAAGTTAAAAACCGGCCAAGTGCGTGTTTTTCATTATTTTATTTTACCTCTTTGTCTCAGTGATTAATATGTATACCCATGTCAAATTACAGCTTTAAAACAAAACTATCTTTATTTTTACACGGCTTTTCACATTTTTTTTTTGCAATTTTCATTGATAAGGAATGTTAGTATAGACATAAAATAATCACATTCATTCAAGATACAATTTTTTTTTATCGAAAGTGACGAATTTACGTTCGTATAGAGTTGCCAAAACATTTTTTTTTTATTCTTCCTGCTTCATAAATCATTTCAAAAACCTAGGCGGAATGTAGGCTCGAATCAAGAATCGCGGAAAATTAATGGGGTGTTTTCAGACACCCCTGGGCAAAAGGAATCTAGTTTCATTACAAAATTTGTCCTATGAAGATACAGAGAAGTTATTAGTTGTACTTAAATAAATATTAATTGCACTTTTTATTATGATTAGTTAGCTTAAATTAATATACTAAGATTTTAGCAGGTAAGATTTTTATACTGTTTACACCTCTTTTACATACCTATTAGTTGACTAATTTACCTTTTGTATATGATGTGATTACTGTGATTATTTAGATATAATGTTTTACCTTTTCTCGCCTGAAACACAGGATGTCCTAGTTCAGGCATGTAACACTTGTGAACTATTACATAGAATTACGAAAAATGTTTTTACTGTACTACATTATTTTTTGAATAAACTTTATTATTTATTATTATTTTTTTTATATTTTTTCGTATCTCGGCGTTGCGCCGGATTTATGGGGTAGTACGGGCCGAAGCCAAGTGCTACCCCTGGAAGTTGGTTGAATTATGATGAGATGATGATGTGTTCGGATATTGTGATGTTGAGTGTGTCTGTCTATGAAACTGTGTTTGTGCGATGGATGTTGCACTCATGTGTGACGTGGCTATTGATGTCTCGTTGTCATTTTGCAGAAATTTTCTGACAATCCTGCAGGTATTCAAGATTGCAGCTTTCTGAAGAGTCTGATATGTATACGGTGGTAAATCGAGTGCTTTTAAAGACTGGTGGAGCTGTTTAGGTATTACACCTGTTGTTGACAAGACTATAGGAACTATGTTGACATTGCTAAGCCGCCACATTCTGCTGATTTCTATTTTCAGGTCTATATATTTTGAAAGCTTTTCTGCAATAGTATTCTGTAGATTGTGTGTATTAGGAACGGCTATGTCTATGATTAGTGCAGTTTTGTTATTTTTATCTAATAACGTGATGTCTGGTCTATTGTAGTGTGTTGTTTTGTCGGTGAGGATAGCACGATCAAAGTAAAGCTTGTGAGTGAAGTTTTCGAGAACAGTTTCTGGTTGATATTTATAATAAGCTACAGGTGGTGTGGGAATTAAATTATATTTTATTGCTAATTTTTGGTGGATTATATTAGCTATCTGGTCATGTCTATGTTTGTAATCAGTCTGGACTATTGCTTTACACGCACCCGTGATGTGTTGAATGGTTTCGGTGGAACTATTGCATCGCCTGCATCTGTCTATTGTTTGAGGAACTCGCATTATGTGTTTCTGGTAATTACGAGTTTCTATTACTTGGTCCTGAATAGCTATCATGAACCCTTCTGTCTCAGGGAACAGTTCTCCACGCCTTAACCATTCGTTCGACGCTAACTTGTCGACGTTAGGTTGATTAAGGTCATGTCGATGTCTCCCATGCAATGACTTTTGGGTCCATTGTGCGATTTTAGTCTGTCGGTCAGTCTGTTGTTCATTACTCTGGGCTATCTTATCAAACATGTTTAAAGGGGTAAGTTTTTTATCATTGAACGCTATGGCTTTATGTAGAGTTGAAGTAGTACTTTTAGCATTAAAGTATGTTCTCAAAATAGTTATTTGCTTGTTATGTAGGTTAGTGATATCTATTATTCCCCTTCCACCTTCGTTCCTTGGTAGTGTGAGCCTCTGAACACATGACCTAGGGTGGTGCCTTCTGTGTTTAGTCAATGTGGTATTTATAATCCGTTGCAAATAATTGAGTTCGGTCTTGTTCCAATTTACTATACCAAAAGAATAGGTAAGAATAGGGATGGCATAAGTGTTTATGGCTTTTATAGTGTTTCGAGCGTTTATTTGTGTATGGCATATTGTTTTTAACCTGTGTTTAAATTTTTTAGTGAGTGTAGCTTTAATTTCCTTATGAAGAATCTGTTTAGCCTGTACGTAACCTAAATATTTGTAAGTACCGTTTTCGTCTAATGATTCTATCTTGTCACCTGTTTGCATATGGTATGAATGTGTATAAGTTTTGCCCTCTCTGATTGAATTAATTTTACATTTGTCAATCCCAAACTCCATAGCGATATCATTTGAAAATTGTTCAGTAGCATCCGCTAGTTCATATAAGTCGTCTGGTGATGATGCGTACAATTTGATATCGTCCATATAGAGCAGATGGTTTATTTTACAATTTTGCTGGTCAGTAAGTATGTCAGTTATTGTATCACTATATTGAAGTTGATATCCGGGCTTTAAGGCATTGAGTTTATTTGAAAGCGGATTTAATGCCAGACAGAACCACAGTGGGCTAAGTGAGTCTCCTTGGAATATCCCTCGCTGGATCTTTATGTGTTCTGTCTCAACTATTCCTGTTGATGTATTCAAGTGTAATCGCGTCTGCCATTTGTCTATTATATTTCCTAAAAAGTTGATGAGTTGTGGATGTATCTTATATAAATTCAACACTTTGAGTAACCACGAGTGAGGTACTGAATCGTATGCTTTCTTATAATCAATATACATAGAGCATAAATCTTTCTTAGTACGTTGGACATGTTTAAGTATTACTGCATCTATTGTTAACTGTTCTTTACAACCTTGACTGAACTTTCTGCACCCTTTCTGTTCTTCTGTTAATATATGTTGTGTTTCAAGGTGTTTGTATATCACGTGAGTAATACACGCTGTCAATATCTTATATAAGGTTTGCAGACATGTAATTGGCCTATATTTTGCTGGATTGGATGTGTCGTTAGGGTCTTTTGGAAGCATGTAAGTCTTGCCCTCTGTAATGTATGACGGAATAATTGTTGGGTTTTTTATAAAATCGTTAATATAGTTGTAGAGGTGTGGGTGTATGTGTGTAAATTTTTTGTACCAATAGTTGTGTATGTGATCAGAGCCTGGAGCTTTCCAGTTGTGTATCTTTTTAAGGACATCGTGGAAAGTTTCTACCTTAACTTGATCAAAATTCATCGCTTCAGCGTTTGTCTGATAGGCCTCCTCTTCTTTGATCCATTCTGCTTCATTATTATGACAGACGGGATTTTCCCAAATTCCAGCCCAGAATTGTTGCAACTCGTCTGCGGCCGGCCACATTGTATGTGTGTTATTGCTCGGTGTAGTGTGGTTCGTTGTTGATGCCTTTAGTTTCCGGTAAAATAATTTTTCATTATTCCTAAATTGGTTATTCTGTGTTTTACGGAGTGTGCATTTAGTGTATCTATCTAGTCTGCTTTTAACAACTGTTAGTTTCTGTTTAAGTGTGTCTAAAAAGTGTGTAAGGTGTGTGTTTGGCTCTTCATGTGATGTATGTGTTTTGTAGTCTCTTAATATTATGTTTACTTCTTTAATTAGTTTTCTGCTCCTATGACCTTGCATGTAATATGTTAATCTTCCGATTTTTGCTCTGATAACTTCTATTTTGTGGTCTAACCTTTTTTGCCATTTATGCTTGCGATCTTGTTGGAGTCTACTTCTATGTTCATTAGGTGAAAGTGAAATTTTACTACCGTTGGCCTTTGCAGCTGCCCACGCAGCGCAGTATATTATGGTCTGAAGATGATTGAATTCTGTATCTCTGGTAACCTGTTCTGGTAAAATAACTCTGTTAATATAACTAACTATATTCGCTAACCTTTTTGATGACTTTTGCATGGGGATGTAACTCCTCTCTGTAGGATTGGTGTCTCTGTAGTACTGTAATGTTTCTAAAAATATTTCATCTATTTCAACATTTCTTTCATGGCGTGTTTGTGTGTTAAGGTGTGCGGGGTGTTCTGACCCTATGTCATTGAGGTTATCGACTAATGTTTCTTCTCCTATTTGTGTCCTTTGCGACGTCTCGATATTTTCTATGTTTAAATTTATTGTATTTGTGGGTGGTTGTGAGTGTAAATTTTCTGTATTTGATCTTATACTATCAGATTGCCAATGAAAAGAGTCCGTCTCAAGTAATTCGTTCTCTACTATTGTTTTTAGAATCTGGAGCCGTGCTTCTGAAATCATACTATTATTAATTATTACTCTTTTTTGGTCCGATATGCGCTGTTCTGATAAATGTGACAAATGAGGGTAACACTCTACAAATTTTTCTTTTAAATTTTTCCGCCATACTGTCATATCCGTCTCCATTTTTGTTGCCCTAAAATAACATTTCTTAAGTGTCTCATTGAGCTCGTTAGACCATTTCATCCTGCGTTTAGGTTCTGATTGTGAGTGTGGCTGTGTGTTCGTTCGTAGTGAAAGAAGCTCCTGTGGTGTCTGCAGCTGTAGTTGTAATTCATTATTAGTTGTTTGTAGACTATTTCTTACTTCTAGCCTAATTGAATCGAGTGTAGAGGAAGGTAACAACCTTTTGGACACTATTGCTCTCCTTTGGTCTCCAATCCTTTGCTTGGAGACTTTCATGTTTGGGAATTTTTCTATGAATTGTTGATGTAATGATGATAAGTATGCATTTATGTCAGATTCCAAGTTTGTGATTATAAGGTAGGTACGCCAAATGAATTCGTTCATTTCTTTACTCCATTTCTTTCGCGTATTTTTTAAGACAGCAGTGGGTGCAGGGTTATTGGCTAAAGTAGCCTCCGACACAACATCTACTGACGTTGGTGATGATGTTGATGATGATCTTGATGAACGTGATAGATATGAAGGTGGTGATGATGCGATTGATGAAAATATGGACCTCGGAGAGGCTGATGATGAAACCGTTGATGTTTCATCATCTACAGAAGGCATATTTGCCTGAATACTTCTTTTTGTTTTCGATCTTGTTATCATAATTAGTCCCACGAGTAGCTAGGGACTAAAAAAATCGACCACAGCAGAGCCCTGCGTTCACTGTGGTAAGGGTAAGTAAAACTGGAGGTCCCCTATTATCCAGAGTTGGCACACTTGCGACTAACGTATCCCCTAGCCATGCAGCCCTCGGCATGTGCGACCTTGGCTTGGATTGTATCTCTCTTGGTCTGGCCCCTCACCCTAGATCTGTGTCGGCAAAGTAAACTCTACCGGTACAAACCCAGGGTTCATTGGAGCGCGCAAGCCCCACCACGACGTCAACGTAGAGATACGGCGGTGGGGTTATTATTATTATTATTTATTTTTTTACTTCACTATTTGGACATTCATTTAGATGACGCTTAATGTTATTGGAAACTGGCATAAGTGTTTCTAAAACGCTGTAAACGCTCAATTATTATGTTTTCCCCGCAGATCGGTAGCAGGCGCGATGATCCCGCCATCCTTCATCCCGAATATCAGCGAAGACGACATGTTACAAACCAAGTTACATTACCACGACGTATTCAACAAACCCCTGATGTAAACACCTGAAATTTAGTTCATATAATCAGAATCTTAGATAATTTACAGGTGGTGGAATAAGTGGAGGGGGGGGGGGGGGCTGGCGCGGTCCGCTCCGGGTTCCAAGACCGGGGCCCCCGAATCTCGAGAAAAGGCCAAACAAGACCAAAATATGTTCAGTAAGCAAAAGGCAGTTTACAGTTGGGTCATCATCAGTTGGGTGATGTCATACAAGCCAACGTTCAAATTCTAATACAAAATAATGTTCACTCAAAAATCAACCTAAACTACATAAAGCTAAAGTCTATAGTTGAGAGGCAACGAATGTAAATTATCTAAGATTCTGAATACCACGGACCGCTAACTAGAACAGTACGCGGCTGTTAATATGGTGCATCAAGTTTTACGAAAAGTTTGTATATTTTTGGGCGTTGCGTTGTCTCGCTCACTCATGACTGTGTGTCTCTTTTTAAAGCTAGATATGTCATAATTATTATTGTCACCTAGTTTCTGGAACAAAAATCGACACTTAAGTTAGGTTATAAATTGTCAAGCGCGTGTCAATTGCTGTAATCAATTGACTTTCTTAGTTTATCTTGGACATTACCACAGTTGAATTCAGATGGTTCACGCCATATTTTAGGCATGGAGCTACAAGGACGCGGCGGGCTCGACTTGTCGGGCCAATTCAGTGAGTGTAACGTAATCAGAAGATCTCGAGTTACGCGATAGAAAGAGAGGCAACTTCTAGGTGAATATAACTGTAGGTAATTAGCGCTGTGCGACGTGAATTGCACGTTATTGTGTCGAAGCAAGAGTCGCTTTTTATTTAAATGATTTTACGGAGTCAACCATCTGTATTTATCTGTGACATTACTGACACCGAAACCGGTGAAGGAAAACATCGCGAGGAAACCTGGACTTATATTAATATAAGTCTGAAACCGTCAACCCGTCTTGAGTAAGCGTGGTGATCAATGCTCGTGCCTTCTCTGTGTGAGAAGACGCCTTTGCCCTGCAGCGTGACAATAATACGCTAACTAGTATTATAATCACAGATCACTAGGTACAGTTTATTTTTTACTCATCGTTGATTTTTGTTCTAAAATTCTGGTGTAGTGTTCCGTTTTATTCTACTCTGACTAGCATGAATTACATTATAAGTTAGACAATTTTGTAAATATTAGAATGGATAATATTATTATATTAATAAACTGTTGTTTTCGTTAATTTCTACATCTTTAATTTCTACAATTCTCTGCAACGTGACTTTTGAAATGAAAGAAAAAGTAACAATAAGTATACAATTTTAATACTGATGTAAAAAAATATTATAGTATTAGAAATAAAAACGTTAAAACCTAACAGTCAAAAAGCGAAGACATTCTCTGTGGCACATGTCAGCTGTCATTCCCTGCGTCAACGACGTCAGCCAATCAGCGGTTAGTGCAGTATACACACATTTTAGGAACTATCAATAATTCTTCGACAGACTAGCATTAGCTTACTGGTGCACAAACGTGGAACTGAAATAGGTATTTAAAAGTAACGTTAAACTAAAAGTAACATGGGCAAGGAGCTGATGAGCGCAATTCATAAAGCATAAGCGAGATAACACAAACAAAGTGTCTTGACAAGAGTAGTCAAAACATATATTTAATTGAGAATTTATCTCTCTCGGACATTTCTAAGGACTTAAGACCGATAAAACTAGAAGTATATTACACATATTAATAGAATAATTTTTTCTTCGCAGTTTTTCGTGAACTCTTCGATCTAGCTCTTGGACTATACTAATTGAACTCATTATATCTTCTAAACTAAGACCCGACTAAATCTGTGACTTGGCGACGCATTGCGACTAATTAGCGACTAAATATGGGAGAAAACAGATCTTCGCTAGGTGCCCTAGTTTTCGAGATACAAATGTGGCTCTGCTGGGGTAGGCTCTCTCCAGATCGGCCACCTATAAACCCTTATATCTTTTGAACCAGTGACCGACCAATTCTGATATTTGGCGACTGATTTCGACTAATTAGCGACTAAATATGGGAGAAAACAGATCTTCGTTAGGTGCTCTAGTTTTTGAGATATAAATGTGGCTCTGCTGGGGTAGGCTCTCTCCAGATCGGTATCTTTTGAAACAGTGACCAACCAATTCTGATATTTGGCGACTAATTAGCGACAAAAATTTTGTGTTATCAAAATTAAAATCCCTGATGGTGGCTCTGCCAGGGTCAGTCACACCATTTCTGGTTACAGAGCTGCAATTATATTTCGGGCGGGTGACAGAAGATGGTGGCATTAGGTCACGCGCCAAAGGGAGAATCATTGAACAACTGTAATTCTCTATTTCGCCACGTTAATTATGATCCATGTCGCACACACTGACAATCGTCATACGAGGCGAGAAACTCTTCTCGTGTAACATACCTATAAGAAGTTAGCTCCAACACCAAACTGCAGGCCGTTAACATGTATGTCTCGCGGCTGCGTCTTCAACGGCACGACATAGTTGATCTCCAGTCGAGCCGCGCGCCCGATGCGCAAGCAGACGCCCGCGCCGCATGCCACTCGCGCGTCGATCAGGGGCGACAGAGACGACAGCGTGAAGTCCGATCGTTCTGTGAAAGGGCTACAGTACTACAAGGACCTTTTGACGCCTGAATTACATTGACAGGGGCGTTTTTGGTAAACATTTTGTGAAATTGACACAGAAATTGTATTGAAAAAACAATATGGCGGCGTTAATTCAGATTTTGGCCATGCGCCAAAAGATCCTTGTACTATTGTAATATTACAGTCCTTCCACTGTTATTTTACTTAATAATTTCGCATCACTGTCAAAATCAAATTGTTGATGAGCAACCTTCTTACAACAAGAATAAAGATTCTTGTTGTAAGAAGGTTGCTCTCGGAGATAAAATAACTGGGAAAGAACTGTATCTACTTACTATAGTTTGACCGAAACCACTGTACCGCGCGTTACGAATGCGCGATGAGCCGTGGGCGGGACGCCGTTAGCGTTGACGAATGAGCTTCTCAACTATTGCCCGTGCTATCCAACTGCTGGACAATGGCCTCCCTCTAATCTTTCCTTCGATTCTGCGCTACTTCTTTCAAATTCAAACTTCTAAGTCGTTCCTCCATCTTCGTGGATAACCTCGACCTCGCGCTTGTTTCAGGGCAATTAGTCAAATAATTTTTAGAAAAGAGTAGGTGCTGTTTTTTTTCTGGCCTTATAAACGATGGATGGACTGTTTGAAAGATGATATGGCTAGAAAGGGGTCTCTGCATCACCCAAAGGTTGACTGGTAGAAAATGCCTATGGCATTAAGTCCGCCTCTGTATATTTCTGTGCTTGAAGTATTAAATAAATAATAATAAAGGGGGAATACTGAGATAACGATAAATAGAGAAGTATGGAAGCAGAAGACATGTGCGATAGGAGAATGGTGATGAAGCAGATTTTTTTTGCTGGTGCTGTCCCAGTACAGGGCAAAGGCCTCCCTTTTTTCAATCTTCTCCATCTTGTGCTATAGTTTGACCGAGACCGCTGTTCCGCGCCTGAGCTATGTGTGCGGTGAAACGGTGGGCACTTTTTTTTTTTTTTTTGGTGGTGGGGAAATCATCAAATGACTTCTCCCGCTCTGGGTGGAGCGGGAGGGCGTGTCAGAATCTTACTAACTAAAACCCACCCGTGTTCCTTCTGTTGCCTGTGCATTGCCAGGGGGCCAAGGTATCCCTTTCGGACTTTCCCGCAACCCCGGCAGGCTCATCGGACCCCTTCACTTGCTGACATCTCTTTGAGGCGCGCGTGGAACACAACGCGCCGTTGACCCGGGCCTGGTCCTTACCGGACGGCGAGCTACCCATTGCTCACAGTCCGCAAGCCCACGCCTAAGGTGGCCGGGAATCGGTAATCGATTCCCGACGCCCAGGGCGTCTCCTCCTGCGGCGCGTAGGGGCGTGAGGGTGCGAAATTTGCCACTCCCTCATGCGCTCCGCCTCCTCCTTCGCGAGCATTAATGCTTCGCAGAAGGAGGTGACGGCCTCCCATGCCCTCTCGCTCCGTACCATGGCCTGGACCAGGGCCGGACGCGAGAGATCCCCGCCACCGATTGCCTCCACGAGGACACGGCGGTGCTCTGCACCCACCCAAGCCACCCAAGCCGGGCATACCTCCACAGTATGCCAGGCATACCTCCACCGTATAGTGCAGCCTGCACTACCCTGCACTTTATTGGTAGGCCTACGTTTGTTGTGTGTCTTGTGAATTATAATTTTATTAGGGCCTGCCAGGCTTTTTGGCATCTATGAAGGTACAGACCCCAGCAGTTCAACCTACCCGAAACTGTAAAATTTTCCCAGAAAAGTTTGAACCTTATGCTTTAGTGATAAAGTTGAAAATCAATTAAAGAAATTTGACACATTGTTGTAGGTTGACGTGCTGGCGTCTGTATCCCCGCTGAGTGCAGGCCGCACATACGTCAACGCTGCCCCCCGCCTCGCCGCGCATTCGTAAGGCGCGGAACAGCAGTCTCGGTCAAACTATAGCGGGCCAATTTCTGCCTGAACAGGTTTCAGGCAGAAATTGGCCCGCTATAGTTTGACATATAGTTTGAAAGGAATCGCCCATTCCAAAATGTAGTTTGCGCAGTCGATGACTTCAACCGATAACAAAGTTCTTACACGCTTACAGGATGGCAAATAAATAATTTAAGAGTGATGCCCGTTTTCGCAAACAATGCGACACCTAAAAGTAGGTAATGCCCGTTGAAAATACAACTGTACTATAGTAGGTAGGCAATACGAGTACATTTAGGCACAGACTTTTAAAAAACCTCGTGGGTACTCATGCTCACCTGGCCCTTTTTAGGGTTTCGTACAAAAATAGTAAAAAGGATCTCTTATGGTGCGACTCAGTCTGACTGTCCGTCTCAAAATTCAAAATATTTTTATTTCACATAAACCTACAAGGGCACTTATGAAACGTCAGAAGCTAGGTGCACGGTTCCAATTGGTCGTTTCCTATGGAGAAGAGCCGGCAAGAAACTCCACGGTTACTCTTTTAAAAGTAAATGGTATTTACAATCTTTTCAAGTTACAGTTTTTATAGGTATGAGATGAAACTGTAGGCCTATCAACAAGTACCAGGTACTTAGCAAGATAGAAAATGATCGACAGATCTACAAGTCGGTTATGCCTACAACGTTCTCACAATCACAAAATATAAAAGAATCTGTATAAAAAATAAACAAATTGAAAACTTATTTAAACCAAATGGCATGACTGCCACTAAAGCTGTAACAAATCTAATTTAATAAAAAATATAGTTTATTGAAGTTATATAATGTCAAATAACGAAAAGATTACTTATGTCAAAAAAGTACGTAAAAGAAAAAAATAATAGGTAAAATAAAATAATCATCTTAATTTGGGAGCAGATATTATACATTTATAGTTATTTTACACAGCTGGATATCTCAAGAACTACTAAAGCTATCAAATTGAAATTTGGAAGAGTTTTAGATGACGTTTGCCCAACTATTTTGCAAATAAGAAATAAATAATTTTCTTTTTTTGCAACAGGGTCTGAACATTCGAAAAATTCGAAGTGGTGCTACTAGGGCATGTGGGAATTATATGAAAGAGCGCTATTTGCACATTCTCAAACATTCTTCTTTTCTTTTAGCCGCATAGTTTTCGACGAAAAATGTAAAAAAAAACACCGTTCCTATCAACCTAAATACTTACCCATATCTCCGAAGTTTGCATAGAGAATAATCTGAAATTATTCTATTTGATAGAAGTTTATGTAAAGATTACAGGAAAAATAAAAAGATGTCTCTAAATAACACACTTTTTCAGAAATCATCAACAAAAACTACATTACTTCCACTAGCGGTCAAGAGATGGCGCTGACCTAAAACTGCAATATTCTACACCGCAGTGTTAAAATTCTTTGACGAATATAGGCCTCGCCGATGAAGATTTGTTCATGGTTCACAACCAAAATGTCCTCCTTCCTAACTCGCAGGTAGCTTTGGGTGAAGCACAGTTGTAGTTTTTTCTGGGCACAGAACTATTTATGTACCTTTACGAATTAAGCTCCTAATCTCCTAAGCCAAAAGGCGCTATCTCAATCGGAGTAAATTTTTGTAGTAACACACGACACACGTCAACACCGCTTGTCGCTGAAAACCAGCGCTGGGGCTCTGTCTCGTCGCATAAGGATCCAGCATTATGCTGAGCGATGGCCGTTTTGCGTGGATGTGACGCATATTTTCCTACAAATTGTTATTTTCGTGTTTATGTTTTTTTTCTCTTTGCTTTCGTCATCTTGTACCGCAAATAAACGTATTTTCTTTCTTTCTTTTTTAGTAGTTAAGTATATTAGCAAAATAAATAACCGGGAGCCTTTTACTGCCCTGCTAAGCGGAAAGGCTTTCTCTGAGATACGGTTTTTTTTTTTTTTTTATACCATTCAATAGCTATAAATATTTCGCATCTAATGGTACCTATAAGCCAAATAGCTTATATCTAACTTAAAACATAAAAAAAACACTCAGTTTTTTTTTTATATCATTGTTTCCATAAATTACAATTAACAAATAGTAAATTTTCTTAAAACTTACTCCGATTGAGATAGCGCCTTTTGGCTTAAGAGGGCAGTATAAACTGTTTGCAATGTGCAGTGGTTGAAACGTTTATCAGTCACCATAAGCAGTTGCGGCCAAGATTTGTAAATAAAAAATAAAAATCTAATATAGTAAAGAACTGTCCGCCTGTTCGCCCTTCCACCTGTCCGCCTGTCCATCTATCTTACTTTTGATGAACTGTACGTAAAGTAACATATCCAAAATATTTATATATAATGGTACGGAACCCTAGGTGCGGGAGTCCGACTAGCTCTTGACCGGTTTTTTTTATAGCTCCTAGCTATTGCCCGCGTGGATGTCGGAAAATATCCCACGGGGACGTACTACCGGGATTAAAAGTACCATAATATAAGTGTTAATCCAGATTTTAAACGATCTGTGCGCTAAATTTCATCAAAATCCGTTCAGCCGTGTTTGCGTGAGAAAGTTTGTATGTTTCCAAACAAACTTTCGCATTTACCTATAATATTAATAGGATAGGAATAGTAGGAATTAGGATAGTATAATTTCGTTGGGTCGTCGAATTCGAGCTTAATTGCTAGCACCTCACTTCAAAGGGTTAGAACGCAGCCAACGTATTAACGAAGGTAGACTTCTTAGAAGAAAGAAAAACCGTCCAAGTGGGTGTCGGACCACGCACAATGGAGGGTCCGTAGTTGGGATGAAATTTATCCCAATAACAAACTTATCATTGTAGTTTTAAAACATGTTCTCGCATACATTCCAACTGCAAATGTAAGTTTGTGCGCACATTATTGAGAGATTTACCGTGTTATTTTAAGACCATAGACTTCTTATAAGTTTTCCTGTAATCTATGAGTAAAGAACCGTTCTCTGTATTTTTTTTTTAAGTTTTAGTCTCAGTAATTTCGGAGATAAGGGGGGAATGGTAAATTTTCATCTATTTTCAATATGGGGTCCCTGCAATAAGCCCTTTCATTTAATAACGTCACACGGTACCACACACAGGTTCACAAAAATACATATGTGTACCAAATTTCAACGGTCGATTAGATTTGGAGCAAATTGGCTGTGACAGACGGACAGACATGACACACGAGTGATCCTATAAGAGTTCCGTTTTCTTTTTGAGGTACGGAACCCTAAAATTGTTTATTCTGCACAAACAAAACGCACATTAAAACAAAAAATAACAATATAAACACAATTATAAAAGTAGCCAAAATGCCTCGTTTTAATCTACGAGTATATCTATGCTTTATCTATCTATAGTATATCTATAGTGTTGCGAATATTGTTCGTGGAAACGGGCATCAGAGATAAAGTGGGGAGTACCTAGTTGTAACGTGAGATTCTGACCTGGAAAGGCGAGGCAGCCGGCGTTGAGGAAAAGGTGCGTCTTCACCAACTTGAAGATACCCTCCTGAGCGCCCGGCAGCGGCAGCGGCGCGTACAGGTGCAAGCCGCTTGCCCAGTATACCTGCACACAGTACACGCCGGATTCATCATCTGCCTAGCCAAGCAACCGCGATCAACTTGGATGTAGCAACGCGGTTGTACACAGTTCCAACATAACCTAATCCGTTTGATCGGGGTAGCTTAGTTACAGGGACCAACTGTTAGAAAAGGTTAGAAAGTTAAAGAGAAGCTCAATTATTACAAAAAGTGTCCATCATTAGAAGTTCAACAAGTTTTTAGAGGATCAGTTAACCGCTAAGGCTAAGGCCGGGCCGGGTCGGTGGGTCGTTTTAGGGGCGGGTTTTGGCAAAAGTCAAAGTCAAAGTCAAATAATTTATTTCAATTAGGCACAAAAAAGGCACTTTTGAACGTCAAACTTTACAAAAAATAATAAAACTGTCTCCTAATCGTTTCCGACAGTTTGCCAAAACCGTCAAGCCCCGCTGTCGCCGAATCGGCGTTGGTGAGCCACGCGGCTTAGATCTCATACTTATGCACTGCATAGGTTCATTTGACATTTTCTTATGCGCCCAAAAAATTTTTTTTTAATGTCTAAAGGGACGTGGCGCGCATTTCAATGTCAAACCGCGGGGCTTGACAGTTAAAACGTCACGAAAGGGGCGGGACTTTACTATAGGTACTTATTTCTCATAAATATTATGAGTCATGTTTTTTCAAAATAAACAATTTTACTTTTTTTCTTCTATCAAATTAGAGCAGTTCGTCATTTATGTTACTCACCCTTCCACCAACAGCCTTTCCGTCCATGTGCGGCCCGACGCCTCGCTGTTGGAAGCCGCGCAGTGTGGTGGGACCCCCGAGGAAGAAGTGGTCCGGCAACATCGACCCGTAGAGATCATGCAGTATGCCTAGAGCGCCTGTCGCTTGCAGCACCTACACGGTAATTGCGTGAAAAATGACAATTGATCGCATCGGGTTTCATTTTGACCGTTCACCCTCGTTCATTGCGTTATTACGTTGTTGAGCACACGTATTTTTCAAACATTAGAAGCAATGGATTAGCAGTATCCTTCAAAACTGTCTGACTAATTGAAGAAAGTGGATGCTGATCACAATGACCGCATTTGTAAGTCGTTGTTGGGTGTCTAACTACTTATTCGTCTAACACCCAGTTGCATAAAGCAAATATGAATGCCCCAATAATTACCTAACGCTAATGATTTCATTAATTTCATCAAAGAACCATTAAAATCTAGTCTAATGTTGCTTTCTGCAATAAGTTGTAATGGAAGATTAATATTTAAAAGTTAAACTTCTTTTCTGCAACTGGCTGTAAGTAGGTTTGTACAAACACTTACTACACATTTTACACTTCTACATATTTTAAACTAGATGAGGTGGCGTTTCCTATCTGACTACTCTGAGAAGAAAGGCCGAAACAAACTTAGAGGTCACAGTCTCTTTTAACAGTTTCAGTGACGGGAGTCCTCCTGGAAGGTTCACCTAGTTGCATTTGGGATGTCGGGAGCCCTCGCAGAGGGCTCATTTTTTAATGTAAGTTTTTCTTAGCGAATACATTTTAAACCGTGAAAATAAAATCTGATGTATATTTTAATTGTTTAAGAGTTGATTTTAAAATCCAAGTATTCTTATTTATTTTATTTTTTTCACGGTTTCAATATACTTACTTATTCACTAAAAATTTCAAAGGTTGGAAACTATGTAGGTATAGCGACAAGACCCCCTGAAAACACTACTTTACTTCGTTTTACAGTGTTTTATAGCACGGTTTTAAACCGAATGCCGTTGACTAGCGCCAGTACTGCCAGCAAACCTTCCGGAGGGTTCACTACCAATATGTATAGCGACATGGCATATGAGTTCTATGAAAATGGGTGGAGTCGAAAGTGCTAAAATCCAGACATAATCATGGTCAGATCATTGTCTTTTGGGGAAAGAACCACACAGATTGAGTGCACCTGTCCAGTAAGCGCACGCAAGAGGTATGGAAGCACGTGCTATTGCTTTAACGTGGTGTTGCTGTCTTTCCTCAAACCTTCTAGCATACTCACTACGCCAAAATCTTGAGACAACGTATGGTTGGCCTGTAAATGCATCTCAGACTTCAGGTTGGAAACATTGCCGCCAACACCAGCCAACTCGTTGCTGATCTGCATCCACACGCCGTGAGTCGGGAAGATCTCCTCGTCGCGGTGGTCCACGTTGATTGTGTGCCGCAGGGTCGATTTAAAATGTGGACCTTGACATATTCGACTTTATATATGTTGAGACGTTTTGTTAAAAATATATGGTTAAGCAGTCGAAACCACATTAAGTCTAAAAGTGAGCTCAGCTATCATCATTAAGCGGTGCTGGGCAATGCTTTGCTATAAGTATTTCACTAATTTGCTCTTCAGATTATAATGAAGATATAATCGAGTTGTTTTAACCCGATGCCCCTGTACGTACTACAGGGGCATCGGGTTAAAACAACTCGATTCCTACCGGCTTCCCTTCAGAAATTCGGAACAACCATTCTATCGTCATTGAACAATCACAATAATGATACGCCATAAAATTAAAACATTACAAAACGCCTACATTATTTTTATTTTGTCTTCATGTCCCAACAACAAAACATTTTGCTCTAAAATAACTCGTAGGCGCATCCGGCTTATCGTGAATTCAATTTCTATAGAGAAATAGAGAAGAGGCACCTGCTAGCACATTAATCCTTATTATAGTTTAAGTACACTCGAGAGCAATGAATCCGGGTCACTTAAAGAATGTTAAAAATCTCGGAAACTAAAAATGATAGGTTAATGCAATAAATTGTATTTAATAGACAATGTAATACTCCTTAAATGAAAGTAAAAAAAATATGAGTCACCATACATTTTATTAACACAAAATTACATAAAGAAAAAAACTGCTGATCTCTCCTTAAAACAAAAATAGGAAACATGAAATTTTTGAACTATATTACGATTTTCTTGAATTTTAATACTTCGTATTGCCTCCTCGTGCTTCCATTACTGCGTTTACGCGGTTTGGCATGCTGTACACCAAGTTCCTTATACGATTTTGGGGAATATTCTCCCATTCCTCTGTGAGAGCAATTTTGAGCTCACGAAGCGTGATTGGGGGAGGGTTTCGTTGTTTTAAGCATCTGCCTAGCTCGTCCCAAGCATGCTCGATCGGGTTGATATCCGGGCTGCGCGCTGGCCACTCCATACGAGTAATGTTCATCTCTTGAAGGTAGTCATTCACAATCCTACCTGTATGAGGTCGGGCATTGTCATGCATAAATATAGCATCCTCACCTAAATTGACCATAAATGGACCAACGTGATCATTGAGGATTTCTTCCACATATCCTTCGCTAGTTAAAGAGCCGTTTTCTATGATCACCAGCTCTGTGCGACTTTCAGAAGAAATTCCGGCCCACACAAGTACAGACCCACCACCGTAGGCTACTTTTTCTTCGATGCATGCTTGCTTGAATCTTTCCCCTGGTCTTCGATACACTCTGTGTCTTCCATCGTGCTTGTAGAGCATAAATTTTGATTCTTCGGAGAACATAACTTTTGACCAATCTTCAATACTCCAATTTACGTGGCTCTGGGCATATCTTAGTCTTGAAATACGATGCCCACGCTCCAGTTTAGGGCCGTTTGCAGGTCTAAGGGGTTTTAAGTTAGATTCAGCAAGCCGACGTCTTACTGTCCATGCACTTGGGTTACTTCCTCCGAGGCGTCGAAACTGATTTGTGAGTTCAGTTCCTGTAAGAAAGCGATTTCGAAGCATGGTGTTCACCAAGTATCGGTCTTCTCGTGCTGTAGTACACCTGGTTCTGCCCGTTCCTGGTCTGCGTAGGTTAGAACCAGTTTCTTCGTAACGTCGGAGAACTCTTTGTACTGTTGACAGCGACACACCGACAGTCCTGGCTGTATCGCGCTGACTCCGGCCGGTTTCCAGCATTGTAAGTATTCTGGTGCATTCTTCAGGCGTAAGCGACATAATTTCAGCTTGAATAATGAATATAGAGCACTATCAACATGATTTATGTACCCACATAAATGACAGATTACAAACAAAAGCAAAACCAAATGCTGTAATTTCGTAGTTCCATCTTCGAAAGTGGCCCTTTTTCAAATTTAATTTTTTTATGATATAACTTTACAATAACTAAGAAGTTTTAATACCTTCATTTAAATGAAATGAAATGAAATGAAATTTATTTGCAAGAATTGTAGTACATTACAGGTGGTCGGGTTATTTATCAGTTTCTAAAACAATTCGCTAAAACTAGCATGCAAACATTTTAAGAATTAATTAAATGAAGCTAATAAAGTTGGAAAAATACATCTTATAAAGTATATTAAGAATACGAATGTCAATAATTTGTCAAATTATTAAAGTAAAATGTCAGTGTGAGTGTTTAAAGTTTAGGTACTCATTCACAGAATAAAATGATTTATCTATAAGCCATTTGAATAACGCTGTTTTAAAACGATTAATTGGCAGTTCCCTATAAGATTTTGGTAATTTATTATATATCCTTATAACCATTGGAAAGCAACTTCTGTGATATAAGTGGCTTTTCATTGGAGGAATCATTAGTCTCTCAGGATACCTTGTGTTAAACGTAACAGTGTCTCCAAGACGTTGAAATAATTCGGAGTGCATTTTAACAAATTTACAACATTCAAATATGTACATACCGGGAACAGTTAATATCTTTAAATCTTTAAAAAGAGGTTTACATGAAGTCAATGGTGGCACATCACAAAGAGCACGGATACATTGTTTTTGGGCTATAAATACCCTATTTATAAGAACAGAATTTCCCCATAGCACAATGCCGTATCTAATGTTAGACGCTACGTAACCATGATACGCTAAGAGGGCGGTTCTGAGGTTAGTTATTTTACACAGTCTCCATAAGGCGAAAGCGAAACGATTAATCTTATTTGTAACCTTTAAGCACTGAGCTTTCCATGTGCAGCCACTGTCCACTGTTATACCAAGAAAAACGGCTTCGTGTGCTTCGTTAATTCTCTTATCGGAATAAGTAATCATAAGGTCAAAATTTGACTTTCTATTATGGAACTGAACGAAGGAGGTTTTATCAATATTTACTTTTAAATTATTATTATTAAGCCATGTTATGATAGCATTAACTGCTTCATTAACCTCTGTATTATAATTAAGCATTTTATTCTCCGTGATAACCACCGCAATAATTAAGGAGTATTACATTGTCTATTAAATACAATTTATTGCATTAACCTAGCATTTTTTGTTTCCGAGATTTTTAGGATTCTTTAAGTGACCCGGATTCATTGCTCTCGAGTGTAGTTTTATTGTTATTTAGTAAGTTTTATTGTACTACAGTATCAAGTTAGTTTGTTTTGTTTAGTTGTGTTAAAAGTTGGTAGTTTTATATTGTAATTTTGGAAGTAACGATGAGGAATTTATTTTTGTAGTTATCTGTGGAAGCTTGTAATTAGCAAATTAGATATAAATTATTGTCATGATTATAGTTATTAGACTGTAAGCTTTCCTAAAATAAAATAAATAAATAAAGTCCGTCTTGACGACACTTCAGTCACGTGACACCGCGGTTTCTTAGCAGACAGGTAAGCCGCTCTGTACCGAGTTACAATCGGCGTGTGATGACGCGTGTGAACGAAAAATAGCTATTGCGCGGCCATGATGAAAGTTGAAGTGACGTCATAACAATTACAAACATTTTTTTTTGGCTTCCCCTCTGCGTTTTACCACGCCTCGCCGGCGGGCGGTACAGACGCATGCAGGTCTACCTACCCGAAACTGTAAAATTTTCCCAATCAACTTTGAACCATAAGCTTGAGTGATAAAGTTGAAAATCTATTAAAGAAATTTGACAGATTGTAGTACGTTGTGCTGTGGTACAGGCCCACAGAACAGCTACAAGAGGTTTTATCTGTTCTGTGGTCTGTACCTACAGTAAAATGTGCTGCGCTATGCTTGGCTTATAATCAGTGGTCGGATTTTGATATGCAACTACTGGGATGTAGTCATGTTGTGATGACGTTATCAGAATATGAATAAGCCATATTCCGAGTCCGAGAATAGCGAATTTGCCATGTCTGACAGATCAATGCGTAATTTTACGCTAAGTTTTGTCTCTATATCTACTTTGCTCAAAGTTAGCTTAGCTAAGCACATCACAGCTTAATATTGATTAGTCACAAAAGTCGGTACCTATATGAAAAAAGAAAGAAAGAAAATACGTTTATTTGCGGTACATAATATAACACAAGCAAAGGAACAAACACTAAAAAACAAATTGGAGGAAAATATGCGTCACATCCACGCAAAACGGCCATCCATAATGCTGGAACCCTATGCGAGACAGAGCCCCAGTGCTGGTTTTCAGTGACAGCCGGCGTTGACGTGATGACGTCAAACCGTTCGTTGGCGTATGTTATGTTTACCCGAGAGTCTGACAACCAGTGTTACTGAGGGATATCGTGTACCCAGTAACTGGGCTGTGGAGGTCAGATAGGCAGTCACTCCATGTAAAATACATTCAGCTGCATTCGGTTAGACTAGAAGCTAACCCCAAAATAATTGGGAAAAAGCTGGCAGATGATTTGTGATTTATGTTGTCATTTTACTTACCGCTGCTCTCTCTAACCGCGAAGGTAGTCTTTTTGACGGGCGACAAGTCCCGAATCAGTCCCTCCCACTGCAGGTTGTGTTTTATCTGTAAGCATTGAGATAGTACTCTCTCTGTTACTATGAGTTGTCACCAGAAAACATTCAACATACCTAGACGTTTTGCAACTTGTCACATGAAACTATGTAGGTAATCTCTGTTAATGTTGAATTTGCGATCGCACTGCACAAAACAGGAGTAAGTGACAGCATCAAGATTCATTGTTAGCTGCATTCGCACTGTCTAGAAACATATTCAATAGACATGTTATGTATAGATATTTGTCGATTCTGGATGTTAGCTCATTCTATGGCGCTATGTACACCTCTGCCCAACCCTTCAGGAAATACAGGCGTAATATGAAGTGTATTGTCTCACCGTTGGCGAAGTCTTGAAGCCTACGTTGAATTGTATTCCACGGTCGAGCAGGCGGTACCCCGACCACGGGTACTCTTGGTTCTGCTGGTAAAGGGATGCCGATAATCTGCACAAACGGTGACTCAACGTTAAGCTTTGCTGCGCTGCGTATAGCGCAGCGCAGCATAGCTTAACGTTGAGTCACCGTTTTTTTTCTTAGAAAATTTGCTCCTCCATAGATATAGCTTGTCCACTCTGTCCACGCGCCCGCATTGCCGTAGGCGTTAAATGCGGTAATGGGGCGCGTCATTTCAGAGTGGACAAGCTATACACTGAGGAAACTAATTTAACGTGCTGCACTGTGTAACAACGCTTTGCACGCTTGCTTAGCATAATAGAAACGGGTTTTTTCGACGGAAGAATAGACAAAATGACAGATAAACAATCACAATCTGTCATTTTGTCTATTCTTCCGTCGACAAAACCCGTAGAAAATCCGTTTCTATGGTTGTTATACTACGCGTGTTGGTTTAAACACAAAGTAAGAGTTACGCTATACGAATACGTGCTGACTTGCAGCTCATTTCTCGACTACAAAGAGCAAAATCTCCAAATCTTGAGCTTAGAGTTGTTGGTAGATAAAACAAGGTAGCTTAGCTACGCATAGCACAGCAACGCATAGCTTTATAAATCCTTGCGCGACTGCTGGTCACAGCACTCACAGCCTGAGGTATGTGAGCGGTGAGACGCGGGAGGTAGACACAGGCCAAGCTAACTCAGTCTGCCAAATTTTGTTAATGGCGCCCGTCTCACCGCTCACTAACTCAGGCAGTGACTAGCAGTCGCGCAAGTACTATAATATCAAAGTTTAGATTTAGCAAGCAAACTCACAGAAGTTCCAATTCTATCTATACTAAGAATACTGTCTTGTGGAAGTGAGCTTGTTTAAATTTTTCAACACGAGACGATATAAAAAATTGCTTGTGGAAGCCAACTTTTGCGAGTTTTGTTGCTATCTTTACCTTAGGTTGACAGCTTGTAAAATAAACTAATAAGTTTAAAATATTTCACAGTTACGTTATACTTCACGATGTGTGTGTTACGTAGTTATATATCACTCACACGGGAAATGAAGGCTTGAGCGGCAGTGGCTTAGTCACTGTGATGTTGAAGCTGCAAGTGTTTCTGTATCCGAGGCTGTAGGCCGCTTGCGCGCGTTCGCCACGACCCCATATGTTTGGTAGTTTCAGTCCTACGCAGTAATGGGAGTCAGGAGGAGTGTGGAGGCGTGAGACCTCATACCAAATGTAAAGCCAAGACAAAACGCTGTCAACAGTGACGTAAGGCCAGTAAACATGTGTGTGCATAGAGTGATGGTGTAGTTTTGGCATGCTTCACTGTATTGTTCGCAACGCTTTGCCTTGTTTTTATAGAGGCATGAGGAACAGAGTGTAAAGTTCACTCATCCTCCATAGAAAAGGAAGGATCCTCCGACCAGACGGGTGTTGTGTCTGGTGGATAACTGCCCCGCGATTGATGTCGGAAAGTTATATATATTCTAATCGCGCGGTAAACTCTGCTTGCGCGATGCAGGATTTATGTGACGTCAGGTCTTTAATGCGTAGTTCTCTATGTCCGCACTTAGTGAATTATTTATTATACACGATAAATCTAATAATTGATGGACATGGAAATTAAAATTCGGTTGTATTCGGAAATGCGATGATTTCCGAGAGATAAAAGAAAAAGAAATGAAATTAGTTGTACTGTACTGAATTTCATTACAAATAAACCGCTAGTCATTAATATGATTTGAATTAAAGTTATCAACAAAAAAAAAAACAACGAAAATCTAATTGCTTTTTAATATCTCTCGCAGGTGTGAAAATTAGGGTATTATTCTGCTCGGAGATATCTAACAGTGTCTTCGTCTTGGGCACCCGTGACACTGCTTTATCCCCTAGGTGAATAATCTACTAAAGTTTTGTTGGCCACACAAATCTTTATACTTAATATATTATTTAAAGTGGTGTGTGTTACCGATCACAACGTTGCCCTCATCCTCTCCGACCGTCGCGTTCACCCCGCCGACCACTCGCGACATCTCGCGTACTTGAAACGTCACCTGCACACACGATGGTGGTCGTCAGTGTATTCTATGATGTTCTGGGTCAAAAACTCAACAACACATGAGCGTAGATGGAGAATTTAATTTCACGTGAGTGTCAGGTCTAGTGACTGACCTCTGACACAGAATAGTAAGCACGGAAGGCGCACTCCGCATTTTAGGTAGGTATGAAATAAGTGACGCGCGACACGTAGGTATGAAGTACATACAAGTACGCGGCAGGCTCGTATTGTCTGTACGCTCACTAAATTAGCACTTAGTGAGCGTAACGTGGTCAGAAGGTAAGAATTACGCGATAGAAAGAGAGGCAACTTCTAGGAGGATATAACTGTAGGTAATTAGCGCTGTGCGACCTGAATTGCACTTTATTGTGTCGTAGCAAGAATCGCTTTTTATTGAAATTATTTTGCGGAGTGAATCTTCTGTAGGGGAAAGGTGTACGAGATGGTCCGTTGAGGTGAGATGATCCTTTTGAATTGCAACGAAACTACCAGCGACATCTAGTTGTTTTCATTGTTAAAACGTAGTTCCCGATATTCCCATGCTTCAGTCAATCGCAGTGGCTTTGTGAGTGACCAAGAAATTTTTGGTGAAAAAAAATAAAAATTACGTGTCGTTATTCTAAGGTAAGGCTGACTTTAAGTTTATGTCAGATGTGTTCTAGGTAGTCTATTGTAAAGGCTGTTGTATTAGTACCTTTGTTTATTGTTCTATTTTGTTTCTTTAATGGCATGGTAACAGTTAAGAACTTATAGGTTATGTTATCGAACATTGAATAGAAAAGTTGATGTTGGGGTGAGATGATTATGCTACTGGTGTACAAGATGATCAGTGCGGATCGTCTTGTACACCATCTTTATTTTAATAGATTACGTTATAGCCTATATACCTATTTAAAAACAATATCAAACACCCTTTCCACTAAGAAAAAGCTGGATATGATTGGCTGAGAGGATTCCGTCAGCGGAATCCAGATATAGCTCTTCGTGCTCCTGAATCTTGCCCCTTCCCCCCCCCCCCCCCTAAACGCATCCTAAATGTATAAAATGTTGTTTATGCCAAAGATGGGGTCATGGAGTTTGTGCAGGGATAGATAGCGATGATCCTGATGAATTCACATGTGATTTGTGTACAAGAACTCAAGGAAAGCGACGTTTAGATGTATAAAGATTTATTTTTTGCGTTTAATTTTGATTGTTATTTTTTTTTTAATTATCTAATTTTTTCAGTTTAATTTAATAAATTAAGATGTTGTTTCTTTTTAAATAAATAAATTACTCTGTGTGAAGTTATTTTTTATTGAATTATACTAAAATCTAGAATATTCACAAAATTGGGGGTACATGATCCCCAGGATCATCTTGCCCCTAGTGTAGGAATCATCTTGGACACCGGGGTGTACAAGATGATTCTTTGGTAGGGTTTAAAAAAATGTGAATTAGAATAATAGTAGATCTAAAAAAAATACATTTTGAGTGTGACAACAGATAGACAAATAAATTTACTATAAATAAACGCTTTTACATCTGCATTAAGTTGAATATCGTTTAAACTACAAGCATTCTCCCTTAAGTGAATCATCTCGTACACCCTTCCCCTACTATTCTGTGCCCCTGTTTGTTTCTTTGCTCCTTCATAAAGTAGTCGGATAGGAAACCACGACCTCATAGTCTTCAAAATATTATTGACGTGTAAAAGTGTTTGCATAAACCTACTTACAGAAATAAACATTTATCATAAGTTTGTGTCTCACACACAAGAATTGGTCTCTTGAGTATCAATTCTTGTGTGTGACTGTGTGTGCATGGGGGTGTGTGTGTGTGCATGCGAGTGTGTGTGTAAGTACCTCGAGTCCATCGGGCGTGGCGTCGGGGCCGGAGGACACGTCGATGTAGACGCACACGTTACGGAAACAGCCGAGATTATCCAGCGCCTGTTTAACCTGCACACAATACAGTCAAGTACACTAATCGTTTTAAAGAAAACTGACACAGTACGTCAATATGCCGTGTTTAGGTATGATTCCGAACAACGATGCACGCCAGCCCGACCTTAGCCCTTGATCAAGATAGAGCAAGATTATCTTTCGGCGCCCTTTGATCACTTAAATTGTAAATACCAAACGGATTTAAAAAAAATACTGTCAACACTGCTCCCGCGTCTCTAAAAGGCGTCATCAATTTTATTTTGCGTTGGAAATTGTTTTTCGTATTTGGCTTTTTGGCGCTCCTTGCCATCTGGTGCCTAGAGCGACCGCTCCTCTTGCTCTACCCCAGGCCCAGCGCTGCTGCACGCGGCAGTGCTGCTTCAGCAGTGAGCGCTATTTCTAGCAGTGTTTTTAAGTGAATAAATAGAGGGGTGTGTATGAGTGTGAGTTTTGTGGGGGTGTTTAAGTACCTATGAGTAACTTGAGTAACTAATGGTGCGAGTGTGTGTATGTGTTTTATGTATGTGTACCTTTTGAGCACGAACGATGACATCCTCGAAGTCTTTCGCTTTGAACAGATCGTCGACGGTGCCCTTCACTACATCGTCTTTCGTACGCTTTAGTCCGTCAATGTTAACACGGTCCACTCGGGCCTGAAACATTATTGTTGTAGGTAATTTTATGTATGAAAAAACCAAATCCCAAACGTAGATAACAAAAAAAAAAAAACAGTCCGCGCGCGACTGCTAGTCACTGCCTAAGGGCATGCAATATTCATCCGATTTTAGTATTCGAGTATTTCGAATATTTATTCACAAACTATTCAAATAATTCGAGATATTCGAATTTTTCTAATACTTTCTATTTCGGATCATAAATTATTAAAACAACAAGTATTGTAATCAGTTTTTCTTTTAATTAAAACATAATTAGAAAAATACAAATTTAAGAAAAAGATACCCTATTTATTTTTTTATTTAAATATAAAGATCGAAGGAAACTGAGCGCGTTTAGAAAAAAAACCTGTTCGCTGAAAATACGCGTTCGGGCTCTACACTGGTTGGGGGATGGAAAGTTGAAATTTGTACGCCTGTGACAAATGAACTGGTTCAGCACCTCCACGATCTAATTGTGCCATTTCTACACGCAAGAAGGTTTCTAAGTCTTCGTTCGTAACCAGTCGGCTTGTAGAAATGGTAGCTGTATTTTGCAAATATTCTTGAACCTTTTCTTTCAGTTGCTCTTTGATAGATTTTGTTGCTGTCTGCTCTTTTCGCTCAAAATTACATCATCCTCCTCATCATCAGTGTTTTGTTGGTTTAAATCATCGCAAAAAAAGAATTTGTTAATATTTAAAATAGTCTCATTAACTTCTGCATTGGAAGCATTTGGCAATATTGGAGCGTTGGGATTGTTGTGAGATTCGATTTCCTCATAAAATCTTGAGGGATTGTGTAGATATCTTAATGTGTTCACTAAGTTAATATTTTGACGTTGCTGAATCCTTTTTTTTTTTTTTTTTTTTGGGTGGGAAATCATCAAATGACGTCTCCCGCTCTGGGTGGAGCGGGAGGGCGTGTCAGACTTTTACTGACTAAAACCCACCCGTGTTCCTTCTCTTGCCTGTGCAATGCCAGGGGGCCACGGTATCCCTTTCGGACTTTCCCGCAACCCCGGCAGGCAATGGTCTCATCGGACCCCTTCACTCGCTGACACTCTTTGAGGCGCGCGTGGAACACAACGCGCCGTCGACCCGGGCCTGGTCCTTACCGGACGGCGAGCTACCCATTGCTCACCGTCCGCAAGCCCGCGCCTACGGTGGCCGGGAATCCGCGATCGATTCCCGACGCCCGGGGCGTCTCCTCCTGCGGCGGCTAGGGGCGTGAGGGCGCGAAATTTGCCTCTCCCTCACGCGCTCCGCCTCCTCCTTCGCGAGCATTACTGCTTCGCAGAAGGAGGTGACGGCCTCCCATGCCCTCTCGCTCCGTACCATGGCCTGGACCAGGGCCGGACCCGAGAGATCCCCGCCACCGATCGCCTCCACGAGGACACGGCGGTGCTCTGCCCAAGCCGGGCATACCTCCACCGTATGCTCCACCGTGTCCTCCGGGCGATCCACGCAGTGATGACACCCGGGCGTTTCCTCCCGCCTTATCCGAAACAGGTACCTCCCGAAACAGCCGTGTCCGGTGAGGACCTGCGTCAGGCGGAAGGTGAGGACGCCGTGGCGCCTCTCCAGCCACTCCTCAAAGAGGGGACTTATCGCCGCAATAGTGGCGTGCCCAGCACTGGGTTGCGACAATCGCACTCTCCATGCCGCCATGAGATCCCGTCGGAGCTCTGTCCGCTGTGCCGCGATTTCTCGCGGCATCGGAGTCAAGCCCCGGCGTTTCGCCTCCTCGCGCCACTCCCAAATATGCGCGAGGACTTTTGCCTCCAGATCCCATGGCGGCAATCCGGCAAGGAGGCTCGCCGCCTCACCGGAGACCGTGCGGTATCCCCGGACCAGCCGGGTGGCCATGACCCTCTGGGACGCGTTCAACCTGCGGGCAGGCCGCACGTTGCTGAATCCTACGAGATAGTTCTTGAAACAATTGCTGACTTATAATGTCGTTCCTTTCATTCAGTTTTTCTAACATGAATTTTAATGTTACGTCTGCAGTTAATAGATTTGATTTCCTTTCACAGAGCTCCTCCACTGTTGCCTTTATAATATTTAATGATTGGGACAAATCTTGCTTGTATGGTCTCCTCAACAGAAAATGTTGAATCGTTCTTTAAATCTATCAAAGCTTTCTGGACGGGATCCTTCATTCATAAAAACCTTGTCACCATGTCAGCAAGCGACGACCATCTAGTCTTGCAGTCAAGAAGTAGGGATAATCAATTTATTTCTGGTGAGGTCATGTACGTGTGGGAGAATTTTTGAAGTACTTTACGACTCTGCGTACCTTTAGCAGACTCACATCCTAATATTCTAGAAAGTCCTAAATTGTTAAATCCTTTGTCTATTTCCGGTGAATAAGTATACGTTAACGTTCATGTATCGGCGATTTCTGGCTGATTTCCATTCGTCGATACTAACAGCCAGCTTAAAACCATCAGCTTTGAGTTTTTGGAGATCTATCCAGCTTTATTTAACAAACTCTTCAATGCTTTCAGAACAACAAAAAACAACAAAAAATGGTTTACCCTGAATGGTAAACCATCAACTGCTGCCATTTTGGCAATCATCGTATCCGATGTCTCTTCATTTGCAGGGCGAAAATGATTATTTTATATTATATTCGTAAAATTCGTAAAACTCGAATACTTAGTCTTCTAGTATTCGAATAGTAAGAAAGGCGAATACCTACTCGAATAAAACGAATACTCGAATAACATGCCCTAGGCCTGATGTATGATAGAGATAGATAGCCGCTATCTAATTACGCAACATATTTTCGTAAACGATTTCGACAAATTTGTTTCATTTTGACAGTTCAACAACATTCATTGAGTTAATTACGTTGTTGAGCAGATTTATTTCGAACTTATGAAGCATTGGACAAGCAATTTGTTTCGAAACGATCCAGATTCCGATTGATCGAGCAAAAAAGGCCGAAAAAAACGCGTTTCTTGTAACTTTATTTTTTATTTTTTGTTGGAGCGGCAATAGAAAAATACACAATCTATGAAAATTTCAACTGTCTACCTATTACTGTTCATGCGATACAGCCCGCTGACAGACAGACGGATGGACAGCGAAGTCTTAGGAACGGGGTTCCATTGCTTCGGGTACGGAAAACTAAAAATTAACGGATTCTATGGTAACCTAGCTCCATACGGATCGGGCCGCACCTAGTCTCTGATCGATTAAATTACCTAAATGTCGTGCGATAGGAGAGGTCTCTCTCAGTAACCACTACTGAAAACTGAATGACCATTTTTGAGACTTTTTGTTTGGCCATGACGGTTCTTTGAAGGACGATTCGATACATTTGGTTCAGTGCAAGACTTAGGTACGTAGTCCATTATTATCATATGCCAATCCTTTTCACAACTATTTTGGGATCGCTTTCCAGTCTAATCGGATACAGAATACCTACAGTATTTTACATGGAGCGACTGCTTATCAAAAATTCGAAAGTCATTTATTCAAACTAGGCTGAGAATCGGCACTTTTCGAACGTCAAAATTACATAAGACAGTCCCCCAAAACGCCCACCCTTCATCACTTCCTAGTGCTTTAGCTGGGAAGAAGAAGTGGCGCAACAAACTCCCCAGCAGCACAGCTGTCTGCTGACGTCCACAACCCAGTGACTGGGTACTCAGACTTGCGGGCTTTTGACTACCTGTAGGTACCAAGTTAACAACTGTCGTAAATCTACGCACGGAGAGGTCACGGTATGTAATAGATGGTCACCCATCCACGGACCGACCTAAAGTTGAAGATCGACCCGTGCGGCTGTTACTTAGCCACGAACCCCTCTGGTATGTATGTGGTCCATAGGTAGTCAGTACTCGTACCTTTACAGTTTTGAGCGCGTAGTTGGTCTTGCGCACAATTTCTTCGTCCACTACCACTTCCTCTTCTTCTGGATAATCCACCGGAAAATAGGGTTCCACCTGAAACACACACACACACAACACATCTAGCTGTCACTGACATCATCAATGTTGGCTCTTAAAAGTCAAAGCATTAATTCAATGAAACCATTTACAGGCACTTTTGGACTGTCAAGGCGTCGGTTAGTAAGAAAGATGAAGCTAGTTGCCCATTCCAAAGGTTCCTATGGAGAAGAACGGGCAAGAAACTCCGTGGACAGTCTTTTAAATCAATAAACTTTATTGGAATCATCGAAACGACCACGGAGGGATATGCCTTGGAGGCGTGGCACGTGGCGCCTCGACATTGCTAAATTGGGCTTATGTTCGAACGGCGGCTGTACGCTTCATTCAGTCGCTTTGCAACTGCGTACAGTGTACTATTGATGCGTAAAAAACCAAAATGCCGAGCTGTGCAGTAATAATTTGTAAAAATAGGTCTATTACCATCAACCTGAAGACAAACGTCGTGTTCTACGACCGGTAAGTAAACATTTAAGTCACTGTTTAATATTTTAAATCAATTTTTAAATCATTTACTAACTTACGTCCGGAGCGATACGAACTAGCCCGAATCTTTCCGAACGGAACGAACGTTTTGGATTTAGAGAGGTGCAATCGAGTGCGTGCGGCTGATTCTATCGACATGCGTATTATTGCAGTCGAATCTTTTTTTACAGAAGTCAATGGATATTCTCGTATTTCATGTATAGTATACGAGTTAAATTTGTTATTAATTTAATTTTGTTTGAAGCAAATAAAGACATTGTTATTTCAATACAGTTACTCGTGTATAGCATAATATTTAACAGAGAGGGTTCGCTTTACCCGGTAATACAATATTTAAAAAAAAAAACTCATTTTATTTTAGTAAAAATAACCCATATTTTCGGATAGCTATATAAAAACAAAATAAATTATATAAAGAAAATTAAACGAAGTTATAATAATACAAGAATGTGCTAAAGTAAATATCGATAAAAATTATCGACCATCGCTTTCGACTCCCTAATTGCATGCGTGTGCATTGAATGTTCGCAAAATAGCAAGTGTTTATAAGTGAATGCCCCGCCCATTCTATGTATGTGTGCTATTAGAAATTGATTTTGTGTAGCTGCTTTCTTCTTAGTGTGCGAGTTCAAATTTTAAGTGTGTGTCGTAAGTACACTATTTGTTAATGTTGTAATTATTTTGGTGGGAGATAAGCGGTCGCACTAGGATTCCTTACTATTCCGCAATGAAGGCATATCTCTGGATATCTATGGAAACGACGAAGAAGTAGTGATGGCCCAATAATGGCCGTCATGTCTGAGCTTGACCTATTCGTCCGAAATTCCGGATTCGTTGGTCGAGTGGTCTCAAGCAAGCGCGACTAGGTACTGAATGCTGAGCATGTGGTCCTGGGTTAGGTTCACGGATAGGGCAGTGTTGTTATGATTTTCCATAAGAAAATTCCCTGTAACAGCCTGTAGTCTGGATTTCTGCTCGTTTGGTGGCAATAGGATCACCCTCACCCCTTTTACATGACAAATAACTGGCAAGTGTAGGCTTTAGGAATGCGGGGCGAGGCGGGGGGCAACGTTGACGAATGAGTGGCGGGACGCCACGCCGCGCCGTGAGCGCTGACGAATGAGCGGCCTGCACTGCCCGCCCTCCTGTCGTGTTGATATGGGGAGGGGTCAGAGATGGCCGCTCATACCTAAAGCGCAGTCTGCTCTCATGCCAATAAACACATTTTTATTCTTCTTTTCTACAGCG
This sequence comes from Xanthia togata, assembly GCA_963853775.1. Classification (NCBI taxonomy): domain Eukaryota; kingdom Metazoa; phylum Arthropoda; class Insecta; order Lepidoptera; family Noctuidae; genus Xanthia; species Xanthia togata. The sequence continues at coordinate 1,137,201 of OY970817.1, read as the reverse complement.
GTCTCGGTCAAACATTATACAGATACACCTCTGATTACTTCTTCGGAATACTGGCGTAGTGTTATTACCTTTGCGTGTACTATCCCCATTGTTTAAATTATAAATAACTAAACAAAACGCATCAAAAAGAAAAATACATGAATAATTTTCGATTTCCTTTGATAGAGTAAACAAACATCATTTTATATTTGATGTTTTATGTCGTGAATGAATGACACAGTCATGAGCATCCTCATGGCCGTGTCATTCAAAGCAAAGAGGTTTGATTTCCAAGTTTGTGTTAAAAAAGAAGATAAACTTGCTCTAGTAATCGAGAGGTCGTCGAATCGCAACCCAACAGCTGAGGTGGTGGTTGTGGGCTCAACTCTCAAGACTGTTATGTATATTGTGGTTTTGTGAGAGACTGAAGGTGCAGGATCCAGTCTAGCATGTTAAAGTTGATTATCGAGGTCCAGAAAATTTATGTTTTTAACTAACTTTTCTGTCAACTAAGTTTTTTTTTTTTTGATGTCCGTTCTCAGTGCAACAACAAAACGTAACGTCTAAAAATGACAACGTCAGTCTGCTGACATATGAATATCAAGGATGTTCGCGTTGCGAAAGACAAGATTTTAGCATTCTCTATCGTCTGCCCTTGTCTTTTTACACACGTTTGAATGAGACAGAAATGTCAAGGCCAAAATAGGAAGATGCGCGTACTAACGGAGCGCAGTCATAGTGGACGTGTCGATGTCGTGCACATACGGTTTTATATATTATTTTTATCACGAAAATCCCTGATCTAACCACGATAATATTGAATTACAGTAAAAAGTATTTAGAATACAATAATTCTATCGAAAGATTTGACTCGTAACGTTCGTAATAATTACGTAAATTGAACTGAAAATCGTGATCAAAGTTTACGTTTCTTTTGTCGATGTAAACAAAAAGGATGTTTTTAAAACAATGCGTGTGGTAAGGGGGCGTGAATGAAGTTCATGCACGACGGAATCGCGAGGGCATTTAGAAGAACATACTGGAGAATGAGCGGCGTCAGCAGAGACGCTCCTTTAGGGGTGCAGTTTGTTCAGAAGCTCAGTAATTATTGCTGCCCGCGACTACAGATCAACCGGTTACGATGGTGAGTCACTTAGGCTATATAAGTAATACCTTGATGCTGTTCAAAGTTTTCAGAAAAGTAAATACTGCCAGATATGCTCAAATTCCAGGCGATTATTTTTTTGGTTGTGTCTTCTAACTTTACGAAAAACGGTAGGTAATGCTCTTAGCAGCGGCCGCAGATTGGTTCTAGTAATGCCACCTGTACAATTGCTGACTGCAATTTCAAATTAAAAACCTTATGTTACCATTTCTCAATGTCTGATCAAGTATTATATACAAAAAATTGCTTAGAAATCTCAAACAGGAGATAAATTTAAGCATATTTTTAGTAGACAAACGATTGGACAGCAGGTTACAGTACCTGGGTGTAAATATGACTCATAACATATTGATAATTGTAGAGTAATTAACACCAAACTTATTTAGAGATTTATTTAGGATATACAATTCATGACACATAAAATTATGGGCAACATCAGTATTAATTAATAGGTGTACTCCTTCACTTATAGGAGACCACACCATGCACAATAAACTTATCAACTAAGCTAATAAAGTAAAAATAACATAACATAACATCACGCCTGTATTCCCCAAAGGGTTGGGCAAAGATGTACTTATAGTAGACCCACATTTCGCCAGTTATGTTTAATCCCATGTAATGCGGGGTGAGCTTTTTGCCATCAACCAAGCACAAATGCTTCAGGAAATTCCAGAAGGAAACCCAATAAAACTTTGGCAGTCCCGGTAATCATTGTGTGCTGCACACTGGACCAACAAGGCAGTTAAAATATTAATAATAGTTCAAAGAGAGATTGAAATAATTTTAGTTAACTTGTGAAAAAGTAAGTAAATTTTTAAATAGGTGGTAAAAAATTATCATGCCCGACCAAGGGCAAAGTGGAATACCTAAAATTTTGCAGCGGAATCTGCCCCACTAGTTCGACTTGGGGGGCAGATTCCACTACTATAAAATCTTGAGGATTTTTCCCCACTATGGACCTTAGAATTTCTGAAGGTCGATATGCTCATGTTTTATATTTGTTTGGAAAAGAAAGAAATGTATATCTAAGTAAAATTTAACTAGCGCTGGTAGCGTAGCATAAGTAGTGTTTTTAAATAAAAGTACAAAAATAATTAGGGCAAAGTGGAATGATTTGTATAAATAAATATAGCTATTTATTTATTTAATTATTTATCAATCAATCAGCCTAGCCTTTTCCCAACTATGTTGGGGTCAGCTTCCAGTCTAACCGGATGCAGCTGAATACCAGTATTTTACATGGAGTGACTGCCTATCTGACCTCCACCACCCAGTAACTGGGTAATACAATAACCCTTGGGAAGACTGGTTGTCGGACTTTTGGGCTTTTGACTACCCGTAACGACTGTCAAAGATCCATGAATGACAGCCGGGACCAATGGCTTAACGTGCTTTCTGAAGCACGGAGGAATCTCTATATTATGTAAAGATGGTCATCCATCGTATCCATCCTTAGTACTGAATAATAACTTGTCGATATAATAAAAATGGCTGGCGTACAACGCTCCCCACCGGATAAGCCAAAAAATGCAAAAAAAAAACTGACCCTTACACAGACTCAATCCGAGCCTGATATTAAGTCTGCAATTGAGGATAGCGCTCATGTCAACACAAACAGAAATAAACGCGCTCGACAAGAAAAAACACATCAGACCGGTGCATTCTTGAGCTCGCAAGAGCTAGAAGACAAACTTGATGCCGGGCAGAAGGAACGTGACGCTAGTGCCTCAAATTTAACCAAGACTATATCGGATCAAATGACCTTAATATCTAAACTCGTCTCCGATACCGCTGAAATTAAAGCTCAAAACAGCAAAATTCAAGCATCCAACATAGAGATTCGACAATCAAACGAAGAGATCATGAAATCGCTAACATTCATGAATACCAATTTCGAGGATATAAAAAGAGAAGTTGAGGACCTAAGAAGGGAACGGCAGGAACAACAGGTGTATATTGAAAATTTAGAGAGAAAAATTCACGACATGTAACTCATGTCACGCTCTTCGGGTATCGAAATTCGAAACGTTCCAGCAGAAAATGATGAGAACAACGCAAGTCTTATAACAACCGTTTGTAACATAGGCAAAAAAATTGGAGTTGACCTAGCTGAACCCGCGTTTCGCGACATCTACCGTTTACCAGGGAAATCGACCAATTCTGCAACACCACGTCCAATTATTGCCGAATTTACCTCAGTTCAATCCAAACAGTCATTATTATCAGCTGTCCAATCTTACAACAAAGATAAACAAAAAGAGGATAAGTTAAACACAGCACTTATTGGTATTTCGGGAAAATGTCAGCCTATTTACATCACCGAACAATTACCTGCCAACACCAAAAAACTGTTTTATCTATCCCGGGAGTTTGCCAAAAAGTACGACTATAAATATTGCTGGATTGCCAATGGAAATATCTTCCTGCGAAAGGTACAGGGAGACAAACATATTTTAATTCGTTCAGAAAAAGGTCTTCAGGCTCTACCTACCACCAGTATGTGACTAGTTATTAAGCTCCTTATTATTATTATTATTTCTTTCATTACTTTCAATTTGTTTTCAAGCCAAAAATTTTGTGAATGTATACACAACCAACAGCAAATCTCACACACATACAAACTCAAACTCACTAACTCCCAATTCTCCAATAGCCCTATTTCACAAATAACATACATCAAACACGTACATAAGAACATCCATAAAATCCATCCAAGAATATCCATATTTTCATCACATACACCAAAGAGCGCCGTCCCTGATATATTAGTGGATCATAGGAACCCTAACGAAACTAGCAACATTAAACCTAGTAATAACTTTAATCTCAACTCCAATGGCTACTATAGATAACATTAATGAAGAGCTAGACAGGCTTCACCTAGGAAATTCATTTTTAATTAATCCAGAGGACTGCGTTAAATTCTCAAAACATAATAACATTAAAATACTCCACATCAATATACGCAGTATAAGTAAAAACTTCGATAGTCTTCAAACACTTGTCAATACCACTAAAGTTGATTTCGATGTTATGGTTCTCACAGAGTGTTGGCTGAGAAAAGTGAGTAACATACCGATAATTGACGGATATCAATCACACTATTCCTCAAATAACTGTAATCAAAACGAAGGCGTCGTAATCTACCTAAAAACCCAATCTTCCGCCACTGTATACGAACCCAACATTGTAAATGCAAACTGTCTTATATGCAAAATAGAACCGGGTCTTGCGATTGTGGCAGTTTACAGGTCTCCCTCGTACAACACCAGAGATCAATTTGATAGTTTTCTGAATAGCTTAAATGATGCCTACATTGATCTTTCTAACTACCAGAACGTCGTCCTTGTTGGTGATCTGAATATCGATATCAAGGACGACAACAGAAACGACCGTAGCTTGGACTATCTTATCCTAAACGCATCTCATGGACTATCACCTACCCATCTACTACCAACCAGATTAGAAAACTGTATTGACCACTTTCTTATAAAGACAAAATTAGACACTACCACCTTAATTCTGGAATCACACATTACTGACCACAAACCGATAGTGCTATTACTTAAATACACAAACCCTACAAGTAACAAGAAAACCACTGTATCTCGCACAAACTACGACGCTATGAAAGACGAATTGGAGAATACAAGTTTTGCAGATATCTACAAGACTCATGACGGTAACGAAGCTATGAACATACTTGTAAAAATTATCTCTACAGTTACAACTAAACATACAATACAAGTCACCCTTCCGAGGAAACTACGAACCTTAAAGCCATGGATCACCCCAGGTCTACTAAAATGCATTAAGAATCGAGACACCATGCATCTAAAATCAAAAAATACTCCAAATAACTTAATCTTAAAAATCACATACACGCGCTATAGAAATTTTTGTAACGAATTGCTTAGAAAACTAAAACAAACACACGAACACAATGAGCTACAAAAGAGTAAAAGTAACCCTAAATCCCTATGGAAAACAATCAAAGAAATCACCAACACTCGCCCAATACGAACTAGTCCAGACTTATTGTTGAAATTATGTGACACTCCAACTTCTTCCATTAATAATGTGTGCACTTTTTTCACCAATGTAGGTAAAAACTTGGCCTCCAAGATACTTCAAAATCAAACCACATCCACCAGCAGTCATTCCCCCGAAAATTTAACAAAAAGCCAGCCCTGTAATTCGCTAGTCATCACAGAAGTAGACGAAACGGAAGTGGAAGCGACTATACTTCAGCTACGCAGTGACTGTGCTGTAGGTTGGGACGGTATCACGTCATCTTTGCTCAAAACGCATCGTCATATCCTGGTTCCACATATAGCCTACATCTTTAACCTCTGCATTCAATTAGGAGTTTTCCCGAATGCTCTTAAAAAAGCTATTCTGCACCCAATTTTCAAGGGAGGGGACAGAAACTGTGTTAACAATTACAGACCCATATCTGTACTCACTTCACTGTCGAAAATTTTTGAGAAGATTCTCAATAAACAGCTTAGAAGATTCCTTGACAAATTTCATCTTATAGCTGACAACCAATACGGTTTTCGTTCAGGGGTATCAACAGAAGACGCGGTACTAGATCTTACGCAATTAGTTGCTAAAAAACTCGATGAAAAGACGAAATGCCTGGGAATTTTCTTAGATCTTTCTAAGGCGTTTGACACGGTTTCTGTGCCCAAACTTATCTCCAAGTTGGAATCCTTGGGTGTTCGTGGCAGAGCTCTTGAAATTTTCATAGATTACCTTAAAAACCGTAGTCAACAAGTCAAAATTGGTTCTAATTTGAGTAACCAGGAGCTAGTGACTTACGGCGTACCACAAGGTAGCATACTAGGGCCGACACTGTTTCAAATTTACATAAACGATCTCTGCAATATGACGCTCCCAAACTGCAACATATACACCTATGCAGATGACACCGCAATTATCGTCCACGGTCCATCTTGGGAAGCCGTTAAAAGCAACGCTGAGTCTGCCCTAAGTAGAATCATGCACTGGTTTAACTCTAACCTACTGACATTAAATCTGGCCAAAACTTCATATGTCCCTTTCGCCATCCGCTACAATATGAAACCACCAAGTACTTTCTCCATAACGGCACACTCATGTACAAGTCCTTCAACACATTGCTCCTGTCCAAAGTTAAGGAAAGATGACAGCGTAAAATACCTCGGCATCCATATAGACAAAGGGCTAAGATGGGACAAACACCTAGACACACTTACCACCCGAACAATGCGTCTTATTCCAATCTTTAAATCACTCAGGGGGTCAGCTGACCATGATATTCTTAAAATGGTGTATTTTGCGCTGTGCCAATCGGTACTAGGGTACTGTATTAATGTGTGGGGTGGAGCCAATAAGACAGGTCTCCTGAGGGCTGAGAGAGCACAAAGAGCAGTCCTTAAAGTTATGACGAAGAAACCACGCAGATATCCAACAGCACAACTTTATGCAGACTGTAAGGTTTTAACTGTTCGACAGCTATATGTGCTTCAATCAATTCTTAGGATACATGGCAGTTTGGCTTCCCCTGACCCCAAAAAACGTAAACATATTATTCCCAGCATTCAACATAAAACGAAGTTTGCAAGGCACCAATTTTACGTAATAAGTACCCACATTTATAACAAAGCCCATAAAAAGCTAAATATTCTCGGTCTCCCCAGGTTTAAACTAAAACGTACAGTAATTGAATGGTTGCTAAAACAGGACTATCATGGAACGGAATCTCTTTTAACCTACATAACCTAATAAACACCTATTTATGTATAATAATCTATTTTTCGCACACGCGCTAATCACTTGCACATCCCTAACACTCTACGAACATACACTCACTTCCCTAACTACAAAACACCCCATCCATTTCCTCACACAACCATCAAACATTTACTCTAATGCAATACTATTCACTTTTCATTATCTCACTCTCACATTTTTAAAGTTTACCACAAGATCAATAAAAATGCACCCACTTGACAAAGTCCACTGGCACGTCTGCCAAATAAAATCATAGAATAGAATCATATAAGCATACCCTATAGCCGGGTACTGCCCCCTAAGATACAGGCCTAGCCTAGTTTAGGGGACAGGGTTGAACCTATTGTACTTACTTACCTAATGCTAAATTTAAGATCTTTAATCTGTATACAGTGCAATGTACTTGAAACTTGTGGTAATAAACAATTTTTATATTTTATATTTAATTGTTTTTATTTTTTTATTACGGACGCTTTTAACGTACACGTCTTTCTACATTGTTCTCAAAGGTATAATATCAACATGAATGATGTAACAAATATTCTGTTTTAAAGAGTGTCCGTGGAGTTTCTTGCCTTGTCTTCTCCATATGAACCCACTACGCTTTGGAATGGACAACTAGCTTCATATTTCTGACTGACCAACCCCTTGACAATTCAAAAGTGCCTGTAAATGGTTTAATTGAAATAAAAGCTTTGAGTTTGAGAGGTTGAGTATAAAGAGTGTTGTCTGTGTTACTCATTCCTGTGTGACAGCTATGTAATTAATGTGCATACAATTTGTTTAACAAATGTGCTTTTTATACTAGCTATCTAAGGGCCTATGCACACCACGTTTTTTAAACGCGCCGTCGACGCGCGTTTGTAGCGATACAGACGCGATACGCACGCAAGTCAACAAATATACAAACGACAACAAACTGCTCTGCAGGATAAAAACGCGCCGGCGACGCGCGTTTTGGGAACGACGAAAAAACGTGGTGTGCATTGGCCCTAAAATGTTATAATTGTAATCATCTGGACCAAACATACTCGTAGTACTTACAAACAACAATGACTGATTCATAGTAAGTGGTCATTGTCCTCTATCTTGCATTAGTAATTGACATATATTACATTACATATTATTTTGTCTGGCTTGTATCAAAGTCTACCTTTAACAACGCTCGGCAACAGGCGGACTGCGGTCCATATCCGGACCGCGAAAGGTCGGAACTTGGACCGCGAAAGGTCGGAACTTGGACCGCCAAATATTGTTAAAAAGTCATCTTTTACAAAAATGATTTTTTTGAAAAATTAATACCGTCTGTGATTAACGGATACCTCTTTTTTTTTTGGGTGGGAAATCATCAAATCACTTCTCCCGCTCTGGGTGGAGCGGGAGGGCGTGTCAGACGTCAGACTGTTAGGCGATTAACACACGGCATCGCTCGACCGCGCGGTAGGAGCAGTTTGCGGTAGAAACGAGCACCGCTCGACCGCGCGGTCGGGCGAATCTACGGATTTATTAGAGGCCAATGCGACATGAGATCCGCTTCACCGCCTACCGCGGCGGTGCGCGGTGCCGTGTGTTAATCGCCTTACTGACTAAAACCCACCCGTAGTCCATCAGTTGCTTGTACGTTGCCAGGGGAAACGGTATCCCTCTCGGACTTTCCCGCAATCCCGGTAGGATTAACGTGAAGACACTCTTCGCATTAGCTGTTCCCCACGTGAACCAAACTATAAAAGACTGGCCTTATGTAGGTTTTATAATTATGTACTTATAATAAGGATAACTAGAAAGTACCTACCTATTATATATTTTTTTTCCGGCCTTCGATAATAAGTTGTTTTGATAATATGTTACTCACACTATGGAGTCTTAGTTCCGAAATAAAAGATCAATAATAATAATAACCAAAACCATCTTCTCCGTAGCCTGAAATTAATAGATTTAGAAAAATCCGTGTATCGACCTACAGAAAGCTGCCATCTTAAACACCTGCGGAATAGTTAGGAAATTCATGCAGCTAGAGGAAGAAAACACCCTCATACACACCACATGCTGCATTTACTTTGACTTTGACCCGTAAATGTAGCTAAAACCAGTCTAAAAGCTGAGAAAAAAACACTCCCGAAAATAATAATATTAAATAATAACTTACGAACCGAAAACCGAACTCGGTCGCAAAGTCGTAATGGCGTCCCTAGACGCGCGCGACGTGCTTCACAAGTAAGTACGTACGGGATTTTTTCGTGCTTGTCAAACACGTCGCACGCGTCTATGGACGCCACATTCAACATCGACAGTGGTGCCGATTCTCTTGTCACAAATGCGTCTAAACTAGACTAAAAATCACTAAAATTTAGTTTACTCCTGTCAAACGATGATTTTCCATTCTGAAATAGACTAAAGTGGCACAACTTAACTATATTTTAGTTTGACAGCACTAAGATTGTACTGAGATTTTAATTTAGTGAAAATGACAATTTTGCTATTCTGAATTTGACGTTTTTCACCTAAAATTTTAATTGTCTAACTAATTCTGACTATTTTTAATCGCCACTGAAAATGGTGTGGATTATTATTAGTTGTCATGAACTAAAATTCACACGAACATCTCGACTTCGGGTGCAAAAACAGTACTGTACTGGATTTTTTTCTTTTCTTTTGCATATATCTCGAAAATGGTGTGTCCTATCGCAAAAATAATGAAAATTTCGACCCCCTTTATAAAACCCTTAAACCCCTATTAATGAACACGTAGGTAATATTTTTTTTATTTTCCATACAAAAAGTAAAAAATTCCATTTAAAACACGTCGAAGCTGCCCCCATTGCGCGCCTCCGGCTAAAAAAAATCACGGGGTAGGGCAAACAAGTATGTACCACGTGGAGCCGCAATTGTCAAATTCGATTTAGTTATGTCAAAATAATTATTAAATTTAGAGACTTTTTACTACAGAATAGCTATACGATTCTCATAGCCAAAAGTAAGGAATTTTAGTGATAGTTTAGTTAGTTTAGTTCGGTGTACAAGAGAATCGGCACCATTATGTACTAGTGATTGGTATCTCAACTCAAATCAAACTTGTTTATTATTTAAAACTTATGGTACAATCTAAACTAATATTATAAAGAGGTACATTAGCAATTCCTCAAGATGTTTTCCTTCACCGTTTTGAGAGCAGTGGTGATGAAATAATTTACCTACACAAAGTAAAACGCCTGTCAGGGTTTGAACCTGCAACAAACTAAAAGTACACTTTGTAAACAAGTTTATTACAAATTAGAGGATTATATTATATCCAAGATAAAAATACTTGGAAACATGCTGGTCCGGCTCCATAGGACAATTTAGAGTCTAGACCAAATCAAACTGGTTGCTAATTTAATTGTATAATATTCGTTTTTATAGCATTAAATTTTACATTCTGTGATTACTTGAACTCACACACTAACTGATTAGTAGGTAGGTATTGTTAAAATGTTAGGAATATCGTATAATTCGTATAATTTTACAATGTTTGTAAATATGTGTACACCATGCATCTATCACATAATTATTTTTTTTGTCATTCCTTACGTAACATTCTTTTTATGTATCGTGGTATAGTAATCTTATTCTAGGTGCATCGTCTTCACATACCTACAATATTAATGTAATTATACAAGATATTGTGAAAACATTTTAAAAGAGTAATGGTGGAGTTTCTTGCCCATTCTTCTCCATACGGAAACTACCTTTTGGAAGGGGCAACTAGAATCGATTATTTTTTTTTGTAAATTTTGACGTCCAAACCTTTTGAAATAAATTATTTGACTTTGACAACCTACAACTCGTAGTCGCATCCGTTACCACTACTCTCTTCACAAAGTTTATATATATACATATTTTATCCCTCAACTGTAAGTACTATTCAACCATTTTACATAACAAGAATATTATTACACAGTTAGAACAACCCAAGGCTCTGACTATTACTGAAGCGTTACGATTAGGTCACGGTTGCCTTAACTACTCAGTTAACTCAGGGAGACTTGTTTATCAAGTTGATTACCAAGTTTAATTTTCCTTACACCTATTCAAATGACAACTGTGATTCTTTACGAGAGGGTCCGATAGTCCCAGTTAGAGTTGCCAATTTTTTTATATCAAATATATACAGTATATTCGCGCCATTGCTCGTGCCGAAGGCAAAAAAAAAAAAAAAACGTTTTTTTTTTTTAATAATCTGCGAAAAGTTTCAACGCAGCGGGGTTCAGATTCATGGTAACAGTTTTCGTGTGGATGTCCCTGCCTCCCTGTATAGTAGGGTTGGCAACCCTAGGCCCAGTGGTCTTGACCTCGCCTCTCATGCACGAGGTTGTAGGTTCAAATCGGGGCAAGTACTCAATGTGACTTTTCAATTCATATGTACTTTCTGAGTTTATCTTGGACATTACTGACATCGGTGAAGGAAAACATCGTGAGGAAACCTGGACTTATAGTTAAAATAAGTCTGAAATCGCCAACCCGTGTTGAGCAAGCGTGGTGATCAATGCTCGCCAAAGATATAAATATGTCTAGATAGACCGCCAAAGCTATAAACTCGTGTTAAGCGTCCAACTGTTGGCCGCTAAATGCACGCACATTACAAAACCACAATGACGTGACGCCAGTGTAAGACGTAGCTGCCACGCACACCAGCATAAAAAAGTTAGCCTGCTATGTAATTATGCAACACATTTTAGTAAACGATTAAGATTAGTTTCATTTTGACAGTTCAACAAAATTCATTGCGTTATTTACGTTGTTGAGCAGTTTTTTTTTAATTTTGAAGCATTGGCTTAGCAATTTGTTTCAAAACGATTAAAATTCTAATTGATCGTGTATTACGTAATTAGGGTAGTGTTTGATTTAGTTCTTTGGCAAAGCGACACTATCTAGACATAAATAATCATAGGCTGGTATTCATTCCTTTTATTGTATGAAATGACTTTTTGAGGAGCTCGTGGCTAAACTAACTGCCGCATGGGTCGATCCGTCAGGTTAAGCTACGCTTGCCGGGGTTGGTCTGTGGATGGGTGACCATCTTTTCATACCGAGACTCCTCTGTGCCTCGGAAAGCACGTTAAGCCGTTGGTCCCGGCTGTCATTCGTGGATCTTTGACACTCGTTACGGGTCGTTAGAAGCCCGAAAGTCTGACAACCAGTCTTACCAAGGGGTATCATATCACCCAATTACTGGGTGGTGGAGGTCAGATAGGCAGTCACTCCATATAAAATACTGGTATTCAGCTGCATCCGGTTAGACTGGAAGCTGACCCCAAGGTAGTTGGGAAAAGGCTAGGCAGATGATGTATGAAATGGCTTTATCACGGTAAATTGACGTAACGTGTCAATTCGATCAACAATTATTTTTCTAACTGTGCGGCAACTTACAGTTTTTATAATCTATTGAAGTTAATTGCTTGGTGTAACCAGTTATTTTAATTGTTATCACCTCGCCTTGTCTGCACTATGTTCGTTCTGAGGCTGATTTTCAACGTTTAGCGCAGCGTGGCGTTGATAACGTAGCTCGCAAAATTCTAATTATCTTACGTTTATTGCAATTGGCAGGTCAATGTCAGATTAAAATACGATTCGCGACCGTAACAAATATGGCTTTACAGAATTATAATCATAAAAATCATCAATTCTACTCTCTAGGTTCATATAATCCTATTGAACGACTATTTCATGAAATCATGACATTTTATGATTATTCTAACTTAAAGAGTTTTATTGCTGATTCTAATGATTATAGTATAATTCTGTAAATCCGTATCTGACCTGCAAATTGCAAAACACTTAAGATTTTATAAATCCCTTTGTGATAAGAATGTACGCATGTTGCTAAATAATACCTACTTCCTGTAACCATAATAACAAAATACTAATTAAAAGATAACTAAAATAAGAAACATGGAAATATTATCAACTCATTACGAAAACATGAATGTAACATTAAAGGCCAATAAAATAGGCTCGTCCCCTGTTACATATACTGAGGTACAGATATTTATTTATTTATCTAGTTCAAACACAGATGTCTTGTCGAATTTGTGTTAGTATAAGCTCTTTCAAGATATGTTTTTATTTATAATGTACTATCTTACGTGAATTTGAAACAAATTAAATTACATGGGGGCTTAAATTGGGTGTACAGTAGTGGTAGATTCGAACCCAAGCAGACACTTTACTTTGTGTACCGACTTATGTAAATTATTTCATCACCACTGGTTTCAAACCGGTGAAGGAAAACATCTTGAGGAAACCGGCATGCCTGAGAGATATTTCTCGAGGGTAGGTGAAGCCTGTAGCCTTCCTCAAGAATTAGGCTATCAAATTAAAAAAGATTTTTTCAAATCCGACTGGTACTTCCAGAGATTAGCACGTTCAAACATACAAAAAACTTATTATTCGTATAGAAAATATGATCATATCATTACTTTTTGAACAGCCAAGTTGTCGTTGGTTGACAGCGTCTCTTCGCAGACCATGACCCACTTTTCATCTTGTGCCGTATGAGGGCCCCTGTACATGTGAGGATCTAATCTCTGCGTCAGCGAATGGTGTAACTAGCGTTGCTGAGTACTTCAAACATACATTTGAACTTCTTTTAAACAATATTTATCATCGACACGTTAAAAGAAGTAGAAGTTGGTTGGCAATCTGTGAATTTTAGTATTTACATGGAGCTACTGTCATCTGGCCTATACCAGGGCCTCAAGTCTGCTATTACGATAGTGTCAGAATGGTATATCATTGATTTCATAATTGTTGATTTAGACAAGTTTGGTAATCTACTAACATATTGGCGTCATTATGACTTTCCAACGGTCAGCCACTGACACTCCATTGAAAGAAATGGCATCTATTGGTAATCTCGTACATAATGAAAATTAATGACTGACTTAAAAATCTTGACAGTTCCTTGGATCAGTGACCTACCACGAGAACGTCATTGCGATTCGTTACGAGTATCGTGTTTGTGGAATACAATGATCAACCAATGATCGACCATTATGAATTTAGCAGATTACAAACTTTTAGCAAAATGACAATGGGATCGTGTTGGAATGACGAATTTATAAAAATAGCAGACTTGGGCCCCTGGGCCTCAAGTCCAGTCAGTCTCCATTGAAAGACATAGCATCTATTGGTAATCTCGTACCTACACATTGACAAATTTTGACTGTTCCATTGATAGATAGATAGATAGATAGAATACTCTTTATTGTACACCATAAAAATTACAGACATAAAGGAGATTGTTCTACGCCCATACATTGTTCGCCCTGGAGCCAACAGCATAGAAAAAATCATTTTCTAATTGTAAATTGCCCTTAGTAGCCCATAAGAACAAGGTTTCTTGACGGACACTTTAGAGAACAGGTTTATTTTAAAAAAAGGAACAGATTTTGAGGTTATTTTTAATAAAAGAAAACTTAAGGATATCCTTCTAAAATCGCTATTTTTGGTTTCTAAAAAGCATTAAACTTCAAATACAGTGAAATATTACTGTAATTACAGTTTTATTATGCCTTTTAGGTACAGATATTATTTATTGGTTGAAGTTTACATATTATGCTAGGGTGATTAATTAATAGGTACTTACTTACTTCATTGCACCAAGTCAGCCGCACAAGAAGCATTGTTTAGGTGTAGGTTCTTACATACCTATTTCCCAGTCTATGCAAACCATCAGTTGAAAAAAAGTAAACATTTCGTAAGCAAAGTCCGTTATCCGTTGTCAAAATGCTAAGGTGTCGTTTAAGCAGATCACAGAATCAGTTATTCGAAGCCAGGTCACGTTGAAAGCAATCCAAATCGTAGTCCGTTAAACAGAAACAAAATAAAAAACGCCAAAAGAAATCGCCAAATAGGTAGGTAGTCACAACACAATACAACGACAGCCAGCGCGTGAGACAAACCGACTGACGTAGTGACGTAGAGATGCTCTCTCGAAGATCGATCATTGTATATCGATTATCAATGACCACCTATTTTAATCTGTGGTTTTAATTTAGGAGACCAAAATGACAGATCAATATGTCAAATGTAAATTAATTTGTATCGTTTCAAGCATAAACACGTTGTTGCTTTGATTCAACTTCACATTAAATTAATGCTAAAATAAAATATTTTGTACTTAAAAAGTAAAAATATGGCTATTGAAGTCGTGAAATCGTTATGAGAACAATTCACTAGAGTTGCGTCGTAAATGACATTTCAATCGTTATATGAGAGATTTTCTGACAATTGAAAAAACATAGTTCAACAGATGGCTTGGCTAAAAAATACGTCTTTGTTTTACTGGCTACTGATAACAAAAATAAGATCCGTAAGAAAGCTTATTGATGTCAAAAACCAGAGAGAGTGACGTATTTTTTACCAACGCCTCTTTTGAACTAATATTTTCTCACTTGTCAGAAAATCCCTCATTCGACTAGTAAGTACATTTTGTGAGTTTGTTTTATTCATGATATTTTCATCATAATCGTGCTAGGCCATATTCATCATAATTCCCATTAAAATGTTCACGGAACTAATTCCATGAAAAAAATATGCATGAATAACTTTTATGTTGCACATTTTCAATGTTTTGGAAGTGATAAATATCGAACATCCATTATTTTTAAATACTAGATATTATGGACATCGTCGTCGATATCGATATTTATGTAATATGAGCGAGAGCGACACTATCAAATCTTTTGTGACATTCACAATGACAATTCCATGAAAGATGGCGGGTTTGGTTGGTAATAAAATCAATGAGGTCACTTTTAAAAACCTTTATGAATTGAACAGTGTCCGCTGGAATTTATTATTTTTAAAAAGTATATTAAAATATAATTAAAATTAACGTACACGTCAAATGTTTGTTGGTTATAGGGCGGTCTAGAGCAATCTCCTTTAGAAATTTTACATTGATCAGTGACCCACCATTAGAACGTCATTGTGCAGTCATTTATTTTAATTCGTGTGAGTTCAATATAAAATCAATTTTATAAAAAATACTATTATTTAATTAAATTAGATTGATCGTGTATCTATCGTGTGTGTCTGTAGGGTAGAGGTCTATGTTTCGTCAGTTATGTCTAGATACGTCCCATGTGTAGGGGGCAAGCCTATTGCCGGGTCCGATCAAGACTTCGACCTGATACTGAGAAATTCGACAGTCTCGACAGATATCTATCGCTATACGACCGAATTCGGTCGCAAAGTCCTACATCACTAGACGTGCGCGACGTGCTTCACAAGTACGGGAGTTTTCCGTGCTTCTCAAGCACGTCGCGCGCGTCTAGGGACGCCATTACGACTGCGACCGAATTCGATCGCAAAGTCGTAGTGGCGTCCTTAGACGGTCAAAATTGCTTGACAAGCACGAAATAATCACGTGGTTGTGAAGCACGTCGCGCGCGTCTAGGGACGCCATTAGGACTTCCACCGACCGAGTTCCACCACACGCTTAGCTCTCGTGTTAATATTCTACGTGTAGATACAGTCAATCGCACGTCAACTGTAACTCTTGAACTAGGAAAATCGCCTTTAAAGCTAAGAAATAAAGGCGTTTTTAAAGTTATATTGTTGCCTTTACCATTATCAGTTGCATTTTATAACTACGTCGTGATATCTTGTAATTAGTGGTTACAGTTAATTAGTAATTAATTTAATAATAAACAATATAAGTACGCTATCACCTTTCGGTGTATTTGCTTGACCTACTGCTGTGAGCTGTTTTCTTGCCTACTTAATTTCGGCCGTAGATAGAAAATGGATATACCTATATTTTAGTTACACACACGTATTTACATAATTTCAAAATTAACAGACTTAAAATAATAATAACAATATACAAGTGTATAAGGCGGGGGGGGGGGGGGGGGGGATATTCATGGTAAATTGGATTGAATTTCTTGCATCTTATTATTTTTAAATTCAACTTTATTCAGGAACAATTCACGTTGTGTTTGAAATCATACATAAATAAATAAAAACACGTTCATTAAAACTATAAAACTAACACATTCTTATTAAATACAATTAATACAGAAAATAAGAAAAAAAAAACAATAACGTTAAGTACAAATGAAACATTCAATACAATTAAAAATTCAATTACATTTTATGCCTTAGAACCTACCATAGTACATTAACCAATATAAAAAATAAATAAATGTCGATATGTCATTGTCAATACTCTATCCAATACAGACATTTCACAATTCCACAACGTATCGCCAACATTTTGAATGAACATGACAAATCCGACTCGTAGGTAGTTCCAGAGATTAGCGTATATAGATAAATTATATTATTCTAGCCTGCTGTTCTAAACGAGGCATCCTATCCGATTACAGTTCCTTTTATGTAAACATGTCATGTTGTATGACAATGAAAAACAATAGTTATTGTATCATTGTTGAAATGACTGCATTTTTACTATGAGGGTTATTTTTGAGTTAGCTCATTTTTGACTCCACCAACGCAGAATATACCATTTTTAGCTGTTCTATGCTGATTTCATTTCTCAGAGCTCTCAGAGCGTAACATGCAGACGATACCGGTGCATCAATTACTTTTATTTCTGGTTTCAATAAATAAATAAAATAAAAACATTTATTTCAGACGTAGTCCATATACTGTTAGTCACACAAGAACCTATAAAACTATTGTTAGTATATACAAAACAAAACTTCACAATAAAAATAAAAATAAAAACAAAAAAAAACAAACATTATCTATGTACCTATACCTAAAAATTTTACTTCGCAACGAGCGCAATTTCGACTTCATTTAAAGGCAACATTTAAATTATCCTTGTTACGGGCTGTATGTAGTCTTAAATAACATTATTTGAGTCTTTTTACTATTAATACATAATTTATTTTACATTTTTTTTTTCTTTTTTTGTACTACAGGTACACCTCTGCCCAACCCTTCGGGGAAATAAGGTGTGATGTTATGTTTTATGTTAAATTATTTATTTGCCGTGAACCACACATGAAAAGCTGGTAGAGTAGCATTCACCCTTTCTGTCAACTCTACCATATCATTAGCTGCCACTATGGCATTTGTGTCATCTGCGAAAATTACAAATTCAATGTCCGGTAAAATTGTATTTAGATAATTAATCAAGTCATTAATAAATATTAAAAATAAAATAGGTCCTAAAATAGATCCCTGAGGGACACCCGTCGATATGCGCACAATTTTGGATTAAGTTATGCTCTAATTTAACATATTTTTCCCAAATCTTGATCTTTAGTATAAAATCATTAAAATTCGGTTATCGTCGATTTAACTTATTTGAAATCGTTACGAGTCTTATATTATAAAGAGAAAAGATTTGATACGCTTTCACGGGTAAACGGCTGAACCGATTTGATGAAAGTTGGTGGAATTTGGGGACATAATTAGGCTACTTTTTATCGACATAACACGCGGGTGAAGCCGCGGGCGGAGCTAGTATCTCAATAAGACTATCTTTCCCTAAAACTGCGGTGAACTCCACATAGCACCCACAAGTTACCGTCGAATGACGTTAATGAAACGTTATTTAAGAAAGTAAGTTATGTTTCCGTATTGAGCGTTTTTGGAAGCATTGTACTGGACCCGCGATTATTTATAGTAGCATTTTTTTATTTTGGTAGAATATACCATTTTTAGCGTAGGTAGTTTTGAAAACCTAGCAAAACCATAGGTGCCGTGAAATAAATTGTCAATAATTTATTTCGGGACTGGTGGGTTAGTGGGAGTATTATTGACGTGGCGGGTCTAAATCAGTTTCCAATAAATAATGAGGTCAATGATATCTTCAAGGTCAAGGTCAACAACCCAAAAGTCAAGGTCAATACCACAAATTTAAGCACAAATCGAAATTCTCAAATCTTAGAATATTACCTTGTAACAAGCTCTGAGGTCGAGGACATTTTCAAGGTTTTTTTAGTAAGGCGTAGTCGACGGAGCCGTGCTTCGCGAAGCTCCTATGACCTATCCGCGTCGGAGTGCCACAAGTCCCGAGCTCGCTTCGCTCGCTTCGCTCGCTCTTGCATCCTAAGTTCACATTTCCTTTTTTTGACTTAGTAAGTCGAGATGTGTTATATTTGTACGTATATTATGTTGGTTTGGTGTGTAAGAATAACATAAAAAACCGGCCAAGTGCGAGTCGGACTCGCGCACGAAGGGTTCCGTACCATTATCTATAAAAACGGCAAAAAAATCATGTCTGTTGTATGGGAGCCCCACTTAAAGATTTATTTTAATCTGTTTTTAGTATTTGTTGTTATAGCGGCAACAGAAATACATCATCTGTGAAAATTTCAACTGTCTAACTATCACGGTTCATGAGATACAGCCTGCAGGCCTAACATGACACACGCGACAATTACTCGCTCTCGCATGAGTAATTTTTGTCTATTTTGCACTTTCTCGTTTTCTGACAGTGCTTCCATACAAAATAGTCGACTCCTTCTGTCAAAATTGATGTTTTCTCGACAAACCCTAACATGGCACCTTAGTTATCTCGATTTTTGACAATTCAACACGAGATAATCTCCGATTTTTCTATCATTTAGTCGTATTTACTCGTCGTCGATTTTGACGACGAGAAGAGTAGACAAAATTATGATATAAAAAAAAACTCCAAAATAACATGGCAGTTTCATAATTGTACTTATTTTAGTCATCATTTTATTTTACAATATATTAATAATGAAAATACTTAGTTTTAAACTACTATTTATATTGGAACGACGTGTTTTATATGGAATTTTTCGTTTTTTGTATGGAAAATATGAAAAAATATTACCTACATGTTGAGTGTTAGGGGTTTATGGGGTTTATAAAGGGGGTCAAAATTTTCATTATTTTTGCGATAGGACACACCGTTTTCGAGATATAAGCAAAAGAAAAAAAAAAGAGTATTGTTTTTGCACCTTCGAGGTGTTTGTTGTTGTGAATTTTATTAATCGTATTTTCATTTTTTAATCGCGATTAAATACTTAGACAATCAACATTTTAGGTGAAGAACGTAAAATTCTGAATAGCAAAATTGCCATTTTCACTAAAATAATACATAGCTCAGTGCCGTCAAACTAAAATATAGTTAAGTTGTATCACTTTAGTCTATTTCAGAATGGAAAATCGTCGGTTGACAGGAATAATCTAAATTTTGGTGATTTTTAGTCTAGTTTAGAGGCATTTGTGACAAGAAAATCGGCACCATTGAATGAATGAAACGGAATCTCAAGCCGATGTTGCTATCATAAAAATAATTTGTTTTTAATAACTTGCAACATTGGTTTCTCGTCGCGAGATATAGAACTGTCAAAGTGCCTTTTTCGAGATATCTCGTCGTTTACGGTCATGTTAGGGATTAGAATGACGTCAGAATCGTAGACAAATTTCGACAAAACGAGATAAAGAGCTTTCTCGCGCTTGTCATGTTAGCCCTGCTGGTGACAGACGGTAAGACAGACAGACGGCGGAGTCTTAGTAATAGGGTCCCGTTTCACCCTTTGGGTACGGTACCCTAAAAAGAACAACCGTCAAAAGTCAAATATTTATACTAAAAACCATTAAAAATCCTCTGTCATTTTGTCTGAACTGAAAATGGAACAACCTAGGAGTGGAATTCCTACATTATTGAAAAGAAAATTGTTTAGCTTACGTAGAAGAGCAGTCAATTATTTACATTCATCTTAATTATATGTCACAATTCACGCGAGACGTATTTGTGAGTATATTAAGTGACTTTTGTAAGAAAATAAAGGTAAAAGAAGTTTGTAAAATTAAAGAAAAGGATAACAATTTACAACATTCATAGGGGAAATATGTGAAGAAATAGATAGTAGAAATGAGTGGTCTGGACCACCACCACCTCGTATTCTTTTTTTAAGAAATGTGAGGAGAATTTCCGATAGGGACGACATGACAGTCATATTTAATGACTATCATTTATTGCCTTCGACCGGACATTATTAGTTAAAGTGGCTTGACAATAATAATTTAGTTAATCTCCAAAAAACTAAAATCATGCACTTTTACCAACGAATATCTACGGGAGATACGGATATAAACTACAATGGTCAAACTATAGAAGAAGTAAACAGTACAAAAATTTTAGGAATCATAATTGACAGTCAGTTATCCCGTCGCGCGCGCAATTAGCGACACAATAGAATTTTATTGTTATTTGCACACATGGGGTGCAATCGACATTTTAAGAGTTAACTTGGAAGCCGCAGGCAGCCGGCGTTCGTCGAATGGTGAACAACATTAAAAGTAAGTACTACTGGCCAGGACTAGAAAGTGACGTCAGAAATTACGTAAGTAGGTGTACTAAGTGTCAGGTGATGAAACACTCACCCAGTTGCAAGGAGCCAATGGAGATAACAACCACGGCGAATTCAGCGTTTGAAAAGATCTTCCTAGATCTTGTGGGACCTCTAGACAAAGATGATGAAGGTAACCAATACATATTAACCCTTCAATGCGAGCTTACAAAATATGTGGAAACTTTTCCCCTACCAACAATGGAATCAGTAGCGAAGTCTTTAGTAAGTAATTTTATTTAAAGGTATGGCGTACCGAGAGTAATCGCAACTGATCGTGGTACTGAGTTCATGACCTCCACCATGATGGAAGTGTGTAAGTTATTAGAAATAGAAAAAATAAACTCCACTGCCTACCACCACCAAATCATAGGAGCATTAGAAAACACACACAAAAACTTACGTAACTTTTTACGTATCCAATGTCAGGAAAATTCGTACACTTGAAGCCACTGGCTAACCTTTTGGTGTTTTTCTTTTAATACTACAGTACACACTTCAACTAACTATACACCGTATGAACTCGTATTCGGCAAGCCATGTAATATTCCAAGTAGGTTAAAAAATGACTTAAGAGCCATTGTATAATGCAGAAAATTATGCTTTAAAATTAATATTGTATAGACTATAGTTAGCACATTATGGATGCGAGAAAAAGGTTAATAGATAGTAAGGTGAAAAGAAAGGACATTTATGATAGAAATATAAACCCTGTTAGTTATAATAAGAAAGATGACTAAGGAATTAAAGTACTAATGAAATGGACAAATTGTATAATGGACCGTATGTTGTGAATTGAAAAACGATGAAAACTGCTTGGTTGTGATTATGAGGTTAATTAAGTTTAAATATTAATTGAAAGAAAAAAAACTGTATTCTATTATATATATTACCCGTATTTTTTGGAAAACAATAAAATAACACAGTCAAATGCGGAAATAGTCTATGTACTCGTAGTTCTAGGGGTGATATTGGAAATAGCTTCTTAAAAAACAAAGAGTATCTATTGAGGGTGATGTCTGATAAACGGCATCTTATGGCTGAAAATGCCCTCTCTGATTCAATACTGGTTGGCACCAGCGTGAGTATACAATTATAAGCGAACTGTAAAAAAACTACCCCTTGTTCCTCCACACTCATATAGATCCATCTCTTTCTTTATGAGTGACTAAGCTATCTAAACTCGTGTGTGTCGCTGACTACTGCCGCCCAATCCCGTCAATCTCGAGAGAGATCTCGTCATATTATCCTTCAGGATTGATCTCGAGATCTTGCGAGATCGAGAGCCCGCGAGATCGGAATTGCATTGCCTAATATTGTTCTACAAAATATATTATGTATGCATGAAAAACAGTCATTGTTTGCACTCGGGTTAATAGGTCTATTCTAATATTAGCGTTACCTCTACCAATTCTCTCATTTATCTTGTCTCTTCTCCTCATCCGCAGCTACCAAGCCGCAGTCCTCATGCTGACATTCTTCACGTACATGACGTACCACCTGACGAGGAAGCCGATCTCCGTGGTGAAGTCTGTGCTGCATCAGAACTGTTCGGCGCTGGTGCCGCCTCCCGGGACCGACCCTAATGACGATCAGTGGTGTAACTGGGCGCCGTTTAGTGAGTACTAATGAGGAATTTTGTTCACACTAGAATTAGATCTTCATTCATCTACAGATGAATCCAGATAGTTCACTCTGCATTTTAGGTATGGCCCGACTTTTTGGGCCAATTCAGTGAGCGTTACGTAGTCAGATAGTGTTACGCGATAGAAGGAGAGGCAACTTCTAGGTGAATATATCTGTAGGTAATTAGCGCTGTGCGACCTGAATTGCACTTTATTGTTTCGTAGCAAGAGTCGCTTTTTATATAATGATTTTGCGGAGTGAATCTTCTGTACTTGTACTATTCTTTTGTGACAGTACACCCACAAATTCAGGACCTTGACTTAGCAGTTACTCTTGTAAGGACTAGACAAGACCACTCAGGCATTCATAGTTGGTGTCATCTGCTTGCGCGATGCAGGATTTTGCGTGCCGTCAGTGTGATTCGTAGTTCGCATGTTGCGTTGTAGATGCCGCCACAATGTAATGTAACACGTTTCATCTGTTTGTTGCAGATACGACCGACGCGAACACGTTGCTCGGTACTCTGGACTCTGCCTTCCTGTTCTCGTATGCGGGTGCCATGTTCGTCTCAGGTATACTAGACTACTATCTTTACTATAGTTTGACCGGGACCGTTGTTCCGCGTCTTAAGAATGCGCGCGGAAGTGTTGACGAATCAGTGGCGGGCTGGACGCCGCGTGCCTTGAGCATTGTCGAATAAGCGGAGCCTGTACTGCCCCCCCCCCCCCAGTCTTGCCGCCCACATACCTATGGCGCGGAACGGCGGTGTTATTATACTTGATTACTATCTATTATATTCTAGACTACTATCTATTCAGTACTAGGTTTTTATTTATGAGTAAACATCAAAAGTCTAGGCGATTAGGAAGTATAGTGCTTTAGCTGGGAAGAAGAAGTGGTGCAGCCAACTCCCCAGCAGCACAGCTATCTGTTCAGTTAGAAGAACTTGATAGTATATTATACAATAGTACTTTACTACTAACTTTACTATACTGGACTGCTATCCATATTATACCCTACGATGGCTAGTCACTGATCAGGCTTTCACACGTCTTCTTTTTATTATTATTATTTATTTATTTGACCATTTATGTACACACAAAAATAAACAGATAAGATTAAAAGAATAGAAAAATACGTACAAAGGTGATGCTTATTTCTAATGAAATCTCTTCCAGCATACCTGCGATAGGACAGAGGGTAAAAAGAGATGTAGACACCGTGTGTAAGAGTAGAGAGAAAGTAAAATACATAAAATCAAAACAATTCACTCAATAAAATAAAACAAATTATATGACAATATACTTACTAACATAAATACATACATACAATCATACATACTTCTAAAATAAATAAAATACAACATTAATACCTACGCAACTATGACGAAGTGGAAAGATAGTGTTCTTTCACTCTTCTTTTAAATACTGCAACAGTTTGGCAGTCCCTAATGTCAGGCGGAAGTGAATTCCACAACCGCACCGCGTGCACGGTGAAGGAGTAGGAGTAGAAGTCAGTGGAGTGGGTAGGGCACTTAAGCAGGTTTCTAAGATGCGACCTGCAAGGCACATCAGAAGGACGGTCATAGGAAAAGCGCTCCCGCCGGCAATTACCGGTATTATTTACCGGTAATTAGGTACTAATTAGGTCAATCAATCTGCCTAGCCTGCCAACTATGCTGGGATCGGCTTCCAGTCTAACCAGTATTTTACATGGAGCGACTGCCTATCTGACCTCCACAATACGGTACCCCTTGGGAAGATTGGTTAACAGACTTTCGGGCTTCTGACGACCCGTTACGAGTGTCAAAGATCCACGAATGACGCCCGGGACCAACGGCTTAACGTGCTTTCTGAGGTACGGAGCAGTCTCGGTATGTAAAGATCTGACCTCCACAATACGGTACCCCTTGGGAAGATTGGTTAACAGACTTTCGGGCTTCTGACGACCCGTTACGAGTGTCAAAGATCCATGAATGACGCCCGGGACCAACGGCTTAACGTGCTTTCCGAGGTACGGAGCAGTCTCGGTATGTAAAGATCTGACCTCCACAATACGGTACCCCTTGGGAAGATTGGTTAACAGACTTTCGGGCTTCTGACGACCCGTTACGAGTGTCAAAGATCCATGAATGACGCCCGGGACCAACGGCTTAACGTGCTTTCCTAGGTACGGAGCAGTCTCGGTATGTAAAGATCTGACCTCCACAATACGGTACCCCTTGGGAAGATTGGTTAACAGACTTTCGGGCTTCTGACGACCCGTTACGAGTGTCAAATATCCACGACTGACGCCCGGGATCAACGGCTTAACGTGCTTTCCGAGGTACGGAGCAGTCTCGGTATGTAAAGATGGTCACCCATCCACGGACCAACCCCGGCAAGCGTAACTTAACGTGATGGATCGACCCGTGCGGCTGTTACTACATAGTCACGAGGTCCTCCTAATGACTACTTAGGTAATTAGAAATATTTACTTAAGAATTCAATGGACGACCATCTGTGTCGATGCATCGTATGCCCTCGACTATTAAGGTCGTCGGTTCCATTGCTGTGTCGTAACAAATATTTGCATGCTGTACAGCTGTTTTATTTTCTTAATGTCTGTTAGGTTCTTTAATTAAATAAATTGCCATCATAATTATTTCGCCTTTTCAAAGTTAGTTTAATAGTTTTTTTTTATCGACATGGACTTTGTATGGAACAAAAGCAGTTTTTTTTTTCATTTTCAGGGTGTGTCCGATAATAAAAGTTGACCATTCTCATGAGTAGGTAGGTACTACTCTCCCTTAAGAGGGCACCGAGTTTTTTTTTACAAACATGTTTTATTAAGCTTGTTTGAAGTAGTAAACAATTTAATTAAAATGTAGGGAAATATATTGGTATCATTGGGGATATATACTAGACATTATGCGCGATGGAAACACGATTTGATAAAGTTGCCTCGATAGAATAAATAGGCAAAGTTACCTCTTATCGAGTAGTTTTTTCCTCTATTTTACTACTTTTTTATATAAATAAGTAATTTTATATTAAGATTAATTTAATAAAATAAAGTTCATAGATGACTGGAGCTTTTATGCGCGATAGTTTATTTTATTTAAGAGCAATATGATGAAAAAAACAACGAAAAGCATTGAAAAAGTACAAAAGTGTGGTTATTTTCTTTATTCTTTACACGTAAAGAAAAAGACAGAGACAAAGGAAAATGGTCAGTACGCTCGGGTATTGAAACTGTCAAATTTTCCCAATCAACTTTGAACCTTATGCTTTAGTGATAAAGTTGAATATCTATTAAAGAAATTTAACAGACTGTAGTAGGTTGATGGTCTGTACGTCATTAACATAAAATACTTTACATCTCTGCCTACCCTCCTGGTGGACAGTTTGTTGCGCCACTTCTACATCCCAGCAAAATTTTATTTTGTTACTAAACATATACTGTAAACATGTACTGTATACTGTTAACAACAAAACATTATCAAGTTGCTAATAACAAGCCTCCACATATCGATTATTTAAAGCCGATCAATCAGCAATTAAACAATTAAAGTATTAAAGTACAGACGCCAGCACATTAAGCTACTCCAATCCGCCAAACCTTCCCAATCAACATTGATCCTTATCCTTTAGTGATAAAGTTGAAAATCCATTAAAGCACTAGGAAGTGGTGGAGGGTGCGCGAGCCGGGGGACTGTCTTATGTAATTTTGACGTTCGAAAAGTGCTGATTCTCAGCCTAGTTTGAATAACAGACTTGATTTTTTCAGGGAGTGGAAGCGTTATATTAAGTTTATGTTACAGGTATGATAGCAGAGAGGGTGGATCTTCGATACTTTTTGTCTTTTGGCATGTTGACTTCAGCCATCTTCTGTTACCTGTTCGGCATCGGACGGACATACAATATACATAACATATCTTACTATTTATTAGTGCAGGTTAGTGTAAACATAATTCATAATAATATATTATTTATGTTAAAACACACGAAAGAAGTCGCGGGTATAACAATAATAATTCCACTCCACGCATCGACGTTGATCGACCGTAATTTGACTGCTATGTTGTCATGTTGCTATTGTCTGGTCGTGATTGTCGTCCCTGAGGACTGTGAGAGTGAGGGAAGAGGGGGAGCACCTGCGTCTGCGCAGACTCGCCTGATTGGCCGCCGTGGCTGAAATAAAGTCTGGAGGATTATATAGGATAGTACAGTAGACGTTAAAGTGAGTTTATTTATCGCGTTCTGCCAGTCTTTTTACTCCAGTTGTCTGTGGGAGCCGAGCCTACAACGTCCTGCGTGTGCAATATAACAACGCCTTCAGGATGCTATTACGGCTGCCGTGGCGTTGTAGTGCGTCGAGTGTGTTTGCGGAAGCACATACGGATGGCTTTCATGCCATTATGCGTAAGAAATCAGCATCCTTACTACAACGTTTACGTAACAGTCGGAATGGCATCCTGAAGATGATTGTTGCGAGTCCAGACTGCCTCATCCAGAGGCACCTGGTGGAGTTGGCTTTAGGTCTAATATAGTAAAGAAACTCAGAGTTATTTACTAACATGACTAATATAGCAGATAAGCACAAATTGTTACTAATTCCTAACAATCTATGGACTGTAATGTCTGAAATAAATATTTTTTATTTATTGAGTATCTGATTGCTCCGTTTTATCATACTCCAGTCATAAATTAAATTATCGTTATCGCTACATATTAACTAACACTCTCACTATTCCAAATTCTATAATTATGATTATTTCACTTATAAAGTTTTGTCCACTTTCCAGGCAGGGGCAGGCATAGCACAGACCACTGGGTGGCCAGGCACGGTCGCCATAGTGGGCAAATGGTTCGGGAATAGCAAGAAAGGACTCATCTTTGGAATATGGAACTCACACACTTCACTGGGAAATATATTGGGTAAGTTGCCCAGGTGTGGGCAATTAAAAAAAACACGACTATTTTTCGTTGTCGGTGCGACATTTTTGACGTCCCTTTTTGCATATTACAATATGACAAGATTCTGAGTGTGGTCAAGCTTTTTATAGGCCGACTGTGCACTGTCTTGTGTCAAAAACACAATTATTTCAAAATGTTCTGAAGCTTACACGAGGGCTATTTCACAATGAAAACAGTACACGACAACTGTCAGATACAACAATTTTACGCAGTTGAGATAAAAATTGAATTTTTTTAGTCAGAACATTTTGAAATGTCTGCTTGTCACTATATTCTTGACTGCGCTGACTGTCAAACAAAAAGTTTAGTACTCAGACAACTTACATGCAAAAACTTCTAAACAATGTTCTGAGTGTGCTGATTAGTGCAGTCTTTTAAACAAATCTTAGAGTTTGTCTAATGCGGGACGTCAACGAGAAAAGAAAATAAGGGCCATAGTAAATGTACTGTCGTTACTTCGGCGTCGTAATCTCGTTCTCGATGACGTTCTGTTCACGGTGCGGTGGACAAACGGCCTTAAGCTTAAAAAGTTATAACCATAAAAATTACTATGGGCAGGGTAGTAGAAAGATGGAGGCCAACGTACTTCATGATATTGTTCACAATAACTTTGATGCCATTGATCTAACGAGTAAGCTGTGTTATTCTGTCCCCCGAACAGTTCATGCGCGTCAGGTTCGTGCACGTACTCTGTTCGCGCTAAATTCTTGTCGTACAAACTCTGGTTTACGCTGCCTTATTCATAGAATGTTGGAATCCTATAATTCAAATTTTATTGATATTGATATATTTGCATGCTCGAAAAATAAATTTAAATCAAATATTATAAAAAAAATATCTTAACTGTAATCTTATTATTATTTATTTATTTCTAGCATTATTTAAGTTAATGAAATTGTATATGACCTGATTTGGTTTTGCAGCTCTAACTATCTTTTAGTAACTAATTTATTTACCTCAAATTATTTGTTAATTTTGGTAATGCTCGTCTAGTGGCAACCGCTGATCTTTAAATTGTCTATCTGCGGATAATGCAGTGGACTGCAACATTACTACTTTAAGTTTTGTTAACCGTATGTATATATATGTTGTAGTTGTTTATTATCCCTCAATAAATAAAATAAAATAAAAAGATGAATATTTTTGCCGGTAGGTATACTCGAACCAAACTCTTTGGTTACATCTCTGCCAACCCCTTCTCTTAACTGTCGTAACGCTTCTACAGGTACAATAATGGCGGCCGAGTACGTGGACTCTGATTGGTCGTTATCGTTCATCTACCCCGGGCTGGTGATGGGGGCCGTGGGGGCCGTGGTGTGGCTGTTCCTGGCGCCCGAGCCGCGGCTCGTGGGGCTGGGGGCCGCTGTTACTAATAGTCGGCACTCGGTAAGTTGAAAAAATTGGGTTGAATCAATCAAGTTTGAATCAATCAATTATGTTCGAATCAATCTTATTTAAGACAATGTAAGATATGAGCATTACTTAAATGGCACTAACCTAATTTATTGAGTGCTGCAAGGATCTTTGAAATGACATTGAGAGGAATGCGTCGTTAGTAAAAAAAAAATGCGCTGAAGAACCTTGTAGCGTTGGATAAAAGGAATGCTAAAAACATAACATAAACCGTGCTATTAAAAAACGAATTGTAAATGTCGGCGCTAATCATGCCCTCTAACTCGCTCGCTACGCTGTGCGAGTGTAAAGGAACGATAAGATCATTTGTTTGGCCGCCATTTTCAATTCATTTCTTTAATTGCGGGTTTTAGGTATAGATTTCATAGCATTTAAATAACGTTTAGTTTAATAAATTATTTATAATAACTGAATCATTATTTGGTAGAGATCGTCGAACTGAAATTAGGCGCTTTAATGCATGAATCAATCGTTTAAATCAATCACTTGAATCAATCAAATAATTAATTCTCTTAGCCATCCCGCCAATCAACGCGTTCAGACGAAGAAGACGAGGTGGATGACGACGACGCTTCATCAGTCATCGTGGGGGATCAGGTAAGCAATCATTGAATCAATCATCACTTTACTTGCTAAGCACATTACCCGGGAGAGCAGCGCATGGTAGCCCAGGGTAACAGCCCCGACTTACTTAGTAGGTCGTGGTCATAACTCAGTTGCAGCCTGGAGTCTGGTTTTTTGCCTGATTGAAGACGGTTTGCTCCTTATTTCATGGGACTTAAACATAACTGGTAAAATCTGGCCTAACTCTTCGGGGGTTTACTATTAAATATTTCCGCCCCGGTTTCACACGGGTAGCACTAAGTATTTATCTACTTCGCACCTACCTACCCTACCCTACCCTAACCTACCCTACCCTACTTTACCTACCCTACCCTACCTACCTTCCCTACCCTATCCTCCCTACCCTACTCTACCTACCCTAGCCTACCTACCCTACCTTACCTGCCTACCCTACCTACCCTACCCTACCTTACCCACCCTACCTAAAACCTTCTCCTAGCAATAACAAACACAAAAAAAAGGATTAGCGAAATCGGTCCAGCCGTTCTTGAGTTATAAATAGTGTAACTAACACGACTTTCTTTTATATAATTATATAGATTAATTATTAACAACAAAAAAAAGTAAAACCACAGATGATTACAGATGGGTCACTCCGCATTTAGGTATGAAGCTACTACGACGTAACGTAGTCAGGAGTTATAAGAGTTACGCGATAGAAAGAGAGGCAACTTCTAGGTGAATATAACTGTAGGTAATTAGCGATGTGCGACCTGAATTGAACTTTATTGTGTCGTAGCAAGAGTCGCTTTTTATTTAAATGATTTTGTGGAGTGAACCATCTGTACTAATCTGTGGTAAAACTAACAAATAAACTAACCACGGCCGCCTGCTGTAAAGGCCGTACACACTAGGCGAAGGAGCTGGGTCAACGTGTTGAGAGTTGAGACTGCTGACTGCTGAGTGCTGGTCGCCAACTACCAACACACACGCGAAGTAGCGCGTGTGTCTTGTTAGCTGGCGACCAGCACTGGCTGGTTAACCAAATAGTGTCGGTTTTTCGTGCACACATCAATGAACCTTGTTCAGCACCTTGGTCCATGTGTACAGCTGGCTTAATAAAAAGTTACTGCTGTTTTTGTTGGGAAACGACTTGGGATCTCGCGCACTACACGGCCAAGACTCCGGCCAGTCGTAGTCCGTGGTCTGTGGCGTCCGGGGTCTGCGGCAAGTTGGAGTTAGTTTTATGGAGTTTCTTGTCCGTTCTTCTCCATAGGAACCTACGCTTTGGAATGAGCAACTTGCTTCATATTTCTGACTGACTGACCCCTTGACAATTCAAAAGTGCCTGTAAATGGTTTAATTGAAGTAAATGCTTTGAGTTTGGGTTTGTTGGCCGTTGCGACCAAATGCGCGATTCGTGTCAGTTTCTATAGTTTACCTGGTCGCTGCGACCACTGGTTGTGATCGAGGCCGTCTAGTGACAGATCCCTTAATTAATATGTTTTTGAAACGGTTATCTACATTGAAAAGCACGAAATTGCGAAAAAAAATCGGCTGTACAGACGCAGCACGTCAACCTACCCGAAACTGTCAAATTTTCCCAATCAACTTTGAACCTTATATTTTGGGTAATAAAGGTGAAAATCTATTAAATAAAATTGACAGATTGTAGTAGGTTGATGTGCTGGCGTCTGTACATTGTTGTTCACTTAAATCGACAAAATGTGGTGTTTTTTAGGGTTTCGTAAATCCGTACCCGAAGGATGCAAACGGAACCCTATTAGTAAGCCTCCGCTGTCTGTCCGTCTGTCAGCGGGCTGTATCTCTTGAACCATAATAGGTAGACAGTTGACATTTTCACAGATTGTGTATTTCTATTGCCGCTATAACAACAAATAAGAATAATTTAATAAAGGTAATAATTCAAAGTCAGTCAAAGAATTTATTTCAATAAGGCACATTTAAGGCACTTTTGAACTTCAACATTTACAAAAAAATTGAGAAAAAAAAAAAAACATTCTTTTGCTCGATCTTAATACGATACGGTACGGAACCCTTCGTGTACGGGCCTGACTAGCAACATGGCCGATTTAATTTTTTATTTGGGCTCATATAGTCTGAGCGCAAGTGCTTGTTGAGCTGAGGTATGTGAGCAGTGAGACGGGGGAGGCAGACAAAGGCCAAGCTAACTCAGTCTGCCAATTTTGTCAATGGCGCCCTCGCCCGTCTCACCGCTCACATACCTCGGGCGGTGACTAGCACTTGCGCTCAGACTACAGTAAAAGTTCTTAATATTTCTTGTCGCTTTTTTGTAACGTGCGTCTTGTTTGTGCAGAATAAACAATTTTTCTTTTTTTGTTTCACAGTCAGCAAGTTTGCGACCCAATAGGCATTCTTCTAACGTAGGTCAAGTAAGTATTACTACAGAATAAATAATATTGAAGTCCTTGCGCGACTGCTAGTCACCGCCTGAGGTATGTGAGCGGTGAGACGGGGGAGGTAGACGTCGGCCGCTAACTCAGTCTGACAATTTTAGCAATAGTGCCTCCCCGTCTCACGGCTCACATACCGAGGGCGGTGACTAGCAGTCGCGCAAGGACTAAAAGGCCATCTTCATACGAGGTGACCAACATTAAACCGGTTTACAAAGCTTACGCAACCAGTCGCGTTAGCACATACATTTCTATGGTGGTTCTCACACGCCCGCACACGCGACGCAACCAGTCATGCGCGACGGACAGTGCCGGTCGCTCGGTCGTTGCCAACCCAATTTTTCATATAATTGGCTCGTTATCGTGTCTGAATGAATTATGAAATGATAAAATGGGTACAACTTGAGTTGCGCTATGTGAGAGTACCAGTTGCACCGGAGCTGGCAACACCCGTTGCCAACCAGTTTAGGTTGAGTTGCCTTCACCTTATATGAGAATGGCCTAACAGTACTCGGACGTTAATATGACGCATCGAGCTTTAGAGAGAGACTGTCACACAGGTATGAGCACAGATATAGATATCTATATGTGTGCTCATACCTGTGTGACAGTCTCTCAGTCTCAGTCCACAGATATAGATATCTATATCTGTGCTCATACCTGTGTGACAGTCTCTCAGTCTCAGTCCACAGATATAGATATCTATATCTGTGCTCATACCTGTGTGACAGTCTCTCAGTCTCAGTCCACAGATATAAACAACTAAATCCCTCAACTCATCACCTTCTGTTGCTGAGTCTTTGCTAAAGGAAAATGTTAATGTTTGCGATTCGGAATTTCTTTTTGAACATATTACCTGTAGAGACATAATTAAAACCTTTCACACTATAAATGTAAAAAAGACTGCAGATCTGTGGGGTAATTCTGTAGAAGTAGCCAAGTCTATTATTGACATTGTAGCACCTACTTTAGCTCTTATCTTTAATAATTGTATCGACTGTGGGAAGTTTCCTGATCTTATGAAAAATAGTAAAATAATACCTTTGTTTAAATCAGGTAGTACATCAGACCCCACAAATTATAGACCTATTTCAGTACTACCTACCTTTAGTAAAATTTTTGAGAAATTAGTTTTAAGAGCAATTGCAAAGGTTTTTTAATAGACATAAATTATTACATAACAAGCAGTTCGGTTTTACAAGGGGTCGTTCAACTACTGATGTGTTGAACTTTTGGGACATATTTATAATGCATGGGAAGATAAATGCGATGCCTTGGGCATCTTTTGTGATTTGTCCAAGGCATTTGATTGCGTTGTTCATGAAACGCTAATCAGGAAGCTCCGCCACTATGGGATCCGAAACAGTGCTCTGGATCTTCTAACTTCATACTTGAGTAATAGGATTCAGAGCGTTGACGTTAATGGAAAAAGATCTCCCGGATCTATAGTAACAATGGGAGTCCCACAGGGCTCAACTCTTGGTCCTTTCTTGTTTCTTATTTATATTAATGACTTGCCTTACCTCGTAAAGGATAACCATGATATAGTGTTGTTTGCGGATGACACTTCACTTTTGTTTAAACTTAAACGTCAGCAGCTGGTTACTGACGATATAAATAGCGCGATCGCGAAAGTAGTTCACTGGTTCAATGTTAACAATTTACTTCTCAATGAAAAAAAAACCAAATGCATTAAATTTACACTGCCTCGCGTTAGGCAGGTGAAAACTAATGTGCTGATAAAGGGCGAAGAATTGAATCCTGAAGATAGCACAGTATTCTTGGGCTTAACTTTGGATGCTAAGCTTCAGTGGGGCCCACATATAGATAAATTGTCAAAAAAGCTAAGCTCCGCAGCGTATGCAGTTAGAAAAATTCGTAATTTAACAGACATAGAGACAGCCCGTTTAGTGTACTTTAGCTATTTTCATAGTGTAATGTCGTATGGTATTCTATTGTGGGGAAATGCCGCCGACATTCAGACTATCTTTGTTTTGCAGAAAAGAGCTGTTCGATCAATTTATAAATTAAGTCCGAGACACTCTCTCAGAGAGAAATTTAAGGAGATTAATGTAATGACTGTGCCTTCTCAGTATATTTTTGAAAATCTCTTATATGTCCATAAAAATTTAAACTTGTTTAAAAAATACAGTGATATCCATAACATAAATACTAGGAACAAACACAAATTTGTTGTACCTACAACAAGGCTCAAGAAAATAGGTGGCTCGTTCAGATGTCAATGTATACGCTTTTATAATAAACTTCCAAGCCGCGTACAAGACCTAAGCCTTAATAAAGTCTAGCTATATTTTACTTTTTGTTATGTTAATCTGGCAGTTTGAGTACTTTATGCGGCCTACCCAAATGTCCTTTCTTTGGTATTGTTCGTCGATTCGTTGAGCTCTTTTTAAGTTCTGAGTTGAGCTACACGATTGCTGACAAATGCGTGCACTGACTGGCCAGGTCCACTCAAATCTGTATGGTTCTTTCCTCAAAAGACCATTTCAGACACAAATCTACATGGTCCTCAAATTGAAATGCTCTGACCAAGATTATTTCCGGGTTATTATATATACACATTGACATTAATGAATGTTATATATTCATTGACATGAATATTTACTTTAAAGTATTATATTATTTTAATTATTGTGAATGTGAAGACTATGCAGATATTCCCTTTTGTTTTGTTTTAATTTTTTTTTTTTTTTTTTTTTTTTTTTGTTGTCAATTAGTTTTTATCATGGTCTGGCAGTTTGAGTAATTTATGTGGCCTACCCAAACGTCCTTTCTTTGGTATTGTTCGTCGAATCGTTGAGCTCCTTAAATTCTGAGTTGAGCTGCACGATAACTGACAAATGCGTGCACTGACTGGACAGGTCTTCTCAATCTGAATGGTTATTTCCTCAAAAGACCATTTCAGACATCAATCTACATCGTCTTCACATGATCTGACCAAGATTATGTCTGGACTTTAAAAGAGACTGTGACCTCTGAGTTTGTTTCGGCCTTTCTTCTCAGAGTAGTCAGATAGGAAACGCCGACCTCATCTAGTTTTTAAAATATGATTGACGTGTAAAAGTGTTTGTACAAACCTACTTGCAAAAAAAAAAAAAAAAAAAAATCTATATGTGTGCTCATACCTGTGTGACAGTCTCTCAGTCTCAGTCCACAGATATAGATATCTATATCTGTGCTCATACCTGTGTGACAGTCTCTCAGTCTCAGTCCACAGATATAGATATCTTTATGTGTGCTCATACCTGTGTGACAGTCTCTCAGTCTCAGTCCACAGATATGGATATCTATATGTGTGCTCATACCTGTGTGACAGTCTCTCAGTCTCAGTCCACAGATAAAGATATCTATATGTGTGGGTATGAGTGAGACAGACCACGTGAGACAAAGACGAACTATTTATTTTCGTATCTGCTCATCATCATTCTCCTGCCATTATCCCAATTTATTCGTGGTCGGCGCAACATGTCCCTTTTTTCTACTTCTATATTAGTCGTAATCTCGGTAGTCAGCCCCTTTCTAGCCATATCGTTTTGCACACAATCCATCCATCTTTTCTTCTCTCTTTCTCTCTATGCTGGTTGTGCTCGAGTTCTCCCTCACTCTTCTTAAGTTACTTATCATGTTGTCTTCCCCTTAGTAAGACGAAGCAACAGAGCGCCCCTCACTGCTCCGCGCGTCTCCTGAGAGCGCGGTCTCACTATCGCGCGCTCTCTCTATCCCGGGAGTACTGTAATTCTCCCTCTCGCTCTTCCTTTTCAAGCGACTAATCCTGTGATGTATCTCCTAGCAGGAAGAGGCAACAGAGCGCACCTCGCTGCTTCGCTAGTCTCCCTAGAGCGCGGTCTCACTATAGCACGCTCTCTCTATCCCGAGCGTGGTCGAGTTCTCTCTTTCTTCCTTCCTTATGTAGTTACTAATCATGTCGTTTATCTCTTAGCAAGAAGAAGCAACAGAGCGAACCTCGCTGCTCCGCGCGTCTCCCGAGAGCGCGGTCTCACTATCGCGCGCTCTCGCTATCCCGGGCGTGGTCGAGTTCTCTCTCTCGCTCTTCTTCGCGAAGCTTGTCAGCTACACGTTCCTGTATTGGCTGCCGTCGTATATCAGGTTTACTATGGGTAAGTGGATAAGTAAGCCTTTTTGAAAGCGATTTAAGATAAAAAGTAGTGTTAAAAATATTTATTCGCGGCATTCTCGCTCACACCTTAGATGTTAGATGGAATTTTAAGTAACGGATAGCCATAGATGATGGTTTATAGAATATATTTAACTACCACTTAACTAATGTTGTGTGAATGAGTACAGCTGACTATAAACGCTGATCTGTATTATTTCTAGCGGATCTCTCCGCCCGTCAGTCAGGCGAGCTAAGCACAGTGTTCGACGTGGGCGGCGTGACGGGCGCCATCCTGGCCGGCCTCGTCGCCGACTGTACCGGCTGCCCCGCGCTCGTGTGCGTCGCCTTCTACAGCGCGTGCGCGCCCATGGTGAGTTAGTACCGCGAGTGTACCACGCGGCTGCCCCGCGCTCGTGTGCGTCGCCTTCTACAGCGCGTGCGCGCCCATGGTGAGTTAGTACCGCGAGTGTACCACGCGGCTGCCCCGCGCTCGTGTGCGTCGCCTTCTACAGCGCGTGCGCGCCCATGGTGAGTTAGTACCGCGAGTGTACCACGCGGCTGCCCCGCGCTCGTGTGCGTCGCCTTCTACAGCGCGTGCGCGCCCATGGTGAGTTAGTACCGCGAGTGTACCACGCGGCTGCCCCGCGCTCGTGTGCGTCGCCTTCTACAGCGCGTGCGCGCCCATGGTGAGTTAGTACCGCGAGTGTACCACGCGGCTGCCCCGCGCTCGTGTGCGTCGCCTTCTACAGCGCGTGCGCGCCCATGGTGAGTTAGTACCGCGAGTGTACCACGCGGCTGCCCCGCGCTCGTGTGCGTCGCCTTCTACAGCGCGTGCGCGCCCATGGTGAGTTAGTACCGCGAGTGTACCACGCGGCTGCCCCGCGCTCGTGTGCGTCGCCTTCTACAGCGCGTGCGCGCCCATGGTGAGTTAGTACCGCGAGTGTACCACGCGGCTGCCCCGCGCTCGTGTGCGTCGCCTTCTACAGCGCGTGCGCGCCCATGGTGAGTTAGTACCGCGAGTGTACCACGCGGCTGCCCCGCGCTCGTGTGCGTCGCCTTCTACAGCGCGTGCGCGCCCATGGTGAGTTAGTACCGCGAGTGTACCACGCGGCTGCCCCGCGCTCGTGTGCGTCGCCTTCTACAGCGCGTGCGCGCCCATGGTGAGTTAGTACCGCGAGTGTACCACGCGGCTGCCCCGCGCTCGTGTGCGTCGCCTTCTACAGCGCGTGCGCGCCCATGGTGAGTTAGTACCGCGAGTGTACCACGCGGCTGCCCCGCGCTCGTGTGCGTCGCCTTCTACAGCGCGTGCGCGCCCATGGTGAGTTAGTACCGCGAGTGTACCACGCGGCTGCCCCGCGCTCGTGTGCGTCGCCTTCTACAGCGCGTGCGCGCCCATGGTGAGTTAGTACCGCGAGTGTACCACGCGGCTGCCCCGCGCTCGTGTGCGTCGCCTTCTACAGCGCGTGCGCGCCCATGGTGAGTTAGTACCGCGAGTGTACCACGCGGCTGCCCCGCGCTCGTGTGCGTCGCCTTCTACCATGATGATAAACTTATTATTAGGTTGGGGAAAAAGTCTTTTCGCATTATAGTATGTATGAACTTTGTATCTGGCTGGTTTTGGTATCATTGAAAGTTTAAATTTTAAAGAACATAATTCCAAATTCAAATTAGTAAAATGTGGGATTTTCATTTGTTTTTCGTACCGTCAAGATGAGTGAATCTAATGAAGAAATTCGATAAATTTTAAAATTTTACTACGAAAAAGGTAATAAAACGACGCAAGCCGCGAAAAAAATTTGCGATGTTTATGGACCTAGTGCAGCGTCTATGAGAGTAGTACAAATTTGGTTTAAGCGTTTTCAATCCGGAAATTTTGATGTCAAAGATGCACGTCGCTCTGGTCTGGTCTGGTCTATTACGGATAAAATGGATGCCATTTTTGAAAAAGTGGAGCAAGATCGGCATATCGGTAGTTACGACGTAGCTGAAGAACTGGGAATTGACCACAAAACAGTTTTGTCGCATTTGAAAAAAAACTGGGTACACAAAAAAGTTCGATATTTGGGTACCTCACGAGCTCACTGAAAGAAACCTAATTAACCGTGTACTCATTTGGACCTCACACATCTTTAGCCACTCAGCAAAAATTAAGAGAGTTTGGCTGGGAGGTGTTAATGCATCCGCCGTATAGTCCTGACCTTGCACCTTCAGATTTCCACCTGTTTCGGTCTCTTCAGAATTCCTTAGGCAGTGTCAGGTTAACATCACGAGAGGACTTCCAAAACCACTTGTCGCGGTATTTTGATCAAAAGTACCAACATTTCTATAGCAATGGGATCATGTCCCTACCTACAAAATGGCAAAAAGTTATCGAACAAAATGGTACCTACATACTTTAGTTAAATGTATATAAACTAAATGTTTTGAATTTTCTTTAAAAATGCGAAGCTACTTTTTCCCCAACCTATTATACAGGATTTATGCAGTGTTTATCACCTTTTTATAACAAAAAACTATATACAGGGTTTTATCACCATTTACCTAAACTTTGTACAGGATTTTAATCAACATAAAACATTTATCAGCGTAAAATAGGATGTTAATCATAATTTTTTCATATAGGATATTCTGTTTTTAAACAGCTCTTTAACAAAGAGGTTCCTCTCCCCAGCTCTTCATCTACCAGTGCTGGGGCGCGACCTCGTACCTGCTGAACGTGGCGCTGCTGCTGCTGACGGGCCTGCTGGTCAACGGGCCCTACGCGCTCATCACCACGGCCGTCAGCGCCGAGCTGGGCACGCACAGCAGCCTGGCGGGCAACAGCAAGGCGCTGGCTACCGTCACTGCTATCATTGATGGGACCGGGAGTGTTGGTAAGTTATCATCTGCCTTTCCCCAACCATGTTGTGGTCGGCTTCCAGTGTGACCGGATGCAGCAGCTGAATACCCGTATTAAAAGTATACTTTTCTTTTATTGATATTTTTGTCTTTCGAAAGTGCTTACTCATGGTCTCATTGAGCTAAAAGGAACCAACCCACATCACTCCCATTTTATGAGGAAGTTTTTAAAATGTTGGATATGTAACGCTGATTAATATTCTACGCGTAAGTTTTAGATGTACGAGTATAGATCCGCTTCGCTCCGCTCTGTACTAAAGTACAGCTTACAGTACAGTAATCGCGAGTTGCATTCAAAATATTGGCATATTTTCAAATCAAATCAAATTTTACACTGTATGATCTTAAAATTATAATGGCCCTTTTACATTGTACCATTACTTATGGTGTGAAAATATTTAATTGTGTCCTACACAGTGGTAATTAAATTTATTATAAACATACAGCAACAACAAATAAAATGCATGCATTAGAATTTTCATGGAACAAATTTAATTAATTGATGTCAAAGTTACTTAGTTAGTTTTTTTTTTTGAGGAAAAAAAAAATAATGAAAATTTATACGTTTTGGCAGAACTAACCTCAATTAAAATAAATGTTTCGATTTTACAATTCAAACTCCCCCGCTGTTTTTTCTGTGTAGTTTTAAAGAGGTATGAGGAACAGGGAGTTAAGTTCACTCATACTCTATGGAAACGGGAGGATCCTCCGACCAGGCGGATGTTATGTCTGGTGGGCTGACTGCCCGATGATTTCGGGACGTTGTATAAATGCTAGTCGCCGGTAAACTTTGCTTGCGCGATTCAGGATTTTGCGTGACGTCAGTGTGATGCGTAGTTCGCATGTGGCGTTGTAGATGCCGCCACAGTTTTAAAGACTGAAGACAGATTATAATATAAATAGCCCAAAAAAGTATGCGTGGTAATGATATCTACTATAGCGCTGTTACAACTAAGGAAGTACTTGGATATTTTGAATTATCATGTTTACAAAATTATAGATTAGCAACTATGCAATTCCAAAACTATTCAAAACTTTTGAGCAACAGATGACGATCGTGTACCTACTCCGATCTGCGACCAGAGTAGGTAACACGCCAGAAAGAAAACTCGCAATGACAGGTGCACTACTAAATACAAAAATAAAGAAAAGAAATAATAATATGTATTTGGACACAGCTCGTGAAACACTCATAACAAAATAAAAACTGAAAACAACCTGATAGCAATAACAGTGTGTGCCTCACGGCTGCGCCAAAAAGGTTAATTTCAGCATTAATGCCCGACAAATGCTGTCTGACGCTGGTTTTCTAATGAAACAGTGACGAGGAGTACCACCAGCTTCAACATACCTAATAAATATTTTTTATACCTCTAAATAAATAAATAAACTAGTACTTAATCAAATATGATTTAAAAACAAAGAAAAATACAAAAACAATCCGAAATCAACAGGAACCCAGCAAAATCCTGTTCTTAGCAATGAGCTAAAATAGTGCACCGTGCACTCACA
This sequence comes from Xanthia togata, assembly GCA_963853775.1. Lineage (NCBI taxonomy): Eukaryota > Metazoa > Arthropoda > Insecta > Lepidoptera > Noctuidae > Xanthia > Xanthia togata. The sequence goes on along the minus strand of OY970817.1, from coordinate 1,096,384 downwards.
AAGCTCTACACCTACTGTAACTGATATTTAGTTTTAAGATAAGAAAAATTTATGTAGGGTGCATTGATGTATTAAAAGAGGTAGATACGGGACTTAGTCACAGCGCCTGGTCCTACTCAACTACGGGATTGCCCGTAGTTGGCACTCAGTCGCGCACGGAACATCGTAGATCACACAGCTCAATAATTTCAGTTTTTTTGTAATAAATACGCATCAAAATGACTTCTTGTGCAGCTAAACAGTGCTTTAATGATACAAGAAAGAAAAATAAGACACATGGGATTACCTACGACTCGTAAATACAGCCAAAATGTTAATTTGTTGAAAATTACAATAATATTTTAACGTTTACTTCGCCATGTTTGTGAGAGCGAGATAGATATTAAAAACATGCGTGAAAGACACGATACGCACACAATGCGCGAGGTGCTAACGCGATTTCGCTCGCACGTCAGCGCCGTCTCCTATCTCTATCCTCGTCTATCGGTAACTGTAGCTTTGCGACTGTGAGATGACACTGATCACAGATGTGTGAGTTTCGGTGCATGTAGTCGTGCGCCGAGCCCAAGTTTACTGATTGCGATGTTAGCGCGTAACATATCTTCCTCCTTTTAATACATCAATGGTAGGGTGGTTGAATAAAAAATATGAATAGATTAATAACAATAAAATAGAGAAAAAAATATTATAAGAAAGTGAAGTACCTATAATAGATGAAATAGGTACACTGTAAATAAAAGAAGGTAAAACTTAGAAGCATTGCCTCGGTGGCGCGACGTTCGGGCTAACTCGGAAACACGAAGCGCATACCTTTTTTATTGAACTGTAAGTAGTTTTACAATGATTTTCTTTACAGGAGCAGCCATAGGTCCCATGCTAGCCGGCGTGGTGTCCGGTCACTCGTGGACGCACGTGTTCTACATGCTCATCGCGTGCAACTTCATGGCACTCTTCCTGTTGTTGAGGTTAGTAAACATAACTTATTGATTGGGGGCTTTCTTTACCTGGGCTCGTACAAGATAAAACAATATTTAAAAAAACCGGCCAAGTGCGTGTCGGACCACGCACAGTGAAGGGTTCCGTAGTTGGAATGAATTTATCGTAAGAACAAACTTAACTTTGTAATTGAAAAACATGTTCTCCCATACGGAATATATGGGAGAACATGTTTTTGCAACCGCAAATTTAAGTTGGTCGATTATTACTCGTAAACTTGTAAAGCCCACTTAAGTGTGATAGTTTTCCTTTAAACTTTAAGTTTGTTTTACGATAAATTCATTCCAACTACGGAATCCATCATTGTGCGTGGTCCGACACTCACTTGGCCGGTTTTTTTATATGGATCCTATATATATCGAAACTTTTGCCACTTCTTGCATCCCTAACATAACGTCACGCCTGGACGTCTGTATTCCTCGGCGGCGTAGGTCTCTAGACACCGACATGGTGGATGAGTCACCTGCCATTTAGTCAATAATTTTATCCAAATTAAAAAAAAAAAACCGCCTGCCTCGTTGGTCTAGTGGTCCCAAGCGCTACTGCTGAGCATGTGGTCCTGGGTTCGATTCCCAGGTCGGTCAAAGTATTACTGGGTTTTTCCAACAGGAATTTCTCAGTAGTAGCTCGTCAGTTAGTCTGAAATTGTGCCCGGTTGATGGCAATAGGCTCGCCCCCTATTAAATGGGACTTAAAAAAATAACTGGCTAAATGTGGTGGGTATATTACGGGTACGCCTCTGCCCAAGCCTTCGGGGAAACAAGGCGTGATGTTATGTTATGTTGTAAAAAAAAAAGTTGAGGATATTTTTTTTTAATGTTATTTAGTTCACTTTTACGCTTCTACGACAAATCCAAAAGAGGATTATGATTTTAATAAACTGTATTTATGTTCATCTGTTCCATCATAACTTCTAAACTCCAGGAACCCTCGCGGTCGTCCTCAGAACACCCTACCAAAAGTATCGTTAAAATCAGTTCAGCCCTTTCCGAGTCCATAGAGGACAACCAAACAAATATTGATTTTTATTTACATAAATAGATAGATATCATCTTTGTATGCCACTAACACTTTGAATTCCTTTCAACAGGATAGCTCGATCTGAATTCTTGAAACTAAGACAAGAACGAAGGATGGCTTCACCGCCGCGCTTGCGCATTGAATAACTTAACACTATGGTCGATATGACCATACGTAAGTACCATAATGAATACCCTAATAAGGTCAATATGACCATACGTATGTAAAGTCGACCTCGCAATTACTTTACAACTTTTGACAACAATTCCAAGTTTGAGAAATTGGAACATCACTAAGGTTGAAACTGTCAGCTGTCACAGACAAACAGACCTTGTCATATTATGCCGTGCAAGTTTTTTTCCCTTTTATAAAGTATCACAGTTGGTGATACTTTATTCACTTCACAATCTAGCCCAGTGGTCGGCAAACTCATTAGTCAATAGAGCCAAAGAGATAGACTGTAGCGGTTATACCGCCACATACTAACTACGCATCAAAGACATGACGTCACACAAATCCTGCATCGCGCAATTAGAGTTTACCGCGCGAGCGACATAGATAAGACTATCCGAAATCAATAGTCGGGCAGTCGGCCCGCCAGACACAACACCCGTCTGGTTGGAGGATCCTCCCTTTTCTATGGTGGATGAGTGAACTATACACCCTGTTCCTCATGCCCCTAAAAGACTAAGATTTCTTTTGACAGCCAAGTCTTAATCCTTAAAACTGCCATCCTCTTTCACTCCACAACGCTTCCTAAAATTAACTTGCTAAGAAGTAGGATGCCTTCATCATCATCACATATCGGCTGCTAATAATATGATGAAGGCATCTTAATTATTAACAAGTTAACCTTGGCAAACTTTGAAAGGTGCAGTAAATGATAAATTTTCGATGTCCTGGTAATTTATGGTGAAAATACTTCGGAAATAAATCTTTAAAAAATAGTTTGACTTTTGAATAAAACTTGATATCTTGCTGATGATATCACGCTGGCACTCATTGACATTTGTTCAGAGCTGCATTCAATAAGCCAAAGGTCCGTGGTTTGGCGACCACTGATCTAGCCTATGAGCTAATTAGTCATTTGAATATAACTTAAACTGCTGAGTTACTATAAATGCCGTGCAAGTGACTTCCAACCTTAGGGTGATAAAGCAATTACGAGGTTACCTATACTATAAGGTTTAAAGGCCAGGTCAGTATGACCCTACGTATGTACGTAATAAGGTTTTACGGCCAGTATCCGGACGTTAGTATGTCACATCGAGCGTTAGAAAGAGACAGTCACATAGTATGAGTGATAAAGACGACGCTGTACAAAGCTGACCTTTTTTTTAATGCTCGATGTGGTATATTTATGGTCGGATACTGTGTAGTCTGGTCTCTGAATATGACTGTATAAAGCGTTTATTTTTTATAAATAAGAAATCCAATTTGTGCCAGTCTTTCATTTGTTTAATTTGGAGAAAAAAAATACGGACTGAGAATATATCCAAGATATGGGGTAATATTTGGCCAACATTTGCCTAATGTTGTAGCCAACATCTGCCCAATACTATAGGAAACGTTTCCCAATATTGCAGCCAACATTTGCCCAAGTTATGCCCAATATTTGCCCAAGTTATAACCAAAACTTGCCCCAGCTTGGATCTGAAAACGAAAGCTAAAATTTATAAAAAACTTTGGACACCTTATTTTAATTATTTTAGTACCTAATAAATTATAACAGAGACCAGGCTAAGTCATAAAACCTTTAGTTAAGAGTTAACTGTCTATTAGGCTGTGGCTAACCTACCTATATCAACCCGACTATCTGACGTAAAACTTAATATCTCATATAATAATTATATCAAATGTATTTTTTAAGTATATAAATACTGAATAGATGTTGGACACAAAAATTATGTGAAATTTTTATTATATTGAGCGATGATAGAGTGAAATACACAGCTATTTAATTTCGAAAATTAAGAAAACTTTTGGAACTAACTTCCATATCGCTATGCAGACTTAGCGAACAGCTATGCAGACTTAGCGAATGAGAGCTTGAACGAAAAAAGTGTAACCTTTTGACTGTCACGACACTTTTGTTTGTTATTATATTTCATCCTGTTATTTATTACATAATATACAGCGAAATACTTCGTCTCAACCGGCACCCTAATTGGGTAAGATCACAATCGCAATCTCAATCGTTTTGAAGGATATTGCTTATCCATTGCTTCATAATTATGTTCGAAAAATATGTCTGCTCAACAAATTCAATAACGCAATGAATGTTGATGAACTGTCAAATTGAAGCAGATTGTGATTGATCGTGTGTTATGAAAAAAGGATGCGGGTGTCCCACGACACCTTCAGATATATTTTTTACTGACATTAATAGAAGAAGGTCTTCAATTCTAATCATTGTATTTGTTGTAATCCTTAATTCAATGTCAGTGGTACGTACAATTTTATTAGATTTTTTTTTTTTTTTTTAACGTACTTATAATATAATATACAACGTGTAACGGAAAGGATATAATCAAATACGACGTTATTTCCATTCAAATAAATATCGACTTTACCCAATGTATATAAAGTCAAATTTAGAATGACTATTGAAAGGTCAATTAAAGTTGCAGCGGAAACTGAACCTTATATGTAGGCATTAAAGTAACTTTTACCAAATCACATAACTTTAACGCAGTCATATACCCTTTTCGTTACATGTTGAAGAACGGTGCTTGTTATTAGTCTGGCATATTTGTTTATTTAAATAGTTTGACATTTATTTTAGAAATATAAGGTGTGACTAGATTGCGGTTTAGATATATTTCTACAAGGTCAAATAAATTGACTGGTGAAAATCCATAGACACCTAATACCTAATCGAATGGGTATAGAAACCTAATTTAAAAAAAAAAAACCTCATAATTTTAATCATCTACTGCTTACACAATCAACGGTAGTGTAGTACTTGAAATTATAAATATGTTTAAAAAATCTTTTTGATGTGTAACATCGTTTCTTTCGTTTTCCTGCAATCTGTGGGAGTGATTTCGTCAAAAGGGACGGAAGTGTATAACAGGAAGCCGGGGAAGAGCGCGCTATTTGATTTGACCAATGAGCGCGCGCGGTTCTAGAGTTGACTGTCAGAAACGTCCTTGACGAGGCCCCGCCCCTTTAATGTTGCTTGTTACCCAGGTGAGATGTTAGATGTTACACATAATTCGCGACTACTGTAAGGCTCGCTCATTATTTAGATTGTTACCAGTGAATATTTCGATCTGTCGTATGGTGTGGTCAGCTCCTAGTCTAACCGGATCCAGCTGAATACCAGTATCTTATTTATTTATTTAAATTTCTTACATGGATGAGGCGATCAATATACAAGGTCGACCAAAATTAGCTAGCGAAACTTTACAGATGTTATAGGTCGCCAAAATAAAAATAAAATAATGCCCAGTAACTGGGTTGTGGAGGTCAGATATCTATACCACATACTATAATTATTTAATACTAGCGACCCGCTCTTGTTTCGCATGGTTTTTACGTCTTGACAAAACATTGATATTTCTTAGGTAAACGTAACTTTATTAAAACGATACACATAAACCTTCCGGAATAAATTCTCTACACGATGATGAAAACCTCATCAAAATCTGTTGCGTGGTTTTGAAGAACAACGCGGACATACAGACAAACGAGAAATACGACTTTGTTTTATAATATGTAAAGATTATAAAAAGGTAAAATTTGTTTGTTTGTATGTAGGGGTAATCTCCGGAACTGTCAAAGTCAAACAATTGATTTCAATTAGGCAGGAAAAAGGCACTTGAACGTCAAAATTAAAAAAAAAAAGATTTTAGTCGCCCCATCCAAAATCTAGTTTTCGTATGGAGAATAATGAGCAATAAACTCCACCGTTACTCTTTTAAAATGTTTTCACAATATCTTGTATATATTAATTATATAATTATATGTGAAGACGATGCACCTAGAATAAGATTACTATACCACGATAGGTAAAAATAATGAAAAATTAAGGAATTACAGATAAATTGATTATGTGATAGATGCATGGTGCTCACATATTTACAAACATTTTAAAACTATACGATATTCCTAACATTTTAACAAGTAATATTAATAAATCAGTATGTGAGTTCAAGTAATCACAGAATGTAAAATCAATGCTATAAAAAATAAAATTATATAATTAAATTAGCAACCAGTTAGACTCAAAATTGTCCTATGGAACAGGACCAGTATGTTTCCAAGCATTTTTATCTTGGATATAATATGCTTGTTTACAAAGTGTACTTTTTATATCAGTTTTAAATTCTAATATATCACAAGGTATTCTGTTGTAACATTTAACACAGTTCCCCATAAAAGATGTATGTACTTTAGACAGTCTGAAAAAAGGTCCCAGTCTGAAAAATCGGACGGATTTGATAAATTCTTTTTGCATAAGATAGCCCAATTCTTGAGGAAGGTTATGGGATGTGTAACATCACGCTACGACCTTCAAGAGTCGAGCAAAAAGAAAAAAAGTCAGAAAGAACGATAAGCGAAAACGGAGTAACAGCGCTGGCGGGCGATGCGATGCCGTGGGTCGAGGGCCGAATATTAACGCAGAAGCTATCAATAAAGATTTTGATCGCCTCAAAAGATAATCGATGTTCGATCGATGATCGTAATCCGGCTGCCATGCACCTCACTAGATCGATCAGAACAGTCGATTTCGTCGATCAACCGCAATCTAGTTGCTTCTTAATGATTCTACTTAAAAGTATTAATTACAAATATGTAAGTATATTTATCAAATGATTTTATTTTAGTACAAATTATTTTCTGCTTAGTCTCTTTATGATAATAGCGTGTTGTTTGACCGATAAAGTTATTTTAATAGTCTTGGTGTAAATTTGGCTAAGCAGTGAATAAACAATTAGGTACGTTTTCAACAAACTATTAGTTCAAATTTATCAATAAAATCCGAATTTATGAACAACTCTCTCGAAAAAACGAAAATCGAATCTACTGTAACTGATTTTATTTTTCATAACTATGTACTTTCCAATTTCATCCTAATGCTGGGTTCCTATATTTTACCGGACGTTGTACGTAGATATTACGACCGGTAGACATCGCATGAACGTGCAGATGTTTGAATCGAAAATACAACTCATACCTATATCATTTTGGAAGTGTGTAGAGTGCGGCATAATAGTGGCGCTGCCTCGGCCCGGCTAAAGTGCCGTAAGCATTGCATTGTCACTGTCACTTGTTATTTGATTGATTGTTGAGGTTAGTTCGCCGCCCTTTGTATTGATTGATCGTATGTTTTAGATAATTATATCAAGTCACTACTCGTATAATGACTGAATTTACTAAAAATGAAGTAGCAAATGAAAATGGCTGAAAGATAGGTTAGGTTAGAATTAGAACTGTGACCACACAACGCCAGTTGCAAGGTCCGTTTAGGCACAAGAGATTGTAATGTTTTGGGAATGTGGTGTTTTACAGCGAACTAGCCTCAACAATAAAAAAACAAACAAGTGACAATGACAGTGACAATGTAATGCTTACGGCACTCTAGCTGGGCCGAGGTAGCGCCACTATTATGCCGCTAGCGGCACTTTATCCGATAGGGCTAGAGTACTGCTATCGGCACTCTATACAGTGACTATCATTTTTGTCAAAAATGCGACAAGCAAGATAATTCGGTATCAACCATCGGTGACTAGTCTTCAAACTAAATAAAAACTTATGTGGTGTGTAGTGTAGTAGGTGCCATTTGAGAAACGTAAGGGGCGCGGGGGGCTTGTCCATATAAGTCAGAGATGATTTTTCTACTTGTTTGTCGCATATTATAGTTTTTTTTTTTTTCTTTTGCCATTTTAAAGAAACTGTAGGTCAATAAACGATTCGTTTTATATAGGAACCCAGCAATAGGAAAATCAGAAACTGCCATTCAAATGTTTTATTTGGGTTTCCACACAATAGTCTATGGTAGCTTATTGCAACAATTAAAAATTATTCTTACGGAAAATAACCTTTTGTACTTTATTTAAGTCTGTGGTAACAGTTCGACCTTCAGCTGGCCTAGCGTAGCACGGAATTAATAGAATAAAAGGACAGCTTATTCAGGTCAAGTCTGCTAACATTAACAGATGGCCTATCATTAACACCGTAATTGTTGATTTTGACGGTTTTATTTATTTTATTTTTGACGGTTTTGGTAAGCTTCCAATTAAATGGCATCATGGCTTTCCAATGGCATGCTAGTGACATTCTATTGGAAAAAATCATAATTTCCAATTATTTTGACCATAAAGAGCGTTCATCCAAAAAATTGGCAACTTTGCTATAGCTGTCAAATATTTCGATGATTTGATTAATTTGGCAATATTACTGTATAGTATTATGAAATGTGGCTAACTAGAGAATTAGATTATTAATAATGAATTGCAATTATAACAGTGAATTTGATGTTGTAACCGTTTTAGGTGTATAAAAGGCATTTGGAAAGTTTCCAAATACTTTTTTTTACATCTAAAACTAAATATTCGGTGTTAAGTTATGAATAATTGTATTACTTATTCAATATTTTAGCTAGTTAGTTAGCCATATTTCATATTTCCATACAATAATACTGCCAAATTAATAAAAACAGGTAAATATTTGACAGCTATTTGCGACGTTGCCAACTTTTAGGATAAGCGCTCATACCACGCCATTATGATATTTGGAAATAACGGTCTTTTGACAGAATGGTAATGGCGGGTTGTCATAATAACCAATCTTTGAAAATAGAAGACTTGGCCTCCTGGTTTGTTACCACTGACGTAGCGGCCTACCGTGCAAGGAACATCTACGATTAACCCCCAGGCTGCTGTGTGAGTTAAAAATGAGCTTTTTTGGTGTCTATAGTTACTCTGTTTTCAGCTTTTCATGGCCAATTGTGTACGAAACCTCTAGTACTGTATTAGTCATTCCTTAAAACCTCTACTTTGACTGGCCAATATGCGCAATAAAATGAAATTGTTAATTCTGTAAATTGGTTAACGGAATTACTTTTACACGTGACATCTGACAACGGATAGGAAAAGTCGAATTTGACGTGAGAAGAAATGGCAAAACAAAATCAGGGGTCAAATTCTCTTTTAAAGTCCAGACATAAACTTGGCCATGCCATATGACGACCATGTAGATTAATGTCTGAAATGGTCTTTTGAGGAAAGAACCACACAGATTTGACCCGTCCATTATGATGTCATTGCCCACTTTAGCCAGTCAATGTGGAGATAACTTTAGCCTTTAGTGAAATCTATGTATTCCTTTAATTTTAATTGTGATGTTTTTTCTATACTACTTTATTAATTATAGCAAATTATTGTTTATTATTGGCGCCAATGTTGGATCTAAACTTTGAACAGGCGATGGAATTGTTTTAAAACATATTTTTGTCATCTTTATTTCCAGATATTTTAATATTTTCCTACATTTTACATTTTTGTATGGTCTCTTCATAATAATTATCATCAGCCTACTGCAATCCACTGTTGGACATGGCTTCCAATCGCACGCCATTCAGCTCGATTCTCGGCAACTCTCATCCAGCTGCTACCAGCCACACTGCGAAGATCGCCGCTCCACCTGCCTGAGGGCGTCCTACCTTACGTTTACCTATACGCGGTCTCCACTCAAGACACGTCTACCCCAACGGTCATCGGTTCTACAGCTAATATGGCCGGCCCATTACCACTTCAGCTTGCTTATTCTGTGACTTATGTCGACAATATGTCAAATTTTAATAATTACCTACATTAGTTCCCATACCTATTACTAATTTGTTCAAATATTGAGCATATCATTTTTCATAAAACTGTTTTAAACAAAAGTTGGCTCCAATATTGATACCAATCTACCGCGGTACAATACACGCCACGAAAGATGAGACTTGACCGCGCCTCCCGCGCTCTTTCCGCCGCCCCGATGACGTCCCAGGTCAGACCTCATACCGCTAGAGACCTATAAATCGTCTACTGCGCAAGTCAAACCACGTGGTGTTTCAAGTCTCATCTTTAGTGGCACGTATTGCTACGTGTTGCTATCTTGGCACAAAAGTATCTATAAATGTGAGAATAGATTATAACGTATTTTATTATTTTGACAATTTTTATAAATTTTTATGGAGATTTGTGCAAATATGTGTGCTATTTAGTTTATCAATTCCTTTTTTTCTTCTTGTGTATTTTTGGATATGTTAAATTTTCACAGAAACCATCTGCCAGCCTATGGTCTTTTACCAACTATATTGAAGTTGGCTTCCAGGCTGAGTCAGATTTCCTATCTGACCTCCACAACTTACTGGGTTGGCAGACTTTCGGGCTCTCACACACATAATTGCAAAAATCTACAAAATATTATTAATTTGAATTTAAGCCAAATGTACGTCACACATGTAGTGAAATAAAATAATATATTTTAATGAAAAACATATCTAGAATTATGTATTTTATCTTGAAATAAACTGTTTTTATGAACGACGTAAATATTAACCATTTCATGTGTTTAACCAGAAAACTTGTTCTCAACTTTACGAGCGATCGTAAGTCTGCCATTGACAATTCTCGAGATGATGATTTGACAGATTCTTAAGCTCTGACATTAAAATTAAGATGACAGTTAATTTAAATATTCACGGCAAATCAGGCAATTTATTGGCTCAGCGCACCAAGTATTTATGATATTGAATTGTAAACCTTATTACCAATACCATAAAGTGCAAACGAGCGCGTTCGAGGAGCTTTTTGGTGTCTACATCAATGTTTGTAGCAGTTTGCACTTTAATACACTAATAATAAAATGTATTATCAAATTTCATCATCTGGAAGCCGACCCCAACATATGTAGTTGGGAAAAGGCTATAGTAGTCGCGCGTTAGCATGGCAATAACGGTCATTGACCCACAAACATTTTCTATAATTTCTTAATTTAAAAAACTGAAATAAAGTCCGGTAACGTCCTGAATATCTATCGTGATCTTCAACATGTTCTAATAACGAAAAACAATACATTGTTTAGGTTCCTACGGAGAGATATTAGGAAGGGCAATGATATTGCCATGCTAACGCACGACAAATACGAAGATGATGATTATATCATATCAATCTACCTGCCTTTTCACAACTATGTTAGGGTCGGCTCCAGTCTAACCAGATGCAGCTGAATACCAGTATTTTTCATGGAGCGACAGCCTATCTGACCTCCACAACCCAGTTACCTTGTAACACGATACCCCTTGGTAAGACTGCTTGTCAGACTTTCGGGCTTCTGACGACCCGTAACGGCTGTTCTGTTGTATCAAATGTCTTCATTAAACTGCGGAGCCGTAATTATCGCTTCCAAAAATATTATTAACAGTTCTTTGACTGTCGAAATAAAATTGGATAATTTTTGCCCTGTATATTCGATAGTTCAGGGCTGAAGTTCAGACCATCCAGCCGGGCTAACGAGCCCTGAATGGTTGAAACCGACCTGTGAAATACGGTACGGTGTGAAATACAGTACCCGGGCGTTAATATGGCACATCAAGCTTTATTAATAATATCTGTGACAAGACCTTTAAATTACACCCCCCCCCCCCCCCCCTCTACAATCACTTCAAGGCAGATCCACGTCTGCGTGAAGTTGTAATATTCAGGACGTGCACATATTCGTGGTTTCGCGAAGCTTTCTCGAACGCGTCCATATTAAATCATTATTTATGAAGATATAAACAATTCACACAAAAAAATGCGTACTGTGCGTAAGCTGTTTGCGACGTGCGTGTACGCGCGCAGAGTGTGATGCGTGCGCCCATAGCCCGTGTGAGTAACAGAGACAACGTAAAAAAAAATAAGACGAACGTTTTCTATAGCTCGGAAGTGACATGTTAACGGCCGGGTGCTTTACTTGATTTAAAATAGTTATTAGCATTTATTATCAAAATAGTATTGTATATATTGTACAATTGTGTCTTATGTAAATAAATAAATATACAATTTTCAAATTTAACCTTTATAATACTGGTGTCTCATATTGGAGACAGATAACAATAAAATTCTATTGTGTCTGCTAATTGCGCGCGCGACAGATTAAATTCATTTTTATTTCATTAATAACAAATTGTTTAATTATAAATTAGGTACTTAATATTTAATCTTATAGTACAAAAGCAAGCTGATTAAAACTACAATGTGTTTGTTACATCTAGGTGTTGCAAAATCAAAGATGTAAATTGTTAGATTCACCCCACTGTATCAAAAAATGGTCATGTTTCTGTTATATTTATACCATATAAGCTATTGTCTCGCTCACTTATAAAAAAATCGTGCCAGTCAGTGATAGCCTAGTGGTGACTCAACATCGTATCTATCGCTCCACGCGGGATCTGTGATCTCACTCAAATTATGGACACTTTGGCTCTACCTAAGTACGGCCAGGGCAAATCTAACGATTTAAATCTTTGATTGACATTTCAGATTTTGACAAGAACTTCAAAATACATTTGTGAAATCCTAACCAGTCACTGATCAGTAAATCTTATGTTAGCTTCGCCAATTACGTTAAACCCCATGTAATGGGGGTATGAGATCCCAGGTTTGATTCCCAAGTCGTGCACAGTGCAGTTTTAGTGTCATTTTTAAATAAAAGATCATAAGTAAGCTTGATTATTGCTTAAAGACAGCCCTAATTGACTCCACTGCTCTGCCATAAGAATAACTTGTCCCAGTTATGCCAAAACGAAACAACCCACAATATTTATTCAGTGAACTAATCTAATATTCCAAATATATGCTTCTGGCGATATATTACTAAAGGTATAGGTAGGATAGTGCCACCCACTTCGCTCCGCTCCGTACTAAAGTTCAGGGGCCCTATTATGACGTATTAATGCCACAATTTTTCCAGTGTGAGTAAGAGACGGAGCTATACAAGGCCGATAGCACCATCCTTTTTTCGCAGTGGAATAATGATGAAATTAATACTTCATAACACGGCCCCAGTACCTACCACTATTTTCTTAATGTCCCTCGACAAACTTCGTATTTCGGTCGTCGGATTTCTATTGCACTTGGTACAGACCGGACGCCCTCAATCCACTTGGAAGTATATAGAGTTGTTAATACTCTTTTAACTTAATGTAATTTATTTTAAATATGGGAGGAACGCTGATAAAAAGCTACGCTATTTCCAAGTGACATACAATACTTTTTATGCCAGAAAAAAAAAGTTCCTGTGGGAATCTCCATGCGGGTGAAACCGCGGGACGTAGTGCACAAGTGTGAAATTAAATGAAATTGTTTAAACTGCACTCTCTCTTCCCTCACTCCTGGTCGCTAGTCTCCGCTGAAATTGGTCGCCATGGCCAAAATAATTTGGTCTGGCAGCCACATTAGTATCCAGTAAAAACCGTCCATACTTATGCTTTGAACAGAGACACTTTTAAAGAGATATGTGTATTTTGATTTTAACAAATAAACTCAAAAACTACTGGAAAGATTTTAAAGCCGCTCCACCGAGTAACATAGGCTATAATAGGGATGATGACTAAAAAAATGGTTTTTGTCCGTAATGTAGATTATGAAAAAATAACGAACACGTATTTTTTCTTTTTTTATGTTATCAAAAGATTACGGCGATACATTGAGTTAGAATGTGCCACGACGACGTCGCTTGTATGTAGATTTTATACATACTTGTGACGTATCAACCCCCACTTTAATGCGTTGTATCTAAGTATTTTTTTATTAATATGATAAAGCAAAAAATACGTGTCTAATATTATTTTATCTGACTGATGTACTAAATAGAATTTAATTTTTTTGACCCAGGCATCATCCCTATTTATAAAGAAATCACGCGGGCGCAGCCGCTGAGGGAAGCTCGTTTAAAATAATCAGTTAACTTATCTATGTATCCAAAATCCGAACTACTTCTGAAAATGGGAGAAAAATGTCTGCGGCTTGGTTCATTTTGGCAAAACAAGGTCTTCGTAAATGCTGATGCTCTCAGGCTATTCAAATCCTTCTTCTCGTTACATAACACAATCTTCATATAGCCTCTTCATCTTAAGCCCGTCCCAGCGGTACAATGAAAGACAGTGCATCACCGGTGGACCCCCACGAAACCCTTTGTAGTTGGAATATTGTGATCCAGACTGCGAAGACCGCCATCCATGCTATTGCTCCTGCTGCTGACATTAGTACATCTGTAAAGGTAATGGTAGAATGTGAGGTTAGTAGGTAGAACATATATCAAACATATTTTTTTCTTTAAAAAAAAAATCGTTGCCACACACTAGGAATTTCTCCTGTATCGTGGGTGCGTTTACAAACATTTAAGCTCACATACACAAACAGCCAGACCCGGAACAACTACTTGTAGGTCATACAAATATTTGTTCCGTGCGGGAATCGAACCCGCAACACGCAGTGCAGCAGTCAAGAGTCGCAGTGCAGAGTAGGCAGAGGGGTATAAATCATCCATATTTTACTATAATCCATTGGTTTTGGTAGTTAAATAAAGGTAAACAAAAAAAAAAACACGTGACGAGAGAGCTGTCAAGTAACCGACTAAACGTAATCCTATCACTTGAGTTGGCATGCTACGTCACAGTTGTACTTTTCAATTTAGCAACGTAATAATTCGTTGACGTTTAGAGTTTGGGCTCTTTACAATAGACAGATTACAAAATATTATATTATTTTTTATAAAACTAATAAATAAAATGTGCTCAAACAGTTACATCTACGAAGAGTAGGTAGTTTAAGAATTTAAGATAAAGTTTAACATACAAGAGGAAACTATTGTAAAAATCAAAAATAAATTTAATTTGGCTTTCAGAGAAGAAGAAAGTGTCATCTATAAAAACCATTTTTACGATTTGTTTAACTTTTTTTTAACTACCTAAACATATGGAGTACCTATAGTTACATATAATTAGCCCGATCTTCTGCGCGCGACTTCGTTCGCGTAGTAGTCGTAAGATACCATAATATCTATACAAATTTAATAAAGCGTCTGAGCCGCCTGGGATACCCCGTAACACAGCACAACAGTGATATAGAAAAGAGCCGAGAAAGCAGTGTAACCCCGCCATAAGATTCACCGGTGAAGATCGACCTGAGCCAACTAGCGGCAACGCGACGTCGTAAAAAGATGCCCATCCATAGATAAATATCACCTGTCTCTCCACTATACTACTGCCTATATTAGGATACATATCCCGTACGGCTCGCAATTCCTTTCATATCCTAAGGGCACGTCTTGCTTACCATTACAGCGCCCCCCGGTCTACTCATTAATATGCAATGGCCTCTGTAGCTTCATGAAACATGAGGCTCGAGGGGCTAGGACAAATCTTGGGGTTCGTTCGATTTATCATCATCGCATTCCATTCATTCATGAGCCGTCTTGGATACCCCGTTGACATAGGCATGCACAATTCGGCTCTTGCTGGTAATTTTGGGTTCTCGTCTGGCGGCCGCCCTCGGCCGCAGACCCACCGCGTCGCATCGCTACGCCCGACCGCGCTAATACTGAGGTCTCGCTTAGCGTTATTTCAGACTTATTTTCTTTTTGCTCTGCTCCTAAGTTCGTGATAAGTAGCCTACAAGCCTACCTCAAGAGTTGAGCTATCAAATGCAAAAATGATTTATCTAATCAGACTGGTACTCCCAGAGACTAGCGCGTTCAATCAAACAAACAAACTCTTCAGCTTTATTATTAGTATAAATAGATATAGTTTGACCAACACCGCTGTACCGCGCCTTAGGAATCCGTGGCGAAGGTTGACGAATGAGCGGCCTGCATTACCCCCAGTCTCGCCGCGCACACACCTAAGGCACGATACAGTGGTCTCGGTCAAACTATAGTATAGATTATGCCTAAGAAAGCCGACTACAAATGAAGAGAAAAAAAAATTGGTAATTTTGTGGGTGTAAATAGACTGATTTCACATTTGTATTCTTGAAAGGGTAAGCACATCTAGCCATCACTACATATTATAAAACAAAGTCTCCCGCCGCGTCTGTCTGTCTGTCTGAACGCGATAAACTCAAAAACTACCGAACATATTTTCATATGGTTTTCAGTAATGGACGGAGAGATTAATTCAAGTTTTGTGTAAATTAGGTGAAAGAATTAAGACGATGTTTGTTGAAGATGTCGGTAGAATTGATGCCGACTGGGAGCTTTAATGGCGTGCGCCGCGTAAGTTTTGATCAACAAAAATTAAGTATCACAAAGAGCCTTTAAAATTTCTACTAGTCTTAGCGAGACATCATGAGTGGCTAACTAGCTACTAACATTAAAAATCCAAATAAAGAATATAACCTTGGGTAGCCATACCCCTATTATATAAACCCCCCCCCCCCCATTAATAACTGGCCAAATGTGTATTAGACATGTATGTCTAAAGTGTATGTCTAGAGTATGCAGAGTTGTAACTCTGCCTACTCTTCCGGGTATGTGATATTATTATGATGTTTTATACTTCCATTCAGTTCACATATAGATTGCCATTGCCACCCCACGAAGATGTTATGTATCATAGAGTAACTACTTACATTTCTTAATCTGCTTCTGTTCCTCATAAGGGGGCTTCATGAAAGCCTCTTTGAAGAACCAGATGGCGTTCACACCCCATACAAATGGCAGGAGGAGGCATCCCACTGAAAATTAAATTAATTCATTAACAAGTAGAAGACTGAACTGAAAACGGAGTGAATGATAGCGTGACGGTTGACAGTGGAAAAATAAAACATGTTGCAGCAACCCCACGTAACATGGGACAAGGTCAGGGAGATGATGACAGTGAAGTAGAAGTCTGAACCAATTGTCTTGATATGGGCATGTGATGAGGAGGGAGGAAAGTTTTAAGTACCTATTACATAAAATGTTATTTAACGGTTAAGGGACTTGTCACACTTGATGCATTCTGCATCCTAAGGTCCGGTCAACTTGAATATTTATGTTATGCTATGTTCGATTTGACCGGACCGTAGGACACAGAACACATCCAGTGTGTTCTGACATCCATATTTATGAGTATTTTCTATATTTATCTTATTAACAATTTGAAGGACAGTACACAAAACACAATAAAAGTTTTATTGTTATGACGCCTATGGGCGTACAGTGTAATTCAGTGTTAAAATAAGTAGGTAGTAGCTACCTATTAGGTATTAATGTAAAATTAATTTGCATGCCCTAAATACGCAAAATATGGGCTGTACATTAAATACGCAAAACATGGGCTGTACATTAAACCTACAACGGGTGACACCCGTATTTTCTGCAAATAAATGATTCTGATTTTATGAATGTGGAGGGCTGTAAGAGTAAGGTAAACCACAAAAATGGTGGTTGAATTGTATGAAACAAAAATACAATATGACTAGACAAAGGGGTAGCTATGTTAGGAAGAAAATTAATAGCTGCATCAACCACTAATGAATTGGGATAGGGGGGTTGGGGGGATGGTGAACAGTAAGTGGTGCAATAGACGCTAACATAACATCACATATATTGTTTAGTGATATACAGCCGCATTATTCAGTATGATAATGAAAGGAAATTGGGTTCATCAGTATGTAGCCTTATAGCCAGTAATAGTTGCGGTATTTTGGAGGGTTAACTGTGGAGACTGGATGAAATATACAGCCTAATTCAAATGGCATGCAAGGTAGACAAACTGTGTCGCTTTTTTAATGATTCTGTGAAGAATTTTAGGGGATACGATACCTTTGAAATACCACTTGCAAAGTTCCAATTTCTTGTCGTTAGGAAGCCGTGTTAAGTCCATTTTAAAGGGAAAATATGATTGAAAACAGTATTTCGCTTTCGTTCGAGCTAAAAGAAGTTTCTGAATTCTGAGTCACTTGAAAACTGATTAAATGCTAGCTAAGCTTATCATGCAGCCTGTCTTGGTCTGACTTAGTACGAATGTATTTAGTTGTCTCACTCAAACCTGCATATAGGCTAAAGATTCTAAAGAGAGGAATGATGGAATTCAAAAATCAAATGTCATTAATGTCAATGTTATACGTTCCATTCTGAGCAAGTTTTGTATTGCTTTTAACTTTTGAAGAACAATGTTTTTCGTTTGTTATTTAATGAAGGGCTGCAATTTTAAAGCTAGATTGTTTTATTTTGAGAATAAATTTCAAAACATTTGCTACAATTAGGACAAAATTTTCATCTCTAGGCATCTACGAACATGCGTAAATTGGGTTTACTTTTTATCCAACGTTGCGGTATACGCAGACAGTAGAGAAACATGAAATTTACTATTGAGAAAAAGGTATAAACTGTTTAAAAAATGTTGACATTTCAATTTATCTTTACAACTTAAGTTTAGTTTTACAACAGATGTCTAGTAACAGACATTAACTTCTCAAAAACAATTAAGCGTTGTTCATGTTAATCATTTATGTCTGCAATTCTGCATATGTCGATTGG
This sequence comes from Xanthia togata, assembly GCA_963853775.1. Classification (NCBI taxonomy): domain Eukaryota; kingdom Metazoa; phylum Arthropoda; class Insecta; order Lepidoptera; family Noctuidae; genus Xanthia; species Xanthia togata. The sequence goes on along the minus strand of OY970817.1, from coordinate 1,077,865 downwards.
AACGTAAATACCTAACGAAACAAAAATGGCGTAATTTGTTGAATGTCAATAGTCGAAAATGTGTAAAAAGTAAATAAAAATGTTTTCGTTGCACAATTGTTTGTTAGCATGTGTAATCCTTCTCCTGTATAGTTCAAAAACATGTAAGTATTGTTTGTAAAACCGCTATTCCTTCAAAAAGGCTGAACCTTTTTTTTTGGAAAAATTTGGCATCCTCCAAATTATTTTTTTGGTTCAATACAGGTTTTTTAGCCTTGAAACTTGTTTTGACCGTGGTTGTTAGTATAGCTTATCAATTATGGACAAGGTTCGTGGCTAATCGCATCAAGTGTATCTCAGAATGCAACAGGAAAAATATTTTTATTTAGCAAACACAATTTTGACTTCAAAAATTTTTTGTGAGGTCTCTAACGGTAATTTTGAAACAGAATTGGATCCTTTCTCTTTTGCTCCACTATCCTTTTTGTTTTGTTCACATATTCTATACTAATCTTGGAGATATTGTGAGCAAAACTGATTCTGCCAAATATTTGATGAAGCTCTATGTATAATTATATTTTCATGCTGTAGAACATTATGTATGAAATCTTATAATTCAAACTCAAACCATTTATTTAATTAAATCATTTACAGGCACTTTTGAATTGTCATAGAGTCGGTCAGTTAGTCAGAAAGTTGAAGCTAGTTGCCCATTCCAAAACGTAGATCTCTATGGAGAAGAACGGGCAAGAAACTCCAAGGACACTCTTAAATATAGAAATTACAAAATCCTGGGTACATTATTCTTGTTGCTTCTATATGTGAGAACAATGTAAATAAAAAAAAAACATAAACAATGACCAGTCTCAACTGACGGCGCCCGTTCACGAACATGTCGCGTGGATCAGCACCATTCAGCTCAACTTTTGTAGGGAACCGAATGATCTTAACACACTTGCCACTGCCAGCGAGACATTTAAGCTAGAATGATGAATTATGAATGACATGGCTATGTAAAAGAATATGCATCAGTTATTCCCCTTTCTTAAAAGTGGTTCAACTCAAAAATTTATTTACATACTGTCACATGTTATCAAATAAAAATAGCCATTCAAATCACTAATATTAGATTAAACTATTCTGGGCCAGTTTCACTATACTCAGTTTAACTCAGTTAGCTATCAAAGTCAGAAACCGGGAGTTAATCAACCTTATTTTTGGTTAGCTCAACACTATTTTAAGTAGCTCAACCCTACTTTAAAGAGCGCATCAACCCATTATATTATTATGACTTATTGTATAGCTTGTAGGGAGCTCAACCCATCATAAAAAAAAAATTTGAGCTCCTTAGCAACCAGTTTTTGTTAATGATAAATTATTTATTTCTGTAAATAGGTTTTAATAACACTTACACAACAAAAATAAATTGGGTTTTAAAACTAGATGAGGTTGGTGTTTCCCACGCGCGTAGCCAGCCCAAATCAGAAATATCTTAAGGTGGACCCACAGCAAGTTTCTTATGTTTTTGCAATTTGCTAATCAGTGTCAGATTATAATCTTGATTAGAATATGATTCGCCACCATAGCAAATATGTATTTACATAATATTTGTTATTAATACATCTCTCTAAGTTAAATTTGATCTAAAATGTCATGATTTCATGAAATAGTCATTCAATCTAACATAAAGAGACGTATTAATGATTCTAATGTTGACTATTCTGTAAGTAAATATTTGTTATGATTGTGAATTATATTTTGATCAAGATACAACATAACACTGACCAAAGGCCATTTAACCTGTCTTCGACCATTGTTGAGCTCAGCCATGTTTTTACGTGTCTGAGTATACTGACGTTTCAACGAATGACCATTCAATTGTAGCCGTAGAATAAGGCATTGTTAATAAAATTTACAAGGGCCGCACAGCTCGTTTTTTTTCTAAAATTAATGCATAATAACATTAAAGAAAAGTCTTAACCAACTCTAACATAACTTTTATCGACACAAAACAAAATCCCTCCCCTGCCTCCCTGGGTACACCCATGGTGTTTCCTACCAAATATTCTGAGAAGAAACACCAAAACAAACAGCCTCTTTTAAAGTCAGACAAAATTTTGATTAGGTCATCAATCAATCTGAATCCAACTAATAAATCAGTGCAGCTGTGTACCAGTATTTTACATGGAACGACTGCCTATCTGACCGCCACAACCCAGTTACTGGGTAACACAATAACCCTTGATATTTAGGATATTTAGGATATTTAGGGCCCAAAAACGGTGCCTTCGATCAATGACAGGTCTTAAAACTACAGAAAGCTGTCGGCCTGTTTTTAAATCTTTAAGGATACTTACGTTGCCATCGTTGTATATACTAGAAGTTGCCCTATTCGTTAGAATGAATAAGCACCTGTTTACGTCATTAGTGGATATAAGACAACGATCAGGACCAATAAGGTCACAATATAAGTATCAACTTTACACAGGTGGTTACCAAACGTCTTTACTTAAAAACAACATCCTAACCATGGGTCCTATTATATATAATAAACTGACGTTACATTTAAAAGAATTACCCATTAAAGTTTTTAAAAAAAAGTTAACTATACTGCTATTGGATAAGTGTTACTACACAATTAAAGATTTTGTCACTGACAAAACTTTCTGTTAAAGGGGTTTATTCTGCTTCCTTGTGTTTTAATTTTAGTTACATTTCTACATTATATTCCAATTCTAATGTTATATATATATTTTTGACTTTTTATTGACATTTGTAATTGAATCTAATAATAGAAGTTGCTGACATTTTAAAATTAATTTGTTGACATTTTGTAACTTAATTTATCGAGATAGTAAAAATTTAGATTATTGACATTATTTTGTAACTTTGTCTTCAGCCATTTTTAATTAAATTGATTGACATTTGTAGTTTAAGTTACTGACATTTTTTATTTATTTTGTAATTCTTAGTATTGGCATTGGGACTAATTCCGAACGTCATATTGTGAATCGTTAATAATGTTAGCAAAAGTTGAGTGAATGGAATGCAATTTTTTATGTTTCTTTGTTTATTTTTTTGATTACTGAATGTTTTATGATAAATAATTTTGCATGCCGTACGGCAAAATGTATCGGGACTCTCGTAAAAATTACCATCATATCTGTATACCTACATTATTGGCAAATAAATGATTTCTATTTCTATTTCTTGGTTAGATTGGTCATCAGACTTTTGACCTTCTGACTACCCCTAACAACTATCAAAGATAGTCCCCATCCACGAACCGACCGACGCAAGTGTAGATTAACCTCTAATCAAACCGTACGGTTGTTATTATTTACATATAATAGCCATAAGCTCCTCTGTGTTATAATGTCGTTAATTGGTGTAATATGAAATCTATCTTGTGAGTCGCAGGAAGATAATAATATGTACAGGCCAGGTGTATTATAATTACTTTGATATGATAAGTGATATGCATGACTAATTAAGCTAAGTATTCTTATGTTTACTGTTTGAGAGGACAGATTGTTAATTAGAGCGCTTAGTCATTAATAACAGAGAACATAGTTGTTTGTTTACCAAGGTAACTTGAGGGCCATGTAAGGAATTCACATAGCATTTTCATGATTCTCATGATCGAGGAGCAAGAACAAAATCATTTGAACATGTTTGAACAGACATTTATTTCAAAAACTAACTATTATTAGTAGAAACAAATATAACTATTATTAGTTATTTTATACAGTAATTTATTATTTGTATAGGTCACTTGACAGAATATGAGAACCTTTTCAATAAACGAGACTCATCTGCCTAGCCTTTTCCCAAATATGTTGGGGTCGGCTTCCAGTCTAACCGGATACAGCTGAATATCAGTATTTTACACGGAGCGACTGACCTCCACAACCCAGTTACTGGGGTGACACGATACCCCTCGGTAAGACTCCTCCCCGAAGGGTTTTCGCAGAGGTGTACCTATAGTAACACCCACATTTCACCAGTTATGTTTAAGTCCCATGTAATAGGGGGCGAGCCTATTGCCACCAACCGGGCACAAATTCAGACTCCGGGCTGCTACTGAGAAATTCCAGAAAGAAAAACCCAATAACACTTTGCCCGACCTGGGAATCGAACCCAGGATCTCATGTTCAGCAGTAGCGCTTGCGACCACTAGACCAACGAGGCAGTGTTATTGGGTTTTCCTATGTGAAATTTCTTAGTAGCAGCGCGGAGTCTAAAATTGTGCCCGGTTAATGGAATTAGGCTGGCCCCCTAATTTCATCGGATTTAAACATAACTGGCGAAATGTGAGTGTACTATAGAAGCACCTCTACCCAACCCTTCGGGGAAAATAAGCTTGCTGTTATGTTGTGTGGACGGCAAACAAACCTTGTTCATCGAAATTAAATTGTTTATTTTGTAAAGTGGATATCGGAATCAATCCAGCGCGACATATAAAAAAAAAATAAGCGACAGTTGACATTTCTTATCTCACCGCGTCACTACCCCTGAGAAGAAGTGGCGAAACGAATTCAGGACTCAAAGTCTCTTAAAGTCCACATAATCTTGGTCATGAAATGATTTTGGGGAAAGAACCACACAAATTTGAGTTGACCAGTACAGTCAGTGCAAGCAGTTGTCAGTAATCAAAATTCAAAAGTCATTTATTCAAACTAGGCTGAGAATCAGCACTTTTCGAACGTCAAAATTACATAAGACAGTCCCCCAAAACGCCCACCCTTCACCACTTCCTAGTGCTTTTGCTGGGAAGAAGAAGTGGCGCAACAAACTCCCCAGCAGTCGTGTAGCTCAACTCAGAGCTCAATAACTCGACGAACAATACTACTGCTGGCTGACATCGCAGATTCATTGCCGTCTCAGAGATAAAGCTAAAATATCTCATGTGCCTGTGCACAGCTCTGCTTGGCGGCAGAAGTAGCTATTGATAGTACAGAAGCCAGCACATCATCCTACTACAATCTGTCAAATTTCTTTAATAGATTTTCAACTTTATTACTAAAGCATAAGGATCAAAGTTGATTTGGAATATTTTACAGTTTCGGGTAGGTTTATGTGCTGGTGTCTGTTCAAAGAGCTGAATTTCAACTTAACTGCAGCTGAAAATCAGTTTCCATCTGCCTTTGTTTTTATTTTTTTAACTGTTGTGTCAATAAACGCAATTATTTCTGCCTTTCTTTAAACTGTTTTTTACTGAAGTCACCCTCCCGTTGCAGGCTGTGGAGACATTCCGTCCCCTTCCCTCGTGCTTTACATGCCTGGAGAGCCGGAGTACACAGACGTACTAGTGAGGCGTGTGCATGACAATCTGACGCTTGTCTGCGAGCTGAGGGGGGACGTGACGCCTAGAATCTACGTCTGGAACTATATGAATGATAACGGGAGTAATGCTGATATGTAAGTTGTAACTTATTTTTGGTGTTTTTTATTTTTTCTGTGAGCACACATATGTGAAACGTAACATTTAATAACATACGTTGAAACAAAAATGATGTCCAAATATAGGTATGTAATGTAAAATAAAGTGTAACACACGTTGAAACAAGTAGTTGTTGTGTTATACTTCATGTGTACCCATTAAAAACCGAATAACGCTGATTGCTCTGACCACTGAGCCATATACTACGTGACATGCATCGCCAGGCTTATAGGTCTTGGTCGTATTAGTGGTGTATAATACGAGCGATGTTATGGCCTTCTGAAACCCCACCCACTACTGCTTTCAGTTGACCCGACAGACAGCTTGCATGAATCAATCATCGTGTAGCTCAACCCTATTTTAGCGAGCTCAACGACCCGTTATACGACGCTAACTGATTTCTAGAATCTCATAATAACATGTTGCTGCAAAAATATTTCAATTGAGTTTGTTTACATGTTACAGACGTATTATATTCATATACGTCTGTAACATGTAAACAAACTCAATTGATATAATGTAATGAAAATTTGTGTGCAGTTAAACCAAGCTAAAATTACAGCCGCAACGGGCCGCAGTGCAATACTTTTTCATACAAAAAAGGTGTAGTGGGGCCTGCCTGTAGTGTGTGTTGGTTCACAGAAAATTGAACACTTTTAAAAAGTGATGAACACTTTCGTACATTTTCTGTGATGATGTCATGCGTTGCGTTGCGGCCCATCCTAATTTGCGCTAGCCTTTACATTTATATAGTTAGGCAAACTGCACATTACAATTTATTTTTCTTGTTCTACAGTATCCTAAAAGGCGAGCCGAAAGGCCCTACATCCAGCAGTTCGCTCTCGAAGCAGGACTTACAAGCGGCAGACAGTGGACAGTACATGTGCTCTGCGCCGCCATTCAGCGTTACCAAGTATATATTGGTGCAGACAAGAGGTGGGTCCTTACATCATCAGACTATATCAGTTCAATGCTGGACACAATATAGGGCTATCCAAACTTTTAACTCGGTCCTCGGCCACTCTCAGCCCTTGACGCAAAAAGATGGCTGTTAAAAATAAGTTAAGGCATTGTCATCGTAGCTTTCAAATAGATGAACTAATTTCAATTTGATTCTTTTAATAATTTCTTACTCAGGGCCAAAGTACTGCGGGCGCGGCGCGTTCTGGTGCGGGCAACGCTGCATGGCGCCGCAGTACGTGTGCGACGGACGACGAGACTGCGAGCAAGGGGAGGACGAAGCACCACATATTTGTCCGCTTAGTGTTTGTGCACGTAAGTGTCAAAGTCAAATAATTTATTACAATTAGGCATATAAAAGGGACTTTTGAATAAAAAGTTACAAATAAATAGAATTGATTCTCTTCTCTTAGAGATCATTTTGCTATCTTGTCTCAGAAAGGTGTGGTCATATTTAAGAGTGCGGTACAGACCATCAAACTGAACAGCTTTCTCCATGGAACCAACATCGTAATAACGAAAACAAACCGGCCAAGTGCGAGTTGGACTCGCGCATAAAGGGTTACATTATCTATAAAAAAACGGCAAAAATATCATGTCTGTTGTATGGGAGCCCCACTTAAATATTTATTATATTCTGTTTTTAGTATTTTTTATTATAGTGGCAACAGAAATACATCATCTGTGAAAATTTCAACTGTCTAACTATCACGGTTCATGAGGTACAGCCTGGTGACAGATGGACAGTGGAGTCATAGTAATAGGATCCCGTTTCACCCTTTTAGTACGGAACCCTAAAAATTATCAACTGTCCCATACAAAACTTCAATACTTGAAAATTACATTTACTTAATTATTTGCACGTGTATTAAGCAGTTATAAACAAAAAAAGAGAAATGTAATTTATAGAAAAAATTACGTGCAAATAGTAAATATTATAGTAAAGGAAGGTGTCAATAAATAAAAAAAACTGACCTATGGTAAAAAATAGTTCAAACTGTTGTAGCATGTGATAGCTATCATATACCACTTTTTACACCACACCCTGTTCCTTGGCGTCTATTAATAACACTTATTATGCAGGTCAACGCTGGCTTTTTGAAGAAAGAAAGTATCAAAGCAGTTTGAGTAAACCTATCCAAATATACGGAGACAACCATCCTGCCTTAGCTCAGCGGCTCCCTATTTTAGGGAGCTCAACAATCCGGCACGCACGATTATTAGAATTGGGGCCCCAAATATTACCCATACACCCAGTTGCACGAAAACAAACATTAATGCCCCATTACGAAACCAAAGAACCATTCAAATCGAGGCTAATGTTGCTTTCTGCAACAAGTTATTGGAAGATTAGTATTTAATGACAGCTTTAAAAGTTCGTTTCTGCAACTGGCTGTTAGTATAGCCGATTAATAAGATTTAAATGGTAAAAATAAAGACTATTCTATTTTTCAATTTCTTATTTCCAAATTCCAGGTAGCGATAAGCTCAACTGCTCAACAGGCCGCTGTATATCAGAGTCGGCTTGTTGTCGCACCAACAGTCCGCTGTGTCAACAACCGTCGTGCTGCGATGAGCATCCTAGATACTCGAGATTAGAAGGTAGGTGCTTGGTACAGAAAAAGTTAAATAAAAAAAAAAACTAAAAAGCTAAAAACAAGCCCATTTTAAATAAAATAAAAATTGGAAGCAGGCGGGAGCCATTCCTTTTTTATATTTTCACTCAAATGAATAGGTCCCGCCTGCTTCCAACTTTTATTTTTAGTTTTAAGCTTTCAGTTTTTTTTTGGCTTAAGTCTTTTAACGCAGTCGTGTTTATTAGTTTTTTTTATTATTTTTCTTTTAATTTTTAGCTTTTTAGTTTACAAATGGGAAAGATTTCGCAGACGATTATTAATTATTAGGTGACCCGTAAAGTCATTCAATAATATTATATGACTGGGAACAAGAAATAATGCCTACTTTTATTTTATTATACATATATTTTTAATTAAAGGTACTTTTAACCATATGAGTTGTATATATTTTTGTAATCACCTTTTAAAACCATTTATTGTGATATCCCACTCGGTGATATTTGAAGAAAAAAAAATTTGGAACTTCACAATTTGGCACCCCAAATCCGCCATTTTACTTTGTTTTATTAATTTAGCCAGTGACACTCGCGCTACCAAGACAAATCTAAAGACGTATAATTTATCCAAATCTGTTTATTCGTTTAGGAGTTACGAAGGAACAAAGAAACGGACATACATACATACTTACATACAGGTCAAACACATAACCTTCTTTTGGACTCCGCCGCAGTCGGGTATGTCTTTCAAACTCAGTTCTGAGATCAGCCTTGTTTACATGAAGAACGTCTAAATTTTTTTTTGAAAAAAAAGAAGAAAGTCAACTATACATCAGCCATCGTGTAGCTCAACCCTATTTTCAGGAGCTCAACGACCCGACGAACGTTACCAAAAGAAAGGACATTTGAACATTTTGACGTTTTCATAAGCGCGTAACTTCTCCATTTTTACACTGATTTTGTAATTTTCTTTTCAGTAAATGTATGTCATTATTATATATTAAAAAAATTGAAAAAGTAACACTATAAATCTTCCTATATAAATTTACTAAATGATGCGCAAAAAAATCCATAGTGTAATTTAGAAGATCTAAGCGGTAGCACAGGCAGACCCGAAAAGTGGCTTTGCTTTTATACTATTTACAAAATTATTACAGAAATAAGTTCGAAATCGCCAATCCGTCTGGAGCAAGCGTAGTGATCAGTGCCTTCTGGGCCTTCTGTGTATGAGAATAGGCCTTGCCCTGCAGTGGGACAGTAATTGGCTGATTTTATTATCACCTATAAATATTATAAAATAAAGTCGCTTTTCGCGTGTGTCTGTGTGTCCGCGTTGTTCTTCTAAACCACGCAACAGATTTTGATGAGGTTTTCACCATCGTTTAGAGAATTTATTCCGGAAGGTTTATGCGTATAATACGTTAGTATTAAAGTTACGTTTACCTAAGAAATATAGATGTTTTGTCAAGTCGTAAAAACCGTGCGAAGCAGGGGCGGCTCGCTAGTAATATAATAAATCTATATGTCACCATATCCACGCGTCATGTTCGTGAACGGGCGCCGTCAGTTGAGACTGGTCATCTCTTATCTGCCAGGACTTATATTTATCGTTTTTTTTTTTTTTTTACATTGTTGTCACATATACCCAGTGTTTTGGAATTTCTATATTTAAAAGAGTGTCCTTGGAGTTTCTTGCCCGTTCTTCTCCAGAGATCTACGTTTTGGAATGGGCAACTAGCTTCAACTTTCTGACTAACTGACTGACTCTTTGACAATTCAAGAGTGCCTGTAAATGGTTTAATTGAGACGCGCCCCACTCCGCTCCGCTCCGTACTAAAGTACAGCTTACAGTACAGTCATCGCGGAGTGGGGCGCGTCGTCGTGGATTGCACTATCTGCACAATACGCATTATTTTTCGATAGTTCATCTATCCGAAGAATTGTGAACCGGTATCAGTCTTGCTTACGACGTAACCTTGCGCCAATACTAAGTAGCCTGTCAAGCGCCGAGCAACTTGGAAGTAGGTTCGCTCGCTCGGCTCACTCGCGGTTGATCACAGTTGTAACCTTGTTTTTTTTTTTTTGTCTGTGGAAATCCTCGTGGATGTCCTCCGAGGGGTCTGTCAGACTCTTACTGACTAAAACCACCGGGGCGGCGTGTGCGGGACCGGTACCCCGACAGGTCTCAGAGCGGCGTGGGACACTACGCGCCCTCTCGAGCCCTGTGTGCATACCATCACGCCTTGTATCCCCGAAGGGTTGGGCACAGGTGTACCTGTAGTAGGTACACCCACATTTCGCCAGTTATGTTTAAGTCCCATGTAATAGGGGGCGAGCCTATTACCATCAACCGGGCTCACATCCAGACTCCTGGCTGCTACTGAGAAATTCCGGATAGAAAAACCCAATAACACTGCCCGACCCGGCAATCGAACCTAAGACTCAGGAGTAATATAATAATATTTTTATTATATAATATATTATTAGTAGTGCTTGCGACCACTAGACCAGCGAGGCAGTTTATAATCTAACGAAAATAATACCGATACATTAAATACAATCATACGGTGACAAGTCACATTCAAAACACACATTTACTTTCCAGGCTACGTGGACGTGGAGTACCCTCCGTTGTTTGAAGACCGGCACGCGGGCGACGACTACGGGTTCATCCAGTCCACCATATACACTGTTACTGGTGAGGATAGCTTTAATTATTATTTAAATATCACGCCAGTATTGACCGAAGGGGTTGGCAGAGGCGAACCTATACACACACATTTCGCCAGTTATGTTTAACTCCCGTGTAATAGGGGGCGAGTCTATTGCCATCAACCGGGCACAAATCCAGACTAGGGGCTGCTACTGAGAAATTCCAGGAATGGAATGGAAAAACCCAACAACACTGCCCTACTCAGGGATCGAACCCAGGACCACATGCTCAGCACAGCTTGCGACCACTAAACCAATATAAAAAAAAACCTTTGTGAATTTCTATGGTGAATTGTAGTTTTCACTAAAGAAATTTATTTATTTATTATTATTTAGAGGAGCTTTTGGTTAAGTAATAACTGCCGCACGGGTCGATCCATCAGGTTAAGCAACGCTTGCCGGGGTTGGTCCGTGGATTGGTGACCTTTTTTTCATAACGAGCCTCCTCCGTGCCTCGGACAGCATGTTAAGCCGTTGGTCCCGGCTGTCCTTCGTGGATCTTTGACAGTCGTTACGGGTCGTCAGAAGCCCGAATGTCTGACAACCAGTCTTTCCAAGGGGTATCGTGTTACCCAGTTACTGGGTTGTGGAGGTCAGATAGGCAGTCGCTTCATGTAAAATACTGGTATTCAGCTGCATCCGGTTAGACTGGAAGCCAACCCCAGTATAGTTGGGAAAAGGCTAGGCAGGTTTATTTATTACATACATACGCTACCATTACAGCGTCCCAATTCGGTAGTGTAGTTAATTAATAACAGTTTATCAAATAAATTTACAACACAATAATATCAAAAAGATTTACAAATTAAAAACATGGCACGTGTAACGTTACACTCGCGAACTCGCTCAGTGAACATGACACGTGTAACGTTACCCTCGCGAACTCGCTCAGTGAACATGACACGTGTAACGTTACCCTCGCGAACTCGCTCAGTGAACATGACACGTGTAACGTTACCCTCGCGAACTCGCTCAGTGAACATGGCACGTGTAACGTTACCCTCGCGAACTCGCTCAGTGAACATGACACGTGTAACGTTACCCTCGCGAACTCGCTCAGTGAACATGACACGTGTAACGTTACCCTCGCGAACTCGCTCAGTGAACATGACACGTGTAACGTTACCCTCGCGAACTCGCTCAGTGAACATGACACGTGTAACGTTACCCTCGCGAACTCGCTCAGTGAACATGACACGTGTAACGTTACCCTCGCGAACTCGCCCAGTGAACATGAGAAAAGATCTATTTTGTCGGCAACCAAACTGAGTGTGCGCATTGTTCGCGTCAACAGGGGACAAGGGACATTGTCTGTTCGGTTCGCCCGCGCGGCGCCGCGGACCAGTCGGGCCGTCTCGTCGGCGCTGCACGTACACACGAGCCTAACACATCCGGATTATTTATGTTACTCCGGAATTCGCGAATTCTTTGGCGTTAATAAGAAGTTACCCAATTAATATTATACTTAAATAAAGACAACAGTAAAACCACAGATTTTTCTGTTTCCTTACTTCTGTGTTCCGTAAAATGTTCGGAAAATTTCTGAACTGATCGTGAAAATTTCCGAACTTTTTACCTGGCATGAGATGGTATCTTGTACTTCATCAGTTTGGTTTCCTCCCCAGCCTGCGCCCTAATCTTCATGATCGCAGTAGTGTTGCTGGTGTCGGCCATCTGCAAGATGCACATGAAGCGAGCCGCCCTGCGCAGCTACGCGCACGCCGAGCGCGCCACCAGGCAACATTACTCGATGCAGTATGCACAGGTGATAGCAATTATACAATTGAAAAGAAAATTTAAAAATAAGACTATGGGGTAAATATAAGTATGTTCATTGACATTTTCAATTGTGGACCAATTTTGAAAATTCTTTTTCATTTGGTAGAGGAAGCTTGCGCGGTCTTTTGCGGTGGTCCCATTAAAATTGTATTAACTTTCGAAACTAGCTTTTTTTAGGGTTCCGTACCCAAAAGGTAAAAACGGGACCCCATTACTAAGACTTCGCTGTCCATCCGTCCGTCTGTCACTAGGCTGTATCTCATGAACCGTGATAGTTAGAGAGTTGAAATTTTCACAGATGATCTATTTCTGTTGCCGCTATAACAACAAATATAAAAAACAGGATAAAATGAATATCTAAGGGGGGCTCCCATACAACAGACATTTTTTTTTTTTTGCTGTTTTTATAGATAATGGCACGGATCCCTTCGTGCGCGAGTCCGACTCGTACTTGGCCGGTTTTTTTTGTGGTTCTCTTAAATACATTTATACATATTTTTGACGTGTTTTGTGTCTACGATCAACCGCACTTCCATGGTAACCGTTTTTAGGCGTTGAGAGCACTTTTATTTTGTAAAAAGAAGTGCTTGTGGAAGGAAGATTTTGCAGTACGAGTATTATAGTTTGACCGGTACCGCTGTACTGTACGCGCCTGACGCATGCGCGCCTCACGGGCAGCGCGCCGCTCTCCTCCCTCAGGCGTGGAACAGCGGTCCCGGTCAAACTATACCACCTAATCTGCGTTCGCATTTTTTTTGCCAAACAAACACGAGTTTTAGGAAAAACAACTGTAATGCTTACACATAAGGTTCAGTTTGCGCTACAACTTCATATTTTTTACGACTTGTCAGTCTAAAATCAACTTTATTTACACTTGCATAAAATTAATATTTATTTAAGTGGAAATAACATCAATTGGAAGCAAGGATTTAAATAGACCTTCTATTCATTTGACTATACTATTGAAAAAATGAATTGTTTGCCTATATAATAACGTGTTTTATTTATTTATATTACAGACGCATCGCTTCCCACCGTGTTACGAAGCGTCTCGCCTGCTAGAACAAGAGGGCCGCCTGGCCTCGCCCACACAGTCGCCCACACATGTGCCTGACAGACACGCGTTGCAAGTAAGTAGTGGCCGACCGAAGCTTCGTCTTCGATCATTTTCGGCCAAAAAATCATGATCCGGCCATATTTTCGTTTTGGGTCATAAACTAGCCGAAGCTTCGGCCAAGACGAAAATCAGAAGTTCGTGAATTGTCGTGCGTCATTCGGTCTACTTCGTAAAGTTCAGCAATCAGGTGAATCAATACAACAAGAAATACACGACGGTTAGTATCCTCTAATGCTGGGGCCGCACCTGCGTCTATCGTGACGAAGCTTCGCACAGTGATACGATACGCGCAGATGTGACCAACCATTATCGGTTATCGTCGCGATGGTTCGGGCTGCGTAGCACTTATCGCCCGGGTGTTGGTACGTACATAATAAGCGTGGCGCGTGTTCGGACTAGCGTTGGTCATTTCGACTGTTTGTTTCCGAACTGCTTAGACGCTCTGTTGAAACTCAAACCCAAAACATTTACTTCAATTACACCATTTACAGGCACTTTTGAACTGTCAAGAAGTTGGTCAGTCAGAAATATGAAGCTAGTTGCCCATTCCAAAGCGTAGTAGGTACCTATGGAGAAGAACGGGCAAGAAACTCCACGGACACGGACGGATTGCCACATGCGAACTAGGCATCAAAGACGACCAACTGAGGTTTGAGTACTAGAAAATTCAGAAACCCCAAAAAAAATATCCCATACATTTTGTAGGAAATGAGACACTGATCTACTTTTTTACGATGGATAGACTGACCGACAATAATCACACAAAAAAATCTATTTCTTCTCAGAGATCGTCTGTTAGAAAAAGTGATAACACCTAGTTGAATATCGGAACAATGTTATGTCCCTGATTTTATAATTAGAAATGAATATCTTTTATTTTTTTTATTCCCAGTGCAGTACCGAGTGCCCGGCCCCGGAGCCCGGGGGCGCCCCCGAGCCCGAGGCGGCGCCCCCGGAGCGCCCGGGCTTCGGCCTGGCCAGGCTGTCTGCTATCTTCTCTTCGCGGTACCGACAGGTGAATATAACAATACACAGAAGGGCTGATGTTACCAACGTCAAATATATTTATTTTAATCTAGGAATCAAATTGTTGTCTGCCAGTTTTTGTATGGAAAATACTGTCAAAAACTCATTATTAAAGGCCTGCGCAGACTGGCGGACGGGATGGCACAGGATTTCAAATTTATCAATTGAATTTAATACTTATTCAATCAAAATAAGGTATATATTTCAATGTTGAGTGATATACCTTGGAGAATCGCAGCGCAGTTTTCTCTCAATTACCGAGCATTGAAATATATACCTTATTTCGATTGGATAAGTATTAAATTCAATTGATAAATTTAAAATCCTCTGCCGTCCCATCCGCCAGTCTGCGCAGGTCCTATTCCTCGGATAAAACATATGATGAAGGCTTAGAAAAGCAATTATAAACTGTTATACAAAACTTCAATACCTACTCGACCCAAATGTATCGGCAGCTTATTATTTGTTCGCGATTACGATGTTAGTCCCATAGATAAATTTGTTTAGTTTGATGGTCTATGGTACAAACCCTTAAATATGACCACACCTTTCTGATACTTGCTTTATAGGTTTTTCACGAGTATTTTTGTCATAAAAATCGAATTCAAAAATAAATAACATTTACATGAGATTATGCCCGTATTTTCTTTTCTTTTAACCACAACCGGTAAGCTCTCGCCTGATGGTATGTGATGACCAGGCCGAAGGTGGAAGTGAGCTTCACGCGGAATCCTCAACCACAGAGGAACTGGCTATGTTACCTCTAACTGCCGAAACACAAGAATGCTGTTAACATTGTTGTTATGGCGACAGACTTAGATAAGATGGTGGTAGCTAGCCAGGCGGACTTAGAACGAACCCTACCACCAACTAAACCAAGCAGTTTTTTTTCCAACTGGGAATCGGAACCTGGTCCTCTGGGTCTGAGACAGGTAGTCTAACCACTACAGAGGCGGTTGAAAAGGCGATATTCTTCACATTTCGTCAATTACGTTTAAGTTCATGTAATAGGGCAAGTCTGTTATCTTTACATTTTGTTATTGAAATAATAATTTACTAGCTGTTGCCCGCAACTTCGGTCGCGTTGATGTCAGAAAATATCCCACGGGAACATACTACCGAGATTAAAAGGCAGTGAAGCGATGATTACATCCCTAGTAGCCCGAGAAAAGCGCTGCGCCGCACGCTGCTTGTTACTCGTAATTTTAAATCTATGATATCTTTTAAAGTATTAATTTTAATAATATGATTTCAAGGCGTTTTTAATCTAAATTAAATGCTCAATTTAAATAACATATGTTATTGGATAAGTATAATACCGGTCAAAATTGATTCGGAAATAAGTTAAATTTTATAAAATTTTAATGATAAAAATGGTTATTGTGGGTCAGTCCTTAGAAGATAGTTTTTAAGATGTACTATCTTGTAGAACATAAATTTTATTTATATGTCACGGTTTACGCGACATACGGCCACTAAAGCTCCCAGTCGGAATTATTTTTTTCCGATATATTCAACAATAATCGTGGTATTTCAGCCATTTTACACAAAAACCTTACTCATGAATCAATCTGTCCATTGGTGAAAATCCGTTCGGTAGTTTTTGAGTTTATCGCGTTCAGAGAGACAGACGCGGCGGGGCTTTATTTTATAATATGTAAGGATAAGGATTTAATTGCCTAATAAGTCTAGTGATCGTAACGCAAGTCTGTCTTGGATCGTCGGGAATCCCAAACCGATTCCCGGCCACCGTAGGCTTGGCTTACGGACGGTGAGCAATGGGTAGCTCGCCGTCCGGTAAGGACCAGGCCCGGGTCGACGGCGCGTTGTGTTCCACGCGCGCCTCAAAGAGTGTCAGCGAGTGAAGGGGTCCGATGGGACCATTTCACTGGCATTGCACAGGCAACAGAAGGAACACGGGTGGGTTTTAGCCAGTAAGAGTCTGACACGCCCTCCCGCTCCGCCCAGAGCGGGAGAAATTAATTGTAAATTTTCCCACGCAAAAAAAAAAGTGTCTTGGATTCAATCCCCAGGTCGGAAAAATATTGTCAGGATTTTTCAACAGAAAATTTTCTGTGATATTCCAAACTTTGGATTTGTGACAATAGGCTCGCCCCCTAACATGGGACTTAAACATTACTGGCGAAATTTGGATGTACTGAATTCTGCCTAACCCTTCGATACAAGCGTGATATTATTAAAAAAATTCATACAACATTTCTTCCACAGGTACCAACCCAAAGTGACGTCGAACTAACCAACGTGCGCTCAACATCCCTCAACAATTCACCAACACGGAATCGAACCCTAGACAACTACCGCAGCCCAACCTACTGCGACCTGAACGCTTCAGAGTTCTACTTCACCAACCCAGAAACTGGCGATATCGCTAGAGATTTAAATTACATGGCAACACCGGTGGAATATATGCGGAGGAACTCTAGCAACACTTTAGAGAGGGTCATAGATCAGTTAGACAGACAGAGATTAACTCTACAGTTAGGTAGGTTTCAGTTAACTATACCTAGGTTCGGTCGCAGAGCTGAGACAGACAGACGGCCAGACACTCCGAACGTCGCAGAAATTAATATAGATGACTTAGATTTCGTTCGTATGACCTCACACGACACTTACACGTTGAACGGGCGTACAATACGCCTGTTAGGGGCGAATTTTGAGAATTATCCCGTTTTACCGGACGGTACTAGGCCTCCGCCATATAATGAGGCTATGAGGTGTAAGTTCTTTGGGCCTCCGCCGGAGTATTTGAGTCGCGAAGGCCTAAATGCAAGGGTAGATGAGGAAGCGAGGAACAACATTGAAATGCCGCCTTGTTACGATGAGTTAGCTTCGGGAACCGGTAATAATAATACTGGTACGCAAACAGTTCGTATCGGCACGGCTTCAAGTTCAAATGCTGGAAGTTCCGGTATCAATGTAGCTAGTTCTAACGGTAACGTTGAAAATAGTAGTAATACCGCCAGTGTTAGAGATAGATCAATAGCTGCTATTTTAAATAGCGGTACACGTATTAACGGTAACTCTATAAATAACGGTACAGCTAATATCGGTATTCATAACGCGTTGAATAACAATAATGATAATGAGCCACAAAATAACGCTGTAGCGGCTATTAATAACGAAACGGTTAACGTTAGCAACGATTCGAATATGAATAACGTTCAAAGTATAAGTTCTATAATAAACAATTTGCCGGCTATTGATAGTGATGTGAACGCTAATGATACCGCTATTAACTGTTAAGCTTCGGTTTCCTAGAAGAGCGATGGCCGTCACGAAAATTTAATATTTTCACCAGTTTTTTTTAATAAGGTGAATACAGATGGGTTACTCCGCATTTTAGGTATGAAGGTACAAATACGCAGCGGTCTGGACTTGTCGGGCCAATTCAGTGAGTTTAACGTAGTCAGAAGATCTAAGAGTTACCCGATAGAAAGAGAGGCAACTTCTAGGTGAATATAACTGTAGGTAATTCGCTGTGCGACCTGAATTGCACTTTATTGTATCGTAGCAAGGGTCGCTTTTTATTTAAATGATTTTGCGAAGTGAATTATCTGTATTAATCTGTGGCTAAGGTGTTAGAAAACGCTCTATATTTGAACAGCCGCCATTGTATGACCGTTCACCGCTTTCTTAGGAAAACAAAGCTTAATAATTGTTATTGTAACGGTTATTTAGTGAAAAATGCACGATTTTTTTTTGTTAAAACATACACTTTAGACAGCTATAATAAACAAAAAAAAAACATTTATTCCAAAAAATATTGGCAACTAACTTAAACGCGCAGGCGCAATGGTCATTAAACAAAATTATAGGTACAGTCAATAGCACACCAGTACTATGAAAGCCGCCCTTATTGCTACGGCATAAATGCGATGTCAATGACAAATCGTTGTCAGAATTGTGCGGTTGATTGTACTAAACTGACTTGATAATAATTTTGAGTAGCTTTATAGGTACAAAAAAAAACATGTTTTTTTATATTTTTCTTGCCTATTAAATATAAATTAAATTTATACCAGTTTAAAAATATGCCAGTATAACGTAAATATACATATTAGTTTAGGAAGCTTTAAAATAACTAAGTTAGCAGCTACATTATCGGGTCACAAAAAATAAGCGTCACCTAATCTTGCCATTGTAACCAGTAATCCTTATTACGTTAAGCAGCTATAGGTGAGGTCGCGAAATGGATGGGTTTGCACTAGTTTGAAAGTGTATAGTTTTAACATTACCACCGTAAATATAGTTTAGAGTGCCTTAGATTGTCTTGTAATGGCGGAATGAGATGACAGTGATTCGATGTCAAGGAAAATTGTTATTTTTTTAAGTATCACACAACAGAAACGAAATAAATTAATCATAACGAGAAACTTGAATTGCCAAAACTTAAGTGGCAGTGGGCAGGGCACATTGCTCGCAGAACAGATGGCCGATGGGGCCGAAAGGTTCTGAAGTGGCGACCGCGTACCGGAAGACGTAGCGTTGGAAGGCCTCGCACAAGGTGGAGCGATGACCTGGTGAAGGCCGCAGGAATCCGCTGGAGCCGCCTATGTCCAGCAGTAGACGTCTATCGGCTGAAATGAGTACATTTGGCATCGCACACAATACTTTTGTGAATTGTATCACATTTTAACGATTGAAATGATAACATAACTTCATTTATTACAGCATTCGACAAATAACGGCTAAATAACGACAGTTATTGTGTAATATTGTTGAAATGACTGCACCTATGAGTTATTTTTTAAAATATAAACGGTAAATAGATTGTTTTGCTTTGTACTTATCGTGAAATAACGAAGTTTTTTAAACGTTGTTATCTAAATAACGAAAGGGTGATAACCGTTATTTGTCTAATGTTATAATAAATGAAGTATAGAGTATCGTATCGTAGACGATAAACTCACTTTTTGCTATGGAATATATATTTTTGCCATTGATTAAAAATAGAAAATTCTCTTCAAACTACGGTCTTCGTCTCGCTGCCTGCTCATTCCGCCATCTTGCACTAACATACGAATCACGTAGGAAATATAAACGTAACACGATATACAGTACACCGCGCAGGTTGTGACATTACATTAGACAAGAATTATTGAAGAGCTGTGACTTACTTGTGTGGACGACTGTCGTCAGAAAATTATAGCAGAGCTATGATTTATTTTGAGTTTATCGTGGACATTACTGACATCGTTGAAGTAAAAAAAATAGTGAGGAAACCTGGACTTATAGTTAATATAAGTCTAAAATCGCCAACCCGTGTTGAGCAAGCGTGGAGATCAATGCTCGTGCCTTCTGTGTATGAGAAGAGGCCTTTGCCCTGCAGTGGGACAGTATTTGAAGACTGTATGTCACTTACATAATCATCCTATAATGTTCCCACCGCTGGGACTGCGGCCTCTTCTCTGTGAGAGTCAGTGGGCCGTAATCCACCACGCGGGCCCAGTGCGGGGTGGTAGATGTCACATGACTTAGACTTTTTGGTTCTAGGATTTGCGTCTGAATTATTTTTTAACGTTTAACTATTGACAGCAACGTTAATGCCAACGTTACCGATAATAACGGTTACCAGTAATAGTTATTAGCGGTAAATCAAATACCGTTTTTTTTAATTCTTATTTTTTATATATTAAATCATGGTATTTTTATACACTGTTAAAATCTTTTTTTAATGTCACAGCTTGTGAGATCTACTGTATTATAAATATAACGAACAATTTATCTAAGTTTTTATGTTGCCATAATTATAATATAATAATATTTTTATTGTATAGCAACATTAGTGATACTCATTTGTAAATAATATTAATTTTAGTTGCGTTTTCGGTCTATAGTCGTTGCGATTTTTTTGTCGTGCGACATAATCGTGTGTTGTTGCGTTTTGGCTGTCCTTGTTTTTTTTTACTGCGACTATTTAATATCCACTTTTGCAAAATGCAAAGCGACAACTGCAAACTTAAATAATTATTTAAATTTTATGCTAATGAATGCAGTTATCTCTTCATATAGACGACCTATAAAAAAAAGATTTGTGCGACAAAATAATCGCACTCACGACTAAACTTACAAATTATCTGCCTTATAGTAGTAGGTCGTATTTCAGAGGGCATTTCATTATTATGTTATTGTTGTCTAGTTATTATTATATCTTTATCTTCACTGTTACGTGTACTTTTGTCGCAGAATTCTGTCGCATGTGTGCGTCCCTTTATAAAACTGATAAAAAGTAAGAATCCAAGAACATCTTAAAAAATAAATGTTGTGTGTTACTGCCGCTCTCAGAGATATCAATTAATAATAATCAATAATCTATAAGTACTTATATTATAAATGCGATAATAACTGCCTGTCCAAAAATTTGACAGATAGGTAGTCTAGGACCTGGAGAAGGACATAGGCTACTTTTCATCCTGTATATTTATATTAATGATGATAAATTAACTAAATTGTAATTAATCAAATCTGTCATATTTGTGACCGACGGCGTTCCAAGATATACTTGTCAAACTTAAGTTAATTCTCATTATTGTTAATGATTGTCTCTGGGTGCGGCAGTAAGACCTCTTTTTTTTTCGACTTTTTAGCCAACAATGCGACACGCTTTTACAGTGAGTGCGACAAATCGCTTATGTATCACATATCTTGTTATTTAGCACAAAATCGTTGTTTTAATGAAACACACTTTCAATGTTATATTGTATGGAAACTGATTAATGTTGAAGTTGCTAATGCATTCAGTATTCGGCTTTGAATAGTTGACGAAAGACGAATAGTTTTTGGCCGAATCATTATCAGCCTTTTCTCATATATGTTGGGATCGGCTTCTATTCTAACCGGATGCAACTGAAGTATTTTACATGGAGCAACTGCCTATCTGACCTCCACAAACTAATTAGCACGTAACACCACCTAAGACTGGTTGACAAACTTTCGGACTTCTGAGTACCCATAACGACTGACAAAGATCTAAAAATGGCTAAATTACCTAATATTCGGCATAAATAATTAGAGTATCCGGCCTCCAGAAAGCCAACTGCTGCGGTCACACACGCACGCCGGTTGCGATTTCTACGCACCTGAGCTTTCTGAGGAACATCACCAATAAGGTTAGTATCCGGCCTTCGTCACTTACTATTCGGCCTACAACTCAATATATTAGCAACTTTAAGTGTATAGTCACCAAGCTTGCCTATATATGTGTATTATAGTTTCAAAATGATAGTACTTAAGTATTAATAAGTGTATATGATATGTCTGAGTGAGTTTAGTATCGTCTTTCTGTTAATCGGTCATTTTATTAAGTACTAGCGACCCGCCGGCGACGTCAAAACATCGAGATATCTGTGCTGCTATATCAACATAACTTAGTGGAAGTGTTATACACATAAATCTTCCAGAATAAATTCTCAAAATGATGGTGAAGACCGCATCAGAATCCATTGTGTAGTTCAGAAGAAATTATAGAATGATAATTTCTGTTTTGTGTTTGGTAGGCTTACAGCTATCAATACAGAATTATATATATTGTATTAAGTGTATATAATCAATATTTTAGTTCACCAGTTGGCCATATTTCTTATTTCCATACAGTAATATTGCCAAATTTATCAAAAAACAGACGTTGCCCATTTTCGCGATTTAGCACAGAAATCTCGAAGTTATGTCAAGCCGTAAAACCGTGCGGCTTTAATAGACATACATACAAACGTTTGCGATCTTATGCTGGACATAGGCCTCACCCAAATCACGTCATTTTTATTATAATGATAGCAGTTTTTTTCCCCCGATATTACCCGAAGTTAGCCGAAGACGATATTAAACAAATTCGAAATGTATGGAAAATGTATGTTCTACCTCCCTAGTATTAGGTAATACTAAAGTCCGACCAAATAATGCTTTACGATACAGTATAATCATAAATATTTGTCAAGTTTGTGTATCATACAATATCAAACAAACTCCAAGATCGGTGAAACTTAGGCTGATACGAAAATAAACCTTATAACATCAACTTAACGTTCATATTCGAATAAAAACGCTTGATCGCAGTTTCTTACAGGAATATGTACATTAACCTTATACGCGTAAGGTTCACTTTCGTATGAAACGTAGTACAGAAGGAGCACGCCGCATTTCAGGTATGAAGTTACAAGTACGTGGCAGGCCCGACTTGTCGGGCCAATTCAGTGAGCGTAACTTAGTCAGAAGATATAAGAGTTACGCGATAGAAAGAGAGGCAACTTCTAGGTGAATATAATTGTAGGTAATTAGCGCCGTGCGACCTGAATTGCACTTTATTGTGTCGTAGCAAGTCGCTTTTTATTCAAATGATTTTGCGGAGTGAACCATCGGTATTAATCTGTGCCAGGGCGTTAATATGACACATCGAGCTTTAGAAAGAGACTGTCACACTGTTAAGAGTGAAAGAGACGACGCTATAAAAAGACGAACTTTTTCTATACTCGATGTTTTATATATGGGATCTCTGCCGCGCCATTAGCTTTTAATTTGACAGCTGTCATTTACTTTCCGTCTCTTTCTAGTTTAATGTGCACGAGGGAGACAGCAAGATCAATAGTATTTATTTGATAATGTATGATATATGAACGGCTATTTCTCCAGTTATAATGAAATACCTACGCAATCAACATTGCTTAAACTTACATCCATTTTAGAAGGGAGATATCTGGAAGATAATGTCATAAATATCATGTTCCATTATTTTATTTATCTGGTATATAACCATAAAAGATGATTTATCTGATGATAATGCATATACAAAAAAATAAATGTTTGTAAGTTTAAATAATTTAAAATGTAAAAACAAAAATATTGGAAATATCGGCTTAAATCTTAAAATTGTAACAATTTAGTGAATTTGTAAATAAACGTGTATGTTAGTATGGTGTCGTGTAAAGTTATATTTTTATTGGAATCAAACATAATATCAGGCGTGCATTCACCGAAGGGTTAGGCAAAGGTGTTCATCGTACAGCCCACGATTCGTCAGTTATTTTTAAGAGGGTGCGTGCCCAAAGTTGGCAATGTCGCAAATAACTGTCAAATGTTTCGCTGTTTTAATTTATTCATCAATATACCTAGATGAAATTCTGAAATGCAATAAATAATATATATAGTTTTTGGTATAAAAAAAACACTTGAAAACATTTGAAATGTTTGACTAAAACAGTGTTATTATTACAATTCATAACCAATATTTTAGTGCAAAACAGAGCTAATTAATTATTAAAAACAGCGAAATATCTGACAGTTATTAGCGACGTTGTCAACTTTCAGAATGCAGTCCCTGGACCATATAATTCTCATAATTTCTTTAGTAATAGTTTCTTTTATAAAAATATAACTTTACAGTAATCAAAATATAAATGTTATTCTTATAATTAATATTAGTGAACTAGATCTGCAACTATTTTTGCATTAAATCACTGTTTTGAGTATTGACGAATTTAAATTGTAAAAGGACTTTCTTCTGCCCGCTATTTCAACCCCGTGTTTTTTATTGTTTCAACATAAATTAATATATCCTATGACACGGCAATACTTCAGCAGCTTCGGCAGCTTCCCATCAGTGATAGATTTTTCGGAATTGGATCAGCAGTTCCGAAGATTACTCCCTACATACAAACTCAAAAAATTTAGGTATAATATTATATAGTATAGATTAAAAGCCGTATACATGACAAACGGAAGTTCCCAAACATGTTGCAGAAACATGTTTTTGTGTGCAACAAGTTACTAGTAACGCAAGTGTGCAACAATATTGCGCGGTCTACCATGAATATGGCGTTTGACGGAATTCCTGAAACATACTTGTATTATAGTAAGGGAGCAGCAACGGCCGTGGGACTTGCCGCTTTACTTTGTGTAAATAATTTCACAACCACTGCTCTCACAACGGTGAAGGAAACTGGCAAGTCCTGGAAACAAAAATTCGAAGACGTGTGACATCTACCAACCTGCACTGTGTATACTACTTAACTTGTATAGTACCAGGGCGGTAATATGTCGGGGTCGGCTTCCAGTCTAACCGGATGCAACTGAATACCAGTATGTTGCATGAAGCGACTGCCTATCTGCTCTCCACAACCCCAGTTGCTGACTAACACGATACTGAAGTAAGACAGTTTGTCAGACTTTCGGTATTCTTCTTTCAGAAATGGGTACCTACTTGTAAGATATATTCTTCATTCTCTCGGCCTTCTTTCAATTTATTAGTGGTCAGCGCAACATTTATTTTGGTAGGCATTTCTATTTTTCCGGTCATCTCGGTAGTCATACCCCCCTTTAAAAAAAAAATAATAATTTAAATTCATCAGTATTTGGTGTAATCTTGTATTTTTGCAATCGCTACACTTTAGTTATAGTTGATGTACACGAAAACAATAATTAATTACATATCAATAAATATTTTATTACCATTCATTAAGAAATCCTCTCGATTCTCTGTGCTGTTAACATGAAAAAATTGTAAAAAAATATATTTATAATTACGTAATCTACAACTAAGGCTTGACAAAATAAATATTTTTTCATGATAAGAATTGTTACTCCCGCTAGCAAATGCTTTTGTGTTACAGTAAAAATAATATAAGTTGTCTTAACAGCACATAGAGTTAATGTAACTATCTCGGATAGTAAGACATAAGAAATATAACATTATTCGATGTCACATGAGTACAGTGTGTAACAGTCAGCCTCAAAGAGATTTAAGTGTAGGTACATAGACAAAAATTAATTGTTATTTACGATTTGTATAGCTACAATGAAGATTTTCATGAAAATTCACGCCACCAGTTGGCGCCACTTTGACAAGAGGTCTTCCGTTTCAACTATGAATATAAAACATATGATGACATTCATTCAGTCACAACTAAAGAAAATATAGGCGCTTTGACACTTGCACTGGACCTGACGTGTCAGTGCTGCCATCTAGTGATCGTTATTTTAGAAGTAATATGTTTTGTGGCTACACATCGATAAAATATTCTAGAACAAAGTTTGTAGACAGTTAAATTAATTTTTGTCGATGTAAATATACATATTTTATGGCTACGTGACTGTACGTCACTTTCTTTCTCACTAAATATCCTGTGAGTCAGAAAGAGAACCCTATGGTCCCTCTTGCTGAATTTCGGCAATAGTCGCTGGTATTTGTTAAACAAAAGTTGCATTTAACATTGTTCGGCAACTAGTTTTTGTGTTGCTGACAACATTCCCACTCAAACTGTTATTGAATGTTGCCATCAACATGCTACCCGCAGCACATATACTATGTTCGCGATTTAGTTCCTAAACATGAAAAAACACTGTTTTCATGTATTTAGACATATTGCTGAAACAATGTTATTCAACTTTTGTTCACCATGAAAACGAGACTATTCTTCATGATAGAAGAATAGTCGCCTAGCCTAACCTAGCCTAGCCTTTTCCTAACCATGTCGGTGACGGCTTCCAGTCTGACTGGAGGCCCCAGTATTTTACATGGAGCGACTGCCTATCTGACCTCCACATGGGTAACACGACACCGCTTGGTACCCTTATTCCTCTGCTACTATCGTGACATCTTTCTTATTTCTGTATTCTGAAGTATTTTATGAGCAACAGTGGTACTGTCAGTACAAATTGTCGCGTCCTACCTTCGATGCCTTACCCTAACGTAAGCTAATAAAACTATTACGTTTACATTATTACACGCCTTTTTATTTAAATAATATTATTTCGAGTGAATTGTGCGGAAACAGTTTTTCTTACCACAAAACAGAAAGGCATGTTGCACGCTCTCTTAATAATGTGAATGCTTGGAAATAAACTCCTGTAATTCCCGAAGCATTATAATAGGTACTTCCATATAGGAGGCATGCCTTTTAAGTTTTGTCGTTTGAAGAATAAAACAACTAGAACCTTAAAGTACGTTTTATTGTTTTTCAAAGTATTCACCACGTAGCTTAATACACTTTTCCATTCGCTCAAACCAGTGTTCAAAATGGCTGACTTGAAAGCGTTGACTGCTTCTTCACCGGACTGGAACCTTTGACCACGAAGACTTTTCTTAATTTTAGGAAATGTAAAGAAATCGTTAGGGCTTAGGTCAGGACTGTATGGAGGATGGTCAAGAATTTCTACTTTTTCCTGCTTCAAATACTCAATCGACAACACCAGCTCACACAGCGCTCGACGAGCGCTGTGTGAGCTTGCGTTGTCGTGGTGCAGGATGATGCGTCGCTTTGAGTTAGATTTTCGAAGTTCGGCGATCATTTGTGGTAATACCACTCTGCGTTAACCATTCTACGATCTTCAAGTGCAATAGTCGCAACATGGCCGGTTTTTCCAACGAACGTGGCCACCATCTTCTTTGAAGTGCTTCGAGAACGAACAACTAGTCGGCTTTGGCTCGTTTTGAAAGACCCAGATTGTAGATTGTTGTTTGGAATCAGGATCGTAGGCATAGATCCAAGATTCGTCACTACTGATGATGTCGTAGACGTGATTTGACTCGTCGGTTGAACCTTTGCAGTTTTCTTACGCCATCTGACGCACAGGCCGCCTTGTGTTGTGATCGTCGGAAAGCAGATGCGGTATCCAACGGCAAACTAGCTTTCTCACACCAAGCGCTTCATGCAAGATCTTCTGAATGGTTGTCCCTGAGATGCCTAATAGAGCCTCTATCTCTCGATACGTCACATGACGATCTTCGAGAATTAGTTGTCTTACAGCAATGATGTTATCTTCAGTGAAGGCGGATTTTGGGCGTCCTTCGCGAGTTACGTTAGTTTGAAGTGAAAATCCGGCAAACAATTTTCGGCGAAAGGGCAGAGAACCACCTATGGCTGTGGGCTGTGGCATAGAAACAGTACAGCTCGGCAGCAGTGTTGTGTTAAAAAGGAATAAGAACAAGTAGTGAGGTATGTTTTGAGTATGGATAAGAGTAGAAGAATACAATTAGAAACGATGAATATTGATAGTGTTAAAGATTCTTTGGCTAGAAAGGAGCTACTTAGATGAATAGAAGAAAAAATATACTGCGGTGACTTAGAAGTAATACAATATTTTCCTATTCTGAAAATAAGTACTAGGAGTGCTTGAGTTTTAGGTGAAGTTGACAACTGTCGTTGAAAAAATAATTCAACTACTCGATACGAGATGGCGGTAATGTGGTTATGTGGAACTCAAATTTTTTTTTTTTTTTTTTTTTGTAAATTACGGTTTGAGTAATAATTTGCAACATTTAAAGTCATTAAGCTATCCCAAGAAAAAAGGAACGGTAGAATATTCAGGGGGTAATCAAATAAAAGGATTTTTTGTACACAAAATACGTTTTTATTAGACATTGTATATTTAGCTACATCCGCTACGTGTACAATGCAGACGCTTTACTTTCATGGCACTGAGCTACAACGTCTTAATTTATCATCTGTCTTTATGTTATATGCTAAAATTGATTTTGAACTAAATCACAACTGAAATAGAGTAGAAAATAGTTTGTACAAGATAATTCATTGGGGCGTATGTTTGCGTATGCTATTTTCAACTATTTTAGGCAACTTGAGTACACTGTTACTTTGCAATTTGATGTGACTCAGGTTGGCTGGACAAATCTTCAAAATAGCTTGCATTTAACTAGGTCAATAGGTCACTTTATGTGACGGCTAAATACCCTTTTTTCAGAATTTGTGACACTACAGAATCTTAGGTAATCGATCGAAAACGTGTCCAGCCATCTTGAAAAACCACTTTTCGCTGGTCTCTCAATCTCGGTAACGGAAGTGATTTTGACGACTTTTTGCATATCAACGGGCGTCACATAAATTTGTGACGGGCACCGAGCTAAAAGTTTTGTGATAAGTACAGTGGTTTAGTAGAAAAATGCAAAAATCTGTGTCCAGCCATCTTGAATTTACGTATAAAACTTATGGCTGGCACTTCCGAATCTCAATAACGGGGGCGTTTTCGAATATGGTTCCTTTACTAATACTTGGTGACGCAATGTGTGACAGTAATAACATTTGATTTATGGCGTCACATGTAAGGGTTTACGAGAATTCAATAAAAACTTAATGTCCAGCCAACCTGAGTTCAAGATGGCTGGACACATGTATCTCCACTGCCTGATGATCTACGACCTTCGAAATGTGTTCAAAATGTTGTGACGGGGACGATAATGATAACCTGAAATTGTGACGGAGAAACTTTGCGTAGTTTCAAAGATATTGACCATTTAAATTTTTCCATACAAACATCCATTAATATTGTGAGGTGACCATAATTTTACATAAATAAAGGATTTCTTTTTAATCGATTAATTGGCCGGTAGCATCCACGCCTGCTTTGTATTTGATTTCCCCGTGGGAATAAAAGGTTTTCCTGCAGTGAAAAGAGTAAGTATGTGTTAATTCAAAATAATAATTGACCACCAGCGCTGCAAGAGAGAGCCCACTTGTATTTCGCGTTTAGTTCATTATCTTATGTAACTGAAAATGAGAACTAAACTCGACAGCCGGCAGGCCGGCCGGTGTATGTAGGTACTTACTTTTCGAAGTGTTATCACTAATCAGAGTACTAGTAACTATTAATTAATCTGTCCTAAGACAACCTAAATAAGAGTTAAGATTCGACCAGTTGTCCTAGTAGTACCAACTTTAAGCAATAGATGGCGACACCAACATCAGCTATCATGGCAGTATAGTTTGTCTTGTCCTCCGACGTTTTCGTGATAGCCCGCGAAATTCAATTTTTCTTGAGTTTTTTGCAGTTATTTTTTTCGTCCGCGGAAACAAATAACTTATAGACATGATATGTATGATGATTCTTATGGTTATAATTATGTAAATACATACTTGTTATTGTCGCGAATCATATTTTGATTTCTTTTATCGAACGAACGCAAGAAAAATTGAAATTCGCGGGCTACCACGAAGGAATCCTTGTCAAGGCCTTAGGACGGCGGTAAAACAACGTTGTGTTACAAGGCGGGGGTTACGAAAGTGCAAATGCGAGTTGATCATCGTCATTTGAAACGCTGTATAAGTACAAATAAATAAATGTGATTTTATTTACAGCAAATATTATTTTTTCATTTAAATACCTTCAGAGCATTAGTTTAGTTTTCCTGACATAATATATACCTACTAAAAAGAATAGATATCTGCACGTAAATAATCAATAACATTTAAAAATTACACCCCCCCTCCTTCCTCACTTCTACATTTTTGTCTTCTATTGATTTAAATATCTACAGTTGTTCGTATTAGTATCACCAATACACGGATTTTCGTCCATTAAAGAAAACACCTTAAAATATACTTGTCCTACATAAAACCTACAATATTGGTTACCCTACTGCAGTGTTTGTATGGGGAAATTTAAATGATCAATATCTTTGAAACTACGCAAAGTTTCTCCGTCACAATTTCAGGTTATCATTATCGTCCCCGTCACAACATTTTGAACACATTTCGAAGGTCGTAGATCATCAGGCAGTGGAGATACATGTGTCCAGCCATCTTGAACTCAGGTTGGCTGGACATTAAGTTTTTATTGATTTCTCGTAAACCCTCACATGTGACGCCATAAATCAAACGTTATTACTGTCACACATTGCGTCACCAAGTATTAGTAAAGGAACCATATTCGAAAACGCCCCCGTTATTGAGATTCGGAAGTGCCAGCCATAAGTTTTATACGTAAATTCAAGATGGCTGGACACAGATTTTTGCATTTTTCTACTAAACCACTGTACTTATCACAAAACTTTTAGCTCGGTGCCCGTCACAAATTTATGTGACGCCCGTTGATATGCAAAAAGTCGTCAAAATCACTTCCGTTACCGAGATTGAGAGACCAGCGAAAAGTGGTTTTTCAAGATGGCTGGACACGTTTTCGATCGATTATCTAAGATTCTGTAGCGTCACAAATTCTGAAATAAGGGTGTTTAGCCGTCACATAAAGTGACCTATTGACCTAGTTAAATGCAAGCTATTTTGAAGATTTGTCCAGCCAACCTGAGTCACATTGCAATTTGTACTTTGCAAACTTTAGTCAAAGTGCCTTATTATATAATGAAAAGCGTTCATTATCAATTTGTCAATGAGTATTGCTAAAGCATTTTTCTGCAGTCTGCACTGACCGTAAAGCTTAGTATCCACTGCAAAAAAGGGTAATTTTATACAACCATAGGTTTAAAATATTGGCAGTATTTATTTTATACTATGAAACTTGTTACATATAATATAAAGACAGATGACGCTACAAACACAAACCATAACTAAAACCAGTATCCTGATTAACCGGTTGAATTAGTAAACAAGTGCAATGTTAAGTTACCCGATCAACCCGAACACTGACCAACAACGGATATTGCAGACTTTTAATAATGACTTAGTAAAAAAACAAATTTGTTCAATATAATACTGATCTTAACAATAAAAAATACTTTTGTTTTCAAAAATAGCTGCCGAAAATTAACTCGTGTAAAAATATTTTCTTAGCGATCAACGCCATCTATTATTACAAAAATAAAACAGTTAGTTCAGCTACTCGGTAAGAGATGGCGCTACTGTGGCACTTAAAAATTAGACGCGTTATTTTGTGACGTAATTCGGAATACACTGCTATATCATAATTTCAAATGGTACTTTTAGTCTAGTATGCTACACTGTGTTTAGTGTTATTTTAGCACTATTTAGTGCCAGCTACATTGTCACATTAACTACGTAAAGCCTAAGACGCTTTTAGATATAGATGGCCTTCTGATATTTAGTATAGTTATGTTTTCAATTAATGCAATCTATTGCAGTTCACTGCTGGAAATAGAGTCATTCATTCTGAGACTAAGTACATACAAGTTGGTATACAGAGCTCGGATGCGCACTGCGACACTAATTATGGCATTGAATGGCGGTCCGTGACAGAAGTTGTGCGCGCAACCACTGATGAATACAAAAGGAACACTGCAAAATCATTTAAATAAAAAGCGACTCTTGCTACGACACAATAAAGTGCAATTCAGGTCGCACAGCGCTAATTACCTACAGTTATATTCACCTAGAAGTTGCCTCTCTTTCTATCGCGTAACTCTTATATCTTCTGACTACGTTACACTCACTGAATTGGCCCGACAAGTCGAGGCCGCCGCGTACGGTAGGTACAATCGACCAAACAACAGTAGAAAAATTTTAACTATTAAAAGCTACCTTACTGCTACGAAATAAAAGAGCTGCCAAAGTTATATTGTTAGGGCGTGCGGTTGATTGTATCTCCAAGATTTTACAGACATATTTATCTAATTTGTGGACTAATATTCTGATATACATGTTAACTCAACGCTTTTAATAGCATCCACAAAAAAAGTTTATAGGGCGTATCGGACATCGACGCGTGAACAACCATGAATTCAGCACTTGATTCTAGTCTAGAATATATTAAATCCAAAATGTATGGAACACTGATTGAATGTACGGATGTTGCGGGTATCGATTTTTTTGTCTCACATCCGCGGATGCGGATCTCAAAGACGGCAAGGCGAAATTCAAAATCTTACGTTTTTTGCATATTGCAGGGCTGTTTCGTTGTATGTTGATCATAATTAAATTCGCGGAAATCATAACAAAATAATTACTAAATTAAAATCATTTAAAAATGTATATACATCCGCAAACACTAATGCGGATGTCTAAATAAATGCGGAAGCTCGGCAATTGAGGATGCGGATACGAATATCCGCAACATCCCTGATTGTAAGTTCCATACATTATTACATTTTGAAGGTATTTCATACACTTTTGTATGAAACAACAGTTTTTTTTTTAATTCATGTTAACCATATTTCGTCGATGTCCTGCTGACACCCATTATTCATATATTACAAAGTTTTGTTCAAGAAAACATACTAAACATCAAAAGGCATTAATGCAGCCTCCTACAATTTTAATATAATGTAAGTCTAGTGACAATTGTCATACAACAAGGCCACCGCTATTATCTTTATAATAATTATTTATTCACAATCATTGTTATACACAATACAGTACCCAGTGCTAATATGACACATCGAGCTTCAGAAGAAGACACACACAATAATATGAGAGACAGAGACGACGTGAGACATGGACGAACGTTTTGTAAAACTCGAAGTGACGTATTTACAGCTGATACTATTTTTTAAAGGTGATATTATACAACAAGAGAAAATGATATAATCCATTATGTTCTTCAAAAAGTGATTAGGCCTATTTTAAAATTACTATAATTTAACTGTCTTTCTGGGAGGCCAATAGCCATACAATATACATCTTGTAAGTAGCCTGAAAATAGGAGAGCTTAGCAAATTGACTATCAACAAAAGTATGGTCTGTTTATTCAAGAACCGAAAACAGTTTACGATAAGGGAGTAGAGGCAATAAAAATTGTAGTGGACCAATTTTTGTGAGCGCGGTCATAAAGATATCGTGTCAACTAACTTGTAAGGAGGTGTTCAAACTGCGGCTAATAGTCGCATTTAAAACTGACGCGCGCAGTTGCGGCTCGCGCGGGTGTCGCCTCATCTTTACCAGTCCTTGAATTGTCCGTATTGTTAAATTACAACTGTCATTCTTTGACAGTTGTCTAAAACGGCTATAACCGGCAGATTTACGTAGTGAGTCAATGTGCTAAACAATACATTTCTCTGTATACACAGATTAGTACAGATGGTTCACTCCGCAAAATCATTTAAATAAAAAGCGACTCTTGTTACGAGTCAATAAAGTGCAATTCAGGTCGCACAGCATTATATTTACCTAGTAGTTGCCTCTCTTTCTATCGCATAACTCTTATAGCGTCTGACTACGTAACGCTCACTGAACTAGCCCGACAAGTCGAGCCACGTCGCGTATTTGAAGCTTCATACCTAAAATGCGGAGTACACCTTCTGTACTGTTCTGTGCTGTATATTAAGTTTTATTAAAGTTACCTACAAATAATTCGTTCTGGTATCAAGTATACATATTTAAAAACATTCACTGAGAATACTAGTAACAATATTGTGATGTTTTTGACGTGTAACATCTTTCCTTTTATTTAAATCAAAGACCAAAGAGCGCGCGCGGTGTTAGAGTTGGCCGTCAGAAACGACCTTGACGAGGCCCCGCCCCTTTAATGTTGCTTGTTACCAAGGTGAGATGTGAGATGTTGCACATCATGTGCGACTACTGTACAGTAGGGCTCACTGGTTTTTATTAAATAATATTTCATGTCTTTTATAACATTACAGGCATACATTGAAAATAATATTTATTAGAGATCGTCCTTCCTATTAGATTCACAGGTATATTTTGTATAAATATACACCAAGAGATTTATTAAGTCTACTGCTGAGCATGAGATCCTGAGTTCGATGCCTGGGTCGGGCAGTGTCACTGGGTTTTTCTATCAGGAATTTCTCAGTAGCAGCCCGGAGTCTGGATTCGTGCCCGGTGATAGGCTCGCTCCTATTACATGGGACTTAAACATAAGCGAAATGTGGGTGTACAAGCTGAGGTATACCTCTGCCTAACCCTTCGGGGAATCACAGGCGTGATGTTATGTTATTTTATTTATAAAGTTATAAGTATAAGCAGAGATAATGTACTCATATTTCGCCAGTTATGTTTAAGTCCCATGTATAGTTCGATTCAAAATTAATGGCGGCTCGGAAGTTAGCTGCTCGCTGCGCAGTACCGCCCCCCTCCCCCCGCTGCCCCATGAACTCGTTACTGCGCAGCGACTCGCCTCATGTTCCGAGTCGCCATTAAGTTTGAATCGCTCTGTAATAGGAAGCAGGCAATTCAATTTATTTGTAAATTTTGACGTTCAAAAGTGCCTTAAAAGGCTATTTGAATAAATGATTGAATTTTACAAGACTTCAGGGTCAAATTAGGTTAAAGAAATTATCTAGCCAAACTTGTCCGACGTGTTGGTTAACGATATTTAAACATGACAAAACAAATAAAACTGATTTTCTAAGCTCATTCTTCAAGTAACTAATCTCCATGCAGTCGTTTACCCCAAAAAATTATCAAGTAATTTTTGTTTTGTTTTATCATGTTTAGATATCCATACATATCAAGTCTGTGGAGTTTTGCTAGCTAATTACTTTGACCTTCTATTGCCATCAACCGGGGACAAATCCAGACCCCGGGCTACTGAGAAATTCCTGATGGAAAAACCCAATAATACTTTGCCCGACCTGGGGATCGAATCCAGGACCTCAGGCTCAGCAGTCTCTTTTACACATACGACTTTATTCCTCTGAAGTGCGTTATATTACTAATTCTACATCTACATACATATTATAATATTTATACAGTTTTAAGTTACTGAGATTCTAAAGACTAATATTCACAAAGTTACATTTTCAGTTAAATATTGGGTACCTTACAAATGTATAGGGATGATGCCTGGGTAAGAAAAAAAACTATTTAGTCCGTCAGTCAGATAATAAAAAAAATATTAGACACATATTTTCTGCTTTATCGTATTAATAAAAACTGACTTAAATAAAACGCATTAAAGTTTGAGAGGGGGGGCTCGCTACGTGACAAATCAGTATAAAATCTAGCACGGCGTGACGTCATGCCCTTCCCTCACTCGCCGCTGAGCGTGTAACTTTAAATTAATAATAATATAAACCCGCTCCAGTGTCCCTCGCTGCCCCCCCAGCGCGCCCTGAGCCGAGGCCCGCCCCCCACAGAGGGTGCCCTAAGAATGTAGTTGCTTGGTTTCTAAGTTTTATGCCCTGGCTGGAGGCCTTCATTTATTGAGGCAGCCACATGAAAGTCCGGTTAAGTAGCCGACAACCTCCTACGTTACCTGTGAGACGGAATTTAAAAAAAAATGTCATGCAACATTTTAACTGAATGTATCGCCGTAATATTCTGTTTATGTAAAAAAAGAAAAACATAAGTGCCCATATTTTTTAATAATGTAAGTACCTGACGGACAAAACATTTTGTTTGTTATCATCCCTATTACAGACCCATGAGACATTCCATCTTTGTCTCAAAGATGACAACGCATCTGCAATGCGATATTGCACATGTCCACTTATCATCAGGTGAGCTGTCTGTTTGTTTGTCATCCGATATCAGACAAAAGGCATTATTGTTGATACTTATAACAAGACATTATATATATCTTGTTATATGTCGGGTATTGTGTAAAATAGCTGGTTATTTCGGAAAAAAACTGTATCCATTCTACCTCGAAACTGTTTTACCACCCTAAAATTGAATGGCACTTGCACGTCATAAACCGACAAGGTGTTATGTTTGTAAGTCAAATAAGATTTGTCACCGTATAATTACGAACTTCGTTATTTGATAATCTATCGGTATTATTTCCGTTAGGATTATAAATTGTCGAAAATTTGTGAACTGCAACAAACCATTTACAATTTAACGCATTATTTTTCGATAGTTTATAATTTATCCATGGGAAACCGACAAATTGTGAGCTGGTATCAAACATTCTTGCGATGTTACGCACCTTGCGCTAGTACTAAATTAGCCCGCCTAGCTTCGAGCAACTTGGAAGAAGCACTCCCCGGCCGCTGCAGCGGCACCGCTCGCTCCGCTCGCTCGGCTCGCGCGCGGTTGTTCACATACCTAACCCATTTCACTCAGTTCACAATTTTTCGACAGTTTATTATCTAACGGAAATAATACCTATAGATTATAAACTGACGGTTCTCACAATCGTACGTGATGGATGAAAATTAAGTTTGTATTGTCGTCAAAAGTGGTAAAGTAATTACGAGTTTGACTATAGTGACTAGTGAGTCGTGAGTTAATCTGCTAAATAATACATTTGATTACTCTGAGTGGTATGTATGATTCGATTTAAAAACGAAAAAGTTAAATTTTGAGTCTAGCTAATGCACACGATATCCGGCTTACAATCAAAACTTTGTCAAATTATTCATGGTATAAAGCTTCATCCACACGCCAGTCACGTTAGCGTCAAGTCGCCAATTAGTCACGTCAATTCCAGGGACGTGTGTGAACAGATCAGTCAGTCAGTCATACCAACGCCTGTTTCGTTCGTAGCCATACAAGTTTTCCGGTGACGCGACGTCGACTGAGACGCGCCGGTAGTGACGTGACTGAAGTGTGTAGCCAACGTCCTACAACTTCTACGTAACTACTGATGTTGACGTGACTGATCGGCGTCTTGACGTTGACGTGACCGACGTGTGTGCATGAACCTTAACGCTGCCTGAACACCGAGCTTTAAAAGAAAAAGACTGTCTCTTTTTCTTCCCGCTTCATCTTTTCGACGCTCTATGAAGCTATAATGAACTATTTCATGTTTATAAAGAAGAGTAGTCTCTTACTGTGGCTGTGGGTCTTCGTCATCAGTTCTTAAAGCTACCATGTCGGGTAGTTTGAAGTGTTGCATGTGGAAGGGAGGCTCCGGACTATTGCAGGGTCGAGTTGGCTGGAAGTAAGAAAGAAAATGCTTTTATTTGTAAAAAAAACCCAGTGCCTTCTCACAAGGATTTTCTAATTTATTAACAAATAGCTGCTGCCTGCGTGGACACCAATTATTTTTTTCTAAAATAAAAGCCTAAGTTACTCATTATAATATCAGCTATCTGCCAGTGAAAGTGCGGTCAAGTCGGTCCAGCCGTTTCGGAGATTAGCCGGAACAAACAGATAGACAAAAAGAAAAAAACAATACAAGTGCCGTATATAATTTCTTAAGCACTTAGTAAAAAGCTGTTATTTTAACATTAAAAACAGACACTTCAATTTTATTTGTTTGTTAGATTCTCAGCCATATTATAGAGAACTATTGCATCTAAGTATTTTATTTAATTCGATCAGGAATCTTTTGTGACAGTGGTTTACGTAAATAAAAGGAATACTTTTGAAAAATTATATAGGTCGTTTTTGGGACGTTAACACAAAATTTTGTTTGGAGCAGTGGTGGCCAAATGGTAGCAGCCCCGAGGTGCGAGGTCCGGTCGCGGCGGCCCCGGGCGGCCCCGGGCGGCCCCGGGCGGCCCCGGGCGGCCCCGGGCGGCCCCGGGCGGCCCCGGGCGGCCCCGGGCGGCCCCGGGCGGCCCCGGGCGGCCCCGGGCGGCCCCGGGCGGCCCCGGGCGGCCCCGGGCGGCCCCGGGCGGCCCCGGGCGGCCCCGGGCGGCCCCGGGCGGCCCCGGGCGGCCCCGGACGGCCCCGGGCGGCCCCGGGCGGCCCCGGGCGGCCCCGGGCGGCCCCGGGCAGGCTGGATGTTGTGTTCATAATTTCATCACCATTGCTCTCAAAAAGGTGAAAACAAACATGGTGAGGAAACCGGCTTGTCCTAGAACCAAACATTCGAAGACATGTGACATCCAGCACCCGACTGGGCCGCGCGGTGCAGTGCGGGCGGGCTGCAGTCCCGACTGTGGGAACATTATAGGGTGATTGTGACGATAGTTAATTTTTCCGCACACGATGGTCTTTTTCACACAGTATTTCTAACTTTATTTGACTTTATTTCGCTGAGCTATCAGTAAAACTAGCTTCATCTTTCTGACTAACCGACTCCTTGTCCTTGATAATTCAAAAGTGCCTTTATATGGTTTAATTGAAGTCAATGTCTTGAGTTCTAACAAAAAAAGTGTTAAGAGTTACCTGAGTACTGCGTCCTCGTCTACGTCGCGGCAGAATACCCTTTCGCGCCATGAAGAATCTGGAAATGGACAATGACCGAATCACTATGAGAAGTGGGCGAAGTGGCCCATTTGGTTTTATACCGCGGCCATCAGTGAAGCCTTAGTCGGTATTGGAAAAACATATCACAAAAATGCTGGAGGTGCTAATAAAGGTTTTTTTTTCTGGCTTCCTTTATCGATACTGAACCTACCCCTAAGCTATGGCACGCAATTACTTTAACACCCTGTATATACGAGTCGCGCGGTAAATTATGCTTGTGCGATACAGGATTTTGCGTGACGTCTTTATGATGCGTAGTTCGCATGTGACAATGTAGATGTCGCCACAGCCGCGGCCGGTCCGTAGATGGGTGACCATTCATTACATACCGAGACCCGTCCGTGCCTCAGGAAGCAAGCTAAGCCGGTCAGTCTCTGCTGTCATCCGCAGATCTCTGGCAGTTGTTACGGGTACTCAGAAGCCCGAAACTCCGAAACCAGTCTTACGAAGTATCTTGTCGATTTTTTTTGCTCGATTTTGCCTTGAAGGTACTTTATATTTATTTATTTTTGTGTAGGAAATACACAGATAATGGGTATTTAGTTTAGCTGCTCATTAATCATAATGCAACGCACACACACATGTATGTCACAACATTTTATTTAATTTTGTATGAGTTTATTTTATTTTATATTACCTTTAATTTATTTATTATAACGGACAGACACTTGACTACCTATGTTTATTATTCTAGCGTATGGCACTCGTGGGTTGCAGCTGAAAATCAGTGTCACTTTGTGTTGTCATCTGACATTATGCTGAGCTGAGGCCCTTTTGGCATTATAATAATTTGTTTTCTGTTATTTTAGTTTTAAGGTGTATTTATTGTAATAACAATAAACGATTTTTTTTAATTTTTTTTCTATTGGTACCCAGTATCTCGGCTGTGGAGATTACATATACAGGCTGAAATTTAATACATGTGCAATATTTTAACCACGTATTCTAAATATAAAAATATTTTTTTTTTATTAATAAAAACAAAAAAAAAATTCTTCGATACCTACCTATATTTGGCTTAATTCTTTTAAGCTAAAAATATCTAAAAAAAAGGAGTATCATGATTAGAATACGTGGTTAAAATATCGCCAATGAATTAAATTTTTAGCCTGTGCAGTCGCTCCATGTAAAATACTGGTACTCAACTGCAATCTGCATCTGGTTTGGAGAGCTGACCTCAACATAGTTGGAAAAAGGCAGGCAGCGTCCTGACTTACCGTATGGTTGAGATGGGTATGTTGAACTGCTCGGAGACAGTCTGGAACGTCAGTCCGCGACTGACGCAGTCCGCGGCCTGACGTAACACTACCTCGCTGCGCCGGATTCGCTTGTTGATGTTGAACTCTGACGGCTGGGAGGGCAGCAGCTGTAAAGGAAGGTCCTAATGTTCTGCGTTATAGAGGAACTTATTTTGTATGACGGTGGAGATTTTTTTTAAATTGGTGTCTTATTATTCCTAATCCTAATATTTATAGCTAAAAATGATTATATTTTATTCAATTAATATGGCACAAGCAGCTCAATTGATTAAAAAATAAGGTATCATTAGATTTGTATTGACACCACGAATAACTCTGGAAGCATACAGCCCAATGTTCTTTCGTAAATTAGTACATCTATCCGACACTAGGTGGAGCTATTACCAATATCATTAGTTCTTCTACACTGTCACAAGGAACTTTTGGCGCTCGAATAACGTCGACAGAGGGCGCTGTTAGTAAACATTTGTGCAATTATTTTATGAAAAATGTATTTACAACAGATGCTAGTTCCGCGCGCTACGCGCCAAAAGAATCTTGTAGCGCTATACTCAACAACAGATGTCACTACCCACCATACTATGCGGCTGCGCCTGGTCGCCCACATGTATGACGTTGACTGAGGCGGAGGAGCCCGGGCCTATCGTCATGATTTTAGGCCTTATCTCACGGAAGTGAGGGGGGGGACTTTGTAGGTGTAGGGCCTGTAAAAAGAAGAATATACAGATGAATAAATAATAACTTTCACCGTTCATCGCATTTGTTGATCTAGTGGTCGCAAGCGCTACTACTGATCATGAGGTCCTGGGTTTGATTCCGAGGTCGGGCAGTTTTATTGGGTTTTTCTATCTAGAATTTCTAAGCAGCAGTCCGGAGTCTGGAGTTGTGCTGGTTGATGGCAATAGGCTCACCCCCTATTACATGGGACTTAAACAGAACTGCCTAAGTGTAGTTGGTTCACCTCTGCCCAACTTTTCGGCGAAAGAAGACATGATGTTATGTTATGTTATAAATAATATAATTTAAGAGATCCTAGATAAAGGGACATTCTATCAGCGATAACGATGAGGTCTAAAATATATGGGAGCGATAAGCTTATGTCAATCCTGTTGATGATAGTCGTTTTTTTTACCACTACGAGGAAGCTCTTGGCCTGCATCTGAACTGATGGTAAGTGATGATCAGGCCGAAGGTGGAAGCGAGCTTCACCAGGAACCCTCAACCACAGAGGAACTGGCTATCTTACCTCTAACTGCTGAAACACAACAATGCTGTTAACATTGTTGTTATGGCGACAGACTTAGATAAGATGGTGGTAGCTAGCCAGCCGGACTTAGAACAAGCCCTACCAACCAAACTGAGCAGAAAATATTGCCCTCACATCTACTTACTGCTCGGGGAACATAGGCATGAATTTATATATAATTTTACTTACATTATTAACGTGTCGTATAATGAACGCGGGCGGCTCGTCGCGCGTGTCGTACGTGTGGTCGTCCGGCGGTCGTGCGATCGCTCCGGGCCGGTCCGGTTCCGTGTCCGATGGACTGTCGTATTGACACTGCACGTTTGCTATCGGGAAGTCTGTTGGAAGAAATAGTTGTAGTGAGGTCTTGTATAGTAAAAAAGAAAAGTAAAAATAAAATTGTACATACTTATTCCTTTTCAGCGTTTGATCTGATTGAAAATAATGCCCCATTTCTAAAAGAGCCATCAGAATATAATTTGACCCAGTGCAGGGCAAAGGTCTCTTCTGATACAGAAGAAGATGGGTAATCAATGCTCGTGCCTTCTCTGTATGAGAAGGGGGCTTTGTCTTGCAGTGGGTAGGCAATTTAAATGTTATTTTTAAATTATCATAATATATATTCTTCTCTCTAACGATTTATTTCAATGCTTTTTAGGTAATATTATTATAAGGTTAAAAATAATAAAACATGGTGTACACGACAAAAATCATTATAATTAATAATTATTATCCGTACAATACAATCACCCGTAACACATAGTTTCTAGATACTGGCATATTACTCCGCGATATATTCCCATTGAGTATGACAGTATTCCCAGTGATGGGAATTTTAATGACAGATGTTGGCTGAAAAAAAACATGGTTGTGCTATAAACCCAATACTAGAGAGTAAATGGAAAACGGACCAGAAAGGCTCCGAGTAAGTTCGTCTAATTCCATGGACATCCGAATTCGTAAAAGGTGCCAATGTAATTAAGTTGCCAGACACACGAGCGGCACGCTTCAACGGTGTCTGCCGTCGAATTCGGGCAGTCATTCGGATACCCAAATGTGGCCTTACGACCTCAATAATTATGTGAATGGAGTGATTTTTACCATTGTCGGGAACGTTTTAGTTATCATATCACATGTCAAAAGTTGACAAAT
The DNA here is from genome assembly GCA_963853775.1 of Xanthia togata. Lineage (NCBI taxonomy): Eukaryota > Metazoa > Arthropoda > Insecta > Lepidoptera > Noctuidae > Xanthia > Xanthia togata. The sequence continues at coordinate 1,035,863 of OY970817.1, read as the reverse complement.
GGGAAGTTTTATCGTACTTAATGGGAATTAAATTCACGAAAAAATCGCAGAGTAATCATAATTACGTTACATAATTAATTCACTTATTATAATTATTTTACTTACAACGAAGTTAAGTACATCAATTATATGTTTTAGATTAATTAATAATTATTTTGGCTTATTGTAAAATAAGTAATAAACTTGATTAATAAAGTGTAAATAAATTAGAATTAATTAAGTATACAATATTGCCGCGTGGTCCCAGCTACTGAATTGCCACCCGGTACATGACCAGTTACGAAGTTAGTTTTGCCACATCTTTATGACATAAAATCCATACCGTACACGGTATGGATTTTATGTCATAAAGATGCTCTGTATACCCTGCTCAGAGGGCCAAGTCTACCATTTTCAATGACTTTAATTATGACTACCATAACCATGCCCAGGCAACGCCATTACCATTGCGGTAGAAGTTCGTGAACTCCAAAAGTGAAAAGAAATGTCAAAATAATAGGAAATTATGGCTTGTCATTATGTACGAGATAACCAAATACGCAAGATTTTTCCAATGGAGTGTAGTAAGACATAATGACACCTTTCAATTAGGAGATTACTAAAACTGTCAAAATCTACAATTATGGTGTCAACGATTGGCTATTCCGACACAATTGCGTTAGCAGACTTGTCCCCTAGGCCAAATTGACGAAGATTCGTCTGTTAAGTTTTTCCTCTCTAAGTACGGAAGGCTTCCGATCAAAAGGAGGTCAGGTAGCTTTAACTAGCTTCTTATACCATCGCTTTCCAAAGACTCATCGGAGAGGGCTCAATCATAAACTATAATCAAACAAAAAATGATTTTCTAGCACTCGTTTTAACATTATGTGGAAGAGGTGGTTTATCAGAACAGTCAGATCAGTTTTTTTAAGAACCTCTGTAGGCATTGCAAATAATTATTCCGAGCAGGGATCAAACCTTTTGCGCGGGAACGTGGCTAGTTTGCGCTAACTTATTGGATACTACGCTAATATTATTGGTTCTATAACTTTCTATAAGGTAGGGACGGCAATACGACAATAAATTAAACCCAAAAATTATATTTAATGACGTTCCCAGTCAACAAACAAAACTACAACCAAATATATCTAATAGTTTAGTCACTATAGCTAGTCGGCTAATCGCCAAAACCCATAGTCGGCCCATAACTACTATTTAGTTTGTTTGGAAAAGTCTGTTTTTTCATTCTTTTCATTGTTAGGATTTCTCTGATATTCAAATTACTCCTATGCATTAGTATTGCCACTGCCAGTATTTTCATTTATTGTCGTATTGCTGTCTCCACATTGTATAAATGAGCTTAAATAAAATAACTCGTTTACCTAAATAATAAATGGTCTAACCTTATTACGTGTTATTGCTAACTTCTTTGCGAAAGCGAAACCTGCCAATAGGGCGGGATAACGCTATAATTAGGAAAATATATAGCTTCCTAATTATTTTAATTATAAGCTAAATAATTATTCTACTCAAGCCGACCACCTCGTTAGGAAAGAAAGTCACTACGTTCTCTAAATAATTCTACAACTTAAATAAATTTCAAAAATATTATAATTATTCACACATTAAAAAAATAAGTACAATAATTATTTTAAGTACCTACGATATTTATTTTCCTACTATTAATTTACTTATTTAATTACTATTAGTCGTTGCCAGTGAAAAACAAAATCAACAATAATTATAAATAATTAACAAAAAAAAAGTAATAATTTACAAAATATTTGGGTTGGATTAACACTACTTTGGCGAATTAGGAACTAAAAATATAATTATTTGACTTACAGTTAACTATGGGTAAAGTTTTATGTATATTAGTCAGTGTAGTCATACAGTCATTGCAATCAGAATAGTCGAAAAGTCCGAAAATCATGGTTTAAATTAAAAGTAAAAGCAAATGTTTATTTTTTTATAATTTTAGACCTTTTCAGGGTTCCGTAGTCAACAAGAAACCCTTATAGCTTCGCCATGTCCGTCTGTCGGTCTGTCTGCCTCTCCGTCTGTCCGCGGCTTAGTTCAGAGACTCCCAGTACTAGAAAGCTGTAATTCGGTATGAGTATACCTAAATACATAGTTATCACGCCGACAAAGTTTTTTTAGTGTACCTCCGCTATCCGCTACCTACACGTAAAGTGGGGGTTTTTTTTTTCTCGTCTATCCCATGGTGTGGGGTGTCATTGGAATGGTCGTTCAATAATATTGTATGTGAAAACCATTTTTGGATTCAGAGATCAGTTTGTGAAATATTAAGCTTTAAAGTGCAATTTTTAGTTAGAGTCAAGTGTCCCACCCCTGCAAGCTAAATGGGTGAAAAAAATCAAGGCAGTAGTGTATTATATAACGAAATTAATAGGAAAACTATCAGAGCTCTACAAGTTAACATGTAATAATCGACCAACTTACATTTGCAGTTGGAAAAACATGTTCCTCAACATGTTTTTCAACTTCAAGTTTGTTATTGGAATAAATTCATCCAAACTACGGAACCCTTCATTGTACGTGGTCCAACACGCACTTGGCCGGTTTTTTGTTAGTTGTTACCATAATATGCATCTAAATACGGAGTTCATAAATTACTTTTTTATCGATGATTTATCTGACTGTTCGAGTAATCGTAAACTATAGACTTACGTCTATAGTTTTTGGTCAAGTAATAAAACTATTGGCACTTAGTAACATTTTATCAACCTGTGTGAGTTTTTAATAAAATAAGATTATGATGTTTATCTACCCACACAACTGAAAATGTTGCAGGTTTTTATTTTTTTCTTTATTTATTCTCCTTAGCAGGAAAATAGATTAAAAAAATGGTAGATCGGTGTGGGAATATTTACAGATATTTAAAATTCAGTCCATTGGCTAGTTTTTTCTTTGGATAACAAGACATTAATTTTATTATTGCACGAATGGCGCCCGCGCTAAACTAAACTCTTTTGGCTTTGATAGTACAGGTGCAAATATATTGTGTTCGGTCGATCAACCATCCACCATTTAGATCGATCATCGAGGTTTGATGCAATCGACGTCGATCGATAGTGTGGCCATTCAGTTTGTTTTCAAAATATCGACGGTCCGTCGTTCACCGATCGATTCTTCTATAAAGCGATCAATAATGACTGGTCGACGTCGAACAACGGCAACCTAGTAACACCTTAACTTTTGATGAAATAAATAATAATATTTTTTAAACGATTAATTAGACTAGACACATAGTGTACATCTTAGGAGGACATATCTTTACATTTTACACAATTACAGTAATCGACATACACGCACATACTTTTACGAATAGTACTTATTGCTTCTCAAAGGCAAAACTCATTGACGATCGACGAAGTTATACAAATCTGTATACTCCTTTATACTAAGGAATTCTGAATACGAATCGAGCGAGGATCGCAGTGTTCCGAGCTGTAATAAAGCACAAAATATTAGCATTATGTAGGCATTTGGCAACTAAGAGATCCATGGAAAGTACTGGTATTCAGCTACATCCGGTTAGCCTAAAAGCCGATCACAACAGTTGTGAAAAGGCTAGGCAGATAACAGATAATGATCAGAGGGGCAATTCCCGTATTTTTATAAACGTTCGCATCCTAACCTCATTCTTAATCTGTCAAAAATACGTCTAATTTTCCTTAATTTTTGACAAGTTATTGACATTTTTTGTCGATAAGATGACATTACGACTACATTTTGAACGTTTTTAATTAGGTACAGGAATTACCCTTCAGGATTTCTACTAAAAATATTACTAGTAAAGATATGCCCAAAATACTTCCCTACATTAACTTGACTACATCTTACATTCTTTGGTTCTTAATGCTAGCTCCCTGTAGACACAAACTCCATTTATCTAATTTATAGCAGTTTAGGTATATTGATAGAAAAATCTAGATTATTTTACTTAGAACTCTAATCCCCGTATTCTCAACGACACTCAATTTTAAGCCAGAAGCCCGAAAGTCTGAGAACCGTTCTTACTCGTGATACCCAGCAACTGGGTTGTGGAGGTCAGATAGGCAGTCGCTCCATGTAAAATACTGGTATTAAGCTGCATCCGGTTAGAATGGAAGCCGACAAAGCTAGGCAAATGATGATGAGTTAAGAAGTTTTTAAAAGTCTTTCTAACATAACATCACGCCTGTAATCCTCGAAGGGCTGGGCAGAGGTGTACCTATAGTACACCCACATTTCGCCAGTTATGTTTAAGTCCATGTAATAGTGGCGAGCCTATTGCCATCAAACGGTGACAAATCCAGACTCCGACTGCTACTGAGAAATACCTGATGGAAAAACCCAATACCACTTTGCCTAGGAATCGGACTCAGGACCTCATTTTTTTCTGTCTATACAATAGACCTTAAAGTGACAAATCCAGCATGAAACTAAGCGGCTACTTAAAATTGGCGTTGCGTAAAATGGCGTTAGAGAATACGGCCATAAATACTTCAAGATTACATACTATGTAATAGCACAGATGAATATAGATGGTTTACTCCGCAGTTTAGGAATGAAGCTACAAGTTCGCGGTGGGCTCGACTTGTCGGGCCATTTCAGAGAGCGTAACGTAGTCAGAAGATCTAAGAGTTACGGCAAGTGAGGCATTTTCTAGGTGAATATAACTACAGGTAATTAGCGCTGTTGCGACCTGAATTGCACGTTATTGTGTCGTAGAAAGAGTTGATTTTTATTTAAATGATTTTGCGGAGTGAACCATCTGTATTTATGTGTGGTAATGACAGAGGTTAGTAGTAGTACCATAGTAGTTGTAAGACTAAAAACAGTCCGATAGGAATTACAGGTACTCTCGTTTTTCGGACTTGATAATTCGGTCAATAGCTACTAACTTGCTAGATTCTGTCGATCGAGATCATCAACCAATAACTAATTGAGAGTAAAAACCAAAAAGTTTACTACTAGAAAACAAGACCCTTTAATGGAATGGCGGCGATCGAACAATTTCTTCGATCGACCAAATCGATCAAGTCTGTAGGTTCCTTAAGCAAACTCTTAAGTTGCACGTTACTTTTAACTAAAATATATAATAATAGATAATGAGAAAAATGTTATATCATTAAAAAGTGTTTAATTCAGTCGTTCGTTTAAACCCAAAGTACTGTACCCGGACGTTAATATGACACTTCCTGCTTTAGAAAGAGACTGCCACACAGGTATGAGTGACAGAGACGACGTCGCCGCGTCGTCATATTATACAGCCACTTACTATTCGGATACTATTTTAATTTTAACGAGAGTACCTATGAACAGAGCTACCAAAAAACTTAAACATTACATTTGGCAAGATTACAAAATGACTTACAGAGTATCATCATACTTCTCGGACCTCGACTCAACCATGAGATCTAACGGATCCAAAATCTGCGTCCTCGCCCCGCGCCTACCTTTGGAAAACTGACTCTTAATATCATACTTTTCCATCCAATTCCGTAAAGTTTTCCTTGGCACTCCGTACTTATTTGAGGCTGCGTATACACTGTAGCCTTTTTTCACGGCGATTAAGGCGTCTCTGAGATGTTGCGACGAGTATTGCTTATAAGATTTCTCTTGAAAAACATCAGTTTCTATGTTGACGATCTCGTTCGGTCGTCGGCCAACTAGTCGCGGTCTTGCATGGATGTTTAATGGGATGCCGTGGTCCATATCGATAAAATGGCGCGTCACTATTTCCGTTGAAGTTCGAACTCCTGAAACAAGCAAGGTCAAGAAACCGCCCTTTAGAATTAAAACTAAAAACATAGATAAGAGGGATTGAAAAAACATGGGCGTTTCCTTTCCTGGCTTCTTACAGGCAGCTGTGTTCTTCGCGAGGATTTGTAAAGCTACTCTTTTTCTATGAGACTTTTTGGTATAGTTCGTGCAATTCACGAGCTTACGTAATGTGTATTCTATGTGCACTGACATAGGGTTCAACTGTTTTACGCAAGCAAAAATGAAATGCAAGAACTATATATAGTACTCGCGTTATGAACTGAGTAGTCGGACCATAAATGTCAGTAGCAATAAGAATGTGCAACGTCTTGCATCTTATCGATAGTTTACTACCTGCTCCATAAGTGCGAGCGAGACAGACTAATAACAATGATTTATGGCCAGACGACTCAGTTCTTATCGCGGCGACTTATAAGAATTTCGAACTACGAAGTTGACGATTTTGTCTCATAGAACGAGGGTAGTCGTACAAATCCTTTAATGTAACGTGTACAGCTGAAAGATAGTTCACTCTAGTTTGCTAATTAATCTAAGGCTTATCAATAAATAATTATGCTACTTTAAGAACTAATATGGATTAATACAAAAATATATTATTTGCCAGACGTTTAACGGCAAATATGAACGAAGAATAAAAACAAATTGGAAGTTAATTTAATAAAAAATAATTAAAACAAGGTTTTTTGTGGTAGGTTGTTATGATGACCACATAAGTGAACCATTATTAATACTACTTCTATAAATATTTTTAGGAAACTACGGGTCTGTCAAAATTATCTTCAGAAAAATCAAAAAGGTATTGAGCAGTTTTACTAAGAGTGAACTATCTTCATTAAAATACGGGGAAAGCATGCGTTTTGTAAAAAGCGAGGAAAAGCCGCTCTTTTGTTTTTTTTGGGATTTAAATAATCCAAAGCGTGGTTTTGTACAAGGACCGAAAACCTTTATAAAGTACGGTACCGGTATCGAAGAATTTTGGTTACTTCTACGACTAGGGTTACCACTATCTGGGTAACCAAGAAGAAGAAACTTGTTACCTCTATTTAGATTACCGTTTTAATACCGGTTACACAAACAAGCGATGCGCGCCCTTTGACTAATGCCGACGGCACAAGGTAATTTTTATTTCGGTAACCGGTATTAATACTGGTTAAATTCAATTTAAAATACCTGTAAAAAAATAAATGTTGAAACCGAAAAATACCCGTATATTGCTCATACCGGTTTCGGTCCTTGGTTCAGTTTAATACTTTTTGAAAACATAAATTATGCTTTAAAAATAGTTTGCGGGCGGGATAATGGTATGTAGGTTTTCATATTGTCAAACAAATTCAACCAGCATTTTATGATGCTTACAGTACAGATATTCAATTTTGTCGATCGACTAATAAAATCTGACGGTAAAAGTTTATCGATCGACGAAATCGAGCAAGTGTGTAGGTTCCTTTAGGTGTTTTAAAATTTGTGTTAATTATTTTTTTTTGTAAAAAATAATTTCTTAAAATGTAATTTAATATAAATTAGGATTATATTACGTTCTAGTTTCTTTAAGATTCTAAATATAATTAAAATAAAACATTTAAACAACCTGGCAAGGAAAATTGGTAACGAAAGATCATGTCATATAAGATTATAGTCAGGAACCTACTCGTATATTTTTCACAAAAAAATACTCAAAATAATTGAATAAAACGACCAATGCATACGGTAAACCTCAATTTAATTGAAACATAAATAATTACAATTGGTATGAAATACATTAAGTACAACCGGTAAATAATAATACGCGAACGCAATGACCAACATAATACTGTTTATGAACATACAATGTAGCTGAATTTATAGTTTTTATTGTGAACTCGGCTTTGACAAATAAAATTAGCTAGCGAAACGCCGCACATGTGATTGATGGGTATCGATATCTATCGACGATAAAACTAAAATAACTCATCGAATGTATAACCTTCTCTTGGTTTGAAGTTGATTTTCATAATTTCAAGAAATAGCTGACGGGGTCAACGACCGCTGGTAGCATAGTTATTTGAAATTTGGAGTTTAGAAAATCTTTTTTGTTTCATCGTCATTAGATATTGATACCCATCACTTCTGTAGTTTCGCTAGGTAATTTAATGAGACCTTGTATAACATCACGCCTGTAATTCTCGAAGGAGTGTCAATAGCCATAGGCGTCACCAACATTACGCCAGTTATGTTTAAGTCCCATTTATAAACGGCTCTCAGCCGATGGTCCCAGCTGTCATTCGTCGATCTTTGACATTCGGCCCGGTAATCAGAAGCCAGAAAGTCTGACAGCCAGTATTACTTCGATATCGTGTTACCAAGCAACTGGGTTGTGGAGATCAGATAAGCAGTCGCTATTCAGCTGAAAGCCGACCCCGACATGTTGATGGAATAAGGCAGGCAGATTATAAGCTGCATAAATATTAATTTCGTTTTCATGAAAAGATTTTTAGGCAGAACGTAGAACACTATTTTCCCGACTACCAGACTGAATTAAAACCATTTCACAATAAAAACTGGACAAGGCTTAGCATTTTAATACATGTATATATCTACAGTAGACACTTATATCTATATTATTATGTATATATTTATATACTAGTAGGCACTTCATGGGTTATAACGTGTTTTGTATATTTATGTGGGTAGTTTGAGATTAAATGCCAGTTTAAAAGCACGCTGTTCTATTTTCAGTGCTAGGCTTAGTACAGAAAGTTGAGAATCAGCGCGCTTTTATTTAAGCTCTTAGGTGTCGCAAAACGCGCATAAGGCTTGGTATCAGCTACTTATCATCAGGGGTTAATATGGCAGATCGAGCGTCAGAAAGAGACACTCAGCTATGAGTGACAGAAACAGCGCTCTACAAGGCTAAAACTCGATTTGCGATATAAACGTTCGCGTACTGTAAGGTAGGTTTCTGAAAGTCTATTTAATTGGCATAATCAGTTTATAATGTTCCCACTCCTTGGACTGCGGCCATCTCCCTGCGAGAGGGAGTGGGCCGGGATCCACCGCGCGGGCACAGCGCGGGGTGATGGATGTCACATGTCGTGAAATTTTTGGTTCTAGGACATGCCGGTTTCCCTACGATGTTTTCCTTCACCGTTTTGAGAGCAGTGATGATGAAATCATTTACACAAAGTAAAGTGCCTGCTTGGGTTCGAACCCACGACCTATACTACTCGTTAGTCGCGGCCGTTACTACTAGGTCATCACTGCTCACCGGGCCACCGCTGCTCTCTGGGCCACCACTGCTCACTAGGCCACCACTGCTCACTGGGCCACCACTGCTCACTGGGCCACCACTGCTCTCTGGGCCACCACTGCCCACTGGGCCACCACTGCTCTCTGGGCCACCACTGCTCTCTGGGCCACCACTGCTCACTAGGCCACAACTGCTCATTGGGCCACCACTGCTCATTGAGCCACCACTGCTCACTGGGCCACCACTGCTCATTGGGCCACCACCAAATTGGGCCATTAAATTTGTTTAATCTCATGTCAATTTATGTGATTGTTATATTGGATAGCAAATTAACTGCCACCAGATGATAAGTGTTCACTGCTGTCTATGGACATCTGCAATACCAGAGACATGGCAGATGCGTTGCCATCCCAGAGACAAAACAGAAATATGTCATGTGCTTGTAATTACTCCGGCTTCCTTAAATCTGTGTTCAATCTGTCTCAATCAGTGGTATGTAGAGCAACCGGCTTGTCCTAGAACCAAACATTCGAAGACATGTGACATCCAGCACCCCGACTGTGCCCGCGTGGTGCAGTGCGGGGCTCTCACAGAGAGGAGGCCGCAGTCCCAGCAGTGAGATCATCATAGGCTGATTATTTCATTTTTAAAGACTATACTAGACCATAAAAATATACAAAACACGGTGTTACAAGAGAATAACAACTAAAACCATTAGAACAGTATTATTTGATAGGAACGTAGGTAATATCTAGGCCATTAAATGTGGCTATTCGGATATTTAACCGTAGGGATAGTCAATTAATCGCAGAGATAGTCAGCTATCAGACGAAATGACAAACGGTATGGATAGGGAACGATACTATCGATAGTTAATCGTAGGGATAGTTAATTAATTGTTTAGATAGTCTACCATCAGACTAGTAGAGATACAATGCAGATATAGTATGATACTTTGGGAGTAGAGATAGTCCATTAATCATTATGATAGTCGACTATCGGATAAGCTATGAAACAGTCAGCTTTAAGTTGTACTATATTCCAGCATAGTTAATCAGTGTGATAGTTGGCTATCCTAGTAAATAATTATTTAAATAGTTAACAATTCCCTAGTATATTTCAAGTGATAGTTAATAATTCTAGCTAGCAAACCTTGATATTTAACTATAGTAATCATTTACTAGATTAAATAACTATCCCTTCATGACAAGTTAACCATTATGATATTTGGCTAACTATATGCCAGAATTGTTGAGAAATATAATTATAATTAACACGAGATTTAACCATCAAGATAGTAAACTGTATATCAGAATAAAATGACGGAATTATAACCAAGCAAATTATTATTGGTTTAATTTCTTTTCGTATAAGTATTAAGGCCTATAAAAAATACTTAGTGAAAGAAAATGGAAACGTGATCATTAAAATATGACAATATTTGTCATTTGTAGAACTTTGACACTCGTTAGAAGTTTGACGATCAATCACCCAGTTACTTGGGTAACACGATACCCAAGTAAGCTTAGGCTTCGTGTTACCCATTAACTGGGTTGTGGAGGTTAGATAGGCATACGCTCCATGTAACATATTGGTATTCAGCTGCCTCTGGTTAGACTGGAAGCCGACCCCAACATAGTTAATAGCAGTTGGAATAGCAGGCAGATGATGACTGTGCGATATTTTAATAATCATCATTTCTCTTAAATTCCCTTTCCCACCAAGTAAAGTTTTTAAAAGTTAAAAATCTCAATATAATCGATGCCCAAACATAATTTATCCTAATTAAGTACAATAATAATTATAAAATACTATAATATATAATATAAATAAATTAATACAAATATAATTTATAATATGTTAAGCCGTTTTTATAATAGTTATTGTAAAGTGGTTATTTTAAGAAGACATATTGTTTACAAACTTTTTAATTACTTGCTTCGTTCGTATGTTTGTAGTTACTCCGTTTATCATCCATTTTTTTTAAATATATTTCTTGTCAATCCAATCAAAGATTATAATCAAATTACTTATCTAGAATCCTTGCAAATAGTTTTCTTCAGAATTTTATAATATCAACCAAAGCTCAGGTATAAAAAATCTCTTAATGAAAAATGACAATTTTAATTTGGGGATTTGTCTGGCTTTTGGCTTCAAGTATAGTCTTTATTATATAATTATAGATTTTGTATAGTCATAAGTACAATTTTCAACAAGATCAAGATAGTTCAAGCGCTTAAGTATGTGGTACGCTGGAATTAGGAATTTTGCCTATAAATGGATATAGGGAATTAAGGACATGGCCCTTATTACCGTCACTGGTGAAACCACCGTGCTTCTTGACAAATCAATGATTAATTTTAATGTATTTACTTAAAAATAACCACTGCAACACTAAAAAGCTTAATATAATTTTAATATTAAACACTAAAAATTTCATTTTAAGTCTTTTCTTTATATATATTTGGACGAAGTCCCATCAAGCACTCGTTTTTTGAAAAAGGCCAATCATTTCATTTTTATAATTAAATATAATAATTATTTTAATTTACATAACTAATTAATTTATTACACAAGCATATAACGACAAACTTACACATAAATAATTATAATGGGAGAATGTCTCAAATGTTTTGTATACTTGTAACACTACCCCAATAAGGTGGCAACATAACCATAATTTTGTGTTTAGTAAATAATTTGTAATTTAATTTAAATAATACTGTGAAATAATTTTTTACTTAATATTTTTATACGATTTCAAGTTGATTTATAAATAACATAACATAACATCACGCCTTGTTTCCCCGAAGGGTTGGGCAGAGGTGTACCTGTAGTAGGTACACCCACATTTCGCCAGTTATGTTTAAGTCTCATGTAATAGGGGGCGAGCCTATTGTCATCTACCGGGCACAAATCATACGAATTTATAAATAATTAAGATTAATTACTGAAATCAATCAACTAATGTGAAAAAACAAAAAAACTGCCAAGGTTCATATTTGGAACGAACACATAAAATTTTAGTTTATATCAATTATGTAAAATAAAATATTAATTGCATTAAACAGCGCTATTTAAAAAATAAATACTGTATTTGAATAGCTTCAAGAAATGGCTACGAGTATAACAAAATGTAGATCTTTCATCCCCGATTAAATTACATTTACATTTTAAAGAATATAAAGAACTCCTGTTCAAGATTTCATGCTTTTAGACGCAGCGGTGTAAGCTGTGCTTAAAGTGAATGAATTTAAAAAAAAATAGTAGAATAGTGCGTTCAGAGCTCGGAACAGTTCAACAGAATGGTTGCCAAGAAACGGTATTAAAGAGGTATGAACAGGGTCTAAGGTGAACTCATCCTCTATAGAAAAGGGAGGGTCCTCCGACCAAACGGGTGGGCAACTGCCCGACGATTGATGTCGGGTCGTTGTATATATGCCAGTCGCGCGGTAAACTCTGCTTGCGCGATGCAGGATTTTGTGTGACGTCATTGTGATGCGCAGTTCGCATGTGGTGATGTAGACGCCGCCACAGTAGAAGGAGGGTTGGCAGACCAATAGACAGGTGGGCGGACGAACTACAGAAGATCGCGGGGAAGACCTGGATGAGACTCGAACGGACCAGGGAAGCATGGCACAAAAGGGACGAGGGCTCTACTCAGCAATGGGTGGAACAAGGCTGTCAGTGATGATGACGATGAGATCGTTCGTGCCGATTCAAGAGAAGAATAACAAAAACACTACATTTGAGACATTCTCCAAATTAACTAAGAAACATTTATCTTTGGGTACAATATTGCGGGACAAATAATAGGAATACTTTGTACAGTACATGAACGTTAATATAACACATCGAGCATTAGAAAGAGACTATCGCACTGTTATGAGTGACAAAGACGACGCTCTATGCGGTCAAATTAAATTAGTTGGCGAAACTCCGCAGCTGATCTAAAAAAATAATCATCTTTTTTATACGGGATAGATTCGCTCTTTCTGAAACTCGATGAGACGTATTTCAGGGTGAGTACTGTGTGACTTTTTGTATGGAGCCGTAAAAGGCTTGCATTACATCGTCAATGTTGTGTGGTATGTGAACACTTAGGAGAAATCATTCTACATTTTTTTTTTATTTACACCGGGGATGCTCTTGGCCATACCATCAGGTGAGATGCACTCACCTGATGGTATGGTATGTGGTGATCAGGTCGAAGGTGCAAGCGTGCTTCACACGGAATCCTCAACTACAGAGGAACTGGCTATCTTACCTCCAACTTAGTATTTTTGGAGTCCACCGAATTACCAATTACGTTCAAAATGTTCCAAGTTTTTTATTTTATTTCGACTTTTATTGAACTTTGTTTTAAGCCTTTTATGTTTTTATCAGAAGGATATTGTAGATAAATCAAACTTTTGGCGAAATAAAGAATTTATTTATTATTTCGTTTTAATTTGTTAATTTCATTTAATTATGAAATAGTAACCCCGTCGAACACATAACTTCCTCCTTCTGGAAGTCGATTTAATAAAAAACCTAGATTCGAAACATCCAAATACTTTGATTGTACTTAGGAACGTCAGTCTTAGCAAGGGGTATCATGTTACCCAGTAACTGGGTTCTGGAGGTCAGATAGGCAGTCGCTCCATGTAAAATACTGGTATTCAGCTGCATCCAGCTAGACTGGAAGCCGACGCCAACATAGTTGCGAAAAGGCTAGGCAGATTGCCTTAGGAACATTTTTGGGATTTTACTCAAATATTCATTTTTAATTGTGTCATAGATTGACAGCCCAAACATTCACACACCACACAAAATATTAAATAATTAGAAAAATTTAATATCTTTGGACAAAATAAATAAAATAGTAGGTCTTAAATTAAAAAATATTTTTCAGAAAATTTCATAAATTAGATTTTTCGTTTATCTTTGCTTTTCTTTGGCAGTTTCTTATCTTTCGTATACTGGCCGTTTTGGGCCTACCTTTATAAAAGTCTTGCAGCCCCAATCTCAAAAACTGCTCGTCAATTTCTAGTAGTTGCTCTTAAAAATAGCCATATAATTTTAAAGTACATTCAATCCTAATTATAACAATAAGTCGTTTATTCAACAGAGAAATGAAACATAATTTAAACCTTATTTACTAGAACTTTGAATTGCTTAAAACAGAAAAATTGCATATAAGCACCTTTGATAGCTGTCAATGTCAAAATGGACTGTCAAAATTGACGCTACTCGCTGTTATAGTGACTTATGTTGGTGAGACTAGGAATTCTACCTCCTTTCAGAAATGTTGCTATTTAAATCTGAACAAGTTATTTTACCTTTTCACCAGATATTTTAGTCAGAGATGTAAAGTACGGTGAAACGGTGAAGTAAAAAATCGTGAGGAAACCGACATGTCCTAGAAACAAAAATTCGAAGACATGTGACCCCCCCCCCCCCCCCGCCTCACAGCGAGGAGGCCGCAGTCCCGGCAGTGGGGCAATTATAGGCCGAATGTGCTTATGTTATGTAAAGTACACACACACATTAAGTCATGTCATTTTTAACCCCACCAACATAAGTACAGTACAAGGCGTTAATGTGACACACCGACCGTTAGAAAGAGACGGTAACACAGGTATGAGTGGCCGAGACGACGTGAGACAAATGTTCGGTTCCTATAAACAAAAAGGAAATCTAATAGATTCGTAAGCTAATTTTACCTGTGATAGCTTCTTCCATACGGGAGCATCTACTATAGTTTGACCGAGACCTCTTCCGCGCATTAGGAATGCACGGCGAGGGGCAGCATTGACGAATGAGCGGCCTGCACTGTACAGCGGTACCGGTCAAACTATACGCAAAAGTCAAAGGTATATACAAGTTAATTTTAACCAATAATGGTCCATAAATTATAGGAATCGGCCATAAGACAAACTTCTTCAACCTGATGTGTCACATTAACGTCCACTCTATAGCAGTACAAGATTCTTTTGGCGCGTGACCAAAATCGGCCAAACGAATGCCGCCATCTTGTTTTTCAATACATTTCACACAAAACAATTGCACAAATGTTTACCAACAGCGCCCCGTTGACGGCATTCGAGCGCCAAAAGAGCTTGTAGCAGTGACCAGCTCATTCATGCAATGACATATTCACCGCAGAGTTGCCATCCACAATTTTCGTTTCCCCATCCTTTCCCTCAGATTTCGTCACCCCTTCATCTTCGCTCGTAACATTTGAATTAGTGAAAGTAAGAAAATGTTTTCCGAAATCAATTTCGGCCTCATAAGCCTCAGTTTCGGTGCCACTTTTCTCGTAATTCTGTGTTTCGGGGACGTTAAAGTCGAAATTTTTGTATTCCTTCTGTTTTTTGCTGTTTTCGACGAATTGTTTTAGTTGTTGCGGCATTGGGAAGGAGGATTTTATATGGCATCGCTTCATCCAGTTGCGGAGGGATTTGCGCGGCACTTTGTGGGTTTGTGCCGCTCTGAAAGACAAAAAAAACATTATTAAATCTAATTGGGTTGAGAATCTAATGAACTGTGTGAATGATGTTATGGCTAAAAAGGGGGTTATTTCGTTTATATGGCCCAAAAAATCCACCCTAGGCTTAGTTGGATAAATGGAATTAGGGTGGATTCACGGACATACGTTTCCGAGTCTACACCTTCGGGTGGATTTTTTTGGGTGGGTAAACGGAATAACCCGAAAGGGGTAAATAGATGACGGCTTATAGACAAGTATGGACGAAATCGAAAAAAATCGAATCGAATAAATTGAGATAACGGCAAAAGTGATGATGATGAGAATTCGATTTTGATGGGAAATATAACTCTTTGAACTCAAGGATAGGCCCTATACATGTACCTTTGAAAAAAAAAAACAACGTTTTTTTGTCCAGATAACCACTACTGTTTTTTTGTACACACAAGTGTCAAAATTCGTGCGTGCTCGCCTTAATGCGCGAGTTCAACTCGCACTTAACGGTTTTCTTAACATGCCTTACGATTTACAGGAAAAATAGTAGAATACTTTTTCTTAAAATGGAATATGTAGTAGCGTCTTCTTGTTTTATAACAACAACGAGCTACGATCAGTAACTCTTTGGTTAGGTATGATAATAAATGGCGTACTAATTCTATTATTAGAAAGGCCTATTTGACAAAATTGTGATATTACCTCTAGGTTTTTAGGATTTCTTTGAATCACGAAATTTAAATAGTAATTAAACACATTTCAATAATCTTGTTTCAATGTTTAAAATTCGTCTTGCGCTATAATACAACGTGAATCGTTAAATGCGCAAAATCTTAAAATAGTTTGTTCAGGATAACGAGCAGAATCAATTGAACCACTTTTTAATACAGGTCACATTTTTCAAAAAATCTTCATTAAAAACGTTGCCGTGTCTATTTATTAATAGGTCAAGCCATCACATGCGCAATCCCGACAAAATAGGTAAACAAACACGAATCGTTGTCGACCAATTTTAATTTTCTCATACGCGGGATAATAATAGCTTTTATTTCAATGCAAATACGAATCTTCCATACAGTACCACCCCTCTCTCGACAGAGCGTCGTCGCAGACGCAAGAAACGATCAGAATTGCCAGTAACACTAAAACAGCACATAAAACCTTTACAATTTTCTTCTCTCTGAAATAGGTCAATTGCATTAAATAGGTCAATTGAATTAAAAATCAGGGGTGTCTGAGGTTTTGCGCATTCAACGTTACACGTTGTATATATTGATGCAAGTGGGCCTCAATGGTAAAAAATAAATAATCCAAGCAACTCACCGGTATATGCTCCCTCCTTTCTTGACATCCATTAAGGCTGCCCACATCGCTTCATTGGAATACCGTCTGTTAGGGTTGAACTTTCCCATCATAACCCTTTCCAAATCCTTACGCGACAACCCTGAGGAACTAACCTCTTTCCCCTCCAAAAATTGGTCCAAATCAGACTTCAGCACAGTCTCCCCGATATCTACATTCCTATCTTTAAATATGGGCGGTCTGCCCCGCCTTCTCATCTGAGATTTCTCCTTCAATTTAGATAAAACTCCTGTAGTGGCAACACCGTCCTTAGTCTTTGGTATCAACTCTACTTCGGATTTCTGGTTTTTGGTATCGGGTTTTGATTTTTTTACTTGGCTAGCTTTTAGGAGGGAGACTTCTAACTCCCCATTCTGCTCCAGCCATGACTTGTAGTAATCATTTTCTGATTTTTCGTTGGATTTCTGTATGTAAGCTTCGTCAGTTGGGTTTGTATTGAAACCGTATTTTGAGAATTCGTTCCGGATTTCACTGGTTGACATTTTTGAAAGTCTGTTTATATACTCGGAGTTGACTTTTGCGAGGTTTTGTAACTTAGTTTGGAAGAATAACTCGCTCTCTGGCTTCACTCGGAGATAGGGGCGACGGCCTAAAAGAAAAATTGAATTAAATCATGGAAATACAAGCATTGAACCATGAATGGGAGGAAAACTGTTAAAATAACTTGACTTAAATGTCTGTAAGATAGTCAAAAAGACCAATTCCAATAAAAATAATAATTATAAGGGTTCCGTTTATGACATTTGGGTCATCATGAATACCAGTATTTTATATGGAGCGATTACCTATCTGACCTCCAAAACCCAGTTACTGGTTAATATGATATCCCTTGGCTGAAGACTGGTATTTAGATCTTCGGGCTTCTGACGACCAGTAATGACCGTCAAAGATGACAGCCGGGACCAACAGCTTAACGTGCTTTCCGAGGCACAGAGGGACCTCGATATGTAATGGACGGCCACCCATCCACGGACCGACCTCGGCAAGCGTAGCTTAACCTTCGATCGACCCGTGCGGCTGTTATTATTTAGCAACAAGCGCCACCAATGCCATTTGGCTACGGAACCCTAAAAAACAACATTCATGGTTCAATTTATTTTTGCTAACATATGTAAAAAAAAAGTTTTCTACCGAATTTTATAGTAAAAAAAATTGGCCTACCTTACAGACATTTTTTTTTAATTTTCGTTTTCGTTTTCATTCGACAATGTCCATTCACAATATGATCTTCGCTCTACACACACGTTTGTCTATGGACGTTTTGACCGCGTTAGAAATCCAATTTATTTTATTTATTTTTTGTAAAAAAAATTGAAAATATTCAGTAAAAAATTAAAATATAAAAAAAATAAAAAATAAGCAAGTGACGAGAGGGAAGTCACATTGCAAACAAACATTGATTTATTTAATTAGTTAAATAATAAAAATTAATAAAATTAAATAATAAATTGCTTTTGTTTGTGTTATTATTTTACTTACCAGATGGTTGTCCGAGACTACTGCCTGGCTTCCCTGGTTCATCGTCCTGAAATTTTTATAACATAACTTATAACTTGGAGTTTTATATATTTGCCCCTCATTGTTTGAAAATTTTGTATGTTCAGTTCTCTCCAGGCGCATTTTTAGTATACTATTTAATGTCTACTATACCAAAGTAGAATTTTTAATATCGAAAAATAAACAGTTTTTTTTTACGTAAACAGCGTTATAATCCCGTCACTCCCCTTTTCTCCCTAAAGTCCATTTTAAATGGAAAATTGGCCATTCCTAGGAAATAGGGTTGCAAATCCTCATCAAGCCCCATATTATCGGTGTCTACCTCTCCATAGTAAAGTTCGCCCTCTTCCACAGTCTCCTATATCCAATCTCATAAACATCATTTACGATGCTACAGTCTTATATCGTATGCATGTACCATCCTATACCCAATTCCTCACATTTTACGTAGACTCCCCCATAAGCCCTACTTTTCTCTCTAACTCCCCAAATATTCCCCCATATTTTCGCTTATTTTCCCCCAAACCCCCTGTTCAGGATATAAGGTTTCCTCACCTCATTAAACTCCATATTATCGTTGTCCAGCTCTCCATAGTAAAGTCCGTCCTCTTCCACAGTCTCCTCTTTGATGTCCGCTCGTTCCTCAGACTTCCTCTTTTTAGTGCCGTTGGTTGTTGTTGCATTGTTGTTGTTAGTTGTTGGCTTTGACTGCTGTGTTGTTGGGCCTGGAATTGAGTATGAGACATTGAGAACTCAGAGCATTTAAGGCTAGAAATAAATACTAAACCCTGGTCCAATTTTTTGACATCTAAGATAGACATTTTATTTCATTTTTTAAGTATAGCGTGTTAATGACACATCCATGGATTGAGGTTCAAAAGTAGTAATAATATTATTGTATTTCTACGTTTGAGTTCCTCTGTTCGAAAATACAATATATCCTGTGTCAATGAAGGTTTTCTGAAATGACGTTCACTAGGGCCCCCTAGTGAACGTCACACGCGGATAGGAGAATTATCGTCAAACGATATGAAGCTGTCAAAGACCGGGATCGAGATAGTACAGGAGAAACATTATTCAGACATTGCCGCGTTGGCCCAGTGGGAACCGCAAGAAACGATAGTCTTTCAACGATGAGAAAACCGTCAGTCACTACATAGAGCAAATAGTCCCCTAGCTATTTTCAACAATGTCTGAAACTAATTAAAACAAGAAAATGTTTACTTGTTTTCTAATCTAACGTTTTTGTAATCATGTGCTTTGTTATTATTTATCTGTATTGTAATAGTGTGTATGTGTGTAGTTATGTAATGTGTATATATGTTTGTTTTAAACAAAACATCAGAAACTCACCGTTAACAGCGTTCTCTCGCTGCGCATTCGCGACGAGTGCTTCGCTGGCGACCGTGAAGTCTTTGCTGTCAGGCTTGCCGAGTTCCGATGTTAAGTTCGAGGTGTCGCTTGAACACAGGCCTGGGGAAAAACATGGAAAAATGAGGGAATAAAAAATAAAGGATGAAAAGAATTGTATTGTGGAGCTATGAAAAAAATGAATACAGTCATAGACATATTGAGCGTAACTAAGATTATGTCACACAGCTCAAAGGTATTATTAGTGACCGATAATTCTTTACAAAACTTCGATGTCATAATATGTGTGTATTATTTGTACGAGGTAATGTAATGTCGGCCGCATCACATATGCGCAAGAAAGTAGGAATGATTATAGGACTTAACTTTTCTAAAATATCTACTATACTATACTACACAATAATGATATCATCCAGATATAGCAGCGAAAAACAGTGAAAATAAATTGGAACTTGGTAAAACGCTGGAAGTAAATCTTTTATTTAGCCTATGTTGTTGGAACTAAATCTTATTGTAATAAAAGTTTTGAGGAAATAATAAGACCAAGGAAACTATGGCTGGTGTAAAAGATATTATGGATTAAAAGAAGAGCGTATAGTAGTGTATACTAAGACCAATAGACATAGTGCTACAAAATATTCTACCTCTGATCTGCAGCGCTTCAGCAGACTTGAGTAGACTGGGCAATTCTTCCTGTGTCACATTCACCTCGCCTTTGTACATGAAGTCTACCAGCGCTTGCATCTCGCTAAACCTGCAATAAAGAGAGGGAAAGATAAATAATAGTCCCGCTGACCAAATTTCTATCAAGGCTGCCAAAATTAGCAGAAACTAGCCATCGACGCAGGAGATATCACAAGGGTGCAAATATAAATAACATACATAAATGTATATGTAAAATTAAGCATTTTATAAAGGGCCCGAGGCTAGGTAACAGTTATACGGGTCGATCAAGGCTAGGTTACGTATGGCAGGGTCGGGCCTTAGGTGGGTGATGCCGACACCCTTCCGAGTCTCGCAAAGCACTTAAACCGTCGGTCCAGGATGTCATTCGTAGATCTTTGACAGTCGTTAAACCAGTCTTAACAAGGTAATATCGTGGTTGCGGAGGTTGCGGTTGTCGCTCCATGTAAACTACTCGTATTCAGCTACATCCGGTGACCCCAACTCAAAGCTTTTATTTCAAAATCAACCCAATTACAGGTACTTTTGACTTGTCAAGGAGTCGGTCAGTCAGAAAGATAAATGATGCTAGTTGCCCATTCCAAAGCGTAGTAAAGTCCTATGGAGAAATAAGGGCAAAAAAACTCCATGGATACACAAGATAGTTGACTTGACAGAAGGCTAGCCAGATGAAGACTTACCGCATATCCCTCATCAGTACTATGGGATGATCGCAGGGGTTCTGCAGCAGCAGTCGCTCGAGGTAGGCCGAGCAAGCTGACAACACGAGCTTGTGACATCGCAGCTGACGGGACTCGCACGCGAGCGTCACGTCAGCGAATTGTTCTGTTAGCAGGAGGCGGGGGAAGACCGCCTGGAATGGAGAAAGAATACATATAAATTGAATAGTATTACGAGTATCAAAAAGATCCAACTACGCAAGTGTGTCCACAGAGACATACAGTGGCTCATTCTCCGGCCCTATTATGAAGTATTAAAGCCCTCATGGTTAACGGGAGCCCCAAGTCACAACAAACACTGGCAATATGAAAGAAATTGTTTTTTTTTTGTATTGTTTGTCTAGGGCAACTAATTTTGTACGCCATAAGTGGCAAAACATGTAGCCACCACGTATTAATTATAAGACCTTCATACTGTACTCATGTTTTACAAAATAAATATTATCTTATCTTAAACATTGTAAAACTTACAAAAATAAATACAAAGCAAAACATACCTGTAAATTGGTGTGATAGGAGTTCCACCGCACACAAAACTGTTGCGGGGGTAACGCCATCTTTCGTTCAGAAGGCGAACTATTACACAACTATCTTAACATATCTTTGGCCAATCACTTCACGTTCCTTTTCCAAAAAATTGCACAAAACCGTTACTATTCCTTATTTAAAAAATTGCACAGTTCAAAAAATTTCCCACCAAAATCGTTATCACAGTTTATAAATTCTAATGCTAACAAGTAAAAAATATTTTTCTTTTTTTTTGCTAATTTATTAAGTACGACGAATACTTCGTTTTTTTTTTAATTTTAAGTAGAAACTTTTTAGACTAGACTGTATATTTTTAAGGTTTGAATACTGGAACTGTATTTATATACCTGGAAAGGGAGAAAAAATAATGATTAGTAAATATGCTAACAAAACACTCACATTGGTTGTTTCGATACGAGAGAAGAACAAGAGCCGGACGCGGGATTATATTTTAACCCCTATAAGGGATGGAGTTTCAAAAAATATTTGTAATGTAATAGATTGTTATCAGATAAACAATGCGTAACTGAATTCATACACATTATGAAAGTAGTTTGTTTAGAATCGTTTACTGAATCGATTTCTGTCATTTTTAATATAGATAACTTTTTACCACAAAAATAATTAAAATTACGTAAATTACAGTCACACTTCCGCTGTACAGTAAAAACAACCCAAAATGGACGAAGTACAGTTCAGAAAATGCATAAAAACTACTTTGTGGAGATACGGAACCAAGCCAACTCGACTCTAGACAAGCGATCAGAAATGAACGCCAGCCATTAACTTTCGCAGATTTGAAATAAGAGCCTCCTATTGCCATCAACCAGACACCGGGACGACTTGACCTCATGCTCAGCATTCCAGCACTACCACTAGTACCACTAGACGAACGAGATACAAAATCAAGTCGAGTCAAGGCCTATAAGTTATCTATATATAATAATATTATAGTTTTGTTTTTTTGTAAGTAGCGGGTAATCTCCGGAACTACCAGTCGGATTTGAAAAAATATTTTAGTTTTGGATAGACCAATTCTTGAGGAAGGTTATGGGATGTGTTACATCCCTCTACGACCCTAAGGAGTTGAGCAAAAAGAAGTAAAGTCAGAAAGAACACTTAGTGAAAACGAAGAAATAATAGCGCGGGCGGGCGATGCGACGGGAGTACGGGACGCGGTGGGTCGGAGGGCGGAATTTTCACGTAGACGAACTCGCGAGCAGAAGCTAGTCAGTTGTTAGTTTGTCATTTATTGGGGCCTATAAAGATAAGTTATAACATTATAAGTAGTACTTATTAGATTGTGTTAATATCCATATTTAGATTGAAGTAGTGATAACACGAATACAGCGAACTATTGGTCCTTGGGGTTAAAAACATGTCCGGCAAGTGCCGGTGACTTTGAGTTAATGTTTTAGTAGGTACTAAAACATTAATTCAAACTCACCAAGAGTAAAAATACATTCTGAGCAGTCATCCCTGCTTTTATGACCAAAACATTCTTTGACACTATACAAAAAAATCTCAGAAATCACCCTTAACGCACACCATAGAACCTTCCCTTAACAACCCCCGAAAAAACAAACAAACGCGAATGCAGCGCAAAACTTCCATCGCGTAATTGCCGAAGTTTTGCCTCGGGTGGGAGCGAGACAGCAATACGTTTCGCTGCTCTCCTCTAGACTTTAGTTTGAAACAAAATGTGGGTACATAAAAATCGATAGGGGCCGTCGACTGTGACCCTATGGCTATAAGGTGTAACTTATTATTGTGTTGATGTAAACGCGGGTGTCATTGGCCTGGCTATTTGGAATGTGATCGGTTTGGAGAATAGATAGGTATCATTAGTAAGCATATTATGACATAGGCAGTTTTTCAAGATCAGGATGAGAAAAAAAAAACTTTATTTATGTTATTAGGTGGTCAATAAGCTAAGGAGCTCGTGGCTAAGTGTTAACAGCCGCACGGGTCATCAGATTAAGCTACGCTTGCCGGGGTTGGTCCGTGGATGGGTGACGATCTTAATATATCGAGACTCCTCCGTGCCTCGGAAAGCACGTTAAGCCGTTGTTACGTCCTGGGTGTTATTAGTGGATCTTTGACAGTCGTTTCGGGTCGTCAGTAGCCCGAAAGTCTGACAACCAGTCTTACCCAGGGGTATCGCATTACCCAGTTACTGGGGTGTGGATGTGAGATAGGCAGTCGCTCCATGTAAAATACTGGTATTCAGCTGCATCCGTTTACCCTGGAAGCCGACCCGACATTGTTGGGAAAAGGCTGGGCAGATTGAGGCGGTCAATAAGCCCACGTGATGGTGAATGGTGCCTATATGACATCTGCAATACCAAGGGGTTTTCCGATCTATTCCCAGGTGCATTGTTTCATGTGCTTAAAATTTAATTGCTAGTTTCTAAACTGGATATCAGCAATGATGCCTAGCGTGGCAGATCCACTTACTTTGACGATATCGTGTGTTCAAATAGATTTCAAAATCTAGTTTTGAACTAGCCTCAATGACGTAGCTAAGTGGTGTGATAAACTAGTTATACAATTTTAACCCTGATTACAATCCTGAAATATCTCTTTTTAGGGTACCGTACCTGTAAGGTGACAAACGGACCCCTATTACTAAGCTTCCGCTGTCCGTCTGTCTGATAGCGGGCTGTATCTCATGAACCGTAGTAGGTAGACAGTTGAAATGTTCACAGATTGTGTATTACTATTGCCAATATAACAACAAATAATACAAATTAAATATTAAGGGTGTCCCCATTCGTCTTTCCATTCTGTGCAAGGCCAGAACGCAAGGGTGTGAAACTAATGGCGTATTGATTGGAAATCAACTTTTTTACTAAGGTCTTCCAATCTATACAAGACTAGTACTTACGCAAATAGTGTATACTTCGTAGTGACCTAATTAACTAACTTATTCCGTAATATACAGTGCCATTACGCGTACGGATATCGGAATCGTGTATAGATTGGAAATACGAGGTCCCCATACAAGAAACGTGTTTCTTTCGGCGATTTTTGCTCGATACAGTACGGAACCCTTCGTGTTGCGAGTCCAACTCGCACTTGGTCCGGTTTTTTTTAAATTTGTAATCACCCTATTGACCACCTTATAGTTAGCGATTATACGACCTACGATAGTGCATTCTTGCTAAGAAGTAGTAACAATAGTCCATTTAGGCTATTCATCTATTATTTCTTTAGATAACGAATAAAAAGAAATTCCTCGTCACCTGCCTAGCCTTTTCCCAAATGTTATTATTTATTTTATTTATTTATTACATACATACATACGCTACCATTACAGTCTCCCAATTCGGTAGTGTAGTTAATCATTTATGAAATAATAGGTGCAACATAATATTTACAAATTAAAAACATAACACGTACAACGTTACCCTTGCGAACTCGCCCAGTGAACATGAGAAAAGATTTATCCTGTTGGCAACTAAATTTAGTGTGCGCATTGTTGCGTGTTGTGGTCAGCCTCCAGTCTAACGGGATGCAGCTGAATACCAGTATGTTATATGGAGCGACTGCCTATCTGACCTCCACAACCCAGTTACTAGGTTGAATATTTAAATGATAAATTTAATAAATAAACAATAATAATTTATTTCTAATTACCAATGATAATAATAATATATGTATAATTTAAATAAATATTAATGATTAAATCCATTATATGAGTGGTAAAAATTATAAGTACACAATTAGTTATCAGCCTACCTACCTACACAAAACGAAAGAGTAGATACTCTTTCGTTTTGTGTGTCATATTAAAATTGTTAACAAATAGCTATAATAGCCCTCCTCCTAATTTTTATGTTGTTATGCCCGACAGGGCCCACAATGCTCCAAAACTAATGTACCTATGTCTTTATGTACCTACCACCTAAGTTCACATTGTGGAATGCAATAAATGTATTGAGTATTGAGTATTGAGTAGGTAACACGATACCCCTTAGTATGACTGGTTATCAGACTTTCGGGCTTTTGCCGATCCGTAACGACTGTCAAAGGTCTTTGAAAGACAGCCGAGACCAACAGCTTAAGTGCTTTCTAATGCACGGAGGGGCTTTGGTATGTAAAGTTCAGTTCCTTTCAAAGTGGTTGAGCTAAACGGTGCTGATCCATGCGTCATGTTCGTGAACGAGCGCCGTCAGTAGGGACTGGTCATCTATCTGCCACGGCTTATTTTAATTTTTGAATTGTTTTTATCTTTTTATTACGGACGCTTTTTACGTGCACGTCTTTCTACATTGTTCTCACATGTATAATTTCAACATGAATGACGAAACCAATATTTTGTAAGAATATTATGATTTAAAAGAGTGTCCGTGGAGTTTCTTGCCCGTTCTTCTCCATAGGAACCTACGCTTTGGAATGGGCAACTAGCTTCATATTTCTGACTGACTGACCCCTTGTCAATTCAAAATTGCCTGTAAATGGTTTAATTGAAATAAACCAATGCTTTGAGTTTTAGTTTAAAGATGGGTTTATCTTAGATCGAGTCGTGCGACTGTTATTATTTTGCTACAATCCCCATCGTAAAACGAAATTCCTAAGTTATACGAAGTATTAGTGCAAGTACCTAATAGTAAAGAATATCGCGTACCAACCTACCAATGTTTACAAAGAACGGGAGTGTTTTGACGTAGATTATGAAAACGAAACACCGCTATGACGCACGATAAATTGTGCGAGTATCCGAATTACAGGTTTTAACTTGGGCAGTGTCCGTGGAGTTTCTTTTCCGTTCTTCTCCATAGGAACCTACTACGCTTTGGAATGGGCAACTAGCTTCATCTTTCTGACTCCTTGAAAATTCAGAAGTGCTTGTAAATGGTTTAATTGAAGTATATGCTTTGAGTTTGCAGGTTTTAAGACTTATTTCTTAGGTTGTAGGTCTAAAACCTGGTTACTACGGTTCTGTACGCGAAATCAAAAGAAACCCTATCACTAAGCCTCCGCTGTCCGTTTGTCTGTCGGCGGACTGTGTGTGTCCCATGAATCGTAATAGGTTAGGTAGACAGTTGAAATTTTCACAATTGTGTATTACTATTGCCGTTTTAAGGGTACACTAGTCGACGGCTCGAACTCGTTGGTGGGCGTGGCTAATATGCATTCAGTTTTATTTAAGTATTTATCTTGTTTTTATTTATTTATTATTTTATTTATTGAAATAGATGATTATAGCGAAAACGAGCGCGTAAAATTTTATGAACAGACCTTTGGGCGTATAGATATCATGGAAAAACTACTGGATGTATTTACTCAAAATAAAATTATTTGAACTATTTAATAAAATATCTATCCCAGTACGGTTTCTATTTTGCCATTTTTTTTGCCCAAAGACGAGTTAAAATTAGTGTTGAAATATGAAAGAAAGAAAGAAAATAAATTTATTTGACTCAGGTTAAGGCACACGATATTTACAGAAAACAAAAATGTGCGTGTGCCTCACGGCTGCACCAAATAGGGCCAGTTCAGCATAAATGTCAGACAACTAGTGTCTGACGCTGGTATATGGAAGTTTCGCCGCTCATAACATCCAAACCAATATTTTGTTTTTCAAATCTGCTTCCATACTCGTACAGGGACATAATGACAAGACAAATTGATATATTTTTTAGTTTTGAACGTACACCGTCAAACAGACGAGTAATCACCATACTACGTTTGTATGAAGAATGACCGACTAGCGTACCCTTAACAACAAATAATAAAAATTAAATAAGTACGGCTTTTTTGCTAAATATTGTACGGTGGTATGGAACCCTTCGTGAGCGAGTCCGACTTGCACTTCCTTCCGTCCTTCGATCCAAGTATCGTCAAGATATACGTTACCAAAGTATTTTTTATTTTTTATTAATGGGAGCAACAGATTCTTTCTTGTAAATAATAAAATATACTCGCCGGATGCATAACCTCCCCCTTTTTTGAAGTCGTAAAAATTAGGTAGGTACCTATAACGTATTTTTTTCATGCTCAGTCTACCATTTTGAATGTAAACACTAAACGTTGATTTATGCTAATAGAATCGTTGGCAGTTTCATATTTCTCTTCAAAATGGAGTAAGCAGTTATCGTAAAGCGAGTTCCCTGACAGAATATTTAAAAAAATAAGAATGTCTGTCCTCGTCTCGTTTTAGCTAAACATGACTTATTAACAAAAATAAAATCAAGATGTTACACAGAAGCTGAAAATAAACGTGAGTTTGGAGTCTCTAGATGAAATGAAATTGTTTATTCTGTAAACAGGAATAACATAACAGTATCACTTTAACACGTCATACAACATTTAAGTAAGTACCTACATACATTAAAAAAATAAGCTAGATGGAGCCGACATCTCTGACTACCCCGGGGAATGGCGGATGACGAAACAAACTCAGGGAGGCCAGTCTCTTTTAAAAGTCCAGATTATGTCTTTGTCAGATCATATAAGAGCCACGTACGTTAGTGTCTGAAATCGTCTTTTCAGGAAAGAACCACACATAATTATTTGAGTGGATCTGTCCGGCAGGCAATGTATTTTTAGTAACTTTCTGAATCCATAAACTCACGACCAAGCAAGATGTTTAAAACCACAGACAGTATACTCGATCAATAAAATAATGCATTTCTTAAAAATCTTCCCATTCACATTAGCACAAAAGATTCGCGCCACCCTCAAAACACTTCTAAATTCAAAAATAGACTCGAAAAAAAAAACGCCCTTCATTACCATTACCATGACCACTATAACTTGACAATCAGGGGTGGCGCTGCTAGTCAAGAAAAACGTCAAAAACACTTGAAATTAGAACTTAGTTCCGTATTCCGCCGTCTGTCAAAATATGCTGGCTGGAATATGTATGAGGGCTCTAAAAAGCAGGGAGGGAGTGTTATCTTGCAACGGGTCCGGGCGTCGACCCTAGGGGCGCCCGAAAATAGACATTGCGGGGGTCCACGGCAGGCGCGGTTAATTTTGGAGCGACTTTTGAGGCCAGACGGTTGCTTGGTAGTGTAGCGTCATTCTTATGAGTCGAAGAATTTATTGTGAAGAATGATTTATTTTGGGTTCTGACTTGACCTTTAGGTATCGTACGGCTACTGTACGAGTAGATGAGAATATTATTATGATATTTAAAGAGGTTTGTTATTTCAGCAACCTTTACAGTCTGCCTGTTTTAATAAATTAGCGAAACGTCACAGGCATACCTAATGGCGACATGACATTCTATAAAAAAATTAAAAAAACTAGTCATCCATACTAATAAATAATAATATATTCTGTTTGCCTGTCTTTTGTTTGGCAAATAGGTAAACCATGACCTTGGTTAGGATAAAGGATATTTTTATGGCGGTAGTACGTTGCCGAACGGAATAATTTCCGATCTAGGCAAAAGATAGTAATTTATAAGTGAACAGCTGATCACCGGATCAACGCCCTCTTGACGCGTGTTGTTAGTTAAATAAACTGTGATTTTACTAAATCATTTTGTTTTTTTTAATGCCTTTGTCTGTTCTATTTATGCTTTTTGAGTAACATTCATACACTCTTATAAAATTTCCCATTTGTGATTGCGATTGTCAAAGTCGAAATCAAATATATCCACGCACTTTGAACATCAAAATTTACAAAAAAATTGAATTGTTTCTAGTTAGCAAAAAGGTTCCAAAATGTACCTAGTTTACGTATGGGCAAGAAACTCCACCGTTACTCTTTTTTAAACGTTTTACTATATTTCGTGGTGGTACCTACATTAGTTACATAATTTTATGTAAAGACGAAAAGTAACACACTATCATAATGACAGATTACAATTCCATTCAATAATAAATTAATAAAAACCATTGTAGGTATTTCCCCAAATTCTATTTTATGAGTTCCAAGTTCCTCATTACGATAAGCACATTATTACGTTAAATTTTCCTACGATTCAGGTTGGTATCAGTTTTCTAACTAACTCAATTTTGGTCCTTGGATTTATTGTAGTACTTTTTAAAATGTCATGGCATCGTCAAAATAACGTTGCCCCACACTAGGATTATCTCCTGTATCGTGGGTGCGTTTACATACATTTAAACTTACATACACAAACAGCCAGACCCGGAACCACTAATTGTAGGTCATACAAATATTTGTTCAGGGCGGGAATTGAACCCGCGACACGCAGCGCAACAATCAATCGCTTAATCACTACGCCAACCGTGCCGTCGAAGTCAAATCATATAATTCAAGAAAGCCATTTAAAGGCACTTTTAAACGCAACATTTACAAGAAAATAGAATTGATTCTAGGTGCCCCATCCAAAAGGTTGGTATGGAGAAGACAACATACCTAACATCACGCCATGATTCCCCGAAGGGCAGAGCTGTACCTATGGTACACCCACATTGGTCAGTTATGTTTAAGTCCCATGTAATGTAGCAGAGGGCGAGCCTATTGCCATCAACCGGGCACAAATCCAGACTGAGGAAGAAGAAAAATTGACAAGATACTCCATAGTTAGTCTTTTGTCTAAATTGACAAGAAACTCAATAGTTAGTCTTTTGTCTAAATTGACAAGAAACTCCATAGTTAGTCTTTTGTCTAAATTGACAAGAAACTCCATAGTTAGTCTTTTGTCTAAATTGACAAGAAACTCAATAGTTAGTCTTTTGTCTAAATTGACAAGAAACTCCATAGTTAGTCTTTTGTCTAAATTGACAAGAAACTCCATAGTTAGTCTTTTGTCTAAATTGACAAGAAACTCCATAGTTAGTCTTTTGTCTAAATCTAAGGCGTTTTATGGGGAAAAGCGAAAACTTTTACAGCTTGATTCCTGGATTGGATGGTTTGAGCCTGTACCTATTCTACTGCAGAAAAAAGGCTTTGCGTACAGAGAAGGAACGAGTATTAATCACCAGGCTTGCTCAAGACGAGTTGGCGATTTTAGATCCATAAAGAGCAGGTTTTGGACCGGTAGGCCGCTCCATGTAAAATACTGGTATTCAGCTGCATCCGGTTAGAATGGAAGCAGACCCCGACATAGTTGGGCAAAGGCTTGGCAGATGATAAAGTCAAGATGATGGACTGGGGTCCAAAACCTTGACATCATCATCTGCCACATTTTTCTGTTTCAGTTTATCCACATGGTTTTTTTTCAGTAAAAGTTCGGGCGCTAGTTTTCTGCTCGCTTGATGACATTAATATAATCAGCCTAACGGATCCCACTGCTGGGACACACAGGCCTCCTCTCGGTAAGAGGGATTGGACCGTAATCCACCACGCGGGCCCAGTGCGGGTTGGTAGATGTCACATGTCCTCGAATTGTTGGTTCTAGGACATGCCGATTTCTTCACGATGTTTTCCTTCACCGTTTTGAGAGTAGTGGTGATGAAATAATTTACATAAAGTAAAGCGCCTGTCTGGGTTTTAAAAGTACCAGGGATACAAAAGAACAAGGAAGTTTAGAATCAATGCCAAAACTAACAAATTAAAACGTTGACAAATTCATCGCAATTTATAATGAAATGAGGACATCCAGCAGTGGAACACACGAATATCAGATTCATCAATTTTTACTTATTCATAATTCCGGCAAGCTAAATAATAGTAGATTATGCACCGAGGGGCTAAAGTTGTGTCTTATGTCACGGGCGTCATATTGAATCTCGAGCGCAATGAAGGATTCGGGATTTAACTCCCGAACGCAGCGAGGGAATTAATACAAGAATCCTGAATGCAGCGAGGGATTCAAGCTAGCCCAAGGCAAAGACACCTTTAGCCTAGAAAATAATAGCCATAGTACGAAAAACAAAGTATTTATCAAATAAACAAACAGTAAGAATATATTTAGAACTAGTTAGTTATATGCACTTACATATTAATTGAAGTTAATGATAAAATTTGAGACATTAGTCCAGTTGTGCAAAGATAAAGTTAAGTTATAATTTGGTACGTTTATAGATGTTGATTTGGAATTTATTTGAGTATTGCTCGTCAATGCTTCAGAATCTTGTATTAAAACAAAAAGGGTATCGAGAATAGCTTTCCTCTTTCTGGCACCAAAGGGTGTTTGTTAGTACTATACTGCCAATTTTGCTGAGCATGTGAGATTCCAAATACAACTCACATTATTGACCAGCGGGTCATAATGCAATCCAGTACAACATTATTGACCGGCTGTGCCCCCGGCCACTAATGACTCACTTTAGGTTAAGGTTGCTTGACATATAATTTGACATTTTCGAGCAGGTGGTGTGAAAAATAGTTTTTTTTGTTGTGCTGCTTAGATAGGCTGTCGCTCCATGTAAAATACAGGTATTTAGCTGCATCCAGTAAGACTGGAAGCCGACCACGACATAGTTTGGAAAAGTCTAGGCAGACTAAACAATCGAGTAATGGGGCTCATTTTGAAATGATCTAAATTAATAGACAGCAGTGCTGCTGGGGAGTTTGTTGCGCCACTTCTTCCCAGCTATAAAACACTAGGAAGTGGTGAAGGGCGGTCATTTTGGGGTCTGTCTTATGTAATTCTACGTACAAAAAGTACTGATTCTCAGCCTAATTTGAATAAACTTGACTTGATGAAGCATAACCTTACGTTTTAGTGTTTTCTTTGTACGCATACGGCACTAGTTTTTTATTTATACTATTCAATTGACAAAATTATAGTAATGAACTAATGATGCAAGTGTTATTGTTTTTGACAACAGATTGTAAATGTAAAAATACTATAGTCTAGTATATCATTACTAAGAGTGATATCATATTATCTTTGTTTGATTGTAAACTATCTGGGTTTTGTTGTTATGTCTTGTTGATATAACAATAATAATAGCAACTGCTTAGTTTTTCTAATAAAGAAAACAGAAAAAAAAAAAAAAACATCGTCAAGAAGCGAATATTGCCGTCCGTTGGTTCCTGGATCATCATGTCAAGACCCCTCGTTGGTTCCGGCTGTCATTCGTGAATCTTTGACAGTCATTAGGACAGTTCGTCAGAAGCCCGAAGTCTGACAACCAGTCTTACCAAGAGGTTTCGTATTACCCAATATAATAAAAGGCTATGGAGATTATGATCGTCGAGAAGCGAAACTCCTACCGATTCTTTCCTCCGGTTTCGAAATTGTCATTGGGGCGTATGATGCGCCGAGTAGGTATTTGGGTATTATGTCTTACATTGCTATGCTCAAAGTAAGCTATTGAGTTGAGATGTACCAGTAAATCGTTCTAAAAAAGAAATCATTTGACTTTGCACAATCTACCAGCAACCGAAATTCTAAGACAGAAGGAAATGTAGGTATCATTTTGAAACTGTCCGCACTGCGAACTTTATTCTCGCGGTTTGTATTCAGTGTACGGCATTGCAACGAGCACGATTTTTAAATCGCCAGTGCGTGCTAGGCCTATGAACTTGTAATAGAACCCCGCACGCCCCCTAGCCAGGCCATGAAGTGACACCTGATGTCAGGCGTTTGATTGAGTGGAAGAAAAGACAGGGAAAGGGCATCTTCGCCAACAACTTTGGCAATAAGGCGGCAAAAATAGCTGAAGGTGTTTAAAAATTGAAAGTGTAACATTAAAGCCATACAATAGGTAGTACATAATTCTGCTAATAATAATATGAGTGACCATGTCAGTTTTGAGTCCAAAAGGACCACCACATGTATACGAGCTGTGGTCTAAAATAGCCACAGTGTGGGTCCAACAAGTTCCAAGTGTTCGCTCGGTAGACCCATGCAAAGATAGTCGCTTGAACTAGATTCCTCTTCTGAAGCAACAAGGGACTATATATGAGATCTAAGTAAAGGAATACACGTGTCGCCAGCACACGTGAGGATATAAGTTATATTTCTAAGATAGCTATTAAGCAAGAAGATGTATGAATTCTTACTTATCATTAAGTCTTTATTGGTGATACTAAACATTATACATTTATACACAATAGCAAACTGTTTTAACTTATAATGTAGCACATCGGATTTCCCGGTTTAGTGGTCAGCGTGTCCGACCTGTGACACATAGGATTCTTCAAACTGTTTCCATTCCGCTCTATTTTTAGCTTTTCATGACCAGATTGTCCCTCCAATAATATATAATTGTCCATCTATTGGCTTGTCTGCCTCTCTTTCTTTTGATGGGTAAATAAATTCTTAGTATCAGTCTAAAGTATATTTTTAATGCCTTCAAGAGGGACCAAAAGTCTTTATTTCCATGATTCAAACGTTTCATTAGCCTCCACGAGGGACCAACAGACGTTGATGAGGGAAGCAGCTCGGAGTTTGACGTGAAATGTAAATCATTACCATCAAATGTCGATGAGTTGTGGTGTTTGTGATACACACAACAGTAAGGCTCTTCTTCTTTTCATATTGTTAGTTTCTAAACTGGTGTCAGAGTTTTAAAGCCTCCCATGGGCCTCTGCCTTGGCTTCACATGGCGTCGAGAAATACCGGTTTCCTCACGATTTTTTCTTCACCGTTTTTTAAGCAAGTGATAATGCATACGCAAACTGTTTCTTTAGACCTAAACAATAAGCACGTCATTTAAAGACTCGCAGACCACAGAAACGTCATACCACGTCATTGTTGAGCCAAAAATAACGTAAACTACATAGAGCTACGTAAACTGGGTATATAGAAAGCAGCTGAGTATAGAGAACAGCTGAGCAATTTCTGACCTTCGGTCCGTGTTCAGGATTAGTTAGCATAGCGTACCTATTTAGTAAAGAAACAAATTTAGTAGAATGAGTAACAAAACCTACGTTTGTTTGTGTTATTCATTCAGCTTCCGATTTACAGAAATATGTCTGAATGTCATTTGTGAGGTATAGAAACGAACGGGAATATTAAAATCGTGGATGAAAGATGATAGTGTGACGGTTGATAAGGAATATAAAGCCGTGCTGCGACGACCTCGAGTAACATGGAACAAGGGCAGGAAGATGATGAGATGAGAACATCGTGGCAGAGGGAGACAAAGGGTTGAAGCTCTACAGGAAGTAAGTATTGAATTAAATCGAAATCTTTACAATAATATAAAACAAAGTCGCTTTTCGTGACTGTCTGTGTGACCGCTTAGTTCTTTTAAATTACACAATGGATTTCAATGGAATTTATTCCGGAATGAAATTAAAACATCAATAAAACTCTCTAAGCCCAAATTACTGGTAAGCTTGGGTTTCCCCCTTAAACAGAATCTTTTGTTTAATTTCCCGTATTCCACCAACTCTTTAAATAATGAAATAATTGAGTGACTTCAATGTCAGGAATGGTAGAATGATTGTACTTTTACAAGATTATTAGTAAGGTCTCATTTTGTGGTATTACTAATGAACCTCTGACCAGTTTCAGTAAGTTAAACGACTGTTGGCAACTAGCCAAGATACTGGAAGACGAAGATTAAGTTTTGAGGGAAAATATTATGTTGAGTGTAAATCTTGGAAGCGAGAAACAGCATCGTTAAGGGTAGCGAATTTCTTAACTAGGTTAAGATCGGATTCTAGTCCAAGTAGCAATTACGTAACACACTTGCAATCACAATCTGAAAGAATTTGAAACAAACATCTAATCCGGCTCGATGGACCCAAATAAATGTAAGGGATCGCTACACTTAATGATATGATAACGGGGCGATATGATGAAATTACCAATCGCTTTGAATGTTCATTAAACACTGATTTATTGAAATTGATTTTTACATAATATTATTTGATGCTGTGGGTGCAGAATGCACGGCGCGTAAGTCAGTAGAGTAATATAAGGTTCCGTACACATTGCTTTGTATGTTTGAAAAATGAATATTGTGAAATTGTCAAAATGCATTAATTGGGGATGTGAGTGTGTAATGTGTAATGCAATTACCCCCCTAGGTGCAGCTGAATTTAGATGGTGCATAAAAATATCCCCACGAGGTGCGATTTCATTCATAGGTGTATGAAAAAGCATCATAAATTCTGCCGTAAAAGGCAGACCACGCTCGGTTAAGGGGATTACCTCGCTCAAATCCTAAATATACTGTAGGTTTAAAGAAGATTGTAGATGAATCCTTGTGTGCGTTTTGCATGTAAAAAATATATGGTATACTTAAGGTCATCACAAATACATTGTATTGTTTAAAATTTTTATAAACTTTCCTAAATTTTGGGAAAAAATCTTATTAAATAGGTCTTTCTTCAACCTAAATTGTAAATTTTCTCTGTAACGGCTGAATAGTTCGGCATGAATTTTCTACCAAAAATATATAATGACGTATTGGACAATTTGTATTGTTTTTTTTTTGTTATTTCTTTTAATATTTTTAACTATTGAACAAAAACCCGAAACTTCACCAGTACCCCACTGGAGCACCCCCGCTAAGGCCTGTGACGCGTACTCGGGACGCGACACGTCAGTGTCCTGATGACTCTTGTGACGGAAGGACTATACGCGCGTTATTTTTTCCAAATAAAATCTAAAAGTTTACGTTTTGAATGATTTTTGAATGAAATCATATTTTAAATAGTACAAATATAAATATTTCGTAAATCAACCATACAAATTAAGTTTGTAAATATATGTAAAGCAGTTTGTAATTTCGTTTTGTTTTTTGAACCTGTCATAGAGTAAGCCTGACTATGCCTAAATATAAGAATAAATGTAAGGTGAAGCGTGGCCGAGCTCTCCAAAACTATTGGTAAGTACCTAACCTATTGAGTACATTATTTCTAGTGTGTTTATTTTTTATCGTGTTTAGTTATCTTGAGAATTTCGTTTGGCGGAGGATGGAGACCGACCGTGTCTAGATGATTAATGATGTCACTTACCTGATGGTGGGCTGATGGACTCCGAAGGTGGGTATAGGATCTCATTGACGGCCGTTCGTAGAACCATCGTGTTTGGACTCATTTGAAAGGTCTCTTAGAGACCTTAGTGACTGATGATGTCACCTACCTGATGATGGACTCCGAAGGTGGGTATAGGATCTCATTGACGGTACTTCGTAGAACCATCGTGTTTGGACTCATTTGAAAGGTCTCTTGGAGACCTTGATGACTGATGATGTCACCTACCTGATGATGGACTCCGAAGGTAGGTATAGGATCTCATTGACGGCACTACGAAGAACCATCGTGTTTGGACTCATTTCAAAGGTCTTTTGGAGACCTTGGTGACTGATGATGTCACCTACCTGATGATGGATTCCGAAGGTAGGTATAGGATCTCATTGACGGCACTTCGTAGAACCATCGTGTTTGGACTCATTTGAAAGGTCTCTTGGAGACCTTGGTGACTGATCATGTCACCTACCTGATAATGGATTCCGAAGGTAGGTATAGGATCTCATTGACGGCACTTCGTAGAACCATCATGTTTGGACTCATTTGAAAGGTCTCTTGGAGACCTTGGTGACTGATGATGTCACCTACCTGATGATGGACTCCGAAGGTGGGTATAGGATCTCATTGACGGCACTACGTAGAACCATCGTGTTTGGACTCATTTCAAAGGTCTTTTGGAGACCTTGGTGACTGATGATGTCACCTACCTGATGATGGACTCCGAAGGTGGGTATAGGATCTCATTGACGGCACTACGTAGAACCATCGTGTTTGGACTCATTTCAAAGGTCTTTTGGAGACCTTGGTGACTGATGATGTCACCTACCTGATGATGGATTCCGAAGGTAGGTATAGGATCTCATTGACGGCACTTCGTAGAACCATCGTGTTTGGACTCATTTGAAAGGTCTCTTGGAGACCTTGGTGACTGATGATGTCACCTACCTGATAATGGATTCCGAAGGTAGGTATAGGATCTCATTGACGGCACTTCGTAGAACCATCGTGTTTGGACTCATTTGAAAGGTCTCTTGGAGACCTTGGTGACTGATGATGTCACCTACCTGATGATGGACTCCGAAGGTGGGTATAGGATCTCATTGACGGCACTACGTAGAACCATCGTGTTTGGACTCATTTCAAAGGTCTCTTGAAGACCTTGTTCACTCATGATGTCACCTACCTGATGATGGATTCCGAAGGTAGGTATAGGATCTCATTGACGGCACTTCGTAGAACCATCGTGTTTGGACTCATTTGAAAGGTCTCTTAGAGACCTTGGTGACTGATGATGTCACCTACCTGATGATGGACTCCGAAGGTGGGTATAGGATCTCATTGACGGTACTTCGTAGAACCATCGTGTTTGGACTCATTTGAAAAGACTCTTGGAGACCTTGGTGACTGATGATGTCACCTACCTGATGATGGACTCCGAAGGTGGGTATAGGATCTCATTGACGGTACTTCGTAGAACCATCGTGTTTGGACTCATTTGAAAAGACTCTTGGAGACCT
The DNA here is from genome assembly GCA_963853775.1 of Xanthia togata. Taxonomy (NCBI): domain Eukaryota; kingdom Metazoa; phylum Arthropoda; class Insecta; order Lepidoptera; family Noctuidae; genus Xanthia; species Xanthia togata. The sequence goes on along the minus strand of OY970817.1, from coordinate 997,919 downwards.
TGGTGACTGATGATGTCACCTACCTGATCATGGACTCCGAAGGTGGGTATAGGATCTCATTGACGGCACTTCGTAGAACCATCGTGTTTGGACTCATTTCAAAGGTTTCTTGGAGACCTTGTTCACTCATGATGTCACCTACCTGATGATGGACTCCGAAGGTGGGTATAGGATCTCATTGACGGCATTTCGTAGAACTATTGTGTTTGGACTCATTTGAAAGGTCTCTTGGAGACCTTGGTGACTGATGATGTCACCTACCTCATGATGGACTCCGAAGGTGGGTATAGGATCTCATTGACGGCACTACGAAGAACCATCGTGTTTGGACTCATTTCAAAGGTCTTTTGGAGACCTTATTCACTCATGATGTCACCTACCTGATGATGGACTCCGAAGGTGGGTATAGGATCTCATTGACGGTACTTCGTAGAACCATCGTGTTTGGACTCATTTGAAAGGTCTCTTGGAGACCTTGGTGACTGATGATGTCACCTACCTGATCATGGACTCCGAAGGTGGGTATAGGATCTCATTGACGGCACTACGTAGAACCATCGTGTTTGGACTCATTTCAAAGGTATCTTGGAGACCTTGTTCACTCATGATGTCATACTTAGATAAAATACGTTTTAGATTTTTTTTTGTGGTGTATATGCTTTCACGAGACTTATAGCAAAAACATTACCTTAGCTCACTCACGCTTTGCTCATTGCTTCGTTATTATTTTTCAGGCAATTAAGAAACCAGCAAAACTCCGAATTGCAAAATCAGGAACTTCAGCCGTTAACAGAAACTTACGGTCTGTCTAGTATGGCAGTCGATGAGGGGGCAGAGCAAATTATGCCGGTAACTTATTCTGTTTGCTTACACTGTGGTATTTATTAGATAGTTTCCCTAATTTGATTTGACCCCGTATTGTTAAAACGTTTGTTTTAGGTTGAAGAAGATGAAGATTTACCAGATTTGATTATTGAAGAAGAAGAATCACAAGCAGAAACAAAAAATATATCTGGAAGACGGGTTATAGATATAGCTTATTTTTTTTCCAAAATACCTACAAGAAATAGGCGGCCATGGTACTTTTAACTGTGGTATACAAAGTTTGAAAGTTATAGGAGAGAAACGTGTTGGACTTGCTTCTAAGTTTACAGTAGAATGTTTGATGTGTAAAGAGAAGTTTTATCTTTGTAATGTCACTGGTGACTTAGATATTAATACAGCAGCGGTCGCGGGTGCAGTTTCAGTTGGTATAGGGTATTCGCAATTAGAGGAACTGTTATCAGCATTTGACTTGCCCGTGATGACTGAGCCTGTATACCAGAAACGGCACGACATTATTTCCAACGCCTGGGATAAAGCACTCAGTAAATCTATGAATGAAGCTGCTGAAGAAGAAAAAAGAATTGCTTTAGAAAAAGGTCGTGTCAGCAAAGAGGGGATACCTATTATAGATGTGGTTGTAGACGGATGCTGGAGTAAGAGGTCTTACAAAAAGAACTACTCAGCACTGTCAGGAGCTGCTGCAATAATTGGAAGACACACAAAAAAGATTTTGTTTCTTGGCATTAAAAATAAATACTGTAGCATATGTACGCAGGACTTTAATAAAAATCAATATCCGAGAACTCACCAGTGCTTTAAGAATTTTACGGGATCATCGACTGCCATGGAGTCAACAATAATTGTGGAAGGGTTTAAAGCATCTATCGAAATGTATGGTCTGATTTATGGTCGTCTCATTTCTGACGGAAAATATTGGAAGCAAGACCTTATCCTCAATTTACTGTTGAAAAGGTAGAATGTAGGAACCACCTTTTAAGAAACTTGTGCAACAAATTAGAAAACCTGACCACTGATACGAAATATCTTATATGTTTTAGAAAATTAATCACAAAAAAACGCATCATCAGCATTCGGTCAGCAATACGAAAATGCAGCAAAAAATACCACGACTCGTTAGACAATTTAGATTTTAGTACTAGGGACTTTTTGAGGACATTCAGACTGTACATTTACATGCCTTTGGGAACCATACTAAATGTAAAAGCCATTTCTGTAGCAGTCCACAAAATATTGAAATCTTACCGCAAGCTTTTTTTACAAGTTCCTTGTGGCAGAAAATATGTTTTTTCATTAACACTATTGCAGGGCATTCCAGAAGTCTCGTTCATGATGTTGACAGTAACATCGTGGAAAGTTTTCATAGCGTGGTGGCCAAATTTGTGGGTGGTAAAAGAGTAAATTACTCGTGCCGGCGTGGATACCAAACTCGATGTTCAGCGTCTGCAGTCAATTTTAATACTAAAAGAAAACCTGTTTCCATGTTGTATAAATATAAAACAATTGTCGGGCAAAGTCCTAAGGGCAAAATGAGCACCTTAGATAACAAGTATCGCAGAAAAAGAAATTTGTTGAAAAATATCAATTACAAAAAACGACAGACACATGGCGCCGTAAATAAAGATTATGGAGAACAAACCTTAAAGCCCATGTGAGCGATGCGATGCTAGAACAAATGAAGGAGAACTTTCTATCCAACTTAGATAAAAGTGAGGAAGAAAGAAGTCAAATTGAAAGGCAAACAATTTTGCAGAGCGAGTCGAGCGAATGGCTCGAACTCCTGCGCTCCTTGTTGACAGCCTCAAACTTTGGAAGAGTTGTTAAAATGAGGCCTGATACTAGTTGTGCCAGCATAGTTAAGCAACTGCTCTACAAAATAAATATAGATGTTGCCCCTCTACAGCATGGAAGAGAACACGAAAAAAAAGCACTAGATCAGCTATCTATACAAGAAGATGTTGAAATTAGACCATGCGGACTTTTAATAGATCCCGAGATTCCATATTTAGGAGCTACACCAGATGGGCTTATTGGAGAAGAAGCGATAGTAGAGGTGAAATGTCCAATCTCAGCGCACAAGATAGGACTAGACGAAGCCATTGCTCAGAAAAAAGTAAATTTTTGGGTTAAAAATAATTCGGGCACTTTGCAGGTTAATAAAACCCACAATTGGTATTACCAAGTTCAAGGGCAATTGCATGTGACTCGCAAAACAAAATGTTTATTTGGAGTATGGTTCAGTGAGTCAAAGCCTCTGAAAACAGAAACAATTATTAGGGACGATGATTTTTTTGAAAATAAAATGAAATTAAAATTATGTACATTTTATTTAAATTGTATTTTGCCGGAACTTTTGGATCCGCGGCATAGTCGAAATATGGCAATTAGAAATCCGCCATATATTTTACAGGCAATAAAGAACAAAGAAAACCGCAAAAAGGTGCATAACCAACAAAAACCAGAAGACGAAAATATGTGCGTACTTCAAGAAAACCTACATGCTCCATCATCACCAACACCAATCCCGATAAATGACCAACCGACCTGTTCACGGTATTTGAATTTCAGTGACTTTTAACGAGAATTAAGAGTTTGAGACTGTGTTATTATTGTATTTAGTTTCTCTGAGAGATTTTTTCAAAGACATCGGTATCCTCACAGCGGCATCACAATTCATCTTCGCCAACATCTTATATATTAGGCAAAATATACACTTATACACTAAAAACACAATGTTAACACTAGAAGTAAGGACAAACTACGTGCTCCCTTTCACCGGCTTCATAAGGTTCATAACTCATTTGTTGGGCTTGGTATAACCTGGACTTGGTTCTTGCTTCAGAATTAGTTTACCTACTGACAGGATAGGTGAATTTATATAATTGTTTATAATTTTACTTATTTTAATTTATTGTTGACACATCAACACAACATGACATCTACTCATTTTTTTATTTTTATTAGTTGTATTGCAATATGTGGTTAGCTAGCGATCTCGACAATTATTTATTTTACCTCAATGGTCGTAGTTTATCAATTATAACTTCTAGTTACAGCTATATTTAAGCGGGCACGCCCTTTATGCCTGGTGGCATTATTATACACAATTATGGGACTAGAAATAGGGACCAATTAGTTCAACCGGGTTTCAGACTGGCTAAAGTAGACTCATCTTTCATGGGGTACTGTGTAAAATGTTACAATAAAATACCTCCCCACATACTCCAATTGAATGAAACGAAATTTAAATCTTGCATAAAACGCACACTATGCTGCCAAGCATATTATAAGTTGGGGGATTACATCGCTGACAAAAATGCTTGGCTCAACGCTGGTCCAGCTCCACAAGGGCGCATAAACTAATTGATTAGCATTGGAAAATATTGTTGGAGCTGCTGAAGATTGAAAAACTATATTTACATTGTATAAATTCAATCTCTTAGTATTATATAATTGCATTGCACATATGTGAGCACTGTTTACCTACTTTAACATTTACTGAGTACGTCTTTCATTGACTTGAATGTACCCTGGCGGCTGAGAGTTTGTCATGCTCACTCAAATGTCTCGCTGGTGGTGGCGTGTGTGTTGGATCATTAAGTTCCCTTCAAAATGGTTGAGCTAAATGATGCTGATCCATGCGTCATGTTCGTGAACGGGCGCCGTCAGTGGGGACTGGTCATCTCTTAGCTGCCATGGTTTATTTTAATTATTTTTGTTTTTATATTTTTATTATGGTCGCTTTTAACGTGCACGATTTACTACATTGTTCTCACATATATAATTTCAACATGAATGATGTAACCAATGTTTTGTAACAATATTCTAATTTAAAAGAGTGTCCATGGAGTTTCTTGCCCGTTCTTCTCCATAGGAACCTACTACGCTTTGGAATGGGCAACTAGCTTCATCTTTCTGACTGACCGACCCCTTGACAATTCAAAAGTACCTGTAATTGGTTTATTTGGAATAAATGATTTGAGTTTGAGTTTGAGTTTGATTTTCTTTTTTTATATATTGTTTAAGTTAAGTTATTTTTATTTCTGCTTGAGTATAGTTCTCGATGTTTTTGGTTGGTATATTGGCGTGTGCTAGCTGTCTTAAGGCTATTAATTTATAATTTAAATAGATTTTTGCGTAATGTAAATTATCTTGCATACTATTGTATAGAATCTTTTCTTTTTCTAACTGAACAGACAGCTGTGCTGCTGGGGAGTTTGTTGCGCCACTTCTTCTTCCCAGCAAAAGCACTAGGAAGTGGTGAAGGGTGGGCGTTTTGGGGGACTGTCTTATGTAATTTTGACGTTCGAAAAGTGCTGATTCTCCAGCCTAGTTTGAATAAATGACTTATGATTTTTTGTACAATTAATTAAACAATTTAGGAACAGTCACAGTGGCAACATTAAAACAAAATCAAAACTTAAATTATTTTTTTATTTATACCAGTCGATATCAGACATCCAACTTTATTACTGGTGGGAATGATGTAAAAAAATGGTCAAATTAATTAGCTGGCGATACCCATCACGTCTGTGAAGTTTTGCCAGCTAATTTAATTTGATCTTGTGAATAAGGTGTAAACAAAATACCCGGACAAACTTTTATAAAACATAGTACTCATGAATAGGAGTAACTTTTACCATGGATGAGACCAAGTCAGAAATATTTAAAAAAAACAGCTGTCCCATATAATTATTATGATCATGTACCTATTTCACTTTTGTACAGAACTGCTATTTTTTTTTAATATTTTGTTTTCACAGAGATAATATTGTTTATGGCTCACATACAAATATACCAATACATACCTATATCCTAATACATATGATATTACAAATAAAGAATAGGGGGGTATAAACACCTAACTATTCCCGATACTGAGAACCGATAAGTACTTACCTAGTCATCATCAGACCTGCAGAATGTATCATGTAGTAGCACCCGTGCACAATTAGATTAATGTTGAAAACTAGATCATTCTAACTATTTCCGTTACTGAGAACCGATAAGTACTTACCTGGTCATCATCATACCTTCAGAATGTATCATGTAGTAGCACCCGTGCACAATTAGATAAATGTTGAAAACTAGATCATTCTAACTATTTCCGTTACTGAGAACCGATAAGTACTTACCTGGTCATCATCATACCTTCAGAATGTATCATGTAGTAGCACCCGTGCTCAATTAGATAAATGTTGAAAACTAGGTCATTCTAACTATTCCCGTTACTGAGAACCGATAAGTACTTACCTGGTCATCATCATACCTTCAGAATGTATCATGTAGTAGCACTCGTGCTCAATTAGATAAATGTTGAAAACTAGATCATTCTAACTATTCCCGTTACTGAGAACCGATAAGTACTTACCTGGTCATCATCAGACCTTCAGAATGTATCATGTAGTAGCACCCGTGCACAATTAAATTAATGTTGAAGACTAGGTCATCCGAACTATTTCCGTTACTGAGAACCGATAAGTACTTACCTGGTCATCATCAGACCTTCAGAATGTATCATGTAGTAGCACCCGTGCACAATTAGATAAATGTTGAAGACTAGATCATTCTAACTATTTCCGTTACTGAGAACCGATAAGTACTTACCTGGTCATCATCATACCTTCAGAATGTATCATGTAATAGCACCCGTGCACAATTAGATAAATGTTGAAAACTAGATCATTCTAACTATTTCCGTTACTGAGAACCGATAAGTACTTACCTGGTCATCATCATACCTTCAGAATGTATCATGTAGTAGCACCCGTGCTCAATTAGATAAATGTTGAAAACTAGGTCATTCTAACTATTTCCGTTACTGAGAACCGATAAGTACTTACCTGGTCATCATCATACCTTCAGAATGTATCATGTAGTAGCACCCGTGCTCAATTAGATAAATGTTGAAAACTAGGTCATTCTAACTATTCCCGTTACTGAGAACCGATAAGTACTTACCTGGTCATCATCATACCTTCAGAATGTATCATGTAGTAGCACCCGTGCTCAATTAGATAAATGTTGAAAACTAGATCATTCTAACTATTCCCGTTACCGAGAACCGATAAGTACTTACCAGGTCATCATCAGACCTTCAGAATGTATCATTTAGTTGAATGAAAGCTATGTCAGCAGGCATAGTGCATCGTGTAGTACAAAATAAATTATAAAATTATGATGTGGTAGATACTCGTACCAGACTATAAAAACTAGAGGAACAAAAATATGTATTAGAATCTCTTAGAGAGCGAATAAAATAGGCAAAAACAATGACAACTCTGCGACACATCTGTGTTCTTCTTTAATCTTCAGTCCGTTTTATTTTAGTATGGTCGTTGGTCGGTAGGTGGCGCCAAATAAACAAATACTAGTACAGAGGTCAAATCTTTAAGGTCAACGGGCAAGGTAATACCCTTAAGGTCGGGTGGGGTCTTGATACGAAATCAAAATATATTAACGTTGATAGTAATTACGCGATCGTGCAGTATGATTCATTGATATTTTCGTCAACATTGGACCAATTTTATAATTCATAATAATTCATTCATATAATCATTATTATATTCATTCATTATAATCATTAATTTATTCAATTGGTAGAGGAAGCTTGCACGGTTGTGCCATATTAAATTTAATTAACTTTGCTTTGGTAGTTTTAAAGTTAGCTTCAATAATACGTATTTTTCCCACTTAGTCTTTAGCGATGATGTTATAGTTCCTGTCACTGTAATTTACATAGCAGGTACTGTACACAGTGTACACACACAACTAAAAAGTGAAAAATAAAAACTTTTTACAAAAAAAAAACATATTATCATATCACAACTGTCTCGGAAGAGACAGTGGCTAAGTACCTAATAACAGCCGCACGGGTCGATCCATTCCGGGATTAGTTCGTGGATGGGGGTGACAATTTTTAGTAAGGAAAAAATGTTTCGATAATTTCCTTTGACTTTGGCGCGTTCTTTTACAATTTGCGGAGAAGAATACGAACATAATGTAATATTGCGCATCCCCCATAGCAAACAGCGCGGCAGTTTGACCAGACTTGTAGTTGTAGGGAATAACTATGCAAAATTTTAACACAGTCTATCCGGTAGAATTTGCGTCATGCTGGACATACATTCATACAAACAGACAAAATCCTAAAACCTATATTTTCGGCATTAAAATCGATCCCAGACATCGTAGCAATTACCTTTTTTCAAAAATATTCAATAATACAGTTTTGACTTCGCTACGATAATATTAAATGTGTTAAGATTTAAAATCGCTTTTAGTGCCTGTATGACATGTATGATCGCGTTGTTCTTCTAAACTAGTTACGCAACGGATTTTGATGCAGTTTTCACCATAATTTAGATAATTTATTCCGGAAGGTATATGTGTATAATTCATTCACAATTTATATTAATCTTGATTTCAAGAAATCTCGATGTTTGGACAAGTCAAAAACCGTTCTATAGGAATAAGCTTATTTTTAGGCAGTCACAGAAAAACCTAGTGCTGCTACATTAGTGCTAATAGAATTCAGTAAATACTAGATACCAGACAGTACATCTTTGTGAGTCTCTGACGTCAGAACCACGTCACTGTAACATAAGATTGTGGTACAAGACTATCGAATCTTCAGGATTTAGGAAAACAGTTTTGGTAAGATTACTGTGGATTTAGATGAGTTTTTGAGATAAAACCGATGATTTTGAGCGTTTGAAATATACAGGAAATGATAGGGAATAGGCTCGCGGGTAAATAATAACTAGCCGCAGGGGTTGATCGAAGGTTATTTTACGCTTACCGAGGTTATTCCGTGGATGGATGGGACCATCCATTACATACCGAGGATTCGGGACCCCTCCGTGGTTCTGGCTGTCATTCGTAAATCTTTGACAGTCGTTACGGGTAGTCAGAAGCCCGAAAGTCTGACAACCAGTCTTACCAAGGGTATCGTGTTACCGAGAAATGATGTTGTGGAATACTGGTATTCGGCTACATTCGGTTTATTCCGGTTAGACTGGAAGCCGACGCCAAAACCGTCGGGAAAAAGCTGGGCAGATTGATTCAGTTTTGGTAAGATTACTGGGTTTTCTTTGGGATTTAGATGAGTTGTAGAGATAAAACCGATGATATCGAGTGTGTGAAATATGCAGGAAATGATTATCTAGGGAATCGCGTGATGTGTTTTGGTTTGAAACTTTAGGAGAATTATCTGGACGACAGGCAATGCCAAACACGTACGACACTTCCTGAAAACGATGTGGATTACTAAAAGTTGGAAAAGGCAGAGGTTACTAATTGACATTAGAAGGTGGGCAATCAACTGTCAAAAATCAAAATAAAAAGTCACTAATTCAAAAAAAGTTGAGAATCAGCACTTTTTGAACATCAAAATTAGAAACACAGTCTCTGGAAATGCCCGCCCTAGTGTTTTCAATCATTGTAATTACTGCATGGACGGACTACTTTTGACTGTAAAAGCGAATTTTTTTATATAACATTCTTGAATTGAGTCAGTTCCGGAAGTTCGCCCGATCACATCGTGAAAAATTTCGCGTTGTTAGCTTGAAGTGAGCTGTCAAATAGTATCAATCGCTAGCATCAAGTGGAATGACAGCTCAATTTAATTAAATACCTGGGTTTGCACCGTTAGTGTTTTAAAGAATTAGACCGACTGAATGAATCAAGAACCCGAATCCCGAAGCCTAATTAGTTTTAGCTACAAACTAATAATTAATTAAAGTTAATTGTTATTTTGAAACGTAAATAACTAACGCATTTAAGACAGCGGCCAATTCAAATGTATGTAGGCGGACAGTGGCTGTGGCACGCCGGAAGACTTTGAGCCGAAATAGCTTCGGGACCCCAGACTAAGGAGGACACAGGGGCGTAGTGAGAGAGACAGAACGATGTCGAGATTAACATGTGGTATCAATAATAAATGAGACCGTATTTTGTGTTTAGAGAGTCCTCAATTATTTCTTTTTTCTTTTTGTGTTGTAAATACAAAGCGGAGACGACAATAAGACAATAAATGAAAAGATTGAATATTTGGAACTATCAAATATAGTAGTGATGGGCCGACTAAGGCTTTTGCAAATCTTTCAAAGTCAAATAATTTATTTCAATTAGGCACAAAAAAGGCACTTTCGAACGCCAAAATTTACAAAAAAAAAAAAAAAAAGATTAGTCGCCCCTTCCAAATGATAGTTTTCGTATGGAGAAGAATGGGCAAGAAACTCCACCGTTACTCTTTTAAAATGTTTCCACAATATCTCGTATACACTAATTATATAATTATATGTGAAGACGATGCACCTAGAATAAGATTACTATACCACGATAGGTAAAAAGAATGAAAAATGAAGGAATGACAAAATTAATTATGTGATAGATGCATAGTGCTCACATATTTACAAACATTGTAAAATTATACGATATTCCCTAACATTTTAACTAGCTAGTGACTAAACTATTGGATATAATATTTGATTGAATTTTCGTATGCAGATTGTAAACTTCATTAGATAGGTATACGCAGTTTAATTTACTGTCGTGTTGTCGTCTCCACCTGTATAAGACCAAGCTTTTGCCAGCAATTTCGTCTGTACAAAAAAAGGAGCCTATGTCATTCTCCTGGGGCCTTAGTCTGCTATTTTTATAAATTCGTCATTCCAACACGATCCCATTGTCATTTTGCTAAAAGTTCGTAATCTGCTAAATTCATAATGGTCGATCATTGGTTGATCATTGTATTCCACAAACACGATACACGTAATGAATTAAAAGAAATGACTGCACAATGACGTTCTCATGGTAGGTCACTGATCAAAGGAACCGTCAAAATTTTAGCAGATTACCGCGTAAGTTAGTCATTCTGTTTTCATTATGGACGAGATTACCAATAGATGACATTTCTTTCAATGGAGTGTCAGTGGCAGACCATTGGAAAGTCATAATGACGTCAATATGTTAGTAGATTACCAAACTTGTCAAAATCAACAATTATGAAATCAATGATAGACCATTCTGACACTATTGTAATAGCAGACTTGAGGCCCTGGTCCCAGGTTACCCATCTGTCTTTTATAGCCATCGGTTCAGTGGTATAGGCGTGAATAGATTACAGAGAGAGTTAATTGCGCATTTATATTAATATTATAGTGTAGTATCAGAGTCCTGGGACTCCCTAGATGGACCGACGAAGTTTAAGAGGTGGCTGGGACAGATCGGATGCGAAAGGCGGAGAGACTTACGTCCAGAAGTGGACTGCGATAGGCTGGGTTGATAGTATATAGAATGGATAGCTCATGCAGTGGTTAAAATAATATCCTGTCAGCAAGGAAGTAGCAGGGCTGAATGTCCAAGTCCCACCCCACTTACATTTAAGTATATAGGTACTTCAGTTTAGCTTTAGACCTTACCTCTAGTTGTTACAATACCATTATAGTTTATCTTTTTCCGACTTGTTCTGGCCTTATGCCAAAGACCACATACTTTTAAAGCCCATTCATGCGCTCATTAGGATTCTCATTTAATTCTTTTATCAGTATTAGTATGAGTAGGGATATGACACATTTTCTGTGTTCTCAATTTGACGTAACCTAACGCAATTTAGAACATATAGTCAACATCTTCCTGTATTTGTCGGTCGGTGCAATACGGTTTTTCTTCCATTCTCCTCCCCCTGTCATGCGCTATATTCACTCCTATTGGTTTCGTTACATTCTTCACACAATCCAATTCTGAACCTGACAGTACCAGGGCGTTGATATGACACATCGAGCGTTAGGAAGAGACTGTCACATTGGTATGAGTGACAGGGACGACGTGAGACAAAGATGAACTTTTTCTTAAACTCGATGTGTAATTTTTTACGGCTTCCTGGATTCTTTACACCTTCTAACCTTAGTTCACCCTCGTTTTAAGACACCTACTATAAGGAGATGTAGGGTGGCTTTTACCTGCTCCCATCACTTCCCGCCCCATGTTACTTGAGTTCACTTCACGCTATCATACACTTCCTTCTCTTTTATATCATTCCTCACACAATCCGTCCCGTTTTTCTTTGGCCTGCTTCTCCCTATCTATCCATCTATATTTATACCTATTCATAGCTAAGGAGTTTCCTCCCTCCTCATCACATATAATACCAAGCGATTTCCTTTAAACTTTTCTGCTGGCGTCATTCAACATTAATTATATCGCTCTATGGACATGAGTTGACTTGGATAACCTGGAAGTCTTTAAACAGATTCCGGACCCACGTTGGTCGAGTCAAAATCAAAAGTAATTTATTCAAATTAGGCCAAGAGTCAGTATTTTTGAACGTCAAAACTACATTTAAGACAGTCCCCCAAAACGCCTGCCCTTGACCATTTCCTAGTGCTTTTGCTGGGAAGAAGAACTGGCGCAACCGATTCCCCAGAAAAGAAAACCATTTAAGGTGGAGATGCATAGATGAATCGTCACCGCCCTGGAATGTAAATGTGGTGCTATTCCACAAACGATAGGACACTTTGTATCGTGTTTTGCGTGTCCTGTTGTCTGAACGCTACACGAACTGATGGACGCTACTGATGGCGCCAGACTTTTAGCCGAATTCTGGGCCGATTCTATTTAGATTGCCATCGACAAACTAAGAAGAACATATTGTTTTATGAGAATCAGCTGTGTAAGTTTATCAAATGTTAATATACTTTGGTCTGGCCATAAATACTGTTACAATTAAAAATAAGAAAGATATTACATTTGAATTTCGAATCTGTCATATTTATACGATTGTTCATTGAGTTTTCTAATTATGGCGCCAATACATTGTACAATAGTTTGCGATATTAAAATGGAGTGGGGTGATAAAGAGAACCGAATCGCTGTTATTGCATTACACAAAGTTGGTATGGAGCCAGATGCAATTTTTAAAACTCTCCATACGCTGGTACAATGAGACCTCCTCTGTTTGTGACAGAAAAAGATCTGGCCGTCCACGTAGTGTTCGTACGAAAAAGGTGGTCAAAGCAGTAAGGGAAATAATTCGAAGAAATCCTGTCCGAAAGCAAAAGATTTTATCTCGGGAGATGAAGATAGCACCCAGAACCATGTCGCGTATTTTAAAAGATGACTTAGGACTTGCAGCCTATAAGAGACACACTGGTCATTTTTTTAACTGATAATTTAAAAAAGAATAGGGTGGTAAAATCGAAACAACTACTGAAACGGTACGCAAAGGTCACAGAAAAAAATTGTTTACGGATGAGAAAATCTTTACAATTGAGCAACATTTTAACAAACAAAATGACCGTATTTATACTCAAAGCTCTAAGGAAGCTTCCCAATTAGTCGACAGAGTGCAACGTGGGCATTATCCGACTTCAGTGATGGTTTGGTGGGGTGTTAGCTATGAAGGAGTGACAGAGCCATATTTTTGTGAAAAAGGTATCAAAACATCGGCACAAGTGTATCAAGATACCATTCTTGAGAAGGTAGTTAAGCCCCACCAACACCATATTCAATAACCAAGTATGGTCCTTCCAACAAGACTCGGCGCCGGGTCATAAAGCTCGGTCCACGCAGTCTTGGTTGGAAGTGAACGTTTCGGACTTCATCAGAGCTGAAGACTGGCCGTCGTCTAGTCCCGATCTTAATCCGCTGGATTAAGATCGGGTCAGTTTTAATTTGTGGTCAGTTTTAGAGAGTACGGCTTGCTCTAAACGCCATGATAATTTGGAGTCCCTAAAACAATCCATACGATTGGCAGTGAAGAATTTTCCCATGGAAAGAGTGCGTGATTGATAACTGCAGTGCTATTCTGTTACCACCTCACCGTGAAAACTTAGGTGAAGTGAGCGTGGAGTGAGCTGTCAATAGTGTCAATTCCAAGCAAAAACAAACTCACTTCACCTAAGTTTTCACGGTGAGATGGTTACAGAATAGCACTGCTGGCCTCAACGTTTAAAGGACTGTATTGCAGCCAATGGAGACCACTTCGAATAAGCTTTTTATATTTTAAATTGTTTTATATTTATGTAATAAACTAACACACTGTAAAAGAAATAAATATTATTTGAAAAAAAAAAAAAAATCGTGACAATATTTTTGGCAAGACTAGGTATAGTCTCTAGGTTCAGGTAAGACTAGGATGACCTAAATAGATAGGATCAATGATCTAAAAAGTAGTTTACCCACTTCGGCTTGGAATGAGACGAATAGGAGAGGTCAAGAGCGAGAATTATGACTTTTAAACATCTAACTAGATTTTTTTCCCAATTGGTTTCTGACTAGTTGAAACAAAACTAGGAAAAGGATTGTTCTTTATAGGACATTGATAATATTGGTAATATTTATGAAGTATGAAGCCAAGTGGGGAACTACCTACCTGCCGCGTGAAACGAAAAAAAAAAGATTTGAATCAAATTTACCATCTCACTATGGAGAAGAACTGGCGAAATAAAATCAGGGTTCTAGGTCTCTTTTAAAGTCCAGACATTAAATATAAAAATAACGTTTAACAAAAGGCAGGGTATGTATTTAAAAAAAAATACAGGCCTACTTATTAGCTAATCTATGCCAGGGATTTTAAATATTACGAAATTTTTGAGGAAATGTTACTCCAAACACGATTTACCTACGTAAGTACAGAACAGTTAAACCTACAACCTGTAAGGTTCATAAAACCACGACTTTCCTTGCATAACATATTGTTATCAATTATTCTCATACTTTTCCTCGTTTTCACACGCACAGATCAAAAATATGTATTTATTTACACCGAAAAATGATAAGACATGAACCGGAAATTATGAAATTCTTGACTTATCTATGTTTATAGGATGTACAGGTACACTTGCCTTGCCCCGAAAAATGCACAATCATAGATTTCTGTCAAGTTATTTGGGTCAACACTCAATTAATTAAAAAAACACTAGTTTTACATGATTCACGTCTTTCAACACTGTCACTGAACAAATATTCAGTTCTTATCTAAAACATTTTCCTGTACTCTTTTATTGAAAAAATAGGCCTCAAAACTGTGTTATTATATATCTTATCGGCATTTTACGTTAAACTGTGCGGCAAACATTAGCCAGAGTTATGACCGATAAAAAACTAAGCGCAAATAATCAGAAGGTTCTTTTTTCAAATCACTTACCGACTATCGGGAATTTTACACAAATTACAGTTTCCGTGCGGTCTTAAAGCGCGAGCTACAATGGTGTTCGAGAGTACAAAGCCAACATTTGGTCGTTCCCAAAATAGTACCATATAGCAGGCCCCAACTAAAGTTATAAACATTCTCGACGCACACATGCAAATAAAAAAAATCAATATTTAAACAATCTCACTGAACGCGACGCACGAAACGCAATACAAGTACAACACACGACAATATGGTCGATGATCATTTTACTGAAAAAATGTGACTTTTCACAACCTTCGTTTAATTTATGGGAAAACTACGAAAATAGACATAATACTCACATTTGTGAGCCCGACCGTCGTTCACATCACGTATGCAATTAGCGACTCAGTCTCCTTATTTTTTAACGATGGAAAATCAATAATTTTTAAGAGCACAAAATTTTGTTCATATTTTTCCGTCGGGCCCCCGCTCTCTTGCGTGGTCTCGCTCCGACACTTAAAAATGAAAAACCCATTGCAAGAAAACTGTGGTACCGAAAGAGATGCATATACGTCGGCGATTGTAAATAATGATGAGGAACGAATCATAACAAACGAAAGAGACAGTCGATGGACTATGGAAGCATTTAACAATAACAAAATGCGTTACGTAACAACAATAACATTGATTTATCTCAATACTCACCGTTTGTTAGGTTAATTGTAGATGTTTTAACGATAAATTATAGCTTTTTACACGTTTTTGTAACATCGCGAATGCATTTTGACGCGAGCAACCATCCGTCAGACTGCCGCCATTTGCAATTTGTGTGCATCTGACTTGGTTCTTATTTTTGTTAGGTTGAGTTACCTTTTTGTCTGCCATTGAGACATTATTAAAAAAAAAGTATAAATACTATTTTTAGCGTATTTTATGGTTGGTATTTATTATCATAAATAACATCAATTTATTTGCTTTAACCACAAAATTGTTTGATCAGCTGGAGTAATGGTTTTTGTAGCATGGCAACATTTTCAACTGTCACATGAGTAGTGGGCGGGAAGTTTGTACAAATTTCACACAAACATTTTTGTTTACTTTTTGTTGCAATGGGGCTTCGATAGCTACGAAAACCGAGTAAAAATAAAGAAATAAAATCAAATAAATGAAAAGCATAAATAGAAGGCAGATAGAAGCAAAGAAGTTGTGCAGTAGGTGTGTGTATATTTTTTTAACTTTTGTAAGTTACCGTTTCACAGTAGGTAAGTATTTTGCAGTTTTTAGTCAGCTTACATAAAACATAAAAAATACTTACCTACTAAAGATGGACTCCGCTTCATATTACCATTGACGCTGTTGACAAATCTTTTTAGAGAAGAAAAAAAGCTGCATTCAAAATGAACTTTAGCCAAAAACAAAGAGGTACCTACTTTACACAAAAAGAAGCGACTAAGCTACGAAAGCCGTTCTTATTAAATTAACACAAGCAAGTAAAGCATGCTACACGCCAATTTATCCATAATAACAAGACGATATTAACGGATTTTACGAAAACTTTTTTTTACGGCTTCAACAGAACTTTTTTTACGACATTCTTTCACAAAAACTAATAGGTACTTATTACTTAAAACTTGCCTAACACGGTTTCCCGATAACATTTTCACTCAAATAACACAAAATCTTACACACGAACTTTTTAATCACTTTGTGTTCACAGATTGACATTAATTCTAATTTAGATATTTTCACCCATTGAATTTTTTCAACATAACAAAATGGTGGTTGAGATTTGCAATTTAATCAAATAAATAATTGTAATATTTGAAACAGTATCTATAGGGATTTAGCAAAGGCGATAATTTATTATTTTAATTAGTAAAATTTTTAAGATACTTCTTCATGCACTACCGTCATAGAACTTAGGCACTTTGTTCGACGATACTACTTTCCGGCTCCGCATCGCTGCTTCCCTGCGACTAGCAGCTCCTTGTTGTTCTCCTCATCCAAAGAGTGTAATAATATAGATGGTCCTCATCGCTGTCACTGTGACGAAGTTGTCAACAGCCTCGGAGACCACGGCTTGTCTTGCAGCCGAAGTACGGGTCGCTTAGCGCGGCACGCGAATATTAATGAAATCATCCGACGAGCTCTTGTCACCGTCGGCGTTCCAGCTGTATCAGAACCTAATGGCTTGGCACGCGATGATGGCAAGAGACCGGAGGGCATGTCTTTATTTCCATGGAAGGTGGGTAGGCCTTTAGTGTGGGACGCAAAGTGTGTCGATACTCTTGCGCCATCCTCCTGGCTCAGCGTGTTGTGCTGGCGCTGCCGCTGCGGTTGCAGAAAACCTCAAGCGGCGAAAGTATTAGTATACCTTAAAGGTAACTATATTTTGGAGCCGTTTGGGGTTGAGACCTTAGGGCCTGGTCAATGAAATCTCCAAACTACTGGTTGACACTTCCCGCGACCCAAGGGCTGGCTTTTACCTTGGCCAGAGGCTAAGCATTGCCATACAACGTGGCAATGCGGCCAGTCTCTTGGGTACATTACCCGTCGACAGCGATGCGGATGAATTTTTCGACGCTATATTTTAGTTTGCATAATACTTAGTTAGTTGTATACACATAGTTTAGATAGTCCCTGTAGATTAATGTTAAATAACACTTTCTGAAATAAAATATTTTATCTTTTTTAGATATCGATACTTTATCACGTCTGAGAAGTTTCGCTAGGTAATTTCATTTGACCCTGTCTTCGATCATTAATATTGATCGAAGGACCCTGTCATAACATTTACGTGTTGAGCAGAATTATTTTTCGAACTAGACTGCCTCGTTGGTCTAGTGGTCGCAAGCGCTACTGCTAAACATGAGGTCCTGGGTTCGATTCCCAGGTCGGGCAGTGTCATTGGGTTTTTCTTTCGGGAATTTCTCAGTAGCAGCCCGGAGTCTGGATTTGAGCCCGGTTGATGGCAATAGGCTCGCCCCCTATTACATGGGACTTAAACATAACTGGCGAAATGTGGGTATACTATAGGTACACCTCTGCCCAACCCTTCGGCGAAAAACAGCAACAGTTTTAACGGCGTATCATGGTCTAGCAGCTTCAACATTGAGATACGGAATCATATTTTGGGGCAATGCTACGGGTAAAGATATGGTATTTAAGTGCCAAAAAAGGTGCATAAGAGCTATATATAATTTGCAGACAACAGACAGCTGCAAACCGTTTTTTAAAATACGAAAATATTAACTTTGCCGTCGTTGTATATCTACGAAACATCTATGTTCGTTAAAAATAATTTAAATAAATTTGCTCGAGTAACTAGTCAGCGCCGTTGTGATCGGTTACAAACAGTCGGATCTAGTACTGCACTATACAGAAACACTATTTTTGTAAGGGCTCCAAAGGTCTATAATAAATTACCAAAATGTTTATGGAGTGAAGATAATGTTCGCAAATTCAAAAGTAAATTGCATTCATTTCTAATAGATAAGACGTAGGTATTACTCTATCGAAGAATTTTTAAATGATAAAATATGACATTGCCATCAGCCCTTTATTATAATTTATTTATTTAATTGACATTATTTATAATATTATACAATTTGACATTAATAGCCTTTTATATTATTTACTGTTGACATGCATGAAAAATAAATTATAATTGATTCATTAATGATTAATAATACTTTCAATTTTCATTATTTACTTGAACCTGACTTTGTATTGTATAGATCCAGATTTATTAGTAAAAAAACAATATTTGTACACCAATTTAATTGGTAGGACATAGAGATCAACTAAGATGTATGAATAAGACCTTTATTTCAGTACCTGTGTTCACAAATAAAGATGATTTGATTTGAAAAAAGGCGTGATGTTATGTGAAGGCTCCTACTGGCTCTTTCTTACAATTAAGAAAAGATCCTTAGATTTTTTATAAGTACGTAAGTCTCATTGTGACCGGATTTCAGTTTAACTGCATAGCTATTTTTTTTTATAAACCATTGTTACTCTGCACTGTCTCTGTAAGTAGGTATTATTTGAAAATACGAACTGCACCATTGAAGGCTCTGCTTGTAAGCAAGGCAAGCATGCTAGACTGCTACTGCTAATAATCATAGCCTATTGTGTAGTTTCCCATTGCTAGGCCGAGGCCACTGACTTCTCTTATGTGCAGTGTTTTTATTCAGTGGTCAACAATTGGTAAACAAAGCGAAAAGAAAGCAGATGCAACGCTCCCGCACTGGCCGCGACACGCGCCTTTGCTCTTACCCACTCCCGTCGGATCGGACTGGGACGGGCGACGACAGGCCACCGGAGGCCTGTCGGCCTGGCTTGGCGCGATCTTGTCTTTGAGAAAGTGGGCCGTAGGACCGCGTTGATTAAAATAATTTTAATCTTTTATAAATTGTCATGGAACCTTATCAAAACGCATTGATGTTATGATGTTTTTTCTTCATAAGTATAGTGTTCTACTGTATCGGGTAATGATTTGTACCTCAAATTCATACTTACAACCTATCTCATGTCCTGTTTCATCAGCTCTGGATAAATTCCTGTTTATTTAACCTACCAGCGATTGTTAACCGTTCGGTCAGTCGCCATTTTGAACGTAAGCTTGATATGCAATGGTGCCAACATGACAGTAAGGGACAAGCTGTAGAGTTGGTCTAAGTTGTGGATAATACCATGGTATAATAACATACTTCGCCGTATGTTATTATACCATGGATAATACCATTCATGAGATGAATGGTACTCTCGAGCTACAGCAGACAAGCTACTTTTAGCATCGGCGATCGGCGATTTTGCGACTGCATCAATGCATGTAGCTTCAAAAAAGCGCCGATGGGCGATGCTAAAAGTAGTCTACTGTGGCCCTCAGCTTTCTATCCATATCCAATTTTTCACACAAACCATCCATCTTTTCTTTTGTCTTCTACATACCAGCCATCGACATTCATAATAAAAAAAACCTTCCTCACGACATGTTCCTCATTCCTCCGCATCACATGCCCACACCATGACAACCGATTTCAACGCAACTGTTCGGCCACTTTCAAAATTCATAGTGGGAATCCAATAAATCTTATCATGTGCTTAGAATAAGCTTAGCTTTATTTGTAATCCAAGACTTTGTCCCTTCATCTTGACGGGCACCTTACCGGGACCATGTTGTGGTCGGCTTCCCTTCTAACCGGATTCACCTGAATACCAGTATTTTACATGGGGATACAATATAGCTAAAAAAAAACAAGTTCAATAATAATTTACTCATTTAAATATATATTTATATAATAGTAATCTGTTACGTATTTTTACATGAATAGTCGACGAGCGCCGACGATTTTATAATTTATAAATAATAAATTATTATACAATAAATTATTTTTATTTATCATTAATACAGAAACACTACGATTTAGCAATTCTTTGGTTAAAATTAAGATTCCCGCGAACTTTTCAAGTTAAAACAATATAACAATGATAAAATTATAGAAAAAAGAAAACAACCACGCTGTTAGTCGCGTTTACATCGAGATTCGGAAGCCGAATTCGGCTAAAACCGTATCCGAATTCGGATTTCCGAGGCCGAATGCCGACACAGGGCTATATTTAGCTATATTTTTACACTAACCATTGACTAAGGCAGATGTAAGCGCGACGTCAAAGCATTCTTAACTATCGGCATTATATCTAGGTTAGAAACTTTTGTAAAAATAGATAAACGACACATCCCTTATGTATTACATACGTATCCAAAGATTTTCGAGACCTGCCTTAGAAAGAACGGTCTAGAAAGTAAATTATAGTTCCTGGCAATGATATTATATGTAAAAAGAGATAGATAGGTTATACGCGCTCAGCAAGTGTCACTTCAAGACTTGGCTAATTAGCCTACAAGTGCGTCCTACAACAGTGGAGCCAACGTTACAACTATTTGATGAAACGCAGTATAGTATTGAAACTAAGCTTGACAAGCAATGGTGCCAACATGACGGCAAGGGACATGTTATTAGTGAACGGTCTGTACCTTTTTTTACTAATATTTGGCGTTAATGACACATCGGGCCTGAATCCCGAACGTAAATGATCGCAAAATCAATGTGACAAATTTTCAAGCGCGCGGAAACTGCTGCAATTGGCTGTTGATAAATCATTCAACCAATCACAGCGGTTTATACACTGTTGGCAATTTGTCATATTAAATTATTTTCGTTCGACCACTGGCCAATAGAATTTTAGAAAGAAACTGTCACACCTCGTGACAGTGACAACGCTCTACAAGACGAACTTGTTTTTTAAAACATGTTGATCACGTATTAACAGCCTTGTTGTAACTGTAGATAAGTATAATCAGCTTGTAATGTTCCCACTGCTGGGACTGCGGCCTCCTCTCGAGTGGGCCGTAATTAAACTTAAAACTCGGTGCATATTCATAAAAGTACAAAAACCCGGTGTATTTGCTATTTAAAATCTATTTTTTTAATACTATCTATAATTTCAACAATTTTACTTAAAAGAAACTGCTTTGTACAGAAAATAAATATGGCAAGAGAACTATACGCACAGTAATGAATTGACTAGATAAATTAAAAATATGGACCAATTGATTATTTTCTATAATAACTTATTATTTATTTAGAGATTGATTTTGTTGCATTACCTCTTGCACTAACCTTAATATGGACGGGTGAAAAACCGTTATAATTTTTATTTTTGTACTATGTTTAAGTACAAACATAAAAACAATAATTTAAATTAAAATTTTTTTTTTTTTTTGTAGCGAGAAATGTCCCATGAAATAGGAGGCGAACCTATTGGCTTCACAAAATCTATGAATACGTATGTAAGACTTATTTTTAGGGATCTCTATCAAATTACAAAATACGTTTATTTATTTTTAATCTAAGTTGTCAGCGGTTCCGTATATCGAGACAAGCATTAACAATTCATATAATATATATTTATTTTTATATTTTGAACACACTATTCTAACCTTCCGTTTAGGAGTTTAAACTGTCATATTATTTTTATTTTTTTAAATTAATATCTTTATGACACAATATTTATTAATAACTAATTTAAATAAGTAAATGTTGAGATGACAATAATTATTTGGAAAAAAATAATTTATAGTATAGGTAGGCAGTTCAACTGATGGGAAGTGGTTACCGACGCCATTCATGTGACTGTAATTACACCGTCAACCCTTTCAACCGGAGCACAGCCACGCTGCCTGGCGGTAGAGATATGTATGGTGGTGATAGTACTTCCTCGGACGACATCCTTCACAAAAAACTACTGCTGAATGAACACAAAATCTCTTATCACAATAAATATTGTATCAACAACATTAAAATAATATAACAGTAAAAACTCACGCCCCATCGCATTCAAATATCGACCTTAATAACTTGATTTTACATTATTTTTGTACCATAATTATCATTCAAATGGTAATATGTTATTACTAAAGCACTTAGTAACGTAAATACCATACACATTGACGACGGATTAACGTGCGGACGCGGATCATCCGCGACGGATCGGTCAGTCGCCGCTGAGCCGGCGAACCAGACGCACGTATTTATAAATAGAAACAAAATGCCATACGTTCGACATGTAACATGATTTTTTTTCAAACGGTTGATAATATTTGAGGAACTTGTGTTGCTAAGCTGCCTGTATAACAGTTATTTTTATTATAATAATTAAATGAATATATTATTGAATAAAAAAGCCAATATAATTGACTAAGTTCAAGGCAAGCCTGAACACATATTTTACTAATTAAACATTTTAAATAAAAATGCAGCTACAGGTTAATTTTTAACCGATTTTTATCGGAAAACCGTTAACAGGCAACCAAGCAGTAACCGTAACATAACTCAATAATAAAATGCATAATAATATCTATCTTACACCCACACAATTACTTTCGAAAAAGCGCTATCTATAAAAATTAGAAAAAAAAAACAATTATAGTAACAATAATTATAAGTATTTTTTTAGTAAATAAATTATGAGGGGAGGGCTGTGAAAAATGGCAACGATGAAAGTTTTGTGTCGAGTTCATGTCTGATTAACCCTTTATTCAAAATAACTACGAAACATAGCTGTTGCTGAGACCTACAAAATTAGGTGTTGCTACTAAAATATTTAATAGATTTATCTAAATATAAATACTTTAAGCATCCCGTTTCAATAACACAAACATTCGGTGTCCCGAATCTAGATCTACCTCACCAAGTAAATTGATAGGTAGGGTGGATACTTGATCTCAAGTCACCGAACATACATTATTACATACAAGCAGAAAATCTAAGTATATAAAAAAAGGATATTTCAGACAAAGCGACACATCACTGTAAAAAATAATAAATTAATACAATTATTATTATTAAATAATTAATTAAACATATCTTTAGCTATCTAATCAAATCTGCTCCATAACTTATATTGATTGCTTAGTATATCTTGACAAACATTACATCACGCCAGTATTCCCCGAAGGGTTGGCAGAGGTGTATATAGTACACCCACATTTCGCCAGCTATGTTTAAGTCTCATGTAATAGGGGGCGAACCTATTGCCACAGTATAATTAAGAAAAGTACAAAAACTACGTAGTAAACGTTCGAAACGGCACAATCACACAGACTCGCCCATTGACTCACCCCAAGCGATTTTCGCGGTGCTGTCAGTTGCGGATGCCATGTCGAGACGTGTTTTGTTTTGAACAATTAGCGCGTGCGGTGCTAGAGTTGTTTTAATTATTTTTAAAAGAGTAACCGTGGACTTGCCGGCCATAAGAAACGACCAATTGGAACCGTGCACCTAGCTTCTGATGTTTCATAAGTGCCCATGTAGGTTTATATTTTGATTTTGAAAGATTTTGGTAAAGAATAAGAAGAAAAAACAAATATCTATGTCCTTTTCTCTCCCAAACTATTTTCATATCTATGTATATCTTTCTAACATATACTATTGCCAAGATATACTATCAAACAAGTTTATTGCATTGACCAAGTTTTTAAAACAACATTTTTTTAACAACGCCATCTAGCGACCAGATTCATAATCACAATTTATTATAGCGCCATCTAGTAGTCAAAAGTAAACTGTTTGTGATACAAAAATATCAATAAATTCAACAAAAAGCAATTATTATCAGACTGCTCCAGAAGGGTATTGTTTTCAAGACGTCCTGTTAATTTGGTTTCTAGTAGAGTCCAAAATTAATAGAGAGAAGTCAAAATAGAAGTCGATGAGTTCAATAAACTACCAATTTAGTCTAGTGATCATAATTGCTCTACCCCAAAACGTACACTGCGTGAAGCTAAAAAAAAATAAGATTTCATATATAAAAGTACATTATTTACAGTTTTTACTAATTGAGTTAAACTTCTGTTCACTAGATGGTGCCACAATGCTAACGGAAGTAAGAAGACAGTATTTAACATGTATAAAGGCTACAATTTTGTTATCACGGCATTTGTTTTTGTGTAAAAATAAATACTTTTATGTACTGTTGCTACGGGCTCAGCAGTTGTAGTGATACAAATACAGGTTCAAAC
Source organism: Xanthia togata (assembly GCA_963853775.1). NCBI lineage: Eukaryota > Metazoa > Arthropoda > Insecta > Lepidoptera > Noctuidae > Xanthia > Xanthia togata. Next base: position 973,371 of record OY970817.1, on the reverse strand, counting down.
TAAATTCGCTGGTGAAACTACAGACACGCGATGGGCTCACGTCTGTCAAATTCTGCTAGCTAGCCTCATTTGACTTTGTATAAAAAATATGTAGAAATTATTATAAAGGCTTTTATAATAATATCGATGATATTATTATAAAATAATATCGATGATATTATTATAAAATATTTATTCTGGAAGGGTTATGTATATATCGCAGTCATCTGGTTGAATCTGCTATTTGATTGAATGACTAGCGCGTTCATTAAATGCAATCCAATTAAATAGCTGAAAGACAACTAGCCAAGTCATTGAGCACAACGTTTAACCAGATGGCTGAATGTCGTGTAGTCATTTAGTTAAACTGGGTGAAATAGGTTATGTTAGGTTACAACTATGACCAACCGCGCGTGAGCCGAGCGAGCGTAGCGAGCGGTGCCGCGGCCGGCGAGCGCTATTTCCAAGTTGCTCTCAGAATTTTTTTCACCATTTGAATCACGGCTGAGTCTTGGTCAGTCATCTTCAAAGGGCTGACTTTCAATACGCCAAGTTGTTAAACGTTGAATGATACTAATTCAATTAACTATCGGCCTAGGCATCCAATTGGATGCCGGCTTTTAATGAACGGCCTAGGCGTCCAATTAGCTGGCTAATTTAACCAGATGACTGCGACATATACAATGCGTACATTTTTAACTTAGATTATAGCACAGAAATCTCGATGTTTTGACATGTCGCCACATCAGTAAATTGCACCTGTGTGAAGCAGGGACAGGTTGTTAGTCTAAAAATAAACGAAGGTGGGTCAATGACCGCCACTGCCCCTTATTTGCCACCACCCATATTTAGTATTGCCACTACAAACATTTGTATCACTACAACACAAAACCTACTTACTCCTGTAATAATTTCTATATCGTATTAATATTGCTAACTTGTACAATTTGCGTAATCTTCTTACTTCTCAAATATACTTGTACAATTTTAGTATTTGCAGTCATATCATGGCTTGTGACGTCATAAGGTGGGCGGCATGGTAGAACGAAGACTGAAGAAATAAATACTTCAAAATAACTCTTAGTACATTTTGGGCATCATCATCACAATTTCAGCCGAAAGTCGTCCACTGCTGGACATCTCCCCCGAGCACGGTTCTGTGCTTCCCGCATCCAGCGGAGGCCTTCCAACGCTACGTCTTTGGACATTATGGTAAAAGTGAATTTTAGAAATCTCCTGAAAAACTTATTGTCTGTTCCAAAACTATCTGTTGTAAATGTAAACAAATGGATCAAAAGACGTACTATTGCGGACACGCATATCTGAACACCGTAAGGACTATTCCTGCTTGCTGCACTCGGCCGCTATAGTAACCCTTACCTACGAAAAAAAAGGGTCGTGTGCACGGTATTTTGCTCACCAAGTGGTTAGATATGCGTGACCGCGATGGTGCCTATGGATGGCTAATTGCCCATATCTAGACAAATTGTGCCTCTTACAAATTTAGTGCTTTGTTTGTTTATTTTAATACTTAAACGCAAAATTATAATTTTATATCACCTTAAAGCTGTTTTTAAAATGACAATTGAGGTTAATCTCTTACTTAACCTCAATTTTTAACGTCGTTTATTTTTCAATTACTTTTTAATCAAAACATTATTCGAACAACAATAAAAAAATCAAAACATTATTCGAACAAAAATAAAAATCATCTACATTTACTTCTAAATGCAGATGATTTTGTTACTGATTTCGTTTAGTGAGTGATTGCGTAAAAATTTAACTTGAACAGGGGTTGTTTACATTTTCATAACATACGTTTGGAACAGACTATAGTTTAACAGACAGCTGTGTTGATGGACAGTTTGTTGCGCCACTTCTTCTTCCCAGCTAAAGCACTAGGAAGTGGTGAAGGGTTTTGAGAGACTGTCTTATGTAATTGTGACATTCAAAAAGTTCTTGATTCTCAGCCTAATTTGAATAACAGACTTGATTTTGATGTACTTGTACCTTTAAGCCTACCATGCCGGCCTGCCGACGTCACGAGCCACCTCTTCATACAAATACCCGCACGTGGTGACGTCACAGCGAGCGCGAGGCTGCGGGATGCTACGTGTGTCGCTGCAGCTCGTAGAACAACACGTAGGCTTCCGAGGAGACCACGTTACGACTGTTTATTGGGGTTACTCTGGAAGGAGAGAAACTGGTATTAGAAATTATTTTAACACGACATAACATACCAATTCAGCCTATATTACAAACAGCGATTGTAAACCCGTTTAGGGTGTGTTTCCACTGAAACGGAGACGTCCAGTACCCTAATTACGTAATGCAAAATCAATCCGAATCTGAATCGTTTTGAAACAGATTGCTAATACATTGCTCCGTAAGTTCGAAAAAAAAAAAACTGCAGAGACTAACTAAATAACGCAACAGGACTCGTCCAAACACACGAGATTTCGAACATTGTGTTTGGTCGATTGCTGCACCTCTCCACTCAGCTTCGTTCGGTCTCCGCTTCAGTGGAAACGCATCGACACAAGATTGCAATTCTAAGAACCGATTTTTCCAATGATGATAGTTTTAAAGAGAGATTTTTTTTTTTGGGACAGGAAATACAAACACTAATAATAATTTTAAAAAAAGAAAACAATATTACATAAAAATATAATAAAAAAGGAGCATAAAAAAATTAACAAAATAAAAACGACCTGTGCGAGGCCAAAAAGGCCCCCCTATCTGTCCGTGTGAATACGGTCGTCAGTGTTGTATGGAAGCTTGTTGACGGACACGTTTTTTCTACGGCGCGGTGTATTCCGTACCGTAAAAAAAATCATGCCGTGTGTAAAGTATCTTACTCAAGAAAATAATGCTTGTCTATACTAATATTATAAAGAGGAAAGATTTTATTGTTTGTTTGTTTGTACCGAATAGGCACCGAAACTACTGGACCGATTTGAAAAATTCTTTTACCATTAATAAGCTTAGTTTTCAGGGAGTAATAGTCTACCTTTTATCCCGGGAAAAATAACGGGTCCCACAGGAAAGACAACGGGAGCGAAGCCGCGGGCAAAAGTGCTAGTGACTATATAAAGTGCCACCGATGCCGATGCAAAGAAGAAAACAATCTGCCCGCCTTTTCACAACTAAGTTGGGGTTGGCTTCCAGTCTAACCGGATGCAGCTGAATACCAGTTCCACGACCCAGTTACTGGGTAAAATGATATCCCTTGGTAAGACTGGTTGTCAGACCGATTCGGATCGGTTTCGGGCTTCTGACGAACTGGAACGACTGTCAAAAGATCTACGAATGACAGCCGGGACCAACGGCTTAACGTGCTTTTCGAGGCACGGAGGAGGCTTGGTATGTAATGATGGTCACCCATCTACGGGCCAACCCCGGCAAGCGTAGCTTAACCTGATGAATCGATCCATACGGCTGTTATTACTTAGCCAAGAGTCTCTACCGTAAACACAGTCGATGCAGAGAACAGAATGGCAAAATTAAAATGTACTTGAATTTTTAAGCAATATTATTTTTTTGATGCAAACTGAAAAAACTGATATATGTGGCACATCCCTGGCTTTTAACGTCCTCACTGCAGAAACTGAGTCCTCCTCTGTTAAGAGGGGGTGGGCCGTAACCCACCACGCGGGCCCAGTGCGGGGTGGTAGATGTCACATGTCTTCATATTTTAGGTTCTTGGACATGCCGGTTTCCTCACGATATTCTCCTTCATGGTTTAAAGTTCCTTTCAACTTATATTTCTGCTGGTTGCTATTGTGCGGAAATCCGTTGGGCATGTGATGCGGAGGATTGAGGAAAATGTCGTGAGGAAGGTTTTGAGTACGAATGTCTATAAGAGTTGGAAAGGAAACAAAATATAAGGTCAGTTTCTAACCTGGTGTCAGTTTTAAAGCCACCCATGGGCCTCTGACTTGGCATCACATGCCGTCGAAGAATATTTCTCAGACAAGCCAGTTTCCTCACGATATTTTCCTTCACCGTTTTTAAAGCAAGTGATAGTTATACAATACGCACATGAATCCGAAAAGTCAGAGGTGCGTGCCTGTGTTCGAACCCTAGACCTACGACTTGGCTAGGCTATCACTGCTAATAAAATCTGAAGATCGAAAAGGAAGTGGGGTGACTACTGAGTTAACAACTTATAGACTGTGCTAAATGTAATGTATTTCTTCTTTTTTCCTAATAGAGAAGTATGGAAGAAGGAGACATGCTGCACCAACGTTTGTTTTAAATCCACACTAGGGAAGTTCTTGTCCCGCATCGTTACTGATGGTAACTGATGACTAGGCCGAAGGTGGAAGCGAGCTTCACGCTCAATCCTCAACCACAGAGGAACTGGCTATCTTACCTCTGACGGCCGAAACAACAATGCTGTTAACATTGTTGTTATGGCGACAGACTTAGATAAGATGGTGGTAGCTAGCCAGGCGGACTTAGAACAAGCCCTACCAGCAACCAAACCGAGTAGTACATTTTGCCCCCACTCGGAATCGAACCCGGGACCTCTGGGTATGGAACAGGTGATCTAACCACTGGACCACAGCTGCGGTAACATAAGCCGGCCAAGTGCGAGTCGGACTCGTTCACACAACAAGCTACAAGCGAACATAAGTAAATTAGAAAAAAGACAAGAGAATTTTATATAATTATGAATGATGATTTCTGTGCTAAAGTAAGGCCATTTTAATAGGTAACATTTGACAATTCATCAAAATTCAACAACGTAACCTTGTAACGCCGGGCATAAAATAATATATTTTTTCGTTTTGTTAGAACTGCACAATTGCTTAACTTTTTTCAATTACGATTACATATTTATTGAAATAATGACTGATACAAGTAATTTTACGATTTTCTTTCACTAAACTGACAAAATGTTACCTATTAAAATGGCCCTACTTTAGTTGTACGCATGGTAAAAAAAAAACAAGTCTGGCATTCCGGTAGTGACACATGCTTACGTCACTATCCAGTTGCCGCTTTATTGCAACAAACATGAATTAAAGAAAGATTTTCAGTCACCATTCTGTTAAAAAATATATACAAAGAATTGAAATTGTTGTTTGTCTAATCAAACGAAACAATTCAATTCAATCATATACCAACGTAATTGCTAATTAAAACCTCATTGTTTTATCGGATTCGCACAAGTAATAAAGGTGGTTGGGGAGTTATTATTACACACTACTAGTAACACAGGTGTGATGACGTAGACTTGTGTCTCCCACGTGCCCACTGCCTCGGAATGCTATACCTATTATCGCACCCCGGATGTACGTATAGAGCGCGCCCTACCTGGAGTCGTTGTACTCGTGCCAGTCGCCGCTGTAGGGGTGCTTGCAGTAGGCCGTGTAGTGCCCGGAGTACGTCGTGCCTGCGGGCGGGACCGTTCGTAGTCATTAATAAAAATAAAATGGACAATGGTGCCGATTCTGTTGTTCATAAACTAAACTAAATTTAAGTTCAGTGCATCTTTTTCTTTCTATTTCATTAAGAAAAGGACAGAAGATACATTTTAGTTTAGTCCTGTCAAATTAATCAGCGCCTGACGTAAATTGACGTAATTTTAGTGGGCAAGTTTTTAATCATGTCAAAACTTGTATGGATTAGTGTCAGGCGCTGATTCATTTGACAGGACTAAACTAAAATGTATCTTCTGTCCTTTTCTTAATGAAATGGAAAGAAAAAAATGCACTGAACTTAAATTTAGTTTAGTTTGTGAACAACAGAATCGGCACCAATGAAGGCCGAAAGGGTGGTATTTAGACGATGATTGTCGTTATTCAATTCATGCCCGGTTTCTGAATTCTACTTTAGAATTACTAGTAGTAAAATAAAAATAAAAAGTTCAAAGATATAATCTTGCATCCCGCATTTGTAGAAAAATTGAAAATCAATTCATTTTTGTGATAGGTATTTATAATACCGACTATGGTTTCAACGATGGCCACGGTATGAAACCAAATACGCCACTTCCCATAGCGATTTGGTCAACGTCCATTGAGGAGTCTGCCATAGGGATGATGACTAAAAAAATGTCTTTTGTCTGTCTTGTAGATTATGAAAAAATAACGTACACGTATTTTTTCTTTTTTTACGTCATCAAAAGATTACGGCGATACATTGAGTTAGAATGTGCCATGACGTCACGACGTCGTCAGATTTTATACTTACTTGTGTCGTATCAACCCCCACTCCCCAACTTTAATGCGTTGTATCTAAGTCATTTTTTATTAATACGTGTCTAATATTTTTTTATTATCTGACTGACGGACTAAATAGAGTTTCTTTTTTTTGACCCAGGCATCATCCCTATTATACCTAATTATTTGTGATGTGTAACATGTTTCCTCCCACTTTTCTGCAATCTGTGGGAGTGATTTCGTGAAAAGGGACGGAAATGTGTAACAGGAAGTCGAGGAAGCGCATGCTATTTGATTTGGCCAATGAGCGCGCGGTTCTAGAGTTGTTTCCGTCAGATGGTACCAACCCATTTTCCGAGAGGTTGGTACTACCAGCCAAGATGTCAGACTACTGTAAGGCTCACTTGTTTTTTTTTTTTGTATTCGTTGGAATACAAACAATCTACAGTTCACAATACCAGAGGCATCGCAGATGCGTTTCCATCCCAGAGACAAAACTGTAATGTGTCACGTGCGTGTACCTGAGTGGTTGCTGACGGCGTACAGGTTGTAGACGGCCGGGTTGCCTCTGGTTGCCGCGAAGGGCGACATGTCCAGGTTGTTCAGAGGGAACTCGACCAACACGTTCAATTTGCCACGGAAGCGCTCCGTCGGAGAGAACCTGGAAGGAAATAAGGTACAGTTTATTTTAGAAGAAAGAAATTGTGTTTGTGGGCGCATCACGTGCGCGCGAGTTTCCGCGAGTGTCCTCGAGTGTCCGCGTGTGTCCGAGAGTGCCCGCGAGTGTCTTCCAGTGTCCGCGAAAGTCCTCGAGTGACCGCGTGTGTCCGCAAGAGTCCGCGAGTGTCCGCAAGAGTCCTCGAGTGTCCGCGAGTGTCCGCAAGATTCCGCGAGAGTCCAAGTGTCCGCCAGAGTCCGCGAGTGAGTTTCAATTGAACCAATTCATTCAGGTTTATTTGACACTGTCTTAAGAACAGATGCAGCCAATTATTAAGTTAATAACTGAAAAAACTGTCAAGTCAGTCACTGGACTAGATTGTTCACTGGAGTGGGTACATTCCAGTACCGGTTCACATTATTCCAATTGCATTCCAGTCCAGCGATCGAAGTCAGCGCTGTAATGCCACTGAAAATAAAAACTTGGAAATATTTTAATTAATACAATGTGGTGTTGGTGAGTTGTGTTACCTCTTCAGATGTATGACGAGCACTTGCGGGAACTTCTGGACGGTGAGCCATTTGAGGCACTTTCTGCGGACGCCGCACTTCGAACATGTCTGGAACATACAATATTATTGATTTACACACAACACGACGGGCTGGGCAGAGGTGTACCTATAGTACACCCACATGTCGCCAGTTATGGTTAAGTCTTACGTACTAGTGAGCGAGCCTATTGCCATCAACCGGGCACAAATCCAGACTCCGAGCTGCTACTGAGAAATTCCAAACAGAAAAACCCAATAACATTTTGCCAGACTTGGAAATCGAACCCAGGGATGAGGACCTGGGGGCCAATTCTCGATTTTCGCCATTTATCTCGAGTTCGAGATCGTAAGTCTATCTCTATGTCTATTAAAAATATCTCTATCTCTACCAAAAAATGTCGAATTGAGCAGAATTCCGTATTCTCAGTCAAAATAGAAATAAATGTCACGAAAATGTCGAGTCGAGTGAAGATAATGTTACCATTATGAAGAATCGCACGTTCCGTTTTAGGTAGCTATGAGTTAATGAATGATTTTGTTTTAAAACACTGACTAAACCTAATTATTTAAGTATAAAACGAAACGTTTAGTGTAAAAATAATCAGTTTGACAAATTGACAGTTGACTGTATAATTAATTTAAGTATTTTAGGGTGTGCAATTAGTATTTTTGGTGGGTAAGGTTAGTTTAGTGAACAGTTATACATGACTAATCAAATTATGAAGCAGACGATTATTTACCTTCGTTTTCAGGTCTATTTTCGTGGTATCCTGAATTACAGGAGCCAATAGATCTATTAGAACCCTTATTAAATCTTTATCTAATCTGAAGTTTTTAATGACTTCTGTTTCGCTCAAGTCGTAAATATCGACGGTGGGATAAGTGCGCTGTTGTCGCCGTGTATTGGCCAGTTGTTCGCCACTTTCCAACAACTCCGAGATAAAAATGCTAATAAACTCGTCCATCTTTCAGTGGTTTCAAGTCCAATCGTGGGTACACAAATTACAGAGTCTATTATTTGCGCGAAGGTCGTCGTTTCAAGAAAACACAATGCACAAATCAAAGAGTATAAATCGAATTTCCAGTAGGTATGAGATGCCAAGCCGTATTTTATTTAAAAATTAAAGAAAAGAAAACACAGTGTACAATCCAAAACTCAACGAATTCACTCAGAAATGACGTATCTCTACAATCGACATGACATCTCTACTGCTCAGAAGCACTCGACATGAACTCTAACGTTAGCCTTCGACAAATGTCAAATTCGACATCCCCAGAATAGCAACTTTTAAAATTTGTCGAAAAAATGACGTCATTAGAAATTTTTGTCGAGTTCGACACCATCTCTAAAATCGAGAATTGGCCCCCTGGGTTTTCTCTGTCATTTTCGGGTAAAATATAATTAAATACAATGTGTTGTATGTAATACTGACCGGTTTCTCGTCGCCGTCCATCTCCTCTTCGCGCGTGAAGTGCGACAGGCACTGTTGTAGCTTCATGTTGCCGGTGCGCGACGGGATCGACAAACTGGGGACAAATGGATACCTTGTTATCACATTAAATAATTATTATTTCATCTATATCTACACTAATAATCTATCGAGATATCTAAACATGATAAAACAAAGGAAAACAGAGTTTCTCAATTCAAACTTCAAGTAACAACTCCAACAAGTCCTCCCGCGCACTCGCCATTAACTGCGAGGCGGCTTTTCATTTTTTCATATGCAACCACTTATGGTTGTACGCACTTATGGTTGTACGCACTTAACCGCCATCAAACGCGTTGCGAAATTTTGCATGTCGTAAAGGGGAACATTTATAAAGATTCATTTACAAATAAACAAAAACGTAATTTTTGTCAACTCACGTTGGGAGTCGAAACTATCTCTCCTAAATACAGATTACTGAGTGATCTAGCTAGGGGAGCAGCGATCCACCCAACAACTCATTGTACCTACACCATATTATTAACCACGCCTACAATGAAGGGATCCGTAGTTGGGATGAATTTATCCCAAAAACAAACTAAACATTTTAGTTGAAAAACATGTTCTCCCATACATCAATATACTTCACGGTCAATTCTCCAACTGCAAATGTAAGTTTGGAATCATATTTTGTTTTTTTGTGATAAATCTACAAATTAACTAATTTGCGGACTTTTTCCTTTACATGTGCTGTGAGACCTTGCTTCCAGTCAAATTCCAAGATTCTAGGTCAAAGCGAAGTACCCTGTAGGTTTGGATTATTTGCCAGTATCAAAATATGTCGCATAAATGGCCGTATTTTTTTATTGCGTCGAAATTAAATTGTTTATTCTGTAAATTTGGAATCACTTTTACACGTCATCTTAAAAAAATAATTAAAAATTAGCTAGATGAGTTCGGCGTTTCCTATCTGACTACTCTGAGAAGAAATGCCGAAACAAACTCAGAGGTCACAGTCTCTTTTAAAGTCCAGACATAATCTTGGTCAGGCCATATGAGGACCATGTTGACTTAGAAGCCTCGGACCATAGACCTACGTATTAGATATTTGAACTTGATACCTCGACGCGGTCCTGAGAAAAAGGGTCTTGACAGACTGACGGCAGGACAACGAAGTGATCCTATAAGAGTTCCGTTTTTGTTTTGTTTTAAGATGTCTTACCTGAGGTCCCAGAAGGGGTCGAAGGTGACGCTGTCGTGGTTGCAGTGCGTACAGCGGAGCGTTGACTTGAGCTGTCCCACGAATATGTCGCCCACTCGACTGTCTTCCATTCGCAGGTAACGGTTCCACGCTTCCGAAGCTTTTGCTGAATCGCTGGAATTCAATAAAAGGTAAGTTAGAAAGAGTTACAACATATATCTGTTTCACTTTGGAGTTTGAGAGATAAGAATAAAGATTGTAAAGACGAATCATGTTGAAAATAACATAACATCACGCCTGAATTCCCAGAAAGGTTAAGCAGAGGTGTACCTACAGTAGACCCATATTTCGCCAGTTATGTTTAAATCCCATGTAATATGGGCGAGCCTGTTGCCATCAATCAGGCACGAATCCAGACACCGGGCTGCTACTGAGAAATTCTAGATATGTTGTCAATGTTCAGTTAACTTATAACATGGAATCATGCCCGTATCCGCTGGGCAAGGCAGGTGTATATTACACCTGGGAATCGAATCTACATGCTCAAAGCTTAGCTTCACGATCACGAGTAATTGAATTTAAAAACTAGAAATACTGATTTAGCAAAAATCTTTCACCAACTGGCTGAGTGATAACAGCCGCACGGGTCGATCGAAGGTTAAGCTACGCTTGGCGCGGTCGGTTCGTGGATGGGTGCCCATCCATTGCATGGAGCTGGTTAAGCCGTTGGTCTCAGCTGTAACTCGTGTCTTTGACAGTCGTTACAGGTAGTCTGAAGCCCAAAAAGTGTTGACAGCAAGTTTCAGCAAGGGGTACCGTGTTACCCAGTAACTGGGTTGTGTGGGAAAAGGCTAAGCAGATTGTTTCAAAGGCGGTCCTAGCATAGTATTTTTACCTCAGACTGTCGTCGATCTCGGTGAGTATGGGCTTGGGTTTAGTGGTGACGCGGTTCACGTCCTCGTGCAGACCTTCCAGCAGGTAGCGGAGGAACTCCTGGGAACAACACATTACATTAGCAATCATCATTCTCGGGTAAAGTTTAGAAACGTGCCGCCTCGATAGGGCTAACCGGGGCTTGTCCGCTCGCTCATTTGGGCCCCCGTCGTTCCCTTCGAACCTAACCTGTCCGAATCGGGGTGGCCAGTCTCAAGTGTCACCTGCAAAACTAAAATTGTTGTGGAGAGTTCAGAAGACCCCCAGAACCCCCAAATAACCTCACATTCTTTCAAGCAAGGCGGCACGTTTCTAAACCCAGCCCTAATTCTCTTGGCCTTATTTCAACTTATCAGCATGAGATACAGTCCGCTGACAGACAGACGCACGGACGGACAGCGGAGGCTTAGTTATAGGGTTCCGTTTGGCAAGGAATCCCAACTAGGGTAATGCCGCACTACGCAGTGTTACCTGCGCGTCCTGCTGGCTGTAGCCCATGAAGCGGGGCGCGAACCTCTGCACCTGCGACTTGAGCGCCGTCGTGTTGACTACCGCGTCCTTCTCGCCGCGCAGCCATAGTTCTTTGATTACTATGCCGAAGGCTGGAACAAGAAATTGGTTTTATTAAATTAACGCTGATGTTTATCGACTTTCGTCACCAATATTTACTTTACCTAATAAGCCTTACCTAAAATAAAGTACCTCACCGATAATTGTTTTTTTGTCCTTCCCGTACTTTATTAAAAAAATATTGGACACGTATTGTTCCTTATTTCACGTAATCAAAAGATTACGGCGCTACATTAAGTTAAAATGTGCCGTGACGTCACGAGCATGTAGAATGTATACTTACTTGTGACGTAGAACCCCCACTCCTCGACTTTAATGCGTTTTATCTAAGTATTTTTTTATAATATAATAATATGAGAAGATATTAGGGTCGAAAATAATATAGTACGTGAGCCCTCCAGTTTTTGGGAATATGTTAAGGACAAACGCAAAAACAGACAACAGAATAATGAATTTGTGTATAATAACAGAACTATAGAGGGACAGGAAGCCATTGATGCGTTTGCCCAATATTTCAGCTCTGTTTTTCAGCCAACCACCCCGTTGTTAATGTAGAAGCAGCTGAGCGTGCTGCAGGGCATATAGACTGTGTAACAAGCGTCAGCATTAACGTTATAACGATTGCAGATTTGCGATGGGCAATACGCCGTCTTAAAGTATCGTCAGCTTACAGCCCGGATAACATACCTGCATTTTTAATAAAAGACTGTATTTCCGGTCTGGAAAGTCCACTGCTCCATGTCTACAATCTTTCCGTTCAACAATGTCTTTACCCCGGTGCATGGAAAGTGTCCAGGGTAACTCCCGTGCCTAAAAGTGGTTCGTCCACTGACGTAACCAACTTTAGACCAATTGCAATATTATCTGTTTTTGCTAAGTTATTTGAATCCATTATAAATAAATCAATTTGTAAGCAAATAGGTGGGTTGCTTGACAACTGCCAACATGGATTCCGACCGGGTCGCTCTACTTTGACAAACCATATACAGTTCGTAGACTACGTCGCTACTCGGGTAAAGTCGGGTTGTCAGGTCGACGCTACATATTTTGATTTTAAAAAGGCTTTTGACCTGGTAGATAATGATGTCCTTTTAGGTAAATTCGCCATGCTTGGATTCTCCAGACCACTTTTGAGACTTATGGCAGATTATCTTAGAGACCGTAAGCAGTTTGTTAAACTAGGAGGATATATATCCCAAGAATATTACACGCGTTCGGGGGTGAGTCAAGGTAGTACCCTGGGCCCAACTCAATTCTTAATAGTGGTAAACGATTTGCCCAGTACTATCTCTAACGCAAAATGTTTAATGTTCGCTGATGACCTGAAACTTTTCCATTCAGTAAGCAGTGTTGAAGATTGTAAAGCATTGCAAAACGACATTAATGCAGTGGTTGAATGGAGTATAAAAAATAAATTGTCGTTTAATAACTCGAAGTGTAAAGCTATAACTTTTTCTCGGTCTCGCACTCCAATCACAGAGTCATATAAGCTAGCAGGTACTACACTAGATCGTGTAAATTCAATTCGTGATTTAGGCCTAATCTTAGACAGTAATTTAGATTTCCATGAGCACATTATTACAATATGCAAAGAAGCAAACAAAAATCTTGGTTTTATAATTAGAACTTCGTATCAGTTTAAAAATACCCAAGTGATGAAACTTCTTTACAATGCATATGTGCGAAGTAAGTTAGAATACAATGCCCTAGTATGGAGTCCCCGAGAAACCTTGTATACCACAATGGTGGAAAAAGTCCAGCGCAAGTTTGCTAGATGTTTGTACAAACGCCAGTACGGATACTATCCCTTTTTATACCCATCAATGTTTGTATCGGGCATGGTGGGTCTAGACACCCTGCAGTGTAGGCGGAGATATACGCAGTTAGTACATTATTATCTTCTACTAACTCATAAGGTGGATAATCCCGTGGTACGTGAGAGCGTTCAATTGTATGTGCCGGACCAATACATGCGAGGTATGGGCAGACGGCAGCGCAGTCTCCTCTGTCATCCGCCTGCGTGGCGTTTGCCGCATGCGCGCAACAGTCCTACTTCCAGAGCCATTACATTAATTAATTGTTTCCTTGAGGCCCATCCAGAAGCAGATATATTTTTTGACCAACCAAATATAATGATAAAAAATGTGTTAAATTACTTAAAAATGTAGAATAATAAGACTGAAATCAAGTGTATTTGTTGTGTTGTTATCTATAGTTGTATAATTTATTGTTATTATTCTAATTTGGTTAACGTAGATTTTATATTTCTTAATGTTTATTGTGATTTTTTTTTTGTATGAGTAGTATAGATATAAGCGATTTGGTTGTATTTACTGTAAGCTTATATTTCATAAATAAATGAATGAATGAATGTAAAAAGCAAAAAATATGTGTCTTATATTTTTTTATTATCTGACTGACGGACTAAATATAATTTCTTTTTTTTCATCCTGGCACAATCCCTATTTCAACCATATATATTCAATCTGCCTAGCCTTTTCCCAACTATATTGGGGCGGCTTCCAGTCTAACCGGATGCAGCTGAATACCAGTATTTTACATGGAGCGACTGCCTATCTGACCTCCACAACCCAGTAACTGGGTAATACGATACCCCTTGGTAAGAGTGGTTGTCAGACTTTCGGGCATCTGACGACCCGTAACGACTGTCAAAGATCCACGAATGACAACCGGGACCAACGGCTTAACGTGCTTTCCGAGGCACGGAGGAGTCTCAGTATGTAAAGATGGTCACCCATCCACAGACCAACCCCGGCAAGCGTAGCTTAACCTGACGGATCGACCCGTGCGGCAGTTACTACTTAGCCACGAGCTCCTCTATAATAATAATATTTCAACCATATATTGCCCTAAATATTTCCAACCAAAAATCTAACAATATAATGTCGGATGATACATCTCCTTTTCCCCAAAGTACATTTTATTTTCCATCCACCCCAAAAATCAAACCAGTTTTTATTCAAATGTAACCGTATTTTACCATACCCATATTTTTTGGAGTAAAATAGGGTTAGACCGTATTTTAACCGAAATCCTAACCCTATTTTACCCCGAATCCTAATCCTATTTATCTCACATCCCAACCACAGATCCCCACAACTTACCTTTCATAAGCGCCCCCTTCATACACGACAGTGTAGTATTGATATCATCGGTATATTTGTCATCAGTCAAGTACTCGAGCAGCGGCTTGGTGTTGGACAAACATTGCAGGACGCTGTTCATGAAGCACGTGTTGCCGATGTTGCGGAGACCGTTGAGGCCTGGAAAATGATGGGTGGGCGTTAGTGTATGTGTAGACCGGCAGAGTAATACTTTAGAGGATGTAATAAGTTCAACATACTCGTATATCAATAATTGTCAATGGAAGTTCCTAAATCTATAATTATAAATGTTGTGATATTATTTAATAATAGTTATAAGTTAACTTGCTGCGGCCTAACAGGGCCATGTACACGTTAGTTAAGCGCAGGCGACACTGGGAATGAAGCAAAACGTGGTTAAGTTGCGTTTAGGTTACCTCCGCGTCTTCTCATACTTCCGTTTTCGTTTCGTTCAGTACGCGGTGCGAACCGAAGTATGAAAAGACGGGGACGAAAGCTAAAAGAACTTAGCTTCCTTTCGCTTCGTTCCCAGTTTAGCCTGCGCTTTAGTCTGTAACTTTGTGTAATTAATAAATAAACAATACTTTCAGGAAATATAATCCTCTTAAAGGACGTAACAATACTTTCAGGAGGTATAATACTCTTAGAGGACGTAATAATACTTTCAGGTCGTCTAATACACGGGAAGTAATAATACTTTCAGGGGGTATAATACTCTTAGGGGACGTAATAATACTTTCAGGGGGTATAATACTCTTAGAGGAAGTAACAATACTTTCAGGAGGTATAATACTCTTAGAGGACGTAATAACATTTTCAGGTCGTATAATACACGGGAAGTAATAAATACTTTCAGGGGGTATAATACTCTTTGGGGACGTAATAATTCTTTTAGGGGGTATAATACTCTTTGGGGACGTAATAATACTTTCAGAGGGTATAATACTCTTAGGGGACGTAATAATACTTTCTGGGGGTCCGGGGTATAATACTCTAAGGGGACGTAATAATACTTCTTAGGGGATGTACTCGTCGCTCGCTGTTCCGCCGAAGCGCGCTATGTCCACACTTTATTACCGAAGCAACAGCTGACTGCTACTCACCACTAGTATGGCTTGATTGCTTCTCTGTCCGACCCTCAGAGAGTGACTCGGATCGCTCGCTGCTCCGCCGAAGCCCGCTAGGCCCACTCTTTCCACCGGCCAACTCCTGCCAATCAGATAAGTGTTAGACAATATTTTTTGTCAAATTATTCCAGTCGTTAAGATTTTTTGTCGCAGTGTGAAATTATTGAATATAGAAATTACAGCAGTTACATGCTTTAAGGTTCAGCGCAGAATGGGAAGCTGATTTTTACTTCCAACAAAAAAAGTAGCGACAAAAAATCGCACGACTTTTTCAAACACACTATGCACATGCGTTCCACTAAATACACGAAACATCAAACGCAAGTTAACAATTGAACGCAACGGAATATTTAAAATAAAAAATCGGGGAGTGGAACGAAGGGCATCGAAAAGCACAAAGGGGTAAGTGATTAAACTTCATGCTGAACAAAAGCAAAAAGGAAAACACAAAAACTGTGCAATCTATGGTCTAAGCAAACAAAATATGAATAAAACCATAACTGTGATTTTTGACTGACGTTTCATCTGTCAAAGTAGTCAGTCAGTGGTGTAGAATGCGCTGACACATCAATGTGAAGTTCGTACGAGTAATCAGGTTGTTTTATTCAAATTTGGATTGCGAGGTAGGTAACTCACCAGCATTCTTGGATTACTTACCGAATGATGTTAACCGTTGTTTCCACAAAAAAGATTAAAAGACCAACAACATTTTAGACCAATTTGACAATGAAAGTCGAAAATTCCTCTCTCTTCAGATATAACTCTCTATAACGCCTTTTTCCTAGGACAAAATCCTAGAAATAATCTTACAGATATAGTAAAGAACAATGGAACAACTTCGAAGCCACACCAAGAAAAGTAAATCATTGTAAAACTTCATGGAGATGAAAATACAATAACGCAAAAAATATCGACGAACTTGATTTTTGTGTGTAAAAAGTACTGGCAAAATGGATAAATAATGCCTACAAACCAAGAAAAAGTTAATCATTGTAAAATTCCATAGAGTAGAAAATACAATAACGCAAAAAATATCGACTGGATTTTTGTGTGTAAAAGTACTGGCAAAACGGATACATAATGCCGGGTAAGCCACTGCATACCAAGAAAAAAAAAAAAAAAAAAACATTGTAAAATTCCATAGCGATGAAAATATAATAACGCAAAAAATATCGACGAACTGGATTTTTGTAAAAGTACTAGCAAAACGGGTATATAATATAGCCCGGTTACAGATTATTTATATGTACATTCAGTCTCATAACAAAATATTCCAAAATATTCTACGGAAAGTGCAATCCACGACGACGCGCCCCACTCCGCGATTATTGTACTGTAAGCAGCAGTGCTATTCTGTAACCATCTCACCGTGAAAACTTAGGTGAAGTGAGTTGTCATTCCAACAGGGTGAGATGACACTGACAGCTCACTCCACGCTCACTTCACATGTTTTCACGGTGAAGTGGTTACGGGAATCGACATGCTGTACTTTAGTACGAAGCGGAATGGGGCGCGTCTCAGTGGATTGCACCGTCTATATCCGTGTGTAACGACAAAACATATTACACATTGGGTCTAAAGGGTGAAAGGTCAGGGTAGCCCGCGAAATTCAAATTATCTTACTTTTTTTTTCAATTTGCAGGTCTGGATCAGGTTGTAAGTTGATCTAAATATAATTCACGATCGTATCAAATATTTATTTATAGAATTATATGCATAAAAATCATCTATACAACTATCTAAGTTCATACAACCCTATTGAATGACTATTTCATGAAATAATAACATTTGAGGATGATTCTAACTTAAGGAGTTGTATTGCTGATTCTAATGATTATTATTAATGCAAATTGAAAAAAAACGTAAGAAAAATTTAATTTTGCGTAGCTTCATGTTGATACAATATAATGCTATATATTATATGCTAAGTTTGCGCTCTTCCAACACAGGTAACGATTTACTTGCGCAAGTAAATCTAGCATTATGGAACACAGATTGTAGACAGATAAATGTTTTTTTTTAGGCTGACTGAGCCTATTCATTCTAAATCCACACACTATAATGTTAGTGCAACCAAAATTAAAAATTTTAGTCATTCACTTAAAAACTTTGTAAATCAACACCACAAACGGGCCTAAAAATCGCTGCGACAAGGTAAAGCCCGTCAAGAGTGAAACGCAACGTAATTTGCATTTTTCAAAGTGAGCCGAAAATACGTTTCATTTGGTTTCATAGGCCCATAACGAATGCAAAACGAATCTGAAAAATCCGCTCTCGTCCATTGCGTGTGGACACAATATGTAATTTATGCGTATAGCCGCAATAAACACAAATGGGTTACCATTACCATTGAAGCGGCGCGCAATTTTAGTTTTAAACGATTGCTAAACGATTAGCCCAGGTCTACACGGACGATTTTTAATGCGACGATTTTTTATGGTCCACTGCATTTTGCACAGTGCAAATCGCCGACGTCATCACCCAAAAGGCAGCCAAGCTTTTAGGAGTATGAGGAACAGGCTGTAAAGTTCACTCATCCACCATAGAAAAGGGAGGATCCTCCATCCAGACGGGTGTTGTGTCTGGCGGGCCGACTGCCCGACTGTTGATTTCGGATAGTCTTATCTATGTCGTTCGCGCGGTAAACTCTAATTGCGCGATGCAGGATTTGTGTGACGTCATGTCTTTGATGCGTAGTTAGTATGTGGCGGTGTAACCGCTACAAGCTTAAGTGGGACTGGGCCAAACACGTCTGCCGCATGGCGAATGAGTCATGGGCCAAATTTACCTCCATGTGGGTCCCAGAAAACGTTCGTCGACATCGAGGCAGACCCAAGAGAAGATGGCGAGACGAGCTTGACGCCTACAGGCAAGATTGGTCCACACTAGCTCAAGATAGAGAGGAGTGGAAAGGAGAAAGATAAGTTATAGATTCGAAAATCCAACAGAGAATATTGGATTTCCAACTTTCAGCTCGTAACCAGTGCGTTGAAAATTCAGTGCGCGATAAAAAATCGCACGTGGGTAAGAGGGCTTACACATCTAAGTATAAAGCCATCAAAATCTGACCAGTCTTTTGGGATACCTTCAATACGTTAGACTACATTTTTGAATAACGCAAATTACGCTGCGTTTACCCTCGTTTACCCCGCAGTGGCGTACCATCCGCGCGAAGGTCACCGCCGCGAGCCGCACCGCGTAGCGGCTGTGCTCGCGACCGCTGAACACCACCCGCCGCGACATGCGACCGTTACCAAGTGGACGAGGCCGTTCTTAGGAAGAAAGTCATTGGGGATACGTTATGGCTTGTTGAGGTTACTTTATCTCTATGGCGAAATTGAAATGTATTTGTACACTAGCAATGTGGAATATACAAAATGGCTCCACCGCCAACCGCTCAACTGTCGATTTGCTTTAGAAGGCGATAACAATAAAAATTATATTGTGTCTTGTTAGTGACAGTTTAACTCATAAAACAATTTTTATGACTTTTAAACTGCACGGGGATAACGGTACTATTTAATCTTAACTTCAGTGTGGAACTCGAAGGAACTCTCAAAATCGTTTGTAATTTTCTACGACGACGACGATCGTAATTCAGTAATTTTCAATTCAACTTAGGTACGTCAAATACACTCAAATACGGTTTACCTTACTATCTCATTTGATATATTAGCCCTTTTCGTACTATTTGCTGAAGGCGGAAGACAGTGTTGACGATGTCCAGTAGTGGACTACGATAGGCTGCGAGTTGATTGAACGCGTAAAGGACTTTCCTCAAAATGTCTACTCTATTTCGAGTACCCACCTGCTATGTATTGACCCCGTAAGTACCTATACAGTTTCAAAGGAGAATGCTTATAGAACTTTCCTCAAGATTTCTACTATTTTTTTATTTCAGGGCTTTCCTCAAATCTACTCTCTATTTCAACCATAATATAAGTAGCCACCTGGTATGTATTGACCCCATAGGTCCGCCCCCCGACTAGGGGCAGGCGAGGCTGCGCGGGTCGCGGGTGCGGTCGGCTCGTCTGCGGCGCGACGCTGCGTGGCCGCGGCTCGAAGCACCGTCGACATCCACACCTTGGGTGGTAGGAGGTGTTGAGGCACTTGGATGATGGCAGTCTTTGACGCAACGATAGATACGGAACGCTCGGGTCTGTGTGAAGATGATATTGGTTCGGTTGGGACTACCCACGCCCCCTGGACGCGTGTTTACTAATGCTTCTTCATGCCAACCCCTGTACGGGGTTGTGCTAAAGAAGCTTTTGGGCAGACAAATTTTAAATACGAGTTACGTACGCTTCTTTGATTGGGTTAAATGAGCAGTGGTGGATGTTCGAAGAAAGGAATGCGTTCTGTTAGAATATAAACTGGTTTATAAATTGCTTCTTCATACCAACAGGTCTGTACGGGTCTTGTGCTAAATAAGCTTTTGAGCAGATAATTATTGTCGGGCGGGATGCTCTAGCTTAGTTACTGCGACAGTTTAAAAACGAGTAATTTATTAAAAAGGCGAGAAGCCCATAAAAGGCAATCGCCGTTAAAAGATCAATAAGTTTTTAGAGGATCCATTAAATATTTCCCTTTCTCAAGCTACTGTTCGTCACAAATAATAACATATTGTTTCATTTAACTCGGAAAACTAGATCTTACGCGACAAAATCTCAGGACACGGAAGTCACGGGCGTTGCGTATGTATGCGTGTGTCAACGAATGTCAAGTCCAAGTAACTAAACAGTATTTATACTTACCTCATGTCCAAGAGCGATCAGGCTTGTTGTCAAGCATGCTAATATCACCAGTGCCTCGTAGTAAGTTAGCATAGAGTAACTGACGGCAAGATGACAAACTCCTTGGTTTGGTTTTAGATTTTATTTTCAGTTTTTTTATTTTTTTATGACGGTCTCAATGTGTGTAGGTAGGTTAAATCGAAATTTGAATGTAGGTGGAGTTTGGTTGTTAGGAGGGAGCAGTTTTCAAATTTGAATTTCTTAGAATAGATCAAGATTTATTGGGGAATGGAAGGCAGGAATACAAAGGAACCAAAAGTGGGGTGTCCGTGTCAATACTAAAAATTTTAAAGATGGAAACTTCGCTAAAACACCACTTAAAGTTTAAATAAAAGTTTTATACTAAAAACGAAAAATCTCAAGTTTATATTACTTTAAAATTAAATGTAGTTAGGTATTTTTATTGAGTTATAGTCTAGTTGCAGATTTTGTTGTTTAAAATGTTTTTTAATAGTTTATCTTTTGACCACAAACTTTGGACGGCACAATTATTGTCTATGCACAAACAGTTTACATCTCAAACGGCGACCTTCAATCTTACAAAAAGTTCTCACACACTGTAAAAAACTGTCACTTAAACACGCATCGTAACACTTTCAATTTTCAAAGGGCAAAGCCCTAAAAGAGGTCACATATAAAACATCAACACTTCATTGTCTTTGCTCGGCGAGGAGTTGGTTACTGTCAGATTTGACAGCGGAATGTGCGGGAAAAGTGGCGTTTAGGTTATACCGGCGGGAAATTGCATATTAACAATTTATTTACGTTTGATCACGCATTATTTCGTGTGACTTTCGCTATGATGGCGCGACGGTGACTGCTCAGGCGCCGTGAGGAGGGTGTAAGCCAAAAACCGATGCCAAATTTCACAATCGGCAGTAGCTACGTAACGATTGGTGATAATAAATATATGTTGTTTGGACTCACGTGGCTAGGTTGTGGCATGGGAGGGTGTGTACCTCCAGACAGACCGGCGGGAAGTCTATGGGGTGAGGTTGTTAAAGCCGGTTCTGGGTCACGACCGAGACATGTAAACGCTATGGTGGAATGAATTTTGACTGTATTGAGTTCTGGCCATTTTTTTTTGCTAAGTAGTTTGACATACCAATAACACATAACATAATTAATTTATTCCCCAATGGATAAGGCAGAGATGTTTAGTACAACCACATTTCGCTGTTATGTTTAAGGGTTCCCCGAAAGGATCAATTGCCATCATGCCATCTAGTATCATGTATTGTAGTAATATTGTCAATCGCTTCAGTTGCATTTGAGCCTTGGGGAGCTTTTTGTCCCATGTAATATTGGGGCCCTGGGAGTGATAATATGCCAATACTGCATAGAAGTACTAGGTATGTATAAGTCGACGAGATGGCTAAGAAAAGACTGTAACAAGAATCATACAACATAATCATCGCTAGAAAAGTACGAGTATTCATAATTATTGAAATAAGTACTTAATCAATAGAATCAATTACATAAAAATATCAATTAGTCCTTGAACTTCTTTAGAGCTATAGGTACTCGCTTTGCTGTAACCCTAATGGCTAATCGATACGGTATCGAGATTTTAAATAAGCCTGATGATATGTTTCGAGTTACACTACGACACAGATATTTGTCATCTATTTCTCCGCATTTTAGGTATAAAGCTAAAAGTACGCAGCGAGCTCGACTTGTCGGGCCAATTCAGTGAGTGTAACGTAGTCAGAAGATCTAAGAGTTACGCGATAGAAAGAGAGGCAACTTCTAGGTGAATATAACTGTAGGTAATTAGCGCTGTGCGACCTGAATTTCACTTTATTGTGTCGTAGCAAGTCACTTTTTATTTAAATGATTATGCGAAGTGCACCATCTGTAACTACGGTCGACAAAATAACGTACAGGAAATATCCCAGCATGAATTGTTATAAAAATAATATGTACTTATATATTTTTTTACTAATTTACTAATTCTATCGATGGACAGAAAACCTTCATGAAATGATGGTGAAAAATGCATCGAAATCTATTATGGCTGTCATACAGACATATACGAAAAGCGACTTTGATTTATAATAAATATAGAAGACACGTACAGCTGGCCAAACATTCGGCAGAAAGTGGAGAATGATAAGATTTTCCCTTGAAAGATAATTAATTTAAAGGAAGGTGTGAGAGTGGATATGCAGGGGAATGCCCTAGAAGTGTATGAACCGTAGACAAAGCAAAAGGAGTATGTAAGGATCGTAGCAGGTTATGCTGTAGATTCTGCGTACCTCCATTGGAAAAAGGCGTGAGTTTGTGAACAACGCTACAAGGATATTTTGGCGCACCACAATCTAAACTAACGCCGCCATCTTGGTTTTTCAATTCAATTCCTATGAAAATTTCACAAATGTTTACCAACAACCCTGTAAATGTAATTCAGGCGCCACAAAATACCTGTATGTAATTCGTGCTCTCGTCAACTAGATCAGTTCATGATCAAAACTAAAGCCAAATTTCGAGTGTATCGCCCACCCATTTCAATCATTACGTAATATCAGTGTGGATGACTCAACTGTGTCAAGGATAATACAGTCAAGGTTAGTAGGTTAGTTTTCTATGGTTTGTAATGTTAAATATTTAGCATACTATTGTAGCTGTGCTGCATTGTATACAATCAAGTTCATCTAACTGAACAGACAGCTGATTTTCTGGGGAGTTTGTTGCGCCTCTTCTTCCCAGCCAAAGCAGTAGGAAGTTGTGAAGGGCGGTCGTGTTGTGGAACTGTCTTATTTAACTTTGACGTTCAAAAAGTGCTGATTCTCAGCCTAATATGAATAAATGACTTTTGATTTTTAATATTATGATTGGCGACTTGTTAGAGTATTGGTAGCAAGTTTTGATGGGTTATATATAGCTTTATTTACACTGTTTCATGATAATGGGTTGGGTTATGTTATAATCTAAACTCAGATTTTTTTATTTGCTAGTCCAATCTGACAGCTGCTAGGCTTTAAAAAAAACACGATAAATAATTAATATTACAGAGACAACACTTCAACAATGAAGGTCAGCTCCTGCAGAGAATGATTCAGTGGTCCTTGGTGAGAGTCACTCGGTAACTAGATTATTTACTAGGTCATTTTTCTGTCTATACCAGCTATTTAATGATAATGACGCAACACATTTTCGTAAACGATTACGACAAATTTGTTTCATTTTGACAGTTCAACAACATTAATTGCGTTATATACCTACGTTAATGAGCTGTTTTTTTTCGAACTTATGAAGCAATGGTTTAGCAATGAGTTTCAAACCGATTCAAATTCCGATTGATCGTGTATTACGTAATTAGGGAACAGATGTCCTTTTAGTCTAGCGAAATAAAAATAAGAGTATGACTCAAAGCATCTTATTTCAATTAAACCATTTACAGACACTTATGAACTGTCAAGGAGTCGGTCAGTCAGAAAGATAAGTTAATTATAAAATTAGCAGAGTATCGAGCATATGGAATCAATCCAGAAAAACGTAACGTAAACAAAAATGTAATCAAAAAATCCTGTATTCTCTTCATAGATTGGCAGTGGTATAGAAAACGTCAATTCGCCCGATTTATGTTTGAGTCTTCCCATGTAATAGGGGTCCCCTCAACCGAGCAAAATCAAGACTCCGGGCTGCTACTGAGAATTATCTACGAAAAACCCAATTTCCCCGACTTGGGTATCGAACCTAGAGCCCCAGGCTCAGTAGCTGCACTTGCGACCACTAGACCAAAAGAGGCAATTACCGAATAATAGAGTCGAATTCATACTCGCTATACCATTATATTTAGACAACAATGCCCAGTAAATTGAAACATCACTATGGTTGAAAATATCCAACCTTAGGGTGAGTTTCCACTGAAGCAGAGACGAGCGAAGACTTGCAAGGATCGACCAATCAGAATGGTTGCAATCCTCATCGCTTCTCTCGACTCGTCTATAATTGGAAGATTTCTACACGTCTCCTCCGCTCAGCTCCGCTTCAGTGGAAACGCACCCTTAGGATGGTCGACTAGACTTAATATTTGATGAAAAATAATATTGTTTTATACAGCTATATAACATACCAAAACAATTTGCACCCAGATAAGCGGCATATAATCCCACTTCATCACCACATTCCTTAGTACCCCTAACACAACACTCATTGTCAGTTCTATTACGTCACGTGTCTCTCTGACGTCATCAAAGTTCACTGACCTTCGAATTATGCCTGAGAAGATCGACTTTTGCTCTAGTTTCACTTTCGAATTGTCATTTTTTGGCGGGAGTTGCTACATTTTTTGACACTGACATTTTTTTTTTGCGAATATTTTAATTCTTATTCAGTTAAGCCTTTTTGTTTCAAAAAAGAAATAACAGACCCGATTATGTATTTTGAAATTGCTCTTTCAGTACTTGAATAGTACAGTCATCTTCTTTAATTATTCTCTCTAGCAACACACAGTTTCTCTGGTAACACTACAGAACTTAACACGATTCAAGACTAGTTCTTACAACAGTTAAAACACTAAACAGGAATCTTCAAAGCCGTCTTAATTTCGCGACCTTGAACTCAGCGTCGGCAAAAAGTTTGAATACTTCCAAACATGACTACTGTTTTTACACCAAATTCTCACTTTGGCATTGGACTTTGATTCAGCTTGGTGTTATTTCCTAGTATTTATAATTTGGCAAATTTATAAGTACCTAATTGGTCGTTTTTTTCTTCTATTAATCTTTCAGGTCAAAAAGTAAATGTGCCTTGCCTTTTCCCAGTTATGTTGGGATCGGCTTCCAGTCTAACCAGATGCAGCTGAATAGCAGGATTTTACATGGAGCGACAGAATATATACCCGTTGGTAAGACTGGTTGTGGTTGTAAGTATTCAAAGTGTAGTGCAGAACTGCAGAATAAGTCGCCTTTCTCGCTCAAATAGTATTGTTGCACCATTCAGATCCAAAATATCACACCAAGAAAGTCCCGTAATTTTTCAACCAAAACGTTCTCCCACAAACACGAAATAATGACAGTAATTTATTGGCAACGCGACGTCTGCTTGTTTCCGTAAAAGGTGTTATACTAAAAATACAATGTATGTAGTTTATCATAATATCATATCAATATTTATCTTACATCTTTGTTATCCGCGTCACATGTGTTATGTAATTTAGTTAGCATTATTTTTCACAGACTGTATGAACGTAATCGTGACGAGAAATGCTGAGTATTTGCTCGGAGGGCGAAAAATAATAGGAAGCTATTTTGGGTGAAATCTGCTCAGCGCTCAGCAATTTTGAACCCAAAATTGACACCTTGGCACCGTTCTGAATGTCTGATCGAAAGATCAGACATTCAGAAGGAAAGAGTAGTTACCCAGTAACTGGGTTGTGGAGGTCAGATAGGCAGTAGCTCCATGTAAAATACTGGTATTCAGCGGATGGTTGCACTGGAAGTCTATTTGTAAATTTGCGATTTTGCCGAGAGCATACGTGGGTGTATGTAAGGCGATCATCGTTTACCTATCATAGGCCCCAATTTGGGAGCATGATCAATTCAGGAATTCCTTAAATCATCTTCCAACTTTTCCCAACTGGGGATCGGGTCGTCGTATGGCTAGGTACAGCCGAATAACTATGAATGTCTTGGGAAGGTCAGAAACCAAATATAAGTAATTTGGAATGGGTTGCAGTCCAGAGTCTGGATTTGTGCCGAGTTGATGGCAAGAGGCTCGCCCCCCTATTATATGGGACTTAAACATAACTGCCCAACTCTTCGGGGACACAAGGCGTGATGTGAGTATGTTATGAGTTTGGAATGGCTTTTTTAGGAAAACCAATATAGATTTCCGTTTGCTTTACATCTGTCCCGGAAAACGCAATCTCGAATGTCAAGGTCAGGTTTTTTAAGATCCGTTTAGTGTGAATACATTAATATAACGTTACACCTGTATTCCCCTTAGTCCTAGCCTTATTTCGCTAGTTATATTTCAGACCAAAGTAACAAGGACCGAGCCTATGCACATTAACCGGACAAAAATCCAGACTTCGGACTGCTACTGAGAAATTCCCAATAGAAAATAAAAAAAGAAGAAAGAAAGAAAATACGTTTATTTGCGGTAAAATATGACGCAAACAAGGAAAAAAAACAAATAAAACACGAAAATAACAAATTGGAGGAAAATATGCGTCACATCCACGCAAAACGGCCATCGCTCAGCATAATGCTGGGACCCTATGCGAGACAAAGCCCCAGCGCTGGTTTTCAGCGACAACCGGCGTTGACGTGATGACGTCAACCGGTGCAGCATAGAGAGAAATAACAAAATAAGACAAAAAAATAAATACAATTTACACAATAGTTCTAACTACAATAAAATATAATATTTAAAGTGGCAACATTTCATAGCGTCGGCGACTCACGCGCCGCAGACATAATACAATCTGTGCGCGCAACTGTCAAAAAACTGTTTGTTTGACGTTTTGGCTTATTGGTTACAAGCACTGGTACAAGTTACAAGTACAAGAATATGTAGTAAAATCAAAACATGGCGCACTAAAGAATGTTAAGAATGTTATGACGCAGTGCATAGTACTAACAAAGGATGTATTGGTTGATTGTGTACCTACTTATGGTTTTTGTAAACAGTGTTTGTGAAAGTGTTAGAAGGTGTAGATGACAAACTCGGTGACATAAAAGACATTAATGGTAAATGTAAAATGATTGTATTTATCAACGAGAATCATAATTACTATTAAAATAATGAAATTAGTGGAAATTAAATTGGAAATTATATAAATAAAAATAAAAAATCTTGGGAACTATACCTACTTGGTAAGCCGTAGAGTACCATTTGATCAATGTAAACCGAAATTTTACAGAAACACTGTAGCGTTCCAGCATTAAGGATGAAAACATTGGCAAAAACAGATATTAATACAGCCCCAGTGACAGAAGGGGGAACTGCAAGTAGTCCACGCCACCCTCAGGAGATCCCAAGCCAAAGCTTGTATGCCATGACCCCTAAGGTACAGTGAATCAACACTAAAGTACATGATTAATATAGAAGGAAAATTTGATCATGCATGAGTATCTTTTTCAAAAAAAAGTTTCAAAAAATCCAACAATGATTTGCGCGAACCTGGGGATCGATACCAGGACCTCATGCTCTCAGTACACTAAACTAATGAAGCTTTCAAGAAATATAGAAGAATCGAAGTAAATGAGAATCTACTTAATAATAGTCTTGAATTCTCTGACAGACAACGTACAGCCTAAGTCGGCAGAAGCATGAAATGTTGCACAGAGTTCATTTTATAACGAAGGTGAGCACTATGGAAGGATTTTTGGAAATGTATACCCTTGAAGGGATAAAATAGGAGAATAAAAGTTTGTATAGAAGTTCGTAGTTTTTGAAACCTCAATGGCTAATTCCATCGAGCACACGGCTTGTAAAGTAAGGAAACACCGTTTGAGGAAAGAGTCATACAGATATCTCTTTTATGGAAACACCACTTCCATTTCAAATCACTGCCAGCCAAATTAACAGATACAACATAACGTATACAAACGTTAACTTATGACAACATTCAAATCCTTCTTTCCAATTGATGTTATTTCCACATAAGCAAATATCAACTTTATACCGGAGTAAATTACGTTGATTTCAGAATGACCAGTACAATTGAAATACTCATAAAAAATATTGAAGTCGTAGCGCAAACTGGACCTTATGTCCCGGGGTATTAAAGTATTTTTTTCCAAAAACACTTATTTGTTTACTTGTTTGGAAGCTAAATAGCGAACCTTAAGTAGCTAACACGATCGTTGCGTTCTCCATGACCGGCTCGGTGACGTCACTGCACGTCAGTCGACAGGCTACCAAGGTCAGCTAACCGCGTTTGACGTCACACTGTACACATCAATGGAAATCACCTGGAGTTTCACAAAGACTGTTTAGAGATAAAGATTCTTTGAATCTTTTTGAACAAAGTCTTGCCCTTTTATACAGCAGGTATCGGAAAACTGTGATCATATTCAAGGATTCATAAAACTGAATCACTATCTCCCCATGAGACCACCATCGAAATCGCGAAAAAACAATCAGCTGTCCCATTCATTTTGGTTCAGTAGGTTTTGTATGGAAAATTGAGTTTTTTTTTTGCGATTACTATGTTGTTCCTTCCTGATACAAGTATAGGGTCAGGTGTGTGAGTTTGTGTGAGGAAAACATCGAAAAGTTTTGAATATTTGTGTTATAAGAGTAGGGGAAGACCAAAGAAACGATGGATGGACTGCGTGAAAGATGATGTGGCTAGAAAGGGGGTGACTACCGAGATGACGACTGATAGAGAAGTATAGAAGAAAAATATTTGTTGCGCTTGCGCCGACCACAAATAAATTGGGATAAGGGCGGGGCGATGATTCTCTGTCTGGCTAAGACAACGCAGTGTTAACCAGGGGACTATCCTAGAAAACGCAAATAAACAGCAATAAACTCAAAACCATTTACAGGTACTTTTGAATTGTCAAGAGGTCGGTCAGGAAGATGAAGCCACCATCCATTCAAAGCGTAGTAGCTTAGGTTCCTATGGAGAAGAACGGACAAAAAAATCGCAATGGACAAAAGAGCATCTTGTCCATCTTGCCCGTTCTTCTATCAAATATTTAAGTCGATTCAGAATAGTTATCAAGAATAGTGTCCGAACTGTCCGAGGTTTTCGATTTACCTCCGAATATAATATTTAGTTACTTTAGTAGTAGTTTAGTTAGTAGTTTTTTCTCAAAAGATGTTGAAGTTATGATAAAAATCCACAACCCAAGCCATTAGTAGGTACCGCCAATAGTATAATCTATCTTAATCTCAGTAGATTTGCAATGTAAACGTGGGTTTTATTGAACACCGCAAGGAATAACAATCTTGGGCACAATGCCATATTCACTACCCCAGCTATGTCGCAGACAAGCCAGCATACACCATAGTGTACATGGCATGCCACACCGTTGGGAGACCGCGTGTGAATGAATGTAAGGGAAGATCCTAGCCGTAACACTTAGTAAAACATATATATTCTTATAACTACGAAAAAAATATATGAAATCGCCATTTTTCCGTGCAATTCCGCGTGCAAAACAATAAAAATGAACAACCAACTCCTCTTACCGGATAAAACGAAGAAATCACATTTAACATTTAAAAAATATCACAATTACAAAGAAAAAATAGATTGCAAAAAATGTTGTATCGAAAAGCTCAAATGACATAAATGCTAAACTTGACAGATTTTTGGCTTTTGGAACGCTCCGTCAATAAATACAAACGGCCAGTTTCGAACCATAGACGCGAAAAAAGTTTCAACACAAAAGAGGTTAGGATCGCAAACGTCAAAATTTTAGCGCGCTTTTTTTTCAAGATGGCGCCGTGTAGCGTTTTGAAAGCATGGCAGTCGTCTGCTGAGATAATTTCCCGCGTTATTTTATTTCTAGACGTTACATTTCGCGCTGTTTATTTTTAGCCACGAATTTCTATCGGAAAGGGGACGACGGGTCGTTCACTAGATATTGTCGCTTCGTTATATTGATGCGAAATGTTTTCTGGCAGCAGGCAATAAGTATGTAGTGCTAGTAGATACTTCAGCGATGAGTCTGATTGAGCAAATTGCTCGGTAGAAAACGAACTTCAAATATAAAGGTAAGCATGCACTCAATCCCTCTCACAGAGAGGTGATCTCGGTCCCAGCAGTGGAAACGTCATACATAGGCTGATAATGCTATGCTTATACTATGCACTCGATGCTTCATCGAGGATTATTGTCCTTGGAGCTCAATCAACAGGCTCTACTTTTGTCACTGATTACTATCCACGATATTTTTATTACGGGATGGGCGTGCTCCTGACCACGATCTCGCCTGATTGCGGTGGATGAGATTTACGATGGAATAACCGAATATTATTTAGCCACAATGTACTTTTGCTGGTGGTTTTAGACTGAACATTATTTTTAACCTACTGCGGCCTGCTAGCCCAAAAAGAGGAGAAAGTTGTTACTAGAGGAGCTGGAAGATAAATGTCACAGTTTTCGTCAAAACTCATACAAAATGTAACCATACGTGACATATCTCGCTGCTAGACTGAGATGACTTTCTAAACATCTCAACCACTCGATATTTTTAGTATATCGAAGTTCAATGATTTGGCTCAAGGAATGTACGATTTATGAGCACAATTATTGGATTAGCCAACGACTCTTGAATCTTGATGTGTTAGAATTTTGAGAGAGACTAAATAAGCGGTGATTCGGGAAAAGTGGATAATTTATGAATGCAAAACTATGGTGAAAACAAAACACTTTTCCAAAAGATTTTGGATCAAAGGAAAGTCTCTCATTGAACCAGAAACACCTTAAGGGCTCGTGTAGACGGATAGCAACCGCGCCGACACCGCTACGCATAACCATGTAAACTGAACGCTGAAGTGCCGCCGCCGTGACGTCGTCGCGCCGTCTCCGCTTGGTTTTGCCGTATCAACTTGAACAATCCACTCAATCGCTACAACCCTTGGCGGCGGCGCTGCAGCGGGCTGGCAACGTTGCATATACACAGCTTAGAGACGCGGTGGCGACGCGGCGACGGCGTCGTCGACCTGAGCACTAAGTGGTTTTCGCCAGAGCTTCAGCTCTGGGTTGAGGATTACGCTTGTCAGGACTAGGAGAGCACCAAAGTTCAACACATTCGGGCTAATATGATAATGGTTGAATTTACTTTTTCTTGTGATATAAGTAGCTCATAATCAAGTTGAATGAAAAAGGAAATGGAGGGAGGCTTATGCCTTGCAGTGGGTTAATAGTTTAATACAGGCTGAATTAACTAATTTATTATACGCCTGGCTTGACAGGAAACCAAGTATGAAATAGTGTCCATGAAACTAGGACATGGCACATGGCACTGAGCTAAGCTGTTTTTGGGAGCCTTAAATATGGTGTAAAAGGAAATTATGAGCCTTCACGGTGCACATCACCGTTCTCTGCTCATTTCACATAGGCCCAGGATGAGGAGGATTTAGACGAACTAAAAGCTGACCCCAAAAGATTTATTGAGGGGTACGCTTTCTGTCTCGCATAAGGTCACAGCATTATGCTGAGCGTTGGCCGTTTTGTGCGGAAATTGTTATTTTTGTTTGTGTTTTTTCTTTGCGTCATGTTGTACCGCAAGTAAACGTATTTTCTATTTTCTTCCTTTGACATTATAGGCAGTTTTAAAGTGCAGATTTCAGCTCACAACTTTGGACGCTACTAAAAAAGTTCAAATCCCTACAGGTGTGTAATAGTCTCAGCAGTTCATTGGCATTTGTATTGAGGTCATGTATTTGTGTGCGTGACGCCAACGTGTCCCGGCGTCATCGTTTATGTGTGAGTTTTTAAATGGACTCTATCTGCTTGTGTTCATGACTTCCTGGTACTCGTAAGCGTTAAAGCAGAGGTGGTGGAATTTTGGGTTTTAATGGTCAAGTAAATTAGACAACTATTTTAAATGTCACTTAAATCCTAAACGATTAAACTACGCGGTTTGTTGTAAATAAAACGGTATGGATAGTGCCATCCACGAAGACGCGCCCCACTCCGCTCCGCTCCGTACAACAGCGCGGTCACTGTCGGACTGCATAGAAAAGAAAGAGAAGCGCGATGATACAACGCAGGTAATTTTTTGCAAAATATGAAGCAATTATACGTATACAAAAAAAAAATACATATTATAAATTAAAGTCACATTTCGTTTTTGTCTGTATGACCGCGTTGTTCTTCTAAGCCATACAACAGATCCTGCGACACAGGGTATCCCAGTGCGGGATCCAGTGTCATACCTAAATGTTAAACTTGTTTTTGAATCAATATTTTTTTTTTTTTTTTGATTTTGATGAGGTTTTGACCATAGTTTAGAGAATTTATTCCGGATGGTTTATGTGTATGTCGTGGCCAAATCTTAGAATTGATAATTTCATGAAATGAACATCGACCGCGAGTCACATTATGTGGCCTGGCCAGTAACCTAGCTAGAATACTCATTTAACGATATGAGCAGTTAAACGCACGACTACTTCATGATGTGGCCAAACATTAGTGATCATATCGTAAAATAGTTAGATTATCCACCGGTAGAGGCGTTGATGTCGCTTTGTTTTTGCTGTGCACCATGGCGGCGGCATAATAACAAATCAAACAGAATAGCACTCAAAAAAAGTCGATGGACTTTTATTAGGTTTCCAAATATGATATTATGGAAAGCAATCAACTTGGAAGTAGCGCTCGCCGGCCGCGCTGCCGCGGCGTGAAATACAAATAGCATAAAATTAATTTAAAAAAATAAATAAAAAAATAAGCCGTTGATGTGGCACCGCGACCAAATGGGCTAGGTTACCTTAAGCTATAGATACCCTACATTAATGATATGGCCAAACGTCGACTGACATTATCATTTTATAAATGTTGACGTTTAAACGATATGGTCAAATTTAGCTGGTAATTTCATGAAATGCTCAATTCTAAGATCTGGCCACGACATATAATACGTTAATATGAAAGTTACCTATAACTGAGAAATCCCGATGTTTTGTAAAGTCGTCAAAACCGTGCAAAACAGGAGCGGGTCGCTAGTAGAATAATCTGACAAAATATCAGAATGATTGCATGTATATTAATATGATTTTGAATCGTTAAAATGCGTTAAAACATTTTTTTAGAGGTATATTCGTGATTTTTTTATATCGGATCAAATTAGTTGTATTATGTTTTCAACACACTGGTGCCGATTCTCTTGTCACAAATGCCTCTAAACTAGACTAAAAATCACCAAAATTTAGTTTATTCCTGTTAAACGATGATTTCCCATTCTGAAAAGACCAAAGTGACAGAACTTAAGATAGCACTGAGATTTTAATTTAGTGAAAATGACAATTTTGCTGTTCTGAATTTGACGTTTTTCACCTAAAATTTTAATTGTCTAACTAACTAATGCTGACCATTTTTAATCGCCACTAATAATGGTGTGGAATATTATTATTTGTCATGAACTAAAATTCACACGAACACCTCGACTTCAGGTGCAAAAACAGTACTGATCGATTATCTTTTCTTTTGCTCATAAATATCTCGAAAATGGTGCGTCCAATCGCAAAAATAATGAAAATTTCAACGACCTATATAAAACGCATAAACCCCTAATACTCAACACAAAGGTATTTTTTTTTTTTTTTTTTTCTAAAAGAATCTATATAAAACACGTCGAGGATGCCCCACTACGCGCCGCCGGCTCTAAAAAAGTTCACGGGATAAGGCAAAAAAATACGTATCACGTGGAGTCGCAATTGTAAAATTCGATTTCACTCACATTTCACTTTTAGGTTTTATATACATTATAAAACTTGCGTTTAGGCACGTTTAGGTCCTGCAGACCTCATAAGTACAGCTTACAGTACAGTAATCGCGGAGTGGGGCGCGTCTTCCTGGATGGTACCTACTATCTGTACGGCAGTTTATGTCCTGTTTTTACCCAGGAGATGCCTGTTCACTGTTGCTTTGAAGGCAGACGGGTTTTATTCTATATTTACTGGTGGCTTTTAGGTTCTAATTTGTGCATTAATTAAATATTATCCAGGTCGATGAACCTAAAATCCAAGATATTTACAAAATATGCAGTTTTTATTTTTATAAGATAACGGTGTCCCAGGTACTTATACACAACAAAAATCCAATTCCCTACCCTACACACTTGAGGTCTCAGATCGGTTTTCATCAGAGTCTTTCTTACAAACTTTACAGAAGCACCTAAAATTAACCGTTTCGACAGTTCTTTTAAACACACAAAAAATCCAGTTCCCTAGTAAACTGTCATCCCATATATTGCTAGGGATTGACAGTTCACTTCAAGTCCACTCCACCTAAGTTTTCACGGTCAGATTTTAACTTTATAGACTGTCAATAGAGCTATAGAACGTATGTCCAATATTCGTTGAAACGCAGGAGTAAAACCACCCTGAACATGCTGCGTCAATCAACTGTTTTGTGTTAAGCGCAGGCCACATTGGGAATGAAGCTACCCATACCCATCAACAAAGATACTAAGTAATTACATCTTCACATGTCAGGGTCAATC
This sequence comes from Xanthia togata, assembly GCA_963853775.1. Lineage (NCBI taxonomy): Eukaryota > Metazoa > Arthropoda > Insecta > Lepidoptera > Noctuidae > Xanthia > Xanthia togata. Next base: position 938,697 of record OY970817.1, on the reverse strand, counting down.
CAACTAAATATTTGACGGTTGCGTGTGTTGAATAAAGCGCAGGCCAATCTGGCAACGAATATAAGTTCGTTTAGGTTCGCTCATGCAGCTACCGGGTTTTTTTTAGAGTTCGCGGTGTGAACCGAGGTGAGCAAACACGCGGACGAAACGAACTTATATTCGTTGCCAGATTGGCCTGCGCTTTATTCAACACACGCAACCGTAAAATATTTAGTTGGATTGACCCTGACATGTGAAGATGTAATTACTTTGTATCTTTGTTGATGGGTAGAAATTTTAAGGCTAGTAATATAAAAACAAAATCCAGAACGTAGATATGTGACATCTACCAATCCGCACTGTGGATTACGGCCCACTCCCTCTCGCAGAGGAGGCCTGTGTCCCAGGCTCCGAAAATTAACCGTTTCGAGAGTCCTTTTACACAACACAATAATACAATTCCCTACACAATGTGTCGATAAACCCAATTTTTGTTGAAGCGCAGGAGTAAAACCAACAACATTGAACATGCTGCGTCATTAACTCTTTTGTGTTATCAACACACGTAGTTGTATTGTCCCTGATAATAGTGAAGATGTAAATAGTATCCACGTATGGTGGAAAAATGTTGTAAACTTTAAGGCTAATAATATAAGTTGCATCCTCGTAAAAATACTGGTCTAAATGTAAAATTCAAAGATATGTGATATCCACGAACCGGCAGTGATCCATCGCTAAAAACTTTCTTGAGTTGTACAGATTTTAACAACTGTATATATATTATATGTACGTATGTGTGTCTGGGATGTAGAGACCCACTGTGAGACAGAAATCGATGAAGAATGTAATATTATAACTATCAAAGAATTTGATATGTTCTACTTCTAGTGTCACATCTTTTTAGTTATTTCGAAAGCAGAAGTCAAACACGTTCTTTCAAAATATAAAAATATTGAAGAGTTTTCCCGAAAGCAACCTGCTACATCAAATAATAGACACGACCTAAAAAAATCCACAACGAAATTGAAGACCCAAAACCTTTTATACAGAAAAACCAAACATCTATGGTAGCTGAAAAGGACATAAAACTCTAAAACTAACACACACTAATTTAAAAATAATTGACGAAAACAAAACAAAAAACGTGCAGATAAAAGAGCCAATATAAATGAGGTGCTGACTTTCATGGCTCCTTCGATATTGGCGGCCAAATATTTTAAAATTTAAGAGAAGCATATCCAGGAATGAATTGAGGTCTTGTTATAAGGAAAATCCATAGGTACTAATATTGTAAACGCGAAACTTACTGTCTGTCTGTTGCCTTTTCACGCCTAGGACGCTGAACGGATTTGGATGAAATTTGACACAGGTAGACCATGACCTCGGTTAGGACCTTTCATTCCGGTAGTACGTTACCCTGGGATAATATCTGACTTCCACGTGGGGAAGCCGCGAGCAAAAGAAGTAATATGTGACTAACTTAAGTTTAAATGAAGGTATTTTTAAATTTACTACGAATTTTCGATAGATAACTATATCAAAACCAGAACAGCTAAAATCAAAGCTTGATTTTGTATAATCTTATCTTTCATCAAGGTCAATCCACTGCAAATAACTTCCCAAGAATTCAGTAAGAAATCGAAAATTAAAAACAAAACAACACTCTTTTAACGAGACCTTTTCAAAATACCCGCCATCGAAGCAACCACGAAAGTTTACAAAAGAAAATGAATACTTACCCCTTTAATTTCTTCTAAATCTTTCGAATCCAATAGTCTTCGCCTCGCAGACGGAGTCTCAGGGCTCAGGTCATCAGTCGGCTCACTGATCGTACTCTCAGTACTAGTCTCCATAGATTTAACATCTTCCAAATGATTCGTGCCATCCTCACTTTTTTCTGTTCTCTTTTTCAAATAATTCTCATGTTCAAAAGTTTTATTCTCAAAACCAGTACCACAAGGAGACTCTATATCATTATCGAGAAGTATTCTCTCATCTTCTGAGTCTATATATTTCAAATTAGCTCTTGCTTTTCTAGGTTCAGCTTTAATATCATTCTTAGGAGCTTCTTCGTTAATTGTATGATTTAATTCTATTTGTTTTTTCGGCGTTGTCCCTGAGGAGACAGGCTGCGAAATCTGTATGTAGGAAGCGAAGTTAGATGTATGCTTTGGCGCTTTCGTTTGCTTTTCTATATCACTTTTTATATCTTTGATTTTATGTCCTTCAGAATTATGTTTCTTGTAATCTAAATCGCCATTTTCTACATGGATGACAGTGGATTTTTCTAATATCTTTCCTATAGGATTGTTTGGGTCTAGCTGGCTTTTAATGCTGGCTAAACGTTCGGAAGGCAGTTTTGAAGTTAGAGAAGTGGACATAGAACTATTTCTATCGTGAATTGGTTTCGCTAGACACACTGGCTCGGATATAGTCTTACTTAGTGATAAATCTGAGTTGGAGTTCGATCGGGAGCTAGACGACCCAATCTCCCATCGCAAACCATTTTTTTCGTACGGTAGGTGCACCGGTACTGGTTTCTCGTCTTTCGGGACGATTTTCGTGTACCCTACTGTACCATTTTCGCAATCCTTTAACTGGTTTAGATACTGTTCGGTGTACCGCGAATCGTTCGCTGGAAGTTTCGTTACCGTCATTTTTTGGTCGAATCTCTTTCTGATCTCCGACACCGAGGGTACTTCGTTCCCGTTCGTATCTTTGACACCGTTAAGCATCCCTCTCTTGTAAGCCGGCGAGGTTTCTTTATACGATCTTCGTTCCGGTCTCTGGTGTTCAAATATTACGCTTATTTTTGGTTCTTGTGACGTAAAATGCGACATGTGAACAGTGTGTGTTAGTTCAACATTTATTTCATGCTTTGTTGTAATACCTGGTGTATCATTCATGGTACTGGCTGGCTTACTGATCAATCGTGAGTACTAGGATGTTATAAAGTAGCAGGATGTAGCATCAATGTTACACGTGAGTGGTATTACAAGCAAATATCGCATCTATGTTACTACGGTGACACGTTTTGAAAGGTTATTATTGTATAACGTTTTCTGGCAGTTAGGGCCTTTCAATCGGTGCAAGTACTACTATTTTGGAAGCTGTCAATTTAATGTTTGGCTCTTTATTAAGTGCGATGTTAAAGAACGTACACACACACTCACACGCGCACACATTATGTTTGTGTGCCTGCGAAATATTCGAAAAAGGAACCAGTTGTTTATGGTTTTGGTAATTTTGAAAAAGAACATAGCTGATGATGATTGTCTTCGGGACAGTTCGTTGAAACGAACATTGTCGAAGTGATGTGATGATTAATATGATCGATGATATGTATGTAGAAAAAAGTTCAGTCACGAAGGATTATTGGAGTTTTTACGAATGAACATGAAAACAAGAAATAATTTAGACACAAATTAACAATGATTTTAAAATAAGTAGACAGATGGATGACGTCTTCAGAAATTATTTCAAATAATTTTACGTAGTTTTAATATTTATTTAAATTAATTACGTTCACTTTGGATATTATGTTTTTACCTACCAAATTCCAAGAGAAAAACAGCCAATCGGGTTACTGGAAGGCTAAATGATAAAAAAAAACTTTTTGCATGCTGTCATTGTGACAACTGACAGTGACGGAAAGCCACACAAACATACATAATCTGTAGAGCGAGACAGTGACAACATTATATCTATCTCTTTTACACTTAGGATTAGATAATTGGGAGATGAGAGAATGACACCCACATTTCGCCAGTTATGTTTAAGTCCCATGTAATAGGGGGCGAGCCTATTGTATCAACCCAGACTTGATGAAAAAACCCAATATCACCCAGGACTTTATGCAGTAATGTTTAAGTTTCATGTTATAAATTAAGGAAAGAAGATGTAAGGAGGGATAATTAAATTAAATTAATATATTAGGCTTACCAATGCTTGACATAGGATCACCCCAAAAAATGAGAATCCTCTTTGGACACTCTCATCAATAACTTCTGACCACCACATTGAAAATAAATAAATAATTCTAAAAATATTCACGATCAGAAATTTGTTTCAACTGTTATTTTAAATTGTTACCACTATACAAGGATAGCGGCAGGTCGTACGATAGTGGTGACAAACCGGTATAAGTTGGCCTCTTATATAAACAGCCTTATAACGTTCCCAAGAAATCAAGTTTTACAGGACTATCTCTTTCCCCCACTGAAGTAAGATTAAATTAATAAGAGCTGGTGGTAGGCCCCCCTGTTGTGTTTTTTTATTCATAATTACAGAAAGTTGTGAAACATTATAAAATTGTCACTCCCCCACCCTACAGATTCTTTCAGTTAAATGTGTCTTGTGCAGTGTCGTGTAGTTATTGTGTTTTGTAGTATTTTATGTAGTGTGTAGTGTTTTTTTTAGTGACCGACCGAAGCTTCGTTTTCGGCCATTTTCGGCCAAATAATCATGATTCTGCCATATTTTCGTTTTCGTTCGTTTCGTTTTCAAAGTTCGTGAATTGTCGCGCGTCATTCGGCCTACTTCGTAAAGCTCCAATACAACGAGCAATACACAAAATTTTGTTTCCTCTAATGGAATTATCGTGTTTTATTTCTTTTAAACCTTATATTTGCTCTTTCTCTCCCTAGGTATAATAAAAACAAACAAGATTTCAATGTACAGCGGAAATATTCATATTTTTGAATATCTCAATAATTTTCGTTTTCGGCTGAATAAGTACCCATTTTCGGTCGGACACAATTTTTTTTTAACGATTTTGCTTAATTTAACTTTTTTTATGAATGTACGACAATTTAGGCAGCCAGTCTTAGCCTGAAACTTTTTTTGTCGTACGTTTTTTTTAGAATTCTTTTTTAAGCAGAACTTTTTAATGTATTTTAGTTACTTATCGCATTCGTGTATTGTCTTACAAATAAACTATTTATAAAACTTTTAAATATTTTTCTTTGGATTTCGGTTTTGAACAAAAAAACGTCAATTTTCTTTGTAATATTTTTGTTTTTTCTAAGACTTTCTTTTTTTCTTGTACCTTCAAATAATATCTGAACTAACCTTGTTGCATGTTAAACTATTTGTATGAAAGAATTCGTGACTCGTTCTCAAACACTTTTTAGGTCAAGGCCAATAATATTATTCAACTGTTTGAGAATTTCACAGACTTATTTTTACTAATCATTCAAGAGATTTGGCCTCTTTAGGGATTCAAGTGATTTTTCAGATTCCTAGACAATATTTTAAATAAAAATTCTTATTTTAAAAAAAATATTTTTTTTAAACCTAAGATAACTCTTTCTGTTCTTCAAATTATATTTGATGGAAGTAATAGAAATAAATAGAAAATATTAAAAGATTTTTTTTAAACCTATTGTCTTCTTTTGTGTATAAATTGAACAAACACTAATAATTATTGTTTGTTAACATTAAACTAGATCGCAATGAAGACATTCCGAGTCCATTTTTAAAACTATATAAGTTCTATCGACCCTAAATTATATGATCATCAGAATATGTCCACATAAAAATAATATGAAAAACCAAATATCTACCAAAAAATTATACAATTTCGCAGACACTCAAAATAAAAGTACTTATAAATAAAAAGGAAATATAATACATTGATACAGAAAAACAAAGAAAAAATTACCTCTGAAATTGTTGCAGCAGAATTCCTTGCTTTCCTTGCAAGTCTTGACGGATCAGCTACCGGTGGCCTCCCAATATCATTTGATATAGACTTCGACCGAGAAATCTCCCCATAAATCTGATTCTGCTGCTGCTGAATTCTCTGCGTCTTCGGTATATAATTTGCTGGAGAATATTTGTTATACCACTCCGCGTGTGACATTGCTAAATCAGCAGTAGTTGGCACAGGCCTCCGATTCCTCGGTAAGGGGTCAGTTGAGGTCTTGCTGCTCTCACTTCGAGTTGTCGAAATATCTCTAGACCTGGACTCACTTCTGTCAGACCTATATCTGCTGCTAGAGACACCGCTGTCAGAATCAGCGATGCTCGGGGCTCGAGAACTCCTCTGTCTCTCGGCCAGGGTCTTCCTTTCCCTATTCCCATCAATATCAGAGAATCGCGAGCGGTACTCAGACCGTTCGTAAGTGCGTAAGGTATCATAATTCCCGCTTGTGGATCTGTAGTATGGCTTCTCGACTGTGGATGATGTCAGGGTAGATCTGTAAGACCCTGAAAGGCTCGAGGAGGTAGTGCTGTACCGAGACGGCGATACGACAGGCATTTTCGCAGATTGTTATCGTTTTCTTACTAGTGTGTTTGACACATATCCTTAATATAGTCTTGGCTTATGCTATCCTAGTCTAAGTTAATTTTAAGTCTGGACGGCGGTCGTTTTCTTTGCATTGTTTTGTTTAATTTTCTTTTCTGTAGAATTGTTCGGTTTGTTTTCTGGAACAATAGAGAAATATTGGTTAGTTATCAATTGAACTGATCAAGCGGTATCAGTAACTGGGTTGTGGACGTTGGATAAGCAGTCGCTCTACGTAAATATTGGTACTCTAACATTGTTGGAAAAAGGCGGGCAGATTAGCAGATAAGTGATGACCGGTTCAGTTGTTGTCATCATCTGCCCAGCTTTACACAACTATGTTGGAGTCGGCTTCCAGTCTAACCGGATGCAGCTGAATAATTTAACTGATAAATAACAGCACAAAAAGTTTAATTTTGAATGGAATAACTGCGTCGTTGGTCTATTGGTCACTAGCACGACTGCTAAACATCGGGTCCTGGGTTCAATTCTCAGGTCGGGCAGTGTTATTGGGTTTTGCCAGCAGGAATTCCTCAGTAGCAGCCCGGGGCCTAGATTTCTGGCCGGTTAATGATAATAGGCGCTGATCCATATTACATGGGAATTAACACAACTGGCAAAATGTGAGTTTGCTCTACCATACTCGTATACCCCAACATCCCCTTTGGGGACTACAGGCGTGATGTTATGTATGTCATATTTTTTATCTAGTTTCAGTCTAATTCCTACAAAATCAGGTCATTATCCATAGTTGAACAGTAAGCAAAGTTTCGAAGTACAATAGAGTAGGTTTGCCAAGAAATAGTCATTAACTATCGCCTTGAGGAATTGTAGTTGATATTAATATTTACAGAAACACGCATTTAGGGTATAGTTTATATGCATTGTGTGGCTGAGAAATACTGGCTAAATGTGAGTTGAACTCACATACTAAGGTTCCAAACTACTGACACTATTACCTTCTTATTACAGAATGAGTTCTAAGTTTAATCCATTCCAAACCTTTGAGCCAGTTATTGTATTTAGAACTATATTCCGATGGAAGTAAAGTTGTTAATACAAAAAATCAGTTTTGTATTAGGAATGTTACTAAAGTTGTAATAAAGTTCAAGATACAATTAATAAATAGTTTGCAACACCTGTGCTTTTGAGGATCTTAAAATCTACATTGATGTCGCGATTGGCGTGGCCACTTATTACGCTCAACTAATCTAATAAAAATAAATATTTTTAAATTTGCTATAGACTCGAAAAGAAGTAAAAGAACATGTGAAAATTAAAACTGGTTTTATTTAATTTATTTTCTTTATTATGGTAACCAACAGCAATACATATTACAATAATATGTTACAGAATATTTGTATTACAGTATTATATGGCCATTAATAGGGTTCTCTCTACATACAGCTATTAAGGTTTATAAGAAACAGCCTTGTGACGTACAGACAGACAGTGTAGGCTCAGTACCTACCAGAGTCCGGTTTTCACCCTTTGGGTTTGGAGTCAAATTCGGAATTAAAAAAGAATCATTAATAATCACTATCACAGCACTTTCAAGTTTGTTGTCAATACTAATATTGTTTATATGTTTCCATAGCAACCAGGTAAGTTCTCTTTATCAATTCTTTGTTAAATGAAAGATAGTAAGTAGGTACATGTTTAAGCAATTATGATAAGTATTTTCGACTATAACACACAAATTGATAGTCATCGAGATCCTTAAGTTTTGAGTTGAGCTACAAAATAATTTACAAATGCTTACACACTACAAATCTGTGTGGTTCTTTCCTCAAAAACCGTCTCAGATATTAATGTACATGGTCCTCATACGGCCTGACCACGATTAAGACTGGACTTTAAAAGACTGTGACCTCTGAGTTTGTTACGGTCTTTCTTCTCAGAGTAGTCAGATTGGAAACACTGAACTCATAAATTTTTAAAACATAATTTAACTTTGACATGTAAAAGTGTTTTATTGAACTAATATGCGGAAATAAATATAATTTATAATTTAATCAATGAATATATAATTATGTATATTCCATATTCTAGTTGTAGAGGAAACTGGACTTTACTTGTGGGCTTTAAAGTAATTTTTCCAAAAGCACAAATTCGTTTACATATTTGGAAAATAAATTTCGAACCCAGAATACATGACGTATAGGGTAAAAAAAATGTTAAATGATTTAACAGTAAGTACCTTTAACTGGTGTTATGACGTCATTTAAATACCCATGTGATGTAAATTAGGTCATAATATGCAATTTGAATACGTATTATACGATTTACTTGAATTTAACCTTAACATATTGGTTTATTGTTGGGTAATTTATGTAGCAAACAGCAGATGTGTATTTGGGATTTAACAAAGATTCCTTGAATGACTATCACTGGTCCCGCTCACAACTGTTGTAACTGACGTGACTTAACATGGCTTCTTTAAACAGATTGAAAATTCAAGTCAGTAAGATACCATAGTCATAAATAATAGACTTGGGTTTTAATAAATAAGTAAAAAATTACACATTAATATGTAAAATATAAGTATATTTGATTTTTTATGCGTAAGTACTTATTACCTACTTAGAATGACACAAAATAATAATGTGATTTTTTTAACATTTGGTCATTTGTAATAGTATAATAATAGGTTAACTAATAGAGGCCCATGGGTGGCATAGAAACTCTGACATCAGGTTGGTCACTAACCATACGAAAAAGAAAAAAGAATTTTTTTTTTTGTTTTGATTGATTGGTCTAATATGGTCATGCAGCTGACATGAGAATGCTAAAAGGGATGTGTGGTGTTACACAAATGGATAAAATAAGAAATGAGTAGGTACATAAGAGGAAGTCTGAAAGAGGCACCGGTGACCGAAAAGTTGTGCGGAAATCGGTTGTCGTGGTAGGGGCATGTGATGCGGAGGAATGAGGAACATGTCGTGAGGAAGGTTTTGAGCATGAATGTCGATGGCTATAAGAGTACGGGGAGACCAAGGAAACGATGGATGGACCGTGTGACAGATGATATGGATAGAAAGGGGCTGACTACCGAGATGATGACTGATAGAGAAGTGTGGAAGAAAGGGACATGGTGCGGCGACCACAAATAAATTGCAATAAGAGCAGGAGAATGTTGATCGGTCTGATAATGCTGAAAATATAGTCTTAGAAATTGGTTCCACTTCATTTCAATAGCCTATTATGCATGTTTGCAGTGGAGAAACTAATAAATCAACTCGTCATTTAGACTACAACAGCACAAGGATAAGACGGACGGTCCAGAATAGGCTTGTATTGATTATTATGTAATCAGAATCACATAAAAAACCTTGCAGAAAACATAAGAGCTTTGTTTTCTTAGAGAATAAAATATGAGTATTATCTTATTTACAACAAGCTTCAGCTCGAGATTTCGCCCGCGTGAAAGTTCTTGATTTAATATAAAATATATCCTACGACACTCGGCAAAAAGGTAGCTGTCCATCTGTGATAGAATTTTCAGAACCGGATCAGCAGTTCCGAAGATACTCCCTACACACAAACTCACAAAATTTACCTCTTTAAAAGTTGTTACTGTAGATATAAAAATATCGATTTTGGATAGCACTTTAGGTAGGTACCTAATTTAGTTTCATTCAAGTAATCGGTCACCATTAAAATTAATGATTAGGTGAACGGCCCTCAATGACAAAACAATAATAATATTGTATCAGCTGTTTAATAGTATTTCTGATAGATATAGATAACAGACAACATATTATTTTTTAGTAACATATGTTTTCTTCTAGCCCCACTTCTCAGTATGATATTTTGTAATACAAATAACCTAATACTTGTATTCCATGAAAAGCAGAGATTTACAGTACACTCTTATTTTGCCAGTGTGAGGAAATCTGACCCTAATTCTTTATCTAAAATAAGAGTAGCCTAAGTTACTCCTTAAAACATCAGCTACCTGCCAGTCAAATCCGGTCCAGCCGTTTCGGAGATTAGCCGTAACAAACAGACAAACAATTTTTTTTTTGTTATAGGTACCATATTTTTTTTTTTGGTCCGGTTTACTTTCAAAATGATGTATGCATTTAGTGAAAAGTTGTTTTTATGACATTACAAACAGACTTCAATATTACTTATTTGTATAGATAAGTACGAAATCGCCAACCCGTCTTGAGCAAACGTGGTGATCAATGCCTTCTGTGTATGAGAATAAAATTAAAGAAATTTATTCAAACTAGGCTGAGAATCAGCACTTTTCGAACATCAAAATTACATAAGACAGACCCCCAAAACGCCCTCCCTTCAATAGGCCTTTGCCCTGCAGTAGAACAATAAAAGGCTGGTGTTATTATTATGTTAATAATGTACATTGGACAGTCAGTCCCGCTACTGCTTTCCTGATTGGCTATTATTTTTGCCACAGTAATAGGCTTTAGGTTTTTACCAAGGTAATAGTGCTCACAACCGGCGTTCGTGTATGTGGGGTTGCCAACCATACTGTTAAAAACAGTATAATACTGTTTTACACTCTAAAATACCAGATAGTCAGTAGACGACAGTAGGATCATAGTAGGTGGCATTCTGTAGTTTCTGCCTATCCTCCTCCTATCGGAAGAATGCATGTGTTTACGTATGTATGTATGTGATTATTATCTATGTAAGTAATGTTTATACAATCCACCTTTGTTAATCTCAAATGACCTAGAAAATTAGCTTTATTGTCAATAAGTATAAAAGAATGTTTAACAAATACTGGATTCTTGATAACATGTAAAGGTACAAATTACAATAACATTGGTGAATGTTGCTAGATTTATTTTACCCTCATTAAGGGTAAATAATAAAAAAATGGGGAGTGTTTTTAACAAATATAGTATTGCGGCATTCCTATACTAGGTTTTGCAAGCATGGTTTCATGGAAAGTGAAAGGAAAAGTCAACAGTATAATGCCATTTTTAACAAGCAGACTTTTTTCTTAGATTTTCAACAATTGCCTTACTAGGAGAATGAAAATTTCGCAACTGGTAACTCGCATGCGTAAAAAAAATATTGCCGTAGGGCCGTAGTTCGTCACAAGTAAAACACAGTTACCGCGATGCGTATTCTATTAACCAAGGTCATGCACTAAGAATTGATCCAATTAAAACCACCACGGACATTCCGCGTACAAGAGTCCACATAACAAAACCAAACAGTTTTATGCAGAATAAGAAGATACTCTACCGTTAAAAAATGCGTAACCTGATACCACTAATATAAAATTGATATTATTCGTCAAGGCCACACGTTATAAAGCATTTTTGAAGCGTAATTACAACTTTCACACGTCTTCACCACCTCGCACTCGCAAAATCGACAAATATAATTCCAAAAATACATTCCAGTGTTATATTTAGCGACATAGCATGACACAGTCTAAGTTCTTATAAACACAAATTTAATCCGTTTATTCACGTTACATCACGTGTTTGGTACGGCATAACGTAAATATCGATCGTTAATAACCAGTTTTCGTGTGGAAAATACATAAGATACTCACAAAATATGAAAAAAAATCTCCGGTAACTTGGTAACAGAATCACACGGTTATAACTTCGACTTTCGTGTTTACAACAATTATTTCATTTAACACTCGCGTCGTACACTTTTATCAACACTTTTGTATATTTAATTGTATTAAAATGGAGCGTATACGTCGGAAAAATATATTTTCTTGTGCTCCTATGTAATTTTAGAAGGCTCCATGACTCCAATGGCCTGACGTCACTCAGATTGTTGGCAATCCTATTTTTATGCCACTTCCTACTCAAACGATAAAATGTCTTACTAACTTTATTTTTCGTACAATTTTAATCCTTTCCCCAATGCAATAAAGCATACTTTAGATTTTCTTCAAGGATTATAAACCTGTGATGGAGAATTTCAATGCTGCCATTACAAAAAAATAATTTTTATTTTACTTTTTTATGCGTGACTCAACACCAGCTGATTGTTTTCTGTGAATATTTTTTTATTAATTCATTTTTGATCAATTTTGTTTATGTTTCAAAATAAACGAAAGCTTAAAAATATTTCCAAGTCTAATGATATTCACGATTATGAAAATAAATACATAATCATTTAACGTTTATAGTTCTAGCGATTCAGCTACTCATCGCTAGATGACGCTAGATATATTAGTAATTTCATTTGGCACAAGATGTCATTATACGTTTATTTTAGAGCAAAAAAAAACGGTGAAGACATCCCAACCATGAATCTTTATCTAATCAATAGGTGAGTAGGAATCGTGTTATGTTAGAACTCGAGGACGAGTTATGCGCCCTAGCTGTATATTATACAGTGAATGCCTGAAAAGGTATATAAGTAATGTAGCTTTTGCTTAGCGTGTCGATGGCAATTTAAATTGACTCGAACCAGAATTCGGCTAAGTTTAGCTGTGGTCAAATGATGGTGTCGCTAGTAGCTATGAAGGTTGGTGGTCTGACCGCCCCCGAGCCCCTTGTAGATATTTTCTTGAGTCCGAACAAATTCGGATGCCGCGTGATCCACGGACCTTGTTATTCTCAAGTACCTATTCCAAAATGGAAATCAATTCTATTTTTATTAGTCATTTCTATTTTTAGCCGGTAATGTAACTCAATTTAAATTTTATTCAGTACAATTACTGTTGCGATTTGTACCTAATATATTAGTTTTCACACCTCATTGGGTTATATGTAATAACAATGTACCTTTTATACCTGTAACACATTTTTAATAAGTAATAAGCAAATAACTACAAACTTTTGAAACGTCAAAATTACATAATAATATGACCAAAGAGACGCTAGAATATTTTACTTTAACACCAAAATTTAAATCGCTTCTCTGGCAAAATCCTAGACGTGGAAATGTTAATAGATAAATATCATATATGGATATCTTGTTTTTGTGAAACCTCACGGATATCGAGGGATATGCCTTGGAGGCGTGGCACGTGGCTCCTCGACATTGCTAAATTGGGCTTATGTTCGAACGGCGGCTGTACGCTTCATTCAGTCGCTTTGCAACTGCGTACAGTGTACTATTGATGCGTAAAAAACCAAAATGCCGAGCTGTGCAGTAATAAAAATAGGTCTAGTACCATCAACCTGAAGACAAATGGCGTGTAAGTAAACATATAAGTCACTGTTTAATATTTTAAATCAATTTTTATAGTTATTTGTGCAACAAGAGAGCAAAGTCGTTTTTTGCTGCGAGTGTTGATTTTGAATCCCGAGTAAGCGAAGGATTCTATAATTGAATCACGAGCGTAGCGAGTGATTCTAGGTTAGAATCCTGAGCGCTGCGAGGGATTCAAAGACACGAGATGCAAATAACTTTGCTCTCGTGTAACACATACAACTTTTCACCTCAGCAGTGAGAACATACAACATGTAAAAAAAAAACCTGTCCAATCCGTGGGGTGTTGTTAGGTATCGTACTGTTAGCATATTTATGTGGAAATTTTCAGGAAAAAAGAAAAAATAATCCCTATTTTTTTTTTCAATGGTGCATTTGACCGAATTTTACATTTGGTGCGGGCGGCGGCCGTCGTTTAGCGGGTGTCTAAAAGTCATAAGTTATGAATTTTGCAATTTTTTTATGGATTTGGGGTAATTTTGGAACTAAAAATGTGAATTTTAAATACCAATAACTTTTTTTACTATAAATAATAATCAAAAAAATACTGTTTTGTAATGTTACTGCAGTACCATAAGCCCATTTTCCCCAGATTTTCGGATCAGACAAGGTTTTTTTTACACAATCTTCATCACCTCGTATTTTGCAGCCACCATCTTGAATTTATATTTTGACCTCACTATCGACTTTAGCACCCTCGAAAACTATGAAAATGACACCCATGACGAAAAATGTGAAAATTTTCGCAGCCGCCATCTTGGATTTTTATTTTGACTTCACTATCGGCTTAAGCAACCTTGAAAACCATAGAAACGATACCCATGAAGAAAAATTTTAAAATTTTCGCAGCGGCCATCTTGGATTTACATTTTGACTTCACTATCGGTTTTAGCAACCTTGAAAACCATAGAAGCGATACCCATGAAGAAAAATTTGAAAATTTTCGCAGCCGCCATCTTGGATTTTTATTTTGACTTCACTATCGGATTAAGCAACCTTGAAAACCATAGAAACGATACCCATGAAGAAAAATTTGAAAATTTTCACAGCCGCCATCTTGGATTTTTATTTTGACTTCACTATCGGATTAAGCAACCTTGAAAACCATAGAAACGATACCCATGAATAAAAATTTGAAAATTTTCGCAGCGGCCATCTTGGATTTACATTTTGACTTCACTATCGGCTTTAGCAACCTTGAAAACCATAGAAACGATACCCATGAAGAAAAATTTGAAAATTTTCGCAGCCGCCATCTTGGATTTACATTTTGACCTCACGTTCGGCTTTGGCACCCTTGAAAACTATGTAAACGACACCCATTATGAAAAATGTGAAAATTTTCGCATCCGCCATCTTGGATTTTCATTTCGACCAAATTCACACTTACTATCTCTCTCTTTCTCTTTGAATTAGAAGAAGACAGTCGCAAGCGCCTTTTCGCGTGACGATATCGGCCACTGCACTCTTACCGCAAGCCGCTTAAGAACTTCGTTCCAAAAATTAAATAAAACAGAATTTAAATAAAACCTTATCAGATGATTTGCAATGTATATCCGAACGTTTTGTTTGTTTCTTTTTTGGGCCTAGTAGGTATTTTAATTCGAATCGATTTGTTTCTATCTCTCGCATTTTTCGTATCGAAGTGAAAGTGACAAAACTAATTGAAGTTAAAATCTTTAGAATTTTGTGAGTAGACCCAACACTGCTCTCGGCATTTAAAAAAAATAATTAAAAAGTTACTTTGTCTCACGCTCGCAGCAAAATCGAATTTTGCTCACTGTTTTTTGACAGCAAAACCTGCTTGTTTGAGGTGCTGAGGTGAAATAGTTATTTGTTATACAAGAGTGCAAAGTTGCTTTTTAACCGCGTGTTCAATTTTGATGACCGAGCAAGCGAAGGATTCTAAAATTGAATCACGAGCGCAGCGAGTGATTCAAAATTAGAATCCTGAGCGTTAGCGAGGGAATCAAAAGAGCACGAGGTGAAAAATCTTTGCACTCGAGTGCAACACGTAACTTTTCATTCCACCTCAGCGAGGAAATGACTAAATGCAAAAAAAAAAACGTTTGCGCATTATTAACAGTTTCAGTCAATTCTGTTGGCGTCAAGCAAACTTCCTCGTCGCTAGAATCACTCATTTTAGTTTTTTCACTTGTTTTCAAGTTTCTTGTTTTTAATATACCTAAGGTTTAACAATGACGTGAAAAAATGCCGCGTAAAGAACCGCGTACAAAGCAAATTGAAAAAAGAACACCAAGAAGGTTCCGAGTCTGAGTTTTTAACAAATTAAAAAAAAGTTGTATGATATATTCGGCACCATAGAGGTAGCAGTAAATAGGTTTAATGTTTTTTTTAATTCACAAACTTAGTGCACACGATGTTCTAAATTCAATTTACTTTATCCTCTAGAGAATAAAAACGGCTTTTCCACTCAGATACTGAAGATTAAAAATACTCTTTCCGAGATGGTGGGATGAAATAGTTATTTGTTATACAAGAGTGCAAAGTTGCTTTTTAACCGCGTGTTCAATTTTGATTACCGAGCAAGCGAAGGATTCAAAATTAGAATCCTGAGCGTTAGCGAGGGAATCAAAAGAGCACGAGGTGAAAAATCTTTGCACTCGAGTGCAACACGTAACTTTTCATTCCACCTCAGCGAGGAAATGACTAAATGCAAAAAAAAAAAACGTTTGCGCATTATTAACAGTTTCAGTCAATTCTGTTGGCGTCAAGCAAACTTCCTCGTCGCTAGAATCACTCATTTTAGTTTTTTCACTTGTTTTCAAGTTTCTTGTTTTTAATATACCTAAGGTTTAACAATGACGTGAAAAAATGCCGCGTAAAGAACCGCGTACAAAGCAAATTGAAAAAAGAACACCAAGAAGGTTCCGAGTCTTGAGTTTTTAACAAATTAAAAAAAAGTTGTATGATATATTCGGCACCATAGAGGTAGCAGTAAATAGGTTTAATGTTTTTTTTAATTCACAAACTTAGTGCACACGATGTTCTAAATTCAATTTACTTTATCCTCTAGAGAATAAAAACGGCTTTTCCACTCAGATACTGAAGATTAAAATAGTTATTTGTTATACAAGAGTGCAAAGTTGCTTTTTAACCGCGTGTTCAATTTTGATGACCGAGCAAGCGAAGGATTCTAAAATTGAATCACGAGCGCAGCGAGTGATTCAAAATTAGAATCCTGAGCGTTAGCGAGGGAATCAAAAGAGCACGAGGTGAAAAATCTTTGCACTCGAGTGCAACACGTAACTTTTCATTCCACCTCAGCGAGGAAATGACTAAATGCAAAAAAAAAAACGTTTACAATCACAAGATAGGTACACTTTTATTTCAGTTTAGGTATTAATTACTACATTATGACAGGTAAGTATTACAGAATAATCTTTAAATTATAACAAAATAATACTAAGGTATAATTAAGAAAATTTTAAAGTAACGTTGCTACAGTTATTTAAATTGAGTGTAATATTTTTGTTTGGTACTGTAATATTGGTGTTAGTCACTTGTGTACTGTTTTTCGGTAAACTATCTGTCATACTTAATAGTTGTACCGATTCATCGGATTCCCTTGGCGTGAATGTTGGAGAGAGAGGGAGATGGTTAGGTGTTTCATAACGGCTTATTTTTGATGTAGAAGGGCCAGTACAAGGATCCGATTGAGGCTCTTTCAGTGTAATGGCTCCTACGATGCCTTCACATATTTTAGACTTATTTTGGATGGAATCCTCTATGTATCCCTCTACAACTGCATTGGACTTCCAGGCTCCGTGGCGCTTAAGGGACAGCAGATCAGCTCCGGAATCAGCCAAAAGTGTGGCTGAAGTTCGTCGGAAACAATGACCCGTGTACAACAGGGGTTCTGGAAGTTCAAGAAATGTTGCTATTTCTCGTGGGATACTGCCAATTTTATTAGTACCCATAGGCTGTCTAACACACTTTCCATTGCGATACTGTAGAAAAAATCGATTGATTGGAGTGTTAGGCGGGCGTAAGGCTTGATATTTCTCAACAATCGTTACGTATTCCTTGCGAATGACGAAGTTGCGGTCTCTTTTTGTCTTCGTATTAGGTAAATTAATTAATAGTAAGTCATCTGAATGTTTCTCAATGTTTTTGACATTAAGTTGTGTTAGTTCATTAGTTCGACATGCTCCGTTTATTCCAATAATAAGAACAACCTGTAACGTAAAGAGTATTGTAGTAGATAAATGAATAAAATTGATATGAACGCATAATTATGCCTATCAACATCTACTAAGTATACTATTTAATTGAGATTAATATACTTAAGTAGATACTGAATGTGCAACTGACTTACTTTTGCCGCCAAATATACGGAATCGGGTGCTTCGTTAAGAAACTTTTCAATATCAGATACTGTGAAAACCTTCGATTTTTTTGGTTGATGACCAGATGAGGCTCTTTTTAAAAATGCCAATAATTTAGGATAGGTATCGATATGTTTGTCTTTTTTCATCTTTATTGTTGCTTTTAGCATCGAATACGTACTCCATAGAGTGCTTGCTTTCTTGTTCTCGGATAATTCTATAAAATATGCCAGCAAAACGTTTTCTGAGAAAGTTTTGGCTCCTTTTGCTAGTCGCCACGTGTTGAACATATCGTACTGTTTTAAATACTTCTCGCGTGATTGTTGAGGGAGAAAGCTCATTTGCGCATTATTAACAGTTTCAGTCAATTCTGTTGGCGTCAAGCAAACTTCCTCGTCGCTAGAATCACTCATTTTAGTTTTTTCACTTGTTTTCAAGTTTCTTGTTTTTAATATACCTAAGTTTTAACAATGACGTGAAAAAATGCCGCGTAAAGAACCGCGTACAAAGCAAATTGAAAAAAGAACACCAAGAAGGTTCCGAGTCTGAGTTTTTAACAAATTAAAAAAAAGTTGTATGATATATTCGGCACCATAGAGGTAGCAGTAAATAGGTTTAATGTTTTTTTTAATTCACAAACTTAGTGCACACGATGTTCTAAATTCAATTTACTTTATCCTCTAGAGAATAAAAACGGCTTTTCCACTCAGATACTGAAGATTAAAAATACTCTTTCCGAGATGGTGGGATGAAAATACTCTTTCCGAGATGGTGGGATGAAAAATCATTTACTAACTTACGTCCGGAGCGATACGAACTAGCCCGAACTAGTCCGAATCTTTCCGAACGGAACGAACGTTTTGGATTTAGAGAGGTGCAATCGAGTGCGTGTGGCTGATTTTATCGACATGCGTATTATTGCAGTCGAATCTTTTTTTACAGAACTCAATGGATATTCTCGTATTACATGTATAGTTTATGAGTTAAATTTGTTATTAATTTAATTTTGTTTGAATTAAATAAAGACATTGTTATTTCAATACAGTTACTCGTGCATAGCATAATATTTAACAGAGAGGGATCCCTTTACCCGGTAATACAATATAAAAAAAAAACTCATTTTATGTTAGTAAAAATAACCCATATTTTCGAATAGGTATATAAAAACAAAATAAATTATATAAAGAAAATTAAACGAAGTTATAATAATACAAGAATGGGCTAAAATAAATATCGATAAAAATTATCGACCATCGCTTTCGACTCCCTAATTGCATGCGTGTGCATTGAATGTTCGCAAATAGCAAGTGTTTACAAGTGAATGCTCCGCCCATTCTATGTATGTGTGCTATTAGAAATTGATTTAGTGTAGCTGCTTTCTTCTTAGTGTGCGAGTTCAAATTTTAAGTAATTATTTTGGTGGGAGATAAGCGGTCGCACTAGGATTCCTTACTATTCCGCAATGAAGGCATATCTCTGGATATCTATGTGAAACCTGGTTAAAACCAGATGTTGTTTAATGTAAATAATTTTTCAGTTGCCAGTGCATACAACAGGTCTTCATTAGGGGGTGGTACCTTGATATTATGCAATAGTTATTTCAGATATAAGGAAAGGAAGGATATCAGTGCTTGCTCTGTTGATCGCTTATGTGAGGTAGCATGTGCAGAGGTTGAAGACCATACTTTCTTATGAGTTTATAGACTACCAGCCTCAAACTTGTCATCATTTTTAATCATGATGGAAGATATACTAACTAAACTTTTTAGAGATAATATTAGGTCTTTACCTATGAAATTGGAGATTTGTATTTTTTTTTTTTTTTTGTTTTTTTTATTCAGCTAATCAAAAGTAACTACTGGCCCAAATTATCTAGCAGTTTGTTTATCAATCTAGCACTTTGTTTATCCCTTTACTGTAGAAGTGTGCCGGACGGGAGGCGATGAAGTCAGCGAAAGCGTTTTGTACTGCCTCTCGGGTGTTGAATTTTTACCCACTTATTTTTTTTCTCTAAATTTTGAAAAAAGTAGAAATCAGTTGGGGCAAAGTCCGGTGAGTACGGTGGGTATCGGAGAGCTTCCAGCTGTAACTCTTGTAGCTTTGCGATGGTCTGTCGTGAAGTGTGAGCTCGCGCGTTGTCGTGGAGAAGCAATGGGGAAGAGCGATTGACTAGTCTTGGTTGTTGAATTACGAGCTTCTCCATCAATAGACATCTGCCGTCACTGTTGTGCCATTCGGTAAGAAGCTGTGATGTACAAGTCCGGCACTGGTCCACCAGACAGTCACCATCATCTTCCTATGAGTAAGTAATCTTTTTTTTAGCGCACTGATTAGGTGCTGTACCCAGGTCCACCCACTGAGACGAACGCTTACGGTTGTCGTACAGGATCCACTTTTCATCGCAGGTAACAATTCGATTAAGAATTGCATGCTTCGACACGTGGAAGGAGGAGGCTCAAGATGCCATAGGAATCTTTTGTGACCTCTCCAAGGCATTTGACTGCGTAAATCATGAAACCTTACTCTTGAAACTTGAGCATTACGGACTAGGTAAACTTGCGCTCTGTTTAGTAAAATCTTATTTAAATGATAGACAACAGCAAGTTCAAATTAATGGTGTAAATTCACTCGGTCTAAAAGTAATAATGGATGTTCCTCAAGGCTCGATATTGGGTTCTTTCCTCTTTTTAGTATATATTAATGATCTACCCCATTTATTAAAAAACCAACCACAAATGGTGTTATTCGCTGACGATACTTCCCTAATTTTTAAGATAAATAGACGTGCATCAAATCTTGACGATGTAAATAACGCCCTACTGCAGGTCCAAAATTGGTTTACTGCTAATAATTTAGTATTAAATGGGAAAAAAACTAAATGCATAAGATTTGCTTTACCGAATGTTAAAAGTAGTGATTGTGATATAGTATTGAATAAGGAGAAGCTAGAATTTCTAGATAAAACTGTTTTCCTGGGGATCACGCTCGATTCAAGGCTGCAATGGGGTCCTCATTTAACATCTCTCGCAGGACGGCTAAGTTCAGCAGCATATGCTGTAAGAAAAATCCGTCAATTTACTGATATAGATACCGCAAGGCTAGTCTATTTCAGTTACTTTCATAGTATCATGTCCTACGGTATTTTACTATGGGGACGGGCTGCAGATATCGACTCTATTTTTATTCTGCAGAAAAGAGCAATATATTGCCTCCGTAGGCGCGATTCTCTAAGGGAACTGTTTAAAAATATTAACATCATGACGGTACCTTGTCAATATATTTATGAAAACATCATGTACGTCAGGAACAATCTTAATCTTTTCAGTAAAAGAGGTGAAAGACACAATTATAGTACTAGACATAGGGACCAATTAGTTCAACCGGGTTTCAGACTGGCTAAAGTAGACTCATCTTTCATGGGGTACTGTTTAAAATGTTACAATAAAATACCTTGCCATATACTACAACTAAATGAAACGAAATTTAAATCTTGTATAAAACGCACACTATGCTGCCAAGCATGTTATAAGCTTGGGATTATATCGCTGACAAAAATGCTTGGCTTAACGCTGGTCCAGCTCCACAAGGGCGCATAAACTATTGATTAGCATTCAAAAATATTGTTGGAATTGCTGAAGATTGCAAAAACTATCTTTGAATTGTATTACTTCAATCTCTTTTTTGTATTGTATAATTGCATAGCACATGTGTGAGTACTGTGACCATGTACCTTCTATAAAGCTACCATTTACTGGGTACGTCTTTCATTGACTTGATATGCCCTGGCGGCTAAGAGTATGTCATGCTCACTCAAATGTCTCGCTGGTGGTGGCGTGTGTGTTGGATCGTTGAGTTCCCTTCAAAATGGTTGAGCTAAACGGTGCTGATCCATGCGTCATGTTCGTGAACGGGCGCCATCAGTAGGGACTGGTCATCTCTTATCTGCCACGGCTTATTTTAATTTTTGAATTGTTTTTTTTTATTTTTTATTACGGACGCTTTTTACTTACACGTCTTTCTACATTGTTCTCATATGTATAATTTCAACATGAATGATGTAAACAATATTTTGTAAGAATATAATTTTTTTTATAGAGTGTCCGTGGAGTTTCTTGCCCGTTCTTCTCCATAGGAACCTACGCTTTGGAATGGGCAACTAGCTTCATATTTCTGACTGACTGACTCCTTGACAATTCAAAAGTGCCTGTAAATGGTTTAATTGAAATAAATGCTTTGAGTTTGAGTAAATCTCGCTGTTGGTTGCTTAGTTCGTGTGGCACCCACTTATCTAGCTTTTTTTATCTTTCCGATTTGACGCAAGTGCTGTTTTGACACTAACTCCAAGGCCCGCAGCAAGCTCAGCCGTAGATTGAGTTGGATCCGCTTCCACTATCGCCTTCAATTCGTCGTTGTCGACAATGGTTACCGGCCGACCGCGGATTGTTCTTCAACTCAACATTTCCAGATTTAAAACGATTGAACCAATAATGGATTGTGTTTATGCAAGCAGTGTTAGGCCCGTAGGTACACGTCGTTCATGTTTCGTGTTGTTTGCGCAGCGGTATTGCCACGTAGGAACTCATATTCGAAAATTGTACGAATTTTCAGTTTATCCATGGCGCCAAAAACTACCACAATGTCACAAAAACAAAAAACCATCTATAAATAAATGACTGAATTTGAAATTAAATTAACACGTCTTTCGAATAAAATTCATTTGAATTTCGAATTGCGCGCTAATCCACAGATAATTAAATCTGGAAATGCTGGTTAAAGAATCTCCAATTAAATAGGTAAAGACCAAGACAATAGTTTTTGTTTGTGGTGACCTAAATAATGATCTATTAGTAAATTCACCTGAAAAATGTAAGCTCATAAAGTCATAACATTGTTAAAATCTTTCAATTTAAAATGTATAGTTTAATGTAGCAGCTAGAATAACAGCAACCTCAGCTACATGCATAGATAATGTATTTACTAATTGTAAAATAAAAGACTCGTCCCTAATTAGTGGCGTCAGGTCTGATCACACAGGTTAACCTATATCCTTTGAATCATATAAAAAGTTATATTCTTTGAACAGCTAGTTTTGATTCACAAGACCCCAATATAAACTATGGTACATTATTTTCTACAGTAATGCCAAGAATTCAATAAAGCATGTCCAGTCAAAAAAGTAACAATAAATACTAAGCCAAAATTTAACGAATGGGCCACTGCTGGCATTAGAAAAAGCAGGGATATTTTATATAATTTATTTAACAAGAAATCATTGACTTCTGATGAAGCTGTTCATAATTATGTAAGAAACTATTCAAAGATACTTATAAGAGTCTGCGCTAAAGGTAAATCAAACAAAATTAGTATTTCTAGCAATAAAACAAAAGCTCCGTGGCAGGTAATTAACAAAGAAACCGGAAACACGAAACAGCGAGAACAGAATGAAGTGTCTTTAAAAATTGATAATGAAACCATTTCAGATACTAATCACTGTTATTTGAAAATATTGTAAAAGCCAATTATTTTTAAAAGAGTAACCGTGGAGCTTGTTGCCGGCTCTGCTCGATAGGAAACGACCAATAATTGGAACCGTGCACCTAGCTTCTGACGTTTCATTTAAAGTGCCCATGTAGGTTTATGTGAAATAAAATATTTTGAATTTGAATTAAATTTGACAGTCCCCAAAACACCCACCCTTCACCACTTATTTTATGAGAACAAGATGACCAGTCTTCTTAGTCTTGAGACACGAGTTACCTACCTACATAAAGGCAAGAAATAGTAATGGTATGTGCGTTTAGTTTGTGCAGAATAAGCAGTTTTTCTTTCTATCTAGATGGAAAGATCACCCATGCATGACAGGTTAGTAGTGCGACCTTGTCATTTAATCCAACTACCAAGTGGGGCTAAAGGACAAAGGTTTGCAAACTTAAACCATTTTACAGGCACGTTTGAATTGTCAAGGAGTCGGTCGGTCAGAAGGATGAAGCTAGTTGCCTATTCCAAAGTAGAAGTTTCCTATGGAGAAGAACGGGCAAGAAACTTCATGGACATTTTTAGAGCATCCAAGTTTGATGCTGCTTATTTGAAATTGAATGCTTGGGTTGGTAATACCTAATGCAGATCAGTGTCGTATCTAGTCTTGTTTAAGTCTTTAACAGGTTCAGGGGAACCTTACGAGTTGTTTATTTTCTGTTTCATTTTATTTAGGTAAGTATTTAAAATAGTTACCTAGTTGTCCCACAGTTGTTTTTCATGTAACGTGGTTGCGTTTACAAACCCCAGAATGTAGGTATAAAAAGAGATTTTGAAAATAGATTTCATAGAACTATTATTTTCTGTCCGGGAATCGAACCCGCAAAATGTAGCGAAACAACTAACTGCTAAGCTATAGAAGTCATTGAATGATTATAACCATTGTATACAATCAAAGGTATAGTTAAATAAAACCAGGAATACTGTACCAATAACATTTATTTGTTTATTTAATACGTTTTGCAGAAATAATGATGTCAAGCGATGATTATTGGTGTTAGTTTTATGAGACCACATTTTTAGGAGTCTATAGAGCGATCAACATTAATTACATTTTCGACAACAGGACCTGTTAGGGGTCAAGCCAAAAGGTATCTACTGTCAAGGAGCTACAGGGACAAGACCAACGCAATTCAGAAAAAAAAATCGCTAGCTAAACTCTACCGACGTGACGTGTATCAATATCTAAACGTGATAAAATAAGATGATTTGTTGTTTTTTTTTTGGGGTCAACGATCGCATCTAGTGTGAGGAGTTTAGAAAATCTATATTTTCTGTCTGTTTTTTTGTTTCATCGAGTCCAGATATCAATACCCGGTAAACAATAAAAAAACGTTTTTTTTATACTAAATATTTGAAGTGACTCCACTCTACTACCAAAAGAAAACACCAAATCTTTTTTTCAAACCCACAACGCCTGCGGAGTTTCGCTAGCAAATTTAATTTAACCCTGTATAAATAATGTTAAGCTAATAATAAACAAATTCCTTTTTGCAAATTCCCACATCATGGGGGCAGTCCTTTTGAAACTGTAATTTTTATTCAAAATGTTGACGATGACGTAGAAGGAAAAGGTGTAGTAAAAATAAACTTTTAAAGGCGTGTACAGACTGGTGTAATGTAATGTATCGCGTAATGAATATTGTGGCCGGCATACAAACGAGCATTCGTAGGCCCACAAGTAGAATTCGCATTATTATTACAAGATAAATTAAGTACACGTAATACACATTACACAAATCTATTCACGCTTAACAAATTTATTCCTTGACTGTACATAGAAATACACGAATAAACACAACAACACGGCGACAAGCTACGATATGATTGTAGGTGACCGAATTACGCTATGCGAGAATTGTAACCGTCTTCGTCTGCTAGTATGCTTTACACATCATCTAGGTTATTTATATAATACAATATAATATTTAATAATTATATTATATGTTGACTTGAAAGAGCAGGGCGGTTGAGAGTAGTCATGCTCACTTAAATGTCACGCTGATGGTGGCGAGTGTGTTTGATTATTCCGTTGGAGTTCCCTACAAAATATTTTTTTAATAGTTTTTTTTTTTACATTTTCCTCGCTAGAATCAACAAGAGTAATGTACCCAGGGTTTTGTAATTTCTATATTTAAAAGAGTGTCCTTTGAGTTTATTGCCCGTTCTTCTCCATAGAGATCTACGTTTTGGAATGTGTAGCTTCAACTTTCTGACAACTGACAGACCCTTTGACAATTCAAAAGTGCCTGTAAATGGTTTAATTGAAATAAATGCTTTGAGTTTGACTTTGACAAACACTTGCCACCCATCCCGGTACCTACCACTCGGGTGCAATGGTGACACTTGTCAAAACATTAATATTTCTGTGCTAATCTGGGTTAAATACACATAAACCTTCCGGAATGAATTCTCTAATCGATGGTGAAAACCTCATCAAAATCTGTTGCGTGGTTTACGGACATACAAACAGACACGAAAAGAGACTTTAATTTTATAATATGTTTAAAGGATATACTTTATTGTACACCACATAAAACACTCAGGACAAAAAGTATATGTCCACAAAAACATAACCTAAAAAACATATCTCCGTTTTCTTCTGCAGCTGAAATTTCCAGGATGTTCAATGTTGTATGGTCCGTAAACCAGGAAAGTTAGTAGGCCGTACAGTCTCTCCCAAAGTTGTAATGCAGTACTATACAACCTACTACCTCACCCAGTCTACGGCGTTATATTTTCTCTTCTTAGTCTTCTTCTTCTTCTGTGCAACTTAGGAGTACCTAAGCATCTAGAGTGGGAGTGTACAGTCGAGGAATGAAAAGGTGAAGCCATTTTCAAATATATATAACTTCTACTGGCTGATTTTTGTGAAAGATTAACTACAATTTTGTTAATGTCACGTAACTCAACCGACATCAAACAATTTAAAATAGATTCCTTCCCTTAGCGACACACAATATTATCATGTCACAATTTTAACCTGTTCATTAAAAATACTGGCAGACAAGCGCGACACAACACCGCGACGCAACTCTAGTAGAACAATTTTTATGAAAATTAATGGAAGTTGTTCTACCAGAAACTCGTCGTTGTCGCGTCGGGCCTGACTGCTAGAACCTTAAGAAGTCGGAATAAATTTATATAAGTCTAAAGCACGATGTGAAAACAGTAAACATTTATGATGGTGACTATCTTTTCATTCCTCAACTGTACAAAGATTATGATTCTTAATTATTTTTAAAAAAATTCATAAATTGTAGCATAATTTAATAAAGGCCACAATTTTGATACATCTTACATAGATATGATATCACTAACAAATTGTGTACCTAATATAATATGAATAGGCACATAGATAATAATGTAGCAAAATTATGAATTTTACAAGTAAAATATTGTTCACAAGTAAAGCTACCACGGACAGACGCGACGCGACACAATTTCCGTGAAGTTTTCATAGAAATTGTTCCGACACAGTCGCGTCACGCCTGTCTGCGGGAGCCTTAACATAATACTAATTAGACAACACGATACATTTACATATGCTGTAAAACATTTTCATTCATACGATTCATACACAGTTAAGAATCGACACTATCTACTTAGTAGGTGTAGGTTTTTATACAATATTTGGCACAATAAATACACAATTTTGATATGAAAAGATAATTAGAAAACATGCATATCAATAAGAAATAAACTTTTTTCAAAATACTAATTTCGAATTGAACTAAATAAAACTGGGCCCAAAAAAACCTGTACCCTAATTACGTAATGCAAAATCAATACGAATCTGAATCGCTTTGAAACAGATTGCTAATCCATTGCTCCGTAAATTCGAAAAAAAACTGCAGAGCAACGTAAATAACGCAATGAATGTTGTTGAACTGTCAAAATGAAACAGATTTGTCTTTATCGTTTACGAAAATATGTTGCGTAATTATAAGGCTGGTATTTTTTCACCAGTGGGGTAATTGCGTAACACACTAACAGTAGCAATGGCTTCCATTTGACAGTTCAACAACATTCATTGCTTTTTTTTACGTTTTACGCAGACATAGTTTTCGTACATAAGAAGCAATGGATTAGCAATATCCTTCAACATCATTCAGGGTCTGATTGAAAATGTGTAACGCATTTAGGTTGCTATTAGACACTACGAAATCTCACTGCTAGTTTGGATACCTACTGATTATTACGTACCTAGTCTAGCTGAACATGGCTATCGTAATTACATACTTAAATCAACTTAAAAATAACTAGGTATTTACACAATTACATACAAAAAAAAAATTGGGTTCAACTAAAGGAAACTGAGTAAGGTGAACTACAACAGACACTAGAAGAGATGTGCCACCTATATTAAGATTAATTAATAATGAATTCTACTAACAGTGTTGATATTAATAAAAAGGTGAAAAAAAAGGGTGCAGACGTAATTTATGACATTAGAAGAAGTTCGGCTGTGTGACAGTCTCTTTATAAAGCTCGATATGTCATATTAACGGCCAGGGGCTGCAGTCTCGACACAGATCGATCGCTTTACGACCGAATTTAATACACATGGTTCACTCCGCAAAATCTTTTAAATAAAAAGCGACTCTTGCTACGTACACAATAAAGTGCAATTCAGGTCGCACAGCGCTAATCACCTACAGTTATATTCGCCTTGAAGTTGCCTCTCTTTCTATCGCGTGACTTTTAGACTACCTACGTTACACTCACTGAATTGGCCCGACAAGACGGGCCCGTCGCGTACTTGTAGCTTTATACCTAAACTGCAGTGTCCCATCTGTACCTACTCATCTGCGTAGTTATAATGCCGTTCCAAGACGCGCGCGACTTCCTTGACAAGCTCGTGATTTTGCTTGTCAAGCTTTTTTGACCGTCTAGGGACGCCATTAGGACTTTGCGAATTCGGTCGTAAAGCGATCGATCTATGTCGAGACTACAGCCCTTGGTATTGTTTTTATTACTACACACACAGTATAACACATCCCTTCTATGCGAATAAAATAAGAATGGGATTACCTTATTTAAAAATTTTGACGTTTTATCGGTCAAACTAACTTCAGTTCCGCAGCGTGATGCAAAGCTTGTCCTTAAAATCCTGCTGACACAGCTATTTGAATTTAGTACGATAAAATACAAGGTATTTTTTCTTATTTTAATGACAAATTACACTACACAGCAAAAAAAAGGTAGAGAAAAATAAAATAGAAGAAAAACAAAATGGCGTAGAGCGACGAATTCCCGCCAAAACTGCGCCCGCGTATCACCAAACTTGTGTGGGGGACGCACACACTCACGACTCAACGATCGCACAACAGAAACACGACTAGTTTGTCGAAAAGACAGATTTATATTAAAAATACTAGTAATACACACACAACAGAAACCACGCCAGTATTCCCCGAAATATCACTTCTGCCTACGCCTTCGGGGATTAAAAGCGTGATACTAGCAATATTTGTTGTCTATTACTTGTATTCTTTAGTAACTCCTTCAAATGCTAGTGATAGGAGTGGAATAACGTCTGAAATACGACAAAAGTCGCAAAAAACGACAATAGTCTGGCTGCGTGCGACTGAAAAGTCGCGCAGTCGCGTCTCCCCAACGGTTAAACGCACAAGTTCGGATCTACGGGTTCCAGTTGAGGGGGCCATTGGGCTAAAAATACATGGAAATTAAAATAATAATAGTGTTTAGCACACATTACGACATTGAAAATTAACTTACAGTTTAAAAGAGTATTCAAGAAAAAGAAATGAATATGATTCTACTCGCACAACGGTGAAGGAACACATCGTGAGGAAACCGACATGTCCTAGAACCAAAAAATCGAAGACATAATTGCGTAACACACTTGTTAATCCATTGTTTCATATGTTCAAAATGTTTGTCTGCTCGACAACGTAGTTAACACAATGAATGTTGTTGAACTGTCAACGTAAAAGCCATTGAAAAAAACTACTGTAAGTGTGGTACGCAATTACTCAGCCGCACTGGGCCCGCGTGGTGGATTTTACGGCACACTCCCTCTCACAACAAGGAGGCCGCAGTCCCAGCAGAGAAGACGGTGATTGTGCATGAATTACATCTGTAGCTATTCAAAGTTGTAATGTGTGCTATAATAAAGACAGGATTACAAAAAAAAAAAAAACTGTACAAAAATAGTAAAAAGATGTGCTAGAAAAAGTAAAGTAAAAATTAAAGAAAATAATAGTGGAAGATACGGAACTGAGACAATGAACTATTTTGTTATGCCTTAATTGAAATTTGAATTTCGTGGGCTACCCTGACGCATCCCCCGCGTCACGCATCAAAAAAGCCCGCGAAATCGAAATTTTCTAACGTTTTTTGTAATTTTCAGGTCAGCGTCATGTTCTATATTGATTAAAATACCTATAATTCACGGCCGTAAAGAATTATAATCAATAGATTCATCAATACACCATTTTTATTATTTTTTTGGTGGGAAATCGTCAAATCAATACACCTTATGTTAGAATTGGCCTCAACTGTCGTGATTTCATGAAAATAGTCATTCAATAGGGTAATATGAAATAAATAATAATAATAAATAGAGAGTTGAATTGATTAATTTTATAAATATAATTTGTACCTACTTGTTACGGTCGCGAATCATATTTATGATCATCATACAACCTGATCATCATCATCATCTGCCTAGCCTTTTCCCAACTACGTTGGGGTCAGCTTCCGGTCTAACGGGATGCAGCTGAATACCAGTATTTTATATGGAGCGACTGCCTATCTGACCTCCACAACCCAGTAATTGGATAATACGATACCTCTTGATAAGACTTGTTGTCAGACTTTCGGGTTTCTGACGACCCGTAACGAGTGTCAAAGATCCACGAATGACAGCCGGGAGCAACGGCTTAACGTGCTTTCCGAGGCACGGAGGAGTCTCGGTATGTAAAGATGGTCACCCATCCACAGACCAACCCCGGCAAGCGTAGCTTAACCTGACGGATCGACCCGTGCGGTAGTTATTACTTAGCCACGAGCTCCTCATACATACAACCTGATACAGACCTGCGAATTGCAAAAAAAAAGTAAGAAATTTAAATTTCGCGGACTACCCCCACGTTTTACTGGCGTAACTGGTCACGGCCTCCTTCCATGGTCCATGAGTATTCGTTATACCAGAGATACCACAGGTGCGTTGCCTTCCCAGTTTGAAGATAATTCTCTTCAGTGAGGGTTTTCATGAAAATTTACGCCACCAGTTGGTGCCCCTTTGACAAGAGCTCTTCCATTTCGACAATGAATTTAAAATATATGATGACGTTCATCATTCGTTTCCTTCTTTCCTTCATCATTCAGATACACCTCTGTCCAACCCTTTGGGGGAAACAAGGAGTGATATTATATTTAATATTTTAAACTTCACGATAGTCTAAACTAAAATTAAAAAGAGAAAAAATATATTTTAGGTATGTTTGTTACGCTTTCACGCTAAAACGACTAAACGAATTTGGATGAAATTTGGCACATGGATAGACCATGACCTGGGGTAGGACATAGGATTTATCCCGATATTCCCACGGGATCGAGACTTATGTGAGTGAAACCGTGGGGCGCAGCTGGTTTAGTATAAGAATTGCCCTCGCCCTGCCCTGCTACATGTGTTTTCCTTCCATACTTCTCTATCAGTCGTCATCTAGTCTAGTCACCCCCTGTCCATCCATATCCTCTGTCACACAGTCCATCGATTGTTGTTTTTTGGTTTTCCTTTCCACGTTCATAATGGCCACTACAATTATAAAATAATATCTAATTAGGTACACAGTAAGCGCGCAAAATGGTTTTTACCTTTAAAAAACTTCATCATTTCTTACGCACAGTCTTCCGTCCACAATAGACTCCATCGTGCCAGTACGACTCGAAGGGGTGGGCAGAGATGAAGGACTATTTCACCAGTTATTTTATAAACGGGTTTTTCTCATTATGGCCAGTTTAGGGCAACGGTGGCCCAGTAGTAATGACCGCGACTGGTTCCAATTCAGACGGCGCTTTACTACGTGTAAATAATTTCATCACCACTGCTCTCAAAACGGTGAAGGAAAACAACGTGAGGAAACCGACATGTCCTAGAACCGAAAAATCAAAGACATGTGACATCTACCAACCCGCACTGCCTCACACAGAGGCCTGGCCTGTGTTCCAGCTGTGGGCACGTTATAAGCTGATTATGTGCCAGTATGACCCAAAAGGGTAGTGAGAGGTGAAGGACATATATTTCACTAGTTATTTTATAAATTGGTTTTACCCATTATGGCCAGTTAAGGGCAATAGGCTCGCCCCCGATTACATGGGACTACTTAAATATAACTGGCGAAATGAGGGTGTACCTATAGAGATATGAGGAACAGGGTGTAAAGTTCTCTCATTCTTTATAGAAAAGGGAGGTTTCGTGTCTGGTGGGCTGCTACCCGACGATTGATGTCGGGCAGTTGTATATATGCTAGTCGCGCGGTAAACTTTGCTTGCGCGCTGCAGGATTTTGCGTGACGTCAGTGTGTAGTTCGCCTGTGGTAATGTAACTGCCGCCACATACCTATTATACACCTCTGCGCACCCTTTCGGGGGATACATGCGTGATGTTATGTTCTAAGACCCATTTCCCCGTTAAATGGGTACAAATCTATACTGGGCAGGTATTGAGGATTTTGTACACGGAAAAACTCATTAACACTCTGCCGGACAAAGTAATTGAACCAAGGACGGTTCAGCAGTCCAGACCGGCGACTGCTGAGCCGTCAGGTTGGTCTGGCTGCTGACATCTGTTTCTGTCCTCATCATAAGGCCACATTGAGGCCTTCAGCATGGAGCATCCAGTCCAGTCAGCTATCTTCCATCCCAGGACCTGGAAATTATAAAGATAGCACATACATTTTCAAATAACATCAATATCATCGTCCTTATTGTGAAGTATTACTGCCATCATTATTCCACTGCGAAAAAAGGATGGTGCTAGTGGCCTTGTGTAGCTCCGTCTCTCACTCACACTGGAATAATGGTGGCATTAATAAGTCATCCCCAGTCCTTATCCCAATGTATCCGTGGTCGGCGCAACATGTCTTTGTCTTCCATTCTCTATCAGTCGTCATCTCGGTTAGTTCACACAACCCATCCATCGTTTCCTTGCTTTTACTCGCACAGCCATCCATATTCATACTCAAAACTTACAATAATCCTAACTGGCGGAACATCCGTAGTTCATATAAACGTAATACCAAAATAATTTTTAAATCAAACATATTCTTAAGGTAGAGTGTATTTATTCCGATTGGATTACCTGATATATTATTATCTAGGCTCCCAAATATGTATTTTGGATGTACACTGATATAAAGAAGAGATATGGGGAATTTAAAATTTCTATAGAAACCTTATTTTTTTCATAACTCGTCTTTAAATTAGTGTCCATTCAACATATACATTTGGGAGCCTAGATATTCTGTAATCCAATCGGAATAAAATACACACTGCCTTAAGAATATGTTTGATTTACAAATTACTTTGTTATTACGTTTGTATGAACTACGCATGCTCCGTAGGCCCGTTAATATTATAAATGCGAAAGTGAGTTCGTTTGCTTGTTACGCTTTCACGCTAAAACGGCTGAATAGATTTAGATGAAATTTGGACTAGGACATGGATACTTTTTATCCCGATATTCCCACGGGATCGAGACTAATGCGAGTAAAACCGCAGGGCGCAGCTGGTTTTCTAATAATAAACGAACATTGCGACCTTTACTCAGTATTCGGAGTCCGGATTTGTGTCCGGAATAAGCTTGCCTCACTATTACATGGGGCTTAAACAAGGCCCAAATTCAGACTACGTGCTGCTGAAATGACTAATGGAATAACCCAATAACACTTTGCCTAGCTTGGGGATTGAACCAAGGAACAATTCTTGGCAGTCACGCCGGGAGGACGCCCTAGGAGGACATAATATAGTGACCTTATTGGTGATGTTCTTCGAAAAGGTCAGGTGCGTAGTACTCGCAACCGGCGTGCGTGTGTGATCAGCTTTCTAATTACGCAACATATTTTCGTAAACTATAAAGACAAATCTGTTTCATTTTGACAGTTCAACAACATTCATAGCGTTATTTACGTTGCTCTGCAGTTTTTTTTTTCGAACTTACGGAGCAATGGATTAGCAATCTGTTTCAAAACGATTCAGATTCGGATTGATTTTGCATTACGTAATTCGGGTACAGATGTATGAACGTAAACGAGGCAAAAGGAGTATGTAAGGATCGTGGCAGGTGGCGTTCTGTAGTTTCTGGCTGAGATGAGACTGAAACTCTCGCCGAGTTTATGATTAATTGTGTGTAGTAACAAATATTATCTAAAAAAAACGGCCAAGTGCAATGAAGGGTTCTGTAATTGGGATGAATTTATTTATGCCAAAAACAAACTTAACATTGTAGTTGTAATACAAGTTCTTCCATATAAATATCGATATACGTCACGGTCAATTCTCCAAATGCAAATTTAACTATTTGCGGACTTTTTCCTTTACTCGTGCTGTCAGACCTCGCTTCCCGCCAAATTCCATGATTCTAGGTCAACGCGAAGTACCTGTAGGTTTTGATTTATTTGCCAGTATCAAAATATGTCGCATAAATGGCCTTATTTTCTTATCGCGTTGACTTAGTAGCTTGATATTTTCAGAGCTTCAAGTGACCACAGACCTACGTATTTGATATTAATTTCAACGGAATACCTCCACACGTTCCTGAGAAAAAGGGTCTTAACAGACTGACGGACGGACAACGAAGTGATCCTATAAGGATTCCGTTTTTCCCTTTTGAGGGGCGGAACCCTAAAAAGTAAATAAATCCTTATTTACACATAATATCAGCCATCAACTTCTGTACAATGTTAATTTGTCAAAATTATCATTTGAGTAAAACAATACATTTTATTGTTAATGTCAAACTGATTAAACTTGACGTTTCAAATCCGGTAGTGATAAAGAATTATAATATTGACTACTTCATCATTTCAGCCGAAAGACGTCCACTGCCGGACATAAACCTTCCCCAAGCCCCGCCACTTCGACCGGTTCTGTGCTTCCCGCATACAGCGGATTCCTGCGGCCTTCACCAGGTCATCGCTCCACCTTGTGGGGGCCTTCCAACGCTCCGTCTTCTGGTGCACGGTCGCCACTCCAGAACCGGTCGGCCTCATCGGCCATCTGTTCTGCGAGCAATGTGCCCTGCCCACTGCCACTTAAGTTTTGGCAATTCTTCGGGCTATGTCGGTCACCTTGGTTCTCCTGCGGATCTCTTCATTTCTGATTCGATCACGTAGGGAAACTACAAGCATAGCCCTCTCCATTGCCCTTTGAGTGACTTTTAGCCTTCTGATAAGGCCCATTGTGAGCGACCACGTTTCAGTACCATTGACTACTTAGCCATTGCAAAATAATTATAGGAAAATATCGGTACGGAAAATTCCCAAAAAGCTATACTCTGTAAACATCTGCCCGCCTTTTCCCAACTATATTGGGGTCGGCTTCCAGTATAACTTAGTAACAGTAGTGTACATGGAGCGACTGCCTGTCTGACCTCCACGACCAAGTTACCGGGTACCTAATTCGATATCCCTTGGACGGTTGGTGGTTAAAACTGTTAGTCAGAATCCCGAAAGTCTGACAACCAGTCTAACCAAGACGTACCCAGTAACTGGGTTGTGGAGGTCAGCCATGTAAAATTCTGGTATTCAGCTGCATCCGGTTAGACTGGAACCTGACCCCAACATAGTTGGGAGAAGGCAGGCAGATGATGCTAGGTATACTAAGAGTCTAGACTGTAAGCCGAGCTGTCTAATAACGCAATACATTTTCGTAAACGTTTACGACAAATTTGTTTCATTTTGACAGTTCAATCAATGCGTGCGAAAACGATTCAAATTCCGATTGATCGTGTATTACGTAATTTAGGGCACTGGTCTCCTCATGACCTTTTCCTACACCGATGTTAGTAATATCCAAGATAAACTTATAAAGTAGGTAAACATGAATTGAAAAAATCACATTGGTTGACTATAAGTCTGATAAAAAAATCCCCGTCTCAGCAAATCGAGGTGTCCTTAGTCAAACCCGAAAAAAAACAACAAAAAAGATAATAATATCAGCTGACCATAAACTATAAACCGCTAGCGACAATCGAAGAAATGAAAAAAAAAACACAAGCTCCGAATTCAAAACATGAACTTCCTACATTTACCGTTAATTCTTCAATCATCCCTCACAAATAAAACGGAACAAATCTCGCAAAAAAATTATAAAACCTTTTTACGATTATTACCGAAAAAAGTCACCTTTTTTTGCTTTTTTACTTTATTTGCACGGTGCGAAACATCTGTCTTGTTTTCTCACGGTTCGAACGTTTTTAGGGTCCCGTAGGGTTACTAAGGTTCCGCTGTCCGTCCGTCCGTGTGTCAGAAGGGTGTATCTTTTGAACCATAGTACGTAGACACTTGCAATTTTTACAGTGTGTGCTACTATGGTCATTTAACAACAAAGTAAAAAATGAAACAAACTTAACAAAAGTTTAATAAATCTTTGTTATACAAACAAAAAAAAAAAGTGTTAAATATTGTACAGTGGTACAGAACCCATCGTGTGCGAGTCCGACTCGCACTTGGCCGCTTTTTGGTTTTTATTATTTTTATAAATTTTTTGGCGTAAGGAAGCCGCTCGCCACCTGTTCGTGTAATGCCATGTCGTATTTTGCAGTTTTTCGATAATTTAAAAGCTTTTGGTTACCTACGTTACGAAATTACTTGCGGTCATTTTAGATTTAGTGATGTTTTACTTAAATTACTTAGGTTTTTTAAAGTAATTGGAGAAACCTATTTCAAATAATGAAATAATTATTGATCTGAGGGACTGAGGGGCAATTCCCGTATTTTAAAAAACGGAGGAGGTTCTCAAATCGACTGTTTTTTTTGTTTGGGTGTTACGCGATTACTCCGCCAATGATGAATAGATTTTGATGATTCTTATAATGTTTGGTAGGTCATGCTTCAGAGGTGGTCCCATTTAAATTTTATTAACTTTGCACGAGTAGTTTTTGAGTTAACTTCAATAATACGTATTGTTCCCACTTGTCTATGTCGCTGTCGATGATGCTATAATACATTTCTGTCACTGTTATTTACATAGATCAGGTAGTGGCATTCGAATTTGTTGACATTGATTCTCGCCGAGATGAGATTTCGACTACATTTTGAACGTTTTTAATAATGGGGATTGGCCGCAGTAGGAAGCAAAATAAAAATCTATTCTTCGATTTTGAAGGTTTGATTCTCTAAACCGGTTTGTTTACCTAAACACTGATTTAGTGCTAAAAACTTATGCCCAAAATAACCGGCAGGTGTAAGTGTAGGTGTGCGGGGGGGAGGGGGGTGTCTAGCAAGCGTCTAGACAGCGGGGGTGGAGGTAGCGGGCGCGGGGGTCGTCTAGACATAGTCTCATCGACTCGCCTGGTTGCTACGTTCAACTTGCTAACTCCTACGGACTATGGGAGCCTGGTACTTTTGTAATTGGAGCTGGATTTATGGATCAGTTTTAGGGGTTAATTGGGGTGGTTAATTAATTGTTTTTAGATAATTTGGGGCTAGCAAGATTTATTAAATTCATGTGTATAGAAATAATATTAAATTCATGGAGTTTATACCTAATTAAGATATAATTGCAGTTTAATGTCTCGTTAGGTTTGAAAATGAATGTGGATGGCTATAAGAGTAGGGGAAGACCAAAGCAACGATGGATGGACTGTGTGACAGATGATATGGATAGAGAGGGGCTGACTACCGAGATGACGACTGATAGAGAAGTGTGGGAGAAGAAGACACGTTGCGCCGACCAGTAATGGAGAATGATGATGAATTATGATAGTGATGTCTCTAAGCTGACGTTACATTCGTTAATTTTCTGATGATTGATCCAAACTAATATAATACAGAGGTAATCTAACTACGATAAAAACGCCAACTAAAAAGGTATAAACAAGACATCACAGACAGACAAATAAAAAATCCGGAGTCACACGTGATCTGTTCGATTTATTTATTTAACACGACGACGTGTCACTCTAAATTATTTAGATATTTTTAAAATTTGCTAATTATGCCCTAACGTTTGATAACTAACATGGTAGGTACACGTCAACCTACCCAAAACTGTCAAATTTTCCCAATCAACTTTTAACCTTATATGTTAGTAATTAAGTTGAAAATCGGTTAAAGAAATTTGACAGATTGTAGTAGGATGATGTGCTGGCGTCTGTACCTACCATTTTAATTTTTTTGTTCATGACTTCATGTCCTCTAGAGGGCGCCATATTATTCAATTAAATGTGACGTCACAGATACCATTTCTTATAACGCTTTCAACGATACCATTTCTCATTTGTCAAATTATAAAAAGTAGTTCAGAAGTTATGAGGGAACAGATGAATATACATACCCACATACCTATGTATGTATGTTTATCTGTACATACCGGTCAAAATCATAACCCTCCTTTTTGCTTCGCCTTAGTCGGGTATTACTTATATTTATCCTTATTACTCATTATTGGAAGGAAAAAAAACATTGAAATATTTACCTATAAATTGTAAAGTTATTTAATATCCAGTTTGTTCATGAAGTTGCCATGATGTCATCTGTTTTCAGTTCGGGAGACTCCAGCCTTGTCCAGTCTTCGAAAATCCTGAAATGAGAAATAACAAAAGAAGTTAGTAAAAGTAATAAAAAAACAAACACAAAATGGGGTTTCAAAATATTTTAATTAATTAAAATATGTTATTGTGTGGTAATCAAGTAGCAACCCACCTGATGGTCTATGTGGTCAGTACCGTCTATCTTTGGTTATTTTTCGTGTGGTTAGTGGCTAACCTGGTGTCAACGTTTTTATGCCGCACATGGGCTTCTGACTTGGCTTCACATGCCGTCGAGAAATCTATCTCTCAGGCATGCCCCGGTTTCCTCACGATGTTTTCCTTCACCGTTTTTTAAGCAAGTGAAAATTATACAATACTACTATAGGCTTCGAACTGGAGACCTATGACTTGGCAGTCCGACGGTCACACCACTAGGGTATAACTGCTGCATATGGACATCTGCAATACCAGAGGCATCGCAGATTCAATACCAGCCCGGAGACAAGGCTGAAAAGTCCCACATCTCAGGTGCCAGTAATGAGGGTCATCTACACAAGCAAACTGGTTGCTTATTAAATTGTATAACATTATTTTTTAAATCATTGATTTTACATTCTTGTGATTACTTGAACTCTCACACCAATATGTGAGCACCATGCATGTATCACATAATTAATTTATCTGTCATTGCTTAATTTTTCATTATTTTTACCTATCGTGGTATCTTATTCTTGGTGCATCTTCTTCACATATAATTATATAATTAATGTATACAAGATATTGTGAAAACATTTTAAAAGACAAAGGTGGAGTTTCTTGCCCATTCTTGTCCATACGAAAACTACCTATTGGAAGGATCGACAAGAATCAATTCTGTTTTTTGTAAATTTTGACGTTCAAAAGGGCTTTGTATGTCATGTGCCTATTTGAAATAAATTATTTGACTTCGGTTTCATGAAAATGCATGCCAACAAATTGACAAGAGATTGGCGATGCTAAAATTCCTATAAAATATTGTCTAACAATATTTATCTAAACCTACTTGTGTACTATATTGCTTGATTCTCACATTTCAGCCCACAATGATAAATTCCCCCAAACGCACCAATTCGCGGAATCAACATAATATTTTCCTAAGAAATAATAATAGTTAATGATAGCCATATCTGTCGCGTCTACTTCATTTCCGGTTATTTCGGCCGCTATTATTATTATGTCTACGTCGCTATTAATAATATGTCTGCATATATTATTTGGAGGAAGTTTGGGTTTGTGCCTCTATGAGTCACTGTGTCAATAATATCAAAATATGTTCAAATTAAATCAAAGCAGTATGTATTTGTTAGAATATGGTACATGATAATATGCAGCATGATATGTTTCGAGTAGGGGGAGAAGAAACGATGGATGGACTGTGTGAAAGATGATATGGAGACAGAACCTATTAGACAAATGCCTACTGTTCTCTTTAAAATACATTTAAAAAAATATCTCAGCCAAATGCTATTATACCTTAACGGAATTTTTAAATGAACGCAATTAATTAAATAGATTCCTATAATTACGATATTTTCACAATTTGTCCCTCAAATCTGAAAATACAATAATTATCCCCTCTTTTTTAATTAGCGTTAGGATTAAGTTATGAATTTCATAGTTTGCTGTGTAGACTCAAATCTTTTATGGTTTATTTTAAACCATTTTTTTTTTGTGTTGTACGCTATAAATGGCAAAACATGCAGATCTACCTGTTATTTTACGAACTTGCACATATTATTTGATGTATACTCATGTTTTACAGTAAATATATAATTTTAGTATAATTTTACAATGTTTGTAAGTATGTGAGCACCATGCATCTATCACATAATTAATTTATGTCATTCCTTCATTTTTCATTCTTTTTACCTATCGTGGTATAATAATCTTATTCTAGGTGCATTGTCTTAACATATAATTATTTAATTAGTGTATCAAGTTATAATGAAAACATTTTAAAAGAGTAACGGTGGAGTTTCTTGCCCATTCTTCTCCATACGAAAACTACCTCTTGGAGGGTGCGACTAGAATCAGTTATTATTATTTTTTGACGTTCAAAAGTGCCTTTTTTGTGCCTAATTGAAATAAATTATTTGACTTTGACTTTATATTCTATTCTATCGAGAAAACTGAGATGACGACTTATAGAGAAGTATGGAAGGAAAATACAAGTTGTGCCGACGCGACCGTATATACATATTAAGAGTAGGAGAATGATGCTCTCGTACAAACCTTGTATGGTAGATTAAAAAGTTAGATACATAATCAGCCTATAATGTTCCCCCACTGCTGGGACTGGGCCTCCTTTCTGTGAGATGGAGTGGGCCATAATCCACCACCACGCGGGCCCACAGTGGGATGTCACATGTCTTCGAATTTTTGGTTCTAGGACATGCCGGTTTCCTCACGATGTTTTCCTTCACCGTTTTGAGAGGAGTGGTGATGAAATCGTTTGCACTAAGTAAAGCGCCTGCCTGTGTTCGAACCCAGTACCGATCGTAAGACAGGGCTGTGCTCACTGCTCTTTTAGAACAGACTATACAAAGTTTTAAAGTTGACCGCTACAGTAATTTTAACTGGTCGATCTATAGTTAAATAAATAAGTAACTGCACTGTAATAGATTGGTTATCAGTTGACTATTTACTATTTAAACATAGATAGTAGAACTACCGTCTATTGGCTGACGAGTAACTGATAACTCGACGAGGAATCGACCACTGACGCTGTGGTTGATAAGGAATAGTACTCGTGTAGTACATAGTGGTAACATTTATAGTTTAAATTATAACAAGTTTTACGCTTTATTCCGCAAACGCATAGGCAGACGGGTATGGTACACCCACACTTCGTCAGTTATGTTTAAGTAATAGGGGACGATCCTATTGCCGTTAACTGGGCGAAAATCCAATAAAAAAAACACAACATAACATCCCTGTAATTCCCGAAGGGTTGGGCAGAGGTGTACCTATAGTACCTACACCCACGTTCCGCCAGTTACGTTTAAGTCCCATGTATTAGGAGGCGAGCCTATTGCCATCAACTGGGCATAAAGAACAAATGGTAATACCCAATCACACTTATCCTGAATTAGGAATCGAACCCAGGACCTCAAGCATCGCAGTAAAGCCTCGCGCAGACAACCGCGACGCGACTCTAACAAAACAATTTCTAAGTAAAATTCACGGTAGAACAATTATTGGTGTCGCGCCAGTCTGCACGACGCTTCACGTTTGTGAATATTAGTAAATATTACTCGTGTTGTATTGTAAGTACAGACGCCAGCACGTCAACCTACCCGAAACTGTAACATTTTCCTAATCAACTTTGAACCTTATATACCTTAATGATAAAGTTGAAAATCTATTAAAGAAATTTGACTGATTGTAGTAGGTTGATGTGCTGGCGTCTGTACATAATGCAGTGGCATCGATTATAGTTTAATCTAGCTGACCTGGCAGATGTTGTCCTGTTAAAATTTCAATAATTCATACAAACTTTTCAGAGAAAATGCACAATGTTCCCGGCCACTTTAATTTTTTTTTCTTTCCGTAAGAACTGGAGTCGGACTGTTACGAACATTTTAAAACAATAAACAGCGAAATCGGTCAAGTCGTTCTCAAGTTATGTGCTTACCAACGAACATCATTTCATTTTTATTACATAGATTTATTATTTATTATTTCGGCCCTCGACCCATGGCGTCACATCGCATCGCCCGCCCGCGCTGTTACTCCGTTTTCGCTTATCGTTCTTTCTGACTTTTTTTCTTTTTGCTCGACTCCTGAAGGTCGTAGCGTGATGTTACACATCCCATAACCTTCCTCAAGAATTGGGCTATCTTATGCAAAAAGAATTCATCAAATCCGTCTGGCAGTTCCGGAGATTACCCCCTACATACAAACTAACAAACAACCAAACAAACAAATGTTACCTCTTTATAAATCAAAACATATCGTTTATTTGTGATACATGGGTTACATGCAGGTGTTCTACATAATTATATACTAATAATGTTCATTCCATGATCAGTCACTTGGGCATACAAAGTATTTAATAACATAATGAAAATATGACTCTAAAATTCTAATTCCATTTCAGATCAATGAATAGATATTATTATAGTATAGATCTTGAAGTATAGATGACACTTGGGAATTCTCTAGCCTCCCATTATCATTAGCACAGTCATTATAGTTAAAGAATTTTCGGAATCGGATTTAGTTTCGAAGAACCCAATCATTACGTACAAATTCACAAAGTATAGATCTCTCAGCCTAGCAACACGTTTTCCTAACTAAAAAGCAGGTACGCAAAACCGGTTTCATCATTTCAGACAAAAAATCGGTCTGGCTGCAGTCTGGGTGACGGGGTCAGTGCCCTCGCTAGCCAAAAGCCTTGAACTTTGTTATCTTAGACAAACGAATTCGAAGGATTGCCGAAGACTTCCAAAGTGCGTTTTTTTACCCAACTGCCCCAAAAGGAGGGTAATGTTTTTCGAGAGTAGTGTATGCATTTATATGTTATTTCTTTCATCTTAATTGTGGGAGTGACACAGGCTATATAATATTTATTTATTGCATCTGCAAATACAAAAAAAGGGAAGAGAAGGTCAAAAAAAAGAAATTGGTCTACCTACTCGCTTTTGTTCTTGGCTTCGCCTGCGTGGGGGTCGGATATTATCCTACAG
Organism: Xanthia togata; assembly: GCA_963853775.1. Classification (NCBI taxonomy): domain Eukaryota; kingdom Metazoa; phylum Arthropoda; class Insecta; order Lepidoptera; family Noctuidae; genus Xanthia; species Xanthia togata. The sequence goes on along the minus strand of OY970817.1, from coordinate 895,932 downwards.
GAACGTACTACCGTGTTAAAAAGTATCCTATGTCCTAACCCAGGTCATGGTCTACCTATGTGCAAAATAACATCGAAATCCGTTCAGCCGTCAAGGAACAGGTAACAGATAGACAGAGTTACTTTCATATCCTAACTTATAATATTATAAATGTGAAAGTAGGTTTGTTTGTTACGCTTTCACGTTCAAATGGCTAAACTAATTCGGATGAAATTTGGCACATGGGTAGGCCGTGACCTGGGGTAGGACATAGAATATTTTTTATCCCGATATTCCCACGGGATCGAGACTGATCGGGTGAAACCGCGTGGCGCAGTTAGTTTATAATAAGAGCAAAGCCAAAATCTGCCTAGCCTTTTCCCAAATATGTTGTGGCCGGCTTCCAGTCTGCATGCATGCATGGAGCGGCTGCATATCTGACCTCCACAACCCAGTTACTAGGTAACACTATACCCCTTGGCAAGACTGGCTGTCAGACTCTCGGGTTTCTAATTACCCGTAACGACTGTCACAGATCTAGGAATGACAGCCGGGACCAACTGACGTGAAGGGTGGGCGTTTTGTGGGACTGTCTTTATGTTACTTTGACGTTCGAAACGTGCTGATTCTCAGCCTAGTTTGAATAAATGACTTTTGAATTTTGACTGCTTAACGTGTTTGCCGAGGCACAGAGAGTCTCGGTATTTTAAGTATGGTCACCCACCGACCGATGTGGACATCAACGAACCGACCTCGGTAAGCGTTGCTTAATCTTGAAGATCGATCCGTGCGACTATTATTTAGCCACGAGCTAAATAATAGTAAGTAAGTTGACAATTAACGATTTCCTTCAAAAGTTCAGATTAAAATCTATTCGTAATCTTGTCTCAGCAACAATTTGGTTCAGCACAATCAGCCTATAACGTCCCCACCGCTAGGACTGCGGCCTCCTCTCCGTGAGAGGGAGTGGGCCGTAATCCACCACGCGGGCCCAGTGCGGGTTGGTAGATGTTCTTCGAATTTTTGGTCCTAAGACGATGTTTTCCTTAGCATTTTGAGAACAGTGGCGATGAAATAATTTACAAAAAGTAAAGCGCCTGTCGGGGTTCGAACCTATGACCTAGAACTCGGCCGTTACCGCAGCGCCACTACTGCTCCACCGAACGATTATCAAGCTCAAAATTAAGTTCATCTTAGTTGGTGGAATTCGTAGCATCGTCGTAGCAAAATTGCTACGCAGCGTAGAAGATTGTCTACGAGATGTTTGTGCAATGTTTTTGCTTCAGAATTATTATCTACGCGCGCATTACTTGTGGTTACCAATTATCGTAGCCCAACACAATACGTAAGTTCACCAACAGATGGCGCGGCATACGCTTATAATTGTCACTACCCTTTGTTAAGAGGGGGTTATGTTTTTTTTTTTTTTCGCAAAAAGTGTAGATTAGTGTGGATCTTCAATGTTAAAACTATAGGTGCAGATCGAGATGTGTAGCTGGAGTTGAGAGTATGTTAACGCTATTTCAAGCAAAAAACACTTTGAAATTTAAGCTCCTATGTTTTCGAGAGCCTTTTTTTGATCCACAGTGCGCCACTACCTCCCTTCTAAAACACTAGGCTTTCAGTGCTATCTTTTGCAACTTGACGTATACAAAAAGATGTTGTTGTTGTTGAGTTTGTCGCCTTCAACGCATTCAATTATGAAATACAAATTAACTTTAAGACTTAAGTCTTTCTGTCGCTACAATACACCATAAGGAGACAGAGACAGCATGACACTTAACGACGACATAAAATTATGTATCATCTACATAATAAGCCATTATAATATTGACCTATTAACACACTTTTTTCCATTAAAAAAAAACACTACAAAGTAATATCCTCACTAAACCAACGTTCGCAACTTTTGGCCGTTTCAAAAAAGGAACGGAAAAAAACCGCCGTCATTGTACCGCATCCCTTTAACGTTTAAAAAAAAGTTTTAAAAAAACCTCTTTTGTGAGTCTTGCATGCTGGCTGAGCAGCTGATTCCCTTGCCGGTGGCGTAAATTTATAAAAAAAAAACTGTCAATGCGCGCGAACCTAATTATTTTTTACACGGATTATAAAAATGTAAGGTATTGTGTTTCTGAAATTAAAGTTTTTTAGGTAAATGGTTCCGTATGTTACAATTTTGTGGATTTTTTTGGTAAGAATATAAAAGGTAAAGACTAATAACTATCGACATTGTCTGACGATCGAGAGGTCGTGGACACATACTACTCTTTTTTCCTAAACTTTTATCATAGTGGTGGGTTACAGTTACTGCTAAAATTGTTGTGAGACATAAAATAGGAAGTCTGAAAGTGGCACCGGTGACTGAAAAATTGTGTGGAAATCACACCACAATGGTATGGGCATTTAATGCGGAGGAATGAGAAAATGTTGTGAAGAAAGTGGATGGCCATAAGAGTAGGGGAAGACCAAAGAAACGATGGATGGACTGTGTGACAGATGACATGGCTAGAAAGGAGGTGACTCTGAGATGACGACTGATAGAGAAGTGTGTAAGAAAAACATGTTCCGCCGACACAAATTGGGATAACGATGACGTTAGAATTTTAATTGTGGCCTACCTACATATTATTTTATGTAGAGGTGAGCACGCGTTGAAATAAGATAGAATATAATAAACATAGAAATAAGTAAAATAGGCGGGTTTTGTAAGGGTTGTCGACGAGGTTATGGCCACCTTGTCAAGGTCATTATTGGATGGGTCCAAACGCTGTTTACAAAGAAACCTCCTGATTTCTTCGAAGAGTATTTTAAGATGTTGGGTTTGAATGAATGCTACGATTACCTTGAGGCTTTCAAAAACTGCCTAAGGTAACTCCGTATACCTATACTATTGTTTAATACGGACACTTTTAACGTGCACGTTTTTCTACATGGTTCTCAAATTTATAATTTCAACATGAATGATGTAACCAATATTTTGTAACAATATTTTCATTTCAAAGATTGTCTTTCCTGTCCGTTCTTCTCCAGGAACCTACTACGCTTTGGAATGGGCAACTAGCTTCATCTTTCTGACTGACCGACCCCTTGACAATTCAAAAGTGCCTGCAATTGGAATAAATGCTTTAAATATTGAGTTTAAGATATCTATTTAAGGTTACTTAGGTTCTTTTATTATTATTATTATATCATTTATTTCGGGCTACGCCCATAGTGTTAGTAACAATGGTCTTAAATACTAGTGTTAGTAGACACAGGTACAAGTTTTAAACCGTGTGGAGTTTCATCCAATGTCGCAGCATTGGAGACTCCCATCTATCTGCGAATAAACTCAAGATACTGTTGGTACTGCCACGAAGACGAGCGAGCAGAGAAGCGCTTCTCTTTCGCATGATGGCCGTAAAACCATCTATATGCCTATCTGCAAACATTTTTGACGCACTACATCGCCATGGCAGCCCCAACAGTATCCTGAGTGCGTTATTATACTGGACCCGCAGATCGCTATATGCACGCAAACTGTAACTAGTCCACAGGCTGCACGTGTAAAATGATGAGCAAAAAGCTTTGAACAGAGTAACTTTCACCGCCTCTGTACATCGCGCAAACCTGCGGGCCAGCATATTGCAGCGCACCGACAGCGATCTACGTTCCCTGTCAATGTCCTTATTATCTTTTAAATCGTCGGTAACCCAGTGACCCAAGTACTTGAAACTGGTCACCCTATTTAAGGGTGCTCCGCCGAGCGATATCTCAGGTATAGTTGGGTAACCTATAGCACCTGCCTTAAAGACCATTATTTCGCTCTTTTTGGCGTTATACTTGAGTCCATGGGCTACCGCGTATTCTTCACAGATTGACACCAGTCTCCTTAAGGCACCCATCGATGGGCTCAGCAACACCATATCGTCGGCATAACTAATGTTATTAACACATACCCCATCTATATGACAACCGATATTAGTGTTGCTGAGCTCACCGATCAGCTGATTCATGTACAGATTGAAAACTCGAGGTGAGCTCAACCCCCCCTGTCTCACCCCGCACTCCAACCGATACACCTCGGAGAACGACCCTTCCCACTTCACACTGTTTTGCTGGTTATTATACCAATATTTAAACAAATTAATGATGTTACTAGGCAAGGTAGTTTCTTCTTGTAGCTTACGCCACAATGCTTTATAATTAACGAGATCGAATGCCTTTGAAAAATCCAGAAAACAGGCAAACACAGGCGTTTTTCTGTCAGTGTAGTACTGTACAGTCTGTTTGAGGCATAAAATAGCACTCTCTGTGGAGAGTCCAGGTCTAAAGCCGAACTGACTGTCTTTTAAAATAATATGCTTCGATAACTGTTTGTCAAGCAGACTGTCCAGCACCTTTGCTATGACAGTCGCCAATGATATAGGCCTGTAGTTGGAAATGTCAGAGGCATCCCCAGTTTTATTTTTAACAATAGGCACTACAGTAGTGTATAAAAGGTCGTCAGGTAAATAACAGTGACTCACACAAAGGTTAAAAAAAACATTTTCAGCAACAATTTCTAAAAGCCCATTAAAAAAGCTACCTATGTTGTTTCTTTATTATTTTAAAGTTCTTAATTTTGAATTACTTGCTGTGCTCCGCGGTTTCACCCGCATAAGTCTCGATCCCGTAAAAAGTATTCTATATCCTAACCCAGATCATGGTCTACTAATGTGCCAAATTTCATCCAAATCCGTTCAGCCGTTTTAGCATGAAACCGTAACAAACAAACATACAAAAAATTGAATCTTTTCTTTTAATATTAGTTTAGACTAACTTCCGTCAGCGGTTTCACACACGCGATATATTTATAAATTATAGCCTATGTTAATCAGTGATAATATAGCAATATTTACAAGTGAAATAATTTTTCAAATCGGTCCAGTAGGGTTTGAGTTTATTCATTACAAACAAAACAGAAATATTTTCTCTTTATAATATTAGTGTAGATTTAGATATCGTCAATTTCGATCAAGGTTCTTCCAACACTCTTGCGGAACCCCAAAACAGGGATGAATTCCAACCCGTCACGCTGCACGTATTGATTTTATTGATTTTGTACAACAATTGTCAAATATAATGTATCAATTGTTCACGTTTGTATTGGGGTTATCAAAAAGGGTGGCTCATGGCTAATAATAAGAAATCGCGAAGTTTTTTGTAAAAAATGCACTTTTTAACTATTTTGTTACGGTTGTCGGTATTATTAGCTTTTTAAAAGAGAAAACTAATTTTAAAAAAACCGAATAGTACTTTGTTGGGGTTAATATTGAAAAGTGAAACCGATACTTAAAATCAAAATTAAGTCGTATTATTACTATGATTGCCTCGTTGGTATAGTGGTCGCAAGCGCTACTGCTGAGCATGAGGTCCTGGGTTCTATTCCCAGGTCGGGCAAATTATTATTGGTTTTTTCCAACAAGGATTTCTCAGTAGTAGCCCGGAGTCTGGAATTGTGCCCGGTTGATGGCAATGGGCTCGCCCCCTATTACATGGGACTTAAAAAACATAACTGGCGAAATATGGGTGTACTACAGGTACACCTCTGCCCAACCCTTCGGGGAAACAAGGAGTGATGTTATGTTATTTTAATAAGGTAAATATTTAATTGAACTTAGCTTAGCTTTTTTAACTAATTTACTGTCTTAAAACTTTTTGTGACCGGTGAAGATCGACCTGAGCCCACTGGCGGCGACCTCGTAAAAAGAAGCCCATCCATAGATAAACATCGCCCGTCTCTCACTATTCTATTGCTTACTCTAGGATGCATATCCGGTACAGCTTGTAAATCCTTCCATATCCTAAGGACACGTCTTCCCTACCATTACCGCGCCCCCGGTATACTCCTTGATACGCAATGGCCTCTGTAGCCCGCATGCAACATGAGGCTCCAGGGGCTAGTGCAAATCTTGGGGTTCATTTGATTTATCGAGTCTGGTTAAACCACCCCGGGGTCACTACATACAAGTTATTATTTTCCCACTGTAGGACAAAGGCCTCTTCTCACACAGAGAAGGCACGAGCACTGATCACCACGCTTGCTCAAGACGGGTTGCTGATTTGAGACTTAAGTCTAGGATTCCTCACGATGTTTTTCCTTCACCGATGTTAGTAATGACCAAGATAAACTCAGAAAGTACGGTACATATGAATTGAAAAAGTCACATTGAGTACTTGCCCGGATTTGAACACAACCTCGTGCACGAGAGACGAGGTCTTGACAAATATATAATGTATCAATTGTTCTCGTTTGTGCTGGGGTTATCGAAAAGGGTGGCTCATGCATGGCTATTATGTAATCGTGAACTTTTTTGTTAAAATGCACTTTTTTACTATTTTGTTATGGTTGTCGGTATTATTAGGTTTTTAAAGTTTGTATACTTACTTTTTTTTGGGGTTATTATTAAAAAGTGATATTGAAACTTTAATTACTCTCTTTTTAGGGCTTCGCTGAAGTCGGATAAAAACAAGTACTTATACCTACTTAAAATAATACTATATTCAATAACAGACTTATGAGGTGTCTTGTAGCTACATAATACATATTGGATTGATTTATTTGCGAGGTTTCAGATAGTGCAATCCACGACGACGCGTCCCACTCCGCGATTACTGTACTGTAAGCTGTACTTTAGTACGGAGCGGAGCGGAATGGGGCGCGTCTCAGTGGATTGCACTATCTATACCTAAGATATGCTTTCTGTTTGTGACCTTTGGGGTCGTGGATTCCATTCCCAAGTCACTGCTACTGCGTTGCCCGACTTGGGGATTGAACCAAGAACCTCAACACTTCAGCAGTCGCTCTGGCGACCACGCAATCAGCGCGGTAGTACTATGAGGGAAAATAATATAAAAAAATCGTAGCAAATGTCGTTCTGTTATCTCTGCCCAACCCCATGGGGGAAAAGGCGTAATTTTATGTATACTGTATACAGCATAATCAGCAGTGGCTCATAATCCACCACGCGGGCCCAGTGCGGGTTGGTAGATGTCACATGTCTTCGAATTTTTGTTTTCGGTTTTGAGAGCAGTGGTAATAAAAATAATTTTTACATAGTGGCTGCTTAGGATCGAACCTACGACCTACAACGCGTAAGCCGCGGTCATTACCACTGCTCTCAAGGAAAATACGTAATTGTATGTAGGTAAGTATGTAAGTTATACATATACAATTCAATAGTCCAAGTAAGCAACAATACAATGTAACTCATAACTATACAAACTATAATAAGTAGCTATCAACTTATCATCAAAGTGTCAGCCGTTCGCGAGGTTGTCACGTACCATACATACCTACATCATAATTCTTTGTTGTGTATCACGTAGTATAATTATTGAAGAATACTAATAAACACTTTGTATTCACACACAAACTCATTTTAAAAAAAAAACAAAATCTTAGTTTACTATGTTTTCAAATTACAGTGGACATTGTAGGTCTGTCGACAAGTAAACACGGCTACATAAATAGCTATACATTTCCAGTATAAGCTAACCTCTCATTGTACGGAAATCCTATACAATGTGAGATCAGCTTGTACTGGAAATGTATAGCTTAATGTTATGTAGGTACTTAACAAAATAGGTAATAGTCTACAAATCTACAATATGATAAGTCTAAAACGTTCTCACATTCACAAAATATGAAAGAATCTACATAAAAGATATATAAGATAATAAAAATAAAAACCTATTTCAACCAAATGACATTATTGCCACTACTTGACAGCTGTAACAAATCTGAATTAATATCCTGTCCACACCAAAGCCACTAAGTAGCTACTAAATAGTTGAAATTAGAATTGTAGGTAAGTATAGAGGGTTATTGGTAATAATTATGTCGGAAATCCATTATGGGGATGTAGAAGTCAACCAAACGACCCATAACCAAAAGTCAACTATTTCAAGTAATATGACATTTTATAATTATTTTAAAATGTATGAAAAAACATAACATAACATCACGCCTTGTTTCCCCGAAGGGTTGGGCAGAGGTGTACCCATAGTACACCCACATTTCGCCAATTAAGTTAGTCCAATGTAATTGGGGTCACCAACAGGCCACAAATCCAGACTCCGGGCTGCTACTGAGAAATTCCAGAAAGAAAAACCCAATGACACTGCGCGACCTGGGAATCGAACCAAGGACCTCATGTTCAGCAGTAGCGCTTGCGACCACTATACCAACGAGGTTGTCGACGATGTATGAAATAAAATTATAAAAAGTTAAATTACTCGAAAATTGTTGACATTTGCATAGGAGTCATTTGGTTGTAAATAACCCTGTATAATGTCATGTCGTCTAGGCCCCAAAGTATGTTTTCTCATTTCTCGACCAACAATGGTCCGTCAGTCTTGACCCTAACGCGTGGAAGATCCTTATCAGTGCACACACTTGTCTAGCATACTAATTAATAAGACCAAAACGGACAGACACAAAGACTGATAAATAATTAATATTATTTCATGTTCCATTCGTTGGTAGTACGTTCACGTTCGTCACGGCTGGTTTTAACGATGCATGGTTGTAGGGTCAAAACCTAGCGGCATTTTTAGGGTTCCGTACCTCGAAAGGAAAAAATGGAACCCGTAAAGGATTACTTCGTTGTCAGTCTGTCTGTCTGCCTTTTTCTCAAGAATACGTAGGTCTGCGGTCCTTCACACCTCTAAAAAAATGAAGCTTCTAAATCAACGAAAAAAAAAAAACAGCCATTTATGTGACATATTTTATTTTAATACTCGCAAATTAATCAAAACTTGGTACATCGCGAGAGCAAGAATTAAGGTCTCACAGCATAAGTAAAGGAAAAAGTCCGGAAATCGTTAATATGTAGTTTTATCACTTTTTTTTTGTGATTACGAACTAACATTTGCAGTTGGAGAATATTGAGCGTGGCGTATAATGATTTATAGGAGAACATGTTTCGCAGCGACGATTTTAAGTTTGTTTTTACTACGGAACCCTTCATTGTGCGCGGTTCGACACGCACTTGGCCCGTTTTTTAAGTTGTTAGATGAAAAACTAATAATCTTCGTCTGCCTACCTCCGCGGGAAAAACAGGTGTGGTGTTATGTTCAACATGTAAAAACACATCACACAAAACGCCCACCCTTGACCAACTAAGGGATCTCGTGCACTAGACGGCCACAACCACGACCAGTGACCAGCGACCAGGTAATTTTATCTTATTTTATCCATCTTATCTTTGTCGCAACAACCAACTAGCCGCAGACCGTACAATACACGAAAGGGTATCGCGCACTAGACGGCCATGACTCCGGCCAGTCGTGGCCGTCTAGTCCTCCATCCTTTCAAGTTAAACTAAGAAATAGCTGGAATTTTTGCTGTAGGTACAATATAAGTACAAAGGTAAGTAGGTGGTAAGATATTTCAATATACATGGTCAAATTAAATTAACGATATCGACAAAATCAAAAGATTTGATGATTTTATTTAGGGGTTAATGACCGCTGGTAGTGTTGTTACTTGAACTGCGAGTTGATAAAATCAATTTATCGTGTTGAGATTTCGATACCTATCATGTCTGTCGTCAACGACATTTTTAAACTGATATACCTATTAAACGCCGAAACCAAGAACATATCTATCACCAGTTTTGGCATACTGGTGATAGAAAAACCTATCTATCTATGGTTTTAACGTCCCAATAATCTGTCAGAGAATAAAGAATCTAAGGGTACCATTCCCGACCGCAGGCGACATGTCGGCAGCGACATGCTGCAGAGTCATGATTCCGAACCCGACCGCAGACGGCAGCAGCCCGTATTCCAGTCAGCAAATAGAAGATTTACATGTTGGTCGTGCGTTGGAGGCACTACTGGTCTGCGGTTCATAGAAACCAGTCGTGTCGCGTCGCGTCGCCTGCAGTTGCCGCCTGCGATCGGGTACGGAATGGTATGTATGTAGTACTCCTTTACTGAACGACATTCAATGACAGATAGAATTATACTGATGGAAGATCAGTAGCGATCTGTCTTTTACCGAAAATAGGTTATTGGTCTCGGCCTTAAGTGATTGTGTAGACCCAAAAAAAAAACATCAAATTAATTTCTTTAGATATCGGTAAATAATTCGAAATCCATTACATCTGCGGAGTTTCGGTAGCTAATATAATTTGTATAAACACATAATTCTATGAGACCGCACCATCGCATTCGGTTAAGCTCTTAACCTGTGATGTATACCTACTATATAGTCGTATTATAAATTATAGGTAGTCGCTTTTCGTTTTTGTCTGTATGACCGCTTTGTTCTTCTAAACCACGCAACAGTTTTTGATGAGGTTTTCACCATCGATTAGAGAATTTATTCCGGAAGGTTTATGTGTATATAATACGTTAGGTACTATTAAAGTTACATAAAACTAAGAAATCTCTATGTTTTATCAAGTCGTAAAAAAGCAGGAGTGGGTCGCTAGTAATAGGTAAAAGGGAGAGCTAATTAAATATATACTAAAAATAAAACTGAAGAGTTGTTTTTCTGTCTAAACGCGCTAATCTCTGGAAATCTGGAAATACCAGTCGGATTTGAAAAAATCTTTTTACATTAGATAGCCCAATTCTAGAGGAAGGTTATGGGATGTGTAACATCACGCTACAACCCACAGGAGTCGAGCAAAAAGAAAAAAAGTCAGAAAGAACGGTAAGCGAAAACGAAGTTTCAACGCGGGTGGCCGATGCGATGCGATGCCGTGGGTCGGAGCCCGGGACCCGCAACACGCGGACATAATCACCGGCAGAAGATACTAAAACATAAATGATATCAAACGAAACTCCCCAGCAAAACGTTTACCATACAAGAACACACAATTAAAATGACACGAAAACTCTGGAGTTCTGCTGACCTAGCAGTGATGTCTCAAGGACACAGGTCACGGGTCACGTGACCGCGTCAGCACGTCTGACCGATTCTGACCCAGTCGACTGTGACGAGACAACTGTTTATATACATGTTATGTATACGTGTATGTGTGTGGGGTACTTGTTGCTATGAGAGGTTGATGTATTGTATACGTAGCTAACGAGGAATTTAACGTACGACAACACAGACTTATAGCGAAGGGAAACATCGTGAGCGAAGCATATAGCGTTTGTATCGGGTTTAAAAAAGTAAAAATACCCTTCACGAAACCGAGTAATGGACCACACCTAGGAACCTTCTGATTACTGAGATATTGAAGATCAAAGTTCCAACAATTTTTTATGTTGTTTTTACGAAAACAAATTTTAAATGTTGCAGTATACAGGTTTGATGGATGCTTTTACATCAGTGAACGAATTTTCGTTCACTGTATTACATGGGACTTGAACATAACTGGCGCAATGTGGCTGTACTATAGGAACACCTCTGCCTAACCCTTCAGGGAAATAATGCGTGCTGTTATGTTTTGTTAACATAACTAATGAGCCTGTAATGTTTCCATTGTTGAGATTTTTAACGTTTTGTGGATGTCACACGTCTTCGAATTTTTAGGTCTAACATCTCCCAGCGCAGTAGTAGGAACAGTGGGGGTAGGAGTTCGTCATAACCCGTTCCCCCAAAACGGAGGGTATCAGTGAGGATTTCCCCACTGAAAAAAAAAGTCTAGGACATGACAGTTTCCTCGTAAAGTTGTCTTTTACCGTTTTAGTGACGAAATAAATTCGACAAATGAATTGGTTCCTACCTTGGTTCGCAAAATTCTCATAAAAGAAAGAAAAATGGTTTATTCTGCACAAATTAAACGCACATTACAAAAACGTGACATTTAGTAGGTACCTACTCCTTTACAAATCAAAACTCATATAAAAGGGTTGCCTGTTGCTATCAACCGGGCACAAATCCAGACACAGAGCTGCTACCGAGAAATTTGTAATGGAAAAACCCAATGATACTCTCCATGATCTGGTATTTAGCTGCATCCGGTTAGACTGGAAGCCGACCCCAACATAATTGGGAAAAGGCTAGGCAAATTAATATTGACTTTGGATGATCTGGGGATCAAACCCAAGGGCCGTGGGTTCTAGGGTTTCGTTTCATGAACATTTTTGCGAGAAAGCAAAAACATATTAGAGCAATTGCCCAGTGAAAAGAGTGGTGGTAGCCCAGTGATTAGGACTTACGGGTTGTAAGAAGTGGTTTCGCACCCCAGCAGGCGCATTACTTTGTGTAAACAATTTCATCACCACTGCTCTCAAAACAGTCAAGAAAAACATCGTGAGGAAACCGGCATTCCACCAAAAATTCGAAGCCATGTGACATCCACCAATTCGCACTGGGCCCGCGTGGTAGATTACGGCCCACTCAGCTGGAGGCCTGTGTCCCAGCTGTAAGAACGAGAACATTGTAGCCTGATTATGATTATGCAAAAACATAATTATGCGTATGGACGAGGATGGTAATCAAATAAGAGTAGGGAAGACCAAAGAAACGATGGACGACTGTTTGAAGGATTATGTGGCTAGCAGTGACTACAGAAAAGAGGTGTACGGATTTTTCCATCAAGAATTTCTGTCTGGAGTCTGGATTTGTCTGGCTCCGGTTGATTGCATAGGCTCGCCCCCTCAAACAATTCCTGGCGCAGGTGCTCTTTGAATGCACAGCCGTCACCCAGATAAGAACAGAAACCCTCAGGTCACCCAGATCTTTCACAGACGTTCTGAACAGACCAGGAGATTTAATCAACTTCTGGAGAGGTGGGCTGGTTGGAATAACCACCGACGGCCGCCATGGCTTACGCAAAATGGTCCACCGGAAGGAAGGACCTAGAACACAGAACATAACTGGAGAAATCCGTGTACTATAGGTACACCTCTGCATAACCCTTCTGGGGAAAACATGCGTGATATTATGTGTAGAAGAAGATATGACGCCGCCTACTGATTTTTTTTGTCACATGGTCGGCGCAGTGGTTAAGCGATTGACTGCTGCTGGTCTGATTCCCGCACGGAACAAATATTTGTATGACCTACAAGTAGTTGTTCCGGGTCTGGTCTGTTTGTGTATGTGAATTTGAATGTTTATAAATGCACCAACAATACAGGAGAAACTCCTAGTGTGGGGCCAACGTGTAAAAAAAAAACAGAACAATAAAATTGGTTTAAGGGCGGAGTCTTGCAAGCGTGGTTATCAATGCTCGTGCCTTCTTTAAAATTATCATCTATTATTATTATTATCTTTTTTTCTCTTTATGAGAAGACGCCTTTGTCCTGCTGGGACAATAATAAACTGGTATTATTATTTATTCTAAGGGCTGTGGATGACGTTTGCTAAAAAAAATTGAAAAGTTTCACAATATTATTATGCTGACCTTAGTCTGCACGTTCAATAACCTATGACATGACCTACGACAATATTTTCAACCTTGCTCTTGAGTTACATTGTTAAAATGGAGGTGTAATGGTTAGCAAAATTGCAACTAAATTGACAAGCCCCTAAAGTGGAATCACTATTTATTTCTATACTAGCTTCGGCCCGTAAGTTCGTCCCACTGAAATTTGTTGTTGTAACATAAAATTATCCTAGGACACTCGGCCATACTGAAGCAATACGCACTATTGATTCCAAAAAAATATTCCCTTTAAAACCTACCTACCTTATTTTCAATCACCTTTCTACACAACACTGACACTAACATTTATTAAGAACACTAAACAACACAACACCAAAAATTAATTTAAAAAACACGAAACAAGAAATGAAATCAAAAATAATTTACGAAACAACCACAGACTATAATTTTCGCGGGAAAAATTGAACACGGAGCGCGCATCCCCCGTGACAGTTGGAGAGGTACTAACGCAAGGCAAAGGCAGCTGACTCGTAGACAGCCTGCTCGGGACGGTGTTGCTAGCCGTACTGATGATACTGCCCTTATCACCCTTCAATAAAACCTAGACGGATCGTAGACTCTTTGTATAAATATAACGTGGGTTTTGTTTTATGCTATACATTTTTTTAACTCAATGCAATTGTATGTTTCTAATAAGAAATGGGAATCTACTACAAAAACTGTTTATAAAAAAACTGTTTTAAAAAAAACAAATCCACTGACAGACAACGCACAGCTTAAACCGCTGGGTCTAGAAGCATACAATTTTGGGTCAGTGGGTTGTCTTAGGGGCGGTTTGCACAAGAATTCCTTCTATAACGAACGTGAGCACTAAAGAAGGATTTTTGAAAATTCTCCCTTAAAGGGGCTAAATAGGCGATGCTACTTTGTATGGAAGTTCATCATTTTTGTCGATGGGGGATATTACCATCGACAAAAATAATAAAGGGCTTGTCAGAAAATAAATACAGAAAAATTCTATAAAAGAAACTCGAACCATCGAATACTATTTGCCTTCTTCGGTTGACTTACTTATTTCTCATTCTTTAGGGTTCTGTGCCTCAAAACAGAACCCTTGTAGGATTACTTCGTTGTTCGTCTGTCTGTCGGTCTGTCTGTCAGTCTGTGAAGACACTTTTTCTCAGGAACGCGTAGAAGTACAAGTTTATATTAATATCAAATACGTAGGTCTACGGTCCGTTGGAACTCAAAAAAAAATCAAGTCAATGCAATTTATGCAACATATTTTGATTTGATATTCGCAAATAAATCATAACCTATAAGGTACTTCCTGCTGACCTAGAATCATGAAAATTGGCAAGAAGCAAGGTCTGACAGCACAAGTAAAGGAAAAAAGTCCGAAAACTGTTAATTTGTAGTTTTATCACAAAAAAAACCATGCTTTTACAAACTTATATTTGCAGTTGGAGAAACATTGTGCGTGGTCCGACGACGTACTTGGCCGGTTTTTTTTATATCATCTATTTCTGCCACTAGCGTCCAAGCAAGCGCTGCTGTGATCCGGTTTGAAGGGCCGGTGCTATCACAGGCCCATGGCAGATCAGCTATGTCTCTGGGATGGCAACGCATCTGCGATGGCACGCGTAGCATGACAACCATAGAAATGGGTTTTCTACGTGGTCATGCTAACCGTGCTGGTGTTGCTGATGTCCTCTACCATCAGATCAGCCGCCTGATAGATTACCATTAAAAAAAAAAACAGCAATAATTCCTCAATTCCATTTAAAACAGGTAATTTTTTCTCACCTGACAACACAGTCTACCTCTGCCAACCATTTTCCTTAACCGATAACGTCTATTTTGACTCGGTTCTTATCAAAGAGACCTATTTTAAGCGTAGACACAACATAATGTCCTTCTCATCCCATGGGTGGAGGTTGAGGTGACTTGTCTAACATTCTAATGTCAATATTAAGTCCCCTACTTGATGGGATTCTTATTGGAACCATCTTATTTTAATTATTGAAAGTGTGTGTTGGTTTGTCCACACGAAGACATCTATGCTATACATCCCATACTATACAGGGTTATTGGTTAGGTATGTGTCAGTAATCCATTCAGGGGACGTAGGAGAGGTCATTTACAACTGAATGACCCCTTTTGATTCCTATGCAAATGTCAACAATTTTCGAGTCATTTGACATTTTTATTTCATTTATTTTAAAATATAAAATGGCATATTACTCGAAAATGGTTGACGGGTTGGTTGGTGGGGTTTGTTAGTTGGTTGGGGTATTAGTAAAGTTAGCATGGCTAAACTACCGAACAGATTTTGATGAAATTTTGGTACAGAGATGGTTTGAAAACTGACGAATGACATAAGCATTCTTCCTTTTTAAAGTCACCCTGTATTTGGGAATGATGGGGTGTTGAACTTTGTTTGGAAAAATGTGATATCCAGTTGGACAAAGTCGTGGTCAAAACACAGTGAGTTCGGTTCTTATAATAACTTAAGAGGGTGACTTACTAATAAGTCTTGTAACCTTGGATTCTAAGAAGATTCCCCTTGTATAGAAAATGTTTATAAAAGGTGGGAATCTTATACAAACAGACACAAGATAATTATTTTCGAGAATTCGAACTATGATTTGGCAGTGGGTGGTCTATACGTCTCTGGCCGCCTCTTCGGGGAACACAGTCTTATAAATTCTATATGGCAAACTTTTTTCTCACAGCTGTACTCAGAGACGTCTAATAAAAACAATCAATTAGCCATTCTACCTGCCTTTTCCCAACAATGTTCAGGTCGGCGTCCACTCTAACCGGATGCAGCTGAATACCAGTATTTTACATGGAGCCTCCACAACCCATCGTTACTGGGTAACACGATACCCCCTTTTTTTTTTTTGGTTGGGAAATCATCAATGTACTTCTCCCGCTCTGGGTGGAGCGGGAGGGCGTGTCAGACTCTTACTGACTAAAACCCACCCGTGTTCCTTCTGTTGCCTGTGCAATGCCAGGGGGCCACGGTATCCCTTTCGGACTTTCCCGCAACCCCGGCAGGCAATGGTCCCATCGGACCCCTTCACTCGCTGACATATCTTTGAGGCGCGCGTGGAACACCACGCGCCGTCGACCCGGGCCTGGTCCTTACCGAACGGCGAGCTAAACACCATACCCCCTGGTTGTCAGATTTCGTTTCACACGTATCTTGTATATGGGACCCTCTTTAACTAACTTTTATTATTTTTTATTATCGCGGTAGGTATACAATCTGTAAAAATTTCAACTGTCTACAGTTCATGAGATACAGCTCGCTGACAGACAGACAGACGGACAGCGGAGGCTTATTGATAGGATTCCGTTTTGTTTTTGGGGTCAACGCCCGCGAGAAGTTTCGATTCTTTTTTGTTTTATTGTGTTTAGATATCAAAAATCACATCATTTATTACTTAGCAAACATGGGTTAGTAGTTTATGGATGTTAGTATGTAGACCATCTTTGTGGAGTTTCGCTAGCTAATTTAATTTGACTGTATCTTGGTCCAGACTTACCAAGAGGTATCGTACTACCCAGTAACTGGGCTGTGGAAGTCAGATAGACAGTCGCTCCATGTAAAATACTGGTATTTAGCTGCATCCGGTTAGACTAGAATCCGACCCCAAATGTGAAAAAGGCAGACAGGTTATGATGATGCTGGTACAGTTAATGACTGTCTCTGAACACGGGAGTAAGTAACGTCTTTTCTTTCAAACATCACAATATAAAATTATTAGATAAAGTGATCGACCTGTTCTGCCCACCCTGTCTGCGTTATCAAAGGTTTCGCCTCACAGAGGTGAACGCCCCCGCCGTCTAGACGCGGGCAGCTTAGCTCTCTGTCTACCCCGCTTGTTTACGTCGTTATAAGGGCTTCTTAGACTGTCTGATGCATATTAATAGCGATATTGTGTATCTGAAGACAATTAATTAGTAAGAAGTAACTTTTTTGTAGCTGCCTCGTTGGTCTAGTGCCTCGTCGGTTCGATTCCCGGGTCGGGCAAAGTGCTATTGGGTTTTTCCATTTGGAATTTCTCGATAGAAGTGGAGTCTGGATTTGTGCCCGGTTGATGGCAACAGGCTCGCCCCTATTACATGGGTCTTAAACATAACTGGCGAAATGTGGGTCTACTATAGGTACAACTCTGCCCAACCCTTCGGGGATTACAGGCGTGATGTTATGTTATATTATGTAAGTAACTTTTTACCCGACTGCGGTGAAGCCAAAAAAGGGTTTTGTGTTTGACCTGTACTTATGTCCGTCCCTATGTTCACTCGTAACTAATAAACGTCTGAACCGATTTTGGCGCCATATTGAATGTTACCAAAAAAAAACTCCCAATCCTATCGAGTGGGGTATCAAAATGAAGGGCTTTGAAAGGTGATTACAAAAATATATTTAAACAAATTATATGTTTAAATGTAATTTGGAATGAGAAAAAAACGCTGAAAAAAATGTAATTTAAAAAACAAGGATCAACAAAAGTGACATCATATTTCAGGTTGGTTTGTCCCGCCTGCGATACCAAGATTGTGATTATGATGTCTATTTTCCGTTATGTGTTTTTGCACTCGGGTTTTTAGTTTTTCTGATTAGGTACTTTTATTCACAGACACTGAACAGTAGGTTGGGTGAAAAAAAAATCACGATGCCATGTTGGGCAAATGAAAAGGCTTAATTATTCTCTTTGACAAACATTAGTCTCCTTATCGACACTTCTGCTCTCTGGTATCAAGCACGACAGAACTGTGTACCTAGTTATATGAAAATAACTTACGTCATGGTGAAATATTAGCCAGTCAGCAAGGCTGTAGCAGAACTGACTGTCCAGTGTACCATCGAAGAAGTTCATATCTATACACCGTAAGGACTATTTCTGCTTGCAGCGCTCGGCCGCTATAGAACCGGGGCGGTAACAGATGTGGTCATCGTGTTCAAACTGCTTAGATATGAAGTTCTTCGATAGTACACCTAATTTAAGTGTCGCCTTTCGAGGCTTTTTTGATAATTTTTATATCATATACGTTATTGGTTATTACGTCGGCAATCCGTTAAGGGGATGTAACCAAATGAACCCCATGACCCCTAGGTCATTCGGTTAGCCACTGTCAACGATTTTCGAGTAATTTTATACAGGGTGTCCAGTAAATAGTACGACATATTGCAGGGGGTGATAGCTTCCAAAAAAAACCCAACATAAATGTTCAGCAATATGTTACTTTTTTTTACCACTGTAAGTTAAAGTTAAGCGATAAGAATACGGTGTTTTTTTTTTAAATGATTTCTTGAAAACTTTCTTATTTTAATCATAATAAGTATATCTATATGGTTAAAACACCTACAATTTTTTTTCAGTATTGAAATAATAGTTAAATTAAATGCATAAACGCCAACCTTTGCATTTGCTGCTTCTGGATCCCCAATCTTGCTAAGCGGGATCCGATTTTGAGTTGTACCTGCAACAAAAATTAAATCACTTTTAGTAAAAAATATAAATCTTAATATTCAAGAAGCACTGATTTACTACATAATTCTAATAAAAAAACAACTTCTTTATGAAAACTTGAACTCATTTACCCAACCCAGGAATCGAACCCCCGACCCCAACCTATCATTAAAAGGCAGTATTACTTGCAAACCTACTTAACCTGAAAGGTACCCAACACTAAAGCCTATGCATACTTACTTACATAGGTACTCAATACTGTGTGAGGTATGTACGGACCTCACACAGTATCGAGTTGATGTAGGTCAGGGACGTACTTGTACTAACCTATATTTGAAACACAGGGTGCGACAAATTTTACTACATTATTAACTTTTACTAGATTATTATCATTTCATATTTTTTACATAAAACCATGCCTGTGTTCCCCGAAGGGTTGGGCAGAGGTGTACCTATTGTACACCCACATTTCGCCAGTTATGTTTAAGTCCCAAGTAATAGGGGGCGAGCCTAATGTCATCAACCGGGCACGAATACAGTCTCCAAGCTGCTACTGAGGAATTTCGGACGGAAAAACCCAGTAACAATTTGTCTGACCTGGCTATTGATTCCAGGACCACTAGACCAATGAGGTAGTTACATCATCTGTCTGCCTTTGCCCAATCGTGTTAGGTCGGCTTCCAGTCTAACCGGATGAACACGACACACCTTGGTGAGACTGGTTGTCAGACTTTTGGGCTTCTGACAACCCGAAACGTTTGTCAAAGATCTACAAATGAGCCGGGACTAAATTAAAACATGCTTTGACCACTACTGAGTGGGCCGTAATCCACCAAGCGGGCCTATTAACCAGTGCGGGTTGGTAGAAAGAAAGAAAGAAAAAAATATTTGGGACACGCACAGGACAAAACAGTAATAATTAAAAAAAAATATATAAGAAAAAATAAAAAAGGAGCATTTAAAAACTAACAGAAATAATAACGGTAGAAGTCACATGTCTTCGATTTTAGGACATGCCGGTTTCCTCACAATGATTTTCTTCACCGTTTTGAGAGCAGTGGTGATGAAGTAATTTCAAAATTTCAGGGTTGGAACCTGCGACCTACAACTCGTTAGTCGCGGCCGTTACCACTGGGCCACACTGCTTACTAATAGGTAAAGGTCAAATGGAGTTCAATTGGTTCAATTGTTTCAGTTGGTTTTGCGGGGCATAGTTCTTAAGTTAATATTTTTATTACCTTAGTTAATGACAAATAATAAAATAAAAAATGCTTCTAGAAATGTTTTTTCTAAGAAGCCGTTTGAGTTAAAGTTTGTTTTTATTAATAAACACCAATTAATAAGAATCATGTGGTTTTTATTTAATCGAATCAGTTTTTTTTTTTTTTACTTTTTCAAACAGAAACTAACAGGGCTTATTGGAAATTTTATATCTCTTGAGAATAAAATGAAAAATAACAATTAAAAAAAAAAACAGTGACAATAATATGGGCGCGAAATTAAAATTTTCTAACGTTTTTTGCAATTTAAAGGTCAATTTCAGGTTGTATGTTGGTTAAAATATGATTCGCGACGTGATAGACTAACAGGGCATATTGGATCGTTTATATCTCTTGAGAAAGTCTTAAAAATTCAATTCGAAAAAAAAACAGTGTAGTTAAAGACGTTCAAATTCTAGTAATTTGTCAAACATCGTATTTTTGACAAATTGAAACAAACATTAGAAAGTGAACGTGCTTCAAAGTGCGGGAATAGGGATGATGACTAAAAAAATGTTTTTTGTCCGTCATGTAGATTATGAAAAAATAACGCACACGTATTTTTTCTTTTTTTACGTTATCAAAAGATTACGGCGATACATTGAGTTATAATGTGCCATGACGTCACTTGTATGTAGATTTTATCCATACTTGTGACGTATCAACCCCCACTCCCGAACTTTAATGCGTTGTATCTAAGTCATTTTTCATTAATATGATAAAGCAAAAAATACGTGTCTAATATTTTATTATTATCTGACTGACGGACTAAATAGAATTTCTTTTTTTTTGACCCAGGCATCATCCCTATTGCCCCTCTGTCCTAATTTCATAAGACAGTCACCGCAAAACGCTGGTCCTTCACCACTTCCTAGTGCTTTAACTGGGAAGAAGAAGTGGCAGAACAAACTGCCCAGCAACTGTCATGAAAGACAGAGATTATGAGGAAACTGTTCAAGCTTAACCATTAGTGGTCCCGCTGCAGGGCGAAGGCATCTTCTCATACAGAGAAGGCACAAGCACTGATCACCCCACGCTTGCTTACTACATCTTGAAGATTTCAGACTATTCTTCACGATGTTTTCTTTCATAGTTTTTTAACCCCAAAAACTGGGGTGTTATAACTTATAAGTTTGACCGCTATGTGTGTCCTGTGTGTCTGTCTGTGGCACCGTAGCTCTTAAACGTGTGAACCGATTTGAATATGGTTTTTTTTTATGTGAAAGAAAATTTTCTAGCGATGGTTTTTAGACGTGTTTTATCAAAATCAGTTCAGCCGTTTGAAGATTATCAACTCTTTTCTTTGAAATTTGGCATTCTGTTATTTCAATGATATTAGAAGAACATAACCTTGAACTGATGCTGCAGCATCACCTGGAATTTTCAGGATACCCAACTCCCTTACCAACTTAAAGCACAGGGATCGTGTTTGGGCTCATTGGAATGGTCTCAAAGAATAGGTTATAGATAGATGATGAACAGGGTCTGGTGATGGAGTAGGACAGAGAAATGAGGAAATGTTTGTGTCGGGGTTTTTACAATTTTAATATAATTTCAGTTATTAGAACCTGGGCTTGATACCCACTACCTCTGATTCAACATAAATACATAAACTCACGCCTTTTTCTAACGGGGGTAGGCAGAAGCTGCAGAACGCCACCTGCTACGATCCTTACATACTCCTTTTGCTTCTTTTACGTTCATACATCAGCACCCTAATTGCAAAACACACTTAAAAACACAATCTGAATGATTTTGAAGGATATGGCTAACCCATCGCTTCATATGTTTGAAAAATTCGTCTGCTCAACAACGTAAATAACGCAATGGATTTTGTTGAACTGTCAAAATGAACTACTACTGTGTGTATTCACGCAATTAGGGGTCGGTCCCCTTCCCCTTGGTGAGGTTTTTGATTAACCCCCTACCCAAAGTCACCTATATATTTTTGGTGCAAAGTATCTTAAAAATTACAGAATATTTTATCTTTAAATAGAAAGAAATAAGGAACAATATTTTATTTCGGTTTAAAAATGCGCGTTAAACGAAAAAATAAATACACGTGACATCTCACTACACCCCCCTCCCCCTTGTGATATTTCGTGTTTTTCCGAACTCCCTCCCCCCTTTTGAGCTTCACGTGATGGACGACCCCTTGCTCCACTGATCATAAACATACTTACCTATCATTCAATTCCTTAATTAATATAACAAACATAAAATAAATAGGGTTTGTTCTAAGTCCGCCTGGCTAGCTACCACCATCTTATCCAAGTCTGTCGCCATAACAACAATGTTAACAGCATTGTTGTGTTTCGGCAGTTAGAGGTAAGATAGCCAGTTCCTCTGTGGTTGAGGATTCCGGGTGAAGCTCGCTTCCACCTTCGGCCTGATCATCACTTACCATCAGGTGAGGTAAAAAAAAAGGTACAGTACAGCCAAATGTCGCCACAATTGTTAAATCACTTTCAAACATTTAGACCATGGACTGCTGTTGAAAAAACCCAATTCATCTTTGCCCGACCTACGAATCGAATTTAGGACCACTCAGCAGCCACTTCGCGCTTCCAACCACTACACCAACGAAACCAAACTAAATGGCCGTCAATCTTTTGACGTCATTTAAAAAAAAACATCAAAAGTTGCCCGGGCCTGTACCCTGAAAGGCTACGCTCACAGACACAGCCAGACAACGCACACGGACACAGTGTAACGTGTGCAGACACGGAGTTACACGCACACAAACGTAGGGCGTGTCTCGGTGTTGTATACAGGATGTTATTTTTTTACAATAAAGCTTAAACTCTGATTTGAACCTACATAGAAATTGTGTATGTTTGGAATGAATAACCTCAAAATCTAAAGGACCGATTTGAAAGAAATCTTTCACCAATGGATTGCTATATTATCACTGAGTAACATAGACTTACTTTTTATAAAGTTATCACGCGGGCGAAGCGGCTGGTGGAAGATTATAAACTATAAACTTATGATCTGCGATGGATTGATATCACCGTTTGTCAAGAAAGGAAATGGAGGCGAAAGTGTCGTAATTATGTTTCTGACGTTCTGTTATTTTATATTTTAACATTATGTTGTTTATCCAATAAGTTTCAGGTTCATAAAGATAAACCGCTGAATTTAAGCTATTCTCGCCACACCATGCCCCCCACTTTATTTATGTCTGGCAATGGATGTAAATTATATATTAATTATTTATTTATTTTACCATTTATGTACAGAACACATATAAACAGACAAGAAGAAAGGAACAGAAAAAATACGTACAAAGATGATTCTTATTATTATTGGGAAATAAAAGGACTGGTCTAATATTGCCTAAAACAACTAATTTTTTTTACAAACTTATGGTACCTACTGTTCCATATATGGTTTGCTTTATACACGAAGTAGCCTAGATGCCAATTCAAAAAAAAAGCTGACAAAAAAAAACCTTGAATCACGTGCATATAAAAAGAAGTATTCGTAAAAATAAATAGATGACACCTTGGCAAAGCGATTATGTTCTGCCGATCAATTATAAAAAACTCTCACCGTGAAAAATTAGATGATTTTGACAGTGATTTTAACAGAATAGGTCAGGCCAGTTAGTTGCAGGTTGACCTACTTAGTGTGGAATTTGATAAAATGCGGTGTACATAAAGTATCTAGACATGAATTCAAAGGCAATTAATTATTTTTAACTAGAAAAGAAGTTGTCTAATTAAAAATGCTTGTTAGTATATTTGTAGTACCTATATTTGTTAAGTTTAATTTTAAGATTTTCTGTTTATGCTAAATTTATTATTGTTTGTTTTACCTAATATAATAAATAAATACATTGTTATAGAGGTATGAGGAACTGGCTGTTAAGTACCTCACCCCTCATAGAAAAGCGAGGATCCTTCGACCAAACAGGTGTTGTGTCTGGCGGATTACTGCCCTATGATTGATGTCGGGACGTTGTATATAATGCTAGTCGCGCGGTAAACTCTGCTTGCGCGATGCAGGATTTTGCGTGACGGCAGTGTGATGCGTAGTTCGCATGTGGCGTTGTAGATGCCGCCACATTGTCATTATATTGCGATAGTTGCCCGAAAAAGTAGTAGAAGTGGACACACACAACATCACGCCTTGTTTCCCCGAAGGGTTAGGCAGCGGTGTAACTATAGTACACCACCACCACCACCATAGAAGTAGATTAGATTCGATTTTACAATGTCAAAGTTATACAAAAACATTTAAGTACAAAAGGGATTTTAGGTAAATGTTTTTGGAGGTAGTTACCATGGTATATTGTATACCGTCTTGGATGCTATAAAGGAGGCTTCAGGCTATCAGCATTGAGGTTTGCCCATTTCCGCACAAACCTGTTTTGAAGAAAGTCTTGACAGAAAAACCAAAAACAGGGTCTAATAAGAACATAATCAATTCCCATTCTTATAGGAAAGTCCATTATTTAAATGAGAATTGTATTGACATTTTTTTTTCTAAATCTCGATGTTTCCGATCTCGCCTGATGGAAAGCGTTGGATGAGTAATATTATGGAAGCCCAGAAGATGCCTGTTCACTCTTGCTTTGAAGGCTGACATCATATACGTGAAAGGTTACACAGACGCTGGCAGAGAGTTCCACACTTTGGCCACCATCTACATAAAAATAGCGTCCACGAAATAAGATTACTTCATTACAAGATATAAACAATTACTCTAAATGTACAACTTCAATAATTAACGCATAAGAACAAACATTTTCAAAAAATCAATTCTCAAGCAAAAAAACAACTTCCTGTATAAGCCCAGTCAGCACACACACACAAAACCAACCCTGTATTTACACGTCTGCCTCACTCACACATAAATGAGGCGTAGGAGTTGCACTCACACTCAGCTAAATATCTGTCTCTACAAGTCTGGAACGCACACAGATAAATTATGCTCTCGCACACACACAAACAAGTCTGTGATCACGAACGCACACACACAAAAACAGAGCTCAAAGGCGGCACACACACAAACAAAAATCAGTGTGCCTAAACGTCTGTAGACACACACAGACACAAACAGTTCATTGACCGTACGTCGTTTTTGCAATGAAGTAAGATTTAGGTTTTTTTTAAACACTACCGCTAAGCTTTTTGTAGTGGATTTTAGACTTTATATTTTGAGGAATAAAGTTTGAATTAGCAGTTGTGTGGAGTAAAGGAATAGTTTGATCGATCAGCTGATTCTTATCCTCAGAAAGTCGAAGGATGAATAAAAAAAAGCTCTTTCGAAAGCACATCCTGGTATACTTTTTACTATCACAATTAGTCTATAGAACTTCTCTCAACATCTGTCTAACCATTTTCCCAACTATGTTGGGGTCGGCTTCCAGTATAACCGGATGCAGCTGAATACCAGGATATTACATGGAGTCACTGCCTATCTGTCCTTTACAACCGGTTTTCAGACTTTAGGACTTCTGGCTACCCGTAACGACTGTCAAAGATTTACAAATGACAGCCGGGATCAACGGCTTAACGTGCTTTCAGAGATCATATTGGAACGAATTATTAGAAAATATCTTATGCCGTGGCAACAAGTAACAATATTAGCCAGTCAGCAAGGGGGTAGTGGGACTGACAGTTCAGAAGGCCTAGTCTAGAAGGCCCTCAGCAAAAGTCAGCCAACAGTCAGCGAAATGCTTTGAAAGCGAATGTCACTTGTCTAGAAGGTCACGTGCTTTAGCTAACGTTTCATAAGTGCCCATGTAGGTTTATGTGAAATAAAATATTTTGACGATGATGAAGCGCTGAGGAGTTTCTTCAACGACTTTCAACAGAATTGGTAAGCTTTTCCGTAACTTATGTCAATCTCATACATTTTTGACTTTCCGTCATCGTGATCGCTGATACAATGTGACTTTGTATAGGCCTTCAGGGTCTACCCCACGTACATTAGGTATAGCCACTGGTGGAGGCAGATTTAGTGGACAAACATAAGCATAATCAGCCTACAATGTACCCACCGCTGGGACTCAGGCCTCCTCTTGGCGACAGGGAGTGCGGGTTGGTGGATGTCACAGGTCTTCGAATTTTTGGTTCTAGGACATGCCGGTTTCCTCATGATGTTTTCCTTCACCGTTTTGAGAGCTGTGGTGATGAAACAATTTACACAAAGTCAAGCGCCTATCAGGGTGATTTAATGTCATGGGCAAACGAAACTATACAAACTGAATACGGGATCAGTCAGCTAGGAAATGCCGGCGCCACCTAGTTTCAAAATATTAACCTTTAAGTGTTAAGTGTCATAGAAGATCTACTTACAGAAATAAACGTGGATAAATTTCATTTCCGGACTGCTAAAGTGCCAATGAGAAAATCCTCATGGAAAAACACAAAAAGTATTAATAGAATCTTCCTTCTGTCTCGTTATCTCGTAATGTTAATTACTTTGCATAAATCTATTGTATAGAATAATGTGGTTCTAACTGAACAGACAGCTGTGCTGCTGGGGAGATTGTTGCACCACTTCTTCTTCCTAGCTAAAGCACTAGAAAGTGGTGAAGGGCGGGCGTTTTGGGGGACTGTCTTATGTAATTTTGATATTCGAAAAGTGCTGATTCTCAGCCTAGTTTGAATAATTCACAGGACCTCTATACTCAGCAGTCGTGCTTGCGACCGCATGACCAGGAGGCAGTTTTCTATTGCAGATTTCCCATATAGCAGAAAATAAAAGGATTTATGCTCGTTCTCTCTCTGTATGGGAGGAGAACTTTGCTTTGAAGTCGTACACTGAATCAAGCTGATTATAAAAATAGCCAGAGATATGTGTTGCTAGGGAGTTTGTTGATTATATAATTAACTATAAGGAATCTCGCGCACTAGATGACTAGGTAAATTATAGACACCGATACGAATCGCGCACTTAGTCACAACGGCCAAATAGCCTAAATTCCGCTAGACGGCCACCAACTAAGTAGTCAAAATAAAAAGCCCCTTTCCTCTCTCCTACTTTGCTGTGCCCGACAGGTTCACAACGATCATATTTTTGTAAAACCTACAACCTAAGTTCACATGTGGAAGCAGTAAATATATTGAGTATTGACTGGCCGGAGTCATTGCCGTCTAGTGCGCGATCCCTAAATCTAAAGAAGTCGAATTAGAACACTTTCGTTTTTATATTGTCTTGATTTGTCTATTTCTCAGTAGCAGCCCGGATTCTGAAATGTAATTTATGAAATTAATTAATAACTGTTACTGGTTTAGAACCGTTGTAATTAATAATAATAAATAAATACATAAATATAAGTTTGTATCTATTGTCTTGAAAGTCTGAAATCGCTAATCCGTCTTGAACAAGCGTGGTGAATTGGTGATCAATGCTGAGGCTATTACCCTGCACTGAGATAATAAGAGGCTGTTTTAATTTTTATTAGTTTTTGTCTATTATCTTCTCATTAGTATACAGGGTCATTTTAAATTAATTTGCGAAACTCCACAGATGTGATGGGTCTGGCTAAACACAATAAATCAAAAAATAAAGTTCTTTTTTTTTGGGATCATCGACCGCTGGTAGTGTGTAAGAGGAACAGGGTGTAAAGTTCACTCATCCTCTATAGAAAAGGGAGGATCCTCCGACCAGACGGGTGTCGTGTCTGGCGGGCCACTGCCCAACAATTGATTTTGGAAAGTTATAGTATGTTGATCGCGTGGTAAAATTTGCTTGCGCGATGCAGTATTTGTGTGACGTCAGATCGTTGATGTGTAGTTCACATGTCGCGTTGTGGATGCCGCCAGATTACTCCGGCGCACCTCCAGGCGCCACAGTGTAGTTAATTGAAGTATGAGCTGAGAAAATCAGTATTTTTTTGTTGAAGATTAAACAAAGAAAAATATATACTGCTGTTTCAAGTAACTACACTATCTTCATTGACTTCGGTTTTTTGTTATTAATTTGCAATTCGACCTAGGTATTTCCCTCAAACTGGCTAGAATTTTCTTTCTTATAATTGTACACCCTAGAAATATGTAGAAAAGATACTTTATTTTAAATTTTAATTTTGTGACCTTTGATGTTAACATGCGAAAGTGAGTTTCTTTGTTTGTTTATTTGTTCGTTTGTTTGTAACGCTTTCACGCAAAAGCGGCTGAACGTATTTGGTTGAAATTTGGCACATGGTTAGACCATGACCTGGAGAAGTTTTTTAAACTTTCATACTGGATGGCAGTCGACGTCGCGGACAACAGCTAGTACTAAATAATATTATATTCTAACTAAAATATAATTATTCTGCTTGGTAGTTGACATTGATATGATGGTACAGACGCAGCACGTCAACCTACTACATTCTGTAAAATTTCTTTAATAGATTTTCAGCTTTATCACTACAGCATAAGGTTCAAAGTTGATTGGGAAAAATTGACAGTTTCGGGTAGGTTGACGTGCTGACGTCTGTACTACAAATGATAACATTTCAAGCTATGCGTTGCCATGTGCTGATCTCACATTGTTTAACACCTAAGCTTTTCGTGCTATGAGAGGATTGAGAGGTCATCATACACTGCAATATAATATACCATTTATTTCAGGCGACACAGGCCCATAGAAAAATACCTTAACCTAAACATACATATTTTAATAACAAAAACTTGTGTTAATAAATAAGGCTTAGACTATAATGGTTTTGATGTTTTTATTTAATTGTGACTTATTTCTTTGTGCGAATTATTTAGTTCAAAAGAAACTACAACAGGTACGTATATCAAAGAGATTAAACAGGTTCAAAATAAATTAGCTAGCGAAACTTACGTGACGGGTATCCAGATATGATAAAAAAAAACGATGAGTTTTTTGGGGTCATCAACGGCAATTTAGTGTAGTTGCTTGTTTTTCTCCTGTATTGCGGGTGCGTTGAAATGTAAGTAACATTTCAACTCACATACACAAACAGCCAGTTCGGGCTTGTAGGTCATACAAATATTATTTTGTTCCGTGCGGGAATGGAACCCGTGACACGTGGCGCAGCAGTCAATCGCTTAACAACTGCGCCAACCGTGTCGTTATCGATATCTTCTATACATATTATAAAACTGACTACCTGGTTGGACTAGTGGTTGCAAGCGCTACTGCTGAACATGAGGTCCTGGGTTCGATTTCCAGGTCGGGCAGTGTCATTGGGTTTTACTTTCTGGAATTTCTCAGTAGCAGCCCAGAGTCTGGATTTGTGCCCGGTTGATGGCAAAAGGCTCGCCTCTATTACACAGGACTTAAACATAACTGGCGAAATGTGGGTGTACTATAGATACACCTCTGCCCAACCCTTCGGGGAAACAAGGCGTGATGTTATGTTATATTATAAAAGAAAGTCGCTATTTGCGTTTGTCTGTATGTCCACTGTCTTTTATACCACGCAACAGACGTTGATGAGGTTTTCACCATCGTTTAGAGAATTTATTCCGGGAGGTTTATGTGTGCAAAACGTTACTATTAAAGTTACGTTTACCTAAGAAATCTCGATGTTTTGTCAAGTCGTAAAAACCGTCGAAGCAGGAGCGGGTCGCTAGTAACATGGTAAAAGAAAACAGATTTTCTCAAGTCATACTTCAAGTTACGACAATTCTAGCGGTCGTTAACCCGAAAAAAAAACATTTTTTCAAGTGAAAACTTCTATAGCGGAATTGTGCAATTTTTTTGAGATGGGTAAAAAACTTAAACTCGCGTCAGGACACGTGACCTGATCGAAAATTCGTAAGATGGAAAAATGCACAACGTTAATATTCAAGTTTTCACTTCTGCCGGCACTCCCGGAGTGCAACCCGTGTATTTTTTTGTTGTTTTCGTCGTGTTACATTGTTATATTGATACCCATTAGGTACGTCTGCAGAGTTTTGCTAGATAATTTAACCTGACCCTACATACAATAACCTCCTGACGATGTGACAAATTACAGTCCTTAGAAATAGCAAAAAGGATTTCAGTAAGACAAATGAATGACTTATGGAGCTTTAAAAGCTCACAGTACTCAAAAAGGTCTTTGAATTGAGTGCCTATTTATTTTAATTGCTTATTACGCTTAAAGGTCGTTTAAGTAATATTTTAGTTGATCTGAATCCACGATGAAAAGATTCTGTTGTATAGACATCTCTTTGAAACCATAATTATCTGCCTAGCCTTTTCCCAACCATGTCGGGGTCGGCTTCCAGTCTAACCGGATGCAGCTGAATACCAGTATTGTACATAAAGAAACTGCCTATCTGACCTTCACAACCCAGTAACTGGGTAACACTGGTAAGACTGGTTATCAGACTTTCGAGCTTCTGACGACCCGTAATGATAGTCAATGATCTACAAATGACCGGGACCAACGGCTTAATGTGATTTCCGAGGGACGGAGTCTTGGTACCTATGTAAAGATTGTCACCCATCCATGGAACAACCGCGGCAAGCGTAGCTTAACCTGATCGATTGATCCATGTGGCTGTTATTACTTAGCCTAATATGTATCTGTTTGACAGTGAACTGGTAAAAGTAAAGAGACTAAAGTAAATCTTTATGACAACCAAATGTCCTCATTCAATTACCTGCTCAGAGTGCACCAACAAACTTTTTATAAAGGAAATGCAAAATTTACAACATAGCATAACATCACGCCTGTATTCCCCAAAGGATTAAGGAGCAGAGGTGTACCATATATATATATAGTACACCCACATTTTGCCAGTTAAGTTTTAAGTCCTATGTAATAGGGGGCGAGTCTATTGCCATCAACCGGGCACAAATCCAGACCCCGGGCTGCTACTGAGAATTTCCGGATAGATAAACCCAATAACACTTTACCCCACCTGGGAATCGAATCCAGGACTTCAAAGCTTAGCTATAGCGCTTATCACCACTAGACCATCGAGGCAGCAGTCAATTTCTATACTGTGCTATAGTTTTAAACTGAAGAGAAAACTTTCTCACCAAGTAGGCTTTTATTAGACTGAACGCCATCAGCACATAAACCAGTTTCAAGGGATCTCGCGAACTAGACGGCCCCGACCACTATACCAGAGGTCGCAGCGACCAGGTAAACTATAGAAAATACGAATCGCGCACTTGGTCGCAACGGCTATCTAGCCGACCGGTCGTGGCCGTCTAGTGCGCAGAATCCCTAAAGTAAAAGTCAAAGTCAAATTAATTTATTTCAATTGGGCACAAAAAAGACACTTTAGAACATCAATATTTACAAAAAAAAAAAAAAAAAGTTTTTATATTTCACTTTTAGTTGTGGTAAAGTACCTACACAAACCCCCGACAAAAAATTTAATACAGGAACTATTAGAACATCATCCACATATATAGGTGGGAAAAATACGTATTATTGAAGCTAACTCACAAACCCCTCATCTTGACCAAACTTATATGGGACCACTTCTGAACTATGCCCTACCAAAAACAAAAAGACTCATCAAAATCAACTCATAATTGGCGGAGTAATCGCGTAACTAACATACAAAAAAATTAAAAATAACTTACAACCGAATTGAGAACCTCCTCCTTTTTGAAGTCGGTTGAAAAAATGATTCTAGTCGCCCCTTCCAAAAAGTAGTTTTCACATGGAGAAGAATGGGCAAGAAACTGCACCGTTACTCTTTTAAAATGTTTTCACAATATCTTGTATACTAAGGGCTGTCAGTGCCATTATTTTCTTTGAAATATTGACACTGACAGCTCTTGAACGCGATTTAGATGTGCTGAGCGCGTTCAGTGTCAGTGGTGCAATTCGCACTTAAAATCCAACACCCTATTAAACCATGAATTTATCAAAAAACCCCGTATAAAATCAATACATCAATTTAGTACACTATTGGCTACTTTATTTAGTTTTTTCTGACCCACCCCTTATAATAGGGTGTGTGGGCCAATGGGAACAAACCCTTACTTTCACCCCAAGTCATTATTATTAGAAAAAAAGAAAGTTATCGAGGGTAGTATGCTTTCAACCCCTTGTAATATATAGGGGTGAATTTTTTATGCTTATTTTTATACTGTTGTGCTTCAATTTGAAATTACAAGTACTTTTTGGGAAATTTTGATGCTTTTTGGTTTGGTTGGCTTTCTCTGAGAAGTTCCGGTTAATTTATATGGTAGAGATATTTTTACAAATACTGCTCGGTTTTTAAAAAAATAATCTTGTAGATAGAGCCTATACGGAGATTGTAAAACAGCCTCTGAGACTGAATTACATATTATGTTTAAATTAAGTTACGAATTAATAGAAGATGCAGATAATTAGAGCAGAAACTGGAAAGTCTTCTTGTGAAACATCTTATCTGTAGAAGTACTATCAATCAATCTGCCTGCTTTTGCCCAACTATGTTGGGGTCGGCTTCCAGTCTGACCAGATGCAGATGAATACCTGTACTTTACATGGAGCGACTACCTACCTAACCTCCACAACCCAGTTACTGGGTAACACTAAACTCCTTGGTAAGACTGGTTGTCAGACTTTCGGGCTTCTGACGACCCGTAACGACTGCTAAAGATCCAAGAATGACATCCAAGACCAACAGTTTAACGTGATTTCTGAGGCACGGAGTGGTCTCGGCCCATCCACGGACCGACCGCGGCAAGCGTAGCTTAACCTGATCGATGGACCCGTGCGGCTGTTATTACTTAGCCACGAGCCCCTCCTGTCCGTGTGTGTTTTGTCTGTAGAAGCACAGATTAATATAGATTATCGACTAAAAAGCGACTCTTGCTACTACACAATAAAGTACAATTCAGGTCGCACAGCGCTAATCACCTACAGTTATATTCAACTACAAGCTGCAATAAAATGAAATGAAATTGTTTATTCTGTAAATAGGGTATCGGAATCACTTTTACACGTCATAGGTATAAAAAAATATTAAAATTAAGCTAGATGAGTTCGGCGTTTCCTATCTGACTACTCTGAGAAGAAAGGCCGAAACAAACTCAGAGGTCACAGTCTCTTTTAAAGTCCAGACATAATCTTGGTCAGGCCTTTTGAGGACCAAGTAGATTAGTATCTGAAATAGTCTTTTGAGGAAAGAATCACACAGATTTGAGTGGACCTGTCCTGTCAGTGCAAGCATTTGTCAGTAATCGTGGAGCTCGACTCAGAACTTAAGGAGCTCAATTCAACGAAAAACACCAAAGAAAGGAGCTTTGGGTAGACCGCATCAACTACTCAAACTGCCAGACCATCATTAAAACTCAAAAACTAACTAACTAGAGGAAAAAAAATATCCACATAGTCCTCACATTCACAATAATTAAAATAATGTAATACTTTACAAAGTAAACATGTCATTTTGTATGATTACTTTGTAGAGTCCCTATTCCATCGCGTGACTCTTAGATCGTCGACTACGTTACACTCACTGAATTGGCCCGACAAGACGGGCCTGCCGCGTACTTGAAGCTTCTTAGCTAAAATGCGGAGTGAACCATCTTTATTCATCAGTGGTAGAAGTACAACCATCTATAATTACAATGAATGATTGTGCGTCCCAGTTTGCCTTCTTCATAAACAAGTTATTTCTTCTCTGCATGAAAAGTGGCTTTTTGCCCAGCAGTGGGGCCGTTACAGACGCAGATAATTATGATCGATATTGTTAAACTATTTAAAATGTTAGGAATACTAAATATTTAACTTTTATCATAAGAAAAAATACTTACGCATTAAGTTAACAGATATTTATCAGAGGTCACGTAAAGCCTTCTTTAAGATATTTAAGACCAAGAACGAAAGACATCAACGCGTTTTTAAATAAAAATATTAAATGATTTAAAACAAGTTAAGCTTATAACATAACATCACGCCTGTTTCCCCGAAGGGTTACGCAGAGGTGTCATTGTGTACGGTGATTTTTAATTCACTGTTAACGTGCTTCCCGTTGCACGGAGGACTCTCGGTATGTAAAGATGGTCACCCATCAACAGATCTACCGAGGCAAGCGTAGCTAGCAATTAAATCAAAATATTTTTCATCCCACCATCTCGGAAAGAGTATTTTTAATCTTCAGTATCTGAGTGGAAAAGCCGTTTTTATTCTCTAGAGGATAAAGTAAATTGAATTTAGAACATCGTGTGCACTAAGTTTGTGAATTAAAAAAAACATTAAACCTATTTACTGCTACCTCTATGGTGCCGAATATATCATACAACTTTTTTTTAATTTGTTAAAAACTCAGACTCGGAACCTTCTTGGTGTTCTTTTTTTGCATTTAGTCATTTCCTCGCTGAGGTGGAATGAAAAGTTACGTGTTGCACTCGAGTGCAAAGATTTTTCACCTCGTGCTCTTTTGATTCCCTCGCTAACGCTCAGGATTCTAATTTTGAATCACTCGCTGCGCTTGTGATTCAATTTTAG
This sequence comes from Xanthia togata, assembly GCA_963853775.1. Lineage (NCBI taxonomy): Eukaryota > Metazoa > Arthropoda > Insecta > Lepidoptera > Noctuidae > Xanthia > Xanthia togata. The sequence continues at coordinate 861,527 of OY970817.1, read as the reverse complement.
AATCCTTCGCTTGCTCGGTCATCAAAATTGAACACGCGGTTAAAAAGCAACTTTGCACTCTTGTATAACAAATAACTATTATTTCACATAAACCTACAAGGGCACATATGAAACGTCAGAAGCTAGGTACCCGGTTCCAATTGGTCGTTTTCTATGCAGAAGAGCCGGCAAAAATCTACGTGTGGCTATTATTAGTCTAGATTTTAAATCCAAAAAATATTTACAAAACGATTTTGTCAGTCATAAGCGTTGGGTTGTATTTCACCCCTTGTTGAGGGGTGAACGGTATTAAAAGCGTCCAGGGATTATCCCTATAGCAACGTCCAATCAAAGTATAGGAGAGAGTGATATTATTAAATTCTACTGTTTAAAATATATAGGGCAGTGACCAGACAGTGGCTAGCTTGCGTGCATTTGCATTCTGTAGGTACTGAGCTCACGCAACGCATCGTACGTCCAGCCAGTAATAGGACTCGCCCATCTAGGAGCGCTATCTTGGAGGCTAGCTTGACGTACTCGTATTTTTATGGTGTACAATAAAGAGTATTCTATCTATCTATCTATCTATTATTAATTATTTACACATAAAAAAGGTATTTTTATAAAATACGTATACTAAAAGATCAATAATTAAATTATCTTTAAAATCGTGAAGGTTTCAGAAAAATACGCTCAATAGAAGTTGCGGTATTCTCCGTTTTTTACCCGCGTTAGACATAAATTTACAAATTATTTTCACTATGTAATATAAATAAAATCTAAAATATTCATATATTAAGTTATTACGAAAATACTCTAATTTAATATATATTTTTTTCAAATCATTAACACTCTTCGTTTAGACGTGATCGACGACGTGATAACAGACTTTTAATGAGTTTGTACTGAAGTACAAACTCATTAAAAGTCTGTTATCATCGCCTTAATATTATTAACTGTGTTCGCGACTTGTAAGACTCACTTAGGGGTTGAATTTCTGTAGAACACATGCTATGTCCTTCATTTAGAATAGTCCTCCGCAGACCAAATTTCGACCATGGCGGACCAGCGGAGACTAGCTAGACTAATAGTGTGTGCGCAGACACAGGAGCACTCTCTCTTCACTCACTCTCATAGTCCTCAGGGACGGCAATCCGACACGACCGGTGAGAGATCAGGCGCAGGACCAACAGCTTAACGTGCGCACCGGGTATCACACCGCCAACTTCCAAACTCCGGGCTGTATATTACGAAATTCGTAATGAAATAACCCAATAACACTATGCCCGACCCGGGAATCGAACCCAGGACCCCATGCTCATCAGTCGCGCTTGAGACCACGACACCAACGGAGCAAAGTCAGGCGGTTCCTAAGTTGGTATTTCAATATTCGATTATTTACAAAAAAATGAAAAGGATATGCTGAGATGGTTTGGTCATGTTGAGAGGTTGAATGAAAGGCGACTAACAAAATGTATTTACGAGGCAGATGTGAATGGAAACGCCGGGAGGACGCCCTAGGAGGACATATAGTGACCTTATTGGTGATGTTCTTCAGAAAGGTCAGGTGCGTAGTACTCGCAACCGGCGTGCGTGTATGACCAGTTGTATGAACGTAAACGAGGCTAAAGGATTATTTAAGGATCGTAGCAGGTGACGTGGCATGGGAAAAAGGCGTGAATTCATATATGTATGTATAAAAAAAAAAAAAAACGAAGTTGATTCAATGCGTAACACTCTTATAGCAGATAGTTCACTTTAACAGTTCAGCAACATTCGTTGCGTTATTCACGTTGTTGAGCAGACAAACTTTTCGAACATATGAAGCAATGTATTAGCAATATCCTTCAAAACTACTCAGATTGTGATGGATAGTGTTAGGATGCTGGTCAGGGCAAGCTAAGCCCCTATTCTGTCCAAGCTAGGTCTTATTATTGGATGTCAAATGGACGGAATATAGATAAAATCAAATTAATTCAAGGGACAAAAGAAGAGGGGAAGCTTCTCCAAAATATCTAAGATTTGATGGAACAGGACTAAGTAATCCCAGCAATAATTAACGTCTTGTCCAGTACTAAAAAAATCTACAAAAAACGAGGTAGTAAAAGTCTCATTATAGTTCAAACGACGGAACCATCTACCACCAAAATCCTCCTGATTAGCATAATAATTATAGAAATAGAAATACCGTATTCCTGGTGAGTATGGTTATTCCATAGAGACCATCCCCGATTCTGCGTTTAGATATTGCCACCAATAGCGTTTTGATAGTCAGATTTGACAAAATTTTGCAACTTAGTAAAAAAAAAAAAACTGATGTAGGTATACAAAGTAAAGCCACCAGTAACTGTTCCATATAATGTACATACTTTTTTTCACGAACGCTTCTGAATCAAAACGATACTAAAACTGCCGTTCCTCTTTTTATTTATCTGCACGCTGATGATACAAAAGGTGGACTCAAATCAAACAGTGCGCTTTTAACTAGCCATGATAGTTAAATGTCGCGTGTGAGCAGTGGTAACGACCCCGACTCGCCGAGTTGTAGGTCATGCGGTTCGAACCCAGACAGACGCTTGACTTTGTTTAAATTATTTCATCACCACTGCTCTCAAAACGGTGAAGGAAAACATCGTGAGGAAACCGACATGTCCTAGAACCAAATATTCGAAGACATGTGACATCTACCAACCCGTGCTGGGCCCGCGTGTTGGAGTACGGGCCAGTGCCTCTCACAGTGAGGAGGCCGCAGTCCCAGCAGTGGGGACATTACATGCTGATTATGCAGACATAAAACATCGTGTGCCTAGCGATAGTGACTAACAGATCTGGTCTGTATCGTATGATCAAAGCGGATGCTGTGACGCGGCGGGGGGGCAAGGGGGAAGGGGAGGGGGGGGCTGCTACGCTTACGTGTATGGAATTAGGGTTCCTTAAGTCATGGGTCAATTAATAAGATGGGCATAAAAATTGCCTCTACAAGTGGCACTAAGTCCGCCTTTGTGCCTTTTATGTGGCATAAACTTTAATTAATAAATAGGCTATTTTTCATCCAGTTTATTTGTATTTACAAAATAAATCTACGCAGAAAAAGTTGCGGGTAACCAAATCTTCTGATATAATTCACAAAAGCATGTTCGCTAAGAATCTATGCGCTTATCTCATAAGTTTAAGCAATATATTAGGAGAAAATCGTTGTTAGATTTCACAAAATTTGTACATATTTGGTTCTGTAGGTAACCATAAAAAAGACTTGAAATCGTTAATAGGGAAAGATGAAAACTGTGCCTTACCGTAAGACAACATAGACAAAAATTAAATCATCATTTGTTCAAACTAGGCTGAGAATCAGCACTTTTCGAACGGCAAAATTACATAAGACAGACCCTAAAACGCCCACCCTTCACCACTTCCTAGTGCTTCCTAGAGCTGGAAAGAAGAAGTGGCGCAACAAACTCCCCAGCCGCATTGCTGTCTGTTCAGTTAGAAACACTTGATTCTATAAAATAGTTGCTATGTAACGATACAAGACACAGAAATTTGCCATATGTCAGAGCATACCAACACATACAATGAAAACTACTCAAGCAAAAAAAAACAGCCTCCAGGCATAAAGGGCGTGCCCGCTTACATATACAATGCTGGATTAACACAAAAATGATAAACTAAAAATTAATAAAGAAATAATAATAGATAAAAAGAGAAGTTTCAAGCGAAGTGTCAAGAGGTTTTGTACAGTAGGGCGCACGACAGCGTTATCCAGTATAAGCTGGCCTTTGATTCTATTGAATTGAAACTGCTAACTGCGCTAGGCTGTATTTGTAGAGAAATAAAAATTGTATCAGAAATGAGTGTCACAGAACACCGTCCAAGTGTGCGCTCGCGCCTGACCTCTCGTCGGTGTAACCCCTGTGATTCAGAGCCACATAACGAGCGCATGATCCGGTCGGACGGCTACCGAGATACGCGAGCTCTTAGTGTTGGTGTGTGAGTGAGGTGCGGGTACATTGTCCTACGGGATTTTTAGAGTACGGTATTGGGAAGGTCACGTGTTTTTTATGTTTCGTTTTGGAACAAAGTTCCTTAACGTGGCTTGCGTTGGCTAGGAGTTGACTGGTAGAAATTGTCACGTAAGAAAAAAAAACGTTATTCCCCCTCCATGCGACCTTCTCTCGCTCGCTGTCTCTTTCTATTATATACGAGTGTGTGCGATATTCGAGCAGACGAGTATTCTGCGTGGGAAGTTCGTTCCTAACGGGGTCCCCCGAAAGCACACGTTTTTTTTAGGTCAGATCTAAGCACGATAAAATAAAAGAAAATAGATGTTTTCAACTCAAACTTCAAGTAACAAAACTAGTTGACCCTCTAATTAAGACATCAAATCATTTAATTTTTTTATTTTATCGTGTTTAGATATCGGTGCGCATCACGTCTGCAAAGTTTCTCTAGCTAATGTAATTTGAACGTGTACAAAGTGACATTTTTTTGCTTCACATGTCATAAAAATCTTGTGTGAACGATGATATGGCTAGAAAGGAGGTGACTAATAAGACGTCGGCTGATAGAAATACAGTATGAAGTGATGCGTCGACTCTAAGTAAATTAGGATAAGGGCAGGTCGATGATGAGTCGTCCCCCAAAATTAGGACTACTAATAAAAACCATACGAACTATTCTCGTTTCTTCTCTGAATTTGATGATACATTTACCTATGTATGTAATTGAAAACTGATACTCTTTATTGTATTTGTCATTTATTTTGTTGCGTTGGTGTATTACAGGTAGGTACACCTCTATTTCTCAAGAAGATTCACAGAATATTTGATATGGATTTCGTTGTTATGCAGACTGTTTAGATTAGTTTCGGTATTCTGTCATTTAGAAAGTTCATCTAAATATATTTTTTACAAACTTATAAAACGCTCTCAGTATATGGCAATATTAAATTGGTAAATTCACTTCCCATTATTATTATTTTTTCCAACTTTTATTTCCGCCTGTACAATATAATTTAGAATCGAATAACCATATTCCGAAATCATGTAGGCCAGACGCATCCATCAAAATGTCGTCGATTTGCCGTGCCGTACGCAACAGTGGACACGCACAGACAGTTCGAAAGGCAATGACACCAGTCAGACTCAAACTAGATCTGCAGATACGGGCCGGAGACCAACCATCACGACGCGACAGTTACGAGGTACGGCAGAGTTCATGTTCATGCGTGCAAGCAAAGAAAAAAAAATATTAAAAAAATATTTTGATTTTTTTCAGTCACACATGTAATTAGGTTGTGAAGGTCAGATAGGCATGCGCTCCATGTAAAATACTGGTGTACAGCGGCATCCGGTTACACTGGAAGCCGACTCTAAAATAATTGGGAAAAGGCGGGCAAAGATACCTAATTACATGACCCTGAAAAGCCGACATCACGACCAGGTAAAATATAGAAACCGATACGAATTGCGCGTTTAGTCGCAACGGCCATCTAGCCGCACATCATACAAACACCAGACGGCCACGACTGGCTGAAGTCATGGCCGTCTAGTGCGCGAGATCCCTTACGGGGTACGGCAGAGATGATAGTGGAAAAACCATTTGTAAATAAAAATTTAATCCCATTTTTTTAACCCCCAACGCAAAATGAGGGGTCTCATAAGTTTGACCGCTATGTGTCTGTCTGTGGCACCGTAGCTCTTAAACGGGTGAACCGATTTGAATGCGTTTTTTTTTTAATTTAGAAAGCAGTTTTTCTAGCGGTGGTTCTTAGACATGTGCTATCAAAATAAGTTCCGCCGTTTGAAGATTATCAGTTTTTTTCTAGTTTCTGAATGGATGTGAGTGTCTTCCACAGGTCTGATCGATTTGAAATTTGGAATGATATTAGAAGAACATAGTAACCTTGAAATGATGCTGCAGCATCACCTGGAATTTGCAGGATACTCAACTCCGTAAAAAAAATAAAAAAAAAAAATCTAAAATCCGTGTTAAAAAAATAACTTTATAAACTTCAAGAGGTGCTTCAGACCATCGAACTGAAAACTTCTACTATGGGACCAACTTTCAAATCGTGAAAAAAAAATCTACTGTTCCGTGTCAATGTACACAGAAGAAGAAGAATTGTTTCAGAAGAAGAGAAGAATTAGGTTGTCACAAAACAAACTCGACTGTTCTGTGAGTGGTCTCTAGCGCTACTGCTGAGCATGAGCTCCTGGGTTCGTTTCCCGGGTCGGGCCAAGTTTTATTGGGTTTTTCTATCTGGAATTTCTCAGTAGTAGCCCGGAGTCTGGATTTGTGCCCGGTTGATGGGGAAAGCTTCACGTCCACACATGGGACAGCATTACTGGCGAAATGTGAGTGTAGGTAGTACACCTCTGCCCAACCCTTCGAGGAAACAATGCGTGATGTTATGTTATGTTAAAACAAACTGCCCATAGTAACAAGAATTATCCTTGAAGTCAACTTCCGACTATTGAATTGTGTGGCAAATAATGATTGTATGTAAAACGAGTATATATGTATTGCGTAGGTCATGGTTTTCCGTTAATGTGATAACATAATGTACAAAGATAAAACGTTATGTAATTACATGATTTTTTATTGGGAGCGTTGGTCCACACGAGCTCATAGCAGAGAGGAGTGGAGGAGAGGCCTCTGCTGCCCCCTACAGTGGGACAACAGCTGCTAAAAATAAAATAATAAATAAATAAGGAATAGGGGGCGAGCCGATTGCTACTGAGAAAGTCCAGATGTCAAAACCCCAATACTTAACACTTTGTCTGACATGGGGATCGAAACCAGGACCTCTAGCAATCATGCTTGCGAACACTCGACCAAAGAGGCAGTCAGTCTTTATGTAATTAACTAGGTACCTATAGAAATAATAATATTTAATAAATTCTGAATAAGTACCTACATTGTTATCAAAGCATGTAAAACTAGATATAGTTTGCCATATTCTGCTAATAGATGGCGTTAGTAGTAGTATGGAAACGAACATTATAATGGTATTGACCGTTTCTCAGTGAGTTCGTTCAAGTGGTTTTATATGATTTTGACGATGTTTTTAGGGATGAAAATTATCCTGTCTGTTAGTCTAGGGTTTATTCTATCTGAGTACTTTATTTTATCCGGTTTGCTATACCTAGCTGTTACGGTGTAATTGAGCTGTATCAAAATATTGGCATAACATTTTGGTATTAATTTTAAAACGGTTGATGCTCCCGCTCATTATGTATAGATCTTTGATTTTCAATGTCAGTACCAAATGAAATTTCAGCTATTTTTTGGACGAAACTTTAATGTGTAACTAAACTGTGAAATATTTCAGGAGACGGTAACGCGTCGCCTAGATGAAGATGAATATAGATGAAGTTGATGCAGATGCATCTACTTCACTTTGGCTATTTTTAGGAATAGGAACATGTACACCTAAACCATATTTTGCTAGGAATAAAATTGTAAAATTAAATACTTGAAGCCAGTTGTTGTCCTTTTGGAAAATACCCTGTGAAGACTGAACCACAAATAAAATAAACAAAACTAGGGCGTTTTAATTATTTTAATTGTGGTCCAGTTAGCCTTTTTAGGGTTTATAGAGAATAGTCCCCAAAAAAAGACCAGAATACTCCCCGGAAAGGACCACGAATAACTATCCACGGTTTTCTCAGAATCTCTTTGATGTAGAAAGTTGGAATTTGTCGTACCACAAAATCATATTGACACACACAATTTGACAGTAGTTAGCGAGTTGGAGCTGTATATTTAGGTGTTAATTTTGTCCAGGATCAGTTTAACACGTAATATTTTTTGGGAAGTAGCTTTGATTTAAAGGGCTAAAAAATACCTACATTTTGGGATTTAATGCTTTTTGATTATAAATATAACATCACGCCTTGTTTTACCGAAGGGTTAGGCAGAGGTGTACCTATAGTACACCCACATTTCGCCAGTTATGTTTCAGTCCCATGTAATAGGGGCTTTTTGAAAAATATATTTATTTATGAATTTTATCAGGGATATTATATTTCTCTTATAGAGAGCGGCTTGTGGCTAAGTAATAACAGCCGCACGGGTCGATCGATTAGGTTAAGTGACGCTTGCCGCGGTTGGTCCGTGGATGGGTATCTTACATACCAAGACTCCTCCGTGTCTCGACGAGCACGTTAAGCCGTTGGTCCCGGCTGTCATTCGTGGATGTTTGACAGTCGTTATGGGTCGTCAGAAGCCAGAACGTCTGACAACCAAAGGGGTATCGTAATTACCCAGTAAGCAGTAACTGGTTTGTGGAGGTCAGATAGGCAGTCGCTCCATGTCAAATACTGGTATTCAGCTGAATCCGGTTAGACTGTAAGCCGACCCCCACATAGGTAGATGATGATGAATATTTCTCGTACAGACCAGGGAAGCATGGCACAAGGGCACAAGGGAAGAGATACCTATAGGTACCTACTCAGCTGTGAGCGGAACAGGACTTCCAATGATTATGATTATGATAGTATTTGAAACAGTCATTTAAGTTCAGTTTGTACCTAAAGGATGATGAAAAGTTCTGTCTGATTTCTAGGATCAAGCTAAGGCTTATAAAATGTTCTCCATCAGAAATTTCTTAGTGGAGCCGGGTCGAGAATTGTGCCGAGTTAATGGATGATGTGCCCCTTATAAATGGGACGAAGTTTCTTATTTTCGTGTAGTTAGTGACTAACCTGATGTCCGAATTTTAAAGCCACCCATGGGCCTCTGACTCGGCTTCACATGCCATCGAGAAATATCTCTCAGACATATTCCCCACGATGTTATCCTTCATCGTTTTTGAAGCAAGTGATAGTTATACAATACGCACATTAATTTGAAAAGTCAGAGATGCGTGCCTTGGGGATTCGAACTCGAGACAGTCAGTCTGGCACATCACACCACTAGGCTAACACTGCATAGTTTTTAAATAGTTTATAACTCAACGTTACAATTTACTTACAAGTGAAAATGAAATACACCATTAGAGTTCACCTGAAATGAGAGACATATTTACAAGAGAATCTAAGTCTGACCAGGGGCTTCAAAGGGCTTTAAAGGGGTTTTTCACACCCGATTTATTATTCCAATATTTGAAATCGAGAGCAGCGAATATTGTCTATTAAATTTGACTTATTACATTTAATAAGCAATTCTTGAATATTTTAATATAAGTTGTTTTTGTCAAAAGGGTCGTACCTATAAAATGTTGTTTAATGAAACATCTGATATGCTCCACTTTTAAAAGAAACACTAAAGACTGTCATTCATACTAGTGAAAAAGGGCTTACATAAAGCTGTGAAAGGTCACACAAAGCTTTAATCAAGAGGCAGTCTGTTTAAGCCATTAAAAGGACAATTTATTTTATACCAAACTGGCGAAAAATGGGTGTATTATAGGTACACCTCTGCCCAACCCTTCGGGTATTACAGGCGTGATCATATCCTTTAGAAACCCTGTAAGAACTGTCATACTATCGAACCGTATAAAGACTTTAAAAAAGATGTGAAAGGTCAAACAAAGCATAAATCAAAAAGCAGTTTATTCAAGCCCTAAAAAGAACAATTTCTTTTATATTAAAGCTTGATTATAAAAGAACAGGATAAGACGTGAAAGAATAACCAAGGGAAGGGCCAACTGGTCCTTCTCTAGAATCCAGTCAAGATCAGTCTGGTCCATAAGCACAATTTTCTCTTGCTTAGGAATATGTTATTCAGAGATGGCTTAGCTGTACCTTTTGCATTACTTATACATGTGGTACAAAGCATTAATCAAGAGGTAATCTATTCAAGTCCTGAAAGGACCATTTTTTTATATCAAACTGGTCCTTCTCTAGAATCCCTAAAGACTTAGTTGATTCTTAAATAAATAAAAGGAAAAGCGGAAAACTATGGGGGAGACCTTTGCCCAGCAGTGGGATAACATAGGTAAAAAATCAAAATATTTATGTACATATATTTTGCTGAAGAATAATGTTATGAGGTGGCTAATGGCCGATTATTATAAACTACGGACCGTTGTTAGTCAGACTCTTGTATCCTTATCAATAATGAAGCAAAGACCACATAGCATAGTAGACCCTCCCGTATGGAAGTAGCTATCACATGTCTTAGCTGACGAATCTATTTGTATGCCGAGGATGCCCATATTTTTTTTTTTTTTTATTACAACGGGGAAGCTCTTTGCCTGCATCTCACCTGATGGTAAGTGATGATCAGGCCGAAGGTGGAAGCGAGCTTCACCCGGAATCCTCAACCACAGAGGAACTGGATATCTTACCTCTAACTGCCGAAACATAACCATGCTGTTAACATTAATGTTATGGCGACAGACTTGGATAAGATGATGGTAGCTAGCCAGGCGGACTTAGAACAAGCCAACCAAACCGAGCAGAAAAAGAAATTACCATTGATAAACAAAACGATTAGTTTTCGTTTGTCAGAACCGAGCATTAGTCATGAAATCATGATCCATCATGACTCGTTATGTATAAACAGATATAGTTATGTATTACCTAATTACCTTTGAATTTAGGCACTATTGTAATCGGTCATATGGAAATAAATCTTAATACCTAACAACAGATATTTAATGCCGTCGGCCAGTGAGAATTTAAAAATATTATTTTTTAAGTATATTCCAAATTATAGACTGTCTTGTCGCAAGCACTACCGCTGAGCATGACGTCCTAGGTTCGATTCCTGGGTCGGGAAAAGTGATATTGGATTTGGAATTTCTCAGTAGTAGCCCGGATTATGGATTTGTGTCCGGTTGATGGCAATAGGCTTGCCCCCTATTACATGGGACTTAAACATAACTGGTGAAATGTGGGTGTAGTTGTACACAGGATGTATCAAAAAGGTGTGGTCAAATTGAAGGGTGTGAGACAAACCGTCAAACTGCACAAATTTCTCCTTGGAACCAACATCGTAATCGAAAAAATATAATATATCAGCCGTCCCGTACTCCCGTAGAAACTACACCTCTGCCTAACCCTGGAATACAGGTGTGATGATGTTATATGACAGTAATGAAAATGTTTTTTTACAAACTACCTTCTTGAACTTAGTTTCAAAGGGCTCACAAGAAGCTGCCAAAATTCGCTCAAAGGGTCTTGCTGGGCTCTTTAGCACTTAAGACTACCTAAGGACCATCCCTAAAGACCAAACTGGTCCATAAATACAATTTTCTTATTATATTCTTTGAAATACATTAAATAAGGCCTTTTTTAGTAAAGCAGTGTATGTAAGCATAATGATGAAGCAGTTTTATAGACCTACACTTTGTAAATACTCAGACAAAATTGGTTGTGGATTAGTCAAATTCAAATTCAATATACTCGTATATTTGATTTCACATAAGCCTACATGGGCACTTCTGAAAAGGCAGAAGCTAGGTGCACGGTTCCAATTGGTCGTTTCCTATGAAGAAGACCTGTCAAGAAAATCCACGGTTACTCTTTTACAACGCTTTCAAATTACACTGTTAATGGGTTGGGAGGACAGTGTAGTGTCAAAAGACTTACCTATAACTGACAAAGATTGCACATTTGACCATCCATAGGGTTGTTATAGGGTCTCAACAGCCCTAAGGACCATTCCCTTTAGGGTAAGCTGTGACGAAAATGGCAAATGGCTCAAACTCATAGCATTTATTTCATTTAAACCATTTATAGGCACTTTTGAATTGTCAATGGTGTCGGTCATTTAGAAAGATGAAGCTAGTTTTCCACTCTAAAGCGTAGTAGGCTCCTAAGGAGAAGAACGGGCTAGAAAGTTCATGTTTTTTTTTTTTGGAAATGTTGCCTTTAAGACTTTTCCCTTTAGGGATAGGTGTGACGAAAATGGTCCTGCAACAGAATTTTCTATTCTATGGAAAAAAATACAAGATTGCTAAGTCATATTGAATAAGCTATTATGTAATGCAATGTCAGATAGTAATAAAAAAACCTATAATTTGTATAGTATTGTGTATACGCACAATAACTTAGGTTAGGTTAGGAATAGCTGTGATGAAAATGGTCCTGGTATTGAATTGACTACTCCTGGAGTACCCTTGTATATGTTTGTCAAAGGTCACACATTGGATGGGGGTTGTAAAACAACCGAAAGACCAGTTTTTTTGAGACCAGCCCTTAGGACCATTTCCCTTTAGGGATAGCTGTGACGAAAATGGTTCTGAAACTGAATTTCCTATTTTATGGAACTAATTCTTGACTGCCAAGCCATATTGTGTGATTTTATTACGTAATGCAATGTTAGATATTAATAAATATACTTTCTAAAGTACATGTAATTTTTGTGAAAAAGGTGCCAGATGTAGTAACCAAAATTGAAAAGAGTGTGCTTAGATGGCTTGGTCATGTTGAGAGGATGAATGAAAGGCGACTGACAAAATGTATTTCCGAGGCAGAAGTGAGTGGAAACGCCGGGAGGGACGCCCTAGAAGAACTTATAGTGACCTTATTAGTGATGTTCTTCAGAAAGGTCAGGTATGTAGTACTCGCAACCGGCGTGCGAGTATGACCAGATGTATGAACGTAAACGAAGCAAAAGGGGTATGTAAGGATCGTAGCTGGTGGCGTTCTGTAGTGTCTGCCTACCCCTATGTGAAGAAGGCGTGAGTGTATGTATGTATGGTACTCGGATCCGAATGAGTAAATATTTTACGGTCATAGAAATGATTGAATCAAGAGTAGGTTCTACGTAACGCGTTCATTGCGTATCTAGATGTTTCATGCCGCCACGTGCTCGCCTAGGTTAGGTTATATTTACACGTCAGTTCTTCCTTGAGAATTTTTCTCTTTCTAACCTCGCAAGCTATCATTATAGGTATTATCGAACTAGTATTTGTAAAGATTATGTTTAGAGACATAAATTCGTCACTACCTTCCTTGTAAGGGCTTCCTCCCTCAACCTGATTCTCGCTTGTTTTTTCTTTTTAAAATGATTGCTGTTTTTTTTAATGCTTAAGAAGAACTGACAATATTTTTATCTACATGGTTGAGGCCTATTTCTAGCCGTTTGCAATGGCAGGAGGTGGAATAATTAAATGGCTAATCAAAATAAGATTTAGGAAAGTTTATAGATCTTGGTTCAGTTCATGCTTTGGATATTTGAATTAGATATTTTAAAAAAAAAACTTTAATTATCTCATTGGGTATTTGGGTTAGCGAGATTGTACCCAATGACTTTCCAAAAGGCATATGCTTAAGGAACAAAACCTTTCTCAAGACTGGTCTTTTGAATCCTTTTTTTAAGAAAGGTTATTCTTTCTTTGAATAAAGGTGACAAGGACTAAGGGATTTTGTAAGGGCTAAGTACATGGCAGATGTGAGTTAAAACGTTGGAACGGGACGACCTTGAAGGACATATTATATACTGACCTTATTGGTGATTTTCTTCAGAAAGGTCAGGTGCGTAGTACTCGCAACTGGCGTGCCTTCTTCTTAAGGGATCGTAGCAGGTGGCGTTTCTGCCTACCCTTTTGAAGAAGGCGTGAATTTATGGATGGATGGAGCAGGAGTCACTGAATGAGTTGATATTATTGTAAGTATTATTTCGACAGTTGAGTGGGCGTCGTGTCTGGCTTCTACTGATCATTGAGTCTTCGCGATACGTCTTGCTAGTTTGATTTAAGACAATGAACTAATTATGACGTCATTTTTGTAAAAGGTAAGTAATATGGATTGTTATTCAGAGACGGTCTTGTTTTAAGAATATTTTCTTCTATTTTTAGAGGGAAATGGATTTTACTTTTTGGTAAACTAAATATCATCATTCTCTTGCGATATCCCAATTTACTTGGGGTCGACGCAAAATGTCGTAATTTTTTGCTCACTGTTATTAGGTAGTAATATATAATTTTTTTCTGAGTTTTAAACGGTATGACATGACCTAAAAACTTAAGGAGGTGGGGAATCCAAGCTAAATAGTAGCAGAAGACTCTCTCCCTTGAAAAGGAATATGTAGCTATAGGGTTGGGTTCCAGTCCTACAAGATATGGCTCAACAGTGGAATTTATAGAGTCCTTAATTGATTGGGTAAGCAATCAACTGAAGACTAGATCTGGATATAAGGATGATCTGGAGTAATAAGAAATTGAATCAGCACTAATCCTAAAAAAAATGGTATATTTATCTGGACTCAAAAGTATGACTGGTCCTTTGCCCCAGCAATAGGGAATAGGGAGGATTGTATTTTTAAATTCATTTATTGGAATAAACGATTGTGTATTTCATTATAACCTGAAAGTTATCAAACTTACTTTTGGCTGCTTTTCTGCCATGATATCAATGTCAGTTTTTATTTATCATAGGGAATTTTTCAGTGAATTTATAACTCACAAAGGCCTGAATAATTGACTGTCATGGTAAAAACACCTATACAAATTCGCATTGACACTAATACAATTTTCTCAAAATATTCCCAAAGGGGTAGCTTGTAGCCTTCATTGATTTTTGACAGTATTACTTGCTCTATCGTTAGGGGAGAAATTACCCCATATTTTTTTTAATATTTTCGCCTTTTATTGGATCTAAAGCAAAAAAAAATATTTTGGAAAATATAGTAATATATAAAGTATATATATAGTATTATATAAAGAAATTTGGGAATCTAGTGAAATGGACACATTTTTGAGGGATTAAAACTTGTATAGTGGGAGAATTAATTCTCAATTCAATATAAGGAGAGCCTTTAAAATGCAGAGGTTCAAACAAACGTATGGAAGGACCCATTTTCAAGGTAAAGCTGCTTATGTTGCGGTCAGTAAGAGGATGGGTGACCATTCATGAGACCTATCCATGTCTCGGAGGATAAGTAAAGATGTTGTTAAGGGTAGTCGCAGACGTCATGTACCTAAGTCTAAAAATAGTTGACTTTGGGAGTATTGGCGAGTAGCTGTGTTGTGGAGGTCAGATAGGCAGTCGTCATGTAAAATACTGGTATTCAGGTACATCCGGTTAGACTGGAAGCTGACCCCGACGTAGTTGGGAAAAGGCTACGGAGATGATGTTGGTGGATATAGGTTGGCCACCATCGCAAGTGGCTAATTTGGTTGGTGGCCATATTTTGGTATTTACTTATTTTTTCTGAACTGGGTTTGTCTGCTTCTGCCCAGCAGTGGACATTAGTGGATATATTTATGCTACCAGATGACAGAACCGTGAAAATTACTATTAGATTGAATGGAACCGGTCCTTAGTCGAAATTAGGAGACTTTTTGACTGGAAAATCCTAATTGCAGCAGTGGACTGCATAGGGTTGAGTTTATTATAAAAATTGGGGATGATTTTCAGTCATTTAGGGTTTTAATAAAAGTCCAAAGTTTCTTCGACCTTATTTTTTTTTTAGCATAATGCTACTTTATGCACTTGGATTTAAAATATTAATCCTATAAATCTTAATCCCCTTGGACCCTATTCAATCCCTTGAGCAAAAAGGGGTGAAACTTTAAAGTAGGTAGCAATTTACATACCTACCTTGGAGTTTTCCTCAGGACACCGGTAGTATTGCAGCTCAGTTAACAAATCCTCTCAAAAAGTGTCATCCGTGATGTTTAAAGCATGTTCTTCAGAATAATCACTATCACTATCCGATTACCACCGAATTAAACACAGCATTTTTCACACTAAACAGTTCTCAATTCGTGCCTAGCAACACAAATTTAGGCCTAACACACTTTCACACGCCGAAAACACGACGAAAATTCTCTACGAACCCGAAATTACAGAAAAGAAATTCGAATTCAGAATGCCGAAACGAAATATAGAATGGAATTTTCGTACCCCGACCGTAGACGAATAGGGTATGTTTCAAAATCCGAATGCTAGCGCTATGTCGTATCGTTAGAAAGAGACGCACATATATCTCTTGTTCACACTTCAAATAGAGTTCAATGTACCGTCCTACTGAAACGTGGGCGCGCGCAACGATGCCTTCGTCTCCCTCGCTCGCGGTGGCGGCGCGAGTGTGCGAGGGAGGCGGGCGATCCCGGTCCACTTTTTGTTCAGAACTTGTATTTCGATCGATATAGCGCACCGTTGGAGTCTTGATACTTTATTTTTAAATTTTTGTTTTTTGAAAATTCGTTTGCATGTTTAGTGTCTCTTATATTTTTTAATGTATATGTGAGTATTTGATTCCTACAAGCATTTTAGAATACCTGTGTCGTTTATAAATGAACGAAAATGACTGAAATTCGACGTTTGAGAAGTCTATTTGTATTCCACTGTGAAAGAACGCAAATGTACTTAGTTTAACACTCAAATGATTACTGCTCATTAATGTGTTAATTTTAGAAATACATTGACGAATGCAAGTGTTACATATGCACTGCGTATGTAGCAAACGCAATGTATTTTAATTAGTTTTGCTAATCGAGGTATCAATAAGATTTTTCCTTTACAGTTACTTTAACCTGGTCATGATAAATAAAAAACTTAATAAACCAATGTAATTACCATCTAAGTTAATTAATAAAAAAATACTTTCACTAAAGCAAAGGAATTATAATTAATGTCTTATGAAAGAAACAATACCGCATTATGTTGTAAGGCCAGCTGTACACGCTTGACTAATCGCGGCGTTGATTAATATTTAATTTCGAACGGCTTATTAAGACTTGGGAGCTTTAAATTGGGTCTAATTTACCAAAAGGTTGGAAGCTGGCGACGTTTATTGGGTTTTATTAAAGAAATCGAGTTATTTATGGGTTTAAGTGACGGGCGGATAAACTGTTTTCTGTTGTTTGTATCTGTTTAATTTTGAGTGAAAATAATGCTATTGTTTAGTTATTTTTTTGCCTATGAAGCATATTTTACCAACATTATTCGATTACATTGCAACAGTCACTTAATTTATTTTAATAACATAATTAAAAATAGTAATTAACAAATTTACTTGCAGATTAAAATATTTAATAAAAAACCTTTCTTTGTATCATAATTAACCCTAATTAAAAATTCCCCAATAAAGCAAAACGCCTCGCTTACAAATAAAAATAAAACATTAATTTAACCTCAAAACATTTCAAGAACCTCCATTACACAGCCAACATTTTAACACACATTATTTATCGTAAAGACGACTTGTCGCACATAAAAGTCGTATAATCGCAAGTATGTATCGAGCCTAACGATGCACCGCTTGGCAACAGCGTCGTCTATATATAGATGGTTATAAATAGCTCTTAAATCAGTCAATTAAGAGGCTAGACAAGAAAGAATGTAGCGTAAAAACTTTACTGATTATCCGTGCAACATTTTTATGCTGTCGGGATGCAAGTATCAAGTACTTTTGAGTGTTTTTTCTGTTTTTCTGAGGAATATGTATTGTATGCGTTTTAATAAGGTTTGTGTGTAAAATGGGTTAGTACTGCGTTTTACGGCAGACTTACTTCTGTAATGGCTTTTATTCTATTTATGCATTTTTTGTGTCCTGCAGCGGACGTCTTTTGATTGGTATGATGAAAATGATACATTGTTTTATGGTGAAAGTTTTTAAGTAAAAATATGCTGAGAAACGTGGTTAACGAATTTTCAGCCATAACTCTTAGTTCTAGGCATGTTTATTGCAATTATTTTCTGTAAATTTCGTTGCATTAATTCTCAAGTTTTTATTTAGCAGTAGTATATAAGTAGATACCAGCTTAGTTACAACAATTATTTTGTCTATTCTGTGTTAATTAATAAAAACATCTACTGTTGTGCAAAACCGCAGCTCACCAAGCATCTGACTTTTCTAACGCTAATCCCTATTTTGCTTAAATAACACTTAACATTCAGTCATTGTTAAAAGTATATCTGTCGCTACAATACACCTCAAAAAGACAGTGACAGCATGAGAACTAACGATGACTTCAAATTGTGTTGTGTTTGTCACTCAGCCGTAAAGTGTCCTAATCTCTCTCTATCTTTTCAAGTTAAGTCCACATTACACTTGTTTTATAGTCTAAAAGGTATTAAGTTTTACTAGCTCACTGGTGGATAAACCGACGTACAGTCAACCGCATGTCAGTGATCACAATTTGACATTGACAGCGCCTTTATGCTGTAGCAGTAAGGGTGATTTTCGTAGTACAGTGTACAAAAGATGAGACAATAAGCCATTTTGTCCTCACAAATGAAGAGCGATGCTATACATATTTCGTTTTAGCATAGAATACACTCGCTGCGGCCCGCAGTCATAAATTCATTCATAAATTAAATGTTGCCATAGCAACAATCTCGACCGACCGTGCTGGAAATAGCATTCGCGATGCTCGTGCGCATGCAAGTGAATTTTAACTTTACGTGCAGAATTTTAAGGTGTTTATTTCGGTGGCGTGTTTGAGAATAATTTTCAGATACATTTGCGGACTTTTAGTGGTTTTCCTTGAAGGTTTGATGCTAGTGTGTTAAATATATTGAAAACTGCCGCATTTTAGTATTAGTCTCCCGTCTTTGAGTTATGTCTATAAGACAGAATGAACTTTCGAAGAACTTTAACTTATTCGCATTTTGCCATTTTACATAATTATCTCATTCCTGACTGGAATGAAGGTAGGAAAGAAAGAAGGAATGATACGAATGATATGTAAGAGAAGGGAATGAATGATAGCGTTACGGTTGACAGGGGGGAGTGGAAAAAGAAATCGTGGTGCGCCAACCCCACGTAACAGGGGACAAGGGCAGGAAGATGATGATCTCATTCCTGACTGGTTCATCATCAACTGTCTAGCCTTTTTCCAACTAAGTTGGAGCCGTCTTCCAGGCTAACTGGATGCACCTGAATAACAGAATTTTACTTGGAGAGCCTGTTACCTGACCTCCACAATCTCTAATCTAAACACTAAACTCAAATCTAAAACTCCCACTAATTTGTTTTTTCGAAGTTAAAGGTTCCCTTACTTAGAAAGAATACTTGATTTGACTCGACACAACGGGTCGTTGTCGGACTCGCACATGCAGGATTCCGAACCGTATTAAGATCGAGCAAAAAAACGCCGAAAACGACACGTTTCTTGTATGTAGGACCCGCTTAAATTATTAACTTTTTTGAATTTTTATTATTTGTAGTTATAGCGGCAATAAGCGGTAATTTTCGCAATCTATGAAAATTTCAACTACATATCTACCTATTACGGTTCATGAGATACAGCCCGCTGACAAACGGATGGAAACGGAACGGTTCGGGTACAAAACCCTAAAAAGCAGAACCATCATGACTAAACTAGTAAAGGATCAATCAAAATTCCTGCGATAGTCCAGTACATTCTTTGCGCGTCGAAGTGCACCGAACAGAATTAAATGTTGGTATTCTGTTCACCCCGGCGCGCGGCGCAAACTGGTTACAGTATTGGTCAAGGCTGCATGTAAGTAATTCAAGTGTAAAAATATTTCGTACCTTCAACAGTACTTGGTGCAATTATAAATAGGCCTACTGCATAATATGTGGTGAGCCTTGACGGGTTTTTCAAGGGCACGTATGTTGTTGCTTGGAAATAGGTAGGTTTATCTTTGGGAATTAAGGGCGTTTTAAGTTACAGGATATTGTAATTTGTAATGTTTTTAAGATAATTTGTTGGAAAATAAAAAAGGGCACGTGAATATCATTCTCCTGTCTTTTATACCAATTTATTTGCGTCTACTTCTACAATCATCATCACCTGCCTATATAGCCTTTGACCAACTGTATCGGGGTCAGCTTCCAGTCTAACGGGATGCAGCTGAATACCAGTATTTTACATGGAGCGACTGCCTATCTGACCTCCACAACCCCAGTTACTTGGTAATACTATCGTATTAAGGGGTATCCCCCTTGGGAAGACTACTAGTCAGACTTACGGGCTTCTGACGATCCGTAACAACTGTCACAGATCCACGAATGATAGCCGGGAGCAACGCTTAACGTACTTTCCGAGGCACGGAAAGCACGGTCTTACTTCTACCTTATATCTATCTCTATTAACGATCATCTCAATATTGATTGAGGATGTCCAGCCATACCTAGCTGTCATTTATACGTAAAACCTGCCATAAATACATCAATGGATTTGCTTTAAACTTACACAGTGCCAACTCCCTGGTCTTCCCAAAGTGTCGAACTGTCGACCAGTCTTCTGGCTTAGTACATTACTGAAATAACTATTCTGATGGAAACATTATCTTTATCTTACTGAATCCAAAGAACACAACTTCACACAAATGGTGATATTTTTATGCAGGGTCAAATAAAATTAGCTAGCCAAACTCCGCAGACGTGGTTGGTATAGATATCTAACATGATCAAACAAAAAAAGAAATTAATTTTATGATTTTATATGGGGTTATCAACCGCAGTTAGTGTAGTCACTTGAAAATATTAGTTTAAAAAAAACTTTTTTGTGTATACTTTACATACGTGATAGGTATCGCTATCGATATATAAACATGATAAAACAAAAGGAAATAGATTTATTTACTCATACTTCAAGTAACACCAACCAAAAAAAAAAACCAGAGGTCGTTGATCCAACAAAACAATATCATATCTTGTATTTTGTTCTATTTAGATATAGATACCCATCACGTCTGTGGAGTTTCGCCAGCTAATTTAATCTGTAGAGCACCCTGGAAACAGCTCGGCTATCCCATCGCTGACAGGCTAATATTCTTGTCACAAAATTTGCTATTCTCATACATTTAATGTCTTTAGTGTAGAAAGTGTCTCTAGTGTAGAAACAGGCTTAAGGATCAAAATGATGACTACTACGCAGACAATTTAATAAAAATAATAAAATACGAAGAAGCCCAATGCAGTAATCCAAGTGTGCAGAACACAGTTACAACAAAATTACTGCATATAAAACCCACCATAACAATTTTATGACGATATTTTAAGGTTATAATAACCAAAAATATCATATTTCCAGCGCCATTTATGTGTTCTTTAACAAATTCATGTAATTTTTATAATAATCATATGTTTGCAAGAACACGAAATTGCATTGTAAGTTACACATTTTATAACATTCGTTGGCAAGTACTGGTACATAAATTGTTTGTTTTTTTTTTAATAAAACGGAGACTTTTACTTAATACAGTAAGATCGTAGGTGTTGGGACAGTCATACAGTTTACATAGACTTTCTTGTCTGAGTGATATAAGCACTATAATCCCATCTTGTTTGGTCATAGGCGGGTCTGTTTGTTTCATTTTTAATTCTTACGATGTCACAATGTGTCCTGTGTTGGCCTATTTTGTTGCAATTATGTTTAGGTACACAAGATTCATAATGTGATTAATAATTTCTGTTTTTTTTTTCTCTTTCCTATTAAATGTTTCACTAGTAATATTAAATTACTATATAATAGAGCAATATTAAACTACTATAAATAAGTAATTACTCCTCAATCAATCTTAGTTTTTTTTGTTTTTGTCTTTCTCCTACACTAAGAATTATTTTTCCTTTAAGGATTCGTGGATGTGATTATCAACACAAATATCGATGCACCAACAGTCAGACTCAGATATTAATAAAAAAAACTGATAACGAACTCGCAACTCATTCCACTATGTTTAATCATTCATTTTATAACCAATTAACATAAAATTAATTTTGTTTTCCATTGTCGTGTCATAAATTAAAGTGACAGAATAATTAGTGACTATTAATAACACAACAGACGTACTTATTTTGCATAATAACTTAATAATTATTAAGCAAAACGTGTTAAGTGAAGTATTTCAAATATTTCCAGGACTTACTTCACAATTTAAAAACAAAAATTCCACGTCTATTTAATAAAATTAGAGAAAAACAGCTTCCTACATTCCAGCCATTTCATCGACATTGATTGAGCATCTAATCTTAACATAGTCAACTAATTATAACACCTTTCACCAGACTTCAATTACCACAACTTCCCCGGAAAAAAAAACTTCCTTTACAAAAAAAGCCAGACAGACTATCAAAATTCACGGCCGCGGTATAAACTCGCCTTTCGATGGGCGACTGAGGTAGGCGGGCGCGAGCGAGTGAGACAGCACTATATTTTTAAGAGCTACGTCTCGATCGCATAACGGTCCGGCGCCCGCGCTTGCGACCTCAAACTTTTTTTAAATCGACCGCTTTTTTCCGCTGTTTTAATTTGATTTTCGATGAAAATTATATAGTTTTGGATTCAGGAAGAACGGGCCATCTGTTTGGGGAGCGTTCTTTTTTTGTTTTTTTTGCCTCTGAAGCTCGTAAAGACGCAAGGGTCTGGTCGTTCTATTTTTAGAATGGATATTTTTCTTGGAATTGTTTGTAGTTTTCGCGAAATTGATCTCAGGGAGCACTCTACGAGTCTGGAATAAGGTCAAATATTTCACCTTTTTTTGTGACGTGTAGTAAAGGTATTTTTATTTCACATTTACTGACCAGACGGCGTGGCGTTATTGCCGTGTACCATTTCAATTTTATTTTTTGGGGTCATTTCACAAATAAATTGAAAAAAATGTTTCATTTTAGACTAATAGGAATATAGACAATAATAAGTGGATATTTTTTTATTTTATTTTTAATGAATTATTTATTTGATAGAACACTAAAGATTCCGTATCGTAAGTTCTCAGAAAAATGTATCTTTAATTTATTAATTAAATCTCAATAAATAGTAAATGTATATTTATTTTAATTCTTGTATTACTTTGTGATAGCCATAATATATTGATAGTTTTTAAAAATTAATATTTTTGTCACAATTAACTTCACGTAAAGTATCAGAATTCATTCACTGTATTTCCTATGCTATAAAATAGAAAATAATATTTTCTCTACAGTTTATTATTTTTTATAATATTCTCTGCCTAATAAACATTACAAATTAAAACAAATAATTTTATTTTTGTATATTAAATGTATCTATGGCTGTTTAGTACAAATAAAGCGATCAATGTGAAAGGACGTTTTTTTTCTTTCACTAATCACCTGCATTCAATTGTGCACCTTATTCACAAGAACATATGGTCCTTCGAGCGGATTAGTATAGCCGTGACCTATTTTAAATACGTGAATATTTGCAACAATGATGTAATATTGAAATCGAAGAAATACGGTTGTAAACAAAGTGAATCAGTGAAATAACTTTAGAAAACATTTCGAGGATTGTGGCGAACAATTATAAAAGTGATTCTACGGACTAATAAATAGTGTGTTTAGATAACGAGTTGCTGTTTTAACGCGAACTTTGAACGTTTTGATGCACAAACCATCAATCTACCTACATGATAAAATTATAAAAGTAAAAGTTTTCGTCGTAGTTTGCAATTTAAGTCTTTTATACATTTTATTGGAAAATCGCAAAGTGTAAAGGATGGAAAATATAGAAAAGCGAATGTTGCTTCAAGCTGATGTGTTTGAAAAAGTGCAGAACGCCTACACGAATTACAAAAAGTCGCCCAAAGACAGATTAACCGAGGGTTATATACAAACTAGGATGGATACTTTAGAAACGTATTGGAAAGAATTTAAGAGTGTTCACGAGAAATTAGTAACGGATGTTTCTAAGAAAGACAGACAAAAGTTAACGTATTTTGCAGAAGATAGGTGCGATAATTTTGAAGAGTTGTATTTTACATATAAAGGAGAAATGAAAACTGCGTTAAACAAGTTGATATCTGACATAAAAAAATCGGATAAACTGGAGAAATTAGACGGGACTAGACCAACTGCTTCCAGTAGTGATGTTAAATTACCACGAATTTCGATCCCTATTTTTGAAGGAAATTATACGGAATGGAGATCGTTTCACGACCTGTTTATGGCATTGATACACAGAAATGAGTCATTAGAAGATGTACAAAAACTTCATTACCTTAAAAGCAGCTTGAAAGGCGACGCAGAGGTTCTTCTGCGCCAGTTTGCCATCACGGGTGAAAATTATGCCGATGCGTGGTCAATTTTGAAAAAACGGTATGATAACAAAAGGTACATTGCTAATTGTATATTTAAAAAGTTTTTTGGTCAAAAAACAATATCTCAAGAGTCAGCTTTCTCTTTGAAAAACTTGTTAGATACGTCGGTCGAATGTATGAATTCTATGAAAAACCTCGGCTTACCGATAGCGCAGTGGGATGCAATTGTGAACTATGTGGTTGTTTCAAAGCTGGATCCTGTAACACATAAACAATGGGAGATTATTATTAGTGAAGATAGTGCTGATGACTTACCTGGTTTTGAAAGGCTGAAGTCCTTCCTGGAGACTCGGTTTCGTACGTTAGAAATGTTAGAACCTGAAAATAAAGTTAACAAACCAATTAAACCGAAGACATATCACGCGACTGCCACTAGTGGAGAGAAAGAGAAGCACTGTCCTTTCTGCAAAGAAAACCATTATATTTTTAACTGTAAAGAATTCGCTAAACAACCGATAGAAGAAAGATACAGCTTCGTACAGAAAAACAACTTATGTTTCAACTGTCTCATTCCAAATCATTCCGCACTAAAATGTAGACAATCAAATACATGTAAAATATGTAAACGGCGGCATCATTCCTTATTACATCGAGAGTTTACGAAACAAGCAGGTGACATAATGTCAACTAAAGAAGAAACTACAACAAATAAGCAAGAGGTTAGCAAGGTAACAGCACATGTGTCAAGAGGAGAACAACCTGGTCAACACATCTTGTTGGCAACAGCATTGGTAGACGTGACATCGAGGAATGGACAATCACACGTCTTCCGTGCTCTGATTGATCAGGGCTCAGAGGCTTCGTTTGTGACTGCGAGAGTAGTCGAGTTATTGGGTCTGAAGAAGACTCAAATCAGCGGTGAGGTCTCTGGTGTTGGTGAAGGTAACAAACTTTGTATTAATAATGTAGTAAGCTTACATATTAAGTCGAGGTATGAAAGTAATTTCTTTATTGATGTTAAAGCGTATGTATTAAAGTCATTGACTAGTAGGCTACCTTCTAGAGAAATAAAAGGTTACGAATGGCCTCAACTTAAAAATATGAAATTAGCTGACCCTACTTTTAATATTCCGGGTAGGATTGATATCCTTCTCGGAGCTGATGTTTTTGGCACAATAATAGACCACGGTTTGTCAAGAGGACCGGGCAGTATAATTGCTCAGCATACACACCTAGGTTGGATATTGTCAGGGGAGATGTACTCAAATCCTACTTGTGCAAAAAACATTATTAGTTTACATGTTACCAGGCTCGTTGAAGAAGATAACAACCTTTTGAGAAAATTCTGGGAAATAGAAACAGAAGACTATACAACCAAGAAAGTATGGACAAAGGAAGAAGAAAAATGTGAAGAACACTACATAAAGACAACAACAAGAGATGCATCAGGAAGGTATGTAGTACACTTACCTTTGAAACAAAGTATTGAAGAAACCGTGAAGGCGTGCGGTGAGACTAAACAACAAGCTACAATACGATTTAAGCAACTAGAAAGGAAATTTGCAAAACATGAAGATTTGAGATCAGAATACAAGAAGGTCATACATGAGTACTTGAAGATGGGTCATATGAAGAAGGTTGAAATAGAGGATAAAAGTGAAGCAATTTATTTAGCACATCATGCTGTCATAAGGGAGGATAAGGATACAACAAAAGTAAGAGTAGTTTTCGATGCTTCAGCCAAGGGATCTAATGGGCAATCCTTAAATGGCACCATGATGGTCGGCCCTACGCTACAATCTGATCTTCGTGTGCTTATCATTCGTTGGAGGTCTCACAAAATCTGTGTTGTCGGCGATATTATAAAAATGTATCGTCAAGTAAGAATGACAAACAAACACACAGATTTACAACGTATAGTTTGGCGAGATAATACGTGTAAAAACATAGAAAGTTATCAATTACTTACCGTGACGTTTGGGACAGCATCGGCACCTTATCTTGCGGTACGATCCTTAAATCAACTAGCTGATGACGAAGCGGAAAGATACCCTCGTGGAGCTGCTGTCGTTAAGAGTTCGTTCTTCATGGATGATTTGATGACCGGACATGAAGACCTATCTGAAATAAAACAAGTTTGTGAGGAAGTAAATAATCTGTTGAAGGCGGGCGGTTTTGAAATGCAGAAGTGGTCCAGTAACTCTGATGAAGTCTTGACGTTTTTACAGGGAAGCAAGGATACTCCGGAATCTGTGAACAAAATAGAAATTAAATTAGATAGGGTCATAAAGATACTTGGACTTACCTGGGACAGGAAAAATGACACTTTCCAAGTTACGGTCAATCTACCGGAAACCAGGATTCCTGTAACAAAAAGGGTAATATTATCTGATGTGGCGAGTCTCTTTGACCCGTTCGGGTGGCTCTCTCCAGTAGTTATCACAGCCAAGATTATGATACAGAGATTGTGGCTTAACAATCTCGGCTGGGATGATGAATTGCCTTCAGAGCTAGTAGCCGAATGGCTTAATTACAGAGAGGAACTTAAAGAGTTACACACCATTGAAATCCCACGCTGGATAAAGAGGACATCACACTGTAAAGGAGTTCAGCTACATGGGTTTGCAGATGCCTCGTCTGTTGCATATGCAGCAGTAGTTTATATAAGGGTTTTAGATGAAAATGACATTGTTCATGTCACAATAGTAGCATCTAAGACCAAAGTCGCGCCACTGAAACAACTGACAATCCCAAGATTAGAGCTTTGCGCTGCAGTGTTGTTGGCGAAGCTGTTGCGCGAGGTATCTAGCTTATGGGATATAAGTATGCATCAAGTGTATGCCTGGACAGATTCCATGGTGGTTCTGTCTTGGCTACAGGCTCTACCAAGTCGATGGCAAGTGTTTGTTGGCAACCGAGTGTCTGATATAATTCAATTAATAGACAATGACAGGTGGAACCATGTTCAATCAGCCGACAACCCCGCTGATCTTGCGTCAAGAGGTGTACCACCGAGTGAATTGCCTAATAATGATATGTGGTGGGCTGGACCCAAGTGGCTGAAAAGTAAACAAATAGATTTTACAAAACGTTCGATTCCTCAAACAGATTTAGAGGCAAAGAAATCATTTAATGTTACATTAGAAGAAAAACCTGTTTGGGAAAGGTTTTCATCCATGTCCAGAATGAAAAGAGTTTTAGCACAATGTTTAAGATTTTTAAAACCTAAGGAAGAAAAAGATAAATATTTAACAGTCAAGGAACTTAATGAAGTTGAAGAAAGATGTGTAAAACATTACCAATACTTAATATACGAAAACGAAATAAAAGATCTGAAGATGAACGGAAAAGTTAAGAATAGGAGTTCTATAATTAGTCTTACACCTTTCTTGGATAAGAAAGAGCTGCTGAGAGTTGGAGGGCGACTGGATAAAGCCAATATACCAGAAGATGCGAAACATCCGATTATTATACCTTGTAAACAACATGTTACTCGACTTATAATAAATGAAGCCCACACAAGAACTTTGCATGGAGGTTCCCTTCAGATGTTGACATACATCCGTAGCAAGTATTGGGTAATTGGTCTCAAATCAGCTGTTAGAGAATTTATTCGTAATTGTAAAGTATGTGTCATATATAGAGCGAAAACCAGGCAGCAGCTGATGGGTCAGTTACCAGCGCCAAGAGTGACTCCAAATCGTCCTTTCTTCAACAGTGGAGTGGATTATGCCGGACCCGTACAGCTACGAACAGCTAAAGGGCGTGGGCATAAATCTACAAAGGGCTACATTTGTGTCTTTGTCTGTATGTCTACCCGAGCCATACATTTGGAGGCAGTTACAGATTTAACGTCACAGGCCTTCATTGCAGCGTTCAGAAGATTTGTTGCAAGAAGAGGTCACTGCGGTCACTTGTGGAGTGACAACGGCACGAACTTTGTGGGAGCCGACAAAGAATTGAGGAATATGTTTGAAAGAGGCAAGACAAATCTGGCGGCAGAGGTTGCTAAACTGCTAGCAAATGATGGCACAACCTGGCACTTTATACCGCCGAAGGCACCAAATTTCGGTGGTATATGGGAGGCTGGCGTCCGGTCAGTAAAGAAACATTTAATTAGAGTAAATGGTTCCATAAAGTTAACTTATGAAGAGATGGCTACGCTGTTAGCACAGATAGAAGCGTGCCTTAATTCGAGACCTATCTGTCACTCAGATAATACAAGGGAAACATTGAACCCGCTTACCCCGGGTCATTTTTTAATTGGTGAGCCATTAATCAATGTGCCTGATATAAACTATGAACATAAGAATATAAGTATATTATCTAGATGGCAATTTCTACAAAACAGGACACAAGATTTTTGGCGAAGATGGAAATCCGAATATCTTAACACCTTGCAGCAACGTCATAAGTGGCAGAACAGCGTTCCATCCCCGTGTGTTGGAGATATAGTTATAATTAAAGAAGAGGATCTTCCACCTGCAAAGTGGTTGCTAGGAAAAATCATTAATCTACATCCCGGTGATGATCAACTAGTTCGAGTGGTTACAGTACAATGCAAGGGAGATAACATTCTTAAGAGACCGTTATCTAAGTTGATATTACTGCCCAAGGCAACAGCTGGTAACTAAATAAGTAGTTATTGTAGTTAACGTAGTGGTCAGTTAATGTCATATTTTTATGTACATTAATATTATAAAGAGGAAAGATTTGTATATTTGTGTTTTTGTATGTAACGAATAAACTTAAAACCTACTGGACTGATTTCAAGGGTTATTTTGCCGTTAGAAGGCTACATTATCACTGAGTAACATAGGCTGTAATTTAAAAAGATATCACGCGGGCGAAACCGCTGGCAGAAGGCTAGTGTTTAATGTGTGTAGTACGGTAAACCTGCGATATTTACTTTAATACAATAAAGCACAAAAGGTATATTCTGATCATAGTATTTAAATGAGTTATGCAAAAAAAGGGGTCGTTGAATATACTTATGTATTCTAAGTTCATGTTAATTTAACTGGTTTAGGTACACAAGATTATTGTTATCGTCAACTTTTGTATGAAATTAATTAAATTAAACCCAAATCCTTTAGTGTTTATGTTCATTTTTACTTGTTACTTTCTTTGAGACGATAAATCGTATAACATACAGTCCACTTAGTAATTACGTACCTAAATTAATACTTTTTTATAGTTTCATTATTTTAGTTTGTCGTAGGTAGGTATTGCCAAATAAAAATTATTGATAAGTACCCGTTGTTTGTTTATTATATTATAAGCAATCTAAAAATGACGCGTAACTTTCTTTAGGAATGTAAGGTATGCCTATACTATTGTAGCTACTATTATTGTTATGTATTTGTACACTGTGTGCAACCTTCCTACTAATGTGTGTGTAATTGATAAGTAGTTCTAATGAGTTAAGCGCAGATGTTTCTTTAGACGATGCAATGTAACGGTATCGATTATATTATAATGTTAGTGGTTGCCTGCTCATTGAGCAATTAGTGTTGTTTTGCGATGTATTTACATTTATTTGTTTGAACAAGATAAGGAACTGTCATTTAACAAATTAGTAAAAAACTGTTGTTTTTAGAGGGCGGTATGTTTAGTACAAATAAAGCGATCAATGTGAAAGGACGTTTTTTTTCTTTCACTAATCACCTGCATTCAATTGTGCACCTTATTCACAAGAACAATGGCTATGCTTAAAAAAATCAATGTCCTTTCCTAGCGTCTTTAATTTTATATTTGTTTTACTAAATGCTTTTGCGATAAAACGAAAAAAAAATGGCTTAAAAACAAACAATATTTAACTACCATTTTGGTAATTTTGATGTGTACCTACCTATCTACATTATTATTAAATGTGGTAAGGCAAACTATACCTACTATAGGTAGGTAGGTACCTGCACAAGTAGGTACCTATGTAGGTATAGGTAGGCATTTAGAAAAATATTTTAAAGCATGAGATTCTAAGTAAAATATAGAAAAAAACATTTTTTATAAAACATTAATGATTAAGTATTAAAAAAAGAAAAATAGAAACAATAATACTTATCAGAAGGTATTGTATTATAACATAACATTCTTGAGCCCTTAATATTTTATACCCATTCCTTTTATAATCAGTTTAATATTAAATAAAGAAATACAGACATACCTACATATATATAATTTTAAACTTTTTTTTTTTCTTTTTTTTTGGTAGGTAGGTACTATAACACAAATAGATTTATTTTATTACTGGATTGATCACGTTTTGTAGAACAAATAATTAAAATGAATACCTAAATATAGAGTCCAACTTGGTACCTATTATTTTTCTCTATTTATTAGTTTCTGTACCATATATTTAACTTTTAACATATTTTTACCATATATTTTACCTATATTTTTATTATTTTATTCAGAATTAAGAGTATCTGAGGTTTTATAATAATATAATACTTTAAAACAACTTCTAATAATAAAAAAAAAAATCTCTTTTGTTATTATTTAGAATAGTTTTCACACTTTTCTTAAAAAAAAAGCTACGTTTTTATAGCACTTGATAAGAAAATATGAGAAAAGCACTCTACTTACTGTTTTCGTATTGTGAAAAAAAAAATACAAAAAAGTAACAATACAAGTATTCCTGGTAAATACAACATGACAGGTTTATACTAAACACAAATAAAAATAATTATTATGAATACATTTTTTTTAATATTCTTACCTACCTAAATATGAAAAAAAACGTACTTTTTAACTTTTTTACAGAAAATATTGACTAAGTATCTGATTGACTTTTGAATAAATACAAATAGAGTAATCTTGAAATACCGTAATACCATATTAAGGTAAGTATTAGAAGAGAGTCTCTCTATTAATAGATACCTAAAATGCCAAAAGATATAAAATAGAATTCATTACAAAAATAATACATAAAATATTTTTGTAATGAATTCAATTTCCACCCAATGGTGGAAGGGGGAAGATAGGAACTATGGCCAAGGAATCGTAAAAATTTAATTGAAGAAAAAAATTATCGCTTAAGTTTTAATTTTTTTTTTTTCATAGGTATTTTTAATTGTTACAAACTTCACCGAGTATATTTTATATCCATCTATGTACAAAATTACTTAAATTATACCTACACAAGCTATGTTGTTATGTTATATTTTATACCATACAAACTTTCAAATTCAACAAATTTTATGGAAGAATGGAAAAAGGAAGAATTTTTGAAAATGTATAACCTAACTTTTCTTCCTTGCTTTCTTCCTCACTTTCGTTATAAAAGGAACTCTTGCGCAATATTACACAATATCTTGTGCTTTATGCTGTGCGTTGTCTGTCAGTGAATGCATTTTTAGATTTTTAGAGAAGTAGGAGATGGAGAAGTGTCTCGTCTATCTGTCTGTATGTTTGTTACGTTTTCATGACTGAATCGCTGAACTGATTTTGAGGTCTTTTGGTTCGAATATAGCACGAACAGTAAGGAATGACATGACACAGTCATTGTTGTTCTGACAGTTAACCTGTTAAAAAACCGGCCAAGTGCGAGTCGGACTCCCGCACAAAGGGTCTTTACCATTATCTATAAAAACGACAAAAAAAACATGTCTGTTGTATGGGAGCCTCACTTAAATATTTATTTTATTCTGTTTTTAGTTAAAGCGGCAACAGAAATACATTATCTGTGAAAATTTTAACTGTCTAACTATCAGGGTTCATGAGATACAGCCTGGTGACAGACGGACAGTGGAGTCTTTAGTAATAGGGTCCCGTTTCATCCTTTGGGTACGGAACCCTAAAAATAAGAAGAGAAAAGGGCTAAGTAAAGTTTGTATGGAAAAACGCAAAATCCGCGTGGACAATTTCCACGTACGAGGTTATTCAATAATTAATTGAAAGGCTGACCTTTCAATGATGAAAGAAAAAATATCTTTATGTTAAAATATTTTTTTCATGTCATAGTGAGGTCAGACCTAAGTTTGTCCTCGCTATGACATCACTGGTCTTCGAACGCTTTTACTCATTATGACTATTTTATAAACTCAAGGTCATCATCGTCCTCCTGCCCATATCCCATCTATTGTCGTCATCGCGGTAGTCACCCCCTCTCTAGCCATATCATCTTTCACACAGTCCATCCATCGTTTCTTTGGTCTCCCCGTACTCTTTTAGCCATCGACATTCATACTCAAAACTTTATTAACTTTATACTCCTCTCGAAATATTTTATGATCTCAAGGTTATGTATCTTCTCTTGTTTCATCTCGAACAATTATAAGAATATCTCTTGCCAAAATATTACCCAGTCAGCAAGGTGGTAGCAAAGATAGACACCACTCATTATCATCAGCTTAACCATTTCCCAACTATGCTAGGGTCAGCTTCCAGTCTAACCGAATTCAGCTGAATATCAGTATTTCCCTGAATGTGATGTGTTTGCAGATGAATGGATTAAAATAAAAATTATGCGTAGATATATGTCTGGTGTTCTGTGAGAGAAAGTATGCAAAGGAGTCCACTGTTCCATGTTAGTTTTAAATTGTATTATTGTCAACGTAATTTTTGGCCCTATGTTAATTAATGTAATTGGTGTTGTACCGTTTTAATTAACTATAACAAAAAAATAAAAAAAAATCACATGGAGCGACTACCTATCTGACTACCTAAGTATCGTGTTACCCAGTAAATGGGTTGTGGAAATCCTAAACCCAGTAGCTGGGTAACACTATACCCCTTGGATTGATTCTCAGGATGCTTGTGAAGGTTATTTTAAAACATCCTTCATAATATTTAGAAGAAAAAATACATCCTTGAAAATAAATAAATGCCACGCAGAGCAGAATATAAAAAAAAGAATAGCGAAGAAAAGTTTAAAAAAATGGCCTTCACACTCGGCTTGATGCTCGAGAAGGAATTAGCTTTGATAACCGCGTGTTGACGATTTCAGACCATTTACTCCTGCAGCAATTTAAACACACTATACCTACATGACAATCACTTTCATATTATTGACAACTCAACAGTATACATTGCGCTTTTTGCTAACGAACCCGTGTTTACTATAACCAACACAACGCAATGGATGTAGCTGAATTGTCAAAATGGAAATGATTGTCATTAAGAGGTGGTAATGATGGTAGTGGTTGGTGGTTTCTTTCATATTAATAACTCTTTCACATTAAATAAGTCCTTGCCATTGAAATAAATGTCTGTTTAGTTTATACCAGAATTTTCAGTATTCTGGTGGTTGAGAATCAGGGTTTGTGAACCTTCGGGCAATCACGGCATGTCGTGAATTGAACAGTTTAGTAGCATCAAGCCGAGTGTAAAGACCAACTTTTTTTTTTTACTTTTCCTCGCTATTTACTTAGGTATCTGTTCTACTCTTCTTGGCATTTATTTCTTTTCAAGGATGATTTTCTTCAGAATCTTACCAAGGGTGTATTAATAATAATCTCCACAAGCATTCTGAGAAACAATCTTACCAAGTGCTATCGTGTTAGGAAATACATGCGTCATGTTATGTTGTAATAACTGTTTAATAAATTCATAATAGACAATTATTTAAATAAATACCGAAATCTTCCATGAAATAGGTACAACAAGTTATGGTAGAAACCGTGACAAAATCAACTCGGTATTTTTTTTTCGATGTTACTTTCGGTGGAACAGTCTTACCACGTGGTATCATGTTACCCGGTAACTGGGTTGTGGAGGTCAGATAGGCAGTCGCTCCATGTAAAATACTGGAAACGACACCAACATAATGGGGAAGAAGGCAGGCAGATATTTTTTTTAGTTTTCCATGGTAGCTTGAACATACATACAGACTATGTAGGCACTTGTTATGTTCGTGAGTACAGCCGTACTATATTTTAATCTTATCTTAAGTAAACTAAGAAAAATAGTTGTATGAGTGAATCATACTGAATTAAGGTAAACGGCCCAGTAACCGTGAAGTTTTGAACTTCACTGACTTTGCAGGTCTGCTATGCTAAAACTAGAAGACCTACAAAAAAATTTATTACATCACTAGAGAGATAATTTAAACTAGTTTTAGTGTAATATTCTTTTTATTTATTAGTATAAATTTTCTTTAACAATAATACAAAAATATTAAATAAAGGCCTAATTGTACCAGTACCCGGTAGATTTGTACTAGTAAACGTTAAATTGTCCCTGAATCCGGTAATTTTCACCGCGAATTTGAACTCTATTGCTTTACGTTAAAGTTCACAGAAATGCTATTTTTGCATTTAGGTAAATTATTTTGAATATGCATTTGCCTCCAGACATTGAATAATCCTTCTAAGTATTTATCCCCTTTCCAAGTTGCATTTCCGGTGCCGTAAAAAGCTTCGAGGTTTTCAGGACTTATTTGTGATTCAAAGAATCTGAAATGGCTGGTATCTGGTTGTATTTGGTTAGCATTATCTGGTTTGGCTAGTTTTTTGGGTTGACTTGTTACACACTTGGAATAATCGACGCCATTTGCATCAAAAGGTGACAAGCCGGATTTGCGAAATCCATTTTTGGTCGAGTTGGAGTCAAATTGTATAAGAGATTTATGTAGCAGCGGGCAGAAACTTTATTTGCGTAGTTTTACGAAGTGGTTATCATTTCGCCAGTCATAAACTGATCTCTTCCATATCATCATAAGAGGTCGAAAAACAGCCACATCCATCGGTTGAATTAGATGAGTCGCATTAGAATATAGTGCAACCAGTTGGATTTTTTTTTTTTTTTTTTCCCGACATAAATTGCGTAGTGGCAGCGTCGTGTGCGAGCAACGTAAATCTAAGAAAAAATAATTGGCAATTCTATATTAGTTTTTACAATCCAGGGATAGAAGACATTTGTCATGTACTCATAAAATGACTCTCCTGTCATCCAACCCTTTGGCGTAAATCCTAATCCCCAGTCCTTCGGTGCAGTTTTTAAAATTTTGCGTGGTATTGATTTTTAGCTTGAACAACACCATCGGAGGTGCCAATTCACCTGCTGCGTTAGCCGTAACCAAGACGGTCACGTACTCTTTTCCCGCTGGGAATAACGTTGTAAACGTTTTTTGGGCCTCGTTATGCCAGAACTCTATTATCAGACGGTGACAAAAAGAAAGCGCTTTCATCGCAATTAAAAATCCTACGTGGATCTCGAGTTGCTTCACCGAGATGTGTCTTTATAAAATATTCTTCCACTTCTTTAAACCGTGCTCTTATATCGCTTTCTTTGACTAAAGCACGGGTTTGCGTCAAATTTTGGGCCACTCGCTGTCCTACTGCAGGGTGTCGCTTTATAAAAGCTTCAAACCAGTGACGACCTGGTCTGTCATTTCGAAATGGGTTATCTCGCTTCATCTTTTTCACCAATAAACTCACGCTATCCAATAACTGCGCCTTATTTACGGGAAACCCACAATTTGCCATAAAAATAATCCACCTTCTTAAATGTTCTTCTTCTTCTTCTTTCGTCAAAACTATAGCCGGTCCCCTGGAGCATTCGACAGAATAGCGGCCGCGTAATTTGTCATCCAACGTCGACCGTGGGATACCGAACTGCCTGGCAGCAGCTGAAATTGAGGCTCTTTTTTTGACTGCCTTCATGGCCTTTAATATGGCCTTCTGCCCATCAGTCATGGCTAAAAAAAAACACGGTTCTTGCAAATTTCTGAATTCGTATCAATAGGAAAATATAAATACTTTTAAAATATCTTAACGACCGAACAGTAAAACATGGTGGTAATTCAATTAGGTACTTAAAAACAAACCAAAACCCAAAGGTTAAAAATTGTGAAAAAGAAACGTAAAAAAATAAGAAAAAGTAGGTATTTCTACTAAATGCAAGCAAGCGAGCAAAATTGGTCGGGTATCCACAAATCGAGTCATGTAAGTTTGCCGGTCTGTAGTTTGCTTCAAATTACTGCGTGCTTATCAATATCCATACTAAAACTGCAGCGCACCACACGATGCGCATCGAAAAACCTGGTTTCAGAACAGCAGAGCAGTAACACGAAATGTGCAAAAATGAGGAAATCACAAAAAATAACTAAAGAGGCGATCGAATCCAGGTATCATAGTCCACCTACAACACAAACAAGCAACATAGAAACTACATTCTATTGATTTGAAGGAAAAGAGGACTTATCACAAGGCAATAAAGACGATGTCGGTTTAAATGCAACTGTTATTGCAAGTCCCAATACCCGGCAGAAATGTATACTACAGTTTTAAAGGAAAATGAGACCTATTTCAAGGCAATAAGTACACAATAACGGGTTTCGGTACAACGTAATACACGTTGTACCGAAACCCGTTGATCATGTACCAATATCCGGTAAAAAAAATAGGATTTTAACGGGTACTAGGTCAAGTAGGGGTTTGTTAGTACCAATAGATGTAACCGACAAAAATATTTATTTTTCAATTAGATTCACCTCAATTTATAGGTTATATCGTAACATAATATACTCAAATATTTTAGAAAATTAACACTCTTGCCTTAACGTTATCCATCGCATTATGGCTGGCTGATCAATGCGACGTGGTGGTTTCGTAGTTCACTTACAGAACTTAGAACATACATAATATTTTCTTAGAGCAAACTTTTATAATCGCATGGTTTTGACGCTGTTAAACTTTTTGGACAATGTTGCCTCTACAATTGTACAAAATATTACCGAGAAGGTATTGCCATTCGCAAACTTTAATTTATTATTGGTATAAAAGTGCAATAATAAAAAAACTGACTTGTTAACGGGTACTGGTACACTAACGGGAATACGTACTTTTACCTTAGTGCTTTGATCACGATTTTGTCCGCGTAATTTTCTGATTTTCCAATAAAATTGTCAACACTCCCATTTTACCCCACTTTGGCGGTTGTTTTTTTTATAAGAAGGCTTCATCAGCGATAATTATCCCCACTACTGGGACTCAGGCCTCCTCTCTGTGAGTGGGATTGGGCCGTAACCGTAATCCACCACGCGGGCACAGTGCGGATTGTTAGATATAAGAATGATATTCTCAGGCTCAGAGTTATCTTCGTAAAATCGTTGTCATTGAAAAAACTTCATGAAATTCGACTAACTGGTTTCGTAATAAGAATAAGAATAAATTTATTTCTCAAAGTTTACATTCAAGTGTTGAATTCCTAGACCTCACACTAGGATTCCCTGTGTTGTGAGATCCAGGCTCCTTCGTTCCGATCACAATTTTATCCATAAAAATTAAAATTAAGGTACATTTTTTTTTTTTTTTTTTTTTTTTACTTAAAACAGATATAAAAAGAGTGCATGTATAGTGGTGTGATTTGAGTCAGTTGTGTTGGTGTTGTAATGGAGTGTATGTATGTTATACGTATGTTAGTGAGTACACGTGTATTGGTGAAATGTCAATGTGTGTACTGTTAGTTTTTACTTAACCTAAGAGACTTTCTGTCATATCGTAGTCCAGTGTAAGAAGCCAGTTTGTTACCGTCTCTCTGCATTTTTTTTGTGTATCTTTTAGTAGGTATATTATGTATACCGTTAAGTTTTGCGTATAAGTGTGGTCCCATAAAACCGTAACACCTTCTGCCGATTGTTTTACGGCATCGAACTTTATCCCAACTTACCCTACGACTTGAAATGACACAAGTGCTCACGGCTGTTTTATGAAAACGTTGGGTGACAGACAGTATGTAAAGCTGTCTCACCCTAAGAACTCCCACTTCAGTGTAGAGTTTATTCGTAGGGTACCGGTAAGGTCGTCTATAGGCAACTTTTAGTAAAGCACGCTGAGCTCGTTCTACTTTAATTAGTGAGGTCTTGCCCGCACCGCCCCATGCCACTATGTAGTAATTAAGAACGGACTGACATAGCGAAAAGTAAATCATCTTTAG
The DNA here is from genome assembly GCA_963853775.1 of Xanthia togata. NCBI lineage: Eukaryota > Metazoa > Arthropoda > Insecta > Lepidoptera > Noctuidae > Xanthia > Xanthia togata. The sequence continues at coordinate 823,797 of OY970817.1, read as the reverse complement.
GACAGAATCATCAGCAATCTTGCCTAATTGCTTAAATATACGTAGCATTGTTCTAATCCTGCCCTTTAGAGCCCTCAGGCGTGCGGACCACGTCAATCTGTTATCTACAACTACTCCTAGGTATTTAATAGTCAGTTTGTTTGATGTAAGGGCAAAAACACTGGTCGGATTTAACACAAGAGTGCAACCGTAAGCAAGAGACACTGTTAGGGGAAGAACGTTCAGAAATAGCAAAGTTGATTGCCTTGGTTTTTTCTATATTCAGCGTCAAAAGATTATGTTGTAGCCAGTTCGAAACAGCCTTTACCCCGCCTTCCACCACGCAGTGCACTTCATCCCATGTTTTCCCATGAAAAACTATCGCAGTGTCATCAGCATATGTGAAAATTTTGTGGGAGGTTCATGCTGCATAATCCATTTATATAAATAATAAAAAGTGTGGGACCCAGCACGCTTCCTTGAGGAACACCAAAATGTACAGTCGATGGGTCGCTGCAATATTCCCCTAGCACAACTCTTTGCGTTCTTACACAGAGATATGAAACAAACCATTCCAAAGCACGGACACCCAGAAGTGACATTTTCTTGATCAAGTAATGAAACAAAGACAGCGGTATTTCAATGATTAAGTACATGTATCTAATGAAAAAAATAAGTAGATATTTACAGTGGAATGTGATACAAGCATAACATAAAAAATATATTATTAAGTACGAGTACCTACGTATATTAAAAAAAAAGTACAAATGTATTAGAAAATTAAGGAAGAAGTAGTTTTTTTGTGATGCTACTTACACAAAAAAAAAATGGCAAAAAAAAGCGTCTAACGCGTCATAAAATATATTTGCTAATAAATTAGTAGGTATATTAAAAGTTGTCAACAATACTTAAAAGGGTTCTCTCATAGACCGGTTCCCTTAATCCGGGCCCTTGACCATAACCGGGTTTCAAGGTCTTAGAATGTTATGATCGTCAATTTAACCCTACCTCACCCTTCGTTGAGCTCCTTAAGTTCTGAGTTGAGCTACATGATTACTTACTGACAAATGCTTGGCACTTACTGGACTCAAATCTGTGTGATTCTTTACTCAAAATACTATTTCAGACACTAATCTGCATGGTCCTCACATGATCTGACCAAGATTATGTCTGGACTTTAAAAGAGACTTTGACCCTTGAGTTTGTTTCACCATTTGTTTTCAGGGGTGGTCAGATAGGAAATGCTGACTCCATCTAGTTGGGCTTCAGAAATGACCTTGACGACGCCCCTTTAATGTTGCTTATTACTAAGGTGAGACGTCAGATGTTACACATCATATGTTGTAAAAATTATTCCGTTATCCTATTTACAGAATAAAACATTTTTTTTTATTTATAATAACATGCCATATTTCCCCACACTCCTCAATAGTGTAAAAAATGGTGATGTAATGAGAATGACGTCAGATTTAACATACCTAATTTAAAACTTTTGACAATATTGTCAATGTTAGTCAGACTATGATAGTCTGTAAAGATACCTGTGTTAGTCATTTTGGATAAATGAAATGAAAAATTTTCACCGCCTCTGTGGTCTAGTGGTAAGACCACCTGTCTCAGACCCAGAGATCCCAGGTTCGATTCTCGGCGGGGACAATTTTTTTAAACTAGATGGCGCCAGAATTTCCTAGCTGACTGATCCCTGAGAAGAAATACCGAAACAAATTCACAGGTCATGGTCTCTTTTAAAGTTCAAACGTTATTTTATTAGCATTTTATGTGAGTCTAAAAAATGCAGGGCCATGTTTGGAAGGGCGATAACACAACTGTATTTAACAATGTTTTTAATTAAAATTACTGTTTAATTATGAAAATGTTGAAGTACCTAAGGAAAAATCGTTCAATTTGGTAAATTCGTAAGATAACATTACAAAAGTAACTTGTGTTAAAAATAAAAAACATTTTTACACAAAAAAAAAAACGACTTCTAAGTTGTAGCGTTTTTCACTACAAAGTGAAAAATTACTTCAATTTCGGACGAGCAAAAAACGAAAATACAAAAGTAAAGATTAGATATAATTTAAAAATCAGTGAATAATAATTAAGATATTTTTCCCTAAAAAACGCTACAACTTGGAAGCTTTTTTTATAATCGTTATTATTTTTCACTTTTTATTTGTGACACATAAATTCGTATGTATTTGTACCTCTACTTGCAATGTAAATAGCAGTGACAAGAAATTATTATAACATGACTAACATACCTACACCAAGTGGAAAAAATACGTATTACTCGTATTAAGTCGTATTGAAGGTAGGTAACTAAAAAACCACTCATTAGAACCTGAAATATATATTTTCAAATAAAAAAAGGATTTCCCAAATCAGTATACGAATGACGGAGTTATCAATTCTTCTGTTCCTCCTCCATTTTTTAAATCGGTTAAAAATAATAAAAATGTAAACTTACTTCGATGTCCAGCATTTTGTCGTTACAATCTGTAAACAATAAAAAATAATTTAAGTAATTAATTCAGTTTTTTTTTTGTTGTTGTAAAAATATAGGTAATATCGTCACTTGGCTGAATAAGTAGATTTGCCGAATTGCTCAACTGTCAAAAATAAACATTTTTTACTTTATACCTAGATAAACATAAATATAAATAGTAACAGTGTGATTTCTTTGAAGGCTCACTTCTGCATCGTCATATTATTATGCAGCATAAAAATCCCATACCGCAAACGATATTTACTCTGATATAGGAGCGACTCAAAAAAAAAAGAATTGTTAATCGTGATAGAAAAGACAGTCGTTTGACATTGACAGTAGGACGCTGCTATCCATCATGAAATCATGACTACAAAAAATTAATAAAAACAAGAGAGATAAAATCTGCCTAGCTTTATCCCAACTATGTTGGGTTCGGCTTCCAGTCTAACCGGATGCAGCTGAATACCAGTATTTTATATTTTACATGGAGCGACTGCCTATCTGACCTCCACAACCCAGTAACTGGGTAATACAATACCCCTTGGTAAGACTGGTTGTCAGACTTTCGGGCTTCTGACGACTCGTAACGGCTGTCAGAGATCCACGAATGACAGCCGGGACCAATTGCTTAACGTGCTTTCCGAGGCACGGAGGAGTCTCGGTATGTAAATATGGTCACCCATCCGCGGACCAACCCCGACAAGTGTAGCTTAACCTGATGAATAGCCCGTGCGGCTGTTATAACTTAGCCAGGAGCACATCAAAAAAAAAAACAAGAGGTCTAAACAAATTAAATAATAACCTCAAAATTCGTTGACACATTCTCATGTTAGTCTTTTCTCCAAAACAAATGGAACATCGAACATAATTTGGCTAACGTTACACACACCCTTCCACATTTAATCAAATACAAACGAACCCATGTACCAAACATAGTCCCCAATCACAAAAAAAAACGAAAATATAAGAGAAAAAATACAAAAAAAAATTACCACACACCAGTCTCAGACAGAAAAAAAAACCTTAAAAATAAATAAAAATGCACCCCGTGCTAAATTACGTTTTAAAAAAAAGCGTACCCCTATGAAAGGAGACGACGAAAAAAATCCGACCCCTCCCTATAAACGAATAAAAACGCGCAAGTGTCAAAAATGTATGGCTAGGTGAGAGCGGGACGGAGTTATAAGGTAGAGCGAGATAGCAGATCCCCTCAGTACGGGCCCTGCACGCCCTGATCTATGATGCACGGGAGCAAATCGGTCATTTTGCGTTTTTCTTATTTTTTGGATTAACTTTTGTATTTAAATTCGACAAAGAGAATGGCCTGTCTGTTCGTATTTGTTAGTCTTTATTTTTATTTACTTATTCCAATATACAAAAAAAAAGTCGCCTCGTAGACTGTTTACATTACCATTGATTTTATATAAAAATGTTACCAATTAAATTGGAACATCGTGAGGAAACCGGCATGTCCTAGAACCAAAAATTCGAAGACATGTGATGTCCACCAACCCGCACTAGGCCCGCGTGGTGGAACACGGCCCGTGGTGGATTATTTCCTCTCATGGAGAGGAGGCCTGTTGTGTCTGTTGTGGGAACATTATAGCCTGATTATGCTAATTAGAGTCGAAGCTACTCATCATAAAGCAGATAATAATATTGCTTAAGTGGATCATCGTAATCTCAGCCGAAAGACGCTGGTTTACTGGCCTCACGGAATTATCGCCACAAAGACTGTCTACAAGGAGTAAATACGAGCGAATAATTTAAAGTTACGGTAGGCCCCGCACGTCATTGGTAACAAAACCAGTTTTAGCTGGCCTCTTATTCTATTGAAACTACGAACTACGCGAGGCCAGCTCAAGGTCAAACCTCTGACGTACGGCCTACTGTCACTACCCAGAAATATGATACATATTAATCAGTGTAAAACATTTTGTCTTATAATTATTAACAACTATGTTAAGAAGACTTAACTTTACAAAAACTTCCGCCAATGTCAAGGTTCCGTCAAAATCGGATCAGCGGTTCCTGAGACTGTTCTTATAAACAAACAAAGTATGCTTACGTTATAAAATTTGCTTTGTAACACGATAGTTGAAGAATGCGTAGTTTCATGATATAGGAAATTATGTTGTGTACGTAGGGTTGCCAAATAAAAAAGTATCAAATTCTTTTAATAGAAAAAAAAAGTATTTAGAAGAAAAAAAAGTATTTTTCCAACTTATGTTTTGGGTGTTTTTAGCAAAGACTAACAATATTATTGTTGTCTGAAAGATCGAAAGCAAAATAAAATTGCAAATACAAATAAATTTTGATTTCATTAAATATAATTTGATATCATCGTTTTTTAATTAAATTTATGGACGTTCTGTTTCTTTCTACTCGCCACTTCAGATTCATTACCGAAAAAACTCTCAGTGAAAGCTGAAGTTGCGGGAAGTCGATGGCGGGAACAGAAAGAAAATAAGTTTTTTTTAAATATTTGTTTAGCTATCAGATTCATTTTTAAGTACTTAAATAGGTATTATTGCCAGTCAACAGTATTATTCCCTGAAAATTCTTTATCATTATTTAGTAGAAAGTTCCTACTAAATTTATTTTTGGGTTAAAAATATAGATAAGTAAATAGTTCAATAACTAAGTAATATGAGCGTATCGTTTTAGGTACATATCACAGTAAAGGTTAGAAATAAAGTATTTTCGCATACTTTATTTGTATGCAAAGTATAAAGTATATTTTTATCGAAAATAAAATAGGATATTTTAATATAAAGTTTAGTATGGTTGGCAACCCAATATTTAGGTTAGTGCTATTTTAACTTCTATGTTGGTCGAGTTGGACATGAAATGAAATCCTCAGGGTTCCATTTACTCGATGCATATTTTTTTAAATATTAAGTTTGACTACCTACCTAAGATGAAGTAAATTATCGAGAGGAAACCAGATGTCAAAGTAATCCCAACATACAGTGAGCAAGCCTGGTGATCAATGCTCATTACTTCTCTGTATGAGAAGTGGCCTCTTGTCCTGCAGTAGGGTAATCACCTCAGACTAGGTAGAGTGACGACCTTCACAAGATGGCTGGAAATAAAAGGAGAAGAGTGCCCCAGAATTCAGCTCAGTGTGTGGGGAGCCCAAAGTTCAACCGTGGAATGAACAGATAATGATGAAGAGAAATGTTAGGATGTTTGTTACTCAATCCCGTAAAAACGGCTGAACGGGTTTGATTGAAATTAAACAAACAGATAGACAATGTGCTATTTTAACACATATAATACTTTTTATCTGAATACATGAAGTACTTTCTTTAGGATATGAGTAAAACTGCAGACATAAACTAGTGTTTCATCATTTCTGTCTGACGTTACGGGAGAAGTAACAAGGCGTGTTGATGCCTAATATAATATCGACGTAGTAGGTTGTGCAGCTTCCTATCTACTAGCAAACAGTGACCCTTTCTTTGTAGAGTTGCGTGGGACGATAAGAGCATACGACATAATGAATGTGCGTCTCATTAGGTAAGTTGTCAGTCACTAGATGATAATTGAAGGTTCTCGATGTTTGTAGGTCTGTAATGATGAGAATCGAGGAAAATTTGCAGCGTTCCAACTTTGTAAATGCAGGACCACTTTAAAAAAATACATGATCTTTGTGGAGTCGATAAAAGACAATCGCTCCATGTAAAATACTGGTATTCAGGTACATCCGGTTAGACTGAAAGCCGACCATAGTTAGGAAAAGGTTAGACAGATGATGATGAGTCGGTACGAACAAGATTCTGAGACTGCACAATCTTTTTTAGTTTTTAGTGAGAGAGTATAAAGTAGGTTGATAGCCAGTAATGGTCATAAATAATCAACCCACGCCAATAAAATTAAACTCTTCAAATAAATGAACTCCTCTGCCGATCCCCAGCGAAACAAACTGTCCCCGTGAAGCAGTGAGTAATAAAAGGCGTTAGTGTGCGTGCGGATGAACGAACTCGACGTTAGTCGTCGATGCGGCGGCCATGTTGCCTACGTCACACGGCCTTGTGCGCGCGCGCCGAGACATACCTAGCTTAGTTTTGAAAATTATGACCTTGCAAACTTGCAACGCTTACTATATGATTTATCAATTTACATACGTGCTGTTGTGAAATTTTAGGTGAAAACGATGGTACTACAAAAGAAAAATGTTCATTTTTTTTCAGCGTGGTGAACTAAGTGGGTTTTGGTGAAAGTAGACGTTTATAAGCTAAACTAAAAATGAACCGTTGAATGATGAACATGAGACTATCTCAGGAGTTAGTTACAATGTCACAGGATCATACTCTAGGTGTCTCGTTGAGACATTCAATGAAGTCATAATGGACTTTTTTTACCACATCAAAGAGTACCTACTTCTATGTAGATTTTTAGACAGAAACCTATTTTGGACACTTTGTTTTGCCTATATTTTTTGTTATTTTGCCTCAATATTGGACGAGTTTCTATTCTCCCAAAGCATGTTCACAATACCGAATAGCTAATGTCTTAAAGACCAAAGAAGACAGTACCTAATAGTGCTACCACTATAACAGCAAGCTCCTTTTCGTATCGTGTTATTTCACTGATTGATGTCCATCCATTCACGCCTTTTATGTGATTTTCTTTTGTGTCTGTCTTGCTGTAACCTTTGGCATTTATAATACCAGCCTATTGTTTTCCCACAGCAGGGCAGAGGCATCGTCTCATACAAAGAAGGCACGAGCATTCATCACCACGCTTGCTCAAGACTGGTTGACGATTTTAGAATTCAGACTAATATTAAGTACCTACAACTCCAGGTTTCTGCACGATGTGTTTCCTTCTTCTTTGGCAATTACTTTCGTTTTAGTTCACACTAAAGACTATTGAAAAGGTCAAATATTTAGCTTATAGAGAAGGATTCCTTTAACATTAAGTACCAAAGTCAACTCATCGACTTTCTCGGAATCTTACAAGCTCCTTATCATTTCTAGAAAGTCATGACTAAGATCACTTAGCATGACTTGTTGAATATACATGAATAGCTACTTGATTGTAGTATAGGTATATAGCTACTACGTGTGCCTTAAGTCAATCAATCTGCCTAGCCTTTTCCCAACTATGTTGGGATCGGCTTCCAGTGTAAGTGTAAGACTGACTGTCAGACTTTCTGACGACCAGTAATGACGGCTGTCAAAGATCCACGAATGACAGCTGGGGCCAACGGCTTTAACATGCTTTCCGAGGCACGGAGGATTCTCGGTATGTAAAGATGGCCACCCATCCACGGACCAACTCCGGCAAGCATAGTTTAACCTGTTGGATCAAACCGTGCGGCTGTTATTACTTAGCCACAAGCTTTTCTCACAGGTGTGCCTTAAGTAGGTATAGAGTATTATTAAAATAGTCTCCGCGAGTGGGGATACTTGAATGTACGTCAGGCGTATCCTTGGCAGTCAGCCTGGCTAAGTACCACCTTGCTGACAGACTAATATTTTTACTTCGGCATATGCAGAAAATTTATCTTCGTCTGTGTCGGAAGAAGTGTCTTTTATCTAGTTTCAATAAAATCTCAATATTTCTTTGCCTTACGAGATAAATGGTACACATTTTGTCTATTTTCTTAAAAACTACTGGGTTTAAAAGAAAAAAAAAACCTGCCGAAATTAACTTTCTATAATAGGGATGATCTCCCTTAGAAGAAATATTCATTAAAATGTTCAAGTTGGTTTGAATATTTTGTGTTACACAACTCTACAAGAAAATTTGGACCAAGTAGGTACCAATAAACGCACCCACAATACAGGAGAAATTCCTAGTGTGGGGCAACGTTTTATAAAACACAAAAAAAAATGTTCTACTTTCATATCAAACAGAGATTTCCGCCAAAATTAACTCCTTAGGGATGATCTCCCTTAAAACTAGTTTTTATATTAAAAGTCAAAACTGGATTTTAAGTCTTTGAGTTTCAGAACGAGGCCTTTTTCGTCGACGCGTGACGCTTTTACGTAGTAAATATAGGTACCTATATTATAGTATAGTTTTTAATTATTTCCAGACCCCTATTGGACTCAGTTATAAATCTTACTCGTAAGATCTATTTCCATCATATTGTGATATTTTGGGGACTGTGTTTTGCCACTACTTACTGACATAAAAAGAACAGATTTTCATTTATTTTTGAGGCGGAGTTTTACAACCAATTCTTTCCCCACCACTCTGCCAGAATGTTTTCCACAGTCGGTAACATTTAAATTATTCATTACAAAAATGTAAAAGCTTTTAGGAACAGGCGGTGGGACATAAAGTTGCATCAGTTTTAAACTCAAGGCGATTCGTTTTGAAACTGGGCGCGGCGCCGACATCTTGACGCCTCATTGGCCTACTGGTTGCTAACGGCTCCTGAGATTGCACTCTGAGGAGTTTAGCCGGCATTAATTTATTTCCCCCAAAGAAACTATGGATGGACTGTGTGAAAGATGATATGGCTTGAAAGACCCCAAATAAATTGGTATAAGGGCAGGAGAATGACAATTTATATGATCGGGCGTTAATATGACACATCGGGTGTTAGAAAGAGACGTCACACAAGCAGGAGTGACTGAGGCGACGCTCTTTAAAGCTTAACTAATTTACGGTAAAATATAAAATTGTTGCTAGTCAGTATGTCATTAATACTCATTACAATGTGTTCGGGATTCATGCTTCTCATATCCTAGTGACCTTTTCAGTCTACTAATGAAATCAGCACGCGTAGTATGACAACCATAGAAACGGGATTTCTACGGGTTTTGTCGACGGAAGAATAGACAAAATAACAGATTGTGATTGCTTATCTGTCATTTTGTCTATTCTTCCGTCGACAAAATCCGTTTCTACTGTGGGCATGCTTAAGCGTGCTGAAGGTAAAACAAAATATCTGGTCAAGTGATTAGAACACAAAAATAAAAAGTAGCTATGTACAGGACTGCTTTATCACTTACTTTCTACTATTCTATCCATATGTATCAGCACGAACTTCAATGCCGAGGTAAAAAGCAGCGAATATGCGAGGCGGTAGCGGAGCTGACATATTGTAGGTAAGCTATAACTCAGCTCCAGTCTACCACCACTAGACTTCGACCATAGACCAATCGACCTAGGTCTGCCTATAGTTATCCAGGAAGAGCAAAATATCTGACAAAAATACATAGCTATCTATATGCAACAACCAACAACTGCTTTTCCCTAAGGAAAAACAGTAATATAAAAGCTCGCACAAACAATAAAACAGTTGCATTAGACTCAAGATTACACGACGCATCTAGAATAAAAAAAATAAAAAAGAACATTCAAAATTTAAAATTTAAAAATATACTTTCCACTGTTTAAATTCCTATTTGGGTAGGCTCAAGTAGGAATTTAAATAGTGAAAAGTATATTTTTTCGTATACAATTACTTAAAAAGAGTATTTTTTTTGTTGTAAATAGACCCTACTTTCTTATAATAGGTAGGTAGTTAAGGACTTAAACATAACTGGCAAAATGTGGGTGTTACAATCAATGATATTAGAAGTAAAAAGACGTAGATAGGTTACCTACCTAACATTCTATCTTCAAAAACGGTACTATGTCACACTATTATATGACACGTGGAAGTAGGATGGCATGTCGTAATTATCGGGAGCGAAAAAGAGACAAAACGAAGAAAATGTGGCTAATTAGCCAACTTTTGACGTGCCACTTGCGGAACGTTTATAACCTATCTACCTCTTTTTACATATAATATCATTGGTTACAATAGAGTAGGTACACCTCTGCCTAATCCTTCAGGAATTACAGACGTGATGTTATGTTATGTATATATGGAAACCATGTTTATCAGGAATCACCCCGTCTTGAGCAAGCGTGGTGATCAACGCTCTTACCTTCTCTGCATGAACATAGACTGGTTTACTAAATTTTTTTCTGTGTCGCGAATATATAGAAAGAAAATAATGGTTAAATTGAATGACCTGCAACTTATTTTAATAGCGGTCAAAAGTTTTCAACAACTTTTCCTTCCTCTATTCAACATTTGCGAATAAAAATATGGTCAAATAATTTATAATTACTCCCATTCATACAAATGAGCCAAAATATTATAATTGGATATTTTGTTCATGGAAATTTGATATTGTACATTGTATTTTACCAAAACAAGACTTTTAAATTTTACTAATTACATGCACACAAATACTCACGCCTTCAACCCATGAGGGTGAGCAGAAACATTAAAAAGAAACTAAATAAATAAAATAAAACGTCCGTTTGCCCGCCAGTAACGAACCTCGAAGGGCCAAAAATCAACAATAGTACGGCTAGGGCGTCCGGCCCTGCCATTGGTCGGTCCCTTCGACGCATCGGCTGCATCATAGAACCACGAGGAATGATAATACAGAAGTATCACGCCTAGTGCGATGCGATAAACGGGAGAGTCATTTCGCAGAAATTCAATTCTCTTAAACTTTGACATTTTACCTCCCTCGACTACCTCGTTGGTCTAGTGGTCGCAAGCGCTACTACTGAACATGAGGTCCTGGGTTCGATTCTCGGGTCGGGCAAAGTGTTATTGGGTTTTTCTATCTGGAATTTCTCAGTAGCAGCCCGGAGTGAATTTGTGCCCGGTTGATGGCAATAGGCTCGCCCCCTATTACATGGGACTTAAACATACCTAACTGGCGAAATGTGGGTGTACCTACTAAAGGTACACCTCTGCCCAACCCTTTAAATGACTAAGATTTTAAATAGTAAATAATAATATAATGTACCTACTAATGCACGAAATATTTGCACGCTTATAATGTTAAGCAAAAACATGTATGCTCTGTATTTAATTTTTGTACCATCTTCTATACCATGTTTTTATGCAAATAAATATTCTTATTCTTATTCTTCGGGGAAACAAGGCGTGATGTTATGTTATGTTTGACATTTTATAGATCTTTTAAAAAAAATATAAAATATTTTTTTTTTTATTGTTACTACCTATATTTTTTTGCGAATTGTATGTTAAGGCGATCATGCGGCGTAAATTTTAATTATTTGTAAAAAATAAACGTTTAGGTACACACTTCACGACATTTTCCTCATACATACATAAACAGACGCCTTCTTTCAATGGGGGTAGGCAGAAACTACAGAACGCCACCTGCTACGATCCTTACATACTGCTTTTGCTTCGTTTACGTTCGTTTCACGTATCATGACAGGCCAGTCATTTAAATACAACGCAAGCTACTTACTTTATTTTTTTAAATTAATTTACTACGTATATTCCTCTGTGGTACTTATATTTTTTCCATCAACAATAGGCTTTCTAAACAAAATAGATACTAAGTTTTGGTGATTGGCTGTGCTTGATATTAATCCCTTATTCTATTAATATGAGTACCTACTTATCAATTATTAGAATATAAAAACATTTAAAAATATAAAAAATAGTAGCCCACCGGTACCGGGAACAGGGTCCAAGCTACCGGGGTCAGGGCTCCTGAGAGAGGTGCCTCCTAACAATGCGAGCTGGGTCCAGAAGTACCGCTTTCTGAATCAAGCCCTTGATCCAGCTGCCCATCGAGGGCCTCCTTAGGTGTTGGTCGAGGCTCTTGGCTATTATGCCATTGGCTGTCACGACTATCGGCACAATGATCGCTGAGTCCACAACATGTCGACAACCTCGCAAGCCAAGTCAAGATACTTGATTTGTTTTTGATATTATTATTCTATGATTTTAGAGCCGGCAAAAAATCTTATTGTGTATCATTTTATAGGTCTTTGGAGCACTTGATTATTATCATCATCACTATCTTCTTAAGCAATAAAAAAAACGATATTTTAAAACACATGACCACTGACAATTTAATTCCGCTTTTTTATTTCGTCCTGAAGTCATATCTCAAAATAAACTGTATTTCATTTAAAATGCTGTTTTAATTAAAAATTACAGCAGTATAAATAGATAGTTATATAATAATATTAATGGACATTGAATTTAGATAAAACTGCATTAATAAATTGTAACCTATCTTATATTTTCATATCTGTCAAGACAACACACAAATGTACACGAGTGCCCCGAGTGGAGTAGCTCATTCTTCGAGTAACGACAACATACAGAAAGCAAAACAAGTCCCTCTATTTTATACATTTTTCGGACTAGTCCTTCTGCACATTCCTAGTCCGTGATAGACCCGAATCTATGCGTTTCCTGATTGGCTGCCGAGCCTGAATGTCGATGACTCTCGACTGCCAAGGAGCAAAGGGCCATTGGATAGAACAGTTATTTTTATTTTGTAGTTTTGTTGTAAATGTAACTTTTTGAGGAAGTGGGAAGGGGGATGGGTTGTGTCTTTTAACTTTGTTGGATTTTTTTTTTTAAGTTTCGAGTTACTGTGTGTAATATGTTTTTTTTTGTAGATTATAGTTTTCTGATTCATACCTTAGTCTTTTGTAGCTTTTATTGAATTCTTGGTAAATTTTTTTTGCAGTGCACCAGACTGCTGAGTGTAGACCTCGGGACTTGGGACATCATATTGTATGTACAATATTTCGTATGTGTTAATAAACCCCTTTTTTTTTCAATTATGGCAAAAAGTATCCGATTTAACAATAAAATGGAATACGTTTAAAAAAAAAGCTGTATGAATTTTTCACAAAAAAAAAAAAAACTACCGTTTTTTTGTTAGGTACCTTTTTAATTCATTTGGGTTAATCGTAAAAAGTATAACTGAAATATAAAAGAAAAAAAGTTAGGTTAGGCTGGAAAACGTGAAAAAATGATTCGAGAAAATTACTAAATACTTAGAAGTTTTAAAATATCCAACAAAAAAAAAAAATTAAAACGTCGAAATAAATTTTTTAAAGAATATTTTTAGATTTTTTGTTTTGTAAGATTTCCGTGTAAGCTGTCCTGTCTCAATAAGAAAAAATAGTCCTACCCAAAACGACGTGTACAAGTAGAGTTCCCGGAACTAATAAAAACTCAGGTAAAAAAGGGCCCGTTCCGCCATTGGCCTACGACCACATGTTCTATCTCTATGTAGAGCCCGACCAATCAGAGCGATTCTATCCCAGACCTGACCTATGGTAATGTGCTTTATCATAGAGTAGGGATATAATTATATTTTCAACTATTATTTATTATGTAGTATTTTTTTGTATTATTAAAAAAAAACTGCTATCCAGTTGGGAAAAGGCTAGATGATGTGAAGATCAGATAGACGTATTTTCTTTGAAATTAAATGAAATTGTTTATTCTGTAAATAGTACGAGATCGGAATCACTTTTACACGTCATACTTATTAAAAAATATTAAAAATTAGCTAGATGAGTTCGGCGTTTTGAGAAGAAAGACCGAAACAAAATCAGAGGTCGCAGTCTCTTTTAAAGTCCAGACATAATATTGATCAAGCCATATGAGAACATGTACTATATTAGTGTCTGAAATGGTCTTTGAAGGAAAAAACCACACAGATTTTAGTGGCCCTGTCCAGTCCGTGCAAGCATTTATCAGCAATCGTGGAGCTCGACTCGACGAACAATACCAAAGAAAGGACATTTGGGTAGGCCGCATCAACTAGGTACTCAAACTGCCAGACCATCATTAAAACTAACTGAGAAAGAAAGAATAAATAAGTTAAAGAGAAAATTAAATATTCACATACCTACCTAGTCCTCACATTCACAATAATTAAAATAATATAATACTTTACAAAGTAAACATGTTTATGTAGGTATATAAAACTGGTATATTATTTTGATGATTTGACATAATAATTAAACAGTCGTTTTATGGTTTTATCCCAAGATTTAAGGTTTTATCGCGAGCAGCTCAATCCCAAGCTTTTTTTATATTCTGAATCCAACCGGATGCAGCTGAATACCAGTATTTTACATGGAGCGACTGCCTATCTGACCTCCATAACCCAGTTACTGGGTAACACGTAATGTTATGTTATGTAGTTTTATTTTTTAGATGTTCTTGAGGAATCTTCTTCTCTCGTGAATTATAATGTAAACTCATAATAATCAACCTGTATTGTTACCACTGCTGGGACTGCGGCCTCCTCTCTGTGTGGGAGTGGGCTGTATTCCACCATGCGGGCCCAGTGCGGGTTGGTAGATGTCACATGTCTTAAATTTTTTCGTTCTAGGACATGCCGGTTACATCACGATTCATGATATTTTCTTCCATCGTATTGAGAGCAGTGGTGATGAAATTATTTACACAAAATAAAGCGCCTGCCCGTGTTCGAACCCACGACCTGCAACTCGTAAGTCACGGACTCACGGCCGATTAACTAATATAAGCCAGTCAGCAAAATGGCAGCGGGGCCATATTCTCATGAACGTAGCTATTACTAAAGAAGATAGAAAGAAAATACGTTTACTTGCGGTACCTACACATGACGCAAAGAAAGAACAAAACACGAGAATAACAATTTGGGGGAAAATATGCGTCACATCCACGCAAAACGGCCATCGCTCAGCATAATGGTGCGACCCTATGCGAGACAGAGCCCCAGCGCTGGTGCACAGCGACAGCCGCGTTGACGCGTTGACGTTATGACGTCGACCCGTGCAGCATACGAGATATAAATAAGATATAAAAATCACTACTATTTAATGAATTATAAATTTAAAGAAAAGGTAATGTTCTTCAGAAAGATCAGGGTCCGTGGTACTCGCGTGTGGATGGCTGCAAGCAAAGACGCAGATAAGTAAACACGGAGGGATGGTAAAGAGTAAGGGAAGACAAAAGAAACGATGAATGGATAGAAAATAGGTGACTACCGAGGGGACTGCCCACTAATTGCTATAGGTGCAGGAAGGATCAAGAAGCGGTAGGTATATACGCAAAATTAAATCGTATATCCAGTAACTGGATTATGTAGATCAGATAGGCAGTCACTCCATGTATAATACTGGTATTCAGCTGCGTCCGGTTAGAGTGGAAGCCGACTCCAACGAGAAAGGCTGTTCAGATATATGATGATGATGAAGAATTGCATTCCCGTACGTCTCGATACGAAGACCATACAATCATTGACAGACATGTCAGTTCAATGGCCGCGATACTGTAATCAGTTGTATTTTTAGCTTTGTTATTGACTGCTTTGATAGCACGCCAACTGGCCAGAGGATTTTGTGTTAAGAGCTTGCCCACAATAATAAAAGTGAATTCAAGTGCCACTTTTCTGTTGTTTGCATACAATCATTAAAGCTCCGCTACACAGCAGTCCACTGCTAAGCTACGGACTTGTATTTAGCCTCAATTTGTCTTTGGCAAACCTCTCCGTGTACTTACATCCTGCGTAGCGGTGTATTGACTCCGTTTCATCAAAAATCATCTTCCTCTTAGCCTTCCGCATCGGCGCATTGCATTCCATTGCTGGACCACTGCGTCTCCAATGCATGGCATGCCATTGAGCTTGACCCTCGGCTACTCTCATGCAGCTACTAACACCATCTTGTCTTTATTTTGCCTTTATTAGTGGTCAGCGCAACGTCATGTCTGCTTGTTTCAAACATCTCTATCAGTAGGTAATATAGAATAAACTTTTGTTCTTAGAGTAACTCGGGCCAAAGCCAAGTGCGACCCCTGAGAGTACTACTTAAGCTAAACAGTGATAATAGGTGATAATGTATGGCGTGGTGATAAATTATGTTTTGACTTTGTGTTGCAGTGATTAATGATGTCTGTCCGTGTGATATTTGTGCGTCATTGTCGTTCTGCAGGAATTTTCGGACAATTCTGCAAGTGTTCAGGATAGCAGCTTTCTGTATAAGGTTTGGTAGGTGGAGGGAGCTACGTCAAGTGTTTTTAAAGATTGCTGCAGTTGTTTGGGAATGACACCGGTGGTTGAAGGTACTACAGGATTATTATTATCAGTCGTCATCTCGGTAGTCACTCCCTTTCTAGCCATATCATCTTTCACACAGTCCATCCATCGTTTCTCGAGTCTTCCTCTAGTCTATAGCCATCACAGTCGTAGGTACTCAAAACTTTTATTACGTATATGTCTCACATCACATGCCTAACATATTACTAGTTTATGTTTAAAAATGTTGGATTAAGGGAAAAACTGCAATCAATATGATTGACATACAAATAGGTGAAAAGAATATTATGCTATTTATCAAATTACTCCAGGATTCATTCATGATACAAGCGCTATGTTATATAGCTCAAACTCAAAGCATTGATTTAATTTAAACCAATTGCGGACACTTTTGAATTGTCAAGGAGTCGGTCAGTCAGAAAGATGAAGCTAGTTGCCGTTGATGCAGTTTCTTGCCCGTTCTTCTCCATAGTGATAACGAAAATCCAATGGTTGTCCCAACCCTATGTCTATCAGGGCGGACAACACTAGCGACCGGCACGAATTGGGTGTCGATAGACGACACTAATATTCGGGAGTGCGCGGGAGAGTAACGTGTTTTTCCTTTTTATACTGGTATACAATATAATTATTATGTGTTCAGTTCAAGATCTAACAGAATTCAGAAGTGCCATCTACCAACGCCTGATATTGTGTTAAAGACCATATTATTATACCTCTTCAAAGTGAACTATTAGTGTGTCAAAAGTACTGTGGTGAGAAAAGACGCTTTTGTATGTTTAAGTTTAAAAATAACGCTTTGTGTTAAATGCAAGCATTGGTTATACGTTTCGAGGGGACAGAAATAAAAAGTAAGAACACTCAAGGTGCATGATTGTGACTTTACTTAAATCAGTGATGTGAACAATGAACTAAGACTTTTTGGTACGGCGGCGCTCGTATAAGCTTCCGTTGTTCTCGTGCTGGCGTCATCAGCACGGCGCGGCGGCGGTTCCTTATCATACAGCTGACTCGGTGAGATCGTTTCATTATTATTGTTTGACATTCTTGACTCTAGTACAGTGAAGGTTTTACTGTTTGAGTTTAAGAATACTTTGAACTGATTTTGAATAGTGTGTTCATAAAGTACTTTTTCCATAAATAATAAGGTGGGAAGACATTCTAAAAGTAAGAAATAAAGAAAAAAAAAAGAAAAAAGAAAAAGAAAAAAAAAAGATGGATTGAAGAACTAGAAGTTCTGATAAAAGAGCTAAGAAAGAAAAATGATTATCACAATGGAACAGCATCGGAGGCATCAACATGCAGGTAAGCAGGCATTAATAGTTCGCCATAATTATTTTATCCACAGACCTCTTCAATTTCTATTGAGCACTGCATCTGCATCCGGAACTTAGAAAGCGTGGCCAAGATGCTCGGTTGGGATGAGCGTACTCTAATCTGCAATTGCACTTCCAAGCTGCTTAGCTTGGAAGTGCAATTGCAGATATGCTAAGATCGCGGTTATGCTAAGGGCTGGTATGAGCGTCAAGCTTCCTACGACATCAGCTGGAATGAGTGGAAGGAGAAATTGATCGGAGCGTTCCCATTTACAAAAAATAAGCTATCACAGATAAGAGAACTTGTGAATCATTTCAAGACAAAGGACCCGAAAACAAGACACAACTATGAGAACAATTTAAACGGTGTGCTGTGAAGCTTCTGATCTGAACCTATCACGGCAACAGTGGCCATCTAGGAGCGGCGAAGTGTATCGAGGTGTTTGGAGGCGATCCAGGCAAAATACTGGTTCCCTAAAATATGGAGAATCATTAAGAAATATGTGGCCAGCTGTATTGGGTGTCAGTTTACCAAGAAGCCCACGGGTAAGCAACCGGGACTTCTGCATCCAATACCAAGGGGTTCTGTTCCCTTTCACGCGCTGCACGTAGATCATCTGGGACCATTTTGCAAGAGTATTGGCAAAACCTATATCTTTGCTTTTATTGATGGGTTCTCGAAGTTCGTGTGACTAGAAGCTGTTGCTAGTGTTAAAGGAGCTATTACAGCGTTGAATAAGCCAAGTTTTCTGCTATCTAATGAGGTTAATAAGTGACAGAGGCACAGCATTCACGTGCCGTGATTTCAAGGGTTTTTGCAATGAGCTTGGGATAAAACACGTATTGAACGCTGTGGCTTCGCCAAGAGCAAATGGCCAAGTTGAGAGACTGAATCGCACAATATTAAGTTGCTTGACGGCTCATATTTTATGGGCGAAGAGCAAAAGGGTTGGGACGCTTGCTTAGCGAGAGTCCAGTTGGGTATAAATTCTACAGTGCCCCAGGGTACTGGAAAGTCCACCTCTTGAACTATGTGGCTTAAGATTCCACTGGCAGGTGATTTACAAACTGCACAATATACATCAGATCCGGAAAGTTTACGAGAGCACGCAACTAAAAGAATTGAGCGTAATTCGTTCGCCATGAAGACACGTTTTGATAATGGCCGACGAACATCAAAACCTATATCGGTGAAAAGATGTTACGTCCCGGTCTCACGAGTGGGAAGCTTGTTTCAAGGCCTTACAAGGAGACCGCAGTCGCAGTCTTACCAAACGACCGGTATGAAGTTGCCTCAGCTGCTAGGGGCAAGAAAGCATATAAAAATGTTGTCGCTTTAGACAAGGGCTTTGGTGTGTCAGACAAGAAAACTCGTCAGATGAAGATTTGGAGCAAGATGATGTATCCTCAACTAAATCATGAGCCTGAGGGGCCGTATTATGACATTGCCTACGGGGCCATATTACGTAATTGCCTGCCGGCCATATTCTGACATTTCCTAGGGGGCTATATTATGACATTGCCAGCGGGGCCATATTACGTCATTGCCTGCGGGGCCATATTACGTCATTGCCTGCGGGGCCATATTACGTCATTGCCTGCGGGGCCATATGATGATAGGTAGGTATTGCCTACGGCGCCATATAATGACATTGCCTACGGGGCCATATTATGACATTACCTACGGGGCCATATTATTATGACATGGCTACGGGACCCGAGCTAACATAATTTTGGACCCGCTCAACATCTTGCTTTCGGGTCTATTTTTATTATTTTTATAAGGTGCCTCAGGGGCCTACAACTGGATCATCTATCAATTTATTTCAGGAACAATTCACATTGTGTTTGAAAACACAGTATCAACGAGATCAGCCGTTGAAATCCCGGTGATACTGACGGGCTGGGAGAGCTAGGACTTTACGTGAAGACTCCTGCGAGGACGCAGGAGAGTCAGGAAGGCCGAACTGATAACGATAATCCAATGGTTGTCCCAACCCTATGTGTATCAGGGCGGACAACACTAGCGACCGGCACGAACTGGTCGATAGACGACACTAATATTCGGGAGTGCGCGGGAGAGTAACGTGTTGTTCTTTTTTTATATACAATACAATTATTATGAAGTACTCATAGTTTCATTGCACTGCATGGACCCACTGTCTCGGTGAACCTATATTTAATGGTTCAGTATTAATATTTTTGTTCTATCTAGCTTTTTAAATGTTTAGCGCATCACACAATCGTTTGCCATAATATTTCTTTACTTAATATCTATTTACATTCCACAACTTAAAACTTAGGCGGTAGGTTTTATAAAATTTAATTTAATAAAATGAGTAGATGGACATGCATTCCTACGAAATTGGGAGCAGATGATGATGAAACGATATTCCCCGGAATAACTCTTTCATAAAGAGTCCACTAACATCACGCCAGTAACCCCTGATGAGTTAGGCAGAGGTGCTATAGTTCATCAGATTTCACCAGTCATGTTTAAGTCCCACGTAATAGGTAGTAGGCGAGTCTATTGCCATTACCAGGACCCAAATCCAGAGTCCTGGCTGCTACTGAGAAATTCCTGATGGAAAAATTTAATAACACTTTCCCCGACCTGGGAATCGAACCCAGGAGAGTTCAATTATTTACTCCCTATTCATTTAGGAATATTATATTCAGTATTTTGGCAACAGAAATCAATATTTAAAATTCCAATGGTTTTTAACACCACTGATCAGTATGTTGATGGTATTCTGTCGACAACTTCACTTGCCAAGAAACGGTGACAAAGGTTCAGCGACCTGATAATGTATTAATAATATAAAATCACGCTTGAGTTCTCCGAAGGGGTTGTCAGAGATGTATCTGTATAGTTCAGTTTCGTCAGATAAGATTATATCTCATGATATAGAGGATGCGATCATGTCAGCTATAGTATTTCCTCCTCAAAAGTCGTAAGGATAAGCAAACTGGAAACGTACAATTTAAAGGAACTTCAACTGTTTCATATTACCAAGTACTGTTTCAACTCAACGCTCAATGGCAAATTAATGTCAATCTTTTTATATCTAAATCGGATTTAATCGTCTGATCAACTCTCTGATCAGTTGCTGGGATATCTCTAAATAGCTGTTGTTGGTGATTGGCAAAAGACGATACGACACGACACGATACGAGATAAGCTGATAAGAGATTTATTTGTCGATTAAATTAGGCTTTCAGAGAAGTGTAGTACAAAGTTAATTTTGTCTCTTAGGGACTGTTTTACAGACGATATCTATGTAACCAACAGACATCAGTACTAACAGACAAATAAAAAAACTGTTTGGCGGCACAAATATTATGATGGTTGTACCTACTTCCGAACTCTTTCACAATGAACTCTATTAAGAAATAATTTCTATTCATTTGACCAGAACGCTGAAAACAGAAAATGTTACAAAATAACTCTGATTTAGAGACAGCATTCACACGAGACAAAGTCTTATATCCAGTTCCTATAATTATAACTAACTGGCCGTTAACGTTAACCTCATTTATATATCTGCGTCAATGCAACGTAGATTTTATAGCTAAGCTACTAAACACCTACAGCTATTCTTTCTTCCTAAACTTTCATAGGACTATCATCATATTCTGCCTACTTTTCTCAACCATGTTGGGCTCAGCTTTCTTGCGAATACCAGCATTTTACATGGAGGCTTGACAGCCTAAATTACTGTGCTTTAATAGGCTACAAAGCTAAGGCGTGAATTCTTTGGTAGAAAAACGATCCGTTTTCTTACTCATAACATTATAGGCTGATTATCCGTACCTAAATCAGCCTTTAACGTTTCTACTTGGACTTTAAAAGAGACTTTGACGCTTGCATTTGTTTCGCTATTTCTTCTTAGGGGTAGTCAGATAGGACATGTCGACTCCATTTGGCTTATTTTTTTAATATGACGTGTAAAAGTGATTCCTATATCCTATTTACAGAAAATTTCATTTAATTTCACTGGCCTCGTCTCTGTGAGAGGGAGTGGGTCGTTACCCACCACGCGAGCACAGTACGGGTCGGTGGATGTCTCACATGTCTACGTGATATTGGTTATACACGGTAGATGAAAACCATCTTTTTTATTTTTATCCAAGCCTTTTGCCATACGGTATTTTGGATAACATTAGATATAGTTAAGAAGACTGAAATTAAGTTTTCAAAGCTTCTTTGCTGTCCCCGACAGGGTCCATAAAGTACTCATGTGTGGAATGCAATAAATGTTTGAGTATTGCGCATTCCTACGGCAAACAATACGATCTTCCATACAAACTTTCATCCTCTATTCTTTATGAGACAAATTTTCAAAAATCCTTCCTTCCTTACAGGGGGTATCAGAAAGGTGTGGTCAAATTTTAGGGTGTGGTACAGAGACAGTTTTGTACTCCCGACAGTTGATAATTTCGATGTTGGTCCCTGGAGAAAGTTTTTCAGTTTGATGGTACCTGTGTGCCACACCACTTAAATTCGACCACATCTCTCTGATACTCCCTGCATAGAGAACTCTTTCGTAAATTGCATGCTTCTAGACCCAGGTTGTGTGCGTTATCTGTCAGAAAAGATTTCTATTACTTAACTAGCAGATACAGGGTAATAGATCAAATATTAATGATAAGACAACCAACTGGATTCTGAAAAATGGTGCTATTATCCTCATCTCTTTCAAGACTATTTGAAGAAGTACGAAAGGAACTGCCTACATAATGGTCCAAAGGATTTATTTCCGATAGTATGATGCTGAGATCCCGAGAGTTAGTCCCTAATTGTCTCTAGGGAAGGCTATGTCTGTTGATGTATTTTCTTCCATTATTTTGAATAAACGGAACGTAGCGTGATGCCATAGCTTTTAATCTTCCTCAAGAATTGAGCTATCAAATGCGAAAGGATTTTTTCAAATCCGACTAGAAGTTTCAGAGATGAGCGCGTTCGACCATACAAACTCTTCAGCTTTAATAAATAGTAAGCTCAAAGTTGAAAATCTTTAGTAATCGACTCTCTTGAAAGGCTAAGTAGTTATAACTGTCCATGTAGATTTTTCAATTATTATGGGTGCAATGAAATGAAATTTTTAATTCTGTAAATACCAGAATATAAACATTATTACATGTCTTATTAAAAAAAAATGCTTTATGAAGTCGACAATTCCTGACTGCCCCTGAGAAGAAATGGCGAATCAAACTTTAAAAGAGATTTGAACCCTGTCAAAGTCTCTTTTCAGATCATGTGAGGACCATGTAGATTAGTGTCTGAAATGGTATTTTGAGGAAAAACCATACAGATTTGAGTAGCTGAGTAAATTATTATTTTAACAAAATCATGTCCATATGAACTGAAATTGAAGCCCTGCTTACTCCAAAAGATGGATAGAATTGAATATTATTAGAAAATTTCAAATAATTTAGTTAAAATGACTGAGATCCCAGCGAATTCTGTGGGCGTCTTTGTTAGACGATCGAAGCAAAGGGGTGGGGACGCCCATTTCCAAAATGGCTACCCACCGACTAAGATCGTGACGTAATACGTATTAATAATGCCAACTTCCCGCTTAAATTAAGAATTTTCATCAATTTTAAAATAAAATTCCACTAAATACTAACGATTTTTGGTTAATTTTTAACAAGATGGTTGAAGACAAGGAAGTTTGGTGTCGGCCTTCTGCGCATCTGTCAACATTATCGATTGCAATTTCGATTACGTCACAAGGGTTTTACTTAAAAATGTATCACTTTTCTAACCAAAAAAACACAAAGAGAGAGCGCATTTTCTTTATAAAAAAAAAACAAATTTTTGTAAAAAAAATACCCAAAATATTCGAATCACGCAAAAAGATCAATAACCAAACATAACGGTTTCATTACAAAAATCGATTTGGAAAAAAAAGAAATTTCATATAAAGAATAGAAAGCTACTCACCTCCGCGAATCCAACATGGCCGACGAACAAAGAAGATACGAAAAAAAAAACTGTAATCCTTAAAAAACATAAAATGCTGGAATTATGCTGTGAAAGTCACTAAAATTGTTATTTTGTGTAAAAAAAAATATTTTTAAGGTTTTTCGATGCGACACGACGTTGCACTCCGGTGCATTGGGATGTACTGAGGGCCTGCATTGGCAGGGCGCACTCACACAGACGCACCCTCTCCCACACACACGAAGCGTCCGCGCGACTCTGCACTCGTGAAAGCCAGAACACTGCAACTTGCATTTACCATAGCAACAGTAAGAAATTACTGAACGGCTTTTTATGATCACGACTTTACTGTTTTGAAGGGACAGCAGGGCTTAAGGCCTGTGTTTAATTCAAGATTTAGTTTTGTTTGTTGTTAAGATTGGAAACGTCTGAAATCTTGAGAAAATTACTTGTAAGTACTACTACAACTATACCGTTATTAATGCTTATTGGGATGTGAATTACAATCTTGACTCAATTTTTGCATGAAGTTCGACAGGAAGCTATTTCAAAGTTTGAAAACAACAAAATTATGCCTAAAAACTCCGATTAGATTTCCCCCAATCAATCAATCAATCCTTCTTGTACACATGAAATAAGTTGCAGGCTACTTTAAAACTAGAAAATGACATACCGTACTAACTGCCGAACGCCTTGATGCCGAACGCCGCGAGTTTTATTTTACAAAGCTAGAGCAATGTTCAGCATCATCTGCACCCTAGCTCAGCATCTTTTAAAGCCCAAAGTCCTTTCAAGGCAATAGGTAGGTACCCATTCATTTAGTTTCATTTCATATGCACCCGAATATATTCAATTACCGATCATAATCACAGAAGCTATGTATTCAGCAGCCAAGAGAACACTGCTGCTGATGGAGCACACAAAATACCAGTATAACAACTACTTATAATGAAGTGTTACACAAATTGGCCTGTGTCACATATTACGTCAGATGATGACAAGGAACCGTATCGTTCCAGGAAAACACACTAGTTTCTATAAATAGATGTATTACAGACTGTACTGTTAATTGCTTACTTACTGTAACCCTCTAGACAGTTAGACATGTTACAATATTGAAGAACTCATTCATTAATTCTCGTTCATTTGTGTATACACATTCAATACCTACATATTCTTATTCTTCTTGGTCCCGGCCGTCATTCGTGGGTCTTGTTTGACATTCGTTACGAGTATTCAGAGGATTGAAAGTACATCAGTCTACCAAGGGGTATCGTGTTACTCAGTAACTGGGTTGTAGAGGTCAGATAAGACAGTGGCTCCATATAAAATATTGGTATTCAACTACCTGGAAGCCGACCCCAAGATAGTTAGGAAATGGCAGATGATGATGAGACCAACAGCCTCGGTACCGGTACCGACGCTACCGGTGGTGAGGGCTTTAGATAAAAGAACCTCCTCACTAAACCTGTCGTATCCAACTGCGTTCTATATCAAGCCCTTTATCCAGCCACACCATGAGAGCCTCCAGATGTGTTGGCTAGGCCATTCCATTATTGATATTTTCCTAAAATGCCACATTAAGTCTTGTTCGATCCCCGGCAAAGTGTCATTCGGGCTTCCCATTTGGAAATTATCAATAACAGTCCGCGGAATTGAATTTGTGACCGGTTTGTGGCAAAGGGCTGACCCCATATTACCTGAGACTTATGACATAACTGGCGAAAAATAAATGTTCACTTTACGAACTTTAACACTTACCAGGTAAGTAACAAAGTATCTAGAAACGTAATTGCAATGCTTTGATTTGATTTTTACAGCCTCTCCCCAACCACGCCGGGTCGGCTTCCAGTCTAACCGGATGCAGCTGAATACCATTATTTGTCATGAAGCGACTAGATGGTAGGTAATAGTAGCTGTGGCATAAATGAAATGCTTTGATTCGACTTTTCCAATTTACTGGTGACTGTAATTCATAATTTTATTGGTCATACATCCATTCAAGACAATATTTAGTTGGTTGTCGAATATACAACAAATTACAATTTATGAAACGAGTGAATACCCGCGAAAAGTCGCGTTGTTGCATAACTTTTTAATAAGTCGAGGTTTTTTATCAAATTCTTTAAGGCAGCTCACGAACTATCTGAATATCAGAAAATATTTGGCCTAGGCCTAAAGGGGGAGGAGTGAACGTTCATTTGCTGTTACAATGTATAATAGATAGCTAAGTAACCACTATATATTGTTTCCAAAAGACAGTCTCACAAACTATAACTTTTTACTAAAATAAAACAATACAATCGTACAATTTGCAATGTCATTAGGTACTTTCAAAGTGTCATCTCTAACTATGAATGGACGACACACATAAGCTTACAATGAAGTCTGTGGTTTTATTAGGATTTGTAACAATGTCTGCCAAACATTAGGTAGCAGACCGGTAGGTACGTGTGAAGCTTGTGTCATGTCTACGTGTGATTATTATCCTCCTGCCCTAATTCCAACTTATTACGTACCTATTGGTTGGCACTACATGTCTTCTTCCTCCATACATCTCCATCAGTCATCATCTTTCTAGCCACATCGTCTCTCATACCTATCCATCGTTGCTTTGATCTTCTCCTACTTTTATAGCCATTTCAAGCAAGTCGGCGGTTCATTTTAACAGATGCTGTTTTTCTTCACTGGACACCCATAACTCTATAGGTACTTGCCAATTATAGACATGATGATAGAACTAACCGGAAAGGACAAGCCATTTAATAAAAGAGCTTTACTACTATTTATTTCGGGTTCCGTACCCAAAGGGTGCTCAGCAGATCCTATGACTAAGCATGCGCCATCTGTCTGTTTGTCTATCACAGGGCTGTATTGGAACTGTAATAACTAACCAATTGAGATGATCTCAGAATTCGTGTAACTATGTCACTCAATCTGTGTAGCCTTTTCCCGACTATGTTGGGGTCCGCTTCCCATCTAACCGGATGCAACTGAATACCTATATTTTACATGGAGCTACTGCCTATCTGACCACCACAACTCAGTTCAAACGACTGTCAAAGATCTACGAATGGTAGCCGGAACCAACGGCTTAACGTTCTTTTCGAAGCACGAAGAGCTCTCGGTATGTAATGGATGGTTACCCATCCAGGAACCAACCGCGGCAAGCGTAGCTTCGTGTGACTGTTAAAATTTAACCACGATCCTATGTCATTATGTAACTATGGTCACTTACATAGCAAATAAAAATAAAAGGCTACGAAAAATATAAAATACCTCGATAAAGAAACAGTGAAGAATTTTAATACAAATTGTATGCAACTTAACCAACTCAGAATGAATATGTAAGGTCTTATAAGTGTCAAACACTCTCGACAGTCGCTTAAATTACAAACTTTATACTTAATGAATGAATAAAATGTAAATCCTTTCTTGAAAACCTCAAGGAAAATAAAGTAGATATCGAACATTGGAATTACAAGAATTACTACTTTGTAATAGTCATTATTTTTCTGAAAAGAGACTTCTAGTATGAGTAAGACTCCATACCATACGAGTAAACATGTGACTTTGAAATCCCTTAAATTCCATGTTTTGCCAAAGTCTGGATGTCTAATGTCCAATAAGGAAATCCGTAAATTCGGCCGAATTTACGGGTGATTCCTAATCCGTACCGCCTACGGACATAATATTTGTTTGGGGCCCGACCTAAGAATGAATGACACGCACAATGAAAGGTTCCGTAGTTAGGATGAATTAATTTTATCCCAAGAACAAACTTAACATTGTACACTGGTCAGCAAATAAACCGAGCCACCCGCTACCTAGGAACTCTGATTCGATTTTCTCAAAAAGTATTAAACTTACAACTATCAAAGTTATACCTACAAAAAGTGCGTTTCATGGTGATTAAAATGACTACAAATTAATTCGAAAGTACCGTCAACTCACATTGTAATCAAGCAACAAACACAATGCTAACGATTTGCTCTGTTTTCACCAGAGTTTGAAATTAGCGTTCCTTTTCTCTACAATGAGGGTAGTCGGATATTTCTTATCATTTCTTTAGTTTTTGTCCATCGTTTGCTCAGACGCGTGTGTTTTTGCTACTTTTTTCGATTAATAATGGACACAACACCTCAGGAAGCAGCTCAAGCTGTAGCATTACTTCAAGCAGGCATTGCGCAACGCGAAGTCGCTCGAAGGCTTCGAATCAGCAGATCTTCGGTGCAACGAGTTTACAGACGATACCTAGAGACTGGAGCATTCGATCGCCGTCCAGGTACGGGCAGACCTAGGGCTACATCAGCAGCAGATGATCGTTATATCCACCTTACTGTTCTGCGAAATCGCCACCTCAACGCAGTTAAAGTCCAACAAAGTCTGCGTGACGAACACCAAGTGATCATAAGTTCAGATACCGTCAGAAGGAGACTTGCTGAACGGAACCTGACCCCAAAAAGAGCTGCAACAGGTGGGCCTGTTGCAGCTCTTTTTGGGGGCATTAACGGTAGCACACCGTCGAGCACGACTTGAATTTGCTCGAGAGCCTAGGGATTGGACATTAGAGCAGTGGAGTAATGTACTCTTCACTGATGAGACCAGGGTGAGTCTACATGGAAGTGATCAACGTCAGAGAGTATATCGTCGCCCTGGAGAACGTTATTCTCAGTGTTGCATCGAGGAAACTGTTGCTTATGGAGGAGGATCTGTAATGGTCTGGGGCGGCATCTCGTTAACAGCACATACAGCGTTAGTTTTCATCAAACCGACGGGCCGTACACGTGGACTGACTTCTCATCGCTACATTACTGAAATCCTCGCAGACCATGTGGTACCTTACGCAGGATATATCGGACAGGATATGCAATTGATGCATGATAATGCACGGCCTCATGTTGCTCATGTGGTGACCCAGTATCTACGCGACGTCAGCATTCGTACGATGGACTGGCCAGCTCGAAGCCCGGACTTGAATCCGATAGAACACTTATGGGATGAGCTGAAACGTCGGGTTCGAGCCCGGGTACCTGCTCCAACAAGGTTTCCAGAGCTGCGAATCGCAATTGAAGAGGAGTGGAATACAATTCCTCAAGATTTTATCGTCAGGCTCGTAAGATCGATGAATACAAGGATGCTGGCAGTTATCCGAGCAAGGGGAGGGAATACGGAATATTGATCAAAAACTTTTTTTTGATTTATCTTTGTTTTTGGCTTTAATTTTTTTTTTCACTTTATCATTACTAACGATTGTCACGACTGGAAAATGACTCTTCTTTGTAAAATCCTTAATAAACACAGAAATATTGATTAAACCCAATGAGTTTCCTTTCATTTTAATCACCATGAAACGCACTTTCTGTAGGTACAACTTTGATAATTGTAGGTTTTTTGGTTTTTGAGAAAATCGAATTAGAGTGCCTAGGTAGCGGGTGGCTCGGTTTATTTGCTGTCCAGTGTAGTTGAAAATATGTGCTCCCTGGAATGTATTTTTCAAACTGCAAAATTAAGTTGTTCGATTATTCATGATTAACCTGTAAAGCCTACTTAGATGTGATAGTTTTCCTTTTAACTTCGTTATATATTCTAGTGATGTGAATTTTTTACAAGTACACCATTTAGCTTGCAGGGAGACACATGACTCACTGCACTTTAAAGCTTAATATTTCGAAAATAATTTTCACACACCCACAACATTTTTGAACGACCTTTCCAACGACACCCCACATGGGATAGACGGGAAAAAAACACTGTCGGCGTGATTTATATGTATGCCCATGCCAAATTACAGCTTTCTAGTACTTACAGTCTCTGAGCTAAGCCGCGGACAGGCGGACAGACAGACAGACGGACATGGCGAAACTATAAGGGTTCCTTGTTTACTACGGAACCCTAAAAAAGAGGTTGCATGAGGAGGAGACAAAGAGAAGGCATGTTTTACTAACGCCAAATGATGACAATAATGTATAGCCTCTGGGACAACGGACTGGCAGAAACATGCTCATAGTAATAGTTATAATAACTAGATCGGGCTCGTATCATAGTTATATCATTATGCTGAGTGGAAGTCTTCTTATCGCAGTCATGACGTGCAGCTGCCGAATATTTCTGTTATATTGTTGTCTTTTTGTGTGCACGTGTTTCTATGACAAATGAAACTATTTTTCTTTTCGTTCTTCTTTTAAATATGAAATAAGCTTGCCTAGAACATTCCTGGTCATCATAAAAAGACTAACTTACCTAAACTAACCACAATATAAAATATTCCATTACAATATTATGCAAAACATTTACTAATATTTCCAGGATTTCCCAGGATTCAATGTTTAGGTACTGAGTAATGGAAAATAGGACTTTCCAGATAGTGTGATTAATTACACATCTTATCTGTAACAGACTGAACTCGATTGAGGAAAAGTATTACATTTATTCTAATAATAGATCAATTTCATTGACTTTTACAATTCATTATGGTCTATACTACTGTTCGTTGGTCTAGTGGACGCAAGCGCAACTGCTACTGCTAGTGCTGAGCAAGGCAGTGTTATAGGGGTTTTTCATAACGAATTTCTCAGTAGCAGCTCGGAGTCTGGATTTGTGCCCGGCTGATGGCAATAGGCTCGCCCCCTATTACATAGGACTTAAACATAACTGGCAAAATGTGGGTGTATGTACTATGGTAATTACACCGCTGCCTAAACCGTCGATGAAAACAGACGTAATGTTATCATTATCATCATCTACCTGCATCTGCATCAGCAACAGGTTTTTTTTTTTCATTTATATACTGTTCACATTATTCTCGACTAGCAAATCCCGTTACGTTATCAGTTAGCTAGGCTCGAACTCTGCTTACCCCTCTACAAAAATAATTCATTAGGTACAAAAATAATAAACAAAAAAAGTCATCAAACTAAAATGTCAAATACATAGTTATGATCCGTTCATTAGGTCGCAGTTCGAACTATGAATGTGTGCAAGGTGCCACAGCCTAGACAACACAGTATGGAAGTACGTAGGTCATGGTTGTCGTACTGAAAATGTTACTCTGTTGCTTCACTGCGATCTATAATTTTGTATACAAGTCTGATTTCTGACGTTGGCTGCGGAGTTTAGAATACAAAAATGTTAAGGTTGCTTGACACATATTGAAAGAGAGAAAGAAAATTGGTTCTTTTTCATGGAAACACGGTCTGGCTAACCTAAAACATCAAGGGATCATTTCATTATAATCATTAATTGTCCCGTGTGCCTTCCCCCCCAATTTTTTCGTCTCTGTGAGAGAGAGTGGGCTATAATCTACCACGTGGTCCCATTGCGGGTTGGTAGATGTCACATGTCTTCGAATTTCCTCACGATGCTTTCCTTTACCGTTTTGAGAGCAGTGGTGATGGAATTATTTACTAAATTAACTCGTAAGTCATGGCCACACAGTTCATGGGAACCTTAATCAGTCAATATTTCATTTCATTTCCCATATTACATTTTCAAGTTGAAACTGTGCAGTAGTTATAAAAGGAAATGGCTGAAAATCGAGCTCAATTGGAAAGGCCTATTCCAGCAGTGGTCTGCTATTCAAATTAAAAATATACCAATTCTATTTAATATAAACTTACATGGGCACTTATGAAACGTCAGAAGCTAAGTGCACGGTTCGAATTGGTCATTTCCTATGGAGTAGAGGTGACAAGAAACTCTATGGTCACTCTTTTAAAACATGACAACTGATGGCTGTTATGAATGGTGACAATGTCAATAGCTTTTAGATAAAAGGTCATGTGATCCAAAATGTGCAGTAGAGTTTTATTAATCATAGGTCTTATGATCTACCAACCAGCACTATGCCCGAGTGGTGGATTACGGCCCAGTCTATCTCACAGACAGAAGGTCTGTGTCCCAGGAGTGGTCACATTATAGGCTATATTATATTTATTTAGTGATTTAAAAGAGTGTTACTTTATTGTGTTTAGTTATCGATATTGATCGCATTTGCGGAGTTTAGCTAGCCAATTTAAACGAACCCTGTAGAGCTCTCTGTACCTTATCTAAGTACACATACCTAGCAGGAACCTAATCCCTTGAGACTTGAGATAACCCTACAATATACATATAAAGCTTTCAGGAAAAAGTGTGTTTCGTGAAAGCTTATAGTTTTTATTATAAAAAAAAGGATAATATACATAATAATATATACATTTGAATAAAAACAAGGAGGGGAAAAATTCATATGGAATCAAAAAATTCTTCAGCATCGATGTCAACAGGTTGAGTGCCCAAAAAGCTGGTAGCATCACCACATTTGCCACGTTGAATGTCGATGCTGATTCTTAGGCCAAAAAAAGGGTTATATTGTAGAGTTTTTGTAGGATATATTCCAAAGTAAAATAAAATCACGCCAGTACCTATAGCCGAAGGTGTAGAAAAACGGTGTGCTACACCTACATTTCGGCAGTTATGTTACATTTCCATGTAATAGGGCCAGAGCTAACTCAAAGTTATTTGTTCTAACGTTGCACCATGACCTAGCAGATAGAAATACTGGTTTTATATAAGCAATAACTAACCATTATACTTTGAGCTCCCGGATCCATTTCAATTTACGACAACGGAGGTTCTTTTTAAAATGGACGTAATATCCAGGGATGTTGGGCGTCTGACATAAGTTGGCCTCTAAGTTAATGTATTTATTATGGAAGTTAGGTGTCTAAACTAAACGGACGGTAGTATATAGATGTTTTAACAAATATTACTTGGACTTCCGGGAATCTATTTGTTTACTAACTTAAGGATGCACTAGTCGGGCTCGAACTCATTGTGACTAATAAGCATGCTAATTAGTCTGATTATTTATTTCTATGTATTCAGTATTTATTTATTAAGTTTTTATGTATTCATTTATATATTTATTAATTTATTTAGTGCAATAGACGATGATTTATAATGAAAATGAGCGCGTAAAATTTTACGAGTAAACATTTAGGCGTATAGATATTATGGAAAACCTGCTGGATGTTTTTACTGAAAATAAAGATATTTGAACTTTTGAATAAATTAGCTATCTCTCTAAGGTTTCTATTTTGCCATTTGTTTAGAACGTAAGTAATTTATTTACGCCCAAATACGATTTAAAATTAGTGTTGAAATGTGGAAGTTTCGACGCTCATAACATCCAAACCATTTTTTTTTCCAATTCTGCTTCGATACAGAGCTAGACGATGACAAGAAAAATGTATATAAATTTTAGTTTTGAACGCACACCGCCAAACAGACGAGTAATCACAATACTACGTTTGTATGGAAGAATGACCGACTGCGTACCCTTAAGTAAAAAAATATTTGTTTGACTATGGCATTGTTTCCAAGGAGGAGCTCGTGGCTAAGTAATAACAGCTGCACGGGTCTGGTTAAGTTACTAGGTTGTGGATGTCAGATAGGCAGTCGCTCCATGTAAAATACTGGTATTTAGCTGCATCCCGTTAACTGGAAGCCAACCCATAGTTAGGAAAAGGCTAGGTAAATAAGGTTACATAACTGGCGAAATGTGGGTGTACTATATACACCCCTGCCGAACCCTTGGTCCCGCAGGCGTGATGTTAAGTTATACCTAGTCGGTACATTTCTTCAATAGTGCAATGTTACCCTTCATTGTGTGTTTATCTGTCGCAGATAACTTCGTGACCTGTTGTAGTTTAATTTATTCCATAATTATTTACTAACGTGGTAGGTACTTTCATATAGACTAGCATCTGCGCATGACTTCGTCCGCTTGACTTCTCATACAGAGAAGGCACGAGCGTTGATCACCACGTTCACCACGCTTGCTCTACCACTACCTATAAACTCCAGGTTTCCCTCACGATCTTTCCCGTCATCGACGTCAAGCTCCACATACAGGAAACTGATTTCCAGGTGTCACATTGGTTCTTGCCCCACAACCCACAACCTCGTTCATAAGAGGCGAGGCCTGAACCATTGGGCCATTACGACATTTTCAATCGTCAAATCTTAGTACAAGCCTTAAAAAAGATAAAGATAGAGCCCAGATTAATTCAGATGGAACACTCAGCAAAATCATTTAAATGAAAAGCGACTCTTGCTACGACACAATAAAGTGCAATTCAGGTCGCACAGCACTAATTACCTACAGTTATATTCACCTAGAACTTGCCTCTCTTTCTATTGCGTAACTCTTAGATCTTCTGACTACGTTACACTCCCTGAATTGGCCCGACAAGACGGGCCCGCCGCGTACTTGTAGCTCCATACCTAAACTGCGGAGTGCCCCGTCTGTATTGATCTGTGGTTAAAGTTATTCCAAGCTTATAAGGAACACTGTTCAGTCTTTACTTAGTCTTCAAAGTAATCAAATATACATCACAGTCTGCAACCCTCCCTCGCAATTAGGAGTTCGATCGAAGTATATAATTACGACAATTTCAACTTAATATCAGTCGTTTTTATACTCCCCCTGTATCACATACGTACGAATCGTTTTATTAGTTATCGATGGTTGTCCTTAAATAAATTATCAAAATTGTCTTTGTTTAATACCGAGGGAGGAGACGCCTGTGACTAAAAGAGTGATTCATATAAATTTTAATGGATGGAGCGGGAGAGGAAGGCCAAAAAGATGCATGGGTTGTGTGAGGAATGATATAAAAGAGAAGGGAGTGAATGATACCGTGACGTTTGACAGGGGAGAGAGGAAGAAGAAAACGTGGTGCGCCAACCCCACGTAACGCCTCGACAAGAGCAGGAAGCTGATGATGTCTTTGTGTGCAGTAAGTAGTAGATAGAGCTCTGTGAAGGAGCTTTTGCAGGGAAGTCTGGTCTGTTCAAAAAGTATTTGAGGATAACTAACTGTTAACCAGCGATTCCTAAAGTGGGTTCCGCGGAACCTAGGCTCCTGGATTATGAAGCATTCATAGATCATCCACATTAAAACACACATTTGAGTCTGTATCTCTGAATGAGTTTTGGTTTGGTGTTAGGAGTGAATACTCTCAAGTAGCCAAAAAAGGCTATCTTAACTTTGCTCCCATTTGTCACAATCACAACGTATCGTTGTGAAACAGGTTTTTCAGCTCACTCTTATACCAAAAACCAATTCAGGTCAAGATTGGATGCTACCCCAGATATGCGCATACAACTGTCGTAATACTGAACCATAAAGCAATTAAGTATATAGACAAAACAGTGAAAGAATATTCATACTTCACATTAAAAGTTTAAGTAAAGAATGAAAGTGTTTCATTTAAAAAATATTTTTAATAAAAGTTTTTGTTTTTATTTAAATTACAGTGTCTTTGATTTGTAATCATTACAGGTTCCATAAAACAAAAGGTATTCGATGAGTGTTCCGTTATCTTAAAGGAACCCCTGGTGTAAACAAACCATGTTCAGGTAAATTCTGTCAACGGTCTTTTTCCATCTCTTATGATCAGAGGTTTGGTGGAGTGCGGCGCTGATAGGTATCGCCCATTGCTCGGATATTTGATCCCACCACCTTTTCAACCGACTTCAAAAAGGAGGAGGTTCTCAATTCGGTTGTTTTTTTATGTTTGTTACGCGATTACTCCGCCAATTATGATTTCTTTTCTTTTTTTTCCATATAAATTTGATCAAGACCTGATTAGGGGTTTTTGAGTTAGCTTCAATAATACGTATTTTTCCCACCTAGTATATTTGGACGATATTCTAATAGTTCCTGTCACTGTAATTAACATAGCAGGTAGTGGTATTCAAATTTTTGTGGGGTTTTGTGTAGGTACCACATCTAAAAAGTGGAAAATAAAAACTTTTTCACAAAAAATTAACCCGAATTCAAAAAAAAAAACACTAGAAAGTGAAAAATAACTTTGATTTCGGAAGTCGGTGGCAAAAAAACGAAAATAAAAAGTTGTGAAAAAGTTTTTGAGCGTATGCCTCTAGGTCTTCTGCCCTCTATTTTTCCAGTCACCATTAGACGTTCCATGGTGTTGGTACCTCTGCGAGCAATGTGGCCGAAGTATCTCACGACACGTTGCAGATTCGACAGTTTGCTTTCGCAATTAGTCACTAAAGGGACTTAGCAACACAATCATCTGTATTTAGAAGGTTTCAATTAATTGATGTCTTAAAACTTTTACTAACAATAATTGCTTGTATAACATTTTTAAATTGTAATTAAAAAACTATCGACGAAAATTGAGGTATTGTCAAGTGAAAAACATCTGGTGATTTCAAATTAGAATTTAGGGTTCAAGTATTCAAATAATCAAATCAAAGCACTCTATTTGTAAGTGTTGTAAGTGGCACTACCAATTGGCACCCACAGGAACGTTTTCTGATCCATTTGTTTACATTACAACAAATACTTTTTGTATAGACTATACACCAACACCACCACAAATATTTCTTTCGCTGGGGTATTTTTTTTTTAAATATCGCAGCATAATAAATTATGCTGAGATAGGAGCCTTTTTGGCCTCGCACAGTTCTTTTTTTTTAATTAGTTTTTTTTTTGTTTTTGACATTAATTTGAAATGCTCCTTTTTTACTGTTTGTATTTCCTGTGCGTGTCCCAAATAAAATATTTTTCTTTCTTTCAGATTTTTTTTTTTTCTCTGTGGCGGTGACCACTTACTAATATTATAATTATTACTGAGTTTGACCCTGTAGTATTTATTGACCACAGTATGGAATAAGGCGTCGGTTCCAGCTTTCATGGAAGCTTGAAAGTCTGACAGCCAGTCGTATCAAAGTATTGTGTTGTAGTCTTATCAGATAGGTAGTCGCTCCATAAAATACT
Source organism: Xanthia togata (assembly GCA_963853775.1). Lineage (NCBI taxonomy): Eukaryota > Metazoa > Arthropoda > Insecta > Lepidoptera > Noctuidae > Xanthia > Xanthia togata. The sequence continues at coordinate 787,418 of OY970817.1, read as the reverse complement.
GGTATTCAACTGAATCCGGTTAGACTTGAAGCCAACCCCAACATAATCGGGAAAAGGGCTAGGCATCTGTGATAACGAGAGAAGAAAAAGACAGAACTTGGTCAACAGTTCCGAAGCTACCCTATTTAACGATTGCTAGCGTATAAGCAAATTCCTATCCGCGTAGTTACTCAAACAATAGCATTGATTGATTTGGCATCACGCCAGGATTCTCCGGATGTAGGCAGAGAGAGCACAGCTTCAATTATATTACAGATTGAATGAACCGAGTCTATTAGCCAGCAGCAAGCCCTATCATGAGTATTTTTGACACTGCGTCGAACGAATTTGAATTTCGAATCGAAAATACATCAGTCCTAGTACTTATATTTTGGTTTAACTAATACGCTCTGGATCCTTCAAATTGTTATACATAAATCAAATAACTTCTATAAGTCATCATCTAAGCTGTCACCCCCTTTTAATCCATATCATCTTTCACACAATTAAGTTATCGTTTCCTTGGTCGTTCGCCATTACTTTCATTCATTCACCCACATAATGGTAGAGCTCTTTGAGTGGGAGCTCTTTTGGTGAAGTGTTATCAAAGTAACAAAAAAAAAAACTCATCTATTTCGCCAAATACCGTTGCTGTGTTCTGGTACATAGTATATGGGTGTAACTACAAATATACACCTTTCAACTTTGTCAGGGTAGGACTACAATTATACGTCGTCATAAAACCAGGTTTCACCAAAACAGCTAAATACCCCATAACTGACACGTCTGACACTAACAAAACCCCCTATCGGTTTTTACTATTTATCAATGAATTACAAACAGTATCATTAAATAAGATAATAAGAAACCATTTTATAACATTGGCCGTATTTTCCTCACAAAGAGGTTAGACATCACCAAAGTAACAGACAACTATCCGTGATACCAAAAACGACTTGTAGTTTAATTGACATAATAACATACAAACACAAGTATCGGTAAGACGCAGGCACGGCCACCGCGCTGTGCAACGCCCGGTGGGGTGGTTTGGGTTATTCTTAGGTTAGATCAATAAAGTGTTTCGTCTGGGTCTAAACAGAGCTATGTATTGGTAGATGCCGCAGAGCTCGGAGACGTCTCGGCGGTCACTGCTACAGGTGGCATTGTCAACACTTCCATACAAATCAAGTGTGTCACCGTTTAGGACTCGCACTACGAAATAAATGATGGATAGATACTAACGGCTTTGAAGGCGCTTCCCATTTTGCATTCCTAAAAATATTATTGTTAACACTCCAATAAAATGACTGCGTCTCTTTTTGTAAACTTCAAAAAGAGGTAAGAGAGCTACCACCATCTTATCTAAGTCTGTCGCTATAGCAATAATGTTAACAGCACTGTTGTGTTTCGGCAGCTAAAGGTAATATAGCCAATTCCTCTGTCGTTGTCCTCAACGACATGACCATGACCCAGAATCCTTTCTGGGTGAAGCTCACTGCCACCTTCAGCCTGATCATCACTTACCATCAGGTGAGATACAGGAAAAAACATGCTTGGTAATTTGAATAGTGATACTCATACTCATCACATTTTTTTTTTAAAGGAGTTTTAAGAGAAGTGTTCCTGCACATCTACATTTTTCCGGTTATGTTTTAAGTCCCATTTAATAGAGGACCAACCAGACATAGATTGGAATTACCATTCTTTTTACAACTAAACCAATTCTTTGATATATTTTTCTCCTCTAAGTATAAAATTTAAATTTTAAAAAATATGGAAACTATTCCTTACATACAAAAATTCGCTGATGTGCTCAAAAATTTTAAGTAGTTGCATAAATTAATTAGATCTAGGAAGCCCTTTTTCTGGTAAGTATCATTTACAGTATGTTAAGATAAATAACCACAAACGATATCTTTTTTCCAGTAGCCACATAACTTCAGATGAACACACATTTCAGCTTATCCCAAATCATAAATAGCGAGAAGATAACACCAATTAAAGACATCACAAGACATACGCAAGTAAATCTTAAGTACGTATCGACATAGCAACAGCAATTTTTACAACGCACCATTTTCAACTTTACCCAAGCCTTTGAGATTGTTTACATCGACATTCCACCTTATTTTTGTTGCTATAAGGTTGGGATTGGGCTGTAAGATAAACATTTCACTTACTGAACCTTAAACTGGTTGAAAAATAATTGATAAGAGGCAAGCAAGTTGATTTTTGCTGTACCTTTTTGTGCGTGTTCCACAGGGCTTGGTCCTGGACCCATTGTAAGCGTCCTTGATTGCGACTGGGGGTCGCACGATGTATGACCGACTTACAAGCGTAAGATCTTGCAATTGAATTATAAAATATGTTATTATTAGGGTTGAAGTTGTGTTTATAAGAGGGTGTTGTGAACAGATAAGTTATTTGAAGATTTATGCTAATTTAAAGCTTTTAGAAAGGGAGGTTGGCCTTGGAGGTTGATTCTCATGGTGAATTCATGGGTATGTTTTGTTGTTAGATGAATATCTTTGGTTATAGTATTATACCTAAATATATTTATGAATGTTATCCTTACCCCGAAACATAAACAACACAGCTGTGATCCCCGAAGGGTTAGACAGAGCACATCGACAAGTCTCATGTTATAGGAGTCAATAGTATCACCATTACCATATAACGATTTCTGACACCGGCCGTCTTATTCTGAAATTTTCTTAATGCAATTCTTTGTTGTTCAGAAAAGGCAAAAAAAACCGATAACACTTAACTTTAGTTTTAAACCAAGAAAGCACCTAAACCTCAAGGCTAGTATAACAATTGAACTACGAAAACTGACCTTACTGCTACGACATTAAGATGTTATTTAAATTAAATTGTTACCACTAACGCGTTGTTTGCTGTACAGTAGGCCACAAGTTACTGGTATCAAAACCCCCATAGGGATCTCGCGCACTAGACGGCCACGACCACAACCGCGACTAGGTAAACTATAGAAACTGATACGAATCACGCACACTTGGTACAACGGCCATCTAGCCGCACACAATACAATACCACTAGACGACCACGACTGGCCGGAATCGTGGCCTTCTAGAGCGCGAGATCCCTTAGTCTATTGAAACTCCGTAGTATGCTAAGCTAGCCCAAGGTCAAAGTGTTACCACGGACGCGGTTGACTGTATTAAGATATCCTCGCTACTGAACGATTGGGTACTGCTGACTACTGCAGCATCATCATTATCAGTCTCCTTTCCTTATCACAATTTATTAGTGGTCGGCACATCTTGTTTTTCCTTCCATACTTCTCTATCATTCGTCATCTCGGTAGTCACCCCATTTCTAACCATATCATCTTTCACACAGTCCATCTATCGTTTCGTTTCAGATACCGCATCACCTGTAAAGCTACTTAATTCCTATATCAGATTGCTCTTATCAATATATTTTTATTATTAATCGGAAAGTCCGTATCGAACTTAGCAACTGTTCTGCTTTAATATAACAGCACGCTTGTATTCGTAAAGAGGTATACAGTGTTGGTGATCTGAGGTTGTTTTTCTTCTTCTTTGTCGGTGCACTCTTGACAGAGTGGCCGTGTTTGCCTAACGATGCAACACCATCTTTCTCTGACGGCTGTAACACGTGCATTCGTGCAATGGTCTGCCCACTGCAAATTTAATCCGGTCAGTCTATCGCATGGACGACCTGCTGCTTGCTCTCGTTCCTTCAACGGTGAGTTTGTTGTTAGCAGACAAGAATTCGTTATTGCATGCTCTCTTGACAAAGGGAGCAAATGGTGATGTGAAGAGATTTTTCTAGTAACAGATCAGAGTCTGGGTAAGTCCTCGATTAATAGCAATAATCACGAACCCATTACCTACATGGAACTATAACATCAATCTGCCTAGCCTTTTCCCAATTATGTTGCGGTTGGCTTCCAGTCTTACCGGATGCAGCTGAATACGAGGAACGACTGCCTATCTGACCTCCTCAACCCAGTAACTAGGTAATAAGATACCCTCATAAATATAATCATAAAGATGGTCAACCATCCACTGATCAACCCTGGCAAGCGTGGCCTAACCTGATGGATCGACCCGTGCGGCTGTTATTACTTAGCCACGAGCTCCTCAATATGAAACTTTAACATAACAAGCGAAAAATGGGTGTACCTATTATAACTCAATACTCAATATCTTTATTGCTTTACCATAATGTGTACTTAGATGGTAACTATATAATTTAGATCATTATGGACCCTGTAGGGCACAGTAAAAGGGTAGGAGAGAGGAAGTCCTGTTTTACGAGATAAATTAGTAATTTTTGTGGGTTAAGTTTTAACTTACATATTATCAAAGTGTATTAGTACCTCTGCTTCATTTATCGTATAAGGACATGATACCAGAGACATCACAGACGCGTCGCCATCCCAGAGACAAAGCTGAAAATGTCTCATGTGTTTATTATTACACCGACACTATACCCTTCGAACCGGAACACAGGCAGATAGACAGAAATATGTATGAGTATGGCGGTTATTCCCCGGACGATGTGATTTTATGTTTAGTCATCGTCTGCCTGCCTTTTCCCTACTGTGTTGTGTTGGCTTCCAGTATAACCAGATGCAGCTGAATACCAGTATTTTACATAGAGCGACTGCCTATCTAACCTCCACAACCCAGTTACTGGGTAATACAATACCCCTTGGTAAGACTGGTAGTCAGACTTTCGGGTTTCTGACGACTCGCAACGGCTGTCGAAGTCAAATAATTTATTACAATTAGGCACATAAAAGGCACTTTTGAATGTCAACATTTTCCGAATCCTTGTCCATTCAAAAGTGCCTGTAAATAGTTCAATTGAAATTTTGTTGTCAACAGGAAAAATGTCCAAAAGGCTGACAGCATGGCCATGTTATATGGCAATGCTGATTCTTTGGCCAAAAAATTGCCGTGGTCTGGTCACGTGTAGAGTCGATCAACCGCTTGGCGATGTCTCGAAAAACTAAGTGGGCTCTCGGACCCCATGACCCTAATGTTCAACCCCAGACGGCTCCAACATTTGCGCCGTTGGACGTTTTCCGAATTTTTTGATGCCCTATGATTATTTCCCCTCCTTTTTTATATACTTGCACATATTTTTATTATTATTTTAAGTGTAATTTTTTCATTATGTACTCGTAAGTAAAAATTATCTTGAAATAAGTAAACAAAAACCAGGATTAAATCAGCACAGCCAGATGTTTTTGTTAAATGATATTTATTACTCTAAATTGGTTCTAAAATAACAACGTCAAAATTAAATTAAGTTTAAAACCAAGTGAGGTCAGAGGTCACAGTCTCCGTTAAAGTCCAGACATAAGCATGGTCAGATCACATTGTGAGAGGACCACGCAGATTAGTAGGTAGTCTTTTGAGGAAAGAACCACAAAGATTTGAGTGGACCTGTCCAGTCAGTGCACGCATTTGTCAGTAATCGAGTATCTCAAGCATTGGTGACCCAGTGGCCGTATCCGCCCCGACTTACGACTTGCAGGTCGTGGGTTCGAACCCAGGCTGGCGCTTTACTTTGTGTAAATAATTTCATCAGCACTGCTCTCAAAACGGTGAAGGAAAACATCGTGAGAAAACCGGCATGTCCTAGAACCAAAAATTCGAAGACATGTGACATCTAACAAACCCTCTCGAAGTGCCCCAGCTGCAGTAGGGACATTATAGGATAATGAATCACTCAGAATATTTTTGTGTTTGAGTTAAATGTTTAGTAACATCAAGAATTAGTTCCTGAGATCACAGCTCAATACGCTGCTGTCTGCGAAACAGGTAGATGTATATAAAGCTAGGTGTGTTAGGTCGCGGAAGTGGCCGCCGGGACGTTGACCCCGCCGTGAGCGAGGCCCGGGCGGCGAGGCGAGGTCGCAGTGACGGCGGGAGAAGTGGGAACTTACAGCCGTAGAAAAATAACAATATTTAATTGAAGAAAATTACCGATTCCTTTTCATCAAGCCACTTTTAACCTTCTTCTTATTGAAGTGAAAACTTCTTTAGCAGCGTTGTGCACTTTTTGTGATGGGTAAAAAATGTTAAACTCGCGTCAGGAGACGTGACCTGATCGAAAATTCGTAAGACGGAGGGAGAGTAGACCGGTGCAAAATTATTCCCTAACCATTCCAAAATATCAAAAATGCACAACGTTAATATTCAAGTTTTCACTTCTGCCGGGCACTCCCGGAGCGTGAAAACCGTTTTTTTTTCAGTACCAAAAAAAAAACAAAAGAATGTGTACGGTTGCTTCCTACATCGCATTGTGGTGAATGAAGTAGTGATAGGACGGTATAATTATTAACCGACATAAATTATTGGTATACAAAGATCATAAATTATATCATTGATATCGAAAAAGCATTATCCTACTAATTTGTATGTTTGTATATCTGTTGCTCAATCACGCAGAACCCGGGTACGGAATCTGTTGAAAGGCACACGGTTACTTTATAACCTAGCTTAACACATACGATACTTTTTATCCCGGTAGGTCGTTCCCTTGGGACAATTTCTGACCTCCACGCGGGCAGCCGCAGTAAAAAGCTAGTACCTAAATAATGATATCGAAATAGAGGAAACACATTTTTCCGGTAATTCAGTTCCTGGATCAAAGAAGATTGTGGAAGAAAATAATATTTTTTCTTTCTTAAGTATAAAATATTTAAAACAAAATAAAATAGCTTTGGTAGTCAGTGCCAAAACATATTAAATCAAACCAAATCAAAGACCACTTTTGAATAATTATTTTGCTGTTTTTGAAGTCACTTCATAGTTTTTTTTTTATGACTTCATAACAAATGAGAAAAAAAACTGTGACCATCACTTACGTTTGACTAACTGCTACGAGAAACTGGTAAGGTCAGAAAAAATCTGCTGTTCCAACATTTTTGTTGGGTAGGTTTGCATAAACAAGGGAATACAATTTTCAGAATTTACTTAAAATAGTCATGTAGTTTGCCTAACTTAAAAATACACTTACATTTAATTTACAATGAAGATCGTGTATCCTTATTCCAGACCTGCAAAGAAGAAAAAGGTTATTAAAACACTTAAAAAATCTTTTCACTACCGAAAAAGTAAAAAAGAAGGGCAGGGATTCTACACTGTTCTAAATTAATTGACAGACCTCAAAAACAGCATTTTTCCAGCTATCATGTTAAGGTTTAAGGATCTCGTGCACTAGATGGCCACGATCACGACCGCGGTCGTAAACTACAGACAACTATAGCCGTCTCGTGCGCAAGATCCCTTAAAGGAAAAATAAATCTGCAGTAGAATAAAATTGTGAATAATATAGTCAAATAAGTCACCTATTTAAGAACTGACCGTGGCAACCGTGCTTATTCGCACAGACCCATCGAGCGGCTTAGCTGTACACTAACTTTTCATAACCATTTGTTCACTTGTTGCACAAAATAAGCAAAACTATGTCTCAAATTCAAAATATTTTATATCATATAAACCTGCATAGGCAATTATGAAACATCAGAAGCTAGGTGCGCTGTTTCAATTTGTCGTTACCTATGGAGAAGAGCCCGCAAGCAGTTCCACGGTTACTTATTAAAAATAATTGGCTTTTTACTTGTTTCAAATTACAGTGTAAATAGGTATGGGAGGTCAGTGTAGGCCTGTCAACAAGTACCAGGTACTTCACTAAATAAAAAAAACGAAACATCTATGAGTGGTGGGTACTGCATCAATTGTCCACGCTAACACTGACACCGCACCTCAACCCGCCGCGCATACGACTGCAGACTATACCCGTCTCTCTCACACCTACACACAACCATACCTCCATCCCCCTCCCACTAAGAGAGAGTTGCCTTGGGAATTTGGGCATCAGTAGAACCAGAAATGCAGAAAGAGGGTGCAGGGTGGTGAAATGGGGTGTTGCGGGGTGAAACGGGGGCAAAACTGGGGTGAAACTCATCCCTAAAATAGTTCGATTAAAACATATACATAGAAAACTATACTAATATAATAAAGTTAAAGAGTAAGTTTGTTAGGACGCGCTAATCTCTGGAACTCGGATTTGAAAAATTCTTTCTGCATTGGATAGCTCAATTTTTGAGGAAGGTTATTGGATGTGTAACATCACGCTACGAGCCTCAGGAGTCGAGCAAAAATGAAGAAACAAGACTAAGCGAAAACAAAGCAGAAGCGCGGGCGCGCGATGCGATGCGATGCGACGCGGTGGGTCGGTGGATCAAGAAATTTCTTGCGGACGAAAACGCGGGCATACGCTAGTCATGTATATTAGATACCTACATCAAATTGAGTTTTGACTTAGTTAAAATTTAATACTGAATTGAGGTAGTAGCATGCTATTTAATTTGGAGTGACGTAATCGTTATTAGGAAATGCTGACGGGTATTGGTTATGTCTTTGTTACTTTTAAACAGAATTTATGCTGGAATTAGGAACGGCCTTTGTTCAGCAGATTTTTATTAGTTGTCTGTGTTAATTTTAAACTCGTGGCTAAGTAGTAACTGCCGCACGGGTCGATCCGTCAGGTTAAGCTACGCTTGCCGGGGTTGGTCTGTGGATGGGTGACCATCTTTACATACCGAGACTCCTCCGTGCCTCGGAAAGCACGTTAAGCCGTTGGTCCCGGTTGTCATTCGTGGATCTTTGACAGTCGTTACGGGTCGTCAGAAGCCCGAAAGTCTGACAACCAGTCTTACCAAGGGGTATCGTATTACCCAGTTACTGGGTTGTGGAGGTCAGATAGGCAGTCGCTCCATGTAAAATACTGGTATTCAGCTGCATCCGGTTAGACTGGAAGCCGACCCCAATATAGTTAGGAAAAGGCTAGGCAGATTTAGATTGTTAATTTTAAACTCATAATGCTGGTGTTAGGGAAGGGTTTAATACAGCAGACGGTTGTCTGCCTGACTTTTTGACAAAACAAAATTGTGAAGTGAGGTTAAGCTGCACTTGTCGCGGTCAATTTTTGGATGGGTGACTACGGTGACTAACGAGTAAATTGCGTATTATTTTCGGGTATCCACTGAAAATCTGCGCTATGCTGCGGGTCTTCTATAACGCAGCATCTTGCTGAGTGGAAGCCATCTCGTCACAGTCTATTTCTGTTACGTTCTTGTATAGCTTTTGAGCATAATAAACCAATTTTTCCTGAGAGCAGTAGTGGCCCAGTGCTAAGGCTGCGACATACGAGGGTCATGGGTTTGAACCCTGACAGACGCTTTATTTTGTGTAAATTTCATCACCACTGCTCTCAAGACGGTGAAGGAAAACATCGTGAGGAAACCGGCATGTCCTAGGACAATTCTAAAAATTCGAAGACATGTTACATCTACCAACCCGTACTGGGCCCGCGTGGTGGATTCCAAGAGGGATTCCCAGCAGTGCTGGCAAAATGTGGGAGTACAATAGGTACATATCTATTTACCTCTTGATACTATGTGCGTTAGATCAATAGTTCTACATACATTTAGCCACAAAACCGTCTTTAATATAGTATCTGGCAACATTAATAAAACCAAGTAGCAAACCAATACAAATTCTTGATCTCCTGCCAAAATATTTGAAGATGTCAACACTGAGATTTATTTAAAAAATATAAATAATTATTGTCTTTGCAGTGGGGTTTACTAAGAATAGAATAATATGCTTGGAAATATATTTCTTAAGCTTTGAGATCCTCTAAGTATCTATAAGACTGGAGTATTTTTTCCTCCTGAACCTCGACAGGGAAGCTTTTGTCCTGCAACTCACCTGATGGTAAGTGCTGATCAGGCCGAAGGTGGAAGCGAGCTTCACGCGGAATCCTCAACCACAGAGGAACTGGCTATCTTACCTCTAACTGCCGAAACACTACAATGCTGTTAACATTGTTGTAACGGCGACAGACTTAGATAAGATGGTGGTAGCTAGCCAGGCGGACTTAGAACAAACCCTACCACCAACCAAACCGAGCAGATTGCCCCCACTGGGAATCGAACCCGGGACCTCTGGGTCTGAGACAGGTGGTCTCACCACTAGAACACGGAGGCAGTTAAAATATCTCGATTTGTCTGTCAAAGGGCTCTTTTTCAGAATTTTCAACTGTTCCACTGACAGGGCTCAAGGATAAGGCCTCTTCTTGTTCAGAGAAGGAGGCTTCAGGCTTCCAGGATTCCTCACAAATATATATTTCATACCTACAGGGTCAAATTAAATTAGTTTAGCGAAACTCCGCAGACGTGAGGGTATTGATAACTAAACGACAAAACTAAAAGAAAAGTTTTTTTTTCTGGGGTCAATAACTGCAAGTAGTGTAGTTAGGTACCTACTTGTATAATCAGTTTAAAAAATCAGTTTTCTTTGTGTAAACTTGAGTACTTATCGATATCTATACAACAATAAAACAAAAAAAAAACTGATTTTCTCAACTGCGGTCGTTAACCCGAAAAACATTTTTTTTTGTGTTTATATTTTATCGACCTATCACGTCTGCGGAGTTTTGCTAAGTTATTTATTTTCGACCTTGTATTGTATTCTATTGTACAAATTCGTGGACCACCTGGTCGAACTATATCAGGTCATCGTCCTTGAGTCAAATAGATAAATATATTCGATACGTACATTATATTACTTTTGTCTGTCCTTGCAGATAACCGATAGCAGAAAGGTCGAGATTAGAGTGCCAATTGATGTCATATAACTTCACGCCTGTCTTTTTCCGGTGTAGGCAGAGGTGTACCTATAGTACACCCACATTTCACCATTTTTAAGTCCCATGTAATAGGGGGCAAGCCTATGAGCCTATGCAGTGACCGAGACCGGACTGCAACTGTAAAATTCTTAATAGAGAACCAAATAACGCTTTTCCCGACCTGGGGCCTTATTATGAAGTATTAATGCCATCATTATTCCATTGCGAAAAAAGGATGGTGCTAGCGGCCTTGTATAGCTCCGTCCCTCACTCACACTGGAATAATGGTGGCATTAGTACGTCATAATACGGCCCCTGTCCTGGGGGCCTAGACAAAGTACCATACTAGGTTTCAGCGATAACGATGATAAGTCAAAAATCTTAGCCAAAAATGTAAGGGACTGACATAAGCTACCGTAAAGATTAGTTGAAAGTCGTTGTAGGAATACAAACGATTTGAAAGTGATTGTCACTTGTTTGGGCCCTTTGTCTCAGAGCCTGTTGATCACTATCAACGAGGCAGTTGAAGGAAATGTAGTTATGTGTTTCATAAAGAACTACTTTCATGACGGCACAAGCTATACTATGGAAGAAACTTCGCACAACAATAAAATTTGTTGAAAAAACAACGGAGGACTTAGCAAATATAAGTATGGGACATCAAACTAGCACACATGGTAACTCACCTTCTGATTTTCACGAAATATTCAGTATTTCACGAATAACTTTCAATTTCACTTAATACCACAAAGCTACACTATTAACTATCACAATGATACTCCAAAAAGTTTGTAAGCACACTGCTGGTCATAGGCTTCTCCCAAACAACACCCTGTGCTCCGACTTCCACATCCAGTCTGTTTCCAGCCACCTTCTTAAGGTCGTCTGTCCACCTAGCTGAGGGATATTCCACTCTACGCTTGCCGACGACTCGTCTGCTCCAAAGGCATCGGTTCATCTACAGACATGGACACTTCAGCAAGCTAACTCTGTCAGCTCTGTAACTCTCTGTAAACACGGAGATCTTCATCTTCCTGCCTTTTCCCAACTATGTTGTGGTCGGCTTCCAGTCCAACCGGGTGCAGCTGAATACCATTATTTTACATTGAGTGACTGAAGAAATAAAACTAGCCAAAAATACATATAAAAACGAAATAGCCAACGCGTCTCTTTTGTTTCAAAAATTTTTCTTTGTCCGATAAGAAAAATTCAAAAACTGATATTGGTCACAATATAATATTAAAAGAAAAGCGAGATAACGATATAAAAACGATAAAGGAATCGATTGTATCGATTGAAAGAAGACTCGACTAATACAATGACTGAGGCACATCACGTCTTATCTTGTATCTGCATGAACTACAGGTTCAAATGAAATTACCTAGCTAAACTTCGCCTACGTGGTAAGTATCGATAAACTAAACATGATAAAACCACAAAAGAAATTGATGACTTTTTTGTCATCATCGACCGCAGGTAGTGAAATATCAAGTTGTGGGTTGGAACTCAGACAGTCGCTTTACTTTATGTAAATAATTTCATCACCACTGCTCTCAAAACTGTGAAGGAAAGCATCGTTAGGGCATGTCCTAGAACCAAAATTTCGGCCACACGTGATATCTGCCAACCCGCACTGGGCCCGCGTGGTGGATTACGGCCCACTCCCTCTCACAGAGAGGAGGCCGCAGTCCCAGCAGTGGGGAAATTACAGACTGAATATGTGATGATCACATATTCAGCCTGTAATGTTCAGGTAAGTATCTAGCCGGAACACGGTGACACTGCAATGGATAAAACGACACAGCGGATCGCTAGATAACGACGCAGCTGACAAACTTGCTAGACGAGGATCCAGCACGGCAGTCTGTGGACCCGAGCCTATCGTACCCATCCGCTTCAACCAATCACGCAGGTGGTTACAGAAGTTCACCCACACACGAGCGAAAAACTGGTGGACCTCGACACCGGGCAGCAGTCAGTCCAGGGAAGCTATGCCATCCTTGGATAGCAGGCTAACTAGGCGTTTATTACACCTGGACAGGAACGGCCTGCGCCTGGTGACGGGGACCATCACGGGACACTGCTGGCTAAACAGACACTTCCACACAATAGGCACAACAGACAGTCCTCTGTGCAGCGCGTGCATGGAGGCTGAGGGAACCGTCGCGCACATGCTCTTTCTGAAGATTTAATCAACTTCTGGAGGGAGGTGGACTGGTTGGAATATCCACCGACGGCAGCCATGGCCCACGCACAATAGTCCATCTGAGGAACAAAGTGCAGAACCGCACCTGAGAATCAACGTTCGTTCCTTCTGTGTATGAGAAGACCTTTGCTTTTCAGTGGGAAAATAACAAAGTGATCCCAGCAACATATCTACATAACATCACGGCTATTTTCCTCGAAGGGTTAGACAGAAAACACCAGTATTACACCCACTGTTCGCCAGTTATGTTCAAGTCCCATATGACAGGGTCAGCCTATTGCCATCAACCGGGCACAAATCCAGATCCCGACCTGCTACTGAGGAATCCCTAGTGGAAATACCCAATAACACTTTGCCTGACCCAACAATCTAACCCAGGACCTCACGCTCAGCAGTAGCGCTTCGACCACTACACCGATGACGTAGACCTTCGACCTATTTAATTAAAAGTATAGTTAGCTTGTTGAAAATCTATTAATGTTTATTAAAACTACACTTGTTTCGATAATTATTCAGTTAGCTTAATCATGAAATTGTTCTGTGTGATTGTGACACAGCCATCATGCCATGTTTGTCAATAAAATTCGTTTCCCTGAACGAGTTTCTATTCTGTGAATGAAGCCACTATTAGGCCCCGTGTCCACGACGCTGCTCTGAGGAGTAGGGGGAGCTCGCTACTCTGAGGAGGAGTGAGGGCTAAGTAATAACAGCCGCACGGGTCCATCCATCAACACATGGGCCAAACAGATAAGATGTGTCTCCCATATCTTGCATTGCATTATGCTGAAAGAGTGTCCATGGAGTTTCTTGCCCGTTCTTCTCCATAGGAACCTACGCTTTGACAATAGGGATGATGACTAAAAAAATGTTTTTTGTCCGTAATGTAGATTATGAAAAAATAACGTACACGTATTTTTTCTTTTTTTACGGTATCAAAAGATTACGGCGATACATTGAGTTATAATGTGCCATGACGTCACTTGTATGTAGATTTTATACATACTTGTGACGTATCAACCCCCACTCCCCAACTTTAATGCGTTGTATCTAAGTCATTTTTTATTAATATGATAAAGCAAAAAATACGTGTCTAATATTTTTTTGTTATCTGACTGACGGACTAAATAGTTTTTTTTTTTTTTTGACCCAGGAATCATCCCTATTCAAAAGTGCCTGTAAATGGTTTAATTGAAATAAATGCTTTGTGTTTGAGAGTTTGAGCATTATTGGGATTAATTCTTTTAATTTTATGAATAACTACAAAAAATAATACAATTTTAGCACCAGCAGCACCTAGAAGTAATGTCTTGGTAGATATAATGCATTTCAGGCCAGTCCACTTAGACGATTCGATTTTATTTTACTTAAACCAAGGGGGGCACTGGCCATGTGCCTCCTCCTGAATCTGCCCTTGGCGGTAGGTTTATCAAGTCAAGACATGATCATTGTGGACCCTGTCGCGCACAGCAAAGTAGAAGAGAAGTCGAGGACTTTCATTTGATAAGTTAGTTGTTTAGTCTTTAGTAACTCGTGTCGTGTACACACGGCTACACATCAAGCTATACATTTCCAGTATAAGCTGACCTTGCATTGTACGGAAATCCTATACAATGCAAGATCAGCCTTTACTGGAAATGGATGGATGTGCAGCCGTGTGTACGAACCGCTATTGAATCGCTAGTGCTGTCACATTCTGGCTACTCGTTGGTGACTTGAGATTGTAACACGTTAGGAGTTCCATCGTGGACGATGGACCTTACGCGCGAGAATTGATTCGTGCAAACAGTATGTACGACGATATAATTATCAAGCTATACATTTCCAGTATAAGTTGACCTCGCAGTGAACGAAAACTTATACGATAAGAAATAGAAGAATAAGATAAACGGGTCTTGCTGTGTCGTCTTATGTAGGTGTGATAATTGCTATCGAAAGATGAGAACTGCATCGCCCTGTGCCAAATCAATCTGCCTAGTCTTGGGGTCGGCATACAGTCTAAACGTATGCAGCTCAATACCAGTATTTTACATGGAGCGACTGCCTATCTGACATCCACAACCCAGTAACTGGATAATGCGATACCCCTTGGTAAGACTGGTTGTCAGGCTTTCGGGCTTCTGACGATCCGTAACGACTGTCAAAGACCCACGAATCACAGCCGGGACCAACGGCTTTAATGTGATTTCCGAGGCACGGAAAAAAAAAAGAAAAAAGAAAGATAGATTAGTGTAAAGATGGTCATCCAACCACGGACCAACCCCGGCTAGCGTGGCTTAACCCGATGGATTGACTCGTGCGGCTGTTATTACTTATCCACGAGATCTTTAAAAATTGAAAGCGTGTGTGGAAACAGAAAATCAAGTAAGTTAAGTAAGTTAGTTTTTTAAATCTGCGATAGTTTTTTGTATTTAAGTCCCATGTAATAGGGAGGGAGACTGTCATTAACAGGGTTAGATAGATAGATTCATCATGGGTTCAGAACCCTTCTCCGGGATGTTACTGAGAAATTCCTAATGGAATACTCCATTACTTATTATCCATAGCCCAACGTCACCCACTGCATAGGAACCTGCTGGGGAGTTTGTTGCGCCACTTCTTCTTCCCAGCTGAAGCATTAGGAAGTGGTGAAGGTTGGGCGTTTTGGGGGACTATCTTATGTAATTTTGCCGTTCAAAAAGCAAATTCAAACTAGGCTGATTCTCAGCCTTTTTTAATTTGATTTTGACGCAGTCAAAAGCAGACGACCCACCGACCCAAAATCAAAATTTCTGAAGAATCTTTCAAATCTTTGAAAAAATCGACTAACTATTTCAAAAACTAATATTTAGCACAATTCCCCAACACTATAGATACCTTATCTTGAATATGCAAATGATAACAACAAAGCAATTGACAAGAAAAACGATCACTCGATAACATTCACAGTCACCAGCTTAAAATGACACGCGGACATTTTTGTAACTCATTACTCAATCAATCTGCCTGCCTTTTCCCAACTTTGTTGGGGTCGGCTTCCAGTCTAACCGGATGCAACTGGATACCAGTATTTTACAGGAAGCGACTGCCTATCTGACCTCCATAATACAATACCACTTGGCGGCAATTTTTAGAACCAAAGATCAAAATATACTGCATTTTGACAGCTTGCTTGACAAGCAGTGCGGCAGCGCCACCCTCACAGTTTAAGATTTTTGGTCGTAGATTATAGACTTTTCAGTGCAGATTCGTATCTTCAAGCTAAGTAGATATATTAGGGGAACAGCATATAATGATTTTAATCTAACCTTCTAGGCAGTAACCTTTCTCTGCCTATTGGCAAAAAAAACTATCTTTGTGGCGAATGTAAAATACGAGGTGGCACAAAAATAATGACATATTAATTTGAATGCACCATATTTTTTTCTAATGGCGTCTTAATTTCATTCTGATTTGACACTTATGTTGTAGACATAATTGACAAAGCCATGGAGCCTAAATAGAGCAATACAAACAGCTCAGGCAATGACGCAAATCTTACGAACACCCATTACCGGACCGCGTAATTTTCCATTTTGGCGATTTGAACTGGCCGGCCTGATCGCTAGATCTGACAGCGCCAAACTTCCTTTGGGGCTTTTTGAAATCTCGCGTTTACCAACACAAATCACAAACCTTGCAAGTCTTAAAAGCCAACACTGAACAAGATATCACCAATTCGGTGATTTCTTGTTCAAAGTTGGCTTTCAAGTTTGTGTCGAGATCTTGGAGCCAGATTAATTCAAAATGCCGTAAAACGGGCACAATTTTGCATAAACTCAGGAGTTGGTCAGTTGACTGATATAACTTTTTCGACTTAATGTCATCAATTTTACAACTTTAAATAATCAACCAGGGCCCTTTTTTTTTTCAACGTAATGGCATCCAATTCACATTATGACATAACTTTTGCCCAAAGGGGCAAAGGTATTAGGTAGTAAATACGAAGGCTTCAGGCTAGGTGGAGCGACGATCTTCACAGGGTGGCTGGTAGCAGCTAGATGAGAGTTGACGAGAATCGGAATGAATGGTGGGCAATTGAAGAGACCTATTTCCAGGAGTGGACTGCTTTTTTATATTGATATTTTGTAAATCCTAAAGAAAGGACATTGTAAAAAATGGCCTATGAATCAACACGTATGAAACCTTTACTATAATTACTAGTTTATTTTATAATTTACATTAAAATTATTACTATAATACGGACACATAATCATAATTTCGAAAACATTTTTAAAAAGTAATCACTTCGGTCTTATTCACCAGCGCCATTATTTTTTGTTTCAATTTGACATTTTGAATAGGCTCACTCAGCGCTTGATCTATGAATAAGGTTTTTATTTACCAACAAAATAAAGCGGCTGAAAGCGCTGTGTGAAACGAGCAACATCGACTGACAGTCGATGAATTGACAGATGACACTTTGACATTTGCTAGTAATGACAGTGTCATCACTCAGAGTACATTTTTCTATTGGTCATAACTACAAATTAATTAGTGTAGAAAAATAATGGTTCGGACTCGTTCCAATGTAAATGTAAATCCAATATATTTTCACAAATAAACGCTAAGTTTATATGTTTCTATTGACCTAATTATAACCCCAAAATCCGAAAGTGTTTTTGATTTTTTACAATTCTCAGAAGTGTCCGTGATTTTAATTTAATTTCAATCGAATATATGCGTTATTTAGAACACAGAAAGTAAATACACGTGTCTGTTGGTTCTTAGGCGAACGATGTATGGACGCCGAACAATGTCCTTTAAGTGGGCTTTTTCTTGTCTTCTTGTGTCTTGTACAATGTCAAACTCCACATATGTACTAATTTTCTAACAGGTAGGTAACCTGTATACAGCTTGTTAAAAAAACATCATTTACCAAACAACCTAAAATAAAAAGAAAAAAAATCATTTTCATTCCTCTGCCTACCTTCTTTCCAACAACCGCCGTAACAACCCAAACTAAACGTTAGACGATCCGGCGCCCCCAATGATAAGCTCTTATCAGTGTTGATAACAAGTACTTTGACATGCTAATAGTGGCCTGTTTCTGTTTTATTACGCCTCTAAATAGAAATGAGGCTGAACGTGCCCGAAATAGGCCACGACACGTGTAGGTACAGACATTTTGAGACACGTGTCGCGTTAAGTATGACTTGTGGAGGGTGGGTGCACCTTCATCATACTGAGAAGATAACAATAATAACATATTACGTTTATTTCAGACTAGCTTTTTACAGCGGCTTCGTCCACGTGTGGTGTCTGAAAATATCCCGCGGGAATGTTGGTAGGTACTACCGGGATTAAAAGTATCTTATGTGATAATCCAGGTTATAAACTATCTGTGCGCCAACTTTCATTCGAATCCGTTCATTAGTTTTTGCGTGATTTAGTAATAAGTAACAACAAGTATATGAACAAGCTAATAGTGGCCTGTTTCAGTTATTACTTATAACGTCTCTAAATATAAATGTGGCCGAAACAGGCCGCGACACGTGTAGTGTAAGGGCAGGTTTAGACCGAACGATACACGTGTCGCGTATGACTTGTGAAGTGCGTGCGGGTGCATTTTTTATTAATTTAATTAATTCAAACGGTACAACCGCAATTAGGTACATTAATCGACAGAGACATACAAAAGGTACCTCTTTCCTTAATATTGACACTTATGTTCTATATAATTTAATTAATAACTAACATAGAACAGCTCCCTTTTATAATTTCTCTCACAGAACACCAGACATAGGTACGCATTATTTTACTCCAACAATCGCTACTACCTGTCTGAGGGGCATATCCCGTTATTTTTAAGACCGTTCTTATTCTAATCTCATTCGCAATCTATCAAAAATACAATCAATAAAATTGACCAACATTTTTGAGAAGTTAGCCATTTGCGTCTTGAATATGAACGTTTTTTAAGTTCGAGAATTGGCCTTCTGACCTCTACAACCCAGTAACTGGGTATCACGATACCGCTTGGTAACTGGTTGTCAGACTTTCGAGCGTCTGACGACCCGTAACGACTGTCAAAGATCTACGAATGACAGCCGGAACCAAATGGCTTTTTCCGAGGCATAGACTAGTCTCGATAGGTATGTAATGAAAGGTCATCCATCCACGAACCATGTATGCATGAACTTGAAAAAGAATAGGTAATTTTAAAACATTTCCGGAAGCTATACCTTTGACATTTTAGTTTTTCTGGCACACACTTCCGATACAATTTTATTCTCTTTTTTTCTTTGCGCTGTGTAAAACTAAAGTGCCAAGTTGCGTGTCGTAAAAAGGAATTAAATGTAGATTAAGTTGGTAGCTTGTGGCAGGGTTCCAAAGTCATTTATTTGTATATTCGTATAGATACATACCTACTACCTTTTCAACTGACTACAATGTGGACCTTCTACTTTTTAACTGTAACTTAAGAAGGAACAGGGCCTGTGATTCTCCATACAAATGTATTCCCCTTTTTTCTTCCTGAATAATGATTAGAGTTTTTTTTTTTCTGCAACTTATTATTAAAGAAAATATGACCCTCCAAAAATTACAAAAAATGCCCCATTTTTACCGCCGTGATTAGAGGACTATACAAGACAAATTCGAAAAGTTTTTAACATAAAAGAAAATGATTTTAATGTAAAAATTAATTGAATCGCCTCAGTTTTCAAGGAGAAAAAAGATACGAAACGTCGATCTCGTCCATTTTTTTTATGATAGGTATAGACGGTCTAAGCTGCAGCTGTCCCTATCACACTCTACGGAGACAGACTTGAGGTAGAACGACAGCAATAGTTTCTTCAAATACCTATTCTTCAAATTCCTCGCAGACCCTGTTACCTCTTAGGTAGGTAGTAAGAACATCATCATCTATCCAGCCTTTTCGCAACTCATGTTACCCAGTTCCTAACTGGATTGTAGGCAGTCGCTCCATGTAAAATACTGTTAAACCTACAACTGCATCCGGTCAGACTGGAAGCCGACCCCAACATAGTTGGGAAAAGGCAGCTAGATTGATTGATTATTTAAAACCTTATTAAACAAATAAAATAAATGACTAACTAAATTAGTTAGATTTCAAAACAGATAAAACAAAATCGATTTAAAGAAAAAAAAAAAAAACAATAAGATTTCACGCATGAGAATCTCGAAAAAATCAACAGTACAAAAAAACGCAAACACACAACCTCCTTCTTCAAAGTCGGTTAAATAGTTCATGAATAGAATCTCTAGACAGATGCACAGATAACACAAACATAAGTTAAACAAGTAAATTAAAAAAATCTTCCACGATTGGTTGAGCTTTCCCTCAACTAGTATCCACTATCTTAGAAAAAGTTCAAGTAGGTAATTAGGGAGAGCCTACTAGAAAATAATAATATCAGCCTTTTCTTGTCCCACTGTAGGACAAAGACCAGAGAAGGCATGAGCAGTGATTGCTCAAGACGGGTTGGCGATTTCAGACTTTTGCGTAATACACGCTCAATCAGATCTGAATCGTTTTGAAACAGATTGCTTAACCATTTCTTCGTAAGTTTGAAAAAGAAATCTGCTCAACAACATAAATAACGCAATGAATGCTGTTGAACTGTCCAAATGAAACAGATTAGTCATAATCGTTTACGAAAATATGTTACGTAATTACCTACAGCAGTTTTCCTCAAAATGCTTTCCTTCACTGATATAGGTATAAGTAGGTACTTGATCGATGTCAAAGCAGACACGTAACCACAAATAAAGAAAAAACTAAGTAAAAAAAAAACTGAAGTACTTACTTATGTGCAAAAAATTCGAAGCAAATTCCGGGACTGTCCTTTTTCATATTTCATGAAGAACGTTTTTTTTTTTACTTGGTAATAACCTTTTAAAAGCGTATTTTATTTTAAAAAACCCAAAATAAATCTCACATTAAAATATAACACAAAAAAAAACATCTAAAACATTCACCTCCTTCAAAGTCGGTTAAAAATAGTTCATAAATAGAATCTCAAGAAAGATGCACAGATAACACATACATAAGTTAAACATTTGTTTATACAAGTAAATAAAATAAACGTCCACGATTGGTTGAGCATTCCCTTAACCAGTTTGCACTATCCTAGAAAAAGTTCAAGTAGTGAAGGGCCCTAGTAGAAAAAAAAACGGTCGGCCAATCAGAGACCAGCATTTTTTTGGGATATATTTTTTGTCTATATCTTATCTATTTCTATATGGTTATGGGTTTCTGGGTCTATGTTAGGATGTTTGGGGGATATTTATCACAGTTTGAAGAATTTTTATGAGTTTGTTTGTAAGTTGTGTGAAAACTGCTGGGTCAGTTTTGTTGTTTTCATTAGAATCTTTTACTATTTTATGAAGTTACAAATCGTGTGCCCGATGGGAATTCGCAGCGGCAAAATTCCATACTAACTGTCATCCCCTATTTGACCACTTTGAGGGATGGATTGCCAAAAATCCTTCCTTAGTACTCACTTTTATGTTATAGGGAACTCTTGTGCAAAACATGCTGCTAGACTAGACCCAGCTGTGGCTGTACTTTGTCTGTCAATGAGTCTAAGATTTTTTAGATTCGCTACTCGTAGTCGTAAGATGTTTTCAAGCACAACAAATGTATCACTAAGTACCTAGTTGCGGCTGAAATTCAAGGCCAATGCACACTTAGATACATACCCATAACATTATGTAAATAAATACATTTAAGTAAGTACTACATCTCGAAATAAAATCTTAATTTACTAATCTTTCTTAATCCTTAACGAATTCACCATAATCAGTTTGTCAAAGGAAGGCAAAAATGCACGTCTCTTATCGGTAGTAGTTTTATTAAAAATTGAAAAAAAGCTCAAGAAACTTAAATAATATTTTCAAAATATTTAATTTTTCTTCAATGAATATAAAATTATTTTATTCAAAAAATAAAACTAAATTAAGTACCTACCTACTTAGCAACAACAAGCAGTACCCTTGTACTTATTATAATTTTATTTAATTATTATAATTAATAAGCAGTGATAGCCTAGTGGTGTGACCGTCGGACTGCCAAGTCATAGGTCTCGAGTTCGAACCCAAGGCACGCACCTCTGACTTTTCGGTTTCATGTGCGTATTGTTCAATTACTTATGACTTGCTTCAAAAACGGTGAAGGAAAACATCGTGCCTGAGAGATATTTCTCGACGGCATGTGAGGCCAAGTCAGAGGCCCATGTGCGGCATAAAAACGTTGACACCAGGTAAGCCACTAACCACACGAAAAAGAAAGGAGATTATGATAATGTTGTGAATAATAATAGGTATAAAACAAAACAAAAGAAAAATGAACTAATTGATACCTAAAACTTTTAAAATTAGAAAACCGTAAAACTTACGTTTCGATTTCTTGCCCGTTCTTCTCCATAGGAACCTACTACGCTTTGGAATGGGTAACTAGCTTCATCTTTCTGACTGACCGACCCCTTGACAATTCAGAAGTGCCTGCAAATGGTTTATTTGAAATAAATGCTTTGAAAAGAATGCATAAAATGCTTTCCAAGTAAGAAAATAAATACTAGAAAAAAGGCAATAATTTTAGCAGTGGCTAGAGGTACTCAATGCTTTTATTTTATTTAATAAATACCTCGGTAGTTCATTATTCTCCTGTCGTTCCAAATAACCAAAAGTAGCAAATTATGGCCGATTCCTAAAATTGACGGACTGTTTTTAGTTAAAGTTATGACTATTATCTTTACCAATAATGAAGCAATAACTCATAGCACAGTAGACTCTCCGGTATGGAAGTAGCTATCACAGGGAAAAATAGCTTACGAATCTATTTAAATGCCCAGGATGCCAATACAAAACTTACCATGTTTTAGTTTATAGAAACAGCTTAGAGTATCTACCATTAAATGTTGCAATCCTAAAAAAAGCTGTCAAAACTCATTCTAACTATCCCAACAAATTCAAGACTCCAACACCAGTACTCAACCTCAACTCGTTAATAATACCAGACACATGCAAACACGTCAGCGTAGTAATAATAACGTCGCGCACACATTATCGCTCGTAGACGATTTTTTTAACGTCTGCGACAAAAACCAGTCTGGCAGTGTGCGCCTGGCCTTATTGTTTGCTTAGTGCAGTGTACACATGGTCTTATGTGGAAGTGGAAGGGGGAGTTCGGTGTTTGGTGAAGTTACTAGGTTTTGGTAGTGATTGTTTTTTTAATAGGCTTTGAATAGAGTATTTAACACAGTGTTCTTGAAGATGAGGCAGCATTTTTTTTCCCTTTTTTGAAATGTCGTCTTCCCATTTCATTTTGAGAATTTAATAAGTTTATAGCTTAAAGCTTTGTTAAAGTACAAAACTGTCAAATTACACACAATACAATTAAGACAGAGAAAAATGTAATTCATATAATCAATTTTATACGACACTTTAAATACAATTCAATGTTAATTACAACAAAACATAATATTCTACTTATTTTGCTGTTACTTTCTTTAAAATGCAAACATGCAATTTAAAAACATTTCGATAAACATTTGCTGAGAAACCTTAGAATACTTAGATCACGAGACTGCCAGTAAATGTCCCTCGTGAACTATAGATTGAGTTCTCCTTTCCCTAGGAACTGATAGATTGAAATGTTGTCTAACAACGCTGCTGACGTATCGACAAACGACGACGCGACGCTTTATCATGTCGCGAAGTTAGAAAAGTCGGGTGCATGAAAGATTTACTGTTTATGTAGTTGTAAACTGTCAAAGCTGTCTTAGTTTCGTCTACGAGTTACGTAGACGAAACTAAGACAGCTTTAGTGACAAGAATTCTTTATGTGAAGTCTTTACATAAATAATTATTAAACTTCCTTATTGAGTTAACTGTCGATATTACCGAAGGTAAATGAGCCTCCACGGTCGAAGATATTTGTGTAAGATTGCCAAAACTGCATGAATTTAACGTTTGGTGCGAGACAAAAATCCTCCAGTAAAACAGACCTACGGAGGGCTATCTTTAGCCTAATTTAGAAATTTATATACCTACGTAAATGTTAAGATATTCTGATGATGAATTAATGCATAGTGCATTAATTCATCATCAATAATAGTCCATCAAACATATTTAAATAATCTGAAAATTGAGTCGTTAAAAAAAATCCCTATACTCAATCTA
The DNA here is from genome assembly GCA_963853775.1 of Xanthia togata. NCBI lineage: Eukaryota > Metazoa > Arthropoda > Insecta > Lepidoptera > Noctuidae > Xanthia > Xanthia togata. Next base: position 763,369 of record OY970817.1, on the reverse strand, counting down.
GGCATTTACCAAAAAGTCAGAACTCACTCCGAACCGCGACACAGACGTGGTTACAACATTTTGGTTGGTATTATTCAATCGGTTGACGTCGGAAGGGCGTGGTTATTGCGTCACCCTCCTACTGGGAACGTCACGCTTTTAATATAGGAGAGATAGGCAGGACTGGTCATAAAAACCTTTTTATTTTACGGGTTCGTCATGCCGAAAGTCTGATAACCATTCGTACCGTGTGGTAAGCATAGCATTAGCATAATTAGCCTATATTGTTGCTCTCTCCACTGCTGGGACTGCGGCCTCCTCTCTAAGAGGGAGTGGGCCGTAATCTACCACGCGGACACAGCGCGGGTTGGTGGAAGTCAATGTCACATGTCTTCGTGGTATCGTGTTGTAGACTGGTTAGCCGACCCCAAAATAGTTGGGAAAAGGCAGGTAGATGATGATGAGAAAATAGGTAGTAGAGCTGACTGTCTATTGTGTCCAGAGTGCAACCAGTAGCCAAGAGCTTTAGTTACATAATAGGTGGTATAAGTTATAAGACAACAGTGGTGGCCAAGAGCAGTGGTGGCCCAATGGAAACCGCAGCGACTTACTAGTGATTCGAACACTGACGGGCACTTCATTTCATCACCACTGCTCTGAACACGGTGAAGGAACAAATCGTGGGTAAACTGGCATGTCTTAGAACCAAAAATTCAAAAACATTTGTGACATCTACCAACCCGCACTGTGTCCGCGCGGTAGATTACGGCCCACTCCCAATCACAGAGAGGAGGCCGCAGTCCCAGCGGTGGGAACGTTATAGGCTAATTATGCTGTACACTAAATAAACCTTTGAATAAATATTCTGAATTCGTACTCAAAAATAAATCCTGAACATTTAAATATGTTAATTTAAAATAGTTGACTGTCTGTCATTTCTGAGTTGAATTTTAAAATGTTAGTGTCTATTTACACGATCATTATAGCTGACTGACAGTGTGACTGACAAAAAGTGATCAAGTCACAGAAAATTAAAAAAGTAACTTGACACTGCAGTGATAACTAGATTTTTTTTTCTGACAGTCTCTGGGACTATTTTGACAGAATATTCTTAAAATATGATCATAGATAATCATAGTGTCAGGAAGTGGATACTGACAGTTGAAGGGGCTTAAAATAAAATAGAAAAAAGAGCGAACACTCAGAATGACTAGATACTAGTAGATACACATCTAGAAAAAAAAATTACAATAATATTATTATTGATACAACCCTATTCAAAGTCATCATTTACGATTTTCGTCTTAAATAGATAATAGATAATTCACTCAAGTCAGTGGTCCTTTAGATACTCGTAATCTCAGCAAGGATTGATGATAGGTATCCCAAAGACACATTCTTCTTATTCATGTGCTGAAACCAAAACCGCAAATATCTTAAAAACTCAAAGTCGACAACCATCCAAAAATATGTTCAGAATTAAAGCAATGCTCTCGAAACATCGCACCATTCTCGTCTACACTAATTTGTCAGTTACAAACGGCGCGTCTACCCACGCACTTAATTGTGAACTCGTGGCTGTGGCTGTGACTCGGTAGACTACGTAACAAGGTGCCACATTGTCTGGTCACATTTATACTACCATATTTTAGTATAGAACATGTTGAAACATGTCTGCACTTAGGTCCACTGACCTGTCTAGTTGGGTAAGACCTTGAACTCTTGGAGAGACAGGTGGTATTTTTTTGGATGTCTTCTGTCTGTCAGAATTCAGTATATAAAGTTCCCACTCCTAGGACACACGCCTCCTCTGCGAGAGGGAGTGGGCTTCACCACGCGGGCATTGCGGGTTAGTGGTGGTAATGTCACGTGTCTTCGAAATTTTGGTTCAAGGACATGCCGATTTCCTCACAAAATTTGAGAGCAGTAGTGATGAAATAATTGTGCCTGCCTCAGTTCGAACCCACGACCCGTAAGTTGGGGTCGTATCCACACAAGCTGCTTTTATATCATTAATAAGTTGTTTTTTTCAGGTTGTTTTTCTATGGAAATCTATAATATTGCAGTCAATGCAGGGCCTCAAGTCTGCTATTACAATAGTGTCAGAATGGTCTATCATTGATTTTGACAAGTTTGGGTAGTCTACTAACATATTGGCGTCATTATGACTTTCCAATGGTCAGCCACTGACACTCCATTGAAAGAAATGGCATCTATTGGTAATCTCGTACATATTGAAAATTAATGAATGACTGACCTAAGCGGTAATCTGCTAAAATTTTGACCGTTCCTTTGATCAGTGACCTACCAAGAGAACGTCATTGTGCAGTCATTGCTTTTAATTCGTTACGAGTATCGTGTTTGTGGAATACAATGATCAACCAATGATCGACCATTATGAAATTAGTAGATTACGAACTTTTAGCAAAATGACAATGGGATCGTGTTGGAATGACGAATTTATAAAAATAGCAGATTTGGGCCCCAGTGGTGTTGCTAAGCGAGAGACTAAGCTGGAATGTCTCATGTGTCTAATCACACCTGCCCATCATCATTCTCCTGTCCTCATCCCACTTTATTAGTAGTTGGCGCAACATGGTCTTCTTCTTCCATACTTTTCTATCAGCCGTCAGCTCGGTAGCCACCCCCTTTCTAGCCATATCTCTTACAGCCATCGACATTCACACTCACACCGGCTCAAAACCTTCAAAATGAAACACAGCAATGCTTGGTGACCCTACGGAACACAACAGTGCTTGGTAACAAAATAGAAAACAGCAATGCTTAGTTACATAATGGAACACAGCAAAGCTTGGTGACCAAATGAAACACAGCAGTGCTTGGTAATAAAATAGAAAACAACAATGCTTAGTTACAAAATGGAACACAGCAAAGCTTGGTGACCAAATGGAACACAGCAATTCTTGGTGAAAGAATGGAACGTAGCAGTGCTTGATAACAAAATGGCACGAAGCAATGCTTGGTGACAAAATGGAACACAGCAATGCTTAGTTACAAAATGGAACACAGCAAAGCTTCGTGACCAAATGGAACACAGCAATTATTGGTGAAAGAATGGAACGTAGCAGTGCTTGATAACAAAATGGCACGAAGCAATGCTTGGTGACAAAATGGAACACAGCAATGCTTAGTTACAAAATGGAACACAGCAAAGCTTGGTGACCAAATGGAACACAGCAATTATTGGTGAAAGAATGGAACGTAGCAGTGCTAGATAACAAAATGGCACGAAGCAATGCTTGGTGACGAAATGGAACACAGCAATGCTTAGTCACAAAATGGAACACAGCAAAGCTTGGTGACCAAATGGAACACAGCAATTCTTGGTGAAAGAATGGAACGTAGCAGTGCTTGATAACAAAATGGCACGAAGCAATGCTTGGTGACAAAATGGAACACAGCAATGCTTGGTAACAAAACGGAACAAAGCAATGCTTGGTAAAAATAATTAGGTATATATGCTGGTAGTGCTACCCCGAACGAACTCCTTCACAAATAGCTTTACTACCATAACCACTAAACTGATGTAGACTTTGTAGTGTCATCATCTTTTCCCAACTATGTTGTGGTCAGCGTCCAGTCTAACCGGATACAGCTGAATACCAGTATTTAACATGGAGCGAGTGCCTATCTGACCTCCACAACTCAGTTGGTGGTTACACGATATCCCTTGGTAAGACTGGTTATCAGACTTTCAGGCTTATGTCTGACTACTAGATTAAATAGTACAGTACTTTTCTTAGTAGTGAGTTATGTATGTAACTAACAGAGGGGTTACTTCACATACTCTATGTATAGACATAGATTTTAATAGACTGGGGAATAGTCCCCTATCTATTATAATCTATGATTCGTCTAATATATCATTAGAATTAGACCAACCCCAATGGTCACTCTTTGAATTAGAATAATTATGTAAATATAAAATAAGTTCACATGAGGTTCATTTAAATTCACCCTTTTTTATTTACATTTGAATGTAAAGTGTTATAATATTATGTGTGTAGTTACCCTAATGTCTCAGTGTCTTTCCACGTGTGACTAGCTATGTTATTTCATCGCTTCCCGTACACTGAATTTCAAAAAAAGACTGAATTATAAGTTCAAGTTTGGTCCTGACCTCATCGTGCCATTATCTTAACTTATTTGTAGTCGGTGCAATAGCCGATCTATTCTGTAATAATCTCACCATGAAAACTTAGGTGAAGTCAGCTGTCATTCCACCTGCTGCTAGGGACTGCTCACTCCAAGCTCACTTCACCAAAGTTTTCACGGTGAATAGGTTACAGAATAGCACTGCTGGTCTTCTTCAGAGGATACCTCAGTATCACTCCCTTTCATGCAACGAAAGATAGTTATTAAAATAAGAGGGTTTACACAAATTTCTGTCTTGTTGGTTGATCACTGCAATATGGAGATATTGTGATAGTTCACTGTAGCACTTATTGGGAAGCACATAAAAAGTTTTCTACAATAGTGTATCAAAAATAACCGCAATCATCATGCTAGGTGGCGTTCCATAGTTTCTGCCTACGCCTATGGGAAGAAAGCGTGAGTTTATATATGTATCAATCATGCTTGGTAGAAGAATTGGTCATTATTGTACGTCGTTAGCATAAAGTAAGACACAGAAGCTGCTTATGCTCTTTAAATGTCACTTTGTCACTCTTAATTATTCTTTTAACAAAAACATAAGTTATGGTCACGTATAATCCAAGATCTGTATCGATACAAAACGCGAACAAAAACTGCCAAGTCACTGTATGAATATTTATGTTCATTCTATTTAACCCTTTTTGAGAAAGTGACAATCTAACCTTGGTGACCTTAGAAAACCCTAATTCTCGTCAAAAGGGCTAGAGCTTGACCTTATACATCTTCAAGGTCACTCCCATACTTTGAATAAAACTTGTACAAGCAAACAGGTAAGATTTACGTTTAAATGTTAAATGGGGTGAATTTAAATGAAGTTTATTTATGTGAGCTTATTTTTAATTTGAATATTATTTTTAGTAATAAATGAGGGTTGGTCTATCAACATCTATTTCTATTTGTCTATTTGTTAATATTGTCATAGGGTAAAGTAAATAGGGTATGGGTATAAGACCCCTTTTTGGGAAAAATGATACATATAGGTAACTTGCCCTATTAGAGACTAGATTATTGAAGAGTGAATTATAATTTATTTAACTATTAGATACGGTAAATATGATTCCAACGTCCTCTAAAATAATAAGAAGAGAAAAGATTAGATTTTTTGTGTTTGTTTGTAACGCTTTCACGCTAAAACGGCTGAACGGATTTGGATGATATTTGGCACATTGGTAGACCATGACCTGCTATCAAATTACGAAACACATTATTGTAAACGACTTCTACTAATCAGTTTCATTTTGACAGATCAACAACATTCATTAATTTATTTACGTTGTTGAGCAGAACCTTTTTTCGAACTTATGAAGCAATGGATTAGCAATCTGTTTCAAAACGATTCAGATTCTGATTGATCATGTATTACGCAATTAGGGTACTGGGTTATGACATAGGATACTTTTTATCCCGATATTCCCACGAGATCGAGACTTATCCGGGTGAATCCGCGAGGCGCAGCTAGTCATTATTATAACACCAGCCTGTAACTGCCACTGCAGGGCATAGCCCTCTTCTCATACACAGAAGAAGGCAGAGCCCTCTTCTTATACAGAGAAGGGACGAGCTTTGATCACCACGCTCTCACTACGTGTTGACGATTGCAAACTACATAACATAAAATTACACATTGTATTCCCTGAAGGGTTAGGAAGAGGTGTACCTATAGTACCATCGAAGAAGTTCATATCTATACACCGTAAGGACTATTTCTGCTTGCAGTGCTCCGCCGCTATAGAACCGGGGCGGTAACAGATGTGGTCATCGTGTTCACCGGACTTTGTTTTCAAACTGCTTAGATATGAAATTCTTCGATGGTACCTACACCCATAATCCGCCAGTCCCATCATCCCATGTCATAAGGGGTGAGTCTACTTACAGGCTTTTACTGTAGATAATGCTGATAGAAACCCCAATAACACTGCCCGGCCTTTTAGCTAAAAGGAAATAAATATGATTCATATGTCAATTTAAAATTACGAAAAGCCCTCTTCTCTTAAAGAGAAGGGATTGATCACCACACTTGCTCACTGCAAGTTGGCTATTGCAGGCATCTTTAGTAAGTACAGCAACTGTTGAGCACGAGGTCCTGGGTTCGAAACATTTTAAAAGAGTAATGGTGGTGTTTCTAGCCCATTCTTTTCCAAACAAAAACTACATTTGGAAGGGGCGACTAGAATCAATTCTATTTTTTTGTAAATTTTGACGTTCAAAAGTGCCACAAGGGCTTATTTGAAATAAATGATTTGACTTTGATTTCTGGTTCCGGCAAAGTGTTATTAGATTTTTCCATCAGGAAATTCTCAGTAACAGGCCGCGCAATTTATGCCCGGTTAGTGGCAATAGGCTTGCCCCATATTACATGGGACTTAAACATAACTGGCGAAATGTACAATGCACCTCTGCCAACCCCTTTGAAGAATACAGGCGTTAGATATGTTATGTTTTGTTATAGGTCATGCCCTATTTATCTTAATTTCAGACACGGGCCTCCTAATGATCGCTACAGTGAACGGTCAAAGGTGAAACTGCCAAAAATTTGCCAAGTGCAAGTCATAGGAAATCACCGTTGGTTCCGTACCTACTATTTTATTTTATTACTTGATACGATTTATGCTACAACACCAATCCGCATTGTGCCCACGTGGTAGAGTACGGGCCGCAGTCCCAGCAGTGAGAACATTATAGACTGATTATGTTATAACACCACGACTCTTCTGTCTCTTTATTACTGAGAAAGAGTCTTGTGACAGATGAACAGACACAGTTTTAAGCTTTCAAGCACATAAACATACGGAACTTACATCACGCCTGTATTTCCCACAGGTGATGGTCGTGGTGTATAAAACATTCACATTTTGTCAGACATTTTTCATATCAAAAGGACCATGTAAAAGGGACGTCTTTAAATCCAACCGCCTCCTGGTATAGTGGTTAGACCACCAGTCTCAGACCCAGAAGGTTCCCCAGTGGGGGCTAAATTTTCTGCTCCGTTTGGTTGGTGGTAGGGCTTGCTCTAAGTCCGCCTGGCTAGCTACCACCATCTTGTCTAAGTCTGTCGCCACAACAACAGTGTTAACAGCATTGTTGTGTTTCAGCAGTTAGAGGTAAGATAGCCAGTTCCTCTGTGGTTGAGGATTCCGGGTGAAGCTCGCTTCCACCTTCAGCCTGATCATCACTTACCATCAGGTGAGAGGCAGGCCAAGAGGTACCCAGTTGTGGTTAACAAATATATACGTTTACAGTACCTACGGACCCCTAAAACCAAGCGTGAATACAGATTACGATAGACACTATTTAAATTGATCTAAAAACTTATACGGATGTTAGTGTGAAGAGAAAAAATATCTAGTATTTGGTGACGTCATAGTGATGTCATAGGCAGGTTCAATGGACTGAAATGTTAGTAAAAGGTGTGCATTAGAATAGTCTTTGGTGATGCTTAACGTCTGAACTCTGGGCAATCAGCCTTGCCATCACCTTAATAATACCAGGCTATTACTGTCCCGCTGTAGGACAAAGGCCTCTTCTCATACAGAGAAGGCACGAGCATTGATCACCCACGCTTGCTTAAGACTTATTTAACTATATTTATATTAACTATAAGTCCAGGTTTCCTCGCGATGTTTTCACTGAGGTCAGTAGTCTCCAAACTAAACTTTGAAAGTAAATACAATATGTAAAAAAAACCCTGTCTGATCCGAAAGGAGTTCATGGGTATTGCAATAAAAAATCTTATTATTTTTGAAAATAAAAAAAAATATTGCAATTTAAAATTTATATTTTACCAAAATTATTCTAAATTCATTAAAGTTTAGCAAATTTTCAACAGTTATGACTTGTAGACACCCACTAAACAACGGCCGCCCGCGACCCATGTAATAAACCTGGTCAAATGTGGAATTTTACCGGATTTAATTACCGGAGATTGAAAAAAAAATTGCAAATTATTTTTTCCTGAAAGACTCTCAATACGATACTCTTAACAACACCCTCACGGATCGGACAGGCTTTTTTTACATGTTGTATGAATTGAAAAAGTCACATTGGAACTTGCCTGGATTGGAACCCACAACGTCGTGCATGAGAGGCGAGGCCTTCACCTCTGGGCCAGCACGTCACTGCACTACACGACATTACTGCTACGGCTATTGCCTTGCTGATTAGCAACTATTTATGCCACAGCACACCACGTAGAAGATGGCGGGACGAGGTGGATTAAAAATAACTGGAAGTCATGAAGGGAGGCCTTTTCCGAGCAGAAAGATTTCATATAATTTTACTGTCTTATCAATATTTTTTTTTGCACTTAATTTTCTTTAACCAGCATCTAATCGCTTAACATATTTTCGTAAATTTTTCATGAAGCAATGGATTAGTAATCTCTTTCAAAATGATTCCGATTGTGATTGATCGTGTATTACGAATTTAGGGTGCAGTTCAAGAATAATGAAATAAATGCAGGCAAAGTAGAAACTCCTTCTTTATAGTTTTTTTTTTTAAATCAAGAGCACAGCTTTTGGAGCGGCCTCGATGTTGCCTGGTGAAAAGAGATGATGGCTATTATTTATTTATTTCAACCAACTTAGGATCATATAAAAATTATTAATCAAATTAAATTAAAGATTTATAGATTTAAACTGAAAATGATAAACAAATACTTTTAAAAAAATGCTAGGTAGGTATGTGGTCTATGATGAAAACAAAAACTAATAAAAAATGGTTGGAGTAGATTGGGGCATAAGTCCAGGGATGGACGCTTTTGCCTATGAGACCATACCTTAATTACGCAATAAAGGATCAATCGGAATTTGAATAGTTTTGAAACAGAATTGCTAATCGATTGCTTCGAAAATTCGCAATGAATGATGATGAACAACGTAAATATCGCAATGAATGTTGTTGAACTGTCAAAATGAAACAGATTACTCGTAATCGTTTACGAAAATGTGTTGCGTAATTATGTAGATAAGTAGCTGCTGGGACTCAGGAATGAGGGTTTGTCTTCGAATTTTTGGTTATAGGAGATGCTGGATTCATCGAGTTTAGAAACATGCTATTATGGCCTATGGCTAACTGTGGACTGCTACAAGATAAATCGATAAAAAAGCCTTTTTAACCAATAAATGCTTGGGAAAAAAGCTATAAATTTAAATAAAAATGGCAAACAAAATAATGATTGTGATAAAAAGGAAAAAAATATCAGACGTTGAAATTTTACAGAAAGGCGGGAAAACATTATCTATGGTATTTTAACTTCTAAAACCAAAGACAAAAATAGACGGCCAGCTTAGGACTATGATAGTAAGGTATTTATGATAATTAGGTACATCAAATAATATCTAATTAGTATAATTTTATTCACATATCTTTGTGGTAAAATCGGCACGTGCTTTTAAGTAGATTAGGATAAAATTTAAACTTTATAGAATAGTAAATACAACTTGAATTTTATAATTTACTTTATTATTATTCGATGATTATTATTATAATTGACTGCCCGTTGGTCTAGTGGTCGCAAGTGCTATTGAGCCTTCTGGGGTTCGATTCTCAGGTCAGGCGAACTGTTACTATGTTTTTCCACATTTACTGGTGAAATGTGGGTCTACTACCTACAGATACAACTCTGCCTAACCCTTCGGAGAAAACAGGGATGATGTTATGATGATTAATAAATAAAGATACAATAGGTAGAGAAAAAAATCCCTTCCCATTGCATTTAGTTCGAAACTCTTTTACGAGTGATCTTTTAAACGTATCTAGGTATTTGATTTTCTTCACAATTTTATACTTCAGTTTATTAACCTTACCAATTATTAATTGTATGTTACAATAGTTTTTTTTTCTATTTTTTTTAAATTGTAATTAGGTATCTAGGAGGAGCTCGTGGCTAAGTAATAACTGCCGCACGGGTCGATCCGTCAGGTTAAGCTACGCTTGCCGGGGTTGGTCTGTGGATGGGTGACCATCTTTACGTACCGAGACTCCTCCGTGCCTCGGAAAGCACGTTAAGCCGTTGGTCTCGGCTGTCATGCGTGGATCTTTGACAGTCGTTACGGGTCGTCAGAAGCCCAAAAGTCTGACAACCAGTCTTACCAAGGGGTATCGTATCACCCAATTACTGGGTTGTGGAGGTCAGATAGGCAGTCGCTCCATATAAAATACTGGTATTCAGCTGCATCCGGTTAGACTGGAAGCTGACCCCAACGTAGTTGGGAAAAGGCTAGGCAGATGATGATGTAATTAGGTATCTTTTTACTCTAAAAAAATAACTTTCTGCTAAGTATACTTTACGAGTACTTTTGAGAGGGAATGTGAATGTTGAATATGATTTGATTGGCATTCCTTCTCTTCTTGTCCTCTTTGACACCGACACCTAATTCGGATAACTACGAGACAAACTATTTGTTGATTGATCTCTTCAATCAACTTTACTGCTACAGCGCCAAGCTGCTAACAGCCAATTGTCTTTTTATTTTCTTCTTTCAAAAAAGGAAAAAAGAAAATACCTAGTGCCGGAGAGAAAGAGATAGAAACTTGTTTTCAAATAACAAAATTGTATCAGAGTGAAAGAGACAGAAATAGTGACTGAACAGACAGAATAGATTTTAATTTGTTTATTTATTTTATTTATAATTGGAGCCTATAGGTGATTCAATTATTTTTTAAAGAAAACGAATAATTTTTGTAAAAACAATGTTGCTAAAACTGCCTTTTGTAGGTGAATTAAAATCAATCGTGTGTTGATATACTTAGCAACAAAGACCAAAAAATATCACAAAATAAGTACTTACTTATAATCTACGCGTAGATTTACCAGCCGTTTCACATTATTAAAAACACAAAAAAGAACAAAAAAATAGTGCTACAGTGAAAGAGACAGTAATTTATTTCAAAAAAGGAAAAATGAATTCGTTTCAGAGTGAAAGAGACCGAAATAGTCTATACTATACCATTGTAGGTATGTATGTATTTACCGTTAGTCCAAATCTTAGGCTTTTACGTCATCATATTTACATACCTACCTATTTCACATGCATACAGTTAAAAAGCACGTGTATAAAAATAGACCGTGCTTACAAATCGGATTATTTTAAAAAATAACCTGAAAGGTTATTTATCAAGGATGACAATTCCTGACTGCGATATTCTTATTTTTAGAAACTTTTTTGGATCATGTAAATACTGCACATCAGTTAATTTTTATCGTATTTCTTGACATTAAAATGGCTAGGCAAATGACCCTCTACGAATAGCTGTCAACCATCTTAATAATTGGCAACTATCTTTACAACAGAACTTCATATACAGACCAAATTTTGGTCATAAAACTTCAGTTTGAAAACTGAAACTACTTAGTTATGATTAATAGAGCAAAATGGTCAGTGGAAACATGCTCGATTTTAGGGAAAACTAAAAGTAGTTTAACCAGGAATACAACCAGATTTTTTTGGTGATATAATGGGATCCTATCATGTATCCATGAATCCATGATCATAGATTTTTAGTCATAGATTTAAAGATATCTATGACTAAAAATCTATGATCATGGATTCGTGGTATAGACCTAATGACAGTATGGAAAATATGGACAGTATGGATAATAAAGACTCAAATGGATCATTTTGTGAGCTCCGGTATAATACGTTCCTATATGTATATTTCTTAGAGGATAGAAGATGATCGTATGATCCTAGATAATATGATTATGATGGGTACTATAACTGATGAAATATGGAAATGTTACTTTTTACAATTAATTTAGCGTAATCAACAAGAAGTTACGAACTCACAACTTAAAAACTTTGTACCTTACGTTTGAAGTTGACACATTCCTTTGTAACAAGGACATTAAGAATCCTACGGCCAAAGAAAGTATCGTAATTATACACTCCCGGCCTCCTAAATCGAGCCACCGTTGCTTACATGTAGGTATAACGGTCTGAAACATCAAAATAATAATATGAGTCAAAAAAGTTTTTATGTAGTTTTGGACCCGACATACTGGACACTTTTGGATTCGTCATTGTTCCAAATTTGAGTTCACGAACATCAAAAAGTTACAGAGCTGTATGCACAGACTACTTGAGATACGTACTACGTATATGCTGTATGCAAAATACGGATCGGTAAAAATACAGCGTGGCTCGATTCAGGTGTCCGGTATCCGTTTGTAAGAATGACATTAGGAATCCTATGTCCAAAGAAACTATTATAATTATATAATCGATTGAATGTAGGATGTATTTGAGCAAGTGTAGGATGTCACACACTTTATGGCCCATTGCATATCAAATGCCATTTGTATCAAAACAATACACGGTCTGTCCTTACAATATTGTTTTAAATTGTCAATGAATTGCATTCCAAAGTAAGTTTTTTTTGTTGATTTTTGTTAAGTCATACGCGTTATAATGATATTTTTTTTTGTTATTGGAGAGTGGCTATAAAGGGACATGTATATTGTTAGGTTTTGGAAAATAGCTATTCGACGAAATCGAAGTCCAATCGTTATTTTTTTAATTAGGCACATAATTATAAGGCACTTTTGAACGTCACAATTTCCAAGAAAATAGAATTGATTTTAGTTGTTCCTTTTAAAGGTAGTTTCGTTAGAAGAAAAATGGGCAAAAACTCCATGAGTGAATAATTTTAGTAAAGTAACTCAAAACCTCAGACCCAGACCCACAACTAATTTTTATTGTAATTTATTGATATGGCCAGTAGGTTACCAATTTATTTTCAACAATTATTGTTAACTGTAGGTACGCGTTTTGGTGTCATATTAATTGTTCAAATTGATAATGACTAGGTAAGTACTTATTCTATGTAAAATATTATTTGGTAACCTATAATTATTAAAAAAGTAGTGTGATCGATTGTTCTGAACAAACCAGTTTCAGATTTTGAGTTATTCAATTAAATAAGTACCACTTGTAGGTAAGTACATAGAGACTTCACAAATTTTTCACTTAGGTATTTTTATTTTATCTTTCACGGCACTTTTGTAAATGTACCTTACCGTTTTCGTGACTAACGTAGATTTCTATGGAGAAGCAGAAATGGTATGAAACTGATATGAAACTCCATAGTTACCAACTTTTTTTAGTTATTTCAACCTCATTTTATGTTCGTTTCTTTTTAATACATCATTACATCTACCTACTAGCTGTGGCTCGAATGTAGATCGAGCACGTGCTTTTTATAACCCCAAAAAGTCTAGATCTTAATCTAACACGACACTCTAGCACTTATACATCTACAAGCGTATATCTTTTATTTATTCCAAAAATGTATTTTTAATATTAAATATTTAGTATATTTTTAGTTGTTTTTAAGTAAATTGTTTAACATAACCTTACTTTAAATTATATCATAGGCATTTCAAACTGACAATGTATTTAGCCTATGACTCACAAAATATCCATAATAATACATAATATTTCTTCTCAGGGCAGTCAGGTCAGTCAAAAAATATTCAAAAAATTGGCCTGTGAAAGTGTCTTAAAAGATCCATTTAAATAAATAAATATTTCATTTAATTTCATTAGTCTATTTGAAAAACAATGTTCCATTAAAATATTCAGAGTGAGAAATTTTTGGATTGGTATTTTCAAATGAATAATGGCTATAACTTTTACAAAAGACGTGATTTTCAATGCATAGACAATTTATGAAACTGGTCACTTTCCAGTGTAAAACAATCTACTTATACCTAACAATTTTATAGTTACAGAATAGATTTTTTTGTAATTTAATTTTTATATTTAAGTTTCGTCCCACCACGCCTACGGGTGATTCTGTTTTTTTATGAAAAAGTATAATTTTAATAAAATATTTGCAGTACTTTGATGTTTTTCCGGTGCATCTTTTTATTTACCTACCTACACTAATAAAATCTAGTTTATTGTATATCCGAATATCTGTGTGTGTTTGTGTGTTTATTGTATAGTACCTATGTCTTATTCTGGTTTGTTTAGCTGTAAGTCTTCCAAAGGAAATAAATATACCTAATATTTGACATACACATTAGGTACTACTTGGTACTGTTGGTACTTTGCTAGGCTCACTGCAGCAGTTCCAGATTTTGATTTGATTAAATTGTTTATTTGTATTTTTGTGATCATCAATTCTTTCTACTTTTTTTTTACCTAATTCAAAATCTCATGAGTTTCTTGCCCATTCTTCTCCATACGAAAACTACCTTTTGGAATGGGCGACTAGAATCAATTATTATAATTTTTTTGTAAAAATTTGACGTTCAATAGTGCCTTTTTTGTACCTATTTGAAATAAATTATTTGACTGACATGCGAAATAGGTATACCTATATTTTTACGAAAACAATTAGTACCTACCTACTCTCTATATGTATAACTGTGGTAAGTACCTACTTACGGCCGAGCCCATTGTCAACCTATTGTCAGTAAAATACAGATCGCTATTGATGATATACAGTATAATTCTATCTGTCTTTGTGTCACATTCCATAGAATTCCTAGTCTCTGACAGATTGTTGGGACGTTAAAACCATAGATATTAAAAAGTTAAAGCTATTGCCATAAAAAAAAAAAAAAAAAAAAAAAACCATAGATAGGTTTTTCTATCTCCAGTATGCCAAAACTGGTGATAGATACCTAGGTTATTGACAGTTATTGAGTTCGGCCGTTAGCTACCTACCCAGCTACTTCAGTTAGTGAGTTGTCTAGACATAACTAAATATTAGACTAAAACTGTATTTGGTAGGTATATTAAAAATCAAAGGCTAGCCATATCGTGTGTTGCTATGGCAACAAAGACAAAAAATTGCCTTAAATCACCTACTATCTAAGCGTAGATTTATCAGCCATTTTATTTTATTATTCCAATTAAATGTAAGGTAATCCTAGACTTTTCCTAATTAGCTATTGAGTACAATAACAGTACCTACACAAAAACTACCTTTTGGAAGGGACGTCTACATTCAATTCTATTTTTTTGTTTTTTTGACGTTCAAAAGTGGCTTTTTTGTGCCTACTTGAAATAACTTATTTGACTTTGACTTTGACAAAAATACAGAAAAAATAATTGAATAAATACGCATTACCATTTCAGACCATTTCAGACACAAATCTACATGGTCCTCAAATTGAAATGCTCTGACCAAGATTATTTCCGGGTTATTATATACACATTGACATTAATGAATGTTATATATTCATTGACATGAATATTTACTTTAAAGTATTATATTATTTTAATTATTGTGAATGTGAAGACTATGCAGATATTCCCTTTTGTTTTGTTTTAATTTTTTTTTGTTGTCAATTAGTTTTTATCATGGTCTGGCAGTTTGAGTAATTTATGTGGCCTACCCAAACGTCCTTTCTTTGGTATTGTTCGTCGAATCGTTGAGCTCCTTAAATTCTGAGTTGAGCTGCACGATAACTGACAAATGCGTGCACTGACTGGACAGGTCTTCTCAATCTGAATGGTTATTTCCTCAAAAGACCATTTCAGACATCAATCTACATCGTCTTCACATGATCTGACCAAGATTATGTCTGGACTTTAAAAGAGACTGTGACCTCTGAGTTTGTTTCGGCCTTTCTTCTCAGAGTAGTCAGATAGGAAATGCCGACCTCATCTAGTTTTTAAAATATGATTGACGTGTAAAAGTGTTTGTACAAACCTACTTGCAGAAATAAATCATTTATCATTTATCATTAAAAATCGACGTAAATAATTATGCTTTCCCAGACAAGTTCCTTCACCAAGAGTTCTACTAAACTATCCATACATAATACAATATAATTATAATAATAGCGGCTTCGCCCGCGTGATATCTTCTTATGAATTATAGCCTACATAATGTTACTTAGTGATAATATAGCATTCTATTGATGAAAGAATTTTTAAAATCGGTTCATTCGTTTTTGAATGTACCTATCATTTTTTTTCTCTTTATAATATTAGTGTAGAAGTATAGATAAATGCAAAATTAACTCTGTATGTTTGTCTGTCAATTAAGTACCTATTTTCGCCTAAACCACTAAACCAATCGTTAGAAACATTGGCACATAGGTGGCTTGGGCCTGGAGAAGGACATAGGCTACTTTTCATCCGGAATTGCAGACGAAGTCACGGGCAACATCTAGTAAGAAACTAAAACTTAAAGCATGTATTTCAATGAAACCATTTACAAGCAATTTTGAATTGTCAAAGAGTCGGTCAGTTAGTCAGAAATTTGAAGCTAGTTGCCCATTCGAAAACGTAGATCTCTATGGAGAAGAACGGGCAAAAACTCCAAGCACACTCTTTTAAATCAAGATGTTACAAAATCCAGGGTACATTATTCTCGTTAAGTGAGAATAATGTCAGAAACAAATTATTAATTTCAAAATATAAGATTGAAAATGAAAATAAATAAAATATATAAGATATGAAATTAAATACTCCTTTTTACTTTCACTTTTTACAATTTTTTTTAACAGAAACAAACGGTCTATTCTGTAAAAAATCTCACCGTGAAAAATGAGTCGGAGTGAGCTTGAAGTGAGCTGTCACTGTGTGAATCCCTTAGCATTAGTTGGAATGAGAGCTCACTTTACCCGAGTTTTCACAGTAACATTTTACATAATAGGTCAGACAGAAGAATATCAAATGTTGAGCAAGAACCATTCTTCTTGTCCTCTAGTTTTAGCACGAACTATATAGCTCTTTGTGGCTTCAAATCCGGGCAAATACCAATGAGACTTTTTCAATTCATAATTATGTTAGACGACACTGACATTGGTGAAGCAAAACACCGTGACAGACGTTATAATAATTAATATAAGTCTGAAATCCCCGACCCGCCTTGAGCAAGCGTAGTGATCAATGCTCGTGCCTTCTCTATTTAAGAAGAGGTCTTTGCCCAGCAGTGGGACAGTCTTCTTCTTCTTGAAGCGTGTCGATGGCAATCTATATACAGAGTGGACGAGCTTGGCACCTTCAGCAGCGTCCATCACCTGTAGCGTGCAGACAACAGTACACGCTGGACGCGATATTAAGTGCCCCATTATTTGTGGAACAGCACCACATTTACACTCCAGGGCGAAGACATCTGTGAATCTCCACCTGAGCAGGTTTTATTCGACCTACCTGAGTCCGGAGTCTACTTAAAGACTTCCAGGTAAGCTAAGGCAACTCATGTCCAGGTAGGAGATTTTCAGCAGTTGGAACGAATGGGTTGGGTAAAGAAGAGCTCATGCCTATTCAAAAAAAAAACTTTCTTTCTTAGTTAAATTATCAGCCATTCAACAAGGTGGCAGCGGGTCTGTCTGTCCAGGGTGTGCCAGACTATAAAACATCTCTACTCGTTGTCGATCTATTCATCACCACCCTGTTTTTTCCCTTCGGTGTTGGGATAAATACCATAGCTGAATACCAGTATTTTACTTGGAGCGACTGCCTATCTGATCTCTACAACTCTGTTACTGGGTAACATAATACTGGTTGCTATTTATAGCAAAAATACTCTAGCCAAAGGAACTTATTATTTGAAAAAGTTCCAGGTTATGGAGAGTAGTTCGAGAGGGAGGTTGAACTGTCCCAATTTGACTACTGTAATCAAATTGGGACAATTCAACCTCCTTGGTCTCAATTATTCCCACTTAAGTCTTCTTTAAACAGAAAAGACAACTCTTGACCACAAATTGGACTTTATATCTCAACATAATGCAATTTTTGCAAATATTTACAAAACAATAGAGGGTTTGAATTTGGAATATCAATTTTAGCTCTCCTAAATTTCCCGGTCCCGGTAGGGGCCAGAAATGGGTTGAGATATTATATATTTTAACTATTGACCTTATATGCTATGTTTTTATCTGAATATAATTGATATTTAAATATGTATTTACACAATTTTGTACCCCATATATTTTTAATCGTTCAAAATATAGTTTAAAACTTTAGGCCTAAAGTGTTGCTGAGGAGAAATATAAAGGTTCTTCAATATATCTTATGAAACCCATTCTTACAGCATTTATGGAATTTTAAATATAATTTAAACGTTGTTTTTAATCAGAATAAAGATTTAAATTTTTGAAAATTAAAAATTTATCTTTTATTTTTAGTTGTTTATGGTTTTTAAAAGTTGAAATAGCCTGAAGTTGTTGCCGACCTTACTTTGCAACGCTTTTAAGCTTTATTAAAAATCATTGACAATAATTTAAGCGTATTTTCCCAGAAAATAATAAAGGGTTTGTCAAGGACTTAATTTTTATTGAATTTCTGGTATGTTTAATATCATTTTTTGTTTGTTTTATACCTATATAATAGACTACGGCTGGGCCGAGAAACTGAACAAGTCAAGATTTCTCTTTGGTGTGACTATTTTAATACATTAAATTGATATAACCCTTAATATTAGTATATTATACGTAAAATTCATTGTTTTTATTTACAATTATTTCTCATTCTACGGAGATAAACAAATTTTAAGCGATATTAAGCCTTAAAACAATGGAATACCGCGCGGAAGTGACTTTGATAGGGACGCGAACTTTAACATAAAATTTTCTCTCTCAAAATAATAACTAAATAAATCATTTCCTTATAATTCACATAGAATAAACATAGATTAATTTATATAAAAACATATATAACCGATTTATGAAAGTTTTTCGTGGTTTTTGCAACTTATTCGTGAGTTCGCGCGCCAAAACCATTCTCCGCATGGAATTGGTCAAAAAACCCTTTAAAGCGTATTGTTTTCTTACTAATAAATATCAATAGAGGTAAAATAACACTAATACTTACATTTTCAACTGGAATCACGAAGAAAAATCCATTTTAAAGAGTCACATAAACTTCAAATCACGCCTCCGCGCGTGGGCACACAGTCACTACACATAATAGTAAAAAAAACATATATACACTTGAAAATCCATCAAAAATGTCTTTTAATCGTAAACTTGATTGAATTTGGAGCACAAAACGACAATTTTCCAAATAGGCCTATAAGAATCTTATTGGGATCAAACCTTGGCTATTTGTGCAAAATTTTCGCGGATCGGCGCGCTAGCCGCCAATTTAGGCCTACAGACAACCGGGCCGGTACACGCGCGCCCTGCCACCTATACCAAAACACTTTTAACACTCAAATGATAATAAAACATACGATAAATAAGGATCACTACCTAGATAAGGGACCGAAAAGTCATTCCGTGTATCTAAAACTTATACAAGACTGACTGAAACACGTGGTTGTAATCTCGAGGCAAACGAGCGAATTTTAAAGAAAACATACTTTAGAAAACGCGGTTTATTTTGAATTTTAAATCGCGAAGGGTTTGATTTGAAAGAAGGGCTAATTTTTTGAATATTTTTTTTCCAAGTTGCGATATTTTTTGCGTTGGTTTGTCGGTTTGTGGGTGGTTTTAAGGGTTGTTTAGGGATGGGGTGACGGGAGCTTGTGGTTATAGGTGGCGGGATGTGGCGCGCGCGCGGCTTGCTTGGCAGAAATGGCGGGCCGACGCGCCAGCGTACGGTAACCTTGTACTCACGCTGCTAGCTACGAGTTACGCCTAAAAGAGGCATCAATATCCGTAGGTATACATATCACACCTAACTGCCTACCTTTTTAAACAACTTTACCATAAAATTATCTTTAAAAAAAGGTTAAAATAAAATCTGTAGGTATTTATTTTTTGAAATTTAATTTTAAATTACCTACCTTTAAAAAAAAACCATTTACTTATTTTAAAAAAAGGCTTTCCGTTTTTTTTAAAATAAGTACAATGACCCATCCATATTTTTTTATATATTTTAACCCTCAGGTAGGTATGACGAAATACTGTGACTGAACGGTCAGACTATCTGTTTGTCTGGATCGATAGATTGTATTTAACTTGTGTTGCTATTTCTGTAAAAATTTAGAAATTAAGATTAATGAGTCTGATAGTCATTTCATGGGTGTTAAAAATACTTAAATATAGGTAAAAGTGGTTTTGTCAGAATAGCGATCCTTCTCTTTTCATGGGTTTTGGTATATCATTGGATGACATAGAAGCAGGTAGCCCTTCTGATGGTAAATGGTTTTAGCTACCTAAGTTACTTTCTGCTATCCTCGGGAGTTTTTTTTTTTTTGCTTGAACTGTTTTTATTGTACCTACCTATTTGTTGGTATATTGAATACCAACTATTACATTATTACAATAGGCTGATTCTCAGCCTAGTTTGAATAAATGACTTTTGATTTTGAAATGGAACACAGCAACGCCGCTTGGCGGTAGAAATAGTTAAGTATCTATTTTGGTCATTCTTCTCTGAACGAGCCCCTGCTCACAAAGAGCCATAACAAATCGGTGTGCTGTCGTTAAAGTAAGGAGTCATTTCAAGATACTCTCCTAAGAAAACCTCAAAGTCAAAGTCAAATAATTTATTTCAATTAGGCACAATAAAGGCACTTTTGAACGTCAAAAGGCGCAAATAAACAACTTTATTGGGAGCTATATGTCTGAGCTGTTTGGGGTTGAAACACTAGAATCATGGGGGTCCGAGTGCTCATCAAGTAGGTAATTCGAGACATCGCCAAGCGGTTGGTCGAGTCTTCACGTGACCAGAGGGCTGGTCAATTTTTAGGTCAAATAATCAGCATTGGCATCCAACGTACCAACGCTATCAACCTTTGCATTTTTCCCACTGCCAGCGATGTGGACGAAGTTTTTGATGCCCAATATGCTGTTTCCTTTCTTTTTTTCCCTTATATATTTATTTGTACATGGACGTATAAAACAAATCGTAAATACAATAACAATACTGTGTATTGTATTTTTCAAGTGTAAGATTTGTCAAGTGTACTTACCTAAACATGTACAAAAATCAATAAATAAATTATTTCAGATAATCTCCTCCTGTCTTTTAATATTCTTCTCTATCAAGGCGTACAAATACAGTCAGTGTTGGTAGTCGGGTGACTGCACAGGATGTGGCACACCTATGCATGCACATTTGGGTGCATTCAAATACAATGGTATATTCATAAGGACAGGAAATACGCAACAGAGACAGCGTAGTGGTGTGACCGTCGGACTGCCAAATAATAGGTCTCGAGTTCGAACAAGGCACGCACCTCTGATTTTTCGGATTCATGTGCGTATTGTATAATTATCGTTTGCTTCAAAAACGGTGAAGGAAAACATCGTGAGGAAACCATGCCTGAGAGGTATTTCTCGACGGCATGTGAAGCCATGTCAGATGCTCATGGGCGGCTTTAAGACTCCTGAAACCAGGTTAATTAGTTAGATACTAACCACACGAAAAAGAAGAATTTTAACAAGAATGAGGTATATTGATGCTATAATTAACGTGGCAAACTACTAGATCCAAGTTATAAAAAACATACTCTCGATTTGAAAGAAGACAGCTAAATTCCATAGACACAGGGGTCTTCTCAAGATTGCAGGAAGCCATTGGACGCGAGCGACCACAGTAGAGAGTAATATAAAAAACTATGGAGAAAGCCAATGTCAATAGTGGATTTCTCCACTACTACTAACTCTACTACTCCACTACTACTACTTCTCTTCTTCTACTCTTTCTTCTCTACTACTTCTTGTCTTCTTCTTTTCTCTCCTTTTTTTCCTATTTATTTTGTTATTGTGTTTCACGAACTGTGTCCAAATAAATATTATTCTTCCTTTCTTTCTTTTCCTTCTCTAGACCCCGGCTGTAATTTGTAGATCTATGTCAGTCGTTATGAGTAACGTCAGGTGCCCGAAAGTCTAACACCCAGTCTTGCCAAAGGATATCGTGTTAGCCAGTGACTGGGTTGTGGAGATCAGATAGGCAGTCGTTCCATGTAAAATACTGGTATTCAACTGCATCCGGTTAGACTGGAAGCTGCCCCAAAATAGTTGGGAAAATGCAGACAGATGATGTTAGTAGTGCAGCTGTTTGTGAAGGTCATACCTATTTCCGCAGGTTGAAGAGTATGTTATCGAGAGTATGGATGGCTTGAAGGTCA
This sequence comes from Xanthia togata, assembly GCA_963853775.1. Classification (NCBI taxonomy): domain Eukaryota; kingdom Metazoa; phylum Arthropoda; class Insecta; order Lepidoptera; family Noctuidae; genus Xanthia; species Xanthia togata. Next base: position 741,229 of record OY970817.1, on the reverse strand, counting down.
ACGCAAGCAATTCCTCTGGTTTTTCATAGGCAGCGGTGAGTCCTTACCATCAGGAAGGCCACCTTCTTATTTCCCATCCAATAACAACAACAAAAACAATAATTAATATAAGTATAGAAGTGTTTCTAAATCTTAATAGAGGGGCTTGTGGCTTAGTAATAACAGCCGCACGGGTCAGGTTAAGCTTCGCTTGCCGCGGCTGGTCCGTGGATGGGTGACTATCTTTATATACCGAGACTCCTCCGTGCCTCGGAAAGCACGTTAGGCCGTAGGTCCCGGCTGCCATTCATGGATCTTTGACAGTTGTTACGGGTCGTCAGAAACCCGAAAGTCTGACAACAAGTCTTATCAAGAGGTATCGTATTATCCAGTAAATGGATTGTGCAGATCGGATAGGCAATCGATCCATGTAAAATACTAGTATTCAGCTGCATCCGGTTAGATTGGAAGCCGACCCCGACACAGTTGTGAAAAGGCAGGCAGTTGAAGGGAGTCGTTTCTAAATCTTTGTTATTCTCCCTCCTTCTGACTTTCTTTCTTTCTTTCTGTTTTCTTCTTTTTTTCTTTCTTTCTTTCTTTTCTTTTTTTTTCTTTTCTTTCTCTGGTTTATTTTGATTCTTCCCGTAGGGGGATTTAACTCTTGTCTTACCTATAGCGTCATTCAAAGATTTGACTCCCACTTCGAGAAGAGTTTCGTAAAGTACTCTAACGGAGAATCATAACGTCTAGTAATTATGAAACCCTCATTGTCGAAAGACGTCAACTGCTGGAGATAAACCTCCATAAAGTTGCCTAGAACTTCCGGCCTCATCAACCATCTGTTCTGCGACCAATGTGCCCCACCTACTGCCACTTAAGTTGAGCAATTATTCAGACTATCGTTTAGACAGACTAGGTCATTAGATGCCTACAGGTCCAGTAACAGTTTAATGATAATCATGGAAGAAGTCTCATTTTCTGGATCAACAATGACAACGATTACCAGAACACAGCTAATGCTCCGTAGAAGAAATAGGTATTCTGGTAGTCCATCCCAGGACAAGTTCCTTCACGAAAAGGGCTGCTAAATACTTCCTCTTCTACAAAGAAAGCATCGTAAGCATCAACGTTTAATAACAATATTATTTTGACTTGTATATTAGTATTAGGCTAGTTATACAATGACCACTTTATCCTATGTCTTGAAAATTCATGAAAGATCTTGGACTTTTTGCATCTACAATATATTGGTCGGTAGGTAGTCTAACTAGATTAGTCCGAAATAAAGAATTAAGGCGTCATTATCCTCCTCCTACCCTTATTCCAATGTATTACTTGTCTTAACATGTCTTTTTCTTCCATTCTTCTCTATCAGTCGCCATTTCAGTAGTCACCCCCTTTCTAGCCATATCATCTTCCATACAATCGATCCATCGTTTTTGGTCTTCACTCTTGTACTGCTCTACTGCTTTATTTCGAACTCATCACTCATCTCTATATTTCTAACGATATAGTAGTCATGGCTAAGAATATGGAGGACCTCAGTAGAATGCTCGATGACCTCAGTAGAGCTTCAGAAAGAGTGGGTTTTAAAATGAACATGGTCAAAACTAAGGTCATGTCAACTGCCCATGTAACACCCAGTCTCATGAGGATCGAAGACGAAGTTGTTGACGATTTATATGTTCACTTAGGACGAACTGAACTTGCATAAGAAGTTGAAAATGACAATTGCCAAAGAAACAAGGCAACCATTTGAAAAGAAATGAACCTGTTCAAAGTATTTTAGGCCTAATAGCCTGTATAAGACAAGACGAGACTAGTTATTGTTATCATATCTTAGAAGACATGTTATATTGTACATATATATATATATATATATATATATTATTTGCTATTGAGTCTACTATTATTATAAAGGGCTGGTTTTTACCTTGGGCAGAGGGTAAGCATTGCCATACAACGTGCCAGTCTCTTGGGTACACTATACCAGTCGACAGCGATGCGGATGAATTTTTCGACGCTATATTTTAGTTTGTTTATTAATATATTAGTTTTGCTATTATAGCGGCAATAGAGATACATAATCTGTGAAAATTCTGTCTACCTATTACGGTTCATGAGATACAGCCCTTTTAGTACTGTAACTCTTTAAATACGACCCAACATAGTTCGGAAAAAGCTAGGTAGATTGATTGTAACTATTTAACCCTGTCCCGTTATTAAAAATTATTAAAATATTTATTTTTTTACCTAAGTATACTGTCCCAATGCTGGGCAAAGGTCTCCCCCATACCTACTTCGCCATTCATCTTTGTGTGCTGCCCTTTCCGGCCAATCAGTCAAGAAAGAGAACGTCGCGCCAGCGTTTCTTAGGCCTGCCTCGGTGACGACGACGCCCGTGTTCAGGCACCCACTGCGTGACCCTGGCCCATCTGTCTTGATGCATCCTGTACGTGTGGCCCACCCAGTCCCATTTCAGCCTCGCGGTCTTATCGCCAACATTCGAGCGTATTACATACTGTGTTGCGAATCCGATCTGTGTTCAAAATGCTACACTCCATCGCTCTTTGGCAAACCTTAAGTTTGGGCTTCCGAGCCTCGGTCAAAGACCAAGTCGGAGCGCCATAGATTAGGATAGGCAGAATACACGTCATGTCGACAAGCTTACGCTTTAGAGATATTCAGAGGTCACCCTTCATTAGAGCCTTCATGGACCAGTAGCTTCGCCAGGCATTTTCGACGATTAAAAGAATTATGAGAAATTAATTTCGCAATAAACAGCTATACTTCGAAATAAAGTGTTTCAAATAATTCAATATTGAAATATGATATTATAGGTAGGTAGATGGTATATTATAAAATATTAAAAGTTAATAGCAATATTAAGAATTAGTAATTTTATGACTTACGATATTTTCGACCCATTATTTCGACATATCTATAGTTTTTATTAAATAACCCAGGTGTTTTAGACCGTATGGAAAAACAGTTTTCACAAAAAAAAACTGCTTTATCTAGCTATACTAAAGTGAAAAAAAATACGAAATCGATTGAGTCGTTTTTGAGTTATGTCCAAAAATGTGCACATACGGTCTTACATATGGGAAGAAAGACAAATCATTTTTATAAATTGGTTTATGTAGGTTTATTTGGATATTTAAATAAATATAAGATTTTAATAGTTTATCGGTGATCAAACGGACATTATCTATGTATAGTGTTTCGTTCATTGTTTTCTAAAATGGCTAATAGGGTGAGGTCACCAGTTAAAAGCCACAAATTATTATTCGTTTATTTATTCTTCTTAGCTTTTTCTGATATGTTTTACGATTAGAAAAATAGTTTTATGAGTTATTTTTATATCATAATATAATAGCATAATCAGCCTACAATTTTAGGTACCACTGCTGGTACACTGGCCTCCTCTGTGAGAGAGTAGGACGTCATCCACCACGCGGGCGCAGTGCGGGTTGGTAGATGTCACATGTCTTCGAAATGTTGGTTCTAGGACATGCCGGTTTCTTCCCGATGTTTTCCTTCACCGTTTTGAGAGCAGTGGTGATGAAATAATTTGCACAAAGTAAAGCGTCCGTCAGGGTTCGAACCTACGACTCGTAAGTCGACTCGGTCATGGCCGTTACCACCTGGGCCACCGCTGCTCAATTTTTTTATCATTCTAATTTTAATAGTCCTTACTTTCAGACGATTCAGAACAGGGAAAATGGCAGCAATACTTATTACGAAATCTTCTTCTTAGCGTGTCGGTGGCAATCTAAATACACTCGGCCCAAAATTCGGCCACGTGTTTAGCGCCATCACTAGCGTCCATCAGCTCCTGTAACGAGCAGCTGAGAGGACACGCAGGTCACGATATTAAGCATCCCACCGTTTGTGGAACAGCACCACATTTACACTCCAAGGCGGATTCATCTATGAGTCTACACCTGCGCAGATTTTCCTTGTTTCAGCCAACCTGGGTCCAGAGTTTGTTTAAAGACTTCCTGGTTAGCGAAGTCTAGTCCAGCAGTGTTATTCTGTAACCATCTCACCGTGAAAACTTAGGTGAAGTGAGTTGTCATTCCAACAGGGTGAGATGACACTGACAGCTCACTCCACGCTCACTTCACCTGTTTTCACGGTGAAGTGGTTACGGGAATCGACATGCTGGTGGGAGATCTCGCAGTAGATCAGCAGCTGGAACGAATGGTTTGGGTAAGGACGCACTGTCTCGCCTCAGCTTCAGTCTTTCTTATGATCGTTCGCCAGTGAGTTGGACCACATACTTTACAAAACTCTTTCGGATTTCGGAATAAAATAAAATAATGAAGTTACCTAAGGGATATTACCTGTTCATTTACTAAGTAAGACGATTGAATGGGGGAGGGGGTCCGAACAAGAATCTTATTTTGTCTTACTCGAGGGTGGGAGAGGTCTAGATGTTCTTACGTAAGCTCACAAAAATAACCAAAAATTATAATTTCAAAACGCGCGCAGTCCCGCACAGGCGCGGATCGTCACATCGGACACAAACCAACGCGTTTTTATATGTGCTATATATGCTAGGTAGTAGGTAGGTACCTTTTTCTTTGTTATTTTAGTAGATACTGATCTTACGTAAGATTGAAAGAGTAGGGGTTCCTCCGAGTCTTATTTGTTCTTACGTAGGGGGGAGGGGGGCCAAAAAGTGGTTAAAATTGTCTTACGTAGGTAGTAAATGAACAGCCCCTAAATATGAAGCTCAGCGTTGTAGCGCGTTGTCCCTGCCACTCATACGGTCTGTGAGTTTCACTGTCTCCTTCTAAAGCTAGATGTGACAACGCCCGGGTCCATAATTACGTCACACGCTAGCAAACACAATCTGAATGATTTTGAAGGACATTGCTAATCCATTGCTTCATTAGCTCGATTGTCTGCAACAGCGTAAATAACGCAATGAATGTTGTTGAACTGTCAAAATGAAAGCCATTAGGTCCCTCATGAATTTCTTTATGGTTTACTTAATTTTACATTGACTTGACAGGCACTACATATTTCTACTTCAGACTTTGCCCTTCATTAGTCTCCTGCTATAACCCAATTTATCTGTGGTCGGCAAAACATTTCTTGTTTCTTCCATACTTCTCTATCAGGCGTCATCTCGGTACTTGCGACTACCTTTCTACCCATATCATCATTAGCTCTTCTAAGGTAATTATTGTATCATGTCGTTTATTCATTTTCTTTCATATCACATTTTTAAATATTTCTTACACAAAAAACATTTAAAAATGAAGATATAAGAAGAATAAGAGCAGGTCCAAGCTACCGGTGGTTAGGGCTGCAGAGACAGGAACCTCCTCACAGTGCGAGCCGTATCGGGGAGTACTGCCTTCTGAATCAGGCCCTTGATCCAACCGCCTAACGAAAGCCTCGAGAGATGTTGGTCGAGGCTTTCGGCCATCAGGCCATTGGCCGTGACGACAGTCGGCACAATGATAGCCGAGCTCACATTCCACATGTCGACACCCTCGTGTGCTAAGTCGAGATATTTTATTTGTTTCTCTTTCTCAGCTTTCACGAGGTTCCCGTCATGTGGAATGGTAACATCAACTATCATTGCGCGGTATACTATATCAGGCTTATTGGCAACAATAGTCCTGTCAGTAATGATAGAGCGATCCCAGTACAACGTGACAGTCCGACGCAAATGTCATCCATCCCGTCCTTCATAATATGTCTCCGGTAGTTATTCGTCAAGATAACTTCGTCCGTAATTGCACAGACGAAATTTTAATTATTGTAGGTTTCAATTATTATTTAATCGTTGCATAATAATACCACGTAACGTTTACGTTTTGAAAATAAAAAGCCATGCACCTAATATCGTCAACCAAGATCGTCACCAAGTCTAGAGTCGCATATTCCAGCTGTCATGCCAAATGATCTTGTTGGTGAGTCTTGGATCTTGGTGCACTCTGTAGAACAAACTCGTAGACAATTAAAACAAAAATAATATTTGGTCAACAAAAATTATTTTGGTAATGGGTCTTTTTACACCCCGTCTATAGATCGGTAGAAAAAAAAAAAGATAGAGTGACTTTTTAAAATTATGTTTTTTAAACAGTAGGTAGGACGTAGGTACCTAATGCTTGAAAATACTTATTTTAGATTCTACGGCTTTAATTCTATAAAATAACATTTTATTTTGGCATGTTAAAATAAAACTTAATTTGCTAGAATAGCTTTACAAGCCTACTCATAACCTCTTTGTAACAACAAATAACTACTTAAAGCCAAATAAGTTTAAAAAAATAAGAAATAATAGAGATACTTTATTTCCAACCTATATTAAACAATACCTACCTACCTACCCATGTCTATACAAGCCTTTAAAGGTATTTATATGGTGCCTACAGAACGCCATGTGCTGTTTACATAGCTAAGCTACGAATTATTAAACACTAACTGCGCCCCGCGGTTTCATCCACCTAAGTCTCCATACACCATGAGAATATCGGGATAAAATGTATCCTATGTCCTAATCCAGGTTATGGTCTACCCATGTGCCAAATTTAACACGCGTAAAAAACAAACAAACTCGCTTTCGCATTTAAAATAATATTGTATAAGTTTGAAGATTAGCCGGTCAAAATAAGCAACAGTCGACATTTAGCTCTAAACTAAATTAAGAAATTATTGTAATAATGGAAGGCAGGCTATGCCCAGCAGTGGGATTATACGTAAGTACCTACCTATATATCTATAGGTAACTAGTTCTTAACAGAACCTAATTCCAAGGAATAATTTTGCTACTATTTAAGTTTTTATGTATTCAAATTCAATTATTTTTTCTCATTAATTTCTAGTAAAACTGTTTTTATTAGTTACAAAACTCGTATTTGCTTAAAAAACTAAGATCTTAAGCACGGTATGTAATATCATCATCATTGTCTATTGACTTGAAGTTTAAGGCATATACCTAATGATAAAAATACGTAGTAAGTATACAGGAAATATCCAATAATACATACTTAGAAGAAAGGGCACCCCTTGATTAGGTACCTATGACTATGAGGCATGTATGATACATTTTATGGAAGAGCGAAAGCAAAGACTTTTTTAGAAAATAAACATCAGATCAGATAGTGAGCACCAGACTGCGTGTGATGACCTAATTAATTAAACAACTAGAAAGCTATGAGACAATAAGTTCTAATGATCCATTTTCTGCGTCATCCTTAAAGGTAGGTCACCTATTTAATTCAAATTGAAAAATAAAATATTTTGAATATCAATTTAGTAAACCTACATGGGCTGGGCATGGGCACTTAGTAAACGTCAGAAGCTAGGTGCACGGTTCCAATTAGTCGTTTCCTATGCAGAAGAGCTGGCAAGAAACGTAGCCAGTAAGTAGGCCTTTCAATGACATGAAACGACTTTATAACTAACCAGAGACAAGAAAACATTTACATAATATGAAATGCAATAGTAGGTACCTATTGTATTAGGTTTTTACAGATAATCGTAAATGTGTAGGTACGAATGGCAATGAGGATGGATATGTAGGTACCTACACCGCAGTCAAAAGCCAAAAAAGGTTGTAAACCAGACAGATATAGGTTAGTGATTGCTAATTTCCTTGTTGAATACAAATTAATGGCAGTCGCATCAGGTAAAATACTGAATTTGAACCCGGATTTAATTCAAACTGAAATGCGAACACTTCAAAACTTTGGGAAAATGCTAGACTGACTAGAAATTGTTTCTTTTTAACTATTAATCAACGATTTATGTTCTAAGATTTATTTCATCCAATAAAACTGAACCAGAATGACGCTCCAGGCATAATTTTGTCATAGGTTATAAAATAAATCAATGAAATGAAGTATTCTTTAATAAATCACGATTTTCTACTATGCGAGAGAGTTTCATGTGCGAGTTTCTTCTTTATACAATAGCTACAGGCATTAGAAACTTGTTAGGTCACAAAATCAGCGTGTAAAATACAGGTTCAGGTATCAAGTCCATCGCCCTTGTCTAGACTTGAAACTAGATTTTAGTAGTCAACATTTTTCATGAGAGTACGCCATCTTTTAACGAATGATACAAATAAAGTAACGGGGCTACTCGCTACTAGATGGCAGCATACACCGCTAACTTCAGTTAGGCTGAATGTAAATTTCTGTGCTTGGCTCCCGAAAAACTTGAGGACAAGTTGGCAACTCGCAACCAACTTCATATCATTACAAGTAAATCTGAAAAATGGCGACAGGCGTAAAGTTCTACAACGTTGAAGTAAACGATTTTATTGCTAATAAACAGACAACTCAGCCGGAGTTGTCTGCAGAATGGCTTAAATTAGAAGAGCTGTACAACAAAAAGTGAGTATTACGGCTTCTTACTGATATATTTCGTGTGATATCTAACTTGTAAAGTCACCGTGTCATCATCCCATAGTTCTCGAAGACAGTGTGTTTTGTTAGAAATTCTGATTATTATACGTCCTTGCTTCCTTTCAACCTCCTCAGGAGCATTCGTTCCTTGTTTTTAAACAACTTATTTGTCCCCACAACCAAATTAAAAGATTTCTGGCGAGAAACGCGGCAACTGACATTGTTTCTCTCTTTGTGTCCTGTTTCTCCTCAATTTCCTGTTGTAAACTCAGCTAATTAGTACTAAGTTCTATTTCACGTAAATTATAAATAATTCGCAGTATTATCATCAGCTGCACCATCCCTTGCCTCTATCAATAAATGTCCACTCCTGCCCATGATCAACGCCCCCAAGACGAAAGACTACCCACTGACCAAAAATACATTCAAAACATCAATATGTCTTTTAGATCAACACAAAAGGAATACACAAAGAGGTCTCTAGTTGATCAGAAAGTTTGTGAATGTACTAAACCTACTTACTTTTTGTTATGACTAACAGAGGTGACAGTTCAATAAAAGTAGACCCTGCTAGGACCTAACTTCTGCATACTATTCTCATTGCATAAGATGAGATGACCCTTGACTGCAATACCTACTAGGTTACAATATAATTTTTATCCATGCCCCCAGGACAACCCTCTGATCTGTTAGTGTCTTGTAGCCATATGACATTGTGTCACATCACCCAGAATCAACATAGAAACAAAAAGTTTCATAAGCTTGCAACTTCTCAATAATCCTCTTTAAACTCAAATCATTTTCTTCTTGACAGCAGTAACTGGTATGAAAATTAAAGTTAAATTAAAATGCCTGAATAGATTTGAATGAAATTTTGCACATGGGTAAAACATGACCTGGGTCAAGACATAGCATACTTTCATCCTGGATCGCAGACGAAGTTGCGGGGATGGGGATAGTTTTTTTCATAAACATTTGTGTCATAACATTATAAAATTGGTTTTTGAGTTTATTCATTACAAACAAAAATACAAATCTTTCCTTTATGTTATATTAGTGTAGATAGGAACAATTAACAAAATGCACTTATATATAATATCTTTACTCCATTTGAAATTAAACAAACCTTTTTTACAGTCCGTGCAACCGATTTTGACTTCTATACCATAGGATAAAAAGCCAAGTGTTTATTGCAGCTGCCATTTGTCATGCCACCTACGCAATAGTAATAATAATATGTCAAATAATATGTCTAATCTTATTTCAAATATGTAACACTAAATATTAAAAATACAGTTTGTGAGTTTGTATGTAGTGGGTAATCTTTGGAACTACTGATCCGTATCAGAAAATTCTTTCACTAATCGGAGGCTGCTTATTGCTGCGTGTCATAGTACTCATATTTATTTAAATGTTAAAACAAGAAATTTCACACAAACTCAGTCGCGGCCAGAAGCTATCCTCAGCTACATTAACACTTATATGAGGCTAGTGATTTGCTTTCATTCAATTTATTTATGTTTACATTTACTTACTGTTTTCAGACTATGGCACCAGCTGACCCTGCAGATCCAGGAGCTGGTGGAGAAGCCCACCATGCAGACTGGCGACCACCTCATCACCCTCTATGCCAACTTTCTTAGCTTTTTTGAAAACAAGTAAGTATCTATAATTATCATAATGATGCCATAGCAGCATTTTCTATTTTTTTGAACACAGACCCAGAGGGCCCGGGTTCGGTTCCCAGTGCGGGCAGAATTTTCTGCTCGGTTTGGTTGGTGATAGGGCTTGTTCTAAGACCACCTGGCTAACTACCACCATCTTATCAAAGTCTGTCACCTAAATAGCATTGTTGTGTTTCGGCAGTGAGAGGAAGATAGCCAGTTCCTCTGTGGTTGGGGATTCCGGGTGAAGCTCACTTAATATGTTACCTATCAATTTCTCTTTGAATAAAATCATTGTAACCGTAATTTGTTAGCCTAAGTTCAAGCTGATATTCAAATATTTTCTTAAATAAAGTGTCTGTCATTCCAGAAAAACATGTTCAAATTGAAATCAAATGTTTCTCTCATTTCAGAATAAACCCCCTATCCCTGGTGGAGATAGTAGCGCATGTGATAAAGCAGTACACCAACAAGAAGGATGCGATCGCCTTCCTGGAGAAGATTGAGGTCAAAGTCAAGGCCAATGATGAGGCGCTGGCTCTTTGTAAGGTGAGAAGATCAAGCTAGATTTTTGAAGTGAAAACTTCTTTAGACACATTGAGCAATGTATAGTAGGCGATATTGTTGTTCGCGTCACCGACATGCTGTGTAAATTGTTGCTTGGAGTAGTCAGAGTGCCATGAAAATGTTAATAATTTCAATTTAAATATAATTAAAATACAGCAAATAGAAACAAAAATAAAATAATTAGAATAAGCCGTGGCAGCTAAGAGTTGACCAGTCACAAATGACGGCGCCCGTTCACGAACATGACGCATGGATCAGCACCATTCAGCTCAACCATTTTGAAGGGAGCTAAATCATCCAACACACGCGCCACCATCAGCGAGACATCTGAGTGAGCATGACATACTCACAGCCATCAGGGCACATTCAATTCAATGAAAGACATATTGCCTGGTAAATGTATTATAATAACTCTTTAGTACATAGTACTCACACCTGTGCTATGCAAATATAAACTAATATTATTAAGAGATTTTTTTTTGTTACGCTATATGATATTTTTATCCCGATATTCCCACGGGATTATGACTTGTGGGTGAATATGAAGGAGATTGAGTTTATACAAATGCACTTCACTCCTATACTACATCCCTAATCTTCCAGGTTCTGCAAGGCCAGATCTACCTAGAACAGCTAAATGACCTGGACTCTACGGAGAAGATTATTGAACAACTGGAGGGCACGCTGGAAGATGCAGACGGTGTCACCCCTGTGCACGGCAGGTTTTATAAATTGGCTTCTGAGTATTACAGGTGAATACTGCTTTAAACTGTTCATCAAAGTTGATTTATGTATTTTGAACTGAGCTCAAAAAGGAAGAGGTTATGCTTTTTTATTTATTTTTCATCCCAAGGCGATTCAGGCCCGTTTTATTTTATTCTCCATAGCTATAAATACGAGGGCTGCACTAAAAGTATCGGGAATGGAATATTTCCACTGTTTCTATCGATTTTTAAAACCAAGGAGTTTTCAATTAAAAAGATTTTAATATGACTTCCTGTCATATTAAAATCTTTTTAATTGAAAACTCCTTGGTTTTAAAAATCGAATACCATTTATTTATTTTAAAAAAAGATTCTCGGTCTTGTCACAAGGTTTTGTCAAACTTGTTTAGTCGTTGAGAAAATGGAATTGACTCGAGAAAATTCGAGAGCGATGATTTATTATGACTTTCGAAGTGGTTTAACACATAAAGTGTGTTGACCGGATGATTTCTGCATTTGGTGATGAAGCCCCATCCAAAACCACAATTTATTGCTGGTTTGCTGAATTTCAACGAGGACCTGTCAAGCTCAGTGATGATCCCCGTCAAGGTTGTCCAAAAACTGCAGTCACCCAAGAAAACGTTGATGCTGTGCGTAAGCTGATTGAGGAAGATCGAAATGTGACATACCGCGAAATTCAGGCAACTTTAGACATTGGCATGAGTCAAATACAAATAATCTTGCATGAACAATTAGGTGTAAAAAAGTTGTTTTCCCGATGGATACCGCATTCGCTCTGTGAAGAGCAAAAAGCGGCTCGCGTTACTTGGTGCGTCAGAACTCTCGAAAGATTCCACGCAGGATCCTCAAATGCTGTATACAACATCGTATCAGGTGACGAATCCTGGATATACTACGCGTACGAACCCGAAACAAAAAACCAGTCACGAGTTTGGGTGTTCGAAAAATAGTTAAAGCCAACACAATTGTAAGTTCACGGAGTGTTGCAAAAAAATGGTAGCCACGTTTGTCTCCAAAACCGGCCATGTTACGACTATTCCTCTTGAGGGACAAAGAACGGTTAATGCAGAATGGTATGCTAGCATTTGTTTGCCACAGGTCGTTTCTCTTGGAACTTTTGGTATCGGCAAACCGCGACATTTAGACCTTCCTAATTCAATTGACTTGGACGATCTCAACCGTCATTTCTCCACCGTTTCTACCATGGATCGTCTAACCAAACAACTAACTCTGTCCCTAATTTCTGGTCTAACGCGTCCCCATGTCTATCTATCTATGTTCTATGTTATGGGGTTTGGTTTCCGCACTCAGTCCGTCAGGTGGACCATTGTGCGTGGGCCATAGTGGCCGTTTGGGGGGTTATTCCAACCAGCCCACCTCCCTCCAGAAGGCAATTAGGTCTCCTGGTTTGTCTAGAACATCTGTGTATGATTTGGGTGACCCGAGGGTGTCTGTTCTGATCTGTGTAACGCCCGTGCATTGAAAGAGCACGTGCGCAACGGTCTCCTCAGCCTCCATGCACGCCCTGCACAGAGGACTGTCCGTTATGCCTATTGTGTGGAAGTGTTTGTTTAGCCAGCAGTGTTCCGTGATGGTCCCTGTCACCAGGCGCAGGCCGTTCCTGTCCAGACGTAAAAGACCCCTGGTCAGCGTAGGCTAGACACGTAGATAGGATAGTAGTATCCAAGGATGGCATAGCTTCCTTTGACTGCCGGCAGCCCGGTGTCGAGGACCACCATTGCCCTGCTTGTGTGTGGGTGATTTCCTGTAACCACCTGCGTATTTGGTTGAAGGGGATAGGTACGATAGGCTCGGGTCCACAGACTGCCGTGCTGGATCCTCGTCTAGCAAGTTCGTCAGCTGCGTCATTACCTAGCGACCCGCTGTGTCCTTTTATCCATTGCAGTGTCACCGTGTTGAGGCTAGATACCGTTATTTGTTCTAATGCCTTGTGACATTCTAGTGTTAGCTTTGAGGTAATAATTTTTTTCCGTAATGATTGGAGAACTGAGGCGCTGTCGGAGAGTATACGTATGTGTGTATCCGTAATCCTCCTGGCTTCTAGGGCGTGGACCGCATGATGATGCCCACACACTCCGCCTGATAGACGGTCACGGACGGTTGGTTGTTGAACCTTCCCAGCGGTCTGGATATATTTATGTTGAGTTCATGTGAGAAGACTCCGACTCCGGTACCGGAGTCGGTCTTCGAACCGTCGGTGTATAATCTCATTTCTTTGGGGCCTGAGTAGTCACACTGTTCTTCTGTAAGTATTATGTTATAGTGCCTTTGAAAGTGGATAGTTTTCGGGGCTTTGTCGCAGGGTGATGCCATCATTGGGTTTCGTTTGATCGCATCCTCCTTTATGCATGTGTGCTTAATTCTAGAGTCATTACTTAGGGTTCCCGATAAATGGAGCCTGAAGGCGGCCAGGGCCGCTTCCTCCCGTACGATTAGGTGCAGAGGCGGCAGCCCTAGCATTGCCTGAAGGGCAGCGGTCGGTGTAGTTCTCATACAGCTAGTGATTGCGACACAAGCAAACCGCTGCAGTTTCTCGAGATCTCTCTGGGTTGTGCTCAGGTCTGTCCTGGGCCACCAGACCAGTGCGCCGTATGTGATGATTGGTCGGATGACTGTGGTGTATAGCCAGTAGGTGACTTTGGGGCTGATCCCCCAATTCCTGCCAAGCAGTCGCTTGCACTGCCACAGGGATATGCTGGCTTTTGTAATGGTATAGTTCGTGTGTTTTGCCCAGTTCAATTGTTTGTCCAAATAGATGCCCAGCAGGACTGACATGACAAGCGCGAGAAAGTTCTTTATCTCGTTTTGTCGAAATTTGTCTACGATTCTGACGTAATTCTAATCCCTAACATGACCGTAAACGACGAGATATCTCGAAAAAGGCACTTTGACACTTCTATATCTCGCGACGAGAAACCGATGTTGCAAGTTATTAAAAACAAATTATTTTTCGTAGGTACACAGAAAAACATGAAGTTTAGGCCTCTTCTGTCATCTATGGTTTGAATAAAAATCAATATTTATGGTTAGGTGACTGTTAATGAGAAATCCCGTGTACAAACTGCACACGGGATTTTTTTAGTGATAGTTAGGTAGTCATGAATAATCTGTAAGAATCCATTAGTGTATCAGTGTTGTGCCATTAGGTATTATATGAAGGAATGCAGGCGTTTAATAATTCACTTAAAATGAAAAACTTCGCAAGGAATGGGAAATTTCTACTGAAGGCTGCGCGTTTAGACCTCAGGAGGAGCTGCTTCTCACACGGACAACTCTGTCGCTTTCTCGCTAGTCCAGCCAGCCAGCCAGTCGCGTCACCAGTCCTAACTCTCTGTATATTTTGGTGGGCGAGACCAAAACTACAAACCTATTGTACTTACAGTGAAGATTTATAAAATATGCCTGTTATTTTAATATATTGTGGTATCTTACGACTGCCACGTGAATGAAGACGACGCGAACAGAAACTAGTTTCAGATAAAAATGGCTTTGCGGTAGTAAGGTGAAAGTTTAAAATTGCAATGGTTTTACTGCGTATCTCAACGGTCCCGCAAAATGTAATTTTGATAGAAAATATCAAAGTCGTAATTTCGTTCGTTATAAAAGGAAATCATCTGCAAAATTGCATGCTTCTATACCCAGCGTGGTTTAGGTTGTGTATTGTATGTCAGTGAATTTAAGAAAGAAAAAAAACCATACAAACTTTCATCTTTATTTCTTCAGGATTTTTATTAAGTTGAATGGGCTAAAAATGGTCTTACTGTTTCGCTTATACTGTGACCATATTTTTTTGTTTTGGATGTTTCCCACCACTCATGAAGATTCGTAAATATTGACAGCTCTATATGAAGTAACAATTGCCGTACTTTATTGCCAATTGACGTACCTACTGCTACAGCTATAAATTATCGAATCTATTCTTTTAGGACATCGACATTTTAGAACGACATTTTATCGTATACAGAAGTGTCGTATTCGATATCGTAACCAGTGACTTTTTGTATTCAAAACTGAAAATGATTCATACTGAGTCAATACGATACAATCACGGATTCAAGAAAAAACTGTGTTGCTGGCTCAGCTATTCGAAAAATATAATTACGATTTTTATCGTGTTCTATACATTTGGTCATGTTAGTATAGCACTTTTGTTCGAAACAGCATTTTTTTTCTAATTTTAATCGTTCTTGCCAGAGTGAAAGTTTTTTTAAATATTTTTTATACAACCGACAACCGGACCAATTGTATATTATATGTTTATTAATATAGAATATGATATTAGCAAAGACAGTTCGATGGAGAGTAAATATAGTAACATGGATGAATCTGATAAAAAAATCTTTAAAAAAACTTCTTCATATACGACGATAAAAAATTATATAAGACTCGCACTTGACTATAATTTTATCGATAATAATTTGTAGTGTGTCTAACACTATTGTAAGATGACAATTAAACGTCATCATATCGCATATAAATAATCACACTTTCGAAAACAATATTATGAATTAAAACTATATTAAAATTACGAAATATTTTTTCTGAGTTCTCGCAATTTTATATCTAATGTTTCCTTCTTTTATTTGATTTTTTTTTAACAACTGCAGAGAGAGCGTATTTTAAAAAAAATTGATACAGGTCCACCTTCGATGACGTCCCGCAGGACTCTGAGCGCGAGCCGATTTAGCCCGATTTACTATATTTGGGTTTATTTTAAGATTCTATTTGCTGTTACATTAAAATAAATCCATAATCCCCTAAAGTCTTTTATGGTGAACGTATAGACGAAATTTTATTGAAATTGCTTTAATTACAATCGAATAAAACCATTTTTTCTCATAAAAACTCTACATTTTTTGGAAACTTTGCGATTTTTTTGTATCGAGCCAAATTATGTTAATCGTGTTTTGGCCCTCATAATTCACTAAAAATATCTTCAATATTAATAATCATGAAAAAAATAAGGCTAACAAATAGTAGATTGAAGTCAAAATTACATGTTTTGTTCAAGTTAACCCCAAAAAAAACAAATTTTGATGGCGATTCTTCCTTCATTCAATTCCATATTTTACTGTATTGTATAAACCTAGCAGCAAAGTTCACATACTGTTTTTTTCAACTATAGTCAATGTTTATCGCTAAGTATAATAAATTACAAACGAAATACAGACAAACACTTGACACCACTTGAAAGGGTCTTTCATAAGCTTGAACAAAAAAATTACTTGAAGTGTCTATTGATTACAACACGCCAACAAAAAAATAATCTGTGAACCCGTCCGACCGGCGGGCGGCGGGGCACCGTTTTTTGTCGAAGTTCGAACGCTCTTGACGTAATCGCGAGCCGCGGCCGCACACCTTGAGTGGCTAACACTCAACATTTAGGTAATATATTTTCCATACAAAAAACGAAAAATTCCATATAAAACACGTCGTTCCAATATAAATAGTAGTTTAAAACTAAGTATTTTCATTATAATATTATTATATTGTAAAATAAAATGATGACTAAAATAAGTACAATTATGAAACTGCCATGTTATTTTGGAGTTTTTTTTTTGTACCATAATTTTGTCTACTCTTCTCGTCGTCAAAATCGACGACGAGTAAATACGACTAAATGATAGAAAAATCGGAGATTATCTCGTGTTGAATTGTCAAAAATCGAGATAACTAAGGTGCCGTGTTAGGGTTTGTCGAGAAAACATCAATTTTGACAGAAGGAGTGGACTATTTTGTATGTAAGAGCTGTCAGAAAACGAGAAAGTGACCGAAATAGACAAAAATTACTCACGCGAGAGCGAGTAATTGTCGCGTGTGTCATGTTAGGCCTGCAGGTATTTGGTTTCAGTTGAGAGGCTTAGGGTTGTTCCAAAGAATCGTGGTAATTGTAGTGTCCTCAGTTTTCTCTTTTTTGTGAAGAGAATCAGTTCGGTTTTTGTTGGGTTCACTGAGAGTTGGTGCTTGTTGCACCATTCCTCTACTATTTTCAGGGCTTGACGCATAAGATTGCATAGGGTGTTTTCGTGGGTCCCGTTGATTATTATGGTTATGTCATCGGCGTAGCCTACGGTGAAATAACCTTTGTCATTGAGTATTTTGGTGAGGCTGTCTACTACTAGGTTCCATAGAAGTGTCGAGAGGACGCCCCCTTGCGGGCAGCCTTTCGCAACGATGGCTCTCGTAGTGTCATTTACTGTGACTTGTACAGCCCTTCGCTTGAGCATGTAGGTGATCCAGCCACTCAGGGTCGGGTCTACGTTGTGTCTGTCGAGGGCCATATTTATACTGTTGAACATTGTTTTGTCAAAGGCGCCCTCGATGTCGATGAAGGCAGCCATTGCTGAGCCTTTGTGGTCCACTGCACATTCGATCTTAGAGACCACGCTGTGCAGCGCTGATTCTGTTGACTTGCCTGTGGAGTACGCATGTTGTTGTTTATGAAGTGGTTTTACCCGGAGAGGTCCGTCTCGGATGTGCCTGTAACAGAGTCTCTCTAGGGTTTTCAGTAGGAAGGATGTGAGGCTTTTGGGTCTATAAGCCTTGGGTTGTGTATAGTCAGTCTTGCCAGGTTTGGGTATGAAAATGACTTTCACCTCGCGCCATGCAAGAGGTGTGTGTCTTAGTGCTATGCAGGTTCGGTAAATCTCCACCAGCCATGGTGTCAGACAGTCTATGCTACTGCAGTTGGGTGGGGAAGATGCAATCCAGCCCTGCTGACTTGTACGGCTGAAAGGTGTTGATAGCCCACTTTACTCGATCCTCTGTTACTATGTTGTGAGCACTTGACCAGTCCCCATGTCAATCCTTTCAGTTTCGTTCCAGTTGAACCGGGAGTGATAAAAAGAAATCATCACGTCAATGAAATCTAAAGCGGTGGGATGAGACAATATCACCCGTGGTATGATCATTACTATTCTGGATCATCTCCTCCCCGCGATTACCCACATTGTAAATTTTTCCCTAATTCCCTGTGGCGCAAAGCCCATGTTCGTCTGCTACCTAAGATTTCTAATCCCCCGCCCCATTTCTATCTTTCCCTTCCTATCCAAAGTGCTCGAGGCCTGCGTCCACAAACAATTCTCAAATTTTATTCATCGTAACTCTCGCATATCACTGTTTCCGCCCTCCTTAAAGTGACTGGTGATATAAGGGCAGGACCGGAAGACACCAAAGTTACTGCACTAGTACTGGTCGATTTCTCGAATGCCTTTAATACAGTCACGATATCCTGTTAGCCATTCTGTCCTATGTTATGGTCTCTCCCGAGGCACTGGAATGGTTCTTCTCTTACCTTCAGGAACGTCAGCAGTCCGTTCATGTTGGAGATTCTACATAATCTACATCATGCTGGTGTGATTTGGAAACTGGCGTTCCACAAGGCGGTATTATTTCTCCACTTCTGTTTTCTATATTTATCAATCTTATAACTTCCAAGCTTATAATCATAATCATTTATTAATTTGCGAATATGGGTACAAAAGAGAAGGTCTTATACAAACAATAGTGTCCATTAGCCATATCCTACCATAAGGCATACAAAATTACAAATACACAGGTATCTATGAAAATACAATTTAACAATAAAAGACATTTCAAATATCTTAAGGAGTAACATAACATGAGTCTGTCCTGTTAATATTCAGTGACAGAGTAATATGTTTTTTTTTGTAACAATGTTTTTATATTGTTTTTAAATTTATTTATTATAACTTTTGCGGAATATCCCTTATTCTTGAATATAATATTATCAATGCATGTTTTGCTTGATAGCCGTGTTGGTTCGTTGATGCCTAATTTTAAGTTGTAACTGTGCAGAATTTGCAAAAATTCAGTTGCATCATAACTCATAAGTTTTCTTAAAGCCGTAACAAAATCGTCCAAGAAGGGAGTTTAGGTTTCTAAAGAATATATTTATATCATCTGAGTTTGGCCTTGGAGGTGTGTAGGTGCATATGACGTATATTTTATGGTCTAGTAACTCAATACCAGAACATTCGATGATATTTTCAAGTGAGTAATTACTGAAATTATCTATTGGTGCATATTGAAACGATTTTTCTATTTAGATACTTCATGCTATATGATGAAGATGCCACATGCTTCAGTGTGCATATCATCTGTATGCAGATGACTTGCAGTTGTACTGTCAAGGGAGGGTTGAAGGAATTTCTGACGCTATCGACAAATTAAAGAAGGATTTGATATAAAAACCTGGTTTGAAAGATTTGGCGTAGCAGTAAACCCAAATAAGTGTCAGGCGATCATTATTGGAAGTTCTCGGAGTATGAGTAAGGTGGATGGTACAACCTTGCCACCAGTTCTCTTCAATGGTACGGTCGTCCCATTTAGTACTGATGTGAAGGACCTTGGCTTGCACATTGATAGTACTCTAAACTGGAGTACTCAAGTCGCGAGGGTCAGCCAGAGGGTAACTGGATCGCTGCCGGCTCTGTACTACCAACAAGTACGAAGACAATGCTTGTGCAGTCCTTAATTTTCCCCATCATCGATTATGGTGATGTGTGCTACTATGACCTGAATGCAGGTCTCCTCGACAAACTTGACCACATTCCAAATTTAAATCACTTTTAGTCCCTAGAGATTAAAAAGCTATTTTAGTCCCTGTGTTCGGAGAATAAATTAGGTCTTTTTGAATAGATGTGATATAAAATACAATTAATGCCTCATACCTCTACAGATGTATTAAGTTATATATCTGTAGAGGTATGAGGAACAGGGTGTAAAGTTCACTCATCGTCTATAAAAAAAGAGGATTCTCCGACCAGACGTGTCGGTTCTGGTGAGCAACTGCCCGACGACTGATGTCAGGTCGTTGTATTTAAGCTAGTCGCGCAGTAACCTCAGCTTGCGCGATGCAGGATTTTTCGTGACGTCAGTGTTATGCGTAGTTCGTCATTGACGATGTAGATGCCGCCACGTATCAATAAGCAATACCCCCCGCAGAGTGCGCGGGCCCATGGCACGCTACTACCGCGCGGCGCTGCGCTACGTGGGCTGCGCGGGCGGCGGCGCGGCGCTGGAGCCGGCCGAGCGCCGCGCCACCGCGCTGCGCCTCGCGCTGGCGGCCGTCATCGCGCCCAATGTGTACGACTTAGGAGAACTGGTGAGTACAGACAATCTTTTTTGAAAATACCATCATTATAACAACATAACTGGTGAAATGTGGGTGTACTATAGGTACACCTGTGCCTTATATAGAATACGTAACTTTCCTGCGACTTTGCCCGCGTAGAGTACGGAAATTATCTCACGGGAAGATACTACCGCAATAAAAATGACCCTATCTCTAAACCAGATCGTGGTCTACCAATGTGCATCGGAGCGACTGCCGAAATGCACATGTTTCTGTGACAAAATAATATTTTTTTCTTTATTTCTTTCTTTTTTGCTATCTGACCGCCATAACCCAGTTACTGGGTAACCCTTGGTAAGATTGATTGGCGATAATTATATACTTACTAATACAATTTTAAGGTATGCCGAAAATTTTAAGAATGCCTACAAAATCTTTCTTGGTCTGATATTTATCCAAAAACTGACTCAAATTGCGCATTCAATAATTTTCCCAAAGTTAAGAGTTCTAGTAAATAGGAATAATAAAAACACGCAAAAGTAGATAAATAAAAGTTTGAGACAAAGTTGCAAAACTAAACTGAAGCTACGATATGGATACTATAAAAATAATAATCTAATTAATAAAACTAATTATAATAATTATTCAAATCTATTAAGGAAATGTTTTTATAATTAAAAAAAAAATGCTAACATAAAATATATTAATACTGAAGATAATAAATGTAAAGCCACATGGACTGTCATTAAAAACGAAATAAATAATAACACTCAAAAAGACAACATAGAATTTATAAAATTAAATGATATTATAATTACAGACCCTGTACAAAAAATAGCTACTATATTCAATAACCATTATGTAAAAACAGATATTCCAGAGGACAAAAAGACTAAGCACAAGACCTTTACAAAAGTACATCTGTCAACACAATGTTTCTCAGACCAATGTTGGTATACGAGGTACGACAGGAAATAATGTCTCTGTCCAACAGCAGGTCGGAGGGATGAAATTAATACGACAATCATAAAAGCCTGTTGTAATGAACTGACGGTTATTCTTACTAATTTAATAATCGTCTTTTTCACATGGTACCTTCCCTGAAAAATAAAAACTGTCCTATTCAAAAAGGGAGATGAATGCGACATTAATAATTACAGGCCTATAACTTTAATACCCATCTTGTCTAAAATATATGTACAAAAGATTAACTGATTTCGGAAATAAATTTCAAATTATAAGTTAAGAGCAGTTTTGATTTCAAAAGAACAAATTCACATCGTTGGCTAATTTTACTCTTATGCAAGCTGTACTTTCAAATATTAATAATAATTAAATAACCACTATCCTTTTTTGATCTAACGAAAGCCTTCGATTTGGTTTCACACGTCATATTGCTTGAAAAGTTAGAAGCTATTGGGATTAGAGGACCACTTCAGTGTAGTACTTCCTGTTTAAGTAATAGAAAACAACGTGTCATTATCAATAAAAATAAAAAAACGAAAATAATGACATTATATCTTACTCATCAGAATATAGACATAATAAACATGGTGTTCCACAAGGTAGCGTACTAGGCCCAATACTATTCCTCAGTTACATAAATGTCATTATAAAAATAACTAACCATAAATGCATACCTATTATTTGCCTATTAGAGTGACATTTAACAAAAAAACAAATTACCATTTTAGACCATGAGCTTGACATTAATAATACAATTGACAAATTACTGCTTTGGCTTGACATTAACCATTTGAAGATAAATTTAGACAAATCCGTTTATATCCAATTCAGCCAATCAAATAATTATAAGAATGACATTAAACTCAATATTAAATAAAATCAAAGAAGTAACGCATACAAGATTCTTAGGCGTAGTAATAGATACAGACATGAATTGGAAATAACACGTAGGCAATGTTAGAACTAAAATGAATAAATTTGTATATGCACTAAAACAAGTTAAAAATGTAACTAACATAAAACTGCTGTAATGTCATACCACGCGTACGTCGAATCGCTACTACGATATGGCCTTGTAATGTGGGGTTATAGCACCGATTTCTGTACAGCATGCATTGCTCAAAAGTGAAGTCATGAGGTCAATAGGGTGTTTTACTCTTTATGAGAAAAAATCTAAAAATATATTATTGAGATAGCTTAGGCAAAAAGCAGTCGGAAAACGTTAGCTTTAGTTCATAAAATAGCAAACTAAATTTTAAAATTCGATTCAAATGTTTCAGCTTTTTTATGTGTTTCATAACACCATTAGATAGTAGTCGCCATGTTATTACGTCGTACGGCTATGTAATTTTAGGAGTGTTAACTGTCAACTATCAGCGTACCTTTAATCTATAAATTTGTTTACATAGTGAACTGACGTCATGACCACAGAGCAATATGGCGTCCACTGCGTTCAGCGTTTTCATCAAATTGCGCGCGATATTTGAAAATGCAAAATTGAAATGCATTTTTATGGCACCTAACGATTGAATAAAATTTTTGAGAATTTTTTAGTGGTTCATTAGCACTATAGAATCTAATTGAGACACTTTTCAAAAATGGGTGTAATATCCTATTTGTGGTCTTAAACCTGACGACTCATGCCAAAAGACTACAAATGGTATTAATCCTAGGAACAGACGAGATCATCATAAACTAGTGTTGAATGATTTACCTAGACTAGCTAAATACAATAATAACTGCTTAGCAATGTGTGTGCGCGCGCATCTATAACAAAATACCAATGCACTTCAAAACATTAAATACGAGATTATTTAAAATGAAGTTTTATGAATGGTTACTGGAATGGTGTATTTATATTAGAAAATAATTTTTAGGTAATAAATGTCGATGGTTGATGCCTTCTTCACCTAACTTTATAATTTTGCATGCTGTCTTTATTCCAGCTAAACATGCTTGTGCCATGTAAAGGACATTGTTCGGCGTCCATACATCGTTCGCCTAAGAATCAACAGACACGTGTATTTACTTTCTGTGTTCTAAATAACGCATATATTCTATTGAAATTATATTAAAATCACGGACACTTCTGAGAATTGTAAAAAATCAAAAACTCTTTCGGATTTTGGGGTTATAATTAGGCCAATAGAAACACAAATAAACGCTAAGTTTATTAGGTTTATTAAGTTTAACTTAGCGTTTATTTGTGAAAATATATTGGATTTACATTGGACCGAGTCCGAGCCATTATTTCTCTACACTAATTTATTTGTAGTTCCGACCAATAGAAAAATGTACTCTTAGTGATGACACTGTCATTACCAGAAAATGTCAAAGTGTCATCTGTCAATTCATCGACTGTTAGTCGATGTTGCTCGTTTCGCACAGCGCTTTCAGCCGCTTTATTTTGTTGGTAAATGTAAACCTTATTCATAGATCAAGCGCTGAGTGAGCCTATTCAAAACGTCAAATTGAAACAAAAAATAATGGCGCTGGGGAATAAGACCGAAGTGATTACTTTCTAAATGTTTTCGAAATTATTAAGTGTCCGTTTTATTGTAATAATTTTAATGAAAATTATAAAATAAACTAGTAATTATAGTAAAGGTTTCATACGTGTTGATTCATAGGCCATCTTTTACAATGTCCAAATTTGTATTTAACACACTATGGTATTAAATACCAATTTATATGGCACAAGCATGTTTAGCTTATTATTCAAATAAATATTTCATTATTATTAAAAATAAAATAACAAATTTTCTCTCTCTTCCACAGCTAGCCCACCCAATTCTAGAATCCCTGCATGGCACTCCCGACGCGTGGGCATGCGAGCTGGTACGAGCCGTAGCCTCAGGAGATGTCGCGTTGTTCGAGAAGGTGAAGGCTTCTGCTCACCACCCTGATCTACAACGGACTGATAGGCAGCTGAGGCAGAAGATTGCGATACTGTGTCTTATGGAGGTGAGGAACATTTACGTATTTATAGAGTTCTAGCTTTTCCCCGCGGCTGCGCCCCCGTAACCCCGTATATAAAAACCACCTTGCAAAAATAAATATCTGTGACAACTTTCATGTTTTTTTTTTTTTATGAGTTACTGTAATATGGTCAGCTCCGCGACCTCGAAAATTGATCATATTATTCTTGCCTGAGCAACCGGCAGCAAGTTCATCATGCTCACTTAGATGTCACTGCTTGCGGTAGCGTCGGGGGTCGGGTTGCCTCCTCCCCTCACACACGGCGAGGACGGTAATGGCTGATCTTTGCGTTAAGCTCGTGAACGGGTGCTGCTTGTGGTGACTGGTCGTCTTTCTGACCATGGTTTTTGTTGTTGTTATTAGAAATTTACTGTTTATTTATTTTTACTTCGATGGTCCTAGTTTATCATTTGTGATTTCCGAGTTACAGCTTTAATAGCTATATGTAAACGGGCACGCCCTTTATGCCTGGAGGCTTTCATTCGGGTATTAAGTTCTTTTTACTTCAAAAATTTTAATTTCGCTTGAGTATAGATTTCGATGATTTTTTTTTTTGTTGATATATTGGCGTGTGCTAGGAGAAATATAGAAATAAAAAGTTTTGTGTTGCGTAATGAAAATTATTTTGCACAAGTACTATTGTATAGAATCAAGTATTTCTGACTGAACTATCAAGCAGGTTGCGCCACTTGTCCTCCCCAGCGGCAGCTCTAGGAAGTGCTGGAGGGCGCGCGTGCCGGGGGACTGTCTTATGTAATATTTTGTCGTTCGAAAAGTGCTGATTCTCAGCCTAGTTTGAATAACTGACTTGAATTTTGAAATTTGGTGATCGGTCAAATGGTGTTGATATTATCAATCTCATATAATAACAATCATTCATTTCTATTTTACATAATTTTAATCATATAAAAACAAAATCCATGTTTTATATTGACTAGCTGTTCCGACAGACGTCGTGTCCATACCAATACAATAGTTCATACAAAAATCGCATAGAAAAAGGGCGTTCAGTTTTTCCCGAAGTTGAAACATTTTGTTATTTTCTAACTTACTTCTTTAGATCTAACTTTTTAACTTTAGTGTTTCTTCTGTTATTTTGAAAGCGTTTAGAGTACAAAAAAAATGTGTACGTGCAATCTGTGGAGCCTGGTATACGGAAAGTTGTAAACCCTTGTTCCAAAAGTACAATATTCTGCCATTACCATGTATGTACATTAGAGAATTATGCCTATTTGTAAAGCAACATCCGGAACATTTTACTAAACATAAAGATGTAACTAAACGAAATGTAGCTCCTAGAAATAAAAATAAATTTAAACATGAGCTTTGTTTACCGCAATGCAGGATCGAATTGTATAATAGGAACTCATACATAAATGCTGTTAAGATATATAACAAATTACCGGACTCCTTTAAAGATTTACCTTTGACCATGTTTAAAAAAAAGGTAATGCAATGGTTAAAAGAAAAATGCTTTTACAATCTCAATGAATACATGTCTGATTGAGGAGAAGGAATCTGAAGTAAATATTGGTGTAAACCTGTAATTAATTAATGTTAAAATTTCAGTTTAATTATAATAGTTATGATTTACAATATTATTTATTTAATCTTATTCTGACATTACTTACATAATTATAAACGTTATCTCTTGAACTGACATATTATGTGTAACTTTGACATCAATTAATCTATGAAAATTTTAATGCATGCATCTTGTTTGTAGTTGCTGTATTAGAAAAAAAAAAAAATTAGTACTGTGTAGGACACAATTAAATATTTGCACACCATAAGTAATGGTAGAATGTAAAAGGGCCATTATAGTTTTAAGATCATACAGTCTAAACCTACATTCTCGCAAATAAATTTGATTTGATTTGCCACGGCTCATGTTTTCGGTATTTTCTGACAAAGCATGTTTTCCGAGTAATCATATTTCCTTTGAGAACAATTTTACAACATCTCTCTTGGTCTGTACCAACTAGAGCTCCAAAGGAGATTCGGACTATTACGAACATTTTAATACAAAAAGTAAACAAATCAAATCAGACACACGCACACATACTAGGCTGTACAAAAAGTAATGATAATCTGTTCATATTTTCTGTACTTACTAATAATAAAGCTGAAGAGATTTTTTGTATGTTTGAACGTGCTAATATCTGGAACCGTCAGTCGGATTTCAAAAAATATTTTTGCATTTGATAGCCCAATTCTTGAGGAAGGCTACAGGCTAACATCACCCATAGGTGTCGAGCAAAAAGAAAAATAACCGATTAGCATTATTTTTTGAACAGCCTTGTACTCGTACGCCTGCACATCAACCTACTAAAATCTGTCAAAATCACTAAAGCATAAGGTTCAAAGTTAATAATAGTTTTGTCACTGTAATTTACATAGCAGGTAATGGGTATTTAAATTTTTGTGGGGGTTTAGTGTAGGTACCACAACTAAAAAGTGAAAAATAAAAACTTTTTCACAAAAAATAAAACCGACTTCCAAAAAAAAACACTACAAAGTGAAAAATAACTTTGATTTCGGAAGTCGGTGGCAAAAAAACGAAAATAAAACCCCAAAGACACCGACTTCCGAAATCAAAGTTATTTTTCACTTTGTAGTGTTTTTTTTTTGAAGTCGGTTATTGATGCTAACTCAAAAACCCCTCATCTCTACTTCTGAAGTATACCAAACAAAAAAAGAATCATCAAAATAAATTCATAATTGGCGGAGTAACCGCGTAACAAACATACAAAAAAAAACATATATTTTTTTCGAAATAGTTTTTATAACCTTTGTAGTGAATACAGGCGTGATATTATGTTGTGTGATGGCGTAAACAATGCTTAGATATGCTATAGCAACAATCGCGGTTAATCTGCTGTTATTCATTGAAGAGTTCCCCCGATTTCTACAAGATCCCATCATCAGATATTGAAATGGTGACAATGGGACCACACGGGAAGCACCAGCTTTCAAATAAAAAAAGAATCATGAAAATCGGTTCACCCAGTCGCAAGTTATGAGGTAACAAACATTAAAAAAAAAACACTTGAATTGATAACCTCCTCCTTTTTTTGAAGTCGGTTAAAAATAGATTTTTCATACATGCGCATTTCATACGCTTTCTAACGAACAGCATTTCATTTTTATTTATATAGTGTAATATATGGGATGTTGCATAAGTGCCACATGTGTAGGGAGCTTGCCCCATGTAATGAAAATGTGTAAAGCTGATGGTGTGTTCTCCTATTAAAAAAATACAAATTAACCAAAAAAATAATTTCGGGCGCCTTGGAGATGCACACAGTATGTTTTAAATAAACAAACTTGCCAGATAGAACACTTCGGAGAGTCAGACTTTTAATCTGCCGGTAGGTAGCTAACTAAGATAATAAAACAATGGAATTTCCTTTGCTAATACCTTGTTTAATTGCCAGTAGCTTCAGATGAATAATTTTGAACTTAAATATAAAATATTATTGTTACCATTATGTAGTTATTTTATATTATTATTGCATCTTTGTTTATAAATACTAATTTAAAAAAATGGATTAAATTAAACCTCCAGGATCGTGGCGTTGAAGGTAGGAAAAAATCCCTTGAAGAAATAAAGTATAGGTACCGAAAAGTCGTATACTGTAGAAATATACGGGAAAGACGCCGGTCCGTAGTCCGGCTGCAACAAAATTTACAGAGGGTAGTCAGTAGTAGTAGTAGTCAACACAAAATACAAGTCGTTTAGGATTCCCAAACGTTGGGAAGCGTGGCGTTCCACGAGTAATAATAACTTACCGTCTTTTCCAACAAATGGCAAAACCTAAGTGCACCACAAAATTCAGGCGGGCGACAAATCACTTAGGTGAAAACCTGAAACAATAATTTAGAATCGTATCGAGCACACGTCACGCTATCCAATTATCAATCCGAAAGAACCAAATCTTACCAAAGAAATGAAGGATTATTCCTACGTCACCTCGTCCTGAGGGAGTCCCTTTTGGAGTTTACGGCATCAATAGGCCGCTAAAAGCCAGGATTTATCCCGATTGGAATAATTTAGTTCGGACTCAATGTCTCCAGGATGAATTCGGTCGCAAAGTGCTGGACGTCAAAATTGACAGCTCCGACGAAACATCACAGACAAACGATGACAGCAAAAACCACGTTCTGAAATCGACTAACTGACGAGAAGCATGTAGCGATGTTTTAAACTCGTTACAATAGATATAGTTGGATTTCCGCAAAGTAAAGTAACATAATATACAATCTAACATTAAAATATAATATATTATGTGCAATGTACAATTATGTAAAGGAAAAAAAAATATCAAGAAAGTGCTCATAGGTCCTCAAGAAATTCGTCCGCATCGCTGACAGCTGGAAAAGTGCCCATAAGGCTGGCAGCGTTGCCACGTTGGATGGGAATGCTAATTCTTTGACTTAAAAAATGGCCAAATCTCTGGTCACGTAAAGTCGGCCAACCGCTTGGCGATGTCCCGAAATACTCGTTGAGCACTCGGGCCCCACGGCCCTAGTTTTTCAACTCCAAATGTCTCAAACATTTAGCTAAGTACCAATAAGGTTGTTATATTTACGCCGTTAAATGTTTTCTGCGCCTCGTAACATTATTTATCGTACTAAACTTTCTGTAATTGTAACTGTATTAACTGTATTTACTCATTTAGTTCGAAAAAAGTTTGGAAATATTTAAATGGTTGGTCAAATGATGATCAAGCATGAGCCTTAACTCGAGTTCAGTGACTATTTTTCGCACTGACTCTTATTTACTGACATGTAAACTTCAAGTGACAGTTTTCTTCAATATCTTGAAGAAAATCCCAGACAATAGTTATTTATCCAACATGTGAGGAAAGTTCGTTTTTCCTACGAGTTTTGATAATGAGTCTTGCGCGAACGAAGGATTGAAAAATAGAATCACGGGCGCAGCGAGTGATTATAAAATTCAATCCTGAGTATGCGAAAGATTCAACAAAACGAATAGCAAATGAACTTGCTCACATGTAGCATACAAAACTTTTCACCACGCCCAGCAAGAAAGTATTCAGTCAACATAGGTAAATAAATAAAAAACATTAATCATAAGTAATCATAACTTATAAATATTTCTATTCTAAGCATAAAATTATCAATTTTTTAAAATATCTTTAAAACTTAACATAAAAAAATCAGGCAAGGTTAGTTTCTGAACGGGATCATTACTTTCCTCACTGTTCAAACAGTGAGGAAAACCAACTTTCCTCACTGTTTTCGTAGAGGAAAGACACTTCTTTCGTGCGGGAGTGGTGAAAAAAATATAGTTTTACACTAGACTAAACCGCCTCTGTGTTCTAGTGGCTAGACCACCTGTCTCAGACCCAAAGGTCCCGGGTTCGATTCCTAGTGGGGGCAACATTTTCTGCTCAGTTTGGTTGGTGGTAGGGCTCGTTCTAAGTCCGCCTGGCTAGCTACCACCATCTTAACTGTGTCGCCATAACAACAATGTTAACGGCTTTAGCAAGAGGTAACATAGCCAGTTCCTCTGTGGTTGAGGATTCCACGAGAAGCTCTCTTCCACCTTCGGCCTGATCATCACTTACCATGAGGTGAGATGCAGGCCAAGAGTTTTCCCGTGGTGGATTTTAAAAAAAACTTTTTTTTTTCCAGATGGCATTCAACCGTACCTCAGCTCAACGCAAGCTCACCTTCGCAGAAATAGCTCGCGAAGCCAGAGTACCCATAGACGAAGTGGAACTACTAGTAATGAAGGCTTTAGCTGAGAAACTTATCAGGGGACATATTGATCAGGTATGTCGATGTTACTATCTAAATCAGGGGTGTCAAACTCAATTTTGCAGAGGGCCATATATTAGATTTAGAATGTGTAGGCGGGCCAGGTTCAAACTAAAAAACTAAAACATACTGAATTATTTTAACATCTTTATTTATATAGTTGTTACAAATCATACCAAAAGTAAGAAAGACGGTAATTATTTTGAGCTCGAGGATCCGGATTCTCTTGTTTTTGAAATCTCATTGATGTCAGGTATCATATTCGTGGTAGTTATTTTAAGAATTGATATAATATATACGGCCCGCGGGCCGGAATCCGCCCGCGGGTCGTATCTTTGACATGACTGATCTAAATGTTAATGCCAACTGACGAAAGACTGCATTCTGGGTGCTGGACATGTTTTAGACAGCAGCCAGAATACACGGAGACGCCCCTTCGGCCGTTACTAGAAAGAAAGAAATATATTATTTGGGACAGGCACAGGAAATACAAACATATTTTTCGAATAAACGAAAACAAAAAATATTTAAAAAAATATAGGTACAGGGTGATATTGAATTCATGGGCATCCTCATTGTACTCATCATTATGAAAAACTTTCACTGTGGAACCAACAATGAAATCGCGAAAAAAAAAATCTACTGTTTCTTACATTTTGCATGCAAACATTAATGTAGGGAACAGCAGATTTTTTTTAGTGGTGTGACTCATCGGACTGTCAAGTCAGAGGGCTCCAATTCGAAACCAAGGCACGCACTTCTGACTTTTCGGATTCGTGATGGAAAACATCGTGAGGTAACCGAATGCCTGAGAGATATTTCTCGACGACATGTGAAGCCAAATCAGAGGCCCATGGGCGGCTTTAAAACACAGGTTAGTCACTAACCACACGATAAAGAACAAGATACTATAGTTATATCTTTCTCCCAGGTGAACAGCACAGCGCACATCGGCTGGGTGCGGCCGCGCGCGCTGCCCCGCTGCGGGGCCGCGGCCCTCGCCGCGCGCCTGGACGCGTGGTGCGGGGCCGTGGCCGGGGCCGCCGACCTGCTGGCCAATGCGGCGCCCGACCTGCTCACTGCTTAGTTCTACATGATGGTGAGATGTAACACTATACTAAACTAGTTTTAGATGTCAAAGATCCATATCATATTTCACACAGTGTATTTATCGTAGTTTAGAAAGGAGGTGACTAATGAGATGACGTCCATAGTCCTTGCGCGACTGCTAGTCACCGGTGAGACGGGGAAGAGCGCTATTGACAAAATTGTCAGACTGAGTTAGCTTGACCGTTGTCTACCTCCCGCGTCTCACCGCTCACATATCTCAGGCGGAGACTAGCAGTCGCGCAAGGACTATAGAAGAAGAACAAGACATACTGCGCCGACCACAAATAAATTAGGATAAATGCAGGATAATTATGATGACATTTGTAAACGCTACTTAATCAGTTAAGAGGTCTCACAACAATAAAAAGCCAAATCCCGTGTTCAAACATTTTCAAAATCAAATCGCCATGTCATCTCAGCGATAATAAATGTCAAAAATGTAGAATGTAGATAAATTAGAGATATTTTTGGAAGACCCAGAGTCTGAGATTAGAAAAAAGTGGGAATCCCGTTTTTGCTAAGAACCATAACAAAAAAGATACTGCTACCTTTGTGCGATTTAGGTGCTTTTCCGTAGCTCGAAACAGCGACTGAATGCTCATCTCCCCACATACCACGATTTAGTGCGTCTTTGGACATGTTAATTCCTTTTCAATAATAATTTGGTTCTTACTAACAATCCAGGAGTTTTCAACAAAAAAATGCCTGTAAATGGTTTAATTGAAATAAATACTTCGAGTTTGAGTTCGCGGGCTTATGCCCATTCAGTCATTATTCATATTCATAACTTCATTTTACACCGTTTATAAAATTGAGCCACATTCATTGAATATTGATCTTTTCAGTAAATAATTTGTACGTTTTTTTGTTTCAGGCACCAGTTTCAAGAGAGAGGGCGCAGTAGGCAGTGCAAGCAACGCAATGGATTCGTCAAATCTTCCTCCCAATACCTTTTATTTACCATAACAATAAAAACTAATTCTAATAATGTGACTTTTATTCAAAATTCAAAAGTCATTTATTCAAATTAGGCTGAGAATCAGCACTTTTCGAACGTCAAAGTTACATAAGACAGTCCCACAAAACGCCCACCCTTCACCACTTCCTAGTGCTTTCGCTGGGAAGAAGAAGTGGCGCAACAAACTCCCCAGCAGCACAGCTGTCTGTTCAGTTAGAAAAACTTGATACTATACAATAAGTACTTATGCAAAATAATTTACATAACGCAACACAAAACATTAAATTATAAATTAATAGCCATATGACAGCTAGCACACGCCAATATACCAACCAAAAACATCGAGATCTATACTCAAGCAGAAATAAAAATAACTAAACGTAAACAATATCTAAAAAAGGGCGTGCCCGCTTACATATAGCTGTAACTAGAAGTTATAATTGATAAACTAGGACCATCGAGGTAAAATAAAAAAACAGTTACATTACTAATAACAATAACAAATCCATGATCAGCAAGACGACCAGTCACCACAAGCAGCACCCGTTCACGAGCTTAACGCAAAGATCAGCCATTACCGTCCTCGCCGTGTGTGAGGGGAGGAGGCAACCCGACCCCCGACGCTACCGCAAGCAGTGACATCTAAGGGAGCATGACGAACTTGTTGCCGGTTTTTCAGGAAAAAAATATATTATATGATCAATTTGTCGAGGTCGCTAGCTAACCACATATTGCAATACAACTCATGAAAATCATTCTAATGAGTAGATTATGTCAACAAAAAATTAATAAAATTAAAATAAATTGACTTATAAAGTCAAATAAAATTAACAATTTACCTAAGCTTATATAACCTGTCAGTAGGTAGGCTAATTCTGGAGAAAGAACATAAACATTGTCTTGAGCCAATCACAGCGACCAACTATTCTTATCATTTAAGTAGTCGTTGATAGAATAGTATGCCTTTGAACAAAGGTTGGATTTTACTTTAGTTTTAAACACATTAAAAGGCAAATCTAGCAAAGAAGAGGGTAGCTTGTTGTAAAAGGTTATACCAAGCCCAACAAATGAGTTATGAACCTTATGAAGCCGGTGAAAGGGAGCTCGTAGTTTGTCCTTGTTTCTTGTGTTAACATTGAGAATATCACTGTTTCTAGTGTACAAGTGTATATTTTGCCTAATATATAGACTGTTGGCGAAAATGAATTGTGAGGCAACAGTGAGAATACCAATATCTTTAAAAAAATCTCTCAAAGAAATTCTGGCACCCAGCTGGTAAATTGCTCGAACAGCTCGTTTTTGGAGGACAAATATATTTTGAATATCGGCAGCTTTGCCCCACAGTAGAATACCGTAGGACATAACGCTATGGAAGTGACTAAAATAGACTAACCGAGCTGTATCAACGTCAGTGTATTGTCTTACTTTCCTGACGCGGCGTAGGCGGCCGAACTGAGCCTTCCCGCTAGGCTAGATATATGATGCCCCCACTGAAGTTTGGCATCTACTGTTATGCCCAGAAACACTGCCGAGTTTACGGTTTCAAGCACCTCTTTATCTAAGACGATGTTGGGTCCTAGATTTCTAACATTTGGAAGGGCAAACTTTACACATTTCGTTTTCTTGGCATTGAGAACTAGGTTATCTGTCGTAAACCAACCCGTAACCATTGAGAGTGCACTGTTTACATCGTCAAAATCTTGTCTGTTCCTGTCTACTTTAAAAATAAGAGAAGTATCATCTGCAAACAGTACAACTTCACATATACCCTTTAAATAGAATGGCAAGTCATTGATATACACTAAAAACAAGAACGGACCCAGTATTGAGCCTTGAGGCACACCTAACTGAACTGGTAGCCCGGACGATTTCACACCATCAACATTTACACATTGGGACCTATTATGTAAATAAGAATTTATAACGTTGAGAGCTTCGTTTTGCACACCGTAATGTCGCAGTTTACGCAAAAGAGTGTCATGGTGCACGCAATCAAAGGCTTTGGAGAGATCACAGAAAACTCCAATAGCATTTTGAGAGTTCTCCCATGCGTTAAATATGTGTTTCAGCAGAGCAACACCCGCATCTGTAGTGGAGCGACCCTTTGTAAAGCCATATTGTTCATTATGAAGGAGGCTATTTAAATTAAAATGTCTTAGCAACTTCAAATATTTTGCTAAATGCTGGTAATATAGAAATAGGCCTGAAATTGCCAACGTCATTTTTATTACCTGATTTAAATAATGGTATGACTTTACTACTCTTCATGAGGTCAGGAAAAGTTCCTGAATCAACACATTTATTAAAAGTAACAGCTAGATAGGGGGCTACGATGTCTATTATATTACTTAAAAGTTTAATGGAGATGCCCCAGTAATCACCAGTGTTTTTAGACTTGAGTGTGTTAAAAACATTAACTACATCACGAGGCGTTACATGTTCGAAGCTAAATAAGATACTACTTTTAGAAACACTACTAAGCAAAAGGTTTTCAGCTTTAGACGGGAGCGAGTCGTAGTTATAGGTATGTTGGCAAAAAACTCATTAAACGCCTCAGCTTTGTACGTCAGCTGCTTTAGTAACTAATTTATTGTCGACCATAATCTCAAGTTGTTTATCTTGCTTAACCGATTTACCCGTTTCATTGTTAATAATTTTCCAAGTGGTTTTTTAAGTGAAAACTCCTGTAGGTGCGTTGAGCGATTTTTGGTAGGGGGATAAATCGCGTCACTGACATGCACGCGCCGTAGTTCAGACAATAGAAGCTAGATGGCACTAATACCAGTTTTAAGTTTTCACTTCTGTCGGCAGTCCCCATGGCTGACTATTTTCTACAGTGTCTTTCTTAGCCCAGGTTCGTACGGACGTATTAATATCGCAGCGATTTTTTTTTTCGAACACTGGATTTACAACTCAGTATTGGGCTGAGTATTGATAATCCAACAAAGCAAATCCAGTGCGTCAAGAAAACACACTGTTGGATATTCAACTCTCGGCGCTAGACAGAGCGTCGAAAATCCAATACGCGGAAAAAAATCGCTGTGATAAAAATATACTGCCTACCAGGGGCTTACTGGTAAAATGGAATCAAATAGACACAACAAAGAATCGCCGTGGCAGCAGAGTCTAGAGAGAGAAGACAGTACTAAAGTGCGTTGAGCGCACAACTGTCACGAAATCGCACTCATTCAAAGCCGTCAGTTTCTATAGGCATCGTACGCGTCAAACTTTATGGCGGCTCTGAAGTGAGCTACTCGCTGCGCAGTACCGCACTCCTCGCCCCCGCTGACAAATGAATTTGTTTCTGCGCAGCGACTCGCCTCATGTTCCGAGTCGCCATAAAGGAATCAGGATGTACCATCGCGGACACTGGCGGTGAACCAATTTTCAATCTTATTACTAAGGGTGAAAAGTAAGTAAAAAGTAGTTCACCGCAAATGTCCGCGGCTGTACGTCATTTGTGTCGTAGTGCGAGCAAACGGTGACACACTTGATTTGTATGGAAGTGTTGACAATGCCGCCTCTAGCAGCGGCCGCCGAGACGTCTCCGTGCTCTGGGTAAATGAGATGCTCGTTGACCGTGCTTAGCTAATTAAATGATGATCACAGTATTTCTATTTTAATTTTTTTGTTGGCTCCGCTTCCACTTTATATTTTCAACAATAAAAATACAATACATATCTATGTACACAGGGGCCATTGATATAAAGTAGAACACACACACATAGCCTCGCTCACTGACATTACACACAATTAGAGTTAATTAATTATAAGAATGTGCATGCGTCAAAATGTTATGACTTAAATTATTAGATTTAATCCTACTTAATGATAGAAGGTAATTATGAATTTCATTGTGTCGTTATAGTTTAAATGTTTGCTAGTTAGCCCTCAAGTTTGCGATGCCTGGAAAAGGCCGCTAAGTTGTAAGTACCTGCATTTGTAAACAACACCAAAATGTACACTTAGTATGCAAATAAATCTTTGACTTTGACTTTTGACTTTAACTATCATGAAACAAAACTTATTAGTATTACAACTTTTACGTAGATGTCGCACTCATTCTAATAAGATGTCAACGCCATCTAGTAACAAGACAAAACACTACATTGAGTAACGATTACAAACACTGTTTCAATAGATGACGCTGTTCTAAGCTAACGTATAATCAATACAGATGCACAATGAAGATAGCATTATCATCAATGAATGAATGGCGCCTATATTATAGAAACCCAGTTATCTCTTCCCGAATACATAATCTCATAGATCATATCTACTACGCAACACATAGCGTCGCAAGACCTTGAATTTAAAAAAGCGTTCTCTAAGCAAAAACACGAGTTTTCTACAGATTTCTAATAAGTACAAAAAACGTAATGCCATTAATTGGATTCATGTCGGAGTATTGTTCGAGAAGAAAAATATCGTCTCGTGGAGAATATGAATCAATGTTCAAATATATTAAAGACGCAGTTGAATGAACATTCATAATTTCTAGGAACACTCCGTTTCTATAATAGGTAACGGTTAATAGTTAAACTTAATTGACCGACATTGTTATATTATGATGTCAAATTATCTTTTTTTTATTAAAAGTTGCACATAACGATAAGAAAAATCGATATTTTCTACTGACGTACACCTCACACCGTCTTCTAGTTTGAAATTGCCGCGTGTGACGTCAGCCGGGCCCAATGACGTCACTAGATCTCCCGCCTGACAGTGATCACTCTATCTATCCCACTCAAACGTTAGACACATGAATCAGATAGAAAGAGACGGCGCGAGTCGCGTAAAGGTTGTGAATCGAGCTCTTAGTCTCATGAGCCTGTGCTGTTCAATTGAATCCCTACGTATTGATAAGAGAAACACTGATAAGAACGTCTATAAACACCTGTTTGACGTTCGTAGTGAGATCGTAATGACCGCAAACTAAAATCATCATGATTTCGTATTGAATTGTAGGTGTAAATGTGAATTTAATATAAAATTAAATAGTGTTTGTTAATGAAACATCGAGGGGCGCACATGAACATCCCGAAGCGAATGACGTGAGTGACAGTGGCGCCATTGCGGCAGTCGGCGCGAACTAGCGGCAGTAGACGAAATTCGCTCGGTGGGTGATGTGAGGTTGAGCGAATTATTTCAAGTTTCTCACGAAATGGCCAGCAATATGAAGCCAATGCACAAAACCAAACATTTCCCAATAGACCAGCTCGTGTGTGTCGGCAATTACGAGCTGGAGAAAACGATTGGCACGGGAAATTTTGCTGTTGTAAAACTCGCTACACACATTATAACTAAGAGTAAGGTGCGTACCCTTTTGTCGTAATGTCGCGTATCACTGTGATTTTAGTGTTTCATTCCTGTATTACTCGTTTATAAAGTGTATTAGGTGTCAGTGCAATCTCAGCAGTGTAGTGAGCGATTCTCGTGTTGTGTTATGTGGTTTTTTCCATTCGTCCGAAGCCTTCCGTCGGCAGCGGTCAGGTTTGCCAAACATTACAATATAACCCGTTTAATCTACAACTAGCTGATGTACGAGGGGCGAGAACGTGTTTGTTAAAAAAAATAACATTAAACAAACTAGTTTGGTTGTACATTGTTGACTATAAACAGGCTAACACAGTCGACACTTTTCCAATAAGTCGGTTTATACTTTAGAAAATTTTGTGGAAAAAGTTCGAATGCAGAGGATTTTTGTTTTTCTGCCTTGGCCTTGTGTGTTCTTACTTTTTAATTCATCTTTCATGTACAAAATGGCGCGAATGGGTAATTTATTTTTCAGCGACCTTTTTCATTGTTTTTTGCGTCAATTATGACCAATTGATGTCTTCATTCAGTGGTCACTTTGATCAATTATGTAGTGTCCCGTTACTGCTACTATTTCGTTCAAATGCGTACTATGAGCGAGACGACACAATTCTCTCCTACGTTAAATACAAATTACCATTTGCAAAACCTTTTGTTTCGAAATCGATTTTGGAAGAACAAAGTCAAAAGAAGATAACGTATTTGATAGCTTTATCATAAACAAAACACTAAACATTCTTCAGACACAAATTAACACACTGATAGACAGGTAAATTCTTTCATGAACCAAAATATTTTCTTCCTAAGTTGCTGTGCAGCAGTTTCTGAGAATGATCATAATAGATGAACAAACAAAACAAACCTATTCAACTTTTTTATGATGTTGTTTTTACATAACTAAAAACAGTTAATTTATTTAATTGCCTAATTAGGCAATTAAATAAATTAAAACTGTGGAAGCACTTCGGTTTTCTCCCCAGCTCTGATTTATAGTAGGTATTTTTTTTTGGATAGAGTAGACCATTTCTATTGTATTTTTGAAATCCCCAAAATAAGCAAAACCATAGGTGCCGAGAAAAAAATTGCCAAAGTTTCAAAAAAATCGCCAGAGTATTAAGGGCGGGGAAGATCACGTGGCGGGTCTAAATTAGTTTCCAAGCAATACTAAGGTCAAACACATCGTCAAGGTCAAGGTCAGCACCCAAAAGTCAAGGTCTTACACATCAAAAGTCAAGGTCAAACCAAAATATGCTCAAATCTTGGAATATTGCCTTGTAACAATCAAGGTTATTTTAAGTAAAGCGTTGTCGACGGAGCCCCGCTTCGCGGGGCTCCTATTTCTGGGTGGTTTAAAAAAAAATAACCACGAAGGGGATGGCGGGGTCTATTCGCTCGCTACGCTCGCTCACTAGACCCCGCCATCCCCTTCTAACCTAACCTGTCCGTGTCGGGGTGCCCCAAGTCCCGAGCTCGCTTCACTGACATTGGATTACGTTTCGTTACAGACAATCTTTTAATAGTACAAATAAAACTATATTTTTTTAATTTAATTTACTATATTATTTACTTTATAATTAAGTTAATTGCGGTAGCAACTATTTAAAAGTGAACGAAAGTTAAAAACTTACAATATTTATATAAAAAACCATAAGAGTCCGCTGTCACTTTGTCTGAACGTAAAATGGAACAACCTAGGAGTGAAACTCGTACATTATCTGTGGTAAAATGACAATTAATTTACGTAAATTGGTTATAATTTCTGAATCTTTAGGATTTTTTTTCTCAAAAACTAGGCGTTTGCTCAGTGTGAAATTTTGGGAAAACGTTTTATTTGAAGACATCTACGCACTATAAAATTCTGAAGCTCCGCACGATTGGGGAGAAAAACGAAGTGGAGCCAAAACTGTTTTCTTATTGGATTCTTCTTCCTCATGGTCAACATTAGGACTGATAAATCAATGATTTGACATTATTCTGTATCTTTATTTTAAGTACTTATTTAAAATGCTGTTCATTGGCAAGGGCATCACTTGAGAGGCCGTTTGTATATTCTTCAATTGAAAATATTTGCATTGGGTAATAGAAGAATATTTGTTTTAATCACCATGGTGGAAAGATCCATCTTATCTGTCGCCATAACAACTAAGTTAACAGACTGCTTTAATTAAAGAGAAAAAATAAATGACATGTTGTGTAATGTATTTTAAAGGAATCCTCACACACAGTCGTACTGATTCGTGATTATTGATACGTTAAAACCAATATTGGGCACAATTAATGATGTTT
Source organism: Xanthia togata (assembly GCA_963853775.1). Taxonomy (NCBI): domain Eukaryota; kingdom Metazoa; phylum Arthropoda; class Insecta; order Lepidoptera; family Noctuidae; genus Xanthia; species Xanthia togata. The sequence continues at coordinate 701,399 of OY970817.1, read as the reverse complement.
TGTTGAAACCAATGCTGATCAGCTGATTTTGACATTTCATTCTTTCTAAACTAAAATCAATCTGCCTAGCCTATAAACATGAAGAGACTGCCTCCTCCACAACCCAGTTACTGGGTAACACTATAGTACCTTAGTAAGACTGGTTGTCAGACTTCTAGGCTTCTAATTACCCGTAACAACTAAAAATCATCAAACTTACTAAGGAAGGTTATACAGGATGTTTGGCAGAACGTTGAATATACAGAAATGGTCATCTGCTACTTACTCAACCCTAATTTATTTGGCCCTGGCCCACTGAATATTTAAAAAAAAAAATTGCTTTCTTCTAGTTTCACCACTTTCTTAACTTTAAAGTGTAATTTTTATAAAAAATGGGTAAAAGAGGCAATTTCTTTTTTTTATATAAATGTTGGCAGATTCTTATAAAAAGATTGCTTTGTTCAGATGTTAGCTAGAAAAATAGTTATGAGTCCTCAAACTTACAGAAATATGTAAAAAAAAACTTAAAAAAATATATAATATTTTAAATTATGTAATCTTTAAGTATCAAAATTTTTACTTTAAACTTTATTAATTCTCATTACTTATACAACTAATTACTGCTTGTACTGCTACTTAATCTCCTAGTGATTACACTTTATTTTTGATTTTTACTTTTATGCCTGCCTGTGAACAGTGTTGTGGGTTTAAATACATATTAATATTGCATTACTTTTTAATAAAAATGTACGAATGACAGCCGGGACTAACAGCTTAACATCCTTTCCGAGGCACGGAGGTGTCTTGATATGTAATGGATAGTCTCCCATCTACGATCCGACCGCGGCAAGCGTAGCTTAACCTTTGATCGACCAGTGCTTCTGTTTTTATTTAGTTACAAACCCCTCTTTCTAAACTACAACTGCTTAATTATTCACACTGATAGCTGATTTGGACATTTCATTCTTTCCAATTCTATGTTTGTAATTATTATTTTTAAATAATATTTTCTCTTATATGGATGATCTTAAATTCATTCATTCACTGACACACAACGCATAGATTAAATCGCTGGGACTAGAAACATGAAATTTTGCACAAGAGTTTCATAAACAACAAAGGTGAAAATTCATCCCCTAAAGCAGATGAGAGTGTATACCGGACTTGTATTTGACAATACATTGAGAATGGGTAAACATGCCACTGCCAAAGATCGGGAAAATTGGAAGCGAATGGAGGAGGCCTTTACCCGATATGGGACTACATCTCCAAAAGATACCCAAACAAATAACAATACTAACTAGAATAAGACGAACACTAACTTACACAACTAACACCCATTTCATTTAAAAACTAGTATTTTATACAAAAAAATGTTAATGTTGTGTGATAAGAAATAAAAGGCTTATTATATATTATTATATAAACATGCCACTTGGCAATTCAAAATCAGAATAAAGATGGTGCGTTTACACAGACTCAAATCAGAGATGCAGACAGATCTAGGGAATAAACTGAATTTACGCGGCGCACGCCATTATCAGTTTTATCAAAATCAAGAAAGTGATTGATTAATAGTACTTATTGGTGTTATTGCACCTGTTGTTGAGATGTGTTTTCACATGACCTTTCTTTGTTTGTTATTTGTTTTAATAGTCATTAGAACTTCTTTGATTTAAACAGATGTTTTATCATAGTTATTAAAGACCTGTGATTTTAGTATAAACAGAACTTAAAGGAAATGCTCGCAGAACAGATGGCCGATGGGGCCGAAAGGTTCTGGAGTGGCGCCCGCGTACCGGAAGACGTAGCGGTGGAAGGCCTCCCACAAAGTGGACCGATGACCTTGTGAAGGCGGTAAAAATCCGCTGGATGCGGTAAGCACGGAACCGGTCGAATTGGCGGTGCTTGAGGGAGGCCTATGTCCAGCAGTGAAATTATGATGATGATAGGAAATGGAAAGAAAGGGGCTTGTGGCTAATTAATAGTAGCCGCACGGGGTGATCTTCAATGTTAACGAATCGATCCGTAGATGGGTGACCGTTTTTTTTTTTTTTTTTGCCCAGGTCGATTTGTGGATGGGTGACCGTCTATTACATACCGAGACCCCCCCATGCTTCTGAAAGCTCGTAAAGCCGTTGGTCGCTGTCATTAGTAGATCTTTAACAGTCGTTATGGGTAGTCGGAAGCCTGACAACCCGTCTTGCTAAGGGGTTATGTTACGTGTTACCCAGTTACTGGGTTGTGTCAGATAGGCAGTCGCTCCATGTAAAATACTGGTATTCAGCTGCATGCGGTTAGACTGGAAGTCCACTCACATAGTTGGGAATAGGCTAGGCAGTGTTGGTTTTCCCGTAAGTGCGTAATTTTTGTGTGAAGGGTGAATAGAATTCAGTCATAAAATTGTAACAAACGACAGTGGCACCTAAATTAAACAGCTTTTTTACAGTGGAAATTGAATGGATTTGCAAGTATACATATCAAACATGTTTTTACTGGCATTCTTAATTCTTAATTAATCATGTTTACGGAATTTATAAAAGGTATTTAATTTAATTACAAAAACAAAATTTCAGTAGCAAAATATAGTTTAGGTAAATAAGTACGAAAATGTCGTCAGGATTGTTTTGACTACCAATGTGGATACATGTCAAGATGTTATGACTAGAAAGGGGGTGACTACCGAGATGACTGATAGAGAAGGATGGAAGAAGGAGACATGTTGCGCCGACCAGTAATATATATTGGAATACGGGAGAATAATTATGAAGACGAGATTACTACCCTATTCGCCCGAGCCTTTTACATGGACCCCAAAATCCTATGCTACTCGTATTAAATGAGCAATATTGTAATACAATATAAATAAAATGGCTCTAACGATTACGATGAAAGTTGCAATATAGGGGGTTTACGGGGGCGTGAAATCGATCTAAATAGGTTTCATTATGGGTAAATGCCTTTCTAATTTCACAGCCTCGGGAATGTGATACAAACGTTGGTATACCTGGACGATATATTTATATCTTTTTGTTTGTTTTCACTTTTTTCACCCGAGCAGAGCTCGCTCGACCAGGTAGGTACTTGGTATTATTAGAGGATCACAAAAAGAGGCACAATAATTATATTAGGAGCGCAAAATGGGAATTATTTGACGTTCGTATTTAAGTACTTACTTGATGTAGGTACCTATGTCTACAACATTTTTTTGATAAAATTCACAACATTATCAATTAACTCGGATTTCCCCTTCACATAATCTAAGCTACGTGTCATTAAACTAACATATACCTACCTAACTATTGTAATTTAAACATTTAATGGTTTTAGTTCTCATATTATTACGTAAAAAAAAACGGTCTTATTTCTAACAATGAGATTTTTAATGAACGTGTTACCCAGTAACTGGGTTGTGGTCAGATAGGCAGTCGCTTCATGTAAAATACTGGTATTCCGCTGCATCCGGTTAGACTGAAAGCTGACCACAACATAGTTGGGAAACGGCTGGGCAGATGACGAACTAAGAAGCCTGGTTGCTTTCCTATTATATTATCTTTTATGCAAAGAATCGTCTCATACACGTGCAGGCAGATAGGTATAAATAAAATAATGATAGTACGTTTATATTTCAGTTCAGTCTGGATTTATCCAGGAAAGTCAACAGGAAATCCTAGGTGTTTAACTGTTTATCTAGCCTAGGAGTAAATCGGCGATGACATAATCTGTTAGGTTAGGATGGGGTTCTGGTATAGGCTTGGGTGCACACCTGCTGCATATCATACCAGATATTTGTAAGGGTGGCAATCGGAACCCTATTAGTTATTACTAAGCCTCCGCTGTCAGCGGGCTGTATCTCATGAACCGTAATAGGTAGATAGTTGAAACTTTCACAGATTGCGTAGGTATATTTATTATTTTTATTTTATTTTGAAATTTCTCGGGACCCTAGGGTCCCGGACCTTTGGAAGGCGTACGAGGGGCCGAAGCCAACTCGCAGAGGCCCGTTACACGTGTCTAATGAAATGAGGCACTAACCGACGATTATCCCTGTACGCACTAATCTAGTGCACCCAAGGACAACCCCCGGTTGGTGCAGGACGATTGCAAGATATGGAAACAATGATATTGGATTATGGGTTTGGGTGGCTAAGTGAACTAGTTATCTATAACTATGGAAAGACTATGGCCCCTGCCTGACCAATATCTTATATAAAATACACAGGTAAAATGGCAGGGGGTGACTTGCACACTCAATAATGGGCCCCCGAAAACGGTCGCTAGCACAAAGTGTCGAAGCGACAAGGGGGCAACATGTCCTGAGGTGCTTATAAGGAGTGGAGCGGTATTCCACGGCTATCCGGAAGTACGGTCAAGATCCCTACCAGCATCTTACTGGAATACTTCCTTCCTCCGAGCACATTTGCTCTTGCGAATCTCCACTCAAGCCGGCCAATAAAGGCAAGAATGAGGTGGGAGCTCTGTTCCTCGTCAGTGTTCACTCCAGCAGGCCAATAAAGGCAAGCCAGAGATGGGAACAAGATTTCTCCCGGGAGATAGGGGCCGTGGGGTCGCTACTGCCCAACAGCTTACCACATGCTGCCCTGCGGGTTTATTTTTTATTATTATTACTGCTGTAGCAACAAATAACGAAAATAAAATAAAGTTAAAACCCCATACAAGAATTGTGTTTTTTTTTTCGGCGTTTTTGCTAAATATTGTATGGTCGTGCTAGCTGCACACGGTTAGACTGGAAACCGACCCCAACATAGTTGGAAAAAAGGCTAAGCATATATGATGACTCCCTTAGACGAGCTCCTTCACCAAGAGTTCTGCTAAGTAAAAAATACTTTTAATAAAAATTATGCTCCAAAAGTTATTTTGAAGCGTTTCCTAAACCAATATTAATAAAAGCAACATTGAATAAACCGGTTAATAGCGAAAATATTTTCCGTTGGCCTCCTATTAAAATCGATAGGAAAATATTGATTTTCCAAATTAATGGGAAGTCTTATTACTATTGGCATCACTTCTGTGGAAAGTGTTTATTTTGATTAATAATGGTGACCGCTTCAGGTGCACGTGAGAGGTAAACAGTCTTGAGTAAGTATTTTGTCATAATATGAAAGTTTTCCATTCAGTGGCGAATACAAAAGTAAAGTATTCAAACTTGGCTGATAATCAGCACTTTTTGAACGTCAAAATAACATTAAGACAGTTCCCCGGCACGCCCGCCCTTCACCACTCCCTAGTGCTTTAGCTGGGAAGAAGAAGTGGCGCAACAAACTGCCCAGCTGCACAGCTGTCTGTTAGAATTCTAGCTCTATTATACTCGTATTGTTACTTCAAATAATTGTAGTCAAGGTCTTTGTAAATTAGCTTGTCCAGGAAAAAACTACCAACTACCAAACCAACCTCGTGGCTGGGTGAGCATCCATTACATAATATCTAGACTCCTCTCATGGAGAGATCGTTACAGACAGACAGAAGCACGAAAGTCTGACAACCAGTCTTACCAAGCAGTATCGTGTTGTGGAGGTCAGATAGGCAGTCGCTCCATGTAAAATACTGGTATTCAGCACCCGGTTAGACTAGAAGCCGACCCCGACATAGTTGGGAAAAAGCGAGCAGATTGTTTGAGACATTTCAGCTAGTTCTCTGAGATGGCAATTAAGTATGATGCCAGGTGCGTCGCCTGATTGATTACCTAACAATAACACACAATTTGTGAGCAAAGGAAGCCCCTACCTCACCCTCCATAATATTTGTAACAAAGCAAATAACTTCATAAAAGTTTCGACTTACATCACAGTTACACTTTTACGTAATCATGGAATTTTACTAAACAAATACATCTATGTGACGAACTAGGGATGGGCCGACTAACTGACTGGCCGACTAGTTGGTTACAAAAAGACCGACTAATCGGCCAAGCTGATCGTTGCTTTCGGTGGGGTTTGAGTTCGGTTCAAAACCGAAACTATGATTCTAACATTTAAAATCTTTACATGGGTACCTACTTATTATAATTTAAAGTCGCTTGTCGTGTCCTACCTGAGAACCTACAAACTACGCGCTTATAAGCATAGAAATGTTATGATAAAGTAAAGAGCCGTTTAGTTGAGGTTTTGTCCGATTAGTCGCCGACTAGTGTCCATGGAATTTTTGGTCCGTTCTTCTCCATAGGAATCTACTACGTTTTGGAATGACCGACTCCTTAGTCCTTGACAATTCAAAAGTGTGGTTTAATTGAAATAAATGCTTTGAGTTTGGCTACAAATATCCCCAGATAGTCGGCGACTAGTCGGTACATGTCTAGTGAGCGGTATCTACGAGGCAGTAAGTCTTATAAAAACTGCGACCTCAGAGGCTTTTTATGCCCCCAAGGTTGAACGCAAAGAGAATCGTTGACTTCACTTTTTTCTTCATTTCTCGAGTCGTGAATTTCCCATTCAATCTAATCTCCTAGCCTTTCCCCAACTATGTAGGGGTCGGCTAATCGGCTTCCAGTCAGTGAATACCAGTATTTTACATGGAGCGATTGCCTCTGACCTCCACAACCCAGTTACTGGGTAACACGATATCCCTTGGTAAGACTGGTTGTCAGATTTGTGGGCTTCTAAATACCCGTAACGACTGTCAAAGATCTACGAATGTCAGCTGGTACCAACGGCTTAACGTGCTTTCCGGGGCACGGAGGAGTCTCAGTATGTAATAGATGGGCACCCATCCACGAACCGACCGCGGCAAGCGCAGGTTAACCTTCACTAGCCACGTGAATTTCTATTATGTTCGGTTTAGGGTGAAAGGGCTCGTCTGTAGATGTACCTACCTGGCTGTTGCTATGGCCACACTATGGCGCACGGAGTTTTCGGAAAACGATTTACTTTTATCTTTACTTCAAAAAACATTTTACAAAAACAAAAAAAACACTACGAAGCGAAAAATAACTTTAATTTCGGAAGCCGGTGGAAAAAAACGAAAATACAAAACCAAAGACAGCGACTTCCGAAATTAAAGTCGCTTGGTTTTTTTTAACTTAAAACAGTCTTTATTATTAACTTTTTAGTTGTGGTATACACCCTACAAATTCGAATACTACTACTGGCTATGTAAATAAGGTAATTATTATAACAACATCCATAAAGATTAGGTGGGTAAAAAATCATCAAAATCAATTCATAATTGGCAGAGTAATCGCGTGACAAACATACAAAAAAATTAGATCTTCTTTTTTTGAAGTTACTTCAAAAAGGCAGTGCAAGAAGGCTTCTATACCTTTCTTCTCCTTGTCATTCTATATCTTTATCAAACAAAAGCGGAAATCCCACCAGACCCTGGGCTACTGCCGCCGTACAAGGTTCCAAGTCACATCCTTGAGTCCCAAGGTCTCGGTACGAACCGCGCTAAGGTTACACCCAACTATATACTTACAAGCGATTTTCAAAAGGTATCATATTTCGGATTGTTCTTGAAAAGTTGGGTTTTAGGTTCCTCTTTTTATGTTTATGGAACAGGCTAAACCTGGCTTTATTGTAGTCTCAGTTGGCTGAATTGGCTGATAATGACAAAGTGAGTCTGCTAATCGTAGCATCAGTACCTGAACTAAAAATCATATTGGAATCTCATAGAACCGCAACTGTGCCCTTGCTAATTTCAAAATCTTGTTTTTTTGTTTGCCTAAAGTGGGACACCTGCAATTCAAAGAATCTTGAATAAAGATCAAATAATTGGCCTGTTGTGTCACCGAACGCTTATTACAATGCCAAAAGGGCCTCAGCTCAGCATAAGGTCAGATGACAACACAAAGTCACCTATCCTGTATCACCTGACGCTGATTCGGAGAGATGGGAGGGCAGTGCAGGCCGCTTATTCGTCAACACTCACGGCGGCGTCCCGCCCCACGCCTCGCCGCGCATTTCTAAGGCGCGCTAAAGCGCTCTCGGTCAAACTATAGTTTGACCGAGAACGCTTTACTTCACCGTTTTGAGAGCAGTGGTGATTAAATTATTGACACATACTAAAGCGCCTGCTTGGGGTTGTACCCACGACCAGCCGTTGCCACTGGGCCGTTGGCACTGGCACACTCTGCTCTACGCTCAAACTCAGCATTCATTTTAATTAAACAATTTACTTTTGAATTGTCAAGGAGTCGGTCGGTCAGAAAGTTGAAGCTCGACGAAAAGACGAAATCGAGACTGAACGTTTGCTAGACAGTTTGTTGCGTGTTCCAATAAAAATGTAGGTAAGGAGTGGGTGGTGCTGGGGTCCCCCGACGTCTTTTGTGTGCGATAACTTTGAGAAGTTAAACTTTTAACACAAAACGAACCCTTAAAAAATCAAACTTTCATCCGCGTTCATTTCATATTTTCCTTATTTTTCAAAGTACCTAACCTACCTTGTTGTTTTGCCATCATCAAGGGGAATTTGTGCCCGGTTGATGCAATAACCTGCTCCCTATTACAGGTGACTTAAACATACTATGCCAGCGTTTTGGACACTTTTCCTGTTGACAGCGATACAGGTGAATTTTCGATGCCTTATGATTTTGTCTCCTCCCTTTTTAGAGTGTCGTACCACTAAGCCTCCGCTGTCTGTCTGTCTGTCCGTCTGTCACAGCCAATTTGCGCTCAGAATCTAATGGACCGATTAAGTTGAAATTTAGTACACCTATGTATTCTGTAAACCAAATACCGATGTGTAACGTAAATAAAAGAATTTTGAATATCACATATGGGGGCAAACAAAAAAAAAGGCTTGCTAACTTGTACCGTGTGAAATAAAAATATTTAAGAAAATTTATGAATTATTTTTCATTCCCCATTCCCTTATCTCTGAACTATTGAGCCTACAATTTACTCATAGATTACAGGAAAACATATAAGAGGTCTATGGTCTTAAAATAACATGGTAAATCTCTCAATATTGTGCGTACAAACTTACATTATTTTGCATTTCTTATGTATTCAATAAACAGTTTTTCAACTACAATGTAAGGTTTTTCTTCGGACAAATTCTCAACTTCGGAACCCTTCATTGTGCGTGGTCCGACACGCACTTGGCTGGTTTTTGGTCTCCCCGTACTCTTATAGCCATCGACATTCATGCTCAAAACCTTCCTCACGACATGTTCCTCATTCCTTCGCATCACATGCCCCACACCATGACAACGGATTTCCGTACAACTTATCATACTTAGTACTTGTACATATTATTATTATGTCGTTTAGGATTTACATTTTTAAATATTTCTTACACTAAAAATATATTTAAAAAAAAGAATATTATGGTTATTATTATTTTAACAGCCAATTGCAGTAACGACCTTTAACTTTTAAAGTCGCCATTAAATACTAATCTTCCATTAACTTTTTTTAATTTGTTGCAGAAAGCAACGATTGTATGGTACTATAATGATGAAATTAATGAAATCATTAGCGTTAATGATCCATTCAGTAATGGGGCATTAATGTTTGTCTGTGTGCAACTGGGTGTTAGATTGGAAATTTAAAATAGTAATTTCACAAAAACTCACTAATGTTTACTTAATGGTTGGGTTGTGGAGGACTCTTGCATCCACTAATTAAACTTAAACTTAACTTAACTTAATCTTAAACTGGATAAGTTTTTTTTTCTATTTTACTGGGTTTTCCATCTCAGTAGCAGCAGAGAGTCTAGATTTGTACCAGATTGATGGCAATAGGCTCGCCCCCTATTACATGGAACTTAAACATAACTGGCGAAATGTAGGTGCTAGGTGCATTTCTGCCTAACCTTTGGAAGAATACAGGCGTGAAACATCACGCCTGTATTCTTCACGTTGCAACAATTTCCGAGCTACGCTCCTATTCATTCCTAAAAGCTGACAACCTCTTTGAATCCTTATCTCGTAATCTCTCGACACGTGTGTCGATAAATACAAGAAGTCGCGCCACGACCTCCCGGGTCAAGGCTATGTTCAGTACTGAAAATCTTTAGTTTAGTCAAAGTACAATTAATAAGTAAACAGTATTCTATCTTCACAGAAAAAGGCCGAAACAACGCGCTTCGAAATCTCAGTGTATATCAGTACGCAACAGTATCGAGTGGTATAAAGGTATATCTACCGAGCGGCCGGGCCGTAGGTAATTATTTAAATGTCACTGCCGAGATATAATACTGTTACTTATTTATTCTGTGGTTTAGTATACAATTTACTAAGCAAAGTATTTATTAGTAAGACACAAATAAGAGGTCCCATTGTTGTACTGCACCTAATCGAAGGAGCATCCTGACCTAACCTTTATCCAACTACGTCGGGGTCGGCTTCCAGTCTAACCGGATGCATCTGAACACCAGTATTTGACATGGAGCGACCGCCTATCTGACCTCCACAACCCAGTAACTAGATAACACGATACCGCTTGGTAAGACTGGTTGTCAAGCTTTTGGGCTTCTGGCTACCCTTAACGCTGTCAAAAATCTACCAATGACAGTCGGGACCAACCGCTTTAACGTGCTTTCCGAGGCTCGAAAGGGGTCTCAATATGTAATGGACGGTCACCCATCCACAAACCGACCGCGGCTAGCGTAGCTTAACCTTTGATCAACTCGTGCGGTTGTTATTATTTTGCCACGGAATTAATATTAGAGGGAAACTTACCATCATAAGTTTTACTGCCTAGGCAGGAGATACGGGACGCCACGTGTTATGGCGGCTGTACACTCTCGCCGAGGCACACCGAGACAGGCCGAGGCACACCGAGACAGGCCGAGTGCAAGAATGTAGATAAGAGCGCTCGGCCCGCCTCTGTGTGTCTAGGCGTTCCTCGCTCGCTCTCCGTCCCGTTTCGGTTTTTGGTGCCCGAGTCAAAGCATGTACACTCTCGTGTCTCCAGTGCTGCTTGCGCCGATTGACAGATGAACTAGTTCAGTGTCTGCGTCCATCCTCTCGGGGTTCACAACTTCAACTGAACTAGGCGAGAATGTGCATGACTCGCGAGTCCTGGCGAGAGCACTCGGACAGGAGTGTACAGCCGCCATTACGATACCAATTTATTTTCCTTCGTTTTTATTTGTATTCAAAACAAAAGAATAACTTCACGCGATTCATGAACGAATGGACAGATTTCTGGTGATAAATTCCTTCGATTAATTATTATCCACATTAGAGGTAAAAATCAGCAGTGGCGAACTACATAACGACGTACATAAACTCACTCTTTCCCATGGGGGAAGGCAGAAACTACAGAACGTCACCTGCTACGATCTTTACATACTCATACACGCACGCCGGTTGCGAGTACTACGCACCTGTCCTTTCTGAAGAACATCACCTATAAGGTCACTATCTATCCGTCCTCCTAGGGCGTCCCCTCCGGGCGTTTCCACTCACATCTGCATTGTAAATGAATTTTGTTAGTCGCCTTTCATTCATCCTCTCAACATGACCAAACCATCTAAGCATACACTTTTTTATGTGATAGTCTCGTGAATAAAGTTTGTCTGTCAACATTTTTAGGGTTCCGTAGTCTACAAGGAACCCTTATAACTCAAACTCAAACTCAAAGCATTTATTTCAATTAAACCATTTACAGGCACTTTTGAATTATCAAGGAGTCAGTCAGTCAGAAATATGAAGCTAGTTGCCCATTCCAAAGCGTAGGTTCCTATGGAGAAGAACGGGCAAGAAACTCCACGGACACTCTTTTAAAAAAAATATATTCTTACAAAATATTGTTTACATCATTCATGTTGAAATTATACATGTGAGAACAATGTAGAAAGACGTGTACGTAAAAAGCGTCCGTAATAAAAAATAAAAATAAAAAAACAATTCAAAAATTAAAATAAGCCGTGGCAGATAAGAGATGACCAGTCCCTACTGATGGCGCCCGTTCACGAACATGACGCATGGATCAGCACCGTTTAGCTCAACCATTTTGAAGGGAACTCGACGATCCAACACACACGCCACCACCAGCGAGACATTTGAGTGAGCATGACATACTCTTAGCCGCCAGGGCATATCGAGTCAATGAAAGACGTACCCAGCAAATGGCAGCTTTATAGAAGGTACATGGTCACAGTGCTCAAACATGTGCTATGCAATTATACAATAAAAAAAAAGAGATTGAAGCTATAGTTTCGCCATGTCCGCGGCTTAGCTCAGAGACTCTTTGTACTAGAAAGCTGTAATTTGGCGTGGGTATACATATTAATGACGCCGACAAAATGTTAAAAGAAAATCATGATACTAATTGTTGTTAGAGTCAAGTGGGAGAACTTGTTTTTCAACTACAAACTTTGTTTTCTTTGTTTGTTCTTGCGATAAATTCATCCCAGCTACGGAACCCTTCATTGTGCGTAGTCCGACACGCATTTGGCCGGTTTTTTAAAATTTTATATAGTTGTACAATTGTTATGTTTAACGTTATATAATTGTTATCTTGTAGTAGATTAGTTTGTTTCCGATTTCGTTATCAGTGACTTGGTATGACAAATAAAGGCGTAGTTGTATCACGCCTGTTCTCTCCGAAGAGTTGGGTAGAGGTGTGTCAAATCAAATCAGAAGTCATTTATTCAAACTTGGCTGATAATCTTTTTGAACGTCAAAATGACATCAGACACTCCCCCAAAACGCCCGCCCTTCACTACTTCCTAGTGCTTTAGCTGGGAAGAAGAAGTGGCGCAACAAACAAACTTAGCATCTACTACACCCACATTTCTTGAGTTATTATCTTTAAGTCCCATGTAAGAGGGGGCGAGCTCCGGGCTGCTACTGAGAAAATCATATTGGAAAAACTCAATGAGACCGCCCAATCTTGGAATCCAACTCAGGATTGGGTGCTCAGCAGTGGCGCTGGTGACCACTAGACCAACGAGGCATTAACCTTTAGATAATCATTACATAATCAGTCTACGTTTCCACTGCCTCCTCTCTGTGAGAGGGCCGTAATCCGTAAGGGCCGTAATTCTCCACGCATGTACTTTTTTATATACCTATTTTTTTTTCACCACAATAGGCTCTTGACCTGCATCTCATCAGATGGTAAGTGATGATCAGGCTGAAGGTGGAAGCGAGCTTCACCCGGAATCCTCAACCACAGAGGAACTGGCTATCTTACCTCTAACTGCCGAAACACAACAATGATGAACATTGCTGTTAAGGCGACAGAGGTAGATAAGATGGTGGTAGCTAGCCAGGCGGACTTATAACAAGCCCTACGACCATCGTTCTTATATCTACCTATGCCTACCAAAAACAAAATAGAGCAGAAAATTTTGCCCCCATTAGGAATTGAACCAGGTCTAACCACTAGACAACAGAGGCGGTTGCAGTACGGGCTGGTGGAAGTTACTGTCTTTGAACTTTTACTGTAGGACATGCCGGTTTCCTCACGATGTTCCTATTTTTGTTGTCTTTATTACACCTATGTTTTACATCTTATGTATTGCTAAAACAAGTATTATTTCTCTCAGTATCTATCACGGATATCGTGGATATCTATGGTATCTATAATATCTAAGTATTACTTATTATGTAAATCACTACATTTTATAAAACAAAGTCATAGATTTTCATACGGTTTTCACCAATGCATGGACGGAGTGATTCACGAGAAAGGTCTAAGTGTATAATGCACTAGCACTTTGCCCGCGGTTCCTGTGGTCTTTCCCGCGGGACCCGTTATATTTCCCGGGATAAAAAGCCTATGTTACAACCTGACAACTAAGCTTTCTAATGGTAAAAGAATTTTTCAAATCGGTACAGTAGTTTCGGAGCCTATTCAATACAAACAAACAAACAATCAAATCTTTCCTCTTTATAAAATTAGTATAGATTAATATTTTTTGTAAATTGGCTGAAATATGACGATGATTGTTGAAGATGTCGGAAAAAAACATGCCGCGCTTTATGCGCCGCGTCAACGAGTTATCTACTATACTTTTTTTTTTTTTTACTCAGCGAATCAGGTTCCAAGCCTCCTCCTAGTCCTATTTCTTACTCGACTACGGCAAAGCATAAAGGAGGGTTATGATTTTGACCGGTATGTATGTTCATCTGTTCCCTCATAACGTATCATAATTTGACAAATGAGGTATCGTTGGAAGCGTCTTGATTGTCCGCTGGATATAGGCTATGTGACGCCACACGAACATTTTGGTTACATTAAAAGTTTTGCTAAAGCATTAAGTACCCAATGGGATAGCAATGAAGGCCATTTGAGAATTCAGAGAAAAGTGATAGGCATTTAGTGACGAATTCTGGGAAATAAAATAAAACAAAAAAATATGAGTTTTCTCGAATCCCATGAATTTTCGCTCTGGCTTCATGGGATCCTAAATTGTTGCAAATGGGTCACGCTACCACGTCCTGGAAGGAATACGTCAAATTACAAGTCACCCTGTCATCATCATCTGCCTAGCCTTTTCCCAACTATATTGGGGTCGGGCAAGTCACCCTGTATGATGTAATATAACAGAAGAATTTGTTTCTTAGAACGCGCTAATCTCTGAAACTACCCTACTAGTCAGATTTATATGGCAGAACCAACAGCAATAACAAATGGATAATTTAGCATTAAAAAAAACTTTTTGGTTTTGATAGCCCAATTCTTGACTCTGTGCATTGAGAATGTTTTTAAATATCTGTGAATCATATGCGGAGCCCCATGGCCTTAAATACAACTCAGTGAAATCTGAACTAATGGTCTTTAAGGCAGGGACTAAATGTTATGAAAACGTACCTGAAGTTCACTCCCTGGTACCTCTTTAAAAAGAGTTACAAAATTTAAGTATTTGGGTCACTGGGTCACCGATGACCTAAAGGACAGTACTGACATTGAGAGAGAGCGAAGGTCATTGTCTGTACGATGTAATATGTTAGCTCGCAGGTTGGCACAGTGTAGGTACTTTAATGGCCTGCGGAGCATGCGTAGTCCATACAAACGTAATACCAAAATATTTTGTAAATCAAACATATTCTTAAGTTTGTGTATTTATTCCGATTACTTAACTCGTCTTTAAATCAGTGTCCATTCAAAATTATATATTTGGGAGCCTAGATAATCTGTAATCCAATCGGAATAAATACACACTACCTTAAGAATATGTTCGTGCAGCCTGTGGGTTGCCTATTTGCAGAGGGTGTACAGTAACCTTAGAGTGCAGAACAGCAATGCATTCCGGATGCTAATGGGGCTGTCGAGATATTGCAGGGCATCTGGCATGTTTTCTGAGGCCCACGTAGACAGCTTCGCTGCAGGATGTTGTTGGTACTACTACGCTTGCGCATGACGCAAGCGTGCTAGTACCAACAACATCCTAAATTTGAAAATCCGAAATAAATGAATATAATAATAAACCTGCAGGGCAGCATGTGGCGACCTGTTGGGCAGTAGCGACCCCACGGCCCCTATCTCCCGGGAGAAATCTTGTTCCTCATCTCTGGCTTGCCTTTATTGGCCGGCTGGAGTAAACACTGACGAGGAACAGAGCTCCCACCTCATTCTTGCCTTTATTGGCTGGCTTGAGTGGAGATTCGCAAGAGCAAATGTGCTCGGAGGAAGGAAGTATTCCAGTGAGATGCTGGTAGGGATCTACGTACTTCCCGGATTGTCCTGATAGCCGTGGAATACCGCTCCACTCCTTATAAGCACCTCAGGACATGTTGCCCCCTTGTCGCTTCGACACTGTGCTAGCGACCGTTTTCGGGGGCCCATTATTGAGTGTGCAAGTCACCCCTTGCCATTTTACTTGTGAATTGTATATAAAATATTGGTCAGGCAGGGGCCATAGTTTTTCCATAGTTCTAGATAACAGGTTCACTTAGCCACCCAAACTCATAATCCAATATCTTTGTTTCCATATCTTGCAATAGTTCTGCACCAACCGGGGGTTGTCCTTGGGTGTCCTTGGAGCATAGTGCGTACAGGGATAATAGTAGGTTGGTGCCTCGTTTCATTCGACACGTCTAACGGGCCTCTGCGAGTTGGCTTCGGCCCCTCGTACGCCTTCCAAAGGTCCGGGACCCTAGGGTCCCGAGAAATGTCAAAGACGACAAATGACGTCATGCTCGGCTCCTACGAGTATCGGGTACGCCCCTTAAGCCGAGCAAAAAAAAGGTATGTAAGAACGCTAAACGGAAACGATACAATAGCGCGAGCGGTCGATGCGATGCGACGCGGTGGGTCGGCGGCTGATTTTAAATTAAGCCTCGTGCAGATTGGCGCGACGCGACACCGACAATTGTCCTACCTTGAAGTTTTCTTAGAAATTGTTTTGTTAGAGTTGCGTCGCGCCAGTCTGCACGAGGCTTTAAACGACGGGTGAAACCGCGGGGCACAGCTTGTTATACATATTTATTGCTTCGATCATGAAGCTTGATCGGAGAATTAACTGATTTGGGTCTCAGTTCGAGAAAGGCGGAAAGATTAAATTATATTATCATAATTATTTCGGTAAATCGGTTCAAAAAACACTTAATACGTCTATTATATATATATAAACTAGATTATGTCTGACTTCTAACCGATTGAGATTATTGTAATTACTTAATATTCAAATTAAGATCTTAAACGTTACGTAACCAAGTAGGGTAAAAAAGTGGCCAAGTGCGAGTCAGACTCGCACACGAAAGTTCCGTTCCACCGTACAATATATTAAAAATAAACGCCCTTTAATTTTTAACTTTATTTTGTTTTTATTATTTTTTGTTAATTATAGAGGCACACTGAGAAAATTTCAATTTTCTGCCTATTACGGTTCTAAATACACAGCCCTGTGACGGACGGGCAGTGGAGCCTTACCCTGCCATGAACACAACGATTGTGTATTTCCGCGACGATCGCTTTTAAATACGACGCAGCCAGGAACCCAAAACTAGTAACTTTTCCTCTCTTATCCCGCTATAATGGATACTATACAGGCTGACGATATAAGCACCTGTAACTCGTAAGCATGCAGGGGGTCAGATAGGCCGACTCCAACAGTTGGAAAAAATCTAAGCTGATGAAGCATTAAGAGAAGGTTTACCCACTTTGAGCTTCATCCTTCTTCCATTTGGTTCAACGGGTTAAACAGCACAATCATTTTTCATTGTCATCTTCCCGCCCTTGTCCCATGTACGTGGGGTTGGCGCACCACGTTTTCTTCTTCTACTCTCCACTGTCTACCGTTACGCGTCCTTTCTCTACCTTTCTTTGGCCTTCGTCTCCCGCTCCATCCATCAACATTTATATACAAATCATAAAAGTATAATATTTTGTGTTAAAATGAAACGCACAATTTCTTGTCAATACAATCAATAAGTTCAAAACCATTAACTGAGATCGCACCTTCAATTTTGGTTGATAAGTATGTCGTCGTGAGTACCAGATTCAAAAGGTCGTACGTTCGTATTTCCGAACAGTCCCCAGGCACGCCCGCCCTTCACCACTTCCTAGTGCTTTAGCTGGGAAGAAGAAGTGGCGCAACAGACTGTCCAGTAACACAGCCGCTTGTTAAGTTAGAAGAACTTAATCTCGAATGTGTTATACTTACGACCGGGTTCTGTATATAGTATAGGTCCCACTGCTGGGACACAGGCCTCTCTGTGGCCGTAACCCACCACGCGGGCCCAGTGCGGTTTGGTGGACGGTACTGTAATTTCTACTGAAACTAATGATTTAAAAAGTATTTTTTCTATGTTCCAGGTAGCAATAAAAATTATAGACAAATCAAGATTAGATGAAGATAATTTAAAGAAAACGTTCAGAGAAATAGCCATCATGAAAAAATTAAGGCATCCACATATAGTCCGATTATATCAGGTAAGAATTGTAATTTTATTTATATATAAAATAACAATACCAGCATATTACTGTCACACTGCAGGGCCATCTTCTCAAACAGAGAAGGTATGAACAATCATTTTCTTTTCGTGTGGTTGGGCCATGGACCTCTGACTTGGCTTCACACGCCGTCGACAAATATCCTCAGCATGCCGGCTAACAATAACAGCAATGATCGCTACGCTTTCTCAAGGCGGGTTGCCGATTTCAGACTAATATTAAGGGTTTTCAATAAATACCAGGTTTCCTAAAGATTATTTTCTTTACCGATCTCAGTGATGACCTAGATAAACTAATAAATTACAAATTAATTGAAGTACAATCCTCTATTATTAAATTCGAGACTTTTAACTTTCTTTACGACATTTCCGTCTTCTGAATATGGTGTCATATTAAATTAATGATATTTTTGTAATCTTTCAGGTTATGGAAAGCAGCCACACAATATATTTAGTAACAGAATATGCTCCGAATGGAGAAATTTTCGGTAAGGTCATTATTTGCTTGCGAAACAGTTCGCTTTTAGGTGCAAGTTAATTGCGATTGATCGGCGTTGATAGTCGATATTAATCGCCTCAAAGATAATCGATGGTCGATCGAAGTACGTAATCCAGTTGTCATGCAGCACACTGGATCGATCTGAACAGTAGAAGTCATTGATCAACCTCCATCAAGCTGCAAACAACTTGTTTTAATCACCGAAATTAGTCATAATCGGTTATCATCACCTACAGTTTTATTCATCATCAGTTTAGTAAATATACTTATCTACAATGAAAAAAATATGATGGGAAGTTTATTGCGCCATTTTTTCCTACACTAGGAAGTGGCGAAGGGCGGGCGATTTTGGGGACTGTGTCATAATTATGTAATTTCTGACGTTTAAAAAAGTGCTGATTCTCAGCCCTATTTGGATTAACGATATTTGTTTATTTAATATTTATTCTGTCATCATATCACCCCATTTTTTTTTCACATCAAGTTAACATTCGCAGTCCGACTGAGTCCTGTCGTCGCATCATCTCGAGCCGAAACGAAATTTATAAAAACGTTTACGCAAACCCAGTTCTCGCTTCGGCACGAGATGATGCGAAGACAAAACTTTGACACGCAAGATTATAAGCCTAGCTAGTTCGTTTTCTGTGATATTCATGAATCATTCTCTCTACCCCCAGACCACCTGGTATCCCGAGGTCGCATGACAGAGCCCGAAGCGGCGCGCGCGTTCGCACAAATGGTGGCCGCAGTGGGCTACTGCCACGCGCACGGGGTCGTGCACAGGGACCTTAAGGCCGAGAACTTGCTGCTAGATAAGAATATGAATATTAAGGTTAGTGTTATTAATTAACAACGGGGCGACATCTACAACGGCTCATGCGAACTACGCATCGCAGTGACGTCTCGCAAAGTCCTGCATCGCGCAAGCAAAGTTTACCGCGCGACTAACATAATTATATACAAGGAGGGTTCTCCCTTTTCCATGGAGGATGAGGAACTTGACACCCTGTTCCACAATCATAACAGCGGACGTTTGCACAAATGGTGGCCGCAGTGGGCTACCACGCGAACGTCGTCGTCACAGGGACATTAAGGCAGATAATTTGCTGCTGGATAAGAATATTAATATTAAGATCAGTTTTATTCATGTTAATCTATCTATGTGAAATTCTGTATCTATAATATCAAGAATTTGATTTGATTTTCGGGGAAGAAATTGTCCATGTTTTTTTTTCTCTTGAAACAAACAACTGTCACACGGGAGTTCTACTCTTGCATTTCTAATCATGATATTGATAACCGTCGCGTCGTCGGTGTGTGGCTGAAAACGATCATGTAATTTGTAGGATTCCGTACCAGGAGGGTACCAAACGGAACCCTATTACGCCTGCGCAGTCCGTCTGTATGTCAGCGGACTGTATCTCACGAACAGTAAGGCCTAGCGCGCATTAATTGGCAATTCTGTAACACTTGGTATCTTATTTATCTACACGCACTGGCAATTTAAAATTCGCCTCGAACACTGACTCAATATAAACCGCGCGGTGAGATTTCGCAGTGCGGGCTAGGCCTAACAGGTAGAGAGTTCTTTTCACAAATTGTGTATTTCTTTTGCCGCTATAATAACAAAAAATAAATAAAGTTCGGGTCATACAAGAAACTCGCTTTTTTCGGCGTATTATGTTAAATATTAGTACGGAACCCTCGTGTCCGGCGTTCGGCCGGTTTTTTGGGTGTCATAACATAACATACCGTGCGGCCGTGAACTGCAAACGATACACCGCGCGCGCTGTTTCCGCGTCTACAGACGGTCGACGACTTTCATTGAGTTCGGTAGGTACTGTCGGCCGATCATAATATAATGCTTTTTAATCAACAAAATTAATTAAATGTGATGCAGTGCTGTTTTCAAATGATTTTGTATTAGGTAACGTGGTAAAAAATGTATATTATTAAAATTAAATTTGGCGATGTTGACGAGTATTTTCGACTAATTAATTATCATTTTAATCTATAAGTATAAGTAATCCGTTTATTAGACAAATATCGGCTAAATATCGACAGTATGTTAAACATGCGCTAATCTTTAAGCACCGTTTATGAACATTGTTGAAATGACTGCACTTTGGAGTATTTTTTTTACCGTAAATGGTAAACAGATTACATTGCTTTGTATATTATTATACTCTCTCATCTTGAAATAACGGACTTTATAATACGTTTATATCGAAGTACCGTTTACCTAATAAATGGAGTGGAAAATTTTGAGTTATGAGCTCATGGCTAAATAATAACAGCCGCACGGGTCGATCGAAGGTTAAGCTACGCTGGCTGAGGTCGGTCCGTGGATGGGTGACCATTCATAACATATCGAGACCCCTCCGTGCCTCGGAAAGCACGCTAGGCCGTTGGTCCCGGCTGTCATTCACAAATCTATGACAGTCGTTACGGGTCGTCAGAAGCTCGAAAGTCTGACAACCAGTCTTACCGCGTGGTATCGTAGTACCCAGTAACTGGGTTGTGGAGGTCAGATAGCAAGTCGCTTCGTGCTGGTACTACTAAGCTGCATCCAGTTAGACTGGAAGGCGACTCTATATAGTTGGGAAATGGTTAGGCAAATGATGAAGTCTTTTTTCCTGCTTCCTTAAGCCTAAAGATATATAATTACAATGGCCCAGAGTGTGTATAGGAATCAATCACTAGCAACTTTGCAATGTTGCCATCATTAAAATAATCTTTTCACGCCTTATAGATTCTGTATGAATCTCATAAAAATATAAATAGTTTTTTAATAGCTATCTCTTACAAAACTCTCTCTTGAACATTCCTTAACGCTTCAGCTTTGAAAGAAATCTCTGAAATATAGTCTAGTGATCTAGATGATATGAAACATTGATTTATATATAAAAAAAATATCTTAGATCTTGAATCGTAATTAATATTCATCTCATAGAACATAAGTGTAGATATTATTATTTATACACAACTGCTAAGCATTGGGTTGGTCTTGTTTTGGGTTCGACGCCCAGCACCCCAATGACGTAACACACGATCAATCACAATCAGAATCATTTTGAAGGATTTGTCTAAATCGAAAGATTAGTCCGCTCAACAACGTAAATAACGCAATGAATGTTGTTGAACTGTCAAATGAAACAATCGATCACAAATTAATATAAATCTTAAGCAGATTAAGTATCTTGACTTGGCTCGCGAGGTTGTCGACATTTGGAATGTGGATACAGCAGTCATTGTGCCGATATTCGTGACAGTCAATGGTATAATAGCTTCTTGGCTATTATGCCTGCACTTACATCACCCGCTAATTGACCCGCTGACATGGACCCCTTGCAGGTCGTCTTTGACCCCTGGGGGTGGATATAGACCACTTTGCGAATCACTAATACAGATGAAATAAAGAAAATAATGTATCTTTATTTCAGACACACAGTCCATAAATTGTAACAAAGAGGGCGTCAGTAGGGTTGTTAGCAGAATACACAAAAATAAAAATGTTTTAGTAAATATCTCTATTTCCTATTCCTGTGCAGGTGCACACCTGCCCAGTGCACAGTGAAGAGAATATCAATTGTGCTAGCTAACTTTCTGTCCTAATGTCCTAGAACCAAAAAATCGACATCTACCAACCCGCATCGGGCCCGCGTAGTAGATTACGGCCCACTCCCTCTCACAGAGAAAAGGCCTGTGTCCAGCAGTGGTGTAGCGATTACACCGCCACACACGAACTACGCATCAAAGACATGACGTCACACAAATTCTGAATCGCGCAATTAGAGTTTACCGCGCGAACGTCACATATGACTATCCGACATCAACATTCGGGCAGTTGCCCGCCAGACACAACACCCGTCTGGTCGGTGGATCCTCCCCATTCTATGGTGGACATTAGAGGCTGGTTACGCAACGTTCTCAGGACAGTGTTGGTGCTACCACGGACCCTGCTCATCATCGATGCCGTTCTTTTCCTTATAATGGCGCATTCTATACTATTCCTCCTTTTCTTTCCACAGCTGGCAGATTTTGGCTTCAGTAACGAGTACACAGCAGGATCCCCCCTCGCCACGTGGTGTGGCAGCCCCCCCTATGCGGCCCCGGAGCTGTTCGAGGGCAGACAATATGACGGACCTAAGACCGATATTTGGGTAAGCACACTGCTGGAAAAAGGTGAAACATTGCAGATTCATGTGTACTGATGTTAAGTTACTTATGAAGTGATTTGATTGGCCATTCTTTTTCCAAATTAAGAGTCCATAATACCTTAGCTCAAATTCACTCCTTATCTAGCTCGCACGATACTGCACGCGGACTGAGAGCGAGACTGAGCGCGGGGAGAAGGCTCCAAGGCTCTCAAATAAAATATTTTTAATTCAGTAGTTTAGGTAATTTCGTTTTACGGCTAAAATAATGGTAATAAAAAAACGGGTTGCACTCCGGGAGTAAGAAAACTTGAATATTAACGTTGTACATTTTTGATATTTTAGAATGGTTAGGGAATAATTTTGCACCGGTCTACTCTCCCTACGTCTTACGAATTTTCGATCAGGTCACGTGTCCTGACCCGAGTTTAACATTTTTTACCCATCACAAAAAAGTGCATAACTCCGCTAATGAAGTTTTCACTTTTAAAAAACACATAGTATCTGCTTCATAGTTAGTTCAGTTATTATGCAGTATCATGATCTATATAGAAGTATTCTTTTAATCCAGCGGTTTATTGTTCGGTTTGGAGGTAACTTTTGTTTTTTTTTTCTCAAAAATTAATGCTGCAGTGTTTTCGATATAACGGAGGATCATGCTGAGCAATGCGAGGTATTATAGACTCTTAAGTTGGGCAACAGATTTACTAATCAGATTCAGAAAACGAGGGTTTTCACAAACCGAGGGGATTCTTATGTATTTTGAGAACCAATGAAAGGCACAGTTATTATTTCCACAGATTGTTTTTTTTTTTTTTTTGGCAGAAGAAGTGTGTGTGCGCTCGCGCTAAGTCCAGACGAAGCGAGGGTCTAAACTATAATATAGATAAGCAGATATTATTAGTATTACTTGTTAAAATGTTAGGAATATCGTATAATTTTACAATGTTTGTAAATATGTGAGCACCATGCATCTATCACATAATTAATTTATATGTCATTTCTTCATTTTTCATTATTTTTACCTATCGTGGTATAGTAATCTTATTCTAGGTGCATCGTCTTCACATATAATTATACAAGATATTGTGAAAACATTTTAAAAGAGTGAAGTGAAGTGTCAAGAAACGGTGGAGTTTCTTGCCCATTCTTCTCCATACGAAAACTACCTTTTGGAAGGGGCGACTAGAATCATTTTTTTTTGTTGCAAATTTTGACTTTCAAAAGTGTCTTGCCTAATCAAAATAAATTATTTGACTTTTGCACAATGTAAATATGTATGAAAGAGAAAGACTCTAACTACAGTGGGACCACTTTATAAGTTAGATGTCAATTTGACAATGAATGATGTTAAATAAAAACGATTTTTAATATAATTTTCGTCAGGATTTTAATTATCAAATCACACTATCGGCAGGCCAACTGAATAATTATTCAATAAAAATCAAATATAAATTCAGCAATAAACTACAGTCAACCGTACGTCCATGGCAACAATACATTGACGACTTTTTGTCGCAGCACGACGCGTGGTTCTTATAGTACTGACGTACGATTGACCGTACCAAAACTCTGGCTGCGTCCTTGTCGATTTTAAAAAAGGAGGTTATTTATTTACTAATCTCTAATTATATCTTTCTTTTGCAGTCACTCGGCGTCGTCCTATATGTGCTAGTCTGTGGAGCCCTACCGTTCGACGGGAGCACCCTACAGGAGTTAAGAAGCGTTGTGCTGAGCGGAAAGTTTAGGATACCCTACTTTATGTCGCAAGGTAAGAAATATTTTTTGCATCTTCAAAAACCTATAAATGAAACAAATGTCAAAAAAAAAACGGGTTGCACTCCGGGAGTGCCGGCAGAAGTGAAAACTTGAATATTAACGTTGTGCATTTTTCCGTCTTACGAATTTTCGATCAGGTCACGTGTCCTGACGCGAGTTTAACATTATTACCCATCACAAAAAAAGTGCACAACGCCGCTAAAGAAGTTTTCACTTTAAAAAAAATAAGTATCGCCATCTTGGATTTGAAAATCGAACTCATTTTCGGAATCAGCACCCTCGAAAATCATGAAAATAACACCGTTAGCAATTTTAATAATATATTTAAATTCAAACAAAAATCATAAAATGACACAACACAAAAAATGCTAGACACCGTCAACACACTCAAAAATTGTGAAATATACTCCTTTGTATTTTTCTATGACCGCCATCTTCTTCTCTTTCTAATATTTCTCTCTCTGTTCTCCCACAGACTGCGAGCACCTAATCCGCCACATGTTAGTAGTAGAGCCAGAGAAGAGGCTCTCCCTCCGCAGTGTGGTGCGACATAGATGGCTCGCGGCGCACCAGCCAGGCCCCGGGCCCGGCCATTATGGTGAGTCGTAGTCGTAAGTCGTAGTAGCAGTAATAGTTTAAAATAAAGGAAAATTTTGCAAATAGAATCAGCGGAATGCGAGTCGAACACGTGAATTCCGTTCCAAACGAAAGGATTCCGTACCAAAACCAGCATTTTTTTTTTTTAATTCTCTTGGCCACGAGCCTCTCTGTATACAGGATGGATTTTTGAGATAGGGCAGTAAGGGCAGCCTTAACCTTTGTAGATACAGGAAAACGGTCTTAGGAGACGGTCCTTAACTTTTTGAGACGCGCCATTTTGATTTGCATTCAGTCAGTGTTGAGTACTAACTCAACACTGACTGAATGTAAATCAAAATGGCGAAGAGCATATTCGGTCAAAGTTTTTTTTTTTTTTGTTTATTTTCAGGGAGTCTATCCATTGTGAAAAGTAGATTGAAGTCTCATTTCCAACGAAATGTATGGGATTTTATTTTTGCGATTTCTGACTTTTCTAGTACTCAAACCTCAGGTGGTCCAATAGTTCGGGAATCAATCGCTGATTCCCGGCCACCGTAGGCGCGGGCTTGTGGACGGTGAGCAATGGGTAGCTCGCCGTCCGGTAAGGACCAAGCCCGGGGCGACGACGCGTTGTGTTCCACGCGCGCCTCAAAGAGTGTCAGCGAGTGAAGGGGTCCAATGAGACCATTGCCTGCCGGGGTTGCGGGAAAGTCCGAAAGGGATACCGTGGCCCCCTGGCATTGCACAGGCAACCGAAGGAACACGGGTGGGTTTTAGTCAGTAAGAGTCTGACACGCCCTCTCCGCTCCACCCAGAGCGGGAGACGTCATAAAAAAAAAAGGTCCAATAGTGTTTTTTCATCTTTATAAGCCCAGGTTCGCACTGGCGATTTTTTCCCGTGCACTGGATTTTCAAGTTGTTTTTTCAACGCGCTATGACGAGAGTGCGTTCCAGCGCGTTGGATTCTTAATGCTCGGCTCAACACGGAGAGTTGGAAATCCAGCGCGCGATAAAATCGTTTTTGTAAAAATTGCCTACTTTCCTAGCTGATTGTATTTTTTTTTTTCAAAATCTGTGAAATGTGATCAAAATGTCTCAAAAAGTTAAGGACAGTCTCCTAAGACCGTTTTCCTGTAGCTACAACGGTTAAGGCTGCCCTTACTGCCCTATCTCAAAAATCCACCCTGTATACTTTACCTCGAGCTCCTCTGAAGATACACAAGACCATTTGAAGTTACTTAATCACGACCCCTCTAAAGTTACTTCTTAGCCTCGAGCAGTTAGTTAGCCACTCGCCCCCCGAACTGACCTAGTGAGCACCCCTCCCGCAGACGCGTGGGGCGGCGCATGCGCGTGCCACGAGAACGGCGCGGCGCGCACCGACGCGGCGCAGCGCGACACCGTGGTGGCGCACATGCTGTCGCTGCCGGGCTTGACGCGTCGGCATATTGAGCAGGTGGGAAACATTGTTATTGTGAGGGCGCAGCGCGACACCGTGGTGGCGCACATGCTGTCGCTGCCGGGCTTGACGCGTCGGCATATTGAGCAGGTGGGAAACATTGTTATTGTGAGGGCGCAGCGCGACACCGTGGTGGCGCACATGCTGTCGCTGCCGGGCTTGACGCGTCGGCATATTGAGCAGGTGGGAAACATTGTTATTGTGAGGGCGCAGCGCGACACCGTGGTGGCGCACATGCTGTCGCTGCCGGGCTTGACGCGTCGGCATATTGAGCAGGTGGGAAACATTGTTATTGTGAGGGCGCAGCGCGACACCGTGGTGGCGCACATGCTGTCGCTGCCGGGCTTGACGCGTCGGCATATTGAGCAGGTGGGAAACATTGTTATTGTGAGGGCGCAGCGCGACACCGTGGTGGCGCACATGCTGTCGCTGCCGGGCTTGACGCGTCGGCATATTGAGCAGGTGGGAAACATTGTTATTGTGAGGGCGCAGCGCGACACCGTGGTGGCGCACATGCTGTCGCTGCCGGGCTTGACGCGTCGGCATATTGAGCAGGTGGGAAACATTGTTATTGTGAGGGCGCAGCGCGACACCGTGGTGGCGCACATGCTGTCGCTGCCGGGCTTGACGCGTCGGCATATTGAGCAGGTGGGAAACATTGTTATTGTGAGGGCGCAGCGCGACACCGTGGTGGCGCACATGCTGTCGCTGCCGGGCTTGACGCGTCGGCATATTGAGCAGGTGGGAAACATTGTTATTGTGAGGGCGCAGCGCGACACCGTGGTGGCGCACATGCTGTCGCTGCCGGGCTTGACGCGTCGGCATATTGAGCAGGTGGGAAACATTGTTATTGTGAGGGCGCAGCGCGACACCGTGGTGGCGCACATGCTGTCGCTGCCGGGCTTGACGCGTCGGCATATTGAGCAGGTGGGAAACATTGTTATTGTGAGGGCGCAGCGCGACACCGTGGTGGCGCACATGCTGTCGCTGCCGGGCTTGACGCGTCGGCATATTGAGCAGGTGGGAAACATTGTTATTGTGAGGGCGCAGCGCGACACCGTGGTGGCGCACATGCTGTCGCTGCCGGGCTTGACGCGTCGGCATATTGAGCAGGTGGGAAACATTGTTATTGTGAGGGCGCAGCGCGACACCGTGGTGGCGCACATGCTGTCGCTGCCGGGCTTGACGCGTCGGCATATTGAGCAGGTGGGAAACATTGTTATTGTGAGGGCGCAGCGCGACACCGTGGTGGCGCACATGCTGTCGCTGCCGGGCTTGACGCGTCGGCATATTGAGCAGGTGGGAAACATTGTTATTGTGAGGGCGCAGCGCGACACCGTGGTGGCGCACATGCTGTCGCTGCCGGGCTTGACGCGTCGGCATATTGAGCAGGTGGGAAACATTGTTATTGTGAGGGCGCAGCGCGACACCGTGGTGGCGCACATGCTGTCGCTGCCGGGCTTGACGCGTCGGCATATTGAGCAGGTGGGAAACATTGTTATTGTGAGGGCGCAGCGCGACACCGTGGTGGCGCACATGCTGTCGCTGCCGGGCTTGACGCGTCGGCATATTGAGCAGGTGGGAAACATTGTTATTGTGAGGGCGCAGCGCGACACCGTGGTGGCGCACATGCTGTCGCTGCCGGGCTTGACGCGTCGGCATATTGAGCAGGTGGGAAACATTGTTATTGTGAGGGCGCAGCGCGACACCGTGGTGGCGCACATGCTGTCGCTGCCGGGCTTGACGCGTCGGCATATTGAGCAGGTGGGAAACATTGTTATTGTGAGGGCGCAGCGCGACACCGTGGTGGCGCACATGCTGTCGCTGCCGGGCTTGACGCGTCGGCATATTGAGCAGGTGGGAAACATTGTTATTGTGAGGGCGCAGCGCGACACCGTGGTGGCGCACATGCTGTCGCTGCCGGGCTTGACGCGTCGGCATATTGAGCAGGTGGGAAACATTGTTATTGTGAGGGCGCAGCGCGACACCGTGGTGGCGCACATGCTGTCGCTGCCGGGCTTGACGCGTCGGCATATTGAGCAGGTGGGAAACATTGTTATCGGGAGTCGCACAGGAACTTACAAACATGAGAAAAGGTGTATAGGAAGTTTTAAAATCCACTGGCCCATCTTCACAGACGTGCATGGTATCAGCTGAAGCACTAGGAAATGGTGAAGGGCGAGCGTTTTGGGGGACTGTCGTAATTTAGATGTTTGAAAAATAAATTACTGAATCAAAAATCTATTCTTTTTATTATGTAATCAAAAGATTACGACGATACATTGAGGCATGACGTCACGCCTTAGTAGATTTTATACTGAGTTGTGACGAGCGCCCCACTCCCCAACTTTAATGCGTTTTATCTAAGTATTTTTAATTCAGGTGATAAAGCAAAAAATACGTGTTCAATATTTTTTATTATCTGATTGACGGACTAAATAGTTTTTTTTTTTACACAGGCATTATCCCTATTGTGTTATTTTTTTCGTGATATAGTTGGTCTTTAAGAAATAATAGGGGTTAAAGTATGAAATTGCCGTTTTATTGTAATAGGTACTTCGAATTGACATAGAACCTTCATGGTTTGAGATTTTTGAGTGAAACTTTTTTCACATGGTACCTATGATTTTTTTCTTTTAAATAATGTGTTACATTCGATTATCGACTTTCAGTTGTTCTTTTTAATCAGCTTAAACAAGAAAGATGGACACTTCGAAAATTCGAGTTACTTTTGAATACGAGTTCCGACGCGGAACTAACGCGGCAGAAACAGCTCGCAATATCAATGTTGCGTTTGTAGAGGGGACTGCTAATGTACGCACCGTGCGATTTTGGTTTAAACGCTTTCGTGATGGAAACTTTGATATGAAGAACGAGCCACCTGGAAGACCGCCCACACAGTTGAATAACAATGAATTGAAAGAGATGGTGGAAGCCGATGCGAGCGGAATTAGCGGCATGGTTTAACGTTACCTTACCAACAATATTGACTCATTTGCGTCAAATCAATAACATAAAAAAATATGAGAAATGAGTACCTCATGATATGACTGATTTGCAGAAAGAAACGCGAGACCTCATACAGCACGAGAAACCGTTTTAACTCTACCGGAACTGCAATTAGAAACCATTCGTCACCCTCCGTAGTCGCCAGACCTTGCTCCAACGGACTACCATTTTTTTCGTGATTTGGACAATTTTCTACGTGATAAAAAGTTTCCTTCTCAGGAGGCAGTACAAAATGCTTTCACAGGTTTGTCGAATCTAAATCACGAGAGTTCTATCGTAAAGGCATAAATGACCTTCCTATTAGATGGCAGCAATGTACAGATAATAATGGTAATTATTTTGATTATGTAAATAAATATATTATTTTTTTTTTTAAAACGATTTAAAAATGTTCAGTACAAATCGGCAATTTCATACTTTAACCCCTAATATTTGTGCTTAACACTCGACCCATTCGGTTTTCACCAGATCACATTAATTATAATAAGTTTTAATTTAC
This sequence comes from Xanthia togata, assembly GCA_963853775.1. Taxonomy (NCBI): domain Eukaryota; kingdom Metazoa; phylum Arthropoda; class Insecta; order Lepidoptera; family Noctuidae; genus Xanthia; species Xanthia togata. The sequence goes on along the minus strand of OY970817.1, from coordinate 671,630 downwards.
CAAAAGCCTGTAGTAGTTCTAGTTTCTTATTGCGATAAAACTTGAGAGATACCCATCACTTCTATGGCTATTCGCCAGTTTTTTTTAAAGAAGATAGTGTATACAACTTCCTGCTACTAGTTTTGGGCATTAATTAGCCCACCAGACAACACTCATGTAAATATTTGACAGCTATTTGCGACGTTGCCAACTTTTAGAATAACCGCTCTTAGGCAATTATACAATCTCAAAAAACTAATATGTTCCAACAGGCCATACAAGAAGACCGTTTCGACCACATATCAGCTATCTACCACTTATTAATGGACAAGTTACAACAACGGACGAGTGCGAGAAATAGCCTTCAGCATAGAGGTATGATTGTCAATGTTACTTGTATTCTATCCTATTTACACCGGTACACACCTCCGCCGCGAAACCATAGCAGCGAAACCGCAGTAGTTCAATTCAACTGACTCGCGTCATGTTGACTCACTCGTCGTAGTCTTTCGCATCGGATGCGAGTAGCGGAACGACGCCGATTAGTTCAATTGAACTACTGCGGTTTCGTTGCTATGGTTTCGCGGCAGAGGTGTGATACCGGCGTAAATGAGCAATATTTATATATTTGCAGTCACGTTCTCGAAAACTAGAATTTCGATGAAAGCTGCAATTTATTTTTTTTGTAAATTGATCGTGAGTCTGTCGGATCAGTTATATTTTAAATAAAATATGCTGTCTAAGAATCATTGGGATTTAGGTGATTAAATCAAAGTAAGGTTTTTTTTTTTAATTTTTGATGTAGAAACTTATTTTATTTATCATCCTAAATATAATATACATCTAACACTAATATATATAAATAAAAATATAAAAAATAAAGTAAGATCTCATTGGGCATAAAAATATTCGTCCAACATGGCAATCGTCGCTGGCAGCATTGCCATCCAACATGGCAATACTGCCAGCGTTTTGGGCACTTTTCTTTGACCTGAAAATTGGCTAGTTCTCTGGCCAAAATGTAAGTAACATTGAATAAAAGTGCAAAGTTTATCCGAAACATGTTGTATAAATATAAAAAACAATTGCCGTGCGTTAGTCTCGCAAAAACTCGAAAATGATTCGACCGATTTGATTTCGTTTAAGTAAAAATAAAATTAGGAAAAACCCAAAGAAACAGTTTTAAGTCAAAGAAATAAAAAATTTGTGTCACTTGGTACGAAGTTCACCGGATCATCTGGTGACCCTAATCACAATTACTGGAATCCCACTGTTGGGCAAGACTAACAGAGATGACTTCCTTGTTTCAGATTCACTAGACTCAACGACTGGCCAACCTCTGGATCTCACTAGCTGTAAGGTAAGTTATCAACAAACTTCTAATAATTATATCGAAACTAGCTGCATCCCGCGGTTAAAAAGTATCCTATGTCCTTGTAGCGGTTACACCGCCACATACGAACTACGCATCAAAGACATGACGTCACACAAATCCTGCATCGCGACATAATATAAGACTATCCGACATCAACAGTCGGGCAGTCGGCCCGCCAGACACAACACCCGTCTGGTCGGAGGATCCTCCCTTTTCTATGGTGGATGAGTGAACTTTACACCCTGTTCCTCATGCCCCTAAATCCTAACCCAGGTCATGGTCTACCCAGGTGCCAAATTTCATCCAAATCCGTTAAGCCGTTTTAGCGTCATCGCCAAACAAACTCACTTGCGCATTTCAGTGTCAGCGACAAACAAACTCACTTTCGCATTTATAATATTAGTTAGGAAAAGGCTCGGAACCGGTTTAAAAAAAAACGGTTTATTTCCGGTTTTGCTCCGAACTTTTAAGAACGTGAAAGTTTTAAGAACCTTATTTTAACCTAAATAAACCGGTTTATTCGATGAGTGGCATGTTGGTAAACGCGTTGCTACTTGTGACTACTTGTAAGGATGCCGCCCATAGCGGCGCGCTACGTAGACGTACCGATTAACCGGTTTTTATTGCTCTAAACCGTTTAAACCGAAAAAAACTTTATGTAAATGCTCTTTCAAATACCGGTGAAAAAAACGGTTTATGCGAACGAAACCGATTGTAAAGATTTTGTGTCAAGTACATAATAACGGTTTGAAAATTTAACCGGTATCCGAGCCTTAGTTAGGATATTACCACTTTAATTTATCTAGATAATGTAGTTTGATTCGGAATTACAATAATATCTAATCTAATCTGTCAAACTTCAACTTTATCACAGAAGTATAAGGTTCAAAGTTGATTGGGAAAATTTTACAGTTTCGAGTAGGTGAGGTCGAGATGTGCTGGCGTCTGTACATAAATAACAACTCATACCTATTGAATTAATTAAAATAGTGATTTTTGCTATAGAGAGATTAACTTCATCAACGTTTTTTAGACTTGAGTGTTTTTGTTAGCCCTAGCCATAGTTGATATATTTAGTGCATGTTACAGGATTTCGAGTATGTTCGGTAACTCAACCTATAATTTAAAAAAAATGGCTGTTTTTCCCAAAAAATACATAACATAACATCACGGCTGTATTTGTATTTCCCTGACGGGTTAGGCAGAGGTGTATTTATAGTACACCCACATTTCCACAGTTATGTTTAAGTCCCATGTGTAGAGGACGAGCCTATTGCCATCAAACGGGCAGTAATCCACACTCCGGGCTGCTACTGAAAACTCCAGATAGAAAAAAACAAAAAAAAATATAGTCGCTAATCACCTAGGTACAGTTATGTTCACCTCGAAGTCGCCTCTCTTTCTATCGCGTAACTCTTAGATCTTCTGACTTCGTTACACTCCCTGAATTGGCCCGACAAGTCGAGCTCGCCGCGTACTCGTAGCTTCATATCTAAACTGCGCCTTCTGTAGTATTCTGTGACTAATCTTAGATTTTAAAGTAAAATTCCACGAGAATGAAGAAAGGTTTTAGATCATAACTGTAACTAATCTTGTTCTTTTTCTTTCTCCTTCTAGAACGTAGAAGAAGAACAAATGGAAGCAGAAGAATCCACAGCACAAGACTGCCTCGTCACAGTTCCTTGTGAACCAGTAGACTATCTGACCGACCAGCCCGAAAACTTGGAGAAGGTAAGAAAAAATAATATATTTGTCCAAAACATGAGTTAGATGTTACCTTAAATTATATCACAGTCATGTTTTCCCTTAAGAGTCTATACGAGTACTACCTCAAATTGCTCAGCATGATCCTCCATGATATCGAAAACACTGCATAGCATTAATTTTGAAATTAAGTAGTATGCTTGACTAATTTCAATAAAAAAATCTACAGAAAAAAATACAAAGTTACCTCCAAATCGAACAATAAACCGTTAGTATTAAAAAAAACTTCGAATTAGATCATTAAACTGCATGACAACTGAACTATAAAGCAGATCTAAGTTCTTGATTTTTTTAAATGACTGTTATGTTCACCGTATTTAGAAATTACTTAAACTAACGGCGCCTTGGAGCCTTCTCCCCGTCGCTCATCAGTCTCGCTCTCACGCTTCTGTTGCGCCAGTTCTCCCCAGCGGCTGCACTAAGGAGTGGCGACGGGCGCGCGTGCCGGGGGACTGTATTTTGTAATGTTGACCTTCGAAAAGTGCTGAGTCTCAGCCTAGTTTGAATAAATGACTTTTGAATTTTGAACTCAGCCAGCGATAGTGGTCGAGCGAGATAAAGCTTGAATTTGAGTTGAGGTATTATGGACTCTTAATGGCGTATAGATATAAGTAGGCTATTACATAAACATCAAATCATTTTAAATTTATCCACTATTCAAAGCAATTAACAATTCAATTTAGAACTTAAAATGTATTAATTAAATGTTAATATACAGGAGATGAGTTTGTATGGAATTTCGTCATTTTTGCCGATGAGAAATCCCATGGCTCATCAGCCTATAATGTACTCACTGCTAGGACTGCGGCCTCTCTGTAAGAGGGAGTGGGCCATAATCCAGCACGCGGGCACAGTGTGGTTTGGTGGATAATAAATTAATAAATGATGGATTAATTAATTATAAATTCTTTTCCGGCAGACTTGCGACAGCTATCAATAACTAAACAATCTCTTCCAGTTCGGCTCGACAGTAACGCCAGTGATCGAAGAACCACCTTCTCAGCCAGTGCCGACCAGCTCGGCGGAGACACACGCCACCAGGAGACACACGGTCGGGCCTGGAGACTGTAGGCATACGCAGGTAATGATGGAGAGCTTCCAGAAGTCTACAGGGTTAGCGAAACGTCACACAGATGTGATGAGTGTCGATATCTTATCTTATCTAGACATACCGGCAAGGATTAAGAGGTTTTGGTAGTCGATAAGGTCAAATTAAAATATCTAGCGAAACTTTACAAACGTGACCCACCGCACTTGTGAAGTTTAAGTGCTAGCTAGTTTTATTTTTATCGATACCGAAAGACAAAAAACGAAAATATACTCAGTTTAATTTTAAGTGACTACAGCTGATAACGAGCCCTAGAGACAGTAGGCATACGCAGGTAATGATGGACAGCTTCCAGTTCTACAGAGTTAGCGAAACTTGACAGACGTATTGATATCGTTATCTAAAGTCTAAAAATAAAAAAGTCTGTAGGCACACGTAAGTACAGAATTAAGAGCTTTTGAGATTAAATTAGCTAGCGAAACTTGACACATATAATGAGTATCGATATCAAAGGAAAAGAAACGAAAATTCAAGTAGTAAGTATAGCTGATTACGGGGTCAACGGTTTAGTTACTTCCAATTATTGCGGTGAAAGTGGTCGAATACGGGTCATACGCACGAATATGAACCCTAATCGAATAAAGATACTCGTAATTTACCTAGCAGAGGTCTTGATAGAAACAGTAAATATAAGATTTATTGCAGGGCGGTGAGCTGGGAGTGTGTGGGGCCGCGTCGGCAGATCTACGGCCTTCACCGCTATATGTGTCCGCGCACTTTAACGTAAGTAGATCAGAGAATGTCAAAAGAAAACTATTGTCAAGATAATAAAATGTCAAAATCGCAGAAGATTTAGATTACAGGATGTTAAAATAGCAGACTGTCTAGTTTCCAGACGGTCAAAATTGCAGAAAATTTTATTTTTGGAATATCATAATTCAACAAAAACTAAATCGCAAAATGTCTACATCTCAAGTTCAAATTTTCATTAGTGTATTTTGTGGAAGAAATTAAATGAAATAAAATTGTTTATTCTGTAAATAGGATATAGCAAACACTTTTACATGGCATAATAAAAAATTTAAAAAATGCTAGATGAGTTCGGCGTTTCCTATCTGATTACTCTGAGATAAAAGGCCGAAACTAACTCAGAGGTCACAGTATCTTTTAAAGTCCAGACATAATCTTGGTCAGGCCATATGAGGACCATGTAGATTAGTCTGAAATGGTCTTTTGAGGAAAGAATCACACAGATTTGAGTGGACCTGTCCTGTTAGTGCAAGCATTTGTCAGTAATCGTGGAGCTCGACTCAGAACTTAAGGAGCTCAACTCGACGAACAACACCAAAGAAAGGACATTTGGGTAGACCGCATCAACTACTCAAACTACCAGACCAACTGAAAACAGTAACTAACTGAGATAGAAAAAAAATAATGAAAGAGGAAAAAATAAAATATCCACATAGTCCTCATATTCACAATAATTAACACAATATAATACTTAACAAAGTAATCATGCCATTTTATATATAATTTTCAACAATGTCAATGTGTTTATGAAACTGGTATATTTTAATGATTTTTCTTTTTCTTTTTTTTACAATGTTTCGTTTTAATACAGCTTTTAAATCGTATAATGGGTAAGTTTCGAATGTTAATGGGAAGTTTGTTGTAAAAGCGTATACATTGACCCATGAACGAGTTGCCTACTCTGTGGAGACGTGTGAGATGTACAGCAAGATTGTGTTTATTCCTGGTATTTAAACTATGAATATCGGACATTTGCTTAAAATTTCATATATTTTTGTGTACATACAATAAGGTTTTCAAAAATATATTGTTAGGCTACAGTCAGAATGTTAATTTCTCTAATTTTCTCTCGAAGGGAATCTTTTGGACCTAGGTTGTAAATGGCTCGAACAGCCCTTTTCTGTAGAACAAAGATAGTATTATTGTCCGCACAGGTTCCCCAGAGAAGAATCCCATAATACATAAAAACTATGAATATTTCTAAATAAACCAATGATGGTGTTATTTGCAGATGACACATCATTGATCTTTAAAATAAACCGACGGTCACCAAATCTTGACGACGTGAATAGCTCTATTGTTCAGGTCCAAGATTGGTTTACGGTAAATGATTTAGTACTAAATAATAAAAAAACCAAATGCATTAGATTTAAATTACCAAATGTTAGAAGTAGCGAATGTGACATCATATTGAATGGAGAAAAACTGGAATTTATTAATCAAACAGTTTTCTTTGGAATCACGCTAGACGATAAATTACAATGGGGACCCCATATAACATCTCTCGCGGGTCGGCTAAGCTCGGCCGCTTATGCTGTTAGAAAGATAAGACAGACAGATGTACCGATAACCGCGCGTTTGGTCTATTTTAGCTACTTCCACAGTATTATGTCGTATGGCATTTTACTGTAGGGTCGGGCTGCTGACATTGAATCCATCTTTGTTTTACAAAAAAGAGCTGTCAGAGCCATTTATAATCTACGTCGCACACAGGCGGAAAATCGATAAAAGCTGGCATAAACCTAATTTAAGTTATATTTGACTTATGTGTTCTTTTTCTCTTAAATAAATCTTGCGTTAATCAGTTAAATTGTAAAATAACATGTTGAAGAATAAAAAGCTTCCGAGATTTGGGGATTTGAATAAAATTAAACCATTTAGTTCGTGAAAAGTATATTTATTATTATGAAACATTTTCATCTACCAGACTTATAGCTCTGAAGTTTCATGAGCCATCTGAAGCCATCGGGATTTTGCCAGACAATTGTATTATTTGTTGTAACCAAACGTATCGGCACTATTGTCGTCACCATCATGTTTTCATCGGAAGATTCTGTGTTTTGAAACTTCTGTTTATATTGAGAATGAGACCCTGATCCGTCACATCCCCACTTCGAGATAAGGCACAAGTTTTGTCTCTGGTTTTGACTCAAATGTAAAATAACTTCTTTAAGAGAAAGCAGCAGTCTCTCAGCGGTATTATTCAAAAGATTTTGAAGGGGAACTTCAGCATTTATTTCAGTACATAATATACCTTCAGGGTAGCACTTCTTTTTTGCTTCTGTAACTGTTTCATATGGAGGGTAAAGATTGCAATTTAACTCCAATGCAGACTTACGCAATGAGTTGTACTGGTATTTTGTTAGGTGGCTCTCGATAACCAAAGATAATGCTTTCTCTGGAGTATAGCTTGCATGTGGTTCAGACATTGTTTTATAATTTGTATCCATGGAAATCTCTTTTATTAATTTAGATTTCTTTACTTCTCCAGTAGCTCGGTAATTCATTTGGGCTGCAAAAGCTAATTCTGCAGGTGCCAAGTTCTTTCGAACATCTTCAGTCTTCTTACGTTTCGTACGTTCTGCGCACTCTTCAAAGTCTTTAGCGGGACGACCACCCGAACCACTGCTTCTGTCTTGTCCTATATTCAGCACAGGAAATGAAACGTAAGCGCTAAACCAATTTTCATTTGCGTTTTTGCAGCGCTCAAAGTTTTTATGTGATTTTATTAGCTTTTGTTTGTAAGTATAGATCATCTTGCTTAAAACGCTTTTTACGTCGCTTGACAGATCTGACATTCTCAGAGCATTTCGAACCTTGTTACACAAGTAATCCATTCTACCAGCATCATTCTTCGAGATAGACTCTCTGTAATAGCCTACAAGAGTCAATCTGCTTATGCAAATTTCTTCATTGCCGGACCCTAGAAAGAAATAATTATAGCATTATTTAATATTTGGGATGTACACTGAATGCCCACTATAATTCACTGTAATCAGGAGAACTAGATAACTATATATTTAATAAATTAATGAATTAACTAAACCTAAATACAAACTACAAAAATTATTTACTCAACATTTTTTCGCATATAAATGCATATTTAGTTAAAGCGTCGCTAACGGTCGCCTTTAATAGTAATATTTATTGATTAAGGGATAAACAAAGCGTGGACTAAACATTATTTTAAGAAATGATATGGCAGGAAATTGGACATTTAAGCTATGAGAAATAATTTTATTTTCAAAAAAACTGTCATTTCGTATAAAAAATCATAACAAATGTAAAATCAGAGTTAGAAATCTTGAATACTATATAAATGCATAATCATTACCTCCTGGAATAGCATCAATTGTTGAAACACCAAGAAGTTCACTTTATGTTACAATTTAATTTACTTGAAGTAGCGCCTAAATCAAGCAAAACACATCCGCCGCTTAACAAGTTAAACTTTGGACTAAGATGGCGTCCATTCGGTGGCTTCTACCTGGGCGGCGCGAGCGCAATTAGTTGAGCTTATCTATTGTGCAGTGGGCTATAACAATTAAAACAGGATTTTTGCCTTTTTTACTCATTTAGTTTCTGCCAGCTTTTATCGATTTTCCGCCTGTGTGCGTCGTCGCGAATCTCTCAGGGAACTATTTAAAAAGATTAATATTATGACGGTACCTTGCCAATTCATTTATTCAAATATTATGTATGTGAGAAAAAATCTACATCTTTTTAATAAAATAAGTGATAGACATAATTTTAATACTAGAAATAAAGATAAAATAGATCAACCATTTTTCAGACTATCTAAAGTAAATACATCTTTTATGGGGTACTGTGTTAAATGTTACAACAGAATACCTTGTGATATATTAGAATGAAATGAAAGAAAACTTAAAAATCATATAAAAAGTACACTTTGTAAACAAGCATATTACAAATTAGAGGATTATATCCAAGATAAAAATGCTTGGAAACATGCTGGTCCTGCTCCATAGGACAATTCAGAATCTAGACAAAGTCGAACTGGTTGCTAATTTAATTGTATAATTATTTTTTAAACATTTATTTTTATTTTATTTTTTGTGATTACTTGAACTCACACACTGACTTATTATTATTAGTATTACTTATTATAATGTTAGAAATATAGTATAATTTTACAATGTTTGTAAGTATGTGAGCACCATGCATCTATCACATAATTATGTCATTCCTTCATTTTTCATTCTTTTTACCTATCGTGGTATAGTAATCTTAATCTAGGTGCATTGTCTTCACAAAATTATATAATAAGTGTATACAAGATATAATGTTTTTTTTAAAAGAGTAACGGTGGAGTTTCTTGCCCATTCTTCTCCATACGAAAACTACCTTTTGGAATGGGCGACTAGAATCAGTTTTATTCTTTTTTGTAAAGTTTGACGTTCAAAAGTGCCTTTTTTGTGCCTAATTGAAATAAATTATTTGACTTTGACTTTGAAAATAACTAAAATAAATAATTCAGGCTGTATCTACGTCAGTTATCTGTAAATTTCTGCCTTCCTGACAATTTTTCTATGTGTGGGCCCCATTGTAATTTACCGTCAATTTGTGTTTTGTTCATGTTATTCCAAGAAAAACTGATGACTCAACAGAGTCCAACTCTATTCCATTAACTTGAACATTGGTAGTTAGCTGCCTGACATTTGGCGTTGAAAATCTAAGGAATTTAGACTTTTTTCGTTCAGGAGAAGATTATTTATATTGTAGCGGTTACACCGCTACATACGAACTACGCATCAAAGACGTCACACAAATCCTGCATTGCGCAATTAGAGTTTACCGCGCGAACGAAATATTTGACTATCCGACATCAACAGTCGGGCAGTTGCCCGCCAGACACAACACCCGTCTGGTCGGAGGATCCTCCCTTTTCTATGGTGGATGAGTGAACTTTACACCCTGTTCCTCATGCCCCTAAAATATTAAACCAATGCACAACTTTAGAGAGTGCATCGTTAACTTATTCAAAGTTGACTAACTGACGTTTGATTTAAAAAATGAGGGAAGTGTCATCTGCGAATAAAACGATCTTGTAATTATCCCTTATGTGGTAAGATAAGTCATTTATATAAATTAAAAATAAGGACCTAGAATTGAACCCTGCGGAACGCCCATGGTGACCACAGAACCTGCAGATTTCTTGCCATTAACATCGACCCTTTGAATTCTGTTGTCCAGATAAGAAGTCAGGAGGTCAAGAGCCTTGTCCCTCATACCATAGTTGTACAGTTTTCTGATGAGTGTCTCATGATGTACGCAATCGAAGGCCTTGGACAAGTCGCAGAAAATGTTGTATAATGTCTTTAGCAGTAATAATTGTGAATTCAAAAAGTTTGTCACATTCTGGTACACATTCTGTAAGTATTGAGTAAACAGAGTGGAGGACGACGATGACAGAGTTTTGGTTGTTAAAATGGGAATAATAGTGAAGACATTTTCACTCAGTTGCCACCTCCACGTCTGCCTTAATATCTACATCATTGATCTTTAGATGGAAGTCACGAGTTCACAGTTTTAGAGTTTTCATTGACTCGATATCTCCAATCTTAGATGATAAATTGTCAATATCAGATCCAAGATGACAAAAACACATAATAGTAAAATCGCAGATATCTTTCACAGATATTTTCCCTTCGTTCTTTATTTTCACAAAGTTAACTTGTAACTGGACCCTCCTCCGCAGCAACAGGCCCCCGCCAACCTGCCGCTGCTGCCCAACACCAACCTGGCGGCCAACCTGCCGCTGCTGCCCAACACCAACCTGGCGGCCAAGCTGCCGGCCGTGCAGCACCAGCCGCCGCGCTACTTCAGCGTCAAGGACCAGCACCTGCTGAAGCCGCCGCACGCCATGCAGACACAAGGTACATATTCATTTACGAGAAAACAACATTTATAAAAAAATTGCAGAAAAAAAATGCATTCTTTTTAATCTTTCGTTATCCGAAGGTTCTGTACCTCAAATCTGGAAATCCGCATTTATCACACCTGTACATAAGAAGGGGGACAAGTCCAATGTTGAAAACTACCGCCCCAACTCTAAGCTATGCTAATATTTTCTAAAATATTGGAACGCGTAGTTTATGACGAGGTATACTCAGCTGTACAATACAGTTTAGGTGATGAACAGCATGGGTTCTTACGTGAGCGATCCACCACTTTGAACTTGATCTTGTCTAACCATTTTATATCTAAGAGATGGAGCGGCGGGCACATGTGGATGTAATTTACACCGACTATAGCAAGTGCTTTGACCGTATAGATCACAGAGTGCTTTTGCAGAAGCTACAGGCTGTTGGTATACATGGTCTAGACCGTTGGTTTTGTTCTTACATAGAGAATCGGACGCAGGCCGTTGTTCTTCATGGCTACATATCGAGGTGGACCACAGTGCCATCTGGAAAGACATCAGAAATCTAACAGCGCTCCTGGCTGGGACAATGTATATTAGCCAGGAAATTGTTCCCATCATAACCCACTTGGCTAATCTTTGTTTTACAAAGGGTTTCTTTCCTGTGCCTCTTAAGCAATCTATTATCATTCCTATTCACAAGGGCGGGGACCGAGCCGATGTCAACAATTTTATTATAGACCCATATCCATTTCGCCAGCTTTATCAAAAATGATTGAAAAAACTAATAAATAATAGGCTCTTGAAATTTCTTCACAAATTTAATATCTTTAAGTAGTTCACAATATGGGTTCAGACAAGGGGTATCAACTGAGGATGCAGTTACTGCCCTCAGCTCGCTAGTGGCTGATAATCTGGATAATGGTAGAAAATGTTTGACTTTCTGGACTTAAAAAAGGCGTTTGACACCGTCTCTGTTCCCATCCTCATAAACAAATTGGAAGCGTTAGGTGTGAGAGGAATTCCACTAAAAATGTTTAAGGACTATCTCTCAAACATAAGGCAAAGGGTTAGGGTGGAGAACATGTTAGTGGTGAGGCAAATGTCACATTCGGAGTCCCTCAGGGAAGCGTGCTGGGCCCTACGTTGTTCCTGCTTTACATCAACGACCTTTGCAACCTTAAATCAATAATGCTAAAGTGTTTTCTTATGCCGACGATACTGCTGTAGTTTTTTCTGGAAATTCTTGGCACGATGTTGCCAGAAGTACTGAAGCCGGTATGACCCAAATAGCTGAATGGCTCAAAAATAACCTGCTCACACTTAACACAGCTAAAACTAATTACATATGTTTCAGTATTTCTAATAGATCTCAACCAAATACAGATTTTAACATAAGAGTGCATAATATGTTCGATGATTCTAATAACTGTCAATGTCCAATACTAGTCAAAGTATCACAAACTAAATATCTTGGTGTTATTGTTGACCAGAGACTATCGTGGTACCATCTTGACAGGTCACTAACAGAATCAGAAAACTGAGCTGGATTATCAAGACGCTGAGGTATATTGTGCCAAAAAAAGTACCTACCAGCACAAATATCCTTAGAAACCTGCTCAACGAAATATACGTAGCTTTAGTTCAGTCCGTCTTAGTGTACTGCATCCCCATTTGGGGGGGGTGCGACTAAGTCAAAATTCATAAATTTTGAGCGGGGACAACGAGCTTTAATGTAAAAATCAAAATCTAAACTCGACCTAAAAAATTCATTAGCTGTTACAAAAACGAGGGCAAAACTCCCGGGCGGCGCTCCACTATAGTATAAAGTCGAGCTGTGGACGCGTGTCTGTGTGCGTGCGTTTTCTCGTGGCAGCCGACCTTGTGTACCTGTATATCTGTATCAGTAACAACCTCCCGCAGCGTCCACGTTCGGGCGGCGCGCGTCCGACGGCGGCGCGCACGTGCCGCGCGGCCGCGAGCGCGCCTGCTGCCACTCCGCGCCCACGCACCACGTGAGTCTTATATATACTAGTGTCGGACGCGGCCGCGAGCGCGCCTGCTGCCACTCCGCGCCCACGCACCACGTGAGTCTTATATATACTAGTGTCGGACGCGGCCGCGAGCGCGCCTGCTGCCACTCCGCGCCCACGCACCACGTGAGTCTTATATATACTAGTGTCGGACGCGGCCGCGAGCGCGCCTGCTGCCACTCCGCGCCCACGCACCACGTGAGTCTTATATATACTAGTGTCGGACGCGGCCGCGAGCGCGCCTGCTGCCACTCCGCGCCCACGCACCACGTGAGTCTTATATATACTAGTGTCGGACGCGGCCGCGAGCGCGCCTGCTGCCACTCCGCGCCCACGCACCACGTGAGTCTTATATATACTAGTGTCGGACGCGGCCGCGAGCGCGCCTGCTGCCACTCCGCGCCCACGCACCACGTGAGTCTTATATATACTAGTGTCGGACGCGGCCGCGAGCGCGCCTGCTGCCACTCCGCGCCCACGCACCACGTGAGTCTTATATATACTAGTGTCGGACGCGGCCGCGAGCGCGCCTGCTGCCACTCCGCGCCCACGCACCACGTGAGTCTTATATATACTAGTGTCGGACGCGGCCGCGAGCGCGCCTGCTGCCACTCCGCGCCCACGCACCACGTGAGTCTTATATATACTAGTGTCGGACGCGGCCGCGAGCGCGCCTGCTGCCACTCCGCGCCCACGCACCACGTGAGTCTTATATATACTAGTGTCGGACGCGGCCGCGAGCGCGCCTGCTGCCACTCCGCGCCCACGCACCACGTGAGTCTTATATATACTAGTGTCGGACGCGGCCGCGAGCGCGCCTGCTGCCACTCCGCGCCCACGCACCACGTGAGTCTTATATATACTAGTGTCGGACGCGGCCGCGAGCGCGCCTGCTGCCACTCCGCGCCCACGCACCACGTGAGTCTTATATATACTAGTGTCGGACGCGGCCGCGAGCGCGCCTGCTGCCACTCCGCGCCCACGCACCACGTGAGTCTTATATATACTAGTGTCGGACGCGGCCGCGAGCGCGCCTGCTGCCACTCCGCGCCCACGCACCACGTGAGTCTTATATATACTAGTGTCGGACGCGGCCGCGAGCGCGCCTGCTGCCACTCCGCGCCCACGCACCACGTGAGTCTTATATATACTAGTGTCGGACGCGGCCGCGAGCGCGCCTGCTGCCACTCCGCGCCCACGCACCACGTGAGTCTTATATATACTAGTGTCGGACGCGGCCGCGAGCGCGCCTGCTGCCACTCCGCGCCCACGCACCACGTGAGTCTTATATATACTAGTGTCGGACGCGGCCGCGAGCGCGCCTGCTGCCACTCCGCGCCCACGCACCACGTGAGTCTTATATATACTAGTGTCGGACGCGGCCGCGAGCGCGCCTGCTGCCACTCCGCGCCCACGCACCACGTGAGTCTTATATATACTAGTGTCGGACGCGGCCGCGAGCGCGCCTGCTGCCACTCCGCGCCCACGCACCACGTGAGTCTTATATATACTAGTGTCGGACGCGGCCGCGAGCGCGCCTGCTGCCACTCCGCGCCCACGCACCACGTGAGTCTTATATATACTAGTGTCGGACGCGGCCGCGAGCGCGCCTGCTGCCACTCCGCGCCCACGCACCACGTGAGTCTTATATATACTAGTGTCGGATGCGGCCGCGAGCGCGCCTGCTGCCACTCCGCGCCCACGCACCACGTGAGTCTTATATATACTAGTGTCGGACGCGGCCGCGAGCGCGCCTGCTGCCACTCCGCGCCCACGCACCACGTGAGTCTTATATATACTAGTGTCGGACGCGGCCGCGAGCGCGCCTGCTGCCACTCCGCGCCCACGCACCACGTGAGTCTTATATATACTAGTGTCGGACGCGGCCGCGAGCGCGCCTGCTGCCACTCCGCGCCCACGCACCACGTGAGTCTTATATATACTAGTGTCGGACGCGGCCGCGAGCGCGCCTGCTGCCACTCCGCGCCCACGCACCACGTGAGTCTTATATATACTAGTGTTGGACGCGGCCGCGAGCGCGCCTGCTGCCACTCCGCGCCCACGCACCACGTGAGTCTTATATATACTAGTGTCGGACGCGGCCGCGAGCGCGCCTGCTGCCACTCCGCGCCCACGCACCACGTGAGTCTTATATATACTAGTGTCGGACGCGGCCGCGAGCGCGCCTGCTGCCACTCCGCGCCCACGCACCACGTGAGTCTTATATATACTAGTGTCGGACGCGGCCGCGAGCGCGCCTGCTGCCACTCCGCGCCCACGCACCACGTGAGTCTTATATATACTAGTGTCGGACGCGGCCGCGAGCGCGCCTGCTGCCACTCCGCGCCCACGCACCACGTGAGTCTTATATATACTAGTGTCGGCCGCGGCCGCGAGCGCGCCTGCTGCCACTCCGCGCCCACGCACCACGTGAGTCTTATATATACTAGTGTCGGCCGCGGCCGCGAGCGCGCCTGCTGCCACTCCGCGCCCACGCACCACGTGAGTCTTATATATACTAGTGTCGGACGCGGCCGCGAGCGCGCCTGCTGCCACTCCGCGCCCACGCACCACGTGAGTCTTATATATACTAGTGTCGGACGCGGCCGTGAGCGCGCCTGCTGCCACTCCGCGCCCACGCACCACGTGAGTCTTATATATACTAGTGTCGGACGCGGCCGCGAGCGCGCCTGCTGCCACTCCGCGCCCACGCACCACGTGAGTCTTATATATACTAGTGTCGGACGCGGCCGCGAGCGCGCCTGCTGCCACTCCGCGCCCACGCACCACGTGAGTCTTATATATACTAGTGTCGGACGCGGCCGCGAGCGCGCCTGCTGCCACTCCGCGCCCACGCACCACGTGAGTCTTATATATACTAGTGTCGGACGCGGCCGCGAGCGCGCCTGCTGCCACTCCGCGCCCACGCACCACGTGAGTCTTATATATACTAGTGTCGGACGCGGCCGCGAGCGCGCCTGCTGCCACTCCGCGCCCACGCACCACGTGAGTCTTATATATACTAGTGTCGGACGCGGCCGCGAGCGCGCCTGCTGCCACTCCGAGCCCACGCACCACGTGAGTCTTATATTAATACAATAATAACAACCCAGGTCATGGTCTACCCATGGGCAAATTTCATCCAAATCCATTCAGGCATTTTAGTGTGAAAGCGAAACAAATAAACAAATTCACTTTCCAATCTATAATATCATACATTTAAAGTTAGGATGTAACTCGTAAAAATTGGAATCTGAAGTATTTTTCTTGTCATAAATCTGTTCTGATTTCCATGTGAAAGTCGTTGAAGGTAACTTATTCGAGACGTCTACGACAATGTTCATGCAACTAAAATAATAATGTGCGATCTGTAACCCACAGGTGTCAGACAGTGGAACGCCAGCTCGCGCCGAGGACGCGGAACAATCTGAGGAACAGAACACCGACTCTGCTTATAACACTAATTTATGCAGGTGAGATACTACACCAACTTGCTCTCGTATATACTTTGTCGCGCTTTACTTTGCGTAAATTATTTCATCACCACTGCTCTCAAAACGGTGAAGGAAAACATCGTGAGGAAACCGGCATGTCCTAGAAACAAAAATTCGAAGACATGTGACATCTACCAACCCGCACTGGGCCCGCGTGGTGGATCCCGGCTTACTGCTTCTCACAGAGAGGAGGCCGCAGTCCCAGCTGTGGGGACGTTACAGGCTGTTAATGGAATATGGGTATAGCTTATATAAAGCGTTCCATTATCGTCATGCTACTGGGTGCGACAGTACTTAGTTTATTACGGCTGTTCAAAAATCAACCGTAATTGTTTAGAAAACAAGAAACATATTCCAAAACTATTTTGTAAAATCGCTTGCCTGATTCTGGTATGTGTGATCCGGCCAAATATGTGAAATGTTCGAGAATCTACCCTAACCCTATAAATTCCGTTTATTCAACTAGGCCTGGCGTTAATTCTCGGACATACGTTTCCGAGTATCCACCTTAGGGTGGATTTATTGGGGTGGGTAAACAGAATAACCCAGATTTTTAATATTTCTTAAGCTTTTATTTAACGTTTCGTTTCGTTTTCTGACCTCCACAAGCCAGTTATTGGGTAATACGATACCCTTGGTAAGACTGGTTGTCAAAGATCCAAGGCTGACAGCCGGGCCCAACGTAAGCCATTGGTCGTGCTTTCCGAGGCACGGAGGAGTCTCGGTATGTAAAGATGGATACCCATCCACGGACCAACCCCAGCAAGCGTAGCTTTTTTGTATAATTGTGTATTTAAAAATATCTTAATTACAACAGGTATATGATGAACCGAGGCAGCAGTAAACGACACACAATGGCGACACCTGAAGATGCCGCTAACGTCGTCACATCCAGCACCGGCTCCATGGTGAGTTGTCCCATCTTCCGTATCCGATCTTCCGTAAGTCCCATCTCCCTCATGTCCTTTTGGACGTTCGTCATCCATGTGGTTTGAGGTCTTCCTCTCCCCTCTTCTTTGCAGCCATAGAAAGACACTTATTATACAACGTGTAACGTTAAATGTGCAAAACCTGAAAAGAGTTTGATCAGGATAACGAGCAGAATCAATTGAACTACTTTTTAATACAGGTCACATTTTTCAAAAAATCTTCATTAAAAACGTTGCCGTGTCTATTTATTAATAGGTCAAGCCATCACATGCGCAATCCCGACAAAATAGGTAAACAAACACAAATCGTTGTCGATCAATTTTAATTTTCTCATACGCGGGGCTTAAATAATAGCTTTTACTTCAATGCAAATACGAATCTTCCATACAGTACCACCCCTCCCCCGACAGAGCGTCGTCGCAGACGCAAGAAACGATCAGAATTGCCAGTAACACTAAAACAGCACATAACACCTTTACAATTTTCTTCTCTCTGAAATAGGTCAATTGAATTAAAAATCAGGGGTGTCTGAGGTTTTGCGCATTCAACGTTACACGTTGTATATATAAAGGTACCATCACAGTCTGGACTCTTTTACTTTATCCGCTATTTCTGCAACCTTGAAGCTCCCTCTAATATTTTCGTTGTGCACCTTGTCTTTGAGTGTGACTCCTGCCCACGCTGGTGTAACAGCTATTTTGTAGACGTTGCCTATCATTTTTATGGCTATAACATTTATTTATTTATAGTTGATTAAAACGATACTACGGACAATTATACTTCCATTATTACCAGTTTATACAAGAAAATCGCAGTGAACAAAGATGATCAATGTTCGTTCTTCCACAATACTCGATTCATTTATTGCATTCCACAATATGTACTCAGGAGGTAGCTTTTTTTAATTACGCGAGGTACTAAATTAAATGACTAATTAACTACTTATACAAATATATACATACATAAAAAAACAAAAGATCACTTAGTCGTCGAAGTATTCGTCCGCATCGCTGTCATCCGGAAACGTGCCCAGAAGACTGGCAGCATTGCCTCTGAATGGCAATGCTAATTCTTTGGCCAATGAATGAATGAATGCTAATTCTTTGGCGAAATAATCGTCACGTGAAGTATCGACCAGTGGGCGAGAAATTTCCTTAAAAGGGAGACGCGCCCTCGGGCCCCATGACCCGAGCGTTTCGACCTGGTGCCTACTTTATGAGATCATTATGAACTCTGTCGGATACAGCGAAAGAGTACGAAAGAGAAAGCTTTTAGCTGCTCTGTACGAGAAGATCTTCTAGGACAGTTACAGGACAGTTACAGTTACACACAAGTGTATAACAAAACCAAGATTTATTCCGCCACACAAAAATGCACCTTTAATAAAGGCCAACTAGGTTGATTATTCCATATCTCCTCACTCTATCTCTAAAGATCTTCTGTTCTTCCCTGTACAGCAAAGCGCATCCCCCTCGTCAACGACCAGCATACGCGTCAGACGAACCGGTTTATTGACCGTCACGGAGCGACCTCCCGGTAAGTGACATACCAAACACTAAGCTATGTGATGACGTACATACAGAACGCGCGCGAGTTCATTAGTAAAAGGAGTAAAATTTATAACTATTTGATTTCACATAACTGGTGAAATTTTGGGGTATTATCTAGCTCTGTCAAATCCCTTGGAAAATACAGGCGTGATAATATTTTTGACTCAAGCGCAACTGTTGAGTCCCGGGCCCTATGCCACATAACTTTGCAAGTTTACAATTCTACAAAATTGTTAAATTGTATAAAATTTTGTGTAACACAGAAATTACAAATATGAAGTAATAGTAGAATGTTTTTTCGTTACAATTATGTGACTTAAAGTTTTGTGGTACTTGTAAGATTTACAAAGGAGAAATGTCTTGAAAGATGATGTTTGCCAGGCACAGAATTAATATTAGTTAATTAATTGACGAAATATCAGAATTTCAATAACACTTAATTACTCTCTTACTAATTTTATTAATAAATATTCTCCTTAATGAGATCTTTCCATTGAGTAATATCTTAACGTTATCTGGCTTCAGGGCCGAATCGTCCATTCTCCTTTGTAAATTGTAATAGTATAATTTTGTGGTAGTTATAGGGCCCTGGGTTCCCCAGGTTGAGTTGTTAGGATATTCTCGACAGCTACTACCGCCCACTCATGAACTCGCGCGCCGACTGTATGTGCAATGTTAGTGTTCTTTTAATGTTGTTATTTGATAGCTTTATGGAATGTTGAGATTTTTTTCGCTGTAATTCCGACTTTCATAGTAGTAATTTCACTAGGAAAGGTCGCCTATCTATGTATTCTTTATTTTTCTATGTGTAAAAATCAATGGCGTGCGTTAGCCTCGCAAAAACTCGATAACTCGACGCACTCTTTTTTTTTTCGCCTCAATCCTCGAGTGGGTCAGGAAAAAAACAAAGGAACAGCTGAAAAATCTAAATAATCAAAATTTTGTTTGTAAGTCCACGTGGTACTAAGTTCACCGAATCATCTAGTCGTTGATATGGCTTTGTCATTATTTCTTTTAACCATTGTGTCACCTTTTTTATAAGGTCAAAGGTAAATCTAAAAATAACATCCTTGCCACCTTTTTTTTCTTGTATTAAATATACTACAACTGGGAGAAAGAAAACAAGATTTATAAAGGACTCTGAAAAAATATCTCAGCAACTCCATACTTATTTTATTAAAAGTTTGAACAAAGTAGTTAACGTAAGCATGCCGCTAGTAAACTGCATCTATTTTTCGCTACATTTTTTTATTTTTATCATTTTGCTATTATTTTTTTACTTTATTTTTCTTTTTATTATTATTTTTTAGTTATTAGCCCAGAATTAGTAATGGAGGTCGAAGCAAGAATGAAGAGGAATTATTTACCACCTTCAATGCAGTATCAAACTGGCTACCAAAGTCCCCCTACCCCCACTGGTCCCCCAAATCCCGTCCCCCAGTCCCCAACTCAGGGGTCAATTACTGCAGGCACCCCTAATTATTCCCAAAACACTGGCAACCAGAAATCTATGAAACCGTCACTCCAAACAATACCACAAGGCAGTATTATGGGGACCAAAGGCTCTATAATGTCTGGGACACCTATAAGCCAAGCCGTGTCCCCATTCACCCCAACTATGGGACAGTTTTCCCCAAGCCATGGTAGTGTGGCACAAAACATGGGTTCTATAACTATTGGTCCACCTCTAAATCAAGGGTCGATAATGTCTGGTACACCAAGTTATGATACAACACAGACTTTTACTTTCGGTGCCAATAATACCTATGGGAGCATCTCTAGTGGTTCCTATAATGGACAGAATATGAATACTTATGGATCAATTATAAGTGGTACGCCTATGAACCAAGGGGGTTATCAAAACGCCCCTATGTCACAAGGCTCATTATGCGGTGGTACACCGATGAATCAAGGTTCTTTTCAGTCTACACCTTTGAATCAGGGGCCATATCCGACTATGGATCAATATGAGTCCTCATATCCAAGTACACCTTTCAAAAAGGGGTCTATTACTGATGGTACACCTAATAATCAGAATCCATTCCAAACTACGCAAATGAATCAAGGTCCATATCAAAACGCGCCTATGTCCCAAGGTTCAACATCTGGTACACCTATGAATCAGGGATCTTTTCAGCCTCCTTTAAATCAGGGGTCATATCAAACTATGGATCAGTATGACTCCTCATTTTCAAGCACCACCATCAGCAAAAAGGGATCTATTACTGACGGTACCCCTATTAATCAGAATCCGTTCCAAACTACACAAATACATCAGGGTTCGTATCAAAATACCCCTATGAATCAAACTCCATTTTCAAGCACCCCTATAAAAAAGGGGTCAATTACTGATGGCACCCCTATTACAAGCCCCTTTCAAACTCCTCCTATGAATCAGGGATCATTCCAAAATCCAACAACACAAGGCCCTATTACAAGGACCGGATCTTTCTCAAATCCTGCAATAAATCAGCCTTTTGAGAGTACACCAATATACCAAAGCAATTTCACTTCAGATTCCTTCATTTCACCCCCTATCAAAAAGGGGTCAATTACTGAAGGTACCCCTATTCAGGGGCAAGGGTTTTTCACAAACCAAGAAGCTTTAATGACTCAAAATTCATACCAAAACACCCCAATGGGTACTAATCCGCTAAATCAACCTCCTATTAATATCACGCCCCTGAACCAAGCATATCAAACTCCCCCACCGAATCAGGGATCATTAATGAACCAGTCTTCATTCCCAAACCCAACTATAAGTCCAATTACTGCAACGGCCCCTTTTTCACAACCGAATCAGGGGTCCATTTCAACTGGTCCACCTATGAACCAGGGCCCACAAATGAACCAATTTCAAAATACCCAGGGAGGTACCGATGTTGCGATGCAAACCGGGTCGATAACAGCAGGAACACCGTTACCGGTTACTACCGGTAATTACAACCCTAATCAGTATAACACGAAGCAAAGAAAGTACTCCGGGCCACAGCGGGTTAAGTTACAAATGTTAGCTACTGTGCAGGAAATGGGTAATTTTATTTTTACGTTATTTTTTACCTTTTTTACAGGTGGCGGGTAGTTTTTAAAATGAGTATTAGGGTTTTTTTTGTTAGTGTTCCAACTTTTAAAGGTGAAATGTTTTTTATTTTTGTAGTAGTGGGTCACTATTTGCAGAACACAGCATTGTTTCATTGTAAAATAGTGTCGTATTTTCACAACACTACAAAAATACGAGTGTGTTTGGAAGCTGGGTGCAAAGCCTTAGCGGGGTGATAGTTGACACCACTTGGAGTATTTCGAGCAGGTTTAAAAAAAGTTTTGAACGTTTGAGGTAATTTATTTAATTTTTAAATGACATAAACGATGCAGTTTTAACTTTAAAAGGATTCTACGATTCTCGTTACAAAAAAAATATTTACCAACTTTAACTGGGGCACTGTTTGCAATTAAAATCAGAAATTGGGTGAAAAAAAAAAAAAAAAAACTAAAACTAGCAGTAAAATACACGTACTTCGCCTAAGACATGTATGGCTCAACACGCTCTAAATGTTGTCCAAGTTTCACCCCCTTAAGGTTTTGCACTCGGCTTCCAAACATTCTGTATAACTTCGAAAGTGTAGTAGTAATGCACCTTGGCAGATTTAACACTCGCGTGCCAAAAAACTGTAGACCCACACAGTTCGTGCGCGACGTTAAATATTTTCAAATCGAACAATAATATTTACGTTTAGAATAATTCACGGTTTGACTCACGTGCTAGCAACGTGAATCCCTCAGTTTCGAGTTTTAACGGAGTTTTTATTTATAAGAAACCAAGCGGCAACAGGCAAACGGTCACGTTACAAAAACGTGAGGAAAACGAACAATTTAGCTGTTACTTGCCAAGTTTATTGCAAAAAAAAAACATTGACGGCCTCGTTGATCTAGTGGTGGCAAACGCTACTTCTGAGCACGAGATCCTGGGTTCGATCCCCGAGTCGAGCAAAGTGTTATTGGTTTATTCCATCTGGAATTTCTCAGTCGTAGTCCAGTCTAGATTTGAGGCCGGTTGATGGCAATAGGCTCGCCCCCTATTACATGGGACTTAAAATAACACCTCTGCCTTACGCTTCGGGGACTACAGGTGTGATGTTATGAATAGGAAAAAATTTAAATTAAAAGCATTATTCTTTCCGGTCTGCAATAAGTTAATATTGTGAAGGGTTTTTTAAAACATTTCAACTAAATTCATTATTTTCAGTACAATATCGACTAAGGTAATATTTCTATTTTTATTTTGTAGTGTGTGTGTACAGTTTTTTTGCATGCGAGTGTAATTTATGTGTATTTTGCTGTATGTGTGTGCGTTTTATATAGTTGTGTGTGCACTGTTGTGTGTTCGTAGTTGTTTTTTTTTACACTAACTTTGAGTATGTTATTTGATTTAGAATATAATGGTATTTTTTATTGCAAATAAATATCTCATAGTGACAATTACAATGCTTATTCAAACTTTAGTATCCTGGGTTCGATTCCCAAATTGTTTTGAGATAAAATGAATAGCAAAGTGGCCTTCGTATCGTCACCGCAGTATTTTAAATCCAAAATAAAAGTTATTGAGAACAAAGGAGACCCGCACTAGGCCCGCGTGGTGGATTTCGGCCAACTCGCTCTCACTGAGAGGAGGCCGCAGTCCCAGCAGTGTGAACATTATATGCTAATTATGCTCTGCTTATGCTATTGCTATAAATGTGTCATCACTACAAGTACAAATTCACTTTCAGCGCGCGAACACGCCGAGCGCTACTCTCCGGTGCGGCGCGCCGAATGTTCGCCTCCAAGAGTCGCGCACGACATTGCGTCCGCCAGGCTCGAATACCAGCAGTTACAGGTTAGTTGATCATTCAAAGGGGATCATTAGAAGGAAAAAAAAATACCCAAAGGGCTGTGGCGGCATCTATAACGCCACATGCGAACTACGCATCAAAGACCTGACGTCACACAAATCCTGCATTGCGCAAGCAGGGTTACCGCGCGATCAACATATACATTTATAACTTCGCCATGCACACCCGTCTGTCTGGTCGGAGGATCCTCTCTTTTTTATAGAGGATGAGTGAACTTTACACCCTCATGCGTTGGATCGTTGAGTTCCCTTCAAAATGGTTGAGCTAAATGATGCTGATCCACGCGTCATGTTCGTGAACGGGCGCCGTCAGTGGGGACTGGTCATCTCTTATCTGTCACGGGTTATTTTAATTTTTGAATTGTTTTTATCTTTTTATTACGGACGCTTTTTTTACGTACACGTCTTTCTACATTGTTCTCACATGTATAATTTCAACATGAATGATGTAAACAATATTTTGTAAGAATATAAGAGTGTCCGTGGAGTTTCTTGCCCGTTCTTCTCCATAGGAACCTACGCTTTGGAATGGGCAACTAGCTTCATATTTCTGACTGACTGACCCCTTGACAATTCAAAAGTGCCTGTAAATGGTTTAATTGAAAAAAATGCTATGAGTTTGAGTTTTGAGTTTGAATGCCACTATAGGGCAATGGAGAGGGCTATGCTTGTAGTTTCCCTACGTGATCGAATCAGAAATGAAGAGATCCGCAGGAGAACCAAGGTAACCGACATAGCCCGAAGAATTGCCAAACTTAAGTGGCAGTGGGCAGCACATTGCTCGCAGAACAGATGGCCGATGGGGCCGAAATATTCTGGAGTGGCGACCGCGTACCGGAACACGTAGCGTTGGAAGGCCTCCCACAATATGGACCGATGACCTGGTGAAGGCCGCAGGAATCCGCTGGATGCGGGAAGCACAGAACCGGTTGAAGTAGCGGTGCTTGGGGGAGGCCTATGTCCAGCAGTGGACGTCTTTCGGCTGAATGATGATGAAGATGATGATTATTCATATAATTGTATCTCAAATCAAATGAAATTCAAAAGTCATTTATTAAAACAAGGCTGAGAATCATCACGTTTCGATCGTCAAAATTACATAAGGCAGTCCAGTCAGCTATCTAAAGAAAGAAATAAAATACATTTATTTGGCACAGACTAAAACTCAACAATGATAGCTAAGTCCTGGGTGACATCATCCTCGAATAAATAGGTTACTTATTGGCAAGTAGCACCATAGCTTAGTTCGCTTACCATCAGGTGTCTAGTGGTAAGACCACCTATCTTTGACACGGAGTACATGGGTTAATTTCCCAGCGGGGCCAAAATTTTCTGCTCGGTTTGGTTGGCGGTAGGGCCTGTTCTTGGGCTTCCATTTTATCCAAGTCTGTCGCCATTACAACAATTTTAACAGCATTTTTGTGTTTTGGCAGTTAGAAGTAAGATAGCCAGTGGACGAACCATGTTATAAATATAAAGAGTTCTGAGAAACTTTCTTGTAATCAGCTGATCAGTAGGCTCTAGCCTAGCTTATTTTTTGTCCATTGCGAGACAGGCCACTAAAATGCTGCATG
Organism: Xanthia togata; assembly: GCA_963853775.1. Taxonomy (NCBI): domain Eukaryota; kingdom Metazoa; phylum Arthropoda; class Insecta; order Lepidoptera; family Noctuidae; genus Xanthia; species Xanthia togata. The sequence goes on along the minus strand of OY970817.1, from coordinate 646,301 downwards.
TGAGAGTTTTGATTAACAATTGAATAGGGAATATGCATGTGCTTTTTAAATATGTTTATTCGGTAGTTTTTCGACATATAATAATTAAAATAATAAAATAATGAACTCCAAAAAAAGTTTAAAATAGCTAACTGATTCGGGCACGCTTGGTGCGACGTCATAATCTATGACAACAAACAAACAAGAAATCGCAAACACCTACAAAACACATTGACTTATTGTTGTCATAGACTTTGACGTCACAATCGCTCTGACAAAATGACATCGCTTTTCATATATTTGAATTTCCCACAGTATTATTGCACTTTTTAAAAATTCAATTCAAACAGCTGTTTCATAGAAAAGTTCAATACCTACACGGTCAAAATGTATGGAGCAGCTGGATTTTTTTAAATAACCGACGAAAAATTTCAACGCTTCAGGATCATGTACTGAATCCATGGTATCAGTTTACGCGTCGATGTCCCTTCCACCATGTATTAAAAAAAAAAGATCCTTATTTGAATCACATGCATATTGCCTATTGAATCTGTCGGCAAATCCTATCCTATTGATTTGCGACAGCAATAACATTACCTTTGCAATAAAAACAGACCGTGCAACAGACGTACTTCTTCTTCACTGTCATCATTGATGCAGATGTGGTGGTGGAACCTTGGAAGACAATCTAGCTTAATATTTTGTGATTTCTTCACAGCGCGGCCTGGAGCGTCGTAGCGGAGGCCCGGGTGCTTCGCCCCCGCACGCTGAAGTCAGGTTGCACACGCCGGGGACTTCCATGCCTGGTAAGCTATTATACAATTAAGGTTTGGTTCCGAACCTCGCTGTACGCAGCAGCACTGCCGCAGAGTTGTCGCCGCGGCAGTGCTGCCTGCCGCGCCGATTCCGAGCACCTGCAATTCGTCTCGCTGTTTTGTTGCCAATTAACTTGGTCAACGTTCACATGTAATCATCACTGTGATGAACGCCGCAATACTGATCTGTCGTGGTGGCAGGGCGATACTGACGGCACAGCAGTGCCGTCGCAGCAGGGCTGCGGTGACATTGCTGCCGTGCTGGGAATGTAATCTCTGTAAAATCTCTGAAATAAGTACTGCTGGGAGCACTTCGAAGGGTTGCGCAGAGATGTACTTATTTATAGAACACCCACATTTTGCCAGTTATACTATTATATCATTTACTAGCAACCGTGACTTCATCCGGGTGAAATTTTTGGCCCCTCGACTGGGGTTGCCAACCCTACTATATAATAAAGTATCCTGCTATAATAATCCCTGCTAAATACTATATTTCTAAAGAAAAAATATAGTAGGCTAAACTACTATATTCTTATCTCAATCCAAAATGGAGAAATGATCGCAATAGGGTTAGTATTAATCTCATAAAAACTTTTTTGTTGTAGTACCTACACAAAACCCCCACAAAAATTTGAATACCGCTACCTGTTATGTAAATTACAGTGACAGGAACTATTAGAATATCATCCACATATACTAGGTGGGAAAAATACGTATTATTGAAGCTAACTCAAAAACCCCTCATCAGATCTTGACCAAATTTATATGGGACCATTTCTGAAGAATGCCGTGCAAAAAAAAAAAACATCAAAATCAATTCATAATTGGCGGAGTAATCGCGTAATAAACATACAAAAAAAAAAAGCAACCGAATTGAGAACTCCTTTTTTAAGTCGGTGAAAAGCTGAATTAATGGTATTTTGTAACCTTAATTTAGAGTGTTAAATATAAACCCTATGTGCAGATCAAAATGTAAATAATCTATTACGAAATGGCTACTTGAATTGGTTTATGCTGAGACTGTAAATATACTAAAAAATAATTTCTCCGGGAATATTCACCTAGTCAAATTAATCTTTGATCGCGTTTCACCTGTTAACCACACACACACAGTCTCGGGCAAGTAGGTGCTAGAGCCCTTCGCGGGTGCTGCGTATTTTGCACTCAACATTCTCCAAAGACCCACAGCACAACTCCTATTGTTTTTTATATGGATTTGCCTTGCTCCCAGTACTTGGAGCTTTTACAATGTTATAAGTACGTAAGTGCAATTTAATGTTGTAATTTGAAGGATGTGAGCCTGGAGATCTGTCATACTGGTCCCGAACCCAGTATAGACTCCAGCTCTCACAAAGGTTTGAATCTATCTGTAACCTAAATACCATGTACCAAATTTGTACCTTTTTTGAGAGAAATAAATTATTATTACTATTGCTAGTGTAAAAATTGCTATGAGACATTTAAAAAACAAAAACTGTTAATAAGGGATCATACTCACAGTAGCAAAAAATATGCATGTTTTAAATAATAAAAATGTTTTTGAAATATACCCACTATATTTTTTCTCCTTCTACTATATTTTGCAGGCAATGGCTTTGAAAATACTACATTGATATAAAAAAAGTTGGCAACCCTACCCTCGACCCACCCCGTCGTACGCATTGCTTGCTCGCGCTATTACTTCATTTTCACTTAGCGTTCTTTCCGACTTTAAAAGCTGAGAATGTAGATGAAAATATATCAAAAAGTTAAGGACAGTCTCCTAAGCCCATTTTCCTGTAGCTACAACGGTTAAGGTACCTGTCCTTACCGCCCCGTCTCAAAAGTCCACCCTGTATAGGTAATGAGACAGTACGTCTCTACAGTAGTCAGTGGTAACACTGGAACTACGAAAACCGTCCTTCCTGCTACCGCATAAAGGCGATTTCAAATTGAGCTAATTATGATTACTAATGTCCCGTCCCCAGGCTCGCCCATCCACCAGCACGCGGCGGCGCCGCTGGACCTGAGCTCGGTGTCGGCCGAGGCGGCGCGCGCGGTGCTCCTGGCCGTGCGGAACATCATCACGGACCCCGCCGCGCTCGAGCTGCACACCACGCTCGTCCTCACTCAGGTACGGCATCATCACGGACCCCGCCGCGCTCGAGCTGCACACCACGCTCGTCCTCACTCAGGTACGGCATCATCACGGACCCCGCCGCGCTCGAGCTGCACACCACGCTCGTCCTCACTCAGGTACGGCATCATCACGGACCCCGCCGCGCTCGAGCTGCACACCACGCTCGTCCTCACTCAGGTACGGCATCATCACGGACCCCGCCGCGCTCGAGCTGCACACCACGCTCGTCCTCACTCAGGTACGGCATCATCACGGACCCCGCCGCGCTCGAGCTGCACACCACGCTCGTCCTCACTCAGGTACGGCATCATCACGGACCCCGCCGCGCTCGAGCTGCACACCACGCTCGTCCTCACTCAGGTACGGCATCATCACGGACCCCGCCGCGCTCGAGCTGCACACCACGCTCGTCCTCACTCAGGTACGGCATCATCACGGACCCCGCCGCGCTCGAGCTGCACACCACGCTCGTCCTCACTCAGGTACGGCATCATCACGGACCCCGCCGCGCTCGAGCTGCACACCACGCTCGTCCTCACTCAGGTACGGCATCATCACGGACCCCGCCGCGCTCGAGCTGCACACCACGCTCGTCCTCACTCAGGTACGGCATCATCACGGACCCCGCCGCGCTCGAGCTGCACACCACGCTCGTCCTCACTCAGGTACGGCATCATCACGGACCCCGCCGCGCTCGAGCTGCACACCACGCTCGTCCTCACTCAGGTACGGCATCATCACGGACCCCGCCGCGCTCGAGCTGCACACCACGCTCGTCCTCACTCAGGTACGGCATCATCACGGACCCCGCCGCGCTCGACCTGCACACCACGCTCGTCCTCACTCAGGTACGGCATCATCACGGACCCCGCCGCGCTCGAGCTGCACACCACGCTCGTCCTCACTCAGGTACGGCATCATCACGGACCCCGCCGCGCTCGAGCTGCACACCACGCTCGTCCTCACTCAGGTACGGCATCATCACGGACCCCGCCGCGCTCGACCTGCACACCACGCTCGTCCTCACTCAGGTACGGCATCATCACGGACCCCGCCGCGCTCGAGCTGCACACCACGCTCGTCCTCACTCAGGTACGGCATCATCACGGACCCCGCCGCGCTCGAGCTGCACACCACGCTCGTCCTCACTCAGGTACGGCATCATCACGGACCCCGCCGCGCTCGAGCTGCACACCACGCTCGTCCTCACTCAGGTACGGCATCATCACGGACCCCGCCGCGCTCGAGCTGCACACCACGCTCGTCCTCACTCAGGTACGGCATCATCACGGACCCCGCCGCGCTCGAGCTGCACACCACGCTCGTCCTCACTCAGGTACGGCATCATCACGGACCCCGCCGCGCTCGAGCTGCACACCACGCTCGTCCTCACTCAGGTACGGCATCATCACGGACCCCGCCGCGCTCGAGCTGCACACCACGCTCGTCCTCACTCAGGTACGGCATCATCACGGACCCCGCCGCGCTCGAGCTGCACACCACGCTCGTCCTCACTCAGGTACGGCATCATCACGGACCCCGCCGCGCTCGAGCTGCACACCACGCTCGTCCTCACTCAGGTACGGCATCATCACGGACCCCGCCGCGCTCGAGCTGCACACCACGCTCGTCCTCACTCAGGTACGGCATCATCACGGACCCCGCCGCGCTCGAGCTGCACACCACGCTCGTCCTCACTCAGGTACGGCATCATCACGGACCCCGCCGCGCTCGAGCTGCACACCACGCTCGTCCTCACTCAGGTACGGCATCATCACGGACCCCGCCGCGCTCGAGCTGCACACCACGCTCGTCCTCACTCAGGTACGGCATCATCACGAACCCCGCCGCGCTCGAGCTGCACCCACCTGCATTATAATATCTCCCGCGCCGAAGGCTACTCTCCGTTGAGATTGGCTGCCGTGGCTGAAATACGGTGTGGAGAACTATATATTATGTATATATATATTTTTTGTCGACTTCCAATCTACCAGAATGCAGCCAAATATCCGCAGCACATATAGAAAAACGAGCGAGCCTTACACTAGTCTCATATAATGTGTAACATCTGACTTCTTGGCTGACGTATTTATAATATAAAGAATATTCTTCTTCATCATCATCAGTCTGATTACAACCTCTCAGCAAATGTGTTGGTACCATCTGAGGTCCAACTCTAGCACCGCTTGCGCTCATTGGTCAAATCAAATAGCACGCGCTTCCCCGGCTGCCTGTTACACACTTCCGTCCCATTTCACAAAATCACTGCAGGAACATTGCAGGAAAAAAGAGAGGAAAGATATTACACATTTAAAAATAATATATATACAGGGTGTTTGGCAGAACGTTGAACATACGAAAATGGTGGATAGATTGGGTCATCTGCTACTTACTCAGCCCTAATTTAATTGGCCCTGGACCCCAGGATATTAAAAAAAAATTTTTTTTGCTTTCTTCTAGTTTCACCACTTTCTTAACTTTAGAGTGTATTTTTTATCACAAATGGATAAAACAGGCTTTTTTTTTTTATCGTTAATGTTGGTAGATTCTTATAAAACTATTGCTTTATCCAGATGTTAGCTAGAAAAAAAGTTATAAGTCCTCAAACTTACAGAAATATGTAAAAAATTCTTGAAACTAAATTTCAACTTGCATTTAAAAAAAAAAATGGGTTGAGTAAGTAGCAGATGACCCCACCTATCCACCATTTTCGTATGTTCAACGTTCTGCCAAACACCCTGTATATATATTAGTTACTAGCGAAACTTCACAGACGTGACGGTATCGATAGAAAGGTATTAACTTATTATTTATCATAGATCGTGCATCCCGCGGCGGTTGACCCAAAAATTAAGTAACTACATTACTTCTTTTTTTATGATTTGTTCATGGGACATATTGTGTGAAGTTTTGCCAATTAATTTACATAGACCCAATAGAAAAAATACATCTCTAGTGCCTGTTTCAGATTCTCTGCTCGTTAACTAAACTCTAAAAACACCAAATCTAAAAACACAACTAACTCAAAATCTCTCTCTTCCACAGGACATCGCGCTCAAAATCGGCATCAACCTCCACGCCTTATACTCTCCACACGTCAACATATCCCAAGAAATTATCAAATCAATCCATTCTTACAACAACTTCGCCCTCTTATCAGGTCATACCTCCCCAGCGAGCCCAGGGTCACCTCTTCACCAAATTACTGAAGGTCTAAGTTATCTACATACAGGTTCGATTACAAGAGGTACCCCCCAAGCGTCTGCCACACCCCTAGACCTCCGAAGTAATGTCGATATGGACACAGGACAGTACGTACAGTTACATCCCCTAGTCCACTCTCAAATACACATGGTCACACATAGGTCTTTAAATAACTCCCCTATATCAAATCCTGGGTCCCCTTTAGATATGATACAGGAAGAAATTGGGAACGGGACGCATTTGGATAAGGTGTTTCAAGAAAACATGAGGTTTATTCCTTCATTTGCTCCTACACATCCGCAAATAAGCTTAACAGATTGTTTAGGCTCAGAAATTACTCTCGTAGCGTCGTCTTCTGAGGATAGTATGGACAGTTTAGAGAACACGAAATATTCCTTACCTCAATTCGTGATATCTGAACCGTCAGATTTGGATGACAGGCCTTCAATAACGAAAGGCATTGGACGAAAAGTTAGTCAAGAAACGGAGCCACCACCAGAGCCGAAAGAAGAAATAATTGCGGATAAGGACGCCGAAATGCAGTCGCCGAGGGAAAGTGTAGATGAAACTACGAAATTTCTGACTGAGGAGATCAAGTACCCGAGACGAGGGAGCGATAAGTCGCTCGGTTTTAGCGACGATTCCTTAAGCAATGATTCGGCGAATGTCTCCCCAAATTGTGAACAAAACATACAATCTATATACTCTAACATAGTCTCTATAAGTTCGGGGTTTAGCGAAAACCGAGGAAGTTTCTCTGAGCACAGAGAATCTTTCTCTTTTTCTGATAGAGGAAGTTTCTCAGAAAGGGGAGACTTCGGACGTTCATCATTCTCTGAAAAAAGCGACTTTGGTAGAGGTAGCTTTTCAGAAAAAGGAGAAACCCCAAGATCTTCTTTTTCCGCACAAGGAACTCTGGGAGAAGTAAAGGAATATTACGAAGATGTTTACATGTCCAGAGACAATAGTAGACTATGCCTAGAGAAATGTGACGAGGAAGGGACGCCACCTAGTGAGGAAATAGAAAAACTACAACGATCGACTATGGATTTAAGACTAACAGAAATCTGTAGGCCAGAAGAGAGTCAAAAAATTCCTATACTTTTAAGTCCCCAAAAAGTTTCGTGCGTTCAAGAGTACTACGAAGTGACGTTATCTACAGTTTGTTCGAAGTTAGATTCGCAAAGAATTGTTGAGTTGTTAAAAGAGGCGATTAATACTAGGGTTCCACCACAAAGTATATTTGTTGAAACTGACCAAAAAGATGGCGATGGAACTTTGACGGGTTATTTGAATTTAGAGTATTCGGGTGGGATTCAAATTGAGTTGGTGTTATGTGAAAATAAGGCAATGGAGAAGAAGGGTTTGAAAATGCGAAGAATATCAGGTGATCAGAGGGAGTATGGGAAGCTGTGCGAGCAATTGATTACCAGTCTGACTGTCTAACTTTAATTTTTAAACCTTCTGATAGATCAACATACATTTTTTTTTAATCTCTACTGTCAAAAGTGACACTATGACTATTTCTAATCTAAAGTGTCACCTGTCAGTCACGTTTTCAAAGTACAATTTTGACAGCTGCTGTCAATTTTTTTTGTTGTCTAACGGCTTTTTACCGTTTTGTAATGCATTTAGTAATTGCCTTTCCATTCCTGTAGTGTAAATTTCTGATGTAAGCATATCGGTATATCGAAAATATTATAAACAAATGTGGAAAATATATGCTTCGCTCGCCCAAGGACTTGTATCAAACTGTTAAATTTCTTACTGATGATATTTTTAAAACTAAACTGTACCCTAATTTACCTGTAGCGTAATAATACACGATCAATCATAATCTGAATCGTTTTGAAACAGATTGCTAATCTATTGCTTCAGAAGTAAGAAACAAAAATCTGCTCAACAACGTAAATAACGCAATGTATGTTGTTGCACTGTCAAAATAAAACAGATTAGTCTTAATCGTTTACGAAAATGTGTTACGTAATTTGATAGCTGGTCTCTATAATAAATAATAATAATTATCAAAACTGTTAAAATAATCATGTAACCGACTTCAAAAATGAGGTTGGTTGATGAGGTTTGTTTTATAATTATTTCTGGTCTTGGTTACGAGCGAAGCAAAGCTATAAAATAACTATACTTGTGCAATATTAGTTATGAAACAATTTTGAAAAATTATTAAGTAATAATAATTTTTCCTATTTCTTGGGATATTACATTCCGTCTTAACTTTTCTATAATAAAACCAGATTGAGTGTCATTAAAATGTCATTCTTATGTCAAAATTGACAGCAGTTCGCTTAAACCATTATTGAAAGCATCTTTGATTGATGCAATTAATACCAATGTCTATTCCCTGGTTTTTAAAAGCTGGACCAAGTTACTGATTAGTAGATCTGGTGTTAAATTTCATATTAGCTGTTGTAATTGTTTGATAGAAACTAACAATGGCCATACAATGTGGAGATGACAATCCTACAATAAAAAAGAGTGTTCGTGGAGTTTCTTATCTGTTCTTCTCCATAGGTATCTACTACGCTTTGGAATGGGCAACTAGCATCATCTTTCTGACTGACTGACCGCTTGACAATTCAAAAGTGCCTGTTTATTTGAAATAAATGCTTTGAGTTTGAATTTGAACACTGACAATACTAATGCCAAATAGTATTTTATAACTATCAAATAAATAATAACATCGAAATTGAAAACGTAATTATTTTAATCAAACTTTAAAAATAGAGTCCGGTTCACCAGCCATCACTGAAGCACGGCGGAAAAACGTTTAACAACATTTTTTTTAAAGCAATTTGATGCAATGACAGACACTAGCGCCGCGTCTACGAGTATCGGACTTGAGTGGTGGCACGGACTGATGGGCCGACATAGGTTGTGCCATTTTTGACTAGATAAAGTGACTAAACTATTGGATATATTTGATTGAATTTTCGTATGCAGACTTGAAACAATTTAGTGTCGTGTTGTCGTCTCCACCTTGATAAGTTTACATGAGAATGGGCAACACAGTTGTTGGCAATTGTTTTTATAACTGCAGTTTATTCAGTTGTAGATAAAGATGCAAAATGGCATTTACTGAAATTGATTAATTATCAACAAAGATTATGAACACCGGAATTACGCATAATATATAATGTACATACTAGAATAGGTTACGGTTTATTTAAAATTAGTTACGGTTTTACGGAATGTTGCGGTATTTTGAACAACTTTCAAATATAATCGGAGCATTCGAATCAGATAATTAATTTTGAATAAACCCGTATTATATCCAAAAATGAGAAATTTTGCACATATTTGTATATTACGTAATATTTATTTATTATTCCATATAATTATTAAAAAAACCTTTTTCTCCTAGAATTAAAAATTCCATTTTGAGAGAACTATTAAGATTGTTGCGTTGGATAGAAAAAATAAACAACTGTTATTTTTTTATCAGTAAAAAATAATCAAATTGTTATTTCATATAAAACCCTTTTGCCATAGCCAGGTATAAACTGCAGAATGATGCCTTATGAAATAGCTTCTTTTTGCTTTAAAAAACATAATATTCTTCGCATCCGGTTAGACTGGAAGCCGACCACAACAAAGTCTAAATAGACGACAATTTCAACCTACGTTTGTAGAAAATACATCGAAATTATGAAATATTTTTCAATCCAACGCAACTATTTTTCCTATACATAAAAGTCTGTAAATAGTATATAGACCTAGGATTAAATATGATTGAAAATATATTTAATTTTGTTATATGAAAACTTTTACTCAATGACGCAGTGGTATGATTGGCCTTTGCGCTACGAGTCGCAGGTTCGAAAAGGAAGACATATTTGTATGGCCTACACATAGTTGTTCCATTAAGAATTTTTGCATATTACAATAGTTTCGAAAAGTTTTCATATTACAAATGTCAGATATATTTAAAAAAATCGATGAATTTTCTATTCAATCGAATGAGAGATGTATTTTATAAGAAAAATAAGGCTCTGATGAAATTAATAGATATTTTTCTGGACAAAATGGGTTATGTAAAATAATTTGAGTCAATGTAAGTAGGCCAATGTGACCCACTTTGTGAAGAGTCATGCAGTACCTACATACAGTCCTTAGTGGTCCATTCTGTAATTCCCCAACTTCTAAAATCATCTACCGTACGATTATAGACCCAATATTTATTAGCTATAAGTGTCATATTGCCATAAGTAATAAAAACTAGATAATATGTAAGTTAAAATCAAACTGTAAATATTACTTTAATAAATTCCGATTCCATAATGTTTTTGTGATGGTTTTATTTCGATATAACATAATTAATCTGCCTAGCCTTTTCCCAATTATGTTGTGGTCGGCTTCCAGTCTAACATGTTACATGGAGCGACTGCCTATCTGACCTCCACACCCCAGTTACTGGTAACACGAAATTCCTTAGTAAGACTGGTTGTCAGACTTGAGCTTCTGACTAGAGGTACATTGTGCTATATGTTTAAGACCCATGTAATAGGGGGTGAGCCTATTGTCGATAACCGAGTAGGTACAAATCCAGATTGGCTACTAGAGATAAATTCAATCTGCCTAACCTTTTGCCAACTATGTTGGGGGTCGGCTTCCAATCTAACAGGATGCAGTTGAATACCAGTTAAATACACCATTTTACATAGTGACTGCCTATCTGACCTCCACAACCCAGTTACTGGTAACACGATATCTCTGGGCAAGACTGGTTGTCAGACTTTCGGGCTTCTGACGACCCGAAATGAATGTCAAAGATTCAAGAATGACAGCCGGGACCAAAGGCTTAACGTGCTTTCCGAGGCACGGAGGAGTCTGTATGTTGAGATGGTCACCGATCCACGGTCTGAGCGCAGCAAGCGTAGCTTAACCGGATCGACCGACCAGTGCGGCTGTTATTACTTAGCCTCAATGTACAATTTTACTGTAAGTCTGTAGCTGCCCCACAGGTCAGAGGCCTCTTCTCATACGGAGAAGGCTCGAGCATTGATCATCACGCTTGCTCACTGCGAGTATTCAACGCAAATTTTAGACTATCAAGTATATTTATCACCATACCTACGTATGGTGGTAAAGTTGCACAGCTGCACTGGTCGGTCGATCCCCCTCCGTGCCTCGGAAAGCAACTTAAACCGTTGGTGTAGCTAGCTAATTTAATTTGACCAGTGTACAGCAACTTTATCACCATACTATAGGTACCTACTATAGCTTCCACCAGCGGCCTCGCCCGCGTGATCTTTATAAATTATAACTAGCTGCTACCCGCGACTTCGTCTGCGATCCAGGATAAAAGTATCCTCTTCTCCAGGTCATGGTCTACCCATGTGTCAAATTTCATCCAAATCTGTTCAGCCGTTTTAGCGTGAAAGCGTAACAAGCAAACAAACTCACTTTCGCATTTACAATATAACTAGCTGCCAGCCCCGGCTTCCCACGGGTAGCACTAAGTACGTATCTACGGCGCACCTACCTACCCGTAGGTACCCTACCCTACCTACCCTACCGTTTTATATATATTAGGTAAACTGCACAGCATAATCAGCCTATAATTGTCCGGTTGTTAAGTAGTCATCACCTCAGAGGTGAGCTACGAGATGCCCCAGTTAAAAAAAAAAAAATCTGCCTATAATATCTCCACTGCTGGGACTGCGGCCTCAGGCCTGGCAGGCAGCCTCCTCTTTCTGTGTGGGAGTGGGCCGTAATCCACCACGCAGGCCCAGTGCGGGTTGGTAGATGTCACATGTCTTCGAGTTTTTGGTTCTAAGTAGGACATGCCGGTTTCCTCACGATGTTTTCCTTCACCGTTTTGAGAGCAGTGGTGATGAAATAAATTACAAAAAGTTAAGTGCATGCCTGCGTTTGAACCCGTGAAATAATCGCGGGTCGTAGGGTAATAATAATAATAACGCGCCTACCTACTTGGATATATTAACAAAAGCATTCAAACATAATTTAAAATTCCTTTCACATCTCAAGATCATAATTAATAACAAAATAATTAACTGAAAAATTTAACAAAGTAAATTAACAGTCGCTCAATTGACGGGAAGTGTATGCAAAACATGGTATAATATCCTCCGTCGGTTGCCGCCGTGCACTTCCGGTTCCTCTGAACAATAAAAAGGATATCCCATTATATCGTGTTTGCCCCATTTCCGTATGTGGGATGAAGAAAGTGGTGCTGTGTCGTCATTTCCGGTGCCGAGTAGCCGAAAAAAGTTTTGACATTGGCAATGCACGTAGGATATACTTTTTGGCACTGATTTTTTAACAGGAGTCCGTCATTAGCCATTCTGTTCTTTTAACTGGGTGTTGAAGAATACATAAACTTTGCATAAAAGACCTCTGGGCCGCCGACCGGTCATATCAGCCGTAGAACCGATGACTGTTGCAGGGACAGACGTACGTGTTCTTAGGTGTAGACCGCGAATCGGCAAATGTAAGGTAGGTCGCCCCCAGGCAGGTGGAGCGACGATCTTCGCAGGGTGACTGGTAGCAGCTGGATGAGAGTTGCCGAGAATCGGGATTAATGGAGTTTGATTGAAGAGACCTATGTTCACCAGTGGACTACTATAGGATTTGACTGCCCCGTTGGTCTCGTGGTTGCAAGCGCGACTGTTGAGCGTGGGGTCCAGGGTTCGATTCCCAAGTCGGGCAGTGTTTTAGTTTTTCCATTAGGTAAATCTTAGAAGCAGCTTGGGGCTGCAGTGTCGACACAAATAGCGATCGCAATACGACCGAATTACTTAATTGCCTACGAGTACACACAAAAAATGCCGTACCTACTTGTGAAGCACGCCGCGCGCGTCTAGGGACGCCATTACGACTTTGCGACCGAATTCGGAAATATAGCAATCGCTGTCTATGTCAAGACTGTCGGGCCAGCAGTCTAGATTTAAGTCCAGTTGATGGCAATAGGCTCGATTCCTATTACAATAAGGAGTTGAAATACGTATCATGCCAATACCTCTGATATTGGAAGGTATTCAGCAGCTGCATATAGTGGGCTTCCAATCAAACCGGATGCAGCTGAATTTCAGTTGCATCCGGTTAGATAATGATGATATAATCATGATTATCTAACCGGATGCCTCTGCCTATCCATCGAGGAATACAGGCGTAATGGTATGTATAGTAATATAAGCGAGCCACTAAAATACATATATCTAATCTATAGAAAGGTTCTTAAACCGTTTATTATCACAACAACAGGACACACATAATCCAAGTTCCAATAAAAAAATAATAGCTTGATGAAATGTGATATCAAAAACACATAAACCTTATCACTTCCTTAATACTTACATAGATTCTATAATGCCACGACAGGAAAACGCTTTCCGCCTTAAGATTTCAATCAAATAAAAAAGCGGAAATAACGCATTATTTTGACAATACGAAAAGGAGGAAATAACAAATAAAATTACATAGTCTAACACCTTGTTCCACCTCGATGAGATAGACAGATGTAGGTACTACGTACGAGTACCTCAATACTTGGGTACTTAAAAATTGCGAAATATAGGTGTACCTACTCATCTATATTTTGCCAGTTATTTTAAACTACAATGTAATAGAGGACGAGACTATTGCCATGAACCGGGCACAAGTCCAGACTACGGGCTGCTCCTGAGACATTCCAGATAGAAAAACCCAATAACACTGCCCGACCTGCGAATCGAACCCAGGACCTCATGCTCAGCAGTAGCGCTTGCGACCACTAGACCAGCGTAACATCACACTTAGTCTTGTAATCCCCGAAGCGGTGGACAGAGATGTAAAGAACACTCATTTCGCCAGATATGTTTAAGTTCCATCATACCATCTACATATATTATGTATTAGGGGGCGAGCCTATTGCCATAACTCGTGCACAAATCCATTCCAGACAGCGGGTACTTCATTATCTGCCGTTTCCCAACTATTTTGGCTGACCTCCACCACCCAGTTACTGGGTCACACGACACCTAACCCTTGGTAAGACTGGTTTACTAGAATAGGTACTTCATTCTTGACGTTACGAAAAGCAGGAAATAACCAATATAACACATCATCACGCCTGAATTCCCCAAAAAGGGTAGGCAGAGGAGAGGTGTAGAGAAACAGTTCTCCTGGCCATTAATCGGGCTTAAATCCAGACTGCGGTCTAATCATCTGCTAGCCTTTACCCAACTATGTTCGGTCGGCTACCTGTCTAACCGAATGCAGCTGATTACCAGTATTTTACATGGAGCGACTGCCTATCTGACCTCCACAACCCAGTTACTGGGTAACACAATACCCCTTTGTAAGTTATGTTTACTAGAATACCTACTTCATGTATTAGACAAAACGAATGGCAGGATATACCTAACAAATAATTTTGAACTCCATAAATCTTTAAGTTAATCTGGCATCGTTACAAAACATATCATTAGTGTAAAATCAAAGATTGAATGGAATAGACTTTATTTTGAAAGCGTTAAGACGTAAAATGCATGGAGGCGGAAGATTCAAAGTGCACAGATAAAAAAAGGTTGTTTTATAAATGGCCGCCACGTGTAGGCTGCACGCCACACGCCTGTGCCTCCTGCGTCGAAAAAAAGAGGATGTTCAGGGGTCTGTAACCTTTTATTGATATCTATTATTTTTGTAATGTAGAGATAAATTCATTATATTATGCATGTGGTTTACAATAGGGGACTACAATATATTCTAATGGCTTTTTATCAAATTATGGTGATTACGCTTTGAACATCCTTTGATGCATTACTGATTTAACAGATGATTACTGCAGGAAGACGCAATATTGTTCACAATAAGGAATAGGGCACCTTTTCCGCTCACCTGTAAGCACATCCTGTAAGTGTAATAAAAGGCGATAAAGACGTGCAGAGGCAGCTCCCTAAAATGGCCTGCTCTGCTATCTACAGTATCTACTTGTGTCAAAAAAACTCCCGATTGAACGATTTCATTTAATGAAAATTGAGAGCTTGAACCCTAGTCCAAGGACCGGGAAGTCAACATTTGCAGGTGGTTATATGATGGTGAGTATAATGACGATGACATACTTATTGAATCCATTTTTAGTTTAAAGCCCGTCACAGACGGAGCTTTATTAGTACCTATATATTATATTAATATACTTTGCTTTAGCTTTTTTGAAGTGAAAACTTTTTTAGCGGCGTTATGCATTTTTTTTGTGCTCCGTCTGAGCCTTCTGAGGTCACTCGAAGATTACTATGGAAAATGTATCGTTACCTATATGTCTTGCTATAATATATGTATTATAGCTACGTTTGTAATGGGCTTTATTCTGTACGCTACGCTTTTTTAAACCTACAAACTTTTAATAACGTTCCTGAGTACTGACTGACTTAAAATGTTGACAAAACCCACTTTTTTTGCACGACCGACAACCTGTCAAACTTTGACAGCCAACCTCAAACGGATGCGTGCAATTTCTCATTTATAACTCCGAAAATAAGCTGTTGTACCCAAATCCGGCTTTACGCAAGATTTGTGACGAAAATAAGATCCTATTTAGGGCTTATTGTCGCGACAATAAAAGATTTTTTCATCTGTCATTCTATACTTTCCCGCCGTTTCCGTTAGGGCATTCTTCTTTTTTTTTATTGAACGTGTGTCGGCAATGATCATGGTTATTATGCCTTTTTTAACCGGAAGTGATTTTATGGTCATCTGGTGTATGTTAACGCTAGTTAGAAACAGAGTTGGTAGTCGCAATATATGTAAGTAGCAGTTTGCCGCAGTAGAGTCTGCCGTAAAATTAGGTAGGTACTACCTAATAATACGGTCGGAAAATTAAATACCTACCTAATAATACGGTCGGAAAATTAAATACCTACCTAACCTAATATATAATATTTTTTAGGGTTCCGTATCAATGTGTAGGTATGTACCTATGCTGTACGTCCGTCTGTGGTCTGTTCGTTCGTGTGAAGGTAGACAGTTGAATTTTTACACGTTGTGTATTTCTATTGCCGCTATAACGTCGCCGAAAAATACACGTTTATTTTATGGCGACCCCTTTAATTGTTAACTTTATTTTAATTTTATTATTTACTGGCAATAGAAATACAAAAACTGTGAAAATTTGAACTGTCTACCTATTACAGTTCATGAGATACATCCCGTTGGTAGACTGACAGATGGATGGACGGACGGACTGAAAAAAAAAAAGAAAAAAAAAACGGTTCCGTTTGGCATCCTTCAAAACCCTAAAAACGGTCTAGCAATATTTATGACATCAGGACATTCGTGACCAATCCAACACACCACTAGACCTCTACCTACCCAAACCGGAACAATAAGCCATCACAAAATAAAATAGTGATTTTACTCGGAGGCCATTGGTTCCGAGTAAAATGGCTGCGTGGCATCCAGACAGATGGATAGACAACAGACGGGCATCACGAATTGTAAGGTATCCGTTTTTGCCATTTAAAATCTAAATATTCGGCGATTCTAAATAGATCGGCGCTCACGCCTGGCTCCCATGCTCCACATTTCACTGCATCAGCTGACGACCTTTCCACCAACATAGAACCAGCTGACGTTTTTATTTATTCAAAATAGCAAGTAAACTATCATCTGACACATTTTCAACCGACTTCAAAAAGGAGGAGGTTCTCAATTCGGTTGTGTTTTTTTTTTTTGTGTATGTTTGTTACGCGATTACTCCTCCAATTATGAATTGATTTGATGATTATTTTTGTTTTTGGTAGGGCATAGTTCAGAAGTGGTCTCATATAAGTTTGGTCAAGATCTGATGAGGGGTTTTTGAGTTAGCTTCAATAATACGGATTTCCAAAATCAAAGTTATTTTACACTTTGTTGTGTTTTTTTTTTGGAAGTCGGTTTAATTTTTTGTAAAAAAAGTTTTTATCTAGTGAGAGGACATCACAGAACGATTTTTTTTTTTGCGTGTTCGTAGTAGGTACGTGTGACTAGCTGACGTATAATCCACCACGGTAAGCTCAGCTGACTTTTTTTATCTTCGAATAATTGCGTTAACTATCATTTAACAAATTTTCAGTCGGGAGGAAATGATTGAAAACAATTTTTTTTTACGTGATTGAGAGGCTGCCGCTGCCCCACCCATCCACGGAGCGGCAGCTGACGTTCACCATGCTGTTCAATACAACTCTCTGAAGCATTTCACGAGTTATCGCTTGAGAGGAAATTGGTCCGAAAAACCTGTTGCTGGCTCACGAACTAGTATGGAAGAACAGTGTCGACATGCCAGCATTTAGCTACGGTACTCTGGAAAGATCTTCTAACAATATAATTATGATTTCTTTACGCGACCAAACTAACACATTCCGACCTCTACCTACCTCAAACCTGAACAAAACGTCACAAAATTAAAAAAACTTTATTCAAAATCTTTCAATTCGCCTGCAGTCACAGACTACAAATCATTCACTCACACGTGAGGTCCAAAACCGAATTACATCGAAAAGAAAAACCGGTAAAGTTGTTTGTGGACGACATCCTGTCCGGACGTCCGGTTGGACAATGGCCGAGTTATATTGTCAAAAATATTATAGTTAAAATAAGGTAGCAGTAGTTGCCATTGTTGTTTCTAGTATTTACTTAGGACTGGGTTCAAATACCTACAGGGTGTAGGGGCGAAACTATATGAATGAATTCATGACATGAGTCAAGTACAAGAGCGAGGGGATTTGTGAAGGTGCTCTTCGCGGGTGCGAAGCGAGCTAACCGCGATCGCACGATGTGTTCTCTGTGCTTTCACAATATTGTACGTACAATCGCTTGTCTCGCTCTCTCTTGTACTCACGTCACGTCTATTGCTTTGGTCCAAACTGTCTCAATACGCTTTTCTTATCCTTAAAACTCCCATCCTCTTTCACTCCACAACGCTTCCTAAAATTTACTTGCTAAGAAGTAGGATGCCTTCATAATCATATCGGCTGCTAATAATGTGATATAAGCATCTTAATTAATAACAAGTTAACCTTGGAAAATTGTGAAAGGTACCTACAGCAAATAAATCTTTGAAATAGGTATACTTTGAATTTTGAATTAAACTTGATATCTTCCGACCTCCGCGTGTATACCTAGTGTTCACCGACATCTGTACAGAGCCGCACTCTAGGTAGGTATAGACCAAAGAGCCGCATGCGGCTCGCGGGTCGTGGTTTGCCGACCACTGGCTAGCTAGCACGACCAGAGTTCAAATTATTCGTAGGTCATTTAAAAAAAAAAAAACTGCTTGTTAGCTCATGGCTAAATAATAACAGCCGCACGAGTCGATCGAAGGTTAAGCTGCGTTCGTTGCGGTCGGTACGTGGATTGGTGACCATCCTTTACATATCAAGACCCCTCCGTGCCTCGGAAAGCACGTTAAGCCGTCTGTCCCTGTCATTCGTAATCTTTGACAGTCATTACGGGTAGTCTAAGCCCCAAAGTCTGACAACCAGCTATCTAATTACGCAACACATTTTAGTAAACGATTACGACTAATCGGTTTCAATTTGACAGTTCAACAACATTCATTGCATTATTTACGTTGTTGAGCAGAAATTTTTGTCGAGTTTACAAAGCAATGGATTAGCGATCCGTTTCAAAGCGATTCAGATTCTGATTGATCATGTTTTACGCAAATAGGTAAGTACAGTCTTACCGTCAGTGGAGGTCAGATAGGCAGTCGCTCTGTGTAGCATACTGGTATTCAGCTGCATCTGGTTAGACAGAAAGCCGACTCCAACATACATAGTTGGGCCGGCAGATAGATTTATAAAAAATCTGCTGTTCCAGACGTCGTTTTTTGTTTATATGTATAACTGACGAAAAATTTCTGCGCTGGTGGTCTACAATCATGTGCCGAATTCAAGGCAACACTTGGCGCGTCGATGTCCCTAAAGGTGCTCCCTCATTGAGGGCATTAGCCTGTAATTGTAACCTTTACCTGAGACCTAGCCGTGTTACTGTTTAAGTACTAACCTATCCTGCTGGTTTCAATTATCTTTTTTTTCTTATTTAAAACTTTGCCCACACTAGGAATTTCTCCTCTATCGTGGGTGCGTTTACAAACATTAAAACTCACATACACAAACAGCCAGACCCGGAACAACTAATTGTAGGTCATACAAATATTTATTCCGTGCGGGAATCGAACCCGCGACACGCAGCGCAGCAGTCCGTCGTCGCCTAACCACTGCGCCAACCATGTCGTCTCGTATCTCTCTACACTACCTAGCAGTTACATCTGAGAGTTAATACTCACATTGCAGCATATAAAACTGATTTACATCCGTCACCTCACACTTTCAGGTCCAGTTGAAAACCATCGTCAGGCACTAGTTGGCATTTATGCTGAACTGGGCTTATTTGGCGCAACCGTGAGGCACACCAACTAGTATCATGCAACGCACTAAATAAATGTTTTCTTTTTATTTATTTTTTTCTTTCAGTTGATGGCCTGCGTTATAGTCTACTTGCAAAGCCCTACCCGTTACAGTGGAATCTTGGATTGTTATATTACAGGCTAATGTTCCCGGTACCTTGCCTTGGGGTGCACCCTGTATTTCAAATGAATCGACAGGGAGGATTTTTTTAAAAGTAATTTTGTTTGAGATCACGTTTTCTACTAACAAGGGACGGTAGTATTCTTTGTGGAAATTATGGTAACTTTTATTTAGTTTAAAGTCACGTAGATGAAGTTACTTTTTTGTTGGAAGTATATCATGAGAAGCTGAGACTGAAATTGAGAGAGTCTTGTATTTTAAATTGAGAGAGGCTAAGCATTGCCATACAACGTGGCAATGCGGCCAGTCTCTTGGGTACATTACCAGTCGACAGCGATGCGGATGAATTTTTCGACGCTATATTTTAATTTTTCAATAGTTTTAGTTAAGTTAGTTTTAGTTTTATACCTTTTCTTTTCATTATTATTATGTTATATCTAATTAAATCAATAAAATGTAATTGAGAGAGTCTTGTATTTTAAACTGAGAGAGTCTTGTATTTTAAATTGAGAGAGTCTTGTATTTTAAATTCTTATATTCAGCAGCATTTAGTTGAAGCTAGCGAGGAAGAGACTGATGGTGTCACCATGTCATTGTCAAATGTCAAAAGTACCTACATACATACCTATCTAAAGTGCCAATTACACGTACAGGTATAAAGTCTCTGAATTGATAAGATCTTCTTCACTTAGACCAGCTGGTTCTGAACGGAGAAACTGAACGCGACCAGCACATCTAAACCGCGGTCAAGAGTCAGTGTCAGTGTCATCATTGTTATATAATAATGACACTGACAGCTATTGAAAGCAGTTTAGACGTACAGACGCCAGCACAATCAACCTATTACAATCTGTCAAATTTATTTAATAGATTTTCAACTTTATCACCAAATCATAAGGTTCTAAGTTGATTGGGAAAATTTAATAATGGCACTTAATCAGCTCAGCAGCTAACCAGCTGGCCTAAGTGACGAAGATCTTATAAATTTAAAGACTTTATACCTATGGAGATTAATACAAAGGTGGCTGGTTAGTGGTGGTGTGATTTTTATTTGGAATTGAGGAAACATAAAACATCCTGCATAATCTATGAAACACCTTTCTAATTCCAAAACAATAAAATGTCATTTAAAGTCAAATAAAAGCCGTAAAACTCGTCTTCACACAAAAAAAAACCGTAAAAAAAAATGAAAACATCTTTAACAGACGAACGGACGCCGCCACCGCTATAAAAGTTAAACCATTTTATTATAAGATCGTCTGTCTGTCTGTCCGGAAACCGTTTGAGAGACGGATGTCCACTGTAAACAATGCTGGGCCATATTTGTTAAGACTTTTGTTATATAATAAGCATTATAAAAGGATTTTTTATAGTTTCCTGAGGGATGAGGTCTTCCTTCCTTGTTTTTGTATTTAGATGCTTTTGAGAAATGGGTTGTGTGACAAATTCAGTTCTTCTGTCTTTTTCTACGTGAGTTTTTTCCGTTTGGCTAAGTTCCGGTCTTTTTTGCAATTTTAATAGTTAAAAAGACAAGTGTTCTTAGTTGTTATGTATGTTTTAGATAGACTTGCCTCTGACCACTATCTCACGATGATGAAGAGGTCAACAATCAATGGTCTTCCTCTTCGTGTAGCTGGCACGATAGGTTAGGACACCTAGGTGTGTGTGTATAGTAAAGAATATTCTATCCAATCTATTTTTGGTGGGTCAAAACTTTGCCACTTCGACGGCCACGACGCGATGTTATCGGTGGCAGCGCAGAGGGCAGGATAGGAGGTGGAGCATCGTTTGTGACACAGCTCCACATCCACACCATGGTTCTGGTGCACGTTCCGTTGCCTAAAAGTAGGCAACCTATTCACTTGAGACTTAGATTACTAAGTAGGTACTTACCAAGCTATTGTTGGAGAAATCACAGCATTTCCATGAAAGTTTAAGCCCAGGTTTGCACCAGCGTATTTTTATTGCGGCGTTTATTTTTCGCGAATTGGATTTTCGACGCTCTGCTTAGCGCCGAGAGTTGAATATCCAACAGTGTTTTCTTGACGCACCGGGATACGCGCTGAATGCGCTCTGTTGGATTCTCAATGCTCGGCTCAATACCGAAAGTTGACAATACATCCAGTGTACGAAAAAAAATCGGCGCGATGAAAATACGTCCGAGCGAACCTGGGTTAAGTGTAACTTAGTCTTGACTTGACCATAGCTCGAAATCATACCGTACGATGCTGTGTGCCGTAGAGGCGAAAAAAAAAATGAAAAAAAAAAGAAAAAAAAAATAACAAATTGCATTAACAAGAATCCAAGCGGAAGAATTAGGTACCGTAACTGCATGTTATTTCGCTTTCAATTTACCGTAATATTACATTTCTACAGAAAGTGCCGTTGTCTAAAACATCTTGTGTTTGTAACTCGATCGCTTGGCTAAGGTGTGTCTGTGTCTGTGTGTGTCACAAGGTGTACATTTTTTTCAATTAAAAGACAGGTGTCTACGACATAATAATATTGTGGAGCGACACGAGCTGGCGGCGCTTGAGGTTGAACGAGTATTTAAAAGAAGTGTGACTAAAACGGAGAAGGAAAACATCTCAAAGAAATCGGCAATTAGGTACCTATTTACCATAGAACCAAAAATTTGATTCTATGGTATGGTTTAGATATCGATAGGAGAAGGCCTGCCACAAGATGGACCGATGACCTGGTGAAGGCCGCAGGAAACCGCTGGATGCGGGAAGCACCGGTCGAAGTAGTGGTGATGTCGATAATGATGATATATGGAAACCCGCCTGCGCAGTTTCGCTGTCAAATTTAATTTGACCCTGTTTATTAGTAGGTGCCTACATTACGGTAATTCCATAAAATCATACACTTTAAAATCATCACACAGCACCACTTTTTGAAAAAAAAAGTCTGGCTAAGTGTAACTATAATCATTCTTAATGAAGGCTCTATGAAAAAAGACGACATAATTAGCATAAAGTATCATGAAAAAAGGTCGTTCTAAATTGCGGCCGCCATCCGGTATTCAACGAAACATTATTTGCGCGGGAAACCGAAAATAGCGTCCGCGTCGGAAACGCGCGTCCCTAATTAAGTTAACTTTAATTTTAAAAGTATTTTGCATAAAAACCACTAGCAAATATCAACCTTACCCTAAGTTGATAGAGTGTTTTATCTGTTAGAATTGGTGTGGAGTTAAGCTGTTATTGAATGCGTCAATTATGCGGAAACGATTAGTTTCAGAGGCACATGCTGACAGGCAGGATGCGAGAAATTCATTATCGATTTTTAAAAGCAGCCTTTTATCTCTTTCACGCTAATATCTGTAAAACTAAGCTAGAGCGAGAAAGAGTTTTGTATCCAGCCGCAGTGGCGCATGCTTGCAAATATCACTGAGAATCAGAAACGTCATAAATGCACATGCCTTTAAATCTAAATCTAATCTTATCTCCATCGAGAAGAGTTTACAATCATCTGAATATAATTGAACGAAATACCGTCTGTGTTCTCATGTTTGCGTCAGACATCTGCATTCATTCAAAGGTTGAGGAACGACCGACCAACCGAACATCATTCAATGTTCGACGCTGGTCGCGAGCAGTGGTGTTGGTAGAAAAAATCCGTAAACATTTACGATTTTTTTATTGACGATTTATGTGATGTAATATAAGTGTCAAACTGTATTGATAGGGGTGATTTTGTGATTAAAACAATTTTCTGTGAAAAAAGGATTGATTATTTATTTTGTAAACGCGTCTGTGGTAAGTTGGATGACATTTTAAGTATCTACACTCGAGAGCAATGAATCCGGGTCACTTAAAGAATGTTAAAAATCTCGGAAACTAAAAATGATAGGTTAATGCAATAAATTGTATTTAATAGACAATGTAATACTCCTTAAATGAAAGTAAAAAATATATGAGTCACCATACATTTTATTAACACAAAATTACATAAAGAAAAAAACTGCTGATCTCTCCTTAAAACAAAAATAGGAAACATGAAATTTTTGTACTTTATTACGATTTTCTTGAATTTTAATACTTCGTATTGCCTCCTCGTGCTTCCATTACTGCGTTTACGCGGTTTGGCATGCTGTACACCAAGTTCCTTATACGATTTTGGGGAATATTCTCCCATTCCTCTGTGAGAGCAATTTTGAGCTCACGAAGCGTGATTGGGGGAGGGTTTCGTTGTTTTACGCATCTGCCTAGCTCGTCCCAAGCATGCTCGATCGGGTTGATATCCGGGCTGCGCGCTGGCCACTCCATACGAGTAATGTTCATCTCTTGAAGGTAGTCATTCACAATCCTACCTGTATGAGGTCGGGCATTGTCATGCATAAACATAGCATCCTCACCTAAATTGACCATAAATGGACCAACGTGATCATTGAGGATTTCTTCCACATATCTTTCGCTAGTTAAAGAGCCGTTTTCTATGATCACCAGCTCTGTGCGACTTTCAGAAGAAATTCCGGCCCACACAAGTACAGACCCACCACCGTAGGCTACTTTTTCTTCGATGCATGCTTGCTTGAATCTTTCCCCTGGTCTTCGATACACTCTGTGTCTTCCATCGTGCTTGTAGAGCATAAATTTTGATTCGTCGGAGAACATAACTTTTGACCAATCTTCAATACTCCAATTTACGTGGCTCTGGGCATATCTTAGTCTTGAAATACGATGCCCACGCTCCAGTTTAGGGCCGTTTGCAGGTCTAAGGGGTTTTAAGTTAGATTCAGCAAGCCGACGTCTTACTGTCCATGCACTTGGGTTACTTCCTCCGAGGCGTCGAAACTGATTTGTGAGTTCAGTTCCTGTAAGAAAGCGATTTCGAAGCATGGTGTTCACCAAGTATCGGTCTTCTCGTGCTGTGGTACACCTGGTTCTGCCCGTTCCTGGTCTGCGTAGGTTAGAACCAGTTTCTTCGTAACGTCGGAGAACTCTTTGTACTGTTGACAGCGACACACCGACAGTCCTGGCTGTATCGCGCTGACTCCGGCCGGTTTCCAGCATTGTAAGTATTCTGGTGCATTCTTCAGGCGTAAGCGACATAATTTCAGCTTGAATAATGAATATAGAGCACTATCAACATGGTTTATGTACCCACATAAATGACAGATTACAAACAAAAGCAAAACCAAATGCTGTAATTTCGTAGTTCCATCTTCGAAAGTGGCCCTTTTTCAAATTTGATTTTTTTATGATATAACTTTACAATAACTAAGAAGTTTTAATACCTTCATTTAAGGAGTATTACATTTTCTATTAAATACAATTTATTGCATTAACCTAGCATTTTTAGTTTCCGAGATTTTTAGGATTCTTTAAGTGACCCGGATTCATTGCTCTCGAGTGTATTTTATTGTTTGTTGAACTTAAGTTAATAATTATAATGTATTAAAAAGCAATTTTGCCAAAAAAAAATAGAAAACCGTATCTAAATTAATACAAGTTTTGAATTGTTTATTTTATCTTCAGGACAAAACAAACAAACAAAACATTCAAGATAAAAATGATATGTTACGCTACGTAACTTTTAAAAGTACGTAAGTAGGTACCTACCTAATTTAAAAATGTTATTTTTTTTATATATTGTAAGTACAGTAGGTACATACCTATTTAAAAAATATATATTTGGGTAGTTACTGCAAAATATTCGGGTAAAAATAAAACTGAACAAATTACAGTTATTTGTTCAGTTTTATTTAGTTAGTTAGTAACTAAAAATCAAACCAATTCATAAACAAAAAACAAAAAAAAACATACGAAACGCAGGTAATTTTTTACGTATTTACCTTTGTCCCAACAACTAATTTATAAAAAACTAGACTTGTGATTAGGTATTTTTTGAATGTCAAAATTGGACAGTCTCTTTTAAAACGCCCGCCCTTCACCACTTCCTAGTGCTTTAGCTAGGAAGAAGAAGTGGCGCAACAAACTCCCCAGCAGCACAGCTGTGAGCGTTAATTTTATTAGGAAAAAACACAGCACTACATTTCAATCAAATAAAAACTTTTAAAATATGTAGGTATTCAGAGCGTAAAATTTCGCTAAAACCGATACCGCAATAAAAACTTGCTAAGATTTGTCAATGACAGTGACAGTTGACCGATTCAGAATCTATGCCAGTCAATAAGCCCAGCAAATTTTTTGCGCACTGGATTTTCAACTTTCGGTATACAGCCGAGCATTGAGAATCCAACAGAGCGCACCCAGAAAATCCTCTGTTGGATTTTCAACTCTCGGCATTAAGCTGTGCGTTGAAAATAGAGTGCGCGGAAAAAATCCTATCTGTGGCAGTCAATTATTTCTTCAATTCTTTGTAAATGTTTCTTAAGACGAATCGCAATTCTAATTTAATTATTATTTCATAAGCTAACCTCGAAGTTTTGCAAAAATGTTTCTCAGGAGCTGCTGTGATAATGTCGCAAAGCGATGAAAAAAAAAATCGCGCCTTTTTACCGTGGGTTGGCTAAAACCTCCTCTTCGTCATGATCATCTGCTGTATCCCAGCTTATTCCCAAGTATGCTGTGTTCGGCTTCCAGTCTAACCGTATGAGCTGAATACCATTATTTTCCATGTAGCGCTGCCCATGCCTGCAGAAACATAGCTCCTATGCTTCATTCACTATAATATAACATCACGCCTGGAATCCTCGAAGCGTAAGGCCTGTGTACCTATAGTACCTACACCCACAATTCACCAGTTATGTTAAAGTCCCATGTGATAGGGGGCGAGCCTATTGCCATCAACCATGCACGAATCCAGGCTTCGGGCTATTACTGAAAAATTCCTGATGGAAAAACTCAATATCACTGTCCGACCTGGGAACAGAACCCAGGACCCGTGCTCAGGAGTAGCGCTTGCGACCACTAGACCAACCTCCAAAATACCACTTTTGAAAAAGTAAATGGTGATTAACTCCCCAAATTATTATGATTATCCTAAAATCAACCGATACTATATTTTCGCGAAAATTCATAATTGACATAATTGCTTCTAGATAAAAATGTAGGTTCGGCTCCTAGTGACTATTAGACAAAAGAATTCAATAATTTACACGCATTGTTTTCTCGGGGTTCTCCTTGGATATGACAGGTAATTAGCTGTTTTTCTAGATTATTATATTGAGTCTTACGAAATTCAGTATGCTACGTATGTATCATATTATGGGGGAGCACCAACGGAATCCTAACGCTGCTTGTCCACTGGAGTGGAGGATAGAGAAGAGGAGCGAAAGTGCTGTGCCTTTATTATCAAATCAAATCAAATCATTTATTTTTTGCCAACATGGGTATAGATGTTATAAGTACATGTTTTGATAATGTTCTCCAAGCTCTGCCGTCAATTGGGCATGCAACATTTTTACACATAAATTACAATCTACTATCAAAATACCATGCTGAATAACAATCAATATTATCCAATAGAATCTGAACTCCACTCCAGAGTTTAGATTCCATTGGTACAGCTCCGCTCCAATTCTCGCTTCTCTACTCCAGTGGATAGTCTGTTAAGCCAGCGTCTGCAGAGCTAGGGAGATCCATCTAGCTTCATGTGACGAGATGACACTACGATTTCTGACATGAGTGATTTTTATATAAATTTTGAATTTTATGACTGATGCAGTACTAACGAAGTTTTAAGACCTTTGTTACCAACAATTGTGGGCTAATAATAATTGTGAAAATAAATGAATTTAATTTAATTTAATTCTCTCGTTAACTATCCGCTGGTCTATCTTCCGCCATAACTAAATAATCAATACCTACCTAAAATTACACATTCAAACACTTTTCCATTCCAACTTTCTTATTTGAACGCGTTCACGCTTTTCGCACAATTCACAACGTAACACATTCTTGGTCGCGCCATTCACGTGTTCACTTCTGGGCAAGCACTTACTATTATTATGGCTTAATTACTCATTTCCCTCATAAAACTAGCGATTGAATGCTTACGGTTGATTGGTGCACGGTTTTATCCAACTTTTCCCGCCTAGTTTTGAAGTAAAAAAGGCACATGATGGTTTCTAAAACCTCATTTTGAATTCGAAAATAATGAGGCGAAACACGTGAATCGTACAAGTCTATCTCACGAAAAAACAAAAAGAAAAAAAAACAAATACCCAGACATACACATTACCTTAGCCTCATTATTCACGTAAAGAAAAACAATTCCCGCCATTGTTTTTGACACATATTCACACAGGAAGTCGGAAAGCGCGGGAAAGCGAAATAATAGCGGGAAGACGAAGCAACAATGGGGTAATTACTCGAAATTGCAGCCATTTTGGTAAGATGGCAGATTAGAAAGTAGAATACTTAATGATAGTTCTGTTTTATAAACAGCGTGGCGTAACGGATGGGAAGGTATATTTCCTGTAGATATTTTAATTTGACAAGGGATTGTTTGTGGACGATGAGATGTCATCCGCCATTTTATTAAACGGAGCATTCGTCTGTCAATAATTAAGTGATTTCCTGGGCATTTCCTACTTAATAAAAAATAACAATCAATCAATCCAACAAATTGTTAGATCGCGGGTCTGCCCCGTGCATAAATAAGGGTAGAATTTTATTACCCGGTAGGGGTTCAGCAATGACTTTCGTAAAAAAAGGGATGTAATCTCCTTTTTCAATTTTATTTCTTAAGTCAACCATATTATTATTTTCCCAAGCCAATTCTCCTAAAACCCGGAAGTTAGCCCCAAACTCACAGAAACCGTACTTACATTAAAATTAAAAACACCTTAGGCTGTATAACACGTGCGAGCTATGTGTACAGTAACCCAATCCCTACTGACAGCTGACAAAAGCAGCTGATACTCTGCTTCCGATACTGAGGATGTTGTGTTGTCGTGTAGGCAGGCCTTTGGTTTTGTATATGGTTTTGTAAGATGGCTTTCGCTTTGAAACATGATTAAATTCGGTTCTAGGCAAACCTTTGACGTGGAACTTTTAACATAACAGGCGAAATATGGGTGTAGTAAGTATCCTACGCCGCCGTTCTCTAAGTGGCTCCCTCTTCAGGGAATACAGGGTAATAACACACATACAATGGTAATCGATCGCAATGACTTTCATGTAGACAGTTGAGCCACGTTCATTGCGATATGTACGTTGTTGAGCGAACGAAATTTTCAAACCTATGAAGCAATGGATTAGGAATATTCTTCAAAACCCTTGTATTGTGATTGAAAGTGAGTTACGCAATGAGGGTGCAGGAGTGATGTACTTACTTAAGGTTTCATTCGCCAGGCAGCCCGCGAAATTAAAAATTTCATACGTTTTTCGCAATTTGCTGGCTATTATCAGGGTTGTATGTTGATGAAAATATGATTCGCGAACGTAACAAATATGTGTTTACAGAATTATAATAATAAGAATCATCAATATAACCCTCTAAGTTAGCATTGATCTCAAATATCATGATTTCATGAAATGGTAATTCAACAGGGTAATTTGAACTTAGAGAGTTGTATGGTGATTTTTATAATTATAATTCTATAAATAAATATTGTGCCAAAATATCCTCGTAAGTACAAGACAGTAAAATCTTTAAAGGCAGGCAAGGAGCGTAGTGATGTGACAGAACAGTAAGTCAGTCCAGCGATGACTTGCAACTGAGCTCGTGTGACGCTAGTTTCCACCCAGTTCAGTGCTTCGACTTCGCGCCCTCAAGTCTAGATTAGTAACAGTTGACTAACCTACCCGTCTATTTTCGGACCCAGTAGCTTCCCCCGCCTAACTTACTGACTTACTGCCGATCTCGTCTACATGAACCCACTGACTAGATCCGAAATTCCGAGTCACTGGGTCCAGTCACTGCCATCGTATAAACCAGGCATAATCTTGACTAATCCTTGAAACACGCCGCAGATGACGACCACCTATTATTTGAACCAGATACAAAACTGTTTTATCAAACAATTGCAATGACTAGTACGTAATCACAACATTGATTAGTCACCACTACCTACAGCGTTTTACAATGACTCATTAATTGTATCGTCATTTATATTATAACGAAAGATTAGATATGAGTGTTTCCGTAATTCATCATCTGGCTACTCTTTCAGAACCAAGTTCTTCTAACTTCAGACAGCTGTGCTGCTGGACAGTTTGTTGCGCAACTTCTTCGTCCCAGCTAAAGCACTAGGAAGTGGTGACGGGCGGGCGTTTTGTGGGACTGTCTTTAGTAATTTTTACGTTGAAAAAGTGCTGATTTCAGCCTAATTCGCGTCGGCTTCCAGTCTAACAGGATGCCGCACTGCAAGCTGTCTTTTAGAAATTCAAAGGCAGAATAGACCGCGTTGAAGAACTGTCAGTGTAAAAATTCCATAACATAACAGACTTCTACAGCTATAAAACGTGGTTTGGATGGTACTGATCGCTTTCAGTTTTATTAGTGAAATTTGAGAACATACCACGGTCACATGAGTAAAGAAACATCAAGCTATTTATCAATCTTGTTGGTCTGATGATTCATTAATATTTACAGGTGGATCAAAAACAAATCTGTAGAGATTTTAATGAATGCTTACTTTGTTTACAACGTTTGTCTCAAATTACCAAACAGTTTATTCTGGAAAAATAAAAACAATACAAAGGCGGAGCTGCTGCCACAGCTTGATTCCTAATCAGTATAAAAAAACAAGTAACGGCCCACAGCGAGTCTAAACATCTGTCAAATAAATAAAATAATTACCTAAGGGTTTAATAAATATATATTTTTTCATAAAAAGTCGATGTATTCAACGGAAGCGCGCGCGCCACCGTCTTCCCGCCAAACGGACGGACGCGCCATAATCGAAATCGACACTTCCGCTCGCTTCAAAAAAGGAACGTATTGTCGGTTTTTTTTATTATCCGTTGGAAAAGATATTACGTTTGTCTGCCTTGTTGCATCCTCGTTTTGAATGGGCCCTTTTTATTAATGGGGCACCAATTATGTAATTGTTTGTGTGTTGTTATCTTCGAAACTGGTGGACCGATTTGGATGTTTTTATTAGTTATTTATTTGGTGTTAGATTGGCGTGTAATGACTGTTAATTTACACGGTAAAGCGAATTATTCTTTCGGTAGGAGAATAATTAACCTATCAATACAATAATTCCGTGACTCACTAATCGATTTAGGTAATTACCAGCTGTTGAACACGATTTCGTCTGCGTGTATTTTTTATTTCATATTATTGTACCTATACAATATCCAGGATGACAAGAGCAGCCTATGTCCTCCTCCAGGTCCAAGGTCAGCACCATAATATAATTGCGTAACGCAGTTTGAATCACAATCCGAGAGTTTTGAAGGATATATTGCTAATCCATTGCTTCATAGGTTTGAAAAATACATCTGCTCAACTACGTAAAAAACGCAATGGACGTGAATGAACTGTCAACATGAATTCCATTGTGATCAATTGTCATATTATGTGTTACGCAATTACTCCGCAGGGTTCAAATTCCCAATGTTATCGAAATCGCCGATAAAACTTCTAATTATTATTATTATTTAAACACACAATTGGTCAAATTCACCAAATAATAGCCGATCCCAGGCGGATATAGGACAAAAATCGGGAAATAACCCACAATAGGCTGAATATAACAAAACCTATTCAAGATGGCGGATATGGCGGGCATTTTGCTACCGGAAACGGATGTGGCGAACGCTAATAGTAGTAATGGCGACATTTTTGTGTGTTACATAATTAGGAGGATGCGGGTTATTGTAACATTACGAATTAAATAAATAAAAGAACGGATGGATCGATTGTGATTTGTGAGTTAAGCTGCAGTTGGTGCGGTTAAATATTTGATGGGTGACCGTTTAGAATTGATTATAGACTGTCGGCCTCATTGGTCTAGTGGTCGGAATTGCGACTTCTGAGCATGCAGTCCTGGGTTCGATCCTCGATTCGGAATTTCTATATTTTAATTATCTACACCTCTGCTATCCTCTTCAGGTGATAAAGGCGTGATGATTATGTTCTGTAGAAGTTGAACTAAACAACCTTCTTCTATTATTTCCAGATCTCCAACTTCAACAATGCCTACTCAAGCTCGTTGCGACAGAGTTCCTCCCCCTCACGCCAAATGGGATGCCTTAGACCTCAGGGTACTGCAAGAAGATGACCTTCCTCTTGGTAAGTAACTTCGACTTAACTTTTTATTAAACTTGGCAGTCAAGCCGGCTAACCTTTTAGATAGTACAGACGCCAGACTGAGGTCAACCTACCCGAAACTGTCAAATTTTCCCAATCAACTTTGAACCTTATGCTTTAGCGATAAAGATGAAAATCTATTAAAGTAATTTGACAGTAGGATGCCGTGCTGGCGTCTGTACATAAGTGAAACAAAAGAAAGACCAGTGGTAAAGGCCGCGATTTACGAGCTGTCAAGGTCTAAGGACGTGGGTTCGCACTAGGGTTGCAATATAGTATCCTGCTATATATTTGTAAAGAAAAGATATAATAGGTGAAACTACTATATTTTTTTCTCAATCCAAAATGGATATAATGAGTGCAAAGTGCAATCTCAGAAAAGCTGAATTAATGGTATTTTATAACATTAATTTAGAGTGTAAAAATTGTTACGAGACATTTAAAAAACAAAACCTGTTAATAAAGTTTCATACTCATAGTAGCAAAAAATATGCATATTTTAAATAATAAAAATGCGAGTATATTTTTTCGCTTTCTACTATATTTTAACAGGCAATAGCTTCAAAAATATAAGGCATGTTTGATATTGGCAACCCTAGTTCGAACCTAGGCAGACGCTTCACTTTGTGTAATTTATTTCATCACCACTGCTCTCAAAACGGTGAAGGAAAACATCCAGAACCAAAAAATCTAAGACATGTGACATCTACCAACCCGCACTAGGCTCGCGTCGTGGATTACAACCCACTCCCTCCGGCCTATGTCCTACAAGTGGGAACATTATACATTATTGTTCATTAAAGTCTTTTGACGGGTCTACGGGGCGTCAGAAGCCCGAATGTCTGACAACCAGTCCAAGGGGTATCGTATTACCCAGTAACTGGGTTGTGGAGGTCAGATAGGCAGTCGCTCCATGTAAAATATCCTGGTATTCAGCTGCAGCCGGTTAGATTGGAAGCTGACCCCAACATAGGCCGACTGCTTAGGATCTTTGAGAGAGACACCGAGCCAAATAGTCCTCTCCATTGCTAAAATCTCCTTATTTTAACACATTATTTCTCTTTCTTTCCACAGACCCTCGATCCTGGAGTCGCGCTGAGGTTGGCACCTGGGTGGCTCGACGAGGAGGTCTACCCGAAAGATTCCCAATGAACGGGAAGGCGCTGTGTCTCATGTCCAAAGACATGTTCGCCTCCAGAGTGCCTCATGGTGGACATGCTTTACATCAGGTTGGTAGAATATGTTTTTGTTTATAGATGACGACGCGTGTATTCCTCGAAGGGTAGGCAGAGATATGTGGAATAGTTGACCTCGTAATTGCCTTATTTGTTCACTAGATCGCCATCAGTTGGGACTGGTCATCTCTTAGCTGCCATGGCTTATTTTAATTTATTTTAAGTTTTTGAATACCTAATTCTTTATTGTTTTCTTTTTTACGGACGCTTTTACGAACGTGCACGTCTTTCTACATTGTTCTCACATGCATAATTTCAAAACGAATGATGTAACCAATATTTTTTATCAAATTTTTGATTTAAAAGAGTGTCCGTGGAGTTTCTTGCCCGTTCTTCTCCATAGGAACCTACTACGCTTTGGAATGGGCAACTAGCTTCATATTTCTGACTGACCGACCCCTTGACAATTCAAAAGTACCTGTAAATGGTTTATTTGAAATAAATGCTTTGAGTTTGAGTTTTTTTTTTGATTCCGCGGCTTCGCCCACGTGACTGTCGGAATTTATCTCACGGGTACGTAAGTACTACCGGGATAAAAAGTGTCTCCTATCCTATGTCCTACCTCAGGTCATGGTCTACCCATGTGCTAAATTTCATCCAAATTCGTTTAGCCGTTTTAGCCTGAAAGCGTAACAAACAAATCCGCATTCGCATTTATAATATTAGTTAGGATACCTATATACTTTATGGTACTAGTAAACCATAAAAATATAGGTTCGCCTATTACATGGGACTTAAACATAACTGGCGAAATGCGGGAGTAAAAACTTCTGCCCAACACTTGGAACAAACAAGGCGTGATGTTATCAAGCATTCATAATCCCCAGATCTATGACAAATTAAATAAATCTAACAGAAACTTACATTTGTTTCAGGATTTCAGAAGAAGATTAGCAAAAGCCTTAGCGCTCCAAGAATTACTTGAAAAGATGTCTTCACACTGACTTCAAGACGGACTTAAAACCTTTAGAGGCTCGTTAAGATAACAGAAATGCTGATTAGTGCATAACCTCCACGAATGGCGATACTGAAATGTACGTAATGTACGTGTACGTAATGTACGTATACTTAATGTACGTGTACTTAATGTACGCGTCTCGCTACCACATTGCTGACTGGATAATATTGTATGTAGCCACAACATGAGATAAGCTCATATAGTTCATGAAAATACGAGAGAAGAATTAGTTCTACAACTACTCAGCATCCCCTGCCTTTTCCCAACTATATTGGCGTTGGCTTCCAGTCTAACCGGATGCAGCTGAATACCAGTTTTTTACAAGGAGTGACTGCCTATCTGACCTCCAAAACCCAGTAACTTGGTAACACGATACCTCTTAGCAAGACTGGGTCATACTTTCGGGCTTCTGACGACCCGTAACGAGTGTCAAAGATTCACGAATGACAGCCGGGACCAACGGCTTAACGTGCTTTCCGAGGCACGGAGGAGTCTTGATATGTAATGAATGGTCACCCATCCAGGAACCGACCGCGGAACCGACAGCTTAGCCTTCGATCGACCCGTGCGGCTGTTACTATTTAGCCACGAGCACACATCTCGCTAAGACTGGCATAGCCTTGACACACTGCGCAGTAACATCTTAAATTCTTTAACAGTTTGCAAAAACACGTTTAAAGTTTTGCAACATTCACGATGTCATCTGATAGACGATTTGGCAATCAACACAAGGTTACATTACGAAACACAAAGAGTTGGGAAAAAATTGCGCAACTAAAGTTGCTGTGTCTGTATAAGCTTATAATCTCACGGCTGAATAGCTCGCGTTATTTTATGAAATAAATAAAGCTCTGGCCAAACAGTTGAATCCCGCGCGGGATCATCATAAACAGCCCGTATTTTCTCAACTATTTTGGGGTCGGCTTCCAGTCTTACCGGATGCAGCGGGACACCAGTATTTCACATGGATCGACTACCTATCTCGCTGCGGGACGAAATTCGATCGCGCCGATTGTGGTACCCAACTTGAACAGTCCCTTCATAGTTATTTTACCTCTGATATTGCATCACGGTCAAAATTATAGTGACCTATAATAGAATTAGAACGACCTACATACCGTTCACTATAACTTGTCCCTTGCCTTCATGTTGGTCAAGCTTAGTTCAATACTAAAGAGTTCAAAATGGCGACTGACAGAACAGTGCTACCAACCGCGTCACAGGTCAAGTTATAAAGAACGCACTGTAAAGTTGCAGCACCCACAAGTCTGTCAAAATTACAGTGATCCTTATAGTCGTTCCAATAAGGTTGCTGTTGCGTTGCTCATGTCAGAGGTAAAATATCTGTGAAGTGACTGTATGGAGGTGTTCAAACTGTCACGAATATTATTATTCTTAATCATTAAAACAATCGAAGCGCGTAGTCGCGTCCCGCATCCCGCGCGGGATTCGCCTTAGGGCCGCACACCCGATGAGGCGCAGCGCGGCCCGTTTGTCACCGCCAAACAAATATCAACGTTGCATGCCTAAAAATAAAGTTGAGTATAAATAACCTGAGACGTGCGTCCATTTCCGCTTACTCGCGCTCTCAAGTTAATGGAAGTTTATTTACTTTCAATTTTATTTTAACTAGTACAAGGTCCATATTTGTTTGGCAGTGACGAATGCGCTGCGCTGCGCCTCGCCAGATGAGCGCCGGCCCTTAGTGTGGCCAGAGCTTAAAGAAAATGTAGCCTATAAATTATATGTCTGTCTGGTAAAAAAAAAAACAATACTGGACATTTTTCTATATATCATCACGGCTGGTTTAGGCAGGACTGTATTATGTGCACCTACATTTCGCCAGAGTCTATCGTCAATATTGTCATTAATTCTTTAGATAAGCAATAATTAACTCATCAGTACAGCTTTGGTTTCCTTAAAGTGCGGTGAACGGTCACACATGACTTTCCAAATACAGAGCGTTTTCTGACACCTATTGTCAGATACTGGTAACATGACAGATTTTCCAAACGGTTAAAACGTTATACTATGACCGAAGCGTTTTCCTAGGAAACTAAAGCTTATGTAGCGTTCTATAATAATTGTTAATACTATAACATTTGCACTTAATGTTCCTATAAGTTAGTTAATTTTGTATATTTTTTTAGTAAATTTACTTAAATTATGGCGATGCATTTGGAATTCTGCTTACTTTTTGATGGGTTCCGTAGTTGGGATAAACTTATCCCAAGAACAAAACTAACAATCTACATAGTTGAAAAACATGTTCTCCCATAAGAAATGTATGATTATACTCGTTAACCTGTACAGCCTACATAGCTGTGATAGTTTTCCTTTTAACTTCATTATAAATATACTACTGCTGTGATTTTTTTCACGAAAAAAAAAACAACAATTTTTCCATGTTTCAAATACAAACATTTAGCTGGCAGGGGGAGGACACACGACACTAACAAAAAAAACACTTTAAAGCTTAATATTTCGGAAACAGATCCCTGAATTGAAAAATGGTTCTCCCCACAATATTTGAACTACCTTTCCAATGACACCCCACACCATGGTAGTATGACTAGGAAAAAAAACAAAAAGAACTTTACGTGTAGGGGAGAAACGCAAAAAAAATAAAAACGACTTTATTTTACCACTTTGTCCGCGTGATTTATACATATATCCCATGCCAAATTACAGCTTTCTAGTACTAACAGTCTCTAAGCTAAGCTGCGGACAGACGGACGGACAGACAGACAGACTGACGGAGTACTCTCTTTGATAGCTCTTATCGCTGCGAAAAACAAACACTCGCCTGCGGTGAGAACAGTCAACGATCAACTATTAATATAATTATGTCATGTATCTCTTTTACTCATACGGGACCTTCAATCTTTATGTACGTTTCTTAAGCGATAAAATAGTCAATATCAAGTCGGTGCCTCGTCGGCCGGTGGGCTCCGCATCATTTGACATAAGAAACAGGGCCAGAAATATTACCCAGTACCAGTCTGGCTCACTGCAGGGCAAAGTTCATTGATCACCACGCTTGCTCACTGCATAACGACGATTTCATCACGCTCCTGTTATTTCGTTTAAGAAGTAAGCAGAATTTTAAGTGTGTTATCATGAAACTACATGTTGATAGATACGGTTACATACCTACATCTTGAAACCATTCTTTTTATTTCGAACCTTTCGCTAAATAAAGCAACGGTTTCCATGAAGAGCGGTGTCCGTCATATTGTAACGGCCGTCTTGAAAATTTGTCATGTTCACCAGTATTTGTGAGCTCTGTATTCGGACGGCCGCTATTGTGTGACCGTTTACCGCGTTTCTAGCAAACTAAAGCTTTAAGTACCGAATTTTACGGTATTTTTTTCGGATGTGTGTGTGTAACCGAAAATAATGTTAAATAATCAGTATTATTAAACCAATTGTTATTAAATTAATAGTTAATAATTATTATTTGTGTAATATTAGCATTGTACTTCTAGTCAAGGATGTAAATATAATTATTATGAAAATTATAAAAAGAGATTTTTTATTTGATACATAACTTACCATCACACCTGTATCCCCTAACGGATAGGCACCAGCAGAGGTGTACAGTAAGTAGAACCACATTTCGCCGGCGACTTTAACACCGGTAGCACATCTCCGCCGCGAAACCGTAGCAGCGAAACCGCAGTAGTTCAATTCAACTGACTTGCGTGATGCGCCAAAATTAAAAAAAAAAAAAAAAAAAATCTAAAGCCATTTATTCAAACTAGGCTGAGGATCAGCACTTTTCGAACGTCAAAATTACATAAGACAGTCCCCCAAAACGCCCACACTTCACCACTTCCTAGTGTTTTTGCTGGGAAGAAGAAGTGGCGCAACAAACTCCTCAGCAGCACAGCTGTCTGTTCAGTTAGAAAAAAAAAAATAGTATGCAAGATATTTACATTACGCAAAACATAATAACCAATATATTATATATATGTATAACGACGATACGATACGTCAATACGTACGATACATTGACGTCAATACGTCGGCGCCGGTTGTCGCTGAAAACCAGCGCTGGGCTCTGTCTTGCATAGGGTCGCAGCATAATGCTGAGTGATAGCCGTTTTGCGTGGATGTGCGCATGTTTCCCGCAACATTTTCTATTTTTTTTTTGTGTAACCTCTTTTTTGCGTCATGTTTACCGCAAATAAACGTATTTTCTTTTTGTCTTTCTTTTCAATACAACTCATTAAAAAAATCATTGTATTGAGTAGATTATGTCAACAATAAATTAAAATAAATTGACATAAAAAGTAAAATTATAAGCAAATATATAAACTCATATATTATTATCCATGTCATGTCTCAGTCATTTTCCCCTATTTGAAATTCGAGTAGCGGAACATGACGCGAGTCAGTTGAATTGAACTACTGCGGTTTCGCTGCTACGGTTTCGCGGCCGAGATGTGCTAGATGCGGCGAGATGGGCGTAAGTCCCATGTTTTAGAAACCTGTTGATCCCGTATCCTGCGAAATTTAAATGACGATGACCATTTATGGCCCTAATCATGTTCAGCCAATTCATATTTTTAAGTACCTATCCTCCATTTATTCAAACTACTTAAAGATTTAAGATAATAGTCTAGAGTCAAGCAAAGCATGTGTGTAAGGTTGAATAAAAATAAATATTTGTTGTAGCATCTGTGGTGGGTATATCAAACTCTTTAGTTAGGTATGTGATTATATGGCCTCTTTCTATCCTGAGACAAATGCATCGCGTATATTGTCGTTCTTATTAGTTGCATGCAGCATAGCTACAGTTTTGAAGTCGCAGTCTTTGGCTAACTGTTTTAATGCTTGTAATATGTCTATGTGATGATTTCCTAGATCGATGCGAGCATAAATTTTATTTTTAGGTTTTGTGAATAATTTTCCCAAAGTATCAATTTCGGATGCAAAACTAGTACACTCGCTGATATACCTACGTGATAACGTTTGATGAAACGTGTTTTATGAGAAGATCTTGTTTCCAAGAAGTTGGTAAGACCTTCTTTCCTGTCAAGACGCCTTAAGAAATCTTTTAAATGTTTTCATCCAACGGGATCAATATCCAAACGGTATGTTTCCATGGCCATGGTAGCAAAACTTTTAAAACATTTTGTTAAACATATAATACATATCTAGTTCTCACTGCTCTTTAAGCTGGTTATTTATGTTGACTGCGAAAAAAATAACTATTTAGTCCGTCAGTCAAATAATAAAAAAATATTCGACATGTATTTTTTGCTTTATCATATTTAAAAAAATAACACTGCTTGTTCAGAGTAAAATCTACCGGAGACTGACGGATTTTAACTCAATGTATTTAAAAAGTGTACAATATTTTTTAAGAATCTTATCTGACGGACAGTTATTTTTTTTGTCAACATCCCTTTATAAATCGAAATTAGATAGTGAACTATAAGTTCCTCGTGTGAACTATTTGTTTAAAAACGCCTGACATAAAATGATTAGCAATCAATCGTTTTTCTAAGTGTAACGGATGATAAAAGTGCTAGGTTTTTTTTTTGTTAGCTTTTATTATACAAAAAAGTGCTAATTAAACAGGAGGAATTCTTACAAAAACTAGGTTATATGTCCTTATAAATGCCCCATGTTTAGCTTTTGAACATGATCGTTTTAGTTAGGATATGGATGTATAGGAATCTGGTCATGATCCTTTACGTTTTTTTGCAATTTGCAAGTCAGTGGTGCCGATTCTCTTGTACACCGAACGTAAACAAACTAAACTATCACTAAAATTCTTTACTTTTTGCTATGAGAACCTAACTATTCTGCATTAAAAAATCTCTAAACTTAAAAATTATTTTGACACAATTAAAATCGAATTTGACAATCGCGACTCCACGTGGTAAAGATAGTTCAACTCATCTGTGCGCGCGGCGCCATGTGTGTTATACAGCTTTAATTTGTGTGGCAGTGACGCGGCAGTCGTCGTCCGAGCGCAACACAAATTAAAGCTGTATAATTACAAGCGCACGCACACATGTGGGCTCACTCGTCCTATCCGCGCAGGAGTCCCTCAAGGCTCTGTGCTCTCCCCCCTAATCTTCACGCTTTTCACCAGCGATATCCCAAAGAGTAAAAGGGCGCAGTTGGCTCTGTTCGCAGACGATACGGCCATTTACTACAAGGGTACCAGCACTGACTCGATAGCCCACACTCTCCAGACCTCAGTCGACATGCTCGGCACCTGGTTTAGAAAGTGGAGGATCGAAGTCAACCCGGATAAAAGCCAAGCGGTTCTCTTTAGGAAACCGCGCAAAAGGTTCAATCCCCCCCGACCCATCACCATGTTCGGCAAGCCTATCCCTTGGGAGAAGCGAGCCAAATACCTAGGTGTCGTCCTAGATCAGCATCTCACCTTCAGTGAGCACATAAAGCAGGTCCGCTCGCGAGCCGCTTTCGTTCTCGGTAGACTCCACTCTGTCCTGAATGCACGTAGCAAAATGTCACTTAAGTGCAAATTGCGTACGTACACGGCGTGCGCTCGTCCCATCATGACCTATGCGGGAGCCGTATTTGCACACGCAAAACCCCGCCATATTCATAGGATGCAAACGCTCCAAAATAGATTTCTCCGGAAAATCACCGGTGCCCCCTGGTACGTTAGGAACGAGATCCTCCATCTCGACCTAAAGATCCCCACAATCCACCAATTTCTCAAACGCAATTCCAAGCGTTTCTTTGAGTCCGCCGCCAAACACCGCAACCCTCTGGTTGTCGAGGCCGCCAATTATGTCACGAGTAGAATCAGTCAGACCCGCCGCCCAAGGCAAATTCTTACCGATCCAGACGACCCCATAACCCTCCTCCAGGAGAGCAATAGGGCCACAAGTACAGTGCACAAAAAACACAGACACCGACCCGCATTCCGACCTCGCCGCCGAGGTCCTCCGCGATCGCGACCCGCCCGAGTAAATAATACTCCCCACCGACCCTTGCTCGCAGAAGCGCCAGCCCGCGTTTTGCTGAGAAATGTAGTCTCTTAAATTCCCCGATTAATAATAATGAATCATCTTTGATCCAGCCTGTCCCAACTTGCTGTCCTCCCCCCAGCGACGCCCTAAGCCGAGGTCCGTACCCCACAGGGGTGCCCTTAGCGAGCGTTCGCCTAGTTTTAATTTAGAATAGTTTTGCCCCTGGCTGGAGGCTTTAAGTTAGTAGCTTAAGGCAGCCGCAGGATTGACCGGTTAAGTAGTCATCACCTCAGAGGTGAGCTACGAGATGCCCTAGTTAAAAAAAAAAAAAAAAAAAAACATGGGCTCACATGGCGCCGCGCGCACAGATGCGTTGAACTATCTTTACATACTTGTTTGCCCTACCCCTTGACAGGAGTAAACTGACTGGTGACTTTTTGTCTAGTTTAGTGGCATTTTGTGACATGAGAATCGGCACCAGTGTATTCAGTATTTACAGAATTATAATCTTTAGAATAATTAATAATCTCTAAGTTAGAATTGGTAATGTCATGATTTCATGAAAAAGTCATCCAATAGACTTCCGAGTTGATAGCACACAATATATCAACTTGGAAAGAGATCGTCACCGTATCGCCGCGGTTCGTGAGCTTGTACCGAGGCGAGGCGATTACGTTACGATTCCGATTAGCGTGCGTTGCAATAGGGAGTTTCATACAAAGAATACTGAATGGCTCAACTTGTTCACAAATTGTCCAAGTTGATATGTGTGCTATTTCCTTAAATCTGTTTAATACATATTTCTTACGGCCGTGGCATACATACATACATCTTCTTCTTCTTTTCGTGTGGTTAGTGACTAACCTGGTGTCAGAGTTTTAAAGCCGCCCATGGGCCTCTGACTTAGCTTCACATGCCGTCGAGAAATATCTCTCAGGCATGTTCCTCGCGATGTTTTCCTTCACCGCTACTAGTGATAATTTTTCAAACCTATAAAGCTATGTATTAGAAATATACTCCAGAACTAGGATTCTGATAGAAAATGTGTTACCTAGGTACGCAATTAAACACACACGCCAGTTGCGAGTGCTACTAGTGGAGCGCCCGGAGGTTTGCCCCCGGACTTTCGTAACAGTGAAGGTATTTTTAAGGTCGAGGTTGGATTTTGTTTTATAAACTATAAATTACAATGGATAAATTACAAAAAAAAATAATTGGTCTTTTGATTTTTAGCTTTGAAGATGCTTTTTCAATCGTTCCGTACCCGTTTCCAAGAAAAGTGCGACCGGGAGCTAGCATCCAGTTAGCATTTTCAATGCTAATCCTATCGAAACCAGAATGGTATCATTTGAAGCCTTTTAAATTCTCCAGTTATTAAAATTTTTTCAAAGTCAAAGTCCATTTTTTTGGTGGGGTGTAAAGTTATTAATTTAGTTTTAGCAAAATTGATTTCCAGATTATGTTCGTTCATCCAGGTGATTGTTTTAGTGAATATATTATTAAGGGTATCATTTAAATGTACGTTATCATGACAGTAAGAATAGAAATATTATCGTCCGCAAACAAAACGCATGGTCCGGATTCCTATAGGGTTTTTGGCAGATCGTTGATAAATGAGAAAAAGAAGATATCCAACAACGCTCCCCTGAGGTATTGAGACGTTTATTGCCTTATTGTCGGATCGAAAGTTCGTTTTGTTGTTGAAGAATTCTATCTCTACTAATTGCGCTCTAAGGTAAGATTTGAACCATTAATTTCATTTGCCGCGGATTCCCACTCAGTAGAACCTTATTTAATAATATTCTATTTTGCACTTTATTGTAGGCTTTGGTCATGTCAAGCATTATACCGAATGCGTATTGTTAGTATTTATTTTATTTTTTCCTGTATAATACATTTGTAAAATTATATTTGTTAGCGGTCGTGGATCTGTTTCTTCGCAAGCCATTTTGGCATTCATAAAATATTTTATGGGTAAGTATAGTATTAATAATGTTGTTCTTTTTCCGTTTACTATAACTAGATATATAGAAACGTTAACTTAATTTTAAAATACAAAAATATTCTGTAGAATAAGTAGGTACTATTTGAATTGTTCCAAATATCTTTTTTTAAATCAAGGTCACAACTTTTTAATAGGTAGGTACCTAATTTTTTTTATATGATTGTTCCCGATACCGGTGGGCTACTTTTTTTAAATGTTTTTATTTATAAATATTCAAATATTTAAAAATTTATTTTTTATATAAATAGTGAAAACTTTTTTATACGTATTACATAATATCTAAACATTCAATTTTGAATTTTTAAATTTCATTCTTTGTAACTGAAATCCGAGGTTTTCATGTTTTTAATTTATTGACTTATCGCTCCAGGCACACCACTATACGCACCTAACCCTAAAAAAAATAACCACCAAATTAATTAATGTTTTGTTTTATCATGTTATCGATACGTCATCATCAGGTCTGCGGGGCTTCGCTAGCAAAATTTTATTTGACCCTGTTTATCACAACGACTATAGGTACAGACGCCAGCAGGTCAACCTACCCGAAACTGTCAAATTTTCCCAATCAACTTTGAGCCTTACGTTTTGGTGATAAAGTTGAAAATCTATTAAAGAAATTTGACAGATTGTAGTAGGTTGACGTGAATGAACAAATGAATGATTAAAGAAAAAAATAATAATTCGAGAAATATTTAATGGACGAAAATGATTATTTGTTAGATTTT
This sequence comes from Xanthia togata, assembly GCA_963853775.1. NCBI lineage: Eukaryota > Metazoa > Arthropoda > Insecta > Lepidoptera > Noctuidae > Xanthia > Xanthia togata. Next base: position 602,596 of record OY970817.1, on the reverse strand, counting down.
GGGCATAAGATCTTTGACGGCACTAGCAGCGCTCGCCACAGCGTCTTGTATCAACTCGGGACCAGATTCAGTCAGCTGTTTTATTATACCATCGGTATTTGTTTTAAGTTCCTCAGCTAATTTATTTACAACTTCTTTAAACTCTTCTAAGGTTACATTGTTCTGGTCACTGACATCGCTAAAAAAGCTGCGCACTTTGTTTTCCTGTTCTGTTGACTGGCTTCCTGTTGCTGTAACAAAACATAATTATCAAAATCAAAATAATATCTCACATAAGAACAAGGACACAATGAAACTTCAGAAGCTAGGTGCACGGTTGTCGTTTCCTATGGAGTTTTTTTTTGCTAAATATTTTACGTTGGTACGGAACCCTCCGTGTTCGAGTCCGACTCGCACTTGGCCGGTTTGGTCAGTGTTATTAGTTTAAACAGACATGGCAGTTTGTCTGGGAAAGAAACAAACTAAATGAAATAAATGAAAACGAAACTTTATACATTTTTCAGAATTTTTCGGTGTTACCTGTAATATTTTGATTATTTTTGGTCTAATTGACGAGAATATCCGTCATACCATAGGTTAAAATCAGCCCACAGATGATAATAGCCATTATTTAGCAGTAAAAATAGTGATTTTTCGGTTGTAACCAATTCGTTATATTTTTACTACATAACATCACACCTTGTTTCCCCGAAGGGTTGGGGCTGCAGAGCTGTACTTACCTGTAGTAGGTACACCCACATTTGCCAGTTATGTTTAGGTCCCATGTAATAATAGGGTGTTTGGCAGAACGTTGAACATACGAAAATGGTGGATAGGTGGGGTCATCTGCTACTTACTCAGCTCTAATTTATTTGGCCATGGCCAACTGGATATATAAAAAAAAATTTTTTTTTGCTCTATCTAGTTTCACCACTTTCAAAGTATTTTTTTTAATTAAAAATGGGTAAAACAGGCCATATTTTGTTATTTTTTTTAATCTATAATGTTTGCAGATTCTTATAAAACTATTGCTTTATTCAGATGTTAGCTAGAAAAACAGTTATGAGTCCTCAAACTTACAGAAAGATGTAAAAAATACTTAATCTTAATTTCAACTTGCATTAAAAAAAAGCAAGAAATGATTGAGGAGTTCCAATTCTAGCAAAACATCTCTAGTGTGTGACCTCTCTAATGGTATGTAATAATATGCTTTTATTAAAAAAAAACTTAAGAGTTATTCGGGTTTTATCAAGTAGGAAATTTTTGACGAAACTCTACCTTTACGGAAAGTGAAATGTTTTGCGAAATTTAATACTGCAAGGTTGATAAAAATTAAATGATCGATTGAAATTATGTAAGTTCTTGAATTAACTAAAAAGAAAATAGCTGTATCAGTTAGGTGCGTTATTGAAACAATTAAATATTTAATAAACCAATTTTTCTTCGGTTCGCACTTCGGCTGGGTCTCAATTTAAAATCACTCAATGTTTTCGATGGCCAGTCAATAACTTTTACACTTGAGCTGGATATCTTTCTTATCTATATCTGACCGTAATATTATTGTCTAATTAAAAAAAACAATTAAATATTTTTATTAATGTTAACATTGTTAATTTGAACAAATAAGTTATATTATTATTAATATGTTGTTATTATTTAGTCAATTGTAAGTTTAAATTTAAAACACTTACCGCAGTATTATTGTGAAGTACGAGTAGGTATCTATCAACGAACATATTCACATCAAGCTCTTTGATTTCAACTTTCTTCTCTTAAAGAAATATTATTTTCTATAAACAATGTCGCCCATGGGTATGTGACCGCCCGTTTTTTTCTGAATATTCATGTTCTTTTTTCGAAAATTAACTTTAAAAGGGGGTCCGTCCATCTTTAATATTTTTCATGTTACTTACTCATTTTTTTTGTAGCGTTGCTGTTTATTATTTCTAAAAGCTTCTGAGTTATTTTATCGGAATAACTAACTTTTTTTATTAAAATGTATCGTATACTTATGACATTTTTTTCTAACAAAAAACAGTATTTATTTAAAAAACACAAGTGTAAAGCTTTGTGCAGATTAGCGCGACGCGACACCGGGACGCGACACCGGTTATTGTTATGCCAAGAAGTTTTCTTAGAAATTGTATTGTTCGGGTGGCGCAGGCGCGCTGTCGCGTCGCGCCTTCGCGTCGCGCTGGTCTGCACGAGCCTTAAGTCCATACATTCATAGGTAGAGGTGTAGTCCTCCACACCGTATCTCTACTTCGGCGCGTGAGATATTATAGTGCAGGCGTGTGTGCGCAGTCACAGGCGCACTCTCTCTTCCCTCACTCTCATAGTCCGATGGGACGGCAATCCGACGGTCGGGGAGAGAGATCAGGCGTAGTACCAACAGCTTAACGTGCGCACCGGGTATCACATCGCCAACTTCTAAACTCCGGGCTAAGAAAATCTTAATGGAAAAACCCAATAAGGCCAATAACACTTCGCCAGACCCGGGAATCGAACCCAGGACCCCACGCTCAGCAGTCGCGCTTGCGACCGCGAGACCAACGGGGCAGTATGCCTGTAATAAATTTAAGTAGGTACACCCACATTACGTCAGTTATGTTTAAGTCCCATGTAATAGGGCACAAATCCAGCCTCCAGCCTGCTGACAATTTCTCCAGACTGAGGAATTCCTCAAAAAATCAATAACACTGCTCGACTGGGGAAGTAAGCCTAGCACTTCATGCTTAGTATCATTGCTAGGGGGTGAGGTTTCTCTGGAGCCCACTGTACCTAGCACTTGCGACCACTATACCAACGAGGCTAGGCAAATGTCAATAAAAGAAAACATCAATAATTCCAGAAATATTTATTTGAAGAAAAATAAGTATTTGTTATTTTTTTGGAATAAGTCCTTTTAAAGCATTAGTAAAGGTACTAGTGGCGCCACCTGCAGCGTCTAGCAGCAACTTGGGTCCAGTGTCGGCCAGCTGTTTAGCTATGTCATCGAAATTAGTTTTAAACTCATCGGCTACTTTATTCAGGACTCCTTTAAACTCTTCTAAAGTCACTTTGTTTTTGTCGACGACATCATTGAAAAGGCTGCGAATTTTTTCTTCGTGTTCCTGTACCCCTTGTATTATTTTTGCTGTAACAAACGTTCATAATCATCATCTGCCTTTCAGCACAGGGACAGCTTCCAGTCTAACCAGAAACAGCCTCCTAATGGCAGGAATGTCCGCCATTGCTCCCGCTAGGTGGCGCTGGTGTGTTTGGCGGTCATGACAGTTCAGTTTCTCGAAGAGAATTTGTTTTTTTTTGTATATTGATTTTATTTCCAGGAATTTCGAGATTTACTGATGAAAAAATGACTTAAAGATACGGTGGTTGGAATGTGAAAGAATTGAAGAATGAACTTCGAAATAAAAACGCATAAGTATTTTAAATAAAACCGGAAAATGCGTAGAAGGGTTTCGTAGTTGGGATGAATTTATCGCAAGAACAAACTTAACTTTGTAGTTGAAAAACAAGGAAAGTCATAATGACGCCAATATATTAGTAGATTACCAAACTTGTCAAAATCAACAATTATGAAATCAATGATAGATCATTCTGACACTAGTGTAATAGCAGACTTGAGGCCCAGGGCGTCTCCTCCTGCCGCGGCTAGGGGCGGAGGGCGCGAATTTTGCCTCTCCCTCACGCGTTCCACCTCCTCCTTCGCGAGCATTACTGCTTTGTAGAAGGAGGTGACGGCCTCCCATGCCGGGCCCAGGGCCGGACACAAGAGATCCCCGCCAACGATCGCCTCCACGAGGACACAGCGGTGCTCTGCCCAACCGAGCAGACCTCCACCGTATGCTCCACCGTGTTAGTGACCGTCCTTGAAGCTATACGACAAATAGGTATATGATTTTTATTTTATGTATCAGTAACTCGTGTTGTTATAAAGATTTTAGTGCGAATGAGGCAAAAATGAAATATAAAGCTATTTTTTGTAGCAACCACAGAAATATTAAAAACAGAACAACAACAGCGTAGCTACGTCTGTGACGGGCTTTAAGCACTAGGGAGTGGTGAATTTCGGGCATTTTCGGTACTGACTCATTTCCTTTGACGTTCAAAAAGTTCAGATTCTCAGCATAGTTTAAATAAATGACTTTTGATTTAGAGAAACCATTTTGAGAGAAATGGCCAACTCACAGCGAGCAAGCGTGGTATTCTCTCTAAGTTTTTTTCTGTATAATAAAATATATATTTTCCCTCAAACTATTATTCATACAATTTTACATTCAGTAACTACCTATAATTCCTAATTAATCAAAGCGTCGGTACCTACACCCATAACTTCCTATCCGCTTTCAAAGCCTTAAACTAATTCTGTTACCAGAATCGAATCGCTCGGACGAGTCGTACCGATGCGATCTTATCGATTAGATAGCTAACCGAGTAACCGCTGCCTCCACAGAATCGATGGCGTGGAAGCTAATTGAATGGATTAAATTATACTCGATGTTACATCGGATGGTTTTTTTGTGGCGTTCCAATCGGTTTTATGAAGTGGTGTATTTGGGAGTTTTATTTGGATATTGGAATGGGTTTAAATTCGTGGTATTTACCAAAAGCTATTTTTTGGGAACTTGATTGAACTGTGAATAAATGTAAGTAGTTTTATAGGTATACGATTTTTGAAGGTAGTTAGAAAAACGACAAAAAGTTGAAAAATGTTGTTTTTCGGTAGATTTAGGCAGTTTTCTCTACAACTTCTTTATTATATCTATGGTAGCAACAATATGGTTTTCTTTAAGTTTTTTCTAAGAAATATATCCCTGATAAAAAAAATTAAAACCCACGGCCGGCCAGGCCGCGCCGCCGCGACGCCCGCCACCGCTGTGGAAAATTTCAGGCCACGCCGCGCCGCCGCCGTGGAATTGGTCATCGGCACTCATATTTAACTTATACACAACACTGACGTATTTTTATTTCAAGAAAAATAACTAACTGGTGAAAACTTCGTCGCTCCAAAGAAATAACCAATGTTTGACAGTTTGTTCCCAACACAACCAGCGCCATCTGCGCTGAGCTTTTCAGATTACCTGCCATTGCTAACACACGATCAATAACAACTTGTTTAATTTTGACAGTTCAACAACATTCATTGCGTTACTTACGTAGTTGAGCAGACAAATTTTTCGAACATAAGAAGCAATGGATTAGCAATATCCTTCAAAATGATTCAGATTATGATTGATGGTGTGTTATATTATTATATGCGATTAGGGTGCAGATAAAACATTTCCTTTCTCCTTAAACATCATCATTACATATAGTTTCTTGCTCTTGTTTCATGTTTATAATTGTATACAAGTATATATATTTATGTGAATAAGTTTATGCTTTAAGTTTGTATGTATATTGTATATGTAAATGGTACACCGTTGACTACCTACAGTATGGTCTCTCCTGTTACCTTTAATCCATCCAAAGATTGTCTGTAAAAGATCTCTTTAAGCGATAAGACCCCCCATTGTGTCACCCTATACAAAAAAGTTAAAGGAGATTGACCATTTTTGTATGGACGTTGGACCAAGTGCTGCCCAACATTAAATCATACTGCATAGTGTTCCTTAGACTAACACTAGTCTGTAACCCAAAGCGCTTTATTATCTATCCGAGGAGTATTGAGAAAAAAATAGTCAATTGTACAGGTTTTACATTGACGAAAAATCATAACCAGCATCTTATTTAAAAAAAAGACAGTATATTATAAACACTGGATTATATTATTATAACGACACTTAGTTTACAACATAATAAATGATACTAAAAAGTAAATATTAGGTACATAAAATACTTAATCAGTCGTCATCCTCATCGTCGTCTATAATGATAGAATTTAAAAATAAAGCGGGCGCCTCACAACATCTTGGTGCCTAGCCCACCCCAAAAACCAAACTAGGCAAACAACGTGGGCGCAACTACCGATCGTTCTTCGCCCAGTAAAACATGAGCAGCAATAATGTTGAACGGAATCGAGACCATGATTGTTCTCGTCAATTAAAATATAGCAACGGTACACTTTTGACGATGTATGTCTGCTTTTTATGTGCACTCGAATTAGTTGCACATTGCTGGTGGGCATTGAAAAATCAGAGAGGTCGATAAGGCGACCGTTATAGTTTTGGATAATAAATGTCTCCGTGGTGCGTATATGCTCGCTTTAATAGCTAGGCGCAAATTTGATTTGGTACGTTCCTACTGCAAAGATAATCAATTCATCCGGTGTTAACATGGGAAATGAAGCAACATTATCCCTACCCACTGAAATATTTTCGAAGTTGGTTCTGTTCCAGTTTAGCCTTCTTTCATCAACATACTCAGCTAAGTGATTGGCAACATTCAGCCGCTCTCTGGCTATGTTGATAATTTCACGTGCATTAGCATTGTCTATAATATCAACATGGAACGCATTAGTTATCGCTGCAGCGATCCGAAGGTCTGTATAAAATTGGCTCATGGCCAGATTACAGTACTCATGACGAAAAATCTTAAAATCCCGATTTAGTCGTCCATTTACCACCTCAACAGGCCACCGACAAATGGTGCACAACCGCGATTTATTGGCGTCTAGAGTGGTAACTTGTGAGCCTCTTCTGGTCTGCGATTGTGGTATAATGCCGACATATCCGTAGCTTTCTAAAGACGCAATAGAGTCGCGAAAACCTCTGTCTAATATGAAAATATCACCCGTTTGTAACAGCCAATGAATGACTCTGTCCGGCCCATCTAGAAGGTTGTTTAATATTGTTGCGTCATTTGTAGTCGCAGCAAGAGGCCCACAAACCTCAATAATGTGTCCATCGCATGTGACTAGCAAAAATGGTTTTAGTAGGTTCCTGTACTTGTGCATGCTGTACGTGTCTTTTTGAAACGAGAAATTGGAACTCTTTTGTATGTACATGCAGGTACCGTCACATATAACAACAGCTTCCTGATTATTTGCAAACAATGCGTTAGGAACTGCTAGATTTCTTTCAACGATCTGCTCTCTAGAAATATGGTCGAATCCCAAATGGCGAGGGACAAAATCACTATCCAGACACTCCCTAGCTATTTTCATTCTTCGTTCTAGATTTGAATGAGACATATTGAAAAACGTCGCGAGTCGTTCATTGGATTCTCCAGTTCTCATTTTGGCAAGTATTATACCTAATGCGGTTCGTGGATTGTGACACCTTTGTGCTAAAAGTGGAGTTTGATTAAATAATCTTTCGAATTCATCTCGAGTGCGGCCTGTCCAATAATGCAATTCTTCATTATGCAGCGCATTAAGGTTCTCAAAATCAATAATTTGACTTCTGGGTTCTTTTAGTAATTCTAACATTTCAACAACTTGTTGGGGATTAAAATCAAAACAACGATTTGGTGCCGTAAAAAGAACATCCCAGGTATTGTCTTCTAAATGCTCCTGACACACACGTGCGTATGGTGGAACATAATAATTATTATTAATAAGTAACTGCACTTTCAAACTTTTTGGTACTCGCCGACGAGTATTATTTGTGCAATTGTACACCATGCAAGCATTTGACGTATTCGGCGCTCGGCAGTTTCCGGTAAGGTGAAAAGTTACGTTTTGTCGTAGGATGTCGTCCTCCGCGGGTTGATCTTCCAAAACTGGTAGATTTTCCACGGCAGATGGATTACCTGCAGCAGGTGGATTTCCCACAGCAGGTGTATTTCCCACAGCAGGCGCATCTTCCACAGCAGGTGCATCTTCCGCAGCAGGCGCAATTTCCGCAGCAGGCATTGCAGGCAGCGTCCCACGGCGAGATTTTGTCCAACAGTTGTGGCAGAGGTATTCCTCATTATTGAATGTTATCTGAAACCAATAAAAAAATATAAATAAATAACCCACGGCATAACATGAATCCGAAGTATAGGCGAATTATATTGTATACCTACTCGAACCAAGCAGGTGACTCTTAAATAGGTATTCAAGAGCTGATAAGAGCTACAGTCAACGCGTTTTAAAATAATTCGTCGAGTAAGAAATAATTTCCTTATAATAACATCTATCTCAACGTCACCACGTAACTTCTACAAATCAACGATAGAAAATGCATGCAAGTAGTGGGTAACACAAAATGTAGTTTCTAATTAAAATATGTAGGTACATACAAAACAAACAACATACAGCCTATTTCAACCATCAATCAGGAACTGGCAAGTAACTGGCTACCTGTAACTGGACCGGTTTCTTGGACATGCCTATGGCTGTTGACATTTAGGGACTCTGATAATGCGTAGACTATAACTATCCATAACGAGTTCCTTGCAGTTTCTATCCAGGTGGAGTCTAGATTTTATAATAGGTATGTACCTATTTCTAAGTAGATATCTAAGAACGCATTTGTTATTATTTAAATAATGTAAATAATAATTGTCTTAATTGTTGAGATAATGGCTTATTTTGTGTAATAATATAACTATTTAAATAAAAGTTAAATACTACTTACCTCGCGTGGTAGAGCTTGAATGATGTTTTGAACTGTATGCTGATGTTGGTTTTGAAGATCTCGAGTCAAAGTATATCTTCTGATTCGTTCCTCAGAACGATCACAAAACAAACACACTCTGTGATGTGGTTGATACATCGTGTAGTCCAAATGAATAGCTGGGTCAACAGGTAATGTAGCTACGATAGTCCAAAAGTAATACCGGGTTGTAAAAAAATAAGGAGATAGATAAGCGCACAGTATACAACGGTTCACGTCAAAGAGTGATGTTAGACTGCGATACAAATAAAATGGCACCGCCGCAAGCAGGTATAGAGAAACCCACCGTGCGCGAAAGAGACAGACACATACCAAATCTGAATATGAGCAAGCGACACTTTTGATTTCTCTCAACTCTCGCTGTGATTTTGTTGTACACATCGAGCAACTTCTAGGAATTGAAAATCGAGACAGAGCTATACAGCTGTCAACATCGTATAGAGCTTACAAAAAAAACTTGCTTCGAGCGAAACTAGCGAGGTCGGGACCGGGCTCGGGAGGTAGAATAAGTAACATAATAATATTATTTAACGTAAACGTTTAAAAAAAAAGTCAAAAATTAAAGCACAAAAAAGCCTTAAGATAAGATTTAAGCTACTATAATTTATAGCCCCGTGGATGCATTTTTTTTTTTAAATATCTCTTCATGTAAGGAAAAAAATTAAAGTATTCTCATGCCTGGGCAGCATATTTGGTCCAGATTGGTCAATCTCCTTTATGTCTGTAATTTTTTTGGTTTGCAATAAAGAGTATTCTCTATCTATAATAGTAGATATTGTTTGTTTACAAGAAGTGACTGCCTGTCTGACTGCAGCAACCCAATCTCTCTGTAACACGATACCTCTAGACAAGAGTGGTTGTTTACGATAAAATTGATAATTGGCGTAAACCAATTGGCCAAAATTGATATTTAGCGATTGACAAAAAAAACAGCACTAAAAAACGTAAAAAAAGTACTCTTATTTGTTATGCCACAGATAAATACAGATGGTTCACTCCACATTTTAGATATGAAGCTACAAGTAGGTACGCGGCCGGTTTGACTCGTCAAATTCAGTGGACGTAACGTATAGTCAGAAGATATAAGAGTTTCGCGTTAGAAAGAGAGGCAAGTTCTAGGTAAATATAACTGTAGGTAATTAGCGCTGTGAGACCTGAATTGCACTTAAAGCCTCGTGCAGACTAGCGCGACGCGACTCGAACAATAGAATTTCTAAGAAAATTTCACGGTATAACAATAGCCAGTGTCGCGCCGCTCTGTCGCGTCGCGCTAGTCTGCACGAAGCTTTATTGTGTCGTAGCAAGAGTCGCTTTTTGCGGAGTGACCCATCTGTGCTAATTAATCTGTGTCTATGCTAACTCAAAATCTGCTTGCCTTGTTCCAACTATGCCGGGGTCGGCTCCAGTCCAACCGGATGCAGCACTGAATACCAGTATTTTACATGGAGCCTGCCTATCTGACCTCCACAACCCAGTTACTGGGTAACACGATATCTCTTGGTAAGACTGGCCGTCAGACTCTCGGGTTTCTGACGACTCGTAACAACTGTCAAAGAAACACGAATGACAGCCGGGAGCAAATGCTTAACGTGCTTTCCAAGGCATGAAAATCTATGGTGGCTCCTCTCGTAAAATACATAATTAAAAAATGTAAAAAAAACCTACTATGCTACTAACTACTATGCATGACCCAAAAACTTGGTGCTGGTCTGTTCATTTCTGGGCCGCTTCTGAGTCTGCGCCTTGTGCCTGGGCACCGCTGGCACCGCCCTAGTTACGGCACTGAATATATATTACTGAAAAAAAAAAACAAAGTTAATATAAAAGGTAAACTTTTTAGTATTTCATGCAACAAACATAACTCAGAAGATTTTACACGAATTCACTCAGTGTGCAGAGTGTGCAGAATGTTCCGAGTGTTCAGAATGTTCCGAGTGTTCCGAGTGTTCAGGAACTTCCGAGTGTTCAGAATGATCCGAGTGTTCAGAATGTTCCGAGTGTTCAGGAACTTCCGAGTGTTCAGAATGTTCCGAGTGTTCAGAATGTCCAGGGAGTTCAGAATGTTCATGGAGTTCAGAATGTCCAGGGAGTTCAGAATGTCCAGGCTGTTCGAAATGTCCAGGCTGTTCAGAATGTCCAGGCTGTTCAGAATGTCCAGGCCATTCAGAATGTCCAGAGAGATCTTCAGTCATCTTACTTGCCCCCAACCCTGCTACCAACCCTGCGACCTTCGTTTTGAGTTCACCAGCTAATTTAGTTAGGATTGCTTTAAACTCGTTCAAGGATACATTGTTTGGGTCAACGACATTTTTAAATAGGCCGCGAATCAGAGTTTCGTTTTCCCTTACTACAGCTGGTAGCATATTTGCTGCAATAAAAGTTAATAATCCTTAAGTATATGCGTGCCTTCTCCCAACCATGTTGGGGCAGTTCCCAGTTTAACCAGAAGCAGCTGAATACCAGTATTGTTTCCTGTCACAGTTAATTACCAGTGGCGTGCACAGAGATTTCAGACAACCCATGCGTGGCTAAAATTAAAATAAAACGTACCAGTTTCAGCTTGTTTCGGTCGGCGGCCCACCGACTACCTACCCCACCCGACGCACGGCGCCATTGCCTTCGCATGATGTTAAATCTGAATATCCGAATATATGTAGTGTTCATGTTTAATCCGAATAGGTTCAAACATTCTCTTTACCTTGATTTGTAAACAAAATGCAAGGGAGACAATACAATGTGTTTGAATGTACAGATTGCAGCGCATCGAGCTACTACAATCTGTCAAATTTCTTTAATATATTTTAAACTTTATCACTAAAAGATAAGGTTCAAAGTTGATTGAAAGTTGATGGAAAATTTGACAGTTTCGGGTAGGTTGACGTGCTGGCGTCTGTACGCAGCCTGTTAGCCAGTAGGTAATAATTATCATAAAACTTTTTTATGAAAATAACCAGTAGCACCACCTATTTTTTTTAAGTAAATCGAACCCGGGTAATACACACACACCTTCCCTTTGAAAACAATTTTACTTTTTACTCAATAGATAACGTCGAAAAACCGGCAGATTTTAATTAATTGAAACACTAATGTGCGTAAACTTATTACTTAAATTGCTTTGACAATCAATTTCTTGCGCCAAGAAAAAAAATCGAAACAATAGGTCGAAAAATCTTTACAATTACCGTATATCGCTATTGGTTCATAGACCACTTCCTATGCAATTTTGAATAGTCTCCTTTATTCGTTCGTATTAGCCTAATACGAAAAAGCTGACTATTCAAAATTGCATGGGAAGTGGTCTATGAACCAATAGCGATACGGTTTTGATATTTATGTAGGGATACTTCATCTATCATCATCATTAGGTAAATTGTTCATTTTATTTGACTTTATAAGTCAATTTATTTTAATTTTATTGATTTTTTGTTGACATAATCTACTCATTAGAATGATTTTCATGAGTTGTATTGCTATATGTGGTTAGCTAGCGACCTCGACAAATTGATCATATAATATTTTTTTTTTCCTGAAAAACCGGCAGCAAGTTCGTCATGCTCCCTTAGATGTCACTGCTTGCGGTAGCGTCGGGGGTCGGGTTGCCTCCTCCCCACAAATATGGCGAGGGGGGTAATGGCTGATCTTTGCGTTAAGCTCGTGAACGGGTGCTGCTTGTGGTGACTGGTCGTCTTGCTGATCATGGTTTTGTTATTGTTATTAGTAATTAACTGTTTTTTTATTTTACCTCGATGGTCCTAGTTTATCAATTATAACTTCTAGTTACAGCTATATGTAAACGGGCACGCCCTTTATGCCTGGAGGCTTTATTTCATTTTTTAGATATTGTATACGTTTAGTTATTTTTATTTCTGCTTGAGTATAGATCTCAATGTTTTTGGTTGGTACTCGTATATTGGCGTGTGCTAGCTGTCATATGGCTATTAATTTATAATTTAATGTTTTGTGTTGCGTTATGTAAATTATTTTGCATAAGTACTTATTGTATAGAATCAAGTTTTTCTAACTGAACAGACAGCTGTGCTGCTGGGGAGTTTGTTGCGCCACTTCTTCTTCCCAGCGAAAGCACTAGGAAGTGGTGAAGGGTGGGCGTTTTGTGGGACTGTCTTATGTAACTTTGACGTTCGAAAAGTGCTGATTCTCAGCCTAGTTTGAATAAATGACTTTTGAATTTTTGAATTTTAATCCTCTTGTGCAAAGGGGCATCAACATCTAACGCGGCAATTCAGTGAAATACTTTTAGAATTTACACGATTTTCGAAATCTAGACAACCATGAAGATCTAGCTACATGAAACTGTTCTTAGGAGACTGCCCTAAATTTTTAAGTAATTGCTAACTGCATTCACAGATTTTGTGAAAATGGTACAGTCATGACAATCCTTACGTTTTATTTTGATGGTGCCAATTGATCAGTTTCGTGTAAGGATTAAAAGACGCTTCTATTACCTACTGAGGTTAGAGTGCTTGAAAAGTTGCAAATAAAAAAAAACATTTCATAAGAACCATGTACGTTTCGTAAGAAATTATCGTGCATAGAGATACAAAAAGTAGTTTGAATAGATATCTACTATTGATAGTTTCAAAATACTGACCTCTACGACGACCTCATAGACAAAATTTAAAGTCCCTTGATTCTTCATTACCTCCTAAAGATTTGTATTTAAAATAAGATGATTTTCTTTTTTCAAATGTAATGACGTTGTAAATTGTGGATAATGTGATTGATCACTGCAAACCGTTTTTGTCAAATGTGATATTTCTAGTTCTCTACACTAGGTTGGTCCCATTGAGTGTTTCGATCGTTATGATAAACAGGATCGATTGGCAACAAAAAAAAACTGTTTTATAAATTGCCCATATTCTTAAATGCTGACTGTACTTTCTTTTCAAAGTCTGTTATTTCAGTTTAAAAAAAAGCAAATTATTTAAAAAAGCAAAAAACCCGATTGCAAACCCAACTGAAAAGAGAAAAACAAGCATTATCTATAGAATTTTGGTATTGCAGACAAACCAATAACCTGAAATGATGTTCTATTTTTTAATCTCATTTATTACTTATATTCTTTGCTTCGTATTTGAATTGATTATAAGAACAGCTACCGAAACTGTCAAATTTTCCGAATCAACTTTGAACCTTATACTTTAGAGATAAAGTTGAAAATCAATTAAGGAAATTTGACAGATTGTAGTAGTACAGTGACAGATTGTATGTGCTGGCGTCTGTACATTGAGCTGTGGCAAAACATCAATTTTATTTTGTAAATAAGTTGTAAAAAAGAATTTTAGAAACTTTTTTCTCGAAAAAGCCCTGTGAGATTTCTCCGTAACCCGAAGGCAGAGGATTTTAAATTTACCAATTGAATTGAATACTTATCCAATCGTTAGAACGTATATGTATAATTATTTCCGTGCTCGGTGATCGACCTAGGAGCATGGCAGTGCATTTTCTCTGGAAATTCGAAGAGCACGCTGGAGGTTACCGCGGCGGGAGGCGGCGGTATGCGGCCGGTATGCGCTGAAATCTGCAAGTCTGCCACACTCTTTCAAAAGAAAATTTTCGACTGCGTAGTCGCTAGTGAAATAACAAATCCCGGCGAGCGGTGGCTACTCGGCGGATGCCGCGGCATACCGGCGGATGCCGTGGCATACCGGTGGAAGCTCCGGTAAGCTGGCGGACGCTCGCGGTATCGCAGAGGATTTTTCTTGTCATTGTGTGCCGGCGGATAGAGGAATCCTCCTCGATGCTCTCCCCTGCCGTGCACCAGCGTGCGCAGGCCCTTAGTGTCCTCGACGTCGGATGACGACTAAAAATATTTTCTTTGTCCGTCAGGATTAAAAAATATTGGAGACGCATTTTTTTCTTTTTTACGTTAACAAAAGATTACGGCGTTACATTAAGTTAAAATGTGCCATGACGTCACGAGCGTGTAGAATTTATACATACTTGTGACGTATCAACCCCCACTCCCCAACTTTAATGCGTTTTATCTAAGTAATTTTTTATTAATATGATAAAGCAAAAAATACGTGTCTATGTAATATTTTTTTATTATCTGATTGACGGACTAAATAGTTTTTTTTTTTTTTACCTAAGCATCATCCCTGACGAAGCTGAAATATCTCATGTCCCTGTATGTAGCTGTACCGGCTCCCATCAGCCTAAGTATAATGTCCCACTGCTGGGCCACAGGTCTCCTCTGTGAGAGGGATGCGAAGAAATCCACCACTCGAGGACAGTGCGGGTTGGTGGATGTCACATGTCTTCGTATTTTTGGTTCTAGGAATCCCGTTTCGATGTTTTCCTTCACCGTTTTGAAAGCAGTGGTGAGGAAATAATTAACACAAAGCAAATACCGGTCGTTTCCGTTGGGCCACCCAAGGGCCACCACTGCTGCCCTATAAAATCTTTGTTTATAAAAGGGTACTTACAATCTTTCAACAATTTCACTAAAGCCTCCACATTATTCTTTTTACCGTTCTGCAGATTGGTGAAGAAGGCTTCCATGATTTTCTGTTATTTGTTCTTGCCTTTTTGTTTTTTCCTACAAAATAATAATTGAAAAAAAAAACAAAATGACAATTTTCGGCTTGGCATTCTCCAATGTCGAAAATGTTGTTACATCTATGGGCCCATGGCATTGACAGTAGAACTAATAAAGTTAGAATATCTATGACGCCATGGATTTGACATAAAAAGACACGCGTAAAGGAACAACGCACGTCGCGTTAAGCCTCGGTCACACACAGCGAGTACTCGCTGCGATGAGGCACTCGCTGTGTGTGACAGGCTATTCGCTGCAAATAGATCCAAACGCCGCGAGTTTTATTCGTCGCGATTTGAATTGAGCATGTTTAATTTTACTCAGCGAACGCGCACTCGCCGCGAGAGATCGCTGCGTGCGACAGGGTACTCGCTGCGAGTAGCCATTCCGCACAGCGCAAAGCTCCAGGTCGTTTCGTCGCAGCATAGATATGTAGAACTCGCTGTGTGTGACAGTGAGGCAGCGAACTGTCGCTGCGAGTAGTGTTCGCAGTGAACACACTTGCAGCGAGTATTCGCTAATTGTGACCGAGGCTTTACGTCGCAAGCAAGTTTGATACCAGAAACATAATGCGTTAAATTGTAAATGGTTTGTTGCCGTTCACAATCGACTTACGCGTATGTTCTAGCATTCAAAAATAGGTACTACCGGATAGATTTTGTTAAAATTTTGCATTGATATTCCTATAAATCTGGTTATTCTGCAGTGTTGTAACAGAAGTGCATAAATAAAAAAAGGCAGAACTATAATCACACTGATTTAATATATTAATAATATATATGGGTGAATATCGCCACGGCAAATTTTATGTGTCCACGTTGAGAATCGAGGTGTTAAATGATAGGATGTTTCTTATTTTTTTTTATAGTGAACTTCATAACTTGGTTCAATTAGGGCCACAATTTTTTTTTGAAATAAATGTATATTAATAATTAGGAGAAAAAAATAACCCTTAAAATTCAAGTTGGGTGGCTTGTCCCAGCTCTATTTTTTCATATATTGCATTCACCAAAGTAACAATTTAAGGTAGAATAAAAAAATAACTATTTCGTTAGTACTTGCACAATACACGTTCTCTAAAAATAACTAAACCATATTAGAAAATTCAATTTGAAAGCACAGGATACTCGATTAAAGTTTGTCCAAGCAAAAATCAAAATTTTGGTGGCACTTGTTCGACTGACTATAACATGAAGTTTCATGCGTGTGCGATCAATCGCGTTTTATTATATTGCATCTCTCAGTCGTGTGCTTCTGCTTCATTCTTTCAGGTGTGTGATTAGTGCTGTGATTTCCCGGCAAAAACGTAAGTATCATTTTGGGTGGCATGGGGGACAAGAATTGTTAAATTTTTGGTGGATCGATTTGCTGCATTCGATTTGGTGCAATATATTAATAAAAAGAACACTGAGCTTAAGAGCCAGTTGGCCGAACTACATATTCAGCATATGGACATACTAGACCAGCATCAACAACTCCGTCAACTTGTGTCAAATTTCCAGCAATGTAGTGACACCCACGAACTGGCTTTGAGACGGATATCTGAATTGGAACTGGAATTAAGCAGGGCCCACGACACAATAACCTGTTTGGAATCTCTCAAAGCCGGTGAAGAGTCTGCGATCACCTGCAGTCTTTATGATGAGTTGGTTGGTAGCGGGTCTGGACCCACATGTGTTGAGCCAATTGTAACAATAGACTTAACTGATGAAACTATCACTAAACGCAATTTGTTTACTAGCCATAATAAGTTAAAAAAATATATTAAAATTAATAGATTAATTAGAAAAATTAAAAAATCACTGAAACGCCAAAAAGTTAACAAATTAAATATAAAACTTAGGCAAAAAAATCTAAATTTAATTAAAGAATTAAAGAAGTGTAATAGTGAACTACAATTATGTAATACAATGTATAATACAGACACTCAGCACCTACAGGATGAATTGTTTGTTAGGGAATATGCTCTAAAGGATATCTTTAGTAAATATGAGGCTTCTCAACAAGACCTGAGTAAGCGCTTGCAGGAGGCCAGTGAATTGGCTGACCTGGTCAAGTACAACGCCGAGAGGTATGAGTCTCTGACAAATAACCTCTCTTTTAGCTGTGCCTGCTCCCATGAGCCCCAACCTCAACTGGTTACACCTACACCCTCAGTGGCTCAGCCTGTAGGTAGCTGTTTGGATGGCAAAAATAATAATAATTTGATTAACACAACCTATGTATTTTCGGACAAATTTGGTCAAGGTATCGGTCGTATATTTAATCAGTGTTCACAACAATATGTAATTAATAATTGTTTACCCGGTGCCAGTATTAGCCAATTAATTAATAATATTAAACTGACACAAATAAACCCCAGTTCCACTGTTATATTACTATACGGGGACAGTTTAACTGTAAGAAAAAAGGACATAATTGAATGTGTCCATTTGATGTTACATCTCAATGAAACTAATAATTGTAAATTTATTTTCTGTGCCTTGCCTTATTCTCGATATTTGTCTAATGAGACAAATAGGCACATTTATAAATTAAATATGTTAATTTATAATAGGACCTGTCGTCACAGTGACGCTATTTTATATTTTGATTGTAATCAATTCATTACTGATTATAAACTGACAAATTATACAATGTATTTGCCACCTAGTTGTAGAAGACAAATTGCTAATCTTTTAGCATACAATATACACAGTGACACTGGTACCTGTAGTGTACCATCGATTACTGTTAGTAGTGGTACTAACACTACTTTTGATACGCCTAGTAGTTTAAACTATTAGGAGCGACAACGGATGAGCCGTATATATTGAACGTTGTTCATCAAAATATGCAGGGTTTGTCCGGCAAAGAGCTAGAATTAAGTTTATTTATGGAGAACTATGATGTTCAGGTGTTATGTTTGACTGAACACTGGTTGAAAGAACATGAAGTGGTGTTTATTAATGATGATAATTTTACTGTACAAAGTGCGTTTGTAAGAAAAAGCGCCATTCGCGGTGGATCTTTGGTTCTTGTTTCAAACAAGTTGAAATGTAAACAACGTTTAGATTTAGTTAATCTTTCCATCGAGCGCACTATTGAGTTGTCTTGTGTTGAACTCGAGCGATACATTATAATTTGCGTTTATCGACCCCCCTCTGGTGATTTTATTAGTTTTGAATCGGTAATGGAGGATTCGCTCAATAGGTTAAAATCAAGTAATAAAAGTATCATTTTATGTGGAGATTTTAATATTAATATTTTAGATGTTACTCCATTAAGTATTAGACTTCTTAATCTGTTTAGGTCTTATAATTTAATTAACTTGTTTTTTGAAGCTACTAGGATTACGGCATCTTCGTCAACTTGTCTTGATAATATATTTAGTGATTGTGATGCCAAAAATAAATTAGTGTTAAGTGATTTAACGTCTGACCACTGTGGTTTATTAGCTAGTTTCCCCATGCCATTACATAAAAAGCCGCATAAAATAGAATGTAGGCCATATACAGCTAGTCGTTGCAATAAATTTAAAAATAATATAGCTCATAGAATAACACCATCTATAGTAGAACACGAGAATCCTAATGAAATGTATGCAGCCCTTTTTGATGTTGTGCAAAAAGAGTACCAATCTACTTTCAAGACTAAAACTATTGACATTAATGGCACCTCCGTTGGCTTTAATCAATGGGCCACTCCGGGTATTTATAAAAGTAGAGCGAGACTATACGAGTTATATGGTTTGAAAAAATATAGATTTGATACTCCTTTCCTAGAGTACGTCAAAAATTATTCAAAATTATTTAAAAAGGTTAGTGTTTTTGCTAAATCTAAATTTTTAAGCGATACAATTAAAAATTCCAATAATAAAGTAAAAACCACTTGGAAAATTATTAACAATGAAACGGGTAAATCGGTTAAGCAAGATAAACAACTTGAGATTATGGTCGATAATAAATTAGTTACTAAAGCAGCTGACGTAGCTGAGGCGTTTAATGAGTTTTTTGCCAACATACCTATAACTACGACTCGCTCCTTAAATTCGTCCCCATCTAAAGCTGAAAACCTTTTGTTTAGTAGTGTGTCTAAAAGTAGTCGCTTATTTAGCTTCGAACATGTAACGCCTCGTGATGTAGTTAATGTTTTCAACACACTCAAGTCTAAAAACACTGGTGATTACTGGGGAATCTCCATTAAATTTTTGAGTAATATAATAGACATCGTAGCCCCCTATCTAGCTGTTACTTTTAATAAATGTGTTGATTTAGGAACTTTTCCTGACCTTATGAAGAGTAGTAAAGTTATACCATTATTTAAATCGGGTAATAAAAATGACGTTGGCAATTTCAGGCCTATTTCTATTTTACCAGCATTCAGCAAAATATTTGAAAAGTTAATACTCAAGCAGTTGCTAAGACATTTTAATTTAAATAGCCTCCTTCATAATGAACAATATGGCTTTACAAAGGGTCGTTCGACTACAGATGCGGGTGTTGCTCTCCTGAAACACATATTTAACGCATGGGAGAACTCTCAAAATGCTATTGGAGTTTTCTGTGATCTCTCCAAAGCCTTTGATTGCGTGCACCATGACACGCTTTTGCGTAAACTGCGTCATTATGGTGTGCTAAACGAAGCTCTCAACGTTTTAAATTCATATTTAAATAATAGGTCGCAATGTGTAGATGTTGATGGTGTAAAATCTTCCGGGCTACCAGTTCAGTTAGGTGTACCTCAAGGCTCAATACTGGGTCCATTCTTGTTCTTAGTATATATCAATGACTTACCATTCTATTTAAAGGGTATCTGTGAAGTTGTACTGTTTGCAGATGATACCTCTCTTATTTTTAAAGTAGACAGGAATAGACAAGATTTTGACGATGTAAACAGTGCACTATCAATGGTTACGGATTGGTTTACGACAAATAACCTAGTTCTCAATGCCAAAAAAACGAAATGTGTAAAGTTTGCCCTTCCAAATGTTAGAAATCTAGGACCCAACATCGTCTTAGATAAAGAGGTGCTTGAAACTGTAAACTCGGCAGTTTTTCTGGGCATAACAGTAGATGCCAAACTTCAGTGGGGCCAACATATATCGAGCCTAGCGGGAAGGCTCAGTTCGGCCGCCTACGCCGTCAGAAAAGTAAGACAATACACTGACGTTGATACAGCTCGGTTAGTCTATTTTAGTTATTTTCATAGCGTTATGTCCTATGGTATTCTGCTGTGGGGCAAAGCTGCAGATATTCAAAATATATTTGTCCTCCAAAAACGAGCTATTCGAGCAATTTACCAGCTAGGTGCCAGAGTTTCTCTAAGAGATTTTTTTAAAGATATCGGTATTCTCACAGTGGCATCACAATTCATCTTCGCCAACATCTTATATATTAGGCAAAATACACTTATACACTAAAAACAGTGATATTCACAATGTTAACACAAGAAGTAAGGATAAACTACGTGCTCCCTTTCACCGGCTTCATAAGGTTCATAACTCATTTGTTGGGCTTGGTATAACCTTTTATAACAAGCTACCCTCTTCTTTGCTAGATTTGCCTTATAATGCGTTTAAAACTAAATTAAAGTCCAACCTTTGTTCAAAGGCATACTATTCTATCAACGACTACTTAAATGATAAGAATAGATGGTCGCTGTGATTAACTCAAGACAATGTTTAAATGTTCTTTCTCCAGAATTAGTTTACCTACTGACAGGTTATATGAGTTTATATAATTGTTTATAATTTTACTTTATAAGTCAATTTATTTTAATTTTATTTTAATTTAGTGCTGACATAATCTACTCATTACAATGTTTTTTTTATGAGTTGTATTGCAATATGTGGTTAGCTATCGACCTCGACAATTATTTATTTTACCTCGATGGTCCTAGTTTATCAATTGTAACTTCTAGTTACAGCTATATGTAAGCGGGCACGCCCTTTATGCCTGGAGGCTTTTTCTTTTTTTTTTAGATATTGTTTACTTTTAGTTATTTTTATTTCTGCTTGAGTATAGTTCTCGATGCTTTTGGTTGGTATATTGGCGTGTGCTAGCTGTCATAATGGCTATTAATTATAGCTATTTAATTTAAATTATTTTTTGCATATTGTAAATTGTCTTGCATACTGTTGTATAGAATCATTTTTTATTTTTTTTCTAACTGAACAGACAGCTGTGCTGCTGGGGAGTTTGTTGCGCCACTTCTTCTTCCCAGCAAAAGCACTAGGAAGTGGTGAAGGGTGGGCGTTTTGGGGGACTGTCTTATGTAATTTTGACGTTCGAAAAGTGCTGATTCTCAGCCTAGTTTGAATAAATGACTTTTGAATTTTGAATTTTTTTTTTGCTGTTGATTTTAAAGTATTTTGAAAGTAAGCTACACGTTATAAGTAGTGATTTGGGTTACGCTTAAATCAGTGATATTAATTGAATTTTAACTTATAACCACTTTTTTTTAAAGTTTTTTTTTATGCCTGGTTCCAATTTTGGTGGTTCAATTTTGGTGGCTTTGGTGGCGTTTTCATGCCACCAAAATTAAAAACGAGCCACCAAGTATTAAGTATTTACTGTTATTGTATTATTTGTACCTATATATAGCCAGTTTTTACGGTGTAAGACAGTTTGATTAGCAAACTCAGTGTTATGTACTTGGCAGTAAGTAAGACCTATCATTATAAGGGTGGCATGCACTAAGAATCAAGTTTCATAAACATATATTTTTATTTTGTTGCTTTTTAGAATGCCAAAACTGACCAACGAAGATAGGCTGCTTAAAAAGAGAATGGCAGAAAGAAGAAGAAAAGCAAGAATAGAGCAATCCTGAACATGCTGAAACACTACGAAAAAGAGAAAGGGAGAGTAATCACAAAAAAAAAGTGAGAAGGTAAACTGGTTTCACAGTAACAAAAGTCACAACGCGAGCGTCGAGCTTTACAAAGAAGAAATAAAATATATCAACAAGAATATTATCAAAGAAAAAAGCAACAAAAAGTCTCGCAAGAGAAGCAGAATTAATTACGTCACCCCAACATGTACTTTGTGACAGCAATTCTCAACAAGACATCTTACCTAATTGTAGAGTTGTTGATACACACGACTCTCTTGCAAGCAGCACGACGAGATCTTCACAATTCGATAATGAGAGCACACATCGACATACTTCGGTTACTAGAAATTTACGTCCTCGAACCTCTCGTGATTGCAGTAGTCCAGACACTCGCACCAGAAGTTACAATCAAATGACTTCGCAACGTCAATACTGCAACTGCTTACAACCGACCACAAGTCGTACTAATCCACAACCAAGTAAGCCACGAAATCTTCGCACAAGTAGCCCTGTTGAACTTACGGCGCTGTCGCCCCCTACATCTACATGAGTCAGCAGCATGATATTTCTACTGTTCTTATGGTATGCCCTAACATCAGATACATCCATTACTTCAGTGGACCTTAAACGTGAGTTTAAGAATAAATTTCGACGATATCAAAAAAGTTAAGCCAAAGAGATAGAGTTATTGCAGCGAAGAATTTCAGAACTTAGAAGAGATACTCGTAACACTACCTACAGGAAACAAGTACAAAGATTAGGAAATGTTAGTAAAATACTAAAGACTAAATAATCAAATGAGATAGTTGCCTTACCTAAGCGAAACACAATGAGTAAAAATACAAATAATCAGAGTAAAAAAATACGCAGTGATATAATTAATATTGTATTTTGTTATTGCTTTTTTAATCATGTTTTATTTCTAAGTTTTGTTTGGGAAACTTTTGTAGGTACACACGACTCTCGACGACGACGACTCTCTCTGTTGTTGGCAAGTAATTTTGTTTACAATAATAAGATTATTGTTTTTTTGTTTTCATGTTTTTGTGTCATTAACTCATAATTATCATTATGAGTTTACCAGATAAATAATAATAAATATATTTTAACAATAGAGAGTATTATTAACCAATGAAAGTTATTGATAATTCCCGAGAATTTGTGAGATTAGTTACATTGAGCTTTATTAGTGAGATTAAGGTTTATGACAGAGAAATCCAATTTTGGTGCCACTGATTTTCAGTTTTGGTGGGCACTTTCGATTTTGGTGGGCGATTTTCAATTTTGGTGGCCACGCTAGACTTTGAACTAAAATATCTCAAAAAGTTATCGAGATATTCTCAGTCCTCTTGAAGATCCTTCTACTTTGGACTTTATATTTTTATACCAGGTCATTATTTTTCACGAAAAGTGAAGAAAAAAATTCGCCACCAAAATTTAAAAAAAGTGTACTTTGTTGATATTGACCCATATAATATGTAAACAATCCGACAGAGTTTTAGCTTATTTGTCTACTCGCAGCAACAAGAGACCGAAAATGAGCTCGCTGGGCATTAGGTATAGATAAAGCTGGGAGGCATCCGGTAGTTTGCGGCGGTGGCTTGGCTTGGCTGTGATTGGCTGGCACGAGTAGGGCGCTGTGATCGGCTGAGGCGTAGGCTATAAATTATAACGCTTGCAATATTGCTGATATAATATTGATTATAATGCTACCTACGGCTGATGCGTGGCTGTGCTGCACGCTGCATACGCATGCTAGCGAGGGCTATCTAAGGCCTGACAACCTGTGGCCTGCCGCCACGTGCCTGTGCTGACAGGCTTCCGCGGCCTAACGCCGCGAGCTACCGCCCGGCGCGACCCAGGGTTGACAATCTTAGTAGTAGCAAACGGGTAATCGCTCTCGTATAAGTATACAAAATATGGTTGGACACGAAAAGTATTGCACACTTTAACATGAAACTGACGTGTTAATTTGGTGTCATTATAACGTGGTACTTCTCTCTAACTCTTTAAGAGATGGTAGTTTTCATAATTTTGTGACTAGGTAGTTCTACTACGGCACGCAAGATGGCATGACAACAGTGTGACCAACCCTCGCTCAATTTCCATGAGCAACTTATTAACCGATGAAATACATACTTAGGTAATAAAAACAATACATCGAGAAAATATTTCCTAGATCAAAGCTCAATAGTATAAAACGAAATAAAAAAATCAGAAAAATAATTTCAAGAATTTATTTCTGTATGCAACACTACAACAAATTTAAAACAAAACAAACTTGGCCGCCGGATTGTTTGACTGCATTTTCCGCGTCTTGCTAGCTTTTATCTGTTTTTCTAGATTTTAATCGTCTAAAAGTGCTTTTTCCACCTTAATCCGTTGAGTAGAGCCTCTGCTCCTCTGGCCGTGCTGATTTTGTGCTTGTGTTGATTGTCAAAATCTACGTATTGAGACAGGACTGAGTATGTGACTACACTACCCGATTAGTACTACTTTTGTGTTTGTGATATTTTTATCTCATCTCATATCATGTCTAACAGAAAGTGTTGCGTCCCGGGATGATTAAATAGCTTAGGTAAGTGTTTTTTTTTTCATAAAAGGCCGCTGGGCTAAAACTATGTAAGCAGTTCAGCACCCATACGACAAAGCCATAATGGTCAGAGTACGCCACCCTTCAATTTCAGGTTTAGACTTTCAACTCCACTGACTTTTTTACTCTATTATTTCAGATTCCAATGCGAATTTGCATAAGTTCCCTTACCCAGCTAAGGATAAGGAGTTATTACATGGGTCTATTCGGTTGGTGGTGACATATATTACAACTTGAAAATGAATATATTTTCAAATACCGCCGTGTATGCCGTGTTCACTTCGAACAAAAATATTGGTGCCGGAATAATCGACTCAGCATAGAAGCTGTACCAACAACAAACATGCCAGGTTAGTTATAGTAAAATATCTAATAAACACAAAGAATACATATTTAGAATAGTCAGTCTATTATTACTGATAATCATGGGTGCCAAAAGATTAATCACACTAATATTATAAAGGCGAAAGTTTGTGAGTGTGTATGTTTGTCTCTTCTTCATGCTAAAACTACTGAACGGGTTTGGATAAACTATAATTTTATAGGCAAGGCTGCTTGCTGAAATAATAAATTAATTGTCATTGCAGAACCTGTTACTTCACATTTGGAGTCTGTGCATATACAGCCACACACTCAAAGTACTGAGGAAGATGTACAATTGAAGGAAAATGTTGGTAAGTGAAGATAATTATAATCATAACTGCATTTATCAGTCTGTTTTTTATGGTTCCGTACCTCAAAAGGAACAAGCGGAACCCTTATAGGATCACTCGTGGGTCTGTCTGTCTGTCCGTCCGTCCGTCTGTCACAGCCAATTTTCTCCAAATCGAATGAACCGATTTAGTTCTTTGAAATTTGGTACACATATCAATTTCTGTGACCCAAACACACGTGTACTGTAAATAAATGAATTTTGAATATGGGGGTCAGTTTTGTGGGCAAAATAAGAAGGCTTGCCCCCTATTACATGGGACTTAAACATAACTGGCGAAATGTGGGTGTACTATAGGTACACTTCTACCCAACCCTTAGGGGAAACAAGGCGTGATGTTATGTTATTTATTTAAGAAAATAGTCGAACATTGACCATTCCCCCCCTTTATCTCTGAAACTGCTGAGTCTAAAATTTTGAGAATAATACAGAAAATAGTTCTACCTACAGAAAAACACACAGGTTCGATTACAGGAAAATTGATAAAAAGTCTATGATCCTAAAATAACATGGTAAATCAATATTGTGCATACAAACTTACATTTGCAGTTGGAATGTATGGGGGAACATGTTTTTCAACTACAGTGTTAAGTTTGTTCTTGGGATAAATTCCTAACTACGGAACCCTTCATTGTGCGTGGGCCGACACTCACTTGGCCGTTTTTTTAAATTGTTCTCTGGTCCTCAATTCTATTTAGAAGACATATAATTTTACCCAGTGCAGGCAGAAGCTAATAAAATTATAAAAGTTTCTATGTAGTAAAAATTTGTTTATGTTCATAATACATAAGACTATATTGCGTTATGCATATGTTAATAGACCTAAATACTTTCAATATTGGCTGAGGCTGTAATACATAGTTGATGATTATCTATTTGTATTTACACATTAATTTATAACTAAGTAATAAATTAATTGTCATTCCAGAACCCATTACTTTACACAGATGTGACACAGTATCCAGAGATACTGTGCCTATGCATCTACATGCTACAATAGCTGTGGAAGATGTATAAATTAAGAAAAATCTTGGTAAGTAAAGATAATTACCATCAGAGTATTTTTCCTTACTTTTCTTATTTAGTAAACAATCTTCGCATATTGTGTCTTTTATGAATTTTGCCATTTGAAATAATTAAACGGCGTTATTTATACAACTTCAAATACTAATTAACATTATTGGAATTACAATTATTTAATTATATATGAGGAGTTATAAAAATATCTGCCACGGCTGCAACGTTAGAAAGTATTTTGTACCTACTCACCTATACAGGGTGTTTGGCGCATGGACCGACACAATTTTTTGGGGAGTTGAGAGGGTCATTTGCGAAGTTTCACCCAAAGATCCCATGTCCTAAGTGTCACGGTTAATAAGATATGATTTTTTTAGATTTTTTCCAAAAATTATGAACATAGTTTTATTTAAAAAAGTTCTTTATTTATTTAGAATAAGAATACATTGCAGAATACAATAAAAGTTATTTCGTGCAATTAGAACAATAAACAAAAAAGTAATGACTATTTAAAGGCGAGATTTCGGGTAATTTTGTGAAAAAAACAAAAAAAAACATCTCAATAACCGTGACACTTAGGACATGGGGTCTTTGGGTGAAACCTCCCAAATGACGCTCCCAATCCCCCAAATAATTGTGTCGGTCCATGCGCCAAACACCCTGTATAGATTACAATAGTGAAATACCTTCAAATGTTGCACTACTTACACGAAATAACTCAATACGAATGCTATTTATTATAACAACATATATATATTTACTATGTACAATTTCAATACACACTTAGTTTTTGGATAAAATATAAAGGGTGATTTTCAAGTAATGCATTTATTACTATTACGCCCAATTTTTTATAGTAAAAAAACTCATTCGGTCATCAAAACAACATAGTAAAGTGCTTAATTATGTACCAAATAATCGTTTTATTTACTTACAGAGCATCGCAAAAAGCAACAACGAACTATCAGAACTAGAAGGCGGGTGAAACGCGTTGCTGTAACTCAATCTGAGCATGCTCTTTATAGAAAACTTGTGCTACTTGGAGTAAAATTAAGTAAGTGCCGCAACAAGGTCAAAAATCAGGCAAAAAAGATCAAGGCACTGCAAAATATTACGGCGAATCCACCAGTTTATGAAAACACTCGTAGAATTACCGAGCACATCAAACATTTTGACATTATTACAATTCAGAGCTTAAGAAAGGTAACAAAGGCCGTCGTTTCACTTTGAAGGAAAAACTTATTGCTTTGTCCTTCCTCAAACAGAGCCCAAAAGGGTACAGATTTCTTAGGAAAATATTTATCTTGCCATCACGCCAAACTCTCCTGAAATTGCTTAATATGGCAGATATAAATCCAGGAATCAACAAAAATATGATTCAGCAAATAAAGAAAGCTACTGAGAAAATGAAGTTAGAACATAAAATATGTATTGTTCTGTTTGATGAAATGTTACTCAAACCCAATGTAACATACAATGAGCGAAAGGACAAAGTTCGTAGGTTTGTCACAAATGGCCTAGAGACACAACCTGATTATGCAGATCATGCACAGGTGTTTATGGTAAGAGGTTTAATAAAAAACTATAAGCAACCTGTTGCATACACTTTTTCACAAGCTGCAACCAAGGGGCCTGAACTTGCGAAGCAGTTAAAACTTGTAATTACCGAGCTACAAAATACCGGTCTTATTGTGGTAGCAACTGTTTGCGACCAAGGTACAAATAATGTGAATTGTGTATAATATCTTTTGCAAGAAACAAGGGGTGTTGAGAAAGGGAGAAGAGCCCAGAGACAACAGTTTCATGATAAACAACCAAGACATTGTACCATTATATGACCCACCCCATCTGATAAAATGCATACGCCACAATTTGATTACGAAACATTTGAAATACATAAAAGACGGGGAAGTAAAAATGGCAAAATGGTCTCATATCATGGCCTTACACCGAGAAAACCCAGGCTACAAAGGAATCCGATTGGTGCCCAAATTGACAGATGCCCACTGTGACCCGAGCAAAATTCCTCGGATGAAGGTCAAAAACGCTACACAACTTTTTAGTCAAACTGTTGCATCGAATATGGGCTATCTAGCAGGTAAATGTCATCAGTACCTAAACGTCTTTACATTCGTTTATCACTAGTTCTTTTCTGATAATTGCAATGACATAAAAATATTAAATACTTACTGTAGTGTTATATGACGCAGATCATCAGACATGAATCATTATTTAACAAACTGTATTTTTTTACAGATAAGGGAATACTTCCTGAAGAAGCCAAAGAGACTACAGACATCCTGTTATTCTTTGACAAGGTTTTTGATTCCCTAAACGGAAGTTTTGGCAAAAAAAAGAAATATGGGAAACCTCTTCTAGGACCTGCAACGCCTACTTCTATCCATCACAAAACATGGAGTGAATGTAAAGTTATGATGAAAAATATGAAATTTATTAATCCTAGAACATCAAACATTGAATATGTTCTCCCACACTGAACGATTGGGTATGGACACTAGAAGGAATTGAATTATTATTTAAAAAAATGCAAACAAAATATGGTGTAACATCAGTTTGGTTGCGGCATCAAGACCCGATAGAAAACTTTTTTGGGTCCATAAGGAGCCACGGGTGCCGCAACGTAAACCCTACACCAGAACGATTCGAAGCAGCATTCACGACGTTATTAGTAAACAGCCTCTCTAGTGTCCACGCTCCTGGAGCCAACTGTGAAACTTTACATGAAGTACTTATCACAAGCGGGCGCAGTAATGATCAAACAAATTGCGAACTTGGTAATATTTCCGATAAAACATTCACACCCCTTGAAGAAAAAAATGACCAACGCGTAATAATTGGGGGCCTACAGTACGTAAGTGGTATTTCGTAAAAAGCGCCAAATAAAAGTTGTCCTGCAGATTTTAGCTGCTCTCTGCTCTAATTTTTTCTGCTGAGATATTTTTATTTATAACTATTGTAAAGAAATCAATAATATATTAATAGATAAGAGAGAGTGTGATGATGATACGGATTCTTAGAAAGTTCTAAATAGGAAATGTTTCAAAATAAATAAATAATGAAATCGAAGATTACTGTTTTATTGTTTAATAATGTGAATTACTTTTCGCATAGCTACATAACTGTAAGCGAATATGTAATTCACATTTTAAAATACCCTAAAAATATTTAAGCTGGCTGCCGTACGTAAGTAAGATTGTGTTAGCATTAGTTACAAAACCCGCGTCCAGAGGGCCACATTTAACGTTTCTCATTTTAGTGGCTGAGATAGACCTCTATCCGTATCTCTATACTTTTTTTATATACGGATATATCTATATCCGTATATAAAAAAAGTACTCTGTGGCGCGACCTGAGCTGACAAGCCTCCGCGGTCTACCGCCACGTGCTTCTGCTGCGAGCCTGTGCTCACACGTCTACCACGTGCTACTAAGGACGGTACCCTAACTCTCCTCTAAGTGTGCCAGTGCTCAGAACAGTGACTCAGTGTTTAGGACCCTACCCGCGACCTAGCCGTGTTACTAAATACGAGATGTATTAAATTTTATTCTGCTTTTCAATCTAACCTAACTACCTACCTATCAGTTAACGGCCTGCGCAGCCCAAGCTGTTAGTGGCAGTGCAATATTGCTCATCGCTCATAACAAATAGTTATGGGCGATGAGCAATATTGCATTTTAAGATTTTTATTTTTCTATTAGTTTACGGCAAATTGTAAAAAGACGAGCCAAAAGGTTTGGATATTGCAGATATGTACAGATTTAACCTTTTAAATGATTATCATCACGCTATGCCTGTGAGGAGCTAAGCAGTCAATCACGAGGGTGACGATATAATTATGTTAAGCTTTATTATATTGTTAAAGCTTAAAATTGTTTAGTTGCCGTAGATGCAGAAATAAACGTTTTAGTAAAACTTTGTTTTATTATGTAGAACAATGATGATGTAGAAGGAATATTTTATAATTAAAGTGACAAGACAGTTAAAACAAACATTGCTAAGCAACCAACCATCGATACTATATAAAGGTTGTATATCTTCACAATATCTATATAAGAACTCAAACATATCTACTCAAACGGCTGTTTTAATCAATTTTCAACAAAGCAAATAGCTTAGCGGTTCTTCGACTGGTTGGAAAAACTGTGGTCGCAAGTTCAATTATAGATATATATTTTTTACCTTTTGATTTTGTCTGTCACTTATGGTTATAATAAGAATAAATATCTATGGTTAATACGTAGTATCTGAGGTAGTATCCCTATGTAGTCTGTGTTAGTATCTATGGCTGTTAATGAGAAATCCCTTGTTTTTACTATCTACTGTTATTTATTTTCAACCGACTTCAAAAAGGAGGAGGTTCTCAATTCGGTTGTTTTTTTTTTTTGTGTGTTTGTTACGCGGTTACTCCGCCAATTATGAATTGATTTTGATGATTATTTTTTTGTTTGGTAGGGCATACTTCAGAAGTGGTCCCATATAAATTTGGTCAAGATCTGATGAGGGGTTTTTGAGTTAGCTTCAATAATACGTATTTTTCCCACCTAGTATATGTGGATGATATTCTAATAGTTCCTGTCACTGTAATTTACATAGCAGTAGTGGTATTCAAATTTTTGTGGGGGTTTTGTGTAGGTACAACAACTAAAAAGTGAAAAATAAAATCTTTTTCATAAAAAATAAAACAGACTTCCAAAAAAAAACACTACTTATACAAAGTGAAAAATAACTTTGATTTCGGAAGTCTGTGGCAAATAAACAAAAATAAAAAACCAAAGACACGACACCGACTTCCGAAATCAAAGATTATTTTACACTTTGTACTGTTTTTTTTGGAAGTTGGTTTTATTTTTTGTGAAAGAGATTTTTTAGTGATAGCCGGTCGTCAGGAATAATCTGTAAGAATATATCAGTCAGCGTATCAGTGTTGTGCCATTAGGTAAAACGTGCAGGAACGCAGGCGTTTATTAATTCTCTAAGAACGAAACACTTCGCAAGCAATGGGAACATGCTACTGAAAGCTGCGGGTGTCGACCTCAAGACGAGCTGCTTCTCACACGGACCTACGTCGCTTACTCCCACGTCACCAGTCCAGACTCTGTATATTTTGGCTCATCATCATCATCATCATCATTTCAGGCATAGGACGTCCACAACGGACGGACGGACGTCCGTATTTTGGGTGTTTAGACTAAACTACAAACGTGGTAGGTATACAGGCAAGTTTTTATAAAAATGTGGCTGTTATTTTAGTAGGTATATTGTGATGTCTTACGATTTCACGTGAACGAAGTCGCGGGCAGAAGATAGACTAGTGTTACTTATTATTAACATTTAAATAAGTTCTCCTTAGTATATTTGCTATAGCGGAATGCATGGCAGAAGCTGATTTGTCAATGTCAACGATATTTGTTACGTCAAATTAGTCATATTTTATTGTTTGTTTACCATGGGTATCTAAGTAACTATATAAGTAATTAAATTTCAAATTTCAAATTTCAAATTTATTTATTTCTTAAAAATCTTGTACATTAACAGATTGGACGGTGACCCCCAAACTAGACATATGCCTGTATCTTGGGGGTCGGGATTGCGACATTTTTAGAGTTAAGGGTAGTACTTACATGATTATTGCATTACAGTTGAATATAAACTAAATTAGAACTAAACTAAAATCAGTAAAATAAAAATTATAAATCAAAATAAAACACTTAGGTATACATTGCACAATAAAATCATCAGTGTGAGATCAGTAAAATAAAAATTAAGTAATAATATCGAATAATAAGTAATAATCAGCAAATTAGTTAAAAATATATAGTCTAATATCAATTATCGTGAAATCAAACAAAAAGTTAAGTGTAGAGTGTAAGTATGAGTATGTGTGTTAGAGAGTGTAGGTGTGTTTGGGTTTGTGTGTGTGATGTGAACGTAGCTTAGGAGTACACTTAGTCTTGATGATGTTGCTTATAATATTAATACCTATCTATAAATGATATTTTCTGTTTCATCGTAGGAGAGTGTAAAAAGCCATTTCTTTACTACCTTTTTGCACAGAGATATTTTGAGGTCCTTTATGTTGCAGCACTTTAAGACTATGTTGTAAATGTGTGGAAATAAGTAGTCCGGGGAACGTCTAGCCATAAGAGAGTTTACTTGGGGAATGGGAATCCTGATTGTGCGCTTTGACATTATTTCTAGGTAATCTGCCCTGGATTTTAATTTTCTATGCATGTGAAGTGTTACGTTGAGGATAAAAAGCTGACGGACACGGAGGACCGGGAAGTCACTGTAGAGTTTGTTGGTTGAGTACAAGAAAGGCTTCTTCAGCATTACTTTAATGACGGCTCTTTGTGCTCTTTCGACTTGGATAATTGCAGTTTTACCAGCACCGCCCCAGACAGAGATTCCATATTGGAGAACAGACTGGCAAAGACCAAGATAAACAGTGCGGAGTATGGGGGTGGGTGTACAGTCACGTAGTTTTTTCATTATATGAATAAGTTTTCTTACTCGGCCGGAGAGTGCTTGTATGTGGTTTTTAAAAGATAAATTCTCATCTAAGGTGATTCCTAAATATCTCATGGAGGGGATACGGTCGATTACGGTACACGAACAGTTTGCGGGTTGGGGGTTAAGGCTATTGTAGCAAGTATGAAAAGTGAGACTTAGTTGTTGGGGGGGTCTGGATGCCTTGGATTTGAAGAATGTTATTATCTTTGTTTTTTTAACGTTTAAGGTCAGTAAGTTTTTGTCGAGAGTCTTAGCCACTATCCGTAGTCCTTCCTCCGCACATTTGTAGACTTGTTCCCAAGATTCACCATGAAATAAGATCGCCGTATCATCAGCGTAGGCTATTAATTCAGCATTGGTGAGAGAAAGATTTAAGATGTCGTTTATGTACAGTAAGAAAAGAGTTGGACCGAGTGTACTGCCCTGAGGGATACCGAAACCGATGGAGAGGAGGCTGCTAGAATAATCACCGAGTTTGATAAATTGCCTTCTATTAGACAGGTAGCTTCTGAACCAAGCCAGGGGAGCGCCACGTATGCCTGCGGCTTCCAGTTTCTTTAGAAGGAGTTCTATCGAAATTGTGTCGAAGGCTTTTGCCAAGTCTAAGAAAACCCCAACGGAATGTTCACCTTTATCTACAGTTGACGATGCAGAGTTTGTTAATAACCTGGCTGCGTCTTCGGTTGACCTGCCCCTCCTAAAACCAAACTGCCTGTCAGAAATTAAGTTATGTTTTTCAAGGAAATTTGTTAGTCTCTTATTTACAATCTTTTCTAGTAGCTTTGATAATATGGGCAGTAGGGCAATTGGTCTATAATTATCGGGAATGTTTGTTGCTCCACTTTTGTGAATTGGGCTGACAGCTGCGACTTTCCATCGGTCCGGAAAAGTTCCAGTCTCCAAGCTTAGGTTGAATATATGGGATAGAGGTGCGATGATAGTGGGTTTAATTTTTTTAATTAGTCTTACATTTAGATTGTCGGGCCCAGGAGCGCTGTCATTTTTGAGTTGCAATATAAGGCTATCTACCTCAGTTTCATCGGTGGGGTGCAAGAAGAATGTGTGCGGGCAGGTGCTATTTGGACTATAATTATCAGCAAGAGAGGCTTGAGTTTCAAAAAGTCTTGTAAGAATTTGGTCAGCCAGATTTTTGCCTAATGAAGAGAAATAGGTGTTACATTTGTTGAGTGATTCTATGGGATCCTTGGTATTTGTGACTAAATTAGAAGGGTCGGTTGACGTTTTATTGACGCTATATATTGATTTTATAGTCTTCCAAAGTCTCTTGGGGTCAGTTCGGTTGGTATCGATTAGGTGACTGTGGTATTCCGTTTTTAACCTATGTAGCAGTTTGTTGCAGAAGTTTCTATAACGGGTGTATATGAGTCGCTGCATTTGATCGTCAGGATGAGTACGGGAGGCTAAGTGGAGTTTGTCGCGGTGCCGCATGCATTTTATTAAGCCTGGAGTGATCCAGGGCTTTATGTTATATTTGCTACGGCTTATTTGGACTTTGTGAGAGTGTTTTTTAATTATATTTGAGATAATTTCGATAAAAGCATTAACGGCAGAGTTTGTACATTGTTGGCTGAGAACTTCAGTCCAAGACAGGTCATTTATCTCGGCAACAACAGCTTTTTCGTCTATTTTAGTTTTCCATCTGGGTCTGGAGGAGGAAGAAATATTGTATTTTAGGCATGTCATAGCCATCGCTATGTCATGATCCGTGATAGAGCATTTACATATTGCTCCCGAAGATTTATTTATGGACTTAATAAAAATATGGTCTAAACAATTACTTGCTCTAGTTGGCTTTGTTATTGCTGGAAGGAGACCGTGTGTAGCCATCATACACAGATAGTCCGCGTTTCTGTTATTAATTTGATTACATATGTCGATGTTTATGTCACCAGCTACAAATACTGAGGCGTAATTGTGTAACTGAGTCAGTGTGGTATCTAAAGAAGTGGTGAAATTATCAGTATTGAGAAAAGATGGCGATCGATATATTCCTAGAATAGCAATTTCACTGTTAATATTTATTAAAAGGCAGTCCGCGTCTGCTATATTTGGTTCACTGACAGTGAAATTCCATGTAGTTTTTGTGTAAATGACGACACCACCATTCTTGTTTGATTGTGTGAACGTCCTACAGCTTGTGTAACCTGGTAAGAATTCGAGCAACGAACCTTCGCTCAGCCAACACTCTGTTAAAACAATAACATCAAAATCACTATCGAGACGTTGCAGAGCAGAATAAAAATTATCAAAATTATGGTGGTAACTCCTAATATTAAATGTAAGTATTTTGAAGTTGTAGTCCTTTTGTATTAGCTGATCCCTGCAGCTTTCTAGTAGGTCGTAAGAGTGACATTCAATTTGTATATTATCATCTATATCCTGTATAATAAGAACAGAATAGCTGCCAACGATATTATTAGTAAACTAATGAATACCTCAATAACATCAAGGCCTCAAGGCCTATCAAGATGAAGAAGAAGAGGAAGTGTGATTGTCGTAAAGAGTGCGGTACTCATAGTGAAATCATTGGCGGTACCTACTGCACCAACCATTGAGGTTCAAATATTGACTTAGTTAAAAAGATAATGTTCAGGAGAACTTAGGATACAAGAGCGAGCGAAGCGAGCTCGGGACTTGGCCACTTGGGCACCTATCCCACCGCGCGCTGCCGAGGAAACGAATACCTTTTTTTTTTTTTTTTTTTTTTTGGGTGGGAAATCATCAAATGACGTCTCCCGCTCTGGGTGGAGCGGGAGGGCGTGTCAGACTCTTACTGACTTAAACCCACCCGTGTTCCTTCTCTTGCCTGTGCAATGCCAGGGGGCCACGGTATCCCTTTCGGATTTTCCCGCAACCCCGGCAGGCAATGGTCTCATTGGACCCCTTCACTCGCTGACACTCTTTGAGGCGCGCGTGGAACACTACGCGCCGTCGACCCGGGCCTGGTCCTTACCGGACGGCGAGCTACCCATTGCTCACCGTCCGCAAGCCCGCGCCTACGGTGGCCGGGAATCGGCAATTGATTCCCGACGCCCAGGGCGTCTCCTCCTGCGGCGGCTAGGGGCGTGAGGGCGCGAAATTTGCCTCTCCCTCACGCGCTCCGCCTCCTCCTTCGCGAGCATTACTGCTTCGCAGAAGGAGGTGACGGCCTCCCATGCTCTCTCGCTCCGTACCATGGCCTGGACCAGGGCCGGACGCGAGAGATCCCCGCCACCGATCGCCTCCACGAGGACACGGCGGTGCTCTGCCCAAGCCGGGCATACCTCCACCGTATGCTCCACCGTGTCCTCCGGGCGATCCACGCAGTGATGACACCCGGGCGTTTCCTCCCGCCTTATCCGAAACAGGTACCTCCCGAAACAGCCGTGTCCGGTGAGGACCTGCGTCAGGCGGAAGGTGAGGACGCCGTGGCGCCTCTCCTGCCACTCCTCAAAGAGGGGACTTATCGCCGCAATAGTGGCGTGCCCAGCACTGGGTTGCGACAATCGCACTCTCCATGACGCCATGAGATCCCGTCGGAGCTCTGTCCGCTGTGCCGCGATTTCTCGCGGCATCGGAGTCAAGCCCCGGCGTTTCGCCTCCCCGCGCCACTCCCAAATATGCGCGAGGACTTTTGCCTCCAGATCCCATGGCGGCAATCCGGCAAGGAGGCTCGCCGCCTCACCGGAGACCGTGCGGTATCCCCGGACCAGCCGGGTGGCCATGACCCTCTGGGACGCGTTCAACCGGCGGGCAGGCCGCCGCCTCAACGAACGCGCCCACACCGGTGCCCCATACAGGGCCATGGACCGCACGATCCCCGCGTATAGCCTCCGGCAGGAGGCGTTTGGACCCCCTAGATTGGGCAGGAGCCGCTTCAAGGCAGCCCCGGCCCGGTCCAGTCTGGGAGCCAAACGTCGAAAGTGCTCCTCGAAGTTCCACCGACTGTCGAGGACGAGTCCCAAGTACTTCATCGTCGACTCGACGCCGATGTGAACCCCTCCTACCGTTATTTGGGAACCCGACGGTGGCGCGTTCCGAGGACCATGAAAACACATGGCCTCGGACTTGTGCAAGGCCACCTCGAGTCCCAACTGCCGGATTCTGGCCACGATTGTCGCAACCCCGTGTGTCGCTAGTTCGACCGCCGCCTGGTGCGACCTCCCCTGCGCCAGGACCAACGTGTCGTCAGCGTAACAATACCTATCGACTTTTTTCTAGCTCAAAACCTTGGTTTCGTGTCAGCAAAAGAGAAACACATACTGATAGTCTGTTGATCGTTGACTGTTCACACTGCTGGCGAGAACTTTCTGTACGTTTCTTGAGCGAGAAAATAGTCGATAGCTAGTCGCAGGTGTCTCAGGTACCTGTCCCACCGGCGAGAAACGAGAAACGAGTAGAGCTAGTAACTAAAAACGAGTTGACTTAGTTGGCTAGCAGCGAGCAGCGAGTGCGCCCAGTACCGGATTAAGACTAGGTACTTGATGCTGTAAGCAAATTTTGTTATTGATAGAAAATTAAGTACGTATTTATTACAACATGATAGATCATTACGTACGTAGAATATGTTCGAAAACCGAAAGAGATATCTTGAGATTACAATAAAAACCAAAGCCTTGCCTTTCATGTGCTAGCAAATATTTTTTCGGTGCTGTTTATGGTGCCCCCCGAGACGTGATGTCCTAAGAAATTGCTTAATTTGCTTATGGGCTAATCCAGAACTGACTGCGCGACGGTATTATATCCCTAGCGTGTGTCTCTCAGCGAGTGTATCTACTGCCGCCCGACTGCGTCGCTGTGAGAGTATTATTCTCTGTGATAACTAAATCTTGTCATTGCGACAAACGAGAACTCTTTGGTAGGTGGTGTCAACAATCAGCAACCAACTACATATATTATATAATAAGATGTATATCTTTTTACTAACATGGGACGTAGGTACAATCTTTTTTACGTTTCTTAAGCGAGAAAATCAACGATAGCAATAATGGGCGCCTCAATATGAGAGTTGTAGACCAATTTTCAAGGTTTTACGCACATCTCCAGCGCGAAACAATACTCGTAGCAGCGAAACCGCAGTAGTTCAATTCAACTGACTCGCGTCATGTTCCGCTATGCGAAACTCGAGTAGCGGAACATGACGCGAGCCAGTTGAATTGAACTGCTGCGATTTCGCTGCTACGGTTTCGCGGCGTAGGTGTGTAACTGGCGTTAATGCTAGCTTCTATTTAGGTATATTTTCGAAATAGCCATATTTGTTAGGAAAAATGCACACTTCTTACGGACGGACAGCGAAGTCTTAGTAATTGGGTTCCGTTTTTACCCTTTGGGTACGGAACCCTAAAAACATGGCTTCTCCAAATATTTTTTATACACTAAAATATATTTTTGATTTTAAGGAAATACATATTAGATTTATTTAGTAATACCTACAAATATTGTGTTTTATTTTATATTTTAATAGTGTCTAAATGTATCTTAAGTCTGTGTTTTATATTGATATTAGAGTATAAATAGTATACCTACTTAAGTTAGAATTCATGACCGTGTAAATGTAAATATTCGTATGCGGTATGCTTTTAGCGGCGGATGTGTCCTGAACATAATTATACCTAACCAATTTGTTTACGTACCATATCCTGGATGGTGGATGTCCGATAGGCCGTGGCTCCTTGTATAAACAAACCAGCGAGCCTTACAGTTCTCGCATATGATGCGTAACATCTCACCTTGGTAATAAGCAACATTAAGATAAAAAGGAACATTAAAGGGCCTCGTCAAGGTCGTTTCTGAAAGCCAACTCTAGCACCGCGCGCTCTTTGGTGAAATCAAATAGCGCGCGCTTGCCCGGCTTTCTGTGATACGGAGATGTGTCACAGAAAGCCACGAAATCACTCCAACAGTTTTGATTAATTCGATTTTGATTGCAGGAAAGCGAGGAGGAAAGATGTACACATAATAAATATTGGTATTGAGCTGTTTCTGGAAACTGAAAGCTGACCCCAACGTAGTTGCGAAAAGGCTCCGCAGACGACAAGTGTGGTCTTCCACACTCCACACACCGAAAATGTTAGCATTACTTGCTGTTGTTGGCTACAGATTACTATAAACTAGGTATTCTACAGAGAGATAGGACTGCTACTTAATCGTTGCCTTAGTTCCATAGATACGCACAAAGCGCTAGTGTCGCAAAGCGCTAGTGTCGCAGAGTGCTAGTGTCGGTAGTGTTTGCAGCAAAAAACGTATGTTGTATCGATTTCGTGCTGATAGTGATGTACAATGCTCGATAGTGAGAGTTGGTTTGATGAATTTACATACATACACAAACTCACGCCTTCTTCCGAAGGGGGTAGGCAGAAACTACAGAACGCCACGTGCTATGATCTTTAAATACCTGCTCCTTTTGATGAATTTAATGATTATTATAATTTTGTAAAGACTTATTTGTTACGGTCACCGATCATATTTTGATCAATATACAACCAAAAAGTAAAAAAAAAACAAGCATTGTATAGAGTATCGCCAGCGGCACTCTATACACCTCTCGGATAAAGAGCCGTTGGCGACATAATAGTGGCGCTGCCTCGGCTTGGCTAAAATGCCGTAAGAATTGCATTGTCATTTCACTATCACTTTCAGTGTCACTTATTTTGTTTGATTGTTGAGTTTAGTTCACTGTAAAACACCACATTCCCAAAACATTACATTTTCTTGTGCCTAAACGGATCCTGGCCACAGTTCTAATGTAGCCTAACCTACCTATCAGCCATTTTCATTTGCTAAGCCAAAGGGGTTAAAGTTACACTTAAGTTTAGCCGGTTATAGATGAAAGAAATTAACACTAGCTTTTCCTCAAAAACAAAATTATAAGTGACAGTAACAATGCAATGCTTACGGCACTTTAGCCGAGCCGAGGCAGTGCTACTAATATGCCGCAAATAGCGGCACTTTATCCGACAGGGATAAAGTGCCGCTAGCAGCACTATACACTTCATTAAAAAATGAATTTCGCTACTACGAGTATCTTGGTGCTCTCGCCTGAATATTTACTTACAGCATTATTTTATTTGTGTTGTTCTGAGTTTCAAAACTATTTTACAAATATTCATTTTATTCTATAATATTAAAGTCTTACCTAGAGGTATCATTTTACCCAGAAACGGGTTGCGGATGTCAGATAGGCAGTCGCTCCTTCTAACAATATATACTTATTGGTATTCATCTTCTTCCGGTTAGACTTGAAATCGACCCCGACGTGAAGGGAAATGGCTGCCGCACGGGTCAATCGAAGGTTTACCTGTGCTTGTCGCGGTCAGTTCATGGATGAGTAACCATCTGATACATATCAAGACCCCTCCGTGCCTCGGAAAGCACGTTAAGCCGTTGATCCCGGCTGTCATTCGTAGATCTTTGACATTTGTTACGGGTAGTCAGACGCTTAAAAGTCTGGCCAAGGCTGCTGGAGGTCACATAGGCAGTCGCTCCAAGTATAATACTAGTATTCAGCTGAATCCGGTTAGACTGGAAGCTGACCCCGACATGGAGGGAAATGGTAAAGGTTGATGATGGTTTATCTTTTTTACAGCAAACGAAGACCAGACAAAGGAACAAGAAGAAAAAATTCGCAGCTTTTTTAACGATGTCACTAACAAAAACAAAGTAGACATAGACGAGTTTAAAGCAGTCGTTAATAAAGCAGCTGATGAATTTACAACGAATTTTGATGGGTTAGCAAAACAGCTGGCTGTAACTGCTCCCAGGTTGCTGCGAGACGCTGTAGATGGCGCCACTAGTACCCTAGCTAGTGTTGTGAAGGAACTTATTCCAAAAAAATAACAAATCATATTTTTTCTTCAATAAAATATTTCTGGAATTATTAATATTTTGTTAATCTTATTTTTCTAGCCTCGTTGGTCTAGTGGTTGCAAGCGCTCAAAACAAACTCAAAATCAAAGCATTTATTACAAATAAACCATTTAGAAGCACTTTTGAATGATCCAAAACACGTGCCACCATCAGCGAGACATCCGAGTGAACATAACATACTGACAGCCGCCAGGGCACATAGCGCTTAGAGCAGCGGGAGCGGTCAGCCCCGGGCCAGGGGCCCGGGGCTGACCTGACGCATTTATTTCAATTAAACCATTTACAGGCACTTTTGAATTGTCAAGGGGTCAGTCAGTCAGAAATATGAAGCTGTCAGTTACCCATTCCAAAGCGTAGGTTCCTATGGAGAAGAACGGGCAAGAAGCTCCACGGACACTCTTTAAAAAAAAATATTCTTACATTTTTTTTTTTTTTTAAAGAAAGCTTACAGACACACGTAAATGGTAACGAAGTAGTAAACATCTGACAATTGCTAATTACAAGCTTCCTCATATAAGTTACAATGTTGAAACACAAGATCACAGAAAAAAAAAAAAAATATATATATATATATAAAGATATGGAATATAGGTAGGTAAGCCGTGATAAACCACAAACATTCACTCATTGAAATATTCCCTACTCAAAATTGTCCTAATTCTTAACGCACTCGTGCAAAATAAATCAATTTCTAAATACGATGGCAGGTTGTTGAATAATATTACACTGCGTATACAAAAAACGTTACGCCTATAATTTGTCGTTGTAAATGGTACTTGTAATAATGGTCGTAATCTTAGGTTATTTTGATTGGTGCGAAGATAAATTTTACCAAGTAAATCGGGACAATCGATTGTTCCATTTGCAATATTAACAAGAAAACAAATATCATTAATATTACGCCTTAATTCTAATGGTAAAAAGTGATAACGTAAGATAATCGTCTGAAAACTGCTGCGCCTTGAAATCTAGGTATCTCATAAATTTCCTCTGAATTAACTCAATACGAGATTTATACGTCTCATACTGGGTTTTTTTTTTTTTTCTTTATGATGGATTCTATATGTTCGTCAAAAATCAGTTTACTGTCGTGTATCACGCCAAGATCTTTAACACTATGCAGTTTATTTATGTAGTAACCATCTAATTTATACGCGGAATCAATTAAACGTCTTTGCCGTGTAAACGGTACATGAAAACATTTAGACACATTAAGCTGCAGGTTATTATCCCTGCAATATACCACAAACCTGTCAAAATCGGACTGGAGTTGCTCCGCATCAGATAATGTACGCACCGTTTTAAGGATCTTCATATCGTCTGCGTATAAAAGGATGTGTGTTTTTCTAAAACAGGTTTTAATGTCTGAAATAAATATAATAAATAATAATAGACCCAAGATAGAACCTTGGGGGACTCCTGAAGGGATAGAATTCCATCGATATGTATATCCCCGTAACACGACAGTCTGTGATCTATTTTCTATATACGACGAAAACCATCGAAACAAATCACCGTGTATTCTTACAGACAATAACTTCTGTTGAAGCACACGATGATCTATCCTGTCAAAACATTTACTGTAGTCGGTGTAAATCACGTCCACCTGATGACCTCCCTCCATTCCATCTGTTATGATCGCGTTGGACAATACTAAGTTGGTGGTAGTAGACCGTTTTCTGAGATCTCCATGCTGCTCATCACTGAAGTGATTTTTCATAGCCGAGTAAATTTCTGTATACACAATCTCTCTAAAACTTTCGAAA
Source organism: Xanthia togata (assembly GCA_963853775.1). Lineage (NCBI taxonomy): Eukaryota > Metazoa > Arthropoda > Insecta > Lepidoptera > Noctuidae > Xanthia > Xanthia togata. Next base: position 560,214 of record OY970817.1, on the reverse strand, counting down.
AAAGACATAATTTAGAAATAGGCCGATAGTTTTGTACGTCGGATTTATCTCCTTTTTTGAAGATAGGTGTGACAAAGGCAGACTTCCATATATAAGGTACGACACCGCATTTCAAAGACCAATCAAACAAAAAACAGATAGGTGCCACCAGGCTCCTTGCACAGTTTATTATAAAAATAGGAGGGATCATGTCTGGTCCACCCGATTTTGACGGGTCTAAATTTTTAAGGAGTTTTAATACTCGGTCCGGACAGACTGTGACCGAGCTCAGGCACACTGATGTAGTAGAATGGGTATCAAAATTCATATTCAAATCACTTGAAGGAGTGTCCTGAAAAGTTGACTGAAATTATGAGGCAAAAAGTTCAGTGACACTCTCACCTGTGTCTGCGGACCTATCCATATAGTGAAATGCTTTAGGCAAGGTGTTATTACGCCTTTTACCCTTCACGTACGACCAGAACAATTTAGGGTTATTGACGATGGAGGCTTCTATTTTTGTCATATAAGCAGAAAAACATTCTTTCTCTAGCTGCTTGGCTCGGCTTCGCAAGAGAACAAAGGAGTGATAATCCGATATGTTACCGTATATTTTTGATGATGTTTATATTTTTCATTTAAAACTTTAATCAATGCACGAGTGAACCAGATCATTTTTATATTGTTTACATCATTCATGTTGAAATTATACATGTGAGAACAATGTAGAAAGACGTGCACGTAAAACGCGTCCGTAATAAAAACAATTCACCACCACAAACCAAATCTTGAGAGGTACTTTTTAATCGAAATCCAAACAAGGCCAAAATATTTTCACTAAGAAGCAATTCGAGGCCCCTTACATATTATGCAAAATTTAAATGTAGGGTCTACTAAGGTGCAAAGTGATGCGGGGCACCAGAGCCCGGGAGGGTTTTTTTTTTGTTTTTAAGCTTGGATATCATCAAACGACTTCTCCCACTCTGGGCGGAGCGGGAGGGCGTGTCAGACTTACTGAGTAAAACCCACCCGTGTTCCTTCAGTTGCCTGTGCAATGCCGGGGGCCACGGTATCCCTTTTGGACTTTCCCGCAACCCCGGCAGGCATCGGTCCCATCGGACCCCTTCAGTCACTGACATCTCTTTGAGACGCGTGTGGAACACAACGCACCCTCACACCCCTAGCAGCCGCAAACCCGCGCCTACGGTGGCCGGGAATCGGCCTGCGATTCCCGACGCCCAGGGCGTCTCTTCCTGCGGCGGCTAGGGGCCTCTCCTTCACGCGTTTCACCTCCTCCTTTGCGAGCATTACTGCTTCGCAGAAGGAGGTGACGGCCTCCCATGCTACGTACCATGGCATGGACCAGGGCCGGACGCGAGAGATCCCCGCCACCGATCGCCTCCACGAGGTCATGGCGGTGCTCTGCCCAAGCCGGGCAGACCTCCACAGTATGCTCCACCGTGTCCTCCTGGCGATTCACGCAGTGATGACACGTGGGCGTTTCCTCCCGCCTGACACGTAACAGGAACCTCCCGAAACAGCCGTGTCCGGTGAGGACCTGCGTCAGGCGGAAGGTGAGGACGCCGTGGCGCCTCACCAGTCACTCCTCAAAGAGGGGACTTATCGCCGCAGTAGTGGCGTACCCAGCACTGGGTTGCGACAATCGCACTCTCCATGACGCCATGAGATCCCGCCGGAGCTCTGTCCACTGTGCCGCAATTACTCGCGGCATCGGAGTCAAGCCCCGGCGTTTTGCCTCCTCGCGCCACTCCCAAATGTGCGCAAGGACTTTTGCCTCCAGATCTCATGGCAGCAATCCGGCAAGGAGGCTCGTCGCCTCACCGGAGACCGTGCGGTATCCCCGGACCAGCCGGGTGGCCATGACCCTCTGGGACGCGTTCAACCGGCGTGCTGGCCGCTGCCTCAACGAACGTGCCCACACCGGTGCCCCGCAAAGGGCCATGGATCGCACGACCAGCCCGGGAGGCTTGCAGCCATATTTATGAAAATCTCGCTAATCACTGATTAACCACTGTTTAGCTAACTCATTAAACGATAGCTGGTGATTAGTCGCGAAAAGAAGTACCTATAGGTGAAATGATCACAGATTGTGATCAAAATAGTCGACAAAAAAACAGAATTTTAAGAATAAAGTTGTCAAATCCACGATTTTTGTATCTGTCGCGACTTTGACAGACAAAGGTCAAAAATGTCATTCAAGAATTTGAATAAAATAATATAATAAGTTTATTTCATTGTGTTTGCGATTGTTGCGATGATTGCAATTGAATTAATAAACTCCAATAATTGCAGTAAACAGGTAAAGGTATTTATCCTTGAGTGTAGCATATTCTTTGTATTTATCTCTGAACTTATATCTACTTACTACTTTATGTAGATTTTTCCTAATTAATATTAAAGCGTTTTTATTTTTAGTAATATAAATTCAGTGCCGTAATGAGGGTGAGCCAGCGGTGCCCAGGCAAAGGGCAAAGACTGTGGAGGGACGCAGAAATGAAAAACCGACGGGCTAATTGCGTAACACAATAACAATAGCAATGGCTTTAATTTTGACAGTTCAACAACATTCGTTGCGTTATTTACGTTACTGAGCAAACAATTTTTTCTAACAATTAATTAATGTATTAGCAATATAGCAATATCCTTCAAAATCTTTCAGATTGCTATTTAAAGTGTTTTGTTTGTGTGACGGCACGGTAGGCGCAGTGGTTAAGCGATTGACTGCTGCGCTGCGTGTCGCGGGTTCGATTCCCGCACGGAACAAATATTTGTATGACCTACGATTAGTTGTTCCGGGTCTGGATTTTTGTGTATATGAGTTTAAATGTATGTAAACGCACCCACAATACAGGAGAAATTCCTAGTGTGGGGCAACGTTTCTTTAAAAATAAATATATAAAATAAATAATAAATATTATACGCTATTCGGGTTCGTAAGTACGGGTGTAGACGTGACTTAAATAATCAGCAGTATAACTACACAGCTGATAATTATTTATTTTCTAGCAAAAAACATTAATGATAATAAGAGCATAAGAGCGTTTATCCTAAAAGTTGGCTACGTCGCAAATAGCTGTAAAAAAATATTGTATGGAAATAAAAAATGTGGCTAACTAGCGAACTAGAATATTAATAATGAATTGCAATTATAACACTGAATTTGAAGTTGTAAGTAACCGTGTTAGGTGTAAAAAGGGCATTTGGAATGTTTCCATAATATCCTTTTCTTACATCTAAAACGAAATATTTGGTGTTACGATATTAATTATTGCTACTACATCATCACCATTTGGTATAGACAATGGAATCACGTCGGATCAAACTCAAGATTACAAACAGATAGTTTCTATGAGACTCATATCGAACAAAGCCCATCAATAAGTGATGTAGTGTGTTGTCTTCCACAATTACTTAGAAAATTGTAACATTACGTGCTGCTGTCGGCCACAGATTACTATAAACTAGGTATTCTACAGAGAGATAGGACTGCTACTTAATCGTTGCCTTAGTTCCATAGATATGCACAAAGCGCAAGTGTCGCAAAGCGCTAGTATCGCAGAGCGCTAGTGTCGCAGAGCGCTAGTGTCGCAGAGCGCTAGTGTCGCAGAGCGCTAGTGTCGCAGAGCGCTAGTGTCGGTAGTGTTTGTAGCGAATGTTGTATCGATTTCGTGCTGATAGTGATGTACAATGCTAGATAGTAAAAGTTGTTATCATGCATACATAAACTCACGCCTTCTTCCCATGGGGGTAGGTGGAAACCACATAATGCTACAATCCTAACATACCTGTTCCTTTTGATGAATTTAATGATTATTATATTTTTTTAAAGACATTAAAATTATGATGGTTGCATCTACTATGTTGATCATATTTTGATCGACATACAACAAACGTTAGAAAATTTGAATTTCACAGACTACCCTGGCGCTTTCGCCTTAATATTTATTTCCTAAGTTTTTTTTACATACGTTTAATATGAATCTGACTAGAGGAGTCAGCATAGATGAAAAAAAAATTGTAGATACCTATCTACTTATTTTTTTGGTGTTGTTGTGAGTTTAAACAATATTTCACAAATATTAATAAAGTTTTAATGTATAGTATAGTCTTACCGAGAGGTGTCGTGTTACTCAGTAACTGCGTTGTGGAGGCATCACAACCCAGTTACTGAACCCAGCCGTCACTCCTTCTAAAAAAATACACCTACTGGTATCCATGTACTTCCAGTTAGACTGGAAGCTGACTCCGACATGATGGGAAAAGGCTGCCGCACGGGTCAATCGAAGGTGACCATCCATTACATATCGAGAATAATATACAATCTTTGACATTCGTTACGGGTAGTCAGAAGCTCGAAAGTTTGACAACCAGTCTGACCAAGGCTGCTAGACAGGCAGTCGCTCCATGTATAATACTGGTATTCAGCTGCATCTGGTTAGACTGGAAGCTGACCCCGACATGGTGGGAAAAGGTAAATGTTGATGATGACTATTAATCTTTTTTTACAGTAAAAGTGCACCAAGCGAAGGAACAGGATGAAGCAATTCGCAATTTGTTTAAAGATGTCGTTGACAAAAACAAAGTAAACATAGACGAGTTTAAAAGAGTCGTGAATACAGCAGCTGATGAATTTACAACGTCTTTCGAAGCGTTAGCAAAACAGCTAGCTGACATTGCTGCCAAGTTTCTGCGAGAGGCTTTCGAAGGCGCCACTAGTACCCTAACTACTGTGTTGAAAGAACTTGTTCCAAAAAAATAACAAAGAATAATTTTTCTTCAATAAAATATTTCTGGAATTATTGATATTTTCTTTTGTTCTTATCTTCCTAGCCTCTTTTGCCTAGTGGTCGCAAGCACTGGCGGACTAAGGGCTGCAGGTCCGCCCCGGGTCCCCAAATCTTAAGAGGTACTTTTTACACAAACAAGGCCAAAATATAAGAATTAGTTGCGCTCTGGAGTAACTGGACAGATTCTCAGCTGGACAGATTAGCGACTGGACAGAGTACAGTCTGAAGAAATAAGATTATAAACTATGGAACATAGGTATTAAATTTAAAAATTGTTTATCCAAGGAAAGTCTATTTATCACAAAGGCACGACAATAGAATAACAATATTATAATTCATAAAAGATAGCTTGATCTCTGCAAATAGCTGTCAGTAAAATCACACCTATGAAGTCCTGAATTTCATAATAGTACAGACAGTAACTGTCAATATCTTCGATATAGCTGTCTATCGTTTTTATAGTATAGTTACAAGTTAGCGACAGGTGCGGCACGCAAAAATTGACTGTTTTGCTTCTATTTTTAATCTGATAAATTAGCAACAATTTACTCCCGTATTTTTTTTTTAAGGCATAATACCTAAACAGTATAATATTTAAAAAACCTGCATTCAATAGAGCATAAGAATTCTTTAAATTGTTTGTAAATGTTTGTGACAGTAGGGGAAGGGTGTACGACATGATACACTTAAGGGAGAATGCTTGTAGTTTAAACGATATTCAACTTAATGCAGATGTAAAAGTGTTTATTTATAGTAAATTTATTTGTCTACCTGTTGTCACACTCAAAATGTATTTTTTTTAGATCTACTATTATTCTAATTCACATTTTTTTAAACTCTACCAAAGAATCATCTTGTACACCCCCATGTCCAAGATGATTCCTACGGTAGGGGCAAGATGATCCTGGGGATCATGTACCCCCAATTTTGTGAATATTCTAGATTTTAGTATAATTCAATAAAAAATAACTTAACACAGAGTAATTTATTTATTTAAAAAGAAACAACATCTTAATTGATTGAATTAAACTCAAAAAATTTGTAAAAACACGTTCCGGGACACTTGACTATTTGCAAATGTAATGATATGACACTTCAAAATCCCATACATTTTGTCATACCGTCTACAGCCGTACTACCTCATTACATATATTTTTAATTTTTTGATATGACAAATACGGCCACAGACGTTGACGCCTATGGGCGGAACGTCATACCATTACTAATAATGAGCAATGTAATAAGACAGTGCGGCTACAGGCGGTACCGTCTATAGGCGGTCTGCCATATTACATACATTTGAAAAGGTGTATTTTGACGGAACGCCATAAGGCGCTAGCGCCTAAGGGCGGTCTGTCATAATATGTTAATCTTTAATGTATTATATGGCAATATCGGCGTTGGGCGGGACCGCCTTTAAACGTTTTGTCATTCCGTGTAGACCGGTTGATAAGCTTATTGACAATACTGAAATAGCCGTGCCGCCTAGAGGAGGTCTGTCATGAAACAGTTATTTCTTAAATTGTTTTTTGACGGTTACGGCCCCTGACGTTATTGCCTTTCGATCTACTGAGGATCTTTTATAAAGTTATCTACACTAAACAGGTATGAAAATAATAATCACAGCTAAATCAAACTTGTACTTTAATTGTCTTTGACAGTAATCAGTCTTTCTTATTCCTTTAATTGAGATCCTATAATATTAAAGTAAGTAAAGTAACTTAAGCAGATAAGTTTAAAATAAACATTAAAAATAACAAAAATAATTTGTAGAAAACAAATAAATAATTCAGTCATAATTGTACTTCAGTATTAGAAATATTGTGCCAGGTTTCAAAGCACTCTGGACATAGTGGAGGAGATTTGGGGCACCCGCTGCATCGATAACTTGTCTCCCTACGTTTTTTTGGCTCCTGATTTAGGCAAACTCTGCAGTTTAGAAAAGAATACTTCTTTTTCGAATTCTCACGCGCTGCAATGCGAATCGGCCAATGACCAACGCCTATTCCCGGCGTCGAGGTGCTTGGTTCAGGAGCTTTTGGTGGATATCTCCTCCATGCGTCAAATGAGACAAGGTCTTTCCCAACCACATCATCACCAAGTTTCGTAAGACTTCTTATCAACTTATCTCTGTATTCAACATATCCGTATTTCTTGACATTGTCCTTTTTAACATATTTTTTGAACAAGAAGAACGCGTTCCAGGCGGCGACATCCAACATGTGAAAAATTACTTTTTTGTACCATCTTATCGTCTTACGAGGACAAGAATAGTAACTGATCATTTGATCAGCACGATCAATACCTGACATGAAGCTGTTGTACCGTGCTATTTCTTTAGGTTTGTTGCGCTTTTGCCCACGTCTGTTGGTAACTTCAATCATCTCAGGTTGATCCAAAGTTGTCAACATCAAAACTTGCCGTTTATCTCTCCAATGACTCACGTAAACCTTGCCTTTTCGTAGCCAAAAATATTCACCTTTTTTCAGCTTTTTTTTTGCTAGAAGTGTTGGGTTGCCCTTTCGATTACTTCTCAAGGTGCCACACGTATGGGTTTTCAGGTCAAGAAGTTTCTCAGAGAGAGTCACGGAGTTATAAAAATTATCCATGTACAATTCATGACCTTTAAGCAGGTAAGGTCTCATTAAACGTAAGACAAGTTTTTCAATGGTCTTTCCACCCGTATTGTATTCATCAACGTCTGCTTTACCAGAATACATTTTTTGGTTCAAAGCATATCCGTCATGAGAAGTTAATACGTAAAACTTAATTCCGTACTTGGTCTTCTTGTTCTTCATATATGTGCGAAAAATTAATCGACCTCTAAAGAGCATCATAGATTCATCAAGCGATAACTCTTTATCAGGATAATAGACTTGACGGAAATTGCGAGTCAGTAGATCTATGAATCCATTTATTTTATCTGGCCCTTTCGCGTTGAGTTCAGATGCGCATAGGCATCGTAAAATTTGCTCGTACCTTCGACCCGACATCATGAAATTGAAAATAGGATGGTAATATAATGGGTCGGCATGAGTAAATAGCTTTCGATTTTCAGGCATATGAATTTGTCCGGAAAGCAGAGAAAGACCAAGAAATGTATACATCTCCTCTACGTTTGTCTCATGAAAAACTCTGTGTCTTGAGTGTCTAGTGTGCGGCCGGTTTTGGTTTACTAATGAGTTGCCGTATGCATTCGTGCAATTCACTAAATACTCAACGAGGTCTGGCGTTAACAGTAAATCGAAAACATCTTTTTCAGTCGCGGGTTGATTAATGTGCACGCGTGGGCCGGGTAATGTTTGATCGAAGCTAAAATCAGGAATATCGGCAACAATATCTACCCATTCTGCGTCATCCGGAGCTGGGGTAGTTGGCAAAGGCTCATTGATAGTCTCTAGTGTTTGATTTGGTAATATATCGGTGAGATTTGGATCTATTTGTGCAATTTGATGGTAATGACTAGATGACTCAGGTTCCTGAGAGCCCCTTACTCCATCTTCTACGCTATTTTCTATGACAGAATGGTCACTGCAAGACCTTTCATCTACTTCCTGGTCCGATATCGAACTTGAACTCGAATCCCTGGATTGAAGTGGGCTTTCACTAATCCTAGTGGAATGCACAAGTCTAACGTTTCTCGTACTGAAAATCTCATAATCTGATTCACTAGTTTCGCCTTCCTGAGCACCATCAGGGTCATAATTTGTATCAGAGCCGAACTCACCATCTACGTCACTGTAAGGGTCGTGGTGGCTTTCTTCCGCATCGTCTTCAGCAGCAAACAGACTTGGACGGTTACTTGATGCCAGTTTCTTCCGTTTAGACGCCATCTGCGAAACAATATAGGTAAATACTCACAATAAAAACTAAGAAGGTAAGAAGCTAAAATAGTAGGTAAATAGCATTAGAACACTACGTTTATATTTAGTAATTTCTTACTATTGCATCATGTTTTTATCCCTACTAGTAAAAAAACTGCACTACTGTATAACGCAACACACATAATAATCAAACTTAATTAGAATATATGTATAAATAAGCTTTATTTACCTTGCTTTTGCTGTCAAAAATCAAAAACTACACCCAGCGATTCGACGACACGCCGGCGCCGCGTACGCCGTGACACTAAATATCAACATCATTGTACTTGTATGGCTCAGTCTACGCCTGTCGGCGGTGTGCATGTGTTGTTTTGGTGCATAAGCACTGCGTATGTGTGTGTTGAAAAATGACTCGAAAAGAGTTTGCCGTGACACCCACGAACAAATGAAGTCGCGTGATGTGACACTAGATCATGTGCTTCTTAGGAATACTATGGGCAAGCAACGGCTATCGACGGTTTGCCAAATTACATGAAATAAAGTTCACCGCCCTTAGCCGTACTGTCACGTAACGATATACCGACATAACGTCAAGAGGCGGTCTGTCCCGGAAAGTGTTAAAAAAAATAACAATCAAAATGAAACGCAAAAAATAAATCTTTATACATCTAAACGTCGCTTTCCAGGAGTTGTTGTACACAAATCACATGTGAATTCATCAGGATCATCGCTATCTATCCCTGCACAAACTCCATGACCCCATCTTTGGCATAAACAACATTTTATACATCCCTCGCCCCTGTTATCTTTGGAAAATGATTCTTGTAGTTTAAACTATTAGGAGCGACAACGGGTGAGCCGCATATATTGAATGTTGTTCATCAAAATATGCAGGGTCTGTTCGGCAAAGAGCTAGAATTAAGTTTATTTATGGAGAACTATGATGTTCAGGTGTTATGTTTGACTGAACACTGGTTGAAAGAACATGAAGTAGTGTTTATCAATGATGATAATTTTACTGTACAAAGTGCGTTTGTAAGAAAAAGCGCCATTCGCGGTGGATCTTTAGTTCTTGTTTCAAACAAGTTGAAATGTAAACAACGTTTAGATTTAGTTAATCTTTCCATCGAGCGCACTATTGAGTTGTCTTGTGTTGAACTCGAGCGATACATTATAATTTGCGTGTATCGACCCGGGGTCTGGTGATTTTATTAGTTTTGAATCGGTGATGGAGGATTCACTCAATAGGTTAAAATCAAGTAATAAAAGTATAATTGTATGTGGAGATTTTAATATTAATATTTTAGATGTTACTCCATTAAGTATTAGACTTCTTAATCTGTTTAGGTCTTATAATTTAATTAACTTGTTTTTTGAACCTACTAGGATCACGGCATCTTCGTCAACTTGTCTTGATAATATATTTAGTGATTGTGATGCCAAAAATAAGTTAGTGTTAAGTGACTTAATGTCTGACCACTGTGGTTTATTAGCTAGTTTCCCCATGCCATTACATAAAAAGCCGCATAAAATAGAATGTAGGCCTTATACAGCTAGTCGTTGCAATAAATTTAAAAATAATATAGCTCATAGAATAACACCATCTATAGTAGAACACGAGAATCCTAATGAAATGTATGCAGCCCTTTTTGATGTTGTGCAAAAAGAGTACCAATCTACTTTCAAGACTAAAACTATTAACATTAATGGCACCTCCGTTGGCTTTAACCAATGGGCCACTCCGGGTATTTATAAAAGTAGAGCGAGACTATACGAGTTATATGGTTTGAAAAAATATAGGTTTGATACTCCTTTCCTAGAGTATGTCAAAAATTATTCAAAACTATTTAAAAAGGTTAGTGTTTTAGCTAAATCAAAATTTTTAAGCGATACAATTAAAAATTCCATTAATAAAGTAAAAACCACTTGGAAAATTATTAACAATGAAACGGGTAAATCGGTTAAGCAAGATAAACAACTCGAGATTATGGTCGATAGTAAATTAGTTACTAAAGCAGCTGACGTAGCTGAGGCGTTTAATGAGTTTTTTGCCAACATACCTATAACTACGACTCGCTCCTTAAATTCGTCCCCATCTAAAGCCGAAAACCTTCTGCTTAGTAGTGTGTCTAAAAGTAGTCGCATATTTAGCTTCGAACATGTAACGCCTCGTGATGTAGTTAATGTTTTTAACACACTCAAGTGTAAAAACACTGGTGATTACTGGGGAATCTCCATTAAACTTTTAAGTAATATAATAGACATCTTAGCCCCCTATCTAGCTGTTACTTTTAATAAATGTGTTGATTTAGGAACTTTTCCTGATCTCATGAAGAGTAGTAAAGTCATACCATTATTTAAATCAGGTAATAAAAATGACGTTGGCAATTTCAGGCCTATTTCTATTTTACCAGCATTCAGCAAAATATTTGAAAAGTTAATACTCAAGCAGTTGCTAAGACATTTTAATTTAAATAGCCTCCTTCATAATGAACAATATGGCTTTACAAAGGGTCGTTCGACTACAGATGCGGGTGTTGCTCTGCTGAAACACATATTTAACGCATGGGAGAACTCTCAAAATGCTATTGGAGTTTTCTGTGATCTCTCCAAAGCCTTTGATTGCGTGCACCATGACACGCTTTTGCGTAAACTGCGTCATTACGGTGTGCTAAACGAAGCTTTAAACGTTTTAAATTCGTATTTAAATAATAGGTCGCAATGTGTAGATGTTGATGGTGTAAAATCTTCCGGGCTACCAGTTCAGTTAGGTGTACCTCAAGGCTCAATACTGGGTCCATTCTTGTTTTTAGTGTATATCAATGACTTACCATTCTATTTAAAGGATATCTGTGAAGTTGTACTGTTTGCAGATGATACTTCTCTTATTTTAAAAGTAGACAGGAATAGACAAGATTTTGACGATGTAAACAGTGCACTGTCAATGGTTACGGATTGGTTTACGATAAATTACCTAGTTCTCAATGCCAAGAAAACGAAATGTGTAAAGTTTGCCCTCCCAAATGTTAGAAATCTAGGACCCAACATCGTCTTAGATAAAGAGGTGCTTGAAACTGTAAACTCGGCAGTTTTTCTGGGCATAACAGTAGATGCTAAACTTCAGTGGGGCCAACATATATCGAGCCTAGCGGGAAGGCTCAGTTCGGCCGCCTACGCTGACAGAAAAGTAAGACAATACACTGACGTTGATACAGCTCGGTTAGTATATTTTAGTTATTTTCATAGCGTTATGTCCTACGGTATTCTGCTTTGGGGCAAAGCTGCAGATATTCAAAATATATTTGTCCTCCAAAAACGAGCTATTCGAGCAATTTACCAGCTAGGTGCCAGAGTTTCTCTGAGAGATTTTTTCAAAGATATCGGTATCCTCACAGTGGCATCACAATACATCTTCGCCAACATCTTATATATTAGGCAGAATATACACTTATACACTAAAAACAGTGATTTTCACAATGTTAACACTAGAAGTAAGGATAAACTACGTGCTCCCTCCCACCGGCTTCATAAGGTTCATAACTCATTTGTTGGGCTTGGTATAACCTTTTATAACAAGCTACCCTCTTGTTTGCTAGATTTGCCTTTTAATGCGTTTAAAACTAAAGTAAAGTCCAACCTTTGTTCAAAGGCATACATACTATTCTATCAACGACTACTTAAATGATAAGAATAGTTGGTCGCTGTGATTAACTCAAGACAATGTTTAAATGTTCTTTCTCCAGAATTAGTTTACCTACTGACAGGTTTTATGAGTTTATATAAAAGTTTATAATTTTACTTTTTATGTACATTTATTTTATTTTTATTTATTGTTGACATAATCTACTCATTACAATGTTTTTTTTAATGAGTTGTATTACAATATGTGGTTAGCTAGCGACCTCGACAATTATTTATTTTACCTCGATGGTCCTAGTTTATCAATTATAACTTCTAGTTACAGCTCTATGTAAGCGGGCACGCCCTTTATGCCTGGAGGCTTTATTTTCTTTTTTTTAGATATTGTTTACGTTTAGTTATTTTTATTTCTGCTTGAGTATAGTTCTCGATGTTTTTGGTTGGTATATTGGCGTGTGCTAGCTGTCATATGGCTATTAATTAATAATTTAAATTTTATTTTGCGTAATGTAAATTATCTTATAAATTATTGTATAGAATTTTTTTTTTTTTCTAACTGAACAGACAGCTGTGCTGCTGGGGAGTTTGTTGCGCCACTTCTTCTTCCCAGCAAGAGCACTAGGAAGTGGTGAAGGGTGGGCGTTTTGGGGGACTGTCTTATGTAATTTTGACGTTCGAAAAGTGCTGATTCTCAGCCTAGTTTGAATAAATGACTTGAATTTTGAATTCCGTGCAGAATAGACATTCTGCGTCTTCTTCGGATGAGTCTGTCATAATATCAGTCTTCTTCCTTTTGTTTGACATTCCTTTGCCTACTCCTTTCCCTTTCTGTTTCTTTTTAGGATGCGTTTAAGGGGGGAAAAGGGGCAAGATTCAGGAGCACGAAGAGCTATATCTGGATGCCGCTGACGGAATCCTCTCAGCCAATCATATCCAGCTTTTTCTCTGTGGAAAGGGTGTTTGATATTGTTTTTAAATATATAGGCTATAACGTAATCTATTAACATAAACATGGTGTACAAGACGATCCGCACTGATCATCTTGTACACCAGTAGCATAATCATCTCACCCCAACATCAACTTTTCTATTCAATGTTCGATAACATAACCTATAAGTTCTTAACTGTTACCATGCCATTAAAGAAACAAAATAGAACAATAAACAAAGGTATTAATACAACAGCCTTTACAATAGACTACCTAGAACACATCTGACATAAACTTAAAGTCAGCCTTACCTTAGAATAACGACACGTAATTTTTATTTTTTTCCAAAAAAAAATCCTTGTCACTCACAAAGCCACTGCGATTGACTGAAGCATGGGAATATCGGGAACTACGTTTTACCAATGAAAACAACTAGATGTCGCTGGTAGTTTCGTTGCAATTCAAAAGGATCATCTCACCTCACTCAACGGACCATCTCGTACAACTTTCCCCTACTTTTTCCTTAGGGTACATTTTTCACGGAATGGCTCACAAATACCTACAGGCGTGATGTTATGTGCTATAAGCCCAAAAAAAGTTCACATTGGTGGACTATGTGAAATATAAAGAGGTTAATTTATAAATTATAAGTCAATTTATTTTAATTTATTGTTGACATAATCTACTCATTACAATATTTTTTATGAGTAGTATTGCAATATGTAGTTTGCTAGCGACCTTGACAATTATTTATTTTACGTCGATGCTAGTTTATCAATTATAACTTCTAGTCACAGTATAAGTACCTAAGCGGGCACGCCCTTTATGCCTGGAGGCTTTATTATCTTTTTTAAATATTGTTTACGTTTAGTTATTTTTATTTCTGCTTGAGTATAGTTCTCGATGTTTTTGGTTGGTATATTGGCGTGTGCTAGCTGTCATATGGCTATTAATTTATAATTTAAATTATGTTTTGCGTATTGTAAAAATCTTGTATAGAATCATTTTTTGTTTTTTTCTAACTGAACAGACAGCTGTGCGGCTGGGGAGTTTGTTGCGCCACTTCTTCCCAGCTAAAGCACTAGGAAGTGGTGAAGGGTGGGCGTTTTGGGGGACTGTCTTATGAAATTTTGACGTTCGAAAAGTGCTGATTCTTCACTAGCGAGTTGCGAGCGAGTGGAAAGCGGGGCGAGTGCGCAGCGAGCTCGCAGCGAGTTCCCAACGTGAGCGCGGCGAACACGCCATGGCGTCCCTAGACGCGCGCGAAGTGCTTCACAAGTAAGTTGGTACGAGATATTTCGTGCTTGTCAAACACGTCGCGCGCGTCTAGGGACGCTATTAGGAATTTGCGACCGAAATCAAATTAAATTCAAGTCATTTTTTCAAACTAGGCTGAGAATCAGCACTTTTCGAACGTCAAAATTACATAAGACAGTCCCCCAAAACAAAACGCCCACCCTTCACCACTTCCTAGTGCTTTTGCTGGGAAGAAGAAGTGGCGCAACAAACTCCCCAGCAGCACAGCTGTCTGTTTAGTTAGAAAAAAAAAAAAACTATACAATAGTATGCAAGATAATTTAAATTACACAAAACATAATTTAAATTATAAATTAATAGCCATAAGACAGCTAGCATACGCCAATATACCAACCAAAAACATCGAGAACTATACTCAAGCAGAAATAAAAATAACGAAACGTAAACAATATCTAAAAAAGAAAATAAAGCCTCCAGGCATAAGGGACGTGCCCGCTTACATATAGCTGTAACTAGATTTTAACTGATAAACTAGGACCATCGAGGTAAAATAAATTGTCGAGGTCGCTAGCTAACCACATATTGCAATACAACTCATAATAAAACATTGTAATGAGTAGATTATGTCAACAATAAATTCAAATCAAATTAAAATAAATTGACTTAGAAAGTAAAATTATAAACTTTTATATAAACTCATAAAACCTGTCAGTAGGTAAACTAATTCTGGAGAAAGAACATTTAAACATTGTCTTGAGTTAATCACAGCGACCAACTATTCTTATCAATTCTTATAAAACATTGTAATGAGTAGATTATGTCAACAATAAATTCAAATCAAATTAAAATAAATTGACTTAGAAAGTAAAATTATAAACAATTATATAAACTCATATAACCTGTCAGTAGGTAAACTAATTCTGGAGAAAGACCATTAAAACATTGTTTTAAGTTAATCACAGCGACCAACTATTCTTATCATTTAAGTAGTCGTTGATAGAATAGTATGCCTTTGAACAAAGGTTGGACTTTACTTTAGTTTTAAACGCATTAAAAAGCAAATCTAGCAAAGAAGAGGGTAGCTTGTTATAAAAGGTTACACCAAGCCCAACAAATGAGTTATGAACCTTATGAAGCCGGTGAAAGGGAGCACGTAGTTAATCCTTATTTCTAGTGTTAACATTGTGAATATCACTGTTTTTAGTGTTTAAGTCAATGTCGTAGTAATTCGGTCGTATAGCGATCGCTATGTTTGTCGATACTGCCGGGCCAGGTAGTGATTGATGGGGCACCTGAGCACATCACCTTGTCATCACAAAACAATTAAGATAATTCTGAAAATAATTTTCAGAATTTTCTCATTTTAAATAACTTAGTGGTAGGTAGGTATATTAATATGTAGTTTCAAAAATGTGTGTGCTCGCGAGGGCGACTGTTCGAATTACTAGTTTAATAAGTATTAAATGTATATTTATTACAGCCACTTATGATAGTTCTCTGATATTGCACATGTTCAGAGGCGATGACCACTTATCGCTTAGCGTGACCACAATAGGGTTTTGTCGACGGAAGAATAGACATAATGACAGATAAACAATCAAAATCTGCTATTAGAACCGTACTGACGGCTTCCACGCAATTGTGCGGAAGAAAATAGCGTCGGTGGCAGCTAGAGCCCGGGCCAGTGGCAACAGCATTCTGGAAACAGTGACTGAGAATGTGTTTTCCCCTTTTATGAGGCATTTTGTGGAGAGGATGACCGGTTGAGAAACTGGTTTCGTCTTCTTTACAAAGTGACTCAAACCCAAAATGCCATCTTAATTTATGTATATACTAACACTAGTTATAAGGTACTTTACTAACACTACGGATCTCTGTTATCTGATTATTTGAAATAAATTAAATTAACCCGGAAAACCCGCTTTTTATGGTTGTCGTGCAACACGTGCAGGTTAGGCGAGACTGTCGTAGCTGGCACAGCTGGACATAGGGCTCCTACAAGGGTCGCCTCATCGACCGATCCTGTGCTTCTCACATTCAGCAGACTATAGGTAGAACACTTGAGGCAAAGACTACTATATAAATACTAGACTACAGGTATCGTTTGGCGCCTGAAGGACATTGACAGGGTTGTGAAATTGTTATGACTAAACAAGATAGCGGTAGTTCCGATTTTGGTCATGCGCTGAAATAACCTTGTACCTACCGTTTATACCTACCTACTTTTTTTCTATTAAAAACTGTGACTATAGACCATAGAATAATGACATGAACTTTTGAGATTTGATGGATGTCAACTGTACTTCATAAAACAAAAATTTATAAAAATTATTTTTGATAAAAAAGAACACAAAAATCTAAAAATATGGCAAACATGGAAGAAGTATTTAGAGATCTGGAGAAGGCTGGAAAGACTGATGTCGAAAATTTAATACGATGGATGAAAGCTTGTAAATATAATACCATTTATTTATTAGGGTGCTCACACTTGTGCACTATAATTATATCTCCCAGGTCAATTGCTAGTCTCCGCTGAAATTGGCCGAAATTCGGTCTGGACTCATTATTATATTGATCATACCTATAGTTACCGTACCAGTTCTGTTATTACGGGTAGTCAGAAGTCCGAAATTCTGACAGCCCGTCTTATCGACGGTCATGTTACCAAGTAACTGGGTTGTGGAGGCCTCATAGGCAGTCGCTCCATGTAAAATACTGGTATTCAGCTGCCGAGATCTGGTTAGCTATTGGATTATTGGAAGCCGGCAATTAGTTCTATTGGAAGCCGGATCCTACATAGTTGGGGAAGAGGCTAGGCAGATAATGAGTTACCGTACGGAAAGGCGCAGCGTACGTAGCCTTCCGTAAGGTGGACAGGCGACCTGGTGAAGGTCGCGGGAATCCGCTGGATGAGGGAAGCACAGGGTTGGTTGTGGCGATGCTTAGGGTAAGCCTATGTGCAGCACTGAAACTTAAATATTCGTTCAGCAGTAGACTTCTTCTTTTGATTGGGATGACGATGATGTCATTAATAATTCGGAAAAAGTAAGAGGTTCGAATTTTGTTGTGAGTCGATGGTGCTTTTTATTTGCTCAGTAGGTTGTCACGCTCAGTGACAATCATTAGATCCTCAAAAGTGCAGGTGTATGGACACTTGGGACTCCCCAGCAAGTGGGTCATTTTCTGGACAGCACCACACTCCAATTGGGTGTTGGACGGGTCTGCACCATTTCGCCAAAGTGTATTTACAGTGGCCTACCTGGGTACTTAAATTGAGTGCTATCCATATAGGCCGCTGCAATTCACGTCCAGGTGGCCGATGGTCCAGGGTTAAGACCCTGGACCAGTCGGGTGGTGGTGGGTGATATTCTTGCTTCTCACTTGTGGCGGTTGATCTTGGACAGCTTGTGTATAACGAAGAAAACTCTTCCAACTCTTAAGAGCGTTTATACAGAAAGTGGGCAACGTCGCAAATAGCTGTCAAATATTTCGCTGTTTTTATTAATTTGGCGATATTACTGTACCGAAATAAGAAATATGGCTATAATATTGATTATGAAATGCAATAAATAATTAAAATCGTAACACCGAATATTTAGTTTTAGATGTAAAAAGTATTTGGAAACTTTCCAAATGCCTTTTTTACAGATTTACTTTTTTATAAATAACACTGCATTTGATCTTGTAACCGTTTTAGGTGTAAAAAACATTATACATTTTCTAGTTTACTAGTTTATAGAAATATGGCTACATATTTCTTATTTCCATACAGTAATAATATTGCCAAATTAATCAAAAAATGCTAATATTTGACAGCTATTTGCGACGTTGCCAACTTTTTGGATTAATTAAAGCTCTTATCTACCTGACTGTTGTGTATTTGTAGAGAGCCGGATGGTTTTATTGTATTATGAGCCTGCTTTCTAATTACGCAACTTAATTTCGTAAACGATAAAGACAAATCTGTTTCATTTTGACAGTTCAACAACATTCATTGCGTTATTTACGTTGCTCTGCAGTTTTTTTTTTCGAACTTACGGAGCAATGGATTAGCAATCTGTTTCAAAACTATTCAGATTCGGATTGATTTTGCATTACGTAATTAGGGTACTGTTGTCTCCTGCTGCTAAGATGATTAACTTCATCTAAACTCAAACCAATAAAGAATTCCGTGATGGCCCAGTGGTTTAAGGTCTCGCCTCTCATACACGAGGTTATGGGGTCAAATTCGAGCAAGTTGCAATGTGACTTTTTTATTTTATATGTACTTTGGACATTACTGACATCGGTGAAGGAAAACAACGCGAGGAAACTTGGACTTATAGTTATTATAAGTCTGAAATCGCCAACCCGTCTTGAGCAAGCGTGGTGATCAGTGCTCGTGCCTTCTGTGTATGAGAAGAGGCCTTTGTCCTGCAGTGGGACAATAAAGGGCAGGGATACTTAGATAATAAAGAATTTAATGACCGTACAGTGTTTAATTAACCGTTTTTTTTCTTATAATAAAACGAAATATAACTGAAAATCCTACATTGATATCTTTATCCAACATTGTACATCACTATCAGCACGAAATCGATACGACATCCGTTTTTTGCTGCAAATACTGCATGCTCTGCGACACTAGCGCTTTGTGCGTGTCTATGGAACTAAGGCAACGATTATACAGCTGTCTTATCTGTAGAATATAGTTTAAAAAAAAGTTGTAAGAACTAGTTTTGTTTAAAATTTAATATATTCTAAAATAAACAAAAAACAAATTATTACTTACCTAAATGCCAGTATACCAATTAATATCTAAACGACAAATTTTAAATCAAATGTTTTATAAAACAAGAAGAAAACTTACCAGAAGTGTTTTTTTTTACTTTCAAGTAATAATAGAGAGGGCTGGCCTATTTTTTGGCCAAAGAATCTGCATTGCCATACAACGTGGCATGCTGCCACCTTTTGTGCAGTTTTCTTGTTGACAGCGATGCGCTAGAATTGTTTGATACCGTATGATTATTTTCCCTCCTTTTTATATAGGTACTTGTACATATTTTTATGTTAGTTTATATATTAGTACTAGTCCTAGAAGAGCGTCGGCCGCCACATAACGGCCGCAGTGACGGCTGTCAGGGAAATTATGTCAGCGGGGTTTGACTTTACGATGACAAAAAATGCTCTCTAGGAAAATGCACCAGCTTACTTGCATACGACGATTCGCCGGTACATTGCGGACGCCATGTGGCGGCCACCGCAGTCTTAGACTGAGTCTTTCACTGATGCGTAGAACACGGGATAGTGACAATAGTATCCTGAAAACAGTTGTGGAGAGTCCTTACTCCTCTTTTCTGAGGCACTATGTGGGGAGAATGGTCAGGTTATTCCTCACCTTATCGTTCTCTGCACATCCAGCCTCAGACACCTACTTTGTTTTTTTGTTTTTTATCCTTGTTTGTGTACTACTAACACTAGTTATAAGATATTTTACTAACAAAATGGACTATATTGTTGTCTGAATATGATACATAAATAAATAATTAGCAAACCCTAGTTTAAGCATTCATATTTTCACCTCTTCAATCAACTTCCCAACACGTTTCAGCTAAGCTAATCGAAGCTGCAAAGGATTCGCATGCACGCAAGCTCTTCAAAGACGCCGACGACCAGCAGCGTATAGAGCTTGCCCAGTTCAAAGAAATCGTCGCTGAATTAGCTCAAAAACAGTCGAAGACTTTTGATCAGGTGTCGAAGGAACTCGCTGCTGAGGGTCCAAAGTTTATAGATGCAGCCATAACAGGGCTCCAGGCTTTTAAAGAAGCTTTGAGCCCCTAATGACTTTGGATTTTTGAATTAAATTCTTTTTTGAACTTAACCGTTGTTTTGCTTACACACTGACAGACCCGAGCTGCTTCGTTGGTCTAGTGGATTGGGTAGCACGGATATGTGTTTCCTAGTCCGGGGGACAAGCTAATCAAAAATGAGTCATTTTCAACACGACAGTCTGTGGAATGGTTATTATTAGCTATTTTTTTATGCTCCTTTTTTATTTTATTTTTATATAAGTACTTAATTTAATTTCTTATTAAAAAATAATTATTACAGTTTGTATTTCCTGTGCGTGTCCCAAATAAAATATTTTCTTTCTCTCTTTCTTTCTATGTTGGAGGAGGTCGCAGGAATTTTCAAGGCAGCTTCTGGGTGCGGGAAGCACAGTTCTATTCGTTGTTGCGTTGCTTAGAGCAGGCCTATGTTCAGCTGGATATCTGTCATAATTTGAAGGAATTTTGTACCAATTGGATTTGTATTTATTTATATCATCATCTACTAGCGTTTCTCAACTATGTTGAAGTCGGCATCCATTCTAACCAGATGCAGCTGAATACCTACTATTATTTTCCATGGAGCGGCTGACTATCTGACTCCCACAACTCAACTATTGTTTGTTTTTTTTTTATATACGAGCGGCACGTTGCCAGTGGCAGAGGCAACTGCAGCCTCGACGCGTGCCGGTGTCTGCCTATCGTGTTTATGAGCATTGAATATCGATATTTCACTTCTTTAATCAACCCTTCCAGCTAAGTTAATCGAAACTGCAAAGGATCCGAATGTACGCAAGCTCTTCAAAGATGCCGCTGACGAAAAGCGTGTTGAGCTGGTCAAGTTTAAAGAAATCGTCACTCAATTAGCTAAAGAACAGTCGAAGACTTTCGAGCAGGTGTCGAAGCAACTCGCTGCCGAGGGCCCGAGGTTTATAGATGCAGCCGTAATAGGGCTCCAGGCTTTTAAAGAAGCTTTAAAAGCCGGGAGGACATAATGGCATTTGTTTTTTTTATAATAAATTCTTTGTTGAAATGAATCGTTGTTTTGCTTACACACTCTAACAGACTAGCTGGGTCTAGTGAACTGGGTAGCACGGATACGTGTTACCTTATCCGGGGATCAGGTAATCAAAAATGTGTCATTTTCAACACGACAGCCTGTCGAATGCTTGCTAATAGCTATGCTGGCGACGGCGGTCGCGGGCTATAATTTTAAGGAATTGTGTATCGTGGGTTTTATACTAGCTGCGCCCCGTGCTTTCACACCCGCATAAGTTTCGATCCCGTGGGAATATCGGGATAAAAAATATC
Source organism: Xanthia togata (assembly GCA_963853775.1). Lineage (NCBI taxonomy): Eukaryota > Metazoa > Arthropoda > Insecta > Lepidoptera > Noctuidae > Xanthia > Xanthia togata. Next base: position 538,661 of record OY970817.1, on the reverse strand, counting down.
CTATGTGTTAATTTAGGTTATAAACTATCTGTGTGCCAAATTTTATCAAAATCCGTTTAGTAATTTTTACGTGAAGAAGAGACAAACTCACAAAAGTACGCCTATAAAATATTAGTATGATATATAGATGTGATATAATATCATCACCAGCTAGCGTGTCTCAACTATGTTGGGGTCAGCTTCCAGTCTTACCGGACGCAGCTGAATACCATTCGTTTATATGAAATGACTGCCTATCTGACTTCCACAACCCAGCTCTTGAGTTTTTTTAAATATCAATGGCTTTAAGTGCTACTTTAAGATATACAGGAGCAGCGCGTTGCCAACAGCAGAGGCAACTGCAGCCTCGACGCGTGCGTCTGTTACTCGTGCATACGAGTAAAACAACAATACTTCACCTCTTTAATCAACCTTTCCAGCTAAGCTAATTGAAACTGAAAATGATCCGAAGGTACGCAAGCTCTTCAAAGACGCCGCCAACCAACAGCGTGTAGAGCTTGCGAAGTTCAAAGAAGTCGTCACCAAATTAGCTGAAGAACAGTCGAAGACTTTAGACCAGGTGTCGAAGCAACTAGCTGCCGAGGGGCCGAAGATTATCGATGCAGCCATAAAAGGGCTTAAGGCATTTCAAGACGCTTTGAAGGCTGGAAAGTTCTAGCTATAGAATTTTTGAATAAAATTTTATGTTGAACTAGTGTTGTTTTGTTAATTTTGCTTATAAAGTACGAATCATCTATGATTGCGTTGTATATGCACTTTGAATTTAGGTACTATGTTAAGTAAGCGTTTTATAAGAATTTGACACTTATTCTTTCGCTTTTAATGTTTATATTCGTCTAAGTGACAGTGAGCAAGTGTCACATACGGTGCTCCGCCTGACGTTAAGCGGACTACTCCGCTGGTACTCTCTTTTTCTTAGCGTGAATTTGCGTGTTCCGTGTGGAGTCGTTCTGCCCATGCTAAGTTAGTAGATACAGCTTCGAAAGAAACGTGGCAATCATCACTGGTTGTCTAAAACCTACCCCGGTAAAATGCTGTATCCACTAGCAGGCAAAGCGCCATCTGAAGTTTGCAGAACGGTGGCAAGCTCCAGCGAAAGAGCCAAAATGGTCTTCAACACATGCCGACACGACACGACCACATCTTTGTTAAACTCTCTGGCGGACGATCAAAAGAAAGCAGTAGCGGCGAGACAGCGCCCCCTTACCCATACCATTCGTTCCACCTGCTGAAAATCTCCCACCTGGACACGAGTTGCCTTGGTTAACATGCAAACCTTTAAACAGACCCAGGTTGGCTGAAACAAGGAAAACCTGCGCAGGTGTAGACTCATAGATGAATCCGCCTTGGAGTGTAAATGTGGTGCTGTTCCACAAACGGTGGGACACTTAATATCATGTCCTGCGTGCCCTGCCAGCTGCTCGTTGCAGCGGCTGATGGACGCTAGTGATGGCGCCAAACACGTGGCCGAATTCTGGGCCGAGTGTATTTAGATTGCCACCGACACGCTAAGAAAAAGAAATTAATGTTATAATTTAAAATTATGAATAATGTTCATATTTGTACGCGACGCATACTTTTCTTGGCAAAAGTCAAAATACGGTTTGCTGAATGTTGCCTCTAGACACACTGTCTCGCGTGAGTGTTACATCGGCCTAGTGACTAGTGCACAGCATAATGAGCCTTAATGTCCCCACTGCTGGGACACAAGCTTCCTCTCCCATCGTGAGGAACCGCCATGTACTAAAACCAAAAATTCGAAGACGTGTTGATATCTACCAACACGCAGCGGGCCCGCGAGGTGGTAGATTGGCGAGTTAATTAATCATGGCCTGTTCATGATTAATTAACTCGCCAATCTGCCTTGAGCAAGTTGGTGACCAATGCAAAATTCAAAATTCAAGTCATTTATTCAAACTGGGCTGAGGAATGAGCACTTTTCGAACGTCAAAATTACATAAGACAGTCCCCCAAAAACGCCCACCCTTCACCACTTCCTAGTGCTTTAGCTGGGAAGAAGAACGTACGTGGCGTAACAAACTCCCCAGCTGCACAGCTGTCTGAATAGTTAGAAAAACTTGATTCTATACAAAAATAAAACATTAAATTTAATAATTTTCTATAAATCACCTAGTACACGCCAACATACCAAAAAAAAATTAATAAGAACTAAATACCCGAATGAATGCCAGGCATAAAGGGCGTCGGAGGACACGGTGGAGGTATGCCCGGCTTGGGCTGAGCACCGCCGTGTCCTCGTGGAGGCGATCGGTGGCGGGGATCTCTCGCGTCCAGCCCTGGTCCAGGCCATGGTACGGAGCGAGAGGGCATGGGAGGCCGTCACCTCCTTCTGCGAAGCAGTAATGCTCGCGAGAGAGGAGGCGGAGCGCGTGAGGGAGAGGCAAATTTCGCGCCCTCACGCCCCTAGCCGCCGCAGGAGGAGACGCCCTGGGCGTCGGGAATCGGTTGCCGATTCCCGGCCACCGTAGGCGCGGGCTTGCGGACGGTGAGCAATGGGTAGCTCGCCGTCCGGTAAGGACCAAGCCCGGGTCGACGGCGCGTTGTGTTCCACGCGCGCCTCAAAGAGATGTCAGCGAATGAAGGGGTCCGATGAGACCATTGCCTGCCGGGGTTGCGGGAAAGTCCGAAAGGGATACCGTGGCCCCCTGGCATTGCACAGGCAACAGAAGGAACACGGGTGGGTTTTAGTCAGTAAGAGTCTGACACGCCCTCCCGCTCACCCCAGAGCGGGAGGAGTCACTTGATGATTTCCCACGCAAAAAAAAAGGCATAAAGGGCGTGTCCGTTTACATATAGCTATTAGCTGTAACTCTGAAATCACAAATGATAAACTAGGACCAATAAAGTAAAAATAAATAAACAGTTAATTTCTAATAACAACAACAAAAACCAACACATTATTATTAGTGGTACCTACTTGTTAAAATGTTAGGAATATCGTATAATTTTACAATGTTTCTAAATATGTGAGCACCATGCATCTATCACATAATTAATTTATGTCATTCCTTCGGTCAAGAACCGGTCGGACCGAAATCTCACATGTGAGATTTCTGATCCTACATCCCTCAAGGACCGAAATCACACATGTGAGATCGTGGGTAGACGCAAAATAAATCTCAATAATCTCAACTCCGAGCATTTTACTGTATGGACAGGTGTACTTACTTTTGCCATACATCGTTCACAAATAAAAATACGCAGTGACAACATTTTAAACTGCATGCATAAAGCGTGCTAAAAAGTTGCAATATCAATAAAGTTTGACCACTGGGAAAATTATTCCTTGTAGTCACTGACCTCCATATTATATACCACTGACCTCCATATATACAAGTACGCTGGACTTACGATACCCTAGGCAAAAAGACAGCTCTTTATTGTGCCTATTTGAAGCGCCCCCAATGCGCGGGAAGAGAACTAAATCTGACGTAACTTGCAAATGGCCGCTGTCTCGTTTGAATTGTCTCCCGTGTTTTTAGAGTGTTTTTGGAGGTTTAACGCGATTAAGCTTCTTTGTTGTGTCGTATTAATTTAGTTGATACATAAATAAGTGGTGGTCATTCATAGGTCAACTATGAAAGAGTGTTTGTTATGCAAAACTCGTTACCAGAAAGGAAGTGGGGTTGCATTCCACAAGTTATTATTAGACATTTAAAAATCTGTCACTTATCTTATTATACGTAATAACAATATATTTGTCTTTGTATAACCGGTTTTTTATAAACCACAAAATTTTATAGTGCTGTAAAAGTTACCTGTCAATAAAAGTTATCGATATTTTTCCTTCTTCTTCTTTTCGTGTGGTTAGTAAACTAACCTGGTATCAGAGTTTTAAAGCCGCCCATGGGCCTCTGACTTGGCTTCACATGCCGTTGAGAAATATCTCTCAGGCATGCCGGTTTCCTCACGATGTTTTCCTTCACCTTTTTTTGAGCAAGTGATAATTACATAATATATTATTATATTTTTCCTAACGATATCTATTTACTTTCAAGAACGGAAATCGCCGATGACCGATTTTTATTATCAAATACATATAATTGAAAAATAATTCACAGGTTTCCGACTGACAAAAGAAGACTGGAATTATGGTTGAAAAACATTGAAAAGCCTAGTTGGCGTCCGAAAAAATATGATTACATCTGTTCAAAGCACTTCTGCGATGACTGTTTTATTAAACATAACTCATTTTATTTTCTATAAATACCTTACCTATTCCACTCCATCCCAAGAAACCCTCATTTCTATTTAAAAAGCGTTCCCTATTTATTTTTGGATTTAGTTAGTCACATACTAAGTACCCCCTTAGTCTGGCTTCGGATTATCCTAAGACTAGCAGTCTGCACCAACTTCTCCCGTGGTACATACATAGTCTGTGTCACTCAGAGATAACGTACCAATCCAACGGTGAAAGAACTTATGAAATCGGTCTAGCAGTTCCTGAAATTTGCGCGTTCAACCAAACAAACTCATCAGCTTTATTATATTAGTATAAACAACCCGGCCGAAATATCTGTATCTGTCGGAAACATAGAAATAGTATACCTGATGGTCGGAAAAGCCTTTTATCGATGTATTTTATCTTATTATCCCATCCCTATTATTAGTTCCGTTCCCACCCACTTCTGCGATCAGCGCCAAAATGGCGAAAATCAAATCGCCCCACTATGGCTCGGCTTATCATAGGTCCAGCGTACTTGTATATATGGAGGTCAGTGCTTGTAGTCAAATCAGTTGGACAAAATAGTGGTTAAAATTTCCATTATGGGCCATCGATTTATGGGTCGGGGAGGGGTGGGGGGAGGGGGTGTGGGAGAGGCTACCCCTTTTCCCATTTCCACCCCGCGGAGCCCCATGGTTATGGAGATATCCATGGTTAAAGCTTTGAGGTTAAGTTAGGTTAAAATGAAATGAAATGAAATTTATTTGCAAGAATTGTAGTACATTACAGGTGGTCGGGTTATTTATCAGTTTCTAAAACAATTCGCTAAAACTAGCATGCAAACATTATATGAATTAATTAAATGAAGCTAATAAAGTTGGAAAAATACATCTTATAAAGTATATTAAGAATACGAATGTCAATCATTTGTCAAATTATTAAAATAAAATGTCAGTGTGAGTGTTTAAAGTTTAGGTACTCATTCACAGAATAAAATGATTTATCTATAAGCCATTTGAATAACGCTGTTTTAAAACGATTAATTGGCAGTTCCCTATATGATTTTGGTAATTTATTATATATCCTTATAACCATTGGAAAGCAACTTCTGTGATATAAGTGGCTTTTCATTGGAGGAATCATTAGTCTCTCAGGATACCTTGTGTTAAACGTAACAGTGTCTCCAAGACGTTGAAATAATTCGGAGTGCATTTTTACAAATTTACAACATTCAAATATGTACATACCGGGAACAGTTAATATCTTTAAATCTTTAAAAAGAGGTTTACATGAAGTCAATGGTGGCACATCACAAAGAGCACGGATACATTGTTTTTGGGCTATAAATACCCTATTTATAAGAACAGAATTTCCCCATAGCACAATGCCGTATCTAATGTTAGACGCTACGTAACCATGATACGCTAAGAGAGCGGTTCTGAGGTTAGTTATTTTACACAGTCTCCATAAGGCGAAAGCGAAACGATTAATCTTATTTGTAACCTTTAAGCACTGAGCTTTCCATGTGCAGCCACTGTCCACTGTTATACCAAGAAAAACGGCTTCGTGTGCTTCGTTAATTCTCTGATCGGAATAAGTAATCATAAGGTCAAAATTTGATTTTCTATTATGGAACTGAACGAAGGAGGTTTTATCAATATTTACTTTTAAATTATTATTATTAAGCCATGTTATGATAGCATTAACTGCTTCATTAACCTCTGTATTATAATTAAGCATTTTATTCTCCGTGATAACCACCGCAATATCATCAGCATAAAGTGAGTAGAAATGTTTAGTCACATTTGGTAGGTCGTTAATATATAACAGAAAGAACAATGACCCTGTAACACTACCTTGCGGCACTCCTGTATTGTTGCTCCTTAAGGTAGACTTACATAATATTTCTTCTTTATTTGAATTTATTTCGGAAATTGCTGTATATTGAGTCCTATTTGAGAGATAGCTTTGCAGCCACTTCAATGCTAGGCCGCGAAAACCGTACAACTCACATTTAGTGAGCAGAATATGGTGGTCAACAAAGTCGAAGGCCTTGCTCATATCGAAAAACACAGTGCAGGTACGTGTACGTTTATCTATATTTTCAGTGATTTTTGTCAGTAATTTAAAAGCTGCTAAAGTGGTCGATTTGCCTTTTTGGAATCCGTTTTGTTCGGTTTTTAGTATTTTATGTTTAGTCAAGAATTGGGTCATACGAGAATGCATTATCTTCTCAAATACCTTAGATAAAACTGGTATTAAGGCGATTGGCCTATAATTGTTTAAACCAGTAACGTCACCTTTTTTGAAAATCGGTTTTATAACGGAGGTTTTTAATTTATCCGGGAAGGTGCCCTGGGAGAATGACATATTAATAAGGTACGTTAATATTGGTGTAGTCAAACCTGCAGTGCGTTTTAAGACATGCGTCGGGATCTCATCATATCCTACAGAAGAAGTATTTCTTAGTGATTGTATAGTTTTAAATGTTTCATCATCACTAACTGGATAAATGAAGAAACTGGCGTTGAGTGGTGAAATGAGATGGCGATGTCCCATCGACGATACTGCTCTATTTTTATTTTTACCGGTGGCCATATCGATGAAATAATTATTAAACGCGTTGGAAATGTCATTAGTATTCGTCAAAATCACATTATTATATTTTATTTTTGTGATCATTTTTTTATCATTATTTGAATATGTCATTGTATTATTTTTTATTAATGTCCAAGATGCTTTACAAATATTCTTAGATTTTTTTATATATTTTACATTGGATAGTTTTTGTGTTGCAAAGATAATTTTTTTTAAATTGTTTATTGTATCTTCTGTAATTAATTTTATAACGTGATTTTTTGAATTTATAATACATAAATCGCAATGTTCGCTTTGTTGCGCATGATTTCTTTATACCTTTAGTAATCCAACCAGAGTTTTTATTTTGTTTATATGACATTTTTTGTTTACATACCGGAAAACATAAATTGAAGAAGAGTATAAACGTGTCATAAAATGTGTTAAATGCCGTGTTAAAGTCCTCTTCCGAATATACATCCGACCAAGACATATTAGAGAGACAATCTCAAAAAAAAGTTTTTTAAATTTATGGAACAGTAGTCGCGCTTAAAAACAAACCATTCCATGAGGGGTTTCGTATTTTTGTAATAAGGGATATATAATATTTGTGCAGTTTCATGGTCAGATAGACCAAGTTTAAGAACCTCACTCGTCGCTTCCGGAGTATTACTAATAAATTGGTCGAGACAGGCATTTGCGCGAGTAGGTTGATTAATATGTATGTTGTAGTTGTAATTATGTACAATTTTCTGAAATTCAGTGAACGCTTTACTCTCCTTTAGTGAATCGATATTGCAATCCCCAGTTACAATGATTTTCATTTTTAATCTACGTCTTAGTGTTGTAATTAGGTACTCTAAGTTACGAAGAAAAATGTCTGGATTTGATCTTGGAATTCGATATATACATACAATTATACATCTATAAAGTGGAATTTCAATTCCACAGCATTTTTTAAAACACTAATTTCCATGCAAAGCAAGTAGCATGCAAGCACGCAGCATGCAGCATGCAAGCAAGCATGCAACATACAGCAGGCATGGTTTCTGTCACGGCTCCGGCGCTGCGGGGCTCCGGCGATCCCTCGCGAGTTTATCGTCGCAGATGGGTTTAACGCTCACCACCGCATCTTCGGTGGCTGCTCAGTTGCGGCGGCGAGTGTTACAACCAATTGCTCCTCAACTCGCGGGCCGCCTCGCCCCTCCGCGCCTACGCGATTTTAAATTACACTCTAGGGGTAGAGCAGACAAGACTGCGTGGAGTCGGATTTACAGCGATTCATTTCTGTCACTAAATTTATAATATTTAAACATCATTATATTTAGACATAATATGATAAAATTAAATGAAACATACCTCCACCGCGACCACCGCCAACGGAACGTAAATCGTCAAATTTGACATCTACCATGGCATTATCTATCTAAATTGCGTGTTTAAAAAAATTAAACCGTGCCGTGAGTATCTGCAACTTAAAAAATTGTAAAAAGCCTTCTGTTTACGAGGGCTACAAAAAACTTCCAACTCGACGGCCCATAATGGAAAGTTTATCCGAACTTAATTATGAAGTAAACAATATAGTAAATGAAATTAAAAAAAATATAGTTTATTTGTACTAATATTATTTTTATCGAAACGTAAATAAATCGAATGTGAGTGAAGCAAACGTTTGACAGTTGTCATTCATCGTATGTACCCATTGACTTATAAAACCCCTTCGACTGTGGGAGGTCCGCGTCGGACCGTAAAAATTTGGGTACCCTCTGTGGCAGGTCCTTTCGGGGGTCGCGCGTGATTACGGCGTGTCTGGTTAAAACGACGATATCTCCGAAATTACGTTAGTTAGCTCGCTACCAGTTATATTATTGGAATCGTTATTAAATTAGCTTACAAGATATGTATACATTAGTATAGTTTTGCCTTGTAATGTATTAGTAATTGTAATGTATGTTCAGTGTGAGGGAATATTTCCCAGTTTTTCGTGTTAGGGTCATTATAATTAAAAAAATAAACCATTACTTTAAAAAGTGTTTGTTTAATTTCGATAAATACACCCTATTTCACATAAATAAAACAAAAGAACACACCATCCTATACATTTTTTTCATGCCACAAGCAAAACAAAAGAATGACGTAATTTGCACGTGCGGCGTTCCGAACAAAACAATGGGTATGTTTACGGTTCTATTCTGAGAACGCGATAAGCCTAGTGGCTTGGGTTTGTTATTTATAATAATGTTTGGCCCTTAAACTTATTACATTCAAAGTCTCAGCTGTTTGAAGTGTTTAGTTTAACAGTGGTGCCGATTCTCTTGTACACCGGACTAAACTAACTAAACTATCACTAAAATTCCTTACTTTTGGCTATGAGAATCTTAACGCTATTCTGTAGTAAAAAGTCTCTAAATTAAAAAAATATTTTGACACAACTAAATCGAATTTGACAATTGCGACTCCACGTGGTACATACTTGTTTGCCCTACCCCGTGATTTTTTTTAGAGCCGGAGGCGCGCAGTGGAGGCAGCCTCGACGTGTTTTATATGGAATTTTTCACTTTTTGTATGAAAAAAAAAAAAAAATATTACCTACGTGTTGAGGATTAGGGTTATATAAGCAAAAGAAAAGAAAAAAATCCAGTACAGTACTGTTTTTGCACCAGAAGTCGAGATGTTCGTGTGAATTTTAGTTCATGACAACTAATAATATTCCACACCATTTTCAGTGGCGATTAAAAATGGTCAGAATTAGTTAGAAAATTAAAATTTTAGGTGAAAAACGTCAAATTCAGAATAGCAAAATTGGTGCCGATTCTCTTGTACACCGGACTAAACTAACTAAACTATCACTAAAATTCCTTACTTTTGACTATGAGAATCTTAACGCTATTCTGTAGTAAAAAGTCTCTAAATTAAAATAATATTTTGACACAACTAAATCGAATTTGACAATTGCGACCACGTGGTACATACTTGTTTGCCCTACCCCGTGAATTTTTTTAGAGGTGGAGGCGCGCAGTGTGGCCCGCCTCGACGTGTTTTATATGGAATTTTTCACATTACGTATGGAAAAAAAAAAAAATTACCTACGTGTTGAGTATTAGGGGTATAAGGGTTTTATAAAGGGGGTCGAAATTTTCATTATTTTTGCGATAGGACACACCATTTTCGAGATATAAGCAAAAGAAAAGAAAAAAATCCAGTACAATACTGTTTTTGCATCTGAACTCGAGATGTTCGTGTGAATTTTAGTTCATGACAACTAATAATATTCCACACCATTTTCAGTGGCGATTAAAAATGGTCAGAATTAGTTAGAAAATTAAAATTTTAGGTGAAAAACGTCAAATTCAGAATAGCAAAATTGTCATTTTCACTAAATTAAAATCTCAGTACAATCTTAGTGCTGTCAAACTAAAATATAGTTAAGTTGTGCCAGTTTAGTCTATTTCAGAATGGGAAATCATCGTTTGACAGGACTAAACTAAATTTTGGTGATTTTTAGTCTAGTTTAGACGCATTTGTGACAAGAGAATCGGCACCATTGTCATTTTCACTAAATTAAAATCTCAGTACAATCTTAGTGCTGTCAAACTAAAATATAGTTTAGTTGTGCCACTTTAGTCTATTTCAGAATGGGAAATCATCGTTTGACAGGAGTAAACTAAATTTTGGTGATTTTTAGTCTAGTTTAGACGCATTTGTGACAAGAGAATCGGCACCAGTATCGGCTAACCGAACCCAACACTAGAAAACGGGCGCAAAAAACACCCACTCAAACTTTGGATCAAAATTGTTTAAATTCTGTTGCCTAAATTTGAAATCTAAATCAACATTCTACATTTTGAAGATATTTACAAATCGATAGGCACATAAAAAAGGCATGCTGCCTAATAAAAAAAATACACAAATCAACAATCAAAACGAACAATTTCACAAAAAATTTCACAAAAAACACAAGTACTTAAACAAGGATGATGGAAAATATGGATGCGGCCAATACTGTCACATTTAAACAAGAAAAATATAATTTTAAATCAAAAACATTTTACGTACTTGTACATAATATTATTATTATTTTAAGTATTTTAGCGTATATATTATGTATAAATTAGGTAAATAAAAAAAACTTAAAAACGAAGCAGTCCTCGTTGTGGTCTTCGAGTGAGAAGAAAAATTAAAAACATGTATGCCTTTCCTGTGACAGACAGACAGACAACGAAACAACAAACAAACAACCAATCTTATGTATATTATACATGCACACACGAACACACACACACCCAGCTACTATATTTTCAGTTCCAATACGTTCAACAGTCAGACTCGATTTCAACCTCCTTTTTTGAAGTCGGTTAAAATCACGAATAAAAAAAAAACTCAAAAATATAAATATATAAATATAAAAAAATATTCGAATTCAAATCTCGGATGCCGCATCCATATTTTCTATGATCTATAAAATCGTACAAGATGGCGGTTTATCCCTGTTCGTGATTGGTCCGTTCGGACCGATGACTAAATGAAATTTTCATTTCAATAATTTCGCTACTAAAATACTTTAATATTATAATTAAACGCCTAATATCAATAATACGATACATAAACACATACGTAACAACCATATTTTGCATTTCTGCTAATAGTAATACCGCGAAAATACCACGAAATGTTCGTCGACCACGCTTCAAATGTTTTCCATGTTTGTTGAAATGACTATTTCTGCCCGAAATCTTTATGAATTACACTGTTTAAATAATCAAAAATGGTTATTACTTACCCAGGCATGTTATATAACTCGCAAACCACACACAGTACACTCACAATAAAATATTTTTAATATTTACGTAAACACGGCGCGCGTGCGAAATCTCGACTGCGGAGCGGGTGCGGGGCTCGTATGTTGTCAGTTGGTACCGCGTCATTCGGTATGTTACAGACTTGGACGGAGTTAATATGTCTTTCTCATTTCGTCTTCTAGACTGTGCAAGTTTAAACGAGATAGGCACAGTTTTAATATGCCATTTATGTCAAAATATGGGACAGATAAAAACACGGTCCGCGTCGGACCTGCCACAGACGATACCCAAATTTTTCCGCCCGACGCGGACCTCCCACAGTTGAAGGGGAACTTGGCATACCTACAAGAAAAACGTGCCATGCTTAGACAAAGAAAAGTATAGACGGCGGGTAGCTCCATTTCATTCCCACAAGAAAGGGATAAAGTATTGAGTTATTGTAAGTAACAGAAAAGGACAAAGCTATACTATTTCCGTCTCTCAGTGCGTGTCAGTTTTTTCAAGGCCAGCGACATATGTAGCTAAACAAACTTTGACAGTCATGATATAGATGTTCTGTGGTCATTGCGTCTTTGTGAAATTGTGAAGATTATTTGTAAACTTTTCTACATCATTTATTATATTTGCTTGTTTATTATTGTTTTAAAACCGAGATAAAACTTTATTACAATGCGGTGTAGTTTACTTAACTGTAAAAGCGATAGTGAGCGGAAAATACCAGGGTTGTCCTTTCATAGGTAAGTTTCAAGTTTTTCTTAAATGTTTTGGTTATTATAACAATGTAAGATTGTGTATTGTGTTTTTTAAGTGATATTGTCAGTTTTTGTCAAAATAACAGTGATTAAAAGACTTAAAATCGCGATTTAAAATAATGTGTTTATCATAACCTAAAATTCAGTGTTGCTAGTTTTGGGTCATGCGATTTCCCATTTGTCCGTCACTAATCTTATCATAATATTTTGTAAACATAGTTTCAAATTCAGTTTAAAGTGTGACTACGATTTATACAATAGTCATTATATAATGTAAGATAATATTGACAAGATAATACAGATACAGAATCAAAAATAGAAGCAGATGTTAAATAATATTTTGATGTAATAATTTCAATAAGTAATATAATTTTATCTTATATTACAGTTTCCCGTATAATCCTGATATTAGAAAAAAATGGATTGCTGCCTGTGGTCGAAATAAATGGGTCCCAAAAAAGAGTTCCAAAATTTGCTGCAGACATTTTGATGCAGACCATATTTTAAAAAAAGGAAGATATACTTACATTCATCCTGAAGCTGTTCCAGTTATGATGGTGAGAGAAATATGGCATACATTTCCATTGACGTCCAACGAGTTGGAGGTTGATATTTTTTTTACAGAAAGGTTACTTTATTATAAGCACTCACGCAAAGTTTCAACACGCGGAGACGTGTACTTTTTGAGGAAAAAAATATTGAAAATCAATTATTTTTGCAATATTTATGTGATCCCTACCACAGATCATATAGAATTCTCGCCATTGAACGTTTCGTTTTACCTACGGTTAAGTTGTCATACGTTCGGTACCATTTTATTTCATATTTATTTACGTAAATAATTATATTTTCAATAGCTTTCATGCACACATATTTAACAGTTTATATTTAAATTACAGCGCTATTTTCATTACGAGCTATTAAAATTATAATGTTTAGTGTTTGTTACCGTCTTTTGCCGGCTTGTGGAACGAAACGTAAGACAGACGCAAAACAATAGGTTAGGTTCAACTTATGTCAAAGAACCGAATTGATTGACCCCGACTCCACCTGGTACGAGTCTGTCCTACCCCTAGAGTGTTTTTATAGAGCCGGAGGCACGTAGGGAGAGCAGCCTCGCCTCGGCAGCTTCGGCTTGTTGGTCGCCTTCGGCGACCAGCCTCAGCCGCTCCGGCTCGTCCGATGCCTACGGTTTGTTACGCAAAGGCGTAGAGGCTGCTCTTCCCGCAGTGCCGGAGAAGTTGCAGTTTCAAAATAGATACAGAAATCCCTCTGAATCAGTGTCCCTCGTTTTTTTTTTTTGATGAAGTGGGTTCCCCCTTTCTGTAGGGGGGAACTTCCCTTCACCCCTCTGGTTTTTTACACTTATTATTAATTTTAATCCCTAAAATGAGGGAAATTTCCTCAGAATTAAAAATAAAATAAAAACTCAGAAAAAGGGGGGGGGGGCTCCGCAACTTTTCCTTTTAAGGGGGGGTGGTACCCCTCCCTCCCCCTCCCCCCCACCCTCCTCCCACTCTAAATTCGTTGGACGTCAATAGAAATTCGTACCGAATCAACTGCATAAAAAGTAAACACGCTTTATCTACGAAAAGTCACTAACCTGTTGCGCGGCCCGATGCGGGTCGCGGCGGGGGGCGGCGCCTGCGCTGCGGTGCGGGGCGTAGGTGGACGTGGCTAGGTAGTTTAGTCGGAGAACAACAAATTAGCGGCATAAACTCACTAAGTTGCGCGTTGTTAATTAAAAGATCACTGATTGAATAATTAATCACATAATATCACATCACAATCAGAATTTACATCAATAGTCAAATTTTTAAATTTTCAAGGTTTCCACCGTTGTTCATTATGCACAAGCGACATCGATACCTAATTAACTAACACTGAACAATAAGTCACACTAAATCGTCTTTAATCACAAATAACAACTTTTTTTTTTTCCACAAAATCACGACAATGCGCGCGCGGCTCGTCTCGTAATAAACAAAGTAGCGGTGTACGCTCCTCAAAGGGAGCCGCTGCACTGACACTGACCGAGTCCCGAGACTTTTTGCCGAAAAAATTCCGCTCACACTCACACTCGCAATTGTCTATGCACCACTAATGCATAATTTGCGTAAGTAATATTTCTTTTTCTTTCTAATTGTAGTATTATTTTGTGGGACTGGGCGGGGCGCGTCAGAGTGGAATCGTATGACACCTTTCTCTGTCTCTCAAGCATATTGAGACGTAGAGGATAGAATCGTACGTTTTGCACAGGTTCTTGACCTTACAATGTTTACCTATTATTACGGACTCAGATCTACATCATGTTGAAAAATAAGAAAATGAAAAATAATTTCCTGTGGCTAAAGTATTCATTGGTGATTGATTTTTTGTATACGGGTAAAGAACATGACACTCTTTACGTGGTTTTAAGAAATGTCAAGCGTCCTGCTCCACGTAGTATTAAACACATTTAAAACATTCCGACGAACTGAGAACCTCCTACTTTTGAAGTCGGTCCAAAATACGGAACCATTGGGTACTGATGGTACGGAACCCTTAGCCTGACTTGCACTTGGCCGGTGCTTACATTGACAATTATTTCATCTCTCAACTTAAATTATACAGTGAAGTTGTGATATTTTATGTTTTACAGCTTGGAAATGACAAACATTCTAAAAAACTATCTGAACCCATGCCATCTACATCTGCAGTAATGGCGTTGACGACCATCACAGATAGTCACCTTGTGTCTCTTGTGATATAATGTAATTGTTGATATAATGGACCAATTGACAAAATAGCTTGTTAATCTAATGAATCATTGATCTCGTTATCGTGTAAAGAGCCTTTTAACTACGCAGCTTGATAACGTAGAAGTATATTTATTTTTGTATCTCAATCGAATATAGTATAATTTATTTATGTATGGATTATCTTATCGCTGCACGCCACGGAGTACTCTTCCTAATCTGTGCAATCTCCCTGTTTCTGGGTAAAGGGTAAGGTGTATGGTATCACTGGGTTTTATATACATTATGGTTATGTTCATAATATTTTGTCTCATGTGGCCACGCTATCCGATACTCTATAGGTTACTTACTCTAAGGTGCCATACCTACACTTTACTGAGAGGATAAAATGGCGTCTACTAGGGCAGCCCATAACGATATTTCTATGTTATAATATCGATAAAAGATTGTGAGAATGTTTTCATAATGTCACAGTACAATATTTACAGGTAAAAATACCTACTCCAAGTTTTCTAACATAATATGCCTTTCATTTGTTTGTTTAATTTAATTGCTTCGTCATTCTTTCGCAGCTAAACCGTAGAACTTATTTTGAGGTTTCCTATTGTGATAGGTTGAAACCTGGAGGACAGATATATACTTACTGCTTTTATCGACCTAGTATTCTGTAACTGATTTCACTCCATTGTATACTCTACATACTATAAGCAACAAGTTCATCTCGTTGCCGATATGTCTATATATATACACAGTATACAGGGTGTTTGGCGCATGGACCCACACAATTATTTGGGGGATTGGGAGCGTCATTTGGGAGGTTTCACCCAAAGACCCCATGTCCTAAGTGTCACGGTTATTGAGATGTTTTTTTTTGTTTTTTTCACAAAATTACCCGAAATCTCGCCTTTAAATAGTCATTACTTTTTTGTTTATTGTTCTAATTGCACGAAATAACTTTTATTGTATTCTGCAATGTATTCTTATTCTAAATAAATAAAGAACATTTTTTATGACGATTTAAAAGCAAGATTCCGGGTAATTTTTGGAAAAAATCTAAAAAAATCATATCTTATTAACCGTGACACTTAGGACATGGGATCTTTGGGTGAAACTTCGCAAATGACCCTCTCAACTCCCCAAAAAATTGTGTCTGTCCATGCGCCAAACACCCTGTATATATAGCTCATGGGATGGGAAGCATGCGATGACGATGACGCGAGTTTCGCGCTTTTTGTTCACCCAAAAAGTACACATATATACACAGTATACATATAGCTCTTGGAAAACGTCCGGTGAAGATGACGGGACTTCCATGACTTTTACTCACCCAAAAAGTGCTCAACGCGCCTAAAGAAGTTTTCACTTCAAAAAAACTATCGGGCAGTTGCCCGGCAGAAACGACACCCGTCTGGTCGGAGGGTCCTCCCTTTTCTATAGAGGATGAATGAATTTCACACCCTGTTCCTCATACCTTTAAAAGGTGGCTCCGCCAATGGCCCGCAGATGGTAATTTTTAAATGAAATATTACAATTTATATTTTTATTATTTTATCATTTTATCTTTGTGTATCTCATTTTGATCAACATACAAATTTGAAATTCACGGATAACCAGTGAAAAAGAAATAAAGAAATTTTGAAAATTGGCGGAGCCACCTTAATTAATGTTATTGATGCTAAGTTTCTAACACGCAAATGATTGTGGGTTTTAATTTAAAGTCAACACTAATTATAATAAAGTTATATATTAAACAAATCAATCTCATTCAGTTCTGGACAATACAATTTTGTTCAGGTAATTTCTATGCGATACTCTTTCAGTAGATTTCTTCCCATAATATTTGTATCTCAAATTCATGTATATCTCTTTTACATTATGAGTTTGTCTGATTTTGATCATTCTCATTTAAAATGCCAGACATATTTGTTCAAATCGCACGCTGTAAACAAGCAAAAAAATTATTAGTATTTTTTTTTTTTTGTTTCTTGATTTTATGAATAGAATTATTAATTGATCTTAAGTCTTAAGACCACACTCAAACACATTCTTTACATCACTCTTTGTTTCCATTAAACAAATATTGCAAATGAGGACATAACCATCATTTTCAACCAGCCACTACAGAATCATGTTGGACAAATTTATAACATGTTACTTACCAATAAGGTTCGTGAAGGTAAAGCATCGTCCCATAATGTTCCTTTATTAAGTATCCGGTTGAAACATGATTCTTCAAAGTGAATAGAACAAAAATATGTACAGTTTATGTTGACATCTTCAAATTTTCCACACCAATTGTTTTTTCTTTTTTCGTGTATTAGCAGGCAACCTTGAAAGTAAAACATAAAACCAATAAAAAAAAAACATAAAATAGCATTATCGATAAATAAAATGTCTAAATGCACTACTCTATCCCTTCAATAACAAGAAAATGATTTCGTGAAGTAAAACTGTTGAAAATAATGGCAAAAGGGAAATTATGAATGCTTTACTGTTGAAGCTCTTCAACGAATGCAGAATCTTTTGTTTATCGTCTAAATCTAAAGATATTTCAGCTGAAATTTATGTACGTACTGGTGCAAAGTTATTTTCGGGTGATGTCCGCTTCTTTTGATGCCACATCCGATTATATTGCAATTGGGCATCTTGCTATTGATGATTTCCACCATAGGGCCGAGTTTAAACGCAATAACACAGCAAATAACTCCAAAATTCACAAATTTTAACCACAACTCAAGATCATTTGACAGTTGACGTACCCAACTTTGGTACCAAACAGCGAGAGGATAAAATGGCGAACCGGCCGCAAATAGGTATTTCAATGACTAGAAAATGTAGGGTTGCCATTATAGTAACTGTCAAAAACACTGTTATCCTTTTTCACTTAGGCAAAATTATTTAAGATAAATAGAGATAGCAGTATTTTTTTGATTTTGGCGTCGATATGCCTCGTATTTGTATAACTGGTTTTTCTTTATTCATACATTTCAAGTCCATATGTTTTATAAGTCAATGGTAGGTATGTACACACAGCCGAGAGCATATATCGTATCGTACTCCTGTTTGCAACAACGATTGATTGACACCATGGCGTCCCCGAAGTTCCCGTTCGTGTTCTGCTGCGTCATTTCCCGTTCGCGAAGTGTTAAGTGTCGTGCAAGTTTTTTTTTATGTAAAAGCAAGCTAGGCAAGCTCGGGACATGGGGCACTCACGGACAGGTTAGGTTAGAAGGGGATGGCAGGGTCTAGTAAGCGAGCGAATAGACCTCACCATCCCCCCCTTCGTGGTTATTTTTTTTTATATCACCCGGAAATAGGGTTAGGGTACGTACGTTATTTTATATTGCCATAGATTGAGATTGTTTTTTTGCGAAGGAATGCTTTGGGTGCGGTTGTGACCAATGATATTGTAGAAACAACCAGAATTGAAACAGCATAATCGTTAAATAAGAGTTTTATTTAGGACTGACAATAATTTTTACAGTATAACCTTAACTATTTTAGTATAAAATATGAGAATATCTTCTAATAATTACGTCGACTTTTAGGAGTGACTGCTCGCCATGAGCTCAATAATTAGAATGAATTAAGAAAGGAGTCGTTTCTGCCAGGACGTAGACTAATCCCCACTATCAAGCCATTACCCAACTAAACGAACGGAACTTCTGACTTAGTGTTGCCAGTATAATAATTAAGTGTGTATCGAGTCTGTTATAGCCACAAAAGTTTACATTCGGCCATCCAGAAGAAACGAGTCCCTTCGTTTATTTACAATTGATTGCATTGTACAATACATGTATTAAAAAAAACTTAATACACAACGTTAAACAATCTTTTAACATAAACTATAATGCTGACAGATTATTAATTTAAAAAAAATATCGCATCATGGGCCATAATCGACTAACCAAAACTAGAACAAAAAATACAACTTTCATACGACAAAATTACTTAACATTAATATTATAACATGAATTATACGTAAACAATGTGTATTATCAGTATGGAATAAAAATTATACGATTTATTTCCTAACAAAATCATTATCATAACAAAAACTGTTTGCTGCTTATATGCCACTACACATTATATTCCAAATGATTAACAATTTCAGGCGGCACTCATGTGCTCCTACCTGTATTAATAACACCAGGCGGCACTCATGTGCTCCTACCTGTATCAATAACACCAGGCGGCACTCATGTGCTCCTACCTGTATCAATAACACCAGGCGGCACTCATGTGCTCCTACCTGTCTCAATAACACCAGGCGGCACTCATGTGCTCCTACCTGTATCAATAATGACAAGCGGCACTCATGTGCTCCTACCTGTATCAATAATACCAGGCGGATGCCTGGTACGATAGTAAATAACCAACATTTGACAAAACCGCTCTTGACTAAATCATGATCATTACTTTTATGGCACAACATCATTAAACAAAAGAAAAGAGCCTACCCTAAAACAAGTCTGGTGAAGCTACAAATCCTCACTATCACTACTGGAACTACAACTGGGAGCATTGTAGCTGAGCCACGGAAATACTTTATCTATTGCTACTATGGTCTCGAATCGTCTACCTTTTCGCGTAAGGGGGGTGTCTTCGACAACAAATCGGTCATTCGGCAAAATCTTTTTAATTCTATACGGGCCCTGAATTTTACTCTCTAATTTCTTTGATTGCCCTGTTCCCGATGTAATGGCTCTAATTATTCTCACTAAGTCTCCTATTTTATATTTTGTGCTTTGTTTCCTACTTTTATCAAATTTTTCCTTACTTATTTCTTGATGTTTAGTTATAGATTCTCCAGCTTCGTCCCTAACTTCATCCAACGTTTTTTTCATCACGCCGCTACCTACATCCTCTATTACTTCCTTTAATATACCCAGAGAAGGGTTTGTAACCCTTCTCCCAAACAGTAATTCAGTTGGGGTTTTCTTTGTTATACTATGCATAGAGGTATTAATACCTAATTGTACGTCTTGCACATATTCGTCCCACGTATTAGGATTTTTACTATGTGTCATTGTGCTTAATGCTGACAAGATCGTGCGATTGTACCTTTCTACTTGACCGTTAGCACGAGGTGTGGCAACGGAATTTAAAATGTGTTTAATACCTAAAGACTTTACAAATGAATTGAATTTTTTACTAGTAAAACTCGTACCCCTGTCCGTTATGAGCCGAGAAGGGGTGCCGAAATAACTAAACATAATTTTAAACGCTTTAATGCTTTCTTTCGTCTTAGTACTACGAACCGGCGCTAAATTAACATACTTTGTAAAAGAATCGACTATTACTAACAAATAGCAATTTTTATTTTTGGTACGTATAAACGGACCCAGGTGGTCCGCATGGATAGTATGAAAGGGGACTTCTACTTTCGGTATGGGATGTAGTAATCCTTCTTTGGCACCAGAGGGTACCTTGTGGTGAGCGCACTCAAGGCAGGCAGAGACATATTTTTTTATAAACTTTCTCATTTTGGGGAACCAAAAGTAACCGCGAATTCTATCTAGAGTCTTTTCGAAGCCAAAATGTCCAACGTCATCATGGTTCGTTTTTAGTACTTGCCATCTTACACCTTTTGGTACGACCCATCGCAAGGTGTCCTCGTCTATGACGCGGAATACGCGACCGTTTAGAATTTTAAAATCTTTACGTATACTTGCAATTTTAGCGGTCTCTGGATCTTCTAAAATCGCTTTTATCCGTTTTATTTCAGAATCTCCGGACTGGACTGTAGATATCCAATTATCGGTATTTATAGTTAGAACGTCAATTGTGTGTATTATTGGTTCCTGTTCATCTACGACTGGGTTTCTGCTCAACGCATCAACGTGGGACATTTTCTCACCGGGACGGTATTCCACGTCACAATCATATTCAAGAAATTGGATCCACCATCTTGATATGCGAGATAGAAGATCACGTTTAATGAATGTACTACGTAGTGCATTACAAACCGTAACAATAGTGAATTTAATACCGAGCAAATATACCCGAAATTTTGCAAGAGCGGTGACAACGGCTAGTGTTTCAAGCTCAAACGAATGAAGCTTCTGTTCGTCAGCCGTAGTCTGTCGACTATAATATGCAACCGGTCGCCAAGGATCAGAACCAATCTTCTGCAACAAGATCCCAGCGAGACCTAGTTTACTAGCATCTGTATGCAGTTGAGTTTCTGCCTTATGATCGTACAGTGCGAGAACTGGTCTCTCTGTAAGAGCTTGTTTAAGACTTGCAAAAGCATTTGCCTCAACTTCTGTCCATCTCCAATGAGTATCTTTTTTTAATAGATTAGTCAATGGCCTGGCGATCAAAGCAAAGCCCTTGACAAATCGCCTGAAAAAACTAGCTAAGCCTATAAACCTCCTTATATCGTGCTGGTTACATGGAATAGGAAATTTAGACACGGCTTCTGTTTTCTGTTCCCCGGGCTTTATCCCATCTTTGCTTATTTCGAAACCAAGAAAGTTTATTTTTTCATGGAAAAAATTGCATTTCTCTAACTTCAAAGTAAGACCGCTATCGCGAAGTGCTATTAACACTTGTTCGAGACGAGCTAGCCCTTCTTCAATAGATTTAGCCGGGATTAGAATGTCATCCATATAAACGATAACATATTTTAACTTAGCTTTATCTAAAATTTTGTGTATAGCCCGCTGAAAAACGGCTGGTGCATTGGCCAAGCCAAACGGCATACGAGTATACTCGTATTGTCCATCGGGTGTAACAAACGAGGTCTTATCTATCGAATCTGCTGCAATTGCTATTTGATGGTAGCCTGAAGCGAGGTCGAGAGTGGAGAAAATAGAGTGACCTGATAATTGATCCAGAAGATCATTGATCAAAGGGAGTGGGTAGTGATCTCTTTTGGTTTTTTTATTGAGAGATCGATAGTCGACACATAGTCGTTTTTCGCCAGTTTTTTTTTGTACTAGGACAATAGGACTAGCATAAGGAGAGTTTGACTCTCTGACTATACCGAACCGCATCATTTCATCTATCATGTCACGCACATGTTCTCGCTCCGAAAAAGATAATCTATATGGTCTATATACTACGGGTTCCGAGTCTTTCAGTTGTATTACCATTTCAGTAATCGCAGTGAATCCTAAATCGTGCAATCCGTGAGAAAAACAACATTTATATTTCTCTATTAAACTTTTTAAATTTTGAATTTCAATGTTAGTTAACAAATTGCTATGCTTTAATTCGGTATTCGAATCTATTGTTGCCACGTTCATAACTTTGATTTCTGTAACGTACCTAGCCCTTGTAATAAGACTATCAGAAATATGACAGAAGTTAGTCCAATATTTTGGATTAAGACTGCAGACTCACCTCGCCTTAGCTCGTATTCCCCTGGTAATAGGTAATACTACCTATCTTCCCTCTAACTGAACCATTTACATATATATTGCCAGTAATCACCGAATCAGACTTAACGGGAATAAACTTAATTTCTCCTTTTTCAATACAAAGAGCACTACTAGATTTTAAAATAACTTTTAACTCGTCGCTCGGTTGTACCTTTTGAAATTGGAGATCTGTTGGCGTTTTTATAATGTGAATAGTGGGTCTTTCTGTAAAACTATGTCCTAGGAGCACTGGATAATTAATTAAACTATCGTCCACTACTAACACTTCTACATCTTTCTCTATAACTCCCTGTACATCTATTGTAATGAACGCCTTTCCTCTTGGCAAATATGGCACATTGCCTAATCCTCGTAATAAAGGCCCGTTGCCAGTTTCCCAGTTTAATCCTATTTGTCTAGCTTCTTTTTCACGGATCAACGTAGCCTCACTACCTAAATCCACTTGACATAATATTGGGTTCTGATTTATTTTAATTAAAATTTTGTACTTATTATTAGAATCATTTAATTGAGATAAATCTAAAGATGTTGGTAAAACCTTAGTATTGTTGGTAGCTATTTTGAGAACAGATTTTTGTGGATCGGATTTGTATTTATTCTTTATTGGGCATTCCGTAATAGTATGACCTATAAATTTGCAATAGTTACATTTAATAATAGGTTTCGGACATTTAAAACTTACATGACCCTTTTCCTTACAATTATAGCAAATAACGTTATCGTAGTTTTGACGAGCTTTATTTGACTCATCTGAATTAGTTTCATTACTTTTATTTGCCGCTCTAGAATGATTTAATCGAGATAAAATCCTTCCTCTCCTAAACTCGCTATTTTCCCTAGTATGGGTTTTAACAGTTTTGAAAAATTCTAAGATTTCTTCAGATTTTTTGAATTTCGCGGCCTGAGCACCTAACCTTATACTCCTGTCATCTATCCCGTGGATAATACAGTCGATAGCTTGCTTTCCAAACAGTTTGCACCGATTTAGTAAGTTTATTTTAGAAAAATAATACATTTCCAGAGATTCCCCTTGGCCCACCCTTCTATTAAGCATTTCTGTTAACAATTCAGCATAATTTTCTGTAGCTGGAAAAGATTCTTTCAATAGTTGCTTCCATTCAGACCAGGTTCGCATAAGAGAAGGGAGGCCTTGGTACCATAATTTTGCCTGACCTACTAGTTTGGGTAGAGCATAATGTATAGTTTGTTTACTGCTCCATCCATATATTTCCGTGCACTCATCCACTTTGTTTAACCAAACAGTAATGTTTTGTTCTTTCGAAAGAGGATCAAATTCTGGGATAACGTTATTGTTCATAGAGGTAAAACTATCACCAGACCTATTCCTGAGCAATTTTACCATTTCCTCAAAAAATAACGATGTTGTGTCATACCTTGATCTATCCCTGGATCTATCTTGGGATCTACCTCTGGAACTATCCCTCGCTCTTGATCTCCTTCGCTGATTAGAGTCTCGTATAGTTTGTCGTTCAGTGGAATCCCGCGATTGTCGTTCCTGAAGTCGGTGCTCCAACAGCTCCAATCTTTGCCTCTCTAAACTTATGTTTTCCTCTAATTCCCTAATTTCACTGCGGCTGCGGCTGCGACGTCGTGATTGATAATGCGGTGTTTTGGGTTCTCCATGCTGCCGGTCTATAACACTATTGCTTCTACTGCGATGTCTATCAGGTGAGTGTCTCGATTCCTTTGTATTCATGGCTGGTCTTGAGACTATGGGACTCATCGGAGCTTGCAGTGTACAATATTGATTAATATCGTCCATTGTTTCTTATATTGTAGGCGTATTTATTGTTCAATCCCAATTCTGAGATGTAGAAACAACCAGAATTGAAACAGCATAATCGTTAAATAAGAGTTTTATTTAGGACTGACAATAATTTTTACAGTATAACCTTAACTATTTTAGTATAAAATATGAGAATATCTTCTAATAATTACGTCGACTTTTAGGAGTGACTGCTCGCCATGAGCTCAATAATTAGAATGAATTAAGAAAGGAGTCGTTTCTGCCAGGACGTAGACTAATCCCCACTATCAAGCCATTACCCAACTAAACGAACGGAACTTCTGACTTAGTGTTGCCAGTATAATAATTAAGTGTGTATCGAGTCTGTTATAGCCACAAAAGTTTACAATATTATATGTAATACTTCTAATATCATTGGTTGTGACCAAATTTTTGGGTACGGTTGTGACAATTTTTTTTTTCGTTTTTGAATGCCAAGAAAACGCCTAAGAAAGATGGAAAGAGGTCAATGTGAAACAGAAAAATATGAAGAAGCTTATACAGGAAGTGAAACGAGGAACATCATTGCGGAGAGCTGCAGAAATGCACGAAGTTAATCGCATGTCTTTGTTGCGATACATTCGAAAACGCGATGAAGCCGGCGCGGACCACAATAAAGACAACAATAATATGTATAATTATTATTATAATTATAATTATTATATGACATTATTGTGATGACTGACAAGATCTTCAATATATTATTTTTCTGAATTAAAATTTAAAATGAACATTTCTTCTATTTTTTATGCTAGTTGATACAATACACAAATGTTTAATTTTTTTAAAGAAGATGATTGTGAATTGTGATAACATTTATTAGTGATTTACTTAGTTTGTATTTTGTCATTCCGTATTGTATAATTAGATTCTTTAGTTAGCTGTTTGGACTGATTGTAATTTAAGACTGATTAAAGTACTAGTTCCTCCCATCATCTGTGACGGCCATTTTAGCAAAATCTGTTACTGGGGTCCAAGGGGTCCCGGGGCACCCGGGTGATTAAAACGACGATATCTCTAAAATTACGATAGGTAGATCTCTTCAAGTTATGTTTTTGGTATCGTTATCAAATTAGATAACAGATTATGTATGGATTAGTCCAGTTTTGTTTTCTAATAAGATATCAAATTCTAGTTAGAATCTAGTTAGTTTTTTTTTTTTACAAAGGTCGTTCTAATTACAAAATAGAAACAAAATTATTTGTTTTATCTTCATAAATATACATAATTTCACATTAATAAATAAAAAGAACACACCTCCCCATACATTTTTTTCTTATCACACATGTTTACATTATCATGACTCATTCATGTCGACCGTGAGCGCCGAGCGATAACAAAGGGCCTATTCATTGTTCAATTCCTTTGTAACTGAACGCCAAGTGGCTTGGGTTACTTTTTTATCTATTGTTTGGTTTAACATGCTTATCACAGACGGAGTTTCGGGTGCTTAAAATATGTATTTAGAATGTATCGGATACCCAACCCAACCACTTGAAAAATGCCTTAATTTGGCCGTAAAAAAACTACCTCTTAAACTTTGGATCACAGTTTACATTCGGAACTTTTTTTAAAAATACATATTAACATTCTATATTTTGAAGATATTTAAATATCGATAAGTACAATAAAAACGCATGCTGCCTTACAAAAACATTACGGGAATCAACGACAAAAACGCCTTATTAGAAGCCCTAACAGCAACCGAATTTGGCGGCCCGAGTAGGTATTTTTCATTTCAATTTTACGCAAGTATAATACGATAATATTTAAATTAAATGCCTAATTAATATCAATAATACAATACATATAAACATACTTAATCGCGACAGTTTCTATTATTCACAATTTTAACTAATAGTAATAAGTCTAAATATGACGCAGCGAGCGCCCCACATTCCACTATGCCGCCGCAATGGCTGACGATGTTTGTTGAAATTACCATTTATGTCCGAAATCTTTATTGATTACACTTTAATCTTATTAATAATGTGGCTGACGATGTTTGTTGAAATTACCATTTATGTCCGAAATCTTTATTGATTACACTTTAATCTTATTAATAATGTTTATTACTTACCCAGGCATGTTGTGCAGGTACTAGAAGGCACACAAAACAGTCACACACCATTGACTTATAAAACATATAAGTCAATGTCACACACTCACTAAAATACACTTAATAACTCCGATGGCGCGCATTCTGCGGCGCATGCGAACACTGAACTAAATGACTGAATTTGTTTCGTCTAGAACGCGTCATCAGTTCATTTTAAGAACTTGACAGCGACAATATATCTTTCATGTTTCGTCTTAAAGACTCTGTGCAAGTTAGAACAAGATAGGTACAGTTTTCGCTTACAAATAACTGCCAAAAGTGATGCCGGGGATGTCGGGTCACCAGGTGACCCGTTAACAGACAAAGCAATCAGACTGCTATATGAAGATTTATTATAATAGCTACCTGTAGATGCGTGCCTTATTAACTATAAACATTAATGTTCTTGTGTTACGTAAACGCTAATTATTTCGAGAAGAATTGATATTTTGTGCATTACAAGTGATTGATGATCATTTTGGTGTATTTTTGAACCTGTCACTACCGACCCCAAGTACTGTCACAACCGCCCCTGAGGTGTGGTCGGTTGTGACAATTTCTCTTTTTTTCTAACTTGCTCCTGTGAGTTAACCATAGAACTTAGAAATAAAATTTTAGTTTTTATACGTAGGCAAATGTACTCTTCACAAAAAAATACTTATTTTGTACAGCTAACTGCCACACTGACAGAATTATTGGTCGTCAAATGAAAATTGTCACATCCGTACCCAGTCTATGTACTAGGTTAGTTATTTTTTAAATTATTATTTTTTCTGTATTTTTTAGATTAACTTCAATAATTATATATTTAACTTGTCTACTTACTCTTTTATTTTTAATAGGTGAGTAGATTCGTTACACACTACACTTCACTATCTATGGTCTGTTCCAAAAATATCTGATGAAAATTCAAATTCAAAATATTTTATTTCACATAAACCTACAAGGGCACTTATGAAACGTCAGAAGCTAGGTGCACGGTTCCAATTGGTCGTTTCCTATGGAGAAGAGCCGGCAAGAAACTCCACGGTTACTCTTTTAAAAATAAATGGTATTTACAATCTTTTCAAGTTACAGTGTTTATAGGTATGAGAGGACACTGTAGGCCTATCAACAAGTACCAGGTACTTAGCAAGATAGAAAACGATCGACAGATCTAAAAGTCGGTTATGCCTACAACGTTCTCACAATCACAAAATATAAAAGAATATCTATATAAAAAAAAAACAATTAAAAACCTATTTAAACCAAATGGCATGACTGCCACTAAAGCTGTAACAAATCTATAAAAAATATAGTATAGTGAAGTTATATAATGTCAAATAATGAAAAGATTATGTCAAAAAAGTACGTAAATGAAAAATAGGTAAAATCAAATAATCATCTTAATTTGGGAGTAGTTAATAGACATAATTACATAGTAATGCCGTTATTGAGGTACCAGGGAAGCCACATGTGCAGAAGGAATTATTGCCAAACTTCCTTGTCTTCAACGTAGTCTTTAATCTTATAATATGCTTTTTTGATAAGGACACGTTTGATGTGGGTTTTGAACTTTCCATCACTAAGTTCTGTAACCGACTTTGGCAACTTGTTATAAAATCGAATACTGTTTATAACAAATGACTTACTAGTTTTAGCTAACCTAAATTTGGGTAGGTATCACAAGTTCATGTTTTCTACGTGTATTTATATTATGGAAATCGCTTCTAATTTTGAAAAGTCCTAAGTTTTTCCGAACATACAAAATACTTTCTAAGATATAAAGAGAAGGCTGAGTTAGTATATCAATTTCTTTGAATTTATTTCTAAGTATACACAAACCCTGTTAAATTATATTCTTAGGCAATCACTCATTATAGGGAAAGGGACAGTAACACACTCAATCTGTATTTAGAAGGATGCAACTTTACATAACATCACGCCTGTATTCCCCGAAGGGTTAGGCAGAGGTGTACCTATAGTACACCCACATTTCGCCAGTTATGTTTAAGTCCATGTAATAGGGGGCGAGCCTATTGCCATCAACCGGGCACAAATCCAGACTCCGGGCTGCTACTTAGCAATTGGGTATTACCATTTTTGAAAAGTGTCTCAAATTCTCTAGTGCTAATGAACCACTAAAAAATTCTCAAAATTTTTATTCAATCGTTAGTTGCCATAAAAATGCATTTAAATCTTGCATTTTCAAATTCCGCGCGTAATTTGACGAAAACGCTGGACGCAGTGGACGCCATATTGCCCCGCATTCCGAGTTACGATGTAATCGATTTGGGCGTGCTAACAGCCGTAAAGAATTCGTGGACGCTTTAACGTTGCGTCTTGAATCGTCATAGATGACGTCATGACGTGCGCCATCTTGCTATAACGCCGACCATGCCTTTTACTAATATCACCGGGAGCGCTGTCAAAAATGACAGTTGTGCTGTTTTGTTTTGAGTCGCATCATAATCTTTAAACTAACGTGGCATTTTCGAAATTTATTGTTCTTCTGGCTACCGTTCGCTACCTAAACCAAGAAGAAGAAGAAGAAATGTGTGGTATAAACACAAAGAAATATTACCTATATGCAAGTTTTGACGTTGAGCGAGTACTGTGTATATTTGTGTATGTTTCATGTTGGATTATTTCGAACGCAATGTAGATTGTTACCGAATAAAATGAATTGAATTGAACTGTGAGAGCATTAAAAAAAAATTGAATTATTTATTTATTTTTAATTTTTTTGCATTAATTATTAATTAAATTAATTTACTAGCGTTCCGAATTGTTGACAGCCCTCAGCTGTCATTATCGTGATATCTTACTCGGATCGCCAATTATCGATGACAGTGCTGTGAGCGATTATGTTCTAATTCGGAAAGCGGCCTTGCTGGTCATGAACTCATGACCGTAGAGCTACAGACTACATAGAGGTAGAGCTGGTAAATGTAGGGATGTAACATTGTACATAAAAAATCGATTATTAATTAATCGATTGTTTTCCCAAGTAAAAAAATCGATTAAACAAAAAACGATTTTTGTATTGATAATAAAAGATTTTTCTAAAATAATCGATTTTTTCCGCTATTTTTTGATGACAGATTAAATTAAACACCTGTGTTATCGATAATCACACTATCAAAGCATTAAAGCTCTGTTTTATTAATTTAATAATCAACAAGTTTTATATTTACATTGGCATATAGTGGCAAAAAGTTTTTTTTTTCTTTTCGCCCGTCTAAAATAAATAAATTAAGTCTTTGGGCAATGAAAGTTAAAAGCAATCAAGTTTTGGTAAACGTTTTGATAGTATGCGGCAGGTCTTTGTTAGTATGGCACCAGCTTTCCAAAATAACCTTTCCGCTGGAGCCGAAGAAGCCGGAACCAGAAGGTGCCTAAACGCTAATTGGGATAATTTAGGTTTTCAACGTACAGAATTGATGACGTAGCGTTAAACGCACAGATGGCTTTAGCGTCATTCATTGACGAACTTCGTAGTTAGTGGTTCACGGAACCTTGCGGCTTCGCGCTCCTGATTAAAAAACTAAGTGTTGCGGCCGTTGCGGGTGAAAAAAATTGACAGTGAAAAAGAAATCGATTTTTTATTAATCGATTTTTTTAAATATCTAAATCGATTATAAAAATCGATTATTATTTAAAAAAAATAGATTTTTAATAGATTTTTTCTATAATCGATTATTTTTTCACATAGTTTCACATCCCTAGATAAATGTCTAAATGTTCTGTGCTCATCATGACGTCAGTTGGGTGTGTAAACAAATGCAGTGATATTTTTAAAGTTATGTTAATTGTGTATATTTAAAAAATGAGTTATTATTCTACTTATCGTTGGTGTGCTGTTCCTGAATGCAAGAATACTAGTGTAAAAACACCGGACAAATTGTGGATTCGAGTGCCAACTGTTAAAAATATGAGGAAAACTTGGTTCAAAGTTGCGAGAAGGGATCCTGAACTATTATCTGAAAAAACTCGTATGTACTTTTGTGAAGATCATTTTGATGTAAGTATGTAATATGCATTACCTATCTAAAATCTTTCACAATAGGTTACATGAAACAGTACCTACATAATTCGGATTGAAGTTCATATTTGGAGGTTATAGAGGTATGTAAATAAGTTGCTAAATTATTTATAACTTACGTTTCAGTTGGAACACGATATGGAAAACTACACACAGTATAAAATAATGGGTTCAGTAAAAAGAATTCGATTGAAACCGGATTGCATACCCACCAGATTCGGTTGGAATAGAAAACATAAGTCTGCTTCAAATGATTCTCATTTTGCTGAAGCTAAAAGGCTAAGATTATCTATAACTGAAGATTCTGTCCAAGATCACATTGGAGGTAATGTCACAGCATCATCATCCTGTGTTGACATTTATATCATGTACCTAACCATATTAAATCTAACTCACTAAAGTTAAAAGTAAATTAAATTTATGACAGACGCCTTGTACCAAATCACCAAGGCCTAATGATTGTTGACAAACTTCATGACACTCACTGCATACCTTCTTGTAATACTTATCACTTATGTAGTATTCTTTGTAATACAAGCATTTTGATTATTATTCACTTACAGAGTCACAGACAGCAGTAGATGTTCCTTCTATGAAACATAAATGTGACAAAGCCGTTGAAGTCATTCAAGCACAGGAACATAAAGATTTGCAGCAAAGAATTTACCAACCATCAAAGAGTTTATTCTTGGTAAATTTGTGTTGTCTCCTTTTATAAAACAGTCCTCCATGGTATTATTTCAATAAAAATTACGTTGGTTACGAAAATAATCAAAAGCCTTTAGAGATTAAAGGTACACTGATAGTTGACAGTTAGCACTTTCTAAGTTTACATAACCTTAAGACGTAATAACATGGCGACTACTATCTAATGGTGTTATGAAATTAAGAAGAAGCAGATACAGCCCGATTTCTGGGATTAATCATAGATCCGCAATTAAACTGGAAAAAACAGATTGATGTACTGAGTAAAAAAATCAGCACCTCGTTGTTTGCCCTCTATAAACTTGCTCCTACTGTCAATACAAACACCTTACTAATGGCCTATTACGAACTTGTTGAATCTTTATTGAGATTTGGGATAATTTTCTGGGGCAATTCAACGAACAAAGACACAGTGTTCAAAGCACAAAAGCGGTGTGTACGGGCTTTGTTTGGATTGCAAACTATGGACAGTTGCAGACCAATGTTCGTAAAGCACAGAATTTTAACACTTCCATCACTACATAATTATTAGAAGTAGCTGTATTTGTTAAAAGTAATCCTCAATGGTTTCCTCTTCTGTCAAATAATTCCGATAGAAATAGACGTGAGATGTATATAGACTTTGGGTGCAGTCACACTGCCAAAACAGCACTTCTAAGAAAAAGTGTTGTATGCATGGCCATTAATATACAGTAAAATTCTGAATGACATTAAGCAATTGAATTTTAATTTATTTAAGAAAACAGTTAAAAAGGTTCTTACTGTTATGTGCTACTATAACATTGTTGAATTTTTAAATGATAAATTTTAGATTTCAAAGCAGTTTTTTTTTTTTTGCTATTGTACTGACTCCTTTACAATCAGAATCAGTAGAAAAGTAATCAATATTAATTACATACAAAATATGTCAATATATCCTTTATATTTAAATATTGACTATATTTGCACTGACTAATCTGTACTTCTATACTAATACTATTAATACACTCGAGAGCACTGAATCCGGGTCACTTAAAGAATGTTAAAAATCTCGGAAACTAAAAATGATAGGTTAATGCAATAAATTGTATTTAATAGACAATGTAATACTCCTTAAATGAAAGTAAAAAAAATATGAGTCAACATACATTTTATTAACACAAAATTAAGAAAAAAACTGCTGATCTCTCCTTAAAACAAAAATAGGAAACATGAAATTTTTGAACTTTATTACGATTTTCTTGAATTTTAATACTTCGTATTGCCTCCTCGTGCTTCCATTACTGCGTTTACGCGGTTTGGCATGCTGTACACCAAGTTCCTTATACGATTTTGGGGAATATTCTCCCATTCCTCTGTGAGAGCAATTTTGAGCTCACGAAGCGTGATTGGGGGAGGGTTTCGTTGTTTTACGCATCTGCCTAGCTCGTCCCAAGCATGCTCGATCGGGTTGATATCCGGGCTGCGCGCTGGCCACTCCATACGAGTAATGTTCATCTCTTGAAGGTAGTCATGCACAATCCTACCTGTATGAGGTCGGGCATTGTCATGCATAAATATAGCATCCTCACCTAAATTGACCATAAATGGACCAACGTGATCATTGAGGATTTCTTCCACATATCTTTCGCTAGTTAAAGAGCCGTTTTCTATGATCACCAGCTCTGTGCGACTTTCAGAAGAAATTCCGGCCCACACAAGTACAGACCCACCACCGTAGGCTACTTTTTCTTCGATGCATGCTTGCTTGAATCTTTCCCCTGGTCTTCGATACACTCTGTGTCTTCCATCGTGCTTGTAGAGCATAAATTTTGATTCGTCGGAGAACATAACTTTTGACCAATCTTCAATACTCCAATTTACGTGGCTCTGGGCATATCTTAGTCTTGAAATACGATGCCCACGCTCCAGTTTAGGGCCGTTTGCAGGTCTAAGGGGTTTTAAGTTAGATTCAGCAAGCCGACGTCTTACTGTCCATGCACTTGGGTTACTTCCTCCGAGGCGTCGAAACTGATTTGTGAGTTCAGTTCCTGTAAGAAAGCGATTTCGAAGCATGGTGTTCACCAAGTATCGGTCTTCTCGTGCTGTGGTACACCTGGTTCTGCCCGTTCCTGGTCTGCGTAGGTTAGAACCAGTTTCTTCGTAACGTCGGAGAACTCTTTGTACTGTTGACAGCGACACACCGACAGTCCTGGCTGTATCGCGCTGACTCCGGCCGGTTTCTAGCATTGTAAGTATTCTGGTGCATTCTTCAGGCGTAAGCGACATAATTTCAGCTTGAATAATGAATATAGAGCACTATCAACATGGTTTATGTACCCACATAAATGACAGATTACAAACAAAAGCAAAACCAAATGCTGTAATTTAATCTTCGAAAGTGGCCCTTTTTCAAATTTGATTTTTTTATGATATAACTTTACAATAACTAAGAAGTTTTAATACCTTCATTTAAGGAGTATTACATTGTCTATTAAATACAATTTATTGCATTAACCTAGCATTTTTAGTTTCCGAGATTTTTAGGATTCTTTAAGTGACCCGGATTCATTGCTCTCGAGTGTATTATAAAGAGGAAAGATTTGATTGTTTGTTTGTATTGAATAGGCTCCGAAACGACTATTAGTTACTAGTTTAGTAGTATTCGGTCTATGTTACTCCTTGACACAATACAATATTTTGTAAGAATATTTTTTTTTTAAAAGAGTGTCCGTGGAGTTTCTTGCCCGTTCTTCTCCATAGGAACCTACGCTTTGGAATGGGCAACTAGCTTCATATTTCTGACTGACTGACTCCTTGACAATTCAAAAGTGCCTGTAAATGGTTTAATTGAAATAAATGCTTTGAGTTTGAGTTTTTGAAAACTAAGCTTTCTAATGAGAAAGCTTAGTTTTCAAGGAGTAATATAAGCTACTTTTTATCCCGGGAAAAATAACGGGTCCCGCGGGAAAGACCACGGGAGCGAAGCCACGGGAAATTGCTAGTTTTATATATGAAACTGAAATTGATAATTAATTTATAATTGCCAATTTAATTCATAACATTATTATAAACATTTTGTACGCCTAGTGAGGCAAAACATGTTGGTCGATAAATTTGTTTCTATCTATTCATGTATCATGTTACACATGTTTGAACAAATAAATTTATCTATAACTTTAAAGAAACATTAAAAAAGCTGAAACCTTTGAATTGAATTTTAAAATTTAGTTTGCTATTTTATGAACTAAAACTAACGTTTTCCGACTGCTTTTTGCCTAAGCTATCTCGATAATATATTTTTAGATTTTTTTCTCATATAGAGTAAAACACCCTATTCCAGATGATAAAACCCAATAACACTATGCCCGACTCGGGAATCGAACCCAGGACATCGGAC
Organism: Xanthia togata; assembly: GCA_963853775.1. Lineage (NCBI taxonomy): Eukaryota > Metazoa > Arthropoda > Insecta > Lepidoptera > Noctuidae > Xanthia > Xanthia togata. The sequence goes on along the minus strand of OY970817.1, from coordinate 504,229 downwards.
CTCATGCTCAGCAGTAGCGCTTGCGACCACTAGACCAACGAGGCAGTGCCGATCTTTCTTTTATTGTTTGAATAACATTAGGTATTAAATTGTAATTGCAAAAATCACCCACGAATATTGAGTTTGTAACTAAAAAGGTATGAAGTACAACAACATGACATCGCTTTAGGTTTTCGTATAACTATAGTCACACGTAATTACTAAATAAATCGTACAGGGGCCGTATTAAGCTTCGTGCAGACTAGCGCGACGCGACACCGGCTATTGTTATACCGTGAAGTTTTCTTGGAATTTGTATTGTTCGAGTCGCGTCGCGCCGTCGCGTCGCGCTGGTCTGAACGAGGCTTTATGACGTAGTAATGCCACCATTATTTCAGTGTGAGTGAGAGACGGAGCTATACAAGGCCGCTAGCACCATCCTTTTTTCGCAGTGGAATAATGATGGCATTAATTCTTCATAATAAGGCCCCAGATGGCGTGTGCAGCCATTCAAATGTCCATTTTAATCGGATACTTTTTGAACAGACTATACAAGAAGCTATTTTTGTGAATTATACGTAGTTAATTGTTTTTTTTTTATTATTTAGCGTAATACGGAGCTGGCGCGGGTCGCGGCCGCCCCCCTGCCGGCTGGGCCCCGCCCGCGCGGCGCCGCGCTCGTCTGTGGGCCGGTGAGTGGCATGCCCAGTGATCTACTGCTCCCATACATCAACCAACCCACTATCTGTCAAGAACTATGTGCCTAGCCTTTTCCCAACTATGTTGGGGTCGGCTTCTAGTCTAACTGGGAGCAGCTCTGCATTCCAGTATTTTACATGAAGCGACTGCTTATCATCTGACCTCCACAAACCACTTACTGGGTTACTGGGTAACACGATACCACTTGGTAAGATCGGCTGTCATAGTATTGGGGTTCAGACTACCCGTAGCGAGTGGCAAAGATCTATAAATGACAGCGTGGGACCAACGTGCGACCAATGTATTCCGAGACCTGATGGGTTCTTGATATGTGATGGTCATATTTAGCCATGAGCCCCTCCTAAAGATTTATACTATACGTTGTAAACAATTCATTCCAGATTAAAGTTACATCGGGTCCTTTAACACTCGGTTCGGTCAATTCGGACTTCAACCCAGTGATCACGAGAATAAAATCCGAAGCGGATCCGATCAAGCAGGAAGAAGATCCACAAAGCGATGACACACTTTCATTAGCTGAAGACACTGATCAGCTCAGTGACCCTGATCAGCCGAGTGAAGACCTGATTTCACTGAGTAACACGCAGGTTCCGGTGAGTAACGCCCCGGATCCACTGAGTGACGTGAAAGTCGAAGAGTTGGAAGTCGGAGTGGATGAAGTCGAGATTACTGGGCCAGAGGATGTGAATAGGCCGGTAGAATTGACCAGGGCGGTGGAAGTGCCAGCTGTGCCGTTGCCGCTACATCTCAGGCAAGAGTTGTCTCTGGCGGGGAACGACTGTTACAAACTGGTAAGTACTGTTTATCAACAGGGTGTCTCAGAAAGGTGTCAAAATTGAGGGTGCTGTACAGACCATCGTTCTGAACAACTTTCTCTAACAACATTCTCTTGAACAACATCGTAATCGTGAACAAAATATCAGTCGATACATTTGGGTCGAGTAGGTATTGAACTTTTATACGGGACAGTTGATATTGTTTTCGCTATTACGATGTTGGTCCCATGGAGAAAGTGGTTCAGTTTGATGGTCTGTGCCACACCTTTCTGATACAGCCTGTATAAAACCCTTTTGACTCGTGGTCAAATTCGGAACTAACGCCGCACGGTGGATCGAAAATGGGCTGTAGAAGACATAGGATCTCGATTTCTTAAATGTTATTTTTTTTGCTGGAAATGACTTCTGCTGATCATTACTGTTCTATAAAATGTCATATGAAGTAAATGTGTGCACAAATGGAAGAGTTATAATTTTTATAAGAAAAAAATGTATGGAGCTAGTATGAAAAATCGAATTATCTCCTAAACGGCATGTTTAACCGTACCATCCTTGGAGGTGGTCATAGTGCTAATTATTTATAATTTTTTGGTTGCGGATTTGACGAAAAATTTAATGCCGTTTTTTTAAAAAAAATCGTCAAAATATTTTTATTTATTTTTACATGTAAAACGATCCCTTTTAGTGTCCAAGTTAAAAAGTTCGATATGTTATTAACCCAAATATTAAGAACACACAAAACAAGAAAAATTAAATAAAAAAATTGCTGTTTTTTGACACATTTTTATTAATTTAAATAAAAAAAGATTACCAAACTCTTATTTAAGTAACATATAAAGTTATATTATACACAAAATAATTTAATTGAAGGAATTAATACTAAGCATTTGTAAAATAAAGTAAAAAAATAAAAAAAAAGACAAAATATCATTAAATATTACAAAAAAAAACCCAAACAGACTCAAATACAAATTTACAAATGTATAATTTTTTTACAAATTTTCCTTATCACTCTCGTTGTCAGACTCCAATTCTGAGTCAGCATCCAGATTGGATATGTCCAAAAACTCGAACTCAGTTTCCTGAAATTGAATTAAGTCGAGAGTTTCAGCAAAAAAGCTCTGCTTTTTCTTGGCATCTAACTTAGGCCTTTGTGCACTTAGCAAAGGATCCGAAGAAACAACAAGCATATTTAAAATGTCTTGATTGGAATCCTGCCTGCTTCTTTTCCGCGAATGATGTTCTCGAAACCTCCTAAAATCTTTGTTTCGAGACTCTGAGGCTTCTTCCGAGAGAGTCCCAATCGGCACAATATTATTTTTCTCGATTATGTCAGCCCCATGGATTAATAATTTATGAACGGTTGACGACATGTAGTACCAGTCGTATAATAATACGTACTTTTCTGCTGTTTTGCGGGCATAATCTCTAAATTTTATTATATCGACCTGCTCTCCAGATGTAATTGCTTGTAAAATTACAGCAAATCTTTTGATGAGGTCTTCATCCAAACCGGTTATAGCTGCGGTTTTATTAGGAAACTCAAAGAATTTTCTTGCAGTATTCCCGTCATTGGTGGTTCCCGAGCCTTGTTTTACTATATCAATCAACAGATTGAGTTCATCTTTGAATTTATTTTGAATTATTTTCTTCCTTGTCTGTAGCATTTCTTTGTGCTCATCACTTCTCGCTGCCCACCGTTTGAAGTCGAGCCTGTATGCAATGTGTAACAGACATTCCATACAATTTATACGGGCGTGTAGGGATGACAAGCCTAATTCATAAAGGTCAGAACACACAATTTTTGATGTTACAGCATCTAAGCGGTTCATTTCTGTAGGCTTTGCTAAGCACAGGTAGCACGATGCATTTGATCTAGCTTCAGAAAGGTAAGTGCAAACTTTAGCGTCGATCATCGTCATCATTAGTTCATGAGTCACCCTATTATTATTATTGCACTCTGTGGGGATAAGGGCCTCAATTTCTTCATCCATTTGTTTTTTCAGCTCAAGGACAACTGCTTCACTCTCCTTTACAAAAGTAAACTGAACTGGACGACAATACAAAACTGAGCATGGTTTTGGGTTCGTCCATAAGATGTTGTCTCCATCTGTCAGTTTAAGTGGCACCAAGGAGGTCATAAAAATGCTCGAGTCATCTTCCTCACCCTCCATTTTCTGCTTGTATCGGCTTTGGTTAGAAGCACCATCAAATCCCCACTTGGATATCAGCTTCAACTGCTTGTTATGCTCTTCCTTAGAAAGGCTTTGAAGGATTCTTGTAACTGTGATATCAAGTAAAGCTTGAAGTGTAATCCTAGCCGATGAATCAGTAACTGTCACTGATTGCTTCGGAGGGTAGCAATCAAGCTTAGTTTGTTGCACTTTATAGTAAGATGGATAAATATCCTTAGCACCTTCCCGAATGGCAGCCTCTCGCAACGTAATATATTGCCACTTTGAGAGTTTTAGCGAAAGAAGCAATCCAAGCGCCTTTTCTGACGTAAATATGATTGTTTTCGCTGGTTTCTTAAGCGTTTCATTTAATTTAGCGGCTGCTTCAGGATTTTTCATCATGTATTCGATGACAGAGGCGATATCTCCATGCCCTTCTTCTTTTAAACGTGCTGCAGCTGCATATGCCAATTCACTGGAATCTTCGCCTGTGTGTTCATCAGATCTTCTCTTTTTTTGTTTACTTCCCAGATCTTCGAATGGTTTACGGGATCTTTTCGTCATTGTTCCAATGGACGTTGATGTCAACGGTTCTGGAGAGACTGAGGGCGCTCTTGGTATCTCATCAACACTTGGTTCTTGATTAACTAAAGTTTGCACAAAACTCGGCCAATCAATATTTGCTCCCAACCAATTCTCGTACTTTCTCCTGAAATTATCAAGGAATCGGTTGGATTTCTGCCACCTTTGTAAAGCGGCTCGCGTAAATCTCCGACAAAATTCTTTGAGAACAACACGATCTTCGTCAGACAGGCAATCGCCTATGCGGGATACAACTGCACTGAACAATACTTCATGATCAAATGAAGTACTCTCACTTCGTAGAAGAACAAACAAGTCTAAATTCGTGATTAAACTTTCCATTCTAAGATTTTATAGTCGCAGATTTAGTGTTAGCAGTTACACAGTTGTGAACAAACTAAATTATAAAACAAAACTTTAGCCCTTTTATTGCAAAACGCCAATAATTAGGTAACTACCCTCATTCGTTATCTTCTCATTAGCTAATGAAAATTTATAATTGTCACTAACTATTCTTAGAACTCATAGCACTGCTAATTAACAAATTAGCTTACTTATCAAGAAAAGTTGAATGTAATCCATAGTTGGCATTGTCGTGAGATATTGAAAATCATTAAATCACCTATAAAGACTCATTAGAAGACCTAATCAGTGTAGTTACTTAATCACTTCTTTTCGGACTCATTAGAAGAGTAAACAATTGGTAATTTGGTTGTATGAAAGGTTTTAAAACTCATGATGTGTTGATAAATATCTAGCTCAAACATAGTTGTCTACGTGTGGGTGTACTATAAACCTCTGCCAACTCCTTCGGAAATATAGGAGTGATGCTATTTTATGTTACGTGTAGTTAAAAGTCCGTGTTCTTCAACATAAACACTAAAATGAATAGTTTTATATGAAAAAACAAATAAAAATATTTTGACGATTTTTTAAAAAAAAACGGCATGAAATTTTTCGTCAAATCCGCAACCAAAAAATTATAAATAATTAGCACTATGACCACCTCCAAGGATGGTACGGTTAAACATGCCGTTTAGGAGATAATTCGATTTTTCATACTAGCTCCATACATTTTTTTCTTATAAAAATTATAACTCTTCCATTTGTGCACACATTTACTTCATATGACATTTTATAGAACAGTAATGATCAGCAGAAGTCATTTCCAGCAAAAAAAATAACATTTAAGAAATCGAGATCCTATGTCTTCTACAGCCCATTTTCGATCCACCGTGCGCCGCCATCTTGTTTTGTCAATACAATTCCACGAAACAATTGCCCAAATGTTGACCAACAGCGCCCCCCTGTCAGCGTCATTCGAGCGCCAAAAGATCCTTGCAGTAGTTTATTATTATTGATTTCAGATTCGCATACAAGCAAACCAAATCAACAAGCTAAGTGTACGCTGCAAGAAACAGCGTCAGAAGCTGCACAGCTATGTGCAGATCGTCAGTCGACGGAACAAGAAGATCAGCGACCTGCAGACGGAAGTCGAGGCTCTGAGGAACTTTATTGGAAAAACTGGTTCGGAAGCGAGTAGTATTGGAGGAGGCAAACTCGACTCGCCGAGGATACAGGTACTAACATGGTGTGATGTGACACGACGTCAGGGCCGTGAAGTGAAATGAGATAACATAAACGTAATTATCACGTTTGTATGCCCCGTAGGAGGCCGAGGTGTATCTTTCAAGCGCATTTAGGTATAAATGTATGGAACAGGTTCATGTTAGAATATAAAAGTTTATTACTATACTAGCTCCGCCCCGCGGTTCGACCCGCATAAGTCTCGATCCCGTGGGAATATCAGGATGAAAAGTATCCTATGACCTAACCCAGGTCATGTTCTACCAATCAATCTGCCTAGCCTTTTTCCCAACTATATTGAGGTCGGCTTCCAGTCTAACCGGATGCAGCTGAATACCAGTATTTTACATAGAGCGACTGCCTATCTGACCTTCACAACCCAGTAACTGGGTAATACGATACCCCTTGGTAAGACTAGTTGTCAGACTTTCGGGCTTCTGACGACCCGTAACGACTGTCAAAGATCCACGAATGACAGCCGGGACCAACGGGTTAACGTGCTTTCCGAGGCACGGCTCCTCCGTGCCTCGGAAAGCACGATAACCCGTTGGTCCTGGCTGTCATCGGCTGGTCTCGGTATGTAGAAGATGGTCACCCATCCACAGACCAACCCCGGCAAGCGTAGCTTAACCTGATGGATCGACCCGTGCGGCAGTTATTACTTAGCCACATAACATGAGCTCGTAGCTAAGTAATAACTGCCGTGGCTAAGTAATAAATTTGGCACATGGGTAGACCCATGTGCCAAATTTCAGCCAAGTCCGTTCAGCCGTTTTTGCGTGGAAGCGTAACAAACAAACAAACTCACTTTCGCATTAGTTAGGATAGTAAGGACTATTTACCAAGGGGATTGTCTAGTCGCGGGCGCTATATTGAATCCCGAGCGTGACGAAGGATGCTAGTGCTTCCGAGAGCAGCGATCGAGGTCAGAGTTCAAACGAAGGACTAGAATCCTGAAGTCAGGAATTCAAGCTCGCCCAAGACGAAGACACCTTTAACCCCGAGGATAATACTTTACTTTTCACACCAGGTAATAAAAATAATTAGATTTTAAAATATTTTGTTATTTCTAGTATTTTATTTTATTTTTATTGATTCACCAACAATTGTTTACACTGGATTAATGCTAATGGGTGACATGCAAAAATGTATATTCAACAGCGCAATCACATAAAGGGGCCGTATTATGAAGTATTAATGCCATCATTATTCCACTGCGAAAAAAGGATGGTGCTAGCGGCCTTGTGTAGCTCCGTCTCTCACTCACACTGGAATAATGGTGGCATTAATACTTCATAATACGGCAACAGGTAAACGTGGACAAACTGGTTGAGCTAAACGGTGCTGATCCATGCGTCATGTTCGTGAACGGGCGCCGTCAGTAGGGACTGGTCATCTATTATCTGCCACGGGTTATTTTTAATTTTTGAATTGTTTTTATCTTTTTATTACGGACGCTTTTTACGTGCACGTCTTTCTACATTGTTCTCACATGTAGAGTTTCTTGCCCGTTCTTCTCCATAGGAACCTACGCTTTGGAATGGGCAACTAGCTTCATATTTCTGACTGACTGACCCTTTGACAATTCAAAAGTGCCTGTAAATGGTTTAATTGAAATAAATGCTTTGAGTTTGACTCCACATGCATAAAGAAGTGTGTGTTTTCACACGATTCCAAATTCAAATAACATTATTGACTAGCGGACTATAACGAAATTCATTACAATATTATATCCCTTAAAACCTATATATAATATAGGTTATATTCTAGGTTATAGTGTGACATCATCGAGCAGGTGTTGGCGTTATAACAAAATAATGCTTTCTATCACTTCTTCCACAGATCCAGAGCTCTAACTCCGCCGTAGTAGAGAAGAAACCCAATCGACAATTATTGATCGTCAATCGTGATCCTAACCGACCAAAGGCGCTGGTTAGCGCCCAACCCACGTCGGATATACTACAAAAGCCGTTGCTCGATGCCCTAAATACGTCGGACGATCGTCAGAATTTGTCAGTCGGCGTCAAACGCACGTTAAACATTCAAGAAAAATCGTCGGTCGGCGTCAAACGCACATCTGTCAACCTACAAAAATCGTCATCTGGTATCCCAGGCACGTCAAATGTCCTACAAAAGTCATCGGTTGGCCTCCAAAGTATTTCGGACATCATTATACAAAAGTCGCCGGTCGGTTGCCAGCGCTCGTCAGGCATCCGACAAAAGTCGTCGGCTGGCGTCAAACGCAATTCGGACATTTTAAACAATCCATCAGTCGCCGTCCAACCCATATCGGTCGTCCCACAAACGTCGCCGGTAGGCTTCCAACGCACGTCAGACATCGGCCAGAACGCGCTGGTCATACAAATAGACGGAATGCATCACACTATGCTGCAACCTAAACTTGTGAGGCTCGAAGATAACAGTATGGAGACGGGGTGAGGGTACAGGAGAAACATTCAAGTTTTTTCAACTTATCTGTCGAAATGTGGGTGTACTATAGGTGTACACCTCTGCCTAACCCTTCGAGGGTCACAAGCTAGATGTTATGTTATGTGTGTATTTTAGTGTTTACCAAAGAACACATAACTTTCCTATATACACATCGAGCTTCAGAAAAGACTCGGAATCGGACGGGTGGTCAGAACCCTGAACGTCTGACACCAGTGTTGCCTAGGGGTACCGTGTTACTCAGCAGCCCAAATTTCACGATGGTAAAATAATTGTAAATAAGATTACATAATAAAACAAAGTATTTATTATATTCAGTGCTTTTATTTGCTACTAGAAACTTACATATAATTGCAATGATCACATTTTTTTTTACTAAAATTAAAAAATAAAATAAAATAATTGAATACTTAGAGTAAATTATTAACTAATTTAATCTATAATACTTATAAAACTTACATTTAACGGCGCTGTCCAGATATTATGTTTTTTTATTATGAATAAAGAATTTGAACAAAAAATTTCGTAGTAAACTGTATTTACTACGCAAGTTTTTGTTCAAATTCTTTCTTCAATTTATTTTGTGATAAGCAAATTAACCACTGGTTAAATTGTATTCAGCGTCACCGATCAACTAGAGCCGAGGATACCCGATTCAGCGTCACTGAGCCGAGCGTGATGGTTCAGTTTAGTGCACTGTTCAGAAAGAGCAGGAAGTGCACATCAAGAAGGTTACTCTTTAAAAAGTTTTCATAACTTTTTGTCGAGTTTGAGCTAAAATGTTGCTATCATTCGGACAGCTCACTGCAGTCGTAACATACAATAAATACAAGAGATGCACAATCACAGACAACTAATTATTAATCCAGGAATACAGCCAGTAATTAGTACACATTGAACACAAGTAGGTATGGCAGTAGTTTGCAGTCCAACTTACCATAACGACTTCTGGTTGGTGAGACATGTCACACACAATGGCATGGTGCAAGCTATAAGTGAATTACTAACACATTAATTCTGTATTTAGAAGGTTTCAACTCACCACTTTTTCCAACAATTCTTGTTTGAATAACATTTTTAAATTGTTATTGAAAAATCCAATTGTATGGAAAATCTCTAAACACTCACAACGGAGCTGGGGGCCTATCCCCCAAGCGTAGTGCTTAGTTACGCGCTCTTCACACTCCGTCGCACTTATGGACATACCGTAAGTGTCGGATCATTCGGTTCCCTACAAAATGGTGCTGATCCACGCGTCATGTTCGTGAACGGGCGCCGTCAGTTGAGACTGGTCATCTGTTATTTGCTAGGGCTTATTTTTGATCGTTTTTGTTTTTTTTTACATTGTTCTCACATATAGAAGCAACAAGAGTAATGTACCCAGGATTTTGTAATTTCTATATTTATAAGAGTGTCCCTGGAGTTTCTTGCCCGTTCTTCTCCATAGAGATCTACGTTTTGGAATGGGAAACTAGCTTCAACTTTCTGACTAACTCTTTGACAATTCAAAAGTGCCTGTAAATGGTTTAATTGAAATAAATGCTTTGAGTTTGAGTTTTAATGCGACGGAGTAAGGAGCGTCCGTAACTTCGGCCAAAACTTCAGATTTCGCTTAGGGAGTAGACCCTGTTTTGTAAAAAACGCAGCGGATTCGACAATTCATCCGCGACATACACATTTTCATAATATTGATCAGACCATACTTCCATACCATAGACACGTTACCGGGATGTGTATTCTTGGCATATAAGTTACTTCACAAAACAATTTTATCAATAGGTAGGTATTTGGTCTTGACAAACTTTCCTAATAATAATTATAGGCGCCGCGTTATGAACTGAGTCTTCGGGCGGTCGGGCCATAAATCACTGTTATTTGTCTAAAAAACTATCGATAAGACGCCAGGCGCTGCACATTCTTATTGTTGCTCACTGACGTTTATGGCCCGACGACTCAGTTCATAACGCGAGTACCTACTATATAGTAAATCTACTCCAACCTCGCGAGTAGCGAGCTGGTGAACACAAGAAATAGCTCAACAATAATCTACTTAGTATCTTAATAATACAGTCGACGCGACACTAGTCCTTTCAAAGTTGTTTTACTTTTGACAGTAGCAATCCAACAGCAACCTTATTTTATCGATAATAAAGATCACTTTAATTTTGACAGTGATTTAAGTTCAGAGGTGATCAGAGGACTACCAATACGTTTTATACATTTACAGTTTATTACTTTATTCAGTCAGAGAAATTTATTGTAAAGTATATTGTAATTATAAACGGACACATAAGTTGATAGCAACTTAAGTGTCCGTATATAATTATATTCAAACCGAAACTGTCATTCTTTGACAGTTTTATGAAATGGCTTTAACATGGCCAATAGACAATTTGACTATCAATTAGTTTTCCTGACTGGTTATCAGATTTATTTTCCCAAAGTTAACGTTATTGTTGTGAACTGTATGATCTGTCAATTTAAATACAAGCAAAACTCAAGTGATCTTCTATTTACGACACACCGTATAGAAATAGTAGGTATAAATAATTATTATTATAAAATAATTAATCTTACACTATCGTTTTATATTTACAGCTAGTAAATTATTATCACATCTTAAATTTTAGAATAACGCTAGTACTATGCATACTGCTGGGGCCACACCTACGTCCATCAAGAAGCTTCGCGCTGTGACGCGCTACAGGTACCTAAGGTACCGACAGAGCTCGGAGACGCCTGGCGGCCGCTGCTTCAGGCGGCATTGTTAACACTTACCTACACAAACCAAATGTGTCTCCGTTTACAGACCGTTCATTATAACTTGTCCCATGCCGTCATATTGACACCATTGTTTGTCAAGCTTAGATTCAATACTTATAAAGTTCAAAATGACAGTACTACGAATCGCGTCACGGGTCGAGTTATAATGAACGCACTGTTTTCGCAATAAAATACTAATGACGTTCGTGATAGAAGTTGAATGTTCAACCTTGCCGATGTCGAGTCTAGACGCTGTAATTCCGAGCTCTGTATGACCAACATTATACCTTATGTATTTCAGTGTTTTATTTCAAGCTTTTTACAAGCCATAATAATTATCCTATTGTAAGCCAATTTATTATCCTAAACATGATATCAGTCAATTTGTACCCGCAACATGTTGCGATATAACGGATGTTACATGGCACGTTACACGTCACGTTGCGTGCGTGTCGCCGGGCGCTTGTTGCTGCAACAGCGTCCAGTACAGACCACGGCGTTTCACCAGTTCGTCGTGCGAACCGCTCTCTGCAACTACGCCTGTAACATAAAGTGTAACGGTGTCAAAATGGAAAATAACATCAAACTGATTTTGGCTGTTGGAGCTGGTAACGTAACACCTGTATTCTGAAAGTTACGGTGTAAATAAAGAAATTATTAGTTTCTCAATCAAAACAATTTGTATCATCACAATCTGCCTGCCTTTTCCCAATATGTTGGGGTCGGCTTCCAGTCTAACCGGCTGCAGCTTAATACCAGTATTTTACATGGAGCGACTGCCTATCTGACCTCCAGAACCCAGTTACTGGGTAACACGATTTACCGCACAATCACAAACCGAATTTGACAAGCACAGAAAAGTTTTGTCTTGTTTGGCCTTTCAGAAACCACGAGTCATAGACTCCTATTGGCTGATTCCAGCCTCTGAAGTAGCAGTAGCCAATGAGAGAGCAGTAAGGAATACGTTACCTTTATCAATGACGCAGATGACGTCCGCGTGCCGCACGGTGGCCAGGCGGTGCGCGATGAGGATCGTGGTGCGCTGCGCCGCCGCCGCCTCCAGCGCCGCCTGCACCGTCTGGGGCAAAGGAAATACTTTATGGTGTAACTGGGAAGATTATTTCGTCCAGCTATTCTCACGTGATGCAGTTACAGACAGGTAGAAGAACGTAGGATTTTTATATTGACCTCATTTTCGGCATCAGCATCCCCGAAAGCCTCAAAAACGATTCCCATGAGGAGAATTTTTAATCTTTAATGGCCACCATCTTGGAAAACAATTAAAATCCCACGTTCTTTAATTTTTAACTAACGTCATGCAATAAGATTTAACATCAGAATGTGCCCAAGAAAGCCTATTGCCGAAAACTGACTATGGTAGCTACACTGTCTGTGGTAAATATTAGTTTATGAGAACTAAAGTCAGGCCATTTTAATAGGTAACATTTGATGTCTGTCAGTTTTATCTTCATAGTGAGATGACCTGCTTAAAAACATCTATTATAGTGAATGAATCGATACGGACTTGAAACATTGAATTTTAAAAATCATCAGGCGAATCCCTGTCCCATTATTATTTTTTCTTTCGTAAATTTAAGGAGCAAAATAAGACAAGTACCTACATAATTTAACAAAAAAAATGCATTTATTCAGTTGAACTATCAGAACTGTTATTAGTATTGTCATCTTCATCACTGCTGTCAGCACTCAGAGATATTATTAATTCATTTTCAATAATATTGTCTATTCTCACATCTCGTTCAAAATCTTGTAAAATTATTTTCTTTGTTTTGTCTACGACTTTTCTCCAGTCTTCTGTAGTGACTTCTGCACACGCAGTTTGTACCTAACAGAGTCATCATTTTAGCAGTACTGAAGGTGGTTCAGTATTGTTTCGCACTGCATGACCCTTTATTTGTGCCTAAATAAGCTCGATGGCGTTTAATACTAGCAATGGTAGGGAGGCAATCGAATAACTTCGTGTCCATGCTCTAGGGCTAGTTCATCGATTACATAGCGGAGCTTTGACGGCTTAGTTGCGTTTACCAGATTTAACAACTCAACTTTTAATATAGTTGGACTTGCATCCACACCATTTCTTACCAGCCACGAGACAATTTCTTGGTTTTTATTTGCTTGAGTTGGTGGTTTATCAACTTGTATTGAATGATACGGTGCATTATCCATTATAATTTTCGATGGGTTTTCTAAGCTGACTAGCAGCTTCTTAAACCACTCTTTAAAAACCTCAAAGTTCATTTCCTCATGGTAATCACTTGTGGTTCTAGAGGCGAATGCGAGGAGGCAGTATGGAATAAAACCTTGAGAAGCTGATCTCGCGTGACATAATTATAATAAGTCGGGCTCCTTTTCCCGATGCAACTTTTGAGGTGGAGGCCGCTGTATCATCGGTCCATGTCCGCGAAACATGTTCGCATTCAACCATGTTTCGTCAATAAACACGACATTGTCTAGCAGGATTTTTCGCTTGTCAGATTTTTTAAATCTAATGCCAATCGATTTCAAAAACTTTGATATTTAATCGTATTCGATTTGATATGTAATCGTAATTGAAAAAAGTTAACGGGCCGGCGGAGCATGCGTTGTTCATACAAACGTAATACCAAAATAATGTATAAATCAAACATACTCTTAAGGTAGTGTGTATTTATTCCGATGGGATTACAGAATATCTAGGCTCCCAAATATATATTTTGAATGGACACTGATTTAAAGACGAGTTATGATAAAAATAAGTTTTCTATAGAAATTTTAAATTCCTCATATCTCGTCTTTATATCAGTGTTCATTCAAATTATATATTTGGGAGCCTAGATATTCTGTAATCCAATCGGAATAAATACACACTAACCTAAGAATATGTTTGATTTACAAATTATTTTGGTATTACGTTTGTATGGACTACGCATGCTCCGCAGGCCCCTATTGTGCAGTTCTAACAAAACGAAGAAATATATTATTTTATGCCCGCCGTTACAAGGTTTCGTTGTTGAATTTTGAGGAATTGTCAAATGTTACCTATTAAAATGGCCTTACTGTAGTCCTCAGGCAAGATGGATGGATCCAGCAGTGTACTTTAGTATTATAATGATGATGAGACTCAATACCTTCTCGCTGCTAGCATCCAGCGCAGACGTGGGCTCATCTAACAGCAGTAGCGCAGGTCGCCGTACGAGGGCTCGCGCGATGCCGAGGCGCTGCTTCTGTCCGCCCGAGAGTGAGGACCCGCTGCCGCTGCCCAGTACTGTAGCGTAGCCCTGAGGGGAAGAGGATATATTTTGAAAACCTTGTCTATAATTAGTAACGATGTCGATCGACGTCGACATCACGATGGTAGTGACGTCAAAAACTAAATTCCCACAACAATGCTCTATGACTGTGAACTGTTCCTAAAACTTGATCGATGTCTCATTAACGACCGCGCAGGGTGCAAAGTTGTTATTTAGAACATTTTGATAGGTGTACCTTAAGGCAACATTCTAGGTCCATAATCTCACCCTAAACAACATTTTATGTTTTCTAACCTCTTTACGAATGCTGACAGTCATCAAAACTCAGCATGATAAATTAATAATGGACCCAGTAATACCAAAACATGTCAACCCGCACATCTGTAGGTATCCAATCTTCTAACACCCTTCTCTTCTTTTTCTCACTCTTTTATTCTTTCTACTGTGGTTTGTCTAGAGTGCAGAATAGTACATACTAATTCCATGGTCTAGAATAGATTGTCTAGAGGTAATGATTTTGTATATACTCGTAACTGATTTAGCGATACATTTTGGAGTACTTAATGGAATTTTAGCTGGATAGCAATATAATATACAACCATCTGGAATATTAGACTACTGAGACTAGTGACGTACCTAAATAACTGAATTGTGGGTTGAATTGTGTTAGCTTAGTTGGGATAAACTGAGTCCATCTAAAATATTACACACAACTTACCATGGGCAGTCCAGTAACAAAGCTATGCACATTAGCCTGTTTGGCGGCTTCAATGATCTCGTCCATAGGAACCTCCCGGCTGTTGTCTCCGTACGCGATGTTCTCTTGGATGCTGCGCGAGAACAGCGAGGGTTCCTGTTGCACTAGACCGAGCTGCGTGCGCAGGCGGGGGAGGGTTAGGTCGCGTTTTATGTCCTTGTCGTCTAGATGCTGAAAGGAGAAATAAAGAAAATCTTTGTTAAAGGTCACTAAATTCAAGGAATCACGCATTATATAATATGTGGAAATCTGACACATGACAAAAGTAAATATGACAATTTAATAATACTGATAAAATTCCGCCAACTACTTATTGTTTATCAAGCTTGGATCTTGCATCCAGCAAGATCCAAGCCTCATTCTGCAAAAACGGTTTTACCAACGGACTAACACCATACCACGATACAAAAGTTAAAGTATCAAAAGCACAAAAAAATAAGTTGTTAAAAGCAGTCTGAAGTGGCAATGGGTTCCCACATTAACCTTAAAACCGATGACCGTTACCGTTGGAGTAATCGTTTTTGAGTGGATACCTACATACGATTGAACACGCAAGTATCTAGCATTGAGCTGCTGTAGTCCGTGATGTTGTATTAAATATACCTATAAAACTCACCACAGTCCCGCTGTCGGCGTCGTAGCTCCTCATGAGCAGGTTCAGCAGCGTGGACTTGCCGCAGCCGCTGGGCCCCACGAGCGCCAGCGTGGCGCGCGGCGGCACGCGCAGGCTCAGGCCGCGCAGCACGCGCGCGCCGGGCCGCGCCGGGTAGCTGAAGCTCACGTTGGAGAACCTCACCTCGCCCGCTGCGCACTTGGATGAGAATGGGGATATTTACTAACACAACTCATAGCCTGTATTCCCCGCAGGGCTGGAGTCTACCTCAGCACGTGCAACTATCCGTAGTTTCGGCCAAAGTGTTTTCTTTAATAAGTATAAATTCCAAGCATTTGATTAGTTCGGGGCCCGAACTAAGCACGAATAACAACACGATTTGACGGCTGTCCCTACTCACGATAGACACTTGTTTTGACGGATCAATTACTTTCGGACGGGCCCGTATCTTGGTTGTCGGACTAGACGGTAGACCCCCTGGCCAGAGGTCTTAAGTTTGGTACACCCATACTTCGCTAGTTATGTTTAAATCCCATGTGATAGATGGCAGGGGGCAAGTCTGTTGTATATCGCGTTCGTGCTCTAATACATTATTTAATTTGAAACCCTTGCTCACTGATTAATTTGCATTAATATTTAAACAAAAATCGATCGATCGTTCAGACAGTGCAATCCACCAAGACCCACTCCGCGATTACTGTACTGTAAGCTGTACTTTAGTACGGAGCGGAGCGGAGTGGGACGTGTCGAGGTGGATTGCACTATCTATAGCAAGTGGCGTTCTGTAGTTTCTGTCTGAGTTTATGTACTTGTATGTCTTTTCGGTGTTACCTGTAATTTTTTGATTACTTAAGTCCGAGAGATAATTACCCACAGACGATATTAGCCATTATTTAGCAATCAAAATTGTGATTTAAGCAGCGTGTAAGCAAAATGTTATGCTGAACTGGGCCTATTTGGCGCAGCCGTGAGGCACACAGTACTATTCTGTTTTTGTTTTAGTTTTTGAGTGAATGTTGTGTGCCTTGACCTGAGTCAAATACATTTATTTTCTTTCTTTCTTTCCGTGTATTTAGTGTACGCGGTGGAGCTTTGCCGAGACATTCGTGCTTTTATGGACACTTTTGTCTACTTATTGACATACATAGATATGTGCTACTTTATAGAGTTGTGCTTATTTTAGTGTAGATAATATTATTTGTTCTTACCCATTCTACCTCATCCTTAGCAGTTCCTTCAGTGATGACCTTCGGCTCTCTCCGCAACGCGTTGAGTATCCTGGCTCCTGACCGCCTCGCAGCCGCGAAGCTCGGAGCAAACGACAGTGCTGCAGCCAACATCCACGCGCCGTAGATAAGGGCCTCTGATACACTGAGGAGGGAAAGAGGGGTTAGGTACTAGTTTCTAACCAGAAACCCACGAAAAAGCTAGTAATATGATTATATTGCAAGCTTTTTGTACTGATGGAATCTTCCCCAGAAGTAGGTACCTACTACCACTATTTCTACTTCTACCGTCAAACGGAGTTTTAATGTCCCATCTGAAGGATAGAATGGTATGTGGATGAGTGACCATCTTTACATGTCGAGACCTCTCCGTTCTTCGGAAAGCTCGCGAAGCCGTTGGTCTCGGCTGTCATTCGTGGATCTTTGACAGTCGTTACGGGTTGTTAGAAGTCTGAAAGTCTGACAACCAGTATCACTAAGGGGTATCGTGTTACCCAGTAATTGGGTTGTGGAGGTCAGATAGGCAGTTGGTTCATGTGAAATATTGGGATTCAGTTGCATCCGGTTAGACTGGAAGTCGACCCCTACATATTGCGAAAAGGCAGGCAGGTTATGATGACTCATTACTTTATTTTTTTTTAAATCTTTTTGTGCATTTCATCTTTAGTCAGAGATAAGATTAATAAGATTAAGAAGGCGATTCCCTTTCAAATTTTCTGGTGCATAATATTCCATAATATTAAAAGCGCGACACTCACAGTATAGCGTACTCGTAAGGCAAGTCCTCCCTCGCGATGAGGTACCCGGCGTAGGCCAGCGACACGGCGTAGCCCACGGTCGGCGAGCACACGCACACGCCGTACACCGGCCCGCGCACGCGCCGCGACGGGGCCGACTGGGCTTCTGCTTCCGAGAGGGACAAGGAGTAGCGGGAGAGGATGGTTTCTTCTACGCCTGTGGGGGACAAACGTGGATTAACACGAGTTGTTAAATTTAAAGAAGAGAGTGAGTTTGATAATAATAATCCTGACCAAATTTTTGTTTCTGCGTGGAATCACAATGAATACTAGTCAAGTGCGCGGAAGATATAGAACTAAGCAAGTGAGTGCGTTCTGCCCTCAGTTCTGCCTCTAGACAACGTAGTAAGTTTTTTTTTTATCAACACTCCCAATTCGATATAATAAAATATTGGTAAAATACAAGGGCCTATAGAGGTATGAGGAGCAGGGGGTAAAACTCTCAATTCCTTATAGGGAAATAATTATATTGGTTACAATTACGGACCCTGTCGGGGACAGCACAGATCACGTAGGAGAGAGGAGGAAGAGCACTGGGTGTTTAATGTGATACATTTTATTATTAGTTAAGTAGTTAGTAACTCTCATAGTCTATAGAAAAGGGAGGATCCTCCGACCAGACGGGTGTTGTGTCTGGTGGGCAACTGCTCAACGATTGATGTCGGGAAGTTATATATATGCTGATGCCGCGTCGCGTCGCGCAAACAGAGTATACCGCGCTACGGTATACTCTGTTTGCGCGACGCGACGCGTAGATGCCTTATATAAACTACGTTTTTTATACTGTATTGCTAAACTTGAAAAAGCCGCAGTAGTTGCATTTGCAACTCGTTTTATTGCGCCATGCGCGTGCGCGTCTCGGCAGCGTGTAAAGAAAACGCCGTGTGTATTATTATGTAAAATGTATACTGACCAAGACTATGCACGGTCCGCACGTTTAGCACAGCTTCGGTAGCCACTCTGCTCGCGTGCTCGAGCGCGGCTCGCTCGCGGCGCTCGGCGCGCTTGTTCACGTAGCCCTCTAGGTAAATGCCGCCCATCACCTGGAAGAAAAAATCACTGTGTTAAATGGTAATGGTTTCAATATAAAGGGTGTAAATTATACTGAAATGAATGATTAATAATAATTAGGTACATATAAAAACTCGAAATAAGAATAAAACAAATTATGTTAAAAGCTACGTACAGGAGGAATTGTGGCGAAATGTACTTATTCCACTCCTGCTAATGTTATAGGAGCTTCAAATCGTAACTAAATTGGGATCTATAATTAATCGTTCAAACTGGTCCAATATGGAGCATGCACAACCGGATTTCTGAACGGTCACCTTCATAGAGTTAACCAAAAAAAAGCGATGCAAGCCTTGACTACTCAGCACACTCACAGTCACAACATTGTTTGAAAGTCAAAGTCAAATAATTTATTTCAATTAGGCAAAAAAAGGCACTTATGAACGATGAATTTACAAAAAAAAAAAAAAAAGATTCAAGTTACTGTACAACATAGGTAC
This sequence comes from Xanthia togata, assembly GCA_963853775.1. NCBI lineage: Eukaryota > Metazoa > Arthropoda > Insecta > Lepidoptera > Noctuidae > Xanthia > Xanthia togata. Next base: position 485,045 of record OY970817.1, on the reverse strand, counting down.
TTAAAACGTCCTGTTTGCTTGAAAATTTTCCTAGAGTCCTAAGATAAGAGTGTTTTAAGTATTTTCATACCTAGGTAATTTATGAAATTATTTCCTTTACATGTAAATAATGACTTGCTCTCAAAACGGTGAAGGAAAATATCGTGAGTAAAACCAGAATTTCCTAGAACCAATCATTCGAAGAAATGTGACACCTACCAACCCGCACTGGGCCCGCGTGGTGGAGTACAGCCCACTCCCTCGCACAGAGAGGAGGCCGCAGTCCCAGCAGTGGGGACGTATAGGCTGATTATGCTATGCTATGATATGCCTAAGAGAAGTGAAGCATACTCACACAAGGTACAGACAGGAGGCTGACGAGGGTCATCTTCCAGGAGTAGAACATGGCGAGCCCGACGCCCAGCGTCATCGTGCTGACCCCCTGTAGCATCGTGCCCAGCCGAGTACCTGTGGAGGAGAATAAATGTATGGGTATGGAGAAGAAATAAGTAGAAATACATCATCAGCAATCCATTGCTGGACATAGGCCTCCAGCAGGTATCACCACATCGACCAGCCTATGCTTCCCGAACCCAGTAAATTCCCGGTTAAATCCAGGTATGGTCAATAACTAGAGTAAGTAAATCACTAAGTCGCAATGAGCCCTAAAATTTGCGATCTAAGATCGGACACAATAGAACTACTTACATATATTTAAAACTAGCCTTTGGCCGCAGCTTTGCCCGTGTGGTTGTCGGAAAATAAGTTCGAGAGCGTACTACTGGGATTAAAAGTACCTTATGTGACAAATTTAATCCAAATCCGTTCATAAATATTCAAATTACAGATTTGAAATCGTAAATGTTTTACTAGATATTTATGTAGATTAGCAGATCCTAGAATGATTCCATGAGGAACTCCGTCCCCATAAATCAACTGATCACATGAAGTGACATGGTTTAAATATCCATAATAAATAAAAGAACAAACTAGATAATCATTCTTATGAAATGTGTCAATCTAATGAACAATAGCCGTAACTGTTCCCGAAAAAAAGGTATGTAAACAATATCGAAAGCCTAATACGGTTTTTTTTTGTCTATAAATAAAACTTACCGGTTGCTCCTTGCACGGCCGCGCAGTCGGTAGCAAGTCGCGCACACAGCGCGCCCACCGAGTTCTTGGACAAGTCGAACCAACCTTGTTCCTGAAGAGAAAACTTTGATTAAGATTCCGAGATGGACTACTAAGAGCTAGGTATTACGTAAAGATAATTAGTTAGGAATGCATTTTTATCAGAAAGATCTTGCTTTTTTTATGAATGAGCTGCATTTCATTTCATGTTTATAGATATATATTATAAGTATATCTATGTATATATATTTATATGAATAAGTTTATGCTCTACGTATGTATGTACATATTTATTGTATATGTAGATGGTACACCGCTGACTACCTGCAGTATTGTCTCTCCTATTACCTTTAATCCATCCAAAGGTTGTCTGTAAAAGATCGCTTTAAGCGATAAGACCGCCCATTGTGTCACCCTATGTAAAATTTCTAAATTTGTCTGTGACTTTTATGGTGTACAATAAAGAGTATTCTATCTATCTATCTGCAATTTTTCCACGAACCGACCACGGCAAGCGTAGCTTCCCTTCGATCTCTACTATTACTCCTTAAGCATTTTGTTTTTTAAAAATTCAAAAGTCATTTATTCAAACTAAGCTGAGAATTCACTTTTCGAACGTCAAAAATGACAGTCCCCCAAAGCGCCCACCCTTCACCACTTCCTAGTGCTTTAGCTGGGAAGAAGAAGTGGCGCAACAGACTGTCCAGCATCACAGCTGTCTGTTCAGTTAGAAAAAAATGATTCTAAATAATAATATGCAAGATAATTTACATTACGCAACACTCACACTATACTCATAGTTCTCGATCTTTTTGGTTGGTATATTGGCGTTTGCTAGCTGTCATATGGCTATTAATTTATAATTTAATTTAATACGTACGTTTAGTTATTTTTATTTCTACATAATCTAAATAAAAGCCTCCAGGCACAAAGGGCGTGCCCGCTTACATACCTATACCTGTAACTAGAAGTTATAATTGATAAACTTGTACCATCCAGGTAAAATAGTTAGCTAGTTAGTTCGCTAGCTAACCACATATTGCAATACAACTCATAAAAAAACATTGTAATGAGTAAATTAAGTCAACAATAAATTCAAATAAATTGACTTATAAAATTAAATTATAAATAATTATATAAACTCATATAACCTGTCAGTAGGTAAGTTAATTCTGGAGAAAGAACATTTAAACATTGTCTTGAGTTAATCATAGCGACAAGACAATCATTATTAAACAAATCTAAAACATTTAATTCATCGATTCTTAAACATTTAATCATTGATAGAATAGTATGCCTTTGAACAAAGGTTGGATTTTATTTTACTTTACGTAAGAGAAGTGTTCCCTCACCTGCACGAGATAGTTCCTAAAGGTCATCTGTCTGAGCCTGTCGGTGAGTCGTGACCCGGCCAGGTTGAAGAGCCAAGCTTGTAGGAAGGTCACCAGGCCGCAAGCAGCTGCCACGCCCGCGAACAGACTCGCGTATAGTTGCGACTGGGAGAGGATCGCGGCCTTGTCTGACCACGCGAACATCTGGGAAGGAGACAATGTGTTAAAAGTACTTGAATTCATAATTTTAGATAATTAATTATTTTTTAATATTATTTTTATTTTCTTAATTTTTTTTATTACATACATTATAGAACTTAGATAAAGCACAGAAATATCGATGTTTTGACATGTTGCCAGATTAGTAGATTGTACCCGTGCGAAACATGGGCGGGTCGCTAGTTTGAAATAAAAAGGTCTGGCAAAATAGGTATCACTGTAAGTAGGCCACACAAGTCGGTACAATGTATACTCACTCCGTACAGCTGCGAGAAGAGCAGCGCGAACACTGGCATGGTGGCACCGACCAGCAGCGAGGCTATAGCTCCACCGGTCAGGAGCGGCCATTCTGGAGCGTTGAGCTTTAGGAGGGACCAGCTGGAGACTGATTGCTCTTTGGCTTGTTCTGGTTCCTCTTCTTCGTCGTCTGGTTGCTGAAGAGAAGAAGAGAGTAATAATAACATAAGTCGTAAACTAGTACTGGTTGAGAAGTGTTTATTTTCGTGTACCTAGTTTGTATAAATAAACTATTCAGATTATTGTAGAAGATAGTGTCAAAACGGAGTGTCTTAATTTAAGTCGGGGCAAAGAAAGAATGAATAGCAAGATATAAAAGTAGTGGATTTAGAAAGAGTTTTTCTTTAAAGGAGCAAAAGTCCTAGTAGGAACAAGAGAATATATACCAGGAATGTGATAAAATAAATGAAACAAGAACTAAATATTTGAGTGTGTGGTGGTGTGATCTATACAATGAAAATTATTTATATAGAAATGAGGCTAGAACCGTCAGATAGAAAGAATATTGATGAAATGATAAAAAAACGAAACGAAACGATATTTATTGGAATACATAAATCTGAGCATATACTCACAATGTGGTTGAGGGCATCAGCAGCGGCGTAGGGCACGTGAGCAGACGATATAGTGCTCATACGAATAGAGTTGCGCGCGAAGCGGTGCAGCGACTCTGAGATGAAAAACGTAGCATGTAAAACTATTTTATAAAAAAAACAGTCAGACATTATTTGTAGGCTTTTCAGCGCTTGCTCTACCAAATGAAAGAAGAATCATATATCGACCCAAACATGACAGACAAATCCATGAATTTCAGAGCAATAAATTGTAAAGCAGACCTACACACTACGTCAATTTGCCGTTATATAGCCATTAAATACGAGTAACAGTTGTGATTTGAATTTTCATACAATTTAAGTTGATAGTCAATTTAAATAATCTTCCATAACTTTACATACATGAAAATAAAAATTAAACTAGCCGAAAGCGATTTCTCTTTTTTTTAATCGTTTTAATCATGGTATTATTGAGTGGTAGTATAAGTACCTTGAGTAGACTCTCGACTGATGCACCGGGTGAAGTTTTGTACGTCTTCAGCGGCGCTGACGTCATCATCGTCCAGTTCTGGTTCTGAATACAGTGTGCTGGCGATACTCCTGGTAATTAGAAAATAAATATCTGTATTCCTCGAAGGTGAAAATATTATCAATATATAATTTAAACATAACATCACGCCTGTAATTACCAAAGGGTTAGGCAGAGGTGTACCTGTAGTACACCACCCACATTTCGAAAATTCCTGATGAAAAAACCCAATGACACTGCTCGACCCGGGGATCCAACCTGGACCTCATCATGTACTTCTTCGGTCTGCGACCCTTAGACCAGTGCTTGCTCCAGCACGGCTCCCTGCTCCATGTACACGATGCGCGTCGCGCTGACGATGGTGGTCCACACTTACTTGTTGGTCATGTCCTCCTGCTGCAGCTTCCAGTACATGCCTCTCTTGTCCATGAGCTCCTGGTGGCTGCCCTGCTCCAGCACGGCTCCCTGCTCCATGTACACGATGCGCGTCGCGCTGACGATGGTGGTCCACACTTACTTGTTGGTCATGTCCTCCTGCTGCAGCTTCCAGTACATGCCTCTCTTGTCCATGAGCTCCTGGTGGCTGCCCTGCTCCAGCACGGCTCCCTGCTCCATGTACACGATGCGCGTCGCGCTGACGATGGTGGTCCACACTTACTTGTTGGTCATGTCCTCCTGCTGCAGCTTCCAGTACATGCCTCTCTTGTCCATGAGCTCCTGGTGGCTGCCCTGCTCCAGCACGGCTCCCTGCTCCATGTACACGATGCGCGTCGCGCTGACGATGGTGGTCCACACTTACTTGTTGGTCATGTCCTCCTGCTGCAGCTTCCAGTACATGCCTCTCTTGTCCATGAGCTCCTGGTGGCTGCCCTGCTCCAGCACGGCTCCCTGCTCCATGTACACGATGCGCGTCGCGCTGACGATGGTGGTCCACACTTACTTGTTGGTCATGTCCTCCTGCTGCAGCTTCCAGTACATGCCTCTCTTGTCCATGAGCTCCTGGTGGCTGCCCTGCTCCAGCACGGCTCCCTGCTCCATGTACACGATGCGCGTCGCGCTGACGATGGTGGTCCACACTTACTTGTTGGTCATGTCCTCCTGCTGCAGCTTCCAGTACATGCCTCTCTTGTCCATGAGCTCCTGGTGGCTGCCCTGCTCCAGCACGGCTCCCTGCTCCATGTACACGATGCGCGTCGCGCTGACGATGGTGGTCCACACTTACTTGTTGGTCATGTCCTCCTGCTGCAGCTTCCAGTACATGCCTCTCTTGTCCATGAGCTCCTGGTGGCTGCCCTGCTCCAGCACGGCTCCCTGCTCCATGTACACGATGCGCGTCGCGCTGACGATGGTGGTCCACACTTACTTGTTGGTCATGTCCTCCTGCTGCAGCTTCCAGTACATGCCTCTCTTGTCCATGAGCTCCTGGTGGCTGCCCTGCTCCAGCACGGCTCCCTGCTCCATGTACACGATGCGCGTCGCGCTGACGATGGTGGTCCACACTTACTTGTTGGTCATGTCCTCCTGCTGCAGCTTCCAGTACATGCCTCTCTTGTCCATGAGCTCCTGGTGGCTGCCCTGCTCCAGCACGGCTCCCTGCTCCATGTACACGATGCGCGTCGCGCTGACGATGGTGGTCCACACTTACTTGTTGGTCATGTCCTCCTGCTGCAGCTTCCAGTACATGCCTCTCTTGTCCATGAGCTCCTGGTGGCTGCCCTGCTCCAGCACGGCTCCCTGCTCCATGTACACGATGCGCGTCGCGCTGACGATGGTGGTCCACACTTACTTGTTGGTCATGTCCTCCTGCTGCAGCTTCCAGTACATGCCTCTCTTGTCCATGAGCTCCTGGTGGCTGCCCTGCTCCAGCACGGCTCCCTGCTCCATGTACACGATGCGCGTCGCGCTGACGATGGTGGACAGGCGGTGCGACACCACGAGGGTGGTGCGCCCCACGCTCGCGGCGTCCAGTGCGGCTTGGACCTGGCGGAGACGGTAATGTTTAGATTGTATCAGCTGAAAAGATTATTTATTGATTTATCAACAGCGTTCTGTCCTTAAAATAAAAGAAGAAGAACAGCATTGGATCGAAGAATTACAGTATTTCTCTACTCAAAAGGGTGCCAACGGGATTATTACTGAGCCTACGTCACGACTGTTAGTTTATCATAGAGCTCTATTGTAACAAAATAGCAAGCCAGTTGTTTTCAAATGATACGTTTAGTTCAGGGATTCCCAAAGAGAGCGCCGAGAATGGCAAAAAGGAACGCCTCACACACGGCGAACGGCGCCTCCGGAAACTAAACCTACGTATTTGCGGGTACAAAATAAACCATTCACTCAAACTCGCCGATAGGTACTTACGCCAAATTATACAACAAATAAAAACTCAGTTTCATATTGTGGATGTTTTAATTTTTGTGTCTATCATTGTACCGTATTTCGATCAGCTCGGGCGCCGAGACAAAATACTAAACCTGTCCGGAACCCCTGGATTAGTTGGTTACTGTGGCCGCTATTAGTGCATCAAATAATAAAAATTAAAAGAACAGTTTTTTCCTCATTTTTGCTCTATCTTGAAAATTTTAATTATTTCGTCGAAGTGGCGAAGTTTTGGACCACAATCTGAAATCCTATCGTGACAGCGACATGAAGAAGAAGAAGATTTTCAATTCGAAAGCTTTGGTGCTAGAGTCGTTTCTCATTTACTGGCCCTTTATTCTTAGTATTAAATTGTTTTTTATAACCCCTTGCAAATCTTAATTACTTCACCGGACACTAGCAACCGAGACATGAGATGCACCGACGAAAAATAATTGATGATGATGCATGAGATTTCAAAACATACCTGTCTCTCAGCAGCCGGGTCGAGTGCAGACGTGGGTTCATCCAGCAGTAGTATCGCAGGACGCCGAAGTACCGCGCGAGCTATCGCCAGGCGTTGCTTCTGACCGCCCGACAGCTGTGATCCGCCTGAACCCAGCATTGTGTTGTAACCCTGGATCATTTAAAGGAGACATATGATATGTATATGTAACTTTACGTTTCTATTTCCTGAACGGGTAGGCAAAGGTGTGAAAAGAAATATACATCGATAAGAATAATTAATTTGATAGTCTACAATTTATTTTCCATTTCTGTCAAACTCAAACTCAAACTCAAACCATTTATTTCAATTAAACCCTTTACAGGCACTTTTGAATTGTCAAAGAGTCAGTTAGTCAGAAAGTTGAAGCTAGTTGCCCATTCCAAAACGTAGATCTCTATGGAGAAGAACGGGCAAGAAACTCCAAGGACACTCTTTTAAATATAGAAATTACAAAATCCTGGGTACATTACTCTTGTTGATTCTATATGTGAGAACAATGTAAAAAAAATATATATATATATAAATTATATAAATCAAAAACGATTAAAAACAAGCCCTGGCAGATAAGAGATGACCAGTCTCAACTGACGGCGCCCGTTCACGAACATGACGCTGTTTCTGTATAATTGCGTAGTTAAGTACCTCATATGTATATGTTTTGGGGATACAAACTGATACAAAAATATGGAACAAATCACGATACATATGGGTACAAAATTAAATATTGTAGACAATTTGAATGAATTTTTCTCGATGTGATTGACATAATTTTCAGGCTCACTATACCACCACATTTGGTTATAGTTTGACCGAGACCACTTTACCGCGCCTCAGTGAGCGGCCTGTACTGCCTCTCGTCTCGCCGCACACACAACTAAAGAAGCGCGGTACAGCGGTCTCGGGCAAACTTATATAGTTCCATGTAGGTACACTGAGAAATTCTTCTTGTAAAATCCAAGAGCTTACCAGTCCTGGGGCCCCAGGGACCCAGGAGTAGAATGCCGTTAATATGGCACATCGAGATTTAGAAAAAGTTCGTCTTTCTGTCATGTCACTTTCTAAGAATCGATGTGAAATATTGACGCCCGGGTACCTGATGCTTTGGCTAATATGTTTTGGATCAATTTCTACATATAAAAATAATCGATATTATCAGCTCACATTAGCCAACTTGGTGATGAATTGATGCGCGTGCGCGGTCTTAGCGGCGGCGATGATGTCCTCGTCGCTGACGTCATCCAGGCCGAACGCGATGTTTTCGCGGATGGTGCCCGTGAACAAGACTGGCTCTTGTCCTACTACACCTGCATATACATAGAACAAACATACAGTGAATATACATAGATGATGTAATAGTAGAGATAGTAGTCCTTGTAAGACTATAAGACCGTCGTGCTGTGTGATTCGATGAGGAAGTTTGAAAGTGGTGCCAGTGACAGAAAAGTGGTTTTTGGTGTGATAATGAAGGAAGTGATGTGTGTGAGGGAGGGATGTGATGTGATGACATGAAACGCATGTGATGTGTTAACTGAACAGACAGTTGTGCTGCTGTCGCTGCTGGACAGTTGCGCCACTTCTTGTTCCCAGCTAGGACTAGGAAGTAATCTATAATATTTATTTGTCTCATGTATTCTAGAGGAAGACCAATGAAAAACCAATGAAAATTATGAATGGATTGTGTGAAGAATTATTTGAATGAAAAGGTAGTTTATGATAGCGTTACGGATAATAGGGAAGAACATTCTACGCCTACCCCAAGTAACAACATACCAATCCTAGTCCTAAAGTGATGTAAATCTAGCGCGTTCAGCTGGTGTCCGTCTACGGTGATGTTGCCGCTCTCGGGCTCGTACAAGCGCTGCAGCAGCTGCAGGAGCGTGGACTTGCCGCAGCCGGAGCCACCCACCAGGGCGATCGTCTCTCCCGCCCTCACGCGTAGGGAAAGACCGCGGAGGACCTGAAATAGAAGTAGTCTTAACTGTAATATTTTTCTTAGTCTAGCTAAAATTAAAACATATATGCGCGTCGTCTTGAAAACATCGTCTTTTTACGTTGGTAAATAATAAGCTTAAGAAAAAGTAAAAACAAGACATACCTTAACATCAGGCCTCGACGGATAATTAAAGTACAGATTCTCAAACGTCAGGTCTCCTCTGAACGCGTCAGGCCTAGCTCCCTTCCTTTCTAACGCATTAATATTGGAAGTTCTCTGCAACAGCCGGTAGAGGGAGCGCGCAGCGCCGCGGGACGCGCTGAACATCTCCAGGTGAGGGTGGCACATCGCCACGTTCTGGGCTGCCATGAATGTTAGGAAAAGGACCTGGAAAAATAGAAACAAAACAAACATTTAAAAAAAATACAATATCCTAACAGTACAAAGTACAAACTAAAATATGGTAACTATCGACAACATATTCCTCCGCATAGCTGTCGACTGTTAGTGTTCTCAAAAGACTGTCGGTAGACAAGAAGGAAGCAGTTTGTTGTACCGCTTCTCAGGTAAAACACTAGGAAGTGTTAAAGTGAAGTCATCGTTTCGTGGTTGTCGTTTATAACCCTTGACGTTATCCTGAAGAACTGATTGAAAAAAGTACTTATATTTGATTTTGATATTAATTTTCAGGTAGGTATGCTAATTTGATTTTTTTCTATAGGAAAAACAGATCTAAAAGATTTGTCTTTACAAAAAGCTAAACTTACCGTGACCATAACTCCCGGATGATAAGCCTGCTCCTCAACAGGGAGGTCCATATCCCTGACGCATAAGATGGTGCCGTACGCGAAGACGATGGCATTGAGCGCGTACGTCAGCAGCCACCCGAGCCCCGCGCCCGCGCCCGACCACACGCCGCGAGAGCGCGCGTGGCGGGAGGCGGCCGACAGGGAACTGGAGTACCTGAGGAAGACATAGCAATGGAAATGATGTTTACATGTCTGTACTTGTAGATCTTTGACACAGATTGTGTCGCAGCTGTTGATCTCTGAGAAGAAATGCTGAATAAACAATAAACTCAGAGTTAACTAGTTTGAAACTATTACCGCCGTCTATGTGTACTTTTTGTCTTATAAACTGGTAAACTGACCTGTCCACCTCGATTTCCTCGCCGGCGTACGCCCGCACAGTCCTGATGTTAGCGAGCGCCTCCTCCACCACGCGCCCCGCCGCTCCGTATGCTGTTACTTCTTTAGTTGAACACTTGGTCTGGTACTGCGGACAAGGTGGATGTTATTAGTTTTAAGTTCGTCATAATCTTCTTGCCCTCATAACAATTTATTCATGATCGGCGCAGCATGTATACTTCTTCCATACATCAGCCATCATTTCAGCCATAGCCCTTTCTAGCCATATAATTTTTCACACAATCCATTCATTTTCTCTTTAGTCTTCCGCTACTCCTATATCCATCCACATTTATTTTCAAAACGACTTTGATTTGAGAGAAAGATCTTCGAATGACAGTCGTGACTAACGGATTATTGCTCATACACACGAGTGGCACGCGTCAACGGCAGAAGCCGTTTCTGCCGTTGACGCGTGCCGCTCGTGCATATGAGCACTTAAACTCGGTTCCTATAGACAAAAACTAATCGTTTGCTTATCAATGGTGGTGATTTTTTATGTCAAACTGGGCACATAAATATATTAGTAAGCTAATTTGACCTGTGATAGGTACTTTCATATGGGAGGATCTACTATGCAAAGCTATGAGCTCTTGCTTCATTATTCGTAGATACAAGACTTTTAATTTTAACCAATAACGGTCCGTCAATTAAAGGAATTGGCCATTAATGTGTTTTTCAGGGCTCACGACTACAAATTAGGAAGTTGTCACCAATCTTCTTCTCTACCTTAGCGACCAGTGCCGCGACTACAATGGACACCGGCACCACCGACAGCCCCGACAGAGTGAGCTCCCAGCCGTACAGCAGTGCCAGAGCAGCTCCGAACACTACGGTGCCTGCAAGGTTTGCGGTCATCGCTACGTGCTCGCCAACGCCACCGCGGAACTTCTCCATGTCTCTGTGGTGAGTATGGTGAAGTTAGTAACAATGAAAAATAACAAATGAAAGAAAAACAGAAATAAATCAATCATTAACATGTTTAGTTGTTGTAGAGGTACATAGTAGATAACATATTAGTCCTGTATTGATCAAGAGGTAGGTAAAGGTGTAATTTACATTTCGCCAGTTATGTTAAAAGTCCAATGAGTCAGGGGGGCAGCCATTTATCAATACGCAACCAATTTCAAGCGTGTCTGCTGCGCATCGGGTTCGATCCCTAGGTTGGTCAGTATCATAGGATTTTTCCATTACTTTCTCACTAGCAGGCTGAAGTTTGGATTTGTGTCCATGATAAAAGATTCGCCCTCCATATCATGGATTCCCGCTTAAACATAACTTCCGAAACGGGTTTACTAATAATACATCTAAGCAGATGTATTGTTAGTAATGGCCTCTTTAAGGGTCAAACAATCGTATGGTTATGTAAATACCGGTTACAAGAACTTACTCAGTTAAGGCAGACGCAAAGTTCATGGTGGTATTGGTGTCGAAGAACGCGATCTCCTGACTGAGCACCGAGCGCAGCAGCCGCAGCCGGAGACGGGTTACCTGCAGAAAAACATATCATAATCAGACTATAATGTTTCCACTAATAAAACACAGACCTCTCCTCGAGAGAGAGCGAGTACTCACAAAAAAAATAAAAAATGGAATAGTAGTAAGGGACCAAGAGTTGAACCCTGTGTAATACCCATTTTAAAATTTAGACAATTTAAAAGTTTCTTCTACTAATGACAACTTATACTATCTTATTTTTGTTAAATCAGTATCAAGTAGATTTTAGGTAGTATTCCCACTGCTATATTGACATCATTTTATTTTATCATTATTTATGTAGAGTGTCGAAAGCTTTACCCAAATCGTAAAAAGTAGTAAGTATAAAATGGTAAAATGTAAAAACAAATACATCATATATTAGTGAGTAGCCAATTTTAAAAATTGTCTTTTACCTTTTCCTTAACTAATTCATTTTGTAAACACAATGTACTTCTTGTTTCCTGTCGAAAAGCTATAAATCTCAGTTACGTACCATTCTAGCAGCGGCCCACTGTATCATGGCGACCGCTGCAGCCGCGCTGATGATGTGCAGCACAATGATGGCGGCACTGGCTGCTGCGAACGCCTGGCTGTCTTCTATAAGAGCATCCATGTGTAGAGAACGGTTACCTGCTGGTCTGGAAATGAGAATAGTAGATTAAGTGCCAGCCCTAGTGGGCAAAAGTGAACTCATATTTAATGCGAGTGTACTTTGCCCCACCAAAATCAATTAGTGGAACACAGTGGACAACAACATTTTGAACATTCCACTTTGTCCCACTGCAGTAAGACAAATTGGTGGGGCAAAGTGGAGTAATCTGTATAAAATATACGTATACTAATTCTTTACTAGGACATATATGTACAAGGTGAAGAAAATGAAGATATTTTTGTTTCTAATAATGGAATGACTACCTATTTCCGCGATACATCTTGGTTTCGGGACTGAAATACCTATCTGTTAAATCATCATTTTCATTCAATCGAAAAGTGTTCACTGATGAACATAGGCTTCCTACAATGATCGGTCCTGTTCCTCCCGTATCCAGCGGGTGGCATGACAAGCCGCCAACCCAAGGTTTCAGCCACATTGGTCATCTGTTTTGTCCACTGCTGCCACTAACTTTTAGTAATTCTTCGGGCTATGTCGTGTTACCTGGGTTTATTAATATAAGTACTTACACTATGCGTCCTCCGCCGAAGGTCGTCAGCAAGTACGCGTCAGGAGTCACCACCTGAGCACTGTGTCGCTTGACGAACAGCGCCGTCAGCTCGCCGTACACCACGATGCCGCCTATCGTGCCCAGTGAGCTGAACATCGCTAGGACCACGCTGAAGAACGACACTAGACGCTCTGGGACTGTTGCGTAGCGCCACTGTGGAAGGAAAGGAACAGATGAGTTAGTAATATTCACTTGTTTGGTTCACACTTATGTACCTATCTTTACAAATGGTCTTATAAGCAAAACGACCTATAGTCAAAACGACATTTTAGCAAATCGTCTTAAAACAAAAGAACGGAATCGGTACAGTCATACCACACATACATATGAAAATTTTAATAGTTTTATTAAGGAATAATTTTATTTGTCTTCTGCTCGAGACAGTAAAATTTAAAATAAAATACTTTGAGATCATAAAAACGACCTTCAAAATGTAAACCACTTAGATTCGCACCAAGGGCGGCCATATCGTTCTCTTCTAGACAACCAAATTGAAATTCGATTTATTTTCGATTGGTTCTTGATTGGTTGATTGGTTTTTGATTGGGTTCGATTCCCGCACGGAACAAATATTTGTATGACCTACAATTAGTTGTTCCGGGTCTGGATGTTTGTGTATATGAGTTTAAATGTTTGTAAACGCACCCACAGTAGGAGAAATTCCTATTGTGGGGCAACATAATATTTAAAAAAATAAAAATAACGAAAGATAAGTTGGGCAGAAATCCAGACTCCACAGATCCATGTTCTCGTCGTGCCACAAACTGTGCTGTTTCAGAGATTTTACCTAATTAAAAAACGCATAAGGGTTCGCACGTTTCTTAGTGGTGGTCGCGAAAACGTAAAGTTTAATTCCTAGGTCAGCCCCTAGGTCACAATCTGAATCGTTTTGAAGGATATTGCTAATCCATTGCTTCATAATTATGTTCGAAAAACTTGTCCGCTCAACAACAAAAATAACGCAATGATTGTTGTTGAACTGTCGAAATGAAACAGATTGTGATTGATCGTGTGTTACGCAACTAGGGCGCTGACCTAGGAATTAAACTTTGCGTTTTCGCGACCACTAGACCAACGAGGCAGTTTAAAAGTAAATACTAAGGAAGAGTTTAATTGTTTCAAAAAGACAAAGCTTTTTGCATGTCTGGGAGTTACCGTGTTGCACGCAATACATTATTTATTTCAAAGCATAAAATAATACGTCACTATCAACATTAATTCATAAATAAAACTTTTTACACAATATCGTTAACCTCATAATTCTTCCGTATTAATAAAACAATAATTAGTTAAGTAATAATAATTCTTAAAACGTTTACAAAAAGCTGCCAACTCCGAGTCGGACTCGCGCACGAAGGGTTCCGTACCACCGTCCAATATAAAAACAAGTGTCTACCTATTACCTACGGTTCAAAAGGCTGTGACAGACGCACGGACGTACGAGCGGACGCGGACGGACAGCGGAGCCTTAGTAATAGGGTCCCTTTTGCAACTTGGCACCTTTTGTTACGGCACCCTAAAAATGTGTTTATAAGAAATCTTCTTTCGAATAAAACATACATAAATTAAAGTAATATTTAATGTTTTGCAATAACAATAACTTGAACACCGTAAAACATCTCGGAGTGCTTGTTAACGCGGCCATTATGTTTTTAATGCATTTTATTTTATCGACAAGGAAATCTATGTCCGAGACGTCACTGTCATTATACCGCTCTCGGTGGGGATCCGTATGATCGAAGACAACAAAAAAATGAGTCAATTATAACACTGAAGTTATAACCGCTTTAGGTGTTTTTAAGGCATTTGGAAAGTTTTCAAATACTTTTTTTACATCTAAAACTAAATATTCGGTGTTACCATAGATATAGGTAAGTTTCTATGGGTGTTACGATATTAATTATTGCATTTCTCAATATTTTAGTTCCCTAGTTAGCCATATTTCTTATTTCCATACAGTAATATAAAAGCTGGCAGTAGAAGCTGGCAGTATCATCACAACGATAATGTTTTCCCAGTGTTTGTCTTACTTGTGCTTTTATATATAATTAGGTGTATTTATTATATTTATAGTTTTTAATAGGTATACAGGGTGTTTGGCGCATGGACCGACACAATTTTTTCAGGGATTTGGGAGGTCATTAGCTAGGTTCTACCCATACACCCTTTGTCCCAAATGTCACGGTTGGTTACATATGATATTTTTTTTTAAATGAAAAAAATTCCCAAAATGTGTCCTTTAATTTGAAATAACTTTTTTGTTTGTGGGTGTAGTGGCACAAAACAAATTTTGTTGCATTCTCCAAAGTCCTTTAAATCTAAAAACATCTTTGTTTTATACAACTGGTTTCAAGAAAATTCCTTACAAGCTTCCAAAGTTAATTTTTGTATTTAATGAATGAAATTTTACAACTTCTAAATTAATTATAAAAAAAACTAAAAGCTATTTTGAACTTAGCTAGAACCTAGCTAATGACCTCCCAAATCCCTGAAAAAATTGTGTCGGTCCATGCGCCAAACACCCTGTATAAATGTATATCTTTATATTTAAATAAATATTTTTTTCCTCAATTCTCGATTACCACTGTTTGTCTCTGCATCACCCAAAGGTTGTGGTAGAAAATGCCTGTGGCATTAAGTCCGCCTCTGTACATTTATGTGCTTGAAGTATTAATAAATAAATAATATTGCCAAATTAATCAAAACAGCGAAATATTTGACAGCTATTTGCGACGTCCACTTTCAGAATAAACGCATGCTGTAGGATAGAGAACTAACATGAAATAGACGTGTCCCTGATGGGATCAAACATCGACGAAACTGTTCAACTTCCATGCAAACTTTCATTCCAGTTTAGTGCATGAATTTTCAAAAATCCTTTCTTAGTGCTCACTTTCATTAGGAACCCTTGTGCAAAATTTCATGCTCCTAGACCCAGCGGTTTAAGTTGTCCGTTGTCTGTCAGGGAGTAAATCAAGAATACATTTAAGATTTTTATTAAGTACAAGATGTGGCGAAACATTTAACTAATATGGATGGGACTGGATTTAAAAGATGTTTGATATCTTCCCTTTACAAGTTCATACTTACAAGTAGCGCAGGCATTTGGTAAATTCGCCTACGGTCTACCCTACGCGCTCATTGTTGTTTTCAGATGCTTCTCTTCACAAATGCAACATACCGATATAAGCATTAACAGAGTGGTAACTAAGCTCAAACTTGCTTGTTTTCGGTTGGAGAGTAAATCTTTTGTCATTATTATTAATTATTTATTCTGTGGTTTTGGTAAGTGGGATAAGTCAGATGCGTCATGTAAGCGCCCTCGAATAAACACCAGTTTGACGTAGTTACGGTCACTGCTCAGTGGGGTTTATAACATGACGATGACTGTACGGAAACTAACACTGATGTCAGTTCTATGATCGATGAGTCTAGATCAAGCAGGTCATGTTGTGGTTATAATTCTATGACAATTGATTATCGGCACTGCTTACTATTCTGGGTTTTAACGCCTACTAAAAATATGCTCTATGGGTGAATCTCCGGTGCGGCCCAGCCATAAATTATAGAGCGTCAATAAAGTGTGACATCGTGTGACAAGGAGAGGGACGAGTCATATGCTTCGTGACGTCACATGTGGAATGCGTTTCATAAAATAGTTTCTTTGCCGTACTACGCTACCCAATTGGTCCGTTGTTAAAGTTTAACAGTGAAGCCAACATTTCGGCAAAGGAACTATTTGATGAAACGCACTCTAGAAAACTAAAGCATTAAAACTTTCAACAAATATTACTTCAAACTTCATTATTATTAGAAGGTTTCATTTAGAATTACACAATATGTGGTGTCACACGGGTTACACTAAATTAGGTGGCGTCCATAAATTACGTGAGGTGATTTTTTTAATTTTCTGTCCCTCCCTCCCCCCCTGGTGAGATTTTATTTAACCCCCTCCCCCATCCCCCAATCTCACATGAGATTTTTCAAAATGTGGGTTTCTTACGTAAACGCGTTGGATTGTTATTGTAAAAAGAAAAAAAAAATTGCTTCGTGCTTTTATTTACGACTAGTTAAGACTAGTAATCAATATTGCTGAGAAGTTTAATTATAAATGTAATAAAAATGTATCAATAGAATACTTAAATCGTAACTACTGTGATTAAAAAAAAGAATATCTACTCTAATTCAGTCCATGGAGAATCATGCGCGGTCTCAAGAGAGACTATTGGAACCAACATGTCCATAATGATTTTCAGTAAAATCATCTGCTCCTTCAATTTCGTTCTGATCTAGCCACTCTAAGGCCCGTATTACAGAACCTCACTCAAAACTCAAGCATTACTTAAAACTGGTTTCAACCAATCAAAAGGCTTTAAACGAGTTTTAAGTAATGCTTGAGTTTTGAGTGAGGTTCTGTAATACGGGCCTAAGCCGTTGGCGCTTGCGCACAGTAACTCATTTACAAGAATAAACAAAGCAGGTTGGAACCTGTCCGTGTGTCGCTGCCACTCAGCTTGTACGCTCTCGTTCATCGAGTCGCGCGTTCGGCTGACAGTGGCGCGAAAACAAAGGACGGGCTACACTGTACCGTAAATTCAGATTAAATTGAGCTATTTGGTATAAAACAAATATGGTGGTTTGACAGTCAGTAGATGTATAACGTCGAAGTATGAATGAAATTATTTTCTTTCGAACGAATTAGTGAATGATCTTAATCGTATTACGATAACGCTTAAGATTAAATCTTAAGCATGTACAATCTGGATTAAATGGACCAAAATAGTATAATTTTTCATTGTTTCAATCAGAAAAAAAATTGCGTGATATTTGCCGAGATCCCCCCTCTCTCCAACGTAAGATTAGATGAGATTTGACTCGACCCCCTCCCCCCCTTAAACATCTCACGTATTTTATGAACGCCCCCTTAACCCGTGGCGAAGAATCCCCAAAGCACCCCCCTTTAAAAAAATCATGAAATTCGGGACGTAATTTATAGATGGCCCCCAGGTAAAATGATAAATTAAAAAGATTTAGGAAATAGTGAAGAAGTAAGTTAATGACCAGAAATGCGGGCAAATAGATAATAATAATTATGTTCTAATGGTATTTAAATTGACTGAATTAAATAATCGTTAGACAATTCCTATAAACGTAAAACTAACTATACGACGAGTTCGACGACTTGAACAAATCTGGCGTTATGTGGGTATACTAGCTCTTCGCCCGCTGTGGCAGACAGGGACCACCGAGATGACAACTGACAGAGAAGTATGGAACAGGCGGCGAGCCTATGGCCATCAACAGGGCACAAATCCAGGCTCCGGGCTGTTACTGAAAAATTGCAGACCAAAAGGCAAGGTGTTATTGGGAAAACCCAATAACACCTCGCCCGACCTGCGAATCGAACCCAGGACCTCTTGCTCACGCGCGCACTTTTTGCGCTTGCGACGGCGCGACGTTGCGACCATTAGTAGAAGCACGCCGCGCTACAAGAATGTGCCGGCGCCTGATGACATCGACGGGGGCGCTGTTGGTAGGTAAACATTTGTGAAATTGCCACAGAAATTGCATTCCGATTTTTGCCATGCGCCATTAGATCCTCATACAGCTATAAACATGTAGTAGTTACATAATTCCCACGTGGTGGCACACGGTGCGGCTCGATAGTAATGAGGGAGGTCATTACTATCACACACGGCATCTTTGCGCTCTTTCAATGTCGTGAGAATCGAAACTAAATCAAATTCAATTCAAACTAGGCTGAGAATGAGCACTTTTTGAACGTCAAAATGACCTAAGACAGTCCCCCATAAGCCCGTCCTTCACCACTTCCTCCCACACCAGGCCCGAGTGCTCCTGATTAGAGCAGGCCCCACTGCTGGAGGGTCCGAAGTGCCCGTCCATCTGCACCTTGGATGACCTTATGAATGATACTGATGCCGCAATCGACGTGGCCACCTCCTGGGCTCAAACAATGTGAAAACAACAAAGAAGAGTACCATCGACACGAGAATAAGTGCTTTAGCTGGGAACAAGTTTTTTTTTCTCTCTTATTTCTATTTGCTATCGGTCGTCAGACCATAAGCGAATTAGTTCCGTGACAAATGGCGTTGTGGTGGAGCAGCCAGTGCTGAGCCTCCCACTAACAGTTCACATTTGTGAGTTTTGTCTAGCTGTTTCTATAGTCTATTGCTGGCTATTTCTGGGTTATCATCAACTGATAAATAGGCTATGTCGTCGGCATATGTTGCTATTGTTAAAACCATCAAATGTGGGTAGATCTGATGTAAATATGTTATACAACACTGGGCCAAGATCAGATCCCTGTGGTACACCAGTTTTCACTTCAAACAATCTTGATCTTGCTTTGCCCTGTTTGACCTGGAAGTAGCGCTCGGATAAATAGGACTGGATGAGTAGGAACATTGAGTGCGGAAGTTTTTCCTTCACTTTAGCCAGCAATCCTTTGTGCCAGACACTGTCAAAAGCTTGTTGTAAATCAAGAAATGCCGCTGAGCAATACTTTTTACATTCAAAAGCCAGTCTTCCTGTTTGGTAAACTCGGTGAAGCTGTTCTATTGTTGAGTGAGATTTCCGAAAGCCAAACTGGTGAGACGGAATAACACCATATTGATGTCCATGCACCGTTTTAGTCGGTTTAGGAATATCCTCTCCCACAGTTTGGAGAGAACAGGCGTCAAGCTTATCGGCTTGGTTCCGTATGTGAGATTTTCCACAGATCAGGAAAGTGAGATGTTCGAAAGATTGCGTTAAACAAACTAGCTAGAAAAGAAATACATTTTCTGGGATGAATTTTAAGCATGGAAGGCGTGATCAGGTCTAATCCCGGGGCTTTTCTCGACTTCAGCAGTCTGATTTCCTTCTCTATTTCCTTAGGTGTTGTTGGTATAATGGACATAAACATCTTCAGATCTTGTTCCATTACTGTGTCAACTTCATGTTCATGAGTAACGCTCTCGTTTGGTTTGAATTCAGAATTCAGATGCATTGCGAATACCTCAGCTTTTTTCAAGTCAGTTCTTGCCTAGGCAGCTTGTGATCTGATCGGAGGATAAGATTGTTGAGGCTTATCTAAGTTTTTAGTGGCCTTCCAAAGCGAGTTCGCGCCAACCGCCGTTGGTGACATCATCTGTAGGCTAGTTGTCAACGTTGAGTTAGTAGAATCCTAGCCTTTAACTCCTTTGCTGCCTTGTTGTAATAGAGTTTATCAAGAGGGAGCAAGAAATGGCGCAATAAACTGTCCAGCAGCACAGCTATCTGTTTTAAGTTAGATTTTGTATTCCCGTACCTACTTATATATGTAGCTTAGTTACATAATTCCCACGTGTTGGCACACACTCGTCTCGATAGTAATGACCTCTCACACGGCATCCTTGCCCTCTGTCAATGTCGTGAGAATCGCAGCCATTGTCTCAATGAATGCTTACTGTAGTTCGTGTGTGCAGGCCTTTACTTTAAGGACAAACAATTGGACTGTCTCGTTGGTCTAGTGGTCGCAAGCGTTACTGCTGAGCATGAGGTCTTGCTTTCGGTTCCCGTTTCGTGCAGTATTTTTGGGTTTTGCCATCTGGAATTTCTCAGTAGCAGCCCGGAGTCTGGATTTGCGCCCGGTCGATGGCAATAGGCTCGCCCCTTATTCCATAGGACTTCAACATAACTGGCGCAATGTGTGTGTACTATAGGTAAACTTCTGCCTGATAGTTATGACAAACAATTTCTATCTGGTTTAAGTTTGAACTTTCAAGTACATATATTTATCCCATCATACAATTTTGGAGATGAGTAACATAATAGTGAGCTGAGTGTAATCTGGGTGTAGGCTTCCTATCTGGAACGGTCCGGTACCTATTATTGTCATTTCATAGAATTGTCAAAGAATACTTGTATCATATAAAAGTGTCAATATACTTTTCCTGACTGTTCTCTATTCTGGAAGCCTACACGCAGATTACACTCAGCTCACTATTATGTTACTCATCTCCAAAATTGTATTAAATCTTCTTGCTTATCCTTCATCATTCCTTACGTTCCTGTAGTAAGGGATGAGCGTATTGCCATAATCTCACTTTTCCCAAATAATTATGTTGTAATTTTACACGGAGCGGATGCCTATCTGACCTCCACGGCACAGTTACTGGGTAGCACGTCCACCCTTGGTGACTGACACTGCCAGCTGCAGACACTCTGTAAACTAATTTTCGAGTTGATTGGCCTTATAAAATCCGAGTGTCAATTGACCTCACCTGAGGCCGTGCTATTCACTTTATTCTCATAGTATTGTTGTTCTGAGATCAGCTCACGATCACTGTCGGAAACTGCCCTCACACAAGAACACAGTCATTGTGACGACAGTTCTCAGAGCCTTGAATGAGGTCTCTAATAAAAGCAGCAGACGTACAGTCGAACAGATAGATAAGCCTCAAGCTTTTAAGAAAATATTAAAATTGAAAAATATTTACATATGTAAGTTTTATGACTATAAAGGAGGTGACATATACCCATCCCATTCCCATCCCCTTCAACTAGCTACGCAGATGGCTACAGCGGTTCGTCCATACACAAGCGGAGAACTGGCAGGCAGTCCAGGGAAGCTATATGCCATCCATAGATGGCAGGCTAACCAGGCGTTTATTAGGAACAGCCTGCGCCTGGTACGGGGACCATGAATGCACAGACGTCACCCAGATCAGAACAGAAACCCTCGGTCGGGTCACCAAATACTTTTACGGATGTTCTGAACAGACCAGGAGCCTTCATTAACTTCTGGAGGGAGGCGGGCTGGTTGAAAAACCTCCGAGCGACGGCCGCCATGGCCCACGCATAATGGTGCACTTGAAGGACTAAGTGCGGAAACCAAACCCATAGAAGGAGGTGACTCTAGAGATGACGACTAAGGCCCTTTGTACACGTCTTAACGGTGCGGCGTATGAACTGCGTCATAGAAAAAACGTGTCTGTCGACAATCTTCGATAGTGATCAATACGTCACTGACGATCGTGCCGACACACGGCGAATAAACCGTAGTTTTTCACGGCAAGAAAAACGTGTGTGTACAGTACAAGGACCTAATAGAGAAGTCTGGAAGAAGAAATGTTGCACCAACCACAAAAAAATTGGAATAAGGGCAAATGATGATGTATATTCCTACGCTCAACATACTAAATCTGTGCAGGAAATTCCGGTAAGTTATTTTCCTAACAAATCAATCAAATTTAATCATTTAAATATTTTCCTATACGTTTACTATTTCTATGGAATTCTGAGGCATTATTCACTAGTAGTTTGTTGACGTCATCATAGTGCAGTGTAGGTATATAGTTAAAAACACAACGCTTACCTGTTAATTGATCGTACAGAAAGTCACACTAGTTGATCGACTGCAGTGACATAGAAATACGGAGATAAACAAATATAAAAACTGAAAACTATAGTACATGTAAATTAAATACGTTAAAAACCAAATCATTAATTTGTTTGAATATGCTGACCCACTTTGTTGAAACATTTCCGTATCATATTATCACGCCCATAATCCACGAAGGGCTAGGCAGAGGTGTACGTACCTACATTTCGCCAGTTATTTTTTTTTTTTTGGATAGCTTTAAAAGTAGGGGCAGACCAAAGAAACGATGAATGGACTGTGTGACAGATGATATGGATAGAGAGGGGGTGAACTACCGAGATGACGACTGATAGAGAATTAGTAAGGAAGAAAAATATATGTTGTGCCGACCACTATCTAATAAATAGCGATGACGGCAGGAGGATATCCGGTTACCCAGTAACTGGGTTATGGAGGTCAGACATGCAGTCGCTCCATGTAAAATACTGGTATTCAGTTACATCCGGTTAGACTCGAGGCTGGCCACAACAGAGCCTAAAAGGCTAGGCAGATCGTGATGTCATTAACCCGACGTAAACCCAGACTGAAGTTGAAGAATGCTAGGGCATTGATCACCACGCTTGTTCAAGCCTTCTGTACGCACGAGCTTCTGTCCAGAAGACACGAGCCTTCTGTATGAGGAGAGACCTGTTGCCTGCAGTGCGATAGTAGTACGCTGGTATTATACATCCAGAACCCAGCGCGGCTGCTACTGAGAAGTTCAGGAATTTGTCAGGATTATGATTTAAATGAAGGTCAGCGGTGGCCCAGTCGTAACGTCCCCTTACGAAAAACGGTTAAGGCAAACATCGTGAGGAAACCGGCTGGTCCTAGAACTGAAAATTCGAAGACGTTACTGAGGAAGCCTGTGTCCCAGACAGCGGGAACATATATAGGCTGAGCATAATACTTTTTACAGATCCATACGGAACATAACCGCACATGTAATGAATAGTTGAATACATGTGTAAGCTTGAACAGGAAAACTTAGCGTTTGCGATTGGCATCAGGTTTTACCAGTTGTGGTAACGCGATGCGATGCTATGCGGGCGTCTGACTGCAGTAGCCCGCGGCAGGGGCAGGGACTTCCACAGCACTCAGGCGGCGTACGAGCGGGCTGGTAGTGCCAGGCAGATTAAATAGATTATGGGCCATTAGGCTCATAAATATTTAAATACGACTGTGTAAAGTGCGTTGGTACGTCATTCGTGGCCGTTTTAATATAAATTTATGACTTTTGTCAATTTATATTACCTACTTGTATTAACATAACATAACATCACGGTTTGTTTCTGCGAAGGGTTGGGTAGTAGAGGTGTACCTATAGTGCACCCACATTTCGCCAGTTATGTTGTCCCATGTAATAGGGGGCGAGCCTATTGCCATCCAAATTCCATATAGAAAAACCCAACAACACTGCTCGACCTGGGGATCGAACCCAGGGCATGCTCAGCAGTAGGTAGCGCTTGCGACCACTAGACTAACGAGGTAATTACTTGTAAGTATTACTTTCAGTTTATTGACATTATATTTATTTTGTTATTCTTTTAATTTCTTTACTTGTGTCTTCAGTTGTATCCCAATGATGTACTTGTACGAATCCTTTACTAATTAACAACTACCTATGACACAAATCGATTTTCGTAGTGTTTTGTGTCTCTCATGTACACTTTGTGTGACAGTCTCTACTTAGACAGTATATTGAGTATGGCGACCGACATTCCTCCATTCCTTCAAGTAAAAATAGGATCGTACAGTTTTCCCCACAAACGCAAAGGTTTCCCACACTCCGCGCGGTAGTTGGATGACTAGAGCCCAGTTCCCTGCACGTCTGGGGACAGGAAATGGTTTATATTTAATGATTATCATTGACGGTAAGTGGATCTACATGAGTAAGTAACGCAAATCTATTGGTCGTGTATTATTGTCTTACTTTATTATTAAATAATAATATTATCAAACTAGACGTCTACTGACTCTCCTCTCCACGTTGAATCGGAACCGAGCCTCCAAATTATTTTTTAAATCTTTTAGTCTGTTCTGTTTTTGGAATCATCTGAAACCCTTTATTTTGATACCCCTATGTGCGGTCATTGTATTTTTTTAAATTTATAGCATTACTTATTGACGTCTAAAATCCACCATTTTGATTTTTTTTAAAACAATACCTCATTTAAAACTCTTCCAGCCGTCATGATGTTTCAAGGGTACAAAGAATCCCACATACACAGATACATATTACTTTCGTGTATTATAGGTATTTTCTTTTCTTTTTTAGGGTTCCGTTGTAAACAAGGAACCCTTATAGTTTCGCCACGTCACAGCCATCCTTCTTGTCACAGTCATGAGTGTCATGACGTGCAGCTGCCGAATATTTTTGTTATGTTTATGTTTCTAATGTTGTTTTTTTGTATGCACGTGTTTCTGTGACAAATAAACCTATTTTTCTTTCTTTCTTTCCATGTCCGTCTGTCTGTCTGTCCGTGGCTTAGTTCAGAGACTGCTAGTACTAGAAAACTGTAATTTGGATGGGTAGATATACATATTCATCACGTCGACAAGGTAGTAAAATAAAATCATGAGAAAAATATTGTTTAGGGTACTTCCCCTAAACGTAAAGTGGGGATGATTTCTTTTTTTGTCTCTCTCCCATGGTGTGGGGTATCGTTTGAAAGGTCGTTCAAAAATAAATAAAGTGTGTGAAAACCATTTTTGGATTCAGGGTTCCGTTTGTAAAATATGAAGCTTTAAAGTGCAACTTTTTGTTAGAGTCAAGTGTAGCTAAATGGATGGTCTTGGAAATGTGAAACAACACGGCAGTAGTACGTAGTTTTAAAAGGAAAACTATCACAGCTAAGTAGGCTCTACAAGTTAACGAGTAATTATCGACCAACTCGACCAATGTCGGCCAATGTTAAGTTAAGTCTTGAGATAAATTCATCCCAACTACGGAACCCTTCACTGGGTGTGGTCCGACATGCACTTGGCAGGTTTTCTTTCTTTTTTGACATAGATATGCATGAAAAACACAACCCTGTGTTTACTGTCGCACAGTCGGGTAAAAATAAGCCTAGAACTAAATATCAAGAATATAAAAAAGTTGGGGCCTTAGGTACCTACTATAAAAACTTAGACACTTGTTCAACGTCTGACTAAGCCAGTGTTTTGTACGTCACACTCCGTTACTTATATACTTATATAGATGTCTTGTTCAAATGGTGTGTAGCCTAAACAGCTGTACACACGGTGTTGTGGTAGTAAGGTTTGGTTTTTACGGTCACAGCAATAAGTACCTACAAAGTCATTCATCTCAGCTTACACACAATGAAAAGGAAAGTCATCTCAAAAACAAATGACAGCTCTCTGACAGGTAGGTAAGTGGCTACGTAGCCATGTCTCGCGCACCTACCTGGCACGGTAATTAATACAATGAGTTTCCTTCTTATAATAATATGCGGGCAACCCATGACGTCATAGAGGAAGAAATACTCAGACAGACTGTCTAAGTCAAATAATTTATTTCAACGGGGCACGAAACTTTAAAATGTCTAAAACAAGAAAATATAATTGATTTTAGCTGTTGTCTTCCCAAAGGTAGTTTTGATAGGGGAGGAGGGAATCTCCATAGTTAGTCTTTTAAACTGTCACACAGGTTTGAGTGACAGAAACGAATTATCGGATGGCCCGCCCACAGACATTAGAGACTGGACGGAGTGTTAGCGTTAGCGTCACAATAGTGACCGCACTCTAGAAAGAGACAACGCGACTGTGTGGCCTATAACTTTCTGTCAAATTCAATATACTTACACCACTTAGTCTATATTTAAAATCAGAATTCTAGAAAGAGACAACTACTGGCCGCACATTCGCTTTGTCTCTCTCGTAATTTTCTATAATCATTGCACAACTTAATGCGGAAGGCTCTATGTCTATGGACCCACCAGATGGTAAGCGTTCATCGCCGTCTATGGGGCATCTGCAATACCAGAGACATCGCAGACGCGTTACCATATTAGAGGCACAGTTAAAATGTCTTAAGGACTGTAATTACACCGGTACCCATTATCATTCTTCTGCCCTGTCACAATGAATTAGTCACCTCCTCTAGACATATCATCTTTCTCACAGGCCATTTATCTTATTTTTGGACTTCCTCTATTATTATAGGTATTACTTCATCACCCATACTCTTCAAAACATCACAATGTTAAGCTTAAAGCTTTGGTTTGGTTTTCACACAGTGTCTGGTTGTATGTTGTTGATCTAAATATGATTCGCGACCGTATCGCAAAGCTTATATTACTCTATTAAATGACTATTTCATGAAATCAATTTATAAATAAAATTCATTTAATTCAGATAAATCAATCCATACAGTTCAATTAAAATTAAAATATTAAAATTCAATTCAAATTACCCTCTTAACAAAGGATCTCCTTAACAGAGAAGAGATCCTATCCACTACAGTCTTCAGAATTCCGTTGCAGCTGCCACGCATTCTGCGGATCAGGGATACCGTTTTCTTGCGGATGACGGCATGAAAGCCATCAGTACGATACAGCACAAACATCCCCGATGCACTACAGAAGCGAGGCAGCCCCGACATCATCCTGAAGATGTTATTATACTGGACGCGCGCATCCAGCGATGTTTTGGTGTGGCTGACCCACAGATTTCCCGTGTAAAAGCTTGGACAAATTAATTTATAACTTAGGGAGTCGTATTACTTATTACGGTCGCGAATCATATTCTAATCTACCTGAAACTGACATGAAACAAGACAATTTTAACTTCGCCGGCTACCTTAGCGGTTTAGCAAACTAAGATATGGCGTCGAAAAATTCATCCGCATCGTTGTCAGCTGGTAATGTACCCTAGAAAAATAGTGTATAGTTTAAGTACTTCCCCGGACGAGCTCCTGCACAAACAATCTATTCCTAGGAACTTTATCTTTGAATAATATCTTACATAATGTAATAAGACATTAATATTCGGGTCACGCGTCATCCGCGATTTCTCACGAACGTTTTCATTTAATATTTTCCTTCCTCAATATAGACATTACCACGGAGGGATATTACCTAGTATGTCGTAGGTATCGGGTGAAGTACCCGGGCGTTGATATAGCCCACGGAGCATTAGAGGGGGACCGCCACACAGGTATGATATGAGGGACAAAGACGACGCTTTACATTACAAATACTTTTTTAGGGTTCCGTAGGTCCGAATGAAAAAACAGAACTATTATACATATTAGGATAAGTTCATCTACGAACCCTTCATTGTGTTCGACACGCACTTGGCCGGTTTTTATAATTTGAGGTGCCATAATATTAGAGGCTACACACTGTACTTCGCGATAAGCTTGTACAGGCTAGCTCAGAATTTAAGGAATGTTTGCTTGTCGTAAGCTTAGGTTTGGTTCATCATCATTCTTCTGCCCATAACGTAATTTATTAGTGGTCAGCACAGCATTTTTTCCTTCCACACTTCTCTATCAGTCGTCATCTCGCTAGTCACCCCTCTCTATCCATGTCATCTGTCACACAGTCCATCCATCGTTTCTTTGGTCTTCCCCTACTCGTATGACTTCATCCACACTACATTCATACTCAAAACATTCCTGACATTTCGCTCATTCTTCAAACCCAGGCTTAGTCTGAACTACTAATCATGCTCTCCTGTCTTATCAATAGTCATTTCATTAATGTCATGTCATTTCTATGCAGTCAAGCCCAGTGCAGGCGCCCGCGCAATGGTAGTCGAAACACAACGCACACTAGAGATAGGTAATACATTTTTAATTATAAAGTTCCTTTTTGCTGTTTTCTTTTTTTTCATTAACTTTATTTTCTTTTTGAACTCAACGATAGCCACTTACGCATTGTAACTCCGTAAGTACTAGTTTGTATAAATTGGAAAATGTATTAATAGAGAGAGCCCTGGCACCTGGCACCCATAACACAAGTTTGATCTTAGCTTGGGAGATAGTGAGGATATTCATCATCATCATCATCAGCCTATAACGTCACGACACGGCCTCCTCTCAATGAGAGGGAGTGGGCTATATTACAATATAATCCACCACGCGTGCCCAGTGCGGATTGGTAGATGTCACATGTCTTCGATTTTTTAGTTCTAGGACATGCCGGTTTCCTCACGATGTTTTCCTCCACCATTTTGAGAGCAGTGTGCAGTGGTGATGAAATAAATTACACAAAGTAATGCGCCTGTCTGGGTTCGAACCCACGACTTACTGTTCGTAAGTCGGGGCCGCCACCGCTGCTCCGTGGAGATATTCAGTGACTTGCAATTTTAAAAACAATATGAAATTCCAACCCCAAACACATAAGACATTGGCGTTTTGTATGGAGTAATTTAAAGAAGTTGCATTTTTCATACTAACATTTTCTTAATTTACTTAACAACCATGAACACTAATGTTTAAAAACTTTTATGCACTAATGTTTAAAAACTAAGATGTCTAACGTATGCTACTTAGATTAAGCGACAAAAATAAGTTTTGGCTAAGTTTTAAAACAAATAGTGGTCATTTCTGCTAACAAAAAGAGGAGTCATTTTTAAGGTATTTTTATGTTAAGAAAACTATTAAGTAATAAGGTTTTTTAACTATTCGTAGTTGTCTATGATGGTCATTATTCGATATAATATCAAGCAATTGATGAATATTTTAAATCATAGAAGTGACGATGTTCTCTATTTGTGAGAAGAAAAAATTTCAATTTCATAGGTGGGGACCCAATATTAAGTTTATTAAACCTATGCTATGTAGGTACATTGTAAATTTGGAAATAAAGTTATTTTTATTATACATATATCCACACTGCAAATCTTATTTAATTCAACGTATCATTTTGTTAAGGTTTTCATTGCGATCCATAGTCATGATGTTTTTGTAATGTCCTTGAGATCCACCGTACGACCAGTCGATACTGTACATTTATGATCAATCCCACGCGGTCGATAATTGTAAAGCCATAAGGAAACACGAGGGGTGCATTACGATAAGCTCCACGGTCCACGAGGCATGTACTGGAGCGCTGGCGCTCTTTGATAACATAACACAACATCACGCCTGTATTCCCCGAAGGGTCAAGCAGAGGTGCACCTATAGTCACCCACATTTCGCCAGTTATGTTAAAGTCCGAACCGGGCACAAATCCAGACTCCTGGCTGCTACTGAGAAATTCCAGATGGAAAAACCCAATAAAGCGTCGTGCAGACCGGCGCGACGCAACTCTAACAAAACAATTCCTAAGAAATCTTAACGGTAGAACAATTACCGGTGTCGTGCTAGTCTGCACGAGCCTTAACTCTTTGCCCGACCCGGGAATCGAACCCAGGACCTCATGCTCAGCAGTATCGCTTTCAAACAGCAGAGAACAGCAGAACACTAGACAAACGAGGCAGTTCTTTAGTCAAGCATTATTTGATGTGCGTCTAAAAACAGACATGCTTCGGCAAGTCGCAAATCTTGTCAAACGTATGCGTTGCATTTCATTCGCATATACTCTCACACACTATTGAGTTTGTGTGGTGGATATGTGAATGATTGGTTTAGGCGCTGAGCAGACGATGGAACATTGCTCCGCGGCGATAGAACTGTGGCGGCATCTACATCGTCCCATGCGACCTACGCATCGAAGACCGATGATCAAAGATAAATGACGTCGCACAAAATCCTGACGTCACACAAATCCTGCATCGCGCAATTAGAGATTACCGCACGAACGACATACATAAGACTATCCGACATCAATCGTTGGGCAGTTCAGTTGCCTGCCAGAGTCACGACACCCGTCTGGTCGGAGGATCTTCCCTTTTTTATAGAGTATGAGTGAACTGTACACTCTGTTCCTCATGCCTCTAAAGATCGTATGGAAATCTGTACAATACAGCACACGGAGGACAACACGACCGCGCCGTCGATACAGGCCAGATGACGTCTCTCGCGGTCAGCGCGGTCAAAATGACCGCCGTCAGCGGAGTGTCTTCAGAATAACTTACATACGCTTACATATGCTCACGCTCACGTCTTCTTTTCATGGGGGTAGGCAGAACCTACAGAAAGCCACCTGCTACTATTCTTACATACTGCTTTTGCCTCGGCACGCCGGTTGCGAGTAGGTACTACGCACTTGACCTTTCTGAAGAACATAAGAGTCACACGTCCTAGGGCGTTCCCTCGCGGCGTTGCCACTCATACGTGGCTTTGAAATACCGTTTGATAGTCTCCTTACATTCATCCTCTCGACATGATCACATAACCAAACCATCTAGGGTACTCTTTATTTTTTTTATTAAAATCTTCCTTCATCTTCCGCCGCAGCGGTCCGTTGCCTTATCATATCATTCCTCAGCCAGCATTCCCACAGCATTTGAGTATTCCACTTTCATGCTTCTTTTGCCACACCCAACCTTTACTTCCACACACAAGCGTACTCACCAGCACACCATTGTGAACAGTCAGCCGAGCTTAACAAGAATAACAAATTAATTCTAAATTGCCTCCATTTTGTGTGAAGTCAGTTTATGGTTTTAATAACACGTGTTTAGCAGAAACTGTATGCCACATTGCTGCCTTGAAGTACATGTAATAAGATACACAAAGAGATGGATACCTAGATGTTACAAAGCGATTCCCATAATAACACTTACGTGTAATGTAACACAAATCTTATAAAATTTCTATTACGATATCAATAATGAGCAAACACCAGAGTAAACATGCAACAGAGATTGAACTTTATTAGGTTCAAGCTGACGGCACGGCGGCCCATCTGATGGTACGTGGTAACAACCGCCTATGAACATCGTAACATCAGAGGTTATTCCAGGAACAAAGCTGAAATGTCTTAGGCTTGTAATTCGACGACCCATCTGATGCTCAGTGCCTGCAATAATCAGAGACGCTGCCACTCCAGAGATTTAAAGAGTGTCTCATTGTGCTTGTAATTACTCCGGCACACGCACCCTTCTAAGTGGAACACAGCAACGCTTGGTGGCCGACTTATTTTGGAAGATATGTATTTAATGTTTATTTTATAATGTGCACTATATATTTTTTTCTCTTCTTAAATATGGAAGTAATAATTTCACGGACAAGCACCTTCACAGAAAACTCTAGCTATTTATCTTCTATATAAATAAAAAAGAAATATTGTTCGTTGGTTATATAAGCGCATCACTTGAGAACGGCTGGACCCGCGAAGCCATTTTTTTAAATTGAAAATGTTTGTAATAATCCGAATGAGGGTTTTATGGAAAGAAAAATAGGAAAAGTTTCCCGAAAAATTTTTAAATTCGGGAAAATATGAACGGTTCTTTTGTATGAAATCATTGAAATAAGGACAGGACAACTTCGGTCGTCGCTGATCACTTAATTTTGTTTAAAGGTTGAGTCTCTGTAGTGTATCTACTCCGTACATTCATATACATTACTCCGTACAAGTGGATACAAGTTGTTTAAACGGTGATCTGCACGTGCTCTGACTACATTCATGCATTTATAATTAATTGAATAACTGCTTAGTGTAAGAATCTAGATCCATTCAGATTTAATAAACAAGTAAATTGTAACAGCTGTTACCACTATAAGAGTTTAAGTAAAACATTATACCCCCCCTGTATTCCCCACAAGGGGTTAGCAGAAGTGTATACTATGTACACATCTCGCCAATTTTGTTCAGCTTACAGCATTTTCAGCCTATGAAGCCTATCAGGTATGTGTAAGTCCCATCTAATAGGGGGCGCGCCTTTTGACCCCAACAACCCCCAGTTTCAGGCTACAGCTATCCCCAAAAAATACAATGTACTTTTTTATATTGGAATACTATTAGATACTATTCCTAATGGAAAAACCCAATAACACCTTGTCCGACCTGGGGATCGAACTCAGGACTCAATGCTCAGCCGTCGCGCTTGTGACAAATAGACAAACGAGGCTTTCAATTACACGGGACTGGCGAGTTGTGAGTATACTATTCAACTCTGCCTACCCCTTCGGGAAATGCAGGCGTGATATCATATTGTTATGTGAGTACTGTTAAGTTTTCTTCAGAAAGGTCAGGTGCGTAGTACTGCGTGTATGACCAGCTATCTAATTACGCAACACATTTTCGTAAACGGTTACGACAAATTTGTTTCATTTTGACAGTTCAACAACATTCATTGCGTTATTTACGTTACTGAGCAGATTTTTTTTTCGAACATATTAAGCAATGGATTAGCAATTTGTTTCAAAACGATTCAAATTCCGATTGATCCTGTATTATGTAATTAGGGTACTGATGTATAAACGTAAACGAGTCAAAAGCATTAGGTAAGGATCGCAGCTGGTGGCGTTCGGTAGTGTCTGCCTACCCCCGTGGGAAGAAGTCGTGAGTGTGTGTGTGTTATGTTAAATAAATGACCCTTTGTACTTGATATTGGTATTCCACGACGAGTACGCACTGGCGCGGAACTCATAGGGTATTTATGATAATGCCTTGGTTCGCTCGACAACACGTCGGCCAGTCACTGAACTAGAATGATTCTGTAGTCTGTGCAAGGACGTAATGTGCTAAATTACATAAATAGTGGTGCCGATTCTCTTGTACACCGAACTAAACTAACTAAACTATAACTAAAATTCCTTACTTTTGGCTATGAGAATCTTAGAGCTATTCTGTAGTAAAAAGTCTCTAAATTTAAAAATTATTTTCACAACTAAATCGAATTTGACAACTGCGACTCCACGTGGTACTATACTTGTTTGCCCTACCCCGTGATTTTTTTTAGAGCCGGAGGCGCGCAGTGGGGGCAGCCTCGACGTGTTTTATATGGAATTTTCCACTTTATGTATGGAAAATAAAAAAAAATATCACCTACGTGTTGAGTACTAGGGGTATAAGGATTTTCTAAAGGGGGTCAAAATTTTCATTATTTTTGCGATAGGACACACCATTCTCGAGATATGAGCAAAAGAAAAGAAAAAAATCCAGTACAATACTGTTGTTGCACCCGAAGTCGAGATGTTCGTGTGAATTTTAGTTCATGACAACTAATAATATTCCACACCATTTTCAGTGGCGATTAAAAATAGTCAGAATTAGTTAGACAATTAAAATTTTAGGTGAATAACGTCAAATTCAGAATAGCGAAATTGTCATTTTCACTAAATTAAAATCTCAGTAGGTACAATCTTAGTGCTGTCAAACTAAAATATAGTTAAGTTGTGCCACTTTAGTCTATTTCAGAATGGGAAATCATCGTTTGACAGGAGTAAACTAAATTTTGGTGATTTTTAGTCTAGTTTAGACGCATTTGTGACAAGAGAATCGGCACCAGTATAGTACTGCGGGCCCGGCAACACAGGGTCAATTTGAATGTGCTAGTAAAACTCCGCAGACGTGATGGTATCAATATCTAAACATGAAAAGTCAAAAAGAAATTAATTTGACGATAAAACAGATTTTATCAACTCTCATTTCAAGTAGGTAACAACACTATCTAACATTGGTCGTAGACCTAAAAAAAAATCATCAAATCTTTTTGGTCACGCCATCTCTCGATTTTTCTCGCATTGAAATTTCGTATATAGATAGTCCTGTAATTTTTGACGTCACTGTCTGAGCAGGCGAGCATCATCCTTTTTTCCTCCCTCTTCAACGCACGCGGCGGGGATGGCCGCCATGTTAGAAGACGAGAGTCCGCTTGGAGATACTGTGCCGCGCGGATACCGCACCGCGCACCGCCCCGCTTCGCTTTAAAAAATACGCTTACATCATGATGAACATTACCGCGAGTGAAATCTAGTGGATGCACGTGAAAGACATCAGTGTTGCAAGCAGGAACGCCGCCATTTATGCCGAACAGATCACGCCGTCGGCTACCACGCGCCACGTGTTGCGGAGACCCAGGTGCGTGCTCTCTCCTCTCATCCACCCTAATTGTTCGCCTGTTCATCATCTAACGCTCTATAGGCGATCACCAGTATACCTCTAGAATACAGTCCACTTTAAATAAAATATTTTCTCGATCGTCTAAAATAAGTGTCAAATTGCCAGAGCACCTTTTTGGTCCATTCGAGCCGGACTCAATCCCATAACCCGCAGGAGAAGGATTAATAATCCATATTCTCCATTATAACGCGTAGGTATCTTCTAGAAGTCCCTACCTAGGCGGATAAAGCACCTAGCTATACCCCTAGACTATTAATTATACCCATTAAGTGGTCATTCCCGCACCCATGTAGGTAATATACGCAAGTAGCTACCTACATACATAATTATAACCTATAATAAAAACTATAATAGTTGCCTTGAAATTAGATATTTCAAGCATCTTTTAGTAATACCGCCAATTCACAATAAAGTTTTTGCCAACATAGGAAAAACTGCCGCATAACTACATCTACCTTACATTTAGATAATTATCTTATCTCACCTAAGAAATATAATAGGTACTTTATATAATTTTAGTTTGATTAGTTCGTATATACTTATACCGACATAAGCATGTCGAAAGAAAGGGAATTAACAATATTGGAAGCTAAACGCAATGTTTTATTTGAGCGTATTCAAGACATATACGAGCGCTCAAAAACCGCGAACACTTCCGAATCTAAAAAATAATCATTTCTTAGTTATTGTATGACAGTAGATAATATTCGAACAGACTTTCATCATTTGTTGGACACTTATAACGCAAAGTTACTTTCAATTAATCCCGAAGCAAAGCCCAATTACCAGGCGTACACTTCGTTCGAGGATCTTTATTGTATCATCAAGCGCATACAATCGCAGTTGGAAGGTAGAAGTGCGAACCACAGCGCCGCCACTCCGGCGCCGCCCGTACGAATGCCGCGACTACCTCCAATCGAACTTATGTCGTTTGATGGCGATATACGTAATTGGCCATTATTCTATGCTAGCTTTAAGTCAACAGTGCACGATAATGACTCTCTGACAGACGCTGACAGGTTGTACTATTTATTAGGTAAACTGTCACCGAAAGCGCATTCCGTATTTGCAGGTGTAACTCCCAGTGCTGAGAATTATCAGGGGATATTCCAGTCACTCCTTGATAGGTATCAAGATACTCGCGTCCTCGCGTCCACGTACTTTGATCAGGCTTTGAATCTTAAATTGTCCGGACCCGCCTCTGTTTCGAATTTCCAACTGTTCATAGATAATTTTATTACCGCCGTTGACGCCCTTAAAAACTTAAAATTAAAAGAGCTGTCCGACTTTATATTATTACAACTTGCTTTAAAAAAGTTCGACCTGGAAACGGTTCGTGCCTTCGAGATGACGGAACGTAATCATAAAATACCTAATCTAGATAGTTTATTTTCGTTCATCAAAGATCAGTGCCGAATATATCATAATACGCAGCCTAGTGCATCTAGCTCGTCAAATGATAAGTATAGTAAACAAGGTTTGAATAAATCGCGAAATAGCAAGAGTAATCCCGTCCCTCCTAACCCGCAATCTTACGTAGCGTGTTCAGAATCTAAAAATAATAATAATTCGCATAAGTGTCTGTGCAATA
Source organism: Xanthia togata (assembly GCA_963853775.1). Lineage (NCBI taxonomy): Eukaryota > Metazoa > Arthropoda > Insecta > Lepidoptera > Noctuidae > Xanthia > Xanthia togata. The sequence continues at coordinate 449,357 of OY970817.1, read as the reverse complement.
ATATTGAGCACGACCATTATTTTAAATGTCCCGCTTTTAATAATTTAGATCCGAATGCTCGTTTTAAATGTGTGAAAGAAAACAAAGCCTGCGTTAATTGTTTAAGCATAAAACATAAAACAAGTGATTGTTCTAGTAATTCTAGATGTCGCTCATGCAAACAGCGGCATCATACATTATTACATTTCGATAAAAAATCGCCGATTTCGGATGGATCCGCCGCCGCCGCCGGGAGCGCCGGTACTTTAGCCGTCCCGCTCGCCTCCCAGTCAGAGGTATCGTTGTGTACGACATCCATTGCATACGACCGCGGTGAACGCTTAAGCGTTTGTCATGTTCAGCGCGATGCCAAGCAGCAATGTATGGCGTCCACAACGGTTTTGTTGGCAACAGCACAAGTTATTGTTTACGATGTCAGTAACAGACCGCATATAATTCGTTGTTTACTCGATAGTGCATCACAGAGTAACTTTATTACTTCGGATTGCTTCAAACGCCTCGGATTGTGGAATAACTATAAGAATACGAAATTAATAATCAAAGGGATCGGTGGGTCGGAAAAATCTTGCAAGGGTTCCGTAGACGTTAAAATACATTCCCGTTTTAATAAGGACATTAATTTTGACATTTCCTCACTTATTGTAGAACGTATTACGGACACGTTGCCTAACGCGCAGGTGGATGTTTCTCAACTCACACATCTCGAGATGTTACCGCTGGCAGATTCTGACTTTGCGCAGCCGGGAAACATCGATGCCCTGTTAGGGGCCGCCATATTTCCACATATATTTTTGCATAATGTGGTACGCAGTAAACAACATAATATACCTCCCGCTATTGAGACGGTATTGGGGTATGTGATTATGGGTACCGTACCTACGTCACATACTTCTAATTATACTATGTCTTGTTGTGCTGTTCTTCAAGAAAATGATATTGATTCTCTTCTCAAGCGATTTTGGGAGCTTGAAGAGATTTCCGCACCGCCCTCGCAGAGCCATAAGGAACTCGAGTGTGAAGAACACTTCCGCGCTACCACTGTTCGCGATGACAGTGGTAGATATGTTGTGGCGTTACCTTTTTGTGGTGACCCGTATTCGCTAGGTGACTCATACGCTGCTGCACTTAGACGCTTCTATTGTTTAGAACGCAAACTTGATGCATCGCCCAAGCTACGCGGCGCCTATAATGACGTCATTCGTGACTATATAAATAATGATTTTTTGAGTCCAGTTGTCAACAACGAGGACAATTCTCTTTCCTCGTATTATATTCCGCATCACGGCGTAGTTCGCGAAGATAAGATCTCCACTAAACTTCGTGTGGTTTTAGATGCTAGTTGTAAGACTACATCGGGTCAGTCGATTAACGACATTTTGCATGCCGGCCCTAATCTACAGGGTGACTTATTTAACATCCTTATAAAGTTTCGTCTTTTCCAAGTCGCCCTGTCAGCTGATTGCCGGCAAATGTTTCTCAATATCGGCGTTCGTGAATCTGACCGTAGATTTCAACGGATTTTCTACCGTTTTGACAACAGTGAACCTTTAGCCGTGTATCAATTTAATCGAGTTTGTTTTGGACTCAAGTCCAGTCCATATCACGCGCTACGTGTTGTCCGCAAGTTGATCGCTGATGAAGGCGACAACTTTCCCGCTGCAGCAGCTGTTGCCACCTCCGCTTTATACATGGATGACATCGCTTGTAGTGTTACATCCGCTCCGCAAGCAATTTCGCTTTGTGAAGAACTTATTCAGCTCTTCAAGCGAGGCCAGTTTGATCTTGTCAAATCGACTAGCAATTGTAAAGAGGTTCTCGCGCACTTACCTGATTCTCTTAAGGCTTCTCCAGACATTGAGTTTGAGAGGTCTGTACCGCATAAGGTTCTCGGTTTACGCTGGGATAAATCCTGTGATAGTTTCCGATTCGACGTCTCACCGCCCGATGATAAATGCACCAAGCGTACTATGCTGTCCACAGTGGCTCGACTGTGGGACATACTGGGTTTTGTGGCTCCCACAATTTTGTACGCCAAGCTCTTGATTAAAGAGCTTTGGCTTTCAAAGTGTGAGTGGGATGACGCACCTCCCGACCATATTGTCGACGCTTGGAAGCAATTTTGTATTGAGCTTTCCACGCTCAATAAAATTGTTATTCCACGTCATCTTGGGTTGGTCGACGGATGTACTGTCAATCTTATAGGATTTGCTGACGCCAGCGAATCCGCTTACGGTGGAGTCGTATATTTGCAAGTCCGCATTGGTATTAACTACTCGGTGCAGTTAGTTTGTGCCAAGTCCAAGGTCTCGCCGGTCAAAACCATTTCGGTTGCGAGACTGGAGTTGTGCGCGGCCCTTCTGCTGTCTCAGTTGCTCTGCAAGGTTCAAGACACAGTTTCGCCCCACTACCCCATCAATAAGATATACGCATTTTCTGACTCCAAGGTAGCGCTCGCTTGGATTTATTCCTCTCCGCACCGCTGGCAGACTTTTGTCGCCAATCGCGTTACTAAAATAATAGAGCTGGTTCCCGCTACTTGTTTCCATCACGTCGCAGGTATTGAGAATCCTGCCGATTGCCTTTCTCGTGGGGTTACTCCATTTAAACTTCTGCAACATCCTTTGTGGTATCGTGGGCCTTCTTGGATTTCCCATGATCCGTCAGAGTGGCCCATAGAACCTTATGACCACAGTGTAGAAGTCGAGGATATACCCGAACGGAAGTCTGTTTCTCATCCCGTGGTCGTTGAGGTCGCGGAATCTCCAATCTATGCACTCGCACTGCGCATGTCGTCGTGGTCTAAGTTACTACGCGCCATCGTTTATGTCTGTAGGTTTCTTAGGCAACTTCCTAATGGGGCTTCTGTTTCAAGCTCTGACCTTGAATTTGCAGAGTATAAATTGTTGCGAGTTGTCCAGGCTGTTCATTTTAGTAACGACCTTGAACATTTAATAAATAATGTACCTTGTTCTCCTGCGCTTCTTAAGCTCAAGCCGTTTCTCGATGAACACGGCATCATACGAGTTGGCGGTCGTCTGTCTAATTCGGACGAACCTTACAACTATAAGCACCCTTGCTTCTTACCGCGTCACGACCATATCGTTGACCTTCTTGTTGATTTCTATCACAGGAAACATCTCCATGCCGGTCCAGAGTTGCTTATGTCCTTACTCAGGCATAAGTATTGGATTTTAGCTGCACGGCGAATAATTCGCCACAGAATACATAAATGTAACGTCTGTTTTAAATTCCGTCCTCGCCCGGTCTTTCCTTCATCGGTATTTCGGTCTTTTATGGCTGACCTTCCTGGCCATCGCGTCAAGCAGGTAGATAAAGCGTTCACACATACCGGTTGTGATTACGCAGGACCGCTGCAGTACACGCCAGTACGTGGTCGAGGTGTTAGAAGCCGTAAAGCTTGGCTATGCATTTTCACATGCTTGACGACGCGCGCTACGCATATTGAAGTGGCGACGGATCTAACCACGGTGTCATTTCTGGCAGCCCTAAAACGATTTCTTTCGCGACGCGGCCCTATACAATGTTTGTACACCGATAACGGTACTTGTTTCGTAGGTGCAAATTCTTATTTACGCGATCTCTATAAGTTTCTCAACAGAGAATATCGTACCCGTCTTCAGGAAGAACTTTCTATAAATCACATTGATTGGAAGTTTATTCCGCCCGCTTCACCACATTTCGGCGGATGTTGGGAAAGCATGGTCAAGGTAATCAAAGCGCATCTCTTCAAAGTCATAGGCCAACAGATCCTCTCTTATGAAGAGCTTTTAACTGTACTAGTTCAAGTCGAGGCATTAGTTAACTCGCGTCCTCTCACAGCACTGAGTAGTGACCCTGCTGAATCATCCGCGTTAACCCCTGCGCATTTCTTGAACACAGCGCCATTGTCGTCACTTCCCGCTCCTGAAGCAGACTCTTCTAGCTTGCTTCAGAGACATACTCTGCTTGATCAACTCGTGCAGTCGTTCTGGCGGCGCTGGCGTTCGGAATACCTTCACCAGCTTCAGGCTAGGTCTAAATGGAATATTCCTGCGTCCCCTATACAGGAGGGTACGTTAGTCATTGTCATTAATGATAATTCTCCGCCGCTTTCATGGCCCTTAGCTATCATAGAGAAATTGCACACGTCTAAAGACGGTACAACCCGCGTTGTTACTGTAAAAACCGCGAAGGGTAGTTACGTGCGCCCTGTCGTACGTCTCTGTCCGCTACCGACTCAGTGAGATCTAACCTGAAGTTGGATCTCTCTCTTAGTTTAGGTATTTAGTTAATAGCTTTCGTTATAAGTGTTCTGTTGAAGTTAATTTAGATTAATTTAATTTCATAACGCTGTATTAGCTTGTGGATGGGTTATGCGGTAGTACACCTAACACGGCTCATTTCATTTTGTTTCCTTTTAAAGGCAACCCTTTAAAGCCGGGGGGAAATGGTCACGCCATCTCTCGATTTTTCTCGCATTGAAATTTCGTATATAGATAGTCCTGTAATTTTTGACGTCACTGTCTGAGCAGGCGAGCATCATCCTTTTTTCCTCCCTCTTCAACGCACGCGGCGGGGATGGCCGCCATGTTAGAAGACGAGAGTCCGCTTGGAGATACTGTGCCGCGCGGATACCGCACCGCGCACCGCCCCGCTTCGCTTTAAAAAATACGCTTACATCATGATGAACATTACCGCGAGTGAAATCTAGTGGATGCACGTGAAAGACATCAGTGTTGCAAGCAGGAACGCCGCCATTTATGCCGAACAGATCACGCCGTCGGCTACCACGCGCCACGTGTTGCGGAGACCCAGGTGCGTGCTCTCTCCTCTCATCCACCCTAATTGTTCGCCTGTTCATCATCTAACGCTCTATAGGCGATCACCAGTATACCTCTAGAATACAGTCCACTTTAAATAAAATATTTTCTCGATCGTCTAAAATAAGTGTCAAATTGCCAGAGCACTTTTATTTTTTTATTTTGTCGGAAGTATTTCGATATCGATACCCATCGGGTCTGTGGAGTATCTCTAGCTAATTTAATTTGACCCTCAATAGCAGATCGAAAAGAAATCTTTCGTCTTTGTCTCACGTCATGTCCACTGAGTTCCCAGACTTTACATCCGGCGCAGTACTTTACATCCGGCGCAGTACTCATCCGGCGCAGTACTTTACATCCGGCGCAGTACTACCACCTGCTGCTTATCTTAAGCATAATCAGCCTGTAACGTCCCCACTGCTGGGACTGCGGCCTCCTCTCTGTGAGAAGGAGTGGGCCGTAATCCACCACGCGGGCACAGTGCGGGGTGGTAGAAGTCACATGTCTTCGAATTTTTGGTCCTAGGACATGCCGGTTTCCTCACGATGTTTTCCTTCACCGTTTTGAGAGCAGTGCTGATGAAATTATTTACACAAAGTAAAGCGCCTGCCTGTGTTCGAACCCACGACCTGCAACTCGCAAGTCGCGTTACCACTGGGCCACCAATACTCTATCTATCCCACATTAAATCCTGACCTAGATATCAAGTTCACATGATCCCAGTTCAGAATGTTTTCATAATAACAGCTTCAGCGTTAACCTGCCACTAATAGCATTAGGTGCACGTGATGTGATAAGAAACGATGCTTGGCTTCTGCATTGTTTAGTAAACATTGTTCTTTTAGGGTTCCGTGGCCAAAGGGTGCCAACGGGACCCTATTACTAAGGCTTCGCTGTCCGTCTGTCTGTCACAACTTAGTCACAAGGCTGTATCTTTTGAACAGTAATTGCGTGAACACTTGTTCGCGGGAGCACTTTTCTCATTGTACTACCGTGGCCGCTTTAACAACAAATAAAACAAAATAAAACATAAGTACCAGAAAAGTGTTATTTTTTTTAAATAGTTTTATATGTATATTGTACGGTGGTACGGAACCCGTCGTATAGAAGAAAAAGACACGTTGCGCCGACCGCAAATAAATTGTGATAACGGCAGGAGAATGATGATGGTACGGAACCCGCTGTGTGCGAGTTCGATTCGCACTTGGTCGCTTTTTAATTGTTTTATGGCAGATTTGCGATGTTCTTTTTGACAAATAAGTAGGCGGCCCACCTGCACCCCAGTTGCGTTCACACTTTTCTACCAAAGTGCGAAGGAAATTGGTAATCCATTGCTTCATATATTTGAGGAACTCGTCTGCTCAACAACGTAAATAACGCAATGAATGTTGTTGAACTGTCAAAATGAAAGGAATTGCCACTGTAAGTGTGTTATGTAATTAACTCGTTGGGGGTCATCTACATCGGCCTTCCTCATGAGTCTCTCCGTCCATGGGTGAAAACTGTATGACAATCCATTCGGTAGGTTTTGAGTTTATCGCGATCAGACAGACAGACTTTGTTTTATAATAATTATGAAGTGATACAGTTCCTTCATCATCATCTAACTGCCTATTGCCAGCTATGTTGGGGTCAGCACGAAATTCATAGTTTACGCCGAAGTTACGGGCGTTTCCTACTCTGTATCACTTACGGATATAAGATTAGTTCGGGGCCCGAAATAAGAATGAATGACAACACAATTTTGACAGCTGTCCGTACTCTCATAGGTATTCTCCCATCCGAAAAATTAAATATGTCACTTGTTTTGACGGATCAACTACTTTCGGAATTTTCGTTGGAGAGTAACCCTGGCTTCCACAATACATTTATTTACAAACACTAGTCAGTAGACATGTATCTACCTTCTGTTTACGTATTAAATACCTACTCCTTGTTGACAGATTGGAGAAACACACGCGTTTTATGGCACTAATAAAAAACTGCACGTGGCCAGTGATTAGTCCATGGAATTAGTATGTACTTGATCATAGTGACATAAGCAAAGCGACTGACTGTGTTGTCATATTCTATTAGAGTGCTTTTCTTCTACTTGGACAGCACCCTAATTGTGTAACACACTTTCAGTCTGAATCATTTTGAACGCTATTGTATTCTAAATATTATGTTCGAATTCGTCTGCTCAACAACGTAAATAACGCAATGAATGTTGCTGAACTGTCAAAATGAAAGCCATGGCTACTATTTTAAAGTGTGTTACGCAATTACTCCGCTGGGCCCTATACTAGGTATACTACAGTCTAAAACAAAAAAAAAATGCATTATCTATACCTATGTATGAGTGATTATACACTTTCTATTTACAATTTACAGATTTATAAGGTTTTCCGTTACAAATAATGTAGCTTAGAGTTTTGTGGTACAGAGAATTGTCAGATTTACATATATTTTTTAAAATTTAGTGGTTTATATTTGTTTACAAATATAGCGAACTGAGATTAAGAGTGAGAATTTGTTTAAATGATTAATTTGAGTAAGCAGTTTGTTTGATACTGTGGGCGTTTCTAAAAAAGATCAAGCCGTCGATATCTACCTAACTTAGGGCTGATTTTTCAATAGTCAGGTAACTTAACTAAGAATAAATATTTCAATTTGGCAGGTTTTGTATAGAAAATATGTCAAACTGCAATATTTATTCCTAAGTTAAATGTTAACTGACAATTGAAAAATCAGCCCTTACAAGGTGTGTGCTTGATGTAAAAATCTCGTGGTTTTCGCACTTAGTTTGTTTACCAAATAAGTCATGCACCGAAGTAACAATAAAGTGTTCCTACCTATACTGCTTTCGCAATTTAGTTTCCAAACATGTAAACAAATGTGTGTTGTTGGAAGATTTTTTTAAAAATCATTAGCTTAAGTGTCGCCACAACTTCAAACATTTGTAGCATGCTTTTTCAATAGTATCAGTAACTTTGAAATCAACTTAATTCACACTATCATAAAATTGATATTCGTTATTTCGTATTTAAAGTGGAAATAACATAAATTGTAAGCCAGTATTAGAATAGACTGTAGTAGTCGTAGCTAGCTAGTTGTGTACTAACGTATAAATACTCACTTCCTGTAGTTTTTTGTGGGTAAAGTTGTAATGGCGGTGTCCACGACTGATATTATCTAAGTGTGGTGGAACACTAGTAAATTATGGGGTTTTTCATTGTTTTACTAAGTAAACTCATAACGTATAACTAGTATTCCGTGTAGTTACGTATTTTTATACTGTAACTAAAATACCAGGTAATAATTAAAGTTTGTGTTAGCTACTCAATCACGTAAAAATGCTGTACGGATTTGGATAGAATTTGGGATAGTGTAGGTACCTATAAGCTGGATTAATATAGGAAACTTTTTATCTCGGTTATACGTTCCTGCGGGAAAGTCTCCGACCGCCTCCACGCGGGCGAAGCCACAGGCGAGTACCTACTTAATAATAAACTTGACTTGAGGTCTTTGTGCTGGCATAACTAGAGAAACGCCTTATTTTTATTATACGCCTTTTGGATTTAAATTGATTCATTTCATCGTTACCGTTCATAAACTTTTTAAATTAAATAATTCTCAATACTCAATATCTTTATTGCTTTACCATAATGTGTACTCAGGTGACCGTAACTATATAATTTAGATCATTATGGACCAGTAGGGCACAGCAAAAGGGTAGGAGAGATTCTTATCTTGAACATCCAGAATAACGACAATATGAACTAACTTGAACCTTCCAGTAGGTACCAGTCAGTGACATTGTCACACAGAACATCACGCCTGCTATCCCCTAAAGGTTAGGCAGAGTACACCCACATTTCGCTAGTTAGGCCGTTTGTCCACGTACACCGTCAACGGGACGCCAACGAGAACGCGAAGTAGCGATTCATAAATGTACTATGTAGTCGGTCAATCTAGACCAAACAATGAGAGTGAAGGTGCATAAAATCACAACAAGCTGAAAATCAGTAAAATTGTTCAAAACATAATTATAAATACAATTTTTAAGTTCCCGATCATTCCTGTGTATGCAAAAAAATTACTCGAGGTAAAAGGTAAAAAAAATGAGTTTTTCGCGATTTTCAGCAAAACGGTAAGTTTAATCATAAAAGTACCAAGTACAAGTAGTAAAGTAGTAAAGTAGTTGTAAGTAAAGTAAAAGTAGTTATAGTAAGTCTGAAATCGCCAACCCGTGTTGAGCTAGCGTGGTGGTCAGTGCTCGTGCCTTCTCTGTGAGAAGAGGCCTCTGTCCTGCAGCGGGACAGTAATAGGCTGGTGCTATTATTATTACTTTTTAGTTAGTTATGGTTAGTTGGTAGTCAAATTGCTTAACAATTTGATTAATTAGGTACCTTGAATTCTCAAAACACGCAGTCGGTCAAATAGACACAAGTATATTGCACTCTTGAACTTGAGACCATCTTGAACTTGAGTGAGCTAGCTAAGTGTGTAAGAGGCACTATCGGACCGGAAGTAAACCGTACAGTCATTCTAATCTAATCATAGTTTAAAAAAAAACTTATATGAGCCGAGTATACGCGATTCAGCGTCGAGTATACCCACAGAAATATTAAAAACAGAGTATACCCGATCAAGCGTCCCCCTGGAGCCGAGTGTGCCCGACAGCGTCACGCACGAGCCGGACGCTTCGGTGACGTTCACTGAAGGCGCGCCTGAGGAAGTGTGGTGAACACTTCCTCAGGCGTGATGACATCAACATCAACAGCATGAAGTAACATCACGAATAAAGAATGGGAGGAGAACTTGTAGACATAAAGGCTCGTGCAGACCAGCGCGACGCGACGGCCTCGAGCAATACAATTTCTAAGAAAACTTCACGGTATAACAATAACCGGTGTCACGTCGCGCTAGTCTGCACGAAGCTTAACTGTTTGTTTGTTTAGTACCTACGTCTGCGGCTAAACGCCTCGATTTTGTTAGAATCTGTATAGCTATTCACATGGTTGTCGAATTTAAAAGAAATTACTTTTGCCTGTGTCTGTATGGATTGAGGAGCTGTGTGTCCGGCGCGCGGCGGCCGAACTTACCTCTGCCGATGTCGCGTGAAGCTTGTGTGTATGAGAACTAGAGAATTTATTCCGGAAGGGTTATGTTTATGGTATACAAATATTAAACTTTCATTATATTGAAGAAATCTCGATGGCTTGTCAAGTAGTGAAAGCCATCGAAGCAGGGGCGGGCGGGTCGTGGTCCGAGGGTAAAGAGACCTTACGAAGTTACAAATGCAGATAAGCCTTTATTTATTGCAGTAACTCAATAGGGGATTAAGGTAATCCTCTTAAGCCGATCACTGTCGCACAGTTCACAGGATAATCCTAAATGGCTAAGTAGATGATCGCAATAGCATGATCGTCACCAGCCAGTACAGCCAGTGTTCCGGCCTATATTCACAACTACGTCGGCCACCAGCGACCAATGACCACCAGTATTTAACACGGAGCGACTGCCTATCTGACCTCCACAACGACCACAACCCAGTTACTGGTTAACACGCTACCCCTTGGTAAGACTGGTGGTCAGACATTCGGGCTTCTAAATACTCGTAACGACTGATATTAGTTATTTCTGCGGTAAAAAATCATAAGATACCAACTACAGGGTCAAGTTAAATTAGCTAGCAAAACATAGCAAATATGATGGGCACACTGCCAGCGGCCGTTAACCCCGTAGTCAGCTGTAGTTACTTTAAATTAAGAGGTTACTTTTCATTTTTCGATTCCCATTTCCGCTAGCTAGTTCCGCTAGCTAGTTTAATTTGACCCTGTATAACCACGTGATCATTTCAACCATTTGCTAACCTAATTGCATAACAAAATGAAATTTTCCTTTGTAAAACACTTCCGTGAAAAAAACTTTCATGTTCCATCTAATTTGAATATCGAACAGCAGCCATCATGTCAAACAATGGCGGGCGGAACCTTCGCGTAATTAAGATAATTGGACGGCTTAAATTGCGTGTTTGACTCGCACACGCAACTGTAAGGCTCCTGTGAAGCGAGCGATGGTAATGAACTTGACGAATGAGTCGTAATGTCAAGGTTTGAACATCTTCCTTGTGCAAACGATTATATTGAATAAGAATATGTTTTCTTATTAATAATTAGGCACTAGGGTAGGTAAGTGATTACTTTGAGCATGTAAGTGATATATGATTTGTGTTTAGACAGAACACGTAGGTTCATCAAACCTATATTCTTCGACAGCGTAAGTAACTGTGGAAGAGGAAGAGTGTGGGTGAACAGTTTCTTGCTCATTCTTCTCTATACGAAATTACTGTCGGAAGTTTCTTGCCCGTTCTTCTTCATAGGAACCTACTACGCTTTGGAATGGGCAACTAGCTTCATCTTTCTGACTGACCGACCCCTTGACAGTTTAAAAGTTATTTGAAATAAATGCTTTGAATTCAGTTGAAGGGGCAACTAGAATCAATTCTATTTTCTTGTAAATTGAAGTTCAAACGTGTCTTATATTATTATGTGCCCAATTGTAATAAATGATTTGACTTTGACAGGTTTATACAGGGTCATTTTTGAAGTTTATTGAAAAATAATCAGTCTACGATTTAAATAAAAACTAAAACTGCATTATACGATTTTTATACAGCGTGTATCAGAAAGGCCACAGTTTATAAGAGTGCTGCACAGACCGTCAAACTGAACTACTTTCTCCACGGGACCAACATCGTGATAACGAAAAAAGTATCAGCCGCGCAATTGTTTTTCGGAGAAGTGATTGATGTTACCGGTCGATTTTTAGGGTTCCGTAGTCAACAAGGAACACTTATAGTTTCGCCATGTCCGTCTATCTGTCTGTCTGTCCGCAGCTTAGCTCAGAGACTCTTAGTACTAGAATGTTGTAATTTGGCATGGATATAAAAGTACATATTAATCACGCTGACAAAGAAGTAAAATAAAATAATGTTTTTTTTTAGAATACCTCCCCTACACGTAAGTTGGGGATGTTTTTTTTCACGTGTATCCCATTGTGTGGGGTGTCGTTGAAAAGGTCTATGTGGTCGTTTGCAAAATATTAAGCTTTAAAGTGCAAATTTTTGTTAGAGCCAGTGCACCCCCCCCCCCCCCCTACCCTTGCCAGCTTAATGGTTGGTTTTGAATATGTGAAAAAATTGATGGCAGTAGTATTTAGAACGAAATTAAAAGGAAAACTATTAAAGCTAAGTAGGCTCTACAAGTTAACGTTTAATAATCCACCAACTTACATTTGCAGTTGCAATGTTAAGTAGGTACCTATGTTCTTGTTATAAATTCATCCCAACTACGGAACCCTTCATTGTGCGTGGTCGGACACGCTCTTGGTCGGTATTTTTTACAAAGAAATTACAGTTCACCTTTTCAATTCATGTGCATCATTTGAAAGCGTGCATTATTAGATTATTAGTATTACTACACAAATAAGTAGGTATAGGTACTTATCGTAAGTTGTTACTTTTCAAAACTGACTGCCTCGTTGGTCCAGTGGTCTTAAACGCCACCTGTTGGACGTGAGGTCCTGGGTTCTATCCCTAGCCAAGTTGTTATTGGGTTTTTCCGTCAAGAATTTTTCAGTAGCAGCCGGGAGACTGAATTTATGCTCGTAAAATGGTAATAAACACGCATAAAGGCTCGTTCAGACCAGCGCGACGCGACGTACTACGCGACCAATACAATTTCTAAGAAAATTTCAAGGTCCTATAACAATAACCGGTGTCGCGTCGCGCTAGTCTGCACGAAGCTTAATAAAGGTATTACGAGACTGGCGAAACTATTATTAGTGTAGGGACTATACAACTCTATCTACTCCTTCACGGCATACAGGCGTGATGTTATATTGTTACTCAAAAATGCAATTAATAACACTTAGCACAAAACCGACAAAAAAAGTTTTACCTAAAAAACATTTTTAACAAAAGCACGTTCTTTAATACTTTTAGACATAAGAGTACCTATAGTGCATTCGATAAGGCTCAGACTTCCGCGTGTCTGAGTCAACTCGGTTCCAAGAGTTGTGACTGTACACGCGACGACAAATAACGGATAAACATGTCCAGTATAAGGTGACCTGTCATTATACGGAAAACTTATACAATATCGGCAGTTTGAGTATTTTAAGCGGCCTACGCAAGTGTCCTTTCTTTAGTATTTTTTGTCGAGTCGTTGAGCTCCGTTGAGCCACACGATTACTAATAAATGCGTGCACTGACTGGACAGGTTCACTCAAATCTGTGTGGTGCTTTACTCAAATAGCATCTCACACATGAACCTTATGATGACCTGACCAAGATTATGTCTGGACTTTAAAAGACACTGTGACCTCTGAGTTTGTTTCGGTCTTTCTTCTCAGAGTAGTCAGATAGGAAACACCGAACTCATCTAGTTTTATAGATAATTTAATTTTGAAGTGTAAGTGTTTATTTTATTCAATTCTCAAAAATAAATAGCATTTATCATCATTTAATTTTAATATTTAAGAGGTCAGCTTATACTGGAATATACAGTTTGATTGTCGTCGGCGTGCATGGAGGGATTCCCAACATAACGCTCATTTTTATTACCTTCATTAATATTGATCAAATTTGTGGTTTCCAATGAACAGAATTGTGATGAAACTTCCTATAAATGAGTTAATTAAATGCGGTCCAGCAGGCCTAACATGACACACGCGACAATTACTCGCTCTCGCGTGAGTAATTTTTGTCTATTTCGGTCACTTTCTCGTTTTCTGACAGTGCTTCCATACAAAATAGTCGACTCCTTCTGTCAAAATTGATGTTTACTCGACAAACCCTAACATGGCACCATAGTTATCTCGATTTTTGACAATTCAACACGAGATAATCTCCGATTTTTCTATCATTTACTCGTATTTACTCGTCGTCGATTTTGACGACGAGAAGAGTAGACAAAATTATGATACAAAAAAAAACTCCAAAATAACATGGCAGTTTCATAATTGTACTTATTTTAGTCATCATTTTATTTTACAATTTAATAATAATGAAAATACTTTGTTTTAAACTACTATTTATATTGGAACGACGTGTTTTATATGGAATTTTTCGTTTTTTGTATGGAAAATATGAAAAAATATTACCTACATGTTGAGTGTTAGGGGTTTATGGGTTTCCTAAAGGGGGTCGAAATTTTCATTATTTTTGCGATAGGACGTACCATTTTCGAGATATAAGCAAGAGAAAAGAAAAAAAGTCAGTATTGTTTTTGCACCGTCGCCGCGTCGAGGTGTTGGTGTGAATTTTAGTTAATTTTTTTATCGCGATTAAATACTTAGAAAATCAAAATTTTTGGTGAAGAACATCAAATTCTGAACGACAAAATTGCCATTTTCACAAAATTAATAGCTCAGTGTTGTCAAACTAAAATATAGTTAAGTTGTGTCACTTTAGTCTATTTCAGAATGGAAAATCGTCGGTTGACAAGAATAATCTAAATTTAGGTGATTTTTAGTCTAGTTTAGAGGCATTTGTGATAAGAGAATCGGCACCATTGAATGAATGAAACGGAATCTCAAGCCGATGTTGCTATCATAAAAATAATTTGTTTTTAATAACTTGCAACATCGGTTTCTCGTCGCGAGATATAGAAGTGTCAAAGTGCCTTTTTCGAGATATCTCGTCGTTGACGATCATGTTAGGGATTAGAATGACGTCAGAATCGTCGACAAATTTCGACAAAACGAGATAAAGAGCTTTCTCGCGTTGGTCATGTTAGCCCTGCAGGTCGGGTACAGGGGATTTAAAAATTAATATTCAGTTTGTTAAACTCATGGTTGATAATCTCTTGACGAATATAGGTAGGTACCTACCTGCTAAATTAAATGGTATTTACCTATGAGATAATACAAACACCCTTGAGGTTGACAAAGACCGTGAGCTGCTTTTTCTATTACGAATTTCTTTGTAAAAGGTCGTAGTCTGTAGGTATACTATGATGGCTAATAATACCTCTGATATAGGTACCTACTTGTCATGTCGGTGAAGTTTCCCCAATTAATTTAATTTGGGGTAAGTTCGGCGCTGGGATAAGGCAGAACGAATCAATTTTGTCTACATTGAAAAATATAATAACCGGGAATTTGAATACAATAAACGTTTATTGTCTCCAGTATTACAGCCAGCAGTATCACGAATCAAATTGTTGTGTGCCTATGTACCTACACATAGGTTTAAAGGTATACAACAATTTGATTCGTACGTAATAATAGAAATTCCCGGGATAAATTATTGATTTACAAGGAGCTCTACTTAGATATCATGTAAGATCTTATTTATCTACTTACTTATATATTAATAACACCTTAATGTACCTACCATGTTTTAAAGCAATAAATTCTATTCTATAAAACGATATTTCTTTTTTTGTTGAACTTTTAATAGTTCTTTCAAGAGATATTCATAAATCACAGATACCCAAGAGGAAAAGTGTCGCAATTTGAATACAATAAGGTTCGTGAACTTATTAATTGGTTTCTCGAGATAATTGCAGTTTAACTGATTCCGTGATTCAGTGGTTGACGTCCGGAGTCGAGCGATCTAATTGTAATTTATAATTGGAAGAGAAGATAAAGATGTTTATTTTTTCTTCATTAAGTACCGACCGGTTTATTTACATCATCGTTTAAAAAGAAGTGAAATTTGTGTTTGTATGCTAATTAAATTTGTATGGTAATCGTCGGCACTGCTGATACGATTCCGAAAAGTCTTTCACGAATGGGTAGCTACAATATGCTGAAGCTGAAGCTAGTTTTATACATTTCTAAATATTAAAAATATTAAAGCTAATATTTAACGAGAGTCCGCCATTTTATTTTGACTTCATTATAGCAAAAAGTATGAATGAGATGTTGCATTGACAATACCTAAAATAAACCAATCTGCCTGCCTTGTCCCAACTATGTCGGGGTCGGCTTCCAGTCTAACCGAATACCAGTATTTTAACCCAGTTACTGGGTAACACGACGTAAGACTGGTTGTCTTACTTTTTGGGCTTCTGCCTAACAGTAGCGACTGTCAAAGATTTACGAATGACAGCTGGTACCAAAACTAATATTAGAATTAAAAAATCCGCCTGACTTACGAACGAATAACAACTGAATTAATCAAAACGAATGTTCGTTTACATACGACAGTCTCCCGGCACGCCCAACAACAGCTCTTCCTAGTCCCAACAACAACAACATGAACAAGCGCCGCACGCAACCAACTGTCCAGCAGCAGCTGTGTGTTCAGTAGAAGAACTTCCTTCTCTATAATAAAATAGTATACCTACAACCAACGCGGCAACCAACGCTTCGTTGCCGGTAATAAAAGTTGGCCATTTTACCGTTAACGATTAGTCGATGCCTTCTAGAAATCCAGATTTTTTTTGCTATCGTTTCCGTAACGAATGACGTCACTGAATCTGCCATCATTATTGGTGTATCAACGAATTGATTTACATATTTAAATAAATTACGCGAATTAGGTGAAGATGTTATACAATGTAACATCACATTCAACATGTTTATGTGAAGTTGATCAGCTGATTTATTTGCATTTAGAAGTAAATCTCGTTTGAAGCATTTCTTATGTTCCTAAGCAACGCAA
This sequence comes from Xanthia togata, assembly GCA_963853775.1. Classification (NCBI taxonomy): domain Eukaryota; kingdom Metazoa; phylum Arthropoda; class Insecta; order Lepidoptera; family Noctuidae; genus Xanthia; species Xanthia togata. The sequence goes on along the minus strand of OY970817.1, from coordinate 432,878 downwards.
GTGGTCTACCCGTTAGTCTGTTACCCTTGTTAAGCTTCGTGCAGACTACCGCGACGCGACAGCGGGACAAGACACCGGCTATTGTTATACCGATAACGTGAATTTTTCTTAGAAATTGTATTGTTCGAGTCGCGTCGTGCCGTCGCGTTGCGCTGGTCTGCACGAGCCTTTAACCGACTTCTAAAAGGAGCAGGTTATCAATTCGGATGTTTATATTTTTTTAATTTTTATTAGGTTCGTTCATAACTCCGTCATAAATTAGACAAAATTCTTTTTTTGTTTGAAAAGGTATAGGTACCTACTTCCCAGATGGTCCCATTGTCATCAAGTCAGGATCTTCTGATGGGTTCCTGGAGAAATCGAGGGAACTTTTCAAATATTATAGGCACACAGGTTATAGTAACTCGTGCCCTCGGAAAGTACCATTTAGTGAAGTAAAATTGATAATGAAGACCACAGATGGCCAATGGAACTACTCAATAATAAGTATTTCACGGGATGCTATTCGATTAATTTAATATGGTTGCCAAGCAATTTATGCTCGTCACAATGCATATAGAGAAGTGGAGCTGATGGTGAAGTACCAGGAGAACTCCTCAACGATCAACGTCCCTGCATCGGGAAAAGATTTTTTTTGTTAAAGGTGATGTACTGTTGACATTAGCCTATTGTAACTTAGATAAATTACAAACGGACCCACTAAAAATCGAGATATAAAAACTTTTTTACAAAGAGATCTGTAAAAATCTTAACGTAAAAACTTGGGAATATCCTCAGCGGCACATTCTCAGAAGGACCACATAAGTACCTATGTCTACGCAGATTTTAATACTAATTTATTTACTTTTTCAAAGAAATCTGTTGTAGACCACCATTTATGACCGTTCACCGATTAGTTTCTTTCGAGAGCCGACACGTAATGATTAAAATAATTATGACGGCCCCACGATACGCGATGGCATACCTATAATGTCGTCGGTAACTGTCTCCCTGCAGGATAAAGACCTCTTCTTATATCTCATACAGAGTTCTCTGTACATTAGTGTTCTTGAAGTATTCAATACATAATTGCTTGATATCACCACAATTCCCAGTAAATAGAAATTCCCTAAGGTTGTAACTATCTAACCGTCACATGCACTAACAGACCTTGTTGTATTGTGACGTGCTGGTCACGTTCAGCCGTAGGATGGGAAGGTATTTTCGAGGTCGACTAAACCGGAACCAATCTATCTGCCTGCCTTTTCCCAACTAGGTTGTGGTCGGCTTCCAATCCAACCGGATGCAGTTGAATACCATATTTTACATGGAGTGACTGCCTATCTGACCCCCACAATCCAGGCACTGGGTAACACGATACCCCTTGGTAAGACTGGTTGTCAGACTTTTGGCTAAGTTTCCAAAACATTTCAGTGACAGAGGACAAGGTACGACGGCCGGTCATTGGTAGCCTATCTTCTATCTATATACATTATGTAAATTAAAGTTGCTTTTCGTGTCTGTCTGTGTGACCGCGCTGTTCTACTAAACTACGAGACGGATTTTGGTGCGGTTTTCACAATCATTTAGAGAATATATTCCCGAACGTTCATGTGAATACAACAGACAATCAGGGAGGTGTGGGCCAGGGATGAAAAACACTGTCGGACAGATTTTCGCTAAAAAGGAATGTGTCACTCAAGTCGGCCAGCTCGCTGTACGTATGGGTAAATATTGATGTGTGAGTGTTGACGTTTGCGTGACTATTGGCTGACCAACTAATGTGTGCATGTGTGCGTGCCGGCCCGCGTACAGCGAGCTGGCCGACTTGAGTGACACAGTTTCTTGTTAGCGAGAATCTGTCCGAATGTTTTTGTTTGTCCATGGCGTGGGCTAATAAAAGGGTGTGGCACAGACCGTCGAACCGAACCACTTTCTCCACGGGATCAATATCGTAATCCAGACAAAATAATCAGCCGTCCCATACATTTGGGTCCAGGAGGTACATTTTGAAGTTTTACGGGACAGTGTAAATTATCCGCGGTAACGATGTTGGTCCCAGGAAGAAGTAGTTCAGTCTGATGGCTTTTACCACGGCGGGAGGGGCGCTATATGTGTAGTTTCAACTAAGTCAAGGACCATACTGTATATCGTAGTATTGTACAACTGAATCATTTCTTCTTTTCAACATCATCTCCTGCCCTTATCCCAATTTGTTAGTCTTCCACACTTCTCTATCTGTCGTCATCTCGGTAGTCACCCCCTCTCTATCCATATCATCTGTCACACAGTCCATCCATCGTTTCTTTGGTCTCCCCCTACTCGTATAGCCATCCACATTCATTATACTCAAAACTCCCTCGTCATATTAGGGCGTTGTTTGGTGTACCTACTTACTTAGTCTTAACGAGTTTTTAAACCAGTTTTTTTGAATGCAGGTTTATCTAGTTTTACTAACTAAACTGAACAAAATGTCAAGACGATATATTAACTGTAGATTTTCCTCAAACGGCCTGCAGTATCAAGATACATATCTCTTAAAAATAAAAGTAGGTACCTACCTAGGTACTGATAAGGAATCGAAATGAGCAGAAAATAAAATGTAAGTAAATGGTAAGGGTAGGTAATAGTAAGGGCAGCAGTAAAATTCTATTACTCAAAGGGTATTACTAAGACTGCTGTCCGTCTGTTCGCCCATCTGTAACAGAGCTGTATCTTTTGAACCGTATGAGGTTCGATTCAAGTTAATGGCGGCTCGGAAGTTAGCTGCTCGCTGCGCAGTACCGCACCCCTCACCCCCGCTGATCCATGAATTCGTTACTGCGCAGCGACTCGCCTCATGTTCCGAGCCGCCATTAAATTTGAATCGGGCTGTACAACATGTAAAAAAAACCTGTCTGATACTCGTACGTGAGGGCGTTGTTAAGTATCGTACCGAGTCTATTTATGTGATAATTTTCGTAATAACAAAAAAAAAAACATTTTTTACAATGGGGTATTTTGCCGGGTTATTTATTACATTAGGGCGCGGGCGGCTGTCATTTAGCGGGTGTCTGCAAGTCATAACACTCATAACTTATGACCCCTGTTGAAAATTTGCTAATTTTTAATGAATTTGGGCTAATTTTGATACAAAAAATGTGAATATTAAATAGCTAAGTATAACTTTTTTATTTTCAATAATAATAAGATTTTTAATTATTTCTTGGTAATATTATTGAAGTAACTATGTGCCCCTTGCGGATCAGACAGGGTTATTTTTAAAAGCCGAAAAGTTATTTTGTATAATAGCCAGACACTTGAAGTTGTCCGTGTGTAAAATAAATTTAAAAAAAAATACTTTCATTTTTAACTTTATTGTATTTACCCTAAGAGAAACGTGTTTTGTTCCGCATTTATTATACTAAAGTAGGTATTTAAAATAAAATGTAGTGTGAGATATAGTACGGGCTGGTACGCAACAGGGATGTTGCAGATATTCGCACCCGCATCCGCTATTGCGGTGCTCACGTGGATGTGGATGGAAAAGGGTGAATATAATCATTTATATCATCAATATACCTAGCTCTAAATCAACACATTTTCACGAAATAGTCTTATAACAATCAAACGCAAAAAATGTCAACATCTTTATAGTATTTTTAAATGATTATAATTTCGTAATTATTTTATTATTGTTGCCGCGGATTGAATTATGATCAACATAAAAAATGTTGAATTTCGCTCCGCGATGTGTCCCACCAAAAATCCGCATCCGCGAATGTTACAAAATCTGCAACCGCAACATCTCCGGTACCTTCGTGTGCGCGTCCGACTCGCACCTCTGACGTATCCGACTCGCACCTCCTATCTAATTATCACTTGCTTCAGAAATGGTGAAGGAAAGCATCGTGAGGAAACCGACATGTCTGAGAGATAGTTCTCGACGGCATGTGAAGCCATGTCTTTGGCCGGAATAAAAACTGAAAGTTAGTCACGAACCACACGAAACTGAAATAATTCACGACAGTTTTAAGTACATATAAGTACGAGTAGGTATATTATTATATTCTGATTCTAGTGATCTAGTTGTCACAAACGCTACTGCTCAGCATGAAGTTCTCGGTTTGATTCCCAAGTCGGGCAGTGTAATTGGGAGTCGGAATTTCTGCCCGGTTGCTGGCAATACGCTCGCTCGCCCGCTATTAATGGGACTTAAACATAACTGGCGAAATGTGGGTGTACTAAGGTACACCTCTGTCTAACTCTTCGGGGAATACAGGTGTGATGTTATGTATTCAAGGAACAAAACACCCTTCAATACAGAACTGACCCCGAGACGATCTATTCAATCTTTCCAGATCGTGTCTAAGAACGCGACGATTAGAAAGAGACAGTGATCTAGATAAAATTTATCTACATATCGCTCTCTCGCTCTCACGGAGATCGCCTGCAGAATCATTACAAGTGCAAGTTGTCTGAGAGGATGTGCATGTGCGTACTGTCCCTAGTAAGTAGGTAGGTACATAAATAACGCATTATATTTATACAGGGAGGCGATAAAGACACCTGCGTCCGTGAAGGGGGTGATCCTACCCGCCATACTGAATGGTTTCCGCCACGATCCCATTCGTGAAAAAAGAACCTAATTCCTATACAACAGTACACACTATATTACGATACACGTATGATTTTTTTTTTCGTGAATCTAGTTCATATTATATGTACCTATTTCATAGCGAAAGTTGTTATAGGTTGACGGACGGGTAGAATCACCCCCTTTTTTTGGGTGGGAAATTATCAAATGACTTCTCCCGCTCTGGGTGGAGCGGGAGGGCGTGTCAAACTCTTACTGACTAAAACCCACCCGTGTTCCTTCTGTTGCCTGTGCAATGCCAGGGGGCCACGGTATCCCTTTCGGACTTTCCCGCAATAGAATCACCAACACTCAAGCATTACTTAAAACTAGTTTCAACCAATCAAAAGGCTTTAAACGAGTTTTAAGTAATGATGGAGTTTTGAGTGAGGTTCTGTAAAACGGGCCTTAGTCGCCAGCCTGTACAAGTAGGTACAGGCTGGCGAGTAGGTGAGGAAGAAATCAAAGCAAGTGGCAAAGTTCACAGATTCAGAAACTCGCACCGCCCTCCAGGCCTGCGTAGTACTATGCCCCGCTCCCTCTCGCAGGGAGGAGGTCTTGCCAACCCCCACGCTCTTGTGCCAGCCTCATGCAGGTTCTACCGGGGCGATGGCAACAATGTCTTCCACCCATCTCATCTTGCTTTGATTCAACCAAGAAAAGATTTTATTTTAGCTGTTCGTTTCACCGTTCGGCCGCGCTCGGCCGTCCTCGGCCACACACGGGCAAGTTCAAGGCGCCCGCGCAACCAGTTTTATTACCATAGTACGGTATGTATAGCTTATATAGTTGTGTTTGCAGTAAAGGCTTTTGCAGGGCTAGTGCGAGGTCCTTGCTACGGTTGCTGACGGGCAATTCCTGGCCTTAATAACCTACTTCAAAAAAAGGGAGAGGTTATGCATTTGGCGAGGTTTTTGTTTCATATTTATGTACTTACGCCGATTTCTGCGATTACTGGGCAGATTTATGTGTTCTTTTATTTTAGGAAAGAGGTTTTATTATTTACTAGCTGCGCTCCGCGGTTTCACCCACAGAAGTCTCGATCCCGTGGGAATATTGGGATAAAAGGTACACTATGTCCTAGCCCCGGTCGTGGTCTACGTAAATTTAATATTGCCTCCCATATTCTGGCCCCCTATAATGTGAGAATAATAAAATAACTGTCGAACTGTGAAGATAATTAATGTTTCTACTATTTCTGCCGACCGGTCACAAGTACTCACATCCGTTTTAATGAACTGTTTATCTAAAGGAGACAAGTTTATGTTAATATTTAACTTGTGGCGGTGGACATACACTTTAGTTCGAGAACTCGACACACGCCGTGTTTCGTCGTCTTGTACTGAACAACGTAGATAGATAGATAGAATATCTACTCTTTATTGTACACCAAAAATATTACAGACATTAATTTAGAAATTTAACGTACCTAGGTACTTATTGGTGACGTAGATCGTCACCTGCCGATGTTCCGTAAAAAGACAACGTGTAATCAACCGACTTCCAAAAGGAGGAGGTTATCAAATCGAATGTTTACATTTTTTTAATGTAGGTACCTATTTTAGGTCAACTCATAAGTCATTACTTATAACTCTGTCAATTACAGATGGATTTGCAAAATATATTTTTATACTAAAAAGGTAGAAAGGGTATACTTCCGAGGTGTCCCATTGTCAACAGGTCAGGATCTCATGATAGGATCCTGGAAAAATCGAGGGAACTCTACAAATATTATAGGCACCTGTAGCAATTAGGGTATTTTTTATACTTAGTAACTCGTGCTGTTGCTCTCGGAAAGTAGGTACTCGTACCATTTGGTGAAGTGGAACTGATGATGAAGACCACAGAAAGCCACCGGAACTACTCAATAATAAGTATTTCACGGGTTGCGATTCGATTACTTTAATATGGTTGCCAAGCAATTTATGCTCGTCACAATGCATATGGAGAAGTGGAGCTGATGGTGCAGTACCAGGAGAACTCCTCAACGACTAACGCCCCTGCATCGGGAAAAGCAATATTTTGTAAACTTTGATGAGCCGATGACATTAATCTATTGCTTGCGAGAAATAAAAAACGGGCCAAGTGCGAGTCGGACTCGCGCACGAAGGGTTCCGTACACGTAAAAAATCATGTCTGTTGTATGGGAGATAATGTTTTTCTTCTTTTCAGTATGTTTTTAAAACTAGATGAGTTGAACATAAACATAAAATAACATCACGCCTGTATTCCCCGAAGGGTTGGGCAGCGGCGCACTATAACGAAGGCATGTGACATCTACGAGTACCAACCCACACCGGGCCCGCGTGCTGGATTAGAAGAGAGAAGGTCTGTGTCCCAGAGGACATCCTAGGCTTATTATGTACCTATAGTACACCCGCATTTCGCCAGTTATGTTTAAGTCCCATGTAATACCCCGGCAAGCCTATTATCGACCGGACACACATCCGGACTCCACGCTGGTACTGAGAAATTCTAGATGGAAAAACCCAATATCACTTTGCCTGTCCTGGGAATAGAACCCAGGACCTCAAGGTCAGCACAGCAGTAGCGCTTCTGACCACTAGCTAGTAGAGAACAATATTTCTACGAAAACTCATAGAATACATATAGTTCATGTCTTATTAGTTATACTGTCCCTCAGAATACGTTATCTCTTAGAGAGAAGTGAAGACTGAACATAAGAAGCTGACAACTAAATCTCAGAGAAATACTCTTAAATTTAGTTGTCAACTTCTGGAAGTAACAGGCTTTACCTAAGACCTCACTCTACCTATTCCTCAACGAGCTGCAGCCCGGGGCTCCACCTGCGTGGACAACATAAAAAAGAAGCCTAAGTTTATAACATCAGCTATCTGCCAGTAAAAGTCCCGTCAAAATCGATCCAGCCGTTTCGGAGATTAGCCAGAACAAACAGACAGACAGACACCAGACTTTTTTTTTGTTATAAATACCTACCCTATATATACTTTCATATATTCATTTAGTAAAACGTTGACATTAGAAACAGACACTTCAATTGTATTTATTTGTATAGATATTCATTTAAATTGTGGTGACCGCAACATTGCATATAAACTCTCGGAACATTTTAAAACGTGTGGTCAGAGACCACAGCTGTTAACTAACCACAATATTATAATAAATACATTATTATGTGTTTTAAAGTTCACTCACGTTCATCCATAACTCGCTTGTGTCAATTCTGCGAACAAAAACTATAACATCTTCTAAAACGAACGTTGAATAATAGCTTAACTTGCCTCTAAGCATGCACAATTTTATATAAATCGAATGTGGAATAACTAACAAGCATAGAGGCGCAAGGCTAGTCCACAGAAGCCTCATTAATGTGATCTTTTTGACCTCAAGTAACATTGACTTAAGACTGATTGATTTAGATGAGGAGCGCAAAAAATGGAAGCATTTAGAGTTGTGTGTTTAAGATCACACGGAAAAAACTTTGAGAGAACATGACATGATGCCTTACAAGGCCAGTATCAACACTTACATGCCTTTTCCCAGCTGTGCTGGTGTCAGCTTCCAGTCTAACCGGATGCAGCTGAATACCCGTATGTTGTTTACATGGAGCGACTGCCTATCTGACCTCCACAACCCAGTTCTACATAATAATATAATTCCAAATCTGTAATACGAGTAATATGTATACTTACATATTATAAAAGAAAGTCGTTTTTCGCGTGTGTCTGTATGTCCGCGTTGTTCTTCTAAACCACGCCACAGATTTTGATGAGGTTTTCTTTCACCATCGTTTAGAGAATTTATTCCGGAAAGTTTATGTGTATAATACGTTACTATTAAAGTTACATATAACTAAGAAATCTCTATGTTTTGTCAAGTCGTAAAAACCGGGCGAATCAGCGAGCGGGCGCTAGTGTAGAATAAAGCTGAAGTTTGTTTTTTTCTAATGCGTTAATCTCTGGTAGGTACTACCAGTCGGATTAGATTTTTTTTTGCATTTGATAGCCCATTTGATAGTATGTTTTAATTAATTCTTATTCTTATTATGTACGGTACAGGCTATTTAACATTGTAGCGGTTACACCGCCACATACTAACTACGCATCAAAGACATGACGTCACACAAATCCTGCATCGCGTAATTAGAGTTTACCGCGCGAACGACATAGATAAGACTATCCGAAATCAACAGTCGGGCAGTCGGCCCGCCAGACACAACACCCGTCTGGTCGGAGAATCCTCCCTTTTCTATGGTGGATGAGTGAACTTTACACCCTGTTCCTCATGCTCCTAAAACATCACGCTACGACGACGAAGAACAATTAAATAGCGGGTGAACAGCTAGTTGTAGTATCAAGAGCCCTCATGAAGCACTTGTTCCGGGGAAATACTTTTCCGTTTATAGAAAGCGGTCAATGCACTGTTACATACAAATGTGTATGTATGAACTAGCGTCTGCCCGCGGCTTCACCTGCTTGGACGTCGAAGAGTATCCCGCGGGAACGTAGGTACTGTCGGGATAGAAAGTATTGTATGTCCCGGGTCATGGTCTACCAGCGTACCAAATTTCATCTAAATACGTTCAGTTGATAATAAAGCGTGAAAATGTAACAGACAGACAGTTACTTTACTTCCACGTTTATAATATTGACAACATAACATCGTAACACCTCGCCTGTTGCGCTGGGCCCGGGGGCTCACTCTTCATACTCACAAACAGGTTCGCAGGAACGTGTTTTTATCGCGGCGATTTTTTTTCGTACACAGGTTTTTCAACTCCCGGTATATAGCCGAGCATTGAGAATCCAACAGAGCGCATCCAGCGCGTATCCCAGCCCATCAAGAAAACACACTATTGGATATTCAACTCTCGGCGCTCAGGAGAGCGTCGAAAATCCAATACCCGTGCGAACCTGAGCTAAGGGTCAGGCAGAGGTGCACCTGTAGTACACCCACATTTCGTCAGTTATGTTTGACTCCCACGTAATAGCAGGTGAGCCTTTTTCCATCAACCGGGCACATATCAAAACTCCAGGCTGCTACTGAGAAATTCCAGATAAAACCCAATAACACTGCCTGACTCTGAGTATCGAACCGAGGACCTCCTTCTCAGTAGTAGCACTTGCGACCACTAGACCAACGAGGCAATATTATGAATATTGCCTCGTGGGAAAGTATGGATATTTATCGCCATACATCGCTGACCGGTTTGATCACAGCTGGTGACATTACCGCTACACGTCACTACAAGACTTCACATTTGTCTACATCACCCACAGAATGGTAGAGCTCTCCATGAAACAGTTATTCCGGGGAAGTACTCCCATAGAAACCGGTCAGAAAATGTCAACAATGCCTGGTATTTATCGCCATGCATTGCTGACTGATTTGTAGGGGCCGGTGAAATTACTTGCAGTGGTATGTAATGACTACACTTTGTCCCAAAGGTCGGCAAGACGTCGGGAAATCCCTTAGTGCTAGGTGGCAGTAACCACCTTCCATCAGATGGACCGAGGACGAGGGGCGACAGCAAACGGTCTACTGATGGAAAATGGTCATCGCAACCTATGGACATCAGCAATCCAGCTATCTAATTAGGCAACACATTTTCGTAAATACTTACAACACATTTGTTTCATTTTGACAGTTCAACAACATTCATTGCGTTATTTACGTTGCTGAGCAGATTTTTTTTCAAACTTATGAAGCGATGGATTAGCGATCTGTTTCAAAACGATTCAGATTCCGATTGATCGTGTATTACGTAATTAGGGAACAGGTTTTGAGTACACATGTGGGTAGTTAAAGAGTAGGGGACACCAAAGAAACGACGGATGGACTGGGTGACAGAGAAGAGATAGAGAAGCTGGCATGACGTCACGCATATGTAGATTTTATACTTAGTTGTGACGTAGTGAGCGCCCACTCCCCAACTGCGTGTTATCGAAGTATTTTTTTATTAATATTATAAATCAAAATATACGTGTCCAATATTTTTTATTATCTGACTGACTGACTAAGTAGTTTTTTGTTTTAAATCTAGGCATCGTGCCTATTAAGCGTCGTGCAGACTAGCGCGACGCGACGGCGCGACCCGACACCGGTAATTGTTGTAACGTATTTTTTTTTTAGAAATTGTATTGTTCGAGTCGCATCGCGCCGCCATCGCGTCGCGCTAGTCTGCACGAGGCTTTACAGTACCTACACCTAACTTTCGCCAGTCATGTTCAGGAGCGCCCAAACATGACTGGCGACCTTAGGTGTAGGTACACTATGTAATAGGGCGATCCCTAATGCCATTGACCGGGCAGACATCCTGACTCCTACATAGGTCTAGGCTGGTACTGAGAAATTCCTAATGGAAAAACCCGGTACACTTTCATTGAGTTTGTTTTAATAATACTTCATTTCATTTCAATTTCATTTCAAATGGAGAAGCTGGCAAGAGATGATGATGACAGTCATTAATCTAATAATAAACGAACAACTAAGAATCGTTAAGGTTTATGGGGATATGTTAAGAACCTCCGTGGGACTGGGACAGTCGTGGTTATGTAATCCTGTTTATGTAATAGTTTGACAAATGAGCCAACCTTATAGAAAACTTACTTTAGCGCGCGGCAACGCCCGCGAGGATGTCGAAGAAAATAACTTAACGGGAACATGCTACAGGGATTCAGTATCCTATGTCCTGACCCAGGTCATGGCCTATCCGTATGGCAATCATCTAAATCGGTTCAGCCGTTACGGCATAAAAACGTAACAGGCAAATAATCAATCCGTTTTAGGGTTCCGTACCTCAAAATGAAAAATTGTAACCCTTAAAGGATGACTTCGTTGTCTGTCAAGACTCTTTTTCTCAGGAACGCGTGGAGGCATCAATATGAAAGAGATATCAAAAACTTATAACTATGGTCTCTTGGAGCTGTAACAAAAACATAACTCCAAGTCAACGCAAAAAATGTTTAACAATTTATGCCGCATAGTCAAAGTCAAATCATTTATTTCAAATAGGCCCTTGTAAGGAACTTTTGAACGTCAAATGTACAAAAAAAATGAATTGATTTTAGTAGCCACTTTCCGAAATGTAGTTTTCGTATGGAGATGAATGGGCAAGAAACTCGACCGTTACCATTTGAAATGTTTTACAATATTTAGTATACGAGTAGGTACCTACATTGGTTATATAATTATATGTGAAGACAATGTACCTAGAATAAAATTATTATATCACGATAGGTAAAAATAATTAAAAATCAAACACTGACTGGACAGGTCCACTCAAATATATGTGTGGTACTTTCCTCAAAAGACCATTTCAGACACTAATCTACATGTTCTCACTTCTCATATGGCTTGATCAATATTATGTCTGGACTTTAAAGAGACTGATCTCTGAGTTTGTTTCGGCCTTTCTTCTCAGAGTAGTCAGATAGGAAGCGCCGAACTCATCTGGCATATTTTTAATATTTTGTAATATGACGAGTAACAGTGATTACGATATACATATAGTGATACAGAATAAACAATTTCATTTCATTGAAATATATAGTATAATACCTACATGTTAGAGAATTTAGTTTATGACTGAATATTGTAATAACTTTAGACCGAGTAGGCCGATTTTATATGAAAAAGGACTAAGACTATATTTCCGATCCCTTAAATCTGTTGAAAAGAAGACACAAAAAAATCAATATTACATGTGAATTTTAAAATCACCCCTGTTTTACCCCATTACATAAACGGTGAAATATAAATAATGTATTTATTACTTACCAAAAGCATACATTTCATTTTCCTAACTTATAAAATGCTGGATTTCCCATACAAACTTTCATCGCCTATATCACCCCCCATCAGGGTTATTTTTGAGACAAAAAGTACCCTATGCTCTTCTCCAGGATGCCATGTATCCTGGATCCACCTATCTATTCCTTGCCAAATTTTAACGAAATCCGTTCAGTGGTTTACCTGTGAAAAGGTAACATACAAACAGATAGACGAGTTACTTTCGAATTTATAATAATATAAGTATGGATGGCTGCCAATCAATCTGCCTGCCTGTTCCCAACTGTGTTGTCTCGGCTTCCAGTCTAACCGGATGCAGCTGAATACCAGTACTTTACATGGAGCGACTGCCGACTCAGTAACTGGGTTGTACACAACCCAGTTACTGAGTAACACGATACTCCTTGGTAAGTTTTGTTATTAGACTTTTGGGCTTCTACTACCCGTAACGACTGTCAAAGATGTATGACTTAAAGATAGCACCGAGTACCTATAAATTAAATTTTTTAAATGCGTCAGCGTATTCTGTTACATTATTGTGTTAATTATGATTAAATATGAATTAGTTACATACCTACTCGTTCTTTTTGCGAACTCATTGTTTTGAGGTGAGAAATACAGTTTTTGTGAATAACACTAATCTTATTGAACAGTTTTTTGACATTATGGTTTAAGCAAAGATTTGATCTGGCAACTGATTGTTTATTTTGTTAAATCAAATAAATAAATATTGTAAGATTTTTTGTTTTACAGCAATTATTTTCCGCCTAGTTTTTCTGCGTTTTCGCTTCTTAATTCTGACAACCAGTCTTACCAAGGGGTATCGTACCACCCAGAGGCTGACCGCGGCAAGCGCAGCTCAACTACAACTGACTAGGAAGGAAGTAAAAATCAAACTCAAAACATGGTTCATTTTATATGAACTCGACTCGTCCGTGTCCGGCGCGCCGAGCGACGCCGACGGTGCTACAGTGCCTGCACGAACGTGTGTGTCGGGCGCGCCGACGACGCCGACGCGACGGTGCTTCAGTGCCTACACGAACGTGTGTGTCGGGCGCGCGGACGACGCCAACGGTGCTTCAGTGTCTGCACGAACGTGTGTGTCGGGCGCGCCGACGATGCCCCCGGAGCATCAGTGCCTGCACAAACCGTCGGCGCGCCCGACACACGTTCGTGCAGGCATTGAAGCTCCATCAGCGTCGGCGCGCCGCCCGTCCGCGTCGTCCGGAGTAGACTGTGACCTCTGAGTTTGTTTACTGTCTGACTACAGTAAACAAACTCAGAGGTCACAGTCTCTTTTAAAGTCCAGACATAATTTGGTCAGATCATGTGAGGACCACGCAGATTAGTCTCTGAAATTGTATTTTGAGGAAAGAACCGCTAATAATATTCTCAATCGAATTTTAATGAATAAATTTTGAGTTTGACTAATTTGAGGTAAAACAAACTCAAGGAAATGTCACTTTGACATAATAATGTTAATGTCACATATAAATCAAAATAAACAATTTTCCTCATTTTATTTTTTTAATTGAATAGTTTGACTTCATTTTTAGGGTTCCGTACCCAAGGGTGCCAACGGGATCTTATTACTAGGGCGCCGCTGTCCATCCTTCCGTCTGTCAGTGTCAAATCTTTGAACCGTAAGGGCTCGTTAACACGAGAACGATCCGTGTTTTTTGACGAATCGTCTTTTTTCACGTTTTTTTTTTTATTTGACGGCGGCGGCAATTATTTTTAAATGCCCGTGTTCACACACAATCATTACGAATCGTGAAAAATGACGGACACGTCTTATATTACGTATCGTCTTTTAAAAATCAAGTTCGTCAATAAATATGAATAGTGATTTTTTTTGTGACGGATGTACGCGAATCAATTATGAACAGATTATAACAAAATATCCGAATAGATATTCCGATATTTTGACGAAACGCGAGAAAACTCGTTTCCGTATGCAGTCTCAACGTGCGTCCGTCATGATCATGACGTATCGTTGTTTTTGACGAATCGTCAATGACGGGTCCCGTCATCCCGTGTGCTTGAACTTAGGTAGATACTTGAAAGTTTCAATGATTTACTATGGCCGCTATAACAACAAATAATAAAAATAAAATAAAGATAATAACAAAAGGGGTAACAATAATTTAAAAACATTTGACATTAAATTTAGCATTACTAAAGGTCACAGTTCACTTCCCAGCTGTGACAACGGCACGTACTTGTAGTGAAAGGCGTAAAAACAGACAAATACATTATATTTAGACTTAGCCTTAGCGGAACAGTAACAATGAATTTAAAATACATAGGTATAATACAAAAAAAATAAAGCCAGTTTCGGTTCCATTTAGATTCTATCTCAAACGAATTTTGTACCTATTGTTAAGTTCATGGCCATTATTCGGTGGAACATAACTTATAACATAACACCACGCCTGTGTTTTCCGAGGAGGTAGTCAGAGGTTTACATAGTACACCACCATTTCGCCAGTTATAGGGGGCGAGAAATCGAGCTCAATTCAGAACTCCAGACTTTTATTGAGAATCTAAACGAAATACGCGAAAAGCTACTAATCACAGCTCGTTGTTCTCTTCTTTTCGTGTGGTTAGTGACTAACCTGGTGTCAGAGTTTCAAAGCCGGCCATGGGTGTCTGACTCGGATCCACATGCTGTCGAGAAAAATCTCTCAGGCTCGTTCACACGAGGTACCTAGTACATGACAGGGGCAGCTTTCTACCATAGCATTATCAGCGTTTAAAATATTCCGTTTTGCTCCCGGTGTGTTCATTGACTGCCATTAGCCGAACAAAAATCTAGACCCCGAGCTGAGACCGAATGAGTTTCTAAACCATTACTGCAGTGCGGGTACGTCATAGTTCTCGTGTGTGACACTTCTCTCGACAACGTACGGAGTGTCGGGTTTTCCCAAACGCGATGTGAAAGGCACCTGAGCACTGACTCATTCATTATAACTAAATTATTGGTTTTAAACTTGAAGCTAGGGTACCGCCCCGCCCGTCCGGAATTGTCCTGATTTTTACCCTCCCGTCCGGAATTTGTCCGGTCTTTTCATTTGTCCGGATTTTCCAACTTAAGGGGTTTTTTTTAAAGAAAAATGTTAAACAAGTAGGTAAATACAAAAAAAAAAACTTGTTTGAATGAGTACCTAATACATAGCTGTAACACAACCTTAACTTTATGTATCACAGCATATTATTACAAGCACTGGTTAACAAAATGCACAATCTTAAAATAAAGCAAGGTGTCTGACGTAGGAGGGCGAGTTGACTTACCGCAGTTACTGCAGTTCGTCATGATGTTACGGTGTTATGTTCTAACTGGGTTTATACTCGTAGACTAAATGACTCTTTGCCATAGAGTTTTAGGGGTATGAGGAACAGGGTGTAAAGTTCACTCATCCACCATAGAAAAGGGAGGATCCTCCGACCAGACGGGTGTTGTGTCTGGCGGGCCAACTGCCCGACTGTTGATTTCGGATAGTCTTATCTATGTCGTTCGCGCGGTAAACTCTAATTGCGCGATGCAGGATTTGTGTGACGTCATGTCTTTGATGCGTAGGTAGTTAGTATGTGGCGGTGTAACCGCTCCAGAGTCACGTCTGTATTCTTCGAGGGTTGTGCAGTTCAGCCACAGTTAGTTAGTCTTTTTTATAAGGGGCGAGGGGTTATGGCTATAATTATCTGTGCGTAAATCCAGATTTCGTATTGTAATAGAGAAATTTTTAGACAAACGTAATTAAAGTAATAAATAACTCTTTATTGGGAACCGACCTCTGGACTCGGCAGTCGCACCTCGACACTTCGACTATAAAACAACGCCGCACTCGAGGCAACAGTTACATACCTACCTAAAGTTGATAAAAAAAGGTCCCAAAAATAAAATGAATGATTCATAATTTCTTTTGCGGTCGGCGCAACATGTCTTTCAATGATTGTCGATCGAATCGAGGTTTCGTTGATCGATCAATGTAATGTAGGTAAGTACATAATTATTATATGTCCGGTTTAGATTCACAATATTCCTTTTTAAAAAAGGACGTCACAGACTTACGGTAAAAGAAATCAACAAAAAATCCTGAAATTAGGGTTGGAAATGAAATCGCCAACAGTTGAGAGCAAGCGTGGTGATGGCTAATGCTGGTTTCTTCTCGTGAGCTCTTGTATCTAAGTGTAAAAAGAATTTAAAAAATATATAAAATAAAAGTTAAAATTAGAAAAACAAATAAAAACCGGCCAAGTGCGAGTCGGACTCGCGCACTAAGGGTACCGTACCATTATCTATAAAAACGGCAAAAAAAAATCATGTTTGTTGTATGGGAGGCCCCCTTAAATATTTATTTTATTCTGATTTTATTATTTAATGTTATAGCGGCAACTGAAATAGGTACATCAATATGTGAAAATTTCAGCTGTCTAACTATCACGGTTCATGAGATACAGCCTGGTGACAGAGGGACGGACGGCAAAAAAATCATGTCTGTTGTATGGGAGCCCCCCTTAAATAGGTATTTATTGTATTCTGTTTTTAGTATTCCGGAGTTAAGAAGACATCTTTTGTTTTGAAGTTAAAACTTTTCCAATAAACCAGTTCAACATAGAAGAGTTTCATTTGTTTATTTGTGGTCATCTCAGAAACACCGATTGTGATGCGGTTTTGTTAATGAATCTACACACATCAACACGGTCTAGGGATATTTCATACTCAATTAAATAACTCGAAAAGTACTGGCCGCATTGGAATCTTTTATACACCGATTTGTTTGTAATTTATCTCAGACTAATTCCAAATTAAAATTTTTGAAAATTCTTTTGTTTCGGTGGCATAAAAATGTCTTGATGTATAGGAGAGGGAATTTTCATTTGTGCGAAATTTAGAAAACAATACGAATTACGTTTAGTTACAGTTTTTTTTCATTTTTAAACGAAAGATAAAGTTAAAATTGAGGTATTGTAGCCATGCAACGCCGACATTTGACGAGGGCGGAGATGTTACGAGCTGTGGGAATGCTGGAAGCTGGATCTGTTCAGCGTAATGTTGCTGAGGCCATAGGGACCCATCAAAATGTAATTTCAAGATTGTGGACACGCTATCGTGCCACAGGTGAAGTAGCGGAGAGGCACCGGGGGCCAAGTCGCATCACTACCCCCAGACAAGACCGATTTTTGCAAATTACTGCGCGAGCTCAACCAAATGCAACGGCGACTCAATTGGTCCAAAGGCTGCGAGTGGAACACCAAGTGCTTGTGAGTGACCAAACTGTAAGAAGGCGACTGCATGAAAGCAATCTACGCTCTCGTAGACCACTCCGGGTCCCACCTTTACGGAGAGGCAATCGTGGACGACCATTAGAATGGGTTCGGAACCACGTGGACTGGGGCCGTGAGCAATGGTCCAATGTGCTGTTCACGGATGAATCCAGGTTCGGCTTCCATCCAGATTCACGAAGGACGCGTGTTTGGCGAGTTCCTGGACGATGGAGCCGTCTCCAGAACCCTCAGGAAGTTCACCCATACCAAGGAGGAACAATTATGGTTTGGGCAGGAATTCGTCTTGGAGGACGGACGGATCTCGTTTGGGTGCGGGGCAATATGACGGCAGAACGATACGTCCAACAGGTGCTGGGGCCCGTAATCTTGCCCCACAGAACACAAATGGGGCAAGATTTCCTGCTCATGCACGACAATGCCCGGGCACACACGGCGAGAACGGTAGCAGCTTGGTTACATACACATAATGTTAGGGCCTTAGACTGGCCTGCTCAATCGCCAGATCTAAATCCCATTGAGCATGCGTGGGATATGCTGCAAAGAAGAGCTCTGAAGGAAGTTCCTGAAAATCTGGCTACAGAAGATCAACTTTTTGCGCACCTCAGAAGGACATGGGACAATATTCCGCAGCAAGACATTGACAACCTTGTTCTGAGCATGCCGAATCGTTGCCGATGTGTTATGAACATCATGGGCGCTTTCTCAGACTACTAAATTCAAGTTTATAAACACAAATTAAATGATTTTTCTATTTTTTTCAGTTTTTACTCACAAATTAAAAGTTAATTCATATACGGTTTCCGTCTATGCTTCATTTTTTTTCCATAAAATCCTGAAATTTTAATCTAAGTACCTTAACCATTATTAAAAAATGGTAGAATATTAAATAACGTATCTTTTAAATATATACATGTCATATAAATAATTAACACATTGATAGTAATTCGCTTTTTTAAAAATATCCCTAGACCGTGTTGATGTGTGTATTTTGATTGGAAGATAAGTACGACGCACGGAGACGCAGATGGCGTGCCGCCGCGCTGTTAGGTATGATGAAGTTATAATACGAGTATCATAACCTCACCTAATAACGTGTAGGTATATTACCAGCCTGTTGCTGCCCCACTGCAGGGTTAACGCCTCTTCTCATACAGAGAAGGCGCGAGGCGAGCATTGAAAACAACGCTTGCTCGACACGGGTTGGCGATTTCAGATCTTCCCTTAATATCTTAACTTTATGTCCAAGTTTCCTCACGATGATTCCTTCACCGATACCAGTAATGTCCAAGATATATTCAGAAAGTACATAAATATAATGAGGTGAATACTACTTGCTCTGATTTAAACCCGTATACAGAAGTTAAAATAAAAGTAGCTAACGCTACAATAAAATATTTTAAGAAATGATAGTAGGTACCTACTCATAAATGGTGGTGGAAGTGGAATGCTCAACTTTTGGGATAAAAAATATGAAAAACTTATTAATAAAAAGAAAACAGCTGTTCCAATACCTAAAAAATAGTATTTAAACATCTGATGATGAACGTAGCGATATTAAATTAGTTTAAATAATATTATATAAGTATGTTTTTTTTTAAATTGCTGTTTTATTTGTAAATATCATAACTATAATAAATAATATTAATGCGAAAGTGACTTTGTTTGTTTTTACGCTTTTACGCTAAAACGGCTGAACGGATTTGGATGAAATTTGGCACATGGGTATACCATGACCTGGGTTAGGACATAGGATACTTTTTATCCCGGTATTCCCACGGGATCGAGACTTATGCGGGTGAAACCGTGGGGTGCAGCTAGTAACAAAATATTTAAATGACTTATTAATAATAATTCGATTTAAGTTCGAAGTAAGTCCCTAAAGATTCAGAAAATATCTAAATAGTTAAGAATTTAATTTTATAGTTCTACTGTAGAATTTTAAGCGGGGTTTTATTTTTGGCGCTAAACTAAAATGAATACATTTATTTTAAAAGTTAAACGTCTAATATTAAGGTTTTATTAGATTTCTATTAAACGCTATGACATAAACTAGCAGTTATTTAACAGACATTTTAAATTTCTCAACAGTTCACACAACAAAAACTTTCACATAGGTCCCAAGAAATTAAAAACACAGGATCTCTTCAAAAAACTTACCAGATCGAAAAATCCAATGTTCTCATTTTTCTCTTTTTTCGCGACGTGTATCTCGTACGCCTTGCCCTTCTGGCTCACAAAACGCTTAACTTGGCCCTTCATCACTATAAATTAAAAAATCGAACTGTCACTTTTATTTCGCGCGCGATACCGTAATATTAGGTTTTTATATGCGCACGGAGCTGCGTGACCGCGGCCTTTCGCGACGCTAGCTGGACTGAGGCAACGAGAAACGCGTCGATTATAAAAAACCTCGTTGATTTGCGGGCGTCTGGTGTTTGGGGAAATACTGTGGTCTCTAAATAAAATATTGCTCTTGTTGATTGGTTTGTTTGACAGCGTTGACGCAGGACCGTTTAGCGGTAAGGGAGTAGCTACGGTTTCCTAGAAGAGTGGCTCCGTCATTGTGTAATGGCCGTCATAAAATCTGTCATTTCCACCATGTCTGCCGAGCCTTTTCCCAACGAAGCGTCTAACTGGATGCAGCTCCTGCCTAGCGGACCTCCACAACCCAGCTACTGGGTAACATGATACCTCTTGGCAAGACTGGTGGTCAGACTTTAGGGCTTCTGACTACCCGTAACGACTTTCTAAGTTACGCACTAGGTTGAGCACTGCTTAACGTGCTTTCCGAGGCACGGCAGGGTCTCGTTATGATATCAAGGGGCTGTCCCGCCACGGACCGACCTCGGAAAGCCTTGTTTAACCCTGAAGATGGACCCGTGCAGCTGTTATTATTTAGCACCCAGAGTATTTGACTTCTTATGGTGACAATTTTTTTTTTTTTTTTTTTTAAACAACCGGCTTCCAAATTACGTAAGTCGGTGTCTTTGGTACTGCATTTTCGTTATTTAATTTGCCACTGAATTCCAAAATTTAAGTAATTTTTCACTTTGTAGTGTTTTTTTAGTCAGTTGTTTTTTTTTTTTTTTTTCGTAAAAAAGTTTTTATCTCTCGCTTTTTAGGTAATGTAGGCAGGTCGCTTCCAGCCGGCCAAATTGGAAATCATTGGGGGAGGCCTATGTTCAGCCTTCAGCAGTGGACGTCCTATGGCTGAAATGATGATGATGATGATTTTAATGTACCTAAGTTACAATATATAAATAAATATATATAAATTTATTTATTCAAGTAACAAGGACTCATTGTGTTAGTAAACTAAAGAACTATGTTAGTTCATTTTATTCTAATTTAAATGTATTTCACCCATGGGAGATGGCACTGAAGTGATTGATGTATATGCAATCGAGCCTGCTAGCGATCATTTTTAGGATATTGTTGGAGCTGGCCCGCACTCTGCGCACCAGGGATGCACACCTCATTCGCATCGTCGCGTAAAAGCAATTTATATGTGCGTCCGCGAACGTTCCCGATGCGATACAAAATACAAAAACGGGGCAGCCAAAATATCCTGAAAGCGTTGTTGTATTGGACACGAAGCACGACCGTTGGGTACATCTAGCCCACAGGTTGCACGTGTAAAACGTTGTGCAATAAGCTCGAAACAGAGTAATTTTGACTTTAGTGGCACCGTCTTGTTGAAACCACATGTCAACCAAGTTCAACTCGGCCAACTAAGGCAAAAAAAAAGTTGCGTATCATGGCTCGATATAGTTCGCCATAATATGGTCGTAACAAGCGATACACATTTTTCACAGAGCACGAATTTTGATAGTAAATTTCAACAATTTGCAATCGTTGCTCGTTTGTAAGTCTTTCCATGATGAAATGGCAGAGTATATATACTGAAAACTTTTCACTTTGACAGATGACGTTTAGATGCCATTACCAACCAGTGCCGCCAACCTGAAAAACTTAACTCTTAAAAAATCACCCGTTATATCAAACCATGTGTTTCGGCATACTGCTCACATTTGGCGATCAACTTTCTGAGACCACAGATTGATGCGCTCAGAAGCACCATATCGTCTGCATAGCTAATATTATTTACTCAGATACCATCTATAAAGCACCCCACTCTGGTATCAGCACCAGTGCTCGCCAATTAGCTCGTTTACATACACGTTAAAAAGCGTGGGTGAGCTCAACCCTACCTGCCTCACCCCGCATTCCAACCAGTATGGCCGGGAAAAGTTTCAGCTCATCGTACCATATTGATCTGGTTGCCATACCAATATTTTAACATGTTTATAAGCTTCGTTGGCAACCTGTCCTTCTTTCTTCATAATACCTCATAAGCAACCAGATCAAAAGCCTTGGATAAGTCGCGGAAAAATAAATCGGCGTCCCACGCTGCGCATAGTATGTGACAGAATGCTTAAGACACAACACTGCGCTTTCTGTTGATAAACCACGTCGAAACCAGAACTGGGTGTCATGAACATTTATCGTTTTATTTAGTTGTGTGTTCATATGGGGTCGGTAAATGTTACTAAATAAAACAGCAGACTGTGAAACACTTTTGATATCACAGTAGCTGGTGAGATGGGCCTACAGTTGCTGCGGTCCGCGAGGTCGCCAGTCTTATTTTTTACAATGGACATTACTACTGTTCGCAACATCTCACTAGGAAAGCAACTTATGGCTCATACAAAAGCTATATAAATCATTGTAAA
The DNA here is from genome assembly GCA_963853775.1 of Xanthia togata. Classification (NCBI taxonomy): domain Eukaryota; kingdom Metazoa; phylum Arthropoda; class Insecta; order Lepidoptera; family Noctuidae; genus Xanthia; species Xanthia togata. The sequence continues at coordinate 410,489 of OY970817.1, read as the reverse complement.
AACTGTAGCCAAGTGTAGAGCGGCATAACACAGGTGCTCGATACTGAACCCGTCATGGCCAGGGGATTTACCTCTAGACATAAATTTCATAGTCTGAGTAACTCCCTTCATTAAAATTTTATCCCAATCGCCGATCGTGACTCAGTATTAAGCACCGCACGTAGCCAATTATTTAAGTTGTGGAGACTTTATTTATGTACCTACACACAGAAAAATAGATACAGATAAGACATAATCATAATTGTACAAAGGTACTGTAAAGTTTAGTGTGAATCTTATTAACAAAAAAACGGAATTTCAATTAGCTAAATATATTTTTACTTTTGATCAATCGTGTTGTTTTATACAACACCACAAACAACAATCTATGATAGGCATAGATAATAGTAAGAAGGATATAGGCCTTAACATCCGGCTCTGTTTTGAATGCCTGCCATTTTGAGTTCCAGAACCCTGGCTCCATAAAGGGGCTTCCTTAGCATGTCAGCAAGCGGACGAGTCGCAGGGAGTTTGTATACTTCTAACATGCCATCTGTAACACATTCTCGATTTTATACGTAGGTATTGTTTTGTTCGCTAATGGCATTCATACGCTGGATTCTTGGCTAGCCTGACTGCAGAATCATTGCATAGGCTTGTTGGACCATCGACATAATCTGTGATGTCTTTCAAGATCCTCTTTAGCTATAGGATTATGATCTCTCGTGCAGTTTCCCTGGCAGCGACTATCTCTGCTTCGGTCGATGAAATAGCATAAAATTACTTCATCAAAAATGAATTCCGTGAAAACGAAAAAAGATATTGAATATTTTAAGTTCTTTGATTACGATTTATGAACTAGTCTTGAGGAGTAAGTAATTAAAAAAGAGCATATAATTACTGCTGGTAGGCAAATCAGTGGATTTTCCACTGGCAACATAAAAATAAGTGATTTTTAGACCTTACAGTTCCAAATAGAGGACAAATAAGTGAAAATAAAAAATATGAGTTCCCTTATTCATCGCCATGTTTAGAAAATGGAGTCCTTCAAATATTTTATTTTTATAGTGTTGTATTCACACTGACGCATAATCTCTGAGTTTTGTTGATTCTAACTGAAGTGTTTCACACTTTGTTTAATTATTCTCGATCAAATCGAAGGTGCTTCGAAATTTAAAAAGAAACCATACTATAGTTTCTGTTGGGGATAACTCGAGGCTTTTGAAGAAAATAATAACACGAAGTAGGATATTTTTCTGGAGGCAAACGGCGGCGAGGAATGGCGAGCTTCTTATTGTTTCTTCTGACTTGTTCACTTGTCGAGCGCTGGGATCGGAGTGTGTCGACGAATTTTTTTTTTTTTTTTTTTTTTTTTTTTTTTTTGATATGGCATCTCGCAGTTGACTCTCAGATTGAGGTCGCAGCTGCTTAACCGGACTATCCTGTGGATGCCTTAAGCTACTAACTTAAAGCCTCCAGCCAGGGGCATAAACTATTCTATATTATACTAAGCGAACGCTCGCTAAGGGCACCCCCTGTGGGGTACGAACCTCGGCTTAGGGCGTCGCTGGCGGGGGGACAGCAAGGTGGGACAGGCTGGATCAAATTTTCATTATTATTGATCGGGGAATTTAAATCTACTTTTCTCAGCGTAACGCGGGCTGGCGCTTCTGCGAGCAAGGGTCGGGTGGGAGTATTATTTATTCGGGAGTGTCGCGGGCGCAATGGACCTCGTCGGCGAGGTCGGAATGCGGGTCTTTTTTTATTGTTTTGTACCGTGCTGGTGTCCCTATTGCTTTCCTGAAGGAGGGTTATAGGGTCATCTGGGTCGGAGAGAACATGCCTCGGACGGCGAATCTTACTGATTTTAGAGGGGACATAACTGGCCGCTTTCACAATCAGAGGGTTGCGGTGAAGGGCGGCTTTATCAAAGAAACGCTTTGAATTGCGTTTTAGAAATTGGGCTATAGTGGGGATTTTTAGGTCGAGATGGAGGATCTCGTTCCTAACGTACCAGGGGGCTCCCGTTGCCATTCGTAGGAAACGGTTTTGAAGGGTTTGCATTCTATGCACGTGTCGGGGTTTGGCTTGTGCCCAGGCGGCGCACGCATAGGTCATGATAGGGCGGATGCACGCTAAGTACGTTCGCAATTTGCACCTAAGTGACAGCTTGCTACGCGCATTCAGCATGTAGTGGAGTCTTCCTAGAGCGAAAGCGGCTCGCGAGCGGACCTTCTTTATGTGCTCTGAAAATGACAGTTTTTCGTCTAGGACCACACCTAGGTATTTGGCTTGCTTCTCCCAGGGGATCGGCTTGTCAAACAAGGTGATTGGTCGGGGGAGGGGGATTTTTCTTCTGAGTCTCGGTTTCCTGAAAAGGACCGCTTGACTCTTATCGGGGTTTACTTCTATTCTCCACTTCCTGAACCAGGAGCCGAGCTGGTTGGCTTCGGATTGGAGAGTGTGAGCTATCGCTATGGGGCTTTTGCCTGAATAGTAAATGGCCGTGTCGTCTGCGAACAGAGCCAACTTCGCCTTTTTACTAGAAGGGATATCGCTAGTGAATAGCGTGAAAATGAGAGGGGAGAGCACGGAGCCCTGGGGGACTCCTGCGCGGATGGGGCGGGGGGAGGAGAGCGCTCCCTCGATGCGATAGCGGAATGTGCGGTTCGACAAAAAGTCCCGTAAGATGAGTACGAGACGGTCTGGCACGCCTAGTTGGTAAAGCTTATATAATAAGCCGTTGTGCCAGACTTTGTCGAATGCTTTCGCTATGTCAAAGAAGATAGCACCCGTCATCGAGCCGCGCTGGAACCCAGCACTAATGTCCTCGATGATGCGGTGGACCTGATGCACGCTACTGTGCTGGGCTCGAAAGCCGAACTGTTCGTCGGGGATAAGGCCCTTAGTCTCAGCGTAGTCTCTGAGGCGCTTATAAATAAGTCTCTCATAAACCTTGCCGAGAACTTTGAGCAAACTGATGGGGCGGTAGCTGGAGGCCTCGGATTTAGGCTTACCAAGCTTTGGGATGCCTATAACTATGGCTTCTTTCCACGATTGTGGGAAGATGTTGTTGCTAAGGGCTCCATTGAAGATGGTTGCCAGTAGCATTATTAGGTGGGCTGGGAAGAGTTGGATTACCTTATTGGTGAGTCCATCTGAACCGGGGGCTTTTCGGGTTTTAAGACCTTTGATTATATCCTGCACTTCGTCCGGAGTGACGGGAGGCAGAGGATTATCCGGGTCTTCGACTGGAGGGAGGTTAGTTCTACGTTCAACTTCCGCGTCAACCTTTGCGAGGTGAGCTTGGTCTACTGGTAGGGAACTTGGTGAGCACTGGGCTTCTAGACTGTCGGCTAGGCACTCAGCTTTTTCGTCGTCATCGAAGGCGATGGACTTATCGGGGCGTATTAAGGGAGGCATGGAAGTGACTTTCTGGGACTGGAGTTTCCTCTGGAGTTCCCAGAAGGCGAGGTGGGTAGGCTCTAGCTCGCTCAGCATCCTGTCCCAGCCCGCGTTACGCAGCTCCGCCACACGTTTCTTTACAGTTCTCTGTAAGTAGCGCATGTGGGCTTTGTTCGCGTCGCAGGGAAAGTTACTGTAGGCACGGATAGCCGCGTTCTTCTCAGTCAACAGATCGCGTACATCGTCGGGTAGCTTCCAGAGGCGGTCGCCCCTCTCTGGAACCTCCCGTGAACAGTTGTTCACGACAGATTGTACGTGGTCGGTGAGTGAGTCGATCGCGGCCGTCGTGTCGGCGATAGAGTCGAACTGGTCGGGGATAGAGTCCAATTGGGGGGACGTGTTGGATTTCAGCTGGGTGCTTACTCTCTTCCAGTCCGTTACCCTCTTGGTGCAAGGAGGTTGGGAGGGGTCGGAAAGACCTATGCGCGGGGCCATTTTGATGATGATAGGACGGTGGTCAGAGTTAAGCTCATGCACCGTCTCTATTGAATCCAGTCTTAGATTGACGTTCTTTAGGAGCGCCAAGTCTAGGACGTCGGGGGTGAAATTAGGGTTGTGAGGGAAATGAGTGGGAGTCATTGGAGCAATGACGTCAAAGGTCATAGAGGTTGAGAGGTTAAACAAGTGTTGCCCTCTTGTGGAGGTTCTGGTACTGTTCCAGGCGGGGTGTTTAGCGTTGAGATCGCCCGCTATGATAACGGAGTCACTCAGGCCGAATAGGGCAGAGAGGTCGCTTTCGAGGAGGCGGAGGTCCTCCGAGTAGCTTTGGGGCGGGAGGTAGGCCGAGATTAGGGTAATTGGCTGATGGCCGGACATACCTAGTCGGCAAATAGAGACTTCTAGTCGGGAGAGGGAGGGAGGGTCTATTGGGATGCAATAGAGTTCCTTTTTGTAATAGATAAGGGTGCCGCCCTTGTGACATCGAGTCCTATCATTGCGAACTAGTCGATAGTTTGCGATTGATGGATCTCGTTTGTGAGGTTTTAAAAAGGATTCCTGTAAGAGGAGGATGTCAATTTGATGGCCGCGGAGGAAATCCGCGATCTCATCTCGTTGACCCTCTATACCATTTGCATTGAAGATGCCTAGAGTGAGGGATCGGGGTTTAAACCTAGTAATAACGGCGTTATACATTATGGGTTTTTGTTGATGTTGCTGAGGGATGATAGGGCTTGCGTAATGTCCGGGTACGCGTTGTAAATTGCCTGGATCTTGTAGAGATCCCCGGCGGCTTGGGCGGCAACGATTTCGTTAGCCATTTGCATAGCGCGCGGGCTATGGAAGGCTATGAAAGCCGTCGAAATAACATTGAAGGCCCAGTTGGGGCCTACTGGGCGGGCTGTCGTGGTAGGGAGGCGGGCTGCCGCGGGGGCAGGTGCGGGTGTTGGGGGAGCCGCAATGCGGAGACGGGGGTCCATGAGACTGGGGATTGGGGGTTTCGCCGTTTGGGAGGGTTGTGCGGGTTGAGAGGGTTGAGAGGGTTGAGAGGGGCCCATGGATGGGAAAGCCTGTTGGTGGTGGGTGTAATTCCACGGACTAGGCCTCTGTGGGCTTAGTCGCTCAGGCAGTACCGCTGATGGTACTTTGTATGTGGAGGGGGATTCCCTCTGCTGGTGGGCGTTTGCGCGCTTCATCAGCTTGGGGGACGAAGATTTGGGGGCCTTGGGGCAGCCACGGTAGTTGGCTGGGTGACCCTCTTGCCTGCATAGCACACAGCTTGGAGGGCTGAGGCATTGAGTGCGGTCCTTGGGGCGCGGGCACTCCGCGGTGCCATGCTCGCCCAGGCACTTGACGCACCTGGGTTTTGCGTGGCAGAATTTTTGAGTATGGCCGTAGAGCTGGCAGTTGTGGCATTGGCCTACAATGCCGCTCTTTTTGGGTTTCTCGATTTCGAGACCCGTAAGGTGGCAAACTGATTTCACCTTGAATATAGGGTTGTAACCCTGAACTGGAGGGCAGACGACGAGCACCATGTCGTATGCTTCACCGCCTCTAGCGCGGTGCATACGGTGTACTTCGTCCACCGGGACGTTTTGCGACCGGAGGTCGGCAAGAATATCGGTTGTGGGGATTTCGCGTGGGATCCTTTTTATGACCACGCGGGTCTGTTTTTCCTCTGGCAGAGAGAAGGTGTGGTATGCCACACCCCTTGCTCGGAGAAGGGCGGTGAGGTCCCTATAATCACGGGACGTGGGGACTTGTACTTTAATGCCCTGTTGGGTGTTGCGGGCATTGGTGTATGCGATCTTTTGGTCGCAACACCATTTGGAAACGTCGGTCCACTTACCCTTGTCCTGAACGAACACAGGGGGTGGAGGGGGGATCTTTTTTGGTCCGGTAGTGGGTGGGGGGGGAGCATCCTGTGCGGAGGATGACGCAGTCGGGCGGGGGGTAGTGGCGGATGAAGCTACTGGCGGGCGAGTCGCGGGTGTAGCTGCGGGGGTGGAGGTTACGGGGGCAGGGGAGGGGGTAGCGAGCACGGACTCGTCTATAGCCGCGACCTTATTGGCCTGGTGGGAGGATTGCTTCTTGCATTTCCTCTTCATCCCCTTGCCTTGGACGGGGACGAAGCCCTCGTCTTCGGAGTGGGTCGAGGAGGAACAAGAGCTAAATCTAGCCTCTTCTGTACCATATGGGTATGGGGTTGTGGCGCGTATTGGAGACGCTACCTGCACGTCAGTGTCCATGGACACTGTCGGACTAAGAGGGCTCTCCAGGAGAGGGGAGCCTAATAAGACATCGCTGAACGCAGTGTCAGCGACGTTGATAGAGAGGGATGTAGATCCCTTAATCTCGTTCAGCTCGGGGCCGAACTCTAATTTAAGGGCGGGGAGGCGGTCTAAAAGCCTATCAAGAAGGAGTAGGGAACGCGTAAGGCGTTCCTCTACCGACGGGAGGGCCATTTTCTAACTAGGGAGGGAGTTATTCCTCCGCTAGTAAATACCTACTTAATACCTACTTATTGTAGGTATTCTAATAGCTAAGTAGCTAACTAACGCCTAACTCCCCGGGTGGGTTGACCGGGGATGAGTATACCCTCCCTGCCGGGGGTAGGCAGGGAGGTTGAGTACCTATTTATGAGCCCTAAGCTTGCTTTGGCCCGTTACCTATCTCAATGTGTAACGGGGTCCTAGTAAGTCTAGTGCGAAGGGTGTAGACACACCCAACCGACACTAGGTGTGTTGCTGTAATAAAACGGGTTATGCTATCTACGTCACCTATGCCGACTAGGAGATCCCCCAAGGCCGAACACAGGGACCGTCCAACTTACTGCCTTACCCTGAAGGGGTTAGGCGGGTGTGTGGGTCAACACCCCACTCGGTTTCGTTGGCACCGTGTGGTATCCACCGAGGTCGCCCGGAAGGGGCCAATAACGCGACGATGTACGTTTTGACTTAAACCTTAAAGAAACACTTATTAACTGTGTCTTGAAAAAGACAACAGTTAACGACTGTAGCTAATAGTAGTCCGTGCGACTACTAGACACGTCGCTCGGGGCGACGGAATCTGGAATGATAAACAACCAATCAGAGCAGCGTTAGCGTAAAAAGTGGGCGGGGCTTACGGGAGCGTCCGGCCGTGAGCAGGCGACTGTCAGCGGCTGGGTGCGCGGTCCGGAGTCTGATGTCGACGAACAAAATGGCCCGTGTTTTATACTATTTCTCGCTTCCTCACCCCCGCCACTTTCCTTATTCTTTATTTCAATAAATATGTACTTTACATGGTTTCTACTTATTTTATATGTAACCTAGTGACTTATGTTAACTAATAACATATAGCTTGGCTCTCTACGACGTCCCGTTTGGCCGTGGCGTGAGGATACGTGCAGCGTTTCCTCTCCCCCCGCCTCAGTACTATAAAAGAGCGCGGCACCGCGCCCCACCACTTTATTTCTATTGCGGACGGCGTAGAGGCAAGACAAATGAAAAACAAGGAGTTTTAATGCTTTAACCCTCTGGTTGTTGAAGCGGCCAATTATACCCCCTCCCGCATTAGTCGATTTCGCCGTCCTAGGCATGTCCTCTCCGATCCAGATGATCCAACCACTCTCCTCCAGGAGAGCAATAGGGCCACCAGTACAGTGCACAAACACACCCGACACCCGTCGTACCGACCTCGCCGCCGAGGTCCTCCGCGCGCGCGACCCTCACGAGTAAATAATACTCCCCCCCGACCCTTGTCCGATGAAGCGCCAGCCCGCGCCGCAGCTGAGCGCGTAGCTTTAAATTCCCCGCATAATAATCATGAAATATCCTTGATCCAGCCTGTCCCATCTTGCTGTCCTCCCCTCAGCGACGCCCTAAGCCGAGGTTCGTACCCCACAGGGGGTGCCCTTAGCGAGCGTTCGCCTAATTTTAATGTAGAATAGTTGCTCCTGGCTGGAGGCTTTGAGTGTAGTGCTTAAGGCAGCCACAGGATTGTTCGGTTGAGCAGTAAATACCTTAGTGGTATACCTGCGAGATGCCATAGTTAAAAAAAAAAAAAAAAAAAAAAAATTTAATGCTTTAATACGCTTCAACATATCTTACTTTACAGCTTTCTATTATAAATGTAACATGGGTTAATATTTATTTACCTTAAAAATGGTCAACAACTTAATTTCTAATTTTTCACATTTTTATACAGTTTAGCTTAGTAAAACGCTCTAAATTCTTATTAGAACATTATATGTACCTATTAGAATCTATTTACTCTTATTTACGTCTAATTAGGTTGACAAACTTACAAGATAATTACACTGTTAATTCACATATTTTCATTTGCTTATAATTTTCTAATGCATAGACCAATTTTCGTAATTCCAACGCTAAAAATGGTTTTAGGGATATACCTAATCATTACAACAAACAGAATTAAAATATCTTCAAAGATAAAAAAGTACTTTTTCAAGTTACGTAATATTTTCTTACACAAAAATTCTCTAAATTTCTCTTTAAAATGACTTTAACGTTACATGACAAGGCTAATCTTTATAATCTAATAGGACTCTTATGAGATCGTTATAATATCACATAAATCACACTATAATCTTACATAATTTAGTAAATACTCACAGTTTTATGTATTTTTCCTAACGTTTAGCACTATGAACACTGATTTCACTACACTACGTACTGGGCGGCGCCGCTACTTGCGCCTACGTACGAGTTGACCTTAGGGCATCGTGCACATTCTCCCGCCGTCGCTAGGCAGCGACTCCGTTGGTAGCACGATGATCTTCTTTGTAGGTCTTCGCAGGACATGGCCGCTGCTGATGGTGACGTCCACAACTCTAACTTCCCCGTCGGCGCCTGGATACAGCTGGCTGATGCAACCTCGTGGCCAGGTGTTGCGAGGTAGGTTGCCGTCGCAGATGATGACGAGATCACCGACCTTGGGCTGGACTCCGGTGCTGGTAGGCTCCCGCCGGTGTTGTAGTAGGGGCATGTACTCTCTAACCCACCTTCTCCAGAAGATGTCCGCCAGAGCTTGCGCTCTCTTCCATTGCTGGCGGGCTGTTACATCGCTGTCTTCGAAGTGGCCTGGTACTGGTACATGCGAGTTGGGTCCAATGAGTATATGGTTCGGTGTCAGCGCCTCTGGTTCGTGCGGGTCCACCGAGACATGGGTGAGAGGTCGCGAGTTTACGGTGTTCTCGACCTCTGTTAGCAGTGTCACCAATGTCTCGTCGCTAGGGTATCTTTCGCTTAGCGTGACCTTTAGTGCTTCTTTTACAGAACGTACCATACGTTCCCACGTTCCTCCCATGAATGGGCTTGCTGGAGGGATATATCTCCAGGTGATGTGACGACATGTGGTTTCATGTTCCAGGGCTTCGAGTGCCGCCGCGCCGAGCTCCTTATCAGCTGCTTTGAAACACGTAGCGTTGTCGCTCCACAGCTCCTTCGGGCAGCCTCTTCTGGCCATGAATCTTCTCAGGGCCGATACTGCTGAGTCAGCACTTAATGAGTGCGCGACTTCGATGTGTATTGCTCTCGAAGTCATACACGTAAAGAGGGCTCCGTACCTCTTTTCATGGTGGCGTCCGACTGTCACTTCTATGGGGCCGAAGTAGTCGAGGCCCGTAAAGGTGAATGGACGCGCGTGGTGTGCAAGGCGTGCCGGCGGTAAGTCTCCTGTGAGAGGGTTCGCTGGCTTCATTTTTCTTATGCGGCATGGCAAACAGCTTTTCACTATTTTTCTTACTGCGGGGCGTATTTTCGAGATCCACAGTCGCTGTCTTAGCTCGTTTACGACCATTTCCACGCCGCCATGATGTAGACTCTCGTGTACATGTAATATGTACAGCTGTGTGTAGCTCTGTTTTCCATCCAATATCGGAGGGTTGGACGTGTCTTCTGCTATTTCTTGTGCTGCGGTGACTCTTCCTCGCAGGCGCACTATGTCTGCAGTGTCGAGGTACGTACTGAGATGACTCAGGCGGTCGCTGTTGCTGGGCTCGCCGTTTTTCTTTATGCGTTCTATCTCAGTCTTGTAACTTTCTTGCTGACTGGCGCGGACCCACAGCTGTTCAGCTTTTAGTAGGTATTCAGTAGGTATTTCTAGGTAGTTACGGGTTTCACTGGGCACTACCCTTTTCACCGACTTAGGCGTCGCCTTTTTTGCATTACGCCAACATGGATCACTTGTTTCTATTTTCTTGTTTCTTTTCCTGGTGGCTGCGACTGTATTTTTTCTTATTCTGCTCAGGTCTATGAATTGTAAGACTCGTGCTGTCGACCTTATTAGTCGAAGCCACTTCGAGAATCTCTCGATTCTAGGCAGGTGATCTCTGTTGTTTTCTGTTTGCTGACACGAATGACATTTTTCTCTTTCTTCTCCCGTGTCGTATTTTACCACGTTCTCATCCTGTGGCCAGTGAGATTCTGGTAGCTTCAGGAAGGAGGGTCCATGGTACCATCTATGGGTGGCGGTGAAGTTGTCTGGTGTATCTCTTGTGGCGTCGTCGGCCGCGTTGTCTCTGGAGGGAAGCCACCTCCACTCATTTTTCTTCGTGGTTTCTTCTATTTCTGCCAGACGATGGGCCACAAATGACTTGTAGACGCGTGGTTCTGACCTTATCCACACCAGTGCTGTGCGTGAATCACTCCAGTAGGTTTTGCTCTCGGGTTTGTAGTCGTGCTCTTCTAGCACCGTCTGTGCGAGTCGCGCGCCTAATAATGCTGCTTGTAGTTCAAGCCTGGGCATAGATATGGGCTTGAGGGGCGTGACACGACTTTTAGCGGCTGCTAGGGACACGTGCACGCTGCCATCTTCGCGTATCGTTCGCCAGTATACTGCGGCGGCGTAAGCTTCTTCGCTCGCGTCGACAAAGGTGTGTAGCTGAGTCGATACGCTCTCCTTGTAGTCGTAGCATCGCGGTATCCTCAGCTGTTTGACGGTGATGAGCGACGTGATCCATTTCTGCCATCTCTCCTGTAGCTCAGCTGGTATAGGGTCATCCCAGTCGGTCTTGTAGCGCCAGGTGTCTTGGAATATTCTCTTCGCTGGCGTAGTGATTGGTGAAATTAATCCCAGTGGGTCGAAGAGTGCCATTATGATGCTTAATGCTTCTCTTTTTGATGGAGCTCGCTGTTTTTCTTCTAACTCTTTAGGTATTTTCATAGAGTTTGTGTTGAACCCTATGCAGTCTTCTTTCACGTGCCATAGCAGGCCCAGTGTCTTCTCTGTGTCTTTTCCTCCTAGGCTTACTGTAGCTGAGTTACTTTCTTCTGGTGGGTCAAACGCTTCTATTGTTCTCATGTCGTTTGATGTCCATCCACTCAGCACGAAGCCCGCTTTCTTATGTATAGAGTCGACTGCTTGCGTTGTTTCACGTGCCTCTTGAATAGTAGCGAAGCTCTGGACGTAATCGTCCATATAATGATTTCTGTGTATCGCTGCGGCCGCTTCTGGGTACTCGCTCGCGAACTCACTTGCGTTCTTATTCTTGATGAATAGCGCTGTACATGGAGACGAAGTTGCTCCAAAAATGACCGAAGTCATTCTGTATTCTTCCGGTTTGCCCTCCCGCCGTTTGCCTCTCCATAGAAATCGCAACGCATCTCTGTCTTCTTCTCTTATTTTCACCTGCATAAACATTTCTTTTATGTCTCCGTTGACAGCGTATGCATGTTGACGGAACCTCATGATGACCCCGGGCAGAGATTGCAGCAGGTCAGGTCCCGAATATAGCATGTCATTGAGGCAGGTGCCGGCTGCTTGAGCTGATGCGTCGTGAACCAGTCTTGGGGGTTTGTGTGGCTTCGCTGGGTTGATGACCGGAAAGTGTGGTAGGTACCACGTTTTCCCTTCTGGTGCTGGAGTAGGCGCTCGCTCTGCATATCCCGACTGAAATAGGTTTTCCATCCTCTCTTCGTATTTTTCTTTGAGGTCTTCTTCTTTATCCAGTCTCTTTTCCAAGGATTGCAGGCGCCGCTCAGCTGTTTTATAGTTGTTTGGTATCTGACGGTCTTTTTCTTTCCACAACAGGCCGGTTTCAAATCTCCCTTCAGGCAGTCTTCTGCTGGTTCTTTCTAGTATTTGGAGAGCCTTTTGTTCGGGATCTTCTCTAGGTCTTCGTGGCTCGATGCATAGTGACTCGAGTTTGAAGTGATTCTTGATCAGCTCTTCCATCGTTGGCTCTTCTTCTTTTTGTTGCAGCCTACCACAGAACGCTACCTTTGCTGTGAGCGAGCTGTGACAGCCGTGAAGAACCCAGCCTAGCTGTGTGAGTGAAGCTACTGGCTGGTTACGACGACCGGTGCGGAGTTTTCTTGATACAATAAGATGCCAGTTGTCTTGACCAATTAACAACTTCGGTGATGCGTGTTGATAGCTGATCTTATCTTTGATGTCGATCAGATGCTCACATTCTTCTATGTGTTCGGCGTATACTGTCTCTGGTGTGAAGCTTAATCTGTCGACAGTACGCGCGGCTTCTATTGGGTATTCTTCTTCTGCATATTTTCCTTTTATGCTGAGGCTGACGATCTTGCTATTGTCGTGCCTCATCTCGTTGCCGATTCCTTGAATCCACATTGTATTTTCTGGCCCGTCTGCCCCAATGACCTCGGCTATCGATGCGTCAAGTAAGGTGACGGTACTCCCTTCATCTAATAGTGCGTATGTTTCAACGCTGGAATACGGCCCCTTCAGGATTACGGGCGCTATCTTCAAATAGGCACGTCGGTTGTTGCCTGGTTGCGCTGCGGTTGTGACTTCTACTGTGGGCGCTGCTGTTTCTTTCTTCTCTGGTTCACTCATGCTGCTTTGTTCTTTATCATGATGCAGCAGTCTGTGATGTTTCATGATGCACCCATGTTTCCCACACGATGGTGCTTTGCATAGAAGTCGACGATGCTTGCTTCGGAGACAGCGGTAGCAGATGTGGTTCTTCTTGGCGACCTCCCACCTTGCATTGACGTCGAGGGCGGAGTATCGTTTGCAGTCTGGTAGCTTGTGTTCTTGCTTGCAGAGAGGACATTGATCGTCTGAGAATGTCTTCCTCTCGGTGGTGAATGTGCGCTCTGCTCGTCTGAACTTGCGTTCTCTTCCCCCGACCTCGTCGCTCGCAGCTTCTGGTAGGGCATAGGCGCCACATTTGTCAGCTTCTTCGTTCAAGAAGGTGGATATCTTCTTTAATTCAGGAGTATCTTCTTTCTTCATTGATGCGAAGTCGTACCACTTGTTCTTCAATATAGGCGTAAGTTTTTCTATAATAATTCGCGCCATCTCAGGATTGTGTAGGTAATGCGGCTTCTTCAATGCTTCAACGGTGCCCACTATGTTTGCGATGCGCCCAGCGAATATGCATAGATCGCGAGGGTTGTCGCTGACTCGATTGAGTGACTTGAGCTTCTCTAGTTCGACGTGAATGAGTGCTTCTGGTCTTCCGAATCTTCTTTCGAGTGCTTCAATGACGACTCTTGGATCTGGCTGGCTTACTAAGAGACAGCCAACAGCTTCCTTTGCAGTGCCGCGCAGGCTCCGACGTATTCGTGCTATGTTTTCATTCTGCGTGAAGTACTTTAGTGTTTCTTCGTACGCTGTTTTGAAAGCGAGCCAATCTGTGCTGCTTCCATTAAAGAGTGGCAACTCTTGAATATACTTCGGTGGTTCCCTTGTGCTTCGTACCGCTTGTGAGAGCGCGGCGGCTAGGGTAGCCACGTCGATCAACGGCTGGCTAGTTTTCGTGCTATCTTCTTGCGTCTTCTTGCCCTCTTCTTGAGATGATTTTTTATTCTCCGGCTGCGGTCGGTCTGCCCCGGTGTCTTCCAACCAGGTGTTGATGCGGACTGAGGCCAGATCATCTTCAAGGTCTTCATCTTCTGAGGTTTCTGCTTCTGCTTGAAGACGTTGTACTTGTAGCTGTTGTTTTTCTGTTTCTGCCTGGATCTGTGCCTGTTTCAGCTTCAGGTCGGCTAGTCGCTCTTTGGCCTCCAACTCCGCGAGGAGCTTCTTGCGGGAGGTTACGGAGCGGTGTGACCGTGCATTGGCGGGCTTCAATGTTCGTTGAGAGGTCCGTTGCTCATGCGACGCGTCACTAGTTTCTTCTGTCTCTGTAGAGGTGCTTGCTTCTGTAGCAGTCGTAGTACTGGTACCGCTACTAGTACCCGTTTTTGTGGTAGCGGTTCCCGACGTGCCCTGCGCAGGCGGTTCTACCGGCGGAGACTCTTGACAGGGTCCGGTCGCGCTGAGCTCTTCCTGTGGACGTTTTGTTCGTTCTCCATCCTTGCTTCTTGTTAAAACCATCTTCTTTTCTTCTAGGCGCAAGTTTTCTTATCCGACGACGAAGGACCAATAATGTTGGGGATAACTCGAGGCTTTTGAAGAAAATAATAACACGAAGTAGGATATTTTTCTGGAGGCAAACGGCGGCGAGGAATGGCGAGCTTCTTATTGTTTCTTCTGACTTGTTCACTTGTCGAGCGCTGGGATCGGAGTGTGTCGACGAACAAAATGGCCCGTGTTTTATACTATTTCTCGCTTCCTCACCCCCGCCACTTTCCTTATTCTTTATTTCAATAAATATGTACTTTACATGGTTTCTACTTATTTTATATGTAACCTAGTGACTTATGTTAACTAATAACATATAGCTTGGCTCTCTACGACGTCCCGTTTGGCCGTGGCGTGAGGATACGTGCAGCGTTTCCTCTCCCCCCGCCTCAGTACTATAAAAGAGCGCGGCACCGCGCCCCACCACTTTATTTCTATTGCGGACGGCGTAGAGGCAAGACAAATGAAAAACAAGGAGTTTTAATGCTTTAATACGCTTCAACATATCTTACTTTACAGCTTTCTATTATAAATGTAACATGGGTTAATATTTATTTACCTTAAAAATGGTCAACAACTTAATTTCTAATTTTTCACATTTTTATACAGTTTAGCTTAGTAAAACGCTCTAAATTCTTATTAGAACATTATATGTACCTATTAGAATCTATTTACTCTTATTTACGTCTAATTAGGTTGACAAACTTACAAGATAATTACACTGTTAATTCACATATTTTCATTTGCTTATAATTTTCTAATGCATAGACCAATTTTCGTAATTCCAACGCTAAAAATGGTTTTAGGGATATACCTAATCATTACAACAAACAGAATTAAAATATCTTCAAAGATAAAAAAGTACTTTTTCAAGTTACGTAATATTTTCTTACACAAAAATTCTCTAAATTTCTCTTTAAAATGACTTTAACGTTACATGACAAGGCTAATCTTTATAATCTAATAGGACTCTTATGAGATCGTTATAATATCACATAAATCACACTATAATCTTACATAATTTAGTAAATACTCACAGTTTTATGTATTTTTCCTAACGTTTAGCACTATGAACACTGATTTCACTACACTACGTACTGGGCGGCGCCGCTACTTGCGCCTACGTACGAGTTGACCTTAGGGCATCGTGCACAGTTTCACATTAACAAAACATTCGCAAAGGATTTTGTGATATAAACCAATGCCTGTATAATGTGAAGTAAACGTAGTTTTAATAACCAAATAGACAATTTAAAATTAAAATGGCTGATCAATCCTACAAATTAAAAAAACACAACTTGACATAACGTTAGTCAAAAGAACTTTGGCGTCTCATTTATGACTCGATGACCGAATTGAAACGTCACATCGTTCAATCAATCGTTCAATGCGCACAACTTATACCCGGTAGTTCTAATTGCCACTTAAAGGTGATCGTGAGAACCCCTATGGAACCAAAATTAGGCTGCAACTTTTGTCGCCGTGGTTCTATAATGTTTGCATAAGGTTCTCTCCACCTTTACAGAACTCATCATGGCTGTATATTTCACCAAGCTTACAAATAGATATAATTTAGAGCTATATTCCCACCCAGTTGTGCTACTTGCGTATCTTCTAAAAAAGTTCAAAAAGCTATTTTATTTTCATAATTTTAAACTGTTTGCGCAGTGGTTATAAATTGTTGCACAATGCTCATTCCTTCTCTGTACGAGAAGAGGCCCTTGTCCTGCAGTGGCACATTCAGAGTGATCCTATTTTATACACAGCTAACATAACATCACGCCTTGTTTCCACCTTGTTGTACCTATAGTACACCCACACTTGGCCACTTTTATGTGTAGTATGCGAGCCTATTCAATTATTATGTAAAACCATCAGTTTCATATACACATTGACATTGTTGAAAATTATATACAAAATGACATGATTACTTTGTAAAGTGTTATTATTTTAGTTATTGTGAAACTGAGGAATATGTGTTTTTTTTTCTTTAATTTTTTTTGTACCTCATCATCATCAGCCTATAACGTTCCCACTGCAGGGACACAGTCTCCTCTCTGTGTGGGAGTGGGCTATCCACCACGCGGGCCCACTGCGGATTGGTAGATGTCACATGTCTTCGAATTTTTGGTTCTAGGACATGCCGTTTTCCTCACGAACTCGACTTCGGGTTCAGTTGAAAACCAGCGTCAGGCACTAGTTGTCTGGCATATATGCTGAACTGGGCCTATTTGGCGTAGCCGCGAGGCACACATTCCTGCTGGTATCATGTAACGCAGTTTTTACACTTTTTATTTTGTATTCTTTCCTTTTATATATTTTTTTTTTCTCTTTCTACTTGTGTGCCTTTGCTTGTTGTGCCAAATAAATGTATTTTCTTTCTTTCTTTCTTTCTTTCACGATGTTTTCTATCACCGTTTTGAGAGCAGTGGTGATGAAATAAATTACACAAAGTAATGCGCCTGTCTGGGTTTGAACCCACGACTTACTGTTCGTAAGTCGCAGCCGCCACCACTGGGCCACCGCTTCTCTCAGTTAGTTTGTTTCTCAGTTAGTTCTAATCATGGTCTGGCAGTTTGCGTAGTTTATGCGGCCTACCCAAATGTCCTTTCTTCGGTATTATTCGTCGAGTTGAGTTTCATTGGGCTCCACGATTACTAACAAATGCTTGCACTGACTGGACAGGTCCACTCAAATCTGTGTGGTTCTTTTCTCAAAAGACCATTTCAGACACTAATAATCTACTTGGTCCTCATATGGCCTGACCAAGATTATGTCTGGACTTTAAAAGAGACTGTGACCTCTGAGTTTGTTTCGGCATTTCTTCTCAGAGTAGTCAGATAGGAAACGCCGAACTCATCTAGTTTTTTTTTTTTTTTTATATGATCTGTAAGTACTATCGAAGAACTTCATATCTAAGCAGTTTGAAAACAAAATCCCGTGAACACAATGACCACATCTGTTACCGCCCTGATTCTATAGCGACTGAGCGCTGCAAGCAGAAATAGTCCTTACCGTGTACTTATAGATATGAACTTCTTCGATGGTACAAGCGATTGAAGAAAGAAAAGAAAAAGAAAATACGTTTATTTGCGGTACATATGACGCAAGCAAAGGAACAAACACTGAAAACAAATTTGAGGGAAAATATGCGTCACATCCACGCAAAACGGCCATCACTCAGCATAATGCTGGGACCCTATGCGAGACAGACAGCGCTGGTTTTCAGTGACAGCCGATTGCAATATCGTATTTACGTACAGAATAAAGAATTTCATTTCATTTCCTATTGCCACCATTGAGTACAAATTCCAGACTCCGGGCTGCTACTGAGAAATTCCTGATGGAAAAACCCCGTAACACTGCCCGAACTGTCCATCGAACTCAGGACCTCATGCTCGGCAATAGCGCACGCGGTCACTAGATCAACGCGGCAGATTTTTATAAAAAATCACAAAAGTTAACCATTCTTCAAACTTTTACGGTTTTAGACTAGAGATGCCAATGCATTCCACCAGCTTTTATGACAAGTCTTTTACAGTTCAAGCAGTACGGTTATGGAATGCCTTGCCCGTGTCGATAGCGTGTTCAATCTTTGTCCACTTTAAAAACTGGTAAAAAACACTTCCTCTCCTCCTTTCTTCCTTAAACATCATCATTACATATAGTTCCTTGCTCTTGTTTCATGTTTATTTAATTGTTTATACCTAGTCTTGCCACAAATATTGTCACGAAGAAAATATATATTTTTTTTATTGCAAGTAATATTTATTACTTTTACAGTGTGTTAGTTTAATACATAAATATAAAACAATTTAAAATATAAAAAGCTTATTCGAAGTGGTCTACATTGGCTGCAATACAGTCCTTTAAACGTTGAGGCCAGTTATCAATAGAAGCACGCACTCTTTCCACAATAACCCATTTGCAATCTCTCAAAGCCAGTGAAGAGTCTGCGATCACCTGCAGTCTTTATGATGAGTTGGTTGGTAGCGGGTCCGGTCCCACATGTATTGAGCCAATTTTAACGATAGACTTAACTAATGATACTATCAATAAAACTAAATTGTTTACTAGTCACAATAGGATTAAAAAATATATTAAAATTAATAGATTAATTAGAAAAACTCAGAAATCATTAAAACACCTAAAAGTCAACAAATTAAATACAAAGCTTAGGCAAAAAAATATCAATTTAATACAAGACTTAAAGCAATGTAATAGTGAATTAAAATTATGTAATACTATGTATGACACGGACACTCAGCTCCTACAGGATGAATTGTTTATTAGGGAATATGCTCTAAAAGATATATTTAGTAAATATGAGGCTTGTCAACAAGACCTAAGTAAGCGCATGCAGGAGGCCAATGAGTTGGCAGACTTGGTCAAGTACAATGCAGAGAGGTATGAGTCTCTGACAAATAACCTCTCTTTTAGCTGTGCCTGCTCCCAGGCAACTCAGCCTCAACTTGTTATGCCGACACCCTCTGTGACTCAGCCAGTAGGTAGCCATATTAATGATGAGAATAATAGTATGAATAATTCGGTTAACACAACTTATGTATTTTCTGACAAATTTGGTCAAGGTTTTGGTAGAATATTTAATCAGAGTTCACCTCATTATGTTATAAATAATTGTTTACCCGGTGCCAGTATTAGCCAATTAATTTATAATATTAAATTGACAAAAATAAACCCCAATTCAACTGTTATATTATTATGTGGGGATAGTTTAAGTGTAAGAAAAAAGGACATAATTGAATGTGTCCGTTTGATGTTACATCTCAATGAGACCAATAGTTGTAAATTTATTTTCTGTACCTTGCCTTATTCTTACTATTTGTCTGATGAGCAAAATAGGCACATTTATAATTTAAATATGTTGATTTATAATAGGACATGTCGTTACAGTGACGCTATTTTATATTTTGATTGTAATGAATTGAACTGACAAATTATACAATGTATTTGCCACCTAGTAGTAGAAGACAAATTGCTAATCTTTTAGCATACAATATACACAGTGACACTGGTACCTGTAGTGTACCATCGATTACTGTTAGTAGTGGTACTAACATTACTTTTGATACGCCATAAAGTTTAAACTATTAGGAGCGACAACGGGTGAGCCGCATATATTGAATGTTGTTCATCAAAATATGCAGGGTCTGTCCGGCAAAGAGCTAGAGTTAAGTTTATTTATGGAGAATTATGATGTTCAGGTGTTATGTTTGACTGAACACTGGTTGAAAGAACATGAAGTAGTGTTTTTCAATGATGATAATTTTACTGTACAAAGTGCGTTTGTAAGAAAAAATGCCATTCGCGGTGGATCTTTAGTTCTTGTTTCAAACAAGTTGAAATGTAAACAATGTTTAGATTTAGTTAATCTTTCTATTGAGCGCACTATAGAGTTGTCTTGTGTTGAACTCGAGCGATACGTTGTAATTTGCGTTTATCGACCCCCCTCTGGTGATTTTATTAGTTTTGAATCGGTAATGGAGGATTCACTCAATAGGTTAAAATCAAGTAATAAAAGTATAATTTTATGTGGAGATTTTAATATTAATATTTTAGATGTTACTCCATTTAGTATTAGACTTCTTAATCTGTTTAGGTCTTATAATTTAATTAACTTGTTTTTTGAACCTACTAGGATTACGGCATCTTCGGCAACTTGTCTTGATAATATATTTAGTGATTGTGATGCCAAAAATAAATTAGTGTTAAGTGACCTAACGTCTGACCACTGTGGTTTATTAGTTAGCTTCCCCATGCCATTACATAAAAAAGCAGCAAAAAATAGAATGTAGGCCTTATACAGCTAGTCGTTGCAAACAGTTTAAAAATAATATAGCTCATAGAATTACACCATCTATAGTAGAACACGAGAATCCTAATGAAATCTATGGAGCCCTTTTTGATGTTGTGCAAAAGGAGTACCAATCTACTTTCAAAACCAAAGCTATTAAAATTAATGGCACCTCCGTTGGCTTTAACCAATGGGCCACTCCAGGTATTTATAAAAGTAGAGCGAGACTATACGAGTTATATGGTTTGAAAAAATACAGATTTGACACACCTTTCCTAGAGTATGTCAAAAATTATTCAAAATTATTTAAAAAGGTTAGTGTTTTTGCTAAATCTAAATTTTTAAGCGATTTAATTAAAAATTCCAATAATAAAGTAAAAACCACTTGGAAAATTATTAACAATGAAACTGGTAAATCGGTTAAGCAAGATAAACAACTTGAGATTATGGTCGACAATAAATTAGTTACTAAAGCAGCTGACGTAGCTGAGGCGTTTAATGAGTTTTTTGCCAACATACCTATAACTACGACTCGCTCCTTAAATTCGTCCCCGTCTAAAGCTGAAAACCTTTTGCTTAGTAGTGTTTCTAAAAGTAGTATCTTATTTAGCTTCGAACATGTAACGCCTCGTGATGTAGTTAATGTTTTTAACACACTCAAGTCTAAAAACACTGGTGATTACTGGGGCATCTCCATTAAACTTTTAAGTAATATAATAGACATCGTAGCCCCCTATCTAGCTGTTACTTTTAATAAATGTGTTGATTTAGGAACTTTTCCTGACCTCATGAAGAGTAGTAAAGTCATACCATTATTTAAATCAGGTAATAAAAATGACGTTGGCAATTTCAGGCCTATTTCTATATTACCAGCATTTAGCAAAATATTTGAAAAGTTAATACTCAAGCAGTTGCTAAGACATTTTAATTTAAATAGCCTCCTTCATAATGAACAATATGGCTTTACAAAGGGTCGCTCCACTACAGATGCGGGTGTTGCTTTGCTGAAACACATATTTAACGCATGGGAGAACTCGCAAAATGCTATTGGGGTTTTCTGTGATCTCTCCAAAGCCTTTGACTGCGTGCACCATGACACGCTTTTGCGTAAACTGCGACATTACGGTGTGCAAAACGAAGCTCTCAACGTTATAAATTCTTATTTACATAATAGGTCCCAATGTGTAGATGTTGATATCATATGAAAACATATGAAAACGAAATGTGTAAAGTTTGCCCTTCCAAATGTTAGAAATCTAGGACCCAACATCGTCTTAGATACAGAGGTGCTTGAAACCGTAAACTCGGCAGTGTTTCTGGGCATAACAGTAGATGCCAAACTTCAGTGGGGGCATCATATATCTAGCCTAGCGGGAAGGCTCAGTTCGGCCGCCTACGCCGTCAGGAAAGTAAGACTGATCTTTGCGTTAAGCTCGTGAACGGGTGCTGCTTGTGGTGACTGGTCGTCTTGCTGATCATGGTTTTGTTATTGTTATTAGTAATTAACTGTTTATTTATTTTACCTCGATGGTCCTAGTTTATCAATTATAACTCTAGTTACAGCTATATGTAAGCGGGCACGCCCTTTATGCCTGGAGGCTTTATTTTCTTTTTTAGATATTCTTTACGTTTAGTTATTTTTATTTCTGCTTGAGTATAGATCTCGATGTTTTTGGTTGGTATATTGGCGTGTGCTAGCTGTCATATGGCTGATAATTTATAATTTAATGTTTTGTGTTGTGTTATGTAAATTATTTTGCATAAGTACTATTGTATAGAATCATTTTATTTTTCCTAATTGAACAGACAGCTGTGCTGCTGGGGAGTTTGTTGCGCCACTTCTTCTTCCCAGCGAAAGCACTAGGAAGTGGTGAAGGGTGGGCGTTTTGTGGGACTGTCTTATGTAACTTTGACGTTCGAAAAGTGCTGATTCTCAGCCTAATTTGAATAAATGACTTTTGAATTTTGAATTTTGGGAAAATTCTTCACTGCCAATCGTATGGATTGTTTTAGGGACTCCAAATTATCATGGCGTTTAGAGCAAGCCGTACTCTCTAAAACTGACCATAAATCATAATCCAGCGGATTAAGATCGGGACTAGACGACGGCCAGTCTTCAGCTCTGATGAAGTCCGAAACGTTCACTTCCAACCAAGACTGCGTGGACCGAGCTTTATGACCCAGCGCCGAGTCTTGTTGGAAGGACCATACCTGGTTATTGAATATGGTGTTGTTAAGAGGCTTAACTACCTTCTCAAGAATGGTATCTTGATACAATTGTGCCGATGTTTTGATACCTTTTTCACAAAAATATGGCTCTGTCACTCCTTCATAGCTAACACCCCACCAAACCATCACTGAAGTCGGATAATGCCCACATTGCACTCTGTCGACTAATTGGGAAGCTTACTTAGAGCTTTGAGCATAAATACGGTTATTTTGTTTGTTAAAATGTTGCTCAATTATAAGATTATCTCATCCGTAAACAAAAAAAATCTGTGACCTTTCTTTGCGTACCGCTTCAGTAGTTGTTTCGATTTTACCACCCTATTTTTTTTTTAATTATCAGTTAAAAAATGACCAGTGTGTCTCTTATAGGCTGCAAGTCCTAAGTCATCTTTTAAAATACGCGACATGGTTCTGGGTGCTATCTTCATCTCCCGAGATAAAATCTCTTGCTTTCGGACAGGATTTCTTCGAATTCTTTCCCTTACTGCTTTGACCAGCTTTTTCGTACGAACACTACGTGGACGGCCAGATATTTTTCGGTCACAAGCAGAGGAGGTCTCATTGTACCTAGGTACAATAGGCCTATTAATAGCCCGGTACACAAACATTTGACTAGTACCAAGCGTATGGAGAGTTTAAAAAATTGCATTTGGCTCCATACCAACTTTGTGTAATGCAATCACAGCGATTCGGTTCTCTTTATCACCCCACTCCATTTTAATATCGCAAAATATTGTACAATGTATTGGCGCCAAAATTAGAAAACCCAATGAACAATCGTATAAAAAGGACCTAAGAAATAAGAAAGATATTACTTTCTTATTTTTAATTGTAACTGTATTTATGGCTAGACTAAGTAATTAAGTATATCTATGTATATATATTTATATGAATAAGTTTATGCTTTATGACCGCTGACTACCTGCAGTATTGTCTCTCCTGTTACGTTTAATCCATCCAAAGGTTGTCTGTAAAAGATCGCTTTAAGCGATGAGACCGCCCTGTGTCAATAAAGAGTATTCTATCTATCTATCTTATTATTAAGTTATGTAATTTTACTGTCATTATAATGGCAATATTCAAATAAATTACGTTGAAAACTTTTCAAAAACTGGTGTTTTATTCTTTGTTTTAGTTCCTACACAACTCCAAAGCGCTGTCGGGTTATCTTTTTTTAAACACATTTTTGTTATTTTTAGGTAGGTCTATTCTTTGGAAGAACCAGAACATCAACACAACAACAACATCAGGCAGTTCAAGAAACAAAAATAAGTGGTACCTAAATATTTCAGTATAGTATAGTTTATTTATTTATACGTATATAGGTATAAAAATTATGTATTAGGTATGTCTAAACTGTTAGTACTCCCCGTCACTTGTCCATGAGGGTTCATTAGAAAACCAGCGTCAGACAGCATTTGTCGGGCATTAAAATGCTGAAATGAACCTTTTTGGCGCAGCCGTGAGGCGCACGCTATTATTGCTATAAGATTAATGTCACTTATTATTTTATTATTATGTGTTTCAAGAACTGTGTCCAGATAAATATTATTCTTATTTTTTTTTAATATAAACTCCGGTTTTCGGCAAAAATGTACATTTTCAGTAAATTCTTTTTCGGCCTAAAACAACATTATAATTTTTGGCGGTGACTGAAAAAAAAAATAGTTCCGGCAGATCAATACGAACGGTTCATTTTTCAGAGAAAACCCAGCGTTACCTTCTAGGCACAAATAATGAACAAAAATGAAAAATACGCAAAAAGCATCGTAAATAATGCATTGTGTAGGTATAGCTCCCTAAACAATGCATTGTTAACAATGCTTTATATAGCGTCGGTTATTTAAAATAAAAACAGCTGTTTCATAGAAAAGTTCAGTACATACGCGGTCAAAATGTATGGAACAGCAGATTACAAAAAAATAACCGTTGAAAAATTTCATCGCAGGGGGTTCAGAATCATGTACTGAATCCATGGTATCAGTTTTGGCGTCGATGTCCCTTCCAACCTGTATGCTTTTATAAACATTACAAAAAAATTGTGATTACAAACAGCCACTTCAATAATATTTATCTGTATGTATGTTTTTATGATTATGCCTTCGAGAAAAATACATATAAAGTTAATTTGGGTATGATTTGAATTTAAACTTTTAAATTCATTGATTCAAAGATTAACCCTGCTATACCAATTTACAAAAAAAAAAAAAATAAGTACATAAAATAATATTTAATAAACTTTTTCGCTTTCAGCTTTTGGCCGAAAATGCAAATTAAGCCGAATTTCGTTTTCGTTATCGGCCGAAAATAAAACCGTTTTCGGACGGACTCTAGTAACTTGCACAATATCAGAGAAGGATTATCAACTTTCCATACATGCAGTTTTATGACAATAAATAACGTTTTTACCAAATTATAAGTACCTATTAACTTTTTGAGATGTATCTTACGTAATGTTTAAAGTTTACGAAACTTGAAATTGTGACATTCTTGACCCAGTGGGCGGCTATGCTGTAGACTCGGGCAGGATCCTCATTGGGTAACACAGTTTCAATCACAATCTGAATCATTTTGAAGGCTATTGCTAATCCATTGCTTCATATGTTTGAAAAATGTGTCTGTTCAACAACGTTAATAACGCAATGAATGTTGTTGAACTGACAAAATGAAAGCCATTGCTACTGTTAGTGTGTGTAATTACGCAGCGGGTATGAGTGAAAGGGCCGACGTGAGACAGGGGGCCAACCACCACCTCTACACAACAAGCATGGCAGTCGTAGAATTCTTTTTTAATTTTATATGGGTTAAAGACCTGAAATAAATGTTTTTTTTTTAAAGGGTGGGCCCAAGGTCGTCTTCGTGACGTAACGACGTTCTTGTAACTCAACGTGACATTATCTGCGGCCGGCCGGCTTATGTAATTCCGTGGGTGGACTTTTATCCACAGAACTTAATAAGCTTAGGTACATTTATTTTCCTCCACTTAATGGTGGGTATTTAAGTTATTGAACAAATTAAGTCATGCGAAACGGGGAAAACGCTGCTCTTATTCATCATGATGTTAATAGACTGATAGTGATGCTGCTGTGCACCTGCGCTCGGGATTCCCCTCGGCGAAAAATTTCTCCCGCACGGCTTTGTCTTGTGTGCTATATAGCTCTTTTTCTCCTTCGAAACTCAGTAACTGATCGTGAAATTTCTCAAAAACGATATTTAAAAACTTTAGATTGCTAGGTTCCTTATATTAGGCATCCCACAATAAGAAATTATTTTATAAAATTCTATTCGAGTCGATACAACTGACTCGGACTCGCACACCAAGAGTTCTGTATCGCATTGAGATCGAGCAAAACACGCCGAAAAAAGCATGTTTCTTTCTGTGAAAATTTCAACTGTCTACCTATTACGGTTCATGAAATATAGCCCGCTGACAGACAGGCAGACGGTCGGACGGACAGCGGAGACTTAGTAATAGGGTTCCGTTAGGCACTCTTCGGGTTCCGGCGGCTGGCGCCCAAGTTGATGGGCGCGGTTGGGGCGCTGTCAACGCTGCTTCCTAATCTGGGGGGCCCGAGCGTCGCCTGTAGGCGACTCTACGTGGGGATCGTGCGATCGATGGCCCTGTATGGGGCCCCGATCTGGGCGGCTGACCTGACGGCCGGAGGCATCGCAGTTCTGCGGAGACCGCAGCGAGCAATGGCCGTCAGAGTCATCAGGGGGTATCGCACGATCTCCTACGAGGCGGCTTGCGCACTGGCCGGATCCCCGCCCTGGGACCTGGAGGCGAAGGTACTCGCGTCACTGTATCGGTGGCGCGAGGACTCGAGGGCGCGAGGCGAGCGGCTGACGCAGCGACATTTGGAGCTGCGTCGGTCGCAGCTTCGCGAGGTCCTGGTGGCGGAATGGCGGGACAGGCTCTCACGCCCTACCGCCGGCCTCAACACCATTGAGGCGGTCCGGCCGGTGCTCGACATTTGGCTCGGGAGGAGGCACGGCTCCCTGTCGTCTCGGGTGACGCAGGTGCTCTCGGGGCATGGTTGCTTTGGGAAGTACCTGTGTCGCATAAACAGGGAGCCGGACGCCCTCAGTTGCCGACAGTTGACGCAGTGGTGACACCGACCACTGCGTCAACTGTCGGGAGGACACGGCGTGGCATACGCTGGCAGAGTGTGCCGCTTGGGAGGAGCCGCGCCGTGCCCTCGTCTCTGGAGTAGGCAATGACCTTTCGCTGCCGGCCGTCGTGAATTCCATGGCCGGCAGCGAGGAGTCCTGGGACGCGGTGGTTTCCTTCTGCGAGACAGTCATCTCGCAGAAGGAGGCTGCGGAAAGGGAGCGGCAGATTGCTTCCACTAACCCGATCCGCAGCAGACGCACCGGGCGTCGGCGGAGGGCGGATAACGCCCTCTTCCAGCCCCCCTAAATGGGTCCAGGGGCGACGGATCTGGGGAAATCCATCGCCCCCTACTCCTTAGGACTCGAGATGGCGGCGCGTAGTGTTCCACGCGCGCCTCTCTATGATGTAAGGGGGGAGTTTAACACCTCTCTCCCCCCAAACTCGAGGTGGCCCGCAGAGGCGGGCCGGCACCAGCCGAGGGTCGCGGAAGTATCTGCGTTCCCGCGACCCCCGACGTAGGTGTGAGATGGAACACCGGGGTGGTTTTTAGTCAGTACGAGTCTGACAGACCCCTCCGCCCGCCCCAGGGCGGAGGACATCCATGAGGATTTTCCACCCCGAGAACAAAAAAAAAAAAAAGGCACTCTTCGGGTACGGAACCCTAAAAAGCACTTGTGAACCTTCCAATTGCGTTTTTACGCCTAAAACAGTTACAACAATCCGCCGTGCTATTGTTACAACAATCTGCAGTGCTATTGTTACAACAATCTGCAGTGCTATATTGTTACAACAATCTGCAGTGCTCTTGTTACAACAATCCGCAGTGCTATTGTTACAACAATCTGCAGTGCTATTGTTACAACAATCCGCAGTGCTATTGTTACAACAATCCGCAGTGCTATTGTTACAACAATCTGCAGTGCTATTGTTACAACAATCTGCAGTGCTGTTGTTACAACAATCCGCAGTGCTATTGTTACAACAATCCGCAGTGCTCTTGTTACAACAATCCGCACTGCTATTGTTACAACAATCCGCAGTGCTCTTGTTACAACAATCCGCACTGCTATTGTTACAACAATCCGCAGTGCTATTGTTACAACAATCTGCAGTGCTATTGTTACAACAATCTGCAGTGCTGTTGTTACAACAATCCGCAGTGCTATTGTTACAACAATCCGCAGTGCTATTGTTACAACAATCCGCAGTGCTCTTGTTACAACAATCCGCAGTGCTCTTGTTACAACAATCCGCAGTGCTATTGTTACAACAATCCGCAGTGCTAAAAAAAATATCACAAGAGGGAGGGGGAGATATCACGTGTATTTATTTTTTAGTTTAACGCGCATTTCTAAATCGAAAAGCGGCCCCCAAATAAAATATTGTAGGTACTTTCTTTCTTTCTATTAAGAAATATCCTGTGATTTTTTTGAGATACTTTGCACCAAAAAATACACGCGGCTGGGTAGGGCGGAGGGGTTATTCTAAAACTTCTCCACGTACCACCAGGGGGGAGGGAGGAGGGGGTAAAAAGTTGCTAAAAACATCACGAGATTAATGGACGACCCCCAAGTACCTGTAATGTTAATAAACTTATCCTCAAAGGGAACACACACATTTAATTATTTCCCTGTCGTATTTAAGTAATTCCCTGTAGCCGATACTCCCACTCGCCGGGGAAGCCCGACGTGGACTCATTCAACCAAGGAGTACCCATTCACCTATGTACTGAGCATTCAACCTTCACTGCGTCCGCTGCCTGTGACGTGGATGTTGACGCGTCATTTTGTATCGGCATGTATTTAATTGAACCTCAAATTCCCATTTTGCTTTCCTAAAATTATTATTGAACACTTATATAATGAATCGCCTCTTTATGTGAACCTCTAATAATTCCTATTCTTGGGTAGTTGGTAGTCAAGTAACTGCGATCAAATTGGATGTAGAGTCCGCTAGTGTCTGTCATTGCATCACACTGCATTTAAAAAAATGCAGTTTCACAATATTCCGCGGGGCTTCTTTAGTGGCGCTTTTTTTTTTTTTTTTTTTGTCTAGGGCATCTCGTAGCTCACCTCTGAGGTGATGACTACTTAACCGGTCAATCCTGCGGCTGCCTTAAGCTACTAACTTAAAGCCTCCAGCCAGGGGCAAAACTATTCTAAATTAAAACTAGGCGAACGCTCGCTAAGGGCACCCCCTGTGGGGTACGGACCTCGGCTTAGGGCGTCGCTGGGGGGAGGACAGCAAGTTGGGACAGGCTGGATCAAAGATGATTCATTATTATTAATCGGGGAATTTAAGACTACATTTCTCAGCAAAACGCGGGCTGGCGCTTCTGCGAGCAAGGGTCGGTGGGGAGTATTATTTACTCGGGCGGGTCGCGATCGCGGAGGACCTCGGCGGCGAGGTCGGAATGCGGGTCGGTGTCTGTGTTTCTTGTGCACTGTACTTGTGGCCCTATTGCTCTCCTGGAGGAGGGTTATGGGGTCGTCTGGGTCGGTAAGGATTTGCCTTGGGCGGCGGGTCTGACTGATTCTACTCGTGACATAATTGGCGGCCTCGACAACCAGAGGGTTGCGATGTTTGGCGGCGGACTCAAAGAAACGCTTGGAATTGCGTTTGAGAAATTGGTGGATTGTGGGGATCTTTAGGTCGAGATGGAGGATCTCGTTCCTAACGTACCAGGGGGTTTAGTGGCGCGCACTCTGGGTCACAGCTATAGCCTCACCTCAACCCAGTTGGTGGGGGTGGCCCAGCTTACTTACTGCACCAACTGTGAGAACAGGCCAGAAATATTTAAAAAAAAAAAAAAAAAAGCTTATACCTACTTTAAAAAGTGTGCATTATTAGAAGCCCGATAGTTTTTAGAGGTTCAACATTTTAAAAGAGTATTAACGGTGGAGTTTCTTGCCCATTCTTCTCCATACGATAAATACCTTTTGGAAGGGGCGACTAGAATCAATATTTTTTATTGTCAATTTTGACGTTCAAAAGTGCCTTTTTTGTAACTAATAGAAATAAATCATTTGACTTTGACAAAAATTTACAAAAGTGTACTTGAGGAGTACGAGTAGTATACTATTTCCCTTTGTATCTGTGACTTGTTTGACTGTCACAACGACGCGGCGGCGGCGGCGGCGGCGGCGGCGGCGGCGGCGCGCGCGGCGGCGGGAATATTTTAGCGTTAGTCACTTGTTTCCGTACCTATTTAATTTAATATATTATAATTATGTCTGTGAGAACAAACATTGTGGACAGTTCTGCGAAACAGTATCGTTTATCAGCGTAATGTATGATCTCGTTATGACAAATCCTACAGTATTATGTGATTGTATTTCTTTGAAATCTGAACTTCTGGGTTACAGAATAAGTCAGAATAATAAAACGGTTAGATTATTAATTTATCTACCATTTTTTTTGACTGCCTCATTGATCTAGTGGTCGCAAATGCTACCGCTGAGCATGAGGTCCTGGGTTCGATTTCCGGGCCGGGCAGTATTATTGAGCTTTCCATCTGAAATTTCTCAGTAGCAGCCCGGAGTCAATTTGTGCCCGGTTGATGGCGATAGGCTCGCCCCCTATTACATGGGACTTAAACATAACTGGCGAAATGTGGCTGTAGGTACTATAAGTACACCTCTGCCCAACCTTTCGGGAATACAGCCGTGATGGTATGTTTTTGTTCAAACTGTTGATTGAAGGTTCTTAACTCCAGTTGTTCCTTTGAGCCATTTCAGACTCGAACGTGCATCATACATAATCTGACCAAGATTATGTCTGGTCTGGACTTTAAAAGAGACTGTTACGTCCGAGTTTGTCGTCTGAATTTCAAAATGTATGTCTGTAATTTTTATGGTGTACAATAAAGAGTATTCTATCTATCTATCTTTGTTTCGGTCTTCCTTCTCAGAGTACTCAGCCAGGTAGGCACGACAACACCGAACTCATCTAGTTTTCAATCATAATTTATTAGTGACGTGTGCAAGTGCGTGTACTCGTACAAGCCTACCTTCTGAAATAACTTCATATACCTAACATTTAGCTTTGGACAGAGACGGTCTCACAGGTAGAGTGAAGGCTTCCGCAGACAGGAAAACTTCTCGGAAACTGTTCTACCGGTCGCGTCGCGCCTGTCTACGGGAGCTAGCTTTTACGGAGACGACTCTGCCATATTTTAACAGGTAATAGCTAGCAGGAAACATTTGTTTTACCTGCTATTTATGTAATTATTATTTTTAATTAATTAGGTATACCGGACAAACTCTTCGTCACCTAATAAATAGGTACGTGTTTGGTTTTTACCGAAAACAAAAACCCGATAACCAATATTTTTTATATTTATGAAACCATTACAAATTATAAATTGTACAAAGTTCTTGTTACTATGACTAAACATCAATATGATACTTCATTGAGCAAATATTATAAGTAGGCAGGTAGGTACTAAAAGTTTTGTACAGTCAACCAAAGTGAACTTCTCTCTAGAAATTATTAATTCTTGTCACTTTTTAACCGACTTGGAAAAAAGGAGGTGGTTATGCATTCGATGAGTATTTTTTTATTCATATTATTTCTCTCAGTGATAACTAGACCGATTTACGTGATTTTCTCATTTTTCATAAGAAAAAAACGCCCGCGTGGACCTAATATATTGTATCAATTTTATTAACTGAGCTTGTGTAGTTTTTGATTTAGCTTCAATAATAGGTTTTTAATCCAGTTTGTCTATGTTGATGACGTTGCTATGTTAACATAATAAGTTATTATATTTGTGTGAATATATATATTTGTGTGAAAGAATATTATATTTGTGTGAATATTTAATAAAAGTGATTTTTTGTACTTAGATAGTTTTATGTTGACTGTACTTGAATCTCTATTACCTAACCCAAGGAAAATAAGGTTAATAAGTAACTTTTACCGAACTTATGTTATTTCTACGGGTTAACTTTGAGCTATTCCCATATTAATTTATTATAATATCAGTCACCATTTTACACTAAATTTAATTCATTAACGTTAGTTTGACGTTAAACGTCTCTTATCCGCTTCTTTCCGTTAATAAACAGCCATCAAATCTATATTCCCTAGATGATTAATTCTCAACAACTTTTCACGTGTGCAGCGCGGCACCATGTCTTCGTAGCCGTACTAGTGCCGCTATTGCCCGAAAGATGTCAGGAGCTGTTCGTATCGCCAATCGACCCAACAGAAATGTCAGAAATAACTCCGCGGCCTTGTGGATCATGTATAACCTGTAAATATACAAAATAATATATTTTTATAAAGTAAAGTAACCAAACACACATAGTTTTTGTAGAGTAAAAAGATTTGAAAACTTATTTAAAACAGCGCCATCTATCATCGACTAGTTGAAATAGTTATTATTTATTATTAGTGCCTATCAAACTAAAAAAGAAAAAAACGAGTCAATTAAACTCAACATCAAAGATAATATAAAATAGTTACATGTGCATTCTTCTCTGTGCTTTCTCGATGTCCTGATCCTTTTCCTGCAGTAAGTACTTGCGAGTTCCCTTCACGAAGTCCACGCAGTGATCCTCCCAACTGAAATATGACTAAATTAATTAAAACCAATGTGTGCATTAGAAGGAACCTGATCATGATTTCCTTTGGTATTATGTTTGACAATATTGTCAGGAGGCCTACCACGGCTACCACCACCTCATTTTACTTCAGTGTGAGAAAGAGATGAAACTATTTAACCTGTAAAGCTCTTAATTTTTGCGTCCTATTCCCTAGGCAAACAATTCTTCTTTCGTCGTCTCTGTCACTCTCAACTGTGCGACAGTCTTTTTCTAAAGCTCGATGTGACATGCTAATAATGATCGGGTACTAAACCTTCTATTTAATACCTTTATCAATTAAGATTTTTTTTTGAAGTTGCTCAACCCTTAAGTTCGTGAAAAAAGCAGATTACGCGTGACAATGGTAATGTCTTACTTATTACTTCCATTATGTCACAGCCGTTGACGTATGTTACAGACGTCGCAAGTTGTTGCCGGGTACTAGCTAGTAGGTCTGATACCCACAGGTCGCAGTTATTCACTCGATAGTAGTAGTATCCAGGTTGTAGACAGCGGCATCAGACGCCGCACGTTGTCGCCCGGGTACTAGCTAGTAGGTCTGATACCCGCAGGTCGCAGTTGCTCACTCGATAGTAAAGGGTGTCTCAGCAAGAACTTGAATTTGTAATCGCGCGCCATTTTTGACTATCAATTGTTGAGTCAACCATATTTGGTATTTGTTTAATTAAAACATAGACATTTACGAGATTGGTGCGCACAGCTTGGAAGAACGATAGTTAATAGTGACAACCCATTATAAAAATGGTGAAAACTGACGACGAATTCCACAACAAAATCGTCTTTATTGACGAGGCTCTTTTGCACCTCAACGGCTTCGTTAACAAGCAGAATTCACGGATCTGGGGTGATGGAAATCCACATGCCTTTCAAGATCGTCTGTTACTTATATACTCATAAAGTGTGAGTTAGTGCCATGTGGAATCGGACCGTAGTTTTTTGAAAATGATGAAACATTTAAGTACTGCAAAATGTTGTCAAAAGAGTGCATTTATGCAAACAAAGCAATGGTGAATATTTTAACCGATATTTTGTTTTGTGTAAATGTCATTACTACCCCTCCCTGTACATACTGGTATTTAAAAGGAAAAAGTGTGAATAAACATTTACAAATTTATGTTTTTAAAATTCAAGTTCTTCAGACACCCTTTAGTAAGATTCAGGTTGCACACAGCGGCATCAGACCCGGCAGTCGATGCTTCAGACGTCGCAAGTTGTTGCCGGGTACTGTAGGTAGTGGGTCTAATACCTTACAAGTCACAGTTACTCACTCGATAGTAGTAGGATCCAGGTTGTACACAGCGGCATCAGACGCCGACAACCGTTGCTTCAGACGTCGCACGTTGTCGGTGTTGAAGTACCACTCGCGGGTTGCGAAGAACTTTAGCGCGCCGTTCATTGCGTGCAAGCGCTTGCTCACGGTGGACAGGCTCGGTCTGGAATACGCAATATAACATTCAAAATATTTTATTCCACGTAAACCTACATGAGCACTAATGAAACGTCAGAAGCTAGGTGTACGGTTCCAGTTGGTCGTTCCTTAATGGAGAAAAGCCGGCAAAATGTGTACTTGATAAAATTCATAGACCGTCACAGACGTGATGGGGTATCGAAAAATAATCATGATAAGCAAAAAAAATGATTTTATAATTTATAATTATATTTTAGCTGCAGCCTGCAGCCTATTGCTCGGGGTGAACTGCAGCGGGACGCACAAACCATGAAAAATAATAAATTTGGAAACTGAAGCTCTTTCCTTGTTTTATCATGATTAGATATATACATTCATGACGTCTGTGAAGTTTTGTCAGCTAATTTAATTTGACCCTGTACAGATAGTGTACTTTAGTACGGAGCGGAGCGGAGTGGGGCGCGTCGTCGTGGATTGCACTATCTATATTCTGTTGAGCTATTCTGGGGCAACTGTAGCGAGAGAGAAAATATTTTCAAGGCGCAAAAACGCTGTATTAGATCCATTTTTATCTTAGGACCGTATATAAGTGACCGACAGTTGCGTACCTGTTTATAAAAAAAAAATCTTTTAACTTTTGTATGCCTATTATATTAGAAATAGCCATTTTTGTTAAAACCAATGATCACTTACTCCTTACTTTGAAAAATACTAGAAACAGGACTACAACTTTAAGAACTCAATACGAAGACAAGTTATGCATTGGTGGATATAAAACTGCATTATTGAGAAAGAGTGTAATGTGCATGGCTTCTCTATTTACTATATTATTATTTATACCATGTACCAAAAGTGATCAAAGAGCAACCTTTAGGAAGATGTAAAAAGTAAACACATAACATAACATCACGCCTTGTTTCCCCGAAGGGTTGGGCAGAGGTGTACCTGTAGTAGGTACACCCACATTTCGCCAGTTATGTTTCAGTGCCATGCAATAGGGAGCGAGCAACCACCATGGGGGTGCAATCCAGACTCCGGGCTGCTACTGAGAAATTCCAGAAAGAAAAACCCAATAACACTGCCCGACCTGGGAATCGAACCCAGGACCTCATTTTCAGCAGTAGCGCTTGCGAACACTAGACCAACGAGGCAGGCAGATAGAAAGTACTTTAAAAAATTACTAGTTGAAAATGCTATTACTCTGTAACAGATTTTTTGAATGACAAGACTATTTAGCTTACAATGTTCATTGATTAAGTAATTAAATAGCTATAAGTAAATAGAATAATTATAGTAGTTTAAGTTAAAAAAAAAATGCATGCCATGAGGCAGAATGGTTCCAAAACATTGTAACACCTAATTGTATTAATCACCTACATTCTATGCAAATAAAATAAATCTATCTATCTATTTAAGAGAAATTCTAGCTTATATTCTAGCAGTGGACTACGATAGGCCAAGTTGAGTTGTTGTTCTAACGGGAAGAAAGGTGCTGCCTACAGATCGTTCATCGGATGGTCAGAAACGCAATAGTCCATCATCACTGCCTGCTCTTTTCCCAACTAGTTGGGGTCGGTTTCGAATCTACCTGGATCCAGCTGAATACCAGTATTATTAATGGAGCGACTGCCTATCCTCTACAACCAAGTAAATGGTACACGATAC
Organism: Xanthia togata; assembly: GCA_963853775.1. Lineage (NCBI taxonomy): Eukaryota > Metazoa > Arthropoda > Insecta > Lepidoptera > Noctuidae > Xanthia > Xanthia togata. Next base: position 375,444 of record OY970817.1, on the reverse strand, counting down.
CCCTTGGTGAGACTGGTTGTCAGACTTTCTGGCTTATTACTACCCGTTACGACTATAAAATATCAACAAATGACTGTCGGGTCCAACGGCTTAACGTCCTCTGCGAAGCCCGGAGGGGTCTCGGTATAAAATAGATGGTTCATCCACGGGCCGACCTAGCTAGAATAGGTTAACCTGATCGATCCATCCATGCGGCGGTTATTACTAAGCTACGTGCCCCTCGAATTACATACTTTAGTCCAAGCAATAAAAATAAAGTAAAACTTAATAGTACCTCGGCTTAACCCCGCACATTTTGGAAATGTAGTGAATGAGGTGTAGTGGGATTGTTTGAAGTGTGGTCGCCAGAATCTTCTGCATCACGCTGGAATCAAATTAAAATAAAATTACTTCCTCAAAGACAGTCTGTGCGCTGAATTCGAACGCGCCTACACGCGAACGAGTTTCATTAAAAATACTCGATCCGCACATATTATTTACCGAGTTTTATGTCTGTAGGTGAATAGTAATACTAATTATTTTTGTCGCAAACATGTTACAAAAATGCTATATTAGGATATCTAGTTGTATTTTTGTCTCTGAATCAATTATTACGTTTTTTTTATTATTATTATTAAGAAGGGTCTTGATAGCTGTGTAACTTTTGTCGTGATCGTCGTTTTTGTTGTTTATTTTTTTTATTATCTCGTTCTCTTGAATGGCGGTGTACTCACGTGTTCTCGACGAGTACTCCGAAGGGGTACCACATGACGTTGTCGAAGGGATGCGAGCGCACGCCGCGTATCAAGTTGGTGCGGAACTGGTTCCACGTGGTGGGGCGCAGGCAGGAGCTGCAGTTGTACACGCGCGCCTCTCGTGTGCTGGGAAATAAAACGTTCTCATAAGCCTTAGTAGGTATGTAGCGCAAACACGCGCACAAAGTGACTTTTTGGTGCCTGAATGACATTGGCAGGGGGGTGCTGCTCGCAGGCGCGACTACTACCAAAGGCTCCTGCCGTCGACCGCCAGTTCGGGGAAAATGTTATTGGATTATTTTCAACAGCAGTCTGGAATTGGCGATTCGTGCCCGACACTAGGCTGTCCCTTCTAGATGAAAAATATGCAGATGTGTACAGTCACACATCTGCCAAATTTTTCAGGGAAAACGGGTACTTATGATTCTATCGTTACGTTATTACTAACTCATCGACGGCGGTCTCCCAGGCCACGGCGACGAGCGTGTCGATGCAGATGTCCACGGGCATCATGTCTGCCCTCCGGGCGCCGCCACAGTTGAGCACGTGCAGCACTCCCTTGCCGGCGCCCACCAGCACGCCGCTGGGGCCGTTGAGGTTCTCGATCCAGCCGGGGAACGGGTCGCGGAGAGACGATATTACTGTAAGTGTAGAAAATACATAGGATGAATTTGAGATGTTTATAAGTTTATTATAACTTAATAAAAATCTAGCTTCTGCCTGCGACTTAGTCCGCGAGTCTAGTTAAGCGTGTGAGCTATATAGTCCGCCTATAACCTTCCTCAAGAATTGGGCTATCCAATGCAAAAAAAAAACTAATCCGACTGGTAGTTTGGGAGATTACACCCTACACACAAACTTACAAAGAAACAAATTTTACCATTTTTTATTCTTTTATTAATATTATATCAATCAATCTGCCTAGCCTTTTCCCAACTATATTGGGGTCGGCTTCCAGTCTAACCGGATGCAGCTGAATACCAGTATTTTACATGGAGCGACTGCCTATCTGACCTCCACAACCCAGTAACTGGGTATTACGATACCCCTTGGAAAGACTGGTTGTCAGACTTTCGGGCTTCTGACGACCTGTAACGACTGTCAAAGATCCACGAATGACAGCCGGGACCAACGGCTTAACGTGCTTTCCGAGGCACGGAGGAGTCTCGGTACGTAAAGATGGTCACCCATCCACAGACCAACCCCGGCAAGCGTAGCTTAACCTGATGGATCGACCCGTGCGGCAGTTATTACTTACCCACGAGCTATTATATGTATAATATGTAATACATATAATATTAGTAAAGGAAAAAAAAATACAGTTCTGCGCTAATCTATCCACTATTATTCCTTGTTTTGCTATGTCGTGCGCTACGATCATTTTCGGTTTCCCCTAGTTGTACCCAACGAACACAGCGTCATTGAACGTTGAATAAAAGTTACATTACTTTCGCTACTCACCGCAAGATAGCAGTATTTTAAAAGAGTGAAAACGTCATTTAGCTTCATGTTTGGCATTGTAGGTGGACACTCGCGCAAAGGACTTGGCTAGCCATTCCCTCAAAAAATATAAGTAGCATGTTAGAACATGCTGTCTATTGAATAATAAGGCCACATTAAGGGTGCGTTTCCACTGAACCGCAGACGAGCGGAGCTATACGGAGATATACCTACATTAAAATCGTCCAATTACAGACGAGACGAGAGCCGAGATGACGACTCCTACAGGTCTCCATTCAGCTCCACTCGTCTCCGCTTCAGTGGAAACGCACCCTAAGAGGACCTTAGACTATTCTGTCTAGTAATAACTGATAACTTACCTATGGTTGGTCTAAAGATGGCGGTCGCGTATTTGGCCGTGGCCGCTCGCTCGGCCACCACACTCTCCGCCATCGCCTTAGTGAACGTGTAGGTGTTCGGCTTCGGGGATATTAACCTGGATTTAAATGGAGTAAGTAATAATCATATTGACAAGCATTGTGATGAGGATGAGAAGTTGAGAAGGGTAATGAAGATTGTTGGCGCCTGTAAGCTATGTGTTCGTATTACGTACTTCATGCAACAGATTGCTAAGTATATTTCTCAGGCGCTTATAAATGACGTTGCTTCACACCACGAAATTATTAAATTACTTTTCATTTTTTTATACCTATTGTTTTACATTCTTTTTCAAGCGACGAACATCGATCTGCATTATATGTCTGTCCTAAAAAATCTAATATTAACTAAAGTAGAACGAAGTGTTATCAGGATTAAAAACATTGTAAAAGTCTTTTTTTATTTTTAAGAATTACCGTGTTATTACTTCATCAACATTCTCTACGTTTTATTGAGCACCAAGCTCCATGCAGTGTCTCATAAATAGACAAAGGTAAAAGGTACCTATTATGATATACCCTGGACATATCAATAACTAAGCTTATTTTCGTAGTCATTGGTGCCGATCCTCTTGTACGCCGAACTAAACAAACTACCATTCTGCAAAAAAAATATCTAAATATAAAAATAATTTTGACACAACAAAAATCGTATTTGACAATCGCTTCACTTGTCATCACTCTTGTTTGCCCTAACCCCGTGAATGTTTTTTAGAGCTGGAGGAGCGCAGTGGGGGCAGCCCAAACTCAAAGCATTTATTTCAATTAAACCTTTTACAGGTATTTTTGAATTGTCAAGTGGTCAGTCAGTCAGAAATATGAAAGTTTTGAGTATGAACGTGGCCGGCGAGTGAGGTGAACACCGCAGACACGATGGATGGACGGTGTGAACAACGATATGACAAGAAAGGGATAGAGAAGTAATGGAAGAAAAAGAAAAAAGACGTTGCGCCGTCCGCCGACCACTAATAAAATGTGATAAGGAGGGCAGCCAGGTGACACAATATTGTTACTTAGGAATCTTAAAGCTCGATGCCTCGTTAGCCTTGTACTCCAAGCGGTACCTACTGCTGAGCATGACATGGGTTCGATTCCCAGGACGGGCAAATTGTTATTGAGTTATTCAACTGTAATACGTACTGTCTATCATGCCTTGTGCTTATCAATTATTACATATTGTATTACATGTTGGGGTGGCGCCAACAAATCCACAATAAAACCGCTAGAAATAGCCCATAGAGCAATTTTGAAAGTAGCTACATTTAAACCCATCATCTTCCCCACAACAACTCTATACAAAAATTGGAATGTCCTTAATGTCAGACAACACTTTATTTTGCAGACCGTCCTACTACAACACCGAAATACCCCTTTCACTATAATCACGAAACGACGAAAAGACAGGATATGCACTATTCCACGGCCGTCTTACACTTTCACTAAAAGATTCTTTTATTACCTTGGTCCCTATCTGTATAACCAACTCAACGCAAGCTTAACAATCTTTGGCCTACCATATTCCAATTGCAAAATTGCTGTTCGTTCGTTCCTTCTATCCAAAACTTATGATGAGACTGAGGAACTTTTGAAAACACTCTCTTAGTTTTTTACTACTGCTACACCTGCAACGAAACCAATTAATTCTTCAATGGCTTAACAATAGGTACCTCCCTTCGTTTCCAAAAACACACACCCACACTCCCCCCACAAACACATCCAACACTCACATTACAATACACGATTACACCCCTTTACACATTCCATATCACAATCAGACACACACACACACACAAAATTGTCCTTGTTTGTTTTTATTTATTTTTTTCTTATTTTTAATTCTAACCTTTCATTATTAGTAATTGTATAGAAGCATAGCTAACCTAATAAGATGGTAGACAATAATGTAACTTGTAACTCAATTTTATCAACACGTACGATATTGTGAGAATCAACTTGGGAGGCAAACTGTCACTCCTTAATACAGGTTGCTCAGCAACTTAGCTAGGAGAACAGAAGCTCACCCAAAAATTTGTATTTTACCATTATCATGAATTAATTGTAACCATTATGTACTACAAATTACCTTTTATGCAATAAAGTATTACTATTACTATTTACTATTACAATAAAGTGCAATACAGGGGCCCAAGTCTGCTATTTTTATAAATTCGTCATTCCAACACGATTCCATTGTCATTTTGCTAAAAGTTCGTAATCTGCTAAATTCATACTGGTCGATCATTGGTTGATCATTGTATTCCACAAACACGATACTCGTAACGAATTAAAAGAAATGACTGCACAATGACGTTCTCATGGTAGGTCACTGATCAAAGGAACTGTCAAAATTTTAGCAGATTACCGCCTAAGTCAGTCATTCATTTTTCATTATGTACGAGATTACCAATAGATGCCATTTCTTTCAATGGAGTGTCAGTGGCTGACCATTGGAAAGTCATAATGACGCCAATATGTTAGTAGATTACCAAACTTGTCAAAATCAACAATTATGAAATCAATGGCCCCTGTCACACAGCGCTTATATTCACCTAAAAGTTGCCTCTCTTTCTATGGCGTAACTCTTAGATCTTCTGACTACTTTACACTCACTGAATTGGCCCGACAAGACGAGCGCCACGTACTTGTAGTTTCATACCTAAAATGCGGAGGGAACCATCTGTATTTATCTGTGGTATAAAAAATATATATTTCAAATTAGATCATGAAACTATGCATAATAAATAACTGAACTATGAACTATGAACTATGTATTCCATTTGGAATTTCCCAGCAGCCAGAACTCTGAATTTGTGCCCGATTCATGGCTATGGACTAGCCCCCTATTACGTGGGAGTCAAACATAACTGGCGAAATGTGGGTGTACTATAGGTACACCTCTGCCTAACCCTTCGGCAATTACAGGCGTCATGTTATGTTATGTTATGGAAAGTTATGTTATGTTATTGTGTTCATCACCTACCCAGCCCTTTACCAACTATGTCGGGGTCGCCTTCCAGTCTAACCGGATGCAGCTGAAGACCAGTATTTTAGATAGAGCGACTGCCTATCTGACCTCCACAACCCAGTTACTGGTAACACGATATCCCTTGATAAGACTGGTTGTCAAACTTTCGGGCTTCTCATGACACGTAACGACTGTCAAAGATTCACGAATGACAGCCGGGAACAACGGCATAAAGAGCTTTCCGAGGCACGGAGGGCAACGCGCTCACCTAGGCGTGATCTCAGCCAGCATGTCAGCCGGCAGCACGTCCACGAGGCTCAGCAGCTGCGCCAGCGGCGCGGGCGCGGCGTACACGCGCTCCTCCACTGTCGCCAGCTCCGCGTTGCTGTACGCGGTCGAGACGTGCACCAGCACCTGTCGCAAGGAACATTTCGTTATACTGTACTACTACTGCGTTACAGGATCAGAAAACGTACCAGCTGATGGCAATTTGTAGTGCCACTTACTTTGTGGAGCCACTTACAAAATGGAGTACTTAGATTGCAATTAAAATATACTAATTTTGAATCACCGACGATTGAGGTTATAAAAGTAACATCAAAGTTAAGTCGTTGATTTTTCATTACTACACAGTTTCAGTTGAAACCTTCTAGATGACTATGATACTTTTGGAAGCCGGGAATGCTGCTTTATAAATACCAAAAGGTCCGGTCGACCACCCTTCATTCGGTTTAAAAGAGTTGAACTACATACATAGGTACATAACATCACGCCTGTAATCCGCGAAGTGTTAGGCAGCGCTGCAGCTGTAGTACAGCCATAGTTCGCCATGTAATAGTTGACGCACAGACCTGCATGTTGGGCAGCTGGTCGCAGATGTCCATGAGCGTGATGACGGGGCGCACGTTCTGGGCCACCGCGGCCGACAGCGGCTCGTCGAACTTCAGCGTCGCCGCCGAGTGGAAGACCACCGACACCTGCGGGGTGAGCCGTGAGAGGTGCGTCATCACATGGTTAGGGGTGGCACTTTAGGAGCATGAGGGTGTAAAGTTCACTCATCCACCATAGAAAAGGGAGGATCCTCCAACCAGACGGGTGTTGTGTCTGGCGGGCCGAATGCCCGACTGTTGATTTCGGATATTCTTATCTATGTCGTTCGCGCGGTAAACTCTAATTGCGCGATGCAGGATTTGTGTGACGTCATGTCTTTGATGCGTAGTTAGTATGTGGCGGTGTAACCGCTACATTATTATTATTTAATTTCATTATTTCTAAGTGAGTTTTATTATTTTTGCCTGTGTTATAGTTTTTGTTTGTTGTAATAGTTTGTGAGATGTTTTCGGTTCCAATCGCAGAAGTAATTTTGTTTTTCATCGTTTTTTTCGAGAAATACTATTAAATTATTTATTTTTCTTTTTATTATTGTTTGTTAATTAAGAAACAACACAAAATATAAACAGAAATATCACAGAAAACGCAATAGGTTTTACATTTTCCTTAACACAGGTATGAGAACAAGAAGTAAGTTCTCTCATCCTCTACTTTGATGCGTAGTTCGCATGTGGCAATGTAGGGGCCGCCACAACACAATATTGGATTCTTTATGACAATTTTTGTAAGAGTTGTGGATTGTTTTTTTTTACAAATAAAGTCGTTTTCAATAAAATTATGCTTGTAAAGACTGAAGATCAATAGACATCTCAGTCTATTGAACTATCCGGTCGAGCGCCCGAGTAGCGTTTGTTTATTTTTTGGTTGTATGCTTGCTTTGCGATCGGACAAATTTAACACTATAGTCATAGCCGTATAAAAAAGTACGTCTATGACTATAGTGTTAAAACTGCCACCAGATAGATCATAATCAATATGATTACAAACGGTTGTAAGAACAAAAGGAAATGGCGCAGTTCCATTGCGGCCAACGTTGGGTTTTGCAATTCTGAATGAAAATCATCATTATTTTAATGCAGTCGGTGCGCTGTGACGGGGTCTGGGGACCGAAGAGGGAGAGCGCGGGAAACAACAGGAGCGCCAGGCACCCTTCAGTGTAACTGTATAAACGAAGTGTAAGACACTGATATCATCGTTTAATTGCCCGAGATCCACAAACAGCCCACAACAGTGTCAGAGGATGGCAGCCTGGCCCCTCCCGACGTCCTGTGACGACAACTACCTACATGTTATAAAACAAAGCGCGTCTCTCTCAGAATGCGATAAACTCAAAAGCTATCGAACGGATTTTCATACGGTTCTTCATGGGGAAGTTTAAGGTGATTGTATAATTCATTAAAGGTTTTGTGTAAATTGGCTGAAATATGACGAAGATTGTTAAAAATGTCGGAAAAAATCATGGCGACTGGGAGCTATACTGGCGTGCGCCGCGTAAACCAACAGAGATAATTATGACTACTATTACATTGTAACAGCGAATCAATGTTCACGCCTCTCAATTAATTCCATAAATTAAGACCCAGACCAAATATTTTTTTTATATACGGATAGCTCATGATCTAAAGAGGGGCCTAAAGTATGCAGGCGTTCATTTGCCGCGCGTTCTGGCAATGTACTACACACTACGCATGAGTCATTCATACCTGCCCCCCGACCTCTTGCGAACTATTATTGTTCCCATTGTCAAAAATAAAACGGGTGTGTTATCCGACAAAGAAAATTACAGGCCAATTTCTTTGGCGACAGTTGTAGCTAAGGTGCTGGACGCTGTGCTTGACTCAGAACTGGAGAAGCATCTCAGCATTCATGACGCGCAGTTTGGGTTCCGCCCCGGACTTTCTACTGAAAGCGCCATTCTGAGACTCAAGCACACCGTGCAATACTTCACGGAGCGGCGGACACCTGTGTATGCATGTTTCCTCGACCTTTCAAAGGCATTTGACCTAGTGTCATATGACTTGCTGTGGTCGAAGCTTAGAAAAACCGGCGTGCATGCACAGGTGCAACGGATTTTCCATTACTGGTACGCCAATCAGACCAATAATGTCAGATGGGCAGACAGCCTCTCCGAAGTATGCGGATTGGAGTGCGGGACGAGGCAAGGTGGTTTGACCTCCCCTAAGCTCTTCAACCTGTTAATTAACGACCTGCTAGCTGAGCTCAGCAGCACGCATGTCGACGTCGGTTGCTCAATTGATAATGTTTGCATGAATGATATTAGCTACGCGAATGACATATTATGGTCCTGCTGAGCCCAGCTGTCAGTGTAATAATGCAGCTCTTACAGGTCTGTGAAAAGTATGCCCATAAACATGGTATTTTGTAAAACTCAAAAAAAGTGAGTTGTTGGTCTTCAGGGCCTCTGGCAAGTGTCCGACTAGTGTCCCCGCCATAAAACTGAATGGTGTTGAGCTAAAACGGGTCTACCAGTTCAAATACCTAGGGCACTATGTCACTGAGGATCTTGATGACCAAGTTGACATTGAAAGGGAGCGCAGGGCATTGGCGGTTAAAAGTAATATGCTGGCACGCAGGTTCGCTCGCTGCAGTAAACAGGTAAAGGTTACACTTTTTAAAGCTTACTGCCAAACTTTTTACACGAGTAGCCTGTGGGTCAGCTGTACTTAAAGGTCGATCAATGCCTGGTTCACCTGTTATTGGCAACTGTATAAGCACATAACCGTTAACTACTGTTATTTTATATTTTGCTTAAAGAAGCTGTTGGTGTACCTTTATAAATAAATAAATAAATGCCTTACGTGTCCAGTATAATAACGGATTCAAGATGCTGCTAGGGCTGCCCCGCTTTTGTACCGCTTCGGGTATGTTTGTGGAGGCTCGGGTTGATGGCTTCCATGCTATAAAGCGCAAGAGAACCGCCTCCCTACTAAGCAGAGTGCGGGGCAGCACTAACAGTATCCTTCAAGTAATTGCTGAGAAGTATGACTCGCCAGTCATGAAGGCTTTCGTTCGGAGCGTAGCAATCTATCCTGAACCCGAGCGAGAGGTTTCATGACTACTCACTTTTAATGTACCTACTAGTTTTGCAGTAGATGCAAAACTTCAGTGGAGCCAACATATTACCTATATCTAGCCTAGCGGGAAGGCTCAGTTCGGCCGCCTACGCCGTCAGGAAAGTAAGACAATACACTGACGTTGATACAGCTCGGTTAGTCTATTTTAGTTACTCGTATTTTCATAGCGTTATTATTAATTAACTATTTATAACTTCCAGTTACAGCTATATATGAAAGCGGGCACGCCCTTTATGACTGGAGTTTTTTATTTAGATATTGTTACGTTTAGTCTTTTTTTTCTCTGCCTGAGTATAGTTCTCGATATTTTTGGTTGGCGTTATATTGGCGTGTGCTAGCTGACATATGGCTCTTAATTTATAATTTAAAATATGTTTTGTGTTGCATAATGTAAATTATTTTGCATACTAATAAATAGAATCATTTTTTTAACTGAACAGACATCTGTGCCGCTGGGGAGTTTGTTGCGCCACTTCTTCTTTCCAGCAAAAGCACTAAGATATAATAATAATAACATCACACCTTGTTTCCCCGAAGGTTTGAGCAGAGGTGTACCTATATATTATGTAGTACACCCAAATTTCTCCGACGAAATAATACACGTTCTTGAATTTTTATTCAGCAGTCATAAAACAATTTAAAAACACAAACTCAAAGTCAAAGCATTTATTTCAATTAAACCATTTACAGGCACTTTTGAACTGTCAAGGTGTCGGTCAGTCAAAAATATGAAGCTAGTTGCCAATTCCAATAAGCGTAGTAGGTACCTATGGAGAAGAACGGGCAAGAAACTCCACGGACACTCCTTTAAATAAATAAAAAATTGATACAAAATATTGGTTACATCATTCATTTTGAAATTATGCATGTGAGAACAATGTAATAAGACGTGCACGTTCGTAAAAGCGTCCGTAACACACAGTATCGGGGTTTAGACCTCCATGTGAGAAGGAGCGGGCCGTAATCACCCACGGGGGGCCGTATTGCGGGTTGATGGATTAGTTCAGTTTAAACAAATCTTTCTCTGAAGGGTGGGCGTTTTGGGGGACTGTCTTAATAATTTTGACGTTCGAAAAGTGCTAGAGGCCTACGAGCTCTTAACGCGATCCATTTTAGGACCTAAACTGAACTGTTCTTCTAATTCGTACTATGACGTTAGTTTAAGTCGCAAGTTTTGGTTTTATTCATTTAATTTTGTACTTGTTTGGTCCATAGAGCAGCTCAAATGAAACGCTCAACTGTCAAAATAAGCGATTCAATAAAAGTTACTATTTCTCTATCCTAAACTGAAACGTTTGATGAATTATTGACGAAAATAAAGTTTTTTAGTGGAATTTTTCTTTCTGTTATAGTCTTAAATACCTATTTTACATGCCTTTTTTAACCGCATTTGTTTTTCGTTAACAGATGTCTTATGAACTACTTTTATTTGAGTTTTTTGAGGAAGATTCTGCCTCACACTATGCCCAAAAACGTAAGAGGCTACAGTTACGCGGCCAGTTGGACCCCTACAATAATTTTGAGGATGCCGAATTCTATTAGCGCAACGCCTACAGGTTATCCAAAGAATAAGTGCTCAACCTACTTTGACTAAGAATTATTTTAACAATAGTTACCGTATTAACGTGGAATCTTAAAAACACAACTGTTGTGTCTTTTTTACTTTAAAGTAATGATACTGAGTTAAGAACATATAAAATGTTACTTGCTTCTGAACGTGTCTGGCACTAAAATGTGCACGAAACACACTTATTTGATAAAAAAAAGCGTTGTCTTTTTCAGAAAAACGTTTCAAACGCGGTTCAGCCACAAATTGCGATCTTTCATTCACTTTTAACGACCCAAATGCCGCTGAGCATATTGGACGTCGTGGTACAAATTCAAACATTCAAAATTCAAAAGTCATTTTGTTAGGTTAGTTGTTCACTAGGCTGAGAATCAGCACTTTTAGAACCTCAAAATTACATAAGACAGTCCCCCAAAACGCCCACCCTTCACCACTTCCTAGTGCTTTTGCTGGGAAGAAGAAGTGGCGCAACAAACTCCCCAGCAGCACAGCTGTCTATAAAGCTAGAAAAAAAAAAGATTGTATACAATAGTATGCAAGATAATTTACTTTACGCAAAACATAATTTAAATTATAAATTAATACCCATATGACAGCTAGCACACGCCAATATACCAACCAAAAACATCGAGAACTATACTCAAGCAGAAATAAAAATAACTAAAAGTAAAGAATATCTAAAAAAAAAGAAAATAAAGCCTACAGGCATAAAGGGCGTGCCCGCTTACATATAGATGTAACTAAAAGTTATAATTGATAAACTAGGACCATCGAGGTAAAATAAATAATTGTCGAGGTCGCTAGCTAATCACATATTGCAATACAACTCATTAAAAAAAACATTGTAATGAGTAGATTATGTCAACAATAAATTAGAATAAAATAAAAATAAATTGACGTATAAAGTAAAACTATAAAAAAAAATAGATAAACTCATATAACCTGTCAGTAGGTAAACTAATTCTGGAGAAAGAACATTTAAACATTGTCTTGAGTTAATCACAGCAACCAACTATTCTTATCATTTAAGTAGTCGTTGATAGAATAGTATGCCTTTGAACAAAGGTCAGACTTCACTTTATTTTTAAACGCATTAAAAGGCAAATCTAGCAAAGAAGAGGGTAGGGTACGACTTTGAAGCGATGCAGTTTAGGAACCTAAACTGAAATGTCTTGCTTTTGAATCGTTTTTAATTTGATCATGGTAGGCCACCTGGCATTCTCAGCCTAGTTTGAATAAATGACTTTTGAATTTTGAATTATAAAGACCCTCGCCTAATTTGAACCTCCACGATTTCTGGCAAGTAAACTCAATTAGGTGTATTTTTTGACGGTGTGCAGATGAACTGTGTTATAAGGAGTAACTTAAGCGACTTTTATTTGATAAAAAACTTTTTACAACAAATTAAACCGACGCAATAAAAACTGAAAAGCCAAAATAAAAAATAAGTAATCCTTTAGTGTAACGAAGCTCTTAAACTAATTTAAGTAACAATTTTTTACGGCGGCGAAAAACATTCAAATTAATTACCTTTAAAACACTGTAACTTGAAAAGATTGTAAATACCATTTACTTTTAAAAGAGTAACCGTGGAGTTTCTTGCCGGCTCTTCTCCATAGGAAACGACCAATTGGAACCGTGTACCTAGCTACTGACGTTTCATAAGTGCCCTTGTAGGTTTATGTGAAAAAAATATTTTGAATTTGAATTGAATTACTTAGACCTATTTTCACCATACACTGTTAGTAAGTTTTAACGTCCCGTTAAATAGACAACGGCCCGTTAAGCGTAGTGAGTGTTTCACCAAGTACTAACGAATGGTTAATCCTCTTAACAAGGCGTTAAACTTAATCACTGCTCCAAAGGTTAATGCTTTTAACGGCTGTTAATTGGTTGTCAGTTGGTCAAATAAAATGACCTTACCCAAAACGAGCACAAACTCGGCTTACCTAGTACAACATGTCGAGGAGATCCAGTAGCAGCCACCGAAGTACACCTTCAGGTCACTCCATCAAGTCCGGAAGTAAGGTCTCAGCATAACTAACAAAACGAGCCCAAACAGTCCGGAGGTCGGATGTCGAGGAGATCCAGTAGCAGTCACCGAAGTACACCTTCAGGTCGGTCCATCAAGTCCGGAGGTAAGGTCTCATCATGACTAACAAAACGAGCCCAAACTCGCCTCACCTAGTACAACACGTCGAGGAGATCCAGTAGCAGTCACCGAAGTACACCTTCAGGTCGGTCCATCAAGTCCCAAGGTAAGGTCTCATCATGGCTAACAAAACGAGCCCAAGCTCGGCTCACCTAGTACAACACGTCGAGGAGATCCAGTAGCAGTCACCGAAGTACACCTTCAGGTCGCCCCATCAATTTCGGAAGTAAGGTCTCATCATAACTAAAAAAACTAGCCCAAACTCGGGAAACCTATTTTAACATGTCGAGGAGTTCCATTAGAAGTCACCGAAGTACACCTTCACGTCACTCCATCAAGTCCGGAGGTAATTCGTAAAAATATAAACAGCAATAATAAATGTTTTTTGTAGGTACCATAATTTTTTTACTAAGAATATACGTAAAAAAATAAAACTCTCATAGTATCAAAATGAATTCACTTGACTACTATTCCCGCAGTTAGTCGTTCGTACACTTGTGTGTATGACCCGTGTCAATGTAGTAGTTCGATTCTGTACCTATCAATTTTGAGAATGCGTCCCTAAGATCCCTCCATAGAACGTAAAACTTTTTGACGTCTACGTCAATTTTCACAGAGCATTTGCTGATGGCTCGTTAAGAATTGTTTGGTGAAATCGGGTCTTAAGCTTAAAATGGTAGTTTGATGGATCTTCGTTGAATGTGTTTGGCGCTGCCTCAAATTTGTTGCTTAAATTTGTATAGGAGCTTAATTTCACTAAAGGGTTATTTTTTAATTTTTTGGTTTTCAGTTACCATTTAATTTTATTGTTTTCATCAAGTAAGAAATTTCCTCAACAGCCTTCAGTCTCCATCGTCACTCTAAAAAAAATACCAAATTCATCAAACCCATACGTATGTGGTACATAGGTACCACAGACGTATGGGTTTGATGTTTTTTCTTTTTTGAGTTTATGTACCTATAGGTCTTATGGACCTATGGTCCTATGGTCTCGTTTTTGAAGACCTATCCTATAGACTCTATAGGATAGGTCTTCAAAAATGATATTGAGATTTCTTATATAATTTTTTTCTTAACTGAATAGTTTGCGCGAGATACACTTCTGAAGTGGTAAAATGTGCGTACCCCTCCCCCCCCTGTAACTTCTAAAATAAGAGAATGATAAAACTAAAAAAAATATATGATGTACATTATCATGTGAACTTTCACCGAAAATTGGATTGAACGAGATCTAGTAAGTAGTTTTTTTTTAATAAGTCATAAATCGTAAACCGCAATTTACCTTTCATTCAATCAAATCAAATATTAAAAAAACATTTAATTTCATAAACATAAACCTTATGCATAAACCGTGAACCATATTAGAAAATAATGGTTCACGGTTTATGCATAAGGTTTGTGTTACTTGCTGCTACGGAACCCTTCATGGGCGAGTCCGAATTGCACTTGGCTGCTTTTTTATGTAGTTGTGTCATCAGAACTACATTATGTGCGTGGAATTACAACAGAATCGGTTCGCAGCTGAAAATTCAATGCTTAGGTGAAAAGTCAGTCAACCCTATTTTTTACCCTTAGGGGTGTATTTTAGTTTTCAGTTGTACATCGACTTCGAGGCAAAGGCATTGGGAGGGCCCAATAAGAACCGTTCAAATAGGACTACTCAGTAAAAAGTTTTGCGTGATCATGTGATCATACATTAAAGGGTATGCTGGAAGAGATTTCTGTAGAAATAAGCATCACCTTTGTACGTATTTTTCTGTTCTTTTCATCTTGTCTCTTTTTAGAATAGAATAGAATAGAAAACATTTATTCGACACACACAACCCAACAGCAACAAACACATTTTAAAAAAAAAGAGAACAAAAACATAACAATAAAATTGCAGAAAAATTTTGCTGAGCGTACCCCTATCGAAAGGGTTACAATTTTTATGTGTGTACATAAATGGTTAAATAAAATTAAAAAATAAAATAAATTAAAAAATAATACATACGCGTCGACCTGAGAACCTCCTCCTTTTTTTTCGTCGGTTAAACGCGAGTACAGGTACTTTATACGAGTATTATTAAGTTAGGATGTCTGTAATATTATGTCCCCACCTATGAAATTGGCGTTTTGTATTGAGAATTTTAAAGAAGTTGCATTTTTCATACTAACATTTTCTTAATTTATTTAACAACCATGAACACTAATGTTTTAAAACTTTTATGCACTAACTAGCTGCGCCCCGCGGTTTCACTCGCATAAGTTTCGATCCCGTGAGAATATCGGGATAAAAAGTATTCTATGTGTTAATCCAGGTTATAAACTATCTGTGTGCCAAATTGTATCCAAATCCGTTCAGTAGTTTTAGCGTGAAGAAGAGACAAACTTTCACCTTTATACTAAGATAACGTATGCCACTTTAGATTAAGCGACAAAAATAAGGGCTAAGTTTTAAAACAAATAGTGGTCATTTCTGCTAACAAAAAGAGGAGTCATTTTTAAGGTATTTTTTATGTTTAGAAAACTATAAGTAATAAGGTTTTTTTACTATTCGTATTTGTCTATGATGGTCATTATTTGATATAATATCAAGCAATTGATGAATATTTTAAATCATAGAAGTGACGAGGTTCTCTATTTGTGAGAAAAAAACGGGACCCAATATAAGACATATTAAACTTTACTTTAGACGACAAGTGGAATAAACACTGCATGTTGTAATATTATCGGAAGCGAAAAAGAGACCGTGGACGTCCATGCGCAAGAGTTGACGTGCCGCTTGCGCATAGCCTTCTACCTCTTCCGTGTAGTCGTGAGAACTGACCTGGTTGAGCTGGCTGATGGAGTGCTGGTCGAGGCCGAAGCTTGGCCTGGTGACGTCACCGGCCAGCATGCTTAGCTTGTCCAGCTGCTGCGGGCAGTGTTGGCGGATCACGTCGAACACCTTTCAAAGACAAAATATGAGTGACTTGAATTTTGAATTTGAATTTGAACAAATATTTTGAGATAGATAAATAGGTTACTAAAAGCTAGCTTAATAGCTACAAAACCAAATCAGATCAGAAACAAGTAAAATAGTAATAAATGATATAAGTAGTTACGATGTAATAATTAATAACATAATTTAAAAAGCAATAATTCTGTGTAACAAAAGAATCAAGTATCTGGACTTGGCTCGCGACGTTGTTGACATGTGGGATGTGGACTCAGGGATCATTGTGCCGATAGTCGTGACAGCCAATGGCTCAGTAGCCAAGAGCCTGATTGCAGATAGCAGCTGGATTAAGGGCTGTATTCAGAAAACGGTATTTCAGGAATCTGGACACGGCTCGTATTGTAAGGCGGTTCCTCTCTCCGAAGCCCTGAGCGCCTTAGCTTGGACCCTGTTCCCGATACCAGTCGGCAACTATTTTTTTATATACTAATATATATTTTTTATAATTTGTCAATTATAGGATCAGTTATTCTGTTATTATTATAATTTGGGTTTTCCCATCAGGAAGTTCTCGGTAGCAGGCCGGAGTCTGGAGTCGTGCCCGGTTGATGGGAATAGGCTCGTGCTCATGGGACCTTAACTTAACTGTTAGAATGTGCGTGTACTATAGGTACACCTCTGCCTAACCCTTCGGGGAATACAGGCGTGATGTTATGTTTTTATTATAATTAGCATGAGAACATTTTATACTTATTTGACCGCACATGTAAACATTAGCGTACCTCTTATTGATATATAGGGTGACTGGTAGGTACTTACGAGCAGTGACCGATACTTAAACACGTGACTTAACTCATCATTATGAACCACTTTAACTATGGACCAAACCTAAAATCTAGAAATAAAATCAGCGGTTCCCAGCATTCGTGTTCGCATAACTCTTCAAAATGTAGGGAACAGCAGATTCTTTGTTCGCGATTTCAGACTTGTACGTACGTACGTCTCCATCTACTGATGAGGTGCACCTCACCCTGTAACACTACTTACTAGGTAGAGACGTCCATACAACAATACATTAAACCAGCTGTTCTCAAACTTTTTTGGCGACGCAACCCTTTTGTAAAACGAAATATTAAACTAGGTAATCAAATCCTAAAATAATCAAAACCTAGTTTTATGTGTGTTCTTAATTAATAATCATAATACTTGACAGTAACATTTGCATCTAATGTGGGGTATGAAATAGATATTTACTTTTCATCAATAGATGTCAGGCTTGATTGAAAATAGTTGAAGTCAGGTTCGGGATCCACTCTGTTGCGGTATTTTGTATTTATATCTGCATAAGTTGAGTTGAGAATCCTGTTTCGCACAGTTAGTAACTCTGTGCCCTAATTACTTAAGACACGATCAATCAGAATCTGAATAAATTTGAAACAGATCGCTAATCTAAAGCTTCTGAAGTTCGAAAAATAAAATCTGCTCAACAACGTAAATAACGCATTTAATGTTGAAAGAAAAGAAAGAAAATACGTTTATTTGCGGTACATATGACGCAAGCAAAGGAACAAACACTAAAAAACAATTTGGGGGAAAATATGCGTCACATCCACGCAAAACTGTTGTTATACTGTCAAAGTGAAACAGATTAGTCGTAATCGTTTACGAAAATGTGTTGTGTAATTAGATAGCTGGTCTAAGTTTAAATAGCCTTGTTAAAGATTTACCCCGAGATAACCGTCTCAATTCTGTATGGAGCAGCAGTATTTTATGTTTGCTGCCATAATGTTTACACAATACTGAAAACAATCGGGATTGCAGTGGACAAGTTTGGACGAAATTCATTATTTTTACCGCTTCACCAAGAAATAATTTTAGATTTGGCGGCATTTGCAGATGGTGGCATGGTTTGTTCCTCTAGGTCCAAGTTTAATTTATTTAGACGTAAGAGCAGTATCACGATTATAAAGTACTGCCTAGTTGTAGTTCCATCGTATCCACACGCGATTAAGCGAATGCTGCCAAATCTAAAATTTGTTCTCGAGGAAGTTGGGCTCCGCAAAGCCCCTGTGGGAGCTCCGCGAAAATACTGGTCACAATGAACCCGCATTTATGCGGAGCCCTCACAGAGGCTTTGCGGAGGTCAGGGGCTCCGTGGAGCACACTTTGAGTAACACTGCATTAAACTCATCATCATCATCATTTTAGCCGAAAGACGTCTACTGCTGCATAGGCCTCTCACAAGCACCGCCACTTCGACCAGTTCTGTGCTTCCCGCATCCAGCGGACTCCTGCGGCCTTCACCAGGTCATCGGTTCACTTTGTGGGAGGCCGTCTTCCAGTTCCACAATACTGTTATGAATTAGTATTGCCTCCACTTGTTTCCACATTGTATAAACATGTGTTATACAAATAAATGAATTTCAATTTGAAGTTGTCAAACCTGGGATTGTTTGAGCTGCGCGAGTCTCTTCTCGGGGGTGGAGTCCTTCTTGTGCCGCATCAGCAGGTGCAGGCGGCAGACGTCGCGACACGTCCACAGCAGGCGCTCCACCAGCACCTGCCGAAACATCATCACGATGTACACAACATATTACGATACCCAAAATATAACTAACTCAGCTCCTAAGTTTGATCCCCAACATGGGGTGCTGGTGCTGATATGGAACACACATTCTATCACAATCAGAAGGATTTTTAAGAAAATTCCTAATCCATTGCTTCATATGTTTGAAAACTTTGGCTGCTCGACAGTGTAAATAACGCAATGAATGTTGTTGAAATGTCACAATAAAAGGTGCCAATGCCTTTTATTCTTAGTGTGTGATGCAATTGATTCCCTCGCAAGTCGGTCCCCATAGGTTTCGTGAGTTTTTCCATTAAGGATATCTCTGTGATAGTCCGGAGTCTGGATTTGAGCCTGGTGGATGGAAAAATGTGCCCTAATGAGTAAGACACTCATCAGCCAAATTTGAATTATAGACGATTATGGTTACAAACTATTGTGGACCTCCACCTGTAATGGTTAAGCACAGCCAATGTAACTGCTGACCTACCTTGCCCATAAATCCAGTGGCACCGGTGATGAACACCTCTCTCCCCGCGAAGTACTCGGGGATGAGGGGGGGTGTCGGCGACGCCGGGACGGGGCGGGGCACCATTGTGATCTACTGCAGATGTAACCTAATGAACATGCGACAAAACATTATAATGGGCCATCCATAAACGTCACACATTAAGGGGGAGGGAAAGGGGTCAACAAAGTGTGACATCGTCTGACAAAGGGGGGGGAGGGGGGGGGGGTCATATGCTTCGTGACTTCATAATTATGTGTACATTTTATCTGAATTGTAATCTTATTATTATTATTTATTTATTGCACAATTGGTTTTGTAGCATAGCTAGCTTTATAGTAACTTATTTATTTATTTCATAATAAGCTGTATTGTTTCATACACTTAAAATTTTTGCTCTATGCTGACCATCTAAAAATCTTTAAAGCTTTAAGAAAACCTGCAGATTGTTGTCAGTTACAAGAAGACTTAAATCGATTCTCTGAATACTGCGTTAAAAACAAACTTTACCTTAGTATTTCTAAATGTTTAACGATATCATTCACTAAAAATAAAAACGTTTTAAATCATAAATAAAATCGAAACAATGTAACTCTATTAAAAGGTCCATCCGTGCGAGACCTAGGGGTACTGCTAGATAACAAACTTCACCTTGATCAACATATTGATAATATCACCAAAAAGGCTTATCGTATGTACGGGTTCGTTATGAGATCAGCTATTGAATTTAAACACGCAAGCACTTATTCTCATCTCTATAAAGCACTAGTTAGATCTCAACTCGAATATGCAGTGGTAGTTTGGAACCCTTTTTATAATAAATATGTTGAGATGCTAGAAAAAGTGCAGCGCAAATTCCTCAGATCGATGCACTATTATAGGTGCTGCCACAATTTCCCAACCTATAAAAATCTACTTAATAATTACAATCTAATGAGCCTGAAGTCCAGACGTTTATATCTAGAAATTATGTTTCTTTTCGACGTATGGTATAACTGCTCTGAGATTACTATTAAAATATGCTACTGTGTCCCAAGAACTGTTATTAGACGAGAGGTGCGCGCACGTCCTCTTTTTGCTGTGTCCCATTGCCGCACCAATGCTGGTCTGCGGGCGCCTCTACGTCGCTTGTGCAAGAACTATAATGATTTTTGTTTAGAAACTACAGAATTAGATTTATTCTCAGTGTCAGCAAATAGATTTCGTTCTGCTTTGTTAAAGAAACTTAAGGATTCCGATGTATACATAGTTATTTGAACAGTCTTGTAGTCTTACTCGCATAGATTGTTCATTAGTAAAGTTATATGAATTGTATATGCTGCGGATAATGGTGTGAGTTACACATTTATATAATTTCTTTGTTTATATTATTTGCGCAGATATAATATTATGTTACTGTTTGTTTGTCCCAAATAAATAAATAAATATCTGTCAACTTTGGTGCATAGTGCTCGTCTAGTGTCAACCACTGATCTCTATATGTCCTATCTGCGGATAATGCAGTGGACTGCAACATTACTACTTATAGTTTTGTTAACCGTATGTATAATATATTATGTTGTAAGTAGTAGTTTTAAATAATCATCCCTTAATAAATACTTAAATAAATAAAATCGAATAAATCTACTAAACTTAATATTTACCAATTCTATCAATATTACTATAACCAGGGGAGGGGTCACCTGTGACAAGAACCGACTTTGTGACACGTCATTTATGAATGGCCCCTAAATCAGAAAGGGGCCCGACATCAGTATGCTGGGCCTCCTATTACCTAAGGGCAGCCCCTCAGGTACTCCTTATTGTATAATTACTGTTAGTAAATATTTATTCATCATTGTGAGGTCTTAATATTATTGAGAAAGATTGTTAAAAGAACACCATTGTTTCATAAGACCCTGAATTCAAAGTTTTCAATTTAAGGCGAGAAATTATGTGATAAACATTAGTAAAGGCTGTTAGCAAAATCTAATTCCTAGCTCCACATCACACGACTTGTCTTCGCTAGGGTAAATATATGCCTTTTGAGCAAGTCGCGAACACGGAAACGCAATCCCAAAACCGGGGATTAGTGCTATTTTAGAGTAGGTACCTCTCGTTATCGAAGTGCGAAAATAGTTATGTTTTCGACAAAAATAGTAAGTACCTCATGAAGTCACGGCGTACTGACCTGCGTCATCGTTTACTGACAACACGTGAGTTTGTCGCGTCGCCTGTCCTGTAGCACGTGAACTTGAATCTTGTTACATGAGTAAACAGTGTCCGCAACCACTCAGAGAGGCAGTTTCGCTTTGTTTTTTTTTTTTATTTAATGTTTTTTATTATTATGTTATATTTATGTAGTAGGTACACAGGCGATAAGATTTTAATCGTTACATATTTTTAACATAAATATGATAATTACTATTATATTGGGCCTATCTCACGTTTATATAGAAAAACAAACAAAGTTACTAACAACGTATCTACTACCAGTTTATAATCAAGTTTGATATTATGAATTATTATGCTTCATGTGTTGTACCAAGATGTCCTTTAATTAATTAATTAATTTGAAGAAGACGCCATTGTATTGCTAGAATCAGTGAAAAGTATCTGCCACGTTCCACGCTGTCAAACATCATTTAGCTCAAATACCGACAGCCAATCAAATCATGAAATACACATGAAAGTAATTTAACAACAAAGTAAATTCACCGTTCATACTGAATCCGGGGTTGAGTCTCTGTGTGCTACATCCTCCCTGACCTCATCTCACGTGTGTTTGTAAATGAAGTGCTAATACTTTGCAAATATTGGTCTCGCGGTAGTCCGGAAGACAACGCCAGCGAAGGTACGGGAACCTAAAGCTACTTAGCATGTATGTGGTAATCATATTATGTGTAGGTAGGTACTTGTTGATTGACCTACACTGTCCTCTCATTCCTATTAACACTGTAGGTGATTTGTAAATATTGTAAAAAACATCAACTTTTAAAAGAGTAACCGTGGAGTTTCTAGCCGGCTCTTCTCCATAGGAAACGACCAATTGGAGCCGTGCACCTAGCTTCTGACGTTTCATAAGTACTTGTAGGTTTATGTTTTTTTTTTTTTTGGACTTGGGATTGCTGTAGGGACGCGATTCCAATAGATGATGTTATAAGTTAGCATAACATCCTTGCTGATATTGCAATGCTTGCAGAAGGACGGCGAGTCACAAGCACCTAGTACCGGCACAACATTACACCAACATTTTGTCTTCACCTAGTACTTATAAACGTTTTGACTTTTACGAAGTCATTCATTAAAACATACAGTAACGTTTTAGAAGTGCTTTTTCTCAGAATATTTTTAATTTTAATAAAGATGATTGAATTTTACAGTAGTTATCAGCTATTAAGGTTTATTAAGAAAATATTAATATATATCAGCTATCTTGATAACATATTTTGTAAAAAACAACCCTGTTTGTTTATTTTTATTTTAAGGTTGATATACTTAATTGACACAAGTAAACCGCCTGCATGGGTTCGAACCTACGGCCTACAACTCGCAGTTCGCGGCCGGCACGAGTCCCCCCGGGCCAGCACTTGAGCTGCTCTAAAGCTCTTTCGTTTTAGTTAAGTCACACTACAATAAAGTTATTAGAGGTACTATGTTTAAGTGGAGCTGTACAGGCTATCCAATAAATAATAATAATAATAAATCGTTTATTTATCAAAAGGGGCACATTTACAATAAGTATCTTAATAATTAAAATAGAGCACATTTGCTTAATTGCCTGAACTAGGTTGAACCTGTGCTTCAGGCTAGGAAGTGCAATACTTTATGTAATAAATTAACAAGGAGTTTAAAGTATATAAACTAAAATAAAACTAGGTCAATCAAAGTAAAGTGGTATGTTAGTGATTCTATTTGCAGACAACAAGTAGATCTTCTGTCTGTGCATAATCTATGGTTAGTAAATATTCAAGTATAATTTTTTTACATCTAAAGTAATTTAAATTATAAATACTAAGTTTTCTATTTAATCTATTGTACAGAAATGGGCCTAAGAATGTAAAAAATCTTTCTACAAAGACATGTTTTGTGGTTGCATTTGATGTGCGTACTATATCATTCAGTCTCTTGTTAGTATTGTCAGCGGTGTAGGTAAGCATGGTGTGCTGTTTTAATACTAATGCATAATGAAAAGTTGGCGAACAGTAAGCACGTTGCAGGATTTATATAGCAGATCTGTGGGAAAGAAAAAGGGATGGAAGTTTGCTACCTTTAAAATTGATCTCTGAGCTCTTTCAAGAGGAAGTAGATTGGTTTTTGGTGCGCCACCCCATGAAGTGATGCAGTATTGAATTATAGATTGACATAGGGCTAAATGAACTTGTGTGATTAATTTTGAATTTGCAAATGTTCGCAATTTTTTAAAAACATATTATTTTGCGCACTCTTTTAACTAGACTTTCAATATGTTTTCTGAAAGACAGTGTGTCATCCATTATTACCCCGAGGTATTTCATGCTGCTCGTTTTGAGGATAAAAGGACAATTACACATGACTGAACGATTTCCACATTGATGTTAAATGTTTAAGTTCCATTTACTTCATGTATGGCTAACCAGTTTCCATCAACCGGACACAAATCTAGACTCCAGATAGGAAGAACTCTTGATGGAAAAACCCAATAACACTGCTTGAACTTGGGATCGAACCTTGAACCCTGTATGGTAAGCGGTCGCGGTCGGAGTCAATATATTACGAGTACTCAAACATTTGTTCGGACTACAGAGTCTGTTTGAGAACTGCATAGAGTTGACAAGTCGCATGTCGGTCTGTTTGATTTAGTGATCTCTTGAATATTAACTATGTTAGCTGAGTAATAACTGAATGCTAAACTGTAGAACGCACTGGGACAGACAAACAGACACATTATGGGCGAGCAAACAGTTCGGCCACGACGAGCCCCCCCGTGGGCTGCAGGCATGTTCAGTACCCCTGTTACTGTAGATATGCCTGAAAACTGTTCCATAAGTGTTCACAAAACTGGTTCAGCGGTAATTGCGTAATTTAGGAACAGTCTCAAATGTAAGTTGTATGCAAAGGAATATTTTAGTTTGTTTGTTTATGTAGGTCTCTATTCTTTACTGTTTAGGGTTCCGCAGCCAAAGGGCATCAAACGGAAACCTATTAAGGCGCAGCATTCCGAAAACGGGGTTTCTTAAAGCAGTGTATCTCTTAAACCGTAAATAATTTTGCCAAAAAAAAAGAATGATATTTTCAAGTCTTATTTTAATACAGTGATGGAACTCAAATCATAATTAAATATACATTAATGCGTCAAAAAATCTACAAACACACCTCTTAATTGTCCTTAAAAGCAATTTATACTTCACTAACAATTGTAATTATAATTAAAAATATACCATAAAATGTCTAATGTCAAGCTGCATTCAGTGATGGATTATGATGAGTAATATGAGCAATATGATGAAAAAAACAACGAAAAGCATTGAAAAAGTACAAAAGTATGGTTATTTTCAACCAACTTCAAAAAGGAGGAGGTTCTCAATTCGGTTGTTTTTTTTTTTTTGTATGTTTGTTACGCGATTACTCCGCCAATAATTATGAATTGATTTTGATGATTCTTTTTTTGTTTGGTAGGGCATACTTCAGAAGTGGTCCCATATAAATTTGGTCAAGATCTGATGAGGGGTTTTTGAGTTAGCTTCAATAATACGTATTTTTCCCATCTAGTATATGTGAATGATATTCTAATAGTTCCTGTCACTGTAATTTACATAGCATTTAATGGGTATTCAAATTTTTGTGGGGGTTTTGTGTAGGTACCACAACTAAAAAGTGAAAAATAAAAACTTTTTCTCTTGACACAAATAACTTAATAATAAATCTAAAAAAGACAAAAGTAATGCACTTCTACCAAAGGATACGCGGTGATGATATAAATGTTAGTTATAATGGTCAAAAAGTGGATACAGCTTGTGTAGCAAAATTTCTAGGCATCCTGATTGACAACAATTTGACTTGGAAAGCTCATGCCGATGACGTATGTAAGAAGTTAAATAAATTAGCATACGTACTATATAACCTATCACATAAAGTTAGCAATGATACACTTCTACTAGCTTATAATGGGTTAGTTGCGTCAGTGTTAAGATTTGGAATCATATTTTGGGGTAACTGTAGTGAGAGGGAAGAGATTTTTAAGGCCCAGAAACGGTGTATTAGATCTATGTCAAACCTAAAAAGCACAGACAGCTGTGAACCCGTGTTTCGGTCTCTGAGGATACTGACTCTTCCATGTTTGTACATATTGGAGGTGGCAATTTTTGTAAAAACGAATATACATTTATTTCCGTCACTGGCAAATATAAGACCACGAAATGGGCCCTTGAGATCCCAATACAAGAACTTGCTACATTCGGGTCATTACAAAACAGCACTGTTAAGGAAAAGTATTATGACAATGGGACCTGTCATTTATAATAAAATACCTCACGGTTTTAAGGATTTGTCTGTAAACATGTTTAAATTTAAGGTAACTGCACTTCTTTTAGGCAAATGTTATTACACTGTGAAAGACTTTCTAAATGATATGAACTTGTCCAGATTATGATTGTTATAATTATGTAATTGCAATTTGACATTGTAAGACTTAACTAGCTGACTATAATATTATTAATTGACTTCCCTATAATTTCTGTTTTGTTTTGTTGACATTGTTTTGTATGTATTGATATTTTAATTAATGTAATAATTTGCACGCCGTAAGGTAGACTGTAGCCGATCTTATTAATTTATGAACATCTTATACCTGTACCTACATTCATAGCAAATAAAGTTCTGATTCTGATTCTGATTCAATTCATAATTGGCGGAGTAATCGCGTAACAAACATACAAAAAAAAACGTTGTAAGTGCCCTTAAACATATATTTTTTTCGAAATAGTTTTTATAACCTTTGTAGTGAGTACAGGCGTGATATTATGTTGTGTGATGGCGTAAACAATGCTTAGATATGCTATAGCAACAATCGCGGTTAATCTGCTGTTATTCATTGAAGAGTTCCCCCGATTTCTACAAGATCCCATCTTCAGATATTGAAATGGTGACAATGGGACCACACGGGAAGCACCAGCTTTCAAATAAAAAAAGAATCATGAAAATCGGTTCACCCAGTCGCAAGTTATGAGGTAACAAACATAAAAAAAAAAACACTTGAATTGATAACCTCCTCCTTTTTTTGAAGTCGGTTAAAAATAAAACCGACTTCCAAAAAAACACTACAAAGTTAAAAATAACTTTGATTTCGGAAGTCGGTGGCAAAAAAACGAAAATAAAACCCCAAAGACACCGACTTCCGAAATCAAAGTTATTTTTAACTTTGTAGTGTTTTTTTTGGAAGTCGGTTTTATTTTTTGTGAAAAAGTTTTTCTTTACTCTTTACACGTAAAGAAAAAGACAGAGGCAAAGGCAAATTGGAACCCTGCGCCTTAATATGCCTGCGCTGTCCGTCCGTCCGACAGACAGACCTGTCTGATCACAGATTACGTATTTCGTATAGGAAGAAATATTTTATATATCAAGTTATCTTATTAAGTTTGGGGACCTATGCTCTACTCGATGACGTCCCAAACTTCTTTATGTTGTCGACCACTTGGCTTGTTTTTCAATCCCTCCCCCTGCTTACCTGCCCTGCTATTTTGAATTTTTGCAAATTCTTCAACTTAGATGTGTTTTTGACAGCTGGTATAGTGCTACTCACTTTGAAAGATTTAAATTTAAAACTGTAGTGAAGTATAGCGTTAAAAAACAAGAAAAAAGTGTAGGAAGCCCGAAAGCAGCTCTACAAAATTTATACTACAGCTAAGATTTTCAATTTTTCTGTGCACTATAATATTCCCGCTTCGGTAGGTACTAATATTATAATTGCGAAAATAAGTTTGTATACAAAACCGTAGTAGTAAGATCGGTCTGTATGATACGATTTCACATAAAAACCAAGCAAATAATTCAAATCGAAATATTGCTAAATATTGTACGGTGGTACGGAACCCTCCGAGTGCGAGTCCGACTCGCACTTGGCTGGTTTTTTAAATAAATAAATAAGAAATAAAGTTCTCCAAAGTGGGATTAACATCAGTTACTTTACATTGTAATCCAACCTCGACGCAACTGGCTCATACGACACTAGGACAGTCAAAATAATGTAGGCATGTATGTTATGCTCAGCTACCCGCGCGGAGCCGGGCGGGCTGCTAGTGTGACATAACATAATGTAGGCATGTATGTTATGCTCAGCTTCCCGCGCGGAGCCGGGCGGGCTGCTAGTGTGACATAACATAATGTAGGCATGTATGTTATGCTCAGCTACCCGCGCGGAGCCGGGCGGGCTGCTAGTGTGACATAACATAATGTAGGCATGTATGTTATGCTCAGCTACCCGCGCGGAGCCGGGCGGGCTGCTAGTGTGACATAACATAATGTAGGCATGTATGTTATGCTCAGCTACCCGCGCGGAGCCGGGCGGGCTGCTAGTGTGACATAACATAATGTAGGCATGTATGTTATGCTCAGCTACCCGCGCGGAGCCGGGCGGGCTGCTAGTGTGACATAACATAATGTAGGCATGTATGTTATGCTCAGCTACCCGCGCGGAGCCGGGCGGGCTGCTAGTGTGACATAACATAATGTAGGCATGTATGTTATGCTCAACTACCCGCGCGGAGCCGGGCGGGCTGCTAGTGTGACATAACATAATGTAGGCATGTATGTTATGCTCAGCTACCCGCGCGGAGCCGGGCGGGCTGCTAGTGTGACATAACATAATGTAGGCATGTATGTTATGCTCAGCTACCCGCGCGGAGCCGGGCGGGCTTTTAGTGTGACATAACATAATGTAGGCATGTATGTTATGCTCAGCTACCCGCGTGGAGCCGGGCGGGCTGCTAGTGTGACATAACATAATGTAGGCATGTATGTTATGCTCAGCTACCCGCGCGGAGCCGGGCGGGCTGCTAGTGTGACATAACATAATGTAGGCATGTATGTTATGCTCAGCTACCCGCGTGGAGCCGGGCGGGCTGCTAGTGTGACATAACATAATGTAGGCATGTATGTTATGCTCAGCTACCCGCGCGGAGCCGGGCGGGCTGCTAGTGTGACATAACATAATGTAGGAATGTATGTTATGCTCAGCTACCCGCGCGGAGCCGGGCGGGCTACTAGTGTGACATAACATAATGTAGGCATGTATGTTATGCTCAGCTACCCGCGCGGAGCCGGGCGGGCTGCTAGTGTGACATAACATAATGTAGGCATGTATGTTATGCTCAGCTACTCGCATGGAGCCGGGCGGGCTGCTAGTGTGACATAACATAATGTAGGCATGTATGTTATGCTCAGCTACTCGCGTGGAGCCGGGCGGGCTACTAGTGTGACATAAAATAAGATACTTTTTTTTGTTTTGTTTTTATAGAAATATTTAAAAATGTAAATTATGTGTATATTATAAAATATAATAATAATAAATGTAAAACTAATGTATTTCTTTAGTTATTAATACTTTTTCATAGTTACACTAAAGTGTCTATACTACGGTGACAGTTGGTACGGATGACAATGTCAACCAGAAAAAGTTAGCTCAGACGTCAAGTTAATATGAAAAATATAATACAGTTTTAGTTGTTAAATATTTTATTAGAATAATAATTATAAGAATCGACATAGGTGTAACAAATTACTTTAAATGTCGTTTCTTTAATTTCAGGTATGTATTATTAGGTATAATAATAACTAGAACACAATTTTAGTTTAGGTACCTACTTATATTTTATTTAGTAAAACTTAGATAATAAATAAATTTCTTTAATTTCAGCAACACATTTGGTTTTTATTGTTACGCCTAGTAAGATAAGAATTATCTTATAAAACGACATTTTTTGTTAAAAAATTACTTCGAAATGGCGAAACTTCGTTTTGAATTCACACTATTGCCTGGAAGTGATGGAAAATCCAATATTTTTTCTATAATTGCAATAGCTACAAGTGATAATAAAGTATATGCAATACCAGAAGAGCTACAACCAGCTTCTCTACATTTAGAAATAATAAAAACGGATACGTATCGTAAAGTAAAAAACAGTTTAAAAAAAAGGTACCAGGTAAGAAGAGTTTGGATAGCAATGACAGAACAACTTAGAAATGTTTACATGGATGAAGATGATAATGTACAATTTGAGGATCAATTTTTAGAAGAGATAAATCAAGAACAATTTGCTGATGCACATCAAGCTGAAACTGGTACATTGGAGAATTTATTAGAGAAGTTAGTTAAAAATTCACAGGAACATAAACAGCCGCGGCAGAACTTAAAGCATATTGCAGAACAGTTTGTGATTGAAAAATTTACAAGCAAAACTTCGAATGCAAATCAATGGATGGATATATTTGAAAAAGAATGTTTACGTTTTGATGTCACAACAGATGAAAACAAAATTGAAATACTCAGATTATTCATGGATAAGTCTTGTATGGACTGGTACGGCTCAATGATTATAAAATTAACAATGAACTCAGAGTGGTCAACATGGAAAAATAAATTCTGTGGAACTTTTGCAAACAAGGGCTGGATTCCAGTTACTTATGCATTACAATTTAAATACAAGAATGGTTCATTGTTGGATTATGCTATAAGAAAAGAAAAACTCTTATTAGATATGAGAGAATCAATTGACACAGGTACTTTGATTGATCTTATTGCAGCTGGTTTACCGGAATTTATTCTTAATAAAATCGATACGGCAATGTTAAAACACACTGTGGATTTATTTAATGAAGTGAGCAAGTACGAACAGATCGTTAATAAAAAGAGTTTCACGGACAAGAAAAAAAATGTTTATCAAGGAACTAAAGATAAAAATGAAGATAAAAATTCATGTAAAATTTGTGAAAAACTAAATAAAGGTACTCGGTATCATTCAGAGGCTATATGTTGGTTCAGACCAAAAGAAGATAGTAAAGTAAAGGAAAGATTTATCAAACATGTAAACAATTCAGTGATAGAAGCGGAGTTAAATGAAACTGATCAAAAAAACTAATTGTAACACCATTAATAAATGTCAAACTACTGCTAAATGGAAAATTAGAAATAAATGGAGTTTATGATTCAGGCTCAAATGTTTCTTTGATAAATTCAAAATTGTTGAATATAAAAAGAAAAGGAAATAGCGTGAATGAAGCAGATTTAGTAACGATTAATGGTGTTAAAAAAACAAGTGGTTTGACAACTTTGCAAGTTAAAATGTTTGATCTAGAAAAAAGTGTTGATGTATACATAATTGATGACGAGAATTTCAAGTATGATTTTCTGATAGGATTAGATTTGATAAAAAAGTTCAAACTTATTCAAGATGAAGATTTAAAAATAACTTGTAAGCAAAGTCTAAATAATGAAAATAACGTGGAAGAAATTTCTACAGTTAAAAAATTTAATGACACTTTACTAGAATACAAAATAAATTTTAATGAGCATATAAAAGAAGAAGATTTTGAAATAAAAATAAATCATTTGAATCAGTTTCAAAAGTCTGAAATAGATAGACTGGTTTGCAAATATAATTCTGTTTTTGCGAAACATAAATACGATGTAGGTACTGTTAATGAATATGAAGCAAGAATAGACTTATTAGTGGACAAATATTGTAGTAAGAGGCCTTATAGATGCACGGTTGAAGATAAAAAAGAAATAGAAGAACAAATAGCAAAATTACTCGATAATAAATTAATCGAAGAATCCTACAGTCCATTTGCTGCACCTGTTACATTGGCGTTTAAAAAAGAGGAAAATCGAAAAACCAGACTATGCATAGACTTCAGAGATTTGAATAAAATAGTAGTACCACAAGCTCAACCCTTTCCGTTGATTGATGACCTAATGATTAAGGTGAGAAATTGTAATTTTTTTTCAAGTTTAGATATTAATTCTGCATTTTGGTCGATACCTTTACGAATTGAAGACAGAAAAAAGACGGGATTTGTAACACAGGAAGGACATTACCAATGGACTTGCTTACCATTCGGATTAAAGACCTCACCAGCAATTTTTCAGAGGATATTAAGCAACATATTGAGGAAATATAAACTTACTGATTTTGCTGTAAATTATATAGATGACATTCTTGTATTTTCTAAAACTTATTCTGAACACATCAATCATCTAACACAATTACTGGAAGCCATCAAAACAGAAGGGTTCAGGTTAAAATTTACAAAATGTAATTTTGCAACGGACCAAGTTAAATATCTGGGCCATATAATACAAAATAATTCAGTCAGACCCATAAAGGATAATTTGATTTCAATAAAGAATTTTCCTGTTCCAAAAACACAAAAGAATATAAGACAATTTCTTGGAAAAATAAATTTTTACCATGAATATATACCAAGAAGTGCAATAATATTAGATCCATTGCATAATTTACTCAGGAAAAATCAAGAATTCGTTTGGTCTGATGAATGCCAAAAAACATTCGAAATGATAAAAAGTCTGCTATGCTCTCAACCAGTCTTGGAAATTTTTGATCAAGATTTACCGATTAATATATATACAGATGCTTCTTTAGAAGGAGTTGGAGCCATTTTGAGACAAACACAACCTGATGGAAAAGAGAAACCAGTGGCTTATTTTTCAAAAAAACTTAATCAAGCTCAAAAAAAGAAGAAAGCAATATACCTGGAATGTTTAGCTATAAAAGAAGCCGTGAGATATTGGCAGTACTGGTTAATAGGAAAAACATTTACAGTTTATTCTGACCACAAACCACTAGAAAACATGAATCTCAAATCTAGAACAGATGAAGAGTTAGGTGATTTAACCTATTATTTATCACAATATGACTTTACAATAAAATATGCTCCAGGAAAAAACAATTTAGAAGCGGATTGTCTAAGCAGAAATCCAGTATTAGAGTCAGATGATAATAGAGATGAACAATTAAAAGTTGTTAACCTGATAAAACTAGAGGATATTATAATAGATCAAAATAATAATAAAGAAATACAAAATAACAAAAACAAATTAATTAAAAAACACAGTGTATACTTAAGAAAAGACAGGGGAAAAGAAAAAATAATGCTGTCAGAAGAGTTTAGCATCAAACTCCTAAAAAATATACATGAATACCTATGCCACATTGGAATTAGACAAATGCAAATAATGATAGGTCCACATTACACTGCTAAAAATTTGACAAAAAATATAAAGAAAACTTGTAGAAGCTGTGAAATTTGTATTAAAAATAAATCAAGAGGACACGATCGGTTTGGTTTGATGTCTCATCTAGGCCCGGCCACAAAGCCTTTTGAAATAATCTCTATAGACACAATTGGAGGTTTTGGAGGTTCAAGATCGACCAAAAAATATCTACATCTGTTAGTAGATCACTTTACTAGGTATGCATTTATTCTCACCTCTAAGACGCAATGTGCCAATGATTTCATGAAATTAGTCAAGAATATAGCAGAAACAGAAGACATTGGTATGCTTCTCTGCGATCAGTACCCGGGAATCAATTCGAAAGAATTTAAAGAATTCATAAATGGCAAGCAGATACGTATGGTCTTCACTGCAGTCAATGCACCATTCTCAAATGGTCTAAATGAGAGGTTGAACCAGACTCTAGTTAACAAAATCAGATGCAAAATAAATGGAGCACAAAAAAAGAGAGCCTGGGCAACAATCGCTCAAGAATGCGTCAGTATATATAATAAAACGATTCATTCGGTTACTGGCTTTACACCAAGTTATCTTTTATATGGTACAGATTTAAACATTTTACCGAATGAATTGAAAGAAGAAAAATCAAACAATGACTGGATTAGAGATAGAGAAACAGCACTCGAAAATACAATAAAATCACATAAGTATAACAAAATACTTTATGATAAAAATCGTAAACACTATGAATTTAATATAGGGGATATGGTTTACGTGGAAAATGGAAACAAACTAAACAGAAATAAATTAGATGAACTGAAAATTGGCCCCTTTGAGATTCTAGAAAAAATTTCAAACTCTATTTATAGAATAGGAACAAGACACAGAAAAAATGAATCAAATCTTTTCCATATCACAAAACTTATTCCGGTCCCTGCATTCGGAAATAAAGAAGAAGGGGAAGAGTAGCTTAGAACGAAAAGTTGTAAATTTTCTCCTTTAGGGGGGGAGATGTAAAACTAATGTATTTCTTTAGTTATTAATACTTTTTCATAGTTACACTAAAGTGTCTATACTACGGTGACAGTTGGTACGGATGACAATGTCAACCAGAAAAAGTTAGCTCAGACGTCAAGTTAATATGAAAAATATAATACAGTTTTAGTTGTTAAATATTTTATTAGAATAATAATTATAAGAATCGACATAGGTGTAACAAATTACTTTAAATGTCGTTTCTTTAATTTCAGGTATGTATTATTAGGTATAATAATAACTAGAACACAATTTTAGTTTAGGTACCTACTTATATTTTATTTAGTAAAACTTAGATAATAAATAAATTTCTTTAATTTCAGCAACACATTTGGTTTTTATTGTTACGCCTAGTAAGATAAGAATTATCTTATATAAATAATAATATTATATTTAAATAAAAGAAATAATAATAATAGGCAATGGCATAAGGTCATAGAAATTCTGGCAATATAACCTAGGTATATATTATAAGTAGATAATATGTACTATGTGCAAATAAATAGCCATATGACAGCTAGCACAGCTGCTAGCAGCTTTTTCCAATATACCAACCAAAAACATCGAGAACTATTAAACTCAAGCAGAAATAAAAACCACTAAACGTAAACATTAGATATTTAAAAAAGAAAATAAAGCCTCCAGGCATAAAGGGCGTGCCCGCTTACATATAGCTGTAACTAGAAGTTATAATTGATAAACTAGGACCATCGAGGTAAAATAAATAATTGTCGAGGTCGCTAGCTAACCACATATTGCAATACAACTCATAAAAAAAAACATTGTACTGAGTAGATTATGTCAGCAATAAATTAGAATAAAATTAAAATAAATTGACTTATAAAGTAAAATTATAAACAATTATATAAACTCATATAACCCATCAGTAGGTAAACTAATTCTGGAGAAAGAACATTTAAACATTGTCTTGAGTTAATCTCAGTTAATCACAGCGACCAACTATTCTTTCTTCTTCTTCTATATATTCTTAACTATTCTTATCATTTATGTAGTCGTTGATAGAATAGTATTCCTTTGAACAAAAGTTGGACTTCACTTTAGTTTTAAACGCATTAAAAGGCAAATCTAGCAAAGAAGAGGGTAGCTTGTTATAAAAGGTTATACCAAGCCCAACAAATGAGTTATGAACCTTATGGAGCCGGTGGGAGGGAGCACGTACATAGTTTATCCTTACTTCTAGTGTTAACATTGTGAATATCACTGTTTTTTGTGTATGAGTGTATATTTAGCCTAATATATAATATTATGCTGGCGAAGATGAATTGTGATGCCACTGTGAGGATACCGATATCTTTGAAAAAATCTCTCAGTGAAACTCTGGCACCTAGCTGGTAAATTGCTCGAATAGCTCGTTTTTGGAGGTCAAATATATTTTGAATATCTGCAGCTTTGCCCCACAGCAGAATACCGTAGGACATAACGCTATGAAAATAACTAAAGTAGACTAACCGAGCTGTATCAACGTCAGTGTATTGTCTTACTTTCCTGACGGCGTAGGCGGCCGAACTGAGCCTTCCCGCTAGGCTCGATATATGTTGGCCCCACTGAAGTTTGGCATCTACTGTTATGCCGAGAAAAACTGCCGAGTTTACAGTTTCAAGCACCTCTTTATCTAAGACGATGTTGGGTCCTAGATTTCTAACATTTGGAAGGGCAAACTTTACACATTTCGTTTATAGATGTGACATAGATTTTTTATTGATGGTTTTTGTTATTAAAAGCTTGTCCGTGGAGCGTGGTGCTCTTGCCCGTTCTACTCCATAGGAATCTACTACGCTTTGGAATGGGCAACTATTAGCTTCATATTTCGAACTGACCAACTCCTTTCCAATTTAAAAGAGCTTGTAAATGGTTTAATTGAAATACTTAAATGAGTTTGATTGCCCATAAGAAAAATAATAATAGCTAATCTTATTTCATTTCGTTTTGAACCGACTTCAAAATAAGGAGGAGGTTATGCGTTTCACTGAATTTGGTTAAGTTTTTTTTTGTCATGTTTGTACTTACACCAATTTCTCCGTGGATTTTATTGGGTAAAAAAACAACCGATTTAAAAAAAGCGACGGCATAGTGAACATTTATTTGAAGTAGTTTCGTACTTTGGATTGCCACTTGACACCGTGGTGGAAGGATTGTGGTGCTGTTGTGCACAAACAAGTACAAAAAATAAAACCAAAGCCTGCGTCTAAAGAAACTAGAATTAATAATCACATTGTAGACGCTTAAAAAAAAAAAACTGTAGTTTTTTTATGTAAAATGTTTTAAAAGAAACTTGTAAGTATCTATAAAATAATTGTTAGCATTCCGGTCAACTAACAATAACTGCAACAACTCTGCATTTCAAAATCTATTGACGTAAGTAAGTATAGCTACTGCAGAGGCACCTTGTACCTACTCCTTAAGGTTTAGAATAAAACCTCACAGTGTTCAAGTACACGGCATGAATGCGAGGCAGACATTTAATTTATAGGGTGGGCCATCTAGTGTTTTAGATTTGAATAGGCTATAAAGAAAAACTGATAAGTTTTTAAAATTTTCGGGTTTTATTGGAAAGGTTGAACTTTGTCATTTAAGAATGGAACACAATATCATTCATATGACTACCACGACTGGCTCGGCAGTACCCCATCCGATCAACCCAATTTTTCAGTACATTTTTTATTGTTTCGGCTTGAATCTCTTCAATGGCAACTTCGATTTCATGTATCAACGCTGCAATTGTCTCTGGTTCCCCACAGAAAATAATCCAAAGGGCTGAAATCACAGCTCCGAGGCGGCCAATTGACATCAGCATTTCGGCTAATTATTCGATTTTCAAAAACAGTGCGCAAAAGATCGATGGTTACGTTGACTGCGTGAAATGTGGCCCCGTCTTGTTGAAACCAAATGTCGTCCATGTCATTCTCTTGAAGTTTTGGAAACAAATATTGAAGAGAATGGTATGTAGAGCCGAAACAATCGAAAATGTACTGAACAATTGGGTTGATCGGACGGGGTACTGCCGAGTAGGGATTGCAAAATTCGTTTTTTTTTAAAAACCGGATTTCTGTATTCTTGTTCGAATTAAATCCGGATTATCCGGATTTTTCGAACTTTTGAGTGTTTTAAGTTGATTTGATAAAATTATTTAAAATCAGTATTTATTCGCTCAAATCACAGCACGGCATAATAAGATCAACTAAAATAATCAACTAAACTTAGGGTATTTATTTATTTAAACTTCACACTCAAAAAAAAAGTACAAAGGCGAACTTAATGCCTTAGGCATTCTCTACCAGTCAACCAAGGGTGGTGAAGAGATTATATGGCAGGTGCTCTGTTTGAAGGGAACAAAGAAAAAATCAGTCATTTTTCCCGTTATAAATTTACATAATCATAAGTAACATAACATAAACTTAAGATAATTGAGGTATCCTACTCTTTTTTATAAAAGTGCAGTCTCAAGAAAAAAGTTTAACGTAAGTCAGTTACAAATAAGAAAATAAGTACTCAATAAATTATATTTTTATCTAATCAGTCAATCATCATAATAGTAATACTTATTTTAATCAGTCTTCTTTAAAAAACGAGATCTTAAAAACATAAACGCGTCAAGTGTCTCGTCGTTTAGGTGCGATCTTATTTTATTACAGAACATGCCAGCAGTAGAAAAAGCTCTTTCGGACTCAACACTGGTTGGCGGTATGGAAAGCAACCCGTACAGAGCTTTTTTTAGGATTTCTCCACGACCTCCACCGTTTTCAAATAATGCCATTTCAACGTGAATCATTGAAGGCAAATCAGTTGCGTTGATCACACTCGTTGACTGGTGAGGGTACTCACTACCCACACTTGCAAAAGAAAGTTGACGATTGAGCTTTTCTTTAAAACTGAGTGGCGATGGATCGGAACCAGTTGAGTAGGTAGGTAATATCGATCTACCGATTATCCGAAAATCCGGATTTTTCAGTTATTTTAGAATTTCGAAGAATCCTGATTGCCATCCCTACTGCCGAGCCAGTCGTGGTAGTCGTATTATGAATGATAGATCCACGACATTAGCAATATTTAAGTATATCCAGGAAGCTATATAATCAATAACAATAAAACAAGAAATTTGAAAAAATATTTGGGTAGTAGTTTTTTTTTTATAGCCGATTCAAATTTAAAACACTAGATGGCCCACCCGCTATAATTAGAATACAAAAAGAGAGACAGTCGCCCCCCGATCTGCCAAGTGGTCGATATAAAATTTAAAATGTATATAATAATATGTATTTCTTAAACTAATATGATAATCTAAGTTCTGCTGCAAATAAGTCGGTGCCGTAGACAAACATAGTGTCTGCAGTACCTACGAGTAATATTATGATAATTTATTGTTAATTTATTATGACGGCGAAACAAAAATGAATGTTACATGAGGGGTGGCCGGGTTACCCGCCTGACCTTTGAGCGCGCACACGCCTGTGTACCTACTGTACTGTGCTCTAACACTTTCGACTCCACCCACTTTTCATTACTCATACGCCATGGCACCATACATAATGGAAGAGAACCCTCCGGGAGGGTTTCCGGCATTATGTTTGGGCTAGAGTTAACCATCGCGGACGGTCAACGGCAATAGGTTTAAAACCGTGTTATAAAACACTGCAAAACAAAGTAAAATAAAAATAGAATTAATATATATAAATAATTATACACCCAATTAAACACATCTAATAATTAATTTATAAAAATATTAATTGATTAAATTGTAACTTAGCCCTCTTCCTCTCTCCTAATTGTGCTGTGCCCGACAGGGTCCATAATTGATCTTTTACTTTTTATACCATCTATGTAATACTTATGGAATGCAATAAAGAATTGAGTATTGAGTATTGAAAATTATATTTTCAGGGATGCGTGTTTTCTTGTCGCTATATTTTCAATTTTAGTGAATATTAGTAACCGTGAAGAAAAAAAAAATCTTGGATTTTAAAACCAACGATAATATCTTACTAAGAAATCTTTATAAAATATATATCAGATTTTATTTTCAATTTTATAATGCTGTATTCGCTAAGAAAAACCTACATTCAAAATTAACCGTCCGCGAGGGCTCGCGGCATCCCATTAGGTGAACCCTCCAGGAGGACTCCCGGCACTGAATGTGTTAAGTGTGGTTGGGAATAATTATTATTAATTATGAATCCATATCCTGAGACCTTTGCCCTGCAGTGGGACAACGCAGGCTAAAAATAAATAAATGACAATCAATACTTATATAATACTAGCCGGTGCCCGCGACTACGACTGCGTATAATTTGTATTTTTTTAAATTCAAACCTCCAGGATGAAAATAGCCTTCTAGTCAGTCAAAATCAAATAATTTATTTCAATTAGGCACAAAAAAGGCGCTTTTGAACGTCGAGATTTACAAATAATAATAATAATTGATTCTAGTCGCCCCTTCAAGTCCCACGCTGTTACATTTCAGTGGTTCGATCGGTTCAGTGGTTTAGGCGTGAAAATGTAACAGACAGACAGACAGAGTACCTAGTAGTATATTTTTTTTTACATTCTTGACATAATCACGCAATTATTTGACACTTTAAACTTACCTACAATTTAATTTCAACTCTTTACTAGTGGCTTTTGTGAACATGATAATTATTCAGATTTACTACAGCTGTAATAGCAATCACGTCAATTCGTTTTTTTTTTTAAATTATTAATTTATTTCTTATCTTTTTATAGATTCTTTTCTATTTTGTGAATGTGAGAACGCTGCCAGTAGGCTTAGCGGACTGTAGATTTGTTATTTTGCTGACCATTATTATTTTGTTAAGTACCTGGTACTTGTTGAAAGACCTACACTGTCCTCCCATACCTAATAACACTGTTATTTGAAAATATTGTAAAAGCCAATTATTTTTAAAAGAGTGACCGTGAAGTTTCTTGCCGGCTCTTCTCCATAGGAAACGACCAATTGGAACCGTGCACCTAGCTTCTGACATTTCATAAGTGCCCTTGTAGGTTTACGTGAAAAAAAAAAGGAAAAAAAAAGTGGATTATAAATGCGAACATGCCTGTCTGACTGTTACCTCTGGATTTCGATGTAACTTGGCACACAGGTAGACCACGACCTGGGGTAGGACATAGGACACCTTTGTCCCGGGGCAGTACGTCCCCAGGAACTAGGTACGCAGTGTAGTTAAATATCAAAACCAGGTATGTCCACTCTAACTGGAAAGTTTGAAATGAACGAAATATGTTATTTGGCTATAGATTATAAGATTATTATGAGGCTTTTTATAAAACTATAATTTGTGTTTATTTGATTAAAATAAAAGTATATATGAATGACGTATTCAGCTAAAAATCAGCACCCTAATTGCGTAACACACCATCAATCACAATCTAAATGATTTTGAAGGATATTGTTATATTGCTAATCCATTGCTTCATATGTGCGAAAAATTTGTCTGCTTTACAACGTTAATAACGCAATGAATGTTGTTGACCTGTCAAAACGAAGCCCATTACCACTATGTGTTACGCAGTTTAGTTCTCACAATATCTTAAGTTTTGACTTACTTACCTATTTAATATTTTCCCGATTTTTATCTCGTAAATTTAAAATACCGGAAGGTATTTTTTTCTTCTAATTTATTTTTATAGCACAGGTAAATAAATTATTTAAAGCACACTATTTAGTTAAACAATTAGTATAATAAAGTAAGTACTAGCACAGCTTAGTCCCGCGAGCGCGTCGTGCGTACTGTCACCAGTATTGTATAGTGCTCTGTGGTAAAGATGTACACACCATAACATCACTAACACATCATACAGATCGTCGTCACACACAACTCAATGTTTCCTTACGTGCGCCAGCTTCGCACCGCGGTCAAAGTCTAATCATTTATTTCAAATAGACACATATACGTCTGGGCGCTCCTTGCGGGGCTCCACATCGATGTCAGTGCGGTGAAGCAGTCGACCACCTCGCACCATGGCCTTTCCTGCAGCAAGAGCGCTGGTCGGCTGGCACGGTACGCAAGCATTAATGACATCACCCGTCGGGCTCTTGTCACCACCGGGGTGCCAGCTGTCTTAGAACCCAATGGCTTGGCACACGACGATGGAAGTGGTGTGAGATGCACCATGTCTCGACACTCTTGCGCCATCCCATCTTCCTAGCACGGTGGGCTGTGCCGGGGCGGCTGCTGCAGGTGTAGAAAACCTCAAACGGCGCAAATAAAGCAACCTCACCTTGAACGCTTGCTTATTTTTGAACCGTTTAGGGTTGAAACAGTAGGGCCGTGGGGTCCGAGTGCTGTGTGTGCTGTGAAACAAGTATTTCGGGACATCGCCAAGCGGCTGGTCAACTCTTCACGTGACCAAAGGACTGGCCAATTCTTAGGCCAAATAATTAACGTTGCCATCCAACGTGGCAACGCCGCCAGTCTTTTGGGCATTTTTCCCGCTGACAGCGATGTGGACGAATTTATTGAATCCCACTGAGCTCTTCAGTTTTGTACAGTCTTACACTGTACGCTTTGCTGACGCGGTGGCTTGCACCAGCCGTGCGTCATTTTATTACTATAAATTTACACACATTACAATAAATCAGCGAGTGCGATCACTGCTACGCGGTGGCTAACACTAGAGAAAGGAATCGTCAACAGTATTACTTGTAAACACTATTTATACGTACTCGTAATAAACCTAACGGGAACTCAGTGATCTTTACTCTACGCACTTCAACCTAAACAACAACAACTCTGCGAGTGTACGAACCGTACATTTTATGGTCCTTCGAGCCGGATATTTGGTGCTGTTGTATCTCTTTACGGTAGCGGATCGGTTTAGCTGGTCTCCCAGAAGCGTACAGTAACAACATACAACTCTTGCTTAACAAGCAAAAATGCAATTTCAACGCA
This sequence comes from Xanthia togata, assembly GCA_963853775.1. NCBI lineage: Eukaryota > Metazoa > Arthropoda > Insecta > Lepidoptera > Noctuidae > Xanthia > Xanthia togata. The sequence goes on along the minus strand of OY970817.1, from coordinate 333,999 downwards.
TGTTAAAATTTTACGTACTAACTATCTCAGAAAGATGGGAACTGTACCTCTACCATGAGTTGCCATCGAAAACTTACTCGCTAGCGTTAGCGTGTTAACACGTTCAGTGCCGGGAGCCCTCCTGGTGGGTTCACCTAGTCGCATATGGGATACCGGGAGCCCTCGCGGAGGGCTCATTTTAAATGTAGGTTTTTCCTAGCGAATAGGTAATAGGTAATACGGGCTGGTTTTCGCAACTCCACGTCAAAGCGCGTATTTTGCGTACGGGTGGGAAAAATCGGTCATTCAATCCACCCCAGCTCCTCAAAGAATGCCAGCAACGCCTTGGTATTATTGGCAATCTCGCGTAGGGTACCTGGATTACCGAAGTACTTTGCCCTGTAAGTGGCGACCACCGGGCAGTTTAACAGCACATGAGCTGCTGTCTCGTCGTCCTCCATGCAGGCTCTGCAGAGCGGACTGTCTGTGACTCCTATGACAAAGAGGTGTTTATTTAAATGGCCCATGGCCAGTTATAGCTGCTGTAATCACACGCAGCTGTTGTTTAGTTAGTCGAAGAACCTTTTTCGTGAGGCGGCCATCGATTGAAGGTAGTGCCTCCTTAGCCTGTCTGCACTCGCCATAACCATAGTTTCTGATGCTGATCCCTAGTTCGTTTCCTTACCAGAGTGCGTAGGTAACCGAAGGGGAGTGGCACGATGGGTTCGGGCCCCACTGGTGCCAGGCTCGATCCTCTTCTGGCAAGTTCATCTGCAGCATCGTTCCCCAGCGAACCGCTGTGTCCTTTGATCCATTGAATGGTTATTTTGTTGAGGTCACCCACCTGGTTAAGGCGCTCGCTGGTGGCACTCGTATATGTATAAGTCCAGAGTCCACAATGTGACTGTTCAGTTTCCTAGCGAATACATCATTAAAAGCCGTGAAATTAAATATGATGTATATTTTAACAAGATTTATTAGTATATGCGTTGATTTTTAAATCCAAGCATTTTCATTTTCAAATAAATTTTGTTCACGCCTACAAAATTATTCACTAACAGTATAAAAGGTTGGAAAATACGTGTTGCGACAAAACCACCTGAAAACACTATTTTACTTCGTTTTACAGTGTTTTATATTACGGTTTTAAACCTAATGTCGATGACCGTCCGCGATGATTAACTTTAGCGCAAATGTAATGCCGGTGACCCTCCCGAGGGTTCACTTCCAAAATGTATGGCGGTATGGCGTCCGTATGAGCTCTATGAAAAGTGGGTGGAGTCGGAAGGGTTAACGTGGATCAAATAGATTTCGATAATGCTCGCAGCATGAGTTTTACGGAGTCTTACGCAGGCGCTATTAAGCTCGATAGATCGTGTCGTCTAGCTAATTTCACTCTTATGTTTTGTTTCTTTCTTTCTCAGTAATAAGAAGAGAGAACGGCTCATATGATCAAAACGTAGTACTCAATACTTTTATTGCATTCCACATGTAGGTATTCTTACGTGGTAAAACTTATAATTAGATCACATGGACCCTGTCGGGCACAGCATAATAAGTGAGTTAGGAAGCATTTATAAATTACACAACATAGGTAGTAGGTGGGTACTTTCTGAGATAAATGAATTAATAGTATAAGATATTTTTAGTTAATTATTATATTAGTGTTAAATACCGAACACCGGGAATGGTACTCAGTACTTAAATTTGACCTATGTGTATACAAGTACGGTTGAGGGTCTAAATAAAACAACCAGATTGTATACAGATCTATAAATGGTTCTAATATTTATAATAATGGGATGTCGCGACGCCCCCGCCAGGGTTCGTGGCGAGCGAGGTCAGGGCTTCGCCCCTCGCCCGCGAAGGCAAACAGTGGCCCGCTGCTACGGGCCCTCTCACTCTAGTCGGCCTAATGCGGCCTGCAGCATTTGGTGTAGTGAGCTACGCCTGTGTGAATGGTTGCTATGAATATTTCTGTAGGCGCGTCGCGACGATATTTTCATATAGCGCCGCTTTTTCACGACACCCCGGCGGTCTGTTGCCGTCGAGTGAGACCTCCAGTTACCTGGAGGAGGCTCAACGAAAACGACAAGCGACGAAGGTGCTCGACGCACCTACAGGTAGATAATTATGTAGTTTACCCTCGCCCCGCTTACAGATCTAGCCGTTTACGGATTGAGGGATGAACAGTCGTGTTTGTGTGAGCGGCTTATGTTGTTGTGTAACACCGCTCAGTGTCAACGTGCGTCGCGGCCCGCGTCGCGCCTGCACGTGTTATGTAGGATGCATGTGTAGTTAAGGTTGTCTGATGCCTATATTAACTTAGAACACACCACGCAACAGATGTATGTGTACATCTGTAGAGTCTTATTATTTCGAGTAAGCTGCGTGTAACCTGGGTGCGGCTTACTCGAGGCGTCATGTCCGGTGCGATGAGGTCAGTTGTCCACTACCAGGTCGCGGGGCAGGGGTCTCGCGTCAGGTGGGCGCGCGTGCAATGGCGCTATCTGCTTGACATGCGGCCAGGCAGATGCGTCGGCACGCGCGAACATGACCTTCGCGAGTCGCCCTACAAACTCGTCCAGGCTCTCAATCCCGAGGTCCCGGTGGAGTACATCGTTCCTCACGAAGCGAGGGGCGTCAACGATGGTCCGCAGCGCAAGGTTTTCTTGCGCGCGTAGCGTCTTGCGGCTCGACTCCTTCGTGAGGGCGAACCACGCTGGGGCGGCGTACGTCAAGATTGGGCATATTTACGTTTTGTACATGCCCAAATTGACGCTCGCCGGGATGCGGGATGAGAGCACAGGTTTAAGGAGGTTACGGGCGACCCTACCCTGCGGGTCGACCTTGCGGACATGGGGCCCCATCGTGAGGCGGCGGTCGATGGTCACACCCAGGTATTTGACCCGGGGCGACTAATCGACGTCGACCCCATGTAGTTTCAGGGGTGGTGGGACGGGCGAGTATCCGACGACCATCGCCTGCGTCTTACCCACGTTCACCGAAAGCCGCCACTTTGACAGCCACTCGGGAAGCAGATCGAGGGCGCGCTGCATTTTGACCGCCGCGTGCTTCGCATTGAGCGAAGTGGTGATGTACGCGGCGTCGTCAGCATACAGCGCGAGCGTCGTCTCTGTCGTGGTGGGGATATCGTCGGTGTAGCGCGCGTACCACGCAGGCGACACGCAACTGCCCTGCGGCACACCTGCCAGCACCGGGCGAGCGCCGGATAGCGCCCCGTCGACCACCACCCTGAAGGATCTGTTGGACAGAAAGGATGCAACCACCTTTACAACGCGATGGGGCGCGTCGGAGGTGGTGAGTTTAAATATAAGACCGTCGTGCCACACACGGTCGAAGGTCTTCTCCATGTCGAGGAATACTGCCACCGAGCATTCTCTCTTTTCCAGCTTTGTTGTCAAGTGGTGAAGTACCCTCGACAGCTGGAGCGTCGTGCTATGTTCCGCCCTAAACCCAAATTGCTCGGGTCGTGGGGCGATGTGGTGAGTGAGGTGTCACAGCAGGAGTACTTCGAACACCTTGGAGACTGTCGGCAGCAGAGTGATGGGCCGATAGCTCTCCGGCTTCGCTGGGTTCTTCCCCGCCTTGGGCAGCATAATGACGCGCCCCTCCTTCCACAAGGTGGGAAAGACCCCCGTGCGCAGTATCACCGTAAACAGGCGCGCCAGTGCCGCTACAGTGCGGAACGGCAAATGGCGCAGCGCTGTGTTGGTGATACCGTCAGCACCGGGGGCCTTTCTAGGCTTCGTCCTTAGGATGGCGCGTCTAACTGCGCCCGGCGAGAAGAAGACAGGGTTCTCCTTGGGAGCTATCGGCGATGCGAAATAGTCTCCTAGGTGTTGCTCGACCGCTGCGACATGCTCGACGTCGTCGGTCGGGTTTGGGCGGAACTGACGCTCCAGGTGCTCGGCGAAGACCTCCTCCCGGTCCTCTGCTACGTACTTTAGCGCACCGTCGCTGTTGAGTAGAGGACGCACCGGAGCTGGGGTATTCGACAGCTGGCGGCAAAGACGGTGTACAGACGGCCAGCTGTCGACAGCGGCGTCTATTCTCTCTTCCCAGCCCGCGGCGGTGTGGGCCGATAACTCGGCCTTGACCTTCTCTGCGAGACGGTTGAGCTCCTTCTTCATGGTTGGGCATCTTGTTTGTTGCCACTGCTTGCGGAGGCGCCTTTTCGCGGCAACCATCGCGCTGATACGCGCCGGTAGGGGTGGCAGTAGCTCTCTCCCCTCCGGTTGTACCGTCGTCGCCACTTTTAAGGCGCTCTGAATGCAAGCAGTGACGTCATCCGCCGCTTGTTCCACGTCCGCGGAGGAAACAATAGGCCGAGTCAGCGTGGTGGTATGCATCCTTTCTGTGAATATGGTCCAGTCCGTTAATCGGCGTGGCGCTAATAACAATAATAATAACTCTTTGCTCCCAACAACTTGCAACTGATGGAGCTACTGAAAGTAACTGAAACTTTCAGTAGAGCCATCAGGATGGAATTTGGTGTGGACAAATGTGCGGTCATGCATGTAAAGCGAGGGGAGATTGTGGAATCCGTGGGAACCCAACTCTCGGATTCCATAAACCTTAGAGCCCTCTCCGCATCCGAAACCTATAAGTATTTGGGTATGTCGGAAGAGTTGGGCATCAATGTTACTGACATGAAGCAATCGTTGAAGGAACGCTTCTTTGGCCGCCTGAAGAAAGTACTTAATAGTCTTCTATCAGGCGGAAACAAGGTGCGCGCCTTCAACGGTTGGGTCATGCCGGTTTTGATGTACTCTTTCGGCGTACTCAAATGGACTCAGACCAAACTCGACGCCCTGGATAGGAGGGTCCGTACGCTGCTGACTGCATATCGAATGCATCACCCACGGTCATCGGTAATGAGACTGTATATCCCGTGAAAGTGTGGAGGTCGAGGCTTTTTAAACGCTAAGACCATCCACAATCGCGAGATATACAGTCTCAGGGAATATTTCCTAGAAACCGACGTGGGGATGCTTCGAGATGTGGTCGCGGTGGACAAGGGCCTTACCCCGCTCTCGTTGGCTAAAGAGAACTGGCGCAAGCATGTAGTACTTGATACTAACGATCGCAGGGAGGTATGGCAGAGTAAGGAGCTTCACGGACGCTACTTCCGGGCCCTACATGGACCCGATGTTGATTTATTAGCGTCCGCAGCCTGGCTGCGTTTGGTGACCTCTATGGGGAAACCGAAGGTTTTGTCTGTGCAATTATGGACGAAGTTATGATGACGAACAATTACCGGAGATTCATTGTGAAGGATGGCACGGTTGACATCTGTCGGGCATGCCACCGTCCGGGAGAATCAATCCGACACATTATCTCCGGGTGTTCTCGTCTAGCTAACGAAGAGTACTTGCAAGGTTGTGCCTTGTAGCCAGGATTATCCATCAGCAACTTGCTCTGAAATACAGCCTTGTGGAATCGGAAGTACCGTACTACAGGTATGTGCCCGACCCAGTTCTCGAAAATGGAAATATCACATTGTACTGGGATCGGTCCATCATCACTGACAAAACTCAAACTCAAAAAACTCAAACTCAAAGCATTTATTTCAATTAAACCATTTACAGGCACTTTTGAATTGTCAAGGAGTCAGTCAGTGAGAAATATGAAGCTAGTTGCCCATTCCAAAGCGTAGGTTCCTATGGAGAAGAACGGGCAAGAAACTCTACGGACACTCTTTAAAAAAAAAAAATATTCTTTCAAAATATTGTTTACATCATTCATATTGAAATTATACATGTGAGAACAATGTAGAAAGACGTGTACGTAAAAAGCGTCCGTAATAAAAAATAATAAAATAAAACAATTCAAAAATTAAAATAAGCCGTGGCAGATAAGAGAAGACCAGTCCCTACTGATGGCGCCCGTTCACGAACATGACGCATGGATCAGCACCGTTTAGCTCAACCAGTTTGACAGGACTATTGTTGACAATAAGCCTGATAATAGTGGTGGTGGATCGAGGAGAGCGGCGCGCAATAATTATAGACATAACGGTCCCGCATGACGAGAACCTCGTGAAAGCTGAAAAATATAAGCAGATTAAGTATCTTGACTTGGCTCGCGAGGTTGTCGACATGTGGGATGTGGATACAGCAATCATTGTGCCGATAGTCGTGACAGCCAATGGCATAATAGCCAAGAGCCTCGACCAATATCTGAGGAGGGTCTCAATAGGCAGCTGGATCAAGGGCTTGATCCAGAAAGCGGTACTCCTGGACACGGCGCGTATCGTTAGGAGATTCCTCTCTCAGGAGCCCTGACCGCCGGTAGCTTGGACCCTGTTCCCGATACCGGTGGGCTACTATACTTTATATTTATAAATGGTTTTGTTTTTTTTTGTTTTTATAAAAATATTTAAAAATGTAAAGTATAAGTATATAAATTAAATAAAGAAAATAATAATAATAATTTATTCAATAAAACGTTTACAATAAGTGTACACATAGTAAACAGTAAGTAAATATTATCCAAATAATAATTATAGTGCCTAAAAATAAACTAAAACTAATATAATGTTAAGAACAGGTGCAAGTAATCATGGTATGGAATTACAATGTTAGGTAGCGACCCGCCCGATCTAGGTTAATTCAAACCTGTGTTTCAGGCCATCACTTTACGTTTTAATTAAATTGGAACACTAACATTTTAAGTTACACACACAAGTTTTTAACAGATTATTTTATATCGATTTAACTTTTCTGATTATCGATTATTATTTAAATATACAAAAGTAAATACTTACGAGGGAATAAATTATCATCATGAAAAATTTTCTAGAAGTTTTTCTGTGTCTGTGTAATTTAGTATCGCTTAATGTTCTGATAACATTTTACTACATGTTTTATAACTTACACTATAGAAGGTTAATAACTTGTTGAGCCTATTATACAGAAAAGGTCCTAAAAATACATAAAATCGATTAGCAAACGCATGTAAAGTTTGAGGGTTTATGCAAACTAAGTCCTTCCTTCTCTTGTCGGAAGGTACTGGGTCAAAAGGAAGTGCAGTGTGCTGGTGTAGTACTATGCTTAGTATAAATAATTGCCGTACTATTAGTACATTACATGCTATGTGGAGCTGGTGTGTAGGAAATCTAAAGGGGCGAAAGGTTTAGAATTGCTCTTTGAGTCGCTCTAGAGGGAGTAAAATTGTTTTTGCAGCACCACCCCAAGAAGTTATGCAATAGGTGTTCCCGCAAGCGCCTACCGAAGTTCGCATACAGTTTATGTTGAGGCTACGTAGATTATGGCTAATCGTTTTTATTTTTAACCTGAGTCGACCGGCTACCTACATCTGTAAAATTGTCACAATAAAAAAGTGCACGATCACATCAAACAACGTATTTTTTCATTCTTCCCCTAATTATATCTGGATCAATCCCGCACATGGTCCTTCGAGCCCGATCCTGGAGATTAGAAGAATATTTACTCCGATCAGCGAATTGTTACAAAGGGATTCAAGAGAATTGGTGGACATCAAAAATCATAGTCGACGACGCCCGGTGTGGCACGTGAATTCTGCTACGTCATTCAGAAGATTGTTGGAATTTACGTGGTCTGGATACTTAATAGCTGAGAAAAATCGTAATTATTATTATATTTGTGTACCCAACACTCTATTTAACAGGTATAATTAGTGTAAGTAAGCCGTTAATAGCCAGGTTAGTACGTAATACCTATTGTCATTTTTCTTTGTTCTGTGAGTGATTATTACTGTATTATTGTTCATTTTTGTTAGTTACACATTGTCAAAGAGTAGTTCTTTGTAGTAACTGCATTATTTTGCTTTACGGTGTAATAATTTTACAGTTATTGAGACAGTTAAGTAATCACATTAGTTAGCACAGATAGACAATATAAATCATTGCAATTGCATTGTTATTATTAAAGTTTAGTAAAGGTATAAATTCTGAATTATTATTCATGTAAATTCACTATAAAGTTAGTGTATTTTAATCTTGTACGTATTTCAGGCTGCATCATAAGTAATTGTAATTTAAACGTTGTTGTATCTTTATTTATATACATTCCAGGTTGATCATACCAGATAACGCAATGCCAGAGGATAAGGAATTAAATAAAGACAATAAAGATCTCGTAAGGAAACGAGCGAGTTGCAAAGGAAAGGTGAAAATATTCTCAAACCATTTAAATTCTTTGATCACCTCTTCTTTGAGCCCTACTGAGGTAAGCGAGTTGCAATTACGTTTTACTAGACTTGAGGCATTGTATGCCCAATATGATGAGGTGCAATTATTGCTGGAGTGTAGTACTGATGACTTGGATGGTCAGATGTCGGAACGCGCAGAGTTCGAATCTCTTTATTACAAAACCCTATCTAAAGCTCAACAAATGTTGGATTATAATAGGAAAGGAGATTTTAACGATACCTGTGACGTAATGTCGCGTTCTAGCAATCATAAGTTTGTTAAATTACCGACTATTCAGTTGCCGAAATTCAGTGGGTCTTATACAAACTGGTTAGAGTTTCATGACACATTTGTTAGTCTTATCCATTCAAACGATGATATGGACGAAATAAATAAATTTCACTATTTGAGGTCATCCCTAGAAGGGTCTGCTGCTGTGGTGATCAACTCAATTCAGTTTTCTTCTGCAAATTATTCGGTAGCGTGGAATCTTCTCTGCGAGCGGTTTGATAACAAACACCTGCTTATCCATCATCATGTTTCTGCATTATTTCAAATCGACACCCTTCAAAAGGAGTCGTCAGTTAATTTGAAGGGTTTACTTGATGTTGTTAATAAAAACATACGTGCCCTAGAATCCTTAGATGAACCTGTGAATCATTGGGATATTCTACTCATTTATATTATCACACACAAATTGGATAGCAAAAACTATCGTGAATGAGGGCCGCCTAGAAAAGAATTTTAAAGTTACCTTTGAAGTATTTATTACTTTTATTAAGAACCGTGCTAAGATACTAGAAACATTCGAATTGGAAGCTTCTACGAATAATAAACACTTACACACAGGTAAAAATTCAAACAAGGTTAGGTCAATGTTGGTACAGGATTCTAATAAAAATAATTCAGGTGAAAGTTCAAGTAAACAGGATGATGGTGTTTCAAATAAGCCTAGAAATTGTGTTATGTGTACCGGTGATCATAAGTTAAGTAGTTGTCCTCAGTTTTTATCGTTGAGCAATGAAGCTCGTTTGCAGTTAGTACCCAAATACAAAGTTTGTTACAACTGTTTTAATCTGGGACATTATGCAAACAACTGCAAAAAGCCAGGTTGTAAACTATGCCGTTGTAAACACAACACTATTGTTCACGTTGATAAATCCTTGAAGTCAGACGCAAGTGGTGCTTCTGCTAGCAGTGTTGTTGTTGACACGAATGGCAATGCGACTGTCTCCACTCAGCCCACTACTATAGGTACAGGTACGGGTGTATCGCTGTCCGTCAGTGTTGAACACGGTGACGTGTTATTGTCCACTGCACTCGTCAAGGGTCATGAGTATTAATGGTCAGCAGTATGTTGCTCGTGCTGTGCTTGACAGTGGCAGCACGTCATGTCTCATGACTGAGAGGTTATACCACCAGCTAGGTTTGACTGCCAAGACTGTAAACAACTCTATTATAGGTATCAACAACTCGTCATCTTTTATAAATAAAATGTGTTCTGTATCAATAAAATCTTTAAATAATAATTTTAGTATGGATATTAATTGTTTTATTCTCCCATCCATCACAGATGAGATTCCAAGTAAACATGTTAACTTGTTAAAAATTAAGATCCCATCTGATATTTGTCTCGCAGATCCCAACTATTACTCACGCGCGCCTGTCGATATGTTGCTGGGTGCTGACATCTTTTGGGATTTATTGGAATCTCAACGAATTAAATTGGGTGATGGGCAACCAATTATTTGTGATACTAAATTGGGTTGGTTGGTCTCCGGCCCAATTAACAGTTGTATTTCTTCTAAAGTTTTAAAATGTAATTTTATAAATGTGCGTTCAGACTGTGATGATGAATGTTGACTAACAACTCACAAAGTTTTGGCAACTTGAAGAAGTGTGTATTTCGTCTCCGTACTCCTCAGAGGAGAAGCTATGTGAGGAGCATTTTATGAAAAACACTACTCGTTTGGAAAATGGTCAATTTTGTGTTTGGATTCCTTTAAAATGTTCTCCGGACAATTTAGGCGAATCTTTGTCAAGAGCCAACCATTGTTTTGCTTCTCTGGAACGTAGATTTAAATCTAAAACTCAATTTTGTAATATGTACAAAGAGTTCATGATGGAATATGAAACTTTAGGTCATATGTCTAGATGTAAAACTATTGATGATCAAGCGTTTTACATTCCGCATCACGGAGTTCTGCGCGAAAGCAGCGCCACCACTAAGTTAAGGGTGGTTTTTAATGCAAGTAGTTTAACTAGTACTGGTATTTCTATTAATAATATCCAGATGATTGGACCCGTGGTACAGGACGATCTTTTATCGATCCTGTTGCGTTTTAGACAAAATAAGTACATCCTAGCTGCTGATGTTGAGAAAATGTACCGGAAGATAGTTGTTCATCCAAATGATAGGTATCTTCAACAAATTATTTGGCGTGATAATCCGTCAACTCCATTACATGCTTATCAACTTAATACCGTGACCTACGGCACGGCCAGCGCTCCTTACCTAGCAACCCGGTGTCTTCGGCAGTTAGGGCTAGAGTGTGTTGATAAGGAGATTGGTGACGTCATCCTCCAAGACTTTTACGTGGATGACTTGCTCACCGGAGGAGATGACATCAATCAGGTCAAAGAGTTGCGTCATAAAGTTACTTCCACTCTCGCTTCAGCGCAGATGAATCTAAGAAAGTGGAAGTCGAATGACATACAATTGGTAATTGGTTCTGACTTTCCCCAGTCTTCACTGGATTTAAATGTTGGTGGATTAGAGTCAACCAAAACCTTAGGCATAGGTTGGCAGCCACTTTCAGATTACCTTTGTTTTACAATTAGTCAGTCAGTTAATTTTAATAACACAAAACGTGACATGCTTTCGATTGTTTCGCAAGTTTTTGATCCGCTTGGATTAATTATTTTATTTGTTTAATAAATTGTTTGTTTTATTAATTGTAATTGTTATTAAAATATTACTTCAGAAGTTTTGGTTGAAAAAACTGTCTTGGGATGAACAGCTATCACCGGACATTAGTACGCTTTGGAATGAAATGATTATTAATTTACCTAAGTTAAATGAAATTCACATTCCACGTCGAGTTTTAATTGATCGTTATGAGTTTTTAGAATTTCACATTTTCTCTGATGCGTCTGAACGCGCCTACGGCGCTTGTCTTTATGTGCGAAGCGTTGCTAGGCAGGGACAGGTTTTAGTGCGTTTATTGTTAGCCAAAGGCAGAGGTGCGCCACTCAAGCCGACGACCATACCTAGACTTGAGCTATGCGGTGCTCTAGTAGGTGTTCGCATCTTTGAAAAGGTTGTGTCAGCATTACAAGTCAGTGCGCGACGCACTTTCTTTTGGACTGACCACTATTGTTCTAGGGTGGCTAAAAATGTTACCAAATAAATTACAGCCATTCGTACGTAACAGGGTTGCCGAGATATTAGATAAGACTGGTGGCTGTGAGTGGAGACATGTTCCAACTGACCAAAACCCTGCTGAATATTTGTCTCGTGGTTGAGACATTACTTTATTACCTGGTTTAGATGATTGGTGGTCCGGTCCTAGTTTTTTAATGAATGAAATGTCATAATGGCCTTCTAAATTAATGAATTTTAATAACGAAATTTTGCCTGAAATGAAATTAGACCACACCTTGCATGTTTTATTCAATAACAATGAATTTGATGAATTGATTAATTTTACACGGTTTTCAAACCTTTTAAGACTTCAGCGAACAGTCGCCTATGTTTTACGTTTTATTGACGCATGTAGAAAACAACGCATTTGCGATCCTCTTTCTGTGCATGAACTAGAAAGGGCTTTAAACTTTATTATATGTTTATCTCAAAGTCAATCTTTTAAGGACTATAAATTACTACTAAATAATAAAACGTTACCCAAGAAAAAGTGAATTAAATAAGTTCAACGTTTTTTTGGACGAGAATAATATAATGCGGATTCGAGGTAGATTACAACATTCAGATTTTCCTTATAATAAAAAGCATCCGATTCTTATTCAATCTAGTTAGTCATCATTTCTCTAAGTTACTTTTTAATTATGAGCATAAAAGATTGTTTCACGCTGGACCCCAATTATTGTTGGCGTCTCTATGAGATACGTACTGGCCCATTCGAGGTCGCAGTTTAGCTAGGATGTGCTGTAAACAATGTGTTCGTTGTTGTCGATTTAGAGGTGAAACTGTAAGTCCTATTATGGGAGATTTACCACAGCAGCGACTTCTAGCAGGTTTTCCCTTTGAAAATATAGGCTTGGACTATGCAGGTCCCATTCAGTCAGCTGTTCGTCAAGGTCGTGGCTGTAAATTAGTAAAAGTTTATATAAGTAAAAGTGTGTAAGTATCTGAGTCGACCGGCTACCTACATCTGTAAAATTGTCAATAAAAAAGTGCACGATCACATCAAACAACGTATTTTTTCATTCTTCCCCTAATTATATCTGGATCAATCCCGCACAATAGGTAAGAATGGATTGACACAAAGCTAAATAAACCTGTTTAATTAATTTATAGTCGGCTATGTTCCGCAAATTCTTAAAGGCATATTATATTAATTTGCGCACTTTAGTACATAGTAACTCGATATGTTTACGGAAATTTAGATTGGAGTCAATAGTGACACCTAGATATTTTAAATGGTCAGCTTTAGCTAAAGTGGGGCAGGAACATGCAGTGTCAGCGTAAGTGCTACAATTATGTGCGTATATGTTTATATTAGTAAGCGGTATGTTAGTATTTCTCATTGTAAATAAAATGTATTTTGTTTTATCTGTATTTAATGTTAGTAGATTATTATGAAGCCAATTTGACACAGTGTTAAAACCATTCTGAGCATGTTCATAGACCTCAACTCTTGATTTTGCTGAGAACAATAGAGCGGTGTCATCCGCATAAGACATTATGACACCATTTTGGAGTAACAGGCGGCACAGTTCATTTATATAGATTAAAAATAACGTGGGGCCCAAAATGCTGCCTTGTGGTATTCCAAAACAACTATTTTTAAGTTCAGAACTTGTATACTGATCAATTTTTACACATTGCTGACGATCGCTAAGATAATCAGAAAATAATTGAAGTTGTGCTCCTCTTATCCCAAGTGTTTCAAGCTTGTGCAAAGGTAAAGAACATGAAATAGTGTCGAAGGCCTTGGCAAGGTCTAGAAAAATGCCAATTGTGTGCATACCATTATCTAGATTGGTAGTGACATAATTAGTCAATTTGTGTACTGCTTGACTAGTTGATCTTTTGGGCCTAAAACCAAATTGACTATCTGAAAGTAGTTTGTTATCTTCTAGATATTCTATCAATCTACTGTTAATGATTTTTTCTAAAATTTTTGAGAGGCCTGTTAACACAGAAATGGGTCTGTAGTTATTCACACAGCTTTTGTCTCCAGACTTAAATACTGGTGTTATCACAGCTTTTTTTTTGTGATTTTGGGAATATTCCTGTAGATAAATACCTACTTGCCCCTCCGCTAACACACATTTTTCAGAAATGTGTGTTAGCGGAGGGGCAAGTAGGTATTTAAATCTTTTTAGTACATTATTAGGTATGTCATCCCACCCAGTAGCACAAATATCCCTTAACCCGTTTATTATTCTTATTACTTCGTAAACGTCGGTATCTAATAAAACAAATGAATTCAGTGTAGAGGATGTCGTAATACGGGTTTTTACGGGAAAAATGACTAGAATTTAAAGATTTTTCAGCCAAGTTTTTACCAGCGTTAGCAAAAAAAATATTTACTTTATTCATTGCTTCGGATGGGGTTGTCGCTGTTGATAGTAGATCAAACGGAGGTTCGGGATTTTTCGATATTAGTTTTTATAAATTTCCACACAAGTTTACTATTTTTCCCTGCTTTCTGTAATTCATTTATATCATACTGATTTTTTAGTTTTTTTAAAAGATTGTTACAGAAGTTTCGATACCTTTTATATGTAACAGAAAGTATTTCGTTATCAGGTGCGAGCTTCAATTTTAGATGAAGTTTGTCTCTATGTCTTATACAACGAACGAGACCGGGTGTAATCCAGGGTTTAATACAACTATACTTTATAGGCATTGTCTTAGTGAAAGTGTTTTTCCTTATTGCATATTGTAGTGAATCTATGTATGAAATACTTTAAGGTAATATTTGCATCGTTGGAATTATAAACTGGGTCAAAATTTATACCGCGTAAGTCATTTTCCAGGTTTGTCATATTGACTTTAGTGTAGCAACGCATGCAGTTTTTTTAGGTGAAGATATTTGTAATGTTAGTAATACAGCTTGATGATCGGTAAGCGAAGAATTAGTAACCAAAGTTTTGGATGGATTTTTTGACTTTACAATGATGTGGTCTAAGCATGAGCCACTCTGATGCGTGGGGTGATAGTGAGCTGGTAAAAGTCCATGAAATGAGCAAATATTTAGATAATTATGTACATGGGTATCCAATTTCATTAAAAATTCGGCTTTGATTTATCATAATTTTTCGTATGCTAGCAGGTAGTTCCAGAACGTAGTTGCAGGTAGGAAGGTCCTTCTTACCCGATTTATGGCTCCATTTGATGCTCTCAAGGAAGAACTCACGAGTTATATTCGGCAACTTCTCTGCAAGGTTCTGCTCGTAAATACATTCAAAGACCTCCTTTTCTGTAAGAGTTACGGGAACACCAATGACGGTGACCCTAGGGCGGCGTTTAGAAGGTTCTTCTATTGTAAGGCCAGATGATACCAGTTTTTCCGAATTCTTTAGCTTGTCAATATCGCCTTTGTTTTCGGTGCTAATCAAAACGCCCCCATTTTTCACTTTTCTCAGGCCACGGACATGTAGCTTAAGTTGTTCGGGAGAGATTATTTTTTGAACAAGCGACTTGGTGTCGTCACTCGTTTGGGTCTTATCGTTGGGATAGATAGCGACTGATCTCAAATTTGCAGGACGGACGAAGATATCGGAACCTTTCTTCACCATGCTAGCATACGAAGTATTGCCTGAGGGATTCAGCTTTGCTTCTACGACCTCTTTGAACTGCTGGAGAAAGTTCACAACGTTCTGGTGAACCTGTAGTTGCTGGATTGTGGTATGGGCTTGTATTGTTTTCTGCTTCAACGATTGGTATAAGACAGCCATCTGAGAAGTCCCACTTGAAACCTTCCGGCAAAGAGTGGAGACACGAAGCTTCTGATCTGAGTTCATTTTCTCATCACCGACAATAGTGCAGACTTCGTTTAAAATTTGTATCAATAGATCCTAACCATTTCTGAATCTCCGGCGTACTGATGACTTCACTCGGCAACTCCTTCTCTTCGGGTACTGGTGGGTTTGGCTCACTCGAGGGTAATGGTTCAGTAGGCGTCGGTGGAGGGCTTCGCCGTAGTAATTGGCTACGACCATACGGGCTCGATCCTAGTTGAGACATACTACTAAAACTTTATATAGTGTTGTTAAGTTAAGTTGATTCCGGGGGGTGGGGGCGAGTTTGTGGGTCTCGCCCCTGTAGGTGTCTGTGCAGATGCCGGAGGTGTCGGCGACCGCGGTGGTGTGCGGCTGGCCGCGTCGGCAAAGGTAGGCGACATTGATGTACCCCGACCCCGCGTCGCGCTTTCGCGCTGTGAATGCGGCGGGTCGAGGCAATATCGTTTCGTCTCCTCCGACGTGGCCTCGCCGGAGCTTCTTTTCCGCCGCTGGGGTCTGGCCTCGAGCTCAAACTCAAAGCTGAACCCCAGCGATGGTATGGGTGACGCCGGCGACATAGGCGCGGCAGCGGCGGTTGTGCCGCCCGCGGTGGACCGCGATCCGGGTCATGAGGTCATGTCTGGGGTCATGTCTCCACGACCGGACGTGGCTGAGCCCACGGACGCCAGCGACATGCTCGACCCAGCACGGGAGGGGCATGCCGACAGCATAGTCGAGCGGCGGGCGAGTCGTAGGCGGACAGTCGGGGTGGCGCCGGCGAAGCGGGCGCCTGCGTCGGGGTAGATGGCCGGGCCCGAAGCGCTGATTTGCACTCGCTGGCCGCTCCTGCTCAGCCATAACCGGTCCCACCAGCGAGAGGCGGGGGCCGGGAGCGGCGGTGCGCGGAGCGGCCACAGCTTGTGCCATCTTCCTAATCGCGCCGGTAGAGGGCGCGGGCGGCGAGACGAACCGCGGCGGTGGAGCAGCGGTGCGTGTTGGGGGCGCGCGGGCCCGTGTGCACGACACGGGGGTACGCGGCGGTGGTAGCGCGGGGTAGGCGGCGCAGGGCGCGTTAGTACGCGCAGCGGGCGCGGTTGGATGTTGGTTGGACGTCGATGGTGCGCGCGCTTGCGGTGCGCGGCTGGGGTTCACGGCCAGCCCCGGGGCCTGGATCGGCACCGGACGGAACGCGGTGGGACGGACGGCTACTGCATGCGGCTGGCTCGACGACGGCGTTGGCGCAACGCGCGCAGGCGCCGATGTCGTCGGTGGGCCGGCGGGCACCGCGGAAGGGGTCCCCCCCCGCCCCGGTTCATCTTCCGGTTCTACTTGGGAGGTCTGGCCAGTGGTGCACCGGAAGCCGCTTCGCCAATGTTAGGCAGAAACGACGCACTGGACGGTCCTCCGGAGACCCATCGCGGCCCAGCGAGCCGCGCGTGCCGGGTTTCAGCATTTTAAAATTTGGGCGGAATCGTTGTAACGAAACCATAGTGACTTCTAATTTGACGCGAACGCCATCTAGTTACGTCGTGTACAACTTTGGACAAAATTCAATTTATTTTGTTGACCTGATGAGCGGCTATTGATCATGCATGATCATTAACATACCGCCCACCAAGGACATTACTGACGGAATTTCCTTTTTGAATTACACTATACAGTATAGTACTACTACTATATGTAGTTCCGAATTTGTAGCAAACAAATTTCTAAAATCTTAAACATTTTAAAAAGATAAAAACTTACATTTAAGATGGTAAGCTTAAACTACTAACAAAATAAATGACAAAGTGTAAAAGTTCAACAATTGTAAAAGAAAGTTAAAAAACCCTGTTGGAAAAATATACGATTTCATTGTGTACATGCGATCAAAAATATCTTAACAATAAGAGTTTATTATGTAAAATATAAACATTGTAAAATTAAGAATAATATGTGTAAAACATCTTTATAAAAATAAAAAGTTTGTAAAGGTGGATCTAAAATAAAATATAATAAATTCATTGATCTGTAATCGGTAAAATACAAAGTTTAGATGTTGGCCTCTTAATAGTAGAGGTCTTAGTGCGCAATGTGACTACACGGGTGATATTATCATCACCGGGATGCTTCACGCGACCTAACAACCAACGACTTGGCGGCAAATCGTCTTCTTTAATTAAAACAATGTCTCCAATTTTTGGCTCAGGACCTTTGAAGACCATTTGTACCGGTTCATAAGGCTGCACAAATATTCATGGGACCAGCGCTTCCAAAATTACTTTATCATCCTTTGGATGAATTGCCACCGCGACAAATAACTGACATCTGTGCTTTAATATTTAGCGTCTGGTACATTTACTATCGGCTCTCTGATCAGGAAATGTTCAGGAGTTAAAGGTAACAGTTCACCAGAATCAGTAACGTTAACGATGCTCATTGGACGCGAGTTCAAACAAGCTTCTACTTGATTGAGGAGTGTGCTCATTTCTTCGTACGTTAAGGTAGAATCGCCAATAACTCGTTTAAGATGGAACTTTGTGGACTTCACCCCTGCTTCCCAAAGTTCGCCAAAATTAGGACTATGTGGGGGAATGAAGTGCCACTCAGTACCGTTGGCCTCGACTTGTTCTGCTATTGATGCCTGAATGGATGCCAATTGTTGCAATTCTGTGGAGGCACCTACAAACGTAGTACCGTTGTCGCTCCAAATCTTGGCACAATGACCTCGCCTAGACACGAAACGTCTGAAGGCAGCTAAAAATGCTTGTGTGCTCATGTCGCTGACGACTTCTAAATGAAGAGCACGGGTGGCCATACACACAAATAAACATATGTAGCCCTTGTACGAACGGTGCCCGCGACCCTTCGTTGTCCTAATACTTATAGGGCCAGCATAGTCAACACCGCTATGAAGAAATGGTCGCGCTGGAGAACACCTTACAGAAGGAAGAGAACCCATCATCTGGTTCTTGATGCTTGCGCGATTTTTAGCGCATGTTACACATTTGCGCACATGATGTTTGACCAAGTTCCTGAATCCTATAACCCAGTAAGCTGTCCTCAAATAATTTGCCATCAGCTGAGGACCTCCGTGCAGAGTTTTTAAGTGGGCATCTGCCACAATGAGGTTTGTCAGATGACAAGAGTTATGTAGTACTATTGGGTGCTTTATCTGTTCACTTAATGGAGCCTTCTCAATTCTACCTCGAACTCTGATTATGCCTTTGTTATCAAGATATGGATAGAGTGAGTTTAACTGGATTTTAATTGTTAATCGCCTTTGTCCTGTAATTGTAAATATTCTTCTTTAAATATTTATCTTTGTGTTTGTCTTATACAACATTCTAAAGCTGATTCTAATTCTAATTTCTGTAAATATTTGATCGTCTGCAACATGCAATAATTCTAACTAATTTTTGTAATGAGGAATAACGTTCGAACTTAGAATACTCTGCAATATGAGCTTTTGTTGATTCTTCCAAGTCGGTATTCAACTCATTTGGCCTTTTGTATCCTATGGATTTTTCGGAGAGAAACGGAGTTTTATATATCAAGTTATGAGTGGTGACTGAACTTTTAAATCCCTCGACTATGCTTGTCTGTTCCATACTTGTAGAAGATCCTACATGATTTCTAGTGCACTGATGGGTGGGTGGCGATTGGTTTTTTGATACAGATCGGGCGCATACTATACAATATTTATTCTTTACCTTCATATATACGACTTTCCCAGTTTTAAATCCAATAATTGCAGCTGCTCCCGATGCTGCGGCATAATTATTATTTCCATAGGACCTTTTAGACCAGCACGCATCAGCCACAACTATGATCGCAGGAATAATATCAATAATATCTCCACTTTCAATTGCTAGTTCACCTTCTTCTTTAGCTGCCTCTTTCATACTGGTTTCTGCAGCAACTGCCCACCAATTGGATACTTCTCTATGACACTTATTGTAGGTATTTGGATTTAATTTTGGTAGGTCCATAGCTGTTAATAACTCATTTAAGTTAGTTCGTCAACAGCCAATTAACATTGCGCCAGTCAACGCAGCATGATTTATAGTCATATCACTGGACTCATCGGGTGAATTTTCACAATAATGTATTTAAAATTTTTGGTTGCACATGTTACATTGGAAGTAGATGACTGATTCCAAACCAATAAGCTTCTCTCTTATAATTTGTATGTTGCTTATTGAACAACCTAAACTCGGATTGTGATCAGATAATTTTTTCATTTGGTCAAAAAAGTGATTGAAGTCAACAATTCTTCGACCTTAAATTCGAAATTGTGAACTGGTTGAAACATTTGATTCTACACTCTAAAACAAATATGGTTAAGTATATACGAAAAGAGATAGGTATTGTGTCATATTGTTTAACAACAATTCCAACATTATTGTCAACTAATGATACTTACAATTTGGAATTCTTCAATGTCGTTCGATTCCTCTACAGTAATTTGAATTCTATTTTCCGGTAATACGAGATCATCTATTAATGATGAGAAGACATCCTAAAAAAAAGTGTAAGGTTAGGGAGGGGAACTGAATATTATATTGCCGCTTACAAAATAATTAATGACAAATACTATCCGCAATGGCACATCATTATAAATTACCTCACAATAAATAAATCTTAGAAATAGGTACACTTGCGGTAGTATTTTCTAAATTACAGCTTTTTGGGGTTAGGGTTTATTAGTTTGCTGATTTTTTGTTGAATTTAAGACTGCCTTTTTTGTATTTGACGTGGCAAACAACCATACTAATTAAAATACTTACATGACCTGTATCATCACGGTTTAATTCATCATCATTGTCTGAAAGAATATACCTACTCGTAAATTCTAATTCAATATGCTTTTTTACCTTTTTATTTTGTTATTGTGTTTCACGAACTGTGTCCAAATAAATATTATTCTTTCTTTCTTTCTTTTTCTTTATCACACCATAAAAATATATTGTCGGTCATCAAAAATAAAAAAAATAACTTACCAAAGTGCTAAGATTTGACGATCACACTATACGCTTGCACTATCCCTGTAAACGTTCGACACAGGTTAACAAGGGTCAGCCACAGCGCGCAGCGACGTGGCCTCTCCGGAAGGGCTCGCGGCCAACTGATTTGAATCGTTTTTTTTTTTGACTAGGGCATCTCGTAGCTCACCTCTGAGGTGATGACTACTTAACCGGACAATCCGGCGGCTGCCTTAACCTTTATAATACTGGTGTCTCATATTGGAGACAGATAACAATAAAATTCTATTGTGTCTGCTAATTGCGCGCGCGACAGATTAAGCTACTAAACTCAAAGCCTCCAGCCAGTGGCAAAACTATTCTAATTAAAACTAGGCGAGCGCTCGCTAAGGACACCCCCTGTGGGGTACGGACCTCGGCTTAGGGCGCGCTGGGGGGAGGACAGCAAGTTGGGACAGGCTGGATCAAAGATAAATCATTATTATTAATCGGGGAATTTAAATCTACTTTTCTCAGCATAACGCGGGCTGGCGCTTCTGCGAGCAAGGGTCGGGGGGGGAGTATTATTTACTCGGGCGGGTCGTGATCGCGGAGGACCTCGGTGGCGAGGTCGGAATGCGGGTCGGTGTCTGTGTTTGTGCACTGTACTTGTGGCCTTATTGCTTTCCTGGACTCCTCCACGACCATTCCACTCACTCCACTCCACGAATATTGGTTTCCCAGACGACCCCATAACCCTCCGGTTATGGGGTCGTCTGGGTCGGTAAGGATTTGCCTCGGGCGGTGGATCTGACTGATTCTACTAGTGACATAATTGGCGGCCTCGACAACCAGAGGGTCGGTGTTTGGCGGCGGACTCAAAGAAACGCTTGGAATTGCGTTTGAGAAATTGGTGGATTGTGGGGATCTTTAGGTTTAGATGGAGGATCTCGTTCCTAACGTACCAGGGGGCACCGGTGATTTTACGGAGGAATCTATTTTGGAGCGTTTGCATCGTATGAATATGGCGGGGTTTTGCGTGTGCAAATACGGCTCCCGCATAGGTCATAATGGGACGAACGCACGCCGTGTACGTACGCAATTTGCACTTTAGTGACATTTTGCTACGTGCATTCAGGACAGAGTGAATTCTACCGAGAACGAAAGCTGCTCCGGTGCGGGCCTGCTTTATGTGATCGCTAAAGGTGAGATGCTGATCGAGGACAACACCTAGGTATTTGGCTCGCTTCTCTCAGGGGATAGGCTTGCCGAACATGGTGATAGGTCGGGGGGGTTTGAACCTTTTACGCGGTTTAAGATATAAGATAAAGAGAACCGCTTAGCTTTATCCGGGTTGACTTCGATCCTCCACTTTCTAAACCAGGCGCCGAGCATGTCGACTGAGGTCTGGAGAGTGCGGGCTATCGAGTCAGAGCTGGTACCCTTGTAGTAGATGGCCGTATCGTCTGCGAACAGAGCCAACTGCGCCCTTCTACTCTTTGGGATATTGCTGGTGAAAAGCGTGAAGATTAGGGGGGAGA
Organism: Xanthia togata; assembly: GCA_963853775.1. NCBI lineage: Eukaryota > Metazoa > Arthropoda > Insecta > Lepidoptera > Noctuidae > Xanthia > Xanthia togata. The sequence continues at coordinate 312,148 of OY970817.1, read as the reverse complement.
GCACAGAGCCTTGAGGGACTCCTGCGCGCACACCGAGTTTGTAGAGCTTATATAATAAGCCGTTGTGCCAGACTTTGTCGAACGCTTTCGCTATATCGAAGAATATTGCACCGGTTATCAAACCGCGTTGGAAGCCAGCGCATAAAAATAATAGAGATAATTTAGTTGAATTTTTAAACTGTAAGTTATAAAGAAGATGGTCTTCTATTACAGTAAGTATTAATTTTATATTAAATTAAGTAAGATATATTGGTGAAAATAATCATTTTATCGACTATAATTTCTGAAAATTTTCACATTGTTTTTATTTTAATTTCGTAGGTAAGTAGCCTAAAACAAGAAATCCTTATAACTAACTATTTTCTAACTACTAAGGATCTTAGCAATTCAGCTGTCAGTAATTTCAGATATTATAAGCTTCGAAATTGACACTGAAAGTGAAATCAAGAAACCTCTGTTCGGTTATCTCGATTAACTTTATAAACGAAAACATTTCCCAAAATTATTAGTAATTGTTATGTTTGTAAGATAAGTGGTTGATGGACAATCTGGTTTGAAAAGTCACGTTTTTGAGCCAAACCGCGCTCGGACCGCGCATACGCTCATAACGCCGGTAATTTTGCGATTTATAATTACTTACCTGCCACACCTTCAAGTTGGACCGCGTTTCGTGTTCTGACTCGTTGGTTGGTAGAACAAAAAATTCTATAAACACCTATTTTTCTGCTATAAATTACTTTTTTTCGCTATATATTCAAAATTTTGTTCGGCCGGCACCCACCTCTAAAAACTCAGTTTTTCATTAGCCCGCGCGCAGACGCGTGTTTTGACACCTCACACGCGTGGCTACCTCGGAAAAACTGAGGAAATTTTTTATATACCTACAAATTCAAAATTCACCTTACCGATACAGTATTCAACATTAATTACAATAACTTTGCACTAAGGAGACGGATTTGGAAGCGGTTTTCGGCGCAATTAGTCTTAATTGGGCTCTGTCCCGCTTTCCCAACTATCCTTACTCATCTATTTGCTTAAAAAAGAATTAAATCTAGATTTCGTAAATTTCACTTCGTAAAAACACAAAAATCTCGAATAACTCGAAGATTTTCAGTTTAATGCCAGTAATTTTGCGATTTATAATTACTTACCTGCCACACCTTCAAGTTGGACCGCGTTTCGTGTTCTGTCTCGTTGGTTGGTAGAACAAAAAATTCTATAATAATAATAAATATTTTATATTAAGTGTGCAGCGCATGAGATGGACACAATCCATCAACGAGAACGTCATGCGCTCATACTATGGGGCTACAGGGGGGGGGGAAACAACCTGACCGCGTACCGTGTTCGGATGCTCTCTCTTTTTCAGGTGCTTGAGCCAGCTGTCAACGTTTCGGCACAACTACTGTCGGATCAGGTGCGGGTCATCCAGCGTAATCATATGTTGGATGACACTGTACTTGATCGCCTACAAAATGAAATGCGGAGTAGCTATGTCATCGCCCCCCCGTCGCAGAGTGTTATAGTACCATCACAGGTGACTACAAGTCAAGTTGACGAGGGGATTGATGACAGGGCTACAAACGTAAGTACCCAGTGCAATGAGGAATTGAGGAGTGCTTTGGAGGGTGCGATTCAGGAATATCGGTTCATGTCGCCCGAACTTAGACCACGCTTACCTCGTTTGCCCATGCATAACAAAAATAGGGCGCTGGTGGCGGCTCTGGATTCGCAGCTATCAAACTATTTTGATAACTGCGAATACCTCACCGATACTCATTCGATTCTGTACTGCGCGGCTGTAGCGGCATGTCGTGTAGCTCACGTCAAATTTGCAAATGACTTTAGAGTTACACGACCGAAACCAGCCGTACCAGCTTGGCAGTGCAGAATTGAGCGCCGTATTGGTGGGGCCAGAGCGCTCATTGGCAAACTTATCTGCTTCAGGGAGGGCAATACTCGCCCTAGAGTGATGCGTTTTGTGAGACGGGCGTTCTCAGGGACTGATATCGGCCCTGAGGACTATGTGTCCCGTGTCACAGAGCGCATCGACTTCCTGAAGCAGAAAGTGTATGCATGGGCGAACCGTATTCGTAGGTATAAGCGGCGAGTAGAGCGATACACTCAGAACCGCACCTTCCAGAGTGATGAAAGGTGGGTTTATAGAGCTTGGGAGCGACCGGCCCAAGGTGTGGTTGACACGCGCCTTCCGGATGATGATGCCTTCTTCGTCTTTCTGGCGGAGTATCTGGTCGGCGCCTGTCAGCCACACCGAAGGTGATTGGACTCGGGAAGTCGAGCGAGTCTGCGATCGTATACCAGAAATGGGGGCTATTACCATCTGCCCCCAAGATGTAGCTCGTGCAGTTCGTCCGTTGCCCAACTGGAAGTCTCCAGGGCCGGACGGGCTGCACAATTTCTGGATTAAATGGTTTATAGGATCGCACGCTCGCTTGGCGGCTCAGTACCAGACTGCATTGGAGTCTGGTTCGCTACCCCAGTTCTTAACGACAGGAGTTACCCACCTGCTGCATAAATCTGGTAGCACCGCGGAACCCAAAAATTATAGACCGATCACATGTTTACCGACGGTCTATGAAGTTCTTACATCTATTTTGAGAGCTAAAATTAACAAACATATAGACACCAACTCCATCATATCTGCCTCTCAAAATGGATGTAAGAACGGATCCCGCGGTTCTAAGGAGCTACTCCTCATTGATATGGCCATTAGCCAACAGGTTCGTCGTTCCCGAAAGGATCTGTCGACATGTTGGATAGATTATAAGAAGGCCTATGACTCGGTGCCACATACATGGCTCATGAGGGTGCTGGAGTTATATAAAGTAGATGCAACTCTGCGCACCTTCCTGATGTCGTGTATGGGGCAATGGAGGACGGTCCTTCCCTATCCAGGATTTTGAAATATCCAGAGGGGTAGCGAACCGATAAGGATCGAGCGAGGTATATTTCAGGGCGATAGTTTAAGTCCACTTTGGTTCTGCTTAGCCCTGAATCCTCTTAGCACACTGCTGGAGTATTCAGGCCTAGGCTATCGGCTGAGGAGAGGTGGTCAGGTTATATCTCACCTCCTCTACATGGATGACCTAAAACTCTTTGCCCCCAACAACTTGCAACTGGTGGAGCTACTGAAAGTAACTGAAACTTTCAGTAGAGCCATCAGGATGGAATTTGGTGTGGACAAATGTGCGGTCATGCATGTAAAGCGAGGGGAGATTGAGGAATCCGTGGGAACCCAACTCTCGGATTCCATAAACCTTAGAGCCCTCTCCGCATCCGAAACCTATAAGTATTTGGGTATGTCGGAAGCGTTGGGCATCAATGTTACTGACATGAAGCAATCGTTGAAGGAGCGATTCTTTGGCCGCCTGAAGAAAGTATTTAATAGTCTTTTATCAGGCGGAAACAAGGTGCGCGCCTTCATCGTTTGGGTCATGCCGGTTTTGATGTACTCTTTCGGCGTACTCAAATGGACTCAGACTGAACTCGACGCCCTGGATAGGAGGGTCCGTACGCTGCTGACTGCATATAGAATGCATCACCCACGGTCATCGGTAATGAGACTGTATATCCCGCGAATGTGTGGAGGTCGAGGTTTTTTAAACGCTAAGACCCTACACAATCGCGAGATATGCAGTCTCAGGGAATATTTCCTAGAAGCCGACGTGGGGATGCATCGTGATGTGGTCGCGGTGGACAAGGGCCTTACCCCGCTCTCATTGGCTAAAGAGAACTGGCGCAAGCCTGGCTGCGTTTTGGTGACTTCTTTGGGGAAACCGAAGGTTTTGTCTGTGCAATTATGGACGAAGTTATGATGACGAACAATTACCGGAGATTTATTGTGAAGGACGGCACGGTTGACATCTGTCGGGCATGCCACCGTCCGGGAGAATCAATCCGACACATTATCTCCGGGTGTTCTCGTCTAGCTAACGAAGAGTACTTGCATAGACACAATCTTGTAGCCAGGATTATCCATCAGCAACTTGCTCTGAAATACAGCCTTGTGGAATCGGAAGTACCGTACTACAGGTATGCGCTCGACCCAGTTCTCGAAAATGGAAATATCACATTGTACTGGGATCGATCCATCATCACTGACAGGACTATTGTTGCCAATAAGCCTGATATAGTGGTGGTGGATCGAGGAGAGCGGCGCACAATTATCATTGACATAACGGTCCCGCATGACGGGAACCTCGTGAAAGCCGAGAAAGATAAACAAATTAAGTATCTTGACTTGGCTCGCGAGGTTGTCGACATGTGGGATGTGGACTCAGCTATCATTGTGCCGATAGTCGTATCTGCCAATGGCTTAATTGCCAAGAGCCTCGACCAACACCTAAGGAGGCTCTCGTTGGGCAGCTGGATTAAGGGCTTGATCCAGAAAGCGGTACTCCTGGACACGGCTCGCATTGTTAGGAGGTTCCTCTCTCTGGAGCCCTGACCCGAAGCTTGGACCCTGCTCCCGATACCGGTGGGCTACTATTTTTTATATTTTTAAATGTTTTTATATTTTTTATTCTAATATTTAAAAATATAATTTATATATGTATAATAATGTAAAATAAAGGAAATAATAATAAATATTTTATTTCGGACAAGTTACAAGATCCATAAGTTGTTTGTTAGTAAAAGTCTTAACCTAATGTTAGTAAAAACCACACTACAAAAATGACACGACTGACACCTACGTGTGCATCCATATCCAGTGAGCCAGCATGCGGCTGTACCTCCTATCACACAATAGGTACACTCAGGATGCTGTGGGAGCTAGCACGTACTCTACCGAGAATAGAAGCGCACCGTTTCCGTATAATGGCATGAAAACCATCAACCCGGGCCTCGGTGAACATCCCGGAAGCGCTACAAAAGCGTGGTAGACCCAACAGCATCCTGAATATATTGTTATACTGGACACACAGGGCGTTGTATGCCCTCAGCGTATAACTTTCTTTTTTTTTTTTTTGGGTGAGAAATCATAAAATGACTCCTCCTGCTCTGGGTGGAGCGGGAGGGCGTGTCAGACTCTTACTGACTAAAACCCACCCGTGTTCCTTCTGTTGCCTGTGCAATGCCAGGGGGCCACGGTATCCCTTTCGGACTAATCCCGCAACCCCGGCTGGCAATGGTCTCATCGGACCCCTTCACTTGCTGACATCTCTTTGAGGCGCGCGTGGAACACAACGCGCCGTCGACCCGGGCCTGGTCCTTACCGGATGGCGAGCTACCCATTGCTCACCGTCCGCAAGCCCGCGCCTACGGTGGCCGGGAATCGGCAATCGATTCCCGACGCCAAGGGCGTCTCCTCCTGCGGCGGGCCTAGGGGCGTGAGGGCGCGAAATATGCCTCTCCCTCACCCACTCCGCCTCCTCCTTCGCGAGTGTTACTGCTCCGCAGAAGGAGGTGACGGCCTCCCATGCCCTCTCGCTCCGTACCATAGCCTAGACCAGGGCCGGACGCGAGAGATCCCCGCTACCGATCGCCTGCACGAGGACACGGCGGTGCTCTGCCCAAGCCGGGCATACCTCCACCGTATGCTCCACCGTGTCCTTCGGGCGATCAAAGTCAAAGTCAAATAATTTATTTCAATTAGGCACAAAAAAGGCACTTTTGAACGTCAAACTTTACAAAAAATAATAAAACTGATTCTAGTCGCCCATTCCAAAAGGTAGTTTTCGTATGGAGAAGAATGGGCAAGAAACTCCACCGTTACTCTTTTTAAAAAAATCATTATATCTTGTATACACTTATTATTTATTTATATGTGAAGACAATGCACCTAGAATAAGATTACTATACCACGATAGGTAAAAAGAATGAAAAATGAAGGAATGACATAATTATGTGATAGATGCATGGTGCTCACATACTTACAAACATTGTAAAATTATACTATATTTCTAACATTATAATAAGTAATACTAATAATAATAAGTCAGTGTGTGAGTTCAAATAATCACAAAAAATAAAATAAAATAAATGTTTAAAAAAATAAAAAATAATAATTATACAATTAAATTAGCAACCAGTTCGATTTTGTCTAGATTCTGAATTGTCCTATGGAGCAGGACCAGCATGTTTCCAAGCATTTTTATCTTGGATATAATCCTCTAATTTGTAATATGCTTGTTTACAAAGTGTACTTTTTATATGATTTTTAAATTTTCTTTCATTTAATTCTAATATATCACAAGGTATTCTGTTGTAACATTTAACACAGTACCCCATAAAAGATGTATTTACTTTAGATAGTCTGAAAAATGGTTGATCTATTTTATCTTTATTTCTAGTATTAAAATTATGTCTATCACTTATTTTATTAAAAAGATGTAGATTTTTTCTCACATACATAATATTTGAATAAATCAATTGGCAAGGTACCGTCATAATATTAATCTTTTTAAATAGTTCCCTGAGAGATTCGCGACGACGTAGATTATAAATGGCTCTGACAGCTCTTTTTTGTAAAACAAAGATGGATTCAATGTCAGCAGCCCGACCCCACAGTAAAATGCCATACGACATAATACTGTGGAAGTAGCTAAAATAGACCAAACGCGCGGTTTCTACATCTGTTAACTGTCTTATCTTTCTAACAGCATAAGCGGCCGAGCTTAGCCGCCCCGCGAGAGATGTTATATGGGGTCCCCATTGTAATTTCTCGTCTAGCGTGATTCCAAGGAAAACTGTTTGATTAATAAATTCCAGTTTTTCTCCATTCAATACGATGTCACATTCGCTACTTCTAACATTTGGTAATTTAAATCTAATGCATTTGGTTTTTTTATTATTTAGTACCAAATTATTTACCGTAAACCAATCTTGGACCTGAACAATAGAGCTATTCACGTCGTCAAGATTTGGTGACCGTCGGTTTATTTTAAAGATCAATGATGTGTCATCTGCAAATAACACCATCTTTGGCTGATTTAGAAATATTTGGGGTAAATCATTAATATAAACTAAAAAGAGGAATGGACCCAATATCGAACCTTGAGGAACGCCCATTACCATTTCAGACCCTAATGAGTTTGTGCCGTTGACTTGAACTTTAACCTTTCTATCTTTCAGGTATGATCTTAACAAATCATGAGCTGTGTTCCTAATCCCATAGTGGTCCAGTTTCAGCAGAAGTGTCTCATGGTGTACGCAATCGAACGCCTTCGAGAGGTCGCAGAAGATTCCAATGGCATCTTGTGCTTCTTCCCAAGCGTTAAAAATGTTCTTTATTAGGGTGACACCGGCGTCAGTGGTACAGCACCCTTTGGTGAAACCGTACTGTTGGTCATGAAAGATGGAATTTTTATTAAAGTGACGTAACATTTGATTGAGTATCAACTTTTCAAACACCTTACTGAGAACTGGCAGAATTGACACAACCCTATAATTGTTGGGTTCCTTACTATCACCGGATTTGAACAAAGGAACTACTTTACTGTGTTTCATGAGATCCGGAAAGACGCCTTGGTCTACACTAGTGTTAAATATGAAAGCTAGATAAGGCGCAATGGTTTCGATTACTGATCTACATACTTTTACAGACATTCCCCACAGATCTTCTGTTGATTTAATTTTAAGATCTTTAAAAGCTTTTATAACAGCCTGGGGGTCTGTATGCTGAAACCTAAACTCCAAAGGGCATGCCTTTACATTCTTTCTAAGTAAGGCAGCAGAAAGCGCGGGTGAGGAATTTAAAGCTTCAGTGGTTTTATGGGGAATATTAGCAAAAAAGTTTTCAAATTCCTGAGCTATTTCTACATCTGAGTTGATGGGACCATGTGCAGTCTCTAAATTAAATTCAGTATTACGCTGTGTGATCCACGCAGTGATGACACCCGGGCGTTTCCTCCCGCCTTATCCGAAACAGGTACCTCCCGAAACAGCCATGTCCGGTGAGGACCTGCGTCAGGCGGAAGGTGAGGACGCCGTCGCTCCTCTCCAGCCACTCCTCAAAGAGCACTCCTCCCAGCACTGGGTTGCGACAATCGCACTCTCCATAACGCCATGAGATCCCGTCGGAGCTCTGTCCGCTGTGCCGCGATTTCTCGCGGCATCGGAGTCAAGCCCTCGTATCGCCTCCTCGCGCCACTCCCAAATATGCGCGAGGACTTTTGCCTCCAGATCCCATGGCGGTAATCCGGCAAGGAAGCTCGCCGCCTTACCGGAGACCGTGCGGTATCCTCGGACCAGCCGGGTGGCCATGACCCTCTGGGACGCGTTCAACCGGCGGGCAGGCAGCCGCCTCAACGAACGCGCCCACACCGGTGCCCCGTACAGGGCCATGGACCGCACGATCCTCGCGTATAGCCTCCGGTAGGAGGCGTTTGGACCCCCTAGATTGGACAGGAGCCGCTTCAAGGCAGCCCCGGCCCGCTCCAGTCTGGGAGCCAAACTTCGGAAATGCTCCACGAAGTTCCAACGACTGTCGAGGACGAGTCCCAGGTACTTCATCGTCGACTAGACGCCGATGTGAACCCCTCCTACCGTTATTTGGGAACCCGACGGTGGCGCGTTCCGAGGACCATGAAAATACATGGCTTCGGAGTTGTGCAAGGCCACCTCGAGTCCCAACTGCCGGATTCTGGCCACGATTGTCGCAACCCCGTGTGTCGCTAGTTCGGCCGCCGCCTGATGCGACCTCCGCTGCGCCAGGACCAACGTGTCGTCAGCGTAACAAACGACGCTGACGCCATTGGGGAGGTCGTTGCGCAGCAACTGGGTGCTGCGCAACGATGTCCCACAGATGCGGCTCCAACTCAGCGTATATTTTTTTTTTTTTTTTTTTTTTGTGGTTAGGAAATCATCAAATGAAGTCTCCCGTTCTGGGTAGAGCAGGAAGGCGTGACAGACTCTTACTGACTAAAACCCACCCGTGTTCCTTCTGTTGCCTGTGCAATGCCAGGGGGCCACGGTATCCCTTTCGGACTTTCCCGCAACCCCAGAAGGCAATGGTCTCATCGGACCCCTTCACTCGCTGACACTCTTTGAGGCGCACGTGGAACACAACGCGCCCTCGACCCGGGCTTGGTCCTTACCAGACGGCGAGCTACCCATTGCTCACCGTCCGCAAGCCCGCGCCTACGGTGGCCGGGAATCACCGATTGATTCCCGACGCCCAGGGCGTTTCCTCTTGCGGCAGCTAGGGGCGTGAGGGCGCGAAATTTGCCTCTCCCTCACGCGTTCCGCCTCCTCCTTTGCGAGCATTACTGCTTCGCAGAAGGAGGTGACGGCATCCCATGCCCTCTCGCTCCGTACCATGGCCTGGACCAGGGACGGACGCGAGAGATCCCCGCCACCGATCGCCTCCACGAGGACACGGCGGTGCTCTGCCCAAGCGCCAATCGTATCCGATGTCCCACAGATGCGGCCCCAGGACTGATCCCTGTGGGACACCACACGACATCTCTCGCCGGTTCCACTCTCCCTGGTGACCGGGGTAGATATTGGCCCTGTCCGCCAGATAGGCCTCGACCACACGACAGCGGTAGGTCGGCATCCGGTGATACCGGAGTGCCTCCCTGATGCAACTTCAGGGCAGGGTATTGAAGGCGTTGGCGATGTCTAGAGACACCGCCAAGACGACCCCACCCCGAGCCACCGCATCCCCCGTCGTGAGGGCTCGCACGCGCTTGATGGCGTCCACCGTGGAGCGCCCCCTGCGGAAACCAAACTGGCTCTCCGCCAAATCCGGCCCCACCCGCACCAGCCGCCCGACGAGGCGGTCTGCAATGACTCTTTCAAAGAGCTTGCCCACCTTGTCGAGCAGCACTATGGGCCGGTAAGCGGACGGGCGATACCAGAAGTATCAATTAATGTAAGGGACAAAACACGGTTTTTCAGGAGAGCCAAAAAACGATTTTATTTTTTTAAATCTGTCTATAATTTTTTGCTGTCTGCTCCAATTTAAATTGTGTCTAGAACAAAGTTTCTTAGAATTTCCTATTCTTTCATGCTATAAACGAAAGATTTACGAATGCCCAGTGGTTTCGAATATAGCATGTCCCTTACATTAAAAAAATATGTTTAGTTGTCTCTTACGTTACTGATATTTAATATGTAAATTGTCGAAGATAGTGTAAGCAGCAAGAGAAATAGAAAATTATACGTAATTCTATTGTAAAGGAGTTTTAGTGTTGCAAATTGATGTAACTATAGATTATCTACTAAAATTGATAGTATTTTAATACCATGGAAATAGATTCTTTGCATGATTAATGTTGGTATGAACCAATATTAATCATTCAAAGCAAATCTACACGTTAATTTCAGGTTTAACAGCTTAGGTATCACAGATTTAAATGAAAAGGGATATATACAAAAATAAAACAATTGTTATTATTTCAACAGTCTTATTTTTATTAAGTACCTAATTGAATCAATGTACTGGAAATGAAAGACTGGATGAATAAATGGAATATGTATTGTGTGAAAGATGATTAGTATGATAGCCGTGAAAGTTGAAATGATGAATAGAAGGGGCAAATGGATGTAAGGGAAGAAGATCGAATAAGAGGTGGATGAATTGTGTGAAAGATGAATGAATAATAAACGATAATTATGAATATTAATATAAGAAAAATTATTGTTATTATTATTGTTGTGCCGATTACAATACTAATTAGAGCGATGCCACACTGCTCCGTTGCGTCGTCGCATTTCAGTGACGCTTGCTCGGTTCTAAAAGATATGAGGATTTAATGTATTTTAGAATCGAGCAATCGTCATTGAAATGTGACGGTGCAATTTTCTATTTGGTATTTTATCTAATCATACTCATTATCAGTAATCACGTCATCTTCATCGTCGTCAGTTTCGTTGAGGGTATCTTTAACGGGCACTTTATTTGAAAGTTTTAAATATTCAATATGATATCTTTTTGGTATTACACCGGTGTCGCACAATTTTTTGAGGTCATTGTATTTTGGAATGGAAATTGGCAGCCTCTCTTTATACAGAGATGGCAAGTTGTCTGTCTTTCCTTGACTTATTTCATTGCTAGTAATTTCTTCAGCTGCAGATTGATTTGTGTTGTCTATATTTTAATAAATAAATAGAATAATTCTTAAAAAACTTATAATCATGAATTAAAGTAAGGAACATGTTGGTTAAATTGACTGATTTGAGGTTTAAGGTAAGGGTGTAAATTGTTTAAAACGATGACTTACTTTATTTTTCTGAGAATAAAAAATGTTTATGTCCGTTAAATCATTTTTTTTGTCATAAATCGTTTTACGTAGTCTAAAAATGTTTACTGTAAGGGACATTTTTTCAACGATAGAGAAATTTTAATAATACCGATCGATAGAGCTGGAAATTCTGAATCCAATGATATATATAACTCATTTACGCCAAAATGTCCCTTACGTTAATTGATACTTCTGGTATCGCGGAGAGTCCGCAGGGCGCCCCGGCTTCTTGATGAGGACCAGTTTCCCCGTCTTCCAACGAAGCGGTAACTGGCCCCTCTCCAAGCATGCGCTTAGGAGCCCCCTTAGTCGAGGCCAGGACCCAGGCTTTCCCAGGTAAGCCATCGGGTCCTGGGCCGGTATTTCTGGCATTCAGCCTACGTACCGCCACCCTCATCTCTACCTCGGTCACCTCCAGAGCATCGTCGTCGTCGTCGGCGGTGTGGTCCGCATCAGGCACCGCAGTAGGCGGAGCCATGGGCGGGCAGGCGTGTTCCCCTCTCGAAGGGAACAGAGCGCTCACCACGTCCCCCACAAGCTGCGGCCGGAGACGCTGCGGCCGGAGACTCTGCGTCAGCGGGGGAGCCCATGGGCGGAGTTTCTCCCGCACCATTTATATGGGCGTCCCCACGGGTCTCTGTTCATTCTCCAGCGACTCCTCGCGGGCCAGTGCCCTGGCCCGCAGGATTTCCGCTTGGAGGGCGGTCTTCGTCGCTCTGTACCCCTCGTACAGCTCCGCCTGAATGGCTTCCGTATCCGGAGGTCGAATAGGGAGCCTGCGGTGCCTAGTTTACCGCCGTCGCGCAGTAACGCACGCATTGCGCAGTGTCGTCAGCTGACGCGACCACCAGTACACCTGGCGCGAAGCACGTCCGGGCTGGACCTGGGGCATTGCCACGTCGCATATCTCGGACATGGCCTCCCGGAACCACTCCGCCTCGTCATTGATGTCGGCAGGCCTGCCCGGTGATGAGCTTCCAGGAGGAGCTCCCGGTCCAGCTGCTTCAGCGCCCACCGCGGACCACTCGGGGCCTGTCGGACCAGCGCGCTCGAGGTCTGGGCGGAGACGTCAAACCGGATGTACCGGTGATCGGAATACGTCTCCACCCCCTCCATGACGCGCCAGTCAATGACACGCGGCGACAGAGCGGGGCTGGCGAACGAGATGTCCACCACTGATTCACCCCGCATCCGCACACACGTGGGGACAGAACCCCGATTAAGGACGACCAGGCCTGTCTCCAGCGCCTAGTCCTCCACCATCCTGCCCCGTGTGTCCGTATACCGGGAGCCCCAAGCCACATTCTTGGCATTGAAGACCCCGAGGACGAGCACCGGGAGGAAACAAAACCCGACGACAACGACTCTCAACTCCGCAAGGGAGTTGTGGAACTCGGCGAGAGTTCGGTTCGGGGAGAAGTATGCGCCTACCACGACAATCTCCCCGAACCGTGCTGCAACGCAACCCCGTCCTCTCTTAACAGCCTCGAGGGACGGGGTATCGGCGGCGGCCGACGAAATTAGGGCCACTGAGCCGCTCAGGTCCTCCACCCAGTCATCCCTGGGTGGGACAAAGTACGGCTCAGCAACCACGGCGATATTAATCAATCACTGCGCCATGCTCTGGAGCAACAGATGCTGAGCTGCCGCGCAGTGGTTGATGTTCGCCTGGAGGAGGCAAAATGGGGCCATTATTGGCAATCCATGTCAGCCCCCTCCTTAGCCCCCTGTGAGGGCTATGCCACGGCCGGCTGCGGCGGCGACGACGGCTGTTGAGGCGGCAACGGCGGCGGTAGCGGCGGTTGCGGCTGTGACGGCGATGGCAGGTGGTTTGCCTCTAGCCTTGGTGGGTGGAGCGCAGGCCTTGCTCCCAATCCGGTGGCCGGCTGGCTTGCCAGCCGCCGCACATACGACGCAATGCGGCGTGGCTTCGCACGAGCCGGCCTTGTGACCGGGCTGACCACAGCGGTAAGAATGACTGCTGCGGTCCACCTCCGAGGTGCATTTAGCTCCCACGTGGTTACCCACATGGCAGCGGAAACACCTCAGAGGTCTGGCTTCCAGCAGTTTTACCTGCGCCGAAACCCAGCCCACCAATAGCCTTTGGCCCTATACCGCCTCGCCTTTCTTTGGGCCGTCCTGTTCTTCTTCCCCGCCTTCCTCTTCTCCCTGGCTACTTGCCATTCAGCGTCAGCCGGTGTAGCTTTATGAGGAGGCGAGGGCGGCTCTTTCGCCGCTAGGGCCACGGCCTTTGCCGCTAGGGCCGGGGCCTTCGCCGCTAGGGCCGAGGCCCTTGCCGCTAGGGCTGGGGCCTTCGCCGTTAGGGCTGGGGCCCTCGCCGCCTGAGTAGCCGCCCCAATCTTGGTCTGCCCCAATGAACCTGGGTTGGCCGAGGCAGCTGCTGTGACAACATATGATGCCGCCTTCCGCTGGCTAGAGACCGGTGGCGTGCTTGCCGTCAGAGGAGGGTGCAGGACGATGGCTTCTAGTGCGGAGAAACGAGACCGCAAAGAAGCCATCTCCTGCCTCACCAGGGTCAAAACCTGGTCCTCCGCAGGCACAGGCCGTCCTTGCCCATGCTGCTCCCTCCCCTGTGGCACCTCGCGGGGGCCGGCTCCCCGGAGTCCGGCCAGGTCCGCTCGGAGCTCCTCATTCTCCTTTCGGAGAAGCTCCATGGCGGCTGTCAAGCGCGCGACCTCCACCCGCATCTCGGACATGCCGTCCAATGGAGGCCTGAGGTGATAGGCCTCCGCTGCCGCCAAAATAGAGGCCGTGGCCGCGGGCATGGCCTTGTCTTTAGAGGACTGAGTCCTCTTCAAAACCAATGCCTTGATTGCGGCAGCCACGGCCTCAGCAAACTTGGCCGCTCGCTCCGAAATGGAGCCACCAGCGGCGTCCGGCTCACCACCTGTCGACTCTGTATGGGGCGCCACAGTGTTCGTCCCTACAGGGTGGTGTTCCTCCTCTGTAGAGGGCCTCTCCAGCTCAGCTGGGCTATCCCGACTCGGCGCGCCGACCTCCTTGTTAGTGAGCCCTCTACCCACACCTTTTCCCCTAGCCGAACTCCGCCGACTGGAGTGGATCTTCCTCCGGCCTTGGCCCGAGACCCCCTCGTCGGCGGACGACCCCTGGCCATCCCCCGATTTGGGGCGCTTCCGGAGGAACTTTCGGTTCCTCACGGTCGCTCCCCCCACCACTTCGCGCTCCAAGCTCTGACCAGAGCTCATTGCGCCAGACGCAGCGTCGGACTCCGACTCCGCATCACACCTCTCGTTTTGGTTTTTGGTTTTTTTTAATTCTTTCATAGTTGTTCCCACGAGTAAAAAACTTTGTGTATTGACTCAAAATATGTGGTTCGCACTAGCGACTAATTATCAAATAGCTACCCATTAGTCAAGCTTACAACCTCCCTCACGGTGCGCCGCCGCTTATAGGTTTGGGGTAATTTTTTATAGAGGATTTCTTCCTCGCGGTCCGGGCGGTTAAGCCAAGACCCTGGACCCCCGTCAAGTGCCAGAGACATGACCTTGACACTCTTCGGGGCTACGAGACCAACGGTGGCAGAAGGCTTCCTCCTGCCTGCCCGACGGCAGTGTTAGTGCACGCCGAGCCCGTACTCCAACGCTGCTCAACGTGTGCTCTCTCCGAGTACCTACACGTTAGAGCGTTCCTCCGACAGGATATTGGCATACGGACAACGAGACCCCTTAGGCACATAGTAACTAATGGGGAGACATTGCCCGCATCCCAGGGTGCACCGTCCTGAAGACTGGCCTTCCCCCCGGACGCATCCGAAGGGAATTCCAGCCCACAGGCACACGGGGAGGTTTCCTGTCCAAGCACCCCAACTCAGCGTATACCTGACCCACAGACTGCACGTGTAAAATGACTGGTAGTATGCTCTGAAAAGGGTTATTTTGACTTGCGTCGTACAACTTGCAAATCTCCGGATAGATAGATAGATAGATCATTTATTTGTCCAAAACATAAGTATACACACACACATGGCATGCAAGAAGTTACATAAAATTATTGCACAGTCATGTTTTGCCTTAACGGCGTACAAATACAAACTGGTAGGTTATTTTTAGTAGGGTTGTCCATTATTCAAAGAAAAACGTAATCAATCAAATTAATAAATATTCTACAGAATAGTGTCATCAACTCGTCAACGAAATGTAAGTATAATAAAATTAGCGAGTCAAAAGTCAAAACAATTAGGAATAAAAATGTACATATTAATTCACACAAGTCAGATTAATTTACACATCAATAATGAACAACAAAAAAAAAAACGTAAAACAAAATAATTAACTAATAAAAAAAATAAAATAAAAACAAATCATATGTCAAATTAAAAAACTACTAAGTACAAAAATAATAAATAATAAAACTATATAAATACTTTGTCTGTTAAAAACTCGGAAATATTATAATAGGCTTTTTGAATGAGACAGTTCTTTATTTTTTTCCTAACTAAGTTTACATTCAATTCTTTAATGTGTGGCGGAATGTGATTGAATATATTTGGCGCCATGCAGAACACACTTTTATGCAATAGTGCTGTATTGGACTGTCTTACACATAATCTACTATAATCCCGTCGACTTCGGGTATTAGTATCTGATAGCTTCTTGAAAAGATTTGGGTTTGTTTTAACGAAGACCGCGACCTCGTAAATGTATAATGACGGGAGTGTTAATATTTTATTTTTGATGAAATATTGCTTACATGTATCAGTACACATTAATCCAAACATCGCTCTGAGACACCTTTTCTGTGACTTAAAGATTAGCTCTCTATTACACGAGTTGCCCCAAAAAATAACCCCGTATCTTAAGATTGAGCCAACGATGCCATGATATGCAGTGAGCAAAGCGTCGGTACCTAACATTGAAGACAGTTTATAAAGAGCATAAGCTGATTTGCTTACTCTTTTGCTTAATTCCTCTGTGTGTACTTTCCAATCCAGCCTTTGATCTATATTTAGACCTAAAAACTTGGTAGTACCTACGCTTTCAATAATTTTGTTACCGTGGTATATTAACATATTAGATGCCTTTGGTCGTTGACTGAACAACATTAATTTTGTTTTGTCAATATTTATCTTAAGATTATTATTATCTAGCCATGTGACTATTGATTGGATAGTTTTGTTAATTTCATTTTCTAATTGTAACTCGTCAGTATTATTAATAGTTACGGTGCTGTCGTCGGCAAATAGTGACATAAATGATGAATGGTTACTTTTGGTAAATCATTGATATAAATTAAAAATAACGGGGGACCTAGCACGCTTCCCTGTGGTACACCATACTTAATTAATCGTTTGTCTGATCTGAATATTAATTCGGATTTAGTCTTTGGATCTATCTTCGAAATTTCCACGTATTGATTCCTATTTATTAAATATGATTCTATCAATTTTAATATGGTTCCTCGAATTCCATATGCTTCTAACTTCTCAAGCAAAATCTTATGGTCCACGTAGTCAAAGGCTTGGGTCATATCGCAATAAACGGAACACACGGGTATTCTGCTGTCAACATTTGTGATAACTTTATTCAAGAAATCGTATACAGCCATGTTAATGGTTTTATTTTTTCTGAAGCCTTTTTGCTCCTCAGTTAAAATGTTATATTTTTCAAAAAAATTGTATAGTTGTTCATATATATATTTCTCAAAGACTTTTGAAAAAATTGGTATGAGTGCAATCGGTCTATAGCACTCCATGTCTTCCCTGTTGTTTTTTTTGAAAAGTGGTTTAACTACAGCTGTTTTGAGATGGTGTGGAAAAATACCAGTTGTAATACACAAATTAACAATATTTTATAATTTTTGTCGAAATACCATCGAGTCCCATGCTTTTGGTATTTTTGAGGGATTTAATTATATTTTGAATGTCAACGGAAGTGCTTGGTGCCAAAAACATAGAATTATTTAATACTGGAATATTTGATGTTACTTGAATGCCGTCACGAGTTTATAGGCTTAATTTTATCAATGAAGAAATCATTGAATGCTTTTGCTATATGTCGCGGATGTGTTTCTCTTTTATTTCCCATTTGAATACTTGTGATAGAACTCTTTGGCAGATTTACTTTAGCTTGATTTATAATTCCCCAGGTTGATTTCGACTTGTTTATGGATGTTTTAATTTTGTATGCATTTTGCGCGCGCTGTGTAAGTTTAATAATTTTCTTGTATTTAGTAGCGTAATTTTTAAATTCTTTTTTAGTAGTCTCATTTGGTTTGAACCTGTAACGCCACAATAAATGCCTCTTTTTTCTACTACATGCACTGATGCCACGCGATACCCACTGAGGTTTTTGTATGTTTTTATTGTAACTTTTCTAAGTGGAAAGCAAAGATTGTAAAACAATGTAAAGGTCTCTATAAACAAGTTATGAGATTTCAGTAAAGGAAATGATAAGTAAACAGTCTTTGAACTTTTTTATGTTGTCATTACTATAATCACGTCGTTTTATATACCAGTGATATAGTAAACAGATACGTTTGATAGGACATTTTAATATTTGACTTGTGTGGTCAGACAAGGCAAAATCTATTACGTCTGATTTGCATTTTTTATTTAGATTATGTGCAAAATTGTCGATACACGTCTTGCTTTTTAAACTCGTAGGCTGCTTTATTTCTAATTTTAGATTAAAATTAAGCAAAAGACATTCAAATTCAAGTGTGATACCATTACGTTTCATAGTGGCAATATTAAAGTCCCCGCATATTATAATATCTCGTTTGCGTTTCTTTTGTGCATTGTAACAATTTATTTAAGTATTCAAAAAATAAAGCTATAGTATTTGAATTTGGTACTCTATATATGCATATCACTACGGTGTCCAACTGTCTTAATTCAATTGCACAACATTCGAAAATATATATTTTTGAAAATTTATTGATATCAGGAATATCGTTCCACTGATGTCCCTTTTTACCAAGATACATGTGCCACCTCTCTTGGTATCTCTTCTACTGTAGCATGCAGCTAAGTCATAGTTGGGTACTGTAAGATTTTGTTCATAGCCAGACTTTATAAAATGTTCAGTAATACAGATTACATCACTGTGTATCTTCTTCTCAGATAACTCCTCTAGGCATACAGTAAGATCGTCAGATTTATTAATTAGTCCGGTTATATTTTGATGAAGAATGTTAAGGTATTATTATAGAAAAAACTGAGTTTCTTTTTGTGATTGTATACTATTTACCAACTCTGCTTGGTTTTTCTGATCACTATTGCATTAATGTGGGAGTCGGGATGTTCTACTATTGTCTTCTTCAAGGAGGTTGATATCGTTGCTAACTCTCGTATAATCTTGATTGTAGTCAATTAATATGTTTAATCTAATCTGGTCGAAGATGTCTCTCCATCCATACTTGTTAATTTTTCCTGTATTGTAGGAAAACATGTCAAGAGTCAGGGTGTTATTACTGTCAAAAAAGTATGCATATTCTTGGTTTTTTATGTCCAAACTGAGGAGGTTGTTAAATATCTCGACTTTATAATTATGTATTAGTGCACCTCTTATATAAGTCGGAGCGCATATAACAATATTTGTTTCATGTTTTTCAACGAGTTTTTAAAGCTTTCGAGGATATATAGATACTCGCTATTCTTTAAATCATTTTCTCCAATGAAGATCAGGCAGTAGTCTTGCATTGTGAAGTATTTTAATTTGTCTTCGACGGTGCGTAACAGCTCTTCTGTGGTGGCGTTATGTAGCAAATAATGACAGTAGTCAAAATGATTACTGAATACCTCTTCGATTATCGGCAGTGTTTTTTTAGTACACCTACTACTCATTATAGCGAGCCTATTTTTAATACGAGTATGTTGTATTTGAGATACGCCTACTGATTTTTTTGGAGCAACATTACCCAGGTGTGAAGATGGTGTCAGGTTTTTGTTTTGCGTCAACGTGTCATAAGTCATCTCGGAAGCTTGCGTCTCTTTGTTGCCTTTTATTTCCTTGCAATAATCGATCGAAGTCTGAGGGTCATTATTTGAAGCAATTGGTCGATTCTTGTAATGCTTGGATTTTTGTTCGCTCGATGATGATGGTGTACTACTTTTTCTGCCAGGCGTTAAGCAGATCTTTTTACATGTTTCGACAGTCTTTAGCACTTTTTGTAAATCGGATTTTAATCGGAAGTTTTCGCTGTTTAGGACGTCTATTTCCGGATGAGCACTCATAAGTTGCATCTTAAGTATATTCATTTGTTCGTTCAAGTCGTTAATTAACAACATCGTCATTCGTATTGTCGTGCAGGCTGTCCGGTATGCTCAACATTGTGGTGTCAAGTGTTGTTTTCTCATCGTCATTTGTCCAGACAGATAAGTTAGTTAAAGAACCAGTGTTCTGCTTACGAAGTGTGATATTATCTGTATCCCTATCCATGTTGACTGGTACAACTGATGTTCAAAGTTATTATAATAAATATTTAAGAAGAAATTGAAAACTCACAAAAAGACGTCGGTTACGTGCCAAGGATTTGAACTTGGTACGTGCAGCGAACGTCCGTCGCATGTAGCTGCTTAGTAGCCTGAGCCACAACCTGATTAGATAATCGTGTACAAATTAAGTACCGTATGTTAAAGGTCGAAAAATTTGAATTTTGCAAGTCGGTTGGTATGACTAGTGTGTCTGTTTTTTTTCCACTTGACGTAGGTACATTTGTTTGAGACACTAATGTTAACACTTTTTATGTTGAATATGTTCACTTTGAATACAGTTTGGTTGATTGATTGTATTGATTCTGATAATACAATCAATTCCTGTTATTGTCACTTTTGTGGTTTATTACGAATAGTCACAGTTGCTATTTTAACACTAATTATTTCAGTCACTCTTGAATTAGTCACTTTGATAACATTTACACGGGTAAATTAGACACGTATACATATATTTTAATGATTTTTAACAAACGAATACGTTTTTAAAATTTTTAAAATGAAATGTAAACACAGAGATTATTATCGAGGTGTTAAGCGAGACAGCGCCATCTCGTGATCCCGGATCAGCATGTTACCTCGGACAGCCATCGCCCCGCGTTCCCTCTCTATGTCCAGGTCATCATTCCGGTCATGAGTGACCCAGTGCCCCAGGTACTTAACTTTTGTTACTCTAGATAACTGAGTAGTGAGTACGATTTATGATCACATCTGGCACGTTAGTGTAACATTTGGTGCCCGCCTTGAATACCATTAATTCACATTTTTATAACACCTATAAACACCTATTTTTCTGCACCCACCTCTAGAAACTCCGTTTTTCATTAGCCCGCGCGCAGACACGTGTTTTGACACCTCAAACGCGTGGCTACCTCGGAAAAACTGAGAAAAAAAATTATATACCTACAAATTCAAAATTTACCTTACCGATACATTATTCAACATTAATTACAATAGTTTTGCACTAAGGAGACGGATTTGGAAGCGGTTTTCGGCGCAGTTACTTAGTCTTAATTGGGCTCTGCCCCGCTTTCCCAACTATCCTTACTCATCTTTTTGCTTAAAAAATAATTAAATCTAGTTTTCGTAAATGTCACTTCGTAAAAACACAAAAATCTCGAATAACTTGAAGATTTTCAGTTTAACGCCAGTAATTTTGCGATTAATTATAATTACTTACCTGCCACACCTTCAAGTTGGACCGCGTTTTGTGTTCTGTCTCGTTGGTTGGTAGAACAAAAAATTCTATAAACACCTATTTTTCTGCTATAAATTAGATACGTTTTTTCGCTATAAATTCAAAATTTTGTTCGGCACCCACCTCTAAAAACTCCGTTTTTCACTAGCCTGCGCGCAGACTCGTGCGCGTTTTTTGATAACTCACGCGCGTGGCTACCTCGGAAAAACTGAGGAAATTTTTTATATGCCTACAAATTCAAAATTTACCTTACCAATACATTATTCAACATTAATTACAATAACTTTGCACTAAGCAGACGGATTTGGAACCGGTTTTCGGCATTCACCTAACCGATACAGTATTCAACATTAATTACAATAACTTTGCACTAAGGAGACGGATTTGGAAGCGGTTTTCGGCGCAGTTACTTAGTCTTAATTGGGCTCTGCCCGCGTTCCCAACTATCCTTACTCATCTATTTGCTTAAAAAATAATTAAATCTAGTTTTTGTAAATTTCACTTCGTAAATACACAAAAATCTCGAATAACTCGAAGATTTTCAGTTTAACGCCAGTAATTTTGCGATTAATTATAATTACTTACCTGCCACACCTTCAAGTTGGACCGCGTTTAAGTTCTGTCTCGTTAATTGGTAGAACAAAAAATTCTATAAACACTGATTTTTCTCCTATAAATTAGATACGTTTTTTCGCTATAAATTCAAAATTTTGTTTGGCTACCACCTCTTAAAACTCCGCTTTTCATTAGCCCGCAAGCAGACGCGTGCGCGTGTTTTGAAAACTCACGCGCTTGGCTACCTCGGAAAAACTGAGGAAAATTTTTATATACCTACAAATTCAAAATTCACCTTGCCGATACATTATTCAACATTAATTACAATAGTTTTGCACTAAGGAGACGGATTTGGAAGCGGTTTTCGGCGCAGTTACTTAGTCTTAATTGGGCTCTGCCCGCGTTCCCAACTATCCTTACTCATCTATTTGCTTAAAAAATAATTAAATCTAGTTTTCGTAAATGGCATTTCGTAAAAACACAAAAATCTCGAATAACTTGAAGATTTTCAGTTTAACGCCAGTAATTTTGCGATTAATTATAATTACTTACCTGCCACACCTTCAAGTTGGACCGCGTTTTGTGTTCTGTCTCGTTGGTTGGTAGAACAAAAAATTCTATAAACACTGATTTTTCTCCTATAAATTAGATACGTTTTTTCGCTATAAATTCAAAATTTTGTTTGGCTACCACCTCTTAAAACTCCGCTTTTCATTAGCCCGCAAGCAGACGCGTGCGCGTGTTTTGAAAACTCACGCGCTTGGCTACCTCGGAAAAACTGAGGAAAATTTTTATATACCTACAAATTCAAAATTCACCTTGCCGATACATTATTCAACATTAATTACAATAGTTTTGCACTAAGGAGACGGATTTGGAAGCGGTTTTCGGCGCAGTTACTTAGTCTTAATTGGGCTCTGCCCGCGTTCCCAACTATCCTTACTCATCTATTTGCTTAAAAAATAATTAAATCTAGTTTTCGTAAATGGCATTTCGTAAAAACACAAAAATCTCGAATAACTTGAAGATTTTCAGTTTAACGCCAGTAATTTTGCGATTAATTATAATTACTTACCTGCCACACCTTCAAGTTGGACCGCGTTTTGTGTTCTGTCTCGTTGGTTGGTAGAACAAAAAATTCTATAAACACCTATTTTTCTGCTATAAATTAGATACGTTTTTTCGCTATAAATTCAAAATTTTGTTCGGCACCCACCTCTAAAAACTCCGTTTTTCACTAGCCTGCGCGCAGACTCATGCGCGTTTTTTGATAACTCACGCGCGTGGCTACCTCGGAAAAACTGAGGAAATTTTTTATATGCCTACAAATTCAAAATTTACCTTACCAATACATTATTCAACATTAATTACAATAACTTTGCACTAAGCAGACGGATTTGGAACCGGTTTTCGGCATTCACCTAACCGATACAGTATTCAACATTAATTACAATAACTTTGCACTAAGGAGACGGATTTGGAAGTGGTTTTCGGCGCAGTTACTTAGTCTTAATTGGGCTCTGCCCGCGTTCCCAACTATCCTTACTCATCTATTTGCTTAAAAAATAATTAAATCTAGTTTTTGTAAATTTCACTTCGTAAATACACAAAAATCTCGAATAACTCGAAGATTTTCAGTTTAACGCCAGTAATTTTGCGATTAATTATAATTACTTACCTGCCACACCTTCAAGTTGGACCGCGTTTTGTGTTCTGTCTCGTTGGTTGGTAGAACAAAAAATTCTATAAACGTCTATTTTTCTGCTATAAATTAGGTACGTTTTTTCGCTATAAATTCAAAATTTTGTTCGGCACCCACCTCTTAAAACTCCGTTTTTCAGTACCCCGAGCGCAGACGCGTGCGCGTGTTTTGACACCTCACGCGCGTGGCTACCTCGGAAAAACTGAGGATTTTTTTTATATTTTTACAAATTCAAAATTCACCTTACCGATACTGTATTCAACATTAATTACAATAACTTTGCACTAAGGAGACGGATTTGGACGCGGTTTTCAGCGCAGTTACTTAGTCTTAATTGGGCTCTGCCCCGCTTTCCCAACTATACTTACTCATCTATTTGCTTAAAAATAATTAAATCTAGTTTTCGTAAATGTCACTTCGTAAAACACAAAAATCTCGAATAACTTGAAGATTTTCAGTTTATCGCCAGTAATTTTGCGATGAATTATAATTACCTACCTGCCACACCTTCAAGTTGGACCGCGTTTCGTGTTCTGTCTCGTTGGTTGGTAGAACAAAAAATTCTTTAAACACCTATTTTTCTGCTATAATTTAGATACGTTTTTTCGCTATAAGTTCAAAATTTTGTTCGGCACCCACCTCTAAATAATCCGTTTTTCACTAGCCCACGCGCAGACGCGTGCGCGTGTTTTGACAACTCACGCGCGTGGCTACCTCGGAAAAACTGAGGAAAATTTTTATACACCTACAAATTCAAAATTCACCTTACCGATACATTATTCAACATTAATTACAATAACTTTGCACTAAGCAGACGGATTTGGAAGCGGTTTTCGGCGCTGTTACTCAGTCTTAATTGGGCTCTGCCCCGCTTTCCCAACTATCCTTACTCATCTATTTGCTTAAAAAATAATTAAATCTAGTTTTCGTAAATGTCACTTCGTAAAACACAAAAATCTCGAATAACTCGAAGATTTTCAGTTTAACGCCAGTAATTTTGCGATGAATTATAATTACTTACCTGCCACACCTTCAAGTTGGACCGCGTTTCGTGTTTTGTCTCGTTGGTTGGTAGAACAAAAACTTCTATAAACACCTATTTTTCTGCTATAAATTAGGTACGTTTTTTATTAACACTTCAAGCACATAAATGTACAGAGGCGGACTTAATGCCACAGGCATTTTCTACCAGTCAACCTTTGGGTGATGCAGAGACATACTATGGTAGGTGCAATAGCGAGAATTGAGGAAAAAAATATTTGTTTAAATATAAAGATATACATATATACCTATAAAAACTATAAATATAATAAATTCACCTAATTATATATAAATATAAGCACAAATAAGACAAACAATGGGAAAACATTACCGTTGTGATGATACTGTCAGCTTCTTGCGAATGTGCTCGCGAACTTTAATTTTAAAAGATAGTCGGTTTTTCGCCATCCTGATTTCCTGGGGGAGAGCATTCCACAGAGAGATAGATTGAATGAAGAAGGAAGAGTGAATGAAGTCTGTGCGGTGAGTGGGACATTGAAGAAGACGATTGTGAGATGAACGTAGATTTCTATTGTGGTTGGCGAAAATGTATTATGTTTTTCGCTATAAATTCAAAATTTTGTTCGGCACCCACCTTTCAAAACTCCGTTTTTCAATAGCTCGCGCGCAGACGCGTGCGCGTGTTTTGACACCTCACGCGCGTGGCTACCTCGGAAAAACTGAGTATTTTTTTTAATATTTCTACAAATTCAAAATTCACCTTACCGATACAGTATTCAACATTAATTACAATAACTTTGCACTAAGGAGACGGATTTGGAAGCGGTTTTCAGCGCAGTTACTAAGTCTTGATTGGGCTTTGCCCCGCTTTCCCAACTTTCTTACTTTCTTACTCATCTATTTGCTTAAAAAATAATTATATCTAGTTTCCGTAAATTTAACTTCGTAAAAACACAAAAATCTCGAATAACTCGAAGATTTTCAGTTTAACGCCAGTAATTTTGCGATTAATTATAATAACTTACCTGCCACACCTTCAAGTTGGACCGCCTTTCGTGTTCTGTCTCGTTGGTTGGTGGGACAAAACAATTTATAAACACCTATTCTTCTGCTATAAATTAGGTACGTTTTGTCGCTATAAATTCAAAATTTTGTTCGGCACCCACCTCTAAAAACTCCGTTTTTCAGTAGCCCGCGCGCAGACGCGTGCGCGTGTTTTGACACCTCACGCGCGTGGCTACCTCGGAAAAACTGAGGATTTTTTTTATATTTCTACAAATTCAAAATTCACCTTACCAGTATTCAACATTAATTACAATAACTTTGCACTAAGGAGACGGATTTGGATGCGGTTTTCAGCGCAGTTACTTAGTCTTAATTGGGCTCTGCCCCGCTGTACGAGCTACGCTGTACATGCAACTAACTTGTCCTACTTACCTACAGTGAAACGTTGCAGTTTGTTTAAATCCAACATTAATTGTACATACTTTACAACAAGTTATTTTTAGTAGCAATAAAACCTTTATACCAATCGGTTGTTTACTCGTTCAACATAACATCCCAATACACAACATTAACATAACATTTTCACTGTTGGGCTTTACAACCCCAACACCCGCTTTCCCAACTATCCTTACTCATCTATTTGCTTAAAAAATAATGAAATCTAGTTTTCGTAAATGGCATTTCGTAAAAACACAAAAATCTCGAATAACTTGAAGATTTTCAGTTTAACGCCAGTAATTTTGCGATTAATTATAATAACTTACCTACCACACCTTCAAGTTGGACCGCGTTTTGTGTTCTGTCTCGTTGGTTGGTAGAACAAAAAATTCTATAAACACCTATTTTTCTGCTATAAATTAGGTACGTTTTGTCACTATAAATTCATAATTTTGTTCGGCACCCACCTCTAAAAACTCCGTTTTTCAGTAGCCCGCACGCAGACGCGTGCGCGTGTTTTGTCACCTCACGCGCGTGGCTACCTCGGAAAAACTGAGGAAAATTTTTATATACCTACAAATTCAAAATTCACCTTACCGATACAGTATTCAACATTAATTACAATAACTTTGCACTAAGGAAACAGATTTGGAAGCGGTTTTCGGCGCAGTTACTAAGTCTTAATTGGGCTCTGCCCCGCTTTCCCAACTATCCTTACTCATCTATTTGCTTAAAAAATAATTAAATCTAGTTTTCCTAAATGGCATTTCGTAAAAACACAAAAATCTCGAATAACTTGAAGATTTTCAGTTTAACGCCAGTAATTTTGCGATTAATTATAATAACTTACCTGCCACACCTTCAAGTTGGACCGCGTTTTGTGTTCTGTCTCGTTGGTTGGTAGAACAAAAAATTCTATAAACACCTATTTTTCTGCTATAAATTAGGTACGTTTTGTCGCTATAAATTCAAAATTTTGTTCGGCATCCACCTCTAAAAACTCCGTTTTTCAGTAGCCCGCGCGCAGACGCGTGCGCGTGTTTTGACACCTCACGCGCGTGGCTACCTCGGAAAAACTGAGCAAAATTTTTATATACCTACAAATTCAAAATTCACCTTACCGATACAGTATTCAACATTAATTACAATAACTTTGCACTAAGGAAACGGATTTGGAAGCGGTTTTCGGCGCAGTTAATAAGTCTTAATTGGGCTCTGCCCCGCTTTCCCAACTATCCTTACTCATCTATTTGCTTAAAAAATAATTAAATCTAGTTTCCGTAAATTTAACTTCGTAAAAACACAAAAATCTCGAATAACTGATTTTCATTTTAACGCCAGTAATTTTGCGATTAAATATAATTACTTACCTGCCACAACTTCAAATTGGACCGCGTTTCGTGTTCTGTCTCGTTGGTTGGTAGGACAAAAAATTCTATAAAGACCTATTCTTCTGCTATAAATTAGGTACGTTTTGTCGCTATAAATTCAAAATTTTTTTCGGCACACAAAAACTCCGTTTTTCAGTAGCCCGCGCGCAGACGCGTGCGCGTGTTTTGACACCTCACGCGCGTGGCTACCTCGGAAAAACTGAGGATTTTTTTTATATTTCTACAAATTCAAAATTCACCTTACCGATACAGTATTCAACATTAATTACAATAACTTTGCACTTTTTTATTTTTATTTTTTTTTATTGCATTCAGTCTTAATACAAGTTCCTGTTTGTTTTGTACCATTAAACCAGAAATGGTTTGTATTGGTACTCACATTCGCCAAAAGACTTCTTAATCAGTTAAATATAACATGTATTTACTTATTATATATTATTCATGTATACTAACCATGTACGTACATTATTTACCTATATTATAAAAATAAGCAAACAATGTAGGTACATGAACAATAATTTGCACGTAACTATTTAAGCCGTAAACATCTATCAGTAAGTACGTGAGTCACACACATGTAACGTTTTGGATCTGAGCTGCTCGCTACTCGGCGGCTCATTAAGACCGGTTCTAGTCAATGTAAATAAATTCCTATACATGTTGCTTCGCTTTTATTTATTAAAATAGTGTTTTAAATTTGAAAAATATTTTATGAAACCAAGTTAGATAAGTAGTTGTATTTTTTGAATTTTTGCTTATACACTCGAGAGCAATGAATCCAGGTCACTTAAAGAATGTTAAAAATCTCGGAAACTAAAAATGATAGGTTAATGCAATAAATTGTATTTAATAGACAATGTAATACTCCTTAAATGAAAGTTAAAAAAATATGAGTCACCATACATTTTATTAACACAAAATTACATAAAGAAAAAAACTGCTGAAAATTTAATGTTTCCTATTTTTGTTTTAAGGAGAGTTAAAACAAAAATAGGAAACATGAAATTTTTGAACTTTATTACGATTTTCTTGAATTTTAATACTTCGTATTGCCTCCTCGTGCTTCCATTACTGCGTTTACGCGGTTTGGCATGCTGTACACCAAGTTCCTTATACGATTTTGGGGAATATTCTCCCATTCCTCTGTGAGAGCAATTTTGAGCTCACGAAGCGTGATTGGGGGAGGGTTTCGTTGTTTTACGCATCTGCCTAGCTCGTCCCAAGCATGCTCGATCGGGTTGATATCCGGGCTGCGCGCTGGCCACTCCATACGAGTAATGTTCATCTCTTGAAGGTAGTCATTCACAATCCTACCTGTATGAGGTCGGGCATTGTCATGCATAAATATAGCATCCTCACCTAAATTGACCATAAATGGACCAACGTGATCATTGAGGATTTCTTCCACATATCTTTCGCTAGTTAAAGAGCCGTTTTCTATGATCACCAGCTCTGTGCGACTTTCAGAAGAAATTCCGGCCCACACAAGTACAGACCCACCACCGTAGGCTACTTTTTCTTCGATGCATGCTTGCTTGAATCTTTCCCCTGGTCTTCGATACACTCTGTGTCTTCCATCGTGCTTGTAGAGCATACATTTTGATTCGTCGGAGAACATAACTTTTGACCAATCTTCAATACTCCAATTTACGTGGCTCTGGGCATATCTTAGTCTTGAAATACGATGCCCACGCTCCAGTTTAGGGCCGTTTGCAGGTCTAAGGGGTTTTAAGTTAGATTCAGCAAGCCGACGTCTTACTGTCCATGCACTTGGGTTACTTCCTCCGAGGCGTCGAAACTGATTTGTGAGTTCAGTTCCTGTAAGTAAGCGATTTCGAAGCATGGTGTTCACCAAGTATCGGTCTTCTCGTGCTGTGGTACACCTGGTTCTGCCCGTTCCTGGTCTGCGTAGGTTAGAACCAGTTTCTTCGTAACGTCGGAGAACTCTTTGTACTGTTGACAGCGACACACCGACAGTCCTGGCTGTATCGCGCTGACTCCGGCCGGTTTCCAGCATTGTAAGTATTCTGGTGCATTCTTCAGGCGTAAGCGACATAATTTCAGCTTGAATAATGAATATAGAGCACTATCAACATGGTTTATGTACCCACATAAATGACAGATTACAAACAAAAGCAAAACCAAATGCTGTAATTTCGTAGTTCCATCTTCGAAAGTGGCCCTTTTTCAAATTTGATTTTTTTATGATATAACTTTACAATAACTAAGAAGTTTTAATACCTTCATTTAAGGAGTATTACATTGTCTATTAAATACAATTTATTGCATTAACCTAGCATTTTTAGTTTCCGAGATTTTTAGGATTCTTTAAGTGACCCGGATTCATTGCTCTCGAGTGTAGTTTTTCGAGTTGATTTCGTTTTTTATATATTTTGGTATTTCATTGTAAATTATGGGTATTAAACATTTTACAGTTCGCCTGCCATAATAATTTCTAGCCTTAGGTACTATTAATTTATTTCTGGTGATACTTCTTGTGATTATTTTATGGGATATCGGTATGTGAATGCTTTTGTTATTAAATTGCTCAATTAAGAGGGTCAAGTGTTTATAGTCTCGTCTGAAATGGCAAAATTTTACAATATTTAAATAGTTCAATGACGTCTTTATATTGATGTTTAATTTTTCTGGGTACGATAAGTATTAAGAGTCTAACTTGCAATTTGGAAATCCTTTCAGTATATGATTTAAATGTTCGCCCATAACTCGTGATTCCGTATGCTATAATTGATTCTGCTAAAGCAATGTACATGTTGAGTAAGATTTTGAACGGAACTTTAGGTTTCAAAATGTAAAACTTTGCCAGTATAGCTCGCAACTTGTCACAGACTAAGTCCACGTGAAAAGTCCAGCTAAAACGATTGTCTACAACTAATCCCAGGTAGGTGTGATGCGTTACTCGGTCAACTGCCTCACATCGATATGTACCTGACAGAGTGGAGTGTAGGCAACTGTGACTGTGTGCGATTATCTTAAAAGAAGTAATACCTATGCTTTAGATGGCTAGAGTGGACATGAATGATTTTGGTCTTACTTGCGTTAAGAACCAGCCCAGCATCGTGTGTCCATTTGGAAACTTGAGTGAAATCTTCCTGTAACCATTGAGCTGCTACTTTTAAGTCTCGGTGGGTGGCTACCAGACATGTGTCGTCTGCATATTGATAGACGGAACAGTGATTAACCACATGTTCCATGTCGTTGACATATGTCAGATAGTGTAAAGGTCCAAGTACTGAGCCTTGGGCTGTCCCTTCAGTGACTTCAATGGCGTCACTGGTTTCATTACATATCCTTACTTTATATTTACGGTTATTAAGGTAGTCTTTACACCATTTGAGTATTGGTCCTTGAACCCCAGAGTTATCTAATTTTGTCAGCAACGTGTCGTGTCTAAGGGTATCGAACGCCTTGCTGAAGTCAATAAATAGTAAAATTACGTTATTTTGACCTCATCCGTGAATTTCGATAACAGTTGTGAGGTGGATTTGTTGGGTTGAAAACCCCCCTCGGGCGTGTACTTGCGCGCGTGAAAGTTCACATGCGGGGCAGGGTAAGGCGCGTGAACGCGCGTCTACGGCGCGTGTAATTCAAACAACAATATCTCTTAAATTACGCTAAGTAGCTGTATAGAAGTTATGTCCCTGGAATCATTACTAAATAAGCTAACTCATTCTAAATGGATTAGTCCAGTTTAATTTTCTAATTAGATACCGATTCTAATTAGAATTTAGTTAGGGGGTTTTCCCAGTTTTTGGTACAAAAGACGTTCTAATTACAAAATAGAACCATTATTTCAAAAAGTATTTGTTTTATCTTCATAAATATACATCATTTCACATTAATAAATAAAAAGAACAGACCTCCTTGAACATTTTTTTTTCTTATCACACATGTTTACATTATCGTGACTCATTTGTTTGACCGTGCGCGCCGAGCGATAACAATAGGGTCTATTCATTGTTCGATTCCTTTGTAACTGAAGGCCAAGTGGCTTGGGTTACTATTTTAATCTATTGTTTGGTTTTAACATGCATATCACAGACGGAGTTTCGGCTGCTACAAATATTTATTTAGAATGTATCGTATACCCAACCCAACCACTTGAAAAATGCCTTAATTTGGCCGTAAAAAAACTACTTCTTGAACTTAGGGTCTCAGTTTACATACGAATCCTTTTTTTAAAATACTAATTAACATTCTATATTTTGAAGATATTTTAAAATCGATAAGTACAATAAAAATGCATGCTGCCTTACAAAAACATTATGGGAATCAACGACAAAAACGCCCTATGAGGAGCCCTAACAGCAACCGAATTTGGCGGCCCGAGTAGGTATTTTTCATTTCAATTTTATGCAAGTATAATACGATAATATTTAAACTAAATGCCTAATATCAATAATACGATACATATAAACATATGTAATAGCGACAGTTTCTATCATTCACATATTTACTAATAGTATTACCTCGAAATAAGTTCCGGCCGGCGCGGGATGTCACTATGCCGCCGCAACTGGTCACTATTTTCACAAAAATCACTATTTTCTGTTGAAATCTTTATAAATTACACTTTACAGGTAGTTAAAACTGTTTATTAACTACCCAGTCATGATATTATACACGTTTACACCCACTTTCACTGAACTTTCACTTTATTTATGTAATTTTTGGCGGACTTTTGATGATCGCGTGGTGCGCGCGCGACCTCTATTGAGCGGCCGAACGAATAGCGACTATTACGCGTCAGTCATTCATTCAATGTACTTGACAAGTACAATATTTCTTTCTTGTTTTGTTTCCTAGACTCTGTGCAAGTTAGAACAGGATAGATACAGGTTATTTATGGAAATTTCCGTCATAATTGACGGCAGACAGTGCTAGCCCGAAACGGGCTTCGACACCAAAGTCGTACTTTGACAGGTCACCCGAAACGGGCTTCGACACGCCTGAGGGGTGTGTGCTGGACAACACGTCATTTTTTACATAAAAGTCTTGTATCTGATTACAAACATATTTTTCAACTATTTTGTCGATAACAGGTAATATAGTGATCGGTCTATAATTTCCATAGTCCGCAAAACTGCCTTTTTTATGAATTGGGCGCACTACACCAGTTTTTAGTACTTCCGGGTATTTTCCTTGTTTGACACTAGAATTGATCAATTTAACAATAACGCCTGTCATCTTGTCACAAATGGATTTTATGTCAATACACCTAATGTTATCTACTCCAGGAGCTTTATTAGTACTAAGGTTTTTAATTAGTTTACTGACACTATTATTTGTAGCTTTCCTGAAGTACATTGATGTGTTATGGGGAAACATATATTCTGTTTCGTTCAATAGACAACGGTTACATTTGGGCAAGATCTTCTTAACACTATTTCTGAATTCTGTGGTAAAATTATCAGCTATGGTTTTTATTTCTACATTATTATTTTTAAAGGCTCTCAAGATGGCTTCATCAACCGACTTTTTGTTGCGGCCAGACAGATTATTTAATTTGCCTTAGCCTTCCGGTTCATTTTATTATTATTTATTTCTTCCAAATAATGTTTATATCTAGATTTTTCGAGGATTTGATGAGTTCTGTTCCTTATTTTATTATATTCTAATCGCAGTATTTTATTCGTTGAATCATTTTTCCATTTTATAAATAATCGGTCCTTTTTTTACACATGGTATTAATTTTGTTATTTATCCATGGCTAAAATTTTTAATTATGGATCTAACATTTACGTGAACAATTTTCAGATTAATTTTATTAATGGAAGGTATACGCTTACTAAAAACATTAATGTTTGCACAGTCTAATAATTCTTGGTGATCGGGCGAAAGATCCGGGATAACTTATTTTAAAACTATTACCGATACAAATTTTTTCGTCCTGCCTGCGTTGTGGTCGAAAGCCGATCGATGTCCATTTCGCTCCTAACGACTGCAGGCTTGTCTTTGTCTTCTTTACGTAGCAGCACCTTTCCATCCTGGAACCAGACATATTTATATGCTGGACGCAATTTTTGTTGGGCCAGCCACAGAAGCGATTTATTAGATTTAGTAAGGGCGCGACGCAGGATCACTTTTGACTTGGACATTTTAACAGGGGCTTCCAAAACAATTTGTTCTAGCAGAACTTCTTTCTTTCTGGATGCACGTACCCATGACTGTGCCTGTTCTGCTTGTTGCAACTCCAACTGGATGTTTCCTTCACGATCATTTCGGTCTTCCACACGTTTAATATTTAAAATCTGTGATCTATCTAAGTTGAGAGTTTCAGCCAGCTTGACAGATATCGAATCAAGGTCTTCATTTTGAGCTTTAGGGATTCCTATCACTTCTAGCACGTTATCTAGACGCTGTTGCTCTACATTACGCACATATTGTTTAAGTGAGGTGATTTCGATCTCAAGATGAGTTTTTTCGTTGTTAAGGTGGGTGTACTTCTTCTCCAACTCCTGTATGCGCTTATTTTGGGCTTCAACAGTTTTTGTTAGTTCGTCCACTTTTGTGCTGCATAGGCTTACTGATACTTCGATAGGCTGTAATTCTTTCTTTAATTTTTTTTTCAGTTCGGCTGTAATATCCTTCAGAAATTTTTCGCTATCTATGTTGCAGTTACCTGGATTTCTGCTAGAGGTCGCGACTTCCTCTTCTTCGTCTTCCTCGTCCGGAATAAAGAAGGATGATTTCCTGTTAGGCGAATTGTGGTTGCATTCCTCACATATCCAGTCCAGGCTATCCGCATTACGAAGTGCATATAGTTGTTTCGCGGTAAGCCCAGAGCAGGTTTTATTAGCATGAACAGTCTTAGCACATGACCTGCATTCCAGTCCTGGCGATCTGCTGGTAATTCCTTTATTGCAATTATCACATTTGGTCATTTTGGTTAGAGTAGAGGGTAGTTACCGCCACTAAGGAGACGGATTTGGAAGCGGTTTTCGGCGCAGTTACTTAGTCTTAATTGGGCTCTGCCCCGCTTTCCCAACTATCTTTACTCATCTATTTGCTTAAAAAATAATTAAATCTAGTTTTCGTAAATTTCACTTCGTAAAACACAAAAATCTCGAATAACTCGAAGATTTTCAGTTTAACGCCAGTAATTTTGCGATTAATTATAATTACTTAACTGCCACACCTTCAAGTTGGACCGCGTTTCGTGTTCTGTCTCGTTGGTTGGTAGAACAAAAAATTCTATAAACACCTATGTTTCTGCTATAATTTAGATACGTTTTTTCGCTATAAATTCCAAATTTTGTTCGGCACCCATTTTTCACTAGCACGCGCGCAGACGCGTCCGCGTGTTTTGTCAACTCACGCGCGTGGCTACCTCGGAAAAACTGAGAAAATTTTTATATACTTACAAATTCAAAATTCACCTTACCGATACAGTATTCAACATTAATTACAATTACTTTGCACTGAGGAGACGGATTTGGAAGCGGTTTCCAGCGCAGTTACTAAGTCTTAATTGGGCTCTGCCCCGCTTTCCCAACTATCCTTACTCATCTATTTGCTTAAAAAATAATTATTACCTACAAATTCAAAATTCACCTTACCGATACAGTATTCAACATTAATTACAATTACTTTGCACTAAGGAGACGGATTTGGAAGCGGTTTCCGGCGCAGTTACTTAGTCTTAATTGGGCTCAGCCCCGCTTTCCCAACTATCCTTACTCATCTATTTGCTTAAAAAATAATTAAATCTAGTTTTCGTAAATTTCACTTCGTAAAAACACAAAAATCTCGAATAACTCGAAGATTTTCAGTTAAACGCCAGTAATTTTGCGATTTATAATTACTTACCCGCCACACCTTCAAGTTGGACCGCGTTTCGTGTTCCGTCTCGTTGGTTGGTAGAACAAAAAATTCTATAAAAACCTATTTTTCTGCTATAATTTAGATACGTTTTTTCGCTATAAATTCAAAATTTTGTTCGGCACCCACCTCTAAAAACTCCGTTTTTCACTAGCCCGCGCGCAGACGCGTGTTTTGACAACTCACGCGCGTGGCTACCTCGGAAAAACTGAGAAATTTTTTATATACTTACAAATTCAAAATTCACCCTACCGATACAGTATTCAACATTAATTACAATTACTTTGCACTGAGGAGACGGATTTGGGAGCGGTTTTTGGCGCAGTTACTTAGTCTTAATTGGGCTCTGCCCCGCTTTCCCAACTATCCTTACTCATCTATTTGCTTAAAAAATTATTAAATCTAGTTTTCGTAAATGTCACTTCGTAAAAACACAAAAATCTCGAATAACTCGAAGATTTTCAGTTAAACGCCAGTAATTTTGCGATTAATAATTACTTACCTGCCACACCTTCAAGTTAGACTGCGTTTCGTGTTCTGTCTCGTTGGTTGGTAGAACAAAAAATTCTATAAACACCTATTTTTCTGATATAAATTAGGTACTATTAAACAAAGATAAGCATGCTCACTTAAGAAAATATTCCTGCGAGAGCGCAGCTAGTGACAAACCACACCCCTTCCTAGTTTCCCCCAATTAGAGACAATATGCATTTGTGTGAGTAATGAACGAGTAACATAAAATTATAAGTATTAAACCAAATACAAGGAACAACTGCAAAACATTTGAGATAATCCTAAGGTAATAAAAAAACGTATGGGCCGTCCTCTCATTCCCACTAAATAACAATGGGACTTAGATAATGAACTTATTTTTATTGCAGTTGCAAGAGTTGTGCGGCTTGCGGCCTTGCGGCAGCTATAAACAAAAAGCTCTGATAGCATTGTATGAACTGCGCAGAGTATTGGTTCAAATATTACTGTAATTTCCAAGTATTCCCAAATTGCCCAAGTATAAACAAACACATAGAAATTTAGATAGTTATTTACTTTTAATAAAGTCGATTATACACAAAAAAATTCAATATAAACATTTGATACCTTCATGCAGTGCCGGTCAACGCACCTATACCTACCGTATTCAGGGAGCCGTGAGATAAAAAGTAAACAAACCATAAATGTCCGTTCAATCGATTTTGAATGCTATTGCCTTGGTGGCATGACAAATGGCAGCTGCAGTAAACAGTTGGTATTGTAACCACTTTTTTGCCTTTAATGCCATCCATAAGCCTACGGAATAGAAGTCAAAATCGGTGGATCGGACTGTAGTAAAACGGTTCGTTTCAATGTCTCATCTTATTGTGAATGGAATATGGTGCGGTCGCTGCGGCATGCGGCATCACATAGGATATGGTGAAAATTGGAGAGGCAGTGAAAGTGTTCATAAATAACCTATATCTATAGACCCGATAGAGAGAGGAAAATATTAAAATGGATTAATACATATAAATTGTAGTTTGACATATTTGTTATTAGTTATTACAAATTATTTTTGTAAATACTGCAATACCAATAATACATTTTGTAAACCAAACAAACAGAAGATATGAGTACTAAAATTAATTCTTGTCAATAATAAAATAACATTCAATTCAATAACAAAGAGCTTACGCCGCGCTGGCCGTGCCCATTAAAAACTCGTCTCTTATCAGAAACAAGTGAGCATAGTACGCTCCTAGTGTGAGTGTCACACATTCTATACATGATTATACTAATACGAACACCACTAAAATACGCTTTGTGCATCCTATTGGTCAAAACTCGTTCATTGTGCGATCGAGTCGTGAGTCGTGCTATGCGATTATCGCCTTTAAGGTGAGCATGCGGAAGTTAGGCTGATTGTACATTTTTTCGCTATAAATTAAAAATTTTGTTTGGCACCCACCTCTGGGGTGCTTGGACAGGAAACCTCCCCGTGTGCCTGTGGGCTGGAATTCCCTTCGGATGCGTCCGGGGGGAAGGCCAGTCTTCAGGACGGTGCACCCTGGGATGCGGGCAATGTCTCCCCATTAGGTACTATGTGCCTAAGGGGTCTCATTGTCTGTATGCCAATATCCTGTCGGAGGAACGCTCTAACGTGTACTCGGAGAGAGCACACGTTGAGCAGCGTTGGAGTACGGGCTCGGCGTGCAGTAACACTGCTGTCGGGCAGGCAGGAGGAAGCCTTCTGCCACCGTTGGTCTCGTAGCCCCGAAGAGTGTCAAGGTCATGTCTCTGGCACTTGACGGGGGTCGAGGGTCTTGGCTTAACCGCCCGGACCGCGAGGAAGAAATCCTCTATAAAAAATTACCCCAAACCTCCAAGCGGCGGCGCACCGTGAGGGAGGTTGTAAGCTTGACTAATTGTGAATCAAACGAGCTTACCTGTTAAGCGAAGTCTTGATTCTAATTTTATGAATGGCGATCTGAAATATAATTATTAACAGAGTAGTATTCCTAATACACACCGTCTAACATCGCGTTTTTTAGAGATAAAATATTGCAGATATTTTTATTTTTTTTTAAATAGTTATCCCCGTCGATGGCAACACATGAAATGTCACTTATTTTAGAGATCCTTTTAAGATAAGGAACAGGCTCTGTTTTTTGTACAGAGTAGTTCCGCATACTTACATTCACTAGGTTTTCCTGAAAGGATAAGTGAATTAGGTAGACTAATTATTGCAGCTTTGGGGCTGTTAGCTAGTGGCGGGTGGGTAATTATATTTCAGATCGCCATTCATAAAATTAGAATCAAGACTTCGCTTAACAGGTAAGCTCGTTTGATTCACAATTTTATTTCATGGCGATCTGAAATATAATTATTAACAGAGTAGATGTTTAGAGTTGTCTGCAATAATTCGGCTAGTTAGTGAATTATCTAATTATAAATATTCTGGTTTATTGAATAGGTAATTTTATTTCCCCGATTAGCCTTATAAGGTTAGGTTATTAAGGGATAATAAGCTATTGTTAATCAGCATAAAAGCATAATCAACAGCAAGTAACCCCACATTGTGTCTCTCTCGATTGATGCCAGCTCTAAGTTGAGGTGCTCTATGTGTTGTCCTGTGAAGGGAAGAATGAATCACTCTCACTTTTTTTTTTTTTTTTTTTTTTTTTTTTTTTTTTTTTTTTAGGTTTATTCTGTATTTGTTTTAGATAAGCCCATAAATTCCATAATGATGTTGTGTATTTATGGTTAATTCCTGCAATTTGTGGGCCGCGTCACGTGGTGTTTCCAGGTGGTCACCCATCCGAGTACTGATCACGCCCGGTGTTGCTTAACTTCGGTGATCTGACGATAACCGGTGTATTCAACGAAGTATGAGCGTTGGCTCATTGGTTAGAATTCAAACCCTTGTATCTTTACCGATAATGGGGCAAAAAGCCCCATAGCTCTACATAGGAGGCCCTCCCATATGGGAGTACCTATCACAGAATCTATTTATTTGTTTGGTATATAAAATGCTACCATTGTTAAGCAAAATGATTCGTTTTGTTTATAGTAACCGAGCATTAGTCACTAGGATAGCATCTATCAGAATCGGTAGGGATTCTTATGTATTTGACGCCTCTACGCCATTGCGGCAATGTTCCTTAATCAATCCCCCCACATGGTCTATGCACGGGTAATTGTGTAACTATTTCATCTTCTTTCAGATTCAGCGACCTGGTAGGGAGGTTTTACAGCTTTAGCTTACGAGTTTGGTTATTGATGTTATTTTGGAAAATAGTGTGTCAAGCACGGAATGAGCTTTATGCTTGGTCAATTTTAAGTTTTTTACAAGCACCGTTTAATAGGTTAATTTGGCAAAGATTCGCTTTGTGGCCTCACACAGGTCTCTTACTTTTTTTAATGTTTGTTACCATTTTGGCTGTGTGTCCGGAATAAAATATTTTTCTTTCATAATTTACATAGAGTGAAAGTGTTCAAAACTATAATTGACATGTGTAGAGCTAATCGAAAATAGTAGGTTCATTTTAGAAGCATAAAATTATGAAACTTCTTTCTCTGACCTCATACTATATCCAAGATTAAATTATGGAATGAGTTATATAGTTAAAGTATGGAGTTGCATAGTTAGCTATAGTGTGCACTTAGTTAGCAGGTAGTTTTAGTGTGCAATAATTTGTAGTTAATTCATTCATGTTCTCTACATTGATTATTTGGTACTTGACCTTGTTCATGTTCTAATCACAATCCATCAATACTTTATCTTCACATCACAATGCGCCCCTCCCCCCCCTCTTTGTTTCTTTGACAATTTTATTTTAGTGATGTAATTATCACTGAAATCTACTATTAAGTATTCAGGCTAGTAGTTGGAATGGTTGAATGTTTAATTAGGTATTTGATTTTATAACCTTTGGGTTAGGTCACCCATCTCTGCCTGGCCCTTTGGGAAATACGGGCCTGATGTTATGTAATGCGACTAAGTTCGCTAATGCTTTAACTTTTGCTTTTACATAGGTATTTGAAGTCATGTGGTTCATGTAAAAAAGACTTAGCAGTAGAACCTAGCAATTCACATAAGTTTGTCGGGTGTTAGATAGCCATCGCCGTCCCGAGCATTTAGGTACATTATGGTAGTATCTTTAGGTATTATGATTTATGGCAGTCTTGTTATTAGTCAAGTAAGTAATCAGGGTAGGTTGATAGGAAATATTGTTTCGGTAAGTGTCATTCACTAATGGTAATTTAGTCAATACAGTTAAAGTATGCAAGGAAGTTATCTGACAATGTATGTAATGAACCCTTTATTGGTTATCCAGTGATGGGAAAGTTCTTGCAGGTAAGAGTGATAGGGGAAATCTTACATCTATCTATTTTGGTATGTTGGACCTATAGGATGAGATCTTACATCAATCTATTTTGGTATGTTGGACAACAATGATTGAATAGTGTACAAATTGTCAGTATTAAGTACTGGAGTTAGTACTGGGAATATTTGTCATTTTTTGCCAATCAAGTGGTGGAATTCTCACTATCCTAGGGGGCTTAGTAATAGTTTTAAGTTCTGGGTGAAACTGAATTTTCTATTTTGTTTGAGTTGTTGTCTTGGAGTGTAGATATAAGCCGGGTTGTTTTTAAGGTCTACCACAACTATTAATTTTGTTTTCAG
Organism: Xanthia togata; assembly: GCA_963853775.1. Classification (NCBI taxonomy): domain Eukaryota; kingdom Metazoa; phylum Arthropoda; class Insecta; order Lepidoptera; family Noctuidae; genus Xanthia; species Xanthia togata. Next base: position 272,171 of record OY970817.1, on the reverse strand, counting down.
TATTGAGTGATTCCTGTTATTGTAGTTAGTTGTATTAATTTTTTATTTACTATGACATGTTGGATGTTTGAATTTTTTTTTGTTTACTATGACAGATCAGCTCATGTTGTACTAGTTTTACGTTTTTCAATAGGACTGGTAAGTTTTCTTTATTATCATAAGAGTGAGTTTCTTGTGGTTTTAATATTTATTGGTTAATTGTTATTGATTTTGGCTATAAAGTTTTATGCTTGAGTTTGTTAAATGTATCTCTTTGTTTATCAAATAGAGTAAGTAGAAATTCATGTCAGTTAGAGATGATATTACTTTTGTTCTGGTTTTATTTTGGTGGAAGTGAACATTGACATTGTCAGGTATTTTGTTTCTTCGGCCAGGTCAGTCAACGGTTTGTTTTGTGCTTATGTTCTTCATAAGCATAGGATCAGTCACTGCTTTTCCTATGATAGAGATAACCAGTGCAATTTGTTTCTGGAATATGTCAATCCCTTGTTCCCTCTGTTTAGGGGAATCTGGGAGTAAGGCATATGCCTTATGGGTAAATATAAGCATGGAATGGTACTTTGTAGGGGTTTGGTCCATGAGTAATTTGTCATCAGCAATTGTATCATATTAACATAGTATCTTGTACTAGTATTTGAGTGTATGAGTGTAAAATTACACAATTTTGCATTGTTTTTAATTTATGAAATAAATATCATTTATTAATTTGTATCAGGATAACAAAGTCACCTAGTGCTTAGATAAATCACTGAGTATCTTGTACACGGTGACTTCTTTTAATTAGGTATATTTGTTTGTTAAAACAGCAACTCAGTGGTGTAGCCATGAATATAAGTATAATGGCGTTTTAATGGGCTGCAGCTGGTGTTTATATCCGTAGCGGGCATGTGTAACATTAGCTGGTAAGAGGTAATCAGTCAAGACAAGGTGTGCTTTGATAATATTATCATCCTTGATGTGACGCTAGATCATGCATGGTCCTGGTTTAAATGCTATGAGCATCTCGTGCTAAGCATGTGCCGACCATGTCAAATATGTGCCAGCTGGCAACGTAGAATCAATGTTGTTAAGAGTATCCCGTACTCGCTGATAACAATCCAGTTGGCGGGGTAGAATCTCTCGCTATAGGGAGTATAATGCTTTTGTAAGTTTATATATAACGCACAGACGATGTGCAGGGTTAAGTAAGGCTGAGCATGTACCCAGTATGTCAAATATGTACCAGCTAGCAACATAAAAACAATGTTGTTAAGGGTATCCCGTACTCGCTGATAACAATCCAGATAGTGGGGGGAATCCCACTATAGGGAGTATAATGCTTTTGCAAGTTTATATATAACACACAGACGTTGTGCAAGGTTAGGTAAGGCTGTCTCGCAGCCTTCATGCCCATGGATTAAAGCATATAGAACCAACTTTTTACGATATCTTAGCCAAGATCATAGAAATGGGACTTACCTCTTACGACGAGTACATACCAGCATTAGCTATGTAGGTTTACATCGCTCAGTGCATCTCGTGCCGCGTTGGTAGTTTCTCATCCAGCTAGTAACGTGGAATTGACGTTGCTGAAGACATCTCGTGTCGACTGGAGGGGTAATGGTGGCAAGGGCATACCAGCTAGCTATGTACAGCTACAAGCTAGGGGCATCTCGTGCCTCTCTGGCAGCTTCTCATCCAGCTAGTAACGTGGAGGTAACGTTGCTGAGGACATCTCGTGTCGACTGGAGAGATAATGCTTTAACAAGTTTGCAGCACACATGCAATAAGCAGTGTTACTGTCCACCATAGTGCTCATATTATGTAAAACACTGTCAGTATCACGTACAAGGTGGTCAGTTGAAGCCAGGGACTCTCACGCATTAAGGTTGTGGGAGGCCTCAGAATCTAAGTACTTCCAATGTTGGTCAGGACTTAAAGTGCTTCGTGTCGTTGATGAGCGCCGCGGCCGTCTCAGATTTCCACTAACGATGGACTTAGTACGTCTCAAATTTCCCGTAATGGTGCACTTTAAACACTTTCTATCACATAGCATAGTTATTTAGCAGTAGTACGTTAGTAAAGAGTATCATAAACTTATTTTAAATTAATATTTTGACGAGAGAGAATTTTTCTTGCGATGTCAGAATGCGCGCGAAAAGAAAAGTGACATTTCATGTGTTGCCATCGACGGGGATAACTATTTAAAAAAAAATAAAAATATCTGCAATATTTTATCTCTAAAAAACGCGATGTTAGACGGTGTGTATTAGGAATACTACTCTGTTAATAATTATATTTCAGATCGCCATGAAATAAAATGGGTAGCTATTTGATAATTAGTCGCTAGTGCGAACCACATATTTTGAGTCAATACACAAAGTTTTTTACTCGTGGGAACAACAATGAAAGAATTAAAAAAAAACAAAAACCAAAAGGAGAGGAGTGATGCGGAGTCGGAGTCCGACGCTGTGTCTGGCGCAATGAGCTCTGGTCAGAGCTCGGAGCGCGAAGTGGTGGGGGGAGCGACCGTGAGGAACTGAAAGTTCCTCCGGAAGCGCCCCAAACTGGGGGATGGCCAGGGGTCGTCCGCCGACGAGGGGGTCTCGGGCCAAGGCCGGAGGAAGATCCACTTCAGTCGGCGGGGTTCGGCCAGAGGAAAAGGTGTGGGTAGAGGGCTTACCACCAAGGAGGCAGGCGAGCCGAGTCCGGCCAGCCCAGCTGAGGTGGAGAGGCCCTCTACAGAGGAGGAACACCACCCTGTAGGGACCAGCACCGTGGCGGCCCCTACAGAGTCGGCAGGTGGTGAGCCGGGCGTCGCTGGCGGCTCCAATTCGGAGCGAGCAGCCAGGTTTGCGGAGGCTGTGGCAGCCGCAATCAAGGTTTTGGTCTTGAAGAGGACTCAGTCCTCTAAAGACAAGGCCATGCCTGCGGCCATAGCCTCTATTGTGGCGGCTGCGGAGGCCTATCATCTTATTATCTAATATCTTATTAGTTATTTGTGTTGTTCTATCTTGTATTTTTAATCGTGACTCTGACTTCTAAACTGTTTCATATTTATACCTTCCTGTTGTTGGAGCTCCAAAGCTACTATTAAATATAGTAGTTGGCATCGGGTCACCCTTCAGCTTCCAGATTCCTAGGCTTTGTCTTTTTTATTGGGTCCATCTCACCTTTCACATTCACTCACAAACGCATAGTTGATAGGTTGAACAGAACACTGACATAACTTTTGCTGTTGCATATTATTACATCATTGGCCATTTTGTAATTCCTTACATAATTTTGCATAACTTCCTGTTGAGGGTAACCATAGACTATACAGAGTTTATTATTGGTAGTGACGCTTCGAAAAGTTGCCACTACATAATGCGCAAAACGTTTTGAGGATGATATTCTCGTAGCATGTATGTTTCCTTTTTCTTTTATTTTAATCACATTTAAATTTAATTATATTATTTTTCTGTAAGTACGCTGTACTGTGTAGAGTACTGCTGTACAGTGCCGGTACAGCGTCCTAGTTATTGTTTTTGCTGCACCGAATGACGTCAATACGTCGGCGCCGGTCGTCGCTGAAAATCAGCGCTGGGGCTCTGTCTTGCATAGGGTCGCAGCATAATGCTGAGCGATAGCCGTTTTGCGTGGATGTGACGCATGTTTCCCGCAACCTTTTCTAAATTTTTTTTTTTTGTGTAAGCTCTTTTTTGCGTCATGTTTACCGCAAATAAACGTATTTTCTTTCTTTATTTCTTTTCTTCTTCTATCATTTCAGGCCTCCGTCGGATGGCATGTCTGAGATGCGAGCGGAGGTCGCCCGCTTGACAGCCGCCATGGAGCTTCTCCGAAAGGAGTACGAGGAGCTCCGAGCAGACCTAGCTGGGCTCCGAGGAGCCGGCCCTCGTGAGGTGCCGCAGGGGAGGGAGCAGCATGGGCAGGGACGGCCCGTGCCTGCGGAGGACCGGGTTCTGACCCTGGTGAGGCAGGAGATGGCTTCTCTGCGGTCCCGTTTTTCCGCGATAGAAGCCATCGTCCTGCGCCCTCCTCTAGCGGCGAGCATGCCGCCGGCCTCTGGCCAGCAGAAGACGGCTTCGTATGCCACCACCGCAGCTGCCTCGGCCAAACCAGGCTCGTCGGGGCAGACCAGGGGTAGGGTGGCTACAAAGGCGGCGAGGGCCCCGGCCCAGGTGGTGAAGGTCCCGGCCCAGGCGGCGAAACAGCTGCCCCCGTCTCCTCCTAATTCTACCCCGGCTGACGCCGAATGGCAGGTAGCCGGGGAGAAGAGGAAGGCGGCGAAGGCAAAAAGGGCGGCCAAGAAGAAGGAGAGGAGTCAGCGGCGCAAGGAGCGAAGCGTCGCGGCTAGGCTCCGCGCCCCGAAGTCCGCAGCTGTAGTGATTACACTACAGCCAGAGGCGGAGAAGAAGGGCGTGTCCTACCGCGACGTGCTCGCCAAGGTGGGGGCGGCGGTGGACCTCAAAGAGATTGGCGCCGCTGATGGCATCCGGGTGAGGGTCACTGCGACTGGGGCCCGGATGCTGGAGGTCCCCGGTGCGGCAAGCGGCCCGGTGCGGAAAGGCTTAGGGCGTCCCTAGATGCGGACGAGGCCCGAGTGTCCAGGCCCACCAAATGCGCAGACATGCGTATTCTGGGCCTGGATGACTCAGTGACGGAGGGACAGGTGGTGGCCGCTGTTGTTAGGGCTAGAGGGTGCTCTGCCGAGCAGGTTAGGGTGGGCGCCCTCCGTCCTGACTTCACGGGGTTGCGAGCCATTACGGTGAGCTGCCCCGTGTCAGCGGCCAAGAAAATAGCCGGGGAGGGCCAAAGGCTTTTGGTGGGCTGGGTTTCGGCGCAGGTCAAACTGCTGGAACCCAGACCTCTGAGGTGCTTCCGCTGCCATGTGGGCAACCACGTGGGAGCTAAATGCACCTCGGAGGTGGACCGCAGCAGTCATTGTTACCGCTGTGGTCAGCCCGGTCACAAGGCCGGCTCGTGAGAAGCCACGCCGCATTGCGTCGTATGTGCGGCGGCTGGCAAGCCAGCCGGCCACCGGATTGGGAGCAAGGCCTGTGCTCCACCCGCCAAGGCTAGAGGCAAACCACCTGCCACCGCCGTCACAGCCGCAACCGCCGCCACCGTTGCCGTTGCCGCCTCAACAGCCGTCGTCGCCGCCGCAGCCGCCGCGGCAGGGCCCTCACAGGGGGCTAAGGAGGGGGCTGACATGGAGTGCCAATAATGGCCCCATTTCGCCTCCTCCAGGCGAACATCAACCACTGCGCCGCAGCTCAGCATCTGTTGCTCCAGAGCATGGCGCAGTGGTCGATTAACATCGCCGTGGTCGCTGAGCCGTACTTTGTCCCACCCAGGGATGACTGGGTGGAGGACCTGAGCGGCTCAGTGGCCCTAATTTCGTCGGCCGCCGCCGGTACCCCGTCCCTCGAGGCTGTTAAGAGAGGACGGGGTTGCGTTGCAGCACGGTTTGGGGAGATTGTCGTGGTAGGCGCGTACTTCTCCCCGAACCGAACTCTCACCGAGTTCCACAACTCCCTTGCGGAGTTTTATTTTATTTTATTTTATTTTATCAAATGGGAACAACAAACAGCTACATTATGGTATATTACAACATGATAATATAAATAATTTAAATAATAATGTAGCCCACAGCGCTGTTCACAGATTACAGTAATGAGTAAACCTTAAATTGCTAGGAAAAGCTGTTCATGCATGACAGTTAGAAAACATTACAAATACAAAAAGAAAAAAAAAGAAAACAAGTATTATTTCTACTAATTATGAAATTACGAAACCACATAACATTAATATAAGAGCTTAAGTGTCTCATACAAAAGGCTGCGAAACAGAAAAAAAGATGTAAATATATCTATGTGTTCGAGTTCTTTATTGTATGATGCTGCCATTCGCCGAATTGGTGAACGTTCACCAGTATTAGATCGGCATGTATCTATTGCAAATAGTGTACCTGCACGCACCTGGCGTCTATGAACAGTTCTGGGGACAGCATAACACAGTACATTGTTCAGGTCGATACAGTCAAATTTGCCATTAACAATATTATACAAGGTCATTGCATCTAATTGTTTGCGTCTGGAGCTGAGCGTCAGAAGTTTGTATTTATCGAGCAATTAGTGATAAGGCAAATACATTCTGTGACATCTGTAATACATTACACGAAGGAATTTGCGTTGTACATTCTCTAGCATATCTATATATTTTTTATAATACGGGTTCCAGATGGGCACCGCGTATTCAAGCTGTGAGCGGACTAGAGCTTTATATAGGCAGAGATACGAAGAGGTCCGTTTAAAGTCGTGGGTTGATCTCATTATAAATCCATACATCTTGTATGCTTTATTAATGATTTGTTCTATGTGTAAATCCAAGCAGAGTTTAGCATCAAGCAATATACCCAGGTCACGTACTGAGTTAGCTTTATTCAGAGAGATACTACATAAGGAGTACACAAACCTAATAATGTTTTTATTTTTGGTAAAATTTATATAGTTGCACTTGGGAATGCTTAGAAGAAGCTTACTTGTGTAACAATAGTCCGTCAGTCTGTCCAAGTCCTCTTGGAGAAGATAGCAATCCTCTATATTTCGAATGGGTCTGTATACCTTAAGGTCATCTGCATATAACAAAAATTTTGAGTTGCGAAAACAGTTACCAATATCATTTATAAAGATAATAAATAAAAGAGGACCAAGAATAGAACCTTGAGGGACGCCAGAGGTAACCTGAATAGCATTAGAGTGGTAACCGTTGATTACAACCCGTTGACAGCGATTAGTGATGTAGGAAATGAACCATCGCAACAGGTTACCCCGAATGCCATTGAAGGCTATTCGGCTCAGCAGTAATTCATGATCCACCTTGTCGAAAGCTTTCTGAAAGTCCGTGTACACCGCATCAACTTGTATACGATTATCCATCTTTTCAAATAGACCGCTGGAGAAAGCTAATAAATTTGTAGTTGTTGATCGTTTTTTAACAAACCCATGCTGTTGTTCTATGATGGCGTGATGTAGAATAGGGTACACTTCGTTGTGTACTAGTCTTTCGAAAAGCTTCGACAAGGTGGACAGAATAGAAATTGGTCGGTATTGCTCAACACTACGTTTAGATCCGGCCTTGTGTACAGGCGTGATATTAGCTTGTTTCCATACCGTCGGCATGACACCTTCAGTGACGCATTTGTTATAAATTATGGCTAAGGGTCTACATATGACAGTGGCAGTATTTTTGAGAAAAAATGCAGACAGACCATCTGGACCCGGGCCCTTAGTTGGATCCAGTGATTTCAGTTCTGTCATTATTGTTTCCTCTTTGAAGTGAAGGTCAGAAATAACTATGTCATTAGACATTGTTTCAGAAGGTGGCTCCCATCGAGAAAGGGCAGGTGAAGTAGGCTCATATACGGAAGCAAAGAAATCGGAGAACATGTTGCAAATCGATTGAGGATCGTTGGATACAACGTTGTTATATTGTACTTTTGCCGGTATACCGGGTTTGTCTTTGCGATTTGCAACATAGACCCAAAAGTCCTTAATATTTTTATGAATGCCATCCTCAATTGACTGAATATATTTCGAGAAACATTTGTCACAATTTTCCTTAAATAAGGCTCTGTACTGAGAAAAAGTTTCGTAGTCTGCAAGGTTGCCATACTTTTTCCATTTGACCCATGATTTTTGTTTTTTTCTAAATGTTTTAATTAAAGATTTTTTGAACCAGACTGGAAAGCCAACGGTTCTGGATGCAGATAGTGGTGTGTGCTGCTTAATAATTTCATCGATCTTATTATAAAAATTGCTGTTTGCCTCCTCGGATCCTAAAGGGGTTAGAAGTTCCGTCCAGTCGGTATTCTGAATTTTACGGTTGATGTGCTCATAGTCAGATTTATAAAAGTTGTATTTTTGTAGTGGTCGCTTTTTCATGGGAAGAGTATCTACATTTAGACTTATATCACAGACAAATGGTGGATGATACGTGTCTATAGGAAGTAAAGGCAACAACGCACTCGATACCTTACATGGGTGGTTTGATATCAGTAGGTCAAGAATTTTACCATTGGTATTTGTCACGACATTGTATTGCAAAGCATCAAGTAATGACATTAAATTATTTAACTGTGTACAAGTCGTGGACGAGCCTAAGCCCAACCCACCGCCGATTTGGGAAACCGTTGGACCCGGTATGTTCCAGGTTATTTCTGGTAGATTGTAGTCGCCTACTATGTAAAAATTGTCAACGGAAGGGTCAGCCAGTACCTGCTGTAAGATTTCAAAATGTTGTTCATACACAAGCGCTGCCGTTTTAGGAGGTATGTAAGCCGCACTAATGATATGCCTCTTGGATGGTCGCAAACTAGGCACTTCTATAAGGACATGTTCAACAATGTTGCAAAATAGCGAGTTGGCCGGAGTTATAGAAATATCACATTCAGAGGACCTAAGTGTCCTCAGCAAGGCAACCAACACCCCCCCGCCATCCATTTTTTTAGTGCTAATACGATCACGATCACACCTGTACACAATATAGCGCTGATCGATAAACTCACTATTGCTAATCTCAGGAATCAACCAAGTCTCTGTGAGTACGATTATGTCGTGGTTACCGTTAAGAATGTTCATGTATAGCGTGTGTAATTTTGTACGGATACCTCTGCAGTTTTGGTAGTATATAGATAAATATTTGTTACTCATCACGAGATATTAAGGGTTCAACATAATAATTACCAGCAATGTAATTACAAGTACGTAACAGGTATTCGCTCGTGCAATGCTAAATACAAGGTTCAAAAGTTAAATAAAAGTAAAAATAATATTTTTCAGTTACATAATTGACACCAACCACACACCAATACATGTATTTAAAATAAATCTCTCCAAGATGGTTACTTAGAATAATAATATTATTGCGTAGTGATACAATAATCCAAATTTGCCGCAGAAATAATTTAACATGTTTGATAAAGCGACGCGTTGACAAGTATAACATAAAATAATTAATAATAAAATCGTTATATTCATTCAGGCTTTTATAGCAGATTGTTAACACAAATAAAACGAACAATCCAGATAAACACGAGTACTCAGATACACATTCATACATAATTGAATAACGTTTTGTTACGTAAACAATCCAGAATAAAAAGGGCAAAACATTAAACAAAACAATAAAATTAAAATTATGAGGGTACAAGAACAAAAACGATAAAAAAGAAATAAAATTAAAATTATGAGGGTACAAGAACAAAAACACATTGGAATTAAAGTGCGTCAGAGGTGGGGCCACTATGTACGTTGTTGTTCTTCGACGGGCTGTTTTTAATCTTGCGAATATCGTCGTCTTTATGTATTGCAAATGCAGTATCACCGTCACGTTCGCGTACGAGAATAGTGGCGTTCCGAATCCAGACATACTTATAGTGGAGCTGTGTGGCCACTTCCTTAACTTTGCGAAATAAATGTTTCTTCTTAAGTGTCAAATGCTCGTTCATATATATAGTCGATGGTGAACATGTAAAACCCAGTTGGTCCGTTTTAAAGGTTTTAACTTTGCGGAAAGCGGCAAGTAAATTGTCCCGCAGGATACGTGACGACAGCTTTACAATTACGTTTTTTGGCCTATTTGTTTGCTGGTGAGCATGAGGAACTCTGTGAATGGATATGATATCTCTTTGTGTGACGGGAAAATTAATAGCACCACCGATTGACTCCATTACATGAATCAGGTTTTCACTTCGAGCTTCTGGCACGTTAAGGATCTCGACATTGCACTGTCTCGCTTGCTGTTCAAGATAATCTAGTTTAGACTCGAGGAGGCTAATAGATTGGTTAGATTTCTCAGCACTAAGTCGACTCATGTCAGCCATACGTTTCTTGAGTTCAACCAGTTCCTCTGAATGATACTGCAATGAGGTTCTGAGTTCCGTTACTTCCTGCGATACATCCGATACATTTTGCTTTAAAGTGTTATGTCCGGTACGAATACTGCTCATTTCATCCTTTATTTCATCCCGGGCGCATCTCAATTCGCTATTCAACTTATTTAAACTCGAATCTATTTCATCGCGCCAGCCGTGCAATGTAGTCTTAATGTCCTCCTTAAAAGTAGAAAGCGTATTCTTTATGTCACTCCTCCAGCCCTGCAGTGTAATGTGTAACTCATTTGTGAATGCTTGGAAAGTATTAGCTGTGTCCTGAGCGACAGATTCATTACCGATTGACGGGTTACACGATGAGGCGGGACACTGTTCCATGATATCGCATGACATATTCAAGCTATCTTCGTGCGTCGGAATTTGCGCGGACCGTACAGGTGTCAGTAAGTTAGACCGAGTACGGCGGGTGACATTATTGCACGACGGGCATTTCCAGGTCGCCTTAAACTCTTCTGTAAGAGCTTCATACTGACGTGGCTGTATATTTAGGCATTCAGAATGATAACTTCCTTCGCAGGCATTACATTTCAGAAGCCTAGCCCCAATTACCAAGAGTGTATTACAGCCAGCACAGTTCATGTTGAGTAAGGTGCGTTCTGAGTTTGTAAACAAAACAACTGGCAGCGCCGATGTATCGCTTGCGCATAGATTAGCAATACGATGTTATGAGTACGTTACTGAGATATCTTCGCAGTTTTAACGACGTTTTTACTCATAGATGGCGTTAGTTTGTATGGTTATATTATCTGTAGTAGTAGTATGATAATGCAAAATTGAAGTTTTAATAATCACTGAATTGAAGTCATTGAACTTGTAAAAGGTAATAAATCAATGTTTATACGTAGCACTCACTGATCTAAAGATGATGAAGAGGTAGCGTTTTGGTTTAACGGCACCTGACTGGTTCAAACACTCATAAAGTCCAGTTTATAACACTGAAGACAACACAGATTACACGGAGTTTTAATTTAGATCACTTCAACTCTGCACTTGTTTGAAGTTGTGCTTAAACTGTTTATGACGAATAAGCACAATATTTACTACTTTTTCTAATTTTATAAATTAAACTTTACAGAGAGCAAAAAACTTAGGTCAACACACTCACAGCGCCACCTAGCGATGTGTTGAGAGTCGTCGTCGTCGGGTTCTGTTCCCTCCCCGTGCTCGTCCTCGGGGACTTCAATGCCAAGAATGTGGCTTGGGGTTCCCGGTATACGGACACACGGGGCAGGATGGTGGAAGACTGGGCGCTGGAGACAGGCCTGGTCGTCCTTAATCGGGGTTCTGTCCCCACGTGTGTGCGGATGCGGGGTGAATCAGTGGTGGAAATCTCGTTCGCTAGCCCCGCTCTGTCTCCGCGTGTCATTGACTGGCGCGTCATGGAGGGGGTGGAGACGTATTCCGATCACCGGTACATCCGGTTTGACGTCTCCGCCCAGACCTCGAGCGCGCCGGTCCGACCGGCCCCGAGTGGTCCGCGGTGGGCGCTGAAGCAGCTGGACCGGGAGCTCCTCCTGGAAGCCTCGATCGTGCAGGCCTGGGTGTCATCACCGGACAGGCCTGCCGACATCAATGACGAGGCGGAGAGGTTCCGGGAGGCCATGTCCGAGATATACGACGTGGCAATGCCCCGGGTCCAGCCCGGACGTGCTTCGCGCCAGGTGTACTGGTGGTCACGTCAGCTGACGACACTGCGCAATGCGTGCGTTACTGCGCGACGCCGGTACACTAGGCACCGCAGGCTCCGTATTTGACCTTCGGATACGGAAGCCATTCAGGCGGAGCTGTACGAGGGGTACAGAGCGGCGAAGACCGCAATCCAAGCGGAAATCCTGCGGGCCAGGGCACTGGCCCGCGAGGAGTCGCTGGAGACTCTGAACAGAGACCCGTGGGGACGCCCATATAAAATGGTGCAGGAGAAACTCCGCCCATGGGCTCCCCCGCTGACGCAGAGTCTCCGGCCGCAGCTTGTGGGGAACGTGGTGAGCGCTCTGTTCCCTTCGAGAGGGGAACACGCCTCCCCGCCCATGGCTCCACCTACTGCGGTGCCTGATGCGGACCACACCGCCGACGACGACGACGATGCTCTGGAGGTGACTGAGGAAGAGATGAGGGTGGCGGTACGTAGGCTGAATGCCAGAAATACCGCCCCAGGACCCGAAGGCATACCTGGGAAAGCCTGGGTCCTGGCCTCAGAGGCTCTCGGGCCTCGACTAAGGGGGCTCCTAAGCGCATGCTTGGAGAGGGGCCAGTTCCCGCTTCGTTGGAAGACGGGGAAACTGGTCCTCATCAAGAAGCCGGGGCGCCCTGCGGACTCTCCGTCCGCTTACCGGCCCATAGTGCTGCTCGACGAGGTGGACAAGCTCTTAGAAAGAGTCATTGCAGACCGCCTCGTCGGGCGGCTGGTGCGGGTGGGGCCGGCGTGCGAGCCCTCACGACGGGGGATGCGGTGGCTCGGGGTGGGGTCGTCTTGGCGGTGTCTCTAGACATCGCCAACGCCTTCAATACCCTGCCCTGGAGTTGCATCAGGGAGGCACTCCGGTATCACCGGATGCCGACCTACCTCTGTCGTGTGGTCGAGGCCTATCTGGCAGACAGGGCCATCATCTACTCCGGTCACCAGGGAGAGTGGAACCGGCGAGAGATATCGTGCGGTGTCCCACAGGGATCAGTCCTGGGGCCGCATCTGTGGGACATCGTATACGACTGGGTGCTGCGCGCCGACCTCCCCAATGGCGTCAGCGTCGTTTGTTACGCTGACGACACGTTGGTCCTGGTGCAGGGGAGGTCGCACCAGGCGGCGGCCGAACTAGCGACACATGGGGTTGCGACAATCGTGGCCAGAATCCGACAGTTGGGACTCGAGGTGGCCTTGCACAAATCTGAGGCCATGTGTTTTCATGGTCCTCGGAACGCGCCACCGTCGGGTTCCCAAATAACGGTAGGAGGGGTTCACATCGGCGTCGAGTCGACGATGAAGTACCTGGGACTCGTCCTCGACAGTCGGTAGAACTTCGTGGAGCATTTCCGACGTTTGGCTCCCAGACTGGACCGGGCCGGGGCTGCCTTGAAGTGGCTCCTGCCCAATCTAGGGAGTCCAAACGCCTCCTGCCGGAGGCTATACGCGGGGATCGTGCGGTCCATGGCCCTGTACGGGGCACCGGTATGGGCGCATTCGTTGAGGCGGCGGCCTGCCCGCCGGTTGAACGCGTCCCAGAGGGTCATGGCCACCCGGCTGGTCCGGGGATACCGCACGGTCTCCGGTGAGGCGGCGAGCCTCCTTGCCGGATTGCCGCCATGGGATCGGGAGGCAAAAGTCCTCGCGCATATTTGGGAGTGGCGCGGGGAGGCGAAACGCCGGGGCTTGACTCCGATGCCGCGAGAAATCGCGGCACAGCGGACAGAGCTCCGACGGGATCTCATGGCGTCATGGAGAGTGCGATTGTCGCAACCCAGTGCTGGGCACGCCACTATTGCGGCGATAAGTCCCCTCGTTGAGGAGTGGCTGGAGAGGCGCCACGGCGTCCTCACCTTCCGCCTGACGCAGGTCCTCACCGGACACGGCTGTTTCGGGAGGTACCTGTTTCGGATAAGGCGGAAGGAAACGCCCGGGTTTCATCACTGCGTGGATCGCCCGGAGGACACGGTGGAGCATACGGTGGAGGATGCCCGGCTTGGGCAGAGCACCGCCGTGTCCTCGTGGAGGCGATTGGTGGCGGGGATCTCTCGCGTCCGGCCCTGGTCCAGGCCATGGTACGGAGCGAGAGGGCATGGGAGGCCGTCACCTCCTTCTGCGAAGCAGTAATGCTCGCGAAGGAGGAGGCGGAGCGCGTGAGGGAGAGGCAAATTTCGCGCCCTCACGCCCCTAGCCGCCGCAGGAGGAGACGCCCCGGGCGTCGGGAATCGATCGCGGATTCCCGGCCACCGTAGGCGTGGGCTTGCGGACGGTGAGCAATGGGTAGCTCGCCGTCCGGTAAGGACCAAGCCCGGGTCGACGGCGCGTTGTGTTCCACGCGCGCCTCAAAGAGTGTCAGCGAGTGAAGGGGTCCGATGAGACCATTGCCTGCCGGGGTTGCGGGATTAGTCCGAAAGGGATACCGTGGCCCCCTGGCATTGCACAGGCAACAGAAGGAACACGGGTGGGTTTTAGTCAGTAAGAGTCTGACACGCCGAAATAATTAAATCTAGTTTTCGTAAATGTCACTTCGTAAAAACACAAAAATCTTGAATAAGTAGAAGATTTTCAGTTTAACGCCAGTAATTTTGCGATTTATAATTACTTACCTGCCACACCTTCAAGTAAGACCGCGTTTCGTGTTCTGTCTCGTTGGTTGGTAGAACAAAAAATTCTATAAACACCTATTTTTCTGATATAAATTAGGTACATTTTTTCGCTATAAATTAAAAATTTTGTTTGGCACCCACCTCTAAAAACTCCGCTTTTCATTAGCCCGCACGCAGACGCGTGCGCGTGTTTTGATGACTCACGCGCTTGGCTACCTCGGAAAACCTGAGGAAAATTTTTATATACCTACAAATTTAAAATTCACCTTACCGATACATTATTCAACATTAATTACAATAACTTTGCACTAAGGAGACGGATTTGGAAGCGGTTTTCGGCGCAGTTACTTAGTCTTAATTGGGCTCTGCCCCGCTTTCCCAACTATCCTTACTCATCTATTTGCTTAAAAAATAATAAAATCTAGTTTTCGTAAATGTCACTTCGTAAAAACACAAAAATCTTGAATAAGTAGAAGATTTTCAGTTAAACGCCAGTAATTTTGCGATTTATAATTACTTACCTGCCACACCTTCAAGTTGGACCGCGTTTAGTGTTCTGTCTCGTTGGTTGGTAGAACAAAAAATTCTATAAACACCTATTTTTCTGCTATAAATTAGGTACGTTTTTTCGCTATAAATTCAAAATTTTGTTCTTCACCCACCTCTAAAAACTCCGTTTTTCATTAGCACGCGCGAAGACGCGTGCGCGTGCTTTGACACCTCACGCGCGTGGCTACCTCGGAAAAACTGAGGAAAATTTTGATATACCTACAAATTCAAAATTCACCTTACCGATACTGTATTCAACATTAATTACAATAACTTTGCACTTAGGAGACGGATTTGGAAGCGGTTTCCGGCGCAGTTACTTAGTCTTAATTGGGCTCTGCCCCACTTTCCCAACTATCCTTACTCATCTATTTGCTTAAAAAATAATTAAATCTAGTTTTCGTAAATGTCACTTCGTAAAAACAAAAAAATCTCGAATAACTCGAAGATTTTCAGTTTAACGCCAGAAATTTTGTGATTAACTATAATTATTTACCTGCCACACCTTCAAGTTGGACCGCGTTTCGTGTTCTGTCTCGTTGGTTGGTAGAACAAAAAATTCTATAAACACCTATTTTTCTGCTATAAATAAGGTACGTTTTTTCGCTATAAATTCAAAATTTTGTTCGGCACCCACCTCTAAAATCTCCGTTTTTCATTAGCCCGCGCGCAAACGCGTGCGCGTGTTTTGACATCTCACGCGCGTGGCTACCTCGGAAAAACTGAGGAAAATTTTTATATACCTACAAATTCAAAATTAACCTTACCGATACAGTATTCAACATTAATTACAATAACTTTGCACTAAGGAGACGGATTTGGAAGCGGTTTTCGACGCAGTTACTTAGTCTTAATTGGGCTCTGCCCCACTTTCCCAACTATCCTTACTCATTTATTCGCTCAAAAAATAATTAAATCTAGTTCCCGTAAATTTTAACTTCGTAAAAACACAAAAATCTCGAATAACTCGAAGATTTTCAGTTGAACGCCAGTAATTTTGCGATTTATAATTACTTACCTGCCACACCTTCAAGTTGGACCGCGTTTCGTGTTCTGTCTCGTTGGTTGGTAGGACAAAAAATTCTATAAACACCTATTTTTCTGCTATAAATTAGGTACGTTTTTTCGCTATAAATTCAAAATTTTGTTCGGCACCCACCTCTAAAATCTCCGTTTTTCATTAGCCCGCGCGCAAACGCGTGCGCGTGTTTTGACATCTCACGCGCGTGGCTACCTCGGAAAAACTGAGGAAAATTTTTATATACCTACAAATTCAAAATTAACCTTACCGATACAGTATTCAACATTAATTACAATAACTTTGCACTAAGGAGACGGATTTGGAAGCGGTTTTCGACGCAGTTACTTAGTCTTAATTGGGCTCTGCCCCACTTTCCCAACTATCCTTACTCATTTATTCGCTCAAAAAATAATTAAATCTAGTTCCCGTAAATTTTAACTTCGTAAAAACACAAAAATCTCGAATAACTGATTTTCATTTTAACGCCAGTAATTTTGCGATTAAATATAATTACTTACCTGCCACAACTTCAAATTGGACCGCGTTTCGTGTTCTGTCTCGTTGGTTGGTAGAACAAAAAATTCTATAAACACCTATTTTTCTGCTATAAATTAGGTACGTTTTTTCGCTATAAATTCAAAATTTTGTTCGGCACCCACCTCTAAAATCTCCGTTTTTCATTAGCCCGCGCGCAAACGCGTGCGCGTGTTTTGACATCTCACGCGCGTGGCTACCTCGGAAAAACTGAGGAAAATTTTTATATACCTACAAATTCAAAATTAACCTTACCGATACAGTATTCAACATTAATTACAATAACTTTGCACTAAGGAGACGGATTTGGACGCGGTTTTCGACGCAGTTACTTAGTCTTAATTGGGCTCTGCCCCACTTTCCCAACTATCCTTACTCATTTATTCGCTCAAAAAATAATTAAATCTAGTTCCCGTAAATTTTAACTTCGTAAAAACACAAAAATCTCGAAAAACTGATTTTCATTTTAACGCCAGTAATTTTGCGATTAAATATAATTACTTACCTGCCACAACTTCAAATTGGACCGCGTTTCGTGTTCTGTCTCGTTGGTTGGTAGGACAAAAATTCTATAAACACCTATTTTTCTGCTATAAATTAGGTACGCTTTTTCGCTATAAATTCAAAATTTTGTTCCGCACCCACCTCTAAAAACTCCGATTTTCATTAGCACGCGCGCAGACGCTTGCGCGTGTTTTGACACCTCACGCGCGTGGCTACCTCGGAAAAACTGAGGAAAATTTTGATATACCTACAAGTAGGGTAAAATTGGGGCTTCTGCATCACTCGCCTCGCTTCGCTCGGATCGTGATGCAGACGCCCCAATTTTATACACGCAACGTACATCGGATCGTGATGTAGACGCCTCAATTTTATACACGCAACGTCTATCGGGTCGTGATGCAGACGCCCCAATTTTATACACACAACGTCTAAAAAGTAAATATAATCTCGCCACTAGCATTCTTGAAATAAGTTTAAAGACTTCCAAAAAAATATTTTTGTAAGAGGAATCTTAGATTTCAAAATTTTGTTATTTCATATAATAATGGTTATACGTACCAATAATAATGAGGTTGTATTCTATGAAATTTTAAGTGACTCTATTACCATTGAAAATATACAGCTAGATTACAGTCCGATGGTGGAACCTTAGTAATATAACCCCGTTGGCAGTGGCACCCTTGACCTTAGGATGCGAAACCCTTAAGGGGCCAGCGGAACATGCATAGTTCATACAAACATAATACCAAAATAATTTGTTATTCAAACATATTCTTAAGGTAGTGTGTATTTATTCCGATTAGATTTCAGAATATCTAGGTTCCCAAATATATATTTTGAATAGACACTGATATTAAGACGAGATATGAAGAATTTCAATTTTTTATAGAAAACTTTTATTTCTCATAACTTGTCTTTAAATCAGCGTTCATTCAAAATATATTTGGGGGAACCTAAATATTCTGTAATCCAATAGGAATAAATACACACTACCTTAAGAATATGTTGCTTTTCAAATTATTTTGATATTACGTTTGTATGAACTACGCATGCTCCGCTGGCCCCTTAATGAATGATAGTGGTGTATGTTTCTTAACATGTCTTTATCAGTTTGTTTTATTAGGATTTCATGATGTTAATATTTCTCATTATTTCATTAAATATTTTTTTTTTGATTTTACATTTATTTTTTAAATTAATTTTTATATTTTAAATTTAAAATTCATGTATAATAGATTACATTAAGTTTGTATTAAATTATATTTTAAGTTGAACTACGTCTTATATTAAGATTTAGTAGCTAATACCTACATGCGATTGCCTCATAAAAATTTCGTCTCCAATTGCAGCGACAGTGCGGCGCCGCCGGTGTAGTATTGCTTATGCTTACAAATAAGTTTAATAAAGAAGACGTTTACACTTGAGTACGTAATTTATAATTTATAACAAACAATAATAATTCTTATAATCAATGAGTACAGTGTTCAATATGAAATATAATAATTAATTGTTTTTAAATTGAAACGTCAGCCTAAACTTAAATACGTTACGATGATCGTTCCCTTATAATATGTATTTGGGTATAAATAAAGCCATCGAGGTGTTTTACAACACATTGTTTGTGCATCATTCCTTTCATTGTTGGTCGTGGATATCTTCCCCAAGGATCAAGTATGTATGTAATACGCACTGAGTTGCTTATGGGCGTAGTGCCTAAGTATTAATACTTAGCCCTTACGCCCACAATCAACTCAGTTGCAATAATGTAGTTGTTTGCTCAGCGTGCTAATGGGCTAATATTTTTTTGTAATTGTTCCTTTTCTTTGTCTATATTTTTAGGTCTTCAAATCCCTTCGATTCAGACGCTGAAGCTGCTTCTTCTTCGACTAAGAAAAAGATCACCAAACCATCGAAATCCAAGAAGCAGCGGGGAAAGATACAGAAAAGATCGGATCATTTAGGTAGTGATTCGGAATCAGAGACTGATACAACACCAGCAAACGTGAACAAAAAGCGTAAAATCAATCTCTTTCCCGATTCTGAGGTGAGTTCATTTATCTACATAATATTTAACGTTTTGTTTCTGATGAAAATTAGTCTGAGTAGAAACAACATTAATTTCGATGGCTGGCCATTTCTATCTCGTAACGACCTCGATGGTAGCAAGTGTGTTCGCCTTCTTGTATTTTCTATCTCGGTCTGTGTTCGATTCTCAGTCCGGACCAAGTTTTTTCAGTATGTTATTTAAATACGTTAGATAGATAATGACGTGCAGATAGTTAAATCATATATTCATAATTATGATGTTTGTAATGGTGTGATCCTTAACCAGTGTCTTTTACTATCCATAATGCTATAAGTACACCTAACATAATTAATTCAAAGTTTGTTTTTGTTGTTGACAGAATGATGAACCTGAACCTGCCCATGCAGCAACATTAAAAAATTATCTTTCCCGGCGTGTAGCTTCTGGCAATACCCATCAAAGCGATCCTACACTGCGAGGCGAGTATTACATCGAAGTTCGCATCTCGAACAGCCGCGAACTGGAAGCAGTTACCAACAACGGATGGCAACATTCCCTGATCAGTTTCAAAACTGCTGTAAATGACAAAACGCCAACGTGGAAAGCAGTTACTCAGCTTGTTTCCACGGTAAAAGAAAATTTCCGGCACATTAAACGTATTTTGTATCCATCCAAGGATTAATTGACATGTAATATACACTTACATACGTTACATTAGTTTATCGATATCTTCATAACTTTGTGTTTATCAGTCTGTGCATGTATGTACCTAGGTATGTTTTATATATTGAATAGTAATTTCATGTTTTTAGATAATAATAATAATGCATTGTTTCTTACAGGATCTACTCTGTAGATAAAAACTAAATAAAACTAAAACCAAAACCTGAAAATAAGAAAAATTAAATTTTATATGAATAAAACTAATCCAAACCTAGAAACAAGAAAAATAAACTTTGTATAGAATAAAACTAAAATCAGAACCTAAAAAACAAGAAAACTAAAGTTTGTATAGAATAAAACTAAAATCAGGACCCAAAAAAAACAAGAAAATTAAAGTTTGTATAGAATAAAACTAAAATTGGAAACTAGAAACAAAAACTAAATTTTGTATAGAAAAAACTAAATAAATACTAAAATCAGAACCAATAAACGAGAAAAATTAAAAAAACTAAATAAATACTAAAATCAGAACCTATAAACGAGAAAAATTAAATTTTATAAGAATAAAACTAAAATCAGAACGTGCAACAAGCAAAAATAAATTTTGAATAGAATAACACTATAATCAGAACCTACAAACGAGAAAATTAAAGTTGTATAGAATAAAACTAAAATCAGTACCTAGAAACAAGAAAAAATAAACTTTGTATAGAATAAAACTAAAATCAGAACCAATAAACAAGAAAAATATATTTTCCATAGAATAAAACAAAATCAAAACCTAGAAACTTCAAATATAATAAAACTAAAATCAAAACTAAGACACAAGAAAATAAATGACTTAGAATTTAAAAAAAAAAACAAAATAAATTGAATATTATTTATTTTTTCTGACTAAAATGTATTTCTGTCAACCCTGTAATGAATACGTTAAAAGATATTCTTCTCACAAGAAATCCAACATTCATAAATCTAACTGTTTGCTACAAACTGAATTTGACAATGTCCATATGATTGCTTGTGCCTTTAAAAACAAAATCGTTAGTTACAAAATAGATTCTCAAAAATTTAATATTTCACCTGAATTATTTTTAAATGATATTTCGCGTATATGTTGTTATCTTATTAAACAGAAACTGGAAGTACATACATCATTAAAGGTCAATTTTGAACTGTATGTTTCATATATTTTACCTAAAAATAATGAATCATCTCTGAAATCTTTTAACACTAAATATGAAATAATATCGCAAAATACCGATTTACTATCCATTTTTAACACATGTGCTGAAAAAATGATTTATAAATGTTCAGAGTTTGAACTTTGTGAATCAGGTTGGACAATCGAGAGAATAAGTCATTTAGAAATAAATATTTTAAAATACAACCCTTTAAGAGCTGGTTCTTACATTCCATTACCCGAAAATATTCGCAAAACAAAATCTTGTCTAAATTTAGTTAATAATGATGAACATTGTTTTCTATGGAGTGTTGTAGCTCATTTGTATCCGACTTTGAATAATCCAAATAGAGTGACATCATACCCCCATTATTCAAAAGTTTTAAACACAACTAATATGTCATTTCCTCCAAGTTTTACAGATATTAAATTATTTGAAAATGTAAATCCGAGTTTAAGCGTAAACATTTATGGTTTAGATTCGAAAAATCAGATGACAGGGCCATTGTATAAAACTTTAAAAAGAAAAATAATGCACGTTAACTTACTTTGTATTAATAATAAACAAGGTAAAAATCATTACTGTTTAATAAAAAAGTTTGACAGACTTGTTCATAAACAATTAACTAAACATAAGTCCAAGATACATTTATGTGACGAGTGTTTTACATATTTTAATACTTCAGAAAAACTTTTAAATCATAACTGTGCAAGACTGAAAACTATACTCCCTGAAGATAACACAACATTATATTTTTCAAATTTTGAAAGAACTCAAAGAATTCCCATAGTTATTTATGGTGATTTTGAGAGCTTATTACGTGAATATTCGGACAAAAATAAAACAAAACATGTTGAAAACATACAAATTCACGAAGCAAGTTGCTTTGCATATTTTATTTTTTGCCAGTCTCGACCTGAACTTAATAAGTTCGTATCATACAGGGGGCCAGATTGTTCAAAGAAGTTTACTAAATCAATTACCAAAAATGTGAAAAGATTGTACGAAATAATTTCAGATTTAAAGCCTATGATAATCAGTGAAGATGAACGTAATTCTTTTAACAATGCAAAAAAATGTTATTTATGTAAGAAAAAAATCCGGGATACAGATATAGTTGTCGCAGATCATGATCATTTTACAGGAAAATACAGAGGACCAGCGCATAATAAATGTAATTTAAATGCTAAAAAATTTCCATTTATACCTATAATATTTCACAACCTTTCAGGTTATGATTGCCATTTGTTTATAAAAGAACTTTCTACTATTTGTGGGCGCATAAATTTAATACCCAAAAATAAGGAAAAATATATCTCTTTTACAAAATTTATACCAATTGATGGTAAAAATGTGGCTCAGCTAAAATTTATCGACTCTTTTAATTTTTTGAGTTCAAGTCTTGATAATTTAGTAAAATCAATGAAACCCGAGGATTTCCAAAGTCTGCGACAGTTTTTCGAAGATGATCACTTATTTAATTTGATTCGGAAAAAAGGTATTTATTGTTACGACTATATTGATTCATGGGATCGCTACAAAGAAAATAAATTGCCAGATCAAATCAAATTTTATAATAATCTGACATCTGAAACTGTTTCCGATGAAAACTACAACCATGCATTAAAAGTTTGGGAAGCATTTAATATTTCCAATTTAGGAGAGTATACAGATCTATATCTAAAATGTGACGTCCTTCTTTTATGTGATGTATTTGAAACATTTAGAGCTATGAGTTTGAAATACTACAACCTTGATCCATGTTATTATGTTTCTTCACCATCATTAAGTTGGGACGCTATGTTGTTATACACTAATATTAATTTAGACTTGATTTCGGATATTGAAATGTATCAAATGTTGGAAAAAGGTATACGAGGAGGTCTTGCCCAATGTTCTTTAAGATATGCTAAAGCAAATAATAAATATCTGCCACATTATGATAGTCAGGAACCTAATAGTTATCTAGTTTATCTGGATTGTGTTAATTTATATGGCTATGCAATGATGCAAAAATTGCCAACAGGGAATTTTAAATTTTTGAGCGAAAAAGAAAGAAATAAATTTGATATTATAAATGTTTCCGATGATAGTGATAGTGGATATATTCTCGAAGTAGATTTACACTACCCGTACGAAATTCACGATGACCATTCTGATTTACCGTTTGCAGCTGAAAAATTTGTACCTCCGGGAAGTAAAAATTATAAACTAATTGCCAACTTAAATGACAAATTTAAATATGTGATTCATTTCATTCATTTGAAAGAGTGTTTAAAAAATGGTCTTATTTTACTCAAGATTCATAGGATATTAACTTTTAGTCAAAATGCATTTTTAGCACCATACATCTTATTGAATACAACACTTCGTCAAGAAGCATGTTCAGATTTTGAAAGAGATTTTTTTAAAAAACAAAATAACTCTATTTTCGGAAAGACAATAGAAAACAAAAGAAAACAAGTTGATGTGAAATTGGTTAATATATGGAAAGATACATCAAATAATACTAATAAAGTTTGTGGAGCAGAAAAATATATAAGTGCTCCGAATTTCAAAAACATGTCGATACTATCAGAGTCATTGGTTGCAATCCAGTTGCAACAGACACAAATAATTCTGGATCGTCCGATTTATATTGGATTTTCAATTTTGGAATTGGCTAAAAGTCATTTACATCATTTTCACTATTCTGTAATGAAACGTATTTATAAAAAGTCTATCAAACTTTGCTATACTGATACCGATAGTCTTTTGTATTTAATATACACTGAAGACTTTTATAAAGACATGAAAAAGCATATTAGGTACTTTGACACAAGTAACTTTGAAAATGAGAGTTATGATATGCCAAAAGTAAATAGTAAAATACCAGGATATTTCAAGGATGAGCTGGGCGGTGATATCATATCCGAGTTTGTGGGCTTAAGAGCAAAATTGTATTGTATAGATTCTGTGACCACTTCAATAAGAAAAGCAAAAGGTATTAAAAAAACCGTTACAAATAAACTTATTATTGAAAACTATAAAAGAGCTTTACGGTACAATGAACGTTTAAGAGAAAATATGTGTATAATTAGGTAAAAAAATCATAATATATTTACTCAATAAATTAATAAACTTGTACTTAGCAGAGATGATGATAAAAGACAAATATTAGAAGATGATTGTAAAACTTTACCTTGGGGACATTATAAAACTGTTTTTTAATACATAATTAACTATGTAAATCTACAAACAATGTATTTAACCAGAGTAAATGCACCTTAGTATGTAAGAGATAATTTCAATATTTAATTAATTAAGTGAAAATGTGTATAAATAATAATAAACATACTTGAAAAATGTGTTTGAAGTTAAGCTAAGTATGTGTGTAAGAAAAAATCTAACATTAAATATATTGTGTAATGAAATTGATGTGTATTTATTTAACAGACTAATAAACCCTTGATAGCAGGAATAAAACACAAGTATTGAGATTTAAGAAATTTATTAATATTGTTTTACCTTTATAACGTAATAAGTATACATGGTCTTAATAAATTTTAAAATATAAATGATATAACATACAAATAACTATTATTAATACATAATATTATCACTCTTAACTTTTCACCGATTTTTTTTATTAGAACCTCTGCAGTATCCATTATATCGTCAAAAGTTTCGCGCACCACATATTGTACACTAGTGCAAGCATTATCGCTATCGCTAGAATAATTTTCACTCTCACAATCTTTGAGTTCATAAATATTCAGTTTAATCAAATAACGTCCTCTAGTATCACTTGATTTACCTCGCCAAGCAATGTATGATGTTGATGGCGAAAATCTTGATGAACGCTTTCTCTTTCTTAACACTTTTTTCTTAGATTGTGTTTGTTCTTGAGGATTCGCTCGATTATTGAACAGTTCTTCATTTCTACGCCGCTGCTGATTTTCTAAGCTCTCAATATATGAATTATAATTGCCCTGAGAGTAAAAGAAAGGCCTGCTGGTCTGATTGTCATCATTGAGATTCACAGAGTTCCACTGTAAAAATGAATAAATAATAAACATGAGCACAAAGAAAACAAATCAAATAAACATAAATATAAATTAACAGTGACATAATACATGTATACTACATACCTCACGTATTATGGATTGATCATGATTTTCATCATCATCATCATTGATCAGAATGCTGGGAGAGTATGATGGTGATAGAGACATAGTTCTGAAACAAAAAAAAAAAAAAACTTATTTATTTATAGTCAATAAAATTACAACACATATTTGTTATTGATTTTACACAGAAACTTACCTTTAATAATTTAAATAGAAATATTTTTAAACTTAAGACCACAATAAAAGTGACTGGCTTTCGATGGTTGCCACAACTAAATAAGCTACTTTTACTTGAGGTGTTTAAACTGATGAACTTTTAGGTATGTAATACAAATATACTCTAATTACCATTTATGTAAAGGTCAGTTCACATCGAAACGCAATACAAGTATTAAACCCGACTCTGAATGCACTTTTAAGTTACCGACACAGAACTTATTTACAAGAATGGATAAACGTCTCAGTGAAGCTACAGACATATTTAAGAATCTTTAAGTAGCGTCCCGTTACGTCTCGATGTGAACTGACCCTTAATCACAAATATGTGCTTACATGATTTTTTTTCAAGGTGAGTATATTGTACAAGTCCAAACCTGTGTGTAATTACATTAAAATCCATCTCAATTTCATTGCAAGTCCAAACCTGCACTATGTTTAAATAATAATGTGTATATATGTGTATGTAAGGTTAGTATTTGAATTAATCGACAAGATGAAGTTGATCAAGCAACCCATATCTCTCAACGTTAATAATATAAGATTATGTGACTCTGTTCACCACATCAGACATAGCGCTTTATTGCCAAATACCATTCGTTGTATAATATGTGGTCCATCAAACTGTGGAAAAACTAATGTTATGATTAGTTTACTGCTGCATGAAAATGGGCTCAAATTTAAAATTTTTTATCTTTACTCTAAAACTTCTTTCCAACCAAAATACCGTTTCTTGACCGAAGTATTAAAAAGAGTGCCTCAGATTAACTTCTACGAGTTCAATGATAATAAAGATGTAATTTATCCGAGTGAAGCTTTAGCAAATTCTGTTTTCATTTTTGATGATGTTGCATGTGAAAATCAAGTAAATATCCGCAATTATTTCTGTATGGGTAGACATAAACAAATTGATTGTTTCTATTTATCTCAAACCTATTCAAAAATTCCAAAACAATTGTTACGTGACAATGTAAATTTTATTATAATATTTAAACAAGACGATGTGAATTTAAAACATATTTATGAAGAGCATGTAAGTTCTGATTTAGAATGGAAAGAGTTTAAAAATATTTGTCAAACTGTTTGGAGTAATACTTTTAATTTTCTACTTATTAACAAAGAATCGTTATTAAATAATGGAAGGTACAGGCAGAATTTTGATACTTTTTTTGAAATTTGACTGATTGTTCGCACATACATCACACCTGTCATCTCGAAGGGTTAGGCAGAGGCATACCCTAATAGTACACCCGCCATTCGCCGTTATGTCGTTATGTTTAAGCCCCATAATAATATAATCGTTTACACATATAAGTAGTTAACATACAAAACAATTTCAGTATAGTTTGTTTATTAACTGAACGCAGTTGTTATAATATAATATGGAGAAAAATATTAAAATAGAATTAATGAAGTCCATAGACTCCATAAAGAATAAAATAAAACAAATGAAGAATCAGGAACACTCAATGAACTTGTCGCTCAATAAAATACTAAAACCTGTCACAGATCCACTTAAAACCCTAGTTGATTCGAATACATCTATGGGAAAAATGAAACATTTTGAAGAAATCAATACTAACTCATCTATAAAGTCGCTCACTAATTCCGAAGACATTGACTTGGACGAAATCAATACTAGTTCATCTACAAAGTTTGAAGACTGCTACGATCCAAAACTAAATTCTGTCAAAACATCTACAAAGTCTAATAAAATGGAATTACCAGTTGATTTAGAAATTTCATTGGAGGGGCGTGATATCCATGATATTTATGATGGTGTTAATATACCGTTTGGAATAAGAAGTTTAAACAAAACTTTATTGTTGGGTAATTCAATAGTATCATTTTCTAAAATTGATAGTTTAAATGATGATAATAACATTTTAGTTAAAGTCGAAGACAACACCTATAATTTAACCCCCGGCCTGAAAGAACTCTTACTTCGAAGAAAACCTGATTTAAAATTAATTTCGAGTAAAGATAAACTTGTCTATAAGGATATTCTACAGTCTACAAATGCTCATAAGAGAGATTTCAATCCTAATGGACAAATAAGAGGCGATAAAGGAATCAAATACCGTGAAATAATCAAACCACTGTTTTCCGAATCGTCAAACGATGATAAACTTGCTACCACTAAACTTGGAGGAAACTTACCCACCCTTAAAAAATACAAAAGCAACACTGACTTTATATATTGGGACGACCCTAACGAATTAGTCGAGAGATTGAAACTATTAGTTGCTTCAAGAGATGCTGGCAACACAAACCATGATAATGAAATTTTATCGTTAATTGAAGAATTAAAAGAAGCCGGCATAATTAATGAATAAATAGCTATAATAATATGCTTTGTATTCAGTATTATAGATGGATTCAACACAAATGTACTGAATTCTGAACATGAGCAAAGCTGATGTGGTAAACGAAATTCATAAAAATGCAAGGGTGAACTTTCCGCGAAGACATGTTATTATGAAAGATATAGATGACCTGTGGCAAGCAGACTTAATTGATATGCAAGCAATTTCTAAAGAAAATAAAAATTACAGATTTATTCTTACCGTTATCGATACATTTTCGAAATATGCCTGGGCCTTTCCTCTGAAAAGTAAAACCAAAGATGATGTATATAACTCATTTAAAACGTTGTTGGCTACAGGACGTGTTTCGAAAAATCTTCAAACGGATAATGGAACAGAATTTTATAATAATAAATTTCAAAAGCTTATGAAATCTAATCATATTAACCACTATTCAACATTCTCAACAAAAAAGGCCTCAATAGTTGAACGATTTATCAAAACATTAAAATCTAAACTGTATAAGGAATTTAGTTTAAAAGGCAACTATAATTGGGTAGATAGTACCCTTAATGATGTTATTTATAAATACAATCACACTTACCATCGGACAATTAATGAAATTCCTGCTAATGTGGATAAGATTAATAAAAAACGTATATTAGAAAGGTATTTAAGGTTGGTAAAAAATGAAAAAATAAAAAGCAAGTATAAAGTGGGTGATTATGTACGTATCAGTAAGTACAAAGGAACATTTGAAAAAGGATATACCCCCAACTGGTCGACGGAAATATTTAAAATTAAAAAAATACAATATACAACTCCTATTACCTACTTAATTGAAGATACAATTAGAGGTCAACCTATTTTAGGGGCATTTTACTCACAAGAGCTTCAAAAGACAAAACATCCCAATTTATATCTAGTTGAGAAAGTTCTTAAAAGTAAAGAAGACAAAGTTTTAGTAAAATGGCTAGGTTTGCCTTCTTCTGAAAACAGTTGGATTGATAAATCGAATATTTATTAATTGTTCAGTCCCAAATGTATCAGTCTTATGATGTGTATTGAAGAGAGTAGTCTTCTCAATTGGATTATAAATCATTTGCCATTTGAATTACATTTACCAGGATACAATTATTGTGGGCCAGGCACTAAATTAATTAAAAGGCTTAGACGTGGAGATAAAGGTGTTAATAAATTAGACGAATATTGCAAACAACACGACATTGCCTATCACAAGTCTTCAAACTTAAAGGATCGTCATAAGGCAGATTTAGTTTTGTTAAATATGGCTAAAGAGCGAGCACTCGCCTCAGATGCGAGTGTAGGGGAAAAACTGTCAGCGCGCTTAGTAAGCAGCGCTATGTCAACAAAAATTAAAACTGGTTTTGGCCTAAAAAAAGATAACAAAAATTGTTCTCCTAAAATTAAACCTGGGAAAGGATTAAAAAATAAATTTAAAAATGTTATTCGCAAAACGAAGAGACATATCAAAAAATTAAAACCGAAATGCAAGAAAGTGGCGATAGAATTAGCTATGGCCGCTGCCAGAGAATTAGCTGATGATTCATCCATTAAACTTCCTCGTGTTATTCCTTTACCAAAAACTGGTGGAGTATTGCCTTTGATTCCGATTTTTGCGGGATTATCTGCGGTGGGAGCTTTAGCAGGCGGTGCAGCTGGCATTGCTAAAACCATAAATGAATTCAAGATGGCTAAAAAGTTATTCACTGAATCGAAGAGACACCATGAAAAGATGGAAGCTCTCTGCATTGGAAAAGGACTACACCTTAAACCACATAAAGATGGGCTCGGAATTTTTGTATCGAAAGAAAAAAACTAAGATATCGGCTACCCAAACGAGCCTTGACTAATTTAGACATTTTGAAGTATGGAAATAATATTCCCCATTTCAGAGGTGTCTTTATGAGAGATAAGCTCCCTAAACACCCTTTTAAAAAAGAATGTGGAGTTATAAATTTAGATAGCTCTAAAAATCCTGGTTCTCATTGGGTAGCCTATGCAAAATACAGCGATTATATTGAGTATTTTGATAGTTACGGAAATCTTAAACCTCCAAAGGAATTTATAAAATACTTGGGATCCAAAATTCACTATAATTATGATAATATTCAGCGTGATCACCCTTTTAATTGTGGGCATCTTTGTTTAAACTTTTTGAAGAATTTTTGGTGTAGTGAAGGAATAAAATAAACAGGATCTTCCGAAAGAGGTCAGTATAGAAGCATGTCTACTACGGTTACCATCTCTGGAAATAAATCGGAATTGATTTCATACTTTCAACCACCACTGCATTTATCAGATCAATACGAGTGCGGTTTGATATACTTTTCAGTATTAAAATCAAGACCAAATATTCCCATTAATAACAGAGGTCTGTCTGTAATCAGAGTCGAATGTGATCTTGTTCACGGATCGTACTGCAACGGATTACCAACTCATTTTATTCATGAATTTGTGTCTGATACTACTCCAGGTCATCAATGCGTGGAAATACCACAAAATGTTATTTACTTTCCAGTAAACAAAAATATAATTTCATCGGTATCTGTTAAGATTGTAGATCAATTTGGTCATTGTATTAACTTTGGAGAGGAACAAGTTCAGTTACGTCTTCATATAAGAAAAGTAAAATGATAGTATACTATTGTGAATACATAAGAAATCAAGAACCAATTCGTATAAAAGGAAGCGCTGTCACACAGCGCGCCCCTCACCAGCGATATCCCAAAGAGTAAAAGGGCGCAGTTGGCTCTGTTCGCAGACGATACGGCCATTTACTACAAGGGAACCAGCACTGACTCGATAGCCCACACTCTCCAGACCTCAGTCGACATGCTCGGCACCTGGTTTAGAAAGTGGAGGATCGAAGTTAACCCGGATAAAAGCCAAGCGATTCTCTTTAGGAAACCGCGCAAAAGGTTCAAACCCCCCCGACCCATCACCATGTTTGGCAAGCCTATCCCTTGGGAGAAGCGAGCCAAATACCTAGGTGTCGTCCTAGATCAGCATCTCACCTTCAGTGAGCACATAAAGCAGGTCCGCTCGCGAGCCGCTTTCGTCCTCGGTAGACTCCACTCTGTCCTGAATGCACGTAGCAAAATGTCACTTAAGTGCAAATTGCGTACGTACACGGCGTGCGTTCGTCCCATCATGACCTATGCGGGAGCCGTATTTGCACACGCAAAACCCCGTCATATTCATAGGATGCAAACGCTCCAAAATAGATTTCTCCGGAAAATCACCGGTGCCCCCTGGTACGTTAGGAACGAGATCCTCCATCTCGACCTAAAGATCCCCACAATCCACCAATTTCTCAAACGCAATTCCAAGCGTTTCTTTGAGTCCGCCGCCAAACATCGCAACCCTCTGGTTGTCGAGGCCGCCAATTATGTCACGAGTAGAATCAGTCAGACCCGCCGCCCAAGGCAAATCCTTACCGACCCAGACGACCCCATAACCCTCCTCCAGGAGAGCAATAGGGCCACAAGTACAGTGCACAAGAAACACAGACACCGACCCGCATTCCGACCTCGCCGCCGAGGTCCTCCGCGATCGCGACCCGCCCGAGTAAATAATACTCCCCACCGACCCTTGCTCGCAGAAGCGCCAGCCCGCGTTTTGCTGAGAAATGTAGTCTTAAATTCCCCGATTAATAATAATGAATCATCTTTGATCCAGCCTGTCCCAACTTGCTGTCCTCCCCCCAGCGACGCCCTAAGCCGAGGTCCGTACCCCACAGGGGGTGCCCTTAGCGAGCGTTCGCCTAGTTTTAATTTAGAATAGTTTTGCCCCTGGCTGGAGGCTTTAAGTTAGTAGCTTAAGGCAGCCGCAGGATTGACCGGTTAAGTAGTCATCACCTCAGAGGTGAGCTACGAGATGCCCTAGACAAAAAAAAAAAAAAAAAAAAAACAGCGCGCCCCTTTTCGCTCGAGAACCATCGGACCGTGAACACGTCGTAGCGACCGACATTTATTTTTTCTAAATTCGTGCCATTTTCTTTTGTTTTGTTTATTATTTGATTTATTAAAATTACTATTGTAGCCGTTAGAGTTTTGTCTTTTAAAATAAATAACTTGCCATCTAGTTTGCAAGATCAGAAGTGGGATTCGATCTAATTTCTGTTTTTGGGTTTGAGCTTATTTTAAAAATTAAAATGTCGGATCGCTCTCGAAGTCGTCACCATAGCCGTGAGCCAGGTAAGCGACATAGCAGACAACTGGATCGTGCGCAGACCCCGGAGAGCAACCTACAGCGGGAACTGCACGTCATGCGAGCGCGTTTGCAGAAGTTAGAGGATCAAGCATCGTTTGTACAGTCGAAACGATCGCGTAAACGGAGGGTATTTCAACATGAATCGTCCGAGCGTGGCGCGTCGCCGCCGCCTGGCCGGCGCCAGACGACCCCGACATCACGGCGCCATGCCGAGCGCGTCGAGTCGCCGTTGCTAGGGCGATCGGCGCAAGCGCCGCGGTCACGTACGCCACCCCTGCCGTCTGCGCCGCCTAGCGTGCATCATGCAGGCCATATGGCAGAGTCTTTGTTGGAACATGGTGCAGCTAGTGATATTACCGCAACGGATCGCATAGTGGACGCGATCCGTTCCATCAATAATCGGGTGAGATCTGACCAACATTTTTTTATTTCTAGTTTCGATCCTAGTCTGAATAATATTAGTGATTGGTGTGACGAAGTTGATCGGGCAAAACTTTTAAATAACTGGAGCGATCATGAATGTCTTTCGCGAATAGGCAATTGTTTAAAAGGTGATGCTCGTACGTGGTTACGCGAGTGGGTTACGAGTGATCGTACGTGGAGTAACTTCAAAAAGGAATTTACGCCTTTGTGTCCGAAAACGCCAGACATTGCAAATATTTTATTCGAAGTAATGAACACAAATTCGGATAATTACTCTACGTATGCGGATTACGCCCGACGCTCGTTACTTCGATTACGTATAGTGCGCGGACTCAGTGACGAGCTTATTTCTGCGATTGTTGTTCGTGGTATTGTAGACCCTCACATTAGAGCATCAGCTACTAATGCTAAGTTGTCACCCAACGACATAGTTGAATTTTTGTCGATTTATGTAAAACCGTCTACTTCTAAGACACAAAGTTCACGTCCTACCTCACAAAATAATTATGTTAAAAGTAATAACGCGAGTAATGTAATTAGAAAGCGTAGGCTTGAGGAGGGCAAGTGTTTTTCGTGT
Source organism: Xanthia togata (assembly GCA_963853775.1). Taxonomy (NCBI): domain Eukaryota; kingdom Metazoa; phylum Arthropoda; class Insecta; order Lepidoptera; family Noctuidae; genus Xanthia; species Xanthia togata. Next base: position 239,605 of record OY970817.1, on the reverse strand, counting down.
GGTGTGGTCGGACATAAACAGGCAGTTTGCAATAAGAAAGCTAAAATAGATTCAAATGAGAGTTTTAACCCTAGTAGTTCAAATAATTCCGTCTCCAAACCAGTGTTCATGCCGTTAAAATCTGAACCTTGTTCTTTTTGCAAAAAACCTGGTCACAAGGTAGATAACTGTTTCGCAAAACAAAAATCATTTTGAATATCTGATAATGCCCTATGGATTGGCAAATGCTCCGGCGGTGTATCAACGCGTTATCTCAAAAACACTGCGCAAATTTATCGACTCTGGTGATGTACACAATGGACCATAGCTTCGATCTTTTGCACCAGGTGCTTAGAGCTTTAACAGAATCTGGGTTTTCTGTCAATTTGAAAAAATGTTTCTTTTTAACGACTGAAATTGAGTATTTAGGACGTAGAATTAGCCAAGGTCAGGTACGACCGAGCCCCAGCAAAATTAAGGCCCTGATAGATTCCCCTGAACCGAAAAACGTGAGACAGGTTCGCCAATTTCTGGGCTTAGCCAGCTACTTTCGTAGGTATATATCGAGTTTCGCTCAGAGAGCTGCTTGTATAGCTGCCCTTACAAAAAAGGGGATAGAATTTAATTGGGGAAAAGAACATCAGACTGCTCGTAAAGAAATAGTTGAATGTCTCACTAATGAACCTTTCCTAGCGATATAATTATGATCCTTCCTTGCCGATTGAGGTCCACACGGACGCTAGTTCCATTGGTTACGGAGCTGTCCTGTTCCAAGTACACGATGGTGGTCACAAGCGAGTGGTTGCCTACTTTAGCAGGCTCACACAAGGCGCGGAAAATAAGTATCACTCATACGAGTTAGATACCCTCGCTGTGGTCAAAGCTTTGCAACATTTTAGACCTTATCTTGTGGGTGTGCGTTTCATCGTTGTTACAGACTGTAATGCTCTGAAGCTCACACAGCGCAAGAGAGATTTATTACCTAGGGTAGCCCGATGGTGGGTCTACCTTCAAGATCTTAATTTTGGCTTGGAGTATCGCAAAGGCACACTTATGTCCCACGCAGATTATCTGAGTCGTAACCCTGTCAATGTGTGTACAATTCAGAAACCTCAGAATTGGGCACGGATTGCACAGGCTGCCGACGAAGAAGCCCAAATTCTTATACAAAGACTCAATGACGGGCAACTAGATGCCACGAGATATATTGTCAAGAATGACGTCCTTTACGTAAAGTATTCCCCCACTGGCGAATCTTCCCGTTTCCTTTGTTATATCCCTAAAGGACATCGGCTTAGTCTCCTTCGTGTGTTTCACGATGAACATAATCATTTTGGGGTTGATAAAACTGTTGATTTGATTACAAAGCACTTTTGGTTCCCTGGTTTGCGAAATTTTGTTTTAAAATATATTTCACATTGCCTAGTGTGCATTGCGCATAAAAAGGTCGCACGAGCCCCATTCCAACCTATTAGTTCTTGGGAAAAGCCAGACCTACCCTTTGAAACCATTCACATGGATGCCTTGGGACCTCTCCCTGAAGCCGATGGCTACCGTCATGTCTTAATAGTTATTGATGCATTTTCCAAGTTTTGCCTACTTTACCCTATGTATCGGCAGGATGCAAATGAATTAAAGCAACATTTTAACAATGTGATATCCCTATTTGGAACCCCTAAATTAATAGTAGCCGACAGAGGCCGCATGTTTCAAAGTGCTGAATTTCTTAATTGGGTTAAAAGTATGGGTTGTGATACACACTTTATAACGCCTGAGATGCACCAATCTAATGGGCAAGTCGAGCGTTATCGTCGAACGGTTTTAAATATGATACGTGTCGAAACTAACTATCGACAAAACGCATGGCCGACTGTTATCTGTAAAATCCAGTTGGTTCTTCATATTACCAAGCACAGAACTACGCAATACTCTGCCCTCAATCTACTGGCAGGTATTGAAGCAGCAACTCCGCTTATAAGAAGTTTGGTACGCGATGTTGCGTTCGAGGGCTCCAGTCCTAATAGAGACCTTACGTGAAATGAGTAGACAGAGAGCATCGGAACGACTTAAGCAGAATCAGCACCAGCAAGATGCTTATGTTAACCAAGGGAGGAAGCCTTCCCGAGTTTTTGAATTAAACGGTTTGGTTTTTGTGCGAAAGCAGGCTCAATCAACTGGAAAGTTAGACTCCTGTATGCGGGGCCCTTACCGCATCGTGAAGACGCTGCCACAAGGGCGCTATGAGCTCCAACTCCTGGCCGGCTCGTATGGGAAGTACACGCAGGCGGCTGCGGAGTACATGATTCCTTGGCGTGGAGAGTGGACTCCTGAAGTATGTGCTGCTTACTTCGATGGTGAGTGCTTTATGCCTCTTATATATGAAGCTTCATATGGTGTTTGTGTTGTATTATGGTGTGTTGGGATAAGCTTCACGTAGTGCCTCTATCCTGACCGAACCGAGTTACGAGTACGCCTCGCGGCTAGCCTCTGACTCCGCTAAGTTATGCCACACTTCGGGGCTTTTTCTTAGCTGAATATCAAGATGCGTCTTGATATATGATTTGCCCGCTAATGTGTGGAGACAAGCTTCACGTCGTGCCTCTATCTCGATAGCTTAGTGTGTGCCAGACAACGGTCAATTATGTGCGTATGCACAATGCGTAGCGTTGTGCATAGAGCATGTGTTTTTAATGTCATGTGCAGATGCAGACCATGAGGATGAGGAGTCCACACCTGCTACTGCCAAGTTAATCTCGTCAGCCAACCAGTCTGTCTCCCAGCCACAACCTAGTACCTCTGGGACCGAGACTGAGGCGTCGCAGCATCTCTTCGAGCCTGAGCCACTACAGCTTCAGGTCCAGCCTGAGCCATCACAGCTTCATGCCGAGCCCGAGCTACTACAGCTTCACGCCGAGCCTGAGACACTACAGCTTCAGGTCGAGCCTGAGCCACCGCAGCTCCAGGTCGAGGCTGAGCCACCGCAGCTTCACGCCGAGCCTGAGCAACTGCAGCTTCACGTCGAGTCTGAGAGGCCACCAGCAGAAGTGGAGTTCTCCATGCCTGTGCTGGAGACCGACCACCAGAGCTGAAGACATCATGAAGAAGCCCGGGACGGCCTCCTGTCAGGAGAGGCCGTATTGTGAATACATAAGAAATCAAGAACCAATTCGTATAAAAGGAAGCGCTGTCACACAGCGCGCCCCTTTTCGCTCGAGAACCATCGGACCGTGAACACGTCGTAGCGACCGACATTTATTTTTTCTAATTTCGTGCCATTTTCTTTTGTTTTGTTTATTATTTGATTTATTAAAATTACTATTGTAGCCGTTAGAGTTTTGTCTTTTAAAATAAATAACTTGCCATCTAGTTTGCAAGAATACTATAAAAATACCTCAGTGAAAACAAAACGTTTTAGTTCTTCTGCGATTGCTAAGGTGCAAAGACGTGAGAAAAAAGTAAAGAAATTGACAAAAGCAAATAAAGATTTTCTTAAAGCCCTAGGGTTTAAAGTATGAATATACTGCAGATTAGTGAATTACCGCACTTCGACACTACGATCGAAAGTTATGAAGTCCATTCATACAATCCCTACAATAACAGCTTTAGAGAAAACGATGAAATCAGAATTCCCATCCACCAGCAAGACATATACGTACTACCATCAGCCAGTTCAATTTACGTTGAAGGACAAGCGAAGCTCATCGGTAAAGATGGGAATCCGATCAAGAAAACTGTTGCGTTCACTAATAACCCTGTTATGTCTTTGTTTCAAGACATCAGATACGAAATGAATGGTATTGAAATAGACCGTATAAAAAATTCTGGAATAACGTCAACAATAAAATCATACATCTCATTAAATGAAGCAGAAAATAAAGTTACTGCCCTATGGGGTTGGAGTTTAGAGGGATTTCAAAGTGATGGACATTTTAGTGCTGTGATACCATTAAATAAGGTTTTAGGGTTTGCCGAAGATTACAATAAAATAGTGATAAATTGTAAACATGAGCTTATATTGAACAGAAGTAACACTAACTTCAATAGCGTTATTCTTACTGATGATATTGCTCATTTTCAAATAGACATACAAAGAGTTCAGTGGAGGGTGCCACACATAAAAGTATCAGACCGAGAACGACTGATACTTTTAAAGCATTTAGAAAGAGATAAACCTATTCAGATGGCATTTAGAAATTGGGATTTATATGAGTATCCGTTACTACCTAAAACCACAAAGCATTCTTGGTCAGTTAAAACTGCTTCACAATTGGAAAAACCCAGATATGTAATTTTTTTTTTACAAACTAATCGAAAAAATAATAAAACTAAAGACAGTTCAGTATTCGATCATTGTGAAGTAACAAACGTTACGCTCTTTTTAAATTCACAGTATTATCCATACGAACCTTTAGGTTTAAAGTTTTCTGAGAACAAAAATATAGTATATTATACGAAATGTTTGTGAAATTTCGCCAGTCGTATTACAACTGTCCAGTAGACCCTTTGCTTGACCTAAAGGAGTTCAAAGAAAAAGCCCCTCTCTTTATCTTAGACTGCTCAAGACAAAACGATAGCCTAAAAACTGGTCCAGTGGACGTGAGGTTAGAAATTGAATGTTCTACAGCAATACCAGATAAGACGACTGCATATTGTTTGATTATAAACGATCGTCTCGTGGAATACAAACCTCTCAGCAACATTGTGCGCAGGTTATCATGATTGCTATTGTGGATATTCAAGGCTTTAAAACCGAAACAAATGAATTTATAATAAAAGAAATCGCTATATTGTATAATAAAACATTACAAGTGTTTTTAATTAAGCCTCCATTTCCATTTGATAAGTTAACGAAACAAGAAAAAAAACAAGTAATTTGGATTGAACGTAACAGGAAGATACACTGGCGTGAAGGGTTTGTACCCTATTCTAATTATCAAAATTTAGTTATAGATATTTTAAGAAATAAATGTATCTACGTCAAAGGTTCAGAAAAAGTGTTGTGGTTAGCGAATATTTTAGAAAATAGTAATTGTAATATATTCAATTTAGAAGATAATGGTTGTTCTAGTTTGATAAGTTTATACGATCAATATAAATATTCTCAAGATTTATATAACTGTATTTATCATGACTCTGTATGTGCTTTAAAAAATGTATTGTGTTTAAATAAGTGGTGCTTTGATAATAAATTCTAAAATAAATATTTTCTTGTTTTATTTCTGTAGTTTATCTTATAGTTTTTTTATCCCCTCCTCCCATCTCTATCCAGTCTTTATAAGTTGTTGGCAAAAGCTGGACGATATCATTATACGTTTATAATTGTATTAGAAAGTAAATAGAACATGTCTCAAAATGAATACAAACCTCGATATGACATGTATAACACGTTTAAAATGCGTCAATTTTCATTTAACTATTACTGGGCAACGGCTGATTCAAAGAAAAGATTAGTGATGGAAATGGCTGACGCTGGATTCTTTTACTATGGAAATAGTATAAACGATAAAGCAGCATGTTTTTCATGTGGAGTTGTTATACAAGGTTGGGAGATTTATGACGATCCTTGGATGCAACATGCTATACATTTTCCTTTATGTTTTTATTTGAACGCTGTGAAAGGAAGAGATTATATATTTAATACGTATATCTCCATCACAGCATTAAACTTTAGTGTGTTGGCTAGATCTTAATCAACGCTGGTTTCATCAAGAGAGAGAATAAATTAATATTATTTACATTATGCTTCATCGAAATTTGATTTGGAAGGCATTACTAAACTTATTTCAAGAATGCTAGTGGCGAGATTATATTTACTTTTTTAGACGTTGTGTGTATAAAATTGGGGCGTCTGCATCATGACCCGATAGACGTTGCGTGTATAAAATTGGGGCGTCTGCATCACGACCAGATAGACGTTGCGTGTATAAAATTGGGGCGTCTGCATCACGACCCGATAGACGTTGCGTGTATAAAATTGGGGCGTCTGCATCACGATCCGATAGACGTTGCGTGTATAAAATTGGGGCGTCTGCATCACGACCAGATAGACGTTGCGTGTATAAAATTGGGGCGTCTGCATCACGACCCGATAGACGTTGCGTGTATAAAATTGGGGCGTCTGCATCACGATCCGATAGACGTTGCGTGTATAAAATTGGGGCGTCTGCATCACGATCCGAGCGAAGCGAGGCGAGTGATGCAGAAGCCCCAATTTTACCCTACTCCTACAAATTCAAAATTCATCTTACCGATACTGTATTCAACTTTAATTACAATAACTTTGCACTAAGGAGACGGATTTGGAAGCGGTTTTCGGCGCAGTTACTTAGTCTTAATTGGGCTCTGCCCCGCTTTCCCAACTATCCTTACTCAGCTATTTGCTTAAAAAATAATTAAATCTAGTTTTCGTAAATGTCACTTCGTAAAAACACAAAAATCTCGAATAACTCGAAGATTTTCAGTTTAACGCCAGTAATTTTGCGATTTATAATTACTTACCTGCCACACCTTCAAGTTGGACCGCGTTTCGTGTTCTGTCTCGTTGGTTGGTAGAACAAAAAATTCTATAAACACCTATTTTTCTGCTATAAATTAGGTACGTTTTTTCGCTATAAATTCAAAATTTTGTTCGGCACCCACCTTTAAAAACTCCGTTTTTCATTAGCCCGCGCACAGACGCATGCGCGTATTTTGACACCTCACGCGCGTAGCTACCTCGGAAAAACTGAGGAAAATTTTTATATACCTACAAATTCCAAATTTCACCTTACCGATACATTATTCAACATTAATTACAATAACTTTGCACTAAGGAGACGGATTGGGAAGCGGTTTTCGGCGCAGTTACTTAGTCTTAATTGGGCTCTGCCCCGCTTTTCCAACTATCCTTACTTATCTATTTGCTTAAAAAATAATTATTACCTACAAATTCAAAATTCACCTTACCGATACTGCATTCAACATTAATTACAATAACTTTGCACTAAGGAGACGGATTGGGAAGCGGTTTTCGGCGCAGTTACTTAGTCTTAATTGGGCTCTGCCCCGCTTTTCCAACTATCCTTACTTATCTATTTGCTTAAAAAATAATAAAATCTAGTTTTCGTAAATGTCACTTCAAAAATTTTCCAACAAAAACTCCGTTTTTCAGTAGCCCGCGTGCAGACGCGTGCGCGTGTTTTGACACCTCACGCGCGTGGCTACCTCGGAAAAACTGAGGAACTAAAAAACTACAAATTCAAAATTCACCTTACCGATACAGTATTCAACATTAATTACAATAACTTTGCACTAAGGTGACGGATTTGGACGCGGTTTTCGGCGCAGTTACTTAGTCTTAATTGGGCTCTGCCCCACTTTCCAACTATCCTTACTCATCTATTTGCTTAAAAAATAGTTAAATCTAGTTTCCGTAAATTTAACTTCGTAAAAATACAAAAATCTCGAATAACTCGAAGATTTTCATTTTAACGCCAGTAATTTTGTGATTTATTATAATTACTTACCTGCCACACCTTCAAGTTGGACCGCATTTCGTGTTCTGTCTCGTTGGTTTGTAGGACAAAAAATTCTATAAACACCTATTCTTCTGCTATAAATTAGGTACGTTTTTTCGCTAATTCAAAATTTTGTTCGACACCCACCCACCTCTTAAAACTCCGTTTTTTAGTAGCCCGCGCGCAGACGCGTGCGCGTGTTTTGACACCTCACGCGCGTGGCTATCTCGGAAAAACTGAGGATTTTTTTTATATTTCTACAAATTCAAAATTCACCTTACCGATACAGTATTCAACATTAATTACAATAACTTTGCACTAAGGAGACGGATTCGGAAGCGGTTTTCGGCGCAGTTACTTAGTCTTAATTGGGCTCTGCCCCGCTTTCCCAACTATCCTTACTCATCTTGTAATGTAGGGTATTCCTAAGATAATTAAGTGTTCATTGTATAAATATTCCGTAGGCCACCCGCGACCGCCAGTCAATAAAATAGTAGATGTGAACTACATCGTTGTTTTATTCTACAATGGCGAAGAGAATGGGGAAATTTGACGAATTCGACATGAAGAACGGGAATTGACAGTCGTACTGTGATAGGCTGGATATGTACTTTGTGGTGAATTCTGTGAAGAACGAACTAAAATTACCAACGCTGATTGCCTTCATGGGTGAAGCGGCGTATGAGTTACTGGTGAATTTGTGCAGTCCAGGGAAACCGGCGGACATGTCCTTCACCGAGGTTGTACAGGAGGAGGTAGACAATAATGTAACTTGTAACTCAATTTTATCAACACGTAGCATATTGTGAGAATCAACTTGGGAGGCAAACTGTCACTCCTTAATACAGGTTGCTCAGCAACTTAGCTAGGAGAACAGAAGCTCACCCAAAAATTTGTATTTTACCATTATCATGAATTAATTGTAACCATTATGTACTACAAATAACCTTTTATGCAATAAAGTATTACTTACTTACAAGTATTACTTACTTACTTACCGAGGTTGTGAAGGTCATGCGAGAACATTTGCAACCACGGCCGTCTATTTTGGCAGAACGTTATAAATTTAGACAAAGAAGACAACAATCTGGTGAAAGTAGTTCGGATTATGTTGCGGAATTGAAAAAAATAACTCGGTTTTGTGAATTCGGTGCAAGTTTGGACGACAATTTAAGAGACCAATTCGTGTGCGGTATTTCGAGTGATCACGTTAGACAACGATTGTTCGCGGAAGGAAATTTAAATTTCGTTAAAGCAGTGTCGGTGGCGAGCGCACTGGAGGCGGCGGAGCGGGATGCAGCCGCTGTAGATGGGCGTGTTGACGTCACCGGGCCGACCGGGGCCGCTTATTCGAAGGGGCTCGAAACTTCGAGAAATAGTTCAGCGTTGCAGCGTAGTTCGGCAGGGTTTGAACAAACGGGTGATGTATATCGTATGCATGTTGGCGGATGTTCAGCATGCGGGGACTACAGACACACAAAACTGGAGTGTAAATTCTCGAAGTATCAGTGCAGTAAATGTAGGAAGATTGGGCATTTGCGGCGCATATGCCCGGACAGCAGTGGTGGTACGAGTGACGCTCAGGGCCGTCCTCAACAATCACGGAGCGGTAGCGGAGGCCTGACGCGGAATGGGCCGGGGGCCGCGGCGGCGGCGGTGGCGGTCGGGGCGCCGCGGGCCGGGCCTATGGTTGGCGCGGGAAGGCTGGGTCGGGCGCTGCGGCCGGTGCCGCGGCACCAACAATGCACGCAGTTGAGACACACTGGGAGGAAGACGGAGAAGACTTGGGGGATCTGGAAGAACCTATGTATCAAATGTGTTTAAGCCAATATAGGCCGGTGAGCATGAATCTTTTAGTAAGTAATGTACTTTTATCCATGGAAGTGGACACAGGGTCACCTTTATCTTGTATCTCGAGAAATACTTATCAAAAACATTTTTCAAACATACCGTTACTACCATGTAATCTATTAGTAAAATTTTATAATGGAAGCAAGGTTCAGCCAGAAGGATATCTGGAAGTAACTGTAACATATAACAATCTTAAAAAGAAATTGGATTTGTATGTATTCAATACGGGAGGTACCACACTATTAGGAAGGCAGTGGCTTTTGGAATTAAATATAAGCATACCCCCTATTACAATAATGAACAATGCCAGTTTATCGGCTGAGATAAGTAGTCAACAAAGAGATAATCTAGTGTTTAATATTTATTCTAGATACACTGAGTTATTTGATGGCGGACTGGGGTGTTTCACCGGCGGTCGGGCGACTCTGCATTTGCGGGAAGGGGCCGTGCCGGTATTCTGCCGCGCGCGCCCGCTGCCATACGCGCTGCGCGGGCGTGTCGATGCCGAGCTCGAGGCCATGCTGCGCACGGGCGTCATCGAGCCTGTTGACACCTCCGACTGGGCCACACCACTGGTAATTGTTCACAAGCCGGACGGCGCTTTACGCCTTTGTGCTGACTATAAGGTTACATTAAATCGTATGTTAAGGGTTGATAAGTATCCTGTGCCAAAAATAGATGATTTATTAACTAGGTTAAATGGTAGTAGGTATTTTACGAAGTTAGATTTGTCTCAAGCCTACAATCAGATATTGTTAGATGAATCGAAGGAATTAACAGTTATTAATACGCTTAAAGGTCTTTTTAGATACAATAGATTAGTGTATGAATTGGCGTCTAGTCCGGGAATTTTTCAAAGAATTATTTATTTATTTTATTTATTTATTTATTTATGTACACACAAAACACTTAACAGGACACAATATTAACATAAAAGAGCACAAAGGTACTGCTTATTTCTTACAAAATTTCTTCCAGCAGACCTGCGAGAGGAAAGTAGGATTGGATATGTAGACACAGTGTGTAAAAAAGTCGAAACAAGAAAATTTAAATTAAAACTCAAAACAAAACTATTCTATATAAAATAAACATACATACAAATACATACACACATATATAAAAAAAAATACTAGTATTAGTAAATATTTACCTATAAAATACATACATATATATGTAGAATATTACTGTAGAGAAGAAAGGTAATGCTCTTTGACTTGCTTTTTGAAGAGAAATAAAGTTTTAGAATCTCGAATGTTAGGCGGAAGTGAGTTCCACAAACGTACTGCGTGAACAGAGAAGGAGTAAGAGTACAGTTCAGTTTTATGGGATGGGAAATTAAGATGATGCCTGAGGTGGGATCTACACAGAGCATCCGGAGGACGGGTAAAGGAAAAGCGATCACGCAGGTGGCTGGGATATGCAGGGTTATAAAGGATGTTGTAAAGGAGACATAATATCCGAGTGTTCCTGCGAAGACGGATAGGGAGCCACTTGAGCTCCTTGCGGAAGTGAGAAACATGGTCATATTTCCTCAGACCAAACACAAAACGAATACCAAGGTTTTGTAAGCGCTCAAGCTTATTTAACAGCTCCTCGGTGGCATCCAAATAGCAGGCATCAGCGTAATCAATGATCGGCTGAATCAGAGTTTGAGCTAAATAAATTTTGGTTTTGAACGGCAAGAAGCTCTGTAAGGATTTGAGCGAGTGAAACGAAAAGTGAACCTTACGACTAACCTGACTTGAGCTCGCCAAGAAAGATTGCTGTCAATTAAGACACCAAGGTCCTTGGCTGTTTCAGTATACGCAATGGTTGTGCAGCCCAGAGATAATGGAGTCAAAGATGACAAGTCAAGTGCTGTGCGGTAGTGTCTGCTGCCTATGATCATGGCCTGCGATTTAGCAGGGTTAATCTGTAAGCCGAACGACTTAGCCCATTGATATATGCTGTCTAGGTCATGATTCATGGCATTGATTGCCGATTCTGCATCAGCCAGCAAGAAATGTCGATACAGCTGCAAATCGTCTACATAGAGGTGGAAGCTGGAAGTGATAACTTTGGTAACGGCATTAATAAATATAGAAAAAAGAAGAGGAGAGAGAACGCCACCCTGAGGAACACCAGCAGTAAGATCACACCAGTAAGAGTAGATCTCTTCTTGGCGGACACGCTGAGAGCGACCCCGAAGATACGAGTCAAACCAGGCTATTGCAGAGGCAGAGAAGTTAAAAGATTGAAGGATCCCAAGAAGGATGTCGAAATCCACCGAGTTGAACGCGCAACTAAAGTCAAGTAACACTAAAACAGTACAAGATTTATTGTCCATAGCCCAGCGGATATCGTCAGTAACTTTCAGGAGTGCAGTGACAGTACTGTGGCCAGTACGGAAGCCAGATTGGAAAGGGGAAATGAGAGCATTAGACAATAGAAATTTAGAAATTTGACCATGAACAATGTGTTCGAGAACTTTAGAAAGGAAAGGAAGAATGGAGATGGGTCTGAAGTGGGATAAGGAAGAAGGATTGTTAACTTTAGGAAGTGGAATTATGTGAGCCTGTTTCCAGGCTGACGGAAATATACCAGAGAATAAGGAAAAATTAACAATATGAGTAAGGATAGGGAGTAGTTCTGAAATAATGGGTATTATCATTCTCGAACACAGATTATCATGGCCCACAGCAGAGGAGGAAATAGAGAGAAGGGACTTTTTCACAACGTCTTCAGATACAGGACTGAAATCAAAAAGTGTACATTGGGGTAACGGAAAGTTAGACAGCTCAAGTAAGGTAGAAGCTTTAACGCTAGGGTCTAGAGAAACAGGTGGTAGAGAAAAGTGCCTGTTAAGAGCGGACAAGTCAACATCTTTACAGGTATTCGTGGGTGATTTGCCAATACCGACAGACTTTAAAAATTTCCAGACATCGGAGGAGTTACGATCAACGAGAGATTCGTGGAAGTAGCGTCTCTTCGCATCTCGACACAGACGATTGCAGCGGTTACGTAGAGCTTTAAAGTGAGTGAGATTAAGTTCCGTGGGTCTGCGTCTGTACCTACTCTTCGCCTTATCCTTACCAGCAATAGCATGTTTAATTTCAGTAGTCATCCACGGAGCCGCATTATGTTTAATTTTAATACGCCGACGAGGGGCATGTTTATCATAGATATCTAAAATAATGGCATTAAAGCTGTTCACCTTTTCATCGATACTGGTGCTTTCGATAACGTGAGTCCAATCGATATCACCAGCATCGCGTTTCAAAGCCTCCAGGTCTATGCCATTAAAACTACGTAGAAAACAGAAACGAGGCTTACGTTTCGGAGGTCGGATACGATAGGAAAGGTAAATGAGGTCATGATAGGAAAAGGTTGCAGTGACCTGCCCAAACTCAGCAACATTGTGAGAAGAAGATACGATCATTAAGTCAAGAAGAGAAGGCGTGCAGTTTGGGAAGTTATGGGTCGCAGAAAGAGGTAGAATTTCAAGATTAAAAGAGGATAAAAGCGAACGGAGTTTAAGTGTACGTAGATCATTTTTAATTAAACATGTGTTAAAATCACCCATTAAAATGACATGCTCATATGATGGGCAAAAATTGTTAAGCGAGGATTCTAAGGAGTCAAAATAGTCAACGTGAAGGTTGGGAGAGTAAAACACAGCAAGCAATACTTTTGTATGATTCAAGGAGATCTCAAGAAACAATGATTCAGCCGACCCCGAGTACTGAGATGGAGACGAACTTACAATTTTGTGCGGTATATCATCGCGTATGTAAATGGCGACACCACCACCACCCTTGCCTATCCTGTCATTTCTGACCAGGACAAAACCAGGAAGTGCGTAGTGCGTAGAAAGAAGAGAGGGCTTAAGAAAGGTCTCAGATATAAGGAGTGCATCAAGATGAACATTGCTAAAGGATGCCAAAAGATCGGAGTAGTGACCAGGAACACTCTGAGCATTAATACGGGCTATATGCAGATTGTTAGGATAGTTAGAAAAAAGAGAGGAAATATTGTCACGCAAAGTACGAAGCGGAGGCTCACTGTCCGCACTAACGAAGCTACAAGTCGAGGCAGAACAAGAGAAAAAACTGTCATTTAAGTCAGCTGAAATATTCATAGATAAATACAAATATTATATATATAAATATAACAAAAACAGAAAACAACAATAACTACAATTAAATACTTAAACGGCTGATTGTTTTAAAATACAACCACCCTAACTCACTAGTTTGTTGCAAGAAATAAAATTGTACAAATCAAATCAATAGCAACAGAAATAAAAAGAACACATGAAAAATAAAGTAACAATATTTTGAAAACTAAAATAAAATAAAAATGTTCGCGTAACACGAATAACCGCAATGCACACAAATATGAATTACCACAGAACAGGAATGGAACGCAGGAGTGTCAATCCTAAGACTGACATCTGTCTGACATTAAAAATTTGTTAACACACCGACAAGACTTATTGTTCAAAAAAATATAATAATGCTACACAAAATTTACTGTGAAGGTGTACAGCACAGAAAACACAAAATGTTAAAGTACCGGCGACGGTTAAAAGTACAGAACAAATCAAAAGTTATCGTACAATGCGGCTATTTTACAGAGTAACTAGATAAACAAACCATCCAGTGGCACTAATTAGTTACGCCGGCGCGCCTTTCTTTGGCCTCTTGAAGGTGTAGCGGGAACTCCAGTGGGGCTCGCACTGGCATACATTTCCATTGACGTCCAACGAGTTGGAGGTTGATATTTTTTTCACAGAAAGGGTACTTTATTATAAGCACTCACGCAAAGTTTCAACACGCGGAGACGTGTACTTTTTGAGAAAAAAAATATTGAAAATCAATTTTGTCATTAAATTACAGCGCTATTTTCATTACGAGCTATTAAAATTATAATGTTTAGTGTTTACAGTCTTTGCCGGCTTGTGGAACGAAACGTAAAACAGACGCAAAAAAATAGATTAGGTTCAACTTATGTCACAGAACCGAATTGATTGACCCCGACTCCACCTGGTACGAGTCTGTCCTACCCCTAGAGTGTTTTTATAGAGCCGGAGGCACGTAGGGAGAGCAGCCTTCGCCCGCTGTAACAAACCGTAGGCATCGGACGAGCCAGAGCGGCTGAGGCTGGTCGCCGAAGGCGACCAACAAGCCGAAGCTGCGGAGGCGAGGATGGATGCCTGCGGTTTGTTACGCAAGGGCGTAGAGGCTGCTCTTCCCGCAGTGCCGGAGAAGTTGCAGTTTCAAAATAGATACAGAAATCCCTCTGAATCAGTGTCCCTCCTTTTTTTTTTTTGATGAAGTGGGTCCCCCTTTCTGTAGGGGGGAACGTCCCTTCCCCCAAGGGGTCTCCTCTGGTTTTTTACGCTTATTATTAATTTTAATCCCTAAAATGAGGGAAATTTCCTCAGAATTAAAAATAAAAAAAAACTCAAAAAGGGGGGGGGGGGGGGCTCCGCAACTTTTCCTTTTAAGGGGGGGTAGTACCCCTCCCTCCCCCTCCCCCCCATCCTCCTCCCACCCTAAATTCGTTGGACGTCAATGGAAATTCGTACCCTCGCACATATTGGAGAAGTATGTACCTCTGACAGCGCAGCAGCACCAGACTCGCCTGTGGCCTTAGGGAACCGTGAAACCAGTGCTCGAAGCTCAGCCGGGGTTTCAATCTTGTGACGCTTACCATCCGACGTGACGATCGCTATCCTGCCCTCCACCGACCAGCAGTTTGGTACCCCAAAATGCTTGCGTGCGTCCATGAAAGTACGGTGTCTTGTGTGAGTTAAGAATTCAGAGATTGTGATGCCAGTACCTTTCAGTGACTTTTTGCTCTCCCAAATCAAGTGACGGTGCTCAGTGGTGTAAAGTCTAACCAGGATAGGTCTCGCTTTACCTTGTGAAGATCCCAATCGATGACAGACATGAATATTTTCCTTTTTGACCTCGGCCAAGCTCATTTGGTCGGTTAACACTTTGTGAACCACATCATGTAACTTTTCAGTTGGTAGCTCGGCAACCCCATGAAACAATAAAACCTTTCTTCTCATCATAGTTTCATGTTTGTCATAGCCAAGAGACAGCATTTCCATTTGTGATTTAAATTTTGAGAGTGCAAGCCACACAAAAGTTTTAAATTCAGCGAACTCACGTGATAGTGCTGTGATATCAGGTGCTGACTCAGATCCGGAAGATGCATTTCTGAGCTTGTTCTCATACTCAGCCATCCGTGAGTTGAACAGCTGCTCCAGATCTTCTAAACTTGTGGCCATTTTAGTGTCCATAGAGATAGATGGATGGTAGAAAGTAAGTAGATAGATGAATTAGATCTCAGAAATACTTGGAAATAGTATATAGTGAGAGTTGGGTGGTTAATAACAATAAAATATAATTATAACATTAAAAGTTCAAATTAAAATATTTATAATCAATTAAAACTTGGAGTAACCAAAATATGAGTGTTAACCCTGTGCCTACGACGCCTAATTATGAGTCAACTGTTCGATAAAATACCTAATGTTACAATATTTCTAGATGATATTTTAATAACGGGAAATTCGATTGAGGTACATTTAGAGACATTAAATAAGGTTCTTAAAATATTACAAGAAAAAGGTTTAAAAAGAAAAAAAGAAAAATGTGATTTTTTGGGTAAAGAGGCCAAATACTTAGGATTTATAATTAATAGTGAGGGCGTCAGAGTAGATCCAGATAAGATTAAACCGATAATTAAACTATCCACCCCCACTAACGTATCCGAACTGAAGTCGTTTTTAGGTATGGTGAACTTTTACGGTAAATTTATTAAAAACTTAAGTTTTAATTTAACACCATTTAACGAATGATTAAAAAAAGGTAAACATTGGGTATGGGGTACTTCACAAACTCAGGCATTTAACAAAACGAAGAAGTTATTAATTAGCTCGGAAATACTATCACACTATGATGAGTCACGGCCCGTGGTGGTGACGTGTGACGCGAGCTCACGCGGTGTCGGCGCAGTACTCGCGCAGCGCGCACCCGACGGCCGGGAGTACCCAATAGCGTACGCGTCAAGGACGCTCACCTCCGCGGAATATCATTACAGTCAGATACATAAAGAGGCTTTAGCCATAGTATTTGCAGTAAAACAATTTCATCAATATTTGTATGGCAGGCAATTTGTTTTGAAAACGGATCATAAGCCTCTGGTTAGTATATTTGGATCGGAACTGGGAATTCCAAGTATGACAGCTAGTAGGTTACAGAGATGGGAGTTAATATTATCAGCTTATGATTTCCATATAGAATACGTAAATACGAATTCAAACACAGCTGACGCTTTGTCTAGGCTAGTTGCAAGTTATAAAGCAATTAACGGTTCAAGTATGGAGGAGGTTCCGGAACAAACATACCTCCACTTTGCCTCGGAAGCTTTGTTACTAAAACATGAAGATATAAGAGAGGAGACCAAAAGAGATCCAATTTTAAGTCGTATAGTGAGCTATGTTAGGGATGGTTGGCCAAAGGAAGTGGAAATAAAGGAACTTAGACCGTATTTTAATAGGCGCACTGAAATATACTCCGAGTTAGGTTGATAGTTCCAAAGTCTTGTCAAGACAGGGTATTACAGGAGCTACATGATACGCATATGGGAATAATTAAAACCAAATGCATAGCTAGAAGTTATGTGTGGTGGCCGGGGATTGATGAAATGTTGGAAAACCTATGTCGGAACTGCACAGTCTGCGCAGAAATGGTCGAGGCCCCGGTACACCACTCACCGTAGCCGTGGACCTGGCCGACTCACCCGTGGACTAGATTGCACGTGGATTTTTTAGGGCCAATACACGGTCACAAATATTTAATAATGGTGGATGCTACGTCGAAATGGATAGAAGCGTGTCCGGTCGTTTCGACTACGGCACAAGCAATCATACGTAAAATTAGAGAAATATGGTCACGTTTCGGAATACCGAAACAATTAGTCTCCGATAACGGCCCACCCCTTAGTAGTGAAGAGTTTCATTCATTTTTAGAAAGTAATGGGGTAGAACATGTATTTGCTGCGCCGTACCACCCAGCGTCTAACGGGTTGGCGGAAAACGCAGTCAAACAGTGCAAAAGAGTAATAAAAAAGCTATTATTCAGAATCAGGATGTAGAACTCGCGCTACAGCGGTTTTTACTAGTCTACAGAACTACTGAACATAGTACCACAAAAGAAACGCCGTCACAAATATTACAGGGTAGAACACTTAGAACTCGGCTAGACCGACTAAAACCTTCACGCGAGAAACAGGTAGCCGATGCACAGCAGCGGCAGCAGCGCGCAGCGGGCGGGGCGCACCAGGCACTGCGGGCGGGGGACGAGGTCTGGTGCCGGGTGTACCAAGGGTTAAGGAGGTGGGTAAGTGGTACGGTAATGGAGCGCTTAGGTACTACAGATTATCAAATAAGATTATTAGATGGCACAGAGATACATAGGCATATTGATCAATTAAAGCTTAAATGTAAGTCGAATCGAACGCAATCTACAGATGGCGTGATCGTCAGCACAAAGGCAGCGTCGCAAAATTCTAATCGGCAGTTACGTAATGTACTTGTTTTTCCGACCATACCGGCTACGGAAATACCAAATGAGGTGTGCTCAGGAGTTGGTGTGGGAGGCTTGGGGCGCAGTAGGGCTGAGGCGGGCCTCGAGCAGGAGTCGACCGCGAGGGTGTCTGAGCAGTTAGATAGTCGATCGCTCCCGATTGCGGGTGAAACTCGCCCTGTTCGAAATAGGAGACCACCGCAAAGATATAGCCCATCCTAAGTTATAGTTAAATAGGTATAGGTAATATATATGCATGTATGTGTTTAGATATCTAATTACTAGACGTACCTAAGTAAAATGTTAAGTATAGTGTTAAGTTATAGTTAAGTAGTGTTAAGTCTTCCTAAAATGTAAATTGTTTTATGGTTATGTATGATGTTTCATAATAGTAAATAAGGGTGGAGGTGTAATGTAGGGTATTCCTAAGATAATTAAGTGTTCATTGTATAAATATTCCGTAGGCCACCCGCGACCGCCAGTCAATAAAATAGTAGATGTGAACTACATCGTTGTTTTATTCTACAATATATTTGTTTAAAAAATAATTAAATCTAGTTTTCGTAAATGTCACTTCGTAAAACACAAAAATCTCGAATAACTCGAAGATTTTCAGTCTAACGCCAGTAATTTTGCGATTAATCATAATTACTTACCTGCCACACCTTCAAGTTGGACCGCGTTTCGTGTTCTGTCTCGTTGGTTGGTAGAACAAAAAATTCTATAAACACCTATTCTTCTGCTATAAATTAGGTACCTACGTATTGTCGCTATAAATTCAAATTTTTGTTCGGCACCCACCTCTAAAAACTCCGTTTTTCAGTAGCCCGCGCGCAGACGCGTGCGCGTGTTTTGACTCCTCACGCGCGTGGCTACCTCGGAAAAACTGAGGAAAATTTTTGTATATCTAAAAATTCAAAATTCACCTTCCCAATACAGTATTCAACATTAATTACAATAACTTTGCACTAAGGAGATGGATTTGGAAGCGGTTTTCGGCGCAGTTACTTAGTCTTAATTGGGCTCTGCCCCGCTTTCCCAACTATCCTTACTCATCTATTTGCTTAAAAAATAGATATATCTAGTTTTCGTAAATTTCGAAAAAATTTATATATCTAAAAATTCAAAATTCACCTTCCCGATACAGTATTCAACATTAATTACAATAACTTTGCACTAAGGAGATGGATTTGGAAGCGGTTTTCGGCGCAGTTACTTAGTCTTAATTGGGCTCTGTCCCGCTTTCCCAACTATCCTTACTCATCTATTTGCTTAAAAAATAGATATATCTAGTTTTCGTAAATTTCACTTCGTAAAAACACAAAAATCTCGAATAACTCGAAGATTTTCAGTTTAACGCCAGTAATTTTGCGATTAATTATAATAACTTACCTGCCACACCTTCAAGTTGAACCGCGTTTCGTGTTCTGTCTCGTTGGTTGGTAGAACAAAAAATTCTATAAACACCTAAAAATTTTTCTGCTATAATAGATACGTTTTTTCGCTATAAATTCAAAATATTGTTCGGCACCCACCTCTAAAAACTCCGTTTTTCACTAGCCCGCGCGCAGTCGCGTGCGCGAATTTTGACATCTCACGCGCGTGGCTTCCTCGGAAAAACTGAGGAAAATTTTTATATACCTAAAAATTCAAAATTCACCTTCCCGATACAGTATTCAACATTAATTACAATAACTTTGCACTAAGGAGATAGATTTGGACGCGGTTTTCAGCGCAGTTACTTAATCCTTACTCTTCTATTTGCTTACAAAATAATTAAATCTGGTTTCCGTAAATTTAACTTCGTAAAACACAAAAATCTCGAATAACTCGAAGATTTTCATTTTAACGCCAGTAATTTTGCGATTAAATATAATTACTTACCTGCCACACCTTCAAGTTGGACCGCGTTTCGTGTTCTGTCTCGTTGGTTGGTAGGACAAAAAAATCTATAACACCTATTTTTCTGATATAAATTAGGTACATTTTCTCGCTATAAATTAAAAAGTTTGTTTGGCACCCACCTCTAAAAACTCCGCTTTTAATTAGCCCACACGCAGACGCGTGCGCATGTTTTGACAACTCACGCGCTTGGCTACCTCGGAAAAACTGAGGAAAATTTTTATATACCTACAAATTCAAAATTCACCTTACCGATACATTATTCGACATTAATTACAATAATTTTGCACTAAGGAGATGAATTTGGACGCGGTTTTCAGCGCAGTTACTTAGTCTTAATTGGGCTCTGCCCCGCTTTCCCAACTATCCTTACTCATCTATTTGCTTAAAAAATAATTAAATCTAGTTTTCGTAAATTACACTTCGTAAAAACACGAAAATGTCGAATAACTCGGAAGATTTTCAGTTTAACGCCAGTAATTTTGCGATTAATTAGAATTACTTACCTGCCACACCTTCAAGTTGGACCGCATTTCGTGTTTTGTCTCGTTGGTTGGTAGAACAAAAAATTCTATAAACACCTATTTTTCTGCCATAAATAAGGTACGTTTTTACGCTATAAATTCAAAATTTTGTTCGGCACCCACCTCTAAAAACTCCGTTTTTCATTAGACTGCGTGTAGACGCGTGCGCGTGTTTTGACGCCTCACGCGCGTGGCTACCTCGGAAAAACTGAGGAAAATTTTTATATACCTACAAATTCAAAATTCACCTTACCGATACATTATTCAACATTAATTACAATAACTTTGCACTAAGGAGACGGATTTGGAAGCGGTTTTCAGCGCTGTTACTTAGTCTTAATTGGGCTCTGCCCCGCTTTCCCAACTATCCTTACTCATCTATTTGTTTAAAAAATAATTAAATCTAGTTTTCATAAATTTCACTTCGTAAAAACACAAAAATCTCGAATAACTCGAAGAGTTTCAGTTTAACGCCAGTAATTTTGCGATTTAGAATTACTTACCTGCCACACCTTCAAGTTAGACCGCGTTTCGTGTTCTGTCTCGTTGGTTGGTAGAACAAAAAATTCTATAAACACCTATTTTTCTGCCATAAATTAGGTACGTTTTTTCGCTATAAATTCAAAATTTTGTTCGGCACCCACCTCTAAAAACTCCGTGTTTCATTAGCTCGCGTGCAGACGCTGCGCGTGTTTTGACGCCTCACGTGCGTGGCTACCTCGGAAAATTGAGGAAAATTTTTATATACCTACAAATTCAAAATTCACCTTACCGATACAGTATTCAACATTAATAACAATAACTTTGCACTAAGGAGACGGATTTGGAAGCGGTTTTCGGCGCAGTTACTTAGTCTTAATTGGGCTCTGCCCCGCTTTCCCAACTATCCTTTCTCATCTATTTGCTTAAAAAATAATTAAATCTAGTTTTCGTAAATGTCACTTCGTAAAACACAAAAATCTCGAATAACTCGAAGATTTTCAGTTTAACGCCAGTAATTTTGCGATTAATTATAATAACTTACCTGCCACACCTTCAAGTTGAACCGCGTTTCGTGTTCTGTCTCGTTGGTTGGTAGAACAAAAAATTCTATAAACACCTAATAATTTTTCTGCTATAATAGATACGTTTTTTCGCTATAAATTCAAAATATTGTTCGGCAGCCACCTCTAAAAACTCCGTTTTTCACTAGCCCGCGCGCAGTCGCGTGCGCGAATTTTGACATCTCACGCGCGTGGCTTCCTCGGAAAAACTGAGGAAAATTTTTATATACCTACAAATTCAAAATTCACTTTACCGATACAGTATTCAGCATTAATAACAATAACTTTGCACTAAGCAGACGGATTTGGAAGCGGTTTTCGGCGCTGTTACTTAGTCTTAATTGGGCTCTGCCCCGCTTTCCCAACTATCCTTACTCATCTATTTGTTTAAAAAATAATTAAATCTAGTTTTCGTAAATGTCACTTCGTAAAAACACAAAAATCTCGAATAACTCGAAGATTTTCAGTTTAACGCCAGTAATTTTGCGATTTATAATTACTTACCTGCCACACCTTCAAGTTGGACCGCGTATTCTGTCTCGTTGGATGGTAGGACAAAAAATTCTATAAACACCTATTTTTCTGATATAAATTAGGTACGTTTTTTCGCTATAAACTCAAAATTTTGTTGGGCACCCACCACTTAAAACTCCGTTTTTCAGTAGCCCACGCGAAGACGCGTGCGCGGTTTTGTCTCCTCACGCGCGTGGCTACCTCGGAAAAACTGAGGAAAATTTTTATATACCTAAAAATTCAAAATTCACCTTCCCGATACAGTATTCAACATTAATTACAATAACTTTGCACTAAGGAGATAGATTTGGACGCGGTTTTCAGCGCAGTTACTTAATCCTTACTCTTCTATTTGCTTACAAAATAATTAAATCTGGTTTCCGTAAATTTAACTTCGTAAAACACAAAAATCTCGAATAACTCGAAGATTTTCATTTTAACGCCAGTAATTTTGCGATTAAATATAATTACTTACCTGCCACACCTTCAAGTTGGACCGCGTTTCGTGTTCTGTCTCGTTGGTTGGTAGGACAAAAAAATCTATAACACCTATTTTTCTGATATAAATTAGGTACATTTTCTCGCTATAAATTAAAAAGTTTGTTTGGCACCCACCTCTAAAAACTCCGCTTTTAATTAGCCCACACGCAGACGCGTGCGCATGTTTTGACAACTCACGCGCTTGGCTACCTCGGAAAAACTGAGGAAAATTTTTATATACCTACAAATTCAAAATTCACCTTACCGATACATTATTCGACATTAATTACAATAATTTTGCACTAAGGAGATGAATTTGGACGCGGTTTTCAGCGCAGTTACTTAGTCTTAATTGGGCTCTGCCCCGCTTTCCCAACTATCCTTACTCATCTATTTGCTTAAAAAATAATTAAATCTAGTTTTCGTAAATTACACTTCGTAAAAACACGAAAATGTCGAATAACTCGGAAGATTTTCAGTTTAACGCCAGTAATTTTGCGATTAATTAGAATTACTTACCTGTCACACCTTCAAGTTGGACCGCATTTCGTGTTTTGTCTCGTTGGTTGGTAGAACAAAAAATTCTATAAACACCTATTTTTCTGCCATAAATAAGGTACGTTTTTACGCTATAAATTCAAAATTTTGTTCGGCACCCACCTCTAAAAACTCCGTGTTTCATTAGCTCGCGTGCAGACGCGTGCGCGTGTTTTGACGCCTCACGCGCTTGGCTACCTCGGAAAAACTGAGGAAATTTTTTATATACCTACAAATTCAAAATTCACCTTACCGATACAGTATTCAACATTAATAACAATAACTTTGCACTAAGGAGACGGATTTGGAAGCGGTTTTCGGCGCAGTTACTTAGTCTTAATTGGGCTCTGCCCCGCTTTCCCAACTATCCTTTCTCATCTATTTGCTTAAAAAATAATTAAATCTAGTTTTCGTAAATGTCACTTCGTAAAACACAAAAATCTCGAATAACTCGAAGATTTTCAGTTTAACGCCAGTAATTTTGCGATTTATAATTACTTACCTGCCACACCTTCAAGTTGGACCGCGTTTCGTGTTCTGTCTCATTGGTTGGTAGAACAAAAAAATTCTATAAACACCTATTTTTCTGCCATGAATTAGGTACGTTTTTTCACTATAAATTCAAAATTTTGTTCGGCACCCACCTCTAAAAACTCCGTTTTTCATTAGATTGCGTTTAGACGCGTGCGCGTGTTTTGACGCCTCACGCGCGTGGCTACCTCGGAAAAACTGAGGAAAATTTTTATATACCAAAAAATTCAAAATTCACCTTCCCGATACAGTATTCAACATAAATTACAATAACTTTGCACTAAGGAGATAGATTTGGACGTGGTTTTCAGCGCAGTTACTTAGTCTTAATTGGGCTCTGCCCCGCTTTCCCAACTATCCTTACTCATCTATTTGCTTAAAAAATAATTAAATCTGGTTTCCGTAAATTTCACTTCGTAAAAACACAAAAATCTCGAATAACTCGAAGATTTTCATTTTAACGCCAGTAATTTTGCGATTAAATATAATTACTTACCTGCCACACCTTCAAGTTGGACCGCGTTTCGTATTCTGTCTCGTTGGTTGGTAGGACAAAAAAATCTATAACACCTATTTTTCTGATATAAATTAGGTACATTTTCTCGCTATAAATTAAAAAAATTGTTTGGCACCCACCTCTAAAAACTCCGCTTTTAATTAGCCCGCACGCAGACGCGTGCGCATGTTTTGACAACTCACGCGCTTGGCTACCTCGGAAAAACTGAGGAAAATTTTTATATACCTACAAATTCAAAATTCACCTTACCGATACATTATTCGACATTAATTACAATAATTTTGCACTAAGGAGATGGATTTGGACGCGGTTTTCAGCGCAGTTACTTAGTCTTAATTGGGCTCTGCCCCGCTTTCCCAACTATCCTTACTCATCTATTTGCTTAAAAAATAATTAAATCTAGTTTTCTTAAATGTCACTTCGTAAAAACACAAAAATCTCGAATTACTCGAAGATTTTCAGTTTAACGCCAGTAATTTTGCGATTAATTAGAATTACTTACCTGTCACACCTTCAAGTTGGACCGCATTTCGTGTTTTGTCTCGTTGGTTGGTAGAACAAAAAATTCTATAAACACCTATTTTTCTGCCATAAATAAGGTACGTTTTTACGCTATAAATTCAAAATTTTGTTCGGCACCCACCTCTAAAAACTCCGTGTTTCATTAGCTCGCGTGCAGACGCGTGCGCGTGTTTTGACGCCTCACGCGCTTGGCTACCTCGGAAAAACTGAGGAAATTTTTTATATACCTACAAATTCAAAATTCACCTTACCGATACAGTATTCAACATTAATAACAATAACTTTGCACTAAGGAGACGGATTTGGAAGCGGTTTTCGGCGCAGTTACTTAGTCTTAATTGGGCTCTGCCCCGCTTTCCCAACTATCCTTTCTCATCTATTTGCTTAAAAAATAATTAAATCTAGTTTTCGTAAATGTCACTTCGTAAAACACAAAAATCTCGAATAACTCGAAGATTTTCAGTTTAACGCCAGTAATTTTGCGATTTATAATTACTTACCTGCCACACCTTCAAGTTGGACCGCGTTTCGTGTTCTGTCTCATTGGTTGGTAGAACAAAAAAAATCTATAAACACCTATTTTTCTGCCATGAATTAGGTACGTTTTTTCACTATAAATTCAAAATTTTGTTCGGCACCCACCTCTAAAAACTCCGTTTTTCATTAGATTGCGTTTAGACGCGTGCGCGTGTTTTGACGCCTCACGCGCGTGGCTACCTCGGAAAAACTGAGGAAAATTTTTATATACCAAAAAATTCAAAATTCACCTTCCCGATACAGTATTCAACATAAATTACAATAACTTTGCACTAAGGAGATAGATTTGGACGTGGTTTTCAGCGCAGTTACTTAGTCTTAATTGGGCTCTGCCCCGCTTTCCCAACTATCCTTACTCATCTATTTGCTTAAAAAATAATTAAATCTGGTTTCCGTAAATTTCACTTCGTAAAAACACAAAAATCTCGAATAACTCGAAGATTTTCATTTTAACGCCAGTAATTTTGCGATTAAATATAATTACTTACCTGCCACACCTTCAAGTTGGACCGCGTTTCGTATTCTGTCTCGTTGGTTGGTAGGACAAAAAAATCTATAACACCTATTTTTCTGATATAAATTAGGTACATTTTCTCGCTATAAATTAAAAAAATTGTTTGGCACCCACCTCTAAAAACTCCGCTTTTAATTAGCCCGCACGCAGACGCGTGCGCATGTTTTGACAACTCACGCGCTTGGCTACCTCGGAAAAACTGAGGAAAATTTTTATATACCTACAAATTCAAAATTCACCTTACCGATACATTATTCGACATTAATTACAATAATTTTGCACTAAGGAGATGGATTTGGACGCGGTTTTCAGCGCAGTTACTTAGTCTTAATTGGGCTCTGCCCCACTTTCCCAACTATCCTTACTCATCTATTTGCTTAAAAAATAATTAAATCTAGTTTTCTTAAATGTCACTTCGTAAAAACACAAAAATCTCGAATTACTCGAAGATTTTCAGTTTAACGCCAGTAATTTTGCGATTAATTAGAATTACTTACCTGTCACACCTTCAAGTTGGACCGCATTTCGTGTTTTGTCTCGTTGGTTGGTAGAACAAAAAATTCTATAAACACCTATTTTTCTGCCATAAATAAGGTACGTTTTTACGCTATAAATTCAAAATTTTGTTCGGCACCCACCTCTAAAAACTCCGTGTTTCATTAGCTCGCGTGCAGACGCGTGCGCGTGTTTTGACGCCTCACGCGCTTGGCTACCTCGGAAAAACTGAGGAAATTTTTTATATACCTACAAATTCAAAATTCACCTTACCGATACATTATTCAACATTAATTACAATAACTTTGCACTAAGGAGACGGATTTGGAAGCGGTTTTCAGCGCTGTTACTTAGTCTTAATTGGGCTCTGCCCCGCTTTCCCAACTATCCTTACTCATCTATTTGTTTAAAAAATAATTAAATCTAGTTTTCATAAATTTCACTTCGTAAAAACACAAAAATCTCGAATAACTCGAAGAGTTTCAGTTTAACGCCAGTAATTTTGCGATTTAGAATTACTTACCTGCCACACCTTCAAGTTAGACCGCGTTTCGTGTTCTGTCTCGTTGGTTGGTAGAACAAAAAATTCTATAAACACCTATTTTTCTGCCATAAATTAGGTACGTTTTTTCGCTATAAATTCAAAATTTTGTTCGGCACCCACCTCTAAAAACTCCGTGTTTCATTAGCTCGCGTGCAGACGCTGCGCGTGTTTTGACGCCTCACGTGCGTGGCTACCTCGGAAAATTGAGGAAAATTTTTATATACCTACAAATTCAAAATTCACCTTACCGATACAGTATTCAACATTAATAACAATAACTTTGCACTAAGGAGACGGATTTGGAAGCGGTTTTCGGCGCAGTTACTTAGTCTTAATTGGGCTCTGCCCCGCTTTCCCAACTATCCTTTCTCATCTATTTGCTTAAAAAATAATTAAATCTAGTTTTCGTAAATGTCACTTCGTAAAACACAAAAATCTCGAATAACTCGAAGATTTTCAGTTTAACGCCAGTAATTTTGCGATTTATAATTACTTACCTGCCACACCTTCAAGTTGGACCGCGTTTCGTGTTCTGTCTCATTGGTTGGTAGAACAAAAAAATTCTATAAACACCTATTTTTCTGCCATGAATTAGGTACGTTTTTTCACTATAAATTCAAAATTTTGTTCGGCACCCACCTCTAAAAACTCCGTTTTTCATTAGACTGCGTTTAGACGCGTGCGCGTGTTTTGACGCCTCACGCGCGTGGCTACCTCGGAAAAACTGAGGAAAATTTTTATATACCAAAAAATTCAAAATTCACCTTCCCGATACAGTATTCAACATAAATTACAATAACTTTGCACTAAGGAGATAGATTTGGACGTGGTTTTCAGCGCAGTTACTTAGTCTTAATTGGGCTCTGCCCCGCTTTCCCAACTATCCTTACTCATCTATTTGCTTAAAAAATAATTAAATCTGGTTTCCGTAAATTTCACTTCGTAAAAACACAAAAATCTCGAATAACTCGAAGATTTTCATTTTAACGCCAGTAATTTTGCGATTAAATATAATTACTTACCTGCCACACCTTCAAGTTGGACCGCGTTTCGTATTCTGTCTCGTTGGTTGGTAGGACAAAAAAATCTATAACACCTATTTTTCTGATATAAATTAGGTACATTTTCTCGCTATAAATTAAAAAAATTGTTTGGCACCCACCTCTAAAAACTCCGCTTTTAATTAGCCCGCACGCAGACGCGTGCGCATGTTTTGACAACTCACGCGCTTGGCTACCTCGGAAAAACTGAGGAAAATTTTTATATACCTACAAATTCAAAATTCACCTTACCGATACATTATTCGACATTAATTACAATAATTTTGCACTAAGGAGATGGATTTGGACGCGGTTTTCAGCGCAGTTACTTAGTCTTAATTGGGCTCTGCCCCGCTTTCCCAACTATCCTTACTCATCTATTTGCTTAAAAAATAATTAAATCTAGTTTTCTTAAATGTCACTTCGTAAAAACACAAAAATCTCGAATTACTCGAAGATTTTCAGTTTAACGCCAGTAATTTTGCGATTAATTAGAATTACTTACCTGTCACACCTTCAAGTTGGACCGCATTTCGTGTTTTGTCTCGTTGGTTGGTAGAACAAAAAATTCTATAAACACCTATTTTTCTGCCATAAATAAGGTACGTTTTTACGCTATAAATTCAAAATTTTGTTCGGCACCCACCTCTAAAAACTCCGTGTTTCATTAGCTCGCGTGCAGACGCGTGCGCGTGTTTTGACGCCTCACGCGCTTGGCTACCTCGGAAAAACTGAGGAAATTTTTTATATACCTACAAATTCAAAATTCACCTTACCGATACATTATTCAACATTAATTACAATAACTTTGCACTAAGGAGACGGATTTGGAAGCGGTTTTCAGCGCTGTTACTTAGTCTTAATTGGGCTCTGCCCCGCTTTCCCAACTATCCTTACTCATCTATTTGTTTAAAAAATAATTAAATCTAGTTTTCATAAATTTCACTTCGTAAAAACACAAAAATCTCGAATAACTCAAAGAGTTTCAGTTTAACGCCAGTAATTTTGCGATTTAGAATTACTTACCTGCCACACCTTCAAGTTAGACCGCGTTTCGTGTTCTGTCTCGTTGGTTGGTAGAACAAAAAATTCTATAAACACCTATTTTTCTGCCATAAATAAGGTACGTTTTTTCGCTATAAATTCAAAATTTTGTTCGGCACCCACCTCTAAAAACTCCGTGTTTCATTAGCTCGCGTGCAGACGCTGCGCGTGTTTTGACGCCTCACGTGCGTGGCTACCTCGGAAAATTGAGGAAAATTTTTATATACCTACAAATTCAAAATTCACCTTACCGATACAGTATTCAACATTAATAACAATAACTTTGCACTAAGGAGACGGATTTGGAAGCGGTTTTCGGCGCAGTTACTTAGTCTTAATTGGGCTCTGCCCCGCTTTCCCAACTATCCTTTCTCATCTATTTGCTTAAAAAATAATTAAATCTAGTTTTCGTAAATGTCACTTCGTAAAACACAAAAATCTCGAATAACTCGAAGATTTTCAGTTTAACGCCAGTAATTTTGCGATTTATAATTACTTACCTGCCACACCTTCAAGTTGGACCGCGTTTCGTGTTCTGTCTCATTGGTTGGTAGAACAAAAAAATTCTATAAACACCTATTTTTCTGCCATGAATTAGGTACGTTTTTTCACTATAAATTCAAAATTTTGTTCGGCACCCACCTCTAAAAACTCCGTTTTTCATTAGACTGCGTTTAGACGCGTGCGCGTGTTTTGACGCCTCACGCGCGTGGCTACCTCGGAAAAACTGAGGAAAATTTTTATATACCAAAAAATTCAAAATTCACCTTCCCGATACAGTATTCAACATAAATTACAATAACTTTGCACTAAGGAGATAGATTTGGACGTGGTTTTCAGCGCAGTTACTTAGTCTTAATTGGGCTCTGCCCCGCTTTCCCAACTATCCTTACTCATCTATTTGCTTAAAAAATAATTAAATCTGGTTTCCGTAAATTTCACTTCGTAAAAACACAAAAATCTCGAATAACTCGAAGATTTTCATTTTAACGCCAGTAATTTTGCGATTAAATATAATTACTTACCTGCCACACCTTCAAGTTGGACCGCGTTTCGTATTCTGTCTCGTTGGTTGGTAGGACAAAAAAATCTATAACACCTATTTTTCTGATATAAATTAGGTACATTTTCTCGCTATAAATTAAAAAAATTGTTTGGCACCCACCTCTAAAAACTCCGCTTTTAATTAGCCCGCACGCAGACGCGTGCGCATGTTTTGACAACTCACGCGCTTGGCTACCTCGGAAAAACTGAGGAAAATTTTTATATACCTACAAATTCAAAATTCACCTTACCGATACATTATTCGACATTAATTACAATAATTTTGCACTAAGGAGATGGATTTGGACGCGGTTTTCAGCGCAGTTACTTAGTCTTAATTGGGCTCTGCCCCGCTTTCCCAACTATCCTTACTCATCTATTTGCTTAAAAAATAATTAAATCTAGTTTTCTTAAATGTCACTTCGTAAAAACACAAAAATCTCGAATTACTCGAAGATTTTCAGTTTAACGCCAGTAATTTTGCGATTAATTAGAATTACTTACCTGTCAGACCTTCAAGTTGGACCGCATTTCGTGTTTTGTATCGTTGGTTGGTAGAACAAAAAATTCTATAAACACCTATTTTTCTGCCATAAATAAGGTACGTTTTTACGCTATAAATTCAAAATTTTGTTCGGCACCCACCTCTAAAAACTCCGTGTTTCATTAGCTCGCGTGCAGACGCGTGCGCGTGTTTTGACGCCTCACGCGCTTGGCTACCTCGGAAAAACTGAGGAAATTTTTTATATACCTACAAATTCAAAATTCACCTTACCGATACATTATTCAACATTAATTACAATAACTTTGCACTAAGGAGACGGATTTGGAAGCGGTTTTCAGCGCTGTTACTTAGTCTTAATTGGGCTCTGCCCCGCTTTCCCAACTATCCTTACTCATCTATTTGTTTAAAAAATAATTAAATCTAGTTTTCATAAATTTCACTTCGTAAAAACACAAAAATCTCGAATAACTCGAAGAGTTTCAGTTTAACGCCAGTAATTTTGCGATTTAGAATTACTTACCTGCCACACCTTCAAGTTAGACCGCGTTTCGTGTTCTGTCTCGTTGGTTGGTAGAACAAAAAATTCTATAAACACCTATTTTTCTGCCATAAATTAGGTACGTTTTTTCGCTATAAATTCAAAATTTTGTTCGGCACCCACCTCTAAAAACTCCGTGTTTCATTAGCTCGCGTGCAGACGCTGCGCGTGTTTTGACGCCTCACGTGCGTGGCTACCTCGGAAAATTGAGGAAAATTTTTATATACCTACAAATTCAAAATTCACCTTACCGATACAGTATTCAACATTAATAACAATAACTTTGCACTAAGGAGACGGATTTGGAAGCGGTTTTCGGCGCAGTTACTTAGTCTTAATTGGGCTCTGCCCCGCTTTCCCAACTATCCTTTCTCATCTATTTGCTTAAAAAATAATTAAATCTAGTTTTCGTAAATGTCACTTCGTAAAACACAAAAATCTCGAATAACTCGAAGATTTTCAGTTTAACGCCAGTAATTTTGCGATTTATAATTACTTACCTGCCACACCTTCAAGTTGGACCGCGTTTCGTGTTCTGTCTCATTGGTTGGTAGAACAAAAAAATTCTATAAACACCTATTTTTCTGCCATGAATTAGGTACGTTTTTTCACTATAAATTCAAAATTTTGTTCGGCACCCACCTCTAAAAACTCCGTTTTTCATTAGACTGCGTTTAGACGCGTGCGCGTGTTTTGACGCCTCACGCGCGTGGCTACCTCGGAAAAACTGAGGAAAATTTTTATATACCAAAAAATTCAAAATTCACCTTCCCGATACAGTATTCAACATAAATTACAATAACTTTGCACTAAGGAGATAGATTTGGACGTGGTTTTCAGCGCAGTTACTTAGTCTTAATTGGGCTCTGCCCCGCTTTCCCAACTATCCTTACTCATCTATTTGCTTAAAAAATAATTAAATCTGGTTTCCGTAAATTTCACTTCGTAAAAACACAAAAATCTCGAATAACTCGAAGATTTTCATTCTAACGCCAGTAATTTTGCGATTAAATATAATTACTTACCTGCCACACCTTCAAGTTGGACCGCGTTTCGTATTCTGTCTCGTTGGTTGGTAGGACAAAAAAATCTATAACACCTATTTTTCTGATATAAATTAGGTACATTTTCTCGCTATAAATTAAAAAAATTGTTTGGCACCCACCTCTAAAAACTCCGCTTTTAATTAGCCCGCACGCAGACGCGTGCGCATGTTTTGACAACTCACGCGCTTGGCTACCTCGGAAAAACTGAGGAAAATTTTTATATACCTACAAATTCAAAATTCACCTTACCGATACATTATTCGACATTAATTACAATAATTTTGCACTAAGGAGATGGATTTGGACGCGGTTTTCAGCGCAGTTACTTAGTCTTAATTGGGCTCTGCCCCGCTTTCTCAACTATCCTTACTCATCTATTTGCTTAAAAAATAATTAAATCTAGTTTTCTTAAATGTCACTTCGTAAAAACACAAAAATCTCGAATTACTCGAAGATTTTCAGTTTAACGCCAGTAATTTTGCGATTAATTAGAATTACTTACCTGTCACACCTTCAAGTTGGACCGCATTTCGTGTTTTGTCTCGTTGGTTGGTAGAACAAAAAATTCTATAAACACCTATTTTTCTGCCATAAATAAGGTACGTTTTTACGCTATAAATTCAAAATTTTGTTCGGCACCCACCTCTAAAAACTCCGTGTTTCATTAGCTCGCGTGCAGATGCGTGCGCGTGTTTTGACGCCTCACGCGCTTGGCTACCTCGGAAAAACTGAGGAAATTTTTTATATACCTACAAATTCAAAATTCACCTTACCGATACATTATTCAACATTAATTACAATAACTTTGCACTAAGGAGACGGATTTGGAAGCGGTTTTCAGCGCTGTTACTTAGTCTTAATTGGGCTCTGCCCCGCTTTCCCAACTATCCTTACTCATCTATTTGTTTAAAAAATAATTAAATCTAGTTTTCATAAATTTCACTTCGTAAAAACACAAAAATCTCGAATAACTCAAAGAGTTTCAGTTTAACGCCAGTAATTTTGCGATTTAGAATTACTTACCTGCCACACCTTCAAGTTAGACCGCGTTTCGTGTTCTGTCTCGTTGGTTGGTAGAACAAAAAATTCTATAAACACCTATTTTTCTGCCATAAATTAGGTACGTTTTTTCGCTATAAATTCAAAATTTTGTTCGGCACCCACCTCTAAAAACTCCGTGTTTCATTAGCTCGCGTGCAGACGCTGCGCGTGTTTTGACGCCTCACGTGCGTGGCTACCTCGGAAAATTGAGGAAAATTTTTATATACCTACAAATTCAAAATTCACCTTACCGATACAGTATTCAACATTAATAACAATAACTTTGCACTAAGGAGACGGATTTGGAAGCGGTTTTCGGCGCAGTTACTTAGTCTTAATTGGGCTCTGCCCCGCTTTCCCAACTATCCTTTCTCATCTATTTGCTTAAAAAATAATTAAATCTAGTTTTCGTAAATGTCACTTCGTAAAACACAAAAATCTCGAATAACTCGAAGATTTTCAGTTTAACGCCAGTAATTTTGCGATTTATAATTACTTACCTGCCACACCTTCAAGTTGGACCGCGTTTCGTGTTCTGTCTCATTGGTTGGTAGAACAAAAAAATTCTATAAACACCTATTTTTCTGCCATGAATTAGGTACGTTTTTTCACTATAAATTCAAAATTTTGTTCGGCACCCACCTCTAAAAACTCCGTTTTTCATTAGACTGCGTGTAGACGCGTGCGCGTGTTTTGACGCCTCACGCGCGTGGCTACCTCGGAAAAACTGAGGAAAATTTTTATATACCAAAAAATTCAAAATTCACCTTCCCGATACAGTATTCAACATTAATTACAATAACTTTGCACTAAGGAGATAGATTTGGACGTGGTTTTCAGCGCAGTTACTTAGTCTTAATTGGGCTCTGCCCCGCTTTCCCAACTATCCTTACTCATCTATTTGCTTAAAAAATAATTAAATCTGGTTTCCGTAAATTTCACTTCGTAAAAACACAAAAATCTCGAATAACTCGAAGATTTTCATTTTAACGCCAGTAATTTTGCGATTAAATATAATTACCTACCTGCCACACCTTCAAGTTGGACCGCGTTTCGTATTCTGTCTCGTTGGTTGGTAGGACAAAAAAATCTATAACACCTATTTTTCTGATATAAATTAGGTACATTTTCTCGCTATAAATTAAAAAAATTGTTTGGCACCCACCTCTAAAAACTCCGCTTTTAATTAGCCCGCACGCAGACGCGTGCGCATGTTTTGACAACTCACGCGCTTGGCTACCTCGGAAAAACTGAGGAAAATTTTTATATACCTACAAATTCAAAATTCACCTTACCGATACATTATTCGACATTAATTACAATAATTTTGCACTAAGGAGATGGATTTGGACGCGGTTTTCAGCGCAGTTACTTAGTCTTAATTGGGCTCTGCCCCGCTTTCCCAACTATCCTTACTCATCTATTTGTTTAAAAAATAATTAAATCTAGTTTTCATAAATTTCACTTCGTAAAAACACAAAAATCTCGAATAACTCGAAGAGTTTCAGTTTAACGCCAGTAATTTTGCGATTTAGAATTACTTACCTGCCACACCTTCAAGTTAGACCGCGTTTCGTGTTCTGTCTCGTTGGTTGGTAGAACAAAAAATTCTATAAACACCTATTTTTCTGCCATAAATTAGGTACGTTTTTTCGCTATAAATTCAAAATTTTGTTCGGCACCCACCTCTAAAAACTCCGTGTTTCATTAGCTCGCGTGCAGACGCTGCGCGTGTTTTGACGCCTCACGTGCGTGGCTACCTCGGAAAATTGAGGAAAATTTTTATATACCTACAAATTCAAAATTCACCTTACCGATACATTATTCGACATTAATAACAATAATTTTGCACTAAGGAGACGGATTTGGAAGCGGTTTTCGGCGCAGTTACTTAGTCTTAATTGGGCTCTGCCCCGCTTTCCCAACTATCCTTTCTCATCTATTTGCTTAAAAAATAATTAAATCTAGTTTTCGTAAATGTCACTTCGTAAAACACAAAAATCTCGAATAACTCGAAGATTTTCAGTTTAACGCCAGTAATTTTGCGATTTATAATTACTTACCTGCCACACCTTCAAGTTGGACCGCGTTTCGTGTTCTGTCTCATTGGTTGGTAGAACAAAAAAATTCTATAAACACCTATTTTTCTGCCATGAATTAGGTACGTTTTTTCACTATAAATTCAAAATTTTGTTCGGCACCCACCTCTAAAAACTCCGTTTTTCATTAGACTGCGTGTAGACGCGTGCGCGTGTTTTGACGCCTCACGCGCGTGGCTACCTCGGAAAAACTGAGGAAAATTTTTATATACCAAAAAATTCAAAATTCACCTTCCCGATACAGTATTCAACATTAATTACAATAACTTTGCACTAAGGAGATAGATTTGGACGTGGTTTTCAGCGCAGTTACTTAGTCTTAATTGGGCTCTGCCCCGCTTTCCCAACTATCCTTACTCATCTATTTGCTTAAAAAATAATTAAATCTGGTTTCCGTAAATTTCACTTCGTAAAAACACAAAAATCTCGAATAACTCGAAGATTTTCATTTTAACGCCAGTAATTTTGCGATTAAATATAATTACTTACCTGCCACACCTTCAAGTTGGACCGCGTTTCGTATTCTGTCTCGTTGGTTGGTAGGACAAAAAAATCTATAACACCTATTTTTCTGATATAAATTAGGTACATTTTCTCGCTATAAATTAAAAAAATTGTTTGGCACCCACCTCTAAAAACTCCGCTTTTAATTAGCCCGCACGCAGACGCGTGCGCATGTTTTGACAACTCACGCGCTTGGCTACCTCGGAAAAACTGAGGAAAATTTTTATATACCTACAAATTCAAAATTCACCTTACCGATACATTATTCTACATTAATAACAATAATTTTGCACTAAGGAGATGGATTTGGACGCGGTTTTCAGCGCAGTTACTTAGTCTTAATTGGGCTCTGCCCCGCTTTCCCAACTATCCTTACTCATCTATTTGCTTAAAAAATAATTAAATCTAGTTTTCTTAAATGTCACTTCGTAAAAACACAAAAATCTCGAATTACTCGAAGATTTTCAGTTTAACGCCAGTAATTTTGCGATTAATCATAATTACTTACCTGCCACACCTTCAAGTTGGACCGCGTTTCGTGTTCTGTCTCGTTGGTTGGTAGAACAAAAAATTCTATAAACACCTATTCTTCTGCTATAAAATAGGATACTTATCTTCGGCTCTCAACAATGTGTCGGTCTAGCAGCAGCCATGCTAGATTCAAGACAAAATACAAAGTATGAAAAGTATAAGATTGTCGCGGATACTAAACCAAATGCACTCAGTAACCAAATAATAACAAGTTGCTGTCATGCTAAGTTAAACTTGAACGATAAACTTGTAATTTGTATAGGAGAGAATGATCGTAATTTAAAATATATTTTATCTGAATTACAAATTGTTCTAGATACATTTTACAATAATATGATTATTGTATTAAATGTATTCAAAAATAATTATTTAGATATTGATAAACTTAATTATAGTATCAAAAATGTGTGTAAGAGTTATAAAAAATGTAAATTTCTAGAATGCGAAACATTTAAAATATCTGAAATGTGCACTAAAATAAATTATCTAATTGACTGTAATGATTATAAGGAGAACTATTTAAACCCAAGAGAACTTGTAAAGCGAATAGCGAGTAACAGATCAAGTTTTAAGCTACTTAACAATATTAATGAGAGAGACAATGCAAGAGAGGCACAATTCCCTTCTATTTTAATCGCATGAAATTAAAAACACAAAAATATAATGACCTTATTAATCCTACGGAACCAGCACAAAAAGGAACTATTCCTTATTATTTTCCAGTGACACAAAAGAACTTAACGTTTTTTCGAGCATAAGACTCCACCATCGGTGACATTTAATTTTAAAATAATTCATCAAAATATCGCTAGTATTTTATCCAAAAAAGAAATCCTTGAATTAACCTTACAGGAACTACGCGAAGAACAGAATAGCCCTGATGTAATATGCCTCTCCGAAACGTTTATAAAAAAAGGCAATGAAAGTTTTATTCATATTCATGATTACGAAATGGCTGCCAGTTTCTCCAGGGAAAAACAAAGAGGCGGGACTTGCATTTTCGTTAAGCGTTACCTTCACTACAAGAATCTACCGTTTATAAATAACCATTCAATACAAAATACGTTCGAAGTATGTGGCATAGAACTTACCTGTCATAAGTTGATAATTATATGTATCTATAGAACACCACAATCCGACCCCAACCAATTTTTAATCAAGTTAAACAGTTTTTTGTACCAGGTATTTCAAAAATATAACTCGAAAACAAACGTGGTTCTAACAGGTGACTTTAACATTAACACTCTTAAACAAGGCAACATAACAAATCAATTACTAGATCTAGCATACAATTATAATCTTAAACTGCACATTAATGAACCTACTCGTAAGTTTACTTGTATCAACCACATTCTCAGTAACATTCCAAATGCTATTGGTACAGTACTGCCACTCCATTTATCCGACCACGACACAGCACAAATGTTGAGCTTCCCCGTTAGACATAATGCACAAAATCAAGCAACGTACTATGCCTACAAAAGAGTTTTCAGCTCAAGTAACATTCAGAAGTTCAAAGAATGCTTACAAAATTTGTCTTGGTCCGAAACTTACGCTGAGAAGGACATAAACAAAGCATTTAGCACTTTTCACGAAACACTGTGCCTGTTCTTTAATTTATGCTTCCCAAAAATAAGAGTAAAGATAAACACCAAAAACAAAAAAAGACAGAACTGGATAAGTAAAGGACTTAAAAAAAGTTGTAAAACAAAACGGTTCTTACGTTATCAATACTATAAAAATAAAAAGCTAAACAATAAAATTAAATATAATCAATATTCAAAACTTTTACAGAAATGCATATATAGCTCAAAGAGGAATGCAAATATAAAATTTATTAACAAAAGTGAAAACAAATGCAAAGCGGTATGGAACGTAATTAAGGATGAAATTATCGGCAGTAATTATAAGAACGAAATAGAACACATCTTAATTGACAATAAAGTACTTACAGACCCCATAGAAATTGCAACTGCGTTTAATAACCACTATATTAATACAGCACACTCTAGCACAAGTACAAAGCCGAACTGTGACGAAAGTTCACTAGCTCATTCGATGTTTCTAAAACCTGTGTCTGAAAACGAAGTCAGAGCGGTGATGTCATCATTAAAAAACACAAGTTCGGCAGGTTATGACGAAATTAATACTAAGATTATAAAAGCATGCACTGATGAACTTATTATTATAATGACATACTTAGTAAATTTATCATTTACCCTTGGCACTTTTCCGGAATCACTAAAAGTATCAATTGTTAAGCCACTTTTTAAAAAAGGAGAAAAATCTGACATTAATAATTATCGACCTATAACATTAATACCTATTATATCTAAAATTTTCGAAAAATGTATGTGTAAGAGATTGATTGACTATTGTGATAAATTTACCATTATTAAAAAAGATCAATTTGGCTTCCAAAAAAAAAAAATCCACAACACTAGCTATCTTCACTCTTATAAAAACCATAATGACTAATATTAACCGAAACCACCTTACTACAGGGTTGTTTTTTGACTTATCTAAAGCCTTCGACCTTGTATTTCACGACCTGTTACTACAGAAATTGGAGGCAATTGGCATTAGAGGCATTGTACTTCAATGGATATCGACATACTTGAGTAACAGACAACAGCGTGTTATAATTACAAAGCTCAATGGATATAACGACATGAAACCACACTCTTCTGAACTCAAATGTAACAAATATGGCGTCCCACAAGGAAGTGTATTAGGCCCAATTTTATTCCTTCTTTATATTAATTCTATTACTAATATAACTAATCATAGATGTATATTATTTGCTGATGACATTTCCATTATTGTGACATCTGATAAAAATAATAATACAATTGACGATCATGAAGCGGAAATTAATAACATAATTGACATACTGATTGAATGGCTAAATAACAATAATTTATCATTAAATCTTGCAAAGTCTGTATATATTCAATTTCACCGATCATATAATTCTCAATATAATAAAAAAATTAGTATAAATAAAATTATTGAAGTAACGCAAACTAAGTTTCTAGGTGTTACTTTGGATCAAGATATGAATTGGAAATCCCACGTCGATAATGTCTCAAAACGTATAAATAAGTTTGTATACGCGCTAAAAAAAATAAGGAATATAACAAACATCCAAACGGCAATAACATCATATCATGCATATGTTGAATCGGTGTTACGCTATGGATTGATTATGTGGGGCAATAGCACCGATCAAAATAGAGCATTTGTTGCACAAAAAAAATGCATTCGAGCAATTTACGGGCTTCAATCCGACGATTCTTGTCGGCCGGTATTTCAGAAACTTGGTTTGTTACCGCTACCGTCTCTTTATATATATGAGATATGCATGTTTGTGTGGAAGCATAAGGAATTATTTACAAAAGCAGACGATGTACATCTCCGAAACCGGCGTGACCCTCACAGGCTCGTACTGGATGTCATGCCAAGGCTAGCTAAATATAATAAAAGCTGTTTGTATATGTGTGTAGAAATATTTAATAAGATACCGAGCGACCTAAAAAATGTAAATACAAGATTATTTAAAAGTAAATTGTATAATTGGCTGTCCACTAATAGTTTTTATAGTGTAAAAGATTTTTTTGACAAAAAATTTAAATGACTAAGATTTTAAATAGTAAATATAATGTACCTAATTATCAAGACAACTCACGCGCTTGGCTACCTCGGAAAAACTGAGGAAAATTTTTATATACCTACAAATTCAAAATTCACCTTACCGATACATTATTCGACATTAATTACAATAATTTTGCACTAAGGAGATGGATTTGGACGCGGTTTTCAGCGCAGTTACTTAGTCTTAATTGGGCTCTGCCCCGCTTTCCCAACTATCCTTACTCATCTATTTGCTTAAAAAATAATTAAATCTAGTTTTCGTAAATTACACTTCGTAAAAACACGAAAATGTCGAATAACTCGGAAGATTTTCAGTTTAACGCCAGTAATTTTGCGATTAATTAGAATTACTTACCTGTCACACCTTCAAGTTGGACCGCATTTCGTGTTTTGTCTCGTTGGTTGGTAGAACAAAAAATTCTATAAACACCTATTTTTCTGCCATAAATAAGGTACGTTTTTACGCTATAAATTCAAAATTTTATTCGGCACCCACCTCTAAAAACTCCGTGTTTCATTAGCTCGCGTGCAGACGCGTGCGCGTGTTTTGACGCCTCACGCGCTTGGCTACCTCGGAAAAACTGAGGAAAATTTTTATATACCTACAAATTCAAAATTCACCTTACCGATACATTATTCAACATTAATAACAATAACTTTGCACTAAGGAGACGGATTTGGAAGCGGTTTTCGGCGCAGTTACTTAGTCTTAATTGGGCTCTGCCCCGCTTTCCCAACTATCCTTTCTCATCTATTTGCTTAAAAAATAATTAAATCTAGTTTTCGTAAATTTCACTTCGTAAAACACAAAAATCTCGAATATCTCGAAGATTTTCAGTTTAACGCCAGTAATTTTGCGATTTATAATTACTTACCTGCCACACCTTCAAGTTGGACCGCGTTTCGTGTTCTGTCTCGTTGGTTGGTAGAACAAAAAATTCTATAAACACCTATTTTTCTGATATAAATTAGGTACATTTTTTCGCTGCGACCTCTCGAAGGCGTTCGATTGCGTACACCATGAGACACTTCTGCTGAAACTGGACCACTATGGGATTAGGAACACAGCTCATGATTTGTTAAGATCATACCTGAAAGATAGAAAGGTTAAAGTTCAAGTCAACGGCACAAACTCATTAGGGTCTGAAATGGTAATGGGCGTTCCTCAAGGTTCGATATTGGGTCCATTCCTCTTTTTAGTTTATATTAATGATTTACCCCAAATATTTCTAAATCAGCCAAAGATGGTGTTATTTGCAGATGACACATCATTGATCTTTAAAATAAACCGACGGTCACCAAATCTTGACGACGTGAATAGCTCTATTGTTCAGGTCCAAGATTGGTTTACGGTAAATAATTTGGTACTAAATAATAAAAAAACCAAATGCATTAGATTTAAATTACCAAATGTTAGAAGTAGCGAATGTGACATCGTATTGAATGGAGAAAAACTGGAATTTATTAATCAAATAGTTTTCCTTGGAATCACGCTAGACGAGAAATTACAATGGGGACCCCATATAACATCTCTCGCGGGGCGGCTAAGCTCGGCCGCTTATGCTGTTAGAAAGATAAGACAGTTAACAGATGTAGAAACCGCGCGTTTGGTCTATTTTAGCTACTTCCACAGTATTATGTCGTATGGCATTTTACTGTGGGGTCGGGCTGCTGACATTGAATCCATCTTTGTTTTACAAAAAAGAGCTGTCAGAGCCATTTATAATCTACGTCGTCGCGAATCTCTCAGGGAACTATTTAAAAAGATTAATATTATGACGGTACCTTGCCAATTCATTTATTCAAATATTATGTATGTGAGAAAAAATCTACATCTTTTTAATAAAATAAGTGATAGACATAATTTTAATACTAGAAATAAAGATAAAATAGATCAACCATTTTTCAGACTATCTAAAGTAAATACATCTTTTATGGGGTACTGTGTTAAATGTTACAACAGAATACCTTGTGATATATTAGAATTAAATGAAAGAAAATTTAAAAATCA
Source organism: Xanthia togata (assembly GCA_963853775.1). Taxonomy (NCBI): domain Eukaryota; kingdom Metazoa; phylum Arthropoda; class Insecta; order Lepidoptera; family Noctuidae; genus Xanthia; species Xanthia togata. Next base: position 197,981 of record OY970817.1, on the reverse strand, counting down.
TATAAAAAGTACACTTTGTAAACAAGCATATTACAAATTAGAGGATTATAATTATCCAAGATAAAAATGCTTGGAAACATGCTGGTCCTGCTCCATAGGACAATTCAGAATCTAGACAAAATCGAACTGGTTGCTAATTTAATTGTATAATTATTATTTTTTATTTTTTTAAACATTTATTTTATTTTATTTTTTGTGATTATTTGAACTCACACACTGACTTAATATTATTAGTATTACTTATTATAATGTTAAAAATATAGTATAATTTTACAATGTTTGTAAGTATGTGAGCACCATGCATCTATCACATAATTATGTCATTCCTTCATTTTTCATTCTTTTTACCTATCGTGGTATAGTAATCTTATTCTAGGTGCATTGTCTTCACATATAAATAAATAATAAGTGTATACAAGATATAATGATTTTTTTAAAAAGAGTAACGGTGGAGTTTCTTGCCCATTCTTCTCCATACGAAAACTACCTTTTGGAATGGGCGACTAGAATCAGTTTTATTATTTTTTGTAAAGTTTGACGTTCAAAAGTGCCTTTTTGTGCCTAATTGAAATAAATTATTTGACTTTGACTTTGACTATAAATTTAAAAAATTGTTTGGCACCCACCTCTAAAAACTCCGCTTTTCATTAGCCCGCACGCAGACGCGTGCGCGTGTTTTGACAACTCACGCGCTTGGCTACCTCGGAAAAACTGAGGAAAATTTTTATATACCTACAAATTCAAAATTCACCTTACCGATACATTATTCAACATTAATTACAATAACTTTGCACTCAGGAGACGGATTTGGAAGCGGTTTTCGGCGCAGTTACTTAGTCTTAATTGGGCTCTGCCCCGCTTTCCCAACTATCCTTACTCATCTATTTGCTTAAAAAATAATTAAATCTAGTTTTCGTAAATTTCACTTAGTAAAAACACAAAAATCTCGAATAACTCGAAGATTTTCAGTTTAACGCCAGTAATTTTGCGATTAATTATAATTATTTACCTGCCACACCTTCAAGATGGACCGCGTTTCGTGTTCTGTCTCATTGGTTGGTAGAACAAAAAATTCTATAAACACCTATTTTTCTGCCATGAATTAGGTACGTTTTTTCACTATAAATTCAAAATTTTGTTCGGCACCCACCTCTAAAAACTCCGTTTTTCATTAGACCGCGTGTAGACGCGTGCGCGTGTTTTGACGCCTCACGTGCGTGGCTACCTCGGAAAAACTGAGGAAAATTTTTATATACCTACAAATTCAAAATTCACCTTACCGATACAGTATTCAATATTAATAACAATAACTTTGCACTAAGGAGACGGATTTGGAAGCGGTTTTCGGCGCAGTTACTTAGTCTTAATTGGGCTCTGCCCCGCTTTCCCAACTATCCTTTCTCATCTATTTGCTTAAAAAATAATTAAATCTAGTTTTCGTAAATTTCACTTCGTAAAACTCAAAAATCTCGAATAACTCGAAGATTTTCAGTTTAACGCCAGTAATTTTGCGATTTATAATTACTTACCTGCCACACCTTCAAGTTGGACCGCGTTTCGTGTTCTGTCTCATTGGTTGGTAGAACAAAACAATTCTATAAACACCTATTTTTCTGCCATGAATTAGGTACGTTTTTTCACTATAAATTCAAAATTTTGTTCGGCACCCACCTCTAAAAACTCCGCTTTTAATTAGCCCGCACGCAGACGCGTGCGCATGTTTTGTCAACTCTCGCGCTTGGCTACCTCGGAAAAACTGAGGATAATTTTTATATACCTACAAATTCAAAATTCACCTTACCGATACATTATTCGACATTAATTACAATAATTTTGCATTAAGGAGATGGATTTGGACGCGGTTTTCAGCGCAGTTACTTAGTCTTAATTGGGCTCTGCCCCGCTTTCCCAACTATCCTTACTCATCTATTTGCTTAAAAAATAATTAAATCTAGTTTTCGTAAATTACACTTCGTAAAAACACGAAAATGTCGAATAACTCGGAAGATTTTCAGTTTAACGCCAGTAATTTTGCGATTAATTAGAATTACTTACCTGTCACACCTTCAAGTTGGACCGCATTTCGTGTTTTGTCTCGTTGGTTGGTAGAACAAAAAATTCTATATACACCTATTTTTCTGCCATAAATAAGGTACGTTTTTACGCTATAAATTCAAAATTTTGTTCGGCACCCACCTCTAAAAACTCCGTGTTTCGTTATATAAATGTAATTATTGTGTCTAAAAATAAATAATATGATATATAAATGTAATTATACTTGTTATACCTATAAATGTAATTATTATCTATGATTTATTTACTAAATGAATTTAATAACAAACTTATTTTTTATAAGTCAAACACTGATTTGACTCAACTGTTGTTATTGTCTCCAATATCTTGGTTGAATTATGTAGCAGGGTCACACTGATTTATTTGTTGTTCCTATATTTAAATACTAAATGATTGAGGATACAAGTTTTATTTAATTATTTTGTTAAGAATATCTAAGAGATTAGTTTACGTATAGGTAAATTATATTTTTGTAAAGGTATTATTACAGTTTATAGTTTAAAAGTATTTGTTTTGTACTAATAGTTCAGTTCATTTTATCTGTGGCAATATTCATGTTAGATAGAGTAAGGTAGACAACTGTCATTTGAAATGTTTTAAAAGGTCGTGTAACTTAATTCTTGTTCTCTTTTCTGTACGTGTCACTGGACTGGTAACAATATAAAAGCTTATGTTAACATCTAAGAACAGACCCTGAGTGATGTCCATGTCCGTAATATTGAGTTGCTAAAAGCTAATATAAGGAAATAATGTTGCTTATCAGAAGTTCTGCTTTTATTGTAAAATGGATTGAAATAAGGATCATCAGATCACTTCTGATGAAAGATCGACTAACTACAATGTTCATGTAAGTTAAATTGTCATTAAATCTTGATTATTGCTGATAACTATGATGTTCTGTATGTATTCAAATATTGCTAATATTGCTACATAAGTGTTAAATCGAATTAAGGAATATTCATATTCTATTTGTCATTGATAAAGTTGTTAGCTTTAAGAAATGGTCCAAGAGATTAATGTAATAACAAAACTAAATGCTAATGTAAAAATATGTTGATAAAATACTTCAAAACAAGCTTCCGTGGAGTTTCTTATCCTTCTTCTCCACGAAGACCTAGATTTGGAACGGATAACTAGCTTTCTCATTAACAATACCTATTTATTGACAAGTCTAATTGAAATAAATGCCTAGTCTTGTCTCCATGTGCTTTCTTATAATCCTTTTCCCTACACACCATATTCATAGATATTAAAATACATAACATAACATCACGCCTTGTTTCCCCGAGGGGTTGGGCAGAGGTGCACCTGTAGTAGGTACACCCACATATTAAAATGCCTACATGATTAAATAATTAACTAATAGGTAACCTGAAAATCCTGACACTCAAAAGTTGATAGTTAAGTGGATATCAATGCCTCTAAATGTAGTATATCTAATAATCTTTTTCTCACACGTGCGCGTGTTTTGACGCCTCACGTGCGTGGCTACCTTGGAAAAACTGAGGAAAATTTTTATATACCTACAAATTCAAAATTCACCTTACCGATACAGTATTCAACATTAATAACAATAACTTTGCACTAAGGAGACGGATTTGGAAGCGGTTTTCGGCGCAGTTACTTAGTCTTAATTGGGCTCTGCCCCGCTTTCCCAACTATCCTTTCTCATCTATTTGCTTAAAAAATAATTAAATCTAGTTTTCGTAAATTTCACTTCGTAAAACACAAAAATCTCGAATATCTTGAAGATTTTCAGTTTAACGCCAGTAATTTTGCGATTTATAATTACTTACCTGCCACACCTTCAAGTTGGACCGCGTTTCGTGTTCTGTCTCGTTGGTTGGTAGAACAAAAAATTCTATAAACACCTATTTTTCTGATATAAATTAGGTACATTTTTTCGCTATAAATTAAAAAAATTTTTGGCACCCACCTCTAAAAACTCCGCTTTTCATTAGCCCGCGCGCAGACGCGTGCGCGTGTTTTGACAACTCACGCGCTTGGCTACCTCGGAAAAACTGAGGAAAATTTTTATATACCTACAAATTCAAAATTCACCTTACCGATACATTATTCAACATTAATTACAATAACTTTGCACTAAGGAGACGGATTTGGAAGCGTTTTTCGGCGCAGTTACTTAGTCTTAATTGGGCTCTGCCCCGCTTTCCCAGCTATCCTTACTCATCTATTTGCTTAAAAAATAATTAAATCTAGTTTTCGTAAATTTCACTTCGTAAAAACACAAAAATCTCGAATAACTCGAAGATTTTCAGTTTAACGCCAGTAATTTTGCGATTAATTATAATTATTTACCTGCCACACCTTCAAGATGGACCGCGTTTCGTGTTCTGTCTCATTGGTTGGTAGAACAAAAAATTCTATAAACACCTATTTTTCTGCCATGAATTAGGTACGTTTTTTCACTATAAATTCAAAATTTTGTTCGGCACCCACCTCTAAAAACTCCGTTTTTCATTAGACCGCGTGTAGACGCGTGCGCGTGTTTTGATGCCTCACGCGCTTGGCTACCTCGGAAAAACTGAGGAAAATTTTTATATACCTACAAATTCAAAATTCACCTTACCGATACATTATTCAACATTAATTACAATAACTTTGCACTTAGGAGACGGATTTGGAAGCGGTTTTCAGCGCTGTTACTTAGTCTTAATTGGGCTCTGCCCCGCTTTCCCAACTATCCTTACTCATCTATTTGTTTAAAAAATAATTAAATCTAGTTTTCGTAAATTTCACTTCGTAAAAACACAAAAATCTCGAATAACTCGAAGAGTTTCAGTTTAACGCCAGTAATTTTGCGATTTAGAATTACTTACCTGCCACACCTTCAAGTTGGACCGCGTTTCGTGTTCTGTCTCGTTGGTTGGTAGAACAAAAAATTCTATAAACACCTATTTTTCTGCCATAAATTAGGTACGTTTTTTCGCTATAAATTCAAAATTTTGTTCGGCACCCACCTCTAAAAACTCCGTGTTTCATTAGCTCGCGTGCAGACGCGTGCGCGTGTTTTGACGCCTCACGCGCTTGGCTACCTCGGAAAAACTGAGGAAAATTTTTATATACCTACAAATTCAAATTTCACCTTACCGATACATTATTCAACATTAATTACAATAACTTTGCACTTAGGAGACGGATTTGGAAGCGGTTTTCAGCGCTGTTACTTAGTCTTAATTGGGCTCTGCCCCGCTTTCCCAACTATCCTTACTCATCTATTTGTTTAAAAAATAATTAAATCTAGTTTTCGTAAATTTCACTTCGTAAAAACACAAAAATCTCGAATAACTCGAAGAGTTTCAGTTTAACGCCAGTAATTTTGCGATTTAGAATTACTTACCTGCCACACCTTCAAGTGGGACCGCGTTTCGTGTTCTGTCTCGTTGGTTGGTAGAACAAAAAATTCTATAAACACCTATTTTTCTGCCATAAATTAGGTACGTTTTTTCGCTATAAATTCAAAATTTTGTTCGGCACCCACCTCTAAAAACTCCGTGTTTCATTAGCTCGCGTGCAGACGCGTGCGCGTGTTTTGACGCCTCACGTGCGTGGCTACCTCGGAAAAACTGAGGAAAATTTTTATATACCTACAAATTCAAAATTCACCTTACCGATACAGTATTCAACATTAATAACAATAACTTTGCACTAAGGAGACGGATTTGGAAGCGGTTTTCGGCGCAGTTACTTAGTCTTAATTGGGCTCTGCCCCGCTTTCCCAACTATCCTTTCTCATCTATTTGATTAAAAAATAATTAAATCTAGTTTTCGTAAATTTCACTTCGTAAAACACAAAAATCTCGAATAACTCGAAGATTTTCAGTTTAACGCCAGTAATTTTGCGATTTATAATTACTTACCTGCCACACCTTCAAGTTGGACCGCGTTTCGTGTTCTGTCTCATTGGTTGGTAGAACAAAAAAATTCTATAAACACCTATTTTTCTGCCATGAATGTAGGGGGGTGTGGATGACCGAAATAATAAGCCGTGACTTCGTTGAACTTCTTTTATTATTTAAAATAAAAACTTCTTAATATGTAATCGTCTTGGCAACTTTCTTTTCTCCTAGCTCGCACGTCACACCCTCTCGCTCCCACACATCCGTCACACGCTCTCCCTTTTTCCCATCACTGCGTTCATGCTTCATTACTTTTATTTTATTTTATGATGCGTTCAGAATTAACATCCTACAACTCGGCCATTCTGCTTTCAGTCTGCCCTCAGACTGACTCTAATACAATAACTAATAAGATAAACTAAGCTGAATGAAGTTAAACACACTAAGTTTCTTTAACAATCTATAAGGTTTACAACCAAACTAAAAAGTGATCATCCTTAATAAAACTAAACACTATAAGTTACTTATTATACACTTACACAACCATTCACTCCTTTAACAATACTCCAACACCTAAGTAATATCTAGGTAGGTACAATCTTAATTTCTACTTAAATGTTTAGGTACATTTTTTTTTTTTTCACAGAATTACTATTGTGGTTAGTTACAAGGTAAGTATTTTATTTCTTTGTTAGTTAAATTACAGATAGATAGGTATTTTAGGTCACACTTCCTTAATCTTACTAAACTCTTTATCTTTATGCAGAATTACAGACATTATGCAGTTTAATCATACTCAATAACATCTTACACTGATAAAATGAATGATACAATTTAATTAGTTTGCTAGTTATGAAACATACAACAGCCTATCAACTTTACTCACTTTATTAAATAAAATAGAATGGTAAGTCAGCTGTGTTCAATGGTAAGTATAAAATCTTTTTTTTTTTCTTATGTTATAAATTGAAATCTTATCTTCAAAAAAAAAACAAACAAAACAATGTTAAAAAGACACCTTTGAGTTAAGGCCATCTTTTCATAAAATCTACTGCTGTAGTGGTGTGTTTAGGTCCCTCTTGACCGTTATCTAATTTTCTTACTTCATACCTATCTTTCCCTAGCTCTTTTACTACTTTGTAGGGTCCAAAGAATTTTTGTTTTAATTTTAACGCATTTCCAAATTGAGTTCTTTGTATTGCTATGATATCTCCTGTTTTATATTTCTGTCCCTCCTTCCTTTTACTGTTAAAATTTCTTCTGTTTTCTTCTTGAATTTTTTAAAATCTGAGCTTTTGCTTCTTCCCTTAATTCATCCCTTTTGTTTGTAAATTCTCTTCTGTTTTCTTCTTCTAAATATTCTAAAATCTTCATCTCTTCTTTAAGCCTAATTTTAGTCCCTGTTAATAATTCGAATGGTGATGTTTGGATAGATCTTTGATATGAACTATTTATTACTCTCTGAAGTTTACTGACATGTTTATACCATAGTGCAGGTTCTTCAATGCACATCTTGGTCAATACAGAGATAATGATTCGATTCATTCTTTCGGCTTGACCGTTTCCACGAGGTACTCCTGTTGTAATTGTAATATGCTCTATTTCTTCATCTTGACAATAATCTTCGAACTCTTTTGCTGTGAATGCTGTTCCTCTGTCAGTCACTATACGTCTTGGGTTTCCATAATCCTTTTGGTGTAATTTTAATTTATCAACCGTTTCTTTTGCTGTAACATTTTTAACCGGGTATATCCATACAAACTTTGTGTATCCATCTATGACAGTTAAAATATAGTTATACATCTTCTTGGTAGCATCCAATGGTCCTAAATGGTCACAATGAAGTGTATCTAATGGCAATTCTACTTTTGGTATTGGGTTTAAATATCCTTCTTTTTTTCCTGTATTCCTGTTAGCTAGTAGACAGGGCACACATGCAGAAATTGCCTTTTCAATTTTATCATCTAGCTTGGAAATGTAATAATCTTGTTCTATTATATCTCTAACTTTTTTTTTCCCAAAATGACCAATACTGTTCTGTTGTGCTCTTCTAATAATCTCAAGATCCATCAATTCTGGAACCACCAATTTCTTATCTTCACCTTTATAGATAACATCATTTTCAAGCACATAATCTTCGTACTTATTCTCCTTGAGAACTTCTTTTATTGCCTTCAATCCTTCATCACCTTCTTGAGCTTTCTGTATGCGAAAGTGGAGTTCATTTTGAATAATGCATATACATATTTCGACTTAGAGCATCGACATGTTGCATCTTCTCACCCGGTCTGTGCACGATAGTATACTTAAAATCTTGCAGGTACATAATCCATCGGGCTACTTTAGCTGAGACATATCTTTTTGTTAAAGTCTTTTGGAAAGCTTGACAATCAGTAATTATGGTAAATGGAATTCCAATAAGATATCTACGAAATTTTTTCACACCTTCAATCACTGCCAGCGCTTCCAGCTCATAACTGCACCACTTTTGCTGAGTTTCACCAGTCTTTCTGCTCATGTAATGAACAGGGTGCATACTACCATCTGCAGGATCCTTTTGCATCAGCACTGCAGCATATCCATACTTGCAGGCATCTGTGTGTAGTTCAGTCTTTAATCGTGGGTCAAATATCTTTAAAACAGGTTCACAACATAAAATTTGTTTTAATTTCAAAAATGCATTTCTTTGGTCTTCTTTAAAATAAAATTCTTTCTTCTTTAACAGGTCACTTAGAGGTCGCGCTACCATAGCATAATTTGGAACAAATTTTCGAAAGTATGATGTCAATCCGATGAAACTTTGAACTTCTTTAAGATTTTTAGGCACAGGAAATTTTTGCACTGCTTCAGTTTTCTCCTTAGAAGGCTGCACGTTTCCATCGCATATCACACGACCTAGATATTCTACTGATCTTTGTAGTAACTGTGACTTCTTCCAATTTATCTCGAGACCATAGTCTGCAGCTACCTTCAGTACCTCTTGAAGTCTTTGAATTGCCTGGTGTTCGTCCTCAGCCAAGATAATTAGGTCATCGATGAAAATGAGTAGAACTCCTCTTCTAACAAAGTCAGTGAAAATTATGTTGATATATCTGGTAAAGAATTTAGGACATATTGATAAACCAAAAGGTGCTCGTAGGAATTCAAACTGACCTTCTGGGTTGCTAGTCACAAAAGCAGTATACTTTATTAAGTCCTCATCTACTGGTAAATGGAAAAATCCGTTCTTCAAATCTAAAGTACTAAACACCCTAGCTGTACACAATTTATCTATGTGATCACTAATTACCGGCAAGGGATATTCATCTTTCACCATCTTCTGGTTTATCTTCCTATAATCCACACAGATTCTCGTACTTCCATCTTTCTTCTTCACTAAAACAAGGGGACTGGCATATTCTGAATAGCTAGGACGTATGATGCCCTTAGCCAACCAATCTTCTATTTGATGTTTCACCGTCTCTTCCTCTTGCAAGGCTAGACGCCGTGGACGCTGTACTACTGGTATGTCATCTTTTAATATTATTTTTAATTTTATTGGGGCTTCTTTTATTTCTAAAGGTTTGTAATTATCTATTATAGCTTGAACTTTAGGTATTTCAGTTTCATTAGTGAAATTGGAAAGTAAACATTTTAAATATGAACTATCATAACACTGAGGCCTTATCTCAATGATACCGTTGTTAATCATAACGATGGTATTAACTAGGAAAGTTTGCCCAAGAATAACTGCATATGGAATGACACCTTTAGGCACTACATGAAAACAAACCTCATAAGAATGACTATCTATTATCAACTTTATATTAAACTTACCCATTGAATACACCTTACTCGAACCAAGACCAGTTAACAACAACGTTTCGGATTCACATTCGACTGATAACATCGTAAACAAATCGTAGGACATTAGATTTAGATCGCTTCCCGTATCTATTAAACACTTTACTATGATACCGCCTATGATAACACTTTTAACCGATTTATTCACTGAATTGTTATTGTTTACACTAAGTACGCTACTATTACGGTTATTTTCACATTGGTGCCGATTCTCTTGTACACCGGACTAAACTAACTAAACTATCACTAAAATTCCTTACTTTTGGCTATGAGAATCTTAAACGCTATTCTGTAGTAAAAAGTCTCTAAATTAAAAAAAAATATTTTGACACAACTAAATCGAATTTGACAATTGCGACTCCACGTGGTACATACTTTTTAGAGCCGGAGGCGCGCAATGGGGGCAGCCTCGACGTGTTTTAAATGGAATTTTTCACTTTTTGTATGGAAAAAAAAAAAAATATTACCTACGTGTTGAGAATTAGGGGTATAAGGATTTTATAAAGGGGGTCGAAATTTTCATTATTTTTGCGATAGGACACACCATTTTCGAGATATAAGCAAAAGAAAAGAAAAAAATCCAGTACAGTACTGTTTTTGCACCCGAAGTCGAGATGTTCGTGTGAATTTTAGTTCATGACAACTAATAATATTCCACACCATTTTCGGTGGCGATTAAAAATAGTCAGAATTAGTTAGAAAATTAAAATTTTAGGTGAAAAACGTCAAATTCAGAATAGCAAAATAGTCATTTTCACTAAATTAAAATCTCAGTACAATCTTAGTCCTGTCAAACTAAAATATAGTTAAGTTGGCCACTTTAGTCTATTTCAGAATGGGAAATCATCGTTTGACAGGAGTAAACTAAATTTTGGTGATTTTTAGTCTAGTTTAGACGCATTTGTGACAAGAGAATCGGCACCATTGACAACTTTGACACTGATGGATTATTTTCCCGTTTGACATAAGCTTGCTATCTTGCTCATTCTCCGTTCCGTCATCTAGGGATTGATACTGAGTGAACATCGAACTTGCCTTGGAGTTAGCTCCGCCTCCGCTCTTTCTGCCATCATTCCGACTTGTCGATGGTTCGCCTTTTCCGCTGGCGCCGTTTGACGTAATGTTTTCATCTTGACACTGAGTACCAATATGGCCGAATTGGTTACACTTGAAACATTTGGTACTTTTTTTGCATGAACTCGCTAAATGTCCTCTTTCCCCGCATTTGAAACAACGATACACTTTATCACTTGCGTTTTCCTTGACGTTAGTGTCGTCTGCTTTAACTTGTTTGTGGATTCACGACATTCACGCTTTTTGCCCGCCGTACTGCTAGAATTTCCTCGTTGCAAAATCTTTTGCTTCATAGCTTCGTACTGCGCCAACTTTTCCTTGAGAACCGCATATGTTGTAATCCCGTATAGACCAATTTTATTCTGCTCATAATCGGTAATCCCGTCAATTATGTATTGAATCGAAACGTAATCGGCGAACTTTGCTCTTTTGCCAAGCTCCTTCATTGTGAGCATATATTGATAGTAGCTCTCATTGTTACGCTTTTTACGAGCCGCCATGATTTCATGCATTTGCTTGGTATTTACCGAATCTGGGAATTCTTTTAGTAGGGCATTCCTCAATTCTTCGTATGATCTGAATGGCTTTTCCGTACGTAACCATAATTCAGCAGTTCCCGTAAGCGATCTTCTGGCTATGATGAGTTTTTGTTGAGCCGTCCAACCGAAGATTTCGGCATTGTCTTCAATATCTTGTGACCACTTCGAAGACGAGTAGGTCATATCTTCACCATTGAATTTAACAATGGTGTCTACCAAACCATATTGCAATGGTTGATATCTTCCTTCCATGGTATCGTCTTTTTCCATGATGTCTTGGTAAAATATAACTTTTCTCCACCGGTGTGAACACGCGTTTTTGTAATGGCCGCTGCCGTTGTACCGGAGTTTTTTCTTCTTGAAATTTCTTGGTATATTACGTCTTTATTATTACGGTCTATCCCGGACGAGGCTGTAGGGGGTGTGGATGACCGAAATAATAAGCCGTGACTTCGTTGAACTTCTTTTATTATTTAAAATAAAAACTTCTTAATATGTAATCGTCTTGGCAACTTTCTTTTCTCCTAGCTCGCACGTCACACCCTCTCGCTCCCACACATCCGTCACACGCGCTCCCTTTTTCCCATCACTGCGTTCATGCTTCATTACTTTTATTTTATTTTATGATGCGTTCAGAATTAACATCCTACATGAATTAGGTACGTTTTTTCACTATAAATTCAAAATTTTGTTCGGCACCCACCTCTAAAAACTCAGTTTTTCATTAGACCGCGTGTAGACGCGTGCGCGTGTTTTGACGCCTCACGCGCTTGGCTACCTCGGAAAAACTGAGGAAAATTTTTATCTACCTACAAATTCAAAATTCACCTTACCGATACATTATTCAACATTAATTACAATAACTTTGCACTAAGCAGACGGATTTGGAAGCGGTTTTCGGCGCTGTTACTTAGTCTTAATTGGGCTCTGGCCCGCTTTCCCAACTATCCTTTCTCATCTATTTGCTTAAAAAATAATTAAATCTAGTTTTCGTAAATTTCACTTCGTAAAACACAAAAATCTCGAATAACTCGAAGATTTTCAGTTTAACGCCAGTAATTTTGCGATTTATAATTACTTACCTGCCACACCTTCAAGTTGGACCGCGTTTCGTGTTCTGTCTCGTTGGTTGGTAGAACCAAAAAATTCTATAAACACCTATTTTTCTGATATAAGTTAGGTACATTTTTTCGCTATAAATTAAAAAAATTGTTTGGCACCCACCACTAAAAACTTCGCTTTTTATTAGCCCGCACGCAGACGCGTGCGCATGATTTGACAACTCACGCGCTTGGCTACCTCGTAAAAACTGAGGAAAATTTTAATATACCTACAAATTAAAAATTCACCTTACCGATACATTATTCAACATTAATTACAATAATTTTGCACTAAGCAGACGGATTTGGAAGCGGTTTTCGGCGCTGTTACTTAGTCTTAATTGGGCTCTGCCCCGCTTTCCCAACTATCCTTACTCATCTATTTGCTTAAAAAATAATTAAATCTAATTTTCGTAAATGTCACTTCGTAAAAACACAAAATCTCGAATAACTCGAAGATTTTCAGTTTAACGCCAGTAATTTTGCGATTTATAATTACTTACCTGCCACACCTTCAAGTTGGACCGCGTTTCGTGTTCTGTATCGTTGGTTGGTAGGACAAAAAATTCTAACACCTATTTTTCTGATATAAATTAGGTACGTTTTTTCGCTATAAACTCAAAATTTTGTTGGGCACCCACCACTTAAAACTCCGTTTTTCAGTAGCCCGCGCGAAGACGCGTGCGCGTGTTTTGTCTCCTCACGCGCGTGACTACCTCGGAAAAACTGAGGAAAATTTTTATATACCTACAAATTCAAAATTCACCTTCCCGATACAGTATTCAACATTAATTACAATAACTTTGCACTAAGGAGATAGATTTGGACGCGGTTTTCAGCGCAGTTACTTAGTCTTAATTGGGCTCTGCCCCGCTTTCCCAACTATCCTTACTCATCTATTTGCTTAAAAAATAATTAAATCTGGTTTCCGTAAATTTCACTTCGTAAAAACACAAAAATCTCGAATAAATCGAAGATTTTCAGTTTAACGCCAGTAATTTTGCGATTAAATATAATTACTTACCTGCCACACCTTCAAGTTGGACCGCGTTTCGTATTCTGTCTCGTTGGTTGGTAGGACAAAAAAATCTATAACACCTATTTTTCTGATATAAAATAGGTACATTTTCTCGCTATAAATTAAAAAATTTGTTTGGCTCCCACCTCTAAAAACTCCGCTTTTAATTAGCCCGCACGCAGACGCGTGCGCATGTTTTGACAACTCACGCGCTTGGCTACCTCGGAAAAACTGAGGAAAATTTTTATATACCTACAAATTCAAAATTCACCTTACCGATACATTATTCGACATTAATTACAATAATTTTGCACTAAGGAGATGGATTTGGACGTGGTTTTCAGCGCAATTACTTAGTCTTAATTGGGCTCTGCCCCGCTTTCCCAACTATCCTTACTCATCTATTTGCTTAAAAAATAATTAAATCTAGTTTTCGTAAATTACACTTCGTAAAAACACGAAAATGTCGAATAACTCGGAAGATTTTCAGTTTAACGCCAGTAATTTTGCGATAAATTATAATTACTTACCTGTCACACCTTCAAGTTGGACCGCATTTCGTGTTTTGTCTCGTTGGTTGGTAGAACAAAAAATTCTATAAACACCTATTTTTCTGCCATAAATAAGGTACGTTTTTACGCTATAAATTCAAAGTTATGTCGCGTGCAGACGCGTGCGCGTGTTTTGACGCCTCACGAGCGTGGCTACCTCGGAAAAGTTGAGGAAAATTTTTATATACCTACAAATTCAAAATTCACCTTACCGATACAGTATTCAACATTAATTACAATAACTTTGCACTAAGGAGACGGATTTGGAAGCGGTTTTCGGTGCAGTTACTTAGTCTTAATTGGGCTCTGCCCCGCTTTCCCAACTATCCTTACTCATCTATTTGCTTAAAAAATAATTAAATCTAGTTTTCGTAAATTTCACTTCGTAAAAACACAAAAATCTCGAATAACTCGAAGATTTTCAGTTTAACGCCAGTAATTTTGCGATTAATTATAATTATTTACCTGCCACACCTTCAAGATGGACCACGTTTCGTGTTCTGTCTCATTGGTTGGTAGAACAAAAAATTCTATAAACACCTATTCTTCTGCTATAAATTAGGTACGTATTTCGCTATAAATTCAAAATTTTGTTCGGCACCCACGTCTAAAAACTCCGATTTTCACTAGCCCGCGCGCAGACGCGTGCTCATTTTTTGACAACTCACGCGTGTGGCTACCTCGGAAAAACTGAGGAAACTTTTTATATGCCCACAAATTCAAAATTCACCTTACCGATACATTATTCAACATTAATTACAATAACTTTGCACTAAGCAGACGGATTTGGAAGCGGTTTTCGGCGCTGTTACTTAGTCTTAATTGGGCTCTGTCCCGCTTTCCCAACTATCCTTACTCATCTATTTGCTTAAAATTAATTAAATCTAGTTTTCGTAAATGTCACTTCGTAAAACACAAAAATCTCGAATAACTCGACGATTTTCAATTAAACGCCAGTAATTTTGCGATTAATCATAATTACTTACCTGCCACACCTTCAAGTTGGACCGCGTTTCGTGTTCTGTCTCGTTGGTTGGTAGAACAAAAAAATCTATAAACACCTATTCAATCTGCCTAGCCTTTTCCCAACTATATTGGGGTCGGCTTCCAGTCTAACCGGATGCAGCTGAATACCAGTATTTTACATGGAGCGACTGCCTATCTGACCTCCACAACCCAGTAACTGGGTAATACGATACCCCTTGGTAAGACTGGTTGTCAGACTTTCGGGCTTCTGACGACCCGTAACGACTGTCAAAGATCCACAAATGACCAACGGCTTAACGTGCTTTCCGAGGCACGGAGGAGTCTCGGTATGTAAAGATGGTCACCCATCCACAGACCAACCCCGGCAAGCGTAGCTTAACCTGACGGATCGACCCGTGCGGCAGTTACTACTTAGCCACGAGCTCTCTCTATAAACACCTATTCTTCTGCTACCTCGGAAAAACTGAGGATTTTTTTTATATTTCTACAAATTCAAAATTCACCTTCCCGATACAGTATTCAACATTAATAACAATAACTTTGCACTAAGGAGACGGATTTGGAAGCGGTTTTCGGCGCAGTTACTTAGTCTTAATTGGGCTCTGCCCCGCTTTCCCAACTATCCTTTCTCATCTATTTGCTTAAAAAATAATTAAATCTAGTTTTCGTAAATTTCACTTCGTAAAACACAAAAATCTCGAATAACTCGAAGATTTTCAGTTTAACGCCAGTAATTTTGCGATTTATAATTACTTAACTGCCAAACCTTCAAGTTGAACCGCGTTTCGTGTTCTGTCTCGTTGGTTGGTAGAATAAAAAATTCTATAAACACCTATTTTTCTGATATAAATTAGGTACATTTTTTCGCTATAAATTAAAAAAATTGTTTGGCACCCACCTCTAAAAACTCCGCTTTTCATTAGCCCGCACGCAGACGCGTGTGCATGTTTTGACAACTCACGCGCTTGGCTACCGCGGAAAAACTGAGGAAAATTTTTATATACCTACAAATTCAAAATTCACCTTACCGAAACATTATTCAACATTAATTACAATAACTTTGCACTAAGGAGACGGATTTGGAAGCGGTTTTCGGCGCAGTTACTTAGTCTTAATTGGGCTCTGCCCCGCTTTCCCAACTATCCTTACTCATCTATTTGCTTAAAAAATAATTAAATCTAGTTTTCGTAAATTTCACTTCGTAAAAACACAAAAATCTCGATTAACTCGAAGATTTTCAGTTTAACGCCAGTAATTTTGCGATTAATTATAATTATTTACCTGCCACACCTTCAAGATGGACCGCATTTCGTGTTCTGTCTCATTGGTTGGTAGAACAAAAAAATCTATAAACACCTATTTTTCTGCCATGAATTAGGTACGTTTTTTCACTATAAATTCAAAATTTTGTTCGGCACCCACCTCTAAAAACTCCGTTTTTCATTAGACCGCGTGTAGACGCGCGCGCGTGTTTTGTCTCCTCACGCGCGTGGCTATCTCGGAAAAACTGAGGAAAATTTTTATATACCTAAAAATTCAAAATTCACCTTCCCGATACAGTATTCAACATTAATTACAATAACTTTGCACTAAGGAGACGGATTTGGAAGCGGTTTTCAGCGCTGTTACTTAGTCTTAATTGGGCTCTGCCCCGCTTTCCCAACTATCCTTACTCATCTATTTGTTTAAAAAATAATTAAATCTAGTTTTCGTAAATTTCACTTCGTAAAAACACAAAAATCTCGAATAACTCGAAGAGTTTCAGTTTAACGCCAGTAATTTTGCGATTTAGAATTACTTACCTGCCACACCTTCAAGTAAGACATCGTTTCGTGTTCTGTCTCGTTGGTTGGTAGAACAAAAAGTTCTATAAACACCTATTTTTCTGATATAAATTAGGTACATATTCTCGCTATATATTAAAAAATTTGTTTGGCACCCACCTCTAAAAACTCCGCTTTTCATTAGCCCGCACGCAGACGCGTGCGCATGTTTTGACAACTCACGCGCTTGGCTACCTCGGAAAAACTGAGGAAAATTTTTATATACCTACAAATTCAAAATTCACCTTACCGATACATTATTCAACATTAATAACAATAATTTTGCACTAAGGAAATGGATTTGGACGCGGTTTTCAGCGCAGTTACTTAGTCTTAATTGGGCTCTGCCCCGCTTTCCCAACTATCCTTACTCGTCTATTTGCTTAAAAAATAATTAAATCTAGTTTTCGTAAATTTCACTTCGTAAAACACAAAAATCTCGAATAACTCGAAGATTTTCAGTTTAACGCCAGTAATTTTGCGATTTATAATTACTTACCTGCCACACCTTCAAGTTGAACCGCGTTTCGTGTTCTGTCTCGTTGGTTGGTAGAATAAAAAATTCTATAAACACCTATTTTTCTGATATAAATTAGGTACATTTTTTCGCTATAAATTAAAAAAATTGTTTGGCACCCACCTCTAAAAACTCCGCTTTTCATTAGCCCGCACGCAGACGCGTGCGCATGTTTTGACAACTCACGCGCTTGGCTACCGCGGAAAAACTGAGGAAAATTTTTATATACCTACAAATTCAAAATTCACCTTACCGATACATTATTCAACATTAATTACAATAACTTTGCACTAAGGAGACGGATTTGGAAGCGGTTTTCGGCGCAGTTACTTAGTCTTAATTGTGCTCTTCCCCGCTTTCCCAACTATCCTTACTCATCTATTTGCTTAAAAAATAATTAAATCTAGTTTTCGTAAATTTCACTTCGTAAAAACACAAAAATCTCGATTAACTCGAAGATTTTCAGTTTAACGCCAGTAATTTTGCGATTAATTATAATTATTTACCTGCCACACCTTCAAGATGGACCGCATTTCGTGTTCTGTCTCATTGGTTGGTAGAACAAAAAAATCTATAAACACCTATTTTTCTGCCATGAATTAGGTACGTTTTTTCACTATAAATTCAAAATTTTGTTCGGCACCCACCTCTAAAAACTCCGTGTTTCATTAGCTCGCGTGCAGACGCGTGCGCGTGTTTTGACGCCTCACGTGCGTGGCTACCTCGGAAAAACTGAGAAATTTTTTTATATACCTACAAATTCAAAATTCACCTTACCGATACAGTATTCAACATTAATAACAATAACTTTGCACTTAGGAGACGGATTTGGAAGCGGTTTTCGGTGCAGTTACTTAGTCTTAATTGGGCTCTGCCCCGCTTTCCCAGCTATCCTTTCTCACCTATTTGCTTAAAAAATAATTAAATCTAGTTTTCGTAAATTTCACTTCGTAAAACACAAAAATCTCGAATAACTCGAAGATTTTCAGTTTAACGCCAGTAATTTTGCGATTTATAATTACTTACCTGCCACACCTTCAAGTTGGACCGCGTTTCGTGTTCTGTCTCGTTGGTTGGTAGGACAAAAAATTCTATAAACACCTATTCTTCTGCTATAAATTAGGTACGTATTTCGCTATAAATTCAAAATTTTGTTCGGCACCCACCTCTAAAAACTCCGATTTTCACTAGCCCGCGCGCAGACGCGTGCTCATTTTTTGACAACTCACGCGTGTGGCTACCTCGGAAAAACTGAGGAAACTTTTTATATGCCCACAAATTCAAAATTCACCTTACCGATACATTATTCAACATTAATTACAATAACTTTGCACTAAGCAGACGGATTTGGACACGGTTTTCAGCGCAGTTACTTTGTCTTAATTGGGCTCTGCCCCGCTTTCCCAACGATCCTTACTCATCTATTTGCTTAAAAAATAATTAAATCTAGTTTCCGTAAATTTAACTTCGTAAAAACACAAAAATCTCGAATAACTCGAAGATTTTCATTTTAACGCCAGTAATTTTGCGATTAAATATAATTACTTACCTGCCACACCTTCAAGTTGGACCGCGTTTCGTGTTCTGTCTCGTTGGTTGGTAGGACAAAAAATTCTATAAACACCTATTCTTCTGCTATAAATTAGGTACGTTTTTTCGCTATAAATTCAAAATTTTGTTCGGCACCCACCTTTATAAACTCCGTTTTTCACTAGCCCGTGCGCAGACGCGTGCACGAATTTTACATCTCACGCGCAAAATTTGTCTACCTCAGAAAAACTGAGGAAAATTTTTATATACCTAAAAATTCAAAATTCACCTTACCGATACAGTATTCAGCATTAATTACAATAACTTTGCACTAAGGAGAAGGATTGGGAAGCGGTTTTCGGCGCAGTTGCTTAGTTTTAATTGGGCTCTGCCCCGCTTTCCCAACTATCCTTACTCATCTATTTGCTTAAAAAATAATTAAATCTAGTTTTCGTAAATAATACTTAGTAAAAACACAAAAATCTCGAATAACTCGAAGATTTTCAGTTTAACGCCAGTAATTTTGCGATTTATTATAATTACTTACCTGCCACACCTTCAAGTTGGACCGCGTTTCGTGTTCTGTCTCGTTGGTTGGTAGAACAAAAAATTCTTTAAACACCTAATAATTTTTCTGCTATAATAGTTACGTTTTTTCGCTATAAATTCAAAATTTTGTTCGGCACCCACCTCTAAAAACTCCGTTTTTCAGTAGCCCGCGCGCAGACGCGTGCGCGTGTTTTGACACGTCACGCGCGTGGCTTCCTCGGAAAAATTGAGGTTTTTTTTTTATTTCTACAAATTCAAAATTCACCTTACCGATACAGTATTCAACATTAATTACAATAACTTTGCACTAAGCAGACGGATTTGGAAGTGGTATTCGGCGCAGTTACTTAGTCTTAATTGGGCTCTGCCCCGCTTTCCCAACTATCCTTTCTCATCTATTTGCTTAAAAAATAATTTAATCTAGTTTTCGTAAATTTCACTTCGTAAAACACAAAAAACTCGAATAACTCGAAGATTTTCAGTTTAACGCCAGTAATTTTGCGATTGATAATTACTTACCTGCCACACCTTCAAGTTGGACCACGTTTCGTGTTCTGTCTCGTTGGTTGGTAGAACAAAAAATTCTATAAACACCTATTTTTCTGATATAAATTAGGTACATTTTTTCGCTATAAATTAAAAAAATTGTTTGGCACCCACCTCTATAAACTCTGCTTTTCATTAGCCCGCATGCAGACGCGTGCTCATGTTTTGACAACCCACGCGCTTGGCTACCTCGGAAAAACTGAGGAAAATTTTTATATACCTACAAATTAAAAATTCACCTTACCGATACAGTATTTCAACATTAATAACAATAACTTTGCACTAAGGAGAAGGATTGGGAAGCGGTTTTCGGCGCAGTTGCTTAGTTTTAATTGGGCTCTGCCCCGCTTTCCCAACTATCCTTACTCATCTATTTGCTTAAAAAATAATTAAATCTAGTTTTCGTAAATAATACTTAGTAAAAACACAAAAATCTCGAATAACTCGAAGATTTTCAGTTTAACGCCAGTAATTTTGCGATTTATTATAATTACTTACCTGCCACACCTTCAAGTTGGACCGCGTTTCGTGTTCTGTCTCGTTGGTTGGTAGAACAAAAAATTCTTTAAACACCTAATAATTTTTCTGCTATAATAGTTACGTTTTTTCGCTATAAATTCAAAATTTTGTTCGGCACCCACCTCTAAAAACTCCGTTTTTCAGTAGCCCGCGCGCAGACGCGTGCGCGTGTTTTGACACGTCACGCGCGTGGCTTCCTCGGAAAAATTGAGGTTTTTTTTTTTATTTCTACAAATTCAAAATTCACCTTACCGATACAGTATTCAACATTAATTACAATAACTTTGCACTAAGCAGACGGATTTGGAAGTGGTATTCGGCGCAGTTACTTAGTCTTAATTGGGCTCTGCCCCGCTTTCCCAACTATCCTTTCTCATCTATTTGCTTAAAAAATAATTTAATCTAGTTTTCGTAAATTTCACTTCGTAAAACACAAAAAACTCGAATAACTCGAAGATTTTCAGTTTAACGCCAGTAATTTTGCGATTGATAATTACTTACCTGCCACACCTTCAAGTTGGACCGCGTTTCGTGTTCTGTCTCGTTGGTTGGTAGAACAAAAAATTCTATAAACACCTATTCTTCTGATATAAATTAGGTACATTTTTTCGCTATAAATTAAAAAAATTGTTTGGCACCCACCTCTATAAACTCTGCTTTTCATTAGCCCGCATGCAGACGCGTGCTCATGTTTTGACAACCCACGCGCTTGGCTACCTCGGAAAAACTGAGGAAAATTTTTATATACCTACAAATTAAAAATTCACCTTACCGATACAGTATTTCAACATTAATAACAATAACTTTGCTCTAAGGAGACGGATTTGGAAGCGGTTTTCGGCGCAGTTACTTAGTCTTAATTGGGCGCTGCCCCGCTTTCCCAACTATCGTTTCTCATCTATTTGCTTAAAAAATAATTAAATCTAGTTTTCGTAAATGTCACTTCGTAAAAACACGAAAATGTCGAATAACTCGGAAGATTTTCAGTTTAACGCCAGTAATTTTGCGATTAAATATAATTACTTACCTGCCACACCTTCAAGTTGGACCGCGTTTCGTGTTCTGTCTCGTTGGTTGGTAGGACAAAAAATTCTATAAACACCTATTCTTCTGCCATAAATTAGGTACGTTTTTTCGCTATAAATTCAAAATTTTGTTCGGCAACCACCTTTATAAACTCCGTTTTTCAGTAGCCCGCGCACAGACGCGTGCGCGTGTTTTGACACCTCACGCGCGTGGCTTCCTCGGAAAAATTGAGGTTTTTTTTTTATTTCTACAAATTCAAAATTCACCTTACCGATACAGTATTCAACATTAATTACAATAACTTTGCACTAAGCAGACAGATTTGGAAGTGGTTTTCGGCGCAGTTACTTAGTCTTAATTGGGCTCTGCCCCGCTTTCCCAACTATCCTTTCTCATCTATTTGCTTAAAAAATAATTAAATCTAGTTTTCGTAAATTTCACTTCGTAAAACACAAAAATCTCGAATAACTCGAAGATTTTCAGTTTAACGCCAGTAATTTTGCGATTGATAATTACTTACCTGCCACACCTTCAAGTTGGACCACGTTTCGTGTTCTGTCTCGTTGGTTGGTAGAACAAAAAATTCTATAAACACCTATTTTTCTGATATAAATTAGGTACATTTTTTCGCTATAAATTAAAAAAATTGTTTGGCACCCACCTCTATAAACTCCACTTTTCATTAGCCCGCACGCAGACGCGTGCTCATGTTTTGACAACTCACGCGCTTGGCTACCTCGGAAAAACTGAGGAAAATTTTTATATACCTACAAATTCAAAATTCACCTTACCGATACATTATTCAACATTAATTACAATAACTTTGCACTAAGGAGACGGATTTGGAAGCGGTTTTCGGTGCAGTTACTTAGTCTTAATTGGGCTCTGCCCCGCTTTCCCAACTATCCTTACTCATCTATTTGCTAAAAAAATAATTAAATCTACTTTCCGTAAATTTAACTTCGTAAAAACACAAAAATCTCGAATAACTCGAAGATTTTCATTTTAACGCCAGTAATTTTGCGATTAAATATAATTACTTACCTGCCACACCTTCAAGTTGGACCGCATTTCGTGTTCTGTCTCGTTGGTTGGTAGGACAAAAAATTCTATAAACACCTATTCTTCTGCTATAAATTAGGTACGTTTTTTCGCTATAAATTCAAAATTTTGTTCGGCACCCACCTTTATAAACTCCGTTTTTCAGTAGCCCGCGCGCAGACGCGTGCGCGTGTTTTGACACCTCACGCGCGTGGCTTCCTCGGAAAAATTGAGTTTTTTTTTTTTTTTCTACAAATTCAAAATTCACCTTACCGATACAGTATTCAACATTAATTACAATAACTTTGCACTAAGCAGACGGATTTGGAAGTGGTTTTCGGCGCAGTTACTTAGTCTTAATTGGGCTCTGCCCCGCTTTCCCAACTATCCTTTCTCATCTATTTGCTTAAAAAATAATTAAATCTAGTTTTCGTAAATTTCACTTCGTAAAACACAAAAATCTCGAATAACTCGAAGATTTTCAATTTAACGCCAGTAATTTTGCGATTTATAATTACTTACCTGCCACACCTTCAAGTTGGACCACGTTTCGTGTTCTGTCTCGTTGGTTGGTAGAACAAAAAATTCTATAAACACCTATTTTTCTGATATAAATTAAGTAAATTTTTTCGCTATAAATTAAAAAAATTGTTTGGCACCCACCTCTATAAACTCTGCTTTTCATTAGCCCGCACGCAGACGCGTGCTCATGTTTTGACAACTCACGCGCTTGGCTACCTCGGAAAAACTGAGGAAAATTTTTATATACCTACAAATTCAAAATTCACCTTACCGATACATTATTCAACATTAATTACAATAACTTCGCACTAAGGAGACGGATTTGGAAGCGGTTTTCAGCGCTGTTACTTAGTCTTAATTGGGCTCTGCCCCGCTTTCCCAACTATCCTTACTCATCTATTTGTTTAAAAAATAATTAAATCTAGTTTTCGTAACTTTCACTTCGTAAAAACACAAAAATCTCGAATAACTCGAAGGTTTTCATTTTAACGCAAGTAATGTTGCGATAAATTATAATTATGTACCTGCCACACCTTCAAGTTGGACCGCGTTTGGTGTTCTGTCTCGTTGGTTGGTAGGACAAAAAATTCTATAAACACCTATTCTTCTGCTATAAATAATGTACGTTTTTTCGCTATAAATTCAAAATTTTGTTCCGCACCCACCTCTAAAAACTCCGTTTTTCACTAGCCCGCGCGCAGACGCGTGCGCGTTTTTTGACAACTCACGCGTGTGGCTACCTCGGAAAAACTGAGGAAACTTTTTATATGCCCACAAATTCAAAAAATTCACCTTACCGATACATTATTCAACATTAATTATCATCTTATTTATTTGTTATTAGTGAGTTACTTTAAGTTGCATGAATGTCTCATATTTGCACAATAAAGTTTATGATTATGATTAATCTTAAAAAAAAAAAAAAAATTACAATAACTTTGCACTATGAAGACGGATTCGGAAGCGGTTTTCAGCGCTGTTACTTAGTCTTAATTGGGCTCTGCCCCGCTTTCCCAACTATCCTTACTCATCTATTTGTTTAAAAAAGAATTAAATCTAGTTTTCGTAAATTTCACTTCGTAAAAACACAAAAATCTCGAATAACTCGAAGATTTTCAGTTTAACGCCAGTAATTTTGCGATTAATTATAATTACTTACCTGCCACACCTTCAAGTTGGACCGCGTTTCGTGTTCTGTCTCGTTGGTTGGTAGAACAAAAAATTTTTTAAACACCTAATAATTTTTCTGCTATAATAGATACGTTTTTTTGCTATAAATTCAAAATTTTGTTCGGCACCCACCTCTAAAAACTCCGTTTTTCAGTAGCCCGCGCGCAGACGCGTGCGCGTGTTTTGACACCTCACGCGCGTGGCTTCCTCGGAAAAATTGAGGTTTTTTTTTATTTCTACAAATTCAAAATTCACCTTACCGATACATTATTCAACATTAATTACAATAACTTTGCACTAAGGAGAAGGATTTGGAAGCGGTTTTCGGCGCAGTTACTTAGTCTTAATTGGGCTCTGCCCCGCTTTCCCAACTATCCTTACTCATCTATTTCCTTAAAAAATAATTAAATCTAGTTTTCGTAAATTATACTTCGTAAAAACACAAAAATCTCGAATAACTCGAAGATTTTCAGTTTAACGCCAGTAAATTTGCGATTAAATATAATTACTTACATGCCACACCTTCAAGTTGGACCGCGTTTCGTGTTCTGTCTCGTTGGTTGGTAGGACAAAAAATTCTATAAACACCTATTCTTCTGCTATAAATTAGGTACGTTTTTTCGCTATAAATTCAAAATTTTGTTCGGCACCCACCTTTATAAACTCCGTTTTTCAGTAGCCCGCGCGCAGAAGCGTGCGCGTGTTTTGACACCTCACGCGCGAGGCTTCCTCGGAAAAATTGAGTTTTATTTTTTATTTCTACAAATTCAAAATTCACCTTACTGATACAGTATTCAACATTAATTACAATAACTTTGCACTAAGCAGACGGATTTGGAAGTGGTTTTCGGCGCAGTTACTTAGTCTTAATTGGGTTCTGCCCCGCTTTCCCAACTATCCTTTCTCATCTATTTGCTTAAAAAATAATTAAATCTAGTTTTCGTAAATTTCACTTCGTAAAACACAAAAATCTCGAATAACTCGAAGATTTTCAGTTTAACGCCAGTCATTTTGCGATTTATAATTACTTACCTGCCACACCTTCAAGTTGGACCACGTTTCGGGTTCTGACTCGTTGGTTGGTAGAACAAAAAATTCTATAAACACCTATTTTTCTGATATAAATTAGGTAATTTTTTTCGCTATAAATTAAAAAAATTGTTTGGCACCCACCTCTATAAACTCTGCTTTTCATTAGCCCGCACGCAGACGCGTGCTCATGTTTTGACAACTCACGCGCTTGGCTACCTCGGCAAAACTGAGGAAAATTTTTATATACCTACAAATTCAAAATTCACCTTACTGATACAGTATTCAACATTAATTACAATAACTTTGCACTAAGCAGACGGATTTGGAAGTGGTTTTCGGCGCAGTTACTTAGTCTTAATTGGGCTCTGCTCCGCTTTCCCAACTATCCTTACTCATCTATTTGTTTATAAAATAATTAAATCTAGTTTTCGTAAATTTCACTTCGTAAAAACACAAAAATCTCGAATAACTCGAAGGTTTTCATTTTAACGCAAGTAATGTTGCGATAAATTATAATAATGTACCTGCCACACCTTCAAGTTGGACCGCGTTTGGTGTTCTGTCTCGTTGGTTGGTAGGACAAAAAATTCTATAAACACCTATTCTTCTGCTATAAATAATGTACGTTTTTTCGCTATAAATTCAAAATTTTGTTCCGCACCCACCTCTAAAAACTCCGTTTTTCACTAGCCCGCGCGCAGACGCGTGCGCGTTTTTTGACAACTCACGCGTGTGGCTACCTCGGAAAAACTGAGGAAACTTTTTATATGCCCACAAATTCAAAAAATTCACCTTACCGATACATTATTCAACATTAATTATCATCTTATTTATTTGTTATTAGTGAGTTACTTTAAGTTGCATGAATGTCTCATATTTGCACAATAAAGTATATGATTATGATTAATCTCAAAAAAAAAAAAAAAAATACTATAACTTTGCACTAAGGAGACGGATTCGGAAGCGGTTTTCAGCGCTGTTACTTAGTCTTAATTGGGCTCTGCCCCGCTTTCCCAACTATCCTTACTCATCTATTTGTTTAAAAAAGAATTAAATCTAGTTTTCGTAAATTTCACTTCGTAAAAACACAAAAATCTCGAATAACTCGAAGATTTTCAGTTTAACGCCAGTAATTTTGCGATTAATTATAATTACTTACCTGCCACACCTTCAAGTTGGACCGCGTTTCGTGTTCTGTCTCGTTGGTTGGTAGAACAAAAAATTTTTTAAACACCTAATAATTTTTCTGCTATAATAGATACGTTTTTTCGCTATAAATTCAAAATTTTGTTCGGCACCCACCTCTTAAAACTCCGTTTTTCAGTAGCCCGCGCGCAGACGCGTGCGCGTGTTTTGACACCTCACGCGCGTGGCTTCCTCGGAAAAATTGAGGTTTTTTTTTTTTCTACAAATTCAAAATTCACCTTACCGATACATTATTCAACATTAATTACAATAACTTTGCACTAAGGAGAAGGATTTGGAAGCGGTTTTCGGCGCAGTTACTTAGTCTTAATTGGGCTCTGCCCCGCTTTCCCAACTATCCTTACTCATCTATTTCCTTAAAAAATAATTAAATCTAGTTTTCGTAAATTTCACTTCGTAAAAACACAAAAATCTCGAATAACTCGATGATTTTCATTTTAACGCCAGTAATTTTGCGATTAAATATAATTACTTACCTGCCACACCTTCAAGTTGGACCGCGTTTCGTGTTCTGTCTCGTTGGTTGGTAGGACAAAAAATTCTATAAACACCTATTCTTCTGCTATAAATTAGGTACGTTTTTTCGCTATAAATTCAAAATTTTGTTCGGCACCCACCTTTATAAACTCCGTTTTTCACTAGCCCGTGCGCAGACGCGTGCACGAATTTTACATCTCACGCGCAAAATTTGTCTACCTCAGAAAAACTGAGGAAAATTTTTATATACCTAAAAATTCAAAATTCACCTTACCGATACAGTATTCAGCATTAATTACAATAACTTTGCACTAAGGAGAAGGATTTGGATGCGGTTTTCGGCGCAGTTACTTAGTTTTAATTGGGCTCTGCCCCGCTTTCCCAACTATCCTTACTCATCTATTTGCTTAAAAAATAATTAAATCTAGTTTTCGTAAATAATACTTAGTAAAAACACAAAAATCTCGAATAACTCGAAGATTTTCAGTTTAACGCCAGTAATTTTGCGATTAATTATAATTACTTACCTGCCACACCTTCAAGTTGGACCGCGTTTCGTGTTCTGTCTCGTTGGTTGGTAGAACAAAAAATTCTTTAAACACCTAATAATTTTTCTGCTATAATAGTTACGTTTTTTCGCTATAAATTCAAAATTTTGTTCGGCACCCACCTCTAAAAACTCCGTTTTTCAGTAGCCCGCGCGCAGACGCGTGCGCGTGTTTTGACACCTCACGCGCGTGGCTTCCTCGGAAAAATTGAGGTTTTTTTTTTATTTCTACAAATTCAAAATTCACCTTACCGATACAGTATTCAACATTAATTACAATAACTTTGCACTAAGCAGACAGATTTGGAAGTGGTTTTCGGCGCAGTTACTTAGTCTTAATTGGGCTCTGCCCCGCTTTCCCAACTATCCTTTCTCATCTATTTGCTTAAAAAATAATTAAATCTAGTTTTCGTAAATGTCACTTCGTAAAAACACGAAAATGTCGAATAACTCGGAAGATTTTCAGTTTAACGCCAGTAATTTTGCGATTAAATATAATTACTTACCTGCCACACCTTCAAGTTAGACCGCGTTTCGTGTTCTGTCTCGTTGGTTGGTAGGACAAAAAATTCTATAAACACCTATTCTTCTGCCATAAATTAGGTACGTTTTTTCGCTATAAATTCATAATTTTATTCGGCAACCACCTTTATAAACTCCGTTTTTCAGTAGCCCGCGCACAGACGCGTGCGCGTGTTTTGACACCTCACGCGCGTGGCTTCCTCGGAAAAATTGAGGTTTTTTTTTTATTTCTACAAATTCAAAATTCACCTTACCGATACAGTATTCAACATTAATTACAATAACTTTGCACTAAGCAGACAGATTTGGAAGTGGTTTTCGGCGCAGTTACTTAGTCTTAATTGGGCTCTGCCCCGCTTTCCCAACTATCCTTTCTCATCTATTTGCTTAAAAAATAATTAAATCTAGTTTTCGTAAATTTCACTTCGTAAAACACAAAAATCTCGAATAACTCGAAGATTTTCAGTTTAACGCCAGTAATTTTGCGATTGATAATTACTTACCTGCCACACCTTCAAGTTGGACCACGTTTCGTGTTCTGTCTCGTTGGTTGGTAGAACAAAAAATTCTATAAACACCTATTTTTCTGATATAAATTAGGTACATTTTTTCGCTATAAATTAAAAAAATTGTTTGGCACCCACCTCTATAAACTCCACTTTTCATTAGCCCGCACGCAGACGCGTGCTCATGTTTTGACAACTCACGCGCTTGGCTACCTCGGAAAAACTGAGGAAAATTTTTATATACCTACAAATTCAAAATTCACCTTACCGATACATGATTCAACATTAATTACAATAACTTTGCACTAAGGAGACGGATTTGGAAGCGGTTTTCGGTGCAGTTACTTAGTCTTAATTGGGCTCTGCCCCGCTTTCCCAACTATCCTTACTCATCTATTTGCTAAAAAAATAATTAAATCTACTTTCCGTAAATTTAACTTCGTAAAAACACAAAAATCTCGAATAACTCGAAGATTTTCATTTTAACGCCAGTAATTTTGCGATTAAATATAATTACTTACCTGCCACACCTTCAAGTTGGACCGCATTTCGTGTTCTGTCTCGTTGGTTGGTAGGACAAAAAATTCTATAAACACCTATTCTTCTGCTATAAATTAGGTACGTTTTTTCGCTATAAATACAAAATTTTGTTCGGCACCCACCTTTATAAACTCCGTTTTTCAGTAGCCCGCGCGCAGACGCGTGCGCGTGTTTTGACACCTCACGCGCGTGGCTTCCTCGGAAAAATTGAGTTTTTTTTTTTTTTTTCTACAAATTCAAAATTCACCTTACCGATACAGTATTCAACATTAATTACAATAACTTTGCACTAAGCAGACGGATTTGGAAGTGGTTTTCGGCGCAGTTACTTAGTCTTAATTGGGCTCTGCCCCGCTTTCCCAACTATCCTTTCTCATCTATTTGCTTAAAAAATAATTAAATCTAGTTTTCGTAAATTTCACTTCGTAAAACACAAAAATCTCGAATAACTCGAAGATTTTCAGTTTAACGCCAGTAAATTTGCGATTAAATATAATTACTTACCTGCCACACCTTCAAGTTGGACCGCGTTTCGTGTTCTGTCTCGTTGGTTGGTAGGACAAAAAATTCTATAAACACCTATTCTTCTGCTATAAATTAGGTACGTTTTTTCGCTATAAATTCAAAATTTTGTTTGGCACCCACCTTTATAAACTCCGTTTTTCAGTAGCCCGCGCGCAGAAGCGTGCGCGTGTTTTGACACCTCACGCGCGAGGCTTCCTCGGAAAAATTGAGTTTTATTTTTTATTTCTACAAATTCAAAATTCACCTTACTGATACAGTATTCAACATTAATTACAATAACTTTGCACTAAGCAGACGGATTTGGAAGTGGTTTTCGGCGCAGTTACTTAGTCTTAATTGGGTTCTGCCCCGCTTTCCCAACTATCCTTTCTCATCTATTTGCTTAAAAAATAATTAAATCTAGTTTTCGTAAATTTCACTTCGTAAAACACAAAAATCTCGAATAACTCGAAGATTTTCAGTTTAACGCCAGTAATTTTGCGATTTATAATTACTTACCTGCCACACCTTCAAGTTGGACCACGTTTCGGGTTCTGACTCGTTGGTTGGTAGAACAAAAAATTCTATAAACACCTATTTTTCTGATATAAATTAGGTAATTTTTTTCGCTATAAATTAAAAAAATTGTTTGGCACCCACCTCTATAAACTCTGCTTTTCATTAGCCCGCACGCAGACGCGTGCTCATGTTTTGACAACTCACGCGCTTGGCTACCTCGGCAAAACTGAGGAAAATTTTTATATACCTACAAATTCAAAATTCACCTTACTGATACAGTATTCAACATTAATTACAATAACTTTGCACTAAGCAGACGGATTTGGAAGTGGTTTTCGGCGCAGTTACTTAGTCTTAATTGGGCTCTGCTCCGCTTTCCCAACTATCCTTTCTCATCTATTTGCTTAAAAAATAATTAAATCTAGTTTTCGTAAATTTCACTTCGTAAAACACAAAAATCTCGAATAACTCGAAGATTAAAGTTTAACCCCACTAATTTTGCGATTTATAATTACTTACCTGCCACACCTTCAAGTTGGACCACGTTTCGGGTTCTGTCTCGTTGGTTGGTAGAACAAAAAATTCTATAAACACCTATTTTTCTTATATAAATTAGGTAATTTTTTTCGCTATAAATTAAAAAAATTGTTTGGCACCCACCTCTATAAACTCTGCTTTTCATTAGCCCGCACGCAGACGCGTGCTCATGTTTTGACAACTCACGCGCTTGGCTACCTCGGCAAAACTGAGGAAAATTTTAATATACCTACAAATTCAAAATTCACCTTACCGATACATTATTCAACATTAATTACAATAACTTTGCACTAAGGAGAAGGATTTGGAAGCGGTTTTCGGCGCAGTTACTTAGTCTTAATTGGGCTCTGCCCCGCTTTCCCAACTATCCTTACTCATCTATTTGTTTATAAAATAATTAAATCTAGTTTTCGTAAATTTCACTTCGTAAAAACACAAAAATCTCGAATAACTCGAAGATTTTCAGTTTAACGCCAGTAAATTTGCGATTAAATATAATTACTTACCTGCCACACCTTCAAGTTGGACCGCGTTTCGTGTTCTGTCTCGTTGGTTGGTAGGACAAAAAATTCTATAAACACCTATTCTTCTGCTATAAATTAGTTACGTTTTTTCGCTATAAATTCAAAATTTTGTTCGGCACCCACCTTTATAAACTCCGTTTTTCAGTAGCCCGCGCGCAGAAGCGTGCGCGTGTTTTGACACCTCACGCGCGTGGCTTCCTCGGAAAAATTGAGTTTTTTTTTTTATTTCTACAAATTCAAAATTCACCTTACTGATACAGTATTCAACATTAATTACAATAACTTTGCACTAAGCAGACGGATTTGGAAGTGGTTTTCGGCGCAGTTATTTAGTCTTAATTGGGCTCTGCCCCGCTTTCCCAACTATCCTTGCTCATCTATTTGCTTAAAAAATAATTAAATCTAGTTTTCGTAAATTTCACTTCGTAAAACACAAAAATCTCGAATAACTCGAAGATTTTCAGTTTAACGCCAGTAATTTTGCGATTTATAATTACTTACCTGCCACACTTTCAAGTTGGACCACGTTTCGGGTTCTGACTCGTTGGTTGGTAGAACAAAAAATTCTATAAACACCTATTTTTCTGATATAAATTAGGTAATTTTTTTCGCTATAAATTAAAAAAATTGTTTGGCACCCACCTCTATAAACTCTGCTTTTCATTAGCCCGCACGCAGACGCGTGCTCATGTTTTGACAACTCACGCGCTTGGCTACCTCGGCAAAACTGAGGAAAATTTTTATATACCTACAAATTCAAAATTCACCTTACCGATACATTATTCAACATTAATTACAATAACTTTGCACTAAGGGGACGGATTTGGAAGCGGTTTTCAGCGCTGTTACTTAGTCTTAATTGGGTTCTGCCCCGCTTTCCCAACTATCCTTACTCATCTATTTGTTTAAAAAATAATTAAATCTAGTTTTCGTAAATTTCACTTCGTAAAACACAAAAATCTCGAATAACTCGAAGATTTTCTGTTTAACGCCAGTAATTTTGCGATTAATCATAAGTACTTACCTGCCACACCTTCAAGTTGGACCGCGTTTCGTGTTCTGTCTCGTTGGTTGGTAGGACAACAATATTTATAAACACCTATTCTTCTGCTATAAATTAGGTACGTTTTTACGCTATAAATTCAAAATTTTATTAGGCACCCACCTCTAAAAACTCCGTGTTTCATTAGCTCGCGTGCAGACGCGTGCGCGTGTTTTGACGCCTCACGTGCGTGGCTACCTCGGAAAAACTGAGGAAAATTTTTATATACCTACAAATTCAAAATTCACCTTACCGATACAGTATTCAACATTAATTACAATAACTTTGCACTAAGGAGACGGATTTGGAAGCGGTTTTCGGCGCAGTTACTTAGTCTTAATTGGGCTCTGCCCCGCTTTCCCAACTATCCTTACTCATCTATTTGCTTAAAAAATAATTTAATCTAGTTTTCGTAAATTTCACTTCGTAAAAACACACAAATCTCGAATAACTCGAAGATTTTCAGTTTAACGCCAGTAATTTTGCGATTAATTATAATAACTTACCTGCCACACCTTCAAGTTGGACCGCGTTTCGTGTTCTGTCTCATTGGTTGGTAGAACAAAAAATTCTATAAACACCTATTTTTCTGCCATGAATTAGGTACGTTTTTTCACTATAAATTCAAAATTTTGTTCGGCACCCACCTCTAAAAACTCCGTTTTTCATTAGACCGCGTGTAGACGCGTGCGCGTGTTTTGACGCCTCACGCGCTTGGCTACCTCGGAAAAACTGAGGAAAATTTTTATATACCTACAAATTCAAAATTCACCTTACCGATACATTATTCAACATTAATTACAATAACTTTGCACTAAGGAGTCGGATTTGGAAGCGGTTTTCAGCGCTGTTACTTAGTCTTAATTGGGCTCTGCCCCGCTTTCCCAACTATCCTTACTCCTATTTGTTTAAAAAATAATTAAATCTAGTTTTCGTAAATTTCACTTCGTAAAAACACAAAAATCTCGAATAACTCGAAGATTTTCATTTTAACGCAAGTAATGTTGCGATTAATTATAATTATGTACCTGCCACACCTTCAAGTTGGACCGCGTTTCGTGTTCTGTCTCGTTGGTTGGTAGGACAAAAAATTCTATAAACACCTATTCAATCTGCCTAGCCTTTTCCCAACTATATTGGGGTCGGCTTCCAGTCTAACCGGATGCAGCTGAATACCAGTATTTTACATGGAGCGACTGCCTATCTGACCTCCACAACCCAGTAACTGGGTAATACGATACCCCTTGGTAAGACTGGTTGTCAGACTTTCGGGCTTCTGACGACCCGTAACGACTGTCAAAGATCCACGAATGACAACCGGGACCAACGGCTTAACGTGCTTTCCGAGGCACGGAGGAGTCTCGGTATGTAAAGATGGTCACCCATCCACAGACCAACCCCAGCAAGCGTAGCTTAACCTGACGGATCAACCCGTGCGGCAGTTACTACTTAGCCACGAGCTCTCTCTATAAACACCTATTCTTCTGCTATAAATTAGGTACGTTTTTTCGCTATAAATTCAAAATTTTGTTCGGCACCCACCTCTAAAAACTTCGTGTTTCATTAGCTCGCGTGCAGACGCGTGCGCGTGTTTTGACGCCTCACGTGCGTGGCTACCTCGGAAAAACTGAGGAAAATTTTTATATACCTACAAATTCAAAATTCACCTTACCGATACAGTATTCAACATTAATAACAATAACTTTGCACTAAGGAGACGGATTTGGAAGCGGTTTTCGGCGCAGTTACTTAGTCTTAATTGGGCTCTGCCCCGCTTTCCCAACTATCCTTTCTCATCTATTTGCTTTAAAAATAATTAAATCTAGTTTTCGTAAATTTCACTTCGTAAAACACAAATATCTCGAAAAACTCGATGATTTTCAGTTTAGCGCCAGTAATTTTGCGATTTATAATTACTTACCTGCCACACCTTCAAGTTGGACCGCGTTTCGTGTTCTGTCTCGTTGGTTGGTAGAACAAAAAATTCTATAAACACCTATTTTACTGCCATAAATTAGGTACGTTTTTACGCTATAAATTCAAAATTTTGTTCGGCACCCACCTCTAAAAACTTCGTGTTTCATTAGCTCGCGTGCAGACGCGTGCGCGTGTTTTGACGCCTCACGTGCGTGGCTACCTCGGAAAAACTGAGGAAAATTTTTATATACCTACAAATTTACCTCACCCACCCAACCTTACCCAAAATTACCCTCCTCTTCTTCTGCAGACTCTGCAGCCGTGGGCATAGCCATTGGCGGCGGAGTGTGCTCCGCTCTGGCCGGGAAGAGGGCTGCAACCACCTCCTCCAGCAGCTCGGGTTGGAGACTCTCCGTAAGCGGAGGCGCCGCGGCTCGAAGTTTCCCTCGAACCGCGCGATAAGGGCGCCCCCACGGATCCCCGTCTAGAGTCTCCAACATCTCCTCCCTGGCTTGCGTCCTCGACTCGCCGATGGCCAGCCACAGAGTCTGCTTGGCCGCGCGGTACACCTCATACAGCGCGGCCTCTTCGTCAGGGACCCGACGACGTCTCCTCCGGTATCGGGTGTACTGGCGTCTGACCGCCACGCACGCGACGCGCTGCAGCTGCGCGATCTCGGCGGTCCACCAGTACACCTGGCGGCTCGCGGACTGTGCGTGGACCCGGGGCATGGACGCGTCGCTGATTTGCGTCATCGCCCCGCGGAACCACAGCGCCTCCCGCTCGACGTCGACGGGTCCGTTCGTCGCCGACTCCCGGCTCCAGGCCTGGACAATAGCGGCCTCCTCGAGAAGTTCCCTGTCTATGTGCTTACGCGCCCAACGCGGATCGTCCGTTCGCGGGATCGGTGGACCGCGGCCGCCGGTGGTCTGGGCGGAGACGTCGAATCGGATGTATCGGTAAGTAAGTAAGTAAGTAAGTAAGTAAGTAAGTCTTTATTTGCCTTAAACATGGTATAAAAGGTGTTACAGTTTGGTAATATAATATAGTCCACATGTTTAGCTATACAACATCGTGTATCAATTGCATGCAAAATACTTAGAATTAATTAGTAAGTAGAAATAAAATGTCAAAGCTATAAAACATTCTCCACAATACAATCATCATAACATAATATTATTTAATGTCAGAAATTAATCTCGACGAACAAAATCAAAAAGTCACAATAAAAGAAAACATTATAAAAGTAAACATTATTCGCAACAGTTCCATAACATTACATAACATAACTTAAAGTAAAAAAAGGAAATCAATAAAATCAATAAATATAAAATTAAAAATGTCAAAATTATAAACATTATCGACGATCCAGTATGTCATTATTTGTGAATTATAATTTAATGTCAAAAAAATCCTTAATGTCATAAAAATTATGTTCATTCAGCCATTTAAAGAGTCTGTTTTTAAAATAATTAATATTAAGTAACAATTTCATTTCTTTTGGAATTTTATTATAAATGCGTACACACATAACCAGAAAACTTTTAGAGTACTTGGCTGATTTAGGAGTATCCTGCCATACAAGTCTACATGGATCCCTATTACGAGAGTATATTTGATCGACTTTCTTGAATAATTCCTTATTATTATATACAAAATTACATATCTCGTAGATGTACAGTGAAGGAAGTGGTAATAAACCAAGCCTTTTAAAATGCGGTTTACAGGACTCGTCAGTACGGATCCCACAAATGGCTCTGATGCATTTCTTTTGCGCGATAAACACTCTGTTTTTATCTGTACTGTTACCCCAAAAAATTAGTCCATATCGCAAAATCGATTCTATGTAAGCATGGTAGGTTATAATGGCGGTTTTTTTATTCGTCACATTCTTGACTTGCCTGAGAGCATAAACGAACTTATTAGACTTGTTGCACAAATTATCTACATGTATTTTCCAATTTAAATCTTGGTCTATGAGTATACCCAGAAATTTTGTATGTGAAACTTCTTTTAATCGATCAATATTAAGTTAGAAATTGTATTTGGCATGTTTAGATTTATTAAATTGAATGTACATAGATTTATCTAGATTGATTTTTAATTTATTTACCTGTAGCCATTCTAAAATGTTGTCAATAGTATTATTTATGTCAATTTCGTGATCAAATTTTAATTTAGACTTTTTATCAGATGTCACTATGATTGAAATGTCATCTGCAAATAATATACATTTATGATTAACCTGCTGTGGTAAATCATTTACGTATAATAGAAATAATAAAGGGCCTAATACACTCCCTTGTGGTACACCGCAATTTTTTACTTTGAGCTCAGAGGAGTATGAGGTTAGTAAATCTTCATTTACTTTACTAATAGCAACGTATTGACTGCGGTTACTTAAATAAGATGCAATCCACTGCAGTGCTACACCTCTTATTCCATTTCTTTCTAATTTTCCCAATAATATATTATGTGCCACAAAGTCAAATGCTTGAGATAGGTAAAAAAAAAGTGCTGTCGTGAAGTGATTGTTATTTAAAGACTTCAGGGTACGGCTCAAAAGATTATATATGGCTAATGTTGTTGACTTGTGCCTTTGAAATCCAAACTGTTCCTTTGCTATAATATTGTATTTGCTACAAAAGTCGATAATCCTTTTGTGCATACATTTCTCAAACAGTTTGGACAAGATAGGTATAAGGGTAATTGGACGATAATTTTTAACGTCTTTTTTGTCGCTTTTCTTGTACAAGGGTTTTACAACTGATAACTTTAAAGCATCAGGAAAAGTTCCAGTCGAAAATGAAAGATTAATTAGATATGTCAATATAGGAGTTAATTCTTCTCTGCACGCTTTAATTATTCTTGTACTAAGTCCATCATATCCTTCCGAGTTAGTATTATTTAAAGCCATTATCTCTTTTTTTATTTCATCTTCAGTCATAGCACTAAGAAACATAGAATTAGGAACTAAAGCGTTATTAAACTTATTATAAACTTGTAAGTTTTTAAATGTCACAATGTTAGTCGAGTCAATAAAATAATCATTAAACGTATTTGCTATGTCAGTGGGATCAGTCAGTATTTTCTTATCTACTTCTATTTCTGAAATATTAGTGTCGCATTTTATGTTCCCAATTTCATGGTTAATGACTGACCACGTTGCTCTGCATTTGTTTTGACTATTTTGTATATAATTAATGTTTGAATTCACTTTTGATTTCATAATGCATTTTTTGAGAATCGATGAATATTTTTTATATCTTATTAAGTACGACCGACTTTTATTTTTGTAATAGAGATACCGTAACGATCGTTTAGTTTTGCAACTATTTCTAAGACCCTTACTGATCCATTTTTGTTTATTTGCAATAGAGTTATTAATTTTAATTTTAATTTTAGGGAAGCATAAATTATATAATAGGCATAAAAACTCGTGAAATTTATTGAATGCATTGTTTAAGTCCGTTTCGAGGTGCGTTTCTGACCACGATATGCTTACAAGGCAGTCTTTGAATTTTTTCAAGTTATCGTTGCAGTAATCCTTTTTATAAATAAAATATGATATGGTTCTTAGACTTTGTTCTTTTATTGGAAACTCTAAGAACTGTGCTGTGTCGTGGTCTGATAAGTACAAAGGTAGAACATCAGCAGATGTAGTTTTTATGTTACTAAGTATGTGGTCTATACAAGAATCTTTTCGAGTGGGAACATTAATATGCATCTTTAAGTTATAGTTACTACATAAATCTTTTAAATAGTTAGTGACCTTACTTGGTTTCAAGGTATTTATGTTAAAATCCCCAGTAACCGCTATTTTTGTACGTGATCCATATCTTTTAGAGGTTTCGCACATTAATTGGTCGAACTTTTCTAAAAATATATTGGGGTCAGACTTTGGCGTTCTATATAGACACACTATCAGCAATTTGTACAAAGGGACTTCAATACCACATGCTTCGAATGAATTTTGTGTTGAATATTTTTTTATATAAGGAGGCTCATTATATATTATACCCTGTTTGGCGAGAATACAAGTTCCCCCTCTTTGTTTGTCTCTACTAAATGCTGCTGCTAAGGCGTAATTATTAAGTTTTAAATATTTCTCATTCCCCGCACGCATAAAGGTTTCAGACAAACATAATATGTCTGGTTCTTTATTCTCGTCTCGTAATTCTAGCAAAGTTAGTTCCAGTATTTCCTTTTTTGATTGAATACTAGCGATATTTTGATGCATTATTTTGAAAGTTTTTTGTTTGCCTGTAGCACCGTTGTTATTCACGAAAAAGCTGTTTCTTGTTTAAAACTTTAAAATAATGTGGAATAGTACCTTTTTTTGCTTTAGTAGAAACAATATCAGGACCATTTGCAGCATCGCATTCTGCCTGGCGTCGTGCAAAGTAATAAGGGATTGTACCCCTTAGAGTACTTTTTCCCTTGACGTCAGATTTCTTACAATTTAATTGATTCCGCAATATTAATTTCTTTAGTTCCTTAACATTCAAATACTTCTTTTCGTAGTCATAACAGTCAATAACATGGTTTATTAATTTACATGTATCGTACAATTTATGTTCAGAGTCAATAAAGTTACAATGTTTGTATTCATTGCAAATATTACGTATAGTTTGGTTCAAGGTATAAATATCTAGATACATATTCTTTAATGGGCTCAAAACTATTACATGATTATCACTGAAAATATTAAGAATTTGACGTAGTTGTGAAGATAAGATCTTGATGTCATAGTCATTTTCACCCACACAAAGGATGAGTTTATCACTACTTGATATTGAACTATTTTTGCAATTCTTAACTACTTCACTAGCGAGCGCGTGTGGCTTCGTTTCTGACGTCACAACGTATTTAACATACGACGTAGCCGCTCTTGACCGCATCAACACAGATGAAAGTCCGACACTTTGTTGTGTGCCAAAGATGAAAACCTTGTTCGTGTGCTCATCATCCAGTACGTCAGATGTAGTCATATTTTTCTGAAGTTGTATATCTCTTTCGCTTGACTCTAATTGCATTTGAAGCTTTCGAATTTGATAATTGAGGTTTGCAATTTCGTTTCTAGCTAGTTCTAGCTGATTCTCCAAATATTCGACATTTTTGTGGATATTTACAATACTCTCACTTAGCTGTAACTTTGTATCTGAAGCGTTACATGTACGTGTCAATACGTTTCTAGGAGGCGTAAAGAACGCCTGCATATTTGAGTGCAGCAAAGAATATGCATTTGCTTTTTTTGCCCCTTCGTCGACGTAATATTCTTTTTGTGGAGATTGGCGTAAGAATCCTTTTAATGTCATGTTATCTTTTAATAATTTATCATTCTGTTTACGGAGCTCATTGTTATCAAGTATCACATTTTCAAGTTCGTTCTGCGAACTTTTTAGTTCCATCTGAAGGTGTTCAATCGATTCCCTGAGATCAGTGCTTTGCATTGAGTCGATTATTGTATGGTCCATACTTCTTGACAATGTTTTATCAGTCATGGCAGTTGACTCATCGTATATATGATCCATTTCCATTGTCAGTATGTGTGAGTCATGTGTTTCCGAGGTTGTACTCTTTGGAGTGGACCAGGGTGTTGACTCCTCTGACACGCTAGGTGTGACATATCCGGTTGGTTTAGGTGACGAGTGCCTTTTCCTTAAAGTCACATTGGATACTCCGGGACTGATCGTATTCTGCTCTTTTGCTTTCTGAATGCATGATCTGCATACCCATTTAAATTTCTTCCTTTCTTCTATATTTTTTAAGCGATACACTTTCTCCGGATAGCCAGCACAATTTCAAAATGATTGTTACATGTAGTGCATAATAATGTGCTTTTGTGATCAACTTGTTTTTTGCATCTAAAACAAGTAACAAATAGCGGCTCCTTGCGGCCACTGTTGGTGCATTTAATTTTCGACCCCATAATGTCTGCAACTATTTTTATTTAATTTTTGTTTTCCCCAAATCGGGGTAATTTTTTTGCGTGTACAACACTAAGATAACTTTGTCAGACCTGTTTTTTGGTGGCAGCACCAGTACTCTTTACCCGTACTAAATTATGAAGAAGTACTCGCAATTTAAATTAATATGTTATTTAAACACAAAAAGAATCTCAGCTCGTGAGTTCCGAACCGGCACTCAGTCGTTCATCAATACAACTTAAGATAGACAGGCCATAGGAACGATGTGTAACATGACGAAAAATGTGACTGCAAGCTGGTACTTATTTCAAATGGTCAAATAGTCGTTAAACATGATTCATCAGAGTGGAATTTTTTCTTCACATCACAAGTTCGTTTTTACTTATCACAAAAGTTTTTGTTTGTTTGTAAACACTTTGTCACTTAGTTAATAGCGTTTTTATGTCAACAAAATTGGTTTGTTACTCTAAACAATGATTTTTAGTCTTTTATTCAGTTTTAGCACTTCACATAACTTGTCTTCACTTATTTAGTAAATACCACATAGTTTACGTAGATAACGTTTGTGCACGTACTTCACCACGTAACCGATATATTAAACACCATTTAATTGTTGTTTTAGGTAATTTAACAATTTTAAAGTAATTTAATAAATAGAGAGCTAAACTTTAGATGTTTACACTATCAGCGCCATCTAGCATTTCGGTGATCCGACAACGTCTCCACCTCCACGGCGACACGCCAGTCGTGGACACGGCTCGCGACAGCGGGGCTAGCGAACGACACGTCCACTATAGACCCGCCCCGCTGCCGCACGCACGTGTGTACCGAGCCCCGATTTAGGACGGTCAAGCCAGTCGTGACCGCCCACTCCTCCAGCACCTCGCCCCTAGCATCGGTCACAGGGGATCCCCACGCCGCAGACTTGGCGTTGAGATCCCCCAGCAACAGCACAGGGCGAGGGTGGAGTCGGCCCACGACGGCACCCAACTCGACAAGGAACCTCTCGAAGTCGGCGAGACTCTTGTTGGGCGAAAAATACGCCCCAACGGTGCCAATGCCGTCCGCGAGGGCAGCTACCCAGCCGCGACCTCGGGACGGGTTGACAAGAGCCCCGCCAATGATGGCCACCAAACCGTCCAAGTCTCCCACCCAGTTATCCCTGGGGGGGACGAAATACGGTTCGGCGACCACGGCCACGTGAATCGACCACTCTGCCATGCTCTGGAGCAAAAGATCCTGAGCTCTAGCAGAGTGGTTGATATTGCCCTGGAGGTAATGGAAGACCGCCATTTATGCGGCATCCATTCCCTCCACCGCACCATTCCTAGGCCGGGAGTCGGCCGAAGGGCAGCCAGGCTGCGGGGGGGGGGTAAAGTGCCCCCGGTGGCCATGGCAGCCCCTCTCTTCTTCTTCTGCGTCTGCTTGGTGGGCGCGCCACAGGCCTTTCCGCCCGCTCTGTGCCCCGCAGGCCTCCCTGCAGCTGTACAGAGGCTGCAGTTTGGCGCCGCGAGACACTGGGCCGCCTTGTGGCCGGCCTGACCGCAGCGATAGCACTGCTCGCTGCGGTCAATAGCGGCGGTGCACAGTGCCCTGACATGCCCAATGTCGAGGCAACGGTAGCACCGCAAGGCCCTGGGCTGCAGCTGCTTCACCCTCGCTGCCACCCATCCCACCAAGAGACGCCCGGCGTCGGCGACTTTCTTAGCCGCCGCCACCGGACACCACACCCAGATCGCGCCGAGCCCGGAGGCATCGACGCGAACCTCGCCCGTGCGTACGTCTGCGGGCGGACACCCATCGGTACGGGCGACGGCCGCCACGACCTCAGCCGCGGTCGTCGAGTCGTCCAGGCCATCGACGCGCAACTCAGCTGTCTTCATTGGCCTGGACACCCGGACGTCGTCCGGGTTGAGGACCTCCCTCAACTTGGCGGCCAGGACGTCCTCAGTGGAGGGCCCGGGAGCGGTCGCCGGGGGACCAGCCGTCTGGGATGTGGGAACGGGCACGGTCTCCGGGAGAGCGCCCGTCTGGTAAGTGGGCGCAGACTTGTCCTTCGCAGGCTTACTGCCCCCCCCCCCCCCCGGACCCGTTCGGCTCAGTCGCCACGACCGCTGACCTCACTTGGCTGGGGCCAATCAACCTCCGCTTGTCCGCAGCGAGCGGTGGGCGGAAGGTTTCGGCCGGGAGGAGCCTCGCCTCGATGGCTTCCAGCCGAGCCCCCACCATTTGCCCACACTGCATCATGCAGATGCGAACAATCTTCTCGACCTCCGCATCCACAAGTGCAGGGGTCGATGATGGGGTTAACGACGGAGGCGACGGCGGGACCGGCGATCCGCTGGCCACGGGAGCTGCCTTCTGGGTGGCAAACTGCCGCTTGAGGTCCTCCAACTCGGATTGGAGACGGTGGTTCTCCTCCCATAGCTTCGCCGTCTCCTCCGTGCTCGTCCGACTTAGAAGGACCTCGACGGCCTCCTTGATGCCGTCAGCCGCCTCCTTTAGGGCGCGCGTGAAGGTGCCCTTCAGGTTGCCCGATTCGGTGGCAACCTTCAGGACGACATCCACGCCGTCCAAAACTTGGCGACTGAGCGCCACCGCCGAAACGCTCCTCCCGGTAGCCATCCGGGTTGAGCGCCGCTCCCGCGCTTGACGGGCCAGCTCGCTGACCTTGTCAGCCGCCACAGCCCTTCGCTGCGCCCGCTTCGCAGCATTGGCCTCCGCCTTGTTGGACCCCAGCTGTAAACCCTCGCTGAGGTCCGAGATCGTGGCCCCGGAGTCGATCCCCACGCTCTCCATGCTCTCCGCATGATCGACCGGAGCTGGTGTATCGGGTCGGGATACCGACACAGACCGATCCCGCCCACTGCGCTCCCGCAAACGAGCAGAGGCTCCACTCGCCACTGCGCGACCTCGCCCGCTCCTGCCCGTTGGCACTTTAGCGGCAGGCAGGCTCTCCTCACTATGTGAGCGGGGCGAGCGCTTCCTTCCTCCTTTGGAGGGTTGCCTGGCCATTCCCACTTCAGGCCGCAAGCACTCCGAGCAGATGCTCGAAACACTCGCAACTAAGTTATTCTCGGACGCGATGTCAGGATCCGACACCGCACCCACACCCATCCGCTCGACCAACACGATCGGCACTCTCTCTTGTTTGTTGTTGTTTTTTTCAGAATCCATATTCAGTCCCACGAGTATGGGGGATATAAAATGTCCATCCTAGGGTTACCCCCTGTACCTAGGTAAGTGTGCATTTATTTCCCAACCAGGGGGTCCACTAATCCCTGGCTGGGGGTGCGCTCGCGACTGATGCGCCATCTACAACTAAAAAGCTGCAGATGACACTACTCCTCAGCCATTCATACCCTCGCCGCGCACCAGAACTTGGTGTTAGAGGAATTTTTTATAGAGGTTATCTTCCTCGCGATCCGGGCGATCAAGCCAAGATCCTCGTCCCGTTCCGAGTCATAAAACATGACCATGATCTCTTTACGGATTACGATTTCGACGGTTGCAGTTGAGAGAATCAGATCCCCCCCCACTGCAGCTCGTTGGCAGGGTGAGTGCACAACGAGCGCCGCCCATGTTTCTCCACCATGTCCTCTGTTTGAAACAGACGAGACATGTCGAGAAATATCCTACGTCCACTCAACCCACCCTCTGTAAGCAGAGGGGGTGAATGGACGACCAGGAGCATATAGCTCCCCCCCCACGCAGAAATTCGCCACAATCAATACCCTCTCCGACATGGAGAGACTATTGGCCGTACCCAGGATGCACCGGCCCGACGACTGTCCTTTCCCCTGAACGTATTCGAAAGGAACGAGCAGCATTCAGGCACACGAGGAGGTTTTCTGCACGCACCCCTTCCCAACTATCCTTACTCATCTATTTGCTTAAAAAATAATTAAATCTAGTTTTCGTAAATGTCACTTCGTAAAACACAA
The DNA here is from genome assembly GCA_963853775.1 of Xanthia togata. Classification (NCBI taxonomy): domain Eukaryota; kingdom Metazoa; phylum Arthropoda; class Insecta; order Lepidoptera; family Noctuidae; genus Xanthia; species Xanthia togata. The sequence continues at coordinate 153,946 of OY970817.1, read as the reverse complement.
AAATCTCGAATAACTCGAAGATTTTCAGTTTAACGCCAGTAATTTTGCGATTAATCATAATTACTTACCTGCCACACCTTCAAGTTGGACCGCGTTTCCTGTTCTGTCTCGTTGGTTGGTAGAACAAAAAATTCTATAAACACCTATTTTTCTGCTATAAATTAGGTACGTTTTTTCGCTATAAATTCAAAATGTTGTTCGGCACCCACCTCTTAAGACTCAGTTTTTCAGTAGCCAGCGCGCAGACGCGTGCGCGTGTTTTGACACCTCACGCGCAAGGCTACCTCGGAAAAACTGAGGATTTTTTTTATATTTCTACAAATTTAAAATTCACCTTACCGATACAGTATTCAACATTAATTACAATTACTTTGCACTAAGGAGACGGATTTGGAAGCGGTTTCCGGCGCAATTACTTAGTCTTAATTGGGCTCTGCTCCGCTTTCCCAACTATCCTTACTCATCTATTTGCTTAAAAAAATTATTAAATCTAGTTTTCGTAAATGTCACTTCGTAAAACACAAAAATCTCGAATAACTCGAAGATTTTCAGTTTAACGCCAGTAATTTTGCGATTAATCATAATAACTTACCTGCCACACCTTCAAGTTGGACCGCGTTTCGTGTTCTGTCTCGTTGGTTGGTAGAACAAAAAATTCTATGAACACCTATTTTTCTGCTATAAATTAGGTACGTTTTTTCGCTATAAATTCAAAATGTTGTTCGGCACCCACCTCTTGAGACTCAGTTTTTCAGTAGCCAGCGCGCAGACGCGTGCGCGTGTTTTGACACCTCACGCGCGAGGCTACCTCGGAAAAACTAAGGATTTTTTTTATATTTCTACATATTTAAAATTCACCTTACCGATACAGTATTCAACATTAAATACAATAACTTTTCACTAAGGAGACGGATTTGGGAGCGGTTTTCGGCGCAGTAACTTAGTCTTAATTGGGCTCTGCCCCGCTTTCCCAACTATCCTTACTCATCTATTTGCTTAAAAAATAATTAAATCTAGTTTTCGTAAATGTCACTTCGTAAAACACAAAAATCTCGAATAACTCGAAGATTTTCAGTTTAACGCCAGTAATTTTGCGATTAATCATAATTACTTACCTGCCACACCTTCAAGTTGGACCGCGTTTCGTGTTCTGTCTCGTTGGTTGGTAGAACAAAAAATTCTTTAAACACCTAATAATTTTTCTGCTATAATAGATACGTTTATTCGCTATAAATTCAAAATTTTGTTCTGCACCCACCTCTAAAAACTCCGTTTTTCAGTAGCCCGCGCGCAGACGCGTGCGCGTGTTTTGACACCTCACGCGCGTGGCTTCCTCGGAAAAACTGAGGATTTTTTTTTATTTCTACAAATTCAAAATTCACCTTACCGATACAGTATTCAACATTAATTAGAATAACTTTGCACTAAGGAGACGGATTTGGAAGCGGTTTTCGGTGCAGTTACTTAGTCTTATTTGGGCTCTGCCCCGCTTTCCCAACTATCCTTACTCATCTATTTGCTTAAAAAATAATTAAATCTAGTTTTCGTAAATTTCACTTCGTAAAAACAGAAAAGTCTCGAATAACTCGAAGATTTTCAGTTTATCGCCAGTAATTTTGCGATTAATTATAATTACTTACCTGCCACACCTTCAAGTTGGACCGCGTTTCGTGTTCTGTCTCGTTGGTTGGTAGGACAACAATATTTATAAACACCTATTTTTCTGCTATAAATTAGGTACGTTTTTTCGCTATAAATTCAAAATTTTGTTTGGCACCCACCTCTAAAAACTCCGTTTTTCATTAGCCCGCGCGCAGACCCGTGCACGAATTTTGACATCTCACGCGCGTGGCTACCTCGGAAAAACTGAGGAAAATTTTTATATACCTACAAATTCAAAATTCACCTTGCCGATACAGTATTCAGCATTAATTACAATAACTTTGCACTAAGGAGAAGGATTTGGAAGCGGTTTTCGGCACAGTTACTTAGTCTTAATTGGGCTCTGCCCCGCTTTCCCAACCATCCTTACTCATCTATTTGCTTAAAAAATAATTAAATCTAGTTTTCGTAAATTTCACTTCGTAAAAACACAAAAGTCTCGAATAACTCGAAGATTTTCAGTTTATCGCCAGTAATTTTGCGATTAATTATAATTACTTACCTGCCACACCTTCAAGTTGGACCGCGTTTCGTGTTCTGTCTCGTTGGTTGGTAGGACAACAATATTTATAAACACCTATATTTCTGCTATAAATTAGGTACGTTTTTTCGCTATAAATTCAAAATTTTGTTTGGCACCCACCTCTAAAAACTCCGTTTTTCAGTAGCCAGCGCGCAGACGCGTGCGCGTGTTTTGACACCTCACGCGCGTGGCTACCTCGGAAAAACTGAGGAATTTTTTCATATTTCTACAAATTCAAAATTCACCTTACCGATACAGTATTCAACATTAATTACAATAACTTTGCACTAAGGAGACGGATTTGGGAGCGGTTTTCGGCGCAGTAACTTAGTCTTAATTGGGCTCTGCCCCGCTTTCACAACTATCCTTACTCATCTATTTGCTTAAAAAATAATTAAATCTAGTTTTCGTAAATTTCACTTCGTAAAAACACAAAAATCTCGAATAACGCGAAGATTTTCAGTTTAACGCCAGTAATTTTGCGATTAATTATAATTACTTACCTGCCACACCTTCCAGTTGGACCGCGTTTCGTGTTCTGTCTCGTTGGTTGGTAGAACAAAAAATTCTATGAACACCTATTTTTCTGCTATAAATTAGGTACGTTTTTTCGCTATAAATTCACAATTTTGTTTGGCACCCACCTTTATAAACTCAGTTTTTCAGTAGCCAGCGCGCAGACGCGTGCGTGAATTTTGACATCTCACGCGCGTGGCTTCCTCGGAAAAACTGAGGAAAATTTTTATATACCTACAAATTCAAAATTCACCTTACCGATACAGTATTCAGCATTAATTACAATAACTTTGCACTAAGGAGAAGGATTCGGAAGCGGTTTTCGGCGCAGTTACTTAGTCGTAATTGGGCTCTGCCCCGCTTTCCCAACTATCCTTACTCATCTATTTGCTTAAAAAATAATTAAATCTAGTTTTCGTAAATGTCACTTCGTAAAACACAAAAATCTCGAATAACTCGAAGATTTTCAGTTTAACGCCAGTAATTTTGCGATTAATCATAATTACTTACCTGCCACACCTTCAAGTTGGACCGCGTTTCGTGTTCTGTCTCGTTGGTTGGTAGAACAAAACATTCTTTAAACACCTAATAATTTTTCTGCTATAATAGATACGTTTATTCGCTATAAATTCAAAATTTTGTTCTTCACCCACCTCTAAAAACTCCGTTTTTCAGTAGCCCGCGCGCAGACGCGTGCGCGTGTTTTGACACCTCACGCGCATGGCTTCCTCGGAAAAACTGAGGATTTTTTTTTTATTTCTACAAAAATTCAAAATTCACCTTACCGATACAGTATTCAACATTAATTACAATAACTTTGCACTAAGGAGACGGATTTGGAAGCGGTTTTCGGTGCAGTTACTTAGTCTTATTTGGGCTCTGCCCCGCTTTCCCAACTATCCTTCCTCATCTATTTGCTTAAAAAATAATTAAATCTAGTTTTCGTAAATTTCACTTCGTAAAAACACAAAAGTCTCGAATAACTCGAAGATTTTCAGTTTATCGCCAGTAATTTTGCGATTAATTATAATTACTTACCTGCCACACCTTCAAGTTGGACCGCGTTTCGTGTTCTGTCTCGTTGGTTGGTAGAACAAAAAATTCTATAAACACCTATTCTTCTGCTATAAATTAGGCACGTTTTTTCGCTATAAATTCAAAATGTTGTTCGGCACCCACCACTTAAGACTCAGTTTTTCAATAGCCAGTGCGCAGACGCGTGCGCGTGTTTTGACACCTCACTTGCGTGGCTACCTCGGAAAAACTGAAGAAAATTTTTATATACCTACAAATTCAAAATTCACCTTACCGATACAGTATTCAACATTAATTACAATGACTTTGCACTAAGGAGACGGATTTGAACGCGGTTTTCAGCGCAGTTACTTAGTCTTAATTGGGCTCTGCCCCGCTTTCCCAACTATCCTTACTCATCTATTTGCTTAAAAAATAATTAAATCTAGTTTCCGTAAATTTAACTTCGTAAAAACACAAAAATCTCGAATAACTCGAAGATTTTCATTTTAACGCCAGTAATTTTGCGATTAATTATAATTACTTACCTGCCACACCTTCAAGTTGGACCGCGTTTCCTGTTCTGTCTCGTTGGTTGGTAGGACAAAAAATTCTATAAACACCTATTCTTCTGCTATAAATTAGGTACGTTTTTTCGCTATAAATACAAAATTTTGTTCGGCACCCACCTCTAAAAACTCCGTTTTGCAGTAGCCCGCGCGCAGACGCGTGCGCGTGTTTTGACACCTCACGCGCGTGGCTACCTCGGAAAAACTGAAGAAAATTTTTATATACCTACAAATTCAAAATTCACCTTACCGATACAGTATTCAACATTAATTACAATAACTTTGCACTAAGGAGACGGATTTGGAAGCAGTTTTCGGCGCAGTTACTTAGTCTTAATTGGGTTCTGCCCCGCTTTCCCAACTATCCTTACTCATCTATTTGCTTAAAAAATAATTAAATCTAGTTTTCGTAAATTTCACTTCGTAAAACACAAAAATCTTGAATAACTCGAAGATTTTCAGTTTAACGCCAGTAATTTTGCGATTAATCATAATTACTTACCTGCCACACCTTCAAGTTGGACCGAGTCAAGGAATGGATAAACGGTCTTAATAAAAAAATTGATTTATTTAATAAAAGAACCGAATTACAGTGTTTACAGCGCGAAGTCTGAGAACAGAATCGTTTGTAAAATAAAATATTACTTCTATAGTTAGTGGAAACAAAGGGCGTCATATAACATATTGCGCAGGAAGTTAGTTAGTGCATCAATATAATTTATTCTAGAACATTCGATTGTATTTTGCAATATTTTATGCACGTGTAAAGTAAATGCTGAGTCAGATCCCTTCAACTTGTTGCTATGCTCTATTTGGGCTGACGAAGCATATATCTACAGGATGAGCATCCTTAACGCCTCCCCCCCTTAGAGAGAAATCAGCTGGAGGCAAATCTTTTGGGTCCAGATGATTTCGTCGTAACACAATCATTTTCCTAAAGACTGAATTTAACAACCAAAAATGCTAGTGTAAGACATTATTACTATAATACTTATTGTCCATACACTTATGTCCTGAGTTACCAAAATTTCACTTTTATTAACACTTTCACTGTTATATTTTGCACTGTTTAAAATGTCCTTGATGTCATTGAGGTCCACGCCGCGAAGATCTCCTTGGCTGTCTTCCATCTTGATTTCATGTTGCAGCTCAGGCAATGCTACAGGTCTCAACAGCAAACTGGCCTGGAGTGTCCTTGTTTCAGCTACCTTACTGATGATTTTGTCTCCAATTTGTGTCTCACAGTTTCGATTAGGGAATATCACAAATGTTCCCTTCAGGTTGTACTTCATGACTTCATTGTTGCAGTTTTCGGTAAGTACTAACTTTTTCTTCGTGAAAAGTAACCATATTCCGTCGGCTATGATGTGGCTTCTTACATGTTCTATTTGGATAAAATTCTTATGACACGCAGAATAGTTTTTAAGTAGCATTATTTGTTCTATACACGTTGTATCAGCGTATTGCACGATATTATCTTCCTTACAGAGGACTCGATCATCTTCAATCTGCTCGCACGGGATAGACACGGGTCTGTATTTCAATCCATTCACCATAAGGTAGGGATACTTAGGAATTATGATAGAGGTTTTTAATGAACTAGGATTGTATATAGGTATAGGAATAATCTTGTAATAATTATATGTGACCGTGTCCAATAAGGGAACTTCTAACACAAAAACTAACTTCTTATTATCAGAGAAAGATTTAAGAACTATAGTACTTTCTAATTTTGTAAGGTTGTCCTTACCTACCGTATATACTAATCTATAATGTTTCTCTATTTCTAATAAAATATGAAAATGTTCTGTAGAATTAATTATTGATTGATGAAGTATATGTATTCTGCTGAAAGCTATTGCCGTTTCTGTATCTTGAATTACATTATGAATAGTACGAAAGTTATTTAAGATTTGATATAGACTATTCATTTGACTTACTATATTATGTATTTTAGACTGATTATACTGTAATGTTTGCAGTTGCGAGGTTCTAATATTCAATTGAATTAAGTTGTATTTTAAGATATCTGAAATATTAACTAATTTATCGAAGGCTTTTTGCATAAGTGTCAGTTTTCTTTCTACTGAATGTTCTTTAGTTTTAAGCTGGCTAATCTCCGAATTGTATCTCATGGCGTCATTATTATCTAGATTGCCTGAAATTAATTTAACAATAGAACCTAACGGGTTTATTAGGCCCCTTCTGAACCTTTTACTAGGCATTATTTGTTTCAATCTATCTTTAGTAAGTTCCATAAAGGATTCTATTTGAAAGACTAATCCTAAAAGTTCACTACGTGACTCATTTTGTGAGTAAATCATATCTCTTAATCTAAAAAATTGTTGAATATTATTATCTAAATACCTAACTATAGTTTCTAGATCTAACGTCTTAAAAATAGTCCAGTGACTATTCTGAAAACTTATCCGTATCGGCTTCCAGGATTCTGAGTCATATCCTGGAGGTTTACGCTGCTTGCTGATTCCGCTAGGACCAGGAGCGTCAGGATTGCTTGCCACCACCTGTGGAGGGCGTTTTACGTTTTTTATTGCCACTTTAGTATTCCTTTTTCTCAGTTTTACCGGTACAATATTCCTATCTACTTTCCCTATAACCTTTGCTTTTTCATATCGTGGCAATTCTTTAGCTTTCCTATTCCTAGTAGTTTTCATAAAAACTTCGTCACCTTCCCTTATTTCCGGTGGGTTTTCACCGCCTTTCCTCTCTGCGACTTTATATTTATTTTCCTTAATTTTATCACTAACATATTCGTATAAAACTTTAAGTCTTTTTCTATGATCCTGAACTAGTTTCTGTAAAAGATTTTTATCTCTATCTATATCAAATGCATTTCCTGACTGTATGTCCAAATACCATTTCAAAAGGTGTGAAATTTGTCGCACTATGAATGGTGTTATTGTATGCCGTAATGGCGTAAGTCATTACCGATGCTGCATCTTGATCGCTTTTTTCATATTTTGCTAACCTATAAATTTCAAGTATTGTTGAGTGGAAACGTTCCACTACAGCCATTGAGTTAGGGTTATTTGGTGTCCCTACATGCATTTCAATTTTGTATATGTAGGCTCAGTAGTTCTTTAACAAGGTTATTATTAAATTCGGTACCGGGGTCAATACTTATTTTTTTTGGTAACTTATAGATACTAAAATATTTTATTAATGCCTTAACAATTTCTGGTGTACTTCTATTGGGTACATTAAAAGCTTGCGCTAATTTACTAAAAGCATCTACTATGGTTAAGTAATAATTATTTTCTATGTACAAAAGGTCCATGAAAACTTCTTCAAATGGCATGCTCTGTGTTTGAGTAAGTTGTATTAGAGGTTTTATTGGTTTCCTATCATATTTCATTTTTCTGCATTGTTCGCATGCATTAATAATGGCAGAAATTGTGTCCTTTATGTTAGACCACCAATAATGTCTTCTCAACTTTGTGAGTGTTTCCCGAATACCCCGATGAACAGTTTTTCCCTCATCATACTTTATAATAATCTCTCTTTGCTCTTCTTCGTTTGTGACATTAACTACTCTCTCTGTACATTCTATTAGATTTTGCGAACCTTTTTATATAATGCTGTCACTACGTTATTAAATACTTTTCTAAATACTTCTGTTTCAAAATAAATGAAATATTTCTGCTTGAAATCTGCATACTCTTTCAAAAACTGCTTAACTAATTGTTCATTATTAACAGCTGGCATGTGTACCTCAATCTATTCTTTGGCTGCTATTAGAAATGTCTTTTACATGAATATCATTTTTATACCAAATATAGACAAGTATTTGTCTAGGTTTGGTATCTACTGCTTCATTTAAAATTGGTATACCTTCATGCTCCCTATTTGATATTGAATGAGCAGTAGCTCCGTCGTCTGATTCAGATATATCAAAGACAGGAGCCTCCTTTTTATCTACGCTTAACTTTACTTTATCAGAATCCGACTCTGATATGCAGATTATTTCTTCGATTTCATTATTATCTTCTAATTTTCTAACAGCTTCCTCATCGTCTACATTTACTTGCATAGACTCACTATCGTTATCTAATATATTAACCTTTATCTCCCTAATTTTGCTACCATTTAAGCTAACTACAATATTATTATTACCTGCACTTAAGCTATTTATTTGTACTCGAGATAATGCATCTGCATTAGAGTTCTGCGACCCTTTCTTATAATTAATTTCGAAGTCATACTCCTCAAGTCTAAGGCGCCATCTAGTAAGTTTACTATTTGGTTCGTTAAGCGAATAGAGCCAGGCCAAAGGTCTATGGTCCGTATAGATGTAAAACTTTTTACCCCATAAATACGGTCTAAAGTGTTTTACTGCCCATATAACTGCCAAAAGCTCCTTTTCTATGGTGCTATATCTCGACTCGGTATCGCTTAGAGTTCTGCTAGCATAGGCTACTGGTTTGTCCGAGCCTATGGTGCCCTGCGAAAGTACTGCCCCTATTGCAAAGTTTGATGCATCCGTGGTCAAAATAAATGGTTTATTAAAATCCGGAAATTGTAATAATGGAGCATTTGTGAGAAGTTTCTTGCATGTTTCAAAAAAGTTAAAAATATAGATTTAAATGAGGAATATATCCTCATTTAAATGTATAATTTTACCTTTTTTCAAACAAACTGTAAGTGGTCTAGATATTTTCGCGAAATCCCTAATAAATTTTCTATAATAACCTATAAGACCAAGAAAACTTTTGATTTCAGTCGTCGTTTTGGGTATAGGATACTTTAACACTGCTTCTATTTTATCATTATTAGGTTTTAAACCTTCACTGGTTATGGTGTGGCCTAAATAAAGTACTTCCTTCCTTAAGAATTGGGATTTATCTAACTGCACCTTTAAATTAGTTTCACGAAATCTTTCAAAAACTGCCCTAAGTTTTTCATTATGTTCCTGAATACTTCTCGCAAAAATTATGACGTCATCAAGGTATACGAGGCAATGGATACCTTGTAAGCCTCTTAAGACGTTGTCCATTGCGCGCTGGAATGTTGCCGGTGCCGTTTTTAGGCCAAACGGCATCCGATTAAATTCATAATAACCAAAAGGTGTACTAAAACCTGTCTTTGCTCTGTCTTCCTTTTCTACTTCTATTTGATGGTACCCACTTGCTAAATCTAGGGTAGTAAAGTACATACTCTTGCCTAACATATCAAAAAGATCATTGATATTAGGTAAAGGGTATTTATCATCTATTGTGATTTCATTGAGGCGTCTATAATCGATGACCATCCTCCATTTTTGTTTACCAGAATTATCTAATTTTTTAGGTATCAAATGAACCGGTGCACTCCAAGGTGCAAACGATTTTTGGATAACATTATCTTTGAGCATTTTCTCTATCTGATTCCTAATTTCTGCCGTTTGTGTAGGTGGTAACCTATGAGCTTTAATATGTACTGGGTCTTCGTTTTTAGTTCTAATGTTATGCTTTACCTCGTTTGTGAACGAAAGAGGTCCTCGCAATAAAAGATATCTTTAAACTCTTTGCAAATATTAATTACAGATTGTTTCTCCTCCTCATTCATATGATCGACTCTTAACTTAGAGAGATTATCCGTTAACAGCTGATCTAACCTATGACTATCCTTATCAGTAAAATTCAACTTAACCCTATCATGTACTAAAGTATTTCCTAAGTATGGTTCGACCTTTAACGGGCTAGTCACTAACAATTCCATCTGTTCGGATCTAGAATTCTGAATGACTGTTGTCGCATAACCATATACACAGTTAACTAAAGCCGTCGGCATTCTAACTCTATCCGTAAATTGGGTAAAGTTTATTATGGCCTCACCGTGTAACAAATTAACTGGAAGTTTGACCCTTAATTCGCTACGCGGGGGTAACACATAAAATTCACGTATTGGCGGGTTATAATTAATCGGTATGCAAGTATCCTTAGTAAATAACTTTCTATTTTTCATATCAATATTCGCATGAAGTTGCATTAATAAATCACTTCCAATTAAGCCATCATATTTGTCGTCCACACAATAAATGTAGAATTTGTGCCACTCATAACTTCTAAATGTCCTAGGTAAAGGTATGTACACAACCTCATTATGTTTACTACTAGCGTGGGTGCTAACTACTTCAAAGTTTTCGTTATGCTTAAAGTCGCAAAAATATTGATTCGCTAACTTTGGGTTTAAAAATGAACGTTGACTTCCGGTATCGATCATAAAAATTGCATTAAGTTCTGATATACGTATATGCGGAAGATTTAAAATACTACAATTTAATTTAATTCGCTCTGGTGTATAGAGGCCTTTATGTAAAAATTTCCTACTTGTTCATTCTCATTATAAGTACTAGTTAACACATTATTTTCATTGTCATCATAATCAGTGTAATTAACACGTCTTGAACTGGCCGTTCGCATGGTCACGTCGGTGTCGCAACCTGATCCGGACGATGTCGCCGGCTGCACCTGTTGCGAGCCATGCTGTGCGTTGTCAGCAGTTTGCCGACCTGAGAACTGCGGCCTCGCTTGTTCCAATGAATTATAATTATTATAGAACGGATTATTTTGGTATCTGTTATTGTTTCTAGATGGGAATGAACTATTTGAAAAATTGTTATTACGAACGTTATTTCTATTTTGCGTCTGCGCTACGTTATTCGATGAATTACGACTGGTAGTAATATTGTTAGAACGTTGCATATTTGGTGCACTAGTGCTTGCACTTGGCGACGCTTGTGAATTAAAATTATTATTATAACTGTTTCGTCCCTGTAAGTTTTGATTAAACTTAGGGTTCCGCGACTGTTTCTGGTCGTAAACTTCTTGGAAATATTGTTCTTCTAAAACAGCTTTTAATGCATCTTCCAGTGTCGAAACATTTTTTAGTCGCACCAACCTAACTAAATATTTCGGTAAATTAAACAAGAAAACATTCATAGAAAGATTTGTGTAAATATGTTGCTTAGATAACCTCACTGTTAAGGAAGCACACTAAATACCTACCTAATAAACTGATTATTGTTAGTAAGTACATCTGCACATGTTAAAATAGTATCAAGTCGAATCATGTGTGGATATTAATCAAGTCGGGACATGAAGTCCAGTAGGTAGTATCAAATCTGGAAAGTTTTGGCCCAGTTCTAACATGTCAACTAATATAGAATGTTTCGAATAAATGATCCGACAAGTTAGAACAAGAAAGCCTAGTAAAATCAAAGTTTCATGACACAAAATCAGGTCTCTAGCAATAACCAATGTACCTATAGACACCGACTTAACTAAAAGATGTGTTAGACATTCGTCCGTGTCTACAGGTAACTAAAAATACCTTATTTTCTCTTGTTTACCTGTCCTTATGTAATAAAAGGTATATAACTCCGTTGTAAGTCATAATACAATGTTTTGATTATGACTACAACACTGACTAGACTATTTCCCACCTGAATACCTATTTAAAACAATGAGAATACCTATCTGTGTTTATAATTACGTAATCCATTGTTCTAGAAGTAATTATCATGTCATAACTTGCACCTGCGCAACCCTGCCTCCCTCATTCGTGTAAACACCCTCGTCATAGCAAAATGGGAAATACCCAGCTATACCCCGACCCTCTGTCGCGTCCCTGAATAGCGAACTGCCCTGATGTATAGGAGCAAATTATTGTGTTTGCACAAATGGTACCCGCTACTTGCCCTATAGTAAAAATCTACTTAAGGTATCGGGTCTGATTTTACAATTGTAGTTGCCTAGTACTAGTTGCCTAGTACTCTCTTAGAAAGTCTCAGATTCTTAGTCAGTTGAGCTTTAACTTCGTTCCTACAAACATCTCGCTACTTGAGGTATAAATTCGTGCTAAATATAGTATTAAATTCGGATTACATCTAGCTCTAACCTTTGTCTGTATTACTGTTGTGTATTTTAAATATATTGTGTGTGTGTTTTATGTGCAATATACGTGGATCTATTACATTAGCTGCTTGTGGTTTTTCTACTGTGCCAAACCTTACAACAAACCGCCCCCTTCAAAACGACATCACTGGTCGTTTACATTTTGGTCATTCGACAGCCGGATATCGTTTACATTTTGGTCCTTCGACAGCCGGATATCGTTTACATTTTGGTCCTTCGAAAGCCGGATAAGGTTCCAAGTAACCATGAGTCAGCAGGGCTCCATCACAACACGCAGCAAGCTAAGGAAGCTAGCCGAAGAGCAAAACGCACGTAAGGATGACATCACAACGGACACCGGGTTGCAGTCCGATAGGGGACCAGGTTCGCCGTCTGTGGCGCCGACCATGGCATCAACGTCTGCACTCAACATTCCTCTGACGGGTGGCCGAGTAATCGACTACAGCGATTTAAGCACGTCAGAGGGACACCTAGGAGCACAGACACCAAGGGATCGCCGGAAATCGACCAGCAGAGCGTCATCCAGAAGTAGCCGCAAGAGTGTCGATTTCTTACGAAAAAGAATCGAATACGAAGCCGAAAAGGAACTAATCGAGCTAAAAAAGGAACGAGTCATGCTAAATGAGAACCTCCTCAAGGAAAAGGAAAACCTCCTTAAGGAAAGGGAAAACCTTCTCAAGAAAAGAGTGGAGGCCGACATTGCCGAGATAGAGGCAGCTACCGAGAGCGACGACGACGCCTCCAAGTCAGACGTGGGTACAGCACAGCGAGTGGAGCAGTGGATCGACACGACGCCGCAAGTTGGCCAACAGGAAACAGTGTTGCGTAATCCAGTTAGTGTTTTACGGCAATCGAGTACAGTGTTGTGTCAACCGGATGCAGTGTTGTGTACCCCGTCTGCGGAGCGCAGGCCCATGGATGTGGCCGCGCCCCGGATCCCTACCGTGAGTTATTCACAAACCGTAAGTACGCTTGATCCGACTACATACCGTAATAATGTGTCGCACATACTAGGTACAACCGTGCCGGTACCGTATTCGAGTACGATACCTAAAGCACGGACGTATACACCGATGCCTACCGAGAGAGTTACGTCCCGATTACCGACCAATAACCCCGTCTTTACCACTCCGGCCGCAAGTGGACCTCGCGTTTCGATACCCGAGTTGGATTCACAGCGGCAGTTGAAGTACGGAGATGATGTTAAAGAAAGACGGCGGGAGTCTTCGGTTGAAAAGGAACACGCGTTAGATAGGCTGGCAGAGGCAATAACCAGTATGGGGAGACCGCGACCGGTACCGCGACAGGCGTACGAATTACCACATTTTAGTGGTGACCCATCCGAGTGGATATGTTACAAAAATATGTACTGGGATACCACTCGGCAGTACAGTTATCAAGTTCACGAGAACTTAGCCCGGCTTAGAACGTCTTTACACGGCGAAGCTAGAACCTCAGTGGAGGATTTATTAAGTTCAGGTACGGATCCCAACGACATAATGAACGCGCTCGATCGAGAATATGGTCACCCGACTCTAATATTACAAAGCGCGTTACAAAAGATTAGGGACCTACCTAGAATAACGGAGAGCGGCCGCGAGCTCAGAAAGTTCTCGTCAACCGTGCGAAATGTAGTAGCCCTACTTAAAAATATTAAAGCTGACGGCTATCTTAACAACCCGCAACTAGTTAGCGAGCTATTAAACAAGCTAACTCCAATACATCGCGCGCAGTACGGGGACTTTGCCATGGGGTTAGACGATGTCCAGGGCGTCGACCTAAGAGTCTCACCCAACCTAGAATACTTGTCGCACTTTTTGATACAACTAGCGCGTACAACGTCGTATTATTTACAGCCATCTATAATAGAAAACAGTGCTTCTAAAACCCCAATTAGGCAACAGAAACAAGTCTTCGGTCAACGACCCATGAATACCGCGCGTCAACTATTCATTAGGCCACAGCTGACTCATAAGATAAACACACAGAGTGATGAGTCTAGCTCGGTACCTAAGAAATGTATCATATGTCAAGGTGAACATACTATAGAAAAATGCGACACCTTTAATAAAATGACAGTTCAACAGCGATGGAACATCGTAAAAGAATTAAACACGTGTTTCAAATGTATAGTAAACAAACACAACAAAAGGTTTTGCCGCGCCGATAAATGCAAAAAATGCGGTTATTCCCACCACCTATTATTGCACGCCGATAAGCAAAACAATGCGAGCGATAAGCAGGTAGATAAGCCCGAAACCGTAACAAACATCGGTGAATGGCATGCTTCGGCATTGTTAAAAATAATCCCAATAGAATTGTGTCATGACAAAGACAACAATAGTCATTGTTACGCATTACTGGATGACGGAGCGACCGTCTCCTTAATAGATAAGACCATTGCTACTGGTTTAGAGGGCCCAAGTATACCCCTTTCATTAAAGACAGCGGGCGGTCACGAAATCACCGACCCAACGTCGCGAGCGGTTGAAGTAAAGGTCAAAGGGCCAAACGGACAGTGCCACAACATTAAATGTCGCACTATACGTGATTTAAATTTGCCTTCTCAAACCGTCTCTACCGCCATGCTTAACGACAATGCCCACCTCCGCGACCTGGGATGCGTGGAAATGAGGGGCGCCAAACCGCTGGTATTGATCGGGCAGGACAATTGGCAGCTACTCGTGGGCCGTGACGTCCGACAAGGCAAATCCGGTAAACCAGTTGCCTCCCTTACTAAGTTAGGGTGGGTCATACACGGTCCGTTCGACCATAACGATTTAAAAAGCGAACAAATTAACTGTGCGGCAGTTTCCCTGCCTGACCTACATGACCTAGTTAAATCGCAATTCGAGCTAGAAGCGATAGGTATTTCTGAGAACGTACGTAAGAACCAATCAGATGAAAGGGCGTTAGAAATACTGAATAAAACCAGCCACCGCGTACCAAATAAATCACAATGGGAAGTAGGTTTATTATGGAAACACGATAACGTAGAGTTACCTAACAATTACGATCAGGCCCGACAAAGGTTGTACAGCATTGAGAAACGGATGAGTAGAGACACTCGCTTCGCAGAGGCATATTCTAAGCAAATTGACAGGTTATTAGAGGAAGGATACGCTCGAAAGGTAGATGGGATTTTGGAAGGTACCTCCATGTGGTACTTACCCCACTTTGGAGTCGTAAATCCCAACAAACCAGGGAAACTTAGATTAGTTTTCGACGCGGCCGCTACGTCTCACGGAACTTGTTTGAACAATAACCTTTTGACCGGACCTGACCTATTAAATTCTTTGCCCGGAATTTTAATGAAATTTCGCCTAGGACCTATAGCTTTCTCTGGCGACATAGCCGACATGTTCATGCGTGTTAAAATACGACCGGAAGACCAAAGTGCCCAGTTGTTTTTGTGGAGAGGCACGGATCAAACGGTTGAACCGACCGTATACGCGATGAACTCATTAATATTCGGGGCAACGTCATCACCAACCACTGCAATATACATTTTAAACAAAAATGCCAGTGAGTTCGGTGATCAGTATCCTCAGGCGGTGGAGGCGATAAAGACCCGGCACTATATGGACGATTACCTAGATAGTGCCTGGTCCGAGGATCAAGCTAATCAGCTGATTGAGGAAGTGACCATGATACACGCCTCCGGCGGGTTTGTAATCCGGGGGTGGGTCACTAACTCACCAGAGCTTAGGGATAGGCTGCATACAGATATGCCAGATAGGGTAGCCCTAGAGAAGGGAATAGACGTCACAGAACGTACGCTAGGACTAATGTGGGCACCTAAAGATGACAACTTAGCTTTTGATCTATCTTTTAAAAGGTTACCGAAAGAAATAATAAACGGTAGCCTAGTGCCTACTAAAAGGCAATTTCTAAGCGTCATAATGTCCATTTATGACCCACTCGGGTTCCTGTATCCTTGCGTGATACAGTCACGCATATTGATGCAGAAGATATGGAAATCGGGGATCCAATGGGACGAACCCTTACAAGAAAGGGATGCCAAGACGTGGTTCGCTTGGCTCAATAACCTGCATCACCTGGAAGAAATCAAAATACCAAGGTGGTATGGCCTAGATCTAGACAGGGATCTAGAAATACACGCATTTGGCGACGCAAGCGAACAAGCATACGCAGCGGTCGCGTACTTAGTAGGCTACCGAGATGGTAAGAAAGTATCGGTAATGATCTTAGGTAAGGCTCGTGTAGCCCCACAGAAAGTAGTGTCAATCCCGAGGCTCGAATTACAAGCGGCCTTGTTAGCCGGCCGACTCGCAGCTACTGCCGAAAAAGAGTTGGGGCTAAAAATTAAAAATAAATTTTACTGGACCGACAGTAGAACGGTGTTAAAATGGATTAACTCAGACGCACAGGAATTCCAAAGATTTGTTTCGCATAGACTCGCCGAAATAGATAAATTAACGGACCGAGGCAACTGGCGCTGGGTTCCCTCCGAGGACAACCCTGCGGACAAAGCGACCAGGTCGTCCTGGCCCGAGAACCATGCGGCGTGGCTGTGCGGCCCCGCGTTTTTATGTGATCCACAGGAGCGGTGGCCGGTGTGTCGAGAGCCCGAGTCAACGGAGATGGACTTGGAGCGCATCCAGCGGGTCCACACTACAGCAGCGACGCCGACACCCCTACTCAACTATGAGCGCTACTCGTCGTGGGCGCGTATACAACGCGTCATGGCCCAGGTACTCATCTTTGTCGGTCGATGTCGCAAGCGTCGGTCAACAGGAGAACTACAGCGACGCGACCTCGAAGAAGCTCACGACCATCTCGTAAGGTTGTGCCAGGACGACAGCTTCCAGAAGGAGAGGATCGCCATAATAAAGGGACTGCCAGTCCCCAAGGACAGCAGTATAAAGGCTCTCGATCCGATGATTACGGATGACGGTCTGCTACGTGTAAGAGGGCGTCTGAGTGCCTGTGAGGCGCTCACTTTCAACGAAAAGCATCCTATTATTTTGGATGGACGCCACCCTCTGACGCGTAAGATAATTGCCTTTTATCACGCTATGGCCTTACACGCCAACCACGAGACCGTCGTGAACAATCTGAGAGAGAAGTACTGGATCACCAAGGTAAGAACCTCTGTAAAAACGGTGGTAGCCAGCTGTCAGGTTTGTAGAATATGTAGAGCCAGACCAGCGCCACCCAAGATGGGTGATCTCCCACCTGCTAGGGTGGAGTCGTCCAGACGAGCCTTCGTCCGAGTGGGCGTCGACTACTTCGGCCCGATGGAGGTGACCATCGGGCGACGCCGCGAGAAGAGGTGGGGTGCTCTGTTCACCTGCCTCACCACGCGCGCTGTCCACCTAGAATTGGCCGCTTCATTGAGCGCCGATTCCGCCATACTCGCCCTGCGGCGGCTCATTGCGCGCCGCGGGCAACCAGCGCATATGTACTCCGACCAGGGGACCAACTTCGTCGGAGCGAACACCGAGCTGCGAGCGGCCCTGAGAGACCTGGATCAAGGTCAGATCAGGGCTGACGCCATCAACCGAGGCATCGAGTGGCACTTCAATCCCCCAGCGGCCCCACACATGGGCGGCTGCTGGGAGCGCCTAGTACGATCGGTGAAAAACGCACTACGAAGCACGCTCAGGGAGCGTGCCCCACGTGAGGAGGTCCTCTACACCCTCCTCACAGAGGCCGAGCTCATCATAAACAGCCGGCCTCTCAGCTACGTCTACGATGACCACAACCAGCCCGTGGTCCTGACGCCGAACCACCTACTCCTTGGCACTGCGTCCGGGAGCACTCCGTTCGCGCCGGGAGACATCGAGGACGTCGACTCCCGCTGTCAGTGGCGGCGTGTGAACGCGCTCGCCGACATGTTCTGGCGTCGGTGGCTACGGGAGTACCTACCTACTCTACAACGTCGAGAAAAGTGGACAAATAACGTACCAAATGTGAGTGTCAACGACGTAGTGGTTATCGTAGATAACACCAAAAACCGAAGTGAGTGGACTAAAGGAATAGTCAAAAATGTGTATCACGGAAGTGACGGGATAATCCGTGTAGCTGACGTAAGAACAATGAATGGGGTCCTGCGTCGGCCCATTGTTAAGTTAATTGTGCTTCCCACCGTCCATGTGTAATGCGGCGGAACCCTTTTACAGGGGGTGGAATGTTAAGGAAGCACACTAAATACCTACCTAATAAACTGATTATTGTTAGTAAGTACATCTGCACATGTTAAAATAGTATCAAGTCGAATCATGTGTGGATATTAATCAAGTCGGGACATGAAGTCCAGTAGGTAGTATCAAATCTGGAAAGTTTTGGCCCAGTTCTAACATGTCAACTAATATAGAATGTTTCGAATAAATGATCCGACAAGTTAGAACAAGAAAGCCTAGTAAAATCAAAGTTTCATGACACAAAATCAGGTCTCTAGCAATAACCAATGTACCTATAGACACCGACTTAACTAAAAGATGTGTTAGACATTCGTCCGTGTCTACAGGTAACTAAAAATACCTTATTTTCTCTTGTTTACCTGTCCTTATGTAATAAAAGGTATATAACTCCGTTGTAAGTCATAATACAATGTTTTGATTATGACTACAACACTGACTAGACTATTTCCCACCTGAATACCTATTTAAAACAATGAGAATACCTATCTGTGTTTATAATTACGTAATCCATTGTTCTAGAAGTAATTATCATGTCATAACTTGCACCTGCGCAACCCTGCCTCCCTCATTCGTGTAAACACCCTCGTCATAGCAAAATGGGAAATACCCAGCTATACCCCGACCCTCTGTCGCGTCCCTGAATAGCGAACTGCCCTGATGTATAGGAGCAAATTATTGTGTTTGCACAAATGGTACCCGCTACTTGCCCTATAGTAAAAATCTACTTAAGGTATCGGGTCTGATTTTACAATTGTAGTTGCCTAGTACTAGTTGCCTAGTACTCTCTTAGAAAGTCTCAGATTCTTAGTCAGTTGAGCTTTAACTTCGTTCCTACAAACATCTCGCTACTTGAGGTATAAATTCGTGCTAAATATAGTATTAAATTCGGATTACATCTAGCTCTAACCTTTGTCTGTATTACTGTTGTGTATTTTAAATATATTGTGTGTGTGTTTTATGTGCAATATACGTGGATCTATTACATTAGCTGCTTGTGGTTTTTCTACTGTGCCAAACCTTACAACAAACCGCCCCCTTCAAAACGACATCACTGGTCGTTTACATTTTGGTCATTCGACAGCCGGATATCGTTTACATTTTGGTCCTTCGACAGCCGGATATCGTTTACACTCACAGCTGCATCTTCAACAGACTCATTGATTTTTGCAATTAAAATACTTCTTAATTGTTGTATTCGGTGACAAAAATCTAAATAACTTTCACCTCTATTTATTTTTAAGCTCTCTAACTCAAGGACTAGACAGTCTTCTGTCCTTGGATCCCCGAAATGATCCTCTAAAACCTGTTTTAATTCTGCCCAAGAGTGTATCGAATCTCGTTCCCCAATTAAATTTGCAGCTTCCCCACTTAATCTACTAGTTATCACATTAAAAAGATATTCGTTTTGTACTTCGTTCCCCCGATATAAATTAATAATATATTCAGTTTTGCGGATAAATAACGATAAGAGCCTTGTCTCGCCACTGAATACAGGGATTATTTTCAGAACTCCCGGAGGTATGACTACTATTCCTTCCATTTTTCTTAAAAATAAAACCCAACTAAAATGTTTACTAAGCTAACGTGAAATTTTTATCACTTTATCTACTACTATAATGTGCTACGTGCCAGATGGGCGTTTTCTAATCCCTATAGGTACACAAGACACACATAAAGATCACCAGGAAAATTTAAAGGAAATTTTAGAGGACAGTGAACAGATTTACTCACATGACCCGCAGCTTTTCCGCTCTCCTTCTGTGATCAGTGAATTCGCTCGACTTGCTCTGCACCGTGGCTTCTCTTGACGAATTTATTTGGTTCGTTGAATTCGAATTACAGTGTTTACAGCGCGAAGTCTGAGAACAGAATCGTTTGTAAAATAAAATATTACTTCTAAAGTTAGTGGAAACAAAGGGCGTCATATAACATATTGCGCAGGAAGTTAGTAAGTGCATCAGCATAATTTATTCTAGAACATTCGATTGTATTTTGCAATATTTTATACACGTGTAAAGTAAATGCTGAGTCAGATCCCTTCAACTTGTTGCTATGCTCTATTTGGGCTGACGAAGCATATATCTACAGGATGAGCATCCTTAACTACCGCGTTTCGTGTTCTGTCTCGTTGGTTGGTAGAACAAAAAATTCTAGAAAACCTATGTTTCTGCTATAAATTAGGTACGTTTTGTCGCTATAAATTCAAAATTTTGTTCGGCACCCACCTCTAAAAACTCCGTTTTTCAATAGCCCGCGCGCAGACGCGTGCGCGTGTATTGACACATCACGCGCGTGGCTTCCTCGGAAAAACTGAGGATTTTTTTTATATTTCTACAAATTCAAAATTCACCTTACCGATACAGTATTCAACATTAATTACAATAACTTTGCACTAAGGAGACGGATTTGGAAGCGGTTTTCGGCGCAGTTACTTAGTCTTAATTGGGCTCTGCCCCGCTTACCCAACTATCCTTACTCATCTATTTGCTTAAAAAATAATTAAATCTAGTTTTCGTAAATTTCACTTCGTAAAAACACAAAAGTCTCGAATAACTCGAAGATTTTCAGTTTATCGCCAGTAATTTTGCGATTAATTATAATTACTTACCTGCCACACCTTCAAGTTGGACCGCGTTTCGTGTTCTATCTCGTTGGTTGGTAGGACAAAAAATTCTATAAACACCTATTTTTCTGCTATAAATTAGGTACGTTTTTTCGCTATAAATTCAAAATTTTGTTTGGCACCCACCTCTAAAAACTCTGTTTTTCATTAACCCGCGCGCAGACGCGTGCACGAATTTTGACATCTCACGCGCGTGGCTACCTCGGAAAAACTAAGGAAAATTTTTATATACCTACAAATTCAAAAATCCCCTTGCCGATACAGTATTCAGCATTAATTTCAATAACTTTGCACTAAGGAGAAGGATTTGGAAGCGGTTTTAGGCACAGTTACTTAGTCTTAATTGGGCTCTGCCCCGCTTTCCCAACTATCCTTATCATCTATTTGCTTAAAAAATTTATTAAATCTAGTTTTCGTAAATGTCACTTCGTAAAACACAAAAATCTCGAATAACTCGAAGATTTTCAGTTTAACGCCAGTAATTTTGCGATAAATCATAATTACTTACCTGCCACACCTTCAAGTTGGACCACGTTTCGTGTTCTGTCTCGTTGGTTGGTAGGACAAAAAATTCTATAAACACCTATTCTTCTGCTATAAATAATTACGCTATAAGGTACGTTTTTTCGCTATAAATTCAAAATGTTGTTCGGCACCCACCTCTTAAGACTCAGTTTTTCAGTAGCCAGCGCGCAGACGCGTGCGCGGGTTTTGACACCTCTCGCGCGTGGCTACCTCGGAAAAACTGAGGATTTTTTTTATATTTCTACAAATTCAAAATTCACCTTACCGATACAGTATTCAACATTAATTACAATAACTTTGCACTAAGGAGACGGATTTGAACGCGGTTTTCAGCGCAGTTACTAAGTCTTAATTGGGCTCTGCCCCGCTTTCACAACTATCCTTACTCATCTATTTGCTTAAAAAATAATTAAATCTAGTTTCCGTAAATTTCACTTCGTAAAAACACAAAAATCTCGAATAACTCGAAGATTTTCATTTTAACGCCAGTAATTTTGCGATTAATTATAATTACTTACCTGCCACACCTTCAAGTTGGACCGGGTTTCGTGTTCTGTCTCGTTGGTTGGTAGGACAAAAAATTCTATAAACACCTATTCTTCTGCTATAAATTAGATACGTTTTTTCGCTATAAATTCAAAATTTTGTTCGGCACCCACCTCTAAAAACTCCGTTTTTCAGTAGCCCGCGCGCAGACGCGTGCGCGTGTTTTGACACCTCACGCGCGTGGCTACCTCGGAAAAACTGAAGAAAATTTTTATATACCTACAAATTCAAAATTCACCTTACCGATACAGTATTCAACATTAATTACAATGACTTTGCACTAAGGAGACGGATTTGAACGCGGTTTTCAGCGCAGTTACTTAGTCTTAATTGGGCTCTGCCCCGCTTTCCCAACCATCCTTACTCATCTATTTGCTTAAAAAATAATTAAATCTAGTTTCCGTAAATTGAACTTCGTAAAAACACAAAAATCTCGAATAACTCGAAGATTTTCATTTTAACGCCAGTAATTTTGCGATAAATCATAATTACTTACCTGCCACACCTTCAAGTTGGACCACGTTTCGTGTTCTGTCTCGTTGGTTGGTAGGACAAAAAATTCTATAAACACCTATTCTTCTGCTATAAATTAGATACGTTTTTTCGCTATAAATTCAAAATTTTGTTCGGCACCCACCTCTAAAAACTCCGTTTTTCAGTAGCCCGCGCGCAGACGCGTGCGCGTGTTTTGACACCTCACGCGCGTGGCTACCTCGGAAAAACTGAAGAAAATTTTTATATACCTACAAATTCAAAATTCACCTTACCGATACAGTATTCAACATTAATTACAATAACTTTGCACTAAGGAGACGGATTTGAACGCAGTTTTCAGCGCAGTTACTTAGTCTTAATTGGGCTCTGCCCCGCTTTCACAACTATCCTTACTCATCTATTTGCTTAAAAAATAATTAAATCTAGTTTCCGTAAATTTCACTTCGTAAAAACACAAAAATCTCGAATAACTCGAAGATTTTCATTTTAACGCCAGTAATTTTGCGATTAATTATAATTACTTACCTGCCACACCTTCAAGTTGGACCGGGTTTCGTGTTCTGTCTCGTTGGTTGGTAGGACAAAAAATTCTATAAACACCTATTCTTCTGCTATAAATAATTACGCTATAAGGTACGTTTTTTCGCTATAAATTCAAAATGTTGTTCGGCACCCACCTCTTAAGACTCAGTTTTTCAGTAGCCAGCGCGCAGACGCGTGCGCGGGTTTTGACACCTCTCGCGCGTGGCTACCTCGGAAAAACTGAGGATTTTTTTTATATTTCTACAAATTCAAAATTCACCTTACCGATACAGTATTCAACATTAATTACAATAACTTTGCACTAAGGAGACGGATTTGAACGCGGTTTTCAGCGCAGTTACTAAGTCTTAATTGGGCTCTGCCCCGCTTTCACAACTATCCTTACTCATCTATTTGCTTAAAAAATAATTAAATCTAGTTTCCGTAAATTTCACTTCGTAAAAACACAAAAATCTCGAATAACTCGAAGATTTTCATTTTAACGCCAGTAATTTTGCGATTAATTATAATTACTTACCTGCCACACCTTCAAGTTGGACCGGGTTTCGTGTTCTGTCTCGTTGGTTGGTAGGACAAAAAATTCTATAAACACCTATTCTTCTGCTATAAATTAGATACGTTTTTTCGCTATAAATTCAAAATTTTGTTCGGCACCCACCTCTAAAAACTCCGTTTTTCAGTAGCCCGCGCGCAGACGCGTGCGCGTGTTTTGACACCTCACGCGCGTGGCTACCTCGGAAAAACTGAAGAAAATTTTTATATACCTACAAATTCAAAATTCACCTTACCGATACAGTATTCAACATTAATTACAATGACTTTGCACTAAGGAGACGGATTTGAACACGGTTTTCAGCGCAGTTACTTAGTCTTAATTGGGCTCTGCCCCGCTTTCCCAACTATCCTTACTCATCTATTTGCTTAAAAAATAATTAAATCTAGTTTCCGTAAATTGAACTTCGTAAAAACACAAAAATCTCGAATAACTCGAAGATTTTCATTTTAACGCCAGTAATTTTGCGATAAATCATAATTACTTACCTGCCACACCTTCAAGTTGGACCACGTTTCGTGTTCTGTCTCGTTGGTTGGTAGGACAAAAAATTCTATAAACACCTATTCTTCTGCTATAAATAATTACGCTATAAGGTACGTTTTTTCGCTATAAATTCAAAATGTTGTTCGGCACCCACCTCTTAAGACTCAGTTTTTCAGTAGCCAGCGCGCAGACGCGTGCGCGGGTTTTGACACCTCTCGCGCGTGGCTACCTCGGAAAAACTGAGGATTTTTTTTATATTTCTACAAATTCAAAATTCACCTTACCGATACAGTATTCAACATTAATTACAATAACTTTGCACTAAGGAGACAGATTTGAACGCAGTTTTCAGCGCAGTTACTAAGTCTTAATTGGGCTCTGCCCCGCTTTCACAACTATCCTTACTCATCTATTTGCTTAAAAAATAATTAAATCTAGTTTCCGTAAATTTCACTTCGTAAAAACACAAAAATCTCGAATAACTCGAAGATTTTCATTTTAACGCCAGTAATTTTGCGATTAATTATAATTACTTACCTGCCACACCTTCAAGTTGGACCGGGTTTCGTGTTCTGTCTCGTTGGTTGGTAGGACAAAAAATTCTATAAACACCTATTCTTCTGCTATAAATTAGATACGTTTTTTCGCTATAAATTCAAAATTTTGTTCGGCACCCACCTCTAAAAACTCCGTTTTTCAGTAGCCCGCGCGCAGACGCGTGCGCGTGTTTTGACACCTCACGCGCGTGGCTACCTCGGAAAAACTGAAGAAAATTTTTATATACCTACAAATTCAAAATTCACCTTACTGATACAGTATTCAACATTAATTACAATGACTTTGCACTAAGGAGACGGATTTGAACGCGGTTTTCAGCGCAGTTACTTAGTCTTAATTGGGCTCTGCCCCGCTTTCCCATCTATCCTTACTCATCTATTTGCTTAAAAAATAATTAAATCTAGTTTTCGTAAATTTCACTTCGTAAAAACACAAAAATCTCGAATAACTCGAAGATTTTCATTTTAACGCCAGTAATTTTGCGATTAATTATAATTACTTACCTGCCACACCTTCAAGTTGGACCACGTTTCGTGTTCTGTCTCGTTGGTTGGTAGGACAAAAAATTCTATAAACACCTATTCTTCTGCTATAAATTATGTACGTTTTTTCGCTATAAATTCAAAATGTTGTTCGGCACCCACCTCTTAAGACTCAGTTTTTCAGAAGCCAGCGCGCAGACGCGTGCGCGTGTTTTGACACCTCACGCGCGTGGCTACCTCGGAAAAACTGGGGATTTTTTTTACATTTCTACAAATTCAAAATTCACCTTCCCGATACAGTATTCAACATTAATTACAATGACTTTGCACTAAGGAGACGGATTTGGAAGCGGTTTTCGGCGCAGTTACTTAGTGTTAATTGGGTTCTGCCCCGCTTTCCCAACTATCCTTACTCATCTATTTGCTTAAAAAATAATTAAATCTAGTTTTCGTAAATGTCACTTCGTAAAACACAAAAATCTCGAATAACTCGAAGATTTTCAGTTTAACGCCAGTAATTTTGCGATTAATTATAATTAATTACCTGCCACACCTTCAAGTTAGACCGCGTTTCGTGTTCTGTCTCGTTGGTTGGTAGAACAAAAAATTCTAGAAAACCTATGTTTCTGCTATAAATTAGGTACGTTTTGTCGCTATAAATTCAAAATTTTGTTCGGCACCCACCTCTAAAAACTCCGTTTTTCAATAGCCCGCGCGCAGACGCGTGCGCGTGTATTGACACATCACGCGCGTGGCTTCCTCGGAAAAACTGAGGATTTTTTTTATATTTCTACAAATTCAAAATTCACCTTACCGATACAGTATTCAACATTAATTACAATAACTTTGCACTAAGGAGACGGATTTGGAAGCGGTTTTCGGCGCAGTTACTTAGTCTTAATTGGGCTCTGCCCCGCTTACCCAACTATCCTTACTCATCTATTTGCTTAAAAAATAATTAAATCTAGTTTTCGTAAATTTCACTTCGTAAAAACACAAAAGTCTCGAATAACTCGAAGATTTTCAGTTTATCGCCAGTAATTTTGCGATTAATTATAATTACTTACCTGCCACACCTTCAAGTTGGACCGCGTTTCGTGTTCTATCTCGTTGGTTGGTAGGACAAAAAATTCTATAAACACCTATTCTTCTGCTATAAATAATTACGCTATAAGGTACGTTTTTTCGCTATAAATTCAAAATGTTGTTCGGCACCCACCTCTTAAGACTCAGTTTTTCAGTAGCCAGCGCGCAGACGCGTGCGCGGGTTTTGACACCTCTCGCGCGTGGCTACCTCGGAAAAACTGAGGATTTTTTTTATATTTCTACAAATTCAAAATTCACCTTACCGATACAGTATTCAACATTAATTACAATAACTTTGCACTAAGGAGACGGATTTGAACGCGGTTTTCAGCGCAGTTACTAAGTCTTAATTGGGCTCTGCCCCGCTTTCACAACTATCCTTACTCATCTATTTGCTTAAAAAATAATTAAATCTAGTTTCCGTAAATTTCACTTCGTAAAAACACAAAAATCTCGAATAACTCGAAGATTTTCATTTTAACGCCAGTAATTTTGCGATTAATTATAATTACTTACCTGCCACACCTTCAAGTTGGACCGGGTTTCGTGTTCTGTCTCGTTGGTTGGTAGGACAAAAAATTCTATAAACACCTATTCTTCTGCTATAAATTAGATACGTTTTTTCGCTATAAATTCAAAATTTTGTTCGGCACCCACCTCTAAAAACTCCGTTTTTCAGTAGCCCGCGCGCAGACGCGTGCGCGTGTTTTGACACCTCACGCGCGTGGCTACCTCGGAAAAACTGAAGAAAATTTTTATATACCTACAAATTCAAAATTCACCTTACCGATACAGTATTCAACATTAATTACAATGACTTTGCACTAAGGAGACGGATTTGAACGCGGTTTTCAGCGCAGTTACTTAGTCTTAATTGGGCTCTGCCCCGCTTTCCCAACTATCCTTACTCATCTATTTGCTTAAAAAATAATTAAATCTAGTTTCCGTAAATTGAACTTCGTAAAAACACAAAAATCTCGAATAACTCGAAGATTTTCATTTTAACGCCAGTAATTTTGCGATAAATCATAATTACTTACCTGCCACACCTTCAAGTTGGACCACGTTTCGTGTTCTGTCTCGTTGGTTGGTAGGACAAAAAATTCTATAAACACCTATTCTTCTGCTATAAATAATTACGCTATAAGGTACGTTTTTTCGCTATAAATTCAAAATGTTGTTCGGCACCCACCTCTTAAGACTCAGTTTTTCAGTAGCCAGCGCGCAGACGCGTGCGCGGGTTTTGACACCTCTCGCGCGTGGCTACCTCGGAAAAACTGAGGATTTTTTTTATATTTCTACAAATTCAAAATTCACCTTACCGATACAGTATTCAACATTAATTACAATAACTTTGCACTAAGGAGACGGATTTGAACGCAGTTTTCAGCGCAGTTACTAAGTCTTAATTGGGCTCTGCCCCGCTTTCACAACTATCCTTACTCATCTATTTGCTTAAAAAATAATTAAATCTAGTTTCCGTAAATTTCACTTCGTAAAAACACAAAAATCTCGAATAACTCGAAGATTTTCATTTTAACGCCAGTAATTTTGCGATTAATTATAATTACTTACCTGCCACACCTTCAAGTTGGACCGGGTTTCGTGTTCTGTCTCGTTGGTTGGTAGGACAAAAAATTCTATAAACACCTATTCTTCTGCTATAAATAATTACGCTATAAGGTACGTTTTTTCGCTATACATTCAAAATGTTGTTCGGCACCCACCTCTTAAGACTCAGTTTTTCAGTAGCCAGCGCGCAGACGCGTGCGCGGGTTTTGACACCTCTCGCGCGTGGCTACCTCGGAAAAACTGAGGATTTTTTTTATATTTCTACAAATTCAAAATTCACCTTACCGATACAGTATTCAACATTAATTACAATAACTTTGCACTAAGGAGACGGATTTGAACGCGGTTTTCAGCGCAGTTACTAAGTCTTAATTGGGCTCTGCCCCGCTTTCACAACTATCCTTACTCATCTATTTGCTTAAAAAATAATTAAATCTAGTTTCCGTAAATTTCACTTCGTAAAAACACAAAAATCTCGAATAACTCGAAGATTTTCATTTTAACGCCAGTAATTTTGCGATTAATTATAATTACTTACCTGCCACACCTTCAAGTTGGACCGGGTTTCGTGTTCTGTCTCGTTGGTTGGTAGGACAAAAAATTCTATAAACACCTATTCTTCTGCTATAAATTAGATACGTTTTTTCGCTATAAATTCAAAATTTTGTTCGGCACCCACCTCTAAAAACTCCGTTTTTCAGTAGCCCGCGCGCAGACGCGTGCGCGTGTTTTGACACCTCACGCGCGTGGCTACCTCGGAAAAACTGAAGAAAATTTTTATATACCTACAAATTCAAAATTCACCTTACCGATACAGTATTCAACATTAATTACAATGACTTTGCACTAAGGAGACGGATTTGAACACGGTTTTCAGCGCAGTTACTTAGTCTTAATTGGGCTCTGCCCCGCTTTCCCAACTATCCTTACTCATCTATTTGCTTAAAAAATAATTAAATCTAGTTTCCGTAAATTTCACTTCGTAAAAACACAGAAATCTCGAATAACTCGAAGATTTTCATTTTAACGCCAGTAATTTTGCGATAAATCATAATTACTTACCTGCCACACCTTCAAGTTGGACCACGTTTCGTGTTCTGTCTCGTTGGTTGGTAGGACAAAAAATTCTATAAACACCTATTCTTCTGCTATAAATAATTACGCTATAAGGTACGTTTTTTCGCTATAAATTCAAAATGTTGTTCGGCACCCACCTCTTAAGACTCAGTTTTTCAGTAGCCAGCGCGCAGACGCGTGCGCGGGTTTTGACACCTCTCGCGCGTGGCTACCTCGGAAAAACTGAGGATTTTTTTTATATTTCTACAAATTCAAAATTCACCTTACCGATACAGTATTCAACATTAATTACAATAACTTTGCACTAAGGAGACGGATTTGAACGCAGTTTTCAGCGCAGTTACTAAGTCTTAATTGGGCTCTGCCCCGCTTTCACAACTATCCTTACTCATCTATTTGCTTAAAAAATAATTAAATCTAGTTTCCGTAAATTTCACTTCGTAAAAACACAAAAATCTCGAATAACTCGAAGATTTTCATTTTAACGCCAGTAATTTTGCGATTAATTATAATTACTTACCTGCCACACCTTCAAGTTGGACCGGGTTTCGTGTTCTGTCTCGTTGGTTGGTAGGACAAAAAATTCTATAAACACCTATTCTTCTGCTATAAATTAGATACGTTTTTTCGCTATAAATTCAAAATTTTGTTCGGCACCCACCTCTAAAAACTCCGTTTTTCAGTAGCCCGCGCGCAGACGCGTGCGCGTGTTTTGACACCTCACGCGCGTGGCTACCTCGGAAAAACTGAAGAAAATTTTTATATACCTACAAATTCAAAATTCACCTTACTGATACAGTATTCAACATTAATTACAATGACTTTGCACTAAGGAGACGGATTTGAACGTTAGTCTTAATTGGGCTCTGCCCCGCTTTCCCATCTATCCTTACTCATCTATTTGCTTAAAAAATAATTAAATCTAGTTTTCGTAAATTTCACTTCGTAAAAACACAAAAATCTCGAATAACTCGAAGATTTTCATTTTAACGCCAGTAATTTTGCGATTAATTATAATTACTTACCTGCCACACCTTCAAGTTGGACCACGTTTCGTGTTCTGTCTCGTTGGTTGGTAGGACAAAAAATTCTATAAACACCTATTCTTCTGCTATAAATTATGTACGTTTTTTCGCTATAAATTCAAAATGTTGTTCGGCACCCACCTCTTAAGACTCAGTTTTTCAGAAGCCAGCGCGCAGACGCGTGCGCGTGTTTTGACACCTCACGCGCGTGGCTACCTCGGAAAAACTGGGGATTTTTTTTACATTTCTACAAATTCAAAATTCACCTTCCCGATACAGTATTCAACATTAATTACAATGACTTTGCACTAAGGAGACGGATTTGGAAGCGGTTTTCGGCGCAGTTACTTAGTGTTAATTGGGTTCTGCCCCGCTTTCCCAACTATCCTTACTCATCTATTTGCTTAAAAAATAATTAAATCTAGTTTTCGTAAATGTCACTTCGTAAAACACAAAAATCTCGAATAACTCGAAGATTTTCAGTTTAACGCCAGTAATTTTGCGATTAATTATAATTACTTACCGGCCACACCTTCAAGTTGGACCGCGTTTCGTGTTCTGTCTCGTTGGTTGGTAGGACAAAAAATTCTATAAACACCTATTCTTCTGCTATAAATTAGGTACGTATTTTCGCTATAAATTCAAAATGTTGTTCGGCACCCACCTCTAAAAACTCCGTTTTTCAGTAGCCCGCGCGCAGACGCGTGCGCGTGTTTTGACACCTCACGCGCGTGGCTACCTCGGAAAAACTGAGGAAAATTTTTATATACCTACAAATTCAAAATTCACCTTACCGATACAGTATTCAACATTAATTACGAGTACAATAACTTTGCACTAAGGAGACGGATTTGGAAGCGGTTTTCGGCGCAGTTACTTAGTGTTAATTGGGTTCTGCCCCGCTTTCGCAACTATCCTTACTCATCTATTTGCTTAAAAAATAATTAAATCTAGTTTTCGTAAATGTCACTTCGTAAAACACAAAAATCTCGAATAACTCGAAGATTTTCAGTTTAACGCCAGTAATTTTGCGATTAATTATAATTAATTACCTGCCACACCTTCAAGTTAGACCGCGTTTCGTGTTCTGTCTCGTTGGTTGGTAGAACAAAACATTCTATAAACACCTATTTTTCTGCTATAATAGATAAATTTTTTCGCTACAATTCAAAATTTTGTTCGGCACCCACCCCTAAAAACTCCGTTTTTCACTAGCCCGCACGCTAACGCGTGCGCGTTTTTTGACAACTCACGCGCGTGCCTACCTCAGAAAAACTGAGGAAATTTTTTATATGCCTACAAATTCAAAATTCACCTTACCGATACCACAGTAGTAATATTACATACAGTATTCCAACTTCATAGAAACGGACGAAGCGTGAGCTATGCCTACGCGCCTCGATCATGGCATCCGTTCGACATGCAGACAGTCGCGACTGTGCCGCAGTGACGAAGTCAAAGTCAAAGTCAAAGTCAAAGTCAAATAATTTATTTCAATTAGGCACAAAAAAGGCACTTTTGAACGTCAAACTTTACAAAAAATAATAAATAAAACCGATTCTAGTCGCCCATTCCAAAAGGTAGTTTTCGTATGGAGAAGAATGGGCAAGAAACTCCACCGTTACTCTTTTAAAAAAATCATTATATCTTGTATACACTTATTATATAATTATATGTGAAGACAATGCACCTAGAATAAGATTACTATACCACGATAGGTAAAAAGAATGAAAAATGAAGGAATGACATAATTATGTGATAGATGCATGGTGCTCACATACTTACAAACATTGTAAAATTATACTATATTTCTAACATTATAATAAGTAATACTAATAATAATAAGTCAGTGTGTGAGTTCAAGTAATCACAAAAAATAATATAAAATAAATGTTTAAAAAAAAATAAAAATAAATTATACAATTAAATTAGCAACCAGTTCGATTTTGTCTAGATTCTGAATTGTCCTATGGAGCAGGACCAGCATGTTTCCAAGCATTTTTATCTTGGATATAATCCTCTAATTTGTAATATGCTTGTTTACAAAGTGTACTTTTTATATGATTTTTAAATTTTCTTTCATTTAATTCTAATATATCACAAGGTATTCTGTTGTAACATTTAACACAGTACCCCATAAAAGATGTATTTACTTTAGATAGTCTGAAAAATGGTTGATCTATTTTATCTTTATTTCTAGTATTAAAATTATGTCTATCACTTATTTTATTAAAAAGATGTAGATTTTTTCTCATATACATAATATTTGAATAAATGAATTGGCAAGGTACCGTCATAATATTAATCTTTTTAAATAGTTCCCTGAGAGATTCGCGACGACGTAGATTATAAATGGCTCTGACAGCTCTTTTTTGTAAAACAAAGATGGATTCAATGTCAGCAGCCCGACCCCACAGTAAAATGCCATACGACATAATACTGTGGAAGTAGCTAAAATAAACCAAACGCGCGGTTTCTACATCTGTTAACTGTCTTATCTTTCTAACAGCATAAGCGGCCGAGCTTAGCCGCCCCGCGAGAGATGTTATATGGGGTCCCCATTGTAATTTCTCGTCTAGCGTGATTCCAAGGAAAACTGTTTGATTAATAAATTCCAGTTTTTCTCCATTCAATATGATGTCACATTCGCTACTTCTAACATTTGGTAATTTAAATCTAATGCATTTGGTTTTTTTATTATTTAGTACCAAATTATTTACCGTAAACCAATCTTGGACCTGAACAATAGAGCTATTCACGTCGTCAAGATTTGGTGACCGTCGGTTTATTTTAAAGACCAATGATGTGTCATCTGCAAATAACACCATCTTTGGCTGATTTAGAAATATTTGAGGTAAATCATTAATATAAACTAAAAAGAGGAATGGACCCAATATCGAACCTTGAGGAACGCCCATTACCATTTCAGACCCTAATGAGTTTGTGCCGTTGACTTGAACTTTAACCTTTCTATCTTTCAGGTATGATCTTAACAAATCATGAGCTGTATTCCTAATCCCATAGTGGTCAAGTTTCAGCAGAAGTGTCTCATGGTGTACGCAATCGAACGCCTTCGAGAGGTCGCAGAAGATTCCAATGGCATCTTGTGCTTCTTCCCAAGCGTTAAAAATGTTCTTTATTAGGGTGACACCGGCATCAGTGGTACAGCGCCCTTTGGTGAAACCGTACTGTTGGTCATGAAAGATGGAATTTTTATTAAAGTGACGTAACATTTGATTGAGTATCAACTTTTCAAACACCTTACTGAGAACTGGCAGAATTGACACAGGCCTATAATTGTTGGGTTCCTTACTATCACCGGATTTGAACAAAGGAACTACTTTACTGTGTTTCATGAGATCCGGAAAGACGCCTTGGTCTACACTAGTGTTAAATATGAAAGCTAAATAAGGCGCAATGGTTTCGATGACTGATCTACATACTTTTACAGACATTCCCCACAGATCTTCTGTTGATTTAATTTTAAGATCTTTAAAAGCTTTTATAACAGCCTGGGGGTCTGTATGCAGAAACCTAAACTCCAAAGGGCATGCCTTTACATTCTTTATAAGTAAGGCAGCAGCAAGCGCGGGTGAGGAATTTAAAGCTTCAGTGGTTTTATGGGGAATATTAGCAAAAAAGTTTTCAAATTCCTGAGCTATTTCTACATCTGAGTTGATGGGACCATGTGCCGTCTCTAAATTAAATTCAGTATTACGCTGTTTTTTCCTACCGGTTTCATTATTAATTATTTGCCAGGTAGTTTTTATTTTATCATCAGCTGATTTTATTTTATTGCTAATGTGAAGAGCCTTAGCCATTTTGCACACACTTTTAAAAGTTTTAGAATATTTTGCAACATACTGATGAAAGCTTGTATTATTCATATGTTGCTTTAGGCCATAAAGTTCAAAAAGTTTTTCCCTGCTTTTACGAATACCTGGAGTCGCCCAATCACTAAATAAGAATTTTGTGTAAATAGTTTTAGTTTTTAGTGGAAAAGTGTCAATGAATTGTTTGTTTAATAGTGAAAAGAACTCTGCGTAGAACTCATTTGGGTCACATATATTATCAAAACTCTGAATACATAATTTACTTGCCAAAACATTATTTAATTTCTCTAGATTTCTACATGTAATTGGCCTAAACCTTATTTGAATTTTTTGTAAAGGCATGTAGGAGCAAAATGTTATTGTTTGTCCACTGTGATCAGATGGCAACTTATTTACAATTTGTTTATGTAAGTAATCACAATTACAGAAAATATTATCTATACAAGTGGCAGAAGAAGCTGTCACTCGGGTTGGTTCATTAAAAACATTTGACAAGTCAAATGACCTGAAAAGACTTAATAGTTTGACAGTATTAACGTTATTTTCTAATATATTAATATTAAAATCACCACATATATGATTATTGACTTACTACTACCATTTAGTTTATTTAACACATCTTCCATTACAGAATCAAACATAGATAGATTCTGGTAACTTGGAGGTCTGTATACACATACTATAACATGCTTATCTAGCTCAACACAGGACAATTCAATGGTGTGTTCAACAGACAGCCCGATTATGTCTTTTCGTTCTTTCGATTTAATAGAATTTTTTACTAATATTAATGATCCACCATGTATCATATGTTTTCGGCTGAAATGGCTAACTACATAATAATTATCATAGTTAATTGACATTACTTGATGATCTTTTAACCAATGTTCTGTTATACAAACAACATCAAACTTAGTATTTTCTAAAAATAATTCTATTTCCAGTAATTTGGAAGAGCAACCTTGGATATTTTGATTGAATAATTTTAAAGTATGCTGCCCCCCTTTTGGTTTTTTCTTATGTGTAATATTGCCAGAAGATACCTTTTTATTATTCTCTAATAATAATTGGTTATTTGAAGGGGTAACTTCTGTTGTCTTACTAACTAGTTTAAAAAGTTATCCGGAGTGACCTCCACAACTACAATGGAAGAGTCTAGAATGTCTGTATGAATTCCAGCAGGAAGAGAATACCCTATCTGACTGGTAGTGGCCTCCAAAGATGTTGGTATTATAGGTGGATCCTCCTTCGTACATGATGACTCATAATTAATCACTATGTTGTTAGTATAGCTAGACAACACAGACTCGTTACTAATACTACAATTTGTTATATTAGCTATAACCTCGTTAATATTATATGCTATTAGCATAGCAATCATATGTCTACATTCCCAAGACAGAGATAAAGTTCTCTGAGTTAACTTAAAACCACTAACAAACTTGTTAGTGTCAAAAAACAATAATTTGTCACTATGACAACATGTCAGCCTGTGAATAGTACTATTCAACTTATAAATATAATTATTTTCATAAACTGATAAAGTATCAGAGTAAGGTAAAGCACACAACATTAGCTTTCCTATATTTAACTTTAATAAGGTGTTCACACCATCCACTATGTCCTTTCTGGTAATACCAGTACTATTACCTAATAGCAAAACCATTGTAGAATAATTATCTAGGTTTGTGTTTGCAATTCTTTTAATCATTTGTTTAAAAGTTATGTTATGATAACTATGATTGGTAAAACTATGGCTAAGGTAATTGAGTAACATTTTTCCAAAGCCCGAACCTAATTCGTCACAGAAAAATATAGATTTATTATTAGTTTGAGTATTAACACAGTTCTCTGCTGTAAGAGCCAACACCGGAGGAGGCAAGTCAGGCTGAGGCTGAGGAGGTGGTGGTTCATAGGCACAGCTGCATGAGATATTATTAGTCAAAGACTCATACCTCTCAGCATTGCACTTCACCAAATCCAGTAGTTCCCCAGCCTCAAACAAGCGCTCACTTAGTTGTAGTTGTGAATTCTCATATTTTTGAAAAATATCCTTCAGCAACTGCTCCTTGTGTAGTATATCATTATAAAGGAGCTTAGTATCAATATCATACTTTTCCCTACATTCATCTAACTCAACAGTACAACTATTTAAACTTTTGGAAAGGATAACACGTTCCTTTCTAAGGGAAAGATTTAATTTTAAAAGATTTTGTTTTTTAATAGCCTTCTGTGACCGTTTAATTATTTTTCTAAATTTAATGTATCTCTTTAATTTATTATGACTCATAACAATAGGACACAATGGTATGGTATCGTCACCAGTCAAATCTATTGTTATAGCTGGCTCACACACTGATTTTGACTTACTGCCTACCAAATCATAAAATAGGTTATTGGTGTTAGCAACCTGTTTACTGACCTTTTCAGACTCTGAGAGAGATAGGGCCTTATGGGCTTCACATAATTCCTGTTTCAGTTCTGAAATATGGTTCAAAGCCAGTACATAGGTGTCACTGCACTCTTGAAATGTTGACACTTGATGTTGTAAATGTCTGTACTGGTCGGCTAAGTTTATGTGTTCTGTGTGTAGCTCAGCCAGCTCATTTTTGAGGAAGGTGTTTTTGGCGATAATGTTCTCCACTTCCACTTCACTGTCTTCCCTTTCCTGGAGCAGTTGTTTACATTCTGCTTGAGAAGCTTCGAGATCCTTTAAGGTAGCCCTCAGCTTTGCTTCCATCTCTTTGATTGTAGCTCTGCGGGTCATCATTTTGAATAACTGTCAGTGAGTAATAGTGACCTGGAATGTGTGAAATTATGCAGCTAAATAAGAGTGCAAGAAAAGATGTTCTGATATGTATGTGATAAGCAGGGGGTAGTTGGGGAAAAAAGTAAATAAAATAATTTTTGAGAAATAGCTGTTAAATTTAGATTAAGTTAGTTAAAGTGAGATGGTAAAGTTAAACAGAAGAGAAATACTATAGAAAACACTGCTTTTCTTATTATTATCATAAAACTAGTTAAGTAAATAGTTACAATTATACTTGATTTTATGAGAAGAGTTTGTGACACATTACAGGATTAAATTGTATACTTAGACAGAGCTCAGAATGAGTTTATTTTGTATAGTAAATTATGTAGTGTTTAATGTCTGGGCGAATGTTTTTGTCGTCGATTTTGCTTCCACTAGTTGTCAAGCAAAAGGAGTCATAAACTGTGCCAGTGTGTGATGGACGTAGCTCAGAGACCTGAGCAGTATTTTGTGGTGTTCTGTGGTCTGTAAATCTTAAGTACAATCACATAAATAAAACAAAATACTCCCCGGGATCGATGATAATTTCAAATCCGTCACCGTTGAGGCGTTGAGTTGACAGCCAGTTTTAAAATTCTTTGGTACGAAGTTTTCGCGACAAAAAACACTTTATAATTACTGGATAGAATACTTAATATCTAGGTTCGACTATATTACACTAATTTAACAAACTTAAAACACTTATAATAATTTACTAAAATAATTAACCTAGAGACCGTTTTTTTGACGACCGGCTACCAGTGTTGCCAGTGCAAAAAAAAACGAACGGACGGTGTGTTGTTTTTTTAACATTAATCGCGCGATTTTTTCACGAAAAAATAAGTTCAAGTACATAATTAATATGACCATTAGGATGTATTGTACTGTTTTTGGTTGCATGAATTCGTCAATAACGCATCCAGAGATATCTTTTTTTAGATTACCTGGAAACTCTGAAAGGTAAGACTATAAAATAATGTTACTTACTAGTAGGTAGGTACATAATGTGTCTTTTTAATGGATAAGTATTTCTTTTTATCTCCCGAAAAAAAAAGATGTCTGGATTAATAAATAAAGTGAATAGAGTAAAGGAAAAGTGATTGACACGAGTGAAATATGTAGGTACTTATAGGCGGTTCATGAATCATGATACGGTAGGTACGCTTGTGTTAAAACCTCGGGGCATGTGTGTTTTGTTAGTTTGTATAATTCAAAGTAAAGACGTGGTATTTTATTATTAATAATAGTTTTTTATTGTACTGCATGTATGAATAATACTAGAAAAAATAAATTTGACCGTCTGTCTGTCACTAGATAGTTGAAATTTTCTCAGATTAAATGTTTTTTGTTTTCTCGGGCAGTTTCTGAGAATAGGCTTCGGACGCAGTGCGCCAACAATACGTATGGCGAGCGAACTACCGGTTATATTAAACCGAGACTTATTAATAGTCTACCCTCAGAAATAAACAAATGTATTATTATACATAAAAAATATCGCAGGCAGCCCTATCGCATGTTTACGTACCGCGCAGCTGTAGGCATTTATTTCCAAGATACGGCCTAGTTACAATACTGTATGATAATATTACCGTGCCGATACAGTATTCAACATTAATTACAATAACTTTGCACTAAGGAGACGGATTTGGAAGCGGTTTTCGGCGCAGTTACTTAGTCTTAATTGGGCTCTGCCCCGCTTTCCCAACTATCCTTACTCATCTATTTGCTTAAAAAATAATTAAATCTAGTTTTCGTAAATTACACTTTGTAAAAACACGAAAATCTCGAATAACTCGAAGATTTTCAGTTTACCGCCAGTAATTTTGCGATTAATTATAATTACTTACCTGCCACACCTTCAAGTTGGACCACGTTTCGTGTTCTGTCTCGTTGGTTGGTAGGACAAAAAATTCTATAAACACCTATTCTTCTGCTATAAATTATGTACGTTTTTTCGCTATAAATTCAAAATGTTGTTCGGCACCCACCTCTTAAGACTCAGTTTTTCAGAAGCCAGCGCGCAGACGCGTGCGCGTGTTTTGACACCTCACGCGCGTGGCTACCTCGGAAAAACTGGGGATTTTTTTTACATTTCTACAAATTCAAAATTCACCTTACCGATACAGTATTCAACATTAATTACAATGACTTTGCACTAAGGAGACGGATTTGGAAGCGGTTTTCGGCGCAGTTACTTAGTGTTAATTGGGTTCTGCCCCGCTTTCCCAACTATCCTTACTCATCTATTTGCTTAAAAAAATAATTAAATCTAGTTTTCGTAAATGTCACTTCGTAAAACACAAAAATCTCGAATAACTCGAAGATTTTCAGTTTAACGCCAGTAATTTTGCGATTAATTATAATTACTTACCGGCCACACCTTCAAGTTGGACCGCGTTTCGTGTTCTGTCTCGTTGGTTGGTAGGACAAAAAATTCTATAAACACCTATTCTTCTGCTATAAATTAGGTACGTATTTTCGCTATAAATTCAAAATGTTGTTCGGCACCCACCTCTAAAAACTCCGTTTTTCAGTAGCCCGCGCGCAGACGCGTGCGCGTGTTTTGACACCTCACGCGCGTGGCTACCTCGGAAAAACTGAGGAAAATTTTTATATACCTACAAATTCAAAATTCACCTTACCGATACAGTATTCAACATTAATTACGAGTACAATAACTTTGCACTAAGGAGACGGATTTGGAAGCGGTTTTCGGCGCAGTTACTTAGTGTTAATTGGGTTCTGCCCCGCTTTCGCAACTATCCTTACTCATCTATTTGCTTAAAAAATAATTAAATCTAGTTTTCGTAAATGTCACTTCGTAAAACACAAAAATCTCGAATAACTCGAAGATTTTCAGTTTAACGCCAGTAATTTTGCGATTAATTATAATTAATTACCTGCCACACCTTCAAGTTAGACCGCGTTTCGTGTTCTGTCTCGTTGGTTGGTAGAACAAAACATTCTATAAACACCTATTTTTCTGCTATAATAGATAAATTTTTTCGCTACAATTCAAAATTTTGTTCGGCACCCACCCCTAAAAACTCCGTTTTTCACTAGCCCGCACGCTAACGCGTGCGCGTTTTTTGACAACTCACGCGCGTGCCTACCTCAGAAAAACTGAGGAAATTTTTTATATGCCTACAAATTCAAAATTCACCTTACCAATACCACAGTAGTAATATTACATACAGTATTCCAACTTCATAGAAACGGACGAAGCGTGAGCTATGCCTACGCGCCTCGATCATGGCATCCGTTCGACATGCAGACAGTCGCGACTGTGCCGCAGTGACGAACGGACGGTGTGTTGTTTTTTTAACATTAATCGCGCGATTTTTTCACGAAAAAATAAG
This sequence comes from Xanthia togata, assembly GCA_963853775.1. Taxonomy (NCBI): domain Eukaryota; kingdom Metazoa; phylum Arthropoda; class Insecta; order Lepidoptera; family Noctuidae; genus Xanthia; species Xanthia togata. The sequence continues at coordinate 114,025 of OY970817.1, read as the reverse complement.
TTCAAGTACATAATTAATATGACCATTAGGATGTATTGTACTGTTTTTGGTTGCATGAATTCGTCAATAACGCATCCAGAGATATCTTTTTTTAGATTACCTGGAAACTCTGAAAGGTAAGACTATAAAATAATGTTACTTACTAGTAGGTAGGTACATAATGTGTCTTTTTAATGGATAAGTATTTCTTTTTATCTCCCGAAAAAAAAAGATGTCTGGATTAATAAATAAAGTGAATAGAGTAAAGGAAAAGTGATTGACACGAGTGAAATATGTAGGTACTTATAGGCGGTTCATGAATCATGATACGGTAGGTACGCTTGTGTTAAAACCTCGGGGCATGTGTGTTTTGTTAGTTTGTATAATTCAAAGTAAAGACGTGGTATTTTATTATTAATAATAGTTTTTTATTGTACTGCATGTATGAATAATACTAGAAAAAATAAATTTGACCGTCTGTCTGTCACTAGATAGTTGAAATTTTCTCAGATTAAATGTTTTTTGTTTTCTCGGGCAGTTTCTGAGAATAGGCTTCGGACGCAGTGCGCCAACAATACGTATGGCGAGCGAACTACCGGTTATATTAAACCGAGACTTATTAATAGTCTACCCTCAGAAATAAACAAATGTATTATTATACATAAAAAATATCGCAGGCAGCCCTATCGCATGTTTACGTACCGCGCAGCTGTAGGCATTTATTTCCAAGATACGGCCTAGTTACAATACTGTATGATAATATTACCGTGCCGATACAGTATTCAACATTAATTACAATAACTTTGCACTAAGGAGACGGATTTGGAAGCGGTTTTCGGCGCAGTTACTTAGTCTTAATTGGGCTCTGCCCCGCTTTCCCAACTATCCTTACTCATCTATTTGCTTAAAAAATAATTAAATCTAGTTTTCGTAAATTACACTTTGTAAAAACACGAAAATCTCGAATAACTCGAAGATTTTCAGTTTACCGCCAGTAATTTTGCGATTAATTATAATTACTTACCTGCCACACCTTCAAGTTGGACCGCGTTTCGTGTTCTATCTCGTTGGTTGGTAGAACAAAAAATTCTATAAACACCTATTTTTCTGCTATAATAGATACGTTTTTTCGCTACAATTCAAAATTTTGTTCGGCACCCACCCCTAAAAACTCCGTTTTTCATTAGCCCGCACGCTAACGCGTGCGCGTTTTTTGACAACTCACGCGCGTGCCTACCTTGGAAAAACTGAGAAAATTTTTTATATGCCTACAAATTCAAAATTCACCTTACCGATACATTATTCAACATTAATTACAATAACTTTGCACTAAGGAGACGGATTTGGAAGCAGTTTTCGGCGCAGTTACTTAGTCTTAATTGGGCTCTGCCCCGCTTTCCCAACTATCCTTACTCATCTATTTGCTTAAAAAATAATTAAATCTAGTTTTCGTAAATTTCACTTCGTAAAAACACAAAAATCTCGAATAACTCGAAGATTTTCAGTTTAACGCCAGTAATTTTGCGATTAATTATAATTAATTACCTGCCACACCTTCAAGTTGGACCGCGTTTCGTGTTCTGTCTCGTTGGTTGGTAGAACAAAAAATTCTATAAACACCTATTTTTCTGCTATAAATTAGGTACGTTTCGTCGCTATAAATTCAAAATTTTGTTCGGCACCCACCTCTTAAAACTCCGTTTTTCAGTAGCCCGCGCGCAGACGCGTGCGCGTGTTTTGACACCTCACGCGCGTGGCTTCCTCGGAAAAACTGAGGAATTTTTTTATATTTCTACAAATTCAAAATTTACCTTACCGATACAGTATTCAACATTAATTACAATAACTTTGCACTAAGGAGACGGATTTGGAAGCAGTTTTCGGCGCAGTTACTTAGTCTTAATTGGGCTCTGCCCCGCTTTCCCAACTATCCTTACTCATCTATTTGCTTAAAAAATAATTAAATCTAGTTTCCGTAAATTTCACTTCGTAAAAACACAAAAATCTCGAATAACTCGAAGATTTTCATTTTAACGCCAGTAATTTTGCGATTAATTATAATTACTTACCTGCCACACCTTCAAGTTGGACCGGGTTTCGTGTTCTGTCTCGTTGGTTGGTAGGACAAAAAATTCTATAAACACCTATTCTTCTGCTATAAATTAGATACGTTTTTTCGCTATAAATTCAAAATTTTGTTCGGCACCCACCTCTAAAAACTCCGTTTTTCAGTAGCCCGCGCGCAGACGCGTGCGCGTGTTTTGACACCTCACGCGCGTGGCTACCTCGGAAAAACTGAAGAAAATTTTTATATACCTACAAATTCAAAATTCACCTTACCGATACAGTATTCAACATTAATTACAATGACTTTGCACTAAGGAGACGGATTTGAACGCGGTTTTCAGCGCAGTTACTTAGTCTTAATTGGGCTCTGCCCCGCTTTCCCAACTATCCTTACTCATCTATTTGCTTAAAAAATAATTAAATCTAGTTTCCGTAAATTGAACTTCGTAAAAACACAAAAATCTCGAATAACTCGAAGATTTTCATTTTAACGCCAGTAATTTTGCGATAAATCATAATTACTTACCTGCCACACCTTCAAGTTGGACCACGTTTCGTGTTCTGTCTCGTTGGTTGGTAGGACAAAAAATTCTATAAACACCTATTCTTCTGCTATAAATAATTACGCTATAAGGTACGTTTTTTCGCTATAAATTCAAAATGTTGTTCGGCACCCACCTCTTAAGACTCAGTTTTTCAGTAGCCAGCGCGCAGACGCGTGCGCGGGTTTTGACACCTCTCGCGCGTGGCTACCTCGGAAAAACTGAGGATTTTTTTTATATTTCTACAAATTCAAAATTCACCTTACCGATACAGTATTCAACATTAATTACAATAACTTTGCACTAAGGAGACGGATTTGAACGCGGTTTTCAGCGCAGTTACTAAGTCTTAATTGGGCTCTGCCCCGCTTTCACAACTATCCTTACTCATCTATTTGCTTAAAAAATAATTAAATCTAGTTTCCGTAAATTTCACTTCGTAAAAACACAAAAATCTCGAATAACTCGAAGATTTTCATTTTAACGCCAGTAATTTTGCGATTAATTATAATTACTTACCTGCCACACCTTCAAGTTGGACCGGGTTTCGTGTTCTGTCTCGTTGGTTGGTAGGACAAAAAATTCTATAAACACCTATTCTTCTGCTATAAATTAGATACGTTTTTTCGCTATAAATTCAAAATTTTGTTCGGCACCCACCTTTAAAAACTCCGTTTTTCAGTAGCCCGCGCGCAGACGCGTGCGCGTGTTTTGACACCTCACGCGCGTGGCTACCTCGGAAAAACTGAAGAAAATTTTTATATACCTACAAATTCAAAATTCACCTTACTGATACAGTATTCAATATTAATTACAATGACTTTGCACTAAGGAGACGGATTTGAACGCGGTTTTCAGCGCAGTTACTTAGTCTTAATTGGGCTCTGCCCCGCTTTCCCATCTATCCTTACTCATCTATTTGCTTAAAAAATAATTAAATCTAGTTTTCGTAAATTTCACTTCGTAAAAACACAAAAATCTCGAATAACTCGAAGATTTTCATTTTAACGCCAGTAATTTTGCGATTAATTATAATTACTTACCTGCCACACCTTCAAGTTGGACCACGTTTCGTGTTCTGTCTCGTTGGTTGGTAGGACAAAAAATTCTATAAACACCTATTCTTCTGCTATAAATTATGTACGTTTTTTCGCTATAAATTCAAAATGTTGTTCGGCACCCACCTCTTAAGACTCAGTTTTTCAGAAGCCAGCGCGCAGACGCGTGCGCGTGTTTTGACACCTCACGCGCGTGGCTACCTCGGAAAAACTGGGGATTTTTTTTACATTTCTACAAATTCAAAATTCACCTTACCGATACAGTATTCAACATTAATTACAATGACTTTGCACTAAGGAGACGGATTTGGAAGCGGTTTTCGGCGCAGTTACTTAGTGTTAATTGGGTTCTGCCCCGCTTTCCCAACTATCCTTACTCATCTATTTGCTTAAAAAAATAATTAAATCTAGTTTTCGTAAATGTCACTTCGTAAAACACAAAAATCTCGAATAACTCGAAGATTTTCAGTTTAACGCCAGTAATTTTGCGATTAATTATAATTACTTACCGGCCACACCTTCAAGTTGGACCGCGTTTCGTGTTCGGTCTCGTTGGTTGGTAGGACAAAAAATTCTATAAACACCTATTCTTCTGCTATAAATTAGGTACTTATTTTCGCTATAAATTCAAAATTTTGTTCGGCACCCACCCCTAAAAACTCCGTTTTTCACTAGCCCGCACGCTAACGCGTGCGCGTTTTTTGACAACTCACGCGCGTGCCTACCTCGGAAAAACTGAGGAAATTTTTTATATGCCTACAAATTCAAAATTCACCTTACCGATACCACAGTAGTAATATTACATACAGTATTCCAACTTCATAGAAACGGACGAAGCGTGAGCTATGCCTACGCGCCTCGATCATGGCATCCGTTCGACATGCAGACAGTCGCGACTGTGCCGCAGTGACGAACGGACGGTGTGTTGTTTTTTTAACATTAATCTGTCGCGCGCGCAATTAGCAGACACAATAGAATTTTATTGTTATCTGTCTCCAATATGAGACACCAGTATTATAAAGGTTAATCGCGCGATTTTTTCACGAAAAAATAAGTTCAAGTACATAATTAATATGACCATTAGGATGTATTGTACTGTTTTTGGTTGCATGAATTCGTCAATAACGCATCCAGAGATATCTTTTTTTAGATTACCTGGAAACTCTGAAAGGTAAGACTATAAAATAATGTTACTTACTAGTAGGTAGGTACATAATGTGTCTTTTTAATGGATAAGTATTTCTTTTTATCTCCCGAAAAAAAAAGATGTCTGGATTAATAAATAAAGTGAATAGAGTAAAGGAAAAGTGATTGACACGAGTGAAATATGTAGGTACTTATAGGCGGTTCATGAATCATGATACGGTAGGTACGCTTGTGTTAAAACCTCGGGGCATGTGTGTTTTGTTAGTTTGTATAATTCAAAGTAAAGACGTGGTATTTTATTATTAATAATAGTTTTTTATTGTACTGCATGTATGAATAATACTAGAAAAAATAAATTTGACCGTCTGTCTGTCACTAGATAGTTGAAATTTTCTCAGATTAAATGTTTTTTGTTTTCTCGGGCAGTTTCTGAGAATAGGCTTCGGACGCAGTGCGCCAACAATACGTATGGCGAGCGAACTACCGGTTATATTAAACCGAGACTTATTAATAGTCTACCCTCAGAAATAAACAAATGTATTATTATACATAAAAAATATCGCAGGCAGCCCTATCGCATGTTTACGTACCGCGCAGCTGTAGGCATTTATTTCCAAGATACGGCCTAGTTACAATACTGTATGATAATATTACCGTGCCGATACAGTATTCAACATTAATTACAATAACTTTGCACTAAGGAGACGGATTTGGAAGCGGTTTTCGGCGCAGTTACTTAGTCTTAATTGGGCTCTGCCCCGCTTTCCCAACTATCCTTACTCATCTATTTGCTTAAAAAATAATTAAATCTAGTTTTCGTAAATTACACTTTGTAAAAACACGAAAATCTCGAATAACTCGAAGATTTTCAGTTTACCGCCAGTAATTTTGGGATTAATTATAATTACTTACCTGCCACACCTTCAAGTTGGACCGCGTTTCGTGTTCTATCTCGTTGGTTGGTAGAACAAAAAATTCTATAAACACCTATTTTTCTGCTATAATAGATACGTTTTTTCGCTACAATTCAAAATTTTGTTCGGCACCCACCCCTAAAAACTCCGTTTTTCATTAGCCCGCACGCTAACGCGTGCGCGTTTTTTGACAACTCACGCGCGTGCCTACCTTGGAAAAACTGAGAAAATTTTTTATATGCCTACAAATTCAAAATTCACCTTACCGATACATTATTCAACATTAATTACAATAACTTTGCACTAAGGAGACGGATTTGGAAGCAGTTTTCGGCGCAGTTACTTAGTCTTAATTGGGCTCTGCCCCGCTTTCCCAACTATCCTTACTCATCTATTTGCTTAAAAAATAATTAAATCTAGTTTTCGTAAATTTCACTTCGTAAAAACACAAAAATCTCGAATAACTCGAAGATTTTCAGTTTAACGCCAGTAATTTTGCGATTAATTATAATTAATTACCTGCCACACCTTCAAGTTGGACCGCGTTTCGTGTTCTGTCTCGTTGGTTGGTAGAACAAAAAATTCTATAAACACCTATTTTTCTGCTATAAATTAGGTACGTTTCGTCGCTATAAATTCAAAATTTTGTTCGGCACCCACCTCTTAAAACTCCGTTTTTCAGTAGCCCGCGCGCAGACGCGTGCGCGTGTTTTGACACCTCACGCGCGTGGCTTCCTCGGAAAAACTGAGGAATTTTTTTATATTTCTACAAATTCAAAATTTACCTTACCGATACAGTATTCAACATTAATTACAATAACTTTGCACTAAGGAGACGGATTTGGAAGCAGTTTTCGGCGCAGTTACTTAGTCTTAATTGGGCTCTGCCCCGCTTTCCCAACTATCCTTACTCATCTATTTGCTTAAAAAATAATTAAATCTAGTTTCCGTAAATTTCACTTCGTAAAAACACAAAAATCTCGAATAACTCGAAGATTTTCATTTTAACGCCAGTAATTTTGCGATTAATTATAATTACTTACCTGCCACACCTTCAAGTTGGACCGGGTTTCGTGTTCTGTCTCGTTGGTTGGTAGGACAAAAAATTCTATAAACACCTATTCTTCTGCTATAAATTAGATACGTTTTTTCGCTATAAATTCAAAATTTTGTTCGGCACCCACCTCTAAAAACTCCGTTTTTCAGTAGCCCGCGCGCAGACGCGTGCGCGTGTTTTGACACCTCACGCGCGTGGCTACCTCGGAAAAACTGAAGAAAATTTTTATATACCTACAAATTCAAAATTCACCTTACCGATACAGTATTCAACATTAATTACAATGACTTTGCACTAAGGAGACGGATTTGAACGCGGTTTTCAGCGCAGTTACTTAGTCTTAATTGGGCTCTGCCCCGCTTTCCCAACTATCCTTACTCATCTATTTGCTTAAAAAATAATTAAATCTAGTTTCCGTAAATTGAACTTCGTAAAAACACAAAAATCTCGAATAACTCGAAGATTTTCATTTTAACGCCAGTAATTTTGCGATAAATCATAATTACTTACCTGCCACACCTTCAAGTTGGACCACGTTTCGTGTTCTGTCTCGTTGGTTGGTAGGACAAAAAATTCTATAAACACCTATTCTTCTGCTATAAATAATTACGCTATAAGGTACGTTTTTTCGCTATAAATTCAAAATGTTGTTCGGCACCCACCTCTTAAGACTCAGTTTTTCAGTAGCCAGCGCGCAGACGCGTGCGCGGGTTTTGACACCTCTCGCGCGTGGCTACCTCGGAAAAACTGAGGATTTTTTTTATATTTCTACAAATTCAAAATTCACCTTACCGATACAGTATTCAACATTAATTACAATAACTTTGCACTAAGGAGACGGATTTGAACGCGGTTTTCAGCGCAGTTACTAAGTCTTAATTGGGCTCTGCCCCGCTTTCACAACTATCCTTACTCATCTATTTGCTTAAAAAATAATTAAATCTAGTTTCCGTAAATTTCACTTCGTAAAAACACAAAAATCTCGAATAACTCGAAGATTTTCATTTTAACGCCAGTAATTTTGCGATTAATTATAATTACTTACCTGCCACACCTTCAAGTTGGACCGGGTTTCGTGTTCTGTCTCGTTGGTTGGTAGGACAAAAAATTCTATAAACACCTATTCTTCTGCTATAAATTAGATACGTTTTTTCGCTATAAATTCAAAATTTTGTTCGGCACCCACCTTTAAAAACTCCGTTTTTCAGTAGCCCGCGCGCAGACGCGTGCGCGTGTTTTGACACCTCACGCGCGTGGCTACCTCGGAAAAACTGAAGAAAATTTTTATATACCTACAAATTCAAAATTCACCTTACCGATACAGTATTCAACATTAATTACAATGACTTTGCACTAAGGAGACGGATTTGAACGCGGTTTTCAGCGCAGTTACTTAGTCTTAATTGGGCTCTGCCCCGCTTTCCCAACTATCCTTACTCATCTATTTGCTTAAAAAATAATTAAATCTAGTTTCCGTAAATTGAACTTCGTAAAAACACAAAAATCTCGAATAACTCGAAGATTTTCATTTTAACGCCAGTAATTTTGCGATAAATCATAATTACTTACCTGCCACACCTTCAAGTTGGACCACGTTTCGTGTTCTGTCTCGTTGGTTGGTAGGACAAAAAATTCTATAAACACCTATTCTTCTGCTATAAATAATTACGCTATAAGGTACGTTTTTTCGCTATAAATTCAAAATGTTGTTCGGCACCCACCTCTTAAGACTCAGTTTTTCAGTAGCCAGCGCGCAGACGCGTGCGCGGGTTTTGACACCTCTCGCGCGTGGCTACCTCGGAAAAACTGAGGATTTTTTTTATATTTCTACAAATTCAAAATTCACCTTACCGATACAGTATTCAACATTAATTACAATAACTTTGCACTAAGGAGACGGATTTGAACGCGGTTTTCAGCGCAGTTACTAAGTCTTAATTGGGCTCTGCCCCGCTTTCACAACTATCCTTACTCATCTATTTGCTTAAAAAATAATTAAATCTAGTTTCCGTAAATTGAACTTCGTAAAAACACAAAAATCTCGAATAACTCGAAGATTTTCATTTTAACGCCAGTAATTTTGCGATTAATTATAATTACTTACCTGCCACACCTTCAAGTTGGACCGGGTTTCGTGTTCTGTCTCGTTGGTTGGTAGGACAAAAAATTCTATAAACACCTATTCTTCTGCTATAAATTAGATACGTTTTTTCGCTATAAATTCAAAATTTTGTTCGGCACCCACCTTTAAAAACTCCGTTTTTCAGTAGCCCGCGCGCAGACGCGTGCGCGTGTTTTGACACCTCACGCGCGTGGCTACCTCGGAAAAACTGAAGAAAATTTTTATATACCTACAAATTCAAAATTCACCTTACTGATACAGTATTCAATATTAATTACAATGACTTTGCACTAAGGAGACGGATTTGAACGCGGTTTTCAGCGCAGTTACTTAGTCTTAATTGGGCTCTGCCCCGCTTTCCCATCTATCCTTACTCATCTATTTGCTTAAAAAATAATTAAATCTAGTTTTCGTAAATTTCACTTCGTAAAAACACAAAAATCTCGAATAACTCGAAGATTTTCATTTTAACGCCAGTAATTTTGCGATTAATTATAATTACTTACCTGCCACACCTTCAAGTTGGACCACGTTTCGTGTTCTGTCTCGTTGGTTGGTAGGACAAAAAATTCTATAAACACCTATTCTTCTGCTATAAATTATGTACGTTTTTTCGCTATAAATTCAAAATGTTGTTCGGCACCCACCTCTTAAGACTCAGTTTTTCAGAAGCCAGCGCGCAGACGCGTGCGCGTGTTTTGACACCTCACGCGCGTGGCTACCTCGGAAAAACTGGGGATTTTTTTTACATTTCTACAAATTCAAAATTCACCTTACCGATACAGTATTCAACATTAATTACAATGACTTTGCACTAAGGAGACGGATTTGGAAGCGGTTTTCGGCGCAGTTACTTAGTGTTAATTGGGTTCTGCCCCGCTTTCCCAACTATCCTTACTCATCTATTTGCTTAAAAAAATAATTAAATCTAGTTTTCGTAAATGTCACTTCGTAAAACACAAAAATCTCGAATAACTCGAAGATTTTCAGTTTAACGCCAGTAATTTTGCGATTAATTATAATTAATTACCTGCCACACCTTCAAGTTAGACCGCGTTTCGTGTTCTGTCTCGTTGGTTGGTAGAACAAAACATTCTATAAACACCTATTTTTCTGCTATAATAGATAAATTTTTTCGCTACAATTCAAAATTTTGTTCGGCACCCACCCCTAAAAACTCCGTTTTTCACTAGCCCGCACGCTAACGCGTGCGCGTTTTTTGACAACTCACGCGCGTGCCTACCTCGGAAAAACTGAGGAAATTTTTTATATGCCTACAAATTCAAAATTCACCTTACCGATACCACAGTAGTAATATTACATACAGTATTCCAACTTCATAGAAACGGACGAAGCGTGAGCTATGCCTACGCGCCTCGATCATGGCATCCGTTCGACATGCAGACAGTCGCGACTGTGCCGCAGTGACGAACGGACGGTGTGTTGTTTTTTTAACATTAATCGCGCGATTTTTTCACGAAAAAATAAGTTCAAGTACATAATTAATATGACCATTAGGATGTATTGTACTGTTTTTGGTTGCATGAATTCGTCAATAACGCATCCAGAGATATCTTTTTTTAGATTACCTGGAAACTCTGAAAGGTAAGACTATAAAATAATGTTACTTACTAGTAGGTAGGTACATAATGTGTCTTTTTAATGGATAAGTATTTCTTTTTATCTCCCGAAAAAAAAAGATGTCTGGATTAATAAATAAAGTGAATAGAGTAAAGGAAAAGTGATTGACACGAGTGAAATATGTAGGTACTTATAGGCGGTTCATGAATCATGATACGGTAGGTACGCTTGTGTTAAAACCTCGGGGCATGTGTGTTTTGTTAGTTTGTATAATTCAAAGTAAAGACGTGGTATTTTATTATTAATAATAGTTTTTTATTGTACTGCATGTATGAATAATACTAGAAAAAATAAATTTGACCGTCTGTCTGTCACTAGATAGTTGAAATTTTCTCAGATTAAATGTTTTTTGTTTTCTCGGGCAGTTTCTGAGAATAGGCTTCGGACGCAGTGCGCCAACAATACGTATGGCGAGCGAACTACCGGTTATATTAAACCGAGACTTATTAATAGTCTACCCTCAGAAATAAACAAATGTATTATTATACATAAAAAATATCGCAGGCAGCCCTATCGCATGTTTACGTACCGCGCGGCTGTAGGCATTTATTTCCAAGATACGGCCTAGTTACAATACTGTATGATAATATTACCGTGCCGATACAGTATTCAACATTAATTACAATAACTTTGCACTAAGGAGACGGATTTGGAAGCGGTTTTCGGCGCAGTTACTTAGTCTTAATTGGGCTCTGCCCCGCTTTCCCAACTATCCTTACTCATCTATTTGCTTAAAAAATAATTAAATCTAGTTTTCGTAAATTACACTTTGTAAAAACACGAAAATCTCGAATAACTCGAAGATTTTCAGTTTACCGCCAGTAATTTTGCGATTAATTATAATTACTTACCTGCCACACCTTCAAGTTGGACCGCGTTTCGTGTTCTATCTCGTTGGTTGGTAGAACAAAAAATTCTATAAACACCTATTTTTCTGCTATAATAGATACGTTTTTTCGCTACAATTCAAAATTTTGTTCGGCACCCACCCCTAAAAACTCCGTTTTTCATTAGCCCGCACGCTAACGCGTGCGCGTTTTTTGACAACTCACGCGCGTGCCTACCTTGGAAAAACTGAGAAAATTTTTTATATGCCTACAAATTCAAAATTCACCTTACCGATACATTATTCAACATTAATTACAATAACTTTGCACTAAGGAGAAGGATTTGGAAGCAGTTTTCGGCGCAGTTACTTAGTCTTAATTGGGCTCTGCCCCGCTTTCCCAACTATCCTTACTCATCTATTTGCTTAAAAAATAATTAAATCTAGTTTTCGTAAATTTCACTTCGTAAAAACACAAAAATCTCGAATAACTCGAAGATTTTCAGTTTAACGCCAGTAATTTTGCGATTAATTATAATTAATTACCTGCCACACCTTCAAGTTGGACCGCGTTTCGTGTTCTGTCTCGTTGGTTGGTAGAACAAAAAATTCTATAAACACCTATTTTTCTGCTATAAATTAGGTACGTTTCGTCGCTATAAATTCAAAATTTTGTTCGGCACCCACCTCTTAAAACTCCGTTTTTCAGTAGCCCGCGCGCAGACGCGTGCGCGTGTTTTGACACCTCACGCGCGTGGCTTCCTCGGAAAAACTGAGGAATTTTTTTATATTTCTACAAATTCAAAATTTACCTTACCGATACAGTATTCAACATTAATTACAATAACTTTGCACTAAGGAGACGGATTTGGAAGCAGTTTTCGGCGCAGTTACTTAGTCTTAATTGGGCTCTGCCCCGCTTTCCCAACTATCCTTACTCATCTATTTGCTTAAAAAATAATTAAATCTAGTTTCCGTAAATTTCACTTCGTAAAAACACAAAAATCTCGAATAACTCGAAGATTTTCATTTTAACGCCAGTAATTTTGCGATTAATTATAATTACTTACCTGCCACACCTTCAAGTTGGACCGGGTTTCGTGTTCTGTCTCGTTGGTTGGTAGGACAAAAAATTCTATAAACACCTATTCTTCTGCTATAAATTAGATACGTTTTTTCGCTATAAATTCAAAATTTTGTTCGGCACCCACCTCTAAAAACTCCGTTTTTCAGTAGCCCGCGCGCAGACGCGTGCGCGTGTTTTGACACCTCACGCGCGTGGCTACCTCGGAAAAACTGAAGAAAATTTTTATATACCTACAAATTCAAAATTCACCTTACCGATACAGTATTCAACATTAATTTCAATGACTTTGCACTAAGGAGACGGATTTGAACGCGGTTTTCAGCGCAGTTACTTAGTCTTAATTGGGCTCTGCCCCGCTTTCCCAACTATCCTTACTCATCTATTTGCTTAAAAAATAATTAAATCTAGTTTCCGTAAATTGAACTTCGTAAAAACACAAAAATCTCGAATAACTCGAAGATTTTCATTTTAACGCCAGTAATTTTGCGATAAATCATAATTACTTACCTGCCACACCTTCAAGTTGGACCACGTTTCGTGTTCTGTCTCGTTGGTTGGTAGGACAAAAAATTCTATAAACACCTATTCTTCTGCTATAAATAATTACGCTATAAGGTACGTTTTTTCGCTATAAATTCAAAATGTTGTTCGGCACCCACCTCTTAAGACTCAGTTTTTCAGTAGCCAGCGCGCAGACGCGTGCGCGGGTTTTGACACCTCTCGCGCGTGGCTACCTCGGAAAAACTGAGGATTTTTTTTATATTTCTACAAATTCAAAATTCACCTTACCGATACAGTATTCAACATTAATTACAATAACTTTGCACTAAGGAGACGGATTTGAACGCGGTTTTCAGCGCAGTTACTAAGTCTTAATTGGGCTCTGCCCCGCTTTCACAACTATCCTTACTCATCTATTTGCTTAAAAAATAATTAAATCTAGTTTCCGTAAATTTCACTTCGTAAAAACACAAAAATCTCGAATAACTCGAAGATTTTCATTTTAACGCCAGTAATTTTGCGATTAATTATAATTACTTACCTGCCACACCTTCAAGTTGGACCGGGTTTCGTGTTCTGTCTCGTTGGTTGGTAGGACAAAAAATTCTATAAACACCTATTCTTCTGCTATAAATTAGATACGTTTTTTCGCTATAAATTCAAAATTTTGTTCGGCACCCACCTTTAAAAACTCCGTTTTTCAGTAGCCCGCGCGCAGACGCGTGCGCGTGTTTTGACACCTCACGCGCGTGGCTACCTCGGAAAAACTGAAGAAAATTTTTATATACCTACAAATTCAAAATTCACCTTACCGATACAGTATTCAACATTAATTACAATGACTTTGCACTAAGGAGACGGATTTGAACGCGGTTTTCAGCGCAGTTACTTAGTCTTAATTGGGCTCTGCCCCGCTTTCCCAACTATCCTTACTCATCTATTTGCTTAAAAAATAATTAAATCTAGTTTCCGTAAATTGAACTTCGTAAAAACACAAAAATCTCGAATAACTCGAAGATTTTCATTTTAACGCCAGTAATTTTGCGATAAATCATAATTACTTACCTGCCACACCTTCAAGTTGGACCACGTTTCGTGTTCTGTCTCGTTGGTTGGTAGGACAAAAAATTCTATAAACACCTATTCTTCTGCTATAAATAATTACGCTATAAGGTACGTTTTTTCGCTATAAATTCAAAATGTTGTTCGGCACCCACCTCTTAAGACTCAGTTTTTCAGTAGCCAGCGCGCAGACGCGTGCGCGGGTTTTGACACCTCTCGCGCGTGGCTACCTCGGAAAAACTGAGGATTTTTTTTATATTTCTACAAATTCAAAATTCACCTTACCGATACAGTATTCAACATTAATTACAATAACTTTGCACTAAGGAGACGGATTTGAACGCGGTTTTCAGCGCAGTTACTAAGTCTTAATTGGGCTCTGCCCCGCTTTCACAACTATCCTTACTCATCTATTTGCTTAAAAAATAATTAAATCTAGTTTCCGTAAATTTCACTTCGTAAAAACACAAAAATCTCGAATAACTCGAAGATTTTCATTTTAACGCCAGTAATTTTGCGATTAATTATAATTACTTACCTGCCACACCTTCAAGTTGGACCGGGTTTCGTGTTCTGTCTCGTTGGTTGGTAGGACAAAAAATTCTATAAACACCTATTCTTCTGCTATAAATTAGATACGTTTTTTCGCTATAAATTCAAAATTTTGTTCGGCACCCACCTTTAAAAACTCCGTTTTTCAGTAGCCCGCGCGCAGACGCGTGCGCGTGTTTTGACACCTCACGCGCGTGGCTACCTCGGAAAAACTGAAGAAAATTTTTATATACCTACAAATTCAAAATTCACCTTACTGATACAGTATTCAATATTAATTACAATGACTTTGCACTAAGGAGACGGATTTGAACGCGGTTTTCAGCGCAGTTACTTAGTCTTAATTGGGCTCTGCCCCGCTTTCCCATCTATCCTTACTCATCTATTTGCTTAAAAAATAATTAAACCTAGTTTTCGTAAATTTCACTTCGTAAAAACACAAAAATCTCGAATAACTCGAAGATTTTCATTTTAACGCCAGTAATTTTGCGATTAATTATAATTACTTACCTGCCACACCTTCAAGTTGGACCACGTTTCGTGTTCTGTCTCGTTGGTTGGTAGGACAAAAAATTCTATAAACACCTATTCTTCTGCTATAAATTATGTACGTTTTTTCGCTATAAATTCAAAATGTTGTTCGGCACCCACCTCTTAAGACTCAGTTTTTCAGAAGCCAGCGCGCAGACGCGTGCGCGTGTTTTGACACCTCACGCGCGTGGCTACCTCGGAAAAACTGGGGATTTTTTTTACATTTCTACAAATTCAAAATTCACCTTACCGATACAGTATTCAACATTAATTACAATGACTTTGCACTAAGGAGACGGATTTGGAAGCGGTTTTCGGCGCAGTTACTTAGTGTTAATTGGGTTCTGCCCCGCTTTCCCAACTATCCTTACTCATCTATTTGCTTAAAAAATAATTAAATCTAGTTTTCGTAAATTTCACTTCGTAAAAACACAAAAATCTCGAATAACTCGAAGATTTTCAGTTTAACGCCAGTAATTTTGCGATTAATTATAATTAATTACCTGCCACACCTTCAAGTTGGACCGCGTTTCGTGTTCTGTCTCGTTGGTTGGTAGAACAAAAAATTCTATAAACACCTATTTTTCTGCTATAAATTAGGTACGTTTTTTCGCTATAAATTCAAAATTTTGTTCGGCACCCACCTCTAAAAACTCCGTTTTTCAGTAGCCCGCGCGCAGACGCGTGCGCGTGTTTTGACACCTCACGCGCGTGGCTACCTCGGAAAAACTGAAGAAAATTTTTATATACCTACAAATTCAAAATTCACCTTACCGATACAGTATTCAACATTAATTACAATGACTTTGCACTAAGGAGACGGATTTGAACGCGGTTTTCAGCGCAGTTACTTAGTCTTAATTGGGCTCTGCCCCGCTTTCCCAACTATCCTTACTCATCTATTTGCTTAAAAAATAATTAAATCTAGTTTCCGTAAATTGAACTTCGTAAAAACACAAAAATCTCGAATAACTCGAAGATTTTCATTTTAACGCCAGTAATTTTGCGATAAATCATAATTACTTACCTGCCACACCTTCAAGTTGGACCACGTTTCGTGTTCTGTCTCGTTGGTTGGTAGGACAAAAAATTCTATAAACACCTATTCTTCTGCTATAAATAATTACGCTATAAGGTACGTTTTTTCGCTATAAATTCAAAATGTTGTTCGGCACCCACCTCTTAAGACTCAGTTTTTCAGTAGCCAGCGCGCAGACGCGTGCGCGGGTTTTGACACCTCTCGCGCGTGGCTACCTCGGAAAAACTGAGGATTTTTTTTATATTTCTACAAATTCAAAATTCACCTTACCGATACAGTATTCAACATTAATTACAATAACTTTGCACTAAGGAGACGGATTTGAACGCGGTTTTCAGCGCAGTTACTAAGTCTTAATTGGGCTCTGCCCCGCTTTCACAACTATCCTTACTCATCTATTTGCTTAAAAAATAATTAAATCTAGTTTCCGTAAATTTCACTTCGTAAAAACACAAAAATCTCGAATAACTCGAAGATTTTCATTTTAACGCCAGTAATTTTGCGATTAATTATAATTACTTACCTGCCACACCTTCAAGTTGGACCGGGTTTCGTGTTCTGTCTCGTTGGTTGGTAGGACAAAAAATTCTATAAACACCTATTCTTCTGCTATAAATTAGATACGTTTTTTCGCTATAAATTCAAAATTTTGTTCGGCACCCACCTTTAAAAACTCCGTTTTTCAGTAGCCCGCGCGCAGACGCGTGCGCGTGTTTTGACACCTCACGCGCGCGGCGCGTGGCTACCTCGGAAAAACTGAAGAAAATTTTTATATATCTACAAATTCAAAATTCACCTTACCGATACAGTATTCAACATTAATTACAATGACTTTGCACTAAGGAGACGGATTTGAACGCGGTTTTCAGCGCAGTTACTTAGTCTTAATTGGGCTCTGCCCCGCTTTCCCAACTATCCTTACTCATCTATTTGCTTAAAAAATAATTAAATCTAGTTTCCGTAAATTGAACTTCGTAAAAACACAAAAATCTCGAATAACTCGAAGATTTTCATTTTAACGCCAGTAATTTTGCGATAAATCATAATTACTTACCTGCCACACCTTCAAGTTGGACCACGTTTCGTGTTCTGTCTCGTTGGTTGGTAGGACAAAAAATTCTATAAACACCTATTCTTCTGCTATAAATAATTACGCTATAAGGTACGTTTTTTCGCTATAAATTCAAAATGTTGTTCGGCACCCACCTCTTAAGACTCAGTTTTTCAGTAGCCAGCGCGCAGACGCGTGCGCGGGTTTTGACACCTCTCGCGCGTGGCTACCTCGGAAAAACTGAGGATTTTTTTTATATTTCTACAAATTCAAAATTCACCTTACCGATACAGTATTCAACATTAATTACAATAACTTTGCACTAAGGAGACGGATTTGAACGCGGTTTTCAGCGCAGTTACTAAGTCTTAATTGGGCTCTGCCCCGCTTTCACAACTATCCTTACTCATCTTTTTGCTTAAAAAATAATTAAATCTAGTTTCCGTAAATTTCACTTCGTAAAAACACAAAAATCTCGAATAACTCGAAGATTTTCATTTTAACGCCAGTAATTTTGCGATTAATTATAATTACTTACCTGCCACACCTTCAAGTTGGACCGGGTTTCGTGTTCTGTCTCGTTGGTTGGTAGGACAAAAAATTCTATAAACACCTATTCTTCTGCTATAAATTAGATACGTTTTTTCGCTATAAATTCAAAATTTTGTTCGGCACCCACCTTTAAAAACTCCGTTTTTCAGTAGCCCGCGCGCAGACGCGTGCGCGTGTTTTGACACCTCACGCGCGTGGCTACCTCGGAAAAACTGAAGAAAATTTTTATATACCTACAAATTCAAAATTCACCTTACTGATACAGTATTCAATATTAATTACAATGACTTTGCACTAAGGAGACGGATTTGAACGCGGTTTTCAGCGCAGTTACTTAGTCTTAATTGGGCTCTGCCCCGCTTTCCCATCTATCCTTACTCATCTATTTGCTTAAAAAATAATTAAATCTAGTTTTCGTAAATTTCACTTCGTAAAAACACAAAAATCTCGAATAACTCGAAGATTTTCATTTTAACGCCAGTAATTTTGCGATTAATTATAATTACTTACCTGCCACACCTTCAAGTTGGACCACGTTTCGTGTTCTGTCTCGTTGGTTGGTAGGACAAAAAATTCTATAAACACCTATTCTTCTGCTATAAATTATGTACGTTTTTTCGCTATAAATTCAAAATGTTGTTCGGCACCCACCTCTTAAGACTCAGTTTTTCAGAAGCCAGCGCGCAGACGCGTGCGCGTGTTTTGACACCTCACGCGCGTGGCTACCTCGGAAAAACTGGGGATTTTTTTTACATTTCTACAAATTCAAAATTCACCTTACCGATACAGTATTCAACATTAATTACAATGACTTTGCACTAAGGAGACGGATTTGGAAGCGGTTTTCGGCGCAGTTACTTAGTGTTAATTGGGTTCTGCCCCGCTTTCCCAACTATCCTTACTCATCTATTTGCTTAAAAAAATAATTAAATCTAGTTTTCGTAAATGTCACTTCGTAAAACACAAAAATCTCGAATAACTCGAAGATTTTCAGTTTAACGCCAGTAATTTTGCGATTAATTATAATTACTTACCGGCCACACCTTCAAGTTGGACCGCGTTTCGTGTTCGGTCTCGTTGGTTGGTAGGACAAAAAATTCTATAAACACCTATTCTTCTGCTATAAATTAGGTACTTATTTTCGCTATAAATTCAAAATTTTGTTCGGCACCCACCTCTAAAAACTCCGTTTTTCAGTAGCCCGCGCGCAGACGCGTGCGCGTGTTTTGACACCTCACGCGCGTGGCTACCTCGGAAAAACTGAGGAAAATTTTTATATACCTACAAATTCAAAATTCACCTTACCGATACAGTATTCAACATTAATTACGAGTACAATAACTTTGCACTAAGGAGACGGATTTGGAAGCGGTTTTCGGCGCAGTTACTTAGTGTTAATTGGGTTCTGCCCCGCTTTCCCAACTATCCTTACTCATCTATTTGCTTAAAAAATAATTAAATCTAGTTTTCGTAAATGTCACTTCGTAAAACACAAAAATCTCGAATAACTCGAAGATTTTCAGTTTAACGCCAGTAATTTTGCGATTAATTATAATTAATTACCTGCCACACCTTCAAGTTAGACCGCGTTTCGTGTTCTGTCTCGTTGGTTGGTAGAACAAAAAATTCTATAAACACCTATTTTTCTGCTATAATAGATAAATTTTTTCGCTACAATTCAAAATTTTGTTCGGCACCCACCCCTAAAAACTCCGTTTTTCACTAGCCCGCACGCTAACGCGTGCGCGTTTTTTGACAACTCACGCGCGTGCCTACCTCGGAAAAACTGAGGAAATTTTTTATATGCCTACAAATTCAAAATTCACCTTACCGATACCACAGTAGTAATATTACATACAGTATTCCAACTTCATAGAAACGGACGAAGCGTGAGCTATGCCTACGCGCCTCGATCATGGCATCCGTTCGACATGCAGACAGTCGCGACTGTGCCGCAGTGACGAACGGACGGTGTGTTGTTTTTTTAACATTAATCGCGCGATTTTTTCACGAAAAAATAAGTTCAAGTACATAATTAATATGACCATTAGGATGTATTGTACTGTTTTTGGTTGCATGAATTCGTCAATAACGCATCCAGAGATATCTTTTTTTAGATTACCTGGAAACTCTGAAAGGTAAGACTATAAAATAATGTTACTTACTAGTAGGTAGGTACATAATGTGTCTTTTTAATGGATAAGTATTTCTTTTTATCTCCCGAAAAAAAAAGATGTCTGGATTAATAAATAAAGTGAATAGAGTAAAGGACAAGTGATTGACACGAGTGAAATATGTAGGTACTTATAGGCGGTTCATGAATCATGATACGGTAGGTACGCTTGTGTTAAAACCTCGGGGCATGTGTGTTTTGTTAGTTTGTATAATTCAAAGTAAAGACGTGGTATTTTATTATTAATAATAGTTTTTTATTGTACTGCATGTATGAATAATACTAGAAAAAATAAATTTGACCGTCTGTCTGTCACTAGATAGTTGAAATTTTCTCAGATTAAATGTTTTTTGTTTTCTCGGGCAGTTTCTGAGAATAGGCTTCGGACGCAGTGCGCCAACAATACGTATGGCGAGCGAACTACCGGTTATATTAAACCGAGACTTATTAATAGTCTACCCTCAGAAATAAACAAATGTATTATTATACATAAAAAATATCGCAGGCAGCCCTATCGCATGTTTACGTACCGCGCGGCTGTAGGCATTTATTTCCAAGATACGGCCTAGTTACAATACTGTATGATAATATTACCGTGCCGATACAGTATTCAACATTAATTACAATAACTTTGCACTAAGGAGACGGATTTGGAAGCGGTTTTCGGCGCAGTTACTTAGTCTTAATTGGGCTCTGCCCCGCTTTCCCAACTATCCTTACTCATCTATTTGCTTAAAAAATAATTAAATCTAGTTTTCGTAAATTACACTTTGTAAAAACACGAAAATCTCGAATAACTCGAAGATTTTCAGTTTACCGCCAGTAATTTTGCGATTAATTATAATTACTTACCTGCCACACCTTCAAGTTGGACCGCGTTTCGTGTTCTATCTCGTTGGTTGGTAGAACAAAAAATTCTATAAACACCTATTTTTCTGCTATAATAGATACGTTTTTTCGCTACAATTCAAAATTTTGTTCGGCACCCACCCCTAAAAACTCCGTTTTTCATTAGCCCGCACGCTAACGCGTGCGCGTTTTTTGACAACTCACGCGCGTGCCTACCTTGGAAAAACTGAGAAAATTTTTTATATGCCTACAAATTCAAAATTCACCTTACCGATACATTATTCAACATTAATTACAATAACTTTGCACTAAGGAGACGGATTTGGAAGCAGTTTTCGGCGCAGTTACTTAGTCTTAATTGGGCTCTGCCCCGCTTTCCCAACTATCCTTACTCATCTATTTGCTTAAAAAATAATTAAATCTAGTTTTCGTAAATTTCACTTCGTAAAAACACAAAAATCTCGAATAACTCGAAGATTTTCAGTTTAACGCCAGTAATTTTGCGATTAATTATAATTAATTACCTGCCACACCTTCAAGTTGGACCGCGTTTCGTGTTCTGTCTCGTTGGTTGGTAGAGCAAAAAATTCTATAAACACCTATTTTTCTGCTATAAATTAGGTACGTTTCGTCGCTATAAATTCAAAATTTTGTTCGGCACCCACCTCTTAAAACTCCGTTTTTCAGTAGCCCGCGCGCAGACGCGTGCGCGTGTTTTGACACCTCACGCGCGTGGCTTCCTCGGAAAAACTGAGGAATTTTTTTATATTTCTACAAATTCAAAATTTACCTTACCGATACAGTATTCAACATTAATTACAATAACTTTGCACTAAGGAGACGGATTTGGAAGCAGTTTTCGGCGCAGTTACTTAGTCTTAATTGGGCTCTGCCCCGCTTTCCCAACTATCCTTACTCATCTATTTGCTTAAAAAATAATTAAATCTAGTTTTCGTAAATTTCACTTCGTAAAAACACAAAAATCTCGAATAACTCAAAGATTTTTAGTTTAACGCCAGTAATTTTGCGATTAATTATAATTAATTACCTACCACACCTTCAAGTTGGACCGCGTTTCGTGTTCTGTCTCGTTGGTTGGTAGAACAAAAAATTCTATAAACACCTATTTTTCTGCTATAAATTAGGTAGGTACGTTTTTACGCTATAAATTCAAAATGTTGTTCGGCACCCACCTCTTAAAACTCCGTTTTTCAGTAGCCCGCGCGCAGACGCGTGCGCGTGTTTTGACACATCACGCACGTGGCTACCTCGGAAAAACTGAGGAAAATTTTTATATACCTACAAATTCAAAATTCACCTTACCGATACAGTGTTCAACATTAATTATATAATATAATATATTTATTCAAAAAATTACAAGGCATAAAAATTAGTACAGTTTTGCTTAAATGTAAGTTATATTCCTAAGACTTACGTGCCTGAACTAGGTAATCCTGTGTTTCAGGCGGGAAGAGCTTAAATAGACTTATAAAATTAATAGATAATCAAAAGGTTGACAATAGATCACTAATTATAAGTTGAGTAGTATAACTCTTAGTTTCTAAATTTGATAAATACTTAACGTAGGTGAAATTTGTACATATATTCACTGTAGCACAGTTAGTAAATTCTCTGTATCTTCATATGACATACTTTGGAGAGCATCCTTGAGAATTCTCTTACAATTTGTGTAGTTCAGGGAATAAATATTTGCTTTCGAGTTTAGTCTATTATAGAGAAGAGGACCGAGGTATAGGTAAAATTTGGATACAAAAGCATGTTTTGTTGTATTTTGTGGACAAACTATACCTTTACTTCTTTTATTAGTATATGCAATGCTGTAGGGTAGAGCTGTGTGTTGTTTTAATACAATACCTATTATAAATAGCTGTCTAACTGTTAATACTTTACAAGATTTGTATAGGAGGTTAGTAGGAAAAAGGAAAGGGCGGAAAGTAGACACTTTGAGGATCGCCCTTTGAGCTCTCTCAATGGTTAGTAACATTATTTTACCCGCTCCACCCCATGAGGTAATACAGTAGGTTAATATTGATTGACACAGCGCAAAGTAAACTTGTCTAATTAGTTTTGAATCAGCAATATAGCGTAACTTTTTAAAAACAAATATCAACTTGCGAATTCTATTATTTAATGCTTGTATATGTTGTTTGAACGAAAGTGTTTCATCTATTATAACACCAAGGTATTTTGTTGTATTTGCCATTTTAATTTTGGGACAAACACATTGGTTTTCTGTAGGAATTATGCAATGATGAGCATATAATGTCGATATAGTGGTTGTTGGTGTTTGCTTGCGCATCGAAAACTTAATGTAATTTGTCTTGTCTGCATTTAGTGTTAGTGAATTATGTTGAAGCCATTTATTAACAATATTGAAACCATTTTGCGCAAGCTCGTAGACATTTTTTTCTGAGTCAGCCGAAAATAGAAGGGCAGTGTCATCAGCATAAGAAACAATTTGGCCGTGATCTAGATTTAGGTTACAAAGATTGTTTATGTATATTAAAAATAGTGTAGGCCCTAAAATACTTCCTTGGGGAACTCCGAAGGACGTGTTTTTTTTACCATCGCTGAGAACATTACCAATCCGTACACATTGGGTACGATCTTCTAGATAGCTCTTAAATAGTTTCAGCTGGGTGCCTCTGATACCTATGGCTTCAAGCTTGCGCAACAGAATTTGAATAGAAACCGAATCAAAAGCTTTGGCGAGGTCCAGGAAGATTCCTACTGTGTGGTTACCATTATCAAGTTCTTGTGCTAGATAGTCAGTCAGATGGTGCACGGCATCGTCTGTTGACATTTTAGGCCTAAATCCAAACTGCCGTTTAGATAAAATTGATTTATCCTCCAAGTATTTGTAAAGTCGTTTATTCATAATTTTTTCTAATATTTTAGAAATAGTAGGCAGTAAGGAAATAGGTCTATAATTTGTCACTTGATCTTTGCTGCCTGATTTGTAAACGGGGACAACAACAGCCTTTTTTAGGCACTCGGGAAAAACACCTGTCGAAAAACATTTTTGGAAAATATAAGTTAGTGGCGGTCCCAAAATGTGCCTGAACTGTTTAATAATTTTATTTGATATGTTATCCCAGCCAACTGCACAGTCGTCCTTTAAACTCATAATTATCGTTTCTACCTCGGTCTCGTCAGTGTCTTGCAACACAAAGGATGATAAAATAGTGCTACATGTAAATGGTGTGCTTGTTAGATATTGTGATTGGCCCTGAACATTTTCAGCCAGACATTTACCAACATTAACAAAGAAATTATTCGCAATGTTGGCAGATGCTAACTGTGATGAGTGTGCTTGTAATAAACCTGAAGATGACTGATTTTCTTTCGAGGTATACGTTACATTTTTAATACAATTCCATAGTTTTTTACTGTTTGTACCAGCTTTTTCTAGTGCAATTTTATCGTAGTTGCTTTTTACTTTTTTTAGAATATTATTACAGAAATTACGATATCGCTTATACGACAGTTGCAAAATTAAATTATCTGGATTAGATTTAGCTTTCATATGCAGTTTATCTCTATTTTTCATACAGCGAATGAGTCCTGTCGTGATCCATGGTTTTATATTGTAGTTTTTGTTATTTCGCCGAGATATGACCGTGTTCTTCTGAATTGCATGTTGTACATTTTTGATTAGGTACAACATACAAAACTGCGGGTCAGCGGAATCGTAGACTGGGTCAAAGTCGATATTGCGTAAGTCTTCCTCAAGTTTATTTACAATTAATCTAGAAATTGTGCGAGTGACTACTTTAGGTAATTTACAATTTAAAATGAGTAGGGTAGCATTGTGATCGGTTATTGTTGAATTAATTACAAGGGTAAGTGCAGGGAAGTTTGACTTGAGCATAATATGGTCCAAACAGGAGCCACTTTGATGTGTAGGAAGCGTGTGAGCGGGAAGCAAACCATGGAAGGCGCATACGTTAAGGTATTCCTCAGCGGATGCGTCAGCACTTTCTGGAACAATATTGATATTAATATCTCCAACTAAAACAGTATTTTTGAAAGACGACAGGTTCTGCAAGGTGTTGTTTAGAGACTCAGTGAAATTGTTTATATTTCTAAAAGAGGGGGGTCGATATAAGGCAAGTATAGCTAATTCTGACCCGATTGTAATTAACAATCTGTTACAGTCGTGCATATTTGGTTCCTCGACTGACACATTGAGATGATTTCTTGCATAAACTATCACCCCATCGTTCTGATTGTAGTTTATGTTACTTTTATACATATTATATCCCGGTATTAGTGGTATGTTATACTGTTTGGAAAGCCAACATTCGGTTAGTACAATAACGTCACAGTTTATATCTAGACGTTGTAGAAAAATGCAAAAATTATCGAAATTTTTAAAAATGCTGCGAATATTTTGGTTTAGTATGGTTAGTGGACTAGTGTGGGAGGAGAGATATTGTTTACAGTGTTCAACGTCACAAACGTGGGATTCAGATACAGAGAAATTATCTATGTCATTAATTAAATTATTAATCATAATTATAAAAACAATACCAAGGGCTTAAAAAATACGTAATTACGGCGCTCTTAGGCGCCTCCATAATCAACAGAATTGATGTACCTTTTTTCAGCCATTATTTTCGCAGGGCAGTCAGAAGCACTTGTCTTGTGATTGCTCGGCTTTTTGAAGTGCAAGCAAGTAGCACATTTTGGTTCCTCAGCCTTCTTTGTGCATTCTTTAATGGAGTGACCCTGATCACCACAGTGGCCACAGGTAATGGTGGTTTCACAACATGACTTGGCCGCATGTCCATACTGCTGGCACTTATAACAACGTGTGACTAGAGTAAAGTCTCTCACAGGGCAAGACGACCAATTTACAAACACTCTATCTTTTGATATCAGGGCTTTCCGTATGTCTGCAGATACTTCTATTATACAGGATTACTGGTAATTCGACGTATATCCGTCAGGGGCTGATAAAGGGGGCCAAATGCAACAAATTGAACCCCCCATATGTATGGCCGAAATTCAATAGTATTCGAGATATTTGAATTTTAAGGGTTTTTCGATATTTACCCAAAATTTGACATTTAATTCCAAATAAAAAAAAAACTACACATTTGAATGGAAATTTGAAAAAATGAAACACATTAAAAATCATGTTGTAGCTAGCACTTCAATTAAGCTATGGACATAGTTAAAACTACTTAATTTAACAAAATAATTAAAATAATGAACGATATAAGAATAACATCTTACCAATATTTTTATTTTACGCTTCAAAAATGTTGCCTCCTCACAAAAATTTCTATGACATTAATCGTAAAAATAACTAGAAAAACTTGCCTATTCTGTAAGCTTTCCAAAAAGGTATAAAAATCAACTTTAAAATACATAATTCGTGGCATGGCATGTGTTTGAACCGGCGCGGGGAGAGAAATAATGTGTGTTTTAGTTTATGATCCTTGCTAAAACAACCGATTTTACTGGCGGAATTCTTCGTGATGGGGCGGGGTGTGAGGGTGGGGGAGCACACGGCGTCTGCTGTGCTCGCGTCGCCTTCCTTAGTAAGTTTCGACTCTACGCCGCGCAAGCACGTGTGTTGTTATCTTGCTATTAACCAATCTCTCATCGCGTTAATTTGTTATCGATCATTAGTGTTAATTCTTGTTTCTCTTGTTATTATTTTTGTTATCATTGTTATTTCGGATACCATGGCTTCGTATGCTAATAACGAATACGCAGACATTATGTTTTGTTATGGTTTTGCCGATGGAAACGCGGCTGCGGCTCGGCGAGAATACCAACGCCGCTTTCCCGATCGTCGACTTCCCCACGTTAGGTACTGTTTTCGGGAGCACCTATCGACGATTGTCTGAAACTGGCAGTGTTCAGAGAGCACAATTCAACGCTGGCAGACCTCGACGGTATACGGCTGACGAAGAGGACACCATTCTTCAGTGTTTTATTGATGACCCAAACATCTCAACGAACATTGTTGCAAGACAGCTCGGTATGTCCCAGTGGAAAGTGTGGTCGGTAGTACATCTATCAGGTAGACACCCGTACCATTATCAACCTGTCCAAACATTGCACGAGGGAGATCCTGCCAGGCGACTCGAATTTTCTCGGTTTATGTTAAACGCTGACGCTGACCAGGAACATTTCCTAAGAAATATTTTGTGGACTGACGAGTCAAAGTTTGACCGGGATGGTATAACGAATTACCATAACTTACATTTTTGGGCACCTAAAGCAG
This sequence comes from Xanthia togata, assembly GCA_963853775.1. Taxonomy (NCBI): domain Eukaryota; kingdom Metazoa; phylum Arthropoda; class Insecta; order Lepidoptera; family Noctuidae; genus Xanthia; species Xanthia togata. The sequence goes on along the minus strand of OY970817.1, from coordinate 87,014 downwards.
GCTGGAATCCAAAAAAACTAAAAGAAACTGCGTCGCAAATGAGATTTAATAATTATTTGGTGGGCCCTCATTTCTTGCCCCAAAATTTGAACGGCGAAAATTACGAGGAGTTTTTGAGAAACAACCTAGACGATTTGTTGGCGGATGTTCCCGAAGAAATAAAAAACAACCTCATGTTTCAACATGATGGGTGCCCAGCACATTACCGGATTACTGTCTGACAGTGGCTAGATGAGAGATTTCCAAACCGATGGATTGGGAGGGGAGGGCCAATTCCGTGGCCAGCACGAAGCCCTGATATCACACCACTTGATTTTTACGTCTGGGGTCATATGAAGGAATTAGTTTATGTGACCCCAATAAATTCAGTCGAAGAACTTCGACAGCGAATAATAAACGCGGCGCAACAGATGAGAACAACGTTTTCATCAAGAGTGACGAAAACCGAAGTTAGGAAAAGAATTCTGTAAGGGCATGAGCCTTTACACTTAATGTTGAATGTTAATAAAATAAATGTTAATGTTCAAAAGGTATTTAATAGGAAATTATACTAAAAATAATGTAAATGTAAAATGTAAAATAATAAAAAATGCTATAAAAATGTTACAAAATGTTGGATGTTGCGCGAGCTCGATATTAAACCGAAGACTGACTTACTTGCGTACGTGCTGATACTACATTTTATAAATTAACAAAATTTGCAGTATTTTTACTAGGCCAAGGTACAATGTGCGGTTGCTGACCGTACATCTTGGCGGGGCAAAAGATAATAATTAAGATAACTTATTAAAGAATATTTTCCTAATGTAAATAAAAATCATCAAATGAAAATAATGTCAGTAAAAAATAATTATAAGTCAAATGTTAAAAGAAGGTGTTGCGTAGTTAGGTTCTAAGTTTTCAGTGGATGCTGCAGCTCTTGGTGGCTTCCGTGGCGGTAATCTGGTGGGCGCGCCGGCGGCACTGACGGCGAGCCTGCCGCAGCGTTTGCAGTACACGTAGGCTCCTCCCGCGACGACTATTGACAAGATCAGAAGTCCCATCGTGGAGTATGAAACGATGTATTGGTGTACATCGTGTTGCGTCATTTCAGCCTGTTTCGTTTGATCTTCCAATTCTTTCAACGAATTATGAAGTTTTTCATAATCGTTTCTTATAAATTGCGCGTTCTGTTGTCCAGTTGTTAAATCAAGTGGCTGGATAGATGTTAAATTGTTGATGTCTTCCAGGTCTATCAGTGGTATTTCCGGGTTGACATACATTTTGTTTGTGTAGTAAACTTGTGTGTAGTATGTTTCTTCGTTGTTTCTTATTATACATCCTTCTTTGGCTTCTAGAACTCCCGTTAAATGTATTGTCTTAGTAGTCATACGACCTTCACAGATGATTTGCAGTTGGCAATCCGTGCAGCAGACATAGAGCCATGTGTTAGGTTTTTGTAATGGTGTCCACTTATTGTTGCAGGATTCGGATGTGTAGATACATTTTGATAATGTAATGTTGGTTATTGCGCCGATTTCGCATGGAATTTGATGATTTCTCATGTTACGTGTCGGTTTGTTCAGTGAACATACATATGTACTTGGTTCAATTTTAATACAATGTTCCAGATCACTGTCTGTGAGCTGCATGTATATCTCTTTTCTTATATTGACTGCAACATATTCCGAGTTTGTTTTCATTGTAAGTGAATGTTTGTTATCCTTTATCATCGGAATAGGTACTGTTTTATATATAGTGAATGGGGTGTCACCTGTTAATGGTAATGTAATTTCGATGATAAAGTATTGGTCATATAATCTGGATTTTACCTCTAGTAGTTTGTATATGTCAGCTAATTGGTTTTGCATATTATCTACTGGTATTGATAATTGTTGTGGCAACTGTCCAGAGATAATGTTGAGCTCCTGAAAGAGCTGGTTCTGCGGTAAAAGTCTGGTGTCTACATGACCATGGTGAATGTTGATAGCTGTGTCTAAAAGCATGTGTTGGATGTGTCGTAGTTTAGACAGAATTATTGAACTAGTTAGAGCCATGATGTTAAAGTAGTTCAATGCTTCCTCTTGCTCGACAGCATTACCCAATTTCTGTAAATAGTTCTCGGTAGCGTTAAGATGTAGGTTTAAGAGATTGAACTGAGTGTTCATCGCCTCTTCATTTCTCTTTAAAATGTTATTTTGTGCCTCAATGATTGATGTTTGACTCTTGATTAGGCTCAATAAATGGTCTCTGTTATTTTGCAATGTTTCTATGTCCTTTTTATATTGTATTGCGAACCTTTCATCTAGCACTCCGAATAAGCTGTTTGCAAGGTAGCCTATTCCATTGACAAGACCTCGGGTAACGCGCCCCTTTGTCTGCCCATGATGTGTCTCCAACATGTAATTGTTATGGTCAAGTTCGTTAAGTTCTTGCTCAAATTCAGTCATAATGGTGTTGCACATCGTTTGGTATGCAAATTTTTCACACCTTTCTTTCAAATGTTTTACTACTCTATGTATGTTTTCCATGCCTTGCCAGTAAGATGTCATATTATAGTAGGTAACAATCTTCCAGTCATCATGTACGGTTTGCAAACTGCCAATTTTGTCAAAGTACACTGCTCTATTTGGTTCAAACGGTGTGATATTTATGGCGTCGTTGCTTTGCTTTGTGGGCTCAAATAATGTTAGTAATGTTATGAGTATACATAATAGGCTGGAACTAATATTCCTTGATTTAAATCGTTGTTTCCTGTTAGTGTTATTTGTTGGAGATTTTTGTTTTTCAGTGCAGATTTTGTCATTGGAGGTGGTGCTGTCAGGTATTCCTATATGAGATTCTGGAATTGGGAGTTTAACTAATTTTGTTATTGGTCTTGTTAGTGACCCTGTTTTTGTTTTCATCGTCACAACTCTGACTAGATTGTCCCTCCCCGGGTGAACTTTCTGTATTCTGCCAAGTGCCCAGTTTGCAGGAGGAAGGTTGTCTTCTTTGATTAAGACAATATCCCCTATTGATAAATTGTTTGTTTTGTTCAGCCATTTACTACGAACTTGAAGTTGTTGCAGGTATTCTGACGACCATCTGGTCCAAAACCCTTGTTTCATTTTGTTTAATAACTGCCACCTATGTCGAATGTTGATGTTTTGATCTTTGATATTTTCCGTTGGTAAGAATGTTACGGGTCGCCCGATCAAAAAATGTGCAGGCGTAAGATAGTCAATATCGTCCACGTCCTCCGTTAAAGGGCAAAGGGGTCTAGAGTTCATACATGCTTCGATTTGAGTGAGCAGTGTTAAAAACTCTTCGTATGTCAACTTTTGCTCTCCTAGGACACGCTTAAGGTGATACTTCATTGACTTAACTGCAGCCTCCCAAAGTCCTCCCGCAGACGGCCAGCTTGGGGCGTTAAAATGCCACTCTATCCCCATTTCGGTGTTCCTTCTTGATAAACTGTCGTTGTTAAATGTTTGTGAAGTATGCAGTTGTTTGGCTAACTCCCTTTCGGCTCCGACAAAGTTTGTTCCGTTGTCGGAGTAAATATGTTTCGGACAGCCTCGTCGCCCAATCATGCGCTCGAGTGCTAGTATGAATGTTTGTGAGGATAAATCTGATGCCAGTTCTAAATGCACCGCCTTTGTTGCCATGCATACGAATACAACGATATAACCTTTACTCGTCCTGACGCCTCGACCCTTGTTTAGTTTAACACTAACAAACCCTGTGAAGTCCACCCCTGTGTGATAGAATGGTGGTGATTGCGTTATTCTCTCACTGGGTAGATCAGCCATTAATTGGTATTGTTTCGAAGGTTTGAAGCGACAACATTTTACACAGTCTCGCAAGTATTTTTTAACAGTGCTATTTCCTCCTGTTATCCAATATTTTTGTCTCAACGTAGCCATAGTTAGTCTCGCTCCACCGTGTAGTGTTGTAACATGCGTACGGGCAATGAGAAGATATGCCAGCTTGCTGTTTTTTGGTATGATAACAGGGTGTTTTGTGTCTTCGGGTAAGTTTGAATTCTGTAATCTCCCTCCGACGCGTAAAATGTCATGTTCATCTAGGTAAGGGTAAAGTTTCTGAAGTCCTTTATTGTTGCTGACCCTTCCTTTTATTTTTAAATCTTGGATTTCTTGTCTGTAATGTTCGTTTTGTGTATGTTTTATAATTAAGTTAGTAGCGCATCGGATTTCAGCGAGTGTTAAATTACATTGTTTTGACGCGGGCGGTTCATTCATGTTCGTATGATTCATAGTTGCGTCTTCCCTTTGACGAATGTTTTGTGACGTTTTTGTGATGAAACGCGACACCCAAGCTACGATGCGTATTATAGTCATAATACAGCTGTTCTTGATGAGGAGTTCTGTTATAATGTTTTTGTTTTCTGTAGTTCCTGACGTAATGGCATACACCTTTTTAACTTCTATTTCTGGTGTCTTGAACGTCTTATATGTTTCAGGGATGTCTCCACTTTTAAGCCATTTGGGTCCATTAAACCACAAAGGAAAATTGTGTAACTGAGAAGGTAGTAGTCCACGTGACGCGCAGTCGGCCGGGTTTTGCTCCGATCTTACGTGCTTCCAACTCTCGGCGGGCACTACTGATGTTATCTCCTGAACTCTGTGTCCGACATAGGCTTTCCATCGAGAGACATCGCCCTTTAGCCAGCCCAGTACGATCATTGAGTCCGTCCATGCTGTTACTTTAATGTTAGGTTTATCGAGGCAATGTTTTATTTTATTTACCAGTTGAGCTAACAGGTGAGCACCGCATAACTCAAGTCTGGGAAGTGTTTGTGGTTTTTGGATTGGAGCGACCTTTGTTTTGGCCGCAACCAATGCAATTTGTTGATGTTTTCCCTCTGTAACTTTACTGTAAACTACGCACGAGAACGCTTTTTCCGATGCGTCACAAAATGCGTGTATTTCCCAATCCTTGTTTGTTTCTAACCCAAGCCATCGGTTAATTTTGAAAGGTTGCATATTTGTTAACTCAGTTTTTAGTGTTCGCCATTCCTTTTCAATTCCATCTGGAACAGTATCATCCCATTCAATTTTATACTTCCAGATTTGTTGGAACAAAATTTTTGCCTTTATTGTTATTGGGGATAGCAATCCCAAAGGATCAAAAATTGTTGAAATGTCGCTTAAGATTTGCCGTTTTGATGAATTTTTGCTCATACCAATGTTGTTTTTATTTTTAAATGTGGGTGAAAATATGAATTCATCTTGTTTCGGATCCCAGGCCAAACCTAATGCCTTGGAAGCTGAAGCCTCTGTAAAGCTTAAACTGACTGGGCTAACCATGTGTTCTGGCAGATCTTCTAACAGTTGATGTTCGTTACTCGACCATTTTCTGAGGTTAAACCCTCCCTCTTTCAACAGCTGTATAAGTTGGTCTCTTGTATCTCGGGCTTCTTCTATGGTATCCTTTCCAAATAACGCATCATCTACAAAAAATTGGTTGAGTAAGATGTTTTTTGCTTCCGGGTACTGGTCTCCTGCGTCCATCGCTAGCTGTTGAAGTGTTCGGAGTGCTAAGAATGGAGCGGCCTTAGTACCGTAGGTGACAGTACATAGTTGGTATTCTCTTAGCAGTTGCTGTGGACAATTCCTCCACACTATTTTTTGTAAATGTTGATGTTCTGGATGTACCATTATAAATCGGTACATTTTCTCAATGTCTGATGTTAAGACGTATTTGTACTGTCTCCATTTCAGCAAGATGCTAAGGATATCTTTTTGTAGATTTGGGCCCGCCTCCATTAAGTCATTAAGACTGTGTTTTGAACTGGTTTTTGCCGACGCGTTGAATACAACTCTAAGTTTCGTTGTGATAGCACCTGGCCGCACTACTCCGTGGTGCGGGAGAAAATATTCAATGTCTTTGTTCCTAATGTTGCCTTTGACTTGCTCCATGTGACCCATTTCTTCGTATTCTTCCATAAAAGCTTTATAATCTTGAGCAAACGCGTGATTTTTGGCCATTTTTCGCTCTAGTTGTTGGAATTGAGCTATTGCCTGTGGTTTCGATGTTCCTAAGTGTTCATTAAAATTGTCCTTGAGGGGGAGTCGAACTTGATATCGCCCATCAGGAAGTCGTGTTGTTGTCTCTTTGTACAACTCTTCACACTTGTTGTCAGGGTCTAAATCTTCTTTGTTTTCTTGCAAAGACTCCTGTTCCCAGAATTGTGTAAGATCCTGAATATTGTTGACAATTACATGGCAATTAAATGTTTTGTAATTACCACATACTACCCAGCCTAAATGTGTTTGTTGCGCTATTATGGATGATGTATTTGTTTTTATTAACCCCTCTAACAGTATTTCGGAATATACATCGGCTCCCAATAGTAAATCTATATCCTGAGATATGTTAAAATCAGGATCAGCGAGTTGTAAATGCTGAATATGTTTAAAACTACTTTTGTTTACTGTTTTGCTTGGCAGTTTGTTTGTTATTGCGTTCATAATGAGTGCATTAATGTTAATGTTGAAGTCAGTGTATATCGCTTGACACTTAAGATGAAGCACTCCTTTACACTTGGTGGTGGCTGAAGCTCCAACACCTGACACCATCGCGGTCATCTTGGTTCGTTTTAACTGCAATCTTTTTGCAGCATTTTCTGTAATTAGGCTGACCTGAGAGCCCTGGTCTAATAAAGCGCGTAAAATGATCGTAGTTCCATCATGGGCTATTGTTTTGACCTGAGCCGTGGCCAGCAGTACCTCATTTGAGTTGTCATGCGCTAAGTGCGTGTTCAATTGTTGACCTACATTAGCCCTGTCGGTTCTTGATTTTGCAACTCCAATCGCTTCGTGCAAAATGCTGTTATGCGGCTCATCGCAGTGCTTGCACTTTTTTTCCGACGTACATTTTTCTCCGTTATGACTAAATAGGCAATTTAGACAAACATGTAGGTTGCTAGCGGTCTTTAACCTTTCTTCTGGTGGCATACTTAAAAATTCTCTGCAATTATAGAGTCCGTGATGCTTATTACATTTCGGACAAGTTACAATGAAATTATGAGATGTTTGCTTGTTATATGTTCTCGGCATGTTCTTATTTCCACCTTGAATGTTCTGTTGCTGCACTTTAGGCTTGCTGTATGTTGCATTATGAACTGTTTTCGGCTGAATGTTTTGCTGTTGATTATTAAAGTTTCGTGGGCGGTTCGGGTTTGTGCCCGACTCCATTGACATGAACTTGGTTTCGATAAATTTCAGAAACTCGTTTAAAGGTGGCATTTCCCTTGGATTTTCCATGGATTCTTTGAAGGACTGGCGTGTTTCTGCGTCCAGTTTTTGCATTAAAATGTGAACCACTAAGGGGTCCCAACTACAAGTATCGTATTGCAAATTCTTAATCGCCTGTAGACACTCAATGGTTGTATCATGCATTCTCTTCAGTAGAGATGTCGTTGGGGTCTGTATGTTGGGTAAACCCAGTAAAATGTTGGCTTGGTAGGTAAATAATAGTCTCTTATTATCGTACCTCTGTTGAAGGATCTGCCAACTGGCTTCGTAGTTATCAGCACTAATGTTCATGTGCTGTATTAATCGCTCGGGCTCTCCTTTCAATTTCGCTTTCAAATGTTGCATTTTTTTGAGCATTTGAGATAAAAGTATTGCGATGCACAATTTCCACGAACAAGTCCTTGAACGTTGTCCACTGGGCATAGCTACCACTAAAAATCGGAAGTTCAATTTTGGGCGTCGATTTTTCCTGGTGTTTACTATCCCAAATCCTCTTATTAATTTGTTCCTTGCTGAATTCATACAGCCTTTCTAATCTGTTATAATCACTCTCAAATGTTTGCGTGTTAACCAACATGTTGTCTAGCTTCCAATAAGTGCTATCGACTTTTTCCCAACGTTGCGTAATTGTCCTCAATTTATCTTCAAGTTGCCACTTTTCTTTTATTTGTTCCATATCAATGTTCCGTACTGTTCTCTCAAAAGCCTTGACATTTGACCGCTGCTCATTCATCATATCTTTAGTCCGTTGATCCACGACTAACTCTTTATTTGACGTGTTCTTCACATCATCCGCAATCTCATCGCTCTCCTGTTGTTCTGAAACATTTTCTTGATCACACGACCTATCTTCTTGTTTTTGCAACTGACTAAACGAAGTAAATTGTTCGTCTTCGATTTTCGCCAATAACCTTTGTTTCGACTTATTTATCATGCTTTTCGTTTCTTCATATTTTTGTTCCAAACGCTCATAAATGCGATTCTCGTAGTAAGGACCAGACTTCTCGCCTTCACACAAGGCTAATTGGATGTCGTTATTTTTAAACTCAGTCCAATACTCCTCCAGCTTTTTAAGCCTCTCATCATGATACTCAAGAGTGGTTTTACGTGTAGAACTATCTTTCTTAAAATTTTCATTTACTCGGTTGATAGCGTCAAGATTGGTAGATTGAGAGTTAAGTAAAGCATTGTAAGAAGCCATTGTTGTTTGCCGGTGGTTTACACAATAAATCCAAAATGTTTAGAATAGTAGGTAATATGGAACGTGCTCACCGGATTCGCTGCTTACGCCTGCTGCTTATACTTCTCCGCTCTGTGTAATTCTCACTCAATATCACTATTCATACTGTTTTTTAATGTTTTGTTGAATGTTCTGTTTAATGTCCCAGTTTAATGTTCAAATGTTCCCGCGAGTGAAAACGTACCACGGCACTGATTTTACTCTTAACGGCTCGAAGGACCAAAATGTAAGGGCATGAGCCTTTACACTTAATGTTGAATGTTAATAAAATAAATGTTAATGTTCAAAAGGTATTTAATAGGAAATTATACTAAAAATAATGTAAATGTAAAATGTAAAATAATAAAAAATGCTATAAAAATGTTACAAAATGTTGGATGTTGCGCGAGCTCGATATTAAACCGAAGACTGACTTACTTGCGTACGTGCTGATACTACATTTTATAAATTAACAAAATTTGCAGTATTTTTACTAGGCCAAGGTACAATGTGCGGTTGCTGACCGTACAAATTCGAACTTGCATTCGTAATAGAGGGGCTCATTTTGAACAAGATGTGTAAAATTTTTAATAAAATTTGACGTACATTTTTGAATGCATTTTATTTCATACAAATACAAATTCTCTCCCCGCGCCGTTTCAAACACATGCCATGCCACGAATTATGTATTTTAAAATTGACTTTTATACCTTTTTGGAAAGCTTACAGAATAGGCAAGTTTTTTTAGTTATTTTTACGATTAATGTCATAGAAATTTTTGGGAGGAGGCAACATTTTTGAAGCGTAAAATAAAAATATTGGTAAGATATTATTCTTATATCGTTAATTATTTTAATTATTTTGTTAAATTAAGTAGTTTTAACTATGTCCATAGCTTAATTGAAGTGCTAGCTACAACATGATTTTTAATGGTACCCATTCAAATGTGTAGTTTTTTTTTTATTTGGAATTAAATGTCAAATTTTGGGTAAATATCGAAAAACCCTTAAAATTCAAATATCTCGAATACTATTGAATTTCGGCCATACATATGGGGGGTTCAATTTGTTGCATTTGGCCCCCTTTATCAGCCCCTGACGGGTATACGTCGAATTACCAGTAATCCTGTATAATTACAGGTCTCAGCGTCCTTCTTACCTGACTTATGGATGGAATATGGATTAATTACAATAACTTTGCACTGAGGAGACGGATTTGGAAGCGGTTTTCGGCGCAGTTACTTAGTCTTAATTGGGCTCTGCCCCGCTTTCCCAACTATCCTTACTCATCTATTTGCTTAAAAAATAATTAAATCTAGTTTTCGTAAATTACACTTTGTAAAAACACGAAAATCTCGAATAACTCGAAGATTTTCAGTTTACCGCCAGTAATTTTGCGATTAATTATAATTACTTACCTGCCACACCTTCAAGTTGGACCGCGTTTCGTGTTCTATCTCGTTGGTTGGTAGAACAAAAAATTCTATAAACACCTATTTTTCTGCTATAATAGATACGTTTTTTCGCTATAAATTCAAAATTTTGTTCGGCACCCACCTCTAAAAACTCCGTTTTTCACTAGCCCGCGCGCAGACGCGTGCGCGTTTTTTGACAACTCACGCGCGGGGCTACCTCGGAAAAACTGAGTTTTTTTTTTTATATTTCTACAAATTCAAAATTCACCTTACCGATACAGTATTCAACATTAATTACAATAACTTTGCACTAAGGAGACGGATTTGGACGCGGTTTTCAGCGCAGTTACTTAGTCTTAATTGGGCTCTGCCCCGCTTTCCCAACTATCCGTTCATCTATTTGCTTAAAAAATAATTAAATCTAGTTTCCGTAATTTGTGAATGCTGTAATACTTTAACCTTTACAAAATTTTTGTTCTAGACGAAAAATTTTCTCGGGGTCGTTGGGGAAATATAGTATCTACATACTACAGACATTACATCATATACTTACATTTTGCATTCATTTATATTATGTATTATACTCCTTTAATTCACGAATCGTTCTAAAACGATTAGTTTTCTTTAATTTTATTTTTCCATGTTATGACACTTACGTCAGGCTGTCAAGCTGTCATTATTTTTTCTTCTAATTTTCTCTCATAGTTTTCTTACTGGCTAAGTCCATGAAGGTTATTTTTGATTTATATAATTTAAATTATTTCTATCAATATGTTTAGCTCAAATATTGTATTTTATAGATAATTATAATTGTTTACTGTATAATATTTGTATCTTAACTTTAATTTAAAATAATAATTGAAACGCTCTCAGAACTCAGCAAAGAGGTTTTTGGTACGATGGTATATGACTGGCCTTTCGATCACTGAATTTGAAAATAAATTCTGCTTTCTGTAAAGAAAAGAACAGAAAAAAAACAGATGATGTGAAAAAAAACACCTGAGACTGATATAAAAGGAGACTGCTGACACATTCAAGATGATTCTAGTCTGAAAACGCTCGAGGACTCATCTCCTGCATAGAAATCTCATCAATTGGACGACATTCATTTCCCTTCGAGTCTCGATACTGCTTCCCTGCCAAGAGGGCCATCCACTGCCCGGGAGACCTGTATTGGACTGCCGGTGACCCTGCTTAAAAAACTGAGAGGCGGATCTGGTTGACGAGGCCTGACCAGAGTGCCGTTCTATACCTCCCTCGTAAAACCCCCCACCTTTTATTTCTGAGAGTAGGTTAGGTAGGTTAGCTATTTTTTTAATTATTTCTGTATTTTTTAGATTAACTTATTAATATAAATATTTAACTTGTCTACTTACTGTTTTATTTTTAATAGCTAACTTCGTAAAAACACAAAAATCTCGAATAACTCGAAGATTTTCATTTTAACGCCAGTAATTTTGCGATTAATTATAATTACTTACCTGCCACACCTTCAAGTTGGACCGCGTTTCGTGTTCTGTCTCGTTGTTTGGTAGGACAAAAAATTCTAAAAACACCTATTCTTCTGCTATAAATTAGGTAGGTACGTTTTTTCGCTATAAATTCAAAATTTTGTTCGGCACCCACCTCTAAAAACTCCGTTTTTCAGTAGCCCGCGCGCAGACGCGTGCGCGTGTTTTGACACCTCACGCGCGTGGCTACCTCGGAAAAATTGAGGAAAATTTTTATATACCTACAAATTCAAAATTCACCTTACCGATACAGTATTCAACATTAATTACAATAACTTTGCACTAAGGAGACGGATTTGGAAGCGGTTTTCGGCGCTGTTACTTAGTCTTAATTGGGCTCTGCCCCGCTTTCCCAACTATCCTTACTCATCTATTTGCTTAAAAAATAATTAAATCTAGTTTTCGTAAATTACACTTCGTAAAAACACAAAAATCTCGAATAACTCGAAGATTTTGAGTTTAACGCCAGTAATTTAGCGATTAATTATAATTACTTACCTGCCACACCTTCAAGTTGGACCGCGTTTCGTGTTCTGTCTCGTTGGTTGGTAGAACAAAAAATTCTTTAAACACCTATTTTTCTGCTATAATAGATACGTTTTTTCGCTATAAATTCAAAATTTTGTTCGGCACCCACCTCTAAAAACTCCGTTTTTCACTAGCCTGCACGCAGACGCTTGCGCGTTTTTTGACAACTCACGCGCGTGGCGTCCTCGGAAAAACTGAGGAAATTTTTTATATGCCTATAAATTCAAAATTCACCTTACCGATACATTATTCAACATTAATTACAATAACTTTGCACTAAGGAGACGGATTTGGAAGCGGTTTTCGGCGCTGTTACTCAGTCTTAATTGGGCTCTGCCCCGCTTTCCCAACTATCCTTACTCATCTATTTGCTTAAAAAATAATTAAATCTAGTTTTCGTAAATGTCACTTCGTAAAACACAAAAATCTCGAATAACTCGAAGATTTTCAGTTTAACGCCAGTAATTTTGCGATTAATCATAATTACTTACCTGCCACACCTTCAAGTTGGACCGCGTTTCGTGTTCTGTCTCGTTGGTTGGTAGAACAAAAAATTGGGTCCATATTGGCTCAACTAAAGTTCTTTACCCGAAATTGTTCTTCCTAACGATTTGTAATCCGAATGATCACTCTTCCTAAAATTTTTCATCCTAAAGTTTTCATTCATACTATTTGTAGTGCTACCGGCGATGTTCATAACACTCATGTTTCCGAAAATTGTAATTAATAATATCATTAATGTAAATATATTTAAACTCCTACTGTTTTTTATCATAACGCTTTTATCCCTAAACATAAAGTTTATACCGCAGTTTTAACCGTACCTAAACCAATAACTATAGGACTGATTCGGTTCTGGCACTTCGCCGGCTGCTGCCGCGGCACGCTCGCTTCGCTCGCTCGGCTCGTGCGTTGTGGTCACAGTTCTAACCTAACCTAAACCAATAATTATGAATAAGACCGATTCGTTTCTGGAACTTGACTGAATGACTGGAGCGTGACTCTGGCTTCCAAAAATACACCAATAAAAGTGATTATTTGAAAGCTATAGCCGCTAATATTAAACTAATTTAATTGAAAAGTGTATTATGAAAACATGTATTTAACTACTTGTACTATGGTACTATTATTCTTATTGTATGTTATGTGACAACAAAGTTACGCAAAATTAGTGTATATAATACTGATTATTATGAATATAAAGAAATCTAAACAAAAAAATATGACTTTGAATAATAGTGTAAAAGATACTTGAGAGAGAAGAGACTTGTTTAAAAAATACAGTGATATCCATAACATAAATACTAGGAACAAACACAAATTTGTTGTACCTACAACAAGGCTCAAGAAAATAGGTGGCTCGTTCAGATGTCAATGTATACGCTTTTATAATAAACTTCCAAGCCGCGTACAAGACCTAAGCCTTAATAAATTCAAATCATTCATTAAACGTAAGTTGTGCCAGAAAGCGTTTTATACCGTTAAAGATTTCATTGAGGACAAAAAGGCTTGGGATTGAGCTGCTCCAATTTATTATATATATATATATATTTTTTTTTTTTTTTTTTTTTTTTCATTTTGAATTTTGTTTGTTTTTCTGCTAACTTTAAATTATATACAAAATGACATGAATATTTACTTTGTGAAGTATAATATTATTATTATGATGTGAGGACTATGTGGGTCATATATTTAGCTATATTTTACTTTTTGTTATGTTAATCTGTGTTGTACTTCGTAGCACGACCATTAACGCATTCATTATAACTTTAGGTGGTAATAAAATCCTTTTAATTTGTACTATTTTATACCACCAATTAAAAAATTTATACCTCTCAATTATCGTAGATATACAGGTCGTGCTGGCAAGATTCCTTCCCAGCACGACCACGTTAAAATGAACTTATTCATTATAACTTTAGATGGTAATAAAATCCTTTTAATTTGTACTATTTTATACCACTAATTAGAAATTGTATACCTCTCAATTATAGTAGATATACAGGTCGTGCTGGCAAGATTCCTTCCCAGCACGACCACGCTAAAATTCCAGGTGGCATAGAAGTTTATGAAACGGAAGCATGCCTAAAAATTTCTGCTCATTATGTACTCCTATTTCATTACTGGTAAATGGTCGTAAATTGTTAGAAAATAAAAAAAAACATTTTCTGCATATAAGTATGTGATTTGTATACTTGACACTAGATGGCGTAAAATGTAAAAATTAGAATATACGTTCAAACAATAATAAAAATATGCGGCTTTAAGTTTTTTTTTTTTGCAATTATTTCATTGTACTCCAGCTGTTACCCACGGGATTGCCCGCGTGTACAGACGCCAGCACGTTAACCTACTACAATCTGTAAAATTTCTTTAATAGATTTAAACTTTATCACTGAAGCATAAGGTTCAAAGGTGATTGGGAAAATTTGACAGTATCGGGTAGGTTGATGTGTACATACATCGAAAATGGATCTTAAAATAAGATCATATTTTTAATAATATATGTAATAATTTGATTTTTTAGCAGATTTATTTATATTTTTCAACTCATTAATATAACAATTTAATTATTATCATTAAAATAAACCACAAAACTCGGTTATTGCGTTTCATTTGTTGTGTCTTTTCTCGTGTTAAATCCATATCCACATTTCCATTGTATATAATATTATATTATGTGAATTTGTGTTTGTTCGTTTATCCTTCTTTCACGTCGAAAGGAACAAATGAATTGTCATTTTTAAGGGGATAGTTCTGAGTATTTTTTTCCCGGAGAAACATCATAATTCCACATGAAAAAATTTTTATTATCAATATGTACACGCGGGCGAACCCGTGGGTAACAGCTGGAGTACAATGAAATAATTGCAAAAAAAAAAACAAAGGGCCGCATATTGTTATTATAGTTTGAACGTATATTCTTAATTTTTACATTTTACGCCATCTAGTGTCAAGTATACACAAATCATATACTTAAAGGCAGACATTTTTTTTTTGCTTTTCAATTTACCAGTAATGAAAGGAGTACATAATAAGTACAAATTTTTAGGCATGCTCCCGTTTCATCAACTTCTATGCCAGCTTGAATTTTAGCGTGGTCATGCTGGGAAGGAATCTTACCAGCACGACCTGTATATTTACGATAATTGAGAGGTATTAAATTTCTAAATAGTGGTATAAAATAGTACAAATTAAAAGGATTCTATTACCATCTAAAGTTATAATGAATGCGTTCATTTTAATATGGTGGTGCTGGGAAGGAATCTTGCCAGCACGACCTGTGTATCTACGATAATTAAGAGGTATAAAATTTCTAATTGGTGGTATAAAATAGTATAAATTAAAAGGATTTTATTACCACCTAAAGTTATAATGAATGCGTTCATGGTCGTGCTACGAAGTACAACACGTTAATCTGGCAGTTTGAGTACTTTATGCGGCCTACCCAAATGTCCTTTCTTTGGTATTGTTCGTCGATTCGTTGAGCTCTTTTTAAGTTCTGAGTTGAGCTACACGATTGCTGACAAATGCGTGCACTGACTGGCCAGGTCCACTCAAATCTGTATGGTTCTTTCCTCAAAAGACCATTTCAGACACCAATCTACATGGTCCTCAAATTGAAATGCTCTGACCAAGATTATTTCCGGGTTATTATATACACATTGACATTAATGAATGTTATACATTCATTGACATGAATATTTACTTTAAAGTATTATATTCTTATAAATAAAACATTAAAACATTAAAAAATAATAATTTTAATATCAAATTATAATAATTACATGGAAAATAAAATAAGAAGTTAAAATAGAACACAAAATGGGCAGAGCAACAATGTAGATAGGTCTGTGACCAACGGAAAAATGAACGAGTCCACGCAGGCTTCTTCCTTTTATACGCGCGGCCGCGCTGGAGTGGGGTGTCCAGTGTTGTCATCTAACACGGCCTCTCCTGACATGGCAGCGTCCTCGCAGCCTTCGTCAGTTCTCGATGATGGACCAGCACTATCGTTCTCATGCTCGAATGCTTGATCTTCATCGCAACCTATAACCACAATGCACATACGTTAAGATCACATAATTTAAGTTATTACACAAGTTATCAAAACAGTTGTACTTTAAATAGCACTTTATGTACCAAACAACACAAAACACTTTGCACAAAACAGTCGTACTCAACGACTTTTCTTAAACAGTCGCACTCAACGACTTTGCATATCACAAGTAGGATTTACTCGGGTCATATTCCCACACCAAATACCATGCGCGCATCAGGATTTACATCGGTTACAGCAGGTCAACCACAAGACCTACTTCAGGATTTACACTCAGTCTATAGTCAGCATGGGCCCCACCGACATCAACCTCGATACCTTCACCATGAACTGCACTCTCAATAGTACAGTCCACAGTCTGTGCCACTCAAGACCACGTGCACTCAGGATTTACATGAGCCTCGGCACCCAACAACAAAACAAATGCAACCAGTGATTGTTTGGTACATACAGTCTACAAAGTGTAAGCAAAAGCTGGGTGCATACAACAAAAATAAAACCAATGAAAGTTCTCAACTAACTTTCAAAGAAACCAGCGCATGTGTCGGGAGTCCACTCACCGCGACACTACACCGTGAACAAAAATCTTATAAACAAGCTCATCACTGAGTAGGCGCACTGCGTAATCGAAATAAGAGTACGCAAAATAATTATCCGAATTTGTGCTACTTACGTCGAATAAAATATTTGCAATGCCTGGCGTTTTTGGACACACAAGGCGTAAATTCCTTTTTGAAATTACTACACGTACGATCACTCGTAACCCACTCGCGTAACCACGTACGTATCTTTTAAACAATCACCTATTCATGAAAGACATTAATGATCGCTCCAATTGCTTAATAGTTTTGCCCGATCAAACTATGATCGAAGCTAGAAATAAAAATGTTGGTCAGATCTAACCAGATTATTGGTCGAACGGATCGCGTCCACTATGCGGTCCGTTGCGGTGATATCACTAACTGTACTGTGTTCCAATAAGGACTCTGCCGTATGACCGGCACGGAGTACGCTAGGCGGCGTAGACGGCAGGGGTGGCGTACGTGACCGCGGCGCTCGCGCAGATCACCCTGGCAACGGCGACTCAACGCGTTCGGCATGGCGCCGCGCTGTCGGGGTAGTCTGGCGCCGGGCAGGCGGCGGCGACGCGCCACGCTCGAACGACTCGGCTCGCGATGACTTATGTGGAGATACCCTCTGTTTGCGCGAGCGTTTAGGCTGTACAAACGCTGCTTGATCTTCTAACATCTTCAAACGCGTGCGCATGACCTGTAGTTCCTGCTGTAATTCACTCCAATTAAAAACAACATCCTTTCGAGTTAAAGCAGCCATGCAGGCAGTCTTAATTGCGTAAATAGGAATATACCGCCGAAAATAGCCAGCCAGGCCTAGGAATTTGCGAACTTGCATAATGTTACTCGGTCTTGGCGACCTAATGCTTCACCTTTATGTTTGCTCGGTCTAACCTGACCCTGACTGATTATTTTACCTAAGTACTCCCAACGATTAAGCGATCGAGCCTTATCAACTTCATCGCACCACGTGTCGACATCATGAACACTTGGATCAAAATCAGAGACAAAATATTGGTTTGATCTCACCGGGAGTGTCCATCATGGCGTCCAGAAAGCGTTCAGCTATGGTTTTGATGTCACTCTCCGTCGGCAACGGCGTGGCAGGAAACTCTTGCATCGGGGCGGTAGACGCTGGGGGTGCGCAGGCAGCTGTTGTGGCGGGCTCCACGTCTGGCAGCGGCGAGCTCGGCATGGCCAGAGCGTGGCAGGACCCCAGGCTCGCCAAAGAAGGTCGCGACTCGTTCGGCCCACGCGTCCGCTCCTCCAGATCTTGAAGTCTCTTCAAAATCTCGTCTAACTTTTTAGGAGGCGAGGGAGTTCGTACGCGACGTCTCCCTTTCCTCTTATTATCAGAAGGCATTGTGTCTCTGCCCAACTTAACCTCAAAATTACTGCTATAGAACACGTTAAACAAAGCTACTTTAAATTTATAGAATCAGAGATGGTATTCGAGCGGATAAGGCCTTCATATCCCACTTCTGATCTTATAAATAAAACATTAAAACATTAAAAAATAATAATTTTAATATCAAATTATAATAATTACATGGAAAATAAAATAAGAAGTTAAAATAGAACACAAAATGGGCAGAGCAACAATGTAGATAGGTCTGTGACCAACGGAAAAATGAACGAGTCCACGCAGGCTTCTTCCTTTTATACGCGCGGCCGCGCTGGAGTGGGGTGTCCAGTGTTGTCATCTAACAATATTATTTTAATTATTGTGAATGTGAAGACTATGCAGATATTCCCTTTTGTTTTGTTTTAATTTTTTCAATTAGTTTTTATCATGGTCTGGCAGTTTGAGTAATTTATGTGGCCTACCCAAACGTCCTTTCTTTGGTATTGTTCGTCGAATCGTTGAGCTCCTTAAATTCTGAGTTGAGCTGCACGATAACTGACAAATGCGTGCACTGACTGGACAGGTCTTCTCAATCTGAATGGTTATTTCCTCAAAAGACCATTTCAGACATCAATCTACATCGTCTTCACATGATCTGACCAAGATTATGTCTGGACTTTAAAAGAGACTGTGACCTCTGAGTTTGTTTCGGCCTTTCTTCTCAGAGTAGTCAGATAGGAAACGCCGACCTCATCTAGTTTTTAAAATATGATTGACGTGTAAAAGTGTTTGTACAAACCTACTTGCAGAAATAAATCATTTATCATTTATCATTTATCATTTAGATGGTTATGTTGAGAAAATATAGAAAAACAAATCAAAGTATAATAGATGTTTATTGCTACTGACATTATGAAGTTGAATGCTTCGGAATTATGAACATTAGAGACAGAGTAGTTAGGAATTGTGATTGTTAGGATGAAAAATGATTTGGACGCGGTTTTCGGCGCAGTTACTTAGTCTTAATTGGGCTCTGCCCCGCTTTCCCAACTATCATTACTCATCTATTTGCTTAAAAAATAATTAAATCTAGTTTTCGTAAATGTCACTTCGTAAAACACAAAAATCTCGAATAACTCGAAGATTTTCAGTAAGACACCAGTAATTTTGCGATTAATAATAATTACTTACCTGCCACACCTTCAAGTTGGACGGCGTTTTGTGTTCAGTCTCGTTGGTTGGTAGAATAAAAAATTCTATAAACACCTATTTTTCTGCTATAAATTAGGTACGTTTTGTCGCAATAAATTCAAAATGTTGTTTGGCACCCACCTCTAAAAACTCCGTTTTTCAATAGCCCGCGCGCAGACGCGTGCGCGTGTTTGGACACCTCACGCGCGTGGCTACCACGGAAAAACTGAGGAAAATTTTTATAGACCTACAAATTCAAAATTCACCTTACCGATACAGTATTCAACATTAATTACAATAACTGTAAATAACAGCTTAAATATAAGACTAGAACTAGATGAATAATAGCCACATAAGCGCGTTATTTTTTGTTGTTAGTCCTTTTCCTATTAGAATCTTATTTGCATAATGTTTAATTTCCTATTAGAATCTTATTTGCTTGATGTTTAACGCTTATTACATAAGTTATGCTAAATTAATGTATTGTGTATAGACTTAACATAAAATTGTTACCTTTTTACCTTTGTGGCAAGTAAATGCCTATATATGTAACCGTTTTACTTATAAATAAATGAAGTTGCACCACACGCACATACATACATGCGTTACACCTCACACACACACACATGCACAGCAAATTAGCTTCCTTGGATTGGCTGAACAAAACTGTCACTCGCTCACGCCCCCGCCGCACGCGGCGCTAGTGACAAAAGGTATAAAAACCGCACGCCCGAAAACCGCGGCGTGCCCCTGGCTGGAGGCTTTAAGTTAGTAGCTTAAGGCAGCCGCAGGATTGACCGGTTAAGTAGTCATCACCTCAGAGGTGAGCTACGAGATGCCCTAGACAAAAAAAAAAAAAAAAAAACCGCGGCGTATTACTCGTCCGACCGCCACCAGAAGAACAAGTCAAGAAGAATCCCGTTCACCTCTACCCTACACTCTACACGCAACTAGTTAAACTGAAGAATCGTCTTGTTATTTCTTGTCCCGAGTTATCATCCAGTACAACCTATGGTTTGCAGTCTACAAAGTCAGGCATAGCACGCAGTTGAAGATTTCTACGCCTTTCAATGGTCCTTCTTGGCCGGATCACTGAGCAAGTTTTCAAGAAAGAATAAGTTCCGGTTTCATCATTCAAGAAAGAAACAAGTACGCGCGAGTGTTAGCAGTCGGCCTTGCCTAGCCGCTGTTAATTACTTGGAAGCAATCCTCATTTATCACACGTACGTGGCCACCTAGCGGTGTTAAAGGCCAACAAACGTACGGAGGCACAGTGGTGAAATCTGACGACTCCACGCACCTCTCCTGGTGTAGGAGTCAGACCTCGCCGGTAAGGTGTGGGCTCGCTCTGGGGCCACAAGTTGGCACGCTACGACGAGTGTTGGTTTTCCCGCCACATTCTGAAGCACCCGTGAGAACCTGCGCCCTATGCCGGGTGGTTCCTACCTTTCCATCCCTTTACATTCCCATTCCTGGTCCGGCATCACCGCGGTAGGAGTCCGGCCAGGCTGCTAGGCAAGGTAGGCGTCAATCTAGAAAACAGTGAAGTGAAAGTGATAAAGTGATAAAGTGCTAGTTATAAGTGATAGGAGTAGGGACCCTCTCGTGCGCAATGAGCGACGCACGTGTATTGCGTTCAGGCAAAATTACGCCTGCAACAGACGTCACACCGACGTCCGGTCAGACGACTCCGACCGAAACTAATACGTGGAGTAATGGCACCGGCACAGAGGACACGAACGGTGATGGCAATACGAGCAATATCGAGCGAGTAATCGAAGCTAGGTCCGCGCAAGTCAACGATTTAGATAATACTCAAATTAGGAGTGAGCCGGGCACAGTAGTCAATGTTTCCATGGATAGGGCAAGTAGCCGATTATCTATATTAAAAGCCGAATTAGAGTTACATAATTCCGAGTTAGCACGGGCTCAGGCGGCCTCCGCAGCTGCCTTAAGTCGGTTGGAAATAGCCAGAATAGAACTCGAAAGCTCCAACGACGCGGAGCGTCAGCCTAGGGTTGAAGAGTCACGTGTTGAGGGTTGGATTTCGGAACAGATTGTAGCTAAAAGGCCCGCGATATTAGATACCGCCCAAACCTCGGGACACGCGCCACAGCCACCCAGCACGAGTAGGAACGAACCGCGCGTTGGAAACGACATGCCGAACAGTAGCAGCGACATGACGATGCTGGCCAACGCGATAATGCAGGCGGTGAAATCCAATAAATCAGACTCCGCGGCACCGAAGTTCATCCACGATCTACCCCATTTCGACGGGGCGATTACCGAGTGGATGGCCTTCAAATCGGTCTTTAGCGACACAGTGGACATGTTTACTGACGTACAAAACGTGGCCCGCTTAAGAAAAGCACTAAGAGGTGCAGCCCGCGAAACGGTTACGGCGTTATTATTCACGGTATCGGACCCTTATGAAGTGATAGACACGTTAGAAAGACGTTACGGCCGACCGGAATTACTCGTCCTATCGGAACTCGAAACCATAAAACGCATGCCCCGTATGGGCGAAGACGGGCGCAATGTAGGTAGTTTCGCGAGCAAGGTAGCAAATACAGTAGCGGCAATAAAGTCACTCAACCAACCGCAATATCTGTATTCACCCGAGTTAGTAAGCCGAATCGTAGAAAAACTCAGCATAATCTATCTATACTATAATATTAAAAAGCTGAAGAGTTTGTTTGTTTGTTTGTTTGTTTGTTTGAACGCGCTAATCTCGGGAACTACTGGTTGCAATTGAAAATTTCTTTTTGTGTTAGATAGTCCATTTATCGAGGAAGGTTATAGGCTATATAACATCACGCTACGACCAATAGGAGCGGAGCATAAATGAAAAATGTTACAAAAACGGGAAAAAATATTCCTTTTTGAGAGCTTCCGTTGCGTGCGCTGCGTAAACGGTTTAAGTTACGCAAATATCATGTATGACGGAATTGTTCCTCTTTAAAAGTTCTAAAAAAAAGTCCGCGTCGGTATATGTCTATCTTTTATGATTGACTCACTATAACCTTTTTTATCGTAATCAAATTTGTTCGAAATTAATGCATTATTTGCGAAGGAGTTTTATCAACATAATATTAATCCATAGGCAAATAAATATGTTATTAATCACAAGTATTTAAATGTAAACAAAATTGTCCTTGACATCACTTGATTTCAATGAACATCTTAGGAGATATAATAATTTTAAAAGAACTCCGCAACAAAATAAATAGATATATGCGGGTTCACGTGCGCATGACGCGCAAGACGCGGCGGGTGAGGGGGAGGGACGCTGGCCGGCGGGTGAGGGGAAGGGGCGCTGGCCTGCCGCCGCCCGGTAGTTCTGCGAGTTGCATTAGTTTTGACTGGTCCAGCAGTTGGTCAAACAGTGCTAATACCTCGCATCCCAATGATTCCCAATGATTTACCTTTTAATTTTTAAAAGAATTCAATTTCCCGTTAAGGTATCTTTTGTCGTAACAATTAATAAAGCACAGGGGCAAACATTTAAACACGTAGGAATCGATTTACGTTAAGACTGCTTTTCACATGGACAAACTATATGTCGCGTTATCAAGATCAGGTTGCGGAGAAAATCAGTATGTTCTTCTACCACAAGAAAATAAAACTAAAAAATATCATTTACTCTGAAGTACTTTAAAATACCTTAAAAAAATACTACTAATTATATAATCGTTAATTTATTTACCCACATTTTTATAAGACCCCCACTGACCCCCAGTACTTTTTTTTACCCAACGTTCCTTTATTATTCCTGTTCCCGTGCCATTTTTTACTATAGTTCCATTGTTTTTAGGTTTTTCATCAAAACGCTGGTACAGCTATGTCATAACAGTTTTTGAAGTAACTCTGTCTGTCTGTCTCTCTGTAACGTTTTCACGGCTAAACTACTGAACCGATTTTGACGAAGATCGAAGGACATAGTAATATTATTTATCCAACCACGATAATGATATTTACGCGGACGAAGTCGTGGGCAACGCTATGACTATTATGATGATATAGGAGCGGCACATCAATGAAAAATGTTGCGAAAAAACTGGGAAAATTCATTACTTAAACCACTCTGTGACTTTTATTAGTTTTAAAATATAAATGGTACGAATTCCGATCAGAACGCTCGGGAGCGCCCGAATTAGAGTTGTTATCTCGATTCCTAAATGTCATGGCAGACCAATGCGGCGCTATGTTCGCCTACGAAACAGCTCGAGACGAAAGACGAAATCGCATAAAACCACGCGCGGTAAACTCAACTCGCGAACGCGCTAGCTATAAAACCTACTCAGATAGCGATAATGACGATTCAGAAATCGAGACCAACTCATCCCGTAAAATAGTCGCTACCGTAAGCAAATCGTCTAACAGAAAACAAGCGTCGAAATCGCAGAAGCCGCGCCCATCACGACCGAGCAACGAGTCACCGGCAGAAACAAATAAAAAATGCGTAATTTGCGCGGGAAATCACAGCGCCGCAGAGTGCGCGGACTTCGCGAAATTAACCGTTACGGAAAGATGGATCACGGCTAAACGCGATAAGCTATGTTTTAGATGCCTAAATAACTCTCACATACGGACGTTTAGGTGTAAATATGTACCATGCGGAAAAAACGGGTGTGAAGCGTCACACCATAAAATGTTACATGGCAGCGATAATACATCTCTGCTTACCCGCGGTAACGTAAGCTCGATAAATCACGTACATTCGTCTAGTACCTACTTAAAAATAGTACCGGTCGAGTTAAGCGGACCCATAGGTTCGACTGCCACTTACGCTCTATTGGACGAAGGTTCAACCATGACGCTAGTTGAACGAGGCGTGGCAGACAGCGTAATACCCAGGGGTCGCGGCCAACTACTATCGCTAGAAGGGGTAGGAGGTAACCGTATAGACGAAACCGAGTCGTGTAACGTTAAATTATCGATCCGCGGTTTATGTAATAGAAACTTAGAAACTATGAGTGCGAACACCATAGAAAATTTAAATTTATCTCCGCAAACAGTGAGCCGAGATATAGTGCGCCAATGCAGTCACCTAGTCGAATTAGAGGATGAACTATGCTACGAGATGGGAAAACCGACTATTTTAATAGGCCAGGACAACTGGCATTTAATCACGACCAGACAGCTACGTGTCGGCAAAAAGACCCAACCCGTAGCATCGTTAACCAAGCTAAGGTGGGTACTGCACGGGCAGGACGCACGCCCACGTAACACAATAGCGTTGGTAAACCACGCGCGGCATACGCCGACAGAGGACCCCGCTTTGGAACTTATCAGAGATTATTTTAGCATAGAATCGCTAGGCATCGAGCCACGCCGACCGACGTCTGACCCAGATCAGCGAGCCCTAGCGATCTTAGACAAAACTGTCAAGAAAATAAGCTGTAATAGGTTCGAAACGGGATTACTATGGCGAACAGACGACGAGGTAATGCCTAATAACAAAAAACAAGCTCTCAGTCGTCTGTACAGTTTAGAAAATAAACTAGATAAAAACTCAAACTTAAAATCCGAATATAGCAAACAAATAAACAATTTATTGAAAGCGGGTTACGCCGAGAAGATAGACACCCCGTCTACATCGCCACGCAGCTGGTATTTACCGCACTTTTCAGTAGTGCATCCGCAGAAGGGTAAAATACGTTTAGTGTTCGATGCAGCCGCTAAGTACGAAGGGAAAAGTCTAAACGACGCGTTGCTAGCAGGCCCCGATTTATTGCAGTCGCTATTCGGTGTATTGATAAGGTTTAGAGAAGGAAAAATAGCAGTAGTGGCCGATATTAAGGAAATGTTTTTACAGGTCAAAATCGCTCAGCAGGACCGTGATAGTCTGCGATTTTTATGGAGGGGTGAAGATAGGAAAGGGCCGCCTCAGGAGTACCGAATGACGTCACTAATATTCGGAGCGGCTTCCTCACCATGTACAGCCATCTATGTTAAAAATAAAAACGCAGACCATCACAGCCTACAGCACCCCGAGGTCGCGAGAGCCACAGTACGCAACTTCTACATGGACGATTACTTAGGCGCGTTTAACACCGAAAGCGAAGCGAAGCGAGTAATAAACGCCATGTACAAGGTACATTTAGACGCATCTTTCGAATTACGCGGATGGGCGTCGAACGTGCCCGAAGTAATAAGTAGCGTAACTGACACGCGCAGTGGCGATTCGACCACGCTAGGGAAAAGCGATACAGAGCGAACATTAGGGCTCATATGGAACCACTCACGCGATACTTTAGGTTTTAACGTTAACTTAAGAAGTACGCCCGCGAGCGTCATACAAGGAGACACTCTGCCTACCAAGCGACAAGTCACCAGCGCGGTCATGTCGGTATTCGACCCGTTAGGTTTAGTCTCACCCATTACGATGATAGGTAAATGTCTCATACAGGAAATATGGCGCAGCGGGATAGGATGGGACGACCCCATCACAACCGAGCATCACGTGACATGGTTGTCATTTATTAAAAATTTACAATTGCTAAAAAAGTTAGAAATAGATAGGTACGTACCTGCCACGCTCCCCAACGAAGGGAAGTTACACATTTTCTGTGACGCAAGTGAGAAAGTGTATTCAGCCGCGATTTATTTCGTAGGTACAAGTCCAGACGGTACAAAAACGTCGCGACTGATAGCAGGTAAAGCCAAAGTAGCTCCGCTGAAACCTATCTCCATACCCCGCCTAGAACTTCAGGCCGCAGTGTTAGGCAGTCGATTAGCTGAATCGATCAAGCGCGAGTCAGATTACAAAATATTAAAATGCCATTATTGGTCAGACTCGAAAACAGTTTTAGCCTGGATTAAATCAGACCCGCGCACCTTCAAGTCGTTTGTAGCCCATAGACTAGCTGAGATCGAAAGCCTAACTACTCCAGCCAACTGGCGATGGGTGCCCAGTGCCGATAACGTCGCAGACGACGCGACAAAGGGTATTCCTATAGATTTCAACTCGAGCCATAGATGGTTTACTGGACCCGAGTTCATAAAAAGCGACCCCGCACTATGGCCGCAGGAAAAGCGAGCCGCGGCCCCGCTACCCCCTTCAGGGGAAGAAAGAATAATAAAGCAAGTCCATGTGACTATTAGGCATGACGTAAGCGATTACTTACCTCAATTAGAACGTTTCTCGAAATACACTCGATTAATACGTGTTGCCGCCACCGTTCTGCTCGCCGCTGAGGTATTTAAAGCCAAAATGCTCAAAAGAATCACAAGTAAAGAACTTGCACCAAATCATATAAAACTAGCGGAACTATTGCTAGTAAGAAGAAGCCAGTATAAATCGTTCGGCGATGACATCACGACGATTGAAGCCGGACGGCGACCACCGAAGAAGTCACCGTTCTACAAGCTCTCCGTGAAGATCGATCGCAACGGTATCCTGTGTCTAGACAGCAGAATAAAAGAAAAGCACAACCTGCCAGTCCTACACGCCAAAGAAGGCTTTACTCAGCTGCTGGTGCATCACACGCACGCAGTCTTCAATCATGGCAACCATCAAACTGTTATGAATGAGCTGAGACAACGCTACCACATAATAGGACTGCGCGGCGTTATACGCTATATATGCAACAAATGCCATTGGTGTCCGACCTATAGGGGGATCCCCTCAAAAATCCCCTTAGGCGACTTACCAGCAGAAAGGCTGGCCCAAAACCAACCGCCCTTCACAGCAACCGCGGTGGATTATTTTGGGCCCATGCACGTCAATATCGGGCGAAAGCTAGAAAAGAGATGGGGCGCGCTATATACATGCCTCACCACACGAGCAGTGCACCTGGAGGTGGCCACAACCCTCTCGGCCTCCTCCATGATCATGAGCCTGCGAAGAATGATAGCTCGCCGCGGCACGCCAACTATAATATACAGTGACAACGGAACCAACTTCGTGGGCGCTGAAAAAGAAATCACCGAAGCCATACAAAGTAACGACCACGAGTTAAAAGCCTTCGCATCTCAGAAGCTGATCACCTGGAAGAAGATACCACCCGGTGCCCCAAACATGGGCGGTGCCTGGGAAAGAATGGTCAGATCAGTAAAAACAGCGTTACGAGTCACCCTAAAAGAAAGGTTCCCGCCTGACGACATACTTCACACATTATTGCTAGAAGCCGAACATATGGTAAACTCGAGGCCATTGATCCCGGTGAACCCCAACTTAGACGAAGAAGCGCTGACCCCCAATCACTTCCTTATTGGGCGCTCATGTGGAATGTCACCGCTTGGCTCGTTCAAAGACGTACAGATGAACTCACACTCCTGGAAAGCCACCCAGGCGTTGGCTGATGCCTTTTGGACCAGATGGACGGCAGAATACAGGCCCCTCTTGATGCCCCGTTCCAGCTCCAATCCTCAGCACAAGAACCTAAAGGTCGGCGACATCGTCATAATATGCGACGGCACGATGCCCAGAGGAGTGTGGCCTCGAGGTGAGATAATGAAAGTCTACCCAGGCCCAGATGGACGAGTTCGAGTGACTGAAATACGAACAACAGCCGGCTTACTTCGTCGACCAGCCTCCCGCCTCATCTTGATCCCAACAGCGGACTAAAATCGTTATATTTCGGTGCTTGCGCACGAGGGGGAGATTGTAAATAACAGCTTAAATATAAGACTAGAACTAGATGAATAATAGCCACATAAGCGCGTTATTTTGTGTTGTTAGTCCTTTTCCTATTAGAATCTTATTTGCATAATGTTTAATTTCCTATTAGAATCTTATTTGCTTGATGTTTAACGCTTATTACATAAGTTATGCTAAATTAATGTATTGTGTATAGACTTAACATAAAATTGTTACCTTTTTACCTTTGTGGCAAGTAAATGCCTATATATGTAACCGTTTTACTTATAAATAAATGAAGTTGCACCACACGCACATACATACATGCGTTACACCTCACACACACACACATGCACAGCAAATTAGCTTCCTTGGATTGGCTGAACAAAGCTGTCACTCGCTCACGCCCCCGCCGCACGCGGCGCTAGTGACAAAAGGTATAAAAACCGCACGCCCGAAAACCGCGGCGTATTCTTACGTATCGCGTAATTTTTCCGTGCGGACCGCAATATTTTTAACCCGTTCTCTCTGTGTGTGTACAGGATACAACCGGTACCTGTGCAGGCACAGAGAGAGCCGCCCCGTGCTGCTCGGTGAGAAATCACCGCAGCGGTCGCGGAGGCCCACGCCCAATTACGATGCCGAAACCCGGCACGCGCGGCTCGCTGGGCCGCGATGCCGGGTCTCCGGGGGACCGTCCAGTGCTGGATCGGGCGTCGTCTCTGCCTAACATAGGCGATGCGGCGTCCGGTGCATCACTGGCCGGAGCCCAGAAGAAGAAGAAGACGACGAAGAAGACGCGACCGGAAGAGGAACCGGGGGGGGGGACCCCTGCCGCTGTGCCCGCCGGCCCACCGACGACATCGGCGCCTGCGCGCGTTGCGCCAACGCCGTCGTCGAGCCGGCCGCATGCGGTAGCCGTCCGTCCCGCCGCGTTCCGCCCGGTGCCGATCCAGGCCCCGGGGCCGGCCGCGAACCCCAGCCGCGCATCGCAAGCGCGCGCACCGTCGACGTCGACGCGTGCTGCCGCGCCCGCGCTCCTAACCGCGCCCGCGCCACCAACCGCGCCCACTGCGCGTCCTTCCGCGCCCGCCGCGCGTACTACCGCGCCCCGCGCCGCCTACCCCGCGCTCCCGCCGCCGCGTACCCCCGTGTCATCCGCACGGGCCCGCGCGCCCCCAATACACGCTGCTGCCCCACCGCCGCGGTTCGTCTCGCCGCCCGCGCCCTTTACCGGCGCGATCAGGAAGACAACCCAAGCTGTGTCCGCTCCGCGCACCGCCGCTCCCGACCCCCGCCGCTCGCTGGCGGGGCCGGTGATGGCTGAGCAGGAGCGGCCAGCAAGTGCCGGCCAACGATATAGGCCGGCACCTACTACGATGCAGACGCCCGCTTCGCCGGCGCCACCCCGGATGTCCGCCTGCGACTCGCCCGCGATGCTGTCGGCATGCTCCTCCCGTGCTGGGTCGAGCATGTCGCTGGCGTCCGAGGGCTCGGCCGCGTCCGGTCGTGGAGACATGTCCCCGGACATGACCTCACGACCCGGATCGCGGTCCACCGCGGGCGGCACAACAGCCGCCGCCGCGCTTATGTCGCCGGCGTCGCCTACACCATCGCTGGGGTTTAACTTCGAGTTTGAGCTCGAGGCCAGACCCCAGCGGCGGAGAAGAAGCTCCGGCGAGGCCGCGTCGGAGGAGGCGAAGCGGTACTGCCTCGACCCGCCGCGTCCACAGCGCGAAAGCGCGACGCGGGGTCGGGGTACGCCAATGTCGCCTACCTTCGCCGGCGCGGCCCGCCGCACACCACCGCGGTCGCCGACACCTCCGGCCTCCGCACTGACACACACAGGGGCGAGACCCACCAACTCGCCCCCCCCCCTGGCACTAATATTCCCCCCCCTGCCCCTGCCGCCGGCACCTCGTCCTCGGCGCCGACTACGTCGCAGCAGCAGAAGGGGAAGAACCGCAAGAAGCTGAGGTACCCTCCGCTGGTAGTGGAGACGCTGCCGAACTGGGCCTCGCACTTCCGGGCCATTCACGCGCAGCTGGGCCGGCCACCGAATGCTCGTCCGTACGGGACCGGGGTGAGATTCACCCCGGACACCGAAGACGAGTATCGGCTGGTCCAGCGCTATTTGACTGGCCTGGAAAAGAGTGCAGGCGTGTCGTGGTTCGCGTACTCACTACCAGCGGATCGCAACCTCAAAGTCGCCATCAGGGGCCTACCGGCGGATACGGACCCGAAGGAGATAGAGGAGGAACTCCGGGCGTTGGGATACCAACCGGAGTATGTGCGCCACATAAAGGGCGCACAAGGACGACCCGGTTGCGTGTTCCACGCAATATTAAAGAAAACCCCGGACGTTAGAGAAATCTATGACACCACCGTGTTCATGTACATGCGTGGTGTCAAGATTGAGGCTTGGCGTGGAAAGCGTGGCCCGGCGCAGTGTCACCGGTGCCAGCGCTTCCGGCACAGCTCGCACCAGTGCCACCGACCGCTCGCTTGTGTGCGATGCGGGGGTGAGCACGCGGCACGAGACTGCCCACGCCCGCGGGAGGAGCCGGCCACATGCGTCAACTGCGGTGGCCCGCACCCCGCGAGCTTCATCAAGTGCCCCGTGTTCACGAAGGAGACTCGGAACAAGCGAGCGGGGACCGCCGCCATCACGGCTACAAACAGAGTAGCGGCCAGGCCACCAACAGTGGCCACCGTGGAGGCCGATGGACCGACGCTGATGGCGGCGGCCAACGAGCCCACACAAAGAGGCCAAGCCTCCGCCTCCTCTAAGCGGAGGAAGAAGAAGAGGGGGGGGAGGGGGAGGAAGAAAACCACCCCCCCGGCGACACAAGAAGTTACAGAAGCCATCCCTGAGGCCGGCCCTGCCTCCATCGCGCAGGTTGTCGACCGACGGACGGCGCACGCGCTAGTGGACGAACCTACTAGTAGCGACAAAACGACGCAGCGGCGGAACGCAGGAACTACAGCTAGTAGGTTCGCCCAAAAGCCGCAAGGCACCACCACCGTCGCCGCCGACGCCATGATGGCACAACGACCAATCAAGGCCAAGGGAAGTTTCCCTGCGGCGGCGAGTGGTGTCGCCCCTACCGCGCAAAGCGCGACGACGAATAAAGAATTCACAACCTGCGCGATAAAGCTCCTGATGGACCTTATCAGAGCTATAAGGCAGGGCCGAGATATTGAGGCGGTCATCCTCGACGGTCTGGCCACGTTGCTGTCGCTTTGTGATGGCTAGGCCGTTGAGGATTGTACACTGGAATGCCCGCGGCCTTAGGGATAAGGTCGCCCCCCTCCGCCACCTCCTTCGGGAACAAGATATCGACGTGGCGCTAATCAGTGAGACGCACCTGGGAACCGAAGATAGGGTCAGGTTCCCGGGTTATCACGTCTACCGTAAGGACGAAAGGTCGGCTCATCACGTCCGCTACCGTGGTCTGGCGGTACTAGTGAGGCGAAGAGTCGTCCACCAGGAGCTCCCCTTGCCGTCGCTGTCCAGCTTCTACGCCCTGGGTGTTCAGCTGCATGTCGCCGGCGAGGACATTAACATCTATGCGTGCTACAAGCCGCCCGCGTCTCGCCTTGTTATGGCTGAGCTGCGGGCGCTACTTAGCACGCATGGCAACGCCACCATCCTTGCCGGCGACCTTAACAGTAAGCACCCGGCGTGGAACTCCGCTCAAACAAACAGCGACGGCCGGCGACTCTTCGCGGACGCGGAAGCCTTTGGGTTTACGGTGTCCGGCCCGGAGACGCCCACCCATTACCCGGACCCGGCGGCATACACGCCGGACGTCCTGGACATCGTAGTCCACCGAGGGCTGCACCGCCAGATCACGCAACATGTGATAGACGACGAGCTACAGTCGGACCACCAACCGGTACTCGTCGTCCTAGCGGAGCAGCCGACCCGACTGAAGCCATTAGCGCCACGCCGATCAACGGACTGGACTCTGTTCACAGAGAGGATGCATACCACCACGCCGACTCGGCCCATAGTTTCCTCCGCGGACGTGGAACAAGCGGCGGATGACGTCACTGCTTGCATCCAGAGCGCCTTAGAAGCGGCGACGACGATACAACCGGAGGGGAGAGGGCTACTGCCGCCCCTACCGGCGCGTATCAGCGCGATGGTTGCCGCGAAAAGGCGCCTTCGCAAGCAGTGGCAACAGACTAGATGCCCGACTATGAAGAAAGAGCTCAACCGTCTCGCGGAGAAGGTCAAGGCCGAGTTATCGGCCCACGCCGCCGCGGGCTGGGAAGAGAGAATAGACGCCGCTGTCGACAGCTGGCCGTCTGTACACCGTCTTTGCCGCCAGCTGTCGAATACCCCAGCCCCGGTGCGCCCTCTACTCAACAGCGACGGGGCGCTTAAGTATGTAGCAGAGGACCGGGCGGAGGTCTTCGCCGAGCACCTGGAGCGTCAGTTCCGCCCTAACCCGACCGACGACGTCGAGCATGTCGCAGCGGTCGAGCAACACCTAGGAGACTACTTCGCACAGCCGGTAGCTCCCGAGGAGAACCCTATCTTCTTCTCGCCTGGCGCAGTTAGACGCGCCATCCTAAGAACGAAGCCCAGAAAGGCCCCCGGTGCTGACGGTATCACCAACACAGCGCTGCGCCACCTGCCGTTCCGTGCAGTAGCGGCACTGGCGCGCCTGTTCACGGCGATACTGCGCACGGGGGTCTTTCCCACCTCGTGGAAGGAGGGGCGCGTCATTATGCTGCCCAAGGCGGGAAAGAACACAGCGAAGCCGGAGAGCTATCGGCCTATCACTCTGCTGCCGACAGTCTCCAAGGTGTTCGAAGTACTCCTGCTGCGACACCTCACTCAACACATAGCCCCACGCCCCGAGCAATTTGGGTTCAGGGCGGAGCACAGCACGACGCTTCAGCTGTCGAGGGTACTGCACCACCTGACGACAGCGTTAGATAAAAAGGAATGCTCGGTGGCAGTATTCCTCGACATGGAGAAGGCCTTCGACCGTGTGTGGCACGACGGTCTGATTTACAAACTCGCCACCTCAGACGCGCCCCGTCGCGTTGTAAAGGTGGTTGCATCCTTTCTGTCCAACAGATCCTTCAGGGTGGTGGTCGACGGGGCGCTATCCGGCGCTCGCCCAGTGCTGGCAGGTGTGCCGCAGGGCAGTTGCGTGTCGCCTGCGTGTTACACGCGTTACACCGACGATATCCCCACCACGACAGAGACGACGCTCGCGCTGTATGCTGACGACGCCGCGTACATCACCACTTCGCTCAATGCGAAGCACGCGGCGCTCAAAATGCAGCGCGCCCTCGATCTGCTTCCCGAGTGGCTGTCGAAGTGGCGGCTATCGGTGAACGTGGGTAAGACGCAGGCGATGGTCGTCGGATACTCGCCCGTCCCGCCACCCCTGAAACTACATGGGGTCGACGTCGATTGGTCGCCCCGGGCCAAGTACCTGGGTGTGACCATCGACCGCCGCCTCACGATGGGGCCCCATGTCCGCAAGGTCGCCGCGCAGGGTAGGGTCGCCCGCAACCTCCTTAAACCTGTGCTCTCATCCCGCATCCCGGCGCGCGTCAAGTTGGGCGTGTACAAAACGTACATACGCCCAATCTTGACGTACGCCGCCCCAGCGTGGTTCGCCCTCACGAAGGAGTCGAGCCGCAAGACGCTCCGCGCGCAACAAAACCTTGCGCTGCGGACCATTGGTGACGCTCCTCGCTTCGTGAGGAACGACGTACTCCACCGGGACCTCGGGATTGAGAGCCTGGACGAGTTTGTAGGGCGACTCGCGAAGGTAATGTTCGCGCGTGCCGACGCTTCTGCCTGGCCCCATGTCAAGCAGATAGCGCCATTGCACGCGCGCCCACCTGACGCGAGACCCCTGCCCCGCGACCTGGTAGCGGACAACTGACCCCATCGCACCGGATATGACGCCTCGAGTAAGCCGCACCCAGGTTACACGCAGCTTACTCGAAATAATAAGACTCTACAGATGTACACATACATCTGTTGCGTGGTGTGTTCTAAGTTAATATAGGCATATCACGTAACTAAATACAGACAACCTTAACTACACATGCATCCAACATAACACGTGCAGGCGCGACGCGGGCCGCGACGCACGTTGACACTGAGCGGTGTTACACAACAACACAAGCCGCTCACACAAACACGACTGTTTATCCCTCAATCCGTAAACGGCTAGATCTGTAAGCGGGGCGAGGGTAAACTACATATCTACCTGTAGGTGCGTCGAGTCGGCATCACTGTCGCCGGTCGTCTTCATCGGGCCTCCTCCAGGTAACTGGAGGTCTCACCTGATGGGGACTGACCGCCGTGGTGTCGTGAAGCAAGCGGCGCTATGTGAAATAGCGTCGCGACGCGCCTACAGAAATATTCATAGCAACCATTCACACAGGCGTAGCTTGCTACGCCAAATGCTACAGGCCGTAGTAGGCCGAACCGAGTGAGAGGGCCCGTAGCAGCGGGCCACTGTATGCCTCCGCGGGCGAGGGGCGAAGCCCTGACCTCGCTCGCCACGCCCCCTGGCGGGGGCGTCGCGACATCCCACGATCCGCGGCGTATTACTCGTCCGACCGCCACCAGAAGAACAAGTCAAGAAGAATCCCGTTCACCTCTACCCTACACTCTACACGCAACTAGTTAAACTGAAGAATCGTCTTGTTATTTCTTGTCCCGAGTTATCATCCAGTACAACCTATGGTTTGCAGTCTACAAAGTCAGGCATAGCACGCAGTTGAAGATTTCTACGCCTTTCAATAACTTTGCACTAAGGCGACGGATTTGGAAGCGGATTTCGGCGCAGTTACTTAGTCTTAATTGGGCTCTGCCCCGCTTTCCCAGTTATCCTTACTCATCTATTTGCTTAAAAAATAATTAAATCTAGTTTTCGTAAATTTCACTTCGTAAAAACACAAAAATCTCGAATAACTCGAAGATTTTCAGTTTAACGCCAGTAATTTTGCGATTAATTATAATTAATTACCTGCCACACCTTCAAGTTGGACCGCGTTTCGTGTTCTGTCTCGTTGGTTGATAGCATAAAAAATTCTATAAACACCTATTTTTCTGCTATAAATTAGGTACGTTTTGTCGCTATAAATTCAAAATGTTGTTCGGCACACACCTCTAAAAACTCCGTTTTTCAATAGCCCGCGCGCTGACGCATGCGCGTGTTTTAACACCTCACGCGCGTGGCTTCCTCGGAAAAACTGAGGATTTTTTTTATATTTTTACAAATTCAAAATTCACCTTACCGATACAGTATTCCACATTAATTACAATAACTTTGCACTTAGGAGACGGATTTGGACGCGGTTTTCGGCGCAGTTACTTATTCTCAATTGGGCTCTGCCCCGCTTTCCCAACTATCCTTACTCATCTAATAAAATATCTCGAATAACTCAAAGATTTTCAGTTTAACGCCAGTAATTTTGCGATTAATTATAATTAATTACATGCCACACCTTCAAGTTGGACTGCGTTAAGTTTTCTGTCTCGTTGGTTTGTAGAACAAAAAATTCTACACACACCTATTTTTCTACTATAAATTAGGTACGTTTTTTCGCTTTAAATTCAAAATTTTGTTCGGCACCCACCTCTAAGAACTCCGTTTTTCATTAGCCCGCGCGCAGACGCGTGCGCGTTTTTTGACAACTCACGCGCGTGGCTTCCTCGGAAAAACTGAGGATTTTTTTTATATTTCTACAAATTCAAAATTCACCTTACCGATACAGTATTCAACATTAATTACAATAACTTTGCACTAAGGAGACGGATTTGGAAGCGGTTTTCGGCGCAGTTACTTAGTCTAAATTGGGCCTGCCCCGCTTTCCCAACTATCCTTACTCATCTATTTGCTTAAAAAATAATTAAATCTAGTTTTCGTAAATTTCACTTCGTAAAAACAAAAAAATCTCGAATAACTCGAAGATTTTCAGTTTAACGTGAGTTTTTCAGTTTAATTTTGCGATTAATTATAATTACTTACCTGCCACACCTTCAAGTTGGACCGCGTTTCGTGTTCTGTCTCGTTGGTTGGTAGACAAAAAATTCTATAAACACCTATTTTCTGCTATAAATTAGGTACGTTTTTTCGCTATAAATTCAAAATTTTGTTTGGCACCCACCTCTAAAAACTCCGTTTTTCAATAGCCCGCGCGCAGACGCGTGCACGAATTATGACATCTCACGCGCGTGGCTACCTCGGAAAAACTGAGTAAAATTTTTATATACCTACAAATTCAAAATTCACCTTACCGATACATTATTCAACATTAATTTCAATAACTTTGCACTAAGCAGACGGATTTGGAAGCGGTTTTCGGCGCTGTTACTTAGTCTTAATTGGGCTCTACCGCGCTTTCACAACTATCCTTACTCATCTATTTGCTTAAAAAATAATTAAATCTAGTTTTCGTAAATGTCACTTCGTAAAACACAAAAATCTCTAATAACTCGTAGATTTTCAGTTAGACGCCAGTAATTTTGCGATTAATCATAATTACTTACCTGCCACACCTTCAAGTTGGACCGCGTTTCGTGTTCAGTCTCGTTGGTTGGTAGAATAAAAAATTCTATAAACACCTATTTTTCTGCTATAACTTAGGTACGTTTTGTCGCTATAAATTCAAAATGTTGTTCGGCACCCACCTCTAAAAACTCCGTTTTTCAATAGCCCGCGCGCAGACGCGTGCGCGTGTTTTTACACCTCACGCGCGTGGCTTCCTCGGAAAAACAGAGGTTTTTTTTTTATATTTTTACAAATTCAAAATTCACCTTACCGATACAGTATTCAACATTAATTACAATAACTTTGCACTTAGGAGACGGATTTGGACGCGGTTTTCGGCGCAGTTACTTATTCTCAATTGGGCTCTGCCCCGCTTTCCCAACTATCCTTACTCATCTAATAAAATATCTCGAATAACTCAAAGATTTTCAGTTTAACGCCAGTAATTTTGCGATTAATTAAAATAATAATTACCTGCCACACCTTCAAGTTGGACCGCGTTTAGTTTTCTGTCTCGTTGGTTGGTAGAACAAAAAATTCTACAAACACCTATTTTTCTGCTATAAATTAGGTACGTTTTGTCGCTATAAATTCAAAATGTTTTTCGGCACCCACCTCTAAAAACTGCGTTTTTCAATAGCCCGCGCGCAGACGCGTGCACGTGTTTTTAAACCTCACGCGCGTGGCTTCGCGGTTTTCGGCGCAGTTACTTAGTCTTAATTGGGCTCTGCCCCGCTTTAGGTTAGGTTAGGCTAGGTTAGGTTACCAGTCGGGGGTTGCGGAAGATTCTTTCGTTCCCGCGACCTCCGGCGTAGGTGTGAGTCGGAACACCGGGGTGGTTTTTAGTCAGTAAGAGTCTGACAGACCCCTCCGCTCGCCCCAGGCGGAGGACATCCATGAGGATTTTCCACCCCGTGACCAAAAAAAAAAAAAAAAGGCTAGGTTAGGTTCCCCCCCGAAGGGTTCCCGCATTGTCGTTGCGGGGGGGCTCATTAGCCGTGGGTTGGGCACCCACGGTGAAGCCAAGAGGAACCCGAGGAGGGGCCGCTCGTCAGGGCTTTTTGACCCAAGCCCATGACGTAGCGGCCAACGAGTAGGTTGCGGTGGCGACATCGCAACTGAGGCGGGCCGCGATGTCGTGTATCGGGGGCATCGCGGCTGCGGTTTCAGGGCCGCGGCTGGAGAGGTGTATTGCGGTACAGCGCTCTCCCTCCCTGCCGCGGCCTTGACGGGGTCGCCACCGTCTGATGGCGAACGCGGTGGGGCCGCAGGGGAAGAGGAGTGTCGGTATAGCGTAGGCCGCTCTCCCTATCCTCTGCGGCCGAAAATTGGTAGACGGCGGGGCCAATGATCTGACCCGTCGAGGAGGGCCAAGGGCGCCCAGACAAGGGGCTGTCTGGCGCCCATGTGCTGGTTTGGTCCCTGGGTTGGTCACGGCGTGCCATGTGTTCTGGTGCGCCGGTGATGAAGGAGGAGAGGCCCGCTGCGGCGGGCTGGCACCAGTCGGGGGTTGCGGAGGTTTTTTCGTTCCCGCGACCCCCGGCGTAGGTGTGAGACGGAACACCGGGGTGGTTTTTAGTCAGTAAGAGTCTGACAGACCCCTCCGCTCGCCCCAGGCGGAGGACATCCATGAGGATTTTCCACCCCGGAACAAAAAAAAAAAAAAAAAAAAAAAAAAAAAAAAAAAAAAAAAAAAAAAAAAAAGGCTAGGTTAGGTTCCCCCCCGAAGGGTTCCCGCATTGTCGTTGCGGGGGGGCTCAGTAGCCGTGGGTGCCCAACCACGGTGAAGCCAAGAGGAACCCGAGGAGGGGCCGCTCGTCTGGGCTTTTTGATAAAAGCCCATGACGTAGCGGCCAACGAGTAGGTTGCGGTGGCGACATCGCAACTGAGGCGGGCCGCGATGTCGTGTATCGGAGGCATCGCGGCTGCGGTTTCGGGGCCGCGGCTGGAGAGGTGTATTGCGGTACAGCGCTCTCCCTCCCTGCCGTGGCCTTGACGGGGTCGCCACCGTCCGATGGCGAACGCGGTGGGGCCGCAGGGGAAGAGGAGTGTCGGTATAGCGTAGGCCGCTCTCCCTATCCTCTGCGGCCGAAAATTGGTAGACGGCGGGGCCAATGTCCTGACCCGTCGAAGAGGGGCCAAGGGCGCCCAGACAAGGGGCTGTCTGGCGCCCATGTGCTGGTTTGGTCCCTGGGTTGGTCACGGCGTGCCATGTGTTCTGGTGCGCCGGTGATGAAGGAGGAGGGGCCCGCTGCGGCGGGCTGGCACCAGTCGGGGGTTGCGGAGGTTTTTTCGTTCCCGCGACCCCCGGCGTAGGTGTGAGACGGAACACCGGGGTGGTTTTTAGTCAGTAAGAGTCTGACAGACCCCTCCGCTCGCCCCAGGCGGAGGACATCCATGAGGATTTTCCACCCCGGAACAAAAAAAAAAAAAAAAAAAAAAGGCTAGGTTAGGTTCCCCCCCGAAGGGTTCCCGCATTGTCGTTGCGGGGGGGCTCAGTAGCCGTGGGTGCCCAACCACGGTGAAGCCAAGAGGAACCCGAGGAGGGGCCGCTCGTCAGGGCTTTTTGACCCAAGCCCATGACGTAGCGGCCAACGTGTAGGTTGCGGTGGCGACATCGCAACTGAGGCGGGCCGCGATGTCGTGTATCGGGGGCATCGCGGCTGCGGTTTCGGGGCCGCGGCTGGAGAGGTGTATTGCGGTACAGCGCTCTCCCTCCCTGCCGCGGCCTTGACGGGGTCGCCACCGTCCGATGGCGAACGCGGTGGGGCTGCAGGGGAAGAGGAGTGTCGGTAGGTCGTAGGCCGCTCTCCCTATCCTCTGCGGCCGAAAATTGGTAGACGGCGGGGCCAATTACCTGACCCGTCGAAGAGGGGCCAAGGGCGCCTAGACAAGGGGCTGTCTGGCGCCCATGTGCTGGTTTGGTCCCTGGGTTGGTCACGGCGTGCCATGTGTTCTGGTGCGCCGGTGATGAAAGAGGAGGGGCCCGCTGCGGCGGGCTGGCACCAGTCGGGGGTTGCGGAAGATTCTTTCGTTCCCGCGACCCCCGGCGTAGGTGTGAGTCGGAACACCGGGGTGGTTTTTAGTCAGTAAGAGTCTGACAGACCCCTCCGCTCGCCCCAGGGCGGAGGACATCCATGAGGATTTTCCACCCCGAGACCAAAAAAAAAAAAAAAAAAAAGGTTAGGTTAGGTTAGGTTAGGTTGGGAGCCCCCGGGGGATCCCCCACAGCGCATACTTCCACGTAGTATCCCCTGGGCAACGCCGTGTCTGACCACCGTAACGGAGTGGCAGACCGGTGGCTAAAGTGCGCTGTGATTCGTAGACAAACGCGGTCGTCTGCGAATATGAGCAAGAAACCAAGCCGTGACGCCTCCGGGCGATTCTGTTTTAATCCCAATCACCCTTCACAGGGTGATTCCAACGGCCCTTCTCAGGGCCAACCCAAAGGCCCTTCTCAGGGCCAATCCAACGGCCCTTCTCAGGGCCAACCCGATGGCCCTTCTCAGGGCCCCAGCGGTGGCGCTTTGGCGTCTGAAGCTGACCGCGCACCATCTGCGGCCAGCGTTTTCAGCAAGCCGGACGATTTGCTGGACTCCGACGACGGTTCCAATATGGACACGTCGGCGGCCGAGAGCGACGCGGCGACGAGCAAACGGAAGAGGGCGGATCTGAGGCCTGGGTCCGGAGGCTCCTCGGAGTCTGTAGGAACAAGGGCGAAGAAGAAGTCGAAGTCAAAAAAGGCTTCGACTTCTGCTTCGGCCTTTGCTCACGATGTGGGCTTGGTGGACGCCGAGCGCCAGCTGGATCTGGCGAAGAGGGCGCAGCTTCAGGAGGACCTGGAGGAGAGGGTCGCCACCAAGGAGCGGCAGACGCAAGCCGCCAGGTTGAGGGCTGGCTATGGTGCATCCCATGTGCTATATGCTGACCACTCCCTGGCGGAATTGGAGCGCATGGCACAAGAGGACAAAGAGGAGGTACTGGAGGTCGCCTCAAAGTCCTCCAATTTGAAGGGGACCTTCCAAAAGGCCCTCAAATGCCGGGCCGCCAGCATGCATGGTATTGTGCTGGAGCTGGTAAAGCGGACGGCCACGGACGAGACGCGGCAGCTGCAGGCGAGGGTGGATCGCCTGCAGGCGGAAGTCAGCCAGCTTCACCAGAAGCTTGCTGAGGTCACGGCCCGGCCTGCCCAGTCTGCCCCAGGTGTGGTGGAAGGAGGCTCCTCCTCCACTGCCAGCCTTGAGGCCATAATCCGCGGGGTTGTTCTGGAGGAGAGGGCCTTCATAAGAGGCTGCTTCGCGGGGATAGAGGATCGGCTCTTGCCGGAAAGGCGGCTCCGCCCGCCGCTAGCGGCGGATAAGTGTCCACCGCCGACGGAGCCGGAACCTGCGCCTCTGAGCCCAGAGTCGGGTGAGCAGCCCCGGAACCCGCGGCCCTTCAAGGGCAAAGGTAAGGGCAAGAAGACCACGGTGGCCCCTCAAACACCCACCACGAGCGCGGAGGGAGCTGCCGGGTCGTCTCCAGCAGCCCCCCCCAACTCGCAGGGGGAAGACGCCCTTCTTCCCTCCACCACCCCGTCCAACTCGTCGTGGACGGAAGTGGTCAGGGGTGGGAAGGCGAAAAAGCTGACCTCCAAGCCCACTGCGACTGCTCCTGCAGCCGAGAAGGGTCCAGCCGGCGGGAGGAAGCTGGTTCCTCCCAGAACCGCGGCCGTCGTGGTGACTATCACCCCGGAGGCCGTGGAGCAGGGCGAGACGTACGAGTCCGTCCTAAGACGGGCTCGTACCAACGCGGACCCCTCTCAGCTGGGGATCGGTGGCATCACGTGCCGCCGAACCCAAACCGGGGCTCGAATATTTGAGTTCTCGGGGGAGCAGCGCGGCGCAAACGCGGACCTCTTCGCAAAGAAGTTGCAAGAGGTCATCGCGGATGCGGCAACGGTCGTCAGGCCCGTGAAGACCGCAGCCTTGGAGGTGGCCGATCTCGACGATTCGGTCACCAAAGAGGACGTGGTGGCGGCCGTTGCGGCGGCTGGAGGCTGCGAAGCTGGCGCGGTGAAGGGCGGAGCCATCAGGCTCGGCTGCCGCGGCATGGGCACCATCCGCGTCGAGTGCCCAGTCGCCGTGGCTGGGGCCGTCCTTAATGTGACCAAAGGGCGGCTGCTTGTGGGGCTCAGCTCGGCTGTGGTCCGGGCACTTGAAGTCCAGCCAATGCGCTGCTTCAAGTGCTTCGCCTTCGGCCACACCCGAGCCACGTGTCCCTCCAAGTCCGACTGGGGAAACTGTTGCTTCCGATGCGGGCAGGAGGGACACAGGAGTGCTACTTGCCACGCCACCACGCTACACTGCGCGGCGTGTGCCGGCAGTGGCCGCCCCGCGGACCACAAGATGACGGGCAGGAGCTGCAAGCCTCCTGCGAGGAAGGGCGTGGCGCCGGCGCAGGTTCGCCTTGTTGCTACCACCGCCGCCGTCATCGCCGCTGTAGCTCCTGCGGCAGTAGCTGAGGAGGGTGCGATGTTGGAATAATATTTTCCAACTACCGCATCCTCCAAGCGAATGGCACTAACGGCGCGGTCTCCCACAGACTCCCCTCCCTTCTCGCTATTAGAGAAGGGAACGGGATACGTGGCCACCGCGTGGGGAAAATAAGCCCTTGCGGGCGTTATTTCTCCCCTAACCAGGTGGAGGCCAGCAGGCAACGGGTGCGGGGGCACCCTTGCCTGTATTGCACAGGCCTCCACCAGTGTCGGACGGGAATGGCCAGGTGTTCCCGGCCATTCCCGTAGCCCCCCAACCGGGGGGGCCTGCGGGGCCCGCCAGCTAGGCGGGCATGCGCCGGGAGGGTTGTGGATGTAAAGGCTACGCCAGTTTCCCATGACCCTCCCATCACGGCGAAGTGGGAACACCGCTGAGTTTTAGTGGGTATACTGTCCTTCTGACAGGAGTCCCACACACCCCGTCTCGTCCCCCACGAGCGGCAGTGCATAAAGCATTTCTCAGCGTCAAAAAAAAAAAAAAAAAAAAAAAGGTTGGGAGCCCCCCCGAAGGGTTCCCGCATTGTCGTTGCGGGGGGGCTCATTAGCCGTGGGTGCCCAACCACGGTGAAGCCAAGAGGAACCCGAGGAGGGGCCGCTCGTCAGGGCTTTTTGACCCAAGCCCATGACGTAGCGGCCAACGTGTAGGTTGCGGTGGCGACATCGCAACTGAGGCGGGCCGCGATGTCTTGTATCGGGGGCATCGCGGCTGTGGTTTCGGGGCCGCGGCTGGAGAGGTGTATTGCGGTACAGCGATCTCCCTCCCTGCCGCGGCCTTGACGGGGTCGCCACCGTCCGATGGCGAACGCGGTGGGGCCGCAGGGGAAGAGGAGTGTCGGTAGGTCGTAGGCCGCTCTCCCTATCCTCTGCGGCCGAAAATTGGTAGACGGCGGGGCCAATTACCTGACCCGTCGAAGAGGGGCCAAGGGCGCCTAGACAAGGGGCTGTCTGGCGCCCATGTGCTGGTTTGGTCCCTGGGTTGGTCACGGCGTGCCATGTGTTCTGGTGCGCCGGTGATGAAGGAGGAGGGGCCCGCTGCGGCGGGCTGGCACCAGTCGGGGGTTGCGGAAGATTCTTTCGTTCCCGCGACCCCCGGCGTAGGTGTGAGTCGGAACACCGGGGTGGTTTTTAGTCAGTAAGAGTCTGACAGACCCCTCCGCCCGCCCCAGGGCGGAGGACATCCATGAGGATTTTCCACCTAGGTTGGGAGGAGGCCGAAGACAACCTCCAAAGCGGGCGGTCTACTGGTGGTCCCAGGAGATAGCAGACCTCCGCGTGGCCTGTATAACTGCCCGGAGGACCTACTCACAGGCGCGCAGGTTACGCCGCCGTGATGAAGAGCTGGAGACCCTTCAGTCCCAACTGCATGAGGCATATCGTAATGCTCGGGGGGCACTGCAGTTGGCGATCTGTCGGGGGAAAGAGCAGTCGAGAGCTGAGGTACTGGAGGATCTGAACCGTGATCCTTGGGGGCGTCCGTACCATGCGGCGCGGAAGAAACTCCGCGCCCAAGGCCCCCCACTGACGGAAACCCTCCAGCCTCAGTTCCTTGTCAGGGTCGTGGAGACACTCTTCCCGGATCGGGCGGATCACCCTTCCCCGACCATGGCCGGTGCGGAGGCTGAGCAAAATGCGGAAGTGGAGACTCCCCGAATTTCTGGCGCGGAGATGAGGGCAGCAATTCTGCGGGCGCGGTCCAAGAGGACTGCCCCCGGACCGGACGGGGTGCCAGCAAGAACGCTGGCACTGGCTCTGGAAGCGGCCTTGGAAGACAGGCTTGGGGAGTTGTTTGACGCCTGTCTGACGTCGAGACGGTTCCCTAAGGCCTGGAAGGAGGGTCGACTGGTGTTGCTGCAGAAGCCAGGGCGCCCCCCGGATTCCCCATCAGCGTTTAGGCCAATTGTCTTGCTGGACGAGGCGGGAAAGATGCTAGAGAAAATTCT
Source organism: Xanthia togata (assembly GCA_963853775.1). Lineage (NCBI taxonomy): Eukaryota > Metazoa > Arthropoda > Insecta > Lepidoptera > Noctuidae > Xanthia > Xanthia togata. Next base: position 43,333 of record OY970817.1, on the reverse strand, counting down.
CGCTACCCGCATCGTCCGACACTTAGAGGCAGTTGGCCCGAACTTGTCGGACGCCCAGTTCGGTTTTCGGGCAGGGCGTTCGACAGTAGACGCCATTTTGCGCCTCAAGGCCGAGGCGAAGGATGCAGTTGCTCAGGGTGGGGTGTTGTTGGCGGTGTCTTTAGACATTGCCAACGCGTTCAACACCCTGCCATTCAGCTGCATCGAGGAGGCACTCCGCTACCATCAGGTGCCCGTCTACCTGAGGCAGCTGGTAGCAGACTACCTGCAGGGTCGGTTCGTCTGCTACGAGGGATGCGACGGCCGAGTTGTGCGCAGGGCCATCACGTGCGGTGTTCCACAGGGGTCGGTCTTGGGTCCGCTCGTGTGGAACATTGGCTATGACTGGGCCTTGCGCTGTTTGCTCTCCCCCGGGCAGGGCGTCATTTGCTACGCTGATGACACTCTCGTCACGGCCCGGGGAGGGAGCTACGAAGAAGCGGCACATTCGGCCGTCGAGGGCGCATCCCTCGTCGTGGGGCGAATCGAAGCACTGGGCCTCAAGGTGGCGCTCGAGAAGACGGAGGCCCTGGTATTTCATGCGCCCCGACGCCGGCCACCGGCTGGCGCACACCTCACTATTGGTGGCGCGTCAATAGCGGTGCGGGCAAGCATGAGATACCTGGGCCTGGTTCTGGACCGGAGGTGGAATTTCGGCGAGCACTTTGCTCAGCTAGCGCCGAAGCTGATCGGCACGGCATCCGCTCTCAGCCGGCTGTTGCCGAACCTGGGTGGACCAAACGTCGTTTGTCGGCGGCTGTACACGGGGGTGGTCCGCTCGATGGCACTCTACGGGGCCCCGGTGTGGGCGGAGTCCCTGTCTGCCCAAAATAAGACTCTTCTGCGAAGACCGCAAAGAGTCATGGCAGTCAGGGTCATACGCGGATACCGCACCGTATCTGCGGAGGCGGCGTGTGCCCTTGCGGGCACGCCCCCGTGGGATCTAGAGGCGCAGGTGCTCGCCGAAGTTTATTGGCGTGGTGCAGACCTGCAGGCGGAGAGTGGCAGACGCCCACCACCTGAGCTGGTCACGAGGTGGCGTAGGGAGGCCCAAGCCCAAACCCTGCAAATTTGGAGGGTGAGGCTGGAGACACCCAGTGCAGGTCACTGGACCGTGGGGGCTATCCAGCCGATCCTGGACGAATGGGTACGGAGGCGCCACGGAACGTTGTCCTTCCGTCTGGTGCAGGTGTTGTCAGGACACGGCTGCTTTGGCAAATTCCTGCACAAAGTGGCTAGACGGGAGGCGACTCCCGTGTGTCACCAGTGCGGCTGTGGCGAGGACACGGCGCTTCACACCCTCGAGCATTGTCCTGCTTGGGTGGTGCGGCGCCGTGCTCTCGCAGCAGCAATCGGGGCAGACCTCTCCTTGCCGGCCGTGGCCAAGGCCATGGTCAACAGCAGGGGGGCATGGGAGGCGGTAGCGTCCTTCTGCGAGGACGTTATCTCGCAGAAGGAGGCGGCGGAACGCGTCAGGGAGGAAGATTCCTTCGCTGACGCGATTCGTCGCAGGAGGACAGGGCGGCGGAGAAGGCGCCATGGCGACCTGATGCCGCCCTAGGAGGTGCCAGCGGGCGATAGATCGGGGAGTCTATCGCCGCCGCGTTGCACGGCCCTCACGAGTGGTGGCGATGTCTCAGGTGAGCCCGGACATTGCCAAAGGAGTTGGTGCCCGGAGGCGGGCGGCGCTGGATGGGTCGCGAACGTCATGTGTAGCAGTTCTCGCGGCCCATCTGCAAAGGCGACAGTAGGCTCACGGCGGTGTTTTTTAGTGGGTGCAAGCCCCACATAACCAAACCGTCTCCCTGGACGGTGCGGTATGCGTCAGGCATTTTTCACCGCTTAATAAAAAAAAAAAAAAAAAAAAAAAAAGGTTGGGAGGAGGCACGGCTCCCTGTCGTTTCGGGTGACGCAGGTACTCTCGGGGCACGGTTGCTTCGGGAAGTACCTGTGTCGCATAAACAGGGAGCCGGACGCCCGGTGTCACCACTGCGTCGACTGCCGGGAGGACACGGCGCGGACGGACTTGGGGACGTCCGTCGCCCCCCACACATCAGGACCCGAGGTGGCGGCGCGTAGTGTTCCACGCGCGCCCCTCTGAGACGTCGCGGGGGGAGTCAAACACCTCACTCCCCCCCTGACCCGAGACGAGGCCCGCGGTGGCGGGCCGGCACCAGCCGGGGGTTGCGGAAGATTTTGTCGTTCCCGCGACCCCCGGCGTAAGTGTGAGTCGGAACACCGGGGTGGTTTTTAGTCAGTAAGAGTCTGACAGACCCCTCCGCCCGCCCCAGGGCGGAGGACATCCATGAGGATTTTCCACCCCGAGACCAAAAAAAAAAAAAAAAAGGTTAGGTTAGGTTCCCCCCCGAAAATGTAAAGGCTACGCCGGTTTCCCATGGCCCTCCCATCACGGCGATGCGGGAACACCGCTGAGTTTTAGTGGGTATACTGTCCTTCTGACAGGAGTCCCACACACCCCGTCTCGTCCCCCACGAGCGGCAGTGCATAAAGCATTTCTCAGCGTCAAAAAAAAAAAAAAAAAAAGGTTCCCCCCCGAAGGGTTCCCGCATTGTCGTTGCGGGGGGGCTCATTAGCCGTGGGTGCCCAACCACGGTGAAGCCAAGAGGAACCCGAGGAGAGGCCGCTCGTCAGGGCTTTTTGACCCAAGCCCATGACGTAGCGGCCAAAGTGTAGGTTGCGGTGGCGACATCGCAACTGAGGCGGGCCGCGATGTCGTGTATCGGGGGCATCGCGGCTGCGGTTTCGGGGCCGCGGCTGGAGAGGTGTATTGCGGTACAGCGCTCTCCCTCCCTGCCGCGGCCTTGACGGGGTCGCCATTGTCCGATGGCGAACGCGGTGGGGCCGCAGGGGAAGAGGAGTGTCGGTAGGTCGTAGGCCGCTCTCCCTATCCTCTGCGGCCGAAAATTGGTAGACGGCGGGGCCAATTACCTGACCCGTCGAAGAGGGGCCAAGGGCGCCTAGACAAGGGGCTGTCTGGCGCCCATGTGCTGGTTTGGTCCCTGGGTTGGTCACGGCGTGCCATGTGTTCTGGTGCGCCGGTGATGAAGGAGGAGGGGCCCGCTGCGGCGGGCTGGCACCAGTCGGGGGTTGCGGAAGATTCTTTCGTTCCCGCGACCCCCGGCGTAGGTGTGAGTCGGAACACCGGGGTGGTTTTTAGTCAGTAAGAGTCTGACAGACCCCTCCGCTCGCCCCAGGCGGAGGACATCCATGAGGATTTTCCACCCCGAGACCAAAAAAAAAAAAAAGGTTAGGTTAGGTTAGGTTAGGTTCCCCCCCGAAGTGCATGCAGAAAACCTCCTCGTGTGCCTGATACCTGCTGGTCCCTTATGGATACGTTCGAGGGGAAGAGCAGTTGTCGGGCCGGTGCACCCTGGGCATGAACAATAATCTTTTCTAGAAAAGATTATTGTTTATGGCAAATTTCTGCGGGGGGAGAGCCAGGTAGGCTACACCTTGTTCTTACACGTGTCCCTCTGTTTGCAGAGGGCACAGTGTAGGGACAAGGGAGATGGGTCGCTCCTGATTGATCGACGGTCGTCGATCGACAGAGGACGTGACCATGATGCCGCTGAGGTGCAGGCGCACTAAAGCGGCAAGGGTATCTCTCCTTGAGGAGTAATCTTCGAGGAGAGAACTTCCGGCGGGTTCGCTGAGTCGGGTTGGCCGGACAGCGAACGGAGGCATGTTTAATGCCGCCGTCGGGGGCTTGGCTTAACCGCCCGGCCCAGAGGAAGGTCACCTCTAAGATAAAAAACCACCTAATCCTAAGCTTCGAAGCGTGGCGAGAGGATGAGTGGCTGGTGGGGGACCAGTCGCTAGCGCTTCCCCTGGAGATACCTGCCGAACTCTTCCAGTATTTAGGCTTACCTAGGGCAAGAGGCTCTGCCTAGGTGGACATTCATTCCTCATTACTCGTGGGAACAAAATGGAAAATGTTAATAATTTAAAACCAACAAAAATGGATGACGTGCCAATCTTATTGGCGGAGGTACCGTTTGTCGGCGACGGCAACAAGAGCCGAGGAGGCTCCAGTCCAGAAATGGACGTAATGTCCGATAAGGACACACGCAGGCGCGCCTGCAGATCTGTATCTGGGTCCAGGTCCAGATCCAGATCTCGGAAGCGCAGCCTCTCCTCCAGTGAGGAGACACAGGGGGCCGCAAAAAGAACGGCACAGAGAGGAAAAGGTCGCACGGTGGCACAGAAGACAGCGCGTGACCTTCGGGGTCGCTTCAAGCGCCCTGATACACCAGGAGTAAGTGCGGAGAGCGACCCCGGGCCGACCATGGCGGACTCGAGTGGGGGCTCTACTGTGTCCCTGCTGGGGAGTAACCGTGCGGAGGCCGCTGCTACTAAACGGGCGCAGCAAAGGGCTGTCGTGGCTGACGAGGTCAGCGAGCTGGCCCAACAAGCGCGAGAGCGGCGCTCCGCTCGGATGGCCGGAGGGAGCCCGACAGCGGTGGCGCTCAGTCGCCAGGTGTTGGACGGCGTGGACGTAGTCCTGAAGGTGGCCACCAAATCGGGCAACCTGAAGGGAACGTTCACGCGCGCCCTGAAGGAGGCAGCTGAGGGCATAAGAGAGGCGGTTGAGGTCCTCGTTGCGCGGACTGGCACGGATGAGACGGAGAAGCTGTGGGAGGAGAACAGCCGTCTCAGGTCCGAGCTGGAGGACCTCAAGCGGGAGCTAGCCGCGCAGAGGGCGGAATGGCAGCAGAGGCGTCCTGTGGCCACCAGTTCCGCCCCCGGCGTCGTTGCCAAGACACCGCCGGCCCCCCCGTCGTCCGTACCTGCCCCCGCACCTGCGGATGCGGAGATCGAGAAGATCGTCCGCATCTGCATGCTGCAGTGTGGGGGCATGATGAATGCCCGGCTGCAGGGTCTCGAGTCGAGGCTCCTCCCTGCTGAGACTCTCCGGCCGCCGCTCGCTGCCGACGGGCGGGGGAAGGCGGAGCCTGCTAAGCCGGGTCTGGGGAGGAAGCCCGCGGAGGGCTCGTCAGCGTCCACGTCCCGGACGGCCGCGCCACTGGCGCCCGCTCCCTCGGCGACCGCACCCGGGTCGCTACCCGCCGCGGACTCCTGGACGACGGTGGTAAAGAGGGGCCGCCGTAAGAAGAAGAAGACGGCGCCAGCAGCGACAGCAGCACCAGCAACCGCTGGAGAACCGGCACCCCAGAAGGCTCAGGGGCCGCCAAAGATGAAAGCCCCACGCTCCGCGGCTGTAGTTATTACGCTGCAGCCCGGAGCCGTCGAAAGGGGCGTCACTTACAAGGCGGTCCTCATGGAGGCAAAGGCGAAAGTCGCGTTCCCCGACTTAGGTGTACCGGCCGGCCTCAGAGTGAGGCAGGCGATCACGGGGGCGCGACTGCTTGAGGTGTCGGGTGCCTCTAGCGGCGAAAGGGCGGACGTCCTGGCCGCCAAGTTGAGGGAGGTCCTCAACCCAGATGACGTCCGGGTGTCCAGGCCAATGAAGACAGCTGAGTTGCGCGTTGATGGCCTGGACGACTCGACGACCGCGGCTGAGGTCGTGGCGGCCGTCGCCCGTACCGGTGGGTGTCCGCCCGCAGACGTACGCACGGGCGAGGTTCGCGTCGATGCCTCCGGGCTCGGCGCGATCTGGGTGCGGTGTCCGGTGGCGGCGGCTAAGAAAGTCGCCGACGCCGGCCGTCTTTTGGTGGGATGGGTGGCAGCGAGGGTGAAGCAGCTGCTGCCCAGGGCCTTGCGGTGCTACCGTTGCCTCGACATTGGGCATGTCAGGGCACGGTGCACCGCCGCTATTGACCGCAGCGAGCAGTGCTATCGCTGCGGTCAGGCCGGCCACAAGGCGGCTCAGTGTCTCGCGGCGCCAAACTGCAGCCTTTGTACAGCTGCAGGGAGGCCCGCGGGGCACAGAGCGGGCGGAAAGGCCTGTGGCGCGCCCACCAAGCAGACGCAGAAGAAGAAGAGAGGGGCTGCCATGGCTGCCGGGGGCTCTTTACCCCCCCCGCAGCCTGGCTGCCCTCCGGCCGACTCCCGGCCTAGGAATGGTGCGATGGAGGGAATGGATGCCGCATAAATGGCGGTCTTCCATTACCTCCAGGGCAACATCAACCACTCTGCTAGAGCTCAGGATCTTTTGCTCCAGAGCATGGCAGAGTGGTCGATTCACGTGGCCGTGGTCGCCGAACCGTATTTCGTCCCCCCCAGGGATAACTGGGTGGGAGACTTGGACGGTTTGGTGGCCATCATTGGCGGGGCTCTTGTCAACCCGTCCCGAGGTCGTGGCTGGGAAGCTGCCCTCACGGAGTCCCACACACCCCGTCTCGTCCCCCACGAGCGGCAGTGCATAAAGCATTTCTCAGCGTCAAAAAAAAAAAAAAAAAAAAAAGGTTAGGTTGCCACTGGCGCGGCTATTCTCCATATCCGCGCCAAGAAGACGGCTCCGGGCCCCGACGGTGTCCCGGCGAGAGTGGTGGCGATCGCCGCCACCCAAATGGAGGAGCGGTTTCGGGACCTCTTCAGCGCATGCTTTGCGTCTGGAAGGTTCCCGAAACCATGGAAGGAGGGACAACTGTGCCTCCTTCGCAAGGAGGGCCGCCCGGCAGACTCCCCCTCGGCATACCGGCCCATCGTTCTGCTCGATGAGGTCGGTAAGATGTTCGAGGGGATAATCGCTGCCCGCCTGAAGAGCCATCTGCGGTGCATCGGGCCGGACTTGTCGGACGCTCAGTACGGCTTTCGGGCTGAGCGTTCGACGGTGGACGCGCTGGCCTGCCTCAAGGGGCAGGTGAAGGATGCGATGGAGGCGGGGGACGGGTTGTTGGCAGTGTCGTTCGACATCGCCAACGCCTTCAACTCCGTTCCCCACTCCACCATCCTAGAGGCGCTCCGATTCCACGGAGTGCCTCGCTACATGCGCGTGCTGCTGGCCAGCTACCTGGAGGATCGGGCGATCGCCCGGGGGGAGAGTTTCAGGGAGGCGGCCTCCTTGGCCTCGGCGGGCGGATCCTTGGTCGCAGGGAGGATCCGCCGCCTAGGGTTGACGGTGGCGCTGCAGAAGACCGAGGCCGTCTTCTTCCACGGTCCCCGGCAGCGCCCCCCGCCACCTGGCGCCCACATCTTCGTGGAGGGCGTCAGGATTGAGGTGAAGGCCCAGATGAAATATCTGGGCCTTGTACTCGACAGCAGGTGGCGCTTCGGCCCGCATTTCAGCGGGCTGTCGTCGCGCCTGCTGAAGACCGCGGGCGCTCTCTCGTGGCTCCTCCCGAACTTGGGGGGGCCCAGCGCTCGATGCCGGCAACTCTACGCCGGCATCTTGAGGAGCATGGCCCTCTACGGGGCCCCCATCTGGGAGGAGTCTCTCCACAGACGAGAGAACGCCGCGGCCTTGCGGGCACCTCAAAGGGCGATAGCCCAGCGGGTGGCGCGGGCTCACCGCACGGTGAGCTTCGCCGGGGCGTGCGCTCTGGCCGGCACCCCTCCTTGGGAACTCGAGGCGTGGGTGCTCGCCAGAGTGTACGAGTGGAAGGCGGGGCGGAGGGCGGCGGGTCAGCCCTTCGCCCCGGAACAGCGGGAGGCCGTCCGGCGGGAGGCGAGGGACGCCATCGTCGTCCACTGGACGACGGACCTCGCCGCCGCGGTCTTCGGCCGCCGAACCCTCGACGCGATCGGGCCGGTCCTGCGGGACTGGCTCGAGCGGCCGCACGGGTTCCTCTCGTTCCGCCTGGTGCAGGTGCTGTCCGGACACGGTTGTTTCGGATCGTACCTGCATCGGATCGGACGGGAGGAGACGCCGTCGTGCCACGACTGTGGCGCGGCGGAGGACACGGCGCAGCACACTCTCGAGGTGTGCCCGTCGTGGTCCGAGCCGCGCCGCAGTCTCGTCGCGGCGATCGGGCTGGACCTCTCGCTCCCCGGCGTGGTGGGCGCCATGCTGAGGGACGAGGGGTCCTGGGCGGCGGTCGCCTCCTTCTGCGAGCACGTCATGTCCCAGAAGGAGGCGGCGGAGCGCGTGCGGGAAGATGATCCCGACGCGGCACCGCTCCGAAGGCGGAGGAGGGGTCGAAGGAGACGTCAGTTTGACGCTCATCTCCGACTCCTCCTCCCAGGTGGAGGCCAGCAGGCAACGGGTGCGGGGGCACCCTCGCCTGCATCGCACAGGCCTCCACCAGTGCTGGACGGGAATGGCCAGGTGTTCCCGGCCATTCCCGTAGCCCCCCAGTCAGGGGGGCATGCGGGGCCCGCCAGCTAGGCGGGCATGCGCGTGTCAAAAAAAAAAAAAAAAAAAAAAAAAAAAAAAAAAAAAAAAAAAAAAAAAAAAAAAAAAAAAGGTTGATCGTATTTTATCTTATGTCGGAATCTACGGCACCTGCGGAGGCTATGCCTAAACCCTCGCGGGACGCCTCCGGGCGTTTTAAAAAAGGCCCTTCTCAGGGCCAACCAAACGGCCCTTCTCAGGGCCACCCCAACGGCCCTTCTCAGGGCCACCCCAACGGCCCTTCTCAGGGCCCCACCAACGGCCCTTCTCAGGGCCACCCCAACGCTGGCGGCGTTTTGACGCCGAGAGGAGCAGACCGCCCACGATCCGCGGCCAGTTTGTTCCGCAGGCCGGACGAGTCTTCGGACTCGGACACAGAGTCCAACATGGACACGTCGGCTGCGGAAAGCGGCGACCGCTTCAAGCGGAAGCGGTCCGAGGGCTCCTCGGAGTCCACCGCAAGCCGCAGCCGCAGCAAGGCGAAGAAGAAGTCGAAGCCCAAAAAGGCTCCGACTTCTTCTCCGACGGCCTGTACCCATGACGTGGGCTTAGTGGACGCCGAGCGCCAACTTAATTTGGCGAAACGGGCGCAGCTCCAAGCGGACTTGGAGGAGAGGGTGAGCGCCAAGGAGCAGCAAGCTGCCAGGTCGAGGGATGGCTACGGTGCATCCCATGTGCTGTATGCCGACCACTCCCTGGCAGAGCTGGCGCGCATGGCGGAGGAGGACAGGCAGGAGGTCCTGGAGGTCGCCTCAAAATCCTCCAACCTGAAGGGGACCTTTCAGAAGGCCCTCAAATGCCGTGCCGCCAGCATGCACGGCATTGTCCTGGAGCTGGTCAAGCGGACGGCCACGGAGGAGACGGTTGCTGATCGGCTTCAGCTCGGCGGTGGTCCGGCCGCTTGAGGCACAGCCTGCGCGGTGCTTCAAGTGCTGCGCGTTCGGCCACACCCGAGCCACGTGTCCCTCCAAGTCCGATTGGAGGGATACGTGCTTCCAATGCGGGAAGGAGGGACACGGGTGGGCCGCGTGCACCGCCACCACCGCGCCACACTGCGCGGCGTGTGCCGCCAGTGGCCGCCCCGCGGGCCACCGGATGACGGGCAGGAGCTGTAAGCCCCCCGTCAAGAAGGGCGTGGTGCCGGCGCAGGTTCGCCCTGTTGCCACCACCGCCGCCGCCGTCGTCGCCGCTGTAGCTCCAGCGGCGGCGGCGGCGGCTGAGGAGGGTGCGATGTCGGAATAATAATTTCCGACCTCCGCATCCTCCAGACGAACGCCAACCACTGCAGAGCGGCCCAGGACCTGGTGGTGCAGGTCATGGCCGAGTGGTTGGTGAACGTAGCGGTGGTCGCCGAGCCCTACTTCGTCCCCGGCAGCTGGCTGGGTGACGAGGACGGCTTGGTGGCACTAGCGGCGCGGTCTTCCACAGACTCCCCTCCCCTCTCGCTATTAGAGAGGGGACCGGGATACGTGGCCGCCGCGTGGGGAGAACTCGCCCTTGTGGGCGTGTATTTCTCCCCAAACCGCCCTCTCCAGGACTTCGAGAACTATCTCGGAGTCCTGGCCGCCGTGGTCGGCAGGGCGGCGCCGCGTCAGGTCTCCGTGCTGGGAGACCTGAACGCCAAGTCGGTGACCTGGGGCAACCCGGCCACCGACGCCCGCGGGCGGGCAGTCGAGCTGTGGGCTGCCTCCTCTGGACTCTGCCTCTTGAACAGAGGCAGCGTCCAGACATGCGTGCGGCGGCAGGGTGGCTCAGTGGTGGACGTCACTTTCGCCACCCCTGCGTTAGCCGCGCGCGTGCTGAACTGGCGGGTGGACCTGGTGGAGACTATGTCGGACCATCGCTACGTGCGGTTCGACATCTCCACCAGTCGCCCCGGAGAGACGCGGACTCTGCCGGGGCGATCACCGCCTGGACAGGGAGGCGGCGCGGGAGGCGGCGTTCGTCCAGGACTGGCTTTCGCCGCCTTCCGCCAGCCGGCTGCCGGATGTGGACACCGTGGCGGGGCAGCTGAGGGAGTCTCTGACCGAGGTATGCAACTCGAGCATGCCTCGGTCTGGCCGACCACCACCCAAACGGGCCGTGTACTGGTGGTCGGCGGAGCTGGCGGGGCTTCGAGCAGCCTGTGTGGAGGCAAGGAGGGCTTACACGCGGAGTCGGCGGCGGCGTCGACGGGACCAGGCCGTCGGGGACCACCTCTACGAGGTGTACCTGGCGGCAAAACTGGTCCTCGATCGGGCCATCGCCGCCGCCAGAGACTCTGCGAGAGCAGAAATGCTGGAGGGTCTCGACGCGGACCCCTACGGGAGACCGTATAAGGCGGCGCGGAACAAGCTGCGCCCCTTTGGTCCCCCGGTGGCCGAGACCCTGGAGCCCTCCTTTCTGGATGGGGTGGTTCAGTCCCTGTTCCCGTGCAGGGACGACTTCACCCCACCAGCGATGGCCCCACCAGCCCCGCCAGCTGATGATGAAGAGGAGACCCCTCCCGTCACGGAGTCGGAACTTGGCGCGGCTATTCTCCGTATCCGCGCCAAGAAGACGGCTCCGGGCCCCGACGGTGTCCCGGCGAGAGTGGTGGCGATCGCCGCCACCCAAATGGAGGAGCGGTTTCGGGACCTCTTCAGCGCATGCTTTGCGTCTGGAAGGTTCCCGAAACCATGGAAGGAGGGACAACTGTGCCTCCTTCGCAAGGAGGGCCGCCCGGCAGACTCCCCCTCGGCATACCGGCCCATCGTTCTGCTCGATGAGGTCGGTAAGATGTTCGAGGGGATAATCGCTGCCCGCCTGAAGAGCCATCTGCGGTGCATCGGGCCGGACTTGTCGGACGCTCAGTACGGCTTTCGGGCTGAGCGTTCGACGGTGGACGCGCTGGCCTGCCTCAAGGGGCAGGTGAAGGATGCGATGGAGGCGGGGGACGGGTTGTTGGCAGTGTCGTTCGACATCGCCAACGCCTTCAACTCCGTTCCCCACTCCACCATCCTAGAGGCGCTCCGATTCCACGGAGTGCCTCGCTACATGCGCGTGCTGCTGGCCAGCTACCTGGAGGATCGGGCGATCGTCCTGGTGAACAGGGCTGGCCGAGTCCGGCGGTACGCCGCGGAAGCCGGCGTTCCACAGGGGTCAGTCTTAGGACCTCTCCTCTGGAACGTCGGCTACGATTGGCTCTTGCGGGGAACTCTCCTCCGAGGCACGAGTGTCGTCTGCTACGCGGATGACACTCTCCTCACCGCCCGGGGGGAGAGTTTCAGGGAGGCGGCCTCCTTGGCCTCGGCGGATCCTTGGTCGCAGGGAGGATCCGCCGCCTAGGGTTGACGGTGGCGCTGCAGAAGACCGAGGCCGTCTTCTTCCACGGTCCCCGGCAGCGCCCCCCGCCACCTGGCGCCCACATCTTCGTGGAGGGCGTCAGGATTGAGGTGAAGGACTGAGGTTGTACTCGACAGCAGGTGGCGCTTCGGCCCGCATTTCAGCGGGCTGTCGTCGCGCCTGCTGAAGACCGCGGGCGCTCTCTCGTGGCACCTCCCGAACTTGGGGGGGCCCAGCGCTCGATGCCGGCAACTCTACGCCGGCATCTTGAGGAGCATGGCCCTCTACGGGGCCCCCATCTGGGAGGAGTCTCTCCACAGACGAGAGAACGCCGCGGCCTTGCGGGCACCTCAAAGGGCGATAGCCCAGCGGGTGGCGCGGACTCACCGCACGGTGAGCTTCGCCGGGGCGTGCGCTCTGGCCGGCACCCCTCCTTGGGAACTCGAGGCGTGGGTGCTCGCCAGAGTGTACGAGTGGAAGGCGGGGCGGAGGGCGGCGGGTCAGCCCTTCGCCCCGGAACAGCGGGAGGCCGTCCGGCGGGAGGCGAGGGACGCCATCGTCGTCCACTGGACGACGGACCTCGCCGCCGCGGTCTTCGGCCGCCGAACCCTCGACGCGATCGGGCCGGTCCTGCGGGACTGGCTCGAGCGGCCGCACGGTTTCCTCTCGTTCCGCCTGGTGCAGGTGCTGTCCGGACACGGTTGTTTCGGATCGTACCTGCATCGGATCGGACGGGAGGAGACGCCGTCGTGCCACGACTGTGGCGCGGCGGAGGACACGGCGCAGCACACTCTCGAGGTGTGCCCGTCGTGGTCCGAGCCGCGCCGCAGTCTCGTCGCGGCGATCGGGCTGGACCTCTCGCTCCCCGGCGTGGTGGGCGCCATGCTGAGGGACGAGGGGTCCTGGGCGGCGGTCGCCTCCTTCTGCGAGCACGTCATGTCCCAGAAGGAGGCGGCGGAGCGCGTGCGGGAAGATGATCCCGACGCGGCACCGCTCCGAAGGCGGAGGAGGGGTCGAAGGAGACGTCAGTTCGACGCTCATCTCCGACTCCTCCTCCCAGGTGGAGGCCAGCAGGCAACGGGTGCGGGGGCACCCTCGCCTGCATCGCACAGGCCTCCACCAGTGCCGGACGGGAATGGCCAGGTGTTCCCGGCCATTCCCGTAGCCCCCCAAACAGGGGGGCATGCGGGGCCCGCCAGCTAGGCGGGCATGCGCCGGGAGGGTCGTGGATGTAAAGGCTACGCCGGTTTCCCATGGCCCTCCCATCACGGCGATGCGGGAACACCGCTGAGTTTTAGTGGGTATACTGTCCTTCTGACAGGAGTCCCACACACCCCGTCTCGTCCCCCACGAGCGGCAGTGCATAAAGCATTTCTCAGCGTCAAAAAAAAAAAAAAAAAAAAAAAGGTTAGGTTAGGTTGGGGGCCCCCCCGAAGGGTTCCCGCATTGTCGTTGCGGGGGGGCTCAGTAGCCGTGGGTTGGGCACCCACGGTGAAGCTAAGAGGAACCCGAGGAGGGGCCGCTCGTCAGGGCTTTTTGATAAAAGCCCATGACGTAGCGGCCAGCGAGTAGGTTGCGGTGGCGACATCGCAACTGAGGCGGGCCGCGATGTCGTGTATCGGAGACATCGCGGCTGCGGTTTCGGGGCCGCGGCTGGAGAGGTGTATTGCGGTACAGCGCTCTCCCTCCCTGCCGCGGCCTTGACGGGGTCGCCACCGTCCGATGGCGAACGCGGTGGGGCCGCAGGGGAAGAGGAGTGTCGGTATAGCGTAGGCCGCTCTCCCTATCCTCTGCGGCCGAAAATTGGTAGACGGCGGGGCCAATGTCCTGACCCGCCGAAGAGGGGCCAAGGGCGCCTAGACAAGGGGCTGTCTGGCGCCCATGTGCTGGTTTGGTCCCTGGGTTGGTCACGGCGTGCCATGTGTTCTGGTGCGCCGGTGATGAAGGAGGAGGGGCCCGCTGCGGCGGGCTGGCACCAGTCGGGGGTTGCGGAGGATTTTTTCGTTCCCGCGACCCCCGGCGTAGGTGTGAGACGGAACACCGGGGTGGTTTTTAGTCAGTAAGAGTCTGACAGACCCCTCCGCTCGCCCCAGGCGGAGGACATCCATGAGGATTTTCCACCCCGGAACAAAAAAAAAAAAAAAAAAAAAAAAGGTTAGGTTGGGGGATCCCCCACAGCGCATACTTCCTCGTAGTATCCCCTGGGCAACGCCGTGTCTGACCACCGTAACGGAGTGGCAGACCGGTGGCTAAAGTGCGCTGTGACTTTTAAATCGTGATTTTTAATTTTTAATTTTATGCGGACATTTGCGAGTATGACAGGAAAGCCGGCACGCGATGCGTCCGGCCGTTTTGTGCCGAGTCGCTCTCCTCAGGGCGACCCAAACGGCCCTTCTCAGGGCCACCCCAACGGCCCTTCTCAGGGCCACCCCAACCGGCCGCCAGTTTGTTCCGCAGGCCGGACGAGTCTTCGGACTCGGACACAGAGTCCAACATGGACACGTCGGCTGCGGAAAGCGGCGACCGCTTCAAGCGGAAGCGGTCCGAGGGCTCCTCGGAGTCCACCGCAAGCCGCAGCCGCAGCAAGGCGAAGAAGAAGTCGAAGCCCAAAAAGGCTCCGACTTCTTCTCCGACGGCCTGTACCCATGACGTGGGCTTAGTGGACGCCGAGCGCCAACTTAATTTGGCGAAACGGGCGCAGCTCCAAGCGGACTTGGAGGAGAGGGTGAGCGCCAAGGAGCAGCAAGCTGCCAGGTCGAGGGATGGCTACGGTGCATCCCATGTGCTGTATGCCGACCACTCCCTGGCAGAGCTGGCGCGCATGGCGGAGGAGGACAGGCAGGAGGTCCTGGAGGTCGCCTCAAAATCCTCCAACCTGAAGGGGACCTTTCAAAAGGCCCTCAAATGCCGTGCCGCCAGCATGCACGGCATCGTCCTGGAGCTGGTCAAGCGGACGGCCACGGAGGAGACGCGGCAGCTGCAGGCGAAGGTGGATCGCCTGCAGGCGGAGGTCAGCCAGCTTCACCAGAAGCTGGCTGAAGCCACGGCCCTGCCTGCCCCGGCTCCGGTGACAGGGGGCCCCTCCTCCTCCTCCTCCTCCTCCCCCTCCCCCTCCACCCCTGCCAGCCTCGAGGCAGCCTTGAGGCAGGTAGTGATGGAGGAGAGGGCGTTCATTAGGGCCTGCTTCGCAGGCATCGAGGACCGGCTCCTGCCGGAAAAGCGGCTCCGCCCACCGCTAGCGGCGGACAAGAGTCGCCAACCGGGGGAGCCGGAACCTGCGCCTCAAGCAGGTCCTGTATTGGAAGGGCAGCCCTCAAAGGGAAAGGGCAAGGGCAAGGGCAAGGGGACCACGGCGTCTCCTCAGACCCCCACCACGAGCGCGGTGCGAGCGTCAGGGTCCTCTGCCGCTCCAGCAGCCCCGGCCCCAGCCCAGATCCAGGAGGAAGACGCCCTTCTTCCCTCCACCACCCCGTCCAACCTGTCGTGGACGGAAGTGGGCAAGAGGGGGAAGAAGGCCAAGAAGCCGGACCCCAAGCCCGCTGCGGCTGCTCCTGCAGCCAAACGGGCTCCAGCTGGTGGGAGGAAGCTGGTTCCTCCCAAAACCACGGCCGTCGTGGTGACCATCACCCCGGAGGCCGCGGAGCGGGGCGAGACGTACGAGTCCGTACTGAGACGGGCTCGTACGAATGCTGATCCCTCCCAGCTGGGGATCAGCAAAATTACGTGCCGCCGAACTCTCACGGGAGCTCGAATTTTCGAGTTTTCGGGGGAGCAGCGCGGCACGAACGCGGACCTCTTCGCAGCGAAGCTGCGGGAGGTCGTCGCGGATGTGGCCAAGGTCGCCAGGCCAGAAAAGACCGCAGCCTTGGAGGTGGCCGATCTTGATGACTCGGTCGCCAAAGAGGATGTGGTCGCGGCCGTCGCAGCAGCTGGAGGCTGCGACGCCGGCGCGGTGAAGGCTGGAGTCGTCAGGCTCGGCCGCCGCGGCATGGGCATCATCCGCGTGGAGTGCCCGGTCGCCGCGGCCGGGGCCGTCCTTGCGGCGACCAAGGGACGGTTGCTGATCGGCTTCAGCTCGGCGGTGGTCCGGCCGCTTGAGGCACAGCCTGCGCGGTGCTTCAAGTGCTGCGCGTTCGGCCACACCCGAGCCACGTGTCCCTCCAAGTCCGATTGGAGGGATACGTGCTTCCAATGCGGGAAGGAGGGACACGGGTGGGCCGCGTGCCCCGCCACCGCGCCACACTGCGCGGCGTGTGCCGCCAGTGGCCGCCCCGCGGGCCACCGGATGACGGGCAGGAGCTGTAAGCCCCCCGTCAAGAAGGGCGTGGTGCCGGCGCAGGTTCGCCCTGTTGCCACCACCGCCGCCGCCGTCGTCGCCGCTGTAGCTCCAGCGGCGGCGGCGGCGGCTGAGGAGGGTGCGATGTCGGAATAATAATTTCCGACCTCCGCATCCTCCAGACGAACGCCAACCACTGCAGAGCGGCCCAGGACCTGGTGGTGCAGGTCATGGCCGAGTGGTTGGTGAACGTAGCGGTGGTCGCCGAGCCCTACTTCGTCCCCGGCAGCTGGCTGGGTGACGAGGACGGCTTGGTGGCACTAGCGGCGCGGTCTTCCACAGACTCCCCTCCCCTCTCGCTATTAGAGAGGGGACCGGGATACGTGGCCGCCGCGTGGGGAGAACTCGCCCTTGTGGGCGTGTATTTCTCCCCAAACCGCCCTCTCCAGGACTTCGAGAACTATCTCGGAGTCCTGGCCGCCGTGGTCGGCAGGGCGGCGCCGCGTCAGGTCTCCGTGCTGGGAGACCTGAACGCCAAGTCGGTGACCTGGGGCAACCCGGCCACCGACGCCCGCGGGCGGGCAGTCGAGCTGTGGGCTGCCTCCTCTGGACTCTGCCTCTTGAACAGAGGCAGCGTCCAGACATGCGTGCGGCGGCAGGGTGGCTCAGTGGTGGACGTCACTTTCGCCACCCCTGCGTTAGCCGCGCGCGTGCTGAACTGGCGGGTGGACCTGGTGGAGACTATGTCGGACCATCGCTACGTGCGGTTCGACATCTCCACCAGTCGCCCCGGAGAGACGCGGACTCTGCCGGGGCGATCACCGTTCCCACGGTGGGCCCTCGCCCGCCTGGACAGGGAGGCGGCGCGGGAGGCGGCGTTCGTCCAGGACTGGCTTTCGCCGCCTTCCGCCAGCCGGCTGCCGGATGTGGACACCGTGGCGGGGCAGCTGAGGGAGTCTCTGACCGAGGTATGCAACTCGAGCATGCCTCGGTCTGGCCGACCACCACCCAAACGGGCCGTGTACTGGTGGTCGGCGGAGCTGGCGGGGCTTCGAGCAGCCTGTGTGGAGGCAAGGAGGGCTTACACGCGGAGTCGGCGGCGGCGTCGACGGGACCAGGCCGTCGGGGACCACCTCTACGAGGTGTACCTGGCGGCAAAACTGGTGCTCGATCGGGCCATCGCCGCCGCCAGAGACTCTGCGAGAGCAGAAATGCTGGAGGGTCTCGACGCGGACCCCTACGGGAGACCGTATAAGGCGGCGCGGAACAAGCTGCGCCCCTTTGGTCCCCCGGTGGCCGAGACCCTGGAGCCCTCCTTTCTGGATGGGGTGGTTCAGTCCCTGTTCCCGTGCAGGGACGACTTCACCCCACCAGCGATGGCCCCACCAGCCCCGCCAGCTGATGATGAAGAGGAGACCCCTCCCGTCACGGAGTCGGAACTTGGCGCGGCTATTCTCCGTATCCGCGCCAAGAAGACGGCTCCGGGCCCCGACGGTGTCCCGGCGAGAGTGGTGGCGATCGCCGCCACCCAAATGGAGGAGCGGTTTCGGGACCTCTTCAGCGCATGCTTTGCGTCTGGAAGGTTCCCGAAACCATGGAAGGAGGGACAGCTGTGCCTCCTTCGCAAGGAGGGCCGCCCGGCAGACTCCCCCTCGGCATACCGGCCCATCGTTCTGCTCGATGAGGTCGGTAAGATGTTCGAGGGGATAATCGCTGCCCGCCTGAAGAGCCATCTGCGGTGCATCGGGCCGGACTTGTCGGACGCTCAGTACGGCTTTCGGGCTGAGCGTTCGACGGTGGACGCGCTGGCCTGCCTCAAGGGGCAGGTGAAGGATGCGATGGAGGCGGGGGACGGGTTGTTGGCAGTGTCGTTCGACATCGCCAACGCCTTCAACTCCGTTCCCCACTCCACCATCCTAGAGGCGCTCCGATTCCACGGAGTGCCTCGCTACATGCGCGTGCTGCTGGCCAGCTACCTGGAGGATCGGGCGATCGTCCTGGTGAACAGGGCTGGCCGAGTCCGGCGGTACGCCGCGGAAGCCGGCGTTCCACAGGGGTCAGTCTTAGGACCTCTCCTCTGGAACGTCGGCTACGATTGGCTCTTGCGGGGAACTCTCCTCCGAGGCACGAGTGTCGTCTGCTACGCGGATGACACTCTCCTCACCGCCCGGGGGGAGAGTTTCAGGGAGGTGGCCTCCTTGGCCTCGGCGGGCGGATCCTTGGTCGCGGGGAGGATCCGCCGCCTAGGGTTGACGGTGGCGCTGCAGAAGACCGAGGCCGTCTTCTTCCACGGTCCCCGGCAGCGCCCCCCGCCACCTGGCGCCCACATCTTCGTGGAGGGCGTCAGGATTGAGGTGAAGGCCCAGATGAAATATCTGGGCCTTGTACTCGACAGCAGGTGGCGCTTCGGCCCGCATTTCAGCGGGCTGTCGTCGCGCCTGCTGAAGACCGCGGGCGCTCTCTCGTGGCTCCTCCCGAACTTGGGGGGGCCCAGCGCTCGATGCCGGCAACTCTACGCCGGCATCTTGAGGAGCATGGCCCTCTACGGGGCCCCCATCTGGGAGGAGTCTCTCCACAGACGAGAGAACGCCGCGGCCTTGCGGGCACCTCAAAGGGCGATAGCCCAGCGGGTGGCGCGGGCTCACCGCACGGTGAGCTTCGCCGGGGCGTGCGCTCTGGCCGGCACCCCTCCTTGGGAACTCGAGGCGTGGGTGCTCGCCAGAGTGTACGAGTGGAAGGCGGGGCGGAGGGCGGCGGGTCAGCCCTTCGCCCCGGAACAGCGGGAGGCCGTCCGGCGGGAGGCGAGGGACGCCATCGTCGTCCACTGGACGACGGACCTCGCCGCCGCGGTCTTCGGCCGCCGAACCCTCGACGCGATCGGGCCGGTCCTGCGGGACTGGCTCGAGCGGCCGCACGGGTTCCTCTCGTTCCGCCTGGTGCAGGTGCTGTCCGGACACGGTTGTTTCGGATCGTACCTGCATCGGATCGGACGGGAGGAGACGCCGTCGTGCCACGACTGTGGCGCGGCGGAGGACACGGCGCAGCACACTCTCGAGGTGTGCCCGTCGTGGTCCGGGCCGCGCCGCAGTCTCGTCGCGGCGATCGGGCTGGACCTCTCGCTCCCCGGCGTGGTGGGCGCCATGCTGAGGGACGAGGGGTCCTGGGCGGCGGTCGCCTCCTTCTGCGAGCACGTCATGTCCCAGAAGGAGGCGGCGGAGCGCGTGCGGGAAGATGATCCCGACGCGGCACCGCTCCGAAGGCGGAGGAGGGGTCGAAGGAGACGTCAGTTCGACGCTCATCTCCGACTCCTCCTCCCAGGTGGAGGCCAGCAGGCAACGGGTGCGGGGGCACCCTCGCCTGCATCGCACAGGCCTCCACCAGTGCCGGACGGGAATGGCCAGGTGCTCCCGGCCATTCCCGTAGCCCCCCACCACGCAGGTGGGGGGCCTGTGGGGCCCGCCAGCTAGGCGGGCATGCGCCGGGAGGGCTGTGGACGCAAAGGCTGAGCCGGATTCCCATGGCCCTCCCATCACGGCGATGCGGGAGCACCGCTGAGTTTTAGTGGGTATACTGTATTTTACACAGGAGTCCCACATACCCCGACTCGTCCCCCACGAGCCGGGGATGCGTAACGCATTTCTCAGCGATAAAAAAAAAAAAAAAAAAAAAAAAAAAGGTTAGGTTAGGTTGGGGGATCCCCCACAGCGCATACTTCCTCGTAGTATCCCCTGGGCAACGCCGTGTCTGACCACCGTAACGGAGTGGCAGACCGGTGGCTAAAGTGCGCTGTGATTCGTAGACAAACGCGGTCGTCTGCGAATATGAGCAAGAAACCAAGTCGTGACGCCTCCGGGCGATTCTGTTTTAATCCCAATCACCCTTCACAGGGTGATTCCAACGGCCCTTCTCAGGGCCAACCCAACGGCCCTTCTCAGGGCCAACCCAAAGGCCCTTCTCAGGGCCAACCCGATGGCCCTTTTCAGGGCCCCGGCGGTGGCGCTTTGGCGTCTGAAGCTGACCGCGCACCATCTGCGGCCAGCGTTTTCAGCAAGCCGGACGATTTGCTGGACTCCGACGACGGTTCCAATATGGACACGTCGGCGGCCGAGAGCGACGCGGCGACGAGCAAACGTAAGAGGGCGGATCTGAGGCCTGGGTCCGGGGGCTCCTCGGAGTCTGTAGGAACAAGGGCGAAGAAGAAGTCGAAGTCAAAAAAGGCTTCGACTTCTGCTTCGGCCTTTGCTCACGATGTGGGCTTGGTGGACGCCGAGCGCCAGCTGGATCTGGCGAGGAGGGCGCAACTTCAGGAGGACCTGGAGGAGAGGGTCGCCACCAAGGAGCGGCAGACGCAAGCCGCCAGGTTGAGGGCTGGCTATGGTGCATCCCATGTGCTATATGCTGACCACTCCCTGGCGGAATTGGAGCGCATGGCACAAGAGGACAAAGAGGAGGTCCTGGAGGTCGCCTCAAAATCCTCCAATTTAAAGGGGACCTTCCAAAAGGCCCTCAAATGCCGGGCCGCCAGCATGCACGGCATTGTGCTGGAGCTGGTAAAGCGGACGGCCACGGACGAGACGCGGCAGCTGCAGGCGAGGGTGGATCGCCTGCAGGCGGAAGTCAGCCAGCTTCACCAGAAGCTTGCTGAGGTCACGGCCCGGCCTGCCCAGTCTGCCCCAGGTGTGGTGGAAGGAGTCTCCTCCTCCACTGCCAGCCTTGAGGCCATAATCCGCGGGGTTGTTCTGGAGGAGAGGGCCTTCATAAGAGGCTGCTTCGCGGGGATAGAGGATCGGCTCTTGCCGGAAAGGCGGCTCCGCCCGCCGCTAGCGGCGGATAAGTGTCCACCACCGACGGAGCCGGAACCTGCGCCTCTGAGCCCAGAGTCGGGTGAGCAGCCCCGGAACCCGCGGCCCTCCAAGGGCAAAGGTAAGGGCAAGAAGACCACGGTGGCCCCTCAAACGCCCACCACGAGCGCGGAGGGAGCTGCCGGGTCGTCTCCAGCAGCCCCCCCCAACTCGCAGGGGGAAGACGCCCTTCTTCCGTCCACCACCCCGTCCAACTCGTCGTGGACGGAAGTGGTCAGGGGGGGGAAGGCGAAAAAGCTGACCTCCAAGCCCACTGCGACTGCTCCAGCAGCCGAGAAGGGTCCAGCCGGCGGGAGGAAGCTGGTTCCTCCCAAAACCGCGGCCGTCGTGGTGACTATCACCCCGGAGGCCGTGGAGCAGGGCGAGACGTACGAGTCCGTCCTAAGACGGGCTCGTACCAACGCGGACCCCTCTCAGCTGGGGATCGGCGGTATCACGTGCCGCCGAACCCAAACCGGGGCTCGAATCTTTGAGTTCTCGGGGGAGCAGCGCGGCGCAAACGCGGACCTCTTCGCAAAGAAGTTGCAAGAGGTCATCGCGGATGCGGCAACGGTCGTCAGGCCCGTGAAGACCGCAGCCTTGGAGGTGGCCGATCTCGATGATTCGGTCACCAAAGAGGACGTGGTGGCGGCCGTTGCGGCGGCTGGAGGCTGCGAAGCTGGCGCGGTGAAGGGTGGAGTCATCAGGCTCGGCCGCCGCGGCATGGGCACCATCCGCATCGAGTGCCCAGTTGCCGTGGCTGGGGCCATCCTTAATGCGACCAAAGGGCGGCTGCTTGTGGGGCTCAGCTCGGCTGTGGTCCGGGCACTTGAAGTACAGCCAATGCGCTGCTTCAAGTGCTTCGCCTTCGGCCACACCCGAGCCACGTGTCCCTCCAAGTCCGACTGGGGAAACTGTTGCTTCCGATGCGGGCAGGAGGGACACAGGAGTGCTACTTGCCACGCCGCCACGCTACACTGCGCGGCGTGTGCCGGCAGTGGCCGCCCCGCGGACCACAAGATGACGGGCAGGAGCTGCAAGCCTCCTGCGAGGAAGGGCATGGTACCAGCGCAGGTTCGCCGTGTTGCTACCACCGCCGCCGTCATCGCCGCTGCAGCTCCTGCGGCGGTAAATGAGGAGGGTGCGATGTCGGAATAATGTTTTCCGACTACCGCATCCTCCAAGCGAATGGCACTAACGGCGCGGTCTCCCACAGACTCTCCTCCCTTCTCGCTATTAGAGAAGGGACCGGGATATGTGGCCGCCGCGTGGGGAAAATAAGCCCTTGCGGGCTTTATTTCTCCCCAAACCAGGTGGAAGCCAGCAGGCAACGGGTGCGGGGGCACCCTTGCCTGTATTGCACAGGCCTCCACCAGTGTCGGACGGGAATGGCCAGGTGTTCCCGGCCATTCCCGTTGCCCCCAATGTGGGGGCATGCGGGGCCCGCCGGCTAGGCGGGCATACGCCGGGAGGGTTGTGGATGTAAAGGCTACGCCGGTTTCCCATGGCCCTCCCATCACGGCGAAGTGGGAACACCGCTGAGTTTTAGTGGGTATACTGTCCTTCTGACAGGAGTCCCACACACCCCGTCTCGTCCCCCCACGAGCGGCAGTGCATAAAGCATTTCTCAGCGTCAAAAAAAAAAAAAAAAAAAAAAAAGGTTAGGTTAGGTTAGGTTAGGTTGGGGGATCCCCCACAGTGCATACTTCCACGCAGTATCCCCCGGGCAACGCCGTGTCTGACCACCGTAACGGAGTGGCAGACCGGCGGCTAAAGTGCACTGTGATTCGCAGATATTAACGAGGTCGTTTGCGAATATGTCTCAGAAAGTACCAAGCCGTGACGCCTCTGGGCGTTTTTGTTTTAACCCGAATCACTCCTCACAGGGTGATTCAAACGGCCCTTCTCAGGGCCACCCCAACGGCCCTTCTCAGGGCCAATCCAAAGGCCCTTCTCAGGGCCAACCAGACGGACCTTCTCAGGGCCACGCCGATGGCGCTTTGGCGTCGGAAGCTGACCGCGCATCATCTGCGGCCAGCTTGTTCAGCAGGCCGGACGAGGTGTCGGACTCCGACGGTTCAATCATGGACACGTCGGCGGCGGAGAGCGACCGCCCCAAGCGGAAGAGGGGCGACCTGAGGCTCGGGTCCGGAGGCTCCTCGGAGTCGGTCGAAAGTAGGGCGAAGAAGAAGTCGAAGTCAAAAAAGGCTTCGACTTCTGATTCGGCCTCTGCTCACGATGTGGGCTTGGTGGACGCCGAGCGCCAGCTAAACCTGGCGAAGAGGGCGCAACTCCTGGAAGACCTGGAGGAGAGGGTCGCCACCAAGGAGCGGCAGGCGCAAGCCGCCAGGTCGAGGGCTGGCTATGGTGCATCTAATGTACTGTATGCTGACCACTCCCTGGCGGAATTGGAGCGCATGGCACTGGAGGACAAGGAGGAGGTTCTGGAGGTCGCCTCAAAGTCCTCCAATTTGAAGGGGACCTTCCAGAAGGCCCTCAAATGCCGGGCCGCCAGCCTGCACGGCATTGTCTTAGAGCTCATGAAGCGGACGGCCACGGACGAGACGCGGCAGCTGCAGGCAAGGGTGGATCGCCTGCAGGTGGAGGTCAGCCAGCTTCACCAGAAGCTGGCTGAGGTCACAGCCGGGCCTGCCCAGTTGGTAGGTACGGTGGAAGGAGGCTCCTCCTCTCCTGCCAGCCTTGAGGCCATAATCCGCGGGGTTATCCTGGAGGAGAGGGCCTTCATCAGGGGCTGCTTCGCGGGCATAGAGGACCGGCTCTTACCGGAAAGGAGGCTCCGCCCGCCGCTAGCGGCGGATAAGAGTCCACCAGAGCCGGAACCTGCACCTCTGGGAGGCCCGGAATCGGGTGAGCAGCCCCGGAACCCGAGGCCCTCCAAGGGAAAAGGCAAGGGCAAGAAGACCGTGGTGGCCCCTACGCCCAATACGAGCATGGAGGGAGCTACCGAGTCGTCTGTCACTCCAGCGGCCCCGCAGCGGAACTCGCAGGGGGAAGACGCCCTTCTTCCCTCCACCACCCCGTCCAACTCGTCGTGGACGGAAGTGGTCAGGGGGGGGAAGGCTAAAAAGCCGACCTCCAAGCCCACTGCGACTGCTCCTGCAGCCGAGAAGGGTCCAGCCGGCGGGAGGAAACTGGTTCCTCCCAAAACCGCGGCCGTCGTGGTGACTATCACCCCGGAGGCCGTGGAGCAGGGCGAGACGTACGAGTCTGTCCTAAGACGGGCTCGTACCAATGCGGACCCCTCTCAGCTGGGAATCGGTGGCATCACGTGCCGCCGAACTCAAACCGGGGCTCGAATCTTTGAGTTCTCGGGGGAGCAGCGCGGCGCAAACGCGGACCTCTTCGCAAAGAAGTTGCAAGAGGTCATCGCGGATGTGGCAACGGTCGTCAGGCCTGTGAAGACCGCTTCCTTGGAGGTGGCCGATCTGGAGGATTCGGTCACTAAAGAGGACGTGGTGGCGGCCGTTGCGGCGGCTGGAGGCTGCGACGCTGGCGCAGTGAAGGCTGGAGCCATCAGGCTCGGACGCCGCGGCATGGGCACCATCCGCATCGAGTGCCCAGTCGCCGCAGCTGGGGCTGCACTGCGTACTGCGACCAAGGGACGGCTGCTTGTGGGGCTCGGCTCGGCTGGGATCCGGCCACTTGAAGACCAGCCAATGCGCTGCTTCAAGTGCTTCGCGTTTGGCCACACCCGAGCCACGTGTCCCTCTAAGTCTGACTGGGGAGACTGCTGCTTCAGATGCGGGCAGGAGGGACACAAGAGTGCCACTTGCCACTCCACCACCCCACACTGCGCGGCGTGTGAGGGTACTGGCCGCCCCGCGGACCACAAGATGTCGGGTAGGAGCTGCAAGCCTCCCGCGAGGAAGGGCATAGTGCCGGCGCAGGTTCGCCGTGTTACTACCACCGCCGCCGTCATCGCCGCTGCAGCTCCTGCGGCGGTAAATGAGGAGGGTGCGATGTCGGAATAATGTTTTCCGACTACCGCATCCTCCAAGCGAATGGCACTAACGGCGCGGTCTCCCACAGACTCCCCTCCCTTCTCGCTATTAGAGAAGGGACCGGGATACGTGGCCGCCGCGTGGGGAAAATAAGCCCTTGCGGGCGTTATTTCTCCCCTAACCAGGTGGAGGCCAGCAGGCAACGGGTGCGGGGGCACCCTTGCCTGTATTGCACAGGCCTCCACCAGTGTCGGACGGGAATGGCCAGGTGTTCCCGGCCATTCCCGTAGCCCCCCAACTTGGGGGGCCTGCGGGGCCCGCCAGCTAGGCGGGCATGCGCCGGGAGGGTTGTGGATGTAAAGGCTACGCCAGTTTCCCATGACCCTCCCATCACGGCGAAGTGGGAACACCGCTGAGTTTTAGTGGGTATACTGTCCTTCTGACAGGAGTCCCACACACCCCGTCTCGTCCCCCCACGAGCGGCAGTGCATAAAGCATTTCTCAGCGTCAAAAAAAAAAAAAAAAAAAAAAAAAAAAAAAAAAAAAAAAAAAAAAAAGGTTAGGTTAGGTTAGGTTAGGTTAGGTTGGGGGGGGGGATCCCCCACAGCGCATACTTCCTCGTAGTATCCCCTGGGCAACGCCGTGTCTGACCACCGTAACGGAGTGGCAGACCGGTGGCTAAAGTGCGCTGTGATTCGTAGACAAACGCGGTCGTCTACGAACATGAGTAAGAAAGGACCAAGCCGTGACGCCTCTGGGCGTTTTTGTTTTTATCCGGGTCACTCTTCACAGGGTGATTCAAACGGCCCTTCTCAGGGCCAACCCAACGGCCCTTCTCAGGGCCAACCCAACGGCCCTTCTCAGGGCCAATCCAACGGCCCTTCTCAGGGCCAACCCAACGGCCCTTCTCAGGGCCAACCCAAAGGCCCTTCTCAGGGCCACGCCGGCGGCGCCTTGGCGTCGGAAGCTGACCGCGCACCATCTGCGGTCAGCTTCTTCTGCAGGCCGGACGAGGTGTCGGACTCCGACGGATCCAACATGGACACGTCGGCGGCCGAAAGCGACCGCCCCAAGCGGAAGAGGGGCGATCTGAGGCTCGGGTCCGGGGGCTCCTCGGAGTCGGTTGGAAGTAGGGCGAAGAAGAAGTCGAAGGCAAAAAAGGCTTCGACTTCTGCTTCGGCTTCTTCTCACGATGTGGGATTGGTGGACGCCGAGCGCCAGCTAAACCTGGCGAAGAGGGAGCAAATCCAGGAGGACCTGGAGGAGAGGGTCGCTGCTAAGGAGCGGCAGGCGCAAGCCGCCAGGTCGAGGGCCGGATATGGTGCATCTAATGTACTGTATGCTGACCACTCCCTGGCGGACTTGGAGCGCATGGCTCTGGAGGACAAGGAGGAGGTTCTGGAGGTCGCCTCAAAGTCCTCCAATTTGAAGGGGACCTTCCAGAAGGCCCTCAAATGCCGGGCCGCCAGCATGCACGGCATCGTGCTTGAGCTGGTGAAGCGAACGGCCACGGACGAAACGCGGCAGCTGCAGGCGAAGGTGGATCGCCTGCAGGCGGAAGTCAGCCAGCTTCACCAGAAGCTTGCTGAGGTTACGGCCCGGCCTGCTCAGTCTGCCCCAGGTGCGGTGGAAGGAGGCTCCTCCTCCCCTGCCAGCCTTGAGGCATTAATCCGCGGGGTGGTGATGGAGGAGAGGGCCTTCATTAGGGCCTGCTTTGCAGGCATTGAGGACCGGCTCTTGCCAGAAAGGCGGCTCCGCCCGCCGCTAGCGGCGGATAAGAGGCCACCGCCAATTGAGCCGGAACCTGCGCCACTGGGAGGCCAAGCATCGGGGGGGCAGCCTGAAGCCCCAAAGCCCTCCAAGGGCAAAGGCAAGGGCAAGGGGACCACGGTGGCCCCTCAAACGCCCACCACGAGTGCGGAGGGAGCTACTGGGTCGTCCGCCACCCCAGCGGCCCCCCAGAACTCGCAGGGTGAAGACGCCCTTCTTCCCTCCACCACCCCGTCCAACGGGTCGTGGACGGAAGTGGTCAGGGGGGGGAAGGCGAAAAAGCCAACCCCCAAGCCCGCTGCGACTGCTCCTGCAGCCGAAAAGGGTCCAGCTGGCGGGAGGAAGCTGGTTCCTCCCAAAACCGCGGCCGTCGTGGTGACCATCACCCCGGAGGCCGCGGAGCGAGGCGAAACGTACGAGTCCGTCCTAAGACGGGCTCGTACCAACGCGGACCCCTCTCAGCTGGGGATCAGCGGCATCACGTGCCGCCGAACCCAAACCGGGGCTCGAATCTTTGAGTTCCCGGGGGAGCAGCGCGGCGCCAACGCGGACCTCTTCGCAAAGAAGTTGCGAGAGGTCATCGCGGATGTGGCAACGGTCGTCAGGCCTGTGAAGACCGCTTCCTTGGAGGTGGCCGATCTGGAGGATTCGGTCACTAAAGAGGACGTGGTGGCGGCCGTTGCGGCGGCTGGAGGCTGCGACGTTGGCGCAGTGAAGGCTGGAGCCATCAGGCTCGGACGCCGCGGCATGGGCACCATCCGCATCGAGTGCCCAGTCGCCGCAGCTGGGGCGGTACTGCGTACTGCGACCAAGGGACGGCTGCTTGTGGGGCTCGGCTCGGCTGTGATCCGGCCACTTGAAGACCAGCCAATGCGCTGCTTCAAGTGCTTCGCGCTTGGCCACACCCGAGCCACGTGTCCCTCCAAGTCCGACTGGGGAGACTGCTGCTTCAGATGCGGGCAGGAGGGACACAAGAGTGCCACTTGCCACGCCGCCACCCCACACTGTGCGGCGTGTGAGGGCACTGGCCGCCCCGCGGACCACAAGATGTCGGGCAGGAGCTGCAAGCCTCCCGCGAGGAAGGGCATAGTGCCGGCGCAGGTTCGCCGTGTTGCTACCACCGCCGCCGTCATCGCCGCTGCAGCTCCTGCGGCGGTAAATGAGGAGGGTGCGATGTCGGAATGATGTTTTCCGACTACCGCATCCTCCAAGCGAATGGCACTACGGCGCGGTCTCCCACAGACTCCCCTCCCCTCTCGCTATTAGAGAGGGGACCGGGATACGTGGCCGCCGCGTGGGGAGAAGTAGCCCTTAAGGGCATCTATTTCTCCCCAAACCAGGTGGAGGTCAGCAGGCAACGGGTGCGGGGGCACCCTTGCCTGTATTGCACAGGCCTCCACAAGTGTCGGACGGGAATGGCCAGGTGTTCCCGGCCATTCCCGTAGCCACCCCCCAACCCGGGGGGCATGCGGGGCCCGCCAGCTAGGCGGGCATACGCCGGGAGGGTTGTGGATGTAAAGGCTACGCCAGTTTCCCATGGCCCTCCCATCACGGCGAAGTGGGAACACCGCTGAGTTTTAGTGGGTATACTGTCGTTCCGACAGGAGTCCCACACACCCCGTCTCGTCCCCCACGAGCGGCAGTGCATAAAGCATTTCTCAGCGTCAAAAAAAAAAAAAAAAAAAAAAAAAAAAAAAAGGTTAGGTTGGGGGGGGGGACCACCCCACAGTGCTTGCGTCCACGTCGCGTCCCCTGGAAACGACCCAGTTCTGACCACCGTAACGGAGTGGCAGACTGGGTTGGCCAAAGTGCACTGTGCTCTCGTAGCGAATTTTAATTTTATCTTGCGTTGCCGTCTACGAGCCTGCGGAGGCTATGCCGACACCTGCGCGGGACGCCTTAGGGCGATTTTTAAAACCAAAAGGCCCTTCTCAGGGCCAACCCAAAGGCCCTTCTCAGGGCCATCCCAAAGGCCCTTCTCAGGGCCAACCAAAAGGCCCTTCTCAGGGCCACTCCGGCGCTTCGGCGCCAGAGACTGGCCGCGCGCTGTCTGCGACCAGTTTCTTCGGAGGGGCGGACGAGTCGTCTGATAACGACTCCATTATTAGTATGTCGGATGCGGACGACTCTCGGTCGAGGAAGCGGGTCGCTTCGTCCGGGGGCTCCCCGGAGACTAAGAGGCCGACGGTGGCTGCGGATAGCCATGACGTTGGGCTCGCGGACGCCCAACGCCAGTTGGACCTGGCTCGGCGGACGCAGCTCCAGCAAGAGCTGGAGGAGCGGGTGGCCGCCAAAGAGAAGCGGGCGCACGTCGCCCGGGCAAAGTCCGGGTATGGTGCGTCCCGCGTTCTATACGCAGACCACTCTGTAGCAGAGCTGCAGAAAATGGCGGAGGAGGACGAGGAGGAGATTGTTGAGGTCGCCTCTAAGTCCTCCAACCTAAAGGGGACCTTCCAGAAGGCCCTCAAGAGCCGGGCCGCGAGCTTGCGCGGTGTCGTCGCGGAGCTGGTCCAGCGGACGACCACCGACGAGACGCGGCAACTGCAGGCGAGGGTGGATCGCCTGCAGACAGAGGTCAGCCGGCTTCATCAGAGGCTGGCTGAAGCCACGGCCCGGCCACAACAAGCCGGGACGAGCCCTGCGGCAGAGGGCCCCGCCTCCTCCAACCTTGAGGATATCATCCGCAAGGTCGTAATGGAGGAGAGGGCCTTCACAAGAGCCTGCTTAGCAGGAATCGAGGACCGGCTCTTGCCGGAGACACGGCTCCGACCGCCGCTTGCGGCGGATAAGAGGCAGCGTGAGCCGGAGCCGTCCTCCTCCCAGGTGGAAGACGCCCTCCTGCCTGCGACCACCCCGTCCAACGAGTGGACGGAGGTGAAAAAGAAAGGGAAGGGAAAAGGGAAAAAGTCGGTGACGGCTGTCCCTGTCATCCCTGCCACCACCGCTCCCAGCCGGTCGCAGACGACCGAAAAAGGTACGGGGAAGGGGAAAGGGAGGGTGAAGGGGCGACTCGTCCCCCCAAAAACCGCGGCCGTCGTGGTGACGCTCACCGCGGAGGCTGCGGGGCGAGGGGAGACGTACGCGTCCCTTTTCGTGCGGGCGCGTACCAATGCCGATCCCACCCAACTGGGGATTGGTAGGGTATCTTGCCGACGCACTCAAACCGGGGCTCGAATATTCGAGTTCCCGGGGGCAGAGGGGAATGCCCATGCGGACCTCTTTGCAGCCAAGCTGCAAGAGGTCATTGCGGATTCGGCCAAGGTGGCCCGACCGGTCAAGTTGGCGGCCATAGAGGATGGATGGATAGGGTCGAACATCGCATCCTTCAGGCGAACACGGTGGACGTGGTAGTGGTTGCCGAGCCGTACTCGTTGGCATTGTTGTCGCGGTCTTCCACGGACTCCCCTCCCCTCTCGCTCTTGGAGAGGGGACCGGGATACGTGGCCGCCGCGCGGGGAGAATTAGCCCTGGTGAGGGTGTATTTCTCCCCAAATCAGGTGGAGGTCAGCAGGCAACGGGTGCGGGGGCACCCTTGCCTGTATTGCACAGACCTCCACCAGTGTCGGACGGGAATGGCCAGGTGTTCCCGGCCATTTCCGTAGCCCCCATCTAGGGGGCATGCGGGGCCCGCCAGCTAGGCGGGCATGCGCCGGGAGGGTCGTGGATGTAAAGGCTACGCCAGTTTCCCATGGCCCTCCCATCATGGCGAAGCGGGAACACCGCTGAGTTTTAGTGGGTATACTGTCCTTCTGACAGGAGTCCCACACACCCCGTCTCGTCCCCCACGAGCGGCAGTGCATAAAGCATTTCTCAGCGTCAAAAAAAAAAAAAAAAAAAAAAAAAAAAAAAAAAAAAAAAAAAAAAAAAAAAAAAGGTTAGGTTAGGTTAGGTTAGGTTAGGTTAGGTTAGGTTAGGTTAGGTTAGGTTAGGTTAGGTTAGGTTCCCCCCCGAAGGGTTCCCGCATTGTCGTTGCGGGGGGGCTCATTAGCCGTGGGTGCCCAACCACGGTGAAGCCAAGAGGAACCCGAGGAGGGGCCGCTCGTCAGGGCTTTTTGACCCAAGCCCATGACGTAGCGGCCAACGTGTAGGTTGCGGTGGCGACATCGCAACTGAGGCGGGCCGCGATGTCTTGTATCGGGGGCATCGCGGCTGCGGTTTCGGGGCCGCGGCTGGAGAGGTGTATTGCGGTACAGCGCTCTCCCTCCCTGCCGCGGCCTTGACGGGGTCGCCACCGTCCGATGGCGAACGCGGTGGGGCCGCAGGGGAAGAGGAGTGTCGGTAGGTCGTAGGCCGCTCTCCCTATCCTCTGCGGCCGAAAATTGGTAGACGGCGGGGCCAATTACCTGACCCGTCGAAGAGGGGCCAAGGGCGCCTAGACAAGGGGCTGTCTGGCGCCCATATGCTGGTTTGGTCCCTGGGTTGGTCACGGCGTGCCATGTGTTCTGGTGCGCCGGTGATGAAGGAGGAGGGGCCCGCTGCGGCGGGCTGGCACCAGTCGGGGGTTGCGGAAGATTCTTTCGTTCCCGCGACCCCCGGCGTAGGTGTGAGTCGGAACACCGGGGTGGTTTTTAGTCAGTAAGAGTCTGACAGACCCCTCCGCTCGCCCCAGGCGGAGGACATCCATGAGGATTTTCCACCCCGAGACCAAAAAAAAAAAAAAAGGTTAGGTTAGGTTAGGTTAGGTTAGGTTAGGTTAGGTTAGGTTAGGTTAGGTTAGGTTAGGTTAGGTTAGGTTAGGTTAGGTTAGGTTAGGTTAGGTTAGGTTAGGTTAGGTTAGGTTAGGTTAGGTTAGGTTAGGTTAGGTTAGGTTAGGTTAGGTTAGGTTAGGTTAGGTTAGGTTAGGTTAGGTTAGGTTAGGTTAGGTTAGGTTAGGTTAGGTTAGGTTAGGTTAGGTTAGGTTAGGTTAGGTTAGGTTAGGTTAGGTTAGGTTAGGTTAGGTTAGGTTAGGTTAGGTTAGGTTAGGTTAGGTTAGGTTAGGTTAGGTTAGGTTAGGTTAGGTTAGGTTAGGTTAGGTTAGGTTAGGTTAGGTTAGGTTAGGTTAGGTTAGGTTAGGTTAGGTTAGGTTAGGTTTTTTTTTTTTTTTTTTTTTTTTCTTTTTCCTGTCCGGGCGCAAGGCCCGGCCCGCGAGCTACCTCTAACATAATTAGAGTCCTTTCTTATCTAATTGGATAGGATGTATCTACGGGTTTTTCTTTATTCTTATTTAACTTTTATTTATTATTACACACTAATCTTATATATATACCTTACACGAAGACATTATTCATATATTTTATACACTACATTATGCTACTCAAGATACACTATTGCAGATGGGGTTACAATGGGATTAACTATTTCTTATTGTTCTACACTTATTTTCATATACTTATTCATATGGCTTAATTTCTAACAATTTATTTTATACTCTTTTATTAGGTTAATGCTAGTCTATATATTCTATACTAATATATATTTCTAACATTGGTTTTATTATACTATTTTATATTTACTATTCCTTCACATTTATTTTACCTACTTATATATATATCTTATTTCTAACATTTTTTCATTTTTATACTTTCATTACTTATATACTAGTCTATGTATTTTACACCAATATACATATCTAGCATTCGTTTATTATTCTATTTGTTTCTTTCTATTACAATTTTTGCAATGTCGACAAGATATTTTACAAATATTTCCCTATATTTTTTATGTGTGATTAGGGCTGGGAAGTTTTTGACTGCTATTTCGGCCTCCAATTCGCCTTCGACCTCGAGTCTTTTCAGGGCGTAAACCGGGCAATCTGTTGTAATATGTTCCACCGTTTCGGGTGTTCCAGGTTGACAGATGCACGATGAGTTCTCCTTGCACCTGAAACGGTTCAGGTACTCAGAGAAACCACCGTGCCCCGTCAATACCTGGGTGATAACGCTTGTTGGGGTCAATTGTCGCACTACCTTGTATGATGTTATTGCCCCGGGGAAGAAGAGTTTAGTGACTTTTGCTCGGGCACTTTGTGTGTATCTTCGGTTCCATTCATCAATCGACCCATTTCGGATTTGTCGTTTGATGAATGAAACCGGGCAGAGGTCATACACAGGCTTGGTCTTGGTGTTTAGGGCCGCTTCCTTTGCCAATTCATCTGCCCTCTCGTTTCCCGCAAGTCCCGCATGTGCCTTGATCCAGAACAAATACACAGTTTTGTTCTGGTGTTCAATAGCCCTCAGGTTCTTGCGGGTTTCCACTGCCAGGGGATGCGTTGTGCTGAGATTAGTTATGGTCTCCAGGGCTGATCTGGAATCACTATAGATTCCATAACTATCCTCAGCCCTCAGCTTGATCACCTCAGTGGCTTTACACACCGCGAGGAGCTCAGCCTGGTAGACTGTACAGTACGGGGCCAGCTTAAGTTTGAGGGTTTTCACCTCTCTTGCACTATCCCATAGGGTAAGTGCTGCACCTACTTTACCCTCGATCCGGCTGCCGTCCGTAAATATTCGAAGAGCTTGGTTGTTGTGGCTGTTCAGTTGTTCTTGGTCTACCAGACTCACGAACCCTATCGCGGTGTGTTCTGCCGGGTGAGGTGTGTCGGAGAAATTTACTCTCCGCTCGACCTCTCTATCTACTAGCTCTGGTCGGGACACCCCCCTCCTCGCCTCGTACAGGGCGGCTGCCTCCTGTATACGAAGGTCGAGTGGCAGTATCCCAGCCAGTACCAGCGCTGAGTGAAGAGAGGTCGTGCGATACGCTCCGCACAGTTTCTGGGCAAAACCCCTCTGGACCGCATTTAAATGGCGTTGAACCCCCAACTTGTGTGATGCTGAGGACCAGGCTGCGGCCGCGTATGTGACTATGGGCTCTACCGTAGCGTTATAGATGATACGGATTATTTCCGGGTGGAGGCCCCAACTGACCCTGGCGGCCCTTGACAGCTGATTGTAGACCCCAAGTGCCTTCTTACAGACATTAGCCGTATGGCTATTGAAGGTCAGCTTGGAGTCAATAGTGAGTCCTAACATCTTAATCTCCGAAGACATTCCAATGTCGATCCCTCCCATGGTCAGGTGTGGCGTGTCATATTTGAGCTTTCTGGTGATTACCATAGCGCAAGTTTTGTGCGGCGCGAACTTTAGCTTATTTATGACACCCCACCCCCGAACATGTTCGAGAGCGGCATTGGCCTGTCTCTGGATATCCAGGGCAGTCTCTCCCGAAAATACGAGCACCACGTCGTCCGCAAAGGCCTGACAATAGTTCCCCTCCTGTGTGAGATTCTCCAATAATGGGTTCAGAAGTAGGTTCCATAGGATGGGGCCTCCTATGGATCCCTGGACACACCCTTTGTGTGTGCTTTTAGCAAACTCATGGCCAGCGTACCTTACCCGGACCTTGCGGTCGCTTAGGTAGCTGGCTATCATTCTCCTGAGATTT
The DNA here is from genome assembly GCA_963853775.1 of Xanthia togata. NCBI lineage: Eukaryota > Metazoa > Arthropoda > Insecta > Lepidoptera > Noctuidae > Xanthia > Xanthia togata. The sequence continues at coordinate 9,469 of OY970817.1, read as the reverse complement.
GCTGGACACTTCTCTTCCGCCAGTCTGACCTTAATGGCCGGCCACCACGCACTGTCGAAGGCTCCCTCTATATCAAGGGAGACCATCGTGATAAGTTTTCTCTCTCGGAGTTTTCCTCTCACGTGGGCTATCAGGTCATAGAGGGAGTCTTCCGTGCTTCGCTGTGGCATGAAGCCATACTGACGGGGACTTATTCGGGGCGCCAGGTGCCAAACCAGTCTCCTTACCATCATCTTCTCGAGAATTTTTCCCATCACAGGTAGCAGTCCAATCGGCCTGTAGGACTTGGGGCTGATGTAGTTGTCTTTTCCCGGTTTCCTCAGCACCACAACGGTAGCCTCTTTCCACGCTGTGGGAAAGTGCGTCAGCTGCCAGCACTTGTTTGCTATTTCTAAGTGCAGCTCCATGTCCCGAAATATCACCCGCTGGCAGATGTCGGCTGTGAAGCCATCCATTCCGGGTGCCTTTTTGGGGTTGAAGCTCCCCGTCGCGAACCTGAGCTCCTCCGTAGTAAACGCCGGGTCATGGATCTCATTATGGCTCCAGTCGTTTACTCGGTCAGCAAGGGCTCTGATCTGACGATGGTCTGAGCTATCCTCCTCCTCTGTATCCTCTGGGTAGAACACTTCCGCCAGTACTCTAGCAGATCCTTCCTGACCCGCTTCCCGCCCCTTCCAAACCAGTGGTACATCCTCCTGCCTTCTTTCCGTGTTTTTTAATACCCTGTATATACCCTCCCAGACCCCTTCCCTATTTTGTTTCTGGCAGAAATCCTTCCAACTTTCTGTGGAGCGTTTTTTCACTTCCATTTCATATTTCTCTTTCTCTTTCAGGTACAATTCAACGACACCCTCCCTGCGCGACGGCGCGGCGCATCGGATTCTTCTCTTCCTGGTGGCGACTTCGTGCTTCATGTCTTCGAGTTCTTCGGACCACCACGGCACAGTAAGTATCTGGTTTTCTTTTTTCTTAGGTATTGCTTGATTACAAGCCTCTGTTATTATGTTTGTGTATTTTCCAATTATGTCGTCTAAATGTTCCTTATTATTTATATTTTGTATTTGTGCTGTGTTAATTCTATTTTCAGTTTTTAATTGGTCGATTTTTTCATCAAAAATTTTCCAATTAGCTTTTTTAGAGTTATAAATTCTTGTTGTTCTTTTAATGTTGAATCCCTTCCCTTTTTTTAATTTAATTTTTACTATTATGCCGTTGTGGTCCGAACTCGTAAGGTCTTCAGCAACCATCCATTCCTCCACCAGGTCGAGAAGGTCCTCTGTACAGAGCGTTACGTCGACATAGCTGGTCAGTCTACGTCCTCCCCTGATGGTGTCGAAGGTGGGTTTGTTGCCACAGTTGAGTACCTGAAGATTCAGTTCCCCAATCATTCCTGCCAGTTCGTCACCTCTATCGTCAATGATAGTGCTTCCCCACCACGCACTTTTGGCGTTGGCGTCCCCTCCGATGATGGCTTTGCTGGGCTTAAGTTGTTTCAGCATGGCTGTTAGGTGGTCCAGGTATGGCCCAATGGGTTGATCAGGCTCAAAGTAGTACGAGACGGCAAGCATCTCCCACGCGTTCGTCCGCAGCTTCACCACCACGATGTTGTTGGTGGTGAATCTAGGGCACTGTATGACGTCGATGTCATGGTTAAACACGACTATCGCCGCCTTAACAGTGCCCCCGCCGCGGTCCGAATTCTGGTAGACCCTAGCCCCCCCGTACAACTTCATTGCCTTTGAGCTACCCACATAGGGCTCCTGGACCAGTGCGATAGCCATTTCCCGCTTTTTGGATTCGAGCATAAGCTCGTTTGTCGCCAATTGCTTACGTTGGAGGTTAGCCTGCGCCACGATAAATTCTTGCGTAGCTGCTGTTCTTGAGGTCCCCGGGGCCACCTTAGCAATATGCTATAGCTGATCGCGCCAGTGCATCCCACTTCTTGCGCACCGGGCAATCCTGGCTATAGACAGTGTGCTCTGTGTTGTCATATTTTGCCTTGACGCAATTCCTACACGACGGCTTGTCGCCCACTGCCAGCCCGGGGCATTCAGCCTTGAGGTGAGGCCCCCCACAATAGTTGCACAGCGCAGCAGGTTCCGTGCAAAGTTTACGACCGTGCCCGTATGCCAAGCACCTTGTGCACTGCACCAAAGGTGTTTGGTCCTGTATTCTGGCGCTCTGCAGGTCTATGAAGACTCTTCCGGCCGCGGTAAGCTTCTGCCACAACTTCGGTGTCACCTCTAGGACGACATGGTTCTCTAGTGAGTTCCGTGCCCTCCTCCGGTATTTCACGGTGGCAGTTGCCTCCTCGGCCGTCAGACCCTCCATCAGGCGAGCGTTCTGGGTCTTCAGCGCAGTCAGGATATCCTCGTCACTGTTGTAGGACAAGAGGTCCCTGATAATCACAAGTGGGTTCCTGTTTCTAGCCTCTTCCACTTTCAGGTTCTTGTCATTTCTGAGCTGGGCTGTCGTCTTTGCCATCTGTTCTTTGCTGTTAAAGCTCAGGATTACCCTCTTGTCCCTTACTTTTCTGACCCTCTCTATTTGCAAACCACTGTTTTTTGCGTCTAGCACCTGCTGCACTCTTCCCACCACCTCCGCGCTGGTGTCCATCGTGACATCAGACGACACAATGACCGAGTGCTTCGGTTTCTGAGTCCAGGTGTTTTGGGGCGCTATTAGGGTCTCCGCATAGGTAGGAGCTCTTTCCCTAATAGCGTGGACCATTTTTCCCATTTCTTGGGTGGTCTCCTCGAGAGCCCGAATCTCCCTTAGGATATCTCCGTCACTGTGTCGCCCTCTGTCACGCACCTCCTGTGCCTCTCTCTGCTCGTGTATTGAGACCTGCAACTGCTTAATCATCTGGTTGCCCTCCCTAACTATCAGAGTTTGCTCCTCTAGTGCGGAGCGCAACCAAGCAATGCTGTCCATGTCTTCTCCTTTTTTCTCGGCTTTTTGCCCTTCTGTTACTTTATGTTGATCTTGCCCACTTTTCCCTTTGTCCGCCTCCTTTACCAGCTGGTATAATCTCTCTATCGCCACTGTTACCTCTTTCTTAATCTCCGCCTTAAGATTGCGTGAGTTATTAAGATGAAGTTTAGCCTTGTTCAAGCATGCTCTGGCCTCCGCAGTGATATTTTGGTAACAGGGCTCTAGTCTTCTTGGCGGTATTGATGTTTCAGCTGGAGCGTTACGCGTATCCAGCGTTCTGGTAGTTTGCGGGGGCGTCACCGTGGTAACCGGGGTGGTGCGTCCTGGGTTTGGCGTGGGCTTAATCTGGGGATCCGTTTTCTTTACCTCCCATTCACCTATGCTCCTCCTTACAGAGGGGAGAGACCTCGAGGGACCAGCCTTCTCCGTCGAGTGTGGCGAGCCCTTAGAGCCAGTCGAGCTCGCGTCGTTCTTGGCTGGTGTGCGAAGCATAGTGGTGAAAGTCTGGTTCAGCTTCATGTATGGGCTAATCGAGGTTACTGGTGGTGCTTCTGTGTCCCTGTAGAGGGGGGATAGGCACAGAAGTATCCCAAAAATATGTTAAAATGATTGAATATACAACCCTATCCTTAGGTAACTCGCGATTAATGCGTCAGTAAAAGTGTCAATGAAGTTGTCTTAAATATATTTGATCTAGCTCAATAGAGTTAGGATCTCCTATTACTAAATACTAAAACTACTAAAACTGTCGGGACCCAGACCCTTAGTCAACAATTTCCGAATTTTAAACTTGAGGGAGACTATAATAGTAAAAAATTTTAAGAGTTTAAGATTTTAAATCCTCAGCGCGTCCAGCCTCTATTTAGAGAGTCGAGTCTGCTCTTCAACAGAAAGAGCGGGTCACACGGTGAAGCAGTCGAATGAAAAAACAGAAAAATCGAAAAAGAAACCAAAATAGAGTCAAAAACCATGGATTAAAATAAGATTTTTAAAGAGTCTCTATGTAGAGTCACTCTACTACGTCCACTGGATAGCTCTCGCCCAGCCCACCAAAATGACCCCAAACTCGGTGCAGTTATCCCAAGGGGTTTCGGAGATATCCCAACTTGAATATTTGGGTTTTTCACCAAAATCAATAACCTAAAGTGGTTACAGGAGGATATCTCCGGAACCACCGGTCCAAAAACCCCGATGTTTGGGCTTTCTGCACTTGGCTCGGTGAGACCTATCCACTGAGATAGCTTTCAGCCTGAAAATTTTTATTTTCAGGAAAACGCCTGAAAGGTGTCTTAATCTATGCCCTATTGTATGCTTATGTCCCCAGAGGAAACCCCGGTCCTCTACGACTCTCCGTTCGGAAGCTATGGCCGTCTAAAGATTTCACAAAATGGCCGCGGTGCTGTCAAAGACGATGTTTGACCCCGGATAGCTTCCCTCAGGAAAGCCGTAGACACCTCGAGTTTGGGCTCTCCCTACTCGGCCCGAGCTCCTCTGTCCGCTGAAACCACTTTCAGGGTCCTGAAATTTTTCAGCTCCAAACCGCCTGAAAACGTGGGGTATTCAGGACAATGAGCCCCTAGGTATAAAATCGAAAACCGCTAACTCCCACGACCTACGGTTTAGGAGTAATGGCGGTTTGAAGCCAAACAAGATGGCCGCCGAACTGTCAAACGTCGATTAAAAATGCCCGTATCTTCTGAACCCTTTGTCGCAGAGAGACAGGGTTTTGGGTATACAGCTCGGCGTCACTTCAGGTGTATTCTAAAAGCAGTTTCAGCGACAAAAAACTAAAAGCCCTGAAAACGGCTGAAAACCCAAAAAACTAAAATAAAACTAAGAACTACAGGTCGAGGTGAAAAAACGAGAGTAATCGGGCCAGCGGTTCCAGAGATATAGTAACTTAAAAAATATAACCCAAAAACCAAAAAGTCGGTTTTTCGTCAAAACGGCCAATCTAAATGATAGGCAGCTCGAGTTTGGACTTAAATGGGTCACAATATGTATATTGGACCTTGTCCTGAGGTCAAAAATGAATTTTTTCTATTTAATTTAGAATTATGGCCGAAAAACAGTTAAAATTCGATAACTCTGGGGTTATTGGTCCGAAAAATCTCAAAAAATTACCTAAAATACTTAAAACCTAGGACTACAGCTTAAAAGAAACAAAAAATTTAAAAGTCGAAAAACACATGAAATAATTTTAAAAATGTAATTTTCTTATAAAAAATGGTGTAAATTTAAAAATACTAGTTCTAAAAATCTAAAAACTTATGGTCTCTACTGTAGTGATGAGCGCGCACCAGGCTGCTCTTGAAAATTTTCCAAAAAGGTCTTCTGTCCAGAGATAATTATGTCAAAAGTTTTGATATTCAAACTGTTATATAAAAAATCCCAGCTGTCATAAAAATCCAAAAAGGGTTGCACTCGCCTTGTGTGGTAGGGGTTCAAGTTGGCCCCAAGTTTCACGCCGCTGTGTCCTCTCCTTCCGCTTTTTCAGAGCACGTGGTTTTTCGGAATTCCTGAATAACTCAGAATTGCGTGATGTCAGGATGTTTTTCGGTGGTCCAGATGATCGGGTTCCACGATTTCCACCCGATGCCAGTGAAAAAACGGGGGGTCACCGCTTCAGATTCAGCGGCGTTTGCGTTTTTCTGTTGAAACTTTAAAACTTAACCTCTAAAAATGAGGTTTTCGGCTGAAAACTTTTTTGTCACTATGGACCGGAAAGATTTAGGCACAGCACTTATTGCGGCTTACTTTTCCGCATCCAACGACACTTTGCTTTCTTGAATCAGTGCACTTTTTCCCACTTAACCGAATTTTTTAGCGTGGAGCGGCTACAAAAACGATCCGACCGCCACGAGAGCTGGGGGGGTACTGGGTTAGGTTAGGTTAGGTTAGGTTAGGTTAGGTTAGGTTAGGTTAGGTTAGGTTAGGTTAGGTTAGGTTAGGTTAGGTTAGGTTAGGTTAGGTTAGGTTAGGTTAGGTTAGGTTAGGTTAGGTTAGGTTAGGTTAGGTTAGGTTAGGTTAGGTTAGGTTAGGTTAGGTTAGGTTAGGTTAGGTTAGGTTAGGTTAGGTTAGGTTAGGTTAGGTTAGGTTAGGTTAGGTTAGGTTAGGTTAGGTTAGGTTAGGTTAGGTTAGGTTAGGTTAGGTTAGGTTAGGTTAGGTTAGGTTAGGTTAGGTTAGGTTAGGTTAGGTTAGGTTAGGTTAGGTTAGGTTAGGTTAGGTTAGGTTAGGTTAGGTTAGGTTAGGTTAGGTTAGGTTAGGTTAGGTTAGGTTAGGTTAGGTTAGGTTAGGTTAGGTTAGGTTAGGTTAGGTTAGGTTAGGTTAGGTTAGGTTAGGTTAGGTTAGGTTAGGTTAGGTTAGGTTAGGTTAGGTTAGGTTAGGTTAGGTTAGGTTAGGTTAGGTTAGGTTAGGTTAGGTTAGGTTAGGTTAGGTTAGGTTAGGTTAGGTTAGGTTAGGTTAGGTTAGGTTAGGTTAGGTTAGGTTAGGTTAGGTTAGGTTAGGTTAGGTTAGGTTAGGTTAGGTTAGGTTAGGTTAGGTTAGGTTAGGTTAGGTTAGGTTAGGTTAGGTTAGGTTAGGTTAGGTTAGGTTAGGTTAGGTTAGGTTAGGTTAGGTTAGGTTAGGTTAGGTTAGGTTAGGTTAGGTTAGGTTAGGTTAGGTTAGGTTAGGTTAGGTTAGGTTAGGTTAGGTTAGGTTAGGTTAGGTTAGGTTAGGTTAGGTTAGGTTAGGTTAGGTTAGGTTAGGTTAGGTTAGGTTAGGTTAGGTTAGGTTAGGTTAGGTTAGGTTAGGTTAGGTTAGGTTAGGTTAGGTTAGGTTAGGTTAGGTTAGGTTAGGTTAGGTTAGGTTAGGTTAGGTTAGGTTAGGTTAGGTTAGGTTAGGTTAGGTTAGGTTAGGTTAGGTTAGGTTAGGTTAGGTTAGGTTAGGTTAGGTTAGGTTAGGTTAGGTTAGGTTAGGTTAGGTTAGGTTAGGTTAGGTTAGGTTAGGTTAGGTTAGGTTAGGTTAGGTTAGGTTAGGTTAGGTTAGGTTAGGTTA